>OY997264.1:340752276-350752276 GCA_963921465.1 Triticum timopheevii
GCGCTCTCTCACATACTTGTGCATCTGAACGCAGAAAAAATACATTGATCAGTACCGCCTTTCGGCCAAAACGCGCTACTGCTACACAGAAGTACATATAAAAAATACATTGATCATCAACGATCTTTTTGTATATAATCTAAATCGTCAATAGGAATCTACCACCGATTCAAGAACCGGCGAAGACTCCTATTACAGCCACAGATCCTACACATAGAGTTCAATGAAGACCAAATGTTCGAGATAGTTTGAGAAGTAACATACTTAAGGTGGTCAAATTCTTGTTAGGGGAGCGAGGTGGGACTAAAAATAGCGCCTGCCACAACCTCTTTAGTACCGGTTCATTCCACGAACCAGTACTAAAGGTGCTGGCCGGGCACCAGCATCTTTACTAGCGGTTCGTGGCACGAACCGGTACTAATGATTCCCAATGAACCGGTACCAAAGGTCACCTCCCGCCAAGTCATTTGAACCGGCACTAATGGACGCATTAGTGTCGGCTCATATGAGAACCGGTACTAATGTTTCTCACATTAGGTCCTTTTTCTACTAGTGTTTGAGGACTAGAATTTTTGTGACTATGGACTAAGTTGAAATACTAATTTAGATGCTACATGTATATTTTACTAAAACTGAAATTAATAGGAAACAAAACTAAAACAGAAAAAGTATAAATAAAAAGAAAAAGGCAAAACAGAAAATAAAACAAAAGAAAAGAAAACAAAGAAAGCCCCTACCCCATGGTCCACGGCCCAGTTGGCCTAGCGACCAGGCCGGCCCACACTGCGCCCCAGCCTACTAACTCCCGGTCCGCCCGGCCAAAACCCTACCCCCCCCCCCCCCACTTCTCCCCCTCGATCCCCTACTCTCTCCTCATGCCCCCTCCTCTCGGTCCCGATCTGGATCGGGGGTAGGCGACCCCGTCGTCCCGCTTCTACCTCGCAGGTGCCGCTTCCTCGTCGGACCGCCCCACCGTCGTCGTCGCCTCCTCATCCTCCTCCCCGACGGAACCGCCCCGAGCCCGGAGCCGCTCGACCCTAACGCCGGCACCTCCCCCGAACTGTGCATCCCCCATCGCCGGCGACATTGCCGCCACCTCCTCGAGCCCACTGCCTTCCCCCTGCGGCTCCCCTGTGAGCAAACCCCCCTCCGCTTCTTTCCCTCCTCCTTGTTTCATCCCGTCCGCCCCGTAGATGCGCTCGACCTTGCCGACTCCGGCCGCTGCTCAATCCCCTGCCGCCTAGCACCCGCGCTCGTCGTGATTGCCCTCCCACACGGGCCCTCCTCGACCGAGCCTTGTCCCCGCATTGTCGCGTGCTCGCCGCTCCCCGACCGAGCGCTCGCGCTACGCCTTCCCCCACTGCTGCCTTCCCCACCGCTGCTGCTGGCCACCCTTGGCCTTGCCTCAGGCCCCACACCGGCGACCCCACGACCGGATGGCCACGGCCTCGCCCCGCAATCGGGCGGGCTACGGCCTCTGCCCGGCGCCCACACCCGTTGCCCGGACACCCGCTAGGCCTCTGGCCACTGACTGCTGGGGCCCAGCCCCAGTAAAAACGAAAACGAATTAAAATAATAATAGTAAAATTAATTATTTAATTAATTAGTGAACTAATTAACTTAATTAAAACTAGTTAATTACCCTAATCACTTAGGTTAGTTAATTAATCTGTTAGGTTAGTTAACAGTCAATGACAGCTGGGACCCATACGTCAGTTTGACCCAGTCAATGCCCTGTTGACTGCTGACGTCAGCATACACTATTCTGGATAATGTTGATGTAAAATAATTAAATAAATTCTAAAAATGATTAAATGTTTTAAAATTAATATAAAATAAACCGTAGCTCGGATGGGAAAACTTTGTACATGAAAGTTGCTCAGAACGACGAGACGATTCCAGATACGCAGCCCGTTCGTCCGCCACGCATCCCTAGCATAGTTAACCTGCAACATTTCACCTCCGGTTCATTTGTCCGAAAACACGAAACACCGGGGATACTTTCCCGGATGATTTCCCCCTTCACCGGTATCACCTACTACCGCGTTAGGGCACACCGAACACCGCGTATTGCCTTGTTAGGCTTTGTGATGCTTTGATTGCTCTGTTATTTATTGTGTTCCCTCTCCGTTACTTCTTTCAGGTAGACCCCGAGACTGCCGGTGACCCCAGTTCGACTACGGAGTTGACGACCACTACTTGCCAGAGCAACCTGGCAAGCCCCCCCCCCCTGATCACCAGATATCGCCTATTCTACCCTTTACTGCTTGCATTACAGTAGTGTAGCATGTTACTGTTTCGGTTAATCCTATTCTGTTGCATAGCCTGTCATTGTTGCTACAGTTGTTGATACCTTACCCACAATCCTAAATGCTTAGTATAAAATGCTAGTTTATCATCAGTGGCCCTACATTCTTGTCAGTCTGCCTTGCTATACTATCGGGTCGTGATCACTCGGGAGGTGATCACGGGTATATACCATACATACATACATACTATACAAATGGTGACTAAAGTCGGGTCGGCATATAGAGTACCCGCAAGTGATTCACGGATTCGGGGCTGAAAGGACATTTGTCCCGATGGCCCTCTATGTGGATCTTTGTGGCGGAGTGACAGGGCAGGTTGAGACCACCTAGGCGAGAGGTGGGCCTGGCCCTGGTCGGCGTTCGCGTTACTTCATAATAACACGCTTAACGAGATCTTGGTATTTGATCTGAGTCTGGCCACTGGCCTATATGCACTAACCAACTACGCGGGAACATTTATGGGCACTCGGCGTCGTGGTATCAGCCGAAGCCTTCTTGAATCAGCGACTGAGCGGCGCACGCCGGATTGGACCGTAAGCCTGCACTTGTATTAAGGGGGCTAGGTCTGCTTCCGGCCGCGTTTGCAACATGCAGGTGTGCAATGGGCGATGGGCCCAGACCCCTGTGCGCATAGGATTTAGACCGGCGTGCTGACCTCTCTATTGTGCCTAGGTGGGGCTGCGACGTGTTGATCTTTCCAGGCTGGGCATGACCCCGGAAAGTGTGTCCGGCCAAAGGGGATTGAGCGTGTTGGGTTACGTGGTGCACCCCTGCAGGGAAGTTTATCTATTGGAATAGTCGTGTCCCTCGATAAAAGGACGACCCGGAGTTGTACCTTGACCTTATGACAACTAGAACTGGATACTTAATAAAACACACTCAGACAAGTTCCAGAGACAACCCAGTGATCGCATTTCCACAGGATGACGAGGGGAGGATCGCCGGGTAGGATTATGCTATGCGATGCTACTTGGAGGACTTCAATCTACTCTCTTCTACATGCTGCAAGACGGAGGCTTCCAGTATTGTAGTCTTCGATAGGACTAGCTATCCCCCTCTTATTTTGGCATTCTGCAGTTCAGTCCATTGATATTGCCTCTTTACACGTATACCCATGCATATGTAGTGTAGATCCTTGCTTGCGAGTACTTTGGATGAGTACTCACAGTTTCTTTGCTCCCTCTTTTCCCCCCTTTTCCCTCTTCTTCCCGGATGCCGCAACCAGACGTTGGAGCCCAGGAGCCAAACGCCACCGTCGATGATGACTCCTACTACACTGGAGGTGCCTACTACTACGTACAGGCCACTGATGACGACCAGGAGTAGTTAGGAGGATCCCAGGCAGGAGGCCCGCGCCTCTTTCGATCTGTATCCCAGTTTGTGCTAGCCATCTTATGGCAACTTGTTTAACTTATATCTGTACTCAGATATTGTTGCTTCTGCTGACTCCTTTATGTCGAGCACTTGCATTAGAGCCCTCGAGGCCCCTAGCTTGTAATATGATGCTTGTATGACTTATTTTACTTTTAGAGTTGTGTTGTGATATCTTCCCGTGAGTCCCTTATCTTGATCGTACACGTTTGCGTGCATGATTAGTGTACGATTGAATCGGGGGCGTCACACCACGAGGCAAGGAGGCGCGCCCCCACCCTCATGGGCCCCTCGTAGCTCCACCGACCTACTTCTTCCTCCTATATATACCCATATACCCCAAAAACATCCAGGAGCACAATAGATCGGGAGTTCCACCGCCGCAAGCCTCGGTAGCCACCCAAAACCAATCGGGGCCCTGTTCCAGCACCCTGCTGAGGGGGGATCCCTCACCGGTGGCCATCTTCATCATCCCGGCGCTCTCCATGATGAGGAGGGAGTAGTTCTCCCTCGGGGATGAGGGTATGTACCAGTAGCTATGTGTTTGATCTCTCTCTCTCGTGTTCTTGATATGGCACGATCTTGATGTATCGCGAGCTTTGCTATTATAGTTGGATCTTATGATGTTTCTCCGCCTCTACTCTCTTATAATGGATTGAGTTTTCCCTTTGAAATTATCTTATCAGATTGAGTCTTTAAGGATTTGAGAACACTTGATGTATGTCTTGCATGTTCTTGTCTGTGGTGACAATGGGATATTCACGTGATCTACTTGATGTATGTTTTGGTGATCAACTTGCGGGTTCAGTGACCTTGTGAACTTATGCAAAGGGGTTGGCACACGTTTTCGTCTTGACTCTCCGGTAGAAACTTTGGGGCACTCTTTGAAGTTCTTTGTGTTGGTTGAATAGATGAATCTGAGATTGTGTGATGCATGTCGTATAATCATACCCACGGATACTTGAGGTGACATTGGAGTATCTAGGTGACATTAGGGTTTTGGTTGATTTGTTTCTTAAGATGTTATTCTAGTACGAACTCTAGGATAGATCGAACGGAAAGAATAGCTTCGTGTTATTTTACTACGGACTCTTAAATAGATCGACCAGAAAGAATAACTTTGAGGTGGTTTCGTACCCTACAATAATATCTTCGTTTGTTCTCCGCTATTAGTGACTTTGGAGTGACTCTTTGTTGCATGTTGAGGGATAGTTATATGATCTAATTATGTTATTATTGTTGAGAGAACTTGCACTAGTGAAAGTATGAACCCTAGGCCTTGTTTCCTAGCATTGCAATACCATTTGTGCTCACTTTTGTCATTAGTTACATTGCTGTTTTTATATTTTCAGATTGCAAAATCTTCTATCTACCATCCATATTGCACTTGTATCACCATCTCTTCGCCAAACTAGTGCACCTATACAATTTACCATTGTATTGGGTGTGTTGGGGACACAAGAGACTCTTTGTTATTTGGTTGCAGGGTTGTTTGAGAGAGACCATCTTCATCCTACGCCTCCCACGGATTGATAAACCTTAGGTCATTCACTTGAGGGAAATTTGCTACTCTCCTACAAACCTCTGCACTTGGAGGCCCAACAACATCTACAATAAGAAGGTTGTGTAGTACACGTCAAGCTCATTTCTGGCGCCGTTGCCGGGGAGGCTAGGTAAGCGTTACTAATACCCCGTCAACTAAGCTCTTTTCTGGCGCCGTTGCCGGGGAGGTGAGTGCTTGAAGGTATATCTTTAGATCTTGCAATCGAATCTTTTCGTTTCTTGTTTTATCACTAGTTTAGTCTATAAAATAAAACTACAAAAAATGGAATTAAGGTTGCCTCATATGCTTCATCTTTTTAATGTCTTTTGTGAAAATGATAGGAAGGAAAATTGTGCTCAAGTACTAGAAGAAGAATTACATAGAATGCTTGGCATAAAATATGTGAATGATGAGCATGATTTGAATGTTATTAGTATGAATTTTTGAATACCCATGATGCTAATGATATGCAAAGCCACAAGCTTGGGGATGCTATTGTTGACGAAGATGATATGTTTAGTCCCCCTTGTTTTGATGAGAATATTTATTATGATGAAAGCATGCCTCCTATTTATGATGATTATATTGATGAAAGTAGGTTTGGAAGAGTGTCAACTTTAGGAAGTAATGATCCCACTATTTTGGAGGATGTTGAATATTATTGTGATAATTATGAAAGTGGATTTGGAGAGGTCATGACTTTATTTAGTGATGAATCCACTATTTCGGAAGAGGTTCCAATTGATTATGAGAACAAAGTTGCTATCTATGATGATTATTGTGATGAATTGTATGCTATTAATAATAATGATAACCATGAAACTTGTAATCATGATTTTAGTTTTCAATTGGATTATGCCTCACATGATAATTATTTTGTTGAGTTTGCTCCCACTACTATTCATGAGAAGAAATTTGCTTACGTGGAGAATAGTAAATTTTCTATGCTTGTAGGCCATGGAAAGAATGATTTAGTTGATGGTTATATTGTTGAAATTATTCATGATTCTACTGAAAATTATTATGAGGGAGGAATATATGCTTATAGGAATTGCAATAATATCAAGTTTCCTCTCTATGTGCTTAAAGGTTTAAAGTTATGCTTGTTTTGCCTTCCTATGCTAGTTGATTATTGTTCCCATAAGTTGTTTGCTCACAAAATCCCTATGAATAAGAAGTGGATTAGACTTAAATGTGATAGTCATATTCTTCATGATGCTTTCTTTATGTTTCAATTCTTATCTTTTATCTGAGCATCATTGAAATCATCATGCCTAGCTAGGGGCGTTAAACGATAGCGCTTGTTGGGAGGCAACCCAATTTTACTTTTGTTATTTGCCTTTTGAATCTGTTTAGTAATAAATAATTCATCTAGCCTATGTTTAGATGTGGTTTTATGTTTTAATTAGTTTTTATGCCAAGTAGAACCTTTGGGAAGACTTGGGTGAAGTCTATACGATCTTGCTGTAAAAAACAGAAACTTTTGCGCTCACGAGATTAGCTGCCATTTTTTACTGGAGAGTGGTTTCAGGTTGATTCTTTTTGAAGATGTTTAATAGACAAATTCCTCACATCCACCAGTTTATTTCTAAATTTTTGGATTTACAGAAGTATTCGGGAGTTACAGATTACGACAGACTGTTCTGTTTTTGACAGATTCTGTTTTCTATGTGTTGTTTGCTTATTTTGATGAATCTATGAGTAGTATCGGAGGGTATGAACCATAGAGAAGTTGGAATACAGTAGATATTACACCAATATGAATTTATAATTAGTTCATAACAGTACCTAAGTGGTGATTTATTTTCTTATACTAACGGAGCTTATGAGTTTTCTGTTAAGTTTTGTGTTGTGAAGTTTTCAAGTTTTGGGTAATAGATGAATATGAGATTGTGTGATGCATATCGTATAATCATACCCAAGAATACTTGAGGTGAAATTGGAGTATCTATGTGACATTAGGATTTTGGTTGATTTGTGTCTTAAGGTGTTATTCTAGTACAAACTCTAGGATAGATCGAACGGAAAGAATAGCTTCATGTTATTTTACTACGGACTCTTGAATAGATCGATCAGAAAGGATAACTTTGAGGTGGTTTCGTACCCTACAATAATATCTTCGTTTGTTCTCCGATATTAGTGACTTTGGAGTGACTCTTTGTTGCATGTTGAGGGATAGTTATATGATCTAGTTATGTTATTATCGTTGAGAGAACTTGCACTAGTGAAAGTATGAACCCTAGGCCTTGTTACCTAGCATTGCAATACCGTTTGTGCTCACTTTTGTCGTTAGTTACCTTGTTGTTTTTATATTTTCAGATTACAAAAACCTATATCTACCATCCATATTGCACTTGTATCACCATCTCTTCGCCGAACTAGTGCACCTATACAATTTACCATTGTATTGGGTGTGTTGGGGACACAAAAGACTCTTTGTTATTTGGTTGCAGGGTTGTTTGAGAGAGACCATCTTCATCCTACGCCTCCCATGGATTGATAAACCTTAGGTCATCCACTTGAGGGAAATTTGCTACTGTCCTACAAACCTCTGCACTTGGAGGCCCAACAATGTATACAAGAAGAAGGTTGTGTAGTAGACATCAGGCGCGCGGGCAAGGGTGCGTCGGGCGCTGGCGGTCACGGCCTGAGGCCGGTGAGCATGGGCGGAGCCGTGGAGACCACGAGGTTGCCATGTGCTCGGGCGCGACGGGGAAGCAGCTATGGGCAGGGGAAGACGCACGGAGGACAGGGGAAGGAAGCGGGGCTCACCGAGCGGCACATGGAGGCCGGTGATAGGCTTAGTAGCAGTAGGAGTCGCCGGAGAGGAGGAAGATCACCGGCGACCGAGGCGGAAGGGGGTGGCTCGATCCGCAGCCTGTTGTGCTCCCCGGCTTGCGCTCGTGGATGGGACAAGGCAGTCGACGACGGTGGAGCTGCTGGACAGGTCGGCAAGGCGAGGCGAGGTCGGTGGCCGCGGGATCGATAGTGAACGGCGACCATTTGCTTCGGGCGACGAACAGGCGAGCGAGACGAACAAGAGAGGTGGAATGCGGAGGCTAGGGTTCGTCCACTGGGTCGGGCTCCATCTTAACTAGGTCGGAGGTGCCGACACATGGGTGACACGAGTCCATAGGCGACGTGAACGGGCGCGCCAGCTCCACGCCATGGCTCTGCCTCCCTCTGTACAGGGGTTGAGGAAAGGCCCCGGCGGTGGTTCTCGGGGTGTAGCATGATTACTGTAGCATGATTCTCGGGGTGTGATATGTCTCCAACGTATATATAATTTTTGATTTCTCCATGCTACTTTATCTACTGTTTTGGACTATATTGGGCTTTATTTTCCACTTTTATATTACTTTTGGGACTAACCTATTAACTAGAGGCCCAGCCCATAATTGCTGTTTTTTTTTTGCCTTTTTCAGTATTTCGAAGAAACAGAATATCAAACGGAGGCCAAAAGGAATGAAACCTTCGGGATCGTGATTTTCCAACCGAACGTGACCCAGGAGACTTGGACCCTACTCCAAGCAGTGCCCGAGGAGGTCACGAGGGTGGAGGGCGCCCCCTGGGGGCGCCCCCTACCTTGTGGGCCCTCAGAGCTCCACCGACATACTCCTTCCTCCTATATATACCTACGTATCCCCGAACGATCAGAATAGGAGCCAAAAACCTAATTCCACCACTGCAACCTTCTGTATCCACGAGATCCCATCTTGGGGCCTGTTCCGGAGCTCCGCTGGAGGGGGCATCCACCACGGAGGGCTTCTACATCATCACCATAGCCCCTCCGATGAAGTGTGAGTAGTTTACTTCAGACCTTCGGGTCCATAGCTAGTAGCTAGATGGCTTCTTCTCTCTTTTTGGATCTCAATACAATGTTCTCCCCCTCTCTCGTGGAGATCTATTCGATGTAATCTTCTTTTTGCGGTGTGTTTATTGAGACTGATGAATTGTGGGTTTATGATCCAGTATTATCTATGGAAAATATTTGATTCTTCTCTGAATTCTTTTATGTATGATTGAGTTATCTTTGCAAGTCTCTTCGAATTATCTTTTTGGTTTGGCTAACTAGATTGGTAGTTCTTGCAATGGGAGAAGTGCTTAGCTTTGGGTTCAATCTTGCGGTGTCCTTACTCAGTGACAGAAAGAGTTGCAAGGCATGTATTGTATTGTTGCCATCGAGGATAACAAGATGGGGTTTTTATCATATTGCATGAATTTATCCCTCTACATCATGTCATCTTGCTTATGGCGTTACTCTGTTTTTACTTAATACTCTAGATGCATGCTGGATAGCGGTCGATGAGTGGAGTAATAGTAGTTGATGCAGAATCGTTTTGATCTACTTGTTTTGGACGTGATGCCTATATACATGATCATTGCCTAGATATACTCATAACTATGCTCAATTATGTCAATTGCTCAACAGTAATTTGTTCATCCACCGTATAATACTTATGCTCTTGAGAGAAGCCACTAGTGAAACCTATGGCCCCCGCGTCTATTCTCATCATATCAATCTATATCACTTTATTTACTTGCTTTGTTTTTTACTTTGCCTTTACTTTTTACTTTGCATCTATCTATCAAAAATACCAAAAAGATTATCTCTATCAGATCTCACTCTCGTAAGTGACCGTGAACGGATTGACAACCCCTAAGCGCTGGTTGCGAGTTGCTATCGTTTTGTGTAGGTACGAGGGACTTGTGCATGGTCTCCTACTGGATTGATACCTTGGTTCTCAAAAACTGAGGGAAATACTTATGCTACTTTACTGCATCATCCTCTCCTCTTCGGGGAAATCCAACGCAGTGCTCAAGAGGTAGCAAGAAGAATTTCTGGCGCCGTTGCCGGGGAGGCTCACGCAAGCAAGTCAACCATACCAAGTACCCATCGCAATCCCTATCTCTCTCATTACATTATTTGCCATTTGCCTCTCGTTTTCCTCTCCCTCACTCCACCCTTGCCGTTTTATTCGCCCTTCTTCCGTTTGATCTTATGTTTGCTTGTACCTTCTTTTTGCTTGCATCTTCGCTTGCTAAAAGTTTATGGATCCTCATCCGCTTGCCAATTTTTTTAAGAGATCCAATTATGATGAACCAATTGCTAGTGAGTTTTGTGCACTAGATTATCTTTATGAAGTTTTGCTTGAAATTCGTGAATCTAGAAATTGTGATGAAGTACTTTATGAAGAGATTCACGATAACTCTTTGAATAAAAAGCATGATTGCAATGATTTTACTATAAGTTCTCTTGATGACAATTGTGCTAATAATATGCAAAACCCTAAGCTTGGGGATGCTAGTTTTGCTATGTCTACTACTTGTTTCAATTATCATGATTGGGGTGATTCTTCTTACAACCTTGAAAAATTATTTAAGCCCCATGATGAATATGAGATTGATAATATTGTTTGCAATAATATTGAAAGTGTGTTTGGAAGAGTGTCAACTTTAGATCCCACATATTTGGAGAATTTTCAATCTTATGAAATTTTTGATAAAAGTGGGATTTGGAGAGATCATGACTTTAGTTAATGTTAATCCCACTATTTTGGAAGAGTGTCAACTTTGCATACATGTGGATGGTGTTAAGAATATGTTTTGTGATATCTATATTGTTGAATTTTCTTATGATCCTACATGTCATTATTATGAGAGAGGAAAATATGGTTGTAGAAATTTTCATGATAATAATTCACCTCTCGTTATGTTGAGATTGCTATTGTTTCTTTCCACTTCCTTGCATATGCTAGTTTTTGCTTGTTATGATAATTTGTTTGCATGTAAGATGCCTATGCATAGGAAGCATGTTAGACTTAGATGTGTTTGTCATGTTTTTCATGATGCTCTCTTTGTGCTTCAATTCCTATCTTTCATGTGAGCATCATCATATTCTCAATGCCTAGCTAGGGGCGTTAAACGATAGCGCTTGTTGGGAGGCAACCCAATTTTATTTTGTGTTTTTTTGTTTTTGCTTCTGTTAAGGAATAAATAATCCATATACCTTCTATTTGGATGTGGTTTTATGTTTTAATTAGTGTTTGTGCCAAGTAGGACCTATAGGATAACCTACGATGATAGTTGATTTGATTCTGCTGAAAAACAGAAACTTTGCACGCACGAATTTAGTTATGATAAATCACAGGTACGTGCTTTTGCGTTGATTCTTTTTGATGCTGATCAATAAACAAATTGTCCAGGACTTCCTATTTTTGTAGAATTTTTAGAGTTACAGAAGTTTGCCTTAGTTACAGATTGCTACAGACTTTTCTGTTTTTGACAGATTCTGTTTTTCGTGTGTTGTTTGCTTATTTTGATGAATCTATGGCTAGTAAATTAGTTTGTAAACCACAGAGAAGTTGTAATACAGTAGGTTTAACACCAATATAAATAAAGAATGAGTTCATTACAGTATCTTGAAGTAGTCTTTTGTTTTCTTTCTCTAACGGAGCTCACGAGATTTCTGTTGAGTTTTGTGTTGCGAAGTTTTCAAGTTTTGGGTGAATCCTTTTGATGGATTATGGAACAAGGAGTGGCAAGAGCCTAAGCCTGGGGATGCCCATGGCACCCCCAAGATAATCCAAGGACACCAAAAAGTCAAAGCTTGGGGATGCCCCGGAAGGCATCCCCTCTTTCATCCACTTCCATCGGTAATTTACTTGGAGCTATATTTTTATTCACCAACATGATATGTGTTTTTCTTGGAGCGTCTTGTATTATTTGTGTCTTTGCTTGTTAGTCTACCACAATCATCCTTGCTGTACACACCTTTTGAGAGAGCCATACATGAATTGGAATTTGTTAGAATACTCTATGTGCTTCACTTATATCTTTTGAGCTTGATAGTTTTGCTCATAGTGCTTCCCTTATATCTTTTGAGCGTGATAATTGTTGCTCTAGTACTTCACTTAGATCTTTTAGAGCACAGTGGTGGATTTGTTTTAAATAAACTATTTGATCTCTCATGCTTCACTTAGATTATTTTGAGAGTCTATGGTAATTTGCTTAATGTTAATATACTTGGTGTTCAAGATATGTGAAACTTTCTTTTGAGTGAATTGAATACTAAGATAAGTTTGATGCTTGATAATTGTTTTGAGATATGTAGGTGATAATATCAGAGTCGTGCTAGTTGGGTGATTATGAATTTGAGAAATACTTGTTGAAGTTTGCAAGTCCCGTAGCATGCACGTATGGTTAAAGTTGTGTAACAAATTTGAAACATGAAGTGTACCTGGCTTGTGCATCCTTATGAGTGGCGGTCGGGGACGAGCGATGCTCTTTGCCTACCAATATATCCCCCTAGGAGCATGCGCGTAGTACTTGAATTTTTGATGACTTCTAAATTTTTGCAATAAGTATATGAGTTCTTTTGACTAATGTTGAGTCCATGGATTATACGCACTCTCACCTTTCCACCTTTGCTAGCCTCTTCGGTACCGTGCATTGCCCTTTCTCACCTTGAGAGTTGGCGCAAACTTCGCCGGTGCATCCAAACCCCGTGATATGATGCGCTCTATCACACATAAACCTCCTTATATCTTCCTCAAAACAGCCACCATACCTACCTATCATGGCATTTCCATAGCCATTCCGAGATATATTGCCATGCAACTTCCACCATCATCATCATGACATACATTACTTTTGTCATATTGCCATTGCATGATCTTGTAGTTGACATAGTATTTGTGGCAAAGCCACCATGCATTATTTTACATACATGTCACTCTTGATTCATTGCACCATCCTGGTACACCGCCGGAGGCATTCATATAGAGTCATATCTTGTTCTAAGTTTTGAGTTGTAATCCTTGTGTTGTAATCAATAGAAGTGTGATGATCATCATTATTAGAGCATTGCACAAATAAAAAAAAAGAGAAAGGCCAAAAAAAAGAATGGCCCAAAAAAATAAAAATAAAAAATAAAAAGGGCAATGCTACTATCTCTTTTTCCACACTTGTGCTTCAAAGTAGCACCTTGTTCTTCATGTAGTGAGTCTCATATATTGTGCTTCAAAGTAGCACCTTGTTCCTCATGTAGTGAGTCTCATAAGTTGTCTTTTTATACTAGTGGGAATTTTTCATTATAGAACTTGGCTTGTATGTTCCTACGATGGGCTTCCTCAAATGCCCTAGGTCTTCGTGAGCAAGCAAGTTGGATGCACACCCACTAGTTTTCTTTTGTTGAGCATTCATAGCTCTAGTGCATCCGTTGCATGGCAATCCCTACTCCTCATGTTGACATCAATTGATGGGCATCTCCATAGCCCGTTGATTAGCCTCGTCAATGTGAGACTTTCTCCTTTTTGTCTTCTCCACACAATCCCCATCATCATATTCTATTCCACCCATAGTGCTATATCCATGGCTCACGCTCATGTATTGCGTGAAGGTTGAAAACGTTTGAGATTATTTAAGTATGAAACAATTTCTTGGCTTGTCATCGGGGGTATAGAAGTTGGGAATATCTTTGTGTAACGAAAATGAAACATAGCCTAACTATATGATTTTGTAGGGATGAACTTTCTTTTGCCATGTTATTTTGAGAAGACATGATTGCTTTGATTAGTATGCTTGAAGTATTATTAATTTTGTGTCAATATGAAGTTTTGTCTTAAATCTTTCGGATCTGAATATTCATATCACAATTAAGAAGATTTACATTGAAATTATGCCAAAGTATCACTCCGCATCAAAAATTCTTTTTTTATCATTTACCTACTCGAGGACGAGCAGGAATTAAGCTTGGGGATGCTTGATATGTCTCCAACGTATCTATAATTTTTGATTGCTCCATGCTACTTTATCTACTGTTTTGGACTATATTGGGCTTTATTTTCCACTTTTATATTACTTTTGGGACTAACCTATTAACCGGAGGCCCAGCCCAGAATTGCTGTTTTTTGCCTTTTTCAGTATTACGAAGAAACAAAATATCAAACGGAGTCCAAACGGAATGAAACCTTCGGGATCGTGATTTTCCAACCGAACGTGACCCAGGAGACTTGGACCCTACTCCAAGCAGTGCCCGAGGAGGTCACAAGGGTGGAGGGCGCGCCCCCCTGGGCGCGCCCCCCTACCTCGTGGGCCCCTCGGAGCTCCACCGACGTACTCCTTCCTCCTATATATACCTACATATCCTCGAACGATGAGAACAGGAGCCAAAAACCTAATTCCACCGCCGCAACCTTCTGTATCCACGAGATCCCATCTTGGGGCTGTTCCGGAGCTCCGCCGGAGGGGGCATCCACCATAGAGGGCTTCTACATCATCACCATAGCCCCTCCGATGAAGTGTGAGTAGTTTACTTCAGACCTTCGGGTCCATAGCTAGTAGCTAGATGGCTTCTTCTCTCTTTTTGGATCTCAATACAATGCTCCCCCTCTCTCGTGGAGATCTATTCGATGTAATCTTCCTTTTGCGGTGTGTTTGTTGAGACCGATGAATTGTGGGTTTATGATCCAGTATTATCTATGGAATATTTGATTCTTCTCTGAATTCTTTTATGTATGATTGAGTTATCTTTGCAAGTCTCTTCGAATTATCTTTTTGGTTTGGCCAACTAGATTGGTAGTTCTTGCAATGGGAGAAGTGCTTAGCTTTGGGTTCAATCTTGCGGTGTCCTTACTCAGTGACAGAAAGAGTTGCAAGGCACGTATTGTATTGTTGCCATCGAGGATAACAAGATGGTTTTTTTATCATATTGCATGAATTTATCCCTCTACATCATGTCATCTTGCTTACGGCATTACTCTTTTTTTACTTAATACTCTAGATGCATGCTGGATAGTGGTCGATGAGTGGAGTAATAGTAGTAGATGCAGAATCGTTTTGATCTACTTGTTTTGGATGTGATGCCTATATACATGATCATTGCCTAGATATACTCATAACTATGCTCAATTTTGTCAAGTGCTCAACAGTAATTTGTTCATCCACCTTAGAATACTTATGCTCTTGAGAGAAGCCACTAGTGAAACCTATGGCCCCCGGGTCTATTCTCATCATATCAATCTATATCACTTTATTTACTTGCTTTGTTTTTACTTTGCCTTTACTTTTTACTTTGCATCTATATATCAAAAATACCAAAAATATTATCTCTATCAGATCTCACTCTCGTTAGTGATCGTGAACGGATTGACAACCCCTAAGCGTTGGTTGCGAGTTGCTATCATTTTGTGTAGGTACGAGGGACTTGTGCATGGTCTCCTACTAGATTGATACCTTGGTTCTCAAAAACTGAGGGAAATACTTGCGCTACTTTACTGCATCATCCTCTCCTCTTCGGGGAAATCCAACACAGTGCTCAAGAGGTAGCAGGGTGTTACAAATTTCCTCCACTACAAGAAATCTCGTCGCGAGATTTAAGAGGTGGAATAAGGGGAAAGGAATTGGTTATGAAATTCTAACGAATCTTCTTGTTCTTGTTGATCTCATCGAAGAGGTTGATCCATAACGTTGATGTCTTCAATTCGCTGCATCATGGCATCATGATGAAGTCCTCATCCTTTCTTCAGAAACTCAATTGTACTTACGAATAGGGTATGAGGAAAAAACTATAAGGACGGATGTCTGAAAGGATTGTCATCCGGTAATTATCTCAAGGAAGGAGATTTTGGAAGCACCAGGAAACAAATCGAGAGTGCTATAAGGAGCTTCAACAAGTTCCAACTAGGTAGGCATCATGCTGATGCCTATAACAAGTGATGAAGGGGTTCAAAAAAATGAAGAATAATGTTGCCTCTGATACCGGAATGAAACATGGTGAGGAAGTTAGCTCGTGAATTACATATGAAGCCAAGTGCAAAGAATATTTTAGAATAAAAGTTGTACAGGAGAGTCAGGTTTCGATCCTGTGGAACTATGGGTTATGGGCCCACCTTGTGTGCTCAGAGTAGGAAAAGTGGCGACATCTTGCACGGATATGATAGCAAGGCATGTCATAGTATAGCCTGTCAGTTATGTTGAAAGTGCAACTATCCCTAGGTGGTTTTGGTAATTCATAATAACATATAGCTCATTGAGCTAATACTATTCCAAGACTATTATTTTAGGAAAGCTCAATGAATGGCATGGCATGGATGATGAAAGTGGATCCCTCAAAATACTAAGGACAAAGGATTGGCTCAAGCTCAAAAGATCAAGACTCTTCATTTTATATTTTAGTGATCCAAGATCATATAGAGTCTATAGGAAAAGCCAATACTATCAAGGAGGGATGAGGTGTTGCTTAATGAGCCTCTTGCTTCATGTGCTTAGTGATATGCTCCAAAACCCTCAACTACTTTCCCACATCCACAAATGACCAAAACCCAAAGCCAAAATCGGTCACACCGATTCTTCCTATCCGGCGCCACCGATTCCAAAAGTCATAGCCACTGCCACAAACCCTAAGCAAATCGGTCTTACCAATAGGGATCTCGGTCTCACCGAGATGGGGTTGCAATCTCTCTATTTCCCTTCGTAATGTTTCGGTCTAACCGAAGTGAGCGATCGGTCCCACCGAGATTGCAATGTAAACTCTCTGTTTCCTTTTCGTAACATTTTGGTCTCACCAAAAAGAGCAAATCTGTCCCACCGAGTTTACCTGACCAACTCTCTGGAAAGCTTATTACCAAATCGGTCTTACCGAGTTTGTGTAATCGGTCCTACCGAGATTACGTTATGCCCTAACCCTAACCGAATCAGTCTCACCGAGATGCATGTTAGTCCCACCGAAAATCACTAACCGTCACTAGGTTTACTAAATCGGTCCGACCGAGTTTAACTATTCGGTCCCACCGAGTTTGGTAAATTGTGTGTAACAGTTAGATTTGGTGTGGAGTTTATATATACCCCTCCACCTCCTCTTCATTCGTGGAGAGAGCCATCAGAACGAACCTACACTTCCAACTTACCATTTCTGAGAGAGAACCACCTACTCATGTGTTGAGACCAAGATATTCCATTCCGACCATATGAATCTTGATCTCTAGCCTTCCTCAAGTTGCTTTCCACTCAAATCTTCTTTCCACCAGATCCAAAACCTATGAGAGAGAGTTGAGTGTTGGGGAGACTATCATTTGAAGCACAAGAGCAAGGAGTTCATCATCAACGCACCATTTGTTACTTCTTGGAGAGTGGTGTCTCCTAGATTGGCTAGGTGTCACTTGGGAGCCTCCGACAAGATTGTGGAGTTGAACCAAGGAGTTTGTAAGGGAAAGGAGATCGCCTACTTCATGAAGATCTACCGCTAGTGAGGCAAGTCCTTCGTGGGCGACGGCCATGGTGGGATAGACAAGGTTGCTTCTTCGTGGACCCTTCGTGGGTGGAGCCCTCCGTGGACTCGCGCAGCCGTTACCCTTCGTAGGTTGAAGTCTCCATCAACATGGATGTACGATAGCACCACCTATCGGAACCATGCCAAAAACATCTGTGTCTCCAATTGCGTTTGAATCCTCCAAACCCTTCCCTTTACTTTCTTGCAAGTTGCATGCTTTCATTTCCGCTGCCTATATACTCTTTGCATGCTTGCTTGAATTGTGTGATGATTGCTTGACTTGTCCTAAAGTAGCTAAAATCTGCCAAACTCTAAAATTGGGAAAAGGTTAAGTTTTTATTGGTCAGTAGTCTAATCACCCCCCTCTAGACATACTTCAAGGTCCTACAAGTGGTATCAGAGCTTTGGTCTCCATTTGCTTTGATTTCCTTAGCTTTTGGTGGTCATAGCCTTGGTTTCACAACCTAGGAGAGTATGGCGTCTAGCAGGGGAAATTATCACCGTAGAGGTCCTTACTTGGATGGTACTAATTTTGCTAGTTGGAAGCATAAGATGAAAATGCATATTCTTGGACATAACCCCGCCGTTTGGGCAATTATTTGTATTGTCTTGCAAGGTGAAATTTTCAATGGGAGAGAACCGAACCGTGAAGCTAATGCGGAAGAATTGAAGATGCTGCAATACAACTCTCAAGCTTGTGATATCATCTTCAACGGATTGTGCCCCGAAGAATTCAACAAAATCAAGCGTCTTGAGAATGCAAAGGAAATTTGGGATACTTTGATTGATATGCATGAAGGTACCGAGTCCGTCAAGGAATCCAAGTTGGATGTGCTCCAAAGTCAGCTTGACAAGTTCAAAATGAAGGATGGTGAAGGTGTCGCTGAAATGTACTCTAGGCTTGCTCTTATCACAAATGAGATTGCCGGCTTAGGGAGTGAAGAGATGACCAACAAATTCATCATCAAGAAGATATTAAGAGCATTGGATGGAAAGTATGATACCGTGTGCACATTGATTCAAATGATGCCAAACTACAAAGATCCCAAGCCAACGGAAGTCACTGGAAGAATTGTTGCTCATGAGATGTCACTCAAGGATAAGGAGGAACTTCACAACAAGTCAAGTGGTGCTTACAAAGCCTCAAGTGAAGCCCCTACATCATCAAGTGAGAAACCAACCTTCAATGAAGAATTGAGCTTAATGGTGAAGAACTTCAACATATTCTACAGGAGTAGAAGCAAAGAAAGAAGCTCCAAGTCAAGGTCTTACAATGACAAGAGATCTTCTAGTCGAGAGCGCAATTGCTAAAATTGTGGGAGACCCAGACACTACTCCAATGGTCCTACAAAAGAAGAGAAGATTCTCCAAGAAGAAGGAGCAAAAGAGAAGAATCACCACCAAGAGAGAGGAGGAGTAGAGATGATCGTTATGAACGAAGACCCTCACGGAGAAGCAAGGATTCGGAAAGGAAGGACAAGTCATCAAGGAGCTACACAAAACAAAGACATCAAGCTCATGTTGGTGAATGGGTATCCGGCTCCGACTCTGACAATCACTCCGAGAGAAGCTATCACTCTGACTCCGAATATACTCAAGATGAAGGTGTTGCCGGTCTAGTACTTGTGTCAACCAACTCCTACGACATATTTGACTCACCAAACGAAGGTGTTGGAAGATGCTTCATGGCCAAAGGTCCAAAGGTAACACATCCTGAGTATGTTGATTTCAATAGTGATGAAGATGACTTGCTTGTGGATGATGATTTACTTGTTGACAACTCTAGTGATGAATACTATGATGAAACGTCAATTAATCATGCTAATCAAGATAAAACAAATGACAATGATAAGGAGAAGATTGAGCTTCTAACTAAATAACTAAACTCTCTTAAGTTAGCTCATGAAACTATCTACGAAGATCATCGAGAACTTTTAAGGGCTCATGAGAAGTTACGCTTTGAAAAGCTCAATCTTGAGCAAGAGCATGAGTTCTTAAAAGCAATCAATGATGATCTCCGCAAGAAAAGTTCTTCTTACATTGCCAAGCGTTTACTCTTATCTACTTACATGCCTCAAGTCAAGTCTAGTAACAAGTACAAGAAAGATACTTCCTCTAGTAGTAACAACAATAATAATGTCAAATCCAATATTGTTGCTTCTAGTAGTTCTCTTGATTCCACTAATTATTCTATTAGCCAAGTTACACTTGAGCAAGAAAATAGCTTATTGAAGGGAATTATAGAGAAAGGTGTTTACAAGAGCCTTGCCGGGAGTAAGAAATTCGAGGAAATTGTATGCAAGCAAGGAAGGTACCGGAAGAATCAAGGTGTTGGTTTTGAACGAAAGTTCAATGCCAATGGAGTTGGGTGGGAAGAAGATCAATACCCCAAGACGAAGTTTGTTCCTCAACAAGAGAAGTATGATCCTACTTCTTTCAAGGGAACACAAGCTCAATATGATCTTCCACCACAAGACCACAAGAACAAAGGCAAGGACAAGCTTCAACAAGAGATTGATGCATTTGAAGAAGCACCTAAAGCCTCGTTCAAGTGGGTTCCCAAGACTACGTCAAGTTCTACTTCATCAAGTACAATTACAACTCCAAGGATTCCCATCAAGATGATGTGGATCCCGAAGAAGAAGAACTAGAGAGTTCTTGAGGGTGACTCCGCCAACATTCTTCACTCACATCATTTTGGCAAGAACAAGTGCAATAAAATTCGACATCTTGCAATAGTTCAAGGAGTCACAAACCCTCATGTTGGTAAGGCAAGGGACAAGGTAACCTAACAAATTCATGGACATCATCTTGTGTGTGCATCACTCTATGTCTATGGATATTCCTGTTTGTTCCTTGTGGGACTAACCCATGTAGGTAAGTTGAAAGTGCAACTCACTCCAAAGGATTGCTCCAAATGATCTACATCAACATTGAGCATCCACATCTTCAACACCTACATGAAGTCATCATCGACAAAACCCAAGGTTAGTTCATCCCTCTAAAGGGGGATCTCACATCTAGGGGGAGCTTAACTCTAAGAATTGAGTCAAAGCAACTCTAATGGTGTGAACACATCAATGCATTATGTAAAAGTGGTAACCCCACATGAGCTTAAACGATGAGTATGACCTATGATCAAATGTTCTCATTTGACTCCTAAGTCAATATACTCATATATAGATGACCTAGTCATCGCCAATTGTTTGATAGATGCTAGAATTGGTTGTGCATGCTTTGCCACATATTTCATTTGCCATCTTATTGTGTGAGCATGTTGGTGCATATTTTACTCATTCAAGGACATCCACTTGTTGCTTTGATTGTTTGGTTTCTTTTCTTTTTGCCAAGTGGATGGACAAGAATGCCTAAGAACCTTCTTTAGCTATCTATGCTTTTCTCATCTCAAACTCTATTCATGCTACATCACAAAATTTGATCAAGTCAGATTCGAACCACTCTGTGTGAGGAGCACTCAGAGTCCCCGATTCATCATAGACTTAAACTTCCAAAACCTCTTTTTGATTCTCAGTGTGACCGATTCTTCCATTTCGGTCCTACCGAGATCACCAAGTTGATCTGAGTTTTCAATCTCGATGCAACCGATTTGAACTTTTCGGTCTCACCGATTTGCTGTAACTGAATACAGTTATGCATCTCGGTGCCACCGAGTTGTTCCACTCGGTCACACCGACAGGGTCGGGCCATATATAGCCACGGGCAAAAGTTTGGAAATTTCTCCGAAACCCTTCGCCCGCGCAACAGCTCGCTCTGCCATCGTGGTCTTCGGATCATCTCCTCGTCGCCAGCAGCCTCCTGTCGCTAGTCTCCGCCGCCGTCAACAGATTTCGTCCCCGCCGTTGCCGCCGTAGCAAGTCCACCACCAAGTTAGGGTATGGACTTGATCTTTGCGCTATCCACGTCTGATTCCTAGCAAATTGTTTTCATATTGATTCTTGCCACGATTAAGAGTCTTCTATCCAGCCAAAGTAATTCATAGATTAGATGCGATTCAAATTTTTAGGGTTAGGTTTCCGCCGAAACCATCTTGGACCCACCGAGTTGAAAAACTCGGTCTCACCAATTTGGCATATGCCATTGCACAAGTGACTCTCGGTCTGACCGAGAATTACTAATCGGTGCGACCGATTTGAGGATTCTGTGAAACCCTAGCAGTCTCGGTGCCACCGAACTGAGACTCGGTCCAACCGAGATCATCAGTTTAGGTTCCAAAACTGCTTCGGTATCACCGAGTTTGAAAATCGGTTGATCCGAAATGCTTTCTGTGGAAAACTAAAACTGAACTTTTGAATCATTCTTTTGCAAAAATCTCTGCATTTTGTGATGCTCATCTATTCTATCTCATCTATAACTCTTCACAGGGACAGCAGTCAGCTTTTGCAGTATGTCTGATCATAGTGACAGCCAGAACAGGTCAGAAAAGCAGATGGACTTGAGTGAGGGCACTAGTCCCTCAACTACAGATGAAGGGAGCAGAAGTACTCCTAGCAATTTGCCTAAGGCTGCTACTAGGCAAAGGAGGAAAAGAACTTCAGATTCTAAGGATGAAGATTACAAAGCTGAGGAAGATGAGGCCACTTCCAAGAAAGTGGTGCTCAAGAAACAGTATGGCTCTGCACAGAGCACAAAGCCAGGTCTGAAAAGGAAAGTTCCTGCCAAGAGGACACCAATGCCAAAGGCCAGGAAGTCCACTCAAGTGCCAGCTCAAGCTCAACCCAAAGAGGCACCTGCAAGGAAAGAAACATCATCCAAACCTCAGAAAGTCTCCTCTGGTGCAACTATGAAGTTCACAATTGAACCAGAGGATGATGGTGATCAAGACAAGAAAAAGAAGAGAGCTAGAACCACAACTGCCAAGGTCCTTGGAAAGCCCTCAATGAGAAGAGAGTTTGAAGAAGAGGAAGAGGATGTTGCACCAGCACCTAAGGCACCTAAGCTTATGGGTGATGCAATCAGATCAGGGGCTGCAACATCCAAGCCCAAGGAAGCACCCAAAGCTGCATCCAAGGCCAAGAAAGTGCCAAAGAGGAATACTAGGAGTATTCCAACTGCTGAAAAGAACAAGGCCCCAGTGCCAAATGTTGCTGAAGATGAGGATGAAGAAGGACAGGTCTTAAGAAAGCTCAAGCCCAAGATACCAGACCACAATGATGTCCATCCTGTGGCTGAGTACATGAGAATCAGGAAGGATTCAGGGCTGAGACTGTGGAGGATGGAAGATCCATATGCTTCAAGAAGAAGAACTGTTGTTGACTACAGGTTCCACACAAAGGAACAACAGGACTTCTATGAAACAATTATGGTGGACAAGAAACCCATAGTTTGTGACATGAGGTGGGTCAACTGGACATTCATCGGAGACAGTGAGCAGCACTATCCTGGAGTGCAAGAAAGCTTTGTTGATTGTGGAGTTGCAGATTTTGTTGGACAGAAGTTCACCAACTGGAATGATGAGCTTATCATGCAGTTCTACTCCACAACACATTTTTACCCAGATGGTAGAACTGTTTGGATGTCTGAAGGTACAAGGTACCAGTCCACTGTTGAAGAATGGGCAAATCTGATAAATGCCCCCAAGGAAGATGAGGATGACCTGGACATTTATGCAAATAAGAAGTTGGGTCACAACTCAATGGCTCACATGTACAAGGAGATTCCAGACAAGGCAGTAGAGACTCACAAGTTTGGATCAGTTCACTTTCTGCTGTCAGGTTTTCCAACCATCAACTGGATTCTGAGGCACACTCTGTTGCCCAAGTCTGGTGACCATAACATGATCAGAGGGCATGCCATCAACATGCTGCATGTGTTTGATGTGCCACAGAAGTTCAAAGTCATGAGCCTCATAACTGAAACAATCAAGAGGACTGCAGCAGATCAGAAGAGGAGCTGTGGATATGTACCTCAGATTCAGGAATTGATCAACTCCAAGATGGGCACAGGGAAATATCAGTTGGATAAGGAACATTTTCCACTTTATCCAGACTTTGAGGACAATGAGGTTGTCATGAATGAAGATGATCCACAATCAGTTCAAGCTCAGGAGAAGAAGGAGAAGGCTGCCAAGATGCCAACTCAAGAGGAGCCATCTGAGTATTTCTTGAAGACCAAACAAGAGCAGCTTGGTTACCTGATAGCATCTACACTAAGGATTGAGAAGGAGTTGGCCACCCTAACTCAAAACCAGGAGAGCCTGGAAAGAATCATGGAACAAAAATTCTATGATCTAGATGTCAAGGTAACTGAGATTCAGTCAGTTGTGGAGCAGCTGCAGGATGACATGCAGGAGAGGAAGGGCAAGACAACCACCAATGTGTTTGCCAGAGTGCCCAGAGCCCAGAGGTCAGTTGCAGTGCCAGTGACAGATAGTAGAGCAACAACTTCAGCACCAGCCACAGCACCTACAGTTCCAGTGCAACCAGCTCCAGCATCCACTCCAGCACCCTCTATTCAACTAAAGCCTTCGTCCAAGCAGCTATCAGGACACCACCACCAGAAGATCAAGCCTGAGAGTCAATCTAGCACTACGCATTCTCTATGAACTTTTTGGTAACTTGTTGCCAAAGGGGGAGAAAAATGTATAGATCATAGGCTCCGAGAGAGAGAGAGAGTGTTGCTTTTGTTCTCTCTTGCTTTATTTGGTGGTTTTTCAAACTTTGTTTGCTTTTGGTTGAGATACTATGCTTGTGAGACATTGATGATCATGTGTTTGATCATAAGCTACACTTATGCATGAGTGATATTATCCTATCTATCTTATGTGATCACTCACTATGCTTGGTGATGAGTGCATGTATTCATTGTTTATTATTTTGAGCGCTCCACCAAGATGTATGTGACATGGAAGAGTAACCCATGAGCCTAATTCATTGTGCATTTGCAGTCCAAAGCAAATCTTAACCCATGCACAAATTTAGGGGGAGCTCTTGCTTATCACATACTTCTCAAAGGAGGAGATTGAAAGTGCAACTATCCCTAGGTGGTTTTGGTAATTCATAACAACATATAGCTCATTGAGCTAATACTATTCCAAGACTATTATTTCAGGAAAGTTCAATGAATGGCATGGCATGTCACACCGATTCTTCCTATCAGGCGCCACCGATTCCAAAAGTCATAGCCACTGCCACAAACCCTAAGCAAATCGGTCTTACCGATATGGATCTCGGTCTCACCGAGATGGGGTTGCAATCTCTCTGTTTCCCTTCGTAACGTTTCGGTCTAACTGAAGTGAGCGATCGGTCCCACCGAGATTGCAATGTAAACTCTCTGATTCCTTTTTGTAACATTTCGGTCTCACCAAAAAGAGCAAATCTGTCCCACCGAGTTTACCTGACCAACTCTCTGGAAAGCTTATTACCAAATCGGTCTTACCGAGTTTGTGTAATCTGTCCTACCAAGATTACGTTATGCCCTAACCCTAACCGAATCGGTCTCACCGAGATGCATGTCAGTCCCACCGAAAATCACTAACAGTCACTAGGTTTACTAAATCGGTCCGACCGAGTTTAACGATTCGGTCCCACCGAGTTTGGTAAATTGTGTGTAACGGTTAGATTTTGTGTGGAGGCTATATATACCCCTCCACCTCCTCTTCATTCGTGGAGAGAGCCATCAGAATGAACCTGCACTTCCAACTTACCATTTCTGAGAGAGAACCACCTACTCATGTGTTGAGACCAAGATATTCCATTCCTATCATATGAATCTTGATCTCTAGCCTTCCCCAAATTGCTTTCCACTCAAATCTTCTTTCCACCAGATCCAAAACCTATGAGAGAGAGTTGAGTGTTGGGGAGACTATCATTTGAAGCACAAGAGCAAGGAGTTCATCATCAACGAACCATTTGTTACTTCTTGGAGAGTGGTGTCTCCTAGATTGGCTAGGTGTCACTTGGGAGCCTCCGACAAGATTCTGGAGTTGAACCAAGGAGTTTGTAAGGGCAAGGAGATCGCCTACTTCGTGAAGATCTACCTCTAGTGAGGCAAGTCCTTCGTGGGCGACGGCCATGGTGGGATAGACAAGGTTGCTTCTTCGTGGACCCATCATGGGTGGAGCCCTCCGTGGACTCGCGCAGCCGTTACCCTTCGTGGGTTGAAGTCTCCATCAACGTGGATGTACGATAGCACCACCTATCGGAACCACGCCAAAAACATCCATGTCTCCAATTGCGTTTGAATCCTCCAAACCCTTCCCTTCACTTTCTTGCAAGTTGCATGCTTTCATTTCCGCTGCCTATATACTCTTTGCATGCTTGCTTGAATTGTGTGATGATTGCTTGACTTGTCCTAAAGTAGCTAAAATCTGCCAAACTCTAAAATTGGGAAAAGGTTAAGTTTTTATTGGTCAAGTAGTCTAATCACCCCCCTCTAGACATACTTCAAGGTCCTACATATGTTGGCAACAACGTTGGTACCAAGGGCGAGGGACGAAGAGGACCATTTTCCTGCTCGTTGAACGAGGCGGACCAATAGGCAAAGTTCTAGTCCACCGGCGGTTACCGGAATGTCATCAATAATATTAACAAGGTTATACTTGACAGGGTTCTACACCGAGGTGTTTACATAAGTAGGGAAATATTGCTGCTTAGATCATACATAGATCACAAGAAAGGTTAAATAAACCAAGGAAAAGGAAAATGTGTTTAAATATAGGTAATAGGAGTATATCCTTCCCAACTATAAGCAGGGCATGATATACGTGACAGGAGATCAAGGACATGACCATTTAGATAAAAGGTTAAGAAGAATCAAGATATGTACCCATACACGGTGTTTGGGTAACTGATCAAGAAACATCTAGCATTGTGCTTTCAATGTTCTGGTTGATGTTTGTGTACCACCGTCATGCTTTGAGATAGCATGGACATGGTCAACAGGTAAAGGTCGGATTTTGGAAACACAAAAGGATCCATCGGAAACAACTTATAAATTAAGTCATACAATTTCAGCAAGGAAAAGATGAGGATGTGGCCGAGGATTCAGCAGCAATCCATCGACATGTTGAAAAGGATGTATTTCCAAAACTTATGAACAAGTTTGTGTTGGGGGGAAGACAAGAATGTTGTCGATGATAACACAAATCATCTAGGGGCAAGGATGGTATTTCTCATCATGAATTCAATTGATATACTGGAAGAGCTCAGAATGTTGATGATGAGCACGACACATTTGTCGAGAGATTTCATGAAGAAGTAATCGATCGACGATGACATCATGTCAAAAGAATGATGAAGTGAAAGGTTATTGGAACCACGAGTATGACACAAACTCGGAATCAAGGTTTTTTTTCAAGGCGAAATGATATGACGAGGAAGATCGACGTAAGCTTAGCTCATCGTCGAAAATTGTGCTCCGGGAAGAAGGGCCATGTAGCACAGTCAAAAATTTAGCACGATAATGATATAGCCGGTCAGGCTAGGAATGACTTGAAGGATTATTAAAACTCATAAGCAACAAAAATTACTTAGAGTTGTTGAATTGGAGTGCATAATTGATTCAATTATTGGTGTTCTCGAGTGAATAATAACTCGGAACCCGAGGGAAATGTGAATTCGGTGAGAAGCAATACTAGATGAAGACTCACAGTAAGCAACACAGTTCTTTGATATTCTCGAGATACCAGAGGGTAATACTCGAAGAAAGATCAAAATAGAGGTTGCAGAGATGTATTGATCTGTAGAAGGGAAGTGCTTTAACTTGTCTGAGAAATGGAATCAAATGGGAACAATCATGGTCAGAACCACGGTTGCAAAGGACCAAGCATAGATACCAGATGGACTTATAACAAGGGGATTATTATTATCACAAGAAGCTTCCATGATGAGTTCCACATCGGTTCCATGGGCATGAACACAAAGTTCAAGGTCGACTCCCACTTCTTCAATGCATAACCTTCCATTCACTTCTTGCTTTCGATGAAGTTGTAGTGTTGAAATTATATCTGGTGTACTATCCTTTGCTCAGATGACCACATATGATATTCTTCGCTTGAGAGTCGAGTTGCTTGAATCTCTTCACATCAGCAGCGTTCACATATGGAGTGACTGAGGGAACACCATTTTCCACAACATACCAGAGATCGTTATCAATTGCCTCAAGATGCATGCGAATATTGTTCTTCCAGTAGGGGTAGTCCGTCCCATCGAAGGTAGGACACCCAACTGAGACCTTGATCATTCCTGCAGTGGACATAACTAAAACTCCAGGTGGTTAAACCAAAATCACACAGAACAAGGGAGTACCTTGCTCTGATACCAATTGAAAGTGCGTTATATCGACTAGAGGTGGGTGAATAGGCGATTTTTATAAATTTGTCACTGAGGAATTTCCAAGTGAAAAAATTCCTAAGCAACGACACACTAGCAGCGGAATAAGTACTCAGGTATAAGCATAACAGAGCAACAGCATAGTCATCATGATGAAATGAAAACAAGCACACAGTACAGATAGCGTGAAAACAGGATAAGCAGGCTAAAGACTATGTGATTGAAGAACTAGGATTGAGGAATTAGAGAAAGTCTCCAGTCAAAGTCTTCAAACAGTAATGATCAGGTCCATCAACACATGAATGAGGAAATGGAAGGGTTGAGGAAATAGAACCAGTTGGCTTAGTGAAGACAATGATTTGGTAGACCAGTTCCAACTGTTGTGACAGTTGTACATCTGGTTGGAGCGGCTGAGTATTTAAACTCGAGGACACACAGCCCCGGACACACAGACCTTGCCCAACACTCGTGGTAAGTCTTCAGGTGACTTCCAAACCTTCACAGACTTGGTCACACGGCAATCCACAATTCCTCTTGGATGCTCAGACCATGACGCCTAACCATCTGGAGGATATACAGTCCTCAAACATAACAAGTGTCGATTCCACACAGGAACAATCTCTTCAGTGATGCTCAGTCACTTTGGGTTTGTAGGTGTTTGGGTTTGGGTTTTGGGTTTTCCTCACTTGATGATTTTTTCTCAAAGTCCTCGGGGGATGGGATGCTCTCAATGGCACATGTCCGTTTCTCTCGGAGCAGCCAACCAGCTAGTGGTTGTAGGGGCGGCTATTTATAGCCTAGGGAACAGCCCGACATGATAAGACATAAATGCCCTTCAATGATATGATTGTTAGGTGGGTAGATATTTTGGGACAGCTGGCGCATAGCACAGCAACGGTTGGATTTGAGGTTCAATTCCTCGGGGCTATCATGTTCCTCACTGTGTAGGCAGTCCGCACTGGCGAATTCCTAAATCCTCAGTCAGAACAAATTCCTCAGAGACCAGAAGATCTTCGTCTCTATCACTGAAGAAATTGACTGGACTGATATGAAATTTCCAATGGCTTCACTCAAAAGGATTTGGTAGGTGTAGGATTTTGAGATGAGCGTCACTTGGATATCAGTTTCCTTAGTATTACCTCGACCCCAATTAGGATTATGGTGTTTCCTATGACTCAAGAAAGAGAAAATGAAACTACAAAAACAAAAGTCTTCACGATTCATAATCCTCGCATGAAAATCCAAGTCTTGAAGGTCACACCAATTTCTTCACTTTCAAAATCTTCAGGAGAACCAAAGTCTTCAGCAGAAGACATACATTTTTAGGGGTCAACTCTTATCGTAAATATCAAACTCCTCATCAAGCCTATGTATACTCACAAACATATTAGTCCCCTAACCTATAAGTCTTCAATGCACCAAAATCACTAAGGGGCACTAGATGCACTTACAAAGCGGAAATGGAACTGCAAGGCAACATGAAAAAGGATTATTAAAAGTCAAGGAATATTTTGATGTATCTTTTAATAACAAGAACAACTAGCATGAATGTAAGAATGGCAAGTGTATGTAGTTATTCACAGGGACTTATCGGAGGTTGGGAATTGCGAAAGTGACGGGCACAAAGTCTCGAGAGAACATCGAAGATTATCTTCGGAATCTTCTGGTGCACCAAGCAATCATCTGGAATGAGCGGCTCTCCGGGAGGAAGTGTTTACGACAACCTAATGTTAGAGTTTGTAAAATCATTTAACCCGAATAGAAGAGAGATCAGAGTCCGAGAGTAAAGAAGAGGAATAAAAGATCCTAATACCACTCAATGGTGATGTAGGCCCATAAGCCGCTGTAACGCCCCGGATATAACTTTCCATATTCATAACTCCAACTCTTGCCTTTTCCGGAGATGCGATATGATTATTTCCTTCGTGGTTGGGTTTTTGTCTTCGTTTTGCATTTTGTTCATGTAAGGCTTTTCATCTCATTGCTTCATGTGCATTGCATCATGGCATCTTGCAACCCTTTTTTTATAAAACTCATCTAAATAAACTGTATGGATCTTCGGTCCATTTAAATCGAGGGAATTCACATGGTGATTTCTCTTTACAACATATAAAAGTCTCTCAATATTGTTAGGGAGCTATATTAAATATTCCATTAACTTCGGAATCACCATAACACACCTGCAGTTTAAGTTCCATGCATTTTCTATCTCAATTCCTTGTCTCAAACTTTGCCAACAATTCTTTCTCCATTTATTGTGGCTCCTCTAAAATTCTCAACATTTTTGGGTCTACCAAACCTCCACTTCCTATTCACCCATTTGAATTAAATTCAAATGTTTTTGAATCTAAACCTTGCAACCATGCCCACTCCTATTTTCTTGGATTAAACTCATTTTTCTGAGTCTGAGAAAATTAATCCCCATGTAAAACTTCTTTCCCTAACCCTCTTTTTCTTTTCTTCTCTCTAATTCTTTTCTGTTAAAGAAAGTATGAGAGAAAGAGGAGAGAGACAGCCCAGGCCGGCCCATCCATCACCACAGCCCATCTAACCTCCTAAGCCCAGCCATCCCCATCTTAACCCTAGCCTCTTGATGATGCCCTCGCTCTCTCCCTCGATGCCCCATCCAGCGCCGCCAGGAACTGTCGCTCGCTAGTCCTCTCCCTCCGCTCGATCTCCTCACCCTCTCGATCCCCTCGCGCCTCCATGCTGTCTTCCGCGCCTCCACCTCCGCCCAAAGCCTCGCCCATGCCTCCCTCCGTCCAACCGCGCCGCGCCCTCAAGCACCTCGCCTCCACACGCCCCTCCGTCGTCTGCTTCCGGCGCCTCTGACCCTCCTCTGCATCGTCTCCCCGAATCACCTCCCCCCGTGCCTCTCCTCCTGCTTCTCCTCGTCGCCACCAAACCGCCTCGGCCTCGCTGCCGGCAGCAGCAGCAGCTACTGCACCCTCTCGCCGACGCCGCGCCCGGACCTTCCCCTCGCCTTGCCTTTGACCTTGGCTTCCGCGTTCCATGGCCACGAGCGCCACCCGCAACAGTTTCAGGCCGTCCCTGGCGCCGAGTCCCTCGCCGCCCTTCTGCACCTCGTCTCCGGCCCTGTCCGTCGGAGCCACGCCTCCCGGTGCCCGCAGCTGCGTCACCGGTCTTCCTCCTTGACGCTGCCGCCTCGAGCCTCCCCATGCCGCGCGAGACCGCCGTGCCAAGTTCCCATCGCTGCCGCTGCAAGTCCCGCTCGAAAACAGCCCCTGCATCGCGCCAAGTCTCTACATCGCGCCCCTATTGCTGTTGACGCCAAGTCCAACGGTCACCGAGCGTGGATTCGCCAAGTACCACCACCAATACCTCTTGATTCGCCAAGTACCCCACCGGCAAGACCACAAGGATGCTCGGACGACTACAGACTGAAACGCCAATTTCCTCTCCGAACGTGTACGACTACCATCGCCGAGACCGCAAGTACCACGACAACCCCCGAAGGGATTCGAACCCATCAAGTTCCTCTACAACTCGTGTATGACTACCGTTGTTGTGTACAACTACTTCCACTATCGTCGCCCCGAAGATGTTGGATTCGTCAAGTACCTCTCCGAAACGAACGTGTACAACTACTTCCACTACCGTCACGAGAACGACTACTTCCACTACGGCCCGTGTACCACTACTTCCTTCGTCGAACTCGACCCGCTTCGAAATGCATGCTTCAAAGGTATAACTGCCGAGACGACCGCCCGTGAACGAATGCATGTTGTATGAGATGCTCATGTTCGAACCGTGTCCAAGTTGTTTTTACACGTTCCTCGTTTGCCATGCCTTCGACCCATGGGAACCCGGTAGTCGGGAGCACCCCACCATCTCTTGCGTGTTCTACACATCCGCACACTTCCTTTTGCACCGGTATCTCCATGAGCTATCGGAACCGATATGTTGCCGTGGCACCATTTTCGTTATCGTTGTCGGGGCACCCCTTTTGTTCCGCCATGGTGACCAAATGCTTCATAACATGCTCATGTCAACATTTTCATAAAATTGCATAAAACTTGTTTATGTCATCCGCATCATGATAACAACATTTAAAATGCTTAAAATTATTGTTTGCATTAAATTGCTAAATGACACATGGGGATTTTCCGGATTTCTTGTTGGTTATATCCGGCCCCATTTAAATTGCCTAAATAGTTAGTTTTATTATGCTTCACCCTTTGCCATGTTTAACAACATCTAATATTGATGAGTAGCATAACCGAGAGAGAACTAAATAATTGATGTGGTGTTTTGTCAATATGCAACTCGTTGCATATTGAGCTCCACTCAACTTGTAGTATTGTTTGTTGCACTTTGCCATGCCATGCCTCATTAAACCGGACATGCATCATACTTGATTGTGCTTCATGCCATGCTTATGTGATGGTTGTTTACTATGTTGTTTGTTTCTTTCCGGGTTGCTTCTCTCGTTAGCTTCGGTTTTGTTCCAGAGTTGTGAGGATCCGTTCGACTTCGTCCGTTTGTCTTCTTCATGGACTCGTTCTTCTTCCTTGCGGGATCTCAGGCAAGATGACCATACCCTCGAAATCACTTCTATCTTTGCTTGCTAGATGCTCGCTCTTTTGCTATGCCTATGCTACGATGCCCACCACTTGCTATATCATGCCTCCCATGTTGCCATGTCAAGCCTCTAACCATCCTTTCCTAGCAAACCGTTGTTTGGCTATGTTACCGCTTTGCTCAGCCCCTCTTATAGCGTTGTTAGTTGCAGGTGAAGATGAAGTTTGTTCCTTGTTGGAACATGGAGATGTTGTTCCTTGTTGGAACATGTTTATTTGTTGGGATATCACAATATATCTTATTTAATTAATGCATCTATATATTTGGTAAAGGGTGGAAGGCTCGGCCTTATGCCTGGTGTTTTGTTCCACTCTTGCCGCCCTAGTTTCCGTCATACCGGTGTTATGTTCCCGGATTTTGCGTTCCATATGTGGTCGGGTGATTTATGGGACCCCCCTGACAGTTCGCTTTGAATAAAACTCCTCCAGCAAGGCCCAACCTTGGTTTTACCATTTGCCTCACCTAGCCCTTTTTCCCTTGGGTTTCCGGAGCCCGAGGGTCATCTTTATTTAACCCCCCCCCCCCCCCAGGACAGTGCTCCTTCGATTGTTGGTCCAAACTAGAGCACCGTGCGGGACCATTGCTTGGCAACTTGGATTCGTCGGTACCTGTACGCTTTGCTTATCCGGTGTGCCCTGAGAACGAGATATGTGCAGCTCCTATCGGGATTTGTTGGCGCATCGGGCGGCTTTGCTGGTCCTGTTTTACCATTGTCGAAATGTCTTGTAAACCGGGATTCCGAGACTGATCGGGTCTTCCTGGGAGAAGGTCTATTCCTTCGTTGATCGCGAGATCTTGTCATGGGCTAAGTTGGGACACCCCTGCAGGGTTTAAACTTTCGAGAGCCGTGCCCGCGGTTATGTGGCAGATGGGAATTTGTTAATGTCCGGTTGTAGATAACTTGACACCAGATCCGAATTAAAATGCATCAACCACGTGTGTAGCCGTGATGGTCTCTTCTCGGCGGAGTCCGGGAAGTGAACACGGTTTCTGGGTTATGTTTGATGTAAGTAGGTTGCTATAGGATCACTTCTTGATCATACTTTTATGGACCGTGCTTTGCCTTCTCTTCTCGCTCTCATTTGCGTATGTTAGCCACCATATATGCTAGTTGCTTGCTGCAGCTCCACCTCATTACTACATCCTTCCTATAAGCTTAAATAGTCTTGATCTCGCGGGTGTGAGATTGCTGAGTCCTCGTGACTCACAGATACTTCCAAAACCAGTTTGCAGGTGCCTATGTTACCGAGCAGGTGACGCAACCAAGCTCAAGGAGGAGCTCGATGAAGATCTTGCCCTTTGTGTTGTTTCGTTCTAGTTGATCAGTAGTGGAGCCCAGTTGGGGTCGATCGGGGACCTTTGTCGCATTTGGGGTTCTTCTTTTATTTTGGTTCCGTAGTCGGACCTTGATTGTATCTGGATGATGTAATGCTTTACTCATGTATTGTGTGAAGTGGCGATTGTAAGCCAACTATGTATCTCTTTCCCTTATGTATTACATGGGTTGTGTGAAGATTACCTCACTTGCGACATTGCTTTCAATGCGGTTATGCCTCTAAGTCGTGCTTCGACACGTGGGAGATATAGCCGCATCGAGGGCGTTACAAGTTGGTAATCAGAGCCTTCCCCAACCTTAGGAGCCCCACTGCTTGATCGTTTTTAGCAGCCGAGTTGTGTCTAGAAAAATGTTTTGAGTCATTTAGGATTATATATATCGGAGAGTTAGGAATTCTTTTTACTCCCCAGTCTCTTCATCGCTCTGGTAAGGCATCCTGACGTAGAGTTTTGACTCTTCTCTTCTCAAATTTCACTAAAAAAAATTTAGGATCACGCGGGTATCTTGGAATCGTTCCGATGGTTTTATGATGTGAACATTGTCTTGGTGCCTCCTGTCAGGGGTTTAGTGGAAGTGTCCCGGGGAGTTGAGCTCTGAGGTGTTGTCGCCATAATTTTATCGTTGCAGTTCTGGAATACCTGAGTTTTGCCGACATCGAAAATCTCTTTTATGCAGTTGTTGGTGAGATAACCTCGACGTCACCCAGTACTGGGGAGTTCGGGAGTATCGCCATAACTTGTATAACAGATGCTTTTCAAAGGTTGAGGTAGACGATTTCCGAAGGTTTCTTGGTTATGTGTTGAAGGATGGATACAGCTGGATGTAGGATTTGCTAGTTTTGGGTGAGATATTATGCTGCCCCTGTATCCCCAACACCAGATTGCATAACCAGAAAGTTTCGGGACTTTTATAGGTGGGAATTCAAGTAGCTCCTAGAATATCTTTTCGACAGATGCATAATATGAGATTGGGGTTCGACGTCTAGTGGTCCGCCTATTCACGGTTGGTTTTACAGTGGTCTCGTTGTGTCTTAAAGAGTCCTTGGCTATGCCGACTCGGGGACGCTTCGTATGTCATGTGCACTGCCTTGTACATGATGGTGCTGTACGATCGAGCCCGTGTAGGCCCCACCACGAAAACTTCGGGCGAAATCTCTATCATATGTTTGTTCCGGCTTATTCTACAAGCCAAATCCTTTGTTTTGTTTTGATTTGTGGTATTCGAGTTGCTTCAATGTCAAGTGTTGATTCCATACCTTTCAAGCGGTGTTCTCATATTTCTATGGGAGTACTAATCCTTTTGATCATCGAGATTGTCATGTTAATTCTTTTCCAACCGGCGTGCTTCTCTTCAAGTGGATTTGATCATTTCAACATCCGCAAGATCAATTCTAAGTTTTCTCAACGGTATCCATTCCATCTGCCCCAAGTTGTCCTTGTTTTCCCGCCCTCCCACCCTTTTTCTTCAAGGACTCGGATTTCTTAATCATGTATCCTTTTATTTGTGGGAAGTCTCTTCATTCTTTTCTTTCAATGTTATTATCCGGTGATTTCCCATGAAGATGCTCAACAGTTTCAAGTTCATAATCCTTCATTGTTGTTTCTTCTTCGGTGGATTTAATTCAAGCTTTCGATATTCATCATATTCCTTTCCTCGTTTCAAATGCTTTCCCATGCCGGCGCACCTCTCAATCGCTCACTTCTCGCTATTCATTTTTCCTGAAGTGCTCAAGATATCTCTGAAGACTTGTGTTTCCATTCTTAATCCGTTCAAGCTATTTGGAGATTGTTATCTCATTCAAGCCATTTTATTCAACCGGTGCAATCTCTCTTTAAAATCATTTTCAACGGTGTTTTCTTTTGAGTGGGCCCTAACCCACAGGTTTTTTTTCCCAGGATCTTACCTGACTCTTCTGATTATTTTGGAGCCATTCCTAATTCTTTTCAAGTGTAACGTAAGAATGGATTCCATCAGTCACATGCCTTTTAAAGATCGCTTCCAAATTCTTTTCATCGTTGGTTCAACCTTTCCAATTTTCATTCTGGAGTGCCTCAACAATTGTCATGGTGGTTCTCATCATCATTCTCAACATTTGAAGACCGAAGAAGAATTTTTCCTCTAAATCTTGGTCCGTTCTCTTAAAGATTCATAGTTCTAGCACTACAGGAAACAGGTAATTTGCCGTCTGTGGATTACAGGCGGCAAAGAGCTAAATCCAGACGGCAAAGACTTTGCCGTCAGGAAGCAGACGGCAAACTCAGACGGCAAAGATTAGCCGGCAAAGTATACTTTGCCGTCAGCTTTTCATCCGAAAGACGGCAAAGACTTTGCCGTCAGCCAAAACTTCTTTGCCGTCTGCCTTATAGATCACATACGGTAAAGAAAAGCAGTTTTGCCGTCAGCTAGACTACATCTTTGTCGTCAGCTATTCGAGTCTTTGCCTTCAGCCTCGTATATCACAGACGGCAAAGAATGGGGTCAAATTAAAAAAAACACAGCAACGTTGCTCCCAAGGAATGCGGTCAACTCATCTGAGTGCAATGCCTATCTTTCTTCTTTTTTAACAAGGGGAAGGCCCATCCGTGTGTAGTGCCGTTTCATTCAACGTCAGTGGGGTACAAAATACAAACATCACCCCGAAAAAAAATTAAAGTTACAAAGTAGTCCTGGAAATTAACACAAAGGACCCTAACAAGTAAGACCAAAAAGCAATCGGGTCCTTCTTCTCCACTCCGTTGCTCTGCCCGCCCCGCCGTCCAGCCAACGCTTGCCTCGCCGCTGTGCTGTTCTGCTCGCCTCGCTTCTGTGCCGCCGCCCGGCCCTGCTCAGCCGCGCAACTCCGGCCCAGCCGCGCTCAGGAGCTGACTCGCTCCGCCGCCGCGGGGAGGTCGGGGATTGCCGATGCTCGACCGGTGGAGCGCCCGGCTGCTCTAGCGGCGGAGCTCGTGAGGCAGAGAGCAGGATCGACGGGTGAGGAGGAGCTCGGGGGCGCGACCGTAGGAGCTGGAGTGCGCATGGCCGGCCGGTGAGGCCGAGCTCGCGAGGTGTGGAGCTTCACGCGGCGCTGGCGAGGTGGCGGACGGATGGGCAGAAGGGCGCTGGGCGTGGCAGCGGACGGACGGCCTCGTGGGCGCTGGGCGTGGCGGTGGACGGCCGACCTCGCGGGCGCTGGGCACGGCATGCTACTGCTCGGGGATGGGCAGGCGCCGGACGGGGGCGCCGGACGGGCGGGCGGCGTTGGCCGGTGGCGTGTGGTTGCTCAGGGGGGATGGAGGGATGAGGGCGCTGGCTGGAGGTGTGCTAGTGCTCTGGGAGATGGAGAGATGAGGCAGCATGGGGGAGAAGATGGGAATCGTGGGTGGGGCAGAACGGGGGTGGCCTCGTGGGTGGGGTCATGGGTGGGGACGCGTGCATCGTGCGGTGGGTTGGGGCATTCGTACGCTGGTCCAGAGTGGGGGATGTGCGTCTCAGATGTTGCCAACTCATCAATCCGCGTGATCGATCCGCGTGGTGTGCTTCTTCTTTGCCGTCTGCGGAAACAAATACAGACGGCAAAGAGCTTAATTTGCCGTCTACCAAAAAGACACAGACGGCAAAGATTCTTTGTTGTCTGCCAAAACAAACACAGACAGCATAGATTCTTTGCCGTCTGTGATTTTTGATGCAGACGGCAAAGTGAGCTCTTTGCCGTCTGTATTTTGTTCCATAGACGGCAAAGTTTATTTTGCCGTTAGTTTTTCTTTGCCGTCTGCAGATGACGGTAAACCCTTTCTTTGCCGTCTGCCCGACAAAAAGCTGACGGCAAAGACGCCCCCTGACGGCAAATTAGCTGTTTCCCGTAGTGTAGATTATGCCATCCTCTCATAATTGTTTTGATTGTGACAATTCTTTTCTTACCATCCGGAGCATTTCATGAGTTGTTTCCATTTCTTTCCTCCAAGGGCCATCATGTCATAATTCTTCATTCTCGGCATGTAGCTATCGTTCTCCAAATCTTACCGGTGCATCGTTCAAATATCCTCTAATCAGCTCATGATCTCTTCGTCCACTTGTATCTAAATCCCCTCAAGTATCTTCATTCGTTTTCCAATTCTTCCCGGTGAATTGTGCCTTTGCTACTTAAATTGTCAATTCTTACGGTGGTTCGTTCGAGATTCCTCTTCCTTTGCTACCGTGTCATTTCATTCGTCGTTTCCAATCCCACCGGTGGTTCCATTAATAACTTCTTCAAGTTGGCACTATATCTCTTTTCAATCCCTCAAGAAGAATAAGTAGTATGCCAAATCCGTTGTTTGTCATCAATTTAAATTGGTGAAGGATATGCATAACATAATTCTTATTCTTGTTTCATCCAAGTGATTAATTTCTTCTTTCCGGAGTTGTTCATCATATCACATTCTTGGTTCGAGATGCTTCATCTTTTCTTTTCCGGAGTTCCAAGTTTTCCGCTTTATCTCGTCGTGAAGCTCTATCTAAATCATCGCAAGGCTTCACCTTGTGTTCTCAACTTCCCTTTCTTTTTATCATCCTTTTATTACCGGAGTTCTTCATGGAGGCTCTACATGGTGGTTGGTCAAGGATTCTTTTCATTATTCAATTGTTCTTCATGATTTCTCTCGGAGTTATGACCCGCCAAGCTATACTCTAAAATAAACATGGTGCCCAACACATGTTTTGTTTTGAGGAGTTCTAGCATTCTTCATCTTGCATCCAAAGTGCAATTCTTCCTACCTTATCTTTTGAGGCGGTGTTATGTCATTCTTGATAATTTTCCTTCGTGTGTCATGATTCACAAGTTTTCAAGACTAACATATTTAAATCCATCATTTTTTGTTCGTTCAAGAGATCTTGTCAACCAATCAATCTTTTGTTGGAATTATATTGGGTTATATTTCACCTAAAGCCTTCCCTAAGGAATGTTGCTATTTGTGGTGATTATGCATGACCCAAGCTTGCTCTTTATCCTCTTGGTGGAAGAAGTTTTCATCTCTTCGTTGATCTCAAGCAAGCAATTGTTTTCGTTAGTGGCAGAATTTCACCTCAAGTGTTGAGATGTATCCATAAGCCCACTGCAAGCTTATTCTTTTCGTTGTTGGTTTTCCAACAACTCCATTATAACCTTCTTGGAAGGGTGCTTTCCAAGCTCAATTGTGGTAGAAGTTGCCATTTTCCCCTCCATTCTGTTATTCCAATAATCTATCTTCTATTCTTTCTTCTGGAGGCATGGTGATGGTTCTCTCTTCACTCATCATCTCGTTTTGTCAAGATCATGTTCTTTTACATGCTTATCCATTTCACCGGACTTTTGTGTCTATCATTCCTCTTTTAACCAGAGTCTCATGCAAGTGCTTTCATTTTGCCAAGTTAAAAATTCTATTACTTCCATTTCCAACCGGAGTGTTGTATCATCTCTTCAATATCTTTTCATCTTAACAAGTTTTCTTCTCTTTTCTACCGTAGTGCTGTCCAAATTCTGTCATTCTTGTTCCTTGGCTATCTCATTATACCGAGGTGTTCATATTCTTTTCGTTCGTGAAGCTCTTTTTTCCATGTCTTTCAACCTACAAGGTTCTTGTAATGTTCCTTGTTCCTCTTTTCTAACAGATTGTTTGCAATCTCGTTCATCTCCGTTGTACTCTTTCTTTTAAATTGCTCAACCTCTCAAGGTTCGTGGTTTCACTCATTGGTCGAAGAAGCAACTTAGTTTTACCTCTTCTCTTCCTCTTCCATTTTTCTCCGGTGCCATCCTAGATCTCGGGACGAGATCCTCTTGTAGTGGTGGAGTGTTGTAACGCCCCGGATATAACTTTCCATATTCGTAACTCCAACTCTTGGCTTTTCCGGAGATGCGATATGATTATTTCCTTCGTGGTTGGGTTTTTGTCTTCGTTTTGCATTTTGTTCATGTCAGGCTTTTCATCTCATTGCTTCATGTGCATTGCAACATGGCATCTTGCAACCCTTTTTTATAAAACTCATCTAAATAAACCGTATGGATCTTCGGTCCATTTAAATCGAGGGAATTCACATGGTGATTTCTCTTTACAACATATAAAAGTCTCTCAATATTGTTAGGGAGCTATATTAAATATTCCATTAACTTTGGAATCACCATAACACACCTGCAGTTTAAGTTCCATGCATTTTCTATCTCAATTCCTTGTCTCAAACTTTGCCAACAATTCTTTCTCCATTTATTGTGGCTCCTCTAAAATTCTCAACATTTTTGGGTCTACCAAACGTCCACTTCCTATTCACCCATTTTAAATTCAAATGTTTTTGAATCTAAACCTTGCATCCATGCCCACTCCTATTTTCTTGGATTAAACTCATTTTTCTGAGTCTGAGAAAATTAATCCCCATGTCCAACTTCTTTCCCTAACCCTCTTTTTCTTTTCTTCTCTCTAATTCTTTTCTGTTAAAGAAAGTATGAGAGAGAGAGAGGAGAGAGACAGCCCAGGCCGGCCCATCCATCACCACAGCCCATCTAACCTCCTAAGCCCAGCCATCCCCATCTTAACCCAAGCCTCTTGTTGATGCCCTCGCTCTCTCCCTCGATGCCCCATCCAGCGCCGCCAGGAACCGTCGCTCGCTAGCCCTCTCCCTCCGCTCGATCTCCTCACCCTCTCGATCCCCTCGCGCCTCCACGCTGTCTTCCGCGCCTCCGCCTCCGCCCAAAGCCTCGCCCATGCCTCCCGCCGTCCAACCGCGCCGCGCCCTCAAGCACCTCGCCTCCACACGCCCCTCCGTCGTCTGCTTCCGGCGCCTCCGACCCTCCTCTGCATCGTCTCCCCGAATCACCTCCCCCCGTGCCTCTCCTCCTGCTTCTCCTCGTCGCCACCAAACCGCCTCGGCCTCGCCGCCGGCAGCAGCAGCAGCTGCTGCACCCTCTCGCCGACGCCGCGCCCGGACCTTCCCTGCGCCTTGCCTTTGACCTTGGCTTCCGCGTTCCATGGCCACGAGCGCCACCCGCAACAGTTTCAGGCCGTCCCTGGCGCCAAGTCCCTCGCCGCCCTTCTGCACCTCGTCTCCGGCCCTGTCCGTCGGAGCCACGCCTCCCGGTGCCCGCAGCTGCGTCGCCGGTCTTCCTCCTTGACGCTGCCGCCTCGAGCCTCCCCATGCCGCGCGAGACCGCCATGCCAAGTTCCCATCGCTGCCGCTGCAAGTCCCGCTCGAAAACAGCCCCTGCATCGCGCCAAGTCTCTGCATCGCGCCCCTATTGTTGTTGACGCCAAGTCCAACGGTCACCGAGCGTGGATTCGCCAAGTACCACCACCAATACCTCTTGATTCGCCAAGTACCCCACCGGCAAGACCACAAGGATGCTCGGACGACTACAGAATGAAACGCCAAGTTCCTCTCCGAACGTGTACAACTACCATCGCCGAGACCGCAAGTACCACGACAACCCCCGAAGGGATTCGAACCCATCAAGTTCCTCTACAACTCGTGTACGACTACCGTTGTTGTGTACAACTACTTCCACTATCGTCGCCCCGAAGATGTTGGATTCGTCAAGTACCTCTCCGAAACGAACGTGTACAACTACTTCCACTACCGTCACGAGAACGACTACTTCCACTACGGCCCGTGTACCACTACTTCCTTCGTCGAACTCGACCCGCTTCGAAATGCATGCTTCAAAGGTATAACTGCCGAGACGACCGCCCGTGAACGAATGCATGTTGTATGAGATGCTCATGTTCAAACCGTGTCCAAGTTGTTTTTACACGTTTCTCGTTTGCCATGCCTTCGACCCGTGGGAACCCGGTAGTCGGGAGCACCCCACCATCTCTTGCGTGTTCTACACATCCGCACACTTCCTTTTGCACCGGTATCTCCATGAGCTATCGGAACCGATATGTTGCCGTGGCACCATTTTCGTTATCGTTGCCGTGGCACCCCTTTTGTTCCGCCATGGTGACCAAATGCTTCATAACATGCTCATGTCAACATTTTCATAAAATTGCATAAAACTTGTTTATGTCATCCGCATCATGATAACAACATTTAAAATGCTTAAAATTATTGTTTGCATTAAATTGCTAAATGACACATGGGGATTTTCCAGATTTCTTGTTGGTTATATCCGGCCCCATTTAAATTGCCTAAATAGTTAGTTTTATTATGCTTCACCCTTTGCCATGTTTAACAACATTTAATATTGATGAGTAGCATAACCGAGAGAGAACTAAATAATTGATGTGGTGTTTTGTCAATATGCAACTCGTTGCATATTGAGCTCCACTCAACTTGTAGTATTATTTGTTGCACTTTGCCATGCCATGCCTCATTAAACCGGACATGCATCATACTTGATTGTGCTTCATGCCATGCTTATATGATGGTTGTTTACTATGTTGTTTGTTTCTTTCCGGGTTGCTTCTCTCGTTAGCTTCGGTTTCGTTCCGGAGTTGTGAGGATCCATTCGACTTCGTCCGTTTGTCTTCTTCATGGACTCGTTCTTATTCCTTGCGGGATCTCAGGAAAGATGACCATACCCTCGAAATCACTTCTATCTTTGCTTGCTAGATGCTCGCTCTTTTGCTATGCCTATGCTACGATGCCCACCACTTGCTATATCATGCCTCCCATGTTGCCATGTCAAGCCTCTAACAATCCTTTCCTAGCAAACCGTTGTTTGGCTATGTTACCGCTTTGCTCAGCCCCTCTTATAGCGTTGTTAGTTGCAGGTGAAGATGAAGTTTGTTCCTTGTTGGAACATGGAGATGTTGTTCCTTGTTGGAACATGTTTATTTGTTGGGATATCACAATATATCTTATTTAATTAATGCATCTATATATTTGGTAAAGGGTGGAAGGCTCGGCCTTATGCCTGGTGTTTTGTTCCACTCTTGCCGCCCTAGTTTCCGTCATACCGGTGTTATGTTCCCGGATTTTGCGTTCCTTACGCGGTCGGGTGATTTATGGGACCTCCCTGACAGTTCGCTTTGAATAAAACTCCTCCAGCAAGGCCCAACCTAGGTTTTACCATTTGCCTCACCTAGCCCTTTTTCCCTTGGGTTTCCGGAGCCCGAGGGTCATCTTTATTTAACCCCCCCGGGCCAGTGCTCCTTCGAGTGTTGGTCCAAACTAGAGCACCGTGCGGGACCATTCCTTGGCAACTTGGATTCGTCGGTACCTGTACGCTTCGCTTATTCGTTGTGCCCTGAGAACGAGATATGTGCAGCTCCTATCGGGATTTGTCGGCGCATCGGGCGGCTTTGCTGGTCTTGTTTTACCATTGTCGAAATGTCTTGTAAACCGGGATTCCGAGACTGATCGGGTCTTCCTGGGAGAAGGTCTATTCCTTCGTTGATCGCGAGAGCTTGTCATGGGCTAAGTTGGGACACCCCTGCAGGGTTTAAACTTTCGAGAGTCGTGCCCGCGGTTATGTGGTAGATGGGAATTTGTTAATGTCCGGTTGTAGATAACTTGACACCAGATCCGAATTAAAATGCATCAACCGCGCGTGTAGCCGTGATGGTCTCTTCTCGGCGGAGTCCGGGAAGTGAACACGGTTTCTGGGTTATGTTTGACGTAAGTAGGTTGCTATAGGATCACTTCTTGATCATACTTTTATCGACCGTGCTTTGCCTTCTCTTCTCGCTCTCATTTGCGTATGTTAGCCAGCATATATGCTAGTCGCTTGCTGCAGCTCCACCTCATTACTACATCCTTCCTATAAGCTTAAATAGTCTTGATCTCGCGGGTGTGAGATTGCTGAGTCCTCGTGACTCATAGATACTTCCAAAACCAGTTTGCAGGTGCCTATGTTACCGAGCAGGTGACGCAACCAAGCTCAAGGAGGAGCTCGATGAAGATCTTGCCCTTTGTGTTGTTTCGTTCTAGTTGATCAGTAGTGGAGCCCAGTTGGGGTCGATCGGGGACCTTTGTCGCATTTGGGGTTCTTCTTTTATTTTGGTTCCGTAGTCGGACCTTGATTGTATCTGGATGATGTAATGCTTTACTCATGTATTGTGTGAAGTGGCGATTGTAAGCCAACTATGTATCTCTTTCCCTTATGTATTACATGGGTTGTGTGAAGATTACCTCACTTGCGACATTGCTTTCAATGCGGTTATGCCTCTAAGTCGTGCTTCGACACGTGGGAGATATAGCCGCATCGAGGGCGTTACAGCCGCACATCCATGTTAGTAAAAATTTTGCAAAGACTAGACTCAACTTTGTCCAAGGAGTTGGAAAGGGGACTACCTACAGGCAGTCGGCTCTGATACCAACTTGTGACTCCCCTGATTCAATCATACACTAATCATACATGCAAATGTGTACGATCAAGGTCAGGGACTCATGGGAAGATATCACAACACAACTCTAGACACAAATTAAAATAATACAAGCTTTATATTACAAGCCTGGGGCCTCGAGGGCTCGAATGCATAAGCTCGAAGTCAAACGAGTCAGCGGAAGCAACAATATCTGAGTACAGACATAAGTTAAACAAGTTTGCCTTAAGAAGGCTAGCACAAAAGCAACATCGATCGAAAAGGCAAGGCCTCCTGCCTAGGAGCCTCCTAACTACTCCTGGTCGTCGGCAGCCTCCACATAGTAGTAGGCACCCTCAATGTAGTAGCAATCATCATCGAAGGTGGCGTCTGGATCCAAAGCTCCACAATCTAGTTGCAGCATCCGAGAAGAATGGAAAGAGGTGGGAAAAGGGGAGCAAAGCAACCGTGAGTACTCATCCAAAGTACTTGAAAGCAAGGATCTACACTACATATGCATCGGTATTAATGAAATGGGTAGTATCTGTGGACTGAACTGCAGAATGTCAGAAGAGAAGGGGAAAGCCTAGCCTATCAAAGACTAGCATCTTCAAGAAGCTCCAAGAATCTTGCAGCAATCAGAAGAGTATAGAATAGCAGTTTATATTTAACAAACATATTGTAGAATTATTGCCCAGAGATCCTTCCCCGACTCCCTGCGGGAAAGCAATCTCGGAGCCACATATCCATTACATGCCTCCGCATTCAGTATACAGTTCTAGTTGTATCAATCGGGATACAACTCCGATCGTCCATTACCGTGGACCCATCTATTCGAATAGATAATACTTCCCTGCAGGGGTGCACAAACTTACCCAACACGCTCGATCAACTCTATCCGGACACACCATCAGGTCATGACCGCCCTCGGCTGATCAACACACCGCAGTCCTACCTAGGCTCATCAGAGAGGCCAGCACACCGGTCTACATCCTGAGCGCGCAGGGGTGTTTGGCCCATCGCCCTTTGCACTCCTGCACGTTGCGTACGCGGCCGGTGAGCGGACCTAGCTACCTCCTTAAAAAGGCAGGTGCTTACAATGTCCAACCTGGCGCGCGCCGCTTCATCGCTGACGTTCGTTGAGCTTTCGATTGATACATACGACGTAGAGTGCCCATACTTATTCCTGCGTGGTGGTCAGAGCGGAAAAGGCCAGAGGCCTACTCGGATCAAATATCCTAACCGTTGGTGTCTTGGTAGTGCAGTAACGATCAATGATCCACGATATGTGGTCCCGTCGCCCCGTCGACGACTCGATGTTATCATGGTTCTGTGGTAAGTCAAAGTAACCGTGTGTCCGAAACAGCAAGGGGGAAACCCGAGGAATCACCCTCAATGGATTTACACTCGATGTAACCATCAAGGTGGACTTGGAGGAATCACCCTCGATGGTCCACACTTGAGGGGTTGCATGATAGAGTCATTATCGGGAGTGGTGAAGGAGGAATCACCCTCGATGACCACGATCAAATAACTACACTACAAGGTTAACATCAGAAGTAATGACGATGTATCACCCTCTACACTCGATAATAACTCTGCAGAGTCGTACAACTAAAGGTGGAGGTGATGCGAGGTGTCGGGGCCTGGATGTCGATCACGTTGATCGAGTCATCAAACATAAAGCAGGGAAACTGGGACAAGGTGGGGGTCACTGATGGATCTCTAACCAACCTATACTGAGCAATTTAGAATAAGCAGTTAAGGTATGAAAGCAGCTAGCAAAAATAGGCTATGCATTAGAGTAGGATCATACAAAAAGCAGTAGCAGTTCTAATGCAAGAATGAGAGGGAAAGAAATAGGCGATATCGGAATGAACAAGGGGGGTTTGCTTGCCTGGAAGCTCTGCGGCAAGGGACTGGTCGTCAGTGGTGTCGTCAGTCTCCCGAGTTGCGTCGGTCTCGAGGACTACATCGGTACCGGGATCTACCGAGAGAGAAGAGGGGGAGGCATCAAATAAATACACAACAATCATATGCAACACCGAGTATGCTATGCTAACGTGCAGTGCAGGGTTGCCTAAAAACATGTCTAAGTCATATCAGTTATTTTAGGATTTAAGTTGGAATTATTAACCGGTGTATATGCACTATTCATCTACTGGAAACGGGCTAAAGGTTGCGGGTTCACCTTCGCAGAGGGTCCTGACACGGAAACAGATGGCACGATCAGATTCGTCTTGTCTTTATGAGCAACTTTCATATATAAGGTTTTTCGATCTGAGCTACGGCTTAATTTTCTACGGATTTTAAAAGATTTAAACATTTTCTGGAATTATTTAAATTAACAGAAATGGAATTATGACATCAGCAGAGTGTTAGCATGACATCAACAGGTCAACAGACCCATTGATTGGTCAAACCGACCAGTGGGTCCCACCTGTCATTGACAGTGACTTTAACAGTGGTTAAGTTAAACTAAACAGAGCTAATTAGAGGGTGGGCCCCACATGTCAGTGTCTATACTAATTAACAGATTAGTTTAAAAACCTAATTAGTTTAATTAAACACAGGGGCCCACACATTAGTGGCTTAGGGTGAACAGTAACCTGCACCGACCGTGGTCAACGCGGTCAAACGAATAGCTGGGCCCACTAGCAGTCTCACAGGGAAGGCCACATCAGAGCCACATCGGCGACCAACGCCGACGCTAATCCAACGCGGTGGAGGAGCTTTGGCCGGTCGATTCCAGTAGCAGCTAGACGCACGGTGGAGTCCGTTGGGTAGTGGCAGTGGCGGAGGCAAGGGGGGGCGAGCAGGGGCCTGGCCCCCCCTATGGATCGAGCAAACATTGAGTAAATCTACTTGATTAGCCATCTGGTTCACGTACAAGAAGTACTTGGCCCCCCCTATCTAACGTGAATTCTAATAAAGTGGAAATATGGCCCAGTGAAAGCCCACCAATAAGTCGTTTCCAAGTCCATAACTAGGCCAGATTTAGTGATATGCCTCCGCGGCTCCGCTATTGGCGCTGGAAATTCACTTCCGTGATTGACGCGTGCTTGGGTTAGTGCTGCGCCGCTGCCGTCCTGCGCCATTGACGCATGTTTGCCTCTTCTTTCCCTGTTCTCGATCTAATTCATCCGGCTACGCATGCTTCTTAACTCGCCAATCCTTACTAAGGCTGCAGCCAACGAACTAGCCAAAGCCAAGGTTAATACTACATCGCACTATTTACCAATCTCTCTCACTTCCCAACTTGTATGTTATAGGTACGTCAGATTTTTATTATTTTTATTGTGTGATTTGTGATGCGCTGCCGCGCTAGCCGCTAGGGCACACGCACCCACATGCCACAATCGATCGAAAGCTCAGACCTGTCAATGCTTCTGACAACGTTGATCATTTTTCCTAATACAACGACAAAATTTCATAATACCACCGGTACTGATTTGCCATCCAAACTTGTAGGCAATGATTATTTGTTATTGTTGGTATATCTTAAAGTTTCTTATGACAATGTTTTCTAGCAAGACATTTCATGTCATGTTTGGAATAGTTTGACTATCAACTTCGTGCATATGTGGATTTATTGATCTGTATTAGCTATAGACACCTCTTGCTACAAAAAAAAATTGTGTGTATATAAACGAACTTAAATGTGAGTGTAACTTGGATATAAACTATTGGGAGTTTGCGAGGCACAAATTTTTTTTGGCTTCACCGTCGTCTCGGCCCCCCCTATGTCTAAATCCTGGCTCCGCCCCTGGGTAGTGGCCGTTGCGGTGCTCCCAACGGTGGGGACGGCCGGTGCTGGGGTGGACTACAGTGGGGCGGCGGCGAGCTCGAGCCACTGTGGAGGGCGACTGAAGCCGGCTCGAGTACGACAGAGCGGGCGCGGGGTTGCGGCGGCTAGCGGCGGCACGGGCCGGCGGGGCCACGTGCGGGAGTGCGTGGCCAAGCCGCGGTGGGGCACGCGCGGAGCGAGGCAGCGACGGGTCACGATGGTTGCGGCGTGTAGGGTGAGGCACGGCATCGGCGGGTCGGTCGTGTGCGTGAGGGAGGCGAGGCCAAGGCGGGCATGCGTGTGTGGAGGGGCGGCCGCAGGTGGCGGTAGCGAGGCCACGTACGGGCGCACGGGCAAGGGTGCGCCGGGTGCAAGCGGTCGCGGCCAGAGGCCGGTGAGCACGGGCAGAGCCGTGGAAACCGTGAGCTCGCCGTGTGCTCGGGAGCGACTAGGGAAGCAACTATGGGCAGGGGAAGACGCACGGATGAGAGGGGAAGGAAGCGGGGCTCACCGAGCGGCACACGAAGTCCGGTGATAGGCTTAATAGCAGTAGGAGTCGCCGGAGAGGAGGAAGATCGCCGGCGACCGAGGCAGAAGGGCGCGGCTCGATCTGCGGCCTGCGGTGCTCCCCGGCTTGCGCTTGTGGACGGGGACGAGGCAGTCAACGATAGCGGAGCTGCTGTACAGGTCGGCGAGGAGAGGCGAGGTCGGTGGTCGCGGGATCGACAACGAACGACACCCATGAGCTTCGGGTGACGAACAGACGAGCTAGACGAACAGGAGAGGTGTAATGGGGAGGCTAGGGTTCATCCACTGGGTCGGGCTCGAGCTTAACTAGGTCGGAGGTGCTGGCATATGGGTGACACGAGTCCATCAGCGACGTGAACGGGCGCGCTAGCTCCATGCCATGGCTCTGCCTCCCTCTGTACAGGGGTTGAGGAAAGGCCCCTGTGGTGGGCTGGGCCTGGTACAGTAGAAGGGATGGGCTAAGTGCACAGGGGAGTTTTTCCTTTTATTCCTTTCCTTTCCTTTTCTGTTTTTTTCCAAATTTTTGTCTCTGTTTTGCAATTTCTTTTAGTACCAAATGAGTTTTGTTTTGAACAAAACTTCGCACATAAATCTAACACAATACCTTGAGCTGGAACAAAAAGTTTGGGGTCAAAAGGAATTGTCTAATGAATTTTAGAAATTGAAAAGGCCAATTTAGATGCTGCTGGACCACTACATTAATTCCCATGGGCATTTTGGGAATTCAGAAGAGGTTGGTTTCAACAAGATAGTGATCAGGGAAATTTATAGGATAAGGCGAACATTTTAGTTTTACTGCTCGAAGAAATAATTTATTCGACTTATTTTAAATTTGAAAAAGGCTTTGATTTTTGGACAAGTGGCAAGCTGCATAGTAATCACGATGACATGGCCGTCATTAGTGGGAGATTACTGTAGCATGATTCTCCGGGTGTTACAAGTCCACCGCTCGTCTCGCGCACGGTGCAGCAGGACTGAGCTCGTCACGCGGAAGGTGTAGCCGAGTTTGTCTCACGCACGGTGCAGCAGGACTGACCTAGTCCCCCTCTCGGTGCTACAGGACCGAGCTCGTCTCGCACTCGGGGCAACAGGACGGGTCGATGGATGCCAGTTCTGGTCGGCCTATTGGGTCTCGACGCTAGGGATCGCCCAGGGGTGCGAAAGGTGGGACCTTTCCGCTCATCTCTTTCGTTGGGGTTGCGGCGGATCTTGGGTGAGGTGGTGTTAAGATCTTGGATGCCGGGGCGGTGGCCCTGGTGATGGTAGCACGGTGCTCTTGGGCGGAGCCCGTGCCTTGGTGTTGCCCGATCACAATGGACGTGTGGGCGGCGTGGTTGCCGGGGTGTGGCGTTCGGTGGCAGTGAGTGTTGGCGGCAGAGGCGATGATCGTTTCCTTCTTGAAGGCATTTTCGCGGTTCTCATTGCCCGTCATGCGGCTCCAGGAAAAACTCTGATCCTTCGATCGGGCGGTGACAGCGCTCCGGTGTCGTGCCCTTCTTGAAGGCGTCGCCTTGGAGCACATGGTTCGTCATATGTAGCTTCATCTCTTCGTGGTGGTAGTTCTAGGGGTGGTGTTCTTGCGCTCAGCGTCTATGTATCTTGCCCTGGGTGTGTGCGTGTGTTGCGGTGGCGTGTGTTTGTACTGGGTTCTTGATGATCGGTGCTTTATATATAAAGCGGGGCGAAAGCCTTTTCCAATAAACATATCATTTGAGGTTTTAGTTACTACTACCCCTAAATGATGCATCATTGTAACATTTATACCAAAATATTAATAAACTTCTTGTGTGCTCTAAAAAGTGTGATTTTTTCTTTGTATCAATTTTCAAATAGATATATATTTCATTTCTGAAGTTCTGAATGTATTGCTATAATACATAGGAAATGTTAGAAAAAAAATCAAGAACAAGCAACAATCATTGCTTGTCATTTTCATCAAGATATGGAAAGAGAGTTCTAATTACATGACCTTACAACGGACTTGGGCCATGACCACAGCCACACATCACTCTACATGTGATTACTCCTCCTGACTACCCGCCTTACGATCCGCCAGCTCCAACAATTTTAGTTCATCAAAAGCAAGATCATCTACCTTATCAACGGTCATAAACTTAGCCTCGAAGACCCTAGCATTACACTCGAGCCATAGTTTTTCATAGTCCCACGGTAAATAGGGGGATAACTCTTTAAGCCACTTCCCGGAAAGTCTAGATTGCATCGAGCACCACCACTTCTGAACAATACTGTCGACAGCAGGAACGAAAGGACTCACGGACCAGAACCCCAGAAGTCTAAACAACATCACTCTAGAGAACGAACACTGCACAATAATATGATTGATGGTCTTCGGCCCCTGATCCCAAAGCACACATCTCGCTTATTTTCATTTTGTAAAATGAAGTTGCATTTTCTTGCAAACAAATACACAAGTGAATCCTCTCAATTTGGACAAGTCTTGAACTTTGAACTTGGAACTATATCTAACTGGACCAAACCATAAAAACATGCAAAGTTAATATTTGAGAGTTAAATATAGGATTGTAAAAGCATACTTTCAGAAAGTATGGTAATGGTGGGAACCATTATAATTGTTCATAAATAAAAAGAATGATTATTTGCATAGCAAAACTAACAGAGCACTCTTGTGTGGGCACATAAGTAAAGAGAACATGCTAGCTTCATTGGGTATGCCCACTGATCAAATAATCAAAACCTCAAAACCCTAGCCATGGTACAAACTTTTAGAATTTCATGCAGATGAGCAAATAGGCAATATCTGATAACATCACTAGATTTATTAAATTTGGCATGATAGATCCTTCAACACGGAGAATAACATATCATCCAATGATGATAGAAAAAACAAAAAGCTTAACTGATCAACCCTTAAAGAAGGAGGTCGCTTGTTTACGTGGGCTGGAATTCCGAGACCTCGGTAACCTTCTTCCTGTGGGCGTCCTTCCATTGCGCGCATCGCTTTGGACCCCTATAGCCCTTGAACATCATGTTGCCTTTTCTTTTTTGACATGATTTATTCTCGGTGAATTTATTAAGGAGAAAATATCTTGGCTTTTGAGGTATAAAGTTTCGAGAGCAGGACATTTTTGCACTACTGCAGGATGCTGCTATTGCGACACTACGATCAGAGACCCTTTGACGAAACTGTGTGCTATGCAATAACCGCAAACAGTGGTGTGAAAAAACCATCAAAAAAGGTGCAAAACATTTGTTATAGTGGAGACATGAAACACGGTTCAGATTTTAGTTACGTGAGCGATGCTGGGCTTATCATCGATCCAGCGGAACTATTTGCGATGAGGAAGAACAACAGAAACGGGCAGCCATATCAATGTGTGGCGATATACGGCATACAGTTCCCTCCGATGAACTGTGTGCTATTAGGTAATGCAACAGAAACGGTCAGCCAGATCAAGGTGTGTGTGATATACGGCATACGGTTCGCTCGAACAAACTGTTTTTGATTAGGCAAGAGAACGGAAACGATTCATCTTAACAAGATGTGTGTGATATGCAGCATTTGCGATCAGCCAAAAGAACACAAATGATTCGTGTAAACCAGATGTGTGTGATATGCAGCAAACAGCCCACTCGGATGAACTATTTGTGATGAGAAATTATAATACAGACGGTTACTATAGTAAGTTCGTGTGTGATTCTGTTTGTATAAAAAACTTTGAAAAATATAAACTAGTTGCTTGCGGTGGCTAGGAGTATCGCACACGATGTGTCTATGAGTACTCGTGTGCGATGATTAGTAAGTTACACATAATGAACGGCCGCAAGGGTGATATGCTGATCATGGAGTCCGAGAAGACCGTCGTCGGAAGGTCGCCGGCTCAGATTTTTAGCCTATATTTTATTATAATTGTATGCATAAGTAGATCGTGAGTGTTTTGTGGCATGTCACATGTGGAATTTTAGATTATCCTGAATATGTAAGCCAGTTATTAACCATTGCCATTGTAAATTTGCCTCAACAGCGAGCAGAGCGCGCGCAGGGACGCCATAGACCCGCAAAAAAAGTAAAAAAAAGCAGGGACGCCATGGAGAGAAACCACGTGGTCAACCTTCTGGCACCCCGTGGGAGACGCGACGACGCATCCATAGGACAGGATGGTGATATCATGACCATGTGTTATAGTGGGCAGACACGTACACGTACATCCGAGAACAAGGGCCCACATTTCCGGCTTCCGATGCATGGCATACGGTTGATCCAAAAGAACAGTTTGCGATGAGGAGAACAACAGAAACGGGGCTTCGTAGGCCTAGAACCATCAATAAATTATGACTTAGTTTCTCTTCATATTGCAGATTACAACACCGTAAGTAATTGCAAATATGATCAGACCGATCAAACTAATATCTTCCTCAAAAAAAAAGATCAAACTAATATGTGTTCACACTTAGCACCGGGCTATAAAAACTACCCACTCGAAAATTACTTCACAGTTCCTCTCCTCATCACCCACAAAACTAGTCTTTCCTGTCAAGTCATTCTGCATGACCGGTAGGAGGAGTTTCGAGTGGGCATATAACCAGGCAACAAAGACCAAGGTCGCGGAAGCACTAGAGAGGTCCCGTTGTCGATGTCAAAACCGGCGGATCTCGGGTAGGGGGTCCCGATCTGTGCGTCTAAGGCCGATGGTAATAGGAGGTAGGGGACACAATGTTTACCCAGGTTCGGGCCCTCTCGATGGAGTGAAAACCCTACTTCCTACTTGATTGATATTGATGATATGGGTATTACATGAGTTGATCTACCACGAGATCGTAGAGGCTAAACCCTAGAAGCTAGCCTATGATGATTATGATTGTGATCGTCCCTCTAAGGACTAAACTCTCCGGTTTATATAGACACCGGAGAGGGCTAGGGTTTACATGGAGTCGGTTACAGAGAAGGAAATATAATATCCGGATCGCCAAACTTGTCTTCCACGCAAAGGAGAGTCCCATCCGGACACGGGACGAAGTCTTGAGTCTTGTATCTTCACGCTCCATCAGTCCGGCCAAGGTATATAGTCCGGCTGTCCGGATACCCCCTAATCCAGGACTCCCTCAGTAGCCCCTGAACCAGGCTTCAATGATGATGAGTCCGGCGTGCAGTTCGTCTTCAGCATTGCAAGGAGGGTTCCATCTCCGAATACTCCATAGTAATTATTGAACACTTAGATCGTGTCCGGATCTGCAAGATGATCTTCCCATACCACCGTAGAGAGAATGATATTTCACAAATGTAATCTGCTGACAACTTTGGACAACGTGACATGACACTACGGTCGGGTCATTATTCGAACCATCTTCTCACAACCAGCCACAACGCATATTGCGAGGCGGTTTCCTCGGCACGTCTTGTCAAAGTAGAGATCATGTCCCCTTATCACGGGATTCCCATCAATACGGGTATGGGTAACCCAACCGCACCATCCATCGTGGCGCTTGGGAAGTAAGCGATTCTCAACGGGCAAGTGGGGAGGCGCACCGCTTTCGTCGCCTTTATAAAGGGATAAGGGTTCCCCATTTTTACCCACGCCTTCTTCCTCCTTTGCTCATCCTTGCCTCCTCGAGCTCCAGCGCCCTAGCCCAAGCCTTCTCTACACAGCTAAACATGTCCAGAGCAGGAGGCAAGTGGGTGGCCTCCACCGTGAAGGAGAAGCATATTGCGAATCTTCGGGCGGCCGGATACTTGGCCGCAGACATTGCGCACCGGCTACCGGATGATGGGCATATCATTCCAACTCTGGAACCCCACGAGAGGGCCGTGTTTCTCGCCCACTTCGTCCGTGGACTAGGATTTCCACTTCATCCCTTCGTCCGCGGGCTCATGTTCTACTACGGGCTAGATTTCCATGATCTAGCCCCAAATTTCGTCCTCAACATCTCGGCGTTTATCGTCGTGTGCGAGGCCTTCCTCCGCATCAAGCCTCACTTTGGCTTGTGGCTACAAATCTTCTGCGCGAAGCCGAAGATCGTGAGCGGCCAGCAAGCGAAGTACGGAGGGGCCATGGTGGGCAAGATGCCTAACGTCACCTGCCTTAACGGCTCCTTCGTGGAGACCGTGAAAGGGTAGCAATCGGGGTGGTTCTACATCACCAAGCCGCGCAACGCCAACTGGGTGACGGCCGCTGAATTCCGATCCAGAATCCCCATGCGTCTCACCTCCTGGGAAAAGAAGAGCCTGGCCTGGGGCGAGCCTGCGGAGCTGACCGGACTTCAGAACTGCATCAAGAACATGAAGGACAAGAAAATCAAGCTTGTCAACATGGTCCAAGTCATGCTTGTCCGCCGGATTCTTCCGTGCCAAAGACGGGTATTTAATCTGTGGGAGTTCGTCCCGGCCGAACACCAGACCCTTCAAAAGCTCTACGGCATGACACACAAAGACGCCTGGAAGGCGCTGTTCAAGGCCTCCAAAGTACCTCCTGCCACATCCGAGGACCGTGGACTTCATGTCACGCGGCTCCCCCGTCCGGTGAATTTTCTGACTACCACCGGATTCAGTTTTTCCCAATATATTCATGGGGGAATCTTAAGTCATTGTGTGTATTTGATCAGGAGTATGTGGAGACGGCGGAGCGGATTGACTGTCCAGCTCCACTGCCAGAAGGTCCAGCAGATGCTCTCCTGACGGAGATGCTAGTCCCGGCACCCTACAAGGCGTCGGAGAAGAAGGCCGAAAAGAAGGCCCCGGGGACCAGGAAGGGTCTCCGGCGTAAGGTTGTACCGGACGCCTCGTCCAAAGACGACGAGGCACACTCCTCCCCCGAAGGGGAGGAAGAAGACAAAGGGGCCGCCCCATCCGGAGAGGATGGGGGTGTCGGTGTCAAAACCGGCGGATCTCGGGTAGGGGGTCCCGAACTGTGCGTCTAGGTGGATGGTAACAGGAGACAAGGGACACGATGTTTTTACCCAGGTTCGGGCCCTCTCGATGGAGGTAAAACCCTACTCCTGCTTGATTGATATTGATGATATGGGTAGTACAAGAGTGGATCTACCACGAGATCAAGGAGGCTAAACCCTAGAAGCTAGCCTATGGTATGATTGTTGTAATGGTTGTCTTGTCCTACGGAATAAAACCCTCCGGTTTATATAGACACCGGAGAGGCTAGGGTTACACAGAGTCGGTTACAATGGTAGGAGATCTACATATCCGTATCGCCAAGCTTGCCTTCCACGCCAAGGAAAGTCCCATCTGGACACGGGACGAAGTCTTCAATCTTGTATCTTCATAGTCTTGGAGTCCGGCTGCCGATGATAGTCCGGCTGTCCGGACACCCCCTAGTCCAGGACTCCCTCAGTAGCCCCCGAACCAGGCTTCAATGATGATAAGTCCAGCGCATTTATAGTCTTCGGTGTTGCAAGGCGGGTTCTCCCTTAAGTTCCATGTACCTGCCGAACAGTGTCCGGCTTCCTTATCAATGTTGCGCTTCTTGGCTTCCACGCCCAATAATGGCCATCTTCCACGCGTCGCACGAATGCGAAAAGCCAGGGTATCTTTTATGTTTTACCGCCTAGTTGTGCAAATAATCTGCCTATAAGGGAGGCAAGAATCCAGATGCAAATCACACCACCTTCCTTCCGCGAGTACTCATTGGAGCGCTTCCGACCAAAAATCCATTCCATCATGGACCGTCGACGCGGCTCCTCCTCTTGTGCTCCCAGCCCTCTGCCAGGAGACTGGCAGAGATGTTCTGTCCCGCACAGCGAGCCGGTGATGCTCCAAGCGGAGGGATATCTCCCTCCGGCCTTCATGGTCCCGGTTCGAGCCGGATTGGCCACCTACCAAGGTGGGAAGCAAGCGGAGGCTACCCCAAATCCCAACAAAGGGGAGCGGGTATGCTTCGTCCCCTATCTGATAAGAGGGCTCGGATTTCCTATACATCCGTTCCTCCGCGGGCTCCTGGAGTTCTACGGACTCCAGCTCCATCACCTCACGCCCGCCTCTATCCTGCATATCGCGGGTTACGTAGCTCTTTGCGAGCTGTTTCTGGGCGTCGAGCCCCATTTTGCGCTGTGGAAGAGGTTGTTCTGCCTTGTACCCCGCTCTCACGAGGGGTCTATATATCAAGTGGGCGGTGCCGAAATATGGCGCATCGCCGGGACCGGATATCCATCCGGAACCCCTAAGAAGGCGTCCGAAGATTGGCCTTCAGAATGGTTTTACATAGAAGACGCTCCGCTGCTGGACCCTGTTCGGATCGTCCTCCCGGAGTTCAGTAATGCTCCTTTGAAGAAACGCCTTAGCTGGCGCCCACGGAGCCCCCAACTGCAGGAAGACAAGAGCGTCCATTATTTGATGGGCCGGATAAGGTTACTGGCCCATTCCGGGTTGACCATGATTGGAGTCATGGCAACATGCATTATGCAGGGGGTGCAGCCGCTGCAATACAGGGGCCACCCTATGTGGGATTTCAACGGGGAGGACGACGCCACCCGTCATGGCCGCAAAGGGCCGGGTTCGGCCGAGGACCTGGCGAAGATCCTGTCCGGCCTGTTCAAGGGGGAGAAGGAGGACTTCCTTCAGACAAACCCGTTGAATGGGTTCTCCATGAATAATCCCCGGCGTTGGTTAAGCGAACACTCTATGTGCCCGACCCACGCTTTTGAAGTTTAAGCTTCTTATATTATGTTTTCGACGCAGGAGCTGCGTCGGGTTGTGGAGGGCATGCTTAGTCCAGCTCCGCAACCCGAGGATCCAGAGAGATCCCAGGATCCGGCCTCCGAAGAGGATCCGGACATAAAGGTGGAGCTAATCGACGGGGTGTTCCACCAGCTCAGCATGGATAACGCTTTAGTCGCCATTACGGCTGACTACCCCGGACTATATCCGGCTTCCCAGGTGATTGTGACCGAAGTCCCGACACCATTATTCCTTCCTTGCTCATTTCTGACCACCGTATACGATGGTGCTTTGCAGGAGGCGCCTCCAAGGCGGGAAGCCGAGCCCGCGGCGGCTGACCAACAAGGGTCAGTCCGGCCCAGTAGGCGGAAGAGGAGCGCGGCGCGTATTGAAACGTCGCCGCAAAGGTATAGCTCACAGTTTGTCATTTAGAGCAACGTTCCTAGGAAACGTTCGAATGCTCATGACTTTTGTAGGAGAAAAAGCCCGCCGGACTGCGGGCGTAGAGGTTGCCAACCCAGCCTCTACCAGCCAGGCTCCAGCACCTGGTCTGGAGGGGGAGGCGAGCGCAAGGCGCGAGCCGGATGCTCCTCCAATGGAGGATGCCGACAGACTGTCCGCCACCAAGTCTGAGGTGGAGAGCGCCATGAACCACAGGCGCCGCCGGACAGTTTTTCGTGACGCGTGCTTCTCCCCTGAGGCGTTGAATGCCTTTAACGCGGGGGACGCGCACCTCCGTGCTGCTCAAGATGGTTTGACCAGAGCCACGGAGCAGTATGTAAAAGACATACGGGTAAGAGAATTTAATAGTTATATATGCCAGTAGCCCCCGAGACTTAAAGTAGTTACATGAACTGATTTAAGGATCATTCAAAACGCAGGATCTTACGGAGAAGGATACCCAACTTTCTCAGGAGCTGCAAGAGTGTAAGGCCCAACTCGAGGCCGCACTTGCTGCCGCAGGAGGAAGCACAAAGACCCCTCCTGGTAACACATTATTTTAAAAAGATAAGTGGTGTGCGGCGTGCGCGCAAGTCTAATAATGACATTGCAGGTGCTGCCGGACAAGATCCGGACAGGCAGGAACTACTGCGCCAGCTGAAGACCGGCGAGAGAGTGCTGACGAGGGTGCAGCAGGAAAGGAACAAGCTCCAGGATGCCCACGCCCAGCTTGGAGAAGAGCTGAAAGGTGTTCGGGCCGAGCTGTCTGGCTCCGTTAAGGAGAATCAGCGGCTTCGTCGCGGCATCTATAGTAAGTGCTTGAGCGAACTCCTTTGAAAAGAAGAGTTCGGCGAGGAAGTCAATTGACAAAATATGTCTGTAGGTATACTCACAGGTCGCCCTGCAGAGGAGATGCCCATATCAACGGGTGATCAACTTCCCGAGCTGTTGCAACTGCTCGAACGAGTTCGGCAGGCAATGAGCGGTGTCGTCCAGGCTTTATGGCCGGCCCTCTCCTTGCCCGAAGGCCTTGGGGAGCTTGCGGAGAAGCTTGAGGGAATGCGACAGCGCTTCCGTTTGTGGAAGATTTCGGCCTGCCGCCAAGGTGCCAGGGAGGCCTGGGCCATGGTGAAGACGCGGTACAAGAAGGCGGATCCCAACCACATGGCCGAGGTCGGACCTGTGGGGCCCGATGGGAAGGAGATCCCTATGAGTTTAGTATACGGCCAAGTAGAGTTGGCCGCTAAATTTTCCCAACGGCACTGTAAATTAGACAGCCTGTTAGACGGGATTGAGGAGGAATACAGTCAGTCTATTTGACAATGTATTTTAAAATGACATGTAAAATGCCTTCTAGCCGGATTGTAGATCGTTTGTCTTTGCCGACCGTTTCGCTTCAACCTTTGGACCCTAGAGTATGGAGTGTGTCCGAATACCTTCTCGGTTAAGAAACAACCGGGGCATGCATGGAGACCAGGCGTAGGGGTCATTAGTGCTTTATCAGACAAGTGCCCAACTAGTTATGTTATATTACATGGTTAGTAAGAAACATCTTCCAGGGAGAATAGTTCCGTTAAGGGTTCCTTTCCCTGGGAGGCATGCCTTAAAGTGCATGTCCGGTCTGCGAAAAGAGCAGAAAAACATCTGGGGGCAGATAAATAAGTAGGTAAAAGATCATCTTTCAAGTCACCGACCGAATATTCCCTTAAGAACGCTAGCTTTTGGCTTCATCCAGTCTGAGGTACACATCCGGCTGACCCGGCAGTAACAATCACAGAGGTGCTCCCTTTACCTCCAAGCCAAACAATCGGGAATGTAGGGGTAAGCACAGGAGCCAGGCAACCCAGCTTGGCCAAAACTTAAGTCATATCAATGCATATAATGGTGAATAAAAGGTACATGTGGAAGCTTGACACATGTGCTGGGCATGAAGCCCTTATAATTAAGCTTCTGGTAAAGAAGCCCCTAGGTATAATGAGTGCGGATGGCACATCAAGTGTGTGCCAACAATGCGCAAGTAGGCCTTTAAGGGCTTTTTAGGAAAAGGGTTGAGAGAAGAAAGAGAAACAAAAGACAGATGAAGTGTAAAAATTTGGACGGGGGAAGGGGACGAACTCTTAGTCTGGCGCTAGGCATAGAATCTTTGGAGGCGGGCTGCGTTCCATGGGTTCGGCTCGAGTCGGTTGTCCGACGCATTTCGTAGACGGTACGCTCCGCCGGTCAGGACTTGATCGATAATGAAGGGCCCCTCCCATTTGGGCTTGAGCTTGTCCTTTTTCTTGTCTGGCAGGCGTAGAACTAGTTCGCCAACGTTGTAAGTCTTGGCCCGTACTTCTCTGCTTTGATATCTTCGGGCCTGCTGCTGATAGAATGCGGAACGAGCCTTGGCAACGTCGCGTTCTTCCTCCAATGCGTCCAAGCTGTCCTGCCGATCCAGCTCGGCTTCTCTTTCTTCGTACATGCGCACTCGAGGTGAGTCATGAATGATGTCGCAGGGCAAAACTGCCTATGCGCCGTATACCATAAAAAATGGTGTGAATCCGGTAGTACGGTTGGGTGTTGTCCGCAGCCCTCAGAGTATGGAGTCGAGCTCCTCTACCCAGTGTGTGTCAGATTTCGTAAGTGACCGCACTAGTCTGGGTTTGATGCCGCTCATTATTAGACCATTTGCTCGTTCCACTTGACCGTTGGTTTGAGGGTGATAGACTGAAGCGTAATCAAGCTTAATGCCCATATTTTTGCACCATGATTTAACCTCATCGGCCGTGAAGTTCGTGCCGTTATCGGTGATGATGTTGTGGGGGACACCATAACGGTGTACTACCCCGGATATGAAGTCTATCACTGGTCCGGACACTGCTGTTTTAACTGGCTTGGCCTCTATCCATTTGGTGAATTTATCCACCATGACCAATAGGTACCTTTGCTTGTGGGTTCCCCCTTTAAGGGGTCCACCCATGTCAAGCCCCCAGACCGCGAACGGCAAGGTAATGGGTATAGTTTTGAGGGCGGTGGGTGGCATATGGCTCTGATTAGCAAAGAGCTGACAACCGATGCATTTTTGGACTAAGTCCTGAGCATCTGCCCGGGCCGTCGGCCAATAAAATCCTGTACGGAATGCCTTTCCTACAAGGGCCCGAGCTGCGGCGTGGTGTCCGCCTAGTCCGGCATGAATTTCAGCCAGAAGGTTTCGCCCTTCTTCTTCGGAGATACACCTTTGAAGGACTCCAGTTGTGCTTTTCTTATAAAGTTCTCCATCATGGACCTTGTAGGCTTTCGATCGCCGAACTATGCAGCGGGCCTCATTTTGGTCTTTGGGGAGTTCCTGCCTAAGCAAGTGGGCTAGGAATGGCTCTGTCCACGGGGCGATTACTGCCATTATTTCATGGGCTGAAGGTGTTATTTCATCGGCTGAATCGCCGGTTATGTCAGATTCACTACAAGAAATATGTCAACTTGTGACCACCACTATTGGTCACTGAAAGGTCACAAATTTCCATTTACGACATTTTTGTGACCAAAAACAGAAGGTCAAAAGCTGGCGGTCGTAAACTGACTATAGCGACCTTTCTTCTGGAATGGTCAAAGACGTTTACGACCAAAATATTCCTACTGTGGCGTTTTGGTCACTAGCAACCTCCCCCAGGCCACGTAGGCATCCAGCGTGGCAAGCTGACATGGCACAAGATTCAGCCCGGTCCAATTCAATTTTCTACATGGGCCGAGCCCAACAATTCGGCCTTTTCAATATATATTTATTTCTGTTAATTTTCACTAGCTACATGGGCCTGGCCCATTTTATTTTCTAGGACGTTGCCTTCTATAATTCATTTCTTTTTTGGGCCTCGGCCCTTTTACAATCCAATCTATTTTGGGCCTCCACAACATACATTTAGAAGCTTGACATCTCAGCATGTACAAATGTATCCAAACCATTTTATTTCTTTCAACACAAAAGGATTCATTACACAGCCACGATAATAGATAGTAGATACATTCGACAGAGACTGAATTAACATAGAAATGAAGAAACAAAGGGCAGTCTGAGAAAAGGAACTACATGGGACTACAACAACATGGGACTAGAGCTGCCATTTCTATTTCTACCAGCATTTGTAGACGCTTGCAAGAGAGGGAGAGAGATCATCCATCATCAATCAGTGACAGTAGTGACGTTCGAGAGACCCCCTCCCCCTGCTGCTTCGCGTGCCTGCTACTGCTTGTTGTGCCGCATCACTAGTCGCCCTGCACACAAGAATTTTAGCTTTACATAAGGTTTACAAGAACAGGACCCTGATACATCAGATTGACATTCACAAGTTATTTTCGTTTTTATTAAGAACTGTGTCACACCATTTACATTACTAGTTATGTATTGACATACTTATCTAAAAGAACATATACAGAAACATATGAATTTTATTTCTGAATACCAATACAGAAGTACTAAAAAAACAAGACTAAAAATCAGTAGAAGGTAACAAGAGCTCATTACACAAGTTTTGCTAGCAATTAGGGGACCCTGGTTCCTATACTGACCACATTTGGGCATATCCTACCCTACCAGTGGCTAAATAATGCAACTTTATGACTGTCAAGTAGGCCTACAGATCGATGATGGAGCAGACTCAAACATTACAAACACAACAGCTGATGCGCACCATGGAGCATGATCTGAATGTTTATTAAACTTAATGACAAGAAAAGCACTCAGGTTGCATCTTTCGCAGACACGACAACATACATGAGCCAAATTAAAAACAAGAGGTGCAGATCTGGAACCAGTTGTCATCATCAAATGAAGCGTTTCATCACCGTGCACTGATTGAAGGGCACATGCTAACCTATACCAATGTTGATGACCCCCACAAACAGACCACCATGGCTCAACACACCGACCGGCCAGAGTCTTACCTTTGTTTTAGCCATGCACGCTAGCTGTTGAGCAGAGTAGAGCAGCGGGAGGAGGACTGTCACAGCAAGAAGAGAAGGTTCCTTGACTTGACGACCACCAGATGTACATCATGCCTGCCCAGAGTAAATAGAAGGAGAACGAGTGAGATAATGCAGCGAGGAGAGACAGTGAAGATAGTTCTTGAAGGTCAGAAGATAATACACCAAATGTGCATGAAAGACAATACAGTAAACACCATCTTGTTTATAGCAAGGCAATATAGTAGCATATCTCTAGCACATCATCTCGTTTAAAGAATGCATTCAGGCAAGAAATGGATAGTTGGTCTAATTTTCTCACACTTGGCATTTTCACAGTTAACACCATAATGTAAAACACCAAGCTGCTCCAGGCTGGCCAATTGACTCATACTACTGGATAAGCAAAGTAAACTACTACCAAAATAAGAACCAGACATGGCAAGCAAACCACTGGGTTGCTCTTATTGACGATAATCACAGCAGGAAATAATCCCAAACGATTGGACAACATTGAATTCTGCACCAGAATCAAGTGGATTCTGCAAAATTACATTGCTACAAAAGCACAATCACATGGCACAGATCACTGCTGAAATGAACCACTACTTTTGATATGTCAGTTTACCAAAAGAAAAACACAAGTTCAGTTGTTACAACCAAAGAACTAACAGGGCTTTGGCAATCATTCAACAATTCCCATCTAGCCAGCAGCAATACCACTAGTACTTAACCAAAGTCAACAAGTAGTAAGCAATAGAACCAGCTAGTAGATACAAGCAATGCACTCTAAACAGGAATTGATTTTGATGTCAGTTTCTAGTTTACCAAAAGAAACTGACATATGTACCATCAAGGAACACCTGCAGCTGCAGCATCGATTTGATTGTGAGGAAATTTGTGGAGGGGAATGGGTGAGACAGTGTAGTGGGGAGAGAAATCCCAAGTACCTCAACTCAGCAGCTTTAGGAACGGACGATGGTAGCATCCTGCACCGGCGTCCCTTGTACGGCACCAGACACGGCTGCGTTGCTGCCGGCAGAGGGCTCTGCCGATGCGCGACCATCAAGAAGGAGGTGAGCAGGCCCGGCTCGATGGCGCAGACGGGGGAGTGCGGTCGGAGACGGCGGAACCGGTGACGCAGCTGATCTGGATATGGATCAACGGTGGGATACCTACATCAAGATTCAAGAATCAAGGTTTCATCAGTAAATCATAAGAAAGAAAATCTCAAGTCAAGTTTCCTGAATCAACTAGACTTCACTGTGTAGGTACTACCAAGTACCAACAACTTAAATGGCCAAGTACCACGCTTTAGTTCTACATCTATACAATTCTATATTTACCAGCCCAATTTCCCATAGACCGATTCACAGTTATTATAGCTTGCAGGTTAAGCCTAGGGAATCAAAGGAAATACACATCATAAATGCTAGGTACATGTTTGTACAGCACTACAATGTTCCACACTTATTTTGCACAAAAAACCATAGGAGGTTTGTTGTACTCGATTAGGAAACAGTGACAATGGCGGGGTGAATAATTTCATCTGCGCATCTACAAGGATGACAATGTGAGGTACTAGCACACACAAAGCACTAGTTTACCAATCAGGCTATCGCTGCTCGAAATGCATTGCTCGTTGCTAGAATTCACTGCCAAGGTACTAACAAAATAATAAATACCTAAGTGTCAAGCTACAGATCTACATTTCTACATGTTCTCAAGCAGAAAAAAAAATCTTTGTGTGTGCACTGCGTGCCTACTCCGGCCTCCTTACATTGCAGATCAGCTCCCCATGGAAACCACCAGCCGCCAAGAGGTTGTCTTTCACCGTCATGGTGCTGATCTTCCCCTGGACAAGGGCCGACCTCCCTGCATATCCTGCACAGTGTGGTCGCACAGTGGATCAGAGATTGACCGAAATTCCGACGATAGAGGACTATCACATCGCTCTGTGGTAGATCACCTGATTTGGGCCTGCCACGTTGAGCACTTCTTTTCCTTTGCGGAGTAAGGACGACCAATGCATCACAGAATAGTTCTACATCACGTACACAACATGCTTGGAAGTCGCCCACAGGATGTTCCTCAGCTGCACATGTACAAGTATATGGTCAGTGCGTTTGTACCAGAATTCTTCTTAAAACTCTGCAGAAATACAATGATGCAAATGAGTGCCATTTTATTCAAGCACACCAAATTCTACTGCGATAACAAACAAGATCGCCCGATGGAGGACATAACAGTGAGCTTCTATTAAAATTTCTCGGGTAATTACAACTATGTGATTCTACTGTTAATCTAGATCTCCTTCAGGTTTTGATTCATTTAATCAAACAATAGAACACAACTGCTGGAAACTGTTAAGACATACATATTATGTGCACGCCAAAAAATAGCAGATCTGTGAAGGGGGGTGTCTATTAGCAAATTTTGGTCTAAATACAACTTAGGCAGGCAAATGCTTAGTGTAACTAATGAACTGATGTTGTTTGCATTTCTGAACTTTGCTAAATGAACTCTAGACGAATACACCAAAAACTAATGAACTCTATCTCCACAGACTCCATCTCTAGACAAATGATACATTCTCATTCACATTCACTGGAGAATAATCAACATCACTATTGGCAGTTTGTGGCACCTTTAAGATTTATATATATAAACAAAAATTTCAACGGTGGGCAATTAGTCAATTAGGCACCCAAACACAATAGTAGTATAATCGTCGCTAGCCCAGCTACTCAGATCCGATCGATGAGGCCAACTACTAATCATAATGTTTCCCCTGCCTGCTATGGATCCTTGCTGCTAACAACCCATCCAGACTCCCTTGCAAGATGCCAAAAAGAATCGGATCGATCGGAAATAGCTACTGGACAATGGCCTACTGCTAGTGCTAGCCATCAGTGGGGATAGATCGGACTGAGTAATTACCTGTGATGGCGGCCACGCACGGCTCGGCGAAGTGCCCACTGCAGACGACCACGGCATCAAACCTCCTCCTCCAGCTCGCTGCCAGCGCAGGCGAGCCTCACCCTCCAGCCCGCGTCGTCGTCTCTGCTGCGGCGGATGCTCACCACCTCCGTCCCGAACCGGACCAGCCCGAGGGGTCGAACCGTCGCGCAAACTCCTCGAGGTACCGCGGGTCGGCGGAGGAGCGGTCCGCGACGACTACTACCGCGTCCCGGAGATCTTGGCCGCGATCTCCTCGTTCTACGGTGGCAAGTTGGATCTGGGAGTGGGGAGAGGATCTGGGGTGGGGAGGGGAGGTGTGGCGGAGCTGGGTGGCGGCGAGGAGAGGGGTGGGTGGTGGAGGTGGGTGGCGGTGGGGGAGGGGTGGTTGGCGGCGGGGGGAGGGGAGGAGTCTGGATCGGGGAGCGCTAGGGTTTGCCCGCGGGGGAGAGAAGGACGGGACAAGGAGTGGTGTGCGGGGGAGAGAGGAGCTCCCGGTGGGTGGGTGAGAGGGTGAGAGGGTGTGGGCCGTTGGATCAGGGAGTACCCAACGGTCTCTAATGCTTGATCCGCGTGACATACTCGTAGACCAATCAGAATGAAGTATAGGATTTGATGACGTTATGACCATCTAAATTGGTCGCAATCGATTAACAATAGGTGGCTGATACGAGTCAGTTAGATGATTTTGTCTAGAAATCATCCGCCTAGCTAGGCGCTTGATCTGCGCATTGGTGATCGTTCGATCACATCAATATGTCACGACAGCACCGAGCATGAAAAAACTTCAACGCAGCACCGATGACATCCCCACGAAGCTCCATTGCGGCTCTCAACGGCGCGCCAAGAGCTCCAACGCAGCACCACGGTGTCCGGCGAAGCTCCATTACAGCGTCTGGGGAGCTCCAACGCAGCACCACGACGCCCGGTGGTAAGTTCCCTTCTCTTTTTATGACAACGTCTAAGTACGATTCCCTCGAATAACTAGAGGTACTTTCATACTAGGTGGGATTTTCGTCGATTCACTAGAAAGCGGGTCAAATTTTAACTACAGCTGCCTCATAGTTTGTTCAAATGATCTAATATTATGCACAAGGGTGCATCTTGGAATGGTAAACAATGTTGTCTAAGGAAGTTTTCATTTTTTTGCACGGAATATTCATTTTCCATTTTCCGAGTGCCCGAAACGAGGCTTTTTTGGGAAGGACCTACCATATATTTGTTGCAAAATTGGACCAAATCAATTTTATAAAATACTAGGCCATATTTAATGCACAATTGACCAAATGTTTGGGTGTAAAAAGCTTTGATCCACCTCCCGTGAAAAAGACAAATTCCCGCCGATTCAGCTGGAAGCGGGTCAAATTTGAACTGTAGTTGCCTCATAGTTTGCTATTTATTTTTTCCAAAAATCATTTCTAGGTACATAAGTATCTATTTAATCAGAGAAACGCCAAAAAAATTTCAAGATTCAACCACTAGCTAGGAACGCTCAAGCCCGCCGTTTTGACCGCATTTTGAAACGGGCATAAAAAATTCAAAAAAAATCAAAAAATTGGGAAACCTTCGCATTGTGTCATTATATGTGGCCAAGTTCCCAGGAAAAATAATAAACTTGTAATATGACAATTATTTTAAAAAAGTGTTCTCAAAAACGAGCTATCACGTGTGGAGATCAATGGCTTTCAAGCCAAATCATCAATCTTATGGCCACATTCATGGCATAGTTTGTTCAAATGATCTCATATTGTGCACAAGGGTGCATCTTGGAATGGCAAACAATGTTTCCTAAGAAAGTTTTCATTTTCTTTGGACGAAAAAACCATTTTCCATTTTTCGAGTGCCCAAAAGGAGGTTTTTTGTGAAGGACCTCCCAAATAATTGTTGAAAACTTGGACAAATCATTTTTCTAAAATACTAGGCCATATTAAATGCACAATTGACAAAATGGTAGGGTGCAAAAAGTTTTGATCTACCTCTCGTGAAAAAGACAAATTTCCGCCGATTCAGTTGGAAGTGGGTCAAATTTGAACTGCAGCTGCCTCATAGTTTGCTCTTTATTTTTTCCAAAAATCATTTCTAGGTAAATAAGTATCTATTTAATCATAGAAACACCAAAAAAATCCAAGATTCAACCACTAGCTAGGAACGGTCAAGCCCGCCGTTTTGACCGCATTTTGAAACGGGCATAAAAAATTCAAAAAAAATCAAAAAATTGGAAAACCTTCGCATTGTGTCATTATATGTGACCAAGTTTCCAGGAAAAATAATAAACTTGTAATACGGTAATTATTTTTAAAAAGTGTTCTTAGAAATGAGCTATCATGCGTGAAGATTCATGGCTTTCAAGCCAAATGATCAATCTTATGGCCACATTCATGGCATAGTTTGTTCAAATGATCTCATATTGTGCACAAGGGTACATCTTGGAATTCCAAACAATGTTGCCTAAGGAAGTTTTCATTTTCTTTGCACGGAAATTTCATTTTTCATTTTCCGAGTGCCCAAAAGAAGGTTTTTTTGTGAAGGAACTACCAAATAATTGTTGCAGAAATGGACCAAATCAATTTTATAAAATACTATGCCATATATAATGCACAATTGACAAAATGGTTGGGTGAAAAAAGTTTTGATCCACCTCTGGTGAAAAAGACAAATTGCCATCGATTCAGCTAGAAATGGGTCAAATTTGAACTGCAGCTGCCTCATAGTTTGCTATTTGTTTTTTCCAAAAATCATTTCTAGGTACATAAGTATCTATTTAATCAGAGAAACACCAACAAAATTCCAAGGTTCAACCACTAGCTAGGAACGGTCATTCTCGCCGTTTTGACCGCATTTTGAAACGGGCATAAAAAATTCAAAAAAAATCAAAAAATTGGGAAACCTTCGCATTGTGTCATCATATGTGGCCAAGTTCCTAGGAAAAATAACAAACTTGTAATATGGCAATTATTTTAAAAAAGTGTTCTCAAAAACGAGCTATCACGTGTGGAGATCAATGGCTTTCAAGCCAAATCATCAATCTTATGGCCACATTCATGGCATAGTTTGTTCAAATGATCTCATATTGTGCACAAGGGTGCATCTTGGAATGGCAAACAATGTTTCCTAAGAAAGTTTTCATTTTCTTTGGACGAAAAAACCATTTTCCATTTTTCGAGTGCCCAAAAGGAGGTTTTTTGTGAAGGACCTCCCAAATAATTGTTGAAAACTTGGACAAATCATTTTTCTAAAATACTAGGCCATATTAAATGCACAATTGACAAAATGGTAGGGTGCAAAAAGTTTTGATCCACCTCTCGTGAAAAAGACAAATTTCCGCCGATTCAGTTGGAAGTGGGTCAAATTTGAACTGCAGCTGCCTCATAGTTTGCTCTTTATTTTTTCCAAAAATCATTTCTAGGTAAATAAGTATCTATTTAATCATAGAAACACCAAAAAAATCCAAGATTCAACCACTAGCTAGGAACGGTCAAGCCCGCCGTTTTGACCGCATTTTGAAACGGGCATAAAAAATTCAAAAAAAAATCAAAAAATTGGAAAACCTTCGCATTGTGTCATTATATGTGACCAAGTTTCCAGGAAAAATAATAAACTTGTAATACGGTAATTATTTTTAAAAAGTGTTCTTAGAAATGAGCTATCATGCGTGAAGATTCATGGCTTTCAAGCCAAATGATCAATCTTATGGCCACATTCATGGCATAGTTTGTTCAAATGATCTCATATTGTGCACAAGGGTACATCTTGGAATTCCAAACAATGTTGCCTAAGGAAGTTTTCATTTTCTTTGCACGGAAATTTCATTTTTCATTTTCCGAGTGCCCAAAAGAAGGTTTTTTTGTGAAGGAACTACCAAATAATTGTTGCAGAAATGGACCAAATCAATTTTATAAAATACTATGCCATATATAATGCACAATTGACAAAATGGTTGGGTGAAAAAAGTTTTGATCCGCCTCTGGTGAAAAAGACAAATTGCCATCGATTCAGCTAGAAATGGGTCAAATTTGAACTGCAGCTACCTCATAGTTTGCTATTTGTTTTTTCCAAAAATCATTTCTAGGTACATAAGTATCTATTTAATCAGAGAAACACCAACAAAATTCCAAGGTTCAACCACTAGCTAGGAACGGTCATTCTCGCCGTTTTGACCGCATTTTGAAACGGGCATAAAAAATTCAAAAAAAATCAAAAAATTGGGAAACCTTCGCATTGTGTCATCATATGTGGCCAAGTTCCGAGGAAAAATAACAAACTTGTAATATGGCAATTATTTTAAAAAAGTGTTCTCAGAAACGAGCTATCATGTGTGGAGATCAATGGCTTTCAAGCCAAATGATCAATCTTATGGCCACATTCATGGCATAGTTTGTTCAAATGATATCATATTGTGCACAAGAGTGCATATTGGAATGGCAAACAATGTTGCCTAAGGAAGTTTTCATTTTCTTTGGACGAAAAAACCATTTTCCATTTTTCGAGTGCCCAAAAGGAGGTTTTTTTGTGAAGGAACTACCAAATAATTGTTGCAAAATTGGACCAAATCAATTTTATAAAATACTAGACCATATTTAATGCACAATTGACAAAATGATTGGGTGTAAAAAGTTTTGATCCACCTCTCGCGAAAAAGACAATTTTCGCCTATTCAGTTGGAAGCGGGTCAAATTTGAACTGCAGCTGCCTCATAGTTTGCTATTTGTTTTTTCCAAAAATCATTTATAGGTACATAAGTATCTATTTAATCATAAATACTTGGTTTGGTGGCGATATGTCGAGGTTTGGGCGGTGGCCGAGGGCCCTGACTCTAGAGCGCGTAAACTCGCATGCCCGTCGCGTGGTCACCGCGTGACCGTAATGTTGCCATGTGTTCTGGGCGGCCTAGGCATGTCTAGTGGGTTGGGCACTCCCCAGGTTGGTGCTAGGAAGAAAATTACAACATAAGATTCTCACGAGGAGACCGATCGATGCTCAAACATGAATTAATAGCCAAGTGTTTGATTAGCGGTACGGGAAATGCACATGGCCAATGGGCGTGAATTTTAGCTGAGGATGATCATATACTAAGGAGAATATCTTCACAAATTTTAAGCTCAAAAGGAGGATCCTAGGTGGTACTTCCTTTGCAAAGTACCACGCTAGAAAAAAATATGAATGTTGAAGCTGGGCTCAAAATAATGAATGGAGTGAGCTGAAATTTTGTGGAGGATGGTTATTTGGGCATAGGAAAGCATTGTAGAAAATTGATACCATTTGGACATGCCAAAGTAGTACTTCCTTCACAATGCTCTTCTATGGACAAAAACTTGGGAAAACTAGTGAGAGAGATTGGATGAATGAAATGAGCTCAAAATTGGTGTAGGTAAGTTACTTAGATATGGTCATGCGCTGGTAAATTTTCAGATCATTTGGGTAAGCCTAGCTAGTACTTACTTCACAAAGCTTCTCTCGAGGTAGAAACTTTGGAAATTTCCCGAGAAGGATTTACTAGGAAAATTGAGCTGAATATTATCATGTGGCAATGATTTGGGTATGGAAGAGTGCTCGAAAAGTTTGAGGGTAATAGGAGGGGTCTATATAACACTTGCTTTACAACGTGCCAATTTGGCCATAAAATATAAATTGAACTTGGGCTCACATCGATGATTTGACTGAGCTGAAATTTGGAGGAGGGTGATAATTTGGGCATATGAAGGAACTGTATAAATTTCATGTCATTTAGAGATATAAAAAAGGTACTTCCTTCACAATGCTTCTAGGTGGACAAAAACTTTGGAAATTTGCCGAGGAAGATTTGCTAGGCAAATGGAGCTGAATTTTGTCATGCGGTAATGATTTGGATAGGAAAGAGTGCCCAAAAATTCCGAGGGCAATCAAGAATATATAAATAGCACTTCCTTCATAAAGTGTTGTTGTGAATAGAATAGGAAAATGAATATTGTTGAATTAATTTTGAACTAGGCAACGAAGGATTTTTACATATTTGATGAAGATATGCCCCAAAGAATTTATGAGATTTTTTTGGGAATTTTGGGAATGATAGAAATATAGGTTGCTTCACAACCTAGGGAAAAAACTGCCACATTGACATGACACATAGGCAAAACTGATGAGATGGCACCTAGTCATCACAACCCACCACAATCTACAAGGCTATGACCATCTATATTGGTCATTAACAACTAGAAATAAGGCAGCGGACTAGCACTGTTTGCTTTGTGACCATTTCATGTAAGGAAATTACGACCTTTCTGACCAAAATGGTCGCAATGGTTTAGGGTTTGGAGCCCCCTGAACAGGTTTTGACCAATTGGTCTAAAATGGTCATAAATTTATGACCATTTCTTCGAGGGTCACTGACATAAGGTCATAAGTTGACATATTTCTTGTAGTGATTGTCTTGTCTCGGTTGGTGTGGCTGCTTCTGGTTTGTTATTTCCGGACTCCTCTTTCCATAGTACGGATGGCTTGAAGAGCCGTTCCAGGAAGATATTTGGAGGGACAGCATCACGTTTTGCGCCGATGTGTGCCAATATGTCGGCTGCTTGGTTATTATCCCGGGCTACGTGGTGGAATTCAAGTCCTTCAAACGGAGCTGACATTTTTAGGACAGCGTTACGATAGGCTGCCATTTTCGGATCCTTGGCATCAAAGTCTCAATTTACTTGGGATATTGCAAGGTTTGAATCCCCGCGCACCTCTAGGCGTTGAATGCCCATGGAGACTGCCATCCGGAGGCCATGTAAAAGGGCATCGTATTCGGCTGCGTTGTTGGAGTCCGTGTACATTATTTTAAGTATGTATTGGACTGTGTCCCCGGTTGGGGATGTCAATACGACTCCAGCCCCCAATCCAGCCAACATTTTAGAGCCGTCGAAGTGCATAGTCCAATTGGAGTATGCGCCGTACTCTTTAGGGAGTTCGGCTTCGGTCCATTCAGCGACAAAGTCAGCCAAAACTTGCGACTTTATAGCTCGCCGAGGTTTGTAAGTTATATCGAATGGTAAGAGCTCAATGGCCCATTTTGCAATTCTGCCCGTCGTGTCGCGGTTGTTTATAATGTTGTTGAGGGGTACTTCGGAGGCCACTGTTATCGAACACTCTTGAAAGTAGTGTCGGAGCTTCCGGGATGCCATGAACACCGCATACGCTATCTTTTGATAGTGCGGGTAACGGGACTTGCAGGGGGTTAACACAGTGGATACGTAGTACACTGGTTTTTGAAGAGGGAATTTATGCCCTTCTGTCTCTCGTTCAACGACGAGTACTGCTCTTACAACTTGATGTGTTGCCGCGATGTATAACAACATTGGTTCGCCAAGGTTGGGCGCAGCCAGGGCCGGATTTGTTGCCAATACGGCTTTAATCTCTTCCAGTCCGGCGGTGGCAGCATCCGTCCACTCAAAGTGTTCGGTGCGCCTAAGGAGGCGATAGAGGGGCAATGCCTTTTCTCCTAGCCGGGAGATAAAGCAGCTTAGAGCCGCCACGCATCCAGTCAATTTTTGTATTTGTTTGAGGTCTTTTGGAATATCTAGCTGTGACAGAGCTTGGATCTTGGTTGGATTTGCTTCAATTCCTCTACCGGATACAATGAAGCCCAGGAGTTTTCCGGCTGGTACGCCAAAAACGCATTTTTCCAGATTCAGCTTGATGTCATATGCTCGGAGGTTGTCGAATGTGAGCCTCAAATCATCTACTAGGGTTTCGACGTGTTTGGTTTTGACGACTACGTCGTCTACGTATGCCTCTACTATTTTGCCGATCTGGGTGGCCAGACATGTCTGAATCATGCGCCGATATGTTGCGCCGGCGTTTTTAAGTCCGAAGGGCATCGTGTTGAAGCAGAATGGTCCATATGGAGTGATGAATGCCGTTGCGGCTTGGTCTGCTTCCGCCATCTTGATTTGATGGTAGCCGGAGTATGCGTCAAGGAAGCACAATGAATCGTGTCCTGCGGTAGCGTCGATTATCTGGTCGATGCGGGGGAGGGGGAAGGGATCCTTTGGGCAGGCCTTGTTGAGGTCCTTAAAATCGACACATAGGCGCCAGGATTTGTCCTTCTTTGGTACCATTACCAAGTTTGCTAGCCAATCCGGATGTTTGATGTCTCTGATGAATCCGGCTTCCAATAGTTTGGCTAGCTCTTCTCCCATTGCCTGTCTTTTGGGTTCGGAAAATCGTCGAAGAGCCTGTTTGACTGGCTTGAATCCTTTTAGGATGTTTAGGCTGTGTTCTGCCAATCTGCGTGGGATTCCGGGCATATCCGAAGGGTGCCAGGCGAAAATGTCCCAATTTTCCCTAAGGAATTTTCGCAGTGCGGCGTCTACATCAGGGTTCAACTGTGCCCCGATGGAAGCCGTCTTTGTCGGGTCCGTTGGATGGACCTGGAATTTTACTATTTCGTCCGCTGGTTTGAAGGAGGTGGACTTGGATCTCTTATCGAGTATCACATCGTCCCTATTTATAGTAGAGCGCAGCTCGGTGAGTTCTTCTGCCGCTAGGGCTTCGGATAGTGCCTCCAGGGCTAATGCGGCTGTCTTGTTTTCGGTGCGGAGTGCTATGTCCGGATCACTAACGAGAGTGATTATTCCGCCGGGCCCAGGCATTTTGAGCTTCATGTACCCGTAATGGGGTACGGCTTGAAAAATTGTGAATGCCTCTCGTCCTAATATAGCGTGATATCCGCTATTGAACGGGGCCACTTGGAACGTGACTTCTTCGGATCTGTAATTGTCCGGCGAGCCGAACACCACATCGAGTGTGATTTTTCCGGTGCAGCGTGCTTCTCGGCTAGGGATTATTCCTGTGAAGGTTGTGCTGCTTCGCTCAATGCGGCTCCAGTCTATTTCCATTTTTTGAAGAGTTTCCTCGTGGATGAGGTTTAATCCGCTGCCGCCATCCATGAGGACCTTGGTAAGTCGAAAGCCGTCCACTATTGGACTGAGTACCAGTGCGGCTGGTGCTCGGGCTGTTCGGAATTTAGGTTCGTCGCTGGCGTTGAAGGTGATGGCTGTGTCGCTCCATGGATTTGTTGTTGCTACTTGGTAGACTTTGGCGAGGCTGCGGATTGTTGGTTTCCGCATATTATTTGATGCGAAAGTCTCGAAGACTGTTGATACCGTACCGGTATTGTTGGAGTGGTTTTCTGGGGCTAGAAGCTCCTCGCCACTTTTGGCCACCTGCCGTAATATCCAACATGCTCGAAGGCTATGTGTTGGGACGACGCCCTCTGTACTGTGAATTTTACAGGGTCCTCTAAGCCATCTCTCCTGTACGGTTCCGTGCCCTTTCTGGGGTTTTTGCTTTTTGGTTTTTGTACCTGGTGCCTGAGTGTAATGCACCCTTTTGTTGCGGACTAGGGTTGTATTCGGGGCCGGATTGTCCCAAAACTTATTTTCGGTTATCCGGAAACTCTCCATCGCACAGTACTTTCATACTATGGACGCCAGGTCGGCGAAGCGTGTAATTTCACGACGGCTGACGGCGTTCAAGATTCCCTCGTCCGTGCAATTATTGCAAAAAATTGAGATTGCGTTTTCCTCTCGGCAGTCCTTTATCCTGTTCATAACCAGGAGGAATCTGGCCCAGTAGTGATGTACTGTTTCAGCGGGCTCTTGCCGGATTAGAGATAGATCGCATATGTCTGGGTGGGTGGGTGGAATTAAGTCCGGAACCCTACCCATCTCGAGGCTCAAGGGCCGAGAAGTTTCCAAATTTGGAAGCTTGGATTGCTGGACGTTGTCCAACGAGTCCGGTCCGATGCCTGACTTTAGGTTCAGTGCTTGATCGAAGTCCGTCCCTCCGCGGGAATCTGGCATGGAGGGTTTGGGAACCTGGACATGACTTGTTTTCAATACAGGAGAAGAGTCGCCGTGTTGTTCCTCTACCACTGCAACGTGGTGGGTGACCTGGGGAGAGCTGATCTCTCTTAGATCGGTTTTAAGCCCAATCTGATTGTAGTCTGTAGCGACTCCTAGGGCGGCGATGCGATCCAAGAGCTCGTTTACGGATGAGAGCTCTATTGGATCCAGCCGCTCGGCGAATTCCGAGCTGACGTGAAGATTGCTTTTGACGACCTGAGAGGTCATTGTCGAAGCGGTGGCCGGACAGGCGGTCATAAGAAAACCACCTAGCCGAATAGTTTGGCCCGCGGCCAAGGCTCCTTTGGCGAAAATACCGTCCTTGAAGACGGGAGGAGGCATCCTTCCTATTAGTGACGGCACAGAGGAACTCTCAATGAAAGCACCAATGTCGGTGTTAAAACCGGCGGATCTCGGGTAGGGGGTCCCGAACTGTGCGTCTAGGTGGATGGTAACAGCAGACAAGGGACACGATGTTTTTACCCAGGTTTGGGCCCTCTCGATGGAGGTAAAACCCTACTCCTGCTTGATTGATATTGATGATATGGGTAGTACAAGAGTGGATCTACCACGAGATCAAGGAGGCTAAACCCTAGAAGCTAGCCTATGGTATGATTGTTGTAATGGTTGTCTTGTCCTACGGACTAAAACCCTCCGGTTTATATAGACACCGGAGAGGTCTAGGGTTACACAGAGTCGGTTACAATGGTAGGAGATCTACATATCCGTATCGCCAAGCTTTCCTTCCACACCAAGGAAAGTCCCATCCGGACACGGGACGAAGTCTTCAATCTTGTATCTTCATAGTCTTGGAGTCCGGCTGCCGATGATAGTCCGGCTGTCCGGACACCCCCTAGTCCAGGACTCCCTCAGGGGGCCTAAGAAGGCGGGCTAGGGGGCTGAGAAGGGTCCCTAGCGCAAGGCCATCATACCCTCGTCGTTCGAAGACAACGAGGCAGATTCCTCTCGCGGAGGCGGGGGGAAACACGAGGAAACTCCGCCTCCCTGCACTGGGGAGGAGAAGAAGAGAAAAGCCGCCCTGGAGGGGGAGGCTAGGACGCCCAAGAAGGGAAAGGCGTCCCTTCTGGATTACTCCACCACTGCTGCCTATAGCGAGGAGGAGTGGCTGCCTGATACGTCTCCAACGTATCTATAATTTTTGATTGTTCCATGCTATTATATTACCCCTTTTGGATGTTTATGGGCTTTATTTTACACATTTATATCATTTTTGGGACTAACCTACTAACCGGAGGCCCAGCCCATATTGTTGTTTTTTTGCCTATTTCAGTATTTCGAAGAAAAGGAATATCAAACGGAGTCCAAACGGAATGAAACCTTCGGGAGTGTGATTTTTGGAACGAACATGATCCTGAGAGCTTGGAGTGCAAGTCAAGAAGCTTCCGAGGGCCCCACGAGATAGGGGGTCACACCCCCTGTAGGGCACGCCCCCTGTCTCGTGGGCCCCTCGGGCAGCGACCGACGTACTTCTTCCTCCTATATATACCTACGTACCCCGAAAACATCCAGGGGCACCATGAAACACAATTTCCACCGATGTAACCTTCTGTATCCGTGAGATCCCATCTTGGAGCCTTCGCTGGCACTCTGTCGGAGGGGGAATCAACCACGGAGGGCCTCTAGATCAACATCCTTGCCTCTCTGATGAGTTGTGAGTAGTTTACCACAGACCTACGGGTCCATAGTTATTAGCTAGATGGCTTCTTCTTTCTTTTTGGATCTCAATACAATGTTCTCTCCCTCTCTTGTGGAGATCTATTCGATGTAAACTCTTTTTGCGGTGTGTTTGTCAAGATCCGATGAATTGTGGGTTTATGATCAAGTTTATCTATGAATAATATGTCAATCTTCTCTGAATTATTTTATGTATGATTGAGTTATCTTTGCAAGTCTCTTCGAATTATCAGTTTGGTTTGGCCTACTAGATTGGTCTTTCTTGCCATGGGAGAAGTGCTTAGCTTTGGGTTCAATCTTGCGGTGACCTTACCCAGTGACAGAAAGGGTTGCAAGGCATGTATTGTATTGTTGCCATCGAGGATAACAAGATGGGGTTTATATCATATTGCATGAGTTTATCCCTCTACATCATGTCATCTTGCTTAATGCGTTACTCTGTTCTTATGAACTTAATACTCTAGATGCAGGCAGGAGTCGGTCGATGTGTGGAGTAATAGTAGTAGATGCAGGCAGGAGTCTCTCTACTTGTTACGGACGTGATGCCTATATACATGATCATGCCTAGATAATCTCATAACTATGCACTTTTCTATCAATTGCTTGACAGTAATTTGTTCACCCACTGAATACTTATGCTATCTCGAGAGAAGCCTCTAGTGAAACCTATGGCCCCCGGGTCTATCTCTTATCATATTTGCTTTCAATCTACCTTTATTTGCATCTTTACTTTTTGCATCTATATTACAAAATACCAAAAATATATTTATCTTATCTTACTATCTTTATTAGATCTCACTTTCGCAAGTGGCCGTGAAGGGATTGACAACCCCTTTATTGCGTTGGTTGCGAGTTCTCAGTTTGTTTTTGTAGGTGCGTGGGACTTTTGAGGAGCCTCCTACTGGATTCATACCTTGGTTCTCAAAACTGAGGGAAATACTTACGCTACACTTTGCTGCATCACCCTATCCTCTTCGAGGAAAACCAACGCAAGCTCAAGACGTAGCAAGAAGGATTTCTGGCGCCGTTGCCGGGGAGGTCTTCGCTCAAGTCAAGACATACCAAGTACCCATCACAAACCCATCTCCCTCGCATTTACATTATTTGCCATTTGCCTCTCATTTTCCTCTCCCCCACTTCACCCTTGCCGTTTTATTCGCCCTCTCTTTCCCAATCTCCTCCTCTCTTTTTTCGCTTGTCGTTTTTCTGTCTGCTTGTGTGTTGGATTACTTGTTGCCATGGTGCAAGATAATACCAAATTGTGTGACTTCCCGAATACCAATAATAATGATTTCCTTAGTACTCCGATTGCTCCTCTTAATGATGTTGAGTCTTGTGAAATCAATACCGCTTTGCTGAATCTTGTCATGAAAGATCAATTTGCCGGCCTTCCTAGTGAAGATGTCGCTACTCATCTAAACAGTTTTGTTGATTTGTGTGATATGCAAAAGAAGAAAGATACGGATAACAACATTGTCAAATTGAAGTTATTTCCATTTTCACTTAGATATCGTGCTAAAGTTTGTTTTTTTTTCTTTGCCTAAAAATAGTATGATTCTTGGAACAAGTGCAAAGATGCTTTTATCTCTATGTATTTTCCTCCCGCTAAGATCATCACTCTTAGGAATGATATTATGAATTTTAAACAACTTGATCATGAGCATGTTGCCCAATCTTGGGAAAGAATTAAATTGATGCTTCGCAATTGCCCTACTCATGGTTTGAATTTATGGATGATCATACAAAAATTTTATGCCGGTTTGAACTTTGCTTCTAGAAATCTCTTAGATTCGACCGTGGGAGGCACGTTTATGGAAATTACGTTAGGGGATGCTACCAAATTACTTGATAATATTATGGCTAATTATTCTCAATGGCACACCGAAAGATCTTCTAGTAAAAATGTGCATGCTATAGAAGAAATCAATGTTTTGAGTGGAAAGATGGATGAACTTATGAAGATGTTTGCTACTAAAAATACTCCTCTTGATCCCAATGATATGCCTTTGTCTTCTTTGATTGAGAATAATAATGAATCTATGGATGTGAATTTTGTTGGTAGGAATAGTTTTGGAAACAACACTTATAGAGGGAATTTTAATGCTAGACCGTTCCCTAGTAATTCCTCTAATAATTATGGAAATTCCTACAATAATTCTTATGGTAATTTTAATAATATGCCCTCTGATTTTGAGAATAGTGTGAAAGAATTTATGATTTCTCAAAAGAATTTTAATTCTTTGCTTGAAGAAAAATTGCTCAAAGTTGATGATTTGGCTAGGAACGTTGATAGACTTTCGCTTGATGTCGATTCTCTTAAAATTAGATCTTCTCCTCCTAAGCACGATATCAATGAGTCTCTCAAAGTAATGAGAATTTCCATTGACGAGTGCAAGGAAAGAACCGCTAGATTGCGTGCTAAAAAAGAAAGCTTTATAAAAGCGTGTTCTTCTAGTTTCCGTGAAAATAATGATGAAGATCTTAAAGTTATTGATGCGTCTCCGATTAGATATATGTTTTGCAATATGAATTTTGATGATTATGGGAGTGATGATGAATCAACTTTGCCTAGAAGGCATCCCAAAAATTCGGAGTCTTTAGATCTTGATGCTAAATTTGGTAAAAGTGAGGTTGGAGAATCTTCAACTTCTAATAACATTGAACCTACTATCTCGGATTTCAAGGAATTTGATTATGATAATTGCTCTTTAAAAGGTTGTATTTCCTTGTTGCAATACGCTGTTAATTCTCCTCATGCTTATAGTTAAAACAAAGCTTTTACCAAACATATTGTGGATGCCTTGATACAATCCTATGATGAAAAACTTAATTTGGAAGTTTCTATACCTAGAAAACTTAATGATGAGTGGGAACCTACTATAAAGATTAGAATTAAAGATTATGAGTGTTTTGCTTTGTGTGATTTGGGTGCTAGTGTTTCCACGATTCTGAAAACTTTATGTGATATTCTAGGTTTCCATGATCTTGATGATTGCTTTTTAAATTTGCACCTTGCGGATTCCACCATTAAAAAGCCTATGGGAAGGATCAATGATGTTCTTATTGTTGCAAATAGAAATTTGGTGCCCGTAGATTTTATTGTTCTTGATATAGATTGCAATCTTTCTTGCCCTATTATTCTTGGTAGACCTTTCCTTAGAACGATTGGTGCGATTATTGATATGAAGGAAGGAAACATTAGATTCCAATTTCCCTTAAAGAAAGGCATGGAGCACTTTCCAAGAAATAAAGTCAAATTACCTTATGAATCTATCATTCGTGCTACTTATGAATTTAGTGCCAAAGATGGCACTCGTTAGATCTATCTTTGCTTTTATGCCTAGCTAGGGGCGTTAAACGATAGCGCTAGTTGGGAGGCAACCCAATTTTATTTATGTTTTTTGTTCTTGCTCCTGTTCAGTAATAAATCTTGAATCTACCTTCTGTTTAGATGTGTTTTTATCTTTTAATTAGTGTTTGTGCCAAGTGGAACCTATAGGATAACCTACGATGATAGTTGATTTGATTCTGCTGAAAAACAGAAACTTTGCACGCACGAATATAATTTTTTTAAATCACAGAAACGTGATTTTGCGTTGATTCTTTTTGCTTCTGTTCAATAAACAAATTGTTCAGGACTTCCTATTTTGGTAGGAGTTTTAGAGTTCCAGAAGTTTGCGTTAGTTACATATTGCTACAGACTATTCTGTTTTTGACAGATTCTGTTTTTCGTGTGTTGTTTGCTTATTTCAATGCATCTATGGCTAGTAAATTAGTTTATAAACCATAAGGAAGTTGGAATAAAGTAGGTTTAACACCAAAATAAATAAAGAATGAGTTCATTGCAGTACCTTATGTGGTGGTTTTGTTTTCTTTCACTAACGGAGCTTATAAGATTTCCTGTTGAGTTTTGTGTTGTGAAGTTTTCAAGTTTTGGGTAAAGCTTTTATGGACTATGGAATAAGGAGTGGCAAGAGCCTAAGCTTGGGGATGACCATGGCACCCCAAGATATTCAAGGATAGCCAAAAGCCTAAGCTTGGGGATGCCCCGGGAAGGCATCCCCTCTTTCGTCTTCGTTCATTGGTAACTTTACTTGGAGCTATATTTTTATTCGCTACATGATATGTGTTTTGCTTGGAGCGTCGTGTATTATATTAGTCTTTGCTTTTTAGTTTACCACAATCATCCTTGCAGTACACACCTTTTTGGAGAAGCCTATTTGATTATAATTTGCTAGAATACTCTATGTGCTTCACTTATATCTTTTGAGCTTGATAGTTTTTGCTCTAGTGCTTCACTTATATCTTTTAGAGCACGGTGGTGTCTTAATTTTGAAGAAATTACTAGTCTCTCATGCTTCACTTATATCATTTTGAGAGTCTTTTAGAACAGCATGGCATTTTCTATGATCATAAAGTTGGTCCTAGAATGATGAGCATCCAAGTTGGGTATAATAAAAACTATCATAGAAAGTGAATTGGATGCTATGATCAATTTGATGCTTGATAATTGTTTTGAGATATGGAGGTAGTGATATTAAAGTCATGCTAGTTGGGTGATTATGAATTTAAAGAATGCTTGTGTTGCAGCTTGTGATTCCCGTAGCATGCACGTATGGTGAACCGCTTTGTGATAAAGTTGGAGCATAATTTTATTTATTGATTGTCTTCCTTATGAGTGGCGGTCGGGGACGAGCGATGGTCTTTTCCTACCAATCTATCCCCCTAGGAGCATGCGCGTAGTGCTTTGGTTTTTGATGACTTCTAAATTTTTGCAACAAGTATATGAGTTCTTTTGATTAATGTTGAGTCAATGGATTATACGCACTCTTTCACCCTTCCACCATTGCTAGCCTCTCTTGTACCGAGCAACTTTCGCCGGTACCATACACCCACCATACTCCTTCCTCAAAACAGCCACCATACCTACCTATTATGGCATCTCCATATCCATTCCGAGATATATTGCCATGCAACTTTCCACCGTTCCGTTCATATGACACGCATTACTTTTGTCATATTGCTTTTTGCATGATCCTGTAGTTGACATTGTATTTGTGGCAAGGCCACCTTCATAATTTTCATACATGTCGCTCTTGATTCATTGCATATCCCGTACACCGCCGGAGGCATTCATATAGAGTCATATCTTGTTCTAGCTTTGAGTTGTAAATCCATAAAAGTGTGATGATCTTCATTATTAGAGCATTGTCCTATTGAGGAAAGGATGATGAAGACTATGATTCCCCCACAAGTCGGGATGAGACTTCGGACTTTACAAAAAGAAAAAAGAGAGAAAAAAAGGAGAAAGGCCAAAAAGAAGAAGAAAAAAAGAAGGCCAAAGAAAAAAAAGAAAAAAAAGAAAAAAATAAAATGAGAGAAAAAGAGAGAAGGGACAATGCTACTATCTCTTTTTCCACACTTGTGCTTCAAAATAGCACCATGATCTTCATGTTAGAGAGTCTCATATGTTGTCACTTTCATATACTAGTGGGTATTTTTCATTATAGAACTTGGCTTGTGTCGGTGTCAAAACCGGCGGATCTCGGGTAGGGGGTCCCGAACTGTGCGTCTAGGCGGATGGTAACAGGAGACAAGGGACACGATGTTTTACCCAGGTTCGGGCCCTCTTGATGGAGGTAAAACCCTACGTCCTGCTTGATTAATATTGATGATATGGGTAGTACAAGAGTGGATTTACCATGAGATCAAGGAGGCTAAACCCTAAAGCTAGCCTATGGTATGATTGTTGTAATGTATGTTGTGTCCTACGGACTAAAGCCCTTCGGTTTATATAGACACCGGAGAAGGCTAGGGTTACACAGAGTCGGTTACAATGGTAGGAGATCTACATATCCGTATCGCCAAGCTTGCCTTCCACGCCAAGGAAAGTCCCATCCGGACACGGGACGGAATCTTGAATCTTGTATCTTCGTAGTCTTGGAGTCCGGCGGACGATGATAGTCCGGCTGTCCGAACACCCCCTAGTCCAGGACTCCCTTAGTAGCCCCCGAACCAGGCTTCAATGACGATAAGTCCAGCGCGTATATAGTCTTCGGCGTTGCAAGGCGGGTTCTTCTTTTAAGTTCCATGTACCGGCCGAACAGTGTCCGGCTTTCTCATAAATGCTGTGCTTCTTGGCTTCTACGCCCAATAATGGCCTTCCTCCACGCGTCGCACGAATGCGAAAAGCCAGGGTGTTTTTTACGTTTCACCCCCTAGTCGTGCAAGTCATCTGCCTACAAAAGAGGCAAAAATCCAGATCCAGATCACACCATCTTCCTTCCACGAATACTCATCGGAGCTCATTTGACCCAACAATCCATTCCACCATGGACCGTCGGCGCGGCTCCTCCTCTCGCGCTCCCAGCCCACTGCCAGGAGATTGGAGGAGATGCTCTGTTCCACACAACGAGCTAGTGAAGCTCTAAGCGGGGGGATATCTCCCTCCGGCCTTCATGGTCCCGGTTCGAGCCGGGCTGGCCACCTACCAAGGTGGGAAGCAAGCGGAGGCTACCCCAAGTCCCAACAAAGGGGAGCGGGTATGCTTCGTCCCCTATCTGATAAGGGGACTCAGATTTCCTATACATCCGTTCCTCCACGGGCTCCTGGAGTTCTACAGACTCCAGCTCCATCACCTCACACCCGCCTCTGTCCTGCATATCGCGGGTTATGTAGCTCTTTGCGAGCTGTTCCTGGGCATTGAGCCCCATTTTGCGTTGTGGAAGAGGTTGTTCTGCCTCGTACCCCGTTCTCACGAGGGATCCATATATCAAGTGGGCGGCGCCGAAGTATGGCGCATTGCTGGGACCGGATACCCATCCGGAACCCCTAAGAAGGCGTCCGAAGACTGGCCTTCGGAATGGTTTTATATAGAAGACGCTCCGCTGCCGGACCCCATCCGGGTCGGCCTCCCGGAGTTCAGTGCTTCTCCTCTGAAGAAATGCCTTAGTTGGCGCCCGCGGAGTCCCCAATTGGAGGAAGACAAGAGCGTCCATTACCTAATGGGCCGAATAAGATTACTAGCCCATTCCGGGTTGACCATGATCGGAATCATGGCAATATGCATCATGCGGGGGGTACAGCCATTGCAATACAGGGGCCACCCCATGTGGGATTTCAACGGGGAGGACGATGCCACCCGCCATGGTCGCAAAGGGCCGGATTCGACCGAGGACCTGGTGCAGATCCTGTCCGGCCTGTACAAGGGGGAAAAGGAGGACTTCCTCCAAACGAACCCCTTGAATGGGTTCTCCATGAACAACCCTCGGGGCTGGGTAAGCGAACGCCTTTTAAGGGCTCAACCCGTACTTTTAAAGTTTTAAGCCCCTTACTTTATATCTTCGGCGCAGGAACTGCGCCAGATTGTAGAGGACATGGTAAGTCCGGCTCCGCAACCTGAGGATCCAGAGAGATCCCAGGACCCAGCCTCCGAAGAGGATCCGGATATTAAGGTGGAGCTGATCGACGGGGTGTTCCACCAGCTCAGCATCGAGAACGCTTTGGTCGCCATTACGGGGGACTACCCCGGATTATATCCGGCTTCCCAGGTGATTGTGACCGAGGTCCGGACACTATCATCTCTTCCTTGCCCATTTTTGACCTTCGCGGACGATGGTGTTTTACAGGAAGTGCCTTCAAGGCAGGAAGCCGAGCCTGCGGCGGCTGACCAACAAAGGTCAGTCCGGACCAGCAGGCAGAAAAGGAGCGCGGCATGGACTGAAATGTCGCCGCAAAGGTATAGCTCGTATTTAAATATTCAGAGCAGCGTTCCTAGGAAGCGTCTGAGTGCTCATGATCCTTATAGGAGAAAAAGCGCCCGTCAGACTGCGGGCGTAGAGGTTGCCAATCCGGCCTATACCGGCCAGGCTCCAGCGCCCGGTCATGAGGGGGAGGCAAGCGCAAGGCGCGGGCCGGATACTCCTCCAACGGAGGATGCCGACCGGCTGTCCGCCACCAAGTCTGAGGTGGAGAGCGCCATGAACCATAGGCGCCGCCGGACAGTATTTCGTGAAGCATGCTTCTCCCCTGAGGCGCTGGACGCCTTTAACGCGGGGGACGCGCACCTCCGTGCTGCGCAAGATGGTTTTACTAGAGCCACGGAGCAGTATGTAAAAGACATACGGGTAAGGGAATTTAATGGTTGTATATGCCAGTAGCCCCCGAGACTTAAAGTAGTTATGTTAACTGATTTAAGGATCATTTGAAATGCAGGCCCTTACCAAGAAGAATGCCTAGCTGTCTCAGGAGCTGCAAGAATGCAAGACCCAACTTGAGGCCGCACTTGCTGCCGCAGGAGGAGACACAGAGGCCCCTCCTGGTAACACATTGTTTGTTAAATATAAGCGCTGTGCGGCATGCGCGTGAGTCTAATAATGACATTGCAGGTGCTGCCGGACAAGATCCGGACAGGCAGGAACTGCTGCGCCAGCTGAAGGCCGGCGAGAGGGTGCTGAATAGAGTACAGCAGGAAAGGAACAAGCTTCAAGATGCCCACGCCCAGCTTGGAGAAGAGCTGAAAGGTGTTCGGGTCGAGCTGTCCGGCTCCGTTAAGGAGAATCAGCGGCTTCGTCGTGGCATCTATAGTAAGTGCTTGAGCGAGCTCCTTTGAAAAGAAGAGCTCGGCGAGGAAGTCAATTGACAGAATATGTCTTGTAGGTATACTCACAGGTCGCCCTGCGGAGGAGATGCCCGTATCGACGAGTGATCAACTTCCCGAGCTGTTGCAGCTGCTCGAACGAGTTCGGCAGGCGATGAGCGGCGTCGTCCAGGCATTATGGCCAGCCATCTCCCTACCCGAGGGCCTTGGGGAGCTTGCGGAGAAACTCCAGGGAGTGCGGCAGCGCTTCCGTTTATGGAAGATTTCGGCCTGCCGCCAGGGTTCCAGGGAGGCTTGGGCCATGGTGAAGACGCGATACAAGAAGGCAGATCCCAACCACATGGCCGAAGTTGGACCGGTGGGGCCCGATGGGAAGGAGATCCCTGTGAGTTTAGTATACAGCTAAGTAGAGTTGGCTGCTAAATTTTCCCAGCAGGACTGTAAGTTAGACAGCCTGTTAGACGGGATTGAGGAGGAATACAATCAGTAAATTTGATAATGTATTTGAAAATGACATGTGAAATGCCTTCTAGCCGGATTGTAGATCGTTTGTCTTTGCCGACCTTTTCGCTTTGACCTCGGGACCCTAGAGTCCGGAGTGTGTCCGAATACCTTTTTGGTTAAGAAACAACAGGGGTATGCATGGAGACCAGGCGTAGGGGTCATTAGTGCTTTATCAGACAAGTGCCCAACTAGTTATGTTATATTACATGGTTAGTAAGAAACATCTTCCAGGGAGAATAGTTCCGTTAAGGGTTCCTTTCCCTGGGAGGCATGCCCTAAAGTGCATGTCCGGACTGCGAAAAAAGCAGAAAAACATCTGGGGGCAGATAAACAGGTAGGTAAAAAATTATCTTTCAAGTCACCGACCGAATATTCCCTTAAGAACGCTAGCTTTCGGCTTCACCCAGTCTGAGGTACACATCCGGCTGACCCGGCGGTAACAATCACAGAGGTGCTCCCTTTACCTCCTAGCCGAACAATCGGGAACGTAGGGGTAAGAACAGGAGCCAGGCAACCCAGCTTGGCCAAAACTTAAGTCATATCGATGCATATAATGGTGAGTAAAAGGTACATGCGGAAGCACGATGCATGTCTTGGGCATGAGGCCCTTATAGTTAAGCTTCTGGAAAAGAAGCCCCCAGGTATAATGAGTGCAGATAGCACATCAAGTGTATGCTAGTAGGCCTTTAAGGACCTTTAGTAGAAGGGTTAAGAAAGGAAAGGAAAACAAAGGACAGCTGCAGTATAAAAATTTGAACGGGGGGAGGGGACGAACCCTTAGTCCGGCACTAGGCGTAAAATCTTCGGAGGCGGGCTGCGTTCCATGGGTTCGGCTCGAGTCGGTTGTCCGACGCATTTCATAGGCGGTACGCCCCGCCGGTCAGGACTTGGTCGATGATGAAGGGGCCCTCCCATTTGGGCTTGAGCTTGTCCTTTTTCTTGTCCGGCAGGCGTAGAACTAGTTCGCCAACGTTGTAAGTCTTGGCACGTACTTCTCTGCTTTGATATCTTCGAGCCTGCTGCTGATAAAATGCGGAACGAGCCTTGGCGACGTCGCGTTCCTCCTCCAATGCGTCCAAGCTGTCCTGCCGATCTAGCTCGGCTTCTCGTTCTTCGTGCATGCGCACTCGAGGTGAGTCATGAATGATGTCGCAGGGCAGAACTGCCTCTGCGCCGTATACTATAAAGAATGGTGTGAATCCGGTAGTACGGTTAGGCGTTGTCCGCAGCCCCCAGAGTATGGAGTCGAGCTCCTCTACCCAGTGCGTGTTAGATTTTGTAAGTGACCGCACTAGTCTGGGTTTAATGCCGCTCATTATTAGACCATTTGCTCGTTCCACTTGACCGTTGGTTTGAGGGTAATAGACTGAAGCGTAGTCGAGCTTAATGCCCATATTTTTGCACCATGATTTAACCTCATCGGCCGTGAAGTTCGTGCCGTTGTCGGTGATGATGCTGTGGGGGACACTGTAACGGTGTACGACCCCGGATATAAAGTCTATCACTGGTCCGAACTCTGCCGTTTTGACCGGTTTGGCCTCTATCCATTTGGTGAATTTATCCACCATGACCAATAGGTACCTTTGCTTGTGGGTTCCCCCTTTAAGGGGTCCAACCATACCAAGCCCCCAGACCGCGAACGGCCAGGTAATGGGTGTAGTTTTGAGGGCGGTGGGTGGTATGGCTCTGGTTAGCAAAGAGCTGACAACCGACGCATCTCTGGACTAAGTCCTGGGCATCTGCCCGGGCCGTCGGCCAATAAAATCATGTACGGAATGCCTTTCCTACAAGGGCCCGGGCTGCTGCGTGGTGTCCGCCTAGTCCGGCATGAATTTCAGCCATGAGGTTTCGCCCTTCTTCTTCGGAGATATATCTTTGAAGGACTCCGGTTGTACTTTTCTTATAAAGTTCTCCCTCATGGACCTTGTAGGCTTTCGATCGCCGGACTATGCAGCGGGCCTCGTTTTGGTCTTCGGGGAGTTCCTGCCTAAGCAAGTAGGCTAGGAATGGTTCTGTCCACGGGGCAATTACTGCCATTATGTCGTGGGCTGAAGGTGTTATGTCATCGGCTGAATCGCCGGTTGGCGCGGTTGTTTCCGGTTTGTCATTTTCGGACTCCCCTTCCCATAGTACGGACGGCTTGAAGAGCCGTTCCAGGAAGATATTTGGAGGGACAGCGTCACGTTTTGCGCCGATGCGTGCCAGTACGTCGGCTGCTTGGTTATTTTCTCGGGCTACATGATGGAATTCAAGTCCTTCAAACCGAGCCGACATTTTTAGGACAGCGTTGCGATATGCTGCCATTTTCAGATCCTTGGCGTCAAAGTCTCCGTTTATTTGGGATATTGCAAGGTTTGAATCCCCGCGCACCTCTAGGCGTTGAATGCCCATGGAGATTGCCATCCGGAGACCATGTAGAAGGGCCTCGTATTCGGCTGCGTTGTTGGAGTCCATGTACATTATTTGAAGTACGTATTGGACTGTGTCCCCGGTTGGGGACGTCAAGACGACGCCAGCCCCCAGTCCGGCCAACATTTTGGAGCCGTCGAAGTGCATAGTCCAATTGGAGTATGCGCCGTACTCTTTAGGGAGTTCGGCTTCTGTCCATTCAGCGACGAAGTCAGCCAAAACTTGTGACTTTATGGCTCGCCAAGGCTTGTAGGTTATATCGAATGGAAGGAGCTCAATGGCCCATTTTGCAATCCTGCCCGTTGCGTCGCGGTTGTTTATAATGTCATTGAGTGGTACTTCGGAGGCCACTGTTATCGAACACTCTTGAAAGTATTGTCGGAGCTTCCGGGATGCCATGAACACCGCGTACGCTATATTTTGATAGTGCGGGTAACGGGACTTGCAGGGGGTTAACACAGTGGATACGTAGTACACTGGTTTTTGAAGAGGGAATTTATGCCCTTCTGTCTCTCGTTCAACGACGAGTACCGCACTTACAACTTGATGTGTTGCTGTGATGTATAACAACATAGGTTCGCCTAGGTTTGGCGCAGCTAGGACTGGATTTTTTGCCAATATGGCCTTTATTTCTTCGAGTCCGGCAGTGGCAGCATCCGTCCACTCGAAGTGTTCGGTGCGCCTAAGGAGGCGATAAAGGGGCAGTGCCTTTTCTCTCAAGCGGGAGATAAAACGGCTTAGGGCTGCCACGCATCCTGTCAATTTTTGTATCTGTTTGAGGTCTTTTGGAATATCCAATTGTGACAGAGCTCGGATTTTAGCCGGGTTTTCTTCAATTCCTCTACAGGATACAATGAAGCCCAGCAGCTTTCCGGCTGGTACACCGAAAACGCATTTTTCCGGATTCAGCTTGATGTCATATGCTCTGAGGTTGTCGAATGTGAGCCTCAAATCGTCTACTAGAGTTTCAACGTGTTTTGTTTTGACGACTACGTCGTCTACGTATGGCTCGACTGTTTTGCCGATCTGGGTAGCCAGACATGTTTGAATCATGCGCTGATATGTTGCGTCGGCGTTTTTAAGTCCGAAGGGCATCGTGTTGAAGCAGAATGGTCCGTATGGAGTGATGAATGCCGTTGTGGCTTGGTCTGCTTCCGCCATCTTGATTTGATGGTAGCCAGAATATGCGTCGAGGAAGCACAATGAATCGTGCCCTGCGGTAGCATCGATAATTTGGTCGATGCGGGGGAGGGAAAAGGGATCCTTTGGGCAGGCCTTATTGAGGTCTTTAAAATCGACGCATAGGCGCCAGGATTTGTCCTTCTTTGGTACCATGACCAGATTTGCTAGCCAATCTGGATGTTTGATATCTCTGATGAATCCGGCTTCCAATAGTTTGGCTAGCTCTTCTCCCATTGCCTGTCTTTTGGGTTTAGAAAATCGTCGAAGAGCCTGTTTGACCGGCTTAAATCCTTTTAGGATGTTTAGGCTGTGTTCTGCCAATCTGCGTGGGATTCCAGGCATGTCCAAAGGATGCCAGCCAAAAATGTCCCAATTTTCCCGAAGGAATTCTCGCAGTGCGGCGTCTACCTCGGGGTTTAATTGTGCCCCAATGGAGGCCGTCTTTGTTGGGTCCGTTGGATGGACCTGGAATTTTATTATTTCATCTGCTGGTTTGAAGGATGTGGACTTGGATCTTTTATCGAGTATCACATCGTCCCTATTCACCATAGAGCGCAGCGCGGTGAGTTCTTCTGCCGCTAAGGCTTCGGATAGTGCCTCCAGGGCTAGTGCGGCTGTCTTGTTTTCGGCGTGGAGTGCTATGTCCGGATCACTAGCGAGAGTGATTATTCCACCGGGCCCGGGCATTTTGAGCTTCATGTACCCGTAATGGGGTACGGCTTGAAAAATTGTGAACGCCTCTCGTCCTAAGATAGCGTGATATCCGCTATTGAACGGGGCCACTTGGAACGTGACTTCTTTGGATCTGTAGTTGTCCGGCGAGCCGAACACCACATCGAGTGTGATTTTTCCGGTGCATCACGCTTCCCAGCTAGGGATTATTCCTCTGAAGGTTGTGCTGCTTCGCTCAATACGGCTCCAGTCTATTTCCATTTTTTGAAGAGTTTCCTCATAGATGAGGTTTAGTCCGCTGCCGCCGTCCATGAGGACCTTTGTAAGTCGAAAGCCGTCCACTATGGGACTAAGCACCAGTGCGGCTGGTGCGCGGGCTGTTCGGAATTTAGGTTCATCGCTGGCATTGAAGATGATGGCTGTGTCGCTCCATGGATTTGCTGTTGCTACTTGGTAGACTTCGGCGAGGTCGGGGATTGTTTGTTTTCGCATATTATTTGATGCAAAGGTCTCGAAGACTGTTGATACCGTACCGGTATTGTTGGAGTGGTTTTCCGGGGCTAGAAGCTCCTCGCCACTTTTGGCCACTTGCCGTAATATCCAACATGCTCGAAGGCTATGTGTTGGGACGGTGCCCTCTGTACTATGAAGCTTACAGGGTCCGCTGAGCCATCCCTCCAGTACGGTTCCGTGCCCTCTATGGGGTTTTTGTTTTTTGGTTTTTGTATCTGGGGCCTGAGTATGATGCACCCTTTTGTTGCGGACTAGGGTTGTATTCGGGGCCGGATTGTCCCAAAACTGGTTTTCAGTTTTCCGGAAACTCTCCATCGCACAGTACTTTCGTACTATGGGCGCCAGATCGGTGAACCGTGTGATTTTACGACGGCCGATGGCGTTTAATATTCCCTTGTCCATGCAATTATTGCAAAAGATTGAGATTGCGTTTTCTTCTCGGCAGTCCTTTATCCTGTCCATAACCAGGAGGAATCTGGCCCAGTAGTGATGTACTGTTTCAGTGGGCTCTTGCTGTATCAGAGATAGATCGCATATGTCTGGGCGGGTGGGTGGAAAAAATCCGGATCCCTACCCATCTTGGGGCTTAAAGGCCGTGAAGTTTCCAATTTTGGAAGCTTGGATTGCTGGACGTTGTCCAACGAGTCCGGTCCGATGCCTGACTTTAAGTTCAGTGCTCGATCAAAGTCCGTTCCTCCGTGGAAATCCGGCGTGGAGGGTTCGGGAACCCGGACATGTCTAGTTTTTAATACAGGAGGAAAGTCGCCGCATTGTTCCTCTACCACTGCGACGTGGTGGGTAACCTGGGGAGAGTTAATCTCTCTCAGATCGGTTTTAAGCCCAATCTGATTGTAGTTCGTAGCGACTCCCAGGGCGGCGATGCGATCCAAGAGTTCGTTGACAGACGAGAGCTCTATCGGATCCAGCCGCTCGGCGAATTCCGAGCTGACGTGGAGATTGCTTTTGATGACTTGAGAAGTCATTGTCGAAGCAGTGGCCGGACAGGTGGTCATAAGAAAACCGCGTAGCCGGATAGTTTGGCCGGTGGCCAAGGCCCCTTTGGCGAAAATACCGTCCTTGAAGACGGGTGGAGGCATCCTTCCTATCGGTGACGACACAGAGGAACTCTAAATGAAAGCACCAATGTCGGTGTCAAAACCGGCGGATCTCGGGTAGGGGGTCCCGAACTGTGCGTCTAGGCGGATGGTAACACGAGACAAGGGACACGATGTTTTACCTAGGTTCGGGCCCTCTTGATGGAGGTAAAACCCTACGTCCTGCTTGATTAATATTGATGATATGGGTAGTACAAGAGTGGATCTACCACGAGATCAAGGAGGCTAAACCCTAAAGCTAGCCTATGGTATGATTGTTGTAATGTATGTTGTGTCCTACGGACTAAAGCCCTCCGGTTTATATAGACACCGGAGAAGGCTAGGGTTACACAGAGTCGGTTACAATGGTAGGAGATCTACATATCCGTATCGCCAAGCTTGCCTTCCACGCCAAGGAAAGTCCCATCCGGACACGGGACGGAATCTTCAATCTTGTATCTTCGTAGTCTTGGAGTCCGGCGGACGATGATAGTCCGGCTGTCCGAACACCCCCTAGTCCAGGACTCCCTCAGCTTGTATATTCCAATGATGGGCTTCCTCAAAAGTGCCCTAGGTCTTCGTGAGCAAGCAAGTTGGATGCACCCCACTTAGTTTCTTTTGTTGAGCTTTCATATATTTATAGCTCTAGTGCATCCGTTGCACGGCAATCCTTACTCACTCACGTTGATATCTATTAATGGGCATCTCCATAGCCCATTGATACGCCTAGTTGATGTGAGACTATCTTCTCCTTTTTTGTCTTCTCCACAACCACCCTTCTATTCCACATATAGTGCTATGTCCATGGCTCACGCTCATGTATTGCGTGAAAGTTGAAAAAGTTTGAGATTATTAAAGTATGAAACAATTGCTTGTCTTGTCATCGGGGTCGTGCATGATTAAATACTTTGTGTGATGAAGATAGAGCAACAGCCAGACTATATGATTTTGTAGGGATAACTTTCTTTAGCCATGTTATTTTGAGAAGACATGATTACTTTGATTAGTATGCTTGAAGTATTACTATTTCTTATGCAAATATGAACTTTTATTTTGTATTCATTTGGATCTGAACATTCATGCCACAATAAAGAAAATTACATTATGAATTATGCTAGGTAGCATTCCACATCAAAAATTTCTTTTTTATCATTTACCTACTCGAGGACGAGTAGGAATTAGGCTTGGGGATGCTTGATACGTCTCCAACGTATCTATAATTTTTTATTGTTCCATGCTATTATATTACCCCTTTTGGATGTTTATGGGCTTTATTTTACACATTTATATCATTTTTGGGACTAACCTACTAACCGGAGGCCCAGCCCATATTGCTGTTATTTTTGCCTATTTCAGTATTTCGAAGAAAAAGGAATATCAAACGGAGTCCAAACGGAATGAAACCTTCGGGAGTGTGATTTTTGGAACGAACGTGATCCGGAGAGCTTGGAGTGCAAGTCAAGAATCTTCTAAGGGCCCCACGAGATAGGGGGCCGCGCACCCCCCCCCTATAGGGTGCGCCCCCCTGTCTCGTGGGCCCCTCGGGCGGCCACCGACGTACTTCTTCCTCCTATATATACCTACGTACCCCGAAAACATCCAGGACCACCACGAAACACAATTTCCACCATCCTAACCTTCTGTATCCGCGAGATCCCATCTTGGAGCCTTCGCCGGCACTCTGCCGGATGGGGAATCAACCACGAAGGGCCTCTACATCAACATCCTTGCCCCTCCGATGAGTTGTGAGTAGTTTACCACAGACCTACGGGTCCATAGTTATTAGCTAGATGGCTTCTTCTCTCTTTTTGGATCTCAATACAATGTTCTCCCCCTCTCTTGTGGAGATCTATTCGATGTAAACTCTTTTTGCGGTGTGTTTGTCGAGATCCGATGAATTGTGGGTTTATGATCAAGTTTATCTATGAATAATATTTGAATCTTCTCTGAATTCTTTTATGTATGATTGAGTTATCTTTGCAAGTCTCTTCGAATTATCAGTTTGGTTTGGCCTACTAGATTGGTCTTTCTTGCCATGGGAGAAGTGCTTAGCTTTGGGTTCAATCTTGCGGTGACCTTACCGAGTGACAGAAAGGGTTGCAAGGCACGTATTGTATTGTTGCCATCGAGGATAACAAGATGGGGTTTATATCATATTGCATGTGTTTATCCCTCTACATCATGTCATCTTGCTTAATGCGTTACTCTATTCTTATGAACTTAATACTCTAGATGCAGGCAGGAGTCGGTCGATGTGTGGAGTAATAGTAGTAGATGCAGGTAGGAGTCGGTCTACTTGCTATGGACGTGATGCCTATATACATGATCATGCCTAGATAATCTCATAACTATGCGCTTTTCTATCAATTGCTCGACAGTAATTTGTTCACCCACCGTAATACTTATGCTATCTCGAGAGAAGCCTCTAGTGAAACATATGGCCCCCGGGTCTATCTCTTATCATATTTGCTTTCAATCTACCTTTATTTGCATCTTTACTTTTTGCATCTATATTACAAAATACCAAAAATATATTTATCTTATCTTACTATATTTATTAGATCTCACTTTCGCAAGTGGCCGTGAAGGGATTGACAACCCCTTTATTGCGTTGGTTGCGATTTCTCAGTTTGTTTGTGTAGGTGCGTGGGACTTTTGAGGAGCCTCCTACTGGATTGATACCTTGGTTCTCAAAACTGAGGGAAATACTTACGCTACACTTTGTTGCATCACCCTCTCCTCTTCGAGGAAAACTAACGCAAGCTCAAGACGTAGCACTGCCCAGGGGGAAGCCCCTAGTAAGATCATAAGCATCCACACTCTATTGTACTTTAGTGCGACTTCGCCTCATAGTCTTGATATAATGCCGAACATATACGCAGTCCGGCCAGGGTCCATCCCGGGGTATCTTCTTCGGATGGGTCTTTGAGTGATTCAGCGATGAACTCACTCCCGACGACCACTACTCCTCGGCCTGTGGATGACACGGAGGTGTTGTCCCAAAGGCTCCCAGAGCAGGGGGAGGTGACTCTGGAAACGCCCCAAGGCAGAATTCCAGACGTCGGGCAAACGGGGTATTCGATCCCCGCGGATTGTGCCGACGAGAGCCGCAGCAAACCGGGCTCTCAGCCGGATACTGTGCCGGAACCTCCAATGGTTCCGGATTCAGGCAGGCAGCCCCTCTCTAGGGAGGGCGAGTCGTCCGTGCCGAGGACTTCCGTTACGCCCGAGGCGTCGGATAGTCTACTGGAAGCGCTTTGCGGAGCTTCCATGGATGAAGAGCATCATACTCTTATGAGTGCGGTGATTCAGAAGGTTCTGTCCGCCAAGAGCGGACTAACCGAAGCCTGCACCAGCCTCCTGACAGGCTTTGAGGTAAGTAATCAAGAATGTGTGAAATTACCACTCGATAGGTAGTAGCCCCTGATACTCTGTTCGGTGTTCGGAAAGAAAAGCCAAACGGAGGGTCGAACTAAATCCGCAGGAGTCTAGTAGTAATTTTGCATGTGACTAAGCAGGCGGTGCTGCTTGCCGCTGCTACCCGCACGGCCGAGGTCGCCGGACTTAAACGGGACCTGGAGCAGGCACAGGGAGAGCTCGGCCTCACGAAGAGGCAGCTCAAAGAGAACAAAGGTTTGTGGTTCGTATATCATAAAAAATAGGCAAAATTGGTGATTCTAACGGCAAAGCGTCGTGACTTTGAAATAGGGGCCACAACTGAAGTGGTGTCCTTGAAGAAGGCGCTGTCCGAGGATGAAGACAAGGCGGCCCTGGAGCGCATTGAGCGTGAAAAGCAAAATGCTAGGGTGGGCGAGGTACAGCAAGAGCTCCAGGATCTCGGCAAGAAGTTCGAGTCCTTGGAGCGTGACCTGAAGACGAAGGAGTCTGAGCTTGCGAAGGCCCTTGCGAGTATGAAAGACGCCAAGGTCGAAGCCGAAAAGGCCCAGCAGGAAATCCAGGCAGCCAAGAAGATAGCGGTGGGTAAGACATTCTTTATGCAAAGCAAGCATGTGGAGGAGGCGTTTCTTTTACTTACCCGAATTCGGAGCTCTCCAGGGGCATTCGCAGATCTGCCAGGCAGCATATTAGATGCCACGGAGTTCTACAGTGCCGAGGACGGGAGCTCAACGGAGAAGTTGTTCTGGTCCCAGTATGCTGGAGCCGAACATCCAATGCCTCTGAGGACCAACTGAAGCAGTTGGTTGAACTCCACAGGGCAGCCGAAGTGGCTATGAAAGATTTCATAGTCCGGATGTGGCCTGGTGAGCCCCTGCCCACTAGCTACTTCAGCCTGATCAAGCGGATGGTAAATGCCTGTCCGCAGCTAGAAGTGATCAAGCGATCCGTTTGCATTGAGGGTGCCCGCCGGGCTTTTGCCCGTGCAAAGGTGCATTGGGGCAAGCTGGATGCGGAGAAGCTGGTGAACGACGGGCCGCCGGAGGGCAAGGCGCATCGCTGTCCCGAAAAATATTATGATGGCGTTATGAAGGGCGCTCGTCTCGTGGCCGAAGAATGTACCTAGAACAGGATCTTTGAATGAATGTACTTCTGTCGTTTTTGTAATATAAAGACGAAGTTATTTGTGCTATGTAGCGCTTTGTTTTGATTTAAAATATTACCTTCTGTGCGGCTGTTTATAAAATTTTAAAAGTAGGCCAGTCATTGGCTTCCGCCCCCACGTAACCAGTACTGGCGTGTTCGTGGAAAACCCAAAACACTCTTTCATCCAAATTTTTGGTCCATGAAGGAGGTGTTTGGCACAGCGAACAAGGCAATCAGACTATGCGGCTTTATAACTTTCACTTAGCCATAGAAGTCTACAATTTTAAATTTCGGCGAAGCCCCTAGAATTCAGAAGGCCGAATTGGGGCACTATGTACGCCTAAATTGGACGAGGCCGATTCCTCGCATAAAGCGGAAAAAATCTTTAAGGATTTTAAGACCTCTCGAACAGCGAACAGCTCATGCTGTATCATGCCAGTCAGTTTTCGGCTTTCTCTACTGAGGTGCTCGTCCGGAAGAACCGGGACACAATCGTAGTAGTTCTCCCTGCGCTACCTTAGCCGATATAACGGAACGTAAGGTACCAAAACAAGGGAGCCGGGCAAACCCAACTATTGACCCAAGACATGATTCGGAGTTGATGCATATAATGCTATAAGTTCGGGGTGCCGCACTGTTGAAAGTGTTCAGACTTGTCTTGCCGTATTATGGGGCGCCATAAGAAGCCCCTGGCAAACTGAACGTACCAAGGTGTACGGATGCAATATTAAATAAACATTTATAGAAAAATGTGCGAATAGGAATAATAAGTTGACACTATATATTATCTCCCATTGATGAAAAATACGTTTAAACGTATGTTTACAATGAATGCGTTTAAGCAGAAGTAAATAGGACTATTTAACATGTCCTATCCAAGGGCGGGCTGCATGTAGGTATATATAAAACAGGTATAACGATCGTGAACAGATTCCACCTGGGTATTCCCTTTCTGCGCAAAGCCTGTTGCCTCCTTGGTTTTCTCTCCTGTGTAAGTCCATCAATCCGGCTCTTTTGAAGAGGCTGCCCGAAAGCAGCGTCCTGAAAGGTAAAGGGGGGGTTATTAAAGTATGTTGCGGTTTGGCCGCACTGTTGACCGAGTCACTGTTGCGCCTCCGCCTATGCCCATGGTATTTTAAGTTCTTAATTGTGTACGCGCGGCACGAATGCTGCTTTGATGGGGCTTGAGCGGAGGCCGAACTGCTAGTCGCGCTCTTGGCATGCCTGGCGATCCTGTTGCGGGGTACTCCGGACTCGCTTGACGGTGTTCGGGGTTGTTGTCACCGGATTGGTGGTTTGCCAGAGAAGGCTGCATTGTACTTCTGCTGCGAGGGCTGCAGTGTGCTCTTCTGTACGGAGAGAGCTGTCCATGTTTCCGTTGACTGTTATGACCCCATGAGGTCCTGGCATCTTGAGCTTGAGGTATGCAATGTGTGGTACTGCATTGAATCGAGTGAATGCAGTTCGTCCAAGCAGCACGTGATAGCCACTGCGGAAAGGGACGATATCAAAGATTAACTCCTCGCTTCGGAAGTTATCTGGAGATCCGAAGACCACTTCCAGTGTTATGGAGCCCGTGCAACGAGCCTCTACTCCTGGAATTACACCTTTGAAGGTGGTTTTGGTGGGCTTGATCCTTGAAGGGTCGATGCCCATTTTGCAGGTTTAGGCTGCCGCCGCCATCCATAAGGACTCGCGTGAGGTGGAATCGTCGATGATTGGGTCTAGGACCAATGCGGCTGAACTGCCGTGATGGATGCTGGTAGGGTGATCCCTACGATCGAAGGTGATCGGACAGGCTGACCATGGGTTGAATTTTGGGGCGACTGGCTTCATTGCATAGACGTCCCATAGTGTTTTCCCGTTTGGGAATATGGGTGGCATAGATCATGTTGAACGTTTTCACCTGGGGAGGAAATTTCTTTTGTCCTCCTGTGTTCGGACGTCGGGGCTCTTCGTCATCGTCGCTGTGCAGCCCCTTGTCCTTGTTTTCGGCGTTTATTTTACCGGCCTGTTTGAAGACCCAGCAGTCTTTGTTAGTGTGGTTGGCTGGCTTATCCGGGGTGCCGTGAATTTGGCACGAGCGTTCAAGTATGCAGTCCAGACTGGACGGTCCCTGATTGTTTATTTTGAATGGCTTTTTTTGCTGACCGGATTTCGAGCCACTGAATCCGGCGTTGACTGTCGTGTCTTCAGTGTTGTCGCCATTGTTCTGTCGCTTATGTCTGCTGCATCGTGGCTTGCCGTTATTGTCGCGGACATCTGAGGTGCCTGAATTTATCGGCGTGGTGTGCTACTATGAGCCAACCAGCTATCCTCGCCCACACAAAAACGGGTCATGAGTGTCGTGAGGGCCGCCATGGACTTTGGTTTTTCCTGGCCGAGGTGTCGGGCGAGCCACTTGTCACAGATATTATGCTTAAAGGCCGCCAGGGCTTCAGCATCCGGACAGTCGACTATTTGGTTCTTTTTGGTTAGGAACCGAGTCCAGAATTTCCTGGCTGACTCTCCGGGCTGTTGGGTAATGTGGCTCAGGTCATCAGCATCCGGTGGTCGCACATATGTGCCCTGGAAGTTGTCGAGGAACGTGTCCTCCAGGTTTTCCCAACTGCCAATGGAATTTGCCGGCAGACTGTTTAGCCAATGTCGGGCTGGTCCTTTGAGTTTGAGGGGAAGATACTTGATGGCATGTAGATCGTCTCCGCGAGCCATGTGAATGTGGAGAAGGAAATCTTCGATCCATACTGCGGGGTCTGTTGTGCCATCGTATGATTCGATGTTTACGGGTTTAAACCCTTCTGAGAATTCATGATCCATCACTTCGTCGGTGAAGCAGCGGGGGTGTGCTGTGCCTCTATGCCGGGCTATGTGGCTACGCAGTTCAAATGAGTCCGGGTGGCTATGTTCAGCCCGGCCGAACTTGTTTGTAGTGTATCCGGGGTGACGATCATCGTCACGTGTTGGGGCGCGCCCCCGCGATCCGTAGATCGATCTTGGCTGTCCTGCCTTGTTTTCCAGTATATCTTGCAGGTCCTGCCTATTGCCCCGGGCCATAGTGTATTGGCGTGGGGGTGCGGGCTGGTATTCGGGCTGGTATGCCGTTTTATCCTGGCCACGAGGTGGCCGGTCAGCCGTCTAGCGCTCAAGTCCGTGTTCCTCAGCTACCAGGACTTCAGTCCATCTATCTGTGAGCAGGTCTTGATCAGCTTGGAGCTGCTGCTGTTTCTTTTTCAGGCTTCTCGCAGTGGCCATAAGCCGGCGCTTGAAGCGCTCTTGTTCCATGGGGTCCTCAGGTACGCCGAACTCGTTGTCGCCGAGGCTAATCTCGTCTTTCGAGGGGGCATATAGTTGTCCTCCTCCGGATATCCATCCGTCGCCTGCTCATCTGGGTTGTTGATGTCTACTACACAACCTTCTTCTTGTAGACGTTGTTGGGCTTGCAAGTGCATAGGTTTGTAGGACAGTAGCAATTTTCCCTCAAGTGGATGACCTAAGGTTTATCAATCTGTAGGAGGCGTAGGATGAAGATGGTCTCTCTCAAACAACCCTGCAACCAAATAACAAAGAGTCTCTTATGTCCCCAACACACCCAATACAATGGTAAATTGTATAGGTGCACTAGTTCGGCGAAGAGATGGTGATACAAGTGCAAAATAGATAGTAGATATAGGTTTTTGTAATCTGAAATAATAAAAACAGCAAGGTAACAAGTGGTAAAAGTGAGCGTAAACGGTATTTCAATGATAGGAAACAAGGCCTAGGGTTCATACTTTCACTAGTGCAAGTTCTCTCAACAATAATAACATAGATAGATCATATAACAAGCCCTCAACATGCAACAAAGAGTCACTCCAAAGCCACTAATAGCGGAGAACAAACGTAGAGATTTTGGTAGGGTACGAAACCACCTCAAAGTTATTCTTTCGGATCAATCTATAAAAGTGTTCGTACTAGAATAACACCTTAAGACACAAATCAACCAAAACCCTAATGTCACCTAGATACTCCATTGTCACCTCAAGTATCCATGGGCATGATTATACAATATGCATCACACAATCTCAGATTCATCCAACCAACATAAAGTACTTCAAAGAGTGCCCCAAAGTTTCTATCGGAGAGTCAAGAACGTGTGCCAACCCCTATGCATAGGTTCCCAATGTCACGAAACCCGCAAGTTGATCACCAAGACATACATCAAGTGGCACATGATATCCCATTTTCACCACAGATAATCACGGCAAGACATACATCAAGTGTTCTCATAAAAGACTCAATCCGATAAGATAACTTCAAAGGGGAAACTCAATTCATCACAAGAGAGTAGAGGGGGAGAAACATCATAAGATCCAACTACAATAGCAAAGCTCGGGATACATCAAGATCGTTCCATAGAGGGAACACGAGAGAGAACACGAGAGAGAACACGAGAGAGAGAGAGATCAAACACATAGCTACTGGTACATACCCTCAGCCCCGAGGGTGAAGTACTCCCTCCTCGTCATGGATAGCGCCGGGATGATGAATATGGACACCGGTGATGGGATCCCCCTCCGGAAGGGTGTCGGAACGGGCTCCCGACAGGTTTTTGGTGGCTACAGAGGCTTGCGGCGGCGGAACTCCCGATCTATCTTCTGTTCTAGAAGTTTTAGGGTACGTAGGTATATATGGGTGAAAGGGGTACGTCGATGGAGCTACGGGGGCCCCACGAGGTAGGGGGGCGCGCCCGGGGGGGTGGGCGTGCCCCCCACCCTCGTGGGCAGCCCGTATCTCCCCTGACGTGCACTCCAAGTTCCCTGGGTTGCTTTCCTTCCAAAATAAGTTCTCCAGTTGATTTCGTTCCGTTTTGACTCCGTCTGATATTCCTTTTCCTTGAAACACTGAAATAGGCATAAAACAGCAAATCTGGGCTGGGCCTCCGGTTAATAGGTTAGTCCCAAAAATAATATAAAAGTGGATAATGAAGCCCAATATTGCCCAAAATAGTAGATAAAGTAGCATGGAGTAATCAAAAATTATAGATACATTGGAGACGTATCAAGCATCCCCAAGCTTAATTCCTGCTCGTCCTCGAGTAGGTAAATGATAAAAAAGAATTTTTGATGTGGAGTGATACTTTGGCATAATTTCAATGTAAAACTTATTAATTGTGATATGAATATTCAGATCCGAAAGATTCAAGACAAAAGTTCATATTGACATAAAAATAATAATACTTCAAGCATACTAATCAAAGCAATCATGTCTTCTCAAAATAACATGGCAAAAGAAAGTTCATCCCTACAAAATCATATAGTTAGGCTATGCTTCATTTTCATCACACAAAGATGTTCCCAACTTCTATACCCCCGATGACAAGCCAAGCAATTGTTTCATACTTAAATAATCTCAAACTTTTTCAACCTTCACGCAATACATGAGCGTGAGCCATGGATACAACACTATGGGTGGAATAGAATATGATGATGGGGATTGTGTGGAGAAGAAAAAAAAGGAGAAAGTCTCATATTGACGAGGATAATCAACGGGCTATGGAGATGCCCATCAATTTATGTCAACATGAGGAGTAGGGATTGCCATGCAACGGATGCACTAGAGCTATGAATGCTCAACAAAAGAAAACTAGTGGGTGTGCATCAACTTGCTTGCTCATGAAGACCAAGGGCATTTGAGGAAGCCCATCGTAGGAATATACAAGCCAAGTTCTATAATTAAAAATTCCCACTAGTATAAAAAGACAACTTATGAGACTCACTACATGAAGAACAAGGTGCTACTTTGAAGCACAATATATGAGACTCATTACATGAAGAACAAGGTGCTACTTTGAAGCACAAGTGTGGAAAAAGAGATAGTAGCACTGCCCTTTTTATTTTTATTTTTTCTATTTTTTGGGCCCTTTTTTTGGCCTTTATTTTTTTTGGGCAATGCTCTAATAATGATGATCATCACACTTCTATTGATTACAACATAAGGATTACAACTCGAAACTTAGAACAAGATATGACTCTATATGAATGCCTCCGGTGGTGTACCGGGATGGTGTAATTAATCAAGAGTGACATGTATGAAAAATAATGCATGGTGGCTTTTCCACAAATACGATGTCAACTACATGATCATGCAATGGCAATATGACAAAAGTAATGTATGTCATGATGATGATGGTGGAAGTTGCATGGCAATATATCTCGAAATGGCTATGGAAATGCCATGATAGGTAGGTATGGTGGTTGTTTTGAGGAAGATATAAGGAGGTTTATGTGTGATAGAGCGTATCGTATCACGGGGTTTGGATGCACCGGCGAAGTTTGCACCAACTCTCAAGGTGAGAAAGGGCAATGCACGGTACCGAAGAGGCTAGCAAAGGCGGAAAGGTGAGAGTGCGTATAATCCATGGACTCAACATTAGTCAAAAGAACTCATATACTTATTGAAAAAAATTTGAAGTCATCAAAAATCAAGCACTACGCGCATGCTCCTAGGGGGGTAGATTGGCAGGAAAAGACCATCGCTCGTCCCCGACCGCCACTCATAAGGATGCACAAGCCAAGTACACTTCATGTTTCAAATTTGTTACACAACTTTAACTATACGTGCATGCTACGGGACTTGCAAACTTAAACACAAGCATTTCTCAAATTCACAATTACTCAACTAGCACGACTTTGATATTATCACCTCCATATCTCACAACAATTATCAAGCATCAAACTTATCTTAGTATTCAATTCAATCAAAAGAAAGTTTCACATATCTTGAATACCAAGTATATTAACATTAAGCAAATTACCATGCTATTTAAGACTCTCAAAATAATTTAAGTGAAGCATGAGAGTTCAACTATTTCTCCAAAATAAAACTACCACCATGCTCTAAAAGATATAAGTGAAGCACTAGAGCAACAACAAACTACTCCGGAAGATATAAGTGAAGATCAATGAGTAGCTAAATAATTATGCAACTATGCAACTTAGGCTCAACCGATACTAACCGATAGTTGTTGAAGAAGAAAGGTGGGATGCCTACCGGGGCATACCCAAACTTAGATGCTTGAGACTTCTTGAAATATTATCTTGGGGTGCCTTGGGCTTCCCCAAGCTTGAGCTTTTGTGTCTCCTTAATTCCTCTCATATCCTGGCTTCTTTATTTCTCAAAAAGCTTCATTCACAACAAACTCAACAAGAACTCGTGAGATAGGTTAGTATAAACCAATGCAAAACCTTATCATTTTCTACTGTAAAAATTCACTTAAATTATTATTCAACATTTCATGTTAAATGCTCTGCATATTTAATACCCCTATCTTCAAATAGAATCATTAAACAAGCAAACATATGCAAACAATGCAACCATAACAGCAATCTGCCAAAACAGTACAGTCTGTAAAGAATGCAAGAGTATTAATACTTCCCTGACTCCAAAAATTATGAACTAAAATTCCCACTGTAATAAATTTATCAGATATCAATATGCAAAAATATTCAACATTATACCACTCTCTTACTTTTCTAGGGAATTTTTGCAACAGCGGTAAACTTTCTGTTTTCAAACAGCAACATGTATACTAGCAAAATAAGCATGGCAAAGGCTATCCTTGACCTTCTTATTAGAACTAAAGATGCAAAACACTAATCTAAGTAACAGAAAGCAAATACTAACAAAAGGAAATGACACTCCAAGCAAAACACATATCATGTGGTGAATAAAAATATAGCTCCAAGTAAAGTTACCGATGAACGAAGACGAAAGAGAGGATGCCTTCCGGGGCATCCCCAAGCTTAGGCTCTTGGTTGTCCTTGAATATTACCTTGGGGTGCCTTGGGCATCCCCAAGCTTAGGCTCTTGCCACTCCTTATTCCATAGTCCATCGAATCTTTACCCAAAACTTGAAAACTCCACAACACAAAACTCAACAGAAAACTCGTAAGCTCCGTTAGTATAGAAAATAAAAACCACCACATAGGTACTGTAATGAACTCATTCTAAATTCATAAACCTACTGTATTCCAACTTATCTATGGTTTATAAACTATTTTACTAGCCATAGATTCATCAAAATAAGCAAACAACACATAGAAAACAGAATCTGTCAAAAACCGAACAGTCTGTAGTAATATGTATCAAACGTATACTTATGGAACTCCAAATATCCTACAAAATTAGGAAGTCCTAATAAATTCGTGTATCAATCCAGAGCAAAAAGAATCAGATCATAATCACGTTTCGGTGAATTAACAAAACTAATGTACTAGGTGCAAAAGTTTCTGATTTTCAGCAGGATCAACACAACTATCACCGTAAGCCATCCTAAAGGTCTTACTTGGCACTTTATTGAAACAAAAACTATAAAACATGATTACTACAGTAGCATAATCATGTGGACACACAAAAACAGTAAGGATAAATATTGGTTTGTCTCCCAACAAGCGCTTTTCTTTAATGCCTTTCTAGCTAGGCATGATGATGATAATGATGCTCACATAAAACATAAGAATTGAAACATAACGGGAGCATCATGAAGCATATAACTAGCACATTTAAGCCTAACCCACTTCCTATGCATAGGGATTTTGTGAGCAAACAACTTATGAGAACAAGGATCAACTAGCATAGGAAGGTAAAACAAGCATAGCTTCAAAATTTTCAACACATAGAGAGGAAACTTGACATTATTGCAATTCCTACAAGCATATATTCCTCCCTCATAATAATTTTCAATAGCATCATGAATCAATTCAACAATATAACCAGCACCGAAAGCATTTTTTTCATGATTTACATGCATAGAAATTTTATTACTCTCCACATAAGCAAAATTCTTCTCATCAATAGTAGTGGGAGCAAACTCAACAAAATAACTATCATATGATTGAAAATTAAGATCAAGATGACAAGTTTCATGGTTATCATTATTATTTAAAGCATACGTGTCATCACAATAATGATCATAGATAGGAGGCATGCTTTCATCATAGTAAATTTGCTCATCAAAGCTTGGGGGACAAAAAATATCATCTTCGTCAAACATAGCTTCCCGAAGCTTGTGGCTTTGCATATCATTAGCATCATGGATATTCAAGGAATTCATACTAACAACATTGCAATCATGCTCATCATTCAAAGATTTAGTGCCAAACATTTAATGATTTCTTCTTCTAGCACTTGAGCACAATTATCCTTTCCATCATACTCACGAAAGATATTAAAAAGGTGAAGCGTATGAGACAAACTTAACTCCATTTTTTTGTAATTTTCTTTTATAGACTAACTAGTGCTAAAACAAGAAACAAAAAGATTCAATTGCAAGATCTAAATATATACCTTCAAGCGCTAACCTCCCTGGCAACGGCGCCAGAAAAGAGCTTGATGTCTACTACACAACCTTCTTCTTGTAGACGTTGTTGGGCCTGCAAGTACACAGGTTTGTAGGACAGTAGAAAATTTCCCTCAAGTGGATGACCTAAGGTTTATCAATCCGTAGGAGGCATAGGATGAAGATGGTCTCTCTCAAACAACCCTGCAACCAAATAACAAAGAGTCTCTTGTGTCCCCAACACACCCAATACAATGGTAAATTGTATAGGTGCACTAGTTCGGCAAAGAGATGGTGATACAAGTGCAAAATAGATAGTAGATATAGGTCTTTGTAATCTGAAATAATAAAAACAGCAAGGTAACAAGTGGTAAAAGTGAGCGTAAACGGTATTGCAATGATAGGAAACAAGGCCTAGGGTTCATACTTTCACTAGTGCAAGTTCTCTCAACAATAATAACATAGATAGATCGTATAACAAGCACTCAACATGCAACAAAGAGTCACTCCAAAGCCACTAATAGCGGAGAACAAACATAGAGATTATGGTAGGGTACAAAACCACCTGAAAGTTATTCTTTCGGATCAATCTATAAAAGAGTTTGTACTAGAATAACACCTTAAGACACAAATCAACCAAAACCCTAATGTCACCTAGATACTCCATTGTCACCTCAAGTATCCGTGGGCATGATTATACGATATGCATCACACAATCTCAGATTCATCCAACCAACATAAAAGTACTTCAAAGAGTGCCCCAAAGTTTCTATCGGAGAGTCAAGAACATGTGACAACCCCTATGCATAGGTTCCCAATGTCACGAAACCCGCAAGTTGATCACCAAAACATACATCAAGTGGCACATGATATCCCATTGTCACCACAGATAATCACGGCAAGACATACATCAAGTGTTCTCATAAAAGACTCAATCCGATAAGATAACTTCAAAGGGGAAACTCAATTCATCACAAGAGAGTAGAGGGGGAGAAACATCATGAGATCCAACTACAATAACAAAGTTCGGGATACATCAAGATCATGCCATAGAGGGAACACGAGAGAGAACACGAGAGAGAGAGATCAAACACATAGCTACTGGTACATACCCTCGGCCCCGAGGGTGAACTACTCCCTCCTCGTCATGGATAGCGCCGGGATGATGAAGATGGCCACCGGTGATGGGATCCCCCTCCGGCAGGGTGCCTGAACGGGCTCCCGAGAGGTTTTTGGTGGCTACGGTGGCTTGCGGCGGCGGAACTCCCGATCTATCTTCTGTTCTGGAAGTTTTAGGGTATGTAGGTATATATGGTTGAAAGGGGTACGTCGGTGGAGCTACAGGGGCCCCACGAGGTAGGGGGGCGCACCCCCCACCGTCGTGAGCAGCCCGTATCTCCCCTGACATGCACTCCAAGTTCCCTGGGTTGCTTTCCTTCCAAAAATAACTTCTCCAGTGAATTTTATTCCATTTTGACTCCGTCTGATATTCCTTTTCCTCGAAACACTGAAATAGGCATAGAACAGCAAATCTCCGCTGGGCCTCCGGTTAATAGGTTAGTTCCAAAAATAATATAAAAGTGGATAATAAAGCCCAATATTTCCCAAAACAGTAGATAAAGTAGCATGGAGCAATAAAAAATTATAGATACGTTGGAGACGTATCAGCTGTCCTGCCCATCTTCCTGTTCGGCTTGCTCGAAGGTGGGCTGATCGGGGTTATATTCATCTTCGGCACCATCAGGACTATTTTCGTCACCAGTGCCGGTATTGCTGTGGCGGGGCTTGGAGCGGCGTCGGTGACACCCATGCTTTGTTTTCTTCCTTGAGGGGTTATCTTCCATTGCCTCATCGCCATTGGTTTCTTTTGGAGTGTCCACCATATATATATCATATGAGGAGGTGGCTATCCACCGCCCCATGGGCGGTGGTTCCTGTTCCTCTCCTGCATCGTCGTCCACACCGTCGATGTCTTCGGAGTCGAAGTCAAGCACGTCGGTTAAATCGTTGACCGTGGCAATGAAGTGGGTGGTGGTGGGCAACGAATTCCTTCGTTGCCTGCTTCCCACTCGAGCCAGACATAGTTCGGCCAAGAGTCTCCTGACAAGGAGAGAGACCTTAACGAGTTCAGCATGTCGCCAAAGGGCGAGTGCTGGAAGATATCCGCAGCGATGAACTCCATTACCGGAGCCCAACTAGATTCGGCGGGCTCGGGAGTGCACGGATAGGAACCTACAGCCGGATACGAGTCCGGGGGTCCGATGTCACAGGCTTTGTTGGGGGTGAGGCCAGTGTTCGGCTCCACCGCCGATGAGTGTTCGGCCTCCGGGGCGGGGTCCATCCACCCGCCCTTGGGCGACGCAATCTGCACCGGATTTAGGTTAGAGGCTCTCGCAGGGGCGATATCCCGAGCATTGTCCGACAGCAGGTCTAAGCCATGCTCATCGTGACTGTCCGGTGCTCCTGGTGCAGGCCCGAATCCGTTGAAGATCAAGTCTCCGCGGATATCGGCTGTGTAGTTCAAGTTTCTGAACCTAACCTGATGGCCGGGGGCGTAGCTGTCGATCTACTCCAGATGGCCAAGTGAATTGGTCCGCAGTGCAAAGTCGCCGAACACGAAGATCTGTCTGGGGAGAAAAGTCTCACCCTGTACCGCGTTGTTGTTGATGATTGAAGGAGCCATCAGGCCTTGAAGCGACGACACAGAGGAACTCCTCAATGAAAGCACCAATGTCGGTGTCAAAACCGGAGGATCTCGGGTAAGGGGTCCCGATCTGTGCATCTAAGGCCGATGGTAATAGGAGGTAGGGGACACAATGTTTACCCAGGTTTGGGCCCTCTCGACGGAGGTAAAACCCTACTTCCTGCTTGATTCATATTGATGATATGGGTATTACAAGAGTTGATCTACCACGAGATCGTAGAGGCTAAACCCTAGAAGCTAGCCTATGATGATTATGATTGTGATCGTCCCTCTAAGGACTAAACTCTCCGGTTTATATAGACACTGGAGAGGGCTAGGGTTTACATGGAGTCGATTACAGAGAAGGAAATATAATATCCGGATCGCCAAGCTTGTATTCCACACAAAGGAGAGTCCCATCCGGACACGGGACGAAGTCTTGAGTCTTGTATCTTCACGCTCCAGCAGTCCGGCCAAGGTATATAGTCCGGCTGTCCGGATACCCCCTAATCCAGGACTCCCTCACCCGCCGCAAAGCGGCAGCCATAGCAGAGATGTCCCGGCGCGCCGCGGAGTCCTCGAACGAGCTCTCACAGGCACGCGAGGCTCGCACAAGGGCACTTGCCGCGTCGCCGATCGCGATGAGCTGGCGTTGCTGAAGCCCTTGGCCGGCGACGACGACATTCTCGCTGGCCTCATTAAGAGCATGAGCTGGTCGACGGCTTGATGAAGCTACTCAAGATCAGCGATGCCTCAGTTGACAAGGCGACCGGCCTCGTCGAGCAACTCATGGGTGGCAATGCAAAGCTCCTCAAGGCGCTCGCCGAGAAGGAGGAGGAGGCCGACGACTGGAAGATGTTGCATTAGCAGAGCAGTGCCTCAGGGATGACGCTGACAACGGTCGTCGAGGAACTGATGGGTGACTTGAGGAAGCTCCGGATCGAGTGCAAGCAGGAGGGGAGGAATCCGTGGCCGCTTTCAAGCAAAGTCGTGAGGAATTGGGAAGGAGCTGGAGGATGTCATCGCCCAGCGATCCATCGAAGAGTAGATACAGTAGTGATCTAGATCGTTGTCTATGATTTCCTTCTTATCTTGCCCCCGTGTCTTCCGGGCTTTGCCGCATGTGGCATTTAAAATTCTCAGGAATATATAAGACAATTATTATTTGTGCCATTGTAAATTTGTTGTCGTACTATCCGTTGCCATTTTATTTGTCGTCGTATTATCCGTTGCCCTAAGTGGCAATTTAAATTAGGCCGGAATATGAGTTGAAAACACGAACAAAGCAAATGATACCATGGGATCACAACCAAACACCCTCCGTCCATGCCTCAAAAAAATCTCCCTCTAGGCGCTTTAATTAACACATTAATGGAGAAGTTTTGAGCGAGGCGGGCGGCGGCTGGTGCATGTAGGTCAAAGAGCTCACTTCCCGGTGAGCATGGGCGGCCTTGCTACTCGCACGTGTCCCGTCAAGCCTGCGAGGTGGACAGGATGCACGCGTCCCGTCGAGCCTGCACGGCGGACTGCTCGCACGCGTCCCGTCGAGCCTGCACGGCGGACTTCTCGCGCTCGTCCCGTCTAATCAAACAGATGCACGCACGCCACTGAGTATGGTTAAATATTGACACGGTTCATATAATACAACCGTTTGTGATATTAACGTGTCAGCTTATTGTAGGACTGTTGGCTACTAATGTGTGCGCCTCTTCTCAAACTGGACAATTTTTTTAACACGACATGTATGTGCCATGTCATGAAATCATGCCAAGTTTGATGTTTTTTGGGTGAGTTTTTGATTTACTAGGATTTAAAAACCGAAATTCACCATATTTCAAGACAACGACGAGTTTGTAATTCATTCTCATTGCTTAAATGAGACCTAAACATGCACTCAATGACACATGTATGATTTCCCACCCATTTTGCTTCACTGGAGCATGTGCTTGTAGTTCAAATTTGAATTATGGACTACATTTAATGAGTAGAAAACTTAACTAGTAATATATACAATGGCCAAACGAACCCTAAACAGTTTGTAATTTTGGCACGACACTCATGTTATTCTATGTTGCCTGTAGAAAACAAAGTTCAAGGCTTGAAGAGGCAATGATTATCGTTTCGCCCACCGAAACCACGAGGGTTGCGAGAAGCTTCGTTTTGTAAGAGGCTTGTAATATAGCTTCACCCAAATTGGACAATTATATGTAGTGACACCCTGCCAAGTTTCATGATTTCCTGGTGAGTTTTGGATTTACAGAGATTTATAAACCGAGATTCGCAATCTTTGTGGCCAAGGCAGGACAGCGAGACGGTTGAATTCATTTCCATTCATTCCATGGGACCTAAACATGCACCCCAAGGACACACAAGTACGTTTTCTCGATCCATTTTGGTGCACTGAAGCATGTATTTGTAGTTTGGATTTGAATTATGGACATGAAATGCCTAGGAAACACAATTAATGAATAAAAAGGGTCAAACAAACCCTGAATAATTTCAAAGTTCAGCGCGAATCTCCCGTTGTTCCGTGTTGCATGTAGAAGAAAATACAAGGCTAGAAGAGGGAGCGATTATCGTTTGGCCCATAAGGGGACACGTTTCCCTATCGAAACCATGAGGGTACTTGCGACAGGATCCAGTTTATAAGAGGTTTGAAATAAAGCTTGTCCCAAATTGGCAATGTTTTTACCACGACATATATGTGCCATGACGTGCCACCTGCCACCTTTAATGACTTTCTGGTGAGTTTTGCATTTATGGGGATTTAAAAATCGAGATTCCAAATGTTTGAGGACGAGCCAGGACGTCGATAAGGCTGTAATTCATTCCCATTCCTGGCACGGAACCTAAACATGCACCCAAGGACACATGTATAATTTTTTACCCATTTTGGTGAACTAGAGCATGTATTTGTAGTTCAGATTTGAATTATTGACATTAAATGCCTAGGAAACTCAATTAGTGTATAAAAGGCCAAATGAACACTGAATAAGTATAAATTTCAGCATGGATATCATGTCATTCCATGTTGCCCGTAGAAGAAAATACAAGGCAAAAAGAGGCAGTAATTACGTTTTGACAACAAAGGGAACATGTTTCTCTATCGGAACCACGAGGCTTCTTTAAGAGAACCTCCGGTTTGTAAGAGGTTTGTACTAAAGCTTGGCCCAAATTGGACAATGTTTTTACCATGACATATATGTGCCATGACGTGACACCATGCCTACTTTCATGACTTTTTGATGAGTTTTGGATTTACGGGGATTTGAAAACCGAGATTCCAAATGTTTGAGGACGAGCCCGGACACCGATACGGTTGTAATTCGTTCCCATTCCTGGCATGGGACCTAAACATGCACGCAAGGACACATGTATAATTTTTCTAGCCATTTTGGTGAATTGGAGCATGTATTTGAAGTTTAGATTTTAATTATGGACATTAAATGCCTAGGAAACTCAATTAGTGTATAAAAAGGCCAAACGAACCCTGAATAAGTTTAAATTTCAGCACGGGTATCCTGTCGTTCAATGTTGCCCGTAGAAGAAAATATAAGGCGAAAAGAGGCAGTGATTATGTTTTGACAACAAGGGGAACACGTTCCCTATCGGAACCACGTGGATTCTTTGAGAGAAGCTCCGGTTTGTAATAAATCTTGGCCCAAATTGGAAAATGTTTTACCACGACATATATGTGCCATGACGTGACACCATGCCTACTTTCATGACTTTCTGGTGAGTTTAGGAATTACGGAGATTTAAAAACCGAGATTACAAATGTTTGAGGATGAGCCAGGACGTCGGTACGGTTGTAATTCGTTCCCATTCCTGGCATGAGACCTAAACATGCACCCAAGGACACATGCATGTATAATTTTTCTAGCCATTTTGGTGAACTGGAGCATGTATTTGAGGTTCATATTTGAATTATGGACAATAAATACCTAGGAAACTTAATTAGTGTATAAAAAGGCCAAACGAACCCTGAATAAGTTTAAATTTTAGCGCAGATATCTTGTCGTTCTATGTTGCAGGTAGAATAAAATACAAGGCAAAAAGAGGCAGTGATTATCGTTTCCCCCACAAGGGGGACATGTTTCCCTATCGGAACCACGAGGCTTTCTTTGAGAGAAGCTCCGGTTTGTAAGAGGCTTGTTATAAAACTTGCGCCAAAATGGACGAAAAAAATTTCTCGACATATATGTGCCATGTCGTGACACCAGGCCAAGTTTCACGATTTTCGGCTGAGTTTTGGATTTACTGGGATTTAAAAACCGAGATTCTTCTCACGAAATGTTTTCTAATAGAACACGGTTCACTCACAGAATCCGTGTGCCTACCAAACCGTGGCCGATGCCCCCTCCACCCCTGCTGCGCGTGCGATTTGAGTCGTGCGTTCTGATTGGCCAGAACCCAAACCCCATGGATCGTACGTATGCACCATTAGATGCTCCCAGATCGAGCAGCAACCCTCAGCCCTTTCGACAGCACATGCAGTACATGGGTAAGCACTGTGCGCATGTGTCGTGCTAGTTCACACTTCCTTCTCTTCTACGTTTTCTAAACGGGCTACCGTTCCCCTCCACTCCTCTCATCGGTTTCCCGCCTCTCCTCCCATCGGTTTCCCGCTACCAGTGTCAGTGCTCATTGAAGGCTAGGCGGCGACATACCGGCCATGTAAATATCGCACACAGTTTCTAAAAGCACAAAAGTGTGTGATAGGAGGGAGTAGGTCCCATAGGGTGACCAGCGTGAAACGCCTTAATGGAAAGGAGGCAATTCCTATCAGCAAGGGCCGGCTTCCCATCCGCTAGCCTAGTCGAATAGAACGTGGAAGTTAAGCGTGCTCGGGCTGGAGTAGTCCAAGGATGGGTGACCCAGTGGGAAGTTGCATATCTCAAGTTTCATTTAAATGCCATGACACGGTCATTATAAAGATAAATATCTCTATAGTGACCTATCATAGTAATTATATAAACCTTGGGATACTTGCTTTGCTAATTTGTAGACTATGTTTTTATTGGTTATTTTTTTGTTGTAAAATCACCACGACTGCGCAAGCGCGAGAAAATGGTGCAGGTACTGGATTAACCGTGTGTGATGCAAACACGCTGTAAAATCACCACGACTACGCAAGCGCGAGCAAATGGTGCAGGTACTGGCTTAACCATGTGCGATGCAAGTGCGCTATAAAATCACCACGACTGCGCAAGCTAAAGGCGGGTAAGTTTATTTAGAAATTAGGACGAACGTGTGCGATAGACCAGCTAGCTAGAAATATAAAAACAAACTACCCGCTTTGAGCATTTCAAAAATCGGTGGTTCCGCCACTTTTTCTTATTATCATACGCGCATATTCTTATTGGACCGTGCGCGATCTTGGGCACTCCCGCCCCACATCAATTCCTTTACCCAAATTTTAGTAGCCGCCGTACTTCAACGGTCGCCCACACTCCTCCAGCACCGACCTTATAATAAAATTACAATAGCCGAGGCATTTGAACCGTTGCCCTCCCTCGTCCACCACCTTCTCCGCCCACCATTACTAAAATTTTCAATAGCTGTGGAGTATCCTCAAACACCACCATCCCCCTCCCTCCACAGTCTCCCATCCGCCCCCTCCCCCTCAAACCCAAGCTCGCGGCCTCTGCCGGCGCCGCTGGCGCTGCCGCCAACCCATGCCGGTCTGCCCGTTCCTCCTAGCTTAGATAATAAAGTTCAGGTTACCCGGCGATTCCCGTACCGTCGCCCCACTCCCCTCAGTTTTTAGATGAGTCCTGCGGTGTCCCTCCCCGCCAGATCCACATCCCCTGCTCCAGAATGTCGCAGCCTAAGCTCGACCACGTATCCCGGGGAGCCCAACGAGTGTTCGGACAAGAAGAGGTTTATCATGGCCTCTTTGGCGGACGTTGGTGAGGTGGTCGCCGTTTGCCCCAACCTGTCGATCCTGGAGCAACACGTCACCGCGGAAGCCGGCGAAGACGTTGACTACGTTTCCATGTCGAAGGCTTCATGTCAGCGGGCTTGCGTATTACTGTATCTCGGGAAAGCTGGCTACGACATCAAGCTCATCGATAGCGATGGCTTCACGCGGGACATGTCACAGGTTACGTGGTCCATCCCCAACCCCTCTGGTTCAACTGCCTTCGATCTCTTCGACGGCCCTGCCGCTGATCTCCTTTGCCAAGCGGCCAAGGATTTGCGATCCTTATACGCCATCAAGCCCATTTTTTCATTTCTGAAAGACACGTTCTACGGTGGCGGCTTGGGATCCTCAATTTCCAAGTCAGATCTCATCAACCACGACGATGACCACGAGGAGGGCACCCACAAAGGTTCTTCCAAGGTGAAACAACCCATCTGTGACATTAGAGAGCGCACCATGGGTCTGTACTCTTCCAATTGGAATGATCCCATCCATGAAATGTGAGGCAACATCCTATCAGCAAATCTTACCTTTTCTAGCTTGCCAATCCGAACCCTTTGTTGTAGTAGCATTTGCCGTGTGGTGCTCTAAATGTGCCGTGTTTAATTATTTCAGTTATGCAAAAATGTATTGTTCAATAGGGCTATGTGATGTTTAAGTATGAATTGTCCACTTCAGTTTCACGAATGGCTATATTTGGTTGTTTATAGTGAGTAGATGCCTTGTTTATCTGTGTTTGGTTGTTAGGTTGGTTGCAATGAGCATTTTTTCAGTTATCGAGCTGATGTCTTGTTTATATGTATTTGGTTCTTAGTTTGGTTGCAGTGGCATTTGTCCAGTTATCAACATATGCCTTGTTTATCTGTATTTGGTTGTTAGGTTGCTTTTTTTAGCATTTGTCCACTTTTCAAGCAGATGCCTTGTTTATCTGTATTTGCTTGTTAGGTCGGTTGCAATGAGCATTATTCTTGTTTTCAAGCATATGCCATGTTTATCTGTATTTGCTTGTTAGGTTGGTTGCAGTGAGACTCTGTCCAGTTTTCAATGGCTATATTTGGTTGTTATACTGATCATTTTTGCCTTGTTTATTTTAGTCATTCATAATATGTTGTTCATTATGTGCAAGTCGGAACTGTGCCGCTCGACTGGATCAATACCAGTTTGAACCGCTATATTTGGTTCCAGTTATGTCTGGTGTAGTTAACACATGCCCTTTATTTCAGTTTTACACATTAATCCAATGATGTTTAAGCATTACCTATGTTCTATTCATTTTCAACAATACCAGATTGAATTGCAATATTTGATGGTTGTTAAGCCTGCTATCGGTAACATTGCCTTCCATTTTATATAGGCTTTAACAGCATGCTGAAACCAACACATTCAAGCTATCATTTGTAGATGATATTGTTCACCTTTGCTATATTTGTTTGATGTTAAGGTTGCTGTACTTATCATGCCTTTTCACTATTTATGCAGGACAATAACGGGAGTGGCCACCATTTTCCGCCGAGGTTAGGTTCATCCCTCGGCTTGTACTCCCCCGTCGTTCCATAATGTAGTGCATATAGATCCAGGCCTGGACACTTGTTAGCTTCTAATATTGACTTGTTGCTTGTAGGTACATATCCCCTTGGCAAGGATCCACACATCGACCCTTTATGCGTATGGGGCAATGAGATATTCATGAACAAGCATCAAGTGAGGAAACTGATAAGGATTATTAGCAAAAAGATACGAATGGTGGCAAGCAAATTATTTGTTTATGCTCTATCCAACACAACAGTGAGCTGTAGGATGGTAACAGCAAACTCTGCAGCCTTCTCTTTTTGCTGCCCATAATGAGTTGTTAGACAACAATGTCTGAATCTTTTTCATTCACAGTGGTTGCCGAAGTAGTTCACTCAAGATTACCTCGCAAAAGTACATGATTGGTGGACATGCAATGAAGGTTAAAGTATTTCATCCAGACTACAATGAGCATCAAGAAGTCGTAATGAAGACAGTGAAGGATGGACGGGCAGCCATCACAAGGGGGTGGCCTAGAGTTGTGCGTGCATTACGCATGGAGGAGGGCACAATATGGGCATTCCGCTTTAGTTTCTCCAGCAACCAGAATGTCTTTTGCCTCTCTCTTTACAGTCTTTAGTACAATTGTGGTTCATCATTCTGTACTTGGTGTTTCTGTAGTTCTTCAGTATATGTACACATGCATTGAATTATGCATTCGTGGTTGAACCCATATTTGTAATAAACATGGTTGGATATGAAATAAGTGATTGCCTACTATCAAATTCAAAACATATGATTTTTAGATTAGGGATTAATTATGGATTAATCAGGGATTACACTGCACACGGTTGGCGAAAGCGAAACGTCTATGATAGATGTGGGGATCAGACACATTTCTAGGATCCGCTATGTGTGCGATCAATCTCCACTGCACACACGATCAGCCAAGAAAAAACATGCTCGATCAATCTCCACCGCACACACGATCATCCGAGAAAAAACGTGTGTGATTAACAATAGCATCACACATAGTTCTTTCTTATTAAATGTTTGCGATAGTCACCTTATCACACACGCTTCGAAATTATAGATGGTTTGTGATGTTGTGCGCATCGCGAACGTTTGGTACTTCTTGGATTAACTGTGTGGGATGTACATACTAATGGAAACGTATTCCTTGGATGGAATGTGTGGAATGTACATACGAACGGAAACATTTAGCGGGGACTGACTGTGTGGATGTACTTATGACCGGAAACGATTTCGCTTGTATAATTATATTTTTTTTAGCACTACTGTACGTATAACCGTATTTGAGCGCTCGCCGGTCGCTCACGACCTCATTTTGTTGAGCATGTGTGCCAGGAGGGCATATCCCCGATGATTTCTGGGTTGTGTGGGAAGGACCCCCCTATCGCCCACACTCACTTGGCGACGGTTCCAAATGTCGTCGTGGAAAGGGGTTAAAAACCGTTTGTATAGCACCAAAGCATACCAATGTTGGGTCCATGATTCACAACCCAAACGCCCAACCGCCAATTTTTTTCACCTTATATGTTTATTTCATGCCTTTGGTATGACAACATAAATCATGGAGTTCATCGCCGTCATCGCCCATCCCGACGAGCACCATGAGCCCATGAGCACAATGAGGACCAAGCCAAGGTCGGACCCCCATTGTCCTACAGCCAAAACAGGAAGGTGAGCCCCCACAAACACTTCAAACGAGATGCAAAAGGCAAAACAGTTGACGAAGTTCACCTTACGGTGCACCTCACATGGAGGTCATCGTTGAATTGACTGCCATTAGTGCTATCGCTTACGCGTGCAGCGTGCCCTCCCTGACCAATGTGCTAATATGACAAGGTCAGAACACATTCATTTTAACAGTCCTCATCCTCAAGTACCTAAATCAGTGGATGGATGGTTCAAAAATCTTAAGGTTGCAACAAGGAAGGCTATCAAGAAACATCCACGAAGTCCTGATATTCTCATTATAAGTGAAACCTCACAAATTAGTTTTTACTACTACATGAAGCAAGCAAGGCAAACCACCTATTAATGTTCGATCAATCCAATACGTATAATATATCTGGATTGCATGCACCACCATATATAGCCAAGCACACAGTTGTATCACAACAAGACAAACAAGCAACTCAAAGCATTGGTGGTGCTTATGCAATCCATGCTAAACACCTTTATCCTAGTTCTCCTCTCAGGGAGACAACCATTCTTCCTCCTAGGAAAGTGGGGATCAAAGAGTATAACATCAATCAGACTACCAACAACAGAGCGAGCGCGTCGGCATCTCTATCCCTGACTCGAAAACCAAACCACATCGTGCCGCCATGTCTCCCTCCGGTGAGGCGATTGCCTCCATCTTCTTCGAGCTTGTGGTCCTGCTAGTCCCCCTCGTCTGCTTTTGATAAAAGGTGCGAGCCCTGAGGCATTTTGTCAAGCACATAGCAGACATTATGTTGGCGTGCATGTCCTATAATTGGGATGGAGAAGAATATGGAGTCATCCGCGAGGCTTCAAGGCATGAAGATGACCCCGCCCCATCTGCACGGATAGGGGCGTCCTTTAGTGATCCGATAAAGGAGCAAATAAGATTCTCATATTTTCCCTAGAGGCGACTCTGAGTTATCTTACCCACGAGAGGAAGCGCAAATCTAAGACTAGGGTTTCTACCAAGCATTGCAAGAGAATTAAATTCCAGTTTTTGGACCGGATTAAAATCAAGTTGCACAGTTGAACACTTATAATGAAAATAGGCATGGGTATGAGGACTTGTTCTTACAACCATATATTTGCTAACAGGATCATCATGATAGTCGTTTATGCTCTGGAGGTCAGCACCAAGATATGTTTGCAATGCATCAAAGTGGGTATGTGTCCCAATTACGTCTTAACCGGCACGCGTCCTGCATCAAGAGTCAATTGTCCAACCGAAGGCCCTATCCATCATGCAGGGTTGCCTTGGTAATTAAGATAAACCAGACAAAAGCATTGGGCGTTTAATGACCATACCGTTTGTATCCCCAGATAATTGGATCCACGCTACCATACAAAACCCTTCTGTCACTAGTGTTCAGAATAACGTTTTACGGTCTCTCTGCCCTTAGCCTCTTCGTGGCTCGATCTCTGTGATCATGGGTACCTGCAGGGACAAAGACCGTGAACAAGAAAAGAGACAACTACGAGGCAATTTTATTTCACACATATAAGACATCAAAACACTTCCATCGATCCCTCCAACACATACATATGATAGTAGGGCTATGCCTCAACCCATGAACTTACCGGACAACTCACACATGGCGATCAAACCGCAACAAGAAACCATTGAAGAACATATTATGAAGATTAATTGATTGATAATATGTCTTACAATACTTGCTCGATGTGATACACGATTATAAAGTATTACTAATTTGGATGAGTGCTATGGTGATGGTGGTGGAGATGTCTATGGTGATGGACATGAGAAAATGGTGGTGGCTAGGGTTGGTGTGGATGACGAAGATGGATATCTCGGCGTTTTTTTCTAGCTTATTTGGCGTTGGCCCCCTTCATGATATTTGTAGGGTTGCACCAGGGGGCGCCGCTGCAGCTCATACGAGTGCGTGCACTCAAATGAGATGTTGTCTTGTGCTTTGTTGCTTCTCCCATGCTTCCTACTTGATCCTCCTTATCTCGATTTACTCCTTTCCATGTATATGCTTGATTTCGTCCATGTTTAGCCCCATTGCCAGGGAAACAAAATAAATATATGATTTTGGAATCCTTTGCATTCATTAGTCATTAGTGATATCGAATTGGATATGGTTCTGTGAAATAAACCGGTTTAAACTTAGGTGTGATGAGCATAAAAATAGTTGTCATCAGCCGCATCGACGACGGTGAGCACCCATCATTCCTTAGAACGTTACGGCATCCTCCTAGGAGGTGAGCCCCAGTGAATAGGCGAGGTCACCTACCCGGATCCTAATTGGCGCTTAGGTCACTGTATTGTGACCAAGAATGTACCCTCTCGTGCATCAAGTCCTCTGCATTGGCTGACCCATTTTGTGCTTTTTGGCGCTTAGGTCATTATATGCCAACCCATGGTTTTGTGAAGGTTCTAGAACCTTCACTGAACTTGTATTTTCCTTCTCATCTTTCCTTTTTCTTTTTTCTTTTTGGTTTCGTGATTTTTTAAGTTGTGAACATTTTTTTGAATTCGCAAAAAATTCTTGCAATTCGTGAGCAAATTCAAATTCATGAACATATTTTCCAAAATTTTGAATATATTTTTAAAGTTTGTGAATATTTCTTGAATTTGCAAAAGCTTTTCAAATTCATAGACATGTTCGAAACTCACTAACGTTTTTGGAATTGGCAAAACTTATTTTAAATTCATGAAGCTTTGTTGAATTACTGAACTTTTTTTGAATTAATTAATATTTTTTGAATTCGAGAACATTTTATTGACTGCACGTACATTTCTCGAATTCAAGAACAATTTTAGAAATCATTACCCTTTTTTATAAACATGCAAACACTGTTTTAGAAATGCATAAACATTTTTAAAACTCATGAACATTTTTCAACATTCATGAACATTTACTGAGATTGTGAAATTAGTGAATATTTTCTAAACTCATGATTTCTTTCTGACATTCATGAACATATTTTGGATTCACAAACATTTCTTGAATAAGTGAACAATTTTTTAACAGCAAATCACAGATTTTAAAATCCCAAATTATTTAAAAATAAATCTAAAACATAGAAAAAAGAAGAAAAATAAAAACAAAATGGAAAAAGCAGCGCCCGACCCCGCACATGGGCCGGCCCAAAAACGCGCGTGAGGGAAGAAGGGTGCTTATTTCCTTCCTATTCACCGCATAGGTCACGGAATAGGAGCAACCGGTCAGTCATGTGCTTGAGTGTGGAGTAGCTTCATGGCCGGTGCCTCGTCGACTTCACTGCAAGCCCGACCCAAAGGCCGGGCAAACAGGGCAACCATCCTAGGCTACCAGCAGGCGGGGGGGGGGGGGGAGCCAAGATAGTGATCCTTCAGTAGCAAGTAAGAGATAAATAGCCAAAAAAAAACCCAACTGACCACGCAGGGCGACACTCATGTCTCCGCGGCTCCTATTTTGTGGGACCTAGCGCGAACCATCACATACGCCAAGCCCTATGTTTTGGCCAGACTATTCTAGTTTTTTTCTTATCGATCGGTTTTTCTTTTGTTTTTTTCGCTTCATTTTTTCTTTCTTTTTATTTTTACAAATCTTCCTTTTATTTTCCCCTTTTTTATTTCCCTTTTTCTTTAATTCTTTCCATTAATTTTTGAACATTTTTCAAAACAAATGACATTTTTGAATTTACAAATAATTATTGTATTTTTCGAACAATTTTTGAATTCACGAATATTCTTTCCAAATTGGCGAAAAAAATTAAAATCAGTGAACCATTTCTTAATTTGATTTTTTTTAATTGAGAGTTAATTTTTGAAAACACATGATTCTTATGGAATACGAGAACCTTTGGTTTGAAATTCATGAAATTTTTGAATTCTCAAACATTTTTTCAATTAGTAAATATTTTTTGACTTGGTGAAACTTTTTTTAGTTTGTGCAGTTTATTTGAATTTGTGAAAACAAAATATGAATTCAAGACTAAAATTCGAAATTTCTGAATATTTTTCTAAACTACCACTTTTTTAAGTCATGAATATTTTCCAAACTCACGAACAGTTTTTTAATTTGTGAACATTTTTCAATCTCACAAATATTTTTCGAAATCAGTGAACATTTTTCAAACTCACTAGCATGTTTTGAAATTTATAAACATTTTTTGAGTTCATGAGTATTTTTCCCACGACCACAAATATTTCCCGAATAGGAAAACATTTTTTAATTCTGAATTTGTTTTTAATTTTAAATTTCTTGAAGCCCCGAATTATATTAAAAAGGAAAAAAAGGAACAGGGGGGTATCCCGACCTGCACATAGGTCGGCCGAAGATCTTATGCAAGGGCAGTGGGGCGCGGGGGGGGGGGGGGGGGGGGTCCTCCCTATTTAGGGCGATAGGTTGCTAAAGAGGAGCACCCCTATGGTTCACTAGTACCTCCACATTAGTGTTTGTAACGCTAGGAACAAGACCGACGCACCCTGTGGCCTAACCCAGTTACATGACCTTCATTGGTCGTGATTAACTGTTTGACCAGTTGACCGGTGACAAAATTGACTGTTGCATTTGAAAATATCATGAATATGAAAAATTGGTAAGTTTGAACAAAAGATTGTGAATTTAAAAAGGTTCAAAATTTTAGAAAAAGTTTGCGAATTTGAAAAAGTTCATAAAGTTGAAGAAACATGAATTTGAAAAGGTCCATATTTGAAAAAACTCATGTATGTAAAAAGGTCATAAAAATTTAAAACTACTCACAAATTTAAAATACTTCATAAAATTTGAAATAGGTTCCTGCAATTAGAAAAAAACAAAAAGTTGTAATTTATAAATAGTTCACAAATTTGAAATTTGAAAAATATATGACAAATGAAAGAAAAATTCACAATTTGAAAAGCTTTCAAATTTGGAAACATTCCCGCATTTGAAAAAAAAGGAAATTAAAAAGAGAAAAACCAAAGTCAAGAAAATGATGAAACCCCAAAAAAGAACCTAGGCCTTAAACACGAGAGGGAACCTTCTAGAAGGATCCTAAAATCAGTTATGGGACAGATGTGTTTCTGGGCCAGCCCAATTGCTAACAATCGGCATTGGCCCCAATTACTGAATATCAATGGAACTGACGCCATAAGCGCTAAATAGGATCTGGCTGTTTCGTTTATAGCGAGACTTAGGGCAACCTCGCGTCCAACCGAGTTATACTGAGTAGGCCAGAGCAACAGGGATTTCCTATTTGGCGCATAAGCGCCCGCTTGCGAACCGGCGCCTGCAGCGCTCGCGCGATGGGCTGGCCCAATAGCTTTTTTTCTTATCCGTTTTAATCAGCAAAAAAACACCTTCTAGAAGGATCCTAAAATCAGTTATGGGACAGATGTGTTTCTGGGCCAGCCCAATTGCTAACAATCGGCATTGGCCCCAATTACTGAATATCAATGGAACTGACGCCATAAGCGCTAAATAGGATCTGGCTGTTTCGTTTATAGCGAGACTTAGGGCAACCTCGCGTCCAACCGAGTTATACTGAGTAGGCCAGAGCAACAGGGATTTCCTATTTGGCGCATAAGCGCCCGCTTGCGAACCGGCGCCTGCAGCGCTCGCGCGATGGGCCGGCCCAATAGCTTTTTTTTCTTCTCCATTTTAATCAGCAAAAAAACCTGTTCTTGCTGTGATTCGAACCAGGAACCTCCCGCACGTAGTACCGCGGGCGCAACCAGCACACCAACCCACCTTATTCATTTAAAATGAACTTTTACTTTCCTTTACCCTTTTCCTTTTTACCTTTTTCTGTTTTTCTGTGTTAGCTTTCTTTTACGTTTTTTTTCAATTCAATGAACTTTTTCCAAAATCATTGAAATTATTTCAAATTCGATGAACTATTTTCTAATTCGATGAACTTTTATTGAAATCAATGAACTCTTTTCAAAATCCGATAAACTTTTTATCTAAATCAATGTACTTTTTCAAAATTCGTGAACTTTTATGAAAATCAATGAACTTTTTTCAATTTTCTTGAACTATATTGAATTTCGTGAACTTTTTCGATCCGTGAACTTTTTTCAAACTCGTGAACTTTTATGAAAATTGACCAACTTTTTTCAATTTTCTTGAACTATATTGAATTTCATGAACTTTTTCGATCCATGAACTTGTTTCAAACTCATGAACTTTTTAAAATTCGTTAACATTTCTGAAATTAGTGGACCTTTTCAAATTTATGAACTATTTCTTGAACTAGTGAACTTTTTTCAATTTTCGTGAGCTTTTTTTAATATCTGAACCATTACTTTTTGAAACAATTTCGTGAACTTTTTTTTAATCTGGGAACTTCTAAATTTTGGACCAGCGCAGCTGTAATTATACTTAAAATAACACGCAGTACCAGTGGTTTCCTAGGATTTTTTGCTGCTGCTGCTGCTGCTGCTTGTTCGTGGGCCGGCCCAGCGCGGGGCGCTACAGGCGCCAGGAGCGCGAACGGGCGCCTGCAGCGCCGTATAGTAGCTCCGAGAGCAACATCAACGCTTTGCCCTCACCCACGCACGAGAGCATGACATGGGCTCGACTCACCACGATGATGTCACACTAACTATTTTTTGTCTTCTTTTTGCTTTTCCTTATTATGTTATTAAAAATTAGATAAAAGTAAAGAATAAAACTCCATGAATTGGAAAAAATGTTAGCGCAATTAAATAAAATGTCGATAGCATTCAGAAAAATGTTCCGGACATGCGAAAATGTTCTTGTCTTTCAAAATAATGTATGTGAAAATTTTGAAAAATGTTTACACAATGTAAAAAATGTTTGCGCAGTATAAATCTTTTTGTACCAATAAAAAAATGTATGTGATATCTATAATACCTAAATTATTGATCGCCACTAACTCTAACTCGCTCAACATGCAGCTCTCCACATTACCAAATGTGCCACGTCGTCATCCACTAAAACTGTTTCATAGCACATGCATACTTCAATTTAATTTTTCCATCTCCAATGGTCCAGCATACATGCATACTCTTTCTTCACATATAATTACTTCTAGAAATAATAATCTTCGATTTAAATCATCTCATTCATACAAACTTTATCCAAAATTTATCTTGAATATTCATGTGCGCAGGGAAATCCCCTAGTTTTAAAGAAATGTGTTCGCATTTAAAAAACATGTGTGTGACATTTAAAAAATGTTTATACAATGTAAAACAAATGCTCACGTAGTTTTAGAAAAATGTTTATTACCAAATATTGTTAAACTCCATCTGAAAAAATGTTGACCAACTATTCAAAAAATTGTTCAAAACATGTATTAATATAAAACTGTACGTCAATGTATTTGAAAAATGTTGAGCGTGTATCAAAAAATTAATTCACATGTACGCTAAAAATGTGTGTAGTGCGTACTAAAGAATATTACACATGTGTTAAGAAAAAACGTAATGACAACCGACAAAGAAACAAAAATAGAAGTGTAAAAAACTAAAGAAAAAAAGAAAGAAATACAACAATAAAATTCGAGAAAGAAACAAAGAGAACTACTGAAAAAATCAAAGGAAAAAAGAAAATGATGAAACCGAGAAGGAAACACAGAAAATCAGAAGAAAAAAACCCGAAGAAAACCAAGGAAGAAATAAAAGACAATCGAGGAAAACCCAAAGGAAAAAAAGAGAAATGAAAAAGGAAAAAAAAGACAAAAAAACTGTAGGAAATGAAGGAAGGGAACACAACCAGCCTGTGAACGAGCGAATTCGCTAAATGGGCCGGCCCAGAAATGACACACGAGGGAAAAGGCTTCACACGAGTCAAGCATGCATCTCGCTAGAAACTCCACATTGGTAAATAGCTCTACCCTATGGCACTGACAATTCCATATCGCACATCGACCACCTGCATGGATCTTCTTCTGCTATTGCTCAGGCGGGAGATTAGAGATAAGGGAGGAGTTTTGTTCACTTCATGCATACGTTAACTTTATATCTCATGGTAACACAATAGTTTTAAGTAGCAACCAGTTTTCACAAGGTTATTTTTTTTCTAGGAAAATAATGATGTCCGCGTTGTAACAATTAGGAAATCAATTTCTGTGGGAGCTATATTGTTTCATTACTATCATGATACATACTGCTAGATTTAGAGTCCAAAGATCATCAATCAATATTATGTACTGGATTTTTACTTGAAGTAAAGAATATATTTTGATCTTTCGTGTGACAAGAAGTGCCCCTTATCCTTGACTTGCCTCGGGCCCATATACCGGTGGGTTGGCCCTTATTTGCCTCATGGATCCACAACAACAGCACAACCAAACAACATCGTCAGTGCATTGCGGGCAGTCGCAGGTTTAAGGTCTGGCAAGGGGCGCACGACGTGCGTTGGGGCTGTAGGTGGGTGGATCTGCATATTCTGGAGGTTGCGGAGTGGCAGTGTGGTGTGAAAGGCCATGGAGTTAAGGTCGTCCTTGGGGGAGGGGTGGCACTACTAGGAATCAGGCCATGAGGGTGATGTAGGAGGTCGGCTGGGGGTAGGTGTGGAAGTAGTGACACAACTGGTCTCTAGTAGGGAGGGACCATTAGCACCACATGTAGTCGGAGATCAAGAGGGTAGGGGGAAAGGGTTGGGTGTGCGTTGGAGATTTTGCATTTTCTTCTAGGCGGAATAGGGGCATGGGTAGCATTGTGCAAGGCAACACAATGAATAGTCAGCAAAACATTTTCTTTCACTCATTGATAGCATGGTGGGTAATTCTTTTCAACTTTAGGGGTAGTTTCTAATCTAAAAATGGCAGTTTCTATGACGGACGGGCAGAAACTCACTCCCTTTATTAAAAATAGTAGTCAAAATTAGGTATTAGGTACCGAAAATACCTAGTGGGTCTCGGGTCCCAATGGACATGGATTCAAAAAAATAGAAATAGCAAAAAGAGTCGAAAATTCCTTCTAAACCTATGGCATATGTGTTTTTGACTTGATGCATTTGATTATGAAAGAATAGGTAGGAACTACTTTTGTATGCATTGAGATAGTTGACGATTGTTAATACATACCTTGCCAAACTTTTATTATATTGACTTAGATCCACCACAACTAACACATCAGTTAAACGAAGATCATGTTTGGTAGCATTAATCCTCCAAAAATTATCCCCTTTTAGCATCTACATGCTCAAGGACAAGTATGGATTAATCTTGGGATGCTGATACGTATCAATGATTTTTGCATGATTCATGTTATATTGCTATAAACTTTAAACACTTTGGGTATAATTTTTCTTGAATTTTATTGGACTAACATATTAATCCAGTGTCGAGTGATAGTTCCTGTTTTTTTGCTGTTTTTGCTTTTCTAAGAATATACTTAGAAAAAGTCTCAAAAAATTTCAAAATATTGAAGACGAGAAGGACCTTGGGGGCTGGGACCCACACCTGGTGGGGTCCATAGGCCCGAGGCGCCTAGGCACTCTAGGGGCACCTACAACATGTGGGGGGCCCTTGCTTGGCATTTGTTGCCCATAAACTTATAAATGCCCCAAAAATCACCTCCGATTTATCGAGTATTTTCCCGCTTCCGCCACAGTGTGTTTCCGAGGCGATCTTCATTTTCATCCTGGAGTTCATCTCAATCTTCATCAACCTCGATCATCATGCTCCAAGATGAGTTGTGGGTAGTCCACCCCATGGACTACAGATTTGTGGTAGTAGACAATGTTGTAATCTCTCCTCCAAGATGTAGTTTTGATGTTCAATACAATAACTACATGATTTGCCCTACATGATTGTTGTTTGTCATATGAGTTTGTGGTGGCGATGAAGATAATCTGATGGATTAGCTCTATCTGTTCAAATTTGTTCATGATTCATGTTTGATATATAGATGCAAAATTCATTTAGGTTGATTGTCTTCTCTTGGCCAGTTTAGATCGGTATCCTGTAGTGGAAGAGGTGTGCATTAGTTGGGTTGTAGTCTTGCGTCTAATTTACTATAGTGACAGAAATTTGGAAAGGCTTGTAAATAATTCTTGCCACTAAGGGTGAAGGGTTAGTGAATGATAAATAATCCCCTAATCATAATAGTATGTTATCGTTGTAAATGCAATTACTCTTCTTACACTAAATGTCCAGATGATGCAGAGTATCACAGTCTATGGATGGGCTATTTATCTAAACATGTAGTTGGATTTTGGTCTTTAGTATTATGGACATACTGCCTTATATATACATACATGAGAGAGAGAGAGAGCAGCACTATCCAACTCAGCTCCTACCAAACCCGTTCCCGAAAATCATCACCTTCTGCTCTTCTTCACAGGCTCCTACTGATGACGCACGCGGGCGAGCAACGACAAATGCCAGAGCGAGGGATCCCACTATTACTAGACGGCGATGGAGTCACCGGTATTTCTCTTGACGCAATGGACCACCAGCGCCTCCCACCTCCCTTCTCAGCTCCTATTGACAACGCAGGCGATCGATCGACGATGAACGCTAGTGTGAGGGAGCCCGCGATGATAGGACGATGATGGATCCACGAGAGTTTCTCGATCCAAAATAGCATAGAGCACAACCTCCTCCCCCCACCGTCGATCCAGATCGGGACTCCTTCGTTCCCCACTAGATGAACATGGCTCCTTCCATGCGCCATGAACCAATGTGGGATTCTTTTGTAAACATGTAGGTTGTTTTCTCCCTGGATGGCCTGTCTACTACTAGGGAATGGCTTCCTGGACCACAATCCAAGGTATGGTTGGGCTTCACCGTGCCAGTGTGTGTTGTTACTACTTATTTATTGCATCAACTTTGCTCGTTATGGTGTCTGAATTTAGGTTGACCGATGCTCCTCGAAGTTCAACCATGTCATGAGCCTTAGTTCAAGTTGGCTGATGTCTATAAGTTCAACCATGTAATGACCCTAGTTCAAGTTGGCTATAAGTTCAACCATGCCATGAGCCTTAGTTCAAGTTGGTTGAAGTTCCTTGAAGTTCAAATATTAAAAAGGAAAAATAATATAGAGAAAAAATAACCTAGAAGTCTAAACAACTAAAATTGGCTCAACCCTGCTTGACAAAAAACCAACAAAAAAAGTAAATATAAAAAACCAAGTCCAAATGTGCAAGACATTGAAGTTCTAGTTATAAGCTCAGAATAGTTTAGTTTTTAGCTCCATATTGTCCAGACCCCTAGAAGTTCAATGAAATACTTTCAGGTTTAGGCAACAAGATTTTACTTCATAACACTATTTTTGAACTCTCTAAAATTTACGCTGAAATTTGCTTTCCACCATGTGATTTTGCAGAAACGGAGTAGACTTGTGCAGGAAGAAGTACACAACCCTCAGCAAGTCCAATATACACCTCCTCCTAATTGGGTCACACCCAAAATCCCACGCGGGTTCTTGTCCATCCACTAGCAAAGTTGCATGCACACCAGAAGAAAGGGTTGTTAGCTCAGGTTCAGCTCTGCAACCAACTCATGGATGCACGATGACATTTAATTTTGTTTCTACGCATAATCACATACAAAAGCAAGGTCCCCTTGTTGAACAACCTTTGAGGCATGGTTATATTGATGGGGGTACTCAATATAAACAATCAACAGATGTCAGAAAGGTCACACCATGTACAAGATTATTCTAGATGGTGAGATAAGTGCTTTGCACACATCCTCCGATAGATGTTGCTGCTAAGATGCATGAGCCTACGAAGATGAGGGTTGATTGATTAGTTCCGCCAAGAAAAGTGCAAAATGAGAGCGGACTTGATGGTGCTGGTTTTGGGATTCGGGTGCTTCCGCAAGCACTGTGAACCAAGCGAACACAACCGAGAGAATGACCAACTTCATCTCTGTTGCCTCCTTGTGATCCATTGTTGTAGTCAACCATGATAACTCAACACTGACCCATCCCGCGCGGTCAGCAAAAGTCACCGATGGTGTTGCGATCATACAAACATGTGAGTGCAAAAAAAAATAATAAAAAAATAAAACATATAAAAATTAAGAAACTCACTATATGTGTATATGCTATGATACAAAAATAATCCCAGAAATATAACTTTGCCTTTTTCCCTACTATTTAATTTTTTGTGTAGAAGAAGCCAGATGTCCTAGAGTATCTAATACCAAGGCTAAAGATGGCTTTCAATAATGTAGACAAAGCTTGAGAATTTTACAGCCAATACACCAGGCATGTAGGGTTTGGCTTCAGGAAAACTAGGGGTAATGTCGTTTAATAAGTACTTCGTGTGCGCGTGGGAAGTGGCACATGTTCAATTCAATCACAACCACCACCTGATCCAAACTGTTGATATGCTGGTATTCTTGCACTCGCACAAGACTTATGACCTTACTATTTTGGAATCTGTCAAGCTATTGCAGTCAAATGATGTGAAGCATTCTATGATTATGTCAATGCTATCAGAAAATAAAGATGGAAGCTACTTCCTAAGCATGACCGAGCGAGACCTACTAATTTAGTAAGTATAAAAGTAAAATGGACCATTCCTATACTTTAGTGTATCGTAGTTCAGAACAATCCTGATAATAAAAATATATATATATGGCATTCTATTATTCTCTGCTAAAAAACCATTACATGTTTTTGATTTGCAGGAAAGCAATAACCACGAGAAAGGACGACTTTGACAATGTATTGAAGCTGGTTTCTTTCTTTAAAGACATGGAGGCGATTAATGATGAATTCTTCTTTGACATAGTAAACAAAGAAGACAGAAACAACAACATTTTTTGGGTGAATGCAAGCTGTCGTGGAGCGTATCAAGATATTGCGATTGTGTAACCTTTGACACAACTTATAAGATCGACAAATTTCATATGCCTCTCAGAGTGTTTGTGGGTGTCAACCACTATTTGCAGTCGATGATATTTGTTGTTTCCCTGGTCAAACATGAAGACACAAAATTGCTCGAGTGGTTCTTTAAAACTTTCTTTTGGTGCATGAACTACAAACACCCCACATGTATACTCATAGGTAAAAACTTCATTCAGTTGAATTATTTTTAGTTCTAAATTCATGCTACACGAGTGTTATCAATCTCCCATGTTCCAAGTGCTGTGTGAGTGCATAATGCACAAAAAAGTTACTACAAAAAGTATTAAAACCTTGAAGTTCAAATACTACTAGTATACGAATTCAATATCACATGTTTGTTCAGACTTTACATGTTGAATCAGGCTCATTTGAAATCCCTTTGCATTTTCCTTATTCATGCACATCAGTGCCCGTCAATGGCAAAGGCTATACCAACATTATTCAAAGATACCGTACACATGCTACATGCTATACTGTTGGCACATCCTCAAGAAGATCAAGGAATACCTTGCATGCCTCAAAAAAGTATCCAACATTCAAAGAGGAAGTCACATTGATCTTAAACTGGCCGCTAATGTTGACAAAGTTCAAAGCTGCTTGCAGTGAATTGGTGTAGAAATACATTCTGCGGAATGACCCAATGATGATCCAGGTATGGAGTGATAGGAAAATATGGATATCGATATACTACAAGAGCATTTCTGTCCTAGAATGACGTCTACACAGCGAAGCGATAGCATGAATCATATACTGAAAAAGGGTTTGGCAAAGGAACCCAGGACCTCCACAAGTTTCTAGATGGGTGAATGCTTGCATCCAAACTCAAAAACATAAGGAGAATAAGCAAACCATGGCTATCATGATATTAAAACCCACCCTCCCCCTCTGCCCACATCCCATGCAAACAGTCATCTATACTCGACTTCTCTCTTTTCTCTTCTCTCTCTTTCTTAACTGTGCATCAACTGTTTCTAAAATTGACTTGTGCAGAAACATCCCGTGACAAAGACAACCTATGGCCATGAAAGGGACACTACAAAAGAAGACACATGTGTGGCATTATGACCCAAACAAAAACTTTTTCTATCATGGATGCGACACTTCCATCACAATAGTTGTGACAAAAATATGTATCATCATAGATGTGGTGGGACCCTACTTCTATGACACAAAATTATGATAGAAAATTGGCCTTTTGTCCTGGGCGGGCCGAAGGCGCACCTGCATGACATTCTTTGGGCCGTCCATGACGTAAAAAATTCATGATAGAAGTGAGGGCGATATTTTTTTTGGGTATTTACCGGCATACATGTGCAATCCGTGGGTTGTAGAGCCCGAGCGATGTAGTGTGGTTAGTGTGTTTCTCCCGTAGGCGTGCGTGTGCGAGCCCTTCGCTAACTGAACCTGAGTGAGCCATTCGCTTACTGACCCAAGTGGTCGATCCCTCGCTCGCACTACATTGAATCTGAGCGATCAATCCCTCGCACTACACTAAACCCGAGCGATCGCTCACTTACTAAACACGAGCGATCAATACCTTGAACTGTTGAACCTGAGCAATTCCTTTGCTGCTTACTGAACCCGAGCGATCCCTCCTACTACGTATTGAACCCGAGCAATCCCTTCACGGCTTATTGAACCCAATTAATGCGAGAGAAACTCATGCACATGCGTAATTTGCTGGCCCGATCGATCTATGTGTTGCATCGAGCCCCAACGCGAGACATTAGTTGATCTGGATGGTTTGTTGCCTCTTGATGAGTAGTCCCCGTTGCTGCCGCGCGCCCAACGCGTTGATTGAGTCAAGACGAGCAGCCAGTTGCATCGATCCAACCACTTGCATGAGACGTGTTGACCCAGCCGATTGGTTTGCTGTGGATGAACAGTCCCCATTGCTAGCGGCCACACGCGTATGTATGCCCCACCCCAGCGGTGAGTTGGCTATGGATAAACATGACTCCAACCATGTGTAGGTGGTTGGCGCTGGATGAACAGGACTTCGATCGATCGAGGAGGCCGTGCCGTGGTACACCACACCTTAGCCGGTTGGGGGTCGATGAACCGGACCCCGTGGAGGCCGTAGGCAGTTGGCGGTGGATGAATAGTAGCTCGTGGAGGTTGTAGGAAGTTGACAGTGGATGAACAGTGATATATATCCAATGTATCTATAATTTTTGATTATTCCATGCTAATATATTATCATTTTCGGATGTTTTACAATCATTTTATAGCAACTTTATATCATTTTTTGGGACTAACCTATTGACAAAGTGCCCAATGCCAGTTGCTGTTTTTTGCTTGTGTTTTACTTTGCAGGAAATCAATACCAAACGAAGTCCAAACGTAGCAAAACCTTTTGGTGATTTTTTATGGACCAGAAGACACACGATGGGCCAAGAAAGTACCTAAGGGAGGCTCCGAGGGGAGCACAACCCACCTGGGCGCGCTTAGGGGCCCAGGCGCACCCAGGTGGGTTGTGCCCTCCTCGCCCGCCTCCCGCACCGCCTCTTTGCTCTATAAATACCCCAATATTCTAGAAACCCTGGGGAGTCAACGAAAATCAATTCCAGCCGCCGCAAGTTCCAGAAACCACATAGCCAATCTAGACACCATCACGGAGGGGTTCATCATCCTCATTGGTGCCTCTCCATGATGCGTGAGTAGTTCATTGTAGACCTATGGGTCCATTGTTAGTAGCTAGGTGGCTTCCTCTCTTTTGATTCTTAGTACAATGGTGTCTTGGAGATCTATTTGATGTAACTCTTTTTTGCAGTGTGTTTGTTGGGATCTGATGAACTTTGAGTTTATGATCAGATCTATGTTTTTGTCCATGAAAGTTATTTGAGTCTTTTGATCTCCTATATGCATGATTACTTATAGCCTCATATTTCTTCTTCGAATCTTTGGTTTAGTTAGGCCGACTAGATCTATTTTCCTTGCCATGGGAAGAGGTGCTTTGTGATGGGTTCGATCTTACGGTGATTGATCCCACTGACAGAAGGGGAACCGACTCATATGTATCGTTGCCATTAAGGATAACAAGATGGGGTCTAATAACTAAATGAATAGATCTTGTCTACACCATGTCATCATTCTTATTGCATTACTCCGTAATTCCATGAACTTAATACACTACATGCATGTTGGATAGCGGTCGATGTGTGGAGTAATAGTAGTAGATGCAGGCAGGAGTCGGTCTACTAATCTTGGATGTGATGCCTATATAATGATCATTGCCTGGATATCATCATAATTATTTGAAGTTCTATCAATTGCCCAACAATAATTTGTTTACCCACCGTATACTATTTTTCTCGAGAGAAGCCACTAGTGAAATTTACGGCCCCCGGGTCTCTTCTTTATCATATTTGCCTTCGAGATTTATTTCTATTTGCTTTTATCTCCAGATCTATTAATCCAAAAACCCAAAAATACTCACTGAATTTTATTTGCTTTTATTTTCATCTATCAATCTACTATAATTTTATCACGTCCACTTGACAATTTCTCACACCGTTACCCAAAAGGGATTGACAACCCCTTTTACACGTCGGGTTTCAAGTATTTGTTCTTTGTGTGCAGGTACCGTTTACTTAGTGTTGCGTGGTTCTCCTACTGGTTTGATAAACTTGGTCTCATCACTGAGGGAAATACCTACCGTTGTTGTGCTGCATCATCCCTTCCTCTTTGGGGAAATACCGACGTAGTTCAAGCCAACATCAAAAGGAATTTCTAGCGTCGTTGCTGGGGAGACATCATCAACATATACTAGGTTCCTAATCACAAATCTCCTCTCCTTGCAATTTACATTATTTGCCATTTGCCTCTTGTTTTCCTCTCCCCCACTTCACAAAAATTTGTCATTTTATTCGCCCTCTTTTTTGTTCGCCATTTTCTTGTCAGATCTGTTTTTAAGTGCAATCTTGTTGCGTAGTCACGATGACTCAAGAGAACACCAAGTTGTGTGATTTCTCCAATACCAACAATAATGATTTTATTAGCACTCCGATTGCTCCTCCCGCCACTAGTGCGGAATCTTGTGATATTAATGCCGCTTTGTTGAATCTTGTTATGAAAGATCAATTTTTTGGTACTCCTAGTGAGGATGTCGCGGCCCATCTTAACACATTCGTGGAATTATGCAATATGAAAAAGAAAAAAGATGTGGACAATGATATTGAAGTTGAAATTATTCCCGTTTTCTTTGCGAGATCGTGCAAAAATTTGGTTTTCTTCTTTGCCTCGCAATATTATTGATTCTTGGGATAAGTGCAAAGATGCTTTTATTACTAATTATTTTCTGCCTATGAAAATTATTTCCCTTAGGACGCAAATCATGAATTTTAAGCAACTTGAGAATGAACATGTTGCACAATCTTGGGAAAGAATGAAATTGATGCTTTGAAATTGTCCTATTCATGGTTTAAATCTTTGGATGATCATACAAAAAATTTATGCGGGATTGAATTTTGTTTCTAGAAATCTTTTAGATTCTGCCGCAGGTGGTACTTTTATGGAAATTACTTTGGGTGAAGCCACTAAACTGCTAGACAATATTTTGGCAAATTATTCACAATGGCATACCGAAAGAGCTCCTACTAGTAAAAAAGTTAATTCGGTTGAAGAAATTTCTTCTTTAAGTGAAAAAGTCGATGCCTTTTCCAACCTTGATTGAGCAAAATAGTGATGCCGTAGATGTGAATTTTATCTCTCAAAACAATTTCAATAACAATGCTTATAGAGGTAATTTTAATCATAGGCCTTTTCCTAGTAATTCCTCTAATAATTATGGTAATTCCTATGGTAATCCTTCTTATAATAATAATAGGAACACCTCTGATCTTGAGAATAATATTAAAGAATTTATCAATACTCAAAAGGTTTATAATGCTTCGATAGAAGAAAAGTTGAATAAGATTGATGATATGTTTAGAAGTATTGATAGAATTTCTCATGATGTAGAAATTCTCAAGATGAAATTTTTTGTGCCTAAGGTTGAGGAATCAATTAAAGCTTTATATGTTTCTATGGATGAAAGTAAGAAAAGAACCGCTATGCTTAGAGCTAAAAGAGAATTTTTAGAAAATGCATTTTCTAGTGATTTCTTTCATAAAAGTGACGAAGCTCTTAAAATGACTGTTTTTTATTCTACTGATTCCTTCTTTAGTAAGATTAAAATTGATGTAAAGGTACTGTAGAATAGTCAGTGTTAGCTAGAAGGCGTCCCGATAATTTGGAAAGTGAAAATCTTGTTGAGAAAATTGATAAAAGTGGGTTTGAAGAGGTCAAAACTTTAACTAGTGATGTTCCCACTCTTTCGGATTACAAGGACTTTAATTATGATACTTGCTCTTTGATTGATTGTATTTCCTTGTTGCAATCCATGATAAATTCACCCTGTGCTTATGTACAAAATAAAGCTTTTACTAAACATATTGTTGATGCTATGATGAAAGCTTTAGAAGAAAACTTGGAATTAGACGTTTCAATTCCTAGAAAATTACATCATGAATGGGAACCTACTATCAAAGTCAAGATTAAAAATTATGAGTGTTTAGCTTTATGTGACTTGGGTTCTAGTGTTTCTGCTATTTCGAAATCTTTATGTGATACTTGGTCTTACCGATATTGAAGAATGTTCTTTAAATTTGCACTTGGCGGATTCTACTATTAAAAAGCCTATGGGAAGAATTAATGATGTTCTTATTCTTGCAAATAGAAATTATGTGCCCATAGATTTTATAGTTCTTGATATTTATTGCAATCCGTCTTGTCCAACTATTCTTGGTAGACCCTTTTTACGTACTATCGGTGCCGTGATTGATATGAAAGAAGACAATATTAAATTTCAATTTCTACTAAGGAAGGGTATGAAACACTTCCCTAGAACTAGACTTAAGCCACCATATGAATCAATCATGAGGGCATCGTATGGATCTAGAAACAAAGACGACAATACTTAGATCTATGCTTTATGCCTAGCTAGGGGCATAAAACGATAGCGCTTGTTGGGAGGCAACCCAATGAATAAAATTTATTTTCGTCTTTTTCTTTCTATTTTTGAGTGTTTGCACAATTATGCCTCTATTATGATTGTGTTTTCTATGTTTTAGTTAGTGTTTGTGCCAAGCAAAGCCTTTGGGATCATGTTGGATGATAGTTGATTTGATCCTGTTGAAAAACAGAAACTTTTACACTCAGAAAAATAATTTTCATAAATCATAGAAACGTGATTTTTCTCTAAAGTTTTTACAAAAGATGGATATACAAATTGCCCACTTGGTCCTAAATTTTCAGAATTTTTGGAGTTACGTAAGTATACGAAGTTCTCTGGTTACTACAGACCGTTCAGTTTTTGACAGATTCTGTTTTCTTTGCGTTGTGTGCTTATTTCGATGAATCTATGGTTTGTATTGGAGGGTATAAGCTATAGTAAAGTTGGAATACAGTAGATATAATGCAAAAGTAAAATATGAATGGGTCTGTAATAGTACTTAGAGTAGTGATTTGTGTTGTTATACTAACGGATCTCACGAAGGTTTTGTTGAGTTTTGTGTGATTGAAGTTTTCAAATTTTGGGTGAGATCACGATGGATGAAGGAATAAGGAGTAAGAAGAGCATAATCTTGAGGATGCCCCATGGCATCCCAAGATATTATCTAAAATAGAAGCAAGCAACCAAGCTTGGGGATGTCCTGAGTGGCATCCCCTCTTTCTTCTAACGACCATCAGTATTTTATTTGGGGCTATATTTTTATTCATCACATAGCATGAGTTTTTCTTGGAGCGTCTTGTATGATATGAGTCTTTGCTTGTTTTTTTTAATTTTAAGTCACCTATCCTTGATGGACACACCTATTTGAGGGAGCCAAAATTATGCTATGACTTGTTAGAATTGCTCTCTATACTTCACTTAAATCTTTATGAGCTATGGAATTGCTCTAGTGCTTCACTTATCTCTTTTTGAGCACAGTGTGCTTTAGTATTTTTGAAGAAATGATCTCGTGCTTCACTTAGATTTATTTGAGAGTTAGAACTTTTTTTGGAAATTCTCTCTTGCTTCACTTAAATTATTTTGAGAGAAGAAAATTTTTATGCTCATGTTCTTCACTTAGATTTGTTTGAGCTATCAAAAGCAACATATGAAATTAGTCCCAAATGATAGATATTCAAGGGGAATATAATAAAAACTTTCATGAAGATCATTGAAAAAAATAAACTTGATTCTTTGCAATAGTTTTGCGATATGTTGATATAATATGTGAGTCATGTTGATGAGTAATTATGCTTTAGTAAGAATATTGCTGTTAAGATTTGTGATTCCCTATGCAAGCACGAAAGTCAATATTTATGCAATGAAATTACATCCTACTTGTGGTGCATTATTCGGTGTTAGTTATGCTTAATGTTCGCTTATGAGATTTTTCATTTCTTGGTTGGATGCTTCTCAATCTTTTGCTAGCCTTCGTTTGCACTAAGTATGATCACTACTTGTGCATCCAAAATCCTTAAACCAGTTTTGCCACATGAGTCCACTATACCTACCTATATGCGATATTTCCATGCCATTCTAAGCAAATTTGTATGTGCCATCTCTAATTTTCAAAATAAATTTCTCTTTTGTGTGCTCGTACCGCTCATGAAACGGTAGGGGGTGGCTGCTATTTTTCCATGCTAGATGTGTTATTCTCAAGGTGAGTGTTTATTCACTTGTCATTGCACGGGAGTACGACAAAGGTATTAGGGATGCCCAGTCCCAAAATGAAAAATGAATTTACTTTAAGTTGTCAAATAATAAATTCATTGAAAAGTGTTGGTATGGACGGCACCCGTGGATTCGGTTAGCCATGGAATGTGAAAGTATGGTGGAAAAAGGAATAAACTTTATTTTCTGTTTGGGAACAGCCTATGGTATATCTAGCATGGAAAGTATTGGAAACTACTTGATCGTTTTCGTTGACAGGAAAAGCATACCACCCAAAATGTTTTTATCTCTATCTTTTTCACTTTGAGCTCTGACACCTCTACAAATCCCTACTTCCCTCTGTGAAGGTCCTTTCTATTTACTTTATGCAATTTTATTTTTATTTGAGTCTCCATCTTCTCTTATAAAGCACCAACTTAGGGGGCACTATGATCGTACTTGAGCATTGGGTGTAGCTAATATGCGAGTGTGTTTCATGAATGGATCAATGATTGAGCATAATGGGCTAGGGATAACTTTCTTTAGTGTTGATATTTTGAAAGACATGGTTGCTTGTTGATATGATTGAGTATTCAAATCTTCATGTCAAAACTAGACTATTGCTTTGAATCATATAAAAGTCCAAATGTCCATGCTACAAAGGAAAGAATATGTGATGAACATGTTAGGCAGCATTCCACATCAAAAATTCTTTTTTTATCATTTACCTACTTGAGGACAAGCAGAATTAAGCTTGGGGATGCTGATACGTCTCCAATGTATCTATAATTTTTTATTGTTCCATGCTGTTATATTATAATTCTTGGATGTTTTATAATCATTTTATAGCAACTTTATATCATTTTTTGGGACTAACCTATTGACATAGTGCGCAGTGCTAGTTGTTGTTTTTTGCTTGTTTTTTGAGACTAGCCTATTGACATACCAAACAGAGTCCAAAAGCAGCAAAACTTTTTGGTAATTTTTTCTGGACCAGAAGACACACGAGGGGCCACAAAAGTACCTGAGGGGGGCTCCGAGGGGAGCACAACCCACCAGGGCGCGCCTGGGAGCCCAGGCGTGCCCAGGTGGGTTGTACCCACCTCGGTCGCCTCCCGCATCGCCTCTTTGCTCAATAAATACCCCAATATTCCAGAAACCCTAGGGGAGTCTATGAAAATCAATTCTAGCTGCCGCAAGTTCCAGAAACCACAGATCTAAAGTAGACACCATCAGGGAGGGGTTCATCATCCTCATTGGTGCCTCTCCGATGATGCATGAGTAGTTCATTGTAGACCTAAGGGTCTGTAGTTAATAGCTAGATGGCTTCCTCTCTCTCTTTTGATTCGCAATACAATGGTCTCTTGGAGATCTATTTGATGTAACTCTTTTTTGCGATGTGTTTGTTGGGATCTGATGAACTTTGAGTTTATGATCAAATCTATGATTTTATCCATGAAAGTTATTTGAGTCTTTTGATCTCTTATATGCATCATTACTTATAGCCTCGTATTTATTTTTCGAATCTTTGGTTTAGTTAGGCCGACTAGATCGATTTTTCTTGCCATGGGAAGAGGTGCTTTGTGATGGGTTCGATCTTATGGTGCTTGATCCCAGTGACAGAAGGGGAACCGACACGTATGTATCATTCCCATAAGGATAACAAGATGGGGTCTAATAACTAAATGAATAGATCTTGTCTACACCATGTCATCATTCTTATTGCATTACTCCGTTATTCGATGAACTTAATACACTAGATGCATGTTGGATAGCGGTCGATGTGTAGAGTAATAGTAGTAGATGCAGGCAGGAGTCAGTCTACTAATGTTGGACGTGATGCCTATATAATGATCATTGCCTGTATATCATCATAATTATTTGAAGTTCTATCAATTGCCCAACAGTAATTTGTTTACCCACCGTATGCTATTTTTCTCGAGAAGCCACTAGTGAAATCTACGACCCCCAAGTATCTTCTTTATCATATTTGCCTTCGAGATCTATTTTTATTCACTTTTATTTCAGATCTATTAATCCAAAAACCCAAAAATACGTCGCTAAATTTTATTTGCTTTTATTTGCATTTATCAATCTACTACAATTTTATCACGTCCACTTGACAATTTCTGGCACCGTTACCCGAAAGGGATAGACAACCCCTTTTACACTTCGGGTTGCAAGTATTTGTTCTTTGTGTGCAGGTACCGTTTACGTAGTGTTGCGTGGTTCTCCTACTGGTTCGAGAACCTTGGTCTCATCACTGAGGGAAATACCTACCGTTGCTATGCTGCATCATCCCTTCCTCTTTGGGGAAATACCAATGTAGTTCAAGCCAACATCAAGCAATAGCCTATGGAGTCTATTTTACGGTACGCCACACCCCTCCCGGTGAACAGGACCCCGTTTCGGCCGTATGTGGTTGAACAGAACTCCGTTTGGTCCGTTTTGTGGTACACCATACCCCTCCTGATGAACATGACCCTGTTTTGACCGTATGTGGTTGAACAGAACTCCATTTTGTCCGTTTTGTAGTATGACACACAACCAGCCGATGGGGGTTGATGAGCATGACCCCATTTCGGTCATTCCGTCCAAATTGGTTGGTTCTCGATGATCAGGACACACTCCGACCTAGTTGGTTGGCTCCCGATGAACATGACGCTATTTCATCCGTTCCGACCCAGCCAGTTGGCTACTGATGAATAGGACGTCATTCCTACATACCCCCACCATGTAGTGCAACTGTCTGTTGCCTCTGCCACGTTGCCTCTCGATGTACATGAGCCCTGGCCATATGGGCGAGTGCGCGTTTGATGAGGACACCACAACCATCGACAAGTCTCCAACAGTTATAGGTCCAATCACAAGAAGTCGCGCCAAACTAATAAGTGACCAGGTGAACGCTAACTTGAGTTTACCTTATAACCTTGATGACACAACTATGCTTTCATCTCCATTGTTGTTGGTTGAACTTAGTTATCATGTGGAAGAAATCCAACAACCTATGAGCTCTTCAAGCAACCGGTTTGGAGGAACAAGTTTGAAGAAAACAAGTTTCAAGTGAACCTGAAGCTGTCAGTTTTTACCTCTGATGTTTCGTGGTGGCACACCCATATGGTGGAGACACAGGGCCATAGGGTTACATCAAAAGAAGCTAAAACAAATTATCTTTCTAATTCAAAAGACCTCACATCATTTGGAGTTGTGAGTCAAAAGTACTAGTCATTCTCGTGGAAGGTGTCCAGGCTGTCAGGGCTTCACGAGTTTCTGAGGAGCTCTCCAACAACTCCCAAAGTTGACTGCTTATTCCCCCAAGGAAGCCATGCAAACCTGCTTACTTTTGAAACCATTTTCACACCTAGCTAAGAGGGGTGGTCCCTGCTATAAGACCCCATTTCCCCCATCCTCCTAGAAACCATTTGTCAAACCATTCAGCCACAAGCTCATGCAGCAAGACTGCTAGAGAGATCCGAGAGATCTTGCTACCTTTTGCTCTTGTGAGTTCATTCGGATTCACGAGAAGGAGCCTCTGGTTCCCCCTAGTTCGTGCTCTATGGTTCCGGCCATTTTGTGTGGATTAGTCCCGGTTTGTGGTTCTGCGATTGTCGGAGAGCGGGTTGGAGTTCTTGTAGCTTCGGTCAGCTATCCCCAACGTACGGGTTGCATCCAACCTTGGCAAGTATAAAGATAGTTATCCAGGCTGCTTGCAGCTAGTTATCCCTCCCGATTCAATCCTACGACGTGAATATCGGGCCACCCTCGGGCGTGAACTCGTTCATCGGGTTCTCACCTATCAGAGTGGCAAAAAAATCAAAGAGAGAAAAAAAGAGTGGCAAAACTAAGTCAAGAGAGAAAAAAGAAAGTGTTGTGTAAGATCCTAAAGTTTTAGCTTGGTAGAAAAAATTTAGAAGCTTGTGTGTTGTGTGTTTTTCAATCTTGGTGCAAAGGTGCAGCAGATCTATCCCCATATTTTCTTGGTTTGCATCAAGTTGATTTCAGTACAGGCCCCTTTTTGTTTACCCCGCCGAGCTCCACAAAAAACCGAAGCTAGTTTTTTGATCCCTGTCTTTCAATCGCTTTAACACATCCGGGAGAAGCACAATTTGATGTGAACTCATAAGAACTTTGGTGGGTAAGAGGTGAGGTTGTGGGATTCCACAAAATTATCCTATTCCACTTTAGGCCTTACTAACATGGCAGGATGTAGATCGAGTGTTCATGGAGAAGATGCCCCGGTCACACGTGTTGATTTTCAGGAATTGGTTCGAAACCTTGGAAGGATGTTTCATGAGCGGCCTCCAGAAGTTGGCGATAGGGTTCGACACCGACAACACCCTATTGACCCACTTGAGGAAGTTGGGGATGAGAATTTCGTGCATGCTGCTGTTGACGGTGCCTTGGAGGATGATAACAACAGCTATGGTGGACATGTGGCTATTGCTCGTGGGGGTGGTGCTACTGCTCATGGAGGGCAGTGAGGAGGACAACTTTGAGGGCGAGGCCATGGTCCTCATGGGCACTACTATGACCCTCATGGGCGTGTTTCTCGTGGTCATGGAGATGATTTTGATGATTATGATGGTGTCCCATACCGTCATGCTGTTGAAGATGGGCGTCATGCAGAACATCGTGACCGAGTTGGTCGAGATGCCATAGCAAGAATCAAGTTGCACGTCCCCAAGTTTACAGGAAGGGAAGACCCCGATGCATATTTTGATTGGGAAGAGCAGTGTGATCAGATTGTTCGTATCCATAACCTTGCTGATTCAAAGAGAGTAAACCTTGCTTGTGTTGAGTTTTCTGGTTATGCACTCACTTGGTGGAAGCAACTAAAAGAAAATCAGCTGCTGGTAGGCCGTGACCACATTGACACTTGGGAAGAGATGAAACAAGCCATGATGCGAAGGTTTGTTCCTTCACAATATCAAAGAGATCTCCGCAACAGATTGCAGCGCCTCAGCCAAGGTACGCGCATGGTGGATGAGTACTATAAAGAGATGGAATTACTGCTCGTTTGTGCTTGTATTCATGAGGATGAGGAGTCAAAGATGGCAAGATTTCTGCATGGTCTCAACAATGAAATTTCTGATTTTGTCGAGATGTTTCCCTATAGCACTCTACAAGATCTTCTGGAGCAAGCAAAGTGCACAAAGAGGAAGGTGCAGTGGAGTGGTCATGGACGGATATCTCATAACTGCACCACTATACCATGGAAAAAGTCGCAGCCGAGTGCCTCTCATGGTGGTTCTCAGTTTCAGCATGCTTCACATCCTACTACCACCCAGCAAACAACGGCTTCATCGGGATCATCACCGGCTCCTAGGAATGTTGACAAGCGTGCTCCTTCTGCTGCTGGAATTACCTCTAACCCCACGGATGTACCATCATCTCGAAGCCGAGATATTGAGTGTTATAAGTGCAAAGGGCATGGTCACATTTCTTCTGAATGTCGAAACAAGAGAGTTCTATTTATCAATGAACAAGGTGAATGGGAATCTAAGAGTGAACATGAAGATAGTGGAGCATCGGGTGATCATGGCGATGACGATGATGAGAAGAGTGCTTGTGATACTCGGGCCGACATGGGAGATTGCTTTGTTTCCCGTTGTGTGCTTAGTGTCAATGCAGCTAGAGAAGAGAAAGGGCAGCGACATAATATTTTCACACCCGTGGCACCATCAAGGACAAGGTTTGTAGAATTATTGTTAACAATGGAAGCTACAACAACATTGCAAGTCCAGATTTGGTAGAGAAATTGGGACTGAAACAAAGGAGGCACCCAAGTCCATATAAGATGCAATGGCTCAATGATTGTGGTACACTTTGAATAAGCAACATAGTCAGCATCCAGTTTTCCATTGGGAAGTACCGAGATCAAGTGGAGTGTGACGTGGTGCCAATGCAAGCATGTGAATTGTTGTTGGGAAGACCTTGGTTGTATGATCCTGGTGTGCAAATCAGCGGTCGTGCTAATCATCTCTCGTTACAATACGAGGGAGAACGCATATCTTTGCTCCCTTTGACACCCGAAGAAATATTGATGGATGATCTGAAAAAGAAAGAGAAAGTGAGCGAGAAACACTTGAGTGAGATCCACGAACATAGTGAGCGAGAGAATCTAAAGGCAAATAAAACCCCACAACTTAAATTGACCAAGACATGGGAAAAACAGGGATTGGTTATGATGGCTAGGAAAAGGGACATGGGAGAGTTGAGAGAACCCAATTCTGTGTTCTTTATACTTTTGTACAAGGACAACTTTCTTTCTACTAATGAATTACCCTCTACCACTCCTAGTGTTGTTGCTGAAATTTTGCAGGGGTATGAAGATGTGTTCCCTGAGGAGATACCACCGGGGCTGCCACCACGAAGAGGGATTGAGCACCAAATTGATTTGGTCCCAGGAACCCCATTACCGAACCGACCACCATACCGCACAAATCGGGAGGAAACCAAGGAGATTCATCGACAGGTTGAAGGCCTACTAAACAAAGGTTATGTAAGGGAAAGTCTCTCTCCTTGTGCTATACCCGTTCTTTTAGTACCAAAAAAAGATGGATCTTCTCGAATGTGTTGTGATTGTAGGCCTATTAACACACATCACCATGAGGTATGGCACCCCATAGGCTTGATGATATGCTTGATGAACTTAGTGGCGCCACCATCTTTTCAAAAATTGACTTGCGAAGTGGCTACCACCAAATTAGAATGAGAGAGGATGATGAGTGGAAAACTGCTTTCAAAACAAAATCTGGTTTGTATGAGTGGTTAGTTTGCCATTTGGATTGACAAATGCACCTAGTACCTTCATGAGATTAATGAATCATGTGCTTAGAATGTTCATTGGCAATTTTGTGGTTTTTTACTATGATGACATCCTGATTTATAGCAAAAATTTGGATGAACATGTTGAACACATCCAGTGTGTGCTTGCTGTCCTAAGAGAGGAGAGATTATATGCTAACAAGGAAAAGTGCATATTTTTCATGTACAAAGTTGTGTTTCTTGGCTTTATTGTTTCAGGTAAAGGTGTGGAGGTAGATGAGGAGAAGGTCAAAGCCATCTGTGAGTGGATGCCTCCACAAAATGTAAGCCAAGTACGAAGCTTTCTTGGCCTTGCTGGTTTCTAACGTCGGTTTGTGAAGGACTTCAGCACCATTGTTGCCCCAATGAATGAGCTAACCAAGAAAGATGTTCCCTTCAACTGGGCAAATGCACAAGAGAAGGCCTTCCAAGAGCTGAAAGAAAAATTGACATCTACACCATTGCTTGCACTACCAACTTTGGTAAGACTTTTGAAATTGAATGTGATGCAAGTGGTGTGTGTGTATTGGAGGCGTACTAATGTAAGAAGGTAGGCCTATTGCATATTTTAGTGAGAAACTAAGTGGCCCAACTCTAAATTACCCAGTTTATGACAAAGTACATGCACTTGTGAGATCTTTGGAAACATGGAAACATTATTTGTGGCCTAAAGAATTTGTGATACATTCCGACCATGAATCTTTAAAGCACCTTAGGGGTCAACAAAAACTGAACCGCAGACATGCAAAATGGAGTGAAATCATAGAATATTTTCCCTATATTGTCAAGTACAAGAAAGGAAAAGATAATGTTGTTGCCGATGCTTTGTCTAGACGCCATAGTTTACTCTCACAACTTGATACTAAAATTCTTGGGCTGCAAAGTATGAAAGAATTGTATGCCAATGACCCATATTTTGCTGAACCACACTCAAAGTGTAGTGGGGGGGAGGTTGGGAAAAGTTTCACGTGCATGATGGATTCTTGTTTCGAGCTAACAAATTGCGCATCCCCGATTGCTCTGTTCGTTTGCTGCTTTTGCAGGAGGCTCATGCTGGTGGTCTCATGGGACATTTTGGAGCAAAGAAAACTGAGAATTTGCTGATTGACCATTTCTTTTGGCCAAGAATGAGGCATGATGTTGAGCGCTACGTGCTACATTGTGAGATCTGCCGCAAAGCTAAGTCACGTCTAAACCCTCATAGGCTTTATACGCCTTTATCAATTCCTAGTACACCTTGGGAAGATATTTCTATGGATTTGTTCTTGGATTACCGCACACTAAGAGGGGGAGTGATTGAATTTTTGTGGTGGTTGATAGGTTTAGCAAAATGGCTCATTTTATCCCGTGTCATAAGAGCGATGATGCTTCACACATTGCTGATTTGTTTTTCAGGGAAGTCGTGCGGCTACATGGAGTACCACAGACTATTGTTTCAGATCGTGACACCAAGTTTCTGAGCTATTTTTGGAAAACATTGTGGGAAAAGCTAGGAACAAAGCTTATGTTTTCCACTACGTACCACCCACAAACGGATGGACAAACTGAAGTTGTCAACCACACACTATCCATGATGCTGAGAGCAGTTTTGAAGAAAATTTTGAAGATGTGGGAAGAGTGTCTCCCACACATGGAGTTTGCATACAACAAGGCAGTACATTCGACCAATAAATTTTGTCCTTTTGAAATTGTTTATGGTTTCAAACCATCTGCTCTCATAGATCTTTTTCCTTTACCATTGCAGGAGCAAACAAATCTTGATGCAAGTAAGCATGCTGACTTCATGAAGAAAATTCATGAGAAGACCAAGGAAAATATTGAGAAGATGACTGAACAATATGCAAAACGAGCAAACAAGGGAATAAAGGTGTCGTTTGAAGAAGGTGATCTTGTGTGGGTGCACTTGCAGAAGGATCGTTTCCTGGATCAACGCAAATCCAAGTTGCAGCCACGTGAAGATGGTCCATTAAAGTGCTTGCAAAGATAAATGACAATGCCTACAAGATTGACCTTCCGATGGATTATGTTGTTAGTCCAACTTTTAATGTGTTTGACCTTGCTCCATACTTTGGACCATCAAAGTCGAGGACGACTCCTTTTCAAGAGGGGGAGGATGATGAGGATACCACAACCATCGACAAGTCTCCAACAATTATAGGTCCAATATAAGAAGTCGCACAAAACTAATAAGTGACCAGGTGAATGCTAACTTAAGTTTACCTTATAACCTTGATGACACAACTATGATTTCATCCCCATTGTTTTTGGTTGAACTTAGGTATCACACAGAAGAAATCCAACAACCTATGAGCTCTTGAAGCAACTGGTTTGGAGGAACAAGTTTGAAGAAAACAAATTTCAAGTGAACCTGATGTTGTAAGTTTTTACCTCTTATGATTCGTGGTGGCACACCCATACAGTGGAGATATGGGGCCATAGGGTTACATCAGCAGAACCTAAATCAAATTATGTTTCCAATGCAAAAAACCTCACATCATTTGGAGTTGTGAGTCAAAAGTACTAGTCATTCTTGTGGAAGGTGTCGAGGCTGTCAAGACTTTGCGAATTTTCGAGGAGCTCTCCAACAACTCCCAAAGTTGACTGCTTATTCCCCCAAGGAAGCCATGCAATCCTACTTACTTTTGAAACCATTTTCACACCTAGCTAAGGCTATGTTCGGTTACACCCGACCCCGCCGGGATTGAGTGCCAATCCCCCCGATCCGCGTGGATTTCGCCCGACCGGGGTTCAATCCCGGTCTGCCATCTACGTGCCTTCGGTTAACACCGGCCGGTATGAAACCCCGCTCAAACCTCTCGTAAACCACGCAGAAACCACCAGGAAGTAACCCTCTCCTCCCACCCTGTGGAAGCAACCCCCGCTCGAGTCCTCTCTCTCTCTCGCCCCAACGCCTCTCTTCCTCTTCTGATTGTGTGGCGACGCCGGCGCCGGAGACGGAGGGACAGCAACGGCGCTACTGGAGGAGACGGCAGTGGTGCTTCCCCGTCCCGTTCCTCTTCCTCTCCCCTGCCCAACTGGTGGCACCTCATCCAATCGTAGCGGCGGCGCGAGCTCGCCGGCGACCCGGAGCAGCGGCGCCGCGAGCTTTCTGGCGACCACAATGACCCTATAGCCGGCATGCTTCTTCCGCGATGGTGGACCGGTAAGCCCGTGCTCCTCCTCCTCTAATGTCTGGTTCCTTGATAATGAGTTCTTGGTTCGGATCTTGAATCTAGAAGTGTGAAGATTGAATTCTTAGCCTCGTGATCATGTACCTAAACACGGCCGTAATGCTGAATCCAGGAACAAGATCTGCAGGGCATCGAGTACGGCTCCAAGTTCCTCTGGAACGGCCAGCCCGACACCTTTGTCAGATTCAGCCTGACGACCTCCGAACAGATTCAGCCTGCTTGGATTGCATAGTGGCAAGGATTTGGCCCCCAAGTGGTTTTGGTGTCAAGCGGGGGTCACCCAATCCTCTAGAGGGTTAAATCCACTAGAGGTTTATTTCCACTACAACCGAACAAAGCCTAAGGGGGGTTGTCCCTGCTATAAGACCCCATTTCCCCCATCCTCTTAGAAACCGTTTGTCAAACCATTCAGCTACAAGCTTATGCAGCAGGACTGCTAGAGAGATCCGAGAGATCTTGCTACCTTTGCACTTGTGAGTTCATTTAGATTCGCGAAAAGGAGCCTCTAGTTCCCCCTAGTTCGTGCTCTACGGTTCCGGCCGTTTTGTGTGGATTAGTCCCGGTTTGTGGTTCTGTGATTGTTCGGACAACGGGTTCGAGTTCTTGTAGCTTCGGTCAGCTATTCCCAATGTATGGGTTGCATCCAACCTTGGCAGGTATAAAGCTAGTTATCCCGGCTTCTTGCAGCTAGTTATCCCTCCCGATTCGATCCTAAGACGTGAAGATCAGGCCAACCTCGGGCGTGAACTCATTCATCGGGTCTCACCTATCAGTACGTGTTCGAGACCCCGCCGTATGTACTTACATGGCCATATTTTTTGCAGCATGGTTGTACATACATGTACACAATTTATATGGGACTGCGTGACATGCTATGTCGGGACTCTACTACGACACGTGCCGCTCCTTACTCGCCATGGTTCATTGTTGCAGAGAGACCGACGAGTATGTACACACACATTTACGATCAAATAGATAACGCTATGTACGCTTCAACTTGGTGGGTCCCAACTATCAGAAGGGAAACATTTCTGCGCATCATAAAGAGGCACTTTATTGAGTGCAACTATGTAGCTAGTGGATCCCAGTTGTCAGGGAAAGGAAGTATTTTTTTCATGTAATAAGGAGGCACTTCCTTGCATGCGAATATGTAGCTGATGGGTCCCAGCTGCAAGGGGGAGGAATCATTTTTTGGGTGATAAGGATGCACTTCCTTGTGTGCGACCATGTAGATGGTGGGTCCCAACTGTTGTGTGTGTGTGTGGGGGGGGGGGGGTTGTGCGTAATAAAGAGGCACTTGCTTGCACGCGACCATCTAGATGTGGGTCCCAATTGTCAGCCTCTCCGCATACAGTCCTGTTCTGATGGATGTCGTTCATTGACCACATTGACCACGCCGCGCCGAGAGCACCAAGGAGGTGGATAGCGGCGAGACCTAGTAACAGAACCACCTGGAGTTGGGGAAGATGCAATAGTAGATGCCCATGCGGAGGGGTGGTATGAGGGTTTACTGGTTGACTATGGTCTGAGGCTGCCGTCGCCGGAGAATAGCAGGAGGTGTGGATGATCAGAGGGATGGCCTAGCCAGAAGTGGGAGAAGGGTGGGGCGACGAGGCCTGCGCAACAACACAACCGACCATGGGCGGTGGGAGTAGGGGGTCCTGCCGGTACTGGTTTGGACGGCTCTAGCAAGAAGATCACACATTGAAGAAGCACGACGTCCATTGGATGAACATCCAACGACTACTGCCGCTAGAATCGTGTGCTGACTATAAGTTGACAAAGCCATGCGTATGCGTGCTACTTGTGAGCTGCATTGGGATTTCCTCAAAGAGGAGAGGATAAAGTAGTATAGTAGAGATAAGTATTTCCCTCAGTTAAGAACCAAAGTTATTAATCTAGTAGGTGAACTACATAGAACGTTGTTAGCAGCACCCGCACACACAAAAGAAAATACTTCCAACCAGCGCGAACAAGGAGATTGTCAATCCCCTCAGCGGTTACTTGCAAGGATTAAATCTCGTAGTGGTAGGTAATAAGGGAAACCGCAAAACAAAATAAAATAAATAAAATTACAACAAGGTATTTTTGTGTTTTTATATATGATAAAAGTAGACCCCGGGGCCATAGTTTTCACTAGAGGTTTCTCTCTCGAGAACATAACATACGGTGGGTGAACAAATTACTATTGGACAATTGATAGAGAAGCGCATAGTTATGACAATATTCAAGGCAATGATTATGTATATAGACATCATGTCCGAGACAAGTAGACCGACTCCTGCCTACATCTTCTACTATTACTCCACCAATCAACCGCTATCCATCATGCATCTACGGTATTAACTATAAAATAGAGTAACGCCTTAAGCAAGATGACATGATGTAAACAAAGTAAACTCAACTAATATGAATAAACCCCATCGTTTTATCCTCAACAACAACAATACAAATACGTGTCTTGTCCCCTACTTTGTCACTGGGATAGAGCACCACAAGATTGAACCCATCATAAAGCACCTCTCACATTGCAAGATAAATCAATCTAGTTGGCCAAACAAAACGGATAGATCGGAGAGAAATATAAAGCAACAACAATCATGCATAAAAGGATTCAGAGAACACTCAGTTAATATTCATAGATAATCTGACCATAAACCCACAATTCATCAAATCCCAACAAATACACTACAAAAGAAGATTAAATCGGATAGAACTCCAAGAACATCGAGGAGGACATTGTATTGAAGATCAAAGAGAGAGAAGAAGCCATCTAGGTACTAGCTATGGACCCGTAGGTCTGTAGTGAACTACTCATGCATCATCGGAAGGCAGAAAGGATGATGTAGAAGCCCTCCGTGATCGATTCCCCCTCCGGTAGTGTACCAGAAAAGGCCTCAAGATGGGATCGCAGATAACAGAAGCTTGCGGCGGCGAAAAAACTGTTTCTGGTGGCTGTCTGGTATATTGGGAATATTTGGGAATTTATAGAGGTGGAATTAGGTTAATAGGTGCCACAAGGGGCCCATAAGCACAGGGGGCGGGCCCCTGGTGATCTTGTTGCTCCCTCGTGGCTCTTCAAGTCTTCTCCCGAACCTTCGTGGATCCCTTATGGTCCATACAAAATCACCGTAAAGTTTCATTGTGTTTGCACTCCATTTGATATCAATTTTCTAAAAAGCCGGAAATAAGAAAAAAATTTGGCAACTGGCACCAGGCACTAGGTTAATAGGTTAGTCCCAAAAAATGATATAAAGTTCCTTATAATTGCATATAAAACAACCAGGATTGATACTATAATAGCATGGAACAATAAAAAAATGTAGATACATTGGAGATGTATCAAGCATCCACAAGCTTAATTCCTGCTCGTTATCAAGTAGGTAAATGATAAAAACAGACTTTTTGATGTGGAATGCTACCTAACATGTCTATCATGTAATCCTTCTTTTATGGTATGAATATTTAGATCCAAATTATTCGAAGCAATAGTCTTTAATTTGACATAAACACATCAACACTCAGGCATACCGACAAACAATCATGCCTTTCAAAAAAAATGCTAAAGAACGCTATCCCTACAAAATCGTATAGCCTTTTCATGCTCCATCTTCTTAACAAAGAATATAAATCAAGTAAAACCCCAATGTCATCCAAGCAATTGGTTCATACTTTTTAATGCGCTTCAGCTTTTTCAACCCCCACGCATACATGAGTGAAAGACATGGAAATAACACTATGGGTGGAATAGAGTGCGGTGATAGAGATTAATAATGGGATGACAAAATAGGAAGACAGTCTTACATTGAGGTGGCTAATCAACGGGCTATGGAGATGTCCATTAATTGATGTCAATGAGAGGAGTAGGGATTGCCATGCAATGGATGCACTAAAATCTATAAGTGTATGAAAAATCAAACTGAAAACTAAGTGGGTGTGCATTCAACTTGCTTGCTCAAGAAGACCTTGCGCATTTGAGGAAGCCCATCATCGAAATATACAAGCCAAGTTCTATAATGAAAAATTCCCACTAGTATATGAAAATGACAACATAGGAGACTCTCTATAAGAAAAACATGGTGCTACTTTGAAGCACAAGTGTGCAAAAGGATAGTAAAATTGCCCCTTCCTTCTTTTTCTCTCATTTTATTGTTGGGCTCTTTTTGGCCTGTTTTCTCTCTCTCTTTTATTTCCTCAATTGGATAATGCTCTAATAATGATGATCATCACACTTCTATTTACTTACAACTCAACATTACAACTCGATAAAACTGAAACATATGACTATATGAATGCCCCTGGCAGTGTACAAGGATGTGCAATGATGCTAGCGTAACATGTATGATAATGATGAACGGTGGCCGAGCCACAAATACTATGTTAGCTATATGATCATGCAAAGCAATATGACAATTGTCGGGGAAAACGGCACCTATGGGATCACAAGGATCTCTTCTACAGTTGGCGGGGAGAGAGCTGTGCAAAGAGCAGGTCTAATGATCAGCGCGAGGGATTTTTACCCAGGTTCGGGACGCAATGGTGCGTAAAAACCTAGTCCTGTTTGTGTGTATATTTTGTGTTCTTGAGTTCTTGAACTAGCTGCGGTGCATGCCCAGTCCCAAAAGTCTGAATCCTCTCTCAGTACGCCTCAGGCCTCCTTTTATATGTCAAAGGGTTTGCCACAGTGGCACACAGGAGGTGGAAAGTATCCATAGTGTACAAGTTTATCTCTGACATTGTAGGACAAACGCATTAAAGGTGCTGCCTACGTGCCCTTAAGCTTTATCGGGGACGGCAATAGAAGTCGTCCAGGTTGCTGAGGCATGCAGTGCTAGGCTGGATGGCTAGCTGCTGTGTTGGCGTAGTGGTAGAGCCTCCATGAAGATCTGCATGTCGCCACGTAGGCGCTTGCTTAGTTGGCCCAGAAGTTGCGTGCTACCACGCAGGCGTCTGCCTAGTTGGCAAGCTGGCCGTCGCGCTGGAACGAGCGTGAGGTGGCAAGAACCTCATCGAGTGCGGGCCTGGCTGTGGCCCCGTAATCGTCCTCGGCAAGGGTCTTGTCGGGGGCCTCGCAGTTGTCCCCAGCAAGGGCCTTGCTGGGGGCTTCGTCTTCTGGTCTCCATGTAGACTAGAAGGCCACCAGTCTTCACAAAGATTTGCATGCCACTATGCACGCGCACCCGAGCCTTGGCTTTGACGTTGTCGATGATGTCAGAGCTCTCAGTCTCAAGGGTGATGGCCTTGTTGGTGCTTCATGGGTTGCCCTGGCAAGGAGCTTGCCGGGGCTATGCAAGCCGCTCGGCAAGGATGTTACCGTGGGAGGTCCAGCTTGTCCTCTGTTCTTTGTTCACTGTCTTGAATGTTGTCTTGGTAGTCTTGTATCTTGTCCTTCTGCTGCTCCATCAAGCCCTACGCAGGCGTGGCTACGACTGCCTGTGCACAAGTAAGGGGTACAAAAAAGCTCATACTTTTATACACCGAACAGGAGCCCCTGGGCCTGGGCCACACATAAGCGCGAAGCATAGTTGGGCCAGGCCCAAAACAACGGGCGCGTGTGGCAGAGATTTAACCGCTGTCAATTCTTCGTCAGTTGTGCTTCCCCACGATCCGCATTGAGTGCGTGACATGGGGTCGTGCGTGGAACAGCCGCTGCACGCCTGCGTCACCTCGTAGTGAATAGTAAATAGGCGGCCCGCACCTTCCCCATAAAAAGAGGAATCCGCAGGGGCGCTGCTCATTTACCCTCTGTGCCCTTCCTAATGTAGGAACCACCGTTCCCCTCTTCTTCCTTGACCGCAAACCAGAGTTCTCGCCTCTGCTCACCGCCACCGCGCTTCTATTGCTTCTTGATTCCTCGCCCCTTCTCAGCTGCCATGGCGCCCAAGTCAAGCAAGTGCAAGGGAGTGGCCAAGGCCGCCGAGGGGAAGGAGGTGCCGGAGAGCGAGCTGGTGAAGCTGTGGAAGAAGCACGCCCTCTTTGTCTTGACGGTCGATGTGCTCAGCCTCAGGTAAAAATTTAAGTGCCTATGGGGAGAGAGACGGCGGGGCATCCTGCCACGGCCATCATCCCCGCTCCCTTCACCAAGCCAAGTCCAGACAAATACCCTTTTTTGATTACTTCTCCTGCGGGCTCTGCCCCCTTTCTCCGATTTCTTCAACAGCATCATGCACACCTACGGCTTCCACCTTCTGGATTTTACGCCGAATGTCGTGGCATGCATGGCCTTCTTCGCCCACCTTTGTGAGGGCTTTGCTGGGGTGCATCCCAACACGACGCTCTTCTGCCACTACTTCGTGCCTCGTATCCAGGCAGGGGCGCCATCTCCGGGTGCGTCACTTGGATTCCAAGGGCCTTGAGCAAGGGTATGTACCCGAAGGGTTCCACGAAGGATAAGTGGGATGAATGGCGGGGCGGTGGTGCTGGATCAAGGAGAAGGATCCGCAGGAGTTCTACTAGGTCCGTCGGAGGCCGCCGCTCCGCGGCAATGACTAGGGCGAGCTTGACACCGACGACAAGAAGCGCACGGTTGCCACCACCAGGATCCATCGCCTCACCTCGGTCGGGCTCACGCTCGAGATGATTGGGGCCGCCTTCATCCGCCGCCGCATTGCTCCTCTGCACAATAAGGGGAGACCGGCCTGGGACTTCCAGAACGCGGCCGACATCATGAGGCTTTGCCCCGGCCTGAATTATAACTTCACGGTGATACAACACGCGCATCTCTGCCAGAGGCTTTTTCAGCTCAAGGTTGACGAGACCGGCTAGGCCGAGAAGTCTGGCAAGGCCGCCAAGACCGGCAAGGCTGATAATCCGTTCAGGTTGCCAGCGGGGGTGGTCCCATTGAGAAACAACTCTTGTCTGACCACCATCATAGCCATGATGCCAGTGTTCAACACACACGGACTCGATTCGACCTGGGTCGAGCCAAAAGCGGAGCTGGTGCAGAAGTTCTTCAACAACCTGTCGGAGACATACATCCGTGCCGAGCCGGAGCTCATCCGCCCTACCATCGCAGAAGAGGTGGCGTACATTGCTGCCAGGGTGGAGGAGGCAACACTTGTCAAGGAGGCCGGCAGCCTCAGCACCGTGGAGGACGAGGCCGAAGAGGCCGAAGAGGAGAAGAAGTTTGCCGAGTGGACGGGGTCTGCCAGGGAGCCTAGTGGTGCCGGCGCCGGGGTCCCCCTTGCTGAGGAGGCGGCTGAGGAGGGATCTGACACGGACGAGCCGTCGGCCCCAAAACATAGGCACGTCCTACAGCGGGCCAGCTCCGGCGAGCCAGTCCGGCCCGGCAAGGCCACGTAGCGGCAGGAGGCCCAGGCGCAACCCATGTGCCAGACGAGGCGCGCGGCCGCAGAGGCGGCGAAGAAGGCTGCGGCCGCTGCCTCCTCCTCAACCAAGCGCGCCGCCGCCTCCTCCTCGACCAAGAAGCCAAGGACCCTATCTCCTCCTCCTCGTCCCTCGACGGACACCGTCTCGGTGGCTGATTTTGACCTCGGGTCCTTTAGCCCGAAGACGAAGAGGAGGCCAGAAGAGGAAGACGAGTAAGCACCTTGCCTTCCCATTCATTCCCTGATCCTTTATTTAGAGCATTTTATCTTGGCTTGATCTTGTCTTCACAGTGACACGGAGACGCTGGCTCAGCGGGTGGCGAAGAGAGCCAAGGCTTTGACGGGCGACAAGCCCCCGACAAGCACTTCACGCGCATCATGGATGATCGTGATCAGCCTGGATACCAGCCCTCAATGCAGCCCCCACTCTAGCCCCCGGCATGAGTCTGTTACTCATTTTCCGCTGGCGGGCATTGGAGTGTGTATCTTTAATGCCGACCTTGCCGGGTTCACAGCAGGAAAGCGGCAACAGGAGGAGCCGCTGAGGGCCACCCCCGACACGCTGCCCCCGTCAACCACACCACCCAGAGGGGTGTCCCCAGCAAGGGCATCCACCGACGAGCCCATGCACATGGAGGAAGAGGTGGTGGGCACAGGCGTTGGTGGCTCCGTCCCGGCAATGAATGTTGCCGGGGAGGGAACCACTTCTTCTCAGCTCGGCACGGGTAAGTTGCTCGCCTCCCGGCCCTCGCCATCTTTACCATGCGGTTTTCTTTCTTTTCTTTGCTCTGAACTTTGATTTTTGGCTTCGCTTCATTCTTCTTTTTTCCTTCCAGACCCACCTTCGACGGATCAGACGGACGTCGACGCTGTCATCAAGGAGACCGCCAAGGATGCCGAGGCTGAGGCCACCAAAATTGCTGTCGAGGAGTGTAGCGACTCGAATCCCAATGGATCAAAGTCTCTGTGCTTAAGTGTCATCCCTGGATCGGTATGCTGACACACATAGTACTCGAGGATTTATAACAGAGTTCAATCACACACGTATTACATCGAGGCCCTCATAAAAAGTATTTATTACAAAAATATGGCTGAAGGCCAACTAATATAAAATAACTGCGGAAGCTTCGAAGATAAATGAGTCCATCAACTCCACGGCATAACGGAGTGCATGACAACGACCTAGCGCACCTTATTCTTCGTAGGAAAACTCTGCAACATGAGACGTTGCAGCCGTGTAGGTCAGACATGGAATATGCTGGCAAAGTCACACTATACTGCAATGAATGAAAGAGACTATAACTACATGCACATTTGGCTGGTGGAGGCTCTAAGTTTATTTTTTCCATAAAGCTAATTTTTTTCCCTACAACAAAGGAATACATTTTTTATTTACTACCAAATTTATGCCAACATTGATAAGGTTCCTCCAATTCAATTCCCAAAATTACCAAGTATAAATAATAAACCCAATACATTAATTAAAGAGTGACGAGATCAACAAATAATTCACTTCCAGATACTCAAATTGTCCATAACCGGGGACACGACTAATCATGATTAGTTTGTACACTCTGCAGAGGTTTGCACACTTTTCCCCACAAGACTCGGCCGCATCCATGATCGGAAGATTGAGACATAGCCTTTCTGAAGTATTTCCTCTAAACCCTGGGTAGACCGGTACACCTACTTTCCCACTACATCAACTAGTCTACCATGGAAAGAGGTCACACAACTTACTCAACTATGCCAGAGCCCATAATGGCTTGTGGCTGCACACAGAAGTTTCTAGGCATGAAATTTCATATGATCCCTTTGAGCCTGGGTGGCGGACCTAGGGTAATCACACGGGTACTCCGGGATTCCCTTGGGCAAGCACTGGTTTCTCTAGGTGCCCCAAACAATCCACCCAGATGTGTATTAAAGTTCCCACCTTAATTTCCCTTAGTTATTATTACTTTCGCAACTTTCATGAATCTCACATACCAATCCCCGTCTACGAGCATGGCTAAGCAATTTATGAGCATAACATATATTTTCGGAGTGATCAAAGGTAATAGGTTCCTACCTCATGAACTACATAGCAAAACCACATGTTCCCAATCCTAATTATGCAATTTTTGAGGGTGAAACTAATGCATTATAAAATTGGGTATAAAAGAGTATCATCAAAGTGTAACTTGCCTTGCTAACGATCGGAAAACTCCAGAGATTTGTAGTAGCAAGCTTCGCACTCCGGAAAATCTATCGTAAACAAACAATAGCATACATAAGCACTGAAGCAAAAGACGCAAAGAAAATCAAAGAAAAAAATTCGGAAAACTCAAAAACAACCAAATAACTCCTTTAAACATAATTTTTTTAACAGTACAAATATTATCTGGATTAGATCTTAACAGAAAATTTATGTCAAGAGCTTCGATTTGCAAAAAGAATCAACTAAAACGGAGTTACGAAACTCAAGTTACGATCAAAAGAAGTTCAAGTTCAAATCTGCTTGAATTCAAATTTCGAACTTTCAAAAATATATTTGAGTTGTTTTACTGGATAGATGAGATCATGGTGAAGATTTTTGCGTTGGTTTCATCAAATTCGGGCAAACGAGCAAAAAGTTGTGCTAGTTTGAAAAACAGGGGCTAAACTGTAAATAAAATCCTAGCAGATAGGTCCCTGACAGAAAACAAAAGAAAAAGAAAAGAACCAACGAACGAATGTTCGCAACAGAAACTTAAAGAAGGAATTCATTCGCTACAGAGACTTAACGGACGGACGTTCACTAAACAGAAAAAAAACAAAAAGATCTACACCCGTCTGATCGAGATCCGATGGTCGAGAGGGAGACGGGGTTACCGTGGCGGCGGTGGTCGATGGCAGCAAGAAACGATGGCGGCAGCGGTGGCTTCGAGTGGGGCAGCGGCGTCGGCGGTCGGCGGTGATGGCGGAGTGCGGCGGTGAGGTCAGCGGAGGAGTGCGGCGGCGGCTGTGGCTGCGGGCGATGCGGCGGCGGCTGTGACGAATTCGACGGTGGCGGCGGCTACGAGGCGATGCGGCGGCGGCGGCTGTTGTGATAAGGATGGGGGCGGCGGTGGCTTAGAGGAGGGGGCAAGGCAGAGCAGAGGCAGAGTCGGACACGGCGGCGGCGACACGCGGTGTGCGGCGTCGGGACTCCAGCTCGGGGTCGGCTGGGCTGGGCCGCGGCTGGTAGCTGGGCCGGCCCAATTCGGCGGGGAAGAATTTTTTTAAACATATTTCCAGGGAGAGAAAAAGTACGAAAACTATAATAAATATATATCATAAAATAACAGAAAAATTCACTTAAATATATGGCCTCATATATGACCTTGTGAACATTTTTCTAGCCTAAAAATGCAAGTTTTGAAAATACATTTTAGTACTAATAAACTCCGCAATAAAATAAATACACCTGCAAAAAATCAAATAAAATATTCAAAAATTCAAACTTCACTTCCAATATTTCTTTGTTGTTTTTGAAGAAGTCCTTTTATCTTCTCTCTTTACTTTATTTATTTGCTATAATTGGAAAAGAATTTTGAATAAAACAATTTGATCCAATTTTCCAAATTTTGAAAACTCAAAAATGGATATTTGGGAAACCTCCAACTCTCTCAATTGGTCCTTGAGTTGCTTAAGGTTTCTAGGATCAAATTCAAATAAAATAAATGAAAGCAAAAATGCATAAATCATGGATGCATATTAATGATCTATAAATAACATCCAGATTGAAAATTGGGATGTTACAAACCTACCCCCCTTAAGATGAATCTCACCCTCGAGATTCGGGTTGGCTAGCAAAAAGGTGTGGGTGGTTCTTGCGGAGGTCTTCTTCGCGCTCCCAGGTGGCTTCCTCCTCAGTATGGTGACTCCACTGAACCTTGCAAAACTTTATGACCTTGCTGCGAGTAACTCGATTGGCGAACTCGAGAATCTTGACGGGTTTCTCCTCATATGTCAGGTCACTCTCCAACTGAATTGCTTCCAGAGGCACTGAGGAATACCGAAAATCTCTGCATGGCACTTCTTTAACTGGGAAACGTTAAACACATCATGAACTCCTGACAAACCTTCGGGTAATTCCAACGTGTAGGCAACTTCACCCATACGTTCCAAGACTCTGTACGGTCCCACAAATTGGGGTGCTAACTTTCCATTGACTCCAGATCGTTTAACTCCTCGAAGTGGCGACACACGAAGATATGTTGTGTCTCCAACTTCATAGGTTACCTCCTTGCGTTTTGTCTCGGCATGGCTCTTCTAACTGGACTGGGCTATCTTGAGTCTATCACGGATCAACTTGACCTTCTCCTCAGTATCTCTGATTAAATCTGGTCCGAACAACTGTCGGTCTCCAACTTCATCCCACATCAATGGTGTCCTACACCTCCTTCCGTACAAAGCTTCTAAAGGGGCCATCTTCAAACTGGCTTGATAGCTGTTGTTATATGAGAACTCTGCATATGGTAAATTATCATCCCAACTAGATCCATAATCTAGCGCACAAGCTCTCAACATGTCCTTCAAAATCTGGTTGACTCTCTCGGTCTGCCCATCTGTCTGCGGATGAAAGGTTGTACTAAACTCTAGCCTAGTACCCAAAGTTTCGTGTAACTGATTCCAAAACTTTGAAGTAAACTGTGTTCCTCTATCTGATAAGATGGTCCTCGGAACTCCATGCAGACATACGATCCTGGTCATGTATATCTTTGCCAACTTAGTGCTTGTATAAGTGGTTTTCACGGGGATGAAGTGGGCCACCTTGGTTAAGCGATCAACTACAACCCAGATGGAGTCATAACCTGAACGAGTCCTGCGCAATCCGGTGATGAAATCCATGCCAAGCTTATCACATTTTCATTCAGGTATTGGCAAAGGCTAAAGTAATCCTGCTGGTTTCTGATGTTCTACCTTAACCCTTTGACATACGTCGCATACTGCTACATACTCGGCAATATCCTTCTTCATACCAGTCCACCGGAAACTCTCCTTCAAATCCAGATACATCATGGTGTTACCTGGGTGAATCGAGTAAGGCGAATCATGAGTCTCCTGAAGAATTAACTTCCTGATCTCGGGATCATTGGGCATATAGATGCGATCCTCAAACCATAAAGTTTCGTGCTCATCTTCATGAAAACCTTTATCCTTATCTTTATTCATCTTTTCTTTTATCTCTGCAATTTCCTTATCCGTCTTCTAGGCTTCTCTGATCTTTCCCAGCAAGGTGGACTGAATTTCCAATGCCGAAACAAAACCTCTCAAAATTATCTCCAAACGAAGTTCTCGGAGATCATCTGCTAACTCCTGAGGTAACCCTCCGGTTATGAGAGTATTAACATGACTCTTGCGGCTCAAAGCATCTACAATGACATTGGCCTTTCCTGGGTGATAATGCAATCTCATGTCATAATCCTTTATGAGCTCCAACCATATCCTCTGCCTGAGGTTCAACTCCTTCTACTTGAAGATGTATTTCAAACTCTTATGATCCGTGTAAACATCGCAACAATTTCCGATGAGAAAGTGCCTCTAGGTCTTGAGCGCATGCACTACGGATGCTAACTCCAAATCATGCGTGGCATAATTCAACTCATGAGGTCGAAGCTAACATGAGGCATATGAAACTACTCTTCCTTCTTGCATAAGAACGCCTCCAAGTCCCTGACGACAAGTGTTGCAATATACTTGGAAATCCTTGCGTATATTCGGGAGAATTAGCACTAAGGCTGTAACCAAATGTTTCTTCAACTCATGAAAACTGGCCTCACAATCCTCGGTCCAATTAAACTTGGTGTCTTTCTTCAATAACTCCATCATGGGATTCACGATCTTGGAGAAATTCTCAACAAACTCCGATAATAACCTGCGAGTCGAAGGAAACTGCATATCTCTCCAACTGAGGTGGGTGCTATCCATTCGGTGATGGCTTCAACCTTGGTAGTGTCTACTGCTATTCCTTCTCCTGATATAACGTGCCCAAGAAATCCAAATTCCTTCAACCAAAACTCACATTTGCTGAACTTGGCATATAACTGATGTTCCCTGAGCTTCTCGAGAACCAAGCGCAAATGTTCCTTGTGTTCTTCTTCATTCTTCGAATAGACCAATATATCGTCAATGAACACCATGACGAACTTGTCCAAGAACTCCATGAATACCTTGTTCATCATACTCATGAAATAGCCAAGGGCATTAGTCAAACCAAATGACATAACCGTATACTCATAAAGCCCATACCTTGTGGTAAAAGCTATCTTAGGTATATCCTGCTCTCGGATCTTCAGCTAGTGATGTCCTGACCGAAGATAGATCTTGGAGAAAACTTTAGCTCCCCGCAACTGGTCAAACAAATCATTGATCATCGGTAAAGGGTATTTGTTCTTGATCGTCACCTCATTCCACGCACGATAATCAATAACCATTCTCAAGGATCCTTCCTTCTTCTCGACTAGAAGCACCGGGGCTCCCCAAGGTGATGAACTTGGTCGAATATAACCTTTCTCCAATATTTCCTAAATCTGCTTCTTAATTTCCTCCAAATCATTGGCAGGCATCCGATACGGTCTCTTGGATATTGGTCCAGTGCGTGGCAACAATTCGATCAGAAACTCTATGTCTCGGTCTGGTGGCATGCCTGGTAATTCATCCGGGAATACATCGGGATAATCCTTCACAACTGGTACATCTCCCGAAAGGGAATTCACTTGAGTCCTCCTTGGCACATGCCTAGACACATACTTTATTCTTTTCCTTCTAGGATGGTAAGAAGAATCGATTTACTGGCACAATTGATGTTTCCCTTGTACTTGGATAGCCAATTCATACCTAGGATCACATCCAATCCTTGTAACTCTAGGATAATGAGGTCTGTGGGGGAAAATGTGTCTACCTATGGTTAATGGCAATTGATAACTTCCCCGACTAGCCATATGCTCTGCTCCTGGGGAACTCACTAACATAGGTGACTTAAGGGCTACGGTTGGCAACTTAAACTTGTCCACAAACCCCTTGATATGAATGAATGTGATGCACTAGTGTCAAAAAGAACAAGGGTTGTAAATGCATTTATCAAAACCTTACAGACAACTGCGTCGGGCTGCTCGTCAATTCCCTCCACATTGACGTGATTCACCTGACCTCTGGTGAAAGGCTTGGGCTTCTTTCCAGAGCTTCCATTGCCATTACCATTCTTTGCCTCAGGACATTCAGTGGCGTAGTGTTTCCCGCACTTGAAACAGGTAATGTGACTCAGATCTTTCTTTGCGGGTGTCGCGGGGTTGGAACGGCTCTGACTGTTGCTTCCTCCATTCCCATAACCATTCTTTGGGCCACTATGCTTGTGTGAACTTCCATTGTGTGAATGGCCCCCATGGTTATGATGAGTGTGTCCTCCCGAGTATGGAGAATAGCGGGGCTTCTGCTAAGCTCCAGAGTTGTACTTCCCATGTCCATACTTCTGCTTGCAGCTCTCTATCTGCTGCTACTTGCCTTCAATCATGAGGGCCCTGTCTACTAGATCCTGGTAGTTGTTGAAGGTTGCCACCATCAACTGCATACTCAGCTCATCATTGAGTCCCTCAAGAAATTTATCCTGCTTCGCGGCATCTGTGGCCACATCATCTGGGGCATAGCGAGATAACTTGCTGAACTCATCCACATACGGTCCCCTGGCGTAGGTTGAGGAACTCACGCTTCTTCAAACTCATGGCTCCAACTAAGACATGTGCGGTGCAGAAGGCCTGCTGAAACTAATCCCATGTAACTATGGCAATGGGGTAGGTGGCGGTGAAATTCTCCCACCAAGAGGCTGCGGGTCCATCAAGCTGATGTGCAGCAAAGCGCACTTTCTCCGCATCCATGCATCCAACAGTTGTTAGCTCCCTCCCGATAGTGCGGAGCCAATCATCAGCAACAATCGCCTCAGTGCTGCTAGAGAACACCGGCGGGTTTAACCTTAGGAAACGGGCTAGGTTGTCAACTGGGGGTGGTGGCGGTAGGTTGTTGTTGTTGCTGCCTTGGTTCTGGATGATCATCTGCATCAAGGCGTTCTGCTGTTGGATCAACTAGGTGAGCTCCGACGGGAATGTGAATCCAGGGTCACGTCTCGGAAGCATCTGATGGGTAGAGGAGTGAGAAAACGGAATAGAATAAGGTCTAATGAGAGGTTTCACTACCCATATGCATATGAGACAAACATATTCAAATCACACCACTCAATTTCAAACAAGATTCACAAAATCGATCTAAGCTACTATTACAAAATCTCACGAATGATCCCTAACTACTTGGAAGAATTCTAATAGTAATATGGTGGTCAACTAGAAGTTTTGATCAGTGAAAGACTCCATTGGCTCATAATCATCATCACCAGCATCATCTTCACTGTCTTCATCCTCATCATTGTCTTCATCTTCATCACTGTTTGTGTCATATAGTATGATTTAGTCGTCCTCATGAATATTCACTTCATGTTCTGGTTTCAACTTAGGTACTCCCAGCCTCCTCTTCAGGTCTTCATTCATCTCCAGTAGTACAACAATTTCCTCTTCATATCCATCGCGGGTTGCCTTGAGTTCCTCTTCTAGATTGATATTCCTGGTCATCACCTTCTTGGTCTTCTTCATAATAGTGCACATATGATTCTCATATCGATGAATGTGTTGATCCATCTCCTGTATGTATGCTGCAATAGATCCATCCATCCTTGTGTGAATCATCTCCCATTGCTCATCCCGGCATCCACTAATCTGGTAGACGGTGTCTTCAAGATCCTTGTTGTACACCTCACAAATGCGTCCAAAAGTGATGTGGGTGGCCATGCTCTTTCCTAAGCTCCAAGTTGGTGCATCCAAGGTAAACTCGATGGGTTCGGTAGCTACTGCAAAAGTCCTTCCCGAAAAACAAACTTTGATCCTCCAACGCTCCTCTTCTGGTAAAGTTGCAGTGAAGGTTCCGATGAAGCTTGGTAGACCGATGTTCAGGTATTTCGTGACTTCCTTCAAGTGTCGTCCAAAGCAGGTGTCGTCATCCGGCTGAGTGAACTTGCTCCTGTGGTCCGACATCTATAGTGTAGAAATAGAGGAGGATTAGAAATGAATAGAGAAGAGTATCATGTGGCTTTTCCTAGTGGTCGCACCGTACAGTCAGCCTGTGCTCTAATACCATCTTGTAGCGACCCGAATCCCCCAAAAAAATTCTTCCTCGCCAAACTGGGCCGGCCCAGCTACCAGCCAGGCCGCGGCCTAGCCTAGCCGTGCTCCGCACCGACCCTGAGCCGGAGTCCCGCCGCCGTACGCCGCGCGCCGCCACCTCCGTGTCCGACTCTGCCTCTGCTCAGCCTTACCCCCTCCTCCAAGCCACTGCCGCGACTCGAGACAAGAATTCAATACACACTACTGGGTGAAGCACAATTAACAGGCACCCTGGAGCAACCAGTGGATGCCCGGGATGCATGGAGAAGCGCCATGACATCTTGCGGAAAGCTTCACCCAGACTCAGAGAGACGGAAGAATACTTGATGTCCGGAAGCTTACCTGTGCAATCGCAAGTCATTATGCACTCTGGCTTGGTTGACCTTAGTTGTGACTCTGGCTGGGACGGTGCTAGCAGATGTAGAACTATGGTAGGATTGGATGTGCATCAGACACTGGTCAGGGGAACTCTTCGGAAGACCATGTTTCGGTCGTCTTGATTCTCAAACACCCTAAAGTGCGAGAACGTAAAAAGAGGGATCGAATCTTGCGGGTAAAGTTACAAACCTCTGAAGAGGGTCAAAACCTAATCGATTAGCCATGTCCCTGGTTACGGACAACTTGAGCCTCTGGACTTGGATCTATCTCGGAACTCTCAACACTGGATTGATAACATAATTGTGGACAACTTATGATGTTTGGGATATGATACATCGGTTGGAGGAACCATGTCATGATACAAAACGCTGTAGTACAAACTCCGGTTATATCCTTTGTTGTAGGGAAAATAAAACCAGCTTTTATGCAAAACAACTCAGACACAAAGCCACAAAGCCATATTGCACATAGTATAGTTTTATCATCTGTTTTTCTTACAATGATCTTGCCGGTACATTCAATGTACTGACCTACACGGCTGCAACGTATCATGTTACATATTTTTCTTCAACGAGTAAGAGTTACGATACAGGGTTATGGTCTACACTCAACCTACCGATGGCATTGATGGGACTCCACACCCGATTGTTTGTTTCCGCTGAGAATTATGAGGTATATATCAGTTTTATGTTATTTATATATGTGATTGCACTTTGATATATTCATTGATGTACTGTGTGTGCCAGCATACTGATCCATCGGGTTGCTACAAGTTTGCTTGTTTTGATGAATCTATGGATTATATTAGGGGGTATAAGTCATGGAGAAGTTAGAATATAGTAGGTATTATGCAATAATAAAATATGAATGGCTTTACAACAGTACCTAAACTTTATGATTTGCTTGTTATACAAATGGATCTCACGAGGTTTCTGTTAAGTTTTGTGTGCTGAAGTTTTCAAGTTTTGGGTGAGATCATGATGGATGAAGGAATAAGGAGCGGCAAGACCCTAAGCTTGGGGATTCCCAAGGAACCCCAAGGTAATATTCAAGGAGAACTAAGCATCTAAGCTTGGGGCATCCCTCTTTTGTCTACAATCCATCGGTATATTACTTGGAGCTATATTATTATTCATCACATGATATGAGTTTTTCTTGGAGTGTCTTGTATTATAGAAGTCTTAAATTTTTTTGCGTTTTAGTTTGCCACCATCATTGTTTGCTGCACACACCTTTTGAGATGGACACACATTTATTCGCGATTTGTAAGAATACTCTATGTGCTTCACTTATAACTTTTGAGCTTGGAAGTTGCTCTAGTGCTTCACTTATATCTGTTAGAGCATGGCAGTGGTTATATTTTAAAGAAATAGTTGCACTCTCATGCTTCACTTATATCTTTTTGAGAGTCTAATAAATAGTAATTGAAATATGCACATGTTATGAAATTGGTCCTGATATGATAGGTATTCAAGAGGGATATAATAAAAACTTTCATGTAAATCACTGAATATGATAAGTTCGATTCCTTGCAATAGTTTTGCAATATCGAGATGATAATATGTGGGTACTAGTGAATGATTATGGTATCGTAAGAATATTGGTGTTAAGGTTTGTGATTCCCGAAGCATGCACGTATGGTCTCTAGTTATGCTAAGAAGTTGGAGCATGATTTATTATTGATTGTCTTCCTTATGGGTGGTGGTCGGCGATGAAAGATGGTATTTTCCTACAAATCTATCCCCCTAGGGGCATGCGTAGTAGTACTTTGCTTTGAGGGATAATAAACTTTTACAAAATAAGTATGTGAGTTGTTTATGACTAATGTGAGTCCATGGATTATATGCACCCTCGCCTTTCCGCAATTTGCTAGCCTCTTCGATACCGTGCATTGCCCTTTCTCACTGAGAGTTGGTGCAAACTTCACCCCTGCATCCGAACCCCATGGTATGATATGTTCTATCACACATAAGCCTCCTTATATCTTCCTCAAAACAACCACCATACCTACCTATCATGGCATTTTTGTAGCCATTACGAGATTTTATTGCCATGCTGAAAGTACATGTAGTCCCCATGTGTGGTTTTGGTAAATAAATGACAATCCTAATGGACTAATGTTTGCATTGAGTTGTACATTTGAAGGAAAGTTCCATTTCCAATGCACGAAGAATATTGGATGAACTGAAGGATGTTTGTTCCATGGTGATGCAAGAAGGAGATAGAATGGATTCAAAATGAATGCCATATACATATTGTTGTGCATGCATCAAGGCTTATGGGTTGAACCATGATGGATCAAGATCTTGAGAGAATGATTAAAGAGAAGAATTATATATATATGCTTGATGATAGGATCATTATGAGCTCATTTGTTGAGTCGGGGATTATTATGTCTTGAAGCAAGTAATTAAAGTGAAGAATTCATTGTGCCTCTCAAGATACTATGTTGGAGCATGAGAACGGGCAAATGATGTCCAATATGATATTCAAGGAGAAACTTGATATGGTCATGTTGAATTGAGATATTGGTTATTATGTCTTGAAGAAATGAAGCATAGTGAAGATATCAATAGGGCCTTCAAGACATCAATATTAATCATGGAGCAAAGATAAATGTTGACCAAGATGAAGATCAAAGATTGACATCTAAGATGGACAACACACAAGCGCATATCATGTGCCACATGAGATCTTGTGGTATGGTAAGAATTTATCAATTGCGCTTTGTGTACTAACCCATACTATGTGTTGTCTATGCTATGTTGGTTAGCTAATTCTCATGAGCTTGGTTCTTATAAGAAAGCTTGGTGCTCATCAAAGTATGTCATCAAGTAATTAATGTTGATGGACAAGTAAAGATGAATGCAAAGCAAAGCTTCCCACATTGTGTATGGGGGAGCTACTTGAAGACTTCTTGAATGTCTTGCCTTCAACTTGAGCCATGAAGAAACATCAATATAAAGCTCAAGTGAAAGGCTCTAGTCAAAGGTATTAGTTCCTTTGGCTTTAGATGTGAGGATCGATGACCATCAAAAAGGATATATGCTCAGGAATGAGTTTTCGGAAGCTATCTAGTATAGTTCTTTTATGATTCTTGAGTTATAGGGATCCCGCACTATTAAGAGGGGATCAAAGGGGTTAGTGATGGATTTGCTCAAGTCAACATCATCTATTTCTATTCTTCTCACATCATATTCCAACATAGGCATATTTCGCTCCTATCCAATACAAATACAATATGCCTACATATCTCAAAAGAAAATCCAAAGCCAACTAGGTTCCCCAAAGTATATGTATAACCATTGCATGCTTTGCACCCTCCATTTTGGCTTATCTTGGGTGGTTCTATATGTGAGGACCTGGAGTTTTTCCATAGCTTCAAAACGAGCCCAAGATCATCAAAATCGGAGTCCGGATGTAAAAGTTATGCATGTTTCAGTTTTGGGGTTCCTGCTGTTTTTTTGATGGTCGGACATCCGGGACTTGGCCGGATGTCCGGGCTTCCGGGTCTCCCCGGATATCCAGGATCCTCCCGGAAATCCGGCCTGCAAATTCCAGAACCTGTTTTAAAATGTTGGCTGTGCCCGCCGGATGTCCGGCACTTTCCCGGATGTCCGGCCCTTGCCTAGATGTCCGGCCCGGTGCTGTCACTTACTCACAAACGGCTAGTTTTCTAGGCCTTCTATATATACCCCTCTACTAATCCGGTGGAGGGTTGAGCACTTCATCCCAAATCGTCCCAAGAACACAAGTGGCTCCCTCTCACTTCTCCTACACCAAATCCTAGATCCCGGAGAGATTTGTGAGAGTTCTTGAGAGTTTTTCCAATCAAGTGATAGATCCACTCCCTCTCCTTCTCTTGACCAAAGGAATTCATGATTTGAGCAAGTCTTGAGCATTTCCCCCTTGATCTTGTTACTCTTGGAGGTTGGAGACTCCTAGGCGGTAGGAGTGCTCCGGTGAGGAATCAACTTGTGATTTGTCCCCCGGAAAGTTTGTGAAGGTTTGGAGGCCGCCTCAAGGTCTACCACTAGTGGTTGAGAATCGCCTTCGTGGTGATATCTCAAGGAGAATAGGGTGAGCTTTCGTAGCGTTGGTGTGCCTTCGTGGTAACATCCACCTCTCTAACGTTGACTAGCTTCCCTCCAAGGAAGTGAACATCGGGATACATCCTCGTCTTCGTGACTTTGGTTATCCCTAACCCTAACTCCTTACTTGTGGTTTACCTTGGTCACTTGACCGCGCATTCACTATTCTTGTTGTCCTCATAATATTGTGTTGGTTACCATATCGTAGAGGTTATTCAGGCCAACACTTTATAGTCCATAATACTTCCTACTATTGTTCTATCTTATGTTTAGTGTGAATTGCTAGCTTGTAACATATCTTGTGTAAGCTTGTAGTGCTTACTTGAGTTTGCTTGTATCATTCAATTCCATATATTGTGATACAATTTGTGTAAGCTTGTATTGCCTACTTGTGGGTGTGTGTATTATTCATTTCCATATCTCGTGATATACATTGAGTAAGTTTGTGTAACTTACTTGTGCTTACTCATATCCTCGTTGTTCTCATCTTGTTTATGCTAAGTTGTTGGTGCACTTAGTGAGCCTAGTATATTTAGGATTTGTGCTTGAAAAGTATCAGCTTAGTTTCTTTCTGCATTAGGATATAGCCAAATTCGTAAAAGATTTTAAAACGCCTATTCACCCCCCCCCCCTCTAGGCGACATCGTGGTCCTTTCAATTGGTATCAGAGCAAGGTCTCTCCTTATTAGGCTTAACTGCCTAGAGAGTAACGATGTCGACTAGTGAACTAGTGCACGATGACACATTTTGTTTTAATGGCACAAATTACATTATGTGGAGATTACACATGCTTTGTCATTTTCGGGCCATGGGTCCAAATGCTTTGCAGATTGTGGTTGTAGGAAATTCAAATCTAAAGGATGGACAATCTCCGTCACTTGGTGATATGCATCTTGATAGTGAAGCTTTAAGTACCATTCACCAAGCTATAACCTTTGAGGTGTTCAAGTCAATCTCGTCTTGTTCGTTGGCTCATGATGCTTGGACCAAAATTGAAGATATATATGGTGGGTCCAATCTTCATGAAGACAATATTCTTTTTGGGGAGTTAATGGACGAGTTCTCCACATTTTTAAATCATGAAGAGCTCTCTATTGCTTCCACCTCCGATTACTTGCATACCTCAAGATCTTTCACTTCACCAACATGTGGCATACCACAAGGTAATGACATGGTGAGTGAAGAAATATCCTGTAATGATGGTGTTATGCTCATTTGTGATAATATGCTTGATCTCCCATGTTGCCATGATAGAAATGTTTTGGTTTCCTCTAGTTTTTCTATGACTAACCATGTAGAGGAAATCAAGAAAGATGAGGCATGCTTGATTGATGAAGAACCCTCTTCTCCAAAAGAATCATCATCAACCCCTTTTGTTCACATGTGCCTCATGGCAAGAGGTAATGACGAGGTATCATCTTCTCTTAGTGATAATGATGATAGTTGTAATGAGGAAGATGATGAAGTCTTGACTCAAAATCTCTATGAGATTGGGAAAACTCTTCGTAGAGCTAAAAATAACACTTATAAAAGGCTCCAAGATGTTCTTGCTTGCTTTCAAAAACGTAACGACTTATTTCTTTACGAGCAAGCAAAAAGTGAACAACTTGAACATGAACTTGCTATGGCTCATCAATGTCTTAGTGACTTGAGGTCTTTAAAAGAAGAGATTGAAGTTACTCATTGTAAACTTAAAGAGGATTTTGAGAACCTTGACCTTGACTACAAGAAGGTCAAAGGAGAGCTCACCAAACTCTCTAAGTCTCATGAGGAACTTCAAGCTACTCATGCGGTGTCTCTAGCTTCTACATGCTACTCTCATATTGATAATGATGCTTGTGCTACTAACTCTATCTTGTGTGAAGCATCGATATTAACAGAAAATGTTGAGCTAAGGACTCAACTTGATTTGCTAACTATCAATTATGGGAAATTGGGAGAAAGTCATAAAAAGCTCTCGGGCACTCATGAGGATCTTCTAATCTCTCATGATGAGTTAAAGTTAGCTCATGAGGCTATGGTCACCAAGGTAAAATCATGTGAGTCTCATGTGGATATTAGCACATCTTCTACTCAAAATGCCTTATTGTCATGTGCTAGTCCTTGCAATTCCTCTCTACATGATATTGGTACATCTTCTAATGAATTGCTCACCATGCCTTGTTGCTCTAACAATGAAGCTTCTACTTTCTCTAGTTCTTTTGTTAATACTAACCTTGTAGAGGAAAATAAAGAGCTCAAGGCCCAAGTCACTAGTTTGAAGAAAGACTTGGAAAAATGTTGTGATAATATCTTGAGTGTGCAAAAGGACCCTCAAGACAAAACAGGACTTGAGTTCATCTCCAACAAGAAGAAGTCCAAGAACAAGAAGAAGGGACAAGATCAAGTCAAGAATTCGGCCAACATTACTTGCTTCAAGTGCAAGAATGTTGGACACCATGTGAGATCTTGTCCATTGAATAAGAAGGCTTCAAATGTGAAGCATCAAGGGAAGTGGCCTCCAGTTCAATATCAAGATAATGAAAGGCCTCTTCCCATGCCTAACCAAGATAATGCTCTCCAAGTTGAAAAGGTAAAGAAGAAGAGAAAGGGGAGCACATGTTGCTATATTTGCCGTAAGAAGGGACACATAGCTTCATCTTGTCCCAATGGTAACATATCTAAGCCTCCTATAGTCAATAATCATTATTCGCTAAGGAAGGATCTTGGTGGCAATGTGTTTGCCAAGTTTGTGGGTTCCCAAAGAAGTTTGAAAGTGGACAAGACCATTTGGGTTGCCAAGCCTATTGTTAATAACTTCTTAGGACCCAACTTGGTTGGGGACCATCAAGCTCAAACTTGATCAATAGGTGTGTGGATGGCATTGGAGACTTGGCTACTTCATGAAGAAAAACTATTTTCACCATATGTTATGGTCAATGCCAAGTCAAGTGGATTATCATCATATCTATCAATCCAATGCTCCTCTTTGCAGTAACTTGTACTTGCATTGTTTACATTGAAAGTTACTATGTCCCTTGCATTTTTAGGTTTTGTACCTAGCATGTGCTTTTATAGTTGTGCTTTCTAGTATGATTGATTTGTGTTATCTAGCATGTGTAGGTCGCAATGCACTTCATATATTTGTGCGTGTGTGGTTTCAAGCCTTTATTGCTTCATTATTTGAATCTTCCTTGGCTGGATCATCACATTATGGGGGAGTGCTATGTTTTACGGATATCACAAACCTTAAATGTGTATGTATGTGGGATACCACCTAGTATTGTTAGTGCAATATTATCTAGTTACTATGTGGTATGTAAAGCTCATTTGAAACTCAAATTCTCATCCATTAATTATCCTTAGTTGGGTTTCATTTGCTTCTTGTGGATAATACATGGATCATCATATTATGGGGGAGTGATATGCTTTGTGCATATCACAATCCTTGTTAATATGAAAAATTGAGGGATGCCACTTAGAATTTATATTTGAGATTATCTTATATCTCTGTGGCATGCAATGTCTTGTTTACGTATGGCATTCTTGTATGGTTTTGCCCATGGTTATCTTTAAAATCATATTTGAAAATCATTTGATTAAAGCTATTCCAATTATTTCTTTACATGATGATCTATCTAGTTGGAATGTTAATATCATGCTATCCAAGCATTGTGGTTATTTCTAAATTCTCATGCTATGCTTGTGTTAGTATAGATGATCATGTACTTATTTGGTTTCTACACCGAATGATAACCCGAAATACCATTTTGTTCGAATTCATCTTATTGCTCTATATGAGAGTTTGTTATCTCATTGTTTATAGTGTCCTATATCTACTTGAGTGGGATATTCCTATGAGTATGTGTGCAATGCATATATTATATGCTCATTGTTTTTTTCCTTGGTTCATATGTTGAACTTTGTGTGCTATCATATATTGATTTGTCACTTTGATTCATTTTGGACAACATGAATGACTAGTGATGTTATTGGAAGTATTAATAGTTATGTGGTCATTTGTCCAATTTGTATCTCCCTGGATTTTGGTAGGCTTGTGCATGCATATTTACTATGTGTAAATTCACATGCCTTGTTTGCCTTATTTGATCCAATATATATATGGTAAATCCATCAAATTCTTAATAGCTATGATGTGCATGAAATTCAAATTCATATCAATAGGCACATATTTAAGTGGTTTTACCCTATGTGTTGTAGTTATGCTAACTACGTCGGACCCAATAAGTTTGGGGACCATATTGTACTTAAAATGTTTTAGGTACATTTGCGAAGCATTGGGTGCTTGGCTTATTCATGAAGGTGGTGGCTGTCGGTGTCAAAACCGGCGGATCTCGGGTAGGGGGTCCCGAACTGTGCGTCTAGGCGGATGGTAACAGGAGACAAGGGACACGATGTTTTTACCCAGGTTCGGGCCCTCTTGATGGAGGTAAAACCCTACTCCTGCTTGATTGATATTGATGATATGGGTAGTACAAGAGTGGATCTACCACGAGATCAAGGAGGCTAAACCCTAGAAGCTAGCCTATGGTATGATTGTTGTAATGGTTGTTGTGTCCTACGGACTAAAGCCTTCCGGTTTATATAGACACCGGAGAGGGCTAGGGTTACACAGAGTCGGTTACAATGGTAGGAGATCTACATATCCGTATCGCCAAGCTTGCCTTCCACGCCAAGGAAAGTCCCATCCGGACACGGGACGGAGTCTTCAATCTTGTATCTTCGTAGTCTTGGAGTCCGGCGGACGATGATAGTCCGGCTGTCCGGACACCCCCTAGTCTAGGACTCCCTCAGTAGCCCCTGAACCTGGCTTCAATGACGATGAGTTCGGCGCGCACAATGTTCGGCATTGCAAGGCGGGTTCCTCCTCCGAATAATCCATAGAAGATTGTGAACACCAGGATAGTGTCCGGCTCTGAAAAATAATTTCCACATTCCACCGTAGAGAGAATATCATGTACACAGGTTCAATCTGCTGACGTATCTTGTAGCGTGACGTCACGCCACTACCAAGCCTTTACTTGAATCGTTTTTTATTATACCACCTCAGTGCGTTTAGCGAAGCGGTTTCCTTGGCACGACTTGTCGAAGCAGAGATCGTGTTCCCCTTATTCCGGGATCCTCATCAATACGGACGTGGGTAACCCAACCGCGCCCGCCGGCACGCCCCCTCTATCGAAGGCGAGTCCCGAACGGTCACGGAGACAGCTCTTGGTATTCTCCCTCTTTATAATAGGACCAAGGCTCGTTTCTTTTCTTCAATCCTCCATCGAATCTTCTCCTCGCTCCAAGTTCCAACACCCAGAGCCCCAGATTCGTGTGCTTCGGACCTTCAACAATGTCCGGTTCCGACCTTCAGGTCCGGTGGATGCCCTCCTCCGTCACGGAGGAGGACGTGCTAAAGCTGCGAGAGGCCAAGTACCTGTCTTACGAGATTTCGCACAGGTTGCCCGCCGAAGGGCAGGCCATCCCTACCCCCGAGCCCGGCGAGTACGTCGTCTTTGTGTCCCACCTCCGTCGGGGTTTAGGCTTCCCGATGGATCCTTTTGTGAGAGGGCTCATGTTTTACTATGGGTTGGAATTCCACGACTTGGCTCTGGAGTCCATCCTCCATATCTCCGCATTCATCGTCGTCTGCGAAGCCTTCCTCCGTGTCACCCCCCACTTCGGCCTGTGGCTGAAGACCTTCAATGTGGAGCCGAAGATGATCGGGGGGCGTCAAGCAGAGTGCGGCGGGGCGGCCGTAAGCAGGAGGGCCGATGCCCCGTGGCCCGAGGGCTCCTTCCAAGAGGAGCTCGGCTTGTGGTAGCAGGAGTGGTTCTATATCACCGCTCCAAAGGGCAGCAGGCAGAAGCCGCCGCCCATATTCCGCTCAGGACCTCCTCGACGGTAGATGTCGTGGGTCAACCAAGGGCTCAACTGGGGGCCACCAAAAGACGTGCCCCTATTGCAGGGCCGGATTCGAGACCTCCAGGCGAGGGAGATCGATCTGGTCGTGCTGACGCAGGTTATGCTGATTAGGCGTCTCCTGCCCTGCAAACGCCGTCCTCTCCGGCTATGGGAGTTCAATCCGGAGGGACCACTGATTCTCCAACACTTTATGGGTACGACACACGTGGAGATGTACAAGTTGTTCTTCGGACCACAAGCGGCGTGTCCGGAATTAACCGAGGATGCCGGCCTAAGCTGCAATCGCCCGGATACTCAAGTAAGTAGCCCAGTGTTCGGACGTACCATTTGTTTGCTTTTCTACAATTCGCCTTTTAACTCGTTATCCTGTAACAGGAGTGGATAGCGCAAGCAAAGCTGATATGGTGTCCGGCCCCCCTCCCAGAGACCGCGCCGGATCCCATGCTGGTCAGGATGTTGGAGGTTGCGCCTTCAGAAGAAGGCGAAGGGGAAAATAGAGGAGATACCGCCTTGCCCAAGGGGGCGCTTGAAGAAGGGGGGGATCAAGAATCCCTCCCTCCAGGGGGAGAAGAGGACCGCCTCCGAGGACCCGGAGGCCAAAGCCCCTAAGCGGGGGAAGAAATCTTCACCAGAGGGTCCTGCGTCCGGGGAGGTCCCGGCCGCACAGTCTTCTCTAAAGAATCAGCCCTCCAGCGAGCCGTGAGTAGAAAAGGGGGAGTTCATTAATAAGAAACATCCCTATTTGTGCTTCTGAGGATAACCAAAAAATTTACCTTGTAGTTCGGATCTGCGACCTTCTTAGATGAGCTCGTCTTCGGGGGATCTTCGTCCGGAGATGATGGAGAGCGAGACGCCTCCGTCTGCTGCGCCGTCGGATAGGGCGGACGATCCTGAAGTGTCGTCACGGAGGGTATCCCCGAGCCCGACAGAGCCGAAGAGTTCGGCGCCGACTAGTGTTCGGCCGGGGGAGCTGAAGGATCTGCTTGAGAGGGCGTCCATCTCAGAAGATCACCGTGCATTGATGAGTACGGTGATTAGAAGGATTTTGTCCGCCTAAAGCGGATTGCATAATGCCGTCAGGAGTTTGCTGGCGGGGTTTGAGGTATGTAAAAATGACACCCCTTTTTGACAGTTTTACACATAATGTGCGCCCTGTATAGATAGTAGCCCCTGAGACTCGGTAGGTTGTCGAAAGCGATAGCGTGCCGAGGATCAAAATCGCAGGTATTGAGTGTCGCCTTTCCTATGCAGGTGGCGGATAGTCCGGGGGCTAGCCGGACTGATGGAGTTGCTGAATTAATGCGGCAACTCGATGTTGCGGATGCGGACATCGCGCTAGTCAACAAGCGACTTGACGAGTCGCAAGGTAAATTATGTCTCCGCAGTCACCTATTAAGGGAGCAAAAGCCCACCTCTTACAATATTTATGCTTGACGCAGATGGTGCTGCTGCTGTGGAGAGCCTTCGGGCAGAACTTGCTCAAGCCAAGGAGCAAGCCAGAAGGAGTGATGCGGCTGCCTCGAGGGCGGCCGAGGAGTTAGAAGCCGAAAGGGCTGCCCACTACCGAAGCAGGGAAGAGATGGCCGGATTGGCCGTTAAATTGAAGGATGCTACCGACCGCAATGAGGCTCTTGAAAAGGAGCGCCTATCGGAGCGAGAAGACCTGGGGAAGGCCACCACCGAAGCCAAGGATGCCCGTTCTGCAATGCGGGCTATAAAGGAGGAGCTGCGTCAGGCCAGAGACATTGTGGCAGGCAAGCCTTTTCTGCTACGCTGCAGGTTTACGGATCCAAAGTATGCCCAGCTTGGCCAGCTGTGGGGTCCGGAGGATCCATATATGGACTTAGCGGCGAGTGCGGCGGATGCCGTTGTGCACTTCCGAAGTCAGAAGGATCACAAGACGGAAGAGCTATTTTGGTCTCAATTCCATAGTCCGGATCGTTCACTTCCGCTGACCGATCGGTTGGCCGAATGGGCTGAGCTGAATAGGTTGTCCGAACTTGCCATGACGGATATCGTGACTCATGTCTGGCCGGAGAGGCCCAAGCCGACGAGCTATTTTGGCTTATTGCAGCAGTTTCTTGGGGCGGTGCCGCATATCAAGGTGATGAAGCGGTCGGCCTGCATAGAGGGTGCGCGGATGGCCCTTGCCCGTGTGAAGACACATTGGACAGAGATGGATACCACCGCTGTTGCAACCCAGGGTTCGGACGAAAGCCGGTTACCTGCCGAGCACTATTTTGGGGAATTTATGTGTGGTGCTCGTGTAATAGAATCGCAGTGCTCAAAAAATGTCACGTTCGAATGAACGTTTTTATTTTGTAAAACAATGGTTATGATGTAATCGCTTTTTATACTTGTGCGTTCAAGTATTGGAATATCTCCTATGCGGCCCTTTATGTATACGTGTGTATAACCTGAAAGATGGCAGTCTTCGGCTTCAGCCCCCACGCACAAGGTGTGGGGGTGTTCGCAAAAAATAGCGCATTTTCACACTTAATCCGACGTCTCGGTCCTGTTAAGGAGGTGGTAGCGTAGCAAACGAGGCAACCAGACTATGATGCTTTATCACTTTCACTTAGCCATTGGAGTTCGAGGGTGGGACTACGATATAGCCCCTGGGGGCACCGCGCTCTCCGAATTCAGGGCGCGTGTGTGCCTGACCGGGAAACGGTCCTTCGTCAAAGCGGAGGAATTCTAAACATTCCGGTGGTTGATCGAGTGGTTGACCAGTCTCTCGCTGTATCATGACAGTCAGTTTTCGGCTTTCTCTACTGAGGTGCTCACCCAGCCGAACTGGGCACAATCGCAGTAGTTCTCCTGGTGCCGCGTTAGCCGATGATACGGAACGTAAGGCAGCAAAACACAGGAGCCGGGCAAACCCAACATTTGACCAAAGACATGATTCGAAGCTGATGCATATAAGGCCTAACTCGAGATGCCGAACACTCCCTAAGGTGTTCGGTCTTTATAATAATGGGCAGAACAATGCCCTAAGCCCCTAGTGTCCAGGTACGGGCAAGGTCCTCTGACGCGGCCGATGCCAAAACGTCAGTCTCCACTCTGGTTATAGTGAAAAACCAGGGGATTATAGCAACAAGAGACAGTAAAAAAGGTTTACGCAGGGTCTTAATCTGAAAAGAATCCTTGCGACGGGTCCCTACTGCACGTCTGCGCCTGTGTCTCCATTGTGACGTTATCCTGGACAGGTATGCACGTTGTTCATTTGTAAAAAGAGAGGAACTTAGTTTGAAAGGAAATTGTGCGAAAAAGTGCATGAAAAAATTAATAAATGAATAAAGCGGAGTCTATATTAGCTCATTATTGCTTATACGCACAGCCCCTTGTGAAGGGGTGTGCGGCTAGGGAGCCCCTAGCTTATTTAAGCCGGACTCGTCTAGCCGTGTCCGGGGTCTTTGAATGACCCTCTTAGTGAAATGATGCCACGTGGACCGGGCATTTTAAGTGTAAGAGACGCGTAATGTGGTATGGTGTTAAAGCGGGCAAAAGCTTCACGTCCCAATAGTGCTTGATAGCTACTTTTGAATGGGGCGACATGAAAGATTAGTTTTTCGCGTCGGAAGTTGTTCGGTGACCCGAACACAACTTCTAGTAATAAGGAGCCTGTGCACTTGGCGTAAGGGCCTGGCGTCACTCCTTTAAAGGAAGTGCGGCTTTGTCGACTTTTAGCAAGGTCCATCCCCAACTTGCGGATTGTGTTCGGATATAGCAGGTTTAAATCGCTGCCGCCGTCCATCAGGACTTGTGTAAATTGTAGTCCGTCGATTATAGGATCCAATATCAGAGCAGTCCATCCTGCATTTCGAACACTTCTGGAATAATCCAGGTGGTCAAAAGTGATTGGTTTGGACATCCAATCTCGAGGTTCCGCTGGGGTGGACCGTGCGAGACCCGTCTTAGCGGGTGCCGCATTGTTTTTCCGTATTACCACATGAAGTGAGTTTACTGCTTTGACTTCTTGTGGGAAAGTCTTTTGTTTTCCGGTTCCCTGCTGGTGGGGTTCGTCGTCGTCTTCGCTTGGTGCGTCAAGCCCCTTGTGTTCGGCATTGAGTCGGCCAGACTGTTTGAAAACCCAACAATCTCGGTGGGTGTGGTTTGCAAGCCTTTCGGAGGTACTGTGGATTTGACATATCCGGTCCAAAATTTTGTTTAAGTTGGATAGCTCGTCACTGTTGTCCTTAAGAGGCAGTGTTTTATTGTTTGGCCGCGAGCTTTTGAATCCAGCGTTGACCGCCGTGTTCTTTGGGCTTTTCTCTTTATTCCGGCGCTGATCTTTTCTGTGCCGTGATTTTCCATTTCCATCTCTGATCTCGGATGTACTTGGGTCGCTGGTGCTGCATCTTGCTAGCCAGCTGTCCTCCCCTGCGCAAAAGCGGGTCATGAGGCTTGTTAGCGCGGACATTGTCCTTGGCTTCTCTTGGCCGAGGTGTCTGGCGAGCAATTCGTCTCGGACGTTGTGTTTAAAAGCTGCTAAGGCTTCGGCGTCCGGACAGTCGACTATTTGGTTCTTTTTAGTAAGGAACCTGTTCCAGAATTTGCGCGCTGACTCTCCGGGCTGTTGAGTTATATGACTTAGATCGTCTGCATCCGGAGGTCGGACATAAGTCCCTTGAAAATTTGCTCTAAACACGTCCTCAAGCTCTTCCCAACTTCCAACAGTGTTTTCTGGGAGGCTTTTGAGCCAATGACGGGCTGGCCCTTTGAGCTTGAGGGGTAAATATTTTATGGCGTGGAGATCATCTCCTCTAGCCATGTGTATGTGTAGTATATAATCCTCTATCCAGACTCCAGGGTCTGTTGTTCCGTCGTAAGCCTCTATGTTTATGGGTTTAAACCCTGCTGGGAATTCATGATCCAGCACCTCATTGGTGAAACATAGTGGGTGTGCGGCGCCCCTGTATTTGGGTGTACCGCTGTCTTCGGACACTTGGCGTGTTGTGTTGCTTCCTAGGGCCCTCTTTTTTGGCCCGTAAATGGACCTGGCTGGGCCATCTGTTTTCCCAGGAGCATGAGTCGGCTTGTGTGCGGCGCCGCTTGTAGTTTTTGGCCTATCATCTGGCGTCTATCCGGCCAGGCGGCCTCTTTGTTTTTTGACTGCGGGGGCTCTATGGCTTCCTCGTCAAATTCTAGCAGCAACTTGCGCTTCAGGTAGCTCTTTGATTGGTGGCCATTGTCGTATTTGTCTGCGGTTTTGAGCACTTTGCTCCACCTCATTCTGAGTATGTCTTCCGCTGTTTTGAGCTTCCGTTTTTGCTTCTTCAGACTTCTTGCAGTGGTGATGAGTCTTTTGCGAAGGCTCTTATTCTCCGGTGGTGTGTCCGGCGTGAGGTCATCTGGACTGTTGGTTTCGCCGGGCATTGATTGATTATCCGATTCGTCCTGTTCGGACGGTTGCTTGGCTGCATGTTCGTCGTCCACCAGTTTTCCCTGCTCTATTGCTGGGTCATTAGGAGCGCTATTGTTGTCGAGGCGGGACTTAGGGCGGCGTTTGCGTCACCGTTTTGGTTGTTTATCGGCGGGATTATCCTTTGCCGCGCCCCGTTGGTCCTCGTTATCGCTTCCTTTTGGGGTATCCACCATATATACATCATGGGTTGGGGTGGCCTTCCAGTGTTCTGTGAGCGCTGGTTCTTGATCGTCTCCGGCATCGTCGTCCATACCATCGATGTCTTCGGAATCGTAGTCTAGCATGTCGGTTAGATCGTCGGCAGTGGCTACAAAGTGTGTGGTGGGTGGGCTTTGAATTTCTTCGCCGTCCGCATCCCAACCATCCTGGCCATAATACGGCCAGGGCTCTCCGGATAGCGAGAGATGCTTTAGCGAATTTAGGATGTCGCCAAAGGGTGAGTGCTGAAAGATGTCAGCAGCGGTGAACTCCATGATCGGCGCCCAATCGGATTCGATTGGCAGGGGCGCAGGAGGTTCGGAGTCCGGCAGGGAGTTCGGCACCTCGGAGTCACGAGTTTTATAGGGGACAAGGCTAGTGTTCGGCTCCATCACCGTGGATGTTGCAGCTCCCAAGGCGGCGTCCAGCCACTTGTCTTCGATCTACGCGATCGGCTCCGAACCATGGGTCGGAGCGGATTCATGTGCGGCCTCCAAGGCACTGTCCGGCGGCAGAGCTAGGTCATGCCCATCGCAATAGTGCGGCACGCTCGGCTGCGGATCGGATCCATCGAGGATCAAGTCTCCGCGGATGTCCGCCGTGAAGTTTAGCCTTCCAAATCTGACCTGACGGCCAGGGGCGTAGCTTTCGATCTGCTCCAGATGGCCAAGTGAATTAGCCCGCAGTGCGAAGCCGCCGAATTCGAAGATCTGTCCGGGGAGAAAAGTTTCACCCTGGACGGCGTTGTTGTCGATTGAAGAAGCCATCGAGCCTATCGGTGACGAGACAGAGGAACTCTCAATGAAAGCACCAATGTCGGTGTCAAAACCGGCAGATCTCGGGTAGGGGTCCCGAACTGTGCGTCTAGGCGGATGGTAACAGGAGACAAGGGACACGATGTTTTTACCCAGGTTCGGGCCCTCTTGATGGAGGTAAAACCCTACTCCTGCTTGATTGATGTTGATGATATGGGTAGTACAAGAGTGGATCTACCACGAGATCAAGGAGGCTAAACCCTAGAAGCTAGCCTATGGTATGATTGTTGTAATGGTTGTTGTGTCCTACGGACTAAAGCCTTCCGGTTTATATAGACACCGGAGAGGGCTAGGGTTACACAGAGTCGGTTACAATGGTAGGAGATCTACATATCCATATCGCCAAGCTTGCCTTCCACGCCAAGGAAAGTCCCATCCGGACACGGGACGGAGTCTTCAATCTTGTATCTTCGTAGTCTTGGAGTCCAGCGGACGATGATAGTCCGGCTGTCCGGACACCCCCTAGCCCAGGACTCCCTCAGTGGAACTATGAGGAAATTAGAGCCAAGCTTGGACATTTTATTGATCTACAACTTCATACAAATGCTATCTCGGTAACAAGTATTTACTTCATGCATATATATATATATAGAAATGAGGTCAGCCTTGTGTAGGTTGCATCATGGCATGAATTTCTTGACTCGTTCCTGTGATACTTGTTTCCTTTCTCAAAGCATCCCAACAATGATCTCTTGTTGCTAGTTGTGATGTCTTTGATGGTTGTGTGTTTGGAGTTCATTAATATACAATAAGATTATATTAAGCCATGTGCTATGCTTTCAAGCAAAGATCTCATTGGTATATTTTATGACTCCCGTTTGGATATCTTATTCCTTCCTTTTGTAACTATTTTATGTGTACATCCTTCTTTGTGGCTATCATCTACCTAGTATCTTATACACGTGAGAGAAGTTACATTCTAGTTGATATCCCTTTTCTTTCATGTTCGCCATTTCATTCACTTTTTATATCTTTGGTGGCTTCGTGGAAGCATTTGTTGTATGAGTGTGTGTCTTACCTCTTTGCATCTTAGTCCACTCATGTTTGGTGAAAATTATTGTCCTCGTGCTTGTCTTGACAAGCCTATTATTTCCTATCTTCATCATGGGTTGTCATAAGATTCGATTTTTTATTTGCTATTAGTGAGCTTGTGAACCCATTTGCTTGATGTGTGTGTGACTTTCTTAACTTCGTGTGAGTGGGAAGGACATGTCTTGCACTTTGTATCTCATTTACTCAAGACTATGTTGATGCTTAATTCCCATCCTTATAATAGTCTTCTCAAGTGCTTTGACGTGACTCTCACACATCATTTTGGTTGTGCATATTCTTAGGTTGCCTCATGTACATATTGCTCAACCATATGTTTATTGCAAATGCTAGGCTTCTTTTCTTATCTATGTTTGCTTGCAATCATTGTGTGTTCCTATTGATTTTGGGGGAGTGATGATCCTACTTTGTGCACTTGTATCCAAATAAAAAAATCCTAAATTGTGCACAAATCATGGGGAGCTTCTCTATTTTCCTTAGAACACTCCTTTACCCAAATCGTAATATTCTTTTATCCTTTTGGCTTGTCGGATCTTTTGATTGCTTGCTTCACTTTGTGTTATGCAAATGAGATCAATTTGTGCCATGAGCTTTGTGCCATGTACCTTGCTGTTATAACTAGGCTCAAGTTGTATAATTGTGGATTCACTTGTGGATATCATGTTCTTATCAATTGCAACCTTTCTTTTTGTGTATACGAGTTTCTTTATGGATACATATCATGATTATTATTGGCCACATAGAAATTTCTATACATGAAAAAGTTCATATATTCGTATCGGATTGCGTTCTATAGATTCCGAGCTCATTTAATTGTTCATCATTTAAACATGTGCATTTGTTTTCAGTCACATTTTGTGATATGCACACATCAAGGAGGAACACATACTATATTGGTCGGCTAGATGTTTTGTCTTCCATTTTGGCAATTTTTTGCCAATGGGGGAGAAGTTTAGAGGGTTTAAGATAAATATCTTTTGTAGTTCTTGTTGTCACTCATGCATATCTACCCTTGTTATATATTCTTATTGTATGGATGAGTATTGCAATGACATTCAAAGTTCACTCACACATGCATATATTGTGGGGGAGTTTGCTCTATATACTATGGGTGTACTATCATCAAATGCTTGTGTAGTATCTTGATGATAATACAACCATCCCAAGTATATAATTTATCCTCGGATAAAGTGCATGCTTGTTTAAAAGCACTATATAAACCCTCTTGGTGAGATTGTCATTAATTACCAAAATGGGGGAGATTGAAAGTACATGTAGTCCCCATGTGTGGTTTTGGTAATTAAATGACAATCCTAATGGACTAATGTTTGCATTGAGTTGTACATTTGAAGGAAAGTTCCATTTCCAATGCATGAAGAATATTGGATGAACTGAAGGATGTTTGTTCCATGGTGATGCAAGAAGGAGATAGAATGGATTCAAAATGAATGCTATATACATATTGTTGTGCATGCATCAAGGCTTATGGGTTGAACCATGATGGATCAAGATCTTGAGAGAATGATTAAAGAGAAGAATTCTATATATGCTTGATGATAGGATCATTATGAGCTCATTTGTTGAGTCAGGGATTATTATGTCTTGAAGCAAGTAATTCAAGTGAAGAATTCATTGTGCCTCTCAAGATACTATGTTGGAGCATGAGAACGGGCAAATGATGTCCAATATGATATTCAAGGAGAAACTTGATATGGTCATGTTGAATTGAGATATTGGTTATTATGTCTTGAAGAAATGAAGCATAGTGAAGATATCAATAGGGCCTTCAAGACATCAATATTAATCATGGAGCAAAGATAAATGTTGACCAAGATGAAGATCAAAGATTGACCTCTAAGATGGACAACACACAAGCGCATATCATGTGCCACATGAGATCTTGTGGTATGTTAAGAATTTATCAATTGCGCTTTGTGTACTAACCCATACTACGTGTTGTCTATGTTATGTGGCTTAGGTAATTCTCATGAGCTTGGTGCTTATAAGAAAGCTTGGTGCTCATCAAAGTATGTCATCAAGTAATTAATGTTGATGGACAAGTAAAGATGAATGCAAAGCAAAGCTTCCCACATTGTGTATGGGGGAGCTACTTGAAGACTTCTCGAATGTCTTGCCTTCAACTTGAGCCATGAAGAAACATCAATATAAAGCTGAAGTGAAAGGCTCTAGTCAAAGGTATTAGTTCCTTCGGCTTTAGATGTGAGGATCAATGACCATCGAAAAGGATATATGCTCAGGAATGAGTTTTCGGAAGCTATCTAGTATAGTTCTTTTATGATTCTTGAGTTATAGAGATCCCGCACTATTAAGAGGGGATCAAAGGGGTTAGTGATGGATTTTCTCAAGTCAACATCATCCCTTTCTATTTTTCTCACATCATATTCCAACATAGGCATATTTCGCTCCTATCCAATACAAATACAATATGCCTACATATCTCAAAAGAAAATCCAAAGCCAACTAGGTTCCCCAAAGTATATGTATAACCATTGCATGCTTTTCACCCTCCATTTTGGCTTATCTTGGGTGGTTCTATATGTGAGGACCTAGAGTTTTTCCATAGCTTCAAAACGAGCCCAAGATCATCAAAATCGGAGTCTGGATGTAAAAGTTATGCATGTTTCAGTTTTGGGGTTCCTGCTATTTTTTTGATGGCCGGACATCCGGGCTTCCGTGTCGCCCCGGATGTCCGGGATCCTCCCGGAAATCCGGCCCGCAAATTCCAGAACCTGTTTTCAAATGTTGGTTGTGCCCGCCGGATGTCCGGCACTTGCCCGGATGTCCGGCCCTTGCCCAGATGCCCGGCCCGGCGCTGTCACTTACTCACAAACGGCTAGTTTTCTAGGCCTTCTATATATACCCCTCTACTAATCCGGTATAGGGTTGAGCACTTCATCCCAAATCGTCCCAAGAACACAAGTGGCTCCCTCTCACTTCTCCTACACCAAATCCTAGATCCCGGAGAGATTTGTGAGAGTTCTCGAGAGTTTTTCCAATCAAGTGATAGATCCACTCCCTCTCCTTCTCTTGACCAAAGGAATTCGTGATTTGAGCAAGTCTTGAGCATTTCCCCCTTGATCTTGTTACTCTTGGAGGTTGGAGACTCCTAGGCGGTAGGAGTGCTCCGGTGAGGAATCAACTTGTGATTTGTCCCCCGGAAAGTTTGTGAAGGTTTGGAGTCCGCCTCAAGGTCTACCACTAGTGGTTGAGAATCGCCTTCGTGGTGATATCTCAAGGAGAATAGGGTGAGCCTTCGTGGCGTTGGTGTGCCTTCGTGGTAACATCCACCTCTCTAATGGTGACTAGCTTCCCTCCAAGGAAGTGAACATCGGGATACATCCTCGTCTTCGTGACTTTGGTTATCCCTAACCCTAAGTCCTTACTTGTGGTTTACCTTGGTCACTTGACCGCGCATTCACTATTCTTGTTGTCCTCATAATATTGTGTTGGTTACCATATCATAGAGATTATTTAGGCCAACACTTTATAGTCTGTAATTCATACTTCCTACTATTGTTCTATCTTGTGTTTAGTGTGAATTGCTAGCTTGTAACATATCTTGTGTAAGCTTGTAGTGCTTACTTGAGTTTGCTTGTATCATTCAATTCCATATATTGTGATACAATTTGTGTAAGCTTGTATTGCCTACTTGTGGGTGTGTGTATTATTCATTTCCATATCTCGTGATATACATTGAGTAAGTTTGTGTAACTTACTTGTGCTTACTCATATCCTCATTGTTCTCATCTTGTTTATGCTAAGTTGTTGGTGCACTTAGTGAGCCTAGTATATTTAGGATTTGTGCTTGAAAAGTATCCGCTTAGTTTATTTCTGCATTAGGATATAGCCAAATTCGTAAAAGATTTTAAAATGCCTATTCACCCCCCCTCTAGGCGACATCGTGGTCCTTTCACATGCAACTTCCATCGTTCCATTATTATGACATACATCTTTATTGTCATATTGCTTTGCATGATCATATAGCTGACATAGTATTTGTGGCTCAGCCACCATTCATCATTATCATACATGTTACACTAGCATCATTGCACATCCGGGTACACTGCCAGAGGCATGCAATAGAGTCATATTGTTTTAGTATCGAGTTGTATGTAAATAAAAGTGTGATGATCATCATTATTAGAGCATTGTCTCAGTAAGGAAAAAGAGAGGCGAAAAAGAGCCCAACAAAAACAATGAGAGAAAAAGAGAGAAGAGGCAATATTACTATCCTTTTCCACCCTTGTAATTCAAAGTAGAACAATGTTTTCATATAGAGAGTCTTCTATGTTGTCACTTTCATATACTAGTGGAATTTTTTTCATTATAGAACTTGGCTTGTATTTTTCGATGTTGGGCTTCCTCAAATGCCTGAGTTCTTCTGGAGCAAGAAAGTTGGATGCACACCCACTTAGTTTTCAGTTTGAGCTTTCATACACTTATAGCTCTTAGTGCATCAGTTGCATGGCAATCCCTACTCCTCGCATCGACATCCATTGATGGGCATCTCCATAGCCCGTTGATTAGCCGCGTCGATGTTAGACTATCTTATTTTTTGTCTTCCCCTTATTAATCTCTATCAGCACATTCTATTCCACCCATAGTGCTATGTCCATGGCTTACGGTCATGTATTGCGTGGGGGTTGAAAAAGCTGAAGCACGTTAAAAAGTATGAACCAATTGCTCGTCTTGACATCGGGGTTGTACATGAGAAATACTTTGTGTTAAGAAGATGAAGCATGACAAGACTATATGATTTTGTAGTGATAGCGTTCTTTAGCATTTTTATTTTGAAAGGCATGATTGTTTGTTGGTATGCCTGAGTATTGATGTCTTTATATCAAGTTATAGACTACTGCTTTCAATCACTCGTATCTCGGTATTCATACCATAAAAGAAAGATTACATGATGAAAATGTTAGGTAGCATTCCACATCAAAAATCTATTTTTATCATTTACCTACTCGAGGATGAGCAGAAATTAAGCTTGGGGATGGTTGATACATCTCCAGCGTTTCTATAACTTTTGACTGTTCCATGCTATTATAGTATCAATCTTGGATGTTTTATATGCATTTTATGCTATTTTATATCCTTTTTTGGGCCTAACCAATTAACCTAGTGGCCAGTGCCAGTTGATGTGTTTGCTTGTTTTTGGATTTTTAGGAAATCAATATTAAACGGAGTCCAAACATGATGAAACTTTACGGTGGTTTTTTGTGGACCGGAAGGGAGCTACAAAGGTTCTATAGAAGACCATAAGAGTCACAAGGGAGCGATGAGCTCACCAGGAACACACCCCCCGGGGGGTGAGCTTGTGGGCCCTTCGTGACACCTCTTGACCTAATTACGCCTCTATAAATTCCCAAATACCGCATTATACTAGAGAACCACCCGAAACACTATTGTCGCCGCCGCAAGCTTCTGTTCTTCCGTGATCCCATATGGAGGCCTTTTCCGGTACTCTACCGGAGGGGGAATTGATCATGGAGGGCTTCTACATCCTCCTTCCCGCCTTCCGATGATGCGTGAGTAGTTCACCACAGACCTACGGGTCCACAGCTAGTAGCTAGATGGCTTATTCTCCCTCTTTGATCTTCAATACAATGTTCTCCTCGATGTTCTTGGAGTTCTATCCGATGTAATATTCTTTTGTGGTGTGTTTATTGGGATCCGATGAATTGTGGGTTTATGATCTGAATATTTATGAATATTAATGGAGGTTTTTCTTAACTTTATTACGCATGATTGTTATAGCTTTGTATTTCTCTTTGATCTATCCATTTGGTTTGACCAACTAGATTGAATTATCTTCAGCAGGAGAGGTGCTTTGTGATGGGTTCAATCTTGCGGTGCTCTATATTCAAGTGAACAAGTAGGGGGAAAAACACGTATTTGTATTGTTTCCATTAAGGGTAAAACGACGGGGTTTATTCATTTATACTTAATACCCTAGAAGCATATGCTAGATAGTGGTCGATGGGTGGAGTAATAGTAGTAAATGTAGGCAGGAGTAGTTCTAGTTGTCTCGGACTTGATGCCTATATACATGACCATTGCCTTGAATATCGTCATAACTATGTGCTTTTATATCAATTGTCCAACAGTAATTTGTTCACCTACCATACGCTATGTGCTCGAGAGAGAAGCCTCTAGTGAAAACTATGTGCTTGAGGGTTGTCAATCCCCTTGAACTCGTTATTTTCAAGGACCAAATCTTGTATAGATAGATAGATAAATTGCAAAATAAAAATAAAAGTAAAAAATGTAGCAAGGTATTTTTGGTTTTAATAATATGATAAAAGTAGACCCAGGGCCATAGTTTTCACTAGAGACTTCTTTCTCGAACACATAGCATACGGTGGGTAAACAAATTAATATTGGGCAGTTGATGAAAAAGCACATAGTTATTATGTATTCGTGGCAATGTTCATGTATAAAGGCATCACATCCTTGACAAGTAGACCGATTCCTGCTTGCATCTACTACTATTACTCCACCAATCGACCGCTATCCAGCATGCATCTATGGTATTAAGTTCATGATAAACAGGGTAACGCCTTAAGTAAGATGACATGATGTAGACAAAGTAAACTCAAGCAATATGATTAAACCCCATCTTTTCACCCTTAATAGCAACAATACAATACGTGCCTCACTACAACTCTATCACTAGGTGAGACACCACGAGATTGAACCCATTAAATAGCACATCTTCTACTGAAGATAAATCAATCTAGTTGGCCAAACCAAACGGATAGATCAGAGAGAAATACAAAGTTATAAAAATCATGCATAAAAGAGTTCAGAGAAGTCTCAATTAATATTCATAAATATTTAGATCATAAACTCACCATTCATAAACGAAATGCAAACGTCGTGTTTTACCCTGTATTTCCTCAACCAGTCTCCACTCAACCTGGCTCGTTTTTTCATGCAACCACCAAAAATCGGTGGAGGTAACCAAACATGCTCCTATTGTCATAGTTTATGAGTCTGCAATGAGATATGTCTCCGTGTTGTAGCTGCATGAATGCTGTGTGTTGCCAAGCCATTGTTGACCCAGCTCCATAAGCTGGGATACGATTGTTCAAATCATAGACCCCACGAGTTACTGACATTTGTTGAGATTATGTGATAATAATGTAGCGAGACCTTATTTTTTTTGAGGAATAATGTAGTGACTAGTGAGACCTAATATTCGACAAGTTTAGTCGGTGTTACTGTCACTCTGGTGTCAAACTGATGGCGGTTGAAGGTTCCAATCCTGAATTCCTGCTTGTACAAATAAGCATATATATTGTGATGCCCTGACAGGACACGCCGTCTAACTCTCACTCCATATATGTGCATCACTGTCTCTATGGAAATGGTTGCAGGTCACAGGCTGATAGAGTATGCAACTTGGTGCTCACCACTTTCTACTGTGTGCCCAAAAACGATGTGCTGATGCCTCTTGTTTGGTACTATGAATGGTGACTAATCAGCCAATGAATGAGGCCGTGGTTAACTTGCCTGACGTTGACGGTCTCTTCCGCAATTAAGACGCTATTGCTGCTCTGTTCCTTGGTGATTCAGTATGTTGCAACCATCAGTTGTTGGGGAACAGACTGGCCTTTCCAACAGTGCAAGAATCAGAATCCTCCAAAAAGTGAAAACACTCGTCATGGAATTTGAATCAAATCCTTCTTGCTACACATCCCTGTCTGTTCTTTGCTTCTTCTCTCGAGTGAACAAACACTGCTCCAGCTCTGCGGTTACTGTCACCAAGTACTACTGCAGCTACTAGTACTGTTTGCAGGTGAAATAATAGTACAAGTGTACAAGTCATCATAAAGAGAGCTGGATTTGAGCAGCAGCCAACATGCTAGTACTAGTTAGTGGAGTAATTGGCAACGGTAGGATTGCTCACTGATTAGCTGCACTGTTACAGTTGGGAGGCACAGCAAAAGCCAGGAGAACTGTACTACCTCATAGGAGTACATGATACATTCATAAGGAATCTTGTATATGGCCATTATGCTCGTGTGCTATTAGCTTCTTTCTAAGGAAGCTTCCACAACTATTGCAATCTGATTGCAGACGAAGTACAGACTAGAGACACACTCTCGAGAAATAGTGCTCTCAGGTGCGCGTGAGCCCTATATGCCCCAAATAATTTAGTAATTAAAAAAAAGGTACAAAAAAAACAAAATCTTTTTTGGAATTAAATATGATCAAGAATTTATTCATGTAAAATAATTGGCTAAGGAATGATTCTCATTGACTTCAGGGCGAAAAAACAAATCTATGACGATAATATAGCGCGAATAGTATTTATATATAACCTTTTTTTTGTCGAATCTTTGACCCAGGCTACAATGTAAGTCATTCACTGTTGATTTTTTTTGTAAGAATGCAATAAATGATCATGTTGATTCCAAAAATGCTTCAAATTTTTATGAACTTTTTTTTGAATTACTAAATTATTTTTGCATAAAGTATGAACTCGCACCCGGGAGCACCAAGTTCCCTTTCTACCCTACTCCTAACTCCCTCCATTCGGATTTACAAGGTTCATTTTTTTAGAACGAAGACGCAAGGAGCGTCCGGCTTTAAATTAATAAAGCCCACCAACAGGCAACATCCAACTTACAAGATAGTCAAACACAGAGGAAACACGGCCGAAGCCAAAGTTAGAACATGCAACCGGCCTAGGCCTGAGAAAGATAAAGCTGTCTAAACATGCCCACACCAGCTAGAACAGAACGATCAACCACAGCAAGTGACGGGCAGTAATCTGGATCAGTCGAATCTGCTCCATCGCCTCCTGCATCCGCTCGGTGTCCCGCCGTTTCCCCAACGGCATCCATGTCTGGAGGAACAAATGACATTTGAAAATTATGTCAGTGGGGTGAGAAGGGAATTTGTGCTCTGTTGTGATTTTATTCCTAGTAGTCCATAGAGCCCATAAGAGCGCCCCTACGCATCTCCAAAAATTCGGCCAAACCCACCCCTATGAGCCAGGAGAATATCACGGAGATCTCTACCCGAGTGAGGATTCCAGTTTTGGTTAAATGCTTCCCGGACCGCACTCCAAGCGAAACGAGCTAGGTGACAGTTGAAGAAAATGTGGTTTGCATCTTCATGCGCACCACACATCGAACAAGTGCCATCGGACGGCCGTTTCATTTCTCTATGTTGTTAGAGGATGGGAGTCGGTCGCGGAACATTTGCCAAAGAAAAACTTTTACTTTGAGAGGGATAGGCACTTTCCATAGCCCCCTAGCTATGTCTAGTGTCGGGCCCTCCGTCAACTTAGCGTAGAGAGACTTAACCGAAAATTTTCCGGAGCTCGTGAGGGACCAAGAGACCGAATCGGCCTCGGGTCGCAACACAACTGCAGCAAGCGTGTTATGTAACTCGTCCCAACCAGCCCGTTCGGCATCAGTAAGGGGCCTTTTGAAGGAAATGGCTGGTAGGTTGGATCTGAGCGCGTCAGCAATGAGGATATCGATGTTAGTAGCAAGTTGGTATATGGAGGAGTGGCTGCGCCACAACGGCTCCTGACCAAGCCAATGGTCTAACCAAAATCACGTAGATTTCCCGTCGTTTACGCTAAGCTTAGCTCCGAGCGCAAAGGCCGGTTTGACAGCCTGGATCCCATTCTAGAATGTCGACCCTTTGGCCTTAGAGGTAAGGAAATTCCCGTCGGGGAAGTATTTTGCTCTAAGGATTTCCACCCAGAGCCCCTGCTCATTTTGGACGAGCTTCCAGAGCCACTTGGAGAGGAGGGCAACATTCATGAGATTGGAGTTGATGATCCCTAAGCCGCCAAATTTCTTTGGCCGGCATAATGCTACCCACTTAATTAAGTGGTACTTCTTTTTGGATCCAGTTCCTTCCGAAAAGAACTTGGATCGGGGGGTGTCGAGCTTGGCATGAACACCGTCTGCTAGGAGGAACATGCCCATGGTAAACATGGGCAATGAGGAGAGACTAGTGTTCGTCAGAATGAGCCTAGCTGCTGATGACATGAACCGACCACGCCAAGGCCTGACCCGGTTCGCCCCCTTACCGTACAGGGGTTCCCATTCTTGGATAGATATGTGTTTTTCAGAGATGGAGAGGCCCAAGTACTTAAATGGAAAGCTCCCGAGCTTATAGTTAAGTAGGTTAGCGACACGCAACGCGAGAGGTTCGGCCATCCCAATGGTGATCACTTCGCTCTTGAGAAAATTAATCTTGAGACTGGAAATGATTTCGAAAGCAAGGAGAATGAGCTTAATCGAGGCTATACTATGGTTGTCCGGCTCGAAGAGGAGCATGGTATCGTCCGCATATTGGAGGTGCGAGACCCCTCCTGGGATGAGGTGGGAGACAACACCGCGAATGTGACCGGCACGCTTCGCCTTAGAGATCATGGCCGAGAGGGCGTCCGCAACAAAGTTAAAGATAATAGGGGAGGAGGGGTCACCTTGCCTTAGTCCACGCTTGTTGCGGAAGAAGTTCCCAACTTCTCCATTTATAGACACCGCCGTCTAGCCCCCCGAGACCAGCTGCATAAAACGGTGCATGAAACCTGTCTCGAATCCCTTTCGGTCCAGGACCTCGCGAATGAACTCCCAATTCACTCGGTCATAGGTTTTTTCGAAATCCAGCTTGAGGATCATAGTCGACTGTCGGGTTCGTTTTAACTCGTGAACAATCTCCTAAAGCACTATTGGCCCCTCGAGGAAGTTGCGACCCTTGAGAAAATTCGACTGGTTTCGGTTGATGATTCTATGCGCAACCGGGGCAAGCCGCGTCGTATAGGCCTTCACGCATATTTTGAAAGGAACGTTAATGAGGGTCATAGGGCAATATTGTTTGATGGAATCCGCGCCTTTGACCTTAGGAATTAGACTAATAACTCCGAAGTTGAGTCGCGAGATGTCTACCGTGACTAACACGAAACCATTAATGATGTCGTAAAAAGGAGATTTCAGCATGGGCCAAAAACAACGAAAGAAAGCCACCAGCCAGCCATCCGGGCCGGGGGCTGTATCAGTCTTCATTGATCCAACAGCCATGTCAATTTCCTCCTTGGAAAAGGATACGGCAGGGAAGTCATTTTCGGCCTGAGTAACTCGAGCATCATCCCCCCAGACATCTGCTCGAAGGCGCAGGGGTTTTTCCTCTGTTGTTCCCAACAGGTTAAGGAAGAAACCATATATGTGAGCCGTAATATCCGATTGGCTGACCGGCACCCCTTGCGCAAATTGAAGGCGCATAATCGAGCATTTCCATTTACACCCGTTGGTGTAGGCATGTAAATAACCCGTGTTAGCGTCTCCCTTAGTGATCCACTTGACGCCGCCCCGACGGCGCCAATATTCCTCCTCTTCCCTAAGGATGGAAAGCACCTGGTTTTCTAGGTTGTAATGATTGGCCCATTCTGCCTTCGAGAAGGCTCTGGAGTCGGCTTGGGCGTCGAGGAATTTGATTTCATCTATGAGAGCTTCCCTAGCTCTCTTCGACGCACTGCCGTGGTTCACCCCCCAACCGCGGAGGAAGCCATGTAACGCAGCGTCCGCAGAGATCCAAAGATCCATAGGCCCCCTGGTCCTGCCGGCCGCGACCACCGCTAGCTCCCAACGAGCGATGATCAGAGGAATGAAGCCGTCCACCACGAACCAGCCTGTTTCAAAGAAGAAACGCGGGCTGTGCTTAATCCTGTCCTCCCCTAAGGCCAAGATTAGCGGGACATGATCCGAACCTATACAGGTTTCTGCTACAAGCGTACAAAGGGGGAATAAAACTTCCCAATCAGACGAAACAAAAACGCGATCGAGCACACTACGAACCGGGGTTAACTGTTTGTTTGTCCAAGTAAATCTAGCCCTGGTCCTAGTGATCTCCCGCAAGGCGAAAGCCGCAATTGCGTTATTGAACAACGCCGCCCTTGGCCAGCCAATATTGTAGTTGTTTTTATCCGCCCTAAGGTGTGCGGAGGGGAGGATCATAATTGAGCACGCAGCCAGCATCCGAACCTTGCAGGCCAGGTGATACCGGGACGGGAGAGGGAGCAGACCCAGACCCCAGCAAACCCACCGCAGCAGAGGGAGGGGGGAGGGGGGCAACGGCCCCCTTCAAGTTTGAGACATATTGATCGAAAGCCCGAGCCAAGACACGGGCCGCGGGGGGGCTGCTCCCCGCCGTGTCCATCACCGTGAGTGCCCTGGCTTTGGTGTCTCCTTGTCCACAGGGGGATCATGAGCGCTGAGACCCAGCTGATCCCAAGTCTCCTGTCGATCGACGTGTCAGGCATGCTCTCATCAGGGTCCTCGTCACGGCACGCCATCTCCACGTCCTTGGCCTGACCATCGGGAAGCCCAGACTGCCCCTCTTGCCCGCCTTGATCACCATGTTTCTGCATCTGTGACCCACCCGCGCTTGTCAGAGGGCCGATGAGGGGCATCATTGGGGCCTGGCGCCACTGGCCCGTCCCCCGGACACTTGGATAGCCTCTCCACCTCGACCTTAATATCGTATCCCTCTTGATTGAACCACACTTGAATAAAGCCATTCATCTTAGCTGGGGCTTTCCAACCAAACTTCATCCTCACCAGTCCCATCTGGATGAGGGAAAGCTCGTCCACCAAAATGGGCCTCCCTAACATCTTGAGCCCCTCCATGAGCCTATCGACTCAGCGATGCTTTTTTGGAATGCCATGGAGGCGGATCCAGACATCGGTCATGGAGAGGGGCACAATCTCTTCGTGGATGGAGTTCCGAACCAGCACTGTGATGTCGTTGATGGACAGGAAAAGCTTGTCGCTGGATTTAGCCATATGAAGCAGGTCAGCCGAGGGGAAAGTCACCAAGAAATCATTGTCACCAACCTGCACGATCTGCCAGCCCCAGTCACCGGCCATCATATGCTTTAGTTCTTGCTTAAGTGTGGGGAGCGAGAGCCGCCCTGGCTCCACCGAGAGAATGGCGCTATTGACAGCCTTCAAGGCAGGGCCCTCATCCTCGTCCGTGTCCTCGAATTCCAAACAGAAGAAGCCCTCACCTGGGATCACACTGCCCATGATCTGAAGATGAAGATGTTTGCCACGGGACGGGCAGTAAGCAGAGGCATGGCCCTCCTGCTTGCAGATCACGTAGAGAGGGGGGAACGTGCATTTGGCTTGAAAGTGACTCGTCCGCCCGCACTTGAAACACTCAGATCCGATCTCTTCTTCAACTGGGATAGGCGCCGTCGCTGACCCCGGGCCGCATCCGGCAGGGCCACCGCCAGCGGTTCAGCCGACGCCCGCGGAATCTTGGCCAGAGGATCCCCGTGCCCCCCACCACAAAGGGGATGCTCCTGCGGCTTCCGCTCAAGCTTACGACGCCGCTGGCTTTGCTTCCGCTTCTTCTTCCTTTCCTGCTGTTGCTCCCACCAGGGCGGAGGAGGACCCCAATCCGCCTCGCCCCCATAGGAGCCGTAGCCTTGGCCTTGATCGAACTCGCCGCCGTTGCCATGCCCGAAGCTGCCGCCTTGACCTCGCCTGGATCCGCCACCCTCGCCCTGGCTCGCAGCCCTAGCACGGAGGTCGCGCTTGGCCTTGTCGCACAGATCCTTCTCACGCCGCCGCTCTGCCTCGGGAATCGGTGGATCCATGGGCCGCTTCTCCGCCCGCCGGCCACCCATGACCGTCACCACAGCAAAGGAGAGGGTGAGAGGGGGAGGGGGAGGGGAGGGGTGGAGAGATCTGGTGAAGCGACCGAATCGCCGCACCTCACCTGTGGAAGCTGGAAACCCTAGCGAGGGGTCACGCGCACCCTGGCGGAGCCATATATAGCGACGCACTGCAGGCTCACCGGCCACAGACGAGGGGGGCCGAGGAGCATGGGCCATGGAAAGGCCCGGCCTGACTCCCGCAGCCCCTGCCCCACCAGCCTCGGCGGCCACCGAACCGGGCATGGGCCTCGGGCCCAGCAGGCCGGCAGCGGACGACCCAGGGCCGACAGGCGTAGCCAGGACCGGAGGGAAAGGCAAGGGGGGTTCGTCACACCGGAGCGCAAACCCTAGCGCAGCCGCCGACGCCTCTGTCCAGCGCACCGCCCGCGTCGTCTGCAGACGCCACCAACGGCTCTCTGTTTTCGAAACTCATCCCGAGGACCTCCGTTTACAAGGTTCATCCAAAATAATAATGAGAAATTTGGTTATTCAAAGCTCGTCCCACATCTTCAAATCTTGACATTAATTGCAAGCCAATGCATGCCAGCGTTGCATTTAATACCATGCATGCAAGTGATCAAAATATTAGGGCATGCAACGCATGATAACCTGAGGGGAATTACAGTTTGTTAGTACTACATACTCAGAGGGTTAATTACCGACAATAATGATTTTTTTTAGGAAAACAACAGGACTTTGCTGTGTATTTTTATTGATTTTTGGATAAAAAATACAGCGAGACAAACAGCAAAAAGAAAAATAATAAGTTCAAGAAAAGAGTTACAAGAACAACACATAGAAGAAGACCCAGTGAGCAAACACCCAACCAAACAAACAAACAAGAACAGGAGAAGAAGAAAATTACAAACACAACACTAAACAAGGTGAATACACTAGGACATTATCTAAAACAGGGTTCAAAGTGCTGATAAGATTTCCTCCGTGCTCTCATCAAAATCCACCGTAGCTCCTCTTTAAACTTCTTCCTGTAGGTGTATAGATTGGGGATCAAGCCCTTGAAGATGAAGCCTCCTTGAGTAATGAGAACTCCTTTTTCCCCGCAAAAAAAGTCATTCCTGATGATCCAAATGGCCCAAGAGGCTAAAATAATAAGTTCAAGAGCAAATGGTACAATAATGAGATTTGAATGTCAAAATTCTATTTGATACCATCGGTTTTTGAAATGAACCCTCTATATATAAACGAAGGGAGTGGGCATTAAAAAGATTTTCTAAATACTGGAGTTGTATCTATATCTATACTACAATATTGTATGATTAAATTTGAATAACAACTGTACGTTGGAGGCGTAGCAAATCCGAGTGTTGCCGGCCATTGGATCTCTTCTTTACCACACTATATTCTGCCACATGTACCATCTAGAAGTTTTTATGGTTGGACTTAAGTCTTATATATGGACATTTTGCACAAAACTCAAAAAACACTTGTACTTCTCTCTAGCTTCTTTTTCTACCGAAACTGCCATTAATCTTTTACTTGGTGATATTTTTATTTGTGTTCAAGGCTACGATGTACCTTCATAAATCATATTTATCTTTGCAGATAAAGCAATAGCTATTCTTGTTATTTACTATTAAAAATCACAATATGAGATACAAAAAAACACACCTAGACAAAACAGGCTCAATATATTATACACGACTTTTGCACCTTACTAAAAGGGTTGAGTGCGCTTTCCACACCATTCATGTTGTTGGGATTTCATAAAAAAAAATTGGTTGATGCGTGGGGAAGATAATGGAGTGTGTTTTCTTTTTTTAGAATGCGGTGTTTTTATGGGCTTTCTTAGTTGTGTGATTATGTGTTATCTGCTAATCAACAAATACTTATATGCGAAAGTTTCTTGCGCTGGTGGCCGCACATATAAGGTGATACAGTGTCATATGTTGGAGCTTTTTCCGGATGGTGAGAGGGTGCACGAGACTGATTTGTTTTGTACGCTAGTTGATGCCCATTAATTTCATAGATTGTTGGCTCAGTCAAAATAGTAAATCCGAAATTGAGAACCTCAGTTAAATGAGAGAACTCCTTGAGAAATTGTTGACCCAGACAAATTTTGAACCAAATTCAAAATTGAACATCTCAATTGAATGGGAGGGTTCCAAAATTAGGGAGCATGGTGAATTAGAAGATGCTTCATGCATATGCCTCAAAATTTTCTTTCACCAATTATAGTAGAGTAACGGTGTCGATCTTTGGTTCTAACTTAATCATCTGAGATCTTGCAATACAAGTATAACTTACTTGGATGAAATAGAACAAGATTAATGCTATTTTCGTAGGTATCACCTACTATGGCTGCAATCCTGAAATCATCTTGATATCGACTTCCTTGGCAACTAACATTAATTATGGTACCAATGATTAGCTTCAAGGGTTTACCTATTCTATTTTTGTTTACTCTTAATGTTGTTTCTCAGATGTATGTGCTTGTTTCATTGTAAACATCCCACATTTGTCACATCACATTCAATCATATGCAGCCTATCGATGAGATTTGACTGAAAATAAAGATGAGAACAAAACCATAATGATCATGGTACAAGGAAAAAGTTATCTCAAGCACTCTGTGTTTATTTATTTGTAGCAACGTGGGGGGTTACGTTTCACCATTCAAGCTCAATCTAGTCCATGGATTTTCAACGGAGTTCAATTATCTCTTCTATTATGCAATTGGCTAGGGTTAAACGATGATCCGCATTTACTCGGAAATGTTAGAAAATGACCACATTACACTTTTATTAACTCAAAACCAGTGGCGGAGCTTGAGCCAAAATTATGGGGGGGCCATGGGCTAGAGGGGGGGCAAACTTAACTATATTAGCTGATTTTTGATGGAAAATATGCCTAACACAAAGGAGTATCTACATGTTTTCTTGTGAGCTTGGGGGGGCCATGGCCCAGGTTGGCCCCCATGTAGCTCCGCCACTGCTCAAAACATAGCACTAAGCGGATAAAAAATGTGATGAACGACATCCAATTTCTGCATAGCAAAGATGCATACAGTCAAGAAACTTCCAGTCTGATGCAAGTAAAGAAATAACATATGTGCTCATATGGGACCAACACTACGCCGATGTTGAAGGAGGTGGTGGACCGATCCAGGCTGCCATCCATGTCAGGAAAACCTCACTGTCCACCCACTCCAACCGCACGCACACTACCTTAAATAGTGGTTGATATTCCGTGTGTCTAACGTAGACTACGTACAGGGCCAATGCGCACAATGATATATAACATAGATTTTTTGCCTTTAGAAACAATTCTAATTTCTACATAGGAAAGCGGCCTAAGGCCGATTTGGTATTCCGTCGAGCCTATGATAATATATATTGGCAACATTTATTGGCAGATACAAATTAGACGCTATTTAAATGACTGGCCACCTAGAATGTGCAAACTTGCATTGAAAGAAAAGCTATTTTATTGTCTCATCATGAGTACAAAAACTACATTTGTCACTTCCTTGCTAGTTGCGATCAGCGAGGTTGTCTTTAGTTAGCACAAATGCCCTTCAAAGATTCCACAATCCTCTAAATGTGTGAGTGCACAGTACATTAGGTGTTTAAGAAATTCCATTACGTGTGCTGTATTTATTTGATTTTCTTTATGTTGATATTTTTCTCTGTAAATTTGGATCATTAAGTGTTTCAGAAATTCCACAGGGAAATCTTAGACAGTTCATGATGGATGAAATCCTGGCTACAGCCTATTCAAATGGGTAACGCTAAGGAATTATACAACTTTAAAGCTGCTGAAATTTTCATACAATATACACGTTATCGTGATCATATCCACCTCAACTGTTAAAAGAAAAACCAATGTACATCACTGATTCAGATAGGCAACTTTGAACATGTTTCACAAATCTGAAACATACAATCATATCAAATAGGAGATCCAAATACATCTAAACTGCAACCCATCGAATCGAAATTTACAACATTACGGGAGAACTATATGCCATCACTGAAACTAGAGCGAGCCTGTGAATCCGGGAAGGTCCCAAAAATTCAATAACAATGTCCATGTATTTTTAACCAGTCCTGAATACAGATATCTTTTCCAATGTGACAATCACCTTTCGCCAGATCAATTGTTCAAAGTAGGTTCACGAACCAAGGCGGTACATGCCGTCAGCCATGAACTGACCGTCCATGTAGAGGGCAGCGGCATTCTGTGGGTGGAATCCTTCCATCATGACAAACGGCATGTCCTCAGACGGTTTCCAATGCCGTTTCCTCTGGTTAATGAACCAGTTGTTGATCTGTTTCTGGTCTAGCCCTGTCGATTCCGCAAGCGCAATCTTTTCTGTCTCCTACACTCACCACATTAACCAACCGGCACAAGCTTTAGTAAGAATACATAATGCAGCTTTAGTTTTAATGGACATTACTCCCTCCGTCCCATAATATAAGAACGTTTTTCAATCTATGTTAGTTTGAAAAATGTTCTTATATTATGGGACGGAGGCAGTACATGCGGCTCCGAAATGAGTGGAACAGAAAAAAAAAACCGTAAATTTTAAGGGATGGAAGCATGTATCATACCGAGGGGTAAGGCCACTTGTAGTGCAGCTCCCACCAGTGAAGTAGCTTCTGCCTGGCCTCCTTTGGGAGCTTCCCCTTCTTCTTCTTCTTGGAGAACTCTTGCCGGAGGCTGCTCAGATAGCCACTGTACTTCTTCAGAAGCTGGTACTTGAGCTCCTTGTCCTCAGCGCGTGGGTCTATCTCTGGCGGCTCATTGTCACGCCCGCTAGCGTCCATTTCATCCTCGGAAGAGCCAACGCCTTCACATTTGCCATCTGCAGGTAAAAAATTGCTAATGGTAAGATACACGTGTTTTGTCGAGATCAGAATGGTTATCACGGCCAGACCTGGTTTCAAACTTTCAGTCTCCACCATGTCGGACAGCAATGGGGTGGTTGCAGTATTCAGAAAGCCCATCGCTTGTCTATAAACAAATCTATCATTTTAGGAATGCATGCAGGATTCGAGTGTAACACTGTAATTTTGGACATCTAGTAGTGTGGCTACAGTCCCAATTAGCTGCACTTTGCAATGAGCTGAATAAGACCGAATCGGACCGAAACGGCCATGGTTTGTCAGTTGAAACTGATACCAATCTGACCATTACCTGATAGACCAGTTTCGAAGTGTTTATTTGAACGTATCACAAAACAGAGGAAAGCCAGCAACTATAGCTATAGTCTTGTAAGCTGTAGTTGATCCAATGTTTTTCAAAGATATTTGTTTCCACATAAGACTGATTTTATAGATGCTCAGGGAGTCAGGGTAACAAAGCAGTAGCCCTGCAATATACTCCCTCCGTCCCATAATATAAGAGCTTTTTTGACACTAGTGTAGTGTAAAAAACGCTCTTATATTATGGGACTGAGGGAGTAATTGTTTTTGTATGACATGATGAATATTGGAACAAAACATCTTACAAAATTGACTGTTTTCTAAGAAATTTGCCAAACTAATTAAAATGAGCAAACGAAAGGAAAGAGACAAAATGTGCACCATACCATCAGAGGAACCCAATTGCTTATATTAAACATTATCTAGGCACAATATCATTGAATACAGTGAAGATCGCCTTAAGAATAAACAAATATCGTTTGACCATAACTTCAGTTCAGATGTGCAAGAATAATAGTGGATCTACAGATAAGAATAATAATATTTTGTTGAATGACTTGAATGGAATCCCATGAAATGTCCACAATATTTCCTCAATAACGTTTTTCTAAAATTCCCTCAAACAAAATGTCTACAATATGTTACCCTAATTTTAATTTGTTTTTTTTATCAAAGAAGGGCTTGCCCCTTCCGATTTTCATTACTGAAAACTACAGAGTTCTACAAACGAGTTCAAACAGAAACGAAAAGATCGAATCGGATCCAACACGATCATACAGCATCCCCAACGGCCAACACAGGGCCAGCCACCCCACATAACCCCAAGTTCGCAACTGCCAACTGAGTTCAAACTACCATTGATCACCATTACATTTTAATTTGTTTAATCTATGCAACCTTAAATTGGTGTGCATGCACCTTAAACAGACCGCTAAGGACGGATGGAGGGGCGCTCAGGCACCAAGCCACGTCATCCCTTAAACCTCACTGGTTTGATCTCTTAATTGACACATGGTTAGCTCAAATGATATTAGCGGTACTAGAAGAATAGGAGGACAAACTAGTTCATTGTCTCTCCACATGCACCATATATTGTTCTGTGTGCACATTCAACAAACAGACAATTGAAACTGTAACTAATAAAATAAATAGTACATAGTTGCTAAATTTGATGCAGAGGCCAGGGACAATCCTTCTTTTCGAAAAAACCCGTAGTTGCTGAATAAACAAGATCTAGATTATCACCAAATGGCCAATAAATAAACAAGATCTAGATTTTCACCAAAAGGCCAATATTCTGTAATGTTGATCTCCTTCGAATGCATGCATACCACAACATGGCCAATGTTCTGTACACAAGGAATTATTCTCTGAACACATATACCACAACAATATATAACACCTTGAGCTGTTGATCTCCTTGAATGCATGCATACCACAACCATGGAGATTGGAAGAACACAGTAGTCCTCCCCTGGCAACAGCGCATCAGATATCCCCATTATTCTGCTAAAATCTACCCACACACTGTATATATGTACTAATGTACATGTCCTACCCACAAGCAGAATAGTGCCCCTTGAATGCCCCCCGGAAGACACGACCGCCAGCACATCCGTGCTGCACCCTGCACTGCACCCAAGCTATAGAGCTAGGAAGAACAATAAAGAGCAAAAAATATACGGACTACAGTCCTTGGAACAGTACTGGAACACTTCTTTTTGCGAGACTGGAACACTTGTGATCTAGCTACCTTGCTAGCCATAATGGAGTTTTCACAAGGCTTTTGTGATGATCTGTAAGAAAATTAATCAACTATATATGTTTTCCCTGCTAGTAGCTGGTGCAAGAAAAGAAGAGATGATTTGAAGCTTCATGCATGGAGATCGATGACTCTCCTGCAAGCTAGCAGCCTTGGAACCCTAACACAATGGATTCTAGTGTCTTGTCGTGAAGTGAAAGGAAAAGAAAAAGGAGAGAAAGAAGGGATTAAAAATTAAAAAAAGGATTAGTTCAAAAGCTAGCATGTGTAGTGTGCTCAATTAGGCATATGCAATATGATAATCCTAAACGAGAGGAGGAGAACCATGAGACATGGCTCCTCACTGTGCCCTCAATGCCAACCAAAGCTAGCTTCAGATTATTAGTTGATTAACTAATCAGTCACTATTTAATTATGTTTAACTAGTGGTAATAATTTATTAGTGCACACAAAGCAAAGGTCTCTGCCCTTCTCTTTCCAAGCCCTCCCATCATAAACTAATATACAGGTTAATTAAGAACAGGCTAACAATGGCTATGATCCAAGGCAGCCACCTCAATCATCCGGATCAACCGTTTCCCAATGCGGAAGCCTTCCTCCTAGACCCACATGGATGCAGCCAGAGATACATATATAAAACGAACAAGCATGTACTAGTAGTCTAGTAGATGGGATGGATCATGGAAGGGATGGTTTACCGGCAAGGGAGAGGCGCGCGGAGCCGTGGCCACCGCCGGTGATGGAGTCGAGCTGCGCCTCCACTCGCTTCAGGAACTCCATGGCCTCCTCTATCGGCCGCGTCAGCTCCTCCCTGTACTTGGCGAGCATGTTGCAATACGCCTCCTGCAATTTCATTAGCACAAGGAGTTAGTTCGTTCTTAGTACTAGCTGGAACAAGAACCGGCAGATGAAGAATTAAACGGCCATGGCATGGTGTGTGTGATCGAAATCGGGGAAGAAGAAGACGTACCATGAACTGGTCGAGCTCTGGGTCGCGAGCCTCGTGCAGCCGGCCCGGCGGGTGGGCGTCAAGCTTCGCTGCCATGGCCGTCAGCCGCTCCAGCACGTCCGGCGGCGCACCGACCTGCAAATCACGCAAAAGAAAAACGCGTCTTCATCATGCTTGCTGATACAGTCGAGCCGTTGGATTAATGAAATTAGCAATTTTCATGAGCGTATAATATATGTACTTTCTGGCAGTCGAGGTAGGCGACGAGGAGGGCGGTGTACTGGGGGTGCGCCATGATCTTGGCCTTAATGGCCTCAGCCTCCGCTTGCGAGATCTCCTCGCCGCTGCTCTTGTGGTGGTGGAACTGGTACTGCGACGACCCGGCTGCTGCGGCGGCCTGGTGCAACGCGAGCGGTGTGCCGTAGTACGTTCCGCCCATCGGGCCTGGCCCGGAAGCCACCGTCGTTGTCGACAGTGGCTGCAGCTGCAGGAAGGATGAAGAAGCCTTGGAGCTGCTGCTGCCCCCTTCTCCAGCTCCGAGATTCCCAAAGCTGCTCTGATCCATGAGCAAATTAACAAACCCTAGCTTGTAAGAAGAGAGAGAAAAATAGAGCTCAACCGATAGAGATCTCTTCTCTATGCCTCGCAGCTCCGTGTACGGCAGTAATGGCGGCTTGGGAGAGGCAGGGAGGTGGATATTAATGGGCCGGAGAGGGAGATGGACGCGGAGTGGAAGGGAAGGGAAAGGTGGGGGAGCTAGCTAGCCGGGCTGTGCGTGTGAGTGGCTGGTGGCGATCCTCTTTCTCACGTCAAATCACAGTGGAGGGGGAGATGTATATGTACACCTGCTTCCTGCTGCGCTCGCATGGAATACTAGCAGCCTGTTCGGAACTGGAGCTTGTTTTTCGCATATATTGTTTTAAATAACCAGCTATGCTGATGTTTCTGTAACGCGTCCTGGGGTGTTTCCGCTCGGGTCGCCCTCCGCTCGGGCGACTCGTGCTCCCCAACCCTAGCCGGCGCCGGGGCCTAGCCCATCCTCCTCCCCTCCTCCCGCCCCCGTCGGAGGACGCCCCCGGCTTGCGTCCAGAGGCCGACGGCGGTGGTGGGGGCTCTTTCTCCCTCCCGCCTTTCAGGGGTGGCGGGACCCAACATGCGTGGAGGTGCGGCCGATCTAGAAGCGGCGGCGTTGGCTTCAACGGCGGCGGCGGTCGGCCCTGTCTCGACCACGGGCGGCTGCTGCGGCGGCTGGTCTGCATCGGACGGTGGCGCGATGCGATCTTCGGCGGTATGTCATTTGGCTTTAGATAGACCGTGACGTTGAGGGCCTGGTGGACTGCTTGGCGGCACCCATGGCAGATTTGTTTTGGCCGGTGTAGCCAGTGGTGGTGGTCTTTTCGTCGGCGGTGGCCGGCCAGAAGCTTGGTGATCGGATTTCGAGATCCATCATCTAGTCCCGGCTGCGAGTTGGGGAGACATGGTTGCCGGTGAAAATCGAGCCGGCGACAGGCGATGACGGCGTTCTACGCCGTTACCTTGATGAAGACATCGTCGTGTAACTACTGTCGACCCATTCGTGCGGTACTCCAGATCGGACGATGGCGACACTGCGGTATCGTTTCTCTCTTGGGAGCATCGCTTGTGGATCAACGGTGCAAGTCAGAGGCAAGAGGTGGAGCGGCTTCGTCTTGCACGGAGCTTCGGTGGAGATGTCAAGTCATGCCTGCCCGACAGGTGCTACGCTTGGTCATGCCTGGTCAGCAGGTGCTACGCATGACAGATCCTCCAAGGACTTCAAGTTGTGTCAGCTGGTGATACTTGGCAGCATGGTGCTGAGGTGTATCAGTGGCGACCGTGACGTGTTCAGCTGTTTGCCCACAGGGAGGAGGTGCCGTTGGGCGCCGTGGTGGCGTCGACGATAGCTGGACCGAGCAAGGTTGATGTATCAGTACAGTTCTGAACATGGAGCGGTGGCAGTTGGCGGCGGCGGCCTCTGAGAGCACGCCGGACCAGTGTGTGCCCTAGACCCGGCAAGTGGCTAGGTTGGGGTCTCAGGTCTTAGATGTTAGCCTTGGCCGCGATGTCTGTTTGGTATTAGGCCCAGGCTATCTGCGTCCCTTCATCAATTGGATAGGTGTAGCGACAGTTTGTTGCTTAGACAGTGGCTTTAGAGGCTGTTTGATTTCTGCCCAGATCAGCCCTGCCAAATCGCTGGCGCTGTTGGCGAGCCAAAAAATTGGCGATCGATTCCATCGCCCACGTATCTACCAATGAATTGGCGTAAAAGTAGGAGAGGAAGGCTGAGACGGGTTGAACTACCAATTATTTGGATCCCATCCAAACGCCCACCCGATGCTGGTCAACGACCAATTTTTTGGTCAGCCAACTCAGGGTCGTAAACCAAACAGCTCCTTAGTCTTACTGTTGTATTGATTTTGTAAGGTCTTGTGAGAATAATTAATAAAGTGATCGGATGCATCGCCCAGATACAGAGGCCGAGGGTCATCCTTCTTTTCTAAAAAAAATAAAATAACCAGTTATGCCAAATTCAAATAGCGGCTCAAATAGCTATAGAGTGGCTATAACGGTTATGGTCGAGTTCTTTTTACTTTATCGGAGAATAATATGAATACAAATTTGGTTTTTCTATTTTTTTAAAAAAAGACTTTCATTCTATTCATCTTCAATCAAGGTAGTACAACAAACACTAGAAATTTGGATTTTTTTACACGCAAAAGAAAAACACTAGAAATAATAAAACTTACATGCAGATCCGTAGACCATTTAGCGACGACTACAAACTCAAAACCTTATAGTGGCTATTTACAGTGGTTTTACGTGACTTTACTAAATTAAGTGTGAGTGTAGAATAGCTTATTCTACACCCCAGTAACGATATATACAAAATATAGTAACACACTATGCCAGGTATAGTAATTTTCGTAAAATGTACTAAATTACAAACTTGGGTAGTAAAAAAATATTTTTTTCTGGATTACTACATTTTATACACTGTTTTACTATATTTTTTTCTGGATTACTACATTTTATACACTGTGTTACCAGGGGTGTAGAATAAGCTATTCTACACCCCACGCTTAGAATAGCGTTACACTCAAATGAATTAGTGAATACCTTTTTACTTAGATGAAGAATGAAATCCATGTGGTAAAAAAGGCCTATACATAGAAATACTCCAGAAAATATTATCAAACAACAACAGCGAACAACAACAATAAAGTCTCTAGTTCCAAACAAGTTGGGATAGATTAGAGGTGAAAAAGAAAAGATCTCGCGACCAACTCATGGTTCTGGCACATGGATAGCAAGCTTTCACACACCCATGTCCATAGCTAGTTCTTTCGTGATACTCCAACCCTTCAGATCTCTCTTTACGGACTCCTCTCCTCTCATGTCAAATTCGGTCTACCCTAGTCTTTCTTGACATTATTCGCACGCTTTAGCCGTCTTCTATGCACTGGAGCTTCTGAAGGCCTACGCTGAATATGCCCAAACCATCTCAGACGATGTTAGACAAGTTTCTCTTCAATTTGTGCTACCCTAACTCCATCTCATATATCATCATTCCGCACTCGATCCTTCCTCGTGTGGCCACACATCCATCTCAACATGCGCATCTCGGCCACAACTAACTGTGGAATATGTCGCCTTGTAGTTGCACAACAGTCATCGCCATACAATATTGCGGGTCGACCCACCGTCCTGTAGGACTTGCCTTTTACCTTTTGTGGCACTCTCTTGTCACACAGAATGCCAGAAACTTGGCGCCACTTCATCCATCCGGCTTTGATGCAATGGTTCATATCTTCATCAATACCCCCATCCTTCTACAGCATTGACCGCAAATATCGAAAGGTGTCCTTCTAAGGCATCACCTGCCCATCAAGGCTAACCTCCTCCGCGTGCCTAATAGTACTGAAACCGCACCTTATGTACTCGGTTTTAGTTCTACTAAGCCTAAAACCTTTCGATTCCAAGGTTTGTCTCCATAACTCTAACTTCTTATTGAACCCCATCCGACTATCGTCAACTAGCACCACATCATCCGCGAAGAGCATGCACCATGGGATATCCCTTTGTATATCCCTCGTGACCTCATTCATCACCACTCTAGAAAATATTATAGGAATATCCAAATACCGATCCCTAGTCTTAGAAGTTGCATACAGCAAGGTCTTCAACTGAAATCTACATTTTCCACGATCTGATGGCTTGTCATAGACTATCAAGTATTTTCCACGAGTAAGTTTTTCCTTCTGAGCAACATGGCATACAAAGCAATGCATAGAACCACACGTATGCAGTCAAAAACCATCAACTGAAATCTATTGTCGCGAAACATTGAGGCCGGGGAACTGGACGCGGCGGCGAACCTTCTGGATCGGTTGGGGCAGGGCTACCAGAGAACGCGCGTGCGATGGCTAGGGCGGCGTCCCTGGTCGTGCGGCTGCGGAGTTCGCCCCCATTGCCGGTGGGAACCCACGTGTTGTATGGCGATGGTGCGCACGATGATGGCCAAGATTCGGATGCCTTCCAGATCTTCATCAGTTTTGTCCGTTGACGGCAGGCGACGTGATGAGGGGTCGGTGAGGGATGCGGGTTCCCCGCCGGTTATCCAGCGGCTGCGCGTGCCATCACGGCGTGGGTCAGCGCTGACCCGGGTAGCAGCTGGTTCGGAGTGGCACGAATGCATGTGAAAACCATGTCGATCTTGGACATGGCGGACAATGGCAGTGTCTTGGGCGACGTATCCTTATAGAAGGCATCACCTGTTACGATAGTCATCACCTTGTTCCCGCTTCTCCGGGGACCCCGGATCAGGAGATGATGGGGCCTTCAGGGCCCTCATTATTTATAAGGGCCATTTGCATTTCTGTCCCTAACTCGAACCACCTACTCAGATATACCCCTAATTCCAAAGCCTGCTCAAAAATGCCCCTCCGCCATTAGTTCCCCTTACAGAATTGCCCTTCTGTTCCGTTTCCGTTAGGTCAAAGGGGTTTGACCGTTTACTTGATGTTTTCTGGACATTTTGCCCCTGCCTCCTTTTGTCACCGACATGTAGGACCCACTGTCAAGGTCAAATGGTCAGCAGTTGACTGGGTCAACAAGGGAATGGGTCCACTTGTCATAGGTTAGTTATTTTGGATTGATTATTTTAGATTGATTTAATATGCCACTAACAGATTAATTAACTAATTAATACCCACATCATGGATTAACCCTAATCTAACTCACAAAAAAGTTTAACCCTAATCTAACAGCCCCACGTGGTGGTGGGGCCACTGGCAGCGGTTTGGCCGGCAGAAATTGGGCGGCGCCGGCGCTGGTCCAAGCGAGGACGCACGATGGCGAACACGGCGGCGCACGGGGGCGAGGTAGAGGGGACGCACGGTGGCAAACACGGTGGCGCAGGGGAGCGAGGCAGAGGGGGCACACGGTGGCGAACACGGCGGTGCACGGGAACACGGCGGCCCACGGTGACAGATCGGGACAAGAGTGGCAGCTAGCCGGAGGCAAGGAAGACAACAATGGCGCGGACTAATGAAGGCGCGCTGCATCAATTCGATCTGCGCGGAGGGCACAGAGATCTTGGCAAAGCTCCTGGACATGGAGGTTGAGCCCGAGGAGGCCATTGGCCCTGCGAAGGAGAAGGCAGCGGTGGCGGATCTCTGCACAAGGAGGGAGGACGGGAAAGGGAGGGAGAGGGGGGAGGGAGAGGGAGGATGGGATGGAGACAGGGCAGCGGCGCGTGGGGAGCTAGCATCGGCAGCGCCCGGTCCAGGGTAGCCGGAGGCCCTGCGAAGAAGGCAGCAACGGTGGATCTCTGCACAAGGAGGGAGGAAGGGAAAGGGAGGGAGAGGGGGAGGGAGAGGGAGGATGGGATGGAGACAGGGCAGCGGCGCGTGGGGAGCTAGCATCGGCAGCGCCCGGTCCAGGGTAGCCGGAGCTCGCCGGAGGTGAGAGAGAAAGGCTGTGAGGTAGGGGAGAGAGGTGGGTGATTTTTCACTTTTCTTTTTTTATTTCTCTGTGTTTGTTCGGGTCCCACATGTAAGTGACATGTGAAGCTAGGGGCAAAATGTCCAGTAAACGCCCCGTAAACGGTCAAACCCCTTTGACCAGACGGAAACGGAGCGGAAGGGTATTTCTGTAAGGGCACCTAACGGCGGAGGGGCATTTTTGAGCAGGCTTTCGAATTAGGGGCAAATGTGAGTAGTGGGTTCGAATTAGGGACACAGATGTAAAAGACCCTATTTATAATGACCCTCACACACTTGGATCTGATTTTGATACGGTTTCCTCTTAGCAGAGTTTCCAGAAGATGATATCTCGCAGGTGCCGAGTGTCGACCATGCCCCAGTGGACGTGGAGAGTGACACTGAGTAGTAGTACCATGAGGATAGCGGTGAGGAGGAGGAGAGTGACGAGGAGTTGGACACCGAGGAGGGAGATGAGGCAGAATCTTCCCCGCCCGAGAACGTTCCCTGGGAGCACCGCACCAAGGCGCACCATGACCCAAGCGCTCCCGCGGGCGGCGTTTGGGCGCCAAGTACCCCGAAGCCAACTGCTCCTATTCTCAGCACGCGTAAATCAAAGCGCGATCGAGCCAATTTTACAGTGACAGTCAGAAGCAGCCCAAGCATACTGCCAGCAAGCCTCGAAAGGCCATGACCCTACCAAAGGTCAAGGTGGTCATGCCAGTGGCCTCGACGCAAGTAATGAGATTGAGTCTCTTCATTGTGTAAATTTGTCTTAATTAACAGTCGAGTGATTCCACGACTGCAGCGCCGATACGTTGACGACTTCACCAGATTTGAATGCTCCTGGGAAGGGCCAAACTGAGGCCGACGCCACGGACGCCGCTACTTCCAAAGGTACTGATTGGTTTGTTCTTTGAATTATGTCCGAGTTGTAGATTAGTCGAAGTTCTAACACGCTAGTGAATGCAGCGCCGACTGGCGTGATCCAGCTCGACGACGACGACAAGCCAACTCGCCTAACCCAGAGGCTGACGAGAGGGTGCCTCCTGGCACTGATGCCATCATGCTAGAGGTCCTCTTCGAAGGCCGAGTGGATTGGGTCTCACCAGCGAAGACGACCGCCAAGACTGCTTCATCGGCAAAGGCCATCGCAAATCCTACGGGCCCGAGTGTGACGACTCGGGTTAGTATTGATCTCGCGGCTACCGCTCCAGCTCCTCCACCAGTGTCGACCCTGTAACCTACCCCAATCACCTTGTTCTCTCTACAGAGGGTCCCAGAAGACCAGGCTGGGGCGAGCAAGGAAGTTCTGATTCAAGTCAACTTGATGAACGAGCGTTTGAAGGAGGCGTACGGCACCATCAAGGCCTTGAAGAAGAATGTCTGAGTAAGTACCATTGTAATTACAATTTTCATTTGGCGTCTTGAAGAACTTTTGGGTTTGCCATTTTCTTTCGAGTTGCTAGTGGATTTATACGGGTTACATCCACTGGGTGTGTTTGTTCCAGTGGGAGCACTCTAAGTGCAACCACTAGGTGTAGTCCTCGAGACTGTCGTCGATTGCGGGCAATCGGCGAGAGTATGAGACTTAAGTTTTTTGTATGTTTTTTCACTCGGATTAGCCGGAGCCATTCCAAGTTAGATTATACTTGTGGGGGCACGTTGAGTGAACCCATTGGGTGTAGTCCCCGAGACTGTCGTCGACTGGTAGCAGTCTGTGGGAGTCTTAGAACTTTTAACATCTTTTGCTCTGAGCATGATTGCCAACCGTTTTTTGTGGACCGTCTGAGTGGAGGTCCTTTAGTGGGCTCACGGTGAGTGCACCCATTGGGTGTAGTCCCCGAGATTTCCATCAATTGCGGGCAATCTATGGGAGTCTTTTAGAACTGACACTTTGCTGATTTTTGCACTCGCAGTGCAACTAGCCACATGACTGGCCGAATGGGTATATTTGTAAGTTTTTTAAGTGCGAAAAACTTTTGACTATGAACTAATCATGAATCATAGTCTGGGATTGAGCAACCCTGGTAGGTTTTTAAGGCCGAAAAACTTTTGACTATGAACAACTCATGAATCAGAGTCTGGGCTTGAGCAACCTAGGTAGTCGCAGGTTTGTTAAACTTTGTATCCGACTGATCGTCTTGTTGCTTTGTAACAGAGGGCATGCGAGCTCGAAAATCACTATGCCGCTCTGGAGAAGGAGGTGCTGCAGCTTCACTTGGACTTGGACGCTAGGAAGCACATGAGCGAACGCCTCGCCCAAGAGAAGCGCACCCTGGGAGGTTAGTTTCACCATATGACTACTCATTGAAGAATGCCCAACTTGTAAAGAGGCTTAGGACCTATATTTCTTTAGAAACCATGAAGCAGGCCCTAGAGGATAAGGACACCAAGTAGGCGGGGGCCTGAAAGAATGCGAATGTGAAGACCAAGGCGGCCGAGGACTCGTTGAAGTCAGTCGGCAAGCTCAACAAAGAGAACAATACTCTAGAGGTTGCTGCCGAGGTGGTGAAAGGTGAAATCTAAGATTAAGAAGCACTACGCCGAGTGAGAGACCAAGTGCAGTACCCAGGTGAGTGCCTTTGAGGAAGAGAGGAAGAAGCTGAACGACCAGGTCGCCAAGCTCCTCAAGAAGAAGGCGGAGCATGAATAGTACGTCAAAGACTTCAGTGAGGAGATGAGCAAGAAGCTTGAAGGTATGATATCTAGCCGAGTGAATCTCACTTACGCCTGAATTTTTGCCAGTGTTGATCCCTGTGTTGTTTCCGCCGATAGAGTTCTGTGTCAATGTTGAGCTAGAGACTGAGTGGGTTGAGAAGGACCTGGATCCCTCAAGGCAGATCCTCAAGGACAGCGCGCCATGGCAATCCTTTCCCTGGATGATCGCCTCGACAAAGCCATGGGGTATATCACCCACTTGAAGTCTGCCATGGTGAAGATCAACAAGGAGTTGCTGCCAGACGAGAACCTTCAAGGTGATCTAGAGTCTTTGATGGATCGAATTCATGTGATCCCCAAACGAGTCCAGTCCTGGAAAAGATCCGCGGCCCGCTGTGGAGCTGATATGGCACTTTCACTCGTCCGTGTCCACTACAAGGATATGGATGAAGAGAAGATGAAGTCCCTCAAGGTCGTCAAGAAGAAGAAAATTTAAGCTGCCACTCGGATCATAGATGGCATCGATCTAGACACATTCATTGACCCGGCTAGTCCGTCGTCTGATGTGTGATCGAAAAACTTTATTCCTAGCGAATTTGCCTCAATATGCGGAGTGGTTTTTGTTGGAAATATGCCCTAGAGGCAATAATAAAATGGTTATTATTGTATTTCCTTGTTCATGATAATTGTCTATTGTTCATGCTATGTATTAACTGGAAACCGTAATACATGTGTGAATACATAGACCACAACATGTCCCTAGTGAACCTCTAGTTAACTAGCTCGTTGATCAATAGATGGTTATGGTTTCCTGACCATGGACATTGGATGTCATTGACAACAGGATCACATCATTAGGAGAATGATGTGATGGACAAGACCCAATCCTAAGCATAGCACAAGATCGTGTAGTTCGTTTGCTAAGAGCTTTTCTAATGTCAAGTATCATTTCCTTAGACCATGAGATTGTGCAAGTCCCGGATACCATAGGAATGCTTTGGGTGTACCAAACGTCACAACATAACTGGGTGGCTATAAAGGTGCACTACAGGTATCTCCGAAAGTGTCTGTTGGGTTGGCACGATCGAGACTGGGATTTGTCACTTCGTATGACGGAGAGGTATCTCTGGGCCCACTCGGTAATGCATCATCATAATGAGCTCAATGTGACTAAGTAGTTAGTCATGGGATCATGCATTACGGAATGAGTAAAGAGACTTGCCTGTAACGAGATTGAACAAGGTATAGGGACACCGCCGCTCGAATCTCGGGCAAGTAACATACCAATGGACAAAGGGAATTGTATACGGGATTGATTGAATCCTCGACATCGTGGTTCATCCGATGAGATCATCGTGGAACATGTGGGAGCTAACATGGGTATCCAGATCCCGCTGTTGGTTATTGGCCGAAGAACGTCTCGATCATGTCTGCATGGTTCCCGAACCCGTAGGGTGTACACACTTAAGGTTCGGTGACGCTAGAGTTGTTATGGGAAATAGTATGTGGTTACCGAAGGTAGTTCGGAGTCCCGGATGTGATCCCGGATGTCACGAGGAGTTCCGAAATGGTCCGGCGGTGAAGATTGATATATTGGACAAAGGGTATTGGAGTCCAGAAGTGTTCCGGGGGTACCATGCTATGGCCAGCATGACCGAAAGGTGTTTCGGGAGCCCCGACAAGTGTTGGAGGGCCTCATGGGCCAAAGGGGAAGGGGCAAACCAGCCCACTAAGGGGTGGTGCGCCCCCCACACCCTTTCCCACTTTAGTTGGGGAGGTGGGGCGCCTCCACCTAGCTTGGGAGGCAATCCTCCACATGCTTGGCTTAGGGGGCAAGTCTCCCTAGGATTTTCCCTAGGGAGATCCAATCTGCTTGGCCGCCGCCCCCTAGGGGAAACCCTAGGGTGCCTCCCCCTCTCCCCTTGACCCTATATATAGTGGAGGGGTGGGAGGGCAGCCGTACCTCTTCCCTGGCGCAGCCCCCTCCCTCCTCCAACACCTCCTCCTCCGTAGTAGTGCTTGGCGAAGCCCTGCCAGAGAACCACGAGCTTCATCGCCACCACGCCGTCGTGCTGCTGGAGTTTTCCCTCAACTTCTCCTCTCCCCTTGCTGGAACAAGAAGGAGGAGACGTCCTCGAGCTGTACGTGTGTTGAACGCGGAGGCGCCGTCCGTTCGGCATTAGATCGGATCTTCCGTGATTTGAATCACCGCAAGTACGACTCCCTCATCCGCGTTCTTGTAACGCTTCCGCATCGCGATATTCAAGAGTATGAAGATGCACTCCCCTCTCTCTCGTTGCTAGTATCTCCATATATTGATCTTGGTGATGCGTAGAAATTTTTTAATTTCTGCAACGATCCCTAAGAGTGGCATCATGAGCTAGGTCTATGCGTAGTTTCTATGCACGAGTAGAACACAAGTTGTTGTGGGTGTTGATTTTGTTCAATTTACTTACCGTTACTAGTCCTATCTTGTTTCGGCGGTATTGTGGGATGAAGCGGCCCGGACCGATCTTACACGTACGCTTACGTGAGACAGGTTCCACCGACTGACATGCACTAGTTGCATAAGGTGGCTAGCGGGTGTCTGTCTCTCCCACTTTAATTGGGTCGGATTCGATCAAAATGGTCCTTATGAAGGGTAAATAGCAATTGGCATATCACGTTGTGGTTTTGGCGTAGGTAAGAAAAGTTCTTGCTAGAAACCTATAGCAGCCATGTCAAAACTTGCAACAACAATTAGAGAACGTCTAACTTGTTCTTCCAGCATATGCCGTGTAATGTGATATGGCCAAAGGATGTGATGAATGAAATATATGTGATGTATGAGATTGATCATGTTCTTGTAATAGGAATCACGACTTGCATGTCGATGAGTATGACAACCGGCAGGAGCCATAGGAGTTGTCTTAATTTATTGTATGACCTGCGTGTCATTGAATAACGCCATGTAATTACTTTACTTTATTGCTAAACCGTTAGCCATAGTAGTAGAAGTAATAGTTGGGGAGACAACTTCATGAAGACACGATGATGGAGATCACGGTGTCATGCCGGTGACGATGATGATCGTGGCGCCCGCAGATGGAGATCAAAAGGAGCAAAATGATATTGGCCATATCATGTCACTATTTGATTGCATGTGATGTTTATCATGTTTTTGCATCTTATTTGCTTAGAATGACGGTAGCATAAATAAGATGATCCCTCGCTAAAATTTCAAGAAAGTGTTCCCCCTAACTGTGCACCGTTGAGAAGGTTCATTGTTTTGAAGCACCACGTGATGATCGGGTGTGATAGATTCTAACGTTCGCATACAACGGGTATAAGCCAGATTTACACATGCAAAACACTTAGGTTGACTTGAAGAGCCTAGCATGTACAGACATGGCCTCGGAACACAAGAGACCAAAAGGTCGAACATGAGTCGTATAGTAGATACGATCAACATGAAGATGTTTGCCGATGATGACTAGTCCGTCTCACGTGATGATCGGACACGGCCTAGTTGACTCGGATCATGTATCACTTAGATGACTAGAGGATGTCTATCTAAGTGGGAGTTCATTAAATAATAAGATGAACTTAATTATCATGAACATAGTCAAAAGGTCTTTGCAAATTATGTCGTAGCCTACGCTTTAGTTCTAGTATTTTAAGGTATGGTCCTAGAGAAAAATTTAGTTGAAAGTTGACAGTAGCAATTATGCAGACTGGGTCTGTATACTAAGGATTGTCCTCATTGCTGCACAGAAGACTTATGTCCTTAATGCAACGCTCGGTGTGCTGAACCTCGAGCGTCGTTTGTGGATGTTGCGAACATCTGACATACACGTTTTGATGACTACGTGATAGTTCAATGCGTAATGTTAAACGGTTTAGAATTGAGGTACCGAAGACATTTTAAAACGTCGCGGAACATATGAGATGTTCCAAGAGCTGAAATTGGGATTTCAGGCTCGTGCCCACGTCAAGAGGTGTGAGACCTCCGACAAGTTTCTTAAGCCTGCAAACTAAGGGAGAAAAGCTCAATCGTTGAACATGTGCTCAAATTGTCTGAGTACTACAATCGCTTGAATCGAGTGGGAGTTATCTTCCAGATGAGATAGTGATGGTTCTCCAAAGTCACTGCCACCAAGCTACTAGAGCTTCTAATGAACTATAACATATCAGGGATAGATATGATGATCCTTGAGCTATTCGCGATGTTTGACACCGCGAAAGTAGAAGTCAAGTAGGAGCATCAATTGTTGATGGTTAGTAAAACCATTAGTTTCAAGAAGGGCAAGGGCAAGAAGGGATACTTCATGAAACGGAAAATCAGTTGCTGCTCTAGTGAAGAAACCCAAGGTTGAACCCAAACCCGAGACTAAGTGCTTCTGTAATGAGGGGAACGGTCACTGAAGCAGAACTACCCTAGTTACTTGGGAGATGAGAAGGTTGGCAAGGTTGACAGAAGTATATTGGATATACGTTATATTAAATGTGTACTTTACTTGTACTCCTAGTAGCACCAGGTATTAGATACCAGTTCGGTTGCTAAGTGTTAGTAACTCGAAATAAAAAGCCACGGAACAAATGGGGACTAGCTAAAGGTGAGATGACGATATGTGTTGGAAGTGTTTCCAAGGTTGATGTGATCAAGCATCGCATGCTCCCTCTACCATCGAGATTGGTGTTAAACCTAAATAATTGTTATTTGGTGTTTGCATTGAGCATAGACATGATTGGATTATGTTTATCAAAATATGGTTATTCATTTAAGGAGAATAATGGTTACTATGTTTATTTGAATAATACCTTCAATGGTCTTGCACCTAAAATGAATGGTTTACTGAATCTCGATCGTAGTGATACACATGTTCATGCCAAAAGATATAAGATAGTAATGATAGTACCACATACTTGTGGCACTGCCACTTGAGTCATATTGGTATAAAACGCATGAAGAAGCTCCATGTTTGATGGATCTTTGGACTCACTCGTTTTTGAAAAGATTGAGACATGCGGACCATGTCTATTGGTATATATGCATGAAGAAACTCCATACAGATGGATCGTTTGGACTCACTTGATTTTGAATCACTTGAGACATGCAAATCATACCACATGGGCAAGATGACTGAAGGCCTCGTATTCTGTGAGATGGAACAAGAGAGCAACTTGTTGGAAGTAATACATTTTATGTGTGCAATCCAATGAGTGCTGAGGCACGCAGTGAATATCATTATGTTCTTACTTCACAGATGATTTGAGTAGATGTTAAGTATATTTACTTGATGAAACAAAAGTCTGAATTATTGAAAGGTTCAAGTAATTTTAGAGTCAAGTTGAAGATCATCGTGACAAGAGGATGTAATGTCTATGATATGATCATAGAAATAAATATCTAAGTTATGAGTTTCGCACACAATTAAGACATTATGGAAATTGTTTCACAACTAATACCACCTGGAACACCATAGTGTGATGGTGTGTCCGAACATCATAATTGCACCCTGTTGGATATGGTGCATACCATGATGTCTCTTATCGAATTACCACTATCGTTTATGGGTTAGGCATTAGAGACAACCGCATTCACTTTAATAGGGCACCACGTTCCGTTGAGATGACACCGTATGAACTATGGTTTAGAGAAACCTAAGTTGTCGTTTCTTAAAAGTTTGGGGCTGCGACGCTTATGTGAAAAGTTTTTCCTGATGAGCTCAAACCCAAAGCGGATAAAATGCATCTTCATAGGACACCCAAAATAGTTGGGTATACCTCCTAATTCAGATCTGGAAGCAAAAGTGATTGTTTCCAGAAACGGGTCCTTTCTCGAGGAAAAGTTTCTCTTGAAAGAATTGAGTGGGAGGATGGTGGAGACTTGATGAGGTTACTGAACCATCACTTCAACTAGTGTGTAGCAGGGCACAAGAAGTTGTTCCTGTGGCGCCTACACCAATTGAAGTAGAAGCTTATGATAGTGATCATGAAACTTCGAATCAAGTCACTACCAAACCTCATAGGTCGACAAGGATGCGTACTACTTCAGAGTGGTACATACTCTTGTCTTAGAGGTCATGTTGCTAGACAACAATGAACCTACGAGCTATGGAGAAGCGATGGTGGGCCCGGATTCCGACGAATGGCTCGAGGCCATGAAATCCGAGAGGACCCATGTATGAAAACAAAGTATAGACTTTGGAAGAACTACTTGATGGTCGTAAGGCTGTTGGGTACAGATGGATTTTAAAAGGAATACGGACAATGATGGTAAATATCACCATTAAGAAAGCTCGACTTGTCGTTAAGATGTTTTCCGACAAGTTCAAGGAGTTGACTACGGTGAGACTTTCTCACTCGTAGTGATGTTAAGAGTGTTGGAATTGTATTAGCAGTTACTGCATTATTTATGAAATCTTGCAGATAGGATGTCAAAACATTGTTTCCTCGACAATTTTCTTGAGGAAAGGTTGTATGTGATACAACCAGAAGGTTTTTGTCAATCCTAAAAGATGCTAACAAGTATGCAAAGCTCCAGCAATCCTTCTAAGGACTGGAGTAAGCATCTCGGAGTTGGAATATACGCTTTGATGAGATGATTAAAGATTTTGGGTTTATACAATGTTTATGAGAAACTTGTATTTCCAAAGAAGTGAGTGGGAGCACTATAGAATTTCTGAAGAGTATATGTTGTTGACATATTGTTGATCAGAAATGATGTAGAATTTCTGGAAAGCATATAGGGTTATTTGAAAAGTGATTTTCAATGGAAAATCTGGATTAAGCTACTTGAACATTAAGCATCAAGATCTATAAGGATAGATCAAAACCGCTTGATAGTACTTTCAAATGAATACATACTGTGAAAAGATTTTGAAGGAGTTCAAATAGATCAGCAAAGAAGGAGTTCTTGGCTGTGTTATAAGGTGTGAGCATTGAGTAAGACTCAAGATCTGACCATGGCAGAAGAGAGAGAAAGGACGAAGGTCATCCCCTATGCTTTAGACGTAGGCTCTACAGTATGCTATGATGTGTACCGCACCTGAAGTGTGCCTTGCGATGAAGTCAATCAAGGGGTACAAGAGTGATCTAGGAATGGATCACATGACAGCGGTCAAACTTATCCTTAGTAACTAGTGGACTAAGGAATTTTCTCGATTATGGAGGTGGTAAAAGAGTTCGTCGTAAAGGGTTACGCCGATGCAAACTTTGACACTAATCTGGATGACTCTGAGTAGTAAACTGGATCGTATAGTAGAGCAGTTATTTGGAATAGCTCCAAATAGAGCGTGGTAGCTGCATCTACAAGATGACATAGAGATTTGTAAAGCACACACTGATCTGAAATGTTCAGACCTGTTGACTAATAACCTCTCTCACAAGCGAGATACGATCAAACCCCATGGGTGTTGAATTCATTACAATCACATAGTGATGTGAACTAGATTGTTGACTCTAGTGCAAGTGGGAGACTGTTGGAAATATGCCCTAGAGGCAATAATAAAATGGTTATTATTGTATTTCCTTGTTCATGATAATTGTCTATTGTTCATGCTATAATTATATTAACTGGAAACCGTAATACATGTGTGAATACATAGACCACAACATGTCCCTAGTGAGCCTCTAGTTGACTAGCTCGTTGATCAATAGATGGCTATGGTTTCCTGACCATGGACATTGGATGTCATTGATAACGGGATCACATCATTAGGAGAATGATGTGATGGACAAGACCCAATCCTAAGCATAGCACAAGATCGTGTAGTTCGTTTGCTAAGAGCTTTTCTAATGTCAAGTATCATTTCCTTAGACCATGAGATTGTGCAAGTCCCGAATACCATAGGAATGCTTTGGGTGTACCAAACGTCACAACGTAACTGGGTGGCTATAAAGGTGCACTACAGGTATCTCCGAAAGTGTCTGTTGGGTTGGCACGAATCGAGACTGGGATTTGTCACTCCGTATGACGGAGAGGTATCTCTGGGCCCACTCGGTAATGCATCATCATAATGAGCTCAATGTGACTAAGTAGTTAGTCACAGGATCATGCATTACGGAACGAGTAAAGAGACTTGCCTGTAACGAGATTGAACAAGGTATGGGATACCACCGATTGAATCTCGGGCAAGTAACATACCAATGGACAAAGGGAATTGTATACGGGATTGATTGAATCCTCGACATCGTGGTTCATCCGATGAGATCATCATGGAACATGTGGGAGCCAACATGGGTATCCAGATCCCGCTGTTGGTTATTGGCCGGAGAACGTCTCGGTCATGTCTGCATGGTTCCCGAACCCGTAGGGTCTACACACTTAAGGTTCGGTGACGCTAGAGTTGTTATGGGAAATAGTATGTGGTTACCTAAGGTAGTTCAGAGTCTCGGATGTGATCCCGGACGTCACGAGGAGTTCCGGAATGGTCCGGCGGTGAAGATCGATATATTGGACGAAGGGTATTGGAGTCCGGAAGTGTTCCGGGGGTACCAGGCTATGGCCAGCATGACCGAAAGGTGTTTCGGGAGCCCCGGCAAGTGTTGGAGGGCCTCATGGGCCAAAGGGGAAGGGGAAAACAAGCCAACTAAGGGGTGGTGCGCCCCCCACACCCTTTCCCACTTTAGTTGGGGAGGTGGGGTGCCTCCACCTAGCTTGGGAGGCAATCCTCCACATGCTTGGCTTGGGGGGCAAGTCTCCCTAGGATTTTCCCTAGGGAGATCCAATCTGCTTGGCCGCCGCCCCCTAGGGGAAACCCTAGGGCGCCTCCCCCTCTCCCCTTGCCCCTATATATAGTGGAGGGGTGGGAGGGCAGCCGTACCTCTTCCCTGGTGCAGCCCCTCCCTCCTCCAACACCTCCTCCTCCTCCGTAGTGCTTAGCGAAGCCCTGGCAGAGAACCACGAGCTCCATCGCCACCACGCCGTCGTGCTGCTGGAGTTTTCCCTCAACTTCTCCTCCCTCCTTGCTGGATCAAGAAGGAGGAGACGTCCCCGGGATGTACGTGTGTTGAACGCAGAGGCGCCGTCCGTCTGGCGTTAGATCGGATCTTCCGCGATTTGAATTGCCGCGAGTACGACTCCCTCATCCGCGTTCTTGTAACGCTTCCGCATCGCGATCTTCAAGGGTATGAAGATGCACTCCCCTCTCTCTCGTTTCTAGTCTCTCCATAGATTGATCTTGGTGATGCGTAGAAATTTTATAATTTCTGCAATGATCCCCAACAGTTTTATGTAACCGTTAAACTTTATTGAGCTTGGATCTCATGCACTTGATCTTTTGTCTTGACCATTCAAACAGATCGTAGTTAGTTGAATGTTATCAATCAGATGTTTGGACCCTTGCTTTGGTTTGCTGATGTGTTTTTGACTTAGGCGATTTTTGGTTCACGGCTAAGCCCCTGATTTTTGGTTCATGGCTAAGCCCCCAGGTTCGCAGATGAGTTTTTAAGTTAGGCAAATTATGGTTCATGGCTAAGCCTCCGAGTGAGTAGAATGTCCTCACTCCAGTGAGTTTTTAACTTAGGCGAATTCTGGTTCATGGCTAACCCCCAAGTGAGGAGGATGTGCTCACTCAGATGAGTTTTTAACTTAGGCAAATTCTGGTTCACGGCTAAGCCTCCGAGTGAGGAGGATGTCCTCACTCGGATGAGTTTTTAATTTAGGCGAATTCTGGTACGCGACCAAGCCCCCGAGTGATGAGGATGTCCTCACTTGGAGAGGTTTTCAACTTAGGCGAATTCTGGTACGCAGCTAAGCCCCCAGGTGAGGATGACGTCCTCACTCGGAGAGGTTTTCAACTTAGGCAAATTCTGGTTCACGGCTAAGTTCACCCGCTAGGAGTGTTTTAGTTTCCGAGTGTTTGAAATCACCAGAGTGAATCATAGCACTTAGCCAAATTCAATGATATAAGGGAAAAGTAAGACTTTTGTTCATCGGATGTCACTCAGAAATCTATTACAATGAAAAAAAATCGAAGTGAAGAATTTGCGGAGCAGGTTCGCATTCCAAGCCCGGGGCTCTTCTATGTCCTTGTCAAAGTTGTAGAGTCGATAGGATCCATTGTTCAGAACCTTCACGATCACAAAGGGTCCTTCCCATGGAGGGGCTAGCTTGTGTGGCTTCATCTAGTTCAGTCAGGGGACCAAGTCAACTTCTTGAAAGGAACGCCCTTTGACCTGCCTGCCACCATAGCAGCGCAAATCATACTTGTAGGCGGTCGACCTGATGAGTGCTAACTCCCGCTCTTCCTTGAGGACGTCGAGCCATCCTATTGTGCTTCTTCAACTTCTGCCTCCGGATATAGTTTCACTCGAGGGCAATTGTGAAGTAAATCACTCGGAAGGACAGCTTGTGCGTTGTACACCATGAAAAAGGGAGTGTGATTCGTGGATTGGTTCGGAGTCATCTATAGGCCACAGACGACCGACGGCAACTCAGTGACCCAATCTCCTGCAGCGTGCTCTAGGTCGTGCATAAGTCATGGCTTCAACTCTTGGAGTATCATCCCATTCGTCTGCTCTGCCTAACCATTTGACTGCGGGTGAGCCATGAGGCGTAATCTACCCTAGTGCCCTGAGTGTAAAAGTACTCGCGGAACTCGTCTGAGTCAAAGTTCGGCCCATTGTGAGTGATGACGCTATGGGGGACTCCAAACCTGAAGATTATCTCCTTGATGAATTTGATAGCCTTACCCGAGTCCAGCTTCTTAATGGGCTTTGCTTCAATCCACTTGGTGAATTTGTCCACTGCCACCAATAGACGAGTAAATCTGTTGGTCCCGGTCCGGAGGGGTCTGATTATGTCCATCCCCTAGACAGCAAATGGCCATGTTAGAGGAATCATCTTCAGCGTGGACGTTGGCTTGTGTAATTGATTGGCGTAGAACTGGCATCCGAAGCACTGCTCCACTATGTCTCTGGCAGCTTCGTTGGCACGGGGCCAGTAGAAACCTGCCCTAAATGCTTTAGCAGCCAGCGTCCAAGAGGATGTGTGGTTTCCACAAGTACCCGAGCGAATCTCTTGTAGGATCTGTTTCCCCTCCTGTGGACAAATGTAGCTTTGTGTAACATCAGAGGCACTCTTCTTGTACAGCTGATCTCCCATGACAGTGTAAGCTTTCGATCTAAGAAAGATCTACCATGCCTCAACTTCATCCTCTGGGAGCTCTTGCCTTAGCAAGTACACTATAGAAGGGACAACCCACTCAGTAGTGATTGCCAGTACTTCAAACATCATGTCAATTATTGTTGGTATCAAAACTTTAGTAGGATTTGAGGGTCCGACCGGCTGTGGTGGCTCCTCCACAAATGGATCATCTTTGATCGCGGAGGAGTGAAAGTGCTCAAGGAACACGTTCTTTGGGACCTCTTTCCGAGTGGAACCGATCTTGGCCAACTCATCGACCGCTTGATTTTTAAGCCGTGGGATATGATGAAGTTGCAAGCCTTCAAAAATCTTCTCCAGCTTTCTGACTGCTTCCAGGGTCTCTTATTGCCAGAAAAAATTCTCCAAAAAGTTTCGTGGCATTTTGACTTTGGTTGGTACTGATATTCTGCAAAACCAAAATCAAGCAAAAAACAACAACTGGCACTGGGAACTAAGTTAATAGGTTAGTCCCAAAAAATGATATATTATTGCTTGAAAGTGTATATAAAACATCCAAGATTGATAATATAATAGCATGGAACAATCAAAAAAATTATAGATACGTTGGAGACGTATCAGGCATCCCCAAGCTTAATTCCTGCTCGTCCTCGAATAGGTAAATGATAAAAAATAGATTTTTTTTGCTGTGGAATGCTACCTAAGATATTCATCATATACTCTTTTCTTTTGTAGTATGAACATTTGGACTTGAATGATTCAAAGCAATAGTCTATAATTTGACATGAAGACATCAATACTCAAGCATACTAATAAGCAAACATGTCTCTCGGAATATCAGCACTAGAGAAAGTTATCCTTAGCCCATTATGCTCAATCATTCACTACTACAGAATGCTGCTAATGCGACACTACAATCAGAGACCCTCCGACGAAACTGTGTGTGATGCATTAATCACAAACGATGATGTACAAAACCGTAAAAAGATGCAAATTGTTTGCGATGGCGGATACATCAAACACGGTTAATATTATAGATAGATACGCCTCCGACGTATCTATAATTTATGAAGTATTCATGCCATGTTTACAACAATTTTATATGGTTTTGGTATGATTTGATTAGAACTAACCCGGACTGACGCTGTATTCAACAGTATTGTGGTGTCGTTTTTGTCCAGAAATAAAGTTCTCGGAATGGGCAGAAAAATTTATGGTGATTTTTATGGACCAAAAGAGAACTCCGAAGCAGAAGAGTTGGACTAGAAGCTTCACGAGGAAGTGGCAAGGGTGGAGGGTGCACCCTCCCCCCTAGGGCGTGCCCCCCTAGCTTGCCGCTGCCTCGTGGACCCCCTTGACGTGAGACCGGCGCCAAAAATTCCTATAAATCCCCAAACCTCCGAAAAGAAACCTAGATCGGGAGTTCCGCCGCCGCAAGCCTCTGTAGCCACGAAAAATCAATCTAGACCCTCTCCAGCACCCTGCCGGAGGGGGCCATCATAAGTGCATATGATCGAAGAAGACAAAGTATGTTAGCTTGATAGAGTTCCAATCATAAGTGCATATGATCCAAGAAGAGAAAGTATGTTTGCTTATGCCTCTCCCTCATGTGAAATTTCAATAACGACTGCCGATCTTGTTAACAATTGCCTAGGACAATTCCGCACACCGACCCATCATTATTCCACACTCGCTATTTATGATATATAGTAATATATTCTAACTTTATGTTGTCAACACCTATTTTTATATTTTAGTTGTCCGATATCATGCAAAGTTATCCTCTTCATATCCACAACGTAGTTTTATTTCTCGCTTCTAGATGGAAGCAAACATTCGGTGTAAGTAGAGTCGTATCAGTGGCAGATAGGACTTGAAGGAATATTGATCTTACCTTTAGCTCCTTGTGGGTTCGACACTCCATACTTATCACTTCCACTTTTGAAAATTGCTACGATGATTCCTTGCACTTGGGGATTATCTAGATCTTTTATGGCGCCGTTGCTGGGGAGCAATAGCGTGGGGTCAATATTCTCGTGTGTGCTTGTTTGCTTTCTTCACTAAGTAGATTTTGTTTTACCTTTTGCTTTTGTTTTCTTTAGTTGTGGGTGAAATAAACAAAAAAATCAAAAGAATGAAAATACTAAAAGATTTACTTGCCTCTTATGCCTAAAAATGTTTTCAAAAAGAGAAGTGATTGGAAGGTTATGCATTGGAAAAGTGAGAGGTCGACCTTGAACACTTGTGTTCATGCTCATGGAAACAATGTAGAAATTTTCATGGAAGTTTCAATTATCCCCTTGTATATATCCATTGTATTATAAAAATAATGTGCTAATATGAACCATGGTGAAGTCGGAATACAGTAGATATAATGCTCATATGAAATTGGAATGAGTTTACAACAGTACCTAATGGTAGTGATTTACTTTATTATACTAACGGATCTCACGAGGGTTTTATTAAGTTTTATGTGGATGAAGTGTTCGAAGATCGAGGAGTTATAAATATGAGAAGAATAAAGAGAGGCAAGTGTTCAAGCTTGGGGATGCCCAAGGCACCCCAAGTAAATATTTCAAGGATACTCAAGCATCTAAGCTTGGGGATGCCCCGGTTGGCATCCCATCTTTCTTCCTCAACAATTATTGGTATACCTCGGTTTTTGTTTTGTTCACACGTATGCGTCTTTGTGTTTATTTTTCTTTTCTTTTCCTTTATGCACCATGCTTGTATGAGATAGTCCTTCATTGATTTATAGAATGCTTCATCTTCTTCACTTAAATCTTTTGAGTACGGCTTTATAGAATGCTCTTGCTTAACTTAAATCTTTTGAGTTTAACTTTATAGAATGCTTCGTGTGCTTCACTTATATATTTTGAGATTGGATATTTGTCAATCTATATTAATTGTAGAATGATCTATGAACTTCACTTATATCTTTTAGTGTATGAATAAAATTATTATTGGAATTGGGCTTGGGATATTAATTATCATTAAAATTTCTTGCCTAGCTAAAAAGGCATTAAAGGAAAGCCCTTGTTGGGAGACAACCTAATATTTACCCCTACTGTTTTTGTTTGTTCTCATGATTATGCTACTGTATTAATTATGTTTTATAGTTTTTCTTTCAATAAAGTTCCAAGTAATTCCTTTGGGATGATCTATGGTGATAGTTGATTTGATCTTGCTGAAAAACAGAAACTTTTACGCTCATTTCCAGAATTTTAAAAAATCACAGACGCATGCTTTTGATCTGAATTTTCTTACACAAGATTGATATACAAATTGGCTAGGTTGTCCTAATTTTCCAGGATTTTTGGAGTAGCAGAAGTATGATTGCTGTTCAGATCATTACAGATTGTTTTGTTTCTAACAGATTCTGTTTTCAATGCATAGTTTGCTTGTTTTCTAGTTTCTATGGCTTATATTGCTCAATATAATTGTAGAAACGATATGGTACAATAGGCATTGTGTGAGAAAAATTATTAATCTTATCTTGATAGTACCAAAGTGAATGATTTGCTCTTTATCATGCTAACCCATCTCATGAAGTTCCGTTAAGTTTTGTGTGATTGAGGTTTTAAAGTTTTGAGTGAGATATCGATACGAGAAGAATAAGGAGTGAAAAGACCCTAAACTTGGGGATGCCCAAGGCACCCCAAGGTAATATTCAAGGAAGACTCGAGCGCCTAAGCTTGGGGATGCCCCGGAAGGCATCCCCTCTTTCGTCTTCAAACCATCGGTATACCTTACTCGGAGCTATATTTTTATTCGTCACATGATATGTGTTTTGCTTGGTGTGTATTTTCATTTTACTTGCTGTTTGAATAAAATCATTGGATCTGAAATCTTGAATGAGAGAGAGTCCTCACATGGCTATTTAACTACTTGACTACTCATTGATCTTCACTTATATCTATTTGGAGTAGTTTGTCATTTACTTTCGTGCTTCACTTATATCCTATGAGTAAATGGTTGAATGAATTGAATGTCATAAATATGAAATCATATATGTTTCATATGTTTATCCCATGGGGAGTAATGACTTCACATATAAGAAGTATAGTTGGTAAAATTTATTGAAAGTTAGCAAACTCAACATTGGTCACTTGAACAATTCATGAAAGAATATTGAAGGAAGAGAGATTTCACATATAAATATGCTATCTTGTACATCTTCTATGATTGTGAGCCGCATTAATTATTTTCAAACTTGAGAAAATTTGTTGAAGTTGGACAAGAAAGACAACGTAATAAGTTATGTTTGGGTATATTTGTATAGAAGTTATATTGTTATGGATCCTCCAACATGTGGTGCTTGCTTAGGATCTTTTGCCAGCCAAAATTTTGTACTAAGTAGAGATACTACTTGTGCATCAAGAAACCCTTAAACCCTGTTTCATGCCATGAGTGTCCACCATATCTACCTATGGATTGAATAAGATCCTTCAAGTAAGATGTCATCGGTGCAAAAGCAATAAAAATTGCTCCTAAATATGTATGATCTTTATTTTGAGGGAAAATAAGCGTTGTACGAACTTGTGATGGTAAAGAAATAAAAGCGATGGACTGCATAATAAAGGTTGCTATCACAAAGGGCAATACAACATGACGTTCCTTTGCATTAAGGGTTTGCACATCCAAAATTAAAAAGCTCATGGAAAACTCTGCTTCCCTCTGCGAAGGGCCTATCTTTTACTTTCATGTATTTACTTTTATGCAAGAGTCAATAGTATTCCTTCTTATTCCAACCTCAGTTCTTCTTTAGTTGGCAAGCATCATGTGGTAGGGAAAGATCTAAGCACATATGGCCATTCAAATATATTTGATCATGAATTATTATTGTTGACGATTATCTCTATGATAAATAAGTTGGGAGGAGAAACATCAAGCCCCTATATTTCTCTGTGTTCGACGGATGCTATTTGTTCTAGAAATATGATTTGAGTGTTAGGAATAGTGGAAGACTATATGATAGTTGAGTATGTGGAATTTGCTAAATCAAAGCTCTTACATAGACCCTTCTTGAAAATAAGATGAATTGCAATTGTTTGATGACTAAGAACATGGTTTGTTAGTTTTCAAGAAACTTTATGGTCTATACTTTAACTTGTGAATAGCTTGCTACTTGATTATGAGAAGTTTTATGAGATGAGATACTGTTTATGATATATAATGATGCTAGAAAAAGTGTTTGGAACTATCATTGATCAAATTTATGCACTATGCTAGCATTCACACTTCATAAATTATTTCTTTTATCATTTACCTACTCAAGGACGAGCAGGAATTAAGCTTGGGGATGCTAATATGTCTCCGACGTATCCATAATTTATGAAGTATCCATGCGATGTTTACAACAATTTTATATGGTTTTGGTATGATTTGATTAGAACTAACTCAGACTGACGTTGTTTTCAGCAGAACTACCGTGGTGTCGTTTTTTGTGCAGAAATAAAAGTTCTCGGAATGGGTTGAAAATTTACGGTGATTTTTGATGGACCAAAAGAGAACCCCGAAGCACAAGAGTTGGACTAGAAACTTCATGAGGTAGCGGCAAGGGTGGAGGGCACGCCTCCCCCCTAGGGCGTGCCTCCTGGCTTGCCACTGCCTCGTGGACCCCCTTGACGTGAGACCGATGCCAAAAATTCCTATAAATCCCCAAACCTCCAAAAAGAAACCTAGATCGGGAGTTCTGCCGCCGCAAGCCTCTGTAGCCATGAAAAATCAATCTAGGACCTCTCCGGCAAGCTGCCGGAGGGGGCCATCATCAGCAGAGGCCATGGAGGAGGATCCCAGAGGGGGCCATCATCACCATGAAGGCCAAGGACCAGAGGGAGAACCTCTCCCATCTAGGGGGAGGCCATGGAGGAGGAAGCACAAGGGGGGACTCTCCCCCCTCTCTTTTGGTAGCGCCGAAGTGCCACCGGGGGAACCATCGCCGTGGTGATCGTCTTCTTCAACATCACCTTCTTCATCACCATCCTCATCTCTTTTAAACGGTCCACTCTCTTCCCCGATGTAATCCCGTACTTGAACATGGTGCTTTATGCCACCTATTATGATTCAATGATGTGTTGCTATCCTATGATGTTTTGAGTAGATTTCCTTTGTCTTTTGGGTTGATTGATGATCTAGATTGGTTCGAGTTGTATGTTTTATTTTGGTGCTGTCCGATGGTGCCTTCCATGCCGCGCACACGTGGAGGATTCCCGCTGTAGGGTGTTGCAATACGTTCATGATTCGCTTATAGTGGGTTGCTTGAGTGACAAAAGCATAAACCCGAGTAAGGGGTTGTTGCGTATGGGACAAAGGTGACTTGATACTTTAATGCTATGGTTGGGTTCTACCTTAATGATCTTTAGTAGGTGCAGATGCTTGCTAGAGTTCCAATCATAAGTACATATGATCCAAGAAGAGAAATTATGTTAGCTTATGTCTCTCCCTCATATGAAATTGCAATGAGGACTACCGATCTTGTTAACAGTTGCCTAGGACAATTCCGCACACCGACCCATCATAATTCCACACTCGCTATTTATAATATATAGTAATATATATTCTAACTTTATGTTAACAACACCTATTTTTATATTTTAGGTCTCCTATATCATGCAAAGTTATTCTCTTCATACCCACAATGTAGTTTTATTTCTCGTTTCTAGACGGAAGCAAAAGTTCGGTGTACGTAGAGTCGTATCAGTGGCAGATAGGACTTGAGAGAATATTGATCTTACCTTTAGCTCCTTGTGGGTTCGACACTCCATACTTATCACTTCCAGCTTTGGAAATTGCTATGATGATTCCTTGCACTCGGGGATTATCACAGTTGTATGTGAGATGCGTGACATACGGTTAATCCATAAGAACTGTTTGCGATGAGGTAGAACAACAGAAACGACAACTATATAAAGGTGTGTGGGATATACGGCATATAGTTTGCTTAGATGAACTGTTTGCTATTAGGGAATGCAATAGAAACGGTTAGCCAGGTCAAGGTGTGTGTGATATACGACATATGGTTCACTCGGACAAACTGTTTTCAATTAGGGAACACAATAGAAACGGTTCAACTTAATAAGATGTGTGTGATATGCGGCATACAGTTCACATAGATGAACTATTTGCGATGAGCCAAAAGAACACAAACGATTCATACAAACAAGATGTGTGTGATATGCGGCAAACAGCCCACTCGGATGAACTATTTGCGATGAGAAAATATAACACAGACGGTTACTACAGTTAATTTTGCGATTCTGTGTGGACAAAAAACTTTGAAAAATACAAACTAGTCGCTTTTGGTGGCTAGGAGTATCGCACACAATGCTTATGCGGGTACTCGTGTGCGATGATTAGTAAGTTACACATACTTTTCCCTATGTTAACAGGTGTGTGATAACACGTGACACCACATACGATTGTTGGGTCGTGTGCTCAACTTAGTGTTCCCGCACTCCACATGGGTGAATTATAAAATCCCCAATCCCCTAGCCAGCTCCTAGCTATAAATGACCACAACAATGGCCGGCAGCGGCGATTCGCTACTGATCCACTTGCTAGCTAGTTACCCACACATACCGGCATAATCCCGACGACCGCTTAGGTGTCGCTTGGGAGCCTCCGTCAAGTTGTGCAGTTGAACCAAGGAGTTTGTAAGGGTAAGGAGATCGCCCACTTCATGAAGATCTACCCGAGTGAGGCAATTCCTTCATGGGTGATGGCCATGGTGGGATAGACAAGGTTGCTTCTTTGTGGAACCTTTGTGGATGGAGCCCTCTGTGGACTCACGCAACCGTTACCCTTTGTGGGTTGAAGTCTCCATCAACGTGGATGTACGATAGCACCACCTATCGGAACCACGCCAAAAATCTTCGTGTCTTCATTACGTTTGCACACTCCAATCCCATCCCTTTACTTTCTCGCAATTAGCATGCTTTATCTTTTCCGTTGCATATGCTCTTGTCATGCTTGCTTGAGATGTATTGTGAATGCTTAAACTTGTGTTAAAACTCCACCTTAACTTGAAGAACTTAAAAGCTGCCACTTTTACTTGTTGAGGGTCTAATAACCCCCCTCCTCTAGACCCCTCTTCTCGATCCTTTCAACAATGGAGTTTAACTCTCTTCCTATGCATCGGCATGTCATAAAAGAACAATTCATGCACACATAATAAAGACTGATACATAGCATAAACAGTTTCTTGTAGTTCTATTGTGTTAGAAACATAGAGAGGTGAAGATGGGGTTCCTCTCTCATAATAATTGCAAGTAGGAGCACCAAGCACATGCATATTATATTCATCAAAATTATCATGTGCAATAGTAGAACGCAACCCATAAATATAACCCTTAATAAGTGCAAACTTCTCTGATATAGTGTAGTTGGGAGAATTCAAAAGGATAATGGGACTATCATTTGGGGGTGCAATAGCAACAATTTCATGTTTAACATAAGGAACTATAGCAAGTTCATCTCCATAAGCATAATTCAAATTGGCATCATAGCCACAAGCATACAAGCATCAATTTCATCAAAAAGGGATATCTCAAACAAATCCAAGGGATCATAGCAATTATCATAAAATTCATCCTTTGGTAAGCACGAAGGCAAATTAAACAATGTATGAGTTGAAGAGTTACTCTCATTAGAAGGTGGGCACTGTTAGCTAATCACTTCTTCCTCCTTTTGTTCTACGTTCTCCTCCTCATCTTTTTCATCTAATGAGCTCCCAGTGTCATCAATTTCTTCTTCCATAGATTCCTGCAAAATATTAATCTCTTCTTGGACAACGGAGGTGTCCTCAATATATGGTTTAACATGAGCATTAGAAGCATAGTTTTTATAGCAATATTCAAGTATGGAAAAAATTTCAGATTCGTAAAGAGTAGCATCATACTTTTCAATCAAAGAAGCAATTTCGTAAGCACCCTTAAAATCAACAAATTCTACATAAATTCTCTACTTAGTCCGGAAAGTATGATGCTACTCTTTACGAATCTGAATTTACGAAGCAGAGCCAAAGATGCCTATAATTACTTTTATGGTTTTTTGGGGAATCTCTCTTTTTCCAGACTTCTTTTGCCTCTGCTTTGGATTTGGAGTTTTGAATCAATTCAAATGGACTTGAAGACTTGGGCATGTCCTTGATTTTCACCCAAGTGACCCATCCATCCCTAATTCTTCTTTCTTTCTCTGCAAAATCCCAAAAATGACCCCAGGAATAGTTTTCATATAGGAAAAATATTCATTTTCTTCTCCAAAATTCACTTCAAAGACATATGCTCCAAAGCAACCCTCATTTTTATTGCTCCAAAAATCCTGAGAAAATTCCCAAATATTATTTGAACCCTAGGGCATCTCTCTTAGCAGAACTTTTTGGAATATTTTTGCTATAGAAAATTATTTCTGTTCTGGACAGAATATGCACTTTACACATCAAGTATGTTTTTCCTTGATCCAATGAGGCCGATCTTTCTTGAGATTCATTACCTTCCTAAGAGATTTCTAAACCCCAATGCCCAGCACTAAACTCTTACTGGATCACTCACAAATAACCTCACAAGTTATTGTCCAGAAACTTACCATGAAGTAAACCACACACACACAGCTCCTGGGTTCAACTCAAAGTGTTGGAACCACTCAAACCACCAAGGACTACACGCCAGACATGAAGTTTAAGCTTAGCACGGCCTGATGTCATAGTTCACGCGGTGACCGCGTTCGTCCAGGTGTGCTGGCATGCTGCCGATGCGCTCTGCGACGCGCCAGAGCTACTGTTGCGCTCATGCTCGCTTCCCCGACCGCCACGCCTTGCCAAACCTCGCCACGATCATCGTACCGACTCCCTTAACTCCTCCCTAGCGCCCGCCGACATCGGAGGTCGCCACAGCGAGCACGGGCATGACGCGGCCAAGAGAATAGTGCGCCCGTGCCACTGTGCTCGTCGCCTTCCTCGCTCATGTGCTCGTCTCCGCCCTCCCATGGTGCACGCGTGAGCTGCGTCGCCTTCTCCCCCTCTCGCTGACGCCGTTCGTCGCCAGGCGCCGTGTCCAGAAGCTTGCCGGTGGAGCCCGATCCCCTCCTCTCGCTCATCTATAAATACAGCCTCCTCCCGACCCCTCGAGCATCACCACTCACTTCCTCAACCTCCACAAGCTCGTAGATAAGCCATTGCCCGGCTGGGCAGGCCTCTGGCCGCCGCCACGACTCGAGCTCGCCGGCGATTCCCCGTAGCCCATCCACCTCCCTCTAGTGCCTCCCAAGCTCGAACCACTCCTCAGGCGGCTTGCTGGTGGTTCACTGGTGTCGTCCGACCCCGTTGGAGCCCCTGGTGCAGCCCGACGCCGCCATCGTCTCCAACTCTGGCGACCTCTGCTTCCTGCCGCCGCTGGAGAGGCCCGTTCCGACCCCGTTCGACCACCCCTAGCCAAATTACGGGTACGGGAAGGTGCGCCTCGACCCCCTCTCTCTTTCTACCCCTCTGGTTCTAGCCGACAGGCACTCCTCGCCGCAAAACGCGCCGTCGACGCGCCGCCCGCCTATGTTTCTCTCTCTCCCCCGACCTGGCCAGTGGGGCCCGTTGTCAGCCTCTCAGCCCGCGTTCGAAGCTGTATGAGTGGTGGTGCATTCCTGGAAGTGCGCCATCGACGCCACCCCCTGGTTTTCTTTTTATTCAAATTCAAATCTAATTTGACCAGAAACTTTGACCTGCTGTAACTTTTAAACCACAAGTGGAAATGAGTTGATTCTTTTTTGCATTGTGTTCTTACTGGAAAGACCTAGCAGCACACCAAATATGAGAATTTTCTTTGCTGTCTAGATTTTCTGGTAATTCTTAGAATTGTTCTTGATGTTTTGTTTTGCCATTTTAACTATTTTCAGAGGGAGAAGCTTGTCTTGAAAAGATCCAGGAGGAGTGTGAAGCTCCTCTTAACTAAGGCAAGCAACACCAACATTTTCATGGTGTCTTTGCAATATCCATGATTTTCCAACTTGAAAATAAGTTATTTCTTGCATATAATTATTTGATAAATAATGCTTGTGTTAGTTATTTTGTCATGAGTAAAATGCTTAGTTTACAGAAGTAAGTACTTGGACTAGTGTGATCTAGCACGAGTAGTTTGACCATGTGATTTTTCTATGACTATGGTATGACTAGCATTAATATTATTTTTCGCATGTGAATGATGGATTTCATATGGTAATTGATAAACTAAAGATGATGAGTGCAAATAACCAGTGAGAAAGAATTAGTAAAGTCTAGTGATTATTTGTGCAAGTAGAACTTTTGATAAGGTTGGTCTGTTTATTCTAAGTGATATGTGATGCATGTCATACGGTTGCATGAGCATGGCATATGGTGACTCGAGCATTTTATTTCAAGTTAAACCTGATGTTAATTGAACTTGAACATAAAGTGATCGGGTCATGGTGCCACTGAATCGAGTTTTTCACAGTGCAACCACATTTGCCTTTATGGGAAGGCCTGTAGTCGGTCCGTTGTCATGCCTCTGGTCGGTGCCTCCAACGAGGGAAGGTTATGGGTGTGCGGTACCCTGGCCTGGTAAGCAGACATAACCTGGTGTGCCCGTTGTTGTTGTTGAGATGGTACCTTGTCCCCGTTTGGGACCGTTTATGATTTGCCACGATGGTGGCCGTGTTTTGCCACGGTGGTGGCCATTGATGCCTTTGGTAGGCATGGGGGCCACCCATGACTTAGCCCAGTGGGGAATTAATCGGAGTGGCCGAGGGAGTGTCATGGTAATGGGGGAGTTCCGTCGGAATGCTGTTGGTCCACCCGAATGGGAGTGCGAGGGCATGGGTTCCGTGGTATGGGTATAGTGCGCTACCTCCGCGGAGTGCATTTAATATATCGATATCCGCGTCCTCGATTACGGACACAACTCGTAAGTAGGTCACACCATGGATCAACTTGTATAAAGTAATCTTGCACACTAAGTTATATGCATGAAACTGGTTGAGTGCTGATGATGTCAGTGAGACTGACCATTGTGGGAACCAAGTGCGGTTTCGTTTGTGATCCGTGAATGATCACCGTTTGATTACGAGGTAACCCGTTGAACCAAGTGTGGTTCCGTTTGTGATCCATGGATGATCACCGTTTGGTTACAAGGTAACCCGTTGGTAAGAGAGTCCGAGGGACTCGGTGCACAAGTTTGGTTGCATGGCATGAGTAGCATGTTGTTATTTGCATGCAACTTGATTAAATGTCATGATATTGTTTTCCATTATGTTTATGCTTGTTGTGAGCTTGCAAGTACATTCAATGTACTGACCTGGCGTGTTATGATAGCTTTCAGGAAAGTCTAATCGGATCGGAGTGGTGTCGTGTCTAGATCGTGTCCACATCGATGTCCCTGTGCTATGGAGTCCCGCTTCGTCGTCGTTCCGCTGCAGCATAGTTTTCATGATCGAGGCCCCCTTATGTTCACTAAATAATATACATATTGTTCAGCCGCACCGTGTGTGCCGCTTGGCCTCGCTACTTGATGTAATATCGCCATTATGTTTCCACTAGCATCAATAAAGCGGTTGTTTTCTGTATCACGATGTTGTGTGTTGCCAGAAGACTTGATATCTGGGTTGGCAATGCAAGGTAAACCGGTTGCTCTGAGCCGGGGTGCCACAACACTTGGTATCAGAGCCGCTCTGACTAAGTCTCCTTTTGCAAAGAGTTGCAACAGGGCACCCGGGCTGTTGGAACTCATACACAATGATGTGTGTGGTCCGATGAGTACAACATCTAGAGGTGGCTATCATTACTTCGTGAGTTTTACCGACGAATTGTGTAGATATGGATATATATATATTTGACGAGGCACAAGTCGGAAAGTTTTGAAAAGTTCAAAGCGTTTCAGAACGAGGTGGAAAATTAGCTCGACGAGAAAATAAAGCCTATATTATCTGATCATGGAGGTGAGTACATGAGCTAGGAGTTTGATGATAATATAAAAAGCCGAGGTATAGTACCTCAGCTCACACCTCCGTGTACGGCACAGAGAAATGGTGTGTCAGAATAGAGAAATCATACCTTGTTGGACATGGTTCAGTTGATGATTAACAAATTGGATTTACCATGTCATTTTGAGGATACACTCTAGAAACTACAGCTTCTACACTCAATAGAGTACCATCAAAATCTGTGGAGAAGACACCACATGAGATGTGGATAGGGAAGAGTCCCAAGTTGTCTTTTCTAAAGATTTGGGGTTGTGAAGCATTTGTCAAGTGAATCATGTGGAACAAGCTTACACCCAAGTCAAGTAAATGCATATTTGTGGGATATCCATGGGAAACCTTGGGATACAGCTTCTTACAAACGGAAAGAGAACAAAGTGTTTGTTGCTCAGAACGGGTTTTTCCTTGAAAAAGAGTATCTTAGTCCGGAAGCTATTAGGAGGACGGTGCACCTCAGAGAAGTTCGAGAACCACTCAGTGACAACTTTGCTGGTGATGTGATCATACCAGAGTTGGTTAGGGAACCTGTTGTGGAAGCGGCAGAGGAACCATGGAGGTTGGAAATATTGTGCATAGTGCGTAATGTGTTCCTACTAAAAAGCGATGAGCCGACTACATATGCGAAAGCGATGGTGAGCCCAGATTTTGAGGAATGGCTGGAGGCCATGAGATTTGAGTTAGAGTCCATGTATCATAATAAAGTCTGGACTTGGTTGATATGCCTCTGTGTTACTGCCATTGGGTGCAAATTGGTCTTTAAGAAGAAAACCGATGTGGATGGAAATATTCAGATCCACAAAGCTCGGCTTATCGCAGAAGGATATGGAAAAGTTCAAGGAATTGACTACGATGAGCGAGACTTACTTGCTTGTGATGTTGAAGTCAGTTAGGATCGTCCTAGCAATAGCTACATATTTTGATTAAGAGATATGGCAGATGGATATCAAAACAACTTTCTTTCATGGAAATTTTACTGAGGATATATACATGATCCTGTCTAAGGGTTTTGCCAATCCGACTAATGTTGGTAAAGTATGCTAGCTAAAGAGATCCATTTATGGGTTGAAGCAAGCATCTAGGATTTGCTTTCATGAGGTTCTCACAGACCTCAGATTCATCAAAAGCGACGAGGACGCTTGTTTATAAAAGCAGTTGACTGGGAGCTCAGTAGTGTTTTTATCCTATATGTGGATGGCATACTATTGATCGAAAAGAATTTTTTGATGGTAAACTCATTCAAGAAATCATGGAATGGAAAATTTTCGATGAAGGACCTTAGTGAAGCAGTTTACATATTGGGCGACAAAATCTATGGAGACGTATCAAAGAGGCTGCTTGGCTTAATCCATAGCACATACATAGATAAAGTGTTGAAGCAGTTCAACATGAGTGAGGCCAAGGAAGGGTTCTTGCCGGTCTAACATTGTATACGGCTAAGCTAGTCTCAAAGTCCTTTGACTTTTGATGAGCTTAGCCAGATGAGCTGGATTCTATATGCCTCGGCAATCGGATCCATCATTTATACCATGACATGTACTTGACCTGATGTTGCATATACTATAAGCTTAACTAGAAGATACAAGGGCAACCCGGTGAGAGTCACTAAGCAGCGGTGAAGAATATTCTAAAGTACTTGAAAAGGACTAAGGGAATGTTTCTGTTTTATGGAGGTGAGGAGGAGCTCTGCGTAAAGGGTTACACCAATCCTAGCTTCCAAACCGACCGAAATGATTGTTGATCATAGTCCGGATTTGTGTACGTCATGAGCGAAGGAGTAGTGAGTTGGACGAGTTTCAAGCAAGATACGGTGGTTGATTCCACAATAGAAGCCGAGTACATTGCAACTTGTGAAGTCGAAGGTGTTTGGATCTGGAATTTTCTGGATCATCTTGGTGTTTTCCTAGGCTCGCAAAACCATTGGACCTTTGTTGCGACAATTCTGGTGTCATCACACATGCCAAGGAGCCGAGGAACCACCACAAGACCAGGCACGTATCAGAAATATCACTTGATACGAAAGATCGTAAAGAGTGGTGATGTTAGTTTATGCAAGATCCATTGACTAAGTCGCTTCCACAAGCCAAGCATGAGGGGCACGTTAGAGCTATGGGCATTAGATGTATATTTCATTGACTCTAGTGCAAGTGGGAGACTGATGGAAGTATGCCCTAGAGGCAATCATGTGCAATGATATTTCTGATGTATTTACGAATCAATATAGTCCTTGGACATTATTAATGATGCACAATGAGAAGTATCTGGCTTTTCTATGAGATCTTACATTGTATGATACGTTCTAAAAGTTCCATTGCCGGAAAAAGCGATGTGTGGACACATCGGACTAGACCATCATGCAATACAGCGGATAGCTCGATCTCACTAGCCATGGGAGCATTAGATGCAAACCAGATTGTATGGATCCGATCAGATCCGAGGTCGGATACGGGAGACTAGATCCAAGCTCGGATAGATATCAGATTGGACAAACCCAACCATGAGACGCAGTGATTGGTCATCTGTGAGTCTCTAGTAGAACATGTTATGTGTCCTCAGACCTAAGCCGACACATGTAGTCGGGATGGTGACCGACCTGCTTTGAGTCGATCAAACGCTACTACGTAACTGGGTAGTTATAAAGTTAGGTTTTGGTCTTGTCCACACACATGTCGTGAGACATGGTCAAGCAATATGGGATTTGTCCCTCCAATCTGAAGAGATATACTTTGGGCCCTTTATGAGATCTTTCTTGGATAAGCATGGTCGTGCAACGAGGATTGTTAGATAATCTGAGGTGTTGGTCGGATTCACTAGAACGAGAAAGAGGTCAGGCTACATCAAGGATGACCAGTTCGCCTTAAGCCCGACAAGCTATATCGTGTGGCAAAGGGAACATAGGTGTGATACCTTGTACAAGTTTGCCAAACCGGTTCTTGTCTGCTTGGTGGTTGGCACACTTTGCTAGAGGCCGCTACCAATCAAGCAGATCAGATCTGATCTGCGACCAAGCTGACTTGAACCTAAGGGATCGTCGCACAGTTAACGGAAGGAACCTTCGAGGTCGCTGAGTGGACTTGTGGGCTTTAGGATCCATGTGGGGCCCATGTGTTCAGCCCTCGATGGATGCCTATATATAGTGGAGGAGCGACACATGTATTCATTTGTTCGTTTCGGCTTTTGTCGTAAGTGCTTTGCATGTGTTGCAACTAGCCACCTCCACTCCTTGACGATTGTGTGATCGAATATAGCAATCTACAGCATGGTGCTCCTTCCAAAACACGCCGATACCATTAGATGCAATACGCTTGTGCTGCTCCGGCGAACCTGTTAATGGGATCTGGCGATCGTGGTACGAGGAGGTGATGACTCCGGAGACACGCTAACTCAAGTCTACGTTCGCTGCATGACACTGCGCATGTAGTGGTAATGATCTACGGTCCACCTCCCTTAGAATGTTCCTGGTTGTACAACGGGTAGGAATATTTTATATTGCAGTCGATGCACCTAGCATAGCCCAACAAAGACTTGCCTCATGTTACCATCCAACCCGCTCACCTCTCCAGGACACACTACCGAGGGATATGCCGAAATCTTCTGCATCATAGGGCGAGGTACTTACAGATAAAGTCACAAGAATGTATGGCTAAGGATGAACTTGGCAAGGTATCCCCACAAAGGATCCTCAATCGTATGGTATAGTGTACATCCTACGCAAAGTCTACAACTATTCGAGTAGGTGTGCCCATGGTCATGGACGTGCTGTGATAAGTCACAATTCAGTTGTTGTTAGACTTACATGTTAAATCCAAAGAAAAGTGTAGATAAATAAACTATTGCTTAGCGGGAGCGAAGATGATTTGTGTTGGTAAGAAACGCATGTGTTGTACTATTATGACAGTTGGACTATTGAATGGAAGTTGGACTATCATTCTTGGAGACCATGCGAGTTTTGTTATGATCTTGCAATGATCATGAGAAGTACTTGAGGTGATATACACTTATATCTGAATGCATAATCTTCATTATACCTGTTAGATTAAGTTTGTCAAAATTACTATGCCATGGTAGTTAGAATTACTCTGATGGTGTGATATGCCATTGATTGCCTTGCCTGATGTTAGATGTTATTTGGTTATCTTGCGAGTATTTTCAAAGTACTCACTGAGTCGTTGTTTTGACAAGATCTAGCTAAGAAGATGTCTTCCACCAGCGTGAAGTTAGAGTGTTTGTTTGTTAGAATAGTTTCCCAGCCAATTCCATGTGGAGTGGCCTCACTTCAAGACTGGACTACCCCTAGTGTTCTCCTTTGACGTCGTTAACTCTGCTATAGTGCCACATATGGCATCGCTGTAATAAACAAGCAACAATTACTTTGTAAAACTTCTTCTAATAAAGTTTGTGTTGCGATTACCATGTGTGTCAGGCGGCGGTAGCGTTTCCTAGGCTATCGTGCACGATGCTCCAATTTGTGAATTGATCTGTGACAAGGCCTCTGTCAATTTTGCTCATGCGCATCTTGTATCTTTCTTTTGTTGTTGTTCCTACATATTGTTTTCTGTTAAGGGATTCATTAATGTAACGTCGGGTGTAGGCCTGCTTTCTATAAAAAAGATAATTAACAACTACTTGGGCCAGACCCACTCGTATACTTTGCAAGCTACATATCTGAACGCCTTTGCTAGGTATGCCGGAGGAGTAGGTAGGGTGTACATGCCCCCTCGATGCCTCTCTACATACCTAGGGCGGAGCCCCTATATTTTTGGGCCCGGGGCAGCCGCCCCCCTCTACCCCTCACAAGGGTTGGCCCTATCTGTGGTTAGATCCCACGACTGCGGCTCTTACGCACCATTTCTTTTTTGAAGGTGTTTCTTTTGAAGAACCTTCCTCGTAGTCCTTGTGTTGGAAAGGTTGATATATAGTGTTGCTAATTGTTTGCTGCGTGTGGTTGGTCGAGTCAGATTTCTTTATTTTTGTTCTCCTTCTTTTTTTCCTACCAGTGTAAAGGAATTGGGCCTACATGAGAGGATGATGGCTCGAAGCTCAATGCACTCCTTAGCTAGGTTCAGTGGGAATGCTCGAATCGGCTCAGATGATGGCTCGTTGTAGTGCAATTTATACTACATGAGAGGATGCAGGCTGGGGTGAATATAGTTCGTCAAACAACACATAGAACGCAACCTAGAACGTACAAATCCTCAAGCAGGCTGCACTGGGCAGGCTCCCGGGAAACACGAAAACCGTACAAACAACCAAATAGGCCCTTTGCACATGCTCCTTGACTGGGCGATGTGTGCATCTTTTTTTGACAGCATATGTGCATACCCATTGTTTTGACTACTCACATACAACTAGAGGCCCTTCCCATTGCCTTCGGTGCAACTTAGCATTCCTGGTGCTTTCGCATGAATTGCGCCTGGCCCAACAAGCAAGATCGCTCGCCCGAAAACAAAAGAGGTCGCTCGAGTCGATTGGTTGATGGTTGACCATTTGACTTTTGTAAAAAAATCTGAAAAAATGAAAGAAAAATTGAATTTGGATCAAAGATTTGGGAAGGTTCATGATTTGAAAAAGGTTTACTAATAAAGTTAGAAAATCTGAAAAATTCCCGAATTCGAAATATTTTCAAGAAATTAGAAAAGTGTTCACTAAAAAAAGTTACTCCCTCTGATCCATATTAATTGTCGCTGCTTTTGTACAACTTTATACTAAATCGGCGACAGTTAGTGTGTATCGGTGGGGGTAGCAAAAACTGAAAAAAGTTTCCAGATTAAAAAAAAAGTCCATGATTTTTTTTAAGTTCACGAGTTGAAAAAAATCCTCAAATTTGGAAAATATTTTAGTTTTAAAAAACCCATGCATTTGAAAAAATGAAAAGGGAAAAAAGAAAACAAGAAATACCAGAATAAAACAAAACAAACCCCGGTTCAAAAGAAAAACAGAAACAAAAAAATACGGCCAGGAAGCTTCCAGAAGCTTCTCAAAACCGGTCTGGAAGCTTCTAGCAGCTTCCCAAAACCGGGGAGAAATCTTCGGTGCGCTATCTTGCCCAATAGCCTTAAACGGGCGTCAGCTCATACAACGGTCGGAGGTTTAAAAGAACAAAAAAAGCTAACGCCCACACGTGTGGGCGTTTGCACATCGCCCACACACCTCCATCACCACTCAGATGACATCAACAGAAATCTTTTTGGTTTTCAGCTTAAAAATATTTTATCTCCTAATTAAAAAAGCGAATTAAAAATCCGTTTTCACCATTAAATCCATCTCGACGAGATCTTCAAACTAGACCCCATGTTGATATGTTTTGATGAAAAAAATTTTTTTGCCCAAAAGTTGCCATGATGTTTACACTGTAGTTGCCATGGTGCTTAAACTAAAGTTGTCATGTGGCAATTTTAGCTTGTAGATCATGGCAATAGTTTTTGATGATGGCAATTTCAGTATTTTGACCATGAAAATATTTTTTTGCATGAACCATGGCAATTTTAAGTGCATGTATCATGGCAACTATAGTTTATGGTGCATGGCAAGTCTAGTTTCTCAATTCTTCGTTTTATAATATGTCAAAAGTTACTTTTTAATATAGAAGAAAATAGCTGAAACATAACATGACAACTTTAGTGTAAACATTATGGCAATTCATGTGCAATAGACATGACAACTTTTAACCAAAAAAAAAATCATCGAAATATATTGATATGAGATCTAGTTTCGAAGATCTCGTCGTGAGGGATTTAATGGTGAAAACGGATTTTCAATCGGATTTTTCATTTAAGAGATAAAACATTTTAAAAACTGAAAATCCAAAAAAAAATTCACATGCATGCATGCGGTGACACGGCGTAGTCTGTATGTTATATGACGTGTGGACGGGTTTGGCTCCCACCACATGTGTGGGCGTTAGCGTTGTCCTAAAAGAAACGTAATGTACGTGGAATCGATTAGTTCAACTAAAAAAGCTCATTTGTACTTCTGATATATTTTTTTTTACAATGTGGGCATAATTAATGGTGAGATCAGCTTAATTAGCACGGAAGATTTGCGTCAAATCTCCACGATTTGAACGCAAACTCCTGTGCTCACGTTTTTTTATCGTACTAACTCATGTGGATTCTTAATTAAATCAATATTCGTTGATCACATTGCACGAACCATTCATTCGTGTACGAGCTATTGTTGTTATTAAGTTGATGACAAGGCCTAGCCCTAGTAGCTACTTATTAATTTACTACCTCCCTCTCAGTTTACAGGATGTGCACGTACTCCTAAGTCGTCAATTTGACCAACCTAATATAAGTCATATATTACAAAAAGTATACCAATATAAACTTCAGATGTTCTATTTTCAAAACATATAATTTTTGTGTTATATAGTTTATATTAATGTGATCAAATTGGCAACCTAGGTATACGCGTAGCACTTGTAAACTGAAACGGAGGTAGTAAAAGGTATCCGTACGTACGTGTCGGCATCCTAGCCTTGTTCTTGCCATAGACTTGTTTTTCTTTTCTTTTATATTAGAGAACACTCGCTAGGGACTTCTGGTCTAATAGGACCCGTGATTAATTGTCTACTCGTTTTATTTGGGACAATATGTCTACTCCTCATTTGATGTTTTTTTCTTTTGAAAAAACACCGAAGCTTTATTCATTAGAGATAAAAGTACATCGATGGTTCCTGGAACCAAACAGAAGACAAAGAAAATATAGCTAATCTAGCAAGCTCGTGAGCTACTTTATTTGCTTCTCTATGGCAATGTTCAAATCTAGTAGTAATGAAGTCACAAGCATAATGAAAACAGTCGTCGAAGATTGCTGCTACCGTGCCCACTAACTGTCCTCTATCCTGCGTAGTCTCAGTCACCTCTATGTTGTTCGAGTTAATAATAAGGCGATTACATCCCGCCCTTTGCGCGCGTGTTAGACCAAACTTGAGAGCTAAAGCTTCCACTATCAGTACATCCGCGCAATAGTCAATCTTTCCATTCCCTCCAGCAATAAACCTGCCTCTGTCGTCTCTTAGTACCGCCCCCATCGTTCCCCAAAGCAGATCATGGTCGAAAGAAGTATCAACGTTAAGTTTCACAAAACCTCTGGATGGACAGGACCATCCCTCCTTCTTCATAGAAGCCTTGGGGGACAATGCATTTACGAAGTTTGTGGTAAGGGCTAGAACCCCCATGGAAATCTGAAGTGCATTTTACGTTTTCTCCTTAGGCACCAACTTTCGTCTTTTCCACCATAAATACCATACTGAGACAGCAATTATCTCACATCTTGTCCGAAAGAAGTAGTAAGTACTCCAGTACCGCCTTTCCAGCATGGTCAATTTCGCAAGCTTGGTCAATAATATCTCACATTCCCAGCCTATTCCAAACCTCCTTCGCTTTACTACAACGGAAAATCATATGCTTCATATCCTCTAAGCCGTCGGAGCAAGTGGGGCATATGGGTGAGACCTTCATATGTCTATTAGCGAGCGTCACCCGGCATGGAAGTGTTCCATGTAGTGTACGCCATAAAAGCATTTTAACTTTTGCCGGACAAGATAACTTCCAGATCTTCTTCCAAATAGGGTTAAGTGTGGATCGCCCCATCCCATTATAGTATTTTAATTTGCCGTCGTACTGGCGGTCCCACTCCACGGAATAAGTTGGCCGAACCAAGAACATACCATTTTTCGTATAACTCCAGGCAATGCAATTTGGCATATCATGTTGCGAGATTGGAACTGAAAGAATTCGTTGTACATCGATGGGCCACATAGTTAGTCTAATTAGATCTTCATCCCAATTATTGGAGGCAGGATCAATGAGATCAGCTACCTTAATTAGCAAATGTCCCCCCTTAGGTGTTAAAACTTTCCTAGTAGCACAATTTGGGATCCAGACATCTTCCCAGATATTATTTTTTTTGTCCATTCCCCACTCGCTAAATATGACCTCGTTTCAGGGAATTTGTGCCTGCCATAATACTTTGTTAGGTAAAAAATGAGCCTTTCCTTATCTTAGTGTTTAACAAATCACCATCGGGGTAGTAGTTAGCCCTTAGGATAGAGGCACACAAGGAATCAGGATTATCCAGAAGACGCCACGCCTGTTTGGCGAGCAATGCCAAGTTGAAGCAGTGAATATCGCGGAAACCCATCCCTCCTTGATTCTTTGGTATGCACATTTCCACGAGGACATCCAGTGCATCCTTCTCTGGTTCTCCTCGTCTCCCCACCAGAAATGCGCTATCGCGTCGATGATTCCTTCATAATTTTTTTAGGAATTTTAAAAACCGACATTGCATAGGTGGGTATGGCTTGGATCACCGCCTTGAGCAGGATCTCTTTTCCCCCAGTAGAAAATAATTTTACCTTCCAGACACTAATTTTCTTAAAAATTCACTCGATCAAAAATTAGAAACATTTTGTTTTATCCAGTCCCACAATTGCTGGCAGATCCAAATATTTATCACTAAGGGCCTCCGTCATTATATTCAGAGTTGTACATAATTGTTCCCTCATCTCCACATTCGTGTTAGGGCTAAAGAAAATGCTTGATTTTTCAACGCTTACCAATTGTCCCGATGCCACATAGTATAAATCAAGCACTGCTTTCAGAGCTTCCACACTTTGCTGGTTGGCTTTCATAAGAATCGAAGAATCATCCGCAAAGAGGAGATTTGTGATAGGTGATGCATCTCTACATACTTTTACACTTAAGATATTTCCATTTTCCTCTGCATGTGTAAGTAGAGCATTCAAACCCTCTGTACATAACAAGAAAATGTATGGTGACAACGGGTCTCCCTGTCTCAACCCCCTTGTGGTCTTGAAACTCCCACTTTCCTCCGCATTAATCCTTACTCTGTATTCAACCATTGAGATGCACTGCATAATAAAATTCACACGGTCTTGATGGAAACCCGGTCTCAACATGATCTCCTTCAAAAAAGGCCATTCAGCTCTATCATTAAGCTTTGTGCATATCATATTTTATAGTGCACAAGCCTTCTCTACTTTCTCTTTTCTTCTTGATTGTGTGAAAGCACTCAGAAGCGACTAAAATATTATTTGTTATCAGTCTGCCAGGCACAAAGGCACTTTGACTTGGGCTAATAATATCTGGCAAGAAAACCTTCAAACGAGAGGCCACCATTTTGCAATAATTTTATATACCACATTACATAAGCTGATCGGCCAAAATGGGTTACCTTTTCTGGTGAATTAGGCTTTGAAATCATCACAATCACAGTGTTGTTCCAACCGGCAGGGATAGTGCATGTATTGATCGCTTGCAGAAACTCCTCAATTAGGTCATCCCCTAACATGGGCCAAACTCTTTTGTATAAGATAGCATGGAGTCCATCTGGCCCTGGAGCTTTTGGATCCCCAATTTCGAACAACGCCTTACAAACATCTTGAACAATATAAGGAGCGAGAAGAGCATTGTTCATTTCAGTAGATATTCTTCCACGAACAAGGGACAAGACCTCTTGATTTGGATGTTGAATTTCAGAAGTGAAGAGATTTTTGAAATAACAAGTGATGTGATCCTTCAGTTCCTTATCTTCTCTCCAGATCTCCAAATCATCCAGAAGCGTCTTAAAATTGTTCCTCTTTCTCCTAGCCGTAGATGCATTATGGAAGAAGGACTTATTACAATCCCCGTGCATCAGCCAGTTTGCTCGACCTCTTTGTAGCCAAAAAATTTCCTCCTGGCCCAAAAGGTTAACAATAACCACAATTATCTTGCCGGCGCTCTGGGATCGGGGGTACCCAGACCTGCTTGCCTGGGGCCTAGCATGTGGCCCCATCGACAGCCCGGTACGGCCCGGTTCCAAGACCCCAAGGACAAGACCCTCGTGAGGGCCCCCGGCCTCGCTAGGCAAACGACACCAAGACCTCCCAAGGGGCAGCCACCCGAGCCTGCCTCCCGAGAAGTGGAGATCTCTATTCAGGTACCCCGCCTCATGGTGCGCGCGATGATGTGAGCCATGATGACCAAGGCCAGTCGGGCGCCAGCGGGCGCAGTCGAGGACAGTTTCCTCTTTCGTGCTAACGAGGCAAGGTCGTACCCGGGTTCCCAAGGGAACTGTCGGTGTCAAAACCGGCGGATCTCGGGTAGGGGGTCCTGAACTGTGCGTCTAAGGCTAATGGTAACAAGAGGTGGGGGACACAATGTTTATCCAAGTTCGGGCCCTCTCGATGGAGGTAATACCCTACTTCCTGCTTGATTGATCTTGATGATATGAGTATTACAAGAGTTGATCTACCACGAGATTGTAGAGGCTAAACCCTAGAAGCTAGTCGACAATTATGATTGTTTTTGTCCTACGGACTAAACCCTCTGGTTTATATAGACACTGGAGGGAGCTAGGGTTACACAGAGTCGGTTACAGAGAAGGATATCTAAATATCTGAATTGCCAAGCTTGCCTTCCACGCAAAGGTGAGTCCCATTCGGACACGGGACGAAGTCTTCAATCTTGTATCTTCATAGTCCAATAGTCCGGCCAAAGTATATAGTCCGGCTGTCCGAGGACCCCTTAATCCCAGACTTCCTCAGTAGCCCCTAAACCAGGTTTCAATGACAATGAGTCCGGCGCGCATATTGTCTTCGGCATTGCATGGCGGGTCCCTTCTCCGAATACTCCATAGAAGATTTTGAACACAAGAATCGTGTACGGCTCTGCAAAAGAAATTCCACATACCACCGTAGAGAGCACAATATTCCACAAATATAATCTGCCGACAACTTTTCGTAGCATGACATCACGCCACGGCCTGGTCATTATTCGAACCGTTATTCACAACCTGCCACTGCACATATCGCAAGGCGGTTTTATCGGCACATCTTGTTGAAGCAGAGATCATGTCCCCTTATCGTGGGATTCTCATCAATACGGGTGTGGGTAAGCCAACCGTGCCATCAATCGTGGCGCTCAGGGAATAAGGGAATTTACCGGGCAAGTGGGGAGGCGCAGGATCTCTGCTGCCTTTATAAGGGGATAAGAACTCCCTTTTTCACCCACGCCTTCTTCTTCCCCTGCTCATCCATTCTTTTTCGCTCGAGCCCTAGTGCCCAAGCGTTCGTCTTCTCCACCCAAAAAGGCTTCCCGAAAATGTCCGGATCCGGAGCAGGAGGCAAGTGGATGGCATCTACCGTCCGGGGGAAGGATATCAAAAAGCTTCGGGGGGCCGGGTATTTGGCCAAGAGAATTGGCCACCGTCTTCCGACGGCGGGACAGATCACCCCTGCTCCAGAACCCCATGAGAGGGTGGTATTCCTCCCTCATTTTATCCGCGGGCTAGGATTTCCCCTTCACCCATTCGTTCGCGGAATCATGTATTATTACGGGATTGATTTTCATGATCTATCCCGAAATTCCTTCCTCAACATCTCGACATTCATTATCGTGTGTGAGGACTTTCTCCGCATCCCGCCACACTTTGGCTTATGGCTGAAGGTTTTTAACGTGAAGCCCAAGGTAGTGAGCGGCGAGAACGCCGAGTGCGGAGGCGCCATGGTGAGCAAGATGCCAAACGTTACATGGCCAACAGGTACTTTCAATGATTCCGTCAAGGAGTGGCAGCAACAGTGGTTTTACATCACTGAGCCACGCGGCAAGGAATGGGCCGCTGCTCCGGAATTCAGATCCTATGCCCCTCTGCGACTCACGTCCTGGCCCAAGAAGGGCCTGAACTGGGCTTCGTCTGACGACTTATCGGTGCTCCAGACGCGTGTCCAAGATATGGAAGACAAGAACATCAAGCTCGTCAATGTAGTCCAGGTGATGTTAGTTCGCCGGATTCTACCTTGTCAACACCGGGCTTGCAATCTATGGGAGTTCGACCTGGCCAAGCACCAGACCCTGCTAGAGCTCTTTGGCTCCTCGCATAAGGACATCTGGAAGGTGCTTTTCAAGTCCGGCAAATCGTGGCCGGACTCCGCTGAGGACCGTGGGTACCAACTGTCCCGCCCTGCAAGTTCGGTAAGTAACTGTACGTTGACAATTCATATGTTTTATTTGCATATCCTTAGGAAAATGCTTAACGTGTTTCCCACCAATTTTCTAGGGCTGGGCGAAGAAGGCAGGGCGGATCTACTCTCCGGCCCCGCTGCCAGAAGAACCGGCCGACCCACTTCTGATGAAGATGCTGGTCCTGGCGCCTTACAAGGCACCGAAGTAGAAGGCCGAAAAGGGGGCCAAGAAGAACAGGGGCGGCCTCCGTTGCCGTGATGCTTTGGACACAAAATCCGAAGACTCCAATTCCCATTCTTCCTCTGAAGAGGACGAGGAGGAGGAGGGAGACAAATCCCCCGCGGGGGGAAGAAAGAAAAGGACGGCCTCCACATCCTTGGAGGCCGAGTTGCCTAAAAGGGAAAAAACTCCCCTTCCAGAGGAGTCCACTGCCGCCGCCGATAGCAGGCCGGAGTGGGATCCCAGGGCCCAACCCCTGGTGAACTCGTGAGTATAAAATCCGAACATGCTTATGCGTCCAGACTTGTCATGGCATAACATTTTAATCTGAGCCATACTTTTTATAGTCCTACGAGGTCCCGCGCCGAACAATCCTCGTTGGAGGATTTGCTGGGTTCGGATGCTATGGAGAGCGGGACTCCCATGAAGGCCCCCTCCCCCAGACATGTGAATGACACCGAGGTTTCGTCCTAGAAGGACCAAGGCCATGGAGGGGGGGATCGCAAAGGCGGTGCCAGGAGGCCAAACTTCAGGGTCCGAACACACGGGAGAGAAGGCTCCCGTGGATGTCGACGGCGGAGGTCGTCTTGAATCTGGCCCCCAGTCGGACATGATACTAGAGACCAATAAGGCCCCGGAATCAGACAGGCGGCTTCCGTCGGCTGAAGGGGGTGTGTATATTCCACCGGCAACCTCTGTCCAACCAGAGTTGCCGGATGCTTTGTTAGCGGCGCTGAAGAGCGCCTCCATCGTTGATGAACACCGTGCCCTTATGGGTGCGGTGATTGAGAAGATTCAGTCCGCCGAGAGTGGACTGAATGAATCCTATATCAGCCTCATGAGAGGCTTTGAGGTATGTTTTATGAGGTTTGTAAGAGTGTCATGGTATAGATAGCAGCCCCTGATATACTGTTCGGTGAAAGAAAGAACCGGACAGGGGATCAAATGTATGTTCGCAGGAGACTTACTTGATGACATCTATCTCTTTTTAATAAGCAGGCGTCTGTAGCGTCTGCCGCCTCTCATGCTGTGGAAGTATCCGGATTGAGGCATAGTCTGGAGCGGGCCGAAGGAGAACTTGGCCGAGTGCAGAAACAACTGGAGGATAACCAAGGTATACAGAAACCTTGTTTATTTAGCACAAATGAATAAGTGTGCATGATGAAAATATTTTTATAATGTGCTCTAGGGGGCGACGGCTGAAATTGAGTCTCTTAAAAAGGTTGTGGCCGAAGCCGAGAAGAAGGCAGCCGCAGAGCAGGCTCTCTGTGAGAAGCACGAGGCCAGAGTTATTGAGGCTGAGCGAGAGCTTCAAGAGGCCGCGAAGAAATGCGAGACCTTGGAGCAGAGTTTATCAGGGAAAGAATCCGAACTCTCCTAGGCTCGCCAAGCCGCAAGTGATGCCCGGGGGGAAGCCCAAGGTACCCTGAAGGAAATCCAGGAGGCGAGGAAGATTGCAGCTGGTAAGGCTTTTTTTTATGCAAAGCGAGTATTTGAAAGGAGAAAATCAAGTTGAGAGTTTAAATTCTGATTTTTCCAGGGGTATTTGTAGAGCTGCCGCGCAGCATATCTGATGCCGCCCAATTCTACCAAGCCGAAGAGAGGAATACTGCGGATAAGCTCTTCTGGATGCAGTATCTGGCACCGAATAACTCGGTGCCTTTCTCCGATCAACTGAAGCAGCTGGTCGAGCTGCATAAGGCGGCCGAGCTAGCCATGAAGGATTTGATTATCCGTCTGTGGCCCGATGAGCCGATTCCGAGCAGTTACTTCGGGCTCGTGAAGTGGCTTGTGAGTGCCTGCCCTCTACTCGAAGTCATCAAGCGGTCAGTCTGCATAGAAGGTGTGCGAATGGCCTTCGCCCGTGCAAAGGTGCATTGGGGGAAGATGGATGCGGAAAAGTCGATGACCGAGGGACCGCCAGAGGGAAAGGAGCACCATAAGCCCGAGTTGTATTATGAAGGTGTCTTGAAAGGATCCCGCCTTGCGGCGGAGCAATGCACCAAGGACAGTATATTTCCATGGATACGGTCATGTTTGTCCTTGTAATGTTTGAACCAAGTCATTTCTATCATTTGTTGCTTGTCGTTTGAAATTTTTTCCTCCTGTGCGGCCGTTTTATATACTAATCCTAAGAGTTGGCCAATCGTTGGCTTCTGCCCGCACGTAGTAAGTACGGGGGTGTTTGGGATAAACCTGAGCACTCTTTATCCCATTTTTGGGTCCTTGAAGGAGGTGTTCAGCGCAGCGAACCAGGCAATCAGACTATAGGGCTTTATCACTCTCACTTAGCCATAGGAGTTTTTTTAAGGAAGGTAGGCATAGCCCCTGGTGTTCGGAAGGCCGCACGAGGGGCTCTATAAGCGCCTGATTGGAAGAAAAGCCGATCCCTTGCACGCTGCATTGGTTATGGCATTATGCGAAAGAAATCCTTAAAGGTTTTACAACCTCTCGAACAGCTGACCAGCTCTCACTGCATCATGACAGTCAGTCTCCGGCTTTCTCTACTGAGGTGCTCGTCCGGAAGAACCGGTACACAACCGCAGTAGTTCTCCATGTGCTACCTTAGCCGATATAGCGGAACGTAAGGTACAAAAACATAGGAGCCGGGCAAACCCAACTATTGACCCAAGACATGATTCGGAGCTGATGCATATAATGCTATAAGTTCGGGGTGCCGAACTACCGTGAAGGTGTTCGGACTTTTTGCCATAGTATGGGTATAACGAAGCCCCTGGCATATTAAGGCATATCGCGATATGCAGCTGCCTTTTAACAAAAGAGTTTTACTAAGAAATAGCAGCAGACGAGCATCATATAAACTCACATGTTGTATTTGAATAATACGCCAATGCGTATGAGTACAGGTAATGTGATAAAAAGAAATATGACTACGGAACCTGCTGAGACCAGGCGGGAGGAAGGTGCATGCGGATCCGGAGTGTGGTTGGATGATCATAGAGGGGAATATCTAGAGATTCCCTGACGCGCTCGAACTATCTTCACGCCATCCGTCCTGGCCTACGCAAAGGTGAACCTGCAAAGAAAATGTAAGAAATGGTTTTGCGCCACAGATCGGTTGAGCCGCGGTATGTGGCTTGTCTTAACTTTTTGCCAGAGTGTTTTTAATTAAGCTCCGGGCGAGTCGGGCTATCCTGCCGCGCAGTAGTTCGGACTCCTTTGGTGGTGTCCGGGAGCTTGACCGTGCCATTAACCTTGATGACGCTGCGCGGACCGGGCATCTTGAGTTTACGGTAGGCATAATGTGGCACCACGTTGAACTGAGCGAACGCGGTTCGTCCGAGCAATGCCTGATAGTCACTATGAAAGGGGACGATGTCGAAGACTAACTCTTCGGTACGGTGACTGTCCGGAGATCCGAAGACCACTTTCGGTGTGATTGAGCCCGTGCAACAGGCCTTTGCACCTGCTATGACACATTTGAAGGTGGTTTTTCTGGGCTTGATCCTTGAGGGGTCGATGCTCATTTTGCGGACTGTATCCTGATAGAGTAGGTTCAGGCTGCTGCCACTGTCCATGAGGACTCGTGTAAGGTGGAATCCGTCATTGATGGGGTAGAGGACCAATGCGGTCGAACCGCCATGACGGATACTGGTAGGATGGTCCCTGCGATCGAAAATGATCAGACAAGAGGACCATGTGTTGAGATTTGGGGCGACTGGCCCCATTGCATAGACGTCCCTTAGTTCACACTTCTGCTTGGGAATATGGGTTGCATATATCATATTCACCATTTTCACCTGGGGATGGAATTTCTTCTGTCCTCCTGTGTTTGGTGATCGGGGCTCTTCGTTGTCATTGTCGCTTTGAGACCCCTTCCCCTTGTTTTCAGCACCTGACCTGCCGGCTTGTCTGAACACCCATCATTCTCTATTGGTATGATTGGCTGGTATTTCTGGGGTGCCATGAATTTGGCATGGACGGTCGAGTATGCGGTCCAAACTGGACGGGCCTGAATTGTTTTTGTTGAATGACTTTTTCCGCTGACCGGACTTGGAGCCACTGAATCCGGCATTGACTGCCATGTCTTCGGCACTATCACCATTTTTGTGACGCTTGTGTTTGTTGCGCCGTGGTTTATCATTGCTATCCCTGGCTTTTGATGTGCCAGGCTTGCTTGCTGTGTTGTTGCTACGAGCCAACCAGCTATCCTCGCCCGCACAAAAGCGGGCCATGAGTGTTGTGAGGGATGCCATGGACTTTGGATTTTCTTGGCCGAGATGTCGTGCAAGCCACTCGTCGCGGATGTTTTGCTTGAAGGCCACTAGGGCTTTGGCATCCGGACAGTCGACAATTTGGTTCTTTTTAGTTAGGAACCGTGTCCAAAATTTCCTGGCTGACTCTCCAGGCTGTTGAGTTATGTGACTTAGGTCATCAGCGTCCGGTGGTCACACATAAGTGCCCTGGAAGTTGTCAAGGAATGCGTCTGCCAGGTTCTCCCAACTCCCGATGGAGTTTGTCGGCAAGCTATTTAGCCAATGCCGAGCCAGTGCCTTGAGTTTTAGTGGAGGTACTTGATAGCGTGTAGATCATCTTCGCGGGCCATGTGAATATGGAGGAAGAAATCTTCTATCCATACCATGGGGTCTGTAGTACCATCAAATGATTCAATATTCACGGGTTTAAACCCTTCTGGGAATTCCTGATCCATTACTTCGTCAGTGAAGCATTGGGGGTGTGCGGCGCCTCTGTGTCGGGCTACATTGTATTCGGTTCGGATGGATTTGTTGGTGTATCCGGCGTGACGGTCATCGTCACGCGTTGGGGCATGCCCCCATGATCCGTAGATCGATCTTGACTGTCCTGCTTTGTTTTTCAATTTGTCTCGTAGGTCATGCGTGGAGCCCCCGGCCCTCGTGTTTTGGCTTGTTTGGCGTCGGGGTGTGGGCTGGACTTTGGGCTCGTACGCCGCTTTGTCTCGGCCACGGGGTGGCCGGTCAGCCGCATCGTGCGCTGGTAGTGTGGGTTTTAGTGCCTCCTCCTCGAGTTGAGGTAGCAACCTGCGCTTTGGGTAACTTTTGGTAGGGCGCTTGAGTTCGTATTCCTCGGCAGCCAGGACCTCGCTCCATATATCAGTTAGCAGATCTTGATCACCTTGAAGCTGTTGCTGCTTTTTCTTCACGCTTTTTGCAGTGGCTATAAGCCCGCGCTTGAAGCGCTCCTGCTCGACGGGATCCTCAGGCACGATGAATTCTTCGTCGCCAAGGCTCACTTCATCTTCGGAGAGAGGCATGTAATCATTATCCTCTGATTCTCCATCTATTACCTGTTCCTTGGGGCTAGCTTGCCCATCTTTTTGCTCGGCCTGCTCTAAGCCTGGCTGGGCAGGATTGTTTTCGTCTTCGGCACCATCCGGATTGTTATCATCTCTTGTGCCGGTATCACTATTTTTGCTATGGCGGGTCTTGGAGCGGCGCCTATGACGCCGGTGCCTAGATTGCTTCTCCAGGGGATTATCTTCTGTTGCCTCATCGCCATTGCTTTCTTTAGGGGTGTCCACCATGTATATATCATATGATGAGGTGGCTGTCCAGCACCCTATAGGCGGAGGTTCCTGTTCTTCTCCTGCATCATCGTCCATACCGTCGATGTCTTCGGAGCTGAAGTCAAGCACGTTGGTTAAGTCATCGACAGTGGCTATTAAGTGGGTGGTGGGTGGAGAACGAATTTCTTCCGAACTCTGTCCGATGGCAGATCTAAGTCATGCTCGTCGTGACTGTTCGGCGCACCTGACACGAGCTCGAATCCGTCGAAGATCAAGTCTCCGTGGATGTCGGCAGTATAGTTCAAGCTTCCAAACCTGACCTGATGGCCAGGGGCGTAGCTATCGATCTGCTCCAGATGGCCAAGCGAGTTGGCCCGTAGTACGAAGCCGCCGAATACGAAGATCTGTCCGGGAAGGAAAACCTCCCCCTGGACCATGTCATTTAAGATGATTGAAGGAGCCATCAAGCCTTATCGCGACGACACAGTGGAACTCTCAATGAAAGCACCAATGTCGGTGTCAAAACCAGCGGATCTCGGGTGGGGGGTCCCGAACTGTGCGTCTAAGGCTAATGGTAACAGGAGGCGGGTGTCGTGGGAAACGAACACCTATGGGGCAGGGCCCCTTTCGGTCCGGCAAGGGAGCGGAGGGCGCACGAAGAGCAGATCGAGGTGAAGCACGCGAGGGATTTTACCCAGCTTCGGAGCTCTTCGGAGAGATAAAACTCCTACTGCTGCTTTGTGGTGGTATTATGTTCTTGCTCAAGAGCGTGAGCGTTCTGTGTTTTCGAAGGAGTCGAACCCCTTCTACGTTGCGCCTGGGCCTCCTTTTATAGGCTAAAGGGGTCACCGACAGGTGGCAACGCAGACAGGGGTATAAAAGTAAAAAGAGGGGTTGGTACAACCGCTATCTATAGTGCCCCCTACCTAACTCTGACGGCAGGGGACAAGGGCATTTAATGCCCGTCCGGTCACCCAAACAGTGCAGAGAAGCGACCGTTAGGGACGCCACCGCCTGCCACGATGGCCTTCTCGTCATCTCCACTTGCCACCTCGCACCGCTTGGCTGCACAGCTCTCCGCCACGTGTGCCTGGAATGATCCTGTGGCGACACGTCGTCGGATGCGCTGGAGCGTGGGCGCAGGGTGGTGGCTTCGCCGTGGCAAGTGCCTTGCCACGGTCGTTGTCTTGTCGCACCCAAAAGCTTGTCGCTCGCCGGGTCTTGCCGGGACGCGCGGCGCGTCACGGCAAGTTTCTTGGCTGGCCCTCCCGGCAAGCTCCTCTTGCCGGGGCCTTGTCCTTCCCGGCAAGCTCCTCTTGCCGGAGCCTTGCCTTCTTAGTAAAAACACTTTGTTCTTGAATGGCACAAATATGAGCTGCGGAGGATCTTGGCGGATGCCCGGCAAGCCTTGCCGCTGGGCGCTGCGACTGCCCGTGCACAAGTTCGGGATACTAAGGTACCCCTACTTTAGTACACCGACAGGAGCCCCCGGGCCTAGGCCACACACGGTGCCGAGCGCTGTTGGGCCAGGCCCAAAACAGGGCACGGGCACACGCGGCCTGGGTCCATACCAAATCTAACTCCGTATCCACCACGCCCTCTCGTAACGGCACGCGTCAAACGCGGCGTCATGGGAGAGATCGTGGGCAATTCTTTAAACAGGAAAGGCGTAACGTTCGCCTCTCCTCTTTATAAGCAGAGGAAACAGGGGCCGTTCCCCCACCTTCGCCACTTGCGGTTCCTTCCTCAGAAAGCTCCGCCGCTCCCCTCCGCTTCCCAAGCCGAAAGGGAGCAGCGCTCCGCCGTCGCCGCCGCCGTCGCCGCCGTCGCCGCCAACCTCCTCCACTGCTTCCGCCATGGCTCCGAAAAATGGAAAGAGTACAAAGTCGGCCGAGGCGCTGCGGCTTGAGGCGCTGCGCAAGGAGTGAGCACTCCCCCCCCCCCTCCCCCCGAGCTCACCCCGAAGGCGCTGCGGGAGGAGTTCTATCTATTCTGGTCGACGGAGACGCGGGCGCATCCGCGCACGCAGGTACTCTCCGCCGAAGCTTCTACTTCGAAAAAGTGTCCAAGAGGATACTATTTCTTCCCCCTGTTCTTCTATTGCGGGCTTTGCCCACCTTTTTCCGATTTCTTCTGCGATATCATGAACACCTACGGGTTTCATCTTCTTGACTTGACCCCCAACGCCGTTCTGACAATGGCGGTTTTCGCACACCTCTGCGAGAACTTCGTTGGAATCCACCCAAATGTCGCCCTCTTTCGCCACTACTTCATGCCTCGGGCCGAGAAGGGGGAGCCCTTAGCTGGCGGGATCGCCTGGATCTCGAGGGTCGGCATGAAGGAGGTTTATCTGGAGGGCGAGCTCCGCAGCAAGTGGGATGAGTGGAGGGCAGAGTGGTGCTGGATTGTTGACATGGATCCGCAGCCATTCACCAGCCTGCGTCAAGCCCGAGTAGTGCGCGGCGGCGACTGGAGTGCCCTGGCGGCGGATGACGCCAGATTGAAGATCGCCACCACGCGGATTCTGCGGCTCAGGCTTGCCGGGCTTACTATAGGGGCCATTGGCATGGACTTCCTTTGCCGCCGCATCGCCCCTCTGCAGGAGAGGAGGAGGCCCGCCTGGCTGTTCGGGGGCCCGGCAGATATCATGAGGCTGCGTCTAGGCCTCAATTTTAATTTCACAGTCTTGGAGTTGGATGGGATGCTCAAGGAGTTGTTCAAGCACGACTCCAACCATCCGGAGTGGTTCAGGCTGCCGCAGGGTGTCGTGCCATTGTGCAATAACTCCCAGCTCGATCGCATCCGCGCAATGATGCCGGAGTGCGACTCGCATGGGATTATCCCAACGTGGCAGGAGCCTGCCGACGACGTTGTGCAGAACTTCTTCGACAACTTGGTGGAGGTGGCGGTTCGTGCCGACGAGCAGAGGCTCCTCACCCGCGACACCACTGATGACGAGATGCGGTACATCGCCACCAGGGCGGAAGAGGCGGCGGCAGCCGCCGCTGCGGGTGAGTTTGGTTTTACGCTGGAGGAGGCAGAGGCGGCCGAGGCGGCAAGCCTTGTCGACCGGGAGGACCTTGGCGGGGAGGTCGTTGGCGAGGGGGAGCCCGAAGCCGAAGCGAGCGAGCCTGCCGGGGGCGCAAGTGGCCAGCCATCTTCAAGCAACTTGCCGCAGACGGGGGCCTCAATGCAGCCCCTGGCTCAACCGAGAAGGCGCCTCCGCAAGACTGGGGACACAGCAGGGCGGCGGGCAGGCCAACAGCCGCAGCGCCGTGGGACACGCTCTACCGCGACAAGCACCGTTGCCGCGGGAGCGTCTCATGCCACGCCGGCAACTGGAGCGGGATCTTCTTGAGCCGCTACTCCTGATCCTGCCGCAGCTCCCGCCAAGCGTCCAAGGGAGCCTACTCCTCCGCCTCGTCGCACTGAAAGAGTGCCGGATTTCGCCCTCTCCGCGCTGAGCTCCGACGAGGAGGAAGAAGAGGAGGAGGAGTAAGGCTTTCTTCTTGTTGTACTTATATTTCTTCGATTTTTTTTGCTGTTCCTTGTCTTGCATCTGATCTGCTTCCCTCTGAACCTCGTTCCATTTCAGGACTCTGGCCGAGAGAGCGGCGAAGAGGGACAAGGTCCCCGTGGTTGTCATCGAGGACGATCCTGCAGTGATGGCAGAGGACACGTCCGAGACTATCTTGACGGACCCGGCACCCTCTCCTCGAAGCAGCCCCCAGCGTAAGTACTTGTTCACTTCCCGTTGTGGGGCGCGCGTGGGTGCTCTTTCTTTGTTGATATCTTGATTGTTGACTTGCTTGTGTAGGAGCAGAACAGGCCCATCAGGAGCAACCAGAAGCCGCTCCGGAGGTGCAATCTGCTTCAACTACGCCGCCAAGGGGCGATTCTCCGACAAGGGAGCGCTCTCCGGCAAGGGAGGGGTCCCCGACAAGGGGTGGAACTAGCGAGCCTTCGGTGGTGGAGCCCATGGTCACAGAGCCCAGCACAGGTAACCCTCCTTGTCGGAAATTTTCCCTTGGGTTCTTCTTCTGATCTTGTTTTTTTGGATATGGCTTGACTTTTTCTCCCTCTTCCCGTCTTCAGATCCTCCCTCCGCGGAGCCAATGGAGACTGAGGCCATCGGCGAGGAGAACGTGCGCGGCGATACTAGCGATGCCGCTTCTACTGAAGAGGAGGCCGGCGCTGATGACCCCGCTGACGAAGAGGCCGCCAAGGCTGCTGGTGCTGGATCTGGCGAGGGGTCCGGCGACCGTACTGACGACCCCGAGGGCGCAGGAGCGCAAGGCGTTACGTCGACCGCCAACCCCTCCGCCGCTGACACAGCACCGGGCTCCGAAGAGCCCCAGCCCGGCGCCTACTTGAAGGCCGGCGAGGGTGTCTTCATCAAGCTTCCCTGGGCGTCGAGCTCCAGGGCGCCGGTCGAGGGAGAAGCTTTTGACGGAGAGGTGCTCGCCTCTGCAGGGTTGACAGTAGTTGACGCGCCAAGCAGCAGCAATGGCGAGTCCGAAGAGGAACAGTTGCTCCGGAAGTTGGTGTCGCTCCATCGCGCCCGGCAAGCGAAACTGGAGTCCCGGGAAGCGCTTGTCGCGCAGGCGGGAGTTGATATAGAGAAGCACGCGGAGGAGCTCCAGAGCCGCAACCAAGAGGCCCTCCGGTCTATTGCTGAGGAGAGGGCGCAGCTTGTCGAGGCTAAGAAGGCATTCATTCTTGAAAAGGCTGAAGCCGAGGAGCAGCAGAGGCTTGCCGCTGAAGAGCTGTCCACCCGGGAAGGTGAACTGACACAGCGGAAAGTCAATCTGGACAGCTACGAGGAGGAGCTTGCCACACGCGAGCAATCACTTGGCGGGGCACTCAAGGAAGCGAAGGACGCTGCCACAGCTGCCGAGGCCGCCAAGAAGGAATTAGAGATGAAGATGACGCAGCTGGAGGCTGATCTGAAAGGGAAAGATGATGAGCTTGCCGCGCTCCAGCGCGAACGCGAGAAGGATGCTCTTGCTCATGGTGATCTGCAAGTCCAACTTGCCGATAAGGGCAAGGAACTGAACGCCGCCAAGGACTCAAATGCTGATCTGGAGTTGAAGCTGGCCACGCTGACGGAGACACTGGGCGGCGCCAAGAAGCGAGAGGAGGATTTGAAGAAAGTGATCAAGGCCAACGAGGAGCTGCTAACGAGGGCCGCCGAGACTCAAAACACCTTCAGGGCTACGGTGGAGCTCTGGACGGAGGGCCTCATCAACATTGCCGCAGTCATTGACGACGAGCTGGCGCAACTGGACTTGGCGGGCTTCGGGTACTCCTCCGATGAGAACCTCCAGCCAAGCGCCAAGCTTACTCTTTTCTTCAAGGGTGTGGCGATGGCACTCCAGCAACTCCGGGAAAGGATCCCGAAGCAGCTGGCTGACGAGTCGTGCGAAATCTGTGCCAAGGTCTTGGAGAAGGTGTTGGTGAAGGTACTCTTTCGCAATCCAGGCCTCGACCTCACCCGCGTCCTCAAGAAGCTGCCGGCGGGTGCCGATCTTGAAGAGCTCAAAGCCATTGTCGCACCCATTGTGGACAAGGTGAATGAAGTCAGGAGGATCGACGGCGAGCGCGTGGATTAGGCCACCCTTCTTCTCCTTTCCTTGTCGCTGATATTTAAGTTATGAGAACAATTCAGTCAGTGCCGCAACAAGTTACTTTTGTAATATAACTTTATTCTGGGCAATGCTTGTTATGTTATCTCCTTTACTTGATTCCTTTCTTTGTATGTTTTTACCCTACGCTTTTAGGGAACTTGCCGGCGCAGGCACGCTTGCCGCGAGCGCTGAGTGCGGAACATCAGCAGCCCGCTGGCGGTGCTGGCTCCGGCAAGAAACCTTGCCGCAACTAGTTGCAGCACACTTAAGTTGTTGAGCGGACTCGAAACAAAGTAAGGGCGCAACTAGCTAAGAGGAGGTTCCTCCGCGCACAAGTTTTCCATACAAAGCACGGTCGTTCAAGGAAGATAACTTAAAATTTTAAAAACTGATCATGCTCAGACTTTGGCGACTTAGCTTTTTCTTTTTGTCGTCTGTGTCCCGGCAAGGCCAAAACTTCTTTGAAGGACACCCAGTCCACACCATTATCTTCTCTTCCCCCCCCCCCCCCCCGGTGAACTTGTGGGCGGAGGAACCTTCCTTTTGAGAAAAAAAAGAAGAAAAAATAAAGATATGGAGCCTCAAGGCTCGTTACTGCTTACCGGGGGCGAGTGCTGCACAAAGTGTCAGGTAAAGCATGCAAAAAGAAAGAATGCATGAAATTTAACAAGATGTGTGAAGCACAAGAGCTTTATTTATGCACGGGATCTGCGCCCGGCTTTGTACAAAGGGTTACATGCAACAGCGGCAAGGCTTGTACAAAAGGTGGTTGCCGGAACAGGTTCCGGCAACTGCGCCTTGTGGGTAAAACTTACGAAGATGCTCTATGTTCCAGGAATTGCTCACCAGAAAGCCATCTTCGGTCTCAAGGCGGACAGCGCCGGGCCTAGTGACTCGCTTTACCCGATAAGGGCCTTCCCACTTCGGCATCAACTTGTTGGAATTCTTGGCGGTTGAACGCGCCGAAGAACAAGGTCGCCTTCCTCGAAACTTCTGGCATTAACTTTGCGGCTATGGTAGCGGCGCAAAGCTTGCTGGTAGCGAGCAGCTCGTACAGCAGCCTGAAGACGATCTTCCTCAAGGAGCAGCGCGTCATCTTGCCGCATCTGCTCTTGCTCAAGCTCATCATAAGCGAGCACTCGAGGCAATCCGTATACGAGTTCCGTGGGGAGAACTGCTTCTGCTCCATGGACTAGAGCAAAAGGTGTCTGGCCAGTGGCTCGATTTGGTGTCATCCTGATCGACCAAAGAACCACTGGCAGCTCCTCGATCCAATTTCTTCCGCACTTGTGCATCCTGTCGAAAGTTCTGGTCTTGAGCCCGCACAGAACTTCAGCGTTCACCCTCTCCGCTTGACCGTTGCTTCTCGGGTGAGCAACAGAAGCGAAGCAGATCTTGGCGCCAAGATCTTGGACGTACTGCATGAAGGTGCGGCTCGTGAACTGTGTGCCGTTGTCGGTGATGATCCTGTTAGGGACTCCGAAGCGGCAAACAATTGACCTGAAGAACTTGACTGCTGACTGTGCTGTCACCTTCCTCACTGCTTCCACCTCCGGCCACTTCGTGAACTTGTCGATCGCCACGTACAAGTACTCGAAGCCCCCGACAGCTCGGGGAAAGGGGCCGAGGATGTCGAGCCCCCAGACCGAAAATGGCCAGGATAAAGGGATCGTTTAGAGAGCTTGAGCTGGTTGATGTATCTATTTGGAGTGGAACTGGCACGCTTCACACTTGGTTACTTCTGCAGTTGCATCTTGGAGGGCTTTCAGCCAAAAGAAACCTTGCCGGAAAGCTTTGCCGGCAAGTGCTCTTGCGCCAATGTGGTGACCACATATGCCTCCATGTATCTCCGCCAACAGCTCCTGTCCTTCTTCCCGGGAAATGCACTTCAATTTCACTCCGTTGAATCTTCTTCTGTACAGTATGTCATCGAAAAACTGGTACATACTTGATTTCCGGGCTACTCTCTCGGCTTCTTCTTGCTCTTCGGGAAGTTCTCCTATTTGGAGGAAACGGACAATCTGCTGCGCCCATGCCGGAGCCTGTGGCTCAACGACAAGGACTAAAGGCACAAATGCTGCTGCGGGAACACCAGCTTCTACGGCAAGAACCTGCGGTTCAGCCGGAGCTTGATGTTCCCCGATAAGCTTGCCGGAGCAAAGCTTGTCGGGGGCGTCTGCTTCAACGGAACAAACCCTTGGGCTTGTCGGAGCAGACTGCCCCTCAGCATTGTTTGTGTTGATCTTGGAGACTTTCTTGACGACGACTTTGGGGAGCTCAGCCGGAAAGTAGTCACTAGAAACCAACTTCCTCTTCTTGCTCCGTCCAGTTGATGGTGTTACAGATGGTTGAGTCAGCTTGAGCACAAAGATCCCTGGTTCCACAGGCAACTTGAGTGCGGCGCATTTTGACAGGCCATCTGCAATGTCGTTCTGAGCTCTTGGAACATGTTCCATTTGCAGGCCGTCAAAATGCTCTTCCAACTTCCTCACTTCATCAATGTAGGCCTCCATCAACGGACTCTGATAATCTTTGTTCACTTGACGGACGACAAGCTGTGAGTCACCCCTGACAATAAGCTTCTTGATCCTGAGGTCTGCCGCGATCCTAAGTCCGGCAAGCAAGCCTTCATACTCTGCAGTATTGTTTGTCGCTTGCTCCTTGGGAAAGTGCATCTGGACCACGTACTTGAGGTGCTCCCCGGTGGGTGCGACAAGTAGTACGCCCGCACCGGCGCCTTGCAGCGAGAAGGCACCATCAAAGTACATGACCCATTCCTTGTTTGCTTCCTTGACGGGGATGCTCGTCTCTGGAGTTTCTTCATCAGGTGTTGGCGTCCACTCTGCTATGAATTCTGCCAATGCTCGGCTTTGGATAGTTGAGGTACTCTCAAATTTAAGACCAAATCTTGACAATTCTAGTGCCCACTCGACAATCCTGCCTGTTGCTTCTGGATTCTGCAATATCCTCTTCAACGGAAAGCAAGTGACAATTGTGATATCATGTGCTTGAAAGTAATGGCGCAGCTTCCTCGAGGCCATGAGAAGGCCGAAAAGCAATTTCTGCACACCAGAGTACCTTGATCTAGCCCCCTGCAAAAGGGAACTGACAAAGTAGACTGGGCGCTGCACCATCTTCTTTTGTTTCTCTTCCTGTGGCTGCACAGATCTATCCTTGTCGGGACCAGAGCTTGTCGGGGAAGCCCCCTGCTTGTCGCTGGATGTACTTGCCGCGGCCGCTGGCTCATCATCTGCCTCCCTTTCCGCTACTAACCAGCACTAACTACTTGATTTGTTGACGCTAAATATAGCAGCAACTTCTCTTGTGGCTTAGGTGCGACAAGTATTGGAGTGGAGGACAGATATCTCTTCAAGTCCTGCAGCGCAGCCTCCGCTTCACGAGTCCATTTCATTGGACCTGCCTTTTTCAAAATTTTGAAAAATGACAGGGCGCGCTCAGCAGACTTAGAGATGAATCTACTAAGAGCAGCAACGCAGCCGGCAAGTCTTCGTATATCCTTGATGCGCTTCGGTGCTTCGATCTGCTCAATGGCCTTAATCTTGTCGGGTTTAGCTTCAATCTCCCGCTGAGACACAAAGAACCCGAGAAGCTTGCCGGAGGGAACTCCAAACACGCACTTCTCGGGGTTGAGCTTGAGGTTGATCTTGCGCAGGTTTGCAAAGGTCTCATCCAAATCTTGGATCAGAGTTGCTCTGTCTTTGCTCTTGACCACTATGTCATCCATGTAAGCTTCTACATTTCTGTGCAACTGTGGCTCAAAAGCATGACTGACTACCCTTGCAAATGTTGAACCAGCATTCTTTAGTCCAAAAGGCATCCGTACAAAGCAGTACGTGCCACATGGAGTAATGAATGCGGTTTTCTCTTCATCCTCTTCTGCCATGAAGATCTGATGATATCCTGAGTATGCATCAAGAAATGAAAGCAAATCACATCCTGCCGTGGAGTCGACAATCTGGTCAATGCGCAGCAAGGGAAATGGATCTTTGGGACAAGCTTTATTAACATCAGTAAAGTCAATACAAAGTCTCCACTTCCCATTCGCCTTGCGCACGACTACAGGATTGGCCAACCACGTAGGATGGAGCACTCCTCTGACAAGGCCTGCTGCTTCCAACTTCTTGATCTCTTCTGCAATGAATTCCTGACGCTCCACTGCTTGTTTCCTAACTCTCTGCTTGACGGGCCGCATCTGAGGGTAGACGACAAGGTGGTGCTCAATTACTTTCCTGGGAACACCGGGGATGTCAGATGGTTGCCATGCAAACACATCGACATTCACCCGCAGGAAAGCAACGAGCGCGCTTTCCTATTTAGGGTCAAGCGTGGCGCTGATGGTGAAGGTACCACCAGTGCCATCCTCCTTGGCGGCCACTTTCTTGGTCTCTGGTGAAGCTGTCTTTGCCTTCTTGCACTTGCCGGTGGAGCTCGATGGTGCGTCCTCGACGGTAGCGCAGCACTCCGAAGAGGTGCGCTTGCCGGAGTGGGCATCAGAGCTGCTCTTGCCGGACTTGGTCTTCTTCTTCCCCCTGGGAGCTTCAGCGGCAAGTGTCTTGCGATCTGCTGCGGCTGCTGCTTCCCGGTAGATCTTGTCGGTACAGATAAGGGCATCTTTCTTGTCGCCAGGGACAGAAATGACACTTATCGGACCGGGCATCTTGAGCACGTTGTAGGCGTAGTGAGAGGCTGCCATGAACTTGGCGAGCGCTGGACGGCCAAGTATCCCATTGTAGGGTAATGGGAAATCAGCGACGTCAAAGGTGACTCTCTCTGTCCTGAAATTTAACTTGCTGCCAAATGTAACCGGCAGTGTGATCTTCCCCTTCGGCTTGCTCCTTCCCGGGTTGATTCCTTGAAAGGTACCAGTCTCTTCGAGCTCGCTGTCGGGGATTTGGAGCTTCTTGAGCACCGCGGAGGAGATCAGATTCAAGCCGGCCCCGCCGTCAACCAGCATCTTTGTGACCTTGAGGTTGCGGATAGTTGGTGAAACCAACATCGGCAAGCACCCGACCGTAGTTATGCGATCAGGGTGATCCTCAACTTCAAAGATGATGGGCGTGCTGGACCACTTCAGAGGCTTGCGCGACTCAACTGATGGTTCTGCTGCATTAACTTCACGCACCCACTATTTGAGCTGGCGATGCGAAGTATGCAGAGAAGCACCACCGTCGACGCACAAAACCTCTGTTGCCTTCTGAAACTCCTGCTCGTCGGCCTCATCTTCGTCCATCTCTTCGTCTTCGTCTTCGTCTTCCTCCTTGTCGCGGCCGCGGGGAGGCCTGTCTCCTTGCCGCTGCTTGGCCTTGCCGCGGCGCCCTCCCCGGCCGGGACGCTTCTTGCCGGATCCTCCACCACCTTCTTGGGCCTTCTCCTTGTCGCGGCACTCGTATTCAGCTTTCTGTAGCTCAACAAGCTTCTCAACCTTCTTGCAAGTCTGGAGGTCATGGCCCTTGGTGCGGTGGATCTTGCAGTACTGCTTGCTGGAGCTGTCCTGCTTGTCGGCGGCCACCACAGCCTCGCCGGAGTCACCAGCTTTGGCCTTCTCGGCGCCACCTCTGTTGCCGGACTGCTCAACAACTAGCACATCCTTAGCTTTCCTCTTTCTATTATTTCGCCTCCGGTTCTTCTTTGCCGGGGCGGCATCCTCACTGTCAGATCCTTCTGCTCCTGCGTTCTCTCCGGGGAGTTTCCTCCCCTCCTCAGCACGTGCACACTTGTCGGCCAGAGCGTATAGCTCGCTGACATCTCTGATTTTGCACATCGCCATCTCCTCCCTCATCCTGCGGTTACCCACGTTCTGATGGAACGCGCTGATAACCGCGGCGGGGTGGACGTCTGGGATGTTGCGCTGCACTTGGCTGAATCTTTGAATGTACTTGCACAGGGGTTCTCCTTCTTTCTAGGCGAGCAGATGAAGATCGTTCTCCTGGCCATGGGGCTTGTGGCCGCCTGTGAAGGCGCCGACAAACTGATGGCACTGATCTGCCCATGAAGAGATGGAGTTGTCCGGCAAGTGCATGAGCCAAGATCTGACGTTGGGCTTGAGCACCAGCGGGAAGTAGCTGGCGAGGATCTTCTCGTCGCGCCCCCCGGCAGCCTGCACCGCGATGGTGTAGACGCTAAGGAACTCCGACGGGTGTATCCTGCCATCGTACTTCTCGGGTACATCTGGCTTGAAGTTCTTGGTACTGGGCCACTGGACCTGTCGCAGCTCACGAGTGAACGCAGGGCAACCTACCGCGTACGGCAAGTCGCCTGGTTCCCCTGGCGCATGCATATCAACAGCGGGCCCAGCGCGCTGGTCTGACTGACGCCGCGCTTCTCTTCGACGCTCGATGCGAGTACGAGCGTCTTCTTGTCGTCGTTCTTGGAGAACTTGGCGCTGATCGCGATGAGCTCGCGGGTCCGACGACGCGGTGGAGTCGGTGTCGAGGTTAGCCCGGGGAATCGGCGATCTTGGCCTTCGGGGCAGGGAGTGCACGGTGGTGGCACCCCCACCGGTCTTGTCGGCGTCGGCTCGCGCCTGGGCGTCTTGCCGGGGCTTCGACGTGCTCGGTTGCCGGGGCTTGTCGCCGTTGGCGAAGCTGATGAGGCTTTGAATGGTGGCCCTCAAATCGTCGATCTTGTCTGGCCTGGAGGGTAATCTAGAAGCAGCTGGGCTCGGGCCAGCGCTTCCTCTGGAGTCTTGGGCGGCGGTGGCGAACGGCGCGAGGAGCGGGATATGCTCAAACTTCTAACAGTGTTAGAAGGAGCAACATCTCGTCCAGGCGACCGTACTGCGCTCGTGCCAACATGTTGACGCGCATGTTGGCCTTGAGCGTCCCGCGATCCACCAGCTTGGCCTTGTTCCAACGCGAGTACGGTGCTAGGAGCACCATGGCGTTGTCGATCCCGCACCTCCTGGGAGGGGTGCGGTGTATGTACAGACGCCGAAGCTTGCGGGGGCCATGTCCTTGGACCTGGTGACGATGTGAGTCCCCCCGTCGACGCCCGTTCCTCCGCCGGCGTCCACCCCACCGCTCGCTTGCTCCGGTGGCGGTGGGTTCGACGCGGACGGACCAACCACCTCCGAAGTCTTCTTCTTCGGTGGCATGTCAATGAAGGTGTTGATGTAGCACGCGCGAACACCGGATCAGGTTCGCACAACCTCGACGCCCCCCTACCTGGCGCGCCAAAGATGTCGTGGGAAACGAACACCTATGGGGCAGGGCCCCTTTCGGTCTGGCAAGGGAGCGGAGGGCGCACGAAGAGCAGATCGAGGTGAAGCACGCGAGGGATTTTACCCAGCTTCGGAGCTCTCCGGATAGATAAAACTCCTACTGCTGCTTTGTGGTGGTATTATGTTCTTGCTCAAGAGCGTGAGCGTTCTGTGTTTTCGAAGGAGTCGAACCCCTTCTACGTTGCGCCTGGGCCTCCTTTTATAGGCTAAAGGGGTCACCGACAGGTGGCAACGCAGACAGGGGTATAAAAGTAAAAAGAGGGGTTGGTACAACCGCTATCTATAGTGCCCCCTACCTAACTCTGACGATAGGGGACAAGGGCATTTAATGCCCGTCCGGTCGCCCAAACAGTGTAGAGAAGCGACCGTTAGGGACGCCACCGCCTGCCACGATGGCCTTCTCGTCATCTCCACTTGCCACCTCGCACCACTTGGCTGCACAGCTCTCCGCCACATGTGCCTGGAACGATCCTCTGGTGACACGTCGTCGGATGCGCTGGAGCGTGGGCGCAGGGTGGTGGCTTCGCCGCGGCAAGTGCCTTGCCACGGTCGTTGTCTTGTCGCACCCGAAAGCTTGTGGCACGCCGGGTCTTGCCGGAACGCGCGGCGCGTCACGGCAAGTTTCTTGGCTGGCCCTCCAGGCAAGCTCCTCTTGCCGGGGCCTTGTCCTTCCCGGCAAGCTCCTCTTGCCGGAGCCTTGCCTTCTTAGTAAAAACACTTTGTTCTTGAATGGCAGAAATATGAGCTGCGGAGGATCTTGGCGGATGCCCGGCAAGCCTTGCCGCTGGGCGCTGCGACTGCCTGTGCACAAGTTCGGGATACTAAGGTACCCCTACTTTAGTAAACCGACAGCGGGGGACACAATGTTTACCCAGGTTCGGGCCCTCTCGAAGGTGGTAATACCCTACTTCCTGCTTGATTGATCTTGATGATATGAGTATTACAAGAGTTGATCTACCACGAGATCATAGAGGATAAACCCTAGAAGCTAGCCTACGATTATGATTGTTGTTGTCCTACGGACTGAACCCTCCGGTTTATATAGACACCAGAGGGGGCTAGGGTTACACAGAGTCGGTTACAGAGAAGGAGATCTACATATCCGAATTGCCAAGCTTTCCTTCGACGCAAAGGAGAGTCCCATCCGGACACGGGACGAAGTCTTCAATCTTGTATCTTCATAGTCCGACAGTCCGGCCAAAGTATATAGTCCGGCTGTCCGAGGACCCCTGAATCCCGGACTCCCTCAGGATCCCCCAAAGGATTCCATTCCAGTGCAACAAGACCAAGAGCACGAGCTCGGCAGGACGGATGTCATCGCCGAGCCCACCGCTGTGTCACGGCCAGAAGCTTTGCAGGCGAAGACCACCTTTCGTCAGGATAAGATGTACTTCTTGTCCCCTTTCAAATTGGCTGTTGTGGAATACCTTCCCGCCTAAGCTATGAGGGAAGAGGGCCAGTGTTGTAGGGTAAAACCCTAGAGGGGATCTTTTCACACTTGGAGGGGGAAAAGGAGGAAGAACACTCAAGAACACAAGGAACAAAACACTCAAACATACCCAAATATCACATCCACTAGAGTAGCATACATGAGATCCACAAAATTACATGAACAATTCAAGGAGAATAGCACTAGGTAAGTTCTTCCCACTAGGTGAGGTCTTGAGGATGATCTTCTCCAAGAGGAGGGCTTGACAATCCAAAGGATTCTTCCCTAGGTGGGGGCTTGCTCTCCAAAGAGGAGGGGATACAAGGAGCAAAGCTCATAATGTTTTTTCTACTACTTTGCTAACCTTCCAAATGAGCTAGGGGATGGATATATAAAGGCTAGGGATGCAACAAGAAGGAGAGAGGGGTACAAGGGCCAAAAGGCCAAAAGCACACGGGCAGTTCCAGGGGCACCCGGGGTCAAACCGGCCGGGCACCCGGACCGGTCAGGGGCGCCAGCTGGTGGATGACCGGGCACCCGGGGTCCAGGGCCCGGGCACCCGGGGCGGTCACAGGAGGCTGGGAGGGGCCGGCAGGGCACCCGGGGTTGATGTCCCGGGCACCCGGATCGGTCAGGGGCGCCAGCTGGTGGATGACTGGGCACTCGGGGCGGTCACAGGAGGCTGGGCGGGGCCGGCCGGGCACCCGGGGTTGATGGCCCGGGCTCCCGGGGAGGGGCTGGGCGCAGCCCAGGGGCAGGCCGGGTACCCGGGGCCAGTTGGCAGGGCACCCTGGGTGGGCTGGCGAGGCCCAGGTTGCAGGTCGGGCACCCGGGGCCGGGGCACCCGGGCACCCGGGGTGTCCAGGGGCTGTGCCCTTTCTTCTTCTCGATCTCCTCTCCTCTCCCTTGCTCCATGGGTGCTTGAGACTCCATCTTCTCCTTCTCACGATCATCTTCTTGGTGCCTAAGAATGCATAGCGAGTCTCTTTGAGGTAGAATCCAGTTCTCATGTGAAACCGAACGAAACTCGAAGAGGAGAGAGTCAAACTCGTTCTCGATGGCACGTGCACGCGCTCTTGTCATTGGTCCACTCGGTGCTTGTTGTGGTGATGGAGTGTCGGTGCGGGTGGACGAGGGATGCTCCGCATCATCCCCCCCCCCCTTGGGAGAGATCCTTCCACGGATCATGCTCTTCATCACCATGGTACTTGGCCAAGTCTTTGATGTTGAAGATGTCGCTAACGTTGTACTTGTCGCGTGGGATGTCGACCTTGTAGGCATTGTCGTTGTAGCGTGCGAGCACTTTGAATGGTCCATTGGCTCTTGGGAGTAGCTTGGACTTGCGTTCCTTGGGGAAGCGGTCTTTGATGTCTACTACACAACCTTCTTCTTGTAGACGTTGTTGGGCCTGCAAGTGCACAGGTTTGTAGGACAGTAGAAAATTTCCCTCAAGTGGATGACCTAAGGTTTATCAATCCGTAGGAGGCGTAGGGTGAAGATGGTGTCTCTCAAGCAACCCTGCAACAAAATAACAAAGAGTCTCTTGTGTCCCCAACACAGCTAATACAATGGTAAATTGTATAGGTGCACTAGTTCGGCGAAGAGATGGTGATACAAGTGCAATATGGATGGTAGATAAAGGTATTTGTACTCTGAAATAATAAAAACAGAAAGGTAACAAGTGGTAAAAGTGAGCGTAAACGGTATTGCAATGATAGGAAACACGACCTAGGGTTCATACTTTCACTAGTGCAAGTTCTCTCAACAATAATAACATAGATAGATCATATAACAAGCCCTCAACATGCAACAAAGAGTCTCTCCAAAGCCACTAATAGCGGAGAACAAACGTAGAGATTATGGTAGGGTACAAAACCACCTCAAAGTTATTCCTTCGGATCAATCTATAAAAGAGTTTGTACTAGAATAACACCTTAAGACACAAATCAACCAAAACCCTAATGTCACCTAGATACTCCATTGTCACCTCAAGTATCCGTGGGCATGATTATACGATATGCATCACACAATCTCAGATTCATCCAACCAACACAAAGTACTTCAAAGAGTGCCCCAAAGTTTCTATCGGAGAGTCAAGAACGTGTGCCAACCCCTATGCATAGGTTCCCAATGTCACGAAACCCGCAAGTTGATCACCAAAACATACATCAAGTGGCACATGATATCCCATTGTCACCATAGATAATCACGGCAAGACATACATCAAGTGTTCTCATAAAAGACTCAATCCGATAAGATAACTTCAAAGGGGAAACTCAATTCATCACAAGAGAGTAGAGGGGGAGAAACATCATAAGATCCAACTACAATAGCAAAGCTCGAGATACATCAAGATCGTGCCATAGAGGGAACACGAGAGAGAACACGAGAGAGAGAGAGAGAGAGATCAAACACATAGCTACTGGTACATACCCTCAGCCCCGAGGGTGAACTACTCCCTCCTCGTCATGGATAGCATCGGGAAGATGAAGATGGCCACCGGTGATGGGTTCCCCCTCCGGCAGGGCGCCGCAACGGGATCCCGAGAGGTTTTTGGTGGCTACAGAGGCTTGCGGCGGTGGAACTCCCGATCTATCTTCTTTTCTGGAAGTTTTACGATACGTAGGTATATATGGGTGGGGGTACGTCGGTGGAGCTACGGGGGCCCCACGAGGTAGGGGGCGCGCCCTAGGGGGATGGGCGCGCCCCCACCCTCGTGGGCAGCCCGTATCTCCCCTGACGTGCACTCCAAGTTCCCTGGGCTAATTTCCTTCCAAAAATAACTTCTCCAGTTGATTTCGTTCCGTTTTGACTCCATCTGATATTCGTTTTCTTCGAAACACTGAAATAGGCATAAAACAGCAAATCTGGGCTGGGCCTCCGGTTAATAGGTTAGTCCCAAAAATAATATAAAAGTGGATAACAAAGCCCAGTATTGCCTAAAACAGTAGATAAAGTAGCATGGATCAATCAAAAATTATAGATACGTTGGAGATGTATCAAGCATCCCCAAGCTTAATTCCTGCTCGTCCTCGAGTAGTTAAATGATAAAAAGAGATTTTTTTTATGCGGAGTGATACTTTGGCATAATTTCAATGTAAATCTTCTTAATTGTGACATGAATATTCAGATCCGAAAGATTCAAGACAAAAGTTCATATTTACATAAAAATAATAATACTTCAAGCATACTAACTAAGCAATTATGTCTTCTCAAAATAACATGGCCAAAGAAAGTTATCCCTACAAAATCATATAGTTTGGCTATGCTCCATCTTCCCCACACAAAATATTTAAATCATGCACAACCCCGATGACAAGCCAAGCAATTGTTTCATACTTATGACATTCTCAAAACTTTTTCAATCTTCACGCAATACATGAGCGTGAGCCATGGATCTAGCACTATATGTGGAATAGAATGGTGGTTGTGGAGAAGACAAAAGGAGGGAAGACAGTCTCACATCAACTAGGCGTATCAACGGGCTATGGAGATGCCCATCAATAGATATCAATGTGAGTGAGTAGGGATTGCCATGCAACGGATGCACTAGAGCTATAAGTATATGAAAGCTCTACAAAAGAAACTAAGTGGGTGTGCATCCAACTCGCTTGCTCACGAAGACCTAGGGCATTTGAGGAAGCCCATCATTGGAATATACAAGCCAAGTTCTATAATGAAAAATTCCTACTAGTATATGAAAGTGACAAAATGAGAGACTCTCTATCATGAAGATCTTGGTGCTACTTTGAAGCACAAGTGTGGTAAACGGATAGTAACATTGTCCCTTCTCTCTTTTTCTCTCATCATTTTTTTATTTGGGCCTTTTCTCCTTTTTTTATGGCCTCTTTTTTTCATCCGGAGTCTCATCCCGACTTGTGGGGGAATCATGGTCTCCATCATCCTTTCCTCACTTGGGACAATGCTCTAAAAAATGATGATCATCACACTTTTATTTTTCTTACAACTCAACAATTACAACTCGATACTTAGAACAAGGTATGACTCTATATGAATGCCTCCGGCGGTGTACCGGGATATGCAATGAATCATGAGTGACATGTATGAAAGAATTATGAACGGTGGCTTTGCCACTAATACGATGTCAACTACATGATCATGCTAGCAGTATGACAATGATGGAGCGTGTCATAATAAACGGAACGGTGGAAAGTTACATGGCAATATATCTCGGAATGGCTATGCAAATGCCATGATAGGTAGGTATGGTGGCTGTTTTGAGGAAGATATATGGTGGGTATATGATACCGGCGAAAAGTGTGCGGTATTAGAGAGGCTAGCAATGGTGGAAGGCTGGGAAAAAGTGCGTATAATCCATGGACTCAACATTAGTCGTAAAGAACTCATATACTTATTGCAAAAATCTAGAAGTTATCAAAGCAAAGTATTACGCGCATGCTCCTAGGGGGATAGATTGGTAGGAAAAGACCATCGCTCGTCCCCGACCGCCACTCATAAGGAAGACAATCAATAAATAAATCATGCTCCGAGTTCATCACATAACGGTTCACCATACGTGCATGCTATGGGAATCACAAACTTCAACACAAGTATTCTTTAAATTCACAACTACTCAACTAGTATGACTCTAATATCACCATCTTCATATCTCAAAACAATTATCAAGCATCAATCTTTTCTTAGTATTCAACACACTCATAAGAATTCTTACAAATCTTGTATGCTTAGCATATTATGATTATTTAAGCAAATTACCATGCTATTTAAGACTCTCAAAATAATATAAGTGAAGCATGAGAGTTCATCTATTTCTTCAAAATAAAACTACCACCATGCTCTAAAAGGTATAAGTGATGCACTAGAGCAAATGACAAACTACTCCGAAAGATATAAGTGAAGGTCAATGAGTAGCTAAATAATTATGCAACTATGCGAAGACTCTCTCTCATTTAATAATTTCATATCTTGATACTTTATTCAAACAGCAAGCAAAGCTAAAGAAAACTACATTGCAAGGATAGTACAACTCATGTGAAGAAGCGAAAACTTAGGCTCAACCGATACTAACTGATAATTGTTGAAGAAGAAAGGTGGGATGCCTACCGGGGCATCCCCAAGCTTAGATGCTTGAGACTTCTTGAAATATTATCTTGGGGTGCCTTGGGCATCCCCAATCTTGAACTTTTGTGTCTCCTTAATTCCTCTCATATCATGGTTTCTCTTTTTATCAAAAGCTTCATTCACAACAAACTCAACAAGAACTCGTGAGATCGGTTAGTATAAACCAATGCAAAACCTTATCATTTTCTACTGTAACAAATCACTAAAATTATTATTCAACATTAAATACTAAATGCCTCTGCATATTTAATACTCCTATCCTCAAATAGAATCATTAATTAAGCAAACATATGCAAACAATGCAACCATAACAGCAATCTGCCAAAACAGTATAGTCTGTAAAGAATGCAAGAGTCATCATACTTCCCTAACTCCAAAAATTATGAAATAAAATTCACACTGCAGTAAATTTATCATATCTCAATATTCAAAAAGATTCAACATTATAACACTGTCTGACTTTTCTAGGGAATTTTTGCATCAGCGGTAAACTTTCTGTTTTTCAAACAGCAACATGTATACTAGCAAAATAAGCATGGCAAAGGCTATCCTTGACTTCTTTATTGAAACTAAATATGCAAAACATTATTCTAAATAACATCAAGCTAATACTAACAAAAGAAAATGACACTCCAAGCAAAACACATATCATGTGGTGAATAAAAATATAGCTCCAAGTAAAGTTACCAATGAACGAAGATGAAAGAGGGGATGCCTTCTGGGGCATCCCCAAGCTTAGGCTCTTGGTTGTCCTTGAATATTACCTTGGGGTGCCCTGGGCATCCCCAAGCTTAGTATCTTGCCACTCCTTATTCCATAGTCCATCAAATCTTTACCCAAAACTTGAAAACTTCATAACACAAAAGTCAACAGGAAATCTTATCAGCACCGTTAGTGAAAGAAAAGAAAACCACCACATTGGTACTGTAATTAATTCATTCTAAATTCATATTGGTGTAATATCTACTGTCCTCCAACTTATCTATGGTTCATACCCTCCGATACTACTCATAGATTCATCAAATAAGCAAACAACACATAGAAAACAGAATCTGTCAAAAACAGAACAGTCTGTAGTAATCTGTATAAAACGTATACTCATGGAAATCTAAAAATCCTACCAAATTAGGAAGTCCTAAGAAAGTCGTGTATCAATCCAGAGCAAAAAGAATCAGATCAGAAACCCATTTGTGTGAATTAACAAAACTAATTTACTGGGTGCAAAAGTTTCTGATTTTCAGCAGGATCAACACAACTATCACCGTAAGCCATCCTAAAGGTCTTACTTGGCACTTTATTGAAACAAAAGCTATAAAACATGATTACTACAGTAGCATAATCATGTGGACACACAAAAACAGTAAGGATAAGTATTGGGTTGTCTCCCAACAAGCGCTTTTCTTTAATGCCTTTCTAGCTAGGCATGATGATGACAATGATGCTCACATAAAAGATAAGAATTGAAACATAACGGGAGCATCATGAAGCATATGACTAGCACTTTTAAGTCTAACCCACTTCCTATGCATAGGGATTTTTTGAGCAAACAACTTATGGGAACGATAATAAACTAGCATAGGAAGGTAAAACAAGCATAGCTTCAAAACTTGAAGCACATAGAGAGGAAACTTGATATTATTGCAATTCCTACAAGCATATGTTCCTCCCTCATAATAATTTTCAGTAGCATCATGAATAAATTCAACAATATAACCAGCACCTAAAGCATTCTTTTCATGATCTACTAGCATAGAAAATTTACTACTCTCCTCATAAGAAAAATTCTTCTCATGAATAGTAGTGGGAGCAAACTCAACAAAATAACTATCATATGATTTAAAATTAGGATAAAGATGACAAGTTTCATGGTTATCATTATTCTTTAAAGCATATGTGTCATCAGAATAATCATCATAGATAGGAGGCATGCTTTCATCATAGTAAATTTGCTCATCAAAGTTTGGGGGACAAAAAATATCATCTTCATCAAACATAGCTTCCCCAAGCTTGTGGCTTTGCATATCATTAGCATCATGGATATTCAAGGAATTCATACTAACAACATTGCAATCATGCCCATCATTCACATATTTTATGCCAAGCATTCTATGTAATTCTTCTTCTAGCACTTGAGCACAATTTTCTTTCCATCATACTCAAAAAAGATATTAAAAAGACGAAGCGTATGAGACAAACTCAATTCCATTTTTTTTGTAGTTTTCTTTTATAAACTAAACTAGTGATAAAACAAGAAACAAAAAGATTCGATTGCAAGATCTAAAGATATACCTTCACTTACCTAGCCTCCCCGGCAACGGCGCCAGAAAAGAGCTTGATGTCTACTACATAACCTTCTTCTTGTAGACGTTGTTGGGCCTGCAAGTGCACAGGTTTGTAGGACAGTAGGAAATTTCCCTCAATTGGATGACCTAAGGTTTATCAATCCGTAGGAGGCGTAGGATGAAGATGGTCTCTCTCAAGCAACCCTGCAACCAAATAACAAAGAGTCTCTTGTGTCCCCGACACACCCAATACAATGGTAAATTGTATGGGTGCACTAGTTCGGCGAAGAGATGGTGATACAAGTGCAATATGGATGGTAGATAAAGGTATTTGTACTCTGAAATAATAAAAACAGCAAGGTAACAAGTGGTAAAAGTGAGCGTAAACGGTATTGCAATGATAGGAAACAAGGCCTAGGGTTCATACTTTCATTAGTGCAAGTTCTCTCAACAATAATAACATAGATAGATCATATAACAAGCCCTCAACATGCAACAAAGAGTCACTCCGAAGCCACTAATAGCGGAGAACAAACATAGATATTATGGTAGGGTACGAAACCACCTCAAAGTTATTCTTTCGGATCAATCTATAAAAGAGTTCGTACTAGAATAACACCTTAAGACACAAATCAACCAAAACCCTAATGTCACCTAGATACTCCATTGTCACCTCAAGTATCCGTGGGCATGATTATACGATATGCATCACACAATCTCAGATTCAGCCAACCAACACAAAGTACTTCAAAGAGTGCCCCAAAGTTTCTATCGGAGAGTCAAGAACGTGTGCCAACCCCTATGCATAGGTTCCCAATGTCATGAAACCCGCAAGTTGATTACCAAAACATACATCAAGTGGCACATGATATCCCATTGTCACCACAGATAATCACGGCAAGACATACATCAAGTGTTCTCATAAAAGACTCAATCCGATCAGATAACTTCAAAGGGGAAACTCAATTCATCACAAGAGAGTAGAGGGGGAGAAACATCATAAGATCCAACTACAATAGCAAAGCTCGAGATACATCAAGATCGTGCCATAGAGGGAACACGAGAGAGAACACGAGAGAGAGAGAGAGAGAGAGATGAAACACATAGCTACTGGTACATACCCTTAGCCCCAAGGGTGAACTACTCCCTCCTCGTCATGGATAGCGCCGGGATGATGAAGATGGCCACCGGTGATGGGTTCCCCCTCCGGAAGGGCGCCGCAACGGCATCCTAAGAGGTTTTTGGTGGCTACAGAGGCTTGCGGTGGCGAAACTCCCGATCTATCTTCTGTTCTGGAAGTTTTACGATACGTAGGTATATATGGGTGCAAGGGGTACGTAGGTGGAGATACGGGGGCCCCACGAGGTAGGGGGGCGCGCCCTATGGGGGTGGGCGCGCCCCCCACCCTCGTGGGCAGCCCGTATCTCCCCTGACGTGCACTCCAAGTTCCCTGGGTTGCTTTCCTTCCAAAAATAACTTCTGCAGTTGATTTCGTTCCGTTTTGACTCCGTCTGATATTCCTTTTCTTCGAAACACTGAAATAGGCATAAAACAGCAAATCTGGGCTGGGCCTCCGGTTAATAGGTTAGTCCCAAAAATAATATAAAAGTGGATAATAAAGCCCAATATTGCCTAAAACAGTAGATAAAGTAGCATGGAGTATAGATACGTTGGAGACGTATCAGTCTTTGCGGAGATGTATCCATACTTGATCACCCGGTTGGAACACCATCAGAGACTTGTTGATGTTGAGCTTGGAAGCGAGTCGTTGTACTTGGCACTCGATCCTGGAACGTGTTTCTTCATGCATCTTCTTGAGTTAGGAGGCCCTTGCACTTGCGTCCATGTTTGCTCGTTCTTGAAGTGGTAGAGGAAGGATGTCCAATGGCAACAAAGCGTTGAAACCGTAGACGACCTCGAAGGGGGATTTGCCGATGGTAGAGTGTCTTGTGTGGTTGTAGGCGTACTCGGCGATGGGTAGGCACTCCTCCCACTCCTTGATGTTCTTCTTGATCAACACGCGTAGGAGAGTTGCAAGCGTCCTGTTGGTGACTTCCGTTTGGCCATCGGTTTGAGGATGATACGCCGTGGAGAATAGTAGCTTGATCCCGAGCTTGGCGCATAGCATCTTCCAAAAGTAGCTTAAGAACTTGACGTCTCGATCCGACACAATTGTCTTTGGCACACCGTGCAATCTCAAGATTTCCCTACAAAAGAGATTAGCAACATGTGAAGCATCGTCTATCTTATTGCATGGGATAAAATGAGCCATTTTAGAGAATCGGTCCACAACAACAAAAATGGAGTCCTTGCCATTTTGAGTCCTAGGTAATCCAAGCACAAAATCCATGCTAATGTCTTCCCAAGGTTGATGTGGAATCGGTAAAGGCATATGTAAACCATGGGATTGAGAGTGTGACTTAGCTTTGCAACATGTAGAGCACCGGTTGGTGAAGCGGGCGACATCGCAAAACATCTTGGGTCAATAATAGTTCTTGGAGAGCGTGGCGAATGTCTTGTTGCGTCCAAAGTATCCCATGAGTCCGCCTCCATGAGCCTCTTGCAAAAGGAGCAAACGAAGGGAAGACTCGGGAATGCAAAGTTTGTTAGCTCTCATAAGATAATCATCCTTGATGTTAATATCATTCCCAAGAAGTATGCATCAAGCACTTAGCATAAGGAGTAGCGAAGGTAGGATCATTTGCATACAAGTCTTTGATATGATCAAATCCAACTACATTCAATTCAAGTTGAGTAAGTAACATGCATTTGCGGGAAAGGGCATCCGCCACCACATTTTCTTTGCCCTTAATGTACTTGATCACATGGGGAAAATATTCGATGAATTCACTCCATTTATCATGCCGTTTATTCAACTTTGTTTGACCTTTAAGGTATTTAAGTGTTTCATGATCGGTATGTATGACAAACTCATGCGGTCTAAGGTAATGCTCCCACACATGTAACACACGCACTAAAGCATACAATTCTTTGTCATAGATGGGGTAATTGAGTTGAGCACTGGAGAGTTTTCACTAAAATATGCAATAGCTCGCTTTTCTTGCATCAAGACTCCACCAATTCCGGTACCACTTGCATCACAATCAACCTCAAAAGTTCTGTCAAAGTTGGGTAAAGAAAGAATCGGAGCATGTGTAAGCAAAGATTTGAGCTCATCAAAAGTGGTGGATTGCAAAGGTTCCCAAACAAAAGGAGCATTCTTCTTACTCAAGGCATGCAAAGGAACGACAATAGTGCTAAAATCTTTCACAAAGTGATGATAAAAACCCGCAAGGCCAAGAAAGCTACACACTTGTTGCAAATTGGTGGGTTGGGGCCAAGTTTTAATTGCTTTAATTTTAGATTCATCAACATGGACACCCTTGGAAGAGACAACGAAACCCAAGAAAACCAACTTGTCAACTCCAAATGTGCACTTTTTCATGTTGGCATAAAGACGTTCCTTGCGAAGCATTTGCAAAACAGCCCTAACATGCTTTAGATGCTCTTTCATGGATTTGCTAAACACAAGAATATCATCAAAGTAAACCACAACAAACACTCCAATATAAGGTCGAAGCACAAAATGCATAAGACGCATGAAAGTTCCGGGAGCTTCCGATAAACCCATAGGCATAACCAACCATTCGTACAAGGCAAATTTTGTTTTGAAAGCGGTTTTCCATTCATCACCTTCTTGTATGCGTATTTGATAATAGCCACTTTTAAGGTCAATTTTTGAGAAAATGGTGGCGCCGCTAAGTTCATCAAGCATTTCATCTAGGGGAGGAATGGGGTGTCTATAACGAACTGTGATAGCATTAATGGGTCTACAATCCAAGCACATGAGAAAACTACCATCTTGCTTGGGCGCAAGTATAATGGGAATGGCACAAGGGCTTAAGCTTTCACGTACATGTCCGTTGTCGATGAGTTGTTGTACTTTCCGTTGGATCTCCTTAGTTTCTTCGGGGTTGATGCGGTAGGGAGCCTTGTTTGGAAGAGGTGCGCCGGGGATGAGGTCGATCGTATGTTCAATGCCACGCAGGGGAGGGAGACCGGGAGGTAGCTCATCGGGAAACACATCCTCGAATTCCCACAACAAGTTGGAAAACACTAGAGGAACATGATTAGGATTGTTAGTTTTGGTCACCTCATCTTTGCATAGGAGGACAAAGTGGATGACACTCGATGGGTTCTCACACACTTCTCTCATCTCTCTTTTTGTGGCTAGGAGGACTAAGTTTTTCTCTCTTGGCGAAGAGGCGCTCAATTTTTGCTTGTGGATCCCACTTTCTTTTTGGTGGTGCACTCTATCACTAGTTTCTCCACGATGGGTGGAAGCTTGCTTGTCGGCGATCACTTGTCTTGGGGACATTGGTCGAAGCACATACTCCTTGCCTTTCATCTTGAAGCTATAGTGGTTAGTTCATCCGTTGTGAATGACGCCGCGGTCGAATTGCCAAGGTCTTCCCAAAAGAAGGTGGCACACAGACACAGAAACCACATCACACTCTAGGGTGTTCTCATAGGCGCCGATCTTGAAAGACACTTGCACCATGTGCTCCACTTGAATAGTGCTAGAGTCGCTTAGCCATTGCACCTTGTAGGGACGGGGGTGCTTCTTCTTGACCAATTGCAGCTTGGAACATAGCTCTTCACTTGCCAAGTTGTGAGAACTACCTCCGTCGATGATGATCCTGACGAAGCGCCCATTGATGCGGGCCTTGGTGTGGAAGATGTGGCACCATTGGTCTTCGTCTTGGTGGTGTTGGAGCGTCAAGACCTTGGAGACCACGAGAGAGGGACTTGAATCATTGTCACAAAAGACTTGATTATCTTCATCTTCGTTCACGTGCCGGTGCATGGCCACGTTCTCAATGGCTTCCATTTCTTCTTCACTCATCGAGTCGTATGTGCCGTCATCGTTGAAGATCATTGTTCACTTGTTGGTGCATTGGAAGGACTTATGTCCTCGGCCGCCACATGTGAAGCACTTGAATGAACTTCTCTTGACGGGATCATTGGGAGGCGCCGAAGATGGAGTCTTTGATTTGTAGGTGCTTGCCGGAGGACGAGTCGAGGAAGGCGCAACTTGCTTGGAACTTGACTTGTCGCCGGTACTTGGTGATGCTCGAGTTGAGGTAGGAGGTGCTGAAGTCACGGGAGCTTGAGAGTAGGAGCCATAGGTCTTGGACGAGTACTTGGCGTATTTGAAGTCATCTTGCACTTGTCGCTCGGCCTTGGTCGCTTGATGAACTAGCTCGAGAAGGTTTGAGTATGGTTGGAAGTCGGCGATCCGCTTGATTGGATGGTTGAGGCCGTTCAAGAAGCATGCCATTGTTTGCTTGTCGTCTTCCTTGACATTGGCTCGTATCATGGCAATCTCCATTTCTTGATAGTATTCGTCCACCGTCTTCGTGCCTTGCTTGAGGAGTTGCAACTTCTTGAAGAGATCTCGAGTGTAGTGAGTAGGCACGAAGCAGGCTCTCATGACTTCCTTAATTTATTCCCAAGTTGTGATTGGCGGTTCGCCTCTTGTATGTCGTCGCTCAATCACTTGTTCCCACCAAATGAGGACGTAGTCTTGGAACTCGAGGGAGGCCATGGCGATCTTCTTTTCTTCATCATAATTCTGAAGGCGGAAAATCTTGTCCACCTTCAGTGTCCATGAGAGATATTCTTCGGGATCATTGCTTCCGGAGAACTTTGGCATGGTGAACTTGAGATTGCCGTAGCGTAGTTCTTCATCATGATAGCGGTTTTGATATCACTCTTGCCTTGGAGGAAGGTCCTCATATGCTCGTTCCTGGTTATGTTGCTCTTAGCGTGGAGGAGGGTCTTGAAACACTTATTCTACTTGGTGTCGCTCTTGTCTTGGAGGAGGGCGAGGAATGTGCGCTTGGTTGCGCCTTTCTTGTTTCTCTTCGCGTCAAGCGGATTCTTCTTGTATCTCGCGACAAAGAGCTTCCTCTTGTTCTCGCACTTGGCGGTTGCGGTCTTCAATGGCTCTAGTGGCCTCGCGTAGAGCTTGTTGTGCTTCAATTGCTTGAGCTTGACGGGTGGCGTCATCTTCTTGAGGTACTTGACGTGGCGCTTCTGGAGGTATTTGCTCTTGCTCCATTGCTTCTTGAGGTACTTGGTGTCGCATCCGTTCACGTGCTCGAACTCGGTCTTCTAAGCCATTTCCATGGAATGGATTTTCTTGAGCTTGGTGATCTTTAGGATGATCACGTCGAGGAAGGCGAGCTCGTGGAGGACTTGCATCATAAGAGGAGTAGTCCGAAGATTGCCGACTTGTACGGTGACTTGAGTGGCTCCGTCTTGAAGAAGCGGATGAGGAAGACGGGCGTCGCACGATCATGTTGCGGATCTCTTCCATTTGTGTGGTGAACTTTGCGTCGATGTAGTAGTGGTTCCTTGTTTCCGATTGACGAAGGTCGGAGGCGAGTTGCTCCAAGTGTTCACCCAATGCTTCGCTTTCTTGATGAAGCGCTCGTTGCGCGATGAAGAAGTGGTTCTTGGACACGAAGCCGGAATCATCACCTTGCTCCTCGAAAAGTGGGTTCGACGACGAGTTTGGCCTATCCATCATAACCAAGTGGGGTGAGTAGGAAAATGAGAGAACAATACCAAAGTTACCTTCTCCGAGGATTGAGGATGTAACAAGTGTCAATCAATGTAATGCCACAATAGGAGAATTGAAACCGGGTTTGTTTTCTCACACCTACAAATAAGAGGCTTATGGAGTAGCTCAGTTAGGATGGTGGCAAAAATTTCAAGCAAATGTTAGTCAAGATATCAATAAGGTTGAGAAGGTTCACAAAAATGCAAGTAAAGCAAACATATCAAACCCAAAGATATCACTAGGTACACACGCACGGAAGATAGATGGGATCTGCACAACCAAGGAGTGAGCTCAAAATGTGCAACCACGGAAAATTCTCTTGTTGTGCGAATGCTCGAGAGACACTAGCTCGATTGCTCAATTGTGAAAGATACGCTTGTGCACCTACCTATGAGAGAACCGTGCCATCTTCAATCCCAACTATGCCATATATGCGATGACCAAGATGATATAACTACGCAAATGGCTCAACTCTATTGCTTACAAGCTCTTTGTGGCTCCTCTTTTGCTTAAAAGCTTTTCTTCTTTTTTTCTATGCTTGATGCTCGAGCCGAGTATGATATGAGCACAAAGATGATGCTCGAGCTGAGTATGATATGCTCGAGCCGAGTATATATGATATGCACAGGAGAGACTTATGGCACAAAGATGATAACACGATCACTACGGTGCACAATAGCGTGGCCCGGCAATTCTCAACTTGCTAGTCTCGATGGGTAAGAAACACAAAGTGGCTTGGGCTATCAATGCAAAAGCAAGGTAAGAAGTAAGTGTCGTCAAGGTTACCGTCCTTTCTTACGGTTAGCGGTGAAGATGGCTCCGAGTCGATGATGGTGATGACTATGTCACACGCTCCTAAGTAGCCAAAACACCTTAGGAAACAGAAATGGCAACGCAAAATCGGTCAAATGCGAAAGGTGGGTGTTTTTGTGATGATTTTTTGGATGGGGGCTAATGGTGGTGGTAGTGAGATGAGTGTATGGGGGATGTCAAGAGCTTCCAAACGAGCTAAAGAACACGAAAAAAAGACTTGGGAGGTGGAAGTTATGGCCAAATTGGTGGAGGTGTTGGGCTGATTCGGGGGGGGGGGGGGGGGGGGGGGGCGGGCACCCGTGGGTGGGAGGTGCGGGTGCCCGGTGTCGGCTGGGTGAAATGGCCCGGGGGTGCGGGTGCCCGGTGGTTCGAGGTGCGGGCACCTGGGGGTCTTCGGTTTGGAAGGAAATTTGGGGGGGGGGGGGAAGCAAAATTTCGAGGATTTCGTGGTGGGAAGGGTGGGGATTGTTGGGGAGGGGCTAGATCCACTAGCTAAACATCAAATCCATGGACCAAAACAACCAAATCTCACAAGATCCAACCAATTGCAAGAAAGAATTTTGGGGCTATTTTTGTGGGGATTTTCGAATTTGGACAAAAAACAACAAAATCAAGCTAGCAAATGGGGGGATGGACTCCAAGATGTGAATAAACCTTGCTCATGATACCAAGATGTTGTAGGGTCAAACCCTAGAGGGGATCTTTTCACACTTGGAGGGGAAAAGGAGGAAGAGCACTCAAGAACACAAGGAACAAAACACTCAAACAAACCCAAATATCACATCCACTAGAGTAGCATACATGAGATCCACAAGATTACATGAACAATTCAAGGAGAATAGCACTAGGTAAGTTCTTCCCACTAGGTGAGGTCTTGAGGATGATCTTCTCTAAAAGGAGGCCTTGACAATCCAAAGGATTCTTCCCTAGGTGGGGGCTTGATCTCGAAAGAGGAGGGGATACAAGGAGAAAAGCTCACAATATTTTCTCTAATACTTTGCTAACCTTCCAAATGAGCTAGGGGATGGATATATAAAGGCTAGGGACGCAACAAGAGGGAGAGAGGGGTACAAGGGACAAAAGGCCAAAAGCGCACGGGCAGTTCCAGGGGCGTCCGGGCACCCGGGGTCAAACCGGCCGGGCACCCAGACTGGTCAGGGGCGCCGACTGGTGGATAACCGGGCACCCGGGGTCCAGGGCCTGGGAACTCGGGGAGGTCACAGGAGGCTGGGCGCGGCTGGCTGGGCACCCGGGGTTGATGGCCTGGGCACCCGGGGAGGGGCTGGGCGTGGCCCAGGGGCAGGACGGGCACCCGGGGTGTCCAGGGGCTATGGCCCGTCCTTCTTTTCGATCTCCTCTCCTCTCCCTTGCTCCATGGGTGCTCGAGACTCCGTCTTCTCCTTCTCACGATCATCTTCTTGTTGCCTAAGAATGCATAGCGAGTCTCTTTGAGGTAGAATCCAATTCTCATGCGAAACCGAACGAAACTCGAAGAGGAGAGAGTCAACCTTGTTCTCTATGGCACGTGCACGTGCTCTTGTCATTGGTCCACTCGGTGCTTGCAGTGGTGATGGAGTGTCGGGTGTGGGTGGACGAGGGATGCTTCGCATCAGCCAGGGCCACTATAATATAGGCTAGTCTCCACCGGAGAGAAGGGTCGATTCATTCGCTCCCTCTGAGCCCTCACGAGGCAGCTCACCCACTGTACTAGTTCATCTTCATCCTCTTCGCGAGGGAATCCACCACAAAGCAGGAGTTGGTTCTTACACCGCAAGGTGGCCTAAACTTGGGTAAAATGCTGTGTCCCCTCTTTCCCCCGCTCGCACAAACTCGATGAGTCCAAGCCATGAGGCGATGAGCTTGAGGCTAAAGCTAGGTTAGATCTCCGCACACGCCCTAGAGTTCTAACCTTTTTGAGTCCGCAGAGCCCCGATTTCAACATTTGGCGCACCAGGTAGGGGCGTGTCAAAGCTCTCCCGCCCGCTTCATTTCGTCTTCGCTTCATCGCTCCCATGGCCAATGCCCGCCGAGTTCGTGCCGAGCACAGGGCTGCTTGCGTCGCCCGGACGACGCACATGGGCCGTGGTGTTCCAGGCTGCTCTGCTTCTCCCGGAGCTAACGCTGCCACTGACACTGCTGCTCATGAGCAGCAGGACTCTTTGCTGCCGCCCTCCATGCAGTGTGATGGCCGCACCGGCACTCCTTCCCTCACCCCGCCACGGCGCCGTTCTCCCATGCTCGTCGTGGGCCAGCGAACGCGCAAGACGCACTCCTTATGGCATGTAAGCTACTGCGCTACCGCCCCGCCAATGAGCGCTACGACGTCTAGCTGGGCCGCATCCAAGCTCGTCAACACCGCCGGCAAGGCCCTGGCGCAGTCCCACTTACTCCGCCCCCTGCCTTCCCATGCGGCCGACATACACTACAAAAAAAAAGACACATCCGTGACATTTTGGGCCGAACGAATTTTTTTCTGTCATACATATGACACTTCTATGACGATAATTGTGACAAAACCTGGTATGATCATAGATGTGGTGGGCTCCTACTTCTATGACAAAAATCATGACAGAAAATGGGCTTTTCGTCCTGGGCGGGCTGGAGACGCAGGTGCATGACATTCTTTGGGCCGTCCATGACGGAAAAAACAGTGGTAGAAGCGAGGGCGAGGAAAATTTCGGGGAGTTCCCGGTTACGATGGGAGGTCGGGGGCCGAGCGATGCACATTTCTCTTGTACACGTACACGCGTGTGTGCGAGGCGTTGGCTCTAACTGAACCCGAGCGAGGCGTTGGGCTCTAACAGAACTCGAGGGATTGCACTGCAGGCTACGCGTTACTGAACCCAAGCGATCGATCGATGGCTGTTAACTGAACCCGATCGAGCGATTCCTTCACTACTGCTGCTAACTGAAGCCGATCGATTGGATGAACAGTGAGCATTGCCGGGGGGCGTTGGATGAACAGTGAGCGGTGGGGGTTGATGCAGGACCCCGTGGCGTTGCCTCTGGATGAACAGGACGACCCCGTGGAGGGCTGGATGAACAGTAGATGGTGGATGGGTGCCCGTGGAGGGGTGTTTGAACAGTAGCCAGTGGAGTAGAGCGCGGTGCAGGCTGGATGAACAGGAGCCCGTGGAGGCTGGAGGAGGTTGATGGTAGCCCGTGGAGGCTAGAGGAGGTCGACGGTGGAGATGAACAGTATCCCGTGGAGTCCCGTTTTGTGGTACGCCACACCCCTCCCGATGAACAGGACCCCCGTTTCGACCGTAGCGCTCCAACACAAGTCTGTTTCGTCCGTTTTGCGGTACACCACACCCCTCCCAATTAACAGGGCCCCTGTTTCGACCGTAGGAGGTCTGTTTCGTCCGTTTTGCGGTACGCCACACCCCTCCCGATCAACAGGACCCCCGTTTCGACCGTAGGAGGTTCGTTTCCTCTGTTTTGCGGTACGCTAGACCCCTCCCGATGAACAGGATCCCATTTCAAACGTGGCCGGTTGAACACAAGGCCGTTTCGTCTGTTTTGCGGTACGCCAGGCCTCGTTTCCATCGCCTGTTCCGTCCAAGCCCTCCTGATGAACACGACGACACATTCCGTACCGACCCAGCCGGTTGGCTCCCACGCGTTCCGTTCCCTCCCGATGAACACGACGCATTCCGTTGCCTCCCCATGAACACGACGCATTCCGTTGCCTCCCCATGAACACGACGACGATGTTGTTTCTCCGTTCCGACCCAACCATGTACACGAGCCCCGACCGTGCGCGAGTAGGCGTTCGAGACCCCGCCCGTATGTACGTACGTGGCCGTATTTTCTTTCTTGCACCCTTGCCGTTGTATGTACGTGTACATGCTACATGTGCGCCTCTACTACGACACGTGCGCGCCTCTAAATCCACCAGTATGTACGTACACATTCGCGACCAGAATGACAATGCTACGTACGCTTCGACCAGGTGGGTCCCGACTGTCAGGCACTTCCTTGTGTGCGAAGATGTAGCAGGTGGGTCCCAGCAGTCAGGGGGGCGAATCATTTTTTTTGCTCGAACGCACTTCCTTGCGTGCGAAGATGTAGCTGGTGGGTCCCAGCAGTTAGGGGGGTGAATCATTTTTTTGCCTGGACGCACTTCCTTGCGTGCGAAGATGTAGCTAGTGGGTCCCAGCAGTCAGGGGGCGAATCGTTTTTTTTGCCCGGACGCACTTTTTTTGCGTGCGAAGATGTAGCTGGTGGGTCCCAGCAGTTAGGGGGAAACGTTTTTTTCGTGAAATACAGTGGCCCGTCCGGTGGGTCCCAGCTGTCAGGTGGAGGAATCATTATTTTCCGTGTTATAAGGAGGCACTTCCTTGCTGCGGCCGTGGACCCAGCTGTCAGCCTCTCCACGTATAGTCCACGTCCGATGGAAGTCGTTCCTTGACCACGTTGACCACGCCGTGCCGAGAGCACCACGGTGGTGGACGACGGCGAGGCCTAGGAAGGGGACGACGCGAAGCCGGGGAAGACGCGACAGTGGAAGCCCGCGCGGAGAGGAGTACGAGGGTTCACTGGTTCGGCTGTGGTGTGAGGCTGTGGTCGCCGCAGGGCCTGGCCAGTGGTGGGAATAGTAGGGGGCGGTGACGCCTCCGCGGCAGCATAGCCGGCCACGGGAGGCAGGAGCATGCGACACGACCGGCGCTGCTTTGGGTGGCTGGAGCAAGAAGACCAGAGGTTGAAGAAGCACTACGGCCGTTGGATGGACATCGTACGGTCACTTGAGCTAGAATTGTTCATATTGACTAAGTTAACAAAGCCCTCTGTCCCCGTCAACTTAGTTGGCCCACAAGTCATCCTCCCACTATGGTGGGTCCTAGCTAGCAGGGGGTATTCATTTTTTTGTGCGTAATAAGGAGGCACTTCCTTGCAGGCAAAGATATAGCTGGTGGGTCCGACATGTCAGCGGGGGGAACATTTTTTTTGCAAAATACAGAGGCCCTTCCGGTGGGTCCCAGCTGTCAGGTGGAGGAATCATTATTTTGCGCGTAATAAGGAGGCATTTCCTTGTGTGCGGCCGTGGACCCAGCTGTCAGCCTCTCCACGTACAGTCCACGGCCGATGGATGTCGTTCGTTGACCACGTTGACCAGGCCGCGCCCAGAGCACCATGGTGGTGGACGACGGCGAGGCCTAGGAAGGGAATGACACAGAGCCGGGGAAGACTCGACAATGGTTGCCCACGTGATGGGGTGTACGAGGGTTTACTGGTCCGGCTGCCGTCGCCGAAAAATAACAGGAGGTGTGGGTGAGTAGAGGAATGGCCTGGCCAGCAATGAAGTAGGGTGGGGCGGTGCAGCCTGTGCGGCAGCACAGCTGGCCACGGGAGGCGGGAGCACACAGTCCCACCAGAGCTGGTTTGGGCGGCTAGAGCAAGAAGATCAGATATTGAATAAGCAGCACGGCCGTTGGATTAACATCCAACGGTCACTGCTGCTTGAATCGTTTGTGGACTAAGTTGACAAAGCCAAAGTACACGTCAACCTAGTAGACCCACAAGTCAGCCTCCAAATCTGTCCCAAACAACATACAACCCGAAATTTCTAGCCAGATTCAAATTAATTTTAAATCTAAATATACCTTAATTTAAATTCAGTGAAATTTTACCCGCACAAAAACAATGAAATTTAAAATATCAAAATCCGAAAGAAAATAGTATTTTGGAACTAATTGCCTGTTTGCTGTATTTTTTCATTTTACAGCCCATTTAATATTACTTATAGCCCATTTCTTATTACTTATAGCCCATTTTCTGGGCAAAATGCATCCCTCCTCGTCTTGAAAGATTTCCGTCCCAACAGGGTGTAGAAAAGCAAGTAGGCCTATGTTGGTTATTCTACAAAAAACAAAATAGTTGGCTAGCCATTTTCAGAAAGGAAAAAAAACAAACTGGGCTGGTCATGTGCTAAGCATATGAAATAAAAGCCTGGGCTAGACGGGCCACGGGTCCCGCACAACCCAGTTGATACCCTTCTCCGTCCCGAAAAAACAAAATTACTGCGCGCGCCGCGGTGAGCGAAACAAGGCGGAGGACGATGGTGAGGCCTTGGAAGGGAACTAACAGGAGCCGGGGAATATCACAGCCAGCCGTGGCAGGCGGGAGCAAGCGGTCCCGCCAGCGCTGGTTTGGCTTTGGCGGCTCGAGGAAGAAGAGACTGAAGAAACGCGACAGACGTTGAATGTCAATCCAACGGTCAAGGTTGGCACAATCGTTTGTTGACTAAGCGGACACCAAGTAGCATACTTTTTTATATATAGGAAGAAAACTGCGAGGAAAATGCGTTCGTCTGCCGTCCTCCTCACAGGGAACGTTCACCACACAAGTGACTAGCACCCTTGGTTTTCAACCGAGAGGTCTTGGGTTCGAGTCCCAGGAACTCTCAATTTTGTCCTCCTTCCTTCCTCGCAAAAAAGGGAAAGAAAATCAAAGACTTGGGAAGGTTGTAGGATCGAAAGTATGTCTAGAGGGGGGTGATTAGACTACTTCACCAAATAAAAATCTATCCTTTTCCCAATTTTAGTTCTTGACAGATATTAGCAACTTAGCACGGTTCATGCAATCTTAACACAATTCAAGCAAGCATGCAAAGCGTATATGAGCAGCGGAAAGTAAAGCATGCAACTTGCAAGAATGTAAACGGAAGGGTTTGGAGAGTGCAAATGCAATAGGAGACACAAATGTTTTTGTTGTGGTTCCGATAGGTGGTGCTATCGTACATCCACGTAGATGGAGACTTCAACCCATGAAGGGTAACGGTTGCGCAAGTCCACGGAGGGCTCCACCCACGAAGGGTCCACGAAGAAGCAACATTGTCTATCCCACCATGGCCGTCGCCCACAAAGGACTTGCCTCACTAGCGGTAGATCTTCACGAAGTAGGCGATCTCCTTGCCCTTACAAACTCCTTGGTTCAACTCCACAATCTCGTCGGAGGCTCTCAAGTGACACCTAGCCAATCTAGGAGACACCACTCTCCAAGAAGTAACAAATGGTGTGTTGATGATGAACTCCTTGCTCTTGTGCTTCAAATGATAGTCTCCCCAACACTCAACTCTCTCTCACAGGATTTGGATTTGGTGGAAAGAATATTTGAGTGGAAAGCAACTTGGGGAAGGCTAGAGATCAAGATTCATATGGTAGGAATGGAATATCTTGGCCTCAACACAAGTGTAGGTGGTTCTCTCTCAGAAAATGTAAGTTGGAAGTGTAGGTTCGTTCTGATGGCTCTTTCCATGAATGAAGAGGAGGTGGAGGGGTATATATAGCCTCCACACAAAATCTACCCGTTACACACAACTTGCCAATCTCGGTGGGACCGAATTGAGAAACTCGGTCAGACCACTTCAGCAAATCTAGTGACCATTAGGATTTTTGGTGGGACCGACATGCAACTCGGTAGGACCGATATGGTTAGGCTTAGGGCATAACGTAATATCGGTGTGACAGATTACACAAACTCGGTGAGGCCGATTTTGGTAATAAGCTAACTAGAGAGTTGGTCAGATAAACTTGGTGGGACCGATTCGCTCTTTCGGGTGAGACCGAAATGTTACGGAAGGGAAACATAGAGTTTACATTGCAATCTCGGTGGGACCGATCGCTCATCTCGGTGAGACTGAAATGTTATGAAGGGAAACAGAGAGATTGCAACCCCATCTCGGTGAGACCGAGATCCCTATCTGTGAGACCGATTTGCCTAGGGTTTGTGGCAGTGGCTACGACATCTGAACTCGGTGGCGCCGGATAGGAAGAATCGGTGTGGCCGAGTTTGACTTTTGGTTTAGGTCATATGTGGATGTGAGAAAGTAGTTGAGGGCTTTGGAGCATATCACTAAGCATTTTGAGCAAGATCCTCATTAAGCAACACCTCATCCCTCCTTGGTAGTATTGGCTTTTCCTGTAGACTCAATATGATCTTGGATCACTAAAATAGAAAATGCAGAGTCTTTAGTTTTGATCTTGAGCCAATCCTTTTGTCCTTAGAATTTTGAGGGGTCCACTTTTCTCATCCATGCCATGCCAATCATTGAGCTTTCCTGAAATATTTATCTTGAAATAGCATTAGCTCAATGAGCTATATGTTGTTAGGAATTAGCAAAACCACCTAGGGATAGTTGCACTTTAAATCTCCCCCTTTTTGGTAATTGATGACAACATATAGATCAAAGCTTCGACAAACAATAATAACAGTGAAAAACATTGTCACTTTGAGAAGTATGTGATAAGCAAGAGCTCCCCCAAAATTTGTGCATAGTTTAAGATTTGCTTTGGACTGCAAATGCACAAAGAGTTAGGACCATGGGTTACTCTTCCATGTCACATACATCTTGGTGGAGCACTCAAAATGATAATAATTAAATACATGCAGTCATCACCAAGCAAAGTGAATGATCATATAGAGATATAAAAGGATAATGTCATCCAACAAGCATTAAGGTAGCATATGATAAAACACATGATCATCCAAGTATCACACAAAAGCATAGAGTATCTCAAGCAAACAAACGACAAAGTTCAACCACCAAAAAGGAAAACAAGAGAGAACAAAAGAAACACTCTGTCTTGAAGCCTATGATCTATACATTTTCTCCCCCTTTGGCAACAAGTTACCAAAAAGTTCATAAAAAATGCATAGTGCTAGATCGACTCTCAGGCTTGGTCTTCAGGTGGTGGTGTAGATAAGACTCCAAGGACGAAGGAATCAGTTGATGTAGATGGAGCTGGTGGAGTAGGTGCTGGAGCTGGTGGCACTGAAGCTGTAGCTGGTGCAGATGAAGTTGGTCTGGTGTCTGTCACTGGCACTGCAGTAGATCTCTGACCTCTGGACACTCTAGCAAAAGCATCAGTGGTAGACTTTCCCTTCTTCTCCTGCACCTCATCCTGAAGTTGCTCAACAACTGACTGTATCTCAGTGACCTTCACATCTAAATCATAGAACTTTTGCTCCATGATCCTCTCCAAGCTCTCCTGATTTTGAGTCAGGGTGGCCAATCCCTTCTCAATCCTCAGAGTGGAGGCAATCAAGTAGCCAAGCTGATATTGCTTGCTCTTCAGAAGATACTGAGATGCCTCATCAATGGTTGGCATCTTTGCAGCCTTTGCAGTCCTTGCCTTCTCCTTCTTTGCTTGTGCTTGCACAGAAGATGGTTCATTCTCATCCATTACCACAGTGTTATCCTCAAAGTCTGGGTAGATGGGCATGTGATCCTTGTCCAAGAGATAGGTGCTAGTGCCCATCTTGGAGTTGATTAGCTCCTGGATCTGTGGGGCATACCCACAACTTCTCTTCTGATCTGCAGTTGTCCTCTTAATAGTTTCCACAATTAGGCTCATGACTTTAAGCTTTTGAGGCACATCAAATATGTGAAGCAGATTAATTGCATGGCCTCTGATCATCTTGTGATCACCTGGCTTTGGCACAAGAGTGTGCCTGAGGATCCAGTTGATTGTTGGCAAACCTGACAGAAGGTAATGTACTGATCCAAACTTGTGTGTCTCAAGAGCAGCATTTAGGATCTCTCTGTACATATGTGCCATGGAGTTGTGATCCTTCTTCTTCTTGGCATAGACATCCAATTCATCCTCATTCTCCTTAGGAGCATTGATCACTTTTGCCCATTCTTCAACTGTTGATTGGTACCTAGTACCTTCAGACATCCATACAATCCTTCCATCTGGGTAGAAATGAGCTGTGGAGTAGAACTGCATAATAAGCTCATCATTCCACTTTGTGAGCTTCTGCCCAACAAAGTCCTCTACTCCACAAGACTTGAAACTATCATAGACTCCAGGATAGTGCTCTTCATTTTCCCTGATGTACTTCCAGTCCACCCATCTCATATCACAGACTATAGGCTTCTTGTCAAGCAACACTTTCTCATAGAAGTCATGTTGTTCCTTTGTATGGAACTTGTAGTGTACAACAGTTCTTCTCCTGACTGCATAGGGATCAGTCAATCTCCACTGTCTGAGTCCTGCATCCTTCCTGAGCTTCATGTCCTCAGCTACTGGATGAGCATCATTGTGATCTGAAATTTTGGGCTTCAACTTCCTCAAGACATGTGACTCATAATCTTCTTCTTCAATAGCTGCTTCAGGCACTGGGCCTTGTTCTTCTCTCCAGCAGAAATATTTCTTGTATTCCTCTTAGGTGCAGACTTGGGTTTTGGAGCAGCTGCCTTGGGAGCTTCTTTGGGCTTTGATGGAGCAGCCCCTGACCTTATGGCATCTCCCATAAGCTTCTGAGCTTTAGGTGCTGGTGCAGCAACCTCTTCCTCTTCTTCTTCTTCATCAGAAGAATGCTTCTCAAATTCTGCCATTGGGTCAACTTTCTTGCACCATCTCCCTCTCTTTCTTTCCTTCTTCTTTCCTTCTGCAGCAGCCCTTTTGGGTTCAGATCCCAAAGTCTCTTGAGTGGATGCTCTAGCCTTTGACATAGGAACTCTCTTGGCAGGAACCTTTGTCTTCATTCCTGGCTTGGTGGCAGCAGCTGTGCCATATTACTTCTTCAGAACTTTCTTCTCGGAAGTGGCCTCATCCTCAATAGCCACATAGTCCTCATCCTCAGAATCTGAGGTTCTCTTGTTTCTGGCCCTGGTAGCTGCCTTAGGCAAGTTGCTAGGTGTGCTCCTGCTACCATCATCATAGCTGCTAGATGGACTAGTGCCCTCACTCATATGAACCTGCTCCTCAGACTTGTTCTGACTGTCACTCTGATCTGACATGATGCAAACACTGACAGTAGACCAGGTGAATAGATATAGATGAGAGATTGGATGAGCATCACAAAGTATAGAGGTTTTTGCAAAAGAATGAGTCAAAAACTTAGTTTTAGTTTTCCACAGAAAGCATTTCAGACCTACCTATTTGAAAACTCGGTGAAACCGAAGCAGCTTTTGGAGCCTAAACTAGTGAACTTGGTCAGACCGAGTCACAGTTCGGTGGCACCGAGACTGCTAGGGTTTCACAAAGTCCTGAACTCAGTCACACCAATTTGCAATTCTCGGTCAGACCGAGAGTCACATGTGCAATGGCCTTAGCCAAATCAGTGGCACCGAATTCTACAACTCGGTTGGTCCGAGATGATTTCGGCAGAAACCTAACCCTAAATTTTCAATCCACAACTTAACTATGGAGTTATTTCGCTGGATAGAGTGATCTCAATTGTGGCAAGATACATGGAAAAACAATGTGCTAGGAATCGGAGTGAGATTAGGACAAAGATCAAGTGCATACCCTAGTGCGACGATGGACCTGCTACAGCGGCAACGCCGGAGACGATTCTCGTTGACAGCAGTGGAGACCAGCGGCGGGAGGCAGTTGGCGACGAGGAGGACAATCCGGAGACCCAGGGAGGTAGAGCAGGCTGAGCGCGGGCGAAGGGGTTCAGAGAAATTTCCAAAATTTGTCCCGGGGATATATATATAGCCTGACACTGTCGGTGTGACCGAGTGGAACAACTCGGTGGCACCGAGATGCATAACTAAAAGTAGTTACTGCAACTCGATGTGACCCAAAAGTTCAAATTGGTTGCACCGAGATTGAAAACCTAGATCGACTTAGTGATCTCGGTATGGCCGAAATGGATGAATCAGTCAAACCAAAACGCACAAAGAAGTTTTGGAAGTTTAAGTCTATGACGAATCGGGGACTCCGAGTGCTCCTCACACAGAGTGGTTCGAATCTGACTTGATCAAACTTTGTGATGTAGCATGAATAGAGTTTGAGACAAGAAAAGCATAGATAGCTAGAGAAGGTTCTTAGGCATTCTTGTCCATCCACTTGGCCAAAGAAAATAAACCAAACAATCAAAACTACAAGTGGACGTCCTCGACTGAGTAAAATATGCAACCAACATGCTCACACAATAAAATGGAAAATGAAATATGTGGAAAAGCATGCACAACCAATTCTAGCATCTATCAAGCAATTGGCGATGACTAGGTCATCTATATATGAGTATATTGACTTAGGAGTCAAATGAGAACATTTGATCATAGGTCATACTCATCGTTTAAGCACAAGTGGTGTCACCACTTTTACATAAAGCATAGTTGTGTTCACACCATTAGAGTTGCTTTAGCTCAATTTTAGAGTAAAGCTCCCCCTAGATGTGAGATCCCCCCTAAGAGGGATGAACTAACCTTGGGTTTTGTCGATGACGACTTCTTGTAGGTGTTGAAGATGTGGACGCTCAATGTTGATGTAGATCATTTGGAGCAATCCTTTGGAGTGAGTTGCACTTTCAATACCTACACGGGTTAGTCCCACAAGGGACAAACAAGGATATCCATAGACATAGAGTGATGCACACACAATATGATGTCTATGAAAGCATTAGGGTACCTTGTCCCTTGTCTTACCAACAAGAGGGTTTGTGACTCCTTGAACTAGTGCAAGATGTGGAAGTTGATTGCACTTGTTCTTGCCAAAATGATAACAGTGAAGTATGTTGGCGGAGTCACCCTCAAGTACTCTCTAGTTCTTCTTCTTCGGGAACCACATCATCTTGATGGGAATCCTTGGAGTTGTAGTCGTACTTGATGAAGTAGAACTTGATGTAGTCTTGGGAACCCACTTGACCAAGGCCTTAGGAGCTTCTTCAAATGCATCGATCTCCTCTTGAAGCTTGTCCTTGCCTTTTTGCTTGTGGTCTTGTGGTGGAAGATCATCTTGAGCTTGTGTCCCTTTGAAGGAAGTAGGATCATACTTCTCTTGTTGAGGAACAAACTTCGTCTTGGGGTATTGATCTTCTTCGCACTCAACTCCATTGGCATTGAACTTTCGTTCAAAACCAACACCTTGGTTCTTTCGGTGCCTTCCTTGTTTGCGTACAATTTCCTCGAATTGCTTACTCCCAGCAAGGCTCTTGTAAACACCTTTCTCTATAATTCCCTTCAATAAGCTATTTTCTTGCTCAAGTGTAACTTGGCTAAGAGGATCATTTGTGGAATCAAGAGAACTACTAGAAGCAACAACATTGGATTTAGCATGATTATTGTTACTACTAGAGGAAGAATCTTTCTTGTTTTTGTTACTAGGCTTGACTTGAGGCATGTAAGTGGATAAGAGTAAACGCTTGGCAATGTAAGAAGAACTTTTCTTACGAAGATCATCATTGATTGCCTTTAAGAATTCATGCTCTTGCTCAAGGTTGAGCTTTTCAAAGCGTAACTTCTCATGAGTCCTTAAAAGTTCTCGATGATCTTCTAAGATAGTTTCATGAGCTAACTTAAGAGTGTTTAGTTCTTTAGTTAGAATCTCAATCTTCTCCTTATCATTGTCATTCATTTTATCTTCATTAGCATGATTAATTGACGTTTCATCATAGTATTCATCGCTAGAGTTGTCAACAAGTAAATCATCATCACCTAACAAGTCATCTTCATCACTATTGAAATCAACATACTCGGGGTGTGATACCTTTGGGCCTTTAGCCATGAAGCATCTTCCAAGTCCTTCATTTGGTGATTCAAATATGTCGTAGGAGTTGGTTGACACAAGTGATAGACCGACAACACCTTCATCTTGAGTATATTCGGAGTCGGAGTGACAGCTTCTCTCGGAATGATTGTCGGAGTCGGAGCCGGATACCCATTAAACAACATGAGCTTGATGTCTTCGTTTTGTGTAGCTCCTTGATGACTTGTCCTTCCTTTCCGAATCCTTGCTTCTCCGGGATGTTCTTCGTTCGTAATGACCATCTCTACTCCTTCTCTCTCTTGGTGGTGATTCTTCTCTTCTACTTCTTCTGTTTGGAGAATCTTCTCTTCTTTTGTAGGGTGCCGTACACTCATTGGAATAGTGTCCGGGTCTTCCACAATTGTAGCAATTACGCTCTCGACTAGAAGATCTTTTGTCATTGTAGGACCTTGACTTGGAACTTCTTTCTTTGCTTCTACTCTTGTAGAACTTGTTGAAGTTCTTCACCATTAAGCTCAATTCTTCATTGAAGGTTTGTTTCTCACTTGATGATGCGGGGGCTTCACATGAGGCTTTGTAAGCACCACTTGACTTATTGTGAAGTTCCTCCTTATCCTTGAGTGACATCTCATGAGCAACAATTCTTCCAATGACTTCCGTTGGCTTGAGATCTTTGTAATTGGGCATCATTTGGATCAATGTGCATATGGTATCATATTTCCCATCCAAAGCTCTTAGGATCTTCTTGATGATGAATTTGTCGGTCATCTTTTCACTTCCTAAGCCGGCAATCTCATTTGTGATAAGAGCAAGCCTATAGTACATTTCAGCGACACCTTCACCATCCTTCATTTTGAACTTTTCAAGCTGATTTTGAAGCACATCCAACTTGGATTCCTTGATGGAGTCGGTACCTTCATGCATATCAAACAAAGTATCTCAAATTTCCTTTGCATTCTCAAGACGGCTAATTTTGTTGAATTCTTCGAGGCACAATCCGTTAAAGAGGATATCACAAGCTTGAGCGTTGTATTGCAGCATCTTCAACTCTTCCGTGGTAGCTTCACGGTTCGGTTCTCTCCCATCCAAGAATTCACCTTGCAAGCCAATACACACAATAGCCCAAACGGCGGGGTTATGTCTAAGAATATGCATTTTCATATTATGCTTCCAACTAGCAAAATTAGTACCATCAAAGTAAGGACCTCTACGGTGGTAATTTCCCTCACTAGATGCCATACTCTCCTAGGTTGTGAAACCAAGGCTATGACTACCAAAAGCTATGTAAATCAAAGCAAATGGAGACCAAAGCTCTGATACCACTTGTAGGATCGAAAGTATGTCTAGAGGGGGGGGGGGGTGATTAGACTACTTGACCAAATAAAAATCTATCCTTTTCCCAATTTTAGTTCTTGACAGATTTTAGCAACTTAGCACGGTTCAAGCAATCTTAACACAATTCAAGCAAGCATGCAAAGAGTATATGAGCAGAGGAAAGTAAAGCATGCAACTTGCAAGAATGTAAAGGGAAGGGTTTGGAGAGTGCAAACGCAATAGGAGACATGGATGTTTTTGTCGTGGTTCTGATAGGTGGTGCTATTGTACATCCACGTTGATGGAGACTTCAACCCATGAAGGGTAACGGTTGCGCGAGTCCACGGAGGGCTCCACCCACGAAGGGTCCACGAAGAAGCAACCATGTCTATCCCACCATGGCCGTCGCCCACGAAGGACTTGCCTCACTAGCGGTAGATCTTCACGAAGTAGGAGATCTCCTTGCCCTTACAAACTCCTTGGTTCAAGTCCACAATCTTGTAGGAGGCTCCCAAGTGACACCTAGCCAATCTAGGAGACACCACTCTCCAAGAAGTAACAAATGGTGTGTTGATGATGAACTCCTTGCTCTTGTGCTTCAAATGATAGTCTCGCAACACTCAACTCTCTCTCATAGGATTTGGATTTGGTGGAAAGAAGACTTGAGTGGAAAGCAACTTGGGGAAGGCTAGAGATCAAGATTCATATGGTAGGAATGGAATATCTTGGCCTCAACATAAGTGTAGGTGGTTCTCTCTCAGAAAATGTAAGTTGGAAGTGTAGGTTTGTTCTGATGGCTCTCTCCACGAATTAAGAGGAGGTGGAGGGGTATATATAGCCTCCACACAAAATCTAACTGTTACACACAACTTGCCAATCTCGGTGGGACCGAATTGAGAAACTCGGTCAGACCACTTCAGCAAATCTAGTGACCATTAGGATTTTTGGTGGGACCGACATGCAACTCGGTAGGACCGATATGGTTAGGCTTAGGGCATAACGTAATATCGATGTGACAGATTACACAAACTCGGTGAGGCCGATTTTGGTAATAAGCTAACTAGAGAGTTGGTCAGATAAACTTGGTGGGACCGATTCGCTCTTTCGGGTGAGACCGAAATGTTACGGAAGGGAAACATAGAGTTTACATTGCAATCTCGGTGGGACCGATCGCTCATCTCGGTGAGACTGAAATGTTATGAAGGGAAACAGAGAGATTGCAACCCCATCTCGGTGAGACCGAGATCCCTATCTGTGAGACCGATTTGCCTAGGGTTTGTGGCAGTGGCTACGACATCTGAACTCGGTGGCGCCGGATAGGAAGAATCGGTGTGGCCGAGTTTGACTTTTGGTTTAGGTCATATGTGGATGTGAGAAAGTAGTTGAGGGCTTTGGAGCATATCACTAAGCATTTTGAGCAAGATCCTCATTAAGCAACACCTCATCCCTCCTTGGTAGTATTGGCTTTTCCTGTAGACTCAATATGATCTTGGATCACTAAAATAGAAAAATGTAGAGTCTTGAGCTTTAAGCTTGAGCCAATCCTTTTGTCCTTAGCATTTTGAGGGGTCCACTTTTCTCATCCATGCCATGCCAATCATTGAGCTTTCCTGAAATATTTATCTTGAAATAGCATTAGCTCAAAGAGTTATATGTTGTTAGGAATTACCAAAACCACCTAGGGATAGTTGCACTTTCAAAGGCGTACAGAACAAGCTAGTGTACCAATAAAGAGACGTTGCCAAGTTTTAGAGAAAAGAGAGACATGCTCCTGTAGCTGGTTCGAATCCAAACCTAGACTATGACTATATATGGTGCTATGCTACTCTGCAAGTAATGAAACTGACATATCCAATGTTCACTTCTCCTCTTCTGTACGTACTCTACCTAGCATCAGAAGCTTTGGCCGCAGCAACCATGTCCGCTGGCTGCTCGTCCACCTGCTCTTCAGCAGGCAACAACAAGATATGCGCCAAGTCGCCACCCGTACCATCGCCTGTGGGTCTCATCATACCCCAGCCGGCACGCGCACTGCAGCCGATTGCTCATCGCAACCCGCTGCCGTTGGTGTGGTCTGCTGCAAATCACGTAGAGTGATCCGTCGCATCTGAACCACAATCCTCAACCCTGGCCGAGTCTTCTACAAATGCCCGAATCATGGGGTAATAATATGTTTAAGTGATGTTCTGCTGCTTTCAGTTGCTGATTTTTTTTAATAGTTTGGTTGATGATATTCCAATTTGATTCGTGCAGAAAACGGAAGATTCGTGTGATTTGTATTTCTAGGAAGTTGCTGATGTGGGGGAATGCAACTATGCTGATTATTTGGTTAGCCGAGGAATCCCAATACCAGCAGGTTGGGGTGTTGGACAAGTAACTGAAGGAACGGCAGAAAAGGAAGATGCAGAGCAGAAGGTTAAAGATGCAGTTCCTCTGATCATGGCCAAGCAACAGCTGCTGAACGTCCTTGATAGCAATGAGGAGATGAAAGAGCTGGTGAAGATAATGGGCAAAATCGATGTGCTCTGTAGGATGATCGTCTCTTTATTTGCAGTGTATGTAGCACTCGTGATGTATTCAGTGGCTATGACATGAGCACTTTGCTGAAACTAGTAATGAATGAAACCTGTGTAGTAGGCTGGGCGTAGTGTTGTGAACATCTAATGATTTCTATTAACGAAAATCAGGGGGAATTCCCTTTTGCTCATAAATAAATAAATAAATAGCAGAGGCCCTGTCGGGTCAGCTTTGTTCTCATTCAAAGACGTCGAGCAAATTGCAGTCCAACAACAAACTATGTCATCAAATTCAAGTTTCACAGCCAAATATGAGTACAACTAAACAACAATGTCATCATGTTTTAGTTGTCATACAATCACCAAACACAAATCAGCATACATAACAAGTGATGTTCTCATAGAAAAATACTAAACAACATGTTCATCAGGTTTCAGTTGTCATAGCAAACACAATTTCACATAGTAGATAAAAAAACGTCTTCTGACAGGCAAATACGACAAAAGCAATGTAATCATCATCCGCAGCAGAGTTCCCTGAAGGATATATATTCTCAAGGTCGCATAGGATAGTTGGTATCTTGTCTCTAAGACGCTCCAAAGCATCTATCCTGATATTTCTACTGCAGAGTTCCCTAAAGAATTGTCCCAACTCTGCAACTACTCTGTATAAGTCAGGGTGGCCCAATCATCTAAGGATAACAGGTAAAACTCTTCGAAGTAGGACATGGCAGTCATGAGTTTTCAACCCTTGTACCTTGTTTCCATCTGCACTGACTCTCCTTTCAAGGTTGGAAGCAAATCCATGTGGGAATCTCACACGTGAAAGGACCTCGCAGAATTCTTTTCTTTTTACCTTGTCCAAGACGTACACAACAGATGCCATATCCCGTGGTTTACCTTCATCTTGCACATGCAAATCCTTTCTGATACCCAGGTGTGTCAAATCAATCCTTGATTTTAAGGTATCTTTCATCTTGCCTTCAATATTAAAAAGTGTGCCGATAATGTTGTCACATATATTTTTCTCGATGTGCATCATATCAAGATTATGCTGCAGATCCAAATCTTTCCAATACTCCAAGTCCCACAAAGTGGACCTGCGAGTAAACAATAATATCTCTTCTGCACTCCCATGCTTCCTTTTCCCGCTACCATTACCAGGATGGTTTCCTGGTGTAATATGCCTGACCTTCTCTAATTCCACTTGCAACTCATCGGCGGTGAGCCTCTTTGGCGCATCACAGTTTTCATGCTTTGCATTGAACACATGTCTTCGGTATTTTTTAGGATGCGGCTTGTCCTTGGCAAGGAAACGTCGGTGTCCAATGTAACAGATCTTGCTAAGTATTGCATATGACAGCGGATTCCTGTCACAGCGAACACATGCATTGTAACCATGTGTCGTTCGCCCTGACATAGTGCCCAAAGCCGGATAATCATGGATGCACCAAATTATAACAGCACGCAGAAAGAAATCAGCTGGTGGGCTGCTATATAGGTCTCAAGTGAGAACACCCTTCCATAGCTGTTGAAGTTCCTCCACAAGAGGCTCCATGAACAAATCAATATCCTTTCCAGGACTTTTTGGACCTGGGATGAGCAAGGCCATCATGTAGTTTGATTCTTTGGTGCAGACATTTGGAGGCATGTTGTAAGGGATAACAAGCATTGGCCACATGCTATATGTGGCGCTCTGGTGGCCACATGGGTTAAATCCATCTGAAGCTAAGCCAAGTCTAATGTTTCTCGGGTCAGCAACAAACTTTTTGTGTTTATCACTGAAGCTTTTCCATTCACTACCATGAGATGGATGGCTCATTACATTCTGATCTCTGTACTGCTGGTTCCTAGAATGCCACAGTACATCCTCTCTTGTTTCAGCATCATGAAACAACCTCTGCAATCTTGGTGTAATTGGAAAATTTCTCAGAACATTATGAGGAATCCTCTTCACGGCATCGCCATCTTTCCATCTTTATGATTTGCATTTCGGGCATTCACTTAAGTTGGCATAATCCTCTGGTAATAGAACACAATTATTCTTACAAACATGGATCATATCATATCCAATTCCAACTGCATGAAGAAAATTCTTCATTTTACTGTAGGTGTGTGGCAGCTCAGACGCCTTTGGAAAGATTTGTGGAAAGCAGCCAACATCGCATCGAATGATTTGTTAGTTATCCGCTCAGATGTCTTCACCTGAACAAAGGTGACCATAGCTGAGAATACTGACAGCTTATTTCCTGGGGTGACAGCCACGTTGCATTGTTCCAACATGCGAGCCCACCATTTTTCTTCTGCAGGTGAAAGTTCACGGAATGCAGGAGCATTTCGTAGCATTGTTTCAATGTTGGTCAAACTCACTGGCTCCACCACCACCACCTCCTCCTCCTCTTCCACCTGAGCATCAGGCAGATCAAGATGGTGATCTGCTGCTTCCACGTAGTCAATAACATTGATGTTCACAACTTCACCATGATGAACCCACCTAGTATATGTGACCGACATCCCATACAAGTGTAGATGATTTTGCACAGTTGACTGGGGTCTTGTAACTGAATTCATACAACTGCTACACGGGCAAAGCACATCTGATTTCGGACCACCGTACTCAGCTCTAATAAAGTTCATGAAGTTTTCAACCCCCTCGACATATGCAGCGGAGAATCTTCGAGCAAAAGTTATCCAAGTCCTGTCCATCTGTTAGACATACAAATTAGTTCTTCTACTAGATATTACAGGAAAAACATATATGCTTTTTTATGAAGTCCAGAAAAAAAACCTAGGTCGATGTCTAAAGCTATGGCAAGATATTTGGACGAGCAGATCTAAGTAACAAAATATATGTAAAGCTAATTCAGCAAGCAAATTTGAGTGCAAAATTATGGCAGGTTGTTTCAACAGTCAATGAGGCCGAGCACACAGCCATCGAACTATCGAAGGCCATCGCAGCAACAAAGATCGAGTATAAAATGGTGTAGACCTATTTCACCTAACAGATTGGCTACTAGACTATGGTAATCTACGTCACAATAAATATATGGCAGGATATTTTAGCAACTAATCGGCCTTGGCATGCCATCTCAGCTAAGCAGATTGAGTGCAGAACAGGGTAGGAAAGCTTCTTAAGCAGAGCATATTGACAGTAAACTACTTCGGCAAACAGTGAGATTAACAATGTCTATCAGCTAACATTCAGCGCTACACCGACATGATCGGGGCCTCAGTCTAGAATGCGCGTACGTGGGAGAAGCTGACCGCCGTGCGTCTCCACACGAACGTCGCCAGCGGTGGCGGTGCTGACCGCCGGGCGCCTCCACAAGAACGTAGCTAGAGGTGGCGGCGCGGCTAGAGGGCGGCAGTCTACGAGAGTGTACTGTGGGAGCGAGAGGATCGCCGTGCGTCCCCTCGACGAACCGCGGCGCCGACGTATCGGCGCGGCGGGGAGGGCGGCTTTGGTGGAGCGAATGGAGTGGAGGGGGACAGGAGGGGAGGGGGTTTGGGGAATATTATTGGCTAGTTGGCCGAAGGGCGGTTGAATCGAATTTGGGGGGAGTTTTTGTGTGTGGGGGGGGGGGATTTTCGCGCGGTGGGCGGGGGGAGTTTGGCGCATGGTCGGTTTCTCCAAGTGTAGTCCCACGTGTCAGTGAAGAGGCAAGCCGAAGCGCGTTCCGTTTGCGTGAGCCGTGTGCAGGACCGAACGTGTGTGGGGTGCAACGGAACCGCGACAGGAGTGCTGTGAGTGTACCACCTTTTTTCCTTTTAAACTAGGTGCTTCGCCCCCCTAAAAATTTTTTTGTTGCTTCGCGCGATCCATCGGTACTACTACTAGTAATCCGGTAATCCCGACTAAAACGGCGCGGCCGGGTCATTTCCCGCGCGATATGCTGGGAGGTTGGCTTAGTTGGGTTTGTTAGGACGAGTAATGCTACACCTACGTAATCCCAGTTACATAATTAACGTAATGTGAAACGTGTGAGCTGTTGATTGTAGATTGGGGGGAGGGAGGGGCCCACCACCATGAAAATCAGGGGAGGAGAGAGAGAGGCAATTTACGTTAACCCTTTCGTAGGTTCCCATAGATGTAGAAAGATGTGAAATGCGTGAATGTGTAGTGGACGTACTATTGGAGTGCCTAAGATAAATTGTGTATGTATAGACCCTATGCGTTTATTTTACTTAGCATGTCAGATTTGTCTCGGTTCAATAAAAAGCAGAGTTGGTGATGATGGTGTGCCTGTTATCCTGCAATATAGGCTGTCCGATCTATATCTAACGGATAGGAAGGAAACTATGACAATTTACCCGCACTCCTCTCCACATTTGCAGATAAGGCTTTCCCTCACTACTAGGAAAAGGCCTACTAGTGGCGCACCAGTTTTGCCTACTAATGGCGCACTACTGGTGCGCCACTAGTACCACGCCACTAGTAATAAATACTAATGGCGCACCACCGGTGTGCCATTAGTATCTGGTATACGTGCGCCATTAGTATAGACCAACATGCGCCATTAGTATGCCTCCCAGGGGGCCATATTTACCCATGTGCTTTGGCATACTAATGGCGCACTTTGGGGTGATGCGCCATTAGTATCCTTTCTACAGTGCACCATTAGAGTGCTGAGTGGTGCGCCATTAGTATGAATATTAGGGATTTTTTTTTTCTTTTCTGATATTTGCACAGGTTACAAAATATATTATTGGACAGAATATAGACAGCACCACACTGCAACAGCAGATTCATCGAATACAATAGAAGATTAGTCCCTGAACACAATTCATCATATTAGTCTCCGAATTCAAAAGACCGAACAAAGATAGAACACTACAAGTCTCGAGACCGCGAGTAGCGAGTTTGTCTTCACATTATAAGTCGATATCGATCATCTAAACTACCATCACATAGAAGAGAGCTGCGGTCATCATGATGAGCATCATCGCGATGAAACTGGTCTTCATCCGGTTCCTCCAACGCTCCCTCCTCTCTCCCGCTAGATAGCACGCGTATCTAGATTCCGCCTCCGCCCTAGTGGTGTACCCTTTGTAACTATTACCACTGAAACGGTGAACCTGTCTCCGACACTCCTCCTAGTCGTTGTAGACTCCGGGAACCTTACCCTTGTACACGACATACGACGGCATCTCTATGCACAAGCCAACCAACAGACAATACATAAGCAATATATAAGTATGCAACAAAAGGATCGGAAGAGAAAAGCAAGACATTAATAGCACGATTCATGGTCCGACTAATAAATATCATCGATTACATCTAAGTTGAGCGACAGTCCAAACCAAAGAGACATACAAGTTCATTAAAGTTTAATTACAACATGAGCTAATCGATGTTTCAGAGCTACAAATAGCATCACTACTTTCGACTAGACTCATGGGACCGGAGCGTGGATGAAGCCGCCGTCTTTCGTGATGGTCATGAAGTCGCGATCATTGTCAACCTGCATTTCTAGCGTTGTGTCTATCTCACTGTTGGACGGTTGATACCTGAGGTAGAACTGCCCCGAGGTACGAAGGACATCTTGATGGATGATTTCTGCAAACTCCGACTGGATGTGAAAGAATTCTTGTCAGAGGTCCGCGTCCTGGATTGCCGCCAAGCTTGCGGCCCAATCTTTGACATTATTTGGTAGCAGAAGGTGATTATGGTCCCGTACGATTGCCCGCATGTGATGGAGGGCCTAGTAGGAATCCTTCTGACCGCCAGGCGGCTGCTTGACGCAGGGGAACGTCGTATTGTGGGTGAACACGTGCCTGCCGTACCTACGAACTGACCTCTTAAAGCTGCCTCCAGATGTGGCGTAGCCGGGGAGAGCATCATCAAGAACTTTCTTGATATTTGTGTAGTCTATCTTTGAGTCACGGTTCGGGTCGAAATACGTGGCCATGGAATTTTCGGGCTTAAGAGGATGAGTGTGCAATGTGTTGAAGGAAATATGCCCTAGAGGCAATGATAAAGTTATTATTTATTTCCTCATATCATGATAAATGTTTATTATTCATGCTAGAATTGTATTAACCGGAAACATGATACATGTGTGAATACATAGACAAACATGAACGTCACTAGTATGCCTCTACTTGACTAGCTCATTAATCAAAGATGGTTATGTTTCCTAACCATAGACATGTGTTGTCATTTGATTAGTGGGATCACATCATTAGAAGAATGATGTAATTGACATGACCCATTCCGTTAGCCTAGAACTTGATCGTTTAGTATGTTGCTATTGCTTTCTTCATGACTTATACATGTTCCTGTAACTATGAGTTTATGCAACTCCCGTTTACCGGAGGAACATTTTGTGTGCTACCAAACGTCACAACGTAACTGGGTGATTATAAAGGAGCTCTACAGGTGTCTCCGAAGGTACATGTTGGGTTGGCGTATTTTGAGATTAGGTTTTGTCACTCCGATTGTCGGAGAGGTATCTCTGGGCCCTCTTGGTAATGCACATCACTATAAGCCTTAAGAGCAATGTAGCTAATGAGTTAGTTACGGAATTATGCATTACGTAACGAGTAAAGAGACTTGCCGGTAACGAGATTGAACTAGGTATTGGATACCGACGATCGAATCTCGGGCAAGTAACATATCGATGACAAAGGGAACAATGTATGTTGTTATGCGGTTTAACCGATAAAGATCTTCGTAGAATATGTAGGAGCCAATATGAGCATCCAGGTTCCGCTATTGGTTATTGACCGAGAATAGTTCTAGGTCATGTCTACATAGTTCTCGAACCCGTAGGGTCCGCACGCTTAATGTTACGATGACAGTTTTATTATGAGTTTATAAGTTTTGATGTACCGAAGATTGTTCAGAGTCCCGAATGTGATCACGAACATGACGAGGAGTCTCGAAATGGTTGAGACATAAAGATTGATATATTGGAAGCCTATGTTTGGACATCGGAAGTGTTCCGGGTGAAATCGGCATTTTACCGGAGTACCGGGAGGTTACCGGAACCCCCCGGTAACCTAATGGGCCTTATTGGGCCTAGTGGAGGAAGAGGAGAGGAGGCCTAGGGGCAGCCGCACGCCCCTCCCCCCCAAGTCCGAATTGGACAAGGAGGGGGGCGGCGCCCCCTCTTTTCCTTTCCCCCCTCTCTTCCTTCCCCCCCCCCCAAGTCCTAATCCAACTAGGGAAAGGGGGGGAGTCCTACTCCCGGTGGGAGTAGGACTCCTCCGACGCGCCTCCTCCTAGGGCCGGCCGCACCCCCCCCCTTGCTCCTTTATATACGGGGGCAGGGGGCACCCTAGAACACACAAGTTGAACTTCGTGATCGTTCCTTAGCCATGTGCGGTGCCCCCTCCACCATATTCCACCTCGGTCATATCGTTGCGGTGCTTAGGCGAAGCCTTGCGTCGGTAGAACATCATCATCGTCACCACGCCGTCGTGCTGACGGAACTCATCCCCGACACCCTGCTGGATCGGAGTCTGGGGATCATCATCGAGCTGAACGTGTGCTGAACTCGGAGGTGCCGTACATTCGGTACTTGGATCGGTCGGATCGTGAAGACGTACGACTACATCAACCGCGTTGTCATAACGCTTCCGCTTACGGTCTACGAGGGTACGTGGACAACACTCTCCCCTCTCGTTGCCATGCATCACCATGATCTTGCGTGTGCGTAGGAAATTTTTTGAAATTACTACGTTCTCCAACAGTGGTATCAGAGCCTAGGTTTTATGCGTTGATGTTATATGCACGAGTAGAACACAAGTGAGTTGTGGGAAATACAAGTCATACTGCTTACCAGCATGTCATACTTTGGTTCAGCGGTATTGTGAGATGAAGCGGCCCGGACCGACATTACGCGTATGCTTACGGAGACTGGTTTCACCGTTACGAGCACTTGTGCTTAAAGGTGACTGGCGGGTGTGTGTCTCTCTCACTTTAGTTGAACTGAGTGTGGCTACGCCCGGTCCTTGCGAAGGTTAAAACAGCACTAACTTGACGAACTATCATTGTGGTTTTGATGCGTAGGTAAGAACGGTTCTTGCTAAGCCCGTAGCAGCCACGTAAAATTTGCGACAACAAAGTAGAGGACGTCTAACTTGTTTTTGCAGGGCATGTTGTGATGTGATATGGTCAAGATGTGATGCTATATTTTATTGTATGAGATGATCATGTTTTGTAACCGAAGTTATCGGCAACTGGCAGGAGCCATATGGTTGTCGCTTTATTGTATGAAATGCAAACGCCCTGTAATTGCTTTACTTTATCACTAAGCGGTAGCGATAGTCGTAGAAGCAATAGATGGCGTAATGACAACGATGCTACGATGGAGATCAAGGTGTCGCGCCGGTGACGATGGTGATCAAGATGGTGCTTCGAAGATGGAGATCACAAGCACAAGATGATGATGGCCATATCATATCACTTATATTGATTGCATGTGATGTTTATCCTTTATGCATCTTATCTTGCTTTGATTGACGGTAGCATTTTAAGATGATATCTCACTAAAATTATCAAGAAGTGTTCTCCCTGAGTATGCACCGTCGCGAAAGTTCTTCGTGCTGAGACACCACGTGATGATCGGGTGTGATAGGCTCTACGTTCAAATACAACGGGTGCAAAACAGTTGCACACGCGGAATACTCAGGTTAAACTTGACGAGCCTAGCATATAACAGATATGGCCTCGAAACACGGAGACCGAAAGGTCGAGCGTGAATCATATAGTAGATATGATCAAGATATTGATGTTCACTGTTGAAACTACTCCATCTCACGTGACGATCGGATATGGTGTAGTTGATATGGATCACGTAATCACTTAGAGGATTAGAGGGATGTCTATCTAAGTGGGAGTTCTTAAGTAATATGAATTGAACTTAAATTTATCATGAACTTAGTACCTGATAGTATTTTGCTTGTCTATGTTTGTTGTAGATAGATGGCCTCGTGTTGTTGTTTCGTTGAATTTTAATGTGTTCCTTGAGAAAGCAAAGTTGAAAGATGATGGTAGCAATTACACGGACTGGGTCCGTAACCTGAGGATTATCCTCATTGCTGCACAGAAGAATTATGTCCTGGAAGCACCACTGGGTTCCAGGCCTGCTGCTGATGCAACTAATGATGTTAAGAACGTCTGGCAAAGCAAAGCTGATGACTACTTGATAGTTCAGTGTGCCATGCTTTACGGCTTAGAACCGGGTCTTCAACGACATTTTGAACGTCATGGAGCATATGAGATGTTCCAGGAGTTGAAGCTAATATTTCAAGCAAATGCCCAGATTGAGAGATATGAAGTCTCCAATAAGTTCTATAGCTGCAAGATGGAGGAGAATAGTTCTGTCAGTGAACACATACTCAAAATGTCTGGGTATAATAATCACTTGATTCAACTGGGAGTTAATCTTCCCGATGGTAGTATCATTGACAGAATTCTTCAATCACTGCCACCAAGCTACAAGAGCTTCGTGATGAACTATAATATGCAAGGGATGGACAAGACTATTCCTGAGCTCTTCGCAATGCTAAAAGCTGCGGAGGTAGAAATCAAGAAGGAGCATCAAGTGTTGATGGTCAACAAGACCACCAGTTTCAAGAAAAAGGGCATAGGGAAGAAGAAGGGGAACTTCAAGAAGAACGGCAAACAAGTTGCTGCTCAAGAGAAGAAACCCAAGTCTGGTCCTAGGCCTGAGACTGAGTGCTTCTACTGCAAGCAGACTGGACACTGGAAGTGGAACTGCCCCAAGTATTTGGCGGATAAGAAGGATGGCAAAGTGAACAAAGGGACTACAGATTAAGTGAAGATTGGCTAAGGACGAGGTGACGATGCGCATGGGAAATGGTTCCAAAGTCGATGTGATCTCGGTCGGCATGCTACCTCTACATCTACCATCAAGATTAGTTTTAGACCTAAATAATTGTTATTTGGTGCCAGCGTTGAGCATGAACATTATATCTGGATCTTGTTTGATGCGAGACGGTTATTCATTTAAATCAGAGAATAATGGTTGTTCTATTTATATGAGTTATATCTTTTATGGTCATGCACCCTTGAAGAGTGGTCTATTTTTATTGAATCTCGATAGTAGTGATACACATATTCATAGTGTTGAAGCCAAAAGATGCAGAGTTGATAATGATAGTGCAACTTATTTGTGGCACTGCCGTTTAGGTCATATCGGTATAAAGCGCATGAAGAAACTCCATACTGATGGACTTTTGGAATCACTTGATTATGAATGACTTGGTACTTGCGAACCGTGCCTCATGGGCAGGATGACTAAATCACCATTCTCCGGAACTATGGAGCGAGCAACTGATTTGTTGGAAATCATACATACTGATGTTTGTGGTCCAATGAATGTTGAGGCTCGCTTAGGGTATCGTTATTTTCTCACCTTCACAGATGATTTGAGCAGATATGGGTATATCTACTTAATGAAACACAAGTCTGAAACATTTGAAAAGTTCAAAGAATTTCAGAGTGAAGTGGAAAATCATCATAACAAGAAAATAAAATTTCTATGATCTGATCGTGGAGGAGAATATTTGAGTTAGGAGTTTGGTTTACATTTGAAACAATGAAGAATAGTTTCGCAACTCACGCCACCCGGAACACCACAACGAAATGGTGTGTCCGAACGTCGTAATCGTACTTTACTTGATATGGTGCGATCTATGATGTCTCTTACTGATTTACCGCTATCGTTTTGGGGTTATGCTTTAGAGACGGCCGCATTCATGTTAAATAGGGCACCATCAAAATCCGTTGAGACGATGCCTCATGAACTGTGGTTTGGCAAGAAACCAAAGTTGTCGTTTCTTAAAGTTTGGGGCTGCGATGCTTATGTGAAGAAACTTCCACCAGATAAGCTCGAACCCAAATCGGAGAAATGTGTCTTCATAGGATACCCAAAAGAAACTGTTGGGTACACCTTCTATCACAGATCTGAGGGCAAGATTTTCGTTGCTAAATTCGGATCCTTTCTAGAGAAGGAGTTTCTCTTGAAAGAAGTGAGTGGAAGGAAAGCAGAACTTGATGAGGTAACTGTACCTGCTCCCTTATTGGAAAGTAGTCCATCAAAAGAACCGGTTCCTGTGACAACTACACCAATTAGTGAGGAAGCTAATGATATTGATCATGAAACTTCAGATCAAGTTTCTACTAAACCTCGTAGGTCTACCAGAGTAAGATCCGCACCAGAGTGGTACGGTAATCCTATTCTGGAAGTCATGTTACTTGACCATGACGAACCTACAAACTATGAGGAAGCAATGATGAGCCCAGATTCCGCAAAATGGCTAGAAGCCATGAAATCTGAGATGGGATCCATGTATGAGAACAAAGTATGGACTTTGGTTGACTTGCCCGATGATCGGCAAGCCATTGAGAATAAATGGATCTTTAAGAAGAAGACTGACGTTGATGGTAATGTAACTGTCTATAAAGCTCGACTTGTTGCGACAGGTTTTCGACAAGTTCAAGGGGTTGACTACGATGAGACTTTGTCACCCGTAGCGATGCTTAAGTCTGTCCGAATCATGTTAGCAATTGCTGCATTTTATGATTATGAAATTTGGCAAATGGATGTCAAAACTGCATTCTTGAATGGATTTCTAGAAGAAGAGTTGTATATGATGCAACCACAAGGTTTTGTCGATCCAAAAGGTGCTAACAAAGTGTGCAAGCTCCAGCGATCCATTTATGGACTGGTGCAAGCATCTCGGAGTTGGAATAAATGCTTTGATAGTGTGATCAAAGCATATGGTTTTATACAAACTTTTGGAGAAGCCTGTATTTACAAGAAAGTGAGTGGGAGCTCTGTAGCATTTTTGATATTATATGTAGATGACATATTATTAATTGGAAATGATATAGAATTTCTAGATAGCATAAAGGGATACTTGAATAAAAGTTTTTCAATGAAAGACCTCGGTGAAGCTGCTTACATATTGGGCATCAAGATCTATAGAGATAGATCAAGATGCTTGATTGGACTTTCACAAAGCACATACCTTGATAAAGTTTTGAAAAAGTTCAAAATGGATCAGGCGAAGAAAGGATTCTTGCCTGTATTACAAGGTGTGAAGTTGAGTCAGACTCAATGCCCGACCACAGCAGAAGATAGAGAGAAAATGAAAGATGTTCCCTATGCTTCAGCCATAGGCTCTATCATGCAATGCTGTGTACCAGACCTGACGTATGCTTAGCAATAAGCTTAGCAGGGAGGTACCAAAGTAATCCAGGAGTGGATCACTGGACATTGGTCAAGAACATCCTGAAATACCTAAAAAGGACCAAAGATATGTTTCTCGTATATGGAGGTGACAAAGAGCTAGTCGTAAATGGTTACGTCGATGCAAGCGTTGACACAGATCCGGACGATTCTAAATCGCAAACCGGATACGTGTTTTTATTAAACAGTGGAGTTGTAAGTTGGTGCAGTTCTAAACAAAGCGTCATGGCGGGATCTACGTGTGAAGCGGAGTACATAGCTGCTTCGGAAGCAGCAAATGAAAGAGTCTGGATGAAGGAGTTCATTTCTGATCTAGGTGTCATACCTAGTGCATCGGGACCAATGAAGATCTTCTGTGACAATACTAGTGCAATTGCCTTAGCAAAGGAATCCAGATTTCACAAGAGGACCAAGCACATCAAGAGATGCTTCAATTCCATCCGGGACCAAGTCCAGGTGGGAGACATAGAGATATGCAAGATACATACGGATCTGAATGTTGCAGACCCGTTGACTAAGCCTCTTTCACGAGCAAAACATGATCAGCACCAAGACTCCATGGGTGTTAGAATCATTACTGTGTAATATAGATTATTGACTCTAGTGCATGTGGGAGAGTGAAGGAAATATGCCCTAGAGGCAATAATAAAGTTATTATTTATTTCCTCATATCATGATAAATGTTTATTATTCATGCTAGAATTGTATTAACCAGAAACATGATACATGTGTGAATACATAGACAAACATAAACGTCACTAGTATGCCTCTACTTGACTAGCTCATTAATCAAAGATGGTTATGTTTCCTAACCATAGACATGTGTTGTCATTTGATTAGTGGGATCACATCATTAGAAGAATGATGTAATTGACATGACCCATTCCGTTAGCCTAGCACTTGATCGTTTAGTATGTTGCTATTGCTTTCTTCATGACTTATACATGTTCCTGTAACTATGAGATTATGCAACTCCCGTTTACCGGAGGAACACTTTGTGTGCTACCAAACGTCACAACGTAACTGGGTGATTATAAAGGAGCTCTACAGGTGTCTCCGAAGGTACATGTTGGGTTGGCATATTTCGAGATTAGGTTTTGTCACTCCGATTGTCGGAGAGGTATCTCTGGGCCCTCTCGGTAATGCACATCACTATAAGCCTTGCAAGCAATGTAGCTAATGATTTATTTACGGAATGATGCATTACGTAACGAGTAAAGAGACTTGCCGTTAACGACATTGAACTAGGTATTGGATACCGATGATCGAATCTCGGGCAAGTAACATACCGATGACAAAGGGAACAACGTATGTTGTTATGCGGTTTGACCGATAAAGATCTTCGTAGAATATGTAGGAGCCAATATGAGCATCCAGGTTCCGCTATTGGTTATTGACCGAGAATAGTTCTAGGTCATGTCTACATAGTTCTCGAACCCGTAGGGTCCGCATGCTTAACATTACGATGACAATTTTATTATGAGTTTATAAGTTTTGATGTATCGAAGATTGTTCGGAGTCCCAGATGTGATCATGGACATGACGAGGAGTCTCGAAATGGCTGAGACATAAAGATTGATATATTGGAAGCCTATGTTTGGACATCGGAAGTGTTCCGGGTGAAATCGGCATTTTACCGGAGTACCGGGAGGTTATCGGAACCCCCCGGTAACCTAATGGGCCTTATTGGGCCTAGTGGAGGAAGAGGAGAGGAGGCCTAGGGGCAGCCGTGCGCCCCTCCCCCCCCCAAGTCCGAATTGGACAAGGAGGGGGCCGGCGCCCCCCCTTTTCCTTTCCCCCCTCTCTTCCTTCCCCACAAGTCCTAATCCAACTAGGGAAAGGGGGGAGTCCTACTCCCAGTGGGAGTAGGACTCCTCCGGCGCGCCTCCTCCTAGGGCCAGCCGCACCCCCCCCCCCCCCTTGCTCCTTTATATACGGGGGCAGGGGGCACCCTAGAACACACAAGTTGAACTTCGTGATCGTTCCTTAGCCGTGTGCGGTGCCCCCCTCCGCCATATTCCACCTCGGTCATATCGTTGCGGTGCTTAGGCGAAGCCCTGCGTCGGTAGAACATCATCATCGTCACCACGCTGTCGTGCTAACGGAACTCATCCCCGACACCCTGCTGGATCGGAGTCCGGGGATCGTCATCGAGCTGAACGTGTGCTGAACTCGGAGGTGTCATACGTTCGGTACTTGGATCGGTTGGATCGTGAAGACGTACGACTACAATAACCGTGTTGTCATAACGCTGCCGCTTATGGTTCTACGAGGGTACGTGGACAACACTCTCCCCTCTCGTTGCTATGCATCACCATGATCTTGCGTGTGCGTAGGAATTTTTTTGAAATTACTACGTTCCCCAACATGTGTGTCACTGCACAGAACATGGAATGTTAGGAAAAAAAGAACGATCGAATCTAAGAAATCATATGTTACGGGGCGGTTAGGGGATGACTTACTCGGGAAAGTAAGGCACGAGGAAGTTATCGTTATCTGGGTTTGCTTGAATGACGCCTTCAAGGTGTGAACTCGCGACTTGCTGGTCCCCAGCGCTGCCCAAGATCTTGGCACGCATGTAGAAGCAGTCGACTATCCGATGTCCGGGGTCTTGTCTCTAATGATTTGCATCCCCATACTCAGCGAAAACAGTCGAACGAAGGTGTAGTGCAGCGGATGAAGGTTAAACATAGCAAAGATGTCATCAAACCGCAGGACGATCGTATCCCCGATGGCGCTATCCACAAAGCCCTTGCCCTCTAGCACCTTGGCCACGAAAACTGGGTATGCCACATCATTTTGGGAGATACGCCGCTTCTCCAAAGAAAGAACACTGTCATGTAGACTCCGCATAGCACCGGTTGCAGCATTGAGAATATTTGTCGGTAGCATCGCCCTACCCGCCACATGCACCCTCCTCGAGATATCCTTAGGTGAAGGTGGCCCATCCTGACACGGATCGTACTCGGTGCCGGATGGCTCGCACCGGCGCCCTTGTTAGTCTTTCGTTTCCGTCCCTTCTTATTGATCTGCTGTAATGGGACCAAGTTCTGCTCAGCCGCCTTCTTGAGCGTGTTGGGGCTGAAAATATTTCGCACCTCAGAAATCTGAGGCTCGGTGAAGGCGGCAGCTGGAGGCGTCTCCTGAGAACTGAACGCCAGACGACGCCTGTTGCAATTGGGTTTCTCCGTCGTACCAGCTAGATTGCGGTCATCTTGGTTGGGTTCTTGAGAAGGACGCCCGCAGAACTCGGACGCTGCGAGCCGAATCCGCGATCTTCAGTAGCGGATGCGGGGGCCTCGCCGCCCTTGAACAGCACCCTCCAGGCTTCTTCGTACATAGTGTCGAAGAGCCCACTTAGGGTATGGTGCTGTGTCAGATCGAACTCCCATAAATTGAAGTCCCGCTGTTGGCAGGGGAGAATCCGGTGGATGAGCATGACCTGGATTACGTTGACAAGCTTGAGCTTCTTGTTCACCTGGGTTTGGAGACAGGATTGGAGTCCGGTCAGCTCTTCTGAATCGCCCCACTGCAGGCCCTTCTATTTCCAGGAGGTGAGCCGCATCGGGATGCCAGATCTAAATTCGGGGGCCGCTGCCCATTCAGGGTCACGCGGCTTGGTGATGTGGAACCACCCCGATTGCCACCCTTTGATCGTTTCCACAAAGGCGCCCTTGAGCCAAGTAAGATTGGGCATCTTGCCCACCATGGCGCCTCCGCACTCCGCTTGGCTTCCCTTCACAACCTTCGGCTAGACATTGAAGTTCTTTAGCCACAAGCCGAAGTGGGGCTGGATGCAGAGGAAGGCCTCACACACGACAATAAACACCGAGATGTTGAGGATGAAATTCGGGGCCAGATCATGGAAATCCAGGCCGTAGTAGAACATGAACCCTCGGACAAAGGGGTGGAGTGGGAAGCCCAGTCCACGGAGGAAATGGGGAAGGAATACCACCCTCTCATGGGGCCCGGGGGTGGGGATGAGCTGCCCCCCGTCGAGGAGCCGGTGCGCGATGTCGCTGGACAAATATCCGGCGCTGCGCAGCTTCTTGATGTGCCCCTCCGTAATGGAGGAGGCTATCCACTTGCCTCCTGCTCCGGACATGGCTAGAGAAGGTTGAGGTGAGATGTGCGGACTTGGGCGCTGGAGCTCGAGTGCGCGGAGATGGATAATCAAAGGAGGAAGAAGGCGCAGGTAAAAAGGTGGATCCTTATCCCCTTATATATGGGCGGATGAAACTATGCGTCCCCACCGGCCTGGTAAAACTCGCTTATCTCCCAAGCGCCACAATCAATGGCGCGGTTGGGTTACCGACGTCCGTATTGATGAGAATCCTGGAATAAGGGGACACGATCTCTGCTTCGACAAGACGTGCCAAGGAAACCGCTTCGCTAAACGCGCTGAGGTGGAATAATAAAAATGATTCGAACAAAGGCTTGGCCATGGCGTGACATCACACCATGAAATACGTCAGCAGATTGAACTTGTGTAAATATTATTCTCTCTATGGAGGTATGTGGAATTTATTTTGCAGAGGCGGACACTATCCTAGTGTTCACGATCTTCTATGAATTATTCGGAGGAGGAACCTACCTTGCAATGCCGAAGACAATATGCGCGCCGGACTCGTCGTCATTGAAGCCTGGTTCAGGGGCTACCGAGGGAGTCCTGGACTAGGGGGTGTCCGGATTGCCGAACTATCATCATTGGCCGGACTCCAAGATTATGAAGATACAAGATTGAAGACTTCGTCCCATGTCCGAAAGGGACTTTCCTTGGCGTGGAAGGCAAGCTTGGCAATACGGATATGTAGATCTCCTACCATTGTAACCGACTCTGTGTAACCCTAGCCCTCTCCGGTGTCTATATAAACCGGAGGGTTTTAGTCCATAGGACGAACAACAATCATACCAAAGGCTAGCTTCTAGGGTTTAGCCTCCTTGATTTCATGGTAGATCTACTCTTGTACTACCCATATCATCAATATCAATCAAGCAGGAGTAGGGTTTTACCTCCATCGAGAGGGCCTGAACCTGGGTGAAAACATTGTGTCCCTTGTCTCCTGTTTCCATCCGCCTAGAAGCACAGTTCGGGACCCCCTACCCGAGATCCGCTGGTTTTGACACCGACAATCGCGAAGCCACCTTCGATGTCCCATGAACACGGTTTTCAAAGACCCAGGATCTCTATCTAGCTGGCGATAGGTTGTGTCATCCATGCACCTGATGCATCTAGAAAATCCATGGACCACCTGCCCCGCGAGATATCCGTAACCGAGATAGTCGTGCACCGTCGTGAGCACTGCGGCTCTCATAGGAAAATATTCTTTCTCTGCGGCGTCCCACGTATTGGATGGCGTTTTCCACAGCGTGTCTAGCTCCTCTTTCAGCAGCCCCAGATACAGATTGATGTCGTTCCCTGGTTGTTTCGGACCTTCAATTAGCATACTCATGTGAATGTACTTCCTCTTCATGCACAACCAGGGGGAAGGTTGTACATCCACATAAACACAGGCCAGGTGCTATGTGTGCTTCTCTGGCTGCCAAACGGATTGACTCCATCGGTGCTCGCGCCCAGCACGATGTTCCCTGGATCCTTCCCAAATTCTGGGTGTTCGAAGTTCAACGCTTGCCACTGGCTCCCATCCTTAGGGTGACTCAGCATCTTGTCTTTTTTATTTATCTCCGGATCATTTGCGTCATCTCCTCGCTTCTTCTACTCCCTATCCGCGTGCCAACGCAGGAGCTTTGCTACCTTAGGGTCCGCGAAATACCGCTGCAGACGAGAAGTGGTCGGAAAGTACCACACCACTTTTCGAGGAGCTTTCTTCCTCTTCTTGTATCGAGTGACGCCGCACACCGGACATATGGTAGACTCCGCGTGCTCATCCCCATAAATGATGCAATTGTTCATGCACACATGGTATTTCACGTGCGGTAAATCCAGAGGACACACGATTTTCTTCGCCTCCTCGAAACTGGTCAGGCACTTGTTCCCCTTGGGAAGACGTTCATGCCAGAATGACATGTTCTCGTTGAAGCATGCGTCGGTCATTTTGTGTTTTACATTCATCTCCAGAGCCATGAGCGTTACTTTCAGGCGGGTATCCTCGGGCCTGCATCCTTCATACAATGGAGTAACCGCGTCTATCTCTAGTTGATCCAGCTTGGCTTTCTCTCGGGCGGCAGCTCTTGCGTTATCTGTCTGCTTGAGAAGCAACTCTTGAATATGAGTGTCCTGCACCCAGCCCATCGATGGTCCATCGTCGTCTGCTCCGCCGGCATCTTCATCTTCATGATCATGCCCTTCGTCTGCTCCGGCATCTTCCTCATTATCATGTCCGGCATCTTCTACATGATGACTGTGTACAGCATCACCGTCGTGATCATGTCCTGGAGATTCTTCGTCTTCTCGCCCGCCCGAGCCGTGGTGGTTGCCTTGTTGCCCTTCCTCATTTCTTGCCTGGCCCACATGGACGACTTAATAGTCATCTTCATCACCTTGCCACCGATAGCCATCCATGAAATCACGCAAGAGCAGGTGGTCCCGCACCTGCCCGGAATCCGGGTCCGCAATAAGGCTCTTTAGCTTGCATCTTCGACACGGACATCTTATCTCCGTCTCGTCTTTTCAAGCATCTCGGCCTTCGCGGAGCTCAAAAACCTATTCACGATGCCTTCGGTCATCGTGCGGACCATGGTCGCCTGCGGGGTAGAGCAAAACAATATTTTAGAACCAAGAAAAAATTTGGCATGACTTTCCCTAAAAATAGGACCAAAAAGAATGCATAGTGCCAAAATTCTCGCCGAAACGGAAATGAATCAACATTCCGGCAAAATATTGGAAACTATCGCATTTCAAATACCGGTACCTACAAACACAAACATATATGCAACACCACAAACATATGCAACACCACAAAAATACATAGATCTAGCTAGGCCATAAAAAGTGCATGTGCACATTGTTGGAGGGAGAACAACATAAAGATAGCTTCCCCCTTACTTACCTATCAAAAAAAAGGTAATTTAACCACTTAATTTGGATGAATCTATGGTGCAAATGAGGTGAGGAGGAGGAGGCTGCCGAGACAAGCTTGGAGGAGGAGGTGGAGAGAATGAAGTGGGGAAAGTGAGTGGGTACGTGTGGCTGTCCAAAATATCTAGCTGGTCCCAGGTTACTAATGGCGCACCACCTACAAATGTTCCATTAGTAACCCTGGTTACTAATGGCGCACCTGCTGGTGGTGCGCCATTAGTAGTTTTGCAAAAAAAATTTAAAAAAAATATACACTAATGGCGCACCATGGCACAGTGCGCCATTACTAGTTTAAACTAGTAATGGCGCACTATTCCCTGGTGTGCCATTAGTAGTTTTGCAAAAAAAAAATAGTAGTGGCACACTATGTGGCTGGTGCACCATTACTAGTTAGAACTAGTAATGGCGCACTGTGCCCTGGTGCGCCATTAGTATGTTTGGAAAAAAAATTGTTACTAGTGGCGCACCAAGTGTCTGGTGCACCATTAGTGTCTTTCACACTAATGGCGCACCAGCACATGGTGCGCCACTGCTATATATTAGTGGCGCACCACAGGTCCGGTGCGCCATTAGTGGCCATTTCATCTATAGCCCTTTTCCTAGTAGTGCCTCGTTCATCCTTTTCTCCCACAAGATCTTGATCTTCCGTGCAACGCACGGGCATCTTGCTAGTACTCCTACAATATGTATATTATTGTGAAAGTTCATATACACCAGCCAAGATTATCGCAAACACGGCAGATTTTCATTACATTTCGAACTTTTATAGGACAGTAAAATAAAAGAAACCCGACCCTAAACCTATTCTACGGTGGCGACCGACGTCCTCCATCTGCGATCTCTATGTACGAGGGCGGGGTTCAAGACCCGTGAAGTGAAGGTGCGGTCTCCGGTGAGGAAGAGTAGTACACGGGATACAGACCGGCCAGTTGGCACACCATGCATTGCCGCCTCTCATTCCCTACTCATCCTTGGAGGAATCCCCGACCTCGGCGGTGCGGTACGTTGGACGGCGGCAAGTAGGACGCGTGGCTGACGGTGCTCCCGTCGTCGACCGCCAGCATGGCCACCGCTTGTGCAGTCGCGTTCGCGTCCGGCTACACCGCTATTGCGTCGCGAGAGGCAACTTGAGCGAGGGCGGCGACCTCGAGCTTCATCCCCGAAGGCAAGCTCTCCCACAGAGCGTTCGCACTTGCTATCATGGCGGATGTGGTGCCTGGTAGGAGGACGATGCGGTATGGTGTGGATGTTAGCTGGGCGTTGCCGCTTTAAGTACCACATTTCGGTGAGGCCAAGCGTTCGGGTGCGTCATTAAGTCACCGGAGTTGGTTCCTCGGGCACCGAGCCTCTTAACGATGACATACGAATGGACGGCATGAATGCGGGCAGCTGGCGCCGGCTAGGAACGCACCACGCGACGGCGCGAGGGACGAGGGTTTTGGTGTGCCAGGTTAGTCAGCTGTGGTCGTGGCAACGTTGGAGATGCCCTTTGCTCACATGCGATCCGCGCATGTCATTGAAAAAGCAAGACGACCCGGCATGGTCTCAGGTCTAGAGGATGCAGTTGGCCATGCTACACCACTCTGCGAACGCGTCGCGGCGCCCCGTGCATCCTCGACAAGCCAGGTGTTGGGGTGTGTTTGGATTGTGGCCAAAGTGCACCTTACCAAAATTTTGGTCATGACCCAAAGATTGGTCTTTGTTTGGATGGTTGCCATTTTTTGGCATGCCAATGAACTCTAGCAAACTCTAGTTCATTTTTCATGCCAATGTCGGCCAAATCATGGGCAACCAATACCTCAACCAAAATTTTGGTCATGACCCAAAGATAGGTCTTTGTTTAGATGGTTGCCATTTTTTTGGCACGCCAATGAACTCTAGCCAACTCTAGTTCATTTTTCTTGCCAATGTCGGCCAAATCATGGGCAACCAATACCTCAACCAAAATTTTGGCTATCCAATGCTTTGATGGGGCAACCTTGGGCACAAACCAATGGTCGTGCCACAACACTAACGCCACCCTCGGCACACTGAAACCGACCGTGTCTAGTGACGATATGAGCGTGTCACTCACCGCGGTCACCGTGTCTAGAGGCGGTGCTGGAGCTGCGCCCCGTTGTTGGCCCCAACGACCCACATGAACGGTTGTCAGTGGCGAGGAGGTCGTGGGCCAGCTCCTCCATTGGACTAGTCTACGCTACGTTGTCCCGACGGGTGTGCCCCACATGTCGGTTTCCCTGTTTTCCCGGCCATATTCGAGCGTCAGTGCTCCGCGTTGCACATTAGGCCTTTCACTATGTAGGCCAAGCGAGAGAACTGTTTGTTTAGTTGAGCCGTTCAAGTATAATCATGTGGCGTTTGCTTATTTCTCATTCCTCTCCAACCCTCTTCTCCATCGATCATGTCGCCCTCCAGTCGAGTCCATCCTCCCGCATGCCTCATTTGAACATTCCGCCGAGTATCATTTTCATGTACCCATCCTAGTCCTCTTTCAATACATCTCCGGACCCGAGATGAAATCGAGAGGGAACGAGTGGGGGCACGTGATACCTAAGGCGGATTTAAAATTTTGAACCAGTGATCGTAGCATCCGAAAATCATGTATAAAGGGTATTCAATGTTCGTTTCATTTTTAAACGTACAATATACTCCCTCCTATCCTTTCTAGTTTACATATAAGTTTTATGTGTAGTCAAAGTATCTCTACTTTGATCAAAAAGGTATCAACATTCAACAACGCCCAATCAATATTGTTAGATTTGTACGTACTCCTAGATTTGTACTCGAGATGGTTTCCAATTTGACTATTGACAAGATTAATAGTACATGAGATGTATAATGTGAAAATTATATCATTGGAAACTCCTTTCACATACGAATTTGACCGTATGCTTTGTGTAAGTTGCATGTCATATATTATTATTTGGTCAAAGTTAGCCTCGAAAAACGCATTAGGCCCTGTATAGTAAATGGAAGGAGGGAGTAGTAGTGGAAGTGGATCCTCTAACATAGGTATCCCTGCCTTACCCTCCCTTTCGGTCACTTACTGGCAGACCCCATGCTTGCTGGGCCCCACATGTCAGTTACTCAATGGGTTCGGCCATTAGGGGATCCTCATCCGTAGTATACTCCCTCTGTTTTTATTTACTCTACATAAAAAGGAGGGAGTGGTAGTATAATAAATGACGCGGGCGGGGGAGGGGAGGGACGTCGGTTTGCTCTCAACTGCGGTCCCACAAGCGAGCGAAAACGCAAGATGAAGCGCTTTCCATTTGGTGAGCAACATGGAGGGTCCAGCGTGCCGGGCTGCAACGCGAACGCGACAAGAGCGATGTACAGTCAAAACCGATTGACCGGTCGTCACCAGAACCACTATTCGCATCAGAACCTTCGCTGCTCGGCCTACGCCAGCCACTGCCCTAAAACCACACCAAGTCTCCAGCCCGTTCCCCCACCTTTCGATCCCCTAGACCGCATCAAGCGTCCCCTAGTTCGCCGGAAAGCCATGGTGCGCCGCAAGATCACTTACTACAAGATGCTGATGCCGGAGCACCGCATAGAAATCACGGCGGCGGCCGGCGCCACAGACCTCCGTTCCCAAGCTCGCTTTGCGGCGGGCCAATCCCCGAGTTCTCTGGAGCCAAGCTACGAGGAGGAGGAAGCCGATCCAATGTTCATGGCGGAGGTCGCGGCGCAGAAGTCCCCCGATGGGTATGAGACGATGGACGTCGACTTCGTGCCTGCGTCCGAGTCCCCCATGGTGCAGGCGGACCAGCGGTTCAACATGGCGATACTAAAGGAGGACCGGGAGGCAGAGGCTCAACTCAACGCGGAGCGCGCGCATGCCGCTGCCATCGAGGCTCTCCTGCAGTCGGAACCGGATGTCGTTGATGTGAACCTGGCGGCGGAGGCTCAACTTGAGGCGGAGTGCGCGGATGCCGCTGCCATCGAGGCCCTCCTGCAGGTGGAACCGGACGTCCTGGACTTGAACCGGGCGGCAGAGGCTCAACTCCAAGCAGAGCACGCGGATGCCCCTCTCATCGACGCCCTCCTGCAGGCGGAACCGGGCGTCCTGGACTTGAACCGGGCGGCGGAGGCTCAACTCGACGCAAAGCGCGCAGATGCCGCTGCCATCGAGGCCCTCCTGCAAGCGGAACCGGACGTCCTCGACTTGAACCGGGCTATGCTCTCGTCCGTGCAGAGCGCCCACACGCTCCGCTTGAACGCATAGCCGGAGGCCGAGGACAACCACGGTGCGGAGACACACATCGGCAACTACGGCTGGTTCGCGCCGGCAGCCAAAGACGACGAGGCCGTCTCTTTCCACGAGCAGTGATAGTTTTTCTTTATGTTGTTGTTTTTATGGATCTTTTGCTGTGTAAAAACATATATTTGTTATGCAAGTCGCCTGACTTGGGACAGTCTACCATTTCAGGCAGTTGGATGAATATCCTACGTCTCCTAACCCTTCTTTCCTTCTTCCTCACTTCTTCTTCTTCCCCAACAGACCACCGCACGGGCCGTATGGATACTCCACAACATGCAGTTGGATAAACATATTCTATGAACGAAAATTATGTGTCAGCGATAGGATGGCTGACTTTGGTTTGTTCACATGCGACATCAGGTGTCAGTGAGGGAGCGTTCCCTAGGTTGGGTTTGCGGCATGCAGGAGCGACTCTGTGAGGGTGCGGTGCGACCGCGGCATGCAGGAGCGACCGTGTGAGGGTGTGGTGCGACCGCGACAGCCGTGCACAAGTGTACCTCCTTCTCATTTTGAAAATTTTAGGCAAGCTTGGCAAAAATGTCTGGCGAAGTTTGGCAATGCAAGGCCTAGACCCAAACAGGATAAGTACGTACGTACTAGGAGTACTAGTGTTAAAAAAGAAAGGCGGGGTTTTCCTTTGCAGGATTTAATCGATACAAATCCTCGTTTCACGTGTCAATTAATGCGTATTTTTTTCTCCAAAGACCAAAGAGCTAACCATCTCACTCCTCATCGCTTGATTAATGCAGCGCCATGCGAACCAACCTTCTCACTTCCGCATGCATGCAGGGGATATTAATGTCCTTGGTTGCTAACCCCATCAATTTTGCCTCGATTAGTGTTAGTGGCCCTTTGCAAATTGTAATTTTGATATACTGGCCTTGTGTACAAAAAATGGAGGTAGTAACTATATTTGACTTCCTTCCCCATTTCGATGACATCGACAATATCTTTTTTTGTGGTTTGACAAAGTGCGTTCTACGGAGAACACCATTGAGGGAGACCACGGTAGGTCGTTCGCATGTGCCGCCTGCAAGCCGAGACAACTACCTTATTTGCATGCAGAAAGTCCGTTGAACCAAAGGATTAGTACTACTAGGAGTACTACTGCGGTGAGATGGTTTCTCGAAGAAGACGATGGAGAAGCGGAGTCAGCGAAGAGTGAAATGATGGTTGCTTCGTCCGTGCTTTTGTGATTTGATGCCTCACTGCTTTGTGATTTGTGATAGAAGGGACAGGGGAGTAGACTTTGTGCTCTATACTGTACTACATGTGTCCAAGCATGGGAGAAAGAGGAGAGACGTTGGATTTTTCTATTCCTTCAATCAATCAATCAGGGAGCTTCAGTTCCATCTTTTTGGCTTTGGCAACTCCGTCCACAATGGTTCCCACGATGCCAAAAGCTATTTTCACATTTGGCTATATATTGTGGATGCCCTTAACCGTACCACTTGGTTTTGCTCCTGTGTGCTATTTATATAAATCTGAATTATATTGATCTAAAAAATTATAGAATCAAGATTAGTAAAAAGGAGGTGATTTTGCCGTGCGGATGGCGGGGGAGGTTTCTTATTTTCGGAGGACGTTCTCCTGGCGGTTTGCTAACATGCAGTCCCACGTTTCAGTGCTTTACCAAGCCGATCCGCGTCCCACAAGAGGCAGAACAATGACAGAAGCAAGATGTGGTTAAGTTGAAGAAGATGAGGGAGAAGCGGATTCATCAACGAGTGAAATGATGGTTGCTTCGTCCCTCCAACTTCTTTTTTATCATTATTACTTCGTCCCTCCAACTTAACTGCGGGAAAGGTGCAACTTTGTGATTTGACGCCTCATTGCTTATTACTACACCGGTGCCATGACTGGGGTGCTTCACCCCGGCTGGTCTGCACTGTATTCCGGTATGGCACATGGACCCGGTAGCTTGATGTCCCACATGTCGGCGAAAGGGACTAGAAGATTTATGAAAGTGAGCGCTCCACTCTTATGACGGAGGAGTAGATGACACGACGGCCCAGTGAACTGTCACTTGTACTGTATAGTACTATAGTTTTGCTGTTTCGCACGATCCATCGATACAAACCCGATTAAACAGCAAAGGGCGGGATTTTTCCCGCGCTGTAGATGATACTGGCCATACATTTCAAAGGCAATTTTAATGTATGGAAACTGAATAATTATAAGTAACAATATGATATCTAGTAAAACTAAAAACACATATGATTTATTGTGTTAGAGTGTAGTAGTAGTGCTGTATTGCATAGTTATTAGATGTAACATGCGAGAACGTGTAGAGATGTAGTTTTGGAGGGCCTACAGAGAGAAAAGCATAATACGGTCACCGAACTTCAGAATAAGCTGATTACGGTCACTATATACGTTTTGCGGTGATTATACGGTCACTTGCTCATGGTTCAGCATCGGATTGCACTCTGTTGACCGGCCAAATAGCCTGCGTGGCGCCATGTTGACTAGTTAAGTTGACCATGTTCCTTGTGGGTCCCACCTGTCAGTTCACATAGGGAAAAGGTCAAATAAACACAAATTTACGCAGGCGCGACAAGACTCCAACCCGTGCGTGGGAATCACCTGGTTGTGTATGTGTCTGTCATGGCCTGATGTGTGTGCATGCACGTGTAGGTTGAGCACTTGAGCGGGAGAGTGTGTGTTGGTTGTGTGGTGTACTGGTGTGTGCATCCATGCATGCGTGTGTGTGTGAGTGTTGCGTGCGTGCGTGGCTACGTGTGTACGTGTTAGTGTTGCGTGCGTGCGTGGGTGCATGTGTTTGTGTGAGTGTTGCGTGGATGCAGTTCGTGTGCATGCATGCGTGTGTGTGTATAATCACCACACCAGCTCCTGTGTGTTAAAACAGACAGCTCAGCTTACCAATACAAGGCCACCTTGTCCGCTGTGCCCGCGGTCATGACTTCGAACCAACATCCAAATATATATTTGTTGTTTGTTTTCATTCTTACTAGCAAGATGCCCGTGCGTTGCACGTAACATCAAGATGCATTTGTATGACTAGTTTATCTTGTGAGAGAAAAGGATGAACGAGGGAAGGCCTTACTTGTAAATGTGGAGAGGTGTGTGGGTACCTTTTTGCAAAATTGCCATAGTTTCTTTCCTATCCGTCAGATATAAATCGGACGGCCTAAATTGCAGGATGGCAGGCACACCATCATCACTAACTCTGTTTTTTATAAGAGTGTATTTTATAAGAGTGTAGATGTAGAGTAGATACAAGTCGACAGGTGGGCACGATGGTAGTGAGATAATGTGATGCAACACTAGAGGTGCCACGTGGAGCGTTTAACTGGTCAACTAGTCATGTCATGAGCAAATACAGAGTTGTACGGTGAGCCCATGACTGTATAATAACCACTAAACGTAAATGGTGACCGTAATGAGTGGATTCTGAAGTCCAATGTACGTATCATGCTTTCGCTTCAAATACAATGATCGTCATTGCATATATCGCGAGAGAAAGATGAAACATGTGTGAATTTTCTGGGGGCTTACTTTTAGAGGACCTGAAGATAGTTTTGTGTGCAGACGTGAAAGGGGCGTACAGGGGGGTATGCGATGGAGAGAGAGATGCTTTTCATTTCTCTTTATTATGACTAACTTAGTATATGGTATAAAAATATACAAATTCACAGTGCAGAATAAATAGCATTGTGGGCACCATGCAATGCAAGTTAGCATTCGTACTCCTCCATATAACTTTGTAATGTTGTATATATGTAGAAACTCTAAAATAATTTTTTGGCCACACTTTATTCAAAAGGAATGTTGTATGTGAAATAAACGTGAAGAGAGGGCTTTTTAGATCAATGGGGTACGTGATGTAACATGTGTGAGGCCTAGAGAGGTATGTGTGTGTATTACGTATTCGAGAGAGGCATGGATAGAGGGTCCGACGGGGGGGGGGGAGGGCGTGGGAGAGATAGCACGAGAAATGAGAGTGGTCTAGAGAGAGAGAGATGAATATGACGTCACGACAAGAGATTCCATTCCCTTGAGTGTGCATATGCAAGGGGGGACGGAATAGAGGCACCAGGAGAAATTTTCTGTGTGTGTGGTGTTTGTGTTCATATGTGTAGGTGTGAGAAGATAATGAGACGTGGGGGCAGAGGGTGTGTCACCGCGTGAGGTCCGGTGGGTCGAGGTGAGGCCCTTCGTTCGGTTCCGTCCTGCGCCACATTGGTCAGCCCATGACACATTTAGGAAGACCCATGGATGACTAGTCATACAAGACAAGGATAGCAGAATTGTGAAGGACTCTGTGTCCACTAACAAAGCCGGCTAGGATTTGTAACCCTAGGTTCTCGGACTAAGGTAACCCCTTTATCTCTGATATTACTATTCACCCAACCCAACTTTAAGGGGCATCCTACAGAATGCTCTGCTAGAATCATACTCGTCGATTAGGAAGAGAGGTGTGAGACAATGCATGAGAGACAGGCGTAAAGATAATGTGCGTATATGAGACACGTAGGCAGGTCCATGTATATAGAAAGGGTCGATGAGGATTGTGCGTGTGTATGTTTGCGAGAGGAAGAGTGCTTGTGATAAAGGTTAGTGAAAACAATTGTAAATGGTTACGAGAGGGAGGGAGGGTTATATCTAGAGCATGTGTGCAAGAAAGACACCTCGGGAGAGAGTGTGTGAGCATGTGTGAGAGACCACCGATGGAGAGTGAAACTAGACGTAAAAGACTGCTCTACACATTGACTAAAGATATGAATTGTATCCAAATATTAGGATGGGATCATGATATTTGCAATTCGCGTAAGGAGCGGCCATTGATCCATCAGACATCTAGATTCTATCGAATTTGAGCATGTCTATGTTAGTATTCGACACAATTGATCCACATAGTTAGTATTTTGAACTCCAGACAATGCATCGCTTTAGCAATCGAATATAAACGTGAGTATAGTTCATGTTGTGTGTGTAAAACACATTATACATACGAAAGTTACACAATGGACATTATAAATAGCTACATATGAACTAGCATACATTTGAATTCAAGTTAAGGTGGTTTAAAAAATCGAATTCAACATGAAGTCCATCCAATTATTTGAATTTGATATCATGGCATTTGTAAACCATACCTAAATTATGGGGGCACCAATCTTTGCTCTGATTTTGTACATAATAGCATATGTAGTCGTGTACAAAATAGATTCAAATTTAGCTCCTCCATTCCAAAATAATCATAGTTATAGGATTTTCAAGTGTCAAAATTTCAAAAAGAAGCGGATAATTTAATGAGGTTTTCAAACATACAAGGTCAAATATAACGTTGTCTATTTAGGTCAATCCTCATAGTTCAAGAGTACTCTAAACGTGAATGCTTGTGTTTCAAAATTTCGAACGAAGCGCCAAAAGAGCCTCTACTCGCCGGAAACCGCGTGAGGCCAATGTTTGGTAGTACAAGGAAATTACTTTTCTAATAACTCCGACCCGTGAAACCTACCGGCCCGACGTCCAAAGGTCTAAACCGGGGTAGGTTTCTAGCTTCATCTAGACGCCACACAACCGCCTCCGAAAAACATTCATACACAATGGCCGCCTTAGCACACATGCGGGCGGCCGAAATCACTCCCGCCCACTATTTGGGACACCTGGGATTACCTTCATACCCCCGACCCGCAGTAGGTCCGAAATTTAAGAGGGGGGCGAAGTTTGTACTTTCCCCAAATTTCAAACAAGCGCGTCGCATCTTCTGTTCAAAAAGCCAAAAACAAGCGCGTCCCAGAACAAAACATGGTTCCCCCCCACCCGTCTGATTCCCCATTCGTACTCTATGGGCGCCAAAACTACCTCTCCACCAGCCGCGAAACCCCGGCGTCCTCCGTCCGCCACCCCATCCCACCCATCAACTGCCGCCCTCCTCCATCACGCCAGAGCTGATACCTCGACGTCGTCGTCCACCGCAACCTCAACCACAACGCCCTCCACAGCTAGTAGTCGAAGCCAAGGCCGAGCCGTCCATACCCGAGCCAGTTCAACCACGCCGTCCTGCGCCTCACCAATGCCGCTCCAACTTCGCCACCCTCCACTGCACCGGAGCTGTTCCTGCTACGCCGTCCTTCGTCACCTCGGATCTGCTTCCCCTCCGCTGACATACGGCCACGGCAACACAGTCAACAATTTGGCCATGGGTTCGTCCAAGCCTGCACCCTCCAGAACATCGGTTTCCCCGGTAAAAAGAAGAAGATCGGTGCGACATGTGGAGGTGACCACACATGCAACGGAAAAAGGTACTCCTCTTCCCTTATTCATGCAAATGTTACGTCTCTTCTTGCACGGTATTCATCCCACAGAAGACACTAGTTGACCGCTTCTTCTAGATACTAGATGTTCCTAGTAACTCGCGATGCACAAGGTTTCTCCTCATATACTATTTCACCTTAGCTAGAGGTCCGTCGCCCCCCTGAATTTCAATTTCTGGCCAGTTGATTCCCAATTAACGGAAGCATTCCCCGGCGTAACAGGCGCTAGTACGCCTATTACGCCGGGGAAGCAGCGCCTTGGTGTTTATCTGAGGGGTGTGTGCAGCCTAGAGCTACTAGCGCCCGATCTGGAGGTCGGCCGGGATTAAAGGGATGGCCTGGGGGTGCTGCCAAGGACGGCGGTGGTGTGAGGTCGAGGGGAGGGCGGGGCGGCGGAGGCAGGGGTCTGGGCCGATGGTCGCTGGCGGTTCGAAAAAGATCGTCTACAGTGACTGGCGGGAGGTAGACGAAGGCCATCTGCCCGTTCCTTATAGATCGGACACTTCATTAAAAAAATTGACTGACCTATTTATTTTCAATCGACTGTTATCTTAGATATGACCACATGCGGTGGTGTGCTGGAGGAGTACCTGCATTTCTTGTGCTCATATATTACAAAATCATACGGAGTAGAATCTAATTTTGTTTCCCATGCAATGTTGTAGAGCTATCATATGTCTCCTGTCATTTATTTTTTAGCCACTTGCTATCTGCTACTTTTACAGTGCACTAGTTCTGCACACACTTCACCCATACTCTCACTATTGTGTTTTTATGCAACGGTATTTCAGAGTCTGCCAAAAGAGAAGCAGCAAAGATAAGAGAGAAGACGCGTCAGCTTTCTTCGCGGGTATGCACAACATGTTACAGTGCTATAAAGGGTGCAGCGTCAGCAGATGAAGACGGTAAACGTAGCTCTGGAGTTGATGACCTTGCTCGCAATGAACCACCATCCCAGGTGCTTGCTTTTACTTTGAGGTGTCATATGTGGTTGCATGTTCCATATGGTGTCTAGCTTGTATTCGAAAGGCCTAAGTCGGTCTTGATAAGGAAAGATATTTTTTTACATGAACCACCATCCCGTGAGCACCAGAAGACAAATAGCTAGTCAGGGCACTGGCTGAGCCAGTGACAAGCCCAGCAAAGATAGGCATCACCTGGAAGCCAACTAAAAAGCTGCGATGGTGGCGAAGCAGCCCGCCTCCCACCAGGCTCTCAGATCCTAGATGATCATGCTCACCACTCCAGCCGGATGTCTAGCTTGTATTGCTTCCAATTTAGTTAAATTGCATCTTCTTAGCTTACACATTATACCTTTGAATATGACATGCCTTTCTGTTTTTGGTACATACTAGTACATCTGTGTATTAACCATGTTCTTACATCAAACTAATGTTCTTGTGTATCCCTCATCAATCACTTATGATGAGGCAGGCAGGCAAGGGGACTACTCCTCATTTAAAGAATGCAGCGTCAGCCTCCCGACGTGATTCTCAAGAAACAGAAATGCTAGATGAAGATAGTGAACGTAGCTTCGTAGTTGATTATAGCATTTCCCCTACACTAGAATCGCAGGTGCTTGCTCTAACTTGGCAGCGTGATATGTGGTTGCATGTTGCATATGGTGTCTTGATTGTAATTCTTCCAATCTGGTTAAACTGCATGTCCTAGTCTGCTTAGCTTATACATTATACCTGTTAATGTGACATGCCTTCCTGTATTTAGTACATAGTACATCCGTCTATTAAGCATGTCCTTACATAAAACTATTGTTTTTTTGTATCCCGCATCAATCAATATGACGAGACACCTTTAGTATATGCAGTGCGATATTAGTTGCATATTTCATATGATTTATAGCATGCGCTGCTTCTAATTTGTTGAAATTCCATTTATGATGGGACGCTTTTAACTTGGCAGAGTCATATTGGTTGCATCTTTCATGTGGTGTCTATCTTGCATTGCTTCTTATTTGCTGGAATGGTTTCTGCTTAGTTTACACAAATAGTTGTGAACATGCCATGTCGTCCTGTTTTTCATACATATTCCATCCTGGTATCATGTGTTTGCCTACATCAAAGTAGTGATTGTTAGTATCATGCATGAATGAGTTCTGAAGAGAGAATTTTATTGCTTTTTCTTGTCGATTTTACTTGACAATTCAAAATCAATAAAGCGGAAGGAAGTTAGCAAGGCAACGGATAAAGGTGCTCCTTCCGAACGGAGGGCCTCTACAGTTTCTACTCCTCCACACCCCGAAGATGATTTCCAATACAACACATGCATAGACACTCAACAAAGCTATGTTTATGATGAGCACGTCTCCCCTCGTGCAGCATCACCGGTGCTACCTCTAACTTGGCACTGATATATGTGGTTGCATGTTATGTGTGATGTCTAGCTTGTATTGCTTCTAATTTTGTTGAATTCCATCTGCTTACTTTAGACATTATACTTGAATAAGACACATGTTCCTGTTTCTAGAACATACAATATCTGTCTATCACACCATGTTCTTACATCAAATTACTACTGTTGTGTAACCTGCAACAATCACTTATCATAAGACACGTTTGACTCCGGAGTGTGATATAGGTTACATCTCACATTCTTTTCTAGCTTGTACTACTAATTTGTTGAAATGGCACTTGTGACGAGACAGTTTTAACTTGGTAGAGTGATATTCGTTGCATCTTTCCTATGGTGTCTAGCTTTCATTGCTTCTAATTTGTTGAAATGCCTTCTCCTTAGTTTACACATCATAGTCCGTGAATATGCAATGGCACTAATGACGAGAGACCTCTAACATGGTAGTGTGATGTTGTTTGCATCTTGCATATGATTTATTTCTTGTACTGCTTCACATTTGTTTAAACACCATTTATGATGAGACACTGTTAACTTGGCAGAGCGATGTTTGTAGCATCTTTCATATGGTGTCTACCTTCCATTGCATTGCTTCTAATTTGGTGAAATGTCTTCTTCTTAGTTTACACATCATATTTCTAGTTATCTCTTCTGTCCTGTTTTTCATACATATTACATCCTCCTATCATGTGGTTGTCTAACATCAAAGTTCAGTTTGTCTGCATCACACATCAATTTGTTCTGAAGAACTAAATTGTTATTCGTTTTTCTTGTTGGCTTGACTTAATATGGAACAGAGAAAGAGGAAGAAACACAGAATGGCGGGGAATGAGAAGCGAATGAATCCTGTAGATTCTGCTGGTACTGATGGTGCAATAGAAGGTCAAAGTCCAGCGGAAAATTCTACAAAAAAGGCATCCCGTGCTACATGAGCTGCAAAAAAAGCCAAACGGAAACAAATAGCTGCCACCAAACAAGCAGAGACAGCCCTAGTTCTTGCAACACCTACCACGGTACTACCAGCTGCACAACTTACTCGTGCGTCAACTGAGCTAGCAGCACGTTCCCAAGCTCCCTTGCCACCTGACACTACTTCCCAAGCACTCTTGAGAAAAGACGAGTTGGCAATATCAGATGAATCTTCAATAGCAAGAAGGTAGTTTTTGGAGTCAAGTTACAGTTGCATGCTTCTTTATATGTAGTCTCACAGTTTGATGTACACTAACACTTCATATATTCGTTGTTGGACTAGCACCTAGGCGCAACAGGAAACAAACATCAGGGATATTGCTTGATAGGTTAACTAAATCTAGAGGAGGAAGAATGGAGATCCATTTCGAGGCAGGTTTAAAAAGGCCACGTGATGCTACAGAGTCAGCCAAGTTAGTATCAGAGGCAGCGGTTGCCGTTAGGTGTCATGTACGTATCCTCCCAACATGGATTCAATACAGGAATGACAAAGACGAAACCCAATTCAACACCTTCCTCAACCATTTATCTGTAAATATGGTTATGTATGGAAACTAGTAATATCGTCTTGCTCTGTCCCATACTTTCTAGGTTGGTGATAATGAGACTCCCATAATTTTCAACAGATGAGGTTCAAGTTGGATAGCCAAGATGATGCAACTAGACAAGCTTGCACCCATGTTTTCAAGTCTGCTCTGCGAAAGTATCGGTATAACTTGAGGAAAACTCACTTTGAAGGCAAGGCTAACAGTGAACTTTCCCAAACATCTCTAGTGGAAAATATATCGGATGAAGACTGGAGGGGCCTTGTTAAACACTGGTCTGATCCGAAGTATCAGGTACATTATATATATGTGATCAGATCACATTTTTTTTGACTATTTACTGCAAGGCAACAGCCTCACAGTCCTTTATTAATAACTAAAAAAAGAAGTATAGTTACAAGTTTACAAATTTACAGGAAAAGAGAAAAGATACTTACAAGAAAAGGTCTAAGAAAGGTTGGCTATCAAAAGCAGTAAACTATCTTTATATTTACCTCTAATCCTATGAGACAGAAGAGAAATGTCATGGATAAAGTTCCTTCTCCAAGCTCTAAAAGAAGGTTGCTCATTTCTGAAGATCTTCCCATTCCTTTGTGTCCAAATATTCCAAGTAGCAGTGAAGACAACCTCAGTGAAGAAAGGATGACTGAAATCCCTCCTAACTGTTTGAGCCATCTCGTATGTGGTTTGGTTCGGTTGAACGGACCATGAAGTCCCAAGATAGTTCCAAACCCTTTGGCTAAAATTGCAAGCAAAGAAAAGATGAGCCTGATCCTCATGTTGTGCAAGGTTGCATAGCACACATGTGTCATCCTGGATGATCCAATGACGATGTTGCATCATATCCTTAGTGTTCAAACGATCCATTAAGAGAAGCCAGCCAAACACTTTGAAATTGAGCGTGCATGCACACTTCCAAATCCATTTGAAGATGGGGTCAACCACTAGGTGTGAGAAGCAAGAGTCATAGTATATCTTTGACATAAAAACACCAGACTTCGAAGGCCACATCCAAATGTCTTTGCTCTCACCATCCATATTGATCAATGGTAGCAGGGCCTGGAGCTCTGTGAATTCCGAGTAGGCCTCCTGTGACAGAGGAAACTGGAAATGATCCAAGACATCAGGCCGCTCCATAAACTCCTCGACAGTGATTGCATCATCAACTACAAATGAATGTAGCCTCGGGAAGCAGTCCTGTAAAACGACAACACGATTTCCCAACTGCCAACGGTCCCACCAAAAAAGCACCGTGTCGCCAACATGAACTTGTGGAACAGCTAGCTTGCAGAAATTAGGATATAAACGCATGACATCACACCACCAAAAGGAGCCACAGTTCTGGGTGCTTTGGGGTGGTGACGATGCATAATAAGTGTCCCAAATTAATGATACCCAAGGCATGTCCACTTTATTACAAAACTTGAAGAGATGCTTTAGTAACAAAGCCTCATTTTGAATGCCCAAGTTAAGAACACCCAAACCACCGAATTTCTTAGGGTGACAGACTAAATCCCAAGCAGCCAATGATTGACGTGGGTTATCCGTGTTGCCTCTCCACAGACATTGCCTCATGATTCGCTCTAATTGCTGCAAAATGCCCTTGGGAAGAGATAAGGTACACAAGAAGTATATTGGCATGGAGCACAACACCGACTGTAGAAGTTGTAGTCGGCTTCCTTGATTTAGCAGGCATGAGGAAGCAGATAAGCGTCGCTCAACACGATCAACCAGAGGCAGCAGATCATAGATTGTTGGCCTAGAAGTTCCCATTGGCAATCCTAGATACGTGAATGGCATTGACCCAACATCACATCCGAGCAAAGAAGCCACCCTAGCACCTTCCGCATCAGTCATGTTTATTGGAATGAGCAAAGACTTACTAAAGTTTACACGTAATCCTGTTGACGCCGCAAATGTGTCAAGCATCTCCTTGAAAGCAATAAGTTGATCATCGATCGTAGGCAGAACAATTAAAGTGTCGTCGACATATTGTAAAATCGAGTAGTCGCTGGAGCTGGTTGGGATTGGCAGTGAGAGGATGTCCCTGGAGCACATCTCGTTGACTACAGATTGCAATAAACCAACCGCAATCACAAAGAGCAATAGTGAGAGAGGATCCCCCTGACACACGCCCATTCTGCAAACAAAGTGATTGTCGCGCACACCGTTGAGAAGCACAGAAGAAGATCCCGTAGAGAATATGCTATTGATCCATCCAGTCCACCGGGAGTCAAAACCCTTGCATTGTAAAATTCTGAGAATAAGTTCATGCTGAATTGTGCCGAAGGCCTTCGTGAAATCCAGCTTAAGGAGGACGATGTGTCGCTTCGAGGCTTTGCATTGGTGCATATACTCAAAACACCAGGCCAGGCAATCTTGAATAGAATGACACCAAAGAAAACCATACTGATTGCGGTGGATGCATCTGAGTATCACTTTCTGAAGGCGGTTAGCGAGAAGCTTAGTTAAAAACTTCAAGCACGTGTTGGTCAACGAGATGGGCCGAAAGTCTCCGACAACTTCAGGGCTCAGCTTTTTGGGGATCAGAGTAATTAATGAAGTGTTAAGACATTCCAGGTTGCATCTCCCCTCGTAGAACTCCTTCACAAGTTGCATGAAATCCTCCTTTAGGATTGGCCAACACTTCTTTAAGAATAGACCAGAAAAACCATCGGGACCAGGAGCACGATCCGGTGGCATGTTCTTAATGACAGATTCAACCTCGGAATCAGAGAAAGGCTGGGATAAATCCTCAAGGCCATCAACACGCGCAATTAAGGTGTCCAAATCAAAACCCATGTGGATTCCTTTTGCATTGCCCGTTCGCTAATTAAAATCAAACCAAAACATGCCAGCTAGTTGTTGGTGATCCAAGACCACATTACCTTCTGCATTCTTGATAACCCACAAGTATAGGGGATCGCAACAGTTTTCGAGGGTAGAGTATTCAACCCAAATTTATTGATTCGACACAAGGGGAGCCAAAGAATATTCTCAAATATTAGCAGCTGAGTTGTCAATTCAACCACACTTGGAAACTTAGTGTCTGCAGCAAAGTGTTTAGTAGCAAAGTAATATGATAGTGGTGGTAACGGTAACAAAAGTAAAGACAGCAAAAGTAATGTTTTTGGTATTTTGTAGTGATTGTAACAGTAGCAAAGTAAAAGTAAATAAGCGAGAACTAGTATATGGAAAACTCGTAGGCACCGGATTAGTGATGGATAATTATGCCGGATGCGGTTCGTCATGTAACAGTCATAACATAGGGTGACACAGAACTAGCTCCAATTCATCAATATAATGTAGGCATGTATTCCGAATATAGTCATACGTGCTTATGGAAAAGAACTTGCATAACATCATTTGTCCTACCCTCCCGTGGCAGCGGGGTCCTATTGGAAACTAAGGGATATTAAGGCCTCCTTTTAATAGAGAACCAGAACAAAGCATTAGCACATAGTGAATACATGAACTCCGCAAACTATGGTCATCACCGGGAGTGGTCCCGATTATTGTCACTTCGGGGTTGCCGGATCATAACACATAGTAGGTGACTATAGACTTGCAAGATAGGATCAAAAACTCACATATATTCATGAAAACATAATAGGTTCAGATCTGAAATCATGTCACTCGGGCCCTAGTGACAAGCATTAAGCATAGCAAAGTCATAGCAACATCAATCTCAGAACATAGTGGATACTAGGGATCAAACCCTAACAAAACTAACTCGATTACATGATAAATCTCATCCAACCCATCACCGTCCAGCAAGCCTACAATGGAATTACTCACGCACGGCGGTGAGCATCATGAAATTGGTGATGGAGGATGGTTGATGATGACGACGGCGACGAATCCCCCTCTCCGGAGCCCCGAATGGACTCCAGATCAGCCCTCCCGAGAAAGATTAGGGCTTGGCGGCGGCTCCGTATCATAAAACGCGATGATTTCTTCTCTATGATTTTTTCTCTCGAAAGCCAATATATGGAGTTGGAGTTGGCGTCGGAGGGTCTCCAGGGCGCCCAGGAGGGGGGGCGCGCCCCCCACCCTCGTGGACAGGGTGTGGGCCCCCTGGTATTCATCTTTGGCGAGGAGTTTTTATTATTTATTCTAAGATATTCTCTGGAGTTTCAGGTCATTCCGTGAACTTTTGTTTTCTGCACATAAAACAACATCATGGCAATTCTGCTGAAAACAGCGTCAGTCCGAGTTAGTTCCATTCAAATCATACAAGTTAGAGTCCAAAACAAGGGCAAAAGTGTTTGGAAAGGTAGATACGACGGAGACGTATCAACTCCCTCAAGCTGAAACCCTTGCTTGTCCTCAAGCAATTCAGTTGACAAACTGAAAGAGAAAAAGAAAAAACTTTTACAAACTCTGTTTGCTCTTGTTGTTGTAACATGAAAAGCCAGCATTCAAGTTTCAGCAAATATTATGAACTAACCATACTAACAATAACACATAGGTCTCACAATTACTCATATCAATAGCATAATCAGCGAGCGAGCCATAATAATAAAACTCGGATGACAACACTTTCTCAAAATAATCATAACATGATATAACAAATTGGTATCTCGCTAGCCCTTTCTGAGACCGCAAAACATAAATGCAGAGAAGCTTTAAAGATCAAGGACTGACTAAACATTGTAATCCATGGTAAAAGAGATCCAGTCAAGTCATACCAAATATAAACCAATAATAATGAATGCAAACGACAGTGTGCTCTCTAGCGGGTGCTTTTAATAAGAAGGGTGATGACTCACCATAAAAGTAAATAGATAGGCCCTTCGCAGAGGGAAGCAGGGATTTGTAGAGGTGCCAGAGCTCGATTTTAAAATAATATTGAATAACATTTTGAGCGTCATACTTTTGCTGTCAACGCAACAACTATGAGATGGCTGTATCTTCTATACTACATGCATTATAAGCAGTTCCCAAACAGAATTGTAAAGGTTTATACTCCCCCAACCACCAATAAGCATCAATCCATGGCTTGCTCGAAACAACGAGTGCCTCCAACATACAACAAACCTGGGGGAGTTTTGTTTAATTATTTTGATTTTCTTTGATCTTTTTGGATCATGGGACTAGGCATCCCGGGTACCGGCCCCTTCTCGTGAATGAGGAGCGGAGTCCACTCCTCTTGAGAATAACCTGCCTAGCATGGAAGATATAGGCAGCCCTAGTTGAAACATGAGCTGCTCGAGCATACAAAACAGGATGTTTATTTGAAGGTTTAGAGATTGGCACATAAAAATTTACTTGGAACGGCAGGTAAATGCCGCATATAGGTAGGTATAGTGGACTCATATGGAACAACTTTGGGGTTTAAGGAGTTTGGATGCACAAGCAGTATTCCTGCTTAGTACAGGTGAAGGCTAGCAAAAGACTGGGAAGCGACCAACTGAGAGAGCGACAACAGTCGTAAACATGCATTAAAATTAATTCACACCGAGTACAAGCATGAGTAGGATATAATCTTCCATGAACATAAATATTAGGAAGGCTATGTTGATTTGATTCAACTACATGCGTGAACATGTGCCAAGTCTAGTCACTCAATTCATTTAAAGGAGGATACCATCCCATCATACCACATCATAATCATTCTAACAGCATGTTGGCACGCAAGGTAAACCATTATAACTCATAGCTAATCAAGCATGGCACAAGCAACTATAATCTCTAAATGTCATTGCAAATATGTTTACTTCATAATAGCTGACTCAGGAATGATGAATCATCATATTTACAAAAACAAGAGAGGTCGAGTTCATACCAGCTTTCCTCATCCCAATAAGTCCATCATATATCATCATTTTTGCCTTTCACTTGCACGACCGAACAATGTGTATAATAATAAGATTCCACATGCATTGGACTAAGCTGGAATCTGCGAGCATTCAATAGACAGGAGAAGACAAGGCAATATGGTCTCTTGGTTAAATCAACAATGATGCATATAAGAGCCACTTCAACAATTTAATCATGGTCTTCTCCTACTGACCCCCAAATAAAAGAAAAGAAATAAAATCTATTTACACAGGAAAGCTCCCAACAAGGAAAAGAAGAACAGGAAATGTTTTTGGGTTTTCTTTTTAATTACTACAGCAAAGAGATAAACTACTACTAATAATTTTTTTGGTTTTTTTCTTAAGGTTTATTAAACACACAAGAAGAAAGCAGGAAAAAGAAAATAAACTAGCATGGATATTACAGTGAAAGAGTATGAGCACCGACATCTAGCAATGAGTGTGTGTGAACATGAATGTAATGTCTGTGGGAAATACGTACTCCCCCAAGCTTAGGCTTTTGGCCTAAGTTGGTCTATTGCCAGGGATAGCCTATCGGATACCCGTAGGTGAAGCTGGGGTCATACTATGATGCAGAATAGTTGGGCTCATACTGTGATGAAGAGGACTCTGACTGCCACTGGCTGGCAACCACCTCTGGATCCCAAGAATAAACAGACTGTCATGGAGGCTCATCTTGTTGCTCCGGTTCCGGGGCTGGTGTAGGATTCCGATAGGCTGGAATGGCCGCCCACGGAACGATGTGAGGACCTGCAGACAAGTTAAACAAAGAAGGAGCAGGCAGAGTAACAGTCTCAGGGTGATGTTTATCAAAGTATAATTTATATTTGAGCTCCCCTTCACGACTCTTAACAAGAAAGTCATGCGCTAGCATACTCTTATAATCTAAATAAGCACGGGGCAATGATGTTTCTTCTTTCTCCTCATGCCTAATAGGTATTTCAAAATATTCAGCTCGGCGCGAAGCATAAATGCCTCCAAAGATAGGGCCCTTAGTACGGTTCAAACTTAACCATCTAGCAACAATTCCACCCATACTAACAGAGTTATTGCGGTGTAAACCATGGAACAAAATAATAATATCAGGAACACTAAGGTTTCCACAGTTCCCGCGTCCAATCAAGCAACGACTAGCAAATAAGGCAAAGTAGCGTAAAACAGGAAAATGTATGCTAGTAATTCTTGCATCAGAAACCTTCCTGGTTTCTCCCACAGTGATAGTGTTAATAAAAGCTTCTACTTCGTTACGGTGTGGTTCATCCAAGGTGCCCTCAAAGGGTATTTTGCAAACCTCGCAAATTTCAGCTAATGGCATCTCCTTAACAACATCATATAAATGAAACTCTACTGATGGAGGTGATTTCTTAGGGAAAAAGTAGAAGTTTTGCACAAAAGTATTTGTGAGTAAGAGATACTGATGACGTTGGTCACGGAGGAAGTCGGTGAGGCCAGCATTCTCAATCAATAAAAAGAAATCCTCATAAATCCTGGCTCTCCTCAAGAATTCATTGGAAGGCCATTCACACGGCCGGACCTCCGCGGTGTGAGGCAAATTAAATTTGGGCTTCTGCTCTTCTTCCTTTTGTTTTTCCTTCAAGCTTCGGCTCGGCGAGCCCCTTAAAAGTCTCTTCATTATTTTCTGAAATAATCTGAAATTTTTAGCAACTTCAAATAAAAGTGAACCAACTTCAATAAAATTGATAGCAACAACTCCCACAAGTGCCTAGAGCCTATATCAAGCATTAGAACTACTTGGAACCATATAAATTTGACATGCAAACTCAAGAACATGGTAACCTATGCAGCACAAAATTGCAATGAATAAAGCACTAGAACAAAAACTAATTGGACCAATGGAGGAGTCACATACCAAGGAACAATCTCCCCAAGCAGTCTTGCGAGAGGTGCTTTGAGCAAGGAGATCGAAAATCACAGCAACAGGGGCTGGAACTCGTGCTTGAGTTGGTTTTTCTTGTTTTTGTGAGGCAGAGGAAGAAGATGGGTGTAGGGATAAGTGGAGGAGGGCCACCGTGGGCCCAGGGGGGGTAGGGCGCGCCCTCCACCCTCGTGGCCAGGTGGCAGCTCCCCCCGCGGTAATTTTTGCACAGTAAATCCTCAAATATTCCCGAAAAAATCATATTAAATTGGCATGGCATTCTGGGGAATTTTATTTTCGGGATATTTTTATATTGCACGGATAAGTCAGGAAACAGACAGAAAAAATACTGTTTTACTTTATTTCTACTAAATAACAGAAAATATAAAGAGGGTATAGAAGGTTGTGCTTCTAGTTTCATCCTTCTCGTGATCATCAAAATGAACCCACTAACAAGGTTGATCAAGTCTTGTTAACAAACTCATTCCGAATAGCACGGAACCGGAGAAATTTCGAATAACACTAAGTTACCTCAACGGGGATATGAAAATCCCCAACAATAATAATATCATACTTTTTCTTGACGGTAGGGAGAGGAAATTCAAAACCTCCAAATATAATCGATGGAATTTTTCCAATAGAGTTGATACTATAAACTTGAGGTTGTTTCCTCGGAAAGTGTACCGTGTGCTCATTACCATTAACATGAAACGTGACATTTCCTTTGTTGCAATCAATAACAGCCCCTGCAATATTAAGGAAAGGTCTTCCAAGAATAATAGACATACTATCATCCTTGGGAATATCAAGAATAACAAAGTCCGTTAAAATAGTAACGTTTGCAACTACAATAGGCACACCCTCACAAATACCGACAGGTATAGCAGTTGATTTATCAGCCATTTGCAAAGATATTTCAGTAGGTGTTAACTTATTCAAGTCAAGTCTACGATATAAAGAGAGAGGCATAACACTAACACCAGCTCCAAGATCACATAAAGCAGTTTTAACATAATTTCTCTTAATGGAGCATGGTATAGTAGGTACTCCTGGATCTCCAAGTTTCTTTGGTATTCCACCCTTAAAAGTATAATTAGCAAGCATGGTGGAAATTTCAGCTTCCGGTATCTTTTATTAGTAATGATATCCTTCATATACTTAGCATAAGGATTTGTTTTGAGCACATCAGTTAATCGCATACGCAAAAAGATGGGTCTAATCATTTCAGCAAAGCGCTCAAAATCCTCATCATCCTTTTTGTTGGATGGTTTCGGAGGAAAAGGCATGGGTTTCTGAACCCTTGGTTCCCTTTCTTTACCATGTTTCCTAGCAACGAAGTCTCTTTTATCATAATGTTGATTCCTTGATTGTGGGTTATCAAGATCAACATCAGGTTCAACTTCTATATCATTATCATTACTAGGTTGAGAATCATCATGAACATCATCATTAATATTTTCACTAGGTTCATGTTCATTACAAGATTTTGTTTCAGCATCAGACATAGAGATATCATTTGGATTCTTAGGTGGTTCAGCAGTAGGTTCACTAGAAGTTTGCAAAGTCCTATCATTTTTCTTTTTCTTCCTTTTAGAAGAACTAGGTACATCAATATTATTTCTCTAAAAATCTTGCTCGATTCTCTTAGGGTGGCCTTCAGGATACAAAGGTTCCCGAGTCATTCTACCAGTTCTAGTAGCCACTCTAACAGCATAATCATTTTTATTACTATTCATTTCATCAAGCACTTCTTTTTGAGCTTTAAGTACTTGTTCTACTTGAGTGGTAACCATAGAAGCATGTCTACCAAAATAAGCATTAAAGTCATCTTGCTTAAGCATAAAGTCATCAAACTCATCCAAGCACTGACTAGCAATTTTAGTAGGAGGGACTTCAGCTTTATCATATCTATAGAGAGAATTTACCTTTACTACCTGTGTCGGGATATCGGGATCAGGAGGTGATACGTCTCCAATGTATCTATAATTTTTGATTGCTCCATGCTACTTTATCTACTGTGTTGGACCATATTGGGCTTTATTTTCCACTTTTATATTATTTTTGGGTCTAACCTATTAACCGGAGGCCCAGCCCAGAATTGTTGTTTTTTGCCTATTTCAGTGTTTCGAAGAAACGGAATATCAAACGGAGTCCAAACGGAATGAAACCTTCGGGAACGTGATTTTCTCACCGAACGTGATCCAGGAGACTTGGACCCTACTCCAAGACGTAACAGAGGCAGTCATGAGGGTGGGGGGCGCCCGCCCCCAGGGCGCGCCCCCCTGCCTCGTGGCCCCCTGTTGCTCCACCGATGTACTCCTTCCTCCTATATATACCTATGTATCCCCAAACGATCAGAACAGGAGCCAAAAACCTAATTCCACCGCCGCAACCTTCTGTATCCATGAGATCCCATCTTGGGGCCTGTTCCGGAGCTCCACCGGAGGGGGCATCCACCACGGAGGGCTTCTACATCAACACCATAGCCCCTCCGATGAAGTGTGAGTAGTTTACTTCAGACCTTCGGGTCCATAGCTAGTAGCTAGATGGCTTCTTCTCTCTTTTTGGATCTCAATACAATGTTCTCCCCCTCTCTCGTGGAGATCTATTCGATGTAATCTTCTTTTTGCGGTGTGTTTCTTGAGACCGATGAATTGTGGGCTTATGATCCAGTTTATCTATGAATAATATTTGAATCTTCTCTGAATTCTTTTATGTATGATTGAGTTATCTTTGCAAGTCTCTTCGAATTATCCTTTTGGTTTGGCCAACTAGATTGGTAGTTCTTGCAATGGGAGAAGTGCTTAGCTTTGGGTTCAATCTTGCGGTGTCCTTTCCCAGTGACAGAAGGGGCAGCAAGGCACGTATTGTATTGTTGCCATCGAGGATAACAAGATGGGTTTTTTATCATATTGCATGAATTTATCCCTCTACATCATGTCATCTTGCTTAAGGCGTTACTCTGTTTTTAACTTAATAATCTAGATGCATGCTGGATAGCGGTCGATGACTGGAGTAATAGTAGTAGATGCAGAATCATTTCGATCTACTTGTCTCGGACGTGATGCCTATATACATGATCATACCTAGATATCCTCATAACTATGCTAAATTCTGTCAATTGCTCAACAGTAATTTATTCACCCACCGTAGAATATCTATGCTCTTGAGAGAAGCCACTAATGAAACCTATGGCCCCCGGGTCTATTCTCATCATATCAATCTCTATCGCTTTATTACTTGCTTTGTTTTTTACTTTGCCTTCTACTTTTCACTTTGCATCTATCTATCAAAAATACCAAAAATATTGTTTATCATTTCTATCAGATCTCACTCTCGTAAGTGACCGTGAAGGGATTGACAACCCCTAATCGCGTTGGTTGTGAGTAGCTATCGTTTTGTGTAGGTACGGGGGACTTGTGCGTGGTCTCCTACTGGATTGATACCTTGGTTCTCAAAAACTGAGGGAAATACTTATGCTACTTTGTTGCATCATCCTCTCCTCTTCGGGGAAATCCAACGCAGTGCTCAAGAGGTAGCAAGAAGAATTTCTGGCGCCGTTGCTGGGGAGGCTTACGCAAGCAAGTCAACAATACCAAGTACCCATCACAATCCCTATCTCTCGCATTACATTATTTGCCATTTGCCTCTCGTTTTCCTCTCCCCCACTTCACCCTTGCCGTTTTATTCGCCCTCTCTTTCCCAATCTCCTCTTTTCTTTCCCGTTTGCCTTTTTCCGTTGCCTTTCTGTTTGCTTGTGTGTTGGATTACTTGTTGCCATGGCGCAAGATAATACCAAATTGTGTGACTTCTCGAATACCAATAATAATGATTTCCTTAGTACTCCGATTGCTCCTCTTAATAATGATGAGTCTTGTGAAATCAATACCGCTTTGCTGAATCTTGTTATGAAAGATCAATTCGCCGGCCTTCCTAGTGAAGATGCCGCTACTCATCTAAACAATTTTGTTGATTTGTGTGATATGCAAAAGAAGAAAGATACGGATAACAATATTGTCAAATTGAAGTTATTTCCTTTTTCACTTAGAGATCGTGCTAAAGTTTGGTTTTCGTCTTTGCCTAAAAATAGTATTGATTCTTGGAACAAGTGCAAAGATGCTTTTATCTCTAAGTATTTTCCTCCCGCTAAGATAATCACTCTTAGGAACGATATTATGAATTTTAAACAACTTGATCATGAGCATGTTGCCCAATCTTGGGAAAGAATGAAATTGATGCTTCACAATTGCCCTACTCATGGTTTGAACTTATGGATGATCATACAAAATTTTTATGCCGGATTGAATTTTGCTTCTAGAAATCTTTTAGATTCGGCCGGGGGAGGCACGTTTATGGAAATTACGTTAGGAGATGCTACAAAATTGCTTGATAATATTATGGCTAATTATTCTCAATGGCACACCGAAAGATTTTCTAGTAAAAAAGTGCATGCTATAGAAGACATCAATGTTTTGAGTGAAAAGATGGATGAACTTATGAAGATGTTTGCTAATAAAAATACTCGTCTTGATCCCAATCATATGCCTTTATCTACTTTGCTTGAGAATAATAATGAATCTATGGATGTGAATTTTGTTGGTAAGAATAGATTTGGAAACAACGCGTATAGAGGGAATTTTAATCCTAGGCCTTATCCTAGTAATCCTTCTAATAATTATGGAAATTCCTACAACAACTCTTATGGAAATTTTAATAAGATGCCCTCTTAACTTGAGAGTAGTGTTAAAGAGTTTATGAATTCACAAAACAATTTTAATGCTTTGCTTGAAGAGAAATTGCTTAAAGTTGATGATTTGGCTAGGAACATTGATAGAATTTATCTTGAAATTGATTCTTTAAAGCTTAGATCTATTCCTTCCAAGCATGATATCAATGAGTCTCTCAAAGCCATGAGAATTTCCATTGATGAGTGCAAATAGAGAACCGCTAGGATGTGTGCTTCCAAAGATGCCTTTATTAAAGCGTGTTCTTCTAATTCCTATGAAAATCAAGATGAAGATCTAAAATTTATTGATGTGTCCCCGATTAAATCTTTGTTTTGCAATATGAAACTTGATGAAACTGAATATGATCTTCCTTTAACTAGAAGGCGTTCTAAGAATTCGGAGTTTCTAGATCTTGATGATGAAATTGATGAAAGTAGGATTGAAAGAAATAAAAACCTAGATGTTACTAAACCCACTATTTTGGATCTCAAGGAATTAAATTATGAAAATTTCTCTTTAATTGATTGTATTTCCTTGTTGCAATCCGTGCTAGATTCTCCTCATGCTTATAGTCAAAATAAGGCCTTTACCGAACACATTGTTGATGCCTTGATGCAATCTTATGAAGAAAAACTCGAGTTGAAAGTTTCTATCCCTAGAAAACTCTATGATGAGTGAGAACCTACTATGAAGATTAAAATTAAAGATTATGAGTTTCATGCTTTGTGTGATTTGGGTGCTAGTGTCTCTACACTTCCCAAAACTTTGTGTGATTTGCTAGATTTCCGTGACTTTGATGATTGCTCTCTAAACTTGCATCTTGCGGATTCCTCTATTAAAAAGCCTATGGGAAGAATTAATGATGTTCTTATTGTTGCAAATAGGAATTATGTGCCCGTAGATTTTATCGTTCTTGATATAGATTGCAATCCTTCATGTCCTATTATTCTTGGTAGACCTTTCCTTAGAACGATTGGTGCAATTATTGATATGAAGGAAGGGAATATTAGATTCCAATTTCCCTTAAAGAAGGCATGGAACACTTCCCTAGAAAGAAAATAAAATTACCATATGAATCTATCATGAATAGAGCCACTTATGGATTGCCTACCAAAGATGGCAATACCTAGATCTATCCTTGCTTTTATGCCAAGCTAGGGGCGTTAAACGATAGCGCTTGTTGGAAGGCAACCCAATTTTATTATATGTTTTTTGTTTTTGCTTCTGTTTAGGAATAATAATCCATCTAGCCTCTGTTTGGATGTGGTTTTATGTTTTAATTAGTGTTTGTGCCAAGTAGAACCTATAGGATAACCTACAATGATAATTGATTTGATTCTGCTGAAAAACAGAAACTTTGCACGCACGAATATAATTTTTTTAAATCACAGGAACGTGCTTTTGCATTGATTCTTTTTTTCTGATCAACAAGCAAAGTTTCCGGGACTTCCTATTTTGGTAGAATTTTTAGAGTTCCATAAGTTTGCGTTAGTTACAGATTGCTACAGACTGTTCTGTTTTTGACAGATTCTGTTTTGCGTGTGTTGTTTGCTTATTTTGATGAATCTATGGCTAGTAAAATAGTTTATAATCCATAGAGAAGTTGGAATACAGTAGGTTTAACACCAATATAAATAAAGAATGAGTTCATTAGAGTACTTTGAAGTAGTCTTTTGTTTTCTTTCTCTAACGGAGCTCACAAGATTTCTGTTGAGTTTTGTGTTGTGAAGTTTTCAAGTTTTGGGTGAATTCTTTTGATGGATTATGGAACAAGGAGTGGCAAGAGCCTAAGCTTGGGGATGCCCGTGGCACACCCAAGATAATCCAAGGACACCAAAAAGTCAAAGCTTGGGGATGCTCCGGAAGGCATCCCCTCTTTCCTCTACTTCCATCGGTAATTTACTTGGAGCTATATTTTTATTCACCACATGATATGTGTTTTGCTTGGAGCGTCTTGTATTATTTGCATCTTTGCTTGTTAGTCTACCACAATCATCCTTCCTGTACACACCTTTCTGAGAGAGCCATACATGAATTGGAATTTGCTAGAATACTCTATGTGCTTCACTTATATCTTTTGAGCTTGGTTGTTTTTCTCATAGTGCTTCACTTATATCTTTCGAGCGTGATAATTTTTGCTCTAGCGCTTTACTTAAATCTTTTAGAGCACGGTGGTGGATTTGTTTTAAAGAAACTATTGATCTCTCATGCTTCACTTAGATTATTTTGAGAGTCATTAATAGCATGGTAATTTGCTTAATATTAATATACTTGGTATTCAAGATTTGTGAAACTTTCTTTTGAGTGCGTTGAATACTAAGATAAGTTTGATGCTTGATAATTGTTTTGAGATTTGGAGGTGATAATATCAAAGTCGTGCTAGTTGAGTAATTATGAATTCAAAGAATGCTTGTGTTGAAGTTTGCAAGTCCCGTAGCATGCACGTATGGTTAAAGTTGTGTAACAAATTTGAAACATGAAGTGTACCTGGTTTGTGCATCCTTATGAGTGGCGGTCGGGGACGAGCGATGGTCTTTTCCTACCAATCTATCCCCCTAGGAGCATGCGCGTAGTACTTGATTTTTGATGACTTCTAAATTTTTGCAATAAGTATATGAGTTCTTTTGACTAATGTTGAGTCCATGGATTATACGCACTTTTACCTTTCCACCTTTGCTAGCCTCTTCGGTACCGTGCATTGCCCTTTCTCACCTTGAGAGTTGGTGCAAACTTCGCCGGTGCATCCAAACCCCGTGATACGATACGCTCTATCACACATAAACGTCCTTATATCTTCCTCAAAACAGCCACCATACCTACCTATCATGGCATTTCCATAGCCATTCCGAGATATATTGCCATGCAACTTCCATCATCATATTCATGACATACATTACTTTTGTCATATTGCCATTGCATGATCATGTACTTGACATTGTATTTGTGGCAAAGCCACCATGCATTATTTTTCATACATGTCACTCTTGATTCATTGCACCATCCCGGTACACCGCCGGAGGCATTCATATAGAGTCATATCTTGTTATAAGTTTTGAGTTGTAATCCTTATGTTGTAATCAACAGAAGTGTGATGATCATCATTATTAGAGCATTGCCCAAAAAAAAGAGAGAAAGGCCAAAAGAAAAAAAAAGGCCCAAAAAAAGGGCAATGCTACTATCTCTTTTTCCACACTTGTGCTTCAAAGTAGCACCTTGTTCTTCATGTAGTGAGTCTCATAAGTTGTCTTTTTATACTAGTGGGAATTTTTCATTATCGAACTTGGGTTGTATATTCCTACGATGGGCTTCCTCAAATGCCCTAGGTCTTCATGAGCAAGCAAGTTGGATGCACACCCACTAGTTTTCTTTTATTGAGCATTCATATCTCTAGTGCATCCGTTGCATGGTAATCCCTACTCCTCATGTTGACATCAATTGATGGGCATCTCCATAGTCCGTTGATTATCCTCGTCAATGCGAGACTTTCTCCTTTTTTGTCTTCTCCACACAATCCCCATCATCATATTTTGTTCCACCCATAGTGCTATATCCATGGCTCACACTCATGTATTGCGTGAAGGTTGAAAAAGTTTGAGATTATTTAAGTATGAAACAATTGCTTCGCTTGTCATCGGGGCTATAGAAGTTGGGAACATCTTTGTATGACGAAAATGAAGCATAGCCTAACCATATGATTTTTTAGGGATGAACTTTCTTTTGCCATGCTATTTTGAGAAGACATGATTGCTTTGATTAGTATGCTTGAAGTATTATTATTTTTATGTCAATATGAACTTTTGTCTTGAATCTTTCAGATCTGAATATTCACATCACAATTAAGAAGATTTACATTGAAATTATGCCAAAGTATCACTCCGCATCAAAAATTCTTTTTTTATCATTTACCTACTCGAGGACGAGCAGGAATTAAGCTTGGGGATGCCTGATACGTCTCCAACGTATCTATAATTTTTGATTGCTCCATGCTACTTTATCTACTGTTTTGAACTATATTGGGCTTTATTTTCCACTTTTATATTATTTTTGGGACTAACTATTAACCGGAGGCCCAGCCCAGAATTGTTGTTTTTTTTGCCTATTTCAGTGTTTCGAAGAAACAGAATATCAAACGGAGTCCAAACGGAATGAAACTTTCGGGAACGTGACTTTCTCACCGAACGTGATCCAGGAGACTTGGACCCTGCTCCAAGGAACAAAAGAGGGCGCGCCCCTGCCTCGTGGGCCCCCTGTTGCTCCACCGACGTACTCCTTCCTCCTATATATACCTACGTACCCCCAAACGATCAGAACAGGAGCCAAAAACGGGCGTGTGTTGTTTGCTTATTTTGATGAATCTGTGGCTAGTAAAATAGTTTATAATCCATAGAGAAGTTGGAATACAGTAGGTTTAACACCAATATAAATAAAGAATGAGTTCATTACAGTACTTTGAAGTAGTCTTTTGTATTCTTTCTCTAACGGAGCTCACGAGATTTCTGTTGAGTTTTGTGTTGTGAAGTTTTCAAGTTTTGGGTGAATTCTTTTGATGGATTATGGAACAAGGAGTGGCAAGAGCCTAAGCTTGGGGATGCCCATGGCACTCCCAAGATAATCTAAGGACACCAAAAAGTCAAAGCTTGGGGATGCCCTCCCCTCTTTCGTCCACTTCCATCGGTAATTTACTTGGAGCTATATTTTTTTCACCACATGATATGTGTTTTGCTTGGAGCGTCTTGTATTATTTGCGTCTTTGCTTGTTAGTTTAGCACAATCATCCTTGTTGTACACACCTTTTGACAGAGCCATACATGAAATGGAATTTGTTAGAATACTCTATGTGCTTCACTTATATCTTTTGAGCTTGATAGTTTTGCTCATAGTGCTTCACTTGTATCTTTTGAGCGTGATAATTTTTGCTCTAGTGCTTCACTTAGATCTTTTTAGAGCATGGTGGTGGATTTGTTTTAAAGAAACTATTGATCTCTCATGCTTCATTTAGATTATTTTGAGAGTCGTTAATAGCATGGTAATTTGCTTAATGTTAATATACTTGGAATTCAAGATATGTGAAACTTTCTTTTGAGTGCGTTGAATACTAAGATAAGTTTGATGCTTGATAATCGTTTTGAGATATGAAGATGGTGATATTAAAGTCATGCTAGTTGAGTATTTGTAAATTTAAAGAATACTTGTGTTGAAGTTTGTGACTCCCGTAGCATGCACGTATGGTGAACCGTTATGTGATGAACTCGGAGCATGATTTATTTATTGATTGTCTTCCTTATGAGTGGCGGTCGGGGATGAGCGATGGTCTTTTCCTACCAATCTATCCCCCTAGGAGCATGCGCATAATACTTTGCTTTGATAACTTCTAGATTTTTGCAATAAGTATATGAGTTCTTTATGACTAATGTTGAATCCATGGATTATACGCACTTTTTCCCATCCTTCCACCTTTGCTAGCCTCTCTAATACCGCGCACTTTTCGCCGGTATCATACACCCACCATATACCTTCCTCAAAACAGCCACCATACCTACCTATTATAGCATTTCCATAGCCATTCTGAGATATATTGCCATGCAACTTTCCACCGTTCCATTTATTATGACATGCTCCATCATTGTCATATTGCTAGCATGATCATGTAGTTGACATTGTATTTGTGGCAAAGCCACCGTTCATAATTCTTTCATACATGTCACTCTTGATTCATTGCATATCCCGGTACACCGCCGGAGGCATTCATATAGAGTCATACTTTGTTCTAAGTATCGAGCTGTAATTGTTGAGTTGTAAGAAAAATAAAAGTGTGATGATCGTCATTATTAGAGCATTGTCCCAAGTAAGGAAAGGATGATGGAGACTATGATTCCCCCACAAGTTGGGATGAGACTCCGGACGGAAAAAAGAGGCCAAAAAAAGAGAAAGGCCCAAATAAAAAAAATGAGAGAAAGAGAGAGAAGAGACAATGCTACTATCCTTTTACCACACTTGTGCTTCAAAGTAGCACCAAGATCTTCATATACTAGTGGGAATCTTTCATTATACTAGTGGGAATCTTTCATTATAGAACTTGGCTTGTATATTCCAATGATGGGCTTCCTCAAAATGCCCTAGGTCTTCGTGAGCAAGCAAGTTGGATGCACACCCACTTAGTTTCTTTTGTAGAGCTTTCATATACTTATAGCTCTAGTGCATTCGTTGCATGGCAATCCCTACTCACTCACATTGATATATATTGATGGGCATCTCCGTAGCCCGTTGATACGCCTAGTTGGTGTGAGACTATCTTCCCTCTTTTTGTCTTCTCCACAACCACCATTCTATTCCACATATAGTGCTATATCCATGGCTCACGCTCATGTATTGCGTGAAGATTGAAAAAGTTTTGAGAATGTCATAAGTATGAAACAATTGCTTGGTTTGTCATCAGGGTTGTGCATGATTTAAATATTTTGTGTGGGGAAGATGGAGCATAGCCAGACTATATGATTTTGTAGGGATAACTTTCTTTGGCCATGTTATTTTGAGAAGACATGATTGCTTTGATTAGTATGCTTGAAGTATTATTATTTTTATGTCAATATGAACTTTTGTCTTGAATCTTTCGGATCTGAATATTCATGCCACAATTAAGAAGATTTACATTGAAATTATGCCAAAGTATCACTCCGCATCAAAAATTCTTTTTTTATCATTTACCTACTCGAGGACGAGCAGGAATTAAGCGTGGGGATGCCTGATACGTCTCCAACGTATCTATAATTTTTGATTGCTCCATGCTACTTTATCTACTGTTTTGGACCATATTGGGCTTTATTTTCCACTTTTATATTATTTTTGGGACTAACCTATTAACCGGAGGCCCAGCCCAGAATTGCTGTTTTTTTGCCTATTTCAGTGTTTCGAAGAAACGGAATATCAAACGGAGTCCAAACGGAATGAAACCTTCGGGAACGTGATTTTCTCACCGAACGTGGTCCAGGAGACTTGGACCCTGCTCCAAGACGTAACAAAGGCGGTCACGAGGGTGGGGGGCACGCCCCCCAGGGCGCGCCCCCTGCCTTGTGGCCCCCCTGTTGCTCCACCGACGTACTCCTTCCTCCTATATATACCTACGTATCCCCAAACGATCAGAACAGGAGCCAAAAACCTAAATTCCACCGCCGCAACCTTCTGTATCCACGAGATCCCATCTTGGGGCCTGTTCCGGAGCTTCGCTGGAGGGGGCATCCACCACGGAGGGCTTCTACATCAACACCATAGCCCCTCCGATGAAGTGTGAGTAGTTTACTTCAAACCTTCGGGTCCATAGGTGGTAGCTAGATGGCTTCTTCTCTCTTTTTGGATCTCAATACAATGTTCTCCCCCTCTCTCATGAAGATCTATTCGATGTAATCTTCTTTTTGCGGTGTGTTTCTTGAGATCGATGAATTGTGGGCTTATGATCCAGTTTATCTATGAATAATATTTGAATCTTCTCTAAATACTTTTATGTATGATTGAGTTATCTTTGCAAGTCTCTTCGAATTATCCTTTTGGTTTGGCCAACTAGATTGGTAGTTCTTGCAATGGGAGAAGTGCTTAGCTTTGGGTTCAATCTTGCGGTGTCCTTTCCAAGTGACAGAAGGGGCAGCAAGGCACGTATTGTATTGTTGCCATCGAGGATAACAAGATGGGGTTTTTATCATATTGCATGAATTTATCCCTCTACATCATGTCATCTTGCTTAAGGAGTTACTCTGTTTTTAACTTAATACTCTAGATGCATGCTGGATAGCGGTCGATGACTGGAGTAATAGTAGTAGATGCAGAATCATTTCGATCTACTTGTCTCGGACGTGATGCCTATATACATGATCATACCTAGATATCCTCATAACTATGCTCAATTCGGTCAATTGCTCAATAGTAATTTGTTCACCCACCGTAGAATATCTATGCTCTTGAGAGAAGCCACTAGTGAAACCTATGGCTCCCGGGTCTATTCTCATCATATCAATCTCTATCGCTTTATTACTTGCTTTGTTTTTTTACTTCGCCTTTTACTTTTCACTTTGCATCTATCTATCAAAAATACCAAAAATATTATTTATCATCTCTACCAGATCTCACTCTCGTAAGTGACCGTGAAGGGATTGACAACCCCCAATCACGTTGGTTGCGACTACCTATCGTTTTGTGTAGGTACGAGGGACTTGTGCGTGGTATCCTACTGGATTGATACCTTGGTTCTCAAAAACTGAGGGAAATACTTACGCTACTTTGCTGCATCATCCTCTCCTCTTCGGGGAAATCCAACACAGTGCTCAAGAGGTAGCAGGAGGTTCTTTAGTGAATAAGGAATTGAGATCATATACTTCTTCAACAGGCGGTAAATTAAGACCGTGTATTTCTTCAATAGGAGGTAAATTCTTAACATCTTCAGCTTTAATACCTTTTTCTTTCATAGATTTCTTTGCCTCTTGCATATCTTCGGGACTGAGAAATAGAACACCTCTCTTCTTCGGAGTTGGTTTAGGAATAGGCTCAGTAATTGGCTCATCAGCTGGCTCGGGAGTTGGCTCAGGAGGTGCCCAATTATTTTCATTTGTCAACATATTATTCAATAGAATTTCAGCTTCATCCGGTGTTCTTTCCCTAAAAAGAGAACCAGCACAACTATCCAGGTAATCTCTGGAAGCATCAGTTAGTCCATTATAAAAGATGTCAAGTATTTCAGGTTTCTTAAGAGGATGATCAGGCAAAGCATTAAGTAACTTGAGAAGCCTCCCCCAAGCTTGTGGGAGACTCTCTTCTTCAGTTTGCACGAAGTTGTATATTTCCCTCAAAGCAGCTTGTTTCTTATGAGCAGGGAAATATTTAGCAGAGAAGTAATAAATCATATCTTGGGGACTACGCACACAACCAGGATCAAGACAATTAAACCATATCTTAGCATCACCCTTTAATGAGAACGAAAATATTTTGAGTAAATAAAGGTAGTGTGATCTCTCATTATTAGTAAACAGGGCAGCTATATCATTTAAATTAGTAAGATGTGCCACAATAGTTTCAGATTCATAGCCATAGAAAGGATCAGATTTAACCAAAGTAATTATATCTGGATCAACAGAAAATTCATAATAATCCTTATCGGGAACACATATAGGTGAAGTAGCAAAAGCAGGGTCGGGTTTCATTCTATCTCTAAGAGATTCTTTACTCCATTTAATTAGCAGCCTCTTAAGTTCGTATCTATCCTGGCAAGCAAAAATAGCTGCAGAAGATTCTGCATCAAAAAGATAACCCTCAGGAATAGCAGGAATATTCTCATCATCACTCTCATCATCGTATTCAGATTCAATAATTCTCTTTCTCTAGACTTAGAAATCTGTTCATCAAGAAATTCACCAAGGAGCACAGTAGTATCAAGCATAGAAGCAGTTTCATCATAAGTATCATGCATAGCAGAAGTGGCATCATCAATAACATGCAACATATCGGAACGAATAGCAGAAGCAGGTTTAGGTGTCGCTAGCTTACTCATAACAGAAGGTGAATCAAGTGCAGAGCTAGATGGCACTTCCTTACCTCCCCTCGTAGTTGAGGGCAAAATTGTTGTCTTAGCGTCTTTCAAGTTCTTCATAGTGTCCAGCAAATATAAATCCCAAGTGACCAAAAGAATAGAGCTATGCTCCTCGGCAACGGCGCCAGAAAAAGGTCTTGATAACCCACAAGTATAGGGGATCGCAACAGTTTTCGAGGGTAGAGTATTCAACCCAAATTTATTGATTCGACACAACGGAGCCAAAGAATATTCTCAAGTATTAGCAGCTGAGTTGTCAATTCAACCACACCTGGAAACTTAGTATCTGCAGCAAAGTGTTTAGTAGCAAAGTAATATGATAGTGGTGGTAACGGTAACAAAAGTAAAGACAGCAAAAGTAATGTTTTTGGTATTTTGTAGTGATTGTAACAGTAGCAAAGTAAAAGTAAATAAGCGAGAACCAGTATATGGAAAACTCGTAGGCACCGGATTAATGATGGATAATTATGCCGGATGCGGTTTGTCATGTAACAGTCATAACATAGGGTGACACAGAACTAGCTCCAATTCATCAATATAATGTAGGCATGTATTTCGAATATAGTCATACGTGCTTATGGAAAAGAACTTGCATGGCATCTTTTGTCCTACCCTCCCGTGGCAGCGGGGTCCTCTTGGAAACTAAGGGATATTAAGGCCTCCTTTTAATAGAGAACCAGAACAAAGCATTAGCACATAGTGAATACATGAACTCCTCAAACTATGGTCATCACCGGGAGTGGTCCCGATTATTGTCACTTCGGGGTTGCCAGATCATAACACATAGTAGGTGACTATAGACTTGCAAGATAGGATCAAGAACTCACATATATTCATGAAAACATAATAGGTTCAGATCTGAAATCATGGCACTCGGGCCCTAGTGACAAGTATTAAGCATAGCAAAGTCATAGCAACATCAATCTCAGAACATAGTGGATACTAGGGATCAAACCCTAACAAAACTAACTCGATTACATGATAAATCTCATCCAACCCATCACCGTCCAGCAAGCCTACGATGGAATTACTCACGCACGGCGGTGAGCATCATAAAATTGGTGATGGAGGATGGTTGATGATGACGACGCCGACGAATCCCCCTCTCCGGAGCCCCGAACGGACTCCAAATCAGCTCTCTCGATGATTTCTTCTCTCTGATTTTTTTTCTCCCCGAAAGCCAATATATGGAGTTGGAGTTGGCGCCGGAGGGTCTCCAGGGGGCCCACGAGGTAGGGGGGTGCGCCCAGGAGGGGGGGGCCACCCTCGTGGACAGGGTGTGGGCCCCCTGATCTTCATCTTTGGCAAGGATTTTTTATTATTTATTCTAAGATATTCCGTGGAGTTTCAGGTCATTCCGAGAACTTTTGTTCTCTGCACATAAAACAACATCATGGCAATTCTGCTGAAAATAGCGTTAGTCCGGGTTAGTTTCATTCAAATCATACAAGTTAGAGTCCAAAACAAGGGCAAAAGTGTTTGGAAAAGTAGATACGACGGAGACGTATCAATTCTTAATTGAAGAAATTGTGTTTCTCCGAAACATTTCGGTGGCCATGGCATGGAAATTTTTTGAATTTTCCTCACCAACTTTAATGCTGCGTATAGTACAACGTTGCTTCCAATATACAAATTGCCAATGTAAGATATCCTCCAGATGCAATTTCACAATTCACGTGAAATTAAACTCCGGACTAGTCAAAGGCCTAAGCTCCTCTAGTCCATCAAAGTAAAGAATCACTTTGTTGCGGTCAGAAATGAGCGCCTTAACTGTGGACAGATTGAGGTGCCATTTCTTGAGGGCGTATCGAAGTGCCTTGAATTTAGAGGAAATAGTTAAGGCAACCGAGGATCTGGCCACAGACTTGTTCCAAACTTGATCAACACAATCGTAAAAGCCAGGCAAATCAATCCAATAATTTTCAAAGCGAAAGACTTTAGCCTTAGGAATAGCAGTAGCAATCGAGACCACGCACGGGACGTGATCAGAGGCCGTGCGTGCAAGCAGCAATACTAGCGTGTTGGGATGATCCGAAGTCCATGCAACTGAAGTAAAAAACCAGTCAATCTGTTCAAGTAAAGGTTCAGTTTGCATATTTGACCAAGTGAATTGCCGTCCCTTAATTGGTAGCTCAACACGACCCAAGTGGCCAATCACTTCATTAAACAGAAAGATATCGCTGACATTACCCCCAGGTAGTTTACAATTTTCCAACGACCGCATAAAATTGGAATCGCCCATAAGCAGCCAATTATCATCACAATTGATGTCAAGGTTGTATAACCATTGCACAAAATCATTGTGGGCCGGACCCTGGCAAGGGCCTTAAACTAACACTAGGGTCCAAACTTCAGAAGTATGCTTAGAGCGGAATTCCAGAATAATACCATAATGCCTTGCCTCAATTAATTTACCCTCAAAGAAAGAGGAGTTCCAAATGATGACCATACCAGCCGAGGCACCCACCGAAGGCACATATGAAAAATTGTCAAAACGTCGTGGACAAAACTTCCTAATAAACATGTGATCAATATGCATACACTTCGTTTCTTGGAGACAGACCATAGAGCAGCCACTTTCATCAATCTTTTGTTTAACCGCTAATTGCCGTGCTTCAGAATTAAGACCACGCACGTTCCAACATAAAACCTTCCAGTCTTTAAACTCTGACTGATCCATTACAAACCATAACAAAAAGCAACAAAAGTAGATCATGCAATGCCCTACACTGACCAGCTAAGCATAGCCATGGGAGAGAGAACCCAAAATGAAAACATAAATAAATATAGATGACATTTAAAGCGGTACGCCATGGACCATGAAGCTGTCCAATGCAACTAATCATCAGAACTCTTGCTGCTGGAGGTGGTAGAAGGATCAGCCTCAAGCTTATCCTTGGAGATCTTCTCAGGAGCAATGCCCAGACGTGCCCCGATACGCTGAAGATCAGTAACAGGCATTGGTGGAGGCACTGTCGGGTTCCCCTCCGGCTGTGAAGAGCTGGTTCGCCGCCTCTTGAAAGTACGTTGGGTCTTGATCTATTGGGAGTCTCTGCTTGGGGATCTGTGATAGCCATCGCGTAACACACTTAGACGTGCACTGCGACGCACCTCTGTGTCTACCAAAATTTTAGCAGATCTTGGTTTCCGGCCATGCTTGGTGGTCACCTTAGTGTCAGCAGAGAACTCAAAGGACTTGGTGACAGGTTCAGAGAGATCATCAAAGCAAAGAGCCCTTGCAACTGGTCTCCTAACTGGAGAAGCCTGGCGTGGAAGGCTGTAAGAGGATTCTGGCGGAGGCTGCAGAGAGAAGCTGACATCTGCTCCATTGTAACAAATATCCCATGAGCTCTTAGTTAGAAGTAGAGACCCAAAATCAGTCTTGAACACAAACTTTGAGATTTCAGTAGTGAAAATAGCCGGCAAGAACTTCTGGAAAGTGCGCTGCCATTGCATAACAGGTGGCAGAACAGGACCAAATACAGTGAGAACTTGCCCAATATGAAGAGGACGCTGCATAGGGGGCGCTGGTTGCTACAAGATCACCATATCATCAACTGGTTGAGCATTAACAGAATCATCCGAAACTTGCAGAATGATTGATTCCTGCGACTGGTTCGCCTCAACATGATTTTCATCCACAAGCTCCTATTGCACATGCAGATCATCATGTGGAGCCTCGTGGTGATGTGGTTCATGATCGTGAGCCGGTGGTGGTAGTTCATCCCAGCCAATTTTAGGAAATTCCGGCATAACCCAGTTATGGTTATGAAATTGCAGATTCCCAGGGAGTGGGTGAGGGTTGCCATCGAAGGGCATCGGATCCTCATCAGGTGGCAAGATATCAGCAAAGTCTGCGGAGAATATGTATATCGAAGAAGACCAAGATATGCGTGAACCCCCAAAGTCAGCAAACTCCCGATAGACCACATCACGCGGCACTAAGTTAGTTTCCGGAAAGAAACGTACGCCAAAGTACGAACAAGCCGAGGATCATCCTGGTGCTAGTGATGGAAACGACCAAAAGTGCTGATTGCATCTGCAATATACTGCGTGCGCCTATAATCCAGGAGTATACCAACAATCATAACCCATCCCCGACGAAAACCCTGAATAGCTCTGTAATTAATACCCTCATCATGTGGCACAAATCAAAACAATCTATCATCGTCAAGTTCGAACGGAGGATGATCTACAAGAGCTTGCCTAGCAACCGGACTATGGAAACGCAAGAGTCCAACTCCTTGAATCCAAGGCTGAGCATCAAGAACCGTGCGGCCAAGATTTTTGATAACAAAATCACTGACCATATTTCTGAAGATGGGAACTTCTTCAGGCAAGGGAGAAGGCTCGACGATGGCAATGGCGTATTCTTCATGCTGACGATCAGGAGCCATTGCTGGAGAGTAGAAGGTGCGCGGAAGTTGAGGGAGTCCTGGATTAGGGGGTATCCGGACAGCTGGACTATACACTTTGCCCAGACTATTGGACCGTGGAGATACAAGACTCAAGCCTTCATCCCGTGTCCGGATGGGACTGTCCTTTGCGTCGAAGACAAGCTTGGTGATCCGGATATTAGATTTCCTTCTTTGTAACCGACTCTCTGTAAACCCTAGCCCCCTCCGGTGTCTATATAAACCGGAGGGTTTGGTCCATATAGGGACAATCATAATCATCATAGGCTAGCTTCTAGGGTTTAGCCTCTACGATATCGTGGTAGATCAACTCTTGTAATACTCATATCATCAAGATCAATCAAGCAGGAAGTAGGGTTTTACCTCCATCGAGAGGGCCCGAACCTGGGTAAAACATCGTGTCCCTTGCCTCCTGTTACCATTAGCCTTAGATGCACAGATTGGGACCCCCTACCCGAGATCCGCCGGTTTTGACACCGACATTGGTGCTTTCATTGAGAGTTCCTCTGTGTCATCGCTGCAAGGCTCGATGGCTCCTTTAATCAACAACAACTCGGACAGAGCTTCGTGTTCGGCGGCTTCGCACTGCAGGCCAATTCGCTTGGCGATCTGGAGTAGATCGACAGCTACGCCCCTGGCCATCAGGTCGGGTTCGGAAACTTGAACTACATGGCCGATATCTGCGGAGACTTGATCTTCGAGGGCTTCGGGCCTATGCCAGGAGCGCCGAACAGTCACGACGAGCACGGCTTAGACCTGCTGTCGGACAATACTCGGGATATCGCACATGCGGGAGCTCCGGACATAAATCCTGGGCATATTGTGTCGTCTGAGGACGGGTGGATGGACCCCGCCCCAGAGGCCGCGCACTCATCGGCGGTAGAGCCGAGCACCGGCTTCACCCCCAAGGAAGCCTGTGTCTCCGGACCCCTGGACTTGTGTCCGGCTGTAGGTACCAGACCGCGCGCCCCCAAGCCTGCCGATTCTGGTTGGGCTCCGGTAATGGAATTCACCGCTGTGGATATCTTCCAGCACTCGCCCCTCGGCGACATGCTGAATTCACTAACGTCTCTCTCTTTGTCAGGAGTCGCTTGGCCGAACTATGTTCGGCTTGAGGGGGGAGAAGGCAATGATGAAATTCGTCCCCCACCCACCACCCACTTCATAGGCAATGTAGACGAAGTAACAGATGTGCTTGACTTCGACTCCGATGACACCAACGGTACGGACGTTGGCGCAGGGGACGATTCCGAACCACCGCCCACGGGGCGCTGGACCGCCACCTCATCATAAGATATATACATGGTGGGCACGCCTAATGAGAACGATGGCGACAAAGCGGAGGACAAACCCCCGGACAAAAGCCAAAACGACAGCGCAGACGCCACTCTAAGTCCAGCCACAACAAAAACAACAATAACAGTGCTAGAAGGACCGACACCCAGACAACTCCAAAGGCAACAACGACCATATGGACCCAGCGATGGAGCAAGATGAGCCAGGTCATGCCGAACATAGCCCGGAGCAGACGCACGATCACAGTGATCCCGAGGGCCGAACTCATCAACCCGCCCGAGGAGCACAGTCCGGATGACGATGCATTCATCATCCCGGAAACACGTTTGGAACGAGATAACCTCCGCAGAAGGCTTATGGCCACTGCGAGAAGTCTAAAGAAGAAAAAGCAAAGGCAAGGACGCACAGGAAACGCTCAATCACAGATGTAATAAAGTGCTAGACACCGAAGAAAAATACGGCGACGATCGCCACACAAAGAGCTATCCAAAGCGCAAGCTGCTGCCAGAATTCGACGATGAGGCCGTTCCACCGAAGAATAATACGGCCAGTAGGCCGGACCAACCACTTCGTAACCATAATAGAGCAGCCACTGACGCCGCACACGATTTACGTGAGCTTCTGGATAAAAAGGCCGACGCAACCAGGTCCATCTATGGATCTAGAGGACACACTCCGGTCCAGGATTATGGTCACCAAAATGATCGAACTGATCGAGTACCAGTTCGAAATCAGCACCGGACACAACAACAGTCAACAGAACGCCACAACATGTCCAGATACAGCGGGGCCGCTCACCCTCTGTGCTTCACCGAAGAGGTACTGGACCACGAATCTCCACAGGGCTTCAAACCCGTGAACATGGAGGCATATGACGGAACGAGAGACCCCAGGGTCTGGATTGAGGACTTTATCCTTCATATCCACATGGCTCGTGGTGACGACCTCTACGCCATCAAATACCTTCCCCTCAAGTTGAAGGGACCAGCACGACACTGGTTAAAAAGCCTCCCCGAAAACTCAATCGGAAGTTGGGAGGAACTTGAGGACGCTTTCAGGGCCAATTTTCAAGGAACCTATGTCCGACCTCCGGACGCTGATGATTTAAGTCACATAATTCAACAGCCCGGGGAGTCTGCCCACAAGCTCTGGATAGATTCCTCACTAAGAAGAATCAAATTGTCGATTGTCCGGATGCCGAAGCCCTAGCGGCCTTCAAGCACAGTATCCGGGATGAGTAGCTTGCCAGACACCTCGGCCAAGAAAAGCTGAGGACAATGGCAGCCTTAACAAGCCTTATGACCCGCTTTTGCGTGGGTGAAGACAGCTGGTTGGCCTGTAGAGGCACCAGCAACCCAGGCACATCCGAAATCAGGGATGGCAACGGGAAGCCATAGCGCAACAAAAACAAACGTCGAAACAAGGAAGAAAGTCCGGACAACACAACGGTCAACTCCGGATTCAAGGGCTTTCGACCCGGTCAACAAAAGAAGCCATTTAAAGGCGGCAAAGAGGGATCGTCCGGCCTGAATAAAGCCCTGGACGGACTGTGCCAAATTCATGGCACCCCCGAAAAACCTGCGAACCACACTCACAGAGAATGCTGGGTCTTTAAGAAGGCCGGCAAGTTAAACGCCGAACACACGGGAAGGGAAACACCAATTGAAGATGAGGATGAGCCTCGCCAGCCGAACACTGGGGGACAGAAAAAATTCCCACCAGAGGTAAAAACAGTAAACATGATCCACGCGGTTCACATTCCCAAGAGAGGTTGCTGCGAACGCACGCTCAGAGACGCATACGCTGTAGAGCCCGTCGCCCCCAAACTTAACCACTGATCGGCCTGCCCAATCACCTTCGATCACAGGGACTACCCGACTAGTATGCGGCACGGCAGATCAGCTGCCTTGGTGCTCGACCCAATAATCGACGGATACCATCTCACTCGCGTCCTCATGGACGGTGGCAATAGTCTCAATCTAATATACCAGGACATTGTCCACAGGATGGGGATAGACCCATCCAGAATCAGCCACAGTAACACCACCTTTGAAGGGGTGATACCAGGCGTTGAAGCCCGCTGCAGGGGCTCCCTCGTGCTAGAGGTGACATTCGGTTCCCCAGGCAACTCCAGAAGTGAAGAACTACTCTTCATCATCGCCCCCCTCCAAAGTGGTTATCATGCATTGCTCGGGAGAACGACCTTCGCCCACTTCAATGCAGTACCGCACTATGCTTACCTTAAACTCAATATTCCCGGTCCACGTGGTGTCATCACTGTCAACGGAAATACAGAGCGATCCTTACGCGCGGAAGAGTATGCGATGGCTCTAGCAGCCGGACTCTAAGCGGCCTCTAATATCAGAATGCCTGATCGGTCGTTAAGACCACAGACACGGTTGGACGAGTCCGGCAGCCCAGATAAACCGGAGTTGGGCGCTATACATGTAATCCCATAGAGGACACCAGGGGCTACAGATATTTAATAAAGCCCAACTTTTGGCTTGACCTTATTAACAGGCCAATGCCTTACACTTCTACTATCCATTGATGACAGCCAACTCTTCGCACGCTCACATCATACTCTTCTACATGAGTTTTTCTTTTTACAGACACCATTCGTGCGATACCCTCCCAGGACATGGCACAACAGAGACAAAGGCGCAGATGTGCAGCAGGGCCCTGCTCAAAGGTATTAAGCCCCTATGTAAACCTTCTTTATTGTCTCTTGCTGCTTACACATCCCATGGGTACTACACTCATAGGGGATACTGCCGTTATTGGCATTTCGCCACGACAGACTAATGCACGTACCTGGAAAAATAGGGTTCATAATAAAGGGCGTTACTCAGCCCAGTATATGTTATAAAGTCCAAATACCTTAGGGAGTGTTCGGCATCGCGAGTTTGGCCTTATATGCATTAGCTCCGAATCATTTCTTTGGTCAAATGTTGGGTTTGCCCGGCTCCTGGGTTTGCCGCCTTATGTTTCGTTCTTATCGGCTAAGGCGGCCAAAGGAGAACTACTGCGACTGTGCCCTGGTTATTCCAGATGAGCACCTCAGTAGAGAAAGCCGGAAACTGACTGTCATAATATAGCGATAGACTGGTCAAGCACTCGAGGACTCATCGGAATCTTTAGGATTCCTCCGCATTAACGAAGGACCGTTCCCCGGTCATGTACACACGCGCCCGTATTCGGATGCACGCAAAGGTACCAGGGGCTATATAGTAGCCCCACCGTCAAACTCCTATGGCTAAGTGAAAGTGTTAAATCTATATAGTCCGGTTGCCCACTTCGACGTGCGATCACCTCCTTAATGGACCAGGACGTTGGATCAAGTATGCTTACACATATTATCGCGAACACCCCCGCATTATATGCGTGGGGGCTGAAGCCAACTACTGCTAACTTTCAGATTACATACATACATCAAACGGCCGCACAGGAGGCACAATAACACTTTCGGGCAAAAAGTATAAACATAGCCTCCATAATTAAAATAACATTGTTTTTCAATGAAACGATTTGTCACTCGAACATGACATTCTTCGAGCACTGAGCCTCTATTAAATGAGCACCTTCTGTTACCTGCTCCAAGTAGTGCTCGGTCAGATCCTGGCTTCCCGCCGGATTCTGGGTCGCAATGATGGTGGCCTCCATATCTGTCCAATATGCTTTAACGCGGGCAAGAGCCATCCGTGCACCCTCTATGCACGCCGACCTTTTCATGGCATCGATTCGCGACATGGGACCAAGGAATTGTTGCACTAAACCGAAATAACTGACCGGCTTCGGCCCCTTCGGCCATAGATGGTCTATTACCGACCTCATTGCAAGACCGGACAACCTATGGAGCTCGACCACGGCAGCCATCCTCTCACTCAATGGCAACGAGCGCGTTGGAGCACTGAATTGCAACCAGAACAACTTTTCCACTTCATTATCTTTTTGATCCTCGAAAAACTTGGCCACATCACCGTACTCTTCGCCAGATCCGCATACGCATCTGCAGGACTCCAGCATCGATCCAGAGGAGCGTACTTCGGATCTAAGAACTTCATCCGCAACAAATAGGGGTTTCCAGCCACGATTTCTCTGGCCTGTCGAAGCTCCTCCCGCGCATCCCTAATTTGCGGAACGCCTCTCCTTGGCCGCATCAAGGGCCTTCTTCAGGTCAGTCGAATTAGCGTGATTCTCTTTTTCATGGAGCGCATACCGGTTGGCGGCGTTTTTCAGCTCCACAGCCATTTCGGCTATTTTATCTTCACTTCGGCGATGAGCAGCCTGTTCGGCTCTCAACTCTTCGGCCGCCTTTAGGGCAGCCGCATTGCTAGCCCGGGCTTGTTCCTTGGCCAGGGAAAGTTCCGCCCTCAGGGCCTCCACGGCAGTAGCTCCGCCTACAGCCCAAGCATATTACGTTAACATTATACTCCTCTTAATATTTCCTATAAGAAATAAAGAAAGCAGAGCACATACTTTGTGACTCGTTAAGCCGCTCGTTCACAAGTGTCATATCGGCATCCACAACTCCAATCTGCCTCCTTAGTTCGGCGACTTCAACGGACCGGTCGGCTGCCGGATCCTTAGCCACCTGCGCATAAATACAGTGCGATCATTACTCAACAATGTGATCCTCCGTTTGCCGCCTAGGGCTGGCAACCAGAGTCTCAGGGGCTACTATCCATATGGAGCACACCTAGCGCGTGCGCCACAATCAAAAAATTATGTATTTAATTACATACCTCAAAGCCTCTGAGCAGGCTCGTAAAAGCTTCATTCAACCCGCTTGTGGCGGATGAAATCTTGTCAAGAACCATGCTCATGAATGAACGGTGATCCTCCGAGAGAGCAGCTTGCTCCAGAAGGCCTATCAGCGTATCCGGCCGGTCGCCGAACTATGCCGGACCCTTCTTATCACCCCCCGTGGGAGCCGAACGCTCCGGGCTTAGGGCGGCCGAAGTACTAGCTTCTGGCCTCGGCAAATTTGGACTCCTCCATGACGACACCTCAGGGTCGCCCGCCCCATGAGGCGGAGAGGCTTGTGGGGTTTCACTCTCCATCATCTCCGGAAGGAGATCCCCCGAAGACGAGCTCTGCCGAGAAGAGCTGCTAGCCGGACTGCAAAAGAGGGATCCTGGTTATTGTTCTCGGAGGAGGGTGCAGTAGCTTTGTATTTGCGATTAACTTATAGCTCGGCTGAGGGCTAGCCCGTTTGTGGGCATGGCGCGGTGAGGACGCCCTTCGGGGCAGGGGCCCCTGGTGAAGTTTTCTTCCCTTGTTTTCGCACCTCCATCTCCAAGTCTTCGGAGGCGGCCCTTTTCTTCCCGCGAGGGGAGGATACCTTAGATTCCCCTCCCCGACTATCCTCCTTTGTGGAGGTACTAATTCCCCCGGTTTGGATGTGCAATGTGTGAAGTTCTGCTTCTCTGTTTTTCCCTTCGTCTTTCCCCGAGGGCACTTGACTTAGCACACGACTAAGCATCTTGGCTATGGAAGGACTAGGAGAGCTTCGGGAAGTGGCGCCGGACACCTGATTCTCTCCGCCTTTCTGAGCCATTCCTTGCCGCGGATGGTTTTTAGAATAATGTTATGATAAGTATAAAAGAAATGTTTGGTTTCTGGGTTACTTACTCGGGTATCTGGGCGGTTGCAGCTCAGGCCCGCATCCTCGGTGGTGTCCGGACACTTTACTTGTGGTCCAAAGAATAACTTACACATCCCTTCGAGCGTCTTGCCGAAGAAGTGCAGAATATTCAGTGGACCTTCCGGATTTAATTCCCATATCCGGAGAGGCCGGAGTTTGCACGACAAGATCCGTCGGACTAGCATTACCTGAATTACGCTGACAAGGCTAATGTCCCTCTCAAGAAGCTCCCGAATGCGGCTCTGCAATGTTGGTACATCATTAGCCGGCCCCCAATCCAGTCCCACATTGGCCCATGACGCCAGTTGAGGTGGAGGGCCCGAACGGAAGTCAGGGGCAGCCACCCACTTTGTGCCTCTAGGAGCCGTGACGTAAAACCACCTCCGCTGCCATAGGCCGGACACCTCTGAGAAGAAGCCCTCTGGCCATGGGGCATCAGTGTTCCTGCTTATGACAACACCTCCGCACTCCATGTGTCGCCCCTCAATCATCTTTGGCTTCACATTGAAGGTCTTGAGCCATAAGCCGAAGTGCGGGGTAACGCGGAGAAAGGTTTCGCACACGACGATTAATGACGAGATGTGGAGGATGGTGTCCGGAGCTAGATCATGAAAATCTAGCCCGTAATAGAACATGAGCCCTCTCACAAAGGATCAAGGGTGAAGCCTAAGCCGCGGAGGAAGTGAGAAACAAATACGACGCTCTCGTTGGGCTCGGGAGTAGGGATGACCTGCCCTAGAGCAGGAAGCCTGTGCTTGATGTCGGCGGTCAAATATCTGACCTCCCTGAGCTTCGTAATGTCCTCCTCTATGACAGAGGAGGCCATCCACCGGCCTTGAAGGTTGGATCCGGACATGATTGAAGATCCAAAGTGCTTAAGCTTGGGCTTTGGGTGTTGGGACTTGAGATGCGAAAAGGGGCAAGCGTGGTAGAAAAGAGGGATAGGCCTCGGTCCCTCTATAAAGGGGGTGAATATCAAGCGTCCTCAGCGTGACCGCTTAGGACTTACCTAAAAACACGAAGTCATGCCAACAGGCGTCGTGGGGTTGTACGCGCCCGTATTGATGGAGGATCCCGCGATAAGGGGAACATGATCTCTGCTTTGGCAATGTGTGCCAATAAAACCGCCTCGTAACGCATATCAAGGCAGGCCAAGAAAAACCGGTTCGTGTTGGGTCAGGCCACGACATAAGGGCACACCGTACAAAAAAATTGTTAGCAGATCAGATTTGTGAAGTGTTATGCTCTCTACGGTGGTGGGCGGAAATTATCTCACAAAGATGGACACAATCCTTGATCTGCGTTGGAGTATTCGGATGTGGAACCCGCCTTGCAATGCCGAAGACAACCTACGTGTCGGACTCATCGTCATTGAAGCCTGGTTCAGGGGCTACTGAGGGAGTCCTGGATTAGGGGTATCCGGACAGCCGGACTATACACTTTGGCCGGACTGTTGGACCGTGAAGATACAAGACTCAAGACTTTGTCCCGTGTCCGGATGGGACTCTCCTTTGCGTGGAAGACAAGCTTGGCGCTCCGGATATTAGATTTCCTTCTTTGTAACCGACTCTGTGTAAACCCTAGCCCCCTCCGGTGTCTATATAAACTGGAGGGTTTGGTCCATAGACGGACAACCATAATCATCATAGGCTAGATTCTAGGGTTTAGCCTCTACGATCTTGTGGTAGATCAACTCTTGTAATACTCATATCATCAAGATCAATCAAGCAGGAAGTAGGATTTTACCTCCATCGAGAGGGCTCGAACCTGGGTAAAACATCGTGTCCCTTGCCTCCTGTTACCATTAGCCTTAGACGCACAGATCGGGACCCCCTACCTGAGATCCGCCGGTTTTGACACCGACAAAAGTCGCCGGAAACCACCGTCTATGATCTCTAAACCCGATGGGACGAAAGGCGTGGGGTCGAGGGCGAAGGTGGCCATTGCTGGATGCGGTGAAGGAGCTGATGGAGGTGTAAGAGCCGCGGTGGATAATGGTGGAGCTAAGCTGGGCGGTGATGTCGAGGTAGGTGGTGGTGGCGTGGTGGGCGGTGGCTCGGCGGGCAATGGCGGAAGCGATGGGGTGGCAGGCGTGATGGGACTGGGCAAAGACCCCAGAGGGTTATGTTAGGGGGAAACCGAGGCGCCGGGCGAGTATATCTCCGCTGGCCGTCCCGGAGAATCAGGATTTACCCGTGGGACCCACTTGTAAGCCGGAGAAGGCGCAGAGTCAGAGCATCCTATGGCCCTGTGGCCCAATCTAAAGCATCGACGACAATGGACCTGCTTGGTGCACGAGCTGGTATGATGAAACATAGATAAGAAGTTCTGGCGCTTCCTAACGTTGAACACAATATCATCAAAAATATCACTAAACCTAGCAGAAACACCAGGAGAGTTCGGCCGGTCAGCATCCATAATCTGTCGAGAATAATTTCCAATCGCACAAACAGAATTATCCAAGATAGCCACCGATGGTTGGGGCGTAGATTGGGCCGAAGAAACCGTGTATGGGATTGGAGAGCCATGTTGGGCCAGTGATCCATGTTGGGTCAGGGATTCTGGTGAACGCAACCAGATGACACGGTATCATACGTAACCTGCAACTCACACTACTTGGAGAAGGCCTGCTAGTGGCGCACCTGTTTTGCCTACTAACGGCGCACTACAGGTACGCCACTAGCACCCTGCCATTAGAATATTTTACTAATGCCGCACCACAGGTGCGCCATTAGTATCTGGTATACTAATGGCGCACCAGGCAGTGCGCCATTAGTATAGCCCATGGTGCTCCATTAGTATGCCTCCCAGGGGGCCATATTTAGCCATGTGCTTTGGCTTACTAATGGCGCACTAGGGGATGATGCGCCATTAGTGTCCTTTCTGTAGTGCACCCTTAGTGTGCTGAGTGGTGCGCCATTAGTATGAATATTAGGGATTATTATTTTTTCTTTTCTGATATTTGCACAGGTTATAAAACATAGTACTGCACATAATATAGAGAGCACAACATATAAACAGCAGATTTATCGAATACAATAGAAGATTAGTCTCCAAATACAATTCATCATATTAGTCTCCGAATTTAAAATACCGAACAAAGTTAGAACATTACAAGTCTCGAAACCGCAAGTAGCGAGTTTGTCTTCACATTACAAGTCGATATCGATCATCTAAACTACCATCACATAGAAGAGAGCTGCGGTCATCACGATGAGCATAATCACGATGAAACTGGTCTTCATCTGGTTCCTCCAACGCTCCCTCCTCTCTCCCGCTAGATAGAGCGCGTATCTAACTTCCGCCTCGGCCCTAGTGGTGTACCCTTTGTAACTTTTACCGCTGAAACGGTGAACCTATCTCCGACACTCCTCCCAGTCGTCGTAGACTCCGGGAACCTTACCCTTGTACATGACATACGACGGCATCTCTATGCACTAGCCAAACATAACGTTATTAACAATTCATAGACAATACATAAGCAATATATAAGTATGCAACAAAAGGATCGGAAGAGAAAAGCAACACATTAATAGCACGATTCATGGTCCTACTAATAAATAGCATCGATTACATATAATTTGAACGACTGTCCAAACCAAAGAGACATACAAGTTCATTAAAGTTTAATATAACAACATGAGCCAATCGACAAATTCAGAACTACATAGCATCACTACTTTCGACTCGACTCATGGGACCGGAGCGTGGATGAAGCCGCCGTCTTTCGTGATGGTCATGAAATCGCGGGCGTCGTCAGCCTGCATTTGTAGCGTTATTTCTATCTCACTGTTGGACGGTTGAGATCTGAGGTAGAACTGCCCCGAGGTACGAAGGACATCTTGATGCGAAAGAATTCTTGTCTGATGACAAGCGTGTGGCCCAATCTTTGAGATTATTTGGTAGCATAAGGTGATTATGGTCCCGTACAGTCGCCCGCATGTGATGGAGGGCATAGTAGGCATCCTTCTGACTGCCAGGCGGCTGCTTGACGCAGGGAAAGGTCGTATTGTGGGTGAACATGTGCTTGCCGTACCTACGAACTGGCCTCTTGAAGGTGCCTCCAGATCTGGCGTAGCCGGGGAGAGCATCATCAAGGACTTTCTTGATATTTGTGTAGTCTATCTTCGACTCATGGTCCTGGTCGAAATACGTGGCCATGGAATATTTCGGGCTTAAGAGGATGAGTGTGCAATGTGTGTCACTGCACAAAACACGGAATGTTAGAAAAAAAAGAATGATCAAAATCTAAGAAATCATATGTTACGGGGCGGTGAGGGGATGACTTACTCGGGAAAGTAAGGCACGAGGAAGTTATCCTTATCTGGGTTTGCCAGAATGACGCCTTTGAGGTGTGAACTCGCGACTTGCCGGTCCCCACAGCTGCCCAAGATCTTGGCACACATGTAGAAGGGGTCGACTATCCCGACGTCTGGGGTCTTATCTCTAATGAACCGCATCTCCATACTCAGCGAAAACAGCCGAACAAAGGTGTAGTGCAGCGGATGAAGGTTAAACATAGCGAAGATGTCATCAAACCGCAGGACGATCGTACCACCAATGGCGCTATCCACAAAGCCCTTGCCCTTTGGCACCTTGGCCACTAAAACCGGGCATGCCACATCATTCTGGGAGAGACGCTGCTTCTCCAAAGGAAGAACACTATTATGTAGACTCCTGCTACCTCTTGAGCACTGCGTTGGATTTCCTCGAATAGGAGAGGATGATGCAGCAAAGTAGCGTAAGTATTTCCCCCAGTTTTTGAGAACCAAGGTATCAATCCACTAGGAGGCCACACACAAGTCCCTCGTACCTACACAAAACGATAGCTCCTCGCAACCAACGCGATTAGGGGTTGTCAATCCCTTCACGGTCACTTACGAGAGTGAGATCTGATAGAGATGATAAATAATATTTTTGGTATTTTTGGTATATAGATGCAAAGTGAAAAGTAAAAGGCAAAGTAAAAACAAAGCAAGTAATAAAGTAATGGAGATTGATATGATGTGAATAGACCCGGGGGCCATAGGTTTCACTAGTGGCTTCTCTCAAGAGCATAGATATTCTACGGTGGGTGAACAAATTACTGTTGAGCAATTGATAGAATTGAGCATAGTTATGAGTATATCTAGGTATGATCATGTATATAGGCATCACGTCCAAGACAAGTAGATCGAAACGATTCTGCATCTACTACTATTACTCCACTCATCGACCTATCCAGCATGCATCTAGAGTATTAAGTTAAAAACAGAGTAACACCTTAAGCAAGATGACATGATGTAGAGGGATAAATTCATGCAATATGATAAAAACCCCATCTTGTTATCCTCGATGGCAACAATACAATACGTGCCTTGCTGCCCCTTCGTTCGTGCAAAGTTTATCCTTGATCAGAATAAAAAAGAATCAACGCAAAATCACGTTCCTGTGATTTAACAAAATTATATTCGTGCGTGCAAAGTTTCTGTTTTTCAGCAGAATCAAATCAACTATCATCGTAGGTTATCCTATAGGTTTTACTTGGCACAAACACTAATTAAAACATAAAACCGCATCCAAACAGAGGCTAGATGGATTATTTATTCCTAAACAGAAGCAAAAACAAAAAACACAAAATAAAATTGGGTTGCCTTCTAACAAGCGCTATCGTTTAACGCCCCTAGCTTGGCATAAAAGCAAGGATAGATCTAGGTATTGCCATCTTTGGTAGGCAATCCATAAGTGGCTCTCATGATAGATTAATATGGTAATTTTATTTTCTTTCTAGGGAAGTGTTCCATGCCCTTCTTTAAGGGAGACTTGAATCTAATATTCCCTTCCTTCATATCAATAATTGCACCAATCGTTCTAAGGAAAGGTCTACCAAGAATAATAGGACATGAAGGATTGCAATCTATATCAAGAACGATAAAATCTATGGGCACATAATTCCTATTTGCAACAATAAGAACATCATTAATTCTTCCCATAGGCTTTTTAATAGTGGAATCCGCAAGATGCAAGTTTAGAGAGCAATCATCAAAGTCACGGAAATCTAGCAAATCACACAAAGTTTTGGGAGTAGTAGAAACACTAGCACCCAAATCACACAAAGCATGAAACTCATAATCTTTAATTTTAATTTTAATAGTAGGTTCCCACTCGTCATAGAGTTTTCTAGGGATAGAAACTTTTAACTCAAGTTTTTCTTCATAAGATTGCATCAAGGCATCAACAATGTGTTTGGTAAAGGCCTTATTTTGACTATAAGCATGAGGAGAATCTAGCACGGATTGCAACAAGGAAATACAACCAATTAAAGAGCAATTTTCATAATTAAATTCCTTGAGATCCAAAATAGTGGGTTTATCAACATCTAGGTCTTTATTTCTTTCAACCCCACACATATCAATTTCATCATCAAGATCTAGAAACTCCGAATTCTTAAAACACCTTCTACGTAAAGGAAGATCATCTTCAGTTTCATCAAGATTCATATTGCAGAACAAGGATTTAATGGGGGACACATCAATAACTTTTAGATCTTCATCTTTATTTTCATAAGAATTGGAAGAACACGCTTTAATAAAGGCATCTTTGGAAGCACGCATCCTAGCGGTTCTTTCTTTGCACTCATCAATGGAAATTCTCACGGCTTTGAGAGACTCATTGATATCATGCTTAGGAGGAATAGATCTAAGCTTTAAAGAATCAATTTCAAGAGAAATTCTATCAACGTTCGTAGCCAAATCATCAACTTTAAGCAATTTCTCTTCAAGCAAAGCATTAAAATTCTTTTGCGAATTCATAAACTCTTTAACACTACTCTCAAATTCAGAGGGCATCTTATTAAAATTTCCATTAGAGTTGTTGTATGAATTTCCATAATTATTAGAAGGATTACTAGGATAAGGCCTAGGATTAAAATTCCCTCTATACGCGTTGTTTCCAAAACTATTCCTACCAACAAAATTCACATCCATAGATTCATTATTATTCTCAATCAAATTAGACAAAGGCATATCATTGGGATCAAGAGAAGTATTTTTAGTAGCAAACATCTTCATAAGTTCATCCATCTTTTCACTCAAAAGATTGATTTCTTCTATAGCATGCACCTTTTTACTAGAAGATCTTTTGGTGTGCCATTGAGAATAATTAGCCATAATATTATCAAGCAATTTTGTAGCATCTCCTAACGTAATTTCCATAAACGTGCCTCCCGCGACCGAATCAAAAAGATTTCTAGAAGCAAAATTCAATCCGGCATAAAAAATTTGTATGATCATCCATAAATTCAAACCATGAGTAGGGCAATTGCGAAGCATCAATTTCATTCTTTCCCACGATTGGGCAACATGCTCATGATCAAGTTGTTTAAAATTCATAATATCGTTCCTAAGAGTGATTATCTTAGCGGGAGGAAAATACTTAGAGATAAAAGCATCTTTGCACTTGTTCCAAGAATCCATACTATTTTTAGGCAAAGACGAAAACCAAACTTTAGCACGATCTCTAAGTGAAAACGGAAATAACTTCAATTTGACAATATTGTTATCCGTATATTTCTTCTTTTGCATATCACACAAATCAACAAAATTGTTTAGATGAGTAGCGGCATCTTCACTAGGAAGGCCGGCAAATTGATCTTTCATAACAAGATTCAACAAAGCGGTATTGATTTCACAAGACTCATCATAATTAAGAGGAGCAATCGGAGTACTAAGGAAATCATTATTATTGGTATTCGAGAAGTCACACAGTTTGGTATTATCTTGTGCCATGGCAACAAGTAATCCAACACACAAGCAAACAGAAAGGCAACGGGAAAAAGCAAACGGGAAAAGAGAGAAGGGGACTGGGAAAGAGAGGGCAAATAAAATGGCAAGGGTGAAGTGGGGGAGAGGAAAACGAGAGGCAAATGGCAAATAATGTAATGCGAGAGATAGGGATATGGTTGACTTGCTCTTGCGTGAGCCTCCCTGGCAACGGCGCTAGAAATTCTTCTTGCTACCTCTTGAGCACTGCATTGGATTTCCCCGAAGAGGAGAGGATGATGCAGCAAAGTAGCGTAAGTACTTCCCTCAGTTTTTGAGAACCAAGGTATCAATCCAGTAGGAGACCACGCACAAGTCCGTCGTACGTACACAAACTGATAGCTCCTCGCAACCAATGCGATTAGGGGTTGTCAATCCCTTCACGGTCACTTACGAGAGTGAGATCTGATAGAGATGATAAATAATATTTTTGGTATTTTTGGTATATAGATGCAAAGTGAAAAGTAAAAGGCAAAGTAAAAACAAAGCAAGTAATAAAGTAATGGAGATTGATATGATGAGAATAGACCCGGGGGCCATAGGTTTCACTAGTGGCTTCTCTCAAGAGCATAGATATTCTACGGTGGGTGAACAAATTTCTGTTGAGCAATTGATAGAATTGAGCATAGTTATGAGTATATCTAGGTATGATCATGTATATAGGCATCACGTCCAAGACAAGTAGATTGAAACGATTCTGCATCTACTACTATTACTCCACTCATCCACCGCTATCCAGCATGCATCTAGAGTATTAAGTTAAAAACAGAGTAACGCCTTAAGCAAGATGACATGATGTAGAGGGATAAATTCATGCAATATGATAAAAACCCCATCTTGTTATCCTCGATGGCAACAATACAATACTTGCCTTGCTGCCCATTCCGTCACTGGGAAAGGACACCGCAAGATTGAACCCAAAGCTAAGCACTTCTCCCATTGCAAGAACTACCAATCTAGTTGGCAAACCAAAAGGATAATTCGAAGAGACTTGCAAAAATAACTCAATCATACATAAAAGAATTCAGAGAAGATTCAAATATTATTCATAGATAAGCTGGATCATAAACCCATAATTCATCGGTCTCAACAAACACACCACAAAAAGAAGATTACATCGAATAGATATCCACGAGAGAGGGGGAGAACATTGTATTGAGATCAAAAAAGAGAGAAGAAGCCATCTAGCTACTAGCTATGGACCCGAAGGTCTGAAGTAAACTACTCACACTTCATCGGAGGGGCTATGGTGTTGATGTACAAGCCCTCCGTGGTGGATGGCCCCTCCGACGGAGCTCCGGAACAGGCCCAAAGATGGGATCTCATGGATACAAAAGGTTGCGGCAGTGGAATTAGGTTTTTGGCTCCTGTTCTGATCGTTTGGGGGTACGTAGGTATATATAGGAGGAAGGAGTACGTCGGCGGAGCAACAGGGGGCCCACGAGGTAGGGGGCGCGCCCTAGGGGGGCGCCCCCACCCTCGTGACCGCCTCTTTTGTTCCTTGGAGCAGGGTCCAAGTCTCCTGAATCACGTTCGGTGAGAAAATCACGTTCCCGAAGGTTTCATTCCGTTTGGACTCCGTTTGATATTCTGTTTCTTCGAAACACATAAATAGGCAAAAAAACAGCAATTCTGCGCTGGGCCTCCAGTTAATAGGTTAGTCCCAAAAATAATGTAAAAGTGGAAAATAAAGCCCAATATAGTCCAAAACAGTAGATAAAGTAGCATGGAGCAATCAAAAATTATAGATACGTTGGAGACGTATCAACTCCGCATAGCACCGGTTGCAGCATTGAAGAGATTAGTCGGTAGCATCGCCCTACCCGCCACATGCACCCTCCTCGAGATATCCTTAGGTGAAGGTGGCCCGTCTTGAGCACGGATCGTACTCGGTGCCGGGTGGCTCGCACCACTCTTGTTATTCTTTCGTTTCCGTCCCTTCTTCTTCATCTGTTGTAATGGGATCGAGTTTTGCTCAGAGACCGCCTTCTTGAGTGTGTTGGGGCTGATAATATTTCACACCTCGGCTATCTGAGGCTCGGTGAAGGCGGCAGCTGGAGGCGTCTCCTGAGAACCGAACGCCAGACGACGCCTGTTGCAATTGGGTTTATCCGCGGTACCAGCTAGATTGCGGTCGTCTTTTTCAGGGTTGGGTTCTTGAGAAGGAGGCCCGCAGAATTCGTCACCATACCCATGTTCGGCAAAGTACTTATCGACGTTGGTAAATGTACCATCGTCGTTGTCGTCGTCGTCCGAATCCTGTGCCATATGCATGTCCGGATCCTGTGCCATAGGGATGTCCGGCATGTCCGGTAGCGTTGCGCGGTCTTGCCATGGCTTGTCGCCGACACGATTGGTGGTGTTGTCTGTGGGGTGGTGTCCCCCACCCCCAAATGAATCTGGCTCTTCGGCCAAAGCAGGGGCCAGCTTACGAAGTGCTGAGGGTCATCACATCATCTTCGTCGGCCCCAACGGGTCGAATCAGAGGTAACAACTCGTTGCAGCCTGGCAGCACCCGAACCAGTTCAACCCTATACACGGTGGGTGGCATCGGATTACCGTGGAACATGGGGTTGCCCGGTTGAACGATTCTGCCCTTGGCGACATCGATCAACTCGCTGCCCACGAAGTGCAGGATAGTGCATGGAACGTCGGCAGTGCCCTGCAAAAACATGTAGGGCATTAGGGATGCCCAGTCAAAGGCAAGGAGATGAAGTCATCGGACGAGAGGCTTAGTTACCATGCCGATGTTCCTTGGATCCTTCCCAAATTCTGGGTGTTCGAAGTTCAACGCTTGCCACTGGCTCCCATCCTTAGGGTGACTCAGCATCTTGTCTTTTTTATTAATCTCCAGATCATTTGCATCATCTTCTCGCTTCTTCTCCTCCCTATCCGCATGCCAACGCAGGAGCTTTGCTACCTTAGGTTCCACGAAATACCGTTGCAGACGAGGAGTGATTGGAAAGTACCACACCACTTTTTGAGGAGCTTTCTTCCTCTTCTTGTATCGAGTGACGCCGCACACCGAACATATGGTAGACTCCGCATGCTCGTCCCGATAAATGATGCAATTGTTGATGCACACATGGTATTTCACGTGCGGTAAATCCAGAGGACACACGATTTTCTTCGCCTCCTCGAAACTGGTCGGGCACTTGTTCCCCTTAGGAAGATGTTCGTGCCAGAATGACATGTTCTCGTCGAAGCATGCATTGGTCATTTTGTGTTTTACCTTCATCTCCAAAGCCATGAGCGTTACTTTCAGGCGGGTATCCTCTGGCCTGCATCCTTCATACAATGGAGTAACCACGTCTATCTCCAGTCGATCCAGCTTGGCTTTCTCTCGGGCGGTAGCTCTTGCGTTATCCGTCTGCTTAAGAAGCAGCTCTTGAATATGAGGGTCCTGCACCCAGCCCATCGATGGTCCATCGTCGTCTGCTCCGGCATCTTCCTCATCATCATGTCCAGCATCTTCTACATGATGACTGTGTACTGCACCTACTTCATGATCATGTCCTGGAGATTCTTCGTCTTCTCGCCCACCCTCGCCGCGGTTGTCTTGCTGCCCTTCCTCATTTCTTGCCCGGCCTTCATGGACGCTTCATAATCATCTTCATCACCTTGCCACCGATAGCCATCCATGAACCACGCAAGAGCAGGTGGTCCCGCACCTGTACGGAATCCGGGTCCATAAGGCTCCTCAGCTTGCATCTTCGTCACGGACATCTTATCTCCGTCTCGTTCTTTTGAAAGATCTCGGCCTTTGTGGAGCTCAAAAACCTATTCACGATGCCTTCAGTCATCGTGCGGACCATGGTCGCCTGCGGGGTAGAGCAAAACGATATTTGAGAACCAAGAAAAAATTTGGCATGACTTTGCCTAAAATAGGACCAAAAAGAATGCATAGTGCCAAAATTCTCGCCAAAATGGAAATGAATCAACATTCCGACAAAATATTGGCAACTATCGAATTTCAAATACCGGTACCTGCAAACACAAACATATATGCAACACCGCAAACATATGCAACACCACAAACATACATAGATCTAGATAGGCCATAAAAAGTGCATGTGCACGTTGTTGGAGGGAGAAAAAAGTAGATCTACAACATAAAGATAGCTTTCCCCTTACTTAACTATCAAAAAAAGGTAATTTAACCACTTAATTTGGATGAATCTATGGTGCAAATGAGGTGAGGGGGAGGAGGCAGCCGAGACAAGCTTGGAGGAGGAGGCGGAGAGAATGAAGTGGGGAAAGTGAGTGTGTAGGTGTGGCTGTCCAAAATATCTAGTTGGTCCCAGGTTACTAATGGCGCACCACCTATAAATGCGCCGTTAGTAACCCTGGTTACTAATGGCGCACCAGCTGGTGGTGCGCCATTAGTAGTTTTGCAAAAAAATAAAAAAATATAATAGTGGCGCACTGTGTGGCTGGTGCGCCATTACTAGTTAAAACTAGTAATGGCGCACTGTGCCCTGGTGCGCCATTAGTATTTTTGGAAAAAAATTTGTTACTAGTGGCGCACCATGGGTCTGGTGCACCATTAGTGTCTATCACACTAATGGCGCACCAACACATGGTGCGCCACTGCTATATAGTAGTGGCGCACCACATGTCTGGTGCGCCATTAGTGGCCATATCATCTATAGCCCTTTTCCTAGTAGTGTCATTGCCTAAACAGATCGGTGTAATCCTAGAAATCACGACAATATTCTTGGCAGGGACGTTAATCATTCCGAAAGAGATGGGTGGCGTCGCCACCGTCCACTGGAGGTTGCTCGCCGGCGGTGATGGCATGATCACCTTTTCACTAGGATTAAGTTCATAGCCGGCCTCAAAAACCGTATTAACACAGAGCTGAGTAGCTGGGTATCTATAACCCTTACAAGCTGGATACTGCTGGAATGTGGCAGAGATTTTCTTCCTTGACGATGAACCCGATCTAAGAGAGGATTTTGACGGTGGTTTATGCATAGCAATCAAACCCAAAGTAGCAAGCTTTTTGGAGGGACTAACCATAATCCACTAAGCGTCACACTCCTTTCTCCAGATCTCTAACTCACGTTTCCAATTTGGACCACCATTCCCCCAAAGATGAAAATAACATTTGAAATGCGGGCATGCAAACGATCTCAACTGGAGAATGCAAAGGCCAACTTGCTTGTAGGAAACAATGAAAGAAAATACATTGCCCTTGATGAGTTGAACCGACAAATCAATGGACGATCCCCCAATCGCTGATTCCAATGCAGCCGCCACAGAATCCTCATCAAGACGGAAATCATGTCGGCTAAAGGACACAACCATAATGAAATGGCTCGTGTCATCTGAGGGATGAACAGATCTCCCACAAGAAATGAAAACCTTATCTGCAAAGATGGAGCCCGCCGAGAAATCCAAATCCAACGTTGATCCACCAGAGGTACCCATAGGAGATGTGTGTAGCTGTGTAGATCAAAGCACGCCGGAGTAGATGAGCGGGGAAGATCCACAATCCACTGGCTAGAAGTGTGGATCACCGAAAAACCTAGGCCGTGGGGTGGGAGGGTGGGTGGGTGGGAGAGGAGCCATCCCTCATCAAAATATTATATGCCAAAATTGTTGATGTTGTACCTGATCAGATCACATGTTGAAGTCCTATTTACGCATGTGCCATACAAATCTATCTTCTTGTAGGTGAACTGTTCAAAGAACAAGGCCAACCGTACAAAAGTGAAATTCCAACAGATGACACGATCTCGTATCTATATTGCACACTGCGAGGCTCTTGTAATTAGCTGTTGTTTCACTCTTTTCGCTGTTCCATATTATCAGATCTATATTGACTTGTTCGAAATGCAGAGGAAAGCCCGCAAGGACCAAAAAGTACCTGAACCAAATGCTATGGAAATCTTCAAGGACTGTCACACCAGCAAGAAGAAGGGCATGACTACACCAGTCAAAGGCGCTATTGTAAGTCCTTAATCCTCATGCCTTTTAACTACTACTTACTCTGACTTGTGCCTTGAACTGCATGATTTGCAGCCAATGTCTATTACTCTTTTCAATTTTATACACAATTGTCTTAGCGTATCATTCCACCTTACAAGGTTTAAAAGAGAGGAGTGATGTTCCTTTGATCTTGACTCGTAATCTAGTTTCGTGCTGGACTTGCCCACACAATGTTACAATTGCATGTTTGTCTGTTCTCAGTTGTTTTGTGATATGAATGATGTCGTACTATGCTTACCGTATTATAAACTTCGTCTCTTTATCCATAGCCCTCAATACAATGTGAAGAAATAGACAATACATTAGTGATGGTACATGGTCATGTGTTTGGAACCTGGTTTTATTATGTACTTTGCAATAAAATACAACTAATATTTTACATGGGTTCACCAGAATAAGTTTTGTATATAGACCAAAGCTATTTTGTTTGGTTTTGCCGCCTCCTTAATATCTTCTGTTCTGGTACTACTAATGTAAAACCTCAACTTTTCAGCGAGCTATGCAAAAAATGGTGGAACCGTCACCTTCTGAAGGTGGCGAGACAACTATAACCGCAATGTCAGCTCTTGCTGCAATGGTTCAGTACCTGTCCACTAACAGTGCCAAAAGCACGTTCCTGCCTAATACTGGTTGGTTGTTAAGGCAATATCGTCCAAACTGCCTCATGATCAAGATATGCAAGCTCAAAGCAATGTTTTATCTGCACTCCAGACACAAGTCCATTCCCTAACAGAAACCCTTTGTGAAACAAGGAGAGACATTGTTCGATGTCGTCAAGATATGCATGGTTTTGAAACCAGACTATCAGATATTTGCTATGTTGTTCAGGAGCCTAGGGGAAATGAAGGCGAGGGTTATGATGCTCCATCGGACAATACAGCACGAAAACGTAACAGTCAGGTCAAATGAACTAAGCTTCTGAACTTCTGGTGGTACATTTATCTGCTAGACTGTTAAGTTTTATGCCAACCTTCCTTTTGTTGTATAGTTGTAATTTGTTTTGGTGCGATACAAAATTTATTCTTAACGTGCAGCCACCGGCTGAAGAAAACAGCAAGCCATTTTTGTATAGTGTAGGGTGTTCCCTATATTTGCACTGGTGGCGATCTTTGATGCCGAGTGGATGTAACCTGTGCAATCGCTTTAATAGCCTAGTGTTAGTTTCGGCCTTATTTATTTCCTAGTCTTCTTTTTCCCTGGTTTGCTAGTGGCCGCAACTACCATGGGCCATATACGGGCCGTAGGATCCATGGGTCTCCTACGGGCCGTAAGATCCATGGGTGTCCTACGGGCCGTCGATAAATGGGCCTCCAACAGGGCTGTAGAATCGGTGGGCCTCGGGCCGTCGGATAAATGGATCTACATGGGCCGTAAACGGGCGTAATTGGTATCGGCCCAGCACGGTAACGGGCCGTTAACAGGCCGTAGGACAGCAAAGGCTTAATTCTGTCACAGCTAAAACGGGTCATTAATGGGCCATAATATAGGACGTACTGGAAACGGCGCAACGGATTAACAGGCCAGAAACGGGCCGACTCTTGCCATGCACCGAATTTGGCCCATTAGGGTAACAGGCCAGTAATGGGCCGACTCTTGCCATGGGCTGAATTTGGTCCATTAGGAGAACAGGCCAGTAATGGGCCGGAAGTAATCGAGGGCCGAAAAGGAGCCCAAGAACGTATGGGCCGTCAATAGGCCGAAAGCTAACACGAGCTGGTAACGGCCCATGTAAATCACGGGCTGTTAACGGTTACAAAGAAAAATACTATTCATTATGGGCTAGAGTCACCGTGGGCCTGTAAAGGGCCGAAAGATACGAAGGCCTCATATGGGCCGAAAGACGTCGTGGGCCATACATGGGCCAGAAGTGAAATGGGCCGGTGTTATATTCGACGGCCCACATGACGTTGTTGGGCCAATTTCCTTTAGGGCCTAATGGGCCGTGAGTTAACAGGTCGTAAATGGGCTATTTGCGAAGAGACCGTTAACAGGCTTTTCATGGGCTAGCCCGTTAACTTTTGACCAAGTCAAACGGGCCAGCTTTGTAAGCTAAATGGGCCAGTGGTGGGCCGTGGCACGTGTTGACATATCATAGGCGCCTATCTGACGCACTGACGAGCTGGCACGTGTTTCGTCCGGCCAATAAGAATTTTACACATGGAAATTTCCCATTGTTCGGGGCTGTTAACGGGTTATCGGATCCAAAACCCGACCCGATAGCTTAATGGCGTTCTATTACGGTGGATGCCATGTGTCGGTCACCCTTGATGAAAGCACTTCTGTGATGCGCGATTTATCGTCATGGAAGTGGACACTTCCGTGATGATAATTTTGGTAATGTCATGGAACACTTCTACGACAACACAGGTATGACTATCTTGATTCTGTCATAAAATCATCATGGATGTACATGGATGACAAAAAACGCGACCTACTGTGACAAACACGTATCATCACGGAAGTGTATTTTTTTTTGTAGTGATAGCTCATGGCGTACCTCCTCCTCTGCGTAGCGCCGACGTCGAGCCTAGGCGTGACGCGCATCCATGCGACACGCCCCATGGGACACCGACGCCGACATGGGATGAGGCCAGCTGTCAAGTGGTGCAGCGGCCGCAGTGCGATCCACGTGTGCTCCCCGCACCACCGCGCCAGCATCAGGACCGCGCAGCTCTGGAGGCTGCAGCGCGTGGACATTAAGGCCAAGCTCCCTTTGCATGAGCCGCATCCGTGAGAGTGGCGGGATGCCGCACCTTCACCTGAGAGCTACGCCGCGTCGTTTGGCCCAGCAAGTTCAAGCCAGACCTACCACCGTACTATGACGGCACCCCCGACCTTGCGGAATTCCTCCAGCTCTATTCGCTGCGCATCGAGGCGACGAATGGTGACGACAAGGTCATGGCGAACTGGTTCCCCATGGCCCTCAAGGACAGCGCGCTCTCCTGGCTGTGGCACCTCCCTGAAGGCTCGATCTCCACATGGGATGAACTCCACGAGCGGTTCATCGCCAACTTCCAAGGCACCCATGACCGCGCCCTTGCCGTTAACGACCTACGCCGCGTGAAGGAGCAGTCGGGTGAGACCCTCCACAAGTACATAGAACGCTTCACAAATGTTCGCCTCAAGATCCCGAAGGCCTTGTACAAAGCCATCATCTCGGCATTCACTGAGGGTGTCAAGGACGTCAAGATGCATGAGGAGCTCACCATCCATGATGACTTATGCTCGGCGCTGGAGATGTTCAACTTGGCGGACAGGTGTGCCAGGGCTGAAGAGGGCTGCCTTTTCCTGCTCGATCACCATGAGGCTGACCCTGAAGAAAAGAAGGCCAAGGCCAAGGAAGCGAAGTGCAAGGACCCCACTGTGCTGGCGGCAGAGCCCGAGATGAAGTGTGGTCGTGACCACGACGAGCCTGATACGTCTCCAACGTATCTATAATTTATGAAGCATTCATGCTATTTTATTATCTATTTTGAATGATTACGGGCTTTATTATACACTTTTATATTACTTTTGGGACTAACCTACTAACCGGAGGCCCAGCCCATATTGCTCTTTTATTGCCTGTTTTAGTATTTCGAAGAAAAGGAATATCAAATGGAGTCCATACGGAATGAAACCTTCGGCAGCGTGATTTTTGGAATGAACGTGACCCAGGAGACTTGGAGTTGAAGTAAAGGAACCTTCGAGGAGGCCACGAGATAGGGGGGCGCGCCCTCCACTCTCGTGGGCCCCTCGTGGCTCCCCCGACCGAATTCTTTCACCTATATATTCCCATATACCCTAATAACATCGAAGACAAAGATAGATCGGGAGTTCCGCCGCCGCAAGCCTCTGTAGCCACCAAAAACCTCTCGGGAGCCCGTTCCAGCACCCTGCCGGAGGGGGAACCCATCACCGGTGGCCATCTTCATCATCCCGGCCCTATCCATGACGAGGAGGGAGTAGTTCACCCTCGGGGCTGAGGGTATGTACCAGTAGCTATGTGTTTGATCTCTCTCTCTCGTGTTCTCTCTATGGCACGATCTTGATGTATCGCGAGCTTTGTTATTATAGTTGGATCTTATGATGTTTCTCCCCCTCTAATCTCTTGTGATGAATTGAGTTTCCCATCTTGAAGTTATCTTATTGGATTGAGTCTTTACTTTGAGAACACTTGATGTATGTCTTGCCGTGTTTATCTGTGGTGACAATGGGATATCACGTGCCACTTGATGTATGTTTTGGTGACCAACTTGTGCGTTCCACCCTTGAACCTATGGATAGGGGTTGGCACACATTTTCTTAACTCTCCGGTAGAAACTTTGGGGCACTCTTTGAAGTACTTTGTGTTGGTTGGATGAATTTGAGATTGTGTGACGCTTATCGTATAATCATGCCCACGGATACTTCAGGTGACAATGGAGTATCTAGGTGACATTAGGGTTTTGGTTGATTTGTGTCTTAAGGTGTTATTCTAGTACGAACTCTTGAATAGATTGATCCGAAAGAATAAATTTGACGTGGTTTCATACCCTACCATAATCTCTACGTTTGTTCTCCGCTACTAGTGGCTTTGGAGTGACTCTTTGTTGCATGTTGAGGGATTGTTATATGATCTATCTATGTTATTATGGTTGAGAGAACTAGCACTAGTGAAAGTATGAACCCTATGACTTGTTTCCTATCACTGCAATACCGTTTACGCTCACTTTTATCATTAGTTACCTTGCTGTTTTTATATTTTCAGATTACAAATACCCATATATACTATCCATATTGCACTTGTATCACCATCTCTTCGCCGAACTAGTGCACCTATACAGTTTACCATTGTATTGGGTGTGTTGGGGACACAAGAGACTCTTTGCTATTTGGTTGCAGGGTTGTTTGAGAGAGACCATCTTTATCCTACGCCTCCCACGGATTGATAAACCTTTGGTCATCCACTTGAGGGAAATTTGCTACTGTCCTCCAAACCTGTGCACTTGCAGGCCCAACAACGTCTACAAGAAGAAGGTTGTGTAGTAGACATCAAGCTCTTTTCTGGCGCCGTTGCTGGGGAGGCTAGGTAAGCAGCACTCACTCACATCCCGTCAACTAATCTCTTTTCTGGCGCCGTTGCCAGGGAGGCTAGGTAAGCGGCACTCACTCACACCCCGTCAACTAAGCTCTTTTCTGGCCCCGTTGCCAGGGAGGTGAGTGCTTGAAGGTATATCTTTAGATCTTGCAATTGAATCTTTTTGTTTCTTGTTTTATCACTAGTTTAGTTTATAAAAGAAAAACTAAAAAATTGGAGTTAAGTTTGTCTCATACGCTTCATCTTTTTAATATCTTTCATGAGAATGATGGGAAGGAAAATTGTGCTCAAGTGCTAGAAGAAGAATGCATTAAAATGTTTGGTACTAGATCTTTGTGTGATCTGCATGATTGCAATGTTGTTAGTATGAATTCCTTGAATATCCATGATGCTAATGATATGCAAAGCCACAAGCTTGGGGAAGCTATGTTTGATGAATATGATATTTTTTGTCCCCCAAGTTTTGATGAGCATATTTGTTATGATGAAAGCATGCCTCCTATTTATGATGATTATATTGATGAAAGTGGGTTTGGAAGAGTGTCAAATTTAGGAAGTAGTGATCCCACTATTTTGGAGGATGTTGAATCTTATTGTGATGAATATGAAAGTGGATTTGGAAGAGTGCCAACTTTATTTAGTGATGATTCCACTATCTCGGAAGAGGTTCCAATTGATTATGAGAACAAAGTTGCTATCTATGATGATTATTGTGATGGCTTGTTTGCTATTAAGAATAATTATAACCATAAAACTTGTCATCATGATTTTAGTTTTCAATTGGATTATGCCTCACATGATAGTTATTTTGTTGAGTTTGCTCCCACTACTATTCATGAGAAGAATTTTGCTTATGTGGAGAGTGATAAAATTTCTATGCTTGTAGATCATGAAATGAATGCTTTATGTGCTGGTTATATTTTTGAATTCATTCATGATGCTACTGAAAATTATTATGAGGGAGGAACATATGCTTGTAGGAATTGCAATAATGTCAAGTTTCCTCTCTATGTGCTTAAAATCTTGAAGCTATGCTTGTTTTACCTTCCTATGCTAGTTTATTATTGTTCCCATAAGTTGTTTGCTCAAGAAATCCCTATGCATAGTAAGTGGGTTAGGCTTAAATGTGCTAGTCATATGCTTCATGATGCTCCCGTTATGTTTCAATTCTTATCTTTTATGTGAGCATCATTGTCATCATCACGCCTAGCTAGAAAGGCATTAAAGAAAAGCGCTTGTTGGGAGACAACCCAATATTTATCCTTACTGTTTTTGTGTGTTCACATGATTATGCTACTGTATTAATCATGTTTTATAGGTTTTGTTTCAATAAAGTGCCAAGTAAGACCTTTAGGATAGCTTACGGTGATAGTTGTGTTGATCCTGCTGAAAATCAGAAACTTTTGCATCCAGTAAATTAGTTTTTTTAATTCACAGAAACGTGCTCTTGATCTGATTCGTTTTTATCTGGATTGGTACACAAATTTCTTAGGACTTAATAATTTAGTAGGATTTTTGGAGTTCCATAAGTATACGTTTGATACAGATTACTACAGACTGTTCTGTTTTTGACAGATTCTGTTTTTCGTGTGTTGTTTGCTTATTTTGATGCATCTATGGCTAGTATTAAGTGGTATGAACCATAGAGAAGTTGGAATACAGTAGATATTACACCAATATGAATTTAGAATGAGTTCATTACAGTACCTAAGTGGTGGTTTTATTTTCTTATACTAACGGAGCTTACGAGTTTTCTATTGAATTTTGTGTTGTGGAGTTTTCAAGTTTTGGGTAAAGATTCGATGGACTATGGAATAAGGAGTGGCAAGAGCCTAAGCTTGGGTATGCCCAAGGCACCCCAAGGTAATATTCAAGGACAACCAAGAGCCTAAGCTTGGGGATGCCCCGGATGGCATCCCCTCTTTCGTCTTCGTCCATCGGTAACCTTACTTGGAGCTATATTTTTATTCACCACATGATATGTGTTTTGCTTGGAGCATCATTTTATTTTGTTAGTATTTGCTTTATGTTATTTAGAACAATGTTTTGAATCTTTAGTTTCAATAAAAAAGTCAAGGATAGCCTTTGCCATGCTTATTTTGTTAGTATACATGTTGCTGTTTGAAAATAGAAAGTTTACCGCTGTTGCAAAAATTCCCTAGAAAAGTCAGAGCATGATATAATGTTGAAACTTTTTTCATAATGAGCTCTGATAAATTTACTACAGTGGGAATTTTATTTCATAATTTTTGGAGTTAGGGAAGTATTGATACTCTTGCATTCTTCACAGACTGTACTGTTTTGGCAGATTGCTGTTATGTTTGCATTGTTTGCATATCTTTGCTTGTTTAATGATTCTATTTGAGGATAGGAGTATTAAATATGCAGAGTCATTTAGTATGCAATGTTGAATAATAATTTCAGTGATTTGTTACAGTAGAAAATGATAAGGTTTTGCATTGGTTTATACTAACCTATCTCACGAGTTCTTGTTGAGTTTGTTGTGGATGAAGCTTTTGAGAAATAGAGAAACCATGATATGAGAGGAATTAAGGAGACACAAAAGTTCAAGATTGGGGATGCCTAAGGCACCCCAAGATAATATTTCAAGAAGTCTCAAGCATCTAAGCTTGGGTATGCCCCAGTAGGCATCCCACCTTTCTTCTCCAACAACTATCTGTTAGTATCGGTTGAACCTAAGTTTTTGCTTCTTCACATGAGTTGTGTTATCCTTGCAATGTCATTTTATTTTGTTTTGCTTTCTGTTTGAATACAATACCAACATCTGAAATTCTTAAATGAGAGGGAGTCTTCGCATAGTTACATAATTATTTAGCTACTCATTGATCTTCACTTATATCTTTTTGGAGTAGTTTGTCATTTATTCGTGTGCTTCACTTATATCCTATGAGTAAATGGTTGAATGAGTTGAATGTCATAAATATGAAATTATATATGCCTCATTTGCTTATCCCATGGGGAGTAATGACTTCACGTCTAAGAAGTAGAGGTTGTAAATTTATTGGAGGTTAGCAAGCATTGTATTGGTCATTTGAACAATTCATGAAAGAATATTGAAGGAAGAGAGATTTCACATCTAAATACACTATCATAAACATCTTTTATAATTGGGAGCACTCATTAAGTATGACATGCTAAAGAGTTGATGTTGGACAAGGAATACAACATAATGGGTTATGTTTTCTCACATCTCAGTTAAAGTATATTGTCATGGATCATTCAAACATGTTGAGCTTGCCTTTCCCCCTCATGCTAGCCAAATTCCTTGCACCAAGTAGAGATACTAATTGTGCTTCCAAATATCCTTAAACCCAGTTTTGCCATGAGAGTCTACTATACCTACCTATGGATTGAGTAAGATCCTTCAAGTAAGTTGTCATCGGTGCAAGCAATAAAAATTGCTCTCTAAATATGTATGATCTATTAGTGTGAAGAAAATAAGCTTTATACGATCTTGTTATGGAAGCAATAAAAGCGACAGACTACATGAGAGTCCACTATACCCTAAAAGCGCATGACAACCTCTGCTTCCCTCTGCAAAGGGCCTATCTTTTACTTTATGTCTTTTACTTTTATGCAAGAGTCAAGGTGATCTTCACCTTTCCCTTTTTCATTTTATCCTTTGGCAAGCACTTTGTGTTAGGGTGATCCTGATATACATATATCCAATTGGATGTAAGTTAGCATGAACTATTATTGTTGACATCACCCGAAGGTGAATACGTTGGGAGGCAACACTATAAGCCCCTATCTTTCTCAATGTCCGACTGAAACTCCATAACCATTAGTATTGCATGAGTGTTAGCAATTATAGAAGACTATATGATAGTTGAGTATGTGGAGTTTGCTATTCCTGAAAATAAGATGAATTGTAATTGTTTGATGACTGAGTATGAAGTTTGCTAGTTTTCAAGAAAGTTTATGCTCTATGCTTTAACATGTGAATTGCTTGTTACTTGTTCGTGAGAAGTTTTATGAGATGAACTACTGTTATGACTTATAATCATGCTAGAAAAGGTGATTGAAATTATCATTGATCAAACTAGTGCACCTTCTAGCATTCACACTTCATAAATTCTTTCTTTTATCATTTACCTACTCGAGGACGAGCAGGAATTAAGCTTGGGGATGCTGATACGTCTCCAACGTATCTATAATTTATGAAGCATTCATGCTATTTTATTATCTATTTTGAATGATTACGGGCTTTATTATACACTTTTATATTACTTTTGGGACTAACCTACTAACTGGAGGCCCAGCCCATATTGTTTTATTGCCTTTTTCAGTATTTTGAAGAAAAGGAATATCAAACGGAGTCCAGATGGAATGAAACCTTCGGCAGCGTGATTTTTGGAACGAACGTGACCCAGGAGACTTGGAGTTGAAGTAAAGGAACCTTCGAGGAGGCCACAAGATAGGGGGGCGCGCCCACCCCCCTGGGCGCGCCCTCCACTCCCGTGGGCCCCTCGTGGCTCCCCCGACCGACTTCTTTCGCCTATATATTCCCATATACCCTTAAAACATCGAAGAAGAAGATAGATCGGGAGTTCCGCCGCCGCAAGCCTCTGTAGCCACCAAAAACCTCTCGAAAGCCCGTTCTGGCACCCTGCTGGAGGGGGAACCCATCACCGGTGGCCATCTTCATCATCCCGGCACTATCCATGATGAGGAGGGAGTAGTTCACCCTCGGGGCTGAGGGTATGTACCAGTAGCTATATGTTTGATCTCTCTCTCTCTCTCGTGTTCTCTCTATGGCACGGTCTTGATGTATCGCGAGCTTTGTTATTATAGTTGGATATTATGATGTTTCTCCCCCTCTACTCTCTTGTGTTGAATTGAGTTTCCCCTCTTGAAGTTATCTTATTGGATTGAGTCTTTACTTTGAGAACACTTGATGTATGTCTTGTCGTGTTTATTTGTGGTGACAATGGGATATCACGTGCCACTTGATGTATGTTTTGGTGACCAACTTGTGGGTTCCACCCATGAACATTTGCATAGGGGTTGGCACTCGTTTTCTTGACTCTCCGGTAGAAACTTTGGGGCACTCTTTGAAGTACTTTGTGTTGGTTGGATGAATTTGAGATTGTGTGACGCTTATCATATAATCATGCCCATGGATACTTGAGGTGACAATGGAGTATCTAGGTGACATTAGGGTTTTGGTTAATTTGTGTCTTAAGGTGTTATTCTAGTATGAACTCTTGAATAGATTGATCCAAAAGAATAACTTTGAGGTGGTTTCGTACCCTACCATAATCTCTACGTTTGTTCTCCGCTATTAGTGGCTTTGGAGTGACTCTTTGTTGCATGTTGAGGGATTGTTATATGATCTATCTATGTTATTATTGTTGAGAGAACTTGCACTAGTGAAAGTATGAACCCTATGCCTTGTTTCCTATCATTGCAATACCGTTTACGCTCAGTTTTATCATTAGTTACCTTGCTATTTTTATATTTTTCAGATTACAAATACCCATATCTACTATCCATATTGCACTTGTATCACCATCTCTTCGCCGAACTAGTGCACCTATACAATTTACCATTGTATTGGGTGTGTTGGAGACACAAGAGACTCTTTGCTATTTGGTTGGAGGGTTATTTGAGAGAGACCATCTTCATCCTATGCCTCCCATGGATTGATAAACCTTATGTCATCCACTTGAGGGAAATTTGCTGCTGTCCTACAAACCTGTGCACTTGCAGGCCCAACAACGTCTACAAGAAGAAGGTTGTGTAGTAGACATCAGAGCCCGTCAGGGATAACCGCCCGTCCTGCGTCTTCCATAATGTGCATATCCACAACACCGATGGCTGCTAGGAGCTCAGGGTGCTCCACGACGAGCGCCTCGGACGCCACCCCGAGCGTGGTGACTGTGGCTTTGGCCATGGAGGAGGCCAGGGTGGAGGCCGCTGGGGGAACCGCGGCCCTCGTTAAGACTAGCGCGACCAGCCTCGGGAGGATCGCTGGCGTGATCATCCTCGTGATGGCCCCCTGGCGCGATCAGCCTCGTGAGGCTCATCCTTAGGGCAACGCCGGGCTCCCTCCACTACCTCCGCCACCAAGGAGGAACGACTACAACCATCAGGATGATGGGGCTGGGGGCTTCCAGGAACCTCGTGCGATCACATGTATCCTTGGTGGTGCCCAGGCACCCGCCTCGAACTGCGTCAGCAAGCAATTCTCTCGCGAGGTGAACGCAGCCCTCCCGAAGCTTGAGGCCGCGCGCCTCCTAAGGTGGTCATAGTACGCCATTACCTTTGACCCCAAGGATCACCTCAAGTGTTCGGCCGCCGCCTGTGCTCCCCATGCTCTACGCACCCACCATCAGCAACATCTCTATCAACAAGACTCTCATCGACGGTGGCGCTGATATCAATGTGGTCTCTATCGAGACCTTCGAGATGCTTCAGGTTCCCTATGACCAGCTGAGGCCAACCAAGCCATTATCTGGGGTGACCGACGGTTCCACCGTCCCCATAGGGCAGGTGCGCCTCCCTGTCACCTTCGGCAAGCGCAACAACCACCACACCGAGCTCAGCGACTTCGACGTCACCCACATTGGCCTCTGGTACAACACCATCCTTTGGTATCCTGCCCTCACCAAGTTCATGGCGACAACTCACCATGGCTACAACATGCTCAAGATGCCAGGATGCATCGGCGTCATCACAGTTTCCTGCGATGAGAAGGATGCAGTCTACCCTCTCGAGCGCGCCTACCATGAAGCAGCGGCTGAGAACTCTGACGATGAAGGCGGCGCTTTGCCTCCCGAGGCCAACCCCACAAAGAAGAACTAGCTCCTTCCCAAGGGCCGTCCGAAGACCAAGAAACCTACTGGCAGCGCCTCAGGTTCCATGCCCGCTACCGTGGCGCCTCTTCCTCCCGCATAGGAAGGTGCGCCCGACGCCTCCCTTGGGACGGGCTCTGGGGCTTCCGTCTGGAGAGCCTCTGACCTGACCAGCGCGATGAGGGAGGTACTCGGTTACCACTTGGAGGTGTGCCTCGATGCGTGCCCCCACAAGCAAGGAGCACAGCGCGAGGCACCAGGAGCACGAGAATTCATCACCAAGGCAATTGAGGAGCTTCAGGAGGCGTGAGCCATGCGCGACGAGCGTCTCCCCGTATGACCCGCCAGTGCAGCTACCGCCCCCGACGTGGATGGTGAGCTACGCGTCCGCGTCAACATCCCGGGCCTCAACAGGGCTACCTCGCAGGACCTCTTCTGGCCATTGCGCGTAGGACAGATTGGGGGCTACCCCTGCAACTACGTATGCATGTCGTTCGGCCTGCTGAACGTGGGCACCTCATACCAGGGTTTGGCGCAACGTGCTATGGCACCTCACTAGGCTAGGCGCTCGGCGATCACGTCTCAGGAGGTCCCGTACCCTCATGAGCCCCCTGGGCCTCACGAGCCCCCCAGGCCTTAGGAGTCGCCCGGCTCATGAGGAGCAACCTCCACAGCATGCTTCTTCAGCTACCTTGACGCTTATACAACACCGGTGTCAGGTGACTTTTGTTTGTTCAACTAAGGGCGCCCCACGGGCTGCATCATCCCACTACAAAAAAAGACACATCCGTGACATTTTGGCCTGAACAGAAAAAATCTGTCATGCTTATGAAATTTCTATGACGATAACTGTGACAAACCCGGTATCATCATAGATGTGGTGGGCTCCTACTTCTATGACAAAGAGTCATGACAGAAAATGGCTTTTCATCTTGGGCGGGCCAGAGACGCACCTGCATGACATTCTTTGGGCCGTCCATGATGGAAAAAATCGTGGTAGAAGCAAGGGCGAGGAAAATTTTGGGGAGTTCCCTGTTATGGTGGGTGGTCGGGGCCAAGCGATGCACAGAGGCATTGTGCGTTTCTCTCGTACACGTACGCACGTGTGTGCGAGGCATTGGGCTCTAAGTGAACCCGAGCGAGGCGTTCGTTTACTGAACCAGAGCGATTGCACTAGCTACATTACTGAACCCGAGCGATCGATCCCTGGCTGTTAACTGAACCCGAGCGATTCCTTTGCTACTGCTGCTAACTGAAGCCGATTGAACCTGCCTCTTTATGAATAGCGGCCGTTATTGTGGGTTGGATGAACAGCACCCGGTAGGGGTTGGATGAACAGGACCCCGTGGTAGTAGTAGGCCGTTGGCGCTGGATGAACAGGACCCCGATCGAGGAGGCTATCACAGACACCCAAGTCGGTTGGGGGTGGATGAACAGGACCCCGTGGAGGGCTGGTTGAACAGTAGCCAGTGGACGCTGGATGAACATGACCCCGTGGAGAGCTGGTTGAACAGGACCCTATGGAGGGCAGGTTGAATAGTACCTCGTGTGGATGGGTGGTTGAACAGTACCCCATGGATGAATAGTAGTAGGTGGAGGCTGGAGGAAGTCGACGGTGGATGAACAGTAGCCCGTGGAGGCTGGAGCGAGGCAGTAGACGGTGGATGAACAGTAGCCCGTGGAGTCCCGTTTTGTGGTACGCCAGACCCCTCCCGATGGACAGGACCCCGTTTCGACCGAAGGCGCTCCAACACAAGTCTGTTTCCTCCGTTTTGCGGTACACCACATCCCTCCCAATCAACAACACTCCGTTTCAATAGTAGGAGCTCGAACACAAGTCCATTTCCCCCGTTTTGCGGTACGCCAGACTCCATTGCGGCTTTTTCATCCAAACCGGTTGGCTCCCATTGAGGTGAACACATTCTGACCCAGTCTATTAACTCCCGATGAATAGGATGTTGTTTCTCCGTTCCGACCCAGCCGGTTGGCTTCCTGATGAACATGACGCCGTTGCTGTTGTCCGTTATCTCTCCATGTACACGAGCCCTAGCCGTATGTTTGCGCGAGTAGGTATTCGAGACCGCGCCCGTATGTACGTACGTGGCTCTATTTTTTGGCATCTGGCTGTACATATGTGTACACGGTTTAGACTGGACTGCCTGCACTGCTATGTCGGGGGTCTCTACTACTACATGTGCTGCTGCTTGCTCGGCTACGGTTCATCGTTGTAGAGAGACCAATCAACCAGTATGTATGTACACGTTCACGACCAGACAGACAACGCTACGTACGCTTCGATCGGGTGGGTCCCAGCTGTTAGGGAGGATAAGGACACACTTCCTTGCATGCAAAGATATAGTTGGTGGGTCTCGGCTGTCAGGGGGATGAATCATTTTTTATTTGTGAGTAATAAGGAGGCACTATGTTGTGTTCGAAGATGTAGCTGGTGGATCCAGCTGTTAGCCTCATGGCCTAAAGTCCTCTTCTGATGGCCGTCGTTCGTTGAACACGTTGACCACGAGTCTCCGAGATCATCAAGGCGGTGGACGACGGCGAGGCCTACGAAGGGAACGACATGGATCCAGAGAAGACGAGGCAGGTGGATGCCCACACGGAGGTGAGTACGAGGGTTCACTGGTTCGGCTGCGGTGTAAAGCTGCCGTCGCCGGAGAATAACAATGGGTGTGGGTGAGTAGAGGGAAGGCCTGGCCAGTCGTAGTATGGTTGGCTCGTGACACCTACGTGGCAGCATAGCCGGCCATGGGAGGCTGGAGCAGGTGGTACGGCGGGTTTTGGTGGCTGGAGCAAGAAGACCAGAGGTTGAAGACGTAGCACGACCATTGATATAACATCCAACGGTCACTGCAGCTAGTCGTTTTGACTAAGTTGACAGAGCCCATACGCGTCAAGTTAGTTGGCCCAGAAGTCAGCCTCCAAATCTGGGGGGTCCCAGCTAGCAGGGGGGTCATTTTTTGCTCATAATAAGGTGGCACTTCCTTGCGTGCGAAGATGTTTTCTGGTTTTTTTAATTTCTTCTTTTTCAAGTTAGAAGAAAAATAAAACAATTTAGCATCTTTGGTATAATCTATATTTTCACGAAATGGATCATAATAAAGCTGGTGGGTCCCAGCTATCAGGGAGTGGTAACTTTTTTCCGTGTAATAAAGGAAACACTTCCTTGCGTGCGAAGATGTAGCTGGTGGCTCAAACCTGTCAGGGGGGAGAAATCATTTGTTTTCGCATTATGAGGGACTTGCTCGCGTGCAGCCATGGGCCATGTGGGTCCCTACTGTTAGCCACTCCACATACATGCCTCTTTTGATGGCTGTCGTTTGTTGAGAAAGTTGACCACGCCGCGCCGAGAGAACCAACGCGATGGATGATGGCGAGGCCTAGGAAGGGAAATACCCGAAGCCGGCAAAGGCACAACAGTGGATTCCCACGCGGAGGGGAGTACGAGGGTTCACTGGTTCTGCTGGGGTGTGAGGCTGCAGTTGCCAAAGAGTAAGGTGTTGGTGAATAGAGGAATGGCCTGGATGGCGATTGGAGTAGGGTGGGCCGGTGAGGCCTGCGCAGCAGCATAGCCGGCCATGGGAGGCGGTAGCAGGCGGTACCGCCAGTGGTGGTTTGGGCGGTTAAAGCATGAATATCCGAGATTGAAGTAGCACCACCGCCTTTGGATGGACATCCAATGGCCACTTCTACTAGAATCGTGTATTGATTATAAGTTGACAAAGCATTGCGTACGCGTCACCTTAGTAGACCCACAAGTGACCATCACATCTATAGCAGAGAAAATATAACCCATTTGCCCCATTTTCTAGCCAGGAACACAGTTAATAATTAAGAACAACCACTCAAAAAAATTCAAGAAAATTTCCCCACATTTTGATGGGATCCGAACTATTTTTTATCCCAAAATTTTGAATCAGATTAAATATAATTCAAAATAAATCTGTATTAGGTAAAAATCAAACAAAAAATTTCGCGCGCAACAAGTAATTTTGAAACTAATTACCTATTTGGTGCGTTTTTTAATATTTACAGCCAAATTTTTATAATTACAACCCATTTATTATTTCTTAAAGCTCATTTTGTTGGCAAGTCTAATGCAGGGCGGAGAATAACAAGTTGACCTGGGTTGGGTATTCCGCAAAAAAAGTATAGTTGAGCTAGCCATTTTCACATTGAAAAATTAAATATCCGGGCTAGATATTTGGCCGACATAAAGTAATAGCCTGGGCTAGACGGCCCACATCCCACCCAGTTGATTCCTTGCTCCTCTAAACAACAACAAAAACATTGCTCAAGAAAAACTCAGCTCACACCTCCAAAAACAAATACTGCTCGAGCTGTTGGGTCCCAACTGTCGGCTGCTCCTTGTGCAATTCTCTCATTTATTGACTATATAGGTTGACAATGGTATGGGACCGTGATGTCAGGAAACCAGGAGGAAGCAAAAAAAATTATAGTTGCATATAATGAGGCACTTGCGTACGTATGGCTATGGCCCTGGTGGGTCCCTACTGTCATCCTCTCCAAGTAAAGTAATCTCCCGATTCCTCGTGTTCGTTGACCATGTTGACAACACAAGATAGTGGCGCAACGGCGAGCGCAACAACTCGAAGGATGACGGAGTGGGCCTCGTGGGCCCTATGAATGGTGATGCGGAGCATCCTACGGGCATCACCATGTCAAGAGTCCGTTTGGCAAGTGACTCGCGCGACCTCTACTTCTCGTACATACAGGTGAATCTTCTCCTTTACACATGTTCACTTCACCCCTTCGAGGATGGTATACTACTTGACACTCCACTCGTGTGCATGCATAGGTATTGCCAGAGCTTCACGGATGAGGAGGAGGAGTGTGAGCGCAACGGAACAACTACACCATCCGCGAGGGTAGCGTGGAAGAGAAAACGAAAGAAGAAGGATCTGCCAAGTCTGGAACGGGCGGTATTACCGCCCAAAGCAAGCGGTACTACCGCTCAGACCATCCAAGCCGTACTACTGCCCAACATATGCCCTACTGCCGTTCAACCTGACAAGCTCCTGTGATCGAGTGGTACAAGTCCGGTACTACCGCCCCAACAAGCGGTACAACCGCTCAACTTCATAAGCGGTACTACCGCCCTGCCTGTGCGCAGCCGCAGGCCTTTGGCCTTGTATCCCTCTCCCACTTACCCCTTCGTGGCTTAGACTATAAATAGACCACCTCCACCTCATTTCTAGGGTTAGCAAATATGATAGATCATTTGTATGTGAGCTTTGCTCCTACCTTCTCCTCTTGGGAGAGAGAGAGAGAGAGAGAGAGATAGATAGATAGAGAGAGAGAGATGGACTACTCCATTGGAGGCCAAGACCTCCATCTAGGAGAAGATCTTGTGGGATATCATCAAGACCCCCTCACTGGACGACCCCCCATCAAGACCTCCTCTTGGAGATGAACTTTACCTTGTATCTTTCTCTTTGTTATTCATGTACCTTGTGGATCTTGTTTGTTTGATTGTCTAGTGGATGTGTGATTGGACTTATTCATGAGTGTTTCCCCTTGTGATTTCTCTCCGTTCTTCCCCGTGTTCTTGGTAGGATCCTATCCAAATCGTGAAAGATCAGACACCTAGGATTCCACCCTACATCATCTTGGTATCGGAGCCAAGTTTATCACATATTGGGAGTCCCTCCCACCGTTTTCTAGCCTTCTTTTGCTTGATTTCGTCCTAAATTTCGAAAATCCCCACCAAAAATAGACCCAATTTTTTTGTGATTTGTCCGTTTGATGATGTTTTGTTGATTTTGATCCATGGATTTGCTTGGTTTAGAGTGGATCTAGCATCTCCCCAAGTTTCACCTCTTTCCATCCACGAAATCCATCCAATTTTGCCCCCGAAATCATCCATTTCCGCCCCAAATTAGCCCCGATCCCGATCTGCGAATTTTCCCGACACGAGCAGTACTACTGCCCTTCCAAGCGGTACTACTGCTGAGCACCACAAGCGGTACTACCGACCATCCAAGCGGCACTACCGCCCATCCAAGCGGCACTACCGCTCCCCCCTCCCCCCGGGTCAGCCGCCATCACTTCACCGTTTTGCCCCGGAGTCCGATTTTCGCGTTCTTTAGCTCGTTGAGTAGCTATTGACATCCACCATCCACCTATATAGGTTCCAACATCATTTGACACCATAAAATTTCCGAAATTTGGCAAGTTTGCCCAGGCCCTCCACCATATCATCTGCATAACCACCATAGCCTTCTGCAACCTAACCCATTTTGATCCCCGTAGCATTAGTGGTGTTGGAGTAGTGATTAGAGTCTCCTAAGGTGTTTCGGATACTCAGGGACGATTGCTTCTTCATCAACCACCACCATTATTTCCGCATAACCTTGCCCATCATACACTTCCGCCACCTCAACTTAACTCAATTGTTGTTTGGGCTTGTTTGAGTTGTGGCTTGTGTCTCCTAAGGTGTTTAGGCAACTTAGGGATGACAAATTCAACTTCGACACGTGTATAGCCCATCATTCCACTTCCACATTGCCGAGTGCAAACCACCACCGCATTTCGCTACCACCATTTGACATTTGCCATTGAGATTTTGAGTTTGCGGTTTTTTCATTTCCTAGGGTGTTCAGGCTAACTAGGAACGGTTCAACATCAACAAAACTACCTCTCATCATCGCCACAAGGTTGTCATCGTACATAAGGACGGTAACTTCGACAACATCATTGTATATTCCCCTTGCAATTGCATTGATAACCCCTAGCCCATTTTGTGTTACTTGCCTATTGAGACTAGCCTTTGAGTATTGCCGGCAACGGTACTTGTGCACATTAGTGATCTACACCTCCCATTGCATACATACCATATCTTATTGGTATCATATCATCTCTTGTGTCACAAGTTTGTTCCCGCATATATACAATTGCTATCTTGGTTTGGGCATTGTGCAAAAGTGGCCATACAAAAAAAGAATAAGCTTTTAAGCAAAAAGAGAGGGCAAAGAAGCTTGTAAGCAAGTGCCATAGCATCATATCACATTGCATATAAGATTTTCATATCCAATCATCTTGGATCATCTTGAGAGAAACATTGGGAACCATACAGACATAGCATACTTGGGATAGAAAGTTTATCCATTTTGCATCTTATAGGTTGTACACAAGTGCCGTATCTGCCTATTGAGCAATCGTGCTAGCGTCTCTCTTGAGTTGTGCAACACGAGCGTTTTCCCTGAATTCCACATTTTATGCTCATTCCTTGGTTGTACGACCCCATTTATATATCCGTGTGTGTGTTTTTGTGTGCCATTCATTGCTATTGGTCTGTTTGTTTCACTTGAGAATTTGTGAATCTCTTTCAACATTATTGACTCTTGGTAACATTTTGCATCAAATTTTTTTGCCACTATCCTCACCGAGCTCCACCATAAGCTTTACTTGATAGGTGTGAGTGAACAAGTCCGGTACCAATTCCACTATTCTTTCATTTCACATTGAGTGAAACGGGATACATCCTCAACATTGGGAAAAGGTAACTTGGTATTGTTTATCTCATTTCCTGCTCACCTTTGTTCGAGTCTTTTGATGGATAGGCAAAGCACACCTCCTTTGGTCTACAACAATGAGTTCGATGCCACAAACAACTTGGACGCCAAGATGCAAGCTCAAATGGAGGAGATCAAAGCCCTCATCAAGTCCTATAAGTGATCTTCCTCATCTTCGCGACGACGCTCAAGAGCACATGCTTTCGAGCTACCATCTCCGGCAAGATCATATCGCATCGACACCATAACCAACAAGAACAAGGTCAAGAGCTCAACACCAACAATCGCTCAATGACTTCACCATCTCCCTTGGCATCTCCGCCAAGCGACATCAAGGCATCTCTACCTATGGACAGACGACATCTTCGCCAACAAGTACCCCAAGACTACGCTGAAGAGCAGCTCCCCAAGCTCAAGTCCTCAACTTCCACGAGCTACTACGACCTCGACATCGACCACGCGATTCCTTTCTATGGGACTCATGAACCCAAGGAGTATCTCGAGTGGGAACGCTTGATGGACGACTACCTCAAGCTACATCAAGTCCCTTCCGAAGACAAAGTGAAGTGCGCCACAAGAAACTTCCACGACTACGCGTCCGCGTGGTGGATTCACACACCTTTGGAGAGCTACGACATGAGTTGGCCCAAGACGAAGAGAGCTTTGCGACGAGAGTTCATGCCTCCAACCTACACGGAACAACTTCTATGCCAATTGGAGAACACCATCCAAGGATCCAAGTCCATCGACGCGTACTTCAAGGAGATGAAGAATGCCTTGCGATGAGCCGACGTGGACGACCCCATTTCGATGAAGTTCCATTTCATGATGGGATTGCATAACGACATCTCCAAGACTATCTTCCTCGAGAACTACAAGTCCCTCGACGACTACTGTCGGTGTCAAAACCGGCGGATCTCGGGTAGGGGGTCCCGAACTATGCGTCTAGGCGGATGGTAATAGGAGACAAGGGACATGATGTTTTTACCCAGGTTCGGGACCCCCTACCCGAGATCCGCCGGTTTTGACACCGACATTGGTGCTTTCATTGAGAGTTCCTCTGTGTCATCACCGACAGGCTTGATGGCTCCTCCAATCATCAACAACAACGCAGTCCAGGGTGAGACTTTTCTCCCTGGACAGATCTTCGTGTTCGGTGGCTTTGCACTGCGGGCCAATTCGCTTGGCCATCTGGAGCAGATCGAAAGCTACGCCCCTGGACATCAGGTCATATTTGGAAGCCTAAACTTCATGGCTGACATCTGTGGAGACTTGATCTCCGAAGGATTCGAGCCACAGCCGAGTGCGCCGCACTGTCACGATGAGCATGATTTAGCTCTGCTGCCGGGCAGTACCCTGGAGGCCGCACATGAGTCCGCTCAAACCCTTAGTTCGGAGCCGACCACGCAGATCGAGGACGGGTGGCTAGACACCGCCTCGGGGGCTGCAACTTCTACGGCGATGGAGCCGAATACTGACCTTGTCCCTTGTAAAGCTCGCGACTCCGAGGTGCCAGACTCCTCGCCGGACTCCGAACCTCCTGCGCCCCTACCAATCAAGTCTGATTGGGCGCCGATCATGGAGTTCACCGCCGCGGACATCTTTCAGCCCTCACCCTTTGGCGACATCCTGAATTCGCTAAAGTATCTCTCGTTATCAGGAGAGCCCTGGCCGGACTGCGGTCAGGACGGTTGGGATGCGGACGACGAAGAAATTCAAAGCCCACCCATCACCCACTTTGTAGCCACTGTCGACGATCTAACCGACATGCTAGACTATGACTCCAAAGACATCGACGGTATGGACGACGATGCCGGAGACGACCAAGAACCAGCGCCTACGGGGCACTGGAAGACCACCTCGTCATACGAAATATACATGGTGGACATCCCAAAGGATGGGAACGGCGAAGAAGCAGCGAAGGCAGATTCCTCTAAGAAACAGCCCAAGCGCCGGCGTCAGCGGCACCGCTCTAAATCCCGCCACAGCAAGAATGGAGATTCCGGCACCGGGGATAATAACACCCCAGAGAGTGCCGAAGACAACCCCCTCCGGCAAGATTCAGCACAGGAGGACGGAGAAGCCAGCCCCCACGAGAGAGCGGCAGACGAAGAGGTAGAGGACGATAATTACATGCCTCCCTCCGGAGACGAGGCAAGCCTCAACGACGACGAATTTGTCGTGCCCGAGGATCCCGTCGAACAAGAGCGTTTTAAATGCAGGCTAATGGCCACGGCGAACAGCCTAAAGAAAAAGCTGCAACAGCTTCAAGCTGATCAAGACCTGTTGGCCGACAGATGGACCGAAGTCCTCGCGGCCGAAGAGCATGAACTCGAACGCCCCTCCAAAAGCTACCCAAAACACAAGTTGCTCCCCCGATTAGAGGAGGAGGCATATAAACCCTCATCACCAGTGCACAATACGACAGACCGACCACCTCGTGGCCGCGACAGAGAGGCATCTAGGCCCTCCACGATAACCGTACCCCGGCACCGCTCGAAAAGTGCGAAGCCACGGGGGAATGCGCCGGACTTGTGAGACATATTGGAGGACAAGGCAAGACAATCAAGATCGATCTACAGATCGCGTGTCCGCCCCACGATGCGCGATGACTACCGTCGCGCCGGATACAGCAACTCCGGCCGGGCCGAACACAGTAGACAAAGCTCTCTTGAGCTACATCGTGATATTTCCCAATACAGAGGCGCCACACACCCACTATGCTTCACAGATGAAGTAATGGATCAAATCCCTGAAGGGTTTAAACCCGTGAACATTGAATCCTACGATGGCACAACAGACCCCGCGGTTTGGATCGAAGACTATCTCCTTCATATCCATATGGCCCGCGGTGACGATCTCCACGCCATCAAATACCTCCCACTCAAGCTTAAAGGACCAGCTCGGCATTGGCTTAACAGCTTGCCAGCAGAGTCAATTGGATGTTGAGAGGAAATGGAAGCCGCATTCCTTGACAACTTCCAGGGCACATATGTGCGACCACCAGATGCCGATGACCTAAGCCACATAATTCAGCAGCCAGACGAATCGGCCAGACAATTCTGGACACGGTTCTTAACAAAGAAAAATCAAATCGTCGACTGTCCGGATGTTGAGGCCCTCGCAGCCTTCAAACATAACATCCATGACGAGTGGCTGGCCCGGCACCTAGGACAGGAAAAGCCGAAATCCATGGCAGACCTCACATCACTCATGACCCGCTTCTGTGCGGGGGAGGACAGCTGGCTAGCCCGCAGTAACAACCTCAGCAAAAAATTCTGGCAGTCCGGATACCAAGGACCGCAATGGTAGGTCGCGTCGAAACAAAAACAAATGCCGCGTTAATGGCGATAACACTGAGGATACGGCAGTCAACGCCTGTCGGTGTACTAGAGTAGGGGTACCTTAGTATCCCGAACTTGTGCACGAGCAGTCGCAACACCCCGCGGCAAGGCTTGCCGGGTTCCCGCCAAGGTCCTCCGTGGTTCCTTTGGAGCCATTCAAGAACAAAGTATTCAAGTCAAGGAGACAAAGCCTCGGCAAGAGGAGCTTGCCGGGAAGGAGACAAGGCCCCGGCAAGAGGAGCTTGTCGGGAAGGCCAACCGAGGCATTTCAAGGAACTTGCTGCGACACGCTACGCGTCCCGGTAAGGCCCGGCGAGCGACAAGCTTCCGGGCGCGACAAGACAAGGACCGCGGCAAGGAGCTTGCCGCGGCAAGCCACCACTCTGTACCCACGCTCTAGCGCGTCCGTCAACGTGTCGCCACGGGATCTTTCCAGGCGCGCGTGGCGAGAGGCTGTGCAGCCAGCGGTGCAAGGTGGCAAGCGGCGCTGACAAGATTGCCATCATGGCAAGCAGTGGCGCCCCTGACGGTCCTTTTTATGCACTATTTGCGCAACACAAACGGGCATTTAATGCCCTTGTCCCCTGCCGTCAGGGTTAGGTAGGATACACTGTTCAGGTAGTTGTACCAACCACAACTTCTTTTCCATTTTTGCCCTCGCCTACGTTGCCACCTGTTGGTGACCCCTTGAGCATATAAAAGGAGGCCCATGCGCAATGTAGAGGGGGTTCGAAGCATTCGAAACCAGAGTACGCTCACGCTTGGAGCAAGAACATAATCCAAACCACAAAGCAGCAGTAGGAGTATTATCTCTCCGGAGAGCTCCGAAGCTGGGTAAAATCGCTCGTGTGCTTCGCCTCGATCTGCTCTTCGTGTGATCTCCGCCCCCCGCCGAACCGTAAGGGGCTCCGGTCCCATAGGTGTTCGTTCCCATGACATCTTTGGCGCGCCAGGTAGGGGGCGTCCAGGTTGTGTGAACCCGATCCAGCGTTCACGCGAGCTAGATCTTCATCTTCTTCATCTTCCTCGTCGACATGCCACCGAAGAAGAAGGCTTCGGAGGTGGCTGCTCCGTCCATGTCGATCCCACCGCCACCGGAGCAAACGGGTGGTGGGGTAGATGCCGGCGGAGGAACGGGCGTCGACGAGGGAGCTCACGCTGCCGCCAGGTCCAAGGACAAGGCTGCGCAAACCTCAGCGTCCGTACATGCACCGCGCCCATCTCAGGAGGCACGGGACCGACAACGTCATGGTACTCGCGGTACCATACGTTCGTTGGACCGAGATCGAGCTGGTGGATCTCGGGATGCTCATGACCAGCATGCGCGCCAACATGCTGGCACGAGCAAGACACGGTCACCTGGACGGGATACTGCCTCTTCCAACCCAGTTGGGAGTCCGAGCATGTCCCGCTCCTCGCACCGTTCGCCACCGCCACCCAGAACTTCAGAAGAAGCTTTGGCACGAGCTCAACTGCTCCTGGATTACCCTCCAACAGCGGACAAGATCGACGATTGGAGGGCCACCATTCAGAGTCTCATCGGCTTCGCCAACGGCGACACTCCACGGCAACCAAGTACATCAAAGCCGCGGCAAGACTGCCAGGCACGAGCCGATGGTGACAAGACCGGTGGGGGTGCAACCACCGTGCACTCCCCACCCCGAAGGCCAAGATCGCCGACTCGCCGGGTCAACCTCGACACTGACTCCACAGCATCATCAGATCCACGAGCTCGTCACGATCAGCGCCAAGTTCTTCAAGAACGACAGCAAGAAGACGCTCGTACACGCATTGAGCGTCGAAGAGAAGCGCGGCGTCAATCAGACTAGCGCGCTGGGCCCACTGTCAACATGCATGCGCTAGAGGAACCAGGCGACTTGCCGTACGCGGTAGGTTGCCCTGCGTTCACTCGTGAGTTGCGGCAAGTCCAGTGGCCTAGTACAAAGAACTTCAAGCCAGATGTACCAGAGAAGTATGACGGCAGGTTGCATCCGTCGGAGTTCCTCAGCATCTACACCATCGCGGTGCAAGCTGCCGGGGGGCGCGACGACAAGATCCTTGCCAACTACTTCCCACTGGTGCTCAAGCCCAATGTCAGATCCTGGCTCATGCAGTTGCCGGACAACTCCATATCCTCATGGGCGGATCTGTGCCATCAGTTTGTCGGCGCCTTTACAGGCGGCCACAAGCCTCATGGCAAAGAGAGAGATCTTCATCTGCTCGCCCAGAAGGAAGGAGAGCCCCTGCGCAAGTATATTCAGAGATTCAGCCAAGTGCAGCGCAACATCCCAGATGTCCACCCTGCCGCGGTCATCAGCGTGTTCCATCAGAATGTGCGAAACCGCAGGATGCGGGAGGAGATGGCGATGTGCAAGATCAGAGACGTCAGTGAGCTATATGCCCTGGCCGACAAGTGTGCACGTGCTGAGGAAGGGAGGAAACTCCCCGGAGAGAACACAGGAGCAGGGGGATCTGACAACGAGGATGCTGCCCCGGCAAGGAAAAACCGGCGGCGGAACAACAGGAAGAAGAAAGGAAAAGATGTGCTAGTCGTTGAGCAGTCCGACAACGGAGGTGGCGTCAAGGAAGCCGAAGCTGTGGCGGCCGCCGACAACCAGGACGGTTCCGGCAAGCAGTATTGCAAGATCCACCGCACCAAGGGCCATGATCTCCAGAGTTGCAAGAAGGTTGAGCAGTTTGTCGAGCAGCAGAAGGCTGAGTACGAGCGACGCGACAAGGAGAAGGCCCAAGAAGGTACTGGAGGATCCGGCAAGAAGCGTCCCGGCCGGGGAGGACGCTGCGGCAAGGCTAAGCAGCGACAAGGAGACAAGCCTCCCCGCGGCCGCGACAAGGATGAAGATGAAGATGACGACGAAGATATGGATGATGACGAGGCCGATGAGCAGGAGTTTCAGAAAGCCACAGAGGTCCTGTGCGTTGACGGCGGTGCTTCTCTGCATACTTCACACCGCCAGCTCAAACAGTGGGTGCGGGAAGTCAATGCAGCAGAACCACCCGTCGAGTCACGCAAGCCTCTGAAATGGTCCAGCACGCCTATCGTCTTTGATATTGAGGACCACCCTGATCGCATAACTGCGGTCGGGTGCTTGCCAATGTTGGTCTCACCAACTATCCGCAACCTCAAGGTCACTAAGATGCTAGTTGACAGCGGGGCCGGCTTGAACCTGATCTCCTCCGCGGTGCTTCAGAAACTCCAGATCCCTGACAGCGAGCTTGAGGAGACCGGCACATTCCAAGGAATCAATCCAGGAAGGAGCAAGCCGAAGGGGAAGATCACGTTGCCGGTAACATTTGGCAGCGAGTTGAACTTCAGGACTGAGAGGGTCACTTTTGATGTTGCTGATTTTCCATTGCCTTACAATGGGATACTCGGCCGTCCAGCGCTCGCCAAGTTCATGGCAGCCTCTCACTATGCCTACAACGTGCTCAAGATGCTAGGCCCGATAAGTGTCATCTCTGTCCCTGGCGACAAGAAGGATGCTCTTATCTGCGCCGACAAGATCTACCGGGAAGAAGCAGCCGCAGCAGAACGCAAGACACTTGCCGCTGAAGCTCCCGGGGGGAAGAAGAAGACCAAGTCTGGCAAGAGTTCTGATGCCCACTCCGGCAAGCGCACCTCTTCGGAGTGCTGCGCTACCGTCGAGGACGCGCCATCGAGCTCCACCGGAAAGTGTAAGAAGACGAAGGCAGCTCCGCCACAGACCAAGAAGGTGCCCGCCAAGGAGGACGGCACTGGTGGTACCTTCACCATCAGTGCCACTCTCGACCCTAAATAGGAAAGCGCGCTCGTTGCTTTCCTGCGGGCGAACATCGACGTGTTTGTGTGGCAACCGTCTGACATCCCCGGTGTTCCCAGGAAAGTAATTGAGCACCACCTTGTCGTCTGTCCTCATGCGCGGCCCGTCAAGCAGAAAGTCAGGAAACAAGCAGTGGAGCGCCAAGAATTCATCGCAGAAGAAATCAAGAAGTTGGAAGCAGCAGGCCTTGTCAGAGGAGTGCTCCATCCTACGTGGTTGGCCAATCCTGTAGTCATGCGCAAGGCAAACGGGAAATGGAGGCTTTGTATTGACTTTACTGATGTTAATAAAGCTTGTCCCGAAGACCCATTTCCCTTGCCGCACATTGACCAGATTGTTGACTCCACGGCCGGATGTGACCTGCTTTTATTTCTTGACGCATACTCAGGATATCATCAGATCTTCCTGGCAGAAGAGGATGAGGAGAAGACCGCATTCATTACTCCATGTGGCACATACTGTTTCGTACGGATTCCTTTTGGATTAAAGAATATTGGTTCAACATTTGCAAGAGTGGTCCATCATGCTTTTGAGCCTCAAATGCATAGAAATGTGGAAGCCTACATGGATGACATAGTGGTCAAGAGCAAGGATAGAGCAACTCTGATTCAGGATTTGGACGAGACCTTTGCAAATCTGCGCAAGATCAACCTCAAGCTCAACCCCGAGAAGTGCGTGTTTGGAGTCCCCTCCGGCAAGCTTCTCGGGTTCTTCATGTCTCAGCGGGGAATTGAAGCCAATCCCGACAAGATCAAGGCCATCGAGCAGATCGAAGCACCAAAGCACATCAAGGATGTGCGAAGGCTTGCCGGCTGCGTGGCTGCTCTCAGCAGGTTTATCTCTAAGTCTGCTGAGCGCGCCCTGCCATTTTTCAAAATATTGAAAAAGGCAGGTCCAATGAAATGGACTCCAGAAGCGGAGGCTGCGCTGCAGGACTTAAAGAGATACCTGTCCTCCACTCCAATACTTGTCGCACCTAAACCACAAGAGAAGTTGTTGCTGTATCTAGCGGCAACCAATCAAGTGGTTAGTGTTGCGTTAGTAGCGGAGAGGGAGGCGGATGATGAGCTAGCAACCGCGACAGATGCACCCAGCGACAAGCAGGGGGCTTTGCCAACAAGCTCTGGTCCGACAAGCTCTAATCCCGAAGAGGATGGATCTGCGCAGGCGCATAAGGAGATACGGAAGAAGATGGTGCAGCGCCCAGTTTACTTTGTCAGTTCCCTTCTACAGGGGGCTAGGTCAAGGTACTCTGGTGTGCAGAAATTGCTTTTCGGCCTTCTCATGGCCTCGAGAAAGTTGCGCCATTACTTCCAAGCACATGAGATTACAGTTGTCACTCGTTTTCCGCTGAAGAGGATACTGCAGAATCCAGAAGCAACAGGCAGGATTGTCGAGTGGGCACTGGAACTGTCAAGCTTTGGCCTTAAGTTTCAGAGTACTTCAACTATCCAGAGCCGGGCATTGGCAGAGTTCATAGCAGAGTGGACGCCAACACCAGATGAAGAAATTCCAGAGACGAGCATCCCCGTCAAGGAGGCGAGCAAAGAGTGGCCGATGTACTTTGATGGTGCCTTCTCGCTGCAAGGCGCCGGTGCAGGCGTGCTGCTTGTCGCACCCACCAGGGAGCACCTCAAGTACGTCGTCCTGATGCACTTTCCCAAGGAGCAAGCAACAAACACTGCAGAGTATGAAGGTTTGCTTGCCGGCCTCAGGATCGCGGCAGACCTTGGGATCAAGAAGCTCATTGTCAGGGTGACTCGCAGCTTGTCGTCCACCAAGTGAACAAGAATTATCAGAGTCCATGGATGGAAGCTTACGTTGATGAAGTGAGAAAGTTAGAAGAGCACTTTGACGGCCTACAAATGGAACATGTTCCAAGAGCTCAGAACGACATCGCCGATGGCCTGTCAAAGTGCGCCGCACTAAAGTTACCTGTGGAACCAGGAATCTTTGTGCTCAAACTGACTCAACCGTCTGTAACACTATCGGCTGGACAGAACAAGAAGAGGAAGTTGATTTCTGGTGACTATTTTCCGGCAGAGCTCCCCGAAGCCGCCGCCAAGAAGGTCCCCAAGATCAACACCAAGAGTGCTGAGGAGCAGTCTGCTCCGACAAGCCCTAGGGTTTGTTCCTTGAAGCAGACGCTCCCGACAAGTTTTGCTCCGGCAAGCTTGCCGGGGAACATCAAGCTCCGGCTGAGCCGCAGGTTTTTGCCGTAGAAGCCGATGTTCCCGCAGCAGCATATGTGCCTTTAGTCCTTGTTGTCGAGCCACAAGCTCCAGCATGGGCACAGCAGATCGTCCGTTTCCTTCAGACAGGAGAACTTCCCGAAGAGCAAGAAGAAGCGGAGAGAGTAGCTCGACAATCAAGTATGTACCAGTTTGTCGATGACACATTGTACAGAAGAAGATTCAACGGTGTGAAATTGAAGTGTATTCCCCCGGGAAGACGGACAGAAGCTGTTGGCGGAGATACATGGAGGCATATGTGGTCACCACATTGGCGCAAGAGCACTTGCCGGCAAAGCGTTCCGGCAAGGTTTCTTTTGGCCGACAGCACTCCAGGATGCAACTGCACAAGTAACCAAATGTGAAGCGTGCCAGTTCCATTCCAAGCAAATACACCAGCCAGCTCAAGCTCTCCAGACGATCCCTTTATCCTGGCCATTTTTGGTCTGGGGGCTCGACATCCTCGGCCCCTTTCCCCGAGCTGTCGGGGGCTTTGAGTACTTGTACATTGCAATCGACAAGTTCACAAAGTGGCCGGAGGTGGAAGCAGTGAGGAAGGTGACAGCACAGTCAGCAGTCAAGTTCTTCAGGTCGATTGTTTGGCGTTTCAGGGTCCCTAACAGAATCATCACCGACAACGGCGCGCAATTCACGAGCCGCACCTTCATGCAGTACGTCCAAGATCTTGGCGCCAAGGTCTGCTTCGCTTCTGTTGCCCACCCGAGAAGCAACGGTCAAGCGGAGGGCAAATGCTGAAGTGCTGCGCGGGCTCAAGACCAGAACTTTCGACAGGCTGCACAAGTGCGGAAAGAACTGGATTGAGGAGCTGCCGGTGGTTCTTTGGTCGACCAGGACGACGCCAAATCGAGCCACTGGCCAGACACCTTTCGCCCTAGTCTATGGAGCAGAGGCAGTTCTCCCCACGGAACTCGTATACGGGTCGCCTCGAGTGCTCGCTTATGATGAGCTTGAGCAAGAGCAGCTGCGACAAGATGACGCACTGCTCCTTGAGGAAGATCGTCTTCAGGCTGCTGTACGAGCTGCTCGATACCAACAAGCTTTGCGCCTCTACCATAGCCGCAAAGTTAATGCTAGAAGTCTCGAGGAAGGCGACCTTGTTCTTCGGCATGTTCAGTCCGCCAAGAATTCCAACAAGTTGACGCCGAAGTGGGAAGGCCCTTAACGGGTGAAACGAGTCACTAGGCCTGGCGCTGTCCGCCTTGAGACCGAAGATGGCTTGCCGGTGAGCAACTCCTGGAACATTGAGCATCTTCGTAAGTTTTACCCGTAAGGCGCGGTTGCCGGAACATGTTCCGGCAACCACCTTTTGTACAAGTCTTGCCGTTGTTGCATGTAATCCTTTGTACAAAGGCGGGCGCAGACCCCGTGCATAAATAAAGCTCATGTGCCCCGCCCATCTTGTCAAATTCCATGCTTTCTATGTTTTGCATGTGTTATCTGACACTTTGTGCAGCACCTGCCCCCGGTAAGCAATAACGAGCCATAAGGCTCCATATCTATATTTTCTCTTCTTTCTTTTTCTCAAAAGGAATGTTCCCTCGCCCACAAGTTTTCCGGGGGGGAGTAGAAGATAATGGTGTGGACCAGACGTTGTTCAAGGAAGTTTTGCCTTGCCGGAAAGCAAACAATAGAAAAGCTAAGTTGCCAAAGTTTGAGCAACCAGTTTTAAAAATTTTAAGTTATCTTCCTCGAATGACCGTGCTTTGTATGGAAAACCTGTGCATGGAGGAACCAACTCGTAGCTAGTTGCGCCCTTACTTTGTTTCGAGTCCGCTCAACAATTTAAGTGTGCTCCAACTAGTTGTGACAAGGTTTCTTGTCGGTAGCGGCACCGCCAGCAGGCTGCTGACGTTCCGCAATCAGCGCTCGCGGCAAGGGTGCCTGCGCCGGCAAGTTCCCTAAAAGCGTAGGGCAAAAACATACAAAGGAAGGAATCAAGTAGAGGAAATAACATAGCAATCGATACCCAAAATAAAGTTATATTACAAGATAGCTTGTCGCAGCTCTAATAGATTGTTCTTGTAACATGACTAGCAGCGACAAGGAAAGGAGGAAACGGGCGGCCTAATCTACGCGATCGCCATCAACCCTCTTGACCTCATTCACCTTGTCCACAATGGGTGCGACAAGGGCCTTGAGCTCTTCCAGATCAGCATCCGCCGGCAGCTTCCTGAGGACGTTGGTGAGGTTGAGGCCTGGGTTGCGGAAGGCCACCTTCACCAACACTTTTTGAAGAACTCTTGCGCAGATCGTGCGCGACTCGTCGGCCAGCTGCTTTGGGATTCTTTCTCGGAGTTGCTGGAGGGCCGTCGCCACGCCCTTGAAGAACAAAGTAAGCTTGGCGCTGGGCTGGAGGTTCTCATCGGAGGAGTACCCGAAGTCCTCCATCCCCAGCTGCGCTAGCTCCTCGTCGATGACTGCGGCGATGTTTACAAGACCCTCTGTCCAGAGCTCCATAGTCTCCCTAAAGGTGTTCTGGATTTCGGCGGCCCTCGTCAGCAGCGCTTCATTGGGATTGATCTCTTCCTTCAAGGCCACCTCCCGCTCCTTGGCGCCGTCCAGCGTCTCGGTCAAAGTAGCCAGCTTCAGCTCGAGATCTGCGTTGGAGTCCTTGGCGGTGCTCAGCTCCTTGCCCTTCTCGAGGAGACGACCCTGCAGCTCGCCATGGGCGTGGGCGTCCTTCTCGCGCTCACGCTGGAGCGCGGCAAGCTCTTCATCCCTCGCCTTGAGATCGGCCTCTAGCTGCGTCACCTTCGCCTCCAGCTCCTTCTTGGTGGCTCAGCAGCTGCGGCAGCATCCTTCGCTTCCTTGAGAGCCCCACCAAATGTTTCCTCGCGCGCGGCAAGCTCCTCCTCGTGGCTGTCTAGATTGACCTTCCGCTGCGACAACTCACCTTCCCGCGCGGACAGCTCCTCGGTGGCAAGCCGCTGTTGCTCTTCAGCTTCAGCCTTCTCGAGAAGGAAGGCTTTCTGCGCCTCGATGAGCTGTGCCCGCTCCTCTGCAATGGACCGGAGGGCTTCCTGGTTGCGACTCCAGAGCTCCTCCGCGTGCTTCTCAATGTCCACTCCCGCCTGCGCGACAAGCGCTTCCCGGGATTCCAGCTTGGCTTGTCGGGCGCGGTAGAGCGACAGCAGCCTCCACAGCAGCTGTTCCTCCTCAGGCTCGCCGTTGCTGGTGCTTGGCGCGTCGACCAGTGTCAACCCAGCGGAGGCGAGCACTTCTCCGTCAAAGACTTCTCCTTCGACCGGCACCCTGGAGCTTGACGCCCAGGGGAGCTTGATGAAGATGCCATGCCGGCCTTCGGATAGGCGCCGGGCTGGGGCTCTTCGGAGCCTGGCGCTACGGCGGCGGCGGAGGGATCAGCGGTCGGTGTAGCTCCTTGCGCTCCTGCGGCCTCGGGGCCGTCAGTGCGATCGCCGGACCCCTCGCCAGCTCCTGCGTCGGCAGCTTTGGCGGCCTCTTCGCCGGCGGGATCTTCAGCGCCAGCTTCTCCTTCGGTGGCAGTGGCGTCGCTGGTGTCGCCGCGCGCGTTCTCCTCGCCGGTGGCCTCGGTCTCCATCGGCTCCGTGGATGGTGGATCTTAAGGCAGGAAGAGGGAGAAAAAGTCAAGCAAATATCCAAAAAGAAGATCAGAAGAAGAAGAACACAAGGGAAGTTTTCAAGCGAGAAGGGTTACCTATGCTGGGCTCTGCAGTCATGGGCTACACCACCGGGGGGTCGCTGGTCTCACCCCTTGCCGGAGAACTGTCCCTTGCCGGAGACTTCGCCCTTGCCGGAGAACGCTCCCTTGCTGGGGAATCCTCCCTTGGCGGCGTAGTTGAAGCAGATAGCATCTCGAGGGCGGCTTCCGGTTGCTCCTGGTGAGGCTGCTCTGCTCCTACACAAATCAAGAGACAGATATCAGCAAATAAAGAGCACCCATGCGCTCCCAACAGCGGGAAGTAAACAGATACTTATGCTGGGGGCTGCGCTGGGGGCTGCTTCGGGGAGTAGTTGTCGGGTCCGGCAAGGTGGTCTCCGGCGCGCCCCCTGCTATCGCGGTGGGCTCGTCCTCGATGACAATCACCGGAGCCTTGGCTCTCTTCGCCGCTCTCTGGGCTATGGTCCTGAAAAGGAGTGAGTTCAGAGTAAAGCAAGTCAGATACAAGACAAAAACAGCAAGAATTGAAGAACTTCAAGTACAACAAAGCATCTTACTCTTCTTCTTCCTCGTCGGAGCTGAGCGCGGAGAGGTCGAAGTCCGGCCCTCTTTCGGCGCGGCGAGGCGGAGGAGTAGGCTCCCTTGACCGCTTGGTGGGTGCGGGGGCAGGATCAGAAGCGGCGGTCCGGGAGGACCCCGCTCCAGCTGCCGCAGCGGCGTGAGACGCTCCCGCGGCAACAGTGCTTGTCGTGGTGGAGCGTGTCCCGCGACGCGACGACTGTTGACTCGTCTGCCGCCCCGCTACGTCCCCGGTCCTGCGGAGGCGCCTTCTTGGTGGAGCTGGGGGCTGCGCTGGGAGCTCTGCTTGCGGCAAGCTACTTGAAGACGGCTGGCCGCTCGCACCCTCGGCGGGCTTGCTCGACTCTGCTTCAGGCTCGGCGAGCTCTCCCTCTCCAGCAAGCTCTCCGGCAAGCTCATCTCGATCGGCAAGGCTTGCCGCCTCGGCTGCCTCTGCCTCCTCCACAGTAAACCCAAACTCGCCTGCGGTGGCGGCTGCCGCCGCCTCTTCCGCCCTGGTGGCGATGCGCTGCATCTCCGCGTCGGTGGTGTCGTGGGTGAGGCTCTTCTGTTCGTCGGCGCGGACCGCCACCTCCACCAAGCCGTCGAAGAACTGCTGAACAATGTCATCTGCAGGCTCTTGCCAAGTGGGGACAATTCCATGCGAATTGCACTGCGGCATCATTGTGCGGATGCGATCGAGCGAGGAATTGTTGCACAACGGGACGACGCCCTGCGGCAGCCTGAACCATTCGGGATGCTGAGGGTCGTGCTTGAACAGCTCCTTGAGCATCGCGTCCAGCTCCAGGACGGTGAAGTTGAAGTTGAGGCCCGGGCGCAGCCTCATGATATCCGCCGGACCCCCGAACTCCCAGGCGGGTCTCCTCCTCTCTTGCAAGGGGGCGATGCGGCGGTGAAGGAAATCCGCGCCAACAGCGCCTACAGTGAGCCCGGCAAGCCTGAGCCGCAAGATCTGGGTGATGGCAATCTTCAGCTTATCGTCGTCCGCGGCCAGGGCGCTCCAATCATTGCCGCGCACTGCTCGGGCTTGGCGCACGGCAGTAAACGGCTGCGGGTTCTCCTCGAGGATCCAGCACCATTCCGCTCTCCACTCCTCCCATTTGCTGCGGAGCTCCCCCTCCAGATAGGCCTCCTTCTTGCCGGCTCTCGAGATCAAGGCGATTCCGCCGGCTAGGGGCTCTCCTCTCTCGACCCGTGGCATGAAGAAATGGCAGAAAAGAGCTACGTGTGGGTGGACTCCGACAAAGTTTTCGCAGAGATGTGCAAAAACTGCCATGGTCAGAACGGCATTGGGGGTGAAGTCAAGGAGATGGAACCCGTAGGTGTTCATAATGTCAAAGAAGAATTCAGAGAAAGGCGGGCAGAGCCCGCAGTAGAAGAACAACACGAAGAAAGGGTATCCGTTCGGAGCCCGTTCCGAGGCGGCGGCGGAGAGTACCTTCGTGCGCGGATGCGCTCGCGTCTCCGTCAACCAGAAGAGGGAGTACCACTCCCTCAGCTCCTTCGCGGCGAGCTCGGGGGGGAAATTTGCCCGCTCCTTTCGCAGCGCCTCAAGCCGCAGCGCCTCGGCCGACTTCACACCCTTCCCGGCTTTCGGAGCCATGGCGGAGGTGGTGGGGGAGATCGACGGCGTTGGTGGAGACAGCGGCGATGGGGGGCGGAGCGCTGCTCTCTTTCGGCTTTGGAAGAAGGGGGGAGCGGCGGAGATTTCTGAGATTGGAAGTAGCAACGGGCAAGATGGGCGAACTGCCCCTGTTTCCTCTGCTTATAAAGAGGGAGGGGGCAGACGTTCCGCTTTTCCGAATAAAGAACTACCCACGATCTCTCCCACGACGCCGCAATCAACGCATGCCGTTAGGGGAGGGCGCGGTGGATACGGAGCAAGATACGGCGTGGGCCCAGGCCGCGCGTGCCCGTGCCCTGTTTTGGGCCTGGCCCAACAGCGCTCGGCACCGTGTATGGCCCAGGCCCGGGGGCTCCTGTCGGTGTACTAGAGTAGGGGTACCCTAGTATCCCGAACTTGTGCACGGGCAGTCGCAGCACCCCGCGGCAAGGCTTGCCGGGTGCCCGCCAAGGTCCTCCGTGGTTCCTTTGGAGCCATTCAAGAACAAAGTATTCAAGTCAAGGAGACAAAGCCTCGGCAAGAGGAGCTTGCCGGGAAGGAGACAAGGCCCCGGCAAGAGGAGCTTGTCGGGAAGGCCAACCGAGGCATTTCAAGGAACTTGCCGCGACACGCTACGCGTCACGGCAAGGCCCGGCGAGCGACAAGCTTACGGGCGCGACAAAACAACGACCGCGGCAAGGCGCTTGCCGCGGCAAGCCACCACTCTGTACCCACGCTCTAGCGCATCCGTCAATGTGTCTCCACGGGATCTTTCCAGGCACGCGTGGCGAGAGGCTGTGTAGCCAGCGGTGCGTGGTGGCAAGCAGCGCTGACAAGATTGCCATCGTGGCAAGTGGTGGCGCCCCTGACGGTCCTTTTTATGCACTGTTTGCGCGACACAGACGGGCATTTAATGCCCTTGTCCCCTGCCGTCAGGGTTAGGTAGGATACACTGTTCAGGTAGTTGTACCAACCACAACTTCTTTTCCATTTTTGCCTTCGCCTACGTTGCCACCTGTCGGTGACCCCTTGAGCATATAAAAGGAGGCCCATGCGCAACGTAGAGGGGGTTCGAAGCATTCGAAACCAGAGTACGCTCACGCTTGGAGCAAGAACATAATCCAAACCACAAAGCAGCAGTAGGAGTATTATCTCTCCGGAGAGCTCCGAAGCTGGGTAAAATCGCTCGTGTGGTTCGCCTCGATCTGCTCTTCGTGTGATCTCCGCCCCCCGCCGAACCGTAAGGGGCTCCGGTCCCATAGGTGTTCGTTCCCACGACAACGCCGAATTCAGAGGCTCTAAACCCGGTCAGCGGAAAAAGCCATTCAAAAGAACTACTCTGGGTCCGCCCAATTTGGACCGAATACTCGACCGCTCGTGCCAGATACACGGCACCCCCGAAAAGCCAGCCAATCAGACCAACAGGGACTATTGAATATTCAAGCAGGCAAGCAAGTTAATCGCCGAAAACAATGACAAGGGGTTGCATAGCGATGACAAGGAAGAGACCCGGCCGCCGAACAATAGAGGACAGAAGGGTTTCCCCCCACAAGTGCGGATGGTAAACATGATATACACAACCCACATACCCAAGAGGGAGCGGAAGCGTGCACTTAGGGACGTACATGCGATGGAGCCAGTCGCCCCAAAGTTCAATCCATGGTCCTCTTGCCCGATCACTTTTGATCGAAGGGACCACCCCACCATTATCCGTCATGGCGGATTCGCCGCATTGGTTTTAGACCCAATCGTTGATGGATTTCACCACACCAGAGTCTTGATGGACGGCGGCAGCAGCCTGAACCTGCTTTATCAGGACACAGTGCGCAAGATGGGCATAGACTCCTCAAGGATTAAACCTACAAAGACGACCTTCAAAGGCGTCATACTAGGTGTAGAGGCCAATTGTACAGGCTCAATAACACTGGAAGTGGTCTTCGGATCCCCGGATAACTTTCGAAGCGAGGAGTTAATCTTCGACATAGTCCCGTTCCGCAGCGGCATCACGCTCTGCTCGGACAGCCCGCGTTTGCAAAGTTCAACACGGTGCCGCGTTACGCATACCTTAAGCTCAAAATGCCAGGCCCTCGAGGAGTCATCACGGTCAACGGAAACACTGAACGCTCCCTCCGAACGGAGGAACACACAGCGGCTCTCACGGCAGAAGTACAGAGCAGCCTCTTAAGGCAATTTTTGAGTCCGGCCGTTAAGCGACCGGACACGGCCAAACGCACCCGGAGTAACATACAACAAGACCACCTGGCACGTTCCAAGCACGCATAGCAATGCGGCCCCAACCCCAGCCCTTGCATAATTGCAAGACCAGTCCTTCGCGTACATCATTACGCTCTGGAGATACCATGGGCATAGGGGGAGGGGCACGACTACGACAGGCCCAGAGTGCGGCTCAACCACACCAGGGGCTCCCAAGTGTGTCGCTCTTTTTCCTTTTTCTTTTTTCTTACCCACAGGACTCCGTTCACCAGAGGCCCTGTCCGGCAGCAGACCTGCCAAACTCACGATGCAACAACCAGGGAAGGAGAAAGGCTACAACGAACACTCAGGTGGTCTCCATTATGAGCATTAAATCTGTTTAATACACCATTCCGCAGCCTACCCCTAGAGGGGGACATGTTTAATAGTCCAATCCCTTGCTTACCGCACTATTTGTATCGCTCTGCATTCATGGCAGTATTTCTGGAATAAACAATGCATCGCTTTTTGCTTATAATTGCATTTCTTTCTTATATATGTTCGTTTATGACATGTTGCATCCGTACACTTTGGCACGGCCGAATACACCAGGGGCTTAAGTTCCCCGCATTATGGTGTGATAAGTCTGGACACTTTCACAAGTGCGGCACCCAGAACTTATAGCATTATATGCATCGGCTCCGAATCATGTCTTGGGTCAATAGTTGTGTTTGCCCGGCTCCCATGTTTTGGTACCTTACGTTCCGTTTTATCGGCTAAGGTAGCACTGGGAGAACCACTGCGATTGCGCCCCGGTTGAGCTGGGCGAGTGCCTCAGTGGAGAAAGCTAAAACTGACTGTCATGATAAGGCGAGAGCTGGTCGCTATTCGAGAGGTCTTTTCGAGTCCCTAAAGGCTTATGCCGCTTAGAGCGAGGAACCGGCTTTTTCCGGCCCAGGCGTGGATAGTGCCCCGAACTCGGTCTTCCGAACACTAGGGGCTTCGCCAAAATTTAAAATTATAGAATTCTATGGCTAAGTGGGAGTGTTCAAGCATTACAAGTCCGGTTGCCTCATTCGTTGTGTTGAGCGCCTCCCTAGATGGACCCAACAATGGGAACAAGAGTGCTCAAGTTTATCCCGAACACCCCAGCACTAGTGGTATGGGGGATGAAGCTGACGACTTGCCATCTCTCAGATTTGATAAACGGCCGCACGGAAGGTAATATTTTAAATTAATAAGCATTGCTTAGCGCATATGAACACAGTTTTCAGCGCACAGGATAACATAATGCGATTTTACTCAAATATTACATCCTTGGAGCACTCATCCGCAATCATGCGGGCTCCCTTCAGGACACTCTTATAATACATTTCGGGCGTGCGATACTCCTTGCCCGCCGGCGGCGCGTCTGTCAGAAGCCTCTCAGCGTCCATCCTGCCCCAGTGCACTTTTGCACGGGCAAGGGCCCGACGGGCACCTTCAATGCAGGCGGAGTGCTTGACGACTTCCACCCAGGGACACGCATCCACCAGCCGCCGCACCAGGCCGAAGTAGCTCCCAGGCATGGCCTCCTTGGGCCACAGCCGAACTAAGAGGCCCTTCATGGCCTGTTCGGCTACTTTGTGGAGCTCGACCAGCTGCTTCAGCTGGTCGCTAAGGGGCACCGGATGTCCGGCCTCAGCATACTGAGACCAGAAGACCTTCTCCGTCGAGCTCCCCTCCTTTGCCCGGTAGAATGCGGCAGCATCAGACACGCTGCGAGGCAGATCTGCAAACGCTCCTGGAGAGCTCCGAATTCGGGTAAGTAACAGGTAATTCACATTCACATGCTTGCTTTGCATGAAAAATGCCTTACCCGCCGCTATATTCTTCACAGCCTCAATCTCCTGGAGGGCCTTATGGGCTTCGGCCTTAGCGGCTTTGGCGCTCTCAAGAGCCGATGCAAGCTCGGACTCTCGAGTCTTTGAGTCGCGCTCCAAACCCTCATGTTTTTCCATGAGAGCCTAGAGCTCTTGCTGCACCTCCGCCACCCGCGCCTCCTGTTTCTCTAGCTCAGCTCGTTCCGCAGCCGCATTGCGTTCGGCCGCGGACACGGCCTCCTTCAGGGTCGCCACCTCGTTCGGGGCCCCTGTAGTACCCATGTTATCCCTGTTATTTCCCTTTCAACCTAATCCTTTTCTGTAAGGTACAAATTTAAATACGGTGTTACTCACCTTCCTTGTCCTCGAGCTGCTTCTTGGCACGGCCGAGCTCGCTCTCGGACCGCTCGAGGTTCTGCTTTAAAGCATCGACCTCCACAGTCAGTGCGGCAGAGGTCAGCAGCGTAGCCTGCAATCCCATATTGACATATTTTTTAGAACTCCTGCGTATATCTTTGTAAGATCCTCAGTCCAGCTTTTCTTTCCGAACACCGAACCGAGCATCAGGGGCTACTGTCTATGCGGTATTACATTACATGTCTTAAAATGCTTACCTCAAAGCCTGTTAGGAGGCTGCTGCAGGCTTCGGTCAGCCCGCTCTTGGCGAGCTAAACCTTCTGAATCACCGCACTCATGACAGTGCGGTGTTCTTCTTTGATGGAAGCGCCATTGAGCGCCCCCAACAAGTTATCCGGCGCCTCCGGTTGGACGGCGGCCGCCGGTGTCACAGTCTTGCCCTTCTTACGAAGGGGCCGCCTGCCGGACTCCGGAACCACTGCCGGTTCCGGTGCGGAGTCCGGTGCGAAGTCCGGGAGGTTGCCCTGTGGCACCTCCAGAGCCTCCCCCTCCCGGTGGGTCCCCTCCAGGGATCCCACCTCGGCGTCATCAGCGTCACGAGGGGTGGAGGCGGTCGAAAGGGAATCCATATCCGACGGAGCCAAGGACCCGCTCGATGAAGCAGGAAGATCATCCTTGGTCGGACTACAGGTTGTATGCGGCATTAGAAGGACACCACGTGGCAGAAAGAGAAATTATAAATCATCCAGGAATTCGGACACTTACGATCTTGCCAGGGGCTTGGCCCTTGAGGGCCACTCCTCATCGCCGTCGTCGGCGTTGGCGGAGCAGTCCGGAGAAAGGGTCTGTCCTTTCTTGGACCCTTCGGCCGCCCCCGTTGGGGAGGCCTTCCTCTTCTTCTCTCCCCCCGCTGGGGAAGAGGCCTCTTTCTCCTCCTCCTCGGGGGAGGAGTCCGCCTCGGAGTCATCGGATGATGAGTCCAATATCACCTGGCGTCGGGAACTCCTTCGGGTTCCCGTGGCCTTCTTCTTGGCCTTCTTCTCCGGCACCACGTAAAGGGCCGGAACCAGCAGCCCCGTCAAACGGGTGTCCGCTGGATCTTCAGGAAGGGGAGCCGGACAGTTAACCTGTCCGGACGTCTTCTACCAGTCCTGTTAAAGGCATTGGGAGTTTTAGATCCCACATAGAGTCAAACTATGAAAGAAATGAGTGTCCCATAAAGGATAACATAGCTTACCTCGCCGGCCGGGCGCTGCGTGCTGAATCCGCGATCTTCAGTTGCGGATGCGAGGGCTTCTTCGCCCTTGAACAGCACCCTCCAGGCAGCTTCGTACGTCGTGTCAAAGAGCCTGCTCAAGGTCCGGTGTTGTGCCGGATCAAACTCCCACAAATTGAAAGCCCGATGCTAGCAGGGGAGAATCCGGCGGACGAGCATGACCTGGATCACGTTGACAAGCTTGAGCTTCTTGTTCACGAGGGTCTGGAGACAGGACTGGAGTCCGGTCAGCTCCTCCAAACTACCCCATAGCAAGCCCTTCTCTTTCCAGGAGGTGAGCCGCATGGGGGTACCAGATCTGAACTCGGGGGCCGCTACCCATTTAGGGTCACGCGGCTCGGTGATGTAGAACCACCCCGATTGCCACCCTTTGATGGACTCCACAAAGGCACCCTCGAGCCAAATAACGTTGGGCATTTTGCCCACCATGGCGCCTCCGCACTCCGCTTGGACGCCCTTCACTACCTTCGGCTTGACAGTGAAGGTCTTTAGCCACAAGCCAAAGTGGGGCTGGATGCAGAGGAAGGCCTCGCACACGACGATGAACGCCGAGATGTTGAGGATGAAGTTTGGCGCCATATCGTGGAAGTCCAGGCCGTAGTAGTACATGAGCCCCCGGACGAAGGGGTGAAGTGGGAAGCCCAGTCCGCGGAGGAAGTGGGGAAGAAATACGACCCTCTCATGGGGCCTGGGGGTGGGGATGAGCTGCCCCTCGTTGGCCAGCCGTTGCACGATGTCGCTGGACAGGTATCCGGCACCGTGCAGCTTCTCGATGTGCCCCTCCGTAACAGAGGAGGCCATCCACTTGCCTCCCGCTCCGGACATGGCTGGAGAAGGTGGAGGCGAGGTGTGCAGACTTGGGCACTGGAGCTCGAGTGTGCGGAGATGGATAGAGGAGGAAGAAGGCATAGGTAAAAAAGGTGGATCCTTATCCCCTTATATATGGGCGGACGAAGACTATACGTCCCCACCGGCCTGGTAAAACTCGCTTATCTCCCAAGCGCCACAATCAATGGCGCGGTTGGGTTACCCATGTCCGTATTGATGGGAATCCCGGAATAAGGGGAACACGATCTCTGCTTCGACAGGACATGCCAAGGAAACTACTTCGCTAAACGCGCTGAGGTGGTATGATGAAAACAATTCAAGTAAAGGCTTGGTAGTGGTGTGACGTCATGCCACAAGATACGTCAGCAGATTGAACTTGTGTACATATTATTCTCTCTACGGTGGTATGTGGAATTTATTTTGCAGAGCCGGACACTATCCTGGTGTTCACAATCTTCTATGAATTATTCGGAGAAGGAACCCGCCTTGCAATGCTGAAGACAATACGCGCGCCGGACTCGTCGTCATTGAAGCCTGGTTCAGGGGCTACTGAGGGAGTCCTGGACTAGGGGGTGTCCAGATAGCCAGACTATCATCATCGACCGGACTCCAAGACTATGAAGATACAAGATTGAAGACTTCATCCCGTGTCCGGATGGACTTTCCTTAGCGTGGAAGGCAAGCTTGGCAATATGGATATGTAGATCTCCTACCATTGTAACCGACTCTGTGTAACCCTAGCCCTCTCCGGTGTCTATATAAACCAGAGGGTTTTAGTCCGTAGGACGAACAACCATTACAACAATCATACCATAGGCTAGCTTCTAGGGTTTAGCCTCCTTGATCTCGTGGTAGATCCACTCTTGTACTACCCATATCATCCATATTAATCAAGCAGGAGTAGGGTTTTACATCCATAGAGAGGGCCCGAACCTGGGTAAAAACATAGTGTCCCTTGTCTCCTGTTACCATCCGCCTAGACGCACAGTTCGGGACCCCCTACCTGAGATCCGCTGGTTTTGACACCGACAACAACCATTGGTGCTCTCAAGGTGGAACAAGAACTCATGAAGGCCAAGGCTTCTCCACCCCAAGCCCACTTCACGATGACCAAGCTCCATGAGAACGAGCATGAGCTCCAAGATGATGTTCCCAAGTTCTACTTCACCGCCATCCCTCTTTATGACATTGATGATGCCGAGTATACCTTGACTCTTTTTCAAGATGGTGTGGCAACGAGTAAGACTACGGAGACCCTCGAGGACCAAGCTTTGAAGGCGAGTGACAAGGTGGCAAGCAAGGATGATGCTTCCATCTTTGGAGGCGAGAGTGATGATGTGCCATCTTCGGCCTTCGTCCACAACGATGATGACGAGATGATCGAGCAAGGGATTTTCCCTTCGGTCATGGAGGAGAGTGATGATGTGCCATGTTCGGCCTTCATCCACCGGGACGACGACGAGATGGTTGAGCATGGGATTTTTCCTTCGACCACGGCAACGTATGATGACTTGAGTGACTTTTGCCACCATATTGAGACTGAGAGTGACTTCACCACTAGCCCCATATATGATGAGTTGGTCCACTTTCCATGTGAGGAGGGCCACAACCCCCACCACTTGAGTGATATGAGTGACTCCACCATACGTTATATTGAGTGCACCTACTTTGAGGGAGTGAGTGAACCACCACATAGAGAGAGTGAGATAGTTGATAAGTCTTGTGAGGCCATTTTCTTTTCTAACAACTTGACCTCTACCTCTATTGTGTCTTCTCATTTGGTGCTAGGTCCCATATATGACGACGCGCCGATCCTCAACAACTTCGTCGTCCCTTTGGACAAGACGATGGCCATGGTGGAATATGATGCACCCCCCACATGGTTCCATCAAGATGAAGATGACCACCATTTGGTCTTTCCCACCTCACCTACACCACTTGAGTGGAATAAAAAAGGTAACATAGGTGAAGGTGATGCTCAAGTCCCACTAGTGGACATTCTTGACATTGATTGCTTACATGATGTTGATCCACCTAGTACCATGCTTCATGCTAGTATGATTTCCCCATGTGATGATTTCCCCATTTATGATGAGTATGATGATTCTCATGTGGAGTCTCTTAGTTGAGATGCCATGTTACATAGGATTTCTTGTGACAATTCTTTAGGTCACATCATGTTTGACAATCCGCTTGACTTATCATATGCTATGCATGAGATCAATCATATATCCTATTAGCAATCTCTTCATAGTGACAATGCACATGCCATTAAAATAAACCCAATTTGCACATATGACATAGATGACAAACCAATGGCTATTGGCATTTGTTTCTCTTGTGATTATATTGATATGCCCCCTTTGCATCATTTATCTCATATGCCATGCCATGACCACCTAGCTTTGGATATGCATTGTTTTGGATGTTGTCCATTTTCTCCATATGATAGTTCCAATATTGCTCATGAGGAGACCCCCATAGTTTCCTCATACATGTTAGGAGATTTTGATTCATCCTATCCTTTGCATGATCCTATTACTTGCATGCACCATATTCTCCCCATGCATAAACATGATATTGATGTACCATATATTTGTATGATCAATTTGTGTCCCCATCGTGTCATTCATAATAACTATTCTTTCATGATGGATGAGATATTCTTATACCTTGTATCAAATTTCTTTGAGCGATGCTTACATTGTGCTAACTTACACGTGCACATACACATCATGATGGATGATGTGTACATTTACCACACACAAAATTTCTTTTGTTTGTGTCTCTTTTGTGTAGGTACCCATGAATACTTGTCAACCTCACAATCCCATGAGTTCACAAAACGAGCTCTAGGGAGCAACGATGACTTGGTATCCTATGGATTTTCCTTACCACCATTCTCTTCACGCAAAGACTTCGCACATTTCTTCTACATGGCCCTCACCAGGCTATGGGTTATTGTCCATTACATATTATATGCCCATCTTGCCATGTTCACTTTGCATGATATGCTCATTCCTATTCCTTTGCCATGCACTTGTGACCCATGCTTTGCATTACACATGATAATTGACTCTAGTACTTGTATGTGTATTTGCAAGCTTGGTGGAGATATTTCTTGTTATTGCCATGTTTGCTTTCTACCACATTCCTATGATGATACTTTCATCTTCCTTTGTGTTCATGCTTGTGACAAGTCATGTGCATTGTCTATGCCTATTATTTGCTCACATGACATGATTGCCATGCTTTTCTCTAGTATGTTGCATCTTTGCACTACTAGCTTGCAAGACTTAATTACTATGATTGCTTGCCTTGTTGCATCATCGATGATTCATACTTTCCCATCTCATGTGGTTGATGACAACCATTACCATGATTTGCACATGATTGTTATTGCTTCTTGTCATATATCTCCATGTACTGCCTCTCTCATGCTAGATGATTTTCCATATATTGAGTGCAACAATGATTTTAGTCTTGCTAATGAGATTGCCACCATAGCTTTCTCGCATATATTTGGAGATTTTGACATATTCTTTGTGAAGCATGCTTGTCTTACTTCTTTGCACCATGTACCTAGTGCCATGAATATCGCCATTGTTGCATCATATTATTCATGCACTTTTGCTACTAATGGTTATGTGCAAAAGAAGAGAACCAACATGATGGATGATGTGTTTATCTACCATGCGCATACGTTCTTTGTTTTGTTGTGTGCATGTGTAGGATACTTGGACATCATGTCGACTTCCACTTCACGTGAGTTGACTATTCGAGATCTTGAGAGCGAGCCACCTTCTACCATGACGTTTCTACACCATACTTGCTTTCGGCATTGTGAAGAACGCCCAAGGACATGCTTTCAAGGTGATATCCTTCTCATTTGAGAAACCCCAAACCATGAGCATGCATATTGTGGATCATACTACTTGTATTGCTTGCACCATGAGACTTATTTGTCATCTTGGACCCCTTGATTGCACACATGTTAGTGATATTGCTTCCATTCATGATTTTCACATTCCAATGCATCATGATATATATGCCTTGTGTGTTGCATCCAATTCTTGGACTACTTGCTACTATAATATGTTGGGTTGCAACAATGTCATCACTTCACTTATGCCATGCACCTTTGATTGTCACATGATTAACTTGATTGCCTCACACATGTTGAACAATTGCTCTTTACATTGTGTTGAGTGCCATGACATATTCACTACACCCTATGCACATTATGCTTGGATTGTCTTGCCCTTGTCCCATGTGTTTAGACACATCATTATATTTGGTGTTGTGGATGATTCTTATGCCTACCATAGAGCTTTTGTTGAGCACTTTCCGCATTCTTGCTATGACATTGAGGTAGATGCTTGTTTACTTGTCCCACATATTAGAATCTTTACCTCCCATTTGCATGCTTATTTCCACGATGTCCTTGATTGTGCTCAATTTATATGCTTAAATGCCATGCCACACTTCTTTGTCAAACCATATGCTATGCTTGTTGACAACACTTGTTGGGTGAATCACCTCTTGAATGCTTGGGTTTGCTCTCATGCCAACCACATTTGTTTTTCCAAGTGCTTGTTATCTTTGCTCCTTTTGAAGGAATTACAAGACAGTGCGACATTGGAGAGTGCCCATTTCGAGCTTCAAGATAATGAGTGCTTGGTGATCGACCACTTCGAAACGACACCGCCATCTCTTTCCCATGGTGATTTGGTTTTCGATCCGAGGTCGGATCTTTTCCAAGGGGAAGGGATGATGCGGAGCATCCTACGGGCATCACCATGTCAAGAGTCCATTTGGCAAGTGACACGTGCGACCTCTACTTCTCATACATAAACCTGAATCTTCTCCTTTACACGTGTTCACTTGACCCCTTCGAGGATGGTATACTACTTGACACTCCACTCGTGTGCATGCATAGGTATTGCCAGAGCTTCACGGCGACGAGGAGGAGTGTGAGCGCAATGGAACAACTACACCATCCGCGAGGGAAGCGTGGAAGCGAAGACGGAAGAAGAAGGATCTGCCAAGTCTGGAACAAGCGGTACTACCGCCCAAAGCAAACGGTACTACCGCTCAGACCATCCAAGCCGTACTACCGCCCAACATCCGCCCTACCCGCTCAACCCGACAAGCTCCTATGATCGAGCGGTACAAGTCTGGTACAACCGCCCCAACAAGCGGTACTACCACTCAGCTTCGTAAGCGGTACTACCGCCCTGCCTGTGCGCAGCCGCGGGCCTTTGGCCTTGTATCCCTCTCCCACTTACCCCTTCGTGGCTTAGACTATGAATAGACCACATGCACCTCATTTCTAGGGTTAGCAAATATGATAGCTCATTTGTATGTGAGCTTTGCTCCTACCTTCTCCTATTGAGGAGAGACAGAGAGACTAATCCATTGGAGGCCAAGACCTCCATCTAGGAGAAGATCCCGCGGGATATCATCAAGACCCCCTCACGGGAGGACCCCCCATCAAGACCTCCTCTTGGAGATGAACTTTACCTTGTATCTTTCTCTTTGTTGTTCATGTACCTTGTGGATCTTGTGTGTTTGATTGTCTAGTGGATGTGTAATTAGACTTATTCATGAGTGTTTCCCCTTGTGATTTCTCTCCGTTCTTCCCCATCTTCTTCGTGTTCTTGGCAGGATCCTCTCCAAATCATGAAAGATCGGACACCTAGGGTTCCACCCTGCATCAGAAGGTCTGATACAGCGCTCGCTGGTCATTCAGGAAGCCAGGATCATCGGCCCTATGAGCACCTTCGAGAGACTGAGCCGGCATGAAACGGTAAGGCTGCACTTGGGAGCTCTGGATTGTTTCACACCTGTATTAATGATACAAGTGTAATTTACTCGTCAACGGAAACAACACGTAAAATACAGGCATAATGAAACGGACGACCCGAGGTCTGTAACGAAAACCGGTGAGTTACGCCCGTAATATGAGAAACCAGTGTATATTTTACCAGTCAAAAATGACCAACCAAGAACTTCGCCCAAGACCATCTGCTTTTATTTACAAGTGACAGTTTTAGAAGAGGTTTTGGTTGGAAAACGATGATCCAATCACGACCAAATATGATGAGTTGGTCGGAAGATCATATAGTTTCACCTCTAACCTACCCGAGTTCTCGTATAGGCTATGAATGGAAGTATGAAACATAAGACGATGAACTTCTTAAGCATAGAAACATAGAAGAGGATGATCTTCTTAACATGCAAATCACTAGCATTAGGTCAACGTGCAAAACAATACGAAGCATTATTCTCAGGAGGCACGGTCATGCCGCATGCCACAACATTCCAAGCTCAACTTTGCAATCAAACTCACAAGGCCTGACATTTCATAGACAACATTCAAAACGAACTCTTAAAATACCTTACATAAGTCAACATTCATGACTATGCATCTCATCAGAGTAGATATTTACTTCTGAATTGAACACACGAATAGGAAAAAACGATCAACGCTGCTCATAGCAAAGGGTGTCCCATTCCAAAATAAAAATGCATGTCTTCTGGCTAACATATATCAGCAAAATTTGACAAGGTTTTCCAATTCCAAAATATTAAACGAATGTCTTCTTGCGAACATCAATGATTAAACTTTCACAAGCTTTTCCCATACAAAATATGTAATGCCTATGATTGTGGAATGGGAAGGGTTTGTCATTAGTTTGCACACTAAAATGGCACATGGAGCCGGATTAACCAGCGTATCTTTTTGTGCTGTTCCACTGAAATCAAACAATGTCTTGCTTAGCATGGTGGATTTCATATTTATATGTTGCAAGGCCTTGAAGATGTTGGCAACTCCATTCAAGTAGATAGTCCGGTGGCACACGGTGACGATGAAGGATTAGAGAACCATTCGGTGTATTGTGCATGATGAAGTATTATGAAGGCCACAAACCATCTGAACATTTTGTGTATTTCCACTGAAATCAAGCTGAGCATCCCTACCTGCATAAATACAAAAATAGTGTGATGAATATAATAGTGGTACTAGTTGATTAAACATACACTCACGACTATAATCATCTTCATTATCTTAACAGGACAAGATAGGAATACAATAGCTTCTATTAAACACTTATTCAAAACAATACAACAATATAATTAGCACAACATAACAAAGCACGATCATGTGGATGAAGGCTGATACTGACCTCGTCTGTTACAGCTGCGTCGGCCACTATTGGTCATATCTTTCCTTGTGGAGTGAATTTTGCACCCCACGTGTTGTCGAGGTGAGTTTCCCTTGGTCTGCAGACTAGTCATGTCACCAGTGTATACTAATACACTAAAGCTTCTTGATCATACGTTGTGTAATGTAGCGCAAACAGTGACTGCTTCTTTCTGCAAAGTGGAAAGACTAACTCGGCAAATAATGCAACAATTTTCCTTAAACACATTGGCTCCTTTTGTGCAGTTCAACTAAAATCAAAGTCAAAATAGAACCAAGCAGAAGTTTTGATATCCCTATATGCAACAATAGGTATAAAGGAAACAATTACTGAGAAATAACGGTTGATGACTTATATTCCCAAAAGAAAAAACATCTACCTTATCTTAATGGGAAACAAAACAGGACAATAGCAATTGTCTAACAATGTGGTTCATTTATATTAACTGAGACATTATCTTAACAATTTCTTGTTTCAACATGTATAAAGAACGACAAAGCAGAAAAGTACCATTCCTAAAACAATGCAACCGATTCATATTAACAGAGACAGTATCTTAACAATACCTTGGTTAAACATGTAGAAAGAACTACAAAGCAAGATAGTACCATTTGTAAAACACTGTAACTGGTATATAATAAAAGAGACATTATCTCAACAATACATTTCTTAAACATGTACTCCCGCTGATCCCTAACAGAAATGGTACTCCCACCAATCCCTAACAAGTGTTGCAATTTTGAACTAAGATTCAGTAGTTAATTCTGAGAGTGGCATTGCTTAATTTTACTAGTGACGTTAGATTAACAAAAGACATAAACAGTTCCAGGGGTGAGTGGGCGCAATAGCACCATGTGCTTCCATCTACTTATAAAGGGGGTGATTAGAGTTTGCTGTAACAAATCAACAATCATCATGTCTGAGTTGGTCCCATTTCTGTTCACTTAATGGGAAAAGACAGCAATACAATAGCTTCAATTCAACATTTATTTAAAACAGTACCACTACAAGTAGCACAACATCTCGAAGCACACTGCACAATCATGTGGATGAAGGCCGGTACTAACCTTTCATGAGGCAGACAAGATCAAATATGAATCTGCCAACACGAATAGGAATTCCAATCTCGTTTTGTGTAGTTCAACTAAATCAACCAAAGTTGCCAGTGTGACATTTAAGTTGAACTGCACAAAACACTCTTAAAACATAAGTGTTTTGCATAGTGAAGCAAAAGGTCGCAATAGCAAAGAGTTGAATAGATATCCTTGTTTTGAGTGGTAAAAAAAGAAACAATTACTGGCCAATAAAGGAGGATGAATCATATGGCCATAAAAAGAACCATCTACCTTATCTTGATGGAAAACAAAGTAGGACAGTAGCATTTCTAAAATGGTTGCATTGATTCAGATTAACAGAGATATTCTCTTAAAATAACAGTCGTTAAAAATGTAATTTACTTTTAACAGTGGCATTGCTTCAGTTTTCCAGCAGCATTCTTTGATTAACAACATCAAAATAGTTGTATGGGACACATGGACATGCCAGCACCATGTGCATCCACACGTATAAATGGGTGATGCAGAGTATGTTGCCAAGCAGCATATCTGCATTGGTCCCATATTTCTTCTCTTTGAATATTTTTCCTATGTGAGGGCAACAAATCTAGTCCTGCACAAACTACCTAACCCCCCAGTTTCTTTTCTTTTTCAAGAAAGAGATTCGTTCCTTACAGATGTGTGTACTGGGTTACCCCCCCCCCTTTCCCTTTTCGACCAACAAAGCGGCTGGATAGCCAGTCTATACTACTTTCCCTCCCTCCTTTCCTCATTGAACCACGTCCTAGATTCATGCTCCACCCCACCCCCTTCTTTCCTCTTTGAACCAAGACCTAGATTCAACTAAGAAATCAAAAAATATCCGCATGCAGCTAGAGCAATGACGGTTTCAAAGAAAGTTATACCTTAGGGTCGTCGGGATGTGGCTAGGCGTGCGGCGGGAGGCTAGATCTGCCCACACTACGTACAACAGCAAGAAAGAAGGGGTCGGAGGGCCTCCCGCACAGGCGCTGGGTGAAAGAGAATAGGGCAGCCGGCAGTGGATTGCCTCCCTCACTGAAGGTGACAGAGTGAACGCTGCACCTCCTCCCCTTCCCGGTGCGACAGGATCCGGACGGCTCCTTCACCAGTTATGAGGGGGGAGGGAGAGACAGATGCCAACATAGTCTTGTTTAGATAAGGTGAAGAGGGTGATATATATATATATATATATATATATATATGTGTGTGTGTGTGTGTGTGTGTGTGTGTGTGTGTGTGTGTGTGTGTGTGTGTGCAACGAGAGTGTGGAGAGTGCAAACCCTAGTGAACAAGCGTTGAGGCTCCAGCTTATATAGTACTCGTATATACTACTAATATAGTGGATTGGTTTTATTTTTCTCTCCATAGCAATCATTTTAAATTGTGTAAGTACGACACGAAACTCTTTATTTAATGTACCCGTGAAGAAAACTACTTATGATCAACTAACGATCCATGCATCCCGGACGCACTTCCTGTCCTTCATGTGCGGTACACTACCCTCCGTTCAGTGAACAACCACACACGCGCCAAATTATCAGAAAGGTGTGAGAGTGTGTACAAATAAAGAATTTTAATTTCAATTATCGGAAAGGTGCGAGAGTATGTACAGTTTGCCCTCTCTGAATAATAATGGTTTATTGTGTTCGGCCTAAACTTGTTCAAACCGTACAAAGTTTGACTTCAGTCAAATCTAATATGCAGAGTAAATATAAACAGATGGGTACTACCTCCATCCGGGTTTTTAGTCCACACCATGTTTTTAATCAAAGTTTGACCACATATTTAGTTAAAAGTTGGACAAATAAAATTACACAGGGTAGCTGAAGACAAAGTTGTGAGAAGGCTTAGAAATCAATACAAAACTTTTGCTCTTAGTACCAACGTCGATGCTTCTTCGAGGAAACATTTGGTTCATATCCAATTGTGTGATAAAATTGCACCAACGTAAATAACTGCTCCAAGATGAACTGATGAAGGATATCGTCTTTGTGGTAACAAGCAAAGAGCACTGATGGAAGATAGACCGTTATTCATTGAACATCGATCAACTTCACCAGCCGATGCAACCATGAGCATCAATAGCTCATCGTGGTGTGATGCATCATCAATTTTGCCATCATGTTTGGGTCATGCACCATTGAAGTTTGATAATCCTCACAGTGGTTTGTTTCTTCTCGGTAATCAAGCTCGAGAAAGGAAGACCTGAGAAACAGTGGCCATCCAATTTTGTGCAGTTCCACTTAAATTGAGGAAGACATGCCCGGGTATGGAAATACGCATCCCAGTTTGCAAAAATATAAAAAATGATATTTAAGTAGTGTCGTTTCTTTGTTTTAGAGCATGGTTAATAGTATAGCCAGCTGATGGCTATAAGGAACTTCCATGTCATGTATAGCCATCATCTATAGTCACTTATATAGTAGTGTGGGCTACAAGGTTGGTTGTAACATTACTAATTTTTTCAACCTTCTCCCTTTATCTTTCTTCATATTTATTGTATTTGTCTAGGAATCCGCATTATCTAGGCTCTTTCATGAGAGCCCACTCCCCTTATTTTTTCATCTCTCACTCCTGCACATAGGCAAATATGCCATGTAAGCGGGCTATAAGCCCACTATTATACTTCCTCTTAGCATTGGAATAAGATTAACAGCGACATCTTAATTGTCAATAAGAATTAAACGTACACCAAAAAAATGGAAGCATCATGATGATCTTTATGGGAACTAAAGCAGGATACCCAAAAAAAGCAGGACAAAAGCATTTATCGATGCCTCTACATGGGCATTGCTTCATTTTACCAGTGATAGTTTTATATTAGCAACAGCAATAGGAGAATATGGAAATGACCACACAACCACCATGTCCTTTTTGTCGAAAAAAACGTGTATACCTCCACCAATTCATAAATAATAAACCAGGAAAACATTTGGAGTGGCCTTTCCTCTATAATAGTAAAAAGTAGGTGATGTTGGACCAACCGACGAACCCTGGCTACTGTACATGGGGAGATGGGGAGTAGTGGTATAGAAGAAAACCTGATTGTAGAGTGCAATAAAGCATGAAATCCAAAAGAAGTTGTACCTCAGGTGGGCGAGATGTGGCTTAGGCGGGTAGGCAGGATCTGCCCACGTGACGGCAGCGAAGAAGGGCATGGAGGACCTTTAGCTGCGCCAGCGCCGACTGAGAAAGGACGATGCGCATCGGCTTCCTCAATCGCCGACGACGACAACGTCAACGCTGGTAATCCTCACCTCCAGCAACGGACGGGATCAGGCCAGATCAGACCACCGATGAGGAGAGAGATAAAGTGGACACTGTCATCTTGTTCAGACTAGCAAAAGGCCCATGTGTTGCACGGAACATCAAGATGCATTCGTACGAGTTGTTTATATTGTGGGAGACAAAGATGAACGAGGGAAGGCCTTATTTGCAAATGTGGAGAGGGGTGCGGGTATCTTTTTGCAAAATTGCCATAGTTTGCTTTCTATTCCTCATATGTAGATCGGATGGTCTATATTGCAGGATGGCAGGCACACCATCATCACCAGCTTGGTTTTTATAAGAGTATAAGAGTAGAAGTAGAGATAGAGATATGGAGAGGGTGAGAGAGCGAGACGCAACAAAACCTATCAAACAAGAGGATATATATATATATTCAATGGAGTAAAAAATCTCTCCATAGCAGTTGTTTTAAATAGAATACACGCGTTCCCGTAAAAAAGAAATGAAAACTGGCGGAGAAATCTTTTTTAACGTACCAAGAAAGAAAACTCGATCAATAACACGCCTCCGCTTCCAGGTCGCAATTTGTATCACTCACGTGTGGTCCCCAACCCTCCATTATTAAGTGCACAAATTAAAGGGTCAAACTATTACGTACGTAAGCTGCCTATTCGTGTACAAATGCGCTCCATCGTGTACCCACGGGTATGTCAGAGGCAGAGTGAGTGCATGTATATTTCTTCTTGTATGTAGTACTCCGTTTATCTCACTTCATATTGTTTCCCACTCCTATGATATTCCTATCCTAGGAACAAAATGAGGTGGTACTAAGTTTATGTGTGTGTAGGGAGAACGAGACATCGACATTATGTACGAGTAGTCATGAGAGTCGTTAGTATGTGTGTGAAACACGAATGTGAAAGATGTGATTTAAACATTGGTTTTGCTCGATGGTGTGATCCAGCGAAATGAAACGTTGGTTTCCAAAAGAATAATGTACTGCATGAGAGAGATAGAGTGATGGTTTGCTTCTTCAGTCCAAATAACTATACCGGGTCTATGTGATTTGAAAGCTCATTGGTCACTATTGCTATGGTAGTAGAGCGTTTGCACTCTTATTTATTTATTCGGTGATAAAACTAACTTTCTCCAATCTTACACCGAAGGAGTACGAAACACGCCAATCCAATGACTACATGGCCCACCTCCCACTATCACCATATTCCTTGAACATCGTGTGACAGATCCGGTCCTTTTTTCTGTGCATAGTACTCCCTCTTTTCCAGTTTATATAGGGCTTAAATTTTAAATCTCGTCAACCAAGGCAAATGATGAGTGGAGACATGTATCTCGTAGTTTTACAAAATTACTCAAACTTTAATCTGCATTAATTAGAATATATGCATGGATGACCACTAAATGAGTAGGAATTGTTACATGCATTGGTTGATTTCTTGTTATTCTTTGCATGCATCAATTTAATGCACCTAGGAATGTGAACATGTGGTGGAAAGAAGTGAAAATAAGACTTATAATATGGTATAAAACTAAGAAAATGGGATGAGACCAATAAACTAGAAAGGAGGGAGTACATTTTACCACACGACCCACCATACACTCTCACATACTACCTCCGTCCTGGTTTATTAGTCCCCTATGTAATTTATGCATGATACTAGTATATGATACTCCCCACTATGAGTCGCCTTATACGCATACAAAAAAGGACCAGAGGGAGTATGAAGCTTTATGATTTTGTTTCATGTATGTATCCTGACTCCAAGGTTGCCTCGTTACAACATTCCATCAAATACAAAGGAAAACTAACACGCATGATGATGCATCTCAATGTCACAGACCATAACCAATATTTAATTCACAACTAAAGACAAAAATTGTGAGAGTGTGTACAAAAAAACTACTAATGGGGTATCTACGACTTGAACCCTAAACCCTAAGCAGGATATAATTTCCTAGTTAGGTGGAACCTGTCGAAGGAAAGAAGTCTGGCCCCCTCAGAGCATACGATGTTTTTATGCAGTTCCACTAAAATCGAGTTGAGCATCCCTGTTGGCAAAGATATTGAAGAAGTGTGATTAGAATAATAGTAGTGGCACTAGGTCATGAGACATAAACTCATCACAGATAGAAACCGGTAGAAGTAGAGAAAGATCCACATGGAGATGGAGCTACGTGAGGAGCTGCGACAGTGGAGCAAGTTGGCTCAAGAAGGAAGTTCTACCTAGGACGTCGGAGTGTAGCTAGAAGGGCGGTGGGAGGCGGCATCAGCCCATACCGCATGGACCCTCGATCGGGACGCACCGACAGTGTGTTTTCTTCCTCGTCGCTGTCTACCGCGTCTACGCAGAACATCATCCGCTTCCCCTAGTGGCGGGATCAAGCCAAATCTGTGACCAGCGGTGTGGCCACCTTCGTTCTATGCTTGTGAAAAGAGCAACCCAAGCAAGCAGGCTTGTAGCTTAGGCTCCTTGAGGGAGTCCTGGACTAGGGGGTGTCCGGATAGCCGAACTATCATCATCGGCTGGACTCCAAGACTATGAAGATACAAGATTGAAGACTTCGTCCCGTGTCCGGATGGGACTTTCCTTGGCGTGGAAGGCAAGCTTGGCAATACGAATATGTAGATCTCCTACCATTGTAACCGACTCTGTGTAACCCTAGCCCTCTCCGGTGTCTATATAAACCGGGGGGTTTTAGTCCACAGGACGAACAACAATCATACCATAGGCTAGATTCTAGGGTTTAGCCTCCTTGATCTTGTGGTAGATCCACTCTTGTACTACCCATATCATCAATATCAATCAAGCAGGAGTAGGGTTTTACCTCCATCGAGAGGGCCCGAACCTGGGTAAAAACATCGTGTCCCTTGTCTCCGGTTACCATCTGCCTAGACGCACAGTTCGGGACCCCCTACCCGAGATCCGCCGGTTTTGACACTGACACTCCTACTAGTGTATATATAGTGGAGCGGTTTTCTGTTTCTCTCCATATCAACCTTTTGATCGTTGCTTCGTCCAACTAACTTACTATGTGATTTGACTCCTCCTGAGTGGCCCCTACACGTACTCCCCCTACGTGTATGATTGTTCCCGAGTCTCACTTGTACTTATCTCTATTTCTTGCATGACACATAGACTAGATGCACATAGAGGAATTTTGTTACTGCACTTTGTTTACGTAGTACCTACTCCCTCCTTCTAGTTCACTACTAGTACTCCCTCCGTCCTGGTTTATTGGTCCTCTTTGTACTCAATTCATGGGCTCGTTTTCCTCAAGAAATTGTCTTTACCAACGTATTAATATCGGGAATGCATGCATGAACAATGAATGATTAAACCTTGCATGCAACATTTTGATAAAGCATTGACATATGAACATGTGAATGTGAGGGACTACAACCTCATGCATGCATGCAACAGTCATACGTACACATGCACGCAAAAACACGCGTGATGCCCTAATGCATGCATGTCTGGGCACACTATGGAACACAAACGGTCACACTCAAGTGCTCAACCTACACATGCATGCACCCACATACTCAGCCAGGGTGAGCTAGTGACCGTATAAACACCGGAAAATGTATATATTGACTGCAATGAGCGTATTATGAAGTCCACTGACTGTATTTTTACAAATATACAGTGACAATCACTGTATTTATCTCATTTCAAATTAAGCCATATTAACCGGAAAGGTGGCAATATGGACTAGCATTACTTTGTTGTGTCTCGTCAACTTGCAGAACAAGGAGAAGCTTGCAGGACAGGGGAAGCTTGCGCGCGGTGGCTCGTAGGACAAGGAGAAACTTTTGACTATGCAAGATCTCCCTCGCTCAGGCGATGGACGTGCAATAGTTAATTCAGTGTCAGATTGCCAGAAGCATGCATACACTGTACTAGTACCATCAGACCTCCTCCAATGCAAAGGTACTTAGATGAGGTGCTAACTTCACAATGCATAGGTGATTAACTTGTTGCCAAGAACACTTTATTTAATGAGTTAGCACCTAAAGTCTTTAATCTATTGGTCAAGTTGTTTCATTTAAGTGGTTTGCCTAGGTTCACGCGCTTGGCATTGGTTCTTCCTGGGGTCACCAAAGTGCTCTCTCTCCCCCTTAATTGTTGTGCCATGTCATTTTTTCTCCTATGTGGCATGCTTAGCACATGTCCACCGTGGAGCAATGGGAAGGGCCTCATTGTTGGACTTCCCGAAGAAGGGAACAACCAAGCGTAAAGTTTACTATGGTAGTAGAGTACTCCGAGTAGTATTACGTACTACTAGTACTGTACAGGTAGTACTACTAGGAACCGCATGGTGGAGCGTCTGCACTCTTATTTTATTTTAATCTGTAATGAAGCAATCTTCAACACATTTGCTTCTCTTCGAGGGTTCTCGCATGTGATAATGGAAGTTGATTGCATGGAACATTCGCCACAATTCTCGCTTAATTCTGGCTCCTATCCTATTAGAAATAGGAGTGCTCCATAATATTTTCTCTTGTTTTGTTATTCAGCACATAAACAGGTCAGCAAACCTTGCGGCGCATCTTTGTGCGAACCGTGCTTGCTGCACTTTGAATGTGACCGAGAGCTGGCTTGATGGAACACCTCGCTTCCTTTTTATGCGGGGTACCTCGCTTCCAAGTGACCAGTCGTTTGGCTGATTGTCCTAAGAATGCTTATATATGAATAAAGCTCTCTCATTTACCCGCAAAAAAGATTAAGCCATATTAACCGGAAAAGGAGGGAGTATGGACTAGCACTACTTTGGTGTGTCCCGTCAACTCATAGAACGAGGAGAAGCTTGAAAGACAAGGTGGAGCTTGCTTACGCCCTCTCCGTCTACCTCAAGCACTGTGGCTCATAGGACGAGGAGAAGCTTTAGACTAATGCAACCTACCCTCGCCTAGTCGGTGTATGTGCAGCAGTTCATTCGGTGTCAGATTGCCAGAGGCATACACTGTAGTACCATCATTGTTCGACTTCCTGAAGAGGCGAAGAGCCAAGCGCAAGTTTTAGTAGTACTACTAGTATTACTACTAGTATACAGGTACTAGGAACCGCATGGTGGAGCGTCTGTACTCTTATTTTATTTTAATCTTTGATAAAGTACACATTTGTTTGGGAGAGGTGCGGAAAATGGCAGCCCAATAGTACAATTAAAAAACATGGAACATGTAATGATGATGTCGATCAACCATGCTTGAATATATCTTGGCCTCCGTGCGAGCACGTCCATGTGTTCTTGCTCCTTATCTCTCTCAAGGAGCGGCGGGGTTGGCCATTTTGCCGTCCTCCTCAATTGAGATCAGTTTGCTCACACTCCGGTCCCACATGTCAGTGATATGCCAAGAGGAAGCGCATTGACCGACAGGCCATATGCGGACATGGTTTTGCACCTTCATACTCGTATGAGCGGATTCAAAGAAGAGTGTATTGATGGTTGCTTATTCCGAGCAACTTATAGTGGGAAAGGTGGGGCTTATGATTTGATTGCTCATTACGCACTATTAGTGCGACGCAACAACCAGGCTGAGTCTCCCATGCGGTTGTGCAACATAATTTGGTGCATGGCAAAAGGACCCAGATGTTGAATGGCTTCTGGCAATGCTATAAAGCTTCCAGCATTTGTTTACATAATTAACATATACAAATAATTTTCGAGCAACATGAAATTGTACAATGCTCTGAATCTCTCAGCTTTTGTTTTGTGTGTCTTGCCAGCTAGAAGGTTGTCTCATTACAACATCAATCAAAATACAAGAAAGGAAACTAGCTTCCTTGCTAATGCTTCTCAATGATTAGAAGATCAGAGCTAATATTTACATCACATCTGAAGACAAAGTTGTGAGATGGTGTTAAATTAAAATTGATCCATGTTTTCATTGGCAACAATTTTATCCCCCAGCTCTGTCTAAATCAACAAGGCATGTTGGGAAAAAAGTAGCTGTCAGGAGCATGCAACATTCCGATCATTTTGTGCAGTTCCACTAAAATAGAGCCGAGCGTCCCTATTCCAAAGATATTAAGTGTGATTACAATAATAGAGGATTGTTGATGAAACAATAAACACATAAATAGAAGCCGGTCACCTTTCAGTCTCTCTTAAGACTAACTAGTTGGAGAAGATTAAGCAAATACTTTGAGAAGATTAGGATCGGAGTTGGATGAGGAGGATAGAACAAAACCAATCTCCCTTTGTGCAGTCGCACTAAAATGTAGAGACGTTGCATGTGTGACATTTTAGTAGGACTGCACAAAACACTCTTAAGAAAGAAGTTATTTGTGCAGTTCACCAAAAGGTCGCAATAGCAACAAGGTGCAATGGATAGAAAGGAAAAAATTACTGGCCAATAACAGTTGATGACACAAACGTAGACAGAAAAGATGCATATTCCTTGTCCTAAGGGAAGATAACATCATGGTTGTTTATCTAAAACAGTGTGAGGACAAGATTGCAATACAGAAAGTATGCCGGACGAGCTACGTTTTGGGCAAAGAGGGAAGGTCCGCATGCAAGATTTTCCACTTGCAGCGACGTGGTAAGATTGGCAATGTAGCAAGGCCAGAGGGGAGGAAGCAGTACATGGGGGTCGTCGGGATGTAACTAGGAGGGCGGCGGCGGGCAGGATCTGCCCATACTTTGGCAGCAAGCAAGTTGCGAAGGCCCTACCGCGCCTAAGCTTGGTCAGAGAGAACGATGGGTACCACAGATCGGGACGTGCTGCCGCGACGACATCGAACGGAGAAATGATGCACATCCTCCCTTTCCGCCGGCGGACGGGATGCAGCCGGATTAGTGACCAATGGTGAGAGAGAGGTTACTGCCGCCTTGTGTGGGATAGTGTGACGAACGACAAACCCCGGCAGGCAGGCTCCATTGTATATAGTGGAGCAGATTTCTTTTTTCTTGATGACAATCATTTTATATTCTGTATGTGCCATTAAGGAATATAACTTTATAACGTGTTAAGTCAAACTTTTTCCCGTGTACGCATGTTACACGACCCTCCTTCAAGTAAACAACCGCTACACGCGTCAAATTATCACGTGGGCTGTCTTTTCGTAAAGAAATGAGCTCCGCCATGTACTCCGCGCGGGTGTGGCCGGGAACGAGACGTGAGTACATTTGTCGTGTGTGCACCTCTTCCTTACGTGCAGGAATGTACGTGGGTGTGTGAGAGAGAGATGGTTTGTGCGAAATAGAGGCAATGTATCGATGATATCTCAAACAGAAAAATGTAACATATGCCATATGTGCGAAACAGAGGCCTCATATATAGAGGGACCGATCCACGACAAGAGAGTGGAGGGATAATCGGCGTGAGATAACGATAGAATCTAAAACAAGAATGAAGTGTGTGGGTGCGTGGTCGATAAAGAGTGCCATCGAATTTTTGTTAGCCCACGTCAAAGATACAGTGCGGATGGCCTACTGGAATGTGAGAGGGCAGAGGTGCAGTTTGTATTAGTGGTATGGATACCTACCTACAGTGTTTGACTATCGGTGTGTGGGGGGGGCAGAGACCTAACTATAGAGGTAGAATGATACGTCCATTTTGCATCATGATTTTATATCAATATTTATTGCATTATGGGCTGTTATTACACGTTATGTCACAATACTTATGGCTATTCTCTCTTATTTTACAAGGTTTATCATGAAGAGGGAGAATGCCAGCAGCTGGGATTCTGGGCTGGAAAAGGAGCGAATATTGGAAACCTATTCTGCACAGCTCCAAAAGTCCTGAAACTCCACGAAAGTCATTTTTGTAATTAATAAGAATTATTGAGCGAAAGAAGTACCAGAGGGGACCACACCCTGGCCACGAGGGTGGGGGGCGTGCCCACCCTGACTGGGTGCGCACCCTGCCTCGTGGGCTCCCTAGTGGCCCTCCGGTGCCCATCTTCTTCTATATGAAGTCTTTTACCCTGGAAAAATCATAAGCAAGCTTACGGGACGAAACTCCGCCGCCACGAGGCGGAACCTTGGCGGAACGAATCTAGGGCTCCGGCAGAGCTATTCTGCCGAAGAAACTTCCCTCCAGGAGGGGGAAGTCATCACCATCGTCATCACCAACGATCCTCTCTTGGGGAGGGGGTAAATCTCCATCAACATCTTCACAAGCACCATCTCCTCTCAAACCCTAGTTCATCTCTTGTATCCAATCTTTGTATCCAAACCTCAGATTGGTACCTGTGGGTTGCTAGTAGTGTTGATTACTCTTTGTAGTTGATACTAATTGGTTTATCCAGTGGAAGATCATTTGTTCAGATCCTTAATGCATATTAATACTCCTCTGATCATGAATATGAATATGCTTTGTGAGTAGTTACGTTTGTTCCTGAGGACATGGGTGAAATCTTGCTATTAGTAGTCATGTGAATTTGGTATTCGTTCGATATTTTGATGAGATGTATGTTGTCTATCCTCTAGTGGTGTTATGTGAATGTCAACTACATGATACTTCCCCATTATTTGGGCCTAGAGGAAGGCATTGGGAAGTAATAAGTAGATGATGGGTTGCTAGAGTGACAGAAGCTTAAACCCTAGTTTATGCGTTGCTTCGTAAGGGGCTGATTTGGATCCACTAGTTTCATGCTATGGCTAGGTTTACCTTCATACTTCTTTTGTAGTTGCGGATGCTTGCAATAGGGGTTAATCATAAGTGGTATGCTTGTCCAAGAAAGTACAGCACCCAAGCACCGGTCCACCCACATATCAAATTATCAAACGAACGGACGTGAATCATATGAGCATGATGAAAACTAGCTTGACGATAATTCCCATGTGTCCTCAGGAGCGCTTTTCTCACTATAAGAAATTGTCCAGGCTTTTCCTTTGCTACAAAAAGATTGGTACACCTTGCTGCACCTTATTTACTTTTATTGCTTGTTACCCGTTACAAATTATACCATCACAAAACTATCTGTTACCTACAATTTCAGTGCCTGCAAAGAATACCTCACTGAAAACCGCTTCATTTCCTTCTGCTCCTCGTCGGGTTCGACACTCCTACTTATCAAAAGGACTATGATAGACCCCCTATACTTGTGGGTCAGCTAGACTCTTGTCTGGTGCCGTTGCCGAGGAGTGAAGCGCCTTTGGTGAGTGGAACTTGGGAAACATTTATATAGTGTGCTGAAATTTTCTGTGACTTGAAACTAATCCTTTGAGGGGCTTGTTCGGGGCATCTTCGCCCCGACCAGTAGAGCAAAGAGTTGCTCCTGAGCCTACTGAACCTACTAAAAATGTTTACATTGAAATTGCTTTGGGTATGATAGAGAAACTGCTAGCTCATCCCTTCGCACGAGATGGAATATTATATCCCGATTTACACCTTATCTATGTGGATGAAGTTTGTGGATTATTTAAGCTTGCAAGTATACCCGATTATGTTATTAAGAGGAAGGTCTTCCCTTTATCTTTGAAGGGAGATGCATTGACATGGTATAAGCTAAGTGATGATATGGGATCTTGGGACTATAAATGATTGAAATTGGAATTTCACCAGAAGTTCTATCCTATGCATCTTGTTCATCGTGATCGTAATTATATATATAATTTTTGGCCTCATGAAGGAGAAAGCATCGCTCAAGCTTGGGGGAGGCTTAAGTCAATGTTATATTCATGCCCCAATCATGAGCTCTCAAGAGAAATGATTATTCAAATTTTTTATGCTCGACTTTCTCTCAATGATCGCACCATTCTTGATACTTCCTGTGTCGGCTCTTATATGCTGAAGACTATTGAATTCAAGTGGGACTTATTGGAAAGAATTAAACGCAACTCTGAAGATTGGGGTTCCGACGATGGTAAGGAGTCAGGTATGACACCTAAGTTTGATTGTGTTAAGTCTTTTATGGATACTGATGCTTTTTGTGGATTTAGCACTAAATATGGACTTGGCTCTGAGATAGTAGCTTCTTTCTGTGAATCTTTTGCTGCTCACGTTGATCTCCCTAAAGAGAAGTGGTTTAAATATAATCCTCCCATTGAAGTAAAAGTAGTTGCACCTGTTACAGTTGAAGAAAAAATTATCACTTATAATGATCCTATTGTTCCTACCACTTATGTTGAGAAACCACCTTTCCCTGTTAGGATAAAGGATCATGCCAAAGCTTAAACTGTGGTTCTTAAGAGTAATACTAGAACCTATACACCTCCTGAGCAAGTTAAAGTTGAACCTAGTATTGCTATGGTTAAAGATCTCTTGGCTGATAATATAGATGGGCATGTTATTTACTTCTGTGAGGAAGCTGCTAATATTGCTAGACCCGATGCTAAGATACATAGACCTATTGTCGGCATGTCTGTTATTTCTATTAAAATAGGGGATCATTGTTATCATGGCTTATGTGATATGGGTGCTAGTGCCAGTGCAATACCTATTTCCTTATATGAAGAAATTATGCATGATATTGCACCTGCTGAGTTAGAAGATATAGATGTCACAATCAAGCTTGCAAATAGAGATACTATTTCACCAATTTGGATTGTTAGAGATGTTGAAGTCTTGTGTGGGAAAGTTAAATACCCTGCTGATTTTCTTGTTCTTGGTTCCCCACAAGATAGCTTTTGTCACATTATATTTGGTAGACCCTTCTTGAATATTGTCAATGCTAGGATTGATTGCAAAAAGGATGTTGTTACTATTGGTCTGGGGAATACAACACATGAGTTTAATTTTGCCAAATTTCATAGACAATCCCATGATAAAGAACTGCCTAGTAAGGATGAAATTATTGGTCTTGCTTCTATTTCTGTGCCTCTACTGATCCGTTAGTACAATATTTGCTAGATCTTGAAAATGATATGTTTATGAATGAAAGAAGGGAGATAGATGAATTATTCCTTAAACAGGGTCCTATTCTGAAACACAACTTGCCTGTTGAAATCCTAGGGGATCCTCCTCCACCCAAGGGTGATCCCGTGTTTGATCTTAAACCATTACCTGATACTCTTAAATATGCTTATCTTGATGAAAAAAAGATATATCCTGTTATTATTAATGCTAACCTTTAAGAGCAAGAAGAGGAAAGATTATTGAAAACTCTGAAGAAGCACCGTTCGGCTATTGGATATACTCTTGATGATCTTAAGGGCATTAGTCCCACTCTATGCCAACAAAAAATTAAATTGGACGAAGATGCCAAACCAGTTAGAGATCATCAACGACGGTTAAATCCTAAGATGAAAGAAGTGGTAAGAAAGGAAATACTAAAGCTCCTCGAGGCAGGTATAATTTATCCCGTTGCTGATAGTCAGTGGGTAAGTCCTGTCCATTGTGTCCCTAAGAAGGGAGGTATTACTATAGTTCCTAATGATAAAGATGAACTAATCCCGCAAAGAATTATTACAGGTTATAGGATGGTAATTGATTTCCGCAAATTAAATAAAGCTACTAAGAAAGATCATTACCCTTTACCTTTTATTGATCAAATGCTAGAAAGACTATCTAAACATACACATTTCTGCTTTCTAGATGGTTATTCTGGTTTCTCACAAATACCTGTGTCAGTGGACGATCAAGCAAAGACTACTTTTACTTGCCCTTTCGGTACTTCTGCTCATAGATGTATGCCTTTTGGTTTATCTATTGCACCTGCTACCTTTCAAAGATGCATGATGGCTATATTCTCTGAGTTTTGGGAAAAGATTTGTGAGGTATTCATGGATGATTTCTCCGTTTATGGATCCTCTTTTCATGATTGCTTGAGAAACCTTGATCGAGTTTTGCAGAGATGCGAAGACACTAGTCTCGTCTTGAATTGGGAGAAGTGCCACTTTATGGTTAATGAAGGCATTGTCTTGGGGAATAAGATTTCTGAAAGAGGTATTGAAGTCAATAAAGCTAAAGTTGATGCTATTGAAAAGATGCCATGTCCCAAGGATATTAAAGGTATAAGAAGTTTCCTTGGTCATGCCGGTTTTTTATAGGAGGTTCATTAAGGACTTTTCTAATATCTCTAGGCCTCTGACTAATTTATTGCAAAAAGATATTCCTTTTGTCTTTGATGATGATTGTGCAGAAGCATTTGAAATACTTAAGAAAGCTTTGATCACTGCACCTATTGTTCAACCACCTGATTGGAATTTACCCTTTGAAATTATGTGTGATGCTAGCGATTATGCTGTAGGTGCTGTTCTAGGGCAAAGAGTTGAGAAGAAATTAAATGTTATTCAATATGCTAGTAAAACTCTAGACACTGCCCAGAGAAATTATGCTACCACTGAAAAAGAATTCTTAGCAGTTGTATTTGCTTGTGATAAGTTCAGACCTTATATTGTTGATTCTAAAGTAACTATTCACACTGATCATGCGGCTATTAAATATCTTATGGAAAATAAAGATGCTAAACTTAGACTTATTAGATGGGTTCTCTTGCTACAAGAATTTAATTTGCATACTATTGATAGAAAGGGAGCTAAGAACCCCGTTGCAGACAACTTGTCTAGGTTAGAGAATGTTCTTGATGACCCACTACCTATTGATGATAGCTTTCCTGATGAACAATTAGCAGTCATAAATGCTTCTCGTACTGCTCCATGGTATGCTGATTATGCTAATTACATTGTTGCTAAATTTATACCACCTAATTTCACATACGAGCAAACAAAAAAGTTATTTTATGATTTAAGACATTACTTCTGGGATGACCCACACCTATATAAAGAACGAGTAGATGGTGTCATTAGACATTGTGTACTTGAGCATGAACAGGAACATATCCTCGCAAGTGTCACTCCGAGGCATATGGAGGACACCACGCTGGAGATAGAACTGCACATAAGGTATTGCAATCCGGTCTTTATTGGCCCACTCTCTTCAAATATGCCCGTAAGTTTGTCTTGCCTTGTGATGAATTTCAGAGAATTGGTAATATTAGTAGACGTCAAGAAATGCCTATGATTTATTCTCTTGTTATTGAACCATTTAATGTTTGGGGCTTTGATTATATGGGACCTTTTCCTGCCTCTAATGGATATACACATATTTTAGTTGTTGTTGATTACGTTACTAAGTGGGTAGAAGCTATTCCAACTAGTAGTGATGATCATAACACCTCTATTAAGATGCTTAAAGAAGTTATTTTTCCGAGGTTTGGTGTCCCTAGATACTTAATGACTGATGGTGGTTCACATTTTATTCATGGTGCTTTTCGTAAAATGCTTGCTAAGTATGATGTTAATCATAGAATTGCATCTCCTTATCACCCACAGTCCAGTGGTCAAGTAGAGTTGAGTAATAGAGAGCTCAAGTTAATTTTGCAAAAGTCTGTTAATAGATCTAGAAATAATTGGTCCAAGAAACTTGATGATGCATTATGGGCCTATAGAACTGCATATAAAAATCCTATGGGTATCTCTCAGTATAAAATGGTTTATGGGAAATCATGTCACTTACCTCTCGAACTTGAAGATAAGGCATATTCGGCTATTAAGGAGCTCAACTATGATTTCAAACTTGCCGGTGAGAAGAGGTTATTTGACACTAGCTCACTTGATGAATGGAGAACCCAAGCCTATGAGACTGCCAAGCTATTTAAAGAACAAGTTAAAAGGTGGCATGACAAAAGGATACAAAAGGGTGAGTTTAACGTAGGTGATTATGTGTTGCTATTCAACTCTCGCTTAAGATTTTTTTGCAGAAGAACTTCTCTCTAAATGGGAAGGTCCTTACGTTATCGAGGAGGTCTATCATTCCGGTGCCATAAAAATCAACAAGTTCAAAGGCACAAGTCCGAGGGTGGTGAACGGTCAAAGAAACAAACATTATATCTCAGGTAATCCTATAAATGTTGAAACTAATATTATTGAAACCGTGACGCCGGAGGAATACATAAGAGACACTTTCCAGAACATTTTAGACTCCGAAAAGGAATAGGTATGTGGTACGGTAAGTAAACCGACTCCAAAACAGTTCTAATAGCAATTTTTCTCTGTTTTGGAATATTTAAGAAAATAGAAAAATAAGAAGTAGTCCGGGAAGGACACGAGGCGTCCATGAGGGTGGAGGGCGCGCCCTACCCTACAGGGCACGCCCCCCTGCCTTGTGGGCACCTCGTGTGCTCTTCGGACTCCATTTTCTTGCACGATACTTCTTTTGGTCGGTAAAAATTCGTTATATAATCTCCCAAAGGTTTTGACCACCGTATCACGCAAAAGTCTTCTGTTTTTGTTTCGAGCTGTTTCTGTTACAGATTTAGAACAAGATGTCTTCTCAAGACTCAGTTGAGGAGACTCGGGTGTCTCACCCAACACCAGGTCTAGGAGCAAACAGCGATGCTTATCTCTTTGGGCCATCAACGGAGGATGAGATGGAGGCCGACTTGAAAAGGATAGATGCCATGGAGGAGGATCAAGAAGTTACCTCTCTTTCAAGCAGGATTTATGATGGGGGAACTACAGAGCACAGCTATTCCAAACTCGGTCATCCCTTCCAATGTTGAATTTCTTTCTTATGAAAATATGAAAAAGAGTGTCACTTGTTCTCCAGAAGCTATGCATCATCCTTGGGTAAAAGGAGCTTTAGCCGTCACGGGCAAGCTCTGCAAGGAAAAGATGGACCTCAAGCAACAAGTCAATAAGCTCGAGGAGGAGAATCGTATCCTGAGGGGCATCATCGCCAAGAAGATCATAACACCAACTCTGAAGAAGGACAAATAATCACATGGGTATGGGCACTCCCCTTGGCAACTGCCAAGCTTGGTGAGGTGCCCCATTATCATATCACCATCACACTCCTATCTTTATCATTTTACTTAGTTTGATCCTTTTGGTAATATCTTGATCTAGTAGAATAAAGTTTTGGTATGAATTAGTTTTGAGTTTTGCTTTGTGATCCCTCTACGTAATCGAGTCCGTGAGCTATATATAATAAAGATTACTATTGAGTCAAGGGCTTTGCTATCTTGCTATGATCTTGAGTGCATAAAAGAATAAAAGGAAATAAAAGAGTTCATATTGATCTTATGGATAGTAATGACTTCACACATAAAGAGTATGAGGCTTAAAAGTTGTTGAGAGTTGGCAAACATAGTTTTGGTCATCATTGCAATTAATAGGAAGTAATAAAGAAAGAGAGGTTCTCACATATAAATATACTATCTTGGACATCTTTTATAATTGTGAGCACCCATTAAAGTATGACATGCTAAAGAGTTGATGTTGGACAAGGAAGACAACATAATGGTTTATGTTTTCTCACATCTCAGTTAAAGTATATTGTCATGGATCATCCAACATGTTGAGCTTGCCTTTCCCCCTCATGCTAGCCAAATTCCTTGCACCAAGTAGAGATACTACTTGGGCTTTCAAATATCCTTAAACCCAGTTTTGCTATGAGAGTCCACCATACCTACCTATGGATTGAGTAAGATCCTTCAAGTAAGTTGTCATGTTGCAAGCAATAAAAATTGCTCTCTAAATATGTATGACTTATTAGTGCGGAGAAAATAAGCTTTATATGATCGTGTGATATGGAAGTAATAAAAGCGACGGACTACATAATAAAGGTTCATATCACAAGTGGCAATATAAAGTGACGTTCTTTTGCATTAAGATTTCGTGCATCCAACCCTAAAAGCACATGACAAGCTCTGCTTCCCTCTGCGTAGGGCCTATCTTTTACATTATGCAAGAGTCAAGGTGATCCTCACCTTTCCCTTTTTCATTTTATCCTTTGGCAAGCACCTCGTGTTGGAAAGATCCTGATACATATATCCAATTGGACGTAAGTTAGCATGAACTATTATTGTTGACATTACCCTTGAGGTAAGACGTTGGGAGGCAACACTATAAGCCCCTATCTGTCTTTGTGTCCGACTAAAACTCCAGAACCATAAGTATTGCGTGAGTTTTCGCAATTGTAGAAGACTATATGATAGTTGAGTATGTGGACTTGCTGGAAAGCTCTATTCTTGACTCTTTATTATAAATTGCAAATGCTTCAATGACTGAGATTATAGTTCGTTAGTTCTCAATGAAGTTTCTGAACCATACTTGACGTTGTGAATAGATTGTTACTTGAGCATAAGAAATCATATGACAATATATATATATATATGTTGCTGTTATAAGAATGATAATGATTCCCTCATGTCCGTATTTTATTTTTATCGACACCTCTATCTCTAAACATGTGGACATATTTTTCGATTTCGGCTTCTGCTTGAGGACAAGCGAGGTCTAAGCCTGGGGGAGTTGATACATCCATTTTGCATCATGCTTTTATATCAATATTTATTGCATTATGGGCTGTTATTACACGTTATGTCACAATACTTATGGCTATTCTCTCTTATTTTACAAGGTTTATCATGAAGAGGGATTATGCCGGCAGCTGGGATTCTGGCTTGGAAAAGGAGCGAATATTGGAAACCTATTCTGCACTGCTCCAAAAGTCCTAAAACTCCATGAAAGTCATTTTTGGAATTAATAAGAATTATTGGGCGAAAGAAGTACCAGAGGAGGCCCACACCCTGGCCACGAGGCTGGGTCGCGCGCCCACCCCTACTGGGCGCCCCCTGCCTCGTGGGCCCCCTGGTGTCCCTCTGGTGCCCATCTACTTCTATATGAAGTCTTTTGCCCTGGAAAAATCATAAGCAAGCTTACGGGACGAAAATCCGCCGCCATGAGGCGGAACCTTGGCGGAACCAATCTAGGGCTCCCGCGGAGCTGTTTTGCCGGAGATACTTCCCTCCGGGAGGGGGAAATCATCACCATCATCATCACCGACGATCCTCTCTTGGGGAGGGGGTAATTCTCCATCAACATCTTCACAAGCACCATCTCCTCTCAAACCCTAGTTCATCTCTTGTATCCAATCTTTGTATCCAAACCTCAGATTGGTACTTGTGGGTTGCTAGTAGTGTTGATTACTCTTTGTAGTTGATACTAATTGGTTTATCTGGTGGAAGATCATTTGTTCAGATCCTTAATGCATATTAATACTCCTCTGATCATGAATATGAATATGCTTTGTGAGTAGTTACGTTTGTTCCTGAGGACATGGGTGAAGTCTTGCTATTAGTAGTCATGTGAATTTGGTATTCGTTCGATATTTTGATGAGATGTATGTTGTCTCTCCTCTAGTGGTGTTATGTGAATGTCGACTACATGACACTTCCCCATTATTTGGGCCTATAGGAAGGCATTGGGAAGTAATAAGTAGATTATGGGTTGCTAGAGTGACAGAAGCTTAAACCCTAGTTTATGCGTTGCTTCCTAAGGGGCTGATTTGGATCCACTAGTTTCATGCTATGGCTAGGTTTACCTTAATACTACTTTTGTAGTTGCGGATGCTTGCAATAGGGGTTAATCATAAGTGGATGTTTGTCCAAGAAAGGATAGCACCCAAGCACCGGTCCACCCACATATCAAATTATCAAAGTAACGAACGCGAATCATATGAGCATGATGAAAACTAGCTTGACGATAATTCCCATGTGTCCTCGGGAGCACTTTTCTCACTATAAGAAATTGTCCAGGCTTGTCCTTTGCTAAAAAAAGGATTGGGCCACCTCGCTGCACCTTATTTACTTTTATTGCTTGTTACCAGTTACAAATTATCCTATCACAAAACTATCTGTTACCTACAATTTCAGTGCCTGCAGAGAATACCTTACTGAAAACCGCTTGTCATTTCCTTCTGCTCCTCGTTGGGTTTGACAATCTTACTTATCGAAAGGAGTACGATAGATCCCCTATACTTGTGGGTCATCGTAGAACATCTGGTATGTGTGTGGAGGAGGAGAGAGACCTACCTTATGTATTGAGGGAGATTGATAGACATCCATTCATATGTGTAGGAGAGGAATAAGGCCGAGAGACAGAGCAAATCTAGAGTGTCAGAGGGGTTGGTGGTGGAGTTGCTTCTCACAAACGGTGGGAGAGGCCTGCTAGACAAACGGAGGGCACACCTGCAATATCAATAAAAGAGGAGATGTCTGCCTGTTTGTGGACGTGTGTTTGAGAGACGGGTCAGGAGGCATGCACGAATGATGAGGGGGGACCATATGGCTATGGTAAGCAGACATGACTACACAGGAAGATCAATCATCCTTTGTAAGAGAAAGGGATAGACATAACTTGTGAGTTAAGTCGATCGATGCATGGGGAAAAAGAGTTATAGTCGACCTAGGCATATGTAGGGAGATCGATCGTTATGCATGCATGTGTTAGAAGCAAATAAGGCCCGGAGAGAAATATAGAGAGAGAGGGATGCAGCTAGGAGGTGGTGCAAGAGGCCTACTATATCAAGGGGGAAGGAGTGTGCGAGTATGATATCGATGAAAGGAGGGTGGGAGTGTGCACGTGCTTGGAACCACGGGCGACATCTCCATGATGGCTCTCCCCTAGTGTGAGGCCCCTTCGGCGGCGACGTCCATACTAGCTGGGTCTGTTGCTACTGCTGCTCCGGCTCTCGCTCGCTCACTCGCTGCTGCAGCTTCGGCTCTCACTCGCTTGCTCGCGCTACTGCTGCTGCTGCTCCAGCTCTCGCTCGCTCGCTCGTGCTGCTGCTGCTGCTCCGGCTCTCGCTCGCGCTGCTACTGCTACTGCTCCAGCTCTCGCTCGCTCGCTTGCACTGCTGTTGCTGCTGCTCCGGCTATGGCTTTCTCACGCTGGTGCTGCTCTGTCTCTTGCTCAGTCGCGCTGCTGCTCTACTCTCCCCCTTGCTCGTGTTGCTGCTCTGCTCTTGCTCTCACCCGCGTTGCTGATGCTAGTACACGGGCTGGTGCAGCTATACGAGTTGCTACTCTGTCTCTAGTTCGCGCTGCTCCTGCAGGCGCTGCTACTCAGGCTGCTATCTGCTACTGTGTTCCCCCTCGATCTCTTGCTGATTTGGATCACTATTTCTCTACTACTAGTGCTCGAGCGGCCTAAACTACATGTGAAGTGCCTCTCTGGTACCAGCGCGTTCAGTTTCGACAGTAACATTCAGATTCCACAGTAAATTTCAGTTTCGACAGTTAAGTTTAGAGTCAACAGTTTTTAAATCATTTGATGTAGTCAGGTGTTTTTTGGAGAGGAAGGGCAAAGGCGCTAGGCACCTCATCGCTGCGTGGAGGTGGGCCAATAAGCTCCAGCGTGCCACCGATGAGGAGCTCAGGTGGGCGCCCAACGAAATGGCAAGATCATTCGCGCTCATCCACCGGCAAGAGGCAGATCGATACGTCAAGTGCTGTGAGGCGGAGGAGGTAGAGTACTACCTCCGTGCTGGGAAGACACCGCGCACCAGGGAGCTGCTAGCGAGGGGCTGCAGGAATATTGCCCCTAGGAGGGATTATTAGTTGTAGTATAGTTCGTTTTCAATTTTATGCATTGTACCTAGTAGTTAAGTATCATCACGTATATGTGATGATATTATATATATTGTGTGATGAACTAATGAACAATTAATATATATTATGAATTCCATTTTCTTTCTGTTTTTGCATACTAATTTGTATGTAGCTGTTATCATCCACATATACAGAATGGAAAGCATATACACGCACATTGAAACATAACATATAAGAACAAAGAACGGAGTACACACATTGAAACATAGCAATAAACGGAGCAATATTATGATTGCTATGAATACATAGCGATCCACGTCGAAACGACTCAACAAAATAAAACGCGTCCGTGATACCATGACTAGCAGCCCTTGCCTATGGTACCTCTTGCCTCTGCTTGAACTCGTGCAGGCGTTCGTCCAAGTGGTTGATACGCTCGCGGTACATCTGGAGTGTGATCACGAGCTCCAAGTTGGCTATTTCATCGGAGATCACCAGCTCGAGGATGCGATGGTCATGTTCCTCTACTCCGCCCAGGTGGACACCTGGAACAAGTAGGCGGTCAAGCCTAGCAACCAGCACGTTGGCATCGAGCGGGCCACAGACAAGGTGAACGGCGCAATCCATGCGAACGGCGTGGCGGGCGTCCGGTGCAAGTACGGCGCGGCCGGCCTCTAGTGCAAGTATGACACAGACGGCCTCTGCCCACTCCTAGCGAGGAATAGGGGTACTGACGGGACGTGTACCTAGCTGCGACGCCTTGTCGACAGCAGGCAAGCACCGATGGATCCGCTATTGTTGTGCGGCGCGCCGCACTTCTCACTCTGCGGCGCTCCAACGGTCTCACTGTGTGGCGTGCCGCAACTTGTCGACGCGCCTAGCTTGCTCTGCGACGCGCCATCAATCATGTTGTGCGGCAAGCTGTAGCCTCTCGGTGCTGACATGCCTATCTTGATCCACGGCGCTGAAGCGCCATCCGCTAAGGATCTGCTCAACCCTGGCGATGACGCGCATCACGGCGTCGTCCATCGCGTTACCGGGGAGCGCCTCGGCCTCAACGGGCTGTGGCGCATTCTCGTGTTCCTCGTCGAGGAGGTTGATGGCAGAGGCGGTGCTTTGGTGGGTTGGCATGCTTGGAAAAGGTGGATGTGCTACAGGCTGCGCTTGTTTCTTTTAATACTACAATTAAATACACTAGGAAGAAAAACTAAAAAGAAGCGAGAACTAATAAAAAAATTGGATTTTCTCAAAGTTTTTCAAACACACAAGAAGAAAGCAAAAAATATAAACTAGCATGGATAATACAATGAAAAAGTAAATACACTGACAACTGAAATGAGTGTGTGAACATGAATGTAATGTCGGTGAGAAATACGTACTCCCCCAAGCTTAGGCTTTTGGCCTAAGTTGGTCTAGGGCCACGGCTCAAAATAACCCTCTCCTTGATACTCCGAAGGGTCCTGAGGGTTCCAGCATCTCCTCCTCCTCATCATGCCTAATGGGTATCTCAAAATGTTTAGCAAGGCGAGAGGCATAGATACCACCAAAGATGGAACCCTTCGTGCGGTTTGTGTTTAACTGACGAGCAACAATAGTGCCCAAACTAAAAGTTCTATCACAATATAAAGCATGGCACAAAATAGCAAGGTTCGGGGCACCAAGGCCTCCGCTCTGCCCACGACCAATCAAACATCTCCCAGAAAATAATGAATAATAGCGTAAAACAGGAAAGTGTAAGCTAGCCACTCTCGCTTAAGACACCTCTCTCTCTTCCCCTACAGTGGTTTCAGCAACAAAATCTTCCATGTATCTAGGATGTGGTTCATTGATGATGCCCTCATAAGGTAATTTCCAAACCTCACAAAAATCATAAAGCGTCATCTCCTCATGCTCATCATATAAATAAAACTCTATCGTGGGTGGTGACTTCCTAGAATAGAAGCAAATTTTTTGCATGAAGCCATTAGTGAGTAGGAGGTATTGGTCACACTTATAGTGGAGGAAGTCGGTGATGCCTGCATTCTCCGCCAAATAATAGAAATCATCATAAATTTCGGCCGCCCTCAAGAATGCATCTTGGCCATTCACATGGCTAGGCCTTCGCCGTACGCGAAAGGTTGTACTTGGGCTTCTTCTTCTACTCATTTTCATTTTCATTTGAATTCCGGCTTGAAGAACCCCTTAACCATCTCTTCATCATTTCTTTCCTTTTTCTCTAAAAAATTCTTAAATTTTTAGTGACTCAAAATAAAAGTGAACAAAACTCAACAACATTGATAGCAACTACTCCCACAAGTGTCTAGAGGCTATACCATGTGAGGGACTCCTGGACTAAGGGGTGTCCGGATAGCCGAACTATCATCATCGGCCGGACACCAAGACTATGAAGATACAAGATTGAAGACTTCGTCCCGTGTCCGGATGGGACTTTCCTTGGCGTGGAAGGCAAGCTTGGCAATACGGATATGTAGATCTCCTACCATTGTAACCGACTCTGTGTAACCCTAGCCCTCTCCGGTGTCTATATAAACCGGAGGGTTTTAGTCCGTAGGACGAACAACCATTACAACAATCATACCATAGGCTAGCTTCTACGGTTTAGCCTCCTTGATCTCGTGGTAGATCCACTCTTGTACTACCCATATCATCAATATTAATCAAGCAGGAGTAGGGTTTTACCTCCATCGAGAGGGCCCGAACCTGGGTAAAAACATCGTGCCCCCCTTGTCTCCTGTTACCATCCGCCTAGACGCACAGTTCGGGACCCCCTACCCGAGATCCGCCGGTTTTGACACCGACATTGGTGCTTTCATTGAGAGTTCCTCTGTGCCGTCACGATCAGGAAGGATGCCTCTTCCCGTCTTTCAAGACGGTACCATCGCCAAAGGAGCCTTGGCCGCCGGCCAAACTATCCGGCTAGGTGGTTTTCTCATGACCGCCTGTTCGGCCCCCGCTTCGACGATGACCTCTCGGGTCATCAAAAGCAATCTTCACGTCAACTCAGAATTTGCCGAGCAGCTGGATCCAATGGAGCTCTCGTCCGTAAACGAGCTCTTGGATCGCATCGCCGCCCTGGGAGTCGCTACAGACTACAATCAATTTGGGCTTAAAACCAATCTGAGCGGGATTAACTCTCCCCAGCTTACCCACCACGTTGCGGTGGTAGAGGAACAACGCGGCGACTCTTCTTCTGTATTAAAAACTAGTTATGTCCGGACTCCCAAACCCTCCATGCCGGATTCCCGCGGAGGGACGGACGTCGATCAAGCACTGAACCTAAAGTCAGGCAACGGACCAGACCCGTTGGACAACGTCCAGCAATCCAAGCTTCCAAATTCGGAAACTTTTTGGCCCTTGAGCCTCGAGATGGGCAGGGTTGCGGACTCAATTCCACCCACCCACCCAAACATATGCGATCTATCTCAAATCCGGCAAGAGCCCGCTGAAACAGTACATCATTACTGGGCCAGATTCCTCCTGGTTATGGACAGGATAAAAGACCGCCGTGAGGAAAACGCAATTTCAATTTTCTGCAATAATTGCACGGACAAGGGAATCTTGAACGCCGTAAGTCGTCATGAAATTACACGCTTCGCCGACCTGGCGTCCATAGTTCGAAAGTACTGTGCGATGGAGAGTTTCCGGAAAACCGAAACTAAGTTTTGGGACAATCCGGCTCCGAATACAACCCTAGTCTGAAACAAAAGGGTGCATCATGCTCAGGCACCCGGTACAAAAACAAAAAAGCAAAAACCCCATAAAGGGCACGGAACCGTACTGGAGGGATGGCTCAGCGGACCCTGTAAAATTCACGGTACAGAGGGCGCCACTCCAACACATAGCCTTCAAGCAAGTTGGATCCTGCGGCAGGTGGCCAAAAGTGGCGAAGAGCTTCTAGCCCTGGAGAACCACTCCAACAGTACCAGTACGGTGTCAACAGTCTTCGAGACTTTCGCATCAAATAATATGCGGAAACGAACAATCCGCAGCCTCGCCGAAGTCTACCAAGTAGCAACAACAAATCCATGGAGCGACACGGCTATCACCTTCAACGCCAGCGACGAACCTAAATTCCGAACTGCCCGAGCACCAGCCTCATTGGTCCTCAGCCCAATAGTGGATGGCTTTCGTCTTACCAAAATGCTCATGGACGGCGGCAGCGGATTAAACCTTATCTACGAGGAAACCCTTCGAAAAATGGAAATAGACTGGAGCCGTATTGAGCGAAGCAGCACAACCATTAGAGGGATAATCCCTAGCCGGGAAGCACGCTGCACAGGAAAAATCACACTTGATGTGGTGTTCGGCTCGCCGGACAATTACAAGTCCGAGGAGGTCACGTTCCAAGTGGCCCCGTTCAGCAGCGGATATCACGCTTTATTAGGACGAGAGGCATTCACAATTTTCCAAGCCATACTGATGCGGAGCATCCTTCCATCATCCCCATGGACTCTACATCAACACCTCCAACCCCACAAGGACCTATGACTCGAGCACGTGCAAGAGCTCTTGAAACCGAGGTGACATCACTCCTCTCACAATTCCCTTTAGATTCACATGAGACATGGTTACTACCTCAAACGGAAATGCTATACATGCTTAGGTACCAAGGAACCAACCTAGAAGAAGATACAGCTCAAGATGGACATCAAGAGCGAGAGGAGGAGCTGGAGAGTCCAGGACGGGCGGTACTACCACTCAAGCCGAGCGGTACTACCGCTGAGCCGAGCCAAGCGGCACTACCGCTCGAGATCCGCCCTACTTCCGCCGAACCCGACAAACTCCAGGAATCGAACGGTGCCAGAGCGATACTACCGCCCTTCCAAGCGGTACTACCACTGAAGCACCTCAAGCGGTACTACCGCCCATAGGACCAGCACTACCGCCCTGCCTGCGTGCAGCGTTTCGGGCCGAGGCCCATGTACTCGTTTCGCCCCCAACTTACCCCTTGGAGAACCTAGACTATAAATAGACCCTTCCCTCATCCTTTATAGGGTTAGCATTGGATTAGCTCATATTTGTGTGAGAGCCTTTGCTCATCCACTTGGATACTTCTCCTCGGAGATCACGACCTCTTCGGAGAAGATCCCCCAAGCGGATTCAAGACCCCTTCTAGGGAAGAACATCAAGGCCTCCTTTTGGAGAAGAACGGTTCCTTTGTATCCTTACCTTTGTTGACTTTGGATCTCGTGAATCTCTTATGTGTGTGGTGATCTAGCACTTGTGTGATCGATTCCTTGTTGGTTGAGTGATTCTCTCTCGTTTTCCCTGTGTTTTCCCTTTGTGCTTCCGCGTGTTCTTCGTGATGCCCCGTAGGATCCACTCCAAACATGAAAGATCGACGCTATAGGGTTCCACCCTACATCATATGGTATCATGAGCCACGTTGATCACGTTTTTGGAGCCCCTACCCCATGTTTTCTAGCTTGATTTTGTTGTTTTCGTCCTAAATCCGAAAATCCCCACCAAAAATAGCCCCCCAATTTTTTTTGTGATTTGTTGGTTTGATGATGTTTTGTTGATTTTGATCCGTGGATTTGCTTGGTTTCGAGTCGATCTAGCATCTCCCCAAGTTTCACCTCTTTCCATCCACAAAATCCATCGAATTTTGACCCCGAAATCATCCATTTCCGCCCCAAAATCGCGAAACGATTCGAGCAGTCGAGAAAATCCCGACACGAGCGGTACTACCGCCCAACAGAGCGGTACTACCGCTGGGAACCTCAAGCGGTACTACCGCCCCGCGAACGGTACTACCGCCAGCCGAAACAGTCGAAAAATCCTGACACGAGCGGTACTACCGCCCTGGCCAGTTCCAGCTTTCCGAGTTTCACCATTTTCACCATAACTTCCACATCCGGAGTCCGATTTTCGCGTTCTTTAGCTCGTTGAGAAGCTATTGACATTCCCCATCCACCTAGATAGGCTACAACACCATTGGACACCACCTAATTTTCCGAATATTGGCATCTTTGCCTAGGGCTTTCACCACATCATACGCTATACCACCTCCACTTTCCGCTACCACCTTTGTTGCTTTTGGTCTTTGAGAATTTGAGTTGTGGTTCTCGTGTCCTATTGTGTTTCGGCTATATAGGTACGGTTTGACATCAATATCACCACGGCTCATCTTCGCCAAGGACTCGTCATCGCCAAGGACGGTAACCTCGACAACATCTTTGTCATCTCTTGCAATTGCATTGATAACCATCATAGCCCATCTTTTGCGTTGCTTACCCATCGAGACTATCCATTGAGTATTGCCGGCAACGTGACTTGTGCACATTAGTGATCATACTCCATAGCATACATACCATACCATAGTGATGCATATCTTGAGATCCACTTGTGTGTCACAAAGTTGTCATCGCATACACAATTGCTATCTTGGTTCGTGAGGTTTGCATAAGAAAAGAGCTCAAAAGAGAAAGAGCCACCCAAGCTTTTAAGCAAAAGAGAAAGATAAGCAAAGAGCTTATAAGCAAGAACCATAGCATCATACTACATTAAGATTGTCATATAAGATCATCTTGGATCATTGCACCGAAATACCATACATATAGCATACTTGGGATAGAGATCGTTGCATTTTTGCCTAGTAGGTTGTGCACAAGCTCCTTATCCGCCTACTGTGCAATCGTGCTAGCGTCTCTCTAGTATTGTGCAACACGAGCATTTTTGTGGATTCCACATTTTGGTTCACTTTTGGTTTGCACAATCCCATTTATCTATTTGCGTGTGTGTTTCCGTGTACCATTACTTGCTTGGTCTACTTGTTATACTTGCAAATTTGCGAATCTTTTTCAACATCTTTGAGTCAAGCTAACGATTGCAATCAATTTTGTGCCACCATCCTAACCAAGCTCCACCAAAAGCTTTTACTTGTGTAGGTGTGAGAATCGACAAGGATCGGTACCAATAGTGCTATTTCATTGTCCACATTTGAGTGAACTTGATTCATCTTCAACTTCGGTCAAAGGTACATTGGTATTAGTTCTTCTCCTTCTACCACTCACAATTTGCTTGAAATGATGGATAGGCCAAGTTCTTCTACAAATCCACTCTTCATCGAGCAAGACGACGACATGTCATCATACGTCACCAAGAGCCACCTCTTTGGCGCACAACGAGCTCTACATCAAGAGCAACAAGCAATGAACGACCGCATCGACAACCTCGCCACCGATTTGTGACTCTCCGAGCAACGTACACGGGACTACTTCGACAACAAGCTCGTCGCGCACAAGCAAGAGAACGATGCAAGAATGGACGAGATCCGCGCCTTGTTGGTGAACCGGCCTCCTTCTACATCATCATACTCAAGACGGAGCCACTCAAGTCGACACTCCGATGACTCCTTCTCCGGCACAAGTACACCGTCATCGAACACTCTTCGCCGAGCCGCGCATCAAGACCGTCATGCATCTCGCAACCCGCTACACGACAAGAATTCCCAAGAGCAAGTTGATGAACAAGTTCCTCGTCCTCAATCAAACCAAGTAGCGTTTGCTCAAGCTCAAGAACGACAACGTCTTCGTCGCCAAGAAGAACAAGAACGAGCGTGTCTATACCAACAACAACAAGATGCCGAGGCTCAACGTCTTCAACAACAACAACGAGAAGCACAAGCTCTTGAGGCGGAACGTGCACTTCAAGCATCAAGTCGAGCTATCGCCAACCGCAATCGTGAAAGGCGCAATCAAGAGGAAGCCCTTCGAGAAGAAATCCAAGAGAGGAACTACCATCCACGTGCGCAACGTCAAGCCCCACAAGCTCCTTCACAAGCTCCTCATGCTCAACCCCAACCTCAAGGTCAACAAGAGCAAGTTGATAATGGACTTCCTCCACGCCAAGAGCAACATGAGGATCATTACCCTCCACGTCAAGGGCGTCATCATCACCATCGCCCACAACACAATGAAGAGCAACGCTATGGCAAGCTCAAGTTCACAATGCCCAAGTTCAATGGAAGCAATGATCCCGAAGAGTATCTCTCATGGGCATTGAAGGTCGACAAAATCTTTCGTTTGCACAACTTTGAGGAAGAGAATAAGATTGCTATGGCATCACTTGAGTTCCAAGACTATGTGCTCATATGGTGGGAACAAGTCCTTGAGCGCCGACAAGCCAGAGGTGAACCTCCAATCACCACTTGGGCTCAAATGAAGGATGTCATGCGAGCACGATTTGTGCCCACCTACTACAACTGTGATCTCTTCAAGAAGCTACAACTCCTCAAGCAAGGAACAAAGAGTGTTGAAGAATACTACAAGGAAATGGAGATTGCCATGATTCGAGCCAATGTCACGGAGGATGATGAGCAAACAATGGCACGATTCTTGAATGGACTCAACCATCCCATCAAGAAGATCGCCGACTTCCAACCCTACTCCAACCTCATTGAGCTCGTGCATCAAGCTACAAAGGCAGAACGACAAGTGCAAGATGACTTCAAGTACGCCAAGTACTCATCCAAGACACACGGCTTCTCCAACAACCAAGCTTCAACAACTACTCCAACTTCGACATCAACCAAGCCTTCTCCAAGCAACGACGACAAGTCAAGTTACAAGAAAACTTCCACAAGTTCAAGTCGTCTTCCTCCTACTACAAGCAACCTCAAGCCGCGTGCTTCAGCATCTACTCCAACCGATGAGACCGTCAAGACAAGCTCCTTCAAGTGTTTCACTTGCGGCGGCCGAGGCCACAAGTCATATGAATGCACCAACAAGTGCACCATGATACTCAACGACGATGGCACCTACGACTCAATGAGTGAAGATGAAATGGAAGCTATTGAGCAAGTGGCCATGCACCGATGTGTGAACGAGGATGAAGATGATCAAGTCTTTTGTGATGAAGATACGAGCCCCGCTCTCGTTGTCTCCAAGGTCTTGACACTTCAACATCAACAAGAAGAAGACCAACGATGCCACATCTTCCACACAAAGGCCGGCATCAATGGACGATCCGTCAAGGTCATCATCGATGGAGGTAGTTGCCACAACTTGGCAAGCGAAGAACTATGCTCCAAGCTTCAATTGGTCAAGAAGAAGCACCCGCACCCCTACAAGGTTCAATGGCTAAGTGACTCCGGCACTATACGAGTTGAGCATACAGTCCAAGTATCCTTCAAAATCGGTGCATATGAGGACACTTTGGAGTGTGATGTGGTCCCAATGACCGTTTGCCACCTCCTACTTGGTCGGCCATGGCAATTCGACCGTGGTGTCTACCACAATGGGCGTACAAACCACTATAGCTTCAAGATGAAAGGAAAAGAATATGTGCTACGACCCATGTCTCCTAGTCAAGTGATAGCCGACAAATAAGACACCAACCAAAGAGAGAAGAGTGAGAAAGTGAGCCACCAAAAAGTGAGTGAGAGCCACAAGCCAAACTTGAGCGCCTCTTCGCCTAGAGAGAAAAACCTCATACTATTCGCCACCAAACATGAGATGAGAGAAGTCTGTGAGAACCCATCGAGTGTGATGCACTTTGTCCTTGTGTGCAAGGATGGAGAAACAAAAGCTAACACTACTCATGAGCTACCTTTGGTGTTTCAATATCTTTTGCAGGAATTTCAAGATGTTTTCCCCGATGAGCTACCTCCGGGTCTACCTCCTCTACGAGGCATTGAGCATCGAATCGACCTCATCCCCGGAGCACCACTTCCAAACAAAGCTCCATACCGTGTCAATCCCGAAGAAACCAAGGAGATTCAACGGCAAGTACAACAACTAATGGACAACGGTCATGTACGTGAAAGCTTAAGGCCTTGTGCCATTCCCGTTATACTTGTGCCTAAACCCGATGGAAGTTTCCGCTTGTGTTCCGATTATAGACCTATAAATCCTATCACCGTGCGCTATAGGCATCCCATTCCTCGCTTAGATGATATGCTTGATGAACTTAGTGGAGCCAACTTTTTCTCAAAAATTGATCTTAAAAGTGGCTATTATCAAATCCGCATTCATGAGGGTGATGAATGGAAAACTGCTTTTAAAACAAAATTTGGCTTATATGAGTGGTTGGTTATGCCTATGGGTTTGTCGGAAGCACCCGGAACTTTTGTGCTTCTAATGCATCATGTACTTCGACCATACATTGGAATCGTTGTTGTGGTTTACTTCGATGATATTCTTGTGTTTAGCAAAACCATGAAAGAGCATCTTGATCATGTTAAACTTGTTTTGCAAACGCTTCGAAAGGAAAGTCTTTATGCCAACTTGAAAAAAATGCACTTTTGGTGTTGACAAAGTGGTTTTCTTGGGTTTCGTTGTCTCTTCCAAGGGTGTCCATGTTGATGAAACTAAAATTGAAGCAATTAAAACTTGGCCCCAACCCACCAATTTGCAACAAGTGCGAAGTTTCCTTGGTCTTGCATGTTTTTATCGTCGCTTTGTGAAAAACATTAGCACTATTGCAGCTCCTTTGCATGCTTTGAGTAAGAAGAATACTCCTTTTGTTTGGGGATCTCTACAATCCAACGCGTTTGATGAGCTCAAGTCTTTTCTTACTCATGCTCCTATTCTTGCTTTGCCCAATTTTGACAAAACTTTTGAGGTTCATTGTGATGCAAGTGGTACCGGAATTGGCGGAGTTTTGATGCAAGAAAAACGAGCCATTGCTTATTTTAGTGAAAAACTCTCCGGTGCTCAACTCAATTATCCCGTATATGACAAAGAATTGTATGCTTTAGTGCGTGTACTACATGTTTGGGAACATTATCTTAGACCTCATGAGTTTGTCATCCATACCGATCATGAAACGCTTAAGTACTTGAAAGGTCAAACTAAATTGAACAAGAGTCATGCCAAATGGAGTGAATTTATTGAATCTTTCCCATATGTGATCAAGTACATTAAGGGTAAGGAGAACGTAGTTGCCGATGCACTTTCACGCATATGCACGCTTGTCACCCAACTTGAGTTGAATGTTATTGGCTTTGAGCACATAAAAGATTTGTATGCTAGTGATCCGTCTTTTGCACCTCATTATGATAAATGTTTGACGCATACATCTTGGGAACAATATTACCTCAAGGATGGTTATCTTATGAGAGCTAACAAACTATGCATTCTCGAGTCTTCTCTTCGTTTGCTCCTTTTGCAAGAGGCTCATCGAGGCGGACTCATGGGACATTTTGAACGCGACAAGACCTTCGCCACGCTATCCAAGAACTACTTTTGGCCCAAGATGTTTCGAGACGTCTCGCGCTTCACCACCCGATGCTCTACATGCCGCAAAGCTAAGTCAAAAGCTCAATCTCATGGTCTTTACATGCCTCTTCCTATTCCTTATCAACCTTGGGAAGACATTAGCATGGATTTTGTACTTGGTTTGCCTAGAACTCAAAATGGAAAGGATTCCGTGTTTGTTGTTGTGGACCGATTTTCTAAGATGGCACATTTCATTCGTTGCAACAAGGTAGACGATGCTTCACATATTGCAAATATCTTTTGTAGGGAAATCTTGCGCCTTCATGGAGTACCGAAGACAATAGTCTCCGACCGCGACGTCAAGTTCTTGAGTTACTTTTGGAAGACCCTATGCGCCAAGCTCGGAATCAAGCTCTTGTTCTCATCCGCATACCATCCTCAAACCGACGGCCAAACGGAGGTGACGAACCGAACGCTATCCACTCTCCTTCGCGTGTTGATCAAGAAGAACATCAAGGAGTGGGAGACATGTCTACCCATCGCCGAGTACGCCTACAACCGTGCAAGACATTCGACTACCGGCAAGTCCCCCTTCGAGGTCGTCTACGGCTTCAACCCATTGTCCCCATTGGACATTCTACCTCTTCCTCTACAAGAGCGCACCAACCTTGACGCAAGTGCCCGTGCAAGCTACATCAAGAAGATGCATGAAGATACAAGACACACCATCGAGCGCCAAGTACAACGACTAGCGACCAAGCTCAACATCAACAAGCAACCCATGATCTTCAACATAGGCGATCTCATGTGGCTACACCTTCGCAAGGAACGCTTCCCCAACGAACGCAAGTCCAAACTTCTACCTCGAGCCGATGGACCCTTCAAGCTGTTAGCACGCTACAACAACAACGCCTACAAGCTCGACCTACCAAGCGACAAGTACAACGTGAGCGACACTTTCAACGTCAAAGACCTCTCACCTTTCCATGGTGATGAAGATCTTGATCCGAGGTCGGATCCTTTCGAAGGGAGGGGATATGATGTGGAGCATCCTTCCATCATCCCCATGGACTCTACATCAACACCTCCAACCCCACAAGGACCTATGACTCGAGCACGTGCAAGAGCTCTTGAAACCGAGGTGACATCACTCCTCTCACAATTCCCTTTCGATTCACATGAGACATGGTTACTACCTCAAACGGAAACGCTATGCATGCTTAGGTACCAAGGAACCAACCTAGAAGAAGCTACAGCTCAAGATGGACATCAAGAGCGAGAGGAGGAGCTGGAGAGTCCAGGACGGGCGGTACTACCGCTCAAGCCGAGCGGTACTACCGCTGAGCCGAGCCAAGCGGCACTACCGCTCGAGATCCGCCCTACTTCCGCTGAACCCGACAAACTCCAGGAATCGAACGGCGCCAGAGCGGTACTACCGCCCTTCCAAGCGGTACTACCGCTGAAGCACCTCAAGCAGTACTACCGCCCATAGGACCGGTACTACCGCCCTGCCTGCGTGCAGCGTTTCGGGCCGAGGCCCATGTACTCGTTTCGCCCCCAACTTACCCCTTGGAGAACCTAGACTATAAATAGACCCTTCCCTCATCCTTTCGAGGGTTAGCATTGGATTAGCTCATATTTGTGTGAGAGCCTTTGCTCATCCACTTGGATACTTCTCCTCGGAGATCACGACCTCTTCGGAGAAGATCCCCCAAGCGGATTCAAGACCCCTTCTAGGGAAGAACATCAAGGCCTCCTTTTGGAGAAGAACGGTTCCTTTGTATCCTTACCTTTGTTGACTTTGGATCACGTGAATCTCTTATGTGTGTGGTGATCTAGCACTTGTGTGATCGATTCCTTATTGGTTGAGTGATTCTCTCTCATTTTCCCCGTGTTTTCCCTTTGTGCTTCTGCGTGTTCTTCGTGATTCCCCGTAGGATCCACTCCAAACATGAAAGATCAACGCTATAGAGTTCCACCCTACATCACATACACCATTACGGGTACATGAAGCTTAAAATGCCCGGGCCCAATGGAACCATCACCCTTGCCAGTGATCCGGACATAGCACTCCGCGCCGAAAACAAGACAGCCGCATTAGCCCTGGAGGCACTATACGAAGCCCTAGCGGCGGAGGAACTCACTGTGCTGCGCTCTACGGTGAACAGAGATGATGTGATACTCGATAAGAGATCCAAGTCCACCTCTTTTAAACCAGCGGACGAAATAGTCAAATTCCAGGTCCATCCAATGGACCCAACAAAGACGGCCTCCATTGGGGCACAGCTAAACCCCGATGTAGACGCCGCACTACGAGAATTCCTTCGGGGGAATTGGGACTTCTTTGCCTGGCACCCTTCAGATATTCCAGGAATCCCACGCAGATTGGCAGAACACAGCCTAAACATCCTAAAAGGATTCAAGCCAGTCAAACAGGCTCTTCGGCGATTTTCCGAACCCAAAAGACAGGCAATGGGAGAGGAGCTAGCCAAATTACTGGAAGCTGGATTCATCAGAGACATCAAACATCCGGACTGGCTAGCAAACCTGGTGATGGTACCAAAGAAGGACAAATCCTGGCGCCTATGTGTCGATTTTAAAGACCTCAACAAGGCTTGCCCAAAGGATCCTTTCCCCCTTCCCCGGATCGATCAAATAATCGATGCTACTGCAAGGCACGATTCATTGTGCTTCCTCGATGCATATTCCGGCTACCATCAAATCAAGATGGCGGAGGCAGACCAAGCCGCAACGGCATTCATTACTCCATACGGACCATTCTGCTTCAACACGATGCCCTTCGGACTCAAAAACGCCGGCGCAACATATTAGCGCATGATTCAGACATGTCTGGCTACCCAGATCGGCAAAACAGTAGAGGCATACATAGACGACGTGGTCGTCAAAACCAAACACGTCGAAACTCTAGTAGACGATTTGAGGCTCACATTCGACAACCTCCGAGCATATGACATTAAGCTGAACCCAAAAAAATGCGTTTTCGGCGTACCAGCCAGAAAGCTCCTGGGCTTCATTGTATCCGGTAGAGGAATTGAAGCAAACCCAGCCAAGATCCGAGCTCTGTCACAGCTGGATATTCCAAAAGACCTCAAACAAATACAAAAATTGACTAGATGCGTGGCGGCGCTAAGCCGCTTCATCTCCCGTTTGGGAGAAAAGGCATTGCCCCTCTATCGCCTCCTCAAGCGCACCGAACACTTCGAGTGGATGGATGCTGCCACTGCCGGACTCGAAGAAATAAAGGCCATATTGGCAACAAATCCGGTCCTGGCCGCGCCTAACCTGGGCGAACCAATGTTGTTATATATCGCGGCAACACATCAAGTAGTAAGTGCGGTGCTCGTCGTCGAACGAGAAACAGAAGGGCATAAATTCCCTCTTCAAAAACCAGTGCACTACGTATCCACTGTCTTAACTCCCTGCAAGTCCCGGTACCCGCATTATCAAAAGATAGCATACACGGTGTTCATGGCATCCCGGAAGCTGCGACACTACTTTCAAGAGTGTTCGATAACAGTGGCCTCCGAAGTACCCCTCAACGACATCATAAACAACCGCGACGCGACAGGCAGGATTGCAATATGGGCCATTGAGCTCTTACCATTTGACATAACCTACAAACCACGGCGAGCTATAAAGTCGCAAGTCCTGGCTGACTTCGTCGCTGAATGGACTGAAGCCGAACTCCCTAAAGAGTATGGCGCATACTCCAATTGGATCATGCATTTCGACGGCTCCAAAATGTTGGCCGGCTTGGGGGCTGGCGTCATCTTGACGTCCCCAACCGGAGACACGGTCCAATACGTACTTCAAATAATGTACATAGACTCCAACAACGCAGCCGAATACGAGGCCCTTCTGCATGGTCTCCGGATGGCAATCTCCATGGGCATTCAACGCCTCGAGGTACGCGGGGATTCAAACCTCGCAATATCACAAGTAAACGGAGACTTCGATGCCAAAGATCCGAAAATGACAGCCTACCGTAACGCCGTCTTAAAAATGTCAGCTCGGTTCGAAGGACTCGAATTCCACCATGTAGCCCGGGATAATAACCAGGCAGCCGACGTGTTGGCACGCATCGGCGCAAAACGCGACGCCGTCCCTCCAAACATCTTCCTGGAGCGGCTCTTTAAGCCATCCATAGTATGGGAAGAGGAGTCCGGAAACAACAATCCGGAACCAACCGCACCGCCCAACACCGAACATTCTGACACAACTGGTGGCTCAGCCAATGACATAACATCTTCCGCACACGAAATAATGGCAGTCATTGCCCCGTGGACAGAACCATTCTTAGCCTACTTAATTAGGCAGGAACTTCCCGAAGACCAAAATGAGGCCCGCTGCATAGTTCGGCGATCTAAAGCCTACAAGGTCCATGAGGGGGAACTTTATAAAAAAAGCGCAACCGGAGTCCTTCAAAGCTGTATCTCCGAAGATGAAGGGCGAAATCTTCTGGCTGAAATTCATGCCGGACTAGGCGGACACCACGCTGCAGCCCGGGCCCTCGTAGGTAAGGCCTTCCGTACAGGATTTTATTGGCCGACGGCCCGGGCAGATGCTCAGGACTTAGTCCAATGATGCGTCGGTTGCCAGCTCTTTGCTAATCAGAGACACATGCCACCCACCGCCCTCAAAACTATACCCATCACCTGGCCGTTTGCGGTCCGGGGGCTTGACATGGTTGGACCCCTTAAAGGGGGAACCCACAAGCAAAAATACCTATTGGTCATGGTGGACAAATTCACCAAATGGATAGAGGCCAAGCCAGTTAAAACGGCCGAATCCGGACCTGTGATAGACTTCATATCCGGGGTAGTACACCGTTACGGTGTCCCCCACAGCATCATCACCGATAACGGCACGAACTTCACTGCCGACGAGGTTAAACTCTGGTGCAAAAATATGGGCATTAAGCTCGACTACGCTTCAGTCTATCACCCTCAAACCAACGGTCAAGTTGAACATGCAAATGGTCTAATCATGAGCGGCATCAAACCCAGATTAGTGCGGTCCCTTACGGAATCTAACACGCACTGGGTAGAGGAGCTCGACTCCATACTCTGGGGGCTGCGGACCACGCCAAACCGTACTACCGGGTTCACACCATTCTTTATGGTATACGGCGCAGAGGCAGTTTTGCCCTGCGACATAATTCATGACTCACCTCGAGTGCGCATGTACGAAGAAAGAGAAGCCGAGTTGGATCGGCAGGACAGCTTGGATGCATTAGAGGAGGAGCGCAACGTGGCAAAGGCTCGTTCCGCATTTTATCAGCAGCAGGCTCGAAGATATCAAAGCAGAGAAGTACGGGCTAAAACTTAGAATCTTGGCGAACTAGTTCTACGCCTGCCGGACAAGAAAAAGGACAAACTCAAGCAAAAATGGGAAGGTCCTTTCATCATCGACCAAGTTCTGACCGGCGGAGCATACCGTCTGCTAAACGCATCGGACAACCGACTCGAGCCGAACCCATGGAATGCAGCACGCCTCCGAAGATTCTACGCCTAGCGCCGGACTCAGAGTTCGTCTCCATCCTCCGTCCACATTTTTACACTTCAGTTATCTTTTGTTTCTCTCTTTTCTGCCACCTTTTTCATAAAAGCCCTTGAGGGCCGATTTGCGCATTGTTCGCACACACTTGATGTGCTACCCGCACTCATTATACCTGGGGGCTTCTTTAACAGAAGCTTGCTTATACGGGCTTTATGCCCAACACATGTGTCAAACTTCCGCATGTACCTTTTATTCACCATTATATGCATCGATATGACTTCAGTTTTGGCCAAGCTGGGTTGCCTCGCTCCTGTGCTTACCCCTACGTTCCCGATTGCTCGGCTAGGAGGTAAAGGGAGCACCTCTGAGATTGCTACTGTCGGGTCAGCCGGATGTGTACCTCAGACTGGGTGAAGCCGAAAGCTAGCGTTCTTAAGGGAATATTCGGTCGGTGACTTGAAAGATGATTTTTTTACCTATTTATTTATCTGCCCCCAGATGTTTTCCTTCTCTTTTCGTAGTCCGGACATGCACTTTAAGGCATGCCTCCCAGGGAAAGGAACCCTTAACGGAACTATTCTCCCTGGAAGATGTTTCTTACTAACCATGTAATATAACATAACTAGTTGGGCACTTGTCTGATAAAGCACTAATGACCCCTACGCCTGTTCTCCATGCATGCCCTGGTTTTTTCATAACTGAGAAGGTATTCGGAGACACTCTGGACTCTAGGGTCCCGAGGTTGAAGCGAAAAGGTCGGCAAAGACAAAAGATCTACAATCCGGCTAGAAGGCATTTGACTTGTCATTTTAAATACATCGTCAAATCGACTGACTGTACTCCTCCTCAATCCCGTCTAACAGGCTGTCTAATTTACAGTCCCGTTGGGAATACTTAGCGGCCAACTCTACTTGGCCGTACACTAAGCTCACAGGAATCTCCTTCCCATCGGGCCCCACAGGTCCGACCTCGGCCATGTGGTTTGGATCCGCCTTCTTGTACCGCGTCTTCACCATGGCCCAGGCCTCCCTGGCACCTTGACGGCAGGCCGATATCTTCCATAAACAGAAGTGCTGCCGTGCTCCCTGAAGCTTCTCCGCAAGCTCTCCAAGGCCCTCGGGTAGGGAGAAAGACAGCCATAAGGCCTGGACGACGCCACTCATCGCCTGTCGAACACGTTCGAGCAGTTGCACCAGCTCGGGAAGTTGGTCACCCGTTGAACCGGTCCGCAGGGCGACCTGTGAGAACACCTACAGACATATTTCTGTCAATTGACTTCCTCGCCGAACTCTTCTTTTCAAAAGAGTTTGCTCAAGCACTTACTATAGATGCCGCGACGAAGCCGCTGATTCTCCTTCACGGAGCCAGACAGTTGGGCCCGAACACCTTTTAGCTCTTCTCCAAGCTGGGTGTGGGCATCTTGGAGTTTGTTCCTCTCCTGCTGCACCTTCATAAGCACCCTCTCGCCGGCTGTCAGCTGGCGCAGTAGCTGTTGCTTGTCCGGATCCAGTCTGGCAACATCTGCAATATCATTGTCAGACTTATACGCATGCCGCACACCGCTTATCTTTTTGAAATAATGTGTTACCGGAGGGGGTCTCTGTGTCTCCTCCTGCGGCAGCTAGTGCGGCCTCAAGTTGGGCTTTGCACTCTTGTAGCTCGTGGGACAATTGGGTATTCTTCTCCGTCAGATCCTACATATTAAATGAGCCTTAAATCAGTTATTTTAACTACTTTAAGTCTCGGGGGCTACTGGCATATACAACTATTAAAATCTCTTACCCGTATGTCTTTTACATACTGCTCCATGGCTCTGGTTAAACCATCTTGAGCAGCACGGAGGTGCGCATCTCCCGCGTTAAAGGCATTCAACGCCTCTAGAGAGAAACATGCGTCACGCAGTACTGTCCGGCGGCGCCTATGATTCATGGCGCTCTCCACCTCAGACCTGGTGGCGGATAGCCTGTCGGCATCCTCCATTGGAGGAGTACCCGGCTCGCGCCTTGCGCTCGCCTCTCCCTCCGGACCAGGTGGTGGAGCCTGGCTGGCGAAGGCTTGGCTGGCAACCTCTCCGGGCACAGTCCGGCGAGCGCTCTTTATCCTGGAAAAGTCATGAGCATTAATACACCTCCTAGGAATCTTTTCCCTAAATAACGGTCACGAGCTATACCGTTGCGGTGACGTTTCGATTCGCACCGCACCCCTCTTCCGCCTGCTGGGCCGGACTGACCCTTGTTAGTCAGCCGCCGCGGGTTCGGCTTCCCGCCTTGAAGGCACCTCCTGCGAGACACCGTTGTATACGGTGGTCAGAAATACGCAAGGACGAAATAATGGTGTCAGGACTTCGGTCATAATTACGTGGGAAGCCGGAGATAAGCTGGGGTAGTCAGCCGTAATGGCAACTAGAGCATTGTCCATGCTGAGTTGGTGGAACACCCCGTCAATTAGCTCCACCTTTATGTCCGGATCCTCTTCGGAAGCCGGATCAAGGGATCTTCTTGGATCCTCGGGTTGTGGAGCCGGACTGTGTATGTCCTCCACATCCCGACGCAGTTCCTGCGTCAAAATCATAAAGTAAGGTACTTAACTTTGAAAGCATGGGTCGGATAAATAAACGTCCGCTTACCCAGCTCCGAGGGTTATTCATGGAGAACCCATTCAATGGGCTCATCTGTAGGAAGTCCTTCTTCTCCCCCTTGTACAGGCCGGACAGAATCTTCACCAGAGCTGCGGCCGATCCCGGCCCCTGACGGCCATGACGGGTGGCATCATTGTCCCCGTTGAAGTCCCACATGGGGTGGCCCCTATATTGGAGCGGCTGCACCCCTCTCATAATGCACGTGGCCATGACTCCAATCATGGTCAATCCGGAATGGGCCAGTAACCTAATCCGGCCCATCAAATAATGGACGCTCCTGTCGTCCTCCTGTTGAGGGCTCCGCGGGCGCCAACTTAGGCGTTTCTTCAGAGGAGCCTTGGTGAACTCCGGGAGGCCGATCCGAACCGGGTCCGGCAGTGGAGCATCTTCCACATAAAACCATTCCGAGGGCCAGTCTTCGGACGCCTTCTTTGGGGTTCCGGATAGATATCCGGTCCCGGCGATGTGCCATATTTCGGCTCCGCCCACTTGACATATTGACCCCTCGTGAGAACGGGGTACGAGGCAAAATAGTCTCTTCCACAACGCAAAATGGGTCTTGATGCCCAGGAACAGCTCGCAAAGAGCTACGAAACCCGCGATGTGCAGAATAGAGGCGGGCGTGAGGTGATGAAGCTGGAGTCCGTAGAACTCCAGAAGCCCCCGGAGAAACGGGTGTATGGGAAATCCGAGCCCCCTTATTAGATAAGGGACGAAGCAAACCCGCTCTCCTTTGGAGGGCCTAGGGGTGGCCTCCGCTTGCTTTCCACCTTTGTAGGTGGCCAGCCCGGCTTGAACTGGGACCATAAATGCCGGAGGGAGGTATCCCTCCGCTTGGAGCGTCACCAGCTCGTTGTGCGGGACTGAACATCTCCTCCAATCTCCTGGCTGAGGGCTAGGAGCGCGAGAGGAGGAGCCGCGTCGACGGTCCATGATAGAATGGATTTTTGGTCAGAAGTGCTCCGATGAGTACTCGCGGAAGGAAGATGGTGTGATTTGGATCTGGATTCTTGCCTCTCTTATAGGCAGATTATTTGCGCAGCTAGGGGTAAAATATAAAGATACCCTGGCCTTTCGCATTCATGCGACACGTGGAAGAGGGCCATTATTGGGCGTGGAAGCCAAGGAGCGCAACATCTGTAAGGAAGCCGGACACTATTCGGCAAGCACATGGAATTTGGAGGAGAAACCGCCTTGCAACGCTGAAGACAATATATGCGCCGGACTCGTCGTCATTGAAGCCTGGTTCTGGGGCTACTGAGGGAGTCCAGGACTAGGGGGTGTCCGGATAGCCGGACTATCATCATCGGCCGGACTCAAAGACTATGAAGATACAAGCTTGAGGACTTCGTCCCGTGTCCGGATGGGACTTTCCTTGGCGTGGAAGGCAAGCTTGGCAATACGGATATGTAGATCTCCTACCATTGTAACCGACTCTGTGTAACCCTAGCCCTCTCCGATGTCTATATAAACCGGAGGGTTTTAGTCCGTAGGACGAATAACCATTACAACAATCATACCATAGGCTAGCTTCTAGGGTTTAGCCTCCTTGATCTCGTGGTAGATCCACTCTTGTACTACCCATATCATCAATATTAATCAAGCAGGAGTAGGGTTTTACCTCCATCGAGAGGGCCCGAACCTGGGTAAAAACATCATGCCCCTTGTCTCCTGTTACCATCTGCCTAGACGCACAGTTCGGGACCCCCTACCCAAGATCCGCCGGTTTTGACAGCGACACCATGCATCAAAACTACTTTGGACCATATAAATTTGACTGCAAGCTAAAGAACAAGGTAACCACAACAGAATTTTTTTGCAATATATAAATCACTAGAACAAAAACTAATTGGACCATTGGAGGAGTCACATACCGAAGAAGTATCCCCCAAAACAGTTTTGTGAATGGAGCTTTCAGCAAGGAGATAAAAAATGGCAAAAAGATGAGCTAGAACTCAGGTTTGAGAAATGGTGGGATTTTCTGGAGGAAGACGAAGTGGATGGGTGCTAGAATAAGTGATAAGGACCCATGTGGGGCCCATAAGCCACCTAGGCGCGCCCTGTGGTCTTGTGGCCCACTTGTGCTGCCCCTGGCTTGTTTTTAGTGCCAGAAATTCTCAAATATTCTATAAAAAATCATACTAAATTTTTGGGCATTTGGAAAACTTATATTTTCGAGACATTTTTTATTGCACGAATAATTCAGAAAACATGCAAATAATAGTATTTTTGCTTTATTTATTCTAAATAACAGAGAGTAAAAAGTGGGTACAGAAAGTTGTGTTTACTAAATTCATCCATCTCATGCCCATCAAAAGGAATCCATTAACAAGGATGATCAAGTCTTATTAACAAACTTCTTTCGAATGACATGAAACCGGAGAATCTTTGTATAATACTAGGTTACCTCAACGGGGATATGCATGTCACCACAATAAGAATATCATATTTCCTTTTGACAGTAGGAATAGGGAATTCAAAACCTCCAATAGCAATAGTTGAGATTTTTTCAATAGAATTGATGCTATTAACTTGAGGTTGTTTCTTCGGAAAGTGTACCGTATGCTCATTACCATTAACATGAAGAGTGATATTGCCCTTGTTGCAATCAATAATAGCCCCTGCAGTATTCAAAAAGGGTCAACCAAGGATGATTGACATACCGTCGTCCTCGAGTATATCAAGAATAATAAAGTCCATTAAAATAGTAACATTTGCAACTACAACAGGCACATCCTCACAAATACCGATGGGTATAGCAATTAATTTATCAGCCATTTGCGAAGAGATTTCATTTGGTGTCAACTTATTCAAATCAAGTCTACGATATAAAGAGAAAGGCATAACCCTAACACCGGCTCCCAAATCACATAAAGCAGTTTTAACATAATTTCTTTTAATGGACCATGCTATAGTTGGTATTCGTGGATCTCCTAGTTTCTTTGGTATTCCACCCTTAAAAGTGTAATTAGCAAGCATAGTGCAAATTTTAGCTTCCGATATCTTTCTTTTATTTGTAACAATATCTTTCATATACTCAGCATAAGGAGAGATTTTCAGAATACCAGTCAAACGCATATGCAAAAAGATAGGTCTAAGCATTTCAACAAAGCGCTCAAAATCCTCATCATCCTTTTTCTTGGATGGTTTAGAAGGAAAGGGCATGGGTTTTTGAACCCATGGTTCTCTTTCTTTACCATGTTTCCTAGCAATAAAGTCTCTATTATCATACCTTTTATTCTTAGGTTATCGGTTATCAAGATCAACAACAGGTTCTATCTCCACATCATTATCATTACTAGGTTGAGCATCGACATGAATCTCATAATTAATATTATTACCAGGTTCATTTTCATCACCAGATTGTGTCTCAGCATCAAAAATAGAAATATCATTTGGATTCTCAAGTGTGTCCGCAACAGGTTCACTAGAAGCATACAAAGTCCTATCAGTTTTCTTTTTCCTCTTTGAAGGACTAGGTGCATCAGTATTACTTCTCTGAGAATCTTGTTCAATTCTTTTAGGACGTCCCTCGGGATACAAAGGTTCTTGAGTCATTTTACCTCCTCTACTCATAACTCTGACAGCATGATCATTGTTCTTATTATTCATCTCATTTAGTAAATCATTTTGTGCCTTGAGAACTTGTTCTACTTGAGCTTTTACCATGGAAGCATGTTTACTAATAATCTTGAGATCATTAATAGTTATACACATGTAGTCACCCAAACAGTCAAGCATATGAGCATTACGTTTCAATTGTCTACTAACATGTGCATTGAAATTTTCTTGTTTAACAATAAAGTTATCAAATTCATCCAAGCATTGACTAGAAGACTTATTATAAGGAATATCACCTTCATCAAATCTATAGAGAGAATTTACCTTTACTACCTGTGTCAGGTTATCAAGACCATGTATTTCTTCAATAGGTGGTAAATTCTTAACATCTATTTCTTTAATACCTTTTTCTTTCATAGATTTCTTTGCCTCTTGCATATCTTCAGGACTGAGAAATAGAATACCTCTTTTCTTTGGAGTTGGCTTAGGAGGTGGTTCGGGAAGAGTCCAATCATTATCATTACTCAATATATTATTCAATAGCACTTCAGCTTGTTCAACAGTTCGTTCCTTGAAAACACAACCAACACAACTATCTAGGTGGTCGCTGGAAGCATCTGTTAGGCCATTATAAAGATATCAAGTATTTCATTTTTCTTGAGAGGATGATGGGGCAAAGCATTAAGTAACTGGAGAAGCCTCCCCCAAGCTTGTGGGAGACTTTCTACAATTTGCACAAAGTTAAATATTTCCTATAAAGTAGTTGGTTTCTTATGAGCAGGATTTTTTTTCCAGAGAAGTAATATATCATATCCTGGGGACTACGAACACATCCAGGAGCAAGAGAATTAAACCATATCTTAGCATCACCCTCTAACGAGAAAGGAAACAACTTAAGAATATAGTAGTAACAAATTTTTTCCTCATGAGCAAAGAGGGTGGCTATATCATTTAATAGTAAGATATGCCACAACAGTTTCAGATTCATAACCATGGAAAGGATCAGATTCAACCAAAATAATTAACTCGGGATCGACAGAGAATTCATAATCCTTATTGGTAACAAAGATAGGTGAAGTAGCAAACTTAGGATCATATTGCATTCTAGCATTCAAAGATTTTTCTTTCCACTTGCATAGTAATTTCTAAAGATCATCTCTATCCTTACAAGCAAGAAAGTCCCTAGCTACCTCTCCATGCATGACATAACCCTCAGGTATATCAGGCAATTCATATCTAGGAGAGCTAGGTCTAACAGGTGTCTCAAAGTGTTCAATTTCAATAATTTCATCAGTTTCAGCATTAACTATGGCAATTTGTTCATCAAGAAATTCACCCAGTGGCATAGTATTATAAAGCAAAGCACTAGTATCATCATAAGCATCATGCATAGCAGAAGTAGCATCATCAGTTACTTGCGACATGTCGGAATTAATAGCAAGTGTAGGTGTCACAAGCTTACTCAAAACAGAAGGTGAATCAAGTGAAGAGCTAGATGGCAGTTCCTTACCTCCCCTCGTAGTAGAGGAAAAATTTTTGGTTTTGTAATCTTTAAAATTCCTCATAGTGATAAACAAATATAAATCCCAAGTGACTCAGAGAATAGAGCTATGCTCCCCGGCAACAGCGCCAGAAAAAGGTCTTGATAACCCACAAGTATAGGGGATCACAACAGTTTTCGAGGGTAGAGTATTCAACCCAAATTTATTGATTCGACACAAGGGGAGCCAAAGAATATTCTCGAGTATTAGCAGCTGAGTTGTCAATTCGACCACACCTGAAATACTTAATATCTGCAGCAAATTTTTTAGTAGCACAGTAGTATGGAAGTAACGGTAACGGTGACAAAAGGAACAGTAGCAGTTTTATAGTGATTGTAACAGTAGCAACGGCAAAGTAACTTAGCAAATATCAATATGTGAAAAGCTCGTGGGCAACGGATCAGTGATGGATAATTATGTTGAATGGCATTCATCATGCAATAATTATAACCTAGGGCGACACAGAACTAGCTCCAATTCATCAATATAATGTAGGCATTATTCCGAATATAGTCATACGTGCTTATGGAAAAGAATTTGCATGGCATCTTTTGTCCTACCCTCCCATGGCAGCGGGGTCCTAATGGAAACTAAGGGATATTAAGGCCTCCTTTTAATAGAGAACCAGACCAAAGCATTAGCACTTAGTGAATACATGAACTCCTCACACTACGGTAATCACCGGAAAGAATCCCAGTTATTGTCACCTTGGGGTATGCGGATCATAACTCATAGTGGGTGTCTACAACTTGCAAGATAGGATCAAGAACACAAATATATTTATGAAAACATAATAGATTCAGATCTGAAATCATGGCACACGGGCCCTAATGACAAGAATTAAGCATGGCAAAGGCATAGCAACATCAATCTCAGAACATAGTGGATACTAGGGATCAAACCCTAACAAAACTAACTCGATTACATGATAAATCCCATCCAACCCATCACCATCCAGCAAGCCTACGATGGAATTACTTACTCCTAGGAGTGAGGATCATGAAATTAGTGATGGAGAAAGGTTGGTGATGATGATGGCGATGAATCCCCCTCTACGTAGCCCCTAACGGACTCCAGATCAGCCCTCCCGATGAAGAACAGGAGGTGGCGGCGGCTCCATATCGTAAAACATGATGAATCCTTCTCTCTAATTTTTTTTCTCCGCGAATAGGTACTTATAGAGTTGGAATTAGGGTCGGAGGAGCTCCATGCGGCCCACAAGCCTGCAGGGCATGCCCCCAGTGTTTGTGGCCCCTGGGTGGCCCCCCTCTAGTTGGTTCTTGCACCAATATTTATATATATATTCCAAAAATATTCTCCATATACTTTTAGGTCAATCCGAGAACTTCTATTTCTGCGCAAAAATAACACCATGGCAATTCCGCTGAAAACAACATCAGTTCGGGTTTGTTCTATTCAAATCATGCAAATTAGAGTCCAAAACAAGGGCAATAGAGTTTGGAAAAGTAGATCAACGTCAGTCCGGGTTAGTTCTATCCAAATCATGCAAATTAGAGTCCAAAACAAGGGTAAAATAGTTTGGAAAAGTAGATATGATGGAGACGTACCAGTACGTTAACTATGCTAGGGGGGTCAATCCTTAACAAAACTTCTAGTCTTGCGGATGCAATATCTTTGCTTATAACTGAACTTGAAAGACAATTTGTTCACATGCATCCTTGCATACAATGCATCTTGTTAGAATTCTCAAATATTCATGAGCCTTCTATTAAACGTGTCACCACAATATTTTTAGCTTATGAAATTGGGAATATTATGAAAGAAGCACACAAAATTTTTGCTCATTATAATATAAATTGTGGTTGCCCCCTTATAGAATTAATTATTTTTAATCAAGAAGAGATAAGGAGATTACAATCTTCGGATTATGCTGCCTATAATGAAAATCTAAGGAAAAGGTTCCCACATCTATTTTGATTGATAAAATCTCTTAACAAGATGATAACTTTGCTATACAAAATAATGGATTAGGGCTTGTGCTTAGAGATAAACTTAGGGAGTATAATCAAAGAAATGTTTATAATGAAGAGATAGCCATCACATATAAAGGACACAAGGAGGAACCTACTCCTCCCAAACTTGATCTTACAGATTTGTATCCTATTAAATTTAGCCCTTTTGATTACTTTTGCTTGCCACAAAGGAAACGTGCTGCTAAAAAGAGGGAGTATGAGAACTAAAAGTACCTATCCAACCCTAGGCCATTGCTGACTCCCAAAGAGCTACGACCCCCGAATCTATTTCCTATCATATTAAAACTAAAAATACCTGCTGCACTTTCTCTTTATTTATTTTATATTATGTTTTAGTTAGATTTATTTATCAAATATCATACAATTTAATCTATCTCAATACTGAGGAGGGATTGTCAACCCCTCTTACGCGTTCGGTTGCTAGTTTTTGTTGCTTGTGTGCAGGTGTTGTTTACATAGTGTTGCTTGGTTCTCCTACTAGATTGATAACCTTGGTTTCATAACTAAGGGAAATACTTACAGTTGTTGTGCTGCATCATCCCCTCCTCTTCATGGAATTACCAACACAGATATACAAGCAATCAGTCGTTGATGGGCTCCTTATGCACATGGTTGGCCCTGTGTAGGGTGCGCTGGTGTCGCATGTCGGCCATGGTGGTGTTGAACCTCGAGGTGCAAAAACCAAGCCCCCTACTCGGCGCGCCAAATGTTAGGGGATTGATTCCGAGCTACGACAAATCCTCCAAAACCTTGGTTCGAGCTCTAGGGGCTTGGTTCACATCTACGAGGTTACGATCTAGGCACGACAAGGACACAGCGAGCTACCCAGGTTCGGGCCATCGTGCAGTTTAAAACCCTACTCCTTCTTGGTTGTATTGCTTGTGGACAGAGCTCTTGGAGCTACAAGATGAGCCTGAGCTCTTTGGGGGTCAGCAATGGCGCTAGAGTTTGATCAGGGCTCTATCCTTTGCAACGGTGGCCGTACTGCACCTTTTATAGGTGCCTCGGGCCTCTCCCCCTAAAATATGAGCGGGGAAGGGCTACCACAGGGCGGAAATTTGAAAGGCCACAAGTGCGAGTGCTTATCCTGACAAAGGCTTGTCTTCACCTACCAAAGACGCTATCAATGACGCGCAGAGGGCTCCACGATGACCTCTGTCTTGCAGCACCATCGTCTTGGTCTTCTTTCACCGAAGGGGAAACCTTTGGGACTTGCTTTGGGGGCAGGTAGGCGCAGCTGCTCCCTTAGCACCAAAGCGGAAATTGTCCTGGCTGCGCAGGCTGGCGCCTGCCACGGTGACGTCACCCATCTGATGGGCATGCGACCCTTGCCGCGTGGGCTCCTTGGGAGGCCTCGCTGGAGGGCACCTCGCGGGGCTGCTTGCTGTGATAGTGGCCTTGATGTAGTTGTCGGTATCAAAACCGGTGGATCTCGGGTAGGGGGTCCCGAACTATGCATCTAGGCGGATGGTAACAGGAGACAAGGGACACGATGTTTTGACCCAGGTTCGGGCCCTCTCGATGGAGGTAAAACCCTACTCCTGCTTGATTGATATTGATGATATGGGTAGTACAAGAGTAGATCTACCACGAGATCAGAGAGGCTAAACCCTAGAAGCTAGCCTATGGTATGATTGTTGTTCGTCCTACGGACTAAAACCTTCCGGGGTTAGGGTTACACAGAGTCGGTTACAATGGTAGGAGATCTACATATTCGTATCGCCAAGCTTGCCTTCCACGCCAAGGAAAGTCCCATCCGGACACGGGACGAAGTCTTCAATCTTGTATCTTCATAGTCCAGGAGTCCGGCCAAAGGCTATAGTCTGGCCATCCGGACACCCCCTAATCCAGGACTCCCTCAGTAGCCCCTGAACCAGGCTTCAATGACGACGAGTCCGGCGCGCATATTGTCTTCGACATTGCAAGGCGGGTTCCTCCTCTGAATACTTCATAGAAGATTTTGAACACAAGGATAGTGTCCGGCTATGCAAACAAGTTCCACATACCACCGTAGAGAGAATAATATTTATACAAATTCAATCTGCTGACGTATCCCGTGGCGTGACATCACACCACGGCCAAGCCTTTAGTCAAATCATTTTTACTGTCCCACCTCAACGCGTTTAGCGAGGCGGTTTCCTTGGCATGTCTTGTCAAGGCAGAGATCGTGTCCCCTTATTCCGGGATTCTCATTAATACGGGCGTGGGTAACCGAGTCGTGCCCGTTGGCACGTCTCCTCTATCGGACGCGAGTCCCGAACGGTCACAGGGAAGGCCCTTGGTATTCAACCTCTTTATAAAGATACCAAGGCTCCACTCCTTTCTTTCAATCTCAATTGAATCCGCCCCTCACCTCGAGTTCCAACACCCAAAGCTCCAGATACAGGCGCTTCGGCCCTTCGATGATGTCTGGCTCCGACCTGCAAGGCCGGTGGATGCCTTCCTCCGTTACGGAAGAAGACGTGCTAAAGCTAAGAGATGCCAGGTATCTAACCGGCAAAATTTCGCATAGGCTACCTGCCCAAGGGCAGGTTATTCCTACTCCCAAGCCTGGTGAAAGTGTAGTGTTCGTGTCTCACTTCCCTCGGGGGCTAAGGTTCCCGATGGACCCCTTCGTGAGGGGGCTCATGTTTTACTATGGGATGGAATTTCATGACTTGGATCCGGAGTCCATCCTACACATCTCATCGTTCATTGTCGTATGCGAAGCCTTCCTCCGCATTACCCCTCACTTCGGATTGTGACTCAAGAACTTCAAAGTGGAGCCAAAGATGATTAGGGGGCAGCAGGCAGAGTGCGGAGGGGCTGTTATAAGCAGGAATGCTAATGCTCCATGGCCCGAGGGCTCTTTCCAAGAGGAGCTCAGCCTATGGCAACAAGAATGGTTTTATATCACAGCTCCCAGGGGCACCAAATGGGTGGCGCCGCCTGCCTTTCACTCGGGTCCTCCACCGTGGCTGGCGTCATGGGTCAATAAAGGACTTGACTGGGGGCCTTCCAAGGACGTGCCCTTGTTGCAGGGCCGCATTCGAGACCTCCTAGAGAGAGAGATCACTCTGGTTGTAGTAGCGCAGGTCATGCTGATTCGTCGCATCCTGCCCTGCAAACGTCGCCCCCTCTGCCTGTGGGAATTTAACCCGGAGGGACCACGAGCCCTCCAACATTTTATGGGCGCAACGCCCGTGGAGATGTACGAGCTTTTCTTTGGATCACAAGCGAGGTGTCCGGACTTGACCGAGGACGCAGGTCTGAGCTGCAATCGCCCGGATGCTCAAGTAGCCCTATACCCGGACACGTTATCCCATATTTATCATGAATTTTCCCTCAAAAGAGTTGTCCCTTGAACAGTAGTGGATAGCGAAAGCAAAGTTAATCAGGTGTCCGGCCCCCCTCCCTGAGACCATACCGGATCCCGTGTTAACCAGGATGCTGGAGGTTGCGCCTTCGGAAGAAGGTGAAGGGGGAACAAGGGAGCTACCGCCTCCGCGAAGGAGGCTGTCAGGAAAGGAGGGATCGAGAGTCCCTCCATCCAGGGGAAGAAGAGGACCGCCTCTGAAGAACCGAAGACCATGGTCTCAAAGCGGGGGAAGAAATCTTCGTCAGAGGGTCCTGCGCTGAGAGATGCCTCGGCCGCATTGTGCCCCCAAGGGGATCAGCCCTCCATCGAGCCGTAAGTAAAAAGGGGAGTTTTTATTAAAATAAAGTATATCCCTGCCCTATTTCTGATGAAGATAACCGAAGTTTTACCTTGTAGTTCGGATCTCAGCCCTTCTCAGCAGAGCTCATCTTCGGGGGATCTCCGTCCGGAGATGATAGAGAGCGAAACGCCTCCCCTTGCCATACCGTCGTGCGAGGCAGGCGACCCTGAGGTGTCATCGCGGAGGGTTTCTCCGAGTCCGGCGGGGCCGGAAGGCAGTCATATTTCCCCTCAAAGCCCTCCGTGTCCGGCCTTCGAAAAAGGCCATCAGACGAGTCCGGCACCACCTGGTGTACGGTCGGAGGAGCTGAAGGATCTTCTCAGGCGAGCATCTATCTCAGAAGATCACCGTGCGTTAATGGGTACGGTGATTGAAAGGATTTCATCCGCTGAGAGCGGATTGCACAAAGCCGTCAGAAGTTCACTGATAGGTTTTGAGGTACGCAAAATGATGTACCTTTTGATAGTTCCGCATATAAAATGCGCCCTGTGTAGATAGTAGCCCTTGAGACACGGTGTGTTGTCAAAAATGACAGCGTACCGAGGATCATAATCCCAGGTATAATATGTCGCCCTTCCTATGTAGGTGGCGAAGTGTCCGGTGGCTAGCCGGACTGATGGATTTGCCGAACTAAAGCGGCAACTTGACGTGGCGGATGCCGACATCGCGCTTGTCAATAAGCGGCTAGACGAGTCACAAGGTATGTGATTTCTCTTCGGACACCTGGTAAGGGAGCTTGATGCCCGTGCCTTACAACATGTATGCTTGATGCAGATGGGGCCGCTGCCATGGAGAACCTTCGGGTGGAGCTCGCCCGAGCCAAGGAGCAGGCCAGGAAGAGTGACGCGGCTTCCTTAAAGGCGGCCGAAAAGCTAAAAGCCGAATAGGCTGCTCACTGCCGAAGCAAGAAGGAAATGGCTGAGATGGCCGTGGAGTTGAAGAATGTTGCCGACCGCTGCAAGCTTCTTGAAAAAGAAGATCGAGCGGTACAAGAGGACCTGAAGAAGGCCACTACCGAGGCCAAGGATGCTCGCTCTGCGATGAGAGCTATGAAGGAGGAGCTGCGTCAGGCCGGAGATATCGCGGCTGGAAAGCCCTTCCTGCCGCAGAGGAAGTTCACAGATCCTAAATATGCTCAGCTGGACCGGCTGTGGAGTTCGAAGGATGCTTATCTGGACTTGGCGGCAAGTGCCGCGGACGCGGCCGAACACTTCCGAGATCAAAAGGATCACGAAATGGAAAAGGTTTATTGGTCGCAGTTCCATAATCCAGAGCGCCCTCTTCCATTAACCGATCGCTTGGCCGAATGGGCGGAGCTGAATAGGTTATCCAGACTTGCGATGAAGGATGTCATGAGTCTTTTGTGGCCGAAAAGGCCCGAGCCGAAGAGTTATTTTGGCTTAGTGCAGCAGTTCCTTGGTGCGGTGCCGCATATCAATGCAATGAGGAGGTCGGCATGCATAGAGGGTGCGCGGATGGCTCTTGCCTGTGTCAAGACATACTGGGCAGAGATGAAGGCCACCAATGTTGCATCCCCAGATTCGGACGGAAGCCGAGTACCTGTCGAGCAATATTATCAGAAAGTTCTGCAGGGCGCTCGTTTAATAGAGACGCAATGCTCGAAGGATATTATGTTCAAATAACATGTATTATTGTGAAACAATGTTTCGATGAAATATAAAAGCTTTTTATACTTGTGCCTTCAAGAATTAAAATACCTCCTGTGCGGCCGTTAATGTATATGTGTATATAACCTGAAAGATGGCAGTCTTTGGCTTCAGCCCCCACGCATATAATGCGGGGGTGTTTGCAAAAGGCGCATTTTCACACTTGATCCAACGTCTTGGTCCCATAAAGGAGGTGGTAGCGTAGCAAACTAGGCTACCGGACTATAATGCTTTATCACTTTCACTTAGCCATAGGAGTTTGACAGTGGGGCAACTATATAGCCCCTAGGGGCACCGCGCTCACCCGAATTCGGGGGGCGTATGTGCCTGACCGGGAAACGGCCCTTCGTCAATACGGAGGAATCCTATAGATTCCGGCGGGTCATCGAGTGGTTGACCAGTCTCACGCTATATCATGACAGTCAGTTTTCGGCTTTCTCTACTGAGGTGCTCGCCTGGACGAACCGGGGCACAATCGCAGTAGTTCTCCTGGTGCCGCGTTAGCCGATAGAGCGGAACGTAAGGCAGCAAAACACAGGAGTCGGGCAAACCCAACATTTGACCAAAGACATGATTCGAAGCTGATGCATATAACGCTTAACTCGGGACGCCGAACACTCCCTAAGGTATTCGGTCTTTATGAAAACGGCTGAACAACGCCCTTGGTAATAAGCCCCTGGTGTCCAGGTATGCGCAGAATTATGACGTGGCCCATGCCAAAACGCCAGCCTCCTCCTCGGTTATAGCAAGAAACCGGGGGATGTGTATCAACAAGAGACAGTAAAAAAGGTTTATGCATGGTCTTAATCTGAAAAGAATCCTTCCAACAGGTCCCTACTGCACGTCTGCGCCTGTGTCTCTGTTGTGCCGTATCCTGGACGGGTGTCGCACGGTGTTCATCTGTAAAAGAGAGGAACTTAGTTGAAAAAGATTGTGCGAAAATGTATGTTATATTAAATAAACAAAGTACGTTTCAAAAAATGAATAAAATTGAGCTTTATCGTCTCTTGTTGTATATGCGCGGAGCCCCTTGTGCGGGGTGTGCGGCTGGTAAGCCCCTGTATGTTTACGCCAGACTCGTCTAACCGTGTCTGGGGTCTGAACGACCTGTTTAGGTGCTTGGATTAGTGAAGCCGGTTTAATGTGTGGCTGTCGAGGCAGTCACACAATCTTCCACGCTCGAGGAACACTCGATATTTCCCTTTAAGGAGATGATGCCTCCTGGACCGGGCATTTTAAGTGTGAGGGATGCATAATGCGGTATTGCGTTAAAGCGGGCGAAAACTTCGCGCCCCAGTAGTGCTTGATAGCTACTTGTAAATGGGGCGAGGTGGAAGTTGTTGGGTGAGCCGAACACAACTTCTAGCAATAGAGAGCCCGTACAATGGGCATATCGGCCTGGCATTACCCCTTGAAAGGAAGTGTTGCTATGGCAAATTTTGGTCGGGTCTATCCCATTTTGCAGATTGTGTCCTGATATAGCAGGTTTAGATCACTGCCACCGTCCATTAGGACTTGTGTAAATTGGAGTCCATCGATTATCGGATCTAATATCAAGGCAGTCCATCCTGCATTCCGGATACTTCTAGAGTAATCCTGATGGTCGAAGGTGATTGGTTTTAACAACCAGTGGCGGGACTCCTCTGGGATAGGCCGTATGGCGCGTATCTCTATGGGCGCCATTCTGTTTTTCCCTTTTGTCACATAAAGTGAATTTATTGTTTTGACTTCTTGTGAGAAATTCTTTTGTTTTTTGGTGCTCTGCTTGTGGGGTTCGTCATCATCCTCACTTGGTGTGTCGAGCCCCTTGTGTTCGGCGTTGAGCTTGTCGGACTGCTTGAAGACCCAACAATCTCTGTGGGTATGATTTGCAGGCTTCCCAGGGGTACTGTGTATTTGGCATACCTTGTCCAAGATTTTTTTTAAGTTAGATAGCTCGTCCCTGTTTTCCTTAGGGGGCAGTTTTTTATGATTCTGCCGTGAGCTCTTGAATCCGGCGTTGACTGCCGTGCTCTTCAGGCTATTTCCCTTGGTCCGACGCTGGTCCTTGCTGTGTCGCGGTTTCCTGTTTCCATCCCTGACTTCGGATGTACTTGGGTTTCTAGTACTGCACCTTGCCAGCCAGCTATCCTCTCCCGCGCAGAAGCGGGTCATGAGGCTTGTTAGTGCAGCCATTGTTCTTGGCTTTTCTTGGCCGAGGTGTCTGGCGAGCCATTCATCTCGGAAGTTGTGTTTGAAAGATGCTAAGGCTTCGGTGTCCGGACAGTCGACTATTTGGTTCATTTTAGTAAGGAATCTGTTCCAGAATTTTCGGGCTGACTCTTTGGGTTGCTGAGTTATGTGACTTAAATCGTCTGCATCCGGAGGTCGGACATAGGTCCCTTGAAAATTCGCCCAAAAAGCATCCTCGAGCTCTTCCCAACTTCCAATGGTGTTTTCGGGGAGGTTTTGAGCCAATGCCGGGCTGGCCCTTTGATCTTGAGAGGTAAGTATTTTATGGCGTGGAGGTCATCTCCTCTAGCCATGTGTATGTGGAGGATGTAATCCTCAATCCAAAATCCAGGGTCTGTTGTTCCGTCGTACGCCTCTATGTTTATGGGCTTGAATCCCGCTGGAAATTCATAGTCCAGAACCTCATCGGTAAAACATAGGGGGAGTGCAGCACCCCTATATTTAGGTGTGCCGTAATATTCGGATACTTGATGTGTTACATTGCTTACTAGAGCTTGCTTTCTTGGCCCGTAGATAGATCTAACTGGGCCATCTTTTTTATGCGAATCCGTGTGCGGATCGCGGGCCGGCTTGTGTGCGGCGCCGTTTGCCGCTCTATGTTTGCCATGGGGTCGTCTATCCGACCGAGTGGTCTCCTTGTTCTTTGATTGTGGAGGCTCTACGGCCTCCTCATCGAATTCGGGCAGTAGTTTTCGCTTTGGGTAGCTCTTTGTTCGGTGACTATCGCCGTATTTGTCTGCGGTGTTGAGTACTTTGCTCCATCTGATTCTGAGGGCATCTTCCGCTGTTTTGAGCTTCCGCTTCTGCTTTTTCAGGCTACATGAAGTGGCGACGAGCCTTTTGTGGAGGTTCTTTTGCTCCAGTAACTTGTCCGGCGTGAGATCGCCCGGACTGTTATCTTCGCCAGGGACGGGTTGTTTATCCAAATTGTCCTGTTCGGGCGGTTTCTTGATAGCATGTTCGTCGTCCACCGGTTCGCCCTGCTCTATGGCTGGGTCTGTATGGCTGTTGTCTTTGTCGAGGCGGGACTTTGAGCGGCGCTTACGTCGTTGTTTTGACTGCTTTTCGAGGGAATGATCCCTCGTGACGTCCTGTTGTTCCTCGTCGTCGCTTCCTTTTGGTGTGTCCACCATGTATACATCGTGAGATGAGGTGGCTGTCCAGTGCCCTATAGGTGCTGGTTCATGTTTGTCTCCTACATCGTCGTCCATACCGTCGATGTCTTCGGAGTCGAAGTCGAGCACGTCGTTTAAACTTTTGACAGTGGCTATGAAGCGGGTGGTGGGTGGGCTTCGAATTTCTTCGTCATCCGCATCCCAACCTTGCTGACCATAGTCCGGCCAGGGCTCTCCTGATAGAGAGAGAGAGACTTTAGTGAAGTCAGGAAGTCGCCGAAGGGTGAGTGCTGAAAGATGTCCGTGGTGGTGAACTCCATGATTGGCGCCCAATCGGCGATTGGCAGGGGCGCGGAAGGTTCGGAGTCCGGAGAGGAGTCCGGCGCCTTGGAATTACGAGCTTCGCAAAGGACATGGTTGGTGTTTGGCTCTATCGACGTAGACATAGCAGCCCCCAAGGTGGGGTCCAGCCACCCGTCCTCGATCGGCGCAGTCAGCTCCAAGCTAAGGGTCGGAGCGGACGCTTGTGCGGCCTCCAGGGCACTGTCCGGCGGCAGAGCTAGATCATGCCCATTGTAACAGTGCGGCGCGCTTGGTTGCGGCTCGAACCCATCGAAGATCAAGTCTCCGCGGACGCCAGCCGTATAGTTCAAACTGCCAAATCTGACCTGATGGCCAGGGGCGTAGCTTTCAATCTGCTCCAGATGGCCAAGCGAATTGGCCCGCAGTGCAAAGCCACCGAATACGAAGATCTGTCCGGGGAGAAAAGTCTCACCCTGGACTGCATCATTGTTGATGATCGGAGGAGCCATCGGGCCTAAAGATGACGACACAGAGGAACTCTCAATGAAAGCACCAATGTCGGTGTCAAAACCGGCGGATCTCGGGTAGGGGGTCCCGAACTGTGCGTCTAGGAGGATGGTAACAGGAGACAAGGGATACGATGTTTTTACCCAGGTTCGGGCCCTCTCGATGGAGGTAAAACCCTATTCCTACTTGATTGATATTGATGATATGGGTAGTACAAGAGTAGATCTACCACGAAATCAGAGAGGCTAAACCCTAGAAGCTAGCCTATGGTATGATTGTTGTTCGTCCTATGGACTAAAACCCTCCGGTTTATATAGGCACCGAAGAGGGTTAGGGTTACACAGAGTCGGTTACAATGGTAGGAGATCTACATATTCGTATCGCCAAGCTTGCCTTCCACGCCAAGGAAAGTCCCATCCGGACACGGGACGAAGTCTTCAATCTTGTATCTTCATAGTCCAGGAGTCCGGCCAAAGGCTATAGTCCGGCCATCCGGACACCCCCTAATCCAGGACTCCCTCAGCAGTCCTTCATCGAGAAGCCCCTCGTGGGGCAAGGCCCTGGCGAGGCTGCTGGCTTCGCGGCGCTTGCTGGTGGGCCGCTCCATGAGTTGGGCCAAGGGGGCCTTCTTGGGCCGTAAGCACATGGCCGTGGTACCCTGGTTCCCACTAGGCCAACATCATGGTCCTATTCCTCTATGGCGTGTCCTATCTCATCGAGCACCCTCCTCCACCCATCGCCAACTCTCAATACCTCGTACTAGACGCTCATGTCGCTCTGGGGGTGTATGCCACTCTTGCGGACTCACTCATCGATCACATCATCGGCACCACTACCACCTATGATCTCTGGACCCAGCTCAACACCTACTTCCTCACCAATCGTGCTCCTTGGTATATAATGCTCAATCGACAGTGCCGCAATCTCAAAAAGGGGGACCTCTCAGTTGCAGAGTACGCGGGTTGCATGAACTTGCTCACCGACATTGATCACATCATCACAAAGTTTGACCTCACCACCCAATTCCTCCTTGGCCTTGATCAGCACGTCGACACCATTCAGGTCGTCCTGGGAGACACCGTTCCCCTGCCGCCGTTCGAGACCATCTTCTCGCGGGTCAAGCTTGCGAAGGAGAACCTCGCTCAGCACCTCTCAGAGGTTAGCGCAACGGTGCTTGCCGTCCACGGCTCTAGCACCCTCCCTAGTAGTTTCTTCGCCGCATCGGGATCTACCAACACCTGTGGCTCCGCTCCTTGTTCGGGTGAATGCATCGACCGCCCTTAGGACTGCAACAACGACCACGGCCAAGGCCATTCGCAAGGGCACAACTCCAACTCTTGCTAGCAGGACGGCGGTGATCCCGATCGTGGGCACGGACGCAAATGTGGTGACCAGGGCAGCCGTGCCTCCACCCCGACTTTCAACCCCTCCATGGGCTTCTTCGCCCCATATGACATGGCGTTTCCCTCACCGCGCTCCGGGTGGATCCCAGCCAACTCCGACATTGTTATTGGCCCGCGCCCCGGTGCCGACGCCCATGCCTACCCGATGCAGATCCCATCCTACCCCGTGCCTACACCACTTCAGCCGCCATCATGGGATCACTTGGCCATGCTCCAGGACGCCTACAGCTCTCAGGGCCTCCCCCACAGCATTAATGGCTCAAACGAGTGGTACCTTGATAGTGGCGCCTCGTCTCACGTCACTAGCAACCCTGGTAATGTTCACCATTCTAATTCTTATTTAAAGCATTATCCGTTCAGCATTGTTGTTGGCAATGGCACACACCTAATGTAGGATCGGAAGTATGTCTAGACGGGGGTGATTAGACTACTTGACCAAATAAAAATCTATCCTTTTCCCAATTTTAGTTGTGAGCATATTTTAGCAATTATGACTACTCAAGCGATCAATCTACACATCCAATTCTAAGAGTATAGCAGCGGAAAGTAAAACATTGGATATGAAGGGAAAGGGAAAGGTTTCGAAAAGGTAAACACAATGGAGACACGAAGATTTTTGGCATGGTTCCGATAGGTGTGTTAGAGTTGTGTTGAATATTGTGTACAAGGTAGGTTACAGTTGGACTAGGAGTTGTATTGTGTTTAGATAGGACATGGAGTTGTGTCCTAGTAGGACACTTGTATACTAGGCCTCTCATATATAGCGGAGGTAGACACACGATGTAACCTATGCCAACATATTAGCACAAGAATGCAGGGGAAGCCGGCGGCGTGTGCCAGCGTCCAGGGCGACCCGGTGCGGTATTGTCGTGGTATCATGAGGAGGAGCGCCCGTAGTCATGCCCCGGGGATGTAGCCATATTGGTGAACCTCGTTAACACATATCGGTGTCGTGCTCATGTGATTGCTTGGTCCTCGGATGATCGACGGTATGCCTCAGATTTATTCTAACAAGGTTTGAGATCGAGGCGGATCATGTTGATTTACGTGCGGCTTGATTTTCTAGATCGGTATCGTCTACACGGAAGTTGGTGTAAAAGCAATAAATGTTGCATGGTTGAAATTGATTGTAAGAATTCCGGCGAAGAGCAATCTCGGCGAGTTGCAGTTGAATCAGATCAGGCGGCTCCATCTGTTTGAACGGCGATGGCGTATGCATGCACACATGGCAGAGTGCTCGGCGCAACGTTTGGAGAGTCCTGGAAGGAGCGCGCGGCTGGCCGAGCCCTGTGCAATGTGCTATGGCCAGGCAGGCTGAAGGTGGTGTGTGGTACACAGGTTCTGATCATGGAATCGCAACTCGGGTCGTATAGCAAGGCAGCATCATAGGATTTGTTTTGGACAAAAAGAAAAGGGACCGAGTCCCGGGTGGAGATGCATTCTCCTCATCCTGAACCGGACTAGTGCAGCAACAAGGTAGCTCCTTCGTGTACGGGTAATTCCACCGTGCCACACGTCCGTTGGAAATAGCTAAGGCATTGGCAGCAATTGCTAGCATATGGAGTTGAGTCAGATAGGAGCCAAATTAACGTTGAAGACCAACTTGTTTTGGATTTCCTATTAGTACATGAGGGTGCGCCATGTTCAGGTTTTGCTCGTGTACTTGGGCATCACGTGAAAAGAAGCTCGGTCATTTTTTTTCATTGGATCAGCCATACAAAGAACCATGGCTTCAACGGATTCTAGGTTTGAGGTTGAGAAGTTCAACGGAGCTGGAAACCTTGGGTTATGGCAGACATGGATGAAAAATATGTTGTCACAACAGAAATGCTTGAAGGCGTTGCGGAGTGTCAAGCGAGTTAAGATGGACGATGATGGCTATGAGGAGTTGCAGCTGGTTGCAGTTGGTGAAGTCCGTCTAGGCCAGACTTGTTAGTCTGACGGATCGGCGTGAGTCGGTTGGTACAGAACACGATGGTGGGATCGGCGACAACGATGTAGGAGCGTGATGCTAATGGTGACCAACTTATGGGCTTGGAAACACGTGGTGCGGCCCCCAACGGTTTGTGTTGCTTCGACAAGACTATTGCGCGGGATTGATTCAAGGTGGTGTATACACGGAGATTGAAGTCGATGAGGCGCGAGGGTGGATTGATCATCTACCATGGAGTCATGTTGAAGGTGAGCTGGATTGAGGGGCTACGGTGTAAGGATCCAAAGAATCAAAGCCTATTCAACGGGAAAAAGCGAGGGACAAGTAGTTCGGACTGGAGCCCAGTGGTCTGATGGAAGCGTGAAACTCGTCATCGGTCGGTGATGACCAGTGGTACTCTGAAGTGGGGGTTGAGTGGTGTCGTTTCGCGACCCTTGAGACTTGACCGGGACAGCGGAGGCTCGACGCGGTAATAGCGGCGAGGCGTGCAGTGCGCACGGGACATGGAGACAGGCCAGGGCTCTGGTGGTCATACATGTGGTGAGACAACTGCAAATTTAACTCAGGGTGACTATAAGCAATGGTTAAATTCCTTCAAGTTTCAGACAGGCGGTCAAGGAAGAGCGGTGATGTTGATTTCAGGTAACTCTTATGTGTGACACCCAATATGTGAGTTATTCACTTTCACGCAAATCAGTGATCAGTGTGTGATGGCGTTGGACGGATACTCTGGAAGTTGGGAGCACAAGCTAGAGTAACAAGGAACTTAATTTTGCTCGAGTGTTGACTGTGGTCAAGAAAAGAAGGGACTACAAGTTGCAGGTGGAGTCATATGGAGTCTTTGGAGTAGCAGCGGTACTCATGGGATAATCTCAAGTCCAATGTACATCGAAGTTTGACGCATTGACGAATTCAAGGTGGTGGAGAATATTCGCCAAGGTGGATTTTGCTAGAGTTGTGTCGAATATTGTGTGCAAGGTAGGTTACAGTTGGACTAGGAGTTGTATTGTGTTTAGATAGGATATGGAGTTGTGTCCTAGTAGGACACTTGTATCCTAGGCCTCTCATATATAGCGGGGGTAGACACACGATGTAACCTATGGCAACATAATAGCACAGGAATGCAGGGGAAGCCGGCGGCGTGTACCGGCGTCCAGGGCGACCTGGTGCGGTATTGTCGCAGTATCATGGGGAGGATCGCCCATAGAGAGGCCCCGGGGACATAGCCATATTGGTGAACCTCCTTAACACATCTCGGTGTCGTGCTCGTGTGATTTCTTGGTCCTCGATGATCGACGGTATGCCTTGGATTTATTCTAACAAGGTGGTGCTATCGTACGTCCACGTTAATGGAGACTTCTACCCATGAAGGGTAACGACCGCGCGAGTCCATGGAGAGTTCCACCCATGAAGGGTCCACAAAGAAGCAAACTTGTCTATCCCACCATGGCCATCACCCACGAAGGACTTGCCTCACTCGGGTAGATCTTCACGAAGTAGGCGATGTCCCTGCCCTTACAAACTTCTTGGTTCAACTCCACATCACAACGGAGGCTCCCAAGCGACACCTAACCAATCTAGGAGACACCACTCTCCAAAAGGTAATAGACGGTGTGTTGATGATGAACTCCTTGCTCTTGTGCTTCAAATGATAGTCTCCCCAACAATCAACTCTCTCTCACAGATTTCGCAATGGTGGAAGAGGGATTTGAGTGGAAAGCAACTTGGGGAAGGCCAGAAATCAAGGTTCAAATGGTAAGAATGGAATCTCTTGATCTCAGCACATGAGTAGGTGGTTCTCTCTCAGAAAATGTATGGTGAAAGTGTAGGCACGTTCTGATGGCTCTCTCACAAATGGAGGAGGGGTGGAGGGGTATATATAGCCTATACACAAAATCCAACCGTTACACACATTTGACTCATCTCAGTGGCACCGATTAGTTAAACTCGATGGAACCGATTTGTTCAAAAATATGAATGTTGGGAATCTCGCTGGGACCGACTAGGATAACTCGGTGGGACTAATGTGCTAGGGCTTAGGGAAAACCTCGTCTCGGTGGCTCAGATTGCATCAGCTCGGTGAGACCGAAGTGAAGCAATAAGGCAACAGAGAGTCGGCAAGCCATCTCGGTGAGACCAACTGTAATTCGGTGAGACCAAAATTATTGCAATAAGTAAAAGAGAGTTGGCAAGGCCATTTGAATGGGACCGAGATCTGTATCAGTGTGACCGAATCATTAGGGTTTCTGGCAGTGGCTATCTCAAATGAACTCGATGGCTCCGGATAGAAAGAATCGATGGGGCCGAGTTAGGAATTAGGTTTTGGACATATTTGGATGGAGAAAGTGGTTGAGGGTCTTGGAACAATATCACTAAGCACTTGAGCAAGTAGACAGTTATGCAATACCTCATCCCCTTTTAATAGTATTGGCTTTCCTATGGACTCAATGTGATCTTGGATCACTTAAATAGAAAGGAAGAGTCTTGAGCTTTTTGCCAATCTTTGTTCGTAGCATTTTGAGGGGTCCACATCTCTAGTCCATGCCATGCCAATCACTGAACATCCTGAAATATTTATCTGATTGGATATTAGTTCAATGAGCTATATGTTGTTATGAATTACCAAAACCACCCGAGGATTAGTTGCACTTTCAATATCCCCTTTTTGGTAATTGATGACAACATATAGATCAAAGCTTCGACAAATGATTAAATGAATGAAATACATCGTCGCTTTGAGAAGTATGTGATAAGCAAGAGCTCTCCCTAAATTTGTGCATTATTAAAAAAATTGAATGCAAATGCACAATCGATTAGGATCATGGGTCACTCTTCCATGCCACATACATCTTGGTGGAGCGCACAAAATGATAAGAGTGAATTGACATGCACGCATCACCAAAGACATAAGTGAATGGTCATTCACAAATAGTTGTAGAGATAAGCATGAAGCACACAATAAGCATAGTATGATCAACCACACAACCAAACATAGTATCTCATGATCATAAAAATGATCAAGTAGCACGAATCAAATGGACATAGTAGAAAAAAATCAAATAAAACCAAAGAGAAAAAGCAAGACACACTCTCTCTCCCTCTCCCTATAAACTCTCAGCCTATGATCTATACACTTTCTCCCCCTTTGGCAACAAGTTACCAAAATGGTCGAAAAATTATAGAGCTATGTGTCTCTCTAGGCACGATCCTCTAGAGCTCCTAAAGGGGTCTTCTAGCTTGTGGCTCCGGTGTGTGTAGATGGTGTTGAGAGAACTGTGTGTGCAAATGCCTCCGCTGATGTCTGTTGGACTGGCAAAATAGAAATTGGAGGTGGCATTGTAGCAGTAGTGGTAGGTGCAGAGTGAGCATGTCTCGTGTCTGCAACTGGCACAACTGAAGATCTGGGTGCCCAGAGTACAGTCTCGAACCTCTCAGCAGTGGGTCTCTCATCTCCACTGTCTTCAGCTGCTACCCTGCTAGCCTCAACAGCTGCCTACAGCTTCTCCACAATTGTCTAAAGCTGAGTGATCTTCACATCAAGATCATGAATCTTGGTCTCAACAACCCGCTCTAAGCTCTCCTGGTTCTTGGATATGTTGGCCAGACTCCTCTCAATCCTCAAGGTGGCCTCTAGCAGATATGTCATTTGGTCATCCTTAGACTTGAGGTTGGCAGTAGGTGCATTCAGAGCTGCGGCTTCTTGAGTTACCTTTGCTACTGCTACTGCCTGAGCCTTCTCTTGTGCGTCAACTAATGTGGCTGTGATGGATCCATCACCACCACATTATCCTCGAACTCTGGCTGAAGAGGGAGGTGCTCACGATCTAGTAGATATGTGTCAATACCAACCTTGGAGTTGATAAGAATCTGAATGTGTGGAGCATATCCATAAGACCTTTTCTGGTCAGCAACTGTCCTCTTGATTGTCCTAGCAATTAAGCTCATGACTTTGAATTTCTGGGGTGGGGAGTCAAACAAGTGAAGCAAGTTGATGGAGTGGTGACGAATTGTCCTCTCATATCTAGATTTGGGCAACAGAGTCTGCCTCAAAATGGTGTTTGTGGTGGCCAAACCAGCTAGCAAATGCTTGATTAATCCAAGCTTGTGACTCTCAAGATCCTTTGGAGGGATTTTTTTGTACATGTTTGCCATTGAGTTGTGGTCCATCCTAGGCTTCCCATAGACATTAATATCGTCTTCATATTCTTCAGGGGCATTAAGAAGAGCATCCCACTCAGAGATCGATGACTGGTACTTGTGTCCCTCAGTCATCCATGCAATCTTCCCGTCTGGATAGAAATGTGTTGTAGAGTAGAATTGCATCACCATGTCGTCATTTCACTTTGTGAGCTTCTGACCAACTAATGCATCAACTCCAGCAAGTCTGAAGCTCTCAAGAACGTGGGGGAAGTAGTCTTCATTTGCATCGATGTACTCGCAGTCCACCCACTTCATGTCACTTACAATGGGCTTCTTATCAAGCAGAACTATCTCGTAGAAATCTTGTTGTTCACGGGTGTGAAAACAGTAATCACACGTTGTCCTTCTTCTAACTCAATATGGATCGACTTTCCTCCATGCTCTCAGAACCTTGTCCTTCCTAAGCATCATGTTATCTGCAATAAGGTGTGCATTGTCATGGTCTGGGATCTTGGGCTTAAGCTTCCTGAGCACTAGTGGCTCATCATCATCCTGAACCTCTAGCACTGGGGCGTTGTTCTTCTCAGCTGCAGATATGTTCTTGGTAGATCTCTTAGGAGATGGAGCTTTGGGCTTGGACTTGGAGGGGTTGGCAGATTTCATAGCATCAGACATCAACTTCTGAGTCTTAACAGCAGGTGCTTGTGCCTCTAGTTCTTCATCCTCTTCCTCCTCATCCATCATCATGGATGGTCTGCCAATCACTCTAGCAGTGGTCTTCCTCACTCTCTTCTTCTTCTTCTTCTTCTTCTTCTTCTTCTTCTTCTTCTTAATGCTGACATCACCTTCAGCACCACTTGGTTCCTCAAGTGTGAATTGCATGGATTCTTATGTAGCTGAGGTTTTCCGAGGTTTTGACATAGGAACTCTCCTAACAACAGTCTTTTGCTTGGAACCTGGCTTGGTGGAAGCTATAGAGCCTTATTCCTTTCTCAATACTACATTCTTCTTGGATGTGGCCTCTTCATCTGCAAGAAAGCCCTCATCCTTACTTTCTGAGGTTCTCTTCTTCCTTGTTCTGGTGGTAGCCTTTGGCAAGTTGCTTGGAGTGCTCCTGCTGCCCTCATCATAGTTGTCATTGGGGCTTGAACCCTCACTGAGATTAACATTTTGCTCTGACTGATTCTGACTGTCACTAGCATCTGACATCTTGCAAAGCTGACCCTATGAATAGATAGGTATGGGCAGAGTAGATGAGTATCACAAAAATCAGATGTTTTTTTTAAATTGAGTCCAAACTTTAGTTTTAGTTTTCCACGGAAAGCATTTCATAGCTACTGATTTGACCATCTCGGTGACACCGAAGCACTCCCAAAACCTAAACACACAATTTCAGTCAGACCGAGTTGTGGTTTGCTGGCTTCGAGATGCTAGGGTTTCACCGAGATTTTACTTTCGGTCTCACCGATTAGTACGTTTCGGTGGCACCGATTTGTACTTGTGCAATGGCCAGAGCCAATCGGTGGGTCTGAAAATTTCATTTTGGTCGGTCTGACATGAGTTTGGCGGAAACCTAACCCTATCTTTTTTGAATTTGTTCTAATGGAATTTTCTGGTGGATAGAGGAATCTCAACTGTGGCAAGATACTAGGCCTTATCCTTGTGCATTGAATTGGAAGGGGAAAGCACGAGGAGATCGAATTGCACACTAACTCGGTGACAATCATCTACGGCGGGAACGGCAGAGAAGATTTTGTTGACGGCGGTAGATTCCTACAGCGGAGACAAATAGGAGACGACTGCGATGATCCGGAGACCGGCAATGGGGCGCGGGCACGTGACGTTTGAAGAATTTTTCAACCTTAGGGGCCGCTTGATATAAATACCCATGTGTTGTCGGTGGCACCAAGTGGAACAAATCGGTGGCACGGAGATGTGAAATTGCGTGCAGTTACAGCAACTTGGTGAGACCGAGTTGGTCTAATCGGTAGCACCGAGATGGAAAACCTAGATTAGTCTAATGCTTTTGGTGTGATCGAGTTTGAGTGGATTGGTCTGACCAAAATGCAGTAGAAGGTTTTGGAAGGCAGCCCTTGACGGATCGGTGGCTCCGAGTGCTCCTCACTCGGAGGGTCTGAAAAGAAATTGTTCAATTTTTGTGATATAGCATGAATAGAGTTTGAGACAAGAAGAGCATAGATAGCTAGAGAAGGTTCTTAGGCATTCTTGTCCATCCACTTGGACAATAAAACCAAGACAATCAAAACAACAAATGGATGTCCTCGAATGGAGAAAATATGCAACCAACATGCTCACACAATAAGATAGAAAATGAAATATGTGACAGAGCATGCAAAATCAATTCTAGCATCTATCAAGCAACTGGCGATGACTAGGTCATCTAAATATGAGTATGTTGACTTAGAAGTCAAATGAGAACATTTGATCATAGGTCATACTCATTGTTTAAGCACAAGTGGGGTTACCACTTTTACATAAAGCATTAATCTGTTCACACCATTAGAGTTGCTTTAGCTCAATTTTTAGAGCAAAGCTCCCCTAGATGTGATATCACCCCTAAGAGGAACATACAAGAGGTTAGTCCCAGAAGGAACATACAAGTAAATCCGTAGACATAGAGTGAATTGCACATATGATGATGTCCATGAAATCATTAGGTTACCTTGTCCCATGTCTTACCAACAAGAGGGTTTGTGACTCCATGAACTAGTGCAAGATATGAAAGTTGATTGCACAAGTCCTTGCCATAACGAATTTGAATGAAGTATGTTGGCAGGGTCACCCTCAAGAATGCTCTAGTTCTTATTCTTTGGGACCCACATCAACTTTATGGGAATCCTTGGAGTTTGATGTTGGCTTGAACTACATCGGTATTTCCCCAAAGAGGAAGGGATGATGGAGCACAGCAACGGTAGGTATTTCCCTCAGTGATGAGACCAAGGTTATCGAACCAATAGGAGAACAACGCAACACCATGTAAATAGCTCTTGCACATAAAGAACAAATACTTGCAACCCTACGTAAGAGAGGGGTTGTCAATCCCTCATGGGTAAAAAGATAGGTAAAATTGTAGTAATTTGGATAAATAGGTCTCGCGGGAACGCGAGATAAAATAAATAAATAAAAATTGCAGCAAGGTATTTTTGTATTTTTGGATTATTAGATCTGAAAATAAAAGGCAAATAAAAATAGATCTCAAAGGCAAATACGATAATGAAGAGACCTCGGGGCCGTAGATTTCACTAGTGGCTTCTCTTGAGAAAAATAGCATACGGTGGGTAAACAAATTACTGTTGGGCAATTGATAAAACATCAAATAATCATGACGATATCCACGCAATGATCATTATATAGGCATCACGTCCAAGATTAGTAGACCGACTCCTGCCTGCATCTACTATTATTACTCCACACATCGACCACTATCCAGCATGCATCCACTGTTTCATGGAGAAACGGAGTAATGCAATAAGAACGATGACATGATGTAGACAAGATCTATTTATGTAGAAATAGACCCCATCTTGTTATCCTTAATAGAAACAATACATACATGTCGGTTCTCCTTCTGTCACTGGGATCAAGCACGTAAGATAGAACCCATCACAAAGCACCTCTTCCCATGGCAAGAAAAATTGATCTAGTTGTCCTAACTAAACCAAAGATTCGAAGAAGAAATACGAGGCTATAAGTAATCATGCATATAAGAGATCAAAAGACTCAAATAACTTTCATGGATAAAACGTAAATCTGATCATAAACTCAACATTCATCGGATCCCAACAAACACACCGCAAAAAGAGTTACATCAAATAGATCTCCAAGAGACCATTGTATTGAGAATCAAGAGTGATAGAGAAATCCATCTAGCTACTAACTACGGACCCGTAGGTCTACAATGAACTACTCACGCATCATCGGAGAGGCACCAACGAGGATGATGAACCCCTTCGTGATGGTGTTTAGATTAGATCTGGTGGTTCTGGAACATGCGGCGGCTGGAATTGATATTCATTGACTCCCCTAGGGTTTCTGGAATATTGGGGTGTTTATAGAGCAAAGAGGCGGTGCGGGAGGCCAGCGAGGTGGGCACAACCCATCAGGGCGCGCCTGGGCCTCCAGGCGCACCCTGGTGTCTTGTGCTCACCTCGAGCCCCCTCTTTGGTACTTCTTTGGCCCACTGGATGTGTTCTAGTCCAAAAAATCCACAAAAAGTTTCGCTGCATTTGGACTCCGTTTGATATTGATTTCCTGCGATGTAAAAAACAAGGAGAAAACATCAACTGGTACTTGGCACTATGTCAATAGGTTAGTCCCAAAAAATGATATAAAGTTGCTACAAAATTATTGTAAACATGCAAGAATGATAATATAACAGCATGGAACAATCAATAATTATAGATACGTTGGAGACATATCAGCATTCCCAAGCTTAATTCCTGCTCGTCCTCGAGTAGGTAAATGACAAAAACAGAATTTTTGATGTGGAATGCTGCCTAACATGTTCATCACATATTCTTTTCTTTGTAGCATGGACATTTGGACTTTTATATGGTTCAAAGTAATAATCTAGTTTTGACATGAAGACTTTAATACTCAAGCATATCAACAAGCAACCATGTCTTTCAAAATATCAACACTAAAGCAAGTTATCCATATCCCATTATGCTCAATCATTGATCCATTCATGAAACACACTCGCATATTAGCTACATCCAATGCTCAAGTACGATCGTAGTGCCCCTTAGTTGGTGTTTTGTAAGAGAGGATGGAGACTCAAGTAAAATAAAAATTGCATAAAGTAAATAGAAAGGCCCTTCACAGAGGAGAGTAGGGATTTGTAGAGGTGCCAGAGCTCAAAGCGAAAAAGATAAATATAAAAACATTTTGTGTGGCATGCGTTTCCTGCCAACAAAAACGATCGAGTAGTTCCCAACACTTTCCATGCTAGATATACCATAGGCGGTTCCCAAATAGAAAATAAAGTTTATTCCTTTTTCTACCATACTTACACTTTGCATGGCTAACCATATCCACGGGTGCCTTCCATACCAACACTTTCCAAGGAATTTATTATTTGACAACATAAAGTAAATTCATTTTTCATTTTGGGACTGGGATCCCTAATACCTTTGCCGTACTCCCATGTAATACAAGTGAATAAACACTCATCTCATGAGCGGTACGAGCACATAAATATATCAGCCACGGAAATATATCAGCCACCCCCTATCATTTCATGAGCGGTACGAGCACACAAAAGAGAAATTTATTTTGAAATTAAGAGATGGCACATACAAATTTGCTTAGAATAGCGCAGAAATACCGCATAAGGTAGGTATAGTGGACTCATGTGGCAAAAACTGGTTTAAAGGATTTTGGATGCACAAGTAGTGCTCATACTTAGTGCAAACGAAGGCTAGCAAAAGATTGGGAAACATCCAACCAAGAAACGAAAAATCTCATAAGAGAGCACTAAGCATAACTAACACCGAATAATGCACCACAAGTAGGATGTAATTTCATTGCATAACTATTGACTTTCGTGCTTGCATAGGGAATCACAAACCTTAACACCAATATTCTTACTAAAGCATAATTACTCATCAACATGACTCACATATCACTATCATCATATCTCAAAACCATTAGAAATAATCAATTTTATTTTGTCTAATGATCTTCATGAAAGTTTTTATTATATCCCTCTTGAATATCTATCACTTTGGGACTAATTTCATCCGTTGCTTTTGATAGCTCAGACAAATCTAAGTGAAGAACATGAGCATGAAAATTTTCTTCTCTCAAAATAATTGAAGTGAAGCAAGAGAGAATTTCTTAAAAATTTACTAACACTCAAATAAATCTAAGTGAAGCATGAGAGCATTTCTTTAAAAATAGTAAAGCACACCATGCTCAAAAAGATATAAGTGAAGTACTAAGCAATTCCATAGCTCATAAAGATTGAAGTGAAGCATAGAGAGAAATTCTAACAAGTCATAGCATAATTTTGGCTACCTAAACTAGATGTGTCCAGCAAGGATAGATGACTTAAAACACAAAACAAAACAAGCAAAGACTCATATCATAAAAGACGCTCCAAGCAAAACTCATAATATGTGATGAATAAAAATATAGTTTCAAGTAAAATAGCGATGGTTGTTAGAAGAAAGAGGGGATGCCACTCGGGGGGCATCCCCAAGCATAGTAGCTTGATACTTCTTGAATATTATCTTGGGGTGCCTCGGGCATCCCCAAGCTTAGCCTTTTGCTAATACTTATTCCTTCATCCATCGCGATCTCACCCAAAACTTGAAAACTTGAATCACACAACAAAACCTTCGTGAGATCCGTTAGTATAAGAAAGCAAATCACTACTTTAAGTATTGTTACAAACCCATTCATATTTTGTTATTGTATTATATATATTTTATTTTAACTTTTCCAAAGCAAAACCTCTTCAAAGGAAACCATAGAATCATCAAAACAAGCACATAACACAACAAAGCCAGAATCTGGCAAAAATAGAACAGTCTGTAGTAATCAGGGAACTTTGTATACTTATGTAACTCCCAAAATTCTGAAAAAATAGGACAACATGGGAAATTTGTATATCAATCTTCTGTAAAAAAATCAGAGCAAAATCACGTCTCTGTGATTTATAAAAATTATTTTTTTGAGCGCAAAAGTTTCTATTTTGCAACAAGATCAAATCAACTGTCTCCCAAATTATCCCAAAGGCTTTGCTTGGCACAAAAACTAATTTAAACCACAAAAACACATCTAAATAGAGGCATAATTGGGTATTTTATTGAAAACAACAATACAACTAAAACACGAAAAGATACAAGTTGGGTTGCCTCCCAACGAACGCTATCGTTTTACGCCCCTAGCTAGGCATAATGCAGAGGATCTAAGTGTTTTCATCTTTGTTTCAATTTCCCTTGGAGGTTTTTTTGTCAGGTGGTTTTGCAAAGCCAACATAAAACATCTCATCCATAGAGATCTTTGCACTATCAAGTTGTTTATCATCGTATCCCCTTTGATTTTTGGCAGCAATCCAAGAATAGTGTTGATTAACATCATTGAAAACTTGTTGGACTATGTCTAAAACAGGGACTTCCTTTTTAAGATTCTCATCAAAGATTTGATTATTCCCAAGCAAATGTCTTGACATATAATCACTATTATAAAGGATCTCATCTAACACCAGGTTTTCATGGTTCATACCATAAAAATCAAAGATTTCCCTAGCTTCCTATATTATGTAGTCAAATTCATTCATGAGAACAAGAGTGGCTAACTTATTAGCTTTAGCATTCTTTATAATGGGTAACTCATAGAACAATCTTTGCAATGTAGGATGAGTATGAATAAATTTATTTTCGAGTTTCAGAACTAGTGCCGAAATAGCTTCTCCATAAGATTTTGTTCTTTTAACTATAGGATCATCATCAAGAGTTAAATTTCCGACACAATTGAAAAATTCTTGGATATGTTCTTTTCCCATAATATTCCCTTGCGCGAAAACAAAAGTTTTAGCATCCATATTGCCTGATCTTCCAACTTTAGGAGTTATGCCATCATCTGTTTCTGCCATGCCAAAGTCAGTCATGGTGACAAGTTCAAGCAAATAAGAGATCTGACGAGAAACGGCGAACGAAAAAGAGGGCGAATAAAACGGCAAATTTTGTGAAGTGAGGAGAGGAAAACAAGAGGCAAATGGCAAATAATGTAAATTGCAAGGAGATGAGATTTGTGATTAGGAACCCGGTAGATGTTGATGATGTCTCCCCGACAACGGCGCCAGAAATTCCTTTTGATGTTGGCTTGAACTACGTCGGTATTTCCCCAAAGAGGAAGGCATGATGTAGCACAGCAATGGTAGGTATTTTCCTTAGTGATGAGAAAGGTTATCAAACCAGTAGGAGAACCACGCAACACCATGTAAACAACTCCTGCACACAAAGAACAAATACTTGCAACCCTACATAAGAGAGGGGTTGTCAATCCCTCACGGGTAAAAAGATAGGTAAAATTGTAGTAGTTTGGATAAATAGATCTCGCGGGAATGCAAGATAAAATAAATAAATAAATAAATAAATAAAAATTGCAGCAAGGTATTTTGGATTAATAGATCTGAAAATAAAAAGCAAATAAAAATAGATCTAGAAGGAAAATATGATAAAGAAGAGACCCGGGGGCTGTAGATTTCACTAGTGTCTTCTCTCGAGAAAAAGTGGGTAAACAATTTACTGTTGGGCAATTGATAGAACTTCAAATAATCATGACGATATCCCGGCAATGATCATTATATAGGAATCATGTCCAAGATTAGTAGACCAACTCCTGCTTGCATCTACTACTATTACTCCACACATCGACAGCTATCCAGCATGCATCTAGTGTATTAAGTTCATGAGAAAACGGAGTAATGCAATAAGAATGATGACATGATGTAGACGAGATCCGTTTATCTATTGCGGCAAATATAGATCTCATCTTTTTATCCTTAGTAGCAACGATACATACGCGTCGGTTCCCCTTCTGTCACTGGGATCAAGCACCGTAAGATCGAACCCACTACAAACCACCTCTTCCCATTGCAAGATAAATAGATCAAGTTGACATGGAGAAACGGAGTAATGCAATCAGAAAGATGACATGGTGTAGCCAAGATCTATTTATGTAGAAATAGACACCATCTTGTTATCCTTAATAGCAACGATACATACGTGTCGGTTCCCCTTCTGTCACTGGGATCAAGCACCGTAAGATCGAACCCATCACAAAGCACCTCTTCCCATGGCAAGAAAAATCGATCTAGTTGGCCTAACTAAACCAAAGATTTGTAGAATAAACACGAGGCTATAAGTAATCATGCATATAAGAGATCAAAAGACTCAAATAACTTTCATGGTTAAAAACATAGATCTGAAAATAAAATAAAAGTTCATCGGATCCCAACAAACACACCGCAAAAAGAGTTATATCAAATAGATCTCCAAGAGACCATCGTATTGAGAATCAAGAGAGAGAGGAAGCCATCTAGCTACTAACTACGGACCCGTAGGTCTACAATGAACTACTCACGCATCATCGGAGAGGCACCAACGAGGATGATGAACCCCTCTGTGATGGTGTTTAGATTGGATATGGTGGTTCTGGAACTTGCGGCGGCTGGAATTGATTTTCGTCGACACCCCTAGGGTTTCTCAAATATTGGGGTATTTATAGAGCAAAGAGGTGGTGCGGGAGGCCACCGAGGTCGGAACAACCCATCAGGGCGCACCTAGAGGCCCGTGCGCGCCCTGGTGTCGTGTGCTTACCTCGGCCCCCCTCTTCGGTACTTCTTTGGCCAACTGGATGTCTTCTGTTCCAAAAAATCCACAAAAAGTTTTGCTACGTTTGGACTCCTTTTGATATTGATTTTCTGCGATGTAAAAAACAAGCAGAAAACAGCAACTGGCACTTGGCACTATGTCAATAGGTTAGTCCAAAAAATGATATAAAGTTGCTATAAAATGATTGCAAAACATCCAAGAATGATAATATAACAGCATGGAACAATAAAAAATTATAGATACGTTGGAGACGTATCACAGTTGTAGTTGTACTTGATGAAGTAGAGATTGACGTAGTCTTGGGAACCCACTTGACCATGGCTTTGGAAGCTTCTTCAAATGAGTCAATCTATTCTTGAAGCTTGTCCTTGCTTATTAGCTTGTGGTCTTGTGGTGGAAGATCATCTTGAGCTTGTGTTCCCTCAAAAGAAGGGGAGTCATACTTCTCTTGTTGAGGAACTAACTTCGTCTTGTGGTATTGATTTCCTTCTCATTCAACTTCATTAGCATTCAACTTTCGTTCAAAACCAACACCTTGTATTCTTCCGGTGCCTTCCTTGCTTGCGTACAATTTCCTCAAATGCTTACTCCCGGCAAGCTCTTGTAAACACCTTTCTCTATAATTCCCTTCTATAAGATATTTTCTTGCTCAAGTGTAACTTGGCTAAGAGAGTCATTAGTGGAATCAAGAGAACTACGAGAAGCAACAATATTGGATTTAGCATGATTATTGTTATTATTAGAGGAAGAATCTTTCTTGCTCTTGTTGCTAGATTTTACTTGTGGCATATAAGTAGGCAAGAGGAGACATTTGGAAATGTAAGAAGAACTCTTCTTTCAAAGATCATCATTGATAGCTTTTAGGAACTCATGCTCTTGCTCTAAATTTAGCTTCTTGAAGCATATCTTCTTAGAGTCTTTAGGAGCTCTGTATGATCCTCTTGAGTTGTTTCATGAGCTAACTTAAGAGTGTTTAGTTCTTTAGTTATACGCTAAATCCCCTTATCATTGTCATTCATTTCATCTTGATTAGCATGATTACTAGCAAGTTCATTACAGTTTTCATCACTAGTTTTGTCAACAAGTAAATCATCATCACCTAGCAAATCATCTTCGTCACTATCGAAATCAAGATACTCGGGGTCTGATACCGTGGGGCCTTTAGCCATGAAGCATATTCCAATTGCTTCATTTGGTGAGTAAAATATGTCTTAGGAGTTGGATGACACTAGTGCAAGACCGGCAACACCTTCATCTTGAGTATAGTCGGAGTCGGAGTGATAGCTTCTCTCAGAGTAGTTGTCAGAGTTGGAACTGGACACCCATTCACCAACGTGAGCTTGATGTCTTCGTCTTGTGTAGTTATTTGATGACTTGTCCTTCCTTTACGAATCCTTGCTTCTACGAGAGGGTCTTCGTTCATAACGATCATCTCTAATCCTTCTATCTCTTGGAGGTGACTCATCTCTTCTACTTCTCCTTTTTGGTGAGTCTTCTCTTTTCTTGTAGGGAGCCGTACACTCATTGGAGTAGTCTCCGAGTATTCCACAGTTGTAGCAATTATGATCATGACTAGAAGATCTTTTGTCACTGTAGGACCTTGACTTGGACCTTCTCTCTTTGCTTCTACTCTTGTAGAATTTGATGAAGTTCTTTACCATTACGATCAATTCTTCATTGGAGACTTGCTTCTCAGTTGATGTTCTAGGAGCATCACTTGAAGCTTTGTAAGCGCCACTTGACTTATTGTGAAGCTCTTCCTTATCCTTGAGTGACATCTCATGAGCAACAATTCTACCAATGACTTTCGTGCGCTTGAGATCTTTGTAATTGGGCATCATTTGTATCAAGGTGCACATGGTATCATATTTTGCAACCAAGGCTCTAAGGATCTTCTTGATGATGAATTTGTTAGTCATCTCTCACTTCTTAACCTGGCAATCTCATTTGTGATGAGAGCAAGCCTAGAGTACATATCAGCGACTCCTTCACCATCCTTCATCTTGAACTTGTCAAGTTGACTTGAAGCACATCCAACTTGGATTCCTTGATGGACTCGGTACTTTTGTGCATATCAACCAAAGTATCCCAAATTTCCTTTACATTCTCAAGGCGGCTAATTTTGTTGAATTCTTCAGGGCACAATCCATTGAAGAGAATATCGCAAGCTTGAGCACCGTATTGCAACATCTTCAATTCTTCTGCGGTCGCTTCACGATCCAGTTCTCTACCATCTTCAAAGAATTCACCTTGCAAGCCAATATGCACATCAGCCCAAACGGCGGGGTTATGACCAAGAATATGCATTCTCATCTTATGCTTCCAACTAGCAAAGTTTGTACCATCAAAGTAAGGACCTCTACGGTGATAGTTACCCTCGCTAGACGCCATACTTTCCTAGGTTGTGAAACCAAGGATATGATCACCAACGCTATGGAAATCAAGGCTAATGGAGACCAAAACTCTGATACCACTTGTAGGATTGAAAGTATGTCTAGAAGGGGGGTGATTAGACTAGTTGACCAAATAAAAATCTATCCTTTTCCCAATTTTAGTTGTGGGTAGATTTTAGCAATTATGACAAGTCAAGCAATCAACCTAAACATGCAATTCTAAGAGTATACCAGTGGAAAGTAAAACATTGTATATGAAGGTAAAGGGAAGGGTTTTGAGAAGGCAAACGCAATGGAGACACAAAGATTTTGGGCATGGTTCCGATAGGTGGTGCTATCGTACGTCCACGTTGATGGAGACTTCAACCCATGAAGGGTAACGGCTACACGATGAAGGGTCCATGAAGAAGAAACCTTGTCTATCCCACCATGGCCATCGCCCATGAAAGGCTTGCCTCACTCGGGTAGATCTTCATGAAGTAGGTAATCTCCTTGCCGTTACAAACTTCTTGGTTCAACTCCACATCACAATAGAGGCTCCCAAGCGACACCTAACCAATCTAGGAGACACCACTCTCCAAAAGGTAAGAGACGGTGTGTTAACTATGAACTCCTTGCTCTTGTGGTTCAAATGATAGTCTGTCCAACACTCAACTCTCTCTCACAAATTTTGCTATGGTGGAAGAGGGATTTGAGTAGAAATCAACTTGGGGAAGGCTAGAAATCAAGGTCAAATGGTAGGAATGGAATCACTTGATCTCAACACATGTGTAGGTGGTTCTCTCTCAGAAAATGTATGGTTGAAATGTAGGCATGTTCTGATGGTTCTCTCACAAATGGATAAGGGGGTGGAGTGGTATATATAGCCTCCACACAAAATCCAACCGTTACACACATTTGACTCATCTCGATGGCACCGATTAGTTAAACTCGGTGGCACCGATCTGTTCAAAAACATGAACGTTGGGAATCTCGGTGGGACCGACTGGAACAACTTAGTGGGACCGATGTGCTAGGGCTTACGGAAAACCTCGTCTCGGTGGCTCCGATTGCATCAACTCGGTGAGACCAAAGTGAAGCAATAAGGTATTAGAGAGTTGGCAAGCCATCTCGATGAGACCGATTGCAATTCTCGGTGAGACCAAAATAATTGCAACAAGTAAAAGAGAGTTGGAAAGGCCATCTCGGAGGGACCGAGATACGTATCGGTGTGACCGAATCGTTAGGGTTTCTGGCAGTGGCTATGTCAAATGAACTCGGTGGCTCGGATAGAAAGAATTGGTGGGGCCGATTTTGGAATTACGGTTTGGATGTATTTGGATGGAGAAAGTGGCTGAATGTTTTGGAGCAATATCACTAAGACGTTGAGCAAGTAGACCATTATGCAACACCTCATCACTACTAGAAATATGTCAACTTGCGACCATCACTATTGGTCACTGAAAGGTCATTGTTTTCCATTTGCGTCCTTTTTGTGACCAAAAATAGAAGGTCAAAAGCTGGTAGTCGTAAACTGAAATTAATGACTTTTTCGGGATAAGGTCGTAGAAGTTTACGACCAAAAGAAAAGGTCGTTGAACCCATGACCTTTTGTTTTGGTCACTGGCTGTCTGCCTAGGCCACGTCGGATCTGACATGGCAATCTGACGTGGCAAAATTGTGACCAATTGAAATGGTCGTTGATAAGATTCAGCCCGGTCCGATTAGGTGTCTATATGGGCTGAGCACAACAATTCAGCCCATGTATTGTTTTTTCATGTGTGAAAGCACAAGAGCTCCCTGGGTGATTTTGATAATTAATGTCAACATATCTCTTGTTGGAATAATACTTTTACCTAGTATGTTTCAGATAAGTTCAACAATGGAGTGGCATGGACAAGAGGATGTGGAACCCCTTCAAGATGCTAAGGACAAAGGATTGGCTCAAGCTCAAAGCACAAGACTCTACATTTTACTTTTAGTGATCCAAGATCACATTGAGTCCATAGCAAAGCCAATACTATTAAGAAGGGATGAGGTGTTGCTTAATGGCTTGCTTGCTCAAAGTGCTTAGTGATATGCTCCAAAGCCCTCAACCACTTTCTCACATTCACATATGTCCCAAACCAAAAGTCAAACTCGGCCCTACCGAAGCTTTCTATCCAGCGCCACCGAGTTCAGATGACATAGCCACTGCCATAAACCCTAGTCTTTTCGGTCTCACCGATAGGGATCTCGGTCTCACCGAGATGGGATTGTAATCTCTCCGTTGTCCTTCGTAACATTTCGGTCAAACCGAAATAAGCGATCGGTCCAACCGAGATTGCAATGCAAACTCTCTGTTCCTCTTCGTAACGTTTCGATCCAACCGAGATGAGAGAATCGGTCCCACCGAGTTTGCCTGACCAACCCTCTGTGTGTCTATTACCAAAATCGGTCTCACCGAGTTTGTGTAATCGGTCTCACCGAGTTTGTGTAATCGGTCTCACCGAGATTACATTATGCCCTAACCCTAACCATATCAGTCCCACCGAGATGACATGTCGGTCCCACCGAAAATCCTAACGGTCACATTATTTGCTAAATCGGTTCGACCGAGTTTCAGGATTCGGTCCCACCGAGTTTGGTAAGTTGTGTGTAACGGTTAGATTTTGTGTGGAGGCTATATATACCCCTCCACCCACTCTTCATTCGTGGACAGAGCCATCAGAACATGCCTACACTTCCAACATACATTTTCTGAGAGAGAACCACCTACACTTGTGTTGAGGTCAAGATATTCCATTCCCACCTTCTCCAAGTTGCTTTCCACTCAAATCTTCTTTCCACCAAATCCAAATCCTGTGAGAGAGAGTTGAGTGTTGGGGAGACTATCATTTGAAGCACAAGAGCAAGGAGTTCATCATCAACACACCATTTATTACTTCTTGGAGAGTGGTGTCTCCTAGATTGTCTAGGTGTCACTTGGGAGCCTCCGTCAAGATTGTGGAGTTGAACCAAGGAGTTTGTAAGGTTAAGGAGATCGCCTACTTCGTGAAGATCTACCCTAGTGAGGCAAGTCCTTCGTGGGCAACGGCCATGGTGGGATAGACAAGGTTGCTTCTTCGTGGACCCTTCGTGGGTGGAGCCCTCCGTGGACTCGCGCAACTGTTACCCTTCGTGGGTTGAAGTCTTCATCAATGTGGATGTACGATAGAACCACCTATCGGAACCACGGCTCAAAAATCTCCGTGTCTCCAAATTGCGTTTGCACACTCCAATCCCATCTCTTTACATTCTTGCAATTCGCATGCTTTACTTTCCGCTGCTCATATACTCTTTGCGTGCTTGCCTGATATGTATTGTGAATGTTAAACTTGTGCCAAAACTCCACTTCAACATAAAGAAATTAAAAACTGCAACTTTTCTTGCTTAGAGTCTATTCACCCCCCCCCCCTCTAGACACCTCTTCTCGATCCTTTCAATGTGAATTTTTGGTCGGCTACATGGGCCACGCCCTACAATTCGGCCTTTTAGTTTTATAGGACATGGCCCTTTTGCAAACCATTTCATTAGGCCTTTTTGTAAGGTTTTACAGAAATGCACAATGTTCCAGTTCACTATTATTTGGGCTGTAGCCTTTTTAGAGCACATATATTATTTGGTCCAGTAGAACATTTGGTCTTTTTATTATTCACTGATTTCCAGTTTACACATTTGAACAGCAAACACTCAATAATTCTCTCAATTAAATGATTAATTTCAGAAATCATTCATCCAAATACACACAATAGCACATACAAGTCTGCACGTCCAACATCAACTAAAACAAGCAAAAGCGGATACACATCAACTAAAGTTGTGGTGCGCTTCCATCACAGCAGCAGCAACCTAAGGGACATTAGATCACCAAAAAGAAACAATGCCATCAACATGAGGCAGTAATCCAACTTAACACTTTGTGAGGAGCAGTGCCACCAGGAGGAATCGCCCATGAGGGCCCTCCAGCCCAGGGGCGACATGTGGAAGCTAGAGATGCCAATGGAGTATCTGGTTAGCCTCTGGTATCTAGCCATAGGTCACATCAAAAATATTCAGAAATCAGTTGAACATAATTGACTGCAAAAGAAATCAGAATTGAACAGAACTGTCATGCTTGTCTACTTTCAGGAAAGTTAATACATATTTCCATGCTTGCCTACCAAAGAAATTGTATCAACTTAACACTTAGTCATGCATAAGTGTTTCACATCAAAAACATACAGCAGTGCAGACTCGAAATTGTATCAACTTAACACTTAGTCATGCATAAGCGTTTCACATCAAAAACATACAAAATTTGGAGTAGGAAACTGAATCTCTAAATACTCCAGCGGCAAATACTGCTAACACTAATAGGCCAGTAGCAAATACTATATTTTTGGAGTTTTAACAAATGTTCAATAATTTATGGAGTACAGCAGCAGCATCACATTAAGAAAGTGAGCTAAATCATCACATTTTCAACTCATTACTGAATCTTCTCAGTGAATCAACTAGCACTACAACCAAATTCAATGAATTAAGCTACACCATTTTGAAGTACTGCTCGAGTGCTCAAACATGCAGAGATACAAGTACTACAGGTTTCTCGAAGGCGTAGAATCCACCTAGCATGTCACAAGAGACATATTAGTACATTTTGCTGGCGAGGCAAGGAAACAGATAGAACTATGTACCGCATCTAGAGAATTATGCCCAGTTCACTTCATTTGGAGTTAATAAACTCGATAAACTGTCACTGGCAGTAAGACACCACTACTACAAGTACTATTGTAGTAGTAGAGGAAGAAGAATATAGTACAGTACTACTACACATGTGTGCTAACTAGTAGTAAGTAATAAGATACACACAAGTAACTAGGTGTAGTAGTATAAGGGACCTAGATAGTACCCAAGACACATACTGCTAGTAAATTGTTGCTGTGGGTGAGACAAGAGAGTAGGTGGTACTCTATGGTGCTTCTAGGAAGGGAATTATGGCCACTCGGAATAAATTAACAGTGAGTAGTCAATGGAGTGTCACCAGCAGCAAGATAGCACTACTCTTCTAGTACTCCAGCAAGAAGAATAAAGTACTCCCTCCGTTCCAAATTACTCGTCGTGGTTTTAGTTCAAATTTGGAACGGAGGGAGTATATAATACACTAAAACCACGACGAGTAATTCGGAACGGAGGGAGTATATAATACACAGGCAAGGAAGACTTGGTGCTAATAGAAAACAGGAGCAGTAATTAACAAAGAGAGCAGAGCAGAGCAAAAGGATCTACTCTGCTTTGGTGCCTTGGTAACAGTAATTAACAGAGGATGAATGTACAAAGAGGAAGAGAATAGTGGTCGCTTACATAGGTAGGCGACTCGTGGGTCGCTGGCCTCAGCCTCGTTGGCAAAATGGAGGATGGGGGCGATCTGGACGAGCAAGGAGGGGACCACCTCGCTGTTGAAGATGGCTCAGAAATATCAATGTTAACACTTTAACAGAAATATTATCATCTCTGATGTATTTATTCTAAAGGTGCGGCAGGTCCTAACCCTATCATAGGCATACGTGCAAACATGTGCATGACAGTGTTAAGTTTTATATAAGGATGTGGCATATTGAAACTGAAAGTCCAAGTAAAAGTCGTCAAGAGCAAAAATAATGAAATGTTTAATCCCAGGTTTGTGAACTACGCAGCAATTATTTTAAGCTTGTAATACGGAGAATGAGTTAGTACGCAGACTGTCTGTAAGCTATAACATGGCCCATCCAAGCACAGCCCAATCCCTCTGCTACAAAGAGCATGAAACAAAAACAAAATACCATACTTAATTGGAGCTTTATTTTTTTTTGTTCTTACACGGGCCGCTAATAAATAAAGAGTCAAAAAAGCGGTTGAATGGAATCGAGGCTCTGTTTCAGGTAGCAAAGTGGCAAGCAATCTATTTGTGCAGCAGCAATACTAGGCTTCACTCTGCTCATCGTCATATACCAGATAATAAATACTGGACATGGAAATGGCGCTGTCGCTGGCACTAGGTAGGCAAGTAGTAGTACAATGGTGTTGCCAGTTCAATGGTAGATATTGACATGTTATAATAATAATAGTACAATAAGCTAGAACCAAGGTTAATTCCAGTTCAGCGTCGACCATGTCAGCAGCCACAACAAACACATACCATGCAAGGTTGACCTGGGTATGTCTCCTCTGAATATGCGAACCTGTACACAACAAGGTCACAAAAGAAACAAAGTTAATTGAACATTCTGAACATCCAGTAAAAGAAATAATTCAAGACAAGTTAATTTGTTGTCAAGAAGAATTCTCCTACAGGCTTTGCATCCGCAAGGAAAGTTCAATACCTTTCCCTTGGTAGTACTCAAATCAGCCCAAGACCAAGATAATTTTTAACAAAACTATAGAAGCTACTCCATGCTTTAACAAAAATATAGAAACTACATAAGCTGCACATTCATGTTGTGATACTCCCATCTTCAGTATATGCATGTTTTGATACTCCCATATGCACATTCATGTTTCAGCAAAGGAATCATAAGCTGGACATTTTCAGTAGTCTAGAATTTACATAGTATTCAGCGGTAGGTAAATTCAACTTTAGTGCTTCAAACAATTTAGTTCTCTAGATAACGTGTTCTACCAATTATGTAATCTTACCAAATGGATGGTCATCTAGCTTTACTCATACATGGGTGTCGGTGGGAAACGACACCTATGGGATCACAAGAATCTCTACTACGGTTGGAGGCGCTGGGTGGTGAGGAGAGTAGGATCAGCAGTCAGTACAAGCACACAAATCGTTTACCCAGGTTCGGGCCGCATAGATGCGTAACACCCTTGTCCTGCTTTGATGTGTGTATTTGTGTTCTTGAGGTTCTTAAACTAGCTACAATGGGCGTAACTTGTCCAAAAGTACGAATCCTTCTCCTGGATGCCTTGGGCCTCCTTTTATAGGCAAGGGGATCGCCATAGTGGCACAAAGGAGGTGGCATCGGGGTACTGCGGTTAATCCTATCGCTAGCTATTACGGGACAAGACGCATTTAATGCGCCTCTGACGTGTCCCCTTCACTTTACCGCCGCTTCGCCCTGTCTCGACACACGCCTGGGACAGCGAGGCAGCCAGCGCCATGTAGGCTAGCAGGCTCCTGAGGTGGCGGGGTGGTAGGGCCTTCACGAAGATTCGTATGCCACCACGTAGGCATGCGCTGAGTTGGCTGAGCAGCCTTGAGTCGACACGTAGGTGCTTGCCCAGCTAGTGGGCTGGCAGCTGCATGGGAACGGTGGCAAAAGCTTGGCGGGGGCGGGCCCGGCTGTGGCCTCGCGGACGCCCCCGGCAAGGGCCCTGCTAGGGCCCCGGCAAGGGTCTTGTCGCGGCGTTGCGGTCGTCCCCGGCAAGGATCTGGAGGAGGAGGAGGAGGTAGACTTGGGCGCTGGTGGCTCCATCCCGGCAACAGACATTGGCGGGGAGGGGGCCACATCTTCCCAGCCTGGCACGGGTGAGTCATTTGTTCTCCCTTGCTTTTCTTTCTTTTCTCCTGAACCTTGGCTTTGGCTCTATCTTATTTTCTACTTTGGCGTCCAGGTCCCCCCCCCCCCCCGGCGGACCAGGAGGACACCAACACCATCATTGAGGAGGCCGCCACGGACACCGTGGCCGGGGCTAAGAAGGTCGCCACCGAGGAGGCCGCCGAAACCACGGCCGAGGATGCCGCCAAGGGGTTTGCCGGGGAGACCGGCGAGGGTGCCGCCAAGGAGGCCGGCAAGGGTGCCGCTGAGGAGGAGGCCGACAAGGCCGCTGGCGAGGAGGAGGCCGGCAAGGCCTCTGCCAAGGATGAGGTGGTTGACGACCAACCCTCCTCATCTGCTGCCTCTGGCTCAGGTAAGTACCTGAAGGTGAGCGACGACGTTTTCGTTCACCTCCCAGGGCCGGCAAGCACCAAGGCACCGGCCGAGGGGGAGGTGTTCGACGATGAAGTGCTCGCCGCCGCCGGGCTTGAGGTCGTCGATGAGCCGAGCACTGGTGGTGGAAGCCAAGAGGAGCGGCTCCTCCAGGAAATGAGTGTCAGCTTCAACAAGCTTCAGGCGCTCCACTGCGCCTGTCTGGACAAGGCAAAGTCCAAGAAGGCGGTGGCACACAAGGTGGAAGCAGACTTTGCAGAGCGTGTCGCCGAGGCGCAGGCTTGGTTCCGCCAGGTCCATGAGGAGCTGAGGGCCACCCAAGACCAGCTGGCACAGCGTGACCTGGAACTCCTCCTGAAGTAGGCTGACTTTGAGAAGGCCCGGGAGGAAGCGAGGGAGGAGGCCTCCAGGGCCGAGGACGTCCGGTCTCAACGCGAGGCCAAGCTGAACTCCCAGGAGGAGGATCTTGTCGCCCGTGAGACGGCGCTTGTCGCTACGCTCCGCGTCAAGGACGAGGAGGTCGAGAAGCTTATCGCGGCACGGACCCAAGAGCTGGAGCGCAAGCACAAAGAGGCGCTCGATGCCCAGGCCCTGGCCCACGGCAACAAGGTGAAGGACTTGGAGGTGGAGCAGGATGGCTTGAAGGCCAGGGCCAATCAGCTGGTGAAGGAGAGGGATTCGGCCTGCCGCACCTTGTTGGAGGCGCAGGACAAAAACCTGGCCAAGGCCGAGCGGCTCTCCCGCACCAACGACTCCATCGATGACCTGAAGCGGAAGTTGGAGGGTCTTGAGAAGACGCTCACGGAGGCCACAGCCCGGGAGGGAGCCCTGACCAAGACCCTGGCAGAGGAGAGGCAGCAGCGGAGGAACGACGCCGCCAATCATGTCGATTACGTGAAGGGCGAGAACATCTGGATTGGCCGCCTTGCCGACATCGCCAACAGGATCACCAAGCAGCTGGCCGACATGAAGATGCCGAAGGTGAGGTATGCCCCGGAGCCGGCCATGAGCCCCTATGCCAAGCTGACCTTGTTCTTCGAGGGCGTTCTTGGTGCCCTGGAACGAATCGAATCCAACCGGGCGAGCTCCTTGGCCAATGAGTCCTGGATGATTTGCCAGGGCGCCATGACCAAGGTTCTCACCAAGCTGGCATTCTGGAACCCCGACCTCGACTTCGACGCCGCACTGGACAGCTTGCCGGGTGTTGCAGACCTCTCGGGGGTCAAGGAGCGCATCGAGCCCATCATGAGCCGCGTCGGTGGAATCCAGAGGTTGGAGGGCCAGCGTCGGGACTAGGCGCCCCGTTTCTTGTTGCCGCTGCAGGTTCATGACCAAGAAAATTCACATCTTTAGTTAGAACTGCAGCAACAATTGGTGTAATATAACTCTGCATTACTTTTAATATGATGCATGTTATTTCCCTGTTTAGACTTTCTCTGTAAGTCCACCCTACGCTTACTGGGTAGGCTTGCCGGCGTGTAAACCCAAACCGCTGCGCTTCAAAGGGCGCGTCCTTTAGCGGCTGGCAGGGCGTGCTTGCCGCCGAGCAAACCACCTTATTGTTCTCAGCGTGGCCGCTCGAACTGCCGAGCGGACTCGAGGTAGAGCGAGAGCGTTTCCGAAAACAGAAGGCCACCCTGCCGCTCTCGACGCAGCCGCTCGATCTGTTGAGCGGACTCGAAATAGACCAAGAGCGTTGTCCACAACAGAAGGGCCCCACTGCGTGCAGGTTTCCCATACAGAGGAGAGATCTCCGAGGAAGATAACCTTATATAAGAAGGAAATGTTCGAAGTTTTCGCATGGCTTAGATTTTTTTTGTCGTCGCATGAACGCTCGCCGCACTCGCCGACGGGGCTGCTCACTTGGTCGCCTTCTTCCTCGGAAACCTTGGCGACGAAGAACTGTGCTGCTAGCTGCTAAACCAGATGCTCACTACTGCGCCCCATGCCTGGCGCGCCAAAGATGTCAGTGGGAAAAGACACCTATGGGATCACAAGAATCCCTATTATGGTTGCGGGGCGCTGGGTGGTGAGGAGAGCAGGATCAGCAATCGGTACAAGCACACGGATCGTTTACCCAGGTTCGGGCCGCATAGATGCGTAACACCCTAGTCCTGCTTTGATGCGTGTATTTGTGTTCTTGAGGTTCTTGAACTAGCTACAAGTGGGCCTAACTTGCCCAAAAGTCTGAATCCTTCTCTTGGATGCCTTGGTCCTCCTTTTATAGGCAAGGGGATCGCCACAGTGGTACTGTGGTTAAGCCTATCGCTAGCTATTACAGGACAAGACGCATTTAATGCGCCTCTGACGTGTCCCCTTCACATTACCGCCACTTCGCCCTGTCTCGACACGCGCCTGGGCCAGCGATGCGGCCAGCGCCATGTAAGCTGGCAGGCTGCTGAGGTGGCGCGGTGGTAGGGCCTTCCCGAAGATTCGCATGCCACCACGTAGGCATGCACTGAGTTGGCTGAGAAGCCTTGCGTCGACACGCAGGTGCCTGCCCAGCTAGTGGGCTGGCCGCTGCATGGGAGCGGTGGCAAAAGCTTGGCGGGTGCGGGCCCGGCTGTGGCCTCGCGGACGTCCCCGGCAAGGGTCTTGCCGCGGTGTTGCGGTCGTCCCCGGCAACGATCTTGCCGGGGGTCTTGTGGGCTTCCTCGGTGATGATCTCGTCGAGGTTTGTCGTCTTCTACTCTTCTGATTTGAAGTGTTCCTTGTCTTCACAAAGATCTGCATGCCACTACGGAGGCACCTCCCGAGCCTTGGTCTGAACGCGGTTGGCAGCGCTGGAGGAACTGGGGCTCAAGGGTGGCGCGCCCTGCTGGCGTCGGGTAAGCTGCCCCGGCAAGGGCCTTGCCGGGGGCGTGGCGGCTGCCCCGGCAAGGACCTTGCCGTGGGAAACCACTTCGCCTTTTGGTTCTTTATGCTTCTGTCTTGGCGTCGCTTTGATTCTGTGTTGTGGCTCTGATTTCCTGTGTCTGCCCTGCTTAAGTGTGGCCGTGGGCGCGGCTCTAACTGCCTGTGCACAAATAAGGGGTACAAAAGAGTGCCCCTATTTTAGTACACCGACAATGGGAACATATTTGTATCTGATTTGTATAATGAGTCTTTGCATAGGGATAAGTTAGGGAAGCTAGTGTAAGCATTAGACTCTAGCAGTATTGAAACAGTTCCAGGAAATAAAAACTGTTGCCGGTTTTCAGAATAGATGCTCACATGAATCATTGGTTAATCTTGAATGAACCTTCAGCTCAGAGAAATCCAAAGACATTGTGCACCACCATGGCACCATCGACAGCAACAACTTGTAGCTATGATTTCAGAATAGATGCTCCAGGTCCTTATAGTGTAGATCATGTCAACAAATTTCACAAGGGAGCGGAATTTTAAAGTTTGACAAAAAATGTTGCATCACATGGATAAATAGCATACAGATAATGTTGCATCACATGGATAAATAGGCTACAGATAAGTAGCATATATATGGTATAGCATACAAAGACGATTCTAATTTCTCACTCTTCCATTATCTTCTCAGATAATGTGTTCCTCGATTTCTAAATCAGCAGGTAGTCTTTAATCATAATAATATGATTGCAAAAGATGGAACAGTGATTCATAGAAAAAGAACATAAAACATCAAAAAATTGAAACAAAACACCTGAAGAACGATAGCTAGCTCAATGAAGGGACCATAGGAATGATTCAATTAGGACTTGTCCAAGAAGCAAGTCGGACCACTTCATTACAACATTGGTCGCACCTCTATTTTGATTTTTCACTAGTCAGCCTCATCAATGAAAGAAAAGCCCTTTTTGCAGTGTATTAAAGAATAGCGGCATGTGCCCCTGTACGAGGGTGGTGGGAACCATTCATCACTATTAAGGACAGATGGCAAGATCTTTTGCACAAAATTTAACAGTGTAATACAAGTGCAAGATCTTTTCTCGTCTATTACTAGTACACAAGCCGGACAGGATCAGCTGGCTGCCTAGCTCTATTGATTTCAGGAGGCGGCTGCAGCAGCATGCGCAAGGTGGGATCCCATAGGCCAAAACTAATACGCCCGCTAGAGTCCCGAGCAGGCACAAGGTAGAACAAATGAAGTTGGGGTTTGGTCCAAGGCACCAGAACCTAGCTTGCCTCGTGAGCGCGACCCAACAAGGGAAACAGCAACGGAAAAATAGAATCTGACGAAGGAAGCAAGGTGAGGGGAAGGACGGGATGTACATGAAGACGAAGAAGGCCTCGCCCACGTCCTTCTTGCCGGCAGCCCCGCACATGAGGTGCGCCTTGGCGCTCCCGGCCTTCATGTACCTGCCAAAAGACCCATTCAGAATTCAGATCACACCTACACACGGCGAACCATTCAAATTCAAACCAACTCAAAGCAGAGCAAAGCATCGCCTTCTACCTCTTCAAGCATAGATGCAAAGAGAGACATTTTGCAAGTTGCGGTGTGTTTGGCATTTAAGACATTGGAGACTATACCCACTGAACTACACTACATATTTAGGGTCAGTCGTGCAGAAGAAAAGAAAAGAAAAGAAAACGAAGCTAGACAAGCGAACATACAACACCGGAATCTGTACTACTGGTAGTAGCTAGTAAAACACTAGAGGCAAACAGGTTAAGAGAACAACTGGCAGTGGGTAGGCCAACTGAAACCTAGCTCACACATATTATGCAAGCATGAGAATACTCGGGTATACTTAACTTGGGTTCAGTACACAGGTATAGTTTAAAAGCATATCAGATCAGGTATAAAATCATGCACCTGGGTTTAACTTATCAAGGTTTGTGGTCAACAGACGGGGAAAACATCTTGATTTGTAGGTATCAAATTGTCAGGACATCATCCGTATTACTTCACAAAACCAGAATTAACAGGATAAACCAATCCACCATAAGATTAGACAAGCCATTTCATCGGCATAACAACTGATAACACTATGCAGATGCGACGGGAAATCAGGAAACAGAGAACACCTAGGTGCTCCAGTGGCGAAAAGAAACAGCCAGGAACAGAATTGGATAATAGATCCTTGCATACAGCTAAGAAATAAGGTTGAGGTTCTCACGTTGTGGTCGAGGAACTTGAGGAGATCGAGCGGCACGGCGTGGTAGCGGTCGTAAACGGGGCCGACGACGGCCTTGACGGTCTTCTTGACGTAGTCGACGTCTGGGTGGAGCGGGCCGACGCCCTGCTTGGCGTACGCGTAGGCCACGGGGACCAACAAGACAGCCTGCGCGGCCGCCTGCTGCACGAACTTGAGCTACCTCAGCCTGGCCTCCTCCTCCTCGGGCGTCCTCTCCACCGTCACATCCTCCTGCGCATGCGCCAACAAACCACAAATCAGCACCAAATCGAGGAAGACGAATGTTACGCCCCCGATTCAATCGTACACTAATCATACACGCAAATATGTACGATCAAGATCAGGGACTCACGGGAAGATATCACAACACAACTCTAGACACGAATAAAATAATACAAGCTCTATATTACAAGCCAGGGGCCTCGAGGGCTCGAATACATAGCTCGATACACAAGAGTCAGCGAAAGCAACAATATGTGAGAACAGACATAAGTTAAACAAGGATGCCTTAAGAAGGCTAGCACAAAAGCCACAACGATCGAAGAGGCAAGGTCTCCTGCCTGGGACCTCCTAATTACTCCTGGTCGTCGATGATCTTCACGTAGCAGCATCCATCGGCGGTGGCATCTGGCTCCAGGGATCCACCATCTGGTTGCATCAACCGGAAAGAAGAAAGAAGGGGTAAAAGGAGTAGCAAAGCAACAGTGAGTACTCATCCAAAGTACTCGCAAGCATCAGATCTATACTAAGTATGCACTGGTATCAAATGGAAGGTTTGTATCTGTGGACTGAACTGCAGAATACCAGAATAGAGGGGGAGGGCCTAGCCTATCGAAGACTAGCATCTTCACGCAGCTCCGAGCATCTTGTAGCATGTAGAAGAGTAAAGAATAGCAGTTTATAATTAACAAGCATGTTGTAACATTAATGCCCAGAGATCCTTCCTCGACTCCCTGCGAGAAAGCAATCCCGGAGCCACATATTCAAGTATCCATTCATAGTTGTATAAGATCAGGATATAAGTCTGAACGTCCGTTACCGTGGACACGGCTATTAATAGATAATCTTCCCTGGAGGGGTGCACCACGTTTTCCAACACGCTCGATCACTCTGGCCGGACACATCTTTCTGGGGTCAATGTCCGGCCTCGGAAGATCAACACGTTGCAGCCCTACCTAGGCTCAGCAGAGAGGTCCCCGCCAGTCCACATCCTAAGCACTCCGGGGTCTGGGCCCATCGCCCGCTGCACTCCGGATCATTGCGTACAGGGCGGGTCCAGGCTCCACCACTACAGGATGGTGCCGGCCCAGCCGTGCCGCACTGCTGAACTAGACGTCTGACAAAGCTTCGGCTGATAATGCGACATCGAGGCCCATAACTATTCTCACGTGGTGGTTGGTGCGTAAAGGCCAGAGGCCAACTCAGAACAAATACCCAAACCATAGTGTATTATTAGCTTGTGGAGACGAGCAGAGACTGACGATCGAAAGTGACCCCATCGCCCCGTCTCGTGGACTTACGATAAGGGCCTAGAATGCCCGGTCGTGCCACGTCATTATCTTGCGGGTGCTCTCCGGGCCCGCCCGACTTTCACCAAGGTCTCAAGTAAATTCATGGTAACCGTGTGTCCAAACAGCAAGGGGAAAACCCGAGGAATCACCCCCGGAGGATTCCACTCAATGTAATCATCAAGGTGAACATAAGAGGGACTACCCTCGAGGTTCACACTTGAGGTGTTGAATGACAGAGCCGTATCGGGAATGGTGAAAGAGGAAATCACCCTCGATGACCACGGCCGAATAGCTACACTACAGAATTATCATCAGGAGTGCGTTATGAGGGATCACCCTTGGCACTCGATAGTAGCTCTACAGAGTCGAGCAACTAAAGGGGCGTGATGTGATGTGAGGGGTCGGGCTCTGGTCATCGATCATGTCGATCGAGGCGTCGATGATGAAGCAGGGGCGACAAGGACAAGTGAGGGTCACTGATGGATCACTAGCCAACCTATACTAAGCAGTTTAGGATAAGCAAGTAGGTAACAATAAGCAGGTACAAAAGCAGGCTATGCATCAGAATAGGAGCAAACAATAACAATAGCAAAATCTAATGCAAGCATGAGATAATAGAATCAGCGATATCGGGACGATCAAAGGGGGGGATTTCCTGGTTGCTCAGACAAGAAGGAGGGGTCGTCGTCGACGTAGTCGATCATAGGGGCATCAGTAGCGGTCTCGAGGTCTACCGGAGAAGAAGAGGGGGAAGAAACAGTAAATACACGCAAACATAAGCATAACAAGACAACAGGAAGAGCTAGACGTGTTCTAACGCGGCGCTAGGCGATACTGGCGAAGGGGGAAGCATCCGGGAAAGTTTTCCCGGTCCCGGACGTCTGTCAAACAGATGAACCGAAGGGGAAAGTTTGCAGGTTCGCTATGCTAGAGACGTGTGGCAGAAAAACAGACCGCGTATCCGGATTCGTCTCAAAATTCTGAGCAACTTTCATGTAGAAAAGTTTTTCATCCGAGCTACGGATTAGTTTGTTTTAATTCATTTTCGGAATTGACAGAATTAATTTAAATAGATAAAAGCCAATAGTGTGCCAGCATGACATCAGCAAGATGTCATCAGAGTCAACAGTCAACTCTGACTAGGTTGACTGGTCAACGGGGGCAGTGGGGCCCATCTTTCATTGACTTAGTTAATTAAATAGGTTTAAAGTAACTAATTAATCCATTAGGCTAATTAAGCGAGGTTAATTAACTTAATTAATTAACTAATTAACTAATTAATCGTTCTTATTTTTAAATCTTTTATTTTTTAACAGAAAAGAGGGCGTGGGGCCCCTTGGTCAGTGGCCCACAGAGGGCTTAGCAGGCGCCGGACGGGGGCGGAGCCCCTGGGGCGTGAGCGTAGCCCGCGTGGGCGCACGCCCACGGGCATGGCCACGGCCACAACAGGAGTGGCCGGCGCTGGCCGGCGGGCAGGGCCGACGAGGACGGCCGCTGGCACGACCAAACGGCGAACGGGAGAACGAAGGAGAGTCTCACAGGGAGCTGCAGGGACGTGGCAGTGGGCTCGGGGAGTGCGGTGCAGTCCGGCGACGGCGGTGCAGTCCGGCAACATCGGGCGAAGGCGTCGGGGAGGTGACCGGAGGCGCGTGTCATCGGGGCTCGGGGCACCGCGGGGTCAAGCCCCTGTTCCAGTTCGGGTGCGGAGGGGCCGGGGCGGCGCGCGGACGGGAGGAGAAGGAGAGAAGGGCGCCGGCGAGGTGGCGATGGGGCGACTCGGGTGGGATTGCTGCCCCGATCCAGATCGGGGGGCGCGAGGGAGGAGAGAGTGGGGGATCGTGGGGGTTGTGGAGTGTAGCGGGCTAGGGTTACTGGAGTGGAAGGGGATAAGGAGGCAACGGGGTGGGACGGCCTATGGGGGTGGCAAAGTGGGCCGGCGGGGTTGAGGCCCGGTGGGGAAAAGGGAGGGTTTCTTTTCTGTAACTTTATTTCTTTTATTTTCTATCAAAAGGATAGCTACTGTTTTGGATAGAAATAAGGCATCAAATGATTTTTATCGAGGGTGAAACTTAGCAAATAGTTCAGGCACAATATTGTGGTGTTGCCTAAAAAGTTCCAGGGCCAAAGGAATTGTTCAAGCATTTTTAGAGATTGAAAAGGTCATTTAATATGATGTTGGACCACTAAATAATTTCCAGGGGCATTTTCAGAATCCAAAAGAGGTTGGTTCCAACATGACAAACAACCAGGGATTATTTGCCACACTTTGAACATGTTAGTTTTCATGTTTGGCAAATTTGAATTTTGACTTTAAATTTGAGTACGAATATGAACAGTGATTTGGATCAAGTGAGGATTAGCAACAGTAACCTAATGATATGGCACCATTAACGGAGGATTACTGTAGCTTAATTATCCGGGTGTCACAACGAAGAACTTTTTCGATCGATTTGATTTCGCTGCTAGGGTTTTGAGGATTCGGTGGATGGATTTGGCGACGCGATCTTGTTCCCCATCACCGCCGCGGCGCCCCTCTGCCTCCACCGAGAGGGCGGACACACATGCGCCCATCTTCATGGTGCAGCGGAGGATGGTGAATCCGACGACGCGCGCAGTGGATGGGCGCGGGAGAGGGTGGACCAGCGGCGCTTGGGGGTGGGGCTTGAGCTCCGCCGGAGGGAGGTGGCCGACGCACGCAAGAATGAAGACGGAGGTCGGGGGTGGGAGGGCGAGTGGTTCTGACTTGGATTGGATCTGGGAGGGAGAAGGGGGAAGCGGCGGCTGTAGTGGGTGGGGATCTGAGTTAGGGTTTGGGTGGTTGGACTGCGGGTGGGACGAGGGGTGAGAGGGTGAGGTGGGTGTGGGCCGTTGGATCTGTGAGTATCCGACGGTCTCTAATGCTTGATCCGCGTGAACATGTCCACGGACCAATCAGAAGGAAGTATAGGCTTTGATGATGTTATGACCATGTAAATTGGTCTTAATCGATTAACAATAAGCAAAGAACTACGAGTCAGCCAGATGATTTTGTCTAGAAATCATCCGCCTAGCTAGCCGCCCGATCTGCGGATTGGCTATTGTTCGATCACATCAATATGTCACAACAGCACCGAGCATGAAAAAACTTCAATGCAGCACTGATAACATCTCCACAAAGCTCCATTATAGCTCTCAACGGCATGCTAAAAGCTCCAATGCAGCACCAAGGTGCCCGACGAAGCTCCATTGCAGCGTCGAGGAGATCCAACACAGCACCACGACGCCCGGCGGTAAGTTCCCTTCTCTTTTTATGACAATGTTTAAGTATGGTTCCCTCAAATAACTAGAGGTAGTTTCATACTAGGTGGCATTTTCGTCGATTCACTATGAAGCGGGTCTGTCTCATAGTTTTTCAAATGATTTCATATTTCGCACAAGTTTGCATCTTGGAATGGCAAACAATGTTGCCAAAGGGATTTTTTATTTTATTTTCACGAAAAATTAATTTTCCATTTTTTGAGTGCCCAAAATGAGTTTTTTTGTGTGAAGGACCTACCATATATTTGTTGCAAAATTGGACCGAATCAATTTTCTAAAATATTAGGACATATTTAATGCACAATTGGCCCAATGGTTGGGTGTAAAAAGTTTTGATCCACCTCTGGTGAAAAAGACAAATTTTCGCCGATTCAGCTGGAAGTGGGTCAAATTTGAACTGTAGCTGCCTCGTAGTTTGCTCTTTATTTTTTCCAAAAATCATTTCTAGGTACATAAGTATCTATTTAATCAAAGAAACACCAAACAAATTCCAATATTCAACCACTAGCTAGGAACGGTCATGCCCGCTATTTTGACCGCAATTTGAAGCGGGCATAAAAAATTAAAACAAAAAACAAAAGATTGAAAGCCTTCGCATTGTGTCATTATATGTGACCAAGTTACCAGCAAAAATTATGAACTTGTAATACGGCGATTATTTTAAAAAAGTGTTCTCAGAAACGAGCTATCAAGTGTGAAGATGAATGGCTTCAACCCAAATGCTCAATCTTATGGCCATATTCATGGCATAGTTTGTTCAACTGATCTCATATTGTGCACAAGGGTGCATATTAGAATGACCTACCATATATGAACAATGTTGCTTAAGGAAGTTTTCATTTTCTTTGGACGAAAAAATCATTTCCAGAGTGCCCAAAATGAGTTTTTTTGTGAAGGACCTACCATATATTTGTTGCAAAATTGTACCAAGTTAATTTTCTAAAATTCTATGACATATTTAATGCATAATTGACCAAATGGTTGGGTGTAAAAGTTTTGATCCACCTCTCGTGAAAAAGACAAATTTCCGCCGGTTCAGTTGGAAGTGGGTCAAATTTGAACTGTAGCTACCTCATACTTTGCTCTTTATTTTTTTCAAAAATCATTTCTAGGTACATAAGTATCTATTTAATCAGAGAAACACCAAACAAATTCCAAGATTCAACCACTAGCTAGGAACGGTCAAGCCCGCTGTTTTGACCGCATTTTGAAACGAGCATAAAGAATTCAAAAAAATCAAAAAATTGGAAAACCTTCGCATTGTGTCATTATATGTGACCAAGTTACCAGCAAAAATTATAAACTTGTAATACGGGGATTATTTTAAAAAAGTGTTCTCAGAAACGAGCTATCAAGTGTGAAGATGAAAGGCTTTCAACCCAAATGCTCAATCTTATGGCCACATTCATGGCATAGTTTGTTAAAATGATCTCATATTGTGCACAAGGGTGCATATTGGAATGACAAACAATGTTGCTTAAGGAAGATTTCATTTTTTTGGATGAAAAATTAATTTTCCATTTTTCGAGTGCCCAAAATGAGTTTTTTTGTGAAGGACCTACCAAATATTTGTTGCAAAATTGTACCAAATAAATTTTATAAAATACTAGGACATATTTAATGCATAATTGCCAAATGGTTGGGTTTCAAAAGCTTTTATCCACCTCTCGTGAAAAAGACAAATTTCTGCCGATTCAGTTGGAAGCGGGTCAAATTTGAACTGCGGTTGCCTCATAATTTGCTCTTAATTTTTTCCAAAAATCATTTATAGGTACATAAGTATCTATTTAATCAGAGAAACACAAAAAAATCCAAGATTCAACCACTAGCTAGGAACGGTCATGCCCGCCGTTTTGACCGCATTTTGAACGGGCATAAAAATTTCAAAAAAAGTCAAAAAAATGGAAAACCTTCGCATTGTGTCATTATATGTGGCCAAGTTTTCAGGAAAAATAATAAACTTGTAATATGGAAATTATTTTAAAAAAGTGTTCTCGGAAATGAGCTATCATGCATGAAGATTCATGGCTTTCAAGCCAAATGATCAATCTTATGGCCACATTCATGGCATAGTTTGTTCAAATGATCTCATTTTGTGCACAAGGGTGAATCTTGAAATTCCAAACAATGTTGCCTATGGGAGTTTTCATTTTCTTTTCGTGGAAAATACATTTTTTTTTTCATTTTTCGAGTGCACGAAATGAGTTTTTTTGTGAAGGACCTACCATATATTTGTTACAAAATTAGACCAAATCAATTTTATAAAATACCAGGCCATATTTAATGCACAATTGACAAAATGGTTGGGTGTCAAAAGTTTTGATCCACCTCTGGTGAAAAAGACAAATTCCCGCCGATTCAGCAGGAAGCGAGTCAAATTTGAACTGCAGCTTCCTCATAGTTTGGTCTTTATTTTTTTCCAAAAATCATTTCTAGGTAAATAAGTATCTATTTAATCAGAAATACATGGTTTGATGGTGGGACATCGAGGTTTGGGCGGTGGCCGAGGGCCCCAACTCTAGAGCGCATAAGCTTGCATGCCCGCCGCGTGGTCACCGCGTGACCGTGGCGTTGCCATGCATTCTGGGTGGCCTAGGCATGTCTAGTGGGTTGGGCACTCCCCAGGTAGGTGCTAGGAAGAAAATTACAACATAACATTCTCATGAGGATACCGAACTATGCTCAAAGATGAATTAGCAGCCAAGTGATTGATTAGCGGTACGAGAAATGCACATGGCCAATGGGCGTGAGTTTTGGCTGAGGATGATCATATACTAAGAAGAATGTATTCAAAAAATTTTAGGGAAATCAAGAATATATAAATAACACTTCCTTCACAAAGTGTTGCTCTGAACAGAATAGGAAAATGAATATTGTTGAATTATTTTTTAACTAGGCAAGGAAGCTTTATGACATATTTGATGAGGATATGATCCAAACAATTTATGAGAATTTTTTGGGAATTTCTGGAATAACAGAAATATAGGTTGCTTCATAACCTAGGGCAAATATTGACACATGGACATGACACATGGGCAAAACTGATGAGATGGCGCCTAGTCATCACGACCCACCACAATTTACAAGGCTATGACCATCTATATTGGTCGTTAACAACTAGAAATAAGGCAGCGGACCAGCGTTGTTTGCTTTATGACCAATTTGTGTAAGGAAATTATGACCTTTCTGACCAAAATGGTCGCAATGGTTTAGGGTTTGGAGCCCTCCGAACAGCTTTTGACCAATTGATCTCAAATGGTCATAGATCTATGAACAATTCTTCCAGGGTCACTGACAGAAGGTCTCTAGTTGAGATATTTCTTGTAGTGCATCCCCTTTTAATAGTATCGTTGGCTTTCCTATGGACTCAATGTGATCTTGGGTCACTTAGAAATGAAGAGTCTTGAGCTTTTTGCCAATCTTTGTCCTTAGCATTTTGAGGGGTCCACATCTCTATCCATGCCATGCCAATCATTGAACATCCTGAAATATTTATCTTGATTGGATATTAGTTTAATGAGCTATATGTTGTTATAAATTACCAAAACCACGAGGATTAGTTGCACCTTCACCTACCAATACATGTCGTTGGCTCCACCACACTCCCGCCTCACAATTTTCACCAGAGTGGTACGGTAATCCTGTTCTGAAAGTCATGTTACTAGACCATGATAAACCTACGAACTATGAGGAAGCGATGATGAGCCCAGATTCCGCAAAATGGCTGGAGGCCATGAAATCTGAGATAGGATCCATGTATAAGAACAAAGTGTGGACTTTGATGGACTTGCCCGATGATCGGCAAACCATAGAAAATAAATGGATCTTCAAGAGGAAGACTGACGTTGATAGTAGTGTTACTATCTACAAAGCTCGACTTGTCGCAAAAAGGTTTTTGACAAGTTCAAGGTGTTGACTACAATGAGATTTTCTCAACTGTAGCGATGCTTAAGTCTGTCCGAATCATGTTAGCAATTGCCACATTTTCTGAAATCTGGCAAATGGATGTCAAAACTGCATTCCATAATGGTTTTCTTAAAGAAGAGTTGTATATGATGCAACCAGAAGGTTTTTTCAATCCGAAAGGTGCTAACAAAATGTGCAAGCTGCAGCAATCCATCTATGGACCGGTGCAAGCATCTCGGAGTTGGAATATACGCTTTGATAAGTTGATCAAAGCATATAGTTTTATACAGACTTGCGGTGAAGCCTGTATTTACAAGAAAGTGAGTGGGAGCACTACAACATTTCTGATAAGTATATGTGAATGACATATTGTTGATCAGAAATAATGTAAAATTATTCTGCAAAGCATAAAGGAGTGTTTGAAAGGAGTTTTTTCAAAGAAAGACCTCGGTAAAGCTACTTACATATTGAGCATCAAGATCTATTGAGATAGATCAAGACGCTTGATAAGATTTTCAATGAGTACATACCTTGACAAGATTTTGAAGTAGTTCAAAATGGAACAGTCAAAGAAAGAGTTCTTGCCTGTGTTGCAAAGGTATGAAATTGAGTAAGACTCAAATCCCGACCACAGCAGAAAATAGAAAGAGAATGAAAGTCATTCCCTATGCATCAGTCATAGGTTCTATGAAAGTATGCCATGCTATGGACCAGACCTATTGTATACTCTGCCCTGGTTTGGCAAGGGAGTACAATAGTGATCTAGGAGTAGATCACTGGACATTGGTCAAAATTATCCTTAGTGGAATAAGGATATGTTTCTCAATTATGAAGGTGACAAAAGGTTCGTCGTAAAGGTTTACGTCGATACAAGTTTTGGCACTGATCCAGATGACTCTAAGTCTTAATCTGGATACATATTGAAAGTGGGAGCAATTAGCTAGAGTAGCTCCGTGCAGAGCATTGTAGACATAGAATATTCGCAAAATACATACGGCTCTGAATGTGACAGACCCGGAGACTAAACTTCTCTCACGAGCAAAACATGATCATACCTTAGTACTCTTTGGTTGTTAATCACATAACGATGTGAACTAGATTATTGACTCTAGTAACCCTTTGGGTGTTGATCACATGACGATGTGAACTATGGGTATTAATCACATACAGATGTGAATATTGGTATTAAATCACATGGCGATGTGAACTAGATTATTGACTCTAGTGCAAGTGGGAGACTGAAGGAAATATGCCCTAGAGGCAATAATAAAGTTATTATTTATTTCCTTATATCATGATAAATGTTTATTATTCATGCTAGAATTGTATTAACCGGAAACATAATACATGTGTGAATACATAGACAAGCATCGTGTCACTAGTATGCCTCTACTTGACTAGCTCGTTAATCAAAGATGGTTAAGTTTCCTAACCATAGACATAAGTTGTCATTTCATTAACGGGATCACATCATTAGGAGAATGATGTGATTGACTTGACCCATTCCGTTGGCTTAGCACTTGATCGTTTAGTATGTTGTTATTGCTTTCTTCATGACTTATACACGTTCCTATAACTATGAGATTATGCAACTCCCGTTTACCAGAGGAACACTTTGTGTGCTACCAAACATCACAATGTAACTGGGTGATTATAAAGGTGCTCTACAGGTGTCTCCGAAGGTACTTGTTGTGTTGGCATATTTAGAGATTAGGATTTGTCACTCTAATTGTCGGAGAGGTATCTCTGGGCCCACTCGGTAATGCACATCACTATAAGCCTTGCAAGCATTGTAACTAATGCGTTAGTTACAGGATGATGTATTACATAACGAGTAAAGAGACTTGCCGGTAATGATATTGAACTAGGTATTGGGATACCAACGATCGAATCTCGGGCAAGTAACATACCGATGACAAAGGGAACAACGTATGTTGTTATGCAGTTTGACCGATAAAGATCTTCGTAGAATATGTGGGAGCCAATATGAGCATCTAGGTTCCGCTATTGGTTATTGACTGGAGACGTGTCTCGGTCATGTCTACATTGTTCTCGAACCTGTAGGGTCCGCACGCTTAAGGTTTCGATGACAGTTATATTATGAGTTTATGAGTTTTGATGTACCGAAGGAGTTCGGAGTCCCGGATGAGATCGGGGACATGACGAGGAGTCTCGAAATGGTCGAGACGTAAAGATCGATATATTGGACGACTATATTTGGACATTGGAAAGGTTCCGAGTGATTCGGGTATTTTTCGGAGTACCGGAGAGTTACGGGAATTTGTATTGGGCCTTAATGGGCCATACGGGAAAGGAGAGAAAGGCACCAAAGGGTGGCCGCACCCCTCCCCATGGTCTAGTCCGAATTGGACTAGGGAGGGGGGCGCCCCCTTCCTTCCTTCTCCTTCTCCCTTCCCTTTCCTTCTCTCCTAGTCCTAATACTTGGAAGGGTTCCTAGTTCTACTAGGAAAGGTGGAATCCTACTCCCGGTGGGAGTAGGACTCCCCTAGGGAGCGCCATAGAGAGGGCCGGCCCTCCCCCTCCTCCACTCCTTTATATACGCGGAGGGTGTCGTGGTACTAAGACTGACAGTAGACTGGGGGTAGGTATGGAGAGGCAAGATCCTAGCTATGGAGCAGTTGTACACGCAAGGGATTTACGAGTTCATGCCCTTCTCGGAGGAAGTAACAGCCCTACGTCTCAGAGCCTGGAGGCGGTCGACTGGATTATATGCGTATGAGTTACAGGGGTGCGAACCCTTTACACTGAGGAGGGGGTGGCTTATATAGTGTCTGCCAGACCCCTCCGGCCCTCAGTTATGCAGGGTTTAAAGTACATAAAGGATTGACGTTACTGATAATGTCCTACATAAATTGTCATCATGGACATAAAGACTACTTAATTACAGACTGTTTGGATACAGAGTGGCTCTTGATCTCCTGGTGGTCGAGTGGGTCTTCATAGTCGAGTGCCTTCGAGTCTGTCGAGTGGATTCCCTCTTGGTCGACTGGAAGGCAGCTTCTTCTGAAGATGTCCTTGGGGAGGGTACTTTGGACAGGTCCGTGACCCTACCCTAGGTACATGACTTCATAATTAGCCCCCGAATGGATCAAGGTTTGAGTGAGGAAGGAGTTGATAATCTTTCCGACCTGTTTTTGGTGTTCTGAGCATGTCTCATCTTGGATCAACGACCTTTTTTAATGATGGCATCAACTTTTCTTTCAGTCGCCTTGATCCATTCTTTTCTTCTGTCGAGTGAACTTTTGAACTTGGTGAACTTCCGAGCGACGGATCGTAGGAAATCCACCGTCTGACAGGTTGCTCTGCCATTAGCGGATTTTGTGGGATCCGAATTTTGGGAAGCGCGCGAAGCGGGGTGGAACGCGGTACTCGGATTGGATAAGGCGTAGACGCCTCGATTTCCACACCGCCTTTTTCGCCACGTATCGCGCGCGCGACTGTTTTGGGATTTGACAGGACCGCCCGGGCCTACCTGTCAGCCACTCGGAAGCGTCTCTATATAAGGTGCCGAGCGAGGGTTTTTGAACAGTGCGTCTCCATTCCTCCCTCCGCCTTTCTCACCCACGCCTGCTGCGCCCGCCTTTGCCCCTGCTCATCCACTCCTCGTGCGCCTCGCCGGTGACGATGGTGAAGGAGAAGACGGCGGCCCTGGAGCGAGCAAAGAAGGCGACGGCGATGGCGAAAGCAAAGGGAAGAGTGACCAGTCGGGGTGGATCTTCATTGAGGTCCCGCCTGCCGCAAGGTTGGGTCTAAGGAGATTGGATCCGCTCGACCATCACCCAGGCGGATCTCAACGACCTGGCCAACGAGGGACTGATCTCTCATGGGTCAGCAAGACTTCTGGGGACCGAGTGGCAACCGCAGCCACAGGAGGGTGAGTGTGTTCTCCTAGCCACTCATGTAGATCGCGGATTCTCCCTGCCACCGGGTCTTTTCTTCCGAGGGTTTCTGAATTTCTTTGGGGCGCAACTCCACCATTTCACTCCCAATTCCATTGCCTATCTTGCTGCTTTCATGTCCATGTGCGAAAACTTCCTGGGTTGTCGACCGCACTGGGGTCTCTTTAAGCACATATTCACCTGTCGCTCACAGACGGTGAAAAAGGCGAGTCCGGATGATGAGAGGACCAAGGTTATCCAGATGTGCGGGGGTCTTGGGATCCAAATGAGGAGTAAGAGTGCTTTTCCGGCCATGACCCTTCCTGAGTCGGTTAGAGGGTGGCAGTCGACCTGGTTCTATTGCCAAGACGAGTCGACGCCGGGGTAGTCGACTGTCTCCCTCCGTTCTCCATGGACCGATTGAACAAACCCTCTTCTCTGAAGGTGCTCCCTGAGGAGAAAGCTCAGGTAAAAATGTTGATGGAGCGCGTAGTCCAGCTCGTTCGGGACGGAGTGACAGGTATGGACCTTCTGGAGGTCTTCCTTCGATGGCTTATTCAACCACTTCAATACCGAGGCCACCCGATGTGGCTGTACTGTGGTACTGAAGACACCACTCGGGTCCATCCAGAAGCAGTCAACGACGCCGCACTGGAGAGGTGGATGGCCGCCATCACAGGGAATAAGGACAACCCTCGAGGGGCTAGGAGGATCCCACCACTCGACCATACTTACCAACCGGATATGGTATGACCGCTTATCCCCAGTTGTGATCTTGTTTTATTCATTCTGTTTCACTGCATATCGGTCGATTGACCTTTGCCTTGTTTTGTTGTCTGTCAGGCCACCACTGAGTTGTACTCGATGCCTAATGGAGCGCAAGCGCCGATTGAGGAGGAGGAAGGAAGTGGGGGCGAAAGCCCGGAGGAGTGGGATTCGGATGCTGATGACGACGATGAGGATGATGACTCTGTTGAGGAGGAAGAGGAGGAGGAGGAGGAGGAAGTTGCACCTCCTTGTTCGGAAAGACGCTCAAAGCTTGTCCATGATCCTGCAGCCGAGCGTGGTAAGGGGGTTGCGCCCGTCACGCAGTCGACCAAGCATCCTCGGACGACTTCTCCGGTGCCGACTGAGAAAGCTCCGAAGCAATCTCGAGTGGCGCCGTCGAAGCCGGCGAAGGTCTTGCCGAAGATGAAGACGGTGATCCCCACTATCTCAGGGTAACGGTGTAACTTGAATTTTCCCGTTTCACATGAATTTACTCTTGGCCGACTCATAAGCTGACCGACTGACTTCTGGAGCTGCAGTGCTGCTACTTCTGATACCTCGGCCAGGGCTGAAGATCACGAGATGGAAGATGCTGTCACTTCAAAACCTGGTATGACTTTTGTAGTTCCGTCTTCAGTCGGTTGGCTCATTGTCTCTAATTTTGATTCTTTTCTGCAGATCCATCCAACGTCGTTATTGACCTTCTTGACGACGATGACGAGGAACCACTGAGGCAGAGGAGGAACAGGAAAGCGTCTGCTGGCAAGGAGACTCAGGACGTGTCAGCACCCGAGACGTTGGTCGTGGAGGGGGACAACGTCACTTGGCCTACCGTATCCTTTGCGGTGCCACTGACGAGTGCTCGCCCTTCGTCGTCGAGTGCTGCTCAGCCTTCACTTTTCTCGACCCACCACGTCCCAGGGGACCAAGCCAGTGCTGCTAAAGAAGCAATACACCAGACAGGGGTCATGATGGAGCAAGTGAAGGCAATCCGAGACGCCAGTCAGGCAGCTTATGACGCCAGTTCAGCTCTTTAGAGTAATGTTCGGGTTAGTCGGTCACCGCCTGTTCTGTTAGGATATGATATCCAAAAATCCTTCTCTTTGAAAATTTTAGTATCTGTCGTACACCCACTGGGTGTGTTGAATGAAATTCTGGATTAGTGGGGGCACGCTGAGTGCTCCCACTGGGTGTAGTTCCCAAGGCTATGGTGGACTGCTGGCAGTCGACCATAGTCTTTATGTCTTAAGCTTTTTATTGACTCGATCAGGTCGAATGGATTCATAGACCGGTGGGGGCACGCTGAGTGCACCCACTGGGTGTAGTCCTCGAGACTCTGGTGGACTGCTGGCAGTCGACTATAGTCTGAAGATAACGTTTTTTTGAGCTATTTGCTGGTCGACTGATCGACTCTAACTGATAGAACTAGTGGGCGCACGCTGAGTACACCCACTGGGTGTAGTCCCCGAGACTATGGTCGAATGTTTATATTCGGCTGTAGTCTTAGTAATGCTATGATTTTTCCTTAGTCACTCGGAAGTGAACTGTTTTTGACATCTGTCGATTGGCTCTTCGCAGAAATCTTGCGAGCTTGCGGCTCGTTACACTGAGTTGGAGAACAAGCAAATCCAGCTCGAGCTTGATCTGAAACTTGTCCAGGAGAACTTCACGAAGTCAAAGGAGGAAGCAAAAGGTATGTTTGGTGAGAACCTCGATGACTGCTTTTGCCTCTCGTCCGTTTCTGAGTCTGATCTCACTGTGACTTTGCAGACAAACTGAGGGATGCTCTGAAGAAGAAAGACCTTGATTTGGCTGAGATGCAGAAAGGGACTTTGGAGAAGACCAAGCTCGCAGATGAGAAGCTGGCTTCAATCACCAAGCTTGAAGAAGAAAACACCAATCTGAAAGCTGCTCTTGATGCGGCCAACAAGGAGGTCAGTCGACTGAAGAGTGACAAGATTGCCTTGAGTGACAAGGCCAGTGAGTTGGTGGGAACGAAGAATGATCTGGAGGCTTATCTGGGGGGGCTCGCCAAGAAGCTATTCCTCATGCTTGAAGGTAATCTTTTGTATCAAATAGACATTTTAACTATGATCTCGCCATCAGACTGCTGTCTTGACTTTGGGGTTGTGCTTGCAGAGTTCTGCCAAAACTTTGAAGAGGAGACTGGTCGACTGGAAATAAACCTGGATCCCATCAACTCCCCTGTGAAAGACGAAGTCGCTATGAATGTGCTCCGACTTGAATCTCGCGTTGCTGCTGTTGTTGACTATCTCGCAAGGCTGAAGGTCGCAACTTCCCGCATCGACACAACACTCTGGCCAAGAGAGACGCTTCAGAACGACCTCGAGTCTCTGATGATTCGACTGAATGAGGTTCCAAGTCGAGTGCAGGAATGGAAGGAGTCTTCTGCCAGGTGCGGCGCGGATGTTGCTCTGTCTCTGGCCCGTGTTCACTGCAAGGAGGCGCGTGAGGACAAGCTGGCAGCCCTTAAGGTGGCCAATACCAACAAGCATGATTTCCGATCTTTCATGGAGACCTTCATCGCTGCTGCCACTCGGATTGCAGATGGAATCGACCTGGACGAATTTGTTGCGCCCTCCAGCCCTCCGCAAGAGGGGTAAAAACTTCTGTGCTTGATACTTTAAATTTGCCTCGGTATGCCAAGTGATTTTTGTAACCGATAAACCTTAACGGGCTTAGCGCCTGAGCACTTTCAGTTCCGTAAGACGTTATCTGAGCTTGAATTCGACGTTGAATATGTTGGCATCTGGTATGAAGTGTCTTTTGCAGGCTGGGATGAAGCACTTATTGCAATCGACTTGTTCTTCAACACACTTAGGCGAGCACTGGGCTGCAGCTAAGCCTCCGAGTGGGAGGTCCGCTCTCCACTCGGTAGGATTTTCAAAAACTTAGGCGAGCGCTGGGCTGCAGCTAAGCCCCCGAGTGGGAGGTCTGCTCTCCACTCGGTAGGATTTTCAAAAACTTAGGCGAGCGCTGGGCTGCAGCTAAGCCCCCGAGTGGGAGGTCTACTCTCCACTCGGTAGGATTTTCGAAAACTTAGGTGAGCGCTGGGCTGCAGCTAAGCCCCCGAGTGGGAGGTCTGCTCTCCACTCGGTAGGATTTTCAAAAACTTAGGCGAGCGCTGGCTGCAGCTAAGCCTCCGAGTGGGAGGTCTGCTCTCCACTCAGTAGGATTTTCAAAAACTCAGGCGAGCGCTGGGCTGCAGCTAAGCCCCCGAGTGGGAGGTCTGCTTTCCACTCGGTAGGATTTTCAAAAACTTAGGCGAGCGCTGGGCTGCAGCTAAGCCCCCGAGTGGGAGGTCTGCTCTCCACTCAGTAGGATTTTCAAAAACTTAGGCGAGCGATGGGCTGCAGCTAAGCCTCCGAGTGGGAGGTCTGCTCTCCACTCAGTAGGATTTTCAAAAACTCAAGCGAGCGCTGGGCTGCAGCTAAGCCCCCGAGTGGGAGGTCTGCTCTCCACTCGGTAGGATTTTCAAAAACTTAGGCGAGCGTTGGGCTGCAGCTAAGCCCCCGAGTGGGAGGTCTGCTCTCCACTCCGTAGGATTTTCAAAAACTTAGGCGAGCACTGGGCTGCAGCTAAGCCCCCGAGTGGGAGGTCTGCTCTCCACTTGGTAGGATTTTTGCGGTGTTTCTCTGAGGAAGAAGGCATCAATCGACCTGCACCTCATCCTCCTTGCAGAGAGCACATTATACTTGTGGCGTAGCTCGGAAGAAGAGAGTAGCAGTCGACCTGCACCTCGTCTTCCTTGCGGAGCGCATGTTATACTTGTGGCGTAGCTCGGAAGAAGAGGGTAGCAGTCGACCTGTACCTCGTCTTCCTTGCAGAGCACATGTTATACTTGTGGCGTAGCTCGGAAGAAGAGGGTAGCAGTCGACCTGTACCTCGTCTTCCTTGCAGAGCGCATGTTATACTTGTACTTAGGCGAGCGCTATGCTGCAGCTAAGCCCCCGAGTGGGAGGCTGGCTCACCACTTGGTAGGATTTTATTGAAACTTAGGCGAGTACTTGGACTGCAGCTAAGCCTCCGAGCGAGAGGCTGGCTCACCACTCGGTAGGATTTTATTAAAACTTAGGCGAGTACTTGGACTGCGGCTAAGCCTCCGAGCGGGAGGCTGGCTCACCACTCGGCAGGATTTTATTAAAACTTAGGCGAGTACTTGGACTGCAGGTAAGCCTCCGAGTGGGAGGCTGGCTCACCACTCGGCAGGATTTTAAAGTACTTAGGCGAAACGGATTCGTAGCTAAGCCCCCGAGTGGGAGGCTGGCTCACCACTCGATAGGATTTTATTAAAACTTAGGCGAGTACTTGGACTGCGACTAAGCCTCCGAGCGGGAGGCTGGCTCACCACTCGGCAGGATTGTCACGCCCAATATGCGACCCTATCCAAAAGGAACTCGAAGGTCCCACCAAGGATTGACCCGCATATTTAAACGCTTTTGCAAGGTGGATATCATTACATTAACATTACATAATAGATGGGGATACATACAAAAGGCATATTATGCCACATGAATACAACAATACAACATACATAAGACCAACATCCGACTATGGATGAAACACAAACAGAAGCTCAAACGACATCCACCCTGCTAGCCCAGGCTGCCGACCTGGAACCTATCCCCTGATCGAAGAAGAAGCAGAAGAAGAACTCCAAACAAGCAAACATCGCTCTCGCGTCATGATCATCGCATAACCTGTACCTGCAACTGTTGTTGTAGTAATCTGTGAGCCACGAGGACTCAGCAATCCCATTACCATGGGTATCAAGACTAGCAAAGCTTAAAGGGAAAGGAAGGGGTAAAGTGGTGAGGGTGCAGCAGCGACTAAGCATGATATGGTGGCTAGCATACGCAAATGAGAGCGAGAAGAGAAGCAAAGGAACGGTCGTCAACTAGCAATGATCAAGAGGTGATCCTGAACACCTACTTGCGTCAAACATAACACAGAAACCGTGTTCACTTCCCGGACTCCGCCGAAAAGAGACCATCACGGCTACACACGCGGTTGATGCATTTTAATTCGGATCTGGTGTCAAGTTATCTACAACCGGACATTAACAAATTCCCATCTGCCACATAACCGTGGGCACGGCTCTCGAAAGTTTATACCCTGCAGGGGTGTCCCAACTTAGCCCATGACAAGCTCTCGCGATCAACGAACGAATAGACCTTCTCCTAGGAAGACCCGATCAATCTCGGAATCCCGGTTTACAAGACATTTCGACAAGCCGCCCGAATGTGCCGACAAATCCTGATAGGAGCTGCACATATCTCGTTCTCAGGGCACACCGGATGAGCCAGACGTCGGGTTGGCATAGACCCTAGTTGCCCAGGGGGCGCCGGACATCGCTCAGGTTGGACCAACACTCGAAGGAGCACTGGCCCGGGGGGGGTAAAATAAAGATGACCCTCGGGCTCCGGAAGCCCAAGGGAAAAAAAGGGCTAGGTGAGGCAAATGGTAAAACCAAGGTTGGGCCTTGCTGGAGGAGTTTTATTCAAAGCGAACTGTCAGGGGGTCCCATAAATCACCCGACCGCGTAAGGAACGCAAAATCCGGGAACATAACACCGGTATGACGGAAACTAGGGCGGCAAGAGTGGAACAAAACACCAGGCATAAGGCCAAGCCTTCCACCCTTTACCAAGTATATAGATGCATTAATAATATAAGAGATATTGTGATATCCCAACATAACCCTATTCACCATGGAGCAATCTTCAACTTCACCTGCAACTAACAATGCTATAAGAGGGGCTGAGCAAAGCGGTAACATAGCCAAACAACGGTTTGCTAGGAAGGGTGAAAAGGTTAGAGGCTGGCATGGCAAATTGGGAGGCTTGATCAACAAGAGATAGGTAGCGCGGCAAAGCAATAGAATGAGGCAACTAGCATAGCAATGATAGTAGTGAGATCCAGGGTAACGGTCATCTTGCCTAAAATCCCGCTAGGAAGAAGAATGAGTCCATGAAGAAGACAAACGGATGTAGTCGAACGAATCCTCACAACTCCGGAACGAAGCCGAAGCTAACGAGAGAAGCAAACCGGAAAGAAGCAAACAACATGGTAAACACACAAGCATAATCATTGCACGATGCACAAACAAGTATGATGCATGACCGGTTTAATGAGGCATGGCATGGCAAAGTGCAACAAACAATACTACAAGTTAAGTGGAGCTCAATATGCAACGAGTTGCATATTGACGAAACACCACATGCAATTATTTAGTTTGATCCCGTTATAAGCTACTCAACAATATTAAATGTTGTTAAACATGGCAAGGGGTGAAGCATAATTAAACTAGCTATTTAGGCAAGTTTAAATGAGGCCGAAACAACAAACAACAATTCCGGAAAATCCTCATGTCCAATTTATGAATTTGATACTGTTCTGCCCTAAACCATATTTTAGAGTTGTTAAACAGCAAAAGTAAGTGCACCAAGTTAAACTAGGCATTTTCTACCCCATTTACATATAAAGTTTATTTAAAACCAAGCTACGGTTATTTAGTTATGAAATAAATCATTTAAACATGGCATTTGAGCAAAATTAAACAAACAACATTTTAAACAATTTGAACATGGATGAAAATAGCATATTGTGAAACTAGATAAAATTCTAAGCATTTTACATATATAAAACATTTTAATCCGATGCACGGTTTGTGATTTATTATATGCATGAACAACAAGGGAAAATCTGTAAATATGCAGTTTTCTGGAAAATGCTAAATTCGTTCATAGCAGAAAAAATATACATCGGGCTGAATCTGCACTTGGGCCAACAATTCACAGGAGGGGCTGGGGAAGGCCTCACCATGGGCTATGGCCCGGTTCGGTGGGGAGGAGGCAGGCCGGCTGAGGAGCATTGGGCCTGGGCGGCTGCTCGCGTCCGAGGCGCAGTCAACGCAGGCGTCGACTACGTCGTCCTCCTGTCGAACAGAGGCGGCAAGAGTGCAGGCGAGCGTGGACTCCAGGGCGCGGTGAGGCGATGTGGGGAACCGGCGGGGACCAAGGCAAAGCAGGGGAGGTCCGGCAGGGGCGCGGGTCTCCAGGACGGCGGATCTGGCCGGGAACGGGCTGAAGTTGCTGCTGCTTCGGGCGACAGGGACAGGCGCACCTGTCCTGGACGAAGCAGAGGACTTGGCGCGGCTACGACGACGAAGACCTGCGGATCCGACGAGGACCCGAACAAGGAGGACGGGGAGGGGCGTCGCGGCCGGATCCTGCTCTGCTGCTGCGGGAACGGGGACGAGGAGGAGGGAGCTCGTGCTCCTGCAGGGGAACACGGGGAAAAGAGAGAGAGGTTAGAGCAGAGGGAGAAGAACGGGAGGAAGAAGGGAAGAAGAAAGGAGAGACAGGGAAGGAGAGGGCGGCCCTGCTAGTGCTCGTCGGCGTCGGCTCGCTAGTCGGAGCGGCGGGGCGAAGCTCCGGTGGTGGTTGTCCTCGGCCAGGGAGGAGGCAGGAGCCAGGGGCGCGTGGGAGGGGCTCGAACGAGCAGGGGATCGGGCGAGGTGGTAGGAGGCTTGCGGGAGGAGGCAGCAGGTGAGGTGGAGTTGGATCGAGAGGAGCTTTGGTTGGCCGGGCGAGCAAACCGAGGAGGAACAGAGTGGCGGCTACGGGATGGGGATGGATCTGGGAGGATCCCGATGAAGATGCAGGAGAGAGTGGCGGCGGCGGCTAGTAGGATCCCTAGAAATTAGGGATTGGTCCAAAATGGACTAGGGATAGACTATATATATATGGGAAAAGAGAGGAATTGGACCATCCGATCGAAATCCGACGACCGAGAAAAGATAGGTTAGGAAAGTCTAAATAAGAAACGGAGATGTTTTGTAGATGTTTGGGGATGATTTGAACCCATCGGTAATGAAAGCCCGGGTCGGGTTCGGGGAAGTTTTCGGACGCACGAAAGAGGGGGTCGGTGGTTGTAGAGAGGTTAGGTGGTTTGACAAGAGGGAAACGAGAACACGGTTGGTCTCGGAACGGTCAACGGAGGCAAAGGGGGACGCGGCAACTACAAACGGGTGCAAGTTTTATGAAAACATGCAAATGCAATGCGCATGATGCTATGAGATGAGATGCATGACATGAACGCAATGCAAAACAAAAAAAAACAAAAACCCAACCACGAAGGAAATATCATATCGCATCTCCGGAAAAGGCAAGAGTTGGAGTTACAAATATGGAAAGTTGTATCCAGGGCGTTACAAGGATTTTATTAAAACTTAGGCGAGTACTTGGACTGCAGCTAAGCCTCCGAGTGGGAGGCTGGCTCACCACTCGACAGGATTTTTAAAGTACTTAGGCGAAATGGATTCGCAGCTAAGCCCCTGAGTGGGAGGCTGGCTCACCACTCGGCAAGGATTTTTTTTTTACAAACTTAGGCGAAACGGATTTGCAGCTAAGCCACCCACTGGGGGAAATTTTATTGAACAAACAAAAGTGACAACAATCACTGGGAAAATTATAACACTATTGTCTTTTGAAAAATGAACTACAGAAGTGCTTTTATTACATTTCCGAGCGGCTACTTAAGTGTAAAAGGGGCGGAGCAGCTCCGCGTTCTAAGCTCGGGGCTCATCGATCTTGTGCTCGACGTTGTAAAGACGGTACGCTCCATTGTGGAGAACCTTGGTGACGATGAAGGGACCTTCCCAAGAAGGAGCGAGCTTGTGTGGTTTCTGCTGATCCACTCGGAGAACCAAATCTCCTTCCTGGAAGGCTCGACTCTTCATGTTTTTGGCGTGGAAGCGACGCAAGTCTTGCTGGTAAATGGTCGATCGGATCAGAGCCATCTCCCTTTCTTCCTCTAGTAGGTCGACTGCATCCTGCCGTGCTTGTTCTGCTTCAGCTTCGGTGTAGAGCTCGACTCGAGGAGCGTTGTGAAGCAGGTCACTCGGCAAGACCGCTTCAGCTCCGTAGACCAAGAAGAACAGAGTTCTCCCAGTCGACCGGTTAGGCGTGGTCCTTAACCCCCAAAGCACCGAGGGAAGTTCATCGACCCATGCTCCAGCCGCATGCTTGAGATCATGCATCAGTCGGGGTTTCAATCCTTTGAGAATCAAGCCATTGGCCCGCTCTGCTTGTCCATTCGACTGAGGATGAGCGACTGAAGCATAGTCGACTTGTGTGCCCTGAGATGTGCAGAACGCCCTGAATTCCTCCGAATCGAAGTTTGAACCATTATCAGTGATGATGTTGTGTGGGACTCCATATCTGAATATCAACTCTCTGATGAAGCTGACAGCGGTGCCGGCATCAAGGTTCTTGATGGGTTTAGCCTCAATCCACTTGGTGAACTTGTCGACTGCTACCAGCACATGTGTGAAACCGCTTCTGCCTGTTCTCAAGGGTCCAACCATATCTAGCCCCCATACCGCGAAGGGCCAGACGAGTGGTATGGTCTTTAAAGCTGAGGCGGGCTTGTGTGACATATTGGAGTAAAATTGACATCCCTCACACTTGTCGACTATTTCTTTTGCCATTTCATTCGCTCTTGGCCAGTAAAATCCGGCTCGGTATGCTTTGGCTACGATGGTCCGAGAGGACGCATGATGGCCACAGGTCCCCGAGTGGATGTCGTCGAGGATTATTCGACCTTCTTCTGGCGTTATGCATTTCTGACCAACTCCAGTCGCGCTTTCTTTATACAACTGTCCCCTTATCACGGTAAAGGCTTTAGACCGACGGACGATCTGTCGAGCCTCCAATTCATCCTCTGGGAGCTCTTTCCTTAAGATATACGCGATATACAGCACTGTCCAATCGGGAGTAATCACGAGGACTTCCATGATCAGGTCGACCACTGCTGGAACTTCAACAACAGTCGGATCCGTGACGCTTTTAGGCTGCGGAGCTTCTTCGGTAAAAGGATCTTCTTTGACTAATGGTGTATGGATATGCTCCAAGAGCACATCACTGGGAATGGCTTCTCTCTTGGAACCTATCTTCGCCAAATCATCAGCTGCTTGATTCTTCAGTCGGGGTATATGGTGGAGCTCTAACCCTTCGAATTTCTTTTCAAGCTTCCTCACTGCATTGCAGTATCCAGTCATGGCTGGGCTTCTAACGTCCCACTCCTTCATCACCTGATTGACCACCAAATCTGAGTCGCCATAAACCATAAGGCGACGGACGCCAAGTGAAATGGCCATGCGCAACCCATACAAAAGTGCTTCATATTCTGCTTCATTATTGGAGGAATCAAAGTGGATCTGGAGCACATATCTGAGCTTATCTCCTCAGGGGGAAACCAAAACTACTCCAGCACCGGAACCATTTAACATCTTAGAGCCATCAAAGAACATGGTCCAATGCTCCGAGTGAACTTGAGTCGGCTGCTGCTGTTCAATCCACTCGGCAAGGAAATCTGCTATCGCTTGGGACTTAATGGCTTTCTTTGCCTCAAACTTGATATCAAGGGGAAGGAGTTCAATCGCCCATTTTGCCACTCGACCAGTTGCATCTCTGTTGTGCAGAATCTCTGATAGTGGGGCGTCGCTGACGACTGTAATGGAATGATCAGAGAAATAATGAGCAACCTTCTTCGTGGTCATGGATATTCCATACACAAGCTTCTGATAATGAGGATATCTTTGCTTCGATGGAGTCAAAAATTTAGAGAGATAATACACTGGGCGCTGAACTTTGAAGGCTTTCCCTTCTTCTTCCCGCTCGACCGTAAGTACTGTACTGACGACTTATCATGTGGCTGCAATGTAAAGCAACAGAGGCTCTTTGCTGATTGGAGCAGCAAGCACCGGCTGGGTGGAGAGCTGAGCTTTTAGCTCGGCAAACGCTGCATCAGCTTCTGGAGTCCACTCGAACTTGTCTGCCTTCTTCATCAGTCGGTAAAGAGGCAATGCCTTTTCACCGAGGCGAGAGATGAATCGACTTAACGCGGCCAAGCATCCAGTAAGCTTCTGGAGTATGGTGCCAACTTTTTCTGGGTTAGCGTCGATTCCTCGTTCGGAAACGAGAAAACCGAGTAACTTTCCACCAGGAACTCCGAATGTGCACTTTGATGGATTAAGCTTGATATCATACCTCCAGAGATTGGCAAATGTTTCATCAAGGTCAGTCAACAGGTTGGAACCCTTTCGTGACTTGACTACGATATCATCCATGTACGCTTCCTCATTCCGACTGATTTGAGTGAGTAAACACTTTTGAATCATCCTCATGAACGTGGCTCCGGCATTCTTGAGACCGAATGGCATGGTGACATAGCAGAAGCACCCGACTGGAGTGATGAAAGCTGTTTTGATCTCGTCGGGTCCATACAGACGGATCTGATGGTACCCGGAATAGGCGTCTAAAAAAGACAATCTCTCGCATCCCGCAGTCGAGTCGACAATTTGGTCGATACGAGGGAGAGGAAAATGATCTTTTGGGCAGGCCCGATTGATATGTTTGAAATCAATGCACATGCGAAGTGACTTGTCCTTCTAAGGGACCATCACGACATTGGCGAGCCACTCGGAGTGGTATATCTCTCGGATAAACTCTGCAGCCAGGAGTCGAGCCACCTCCTCGCCAATGGCCTTTCTCTTCTGGACGGCAGACCGTCGAAGATGTTCTTTGACAGGTTTTGCTTTTGAGTCGACTCTTAGGCGATGCTCAGCCAGCCCCCTGGGAACACCCGGCATGTCAGCATGCTTCCATGCAAAGATGTCCCAGTTCTCATGGAGGAACTGCATGAGCGCTTCATCCTATTTAGAGTCAAGTGTTGTCGAAATATGGGTCGGAGCTGCGCTGGGGTCGGTCGGGTGAATGTTAACGGGCTTTGTCTCACCAGACGACTGGAACGCTGACTCTGTGGCAGGCTTCTTGGCCCGCAACAAATCACTCGGATCTGCATTTTTCTTGTATTCCTCTAGCTCTACCACTGTTATCTGGGAATTGGCAATCTTCGAGCCTTTCTGAAAACACTCTTCTGCCTTCTTCCGATTGCCAGTGATAGTGATCACGCCTTTAGGGCCGGGCATCTTCAATTTGAGATACACGTAACATGGTCGAGCCATGAACCATGCATAAGCTGGTCTCCCCAAAATAGCATGGTAAGCACTATGAAAATCCACGACTTCAAATGTCAGCTTCTCTTTGCGGAAATGCTTAGAGTCGCCGAGCACCACGTCTAGAGCTATTTGGCCAAGTGACTCAGCCTTCTTTCCAGGTATAACTCCATGAAAAGTCATGTTGCTGGCGCTGAGTCTGGACATCGGAATGCCCATTCCCTTTAGCGTCTCTGCATACAATATATTCAGTCCACTACCACCATCCATCAGCACCTTCGTCAGTCGAGTGCCTTCGACGACCGGGTCGACCACCAAAGCTTGCCTCCTAGGGGTGGCTTTATGAGTCGGATGATCGGACTGGTCGAACGTAATGGGAGTTTGAGACCATCCCAGATAGCTTGGTGTCGACGGGGCGACCATATTTACCTCACGGTTGATAACCTTCAATCGACTTTTACTCTCCACATCAGCAAAAATCATCAGGGTGGAATTGACATGGGGATATCCTTCATCACTGTCCTCTTTGTCCTCTGCCTTGTCTGACTCATTTTCCTTATCCTTGGGCTGTTTCCCTTGGAACTGCTGAATTAAGAGCCGGCACTGGCGAGTGGTATGCTTTGGGTAGATGAAATTACCCTCTTCATCTTTCTTCGTGTGGATGTGACACGGCAGATCCATCACATCATTTCCTTCCTTATCTTTCACCTTCTTGGGGTTCCAGGATCCTTTGGGCTTCCCTTTGAATTTGCCCTGAGTCACGGCCAGAGCCTCTCCAGGAGCCGCTGGCTCGGCTTTCCGCTTCTGCTTCCGACTGAGTTTCCTTTTTCTGACTGACTCGGCTTGTACTTGCCACTCCGGAGTCGATCCTCTTCTTCACCATTGGAGTACTTGGTGGCGATTTCCATCATTCGACTCAGGGTCATATCTCCGATCCGACCAAACTTCAAACTTAACTCTCTGTTCTTAACGCCATCCTTGAAGGCGCAGACTGCCTGATGATCAGACACGTTCTCCATCGTATGATGCAAAGTGATCCATCTCTGTATGTAATCTCTCAGGGTTTCATTCGAATTTTGCACGCAGACTTGCAGCTCTGTCAATCCGGCTGGTCGCTTGCAAGTTCCCTCGAATGTCCTAGCGAACACTCGGGAAAGATCTTCCCAAGTGTAAATGCTGCTAGGAGCTAACTGATTCAACCACGCCCTAGCCGAACCCTCCAACATGAGTGGTAAGTGTTTCATGGCCACCTCATCATTACCGCCGCCAATCTGTACCGCCACTCGGTAGTCTTCAAGCCAGGTTTCAGGCTTGGACTCACCGGTGAACTTACTTACTCCAGTCGCCAACCTGAAGTTGGGGGGTATCACTGCGGCTCTGATGGCTCTGCTAAAACATTCTGGACCTGAAACATGGACTCGGCTGCTAGTGGGCGCATCTCTATCGTGGCCACTTCGATGAGCTCTATTCCGATCGACCAAACCTTGCACGATGATGGATCTCGCGTCGAAGCCTGGTTCCCTGGGGTCGATCGGAACTCGTCGCCCAGCACTGCGCTAGTGCCTATCATCTTGCTGCCGATGAGCGTAAGACCCATCCCTTGGGGGAGGAGTGGGCACTCGACGCCGATCATCAGGATCGAATCGGTCATCATATTGGTCACGTCGACCTTCGCGTCCCTCACGCCGCGGAGGCGATCTTGGGCTATGAGCCGACTAAACTGTATTCGCAGCGACGGATCGACTGTGAATCCTGTTGCATGACTGTGACACAGCTGAATTCTGATCTCCTGCTGCTCGGAGAAAATCCCTGATCTGCATCAAGCCTCTGCCATCCTCCGACTGAGAGGGCTGAATTGACTCTGCTATACGAGCTGCAGATGCTAGATTCTGAATCGGGGTTCGATATACCTGAGTTGGTTGCGGAAAGAGTTGATGTCGACTAGAGTCGGGTACTCGTTGCTGTGCGCGTTCGTCGAGTGCTCGCTGGAGGTTCTCCAGTCGAGTGCGTTCAGCCAAGTTGGCCAAACGTGCCTCCTCCAAGGCGCGAGCCTCGGGAGTTTCTCCTGTGATGGGAGTAAGCAGGGCATCCATGTTCCGGCGATGAAGATCTTCCCTCTGCAGAGAAGTGAGCGGCTCGGGTTGATATTCCTCGTGGGCCTGAGCGCGGTCGCCTCCGCCGTCTATCCCGTCGGTGCGAGGGAAGCCGGGAGGGCTACGAGGCCCATTGACCATCAGAACCTCCGCCGCCGGATCACTGCTGTCGCACTCGGATGCAGTCTCTACGGAGCCAGTCGACAAATCGAACAGGCCGTAGAGGGATTCATCAGGCTCGATTGCCGCGACTTGGGTGGTGGCCGATTGGCGAGCCACTGCATGTCTCACCCACCGCTGAAGCCTCGACCGACCAGAGCGCCTGCGCTGGCGGGAGACAGGGAGGGAGGACGATGCAGGAGTCGACTGATACGGAGTCGATGGTTGCCGCAGTAGGACGCCATGGACACACGCCCGAAAATGCGTCGCACCTCGGACGGGGAGCGCGTCGATGTCGAGTGGAGCCTCCTGGAGCCAAGCGGAGTCGTCGGCGATGAAGGTGAGCGCGCCGAGACGGATCTCGCGGCCCTCGACCAGAACTCCGCCAGAAACCATGATGAAGGCAATCGGAACAATTGCAACTTCTCCAAAAATCGCTAAGACACCTACCCCACGGTGGGCGCCAACTGTCGTGGTACTAAGACTGACAGTAGAATGGGGGGTAGGTATGGAGAGGCAAGATCCTAGCTATGGAGCAGCTGTACACGCAAGGGATTTACGAGTTCAGGCCCTTCTCGGAGGAAGTAACAGCCCTACGTCTCGGAGCCCGGAGGCGGTCAACTGGATTATATGCGTATGAGTTACAGGGGTGCGAACCCTTTACACTGAGGAGGGGGGTGGCTTATATAGTGTCTGCCAGACCCCTCCGGCCCTCAGTTATGTAGGGTTTAAAGTACATAAAGGATTGGCGTTACTGATAACGTCCTACATAAAGTGTCATCATGGCCATAAAGACTACTTAATTACAGACCGTTTGGATACAGAGTGGCTCTTGATCTCCTGGTGGTCAAGTGGGTCTTCATAGTCGAGTGCCTTCGAGTCTGTCGAGTGGATTCCCTCTTGGTCGACTGGAAGGCAGCTTCTTCTGAAGATGTCCTTGGGGAGGGTACTTTGGATAGGTCTGTGACCCTACCCTAGGTACATGACTTCATTAGAGGGGGGCACCCCTTGGAGAAACAACAATTGATCATTGATCTCTTTGCCGTGTGCGGTGCCCCCCTCCACCAAAGTCCTCCTCGATAATATCGTAGCGGTGCTTAGGCGAAGCCCTGCGATGGTAGAACATCAAGAACGTCACCACGCCGTCGTGCTGATGGAACTCTTCCCCGACATTCTGCTGGATCGGAGTACGGGGATCGTCATCGAGCTAAACGTGTGCTAGAACTCAGAGGTGTCGTAGTTTTGGTGCTTGATCGGTCGGGCCGTGAAGATGTACGACTACATCAACCGCGTTGTTCTAATGCTTCCGCTTTCGGTCTACGAGGGTACGTGGATAACACTCTCCCCTCTCGTTGCTATGCATCACCATGATCTTGCGTGTGCGTAGGAAATTTTTTGAAATTACTACGTTCCCCAACAGTGGCATCCGAGCCTAGGTTTTATGCGTTGATGTTATATGCACGAGTAGAACACAAGTGAGTTGTGGGCGATACAAGTCATACTGCTTACCAGCATGTCATACTTTGGTTCAGCGGTATTGTTGGATGAAGTGGCCCAGACCGACATTACGCGTTCGCTTACGCGAGACTGGTTTTACCGCCGTGCTTTGCACACAGGTGACTAGCGGGTGTCAGTTTCTCCAATTTTAGTTGAACTGAGTATGGCTACGCCCGGTCCTTGAGAAGGTTAAAATAGCACTAACTTTACGAACTATCGTTGTGGTTTTGATGCGTAGGTAAGAACGGTTCTTGTCAGCCTGTAGCAGCCACGTAAAACTTGCAACAACAAAGTAGAGGACGTCTAACTTGTTTTTGCAGGGCATATTGTGATGTGATATGGTCAAGAGTGATGAAATATAAGTTGTTGTATGAGATGATCATGTTTTGTTGAAGTTATCAGCAACTGGCAGAAGCCTTATGGTTGTCTCTTTATTGCATAAGATGCAAGCGCCAAATAATTGCTTTACTTTATCGCTATGCGATAGCAATAGTTGCAAGAGCAATAGTTGGCGAGACGACCATGTGACGACACATTGATATAGATCAAGATGATGGAGATCATGGTGTCATGCCGGTGACGATTGAGATCATGACGATGCTTTGGAGATGGAGATCAAAGGCACAAGATGATGATGGCCATATCATGTCACATATTTTTGACTGCATATGATGTTTATCTTTTATACATCTTATTTTGTTTTGATTGACGGTAGCATTATAAGATGATCTCTCACTAAATTTCAAGATAAAAGTGTTCTCCATGAGTATGCACCGTTGCCAACACCACGTGATGATCGGGTGTGATAAGCTCTACGTCCATCTACAACGGGTGCAAGCCAGTTTTGCACGCGCGGAATACTCAGGTTAAACTTGACGAGCCTAACATATGCAGATATGGCCTCGGAACACTGGGGACCAAAAGGTCGAGCGTGAACCATATAGTAGATATGATCAACATACTGATGTTCACCATTGAAAACTACTCCATCTCACGTGATGATCGGTTATGGTTTAGTTGATTTGGATCACGTGATCACTTAGATGATTAGAGAGATGTCTATCTAAGTGGGAGTTCTTAAGTAATATGCTTAATTGAACTTAAATTTATCATGAACTTAGTCCTGGTGGTATTTTGCAAATTATGTTGTAGATCAATAGCTTGCGTTGTTGCTTTCTTATGTTTATTTTGATATGTTCCTAGAGAAAACTGCGTTGAAATATGTTAGTAGCAATGATGCGGATTGGATCCGTGATCTGAGGATTGTCCTCATTGCTGCACAGAAGAATTATGTCCTTGATGCACCGCTAGGTGACAGACCTATTGCAGGAGCAGATGCAGACGTTATGAACGTTTGGCTAGCTCAATATGATGACTACTTGATAGTTTAGTGCACCATGCTTAATAGCTTAGAATCGGGACTTCAAAGACGTTTTGAACGTCATGGACCATATGAGATGTTCCAGGAGTTGAAGTTAATATTTCAAGCAAATACCTGAAAGTGCGTTATATCGACTAGAGGGGGGGTGAATAGGCGATTTTTATGAATTCTTCACTGAGGAATTTGCTGGTGAGGAAATTCCTTAGCGAAGAACTACTTGCAGCGGAATAAGTACTCAGAAGTAAACATAACAGGATACTAGCATGGTCATCATGATGAAATGAAGACAAGCAAAGAGTACAGAAAGCGTAATCACAGGATAACACAAGACGAAGACAAACAGACCGAAGAACTTGAACTGAGGAATTTGTGAAAGTCTTCAGTAAAAGTCTTCAAGCACAGATATGAACAACATTCAACACAGTAATGAGGAAATGCAAGGGTTGTGGAAATAGAACCAGTTAGTTGGTGAAGACAGTGATTTGGTAAACCAGTTCCAACTGATGTCTCAGTTGTACGTCTGGTTGGAGCGGCTGAGTATTTAAACTCGAGGACACGCAGTCCCGGACACCCAGTCTCTGAGCCACAACTCAGGACACCCAGTCCTCACCGTATTCTCCTTGAACTAAGACCACGCAGGTCTCGTCCAATCACTCGTGGTAAGTCTTCAGGTGACTTCCAAACCTTCACAGACTTGGTCACTCGGCAATCCACATTTCCTCTTGGATGCTCTAGACCTTGACGCCTAACCGTCTGGAAGAAGCCCAGTCTTCAAAGGTAACAAGCGTCGGATCCACGCGGGATCAATTTCTTCAGTGATGCTCAATCACTTTGGGTTTGTGGGGTTTGGTTTTGGGATTTTCCTCACTTGATGATTTTCGCTCAAAGTCCTCGGAGGATGGGTTGCTCTCAAATGACAAGTGTCAAGTTCTCTCGGAGCAGCCAACCAACTAGTGGTTGTAGGGAGAGGCTATTTATAGCCTAGGGAGCAGCCCGACATGATAAGACATAAATGCCCTTCAATGATATGACCGTTAGGTGGATAAGATATTTTGGGACAGCCGGCGCGCAGCACAGCAACGGTCGGAAATTTGACTCTCAAATTCCTCAGGGCTATCATGTTCCTCACTGTGTAGGCAATTCGCACTGGCGAATTCCTAACTCCTCAGTCAGAGCAAAGTCATCAGTGACCAGAAGAACTGTGTCTCTGTCACTGAAGAACTTGACTGAACTGTATGAGATTTCCAATGGCTTCACTCGAAGGGATTGGTAGGTGTAGGATTTTGAGTTGAGCATCACATGGAAATTTTTCCTTAGTATTTCCTCGACCCCCTTTAATAGTACGGTGTTTCCTATGACTCAAGAAAGAGAAAATGAAACGACGAAAACAAAAGTCTTCATGCTTCATGTTCCTCGAATGAATACCAAGTCTTCAAGGTCACACCAATTTCTTCACTTTCAAAGTCTTCAGAAAGTCTTCAGAATATCAAAGTCTTCAGTCGAAGAACTTCATTTTTAGGGGTCGACTTTCTCTGTAAATATCAAACTCCTCATAGACTTATAGACCTGTGTACACTTACAAACGCATCAGTCCCTTAACCTATAAGTCTTCAATACACCAAAATCACTAAGGGGCACTAGATGCACTTACAATCTCCCCCTTTTTGGTGATTGATGACAACATAGGTTAAGTTTTCAACGGGGATAAATATATGAAGTGTAAATACTGATATTGAGGAATTTGATTGCAAGATATAGAAGAACTCCCCCTGAATATGTGCAAAGTGAGGAATTTGCTTTTGAAGCAATGCACATTTGAAGAATTGAATCATGGAGATCTCCCCCTATATCTTGTAATTCATACACGCATTTGATATATAATATGAAGAATTTGAAATGCATGATGAAATATGGTGCCTGATGAAATTCAGCATGCGTGCAAATGGGGAATAAGCATGCAGAATAACACATCAAAAGTATCAGAGCACAGTGCATTAAAAGTATCAGAGCACCATGCACCATCCAAAAGTATCAGGGCACCATCGGGTTTAAGATTACAACTCGATCCAGTAAAAAGTTTCGGAAGAACGAGAGTTGTAACTTAACAAAACGCCCATAATATAAACCCGCTTGAAGACTAACTCAGATTTCTCCCCCTTTGTCATCAAATGACCAAAAGGATCGAAACTGAGGACTAACGCCCCTGAAGAATTTCAAGTCGATGGAGGAGCGCCAGCGTTGTCGGGGTTGTTTGTTGGAGTAGGGCCTGCCGCAGTGTCGTCCAAATCTTCATGCTCATCAGTTTCACACGATGAAGAATAAGAGCTGGCCACCAGATCAGGAACTTTGACTCTCTTGAATTTCTTCGAAGGTGGTGCAGACCAGTCAAATGCTTCCTGGAGACCCATAGTCTTCAGTTCTTCCGCGCTATATACATGAGTGAGAACAGCCCAGGTGCGGTTGAAAGTTTCATGAAGGTGATAATGATTTTTCTTCACCGCATTATGGGTTGAGGTCATGTTGTGAAGAATAGCAGCAAACTGATGCTTCACCCATTTGTGATTGCGATCAACCTTCTGATGAAGACTGAGGAGTAACTCACGGTCAGTCATCACCCTGGGTGCTGTGGCTTGAGGCTTTTGCTTGGCTGAGGTATTTGCGGCAGTGTCATGTGTGGCAGAATCGTCATTGGTAGAATAAGATGTAGCCAGACGAAATTGACCATCCAATGGACGAGTGCCTTCATCGATCACAGCAGCTGCCTTGCCTTTAACATCAGATGATGAAACTGGTCTCTTGAGGACTTCAATGGGAGGCAAGTAGCTACCATGGTTCAGAGTGTCAGCCTTGTAATTCAGTGAAGATCTTGCCCTTATGAATCTCATAATCCAAGGCGCATAGGGCTTTAGCTCGAAAGGTGACATAGCAACATTAGCCAGAGTCCTCATGAAGAAATCATGGAAGTTGACGGGAACGCCATGAATGATGTTGAAAAGCATGTTCTTCATGATGCCAACGACATCTTCATCATTTGAGTCGTGGCCTTTGATTGGACTCATTGTCTTCGTCAGGATTCGATAGACAGTCCGGGGCACATAGAGCAAGTCCTTGACGAGGAATTTGGTTCGTGGGGCCTGCCCTGGCTTCAAAGGCTTCATGAGCACTTGCATATAATGATTCGTCAGTTTAGGGTCATTGTAGATGCAACGTGCACTGTCATGGGGAGGATCAAGAGGAAGGAAACGAAGCAATTCAGTTGCTGGTGCCTTGTAGTGAGTGTTTTCGGTCATCCAATCCAGCACCCATGAATTGACGTCTTCAGCATCTCCGGTGATATGCAGTGTGGCGTAGAACTGAAGAATGAGTTCTTCATTCCAATCATAGATATCAGTGCAGAAATTCAGTAGTCCTGCATCGTGAATAACACTGAGGACTGGCTCGAAGCACGGCAGAGATTCCATATCCACATGAGGAATATGTTCATGATCGAAGATTTTGTCCTTGTCAAAGAGCACTGAGGAATAGAAGTTGTCTTGAGTAGCAGTCCAAAAACGCCTCTTCCTTATGCGAGCAGAGTCATATGGATTATAATCAGTGAAGAACACATGCTCAGAGAAGAAGTCTACAGCCTTGAATTTTTGCTTGCTTGAGAATGGATTCTTCGGCTTGGGCAAAGGAGTGTCAGTGATTTGCAGCACAACCTCAAGAATCGCGAGCTCAGGCACTTCAGGCTGAGGAATTTCTGGTTCCTCTTCTTGTGCAACTTGAGGATCAACAGCAGCAGGTTCTTCAGCACTAGCGGCTGGAATTTCTTCATGAACAGATGAAGTGGGATGAGTTTCTTCAGAGCCCACTTGAACAGTTGTAGCCGGGGACTGAGGAATCTGTTGAATAGGAGTGAAGAGAGGAGTATTGGGATGCTGACTTTCCCAAAAGTCATCATTCATCACTGGTGTAGTGCATCCAATATCCACATCTACATCTTCATTTTCAATTTCCTCAACACCAGCCTCTTCAGCTGTGAACTGAGGCATAGGTGAGGAAACGACTGGCGTTGAAGGGAATGCTTCCACTTCAATTTCTTCATCAAGCTGCTCTGACGTAGCAGCAGAATGATTTTCTTCATCAGATCCGCTTGGGATCTTGTAGTCTTCTCCATAAGGAACAATTTCCTTTGATGACATGGAGGAAATCGGAACGGCATCAATAGGATTTTCAAGAGAGCTGGTCATTGGCTTCATTTTCTTCGCAGCCGAAGAATTTGACGCAGCTGATGCCTTCCTTTTCTTCACTGCAGCTCGCTCTGCAGCCTTGGTCTTCTTCACTTCATAGGTAGAAGGAAGAATTGGAGTTGGAGTAGGCGCGGGAGGAGCTGCGGACTGTGGTTGATTTTCTTCAGGCGCAACTGATGCAGTTGCCCTGATCTCTTCAGTTTCTTCAGGCACACCACTAGTGAATGCCCTAGCAATTTCTTCAGCGACTGGAATGGAGTCATCAGCCCTGGAATTTATATTCTCATCAACAGGCTGAAAGTCATCAGCGGTGCTGGCATGTTCTTCAGCAGGCTGAGCAGAGTCTACAGCCTGAGGATTTTCTTGTTGCGATGGGGCTGCAACAGTTGACATTTTCTTTGTCAGGTTGACGAATCTCACTTTGGCTCCTTGTCAATCAGCATTGTATGCATCGAAGTCCTTGCTGAGGGCTTGGATTTCAGATTGAGCCTTGAGAAGTTCTTCAGGTGTCAGTCTGACAACGTTCTTCTTTAGAAGCTTCTCCTTTCTAGCTTGAGCTCTCTTTATCTCACGAGCCTTTTCAAACTTCCATTTCTCTTGAGAGATGAAATGGGTCAGCATATGACTTTGACCAGGAGTCAGAGGCAGATCAGGCATTGGAGTGTTTGGATCCTTGTGCCAGAGGTCAATGTAGTCAAGGATTTTCTTCGGATCCAACAGCAGTGGCACAGATGTGCCCTTGGCTCTAGCGGCCTTTGCTTGTCTGTCTCTGATGATTTCAGCAAGTTCTTCATCAGAGGCCTCATCATCAGAGGGCACTTGGAATGCAACCTGTTTCTTCCTTGGACTTGGCTGAGGACCGCGTCCAGCTGTTGCTTTTGTCTTCAACGGTGAGGGGCCTGATGAGGACATTGGTGCAGCTGAGGAACTTGCTCAGACACCAGAAGCAATTGAGAAACCCTGAGTCCTTTGGCATGTAGCCAGATGCACAGGAGTTGAGGACTTTGAGGGACCTGCTGAGGACTTTGGTGGAGCAGTAGCAGTCTGAGGAATTTTCCGTGAGGGCGCAGCTGAGGAACTTGGCCGTGAGGGCGCTGAAGGTGAAGCACTTGGCTTACGAGCAGGCTTCTTTGGCATTGATTTCCTTGGTTTGACCGAGGTCTCAGCGGCAGCAGCAGCGGCAGAATCCTCATTGAATTTCCTCACTGCCTCCTTGGCTTGTCTTGCCAATTTTGCTTGACGCCTAGCCCATTCTTCAGGAAAGTCCTCACCACGCTTCATGCTGGTGGGATCAGCTACTTGGCCAGGAGCCAATGGAGCTCTTGGGCATGGAGGATTTAAGGCGAATTTCTTCATGTACTTAGGAGTAACATATCGATATTCCCTCCATTCTCATGCCCATCTTCGTTCAATCCTCTGGATGCGCACTTTGCGCTGGTTTTTGTTTTCTTTGCCAAACTTGGCTTCATCAGGTGTGCAATAATCCTTGTATATTTCATCAGGGATCTCGAAACCAGTCATGACCTCAGGTTTCTTTCCTCCTTTCTGCGGTCTCTTTCCTTCAGCCATTTTCTTCAGATGAGGAATTTGAACAATTGAACACTCTGAAGAAGTATGCATTTTTTCTTCGAGGAACGCTGCAAATGAGTTAAGTTGATGAGAACCTAGTGATTCAGCAGCGAATATGAGTACCTGTGAACAGAGTGTAGGTGCGAGGAATTTGGAGAGGTCATATGCGTTCTCAGAAGATTTTTCGAAACGACAAGTTTTGAGGAATTTGACCAGTTGAGCCTTGAGGAATTTCACTAAGCGTTCTTGTCTTAGGTTCCAGAGTTGTACAGATCGAAAATCTGCACAATTGAGGAATCTTGAAGAAATGAGTGCTTAGAGAGATGGATCAAGAGCATACAGTGTGTGAGGTGTTCATATGTGAAGATTTGAAGAAGAAAACACCTTTGAAGATTTTCAGAAAAGTTTGAGAATCAAAGCGAGTAATAAAAGTAACTTTTAATTACCCGAACTGAAGAACATGACGACCTGAGATGAACAGCGGTGAAGTTCGTCAAGTTAGATCTCCCACGCCCTAACTTGGCCGAGGGAGACAGCTACGGCGGCGGCGGAGTGAAGATTTCCGCAGCCGGCGCGAGTACGACGGCGACGAGGTCGAGGCAGTGAAGCTCTTCCTCACCGGCGGCGATGGAGTAGCGGCGGCTCTAGGGTTTGAGGAGCTCGAGCGAGAGACAGCGTCCGAGCGGAGTAAATGAAGTGAGGAAGGGGAGAGGGGTATTTATAGCCACGGTAAAAACTGTTCGCCCGAAGATTTTGGGACGAACATGCCCCTGCCCTTTCTCCTTCACGCGACATGTGTCACCCACGTACTGTGCAGGTGAGATCGTGTAAGATCGTGGGTGATTATAATAATGCATCGTGGGATGCGGAACGGTTTGAGCGGTAAAACCGAAAATCTGGATAAGATTTGTTTTAAAGTTTCATTCGCAATTTCTTCAGCTGACAAGGACACAGTGAAGACTTTGAACGGGTTTCAAATAGAACACACATGAAGAATTTGTGAATAGATTGGGTTCAGTATAGCATAGAGGGGGAAGGGTCCGATCACATTCACTTAGCAGAAAACGCAACTTGAAGAAATAGCCATAAGTAAATGTTGTAGAGGACATAACTCATATATATATATATATATATATATATATATATATATATATATATATATATAGCCAATGAAGAAAAACGACAGAAACAGTGAAGATTTTGCAAAGTTGAAGAATTTGAAAAACTGAAGAATTTCAAAAATGAGGAAAAACTCAAATTGAAGATTTTCAACTTTTTGTGGTGGCGTGGCCCACCGTATAAGAATGATGATTTCAGACACCGCGTAGAATTGTCGTAGGGTTCTGAGAATCAAATTCTTTATTAATTTCTTCACACTTAGAGTGTTATTCTTCATTGATTGAAGAACAACGTTTCTTCATGTGTTGCACATCTAAGTCATCAATTTTGCATAAGTGTTAGGATGTGTGTCCTTTTCAAAGAACATTCGAAGACTCTAAGATATTTAGCTCACACCGCAACTTGCTAAATCACTTCTCATCCAAGGGCTTAGTGAAGATATCAACTAGCTGTTCTTCAGTCTTCACATGCTCGATGGAGATGTCGCCCTTCAACACATGATCACGAAGAAAATGATGACGAATCTGGATGTGCTTTGTCTTCGAGTGCTGAACTGGGTTGTGAGCAATCTTGATGGCACTCTCATTGTCGCAGAGGAGAGGCACATTCTTCACGTTGACGCCATAGTCCTTGAGGGTTTGCTTCATCCAAAGCAGTTGAGCACAGCATGAGCCAGCAGCAATATATTCAGCTTCAGCAGTAGACAGTGATACGCAGTTCTGTTTCTTCGAGGACCAATAGACCAAAGATCGTCCGAGGAAATGACAAGTGCCAGATGTTGACTTGCAGTCCACACGATCACCAGCATAGTCAGAGTCAGAATATCCAATGAGATCAAAAGCAGAGCCCTTGGGGTACCATAATCCTAGTGTTGGTGTGTGAGCTAGATATCGAAGAATATGCTTCACAGCCTTATGGTGTGATTCCTTCGGTGCAGCTTGAAATCAGGCACACATGCAAACACTAAGCATTATATCTGGCCTAGATGCACATAAGTACAATAAAGAACCAATCATGGAGCGGTATACCTTGTGATCAAAGTCAATACCATTTTCATCAGTGCATAGATGGCCATTTGTGGGCATAGGAATTTTGACGCCTTTGCAATCTTGCATGCCAAATTTCCTCAGTACATCTTTGAGGTATTTCTCCTGAGATATGAATATGCCATTGCGTTGCTGACGGATTTGAAGACCTAAGAAGAATTTCAACTCTCCCATCATAGACATTTGATATTCTTCACTCATCATATAGGCAAATTCATCACTATAACGTTGGTCAGTACAGCCAAAGATAATATCATCAACATATATTTGGCACACAAACAGTTCACCGTCATAAGATTTAGTAAAGAGAGTAGGGTCGAGTGAACCGGGTGTGAAGCCATTCTTCACGAAGAATTCCTTCAATGTATCATACCACGCCCGAGGGGCTTGCTTGAAACCATAGAGGGCCTTATTGAGTCTGAAGACTTTGTCAGGATTCTTTGGATCTTCAAAACCTAGGGGTTGAGCAACATATACTTCTTCCTCAAGCTTACCATTGAGGAATGCACTTTTCACATCCATTTGATATAAGATGATATCATGATGGTTAGCGTAAGCAAGTAATATGCGAATAGCCTCAAGTCTAGCAACAGGTGCAAAAGTTTCATCGAAATCAATTCCTTCAACCTGTGTGTAGCCTTGAGCTACTAGTCGTGCCTTATTCCTCACCACAAGGCCATTTTCATCTTGCTTGTTGCGGTAGATCCACTTTGTGCCAATGATATTATGCTTGCGACGATCTGGACGATTGACCAATTCCCAGACATTGTTTAGCTCGAACTGATGTAATTCTTCTTGCATAGCCTGAATCCACTCCGGCTCCAGAAATGCTTCATCTACCTTAGTGGGCTCTGTGATAGAGACAAAAGCATAGTGCCCACAAAAGTTAGATAAATGCAAAGCTTTTGAGCGTGTGAGAGGACCTGGTGCGCTAATGTCATTGATGATCTTCTCCACTTGCACTTCTTTTGCAACACGTGGATGAGCTAGTTGTCGCTGAGGATTTTGATCAGCATTTTCTTCAGCACCATTTTCCTCATCATGTTCTTCAGGTGCATCAGCTCGACGTTCTTCATGAACAGGAATGAATTCTTCAGCAGATTCTTCAGTAGGAATGACATCCTCAGTTGCCTTGAGCTTGATAGCATCCTCAGGTGCTGGTTCATCTAACACGGAAGGTACGTGCTCTCTTTGCGAGCCATTAGTTTCATCGAACCGCACATCTATAGTGTCAACAATCTTGTGAAGAACAATGTTGAAGACTCTGTAGGTGTGCGAGTCCTTTCCGTAACCAAGCATAAAACCTTCATGTGCTTTCGGTGCAAATTTAGAGTTGTGGTGAGGATCTCTAATCCAACATTTAGCACCGAAGACTTTGAAATAACTCACATTGGGTTTCTTGTCAGTGAGGAGTTCATAGGCCGTTTTCTTGAAGAATTTGTGAAGATATACTCTGTTGATGATGTGGCACGCAGTATCAATTGCATCAATCCAAAAACGCTGAGGCGTTTTGTATTCATCAAGCATAGTGCGAGCCATCTCAACAAGAGTTATGTTCTTGCACTCCACGACGCCATTCTGCTGAGGAGTATAAGGCGCAGATAATTCATGAGTAATACCAAGTTCATCAAGATAGGCATCAAGACCGGAATTCTTGAACTCAGTTCCATTGTCACTTCTGATGTGCTTGATCTTCACACCAAAGTTGGTTGAAGCCCTCGAGGAAAATCATTTGAAGACTTCCTGCACTTCATGTTTGTAAGTAACAATGTGTACCCATGTATATCGAGAATAATCATCAACAATGACAAAACCATATAGAGATGCATCATTAGTGACTGCTGAGTAATGATTAGGTCCGAAGAGGTCCATGTGAAGCAATTAGAATGGACGGGTAGTGGTCATGATAGTCTTCGCTGGATGCTTGGCCTTGGTCATTTTTCCTGCTTCACAGGCTCCGCATAAGTGATCCTTGAGGAATTTGACATTCTCAATGCCAATGACATGCTTCTTCTTCGCAAGCGTGTTCAAATTCCTCATGCCTGCGTGACCAAGTCGTCGATGCCATAGCCAGCCTTCTGAAGCTTTTGCAAGTAGACACACGGCTGGTTGTGGTCCTGTAGAGAAATCAACAATATACAGATCTCCTCTCCTAAAGCCTTCGAAGACTTTGGAATTGTCAGCTTCCATAATCACAACACAGCGATACTTGCTAAAGACAACTACCATATCAAGATCACAAAGCATTGAGACTGACATGAGATTGTATCCTAAGGACTCAACAAGCATGACTTTGTCCATGTGTTTATCCTTAGAGATTGCAACCTTACCAAGACCCAATACCTGACTTTTGCCTTTGTCAGCAAAGATGATATGCTTCAGAGGTGATGGTGTTAAAGGAGCATCCATCAATAGATTCTTGTCACCAGTCATGTGATTTGTACATCCACTATCAAGGACCCATTTAGTAGTTTTGGGTTGATCATCCTGCAGATGAATTAGTGTAGCTTACAGTCTCATATGCTTCATCAGTGAAGAATATGATATCAAGTTCATCAGATGAATTTCATCAAGCAGTAAGCAGATATAGCAGTATGAGGACGTGTGAAATGAAAGTTCATTTCATCATGATTCGCCTGCGTCCTTTCAGGCAATTTGTCAGGTCCCCAGCAAATTCTTCAGATGTTAAAGCACGTCTGGAGACCTGACCCTGCAGAAGAGATTAGTTCTTTTTCTTCACCACCCACATCTGGAGGGGTGGCAAAGAATTCATCACTCTGCGAGCACCATATGAGAAAGGTGGCAAAGATGCCAAACCGTTTCGTTTCACATAAGAGGGGTTAGGGTAAGCATATGAATAAGCAGAGTAATTCTTCGAGGACTTATGAACATAATGGTTTGAAGAATAATGCACATATTCATAGCCCTTAGCTCTACCCTGCGAGACAGAGTTGTTAGCACGATGATAATCATATGAGGACTTTGATCCTTTTGAGGAATTTGATCCATGTGAGGAATTTGGTCCGTATGAGGACTTGGATCCATATGAAGAATTTGGTCCATATGAAGAATTCGATCTGGGGTTCCTGTTCTTCACAGGTGGTGTCATGAGGACATTCACCTGAAGACTTTCAACATAACTTTTGGGAACCCAGATTTTCTTCATAGGGGAGCCGTTCCTGCAGTTAGTGCCAACATATCTAGCAAATACTTCACCATTCTGATTTTTGAACAGTTTATAGTTGGAGTCAAATGACTCATCAGAAGAATGAGGAGAATCACATGTAAAGCCAGATAAGTTAGATGGATCAACTGGAGGTCCCTTTGCAGCAACCCACGAGGTTTTGGGGTACTGCTCAGGCTTCCAATATGTTCCATCAGCATTGAGTTTCCTCTCAAAGGCAATACCCTCTTTCCTAGGGTTTCTGTTGAGGATCTGCTTTTTAAGCACATCACAAAGTGTCTGATGCCCTTTGAGGCTTTTGTACATGCCTATCATGTACAATTCCTTCAGCCCTGCATTGTCAGTGATACTAGCAATGTCCTCGGATGAGGAATTAGTGATAGCAGAGGCAGATGAAGAATTTGTAACAGTTGAAGCATTTGAACATTCAGGTGAAGAATTAGCAGATTCACGTTCAATGCACTTTAAGCATGGGGGAACAAATTCTTCCTGAGAAGCGCTGATTTGTTGAGCTAGTAATGAATCGCGCTCCTTCTGAAGATCTTCATAACACACTCTTAGCTTTTCAAGATCTTCCTTTCTTTGAAGAGATTTAGAGGAAAGCTTCTCGTGATCCTGCTTTTCTTGAAGAAATTCATAAGAAAGTTTCTCATGATCAGATAAGAGAGTGTTATGATGACTTTGAAGGTTATCAAACCTAGACTGAAGTCTCTGAAGATTTTTAGTCAGGGCTTTAGTGCGATCCATTTCTTCACCCAACATATCATCACTTTTGTCTAGCATGTTTTGAACCTTTTCAAAAGCCCGTTGTTGTTTCACAGCAATCTTAGCAAGTTTAGAGTAGCTGGGCTTGAGATCCTCATCAGATTCATTTTCACTAGATTCAGAGGAGTTGTATTTGAGTACCTTAGCACCTTTTCCATGAAGCAATAGGTGGGAGCGTAGCCATCATTATCTTCATCAGTCTTGTCGGTGGGGTCAGTTTCTTCAGTGTTGAAGATGGACTTGCTGACGAAAGCAATAGCGAAGGCCAGACTCGCCACACCAGATTCGGATTCTTCAGACGCCTCCTCTTCATCATTTTCCTCAGATTCAGCTTCAGAGTCCATTTCCTTGCCAATGAATGCCCGAGCCTTCTTGGAGCTGCTCTTCTTGTGAGATGAAGACTTCGAGGATTTTGATGACGAAGATTTTGACGATTTCTTCTTCTTCTTTGCATCATCAGAACTGTAATCCTTGTATTTTTTTCTTCTTCATTTCTTTTTCCCACTGAGGACAATCTTGGATATAGTGACCAGGTTTCTTGCATTTGTGGCACAGCCTTCTCTTATAGTCACTTGATGAGGAATCACTGCTTCTTGAGGATTTTCCAAAGCGGCCACGTCTTGAGAACTTCTGGAATTTCTTCACGAGCAGTGCTAGCTCCTGGCTCAATTCTTCAGGATCACCAAGGCTACTACCAGAATCCTCATATTCAGAGTCAGACACAGCCTTGGCCTTCAGGGCACGTGGTTTGCCATAGTTTGAACCATAGAGATCTCTCTTTTCAGCAAGCTGGAACTCGTGAGTATTTAGCCTTTCGAGGATATCGGCAGGATCAAGAGACTTGTAATCAGCACGTTCTTGTATCATCAGTCCTAGAGTATCAAATGAGGAATCAAGCGATCTCAACAGTTTCTTCACCACTTCATGATCAGTGATGTCAGTGGCACCGAGGGCTTGAAGCTCATTTGAGATGTCAGTGAGGCGATCAAAGGTTTGTTGGACATTTTCATTGTCGAGTCTTTTGAAGCGGTTGAAGAGATTCCGAAGAATGTCAACTCGAGAGTCACGCTGAGTTGAGACTCCTTCATTTACTTTGGACAGCCTATCCCAGATAAGCTTAGCAGTTTCCAAAGCACTCACTCTTCCATACTGTCCTTTGCTCAGATGGCCACATATGATATTCTTCGCTTGAGAATCGAGTTGCTTGAATCTCTTCACATCGGTAGCGTTCAGTGAGGGTGAGACAGTGGGAACACCATTTTCCACAACATACTAGAGATCGTTATCAATTGCCTCAAGATGCATTCGCATCTTGTTCTTCCAATAGGGGTAGTCCGTCCCATCAAAGGTAGGACACCTAGCCGAGACCTTGATCATACCTGCGATCGACATAACTAAAACTCCAGGCGGTTAAACCAAAATCACACAGAACAAGGGAGTACCTTGCTCTGATACCAATTGAAAGTGCGTTATATCGACTAGAGGGGGGGTGAATAGGCGATTTTTATGAATTCTTCACTGAGGAATTTGCTGGTGAGGAAATTCCTTAGCAAAGAACTACTTGCAGCGGAATAAGTACTCAGAAGTAAACATAACAGGATACTAGCATGGTCATCATGATGAAATGAAGACAAGCAAAGAGTACAGAAAGCGTAATCACAGGATAACACAAGATGAAGACAAACAGACCGAAGAACTTGAACCGAGGAATTTGTGAAAGTCTTCAGTCAAAGTCTTGAAGCACAGATATGAACAACATTCAACACAGTAATGAGGAAATGGAAGGGTTGAGGAAATAGAACCAGTTAGTTGGTGAAGACAGTGATTTGGTAAACCAGTTCCAACTGCTGTCTCAGTTGTACGTCTGGTTGGAGCGGCTGAGTATTTAAACTCGAGGACACGCAGTCCCGGACACCCAGTCTCTGAGCCGCAACTCAGGACACCCAGTCCTCACCGTATTCTCCTTGAACTAAGACCACGCAGGTCTCGTCCAATCACTCGTGGTAAGTCTTCAGGTGACTTCCAAACCTTCACAGACTTGGTCACTCGGCAATCCACAATTCCTCTTGGATGCTCTAGACCTTGACGCCTAACCGTCTGGAAGAAGCACAGTCTTCAAAGGTAACAAGCGTCGGATCCACGCGGGATCAATTTCTTCAGTGATGCTCAATCACTTTGGGTTTGTGGGGGTTTGGTTTTGGGATTTTCCTCACTTGATGATTTTCGCTCAAAGTCCTCGGAGGATGGGTTGCTCTCAAATGACAAGTGTCAAGTTCTCTCGGAGCAGCCAACCAACTAGTGGTTGTAGGGGGCGGCTATTTATAGCCTAGGGAGCAGCCCGACATGATAAGACATAAATGCCCTTCAATGATATGATCGTTAGGTGGATAAGATATTTTGGGACAGCCGGCGCGCAGCACAGCAACGGTCGGAAATTTGACTCTCAAATTCCTCAGGGCTATCATGTTCCTCACTGTGTAGGCAATTCGCACTGGCGAATTCCTAACTCCTCAGTCAGAGCAAAGTCATCAGTGACCAGAAGAACTGTGTCTCTGTCACTGAAGAACTTGACTGAACTGTATGAGATTTCCAATGGCTTCACTCGAAGGGATTGGTAGGTGTAGGATTTTGAGTTGAGCATCACATGGAAATTTTTCCTTAGTATTTCCTCGACCCCCTTTAACAGTACGGTGTTTCCTATGACTCAAGAAAGAGAAAATGAAACTACGAAAACAAAAGTCTTCACGCTTCATGTTCCTCGAATGAATACCAAGTCTTCAAGGTCACACCAATTTCTTCACTTTCAAAGTCTTCAGAAAGTCTTCATAATATCAAAGTCTTCAGTCGAAGAACTTCATTTTTAGGGGTCGACTTTCTCTGTAAATATCAAACTCCTCATAGACTTATAGACCTGTGTACACTTACAAACGCATCAGTCCCTTAACCTATAAGTCTTCAATACACCAAAATCACTAAGGGGCACTAGATGCACTTACAATACCCGAGTTGAAAGAAATGAAGTCTCCAACAAGTTCTATAGCTAAAAGATGGAGGAGAATCGCTCAACTAGTGAGCATGTGCTCAGATTGTCTGGGTACTACAATCGCTTGAATCAAGTGGGAGTTAATCTTCCAGATAAGATAGTGATTGACAGAGTTCTCTAGTCACCATCACCAAGTTACTAGAACTTCGTGATGAACTATAGTATGCAGGGGATGACAAAAACAATTCCCGAGCTCTTCGTGATGTTGAAATAGACGAAGGTAGAAATCAAGAAAGAACATCAAGTGTTGATGATTGACAAGACCACTAGTTTCCAGAAAAGGGAAAAGGGAGAGAAAGGGAACTTCAAGTTGAATGGCAAGCAAGTTGTCACTCCTACGAAGAAGCCCAAAGCTGGACCAAAGCCTGAAACTGAGTGCTTACACTACAAAGGAAATGGTCACTGGAAGCGGAAATGCCCTGAATATTTGGTGGATAAGAAGGATGGCAAAGTGAACAAGGGTATATTTGATATAGAGGTGTTTTCTGTGTGCCTTATTAGTGTTTATAGTAGCCCCTGAGTATTTGATACTTGTTCGGTTGCTAAGATTAGTAACTCGAAACAGCAGTTACATAATAAACAGAGACTAGTTGAGGGGAAGTGACGATGAGTGTTGGAAATAGTTCCAAGACTGATATGATCATCATCACACACTCCCTATATTTTCGAGATTAGTGTTAAACCTAAATAAATGTTATTTAGCATTTGCGTTGAGCATGAATATGATTTGATCATGTTTATTGCGATACGGTTATTCATTTGAAGTTACAGAATAATTGTTATTCTGTTTACATGAATAAGACCTTCGATGGTTATACACCCAATGAAAATAGTTTGTTGGATCTCGATCATAGTGATACACATATTCATAATATTGATGCCAAAAGATGCAAAGTTAATAATGATAGTGCAACTTATTTGTGGCACAGCCGTTTGGGTCATATCGGTGTAAAGCGCATGAAGTAACTCTATAAAGATGGATTTTCGGAATCACTTGGTTATGAATCATTTGATGCTTGCGAACCGTGCCTTTTGGGCAAGATGACTAAAACTCCGTTCTCCGGAACAATGGAACAAGGTACTGACTTATTGGAATAATACATACCAATGTATGCGATCCAATGAGTGTTGATGCTCGTGGCAAGTATTGTTATTTTCTGACCTTCACAAGATGATTTGAGCAGATATGGGTATATCTACTTGATGAAACATAAGTCTGAAATAGTTGAAAGGTTCAAAGATTTTTAGAGTGAAGTGGAAAAATCATCGTAACAAGAAAATAAAGTTTCTGCAATCTGATCGCAGAGACGAATATTTGAGTTACGAGTTTGGTCTTCAATTAAAACAATGTGGAATAGTTTCACAGCTCACGCCACCTGGAACACCACAACGTTATGGTGTGTCCGATCGTCGTAACCGCACTTTATTGGATATGGTGCGATCTATGATGTCTCTTACTCATTTACCACTATTGTTTTGGGGTTATGCATTAGAGATAGTTGCATTCACGTTAAAAGGGCACCATCTAAATCCATTGAGACGACACCATATGAACTGTGGTTTAGCAAGAAACCCAAGTTGTCGTTTCTTAAAGTTTGGGGCTGTGATGCTTATGTGAAAAAGTTTCATCCTGATAAGCTCAAACCCAAATCGGAGAAGTGCGTCTTCATAGAATACCCAAAGGAAACTGTTGGGTACACCTATCACAGATCCGAAGGCAAGATATTCGTTGCTAAAAATGGATGCTTTCTAGAGAAGGAGTTTCTCTCGAAAGAAATGAGTGGGAGGAAAGTAGAACTTGATGAGGTAACTGTACCTTCTCCCGAATTGGAAAATAGTTCATCACTGAAATCAGTCCAGTGATTCCTACACCAATTAGTGAGGAAGCTAATGATGATGATCATGAAACTTCAGATCAAGTTACTACAGAACCTCGTAGGTCTTCCAGAGTACGGTCCGCACCAGAGTGGTATGGCAATCCTGTTCTGAAAGTCATGTTACTAGACCATGATAAACCTACGAACTATGAGGAAGCGATGATGAGCCCAGATTCCGCAAAATGGCTGGAGGCCATGAAATCTGAGATAGGATCCATGTATGAGAACAAAGTGTGGACTTTGGTGGACTTGCCCGATGATTGGAAAACCATAGAAAATAAATGGGTCTTCAAGAGGAAGACTAACGTTGATAGTAGTGTTACTATCTACAAAGCTCGACTTGTCGCAAAAAGGTTTTTGACAAGTTCAAGGTGTTGACTACAATGTGATTTTCTCAACTGTAATGATGCTTAAGTCTGTCCGAATCATGTTAGCAATTGCCACATTTTATGAAATCTGACAAATGGATGTCAAAACTGCATTCCTTAATGGTTTTCTTAAAGAAGAGTTGTATATGATGCAACCAGAAGGTTTTTTCAATCCTAAAGGTGCTAACAAAATGTGCAAGCTCCAGCAATCCATCTATGGACTGGTGCAAGCATCTCGGAGTTGGAATATATGCTTTGATAAGTTGATCAAAGCATATAGTTTTATACAGACTTGCGGTGAAGCCTGTATTTACAAGAAAGTGAGTGGGAGCACTACAACATTTTTGATAAGTATATGTGAATGACATATTGTTGATCGGAAATAATGTAGAATTATTCTGCAAAGCATAAAGGAGTGTTTGAAAGGAGTTTTTTCAAAGAAAGACCTCGATAAAGCTACTTACATATTGAGCATCAAGATCTATTGAGATAGATCAAGACGCTTGATAAGATTTTCAATGAGTACATACCTTGACAAGATTTTGAAGTAGTTCAAAATGGAACAGTCAAAGAAAGAGTTCTTGCCTGTGTTGCAAAGGTATGAAATTGAGTAAGACTCAAATCCCGACCACAGCAGAAAATAGAAAGAGAATGAAAGTCATTCCCTATGCATCAGTCATAGGTTCTATAAAAGTATGCTATGCTATGGACCAGACCTATTGTATACTCTGCCCTGGTTTGGCAAGGGAGTACAATAGTGATCTAGGAGTAGATCACTAGACATTGGTCAAAATTATCCTTAGTGGAATAAGGATATGTTTCTCAATTATGGAGGTGACAAAAGGTTCGTCGTAAAGGGTTACGTCGATACAAGTTTTGGCACTAATCCAGATGACTATAAGTCTTAATCTGGATACATATTAAAAGTAGGAGCAATTAGGTAGAGTAGCTCCGTGCAGAGCATTGTAGACATAGAATATTTGCAAAATACATACGGCTCTGAATGTGACAGACCCAGAGACTAAACTTCTATCACGAGCAAAACATGATCATACCTTAGTACTCTTTGGTTGTTAATCACATAACGATGTGAACTAGATTATTGACTCTAGTAACCCTTTGGGTGTTGATCACATGACGATGTGAACTATGGGTATTAATCACATACAGATGTGAATATTGGTGTTAAATCACATGGCAATGTGAACTAGATTATTGACTCTAGTGCAAGTGGGAGACTGAAGGAAATATGCCCTAGAGGCAATAATAAAGTTATTATTTATTTCTTTATATCATGATAAAATGTTTATTATTCATGCTAGAATTGTATTAACCGGAAACATAATACATGTGTGAATACATAGACAAACATAGTGTCACTAGTATGCCTCTACTTGACTAGCTCGTTAATCAAAGATGGTTAAGTTTCCTAACCATAGACATAAGTTGTCATTTGATTAACGGGGTCACATCATTAGGAGAATGATGTGATTGACTTGATCCATTCCGTTGGCTTAGCACTTGATCGTTTAGTATGTTGCTATTGCTTTCTTCATGACTTATACACGTTCCTATAACTATGAGATTATGCAACTCCCGTTTACCAGAGGAACACTTTGTGTGCTACCATACGTCACAACGTAACTGGGTGATTATAAAGGTGCTCTACAGGTGTCTCCGAAGGTACATATTGTGTTGGCGTATTTCGAGATTAGGATTTGTCACTCCAATTGTTGGAGAGGCATCTCTGGGCCCACTTGGTAATGCACATCACTATAAGCCTTGCAAGCATTGTAACTAATGAGTTAGTTATAGGATGATGTATTACATAACGAGTAAAGAGACTTGCCGGTAACGAGATTGAACTAGGTATTGGGATACCAACGATTGAATCTCGGGCAAGTAACATACCGATGACAAAGGGAACAACGTATGTTGTTATGCGGTTTGACCGATAAAGATCTTCGTAGAATATGTGGGAGCCAATATGAGCATCCAGGTTCCACTATTTTTTATTGATTGGAGACGTGTCTCGGTCATGTCTACATTGTTCTCGAACCCGTAGGGTCCGCACGCTTAAGGTTTCGATGACAGTTATATTATGAGTTTATAAGTTTTGATGTACCGAAGGAGTTCGAAGTCCTGGATGAGATCGCGGACATGACGAGGAGTCTCGAAATGGTCGAGACGTAAAGATCGATATATTGGATGACTATATTCGGACATCGTAAAGGTTCCGAGTGATTTGGGTATTTTTCGGAGTACCGGAGAGTTACGGGAATTCGTATTGGGCCTTAATGGGCCATACGGGAAAGGAGAGAAAGGCACCAAAGGGTGGCCGCACCCCTCCCCATGGTCTAGTCCGAATTGGACTAGGGAGGGGGGCGCCCCCTTCCTTCCTTCTCCTTCTCCCTTCCCTTTCCTTCTCTCCTACTCCAAATACTTGGAAGGGCTCCTAGTTCTACTAGGAAAGGGGGAATCCTACTCCCGATGGGAGTAGGACTCCCCTAGGGCGCGCCATAGAGAGGGCCGGCCCTCCCCCTCCCCCACTCCTTTATATACGGGGAGGGGGCACCCCTTGGAGAAACAACAATTGATCATTGATCTCTTAGCCGTGTGCGGTGCCCCCCTCCACCAAAGTCCTTCTCGATGATATCGTAGCGGTGCTTAGGCGAAGCCCTCCGATGGTAGAACATCAAGAACGTCACCACGTCGTCGTGCTGACAGAACTCTTCCCTGACATTCTGCTGGATCGGAGTACGGGGATCGTCATCGAGCTGAACGTGTGCTAGAACTCGAAGGTGTCGTAGTTTCGGTGCTTGATCGATTGGGCCGTGAAGACGTACGACTACATCAACCGCGTTGTTCTAACGCTTCTGCTTTCGGTCTACGAGGGTACGTGGACAACACTTTCCCCTCTCGTTGCTATGCATCACCATGATCTTGCGTGTCCGTAGGAATTTTTTTGAAATTACTACGTTCCCCAACACATTTTTCGTGGTCTTTTCCCTTACGTAACAAGTCCGACACCTCTAGCATCCTACAATGCTTTTTCACCTTCATTCGCACTCAATATAATGTAATCATGGAAGCTTTGTAATGTGATAAAGGTGGTGAATTCATCAACTCTTCCCTACGCACCTTCCTATCCACTCATGGCATTGCCTATATCTTCTCGTGCCCCCACACCTCCCCTCAAAACGGCAAGGCCGAGTGTATCATCCGTACCACCAACGACATCGTACGCACCCTACTACTTCAAGCTAACCTACCCCACTTTTTTTGTGTCGAAGCATTACACACCATCACATACCTCGTAAACCGCCGGCTCTCTCGCCCCATTGTCGGCTACACTCCCTACTTTCTTCTACATGGTCATCATCCCTCCTACGATCACCTCGCATTTTTGGTTGCCTCTGTTACCCCAACCTCTATGCCACCTCGACCCATAAACTTGCCCCTCGCTCCACTTGATGTGTCTTCCTGGGCTACCCTCTCGAGCAGAAGGGTTATCGTTGTTCTGACCTCACCAGTCGTCGCATCATAGTTTCTCGCCACATTACTTTTGACGAATTGATTTTTCCCTACGAGGAACATACAAACCCCCATCCACACATCCACACGCCACACGACAGCCTCTCCCTGCACCAGATCTTCCGCACCTAACTACCTCAAACCGAGCCCCACCCACCTGCCCGGACGGGACATCGCCATGCACGCCAATCAAGGGCCACGATCCACCCGCCTGCTCCCCGCCCGGTCCCGCCTTCCCCACGCGTCATCCTTCCACGGTTCCCATGGGTGTACTGACTTGCCCTCGATCCCCACGCCCGCCCCACCCAGCACCGCTGGCGCGAGTCCACGTGATCCACACACGATTCCTCGAATCGCGCACCTGCCCACCAATCTTCCTTGGATCTCGCCCCTACCTCGCCAGCTGACAACACTGAATCCTCCTCTAATTCCATGCGAGCCACTCCCTCTCTGCCACGCCTCCCAGCCCATGCACTTCCAATTCCACCGCCACACAATACACACAAAATGCGTACACGTGCCAAGTTAGGTTTCTACCAACCCAAATGACTTTTTCTCGCCAACACACCCACTACTACTATTTCCCATATACCTCCCACCTATAGGTCCGCACTAAAAGATCTCAATTGGCAACATGCAATGTGTGATGAATACAATGCTTTAATCAAGCATTTGACTTGGTGTTTGGTTCCTAGACCTGCAGGTGTCAACATGGTGACCAGCAAGTGGATTTTTTGCCACAAGTTAAACACTGATGGCTCCTTGGCGTGGTGCAAAGAAAGATGGGTTGTCTGTGGTTTCACACAAAAGGGAAGGGGTTGATTATGAAGAAACGTTCAGTTCGGTGGTAAAACAGGCTACTATTCGAGTTGTCCTCAATCTTGCCACGACGAGCTCCTGGCCCATTCATCAACTCGACATCGAGAATGCATTTCTTCATGGAGATCTCAAGGAGATGGTGTACTGCACTCAAACTTCCGGTTTTGTTGATCCTCACTATCCATATCATGTGCACTTGCTTCGCAAGTCTCTATACGGCTTGAAACAAGCCCCCCGCACATGGTTTAACTGTTTCTGGTCATTCCTCCTTTCCCTTGGCTTTCTAGCCTCCAAGAGTGACTCCTCCCTCTTCATATTGCATCATGGTAACTCCATTGCATATCTCCTTGTCTATGTGGATGATATCATCCTCACTGCTAGCACCCCCACACCCTCCATCATGTCATCCATGCTCTCAAATGGGAGTTCTCCATGACATATCTTGGTGAGCTTCATCACTTCCTTGGCATAAACGTCACACCCAACACCTCCGGTCTATTTTTGTGTCAACAACAATATGCTCTAGAGGTCCTCGAACGGGTAACCATGCTTAATTGCAAACGGTTTCTACACCAGTTGACACCACTCCAAGCTTTCTACGGGGATGGGAACCTCTTGGACAACCCCACATTGTATCATAGCCTCGTCGGAGCTCTTCAATATCTTACCCTCACTCGGCCCGACCTTGTCTATGTCGTGCATCAAGTTTCCCCCTTCATGCATGCACCACACGATTCCCATATGTAGCTCATCAAGCGCATCCTCCAGTATTTGTGTGTCACTTCTCACTACGGCTTGCGACTATATAAGTCCTCCTCTCATGAGCTTGTGGCCTACACAGATGCGGATTGGTCCGGTTTGTCCCGACACCCGCAAGTCCACATCCGATTTTTGTGTATATCTTTTGTCGTGGTCTCCCAAAAGGCAAGCTACAGTCTCACGGTCGAGTGCAGAGGCGGAGTACAGGGGTGTCGCGAACTGCGTGGCCGAGTCTTGTTGGCTTCGTCAACTATTGCATGAGCTTTGACAACCTCCTTCCCAAGCCACCATTGTGTATTGTGGCAACATCAACGCTTCATACATTGCCTCCAACCCGTTCCAGCATCAACGTACAAAGCACATTGAAATTGATCTTCATTTTGTTCGTGATCGAGTGGCCTTCGGTGAGGCTCGTGTATTGCATGTACCGTCCAGCTCTCAGTTTGCAAACATGTGTGCAACTTTGTACTCATGTGTGTGTTACTCCCTAGTTTATAGGATCATGACTGCTGCCCAGTCCTGCGTGTCGACTCCATCGAGCTATCTATTGTCCTCAACCGCGTGTATATGTTGTGACCGATCCGTGGACAGATCAATACATAGAATAGTTCAGCCTATTGTCTTCCAACTCAATTTGCACCCGATCAATGCATCGAGAGTTGCATTGCCAAAACCTATTCTCCTATAGCCGGGCGTGTCCGGAGTCCAACGTAGTGGAGGTCCGGGCGCTCGCAAACTTTCCCTACCTTTGGTTCCAATTTATTGGATTTCAAACATCAAGACCGGTCTGGAAAAATTTGTTGACACAGTATTACTCCCTCCGTTTTAAAATAGATGACCCACTTTTTACAAACTTTAGTACAAAATTAGTAAAAAATTGGATCATCTATTTTGAAACGGGGGAGTAGATTGCAAAAATGTCTAGGCTGTCCGTTGTGAACATGTAGAAGCGATTTGGTAAAGCTCGCGTTGAAGTTGCCCGTAGAGTAAAGGTGAAAAGGCCCAGCAAGACTCGACGCTGATGCGGAGGGAGGAGACGCAGTGCAGCGTGAGCCCGTGTGTGCTAGCATGATGCACGCAGCACAGGCCTGCCACCGCTGCTGCTGGAGAAAAGAAAAGGAAAAGGGAGTGAGCAGGAAATGCCCCGCGAATCGCGCGGGACTTCTGCGCGAGCTGCAGTCTCCAGTCGCATCGTTGTCGGCCGTACCGGGCCCATACCTAGGTGGGGCAACTCGCGTACTGTTTCTCAGATGCACACTCGCGCTCCCCGGCCCAAGCAATGGATACGCGCTTGCGTCCGCTGCTTCGATCCTTGATTGTGCACTTCACTCTCTTCATTTTCCTCCAAATTGCAATATTCTGTTGGTTAGCAAGGAGCAAGGCCTGCCTTTCCTTGGCTGTAATTTTGTTTCACTGAAACTACTAGCGTTCACGACCGAATTTAAATTACTTGACGGTAAGAAATGCAATATTATTGTTTTGCCTCTGTGCAACTTTCCCCCCACCCCCGTCGCACAAGAAAAAAACATTAAAGGCAAACCAACAATGATTAGAACCTACTTCTCGATTAAAAAGGTTGTATAGCCTTATCCTCTATAACATTAAGTTTTCTAATTTCAAAGAGCACACATTTAATTGACGTCTTCGATTAGAATTGGGTCAGCTGATTTTGACCGGGTCAATAATTTCTCAAAACTCTCTCATTCAATTCTCTTATATTATACACTATACTTTCTAATTTTTAAGGTTTCACAATTAATCAAGGTATTCAATTTATAATTGGATCAACCAATTTTGACCGGGTCAACACTTTCACAAGCTCTCCCATTCAATTCCTTCTATTCACTATGTTATTTATTTTGAAGCTCTTTCATTCAATTGAGCTATTCAATTTTGGATTTGGTTTTTGATTTTGGCCGGGCCAACGATTTTTTTAAATCAATCAGTAGCAACCGGCCTATAAAAACGTATCAATCCCGCGCACCCTCTCACCATCGGCAAAAGAGAAGAGCCGACATGTGATATTGTAGCACCAATATAGTAGTACATGCGATCACCGGCATAGAATTTCCCCACATAAATATACCTTGGTTAGCGGATAAGACATAATCACATCACGAAAGGCCCTCCAAATAACCACATTATAATTAAAAATAAAACACACTTTATCATCTCCCCACCTACCAGACTAAAGTCAAAACATAAGGGGTATTAGTTTTATAGAAAGACAAATTTCTTTAGCTTTGACCAAGTTCAGAGCAAAAATATCGACATCCACAATATTAAACAAAAAGATATAGAAATTCATTTCATGGTGAATATAAAAATACCGACTTGATATTATAGATTTTGATATATTTCTCTACAAATTTGATCAAAGTTAAAAGGTTTGACTTTTCACAAAATAATACATTTTATATTTTGAAAAACAAAGTGATTAGTTTTTTGGAGAAACCCAACAATACCAACGACGTAGCAAAGTGCGTCTAACCCTTCTAGTCTCAAATTAATTGTCAGCCTTGTTATTTGACAATCCATCCAAGCCCAAACACTAGTTTAATACTACTCCCTCCATCCATCTCTAAGGACCTAATGCGTTTTTCGATACTAATTTTGATCAAATGTTAGAGCAATAATCTATGACATGCAAGTTACACAAAGCATATCATAATTTTTACATTATACATCTCATATATTATTAATCTTATCAATAGTCAAAGACGGTTTTGAAAAAGTCATTAGACTTTATAGATGGAAGGAGGGAGTATGTGTGTATTGATCCATCTCTAGCCATCGGCACAGCTTAAAAAATCCGAGCAACCAACTGCCTCGAACTTTGTTAAGAGAAAGAACGACCAGTAATGGATCAGTTCTGCTACATCGCAGTCTGCTAAGCATGCATGCACTACGATGCTTTGTCCTGCAACATGTTATGCCATCATTTGCAAATTGTTCCAAAGAATTGCGCAAGGGCATATGCAAAATGGATCTCAAACTGCCCGCATTAGTCCGGATTTGAAAGTTTTTCGCCATCTTACGTGGGACTGTAGCAGTCTGCAAACGTCCGAACGTATTTTTCGGCAAACTGGAAGCAAACCGGGACGAAAAGTGGGGAGATGTTGTAGGAGTCCGAACATCAGCCACGTAGGACTTTGACACCCCCGGCCACTCAAATCTCCCCTCCGGTCCAATTCTCTTCCATTCCGCCCTGGCCCCCCTTGATTTGCATTCGTGCCCTCCGACGATGATGATGTGGCCGTAGTACCTCTTCGGCCGCCACCCAGGCATTGCGGGACATCCGCATCCACCACCCACGCGCCCGCTCGCCTTGTACTATGGTGCCGTCCACCTAGGATCCGTCCACAGTCAGGTACCTCTGCCCCACTTGTCGACGACGTCCATGACCATCACCACACCCGATAGGTGTTCGGCCAAATGTCATTGAGTTTTTTTTTTTGAACATGTCTTTTTTTAGAGTACGAAGGATGATGGGGTACTCGAGCATGGACGATGAGTTCTCGTGCGATGCGTGGTTGGCTGCATATGTGGATTTCGTAGGCAGGAGCAAAAAGGGGCTCTTCTGGCAGTGCGCGCACGATTCATTTCACGCGCGAAAGTACACTGCGTCCCGCGACATGCACATCATCCATGAACGCAACGTCAAGTCGTTATCGTATCAATGGTACAACATCCAGACCACCGTCACCAAGTTTTGTGGCGTGGTTGATCGGCTGGAGGCAAGGTGGCCATTGCGTACGGTAGCCTGGAGATCGTAAGTTTGCTTCTTGCTCAACTTATTGATTGAATAATTCATTCACTCAATGTTGCTCACACGTTGTGCAGCTTGTACGCGCTGTCGTGAAGTACCACAGGATGGAGGGATGACTATTTACGCACATAAACTGTTGGATGAAACTGAAGGGACGGTATGTGTGGGATGCCATGATCCGTTCATGAAAAACTTTCGAACATCCGGTTAATCTTGTTGAATTTGAACTATTTTAAATCAGATAATTATTAAGGAAAATAACCAGTAGGATGAAAAAACTAGACACAGAACAATCAATAGAAACTAAATTACATTAAATGTGTATGCTGCCAGCTAGAGATTGAAAATTACAACGAAGTAATAGTAAAAGAAATATATACATGCAAACGTCTTCATCATGCCGCTTCAAAAACCGTAATAGTTACTCGCGTCTTCAAATAGGATATGGAATCAATCAAACAATATCAGCTGAACCATCACCCCGCACCACACAGACTTGCTATCCATCACTACCGGTGTAAAGAGTAGGAAAAATTGAACCATGTCGCAAAACATCACGAGAAAACATGTCGAAGTAGCTGCAACAATAGCCGGTCAATTGCTCTCTTTGACAGATACACCCACTGAGAAGATACGAAGAGCCAATAGAACTGGCGAAACATACTCTTACAGACACTTTGTTAATGCTAGAGTGAATGTCGTCGAAGTAAGGAGAGACCAGAGTCACCTTATTCAAATATACCATTTTCGGTGCCACCTCATCGATGCCGCCAAAGAAACAAAACCAAAGAAAAAGAACATGAAACGAATAGGTCCCATTCTCTTGCCGCCGCCGAGGCAGCTAGACAGGGGAGAGGAAGGGTACTGAGAAGAAAAGGGTCATGACGTATACCTTCGATGATGACAACTAGGGCTAAAGTAGTACTGATTTGACAGTACTAATAGCAACTCTTCAAGACGATAATTCAATTCAGAGCTAGGACTCATGTACACCCGGTGAACAGTAAAATCAAAACAAAAAGTACAAAAATTCATAAAAATCTGAAACTTTCTTCATTCGAGATGCTTCAATGCATGAGGTATGTGCAAAAATTCATGGGTAAATGATATTCAAGGAGCTTGCGGAAAAAAAGATAAAATCGATTATGACTTGTATGTTTTTTCAAACTTTCTGACATGTCCGAAACTTATCTTTTTTGCCACGAGCTCCTCGATTGTCCAAACTCCATCTAATTTTGACACGGGCATCGCGCATTTGACCATCTTGCACCATAAATTTTTCTTTTGCTATTTTAAATATTTTTACTGTTCGCACCTGGGAGCATCTAGACCTCGGTGCAGAATCGCTGCATCCCTCGTTAAGAGAGGCGAAATTAGGGAGAGACTTGACCATGCAGTTTGCAATGTGGACTGGGCAAATAAATTTCCTCGGGCTGCGATCATAAATGCAGAACACGTACACTCTGATCATCGACCCCTCATCCTGAATACAGATTACTTTGATGCGAGTATGTTTAATCGCCCAAGGGGTTGAGCAAAACAATTTGAAGCTCGATGGCTCAAAGAAGAGACAATTGTAGAAATTGTACATACAACATGGGATCAAGCAAAGATGATGGGTATTGGGCCGTCTCTCACTGAGCGTACATGGACGGTGCAGGTGGATCTGCATATTTGGGATCTCGATATTCTGAAGGGACCGGAAAAAAATTAACAACCTAAAAAAAAGAACTAGAAAGGCTGCGGAGGGGACCTATGTGTGCGGAGTCTCAAGCGCGACAAAAGGAGATTCTTGTCCTTATTGAAAATCTGTTGGAACAAGAGGAGATTTACTGGCTACAACGTGGTCGCGCAAACAGGCTATTGCATGGGGATCGTAGCACCTCCTTCTTTCATAATGCGGCAACGGCCAGAAAGAAAAGAAATCGGATTAAAAATATGCTTGATGATAATGGTGTTTGGGTGCATGGTGCAGAGATGAAGAATCACATTATGGCGTATTTCTCAAATCTTTTTACATCAGAAGTTTCCCATCCTAACTCGGAGGTTCTATCTCTTGACCAACGAAAAGTGACCGATGAAATGAATGATGCTCTTCTCGCCCCCTATACGGCCGAGGATGTTCGAAAGGCCTTATTTGATATTGGTGATTTAAAAGCGCCAGGTCCTGATGGACTCCATGCTATTTTTTACAAAAGATTTTGGTCTATGTTGGGAGATGACCTGACCGAAGAGGTTCTTCAAGCGGTAAATGCCTGTTCTATACCAACAGGGTGGAATGATACTGCAATTGTAATAATCCCAAAGATTAACTCTCCTGAAAAGGTAACCCAATTTAGACCAATCATCTTGTGCAATGTGGTGTATAAGGTTATTTCAAAAATGATTGTTGCTCGTCTAAAGATAATCCTATTAGATATTATTAGCCCAAATCGGAGTGCTTTTGTGCGTGGAAGATTGATTACAGACAATATCTTGGTGGCGTATGAATGTTTTCATACAATAAAAAACAAAAGGGCGGGTAAAGAGGGTTTGTGTGCCATCAAATTAGATATGCACAAAGCATATGCCCGAGTGGAGTGGTGTTTCTTAAAGGAAATTATGCTGAAATTGGGTTTTAAAGAGATTTGGGTGAATTTAATTATGAAATGTGTATCCTCTATGGAGTACCGGGTCTATATTAATGATGATGAGACAGAGAGTTTTAAACCAACTAGAGGATTGAGGCAGGGAGATCCCTTTCTCCCTACTTATTCTTATTATGTACAGAGGGTTTGACTACCCTTTTAGCTAATGCGAAGGAGAATGGAAACATTTTCGGTATAAAGGTTTGCAGAGATGCCCCATCAATTTCTAATCTCCTCTTTGCTGATGAATCTTTGATCCTTATGCGAGCCAATCCCATGAGTGCGGAGGTGTTGAAATCACTTTTGGATTCGTATTGTGCCGCTTCAGGGCAAATGGTTAGTGTTGAAAAATCTAGTATATTCTTTAGTCCTAATACTAAAGTGGAAGACAAGGCACAAATATGTACAATTCAAAATATTATGGCTGAAGCCCTCAATGACAAATACCTGGGTTTGCCGGCAAATGTTGTCATGGACAAAAGTGATTGTTTCCAGTTCCCGATCGATCAAATTATTATGAAAATTAGTGGATGGAAGGAAAAATTGTTATCCTCTAGAGGGAAGGAAATTTTGCTCAAATCTGTTGTACAAGCCGTCCCCACCTATGCCATGTCCGTCTTTAAAATTCCTAAAAGAATTGCAAAGGAATTATTGACGTGGTGTCGCAATTTTGGTGGGGTGACGAGGACAATCAGAAGAGAATGCATTGGATGACATGGTGGAAAATGTGTGTTACAAAAGATCAAGGAGGTATGGGCTTCCGAGATATACACTATTTCAACAAGGCGCTATTAGCTAAACAAGCGTGGTGTCTTCTTGATAATCCTGAATCTTTATGTGCAACCATCTTGAGAGCTAAATATTTCCCCGAGGGAGATTTGATGAACGCAAGTTTAAAGAAGGGATCCTCTTTTACTTGGCAAAGCATTATGGCGGGAGTGAACTCTTTGATAAATGGTTATATCTGGCGAGTTGGAAATGGACAAAACATCGATATTTGGAGAGATGCATGGATTCCGAATTGTGCGAATACGAAAATTATTACTCCTAGAGGTGGGCTACTTTGTCAAAGGTGGCTGATCTTATTGATCCAATCATGAATTTTTGGGATGAAGATTTGGTGAGACAAACTTTGTGGCCAATTGATGTTTAAAGGGTCCTCGTGATTTCCCTCCCTATGCATAATATGTCAGATTTCATTGCTTGGAGCTATACAAAAAATGGTGTATTCACTGTTCGATCAGCTTATTTGGAGGAATGGAACCAACAACATGGGAGGAAATTGCAATATACTAATGGTATGGGTCGTATCAATGTCAATCCTATTTGGGGTAAGATTTGGAAATTATCGTGTCCGACAAAGGTAAAAATATTTATTTGGCGAACGTTGCATGGAACTCTACCGTGTCGTGTTACACTTGCCAATAGACATATGAAAGTTTCGCCCCTTTGTCCATCATGCTCGAATGGGCAAGAAGATAGAAAACACATCTTGGTTCTGTGTCAGAAGGCAAAAGAGGTTTGGGGTAAGCTAGGGACCGAGGTAATTAAGAAAGCTTGTGTTATTGATTGTGCAGGTGAGGAGGTTCTTGAATTCTTAGTTCTTATGTTGCACCAAAAACTATCTATATTAGGTTTCTAGAATGCAAGTGAATTAATCGCGATACCTGGTTGGTATTTATGGTGGGGGAGACGCATGTTGGTTCATGAAGGGAAGTCTCAAGATTTGAACCTAATTTCGATGGGGGTTCGTGCTATAACGGCAAACTATGTGAATGTCCACTCCCCTAGTGCGACTAGTAGAAAAGAAGGATGGAGCCGACCTCCTATGGGTTTTGTTAAACTAAATGTTGATGCTTCTTTTGACCATGATCTGCTCAGGAGCACGACAGGTGCTGTACTCAGAGATGACAAAGAAAAATTCATTGTGGGCGGAAATTGGAAGATCGATTGGTGTGCTGATGTACTAACAACAGAAGCGATGGCTCTTAGGTTTAGTTTAATTCTTGCACAAAAGGCGGGATGCAATCGTCTTATTATTAACTCTGATAATATGAAAGTCATTGACACAATGAAGAATGAAGGACAATCGGCAGGAGTTGCGGCGGCAGTCTTCGAGGATTGCTACTTCATGGCATGTGATTTTCCGTTGACTAGATTTGAACATTGTAATAGGGTAGCTAATAAGGTTGCTCATGAACTTGCTAGGCTAGCTAAAGTTTGTGTAACTAGAGATTGGTTTGAGGAGCCTATGGAGAATATTGTACCTCTTCTTATAGATGATATAACCATTATTTTCAATTAATAAAGTGGATGTTTTCTTTCAAAAAAAGAGCTCTCGTTTAAGACAGAGGGGGGAGGTGGAGACACGGGAGGGAGGACAGTGAATCAGACACTGGTGCATTAATACTTGTGCAAATACCTATATTTATAATACTTCTTTTTTGTGAAAATACATTTATATCGCTAGTTGGAGTACAATGCAGATCACACCAAATTATCTAGATATTTGAGATATAGATATGATTGGTAAGATTGTCTAGATTTTTTTAATGATTTGAAGATTACTCACCACGCTTGCTGCACGATAAGATTACTTAGATGATAGTAGGAAATGTGCCCGTGCGTTGCAACGGGAGAAACAAATTCTCACACGACGCTAGCAACCTATTATGTTATGTTGCCATTTCTCATCTTTGTCACCATCACGTCTTGTGCTCATATTGTCCATCTATTCACGACGAAAGTGATCAATCCCAAGGAGATGTGCTTAGCGTCATACTCTAGCAGAAGATCCGTGTGTCGCAACACCAAACCTAGGTCAAGGAACTGTTGATGCATACTGAACATAAATTTTAGGGATACTTGATTCCAGCAAACTTAGGTCAAGGAATTGTTGATGCATAATGAACACCAAATTTAGGGATAATGGATTCTGGCATGGAAAGTAAGTTTACGAACAAGTTAAGGTTCAAATATTTCATCAGGCATCTCAAAGAAATGTAGCAAATGTGAGTCAAATTATCTTAAAATAAAATTGTACCTGAATAAATATATGTTGATGAATCAAATGAAAATATGAAATATCATTTTAATCAAATGCAAATTAGCGAATGGAAGAAGTGACCAATCCTATGCTTTTTTTAAGGGATCCAATGAAATTTATTTGGTTAATTAACTCCACCATATTTTTTTGGAAAGATCTAGGTATTCTTTTCTTCCGTTCCCTTAGAATAAGGTCAATTCCCGCTGTCACATTACATGTGCAGCGTACAGTAATACAACAAGTCCCTTCGCTGCATATTCCCACGGTCATTCATAATAAGCAGCACCGTCCTTTCCGTTCATGTGAGAATACCTTGCTGCCCACAATCATAATCCATCCTTCTTCCTTGTTTAATACGGATACATAGTATACTCGTCCAGCACCTCAATTCCTTCCTCTCATATAGCCTACTCACTCAGTGTGCGCATCCACCCTTCTGTCCTTTCTTTAATTTAATATACCCAAGAACGATGTGGGCTCTCAGTTGTTTGCCTGCAGCGAGGTTGTTACTAGATCGCAAAAAATGCTGGTGGAAAATACGGTAGAAACAGGATTCGATCTCTGACCATCTATGCGGTAATTCGAACGCAGCCACAAAGACAAACTCCGTACGGTGTCTAATTTGAGGACAAACAACCCTTATTACACCCAGCCTGTTATGCGTATTTTTTGATGATAAAATGAAAAGAAAAAAATGAATGCACAATATAAAAAACGTGAATTTCAAGAAAGTTCATAAAAATGGAAAGGTTCGTACAAACTGAAAAAAAAATATCTTGAATTGAGAAAACTTCACGAATTTGGAAAAAGTTCGCAAAATTTAGGATAAACTTCATGAAATTTCAAAAAAAGTTCACAAATTTGGAAAAAGTTCATCGTTTTTGAACAAAAAGTCACCAATTTTAAAAAAAATCATTAATTTTTAATAAAAAAATTCATCAAATTTGAAAAAACAGTTCACTGATGTTGAAAAATGTCATCTACTTGGAAAAAGTTCATCAAAATTGTAAAAATTTCATGATTTGAAAAAAGCTCATAAAAATTGAAAAAAAGTTCATCGATTTTGAAAAAATATCGAATTTGAAAAAAGGTTCATCGAATTTGAAAAGTTTCATAGAATTTTAAAATAGTTCATCGAATTTGAAAAAAAGTTCAACAAATTCAAAGGGATGCAGGGGGAACCTGGTCGTACAAAAAGAGAGAAAAGGGAAAAGGAGAGGAAAGGTTATAGCTTATCACAACCTGCTGCGTGGCGGGGTGGTAACACAAGCATTTAGCGGCGAGCGAGGTCCCATGTTCGAGTCGCAACCTGCTCCATCTTTTTTTTGGGTTCTAAAAACATGAAAGAAAAAAAAAACTCAGGCACCCCTACATGGGCCGGCCTGGCACAAGGCGCTGCAAGCGCCAGTTTGTGAAATGCACACAAACGGGCGCCTGCAGCGCTAAATAGAAAACGCCCGACCTCGGACGCCATAGACAACTGACCACTGGGCCGTTAAGGTACAAAACATTATAAGAACATACAACAGCGTTGAGATTTGTAAAATATTTGAAAACATTTCTTGAAAATGAACATACAGCAACTAAAAAATCTCAATTTTTTTTCATATTCCATTTTTCTAGAGAAGTGGAATTTTTTTGTAATTGCAATTTTAAAAAGAACAGAAATACACAATCGTGTGCCCGTTGGTTCTAAAAACATGAAAGAAAAAAAAACTCAGGCACCCCTACATGGGCCGGCCTGGCACGAGGGGCTGCAAGCGCCAGTTTGTGAAATGCACACAAACGGGCGCCTGCAGCGCTAAATAGGAAACGTCCGACCTCAGACGCCATAGACAACTGACCACTGGGCCGTTAAGGTGCAAAACATTATAAGAACATATAACAGCGTTGAGATTTGTAAAATATTTGAAAACATTTCTTGAAAATGAACATACAACAACTAAAAAATCTCAATTTTTTTTCATATTTCAATTTTCTAGAGAAGTGGGATTTTTTTGTAATTCCAATTTTAAAAAGAACAGAAATACACAATCGTGTGCCCGCTGGTTAGACGACTTGAGCGGCCAGACTCCCACATGCATGCATTAATTCCTTTTGTCTTCTAGCGCATGTGGCTGTTGGCATTTAATGCATCTATACTAGTCACTTCGGGTTGGGGGAAATAGATCCATTTGCATTTATTTCGGGTTTTTGAGTTTTTAAAAAGTCATATCTTTTAAACCATGCATCAAAATTTAGATCCGGTTTCATTGTTGGAATCTCTGTGACGAGATCTTTGAAACTAGACCATGCATGGATATGTTTCGGTGAAATTTTTCGATGACAACTTTAGTGCTATATGGTGTAACTCTATTAGTACATGGTGCAACTTTAGTATTGCATGGTGGAATTTTTTACAAAGCCAATTTTAGAGCTGCATGATCCAATTTCCTATGTGTTGCAACTTAGCAACCATGACAACCAACTTTTTAAAATGTGTAACTAGTCTACTATCCCAGCCAACTATCTAGTAGTCGACGTGCAACCCTCCTTCCTACTTGTGGATGTGTATTGTTCACTATCGGCACACCCTGCCCCACCTACCCTACTAGCGGTATGTGCAACTTAGTCTATTGTTTTAGCCAACTGTCTAGTAGTCAATGTGCAACTTTTCCTTCTTCCTACTTGTGGATTCGTAGTTTGGCAGGGGAACAAACAAAGTTGCACATAGTCTGCAAGACAGTTGGCTGGAACAATAGGCAAAGTTGCACATTTCACTAGTGTTGATTGTTGGATGGTAAAAAACTACACATCCTTGAGGGAAGAGAAGAGTGGCCTATAGGCGGGGCCCTAAAGTTGGAGATCTAACTAACAAGGGGTGGTTGGGGCATGGGTCTAGAAGTGAAAACTACACTTCCATATGGTACGGGAGGAAGTTGCATGTCGACTATTGGACAGTTGGTCGGGGTAGCATCCGAAGTTGCACATCCACAACTAGGCAGTTGGTCGAGGTAACAACAGTGAAAACTGCACATCCACATGCAGAGAAAAAGTTGCACATCAACTACTAGTCAGTTGGACGTGGCAGTAGACGTAGTTGCACATCTCAATAGTAGAGGGTAGTTTGGGGTGGAGGTGGCACTAATGAAAATTGCATGTACACGAGGTAGACGGAAAGTTGCACTTCGATTGTCTGGTAGTTACACATCAACTGCTAGGCACTTGTACCTAACGGGGACTAAATTGCACACAAAATACTTCATCAAAATATACTCATGCGGGATCTAGTTTCAAAGAGAATGTCGTGAGAATTCTTATGGTGAAAGCAAATCTTAATTTTGATATTCGTTCAAAAGTTATATTTCTTAAGTGAAAACCGAATTAAATGTGTTCACACCTGTTTGCATAAGTGAAAAATGCACGCTCACAAGTAGGGGGAAGTTGCACAACGACTGTCAAGTAGTTGCACATCGACTACTAGACAGTTGCATGAAACGGAGACTAAATTGCACACACAAAAAGTTTGTCGAAACATACCCATGCGAGGTCCAGTTTCGAAAAGCGTGTCGCTAAGATTCCAACGATGAAAACAGGTCATAATTTCGAGCGTGGAGTGAAAATTATGCCTTTTTAAAATTTTAACACCACAAATTAAATGCACAAGAGAACAAAAACATGCACATGAGGAGATGCATGTGCTGACATTTAATATGTTCCAGGAAAAGGGATTAGATGAGAAAACTATCCTAATTAGAAAGAGAGACAAGAAATTTCCTAAAGTGGTTAGCCGCTCACTAAGCATCCCAGGTGGTCGGGCGCTGGCCAGACGCTTCCGAAAAAAAAAGCACGAACAAATTTTGCAAATCAGGAACAAAATTTCAAAAATTAAAATTTTTCAAATAAATGAACAAATTATGAAGAAAGCAACCATTTTATAAAATTTCTTAACATTTTCTAAGATCGCGGATAATTTTTAATTTTGAACAAAAATGGGAAACACGACATTTTTATATTAAGATTAACAGGTTAAATAGAACATATTTTAAATGTGAACAAAATTTGTATTGTAAGCTTTCTTAGAAAAGTGAACAATACTGGAAACATGGGAACATTTGTTGAAATAGCAAACAAAATGTAGAAACCACAAACATATTTAGAAATGCTGAACAAATTTTGAAAATGAGAATTTTTTTGAAACATGAACATTTTTCTAAAATTGTGAGCAAATTTGTAAAAAAAACATTTTTGAAATTCGTGAAGTTTTTTTGAACACGATTTTTTTTGAAATTCTGAAAAAGAATTAACAACAAGAACATTTTTTGAAATTGTGAACAAATTTTAAAACGAGAATTGTCTCTGAAATTCCTGAAGATTTTTTCAAATACGAACATTTTTTGAAATTATGAACAAAATTTTAAAACATGAACATTTTGAAAATTGTCAATTGTTTTTCAAATTTATGAACAAAATAAACAGGAAAAAAGATATATTTATAAATTGCTAAATATTTGTTGAAAAAATCAGGGAATTAGAAAAATAGAAGAAACTAAAAAGAGGAACGGAGAAAGGAAAAAACCAAAAGGATAAGATAAATGAAAAAGAAAAAAGAAAAAAGAATGAAAAGAAAAAAGGAAACAGTAAACAGAAATTAACAAAAACAGTTCAGGTACCTTCTAGAAGGTCCCAAAAGCGGAAAAAAAAAACTGGCTAGAACCTTTCAGAAGGTTCCCAGAACCAATATCCATAGAACACATGCGTTGCTTCTAAACAGGCCGGCCCGTCTTGGTCGATCGCTTCCAATCGATACGTGTGGTACCCCGACAATTTGACGCAAAACGCGTCAAATAGGGTTTTTCATCCTACACCGCGCGTGGGGTGCCCCCCAGTCGCGGTAGCACGCACCCTCCATGCATGCCCTGTTGGGCCAGCCCATGCGCGGGGCAGGGCACACCACTATTTTTTTGTTTTTGTTTTTTACTTCACCTTTTTATTTTATGTTATTGTGCTATTCTATATTCGAATAATTTGGGTTTAGTTCTAACATTTTTAAAAAATTGAATTCTGAATTGTGAAAAAAAGTTATTGAATTCAAAAAATATTTGAGATTCAAAAGAATGAACTTATTTTTAATTTTAATGAAAAACTTTTTATGAGCATTTTTTTGCTAATGATGAACATTTTTTATATTTCATGAATATTTTTTTTGAAATTTATGGACACATTTTGTAATCAAAACCATTTTTTTAAATGGATGAAAATTTTGATTTGAATGAACATTTTCTGAAAATCTATGAACAAATTTGTAATTTGTTGAACATTTTTGAAATTTTATGAACAAAATTTGACTTTTGATGAACATTGTTTAAATCAGATGAACAAAAAATGAATTCGATGAATATTTTTGGAAATTGTTGAACGCTTTGTTACATTGATTAAGATTTATTGAATTCGATGAACGAAAAATTGTTCACGAATTTAAAAAGAAAATTCACAAAAAAGTGAAAAGTAAAAAAGTATGTGATTTCAAACAATTGTTCATGTATTTAAAAAAAATTGTTCATGATTTCAAAGAACTGTTCACAATTATAAAAAATGTTCATGAAGTTTTGAAAAAAAAGATGTTCGCAAATCAGAAACGATCAAAAATCACAAATTTAAAAGAGTTTTGCAAATTGAAAAAACAAGAATAGAAAAATAGAAAAAGAAAAGATAACCGAAAGGAAAAAAGAGAAATGAAAAAACCAAAAAGAACAGGAAAAGAAAAACTGCTTCAGGGAAGGTTCTTGAACTTTCCCAAAGCTGGTTGGGGGTGAATCTCGTTATCGGCCCAGAGAAACTCCAGCGCTTGAGGGGGTATGCGGTACCGCACTAGGCAGCGACCTACGCGCCGTATAGGGTTCGCCGCTTGTCGCCCATTCATGTGGCTTATGGTCCATGAAAAATCTAGCAGTGCAACTATTTTAGTAAGCCCAGTGTGCAATTTGTGAACCCCACTAGTGCACATATGTGGGCGGGCACACGTGGATTGAAGAGGTTTAGAGCGAGCGTGTAGATGACCTAGGAAACGGAAACGGAAACTATCAAAGGGAATAGAGGGGAATTGATCGAATCAATTGTTTATTGCTTGAGCCTCGTGGGCAGATATATAGGAGTACATGATCTTCTTGAAGTACAAGACAAGCCAGAATACTTCATAGTCTATCCTATGTTTCCAATCTAATCACGATACTCAACATCCCCCCGCAGTCACAACGGTAGCGACGCAGATGATGAGACTGGAGAAGAATGCAAAGGCAAGCCGACGGACATCCTCGACAGTCGTAATGCTCGATGCATCGCGGAAGTCGTGGCTAGAGTGGAAACCGATGAAGTTGCTCAAGCAAGGCAGTAGCCCTTTGTGCCGTTGTCGATGTAGCCGAGAGCGTAGATGGTGCATCCATGTAAGGTAGCCGTGGTCGATGTCAAGTTGGGGTAGCCGGTGTCGAGGATGTCGCCATGGAGCCGCGGGCGCAAGGAGGCGCCGAGTTAGTCATGGGCGCAGTAGTGTCGAAATAGTGGTGCGCCGGGAAGAAGATGTTGTCGATGAGGCGTTGCGATGGGTTTGCCAAGCCCAGGGACACATCATGGACGAAGGCACATGTCGGTGTTGCAAGCACCAGGCATGCATAGACGGATGAAGACGATGTTGACGAAGCGCCGCTCCAGGCTTGCCAGGCCTGGGAACACTAATGACCCACAAGTATAGGGGATCTATCATAGTCCTTTTGATAAGAGTGTCGAACCCAACAAGGAGTAGAAGGAAATGACAAGCGGTTTTCAGCAAGGTATTTTCTGCAAGCACTGAAATTATCGGTAACGGATGGTTTTGTGATAAGATAATTCGTAACGGGTAACAAGTAACAAGTGTAACAAAGGTGCAACAAGGTGGCCCAGTCCTTTTTGTAGCAAAGGATAAGCCTGGACGAACTCTTATATAAAGCAAAGCGCTCCCGAGGGCAAATGGAAATTATTGTCAAGTTAGTATTCATCATGCGCATATGACTCGCGTTTGTTGCTTTGATAATTTGATATGTGGGTGGACCGGTGCTTGGGTGCTGTCCTTGCTTGGAAAAGCCTCTCACTTATGATTAACCCCTCTCACAAGCATCCGCAACTACGAAAGAAGAATTAAGATAAATCTAACCATAGCATGAAACATGTGGATCCAAATCAGCCCCTTACAAATCAACACATAAACTAGGGTTTAAGCTTCTATCACTCTAGCATCCTATCATCTACTTATTACTTCCCGATGACTTCCCCTAGGCCCAAATCATGGTGAAGTATCATGTAGTCGACGTTCACATAACACCACTAGAGGAAAGACACCATACAACTCATCAAAATATCGAACTAATACCAAATTCACATGATTACTTATAACAAGACTTCTCCCATGTCCTCAGGAACAAACGTAACTACTCACAAAGGACGTTCATGTTCAAGATCAGAGGGGTACTGAATATCATTAAGGATCGGAACATATGATCTTCCACCAAATAAACCAACTAGCATCAACTACAAGGAGTAATCAACACCACTAGCAACCCATAGGTACCAATCTGAGGTTTTGGGACAAAGATTGAATACAAGAGATGATCTAGGGTTTGAGAGGAGATGGTGCTGGTGAAGATGTTGATGGAGATTGACCCTCCTTCAATGAGAGGATCATTGGTGATGACGATGGCTTCGATTTCCCCCTCCGAGAAGGAAGTTTCCCTGGAAAAACATCTCCGCCGGAGCCCTAGATATTGCTTCTGCCCAGGTTCCGCCTCGAGACGGCGGTGATTCGTCTAGAGAGCTTCCTTATGATTTTTTCCAGGTCAAAACCTTTCATATAGCAGAAGATGGGCTACCGAGACCTGCCAGGAGGCCCACAAGCCCTAGGGGCGTGCCCTGGGGGTAGGGCATGCCCCCAGGCTTGTGGCTGGGTCCCCTCTGGTATTTTCTTCGCCCAATGATTTTTATATATTCCAAAATAATTCTCCATAAACTTTCAAGACTTTTGGAGTTGTGCAGAATAGGTCTCTCAGATTTGCTCCTTTCCGGTCTAGAATTCCAGTTGCCGGCATTCTCCCTCTTTATGTAAATCTTGTAAAATAAGAGAGAAAAGGCATAAGTATTGTACCATAATGTATAATAACATCCATAATGCAATAAATATCAACATAAAAGCATGATGCATAATGGGCGTATCAACTTCCCCAACCTTAGACCTCGCTTGTCCTCAAGCGAAAGCTGAAATCGATAATGATGACCACATGTTTAGAGATAGAGGTGTCGACAAAATAAAATACGGACATGAGGGCATCATGATCATCTTTAGAACAACAACATATATTGTCATATAATTTCTGCTAAAGTAACAATTCGTTCACAAGGTAAAGTATGAATTAAAAACTTTATTGAAAACCAACAAACTATGAACTTGGTCACTGAAACAATTGCAATTTATCATAACATCGGAAAGACTCAATGTAAGAGCTTTTGTTTAGCAAGTTCACATACTCAACCATCATTTAATCTTTCATAATTGCTAACACTCACATGATACTTATGAGATCCAAGTTTCAATCAAACACATAGGAAGATAGGGGCTTAAAGTTTTGCCTCCCAACCATTTACCTCAAGGGTAACGTCAACGATAATAGTTTATGAACACCAACATCCAAGTGGATATATATATCTGGATCTTCCCCAACATATAGTGCTTGCCAAAAATAAAAAATATACAGAGGAGAGGTGATGATCACCATGAATTTTGTATAAATGTAGAAGGTAAAAGTAAAAGATAGGCCCTTCGCAGAGGGAAGTAGAGGTTGTCATGCGCTTTTTATTGTTGGATGCACAAAATCTTAATGCAAAACAATGTCACTTTATATTGCCGCTTGTGATAAAGAACTCTATTATGCAGCCTGTCGCTTTTATTTCTTCCATATCACAGGTTCATATAAATTTCATTTTCTTCACACTAAAAGATCACACATATTTAGAGAGCAATTTTTATTCCTTGCACCGATGATAACTTACTTAAAGGATCTTACTCAATCCATAGGTAGATATGGTGGACTCTCATGGCAAAAACTGGGTGAAGGGATTTTGGATGCACAAGTAGTATCTCTACTTGGTGCAGAAGATTTGGCTAGCATGGGATGAGAAGCAAGCTCAACATGTTGGAGGATCCATGACAATGTAACTTCTATTCGGATATAGGAATACCCATTATGTTGTCTTCTTTGTGCAACATCAACTTATTAGCATATAGTATTTTAATGAGTGCTCATAATCATAAAAGATTTCCAAGATAGTGTATTTATATGTGAGACCTCTATTTCTTTATTACTTCCTATTAATTGCAACAATAGCCAAAACTATGTTTGTCAGCTCCCAACAAATTTTATGCGACATACTTCTTATATGTGAAGTCATCACTTCCCATAAGATTATTATATAATCTTTTTATTTCTTTTATCTCTATTTTTTTCTCAAGATCAAAGCAAGAAAGCAAAGCCCTCAACTCAAAGCTAATCTTTATTATATAACTCTCGGACTCGATTACATAGAGGGAACACAAAGCAAAACTCAAAGCTAGATCATACTAAAAACTTTATTCTACTAAAACAAGATATAACCGAAAGGATCGAACTAAGAAAAATGATAAACGTGAAGATGTGATGGTGATACGATATTGGGGCACCTCCCCCAAGCTTGGCACAAGCCAAGGGGAGTGCCCATACCCATGTACTCAAGTTTCCTTCTTCAGAGGTGGTGATGATGGGGTTGATGATGTATCTGCCAGTTTTATTAAGGCACCCTTTAGGACCAAGAATTCTTGGAGTACACGTTGGAGCATATTTGCATTCTTCTGATTTTCCTCCAAAAGGTGCTTATTTTGAGGCCACCAAGAACCTTTCCCTGCATCACTTTCACATGGACGGGATATATCCCAATTGGAGGGAATATGTCCACGAGGGGTATTCTCCACCCCGTAGTTATGAACCAAATTATGAAACTTGTTCCGATGTAACCTGTGTAAGGGCCTCCTAGGGGGAAGCCCTTCTTGTATCTCTTGGCCTTCATGGTTACATGTAGTCCCTATTGCTTGATGGGGATTTGGGATAGTCGAGATGTCGGCCAGACTACCCTCTCTGAGGCTGGAGACTAATCCTCAAGCGAATCTCCTTCGTCCTCCTCCATCGTGACTTCCTCAGCATCATCCCTCCTGGGTCCCATCTGCATCAACCTAGCATCATCTTCCACGTTGTTGGAGCAGGAAGAAGACATGATGCCTGGCCTTGAAAACTCTGGCATAAAAACAACTTGAAGCAAGAACAGAGGATATTGTCGTGGTACGGTATTCAAAACCTTCGGGTGATTATATAATGAGTTTTTACCGACCAAAAGAAGTGTACTACAAGAAAATGGAGTCTGGGGGGGCACACGAGGTGGCCACAAGCCCGGGAGGTGCGCCCAGGGTGTAGGGAGCGCCCCCACGGGCCGTCGCCTCCTCTTGCACTTTTCGGACTACTTCTTATTTTCCTAATTTTTTAAATATTCCAAAATGGAGTAAAATTGCTTTTGGGAAAGTTTTGTATAGTCGGTTAACTTACCGTATCACATACCTATTCCTTTTCGAAGGTCTGGAGCGTTCTGGTAGGTCTCCCTTATGTACTCCTCTGGTTTTAAGGTATTAATAATATTGGTTTCTACATTTATACGAGTACCTGAGATATAATGTTTGATTCTTTGCCTGTTTACCAACTTTAGGTTATTGCTTTCGGCGTTGTTGATCTTGATAGCACCGAAAAAATAAAATTCCTCGATAATGTAACGCCCTTCCCATTTAGAGAGAAGTTTTCCTGCTGAAAGCACAAGTGCTCCCTGGGTGATTTTGGTAATTAATGACAACATAAGTCTTGTTGGACTAATACTTTTGTCGAGTACACTTCAGATGAGTTCAACAATGGCGTGGCAAGGACAAGAGGATGTGGAACCCCTCAAAATGCTAAGGACAAAGATTAGCAAAGGCTCAAGACTCTTCATTTTCATTTTAGTGAACCAAGATCACATTGAGTCCATAGGAAAGCCAATACTATTAAAATGGGATGAGGTGTTGCTTAATGGTCTATTTGCTCGCTCCAAAACCCTCAACTACTTTCTCATTTACACATAGGTCCAAAACCTATAGTCAAACTCGGCCCCACCAATTTGATCTATCCGGCGCCACCGAGTTCATTTGACATAGCCACTGCTAGAAACCCTAGTCAATTCGGTCTCACCGATACGGCTCTCGGTGTCACCGAGATGGCTTTGGAAACCCTCTGTTTCCCTTCATAATAATTCGGTCTCATCAAAATGAGCGATCGGTCCCACCGAGTTCGCCTAGCAAACTCTCTATTTCCCTTTCGTAATGTTTCGGTCTCATCGAAAGGAGCGATCGGTCCCATCGAGTTTGCTTGAACAAGTCTCTGTTTGCTCATTGCTGAAATCGATCTCACCGGGTTCATGCGATCGGTCTCACCGATATGAGGTTTTGCCCTAGCCCTAGCACATCGGTCCCACCGAGTTGATCTCATTAGTCCCACCGAGATTCCTAACATTCACATTTTGACTTTAATTGATCTCACCGAGTTCTTCTATTCGGTCTGACCGAGTTGGGTCAAATGTGTGTAACGGTTGGACTTTTTGTGGAGGCTATATATACCCCTCCACCCCCTCTCCATTTGTGAGAGAGCAATCAGAACATGCCTACACTTCCACTACTCATTTTCTGAGAGAGAACCACCTACTCATGTGTTGAGACAAAGACATTCCAATCCAACCACAAGAATCTTGTTCTTTAGCCTTCCCCAAGTTGCTTTCCACTCAAATCATCTTTCCACCATAGCCAAATATGTGATAGAGAGTTGAGTGTCGGGGAGACTATCACTTGGGAGCCTCCATCAAGATTGTGGAGTTGAACCAAGGAGTTTGTAAGGGCAAGGAGGTCACCTACTTCATGAAGATCTACCCAAGTGAGGCATGTCCTTCGTGGGCGATGGCCATGGTGGGATAGACAAGGTTGCTTCTTCATGGACCCTTCATGGGTGGAGCCCTCCGTGCACTCGCGCAGCCGTTACCCTTCGTGGGTTGAAGTCTCCACCAACGTGGATGTACGATAGCACCACCTATTGGAACCACGCAAAAAATCTCTGTGTCTTCATTGCATTTGCACAATCCCATCCCATCCCTTTACTTTGTTGCAACTAGCATGCTTAACTCTTTCTGTTGCCTATACTCTTGCCATGCTTGCTTGAAGTGTGTTGGGAATGCTTAAACTTGTGCTAATCTTCAACCTCAACTTGAAAAACATAAAAACTGCTACTTTTGCTTGTTGAGGGTCTAATCATCCCCCTCTAGACTCCTCTTCTCGATCCTTTCAATTGGTATAAGAGCAAAGGTCTCCATTGCTTTGGTTTAATCACCATTGGAGGAAGATGGATGAGTCTACGATTGGAAGTATTAGACGTAGACTGCCTATGCTTGACGGAGAGTTCTTTAATGCTTGGAAAAATGAGATGCTTGAGATTTTCAATGAATATTATTTGAACAAGTACACTACTAGCCCTTCTGCGCCTCCTATTGATCCCTTGCATCCTACCCCAGATGAATATCTTGATATGACCCCCAATCTTAGAGCCATTAATCTTATCATAAGAGGATTGCCTAGAAATTTGCTTGTATGCTTGCCTACTTTTGAATGTGCTTACACTATATGGAGATATCTTGAGGAACACTTTCCAAACTACTCTTTGAAAAATCTAGATGAGATTCTTCAAAAGTCCATAGCTTTTCATAAGATGAAACCTAGTGATCCTAAATTTGATGATTGTCTATTTGAGCTTCGTGATCTCATGCGTGCCAAAGGAGATGTTGGATTCATTAGTAGCATCATTTCTCAGGTCATTAGGATTCATAAAGATGCACATTGTCATGATCCTAAATCTAACGAATCACTCTCTCTAGGTGATGATCAATCATAAGACGATGTTGAACATGGATATTATGATGAGGATGATGATAGTGACTTTGATCTTGATGAGTTAATGAGACACTTTGGTCTTATGGCTAACCTTGATGGTTACATGGCTGGAGGAAAGTAATGGGTTCTTGATAGTGGATGTACCAATTACATGACCGGAGACAAGGATATGTTTTGGGAGCTTGCTGAAAATAATAGTCCCTGAAAGTATGTCACTTTTGGTGATAACTGAAATGGTAAAGTGGTTGGCCTTGGTATACTACTAGGGAAAACCCTAGCAGTAGCGCGTTTTTAAAGCCTATCAGTAGCGCGGGGAACCACGCTACTAGTAAGGCGCCACAGCTAAAGGTTAGCAGTAGCGTGGGCTGGACCGCGCTACTGCTATATCGACTTAGTAGCAGCACTTTCCAAAACGAGCGCTACTGGTAATTAGTAGTAGCGCTTCTCCTAGCACGCGCTACTACTATTATTCTGTATTTATTTTTTATTTCATGTTGTATTCACACCGCAGCAATTTAGAGAATGATTTTACATCATAATGAGTTATTACATCAGTGGGAGAAAGAACAGTGGACTAGTTTCAAGTGGATGGACATCCACTTGAAACTAATCCACAGTTCTTTCACCCAATGATATAATAAATATCATCATATCATTAACAACTTATCATCATAATACATCATTGTCATATAGCACCTCCTCATGATCATCATTTTCATCAATGAGACATCACATACAAGTTGGTCACTAGACATAATCACAACTACTCATCATCATCAACTCTCATAAACATATTGTACCTCATAGGACCTACTACATTCTCTTAGGACCTACTATATTATCTTGGGTAAAATAGCATAAAACAAGATAGCCCCTGACTCTCCATTATGGAGAATGGAGATTATCATGTCTCAGATTCTTGCTTTCGTGCAATGTTGCTTCCAAGAACCTCCTTATGAATGTCCATACGTTTCTTCCATTCTTTGATTATCATGTGTTCACCGTTTTTAGAAACCCGGTATGCACAGGTGTGATTCGTAGGACGACCTAACTGTATCTTCAAAACATCCAGGCGACCATTCTGATACATCAAATGAGGCACACAATCCATCGGGATTTTCTGTTGAAAAACATAGTAATAACTTCGTAGTTAGCAATGTAGTTCAGTTTTAGAAGTATGCAAAATATGCATGGATGTCGTAATAGTAAAAAATCTTACCAAGAAATCTCCATGGAAGTTATTGTTGTTCAACACGTGCACTAGTGGCACGTATTCACCATAATTTGGAGGAGTTCGATAAAAGGCATTGTAATTCTCAAAGTTAGTACAATATGCGACCAGATGATTTTTCTCTTGATAAGTTAACTCAGAGCCATCGGTGTAGTTGGTTCTGTCTACCATCTTCCGCACACTCTTTGAAGCATGAAAGTAAGCTATCAATGGAAATAAGCTGTCAACTATTTTGAAATAAACAATAAAAATTACTTAATAACTATGTTTGAGGAACTCACATAGCGGTAGAATTGGAAGCGTATCAACAAGAACCCAAATGTCCAAATTATCTTGGTCGATGTCAGGATCACCAAGATCGGTGACAAACATACCCTCTTGAAAATCATACATCTTGCAAAGTGCTTCCCAACCTGGGCAACCAAAATTGGATACGCTCTCAGAATTGTATAGATTTACCTCAAAATCCATACCATGATGGGTCCTTAGGTTAATTTTCTTTGTTTCATTCCTCTCATGATCTTCAAAACCCATCCTCTCCAAGACATAGCGTCTTGCATGGCATGGGATAAGCTAGTCGAATTGTAAAAGACGAAAATTACATGTTGAAGTAGTAGAAGTCGAGCTTAATTACAAAAAAAATACTTAGCGTCGTAGCGTACCGTTTCACAATCGAAGGCCTCCTCGAGCTTAATGCTGAAGCGCCGATCGTCGTCCAGGTGAGGCCTGTCGCAGAAACCCCGGTTGTCACCGCACCAGGAGCACTCCCCGGGACCTTCTTCGTCCGACGACATTTCCTATGTTCATAATTCAAAGATTAAACTTGTACAATTAAATATATGTACTACAAAAACTAAATTAGATCATTATTATTCATCACGGGTTGACTATGGGTCTGTCGAGTCTTTTCTTGAAAACTCTCAGCTCATGTGGTGTATATATTCGACTGTCGGTGATGGTAGCTCCTCCTTTCGCTCCCGAGTACATTACACCAAATTGTCTAGCACATGGGAATGAAGGAGAAGCTACCCCCACAACAACAGTCGGGATTCTTCGTCCTCTCATATATGGTGGATACTCTCCCTCACTGATTCCTCTATGACATTTGCGACCGTCGGTGATGGTCGTTACTCCTCCTTCCCCTAGTGCATAACAAAGGTCTAGCACCCAGAGAAGAAGGAGAAACGACCCCCACGACAACAGTCGGGATTCTTCGGCCTCGACAGTCTTAAGGTCAACCCAAAATATCATTTAATTATCTTTCTAGAAAATCCAGGCCACTCGATATTTCCTAAATATTCTAGCACAAGTCATGCCAAAATTCACGGAAAATTCCGGCATGACCTTTGCTAAAACAGGACATATCGAGCACCTGAAATTTGCCGGAACAAAAATTAATCAACACTCTGGCAAAACATAGGCCACTCGGATATACATGTTTTTATCTACGTAGGCCTATTTGAGCAACACAAGATATACATGTTTTTATCTACATCATATCTTATAGGAATAATATTGACATGGAGATTTGGCTGGTCTCACCTCGAGGTCGGAGGGGGTCGGTGACGGGGACGACGGCGGGATGATGGAGGGGCTCCTTGATTTCTGCAAAAACAAAAACCCTATAAGTTATCACTAATACATCCCGAATAGTATCATACATATAACATCACTAATACAACTAAAACCCTAGCGAACGACGGGTATCGACGATGAGGATGCGAGATAGGCATCATCGACGTCGATCGACGTCGATGCGGGAATAATTGCTTAAACTAAAAAAATAACAACAAATGTGACATGTTCAACTAGTTCTTACTAAAAATAAACTTACTATAAATAGAAATAAACTAGTTCTTTCTAAAAATAAACTAGTTCAACTAGTTATATTAATTTTCTTATTAAAAATACATTAGTTCTGTTAATTCAACTAGTTCTTACTAAAACCAAACTAGTTCAACTAGTTTATTAATTTACTTACTAACTATTTTAAACACTTACTAAAAACAGTAAAAAACTACATTATACAATAGTAAAAAACAGAAAAAAAAGATGGAGGGAGGAGGAAGAAGGAGAGAGGAGGAGGGGGAGGAGGCCGGTGGGATCGGATGAGGGAGGGGGCAGGGGAGGAGGGGGAGGGGGCGGCTGGAGGAGGAGGAGGGAGGGGGAGGGGTGGAGGGGGAGGGGGCGGCCGGAGGAGGAGGAGGGAGGGGGCGGGGGGTGGAAGGGGAGGGGGCGGCCGGAGGAGGAGGAGGGAGGGGCGGCCGGAGAAGGAGGGGGGAGGGGCGATGGGAGGAGGCGGCCGGAGGAGGAGGGGGAGGAGGGAGTACCTCGGCGAGGAGCAGCGCGGCGGCGGTGGACGACGGGTTCGGCGCGGCCGGGCAGGAGTGAGTGAGAGGGAGAGAGTGAGTGAAAGGGAACTGCACCGCTCTGGATAAGGTAAGTAAGTAGTAGTGTGTTTCAGAGAAATGCGCTACTGCTAAGAGACATAGCAGTAGTGTTGGTCGGGCATACGCACTACTACTAAGTGGGGCTAGCCATCTGTGCCCAGTATAAGTATATCAGCAGTGTTCTTTAGCAGAACGCGCTACTGCTAAAGTAGTAGCAGTAGCGCGGTTTATTTAAACTCGCTACTACTAAGTAGCAGTAGCGCCCTGTTTTGTCCAGCGCTACTGCTAAGATGTTGTGTATAAGGTTTTCCCTACTAGTGGTAAGGTGGCCATCTCACATGATAGCTCCATCCAAAATGTTATGCTTGTTGAATCTCTTGGCTAAAATTTACTTTCTGTATCTAGACTAGCCGATTTCGGTTTCAATGTCCTATTTACTGAAGTAGATTGCCAAGTGTTTCGAAGAGGTAATCATAATATGGTCTTTACCGGAATATGTAGAGGTGATCTATACATTGTTGACTCCACTAAAAAGGATCAACCTAGAACTTTCTTAATTGCCAAATCTTCTAAAGGTTGGTTGTGGCATAGAAGGTTAGGTCACGTGGGCATGCGAAATCTTGATAAGCTTATTAAAGGTGATCATATCCTTGGTGTTAAAAATGTTATATTTGACAAGGATAGACTTTGCAGTGCTTGTCAATCAGGAAAACAAGTTGGAGGAAGTCATCACGTGAAGAACATCATGACCACGAGAAGACCACTCGAGCTTCTTCATATGGATCTTTTTGGTCCCAACGCATACAAGAGTGTCGGTGGTAACTCGTTCGGATTGGTCATTGTTGATGATTTTTCCAGATTTACGTGGGTGTTCTTTCCTGATGATAAATCGCAGGTCCAAAATATCTTCAAGAACTTTGGTAGGAAGGCCAAAAATCGACTTGAAGTGAAGATCAAGAAGGTTCGGAGTGACAAAGGGACGGAGTTCAAGAACGCAAATGTGGATACCTTTCTTGACGAAAAAGGGATTTCACATGAGTTCTCGGCTACGTACACACCTCAACAAAATGGAGTTGTTGAGAGGAAGAACCGACCACTCATTGAGATGGCAAGAACGATGGTTGATGAATACAAGACACCAAGACATTTTTGGGCGGAAGCGGTTGAGACAGCTTGTCATGCAACAAATCGTCTATATCTTCACAAGCTTCTTGGCAAGACGGCATACAAGCTTCTCACTGGTAACAAACCCCAAGTTGGATACTTTCGAGTATTTGGCTCAAAGTGTTACATTCTTGATAAGCATCATCGTTCAAAATTTGTCCCTAAGTCTCATGAAGGTTTCCTACTCGGTTATGGCTCAAACTCTCACACTTACCGTGTCTACAACAATTTCACCCGAAAGGTTGAAGAGACGGTAGATGTGTAGTTTGATGAATCTAACGACTCGCAAGTAGAGCAATTGCTAATTGATGTAGGAGATAAAGATCCCTCGGAATCTATTCAAGACTTATCCATTGACATGATTCGCCCAACAAAGGTGAAGGAGAGTACCTCGTCTGTTCAAGTGGAAGCCTCAACTTCACACCAAGGTGAACCACAAGTTGACTTGGAGGCATCCGCAAGTGGAACACGATAAGATGAAGGCAACGAGGAAGTACAACAAGATGAACCTCATCAACCTCCCTCTCCACCTCCACAAGTGAACAACAACACCGACGACATTGAAGAAAGACAAGAGGAACAACAAGACAATTAAGAGGATGTTCCACCCCGACCCAAACAAAAGCTCTCACGAGTTCGAGCAAGAGTCTCAAGAGATCATCCCGTCGAACAAATCTTTGATAATATTCAAACCGAGAGAATTACTCGCTCTAAAACTCGCTTGGCTAACTTTTGTGAACATTACTCATTTATTTCTAGTATTGAACCTATGAAGGTTGAAGAAGCTCTTGATGATCAGGATTGGGTGAATGCTATGCATGAAGATCTAGATAATTTCGAGAGGAACCAAGTATGGACATTGGTTGAAAAGCCCGATGAGAAGCACAATATAATTGGAACCAAATGGGTGTTTCAGAATAAGCAAGATGAAGATGGACAAGTTGTACACAACAAGTCTCATCTCGTCGCTCAAGGCTACACTCAAGTTGAAGTTTGGAAGGCTAATGTCGGAGAAGTTTGAGATGTCTATGATGAGTGAGCTCAAATTCTTTCTTCGTTTGCAAATCAAGCAAACTAAGGAGGGTACCTTTGTTTCCCAAACAAAGTATACCATGGACTTATTCAAGAAGTTAAACACGCAAGAAAGCAAAGGTATGAAAACACCCATGCCTACTAGTGGACATCTTGACTTGACTAAGGATGGCAAACCGGTTGATCAAAAGGTTTGCCGCTCTATGATTGGTTCATTATTATATCTATGTGCCTCCCGACCCAATATTATGCTAAGTGTGTGCATGTGTGCACGATATCAAGCGGCCCCTAAAGAATGTCATCTTAAGGCTATGAAAAGGATAGTGAGATACTTAATTCACACACCAAACTTTGGCATTTGGTATCCTAAGAGGTATTCTTTCGATCTTGTTAGCTACTCCAACTCGGACTATGCCGGAGAATAGGTTGATAGAAATTCCACTTCGGGTACTTGTCAATTTCTTGGTAGATCTCTTGTATCTTGGTCCTCCAAGAAATAGAACTCGGTATCCTTATCCACCACCGAAGCAGAATACATTGCCTCCGGATCATTGTGCTCAATTACTTTGGATGACCCAAACTGAGGGAGTCCTGGACTAGGGGGTGTCCGGATAGCCGAACTATCATCATCGGCCGGACTCCAAGACTATGAAGATACAAGATTGAAGACTTCGTCCCGTGTCCGGATGGGACTTTCCTTGGCGTGGAAGGCAAGCTTGGCAATACAGATATGTAGATCTCCTACCATTCTAACCGACTCTGTGTAACCCTAGCCCTCTCCGGTGTCTATATAAACCGGAGGGTTTTAGTCCATAGGACGAAAAATAATCATACCATAGGCTAGCTTCTAGGGTTTAGCCTCCTTGATCTCGTGGTAGATCCACTCTTGTACTACCCATATCATCAATATCAATCAAGCAGGAGTAGGGTTTTACCTCCATCGAGAGGGCCCGAACCTGGTTAAAAACATCGTGTCCCTTGTCTCCTGTTACCATCTGCCTAGACGCACAGTTCGGGACCCCCTACCCGAGATCCGCTGGTTTTGACACCGACATTGGTGCTTTCATTGAGAGTTCCTCTATGTCGTCACTGATAGGCTTGATGGCTCCTTCGATCATCAACAACGACGCAGTCCAGGGTGAGACTTTTCTCCCCGGACAGATCTTCGTATTCGGCGGCTTCGCACTGCGAGCCAATTTGCTTGGCCATCTGGAGCAGATCGAAAGCTACGCCCCTGGCCATTAGGTCAGATTTGGAAGTCTAAACTTCACGGCTGACATCTGCGGAGACTTGATCTTCGATGGATCGAGCCAAAGCCGAGCGTGCCGCACTATCACGATGGGCATGATTTAGCTCTGCCGTCGGACAGTACCCTGGAGACCGCACGCGAGTCCGCTCCAATCCTTAATTTGGAGCTGACCACGCAGGTCGAGGATGGGTGGCTAGACACCGCCTCGGGGGCTGCAACCTCTACGGCGATGGAGCTGAATACTGACCTTGTCCCTTATGAAGCCCGTGACTCCGAGGTGCCGGACTCCTCGCCGGACTCCGAACCCCTCGCGCCCCTACCAATCGAACACGGTTGGGCGCCGATCATGGAGTTCATCGCTGCGGACATCTTTCAACACTCACCTTTTGGCGACATCCTGAATTCGCTAAAGTGTCTCTCGTTATCAGGAGAGCCCTAGTCGGACTACAGTCAGGATGGTTGGGATGCGGATGACAAAGAAATTCAAAGCCCACCCACCACCCACTTTGTAGCCACTGTCGACGATCTAACCGACATGCTAGACTACGACTCCGAAGACATCGACGGTATGGACGACGATGCTGGAGACAACCAAGAACCAGAACCTACTGGGCACTGGAAAGCCACCCCAACTCATGACATATACATGGTGGATACACCAAAAGGAAGCGATAACGAGGAACAACGGGACGCGGCGAAGGATAATTCCCCCGAAAAACAACCAAAACGGCGATGCAAGCGCCACCCAAAGTCCCGCCTCGATAACACCAGCACCCATAATGACCCAGCCATAGAGCAGGGTGAACCAGTGGACGACGAACATGCAACCAAGCAACCATCCGAACAGGATGAATTGGACAAGCAACCCATCCCCGGCGAAAACAACAGTCCAGACGATCTCACGCCAGACACATCACCGGAGCATAAGAACCTTCACAAAAGGCTCGTCGCCACTGCAAGAAGTTTGAAGAAGCAGAAGCGGAAGCTCAAAACAGCGGTAAGACGTACTCAGAATGAGATGGAGCAAAGTACTCAAGACCGCAGACAAATACGGCAATAGTCACCAAGCAAAGAGCTACCCGAAGCGCAAGTTGTTGCCCGAATTCGACGAGGAGGCCGTAAAGCCACCACAATCAAAAAGCAAAGAGGCCGCCTGGCCGGATAGACGACCAGATGACAGGCTAAGAGTGGCAAGCGGTGCCGCACACAAGCCGGCACATGATACACATAAAGATCCTCGCAAAAAGGATGGCCCGGTCAGGTCCATTTATGGGCCAAAAAAGAGGGCTCTAGGAAGCAACACAACACGCCAAGTGTTCGAAGATAATGGCACACCTAAATACAGGGGCGCCGCACACCCACTATGTTTCACCGATGAGGTACTGGATCATGAATTTCCAGCGGGTTTTAAGCCCGTAAACATAGAGGCATACGACAGAACAACAGACCCCGGAGTCTGGATTGAGGATTACATCCTACACATACATATGGCTAGAGGAGACGATCTCCATGCCATAAAATACCTACCCCTCAAGCTCAAAGGGCCAGCTCGGCATTGGCTCAAAAGCCTCCCAGAAAATACCATTGGAAGTTGGGAAGAGCTCGAGGATGTGTCTAGAGCAAATTTTCAGGGGACTTATGTCTGCCCTCCAGATGCAGACGATTTAAGTCACATAACTCAACATCCCGGAGAGTCAGCACGCAAATTCTGGAATAGGTTCCTCACCAAAAAGAACCAAATAGTCGACTGTCCGGACGCTGAAGCCTTAGCAGCTTTTAAACATAACGTCCGAGACGAATGGCTCGCCAGACACCTCGGCCAGGAAAAACCAAGAACAATGGCCGCACTAACGAGCCTCATGACCCGCTTTTGCGCGGGAGAAGATAGCTGGCTGGTAAGATGCAGCACCAGTGACCCAAGTACATCCGAGGTCAGAGATGGAAATGGGAAATCATGACGCAGAAAAGATCAGCGCCGGAATAAGAAAATGGCCCAAAGAACACGGCGGTCAAGGCCGGATTCAAAAGCTCTCGGCCGAACAACAAAACACTGCCTCTTAAGGACAACAGTGACGAGCTATCCAACCTAAACAAAATTTTGGATAGGATATGTCAAATCCACAGCACCCCCGGGAAGCCTGCAAACCACACCCACCGAGATTGTTGGGTCTTCAAGCAGTCCGGCCGAATCAACGCCGAACACAAGGGGCTCAACACGCCAAGCGAGGACGAGGACGAACCCCACAAGCAGAGTGCCGGAAAACAAAAGAACTTCCCACAAGAAGTAAAAACAGTGAATTCACTTCAAGTGATAACAAGGAAAAATACGGAGGCGTCTATCAAAGCACATGCCGCACGGTCCACCCCAGCGGAATCCCGAGATTGGATGTCAAAACCAATTACTTTCGACCATCTGGATTACTCCAGAAGTATTCGAAACGCAGGATGGACTGCTTTGATATTGGATCCTATAATCGACAGACTACAATTTACACAAGTCCTAATGGATGGCGGTAGCGATTTAAACCTGCTATATCCGGACACAATCCGCAGGATGGGGATAGACCCTACCAAAATTCGCCATAGCAGCACTTCCTTCAAAGGAGTGACGCCAGGCCCTTACGCCAATTGCACGGGATCCTTACTACTAGAAGTTGTGTTCGGTTCATCCGACAACTTCCGTCGCGAAAAGCTAATCTTCCATATCGCCCCATTTAAAAGTAGCCACCAAGCACTATTGGGACGTGAAGCTTTTGCCCGCTTTAATGCAATACCGCATTACGCGTCTCTTACACTTAAAATGCCCGGTCCACGCGGCATCATCTCTTTGAAAGGTCGCTTAAGACCCCGGACACGGCTAGGCGAGTCCGGCATAAATAAACTAGGGGCTTCCTAGCCGCATACCCCTTTACAAGGGGCTGTGAGCATGAACAATGAGAGCCAATAAAAGCTCAACTTCCTTCATTTTTTCATGCTCTGTTTTAGATACATTTCTTGCACGATATCTTTCCAAACTAAGTTCTTCTCTTTTATAGATGAACAGCGTGCTACACCCGTCCAGGATACAGCACAACGGAGACACAGGCGCAGACGTGCAGCAGGGACCCGTTGCAAGGATTCTTTTCAAATTAAGACCCTGCGTAAACCTTTCTTACCGTCTCTTGTTGATACACATCCCCCGGTTTCCTACCATAACCGATGAGGAGGCTGGCGTTTTGGCATCGTCCGCGTCAGAAATTTTCGCCCGTACCTGGACACTAGGGGCTTAGGGCATTGTTCTGCCCGTTATCTAAAGACTGAATACCTTAGGGAGTGTTCGGCGTCTCGAGTTAGGCCTTATATGCATCAGCTCCGAATCATGTCTTTGGTCAAATGTTGGGTTTGCCCGGCTCCTGTGTTTTGCTGCCTTACGTTCCGTATCATCGGCTAACGCGACACCAGGAGAACTACTGCGATTGTGCCCTGGTTTGGCCGGGCGAGCACCTCAGTAGAGAAAGCCGAAAACTGACTATCATGATATAGCGAGAGACTGTTCAACCACTCAATCGACTACCGGAATGTCTAGAATTCCCCTGCTTTGACGAAGGACCGTTTCCCGGTCAGGCACATACGCGCCCCGAATTCAAAGAACGCGGTGCCCCTAGGGGCTATATCGTAGCCCCACCTTCGAACTCCTATGGCTAAGTGAAAGTGATAAAGCATTATAGTCCGGTTGCCTAGTTTGCTACGCTACCACCTCCTTCACAGGACCAAGACGTTGGATTAAGTGTGAAAATGTGCTATTTTGCAAACACCCCCGCACCATGTGCGTGGGGGCTGAAGCCGAAGACTGCCATCTTTCAGGTTATATACACATATACATTAACGGCCGCATAGGAGATATTTCAATACTTGAACGCACAAGTATAAAAAGCACTTATATTATGAATATCGTTTTACAAATCATACATGTCATTTGAACATAACATTTTTCGAGCACTGCGGCTCTATTAAACGAGCGCCCTGCAGGACTTCCCCAAAATAGTGCTCGGCGGGTAACCGGCTCTCGTCCGAACCCCGGGATGCAACGTCGGTGGCATCCATCTCCGCCCAGTATGTCTTAACACGGGCGAGAGCCATCCGTGCACCCTCTATGCATGCCGACCACTTCATCGCCTTGATATGCGGCACCGCCCCAAGGAATTGCTGTAATAAGCCAAAATAACTCTTCGTCTTGGGCTATCCGGACACATATGAGCCACTACATCCGTCATGGCAAATCCGGACAATCTATTCAGCTCAGTCCACTCAGCCAACTGATCGGTCAACGGAAGTGAACGCTTCGGACTATGGAATTGAGACCAAAAAAGCTCTTCCATCTCGTGATCCTTTTGGCTCCGGAAGTGCACAACCGCATCCGCCGCACTCGCCGCCAAATCCAGATAAGGATCCTCCGCACCCCACAGCTGGCCAAGCTGAGCATACTTCTGATCTGTGAACTTCCTGCGCAGCAGAAAGGGCTTTCCAGCCACAATGTCTCCAGCCTGATGCAGCTCCTTCTTTATAGCCCTCATTGCAGAACGGGCATCCTTGGCTTCGGCGGTGGCCTTCTTCAGGTCCTCTTGCTCCGCTCGGTGTTCTTTTTCAAGAACCTCATAGCGGTCGGTAACATCCTTCAGCTTCACGGCCATTCCGGCCATCTCCTCCCTGCTTCGGCAGTGAGCAGCCTTTTCGGCTTTTAGCTCTTTGGCTGCCTTCGAGGCAGCCGCATCACTCCTTCTGGCCTGCTCCTTGGCTCGAGCAAGCTCTGCCCGAAGGTCCTCCACAGCAGTGGCACCATATGCATTAAGCATACATGTTGTAAGGAGTGGGCATCAGCTCCCTTACTAGGTGACTATGGAGAAACAACCTACCTGGTGACTCGTCAAGTCGTTTATTGACGAGCACGATGTCCGCATCCGCAACGTCGAGTTGCCGCTTTAGCTCGGCAACTCTATCAGTCCGGCTGGCCACCGGACGATCCGCCACCTGCATAGGAAAGGCGAGAATTAATAACTGAGATTATGATCCTCGGCACGCTGTCGCTTTTCAACAACATACCGAGTCTCAGGGGCTACTATCTATACAGGGCGCACTCTATGTGCAAAACTGTCAAAAGGTATGTCATTTTTACGTACCTCAAACCCCGCCAGTAAACTTCTGACGGCATCATGCAACCCGCCCTCAGCGGATGAAATTCTTTCAATCACCGTACTCATTAATGTACGGTGATCTTCTAAGATAGACGCCCTCTCGAGCAGATCCTTCAGCTCCCCCGGCCGTACACCAGTTGGTGCCGAACTCTCCGGCCCTGCCGGACTCGGGGATACCCTCCGCGACGACACCTCAGGGTCGTCCGCCCCGCCTGACGGTGCGGCAGATGGAGGCGTCTCGCTCTCCATCATCTCCGGACGAAGGTCCCCCGAAGACGAGCTCAGCTGAGAAGGACGGAGATCCGAACTACAAGGTAAAAACTTCGGTTATCCTCAGAAGCAAAAACAGGGATGTCCCTTATTACAAAACTCCCCTTTTTCTACTTACGGCTCGCTGGAGGGCTGATTCCTTAGGGAGATAGTGTGGCCGGGGCTTCCCCTGGCGCAGGACCCTCTGGTGAAGATTTCTTCCCCTGCTTTGAGGCCTTAGCCTCCGGATCTTCGGAAGCGGTCCTCTTCTCCCCCTAGAAGGTGGGATTCTCGATCCCCCCTTTCTCGAAAGCCTCCTTAGTGGAGGCGGTAGTTTCTCTGTTTTCCCCTTCGCCCTCCTCTGAAGGTGCAACCTCCATCATCTTGACCAACACGGGATCCGGCGCGGTCTCCCGGAGGGGGGCCGGACACCGTATCAGTTTTGCTTGCGCTATCCACTCATGTTCAAAGGACGATTGGTTAAAAGGCAAATCCAAGATATGCAAACAAATGGTACGTCCAGACACAGGGCTACTTACTTGAGTATCCGGGCGATTGCAGCTTAAGCCGGCGTCCTCGGTCAATTCCGGACACACCTCTTGTGATCCGAAGAACAATTTGTACATCTCCACGGGTGTCATACCCATGAAGTGTTGGAGAGCTCGTGGCCCCTCCGGATTGAATTCCCACAGGCGGAGGGGGCGACGCTTGCAGGGCAGAAGGCGCCGAATCAGCATAACCTGCGTCACCACGACCAGATTGATCTCCCTCTCTTGGAGGTCTCGAATCCGGCCCTACAATAGGAGTACGTCCTTGGACGGCCCCCAGTCAAGCCCTTTGTTGACCCATGACATCAGCCGTTGTGGAGGGCCAGAGCGGAAGACGGGCGGCGGCCTCTGCCTGCTGCCCCTGGGAGAGGTAATATAGAACCAATCCTGTTGCCACAAACCGAGCTCCTCCTAAAAAGAGCCCTCGGGCCATGGAGCATCGCCCTCTTGCTTATAATCGCCCCGCCGCACTCTGCCTGACGCCCCTCAATCATCTTCGGCTCCACGTTGAAGGTTTTGAGCCATAAACCGAAGTGAGGGGTGGTGCGGAGGAAGGCTTCGCAGACGACAATGAATGATGAGATATGGAGGATGGACTCCGGAGCCAAGTCATGGAATTTCAGCCCATAGTAAAACATGAGCCCACTCACAAAAGGATCCATCGGGAAGCCTAAACCCCGACAGAGGTGAGACACGAACACGATGCTCTCGCCTGGCTCGGGAGTAGGAATGACTTGCCCTTGGGCAGGCAACCTATGCGAAATCTCGTAGGTTAAGTACCTGGCTTCTCTCAGCTTTAGCACGTCCTCTTCCGTGACGGAGGAGGGCATCCACCGGCCATGTAGGTCGGAGCCGGACATTCTCGAAGGTCCGAAGTGCTCGAATCTGGAGCCCTGAGTGCTGGAACTTGGGGCGAGGGGTAGACTCGATTGAGGATTGAAGAAAAGAAACGAGCCTTGGTCTTATTATAAAGAGGGAGAATACCAAGAGCCGTCCCCGTGACCGTTTGGAACTCGCCTTCGATGGAGGGGGCATGGCAACGGGCGCGGTTGGGTTACCAACGTCCGTATTGATGGGAATCCCGGAATAAGGGGAACACGATCTCTGCTTCGACAAGACGTGCCAAGGAAACACGCTGAGGTGGTATAATAAAAACGATTCGAGTAAAGGCTTGGTAATGGTGTGATGTCACGCCACAAAATACGTCAGCGGATTGAACTTGTGTGAATATTATTCTCTCTACGGTGGTACGTGGAATTTATTTTACAGAGCCGGACACTATCAAGGTGTTCACTATCTTCTATGAATTATTCGGAGGAGGAACCCGCCTTGCAATGCCGAAGACAATATGCACGCCAGACTCGTTGTCATTGAAGCCTGGTTCAGGGGCTAGTGAGGGAGTCCTGGACTAGGGGGTGTCCGGATAGCCGAACTATCATCATCGGCCGGACTCCAAGACTATGAAGATACAAGATTGAAGACTTCATCCCGTGTCCGGATGGGACTTTCCTTGGCGTGGAAGGCAAGCTTGGCAATACGGATATGTAGATCTCCTACCATTGTAACCGACTCTGTGTAACCCTAGCCCTCTCCGGTGTCTATATAAACCGGAGGGTTTTAGTCCATAGGACGAACAACAATCATACCATAGGCTAGCTTCTAGGGTTTAGCCTCCTTGATCTCGTGGTAGATCCACTCTTGTACTACCCATATCATCAATATCAATCAAGTAGGAGTAGGTTTTTACCTCCATCGAGAGGGCCCGAACCTGGGTAAAAACATCGTGTCCCTTGTCTCCTATTACCATCTGCCTAGACGCACAGTTCGGGACCCCCTACCCGAGATCCGCCGGTTTTGACACCGACACAAACCCTTAAAGATTATGGGATACATGTGAAACATGTTCCATTGCTTTATGATAATGAAAGTGCTATTAAGATTTCTCACAACCCCATGCAACATTCTCGGACTAAGCATATTGAAGTTCATCACCATTTTATTCGAGATCATGTTGCTAAAGGGGACATCAATCTTAAGCATGTTCGTACCGATAAGCAATTGGCGGATATATCCACCAAACTGCTTGATGAGAAAGTGTTTTCCCGTTTAAGAGGTGAATTGAACATCATTGATGCCTCAAATTTGGACTAGGAACTCCATTTATATGCATGCAAGGCATGCGTCTTTCTATGACTAATCCTTGATATTTCTCTTAAGATGATGATCATATGTCTTGGATCTATACTTGTACCCTTGCATGTTATCTAACCCTTGTGGGTACTTGGATGAGCCCAAAATCCATGAGATTTCAAGTCACTCACATGCTAAGCAATCTCTACGTCACCAAGTCTCTACTATATGGTTGTGGAATACAAGGAAGGATGACTGATACGTCTCCAACATATCTATAATTTTTGATTGATCCATGCTACTTTATCTACTGTTTTAGGCAATATTGGGCTTTATTATCCACTTTTATATTACTTTTGGGACTAACCTATTAACCGGAGGCCCTTCCCAGATTTGTTGTTTTATGCCTACTTCAGTGTTTCGAGGAAAAGGAATATCAGACGGAGTCAAAACGGAACGAAATCAACTGGAGAAGTTAATTTTGGAAGGAAAGCCACCCGATGGACTTGGAGTGCATGTCAGGGAAGAAGGGAGGTGCCCACGAGGGTGGGGAGCGCGCCCCCGTGCCTCGTGACCCCCCTTCGGTCCACCGACGTATTCCTTTCACCCATATATACCCACGTATCCTAAAACTTCCAGAACAGAAGATAGATCGGGAGTTCCGCCGCCGCAAGCCTCTATAGCCACCGAAAACCTCTCGGGAGCCCGTCCCGGCACCCTGCCGGAGGGGGGATCCTTCACTGGTGGCCATCTTCATCATCCCGGTGCTATCCATGCAGAGGAGGGAGTAGTTCACCCTCGGGGCTGAGGGTATGTACCAGTAGCTATGTGTTTGATCTCTCTCTCTCTCTCTCTCTCGTGTTCCCTCTATGGCATGATCTTGATGTATCCCGAGCTTTGCTATTGTAGTTGGATCTTATGATGTTTCTCCCCCTCTACTCTCTTGTGATGAATTGAGTTTCTCCTTTGAAGTTATCTTATCGGATTGAGTCTTTTATGAGAACACTTGATGTATGTCTTGCCGTGATTATCTGTGGTGACAATGGGATATCGTGTGCCACTTGATGTATGTTTTGGTGATCAACTTGCGGGTTTCGTGACATTGGGAACCTATGCATAGGGGTTGGCACACGTTCTTGACTCTCCGATAGAAACTTTGGGGCACTCTTTGAAGTACTTTGTGTTGGTTGGATGAATCTGAGATTGTGTGATGCATATCGTATAATCATGCCCACGGATACTTGAGGTGACAATGGAGTATCTAGGTGACATTAGGGTTTTGGTTGATTTGTGTCTTAAGGTGTTATTCTAGTACGAACTCTTTTATAGATCGACCCGAAAGAATAGCTTTGAGGTGGTTTCGTACCCTACCATAATCTCTACGTTTGTTCTCCGCTATTAGTGGCTTTGGAGTGACTCTTTGTTGCATGTTGAGGGCTTGTTATATGATCTATCTATGTTATTATTGTTGAGAGAACTTGCACTAGTGAAAGTATGAACCCTAGGCCTTGTTTCCTATCATTGCAATACCATTTAGGCTCACTTTTACCACTTGTTACCTTGCTGTTTTTATTATTTCAGATTACAAAAACCTTTATCTACTATCTATTTTGGACTTGTATCACCATCTCTTCGCCGAACTAGTGCACCTATACAATTTGCCATTGTATTGGGTGTGTTGGGGACACAAGAGACTCTTTGTTATTTGGTTGCAGGGTTGCTTGAGAGAGACCATCTTCATCCTACGCCTCCCACGGATTGATAAACCTTAGGTCATCCACTTGAGGGAAATTTGCTACTGTCCTACAAACCTGTGCACTTGCAGGCCCAACAACGTCTACAAGAAGAAGGTTGTGTAGTAGACATCAATGACCTCACTCAACATATCCTTTTGACAATTTCTATATATCAAATTTAATTTGGTATCAAGTTTCATGTTTGTCATTTTTGGATGCACAAGTGCTCTTCCTTGCAAGACTAACCCATGTAGGAAGATGAACTCAAACTACAAGTGGTGCTCTCAAATTTTGATGGACTACATCAACCTTCAGCAACCAACACAAGTTCAACTACATGACCAAGATCAACACAACCCAAAGTATGTTATTCCATCTTAGAGAAGCTTTGATCCAAGTCATGAGTTAAAGCAACTCAACGAGATGTGAATACATCAAAGTGCTTAAAGAAAAACTGTAACCCTATTTTGTGCTTAAACGATGAGTATGAACTTGATCAAGTGACTTCACTTGACTCCTAAGTCAATATACTCTAACATAGGTGACCTTGTCGCCTACCCCTTCTAGATGAAGTTCTCTAGTGTGTCTATGATCTTTGTTTTTCTTTGTTTCTGTCTTTGTGCTTCCTTGTGTCAAAAAAAACTTCATCTAGATCTCTTTTCTTTTGTGTGTTTTCTTATCTAATTTATTGCAAATCCTTTAATAAACTCCTTGCAAATCTTTGTGAAATTTCAATTGCCAAGTGAGCTTAGTTGACAAGTTTTTTTCCTCTACATCGAACTCGGACATACCGAGTCTAGCAAATTGGCTAGACCGAATTACAAGGGTTCCTTGTATATAGTTCATCGGTACAACCGAAAAGGACTAGCTCAGTCTGATCGATTCGCACTCTCAGTAGCTCTGATATCTTGGAGTTGCCGATGAAAACCACTCGGTGTCACCGATTTCGTTGCTGAAGAAAACATTTTGCCATTACATTTTGCACATTTATTCCAGCTCCACTCAATGATTCTTATCCTCTACCCTCATCATAATCTACATGCTGCTTTGTAACGTGTCTCAAGGACCAAACAATTGACTCATACTCCATAAGTTCCCTTCTTGGAAATTGATGTCAAAGGGGGAGAGTGAACACATCAAAGCTTATCACATGGGAGAGAAAGCACATCTTAGCTTCCCCAAATGCTTGTTGCCAATAGAGGAGAGAATCCACATGTCTTCAAGAGGGGAAAGACATGTTAATATTTGATTGATTGTACCACTTATTGCTTTAATGTTTCTTGCTCTGATTTTCTCTTACCCTACCTTCTCCCATTATCCCATATCAGATTCAGGGGAGAAAGAGTTCATATCCAAGGGAAGAAAATCTTTGAAATACATTGCATATCTTTAATCTTTGGGGACATGTCTATATCCAAATGGAGTACAAAGCACTCACTCATTACATGTCATCCTAGTCTTGGTACTCTTGTGGTTTCCTTTGCTTTATTTAGAGTGTTCTTGTGTTATCTAACCTTGTTTTCTCAAGCTCATCTCTTCCAAAGCCAGCTCAAGACCACAAGGTAAGTATATGCATCACACTCATGTGCATGATGATGTCCTGTTGCTGCACATATTATTTGCAAGAAGGATTCATGAACATGTAGTTATAACTACTCTATCAACATCATTGCTTGCTCTGACATGCTTATGCGTTCACATGTTCTTATATTCCATATTTACATGTTTGCATACATGTAGGGGGAGCCTATGCATGTTACATGTCCTTCCAAAGCTTTACCTGTTGCTATACATATCTTTATCTAAAGCTTTGATGTATGTTGTCATCAATTACCAAAAATGGGGAGATTGAAAGCACAAGTGCTCCCTGGGTGATTTTGGTAATTAATGACAACGTATCTCTTGTTGGACTAATACTTTTGTCGAGTACACTTCAGATGAGTTCAATAATGGCGTGGCAAGGTGAAAGAGGATGTGGAACCCCTTGAAAATGCTAAGGACAAATGTTGGCAAAGACTCAAGACTCTTCATTTTCATTATATTGATCCAAGATCACATTGAGTCCATAGGAAAGACAATACTATTAAAAGGGGATGAGGTGTTGCTTAATGGTCTACTTGCTCAAAGTGATTAGTGATATTGTTCCAAAACCCTCAACCCCTTTCTCATTTCCACATAGGTCCAAAACCTATAGTCAAACTCGGCCCCACCGATTTGATCTATCCGGCGCCACCGAGTTCATTTGACATAGCCACTGCCAAAACCCTTGTCAATTCGGTCTCACCGATACGACTCTCGGTCTCACCAAGATGGCTTTGCAAACTCTCTGTTTCCCTTCGTAACATTTCGGTCTCACCGAAATGAGTGATCGGTCCCACCGAGTTCGCATTGAAAACTTTCTGTTTCCCTTTCGTAATGTTTCGGCCTCACCGAAAGGAGCGATCGGTCCCACCGAGTTTGCTTGACCAAGTCTCTGTTTGCTGATTGCTGAAATCGGTCTCACCGGGTTCATGCGACCGGTCTCACCGAGATGAGGTTTTGCCCTAGCCCTAGCACGTCGGTCCCACCGACATTCCTAACATTCACATTTTGAACTAAATCGGTCTCACCGAGTTCTTCTATTCGGTCTGACCGAATTGGGAAAACATGTGTAATGGTTGGATTTTGTGTGGAGGCTATATATACCTCTCCACCCCTTCTCCATTTGTGAGAGAGCCATTAGAACGTGCCTACACTTCCACTACTCATTTTCTGAGAGAGAACCACCTACTCATGTGTTGAGACCAAGACATTCCAATCCAACCACAAGAATCTTGATCTCTAGCGTTCCCCGAGTGGCTTTCCACTCAAATCATCTTTCGACCATAGCCAAATCTGTGAGAGAGAGTTGAGTGTTGGAGAGACTATCATTTGAAGCACAAGAGCAGGGATTTCATCATCAACACATCATCTATTACCTTTTGGAGAGTGGTGTCTCCTAGATTGGTTAGGTGTCACTTGGGAGCCTCCGTTAAGATTGTGGAGTTGAACCAAGGAGTTTATAAGGGCAAGGAGATCGCCTACTTCGTGAAGATATACCCAAGTGAGGCATGTCCTTCGTGGGCGATGGCCATGGTGGGATAGACAAGGTTGCTTCTTCCTGGACCCTTCGTGGGTGGAGCCCTCCGTGGACTCGCAGCCGTTACCCTTCGTGGGTTGAAGTCTCCACCAACGTGGATGTACGATAGCACCACGTATTGGAACCATGCCAAAAATCTCCGTGTCTTCATTGCATTTGCACACTCCAATTCCGTCCCTTTACTTTCATGCAACTAGCATGCTTTACTCTTTCCGCTGCTTATACTCTTGCCATGCTTGCTTGAAGTGTGTAGGGAATGCTTAAAATTGTGCTAATCTTCAACCTCAACTTGTAAAACATAAAAACTGCTACTTTTGCTTGTCGAGGGTCTAATCACCCCCTCTAGACTCCTCTTCTTGATCCTTACACCTGCAAAAAATCTTAAACAAGAATTGTATAGCAAGACATGGTCACCTACATTGAATTCATTCTTTTGTATCCTTTTGTCATGCCATCTTTTAACCTTTTATTTAAACAATTTGGCATTCTCATAGGCTTGGGTTGTCCATTCATCAAGTGAGCTAATGTCAAATAGCCTCTTTTCACCGACAAGTTTGAAATCATAGTTGAGCTCTTTAATTGCCCAATAAACTTTATGTTCTAGTTCAAGAGGTAAGTGACATGCTTTTAGCAGTTCTATAAGGAGGCATACCCATAGGATTCTTATAAGCAGTTCTATAAGCCCATGATGCATCATCAAATTTATCAGACTATTTTTTTCTAGATCTATTTTGCAAGATCAATTTTATTTCTCTATTACTTAATTCTACTTGACCACTGGACCGAGGATGGTATGGAGATGCAATTCTATGGTTGGCATCATACTTAGCAAGCAATTTACGAAAGACACCATGAATAAAATGTGAATCACCATCAGTCATTAAATATCTAGTGTGACGCCCCCGATTCAATCATACACTAATCATACACGCAAATGTGTACGATCAAGATCAGGGACTCACGGGAAGATATCACAACACAACTCTAGACACAAATTAAAATAATACAAGCTTCATATTATAATCCAGGGACCTCGAGGTCTCGAATACAAACAAGTTAGTGGAAGCAACAATATCCGAGTACAGACATAAGTTAAATAGGACTGCATTAAGAAGGCAAACACAAAAGCAGCAACAATCGAAGAGGCAAGCCCTCCTGCCTGGGACCTCTTAACTACTCCTAGTCGCCAGCGGTCTACAAGTAGCAGTAGGCTCCATCGGGGTAGTAGTATCCGTTGGTGATGGCATCTAGCTCCTGGGATCCACCATCTGGTCGCAGCAACCAGAAAGAAGGAAGAAGAAGGGGGGAGAGGGGTAGCAAAGCAACCGTGAGTACTCATCCAAAGTACTCGCAAGCATCAGATCTATACTAAGTATGCATGAGTATCAAATGGAAGGGTTGTATCTGTGGACTGAACTGCAGAATGCTAGAATAGAGGGAAGGCTTAGCCTATTGAAGATTAGCATCTTCAAGCATCTTGCAGCATTCAGAAGAGTATAGAATAGCATTTTAACATCTAACAAGCATGTTGTAATATTAATCCCAGAGATCCTTCCTCGACTCCGTGCGAGAAAGCAATCCCGGAGCCAACATATCCATCACATATCTCAATAATCCATTTCTAGTTGTAATAGATCAGGATACCACTCCGAGCATCCATTACCGTGGACACGACTATTCGAATGGATAACTTCCCTGCAGGGGTGCACCACACTACCCAACATGCTTGATTACTCTGGCCGGACACACTTCCTTGGGTCCATGCCTAGCCTTGAAAGATCAACATGTCGCAGCCCTACCTAGGCTCAGCAGAGAGGTCCCCGCCGGTCTACATCCTAAGCACTCCGGGGTCTTGGGCCCATCACCCATTGCACTCTGGGCCGTTGTGTGATGAGCCAAGACGAGCACCACCTCATCCTGGATGGCATTGGCCTGACATGCCCACAATGATGAACTAGATGTTTGACAAAACTTCGGCTGATACTACGACGCCGAGTGCCTATACTTGTTCCCGCGTGGTGGTTAGTGCGTAAAGGCCAGTGGCCAACTTAGAACAAATACCAAAATCCTTAGTGTGTTAGGAGGTCGCAGAGACGAGAAGGGACTCACGATAATGTGACCCTGTCGCCCCGTCTCGAGGAAATACGGCAAGGGCCAGGCCCAGGCCCAACCCTCTCTCTCTAGGGCGGTCTACCTGCCCGACCATGCCTCGTAATTATCTCGCGGGTGCTCTTCGGGTTCTCCCAACTTTCGCATTAACTCACAGGTACCCCTCAGGGCCGACCCGACTAACCAGAGACTATCAGGACTCAGGTCCACCTCAACCGCGCTGGTACTGCCTATCCCTCCAGTCCTGCAGTAACAGTTCACGGGGGCTACAGGTAAAGGTAACATTGTGTCTGTAACATCAAGGGGGAAACCCGAGGAATCACCCTCGATGGAATCCACCTGATTTAATCATCAAGGTGAACGTATGAGGAATCATCCTCAAGGTTCACACTTGAGGTGTTGCACGACAGAGTCGTATCAGGAGTGGTGAAAGAGGAATCACCCTCTATGACCACAACTGAATAGCTACACTTTAGAGTTATCATCAGGAGTGTGTTATGAGGTATCATCCTCGGCACTCGATAGTAGCTCTGCAGAGTCAAGCAACAAAGGGGGTGTGATGTGATGTGTCGGGCTCTGGATGTCGATCCTGTTGATCAAGTCATCGGTCATCAAGCTGAGGCAACTGGGACAACATGAGGGGTCACTGATGGATCACTAACCGACCTATACTAAGCAGTTTAGGATAAGCAGGTAAGGTTTAATGAGCAGGTTACAAAAGCAAGCTATGCATCAGAATAGGAGCAAACAATTACAGTAGAACAATCTAATGCAAGCATGCGAGAGAATGGAATGGGCGATATCGGAATGATCAAGAGGGGTTGGCTTGCCTGGAAGCTCTACTAAAAAGGAAGAAGTGTCGTCGTGATGTAGTCGATCACAGTAGCATTAGCAGCAATCTCGGGGACGGTTGCAGGTTCGCTATGCTAGGGATGTGCGACAGACGAACAGACTGCGTATTCAGATGCATCACATATTTCTGAGCAACTTTCATGTATAAAACTTTTTCATTCGAGCTACGAATTATTTTATATTAATTTTCGAATTTTTAAGCATTTTCTGAAATCATTATTAATCAAAAAGTAAATACTGCATCAACATGGCGCCATCAGTCAACATTTACCATTAACTGGTCAAACTGACAGCCAGGGCCCACTGTCATTGACTCACTCACCTAACCTCATTTTAACAGGATAATTAAGGGGCGGGACCCACTGTCATAGGCATATTAGTGTAATTATATTGATTAACTAAGTTAATTAATTAATTAATTAATCAACTAAATTAGTTATTATTTCTATTTTTATTATTTTAATTTTCATATTTCATCAGTTTTTGTTTTAACAGGGGGCGGGCCCACTAGTAAGTGGCATAGGCAGGCCTCTCCTGTGGCTGGGCACGCACAGACGCAGAGGCGTGCGGCGGCCATAGCTTGCCAGGAGGCCAGCATGAGGCAGCAAGCGTCGGGGGCTGCGGCTAGCGGCGGATGAAGGCAGGAGCGACGGGGCGTGCACGTTGGTGAGGCCAGCTGCGGACGGCGGCGAGGCGAGTTAGAGGGAGAGGGCGACCGCAGACAGAGAAGGGAGAGGGAGAGGTGCTCACAGAGGCCCTACAGAGATGTTAGAGTGGGCTCGAGCGAGAGCTCGTGGGGAGCGGTGTTGGAGAAGATCGAAGGCGGCCAAGGCGGGCGAGGACGATGCTGTGGGGCACTTCGTCTCGATCCGGTGAGCGAGGTCGACGTAGCCGATAGCGGTGACGCTTCAAGGCAGGCTGGCAAGACGAGGAGTGGCCGGTGGCCGCGGTGGCGCGAGGCGGATAGCGACGAGCTCGCTCAGTGGAGGGGGGGTCTGGTGGAGGGGATGAAGTGAGAGGAGAGGGGGGGGGGCGAGTGGAGCAGGTGGGCGAGTGAGAACCGAGGCACCAAAGGGGGCTGGCGGCCTTATCCCTGGGCGGAGCCGGTGAGGTGGTCGTGTGGTGACAACAGTGCGCGGACGCGCGCGCTGCGGTCGGACACACAATGCGTGTGGGGAAGACGACAAAGAAGTGAGTGGTCCAGCTTGTGGGGTGGCCTACTGGGCCGACCGGGTCGAGGCCCAGTGGGGGAAAAGGGGGTTTCTTTTCTTTTTTAGTTTTTCCTTTCAAAACAAAACTATTTTTATAAAATAAAAGACTTGCACCGAAAATATTATTATTATTTAAGCCACTGCCACACATAATTTGGCACATTAATTAAAGTAGTTTGCATTTGTTTATTATTTTAAAAGCATTTAAATATTTTTTAGCCACTATTTTGATTATTTAAGAACATTTAAACACTTAAAAAAGGTTGGTTCCACCACCAAAATTAGTTAGGGATTATTTGCCACACAATGAACATTTTAGTTTTGACAATTGAAAAGATTTATAGTTTGACTAGATTTTAAATTTGGATTTGAATGGGGTTTGAGTCACCGCGAGTTTATCAACAGTAACCGTGGTGACATGGAATCATTAGTAGAGGATTACTGTAGCTTAATTATCGGGGCGTCGCATCTCGGGAGTCCAAACCTCGGAAAAATAACTTTCTAAAGCATTTTAATGGAGGTGTTATGATCAGCTCTACTAGTTGGAATAGCTTCTACCCACTTAGTAACATAATCAACAACAACCAAAATATGTTTATACCCATTGGAGGAAGGAAAAGGTCCCATATAATCAAACCCCCAAACATCAAATGGTTTAATAACAAGTGAATAATTCATAGGCATCTCCTGACGTCTACTAATTGTTGGAGATATGCCCTAGAGGCAATCATGTGATGACGACATTTCCCTATGTGTTCATGAGTCCTTTGTATTACCCTTGAACATCATCAATGATATGTATCAATAAGTATGTGACCTGTTTGTGGAACGATGTATTGTATGATGATTGTTCTAATGGTCCCTAGTTGATAAGGTTATGCGGACACATATCCTTGACTAGTATACGACTAGGTTGATGACTATGTTTCACAGGTCATGTGCATGGAGATGCTAAACCAATAGTATGGACTCGGGGATGGAGATCACCGAGACAGACCGACCACTTTGAGACGCAACGAGGTATAGTCATCTGTTAGTCTGAAGTACAATGTATATGACATGTCCTAGACCTGAGATCCACACATGTTCTCAGGATGAGGATCGACTCACTTAGGGTCTATCAAACACTACTCCATAACTAGGTAGTTATAAAGGTAGCTTTCGGGTGAGTCATGAGACATGCTGCGAGACATGGTTGACCAAGATGGGATTTACCCCTCCTATTTGGAGAGATATACTCTGGGCCCTCTCGAGTGATGAGATTAAGAAAGCATGGCCCTGCCGAGTTGCTTCCCTTCCTGGTCCGTGCACTTGAAGATGTCACGGACGGCCTTGGTCCTACGTTCGAGGCCGAGGCGCGTGCCCTGTCTTCTACAGCGCTGACGCGTGTCCTCGGCCACGTCTACCTTCGCGACCCCAACGTCGACCTCGACAGCCTGCTGGAACCCGTGAGCGGCGACCTTGCCGCTGCTACTGCTGAGGCCGTGAAAGGCCGAGCCAAGGCTTTGCTGGGGAGGTTCCGCGCCTTCAGCACCTTGCCTGGGCGCGCTGTCGCCAGCTCCGCGGCCTCAGGGGGCGGAGCCGCCCAGCGTGACTCCACCACAGGCGGCGGCGCCACTGGAAAGTGATCCCTTCGCGGGTTCTGTCCTGTTTAATTTCCTGCAACATGCACCATGCCCTGTGGAGGCATTTAAACTTGTGTTTGGCATATTGAAACAATCTATGGCTTGTAATATTTGCTTTTGAATTCCCTAGAATTTGCATTTTTCCCTCCTATTTGCCTGTGTTCTGCGTCGGCAGGGCCCGACCCCGCGCAGACCTCAGCCGCCGTTAGCCCCGACCGAAAACCAGGACGGGACTAAGGAGTGAGGGGCTACGTGGCAAGTTAGGCTCCTGAGTCGCGATACTCAGGAGTCCCCCTTGACGCGCAAACAGCAAGTAGGGAAGGGAGGCGTAGGAGTGGATTCGTCGCTCTACGTCGGCAGGGCCCGGCACCGCGCATACCTCAGCCGCCGTTAGCCCCGACCGGAAACCAGGACGGGACTAAGGAGTGAGGGGCTACGTGACTAGTTAGGCTCCTGAGTCACGATGCTCAGGAGTCCCCCTTGACGTTCAAACGAGTTTTCATACCTTAGCTCCGCTCGGGGAGGGGCGCGTGACGACCAGGTCCGAGGGACCTAACTGGGCGGCATGTGCTCGGGCGTGGCCCGGGCGTAGCCCCCGTGTCCAGCCCCCTCGCGTGGCACTCCCGAGGGAGGCGTTGCGATGGTGCCGGGCACTGAGCTCTGGGCTCCCTAAGGTTGGTACGGCTGTGGGCCGCCCTCAGTTGTCTATCACCAGCGTGGAGCATAGTGCTTTCGTATGTGTACGGGCATAGCCTCTCCTCGGCAGTGTCGTCAGCCAGCGCGGAGCATGGTGCTTCCACTGGTACGTGGGAGGGGGCTCCCCTCCGGGAGGAGCCCCTGGGGCATGTACAGGCCCGCCCTAACACTTGGCTGGCACGGTAGGGCTAGGAGAGGTGTATCTGGGCACCCGTGAGCCAGCGCGGGACTCACGAGGCCCTACCTCGAGGCGGGTTGCGCCTGGCTCTGGGCCTTTATCAATGGTGTGTTCCTGCAAGGTGGTTAGAATGCAAATGCTCTACGTCCTCAGGTCCCGGCCCTCGAGCGAGCTCAGCCGCCGCTGGTATGACAGGTCGTGATGCCGTGGGTCAAGGCCAGGGGTGAGGGCTGGAGAGCCAGCAAGAGCCCATGAGTCGCGCTGCTCAGGCAGCCCCTTTTAACGTGCAAGCGCTTTGCATGAGAGCGGAGCGGTCCGCGATAAGCAACAGATGATAACCATGGGAATCAGGTTAAGCATGGAGGAGCAAATCCATTTAGATAGATGCAGAAAAGCAAACGCCACTGGGTCAGGCCCGAGCGGCTTGGGGATAATGCAGCCCGAGGGGCACCCCCAACAAGATAGGTAAAGAGCATAAGCAAAACGGATACATGCCGCAGGGACGAACCCACGCGACCTGGGAATGATGCAGCCCTGCGGGCGCTCCCAGCTGAAAATGGAACTTTGAAAGATGTCACCTAATACCGTTGGAGATGAAAGGGTGCTGAAGCAGCGGGCGACACATGGTGAGGAGGTCGACCCTCATGAGCTCCCGGGCCCAGGAGCCTCGGGAGGCTCCGGGGGCACGGGTGGGTCTTCGAGGGCCATCTCCATCTCCGCGAGCACCGCGCGATGCCTGACCTCCTATGCCTCCGGAATGCTCCTTAGCAGGCGCTGATGAGCAGCGATCGTGTTCGGCAGGCCGAAAGGCATGCGAACGTAGCTGTGAGGTGGGCCCTTGCAACGCCCCACGCGTGAAGGCCAGAGGCGCTCCTGAGACGCGGCTCAGTTGAGCCCTGGTACATCGATGCAGACACGCAGCCCACCACCCTCGCCGGGATGTGGGGTTACGGTGGGTAGGCGGTGAATGCCGCACATGACTCTTGACTCATGTAGCTCCTGAGTGTTTATTGTGATGAACTCCCGAGGGTTCGGCCCTCCTTGCTTCATACCTTCCCGAGGGAAACGTGCTTTGAAGCACGCCTCCAAGTGGTGCCCGAGTGCCTCCCTCGTGACCTTGGCAAAGTCGGTGGCTCTCCAAGAAAGAGCCCCCGAGCCCTGCCCGAGGAGGGTGTCGGGCGCGCCTTCCTATGCGACAGAGGGTGGCGCCCCCTGAACGGGCGTGACTCCTGACGCAACGCCTCCGGAGGTGCCTGCCTCTTGAGGGTTTGGGCCAGGTGAAGCCTTCTTCTTAGGGACCACCTCGGGAAGTCTCCCACTCCTGTGATCTGGGTCTTCGATTGCCGCGGCCTGGAAGGCACGCTCAAGAGAATTGATGTGGAGCATCCCTCGCTCATCCCCATGGACTCTACTACAACTCGTCAAGCACATCGAGGACCGATGACAAGAGCACGTGTCGGCACCATCGAGAACGAGGTGAACTCCTTCCTCTTCGAGCTCCATTCAAATTCATATGAGAGTTGGGTCCTACCTCAAATAGAAATGTTGTGCCTTGTTAGGCACCAAGGAGTTGATCGTGAGAAGGAGAGGACGGAGGCTCGAGCGACCACTAAGCAAGGGAAATGAGAGAAGAAGGAAAGGAGGAATGGGCCAAGCCCCTGGACCACCCGGGTGCCCGGCCGCCTCGACCCCGGGTGCCCGGCCACCTCTTGGTCACACCCCCAGCCGGCCCCGAGTGCCCGGCCACCAAGCACCGGGTGCCCGGCCAAGCGCCCAGCTGCGGCCTGGGTGGCACCCCGGGTGCCCGGCCCCAGTGCCCCGGGTGCCCGGCCTCCTGACCTGGGAGCTGCTCCGCCCCACCGGGTGCCCGGGGCACTACCCCCGGGTGCCCGGCCTCCCCACCTGGCGCTGGAGGTGCCCTCCGGGTGCCCGGGCGGCCACACCCCGGGTGCCCGGCCCAGCTGCTGGAGCATCCCAGCCCCCGCCCGGGTGCCCGGGCCAGCAACCCCGGGTGCCCGGCCCACCTACAGCCGCAGCCTGGCGTGCTCCTGACCGCCCCGAGTGCCCGGTCCTCACACCCCCGGGTGCCCGGACCACTCCGAGGGCATGCGTGCCTTGTTGGGCTTTTGCCCATGTACCCCTCTCCTCCTCTTATTTCGCCCCTAGACTATAAGTACCCCAACCTAGCTCATTTGAAAGGATAGCAAAGTATTTGATAGACATTTGTGAGCTTTGATCCATGGATCCACTCCACTTGGAGATCAAGACCTCCTCTTGGAGTGACCAAACATCAAGACCTCCTCCTTGGGGAAGGATCCCCATCATAGGATCATCAAGCCCTCATCTCCTTCATAGGATTTGGGATGAACTCTACCATGTATCTTATTTCCCTTTGATTGTTCATGTACCTTGTGGATCTTGTGTGATTGTTAGTCTAGTGGATGTGTGATTTAGACTTGTTCTTGAGTGTTCCTCTTGTTTTCCCTCTTGTGTTCATCTTGTTCTTGGGGATTCCGCCTCCAATTCGTGAAAGATCTTCACCTAGGGTTCCACCCTACAACATCTTGGTATCATGAGCCATGGTTTCTCACGAAATTGGAGCCCCCCTTCTTGTTCTCTAGCCTAATTTTGTTGTGTTCTTCCCCAAATTCAAAAATTCCCCACCAAAAATAGCCCCAAATTTTTTTGTGATTTGTTGGTTTGTTGAGATTTTGTTGGATTTGATCCGTGGATTTGCTTGGTTTCAAGTGGATCTAGCATTCCCCCATCCATCTCCACCTTTCCCTCCACAAAATCCACCAATTTCTTCCATTTTGCCATGAGTTTCCGCCCAAACCCGACACCCCCGGGCACCCGGACCCCCGTGCAGCCCCGCTGACCACCCCGGGTGCCCGCACCCCAAACCCCGGGTGCCCGCACCCCCAGGCTGTTTGCCCCTGCCCACCCCGGTCACCCGCACCCCCAAACCCCGGGCACCCGCACCCCCCAGAATCAGCCGCGTGCACTTTACATTTTCGGCCATAACTTTTGCTCCTGGAGTCCGATTTTGACGTTCTTTAGCTCGTTGAGTAGCTATTGACATCCCCCATGCATCTAGATAGGTTCCAACATCATTTGACTCCATAAATTTTTTGGCATTTTGGCATCTTTGCATAGGCCATCCACCATATCATCTGCAAAACCACCATAGCTTTACGCAACCTAACCCATTTTTGATCCATATAGCATTTGTGGTTGCTTGAGTGGTGACTTGAGTCTCCTAAGGTGTTTCGGCTACTTAGGGACGGTTGCTTCTTCATCAACCACCACCACCACTTCCGCATTGCTAACTCCGGAACCACCAACGCTTTCCGCTACCACCATTTGACATTTTCCTTGAGATTTTGAGTTCGTGGGTTTTTACCGTTTCCTAAGGTGTTTCGGCTACTTAGGGACGGGTCTACATCATCTTAATCTCGACACCAAGAACACCGCCACTCATCATCGGCGCGAGGTCGCCATCGACATTGACCACTTCACCAATTTGACACCCTAACCGTAAGCAAGAACGGTACCCTCTATATCATCTTGGTATTGTGGTATCCTATCATTGTACATTCTTGCCATTACATTGTTAACCCCTTAGCCCATTTTGCGTCACTTGCCTATTGAGACTAGCCTTTGAGTATTGCCGACAATGTTACTTGTGCACATTAGTGATCCGTACTTTCCTTGCATACATACCATATCATATTGGTATCATCGTGGTATCATCATATCATCCCTTGTGTCACAAGATCGTTCTCGCATATACACAATTGCTATCTTGGTTTGTGCATTTTGCATAAGTGGCCATATAAAAAAACAATAAGCTTTTAAGCAAAATAAAAAGAGAGCAAAGAGCTTGTGAGCAAGAGCCATAGCATCATACCACATTGCACATAAGATTGTCATATCCGATCATCTTGGATCATCTTGAGAAGAACATCGGGAACATCATACACATAGCATACTTGGGATAGAAGGCTCATACATTTGCATCTTATAGGTTGTGCACAAGTGTCGTATTCACCTATTGAGCAATCGTGCTAGCATCTCTCTTGAGTTGTGCAACACGAGCGTTTTCCGTGGATTCCACATTTTGTGCTCATTCCTTGGTTGCACAACCCCATTTATCTATCCGTGTGTGTGTTTCCGTGTGCCACATATTGCTATTGGTCTACTTGTTTCACTTGCGAATTTGTGAATCTTTTCCAACATTATTGACTCTTGCTAACATTTTGCATCAAATTTTTGTGCCACTATCCTTACCGAGCTCCACTATAAGCTTTACTTGATAGGTGTGAGTGAACAAGTCTGGTACCAATTCCACTATTCTTTCTTCTCACATCGAGTGAAACGGTATACATCCTCAACTTTGGGAAAAGGTAACTTGGTATTGTTTATCTCATTTCCTACTCACCTCTACTCGATTCTTGTGATGGATAGGCAATGCATTTCATCTCCGGTCTTCCACGACAACGACGGCATGAACAACTACATCACCAAAATACCCATCTTCGGACTACAACGCGCAATGCGAGGCATTGAGCGACTCACCACCGACATTCATCAATTTGAAGCACAGACAAGAGACTACCTCGACACCAAGTTGGCCGAACGAAGGGATCAAGTACGCGACATGTTGGCCAACTACAAGTCTTCTTCCCCATCGTCATCTTCAAGGCGGCGACGCTCAAGTGGCCAATCTTTGGAACATCATTGAGCTCAAGCACTACAACACCATCAAGATGAAGATGCTCGCGATGCGTACACCTACAAGTCCCAAAAAGCTCTACATCAAGCTATGGCCAAACTTCATGAGCACAAGAGAAGACTGCGAGACAAGCACCACCGAGACGGAGCTACGACTACTACGACCACTTCGACATCTTCGCCAAGTGTCATCAAGGCATCTTCGCCTTTGGACGTATGGCATCTTCGCCTACCTCCAACGAGTACGCCTACTTCGGCCTTCCTCCACGACGATGATGACGAGATGATCGAGCATGGGATTTTCCCTTCGGTCATGGAGGAGAGCGATGATGTGCCATCTTCGGCCTTCATTCACGGCGATGACGACAAGATGGTTGAGCATGGGATTTTCCCTTCGACCACGGCGACGTATGATGACTTGAGTGACTTGTGCCAACATATTGAGAGTGAGAGTGACTTCACCACTAGCCCCATATATGATGAGTTGCCACAATTTCGATGTGAGGAGAGCCACCAACACCACCACTTGAGTGATTTGAGTGACTCCACCATATGTGACATTGAGTGCACCTACCTTGAGGGAGTGAGTGAGCCACCACCACATAGAGAGAGTGAGGTAGTTGATAGGGCATGGGAGACCATTTCGATTTCTAACAACTTAACCTCTACCTCTATTGTGTCTTCTCATTTGGTGCTAGGTCCCATATATGATGATGCGTCGATCCGCGACGACTTCGTCCTTCCTATGGACAAGACGATGGCCATGGTGGACTATGATGCACCCCTCACATGGTTCCATCACGATGATGAAATTGACCACGCTTTGGTCTTTCCCACCTCACCTACACCACTTGAGTGGAACGAGAAAGGTAACATAGGTGAAGGTGATGCTCTTGTCCCACTAGTGGACGTTCTTCACATTGATTGCTTGCATGATGTTGATCCACCTATTACGATGCTTCATGCTAGTATGATTTCTCAATGCGATGATTTGTCCATTTATGATGAGTACGATGATTCTCATGTGGAGTCTATTAGTTGTGATGCCATGTTACATAGGATTTCTTGTGACAATTCTTTAGGTCACATCATGTTTGATAATCCGCTTGACTTGTCATATGCTATGCATGAGATCCATCATATGTCATATTTGCAATCTCATTGTAGTGACTATGCATATGCCATTAAAATAAACCCAATTTGCACATATGGCATAGATGACAAGCCCATGGTTGTTGGCATTTGTTTTTCTTGTGATGATATTGATATGCTTCATTTGCATCATTTATCTCATATGCCATGCCATGACCACCTAGCTTCGGATATGCATTGTTTTGGATGTTCTCCATTTTCTCCATATGATGTTTCCGCTATTGCTCATGAGGATACCCCCATAGTTTCCTCACCCATTTTAGGATATTTTGATCAATCCTACCCTTTGCATGATCCCAATACTTGTGTGCACCATATGCTCCCCACGAATAAACATGCTAGTGATGTGCCATATGCTTGCATTATCAATTTGTGCCCCCATCGTGTCATACACAATAACTATTCTTTCATGATGGATGACATGTTCTTATACCATGCATCAAATTTCTTTGAGCGATGCTTATCTTGTGCTAACTCACATGTGCACATACACATCATGATGGATGATGTGTACATTTACCACGAACACAATTTCTTTGGTTTGTGACTCTTTTGTGTAGGTACCCATGAATACTTGTCAACCTCACAATCCCATGAGTTGACAAAACGAGCTCTCGAGAGCAACAATGAATTGGAATTCCTTGGAGTGTCTTTCCCACCGCTCTCTTCGCACAAAGACTTCGTGCATTTCTTATTCATGGCCCTCACATGGTTATGGGTTATCGTCCACTACATCTTATATGCCCATCTTGCCATGTTCACTTTGCATGATATGCTCATTCCTATGCCTTTGCCATGCATTTGTGACCCATGCTTTGCATTACACATGATGATTGTTTCTCCTACTTGTATGTGTATTTGCAAGCTTGGTGGAGATATTACTTGTTATTATCATGTTTGCTATGTGCTCCATTCCTACGGTGATACTATGATCTTGCTTTGTGATCGTGCTTGCGATATGTCATGTGCATTGCCTATATCTCTTATTTGCTCACATGACATGATTGCCATGATTTCCTCTAGTGTGTTGCATCTTCGCTCCACTAGTTTGCACGACTTGATTTCTATGCTTTCTCATGTTGCATCCACTTCTTGGATTACTTGGTACTATAACATGCTTGCTTGTCACATGATTGATTTGATTGCCTCACACATGATGAACAATTGATATATCATTTGTGTTGAGTACCACACTTTCTTCACTACACCATATGCACATTATGCTTGGATTGTCTTGCACTTGCATGTGTTTCGAAATATCATTTTCTTTGGTGTTGTGGATGATTCTTATGCATACCATAGACCATTTATCGAGCACTTTATGCATGCTTGCTATGATCTTGAGGTTGATGCTTGTTCTCTTGAAAACCGTTTTCGCATCTTTACCTCACATTTACATGCTTGTTTCCATGATGTCCTTGATTGTGCTCAAGTTATGTGCTTACATGCCATGCCACACTCCCTTGTCACACCATATGCTATGCTTGATGACAACACTTGTTGGGTGAATCACCTCTTGAATGCTTGGTTTTGCTTTAATGCCAACCACATTTGTTTTTCCAAGTGCTTGTTATCTTTGCTCCTTTTGAAGGGATTACAAGATGGTGCGACATTGGAGAGGGCCCACTTCGAGCTTCAACATGATGAGTACTTGGTGGTTGTCCACTCCTACACGGCGAAGCCCTCTCTTTCCCATGGAGATGAAGATCACGATCCGTGGACGGATCTCTGCCAAGGGGGGGGGGGAGATGATGCGGAGCATCCCTCGCTCATCCCCATGGACTCTACTACAACTCGTCAAGCACATCGAGGACCGATGACAAGAGCACGTGCCGGCACCATCGAGAACGAGGTGAACTCCTTCCTCTTTGAGCTCCATTCAAATTCATATGAGAGTTGGGTCCTACCTCAAATAGAAATGTTGTGCCTTGTTAGGCACCAAGGAGTTGATCATGAGAAGGAGAGGACGGAGGCTCGAGCGACCACTAAGCAAGGGAAACGAGAGAAGAAGGAAAGGAGGAATGGGCCAAGCCCCTGGACCACCCGGGTGCCCGGCCGCCTCGACCCCGGGTGCCCGGCCACCTCTTGGTCGCACCCCCAGCCGGCCCCGGGTGCCCGGCCGCCAAGCACCGGGTGCCCGGCCAAGCGCCCAGCCGCGGCCTGGGTGGCACCCCGGGTGCCCGGCCTCCTGACCTGGGAGCTGCTCCACCCCACGGGTGCCCGGGCCACTACCCCCGGGTGCTCGGCCTCCCCACCTGACGCTGGAGGTGCGCGGGCTGCGACACCCCGGGTGCCCGGCCCAGCTGCTGGAGCAGCCCAGCCCCCGCCTGGGTGCCCGGCCCACCTACAGCCGCAGCCCGGCATGCCCCTGACCGCCCCGGGTGCCCGGACCACTCCGAGGGCATGCGTGCCTTGTTGGACTTTTGCCCATGTACCCCTCTCCACCTCTTATTTCGCCCCTAGACTATAAGTACCCCCCACCTAGCTCATTTGGAAGGATAGCAAAGTATTTGATAGACATTTGTGAGCTTTGCTCCATGGATCCACTCCACTAGGAGATCAAGACCTCCTCTTGGAGTGACCAAACATCAAGACCTCCTCCTTGGGGAAGGATCCCCATCATAGGATCATCAAGCCCTCATCTCCTTCATAGGATTTGGGATGAACTCTACCATGTATCTTATTTCCCTTTGATTGTTCATGTACCTTGTGGATCTTGTGTGATTGTTAGTCTAGTGGATGTGTGATTTGGACTTGTTCTTGAGTGTTCCTCTTGTTTTCCCTCTTGTGTTCATCTTGTTCTTGGGGATTCCCCCTCCAATTCGTGAAAGATCTTCACCTATGGTTCCACCCTACAACAAGAACACACTGCATCCCTTTCCTCACATGGCACTGTGATGACTCCACCGCTTCCTTGCATCTTGAACACATTGTAACCATGGTGAGTCACTGCCATGAACTTGGCCAAGCCTGGGTACCCTAGGATGGCATTGTATGGCAGGCGAATGTGGGCGACGTTGAAGTCAATGAGCTCGGTGCGGTAGTTGTTGCGCTGCCCAAAGGTGACCGGGAGGCGAACCTGCCCTATCGGAATAGTGGAACCATTAGTGACTCCTAAGAAGGGCTTGGTTGGCTGAAGCTGATTATATGGCACTTGGAGATTGTTGGATGTCTCGACGGACAGGACATTGAGTCCTGCTCCGCCATTGATGAGGGTCCTGGTGACTTGCACATTGCTGATGACTGGGGAACAAAGCATCGGGAGGACTCCGGTCGTTGCTGTGCACTTGAGCTGATCCGCTGAGCTGAATGTGATAGCGCACGCAGACCACCTGAGAGGACGCGTGGCCTCAAGATTTGGGAGGACTGCACTCACCTCGCAAGAAAACTGCTTGAAGATGCGCTAAGAGGCTGGGGCCTGGGCGCCGCCGAGGATGCAAGCGATTGCGCGCGGCTCCTGGAAGCCCCCAGCCCCCTCGTCCTGAAGATGGTCTTCATTCCTCCTTGGCGGTGGTGGCAGAGGAGGGAAGCCTGCGTTGCCGTGCGGGCGATCCTCATGAGGCTAATCCCTCCAACCTCCCTCGCGAGGCTGGTCCTGCCAACGGTCCTCGCGAGGTCGGTCACGCCACCCTTGGCGAGGGCCACGGTCTTCCCAACGTCCTCCACCTCTTCCTCCTCCTCGATCGTAGCCCCGATCGTTGCGCTCGGGGCGTCGGCCGATACGCCCATTTCGTACGGCCCTGAGCTCTTGGCATTCTGTAGCGACCAGACCTCAAACAGTCTGATCTCTATGCTCAGTGTCAACCCTGGATCAGTAATGCTGACACCACACAGTACTTGGAGGATTTATAACAGAGTAGCAATCACACACTTATTACATCGAATGTCTCAAAAGAGAACTTATTGAAATAAATATCGCTTAAGGCCATCTAAAGACGATAACAGCGGAAGGCTTGGAAGATACGTGAGTCCATCAACTCCAACGGCATCACTGAGTATAGAACCACGACCTAAAAGCATCTTACTCGTCGTCTGAAAAGTCTGCAACATGAAACGTTGTAGCCCGAAAACGGGTCAGCACATGGAATATGCTGGCAATGTAACACATAGAGAATAACAATGAAATAGGCTATACTACATGCATATATGGCTGGTGGAAAGCTCTATGGTTACAGTTTTGCATAAAGCCAATTTTTCCCTACTGCAAAGGAATAAAGTTATTTAACTATCATGGTGGTTGTAAACATTGAGAATGGTTGACAGCATTCTCAATCCCAATTAAAAGTACTCATTAAAAATCCCAACAATATTAAATTAGAAGTAACATGATGAGATTCACATGATATCCAGGTACTAGATACTCAAAATGTCCATAACTGGGGACATGGCTAACCATGATTAGTTTATACACTCTGCAGAGGTTTGCGCACTTTTCCCCACATGACTCGATCGCCTCCGCTTGGTTTCTCGCACTACATGGTGTTTGAGAAACGGATGACCGAGACATAGTCTTTCAGAAGCACTTGCACCTTACATAAGGGGTAGACCGTACCAACCTACATCCCCTACATCTGCTAGTCCACCCCGTAAGAGTTCACACAACTTAGTCAACTATGCTAGAGCCCATAATAGCATGTGGCTGCACACGAAAGTTTCTAGTTTGAATAATCTCATGATCCCTTTGAGCCTGGGTGGCGGTCCGAAGAAATACAGGCAAGTCCTGATAGAAACCAGGTGCCTCAGTCCACCCAGATGTGTTATTAAGTTGCCACCTTAAATAAACCATTAATTAACAATCTCACATCTGTCATGGAAATTCACTCACTCAATCCACGTCTACTAGCATAGCATGGCATAATAAGCAAACGTAGAAGTAACTCCCAAAGGTTTGATAATAAAACAGGTAATAGGTACTACTTCATCTACTTCCCATCCCACAATTTAATTAGATCCTAATCATGCAATGTTTGAGGATAGATCTAATGCATAAAAACTGGGTATGAGAAAGGTATGATCAAAGTGTTACTTGCCTTGCTGATGATCCGCGAAACCTAGAGACTCGAAGTAACAGGCGGCGCACTCCGGGTATTCTATCGCAGACAAACAAACAAGCATACAATAAGTACTCATCTAATGCACAGGTAAAACTCGAATAAAAGATCTAACCAGAATGTTCAACTTAAGAACTCTGGTTTGCAAAAAGAAACAAATTAAACAAAGCAACGAAAGTCAAACGGCGAAAGAAAACAGCTTCATTTTACTAATCTGGATCTAAGTCAAATCTTACAGAAGCAAAAACTTGTTTAAGTAGATTATTCGGAAAGAGGGTTTCGAGACGAAACTCCAGGCGCTAGAATCGCCTGACTCCGATAAACGAGCGAAAAGTTATACTAAAACGAAAATCGGATCAGGAATCGCGATCAGAAAAATCGCGGGTTAAATCCAAGAAAAAGAAAAATGACGAACGGGTCAACAAACGAACGTTCGTTAACTAAACTAATCTGACGAACATGTTCGTTAAGACGAACGAACGAGCGAACGCTCGCTAATTAAACGAACCGAAAAAGATCTAACGAAAAACCAAAAAAAACCAAAGAAAAACCCGCTCGGTTTTTTTTATATAATAAAACCGACGGCACGTGGATCGAGGCGGCGGCGAACCTCGGTGGCGGCGTCGGCGAAGTCCGGCGGGGCTCCAGCGGCGGTGTTAGGGTTAGGGTTTGGCGCGGGTGTGGGCCGGCAGCGGCTGGTGGGCTGGCGGGGCGGGCGGCTGGGCCTGGGGGGCGCTGAGGCGGCGCTATATATAGTGCCCCCCGAGCGGAGTCCCGCTCGGGCACGGCCAGAGGCGGTTCGTGTTTTTTTAAATAATTCCACACAGAAGAAAAATAAAAAGAAATACTAAACGGACTCCAAAAATCCCGACATAAATTTTCTCCGGCTTCTAAAATCAAGCCGGACAAGATGAACATTTATTTGGGGCCTAAATGCAATTTTGAAAAACGCGCATTTTTCCTAAATTCAAATAAAAAGCGAAAAACTCCAAAATAAATCTTATTTGATTTTTTTATTAAATCTTCATTATTTCTTTATTTGGGAAAGTCATTTTATTCCCTCTCTGAAATTTTTGGTAGTAGAAATAATTGAAGATAAACTAAATAAAATCAATGATCCTATTTTGAAAATTTGAGAAAACCCCAAATAAGAAAATAACGAAATCCCCAACTCTCTCCGTGGGTCCTTGAGTTGCGTAGAATTTCTAGGATCGAGCCAACAATGCAACGAAATATGATATGCAATGATGATCTATGTATAACATTCCAAATTGAAAATTTGGGATGTTACAAACCTACCCCCCTTAAGATGAATCTCGCCCTCGAGATTCGGGTTGGCTAGCAAATAGGTGAGGGTGGTCCTTGAGCAGATCTTCCTCTCGCTCCCAGGTGGCTTCCTCCTCGGTGTGGTGGCTCCATTGAACTTTGCAAAACTTGATAACCTTACTGCGGGTAACTCGGCTGGCATACTCCAGAATCTTAACTGGTTTCTCTTCATAGGTCAAATCTTCTTTCAACTGAATCGCTTCCGGTGGCACAGTAGCTCTCAGTGGTATATCAGCCATCTCTGCGTGACACTTCTTCAACTGTGAAACATGGAACACATCGTGAACTCCTGACAATCCCTCGGGTAATTCCAACTTGTATGCTACTTCTCCCATGCGTTCTAAAACTTTGTATGGCCCCACAAAACGTGGCGCTAACTTTCCTTTAACACCAAAACGCTTAACTCCTCGAAGTGGAGATACTCGAAGATAAAATATGTCCCCGACTTCATATTCTGTCCCCTTGCGTTTTGAATCCGCATAGCTTTTCTGCCTTGACTGAGCTACCTTGAGCCTGTCGCGAATCAACTTTACTTTCTGTTCAGACTCCTTAATCAAATCCGGTCCAAACAACTGGCGGTCTCCAACCTCATCCCACAACAACGGGGTTCTGCACCTCCTTCCGTACAAGGCTTCGAAAGGGGCCATCTTCAAACTGGATTGATAACTGTTGTTGTAAGAAAACTCCGCATATGGCAAGTTGTCATCCCAACTTGATCCATAATCCAAAACACAAGCTCTAAGCATATCCTCCAAAATCTGATTGACTCTCTCGGTCTATCCATCTGTCTGTGGATGGAAAGCTGTGCTAAACTCCAGCCTGGTTCCCAATGTTTCGTGCAACTGCTTCCAGAACTTTGAGGTGAATTGGGTTCCTCTATCCGATATGATACTCCTCGGAACTCCATGCAAACATACAATCCTTGTCATGTATATCTTAGCCAATTTGGCACTGCTGTAGGTAGTCTTTACTGGGATGAAATGAGCTACCTTCGTTAAACGATCGACTACAACCCAAATTGAGTCATAGCCTGAACGAGTCCTGGGAAATCCCGTGATAAAATCCATGCCTAGTTTGTCCCACTTCCATTCGGGTATAGGAAATGGCTGTAACAATCCAGCTGGCTTCTGATGTTCTGCCTTCACCCTATGACATACATCACAAACTGCTACATACTCTGCAATATCCTTCTTCATTCCGGTCCACCAGAAAGTTTCCTTCAAATCCAAATACATCTTGGTATTTTCGGGGTGAATCGAATATGGTGAATCATGTGCCTCTTGCAGAATCAACTTCCTGATCTCCGGGTCATTGGGCACATAAACACGGTGCTCATACCATAAGGTATCGTGCTCATCCTCACGAAATCCTTTAGCCTTTCCTTTGCTCATCCGTTCCTTAATGGAAGCAACTTCCTTATCTGCCTTTTGAGCTTCTCTAATTTTATCCATCAAAGTAGACTGAATCTCCAATGCTGCTACATAGCCTCTCGGAACTATTTCCAAACATAGATCATGAAGATCCTCGGCTAACTCCTTGGGTATTTCTCCCGTCATTAGTGTATTGACATGGCTCTTACGGCTCAATGCGTCCGCTACAACGTTAGCCTTCCCGGGGTGATAATGCAATCTCATATCATAATCCTTAATAAGCTCCAACCATCTCCTCTGCCTGAGATTTAACTCCTTCTGCGTGAAGATGTACTTCAAACTCTTGTGATCCGTATACACCTCACAATGGTTTCCAATGAGAAAATGTCTCCACGTTTTCAGTGCGTGCACTGCTAACTCCAAATCATGTGTAGCATAATTCAATTCATGAGGCTTAAGTTGTCGTGAAGCATACGAAACAACTCTTCCCTCCTACATAAGCACTGCTCCAAGTCCTCGACGTGAAGCATCGCAATACACTTCATAATCCTTGGTCTGATCTGGTAGAATTAATATTGGTGAGGTAACCAAACGTTTCTTCAACTCTTGGAAACTAGCCTCACACTCCTCAGTCCAATTGAACTTAGTATCCTTCTTCAGCAATTCGATCATAGGCTTCGCAATCTTCGAGAAATTTTCAATGAACCTCCGGTAATATCCTGCGAGTCCAAGGAAACTCCTAATCTCTCCAACTGTTGTTGGAGCTTCCCAGTTAGTCACAGTGACAACTTTAGTGGGGTCTACTGCGATACCTTCTCCGGATATAACATGTCCGAGAAATCCAACTTCCTTCAACCAAAACTCACACTTGCTGAACTTGGCGTATAGCTGATGTTCTCCGAGCTTCTCGAGTACCAAACGCAAGTGCTCCTTATGTTCGTCTTCATTCTTCGAGTACACCTAAATATCATCAATGACCACTATGACGAACTTATCCAAAAACTCAATAAACACCTTGTTCATCATGTTCATAAAATAGGCTGGGGCGTTAGTCAGACCAAATGACATAACGGTATACTCATACAGCCCGTACCTGGTGGTAAAAGCCGTCTTCGGTATGTCTTGCTCCCGAATCTTCAACTGATGGTACCCTGATCGCAAATCGATCTTGGAAAACACCTTAGCTCCTTGCAACCGATCAAACAGGTCATTGATCATTGGTAGTGGGTACTTGTTCTTGATTGTTACTTCATTCAATCCGCGATAATCAACGACCATTCTTAACGATCCATCCTTCTTCTCCACTAGAAGTACTGGCGATCCCCAAGGCGAAGAACTTGGGCGAATAAAACCTTTGTCCAACAACTCCTTAATCTGCTTCTTAATTTCCTCCAAATCTTGGGCTGGCATCCTGTACGGTCTCTTGGATATAGGCCCAGTGCCTGGCAGTAGTTCAATTAAGAACTCAATGTCTCTATCAGGTGGCATGCCTGGCAACTCTTCTGGAAATACATCGGGGAAATCCCTTACCACTGGTACTTCCTCCTGCACAACTCCTGATAAGGAATTTACATGTGCTCTTCTCGGCTCATGCCGTGATACATACTTGATTCTTCTTCCTTCAGGGGTGGTAAGCAAAATCGACTTACTGGCGCAATCGATATTCCCTCCATACTTCGATAACCAATCCATGCCTAATATCACATCCAAACCTTGCGATTCCAAAACTATTAGGTCCGAGGGAAATACATGGTGTCCAATCCTTAATGGCAGTCGATCACACCATATACTAGCCGTATACTCTGCTCCGGGTGAGGTTACTAGCATGGGTGACCTAAGTGCTTGGGTTAGTAGTTTATATTTATCCACAAATCCCCTTGATATGTATGAATGCGAAGCACAAGTATCGAAAAGAACAACTGCAGTAAATGTCTTAACCAAAAACGTACCTATTACTGCGTCTGGCTGAGCTTCAACCTCCTCCACGGTAACGTGGTTCACTTGCCCCCTGTTGAAAGGGTTCGGCTTCTTTCCTGAGCTTCCATTGCCATTTCCATTTTGGGCTTCTGGGCAATCATTTGCATAATGCCCCGTCTTGCGGCACTTATAACAAGTGATATGGCTCAGGTCTACCTTGGATGGTGTTGACGGGTTGGTGCAGCTTTGTCCATTGATTCCTCCATTCCCGTTTCCATTCTTTGTGCCATTATGATTGTGCGAGCTGCCTCCTCCATGAGTATGCTAAAAGTGTCCTCCTGACTTCGGGGTAAAGCGTGGTTTCTGCTGAGCTCCAGAATTGTACTTCCCCTGTGTATACTTCCTCTTACGATTGTCAATCTACTGCTGCTTCCTTTCAATCATAAGAGCACGATCTACTAACTCCTGGTAGTTATTGAAAGTGGATACCATCAACTGCATGCTCAGCTCATCATTCAGTCCTTCTAGAAACTTCTCCTGCTTAGCTGCATCCGTAGCAACGTCATCTGGGGCATAACGTGCTAGCTTGCTAAAATCATCCACATACTGGCCAACTGTCCATCCTCCTTGGCGTAAGTTACGAAACTCACGCTTCTTCATGGCCATAGCTCCTGCTGAAACGTGGGCAGTACGAAAAGCTTGCTGAAACTGATTCCATGTGACAGTGTCTACAGAGTAAGTGGCTATAAAATTCTCCCACCATGCTGCTGCGGGTCCGTCAAGCTGATGTGCGGCAAACTTCACCTTTTCTCCATCTGTGCATCCTGTAGTGGTCAACTCCCTTGCTATCTTATGGAGCCAATCATCTGCTACTATCGGCTCGGTGCTACTGGAAAACACCGGCGGATTCAACCTTAAGAAACGTGCCAGATGGTCAACAGGTGGTGGTGGTGGTGGGTTGTTGTTGTTGCCTTGGTTCTGTACCAATGTTTAAATCAAGGTATTCTGCTGCTGAATCAACTGAGTGATCTCTGGCAGGAAAACAAACTCGGGGTCACGTCTCGGAGGCATCTGAGGGTTTAAAGGGGAGAGGAGAGTTAAGAATAGAATGAGGTCTAGTGAGATAACACTACCCATATGCACATGAGACAAAAACACACAATATCATTCCAATCAATCAAACAAGGGCATACAACGGTCTAACTATCGTTACAAAAGTGCTTGGACTAAAACTAATTAAATGGTGGAAAATTCTACTATTGTTATGGTGGTCAACTAGAAAAATTGCTCCGATGCAGATTCCATGATATCTGCTCCAGCTTCATCAACATAGTCATCATCGCTGTCGTCGGGATCCAAATCGGTGTCGTCGATGATGATATAATTATCTGGACAAGTAGGTTCATCCTCTTCTCCTCTGGGTGCTGATCCTCCCATGAATACTCCAATCTTCTCCTTAAGGTCACCGTTCTGTCTTACTAGAGCGACGATTTCTTCCATATAGTCCTTACGTGTAGCCTTGAGTTCTGCTTCTAGCTCCTTGATCTTGGTCATAGCCTTTAGTAGCTCCTCAATATCTGCGCACATCTGATTCTCCTGGCGTCGGATGTGTTGGTTTAACTCCTGAATATAAGCTGCGATTGATCTGTCCTTCCTGGTTGTGATCATCTCCCAATGCTCATCTCGGCGCCCACAAATCTGGTAGATAGTATTCTTGAGATCGTTGTAGTAAACTTCTCCAGTTCGTCCCATGGCGATGTGAGCTGCCATGCTCTTTCCTAGTCTCCACGTTGGTACATCAAAGGTAAACTCTATTGGCTCCGTGACTGGTGCAAACGTCCTTCTTGGAATGTAGACTTGAATCCTCCAGCACTTTTCGGGTAGAGTGGCGTTGAAGGTCCCGGTGAAGCTTGGTACTCCAATGTTCAGGTATCTAGTGGCTTCCTTCAAGTGATATCCAAAAGGTGAGTTTTCATCTGGTTGTGCGAACTTGATCCTTGCATCCGCCATCCTAAAGAATAGAAAAGACGAGGAGTCAGAAATGAGAAGAAAGAGTAGTGATCTAGGGTTTAAGCTTAGGGCCGTGTCCTATAGTCAGCGTGTGCTCTGATACCACCTTTGTAACGACCAGACCTCAAACAGTCTGATCTCTGTGCTCAGTGTCATCCCTGGATCAGTAATGCTGACACCACACAGTACTTGGAGGATTTATAACAGAGTAGCAATCACACACTTATTACATCGAATGTCTCAAAAGAGAACTTACTGAAATAAATATGGCTTAAGGCCATCTAAAGACGATAACAGCAGAAGGCTTGGAAGATACGCGAGTCCATCAACTCCAACGGCATCACTGAGTATAGAACCACGACCTAAAAGCATCTTACTCGTCGTCTGAAAAGTCTGCAACATGAAACGTTGCAGCCCGAAAACGGGTCAGCACATGGAATATGCTGGCAATGTAACACATAGATAATAACAATGAAATAGGCTATACTACATGCATATATGGCTGGTGGAAAGCTCTATGGTTACAGTTTTGCATAAAGCCAATTTTTCCCTACTGCAAAGGAATAAAGTTATTTAACTATCACGGTGGTTGTAAACATTGAGAATGGTTGACAGCATTCTCAATCCCAATTAAAAGTACTCATTAAAAATCCCAACAATATTAAATTAGAAGTAACATGATGAGATTCACATGATATCCAGGTACTAGATACTCAAAACGTCCATAACCGGGGACACGGCTAACCATGATTAGTTTATACACTCTGCAGAGGTTTGCGCACTTTTCCCCACATGACTCGATCGCCTCCGCTTGGTTTCTCACACTACATGGTGTTTGAGAAACGGATGACCGAGTCATAGTCTTTCAGAAGCACTTGCACCTTACACAAGGGGTAGACCGTACCAACCTACATCCCCTACATCTGCTAGTCCACCCCGTAAGAGTTCGCGTAACTTAGTCAACTATGCTAGAGCCCATAATAGCATGTGGCTGCACACGAAAGTTTCTAGTTTGAATAATCTCATGATCCCTTTGAGCCTGGGTGGCGGTCCCAAGAAATACAGGCAAGTCCTGATAGAAACCAGGTGCCTCAGTCCACCCAGATGTGTGTTTAAGTTGCCACCTTAAATAAACCATTAATTAACAATCTTATATCTGTCATGGAAATTCACTCACCCAATCCACGTCTACTAGCATAGCATCGCATAATAAGCAAACGTAGAAGTAACTCCCAAAGGTTTGATAATAAAACAGGTAATAGGTACTACCTCATCTACTTCCCATCCCACAATTTAATTAGATCCTAATCATGCAATGTTTGAGGATAGATCTAATGCATAAAAACTGGGTATGTGAAAGGTATGATCAAAGTGTTACTTCCCTTGCTGATGATCCGCGAATCCTGGAGACTCGAAGTAACAGGCGGCGCACTCCGGGTATTCTATCGCAGACAAACAAACAAGCATACAATAAGTACTCATCTAATGCACAGGTAAAACTCGAATAAAAGATCTAACCAGAATGTTCAACTTAAGAACCCCGGTTTGCAAAAAAAAAAACAAATCAAACAAAGCAACGAAAGTCAAACGGCGAAAGAAAACAGCTTCGTTTTACTAATCTGGATCTAAGTCAAATTTTACAGAAGCAAAAACTTGTTTAAGTAGATTATTCGGAAAGAGGGTTTCGAGACGAAACTCCAGGCGCTAGAATCGCCTGATTCTGATAAACGAGCGAAAAGTTATACTAAAACGAAAATCGGATCAGGAATCGCGATTAGAAAAATCGCGGATTAAATCCGAGAAAAAGAAAAACGACGAACAGGTCAACGAACGAACGTTCGTTAACTAAACTAATCTGACGAACGTGAACGAACGAGCGAACGCTCGCTAATTAAACGAACCGAAAAAAACCGATCTAACGAAAAACCAAAAAAAAACAAAGAAAAACCCGCTCGGTTTTTTATATAATAAAACTGACGGCACGCGGATCGAGGCGGCGGCGAACCTCGGCGGCGGCGGCGGCGAAGTCCGGCGGGGCTCCGGCGGCGGCTGGCGGCGGCGGCGGCAGCTGCGGCGACGTTAGGGTTAGGGTTTGGCGCGGGTGTGGGCCGGCGGCGGCTGGCGGTTGGGCCTAGGGGACGCCGGGGCAGCGCTATATATAGTGCCCCCCGAGCGGAGTCCCGCTCGGGCACGGCCCAGAGGCGGGTCGCTTTTTTTTAAAATAATTCCGCGCAGAAGAAAAATAAAAAAGAAATACTAAACGGACTCCAAAAATCCCGAAATAAATTTTCCCCGGCTTCTAAAATCAAGTCGGGCAAGATGAACATTTATTTGGGGTCTAGATACAATTTTGAAAAATGCGCATTTTTCCTAAATTCAAATAAAAAGCGAAAAACTCCAAAATAAATCTTATTTGATTTTTTTATTAAATCTTCATTATTTCTTTATTTTGGGAAAGTCATTTTATTCCCTCTCTGAAATTTTTGGTAGTAGAAATAATTGAAGATAAAATAAATAAAATCAATGATCCTATTTTCAAAATTTGAGAAAACCCCAAATAAAAAAATAACGAAATCCCCAACTCTCTCGGTGGGTCCTTGAGTTGTGTAGAATTTATAGGATCGAGTCAACAATGCAACAAAATATGATATGCAATGATGATCTATGTATAACATTCCAAATTGAAAATTTGGGATGTTACACATTCATTGGTGTTGTGGGTGTGGAGGTCGTGGTACACGCAGTATCGGCTGCCCTTGGATGACTCAGTCTGATCCCTGCCTCGCTTGGTGTCTGGCTCTGCTGCGAGCACATCAGCTCCCTTACGCTTCACGTCCTTGACCTTGGGCTTCTTCTCTTTTGGATCGGCAGCCGGCAGCTCGAGGAGGGAGAGGCGCCCTTCCTCAGCCCTGGCGCACTTGGTTGCCATGTTGAACAGCTCAAGGGATGTGCACAGGTCTAGATTGCTAGCTCCTCTTTGATCTTGATGTCATGTACACCATCGGAGAAGCCTGAGATGATGGCTTCCTTAGTCACCCTGGGGATCTTGAGGCGGGCGTTGTTGAAGCACTGGATGTACTTTTGCAGGGTCTCTCCTGGCTGTTGCTTGATGCGGTGCAGGTCACTCATGGCCGGGGGCCGGTCGCGGGTGCCTTGGAAGTTGGCGATGAAGCGAGTGCGCATCTCGTCCCAAGACGAGATCGTGCCAGGAGGCAGGTTCAGGAGCCAGGTGCGGGCGCCATCCTTGAGCGCCATGGGAAACCAGTTCGCCATGACCTTCTTGTCCCCATTGGCGGCTTCGATGCCCAGCTCGTAGAGCTGGAGGAACTCCGCGGGGTCGGCAGTACCGTCGTAGCGAGGAGGCAGGTCCGTCTTGAACTTGCCGGGCCATGCGACGCCACACAGCTCGGCGGTGAAGGCGTGGCAGCCTGCAGTGGCCACCGGAGCCCTTTGCTGGTGCTGGGCTTGCTCCTGGGGATTCCCACGCACGGCTGCCTGGAGCAGCGCGGGGTCTTGACTCGGCGGTGGAGGGATGCGGTCATGGCGCACCGGTGCTGGGAGCACGCGGGCACCTTCTTGGGGATGAGGGATCTCTTGGCAACTCCTTTCTTGTCGCGTAGGCGCCGGACGCGGAGGGTCTCGTCCTGGGGCCGCACGCCTTGGAGCCAGGGCGCCTTCTTGGGGAGGAGGTGGCGGAGGAACCTCTTGATCCTCGCCTCCTGCGCAGGATGGTGGGCGAGGTAGCGAGAGAGATGGCAGAGGAGAGCCCCCTGCGGCGCTGACGAGCTCGGTGATGCGGGCGAGCCAGTCCTCGTAGAGTTCGTCGACGGGACGGTAGTGCAGGAGCTCACGCGCCAGGAGCAGCACAGCGTGCGCGTCCGTGGGGGCGCGACGGGTGTGGGATGACGAACCGGCTGGAGTCAGCGACGGGGTGGCGATGCGGCCTTCCCGCCACACCGAAGGATGCAGGGACGAGGCCTGCTGCTCGTTCCCCGCCGGGCCAATGGCGGCATTGGCGGCAGGCGACGGGGAACGACGGGGGCGTCTGCCGACAGGAGCCGTCTGGGCGACTCGAGCGGCGAGAGCAGCCTGATGCTCGGCGCGGGCTCGGCGAGCGTCAGACATGGATACAACAGACGACGAACGCGAGACGGAATAAAGATTCCGGCGCACCCCTACCTGGCGTGCCAAATGTCGGTTTTTGGGTTCCGGCAGACCCTTGAGGTTCGAACTCTGGGGTGCGCACGAAGATCTTTCCCCTACCAGCTCATGTCTCGAAGTCTCGCAAAGGATCTAGGCTAGAAAGAAGAACACACAAGGGACACGAGATTTATACTGGTTCAGGCCACCATTGTGGTGTAATACCCTACTCTAGTGTGTGGTGTGGTGGATTGCCTCAGGGGCTGATGATGAATAATACAAAGGGAGAAAAGCCTCGTGAGGGGCTGTTCTTGAGCTGGTGCGATAAACTGCTTGGGCGAGTTCAGTCGCTTCTCTCTAGTCTATGCGCCATCTGGATCCGGTCCCTTCTCCTTGTGGTGGCTAGCTTTATTTATAGAGGGAGGCCCTGGGCCTCTTCCCAAATAATGAGCGGGAAGGGTGCCAACAATTGGCCATTTTGAAGGGGAACATCTAGTAAACTTATCCTGACTAAAGTTGGTCTTCAGCTGCCAAAGGCTCTGACGATGACGCCGTCCTGGGCTCCACGATGACCTCCATCCTGCCATTCTGCTCGTCTTGGTCTTGTTGCACCGAAGCGGTAACCTTTGCCTGATGCCTTGGCCTGTGCTTGCCCCCTTTGCACCAAAGGGGAAACAAGGACACCGCGCAGGCCGGCGCCCGCCTGGTCTCGATCGTCATGGCTTGCGTCACGGGCTCCTCGCGAGGTGCCCTGCCTTGATCTCTCCGCCTCCTCGCGAGCTTGGCTGATGAGGCTGCTCCTAAGGAAGCTTCCTGTCGCCCTCCCCGCGAGACTTGGCCCCTCGCGAGGGTCTTGAGCTTGAGCTGATGAAGCTGGGCTGCACTGGACCCCCACTTGAGCCACGCCGCAGGCCGCAGGCAGGCAAGTCCGGGGACCCCCGTTCCTAGAATGCCGACAGCGGGAATGGATCCTGTGGGCAGGCCTTGTTAAGGTTGGTGAAGTAGACACACATGCATTCCTTTCCTCCCTTTTTTGGCACAACAACAGGGTTGGCCAGCCATTCAGGGTAGCGGACCTCGCGAATGACTACTGCTGCCTCTAACTTGCGGGTTTCTTGGACGATGAAGGCCTGCTTTTCAGTGGACTGTCGCCTTGCCTTCTGCTTCACGGGGCGCACGTTGGGGCACACGTTGAGATGATGTTCAATCACACCCCTTGGGACCCCTGCCAGCTGATCAGGTTCCCACGCAAACACCTCCTTGTTTGCGCGCAGGAACTTCACCAAAGCCTCCTCCTGCTCAGGGTCGAGGTTGGCGCCTATGGTGAAGGTGGCGCCAGTGGATCCATCCTCTTCGACCGGTACCTGCTTGGTCTCCGCCTTGTCTTGGGTGAATAGCTGCTTCTTCTTAGCCGGCGCAGCCCCTTGGGCTCGAGGGCATCTGCGCTGGCGTGCTGTGCCACCACGGCCATCTTGAAAGCAAGCTTGAGCGCCTGCAGCGCATCGCTTGCGTCTCCGGACACGATAAGGATGCCGCTGCTCCCGGGCATCTTCATGAGGTTGTACGTCGGGTGAGTCGCTGCCATGAACTGGGCCAAGGCTGGGTCGCCGAGGATGGTGTTGTACGGGAGGCCGATGGGGGCGATGTCGAAGCCGATCAGCTCTGTGCGGAAGTTGTCGTGGGTGCCGGAGGTCACCGGGAAGCGGATCTACCCCAGGGAGCCAGTGGAACCGCCTGCGACGCCCGAGAAGGGCCTGGTGGGTTGAAGCCGCTCTAGCGGTACGTGGAGGAGGCTGAAGGCCTCCACCGAGAGCACGTTGAGGCCGGCACCATCGTCAATGAGGGTCCTGGTGACGGCCACCTGGCATATGGTGGGGGTGCATAGCATCGGGAGTGCGCCCGAACAAGCGGTGTTGGAGGGGTGATCATCCGAGCTGAAGGTCAAATTAGCCTCGGGTGCCACCCAGCCCGGGGGGGGGGGGGGTTTCTCCGCGCTTGAGGACAGCGCCGATCTGGCGGATGAACGACTTGACGTGGCGGCTCAAAGGTGGTGCCTGCGATCCGCCCAGGATGTCCGCGATGATTGGGGTTGCCGGCGCAGCATGATGGGCGAGGAAGAGGTTGCGCAACTCCTCCGAGGAGGCAACCGAAGCCGCTGGCAGGTGGAGCAGCCACATGCGCCGGACGCCGGTGAGGGCCATGGGCAGGCAGTTCGCCATGACCTTGTCGTCGCCTCCGGCCTTGAGGACGGCTTCTTCATATGCCAGCAGGAAGGCCAGCGGGTCGGTCGTGCCGTCGTAGCGCGGTGGCATGTCTGGCTTGAACTTGTTCGTCCACTTCACTTGTCGCAAGGCGGGGGCCAGGGCTCAGAGCCCCCTGGTTTCCGCGCCGGCGTCGATAGCCGGAGCGGGCGGTGCGTTGGCCGCCATGAGGGCAAAGCGTGGTGCTGATGGGGAACGGGTCAACGGAAGGGAGAGCTCCGGCACACCCCTACCTGGCGCGCCAAATGTCGGATGTTGGGTTCCGGCAGACCCTTAAGGTTCGAACTCTGGGTGCGCACGAAGATCTCTCCCCTACCGATCTACATCCGATCACCTCGTGAGATCTAAGCTGAAAACGATGAATGAGACGAGGGACACAAGATTTATACTGGTTCGGGCCACCGTTGTGGTGTAATACCCTACTCCAGTGTGTGGTGGATTGCCTCTGGGGCCGATGATGAATAGTACAAGGGAAGAACAGCCTCGCGAGAGGTGTTCTTGAGCTGGTGCAATGAACCGCTTGGGTGAGTTCAATCGCCTCTCTCTCTCTAATGAGCACTCGATCTGTCTGTCCCCTTGGTGGTGGCTAGTCCTATTTACAGAGGCCCTAGTCCTCTTCCCAAATATTGAGCGGGAAGGGCGCCAACAACGGCCATTTTGAGGGGGGACATCTAGTACAAGTTATCCTGACTAAAGTTGGTCTTCGCCTACCAAAAGCACTGGCGATGACGCTGTCTTGGGCTCCATGATGACCTCCATCCTACCACTCCACTGGTCTTGGTCTCGTTGCACTAAAATGGCAACCTTTGCCTGATGCCTCGGTACTCCACGCCTGTGCTTGCCCCCTTTGCAACAAAGGGGAAACAAGGACACCGCAGGCCGGCGCCCGCTTGGTCTCGATCGTCATGACTTGCGTCACGAGCACCTCGCGAGGTACCCTGCCTTGATCTCTCCGCCTCCTCGCGAGCCTGCCTGGCGAGGCCGTTCCTGAGGAAGCCTAGCATCGTCCGCCCCGCAAGGCTTGGCCCCTCGCGAGGGTCTTGAGTCTTGTGTTGATGAAGATGGACCGTATTGGGCCACCACTTGAGCCACGCTGCAGGCTGCAGGCAGGCAAGTCTGGCGACCCCCGTTCCCAGAACGCCGACACCAGTGGCACGTATCCCTCCTGCATTTATCGAAGCTAATTTGCCTTTCATGCTTAACCTGTCCATTATTATCATCTGCCTCCTACCACAGGCCTCCTCTCCCTCATGCAAATCGCTTGCGCGTTAAAAGGCGGGCTCCTGAGCATCACGACTCAGGAGCTCTTACTGGCTCTCCAGCCCTCACCCCCTGGTCTTGTCCACGGCATCGTGACCTGGCATACCAGCGGCGGCTGAGCTCGCTCGAGGGCCGGGACCTGAGGACGTAGAGCATTTGTATCTAACCATCTTGCAGGAACACACAGCCACCCAAGGCTCAAGACCAGACACAACCCGCCTTGAGGTAGGGCCTCGTGAGTCCCGCGCTGGCTCACGAGTGCCTAGATACACCTCGTCTAGCCCTACCGTGCAAGCCACGTGTCAGGGCGGGGTTGTACGCGCCCCGGGGGCTCCTCCCGGAGGGGGCCCCCCTCCCACGTACCAGTGGAAGCACCATGCTCCCTGCTGGCTGACGACACTGCCGAGGAGCGGCTATGCCCGTACACATACAGAAGCGCTAGGCTCCGCGCTGGTGATAAACAAATGAGGGCGTCCCACGGCCGTATCAACCTCAGGGAGCCCAGAGCTCAGTTTCTGGCCTCACCGCCACACCTCCCTTCGGGAGCGTCACGCGAGGGGGCTGGACACGGGGGCTGCGCCCGGGTCACGCCCGAGCGCACGTGTAGCGACCCGACCCGAATGGATCAACTCTCTATGCTTAAGTGTCATCCCTGGATCGGTATGCTAACACACACAGTACTCGAGGATTTATAACAGAGATAAATCACATGTATAACAAAACGTAAATACTATTACCTCAATCCAAAATAGCGGAAGTAACAAGGTTGTGGATTCCCATCAACACCAACGGCAAAATTGAGTATAGGAATCATAACCCTAACGTATCACTTACTCGTCGTAAGAATCCTCCAACATGAGACGTTGCAGCCACAAAGGGTCAGTACATTGAATGTACTGGCAAATTCACACCATAGAGCAATGATGAATAATAACTATCACTACATGCATATATGGCTGGTGGAGGCTCTATGGTTATAATGTTTTTGCGAAAAAGCCAATTTTTCCCTACTGCAAAGGAATATATTTTATTTAACTACCATGGTGGTTGTTAAACATTGAGAATGGTTCACAGCATTCTCAATCCCAATTAAGTAACATCATTAAAACCCAACAAATTTATTAAAGTAACATGATGAGATTCACAGGAAAATCCAAGTACTAGATACTCAAGTTGTCCATAACCGGGGACATGGCTAACCATGATTAGTTTATACACTCTGCAGAGGTTTGCGCACTTTTCCCCACAAGACTCGATCTCCTCCATTGGGATTCTCGCACTACATGATGTTTGAGAAACGGATGACCGAGACATAGTCTTTCAGAAGCGCTAGCATCTTACGATCAGGTAGACAGTACCAACCTACATCCCCTACATCTGCTAGTCTACCACTGTAAGAGTTCGCACGACTTAATCAACTATGCTAGAGGCCATAGGAGCTTGTGGCTGCACACGGAAGTTTCTAGCATGAATAATCTCATGATCCCTTTGAGCCTGGGTGGCGGTCCATAAAGAAAAACAGGCAATCCTGGAATACCCAGGTACCTCAATCCACCCAGATGTGTGTTAATGTTGCCACCTTAAGTTGAACCATTAAGTAACAATCTCACATCTGTCATGGAATACACTCAAACCCAATCCACGTCTACGAGCATAGCATGGCATTATAAGCATATCGTTGAAGTAACTCCCAAGGGTTTGGTAATAAACAGGGCAATAGGTTCCTACCTCATCAACTACTTCCCAATACCCACATGTTATCAATCCTACTCATGCAATGTTTGAGGGTTGAAACTAATGCATAAAAACTGGGTATGAAAAGGGATATGATCAAAGTGTGAACTTGCATGTACTGTTGATGAAGATGATTCGCACTCATAACCTCTAATAGTTCTACTCGTCACACTCCGATCAATCTATCGTGAGCAAGCAATAGTAACCACACATAAGCAATCACTCAAAAGATTGGAAAGGACGAAGAAAACAATTCAGAAAACTTCGAAACCAAGCAAATGACTCTTGCAGCAGAAAACTATTTCTAACAGTACCAAAATTAAGTGAATTTGGCTTTGATTTGCAAAAAGAATCAACTCAAACGGAGTTATAAAACTCAAGTTACAATCAAATGAAGTTCAAATACTAAACTGTTTGAAATTCAAATTTTAAACTTTCAAAAACATATTTAAGTTATTTTACTGGATAGAGGGAATCATAACGAAGAGGTGGGCGTTGGTTTCGTTGAATTTGGACAAACGAGTAAAAAGTTGTGGTCGATTGAAGTACAGGGACTAATTTGTAAACATAATATTCACGGATGGGTCCCCGGGCCGAAATTAAAAATAAAAGAAGACCTCTACAGAAAGAACGTTCGCTGCCGAACGCTAACTAACGAAACCATTCGTTACAAAACCCAAACTAATGAACGCTCGCAAAATAAACTAAACTGAATAATAAACTTTTTTTAAGAAAAACCAAAGTAAACCTATCCCCAAAAAAAATTAACCGGACCGGGCATTTGCGGTTTTACCGGCTCGGTGAAATAGACCGACGGCGGTGGTGGTTTCCGGCGAAGTGCGGCGGTGAGGCGGAGCGACGCGTCGGCGGCGACGCGGCCTTTGACGGGGAGGCGGCTCCGGGGTCGGCGGCGAGGGCAGAGACGGCGGCGAGCGCGGCGCGGGGCGGCGGAGTCGGAGTTGTGGGGAAGGGCGACGGTGCTGTGGTGGCGGAGCTCGTCGATGGTGGCGACGGCGAGATGTGGCCGAGGGCGGCGCGAAACGAGGAGAGAGAGAGGGGTCCGGGGCGCTGGGATTTATAGGAGGAGGGGTGGCCTCGGGAGGGTGGGGAAGGGGCAAGGGGAGCCCGGCGCGGACACGGCGGCGGCGGCGATGCCGTGGCGGCTCGGGACTTCGTCTCGAGTTCGGGGACGTGCGGCGCGGGCGACGTGGGCTGGCTGGGCCGTGGCATGGCTGGCCAGCTGGGCCGGCCTAGTCGGCGGAAGTTTTTTAAAAAAAACAGACAAACAAAAATAAAAATAAAAGGAATAGAAATATTATATTGGCATATAATATATGCAAATTTTCAGAAAAAGATTTCTTACAAGATGAACATTTTTCTAGCTTCAAATAAAATCCTCAGAATTTTAAATAAAGCAAAGAGTGCTTCTGCTACAATAAAACCTCATAAAAATCATTTTAAAAATACCAAAATGACTTCAAATTTATTTCTCTCCATTTTTCCACTGTAAGGAATCATTTTACCCTAATTTCCATATATTTATTTTTTGAGAAAAATAATTTGAATAAAAACCAAATAACTCCAAACTGAAAATGATTTCCAAACAAGACTTTAAATTTGATCCTTTTAAACTCCCAACTCATATTTCATATGTTTTGAAGAAGTCATTTTATCTTCTCTCTTGAAAATCATTGAGTTGCATGAAGTTTCTGAATTGGAAATATTTCTGAATGAAATTCAAATCTTTTCAAAACCTTTTTTCATTTAATTAAATGGAAGAAGTCATGTCATCTTCTCTCTAGGGTTTTATGATGAAATGAATTTGAATTCACGAAGATTACAAATGCAAAATGAAAGTTTGGGAAAGTCATTTTATTCCCTCTCATTTAACTTTCAAAAAGTTTTCAATTTCACTCAATTTCACACAATCAAACAAACAATCAGTCAAATCTATCTATTTATTATAACATTCCAAAATTTAGAATTTTGGGATGTTACAGCATGCTACCCAGCCAGGTCCCTCGGACCTGGTCGTCGCGCGCCCCTCCCCGAGCGGAGCCAAGGTATGAAGACTGTTTGAACGTCAAGGGGGACTCCTGAGCATCACGACTCAGGAGCCTAACTGGTCACGTAGCCCCTCACTCCTTAGTTCCGCAAAGCTAATGGCGGTCGAGGTATGCGTGGGGCCGGGCCCTGCCGACGTAGAACGCCATATCCACCCCTACACTCCCTCCCTATTTGTTGTTTGCGTGTCAAGGGGGACTCCTGAGCATCGCGACTTAGGAGCCCAACTTGTCACGTAGCCCCTCACTCCTTGGTTCCATCCTGGTGATCCGGTCAGGGCTAACGGCGGTTGAAGTATGCGCGGGGCCGGGCCTTGCCGACGTAGAACACAAAGCAAATAGGAAGGAAACCGCAAAATCTCGAAGCAAATCCAGAAGCAAATATTACAAGCCATAATTGTCTTCACGACACCAGACGCAAGTTTAAATGCCTCCACGAGGCACGGTGCATATTGCAGGAGTTAAAACAGGTAAGGAGCCGCGAGAAGATCACCCTTGGGCAGCGCCGTCATTCGCCAGGAGCCCCGCCCCCATGGTGATGTTACCTCCATCAGCTCCACCTCCCGAGGCCATGGAATCAGCAGCACCTGCCCTGGGCACAGTGGTAAAGGCGCGGAACTTCGCCAGCAGGGCTTCCACCTGGCCCTTCACGGCTTCAGCAGTAGCGGCGAAGCGCTCGGCGTCCACGGGCTCCAGCAGCACGTCGAGGTTGGCGACAGGGTCGCGAAGGTAGACTCATACGTCTCCAACGTATCTATAATTTATAAAGTATTCATGCTATTATACTATCCATCTATGATGTTTTATAAGCATTTATATGTCATTTTATATGATTTTTGGGACTAACCTATTAACCTAGAGCCCAGTGCCAGTTTCTGTTTTCTCCTTGTTTTTGTATTTTACATAAAGGATACCAAACGGAGTCCAATTGACGTGCCAATTTTGAGGATTTTTTCTTGACCAAAAGAAGACCACGGAGCATCGTAGTTGGGCCAGGGGAGTCGCGGGCTGCCCACGAGAGTGGGGGGCGCCCCCCCCTAGGGCGCAGCCCCCTATCTCGTGGATAGCCCGGAGGCCCCCTTGACGTGAAACCAACGCCAAAAAATCCTATAAATACGGAAACTTTCGGGAATTAACCTAGATCGGAAGTTCCGCCGCCACAAGCCTCTGTAGCCACGAGAAATCAATCTAGGCCCTCTCCGGCACCCTACCGGAGGGGGCCATCATCACCGGAGGCCATGGAGGAGGATCTCGGAGGGGCCATCATCTTCATGAAGGCCAAGGACCGGAGGGGGAAAGCCATGGAGGAGGAAGCACAAGGGGGAGAACCTCTCCTCCTCTCTCTTGGTGGCACCGGAGTGCCATCGGGAGGGGAATCATGCCGCGGTGATCGTCTTCACCAACATCACCATCATCATCACCATCCTCATATCTTTTACGCGGTCCACTCTCCCGCACCCCGCTGTAATCCCTACTTGAACATGGTGCTTTATGCTAAATATTATGATCCAATGATGTGTTGCCATCTTATGATGTTTTGAGTAGATATCTTTTGTCTTTGAGTTGATTGATGATCTAGATTGGTACGAGTTGTATGTTTTATTTTGGTGCCCTCCATGTCGTGCAAGCATGGGGGATTCCCATTGTAGGGTGTTGCAATACGTGCATGATTCACTTATAGTGGGTTGCTAGATTGACAGAAGCTTAAACCCGAGTAAGGGCGTTGTTGCATATGGGATAAAAGGGGACTTGATGCTTTAATGCTATGGTTGGGTTTTACCTTAATGAATCTTTAGTATTTGCGGATGCTTGCTAGGGTTCCAATCATAAGAGCATACGATCCATGTAGGAAAAGTATGTTAGTTTATGCCTCTCCCTCATATGAAATTGCAATGAGGACTATTGATCTTGTTAACAATTGCTTAGGACAATCCCGCACACCGATCCACCATTATTCCACACTTGCTATTTATATTATTTAGTAATATATTCTAACTTTATGATAACAACACCTACTTTTATATTTTAGCTCTCCAATATCATACAAAGTTATCCTCTTTATACCCACAACATAGTTTTATTTCTTGTTTCTAGTTGGAAGCAAACGTTCGGTGCATGTAGGGTCGTACAGTGGCATATAGGGCTTGAGAGAATATTGATCTTACCTTTATCTCCTTGTGGGTTCGACACTCCATACTTATCACTTCCACCTTTGGGAATTGCTATGATGATTCCTTGCACTTGGGGATTATCATAGACGCGGCTGAAGACACGCGTCAGTGCCACAGAAGAAAGGACGCGAGCTTCTGCCTCGGCCATGGGGCCGACGCCGGTCACAACTTCCTCGAGCGCCTCGACCAAGAAAGGAAGCAGCTGGGCAGGGCCCTCCTTGGCACCAGCTAGCGGCCTCTCCAAGCCGTCCTCATAAAGCATCTTCAGCGCCTTACAAGATCTCTCCTCAAGATCCACGAAGGCCACGCGGTCCTCGGACAGGACATTCGCCTAAGCATCCAGCTCGGCCCTCTCCTTCTTCAACTTCTGCTCCAGTGTCCCTGCTACGTCTTGAGCTTGCGTTGGTTTTCCTCGAAGAGGAGAGGGTGATGCAGCAAGTGTAGCGTAAGTATTTCCCTTAGTTTTGAGAACCAAGGTATCAATCCAGTAGGAGGCTCCTCAAAAGTCCCACGCACCTACACAAACAAACTGAGAACTCGCAACCAATGCAATAAAGGGGTTGTCAATCCCTTCACGGCCACTTGCGAAAGCAAGATCTAATAAAGATAGTAAGATAAGATAAATATTTTTTTGGTGTTTTATAATATAGATGCAAAAATTAAAGATGCAAATAAAAGTAGATTGAAAGCAAATATGATAAGAGATAGACCCAGGGGCCATAGGTTTCACTAGAGGCTTCTCTCAAGATAGCATAAGTATTACGGTGGGTGAACAAATTACTGTCGAGCAATTGATAGAAAAGTGCATAGTTACGAGATTATCTAGGCATGATCATGTATATAGGCATCATGTCCATAACAAGTAGACCGACTCCTGCCTGCATCTACTACTATTACTCCACACATCGACCGACTCCTGCCTGCATCTAGAGTATTAAGTTCATAAGAACAGAGTAACACATTAAGCAAGATGACATGATGTAGATGGATAAACTCATGCAATATGATATAAACCCCATCTTGTTATTGTAGGACCTTGAAGTATGTCTAGAGGGGGTGATTAGACTACTTGACCAATAAAAACTTAACCTTTTCCCAATTTTAGAGTTTGGCAGATTTTAGTTACTTTAGGACAAGTCAAGCAATCATCACACAATTCAAGCAAGCATGCAAAGAGTATATAGGCAGTGGAAATTAAAGCATGCAACTTGCAAGAAAGTAAAGGGAAGGGTTTGGAGGATTCAAACGCAATTGGAGACACGGATGTTTTTGGCGTGGTTCCGATAGGTGGTGCTATCGTACATCCACGTTGATGGAGACTTCAACCCACGAAGGGTAATGGCTGCGCGAGTCCACGGAGGGCTCCACCCACGAAGGGAAGAAGCAACCTTGTCTATCCCACCATGGCCGTCGCCCACGAAGGACTTGCCTCACTAGCGGTAGATCTTCACGAAGTAGGCGATCTCCTTGCCCTTACAAACTCCTTGGTTCAACTCCACAATCTTGTGGGAGGCTCCCAAGTGACACCTAGCCAATCTAGGAGACACCACTCTCCAAGAAGTAACAAATGGTGCGTTGATGATGAACTCCTTGCTCTTGTGCTTCAAATGATAGTCTCCCCAACACTCAACTCTCTCTCATAGGTTTTGGATCTGGTGGAAAGAAGATTTGAGTGGAAAGCAACTTGGGGAAGGCTAGAGATCAAGATTCATATGGTAGGAATGGAATATCTTGGTCTCAACACATTAGTAGGTGGTTCTCTCTCAGAAATGGTAAGTTGGAAGTGTAGGTTCGTTCTGATGGCTCTCTCCATGAATGAAGAGGAGGTGGAGGGGTATATATAGCCTCCACACAAAATCTAACCGTTACACACAATTTACCAAACTCGGTGGGACTGAATCGTTAAACTCGGTCGGACCGATTTAGTAAACCTAGTGACCGTTAGTGATTTTCGGTGGGACTGACATGCATCTCGGTGAGACTGATTCTGTTAGGGTTAGGGCATAACGTAATCTCGGTAAGACCGATTACACAAACTCGGTGAGACCGATTTGGTAATAAGCTTTCCAGAGAGTTGGTCAGGTAAACTCAGTGGGACCGATTTGCTCTTTTCGGTGAGAACGAAATGTTACAAAAAGGAAACAGAGAGTTTACATTGTAATCTCGGTAGGACCGATCGCTCACTTCGGTTAGACCGAAACGTTACGAAGGGAAACAGAGAGATTACAACCCCATCTCGGTGAGACCAAGATCCCTATCGGTAAGACCGATTTGCTTAGGGTTTGTGGCGGTGGCTATGACTTTTGGAATCGGTGGCGCCGGATAGGAAGAATCGGTGTGACCGATTTTGGCTTTGGGTTTAGGTCATTTGTGGATGTGGGAAAGTAGTTGAGGGTTTTGGAGCATATCACTAAGCACATGAAGCAAGAGGCTCATTAAGCAACACCTCATCCCTCCTTGATAGTATTGGCTTTTCCTATAGACTCAATGTGATCTTGGATCACTAAAATGTAAAATGAAGAGTCTTGAGCTTTTGAGCTTGAGCCAATCCTTTGTCCTTAGTATTTTGAGGGATCCACTTTCATCATCCATGCCATGCCATTCATTGAGCTTTCCTGAAATAATAGTCTTGGAATAGCATTAGCTCAGTGAGCTATATGTTGTTATGAATTACCAAAACCACCTAGGGATAGTTGCACTTTCAATCTCCCCCTTTTTGGTAATTTATGACAACATATAGATCAAAGCTTCGACAAATGATAATATGATTGAATAACATCGTCGCTTTGAGAAGTATGTGATAAGCAAGAGCTCCCCCTAAATTTTTGCATGGGTTAAGATTTGCTTTGGACTGCAAATGCACAATGAATTAGGCTCATGGGTTACTCTTCCATGTCACATACATCTTGGTGGAGTGCTCAAAATAATAAACAATGAATACATGCACTCATCACCAAGCATAGTGAGTGATCACATAAGATAGATAGGATAATATCAAGCATGCATAAGTGTAGCTTATGATCAAACACATGATCATCAATGTCTCACAAGCATAGTATCTCAACCAAAAGCAAACAAAGTTTGAAAAACCACCAAATAAAGCAAGAGAGAACAAAAGCAACACTCTCTCTCTCGAAGCCTATGATCTATACATTTTTCTCCCCCTTTGGCAACAAGTTACCAAAAAGTTCATAGAAAATGCATAGTGCTAGATCGACTCTCAGGCTTGATCTTCTGGTGGTGGTGTCCTGATAGCTCCTTGGACGAAGGCTTCAGTTGAAGTAGAGGGTGCTGGAGTGGATGCTGGAGCTTGTTGCACTGGAACTGTAGGGGCAGTTGTTGGTGCTGAAGTTGTTGCTCTAGTGTCTGTCACTGGCACTGCAACTGACCTCTGGGCTCTAGGCACTCTGGCAAATGCAACAGTGGTAGTTTTGCCCTTCCTCTCCTGCATGTCATCCTGCAGCTGCTCTACAACTGACTGAATCTCAGTTACTTTAACATCAAGGTCATAGAATTTCTCTTCCATGATTCTTTTGAGGCTCTCCTGATTCTGAGTGAGGGTGGCCAGTCCTTTCTCAATCCTCAGTGTGGATGCTATCAAGTAACCAAGCTGCTCCTGTTTGGTTTTCAAGAAATACTCAGATGCCTCCTCTTGAGTTGGCATCTTGGCAGCCTTCTCCTTCTTTGCCTTCTCCTTCTTCTCCTGAGCTTGAATTGATTGTGGATCATCTTCATTCATGACAACCTCATTGTCCTCAAAGTCTGGATAAAGTGGAAAATGTTCCTTATTCAACTGATATCTCCCTGTGGCCATCTTTGAGTTGATCAATTCCTGAATCTGAGGTGCATATCCACAGCTCCTCTTCTGATCTGCTGCAGTCCTCTTGATTGTTTCAATCATTAGGCTCATGACTTTGAACTTCTGTGGCACATCAAACACATGCAGCATGTTGATGGCATGCCCTCTGATCATGTTATGGTCACTAGACTTGGGCAATAGAGTGTGCCTCAGAATCCAATTTATGGTTGGCAACCCTGACAACGGAAAGTGAACTGATCCAAACTTGTGAGTCTCTACTGCCTTGTCTGGGATTTCCTTGTACATGTGAGCCATTGAATTGTGACCCAACTTCTTCTTTGCATAAATGTCCAGGTCATCCTCATTTTCTTTGGGGGCATTTATCAGACTTTCCCATTGTCGGTGTCAAAACTGGCGGATCTCGGGTAGGGGGTCCCGAACTATGCGTCTAGGCGGATGGTAACAGGAGACAAGGGACACGATGTTTTTACCCAGGTTCGGGCCCTCTCGATGGAGGTAAAACCCTACTCCTGCTTGATTGATATTGATGATATGGGTAGTACAAGAGAGGATCTACCACGAGATCAAGGAGGCTAAACCCTAGAAGCTAGCATATGGTATTATTGTTGTTGTGATTGTTGTCCTACGGACTAAAACCCTCCGGTTTATATAGACACCAGAGAGGGCTAGGGTTACACAGAGTCGGTTACAATGGTAGGAGATCTACATATCCGTACTGCCAACCTTGCCTTCCACGCCAAGGAAAGTCCCATCCGGACACGGGACAAAGTCTTCAATCTTGTATCTTCATAGTCTTGGAGTCCGGCCGATGATGATAGTTCGGCTATCCGGGCACCCCCTAGTCCAGGACTCCCTCAGTAGCCCCTGAACCAGGCTTCAATGACGACGAGTCCGGCGCGCATATTGTCTTCGGCATTGCAAGGTGGGTTCCTTCTCCGAATAATTCATAGAAGATTGTGAACACCAGGATAGTGTCCGGCTCTGCAAAATAAATTCCACATACCACCGTAGAGGGAATACTATTTACACAAGTTCAATCTGCTGACGTATTTTGTGGCATGACATCACACCACTACCAAGCCTTTACTTGAATCGTTATTATTATACCACCTCAGTGCGTTTAGCGAAGTGGTTTCCTTGGCACGTCTTGGCGAAGCAGAGATCGTGTTCCCCTTATTCCGGGATTCCCATCAATACGGACGTGGGTAACCCAACCGCGCCATTGATTGCGGCGCTCGGGAGATAAGCGAGTTTTACCAGGCCAGTGGGGACGCATAGTTTTCGTCCGCCCATATATAAGGGGATAAGGATCCACCTCTTTTACCTACACGTTCTCCCTCCTTTGCTTATCCATCTCCGCGCACTCGAGCTCCAGCGCCCAAGTCCGCACATCTCACCTCAACCTTCTCCAGCCATGTCCGGAGCGGGAGGCAAGTGGATGGCCTCCTCCGTTACGGAGGGGCACATCGAGAAGCTGCGCGGCGCCGGATACCTATCCAACGACATCGCGCACCGGCTGCCCGACGAGGGGCAGCTCATCCCCACCCCCAGGCCCCATGAGAGGGTCGTATTTCTTCCCCACTTCCTCTGCGGACTGGGCTTCCCACTTCACCCCTTTGTCCGGGGGCTCATGTACTACTACGGCCTGGACTTCCACGATCTTGTGCCAAACTTCATCCTCAACATCTCGGCGTATATCGTCGTGTGCGAGGCCTTCCTCTGCATCCAGCCCCACTTCGGCTTGTGGCTAAAGACCTTCATTGTCAAGCCGAAGGTTGTGAAGGGCAGCCAAGCGGAGTGCGGAGGCGCCATGGTGGGCAAAATGCCCAACGTCACTTGGCTTGAGGGTGCCTTCGTGGAATCCATCAAAGGGTGGCAATCGGGGTGGTTCTACATCACCGAGCCGCGTGACCCTAAATGGGCAGCGGCCCCCAAATTCAGATCTGGCATCCCCATGCAGCTCACCTCCTGGAAAGAGAAGGGCTTGCTACAGGGTAGTTTGGAGGAGCTGACCGGACTCCAGTCCTGTCTCCAGACCCTGGTGAACAAGAAGCTTAAGCTTGTCAATGTGATCCAGGTCATGCTCGTCCTCCGGATTCTCCCCTGCAAGCAACGGGCCTTCAATTTGTGGGAGTTTGATCCGGCACAGCACCGGACCTTGAGCGGACTCTTTGACACGACGTACGGAGCTGCCTGGAGGGTGCTGTTCAAGGGCGGAGAAGCCCCCGCATCCGCAACTGAAGATCGCGGATTCAGCACGCAGCGCCCGGCCGGCGAGGTAAGCTATGTTATCCTTTATGGGACACTCATTTCTTTCATAGTTTGACTCTATGTGGGATCTAAACTCCCAATGCCTTTAACAGGACTGGCGGAAGACGTCCGGACAGGTTAACTGTCCGGCTCCCCTTCCATAAGACCCAGCGGACACCCGTTTGACGGGGCTGCTGGTCCCGACACTTTACGTGGTGCCGGAGAAGAAGGCCAAGAAGAGGGCCACGGGAACCCGGAGGAGTTCCCGGCGTCAGGTGGTATCGGACTCATCATCGGATGACTCCGAGGCGGACTCCTCCCCTGAGGACGAGGAGGAGAAGAAAGAAGCCTCTCCCCCAGCGGGGGGAGAGAAGAAGAGGAAGGCCTCCCCAGTGAGGGAGGCCGAAGGGTCCAAGAAGGGAAGGACCCTTCCCCCGGACTGCTCCGCCAACGTCGGTGATGGCGACGAGGAGTGGCCTTGTCACGCCCAATATGCGACCCTATCCAAAAGGAACTCGAAGGTCCCAGCAAGGATAGACCCGCATATTGAGACGCTTTTGCAAGGTGGATATCATTACATCAACATTACATAATAGATGGGGATACATACAAAAGGCATACAATGCCACACGAATACAACATCTTCTTACATAAGAGCACCATCCGACTACGGATGAAACACAAACAGAAACTCAAACGACATCCACCCTGCTAGCCCAGGCTGCCGACCTGGAACCTATCCCCTGATCGAAGAAGAAGCAGAAGAAGAACTCCAAAACAAGCAAACATCGCTCTCGCGTCAAGATCATCGCTTAACCTGTACCTACAACTGTTGTTGTAGTAATCTGTGAGCCACGAGGACTCAGCAATCCCATTACCATGGGTATCAAGACTAGCAAAGCTTAATGGGAAAGGAAGGGGTAAAGTGGTGAGGTTGCAGCAGCGGCTAAGCATATATGGTGGCTAACATACGCAAATAAGAGCGAGAAGAGAGCAAGCGGAACGGTCGTGAAGCTAGCAATGATCAAGAGGTGATCCTGAACTCCTACTTACGTCAAACATAACCCAAAACCGTGTTCACTTCCCAGACTCCGCCGAAAAGAGACCATCACGGCTACACACATGGTTGATGCGTTTTAATTCGGATCCGGTGTCAAGTTATCTACAACCGGACATTAACAAATTCCCATCTGCCACATAACCGCGAGCACGGCTCTCGAAAGTTTATACCCTGCAGGGGTGTCCCAACTTAGCCCATGATAAGCTCTCGCGATCAACGAAGGATATACCTTCTCCCAGGAAGACCCGATCAGTCTCGGAATCCCGGTTTACAAGACATTTCGACAATGGTAAAACAAGACCAGCCGCCCGATGCACCGACAATCCCGATAGGAGCTGCACATATCTCGTTCTCAGGGCAACACCGGATGAGACTAGCTACGAGTAAAACCAGCCCTCAAGTTGCCCCGAGGTGGCCCCGCAGGCAGCTCAGTTCGGACCAACACTTAGACAAGCACAGGCCCGGGGGGGGGGGGGGGGGCTAAAACAAAGATGACCCTCGGGTTGGCCAACCCAAGGGAAGGGTATAGGTGGTGGTGAGGCAAATGGTAAAACCAAGGTTGGGCCTTGCTGGACAAGTTTTATTCAAAGCGAACTGTCAGGGGGGTCCCATAAATCACCCGACCGCGTTAGGAACGCAAAATTTGGGAACATAACACCGGTATGACGGAAACTAGGGCAGCAAGAGTGGAATAAAACGCCAGGCATAAGGCCGAGCCTTCCACCCTTTACCAAATATATAGATGCATTAATAATATAAGAGATATTGTGATATCCCAACATAAACCCTGTCCACCATGGAGAAATCTTCAACTTCACCTGCAACTAGCAACGCTATAAGAGGGGCTGAGCAAAAGCGGTAACATAGCCAAACAACAGTTTGCTAGGAAGGGTGTCAAAGGTTAGAGGTTCATGGCAATTTGGGGAGGCTTGAAGAACAAAAGATAGGTAACACAGCAAAGCGATAGAACGAAGGAACTAGCATAGCAATGATAGTAGTGAGATCCAGGGTAGCGGTCATCTTGCCTGAAATCCCGCAAGGAAGAAGAACGAGTCCATGAAGAAGATGAAGCCACGAAGACGAACCAAGCGTAGACGAACGTATCCTTACGATCGCAACGAAATGGGAACTATCGAAAAGAAGCACACAACATGGTAAACACACCACACATAGACAAGATATGATGCACAACAAGCATGATGCATGAGAAAGCTAGATGAGGCTACTCATGGCAAGAGAAGATGCATACAAGAGCAACACATCAAGGCAAGTTTAAATGAGGCCGGGAACAACATATAACAATTCCGGTAAGTCCTCATATGCAAATTTCGAATTTGGTCCAGAACTGAATAAACCTTATGTTCAAGTTGTTAAACAGCAAGTTAAAGAGCACCAAGAGGATCTACACGAAATTCTAGTCAAGTTACATATAAAGTTCATTAGATTTGGAGCTACGGCCTAGAAGATATGAGCAAAACAAGATAAACATGACATTGATGCAAAATGCATACAAACATCAAGCAAACACCTCAAAACAAGGATACAACATGATAATATGAAACAACATGCAAAATCAAGCAAGTTTCATATAGAGCACACTCAAAACGGAGCATCGGTGCAACACATACACTCTATACAAGTCATAACAACAATCTGTCCATAACAGCAACTAGGCATATTGCAAGCATCAAAACAACAATGTTACAGCACCCCAACATAATAACAAAAGGCATGGGCATGAAGTACAGGTAAAGCATAACAAAACATGAACACTGAGCTATCTCCAGAAACAACTAGAACATGCTCAAAAGGACATAGTAAGATTGCAAATAATAACAGTTTCCGACTTATCAGGAAATAACATCAGGTTGCAATGTTTAGAGCTATCAAACAACATGCTACAGGAACTTATCATGGCAAACAAAGGCATGGCATGATAGTACTAAATGCATAGAACAAGAGTCCCTTACTGACAATGAGCCAAAAAGGCACAGAAAATATAATGGCACCCATGTAAACATGGCAAGTTATATTACAGATTCATACATGGCAGGAACAACAATAAGTAGACATGTTGGTGAGCTCGAATCACTCACCACAGAGCAATACATGGCATGGCAAGGCAACCAATAGTAAGAAGACATGTTTATGAAGCTAAGCATGGCAAGAGCAAGCTCATAGGGTGCATGGGTCACTAGAAAAGCACATGGCCAAAACTGAACTTCATGTTAACAGGTTGACAGCAACATTTTTTAGCAACTTTGGAGCAAGATTACAACAAGCTACAGTGGTCTATAAATACAAACAGGGGCATCAATGGATATAGCATAATGTGTATAACAAAATATCCTTAGTGAACATCTCCAGAATAATGCACGAAATGACTTGTAGAAGCATGTTAACATAGCAACAAAATATAACAGAATCTGTCAGGAAAACAGCAACAGCAAGTACCCTCCTTAACAAGCTCAATGCACTCACTACACAAGTCACAAAAATACATGGATAGCACCTCTGGAAAGATGGCATAGCATAGATCAAAACACATGTAGACATCAACCTCATAGTATGCACACATCAATCATGGCAAAAATGACAAATGAGCATGTTATAACAGTTTCAGCAGATTAACATCAACATGCACTCTTCCAACAGCATTTAGGGCATCAATCTGAGCTGAAATGAAAATGATGCAATGAGATGAAATGAATTACTCGTCGAGACGAACAATTTGACATATTGCACGCACGAAACGGAGCTACATGCACAGAGATACAACGCGAAGAACATGGCATGAAAATACTGGAATCTGGGGACTTAGTGGATTTAGCACCTCGGAGAAAACGGGATGGAGGAGACCCGGGACAGAGAGATCCGGGGACGGGGCTGGAGTTTGGATGGCCGAGGTGGTGGATCTGATCCAGGCCACCGGATCCGGATCGGAGAGAGCTCCGGCGAGCTCGGGGACGGTGGGATCCGGCGACGGGGCGCCGCAGGCGACGACGGGACGACGCGGAGAGGGAAGGGACCGTCGGCGGGTCCGGCCGGAGGCGGGCGGCGGCGGCCGCGGCCGACGCAGGAGGATGGCGGCGGGGCGAGGCGAGCTCGGCGAGCTCGGGCGCCTGCGAGCGCGGGAGCCGAGGGGAGCTGCTGCTCCGGCGAGCTCGGCGCCGGGCAGAGCATCGGGCGGCGGCGATGGTCGCGCGGGCGGCGCGACGGCGCAGCCGGGCCGGCGCGGGAGGCGGCGGGGCACGGCCGGGCGGCGGGAGGCGGCGGACTCCGGTTGTCGGAGTTGCGGGCGGTCGGCGCGACGGCGGGGATCTCCGGCGAAGGAGGCGGGGAGCACAGGCGGCGGCACGGGCGCGATGGGCCGGGCGGGCCTCGCTCGGGCCCCGGCGGGCTGCGGCGGCGGGGCGCGGGCGCCGGGACGCGTGGCGGCGCCCGGTTGGACGAGGGCGGCGGCGGGCTGACGTGGCGTCACGGGATTGGCCGGGACGACGTGGAGGTTGGCGGTGCACGTGTCCGGCGGCGGGTGGACATGTCCGGCGGCGCGGAGAGGAGCGGGGCTAGGGTTGGACTGCGCGAAAAATCCGGGAGGGACACATATATATAGGTAGAGGGAGCTAGGAGAGTCCAAATGAGGAGCGGTTTTCGGCCACGCGATCGTGATCGAACGACCGAGAGCATGGAGGGGAGTTTGCTGGGTTTTGGGCCACTTTGGAAGGGGTGTTGGGCTGCAAACAAAAGAGGCTTTACGGTTACCCGGTTAACCGTTGGAGTATCAAACGGACTCCAAATGGCACGAAACTTGACAGGCGGTCTACCGGTGCGATACCAAGGCCGCTTGGCAAACCTCGGGCCATTCCGAGAAAGTTTAACACCCGCTCACAACGAGAGACAAAAGGGGGACGCCGGGGGACATAGGAGTGCCGGATTGCAAAATGGACAACGGGGAAAATGCTCGGATGCATGAGACGAACATGAATGCGAAATGAGATGCACATGATGACATGGCAAAATGCAACACACAAGCAAATGACATGGCAACGACGGCGAATAACTGGAAGACACCTGGCGCATCGAATCTGGGGCATTACAACACTCCTCCACTAACAAGAGATCTCATCCCGAGATCTTAGGACCGAGACGGACGGGAAAAGGGAAGAGGTGAAGCAAGAAATCAAGAGAAGAAGCAGAGAATCGAGAGCACTCGAGAAGAAGAGAGGAACGACGAGAATGACGAGAATCGAAAGCTCACGGAATCAGATAGACTAAGAAATCACTCTGGTTAGAACGAGATAAAAACGAATAAGACTAAAAGGATTTAGGAAGCACTCTGGCTGAAACATGGAGGAATAGAACACGAGCTAGAGAGGATGGGATGACACTTGATGAACTCTTGAAGAATGAATTAAATCATGAAGAACCAACATGAAGAACTCTGGTGACAAAAGGACGATGAGATCGAATGAAGGAAGAAAGAATAAGATTAAAGCTTGCGATGATTTAGATGGAGATTCTGACGAAATGGCTGAGGAAATTGAACTCCGAAAAAGAAAAGATGAATAACACTTGGAACTAGAATTTATTCCTCAAGAACAAACTCTGAAGGAAGGGATTAATCACTTGGATGAAATAAGAATAAGATTTATTGTATGCTTATCCTTCATCAAATTAAATTGATGTCAAGCAATGGATTTACATATTACTTATTCTTATTGAAAAAGAATTGAGAAGTGACATATCGCAGACTTGAGAAGGTCTTCATGAACCACCAGTAGGATTCGAAAGAATGAATGAATTAAAATGATAATCTAGGAAAAAGAATCTTAAATGAACCACCGTAAGAATTCGAAAATTACTGATGAAAGAGAATGAATCACCGGGAAGAATTCGAAGAACCAATATGCTAGAGGGAATTTAGATGCAAAATAACGAAGAGATCGCGAACTGATTGAAGAATACTTGAACGAAGCACCGGAAGAATATTGAGACGAACGAAGGGGCACGGATATAGAATAATTGGAGAACGAATCTGAAAACTTAGAATGAAGAAATCTTCCGAAAAGATGACCTCCGGATGATCGAGAGAGAAAGCAACTCCTGAAATGCTCCGGATGGATGAAAAGAATTTGCATGACTAGAAACAATTTGATAGCATAACATCGAGCTAGGACCGCGAATCCCCTGGGGAACGGACAAGATTTAGAGGAAAAACTCTTCTTCAAATGATGACGAGAAACACCACCAAAATTACTGAGATACTCCGGGAGAAAGAAAACGAAGAGGAAGGGTTGAACCAAAGATGAAAAGAATTTGAAAGCGATCTTGGAGAAGGCATGTGACTGATGAAGTTCATTCTTACGTCACACTTGAAAAAGAATTGAGAATAACTCCGGGAGAATTAGAAGAGTCAGGTAAGATCCTGGGGAAAAAACCTATGGGTTAGGGCCCACTAAAAAGATAACACCGTTGGAAAGGATTGTTGAAAAGATAGATGATGCACCGGAACAATTAAAATATTTGAATGAGGTGACAACCTCGAATTAATTGGAACACAGACGAATCTCCTGAGATGTCTTGAACACTCCGGGTTGATTGAATGGTGAGATGCAAACGAGCAGGGAAAACACTTGATCCAAGGAAAAGAATACGATCAACACCGAAAAACATGAATTGAATCCACCGGATAAGAAAAAGAGATGAAGAATGTCCACCGAGACGAGAATTCACCGGTTGAAATGATTGATGGAAGACTGAAGAGGCTCCGTACGAATGAAATTGATGCTCGAAAGAGGATTAGGCTCCGGGAAGAAAAAGGGGTGGGAGGGCGGGAAAACAAAGGCCACTTGGAAGGGGGAAGCTACGAATATCTTGAAGAGAAAACACCGATTGAAAGAAAACAAAGGCTTCACACGAGTAGGATGGATACTCGATTACGGACTCCGGTTCCGAGAAGAAAAAGGGGTGGGTGGGTGGGAATAAGAAAACAACTGAGGATTGAACTCAATGACGAAGAGGCTCGAGTCGACTTGACGAGAAATGCACCGGATGAAAAGAGCTGAGAACCAACGATCGGAAAGCCAACTGCGTGATCCTAAAGAAAAATTTGACGGGGAGGAGGAATAGTTCAAAACACCTACGTCAAGATTCCTTACCAGAGCGACGAAGGGGCTGAGGAGTAAAAAGAGTTCCTACTCTCCGATATAACTAGACTATGAAAACAGTTTTCTTCTAGACTCAACAGCGCCCAAACTACACGATCAACCAAGGGGGCTCCTAGGGTCGGTCGAGGCTCTGATACCAACTTGTCACGCCCAATATGTGACCCTATCCAAAAGGAACTCGAAGGTCCCACCAAGGATAGACCCGCATATTGAGACGCTTTTGCAAGGTGGATATCATTACATCAACATTACATAATAGATGGGGATACATACAAAAGGCATACAATGCCACACGAATACAACATCATCTTACATAAGAGCACCATCCGACTACGGATGAAACACAAACAGAAACTCAAACGACATCCACCCTGCTAGCCCAGGCTGCCGACCTGGAACCTATCCCCTGATCGAAGAAGAAGCAGAAGAAGAACTCCAAAACAAGCAAACATCGCTCTCGCGTCAAGATCATCGCTTAACCTGTACCTGCAACTGTTGTTGTAGTAATCTGTGAGCCACGAGGACTCAGCAATCCCATTACCATGGGTATCAAGACTAGCAAAGCTTAATGGGAAAGGAAGGGGTAAAGTGGTGAGGTTGCAGCAGCGGCTAAGCATATATGGTGGCTAACATACGCAAATAAGAGCAAGAAGAGAGCAAGCGGAACAGTCGTGAAGCTAGCAATGATCAAGAGGTGATCCTGAACTCCTACTTACGTCAAACATAACCCAAAACCGTGTTCACTTCCCGGACTCCGCCAAAAAGAGACCATCACGGCTACACACTCGGTTGATGCGTTTTAATTCGAATCCGATGTCAAGTTATCTACAACCGGACATTAACAAATTCCCATCTGCCACATAACCGAGGGCACGGCTCTCGAAAGTTTATACCCTGCAGGGGTGTCCCAACTTAGCCCATGATAAGCTCTCGCGATCAACGAAGGATATACCTTCTCCCAGGAAGACCCGATCAGTCTCGGAATCCCGGTTTACAAGACATTTCAACAATGGTAAAACAAGACCAGCCGCCCGATGCGCCGACAATCCCGATAGGAGCTGCACATATCTCGTTCTCAGGGCAACACCGAATGAGACTAGCTACGAGTAAAACCAGCCCTCAAGTTGCCCCGAGGTGGCCCCGTAGGCAGCTCAGTTCGGACCAACACTTAGACAAGCACAGGCCCGGGGGGGGGGGGGGGGGCTAAAACAAAGATGACCCTCGGGTTGGCCGACCCAAGGGAAGGGTATAGGTGGTGGTGAGGCAAATGGTAAAACCAAGGTTGGGCCTTGCTGGACAAGTTTTATTCAAAGCGAACTGTCAGGGGGGTCCCATAAATCACCCGACCGCGTTAGGAACGCAAAATTCGGGAACAGAACACCGGTATGACGGAAACTAGGGCAGCAAGAGTGGAACAAAACGCCAGGCATAAGGCCGAGCCTTCCACCCTTTACCAAATATATAGATGCATTAATAATATAAGAGATATTGTGATATCCCAACATAAACCCTGTCCACCATGGAGAAATCTTCAACTTCACCTGCATCTAGCAATGCTATAAGAGGGGCTGAGCAAAAGCGGTAACATAGCCAAACAACGGTTTGCTAGGAAGGGTGTCAAAGGTTAGAGGTTCATGGCAATTTGGGGAGGCTTGAAGAACAAAAGATAGGTAACGCAGCAAAGCGATAGAACGAAGCAACTAGCATAGCAATGATACTAGTGAGATCCAGGGTAGAGGTCATCTTGCCTGAAATCCCGCAAGGAAGAAGAAGGAGTCCATTAAAAAGATGAAGCCACGAAGACGAACCAAGCGTAGACGAACGAATCCTTACGATCGCAACGAAACGGGAACTATCGGAAAGAAGCACACAACATGGTAAACACACCACACATAGACAAGACATGATGCACAACAAGCATGATGCATGAGAAAGCTAGATGAGGCTACTCATGGCAAGAGAAGATGCATACAAGAGCAACACATCAAGGCAAGTTTAAATGAGGCCGGGAACAACATATAACAATTCCGGTAAGTCCTCATATGCAAATTTCGAATTTGGTTCAGAACTGAATAAACCTTATGTTCAAGTTGTTAAACAGCATGTTAAAGAGCACCAAGAGGATCTACACGAAATTCTAGTCAAGTTACATATAAAGTTCATTAGATTTGGAGCTACGGCCTAGAAGATATGAGCAAAACAAGATAAACATGACATTGATGCAAAATGCATACAAACATCAAGCAAACACCTCAAAACAAGGATGCAACATGATAATATGAAACAACATGCAAAATCAAGCAAGTTTCATATAGAGCACACTCAAAACGGAGCATCGGTGCAACACATACACTCTATACAAGTCATAACAACAATCTGTCCATAACAGCAACTAGGCATATTGCAAGCATCAAAACAACATGTTACAGCACCCCAACATAATAACAAAAGGCATGGGAATGAAGTACAGGTAAAGCATAACAAAACATGAACACTGAGCTATCTCCAGAAACAACTAGAACATGCTCAAAAGGACATAGTAAGATTGCAAATAATAACAGTTTCCGACTTATCAGAAAATAACATTAGGTTGCAATGTTTAGAGCTATCAAACAACATGCTACAGGAACTTATCATGGCAAACAAAAGCATGGCATGATACTACTAAATGCATAGAACAAGAGTCCCTTACTGACAATGAGCCAAAAAGGCACAGAAAATATAATGGCACCCATGTAAACATGGCAAGTTATATTACAGATTCATACATGGCAGGAACAACAATAAGTAGACATGTTGGTGAGCTTGAATCACTCACCACAGAGCAATACATGGCATTGCAAGGCAACCAACAGTAAGAAAACATGTTTATGAAGCGAAGCATGGCAAGAGCAAGCTCATAGGGTGCATGGGTCACTAGAAAAGCACATGGCCAAAACTGAACTTCATGTTAACAGGTTGACAGCAACATTTTTTTAGCAAATTTGGAGCAAGATTACAACAAGCTACAGTGGTCTATAAATACAACCAGGGGCATCAATGGATAGAGCATAACATGTATAACAAAACATTCTTAGTGAACATCTCCAGAATAATGCACGAAATGACTTGTAGAAGCATGTTAACATAGCAACAAAATATAACAGAATCTATCAGGAAAACAGCAACAACAAGTACCCTCCTTAACAAGCTCAATGCACTCACTACACAAGTCACAAAAATACATGGATTGCACCTCTGGAAATAGGGCATAGCATAGATCAAAACACATGTAGACATCAACCTCATAGTATGCACACATCAATCATGGCAAAAATGACAAATGAGCATGTTATAACAGTTTCAGCAGATTAACATCAACATGCACTCTTCCAACAGCATTTAGGGCATCAAGATGAGCTCAAATGAAAATGATGCAATGAGATGAAATGAAGTACTCGTCGAGACGAACAATTTGACATATTGCATGCATGAAAAGGTGCTACATGCACAGAGATACAACGCGAAGAACATGGTATGAAAATACTGGAATCTGGAGACACTGTGGATTTAGCACCTCGGGGAAAACGGGATGGAGGAGACCCGGGACGGAGAGATCCGGGGACGGGGCTGGCGTTTGGATGGCCGAGGTGGTGGATCTGATCCAGGCCACCGGATCCGGATTGGAGAGAGCTCCGGCGAGCTCGGGGACGGTGGGATCCGGCGACAGGGCGCCGCGGGCGACGACGGGACGACGCGGAGAGGGAAGGGACCGTCGGCGGGTCCGGCCGGAGGCGGGCGGCGGCGGCCGCGGCCAGCGCAGGAGGATGGCGGCGGGGCGAGGCGAGCTCGGCGAGCTCGGGCGCCTGCGGGCGCGGGAGCCGAGGGGAGCTGCTGCTCCGGCGAGCTCGGCACCGGGCAGAGCATCGGGCGGCGGCGATGGTCGCACGGGCGGCGCGGCGGTGCAGCCGGGCCGGCGCGGGAGGCGGCGGGGCACGGCCGGGCGGCGGGAGGCGGCGGGAGGCGGCGGAGGCGGCGGACTCCGGTCGTCGGAGTTGCGGGCGGTCGGCGTGACGGCGAGGATCTCCGGCGAAGGAGGCGGGGAGCACAGGCGGCGGCGCGGGCGCGATGGGCTGGGCGGGCCTCGCTCGGGCCCCGGCGGGCTTCGGCGGCGGGGCGCGGGCGCCGGGACGCGTGGCGGCGCCCGGTTGGACGTGGGCGACGGCAGGCTGACGTGGCATCACGGGATTGGCCGGGACGACGTGGAGATTGGCGGTGGACGTGTCCGGCGGCGGGCGGACATGTCCGGCGGCGCGGAGAGGAGCGGGGCTAGGGTTGGACTGCGCGAAAAATTCGGGAGGGACACATATATATAGGTAGAGGGAGCTAGGAGAGTCCAAATGAGGAGCGGTTTTCGGCCACGCGATCGTGATCGAACGACCGAGAGCATGGAGGGGAGTTTGCTAGGTTTTGGGCCACTTTGGAAAGGGTGTTGGGCTGCAAACAAAAGAGGCTTTACGGTTACCCGGTTAACCGTTGGAGTATCAAACGGACTCCAAATGGCACGAAACTTGACAGGCGGTCTACCGGTGCTATACCAAGGCCGCTTGGCAAACCTCGGGCCATTCCGAGAATGTTTAACACCCGCTCACAACGGGAGACAAAAGGGGGACGCCGGGGGACATAGGAGTGCTGGATTGCAAAACGGACAACGGGGAAAATGCTCGGATGCATGAGACGAACACGAATGCGAAATGAGATGCACATGATGACATGGCAAAATGCAACACGCAAGCAAATGACATGGCAACAACGGCGAATAACTGGAAGACACCTAGCGCATCGAATCCGGGGCGTTACAGGCCTTCAATGGCCAAGCCCCTGGCGAGATCGTAAGTATACGGACTCCTGGATAGTTTATAATTTTTCTTTTTGCCACACGGTGTCTTTATAAAGCCGCATACAACCTGTAGGCCGGCCAAGGATGATCTTCCCGCTTCGTCGAGCTGGTCCTTGGACACGTCGTACATGGATTCTCTTCCGACCGCCTCAACTCCCCGTGACGCTGACGACGTCGAGGTGGGATCCCGAGAAGGGACCCGCCAGGAGGATGAGGCCCCGGAGGTGCCGCAAGGCAACCTCCCGGACTCTGCACCGGACTCCGCACCGGAACCTGCAGTGGTTCCGGAGTCCGGCGAGCGGCCCCTTCGTAAGAAGGGCAAGACTGTGACACCAGCGGCCTCTGTCCAACCAGAGGTGCCGGATAACTTGCTGGAGGCGCTCAACGGCGCTTCCATCGAAGAAGAACATCGCACTATCATGAGTGCGGTGATTCAGAAGGTTCAGCTCGCCAAGAGCGGGCTGACCAAAGCCTGCAGCAGCCTTCTAACAGGCTTTGAGGTAAGAATTTTAAGATATGTAATATAATACCGCATAGACAGTAGCCCCTGATGCTCGGTTCGGTGTTCGGATAGAAAAGCCGGACTGAGGATCTAAAAAGATATACGCAGGAGTTCTAAAAAATATGTCAATATGGGATTGCAGGCTGCGCTGCTGACCTCTGTCGCACTAACTGCGGAGGTCGATGCTTTGAAGCAAAACCTCGAGCGAGCTCGGCCGTGCCAAGAAGCAGCTCGAGGAAAAGGAAGGTGAGTAACACCGTATTAAATTTGTACCTTACAGAAAAGGATTTGGTTGCAAGAAAAATAACAAGGATAACGTGGGTACTGCAGGGGCCACGAACGAATTGGCGACCCTGAAGGAGGCGGTGTCCGCGGCCGAACGCAATGCGGCCGCGGAACGGGCCGAGCGAGAGAAACAGGAGGCGCGGGTGGCGGCGGTACAGCAAGAGCTCCAGGCTCTCATGGAGAAGCACGAGATCTTGGAGCATGACTCGAAAACGCGAGAGTCCGAGCTTGCGTCGGCTCTTGAGAGCGCCAAAGCCGCTAAGGCCGAAGCCCACAAGGCCCTCCAGGAAATCGAGGATTTGAAGAAAATAGCGGCGGGTAAGGCATTTTTCATGCAAAGCAAGCATGTGAATGTGAATTACCTATTACTTACCCGAATTCTGAGCTCTCCAGGAGCGTTCGCAGATCTGCCCCGCAGCGTGTCTGATGCCGCCGCTTTCTACCAGGCCGAGGAGGGGAGCTCGACGGAGAAGGTCTTCTGGTCTCAGTATGCTGAGGCCGGACATCCGGTGCCCCTTAGCGACCAGCTGAAGCAGCTGGTCGAGCTCCACGAGGTAGCCGAACAGGCCATGAAGGGCCTCATAGTTCGGATGTGGCCCAAGGAGGCCATGCTTGGGAGCTACTTCGGCCTGGTGTGGCGGCTGGTGGACGCGTGTCCCTTGGTTGAGGTCGTCAAGCACTCCGCCTACATTGAAGGTGCCCGTCGGGCCCTTGCCCGTGCAAAAGTGCACTAGGGCAGGATGGATGCTGAGAAGCTGCTGACGGACGCGCCGCCGGCGGGCAAGGAATATCGTACGCCCAAAATGTATTATAAGAGTGTCCTCAAGGGTGCCCGCATGATTGCGGGTGAGTGCTCCAAAGATGTAATATTTGAGTAGACTCGCATTTTGTTATCCTGTGTGCTGAAGACTTTGTTCATATGCGCTAAGCAACGCTTGTTAATTTAAAATATTACCTTCTGTGCGGCCGTTTATCAAATCTGAGAGATGGCAAGTCGTCGGCTTCAGCCCCCATGCCACTAGTGCTGGGGTGTTCGGGATAAACTTGAGCGCTCTTGTTCCCATGCTTGGGTCCATCTAGGGAGGCGCTCAACACAACGAACGAGGCAACCGAACTTACAATGCTTGAACACTCACTTAGCCATAGAATTCTATAATTTTAAATTTCGGCGAAGCCCCTAGTGTTCGGAAGACCGAGTTTGGGGCGCTATCCACGCCTGGGCCGGACGAAGCCGGTTCCTTGCTCTAGGCGGCATAAGACTTTAGGGACTCGAAAAAACCTCTCGAACTGCGACCAGCTCTCGCCTTATCATGACGGTCAGTTTTAGCTTTCTCCACTGAGGCGCTCGTCCAGCTCAACCGGGGCGTAATCGCAGTGGTTCTCCCAGTGCTACCTTAGCCGATACAACGGAACATAAGGTACCAAAACATGGGAGCTGGGCAAACCCAACAATTGACCCAAGACATGATTCGGAGCCTATGCATATAATGATATAAGTTCGGGGTGCCGCACTTATGAAAGTGTTCGGACTTATCACACCATAATGTGGGAAACTTAAGCCCCTGGTGTATTTAGCCGTACCAAAGTGTACGGATGCAACATGTCATAAATGAATATATATAAGAAAGAAATGCAATTATAAGCAAAAAGCGATGCATTGTTTATTCCAGAAATACTGCCATGAATGCAGAACTATACAAATAATGCGGTAAGCAAGGGATTGGACTATTAACCATGTCCCCCTCCAGGGGTAGGCTGCGGAATGGTGTATTAAACAGATTTAATGCTCGTAATGGAGACCACCTGAGTGTTCGTCGTAGCCTTTCTCCTTCCCTGGTTGTTGCATCGTGAGTTTGGCAGGTCTATTGCCGGACAGGGCCTCTGGTGAACGGAGTCCTGTGGGTAAGAAAAAAAAAAGAGCAACACACTTGGGAGCCCCTGGTGTGGTTGAGCCGCACTCTGGGCCTGTCGTGGTCGTGCCCCTCCCCCTATGCCCATGGTATCTCCAGAGCGTAATGATGTACGCGAAGGACTAGTCTTGCAATTATGCAAGGGCTGGGGTTGGGGCTGCATTGCTACGCATGCTCGGAACGTGCCAGGTGGTCTTGTTGTAGGTTACTCCGGGCGCGTTTGGCCGTGTCCGGTCGCTTAACGGCCGGACTCGAAAATTGCCTTAAGAGGCTGCTCTATACTTCTGCCGCGAGAGCTGCTGTGTGTTCCTCCGTTCAGAGGGAGCGTTCAGTGTTTCCGTTGACCGTGATGACTCCTCGAGGGCTTGGCATCTTGAGCTTGAGGTATGCGTAGTGCGGCACCGTGTTGAACTTTGCAAATGCGGTTCGTCCGAGCAGAGCATGATAGCCGCTGCGGAACGGGACTATATCGAATATTAACTCCTCGCTTCGGAAGTTATCCGGGGATCCGAAGACCACTTCTAGTGTAACTGAGCCTATACAATTGGCCTCTACACCTGGCATGACGCCTTTGAAGGTCGTCTTTGTGGGTTTAGTCCTTGAGGGGTCTATGCCCATCTTGCGCACTGTATCCTGATAAAGCAGGTTCAGGCTGCTGCCGCCGTCCATCAAGACTCTAGTGAGGTGAAATCCATCGACGATTGGGTCTAAAACCAATGCGGCGAATCCGCCATGGCGGATACTGGTGGGGTGGTCCCTTCGATCAAAAGTGATCGGGCAGGAGGACCATGGGTTGAACTTTGGGGCGACTGGCTCCATCGCGTATACGTCCCTGAGTGCACGCTTCCGCTCCCTCTTGGGTATGTGAGTTGCGTATATCATGTTCACCGTCCGCACTTGTGGGGGGAAACCTTTCTGTCCTCTATTGTTCGGCGGCCGGGTCTCTTCCTCGTCATCGCTATGCAGCCCCTTGTCATTGTTTTCGGCAATTAACTTGCCTGCCTGCTTAAATACCCAACAATCCCTGTTGGTGTGATTAGCTGGCTTTTCGGGGGTGCCATGTATCTGGCAAGAGCGGTCGAGTATTCGGTCCAAATTGGACGGGCCTGGAGTAGTTCTTTTGAATGGCTTTTTCCGCTGACCGGGTTTAGAGCCTCTGAATCCGGCGTTGACTGTCGTATCCTCAGTGTTATCGCCGTTAACGCGGCGTTTGTTTTTGTTGCGACGCGACCTGCCATTTCGGTCCTTGGTATCCGGACTGCCAGAATTTTTGCTGAGATTGTTACTGCGGGCTAGCCAGCTGTCCTCTCCCGCGCAGAAGCGGGTCATAAGTGATGTGAGGGCTGCCATGGATTTCGGCTTTTCTTGTCCTAGGTGCCGGGCAAGCCACTCGTCGCGGATGTTATGTTTTAAGGCTGCGAGGGCCTCTGCATCCCGACAGTCGACAATTTGATTTTTCATTGTTAAAAACCGTGTCCAGAACTGTCTGGCCGATTCGTCTGGCTGCTGAATTATGTGGCTTAGGTCATCGGCGTCTGGTGGTCGCACATATGTGCCCTGGAAGTTGTCAAGGAATGCGGCTTCCAGGTATTCCCAACACCCAATCGATTCTGCTGGCAAGCTGTTAAGCCAATGCCGACCTGGTCCTTTAAGCTTGAGTGGGAGATATTTGATGGCGTGAAGATCGTCACCACGGGCCATGTGGATATGAAGGAGATAGTCTTCGATCCAAACCGCGGGGTCTGTTGTGCCATCGTAGGATTCGATGTTCACGGGTTTAAACCCTTCGGGGGTTTGATGATCCATTACTTCATCTGTGAAGCGTAGTGGGTGTGCGGCGCCTCTATATTGGGCTATATCACGACATAGCTCAAACGAGCTTTGTCTACTGTGTTTGGCCCGGCCGGACTTGTTGTGTCTGGCGCGACGGTTGTCGTCGCATGCCGTGGGGCGCCCACGCGGTCCGTAGATCGATCTTGATTGTCTTGCCTTATCCTCCAATATATCTTGCAAGTCCGAAGCGTTCCCCTGTGGCTTTGTGCTTTTCGAGCGGTGCCGGGGTACGGTTCTAATGGAGGGCCTAAAGGCCTCTCTGTCGCGGCCACGAGGTGGTCGATCAGCCGTATTGTGCTCTTGTGATGCAGGTTTATATGCCTCCTCCTCTAATCGGGGGAGCAACTTGCGTTTGGGGTAGCTTTTGGAGGGGCGTTCGAGTTCATACTCTTCGGCCGCAAGGACTTCGGTCCATCTGTTGGCTAGCAGGTCTTGATCAGCTCGAAGCTGTTGCTGCTTTTTCTTTAGGCTGTTCGCCGTGGCCATAAGCCTGCGTTTAAAACGCTCTTGTTCGACGGGATCCTCGGGCACGACGAATTCGTTGTCGTCGAGGCTTGCCTCATCTCCGGAGGGGGGCATGTAATTATCATCCTCTACCTCTTCGTCTGCCGCTCTCTCATGAGGGCTGGCTTCTCCGTCCTCCTGCGCTGAATCTTGCTGGAGGGGGTTGTCTTCGGCACTCTCTGGGGTGTTATTATCTCTGGTGCCGGAATCTCCATTCTTGCTGTGGCGGGATTTAGAGCGGCGCCGCTGACGCCGGCGCTTGGGCTGTTTCTTGGAGGAATCTGCCTCCGCTTCTTCTTCGCCATTCCCATCCTTTGGAATGTCCACCATGTATATGTCGTATGATGAGGTGGTCTTCCAGTGCCCCGTAGGCGCTGGTTCTTGGTCAACTCCGGCATCGTCGTCCATACCGTCGATGTCTTCGGAGTCGTAGTCTAGCATGTCGGTTATATCGTCGACAGTGGCTACAAAGTGGGTGGTGGGTGGGATTTGAATTTCTTCGTCGTCCGCATCCCAACCCTCCTGACCGCAATGCGGCCAGGGCTCTCCAGATAGCGAGAGATACCTTAGCGAATTCAGAATGTCGCCAAAAGGTGAGTGTTGAAAGATGTCCGTGGCGGTGAACTCCATGATCGGCGCCCAATCGGATTCGATTGGAGGGGGCGCAGGAGGTTCGGAGTCCGGCGAGGAGTCCGGCACCTCGGAGTCACGAGCGTCACAAGGGACAAGGTCAGTATTCGGCTCCATCGCCGTAGAGATTGCAGCCCCCGAGGCGGTGTCTAGCCACCCATCCTCGATCTGTGTGGTCGGCTCTGAATTAAGGATCGGAGCGGACTCATGTGCGGCCTCCAGGGCACTGTCCGGCAGCAGAGCTAAATCATGCCCATCGAGACAGTGCGGCGCGCTCGGCTGTGGCTCGAATCCATCGAAGATCAAGTCTCCGCGGATGTCAGCCATGAAGTTTAGGCTTCCAAATCTGACCTGATGGCCAGGGGCGTAGCTTTCGATCTGCTCCAGATGGCCAAGCGAATTGGCCCGCAGTGCAAAGCCGCCGAATACGAAGATCTGTCTGGGGAGAAAAGTCTCACCCTAGACTGCGTCGTTGTTGATGATCGAAGGAGCCATCAAGCCTATCAGTGACGACAAAGAGGAAATCTCAATGAAAGCACCAATGTCGGTGTCAAAATCGGCGGATCTCGGGTAGGGGGTCCCGAACTGTGCGTCTAGGCGGATGGTAACAGGAGACAAGGGACACGATGTTTTTATCCAGGTTCGGGCCCTCTCGATGGAGGTAAAACCCTACTCCTGCTTGATTGATATTGATGATATGGGTAGTACAAGAGTGGATCTACCACGAGATCAAGGAGGCTAGACCCTAGAAGCTAGCCTATGGTATGATTGTTGTTGTGATTGTTGTCCTACGGACTAAAACCCTCCGGTTTATATAGACACCGGAGAGGGCTAGGGTTACACAGAGTCGGTTACAATGGTAGGAGATCTACATATCCGTACTGCCAACCTTGCCTTCCACGCCAAGCAAAGTCCCATCCGGACACGGGACAAAGTCTTCAATCTTGTATCTTCATAGTCTTGGAGTCCAGCCGATGATGATAGTTCGGCTATCCGGACACCCCCTAGTCCAGGACTCCCTCACCCATTCTTCAACAGTGGATTGTTACTGAGGGAGTCCCGGATTAGGGGGTGTCCGGATAGCCGAACTATCATCATTGGCCGGACTCCAAGATTATGAAGATACAAGATTGAAGACTTCGTCCCGTGTCCGGATGGGACTTTCCTTGGCGTGGAAGGCAAGCTTGGCAATACGGATATGTAGATCTCCTGCCATTGTAACCGACTCTGTGTAACCCTAGCCCTCTCCGGTGTCTATATAAACCGGAGGGTTTTAGTCTGTAGGACGAACAACAATCATACCATAGGCTAGCTTCTAGGGTTTAGCCTCCTTGATCTCGTGGTAGATCTACTCTTGTACTACCCATATCATAAATATCAACCAAGCAGGAGTAGGGTTTTACCTCCATCGAGAGGGCCCGAACCTGGATAAAAACATCATGTCCCTTGTCTCCTGTTACCATCCGCCTAGACGCACAGTTCGGGACCCCCTACCCGAGATCTGCCGGTTTTGACACCGACATTGGTGCTTTCATTGAGAGTTCCTCTGTGCTGTCGCAATCTGGAAGGATGCCTCTTCCCGTCTTTAAAGACGGTGTCGTTGCCAAGGGAGCCTTGGCCACCGGCCAAACTATCCGGCTAGGTGGTTTTCTTATGACCGCCTGTTCGGCCGCCGCTCCGACAAAGACCTCTCGGGTCATCAAAAGCGATCTTCACGTCAACTCGGAATTCGCCGAGTAGCTAGACCCGATGGAGCTCTCCTCCGTAAACGAGCTCTTGGATCGCATCGCCACCCTGGGAGTCGCTACAGACTACGATCAGATTGGGCTTAAAACCGATCTGAGAGAGATTAACTCTCCCTAGGCTACCCACCACGTTGCTGTGGTAGAAGAACAACGCGGTGACTCTTCTTCTACATTAAAGACCAGTTATGTCCGGATTCCTGATCCCTCCATGTCGGATTCCCGCGGAGGAACGGACGTCAATCAAGTACTGAACCTAAAGTCAGGCAGCGGACCAGATTCGTTGGACAACATCCAGCAATCCAGCTTCCAAATTCGGAAACTTTTTGGCCCTCGAGCCTCAGATTGGGCGGGGTTCCGAACTTAATCCCACCCGCCCACCCAAACATAAGCGATCTATCTCAAATACGGCAAGAGCCCGCTGAAACAGTACATCATTACTGGGCCAAATTCCTCCTGGTTATGGACAGGATAAAGGACTGCCGTGAGGAAAGCGCAATCTCAATTTTCTGCAATAATTGCACGGACAAGGGAATCATGAACGCCATAAGTCATCGCGAAATCACACGCTTCGCCGACCTGGCATCCATAGTACGAAAGTACTGTGCGATGGAGAGTGCCTGGAAAACCGAAACTAAGTTTTGGGACAATCCGGCTCCGAACACAACCCTAGTCCGAAATAAAAGGGTGCATCATACTCAGGCACCTGGGACAAAAAGCAAAAAGCAAAAAACCCCTAAAGGGCACGGAACCGTACTGGAGGGATGGCTCAGCGGACCCTGTAAAATCCATAGTACAGAGGGCGCCACTCCAACACATAGCCTTCGAGCATGTTGGATACTACGGCAGGTGGCCAAAAGTGGCGAAGAGCTTCTAGCCCCGGAGAACCAGCCCAACAGTACCAGTACGGTATTAACAGTCTTCGAGACTTTCGCATCAAATAATATGCGGAAATGAACAATCCGCAGCCTCACCGAAGTCTACCAAGTAGCAACAACACATCCATGGAGCGACACGGCTATCACCTTCAACGCCAGCGATGAACCTAAATTCCGAACAGCCCGAGCACCAGCCACATTGGTCCTCAGTCCAATAGTGGACAACTTTCGTCTTACCAAGGTACTCATGGATGGCGGCAGCGGATTAAACCTCATCTACGAGGAAACCCTTCGAAAAATGGAAATAGACTGGAGCCGCATTGAGCGAAGCAACCTTTAGAGGAATAATCCCTAGTCGGGAAGCACGCTGCACAGGAAAAATTACACTAGATGTGGTGTTCGGCTCGCCGGACAATTACAGGTCCGAGGAGGTCACATTCCAAGTGGCCCCGTTCAGCAGTGGATATCACGCTTTATTAGGGTGAGAAGCATTCACAATTTTTCAAGCTATACCCCATTACGGGTACATGAAGCTCAAAATGCCCGGGCCCAATGGAATCATCACTCTTGTCAGTGATCTGGACATAGCACTCCACGCCAAAAATAAGACAGCCGCACTAGCCCTAGAGGCACTATCCGAAGCCCTAGTGGCAGAGGAACTCACTGCGCTCCGCTCCACGATGAACAGGGACGATGTGATACTCGATAAGAGATCCAAGTCCACCTCTTTCAAACCAGCGGACGAAATAGTCAATTTCCAAGTCCATCCAACGGACCCCACAAGGACGACCTCCATTGGGGCACAATTAAACCCTGATGTAGACGCCGCACTATGAGAATTCCTTTGGGAAAATTGGGACATCTTTGCCTGGCACCCTTCAGATATGCCAGGAATCCCACGCAGGTTGGCAGAACACAGCCTAAACATCCTAAAAGGATTCAAGCCAGTCAAACAGGCTCTTCGGCGATTTTCCGAACCCAAAAGACAGGCAATGGGAGAGGAGCTAGCCAAACTATTAGAAGCCGGACTCATCAGAGACATAAAACATCCGGACTGGATAGTGAACCTGGTAATGGTACCAAAAAAGGACAAATCCTGGCGCCTGTGTGTCGATTTTAAAGACCTTAACAAGGCTTGTCCAAAGGATCCTTTCCCCCTTCCCCGCATCGATCAAAACATCGATGCTACCGCAGGGCACGATTCATTGTGCTTCCTCGACGCATACTCCGGATACCATCAAATCAAGATGGCAGAGACAGACCAAGCCGCAACGGCATTCATTACTCCATACGGACCATTTTGCTTCAACACAATGCCCTTCGGGCTCAAGAACGCCGGTGCAACATATCAGCGCATGATTCAGACATGTCTGGCAACCCAGATCGGCAAAACAGTGGAGGCATACGTAGACGATGTGGTCGTCAAGACCAAACACGTCGAAATTCTAGTAGACGATTTGAGGCTCACATTCGACAACCTCCGAGCATATGACATTAAGCTCAACCCGGAAAAATGCGTTTTCGGCGTACCAGCCGGAAAGCTCTTGGGCTTCATTGTATCCGGTAGAGGAATTGAAGCAAACCCAGCCAAGATCCGAGCTCTGTCACAGTTGGATATCCCAAAAGACCTCAAACAAATACAAAAATTGACTAGATGCGTGGCGGCTCTAAGCCGCTTCATCTCCCGCTTGGGAGAAAAGGCATTGCCCCTTTATCGCCTCCTCCGGCGCACCGAACACTTCGAATGGACGGATGCTGCCACGGCCGGACTCGAAGAAATAAAGGCCATGTTGGCAACAAATCCGGTCCTGGCCGCGCCCAACTTGGGCGAACCAATGTTATTATATATCGCGGCAACACACCAAGTTGTAAGCGCAGTGCTCGTCGTCGAACGAGAAACAGAAGGACACAAATTCCCTCTTCAAAAACCAGTGTACTACGTATCCACTGTCTTAACTCCATGCAAGTCCCGGTATCCACATTATCAAAAGATAGCGTACGCGGTGTTCATGGCATCCCGAAAGCTGCGACACTACTTTCAAGAGTGTTCGATAACAGTGGCCTCCGAAGTACCTCTCAACGACATTATAAACAACCGCGACGCGACGGGCAGGATTGCAAAATGGGCCATTGAGATCTTACCATTCGACATAACCTACAAACCACGGCGAGCTATAAAGTCGCAAGTTTTGGCCGACTTCATCGCTGAATGGACCGAAGCCGAACTCCCTAAAGAGTACGGCGCATACTCCAATTGGATTATGCATTTCGACGGCTCCAAAATGTTGGCTGGCTTGGCGGCTGGCGTCGTCTTGATGTCCCCAACCGGAGACACAGTCCAATACGTACTCCAGATAATGTACACGGACTCCAACAATGCAACCGAATACGAGTCCCTTTTACATGGTCTCCGGATGGCAATCTCCATGGGCATTCAACGCCTAGAGATCCGCGGGGATTCAAACCTCACAATATCCCAAGTAAATGGAGACTTTGACGCCAAGGATCTGAAAATGGCAGCCTACTGTAACGCCATCTTAAAAATGTCAGCACGGTTCGAAGGACTCGAATTCCACCATGTAGCATGGGATAATAACCAGGCGGCCGACGTGCTGGCACGCATCGGCGCAAAGCGTGACGCTGTCCCTCCAAACATCTTCCTGGAGCGGCTTTTTAAGCCATCTGTACTATGGGAAGAGGAGTCCGGAAACAACAAACCGAAAGCAACCGCACCGCCCAACGCCGACCATTCTGACACAATCGGTGGCTCAGCCAATGAAATAACACCTTCAGCCCACGAAATAATGGCAGTCATTGCCCCATGGACGAAACCATTCCTAGCCTACTTAATTAGGCAGGAACTTCTCGAAGACCAAAACGAGGCCCGCTGCATAGTACGGCGATCTAAAGCCTACAAAGTCCATGAGGGAGAGCTTTATAAGAAAAGCACTACCGGAGTCCTTCAAAGGTGCATCTCCGAAGAGGACGGGCGAAATCTTCTGGCTAAAATTCACGCCGGACTCGGCGGGCACCACGCCGCAGCCTGGGCCCTTGTAGGCAAGGCCTTCCGTACAGGATTTTATTGGCTGACGGCCCGGGCAGATGCTCAGGACTTAGTCCAACGATGTGTCGGTTGCCAGCTCTTTGCTAATCAAAGCCACATGCCACCCACCTCCCTCAAAACTATACCCATCACCTGGCCGTTCGCGGTCTGGGGGCTTGACATGGTTGGACCCCTTAAGGGGGAACCCACAAGCAAAAATACCTATTGGTCATGGTGGACAAATTCACCAAATGGATAGAGGCCAAGCCAGTTAAAATGGCCGAATCCGGACCTGTGATAGACTTCATATCTGGGGTAGTACACCGTTACGGCGTCCCCCACAGCATCATCACCGATAACGGCACGAACTTCACGGTCGACGAGGTTAAACTCTGGTGCAAAAATATGGGCATCAAGCTCAACTACGCTTCAGTCTATCACCCTCAAACTAACGGTCAAGTCGAACGAGCAAATGGTCTAATCATGAGCGGCATCAAACCTAGGTTAGTGCGGTCCCTCACGGAATCTAACATGCACTGGGTGGAGGAGCTCGACTCCGTGCTCTGGGGGCTGCGGACCACGCCAAACCGCACTACCGGATTCACACCATTTTTTATGGTATACGGTGCAGAGGCAGTTTTGCCCTGTGATATAATTCATGACTCACCTCGTGTGCGCATGTACGAGGAAAGAGAGGCCGAGTTGGATCGGCAGGACAGTTTGGACGCCTTAGAAGAGGAGCGCGACGTGGCAAAAGCTCGTTCCGCATTCTATCAGCAGCAGGCTCGAAGATATCAAAGCAGAGAAGTATGGGCCAAAACTTACAATATTGGCGAACTAGTTCTACGCCTGCCAGACAAGAAAAAGGACAAACCCAAGCCCAAATGGGAAGGTCCCTTCATCATCGACCAAGTCCTGACCGGCGGAGCATACCGTCTACGAAACGCGTCGGACAACCGACTCGAGCCGAACCCATGGAACGCAGCCCGTCTTCGAAGATTCTACGCTTAGCGCCGGACTCAGAGTTCGTCTCCTTCCTCCGTCCACATTTTATACTTTAGCTGTCTTCTGTTTCTCTCTTTTTTCCTCCCTTTTTCGTAAAGCCTTTGAGGGCTGATCTGCGCATTGTTCGCACACACTTGACGTGCTACTCACACTCATTATACCTGGGAGCTTCTTTAACAGAAGCTTATTTATACGGGCCTCATGCCCAACACATGTATCAAACTTCCGCATGTACCTTTTATTCACCATTATATGCATCGATATGACGTAAGTTTTGGCCAAGTTGGGTTGCCTAGCTCCTGTGCTTACCCCTACGTTCCCAATTGTTCGGCTAGGAGGTAAAGGGAGCACCTCTGCGATTGTTACTGCCGGGTCAGCCGGATGTGTACCTCAGACTGGGTGAAGCCGAAAGCTAGCGTTCTTAAGGGAATATTCGGTCGGTGACTTAAAGATGATTTCTTACTTATTTATTTATCTGCCCCCAGATGCTATTCTGCTCTTTTCGCAGTCTGGACATGCACTTTAGGGCATGCCTCCCAGGGAAAGGAACCCCTAACGGAACTATTCTCCCTGGAAGATGTTTCTTACTAACCATGTAATATAACATAACTAGTTGGGCACTTGTCTGATAAAGCACTAATGACCCCTACGCCTGGTCTCCATGCATGCCCCGGTTTTTATATAATCGTGAGGGTATTCGGACACACTCCGGACTGTTGGGTCCCGAGGTTGAAGCGAAAGCGTCCGCAAAGACAAATGATCTACAATCCGGCTAGAAGGCATTTTACATGTCATTTTAAATTACATCGTCAAATTGACTAATTGTACTCCTCTTCAATCCCATCTAACAGGCTGTCTAGTTTACAGTCCCGTTGGGAATATTTCGCGGCCAACTCTACTTGGCCGTACATTAGGCTCACAGGGATCTCCTTCCCATCGGGCCCCACAGGTCTGACCTCGGCCATGTGGTTTGGATCAGCCTTCGTGTACCGCGTCTTCACCATGGCCCAGGCCTCCCTGGCGCCTTGACGGCAGGCCGATATCTTCCACAGATGGAAGCGCTGCCGTACTCCCTGAAGCTTCTCAGCAAGCCCTCCAAGACCCTCGGGTAGGGAGACGGACGGCCATAAGGCCGAACGACGCCGCCCATCGCCTGCCGAACACGTTCGTGTAGTTGCAGCAGCTCGGGAAGAAGGTCACCCGTGGAACCAGGCATTTCCTCTGCCGGACGACCTGTGAGCACACCTACAGACACATTTATGTCAATCGACTTCCTCGCTGAACTCTTCTTTTCAAAAGAGTTTGTTCAAGCACTTACTGTAAATGTCGCGACGAAGCCGCCGATTCTCCTTTACGGAGTCAGACAGCTGGACCCGAACATCTTTTAGTTCTTCGCCCAGCTGGGTGTTGGCATCTTTGAGTTTGTTCCTCTCCTGCTGCACCCTCATAAGCACCTTCTCGCCGGCCTTCAGCTGGCACAGCAGATGTTGCTTGTCCGGATCTAGTCCGGCACCCTCTGCAATATTATTGTCAGACTTACGCACACACCGCACTTCATAAACTACTTATCTTTTCGAAGTATGTATTACCAAAGGGGGTCTCTGTGGCTCCCCCTGCGGCGGCTAGTGCGGCCTCAAGTTGGGCCTTGCACTCTTGAAGCTCCTGGGACAGGTGGGTATTCTTCTCCGTAAGATCCTGCATAACAAATGATCCTTAAATCAGTTATTTTAACTATTTTAAGTCTCGGGGGCTACTGGCATATATAACTATTAAATTCCTCACTCGTATGTCTTTCACATACTGCTCCATGGCCCTGGTTAAACCATCTCGAGCGGCACAGAGGTGCGCGTCTCCCGCATTAAAGGCATTCAATGCCTCCGGGGAGAAACATGTGTCACGAAGAACCGTCCGGCGGCGCCTGTGCTTCATGGCGCTCTCCACGTCAGACCTGGTGGCGGACAACCTGTCGGCATCTTCCGTTGGAGGAGCATCCGGCTCACGCCTTGTGTTCGCCCCCCCTCTGGACCAGGTGTTGGAGCCTGGCTGGCGGAGGCTTGATTGGCAACCTCTCCGGGCACAGTCCGGCGAGCGCTCTTTCTCCTGGAAAAATCATGAGCGTTAATATACCTCCCAGGAATCTTTCCCTTAAAGACGGTGGTGCCCCATACCAGCGACGTTTCGATTCGCTCCGCACTCCTCTTCCGCCTGCTGGGCCGCACTGACCCTTGTTGGTCAGCCGCCGCGGGTTCGGCTTCCCGCCTTAAAGGCGCCTCCTGTGAGGCACCGTTGGTATATTGTGGTCAGAAATAAGCATGGATGAAGTAATGATGTCAGGACTCCGGTCACAGTTACCTGGGAAGCCGGAGATAAACCGGGGTAGTCGGCCGTAATGGCGACTAAAGCATTGTCCACGCTAAGTTAGTGGAACACCCCATCGATCAGCTCCACCTCTATGTCCGGATCCTCTTCGAAGGCCGGATCAAGGGATCGTCTCGGATCCTAGGGTTGTGGAGTCAGGCTGTGTATGCCCTCTACGCCCCGGCATAGCTCCTGCGTCGAAATCACAAAGTGAGACACTTAACTTTGGGAATATGGATCGGATAAATAAACGTCCGCTTACCCAGCTTCGAGGGTTATTCATGGAGAATCCATTCAATGGACTCGCGCGGAGGAAGTCCTCTTTCTCCCCCTTGTACAAGCCGGACAGGATCTTCACCGGGTTGTCAACCGATCCCGGCCCCTTGCGGCCATGGCGGGTGGCGTCATCCTCCCCGTTGAAATCCCACATGGGGTGGCCCCTATATTGGAGCGGCTGCACCCCTCGCATGATGCACGTGGCCATGACTCCAATCATGGTAAATCTAGAATGAGCCAGTAACCTTATTCGGCTCATCAGATATTGGACGCCCCTATCATTCTCCCGTTGAGGGCTCCGCGGCCGCCAGCTCAGGCGTTTCTTCAAAGGGGCATTGCTGAACTCCGGGAGGCCGATCCGAACTGGATCCGGCAGTGGGGCGTCTTCCATATAAAACCATTCCGAAGGCCAGTCTTCGGACGCCTTCTTCGGGGTTCCGGATAGATATCCGGTCCCAGCGATGCGCCATATTTCGGCTCCGCCCACTTGATATATCGACCCCTCGTGAGAACGGGGTACGAGGCAAAACAATCTCTTCCACAACGCGAAATGGGCCTCGATGCCCAAGAACAGCTCGCAAGGGGCTACAAAGCCCGCGATGTGCAAGATGGAGGCAGGTGTAAGGTGGTGAAGCTGGAGTCCGTAGAACTCCAGGAGCCCCCGGAGAAATGGATGTATGGGAAATCCGAGTCCCCTTATCAGATAAGGGACGAAGCATACCCGCTCTCCTTTGGAGGGGTTGGGGACGCTCTCCGCCTGCTTTCCACCCTTGTAGGTGGCCAGTCCGGCTCGAACCGGAACCATGAAGGCTGGGGGGAGGTATCCCTTTGCTTGGAGCGTCACTAGCTCGCTATGCGGGACTGGACATCTCCTCCAATCTCCTGGCTGAGGGCTGGGAGCGCGAGAGGAGGAGCCGCGTCGACTGTCCATGATGGAGTGGATTTTTGTCAGAGGCGCTTCGATGAGTACTCGCGGAAGGAGGATGGTGTGATTCGGATCTGGATCCTCACCTCTCTTATAGGCAGCTTATTCGTGCAGCTAGGGGGTAAAACGTAAAAATACCCTGGCTTTTCGCATTCATACGACACGTGGAAGAGGGCCATTATTGGACGGGGAAGCCAAGGAGTGCTACATTTATAAGGAAGCCGGACACTATTCGGCAAGCACATGGAATTTGGAGGAGAACCCGCCTTGCAAAGCCGAAGACAATATACGCGCCGGACTTATCGTCATTGAAGCCTGGTTCGGGGGCTACTGAGGGAGTCCCGGACTAGGGGGTGTCCGGATAGCCGAACTATCATCATTGGCCGGACTCCAAGATTATGAAGATACAAGATTGAAGACTTCGTCCCGTGTCCGGATGGGACTTTCCTTGGCGTGGAAGGCAAGCTTGGCAATACGGATATGTAGATCTCCTGCCATTGTAACCGACTCTGTGTAACCCTAGCCCTCTCCGGTGTCTATATAAACCGGAGGGTTTTAGTCCGTAGGACGAACAACAATCATACCATAGGCTAGCTTCTAGGGTTTAGCTTCCTTGATCTCGTGGTAGATCTACTCTTGTACTACCCATATCATCAATATCAATCAAGCAGGAGTAGGGTTTTACCTCCATCGAGAGGGCCCGAACCTGGGTAAAATCATCGTGTCCCTTGTCTCCTGTTACCATCCGCCTAGATGCACAGTTCGGGACACCCTACCCGAGATCCGCCGGTTTTGACACCGACAGGTACCTTGTACCTTCAGACATCCAAACAATCCTACCATCTGGGTAAAAATGTGCTGTGGAGAAGAACTGCATGATAAGCTTATCATTCCAGTTGGTGAACTTCTGGCCATCAACAACTCCACAAGCAATAAAGCTTTCTTGCACTCCAGAATAGTGCTCTTCATTGTCCTTGATGTAGGTCCAGTCGACCCACCTCATGTCACAGACTATAGGCTTCTTGTCCAACAGAATTGTTTCATAGAAGTCCTGCTGTTCCTTTGTGTGGAACATGTAGTCAACAGCAGTTCTTCTTCTTGAAGCATATGGATCTTCCATCCTCCACAGTCTCAGCCCTGAATCCTTCTTGATTCTCATGTCCTCGGCCACAGGATGGGCATCATTGTGGTCTGGTATCTTGGGCTTGAGCTTTCTTAGGACTTGTCCTTCTTCATCTTCTTCTTCAGCAACATTGGGCACTGGGGCCTTGTTCTTCTCAGCAGCTGGAATACTCCTAGTATTCCTCTTTGGAACTTGCTTGGCCTTGGAGGCATCTTTGGGTGCATCCTTGGGCTTAGATGTTGCACCCCCTGATCTGATTGCATCACCCATAAGCTTGGGTGCCTTAGGTGCTGGTGCAACATCCTCTTCCTCTTCATCAGAACCTCTTCTGATAGAGGGCTTTCCAAGGACCTTGGCAGTTGTGGTTCTTGCTCTCTTCTTTTTCTTGTCCAGATCACCATCATCCTCTGATTCAATTGTGAACTTCACAGTTTCACCAGTGGGGACTTTCTGATGTTTGGAAGAGGTGACTTTCTTCTCAGGTGCTTCTATGGGTTGAGCCTGAGCTGGCACTTGAGTGGACTTTCTGGCCTTTGGCATTGGTGTCCTCTTGGCAGGGACTTTCTTCTTCAGACCTGGCTTAGTGCTCTGTGCAGAGCCATATTCCTTCTTGAGCACCACTTTCTTGGAAGTGGCCTCATCTTCCTCAGCTTTGTAATCTTCATCCTCTGAATCTGAAGTTCTTTTCCTCCTTTGCCTAGTAGCAGCCTTAGGCAAATTGCTAGGAGTACTTCTGCTCCCATCATCTGTAGTTGAGGGACTAGTGCCCTGACTCAAGTCCATCTGCTCTTTAGACCTGTTCTGGCTGTCACTCTGATCATACATACTGCAAAAGCTGACTGCTGACCCTATGAAGAGTTATAGATGAGATAGAATAGATGAGCATCACAAAATGCAGAGATTTTTGCAAAAGAATGATTCAAAAGTTCAGTTTTAGTTTTCCACAGAAAGCATTTCGGATCAACTGATTTTCAAACTCGGTGATACCGAAGCAGTTTTGGAACCTAAACTAATGATCTCGGTTGGACCGAGTCTCAGTTCGGTGGCACCGAGACTGCTAGGGTTTCACAGAATCCTCAAATCGGTCGCACCGATTAGTAATTCTCGGGCAGACCGAGAGTCACTAGTGCAATGGCATAAGCCAAATCGGTGAGACCAAGTTTTTCAACTCGGTGGGTCCGAGATGGTTTTGGCGGAAACCTAACCCTAAAAATTTGAATCTCATCTAATCTATGGACTACTTTGGCTGGATAGAAGAGTTTCAATCGTGGCAAGATTCGATAAAAATACATTGTGCTAGGAATCAGACGCGGATAGCACAAAGATCAAGTCCATACCCTAACTTGGCGGTGGGCTTGCTACGGTGGCAACGGTGGGGACGAAATCCGTTGACGGCGGTGGAGACCAGCGACAGGAGGCTGCTGGCGATGAGGAGACGATCCGGAGACCTCCGATGGCAGAGCGAGCTGTTGCGCGGGCGAAGGGTTTCGGAGAAATTTCCAAAAAATTTCCCGTGGCTATATATAGCCCGACCCTCTCGGTGTGACCGAGTGGAACAACTCGGTGGCACCGAGATGCATAACTGTGTTCAGTTACAACAAATCGGTGAGACCGAAAAGTTCAAATCGTTGCACCGAGATTGAAAACTCAGATCAACTTGATGATCTCGGTAGGACCGAAATGGTGGAATCGGTCTGACCGAGAATCAAAAGGAGGTTTTGGAATTTTAAGTCTATGACGAATCGGGGACTCCGAGTGCTCCTCACACAGAGTGGTTCGAATCTGACTTGATCAAATTTTGTGATGTAGCATGAATAGAGTTTGAGATGAGAAAAGCATAGATAGCTAAAGAAGGTTCTTAGGCATTCTTGTCCATCCACTTGGCAAAAAGAAAAGAAACCAAACAATCAAAACAACAAGTGGATGTCCTTGAATAAGTAAAATATGCACCAACATGCTCACATAGTAAGATGGTAAATGAAATATGTGGCAAAGCATGCACAACCAATTCTAGCATCTATCAAGCAATTGGTGATGACTAGGTCATCTATATATGAGTATATTGACTTAGGAGTCAAATGAGAGCATTTGATCATAGGTCATACTCATCGTTTAAGCTCAAGTGGGGTTACCACTTTTACATAATGCATTGATGTGTTCACACCTTTATAGTTGCTTTGACTCAATTCTTAGAGTTAAGTTCCCCCTAGATGTGAGATCCCCCCTTAGAGGGATGAACTAACCTTGGGTTTTGTCGATGATGACTTCATGTAGGTGTTGAAGATGTAGATGCTAAATATTGATGTAGATCATTTGGAGAAATCCTTTGGAGTGAGTTGCACTTTCAACTTACCTACATGGGTTAGTCCCACAAGGAACAAACAAGAATATCCATAGACATAGAGTGATGCACACACAAGATGATGTCCATGAAATCATTAGGTTACCTTGTCCCTTGCCTTACCAACATGAGGGTTTGTGACTCCTTGAACTAGTGCAAGATGTGGAAGTTGATTGCACTTGTTATTGCCAAAATGATATGAGTGAAGAATGTTGGCGGAGTCACCCTCAAGAACTCTCTAGTTCATCTTCTTCGGGATCCACATCATCTTGATGGGAATCCTTGGAGTTGTAGTTGTACTTCATGAAGTAGAACTTGACGTAGTCTTGGGAACCCACTTGAACGAGGCTTTAGGTGCTTCTTCAAATGCATCAATCTCTTCTTGAAGCTTGTCCTTGCCTTTGTTCTTGTGGTCTTGTGGTGGAAGACCATCTTGAGCTTGTGTTCCCTTGAAGGAAGTAGGATCATACTTCTCTTGTTGAGGAACAAACTTCGTCTTGGGGTATTGATCTTCTTCCCACTCAACTCCATTGGCATTGAACTTTCGTTCAAAACCAACACCTTGATTCTTCCGGTGCCTTCCTTGCTTGCGTACAATTTCCTCGAATTGCTTACTCCCAGCAAGGCTCTTGTAAACACCTTTCTCTATAATTCCCTTCAATAAGCTATTTTCTTGCTCAAGTATAACTTGGCTAAGAGAATCATTAGTGGAATCAAGAGAACTACTAGAAGCAATAATATTGGATTTGACATTATTATTGTTACTACTAGAGGAAGTATCTTTCTTGTACTTGTTAGTAGACTTGACTTGAGGCATGTAAGTAGATAAGAGTAAACTCTTTGCAATGTAAGAAGAACTTTTCTTGCGAAGATCATCATTGATTGCTTTTAAGAACTCATGCTCTTGCTCAAGATTGAGCTTTTCAAAGCGTAACTTCTCATGAGCCCTTAAAAGTCTCGATGATCTTCGTAGATAGTTTCATGAGCTAACTTAAGAGAGTTTAGTTCCTTAGTTAGAAGCTCAATCTTCTCCTTATCATTGTCATTCGTTTTATCTTGATTAGCATGATTAATTGACGTTTCATCATAGTATTCATCACTAGAGTTGTCAACAAGTAAATCATCATCCACAAGCAAGTCATCTTCATCACTATTGAAATCAACATACTCAGGATGTGTTACCTTTGGACCTTTGGCCATGAAGCATCTTCGAACACCTTCATTTGGTGAATCAAATATGTCGTAGGAGTTGGTTGACACAAGTGCTAGACCAGCAACAACTTCATCTTGAGTATATTCGGAGTCGGAGTGATAGCTTCTCTCGGAGTGATTGTCGGAGTCGGAGCCGGATACCCATTCACCAACATGAGCTTGATGTCTTCGTTTTGTGTAGCTCCTTGATGACTTGTCCTTCCTTTCCGAATCCTTGCTTCTCCGTGAGGGTCTTCGTTCATAACGATCATCTCTACTCCTCCTCTCTCTTGGTGGTGATTCTTCTCTTTTGCTCCTTCTTCTTGGAGAATCTTCTCTTCTTTTGTAGGGTGTCGTACACTCATTGGAGTAGTGTCCGGGTCTCCCACAATTGTAGCAATTGCGCTCTCGACTAGAAGATCTCTTGTTATTGTAAGACCTTGACTTGGAGCTTCTTTCTTTGCTTCTACTCTTGTAGAATTTATTGAAGTTCTTCACCATTAAGCTCAATTCTTTATTGAAGGTTGGTTTCTCATTTGATGATGTGGGGGCTTCACTTGAGGCTTTGTAAGCACCACTTGACTTGTTGTGAAGTTCCTCCTTATCCTTGAGTGACATCTCATGAGCAACAATTCTTCCAATGTCTTCCGTTGGCTTGAGATCTTTGTAGTTTGGCATCATTTGAATCAATGTGTACACGGTATCATACTTTCCATCCAATGCTCTTAAGATCTTCTTGATGATGAATTTGCCGGTCATCTCTTCACTCCCTAAGCCGGCAATCTCATTCGTGATAAGAGCAAGCCTAGAGTACATTTCAGCGACACCTTCACCATCCTTCATTTTGAACTTGTCAAGCTGACTTTGGAGCACATCCAACTTGGATTCCTTGACAGACTTGGTACCTTCATGCATATCAATCAAAGTATCCCAAATTTCCTTTGCATTCTCAAGACGGCTGATTTTGTTGAATTCTTCGGGGCACAATCCGTTGAAGATGATATCACAAGCTTGAGCGTTGTATTGCAGCATCTTCAATTCTTCCGCATTAGCTTCACGGTTTGGTTCTCTTCCATCGAAAAATTCATCTTGCAAGCCAATACAAATAATTGCCCAAACGGCGGGGTTATGTCCAAGAATATGCATTTTCATCTTATGCTTCCAACTAGCAAAATTAGTACCATCAAAGTAAGGACCTCTACGGTGATAATTTCCCTCGCTAGACGCCATACTCTCCTAGGTTGTGAAACCAAGGCTATGACCACCAAAAGCTATGGAAATCAAAGCAAATGGAGACCAAAGCTCTGATACCACTTGTAGGACCTTGAAGTATGTCTAGAGGGGGGTGATTAGACTACTTGACCAATAAAAACTTAACCTTTTCCCAATTTTAGAGTTTGGCAGATTTTAGTTACTTTAGGACAAGTCAAGCAATCATCACACAATTCAAGCAAGCATGCAAAGAGTATATAGGCAGCGGAAATTAAAGCATGCAACTTGCAAGAAAATAAAGGGAAGGGTTTGGAGGATTCAAACGCAATTGGAGACACGAATGTTTTTTGCGTGGTTCTGATAGGTGGTGCTATCGTACATCCACGTTGATGGAGACTTCAACCCACGAAGGGTAACGGATGCGCGAGTCCACGGAGGGATCCACCCACGAAGGGTCCATGAAGAAGCAACCTTGTCTATCCCACCATGGCCGTCGCCCACGAAGGACTTGCCTCACTAGCGGTAGATCTTCACGAAGTAGGTGATCTCCTTGCCCTTATAAACTCCTTGGTTCAACTCCACAATCTTGTCGGAGGCTCCCAAGTGACACCTAGAAAATCTAGGAGACACCACTCTCCAAGAAGTAACAAATGATGCATTGATGATGAACTCCTTGCTCTTGTGCTTCAAATGATAGTCTCCCCAACACTCAACTCTCTCTCATAGGTTTTGGATCTGGTGGAAAGAAGATTTGAGTGGAAAGCAACTTGGGGAAGGCTAGAGATCAAGATTCATATGGTAGGAATGGAATATCTTGGTCTCAACACATTAGTAGGTGGTTCTCTCTCAGATATGGTAAGTTGGAAGTGTAGGTTCGTTTTGATGGCTCTCTCCATGAATGAAGAGGAGGTGGAGGGGTATATATAGCCTCCACACAAAATCTAACCGTTACACACAATTTACCAAACTCGGTGGGACCGAATCGTTAAACTCGGTCAGACCGATTTAGTAAACCTAGTGACCATTAGTGATTTTCGGTGGGACTGACATGCATCTCGGTGAGACCGATTCGGTTAGGGTTAGGGCATAACGTAATCTCGGTAAGACCGATTACACAAACTCGGTGAGACTGATTTGGTAATAAGCTTTCCAGAGAGTTGGTCGGGTAAACTCGGTGGGACCGATTTGCTCTTTTCGGTGAGACCGAAATGTTACAAAAAGGAAACAGAGAGTTTACATTGTAATCTCGGTGGGACCGATCACTCACTTCGGTTAGACCGAAACGTTACGAAGGGAAACAGAGAGATTACAACCCCATCTCGGTGAGACCGAGATCCCTATCGGTAAGACCGATTTGCTTAGAGTTTGTGGCAGTGGCTATGACTTTTGGAATCGGTGGCACCGGATAGGAAGAATCAGTGTGACCGATTTTGGCTTTGGGTTTAGGTCATTTGTGGATGTGGGAAAGTAGTTGAGGGTTTTGGAGCATATCACTAAGCACATGAAGCAAGAGGCTCATTAAGCAACACCTCATCCCTCCTTGATAGTATTGGTTTTTCCTATAGACTCAATGTGATCTTGGATCACTAAAATGTAAAATGAAGAGTCTTGAGCTTTTGAGCTTGAGCCAATCCTTTGTCCTTAGTATTTTGAGGGATCCACTTTCAACATCCATGCCATGCCATTCATTGAGCTTTCCTGAAATAATAGTCTTTGAATAGCATTAGCTCAATGAGCTATATGTTGTTATGAATTACCAGAACCACCTAGTGATAGTTGCACTTTCAATCTCCCCCTTTTTGGTAATTGATGACAACATATAGATCAAAGCTTCGACAAATGATAATATGATTGAATAACATCGTCGCTTTGAGAAGTATGTGATAAGCAAGAGCTCCCCCTAAATTTGTGCATGGGTTAAGATTTGCTTTGGACTGCAAATGCACAATGAATTAGGCTCATGGGTTACTCTTCCATGTCACATACATCTTGGTGGAGCGCTCAAAATAATAAACAATGAATACATGCACTCATCACCAAGCATAGTGAGTGATCACATAAGATAGATAGGATAATATCAAGCATGCATAAGTGTAGCTTATGATCAAACACATGATCATCAATGTCTCACAAGCATAGTATCTCAACCAAAAGCAAACAAAGTTTGAAAAAGCACCAAATAAAGCAAGATAGAACAAAAGCAACACACTCTCTCTCTCGAAGCCTATGATCTATTCATTTTTCTCCCCCTTTGGAAACAAGTTACCAAAAAGTTCATAGAAAATGCATAGTGCTAGATCGACTCTCAGGCTTGATCTTCTGGTGGTGGTGTCCTGATAGCTCCTTGGACGAAGGCTTCAGTTGAAGTAGAGGGTGCTGGAGTGGATGCTGGAGCTTGTTGCACTGGAACTGTAGGGGCAGTAGCTGGTGCTGAAGTTGTTGCTCTAGTGTCTGTCACTGGCACTGCAACTGACCTCTGGGCTCTAGGCACTCTGGCAAATGCATCAGTGGTTGTCTTGCCCTTCCTCTCCTGCATGTCATCCTGCAGCTGCTCTACAACTGACTGAATCTCAGTTACTTTAACATCAAGGTCATAGAATTTTTGTTCCATGATTCTTTCAAGGCTCCAGCAGCTGCTTTGTTCAGAGTTGTACTAATTACCGTGGAATTAAGCTGATGAGCCATACAATGAAGCTATGGGAGAGAGTCATTGAGCACCGCTTAAGAAGAATGACAAGCGTGACCAAAAATCAGGTTGGTTTCATGCCTGGGAGGTCGACCATGGAAGCCATTTTCTTGGTACGACAACTTATGGAGAGATATAGGGAGCAAAGGAAGGACTTGCATATGGTGTTCATTGACTTGGAGAAGGCCTATGATAAGATACCGCGGAATGTCATGTGGTGGGCCTTGGAGAAACACAAAGTTCCAGCAAAGTACATTACCCTCATCAAGGACATGTACGATAATGCTGTGACAAGTGTTCGAACAAGTGATGTCGACACCGGTGACTTCCCGATTAAGATAGGACTGCATCAGGGGTCAGCCTTGAGCCCTTATCTTTTTGCATTGGTGATGGATGAGGTCACAAGGGATATACAAGGAGATATCCCATGGTGTATGCTCTTTGCGGATGATGTGGTGCTAGTTGACGATAGTCGGACGGGGGTAAATAGGAAGTTAGAGTTATGGAGACAAACCTTGGAATCGAAAGGGTTTAGGCTTAGTAGAACTAAAACCGAGTACATGATGTGCGGTTTCAGTACTACTAGGTGTGAGGAGGAGGAGGTTAGCCTTGATGGCCAGGTGGTACCTCGGAAGGACACCTTTCGGTATTTGGGGTCAATGTTGCAGGAGGATGGGGGTATTGATGAAGATGTGAACCATCGAATCAAAGCCGGATGGATGAAGTGGCGCCAAGCTTCTGGCATTCTCTGTGACAAGAGAGTGCCACAAAAGCTAAAAGGCAAGTTCTACAGGATGGCGGTTCGACCCGCAATGTTGTATGGCGCGGAGTGTTGGCCGACTAAAAGGCGACATGTTCAACAGTTAGGTGTGGCGGAGATGCGTATGTTGAGATGGATGTGTGGCCACACGAGGAAGGATCGAGTCCGGAATGATGATATACGAGATAGAGTTGGGGTAGCACCAATTGAGGAGAAGCTTGTCCAACATCGTCTGAGATGGTTTGGGCATATTCAGCGCAGGCCTCCAGAAGCTCCAGTGCATAGCGGACGGCTAAAGCGTGCGGATAATGTCAAGAGAGGGCGGGGTCGACCGAATTTGACATGGGAGGAGTCCGTTAAGAGAGACCTGAAGGATTGGAGTATCGACAAAGAGCGAGCTATGGACAGGGGTGCGTGGAAGCTTGCTATCCATGTGCCAGAGCCATGAGTTGGTTGCGAGATCTTATGGGTTTCACCTCTAGCCTACCCCAACTTGTTTGGGACTAAAGGCTTTGTTGTTGTTGTTGTTGTTGTTGATTCTTTCAAGGCTCTCCTGATTCTGAGTGAGGGTGGCCAGTCCTTTCTCAATCCTCAGTATGGATGCTATCAAGTAACCAAGCTGCTCCTGTTTGGTTTTCAAGAAATACTCAGATGCCTCCTCTTGAGTTGGCATCTTGGCAGCCTTCTCCTTCTTTGCCTTCTCCTTCTTCTCCTGAGCTTGAACTGATTGTGGATCATCTTCATTCATGACACCTCATTGTCCTCAAAGTCTGGATAAAGTGGAAAATGATCCTTATTCAACTGATATCTCCCTGCGCCCATCTTTGAGTTTATCAATTCCTGAATCTGAGGTGCATATTCACAGCTCCTCTTCTGATCTGCTGCAGTCTCTTGATTGTTTCAATCATTAGGCTCATGACTTTGAACTTCTGTGGCACATCAAACACATGCAGCATGTTGATGGCATGCCCTCTGATCATGTTATGGTCACCAGACTTGGGCAACAGAGTGTGCCTCAGAATCCAATTTATGGTTGGCAACCCTGACAGCGGAAAGTGAACTGATCCAAACTTGTGAGTCTCTACTGCCTTGTCTGGGATTTCCTTGTACATGTGAGCCATTGAATTGTGACCCAACTTCTTCTTTGCATAAATGTCCAGGTCATCCTCATTTTCTTTGGGGGCATTTATCAGACTTGCCCATTCTTCAACAGTGGATGGTACCTTGTACCTTCAGACATCCAAACAATCCTACCATCTGGGTAAAAATATGCTGTGGACTAGAACTGCATGATAAGCTCATCATTCCAGTTGGTGAACTTCTGGCCAACAAAATCAGCAACTCCACAAGCAACAAAGCTTTCTTGCACTCCAGGATAGTGCTCTTCATTGTCCTTGATGTAGGTCCAGTCGACCCACCTCATGTCACAGACTATAGGCTTCTTGTCCAACAGAATTGTTTCATACAAGTCCTGCTGTTCCTTTGTGTGGAACCTGTAGTCAACAGCAGTCCTTCTTCTTGAAGCATATGGATCTTCCATCCTCCACAGTCTCAGCCCTGAATCCTTCCTGATTCTCATGTCCTCAGCCACAGGATGGGCATCATTGTGGTCTGGTATCTTGGGCTTGAGCTTTCTTAGGACTTGTCCTTCTTCATCTTCTTCTTCAGCAACATTGGGCACTGGGGCCTTGTTCTTCTCAGCAGCTGGAATACTCCTAGTATTCCTCTTTGGAACTTGCTTGGCCTTGGAGGCAGCTTTGGGTGCATCCTTGGGCTTAGATATTGCAGCCCCTGATCTGATTGCATCACCCATAAGCTTGGGTGCCTTAGGTGCTGGTGCAGCATCCTCTTCCTCTTCATCAGAACCTCTTCTCATAGAGGGCTTTCCAAGGACCTTGGCAGTTGTGGTTCTTGCTCTCTTCTTTTTCTTGTCCTGATCACCATCATCCTCTGATTCAATTGTGAACTTTACAGTTTCACCAGTGGGGACTTTTTGAGGTTTGGAAGAAGTGACTTTCTTCTCAGGTGCTTCTTTGGGTTGAGCCTGAGCTGGCACTTGAGTGGACTTTCTGGCCTTTGGCATTGGTGTCCTCTTGGCAGGAACTTTCTTCTTCAGACCTGGCTTAGTGCTCTGTGCAGAGGCATATTCCTTCTTGAGCACCACTTTCTTGGAAGTGGCCTCATCTTCCTCAGCTTTGTAATCTTCATCCTCTGAATCTGAAGTTCTTTTCCTCCTTTGGCTAGTAGCAGCCTTAGGCAAATTGCTAGGAGTACTTCTGCTCCCATCATCTGTAGTTGAGGGACTAGTGCCCTGACTCAAGTCCATCTGCTCTTCTGACCTGTTCTGGCTGTCACTCTGACCAGACATACTGCAAAAGCTGACTGCTGACCCTGTGAAGAGTTATAGATGAGATAGAATAGATGAGCATCACAAAATGCAGAGATTTTTGCAAAAGAATGATTCAAAAGTTCAGTTTTAGTTTTCCACAGAAAGCATTTCGGATCAACCGATTTTCAAACTCGGTGATACCGAAGCAGTTTTGGAACCTAAACTAATGATCTCGGTTGGACCGAGTCTTAGTTCGGTGGCACCGAGACTGCTAGGGTTTCACAGAATCCTCAAATCGGTCGCACCGATTAGTAATTCTCGGTCAGACCGAGAGTCACTAGTGCAATGGCATAAGCCAAATTGGTGAGACCGAGTTTTTCAACTCGGTGGGTCCGGGATGGTTTTGGCGGAAATCTAACCCTAAAAATTTGAATCTCATCTAATCTATGGACTACTTTGGCTGGATAGAAGAGTTTCAATCGTGGCAAGATTCGATAAAAATACATTGTGCTAGGAAACAGACGTGGATAGCACAAAGATCAAGTCCATACCCTAACTTGGCGGTGGACTTGCTACGGCGGCAACGGTGGGGACGAAATCCGTTGACGGCGGTGGAGACCAGCGACAGGAGGCTGCTGGCGACAAGGAGACGATCCGGAGACCTCCGATGGCAAAGCGAGCTGTTGCGCGGGCGAAGGGTTTCGGAGAAATTTCCAAAATTTTGCCCGTGGCTATATATAGCCCGACCTGTCGGTGTGACCGAGTGGAACAACTCGGTGGCACCGAGATGCATAACTGTGTTCAGTTACAGCAAATCGGTGAGACCGAAAAGTTCAAATCGGTTGCACCGAGATTGAAAACTCAGATCAACTTGATGATCTCGGTAGGACCGAAATGGTGGAATCGGTCTGACCGAGAATCAAAAAGAGGTTTTGGAATTTTAAGTCTATGACGAATCGGGGACTCCGAGTGCTCCTCACACAGAGTGGTTCGAATCTGACTTGATCAAATTTTGTGATGTAGCATGAATAGAGTTTGAGATGAGAAAAGCATAGATAGTCATTCTTGTCCATCCACTTGGCAAAAAGAAAAGAAACCAAACAATCAAAACAACAAGTGGATGTCCTTCAATGAGTAAAATATGCACCAACATGCTCACATAGTAAGATGGCAAATGAAATATGTGGCAAAACATGCACAACCAATTCTAGCATCTATCAAGCAATTGGTGATGACTAGGTCATCTATATATGAGTATATTGACTTAGGAGTCAAATGAGAGCATTTGATCATAGGTCATACTCATCGTTTAAGCTCAAGTGGGGTTACCACTTTTACATAATGCATTGATGTGTTCACACCTTTAGAGTTGCTTTGACTCAAATCTTAGAGTTAAGCTCCCCCTAGATGTGAGATCCCCCCTTACAGGGATGAACTAACCTTGGGTTTTGTCGATGATGACTTCATGTAGGTGTTGAAGATGTAGATGCTAAATGTTGATGTAGATCATTTGGAGCAATCCTTTGGAGTGAGTTGAACTTTCAACTTACCTACATGGGTTAGTCCCACAAGGAACAAACAAGAATATCCATAGACATAGAGTGATGCACACACAAGATGATGTCCATGAAACCATTAGGTTACCTTGTCCCTTGCCTTACCAACATGAGGGTTTGTGACTCCTTGAACTAGTGCAAGATGTGGAAGTTGATTGCACTTGTTATTGCCAAAATGATATGAGTGAAGAATGTTGGCGGAGTCACCCTCGAGAACTCTCTAGTTCATCTTCTTCGGGATCCACATCATCTTGATGGGAATCCTTGGAGTTGTAGTTGTACTTCATGAAGTAGAACTTGACGTAGTCTTGGGAACCCACTTGAACGAGGCTTTAGGTGCTTCTTCAAATGCATCAATCTCTTCTTGAAGCTTGTCCTTGCCTTTGTTCTTGTGGTCTTGTGGTGGAATATCATCTTGAGCTTGTGTTCCCTTGAAGGAAGTAGGATCATACTTCTCTTGTTGAGGAACAAACTTCGTCTTGGGGTATTGATCTTCTTCCCACTCAACTCCATTGGCATTGAACTTTCGTTCAAAACCAACACCTTGATTCTTCCGGTGCCTTCCTTGCTTGCGTACAATTTCCTCGAATTGCTTACTCCCAGCAAGGCTCTTGTAAACACCTTTCTCTATAATTCCCTTCAATAATCTATTTTCTTGCTCAAGTGTAACTTGGCTAAGAGAATCATTAGTGGAATCAAGAGAACTACTAGAAGCAATAATATTGGATTTGACATTATTATTGTTACTACTAGAGGAAGTATCTTTCTTGTACTTGTTAGTAGACTTGACTTGAGGCATGTAAGTAGATAAGAGTAAACGCTTGGCAATGTAAGAAGAACTTTTCCTGCGAAGATCATCATTGATTGCTTTTAAGAACTCATGCTCTTGCTCAAGATTGAGCTTTTCAAAGCGTAACTTCTCATGAGCCCTTAAAAGTCTCGATGATCTTCGTAGATAGTTTCATGAGCTAACTTAAGAGAGTTTAGTTCCTTACTTAGAAGCTCAAACTTCTCCTTATCATTGTCATTCGTTTTATCTTGATTAGCATGATTAATTGACGTTTCATCATAGTATTCATCACTAGAGTTGTCAACAAGTAAATCATCATCCACAAGCAAGTCATCTTCATCACTATTGAAATCAACATACTCAGGATGTGTTACCTTTGGACCTTTGGCCATGAAGCATCTTCCAACACCTTCATTTGGTGAATCAAATATGTCGTAGGAGTTGGTTGACACAAGTGCTAGACCGGCAACACCTTCATCTTGAGTATATTCGGAGTTGGAGTGATAGCTTCTCTCGGAGTGATTGTCGGAGTCGGAGCCGGATACCCATTCACCAACATGAGCTTGATGTCTTCGTTTTGTGTAGCTCCTTGATGACTTGTCCTTCCTTTCTGAATCCTTGCTTCTCCGTGAGGGTCTTCGTTCATAACGATCATCTCTTCTCCTCCTCTCTCTTGGTGGTGATTCTTCGCTTTTGCTCCTTCTTCTTGGAGAATCTTCTCTTCTTTTGTAGGGTGTCGTACACTCATTGGAGTAGTGTCCGGGTCTCCCACAATTGTAGCAATTGCGCTCTCGACTACAAGATCTCTTGTCATTGTAAAACCTTGACTTGGAGCTTCTTTCTTTGCTTCTACTCTTGTTGAATTTGTTGAAGTTCTTCACCATTAAGCTCAATTATTCATTGAAGGTTGGTTTCTCACTTGATGATGTGGGGGCTTCACTTGAGGCTTTGTAAGCACCACTTGACTTGTTGTGAAGTTCCTCCTTATCCTTCAGTGACATCTCATGAGCAACAATTCTTCCAATGACTTCTGTTGGCTTGAGATCTTTGTAGTTTGGCATCATTTGAATCAATGTGCACACGGTATCATACTTTCCATCCAATGCTCTTAAGATCTTCTTGATGATGAATTTGTCGGTCATCTCTTCACTCCCTAAGCCGGCAATCTCATTTGTGATAAGAGCAAGCCTAGAGTACATTTCAACGACACCTTCACCATCCTTCATTTTGAACTTGTCAAGCTGACTTTGGAGCACATCCAACTTGGATTCCTTGACGGACTCGGTACCTTCATGCATATCAATCAAAGTATCCCAAATTTCCTTTGCATTCTCAACATGGCTGATTTTGTTGAATTCTTCGGGGCACAATCCGTTGAAGATGATATCACAAGCTTGAGCATTGTATTGCAGCATCTTCAATTCTTCTGCATTAGCTTCATGGTTCAGTTCTCTTCCATTGAAAAATTCACCTTGCAAGCCAATACAAATAATTGCCCAAACAGCGGGGTTATGTCCAAGAATATGCATTTTCATCTTATGCTTCCAACTAGCAAAATTAGTACCATCAAAGTAAGGACCTCTACGGTGATAATTTCCCTCGCTAGACGCCATACTCTCCTAGGTTGTGAAACCAAGGCTATGACCACCAAAAGCTATGGAAATCAAAGCAAATGGAGACCAAAGCTCTGATACCACTTGTAGGACCTTGAAGTATGTTTAGAGGGGGGTGATTAGACTACTTGACCAATAAAAACTTAACCTTTTCCCAATTTTAGAGTTTGGCAGATTTTAGTTACTTTAGGACAAGTCAAGCAATCATCACACAATTCAAGCAAGCATGCAAAGAGTATATAGGCAGCGGAAATTAAAGCATGCAACTTGCAAGAAAGTAAAGGGAAGGGTTTGGAGGATTCAAACGCAATTGGAGACACGGATGTTTTTGGCGTGGTTCCGATAGGTGGTGCTATCGTACATCCACGTTGATGGAGACTTCAACCCACGAAGGGTAATGGCTGTGCGAGTCCACGGAGGGCTCCACCCACGAAGGGTCCATGAAGAAGCAACCTTGTCTATCCCACCATGGCCGTCGCCCACGAAGGACTTGCCTCACTAGCGGTAGATCTTCACGAAGTAGGCGATCTCCTTGCCCTTACAAACTCCTTGGTTCAACTCCACAATCTTGTCGGAGGCTCCCAAGTGACACCTACCCAATCTAGGAGACACCACTCTCCAAGAAGTAACAAATGGTGCGTTGATGATGAACTCCTTGCTCTTGTGCTTCAAATGATAGTCTCCCTAACACTCAACTCTCTCTCATAGGTTTTGGATCTGGTGGAAAGAAGATTTGAGTGGAAAGCAACTTGGGGAAGGCTAGAGATCAAGATTCATATGGTAGGAATGGAATATCTTGGTCTCAACACATTAGTAGGTGGTTCTCTCTCAGAAATGGTAAGTTGGAAGTGTAGGTTCGTTCTGATGGCTCTCTCCACGAATGAAGAGGAGGTGGAGGGGTATATATAGCCTCCACACAAAATCTAACCGTTACACACAATTTACCAAACTCGGTGGGACCGAATCGTTAAACTCGGTCGGACCGATTTAGTAAACCTAGTGACCGTTAGTGATTTTCGGTGGGACTGACATGCATCTCGGTGAGACCGATTTGGTTAGGGTTAGGGCATAACGTAATCTCGGTAAGACCGATTACACAAACTCGGTGAGACCGATTTGGTAATAAGCTTTCCAGAGAGTTGGTCAGGTAAACTCGGTGGGACCGATTTGCTCTTTTTGGTGAGACCGAAATGTTACAAAAAGGAAACAGAGAGTTTACATTGTAATCTCGGTGGGACCGATCGCTCACTTCGGTTAGACCGAAACGTTACGAAGGGAAACAGAGAGATTACAACCCCATCTCGGTGAGACCGAGATCCCTATCGGTAAGACCGATTTGCTTAGGGTTTGTGGCAGTGGCTATGACTTTTGGAATCGGTGGCGCCGGATAGGAAGAATCGGTGTGACCGATTTTGGCTTTGGGTTTAGGTCATTTGTGGATGTGGGAAAGTAGTTGAGGGTTTTGGAGCATATCACTAAGCACATGAAGCAAGAGGCTCATTAAGCAACACCTCATCCCTCCTTGATAGTATTGGCTTTTCCTATAGACTCAATGTGATCTTGGATCACTAAAATGTAAAATGAAGAGTCTTGAGCTTTTGAGCTTGAGCCAATCCTTTGTCCTTAGTATTTTGAGGGATCCACTTTCATCATCCATGGCATGCCATTCATTGAGCTTTCCTGAAATAATAGTCTTGGAATAGCATTAGCTCAATGAGCTATATGTTGTTATGAATTACCAAAACCACCTAGGGATAGTTGCACTTTCAGTTATCCTCGATGGCAACAATACAATACGTGCCTTGCAACCCTTTCTCTCACTGTGTAAGGACACCGCAAGATTGAACCCAAAGCTAAGCACTTCTCCCATGGCAAGAAAGACCAATCTAGTAGGCCAAACCAAACTGATAATTCAAAGAGACTTGCAAAGATAACTCAATCATACATAAAAGAATTCAGAGAAGATTCAAGTATTATTCATAGATAAACTTGATCATAAACCCACAATTCATCAGATCTTGACAAGCACACCGCAAAAAGAGTTTACATTGAATAGATCTCCACAAGAGAGGGGGAGAACATTGTATTGAGATCCAGAAAGAGAGAAGAAGCCATCTAGCTAATAACTATGGACCCGTAGGTCTGTAGTAAACTACTCACAACTCATCGGAGGGGCAAGGATGTTGATGTAGAGGCCCTCCGTGGTCGATTCCCCCTCCGGCAGAGTGCCGGCGAAGGCTCCAAGATGGGATCTCGCGGATACAGAAGGTTACGGTGGTGGAAATTGTGTTTCGTGGTGCCCCTGGATGTTTTCGGGGTACGTAGGTATATATAGGAGGAAGAAGTACGTCGGTGGCCGCCCGATGGGCCCACGAGACAGGGGGCGCAGCCTCCTATCTCGTGGGGGCCTCGGCTGCTTCTTGACTTGCACTCGAAGCTCCCCGGATCACGTTCGTTCCAAAAATCACGCTCCCAAAGGTTTCATTCCGTTCGGACTCCGTTTGATACTTTTCTTCGAAATACTGAAATAGGCAAAAAGAATAGCAATAAGGGCTGGGCCTCCAGTTAGTAGGTTAGTCCCAAAAATGATATAAATGTGTAAAATAAAGCCCATAAACATCCAAAAGGGGTAATATAATAGCATGGAACAATCAAAAATTATAGATACGTTGGAGACGTATCAAGCATCCCCGAGCTTAATTCCTGCTCGTCCTCGAGTAGGTAAATGATAAAAAAGAAATTTTTGATGTGGAATGCTACCTAGCATAATTCTAAATGTAATTTTCTTTATTGTGGCATGAATTTTCAAATCCAAATGATACAAAATAAAAGTTCATATTGACATAAGAAATAGTAACACTTCAAGCATACTAATCAAAGTAATCATGTCTTCTCAAAATAACATGGCTAAAGAAAGTTATCCCTACAAAATCATATAGTCTGGCTGTTGCTCTATCTTCATCACACAAAGTATTTAATCATGCACAACCCCGATGACAAGCCAAGCAATTGTTTCATACTTTAATAATCTCAAACTTTTTTAACTTTCATGCAATACATGAGCGTGAGCCATGGACATAGCACTATATGTCGAATAGAATGGTGGTTGTGGAGAAGACAAAAAGGAGAAGATAGTCTCACATCAACTAGGCGTATCAACGGGCTATGGAGATGCCCATTAATAGATATCAATGTGAGTGAGTAGGTATTGCCATGCAACGGATGCACTAGAGCTATAAATATATGAAAGATCAACAAAAGAAACTAAGTGGGGTGCGTCCAACTTGCTTGCTCACTAAGACCTAGGGCACTTTTGAGGAAGCCCATCATTGGAATATACAAGCCAAGTTCTATAATGAAAAATTCCCACTAGTATATGAAAGTGACAACATATGAGATTCTCTAACATGAAGATCATGGTGCTATTTTGAAGCACAAGTGTGGAAAAAGAGATAGTAGCATTGTCCCTTCTCTCTTTTTCTCTCATTTTTTTCTCTCTCTCTTTTTTTTTCTTTGGCCTTCTCTTTTTTTGGCCTTTCTCTTTTTTTTCTTTTTTTTGTAAAGTCCGAAGTCTCATCCCAACTTGTGGGGGAATCATAGTCTTCATCATCCTTTCCTCACTAGTACAATGCTCTAATAATGAAGATCATCACACTTTTATGGATTTACAACTCAAAGCTAGAACAAGATATGACTCTATATGAATGCCTCCGGCGGTATACCGGGATATGCAATGAATCAAGAGCGACATGTATGAAAATTACGAAGGTGGCCTTGCCACAAATACAATGTCAACTACATGATCATGCAAAAAGCAATATGACAAAAGTAATGCGTGTCATATGAACGGAACGGTGGAAAGTTGCATGGCAATATATCTCAGAATGGCTATGGAAATACCATAATAGGTAGGTATGGTGGCTGTTTTGAGGAAGGTAAATGGTGGGTATATGGTACAGGCAAAAGTTGCGCGGTACAAGAGAAGCTAGCAATGGTGGAAGGGTGAAAGGGTGCGTATAATCCATGGACTCAACATTAATCAAAAGAACTCATATACTTGTTGCAAAAAATTAGAAGTCATCAAAAACCAAAGTACTACGTGCATGCTCCTAGGGGGATAGATTGGTCGGAAAAGACCATCGGTCGTCCCCGACCGCCACTCATAAGGAAGACAATCAATAAATAAAATTGTGCTCCAACTTCATCACAAAGCGGTTCACCATATGTGCATGCTACCGGAATCACAAGCTTCAACACAAGCATTCTTTAAATTCATAATCACCCAACTAGCATGACTTTAATATCACTACCTCCATATCTCAAAACAATTATCAAGCATCAAGTTGATCATAGCATCCAATTCACTTTCTATGATAGTTTTTATTATACCCAACTTGGATGCTCATCATTCTAGGACCAACTTTAAAACCATAGCAAATACCATGCTATTATAAAATACTCTCAAAATAATATAAGTGAAGCATGAGAGGCTAGCAATTTCTTCAAAATTAAGACACCACCGTGCTCTAAAAGATATAAGTGAAGCACACTAGAGCAAAAACTATCAAGCTCAAAAGATATAAGTGAAGCACATAGAGTATTCTAGCAAATTCTAATCAAATAGGCTTCTCCCAAAAGGTGTGTACAGCAAGGATGATTGTGGTAAACTAAAAATCAAAGACTAATATAATACACGACGCTCCAAGCAAAACACATATCATGTGGCGAATAAAAATATAGCTCCAAGTAAAGTTACCAATGAACGAAGACGAAAGAGGGGATGCCTTCCCGGGGCATCCCCAAGCTTAGGCTTTTGGCTATTCTTGAATGTCTTGGGGTCCCATGGGCATCCCCAAGCTTAGGCTCTTGCCACCCTTTATTCCATAGTCCATAAAGGCTTTACCCAAAACTTGAAAATTTCACAACACAAAACTCAACAGGAAATCTTATAAGCTCCGTTAGTGAAAGAAAACAAAACCACCACATAAGGTACTGCAATGAACTCATTCTTAATTTAATTTGGTGTTAAACCTACTGTATTCCAACTTCCTTATGGTTTAAAAACTAATTTACTAGCCATAGATGCATTGAAATAAGCAAACAACACACGAAAAACACAATCTGTCAAAAACAGAACAGTCTGTAGAAATATGCAACTAACGCAAACTTCTGGAACTCTACAAATCCTACCAAAATAGGAAGTCCTGTACAATTTTTTTATTGAACAGCAGCAAAAAGAATCAACGCAAAAGCATGTTCCTGTGATTTAACAAAATTATATTCGTGCGCTCAAAGTTTCTGTTTTTCAGCAGAATCAAATCAACTATCATCGTAGGTTATCCTATAGGTTCTACTTGGCACGAACACTAATTAAAAGATAAAAACACATCTAACCATAAGGTAGATGCAAGATTTATTACTAAACAGGAGAAAAAACAAAAAAATAAAGAAAAATTGGGTTGCCTCCCAACTAGCGCTATCGTTTAACGCCCCTAGCTAGGCATAAAAGCAAGGATAGATCTAACGAGTGCCATCTTTGTGTGACACCCGGGTATTTAGGCTACAATAATCCCCTGTTAATGATGCCACGTCACCTCGGTTACTGTTGCTAATCTCGCGCTAGTTCAGAATCGATCCAAATTCAAATTTGAATTTTTGTCAGGCATCAAAAGTTTTCAAACATTAAAAAGAAAATGTTCGGCGCGTGTAAATAAAGGCCTAGGTAATTATGGTGAAGGAATCGTGCTTTTATAAAAGGCCTAAATACTTAAAAGGAATTTAAACAGAAAAGAAATAACATAAAAAAGAAAAAGAAAAACAAAGACTAACAAAAAAAAGGAAAAGACCCCCGGGCCAACCGGCCCAGCTACCGGCCGGCCAGCCCAGTTGGCCCAGCCGCCGCCGCCGCCACTCTCTCCATAACCCCCCGCTCCCCCCCCCCCCCCCCCGAAACCCTAGCGCCCACTCCCCCACTTTCCCACATGCGCTACACTTCCTCCCCCGATTCCCCTGGATCGGGATCGACCCTCCCCCACGCTCCCCTCACGCCCACTCCTCTCTCGCTGCAAACGGGCGCCCCTGCGCCGATTGACGCCGAACCCGTCGCCTCTCGGACCCCCCATCGTCGGACTCTCTCCGCGCCAAGCGCCGCCCCTCCCGGCCTCCTCGCAGCTCCTCCCTCGTAGACCGAGTGCCTATTGACGCCGGCGCCTCGCCACTTCCTGCACGTCGACGTCGATGCCAGTCGCAGGAGCTCCCTCGCCGGCCTGCTTCCTCCTCCTCACAGGCTTGCTACCCCTCCGCCGCGACGTCCTCGACCGCCTCCCCGAGCCCCGCTGCCTTGACCCTACGCCCCTGGTGAGGCCCCGGGCCTTCCCCTCTCCTCCTCCTTCCCCTGTCCCCGTGTGCGACGCGCCCGCACATAGTTGCGGTGCCCTTGGCCGCCGTTGTGTCGCTGCTCTCCTGCTGCAACTGCCGACCCGGCTCCCCCTGGTCGCATCGGTCGCGCCCGGCCGTTTCTACCCGCGACCACCGCGCCTCCACGTCCCGCACTGGCGCCGTCGTCGTGTCCGGCAACACCCGCACGAAACCACGGGCGCCCAGCCACCCGCATGTGCTTCCCCGGCTCTGCACGCGCCCGCAGTCGCCTGCGCGCGCGCCACCGAACCTCCCCGTCGCTCGCAGCTCCCCCCCGCGGTGCCTTTCAGGCCCGACCTGCTCAGCCTCCGCCCCCTGGTCGCTGCACCTCGCGACCAGCCACCTCTGCCGCTGCTCGCCGACTCGCCCCGCGGTGGTCCGGCCGCACCCTCCATGGCCCCGGAGTCCTCCAACGACGACCGCCCGCTTCGCCACAGCACCGCCCCATCGTGGCCTCGTCGACGCCGCACCGGCGCCCATCAGCGCACGCTGGGCGTCGCCCGGTTCGCCCTGACGGGCAGCCTCGTCCACGCCCGTTAGCCCGCCCCGTTAAGCCCCTGGGGCCTATGACAAAGGGGCCCCCACCCCCTAGAACTAATAAAATAATAATAATAATAGAACTGGATTAATTAAATAATTAATTACTTAATTAATTAACTTAATTAATCTTATTTATAATGGCCTAATCATTTAGTTAGAATAACTAAATCTGATTAGTTAGTCTTAGCCTATGACATGCAGGACCCACACGTTAGTTTGACCAAGTCAACTGACTGTTGACTGCTGACGTCATGCTGACATCATGATGATGATGTCAGCATACACTATTATGGATAATGTTGATTTAAAATAATTAAATAAATTATAAAAATGATTAAATCTTTTAAAATTAATATAAAATAAACCGTACCTCGGATGGAAATACTTTCTACATGAAAGTTGCTCAGAACGACGAGGCGAATCCGGATACGCAACATGTTCGTCCGCCACACATCCCTAACCTATCGAACTCACAACTTTCCCCCTCCGGTTCCTCTGTCCGAAAACGTGAAACACCGGGAATACTTTCCCGGATGTTTCCCCCTTTCGCCGGTATCACCTACTACCGCGTTAGGGCACACCGAACACCGCGTATTGCCTTGTTACGCTTTGTGATGCTTTGATTGCTCTATTATTTGTTGTGTTCCCTCTCCGTTACTTCTTTCCGGTAGACCCCGAGACTCCCGGCGACCCCCAGTTCGACTACGGTGTTGACGACTTGTCCTCTTGCCAGAGCAACCAGGCAAGCCCCCCTCCTTGATCACCAGATATCACCTATTCTTCTCTATACTGCTTGCAATAGAGTAGTGTAGCATGTTACTGTTCGGTTACTCCTATTCTGTTGCATAGCCTGTCATTGTTGCTACAGTCATTGATACCTTACCCGCAATCCTAAATGCTTAGTATAGGATGCTAGTTTATCACCATTGGCCCTACATTCTTGTCAGTCTGCCTTGCTATACTATTGGGCCGTGATCACTCGGGAGGTGATCACGGGTATATACTATACATATATACATACTACAGATGGTGACTAAAGTCGGGTTCGCTCGAAGAGTACCCGCGAGTGATTCGCGGATTGGGGGCTGAAAGGACCTTTGTCCCGACGGCCCTCTGTGTGGATCTTTGTGGCGGAGCGACAAGGCAGGTTGAGACCACCTAGGCGAGAGGTGGGCCTGGCCCTGGTCGGCGTCTGCGGTTGCTTCATAATAACACGCTTAACGAGATCTTGGTATTTGATCTGAGTCTGGCCATTTGGTCTATACGCACTAACCAACTACGTGGGAAAGATATGGGCACTCGACGTCGTGTTATCAGCCGAAGCCTTCTAGACGTCAGCGACTGAGCGGCGCGCGCCGGATTGGAACGTAAGCCTGCTCTTGTATTAGGGGGCTAGTTCTGCTTTCAGCCGCCCACGCAACGTGCAGGTGTGCAATGGGCGATGGGCCCAGACCCCTGCGCCATAGGAGTTAGACCGACGTGCTGACCTCTCTGTTAGGCCTAGGTGGGGCTGCGACGTGTTGATCTTCCGAGGCCGGGCATGACCCAGGAAAGTGTGTCCGGCCAAATGGGATCGAGTGTGTTGGGTTATGTGGTGCACCCCTGCAGGGAAGTTTATCTATTCGAATAGCCGTGTCCCCCGGTAAAAGGACGACCCGGAGTTGTACCTTGACCTTATGACAACTAGAACCGGATACTTAATAAAACACACGCAGACAAGTTCCACAGACAACCCGGTGATCGCTTTTCCACAGGGCGACGAGGGAAGGATCGCCGAGTAGGATTATGCTATGCGATGCTACTTGGAGGACTTCAGTCTACTCTCTTCTACATGCTGCAAGACGGAGGCTGCCAGAAGCGTAGTCTTCGAGAGGATTAGTTATCCCCCTCTTATTCTGGCATTCTGCAGTTCAGTCCACTGATATGGCCCTTTACACATATACCCATGCATATGTAGTGTAGCTCCTTGCTTGCGAGTACTTTGGATGAGTACTCACGGTTGCTTTCTCCCCCCTTTTCCCCCTTTCCTTTCTTTCTGGTTGTCGCAACCAGTTGCTGGAGTCTAGGAGCCAGACGCCACCGTCGACGATGACTCCTACTATGCTGGAGGTGCCTACTACTACGTGCAACCTGCTGACGACGACCAGGAGTAGTTAGGAGGATCCCAGGCAGGAGGCCTGCGCCTCTTTCGATTTGTATCCCAGTTTGTGCTAGCCTTCTTAAGGCAAACTTGTTTAACTTATGTCTATACTCAGATATTGTTGCTTCCGCTGACTCGTCTATGATCGAGCACTTGTATTCGAGCCCTCGAGGCCCCTGGCTTGTATTATGATGCTTGTATGACTTATTTATGTTTTTAGAGTTGTGTTGTGATATCTTCCCATGAGTCCCTGATCTTGATCGTACATGTTTGCGTGCATGATTAGTGTACGATTGTATCGGGGGCGTCACAAGTTGGTATCAGAGCCGACTTCCTGTAGGAATTCCCTTTTCCAACTCCTTGGCCGAAGTTGAGTCTAGTCGATGAAAATTGTTTTACTAACTTGGCTGTGTGGCCCATGGGCCCACGTCGCCAATTAGGTGGTATTAGGATCTTTTACTCCTCGTCTATACTTTGGGACTCTGATCTCTCTTCTGTTCGGGATAAATGTATTTTGCTAAATCTAAAATTAGGATCTCGTTATCACTTTCACTCGGAGGGCACCTTATTACCGATGATCGTCTGCTGCACCAGAAGACCCTGAGATACTCTCCGCTGTTAACCCAAGAACTTGTGTTCATTGCGTTTGCAATTCCCCTTCCACCGTCAACCCTTATGATAACTACATGTAGTTGTCATTCTTACATTCATCCCCAATTGGTCTTGTTATTACAAGATACCCCGAAATACTTGTCGATCTTTTAATAATCCTTTGTGCCTACTGCCTTGCAGTTCATTGTCGCCTGAATACACTTACAACTTAATCCTCACACTTACCGAGGATTTGTTTCTCCCCAGTTTTTCAGGTGTTTCACAAAAGTCTTCGTAATACCATTCGATCTTCCGAAAATCCTCAACCGCCTATTGCTCTTGAAATTCTTGCTTGCATGCATTACGGTTAATCCCATAATTCTCGAAATCCTATTGGCATCCTTTGCCACTATCATTTCGAGTCCCTTGATTCAATATGTTGTGAATGCCCGCAACCCTCAATCAGATCCTAGAATTCTTTCTTCTGGCTCAGACGCCATTTTAAACATGAGCTGGATCTCGACCAATCAAGTTGCCGTCGATTGTAACCCCCTATGTCTATTCGGCTATCCATCTTTGATTAGAGTGTCTGCTTCTGATCCCTTGATTTGAAAATCATAATTCCTTTGCTAATTAAACGTTGAATTATTCAGATGTTCTATAAACCGATGCATTGCATTCTTCCTCTGATTGGGTATCGATACTCACATCAGCTCCATTGTGGATCGCCTTATCCACTGTTGGATTATTATCCGGCAATATCCTTCATAATTAATCACCTTGTGAGATCTTTCTCTGATACATAATGCCTTTGGTAAATGGTATCCTCTCCTTTTGTCAACCATGCTCTGCTTTCGAGCTGGTGATATTTACTCTTGAAGCTTGTGGTATATGTTCCTAAGAAGCCCCGATGGGTTGAACCAATGCCTTCCCTAATATGTGCAAACCCGAAAGATTTCATAGGTCATACTTATTTGGTATTGCACCAGGTAAAACTTTCCACAACTAATGTCATTTTCAAAATACGAGAGGTCAATGTAAGGTTATGCATTGAGGAAGTGGGAGTCGACCTTGAACCTTTGTGTTCATGCCCATGGAAACAATGTAGATCATATCATTAAAGCTTCACTTCAAATAAATATTTCCTTGGTATAAGTTTATCTTATATCTGGGATCTGGCATTTTGCAATCGTTGTTCCGGCCATGTTCTCCTTTAAATACCATTTCTCGGACAAGTTGAAGTACTTGTCTTCTGCAGATCTTTGCACCTGTCCAACCTTTACTTTGATCTACCATCGAGTATTACACTCTGGTATCTCAAAAATATCATGGAACTGCATAACTTTTTATGGGTTCTTCATCAACTGTTATTTCTCACCGATTCCAATTTTCCTAGGTTCTGGGTTGTCGTCAACCGAGAACACCGATATGTGAACCGAGTCTGCACTACGGTTCAATAACTCTAAGTAATCTTCGTTGCTTATGAGTTTATTAATACTTCAAGTCATTCCTAGCCTGATCGGCTATATCATTATCGTGCTAAATTTTAACTGTGCTACCTGCTCTTTATTCCCGGAGCACAATTTTCGACGATGAGCTCAGCTTATGTCGACCTTACTCGTCATAGCATTTCGCCTTGAATAGCAAGCTTGATTTTGAGTTTGTGTCATATTCGTGGTTCCAATAACCTTTTGCTTCATCATTCCTTTGACTTGATGTCATCGCCGATCGATTACATCTTCATGGAATCTCTTGACAAATGTGTCGTGATCATCATCAGCATTCTGAGCTCTTCCAAGATATCAATCGAATTCATGATGGGAAATACCATCCTTGCCCCTCGATGATTTGTGTAATCATCGACAACATTCTTACCTTCCCCCAACACAAACTTGTTCGTGTTTTGTGTTATACCTTGCTGTCCAACATTTGTTCTCCTTTACCTTGGAGTATTGCCATCTTTTATGTCAAGAATGTCGTGAGAATTTTACCACCTCTTGAGAATTCCTGATACAAGTGATGCTTCTCACCATCACCATTCCTTCTTGGTCCCCGTGTTATTTATAACCGGAATGCCGAAAAATGAACTATGATTTGTGAATTCAAAACTTCTAGCAACCCTATTGCTTGTAAGCTACGAATGATAGTTTCTTTCTTCATGTGTTGATTATTGACTCATCATTCTAACATTGATCGTGTTACTTAGTCCATATTTTGGATGCACTTTTCGATCAATGTTTAATTGTGTATGCTTTCCTCTAGCACACCATTATATCATTTGATTTGACAAATGTTATCTCCTTGTTCACATGACTATGGAAAGCCATCCTTTTGGATATCTTGACGAAATGTTGCTGAATCCATCAGCCACCTCCTCATCTCTCCTTGGATTAATGATGAACTCTTGCTTCGGAACTCGCTTCCATTGTACATTTCCGAGAATCTTACAATGTCATCTTGTCAATTTGTGTCGCGCCTTTTTCTTCTCAGGCATCCTGAGTCTGAGGTATCTTGACCCCAATCAGATCTGAATCTCGGTTAGATATGATGGTTGGAACATATGTCCAAGAGTTATATCATTGGTCTTTATATGACCCGGTAAGGTGATGTCATCCTAGCACACCTGACCAGAGGACCTAGTGTTATAGTTTCCTTTTTAACAAGGTTAACCATTTTCCATGAGGAAATTGAATGCCTTGTTTAATAAGTTTATCTTGATGGATCCTTTGTGTATCCAAAGTCCGACCTTTGCTTGAAGACCATGTCAATGCTATCTCGAAGCATGTCTGTGGTACTCCGTTCATCAACAAGAACATTTGAAGCACAATGCTAAATTCTCTTTATCAATTATCCAAACACTGTTGTATGGGTAACGTCATGAAATTCCTCTCCCTTTACCTCAATGGTTCTCTACTTTCTATCCTGTCATGGATATCATGCCCCGCTTGTCCTTGGGAAGGTTATACCCCTGAAATATGTGTGTATACACATTTTCCTCCCCATTGTTCTGATTAAACCTAGTAATCACCTTTCCTTTCCATTGGTTTGCGTAACCCTTCTTGTGATCTATATTAGTATTCTTTTGCTTATGTAAAACACCTTGGTGTACACCGTGTCAGTAAGGCCCTGTTTATTTTGTTGATAGCATTCTGGTAACCACCAATGGACGAGAACTTTGCCTATTGGTCCGCCTCGTTCAACGAGCAGGAAAATGGTTCTCTTCGTCCCTCGCCCTTGGTATCGATGTTGTTGCCGACATAACCGACAGAGTATCCTTTGACTTGCATGTTTAAATGGTCGTGCAAGACGTCACCGCCCTTCCTACTGTTAATCCACATGGTGGGCCCATAACCCACAGTTTCACAGGATCGAAACCTGACTCTCCTGTACACCCCCTGTTTCCAAAGTTATTCCTCACGCTTGGCTTCGTATGTGCTTCACGAGCTAAATTCTATACCATTAATCATTCTGGGATCAAACACCATGTTATTCTTGATGTTCAAACCCCCATTCCAGCTTCTGTCTAGTCATTGAATGATTGCCTACCCGTTCGAAACTTTGGTACCATCGTATATTGCACTCAACGAATACACTGAAATACAACTCGTGGGGGTACCTTGTGTATTTCCCATTGAGTTCACCTTCAGATGCCCATCTTAGTGGAGATGCGTTCTTCCGGAGTTTTTCCCCTTGATCGCGTTCGTAGGACGATGGAGATCCCGAAGAAAGGATGACGACTTGATCATGGTGACTTGGAGCAGAGAAATGAAGACATCAACGAAAGGGATCAACCTCTTTGAAAGGGGAGCCAAGACCGAGAAGACTCGTTAGGTTTTTCGCTACCAGCACCTTCCCCCCTTACTCCACCTCTTAAAATCTCGGGACGAGATTTCTTGTAGTGGAGGAGAATTGTGACACCCGGGTATTTAGGCTACAGTAATCCCCTGTTAATGATGCCACGTCACCTCGATTACTGTTGCTAATCTCGCGCTAGTTCAGAATCGATCCAAATTCAAATTTGAATTTTTGTCACGCATCAAAAGTTTTCAAACATTAAAAAGAAAATGTTCGGCGCGTGTAAATAAAGGCCTAGGTAATTATGGTGAAGGAATCGTGCTTTTATAAAAGGCCTAAATACTTAAAAGGAATTTAAACAGAAAAGAAATAACATAAAAAGAAAAAGAAAAAGAAAGACTAACAAAAAAATGAAAAGACCGCCGGGCCAACCGGCCGGCCAGCCCAGTTGGCCCAGCCGCCGCCGCCGCCACTCTCTCCATAACCCCCCGCTCCCCCCCCCCCGAAACCCTAGCGCCCACTCCCCCACTTTCCCCCATGCGCTACACTTCCTCCCCCGATTCCCCTGGATCGGGATTGACCCCCCCCCCCCACGCTCCCCTCACGCCCACTCCTCTCTCGCTGCAAACGGGCACCCCTGCGCCGATTGACGCCGACCCCGTCGCCTCTCGGACCCCCCATCGCCGGACTCTCACCGCGCCAAGCGCCGCCCCTCCCGGCCTCCTCGCAGCTCCTCCCTCGTCGACCGGGCGCCTATTGACGTTGATGCCTCGCCACTTCCTGCACGTCGACACCGATGCCAGTCGCAGGAGCTCCCTCGCCGGCCTGCTTCCTCCTCCTCACCGGCCGGCTACCCCTCCGCCGCGACGTCCTCGACCGCCTCCCCGAGCCCCGCTGCCTTAACCCTACGCCCCTGGTGAGGCCCCGGGCCTTCCCCTCTCCTCCTCCTTCCCCTGTCCCCGTGTGCGACGCGCCCGCGCACAGTTGCGGTGCCCTTGGCCGCCGTAGTGTCGCTGCTCTCCTGCTGCAACTGCCGACCCGGCTCCCCCTCATCGCATCGGTCGCGCCTGGCCATTTCTACCCGCGACCACCGCGCCTCCACGTCCCGCACTGGCGCCGTCGTCGCGTCCGGCAACACCCGCGCGCAACCACGGGCGCCCAGCCACCCGCATGTGCTTCCCCGGCTCTGCATGCGCCCGCAGTCGCCTGCGCGCGCGCCACCGAACCTCCCCGTCGCTCGCAGCTCCCCCCCGTGGTGCCTTTCGGGCCCGTCCTGCTCGGCCTCCACCCCCTGGTCACCGCACCTCGCGACCACCCACCTCCGGCCGCACCCTCCACGGCCCCGGAGTCCTCCGACGACGACCGCCCCCTTCGCCACAGCACCGCCCCATCGTGGCCTCGTCGGCGCCGCACCGGCGCCCATCCGCGCATGCTGGGCGTCGCCCGGTTCGCCCTGACGGGCAGCCTCGTCCGCGCCCGTTAGCCCGCCCCGTTAAATCCCTGGGGCCTATGACAAAGGGGCCCCCACCCCCTGGAACTAATAAAATAATAATAATAATAGAATTGAATTAATTAAATAATTAATTACTTAATTAATTAACTTAATTAATCTTATTTAGAATGGCCTAATCATTTAGTTAGAATAACTAAATCTGATTAGTTAGTCTTAGCCTATGACATGCAGGACCCACACGTTAGTTTGACCAAGTCAACTGACTGTTGACTGCTGACGTCATGCTGACATCATGATGATGATGTCAGCATACACTATTATGGATAATGTTGATTTAAAATAATTAAATAAATTATAAAAATGATTAAATCTTTTAAAATTAATATAAACTAAACCATACCTCGGATGGAAATACTTTCTACATGAAAGTTGCTCAGAACGACGAGGCGAATCCGGATACGCAACCTGTTCGTCCGCCACACATCCCTAACCTATCGAACTCGCAACTTTCCCCCTCCGGTTCCTCTGTCCGAAAACACGAAACACCAGGAATACTTTCCCGGATGTTTCCCCCTTTCGCCGGTATCACCTACTACCGCGTTAGGGCACACCGAACACCGCGTATTGCCTTGTTACGCTTTGTGATGCTTTGATTGCTCTGTTGTTTGTTGTGTTCCCTCTCCGTTACTTCTTTCCGGTAGACCCCGAGACTCCCGGCGACCCCCAATTCGACTACGGTGTTGACGACTCGTCCTCTTGCCAGAGCAACCAGGCAAGCCCCCCTCCTTGATCACCAGATATCGCCTATTCTTCTCTATACTACTTGCATTAGAGTAGTGTAGCATGTTACTGTTCGGTTACTCCTATTCTGTTGCATTGCCTGTCATTGTTGCTACAGTCATTGATACCTTACCCGCAATCCTAAATGCTTAGTATAGGATGCTAGTTTATCACCATTGGCCCTACATTCTTGTCAGTCTGCCTTGCTATACTATTGGGCCGTGATCACTCGGGAGGTGATCACGGGTATATACTATACATATATACATACTATAGATGGTGACTAAAGTCGGGTCCGCTCGAAGAGTACCCGCGAGTGATTCACGGATTGGGGGCTGAAAGGACCTTTGTCCCGACGGCCCTCTGCGTGGATCTTTGTGGCGGAGCGACAGGGCAGGTTGAGACCACCTAGGCGAGAGGTGGGCCTGGCCCTGGTCGGCGTCCGCGGTTGCTTCATAATAACACGCTTAACGAGATCTTGGTATTTGATCTGAGTCTGGCCATTTGGTCTATACGCACTAACCAACTACATGGGAAAGATATGGGCACTCGACGTCGTGGTATCAGCCGAAGCCTTCTAGACGTCAGCGACTGAGCGGCACGTGCCGGATTGGAACGTAAGCCTGCTCTTGTATTAGGGGCTAGTTCTGCTTTCGGCCGCCCACGCAACGTGCAGGTGTGCAATGGGCGATGGGCCCAGACCCCTGCGCCATAGGAGTTAGACCGGCGTGCTGACCTCTCTGTTAGGCCTAGGTGGGGCTGCGACGTGTTGATCTTCCGAGGCCGGGCATGACCCAGGAAAGTGTGTCCGGCCAAATGGGATCGAGCGTGTTGGGTTATGTGGTGCACCCCTGCAGGGAAGTTTATCTATTCGAATAGCCGTGTCCCTCGGTAAAAGGACGACCCGGAGTTGTACCTTGACCTTATGACAACTAGAACCGGATACTTAATAAAACACACCCAGACAAGTTCCACAGACAACCCGGTGATCGCTTTTCCACAGGGCGACGAGGGGAGGATCGCCGAGTAGGATTATGCTATGCGATGCTACTTGGAGGACTTCAGTCTACTCTCTTCTACATGCTGCAAGACGGAGGCTGCCAGAAGCGTAGTCTTCGAGAGGATTAGTTATCCCCCTCTTATTCTGGCATTCTGCAGTTCAGTCCACTGATATGGCCCTTTACACATATACCCATGCATATGTAGTGTAGCTCCTTGCTTGCAAGTACTTTGGATGAGTACTCATGGTTGCTTTCTCCCCCCTTTTCCCCCTTTCCTTTCTTTCTGGTTGTCGCAACCAGTTGCTGGAGTCTAGGAGCCAGAAGCCACCGTCGACGATGACTCCTACTACGCTGGAGGTGCCTACTACTACGTGCAACCTGCTGACGACGACCAGGAGTAGTTAGGAGGATCCCAGGCAGGAGGCCTACGCCTCTTTCGATTTGTATCCCAGTTTGTGCTAGCCTTCTTAAGGCAAACTTGTTTAACTTATGTCTGTACTCAGATATTGTTGCTTCCACTGACTCGTCTATGATCGAGCACTTGTATTCGAGCCCTCGAGGCCCCTGGCTTGTATTATGATGCTTGTATTTCTTATTTATGTTTTTAGAGTTGTGTTGTGATATCTTCCCGTGAGTCCCTGATCTTGATCGTACACGTTTGCGTGCATGATTAGTGTACGATTGAATCGGGGGCGTCACACTTTGGCACTAAATTCAGAAGTAGAGAGATTGTGATCTCTAGGGATTTCTCCCTTTTTAGGAATGGCTAAACCTTTAGGCAAAAATTCAAGAAATTCATTGGTAGCAAAAGGTTCCTTAACGATAGAGAGACAACTGGGGAGAACACTTATGGATTTGAGATCCGCGTCTCCCTTAAAAGACTCACCCTTATTTTTAGGAACATAAATAAACTTGGCAGTTTTAGTAGGGGGTTTTGGAGTGTTTTTCATGGGGGAAAACGCGGAACCTAAGTTTGTAATGATATCCTCAAGTTTAATGATTCTAGCAGAGTCTAGATCTATTTTTTCATTGACTATAGGTTCTTTTTCTTTAAGATTTTTCAAAGTAACTCCAACCCTAGATCCAAATTGGGTAATGTGATTATGAATCTTTTTATCCAAATTTTCAATCAACTCAATAGTGGAAATTTTATTTTCAATAATATCAAGTAGTTGCATCACATGTTCTAGAGTTAAAACCGTTCCAATAACCAAAAGAGGTGGAGGGCCAAACAAAGCTAACATAGCATTATAAGCATCAAAAGTATGGCTACTCATAAAATCACCTCCGGTAGCAATATCGAGAACACATCTATTCCAAGGAGTAATGCCTACATAAAAATTGCGGAGAAGAACGGAAGTAGCAAGCTTCCTAGTAGCTTTATATTGGGCATTGCAAATTCTATGCCAAGCATCTTTTAAACTTTCCCTCTCCCTTTGCTTAAAATTGTGAATTTCTTGTTCGGGAGTGAGAATAAGGATAGGAGGACTAGCCATGACGACAAGGTAGACGAACTAACACACAAGCAAACAGAAAAAGGCAAGCGACAAGAGAGGAGGAGATTGGGAAAGAGAGGGTGAATAAAACGGCAAGGGTGAAGTGGGGGAGAGGAAAACGAGAGGCAAATGGCAAATATTGTAAATGCGAGGGAGATGGGTTTGTGATGGGTACTTGGTATGTCTTGACTTGAGCGAAGACCTCCCCGGCAACGGCGCCAGAAATCCTTCTTGCTACGTCCTGAGCTTGCGTTGGTTTTCCTCGAAGAGGAGACGGTGATGCAGCAAGTGTAGCGTAAGTATTTCCCTCAGTTTTGAGAACCAAGGTATCAATCCAGTAGGAGGCTCCTCAAAAGTCCCACGCACCTACACAAACAAACTGAGAACTCGCAACCAGCGCAATAAATGGGTTGTCAATCCCTTCACGGCCACTTGCGAAAGTGAGATCTAATAAAGATAGTAAGATAAGATAAATATATTTTTTGGTGTTTTATAATATAGATGCAAAAAAGTAAAGATGCAAATAAAAGTAGATTGAAAGCAAATATGATAAGAGATAGACCCGGGGGCCATAGGTTTCTCTAGAGGCTTCTCTCAAGATAGCATAAGTATTACGGTGGGTGAACAAATTACTGTCGAGCAATTGATAGAAAAGCGCATAGTTATTAGATTATCTAGGCATGATCATGTATATAGGCATCACGTCCATAACAAGTAGACTGACTCATGTCTGCATCTACTACTATTACTCCACACATCGACCGACTCCTGCCTGCATCTAGAGTATTAAGTTCATAAGAACAGAGTAACGCATTAAGCAAGATGACATGATGTGGAGGGATAAACTCATGCAATATGATATAAACCCCATCTTGTTATCCTCGATGGCAACAATACAAACGTGCCTTGCAACCCTTTCTGTCAGTGGGTAAAGACACCGCAAGATTGAACCCAAAGCTAAGCACTTCTCCCATGGCAAGAAAGACCAATCTAGTAAGCCAAACCAAACTGATAATTCGAAGAGACTTGCAAAGATAACTCAATTATACATAAAAGAATTAAGAGAAGATTCAAATATTATTCATAGATAAACTTGACCATAAACCCACAATTCATCGGATCTCGACAAACACGCCGCAAAAGGAGTTTACATCGAATAGATCTCCACAAGAGACGGGGAGAACATTGTATTGAGAACCAAAAAGAGAGAAGAAGCCATCTAGCTAATAACTATGGACCCATAGGTCTGTGGTAAACTACTCACAACTCATCTGAGGGGTAAGGATGTTGATGTAGAGGCCCTCCATGGTCGATTCCCCCTCCGGCAGAGTGCCGGCGAAGGCTCCAAGATGGGATCTCACGGATACAGAAGGTTACGGTGGTGAAAATTGTGTTTAGTGGTGCCCCTGGAAGTTTTTGGGGTACATAGGTATATATAGGAGGAAGAAGTACAGCGGTGGCTGCCCGAGGGGCCCACGAGACAGGGGGCGCGCCCTACAGGGGGGCGGCCTCCTATCTCGTGGGGGCCTCGACTGCTTCTTGACTTGCACTCCAAGCTCTCTGGATCACGTTCGTTCCAAAAATCACGCTCCCGAAGGTTTCATTCCGTTTGGACTCCGTTTGATATTCCTTTTCTTTGAAATACTGAAATAGGCAAAAAAAACAGCAATATGGGCTGGACCTCCGGTTAGTAGGTTAGTCCCAAAAATGATATAAATGTGTAAAATAAAGCCCATAAACATCCAAAAGGGGTAATGTAATAGCATGGAACAATCAAAAATTATAGATACGTTGGAGATGTATCAGTCCCCAGTCGGCCGCGTTCGGCGGTCAGCTCGGCATCGCGGTCCCCGATGGCGTCCTCCCGAGCCTTCATCTCCTCCTCCTTCGCCTGGCGGTCACGAGCTTCCTTGGCGAGCTCATCGCGCAAGCCCTGCAGCTCGGCCTCCAATGCCTTGCAGCAGTCCTGGGCGACCGTGGCATCCTTCAGTGCCGCATCACGGGCGGCTGCGGCCTGGGTTGCGGCTTGCTTCTCCCCCTCAGAAGGTGCCGCGGCCCGCTCTAGTGCCGCTCGGACAGAGGTGTCCGAGTGAACCCAGCCAGAGATCAGCTCCAGGCGCCCGGCTACCAGGTGGGAGTCGGTGCCCTAGAGATCCTTTCGCAGCTGACCCAGCTCGGAAAGGGCACAGTCCAAGACAGCAGAGGAGGCAGAGGGACCCGGAACCAGCGGTGCAGGAGGAGATGGCGGCAGCGTAACCACGGCTTGGGAGACTGGGGGCTCCTGAGCCTTGGCTACCTCAGCGACGGCATTGGGCGCGGGCACCTCCGGAGCCAGCAGGGCCATGGATGCTGGCACCCTTCCAGAGCGCTCCTCCGAACCTCGCGAGGACGATCGAGCAGGGGAGGCGCGAACTTCACCGCCTCCCCTTCCCACGGGCGAAGGCGCAGCCGCAGCAGATGAGCCTGCCCCAGGCAGGGCCACCATGTCCCCCTTCTTCTTCTTTGCCGCAAGTGGCGGCCTAACCAAGTGATGGAGAACGTCAAGCCCTAACAGCAAAACAAGGACAAGATGCAGTTCGAGCACTTATTGGTCAATCACGGCATGGGCCTCTGACCTCTTGCCGAGCTTAAAGCCTGAGAGCCTCTTGGTCCAGGGCGCAGCCTTGAGAGGTCCAGGAACGGAAGAGGGCGCACCAGAAGGGTGGAGGCGGCTTCCGGCGGTGCCTGGGCAGGAGTAGCCCCTCGGGAGATTAGCGCTGACCTGACCTTCTTCGGGATCACGGGCGAGTCCTCTTCCCCTCGCGCGGCGTCGGCCTCGTCATCGTCCGGCAAGGTGCGGAGGATGTTGGCCCTGCGCCGGGGGGAGGTCTCACCTGTCCCCTCAGTGGCCGCCTCCGAGTCGTGCTCCTCTTCTTCCTCTCCACCCCCGCGGGAGTCACTTGAAGACACTTCCACCGGTGTCGTCGCCCCCTGGCCCTCAGGAGGCTCCGTCGGCACTAGGCCACGCCCATCAAAGGTGGGCATGGCATCCACCACCTGTTGCCAGTCATCACGGAGGAACAGGGGGGCAGGAGCGCCCTCCAGACCTTCCAGGTCATCTCAAACCAAGAGGCTGAGAGCCCTCCAGACCTTCCAGGTCATCTCCAACCGGAGGCAGAGAGTTGCGACCAGATCCTCGTCGGCCAAGGCTGCCAGGTTCAGGCAAAGATCGTCGTCTGCACCCCCAAGCGTCCACAACGGGCGCGAGTGCGCCTGAATTGGAGCCACCCGCTGCGTCAGGAACTCCCTCAGGAGCGTGGCCCCTTTCAGCTTCGCCGCCTTCACGTTGCCCGGCCTCAGGTCAGCGTTCATCTTCTCCAGCACCAACTTCGTCCGTCTGTCATCAAGCTTCGCGCGAGACCACCCCTCGTCGGGCTGGGGCTGCTCTGTTGGCAACACCAACCGGGAGTGGATACATCTGGCATCCATCATGACCCACTTGCTCCGGAAGCCATCGGCCCTCTTCCCGGTCTTCGAGATCGCGTTGGCCTTGGAGTATGCGACGAGGCCAGCGCACGCCGAGGTATGATCGCCGTTGATTCGGAGGGATAAGAAGTGGCGCAGCAAAGCCACGGACGGCATCACCCCAACATGTGCCTCGTAGTAGTAGGCGAAAATCGACAAAAGGAGAATGGAGTTGGGATGGAGATGAAGGGCCTGCAACCTGTAATGGCGGAGGACGGCGTAGAAGAACTCGGAGAAGGGAGGAACCAGGCCGACGATGACGGTGTTCATGAAGAAGGGGTAGAAGGTGCTCCCCTTAGCCTTCGGCTCGGTGGAGCCAGCCCGGAGTACGGTCTCCCCCATCTCGCTACCCTCCACCACCGTCATCAGGGGCATAGTGACGAGATTCTTCTCCGACATGTTGGGGGCATCCAGGGCCGGCGAGTACCAAGCCGGCAAGGTGTCGGCCATGGCCTTGAGGGGCGCCATTGCTCGCTGAAAGGGGGAGGATGGAGCGGATCTAGAGATTTCGGAAGCAAGAGAGCAAGGAAGGGGACCTGGAGCAAGGCGAAGGAGAGCAATGAAGGCAAGCCTTACCTAGGCCTACCTTTTGTCAGTCGTGCAGTTGCCGAGGCAGCGTGGGGAAGCAGAGACGCCCACGTCCAATCAACCGCCATGCAGCGACCAAGGCCGCAGGCTGTTGGGGCCCGCGGCGCTCCGCACTTGCCCTTTGGCTTTGCTGCTAAGCCAAGTCTAAGCGCGCCTTGGGCCCGGGGGCTACTGTCGGCGTCCTGGGAGCGGGGGTCCCCAGACTTGCCTGCCTGCGGCCTGCAGCATGGCTCAGCAGTGGCCCAGTATGGCCCGTCTTCATCAACAAACACTCAAGACCCTCGCGAGGGGCCAAGCCTCGCGGGGCGGACGACACAAGGCCTCCTCAGGGGCGGCCTCACCAGGCAGGCTCATGAGGAGGCGGAGAGATCAAGGCGAGGGGTACCTCATGAGGTGCTCATAACACAAGACATGACGATCGAGACCAGGCGGGCGCCAGGTGGGTGTCAGCCTGCACAGTGTCCTCGTTTCCACTTTGGTGCAAAGGGGGCAAGCGCAGGCGTGGAGTACCAAGGCATCAAGCAAAGGTTTCCATATCAGTGCAACAAGACCAAGACCAGCAGGACGGCAGGACGGAGGTCACCGTTGAGCCCAAGACGGCATCATCACTAGAGCCTTTGGCAGTCAAAGACCACCTTTAGTCAGGATAGCTTGTACTAGCTGTCCCCTTACAAAATGGCCGTTGTTGGTTCCCTTCCCGCTCAATATTTGTGAAGAGGACCAGGGACCCTATAAATAGGGCTAGCCACCATAGTAGAAGGCATCTCATCTAGAGCAAACAAAGACGGATCGACTCCTCTCCAAGCACACCACCACAAGAACACCTCTCGCAAGGTTGTTCTTCCTCTGTACTGTTCATCATCTACCCCAGAGGCAATCCACCACACCACACACTGGATTAGGGTATTACACCACAACGGTGGCCCAAACCAGTATAAACCTTGTGTCTCTTGTGTTGTTCATCATGCTAGCTTAGAATCGCGGCGAGGTTCTGGGCGTGTTTCGGTAGGGAGAAGATCTTCGTGTGCACCCCAGAGTTCAAACCTTAAGGGTTTTGCCGGAACCCGATATCCGACAGGAGCTGATCGTACGGCACCTGAAGCATCTCAAAAGCCTCGACAGAGAGCATGTAGAGGCCCACGCCACCATCGATGAGGGTCTTAGTGACAGGAACGTTGCTGATAGTGGGCGCGCATAACATAGGGAGCGCACCGGCGGCGGCCACAGATCCAGAATGATCCCTGGGGTTGAAGGTGATGTCGACCTCGCGCCGCGCGCGGCTCCGTGGGGTCTCAGGTTGGGGCCGGGCGGCAATTGCCCGGCGGAGGAGCTGCTTGGCATGGCGACCAGATACAGGAGCTTGTGACCTGCCGAGGATGCACGCGACCGCGTGTGGCCCCGGGGCCGCGAAGTGTGCGACCAATTACCCGCGGAGCTCCCCCCACGAGGACACTGAGGCCTCTAGGAGGCCACGGAGCCAAGAGCAGGAAGCCTCCGTGAGGGCTAGAGCGAGCCAGCTTGGCATGGCCTTTTCATCGCTACCCACCGCCAAGATGCCCTGCTCGTATAGCTGGAGGAACTCCTTAGGGTCATCCATGCCATCGTAACATGGGGGCAGCACTGGCCTAAACCTTATCGGTCAGGAAACCCGACACAAGTTAGGAGTGAAGGCGGGGCAACCCGCACCTATGCCAGGGACGACGAGTCGAGCAGCAAGGCAGGCGGTGTCTGGCATGACGGTGACAGGGCGGGGAGAAGTAGATGGGAGATCCTTGCCACGCCCCTAGCTAGCGTGCCAAATGTCGGAATCGGGGCTCCACGGACCCAAACAAGGTTCGAACTCTTGGGCGTGTGCGAAGATCTAACCCAGCCCCGACCTCAAGCTCATCACCACACGGCTTTGCCTCGTCGAGTTTGTGTGACCGGGGAAGGGAAGGAACACAAAGATTTACCCGGGTTCAGGCCACCTTGCGGTGTAAACCCCTACTCCTGCTTCATGGTGGATTGGCCTTGCGAGGAGGTTTGAGGATGAACTAGTATTGTGGGTGAGCTACCTCGTGAGAGCTCAATGGCCTAAGTGTTCGATCTTCTCTACGGTGGAGACTATCCTATACTTATAGTGGCCTTGGTCCTCTTCCCTCATAGCTTAGGCGGGAAGGGATTCCACAACAACCAATTTGAAAGGGGACAGGAAGTACATCTTATCCTGACGAAAGGTGGTCTTCGCCTACAAAGCTTATGGTTGTGACGCAGAGGTGGGCTCAGCGATGACCTTCGTCCTGCCGAGCTTGTGGTCTTGGTCTTGTTGCACCAAAATGGAAATCTTTCACGGATTCCTTGGGAACCCGCATACGTCCTTGCCTCCTTAGCACCAAAGAGGAAATTGTCCTCCTCTATGCCCGCTAGTGCCCACCTGGCCTTGGTCGTCATGGCTTATGTCATCGAGAGCCTCGTGAGGCTGGGTACCTACATAGAAATCTCCACTCCTTGGGAGGCAGGCTCGGGGAGCTGCTCCTCTGGAGGACCTGGCGTCGTTCGCCTCGCGAGGGTCTTGTATCTAGGCCATACAGGGCCGCCGATGAGGCCATGCACTGGGCCGCAGGCAGGCAAGTCTAGTTACCCCTGATCCCAGAACGCTGATAGCGGCCTGATGGCGGCGGCCGCGGTTGGGTTAGGAGTGTGGCAGTGATGCTGGAAGTAGGCGAGGAAGAACCCGACAGCGTGTCAAAGACCGGCACGAACAGTGGCATTCCCGAGCCGCGGGAGGCGGCGCGATGCACACTACGGGAGGTTAACGCACAGGGACGGTGGAGTGGACCACGGGTCGTGGTGCTATGGCCCGAAGGGGTGACGCAGCGGTAGTAGGCGGGTCAGGGTGACAGCGGGAAGACCGCACTGCAGCGGTGTGGACCGCATGCTGCAGCGCTACGACCTCAAGGGGTGGTGCAGTGGCGGAGCGTGGGTCGGTGCAGCCACGGGGACGACCTCGGGTGGTGGCGGGAACCACGTGACACAACGCTATAGCCCAAAGGGGTGGTGTAGCGGTGGCTCGCGGGTCGGGTCAGCCGCAGGAAGTGTTGGGGAACGTAGCATGCAATTTCAAAAAAAAAATCCTATTCTCATGCAAGATCTATCTAGGAGATGCATAGCAACGAGAGGGGAAGTGTCTCTACATACCCTCATAGACCAAAAGCAGAAGCATTTGATAACGCGGTTGATGTAGTCGAACTTCTTCTTGTTCCGACCGATCAAGAACCAAACGTACGGCACCTCCGAGTTCTGCACACGTTCAACTCAATGACGTCCCTCAAACTATTTTATCCAGCAAAGTGTCGAGGAAGTAGATGAGTTCCGTCAGCACGACGGCTTGGTCACGGTGATGGTGAAGTAATCCGTGCAGGGCTTCGCCTAAGCACTACGAAGATATGACTGGAGGCGTAAACTATGGAGGGGGGGTGTGAGGGAGTCCTGGATTAGGGGGTATCCGGACAGCCGGACTATATACTTTGACCGGACTATTGGACCATGAAGATACAAGACTCAAGACTTCGTCCCGTGTCTGGATGGGACTCTCCTTTGCGTGGAAGACAAGCTTGGTGATCCGGATATTAGATTTCCTTCTTTGTAACCGACTCTGTGTAAACCCTAGCCCCCTCCGGTGTCTATATAAACCGGAGGGTTTAGTCCTTAGAGACACAATCATAATCATCATAGGCTAGCTTCTAGGGTTTAGCCTCTACGATCTCGTGGTAGATCAAATCTTGTAATACTCATATCATCAAGATCAATCAAGCAGGAAGTAGGGTTTTACCTCCATCGAGAGGGCCCGAACCTGGGTAAAACATCGTGTCCCTTGCCTCCTGTTACCATTAGCCTTAGACACACAGATCGGGACCCACTACCCGAGATCCGCCGGTTTTGACACCGACATTGGTGCTTTCATTGAGAATTCCTCTGTGTCGTCGCTTCAAGGCTCAATGGCTCCTTCGATCATCAACAGCAACACGTTCCAGGGTGAGAGTTTTCTTCCCGGACAGATCTTCGTGTTCGGCAGCTTCACACTGCGGGCCAATTCGCTTGGCCATCTTGAGCAGATCGACAGCTACGCCCCTGGCCATCAGGTCAAGTTCGGAAACTTGAACTACACGGCCGATATCTGCGGAGAGTTGATCTTCGACGGATTCGGGCCTATGCCAGGAGCGCCGAACAGTCACGACGAGCACGGCTTAGACCTGCTGTCTGACAATACTCGGGATATCGCACCTGCAGGAGCTCCGGACCTATATCTGGGGCAGATCGCGTCGTCCGAGGACGGGTGGATGGACCCCGCCCCGAAGGCCGCACACTCATCGGCGGTAGAGCCGAGCACCGGCTTCACCCCCAAGGAAGCCTGTGACACCGGACCCCCGGACTCGTGTCCGGCTGTAGGTTGCAGTCCGCGCACCCCCAAGCCCGCTGAATCTGATTGGGCTCCGGTAATAGAGTTCACCGCTGCGGATATCTTCCAGCACTCGCCCTTTGGCAACATGCTGAACTTGTTAAAGTCTCTCTCTTTGTCAGGAGACAATTGGCCGAACTATGTCCAGCTCGAGCGGGAAGCAGGCGACGAGGGAATTCGCTGCCCACCCACCACCCACTTCATAGCCACTGTCGACGACGTAACAGACATGCTTGACTTCAACTCCGATGACACCAACAATACGGACGTTGGCGCAGGGGACGATTACGAACCACCGCCCACGGGGCGCTGGACTGCCACCTCATCATATGATATATACATGGTGGACACGCCTAAGGAGGATGATAGCGACAAAACGGAGGATAAAACCCCCGGACAAAAGCCAAAACGACGGCGCAGACACCGCTCTAAGTCCAGCCATAGTAAAAACAATGATAACAGCGCTAGAAAGATCGACACCCTGTCAACTCTGAAGGCAACAACGACCATATGGACCCAGCGATGGAGCAGGATGAGCCAGGTCACGCCAAACACAGCCCGGAGTAGACGCCCGATCATAGTGATCCCGAGGGCCGAACTCATCAAACTGCCCCGGGACAGGAGCACAGTCCGGACGACGACGCATTCATCATCCCGGAAACACATTTGGAATGAAATAACCTCCATAGAAGGCTTATGGCCACTGCGAGAAGTCTAAAGAAGCAGAAGCAAAGGCTTAAGGCCGCACAGGAAACGCTCAATCGCAGATGGAATAAAGTGCTAGACATTGAAGAAAAATACGGCGACAATCGCCACACAAAGGGCTATCCAAAGCGCAAGCTACTGCCAGAATTCGACGATGAGGCCGTTCCACCGAAGAATAATACGGACAATAGGCCGGAACAACCACTTCATAACCGCAATAGAGCAGCTACTGACGCCGCACACGATTTACGCGAGCTCCTGGATAAAAAGGCCGGCACGACCAGGTCCATCTATGGATCTAGAGGACACGCTCCGGTGCAGGATTACGGTCACCAAAACAATCAGACTGATCGAGTACCAGTTCAGAATCATCACCGGATACAACAACAGTCAACAGCACGCCACAACATGTCTAGATACAGAGGGGTCGCTCACCCTCTGTGCTTCACCGAAGAGGTATTGGACCACGAATTTCCACAGGGTTTCAAACCCGTGAACATAGAGGCATATGACGGAACAACAGACCCCGGGGTCTGGATTGAGGGTTTTATCCTTCACATCCACATGGCTCGTGGGGACGACCTCCACGCCATCAAATACCTTCCCCTCAAGTTGAAGGGACCAGCTCGGCACTAGTTGAAAAGCCTCCCCTAAAACTCAATCGGAAGTTGGGAGGAACTTGAGGATGCTTTCAGGGCCAATTTTCAAGGAACCTATGTCCGACCTCCGGACGCTGACGATTTAAGTCACATGATTCAACAGCCCGGAGAGTCCGCCCGCAAGCTTTGGAATGGATTCCTCACTAAGAAGAATCAAATTGTCGATTGTCCGGATGCCGAAGCCCTAGCGGCCTTCAAGCACAGTATCCAGGATGAGTGGCTCGCCAGACACCTCGGCCAAGAAAAGCCGAGGACAATGGCAGCCTTAACAAGCCTCATGACCCGCTTTTGCGCGAGTGAAGACAGCTGGTTAGCCCGTAGAGGCAACAACGACCCAGGCACATCCGAAATCAGGGATGGCAACGGGAAGCCACGGCGCAATAAAAACAAACGTCGAAACAAAGAAGAAAGTCCAGACAACACAACGGTCAATGCCGGATTCAGGGGCTCTCGACCCGGTCAACAAAAGAAGCCATTTAAAGGCAGCAAAGAGGGGTCGTCTGGCCTGAACAAAGTCCTGCACAGACTATGCCAAATTCATGACACCCCCGAAAAACCTGCGAACCACACTCACAGAGAATGTTGGGTCTTTAAGCAGGCCGACAAATTAAATGCCAAACACAAGGGAAGGGAAACAGCAAGCGAAGACGACGATGAGCCTCGCCAGCTGAACACTGGGGGACAAAAAAAATTCCCACCAGAGGTAAAAACAGTAAACATGATCCACGCGGCTCACATACCCAAGAGAAGGCGCGAATGCGCGCTCACAGACGCATACTATATAGAGCCCATCGCCCTCAAACTTAACCACTGGTCGGCCTGTCTGATCACCTTCGATCACAGGGACTACCCGACTAGTATGCGGCACAGAGGATCAGCTGCCTTGGTGCTCGACCCAATAATCGATGGATACCATCTCACTCGCGTCCTCATGGATGGCGGTAGTAGTCTTAATCTAATATACCAGGACACTGTCCGCAGGATGGGGATAGACCCATCCAGAATCAGCCAAAGTAACACCACCTTTGAAGGGGTGATACCAGGCGTTGAAGCCCGCTGCAGGGGCTCCCTCGTACTAGAAGTGACATTCGGTTCCCCAAGCAACTTCAGAAGCGAAGAACTACTCTTCACCATCACCCCCCTCCAAAGTGGTTATCATGCATTGCTCGGGAGAACAGCCTTTGCCTGCTTCAATGCAGTACCGCACTACGCCTACCTTAAACTCAAGATGCCCGGTCCACGTGGCGTCATCACCATTAACGGAAATACAAAGCGTTCCTTACACGCGGAAGAGTATGCGACGGCTCTAGCAGCCGGACTCTAAGCAGCCTCTAATATCAGAATGCATGACTGGTCGTTAAGACCACGGACACGGTTAGACAAGTCCAACAACCCAGATAAACCTGAGCTAGGAGCCATACATGTAATCCCATAGAGGACACCAGGGGCTATAGATATTTAATAAAGCCCAACTCTTGGCTCGACCTTATTAATAGGCCAATGTCTTATACTTTTACTATCCATTGATGATAACCAACTCTTCGCACGCTTACGTCATACTCTTCTACATGAGTTTTCCTTTTTACAGACACCATTCGTGTGATACCCTCCCAGGACACGGCACAATGGAGACAAAGGCGCAGACGTGCAGCAGGGCCCCGCTCAAAGGTTTCTCTTTAGATTAAGCCCCTGTGTAAACCTTCTTTATTGTCTCTTGTTGCTTACACATCCCATGGGTACTACACCCACAGAGGATACTGGCGTTATTGGCATTTCGCCATGACAGACTAATGCATGTACCTGGAAATACATGGTTCATAATAAAGGGTGTTACTCAGCCTAGTATATGTTATAAAGTCCAAATACCTTCGGGAGTGTTCGGCGTCGTGAGTTTGGCCTTATATGCATCAGCTCCGAATGATGTCTTTGGTCAAATGTTGCATTTGCCCGGCTCCTGGGTTTGCCGCCTTACGTTCCGTTCTTATCGGCTAAGACGACCAAAGGAGAACTACTGCGATTGTGCCCTGGTTATTCCGGATGAGCACCTCAGTAGAGAAAGCCAAAAACTGACTGTCATGATATAGCGAGAGACTGTTCAACCACTCGAAGACTTATCGGAATCTTTAGGATTCCTCCGCATTAACGAAGGACCATTTCCCGGTCATGTACACACGCGCCCGTATTCAGATGCACGCAAAGGTACCAGGGGCTACATAGTAGCCCCACCGTCAAACTCCTATGGCTAAGTGAAAGTGTTAAAGCTATATAGTATGGTTGCCTAGTTCGACGTGCGATCACCTCCTTAATGGACCAAGACGTTGGATCAAGTGTGATTACGCATATTTTCATGAACACCCCCGCATTGTATGCATGGGGGCTGAAGCCAACGACTGCTAACTTTCAAATTACATATATACATGAAACGGCCGCACATGAGGCACAATAGCACTTTCGGGCGAAAAGTATAAATATAGCCTCCATAATTTCAATAAAATTGTTTTTACAATGAAACAATTTGTCACTCGAACATGACATTCTTCGAGCACTGAGCCTCTATTAAGCGAGCACCTTTTGTTACCTGCTCCAAGTAGTGCTCGGCCGGATCCTGGCTTACTGCCGGATTCTGGGTCGCAATGATAGTGGCCTCCATGTCTGTCCAATATGCTTTAACGCGGGCAAGAGCCATCCGTGCACCCTCTATGCACATCGACCTCTTCATGGCATCGATCTGTGATACGGCACCAAGGAATTGTTGCACTAAACCAAAATAACTGTCCGGCTTAGGCCCCTTCGGCCATAGTTGGTCTATTATAGACTGCATTGCAAGGCCGGACAGTCTATGGAGCTCGGCCACAGCAGCCATCCTCTTACTCAATGGCAATGGGCGCGTCGGAGCACTGAATTGCGACCAGAACAGCTTTTCCACTTCATTATCTTTTTGATCCTCGAAAAACTTGGCCGCATCAGCCGTACTCTTCGCCAAATCCGCATACGCGTCTGCAGGGCTCCAGCGTCGGTCCAGAGGAGCGTACTTTGGATCTAAAAACTTCATCCGCAACAAATAGGGGTTTCCAGCCGCAATTTCTCCGGCCTGTCGAAGCTCCTCCCGCGTATCCCTAATTTCGGAACGCGTCTCCTTGGCCGCATCAAGGGCCTTCTTCAGGTCAGCCGAATTCGCCTGATTTTCTTTTCAAGAAGCTCATACCGGTTGGCGGCGTTTTTCAGCTCCACAGCCATCTCGGCTATTTTATTTTCGCTTTGGCGATGAGCAGCCAGTTCGGGTCTCAACTCTTCGGCCGCCTTTAGGGCAGCCGCATTGCTCGCTCGGACTTGTTCCTTGGCTAGGGCAAGTTCCGCCCTCGGGGCCTCCACGGCAGCAGCTCCACCTGCAGTCCAAGCATATCATATTAACATTATGCTCCTCTTAATATTTCCTATAAATAAGGAAAGCAGAGCACATACTCTGCGACTCGTTAAGCCGCTCGTTCACAAGTGTGATATCGGCATCCACAACTCCAATCTGCTTCCTTAGTTCGGTGACTTCAACAGACTGGTCGGCTGCCGGATCCTTCGCCACCTGCGCATGAATACAATACGATCATTATTCAACATTGTGATCCTCCATTTGCCGCCTAGGGCTGGCAACCAGAGTCTCAGGGGCTACTATCCACATGGAGCACACCTAGCACGTGCGCCATAATCAAAAAATTACATATTTCATTACATACCTCAAAGCCTCTGAGCAGGCTCGTAAAAGCTTCATGCAGCCCGCTTGAGGCAGATGAAACCTTCCCAAGCACCATGCTCATCAATGAGCGGTGATCCTTCGAAAGAGTAGCTCGCTCCAGAAGGTCCGTCAGCGTGTCCGGCCGGTCGCCGAACTGTGTCGGACCCTTCTTATCGCCCCCCGTGGGAGCCGAACGCTCCGAGCTTAGGGCGGCCAAAGTACTAGCTTTTGGCCTCGGCAAATCCAGACTCCTCTGTGACGACACCTCGGGGTCGCCCGCCCCATGAGGCGGAGAGGCTGGTGGGGTTTCACTCTCCATCATCTCCGGAAGGAGATCCCCCGAAGACGAGCTCTGTCGAGAAGAGCTGCTAGCCGGACTGCAAAAGAGGGATCCTGGTTATTGTTCTCGGAGGAAGGAGCAGCAGCTTTGTATTTGCGATTAACTTACAGCTCGGCTGAGGGCTGGCCCATTTGCGAGCATGGCGCGGTGAGGACACCCTTTGGGGCAGGGCCCCCTGGTGAAGTTTTCTTCCCTTGTTTGGGCACCTCCGTCTCCAAGTCTTCGGAGGCGGCCCTTTTCTTCCTGTGAGGGGAGGAGACCTTAGATTCCCCTCCCCGACTATCCTCCTTTGTGGAGGTAGTAATTCCCCCGGTTTGGATGTGCAGTGTGTGAAGTTCTACTTCTCTGTTTTTCCCTTTTGTCTTTCCCCCAGGGCACTTGACTTAGCACATGACTAAGCATCTTGGCTATGGCAGGACTAGGCGAGCCTTCGGGAAGTGGCGCCGGACACCTGGTTCTCTCTGCCTTGCTGAGCCATTCCTGGCCGCGCGGATGGTTTTCAGAATAATGTTATGATAAATATAAACGAAATGTTCGGTTTCTGGGTTACTTACTCGGGTATCTGGGCGGTTGCAGCTCAGGCCCGCGTGGTGTCCGAACACTTTACTTGTGGTCCGAAGAATAACTTACACATCCCTTCGAGTGTCATGCCGAAGAAGTGCAGAATAGTCTACGGACCTTCCGGATTGAACTCCCACATCCGGAGAGGCCGGCACTTGCACGGCAAGATCCGTCGGACTAGCACTACCTGAATCACGCTGATAAGGCTAATGTCCCTCTCAAGAAGCTCCCGAATGCGGCTCTACAATGTTGGTACATCATTAGCCGGCCCCCAATCCAGTCCCACATTGGCCCATGACGACAGTTGAGGTGGAGGGCCCGAACAGAAGTCGGGGGCAGCCACCCACTTTGTGCCTCTGGGAGCCGTGACGTACCTCCGGTGCCATAGATCGGACACCTCCGGGAAGGAGCCCTCTGGCCATGGGGCGTGGGCGTTCCTGCTTATTACAGCACCTCCGCACTCCGCGTGTCGCCCCTCAATCATCTTCGACTTCACATTGAAGGTCTTGATACATAAGCCGAAGTGCGGGGTGATGTGGAGAAAAGCTTCACACACGACGATGAACGACGAGATGTGGAGGATGGCGTCCAGAGCTAGATCATGAAAATCTAGCCCGTAATAGAACATGAGCCCTCTCACAAAGGGATCATGGGTGAAGCCTAAGCCGCGGAGGAAGTGAGAAACAAATACGACGCTCTCGTTGGGCTCGGGAGTAGGGATGACCTGCCCTAGAGCAGGAAGCCTGTGCTTGATGTCGGCGATAAGATATCTGACCTCCCCGAGCTTCGCAATGTCCTCCTCTATGACAGAGGAGGCCATCCACCGGCCTTGAAGGTTGGATCCGGACATGACTGAAGATCCGACGTGCTTAAGCTTGGGTTTCGGGTGTTGGGGCTCGAGATGCGAAAAGGCGCAAGTGTGGTAGAAAAGAGGGATAGGCCTCGGCCCCTCTATAAAGGGTGTGAATATCAAGCGTCCTCAGCGTAACCGCTTGGGGCTTACCTAAAAACACGGAGTCATACCAACAGGCGTCATGGGGTTGCACGCGCCCGTATTGATGGAAGATCCCGCGATAAGGGGAACATGATCTCTGCTTTGGCAGGGTGTGCCAATAAAACCACCTCGCAACGCGTATCGAGGCAGGCCAAGAAAAATCGGTTCGTGTTGGGCCAGGCCACGGTGTAAGAGCACACCGTACAAAAAATTGTCAGCGGATCAGATTTATGAAGTGCTATGCTCTCTACGGTGGTGTGCGGAAATTATCTCGCAAAGCTGGACACAATCCTCAATCTGCGTTGGAGTACTCGAAGATGGAACCCGCCTTGCAATGCCAAAGACAATCTACATGCCGGACTCATCGTCATTGAAGCCTAGTTCAGGGGCTACTGAGGGAGTCCTGGATTAGGGGGTATCCTGATAGCCGGACTATATACTTTCGCCGGACTGTTGGACCGTGAAGATGCAAGACTCAAGACTTCGTCCCGTGTCCGGATGGGACTCTCCTTTGCGTGGAAGACAAGCTTGGCGATCCGGATATTAGATTTCCTTCTTTGTAACCGACTCTGTGTAAACCCTAGCCCCCTCCGGTGTCTATATAAACCGGAGGGTTTAGTCCTTAGAGACACAATCATAATCATCATAGGCTAGCTTCTAGGGTTTAGCCTCTACGATCTCGTGGTAGATCAACTCTTGTAATACTCATATCATCAAGATCAATCAAGCAGGAAGTAGGGTTTTACCTCCATCGAGAGGGCCCGAACCTGGGTAAAACATCGTGTCCCTTGCCTCCTGTTACCATTAGCCTTAGATGCACAAATCGGGACCCCCTACCCGAGATCCTCCAGTTTTGACACCGACAGGGTGCCGCACACGGCTACCGATTATTGATGTTGATCTTGTTGGGGAACGTAGTAATTTCAAAAAAAATCCTACGCACACGCAAGATCATGGTGATGCATAGCAACGAGAGGGGAGAGTGTTGTCCACGTACCCTCGTAGACCGTAAGCGGAAGCATTATGAACACACGGTTGATGTAGTCGTACGTCTTCATGATCCGACCGATCCAAGTACCGAACGTACGGCACCTCCGAGTTCAGCACACGTTCAGCTCGACGATGATCCCCGGACTCCGATCCAGCAGGGTGTCGGGGATGAGTTCCGTCAGCACGACAGCATGGTGATGATGATGATGTTCTACCCACGCAGGGCTTCGCCTAAGCACCGCAAAGATATGACCGAGGTGGAATATGGTGGAGGGGAGCACCGCACACGGCTAAGGAACGATCATGAAGGTCAACTTGTGTGTCTAGAGGTGCCCCCCTGCCCAGTATATAAAGGAGGGAGGGGGGAGGTGCGGCCGGCCCCTAGGGGTGCGCCTGGAGGAGTCCTACTCCCACCGGGAGTAGGACTCCCCCCTCTTGCCCTGGTGGAGAAGGAAAGGGGGAAGGGGAAAGAGGAAAGGGGGGCGCTGCCCCCCCCTCCTTGTCCTATTCGGACTAGGGGGGAGGGGCCCGCGGCCTGCCCTGGCCGGCCCTCCTCTTCTCCCTCATGGCCCACTAAGGCCCATTAACCCCCGGGAGGGTTCCGGTAACCCCCCGGTGTTCCGGTAAAATCGATATTTCACCCGGAACTATTCCGATATCCAAATATAGGCTTCCAATATATCAATCTTTATGTCTCGACCATTTCGGGACTCCTCGTCATGTCCGTGATCACATCCGGGACTCCGAAAAACCTTCGGTACATCAAACTTATAAAGTCATAATAAAACTGTCATCGTAACGTTAAGCGTGCGGACCCTATGGGTTCGAGAACTATGTAGACATGACCTAGAACTATTCTCGGTCAATAACCAATAGCGGAACCTGGATGCTCATATTGGCTCCTACATATTCTACGAAGATCTTTATCGGTCAAACCGCATAACAACATACATTGTTCCCTTTGTCATCTGTATGTTACTTGCCCGAGATTCGATTGTCGGTATCCAATACCTAGTTCAATCTCGTTACCGGCAAGTCTCTTTACTCATTACGTAATGCATCATTCCGTAACTAACTCATTAGCTACATTGCTTGCAAGGCTTATAGTGATGTGCATTACCGAGAGGGCCCAGAGATACCTCTCCGACAATCGGAGTGACAAAACCTAATCTCGAAATACGCCAACTCAACATGTACCTTCGGAGACACCTGTAGAGCTCCTTTATAATCACCCAGTTACGCTGTGACGTTTGGTAGCACACAAAGTGTTCCTCCGGTAAACGGGAGTTGCATAATCTCATAGTTGTAGGAACATGTATAAGTCATGAAGAAAGCAATAGCAACATACTAAACGATCAAGTGCTAGGCTAACGGAATGGGTCATGTCAATCACATCATTCTCCTAATGATGTGATCCCGTTAATCAAATGACAACACATGTCTATGGTTAGGAAACATAACCATCTTTGATTAATGAGCTAGTCAAGTAGAGGCATACTAGTGATGTTATGTTTGTCTATGTATTCACACATGTATCATGTTTCCGGGTAATACAATTCTAGCATGAATAATAAACATTTATCATGATATGAGGAAATAAATAATAACTTTATTATTGCCTCTAGGGCATATTTCCTTCAGTCTCCCACTTGCACTAGAGTCAATAATCTAGATTACACAGTAATGATTCTAACACCCATGGAGTCTTGGTGTTGATCATGTTTTGCTCGTGGAAGAGGCTTAGTCAACGGGTCTGCAACATTCAGATCCGTATGTATCTTGCAAATCTCTATGTCTCCCACCTGGACTTGGTCCCGGATGGAATTGAAGCATCTCTTGATGTGCTTGGTCCTCTTGTGAAATCTGGATTCCTTTGCCAAGGCAATTGCACCAGTATTGTCACAGAAGATCTTCATTGGTCCCGATGCACTAGGTATGACACCTAGATCGGAAATGAACTCCTTCATCCAGACTCCTTCATTTGCTGCTTCTGAAGCAGCTATGTACTCCGCTTCACATGTAGATCCCGCCACAACGCTTTGTTTATAACTGCACCAACTTACAGCTCCACCGTTTAATAAAAACACATATCCGGTTTGCGATTTAGAATCGTCCGGATCAGTGTTAAAGCTTGCATCGACGTAACCATTTACGACTAGCTCTTTGTCACCTCCATAAACGAGAAACATATACTTAGTCCTTTTCAGGTATTTTAGGATGTTCTTGACTGCTGTCCAGTGATCCACTCCTGGATTACTTTGGTACCTACCTGCTAAGCTTATTGCTAAGCATATGTCAGGTCTGGTACACAGCATTGCATACATGATAGAGCCTATGGCTGAAGCATAGGGAACATCTTTCATTTTCTCTCTATCTTTTGTTGTGGTCGGGCATTGAGTCTGACTCAACTTCACACCTTGTAATACAGGCAAGAATCCTTTCTTTGCCTGATCCATTTTGAACTTTTTCAAAACTTTATCAAGGTATGTGCTTTGTGAAAGTCCAATTAAGCGTCTTGATCTATCTCTATAGATCTTGATGCCCAATATGTAAGCAGCTTCACCGAGGTCTTTCATAGAAAAACTTTTATTCAAGTATCCCTTTATGCTATCCAGAAATTCTATATCATTTCCAATTAGTAATATGTCATCTACATATAATATCAGAAATGCTACAGAGCTCCCACTCACTTTCTTGTAAATACAGGCTTCTCCAAAAGTCTGTATAAAACCATATGCTTTGATCACACTATCAAAGCGTTTATTCCAACTCTGAGATGCTTGCACCAGTCCATAAATGGATCGCTAGAGCTTGCATACTTTGTTAGCACCTTTTGGATCAACAAAACCTTATGGTTGCATCATATACAACTCTTCTTCCAGAAATCCATTCAAGAATGCAATTTTGACATCCATTTGCCAAATTTCATAATCATAAAATGCAGCAATTGCTAACATGATTCGGACAGACTTAAGCATCGCTACGGGTGAGAAAGTCTCATCGTAGTCAACCCCTTGAACTTGTCAAAAACCTTTTGCAACAAGTCGAGCTTTGTAGACAGTTACATTATCATCAGCGTCAGTCTTCTTCTTAAAAATCCATTTATTCTCAATGACTTGCCGATCATCGGGCAAGTCAACCAAAGTCCATACTTTGTTCTCATACATGGATCCCATCTCAGATTTCATGGCTTCTAGCCATTTTGCGGAATCTGGGCTCATCATCGCTTCCTCATAGTTCGTAGGTTCTCCATGATCAAGTAACATGACTTCCAGAATAGGATTACCGTACCACTCTGGTGCGGATCTTACTCTGGTAGACCTACGAGGTTCAGTAGAAACTTGATCTGAAGTTTCATGATCAATATCATTAGCTTCCTCACTAATTGGTGTAGTTATCACAGGAACCGGTTCTTGTGATGGACTACTTTCCAATAAGGGAGCAGGTACAGTTACCTCATCAAGTTCTACTTTCCTCCCACTCACTTCTTTCGAGAGAAACTTCTTCTCTAGAAAGGATCCGAATTTAGCAACGAAAATCTTGCCTTCAGATCTGTGATAGAAGGTGTACCCAATAGTCTCTTTTGGGTATCCTATGAAGACACATTTCTCCGATTTGGGTTTGAGCTTATCTGGTTGAAGTTTCTTCACATAAGCATCGCAGCCCCAAACTTTAAGAAACGACAACTTTGGTTTCTTGCCAAACCACAGTTCATAAGGCGTCGTCTCAACGGATTTTGATGGTGCCCTATTTAACGTGAATGCGGCTGTCTTTAGAGCATAACCCCAAAACGATAGCGGTAAATCAGTAAGAGACATCATAGATCGCACCATATCTAGTAAAGTACGATTACGACGTTCGGACACACCATTTCGTTGTGGTGTTCCGGGTGGCGTGAGTTGCGAAACCATTCCACATTGTTTCAAATGTAAACCAAACTCGTAACTCAAATATTCTCCTCCACGATCAAATCGTAGAAACTTTATTTTCTTGTTACGATGATTTTCCACTTCACTCTGAAATTCTTTGAACTTTTCAAATGTTTCAGACTTGTGTTTCATCAAGTAGATATACCCATATCTGCTCAAATCATCTGTGAAGGTGAGAAAATAACGATACCCGCCGTGAGCCTCAATATTCATTGGACCACATACATCAGTATGTATGATTTCCAACAAATCAGTTGCTCGCTCCATAGTTCCAGAGAACGACGTTTTAGTCATCTTGCCCATGAGGCACGGTTCGCAAGTACCAAGTGATTCATAATCAAGTGATTCCAAAAGTCCATCAGTATGGAGTTTCTTCATGCGCTTTACACCGGTATGACCTAAACGGCAGTGCCACAAATAAGTTGCACTATCATTATCAACTCTGCATCTTTTGGCTTCAACATTATGAATATGTGTATCACTACTATTGAGATTCAATAAAAATAGACCACTTTTCAAGGGTGCATGACCATAAAATATATTACTCATATAAATAGAACAACCATTATTCTCTGATTTAAATGAATAACCGTCTCGCATCAAACAAGATCCAGATATAATGTTCATGCTCAATGCCGGCACCAAATAACAATTATTTAGGTCTAAAACTAATCCCGATGGTAGATGTAGAGGTAGCGTGCCAACCGCGATCACATCGACTTTGGAACCATTTCCCACGCGCATCGTCACCTCGTCCTTAGCCAATCTTCGCTTAATCCGTAGTCCCTATTTCAAGTTGCAAATATTAGCAACAGAACCAGTATCAAATACCCAGGTACTACTACGAGCATTAGTAAGGTACACATCTATAACATGTATATCACATATAGCTTTGTTCACTTTGCCATCCTTCTTATCCGCCAAATACTTGGGGCAGTTCCGCTTTCAGTGACCAATCTGCTTGCAGTAGAAGCACTCAGTCTCAGGCTTAGGTCCAGACTTGGGTTTCTTCTCTTGAGCAGCAACTTGTTTGCTGTTCTTCTTGAAGTTCCCCTTCTTATTCCCTTTGCCCTTTTTCTTGAAACTAGTGGTCTTATTAACCATCAACACTTGATGCTCCTTCTTGATTTCTACCTCCTCTGCTTTTAGCATTGCGAAGAGCTCGGGAATAGTCTTGTCCATCCCTTGCATATTATAGTTCATCACAAAGCTCTTGTAGCTTGGCGGCAGTGATTGAAGAATTCTGTCAATGACACTATCATCAGGAAGATTAACTCCCAGTTGAATCAAGTGATTATTATACCCAGACATTTTGAGTATGTGTTCACTGACAGAACTATTCTCCTCCATCTTACAGCTATAGAACTTATTGGAGACTTCCTATCTCTCAATCCGGACATTTGCTTGAAATATTAACTTCAACTCCTGGAACATCTCATATGCTCCATGACGTTCAAAATGTCGTTGAAGACCCGGTTCCAAGCCGTAAAGCATGGCACACTGAACTATCGAGTAGTCATCAGCTTTGCTCAGCCAGACATTCTTAACGTCGTCAGTTGCATTAGCAGCAGGCCTGGCACCTAGCGGTGCTTCCAGGACGTAATTCTTCTGTGCAGCAATGAGGATAATCCTCAGGTTACGGACCCAGTCCATGTAATTGCTACCATCATCTTTCAACTTTGCTTTCTCAAGGAACGCATTAAAATTCAACGGAACAACAACACGAGCCATCTATCTACAACAAACATAGACAAGCATAATACTATCAGGTACTAAGTTCATGATAAATTTAAGTTCAATTAATCATATTACTTAAGAACTCCCACTTAGACAGACATCTCTCTAGTCATCTAAGTGATCACGTGATCCAAATCAACTAAACCATGTCCGATCATCACGTGAGATGGAGTAGTTTCAATGGTGAACATCACTATGTTGATCATATCTACTATATGATTCACGTTCGACCTTTCGGTCTCCGTGTTCCGAGGCCATATCTGTATATGCTAGGCTCGTCAAGTTTAACCTGAGTATTCCGCATGTGCAACTGTTTTGCACCCGTTGTATTTGAACGTAGAGCCTATCACACCCGATCATCACGTGGTGTCTCAGCACGAAGAACTTTTGCAACGGTGCATACTCAGGGAGAACACTTCTTGATAATTTTAGTGAGAGATCATCTTAAAATGCTACCGTCAATCAAAGCAAGGTAAGATGCATAAAGGATAAACATCACATGCAATCAATATAAGTGATATGATATGGCCATCATCATCTTGTGCTTGTGATCTCCATCTCCGAAGCACCGTCGTGATCACCATCGTCACCGGCGCGACACCTTGATCTCCATCGTAGCATCGTTGTCGTTACGCCATCTATTGCTTCTACGACTATCGCTACCGCTTAGTGATAAAGTAAAGCAATTACAGGGCGTTTGCATTTCATACAATAAAGCGACAACCATATGGCTCCTGCCAGTTGCCGATAACTTCGGTTACAAAACATGATCATCTCATACAATAAAATATAGCATCACGTCTTGACCATATCACATCACAACATGCCCTGCAAAAACAAGTTAGACGTCCTCTACTTTGTTGTTGCAAATTTTATGTGGCTGCTACGGGCTGAGCAAGAACCGTTCTTACCTACGCATCAAAACCACAACGATAGTTCATCAAGTTAGTGTTGTTTTAACCTTCGCAAGGACAGGGCGTAGCCACACTCGGTTCAACTAAAGTGAGAGAGACAGACACCCGCCAGTCACCTTTAAGCACGAGTGCTCGTAACGGTGAAACCAGTCTCGCGTAAGCATACACGTAATGTCGGTCCGGGCCGCTTCATATCACAATACCGCTGAACCAAAGTATGACATGCTGGTAAGCAGTATGACTTGTATCGCCCACAACTTACTTGTGTTCTACTCGTGCACATAACATCAACGCATAAAACCTGGCTCAGATGCCACTATTGGGGAACGTAGTAATTTCAAAATTCCTACGCACACGCAAGATCATGGTGATGCATAGCAACGAGAGGGGAGAGTGTTGTCCACGTACCCTCGTAGACCGTAAGCGGAAGCGTTATGACAACGCGGTTGATGTAGTCGTACGTCTTCACGATCCGACCGATCCAAGAACCGAACGTACGACACCTCCGAGTTCAGCACATGTTCAGCTCGATGATGATCCCCGGACTCCGATCCAGCAGGGTGTCGGGGATGAGTTCCGTCAGCACGACGGCGTGGTGACGACGATGATGTTCTACCGACGCAGGGCTTCGCCTAAGCACCGCAATGATATGACCGAGGTGGAATATGGTGGAGGGGGGCACCGCACACGGCTAAGGAACGATCACGAAGATCAACTTGTGTGTCTAGAGGTGCCCCCTGCCCCCGTATATAAAGGAGGGAGGGGGGAGGTGCGGCTGGCCCCTAGGGGTGCGCCTGGAGGAGTCCTACTCCCACGAGGAGTAGGACTCCCCCCTCTTGCCCTAGTGGAGAAGGAAAGGGGGGAGGGGAAAGAGGAAAGGGGGGCGCCGCCCCCCCCCCCTTCCTTGTCCTATTCGGACTAGGGGGGAGGGGGCGCGCGGCCTGCCCTGGCCTGCCCTCCTCTTCTCCCTCATGGCCCACTAAGGCCCATTAACCCCCGGGAGGGTTCGATAACCCCCCGGTGTTCCGGTAAAATCGATATTTCACCCGGAACTATTCTGATAACCAAATATAGGCTTCCAATATATCAATCTTTATGTCTCGACCATTTCGAGACTCCTTGTCATGTCCGTGATCACATCCGGGACTCCAAACAACCTTCCGTACATCAAACTTATAAACTCATAATAAAACTGTCATCGTAACGTTAAGCGTGCGGACCCTACGGGTTCGAGAACTATGTAGACATGACCTAGAACTATTCTCGGTCAATAACCAATAGCGGAACCTGGATGCTCATATTGGCTCCTACATATTCTACGAAGATCTTTATCGGTCAAACCGCATAACAACATACGTTGTTCCCTTTGTCATCGGTATGTTACTTGCCCGAGATTCGATCGTCGGATCCAATACCTAGTTCAATCTCGTTACCGGCAAGTCTCTTTACTCGTTACGTAATGCATCATTCCGTAACTAACTCATTAGCTACATTGCTTGCAAGGCTTATAGTGATGTGCATTACCGAGAGGGCCCAGAGATACCTCTCCGATAATCGGAGTGACAAAACCTAATCTCGAAATACGCCAACTCAACATGTACCTTCGGAGACACCTGTAGAGCTCCTTTATAATCACCCAGTTACGTTGTGACGTTTGGTAGCACACAAAGTGTTCCTCCGGTAAACGGGAGTTGCATAATCTCATAGTTGTAGGAACATGTATAAGTCATGAAGAAAGCAATAGCAACATACTAAACGATCAAGTGCTAGGCTAACGGAATGGGTCATGTCAATCACATCATTCTCCTAATGATGTGATCCCGTTAATCAAATGACAACACATGTCTATGGTTAGGAAACATAACCATCTTTGATTAATGAGCTAGTCAAGTAGAGGCATACTAGTGACGTTATGTTTGTCTATGTATTCACACATGTATCATGTTTCCGGGTAATACAATTCTAGCATGAATAATAAACGTTTATCATGATATGAGGAAATAAATAATAACTTTATTATTGCCTCTAGGGCATATTTCCTTCAGTTCTGTGTTCTAAGTATAGAAGAGAATGGCGTGAAGAACGTGACCTTTGGCATGAAATAGAAAGGAAGAAAGAGAGAGATCTGAGGGAAAAGCTCAAGGAACAACAGAGGCAGAGGGAAGCTGAACTGGAGCAATATCATGTGCGAGGCCAAGGAGAGTGGGCTCATCTAGTAGAGGTGAAGATGGTCAATATGGATATCGCCCACACTATCCCACAGAGAGAAGGAGGGGGTACTACGTCAGGAAACATAGACAGGCGCATGAGGAGAGGAGAAGGAGGGGAAAACAGCCCCCATGGCGACCCAAACTCAAGGAAGAGGAGGCCGAGACAGATGTGGGTGCCCAAAGGAGAGGGGGACAAGCAAGAGGGTGATGAATCATTTATACGGGACACGAGACAGAAGACCTCATCTGTGTTTGACCACATCGAAGAGCAAGGAGATTTATCGGCGGCCCCTACCAGGGAGCAGGGCCGTCGGGAACAATGATTTTCTTGGCCTGGAACTGTCGGGGGTTGGGGTTGGACTTGGCAGTAGGAGAACTTTGGGACCTAATTAGGTCGTACAACCCAGCGGTGGTGTTTTTATCAGAAACAGAAAACAGATCGGGGATGATGGATAGGCTTAAGTGGAGCTTGGGGTTCAGTAAAGGGGTTGCGGTGGATTGTAAGGGAAAGAGTGGCGGACTAGCGCTGTGGTGGAGGGATCATGTTGAAGTAATAGTGAGACCGTGGTGTCAATACTACATTAATGTAGCGATAGTGGTTGATGGTGTATCCTTTAGATTCAATGGAATCTATGGGGAGCCATGCATTGAGAAGAGAAAGAAGACTTGGGAGATTCTGCGATATCTTAGAGCCCAAGACAATCTCCCATGGCTTTGTGTGGGTGATTTTAATGAAGCACTACGACAGGATGAGCAGCAGGGGGGTAACCCGAGACCAAGGAGACAGATGGAGCTATTTGAGGATTGCCTGTCCGACTGCGGGCTGGCAGACCTCAGTTTCTCAGGGTACCCATTTACATGGGATAATAAGCGGGAGCTTGGGGATAATATTCAGGTTCGCCTGGACAGGGTGACGTGTAACGGTGATTTTGCGCAACTGTTCCCGTCTGTTGAAGTGTAGCACATGATGACCAAAGAATCAGACCATCAGGCATTAATCATCTAGGCTTTGGCAACGGAGGGGGAATCTCGTGCGAGGGGACAGAGAGCATTCATTTATGAGGCAGCATGGGCAAGGCATGAGGAATATGAGACCATGGTAGTTGTTGCATGGGGGGATGCTCATGCAGCCAATCAGCGGGGCGGGCCGCTTGCAGCAACAGTTAATAGCTTAAGGGAGGTGAGGAGAGCCATGCATGTGTGGAGTCGAAGGGTTTTTGGATCCATAAAGAGACAAATCGTGCATCTTAAGGCACAGCTGGTGGATGCAAAAGAGAGGGCCGCCCGTACAAGATATAGACAAGAGATAAAGGACATTGAAGATCAGTTGCATGAACTTTATGAGAGGGAAGAGGTGTATTACAAGAAGCGATCAAGGGTAGATTGGTTGACGGAGGGAGACCAAAATACCAAGTATTTTCAAAACCGAGCCTCGCACAGGAAAAGAAAGAATACAGTGAAGGTTCTTAGGAGAGAGGACGGGATGAAGTTCATGGACGATGAAGGGATGAGGAAGATGGCCGCTCAGTTCTACGCTCACCTATTCACTTCTGAGGGTTCGTTGAACGGTGAGAGGGTATTGCAGCATATTCAAGGGGCAGTGACCGACGAGATGAATGCAAAACTTGTAGCCCCGTTCATCGATGAAGAGATTGAGCAGGCTCTCTTTCAGATGGGGCCTACTGAGGCACCGGGACCGGACGTTCTTCCAGCCATGTTCTACCAACACCGCTGGGTGTTGGTAAAGGATGATGTGTGCGGTGCAATTCGTGATTTCCTCGCGGGGACAGCAGCACCGAATGGCTTCAATGACACGATTATTGTGATGATTCCAAAAGTGAAGGCGCCGGAGTTATTGACGCGGTTTCGACCCATAAGCCTGTGCAACGTGCTATATAAGATTGCGGCGAAGGCACTGGCCAATCGCCTCAAGGTGGTTCTTCCGTTCATGATCTCATATGAGCAGAGTGCGTTCGTGCCAGGAAGACTTATTACTGACAATGTGTTGGTGGCGTATGAATCTGTGCACGCAATTCGGAAAAGGAAGAGGAGGAAACCTATGTGTGCTATCAAGCTGGATATGATGAAGGCTTATGACCGGGTTGAGTGGGACTTTCTTGAGCAAATGTTGCTGAGATTTGGCTTCTCTGGTCACTGGACAGAGATGGTAATGAGGTGTGTGAAAACAACGACGTTCTCGGTGAAGTTAAATGGTGGGCTATCCGAAAGTTTTCTTCCCACCAGAGGCCTCCGGCAAGGAGACCCGCTCTCCCCATATCTCTTCTTTTTTTGTGTAGAAGGTTTTTCTGCTTTACTGAAAGCTGCTCAGAGGGAGAAGAACATCAAAGGGGTCTCTTTTGGGAGTGGAGGAACAACTGTCACTCATTTGCTTTTCGCGGATGACAGTGTAGATTTTGTGGAGGGATCGAGAGAGAGCTTTGAGGCCTTGCGCCGCATCTTGCTGGACTATGAGGTGGCATCGGGCCAAAAAGTTAATCTTGAAAAATCAGCGGTCTTCTTTGGTAAGGGCACGTTGGATGATGACAAAAGTGAGCTCAAGCAGGTGCTGCAAATCTCAGAAGAGGCATTGAGTGAGAGGTATTTGGGCCTGCCCACGGTGGTGGGGAGATCCAAGGACGGTACCTTCAAATACGTGAAGGAGAGTGCAAAAGGAAAAGTTTCTGGATGGAAGGGCCAAGGCTTGTCTAAGATGGCAAGAGAGGTGCTGGTCAAGTCTGGCCTTCAGTCAACACCAACTTTTACTATGAGCTGTTTTCAACTCACAAAGAAAATGTGCGGGAATCTGTCTTCTATTTCTTCGAACTTCTGGTGGGGCGAAACAGACGGTCACAAGAAGGTGCATTGGGTCGGATGGGACAGAATGTGTATGAGAAAGCATGAAGGGGGGCTAGGATTTCGAGATCCGTAAGCGTTCAACCAAGCTATGCTAGCTAAACAGGCATGGCGTCTGCTCCAAGTGCCGGAGTCGTTATGTGGAAGGGTCCTAAGGGCTAGGTATTACTCTGATGGAACTATCTTAACTGCTACATGCCTGGATGGTGGATCCTTCACATTCAGAAGCATACTACACGGACGTGACTTGCTCATTGATGGTCTGATCTGGCGTATTGGGGACGGCTCGCAAGTTAAGATCTACCACGACAACTGGATACCAAGGAGCGGCAGTCTAAGGCCACTGGGCAATTATACATGGCTGGCATTAGGCGAGTCGGGGATTTGCCAGAGGGCGATGGTAGCGCCTGGAACAAAGAACTAGTGATGGAGATGTTTTCACCTGACGAAGCACATGAAATATTAGAAATTCCAGTTGGGGGACGGGGTGTACAAGATTACTAAGCCTGGAACTACACTAAAAGTGGTATCTTCACTGTACGGTCAGCGTACCATCTCCGCATGAGCCAAAATCGGGTGAGGCACAGACGGCCGGAGACCTCATCCTCAGTTGCGGATCACAAATCCTGGCTGAGCCTCTGGGACACGGTTGTGCCGGGGAAAGTCAAAATTCATATTTGGCGATTGATACGAAACGGTTTGGCCGTGGGGGAGGAGCTCTTGAGGAGGAAGATTAAGGCTGGTGTTTTCTGTGTTGCGTGCGGTCATGAGGAGACGAACCTGCATAGGTTTTGGGGCTGCTATCATTCTGTCAAGTTTTGGAAGATAATGCATTCGGAGTTGGGAGTACCGGTGGCGATCCCACCGGATTCAGTTCGCTCCCAGAGTGCGTTGTCAAGATGGTTGCTTTCGTGGTTTGCGGAGGCCTCGGATGATGAGCGAGTTGTTATGGTACAAGGCACGTACGCGTTGTGGCTTGCGAGGAACAACGCACGCGATGGCCAGGAGATTGAAGAAGCGGATTCCATTGCACAACGGGTCTTTAGCTTGATGACGGAGTGGCAGGCTATCCATGGATGGAAGACCAAGCAAGTCAAGCCAAGGGCAAAGGAAAAGTGGAAACCCCCGGCGGAGGGGTGGATCAAGGTCAATGTGGATGGTGCAACAACTAAGGGAGGAGAGATAGGAGGAGCAGGGATGATCTTTAGAAACAATGTAGGCGCATACCTGGGCGGTGCATGTCATGTCCTCCCACTGGGGAGTGACCCGGAGAGGAGTGAGCTCCTGGCATGCCGAAGAGCTGCCCAGATGGCCAGCGACTTAAACATCGCAAACTTACACATAGAGACAGACTGCAAGGCAATTGTTGGCAAGCTCCAGAACACGCAGAAAGATCTCTCACCTTTGGGCCCTATCGTGGAGGAAGTCAAACAGTTGTTGGCATCAAGGGAGAACTGGAAGATTTCTTGGGTGAGGCGGGAAGCCAATGGTGCTGCACGCTCGCTAGCCAAGGAAGCTGTAACGAATAAAATTTGCAAGGTGTGGCTGCATGTGCCCCCAGATTTTATTTTGCACGTTGTCGCAGACGAGATCCCCACGTGGGAACATTGAATAAAGTTTGAGTGATTTTCAAAAAAAAAAAGCCAGAAACTTCTGTCTCGCCGAACCTTTTTCCTACGGGAGTTTGCCGCGAGTTTGCCAAACTTGTCGTCCTGGGCCCACCACTTTCTTTGCGTGGGACCCACTGTCATTTACCTAGTCCAATATGAGTAGCGAGGTACCCTAAAAAAAGAGTAGCGAGGAGGGAGACCAGTCCACGAACGCCCTAGTCAACACGGAGCCCGCCATGGTCAACGGACGCGTCTCCATCGCCCCGAAACCCAAACCGAAACGCACTCCTCGAGTCCACCAGTCCAAGTCCACCTCACCCTAATCCCCCAGATCCACCCCCCCTAGATCGCATCCCAGCCGTCTGTCCAACGCTAACCCCTCTCCCGGAAGCTAAAACCCAGCGCAACAAATCAAATTTAACCCAGGTCGCGCACAAATCCGCCGCGCACGCACACAACCTCCATCTCTTCCCCCCTCCTCTCCCTCCCGCAGAACCCTAGCTCTCCACAAGCCTCTTCGTCGGCGATGGCGGCGGCTGAGAACGCCGGGGACGTGGCGGCGGGGGAGAGCCGCAAGCTGTTCGTGGGTGGCATCCCGTCCTCAGCGCAGGAGACGGAGCTGCGGGGCCACTTTGCCCGCTTCGGTGCGGTGCGCTCAATCGTCGTGATGCGGGACAAGGAGTCGGGCCACGGCCGCGGGTTCGGGTTCGTCGAGTTCGAGGACGAAGAAGCGGCCGCCAAGGCGCTCGGTGACGGGGAGAGGCCCAAGCACTTCATCTGCGGCCGACTGGTGAGTTCCCTCGATCTCCTTCTTCTTGAGCGTCCAAGACAAAGGTTGGAAGTTGATTTTAGTTTGTGTATACTCACTAGTATTTACGAACTTGGGTAGGCCATTATTTGATCTGGTAATGCGTGCTCTCATGCCTGGGCAAATTGATTGGATTATTACTTGTACTGTCGCGGGCTCACCTTGTTAAACTGCCGTGCAATGTAGGAGTACGACATTTTTTTTTTGCAATATCTGAATTGGTCCCTAGAGATTTTTTGTACTAGGGTGTCGATATTCATTAGTTACTCAGTTTTGTGTTTTTTTTCGTGCAGGTCGACGTTAAGAGGGCGCGTGCTAGACCTCCGCGGAACTTGGGCGAGCAACCTGTGCATCAGCATCAGCATCAGCATCAGCTGGAACAGGGTCCGGTTCAGGGTCACCAAGACGCTGGGGACAGTACCGAGGCCAGTAGTGACAGTATGAGCTATGCTTCAAAGAAGGTATTCATTGGTGGTTTGCGTGACAACATCACAGAGGAGGAGTTCAGAGCTTACTTTGAGGCGTTTGGCACTGTAACAGATGTTGTTGTGATATACGACAGCCTGACAAGCAGGTCAAGGGGTTTTGGTTTTGTCACCTTTGATTCTGAGGAAGCTGTGAGAAAGGTGATGGGGCAAAGCTTTCATGACTTGAAAGGGACAAGGGTGGAAGCAAAGATCGCTATCCCCAAGGATGCTCAGTATTACCGTAATGGCCGAGGTCGTGGCTCAAGAACCTTTGGTGGAAGGGGTCCTGTTGGCTTTGATGGTTCAACATACCAACCGTACAATAACCGACATGGTTTCTACAATGGCTATATGCCACAACCTGTTCCCACACATCCCTACTATCATGGCCTCTATTTTGGTATGGGAGGCAATCCCTATGCAAATGCATATCCAAACCATGCAGTCATGGCAAATGTTCCAAACATGGTGGCAAGGCGTCCAGTATATAGCCCATATCCCCCAATGTATCCTGGCTATGGTTTTGCATACAGAAGTGGTTATGCGGGTGCTGCGCCTTCTGTTCTGTATAGCGTTAATGGTGGCAGGGATTACATGAATGACCAAGACTCTATGGATGTACAAGAACTTGACAGCGCTGCTACCATTGCTACAAAGTTTGAATACATGAAGCTAGGTTCACAATGACGTTCTGGTAAGTTACTTGTACTATTATTAGCCAGCCTGGTTTTAATCTTTACTCTTAACTCTGATGCAGCACATTACATGTATTCTTGGAACTGCAGCAGTTACTCATTGATTTGGTTAGTATCGTTTATAACTTAGGGCCAGTTCTTTTGGCAACTTAAAAAATAAGCTGCCGCCTCCCCATCTTTTTCCACAAGCCAACTCTCTTATTCATTGGGGCTTCTAAACTAGTTATGGGATAACTAATTTAGAAGTCTCAACAAATTTGGAGGGCGGCTTTTTTTTAAAGCTGGAGAGAGGCAACTTAATTTTTAAGCCGCCCAAAAGAACTGGCCTTTAGTGTGAGATCTTTGAATCTGTGTAGGCTATCATGTTTATTCATTGTTTTTTTGTAAAAAGAATTTGGGAACACATAATAATCCAAATTATGTAGGGAGCTGTTAAATGTGGTCATCTTCCAATGAACAGTTCTGGTTAGTTATTCAATTTGAATAATGGATAGTTAATTTAACTACTTGAACGTTTGAAAAACCTGCACTGATCAATTATGATGTTTTAGGCTATCTCATGAAAAATTCTTAATCCAAGTTACTCCCTCTATTCCTATAGACAAGGCGGGAAACTTTTCTCCTGCATTCTTACTAAGGAGGCCACACTTCTATTTTTTCAACTAGTCCGTCTAATATACCTCTTCACGCCGCACTCTACTCCTCAAAGATGCTGGGCTGCTGGCCTTAATTGCATTGTTAAGTGCTCACCTTGTCTTGCTATTACTAATGGTCAGTGCCAACCTGTGTAGAGCTAGCTGCCTCTGATTGGTCATGCATGGGCTCAGCAATAACACTTACTCAGAATGGCTAATGAATGCAGCCTGCAAGCGCGGCTAGCAAGAATAATGATGTTCGTGGTGTCTTAATAACTAATAACTGCTTAGAGTGTGATCTACCAGGGGCAAAAGGGTCCAAAACTTTTAAACGCGTAGCTGTCTTGACTTTGCAGAAAAAGTTTCACTCCTTTCTAGGAATGGAGTGAGTGTTTGATATGTTTCCTTTTAATTGTTTATTTATCCTCGTCTACCTATTTGGTATATCATTGTAAGTAAAAACAGGTATCCACAAAAATAAATTTAGGCACTACTCCCTCCGTCTCTTAAAAGAAGGCCTATAATTTTTTTTCTGAAGTCAATTGGTGCAAAGTTTGACCAAGTTTGTAGAAAAAACTATCCAGAACTGTGATATCAAATTGATGCCATTAGTTACATAACAAAGCACATTTTCATATTATATCTATTTAGTATTTTAAGTGTTGATAGTTTTCCCTATAAACTTGGTCAAACTATGCACTATTTGACTTTTGAAAATTATAGGCCCTCTTGACTCTTGAGAGACGGAGGGAGTACTATTTATTGCATTTCATGCTCTTTATTTGAATAATCTAATAATCATTGCATGTAAAATGCAGCATGAATGTATGATTTTTATAGATTGCTTTGCATATAGGCATATGATAAAATCAACCATTTTGTAATCATTTTTTTATCTATACTCCCTCCGTACCAAAATACTTGTCATGGTTTTAGTTCAAATTTGAACTAAAACCACGACAATTATTTTGGAATGGAAGGAGTACATTGGATTTGTTAGATGGAGAGATGGGGTGGGGGGAGGGGGTTGGGGGGGGGGGGGGGGGGAGGGGGTGGGTTAAGCTTCAATTCAATCCTTGAAATAGAAGTTCTTGGAATGAGTTTCTTAGAGTACCCGGTTCAACATCAATCCTCTATTGAAACAAATGGTCTTCTGTTTCTTTTGTTCTGTGTCAGTCACTCCTGAATACTCCCTCCGTCCGGAAATACTTGTCCTAGAAATGGATAAGTCTAGATACATCCATTTCTAGGACAAGTATTTCCGGATGGAGGGAGTATGATTTACTACCATTTGGTAATTTGATAAAATAGTGACATGTTATGTTAGCATCAACACATCACTAGTTGGAAATCAAGGTCAAGAACTATTATAACTTCATAAGTTGTGATTTCATTTGACTGAACCCGTCAATGGTCAACTGAACAGATAAACACGATATTCTGTAGTTTCAACTGGTGTTTATTGGTGAAATGGCAATTGGTTGACTATATGCCTGTAGGAATTGATTGAATTATACGTGACTTGAGACTTGAGATATGATTTGTTCCATTGTCATCTGTGCTTACATTTCATAGTTTCCAAGATACTCCCTCCGTTCCTAAATACAAGTCTTTTTTAGAGATTCCAATATAGACTACATACGGAGCAAAATGAGTGAATCTACACTCTAAACTATGTCTATATACATCCGTATGTAGTTCATATTGAAATCTCTAAAAAGACTTATATTTAGGAACGGGGTGAGTATTTTTTTTCCAGATATTGCAGGCCTGTGCTACAATTGTTTGTATTTGCACTGTGTGCGATGTATGGTCGTACCCTTAACTTGCTTGATAGTTCATGGGAAATGGCAGTATGTTTTCCTGCATTTATGCCAATTCACTTTTTATTTCTTTTGTGCTTAAATTAGTATGCAGCCTTGTTGAAATAACCTTAAAACAAAAAAGGTTGTCAGCATGTGATATTAGCCATGTGCCTGTTAGCAACCAAAAACTGTTAGTACGTGGATTCATGTTTGTTTAGAACTTCCCAAGGTTCTTTTTTGTAATTCTCGTGTCGCAATTATGAAAGCACTGTCTAAAATATGCTGTCTTGGCTAGCTATTCATGCAGTTTTAGTTACGTGGAATTAGAAACTTGCATAAAATGTGCACATACCTAGAGGCACAAAATTTCCAATAAAGGCCAAGCTTGCCCATGCGCACAGACCTAGAGGCACAAGATTATGGTTTTTTAAACGGCGGTTGATGCCCATGAATAAATGACATGTACAGTTACTCGACCTTTTTTACCATGAAGAAGATGAACATACGGTGTGAAAGTATGGAATTACTCTGTACTTGTATAATACTCCCTCTGTTTTTATTTACTCCACGTATTAGCTTTGTCTTAAGTCAAATTTATAAACTTTGACTAAGTTTATAGGAAAATTTATTAACATCTTCAATGCCATTAGATTTATCATTTAATATATTTTTGCATCGTATATACTTCCTCCGTTCGCAAATATAAAATGTTCTAACTTTTTTGTGAATCGGATGTTTATAGGCACGTTTTAGTGTGTTTGTTTACTCATTTCAGTCCGTATGTAGGTCATATAAATATATTGAAATATCCAAAACATCTTATATTTGTGAACGGAGGTAGTACTTGTTATTGTAAATGTTCATTCATATTATTTCCCATAAAGTTTGACTTACAACGAAGCTAATATGCAGAGTAAATAAAAACAAAGGGAGTACTTTGTACTGAACTCTTTAAATTTCTGGCATAAACTAACTGTTCAGCATGTTTGCTTTTGTAAACTCAGTTGCCTTCTGCTTATTCTCATGACTAATTTTTTTCTCTTGAATGTGTAAATTCAATAGTTATTTTTTTTTAGAAGATTCTAGTGAAGCTTAAAACTAAATGAAATGCAATCATAAACGAGGATATATTTATTTTTAGTCTTGTGCTTGCCGGTTTGTCCATAATCACTGTACTGAAACAATGTTCTCTTAAATAATTGCCCCCATGATCGTATCTTTTTTAATCAGGTTTGGCTGATATCAAAATAGATTTCAAAGGTTGCATCTTTTCTTTTGTTAGCAGGGCAAATATTTCTACACTGATGACAGCGGGAAGTCGCAACTGTGAAGACATGAGCTGAGATTCTTTGGTTGACAAGTACATCATTGGAAATTATCAACTTACCCCCATTCCTTGTTTCAACTGCATGTAGACTGAAAACATTCAAGTTTCAACTGGCTGTTGAGCTCACATGCCTTGTACCAATGCTTAAATCCTTTTAATGTATCAGAATCAGAACATTTGATGTCGTGCAGTCTCGGTTCTGTATGGGTGCTGGCATGTATGTAACCGGTGCCACGATCAATTGTTGTGCAGTGCCTTTATTGTTGGTTGTTGGGTAGCAAACTGGATCCACGTGGTCCATCTGCTATCTTCATTCATATCCGGCAGATACATTGATGTCCCGAATGTGCAAAAGAGGGGTGTTTCTGTCAAGCTCACTTGCTCCGTTTGATGTGTAATGTGCGAGAGGGAGATGACTAGAGGAGAGTGACAAGATGCTTGCTACTAGATGCACTTGTACCAGCTACTACCACTACTATAAGTTGTAGGTTTCTTGTAGGCCCACAGAAGAAGGCTAGGGAAACAAAAGACCCAGCCAGGGGAGGAAGCAGTGACCCCTTGTCATTCTCTGTCCCTCTAGCTCTAGGCCTTGTCCTGAAGTCCTTCTCTCCGCATCACATGTTGCTATCGAATCATACATACCCCATGGTAGGTTCATAGGAGCAGCATGCAGGATTGGACGGGTTGATGGATGAATGCTGCTTTAAGATGGAAAAGATGGGAGGGATGCTTGATGAGTTTGATAGATGTATGACACCATAATGTCAATCTATATTTTTGGGGGGTTTGGTTTGGTCTTTGATGTTGCCCTGTTGAGATGACCTTTTGGTTAGTTTCTGTCTTGTAGTACTTGCAGAAGTGAAGCTTCTTTGTAGGAGGGAGCCCCTTGGACACGCCCCACCCAAAAACCTCTGGTTTCATCACTTCAAAGGTTAATATTCCCTCTTCTTTTGATGCCAGTTTGGTAGGGCCAGTTTGAATTGAAGATAGTGTTTGTGACTTGTGAGAGAAAAGATATGGGGAGCAATGTTTTTTGTTTTGTTCTCTATGCAGGGCAGCTGCATCAATCTTTTCAGAGGCTGTAGGGTTAAGCTGAGCAGCAATGGCAAATGCGATTGCCTTTACTTTCTTGAGAGAGAAAATGTGCACCCATTAACTAAGGGCATCGAGTATTACTGGCAGTGACAGGTGATCCAAGATAGCTTTTGTACATTTTGAGAATGTAAGAAAGTAGTTTTGACTGCTGTTGTTAGCCTCAAGGTCCACACCAATGTTTGTTTACAAACCTTTTTATCATTGAAAGGTAGTATATGAGACGCTGAAAGACTCCCAACAAACATTATTAGCACTTGTCAGAGCACAAAATAAAAGTCTTACCGCTGGTGCTTTTACCTAGCAAGTCTTGATCACAGTTTGTGCTTTTATAAAAGGCTCCTATTACTGGTTTAAAGATGCCGGCAATATGGTCAGTACTCAGGAGCATGCTATTCATGGAAAATCATGATAAGTTCACTTTACTCCGTTTGTTAGGATGGTGATCCCAGGTAGGATGATTTCTTCTTTTGACGGGATTCAACAAGATTCTCATATACAGTTCTGTCGGATTCATTTTCTAAAGGATTGGTTCTACCGGATTTTGAGAAGTGCATGCATGTCATGTTCCCTCTGTAAAACTAATATAAGACCATTTATATTAGTTTACAGAGGGAGTACATACATACAAATAGAATGACCAATGTGACTATGAAATACATTGGAGGTCTATGTGGAAGCAGGAAAAAAAAAACTATGGACCTTCCACTGTTCGAGATAGAGACGCATCAGGTAGAAGGTACACTGCTAGCTACATATAGGTGGTGGCATGGTGCATACACAACAATGGTGGAGACAGAGACCAGGTCTCTTCTAGTTTCAGATGAATTAATAAACCATGCATGCATGGTAGCAAGTGAGCCATGCACAGCCATCAGCCATGTTACATTTTCCAGTGAAATATCATGTGTCCATGCAGATGCATGGTGCCCCTGCTGCTGCTGTTGCTGCTGCTGCTGCCACTCTTATCTCCATCAGCATCCAGCATGCAGCAGCATCTTTTGAGCAGTATATATACACAGTTTTTGTCCTCAACTAGAAACTCTGCAAGCCTGCTAGCAAATTAATTGACGAATGTACAAGGGTAACCTACTGTTTCTCCTTGGCAGCTTCAAAAAGGAAAAATGATGGTTTTTTCTCTCTCTCCTTCTCTTGTTCAAAGCTCAGAAGAAAATGAAATTTTGAACAACTAGCAATCTAGCAATAGCTCCTTTTCTTCAACTTCTGCCATCTTCTAGTCATATATGCGTGCATATATATGGGTCCTAGCTAAATCATTTTACAAGGGAAACCTAATGTTTCTCCTTGGCAGCTCCAGACAAAATCTACATTTTTCCATTTTCTTTCTCATAAAAAGAACATAAATAAATTTTGAGCAACCTGAGATGTTCTTCTTTTAATTTTTTTTGCCTGGTTTTGACCATGTTTGTATACCCGGAAAAAATGTTTATATAGCAAAAAGTATTCATAAATGAGCACTCATTGGATAGAAAAGAAGGTACCAGCTATATTTTCCATTTTAGGCATCCTTTGGTTTGTAAACATTTTATAGGAATTCTATAGGATATGATTCCTATACGATTTTTTTTTCCTTTTGAGCCCTTCGGTTTCTAGGAATGGATTCCTATTACTATGGAGGATTGGTCCATATCCTTCACTTTTGAAAGGTAAAAAAACATTAGCTCAAACCTAATGGAAAAATTCTTATCCTATGAACTACTCCCTCCGTAACAAAATATAAGATCGTTTAGATCACTAATACAGAGGGATTAAATGACATCTTCTTTCCTATGAACCAAAGAAGGCCTGAATCTTGCTTGATTCATACTCCCTCCGTTTCAAAATAGATGACTCAACTTTATACTAAAGTTAGTACAAAGTTGAGTCATCTATTTTGAAACGGAGGGAGTACAAGTCTAATCCATGAACAGCAAAAGAACTCGGAGATGGTTCATCAGTGGGTAGGACATGCAGGAAGGAAATGGTACACAAAATTGAACTGCCATCAAATCAGCTTTGCATGCGGAATATATTTGGTGCTGAAATTCAGAGCCTCAGAAATTGTGGGGTATCTTGGTTGAGAGTGCTTGGCAGGAGAACAGGATCTAGTGGCATGGGAACTAGTCCTCTCTCTGTAGGCCATTCTTCTATCTCTCCCTCACTCTCTTGAGGGTTCTGAATTAAAAAATAAGTACGTGCATATACAACAAGAGATGGAAATTATAATTAGAAGGACAGTGAAATGTAAAATGAAGTTAGGAAAGAGCTCCTAGTACTAGCATAAGGAATAACCAAAGTGAGTTTAAAAAGATCTCTGCTCCTTTGACATTCATCTCTCTCTCTCTCTCTCTCTCTCTCTGTGTGTGTGTGTGTGTGTGTGTGTGTGTGTGTGTGGCTGCCTTGTTTCCTGCCATCTTTTATCAGAGTGGGGAATGTGGAGGCATGCATTGCACAGTGCTGGGGTAGTGTGTCCATTATCCACCCTTTGCAAGCAGGACGAACGACATGCCACTTTGCTCTCCCCTGAACAAGTTAGACGATTTTTTTAATTTTTTTTGCCAGAATTGGGGCTCTTAGGCATGTCCATTTATGCTTAACCCTAACCCCTCGTCCAGTTCCATCGCCCACTAGCGTGTTGCCATCTGCGTATGTACTCCTCTCCTGTCACGCATCATGCATTAGATTGTCTCCCCTTTTTACTGACCGAGCTTGTCATTCATTTTTAAAATGAAGTTCAGGCCCGAAAGTTCAGAATCTGAAATGGATTTGCCTCACGAGATGTTGAGTCGCTTTGTTATATGGGCAGGACATAATTTTCACTAGAAATACATCCCCACATGAACAAATTGAATGTAATGTTCCTTCCTTGTAGCATGTCAGCTGTCTGTGCATGGACCACGCACACATATGTACAACAATGATCTGCGAGGTGCATGTGGCATGATCAGGTTTCAGGCCAGGCAAAGCCCCAAGAAAACATGGTTTGCATGCATAATCACGGCAGGCATGAGCATCTGGCGAGCTCTCAGCTGCTAGCTGCTAGCCGCTGCAAAGTATGCAGATGCAGAATGCAGTGGTAGCCCAGGCACACAGAGACTCACAGCAGCATGTAGCTACCTATAGCTAAGCTAGCTAGCCACCATTTGTGTGTCTCAGTTTGCGTTTGTGGTCTGGAACCCTGATCAAGTCTGGTCTGAATTAAGTTGGCCAGCTCATGCAAAGGACACCATTGGACACCACTGGCCATATTCATATTTTGGATGGCGACCCCTCATCCATGCAGCAGCCCTTTCCAAATCAAAAAAAATCCATGCAGCAGCCAGCAGCTCACACAATTGCTAGTACAGATATATTTTTATGATCGAGGACAACAACTTGCTAGTATAGCTAGAAGGAAAGTTAGCTATTTTTTTATAAAAAAAATCACTAAAATGAGCTAGCTAGCTGTTGCATTGCTTCCTTGTTGATCTGGGGGCAATCAGGTTTTTTTTTAAACAAAATTCCAACTTTATTCATTTGTAATAATTAGTACATCGTCTGTGAGAAACATTACAATTTCGTTTAAAGGCTCCTCAAACCAATCAGAAGTCAAAGAAAATCTAGCTAATCTAGCAAGCTCATGAGCTAATTTATTTGCTTCCCTATTACAATGCTCAAATCTAACCGTAACGAAATCACAGGCACAATGAAAACAATCTTCGAAGATTGCTGCCGCCGCACACGCCGACTGCCCTCCATCATTCATAGACTCAATCACCTCCATATTATCCGAATTTACGATAATGCGATTGCATCCCGCCCTTTGCGCCAAAGTTAGACCAAATTTGAGAGCTCTAGCCTCCGCCATCAACACATCCGCGGAAAAAGCTATTCTCTCGTTCCCTCCGGCAATTAACCTACCTCTGTCATCTCTAAGGACAGCTCCCATTGTACCCCTGAGAAGGTCGTGATCAAAAGAAGCATCAACGTTGAGTTTAACAAAACCTCTTGGAGGGCAAGACCAACTCTCCTTTTTCACATACGCCTTGGGGGATAATGCATTAACAAAATTTGTGGTAAGGACAACAATCCTCATTGAAATCTGCGTTACATTTTGTATTTTCTCATTGTGAACCAACTTTCGTCTTTCCCACCATAGGTACCATGCTGAGATAGCAATCACCTCACGCACATTGTGGCAACCCAATATCCACAAATCTTGATGTGGTAGGAGTAGTACGTACTCCAGCACCGCCTCTCATGCACGGTCAATCTCGCAAGCTTTTTCAATGATATCATCCAGTCCCAGTCTTTTCCAAACCTCCTTAGCTTTACTACACCGGAACAACATATGTTTTGTATCTTCTAAGCCCTCAGAGCAAATTGTGCAGATGGGTGAAACCTTCATATGTTTATTAGCTAGTATAACCCTGCACGGGATAGTACCATGTAGCGTACGCCATAAGAATATTTTAACTTTTGCCGGAGAGGCTAATTTCCATATCTTACTCCAAATAGGATTCACAGTGGTTCGCCCCATCCCATTAGAGTGTTTCAGTTTGCTTCCATACTGGTGATCCCACTCCACAGAGTAGGCTGACCTAACTGAGAATATTCCATTTTTCGTATAATTCCAGATAATGAAATCTTGCATATCATATTGCGTAAGGGGAATTGAGAGAATCCTTTGTACATCAATCGGCCACATAGTTTGTCTAATCAGGTCTTCATCCCAAGTATTATAGATATGATCAATGAGATCACCTACCTTAGTTAACAAGTTACCTCCCTTAGGTGTTACAATTTTTCTAGTGGGACAATTTGGGATCCAAGCATCTTCCCAAATATTAATTTTATGTTTGTTTCCCACTCGCCAAATATAACCACATTTCAGAGTATTTATGCTTGCCATGATACTTTGCCATGTAAAGGAAGAACCTTTCCTGAGCTTAGCGTTTAACAGATCTCCATGTGGGTAATATTTTGCCCTTAGGATAGAAGCACACAAAGAATCAGGATTATCCAGAAGACGCCATGCTTGTTTGGTTAACAATGCCAAATTGAAACAGTGAATATCACGAAATCCCATCCCTCCTTGATTTTTTGGTACACATAATTTCCACCAGGCCATCCAGTGCATCCTCCTCTGATTCTCCCCGTCTCCCCACCAGAAATGCGCTATCGCGTCGATTATTCCTTTGCATTTTTTAGGAATTTTAAAGACCAACATTGCATAGGTGGGTATGGCTTGGATCACAGCCTTGATCAGGATTTCCTTTCCCCCGGTAAACAGTAATTTTTCCTTCCAGCCACTAATTCTTTTGACAATTTGTTCAATTAAAAATTGGAAACAGTCTGTTTTATCTATCCCAACATTTGTTGGCAAACCCAGATATTTATTACTAAGGGCCTCCATCATTATATTCAATGTTGTGCAAAGTTGTGCTCTAATATCCACCTTCGTGTTAGGACTGAAGAAAATACTGGATTTTTCAACACTAACTAATTGTCCCGATGCCTCACAATATAGGTCAAGCGCAGCTTTCAGAGCTTCTGCACTTTGATTGTTAGCTTTCATAAGAACTAAGGAATCATCCGTAAAGAGAAGATTTGTTATCGATGGGGCGTCTCTACAAACTCTTACACCTAAGATTTTTTCCATTTTCCTCCGCATGTGACAATAGGGCATTCAAACCTTCAGTACACAACAAGAAAAGGTATGGTGACAACGGGTCACCATGTCGCAATCCCTTTGTAGGCTTGAAGCTCTCACTTTCCTTCGTATTAATTCTAACTCTATATTCGACTGTTGAGACACACTGCATAATAAAATTCACCCATTGTTGACGGAAGCCCAGTCTCAACATAATTTCTTTCAGAAAGGGCCACTCTACTCTGTCATAAGCTTTATGCATGTCAAGTTTAATAGCGCACAAACCTTCCCTGCCTTCTCTCTTATTTTTGATTGTGTGAAAGCATTCGTACGCAACAGGAATATTATCAGTGATCAGTCTGCCAGGCACGAAAGCACTTTGAGTAGGGCTGATAATATCAGGCAAAAGGATCTTCAAACGAGTTGCCACCATTTTTGCAATTATTTTATATAGCACATTACATAAGCTTATTGGCCTAAATTGGGTTACCTTTTCCGGTGAGTTGACCTTTGGGATCATCACAATTGTAGTATCGTTCCAGCAGTCTGGGATGGTACATGTATTGATTGCTTGCAGGACCTCCTCAACCAGGTCATCCCCTAGCATGGGCCAGAATCTTTTGTAGAAGCTAGCATGTAATCCATCTGGGCCTGGGGCTTTTAGGTCCCCGATATCAACGTCTTCGGTTGTATACGGGGCTAGGAGAGCGTTGTTCATCTCAGTAGAAACTCTCCTACGAACAAGGGACAAAACCTCTTGGTTTGGTTGTTGTACTTCCGGTGTGAATAGGTTTGAAAAATAATCTGTGGTATGGTCCTTCAACTCCTTATCTCCCCCCAAACTCCCGAGTCATCTAGTAATTTTTTAATATTATTACTTTTCTTCCTAGCCGTGGCCGCGTTATGGAAAAACGACATATTTTGATCCCCGTGTATCAACCAATCCGCACGCCCTCTTTGTAGCCAAAAGATTTCCTCTTGGTCCAACAGATTCTCAATAATCAGGATAATCTCCTTCTCACGGCACCGGGATTCAGTATTCATTGGACCACGTCTCAGTCTCTCTAATTCCTTTTTAAATTTTCTAATTCTCCGCTTAGGACCCTTGAGAATCTCACAGTCCCAGTTATACAAATAGGCATGCACGGCTTTCGTACGGTGGGCCAATGCCTGCTAACTTTGCTCTTTCCCAAGATGCCTTCACGATTTCATTAATAGTCTCTTCTTTTAGCCATTTGGCTTCAAATTGTTTTACACACCCCGTCGATCGTTTGAAAATATTATCATCCATATAGTTCATATCCAGGACCAGCGGACGGTGGTCAGAGTGAACATGTTCTTCGTTAATCACAGCCGACGAGGAAATTTATGAGCCCACCCTACATTGCACACTGCGTGGTCAAGACGCTCTCGAATATCACCTCTACTCCAAGTAAAAGGATCGCCGATATATCCTAAATTCTCCAACCCACAGTCCATAAGACATTCACGGAATTCCCTCATCATGCCATTTGGTCTCATATTACCACCCTCTTTCTCCGAAGTATATAATATTTCATTGAAATGCCCCCAAATTACCCAAGGATGGTTCCCCTTGCTATGCAGATTACGAATGTCTTCCCAAGATAAACTGCGATCGTTCCAGTTCAGGCGACCATAAAAGCCCGTGAACCGCCATTGTACAATATTTTCATTCATGTCTAGGACATCAATAAAATAAGGCGAAACATAATTCAACTCGATATTATTCGACTTTTGATAAAACATAACAAGACCACCAGCCCGACCATCACTCTCAACTACAAACATGGAATCAAAATTTGAGACACGACGTAGCTCATCGGTTTTACACTTATTCAAATGGGACTTTGAAAGAAAAACTAAATCTGCCCTTATACGCTCTTGCAGGTCCAGGCGCTCACGAACTGCCGTGTGGGAGAGCATGCCACGGCAGTTCCATCCTAAGATTTTCATTTGGCACGGCGGTCCTCCTCCTCGGAGGCCGCCGATGCGCCATTATCGCCCTTCTCTTCTCCAACTGATTCCTCGGGGGCAATCAAGTGTTTTTATGCATGATTGGTTGCAAGGGCCCTATTTTTTCCTGCCAAATTACTTGCATGAGTTGAAGGAGCTAGCTGGTATTGCCACGAATTATGAGCTCATTAAAGCGTCTTCAACACGGATCATCAAATAGACATCACTAAATCTCTGTGGACATGTCCAAATGTTTTCGCGGACAGCCCGTCCATCCAACCGTGTCCTTCAAATTCAAACAGTGGGCTATGGCTGACAGTGGGCCAAATGGACCAAGAGGAGAAAGAGATGCTTGGGTGACGTGGGCTGTGAGGGATGTGGTCCGACTGATAGTGGGCCGAGCGGATGTTCGGAACTCTCTCAAAACAACCCCAAGTTGGAGGACGGTTTGTAGGATTTCGGATGTTCAGAACATTTCGCGTTTCACGGACATTTGATGATTTAAATTCCAGATCAAAAAGTATATGGCCGTCCAGTCCAGACGTTTACGGGCGTGTTGGTGATCCGCTTTGGAGATGCCCTTGTTTCAGCTCCCTTGTTGCTGGGCTATCCTGGTTGCCTGACAAGAGACATGAAGCTAGAGAGAGAGAGGATGAGAGAAGAGAGAGGGGGCAACATTTCCAACAGGATGCTCTGCAGTGATGTATAGTTACTATCCGAGCCCTCTTTCAGTACGCTTCTCTTTGGTGATCCGCTGCATGCTCTCTCTAGTGTGCACATCCTTGCTCGTTGCGCGTGAGAGAGGAGAGAGAGAGAGAGGTGTTTGTGAACTGAATCTAGGGGTAGATTTTGTTTGGATCTTGTGCACCCTGCATCCACTGGTGAAAGCCACAGCAGGGTTTCTGGCCATCTTTAAATGTAAGCAGTACGCAGTACTGTGCTTACAGAAGCAGCTATTTGTAGCCTATTGCTAGGGCTCATCTCAAAAGCCGACCAACTGTATATCATCCTTACATTCCAAACAAATATTCCGCCTATTTTCATTTTCCTTATTTTTTACCTTGAATATATACATTTATCAGAACTCTTGAATATATACTACCTGGTCCTAGTTTATTGGTCCTCTTCGTACTTTGTACCAAAATTCGACCATAGATTTAACTGACAAAATATTAATGCATGCTATAAAAATTTTTTATCGTTAGATTCGTATTTAAACATAGTTTTCAATGATACTATTTTTTATGACATGCATTAACATTCAGTTAATTAAATCAATTGTCAAAATTTGGCACAAAACACTACGGGACCAATAAACCAGGACAGAGGTAGTACTGTGCTAAAGAGTTTAGCACTGCCAAAGTACTTTTTTTAAATCATTCCATCAGTATTAGTTTCCATATGGCCAATAAATCGATTTAACCTGAATATGTAGTACATTTATTTGAACTCTTGAATATGTACATTTTTTTGCGGGTGAGTATATACATTTATTTAAGTATATAATACTTCCGCATTATTTCTCCAAACATCACTACTAGGCAAATGTCCAAGGCACCTCATTAAATTACCAAAACAAAAAAGATTCCTCCTTGCATGTATGGGGAAAAGCATAGTATCACTATAGGATTTCACGTATATGCTGGCGACAAAACCGTCGGCAAAGGCCCGAAAACCATTGGCATATACCGGTCGGCTTAGAATCTTTCGGTTAACCTCGGATGCCCGTCAGCACACGAAACCCGTCGGCATATAACCCTATGCCGACGAGTTTAACGAGCCGTCGGCAAAAAATAAATAAAAGATGCATCCGTCAAACTCTGTTCGAACATATGCCTGCACCAGCATTGGCCGCGACGCAGAGCTATGCCGATGATACAACCGTCGACATAGCCTGTATCTATGTCGACGGTTGTATCATCGACATATCTCTACCACGTGGCGCCCCTGGGTGCTCCCGTCTGGTTGCCTACGCCAACGGCACAACATGGCGCAACTTGGGAGCTTCGCCGAGGCTATCCGTCGGCATAGGTTTGGTCATTTTTTGGGGCTTGTTTTGCTTCTGCTCTGCAAATTATAAATGCTACATCACCACATATATAACATCAACATAGCATATCCATCACACATAACATCGTCACGCGTCATCTAAACTAACATAATATCTGTCGGCGTTCTGGGAACGGGGTCCCCAGACTTGACTGCCTGCGGCCCACGGCGTGGCTCCACCAGTGGCCCAGTACGGCCCGTCTTCGTCAATCGACACTCAAGACCCTCGCGAGGGGTCAAGCCTCGCGAGGTGGACGACACAAGGCCTCCTCAGAAGCGGCCTCACCAGGCAGGCTCGCGAGGGAGGCAGAGAGATCAAGGCAAGGGGTACCTCGCAAGGTTCCCGTGACGCAAGCCATGACGACCAAGGCCAGGCGGGCGCCAGCGCGCGCAGTGTCATCGTTTCCCCTTTGGTGCTAAGGGGGCAAGCGCAGGCGCGGAGTACCGAGGCATCAGGCAAAGGTTTCCATATCGGTGCAACAAGACCAAGACCAGCAGGACGGCAAGACGGAGGTTATCGTGGAGCCCAAGACGGCGTCACCACCAGCGCCTTTGATAGGCGAAGACCACCTTTAGTTAGGATAGCTTGTACTAGCTGTCCCCTTTCAAATTGGCCGTTGTTGGATCCCTTCCCGCTCAATATTTGGGGAGAGGACCAGAGCCTCTATAAATAGGACTAGCCATCACAGTAGGAAGAGGATCGAAACCAGAACAAGTCGAACACCACACCAGCTCAAGAACACCTCTCCTCAGGAGGCTGTTCTTCCCTTGTACAATTCATCATCAGCCCGAGAGGCAATCCACCACCACCACACAGGAGTAGGGTATTACACCACAACGGTGGCACGAGCCTGTATAAATCTTGTGTCTCTTGTGTTGCGAGTTCATCGAGCCAAGCTTAGAGATCGCGGCGAGGCTGAGAGCGAGATTTAGTAGGGGGAAATCTTCATGCGCACCCCAGTGTTCGAACCTCAAGGGTTTTGCCGGAACCCGAAATCCGACATTTGGCGCACCAGGTAGGGGTGCGCCGGAGCTTTTCCTTCCATCGACCCGCACTCCGCCAACACCGCGCTTCGCCCTCATGGCAGACATCGCGCTTCCGGCTCCGGCGACCGGCGCTAGTGCTGGGACCAGGGGGCTCTGAGCCGTGGCCCCCGCCTGACGGCAGGTGCATTAGCCGCCCAAGTTCAAGCGAGAGATGCCGCCGCGCTACAACGGCGCGACGGACCCGGCGGTTTTCCTGCTGGCATACGAGGAGGCCGTCCTCAAGGCCGGGGGCGACGACAAGGTCATGGTCAACTAGCTTCCCATGGCCCTTACTGCCGTCCCGCGCGCATGGTTGCTCAACCTGCCAGCATCTTCTGTGGCCTCCTGGAGCTGCGTGACCTCTTCCTCGCCCACTGCGCAGTGTCGGCGCCCCTGGTCATCACAGCTCTCTTGGGCGGCTCGCAGGCGCCACCCTCAAACCGCCACGTCAAGCCGTTCTTTCGCCAGATCAGCGCCGCCCTCGCGCGGCAAGGAGCTCCCCCGGGTTGGGTGGCGCCCAAGGCCGACCTGACCTTCGACTCAGAAGATCACCCCGTCACCACCGCTTGCTCGGGTGCGCTCCCGATGCTCTGCACGCCCACCATCTGCCAAGTGGCCGTCACCAAAACCCTCATCGACGGTGGTGCCGGCCTCAACGTGCTCTCGGTGTAGGCGTTCAGCCTCCTCCACGTACCGTTTGAGCGGGTCCGACCCAGCAAGCCCTTCTCAGGCGTCGAAGGCGGTTCCTCCAGTCCCCTGGGGCAAATCCGCCTTCCCGTGACCTTCGGCACCCGCGACAACTACCGCACGGAGCTGGTCGACTCCGACATTGCTCACATCGGCCTCCCGTACAACGCCATGCTCGGATACCCTGCCCCAGCTCAGTTCATGGCAGCAACCCATCCGGCCTACAACCTCATGAAGATGCCCGGGAGCGAGGGCGTCCTCACCATAGCTGGAGATACCAAGGAGGCTCTTATGGCGCTCAAGCTGGCCCTCAAGGCCGCCGCGGCGGCGCAGCCCGCCGACGCGGACGCCTCCAAGGCCAAGGAAGCTGCATCGACCAAAAAGAAGCAGCTGTTCGGTCAGGATAAGGCAGAGACCAAGCAGGTGCCAGTTGAGGAAGACGGGTCCTCGGGAGCGACCTTCACCATAGGTGACGACCTCGACCCCGACCAAGAGAAGACGCTGGTGAAATTCTTGCGTTCGAACAAGGAGGTGTTCGCATGGGAGACCAAGCAGCTAGTGGGGGTCCCAAGGGAGGTGATTGAGCATCACCTGAACGTGTGCCCCAATGTACGCCCTATGAAGTAGAAAGCGAGGCGGCAGTCCACGGAGAAGCAGACCTTCATCGTCCAAGAAACCCACAAGCTGGAGGCAGCAGGTGTTATTCGCGAGGTTCGCTACCCCGAATGGCTGACGAACCCCGTTGTCATGCCAAAAAAGGGGGGAAACGAGCGCATGTGCATCGACTTCACCAACCTCAACAAGGCCTGCCCCCAAGATCCGTTCCTGCTTCCCCGCATCAACCAGATTGTCGACTCCACCACCGAGTGCGACCTGATGTGTTTCCTGGATGCGTTTTCGGGTTGTCACCAGATCAAGATGGCTGTGGAAGACGTAGAGAAGACAGCCTTCCTGACCCCATGTTGGGTATACTGCTGCACTCGCATGCCGTTCGGGTTGCGCAACACAGGCGCGACCTTCCAATGGCTGATGCACATTTCCTTGGGCCGGCAGCTCGGGAAAAACACCAAGGCTTACGTCGACGGCATTGTGGTGAAATCTCGGGAGGCAAGGACCTTGATCCAGGACTTGGAGGAGAACTTCGTGAGCCTTCGCCAGGTAGACCTGCGACTCAACCCGGAGAAGTGCGTGTTCGGCGTCCCTTCAGGCAAGCTGCTGGGCTTCCTCGTGACCCACAGGGGGATCGAGGCCAACCCGGAGAAGGTCAAGGCAATCGAAGACATGAGTCCGCTGCAAACCCTCAGAGAAATGCAGAAGCTCACCGGTCGCGTGACTGCGTTAGGACGCTTCATCTCCAAGCTAGGGGAGCGCGCCCTACCGTTCTTCAAGCTGATGAAGAAAAAGGGCCCATTTGAGTGGACACAGGAGGTCGACCAAGCGTTTCAAGACCTCAAGAAATACCTGACCAGCCCTCCCGTGATGGTGGCCCCGCGCCCTCTTGAGCCCCTGGTGCTCTACCTTGCCGCCACTCCCTACTCTGCCAGTGCAGCCCTGGTGGCGGTTCAGGAGGAGCGCCAGGCGAAGGGCGCGTCCCGCCCAGCCACGGCCTCAGCCGGGGCGACACAAGACCAGGAAAGCCTCGCAAGGACCACGACAGTGGCAGCAGGGGAACAAGCTCGGCAGGAAGATGCCCCCAGGACTGAAGAGGCCCCACCAAGCAACCAGGCGCTGGGGGCTCCATTATCTCAGGAAGCACCGCAACCTCCGGAAGACGCAGGCCACGCCGGTGCACCCACCCTCGTTGTGCATCCGGTGTACTTCGTCAGCACGGTGTTGCGAGATGCAAGGGCACGGTACCCCATGCCTCAGAAGCTCTTACTCGCGCTCTTGGTGGCCTCGAGTAAGCCGCGGCACTACTTTCAAGGTCACCCCATCAAGGTCATCTCGGCCTACGTTGGAAAGGGTACTCAGGAGCCCCAACTTCGCTGGGAGAGTCGCCGAATGGAACATCGAGCTGCAGGCATTTTAGTTTGAGTTCAGCACAACCAGGGTCATCAAAGGGGCCGCCCTTGCTGATTTCGTGGCTGAGTGGACAGACGCACCAGAGGTCAAGGTGGGCCAGGACCAGTCTCTCTCCCCAGGAAGTGAGGCACCAGATGGCTGGGTCATGTATTTCGATGGTGCCTTCTCGCGGCAGGGCACGGGGGCTGGTGCAGTGCTTAGATCACCCACTCAGGACAAGCTCTACTATGCCGTACAGCTCTGCTTCCAGCAGGGCGAGAAGGTCTCCAACAACATAGCAGAATATGAGGGCCTCGTAGCAGGCCTGAAAGCTACAGCGGTACTGGGAGTGAAGTGCCTCGTCATCAAGGGCGATTCACAACTCCTCGTCAACTTCTCCAACAAGGTGTACGAGCCGAAGGACGAGCACGTGGAAGCATATCTCGCAGAAGTACGCAAGATGGAGAAGCAGTTCTGGGGGCTGGAGTTGCAGCATGTGCCCTGCGGCACTAACCAAGAGGCTGATGGCATCGCCAGGAGGGCGTCCAAACGGCTGCGCCAGGAGCCTGGCGTTTTTGAGGAATGACTCTTCAAGCCGTTGGCAGCACCACCACTTTCAAGAACGGCACAGCCTCGGGAAGAACTTTCTCAGCCACCGGCCACAGGAGCCCCGGCCTGTGGCCCGACCTCGGGAGCATGCCTACTCCTGGCACTGCAGCCTCAGGAGGGATGCTGGACTAAGGAATTCAAGGAATACCTGACGCAAGGGACGCTGCCAGAGAAGGAGGAGGATGCAGAGCGCGTGGCCCGGCAGGCCACGGCCTACTGCATCCAAGACGATGAGTTATACCAGAAGCAGCCGAATGATGTTTCCCTATGTTGCAACTCCAGGGAATAGGGGAAAGAGCTGCTGGCCGACATACACGGTGGAGATTGCGGGAACCACTCGTCGTCACGGACCCTCGTCGGCAAGGCATTTCGCAGTGGATTCTACTGGCCTACGACACTCAGCGACGCGACCGAGCTGGTGAAGTCCTGCGAGGCCTGCCAATTCCACGCCAAGTAGATCCATCGGCCAGCTCATGGCCTGCAGACCATCCCTCTCTCGTGGCCGTTTACAGTCTGGGGGCTAGATATCCTGGGCCCATTTTCTCGAGCGCCTGGGGGCTACTGCTAACTCTACGTCGCCATCGACAAGTTCACCAAGTGGGTGGAGGTGGAAGCCGTTCGCACCATCCCGGCCGGCTCCGCGGTCAAGTTCATCAAGGGCCTCGTGAGCCGGTTTGGGGTCCCTAACTGCATCATCACTGACATCGGTTCACAGTTCACTAGCAATCTCTTCAAAATGTATTGTGCTAACCTTGGAACGCAGATCTGCTACGCTTTGGTGGCGCACCCCCGGAGCAACGGCCAGGCTGAACGCGCCAACGCGGAGGTCCTGAGGGGCCTCAAGACCAGGACCTTCAAGAAGAAGCTGGAGGCCTACGGCAGGGGCTGGCACGACGAGCTCCAGTCTGTGCTGTGGTCCATCCGCACTACCGCCACCAAGCCAACGGGCGAGACCCCGTTCTTCCTCGTCTAGGGATCAGAAGCGGTTCTCCCTCACGAGGTCAGGCGTCGCTCCACGCGGGTCCTGGCGTTTGATGAGGTGCAGCAGGATGCCATGCGGGGGATGGACCTCATGCTGGGGGAGGAACGACACCGTGAAGCCACGCTACGGGCAGCAAGATACCAGCAGGCGCTGCGGCGGTATCACTGCCGCAACGTTTGCTCAAGGACGCTCGAGGTGGGTGATCTCGTCCTGAGGCGGGTGCTCTCCAGGGAAGGGCTGCATAAGCTCTCACCCATGTGGGAGGGCCCGTTCAAGGTCGTCCATGTCTCCAGGAGACCTTGGATGGGGTACCCATCTCGAACGCCTAGAACATCCAGCACCTCCGGAAGTTTTACCCCTGAAGAAAGGCCCGGTGCCTATGAAGAAGGCCCAGTGCCTGTGAAGCTCGCCGCCCGAAGAAAGGCCTGGTGCTTGTGAAGAAGGCCCAGTGCCTGTGAAGCTCGCCGCCCGTGACACTCTCACGTAATAATGAGTGGGGCTGTACACGCCCCGGAGTCTCAGGAGTGCCGCCCTTGGGCCTCGGGGGCTCCCTCCCACGCCTAGTGGTAGCACTTAGCTCCGCGCTGGTGAGAAGAGTTGAAGACTAGACTATCTGCAGGACGTGGCTTTTCATTTGCTTTCTGCAGTTGGCTCCCTCTTCCTTGTTTGAACCTTGATTAAAGTTGCTTCTGGTGTTCTTTGCCAGTTCTGTTCCATCGTCTTCTGCCTTTGTTCTGTCTTCAGCTCTTTGTCTGACTTGCTCTCTCTCGCAAGCGTCGCAAAGGGGTTGTGCGGGTGCCCTCGTGAGCCCTTGTAAGTGCATCTAGTGCCCCTTAGTGATTTTGGTGTATTGAAGACTTATAGGTTAAGGGACTAATGTGTTTATGAGTGTACAAAGGTCTATAAGTCTATGAGGAGTTTGATATTTACAGTGAAAGTTGACCCCTAAAAATGAATATCTTCGACTGAAGATTTTGGTGTTCCTAAAGACTTTCATGAAGACTTTGAAAGTGAAGAAATTGGTGTGTCCGTGAAGAATTGATATTCATGCAAGGAATATGAAGCTTGAAGACTTTCGTTTTCATAGTTTTGTTTTTCTCCTTCTTGAGTCATAGGAAACACCGTACTGTTAAAGGGGGTCGAGGAAATACTAAGGAAATTTTTTCCATGTGATGCTCAACTCAAAATCCTACACCTACCAATCCCTTCGAGTGAAGCCATTGGAAATCTCATACAGTTCAGTCAATTTCTTCAGTGACAGAGACGAAGTTCTTCTAGTCGCTGAGGAATTTGTTCTGACTGAGGAGTTAGGAATTCACCAGTGCGGATTGCCTACACAGTGAGGAACATGATAGCCCTGAGGAATTTGAGAGTCAAATTTCCGACCGTTGCTGTGCTACGTGCCAACTGTCCCAAAATATCTTATCCACATAACGGTCATATCATTGAAGGGCATTTATGTCTTATCATGTCGGGCTGCCCCCTAGGCTATAAATAGCCGCCCCCTACAACCACTAGCTGGTTGGCTGCTCCGAGAGAAACTGACACTTGTCATTTGAGAGCAACCCATCCTCCGAGGACTTTGAGCGAAAATCATCGAGTGAGGAAAAACCCAAACCCAAACACCCACAAACCCAAAGTGATTGAGCATCACTAAAGAGATTGATCCTGCGTGGATCCGACGCTTGTTACCTTTGAAGACTGTGCTTCTTCCAGACGGTTAGGTGTCATGGTCTAGAGCATCCAAGAGGAATTGTGGATCGCCGAGTGACCAAAGTCTGTGAAGGTTTGGAAGTCGCCTGAAGACTTACCACGAGTGATTGGACGAGGTCTGTGTGACCTTAGTTCAAGGAGAATACAGTGAGGACTTGGTGTCCTGAGCTGCGTGCTCAGCGACTGGGTGTCCGGGACTGTGTGTCCTCGAGTTTAAATACTCAGCCGCTCCAACCAGATGTACAACTGAGACAGCAGTTGGAACTGGTCTACCAAATCATTGTCTTCACCAACCTTACTGGTTCTATTTCCTCAACTCTTTCATTTCCTCATTACTGTGTTGAGTGATTGTTCATATCTGTGTTTGAAGACTTTGACTGAAGACTTTCTCAATTTCCTCAGTTCAATTTCTTCAGTCTATTTGTCTTCATCTTGAGTTATCCTGTGTTTACGCTTTCTGTACTCTGTGTTTGTCTTCATTTCATCATGATGACCATGTGTGTATTTTGTCATGCTTACTTCTGAGTACTTATTCCGCTGCAAGTAGTTCTTCGCTAAGGAATTTCCTCACCGGCAAATTCCTCAGTGAAGAATTCATAAAAATCACCTATTCACCCCCTCTAGTCGATATAACGCACTTTCAATTGGTATCAGAGCAAGGTACTCCCTTGTTCTGTGTGATTTTGGTTTAACTACTTGGAGTTCTAGTTATGTCGACCGCAGGTATGATCAAGGTCTCTGCTGGGTGTCCTACCTTCGATGGCACGGACTACCCCTACTGGAATAATAAGATGCGAATGCATCTTGAAGAAATTGACAACGATCTCTGGTACGTTGTGGAAAATGGTGTTCCCTCAGTCACGCCTTCCCTGAACGTTGCTGATGTGAAGAGATTCAAGCAACTCGGTTCTCAAGCGAAGAATATCATATGTGGTCATCTGAGTAAAGGGCAGTATGGTAGAGTGAGTGCTTTGGAAACTGCTAAGCTTATCTGGGATAGGCTCTCCAAAGTAAAGAAGGAGTCTCAACTCAACGTGACTCTCGTGTTGACGTTCTTCGCAATCTCTTCAACCGCTTCAAAAAACTCAACAATGAAAATGTTCAGCAAACCTTCGATCGCCTCACTGATATCTCAAATGAGCTTCAAGCGCTCGGTGCCACTGACATCACCGACCATGAGGTGGTGATGAAATTGCTGAGATCACTCGATTCCTCATTTGACACTCTGGCACTGATGATTCAAGAGCATGCTGATTACAAGTCACTAGATCCCACTGATATCCTTGAGAGGCTAAATACTCATGAGTTCCAGCTTGCTGAAAAGAGAGATCTCTATGGTTCAAGCTATGGCAAACCATGTGCCCTGAAGGCCAAGGCGGTGTCTGAATCTGAATGTGAAGATTCTGGTAGTAGCCTTGGTGATCCTGAAGAATTGAGCCAGGAGCTAGCACTACTCGTGAAGAAGTTCCAGAAATTCTCAAGATGTGGTCGCTTTGGAAAATCTTCAAGGAGCAGTGATTCCTCATCAAGTGACTATAAGAGAAGGCTATGCCACAAATGCAAGAAGCCTGGTCACTACATTCAAGATTTTCCTCATTGGGACAAGGAATTAAAGAAGAAAAAATACAAGGATTATAGTTTTGATGATGCCAAGAAGAAGAAGAAATCGTCAAAGTCTTCATCATCAAAATCCTCAAAGTCTTCATCCCACAAGAAGAGCAGCTCCAAGAAGGCTCGGGCATTCATTGGCAAGGAAATGGATTCTGAGGCTGAATCTGAGGATAATGAGGAAGAGGAGGCATCCGAGGAGTCTGAGTCTGGTGTGGCAAGTCTAGCTCTTGCTACCGCATTTGTCAGCAAGTCTATCTTCAACTCTGAAGAAAATGGAAACACCAACAACGCTGATGAAGGCAATGACGACTACGCTCCCACCTATTGCTTCATGGCAAAGGCTGCCAAGGTAACTAAATACCCCTCCTCTGAGTCAAGTGAGGATGAATTTGATGAAAATCTTAAGCCTAGCTACTCTAAACTTGCTAAGATTGCTGTGAAACAACAAAAGGCTATTGAAAAACTTCAAAACATGCTAGACAAAAGTGATGATATGTTGGGTGATGAAATGGACTGCACTAAAGACTTAACTGAAAATCTTCAGAGACTTCAGTCTAAGTTTGACAACCTTCAAAGTCATCATAAAACTCTCTTATCTGATCACGAGAAGCTTTCTTATGAATTTCTTCAAAGAAAGCAAGATCTTGAGAAGCTAAGAGTGAGTTATGAAGATCTTCAGAAGGAGCGTGATTCATTACTTGCTCAACAAATCAGCGCTACTCAGGAAGAATTTGATCCTCCATGCTTAAAGTGCATTGAACGTGAATCTGCTAATTCTTCACCCGAATGTTCAAATGCTCCAAATCTTACTAATTCTTCACCTGCCACTGCTATCAGTAATTCCTCATCTGAGGACATTGCTAGTATCACTGATGATGCAGGGCTGAAGGAATTGTATGTGACAGGCATGTACAAAAGTCTCAAAGGGCATCAGACTCTTTGTGATGTGCTTAAAAAGTAGATCCTCAATAGAAACCCTAGGAAAGAGGGTATTTCCTTTGAGAGGAAACTCAATGCTGATGGAACATATTGGAAGCCTGAGCAGTACCCCAAAACCTCATGGGTTGCTGCAAAGGGACCTCCAGTTGATCCATCTAACTTTTCTGGCTTTACATGTGAATCTCCTCATTCTTCTGATAAGTCATTTGACTCCAACTATAAACTGTTCAAAAATCAGAATGGTGAAGTATTTGCTAGATATGTTGGCACTAACTGCAGGAACGGTTCCCCTATGAAGAAAATCTGGGTTCCCAAAAGTTATGTTGAAAGTCTTCAGGTGAATGTCCTCATGACACCACCAGTGAAGAATAGGAACTCCAGATCAAACCCTTCATATGGACCAAACTCTTCATATGGATCCAAGTCCTCATACGGACCAAATTCCTCACACGGATCAAATTCCTCAAAAGGATCAAAGTCCTCATATGATCACCATCGTGCTAACCCTTCTGTTTCGCAGGGTAGAGCTAAGGGCTATGAATATGTGCATTATTCTTCAAATCATTATGTTCATAAGTCCTCGAAGAATTTCTCTGCTTATTCATATGCTTACCCTAACCCCTCTTATGTGAAACGAAGTGGACTGGCATCCATGCCACCTTTCTCATATGGTGCCCGCAGAGTGATGAATTCTTTGCCACCCCTCCAGATGTGGGTGGTGAAGAAAAAGAACTAACCTCTTATGCAGGGTCAGGTCTCCAGTCGTGCTCAAAACGACTGAAGAATTTGCTGGAGACCTGAACAGTGCCTGATAGGATGCAGGCTAATCATGATGAAATGAACCTTCATTTCACACGTCCTCATACTGATTATCTGATCAATTTACTTGACGAAATTGACCTGATGATATTGATATCATATTCTTCACTGATGAAGTATATGAGACTGTAAGTTGCACTAATTCATCTGCAGGATGATCAACCCAAAGCCAACGAGTGGGTCCTCGGTAGTGGATGTACAAATCACATGACTGGTGACAAGAACCTATTGATGGATGCTCCCTTAACACTGTCACATCTAAAGCATATCATCTTCGCTGACAAAGGCAAAAGTCAGTCTTCGAAGGCTTTAGGAGAGGAGACTTGTACATTGTTGATTTCTCTACAGGACCACAACCTGCCGTGTGCTTACTTGCAAAAGCTTCAGAAGGCTGGCTATGGCATCGACGACTTGGTCATGCTGGCATGAGGAATTTGCACACGCTTGTGAAGAAGAAGCATGTCATTGGCATTGAGAATGTCAAATTCCTCAAGGATCACTTGTGTGGTGCCTGTGAAGCTGGGAAGATGACTAAGGCCAAGCATCCAGCGAAGACTATCATGACCACTACTCGTCCATTCGAATTGCTTCACATGGACCTCTTTGGTCCTAATCATTACTCAGCAGTCACTAATGATGCATCTCTATATGGCTTTGTTATTGTTGATGATTACTCTTGTTACACATGGGTACACACTGTTACTTACAAACATGAAGTGCAGGAAGTCTTCAAACGATTTTCCTCGAGGGCTTCAACCAACTTTGGTGTGAAGATCAAGCACATCAGGAGTGACAATGGAACTGAGTTCAAGAATTCTGGTCTTAATGACTATCTTGATGAACTTGGTATTACTCATGAGTTATTTGCTCCTTATATTCCTCAGCAAAATGGCGTCGTGGAGCGCAAGAACAAAACTCTTGTTGAGATGGCTTGCACTATGCTTGATGAATACAAAACGCCTCATCGTTTTTGGATTGATGCAATTGATACCGCATGCCACATCATCAACAGAGTATATCTTCACAAATTCTTCAAGAAGACTGCCTATGAACTCCTCACTGACAAGAAACCCAATGTGAGTTATTTCAAAGTCTTCGGTGCTAAATGTTGGATTAGAGATCCTCATCACAATGCTAAATTCGCACCGAAAGCACATGAAGGTTTTATGCTTGGTTACAGAAAGGACTCGCACACCTATAGAGTCTTCAACATCGCTCTTCACAAGATTGTTGAAACTGTAGATGTGCGGTTCGATGAAACTAATGGCTCGCAAAGAGAGCACCTACCTTCTGTGGTAGATGAACCAGCACTTGAGGATTCTATAAAGTCCAAGGCTACTGAGGATGTCATTCCTACCGAAGAATCTACTGAAGAATTCATTCCAGAACGCGAACATCGTCGAGATAATGCACCTGAAGAAAATGCTGATCAAATTCCTCGACAACAACCAGCTCATCCTTGTGTTGCAAAAGAAGTGCAAGTTGAAAAGATCATCGATGACATTGAAGCACCAGGTCCTCTCACCCGCTCAAAAGCCTCACATTTATCTAACTTTTGTGGGCACTATGCTTTTGCCTCTATCACAGAGCCCACTAAGGTAGATGAAGCATTTCTGGAGCCTGAGTGGATTCAGGCCATGCAAGAAGAATTACATCAGTTCGAGCTCAACAATGTCTGGGAACTGGTCAAACATCCAGATCCTCGCAAGCACCATATCATTGGCACAAAAGTGGATCTACCGCAACAAGCAAGATGAAAATGGCCTTGTGGTGAGGAATAACGCATGACTTGTAGCTCAAGGCTACACACAGGTTGAAGGAATTGATTTTGATGAAACTTTTGCACCTGTTGCTAGACTTGAGGCTATTCGCATATTACTTGCTTATGCTAACCATCATAATATCAGTTTATATCAAATGGATGTGAAAAGTGCATTCCTCAATGGTAAGCTTGAGGAAGAAGTATATGTTGCTCAACCCCCAAGTTTTGAAGATCCAAAGAATCCTGACAAAGTCTTCAGACTCAACAAGGCACTCTATGGCCTCAAGCAGGCCCCTCGGGCGTGGTATGATACTTTGAAGGAATTCTTCATGAAGAATGGCTTCACACCCGGTTCACTCGACCCTACTCTCTTTACTAAATCTTATGATGGTGAACTGTTTGTGTGCCAAATATACGTTGATGATATTATCTTTGGCTGTACTGACCAACGTTATAGTGATGAATTTGCCTATATGATGAGTGAAGAATATCAAATGTCTATGATGGGAGAGTTTAAATTCTTCTTAGGTCTTCAAATTCGTCAACAGCACAATGGCATATTCATATCTCAGGAGAAATACCTCAAGGATGTTCTGAGGAAATTCGGCATGCAAGATTGCAAAGGAGTCAAAATTCCTATGCCCACAAATGGCCATCTATGCACTGATGAAAAGGGTATTGACTTCGATCACAAGGTATACCGCTCCATGATTGGTTCTTTATTATACTTATGTGCATCTAGGCCAGATATAATGCCTAGTGTTTGCATGTGTGCCCGATTTCAAGCTACACTGAACGAATCACACCATAAGGCTGTGAAGCATATTCTTCGATATCTAGCTCACACACCAACACTAGGACTATGGTACCCCAAGGGCTCCACTTTTGATCTCATTGGATATTCTGACTCTGACTATGCTGGTGATCGTGTGGACCGCAAGTAAACATCTAGTACTTGTCATTTCCTTAGACGATCTTTGGTCTATTGGTCCTCGAAGAAACAGAACTGCGTATCACTGTCTACTGCTGAAGCTGAGTACATTGCTGCTGGTTCTTTCTGTGCTCAATTGCTGTGGATGAAGCAAACTCTCAAGGACTACGGCATCAATGTGAAGAATGTGCCTCTCTACTGTGACAATGAGAGTGCCATCAAGATTGCTCACAACCCAGTTCAGCACTCGAAGGCAAAGCACATTCAGATTCGTCATCATTTTCTTCGTGATCATGTGTTGAAGGGCGACATTTCTATTGAGCATGTGAAGACTGAAGAACAGCTAGCCGATATCTTCACAAAGCCCTTGGATGAGAAGAGATTTAGCAAGTTGCGGTGTGAGCTAAATATCTTAGAGTCTTCGAATGTTCTTTGAAAAAGGACACTCATCCTAACACTTATGCAAAATTGATGACTTAGATGTGCAACACATGAAGAAACGTTTTTCTTCAATCAATGAAGAATAACGCTCTAAGTATGAAGAAATTAATGAAGAATTTGATTCTCAGAACCCTACGACAATTGTACGCGGTGTCTGAAATCATCATTCTTATACGGTGGGTCACGCCACCACCAAAGTTGAAAATCTTCAATTTGAGTTTTTCCTCAGTTTTTTAAATTCTTCAGTTTTTCAAATTCTTCAACTTTGCAAAATCTTCACTGTTTCCGTCGTTTTTCTTCATTGGCTATATATATATATATATATATATATATATATATATATATATATATATATATATATATATATATATATATATATATATGGGTTTATGTCCTCTACAGCATTCACTTATGGCTATTTCTTCAAGTTGCATTTTCTGCTAAGTGAATGTGATCGGACCCTTCCCCCTCTATGCTATACTCAACCCAATCTATTCACAAATTCTTCATGTGCGTTCTATTTGAAACTCGTTCAAAATCTTCACTGTGTCCTTGTCAGCTGAAGAAATTGCGAACAAAACTTAAAATCTTATCTTATCCAAATTTTCAGTTTTGCCGCTCAAACCGTCCCGTATCCCATGATAGACTTATCTATTCACCCACGATCTAACACGATCTCCACTTTTCAGTATGTGGGTGACACATGTCAAGCAAATGAGAAGGGTCAGGGGCATGTTCATCCTAAATCTTCAGGCGAATAGTTTTTCACTGCAACTATAAATACCCCCTCCACTACTAGGGAAAAGCCTAGCAGCAGCGCGGGTTTTGGGCCTATCAGTAGCGCGGGCAGGAGCGCTACTGATAAGGCGCTACAGCTAATTCTTAGCAATAGCGCGTCTTGACACACGCTACTGCTAAATTGACTTAGTAGCAGCGGTTCTTTAGGACAGCGCTACTGGTAATTAGTAGTAGCGCTTCTCCTTACCCGCGCTACTACTATTATTTAGTATTTTATTTCTTTTCTTTTTCATGTTGTATTCATACACCTTTACACAAGTTTTCATACAACAGGAATTTAGAGATTGTTTTTACATCATAATGAGTTATTACATCATGGGGTGAAAGAACCGTGGACTAGTTTCAGGTGGATGTCCATCCACTTGAAACTAATCCGCGGTTCTTTCACCCAATGATATAATAATATCATCATCATCATCATATCATTAACAACTTAGCATCATAATACATCATTGTCATATAACACCTCCTCAATATCATCGTTTTCATCATTGACATCACATAACACCTCCTCAAGATCATCATTATCAACTCTAACACATTACCACATAATAAACATATTGTACCTCATAGGACCTATTACATTCGATTAAGACCTACTACATTTTCTAAGGTAAAATAACAAAAAACAAGATAGCCCCTGACTCTCCATTATGGAGAATGGAGATTAGACTGTCTCCCATTCTTGCCTTTCGCTGAATGTTACTTCCAAGAACCTCCTTGCGAATGTCCATACATTTCTTCCATTCTCTGATGATCATGTGTTCACGAGTTTTAGAAATACGATATGCACAGGTGAGCTCCGTAGATTTACCTGGCAGTATGTTCAGAACTGAGAGGCGACCATGCAGAGACATCAGATGAGGCACACAATCCATCGGGAGTTTCTGTTGAAAAACATAATAATAACTTCGTAGTTAGCAATGATGTGCTAGTTTTAGAAGTATGCAAAAAATGCACGGATGTCGTAATATTAAAAAATCTTACCAGGGTATCTCCAGAGAAGTTATCGTTGTTCAACACATGCACAAGTGGCACGTATTCACCATAATTTGGAGGAGTTCGATAATAGTCATTGTAATTCTCAAGAAGAGTACAAAATGCGATCAGATGATTTTTCTCCTTATACGTTAATTGGGTGCCTTCGGTGTAGTGGGTTTTATCTACCATCTTCCACACAGTCTTTGAAGAATCAAAATAAGCTGTCAATGGAAATAAGCTATCAACTATTTTGAAATAAACAATATAAATTAGTTAATAACTATGTTTGAGAAACTCACATAGCGGTACAATCGGAAGCGTATCAACAAGGACCCAAATGTCCATATTGTCTTCCTCGCTGTCAGGATCACCAAGATCCATGGTGACAATCATACCCTCATAAAAACCATACATTTTGCAAAGTGCTTCCCAATTTTGGCAACCAAAATGGGTTACGCTCTGAGCATTGTATAGATTTACTTCAAAATCCATATCATGATGGGTCCTTAGGTGTATTTTCTTTGTTTCAAAATTTTCATGGTCTTCAAAACCCATCCTCTCCAAGACATAGCGTCTTGCATGGCATGGGATAAGCTAGTCGAATTGTAAAATATGAAAATTAGACGTTGAAATAGTTGAAGTCATGCTTAATGGAGAAAAAAACACTTGTCGTTGTTGCGTACCGTTTCACAATCGAAGGTCTCCTCGAGTTTAATGCTGAAGCGCCGATCGTCGTCCAGCCGAACGAACCTGTCGCACATACCTCGATCGTCGTGGCACCAGCTACACTCCCCCGAGAGACCGTCGTCGTCCGAGTACAACATTTCCTACAATCATAATTCAAAGATTAAACTTGTACATATTCTAGCACAAGTCATGCCAGAATTCACGACAAAATCCGGCATGACCTTTGCTAAAAACGGACATATCGAGCGCCTGAAATTTGCCGGAACGGAAATTAATCAACACTCCGGCAAAACATAGGCCACTCGGAGATGTAAACTGAACATGAACGGCCACTTGGGCAACCACATCCAATTTGAGCAACAACACAAGATATACAAGGATATTTGGCTGGTCTCACCTCGATGTCGGAGGGGATCGGTGACTGGGACGACGGCGGGGATGTCGGAGGGGGTCGGTGATGGGGACGACGGAGGTCACCTGAAACCATATAAGTTATCACTAACAACAAACATGACATGTTCAACTAGTTTTATTAATTCAACTAGTTCTTACTAAATATAAACTTACTATAAATAGAAAAAAAACTAGTTCTTTCTAAAAATAAAGTAGTTCAACTAGTTATATTAATTATCTTACTAAAAATAAATTAGTTCTGTTAATTCAACTAGTTCAACTAGTTTATTAATTTACTTACTAAACTAGTTCAACTACAACTAAAGTAGTTCAACTACCAATACTACTACTAAAAATCTAGTACTAACTAAGCAACATCTAGTACTAGCTAACCCTAAATTAACATCTACTACTACTAAATCTAGTACTAACTAGTGGCAGGGGGTGGGGGGTGACGGAGAGGTAGCTAGGGGTGGCGAGGTCGAGGGCGGTGGGAGGAGGGCTGCCGACGGAGGAGGGAGGAGGGGCGGCCGCAGGTGGAGGGAGGAGGGCGGCGGCGGAGGAGGGAGGGGCGGCCGCAGGCGGAGGGAGGATGTGCGAGGAGGATGGAGGAGGGACGGAAGGAGGTACCTCGGCGGCGGACGAACGAAGGCGGCGGCGGCGGCGGCGACGGGCGACGAGGGTTGACACGGGCGAGAGTGAGAGTGTGAGTGAGAGGGCCGGTCCTCCATGGGGATAAGTTAGGGATAGTTGTAGCGCGTTTGCCAAAACGCGCTACAGCTAACCTGAGTAGCAGTAGCGCTCTACAGTGAAGTGCGCTACTGCTATGGCTAGCGGGGGGGCCAAGGTCATGGCAACTATAGCAGTAGCATTGTAGGCTACACATGCGCTACTGCTACTTCCAAGTCAGTAGCGCGTTTGGCAGACACGCGTTGCTGCTAAGTAGCAGTAGCGTGGTATTTTGAAGAGCGCTGCTGGTAAGATTCTGTGTATAGGCTTTTCCCTAGTAGTGTTCACCCCTTCCTCACTTCCTTTACTCCGCTCGACCTCTCTCTCTCTCTCGCTCGAGCTTCTCAAACCCTAGCGCCGCCGCTACTCCATCGTCTCCAGTGAGGAAGAGCTTCACTGCCTCGACCTCGTCGCTGTCGTACTCGTGCCGGCCACGGAAATCTTCACTCCGCCGCCGCCGTAGCTGTCTTCCTCCGCCAAGTTAGGGCGTGGAAGATCTGACCCGACGAGCTTCAAATCTACACTTCTCAGTTTGTCGTGTTCTTCATCAGGGTAATTAAAAGTTACTTTTACTGCCCTCTTTGATTCAAATTTTTTTCTACGAAATCTTCAAAGGTGTTTTATTCTTCAAATCCTCACACACAAAACACCTCACTAGTCATCTGTTCTTGATTCGTTTATCTAAGCATCATTTATCTTCAAGATTCCTCAATTGTGTGGATCCTCAATCTATACAACTCTGGAACCTAAGACAAAGAACGCTTTGTGAAATTCTTCAAGACTCATCTGGTCAAATTCCTCAAACTTGTTCTTTTTGAAAACCTTTTGAGAACGCATATGACCTCTTCAAATTCCTCGCAACTATACTCTGTTCACAGGTACTCATGTCCGCTGCTGAATCACTAGGTTCTCATCAACTTAACTCATTTGCAGCATTCCTCGAAGAAAAGTTGCATACTTCTTCGGAGAATTCGATTGTTCAAATCCCTCAACTGAAGAATATGGCAGACGGTAAGAAACCACAGAAAGGAGGAAAGAGGCCTGAGGTCATGACTGCGTTTGAAATACCTGAGAACATCTATGCTGACTATTGCACACCTGATGAGGCTAAGTTCAGAAAGGAGAACAAAAATCAGCGCAAGGTGCGCATACGGAGGATTGAAAGGAGACGGGCAAGAGAATGGAGGGAGTACAGATATGTAACTCCAAAGTATATGAAGAAATTCGCTCTAAATCCTCCATGCCCAAGAGCTCCATTGGCACCTGGCGAAGAAGCTGACCCCACCAGCATCAAGCGTGGTGAGGATTTCCCTGAAGAATGGGCCAAACGCCAAGCCAAGTTGGCAAGACAAGCCAAAGAAGCAGTGAGGAAATTCAATGAAGACTCTGCTGCTGCTGCTACCACTGAGGCCTCTGTCAGGCCTAGAAAATCGATGGCAAAGAAGCCCGCTCACAAGCCAAGTGCTTCACCAACTGTGCCCTCACGGCCAAGTTCCTTAGCAATGCCCTCACGGCCAGATTCTTCAAAGCCCTCATGGCCAGTTCCTCATGCTGCTCCTGCTCCTCCAAAGTCCTCAGCTCCTGCCCCAAAGTCCTCAGTTGCTCCGGCAAAGTCCTCAACACCTGTACATTTGGCCACGTGCCAAAGGACTGCAGGCATCTCTATTTCCTCTGGTGTCTCAGCGAGTTCCTCGGCTGCACCAAATTCTTCATCAGGCCCCACTCTGCTGAAGACCAAGGCAACTGATGGACGAGGTCCTCGGCCTAGTCCGAAGAAGAAACAGGTTGCCTTCCAAGTGCCATCTGACGATGAAGCTGATGATGATGAACTTGCAGAAATCATCAGAGACAGGCAAGAAAGGGCCGCTAGAGCCAAAGACACAAATGTGCCACTGCTTTTGGATCCAAAGGCGATCCTTGACTACATTGATCTCTGGCACAAGGACCCAAACACTCGTATGCCTGATTTTCATTTGACTCCTGGCCAAAGTCACATGCTGGCCCATTTCATCACTAAAGAGAAATGGAAGTTTTAGCATGCTAGACAAATCAAGAAGGCTCAGTTCAGGAAAGAGAAGTTCCTGAGGAAAAACGTTGTCAAAATGACAACTGATGAACTCCTCAAGATCCAGTCTGAAATCAAAGCCCTCAGCGATGATTTCAATGCTTATTATGCTGATTGGCAAGGAGCCAAAGTCAGGTTCGTTAAACTGACTGAGAAGTTCACCACTGTTGCCGCCCCATCGCAACAAGAAATTCCTCAGGCTGAAGCCTCTACTCAGCAAACTGAAGAACATGCCAGCATCGCTGATGACTTTCAGGCTGCTGGTGAAAATGCTAGTTCCAGGGCTGATGACTCCATTCCAGCCGCTGAAGACATTGCCAGGGCATCCACTAGTGGTGCGCCTGAAGAAAATGAAGAAGTCAGGGCAACTGCATCAGTTGCGCCTGAGGAAATTCAAACAGATTCCTCAGCTCCTCCTGTGCCTACACCAACTCCTACCCTTCCATCTGCATCAGATGTGAGGAAGACCAAGGCTGCAGAGAGAGCTGCAGTGAAGAAAAGGAAAGCATCATCTGCCTCAGATTCTTCAGCTCTGAAGAAAATGAAGCCTATGACCAGCTCACTTGAAAATCCAATTGATGCTGTTCCAATTTCCACCATGCCATCAAAGGACCTTGTTCCTTTTGGTGAAGAATATGTGATCCCTAGCAGATCTGATGAAGAAAATCATTCTGCTGCTTCGTCAGAGCAGATTGATGAAGAAATTGAAGCGGATGTGATCCCTTCAACGCCTGTTGCTTCCTCGCCAATGCCTCAGTTCACAGCTGAAGAGGCTGGCGTTGAAGAAATTGAAGATGAAGACGTGGATATTGGATGCACTACGCCTGTGATGAATGATGACTTTTGGGAAAGTCAGCATCCCAATTCTCCACACTTCACCCCAATACAACAAATACCTCAGTCCCCTGCACCAACCGTTCAAGTAGGCTCTAAAGAAACTCATCCTACCTTGTCTGTGCATGAAGAAATTCCAGCCACTAGTGCTGAAGAAACTGATGCTGCTGATCCTTTCAACACACAGACCGCCACTGAAGAGGAACCAGAAATTCCTCAGCCTGAAGAACCGGAGATTGCGATTCCTGAGGTTGTGATGCAACTCACTGACACTCCTCCGCCCAAGCCAAAGGATCCATTCTCAAAGAAGCAAAAGTTCAAGGCTGCAGATTTCTTCAACGAGCATGTGTTCTTCACTGACTACAATCCCTATGATTCTGCTCGCATAAGGAAGAGGCGTTTCTGGACTGCTAGTCAAGCCAACTTTTATTCCTCTGTGCTATTCGACAAAGACAAAGTCTTCGATCATGCACACATTCCTCACGTGGACATGGAATCTCTGCCACGCTTCGAGCCTGTCCTCAGTGTTCTTCACGATGCTGGATTGCTGAATTTCTGCACTGACATCTGTGATTGGAATGAAGAACTCATTCTTCAATTCTATGCAACGCTGCACATCACAGGAAATTCTGAAGATGTGAACTCATGGGTGCTGGACTAGATGTCAGAAAATACTCACTACAAGGCACCAGCAACTGAACTACTTCGTGCCCTCCCACTCAGTCCTCCCCTTGAAGGTGCTCGTTGCGTCTACAATGAACCTGAGCTTACAAATCATTACATGCAAGTGCCGATGAAGCCTTTGAAGCTAGGGCAGGCCCCTCGAACCAAATTCCTCGTCAAGGAATTACTGTATGTGCCACGGACTGTCTATCGCATTCTGACGAAGACAATGAGTCCTATCAAAGGCCACGACTCAAATGATGAAGAAGTCGTTGGCATCATGAAGAATATGCTTTTCAATATCATTCATGGCATTCCCGTCAACTTCCATGATTTCTTCATGAGCACTCTGGCAAGTATTGCTATGTCACCATTTGAGCTGAAGCCTTATGCACCATGGATTATGAGGTTCATTAGGACAAGGTCTTCACTCAATTACAAGGCTGATACTCTGAACCACGGCAGCTACTTGCCTCCAAATGAAGTCCTCAAACGGACATTTTCCTTAGTTGATGACAAAGGCAAGGCATCTGCTGTAATAAATGAAGGCATTCGTCCATTGGATGGTCAATTTCGCAAAGCTGCATCCTACTCCACCAATGATGACTCTGCCGCCAACACCTCTGCCAAGCAAATTCCTCAAGCCACAACACCTAGGGTGATGACTGATCATGAGTTACTCCTCAGTCTTCATCAGAAAGTTGATCGCAATCATAAATGGGCCAAGCGTCAGTTTGGTTCAATTCTTCACAACATGACCTCCACACACAATGCAGTGAAGAAAAACCACTACTACCTCCATGAAACCTTCAACCGTACCTGGGCTGTTCTATCTCATGTCTACAACACAGAAGATCTGAAGAGCACGGGTCTCAAGGAAGAATTTGACTGGTCTGCACCTCCACCGAAGAGGTTCAAGAAGGTCAAGGTTCCTTCCTTGGTGGCCAGCTCCTATTCTTCATCGCGCGACACTGATGAAAATGAAGACTTGGACGACACTGCGGCAGGCCCTACTACAACAACCGACCCCGAGAATGCTGACGCTCCTCCATCAACTTGATATTCTTCAGGGGCGTTAGTCCTCAGTTTTGATCCTTTTGGTCATTAGATGACAAAGGGGGAGAAATCTGAGTTAGTCTTCAAGCGGGTCTATTATATGGGCGTTTTTTTGCTAAGTTACAACTCTCGCTCTTCTGAAACTTTCATTGGATCGAGTTGTAATCTTAAAACTGATGGTGCTCTGATACTTTTGATGCACTGTGCTCTGATTCTGCATGCTTGTTCCTCGTTAATATTATTACACGCATGCTGAATCTCTTCAGGCACCATATTTCATCATGCATTTCAAATTCTTCATATTATATGTCAAATGCATGTATGAATTACAAGATATATGGGGAGATCTCCATGATTCAACTCTTCAAGTGTGCATTGCTTCAAAAGCAAATTCCTCTTCAGGGGGAGTTCTTCTATATCGTGCAATCAAATTCCTCAATATCAGTACTTACACTTCATATGTTTATCCCCGTTGAAAACTTAACCTATATTGTCATCAATCACCAAAAAGGGGGAGATTGTAAGTGCATCTAGTGCCCCTTAGTGATTTTGGTGTATTGAAGACTTATAGGTTAAGGGACTAATGTGTTTATGAGTGTACACAGGTCTATAAGTCTATGAGGAGTTTGATATTTACAGTGAAAGTCGACCCCTAAAAATGAATATCTTCGACTGAAGATTTTGGTATTCCTGAAGACTTTCATGAAGACTTTGAAAGTGAAGAAATTGGTGTGTCCGTGAAGACTTGATATTCATGCAAGGAATATGAAGCTTGAAGACTTTCGTTTTCATAGTTTTGTTTTTCTCCTTCTTGAGTCATAGGAAACACCGTACTGTTAAAGGGGGTCGAGGAAATACTAAGGAAAAATTTCCATGTGATGCTCAACTCAAAATCCTACACCTACCAATCCCTTCGAGTGAAGCCATTGGAAATCTCATACAGTTTAGTCAATTTCTTCAGTGATAGAGACGAAGTTCTTCTGGTCGCTGAGGAATTTGTTCTGACTGAGGAGTTAGGAATTCGCCAGTGCGGATTGCCTACACAGTGAGGAACATGATAGCCCTGAGGAATTTGAGAGTCAAATTTCCGACCGTTGCTGTGCTACGTGCCAGCTGTCCCAAAATATCTTATCCACATAACGGTCATATCATTGAAGGGCATTTATGTCTTATCATGTCGGGCTGCTCCCTAGGCTATAAATAGCCTCCCCCTACAACCACTAGCTGGTTGGCTGCTCCGAGAGAAACTGACACTTGTCATTTGAGAGCAACCCATCCTCCGAGGACTTTGAGCGAAAATCATCGAGTGAGGAAAAACCCAAACCCAAACACCCACAAACCCAAAGTGATTGAGCATCACTAAAGAGATTGATCCTGCGTGGATCCGACGCTTGTTACCTTTGAAGACTATGCTTCTTCCAGACGGTTAGGCGTCATGGTCTAGAGCATCCAAGAGGAATTGTGGATCGCCGAGTGACCAAAGCCTGTGAAGGTTTGGAAGTCGCCTGAAGACTTACCACGAGTGATTGGACGAGGTCTGTGTGACCTTAGTTCAAGGAGAATACAGTGAGGACTTGGTGTCCTGAGCTGCGTGCTCAGTGACTGGGTGTCCGGGACTGTGTGTCCTCGAGTTTAAATACTCAGCCGCTCCAACCAGACGTACAACTGAGACAGCAGTTGGAACTGGTCTACCAAATCATTGTCTTCACCAACCTTACTGGTTCTATTTCCTCAACTCTTTCATTTCCTCATTACTGTGTTGAGTGATTGTTCATATCTGTGTTTGAAGACTTTGACTGAAGACTTTCTCAATTTCCTCAGTTCAATTTCTTCAGTCAATTTGTCTTCATCTTGAGTTATCCTGTGTTTACGCTTTCTCTACTCAGTGTTTGTCTTCATTTCATCATGATGACCATGTGTGTATTCTGTCATGCTTACTTCTGAGTACTTATTCCGTTACAAATAGTTCTTCGCTAAGGAATTTCCTCACCGGCAAATTCCTCAGTGAAGAATTCATAAAAATCGCCTATTCACCCCCCTCTAGTCGATATAACGCACTTTCAGCCCTTTCCCTTCTGATTTTCACGAGGCTCTCTCGTTCGAATTCGCAACGGGAGGACCCCTCCCAGTCCGTGCCCCTCGGGTACCGCAACACGAAGCGCCGGGCCATGGCCGACAGCCCTTGCGACCAGGGTTCAGAAAATGACAATCTCTCAACGAGTTTTTTGCAGCTCCTAAGGCGCCCGGCAAGGCCTGAAGCAGGCACCTCGCACGGCGGAAACTACTTCAAACATGCCAAGCTAAGTTGTTCCTACATGCCAACGTACCACAACGATGCCATGACATAGCACAGGAACAATAAATGCAGCATGTTAACTAGGAAATCGTAGTTTGTTGCACGCCCCCACGGGGCCCCATACTTGTCTCTCTCAATGCAGGAAGGAATGAAAACAAAACAAAAACAACATGTGCCCTGCAGCAGTTCGCGAGGAGGGATCTACAGCGACCTCCTGAGCTCAGCCAGACCCCACCTCGCGATTCACCAAAGCGCAATGACGGGATGCCCCGCTACCGCCCTCGAGGCGGACACGGCGGCGTGGCGGTTGATCATAGACGTCACTGGAGTAGCTGTCACCGGAGGAGGAGCCGCCGTAGCTTGACGAGCCGCGGTCGCCACCGGGAGCGGGTTCGCCTTCACCCTCGTCGCGACCATCGCCAGGACCGAGCACCTCATCGCCGCCATTGTCTTCAGGGCAGCACCCAACGCAACGGCCATCCCCTCCGAACACCCTCACGTAGAGGGTCGCGTCGCCATCGTACCTAAAGTGGAGGGTGCACGGCCTGCCCAGACCGCACGCACGGGCAAATGTCTGCCAGCCTCGGGCCAAGGCTGCGTTGCCGGCGACGGAGAACTCCACCGCGACCCAGGAGGCCCTACTGCAGCAGCCGTCCGCCTGCAACCAGAGCCGGCCTGGGCCAGCGGCCGGTAGCTCGCCGACGAAGAAGCGCGGGAGCTGAAGCCAGCTGCCGGCCGGGTTTTCCGACCACACGACGAATTCCGACAGCACCTCCACCGGGTGGAAGCACGGCTGAGGAGGCCGCGCAGCCACAGTACGCCTTCCTCCACCAACCGGGCAACCTCGAGATGGGCGACCCCCACCACGTGAAGGGCCACCACCGCGGCCGCAGGGAGCTGCGGCGGGGTCGTGGAGTGCTTGCGAGGGCGACCGCATCCGCGCTTGGGCAGAGGAGAGCCAGGCCCTTCCTGGCGAGCCTTCCCCTTCTCCGCGGCCGAAAACCTCTTCGCAGGCGCCATGGGGGATGCTACAAGCAACAGAGCGAGGGAGGAGAAGCGAGCGGAATGGGAATAGCTTGGCGACGGGGGCTCTCACCCCTCATTTATAGCCCAAGGAAGGCCAACTGTCGACCTCCACGATCGCAGGTAATGATACCCCTTTTTGCATGCAGCAGGGACTCGTTAAGTCGGGCAGTTGCCAAGGCACCGTGGGGAAGCGGAGGCACCCACATCCAATCAGTCGCCACACGTCGACCAAGGCCGTAGGCTATTGGGGCCTATGGCGCTCTGCACTTTCCCTTTGGCTTCGCCGCTAAGCCAAGTCCGAGCGCGCCTTGGGCCCGGGGGCTACTGTCGGCGTTCTGGGAACGGGGGTCCGTAGACTTGCCTGCCTGCGTCCCACGGCGTGGCTCCACCAGTGGCCCAGTACGACCCGTCTTCGTCAATCGACACTCCAGACCCTCGCGAGGGGCCAAGCCTCGCGAGGTGGATGACACAAGGCCTCCTCAGAAGCGTTCTCACCAGGTAGGCTCGCGAGGGAGGCGGAGAGATCAAGGCAAGGGGTACCTCGTGAGGTTCCCGTGACACAAGCCATGACAACAAAGGTCAGACGGGCGCCAACGCGCGTAGTGTCCTCGTTTCCCCTTTGGTGCTAAGGGGGCAAGCGCAAGCGCGGAGTACCGGGGCATCAGGCAAAGGTTTCCATACCGGTGCAACAGGACCAAGACCAGCAGGACGGCAGGACGGAGGTCATCGTGGAGCCCAAGACGGCGTCACCACCAGCGCCTTTGACAGGCGAAGACCACCTTTAGTCAGGATAGCTTGTACTAGCCATCCCCTTTCAAATTGGCCGTTGTTGGATCCCTTCCCGCTCAATATTTGGGGAGAGGACCAGGGCCTCTATAAATAGGACTAGCCACCACATTAGGAAGAGGATCGAAACCAGAACAAGTAGAACACCACACCAGCTCAAGAACACCTCTCCTCAGGAGGCTGTTCTTCCCTTGTACTGTTCATCATGAGCCCGAGAGGCAATCCACCACCACCACACAGGAGTAGGGTATTACACCACAACGGTGGCCCGAACCTGTATAAATCTTGTGTCTCTTGTGTTGTGAGTTCATCTAGCCAAGATTAGAGATCGCGGGGAGGCTGAGAGCAAGATTTGGTAGGGGGAAATCTTCGTGCGCACCCCAGTGTTCGAACCTCAAGGGTTTTGCCGGAACCCAAAATCCGACAGCATCATCCGAATCATCCACATATATAGCATCAACATATCATCATCCATATAGCACAAAGTCATCCACATATTCATGCACGAAGTCAGACATAGCATAATCCATGAGAAAGAAACATAACATCATCCACGAATAATACACCACACCACAGCCGACCTTCCACCACACCACCACACCACCATAGCACCACCACAACACCATCGCCTTTCCAGCACCGCCATAACCGAAGTCCACTGACAAAAAACATCATCACTAAAAAATGAAGAAGGACAACCGTTTAGCATGGCATTTTTTCTAGTTCTAAGTTTGCAGCGTCGGAAATGTTCTACCTATAAATTGATGCATCTTGAGAGTAGGGGGCTAACTAGAAGGGGCGAGCCATGAGACGAGGTAGAAGCACCACCATCATCACCACCTGGGTTATGAACTGTGGTGAATGGGCTCCGTGAACCAGGAGTACCACCACCAGGAGCAGAAGAATCGCCATCAATGTTTTATCCATATGATCCCTACATTGTGTTTGAAAGAGACATTAAGGAGAGATCTCAAGATATTTGTTGAAAAAAATATGATAGTGTCGGCGTTCTGGGAACGGGGGTCCCCAGACTTGCCTGCCTGCGGCCTGTGGCGTGGCTCCACCAGTGGCCCAGTACGGCCCGTCTTCATCAACCAACACTCAAGACCCTCGCGAGGGGCCAAGCCTCGCGGGGCTGACGACACAAGGCCTTCTCAGGGGCGGCCTCACCAGGCAGGCTCGCGAGGGAGGTGGAGAGATCAAGGCCAAGGGGTACCTCACGAGGTTCCCGTGACGCAAGCCAGTGTCCTCGTTTGCCCTTTGGTGCTAAAGGGGCAATCGCAGGCGCGGAGTACCAAGGCATCAGGCAAAGGTTTCCATATCGGTGCAACACGACCAAGACCAGCAGGACGATGGGACAGAGGTCACTGTGGAGCCCAAGACGGCGTCACCACCAGCGCCTTTGGCAGGCGAAGACCACCTTTAGTCAGGATAGCTTGTACTAGCTGCCCCCTTTCAAAATGGCCATTGTTGGATCCCTTCCCGCTCAATATTTGGGGAGAGGACCAGGGCCTCTATAAATAGGGCTAGCCACCACAGTAGGGGGACGAAACATCTACACACCACACCAGCTCAAGAACACCTCTCCTTGCGAGGCTGTTCTTCCTTTGTACTGTTCATCATCAGCCCAAGAGGCAATCCACCACCACCACACAGGAGTAGGGTATTACACCACAATGGTGGCCCGAACCTGTATAAATCTCTTGTCTCTTGTGTTGTTAGTTCATCGTGCTAGCTTAGAGATCGCGGCGGGGCTGAGGGCGTGTTCTGGTAGGAGGAAATCTTCGTGCGCACCCCAGTGTTCGAACCTCAAGGGTTTTGCCGGAACCCGATATCAGACATTTGGTGCGCCAGGTAGGGGTGCGCCAAAATATTCCTTCCGTTGATCCACGTCCCATCGCTTCGTTGCATCCATGTCGGACACCCGCCGAGCCCGCGCTGAGCGCCGGGCCGCTCTCACCGCACGCGTCGCCCAGACGGCTCCTGTTGGTGGACCTCCTCGTCGTTCTCCATCGCCTGCCGCCAACGCCGCCACCGGCCCGATAGGGAACGAGCAGCAAGCATCCTCACTGCACCCCTCGGTGCGGCGGGAAGGCCGCACCGCCACTCCATCGCTGACCCCAGTTGGCTCGTCGTCCCACGCTCATCGCGCCGCGGACGCGCAGGCCGTGCTGCTTCTGGCACGTGAGCTCCTACATTACCGCCCCGTCGACGACCTCTATGAAGAATGGCTCACTCGCATCACCGAGCTCGTCAGCACCACAGGGGGCTCTCCCGCGCCGTCTGTCACGCTGCCTCGCCCTCCGCCAGGTACGGGCGACGCGGCTCATGTAGCGCCTCCACCACCTACGCCCCAAGACGGCGCCCTGGCTCCAAGGCGCGCGACACCTGGACATGACCCACCACATCCAGCGCCCGCGCGACAAGAAATAAGCTATCAAGAAATCCCTCAGCCTCAAGAAGGCGCCCTCGTGCTCCCCGCACCGGCGCGACAAGACCGCGTACTACCTCTGGCGATGGTGCGCAGGTATCCTCAAGAGAAAGCTCCGCGTCAGCAAAGGGCCCCGATGACCACAACAGGTTGCCGCGCCTTCACCCCCGAGCTGCGTAGCATCGCCTGGCCGGGCAAGTTCAAGCCGGACCTACCTCATCGCTACGACGGCACCCCCGACCCCACGGAGTTCTTGTAGCTCTACGAGCTGAGCATCGAGGCGGCCAACAGAGACGAGAAGGTCATGGTGAACTGGTTTCCCATGGCGCTCAAGGATGGTGCCCGTTCATGGCTCCTGAACCTGCCTCCCGGCTCGATCTCATCCTAGGACGAGATGCGCAGCCGCTTCATCGCCAACTTCCAGGGCACTCGCGACTGCCCCCGGCCGGGGGTAACCTGCGCCGCATCAAGCAACAGCTCGGGGAGACCCTGCAGAAATACATCCAGCACTTCAACAGCATCCGCCTCAAGATCCCCAAGGTGACGGATAAGGCCATCATCTCAGTATTCTCTGATGGCGTCCGCGACGTCAAGATGAAGGAGGAGCTCTCCATCCACGTGGAGTTGTGCACATCCCTGGAGCTGTTCAACCTGGCGACCAAGTGCGCAAGAGCTGAAGAAGGATGCCTCTCCCTCCTCGAGCTCCCTGCTACAGACCCAGAAGAAAAGAAGACCAAGGCCAAGGACGCGAAGCGCAAGGGAGTAGCCGTGCTTGCGGCAGAACCAGACACAAAGAGCTGCAGGGACCAGCCGGAGTCGTCCAAGGGCAGCCGACCGTTCTGCACCTACCACAACCTCCACACCCACAACACCAACGACTGCCAGGAGCTCAGGGCCGTTCGAGAAGGACGCTTCGGTCGACGCCCCGAGTGCAACGACCGGGGCAACAGCCGAGGAGGAGGACATGGCGGAGGACGATGGGACGACCGCGGCCCTCGCCAGGAGTGGCGTGACCGACCTCGCGAGGATCGTTGCCAGGACCAGCCTCGCGAGGGCGCCTGGAGGGATCAGCCTCGCGAGGACCGCCCACAGGGTAACGCAGGCCTTCCTCCACTGCCGCCGCCACCAAGAAGAAATGATGACCATCACCAGGACGAGGGGGCTGGGGGCCTCCATGAGCCGTGCGCTATCGCTTGCATCTTGGGCGGAGCTCAGGCCCCAGCCTCTTAGCGCATCTTCAAGCAGTTTGCTCATGAGGTGAATGCAATCCTCCCCAGGCTCGAGGCCACATGCCCGCTCATGTGGTCCAAGTGCGCCATCACCTTGAGCTCGGCAGATCAACTCAAGTGCGCGGCTACTACTGGCGTCCTCCCAATGCTCTGTTCACCAGTCATCAGCAACATGCAAGTCACCAGGACCCTCATCGATGGCGGCGCAGGGCTTAACGTCTTGTCCGTAGAGATGTTCGACAACCTTCAAGTGCCATATGATCAACTTCAGCCTACCAAGCCTTTCTCAGGAGTTACTGATGGTTCCACCACCCCGATGGGGCAGGTCCGCCTCCCTGTCACCTTCGAAAAGCGCGACAACTACCGCACCGAGCTCATCGACTTTGACGCCGCCCACATCCACCTGTCGTACAATGCCATCCTCGGGTATCCAACCCTGGCCAAGTTCATGGCGGTGACCCACCACGGCTACAACGTCCTCAAGATGCCAGGAAGTGGCGGAATTATCACGGTCCCCTGCGAAGAGGGAGATGCGGTGTGCTCCCTCGAGCGTGCCTTCCAAGCTGCAGCAATCGAGGACCCGGACAGCAAGGGCGAGAACCCTCCTGAGGCCATCCCCAAGAAGAAGAAGCAACCGCTCCACACAAGGCCTCAGGAGGTTGGCATCCGGGGTGGTGCCGCATCAGGATCAGCGCCCGTGCCTGGGATGCCTTCTTTCATCGCATAGGAAGGCGTGTTGGGCGCCCTCCTCGGGCAGGGCTCGGGGGCTCTCTTCTGGAGGGCCTCTGACCTCGCCAACATCACGAGGGAGGCGCTCGGGCATCACTTGGAGGCATGCCTTGCGACACGTTTCCCTCAGGAAGGCACATGGCGTGGAAAGCCCAACGTTCAGGAGTTCATCGCCAAGACCACTCAGGAGCTTTAGAAAGCGAGGGCCATGCGCGGCGACCGCCGCTTGCCTGGCGTGGCTCCCCATCCAGGCGAGGATGGTGGGCTGCGCGTCTGCATCGACGTTCCAGGGCTCAACCGAGTCGCATCTCAGGAGCGCTTCTGGCCTTCGCGCGTGGGACACTGCGAGGGTCCGCCGCACAGCTGCGTTCGCATGCCTTTCGGCCTGCCGAACACGGCTGCCACCTACCAGCTTCACCTGCAGAGCATTCTGGCGGCTCAGGAGGCCAGACATCACTCTGTCCTAGCGGAGATGGAGACGGTCCTCAAGGAGCCACCTGGACCCCCAGAGCCTCCCGAGGCTCAGGGCCCCAGTGGCTCGTGAGGGTCGGCCCCTTCACCGCGCATCTCCAAGCTGCTCCAACACCCCCATCTACAACGGTACCAAGTGACATCTCCCAAGTTCATTTCAGCTGGGAGCGCCCTCAGGGCTGCATCATTCCCAGGCCGCGCGGGCCCGTTCCCGCGGCATGTATCCCTTTTTCTTATGTCTTTAGCTTACCTTGCTGGGGGCGCCCCTCGGGCTGTATCATGCCCAAGCCGCTCGGGTCTGACTCAGTGGCATGTATCCATTCTGCGTTTACCTAAGCTGATTTGCCTTTCATGCCTAGTCTGCTCGACTGACACCTACCACAGGAGCCGCTCGCGCTGGCACGGTGCTTGCGCACGGGTCCGTCCCTGCAACACCGACAAATCTGAGCGGTCGAGCTCTAGCCCGCAGCAGCCCCGCACACGTCACCTCACTAGACCCTTAGTGCCCTCACCTCTCTCTCGGAGCAACCAATGGCCAACCAGCAATCATAATGGCAACCTATGCTTTTCACGTTCTGATTTACAAGAACCTCCTGAGGTCTACAGCGGGCGGCACCACGAGCTCCCTCTCTTTCCTATGCGATTCACTTGCGTGTTAAAAGGGGGGCTCCTGAGCATCGTGACTCAGGAGCTCTTACTGGCTCTCCAGCCCTCACCCTCTAGCCCTGACCACGGCATCGCGACCTGGCATACCAGCGGCGGCTGAGCTCGCTCGAGGGCCGGGAACTGAGGACGTAGAGCACGAAGGAGAGTGTGGGGAAGAAAGCGGAGGCTCGCACGGGCCTAACCTAGCTGTGCCACGGCCGCCGACGCACAAGTCTGATGCAAGGGAACGACTCCAGACTACCGAGATAAGTCTTGTGCCTGGAACAACTAATCGTTGCAATGCAAAATTCTCACTTGTTGCGGCTCTGTAATGGCAACGCTGACTTCCTTTCTCACCTCTTGGCGGCTGCTTGCACACTAAAGGGGACCTCCTGAGCATCACACCTCAGGGGCTCTTACTAGACCTCGGGCCGCTCACCTCCTGGCCTTGACCATGGCATCGCGACCTGGCATACCAGCGATGGCTGCAGCCTGCCTAGGGACTGGGACCAGTTAGTGTAGAGCGCTAAGTCGTCGCGAGGTTAGAAAGGGGGAACCCATCCAGAACAGGACAAGCACTCGCATGATTTCATAATAAGGATAACATCAGCAAAAGACATCGCAGACCCTTTACACGCCCCCGCGGGGTGTTTTCTCAATTCCTCGCAAGGAACAAAAGACGAGAACTCTGAGGAGCCCTAACTACATGCGCCTCCGTGGCCGACGCCATCATCAACAGTGGGCCATGAGAGACCGGCGCCAACCCCATCCAGATCAGCGGCGACGAAGTCCAGATGCAGCCGCCTTGCGCCGGCCTCGTAGAGAGCTCGGGGGTGCGTAGCTATCGTCGCTTGTCTCCGGAGTCTCGAAGAGTTCGGGAGAATCGTTGGACTCCCAAGCATCGCTGCTGCTACTGGAGGAGCCGTTGGGGGAGCGAACGGTAGGCCCGGCCACCGCCGCGTCGACCTCCTGATTGCCCCCTCCGGGGCAGCACTCTAGGCGGCAGCCTTCTGCGTCGAAGACCTTGAAGAACAACGTGGAGGCGCCATCGTAATCAAAATGGATCATGAGGGCACCCCCCGTTCGGCAGACCCGGGCGACTTCGCCCCAGCCTCGGGTCATGAAGATCTTGTCAATGGAGACGACTTCAACCTCTGCTCCGGTCGCCGGAGCACCACAATCGGCGTGCTGCAGCCAAAGCTCGAGTGGCCCCCTCGTCGGCACCTCGGTGGAGAAGAACGAAGGGAAGAGGATCCAGGTGCTTGGAGGCATCACCGCATGCAGCACGAGCTCGCGAGAGGAGTCCGCGGCGTGGACTCCAGGGGCAACGGCACGCGCCACCACGGTGTGCCGACCGCGACTGCGACGCGGGTGGCACCACTCGCCATCCCTTTCTCTGATCCCTCGGCTCAGGCACACTGGGGTAGTGGGTACCCAGGAAGTGGCCGCTCGCACAAAGGCCTCGTCATCTCCAGCCCCACGACCTCACCACGGCGGTGGGCCGGCCTCTTCTTCGGCGGGAGCGGATCAGGTACATCTCGGGGAGCCTTCCCCTTCTCTTCGGCCGAGAAGCTATGAATCGGCTCCATTGGCGTCAAAATTGGAGGTGGAGCAGGGGAGAAGAAGCAGGCGGAGCAAGAAGAGATGGGAGATGAGGGGCTCTCGCCCCTCCTCATTTATAGCCCAAGGGAGGCCAACCGTCGACCTCCACGATCGCAGGTAATGATAACCCTTTTTGCATGCAGCAGAGACTCGTCAAGTCGGGCAGTTGCCGAGGCAGTGTGGGGAAGCGGAGATGCCCACGTCCAATCAGTCGCCACGCGTCAACCAAGGCCGTAGGCTGTTGGGGCCCGTGGCGCTCTGCACTTGCCCTTTAGCTTCGCCGCTAAGCCATGTCCGAGCGCGCCTTGGGCTTGGGGGCTACTGTCGGCATTCTGGGAATGGGGGTCCCCAGACTTGCCTGCATGCGGCCTGCGGCATGGCTCCACCAGTGGCCTAGTACAACCCGTCTTCATCAACCAACACTCAAGACCCTCACGAGGGGCCAAGCCTCGTGGGGCGGATGACACAAGGCCTCCTCAGGGGCGGCCTCACCAGGCAGGCTCGCGAGGGAGGCGGAGAGATCAAGGAAAGGGGTACCTCGCGAGGTTCCCGTGACGCAAGCCATGACGACCAAGGCCAGGCGGGTGCCAGGCGGGCGCCGCCACGCGCAATGTCCTTGTTTCCGCTTTGGTGCGAAGGGGGCAAGCGCAGGCGCGGAGTACCAAGGTATCATGCAAAGGTTTCCATATCGGTGCAACAAGACCAAGACCAGCAGGACGGAGGTCACCATGGAGCCCAAGACGGTGTCACCACCAGCGCTTTTGGCAAGCGAAGACCACCTTTAGTTAGGATAGCTTGTACTAGTTGTCCCCTTTCAAAATGGCCGTTGTTGGATCCCTTCCCGCTCAATATTTGGGGAGAGGACTAGGGCCTCTATAAATAGGGCTAGCCAACACAGTAGGGGGACAAACTCAGTTCATCTACACACCACACCAGCTCAAGAACACCTCTCCTCGCGAGGTTTTTCTTCCTTTGTACTGTTCATCATCAGCCCAAGAGGCAATCCACACCACATAGGAGTAGGGTATTACACCACAACAGTGGCCCGAACCTGTATAAATCTCGTGTCTCTTGTGTTGTGAGTTCATCATGCTAGCTTAGAGATCGCGGCGAGGCTGAGGGCGTGTTTCGGTAGGAGGAAATCTTTGTGCGCACCCGAGTGTTCGAACCACAAGGGTTTTGCCGGAACCCGATATCCGACAGATAGGTAATGGTTGACTAGTTTGGCAATGTACTAACTGGAGTCCTTGTGCCATATGCCAAGAAATCTTTGTTCATTAGCATTTGTGGGTACGGTCGAGGATTTGGTGGTGGCGGTCCCATTGGTGGAGCACGGGTGCCATGTTGAAGAGCCGAGTAGACATTATGCATGTTAGTTTACAAGCGAAGATGGAGGTCAAAAGTAGTGAAAGCACAAAATTTATCTTGGCTCTAAGTGGTCAAAACTAACCTCCATTTGTGTCGGGCGGTACTCCTCGAGCACTCATAGTTTGGACTCATGTTCTATGCACTCTTGACGATAAACATTGAGATACATAAGTAGGCCTACAATTTGACATGATGGATCTAATTAGCAAAGCCATGCAGGAAAGAAAGTGAGAAAGAGGATGAAAAGGAGAAAAATGCTTACATCTTCCTCTCTGGATCGACTAGGTCATCCCCAGGATGTCTTAGCCACACTCGCGCTTGTGCTGACCGAAGCTATGTGCATTTGACGATAGGATGGATCACGCCATTAAGAAGCCCATGGTGACCATGTGGCCTGCCGTGTCTAGAAAAAACCACCACCATCTCCTCGATCTTCGATAGTATGGGATCAGGTAAGTGCCTGTTTCGCCGACGATATGTAGCCTTGTAGGCCGTCAGATGTTCCCTAGCCTTGCTGTAGTAAGGGCCCTCCCCATCCTCGGGCATCTTCCGCACACGGCCAAGCTTCCAAGCCTCCATATATGAGATGGCTTCTTTATCACTCCTTCCTGCAATGTCAAACAGATGTTACACATATATACGAACATGGTGGGAAATGAAAGAAGGATGTTGACTCTGGTTTCCTTGAGAGTGTGTTCCGTCGGTTCCCTGGTATTAGGACACAATGCAAGTTTTGGCGGGATTGCTACCCTCCTAAGATCACGGAGTGGCCTAACCCTGGCCAGTTTGACCGAGAAAGCTACCCTTTGACCGGCGATGAACGATGTTCCACCAATGTAATAGTTTGCCTGGTTGTCCTAGGTTATCCCATAAGAACATTTGAAAACAAATTTTGAGCCCAACCTATCACAAGATTCCCTCCGGGTTATCCTCCATGGCAGTTTCCCCCTCTAAGTGCAGGCGGTAGTGCCGTCCGTGAAGGGGGTCACACACCCGAGCTGTGTATTGCCTATTTAAACATTCCACCACACTTTTAGACATGTGTTCAGACACAATGCAAGTTTTGGTGGGATTGCTACCCCCCAAAGACCCTAGAGCAGCCTAACCCTGGCCAGTTTGACCGTGAAAGCTACCCCTTTGACCGGTGAAGAATGACAATGTATTTTTCTGCCTGGTTGTGCTATGTTAGCCCATAGGAACATATGGACACAAAGTTTGAGCTCAACCTATCACAAGATTCTCTCCAGGTCACCCTCCATGGCCGTTTCCACCCTCTAAGTGCAGGCGGTAGTGTTGTCCGTGAAGGGGTCATACCTAGAGCTGTGTATTGCCTATATAAATATCCCACCACACTTTTAGACATGTATTAGGACACAATGCAAGTTCTGGTGGGGATTGCAACCCGACGAAGACCCCAGAGCGGCCTAACCCTGGCTAGTTTGACCAGGAAAGCTAACCCTTTGACCGATGACGGACGACTTGCCACCAATGTAATTTTCTACCTAGTTCTGCTAGGTTAGCCCATAAGAACATTTTAAAACAAAGTTTGAGCCTAACCTATCAAAAGATTCCCCTCGGGTTACCCTCTGTGGCAGTTCCCCCCTCTAAGTGCAGGTGGTAGTGCCGTAAGTCAAGGGGGTCACACTCTGAGCTGGGTACTGGGTGTTTAAACCTCCAACCACACTTTCATAGTTTACTAGGACACAATGCAAGATTTGGTGCGATTGCCACCCCCCGAAGGCACTAGAGCGGCCTAACCCTAACCACTGTTTAACTGGGAAATCTAGGCTTTTGACCGGCTACAAACGACATCCCACCAATGTACATTTCTACTTAGCCGTGCTAGGTTATCCCATAGGAACATGAAAAACAAAGTTGGATCCCCTATCAATATTCAAAAATATTTCCTCTGGGTTACCGTGGTGGGACTTTCCCCCGATCTATGTGTCGAACCTTCATGAGTCCAGCACATGTATAAACAGTTTTTCTAAAATCCTTGAAACTTTGTGATCCAAATAGATGTAAAGCTTTTCTCATTTTGCCAAGGAATGAAAGATATACAAACAAGTCAAAACAAGAGGGTGTTTTCTGCAAAATTTGAAACAAAAATGATTGTAGTTTGTTGAAACTTTAAAATATTATACCAACAGAATCCTTTCTAGATTCTGGTCCAAAAGCATATAAAATTTGTCAAAATCAATGGAACAATGAATTACTTGTGATTTTGACAAAGTATAAGAACCTATTTGCAAAAATACATGTGGTCGCATTTCTAACATAAGAAAAAATAGAAACAAAGTGGATATTCATAATCTACGAAAAACTCTACCCAAAATTGATATGTAATTTGCATATGTTTAAGTTTAGATAAGTCAGATTTAAATTAAAAATAGAAACATATTTAAAATTATAAAATAATAGAGAAAAACTCTTTCTCGACGGCTGTCGTCAGGGCCGACGGCATAGATCTAATGTTGTGAGCCTTCCGTTAGCCAATGGGACGTATGGCGACGTATGTATCTATGCCGACAACCATCGTCGGCGTATATGGGGGCATTGCCGATGGTTGTTGTCGACGTATATGGGGGCTTTGCCGACGGCCTCCGTCTGCAATTTCGGAGCTTTGCTGATAACTGCTATCTCTTGAGCTTGCGTTGGTTTTTCCTTGAAGAGGAAAGGGTGATGCAGCAAAGTAGCATAAGTATTTCCCTCAGTTTTGAGAACCAAGGTATCAATCCAGTAGGAGACGACGCACAAGTCACCGCACAAACAATCAAGAACTTGCAACCAACGGGATAAAGGGGTTGTCAATCCCTTCAGGGTCACTCGCAAAACTGAGATCTAATAGAGATAGATAAACAGTAAAGTAAACATTTTTGGTATTTTTGGTTTATAGATTGGAAAGTAAAGATTGCAAAATAATAGATCGGAAACTAGCAAGATGTAAACAAGATTCAATATAATGGAAAAGAGACCTGGGGCCATAGGTTTCACTCGTGGCTTCTCTCGAGATAGCATACATTACGGTGGGTGAACAAATCACTACCGAGCAATTAATATAAAAGCGCATAATTATGATGACATCTAAGGCAATGATCATGAACATAGGCATCACGTCCGTGTCAAGTAGACCGACTCCTGCCTGCATCTACTACTATTACTCCACAAATCGACCGCTATCCAGCATATGCATCTAGAGTATTAAGTTCATAAAGAACGGAGTAACGCATTAAGCAAGATGACATGATGTAGAGGAATTAACTCAAGCAACATGATGAAAACCCCATCTTGTTATCGTCGATGGCAACAATACAATACGTGCCTTGCTGCCCCTACTGTCACTGGGAAAGGACACCGCAAGATTAAACCCAAAGCTAAGCACTTCTCCCATTGCAAGAAAGATCAATCTAGTAGGCCAAACTAAACCGATAATTCAAAGAGACTTGCAAAGATATCAAATCATGCATATAAGAATTCAGAGAAGATCCAAATAATGTTCATACATAATCTTGTTCATAAATCCACAATTCATTGGATCTCGGCAAACACACCGCAAAAGAGTATTACATCGAATAGATCTCCAAGAATATCAAGGAGAACTTTGTATTGAGAATAAAAGAGAGAGAAGAAGCCATCTAGCTAATAACAATGGACCCGAGGGTCTGTGGTAAACTACTCTCGCTTCATCGGAGAGGTAATGGTGTTGATGTAGAAGTCCTCCGTGATCGAATCCCCCTCCGACAGATCGCCGAAAAAGGCCCCAAGATGGGATCTCACGGGTACAAAAGGGTGCGGTGGTGGAAAAGTGGTTTCGTGGCTCCTCCTGATGTTTTTAGGGTATAAGAGTATATACATGCGAAGGAACTAGGTCAGGGGAGCTACAAGGGGCCCACGAGGGTGGGGGGCGCGCCTACCCCCCTGGGCGCGCCCTCCTGCCTCATGGACGCCTCATTGCCTCTCCGACTTCATCCCCAAGTCTTTTGGTTTGCTTTCGGTCCAAGAAAGATCATCGCGAAGGTTTCATTCCGTTTGGACTCCCTTTGGTATTCCTTTTCTGAAAAACTCTAAAATAGGAAAAAACAGAAATTGGCACTAGGCCCTCGGTTAATAGGTTAGTCTCAAAAATAATATAAAATAGCATATTAAAGCCCATTAAACATCCAAAATAGATAATATAATAGCATGGAACAATAAAAAATTATAGATACGTTGGAGACGTATTAAGCATCCCCAAGCTTAATTCCTGCTTCTCCTCGAGTAGGTAAATGATAAAAACAGAATTTTTGATGTGGAATGCTACCTAACATATTTATTCATGTAATTTTCTTCATTGTGGCATGAATGTTCAGATTCGAAAGATTCAAGACAAAAGTTTAATATTGACATAAAAACAATAATACTTCAAGCATACTAACAAAGCAATCATGTAGCGACCAGACCTCAAATGGCCAAGACTCTGTGCATCAGTGTCATCCCTGGATCGGTAATGCTGACACGCACAGTACTCAAGGAATTATAATAGAGTTTCAATCACACACTTATTACATCGAGTCCTCGTAGAGAGTATGATTACACAAAAATATCAAGGCTGAAGGCCATCTAACTAAATAACTGGGAAGCTTCGAAGGTAAATGAGTCCATCAACTCCAACGGCATATATGAGTGCAAAACAATGACCTATCGCACCTTATTCATCATCTGAGTAGTCTGCAACATGAGACGTTGCAGCCATGTAGGTCAGCACACTGAATATGCTGGCTGACTTACACTGTAAAGCAATGAAATGCAAGAACTATATCTACATGCAGTATTTGGCTGGTGGAAGCTGTAAGTTTATGATTTTGCATAAAGCTAATTTTTCCCTACAACAAAGGAATAAATTTATTTAACTACTCCGAAGTTGCCCAATTATTTGAGAAGGTAACCCCAACTCAAACCTCAATTAAAAGTATCATCATTAACCCAACAAGTTAATTAATTAAAGTGATGAGATCACATCAATAGCTTCAAGTAGTAGGTACTCAAGATGTCCATAACCGGGGACACGGCTAACCATGATTAGTTTATACACCCTGCAGAGGTTTGCGCACTTTTCCCCACAAGACTCGACCGCATTCATGATCGGATGATCGAGACATAGTCTTTCTGAAGCATTAACTCTCTACTCCGGGCGGACCGGTACACCTACTTTCCCCTACATCTGCTAGTCCACCTCTTCAAGAGCTCCCGCAACTTACTCAACTATGCCAGAGCCCATAATGGCTTGTGGTTGCACACGGAAGTTTCTAGCATGAATAATCTTATGATCCCTTTGAGCCTGGGTGGCGAACCATAGGAAAAATCACACGGGTACTCCATGATTTCCCAAAAACAGGCAACACTGGGTTCCCCAGGTGTCTCAACCAATCCACCCAGATGTATATTAAAGTTGCCACCTTAATGTTATCCATGCTTAAATAACTCTCAAACTTCCATGTGTAAATCATGATCCAATCCCCGTCTACGAGCATGGCTAAGCAATAATATGCATAACGTATATACCCTGGGTGATCAAAAGGTATTAGGTTCCTACCTCAAGCACTACAACTAAACCACATGTTCCTAAACCCTACTCATCCAAATATTTGAGGGGTAGAACTGATGCATAGTAAAAACTACGTATAAAAGAGTATGATCAAAGTGCAACTTGCCTTGCTAACGATCTCCAAATTCTAGAGATTCGTAGTAACAAGCTTTGCACTCCGGGTAATCTAGCGTAGACAAACAGTAGCGTACGTAAGCAATCACTCAAACGAATCAACAAGAAAACCAAGAAAAGATCCAAATCAAACATGAAAAAAGAAAATGGCTTAAACTATAAAAGTCAAACCTAACAACAATATTATTATGTGGATTAGATCTTAACAACAGGTACAAGTGATTAGCTACGATTTGCAAAAAGATTCAACTCAAACGAAGAAACGAAACTAAAAAAACAAATGAAACAAGATCGTTTACTAATCTAGAGTAAACTCAAATTTTGCAGTACCAAAATCATGTTCAAGTTGATTAACTGGAAAGAATAGAACGATACGAAGATTTAGGCACTGGTTTCATCTAATTTGGATAAAAAAGTAAAAAGTTATGCTAGTTTAAAGATCAGGGGCTAAATCGCGAGAAAACTATTCACGGATAGGTCCCTGGCCAAAAAATAAACTAAACATAAAAACCTATGCGCGAACGTTTGCTAACAGAACAAATCTTACGAATATTGTCCGTTAAAACGAACAAACGAGCGAATGTTCGTTCAATAAAAAAATCGAAACTAAACCGATCTAAACCAAAACGAAGTAAAAATAAACCGGAGAATAAACCGGTTCGTCATCGACGGCAACGGCGTCAAGTCGGCGGCGGCCGGCAGCAGCGTGGGTGTCGAGAGGCGGGGCGGCGACGACATGCGGCAGCGGCAGCATCGCGAGGCAGTGGTGCGGCGCGTGTGGCGGCGGTGGCAGCGCGAGCGGCGGCGGTGGAGGGCTTCGGCGGCGGTGGCGGCGCTCGGTGGCGCAGGGCGAGCTGCGGCGGCGGGGTTGGCGAGGGAAAACGGAGGCGGGGCGGTGGCTTATAAAGGGGCCTCCAGGGGGTGGTGGCTTGAAGGAGGGGGCGAGGCAAGGTGGCGGCGGCGCGGGTCCGAGCCGGAGTCGGCGTCGGGCGGCGGCGGGAGTCCTCCCGCGCTCGGAGGAGGCGGTCGGGCGCTTGGCCGGCTAGGCTTCGGCCCAGTCGGTCCGAACTCTTTTTTTAACAATTTCGCCGCGACGAAAAATCATAAATAAATATAAAAAAAATTCTAAAAATTCCAGAGACAATTTTCACCGTCCAAACCTAATATTTAGGACGAGATGAACATTTTTGGGACTAAGATGCAATTTTTAATAATGCAATATTTTTCTAATTCAAATAAAATAGCAAATAAAATACCAATAAAATATTAAATTTGATTTTAAAATTCTTTCTTCAATATTTCTCTTAGGTTGAAGAAGTCATATTATCTTCCTTCATATATTTTTAATATTGGAAATTATTGGAGAAAAATTATAAAATCAAATTGATCCTTTCTTCAAATTTGAAAAAAAATTGAAATATGAATTTTGTGAAACCTCCAATTCTCTCCTTGGGTCCTTGAGTTGCTTAAGCTTTCTAGGATCACAGCAAAATGCAAGAATAAATATGATATGCATATGATGATCTATGTATAACATCCAAATTGAAAATTGGGATGTTACAAATCATGTCTTCTCAAAATAACATGGCCAATGAAAGCTATCCCTACAAAATCATATAGTCCGGCTATGCTCTATCTTCATCACACAAAATATTTTATCATGCACAAACCCGATGAAAAGCCAAGCAATTGTTTCATACTTTTGATGTTCTCAAACTTTTCAATCTTCACGCAGTACATGAGCGTGAGCCATGGACATAGCACTATAGGTGGAATAGAAGGGTGGTTGTGGAGAAGACAAAAAGTAGAAGATAGTCTCACATCAACTAGGTGTATCAACGGGCTATGGAGATGCCCATCAATAGATATCAATGTGAGTGGGTAGAGATTGCCATGCACCAGATGCACTAGAGCTATAAGTGTATGAAAGCTCAAAAAGAAACTAAGTGGGTGTGCATCCAACTTGCTTGCTCATGAAGACCTAGGGCACTTTGAGGAAGGCCATCATTGGAATATACAAGCCAAGTTCTATAATGAAAATTCCCACTAGTATATGAAAGTGACAACATAGGAGACTCTCTATCATGAAGATCATGGTGCTACTTTGGAGCACAAGTGTGGAAAAAGGATAGTAGCATTGCCCCTTCTCTCTTTTTCTCTTTTTTTATTTGGGCCTTCTCTCTTTTTTATGGCCTCTTTTTTTTCGTCCGGAGTCTCATCCCGACTTGTGGGGGAATCATAGTCTCCATCATCCTTTCCTCTCATGGGACAATGCTCTAATAATGAAGATCATCACACTTTTATATACTTACAACTCAAGAATTACAACTCAATACTTAGAACAAAATATGACTCTATGTGAATGCCTCCAGCGGTGTACCGGGATGTGCAATGATTCATGAGTGACATGTATCAAAAAATTATGAACGGTGGCTTTGCCACAAATACGATGTCAACTACATGATCATGCAAAGCAATATGACATTGATGGAGCGTGTCATAATTAACGAAACGGTGGAAATTTGCATGGCAATATATCTCGAAATGGCCATGGGAATGCAATAATAGGTTGGTATGGTGGCTATTTTGAGGAAGGTATATGGTGGGTGTATGGTACCGGCGAAAGTTGCGCGGCACAAGAGAGGCTAGCAATGGTGGAAGGGTTACAGTGTGTATAATCCATGGACTCAACTTTATGGTACTGTTGTGAACTCATTATTTATTTATATTGGTGTAAAACTTACTGAATTCCAACTTCTCTATGGTTCATACCCCCCGATACTACTCATAGATTCATCAAAATAAGCAAACAACACGCGAAAAACAGAATCTGTCAAAAACAGAACAGTCCGTAGTAATCTTAAACTTTCGAATACTTCTATAACTCCAAAAATTCTGAAATAAATTGGTGAACGTGAGGAATTTTTATATTAATCTTGTGCAAAAATATTCAACCTAAAGTCACTCTTCTATAAAAAATTACAGCTATTCTCGTGAGTGCAAAAGTTTCTGTTTTTTACAGCAAGATCGCAATGACTTCAGCCAAGTCTTCCCAAAGGTTCTACTTGGCACAAACTATAATTAAACATAAAACCACATCTAACCATATGCTAGATGAATTATTTATTAATAAAAAGGAGCAAAAAGTAAAGAACAAACATAAAATAGGGTTGCCTCCCAACAAGCGCTATCGTTTAACGCCCCTAGCTAGGCATTGATAATTCAATGATGCACACATTAAAGACAAGAATTGAAGCTCAAAGAGAGCATCATAAAACACGTGAAAAAGACATATAAGTCTAACATACTTCCTATGCATCAACATTTTATAAGCAAACAAATTATCAAGGCAAGCAAAAACTAGCATATGCAAGGAAGAAGAAAGAGACGATAGCAATCTCAACATGAAGAGAGGTAATTTAGTAAGATAAAAATTTCTACCACCATATTTTCCTCTCTCATAATAATTACATGTAGTATCATAAGCAAATTCAATAATATATCTATCACATAACATATTCTCAACACGATCCACATGCATGCGAAGTTGACACTCTTCCAAAATAGTGGGGTTAACATTAACACCTCTCCAAACCCACTTTCATCAAAAATTTCATAAGATTGAACATGCTCCAAATATGTGGGATCTAAAGTTGACACTCTTCCAGACCCACTTTCAATATTATTGCAAACACTATTATCAATCTCATATTCATCATGGGGCTTAAAGAAATTTTCAAGATCATAAGAAGAATCACCCCAATCATGATCATTGCAACAAATAGTAGTCATAGCAAAACTAGCATCCCCAAGCTTGAGGTTTTGCATATCATTAACACAATTGACATTAAGAGAGTTTATAATAACATCATTGCAATCATGCTTTTCATCGAAGGAACTATCAAGTATGGGTGCAATAGCAACGATCTCATGTTTAACATAAGGAACTATAGAAAATCCGTCTTCATAAATATTGGCATCATGGCCACAAGAATAGCAAGCATCGTGTTCATCAAGGGATATTTCAATCAAATCATCGGAATCATAATTATCTATAGATTCATGCATATCATTAGTTTCTTCCAAAGCAATGGTCATTCTTTCAATAAATTCTTTGACATAGACATTATGAGCATAGTTTTCATAGCAATATTTAAGTATGTCAAAAATTTCAGATTCGTAGAGAGTAATATCATACTTTTCAATCAAAGAAGCAACTTCAGAAGCACCCTTAAAAGCGACAAATTCTTCAATTTGTTTGATATCATAGTAACTATAAACACCCTTTGCATAAGAAGATAAGATTTCATTATCATTAAACTCACATAGGTAGGGAAGGTGATTTTAAGGTTCTTAGAGCAACAAGTAAAATCATAAATTTCACAAAGATTACAAGCATAGCACAACAAACTATTTATTTGATTCCATATGATTGTCCCTTTTTCAGACAAATGGTGACGCACAAAATGAGCATGCTCATCTAAAGATTTCCCCTCAACTAAACTAGTTGGGGTTTCAGCACGAGCACAAATAGATCGAAGATGATCCAAGTAGAACACTTTAAGTGGATCCATATCAACAGATTTTTAGCAAGCAAAGATGCAAGCAAATAGAAGGCACATGGAAATAGAAACAAAAAGACATACGAGAAGAAGGCGAAGAAAAGGCAAATCTTTTTGAAAATCGTTTTAGAAATGAGGGAGAGGAAAACGAGAGGCGAATGGCGAATAATGTAATGCAAGGGAGAATTGTTTATAATGGGTATTGGTATGGCTTGACTTGGCATAGATCTCCTCGGCAACGCGCCAAAAATCCTTCTTGCTACCTCTTGAGATTGCATTGGTTTTCTCTTGAAGAGGAAAGGGTGATGCATCAAAGTAGCGTAAGTATTTCCCTCAGTTTTGAGAACTAAGGTATCAATCCAGTAGGAGATGATGCACAAGTCACCGAATACCTGCACAAACAATCAAGAACTTGCAACCAACGTGATAAAGGGGTTGTCAATCCCTTCACGGTCACTTGCAAAAGTGAGATCTGGTAGAGATAGATAAACAATAAAGTAAATATTTTTGGTATTTTTGGTTTATAGATTGGAAAGTAAAGATTGCAAAATAGTAGATCGGAAACTAGAAAGATGTAAACAAGATTCAATATAATGGAAAAGAGACCCGGGGGCCATAGGTTTCACTAGTGGCTTCTCTCGAGATAGCATATATTACGGTGGGTGAACAAATTACTAACGAGCAATTGATAGAAAAGCGCATAATTATGATGAGATCTAAGGCAATGATCATGAACATAGGCGTCAGGTCCGTGTCAAGTAGACCGACTCCTGCTCGCATCTACTACTATTACTCGACACGTCGACCGCTATCCAACATGCATCTAGAGTATAAGTTCATAAAGAACGAAGTAACACATTAAGCAAGATGACATTATGTAGAGGAATTAACTCAAGCAATATGATGAAAACCCCATCTTGTTATCCTCGATGGCAACAATACAATACATGCCTTGCTGCCCCTATTGTCACTGGGATAGGACACCGCAAGATTGAACCCAAAGCTAAGCACTTCTCCCATTGCAAGAAAGATCAATCTAGTAGGCCAAACTAAATTGATAATTCGAAGAGACTTGCAAAGATATCAAATCATGCATATAAGAATTCAGAGGAGAACCAAATAATGTTCACAGATAATCCCGTTCATAAATTCATAATTCATCGGATCTCGGCAAACAAACCTCAAAAGAGTATTACATCGAATAGATCTCCAAGAACATCAAGGAAAACTTTGTATTGAGAATCAAAGAGAGAGAAGAAGCCATCTAGCTAATAACTATGGACCCGAAGGTCTGTGGTAAACTACTCACGCTTCATCATAGTTGACATGCGCACAACATCGTTTTTATCGTCATATCTACTACACTAGCAACAATATTATGGTACTGACATATGAACCATTGCACATGCCTAGTAGTAGGAGTACTTTGTAAGTTCAAGTGGCTGCCGTGTTTCGCACTCCTCCATCGTAAGAGTGGAAACGCTTACTGTAATCATTTTTTCAGAAACAATGGACGCGCTCTACCACACGGGTCCTCCTTGACGGTCGTCGGGAACCTCGCTACTCACTTTCGCCGATGTGTGGGACAACTAGCATCGGGGTCCACTTGCCATGCACTAAATTACTCCATACTAGAGTGCACAACTGCATAGTAGACTACCCCGGTCAAAGTGCTACAATAATAGCCGCCAAAATCACAAAACCCCCACCTTTCCAGTAGTAAGTTGGACGGATGAAGAAACCGTCATTTCACTCTTCTCCGTCATCTTCCTCTCTTTAAGAAAACCCCAACTCGCTTCTTCCTCATCTTTTTCCACATTTCTTCAAGAAAATCCCAACACACTTCTTCCATTGTTCTTCTCTCGCAATGAAGGAAAGGTGAGCACGTCAATGGTGTTGCTTCTGGCCAAGGCCCGGTCTTGCAACCCCACGACCGATCAAAACTCCCTCTTTGTTCTTCTTTTGGGTTTGTGATTATGGTTTCTTTTCTTTTATTTCTATTTGATAGTTTATGATGAACCCTGGAGAACCTGCCGAAGTGATGTCTATGGCTCTGGCCAAAACCGTCGAGGCTCAGGGTACGAAGAAGCGCAAGCACCCCGTCGAGACTACCGCAGACAAGCTCAAAGCCATCGCCCTGTCCAAGCCCCCCTCTCCGGGATCCCTCGTTAAGCCAGTCCAGGTAATATGTCTTCATGACCATCTTTTTGGCGATCTCGATTGTGTTTTTTCATCTAACTTGTAGAATGCTTGCTAATATACGAGGTTTGTGTAATGTACACGCAGTACTAGTAGTAGTAGTACAACTTTCCGGGCGATCTTGCATGTGATTTTTGTGTGCCAAATGACGGTTCTAAATGGCCCTTTTGACCAAAACATGCAAGAGGTTGACATACATATGATTTTTGCACATAACACTGATTTATTATGGATTACTTCAACTACTTTATGAACATCAATGCTAGTTGTAGTAAATGCAACATTTTAGCTCTCATGCCTTGGAAGAGAGTATAGTAGCCTTGGTAACTTGTGTTATGGATATTGCAAGTAATCCCTCTATTCACAAATATAAGATGTTCTAACTTTTTTGTGTATCTCATGTAGACATGTTCTAGTGTCTTTGGTCACTCATTTCTATGCATATATGTAGTCTTGTATGGAGTAAAATATCAAAAATCATCTTGTATTTCTGAATGGAGGTAGTAATAAAATATCTAGTTTCTGTTTGAATTAGAACCAGGTCGACGATGGATATGAATTTCTCAAAGTCATGTTGTGTGAAATGGAAGACCTGAGGATGTGTTCTGCTACTAAACTATCCAACTATTGTGTCCTTGTCGCCACGTGTCGTGAGCAAGTGTTTTCCTGTAGAATTGTTGTCAGGCATGTTCTCGAGGGTGTACTTCACCACAACAATTTCCTAGTTGTGCCTTCGATTATGAAGGGTGTGGTTCTTGTAAAGCTTCCCAACAAACCTGATGTGAACTGTCTTCATCTTCATGTTTATGAGTGGAAAGACCACTCTGTTAGGTTCTCCAAGGTTGATGAGATGATGAAGGTGCCGATATACATCTCTCACGAAGTCCATGGCCTAGTCAGTTATGTGGGGTACATCCCGTAGGTCGGTGGCAAGAAATAGTCCGCAGAGTTTAATTAGTGCAACTTTGCTTGTCTGTAGAAAGTAATATTGTTCAGTACTTGATTTGTGTGTGTGACCCCTGTATTGTTTAGTACTACCGCTTTTGTTGTCTCGTGAGTTCGGAGAACAGTCTATGTTAATGTTTGTCCACTCAATTCAATCTGTATATTTTGAAGTATCCAGATCATCTTTTTTGTGAGGACGGTTTATCAATTATGGTTATACTCCAATATATGTATGCATTGCGGGGTTTATCGCACCCACCCGGATTTTCAGTCCCATGGATGTTCCCTCCAAACGAGTTGTCATGACCTTTGGACTATCCTGCTTATGGGAGTAAGTGGGGGCCCTGCATGCCACCCGTAATTGGATGATCAACCTTCAATTTAGAACTTGAACATAGTTGTATCCTGGTAAGGATTCACTCGTGTAACATCAAGTAAATCTTACTGATTTACTATCATGTTTTCTTACTTTTGCTGTAATTTTACGATGCAGGTTTTGCCATGTCACATTCGTTACAGAATAAACGGTTTGGTTTGCTCTATGATGGTTATTTTAGCAGGTTTCACTTCTTATGACGTGTCAGTAACTAAGGCACTGTTCATCACTTATATTACTAGACACAATTCGATCAGTCTGTTGTCTGAGTACAATCTGAAGCCCTATGATGAACTACAGTTTGCTTTAACAAACACGCCACAATTAGTCCTACTCGCGTTTAAAAGAAGTGAAGAAAAAGACTGGATCCAGGTCATGGAGCCTAGCGAAGTTAGAAAGCTGAAGTATGAAATCATGGCAGACCAGAGACGGTCGTTGCTGTCTCACACATCAGTACGACCTTCAGTATCGGATCAAGCACCGGCACCTGCACCGACTACACTGGCTCTAGCACTGACAATGACAATAGCTTAGTCTGATCCACCATAGGATTGGGCATCGACCGCATCAGCGGATCGGGCTGATCTACCGGAGGACCGGGCACCAACACGGGCACCTGCTCCGACACCGGCACCAGCTCCACAAGGAGCACCATCTCTGGCAGCAGCAGTGGCACTAGCAGTCGCATTGCAATGGGCACCAACAATGGCTCCGACACCTGCAGCAACACTTGAAGTTGCACTTGCATCTTCTCCGGCTCGTGCAGCGGCAACGGAACCAGCACTTGCACCGGCAACATATTGGGCTGCAGTTCGCACTGCAAATACCAAAGTCCTTACAAAAACCGACATAACTACCTTCTTGGTAAGCATTGGCAGCGCAAGTGCTTCATTCTTTTTTGTTTCCATGTTGTTTCACATGATTCCCTATGTTGACCTAATTGTTTGTGTGTGTCTTGTTGTTTGCAAACAGAGAATTCCTAGAGCAACGAGGGAGTCGTTCAATAATTCGAGTGACCGTGGACAAGTTTCTCTTACCATGCGCATCCTAGTGTGAATGAACATGCTCAATATACCGTAAGTACAAAGGATGTCACACGATGATTGATGCTAAAATATATCAAATATTGCGGTTGGGGATGATGTCAAAATCAAACTTTCTCGGCAAGGAGAGCTGGTACTAATCAACTTTGAAATTCTTCAGTAGCAGCACGCAACTGCCGAACTGATGTATCCTTCGAGTGTGTGAAACAAGTGTCATGTGTGTATAAGTAGTATGACAGTATTATTTATCACGTAGGATATCGTGAAAGGAATGCAACTCCGATTGTTGGTTAGGAACTGTTGTTCGATTTCATTCTAACAGTAGCCATGCTTTATTTAATGTCTGTATTCGCCTTGCGACAACATTTAAAACCAGCGCCCAAATATTTACCGGATGAAATGCGCTGAGTTAGAACAGATGGCCCCCCAAACATGCAGGCCCACCGGCCAATGGCCCAAAGTCCAGACCCGTCAGCCTATCTGAGTATTTTATTCTCATCTGAACCCCATATTATGTTATATATATTCCCCTGGATTTTTCTTATGTATAAAGTTGTGATATAAAAGATTTTTATATTTCTTTATAGAGGGAGTATCTCTCTATCAAAAATATATTTATGTGTGACTAGTTACTCCTACCTTTCTACTTCCTTTCACTGATATGCAGGGCATCCGACAACGGGGTCCACGTACCATGCACCAAATCAGAGTGCACAACTGCATAGACTCACCCTGGTCGTAGCGCCACAGTAATGCCCAATGATCCATCAAATCACAAAACCCCCACCTTTCTAGCAGTCGCAGTAAGCTGGACGGGCGAAGCAACAATATTTCACTGGGCCTGAATCCCCTTCTCCCTCATCTGCTGGTTAGAGAAAACCTTCTCCTGGCAATTTCTTAGGGTTTTCTCATGGAGGTATGAATTCATCATCCATCCCTGATAAAGCCTAGTCCCTTGGTCGCCGGTAATCCTAGGGTGGCAGCCGCCGCCGTTAATGCATTTTTCTTCCTACGGAATCTAGTGCGTTTCATTTGTAGTGCCAAGAGTGCGAGGACCCTATAGGTTTCTGTGCCCTTGGCGAGACGCCACACTTGTTCCTTCTCATCCTAACACGGGATTTTAAAATGCGCATAGTATGTTTCTAGAATCCTCTTCTCTACCTGGGAGGGTATGGGTTTTCGAACATTTTATCGACTAATTTGGAAATTTGGATTGGTATATTTGGATAAAAAGTACTAGACCATGGTCAACACTGACATGAAAGAGGAAATTAGTTCTAGGATTTGGATAGCGAATAAATTGTGTTCTCATATTATTTTTCCTACATTGCATCCCTTGCTCCGCCAGAACACATGTACTCAAGATGGTCAGCCTTGACATAACTGAATACACCAGTTTAATGGTCACATTAATGACACTCAATGGATATAAGTTCCCAGTTGGGTTCATGAACCAAGAAGATCGCTGCTTTTTTTATGGCCGAACATGGATAAACTTTCTCAAGTGTTACAGACTGAAAGTTGGCACACGAATGTTGATGGAAAGAGCGGAACTTGGTCTCATCTTCACCGTGACCTTCCACCCTGACATCGTTCCAGTAGTTCATCCATGTTAGTTTTGTATTTGGTTCTTGCATGTTGCCTCGATTACTTCTTAGTCCACCAATTCTGTCTAACTAATCACGATTTGAATTTAGAAGTAGCAAGAATTCGTGATTCCCTTCTCTCACGAAGATACTACTTCTAACTAATTTCTTATAATTGGTGGCACGTGTAGGTTATTACAAAGTTTAGGAGACTACTCGTTTGTTATTTGATAAGAACTCGACTGTTACTGATCACACTGAAGTTGACTAGGACGACATCCACCAGTTCCTACACTTTATTGATCATCTTGAGGTCCTTGTGGGGCGTTTCAATGGTGGAAGGCCACGTGGGATATGTGTGCCACTGATGCACTCATTGAACAGGTCCAACTGTGTCAAGAAACTTATGGTATGAGCTGTTTTCCGTCATATATGTTGTTCATAAACTCTTACTTATACATAGTTTTACAGTTGTGATCTTCTTGAAACAGAAACTGTCCAGTTTTATTGTTCCTATACAGATGCTTGACCATGGTCGGGTCAGACTTCCGCTTGGTCACAACATGATGTTTATATCGACCTACTACATTTCCCTTAGAGGTGAAAAGATACTTATTCATGGGTGGTCTCAAATAATGAAGGCCCATCCATCTTGGAGAATAGGACAGAAGGTTATGATCATGCTTTTCCATGGCTCTAAAGCAAATATCATGTTTATTGACCACATTGCAAGATGAAGCCGCTTGTAGAAGGTTGTGGATGCACGGGGTGGCGCCCGGGCCTTGTCCTGGGGCTTGGTAGCCACACCCTTGGTTAACTGTAGGCAAAGTAGCACTATTCGAGGTGTGCTTTGTATGGTTAAACTTGTATAAGTACTCATATTGCTTTCAGCTATGGTTGTTAAGTGCCCCTGCTGGTTTCAGTTAAGGTTGTTAAGTACTCCTGCTGCTTTTATACTCTGTCGTGTTTCTTCAGTCTCGTCTTCCTCCAGCCGCCAAAACCAAACCAGCGCCAGTGGGGCCGCCTGCTCCCGCCTCCCACGGCTGGCTGCGCCTCAGCGCATGCATTGCCGCCCCATGGTCTCCTAAATCGTTAACGCCAACTTCAGCCCACCACGCACCTGAAACAGTCAACCCTTGTACTCCCCTTCTCCCGCGACTTCACCACCGCATCTTCTTCACCTCCTATTTGTTCCCGTCCGAGGCCTCGCCGTCGTCCTCCGCGTGCTTTCGTGCACTCGCTGCGGCGCCGTGCTCTCGTGTTGTCAACATGGTCAACAAACGAGGGGAATCGGGAGAGGACTGTACATAGAGAGGATGACAGTAGGGACCTACCATCTCCATGGCAGTACGCAAGCAAGTTCCTCATTTTTTTGTTATATGGTCCATTGTCAGTGTATAGAAAAAGAAAATGCTTCCTCCTAGTGGTTTGCTGACATCTGGGACCCACGACATTGTCATCATATAGTCAATAGACAAGAGAACAACACAAGAGCGGCTAATACCTAGGACGTAGCTGTTCGAGCAGTATTTTATTATTATTGTTAAGAAGGGGTAGGGTTTCAAATGGGTTGTGGCCCTTCTAGCCCAGGCTTCTAATTTACGTCCACCACATGACCAGCCCAGCTATTTTTTCTATGTGAAAATGGCTAGACCAGTTTATTTTTTCTGAAGAATACCCAATCCAGGCATATCCAACCCAGGCCTACTGATTTTTCCCCACCCTGCTGGGCTACAACTCTTTCAAGATGGCTGCAAATCTTAAAGTAATATGAAATGGGCTGTAAATATAAAACACACATGACAAATTGGCAATTACTTTCAAATTTCTGAATTTTTTCACATTTTCAGATTCCAATTTCATTGGGATTTAACATAGTTTAAATATATCGTCAAAGTAATTTAAATCTGGATTGACATTTTAGTAATTAAAATAGTTTGGACCGCACCAAAATATGTGAAATTCCATTTAAATTTTTAACCTTGGCCCTGGCCAAAAAAAGGAAATGGACTGCAGTAAATTGCATAAGAAGTTGCAAATGAGCTGTAAATTATTAAAAAAGGAAAATTGGCTGACTTGTGGGCCTATTAAGTTGACGCGTATGCAAGATTTTTTTACTTATTATATAGTATTAGTCAACAAATGATTCTAGCGGAAGTGACCATTGGATGTCAATCCAACGGCCGTCGTGCTTAAATCTCTAATCTTCTTGCTCCAGCCGCCAAATCCAGCGCCGACGGGACCGCCTGCTCCCGCCTCTCATAGCCGACTGTGCTGCCGCGCAGGCCTCACCGCCCCTACTACCACGCTGGCCAGGCCATCCCTCTATGTCGTGGGAACGAACACCTATGGGACCGGAACCCCTTACGGTTCGGCGGGGGACGGAGATCGCACGAAGAGCAGATCGAGGCGAAGCACACGAGCGATTTACCCGGCTTCGGAGCTCTCCGGAGAGATAATACTCCTATTGTTGCTTTGTGGTTTGTATTGAGTTCTTGCTCGGGAGCGTGAGTGTTCTCTGGTTTCGAATGCTTCGAACCCCCTCTATGTTGCGCATGGGCCTCCTTTTATATGCTAAAGGGGTCACCGATAGGTGGCAACGTAGGTAAGGGTAAAAATGGAAAAGAGTTGCGGTTGGTACAACTACTTGTATAGTGTATCCTACCTAACCCTGACGGCAGGGGACAAAGGCATTAAATGCCCGTCTGTGTTGCCCCAAACAGTGCAGAAAGGGACCGTCAGGGGCGCCATCGCTTGCCACGATGGCAATCTTGTCACGCCGCTTGCCACCTCGCACCGCTAGCTGCACAGCCTCTTGCCACGCGCACCTGGAAAGGCCTCAGGGCGACACATTGGTGGATGTGCTGGAACACGGGTACAGAGTGGTAGCTCGCCGCGGCAAGCGCCTTGCCGCGGTCGTTGTCTTGCCGCGCCCGGAAGCTTGTCGCTCACCGGGCCTTGCCGGGACGCGTGGCGCGTCGCGGCAAGTTCCTTGAAATGCCTTGGTTGGCCTTCCCGGCAAGCTCCTCTTGCCGGGGTCTTGTCTCCTTGGCTTAAACACTTTGTTCTTGAATGGCTCCAAAGGAACCACGAAGGACCTTGGTGGTCGCCCGGCAAGCCTTGCCGCGGGATGCTACGACTGCCCGTGCACAAGTTCGGGATACTAGGGTACCCCTACTCTAGTACACCGACAGGAGCCCCCGGGCCTGGGCCACACACGGTGCCGAGCGCTGTTGGGCCAGGCCCAAAATAGGGCACGGGCACACGCGGCCTGGGGCAACGCCGTATCTTACTCCGTATCCACCGCGCCCTCCCCTAACGGCACGCGTTGATTGCGGCGTCGTGGGAGAGATTGTGGGTGGTTCTTTATTCTGAAAAACGGAACGTCCGCCCCCTCCCTCTTTATAAGCAGGGGAAACAGGGGCAGTTCCTCCATCTCGCCAGTTGCTACTTCCAATCTCAGAAATCTCCGCCGCTCCCCCCTCTTCCAAAGCCGAGAGAGAGAGCAGCGCTCCGCCCCCCATCGCCGCCGGCGCCACCAACGCCTTCGATCTCCCCTACTACCTCCGCCATGGCTCCGAAAACCGGCAAAGGGAAGGCCATGAAGTCGGCCGAGGCGCTGTGGCTCGAGGCGCTGCGAAAGGAGCGGGCAACATTCCCCCCCCGAGCTCGCCGCGAAGGAGCTGAGGGAGTGGTACTACCTCTTCTGGTCGACGGAGAAGCGAGCGCATCCGCGCACGAAGGTACTCTCCGCCGCCGCTTCGGAACGGGCTCCGAACGGATACCCTTTCTTCGCGCTGTTCTTCTAATGCGGGCTCTGCCCGCCTTTCTCTGAGTTCTTCTGCGATATCATGAACACCTACGGGTTCCACCTCCTTGACTTCACCCCCAATGCTGTTCTGACCATGGCAGTTTTCGCACATCTTTGCGAAAACTTTGTCGGAGTCCATCCAAATGTAGCCCTTTTCCGCCACTTCTTTATGCCCCGAGTTGAGAGAGGGGAGCCCCTATCCGGCGAAATCGCTTGGATCTCGAGAGCCAGCAAGAAGGAAGCGTATCTGGAAGGAGGGCTCCATAGCAAGTGGGAGGAGTGGAGAGCAGAATGGTGCTGGATTGTTGAGGAGAACCCGCAGCCGTTCACCGCCCAGCGCCAAGCCCCAGTAGTGCGCGGCAATGATTGGAGCGCCCTGGCCGCGGACGACGATAAGCTGAAGATTGCCATCACCCGGATCTTGCGGCTCAGGCTTGCCGGGCTCACTGTAGGCGCTATTGGCGCGGATTTTCTTCGCCGCTGCATCCCCCCCTGCAAGTTAGGAGGAGAACCGCCTGGGAGTTCAGGGGTCCGGCGGACATCATGAGGCTGCGCCCGGGCCTCAACTTCAACTTCACTGTCTTGGAGCTGGACGCGACGCTCAAGGAGCTGTTCAAGCATGACCCTCAGCATCCTGAATGGTTCAGGCTGCCGCAGGGCATCATCCCGTTGTGCAACAATTCCTCGCTCGATCGCATCCGCGCAATGATGCCGCAGTGCGATTCGCATGGAATTGTTCCAACTTGGCAAGAGCCCGCAGACGATGTCGTGCAGCAGTTCTTCGACGGCTTGGTGGAAGTGGTGGTCCGCGCGGACGAACAAAAGAGCCTCACCCGCGACACCACCGATGCGGAGATGCGGCGCATCGCCACTAGGGCGGAAGAGGAGGCGGCAGCCGCTGCCGCGGGTGAGTTTGGATTCACCGTGGAGGAGGCAGAGGCGGCAAGCCTTGCCAATCGAGATGAGCTTGCGGAAGAGCTTGCCGGCGAGGGATAGCTTGCCGGCGAGGAAGAGCTTGCCGGGGAGGACGAGCTTGCCGGGCCTGACGCCGAGTCGAGCGAGCCCGCCGAGGGTGCGAGCGGCCCGCCATCTTCAAGCAGCTTGCCGCAAGCAGAGCCCCCAGCTCCACCAAGAAGGCGTCTCCACAAGGCTGGGGACATAGTAGGGTGGCAGAGGAGCCAACAGCCGCCGCACCGTGCGACACGCTCCACCGGGGCAAGCACTGTTGCCGGGGGAGCGTCTCACGCCGCAGCAGCAACTGGAGCGGGGTCCTCCCGGACCGCCGCTTCTGATCCCGCCGCTGCCCCCGCCAAGCGGTCAAGGGAGCCTACTCCTCCGCCCCGTCGCGCTGAAAGAGGGCCGGACTTCGACCTCTCCGCGCTCAGCTCCGACAAGGAAGAAGAAGAGTAAGATCCTTTGCTGTACTTGTAGTTTCTTCAATTCTTGCTGTTTTTTCTTGCATCTGTTTTGCTTTACTCTGAACCTATTCCTTTTTAGGACGCTGGCCCAGAGAGCGGCGAAGAGGGCCAAGGTCTCGGTGATTGTCATCGAGGACGAACCCACCGCGACAGCAGGGGGCGTGCCCGAGACCACCTTGCCGGACCCGGCAATCATTCCCCAAAGCAGCCCCTAGCGCAGCCCCCAGCGTAAGAGTATGGTTTCCTTCCGCTATTATGGCGCGCATGGGTGCTCTTTCTTTGCTGATATCTGACTGTTGTTTCGTGTAGGTGCAGAGCAGCCTCACCAGGAGCACCCGGAAGCCGCCCCCGAGATGCTATCTGCTTCGACTACGCCGCCAAGGGAGGATTCCCCGGCAAGGGAGCGTTCTACGGCAAGGGAGAAGTCTCCGGCAAGGGACAGTTCTCCAGCAAGGGATGGTTCTCCGGCAAGGGACAACACCAGCGACCCCCCGGTGGTGGAGCCCATGACTGTAGATCCCAGTACAGGTAACCCTTCTTGCTTGAAAACTTCCCTTGTGTTCTTCTTCTTCTGATCTTCTTTTTGGATATTTGCTTGACTTTTTCTCTCTTTTCCTGGCCGTCAGATCCATCTTCCACGGAGCCGATGGGGACCGAGGCCACCGGCGAGGAGGATGCGCGTGGCAACACTGACGACGCCGCCGCCACCGAAGAAGGAGCTGGCGCTGATGAGCCCGCCGGCGAAGAGGCCGCCAAAGCTGCCGCTGCAGGAGCCGGCGAGGGGTCTGGCGATCGCACTGACGACCCTAAGGCCGCAGGAGCGCAAGGCGCTACGCCGACCGCCGATCCCTCCACCGCTGGTGCAGCGTCAGGCTCCGAAGAGCCCCAGCCCGGCGCCTATTTGAAGGCCGGCGATGGTGTCTTCATCAAGCTCCCCTGGGCGTCGAGCTCCAGGGCGCCGGTCGAAGGAGAAGTCTTTGACGGAGAAGTGCTCGCCTCCGCTGGGCTGACGCTGGTTGACGCGCTGAGCAGCAGCAGCGGCGAGCCTGAGGAGGAACAGCTGCTGCGGAGGCTGCTGTCACTCTACCGCGCCCGACAAGCCAAGGTGGAATCCCGGGAAGCGCTTGTCGCGCAGGCGGGAGTGGATATTGAGAAGCATGCGGAGGAGCTCCGGAGTCGCAACCAGGAAGCCCTCCAGTCCATTGCAGAGGAGCGGGCGCAACTCGCCGAGGCACGGAAAGCCTTCCTCCCCGAGAAGGCCGAAGCTGAAGAGCAACAGCGGCTTGCCGCCGAGGAGCTGTTTGCGCGGGAAGGCGAGTTGGCGCAGCGGAAGGTCAATCTTGACATCCATGAGGAGGAGCTTGCCGCGCGAGAGCAGACATTTGGTGGGTCCCTCAAGGAAGCAAAAGATGCTGCCGCAGCTGCCGAGGCCGCCAAGAAGGAGCTGGAGACAAAGGTGGCGCAGCTGGAGGCCGATCTCAAGGCGAGGGGCGAAGAGATTGCCGTGCTCCAGCGCGAGCGCGAGAAGGACGCCTATGCCCATGGCGAGCTGCAGGGTCGTCTTGTCGAGAAGGGCAAGGAGCTTAGCGCCGCCAAGGACTCCAACGCAGATCTCGAGCTGAAGCTGGCTACTTTGACCGAGACGCTGGACGGCGCCAAGGAGCGGGAGGTGGCCTTGAAGGAGGAGATCAAGGCCAACGAAGCGCTGCTGACGAGGGCCGCCGAAACCCAGAACACTTTTAGGGAGACTGTGGAGCTCTGGACAGAGGGTCTCGTGAACATCACCGCAGTCATCGATGGGGAGCTGGCGCAGCTGGGGATGGAAGATTTTGGGTACTCCTCCGACGAGAACCTCCATCCCAGCGCCAAGCTCACCTTGTTCTTCAAGGGCATGGCGACGGCCCTCCAGCAACTCCGGGAAAGGGTCCCAAAGTAGCTGGCCGACGAGTCGCGCACGATCTGCGCAAGAGTTCTTCAAAAGGTGCTGGTGAAGGTGGCCTTCCACAACCCGGGCCTCAACCTCACCAATGTCCTCAAGAAGCTACCGGCGGATGCTGATCTGGAATCGCTCAAGGCCCTTGTCGCACCCATTGTAGACAAGGTGAACGAGGTCAAGAGGGTTGACAGCGATCGCGTAGATTAGGCTGCCTGTTTTCTCCTTTTCTTGTCGCTGCTGGTCATGTTATGAAAAACAATCTGTTTAGAGCTGCGACAAGCTATTTTGTAATATAAATTTATCTTGGGAAGTATTTGCTATGTTATTTCCTTTACTTGATTCCTTCCTTTGTATGTTTTTACCCTACGCTTTTAGGGAACTTGCCGGCGCAGGCACCCTTGCCGCGAGCGCTGAGTGCGGAACGTCAGCAGCCTGCTGGCGGTGCCGCTACCAACAAGAAACCTAGTCGCAACTAGTCGCAGCACACTTAAGTTGTTGAGCGGACTCGAAACAAAGTAAGGGCGCAACTAGCTACGAGTTGGTTCCTCCGCGCACAGGTTTTCCATACAAAGCATGGTCGTTCGAGGAAGATAACTTAATTTTTTTTAAAACTGATTGCTCAAACTTTGGCAACTTAGCTTTTCTGTCGTTTGCTTCCCGGCAAGGCAAAACTTTCTTGAACGACGCCTGGTCCACACCATTATCTTCTCCTTTCCCCCCGGCAAACTTGTGGGCGAGGGAACCTTCCTTTTGAGAAAGAGAAAGAAGAGAAAATAAAGATATGGAGCCTTACAGCTCGTTATTGCTTACCGGGGGCATGTGCTGCACAAAGTGTCAGATAACACATGCAAAAAATAGAAAGCATGAAATTTGACAAGATGTGCGGAGCACATGAGCTTTATTTATGCACGGGGTCTGCGCTCGGCTTTGTACAAAGGATTACATGCAACAGCGGCAAGACTTGTACAAAAGGTGGTTGCCGGAACAGGTTCCGGCAACTGCGCCTTACGGGTAAAACTTACGAAGATGTTCAATGTTCCAGGAGTTGCTCACCGGAAAGCCATCTTCGGTCTCAAGGCGGACAGCGCCAGGCCTAGTGACTTGTTTCACCCGGTAAGGGCCTTCCCACTTCGGCGTCAACTTGTTGGAATTCTTGGCGGACTGAACACGCCGAAGAACAAGGTCGCCTTCCTCGAGACTTCTGGCATTAACTTTGCGGCTATGGTAGCGGCGCAAAGCTTGCTGGTATCGAGCAGCTCGTACAGCAGCCTGAAGACGATCTTCCTCAAGGAGCGCCGCGTCATCTTGTCGCAGCTGCTCTTGCTCAAGCTCATCATAGGCGAGCACTCGAGGCGACCCGTATACGAGTTCCGTGGGGAGAACTGCCTCTGCTCCATAGACTAGAGCGAAAGGTGTCTGGCCAGTGGCTCGATTTGGCGTCATCCTGATCGACCAAAGAACCACCGGCAGCTCCTCAATCCAGTTCTTTCCGCACTTGTGCAGCCTGTCGAAAGTTCTGGTCTTGAGCCCGCGCAGCACTTCAGCATTTGCCCTCTCCGCTTGACCGTTGCTTCTGGGTGAGCAACAGAAGCGAAGCAGACCTTGGCGCCAAGATCTTGGACGTACTGCATGAAGGTGCGGCTCGTGAATTGCGTGCCGTTGTCGGTGATAATCCTGTTAGGGATTCCGAAACGGCAAACAATCGATCTAAAGAGCTTGACTGCTGACTGTGCTGTCACCTTCCTCACTGCTTCCACTTCCGGCCACTTTGTGAACTTGTCGATTGCAACGTACAAGTACTCAAAGCCCCCGACAGCTCGGGGAAAGGGGCCGAGGATGTCGAGCCCCCAGACCGAAAATGGCCAGGATAAAGGGATCGTCTGGAGAGCTTGAGCTGGCTGGTGTATCTGCTTGGAATGGAACTAGCATGCTTCACACTTGGTTACTTGTGCAGTTGCATCCTGGAGGGCTGTCGGCCAAAAGAAACCTTGCCGGAATGCTTTGCCGGCAAGTGCTCTTGCGCCAATGTGGTGACCACATATGCCTCCATGTATCTCTGCCAACAGCTTTTGTCCATCTTCCCGGTGAATACACTTCAGTTTCACACCGTTGAGCCTTCTTATGTACAGTGTGTTGTCGACAAACTGGTACATACTTGACTGCCGGGCTACTTTTTCCGCTTCTTCTTGCTCCTCGAGAAGTTCTCCTGTCTGAAGGAAACGGACGATCTGCTGTGTCCATGCTGGAGCTTGCGGCTCGACAACAAGGACTAAAGGCACATATGCTGCTGCAGGAACATCCGCTTCTACGGCAAGAACCTGCGGCTCAGCCGGAGCTTGATGTTCCCTGGCAAGCTTGCCAGAGCAAAACTTGTCGGGAGCGTCTGCTTCAACGGAACAAACCCTAGGGCTTGTCGGAGCAGGCTGCTCCTCAGCACTCTTGGTGTTGATCTTGGGGACCTTCTTGGCGGCGGCTTCGGGGAGCTCTGCCGGAAAATAGTCACCAGAAATCAACTTCCTCTTCTTGCTCTGTCCAGTTGATGGCGTTACAGACGGTTGAGTCAGTTTGAGCACAAAGATCCCTGGTTCCATAGGTAACTTAAGTGCGGCGCACTTTGACAGGCCATCGGCAATGTCGTTCTGAGCTCTTGGAACATGTTCCATCTGTAGGCCGTCAAAGTGCTCTTCTAACTTTCTCACTTCATCAACGTAAGCTTCCATCAACGGACTCTGATAGTTCTTGTTCACTTGGCGGACGACAAGCTGCGAGTCACCCCTGACAATGAGCTTCTTGATCCCAAGGTCTGCTGCGATCCTGAGACCGGCAAGCAAACCTTCATACTCTGCAGTATTGTTTGTTGCTTGCTCCTTGGGAAAGTGCATCTGGACGACGTACTTGAGGTGCTCTCCGGTGGGTGCACAAGCAGCACGCCCGCACCGGCGCCTGCAGTGAGAAGGAACCATCAAAGTACATCAGCCACTCTTTGTTTGCCTCCTTGACGGGGTTGCTCGTTTCTGGAGTTTCTTCATCTGGTGTTGGCGTCCACTCTGCTATGAACTTTGCCAATGCCCAGCTCTGGATAGTTGAAGTACTCTCAAACTTAAGGCCAAAGCTTGACAGTTCCAGTGCCCACTCGACAATCCTGCCTGTTGCTTCTGGATTCTGCAGTATCCTCTTCAGCGGAAAATGAGTGACAACTGTGATCTCATGTGCTTGGAAGTAATGGCGCAGCTTTCTCGAGGCCATGAGAAGACCGAAAAGCAACTTCTGCACACTAGAGTACCTCGACCTAGCCCCCTGCAGAAGGGAACTGACAAAGTAAACTGGGCGCTGCACCATCTTCTTCCGTATCTCCTTATGCGCCTGCGCAAATCCATCCTCGTCGGGACCAGAGCTTGTCGGACCAGAGCTTGTCGGCGAAGCCCCCTGCTTGTCGCTGGATGCATCTGTCGTGGCTGCTGGCTCATCATCCGCCTCCCTCTCCGCTACTAACGCAGCACTAACCACTTGATTGGTTGCCGCTAGATATAGCAGCAACTTCTCTTGTGGTTTAGGTGCGACAAGTATTGGAGTGGAGGACAGGTATCTCTTTAAGTCCTACAGCGCAGCCTCCGCTTCCGGAGTCCATTTCATTGGACCTGCCTTTTTCAATATTTTGAAAAATGGCAGGGCGCACTCAGCAGACTTAGAGATAAACCTGCTGAGAGCAGCCACGCAGCCGGCAAGCCTTCGTACATCCTTGACGCGCTTCGGTGCTTCAATCTGCTCAATGGCCTTGATCTTGTCGGGATTGGCTTCAATTCCCCGCTGAGACACGAAGAACCCGAGAAGCTTGCCGGAGGGGACCCCAAACACACACTTCTCAGGGTTAAGCTTGAGGTTGATCTTGCTCAGATTTGCAAAGGTTTCATCTAAATCTTGAATCAGAGTTGCCTTGTCCTTGCTCTTGACCACTATATCATCCATGTAGGCTTCTACATTTCTGTGTATTTGTGGCTCAAAAGCGTCATGGACTACTCTTGCAAATGTTGAACCAGCATTCTTTAATCCGAAAGGCATCCGTATGAAACAGTATATGCCACATGGAGTGATGAATGCGGTCTTTTCCTCATCCTCTTCTGCCATGAAGATCTGATGATATCCTGAATATGCATCAAGAAATGAAAGCAAGTCACATCCGGCCGTGGAGTCAACAATCTGGTCAATGCGCGGCAAGGGAAATGGGTCTTTGGGACAAGCTTTATTAACATCGGTAAAGTCGATACAAAGCCTCCATTTCCCGTTTGCCTTACACACGACTACAGGATTGGCCAACCACGTGGGATGGAGCACTCCTCTGACAAGGTCTGCTGCTTCCAACTTCTTGATTTCTTCTGCGATGAATTCTTGGCGCTCCACTGCTTGTTTCCTGACTTTCTGCTTGACGGGCCGTGCATGAGGACAAACGGCAAGATGGTGCTCGATTACTTTCCTGGGAACACCGGGGATGTCAGACGGTTGCCACGCAAACACGTCGACATTCGCCCGCAGGAAAGCAATGAGCGCGCTTTCCTATTTAGGGTTGAGAGTGGCACTGATGGTGAAGGTACCACCAGTGCCGTCCTCCTTGGCGGGCACCTTCTTGGTCTCTAGTGGAGCTGCCTTCGTCTTCTTACACTTGCCGGTGGAGCTCGATGGTGCGTCCACGACGGTAGAGCAGCACTCCGAAGAGGTGCGCTTGCCGAAGTGGGCATCAGAGCTCTTGCCGGACTTGGTCTTCTTCTTCCCCCCGGGAGCTTCAGTGGCAAGTGACTTGTGTTCAGCTGCGGCTGCTGCTTCCCGGTAAATCTTGTCGGCGCAGATAAGAGCATCCTTCTTGTCGTCAGGGACAGAGATGACACTTATCGGGCCTGGCATCTTCAGTACATTGTATGCATAGTGAGAGGCTGCCATGAATTTGGTGAGCGCTGGACGGCCGAGTATCCCATTGTATGGCAATGGAAAATCAGCAACGTCAAAAGTGACCCTCTCAGTTCTGAAGTTCAACTCGCTGCCAAATGTCACCGGAAATGTGATCTTCCCCTTTGGCTTGCTCCTTCCCGGATTGATTCCTTGGAATGTGCCAGTCTCTTCGAGCTCGCTGTCAGGGATCTGGAGTTTCTGAAGTACCGCGGAGGAGATCAGGTTTAAGCCGGCCCCGTCGTTAACTAGCATCTTGGTGACCTTGAGGTTGCGGATGGTTGGTGAAACCAACATCGGCAAGCACCCGACCGCAGTTATGCGATCAGGGTGGTCCTCAATATCAAAGATGATAGGCGTGCCGGACCATTTTAGAGGCTTGCGTGACTCGATGGGTGGTTCTGCTGCATTAACTTCCCACACCCACTGCTTGAGCTGGCGGTGTGAAGTATGCAGACAAGCACCGCCGTCAACGCACAGGACCTCTGTGGCTTTCTGAAACTCCTGCTCATCGGCCTCGTCATCATCCATCTCTTCATCTTCGTCGTCATCTTCATCCTTGTCGCGGCCGCGGGGAGGCCTGTCTCCTTGCCGCTGCTTGGCCTTGCCGCGGCGTCCTCCCCAGCCGGGGCGCTTCTTGCCGGACCCTCCAGTACCTTCTTGGGCCTTCTCCTTGTCGCGTCGCTCGTACTCAGCCTTTTGCTACTCGACAAGCTGCTCGACCTTCTTGTAGCTCTGGAGATCATGGCCCTTGGTGCGGTGGATCTTGCAGTACTGCTTGCCGGAGCCGTCCTGCTTGTCGGCGGCCGCCACAGCTTCGGCTTCCTTGGCGCCACCTCCGTTGCCGGACTACTCAACGACTAGCACATCTTTGCCTTTCTTCTTCCTGTTGTTCCGCCGCCGGTTTTTCCTCGCCGGGGCGGCATCCTCGCTGTCAGATCCTCCTGCTCCTGCATTCTCTCCGGGGAGTCTCCTCCCTTCCTCAGCACGCGCACACTTGTCGGCCAGGGCATATAGCTCACTGACGTCCCTAATCTTGCACATCGCCATCTCCTCCCGCATCCTGCGGTTACGCACGTTCTGATGGAACGCGCTGATGACCGCGGCAGGGTGGACATCTGGGATTGTGTGCTGTACACGGCTGACTCTCTGAGTGTACTTGCGCAGGGACTCTCCTTCCTTCTGGACGAGTATGTGAAGGTCGCTCTCTTGGCCATGAGGTTTGTGGCCGCCTGTAAAGGCGCCGACAAACTGATGGCATAGATCTGCCCATGAGGATATGGAGTTGTCCGGCAAGTGCATGAGCCAGGATCTGACATTGGGCTTGAGCACCAGCGGGAAGTAATTGGCAAGGATCTTGTCGTCCCGTCCCCCGGCAGCTTGCACCGCGATGGTGTAGATGCTGAGGAACTCCGACGAATGCGTCTTGCCGTCGTACTTCTCTGGTACGTCTGGCTTGAAATTCTTCATGCTGGGCCACTGGACTTGCCGCAGCTCACGAGTGAACGCAGGGCAACCTACCGCGTACGGCAAGTCGCCTGGTTCTCCTGGCGCATGCATGTCGACAGTGGGCCCAGCGCACTGGTCAGATTGACGCCGCGCTTCTCTTCGACGCTCGATGCAAGTACGAGCGTCTTCTTGCTGTCGTTCTTGAAGAACTCGGCGCTGATCGCGACGAGCTCGTGGATCTGATGACGCTGTGGAGTCAGTGTCGAGGTTGACCCGGCGAGTCGGCGATCTTGGCCTTCGGGGTGGAGAGTGCATGGTGGTTGCACCCCCACCGGTCTTGTCGCCATCGGCTTGTGCCTGGCAGTCTTGCCGCGGCTTCGATGTACTCGGTTGCCGTGGAGTGTCGCCGTTGGCGAAGCCGATGAGACTCTGAATGGTGGCCCTCCAATCGTCGATCTTGTCCGCCGTTGGAGGGTAATCCAGGAGCAGTTGAGCTCGTGCCAGAGCTTCTGCTGGGGTCTTCGGTGGCGGCGGCGAGCGGTGCGAGGAGCGGGATATGCTCGGACTCCCAACTGGGTTGGAAGGAGCAGTATCCCGTCCAGGCGACCGTGTCTTGCTCGTGCCAGCATGTTGGCGCGCATGCTGGTCTTGAGCATCCCGAGATCCACCAGCTCGATCTTGGTCCAACGAGCATATGGTACCGCGAGTACCATGACGCTGTTGGTTCCGCACCTCCTGAGATGGGCGTGGTGCATGTACGGACGCCGAGGTCTACGCAGCCTTGTCCCTGGACCTGGCAGCAGCATGAGCTTCCTCGTCGATGCCCGTTCTTCCGCCGGCGTCTACCCCACCACCTGTTTGCTCCGGTGGCGGTGGGATCGACGTGGACGGAGCAGCCACCTCCGAAGCCTTCTTCTTCGGTGGCATGTCGATGAAGAAGATGAAGATATAGCTCGTGCGAACGCTGGATCAGGTTCACACAACCTCGACGCCCCCTACCTGGCGCGCCAAAGATGTCGTGGGAACGAACACCTATGGGACCGGAGCCCCTTACGGTTCGGCGGGGGACGGAGATCGCACGAAGAGCAGATCGAGGCGAAGCACACGAGCAATTTACCCATCTTCGGAGCTCTCCGGAGAGATAGTACTCCTACTGCTGCTTTGTGGTTTGTATTGAGTTCTTGCTCGGGAGCGTGAGTGTTCTCTGGTTTCGAATGCTTCGAACCCCCTCTACGTTGCGCATGGGACTCCTTTTATATGCTAAAGGGGTCACCGACAGGTGGCAACGTAGGTAAGGGTAAAAATGGAAAAGAGTTGCGGTTGGTACAACTACTTGTACAGTGTATCCTACCTAACCCTGACGGCAGGGGACAAAGGCATTAAATGCCCGTCTGTGTCGCCCCAAACAGTGCAGAAAGGGACCGTCAGGGGCGCCACCGCTTGCCACGATGGCAATCTTGTCAGTGCCGCTTGCCACCTTGCACCGCTAGCTGCACAGCCTCTTGCCACGCGCACCTGGAAAGGCCTCAGGGCGACACGTTGGTGGATGTGCTGGAACACGGGTACAGAGTGGTAGCTCACCGCGGCAAGCGCCTTGCCGCGGTCGTTGTCTTGCCGCGCCCGGAAGCTTGTCGCTCACCGGGCCTTGCCGGGACGTGTGGCGCGTCGTGGCAAGTTCCTTGAAATGCCTTGGTTGGCCTTCCCGGCAAGCTCCTCTTGCCGGGGTCTTGTCTCCTTGGCTTAAACACTTTGTTCTTGAATGGCTCCAAAGGAACCACGGAGGACCTTGGCGGTCGCCCGGCAAGCCTTGCCGCGGGATGCTGCGACTGCCCGTGCACAAGTTCGGGATACTAGGGTACCCCTACTCTAGTACACCGACACTCTACTCGCCCACATCCCTACACTGTTGTTGGCTTTGCCTCCTCCAGGTCATTCCCTTCCTAGGTCTCGCCGTCGTCCACCGCATTGGTGCTCTCAGCATTGCGTGGTCAACATTATCAACAAACGACAACATCAGAAGAGGGATGTACATGGAGAGGCTGACAGTAGGGACCCACATGGTCCGTGGCTGCACGCAAGCAAGTACCTCCTTATTACGCCAAAAAAGTGAATCCTCCCCATGACAACTAGGACCCACCAGCTATACCTTTGCACAGAAGGAAGTGCTTCCTTATTAAGCAAAAATAATGATTGCTCCCCATGACAACTGGGGCCCACCAGGTTTGGAGGCTGACTTCTGGCCCTACTAAGTTGACGTGTACGCAGGGCTTTGTCAACTTGGTCAACAAACTTTTCTATCATTACTAACCGTTGGATTATTAACATCCAACGGTCGTCCTGCTTCTTCAACCTCTGATTTTCTTACTCCGGCCATCCAAACCACTGCGTGCTCCTGCCTCCAGTGGCCAGTTGTGCTGCCGCGTAGGCCTCACCGCCCCCTCCTACTCCCACCGCTGGCTAGGCCATCCCTCTACTCACTCACAGCCCATGTTATGCTATGGCGATGGCAGCCTCACACCAGAGCCGAACCAGTCAACCCTCGTACTACCCTTTGCATGTTCCCAGGCTCCGCGTCATTCCCTGCCTCACCGCCGTCCACCGCCTGGGTGCTATCCGCACGGCATGGACGACGAACGACAACCATCGAAAGAGTACTATATGCAGTGAGGCTGACAGCTGGACCCACCAGCTACATCTTCGCATGCAAAGAAGTGCCTCCTTATTACGCACAAAAAACGAATCCTCCACCTGACAGCTCAGACCCACTATCAATATCTCCGCATGCAAGGGAGTGCCTCCTTATCTCCCTGATAGTTGGGACCCTCCCGGTCGAAGCATATGTAGCATTGTCATTCTGGTCGCAAACGTGTATGTACAAACTGGTCCATCGATCTTTCTGCCATGATGAACAGTGGCCCAGTAAGGAGGGTTAGCTATTAAGGCAATCCCATCTAAATCGTGTACACATACGACTGCCACGCTGCAAAAAAGACGACCATGTACGTACATGCGGGCGTGGTCTCGAACGCACACAGCGACGACATCATGTTTATCAGGCAGCCAACCGGCTGGGTCGGAACGGAGAAACAACGTCTTGTTCATCGGGAGGCAACAAACTAGGTTGCAATGCGTCCTGTTCAATCGACTTGGACGGAACAGCCGAAACGGGGTCTGGCGTACCATAGTATGGAGGAAACGGCCTTCTGTTCGACCGGCTACGGTTGAAACGGGATCCTATTCATTGGGAGAGGTCTGGCGTACCGCAAAACGGAGGAAACAGACTTTTATTTGAGCTCCTATGGTCAAAACAGGGTCCTATTGATTGGGAGGGGTGTAGCATACCGCAAAACGGAGGAAACGAACATCTGTTGGAGCGCCTACTCTCGAAACAGGGTCCTGTTCATTGGGAGGGGTGTGCCATACCGCAAAACAGGAGTCCACGGGCTACTGTTCATCCACCGTCTACTGCCTCGCTCAAGCCTCCATGGGCTACAATTCATCCACCGTTGACTTCCTCCAGTCTCCACCTGCTACTATTCATACATCGCCTCTTCCTCCTGCCTCCACCAGCTACTACTCATCCAGCCTCCACCGGCTACTGTTCAACCAGCCCTCCATGGGGTCCTGTTCATCCACTCTGCAAACGGCTCGGGTGTGGCGGCCTCCTCGGGGTCCTGTTCATCCAGCGACAATGGCCAACTACCACGAGGTCCTGTTCATCTTAACCCCCACCAGGTGTTGTTTATCCAACCCCCAACAACGGTCACTATTCATCAAGAGGCAGGTTCAGTCGGCTGCAGTTACCAGCAGCAACGGAGGAATCACTCGGGTTCAGTTTGGAGCGAAGGAATTGCTCGGGTTCAGTTAACAGCCAAGGGATCGATCTCTCGGGTTCAGTAACGTAGCTAGTGCGATCACTCGGGCAAGGTTCAGTTAGACAACGCCTCGCGCACACACACACGTACACGAGAGAAACGCGCAAACCACAATGCGTCGCTCAACCCCGGCCACCCACCGTAATCAGGAACTCCCCGATATTTTCCTCGCCCTCGCTTCTACCAGGATTTTTTTCCGTCATGGATGGCCCAAAAAATGTCATGTAGGTGTGTCCCCGGGATGCCCAGGATGAAAAGCTCACTTTCTATCATGATTTTTTGTCACAGAAGTAGGTGCCCACCACATCTATGATGATACGTGGTTTTGTCACAATTATCGTCATAGAAGTGTCATAATCATGATAAAAAAAATTCGTTCGGGCCAAAATGTCACGGATGTGTCTTTTTTCTGAAGTGCATGTCTGTTGTTCTTAAGGTAGTTTGTTTATATGCTCGCTTGTTGTTCAACTGGTGCTATCTAGTTGTTCAGCTTCGTCTCACCCTAATGAACATCTCTCAGTAGTGTGTTTGTGTCTCATGATCTGTTTCGTGTGTTTCCTTTCATTCATCTTGTTTGGCTTGTGTTCTTTCTGTCTCACCATCATCATTCCGAAGGTATTGTGCCACTACACCAGAAAGATTATCATCTCTTTCATTGAAAGTGTTGCTTAGTATATCTAGTTCTTCCATTTTATCTTCGAGTGTTTATCTTAATTATGTTTTAGTGTTCCTGCCTTAGTTTAATTTTTGTTGTGCTCTATCAGGGTAGTTAAGTTTGAACGAAATTTTAAATCTCCCATTTACCCCCTCTGGTCATTATACCCTCAATCCTACAATTGGTATCAGAGTTTTGTGTATGTCGCTTGTAGGACATTTCGGGCACTCTGAGAGGTTTCCTATCTTCAATGGAAATAAGTACCCATTGTGGAAACAATAGATGAAGATTCATGTGAAAAGCTATAAATGATGATACCTGGCAGATTGTGCAAAATGGCTATACAGTGCAGATCCCTGATTCTCCCACACCTGATGAGAATACAATCATTCAACTGAATGCTAAAGCTAAGGATGTCATATGCACTTATCTCTCCAAGAGTCAATTCATTCGGTGTAGAAGACTTGAGACATGAAAGAAATCTGGGATGGTATAAATGTCTATGAAGAGTTTTAGTGTCGGAGAGATGCTCACACTAGTATGCTTTGAGCCGTGTTCAATCACTTTTGAAGTTTCTGAAATGAAAGTGTCATGTAAATTATTGATTAACTGAGCAGTATTGTTGAGTGGCTTCGTCAATGTGGAGTCAAAGATATTTCTGATCACGATGTTGTTGAAAAGCTACTCCAGTCACTCAATAATTCCTTTGACTCTCTAGTTCTTACTAGCAAAGAGAGACCTGACTATGAAAGTCTCCATTCTGCCGAAGTCATAAAATTATTGATTGTTCACAAAGAACAATTAGAGAAAGAAAAAGAACAAGCTGATCTCAGTTTTCCCAGGATGAAGAAGGTGAAATTCTATCATACTATGAGAATTTTGATGAAGAAGAGTATAAAACCAACACACCACCACAAGAGATCTAGAGATGCTCACAGAACGCCTCAATTTCCTCAGATGCCAAAATTTGTGCCTACATAGTAGGTTAATTTTGATGGTTATTTTGTGCCTACACAGTAGGGTATGTGGAATTTTACTACATTCATTTGTTGCTTTTTGCCGGTTTTATATTTTGGAGAAAATAAAGTTTTATGGAAGGAATCTAAATAAAGTATGGGGGAATCATGCCATTCAATGTGATAATTAGCTACCATAAAAATAATAAGAAAATGGAGGAAGGAGGAGGCTCTATGACTGATCTAGAGTGAAAGAAGTCCTAGCATATGCGCTCATATGTTCGGTCGTATGACCTGCCAATGCAGTCTCCTAGTCAACTACTTCCACCCCATAAATTGGATCAGGGAGCGGATCAAGAGAGCCGCCAGAGACACAACCAGAAGGCAAAACCCTAGCCTCCGGAGGGCATTCAGAGGGGGAATTGATCCAAGGACTCTGTCGCCTCAACGATGCATCAAGAGGGCTTCATCATCACCGCCACTATCACCATCTTCTCATCCCCACCGATTTGTGATAAATAGCTGGATTAGATTCAATCTTTTGTTACTAGTGTGAGATCATCATGTTCATCATGATTCATCTCATCTCGTGTGTGCCCTTATGTGCTAGTAATTTCCATGGTTCTCGGGGGACATCCTCTTTGTATGTTATGTTAATAGTCTTCTTGATGTTGGGTGAAGTTGACCATCCAACATATGCCAACTTTGGATGGAAGGTTATTACTGTTGGCGAACCGAATGGTTGCGGAGGAAGGTAAGTGACATGGCTATCTCTCTTCATCCCGGATCGTTGCGGCAAGGGATAAACGGAGACTGCTTGTAGGCTGCATCCACGGGGACATTTTTCCCCTTAATCATCATTCGGTAGCCAGAGCGGGGAAGAACAGTGGTGGTGTATGTGATGGGGATGTTATGCACATGTACACCTCCCACAAATAGAAACATACAAAGTGGCTTAGGAATCCGACATAGCATTATGCTTAGGCATTGGTCATTATGCGCACACTAGTGGGGAATCCAAACTCCTCGGGAATACCTTAGTCCTATCGATTTCAACAACTTTCACTCATGGCCTGTGTTACTTCATTATACTATCGGAATTTACTTCACTATTTGCTACACCACTATCACCATACTACTATTTGCTGGGAGATGGAGCGGCCACAACGTCCATTTACTGTGCGTCGCTCCACTTCCACCACTCATCGAAGAGCCATAGCGCGGGAGCCAAGGAGCCACCTACGTTTTTAACAGTGGCATAATTACAACCTTAAATATGAAGTGATGGAACATTGTGGGTGCGTTTCCCACCTTGGGGCACATCATGCCATGTGTCGGGCCTCTTGAGACCATGGGTTGCATGTCCTGTTGGACTCCCTCATCGACCCCGCATAGAATATGGGCCCCAGGGCTACACCTGCACCATCGGCCCAATAGAGGCAGGGTGCGTGGCCTTGGCAGGAAGGCAACAAAGGACCTCCCGTGCCAAAGGTGGGCCCACTACATTGCATTTGGCCTCCCAGGAGCAGAGCACATGATGATAGTGCAGAAGGAAGCCAAGTTGTTCCTAGGCTTGGGGGCTAGCTCCCCTACAACATGGCACCCGTCAAGCATGTTCCAAAGTTTTCCCCAACACTTATGTTGGCGTCCCAAGGCCCGGGGGTCTAGTCCCCAGGCTACGTGGGGCTCTCGAAGACACAAAGGAAAAAAGATGGGAGAAGCTCCTCAGCAGAAATTAAGGTTAAATATTATGAAAGTACAACATCAACCATGTTCATACAAACTTAAAATTGGTGGAGTCACGCGCCCGACAAGTTCCAAGACTACTAAGACGGTATCCTGTGCCAGGCAAGTCATGATGCAATACAACATCATGAGGCACCCGTGTCCGCGGCTTCGGAGTCCGCATACTCGCCGGAAGAGCTCCCAACGGGAAAAGAGACCTGGGAAGGCTCGTTGTCTTTGTCAGTCACGCGCTCATATAAGTATATCAGTGCCACAATATAGTCCACGACGACATGTCAGACAGATTTTGTCATGTCTTCTAGCTCTGGCAGCTTCAACAAATATTTGAACGGGAAGTTGGTGTTGAGCATGTGAAGATTGGTGGAGACGTGGTCCCCAATGTCCTCCACCAAATCGTGACACTCCTTATGAATGGTCCAGTGCATATCCCATGAATCTTCCTCGAGCCTGGTGACGAGTTCCTAGAAGATCAGAGCATAGCTGCCGATGTTGTCCTTCTGAAAGTTGGCTGGGGGCCCTAGATTTATGCCTAGGCCCCCAACAATGGAAAAGGCGCATTGATAGACGCCCTTGAAGATATTGCACTTGATCTTGTGCTTCCCGCCAAGCCGGAGCAGATCATCCTTCTCCCTCTCACAAAGGCCCATCAACTGGGCCTGTTGGTCCTTGAGGTGCTTCAGCTCGGCCTTGCATTCGGCGAGTTCCTTCTGGGCAACCTCCCAGACTTTCTCACTCACCACGGCTAAAGACTATGCCTCAATAATGGCACTCTTCAGTAGGTCGAGCTGCCTTCTCAGTTTGGTGCATTGAGCTTTGTGCTCGTCATAGTCAGCCCAAAGCTCAGCCTGTTTCTTTGTAAAGCACTCCTCATGAGTGGAGAGCTTGCTCTGGTATTCTGCCAGGGCCTCCTTCTTCCGCTTCACGAGCGCCCCCTCGACTATCTGCTTGTTCGAGGCCAGCATCTTTGCTTGCTTCTCCCTCATCTTGGCAGTTAGCATTATTGATCTTATGCTTGTGATGTGCTTCCCGGGCCTTGATAGCCTGCTCTCGTTGATTGATCCCAACCTCTCGAGTGTCCAACACTTCTTGCGGCTACTCAAGCCTGGATCCTTCATCGTGAAGATCCGCCTAAGTCTTGTCCGCCTCCGCCTCATGATCTAGAACGTCAGCTTGTTGCCCGGCGACGCCCTGCTCACGACCATCCACGTCATGCTCCCACCGCTGGAGCACCCCTTCATGGGCGAGGATCACCTCTTCCCTTAGCTGGACTTTGGTTGCACTGGCATTGGCAGCATCCAACGATGTTCTGACCGTCCAAGAGTAGTCTGGGCATCGTCGGCCGCAACGTCTGGGGTTTCCTTGGCCTCCCCTAGAATATTGGAGGCCCCCTCATGTGTGGTCATGTTCCTCTTCTCAGCACACTCAACATGGTCGTAAAAGTTCTTCCAAGCATTCTCCAGGGTCTGTCGATCCCTCGCCAGGTCGGCCATCTCGGCCGCCTGGCTGGCACCCAGCTGGTCGATGGCCTCATGCGCGACCTCGATGAAATCCCCAGAGAGCACGTGGCTAGAACTGCTCCTGACGCCTCTTAGGCCAATCATTAACCCAAGAATGAGCAAGAACCCACTACGATCGGTGGAAAAGCTGGCCCCGGAGGGGTGCCACTTACTCTACCAGTAGGGAGGAGCAATCCCCGTCGTCAGTTTTTACCTCACCCCAGCGGCTTGACTCCTAAGCATGCGCGACAAGATATCCCTATTAGAGGATATTGTCCGTGGGCTCACCGCCGACAGAATCCTCCAACCTAGGGGGGGGGGGGGCTCTGTCCCCAATAGGTCAGCCATGACATCTGGATCCCCATCGGTTGCTAATTGTGATAGTGCTAGGCTTTCCCTGAAGAGGAAAGGATGAAGTAGTATAGTAGCAGATAGTATTTTCCTCAGTTGAGAACCAAGATTTATCAAAGCAATAGGACACACAACTCAAACAAGATAAGAGGTACCTGCACACACGCACGCACACACACACACACACACACACACACACACACACACACACACACACACACACACACACACACACACAACAAATGCTTGCACCTAGCGACAGCAAGAGGGTTGTCAATCCCCTTGTTCTCACAAATTGCAAAGATTAAATTTGATAGTGGTAGGTATATAAAATAAAAAGGAAAATAAAGATAAATAAATTATAGCAAGTATTAATAAGGTTTTAGTAAATATAAAGTGAATGGACCCGGGGGCCATAGCGTTCACTAGAGGCATCTCTCTCACGAGCATAGTAACGGTGGGTAGACAAATTACTGTTGGGAAATTGATAGAATAGAACACAATTATGATTATTCTTCATGGCATGATCAATATGTAGACATTATGTCCAGGATAAGTAGATCGAAATCTATCAGCATCTGCATCTATGGTACTAAGTTCATGAAAAAAAATGGAGTAACGCCTTAAGCAAGATGACATGATGTAGACAAAGTAAACCCAATCGATATGAATAAACCCCATTGTTTTACCCTTAATGGCAACAATAAAAATAAGTGTCTTGTCCCCTTCTGTCACTGAATTTAGAGCACCACAAGATTGAACCCATCACAAAACACCTCTCTCACTGAAGATAAACCAATCTAGATGGCCAAACCAAACGAATATATCGGAGACAAATATAAAGCTATAACAATGATGCATAATAAAGTTCAGAAAGGACTCAATTACTTCTAATGAATATTCTGATCATAAACCCAAAATTCATTGGATCCCAACAAACACACTGCAGACGAATTACATCAAATAGAACTCTAAGAACATCAAGGAGAACAATGTATTGAAGATCAAAGAGAGAGAAGAAGCCATCTAGCTACTAACTATGGACCCGTAGGTCTGTGGTGAACTACTCACGCATCATCAAAGGCAGCAAGGATGATGTAAAATTCTTCCATGATTGATTCCCGTTTCGGCAGAGTACCAGAAAAGGCCTCCATGGGATCGCGGAAGAACAGAAGCTTGCGGCGGCGGAAAAGTGTTTCGGGTGGCTCTCTGTTGGTTTGGTAATATTTCTGAATTTATAGAAGTGCAATTAGGTCAAATGGATCTACGTGGGGCCCACAAGCCTAGGGGCTCGCCTACCTCCCTAGGGCTCACCCCTCGAGCTTGTGGCCCTCTCATATCTCATCTAGTCTCCGCCCGAAGCTTCTTGGGTCCCTTCTGGTCCAAAAAAAATTAATCCAATTTTTTTCCATTTGGACTTCGTTTGATATTGATTTTTTGAAAAGCCAAAAACAGCAACTGGCACTGGGCACTAGGTTAATAGGTTAGTCCCAAAAAATGATAAAATAGCATATAAATGCATATAAAACATCCAAGATTGATAATATAATAGCATAGAATAATAAAAAACAATAGATACGTTAGAGACGTATCAAGACAGCAAGGCAACATGGCGCGCCCTGTTACCTTGTGGGCCCCATCTGCCTTTGTCTGACCTAATCCCACTTCTATAAATTCTAAAATATTGGGAAACCCCGGGAGAGCCACCTAAAACACTTTTTCCACTACCACAAGCTTTTGTTCTTCCGCGATATCATTTGGAGGCCTTTTTCGATACTCTGCCGGAGGGGGAATCAATCACAGAGGGCTTCTTCATCATCCTTGCTGCCTTTCCATGACGCATGAGTAGTTTACCACAAATCTACGGGTCCTTAGCTAGATGGTTTCTTCTCTCTATTTGTTGTTCAATACAATATTCTCCTCAATCTTCTTGGAGTTCTGTCCAATGTAATCTTCTTTTATAGTGTGTTTGTTGGGATCCGATGAATTGTGGGTTTATAATCAGATTATTCATTGAAATTAATTGAGTCTTTTCTGAACTTTATTATGCATGATTATGAGAGCTTTGTGTTTATCTCCGATCTATCCATTTGGTTTGGCCAACTAGATTGATTTATCTTCAGTGGGAGAGGTGCTCTGTAGTGGATTCAATCTTGTGTCCTCACCTCATTGCAGAGGGTGTAGCAAAGCACATATTGTATAGTTGCTACTAAGGATAAAATGACGGGGTTTATTCATATTGCTTGAGTTAACTTTGTCTACATCATGTCATCTTGCTTAAAGCGTTACGTTGTTTGTCATGAATTTAATACCATAGATGCATGCTAAATAGTGGTTGATTGGTGAAGTAATAGCAGTAGATGGAGGCATGAGTCAGTCTACTTGTCATGGACGTGATGCCTATATGTGATCATTACCATGAATATTGTCATAACTATGCACTTTTCTATCAATTTCCCAACAGTAATTTGTTTACCCACCGTATGCTATGTGTTTGAGAGAGAAGCCTCTAGTGAAACTATGGCCCCCGGGTCTACTTTTATCATATTATAAAAAATAAAAATTCCTTGCTGCAATTTATTTACTTTTATTTTACTTTCCTTTTTATCTATCTATCACTATCAGAATCCTTGCAAGTAACAAGTTCAAGGGGATTGACAACCCTCTTGCCCGTGTTGGGTGCAAGTATTTGCTTTTGTGTGTAGGAGCTAAAGAAGGGAATTTGCGTGGTTCTCCTATTGGTTCGATAACCTTGGCCCTCTCCGAGGGAAATATTTATCTATAATGTACTGCTTCACCCCTCCTCTTTGGGGAAAATCCCAATGCAGTTTACAAGTAGCAAACTTGTAGAAGAACAACATCCCCCTCACGAATGGATGGAGGCGAAACCCTAGTCGTCGGATGAGGTAGGGAATGAAGGCCACCCCCTCCCCTCCCTTGGGAGCAGGAATAGTGCGGCCAGCTACGGGTATGTAACCCACAAACCGAAGCTCCTCGATGGTGCCCGTCATCACATTCAAAGGCACTCACTTCCCTTTCACTTCAGCGTCAAATGCCGCAGTGGCGGCCTCTTTTCCCCTACCGGCCATCGCTGGAAGGGGAATGCGGGAGGAGGTTGGAGGCTTAGAGATGGATTTAGGAGCACAGGAGCTCTGTAAGCTTTTGGAGGTGGACCAGGAGATGGAAGCATGGAGGAAAATGATTTACTACCCTTCACTTTTATAGGTCAGTAAAAGACCAAAAGTCCACTTGTTACGCTATGTGAATCGTCAATTTCCAACCCTTCGTTCTGTTATATGCGCATCAATTAAATCAATTTGTTGATGATATCCCTTAAAACTGAGGCGCAATCTCTGCATTGACGAGACGCACCAATGAGGCGGCCTCAGGCCCAGGAATGTTTTTGTGATAACTCATTCCATCCCACGATAGGTGATGACAGTTCGATAAAAGCTATCAGGGGTTTGAACCCACTCACTGGTTATACCTACGTGGTAAGTCCTTGAGGCCAAGTTAACACAAGATCTTGGATGTGGGTAAATACCTTTATAAAAGGGGCTTGTGCTTTCTATCTGAGGATAAGGTTTTATTAACATATGGTCGGTAAAGTCTACTATAAAAGTAGACCCAATGAATTGTGACAGACTTCGGATTCAAACATGAGCTGATAAAGAAGGAACTCGCCTACCAAGCTGAAGATACTAGTCCAAGGATGGAGCCACAGTCTTCGGCTTTGAAGACTAGTTCAGGAGCAACTGGCGGTGTGCTAGACTAAAGGGTACAAACCTATATGGTCGATAGTCCATGGGCCAGACTCATGGCCTGTTGATCACTAGAAGGAAGGACTACCGAAGCTATGACTTGGCATGTACTTCAGGGGTTGCTCTATAGAAGGCGCACGGACAACCGACCATATGTGTAACCTAGCACTAGTAGAAAACAGGGTACTAGTCTCGGTTCCAGAGGGCGTTTAGTCCCGGTTCCAGAGGGACTTTAATCCCGGTTCTGGAACCGGGACAAATCAACTGGGACTAAAGCCCAAAACCTTTAGTCCCTGTTTGCTTACAAACCGGGATAGAAGGAGCTCCACATGGCCGCTACGGGGCACCCAGGCAGGAGGACCTTTAGTCCTAGTTGGTAACACCAACCGGGACCAAAAGGCAGCCACGCGTCAGCAGGTCGCACGCGCTGGGGTTTTTGGTTTTGTTTAAAGGGGGGGGTAGGAGTTTTGGATGGTTAATTTAGGGGTTTCAAATTGTGTTAGCTTGCTAATAGAGAGATGTGACCTCTCTTTCTCTGTGCTTGGTCGACGCTAGCTACTATATGTATAGAGAGAACTCGGCACGCTAGCTAGTAAGCAAATTAAGGAACCATTAATTACACAAGATCGCCATGAACATATATAGAGAGAAGTGACCTCTCTTTCTCTGAGATTGGTCGAACAACAAGTTTTCGTATTTGTCTATCTGATGCTACTACATATATACAATATAACATCTCTTACAATCCCGAACATCTAAAATCAATTTCAACTTCCTCATGGAATTCTCCGTCTTTATGTATGACGTGGTCAAGAAAGAATCCCGCCAATTCCTCTTGAATTGCTCATATGCGATCATGTGGTAGGAGTTCATCCCGCATCTGCCACAACTAATTTAAAGAAGGGGGTTAATACATATATATGAATGAAACCCAACACAATTGATGGTAATAAAACAAAATTTTCAATATTGTTTACGTACTTCATATTGTTTGTCAGAGTAGCCCCGCTCAGAGGTCAAGTGGCGGATGAACTCGCAAACATAGTATCCACATAAATTATTCCTGCCTTCCTGCCACAAGCACTTTACGAGAATAGAGTTCAATCAAACTAATAATGACGCATGATAATGGTATTGATGAAACAAGAATCAATGAGAGATGCGCGGAACTAGCTAGTACTACTTACTTTGGGGTGTGTAAATCGCAGCTCCTTCTGCAGACCTGGAACCATTCCGTTGAACTATTTCCAAACCCTGCCAGGCAAAGGAAATGATTACTTGATATCAGGAAATGAACTAAGGTTGCCGATATGGTGCGATAATGATTGATTGAACTTACTTCTGGAGCATTGTAGTCATGTCCGCATACTCCTGGGAATCTTTACGTCTTGAGTCTAAGACAGTTACTACTCCCCGGTTAAGCTTAATCTCTAGCAGAATAAAGTGGAAACTGCGCATGCATAACTCATCAATTACATTACTATGACCTCGAGTAAGTGAAACCGAATATGCACAAGACAGTAACACTCACTTGAAGTTGTAAGGAAAGAGTATTTTTTTCCCTTTGTTTTGATGTCGGAGTAACGATTGTAGCAAGTTGTCCTCAGTATCTTTGACTCTCTTTTTAGATGACCATTCATTTATGGTATTTGGGTTAATGAACCCAATGTCATAGATTTGTTCTTTTTTGCATTCGATGATCTTCAATCTGCATAATATAGTGAGGATAATTATATATACATGCAATGAAAGAGCTGAGCTATAGAGACTTAATTACATAAGTAATACTTACAGAGAGTAGCAAGTCATGAGTTGTTTGTCGAGGGCGTCTTGATTGAATAACTGAAATAACTCCACAAATTAAACAGGCAGCAACTCAACTCCAATGAGGCCGTGCTCATCTTTAATTCTCACCATCATACTATCCTTCCCAGACTTCCTGCAGGTATCCATGTAACATTCATGCAATCTTCGCATCATCGTTGTTAGAGGAGGATGCTCAGGTTTGACAAGAGGCTTCCCGTACTCGTATATGAAGATCTCTACTACCTCTAACGTATCAAACTCTACATCATCGCTCAGGTAATCACCAAGATTGGTACCGGGCAATAGCCCCAGATGATTAGCGATGATATCGCTAGACACCTTGAGCGGGGGGCACGATTGCTTCGCCTGTTCGCCGAGCTGGGGAATTGTTTTCCCACTTCTTTGGTGTGCTAATCTTGCATCACTGGAAGTACTTCCCCACCAACACGCATCTTCATATGTATTTTTAATACAACGGACATAGTTGGAATCCGGCGGAGGCGGTGGTGGTTGCTTCAGGGCATCTAGAGTGCGCTTTGCTTTCATCGGATCTACCATTTCCTTCGGAGGTGGAGGTTTCCATTCAAAATGGGCCTCCACTTCGGCTGCCATGATGTCATCGGTTTCCTTGTCGGTCCTCTCATATGGTAACTTTGGAAGAGGCTTCAAGCTTGGACCAAATATGTATTTCTTCCCGCCTCTTGTATTGCTAGCCGTCGGAGCGGCGGAGTCTCTCTTCCGCCGTTGCTGACACGGCGGAGTCTGCTAACATGCCGAAGGAGGCGGAGTGCTCCGACACGCCGGAGGAGGCGGAGTGACCTCACGCGCTGGAGGAGGTGGCGGAGGAGGCTGAGTGCCCTGATCACTCGCCGGAGGAGGAGGAGGAGGAGGCGGAGTGCCCTAATGCGGAGGAGGAGGAGGAGTCCAGTTTGGAAGCTTGATGTACTCCTTTCTCTATAGATGGGTACACCTTAAAGCATTTTCCAGATGAATCTCCCCTTCACCTCACTATTAGGGAAAACCTTATACACAAAATCTTACTAGCAGCGTGCTTTAAAATAAGGTGCTACTGCTACTTAGCAGTAGCGCATGTCAACAAAACGCACTGCTGAAATCAACATAGCAGTAGCACGTCAGTAGTAAACAGCGCTACTACTATAATTGCCATGACCTTGCCGCCAAGCTAGTTATAGCAGTAGCACCTTATTTTTAACCGCGCTACTGCTATTAATCTTAGCAGTAGCACATTTTTGACAAAGCTTGCTACTGCTAAGTTTAGTCCACCCTTGCAACTAAGTTTAGTCCCGCCTCACTCCGCGAAAAGGGTGTTTAGCACCTTAAGTATGTTACTTCCCAAACTATCACAACCACTTGGTGTTGATTGAACTCTATGTGTAGAATTTGTGGCTGCAATACGAGTCTTCTCCGGTTCCTGAACCGCCAGGGACTCATATTGATAGTTCAGATTGTACACAAAAATATCATTGATCACCAGTGTATTTTTTATGTTTATTCTTACATACTTAGACTTAGCAGTAGCGCGTTTTCGCAAAAGGAGCTACTGCTACGGGAATAACAGTATCGCGTCTTGACTAAAAGGTGCTACTACTATGGTGTTTAGCAGTAGCGCATTATCCTAAAGCGCACTACTGCTAAAGCCATCCTATCTTCCCCAACCGACCGCCCCTCACTCTCCTCTCTCCACTCCACTCATTCTCCCCGCACCCCGTCGCCTGCCGCCGCCGCATTGCCGCCCGCTGCTGCTGTCATTGCCCCTCCCTCCCTAGCTCCCTCCTACATCCCCTCCCTCCCGCTGTCGTCGCCCCCTCCCTAGCTCCCTCCTCCATCCCGTCATCGTTGCCCCCCGCCGTTACCGCCATCGAGGTAGCTCCTCCTACCTCCCTCCTCCTCTCTCCCCCCTCCTTCCCGCCTCTTCCCTCCTTCCTCCCCCTCCTCCCTCTCTCCTTCCTACCCTTCCTCCCTCCCTCCCTTCTCTCTGTTCTTGTAGAATGTAGGTAATTTAAATGTAGATTTTGTAATAGAATAAATTTTTAGACTATTTTAGGTGTTTTGAATAGAATAGGAAATTTTAGGTCTTTTGATAAGAAATTTTAGTAATGGAATTTTTTAGTTGGTAGAATTTGAGAAAATGTCATGTACTTGTTATATTCTGAACTTAGGGCATAGTTTTACGGTTTAGTAAAAAAATAGTAATAGTGGATGATGATGTAGATGTTTTAGGTATAGAACATTTTGAATAGATGCTGATGTAGATGTTTTGATATATTTCATAGATATACAAATGGATGGATAAATGGATGGATGGTTATATTGATGGATATATAGATAGATGGATGGATGGATAGATGTTAGGGCTGTAGGGTTAGAACTAGGTTTTACAACTTTTTAGTAAATGTAGGTCTTTTGAATTAGCATAATAAGGTTTAGTTGATATCTTATAGGGTTTCACTAAGTCCTAAGATGAGGATAATAATGTTTTTGTTTATATTTTGTTTTTGCAGAAATCAAGGAGCCCCTGCATCATCCCCATGCCATCGTCCCCGTCACCGACCCCCTCCGACCTCGAGGTGAGACCAGCCAAATCTCTATGTCGATGTTTTAATAGAACTAGTTTATTTAGTAAGTAGTTAATAGAACTAGTTTATTTAGTAACTGCTTAATAGAACTGGTTTAGGGAGAGAGACCTATATTGGAAAATTTAGTTATGTTAGGATTATATATAAGATATTTTGAAATGTTTTTGTTCATATTTTCAACCATTGAAATGCAATGACCATCAAGTTTGAATGCTCATATGATGTAGATATAAGCATGTAGCTAGTGTTGCTCAAATAGGATATGTGCTTACCCAAGTGGCCATGTTTACAAGGAACCACCTCCGAGTGGCCTATGTTTTTCTAGAGTGTTGATTAATTTCCGTTCCGAAAAATTTCACGCGCTTGATATGTCCTTTTTTTAGAAAAGGTCATGCCGGATTTTTCCATGAATTTTGGCATGGCTTGTGCTAGGAAATATCGAGTGCGTTGGAAATGCCGAAAAGAGCATTTAACGCCATTTTGGGTTTTGCCATTGAGTTATAATCTTTGAATTTTGAACACATGAGATGTCTGATGACGATGGGATCCCGGAGTGCGGGTACTGCTACAATGACCGGGGTTTGTGCGACAGGTTTCCTCACCTGCAAAATGATAGGTTTTTCATCGTGAAGCTGGAAGAGACCTTTGATGTTTGTACTGTACGCAACGACAAGCATTTCATCATAATTAATATCATCACTTGTGCTTCTTTTGTTCAACGTGTAATTTTTGGATTTTTTTTTTCAATTCGATTAGTACATCCCATGCCATGCTAGACCATATGTATTGGAGAAGCTTGGTTTTGGTTTAGATGACTTTGAGAATGTGGAGATGAGGAGGGCTCACTTAAGAACTAAACATGGTTATGAGTTTCTGGTTAAGCTGTACAATGCGGTCAATCACTCCCATTTTGGCTGCTCTAATTGGGAAGCTCTCTACAAGGCATATGGATTTGAGGAGGGAATGCAAATACGATTTGATATTCGTCCCAAAGATGATGATGATGATGACAATATCGACATCTAGGTGGATGTGGATATGCCACCAGTTTTGCCTAGATGTGAGTTTGTCGAACTAATTTGTTAAGTTCAGTAATTTATATTGTTAATTTAAAAATGTTAGGTCTTCGTCGGTACTAAACTTATTTATTATAATGGTTAGCTTATTTCTTATCTTCAAGAAATACAAGGAAGGTTGTAGATTGATACGTCTCCAACGTATCTATAATTTTTGATTGCTCCATGCTACTTTATCTACTGTTTTGGACTATATTGGGCTTTATTTTCCACTTTTATATTACTTTTGGGACTAACCTATTAACCGGAGGCCCAGCCCAGAATTGTTGTTTTTTGCCTTTTTCAGTATTTCGAAGAAACAGAATATCAAACGGAGTCCAAACGGAATGAAACCTTCGGGATCGTGATTTTCCAACCGAACGCGATCCAGGAGACTTGGACCCTACTCCAAGAAGCCTCCGAGGAGGTCACAAGGGTGGAGGGCGCCCCCTAGGCGCGCCCCCTACCTCGTGGGCCCCTCGGAGATCCACCGACGTACTCCTTCCTCCTATATATACCTACGTACCCCCGAACAATCAGAAAAGGAGCCAAAAACCTAATTCCACCGCCGCAACCTTCTGTATCCACGAGATCCCATCTTGGGGCCTGTTCCGGAGCTCCGCCGGAGGGGGCATCCACCACAGAGGGCTTCTACATCATCACCATAGCCCCTCCGATGAAGTGTGAGTAGTTTACTTCAGACCTTCGGGTCCATAGCTTGTAGCTAGATGGCTTCTTCTCTCTTTTTGGATCTCAATACAATGTTCTCCCCCTCTCTCGTGGAGATCTATTCGATGTAATCTTCTTTTTGCGGTGTGTTTGTTGAGACCGATGAATTGTGGGTTTATGATCCAGTAATATCTATGGAAAATATTTGTTTCTTCTCTGAATTCTTTTATGTATGATTGAGTTATCTTTGCAAGTCTCTTCGAATTATCTTTTTGGTTTGGCCAACTAGATTGGTAGTTCTTGCAATGGGAGAAGTGCTTAGCTTTGGGTTCAATCTTGCGGTGTCCTTACTCAGTGACAGAAAGAGTTCCAAGGCACGTATTGTATTGTTGCCATCGAGGATAACAAGATGGGGTTTTTATCATATTGCATGAATTTATCCCTCTACATCATGTCATCTTGCTTACGGCGTTACTCTGTTTTTACTTAATACTCTAGATGCATGCTGGATAGCGGTCGATGAGTGGAGTAATAGTAGTAGATGCAGAATCGTTTCGATCTACTTGTTTTGGACGTGATGCCTATATACATGATCATTGCCTAGATATACTCATAACTGTGCTCGATTCTGTCAATTGCTCAACAGTAATTTGTTCACCCACCGTAGAATACTTATGCTCTTGAGAGAAGCCGCTAGTGAAACCTATGGCCCCCCGGTCTATTCTCATCATATCAATCTATATCACTTTATTTACTTGCTTTGTTTTTACTTTGCTTTTACTTTTTACTTTGCATCTATCTATCAAAAATACCAAAAATATTATCTCTATCAGATCTCACTCTCGTAAGTGACCGTGAAGGGATTGACAACCCCTAAGCGTTGGTTGCGAGTTGCTATCGTTTTGTGTAGGTACGAGGGACTTGTGCGTGGTCTCCTACTGGATTGATACCTTGGTTCTCAAAAACTGAGGGAAATACTTACGCTACTTTACTGCATCATCCTCTCCTCTTCGGGGAAATCCAACACAGTGCTCAAGAGGTAGCATAGACAACACATACTATAGCTATGACTCCGAGCTTAATTGTGAGGAGAAAGGTTATCTTGTCTCATTCATAGAAGATGTTGAGGCCTTTAAAACCAATCACTCTATCGGCCCAAATTATACTACATACGTGCCACTAGTACATAAATTGCTTGATGGTAACTTCATTACCAAAAACCTGGTAAGATTTTGTTAATGATGGTAACTTCATTGCATACATTATTCTTAAGTAAACTACATTGCTAACTATATATGTTACTATTACGTTTTTCAATAGAGGCTCCCAAAGGAGGTTGTGCCTGACTTGATGTTTATTGAAGGTGATATGCATATGGTTAGCTTATGACCAACTCCTTCGAAGGCTTACCATAGTCAAACAATGGAAGGCTCAAAATCAAAGAATGGAGCAAAGTGATGAATGCGCACAAGCAACAAATTGGAGAAAAAAATGAATGTGCGCAAACCACAAGTTGGAGATAGGTTTATCTCCATTCTCCATTATGGAGATGGACCGATTTATCTATTTTATGGTATTTTAACTAGGAGAGACGAGTAGGTCCTAGGTATTAAGGAAAATTATTTAGTGTTGATTATATATGACTCTGATGATGAGAAGTTTTTATTATATGCTACAATATGTTAGAGTTGATGATGGCGAGAAGGAGGAGTAGTGATTATGAGTACTATGATGATGATGAGGAGTTCTTATTATAACTAGTGACCAAGTTGTTATATGATGTCTCATGGACGAAAATGATGATGATGATGAGTTGTTCTATGACAATGTGTATTATGATGATGATGAGTTATTATGTTATTGGGTGAAAGAACCGCAGATTAGTTTCAAGTGGATGGATCCAAAGTGACCATTGGTCACTTTGGATCCATGCACTTGAAACTAATCCACGGTTCTTTCACCCAATGATCTGATAATTCATTATGGTGTAAAAACAATCTCCAAATTTCTACTGTATGAAAACTTGTATCATGGTGTATGAATATGACATAAAACAAAAAAGAAATAGAATACGTAATGATAGTAGTAGCACGGGTAGAGAGGCGCGCTGCTAGTAACTACCAGTAGCACTTTCTACCAAAAGCGCTACTGCTAAGTAGGTATAGCAGTAGCGCGGGCAAACCCATGCTACTACTACACTTTAGCTGTAGTGCCGTAGCAGTAGCGCGGCGCCCCGCGTTACTGCTATACCAAAAACTGGCGCTACTGCTAGGCTTTTCCCTAGTAGTGCCTATAGGGTATTCAAGATCCAGCTCCTCAAATCCCTCCATATTTTCATCCACCGCCACAACAGCATAGCCATGTGGAATCGGACGACAATGAAAAGTTCCCATAGCTTCAGGAGGTACAACAGAGCCGACCGCCGCCTTCAAGGTCAGGTTCTGGCATTTCGTCATTAGCTCGCAATGTTCAGCCTCCATGATACTATCCACGAGGTAGCGAGGAGCCGTAAAATTAGGCTGAACGAGCTCCGTGGAAGCCACGCTGCTTCTCCACTAAGATGGTGGGGTAGCTTCTGGGGCAGCGTCGAAGCAAGGATCTTTATGCCGCTAAGATGGTTGGTCGGTAGCTCGCTGGCTCTCAAGTTCCTCCAGCTTTTGTAATCTTGCACTGAGCCTCTCCATTCAGGTTGCTTCCGCTTTCCTCTTTCTCTCTCGGCTTCTGTAACCACCGTTGTTGGGAAACCCGTGCACTCACAGAACGGAGCCTGGTGGGCCTCGTGTTCGTCCAGCGTGCTCAGGATTCCCAAGGGCCTCTGTCAGCTCGTCCTTCTCTCTGTCGGGAATGAACGTCCCTTCCCGCGCTGCCTTGATTACTGCCAGAAGCTTCTTGATGGGTATTGCAAGTTGCTCATCTGTCCAATGACACTCCCCTGTTTCTGGGTCCAAAGTTCCCCCAACCCTGAAGAACCAAGTCCTTGAACGATCTGGCCAGTGCAATGTCGCTGGTTGGACCCTTTTAGCAAGCAGGTCTTGCTCAGCATTGTCCCATAATGGCTGGGCTTTGTAGTAGCCACCTGACCCCGTGTGATGGTGATACAGCTTCTGTGCAGCATTTTTCTTGTTTGTTAGTGACCTTTTCTTACCCTTCTCCGATTGCTTGTAGGCCACAAATGCGGGCCAGTGATCTCTTATATTCTCATATTGACCGGTGAATTCTGGAGTCTTTCCTTTGTCGACAAACTTTGAGTTCAACTCTTTCTTCCAATTCCTAAATAGTTCTGCCATCTTCTTAAGAGCATACGCCTTGACATTTGGCTCTATAACTGGGTTACTCCTCCTCTGGTGGGAGGCTGAAATTTATCATCAGCGAGGTCCAAAGATCACCTTCTAGTCTATCCTGGACATAAGATACTTCAGGGTCATCCTTACCCTTATTCCATTGCACGATGCTAATCGGGACGCTGTCCCTAACAACAACTCCGCATTGATGTACAAATGCGTCCTTGGTCCGCTTGGGAGCAATCGGTTGGCCATCTTTCACGATTTCTGTGATCGTGAACCTTTCATCCAGGCGCAACCTTTTCTTCGGGCCTCGTCTCCTTACGGAAGTATGGCTCGATCCAGAGGGCTATAAAAGAAGAAAGAAGCGTTCATATATGTACATACCAAAACAATTAACACATCAAGTCAACATAGGCTTAATTAATATATATACCTCAGACTTTGCAACAACTCCCTCCTCCGTTCGGTCACCTGAGCTGTCATCATGATCTCCTTCCTCCGCCATTCGGTCACCGGAGCCGTCATGATCTCCTTCCTCCTCCATTGTTGGATTACCGGAGCCATCGTCCTCTCCTTCCTGACCATAGGTGTCGTTGAGAAACGACAAGGGATCAGCACCGGTGAGGATTATACCCCCAACAATTGTTCTTGTTCTAAGTCTCTTTCCATAGTTTCTACAAATATTACAACATGGCAATATACAAACATGAGAGATGGATATATTAGTGGCAGACATAGCCTATAGCTAATTACAACATGAATCAAATGCATATATGAGCAATGGATTAGTTGCGGATCGCCTCTCTCATGCATGTCCGACATCCGCCCTCATGTCAAAGTTATCGAGGAGGGGTAGATCGACAACAATGCTCTTTCTTCTAGGGTTTGGGTGGCCTTGATAGTGGATTGGGCGAGTGAACCGTCTCTCTCTCATGCATGTCCGACGTCCCCCCTCATGTCGAAGTTATTGGGAGGGGGTAGATCTACAATGATGCTCTTTCTTCTAGGGTTTGGGTGGCCTCGGTAGTTGGTCGGGCGAGTAGACCACCTCTCTCTCATGCATGCATGTCCGATGTCCCCCCTCGTGTCAAAATTATCGGGGAGGGGGGTAAATTTTAACTTAGTGAGTCTTTTAATTAACTCATTTTGAATATATGAACACTTTAACTTAGTAACTTAATAACCTAGTAAGTTATCGACGAAGTTATCGGGGAGGGGGCTCGGCGTCACGGTAGGGACGACGTCGGGGCAGCGACGAGGAGCTACATCCATGGATCAAATACAAAAACCTTGTATGAACAAACAACTTTCTATGAACATCATTGCTCATATATCAATGCATACATCCATGGATCATCATTGCTCATATATCCATGGTCATATATAAAAACTTTCTATGAACAAAAGAATTTCTATAAACAAAAAACTTCGTATGAACAAAAACCTTTCTATGAAGATCATTTCTCGTTTATCAATGCATACATCCATGGATCATCATTTCTCATATATCCATGGTCATATATAAAAACTTTCTATGAACAAAAAAAAGTTATATGAACAAAAAACTTTCTATGAACAAAAAAAGCATACACCAATGGACAAAAAAATTCTATAAACAAAAAAAATCATACATCAATGCATACATATCCATGGATCATACATACATCTGGATATACATATACATACAACACCCATATGCATACATCAATGGACAAAAAATGTATGAACAAAAAAGACAGAGGGCAGGCCGGGCTGCGGCGGCGCACGGCAAGCAGAGCCGGGGCACGACGCGGCAAGCAGAGCAGGGGCGGCGGCGAGGGGGGAGGGGGGCTCACTAGGGGCAATGTCGGAGCAGGGTCAGAGGCACGTCAGTGTCGGGGCAGGGCACGGGCGTGGGGAGTAGTGTCGGCGTCGGGGCAGGAAGAGTGTCGGGCAGAGGGCATCAAGGGCGTCGGTGGCGAGGTGGAGCAGCCTGACGGCATCGACGGGGCAGAGGGCCGCGATGGCATTGACGGCGAGCTCAAGCAGCCTAGCGGCATCATCGGGGGCAACTACAGTGATGAAATCTGAAAAACATTAAGTGTTGGCTTATATAGAAAAGCCTTTAGTCCTGGTTGGTGGCACCAACCGGGACCAATGCCACCCTTTAGTCCCGGTTCGTGCCACCAACCGGGACCAAAGTTCAGTTTTTGTCAGCCCAAAGGGCGGGAAGCAGAGACCTTTGGTCTCGGTTGGTGGCACGAACCGGGACTAAAGGGGGGCATTGGTCCCGGTTGGTGCCACCAACCGTGACTAAAGGGGGGAATTGGTCCCGGTTTATGGCACCAACCGGGACGAAAGAGGGGTGCTGCCGCGGCCAAAAGTTTAGTCCCACCTTGCTAGTTGAGAGGGGCTCGGAGTGGTTGATAAGCGCCGTTGCGCCACCACTTCGAGCTCCTCTCTAATGCCGGACTACGGGCCTAAACACACTCTCTCTTCCTATGGGCCTACTGGGCCTACTGCAGGATTGCATCCTGGCCCAACTAGCGGGTTGGGTTTCTAGCCGTATGCAGGCCGTGGTGGCCGAGTAGGCGATATTTTTTTAAAAAAAATTCTAGTGTTTTTGTTATGTTTTTTGCTTTATTTTTTTATTTTTTTACTTACACCTAAATACTTATAGTTTTTGAGTGATTCTTTTTGCTTTAGGTCACAAAAATTATAAATTTTCTGTTAGTGCCATTAGTTTTCAAATTTGAATTCTTTGAAATTTGTGTGAATCACTAGTTTGTGAATAAAAAATACTTTGAAAATTCTTTTTCCTATTAATGTTTTGAATAAAAAATACTTTGATAATTTTAGTTGCATAAATTTTATATAATTGTAGTTTCAAAAATACTAGAGGTTTATAAAAGCTTTTTAGTTGACTCTTTTTGTTGTTGAAGAATATTATAGTTTTGTTTTAGTTGATCATAATAGAATATTTTAATGGATTCTTCTTAGTTCATTCCTTTTGCTATTAGAGTTTTATAGAAGTTTTCTAGTTCATTCTTTTTGCTATTAGTTCATTCTTTGAGCTAAATGACCCTGAAATTGAAAAGAACTACAAATGAACTCTAAAAAGGTTGAAAGTTGGCATGGTATCATCAATTCACCCACATAGCATGTGCTAAAAAGTTGAGAGGGTTACGGCAAAAACTAGATGCACTTCGTTTACAAAATGGACAATCTCTTTTGAAGTATCAGGGTTTCGGACAAAAACTCATATGTTACAAAAGGCATTTCATTTATTTGAACTTATTTGAACTCCAGACTTTTTGTGTGTTCAAAATGCACCATTCTTTCAACCCTTTCTGACTTCATTTGGTATTTTTTATGCATTTACTTTTTTTTAGCTAAATGACCCTAAAATTGAAAAGAACTACAAATGAACTCTGAAAAGGTTGAAAGTTGGCATGGTATCATCATTTTACCCACATAGCATGTGCTAAAAAGTTGACAGGGTTACGACAAAAACTGGATGCACTTCGTGTACAAAATGGACAATCTCTTTCGAAGTATTAGGGTTTCGGACGAAAACTCATCTGTTACAAAAGGCATTTCATTTCTTGACATGTAACTGTAGTGATATTTGAGATCAAAGGCATCATTAGAATAGTTGTGGAGAGAAAGTCTTCACTTTTTCTTTGCGTGTGTCCCTTGCTTATGGCGTCGTAACCATGGATAATCTTCATCGTTTAACAGGGTGCTTGGGTCATCCTTGACTTTGAAGGGAGGAATTTCATGAAACTTTTTATAATCTTCAGACATGTCTGTCTTTCCCTCTACTCCCACGATGTCTCTTTTCCTGAAAGAACTATGTGGAGCTTTGGCTCATCGTATGATGTATTCGCTTCCTTATCTTTTCTTTTTCTCGGTTTTGTTAGACATGTCCTTCACATAGAAAACCTGCGCCACATCATTGGCTAGGACGAATGGTTCGTCTATGTACTCAAGATTGTTGAGATACACTATTGTCATTCCGTACTATGGGTCTACCTATACCCCGCCTCCTGACATATTGACCCATTTGCACCGAAACAAAGGGACCTTAAAATCTTGTCCATATAGTCAAGTTCCCATATGTCCACTATGTAACCATAATATGTGTCCTTTCCCCTCTTGGTTGATGCATCAAAGCGGACACCACTTCTTTGGTTGGTGCTCTTTTGATCTTGGGCGATCGTCTAAAATGTATTCCCATTTATCTCGTACCCTTTGTAAGTCAATATAGTCGAAGATGGTCCCCTGGCCAACGAGTACAGCTCATCTGCAACAATGTTGTCACCCATGAGATGTGTTTGCAACTAACTGCCGAAAGTCCTAATGTGTTCACATGTAATCCAGTCGGCACACTACTCTGGGTGTTTGGAGCGCAGAATATTCTTGTGTTCATTGATATACGTGGTCACCAAGGTAGAATTCTGTAGAACAATGTAGTGTGCTTGAGACCAAGAAAGCCCATCCCTACATATTATTGAGTCTGCTCCTAGCGTGCCTGTCGGTGTCAAAACCGGCGGATCTCGGGTAGGGGGTCCCGAACTGTGCGTCTAGGCGGATGGTAACAGGAGACAAGGGACACGATGTTTTTACCCAGGTTCGGGCCCTCTCGATGGAGGTAAAACCCTACTCCTGCTTGATTGATATTGATGATATGGGTAGTACAAGAGTGGATCTACCATGAGATCAAGGAGGCTAAACCCTAGAAGCTAGCCTATGGTATGATTGTTGTTCGTCCTACGGACTAAAACCCTCCGGTTTATATAGACACCAGAGAGGGCTAGGGTTACACAGAGTCAGTTACAATGGTAGGAGATCTACATATCCGTATTGCCAAGCTTGCCTTCCACGCCAAGGAAAGTCCCATCGGGACACGGGATGAAGTCTTCAATCTTGTATCTTCATAGTCTTGGAGTCCGGCCAATGATGATAGTTCGGCTATCTGGACACCCCCTAGTCCAGGACTCCCTCAGTAGCCCCTGAACCAGGCTTCAATGACAACGAGTCCGGCGCGCATATTGTCTTCGGCATTGCAAGGCGGGTTCCTCCTCCGAATAATTCATAGAAGATTGTGAACACCAGGATAGTGTCTGGCTCTGCAAAATAAATCCCACATACCACCGTAGAGAGAATAATATTTACACAAGTTCAATCTGCTGACGTATTTCGTGGTATGACGTCACACCACCGCCAAGCCTTTACTCGAATCGTTTTCTATTGTTCGACCTCAGCGTGTTTAGCGAAGAGGTTTCCTTGGCACGTCTTGTCAAAGCAGAGATCATGTCCCCTTATTCCGGGATTCTCATCAATACGGACGTGGGTAACCCAACCGCGCCATTGATTGCGGTGCTTGGGAGATAAGTGAGTTTTACCAGGCTGGTGGGGACGCATAGTTTCGTCCGCCCATATATAAGGGGATAAGGATCCACCTTTTTACCTACGCCTTCTTCCTCCTTTGCTTATCCATCTCCGCGCACTGGAGCTCCAGCACCCAAGTCCGCACATCTCACCTCAACCTTCTCCAACCATGTCCGGAACAGGAGGCAAGTGGATGGCCTCCTCCGTCACGGAGGGGCACATCAAGAAGCTGCGCAAGGCCGGATATTTGTCCAGCGATATCGCGCATCGGCTCCCCGACGAGGGGCAGCTCATCCCCACCCCCGGGCCCCATGAGAGGTTCCTTCCCCATTTCCTCCGCGGACTGGGCTTCCCACTCCACCCTTTTGTCCGGGGGCTCATGTTCTACTATGGCCTGGATTTCCATGATCTGGCCCCAAATTTCATCCTCAACATGTCGGCATTTATCATCGTGTGCGAGGCCTTTCTCTGCATCCAGCCCCACTTCGGCTTATGGCTAAAGACTTTTAATGTCAAGCCGAAGGTAGTGGGGGGCAGCCAAGCGGAGTGCGGAGGCACCATGGTGGGCAAGATGCCCAACATCACCTGGCTCGAGGGCGCCTTCATGGAAACCATCAAAGGGTGGCAATCGGGGTGGTTCTATGTCACCGAGCCGCGTGACCCTGAATGGGCAGCGGTCCCCGAATTCAGATCTGGCATCCCCACACAGCTCACCTCCTAGAAAGAGAAGGGCCTGTTGTGGGGTGATTCAGAAGAGCTGACCGGACTCCAATCCTGTCTCCAAACCCTGGTGAACAAGAAGCTCAAGCTTATCAACGTAATCCAGGTCATGCTCATCCGCCGGATTCTCCCCTGCCAACAGCGGGACTTCAATTTGTGGGAGTTCGATCTGGCACAGCACCAGACCTTGAGCGGGCTCTTCGACACTACGTACGAAGAGGCCTGGAGGGTGCTGTTCAAGGGCACCGAGGCTCCCGCATCCGCTACCGAAGATCGCGGATTCAGCTCACAGCGTCCGGCTGGCGAGGTAAGCTATATTATCCTTTATGGGACATTTGCTTTTCATAGTTCGACTCTATGTGGGATCTAAGCTCCCAATAGCTTTAACAGGCCTGGCAGAAGACGTCCGGATAGGTTAACTGTCCAGCTCCCCTTCCAGAAGACCCAGCAGATGCCCGTTTGACAGGGATGCTGGTCCCGGCGCCTTACGTGGTGCCGGAGAAGAAGGCCGCGGGAACTCGGAGGAGTTCCCGGCGCCAGGTGTTATCGGATTCATCGTCCGATGACTCCGAGGCGGACTCCTCCCACGAAGACGAGGAGGAGAAGAAAGAGGCCTCTCCCCTAGCGGGGGGAGAGAAGAAGAGGAAGGCTTCCCCAACGGGGGAGGCCGAAGGGTCCAAGAAGGGAAGGACCCTTCCCCCGGACTGCTCCACCAACGCCGACGACGGCGACGAGGAGTGGCCCTCAAGGGCCAAGCCCCTGGCGAGATCGTAAGTGTCCGGACTCCTGGATAACTCATAATTTTTCTTTTTGTCGCATGGTGTCTTTCTAACGCTGCATACAACTCTGTAGTCCGCCCAAGGATGATCTCCCTGCTTCGTCGAGCGGGTCCTTGGGTTTGTTGGATGTGAATACCGCTTCACTTCCGACCGCCTCCTCCCCCCGTGACGCAGACGACACCGAGGTAGGGTCCCAGCATGGGACCCGCCAGGAGGAGGAGGCCCCGGAGGTGCCGCAGGGCAACCTCCCGGACCATGGACCGGACTCCGCACCGGAACCTTTAGTGGTTCCGGAGTCCGGCGGGCGGCCCCTTCGTAAGAAGGGCAAGACTACGACGCCGGCAGCCTCCGTCCAACCGGAGGCGCTGGATAACTTACTGGAGGCGCTCAACGGTGCTTCCATCGATGGGGAACACCACACTGTCATGAGTGCGGTGATTCAGAAGGATCAGCTCGCCAAGAGCGGGCTGACCGAAGCCTGCAGCAGCCTTCTAACAGGCTTTGAGGTAAGAATTTTTAAAATATGTAAAATAGTACCGCATAGACAGTAGCCCCTAATGCTTGGTTCGGTGTTCGAAAAGAAAAGCCAGACTGAGGATCTAAAAAGATATACGCAGGAGTCTAACAAAAATATGTCAATGTGGGAATGCAGGCTACACTGCTGACCTCTGCCGCACTGACCGTAGAGGTCAATTCCTTGAAGCAGAGCCTCGAGCGGTCCAAGATCAAGCTCGGCCGTGCCAAGAAGCAGCTCGAGGACAAGGAAGGTGAGTAACACCTTATTAAAGTTGTACCTTATAGAAAAGGATTTGGTTGCAAGAAAAAATGATAAGAATAACGTGGGAATGAGGTAGCGACCCTGAAGGAGGTGGTGTCCGCGGCCGAACGCAATGCGGTCGCGGAACGCGTCGAGCGAGAGAAGCAGGAGGCGCGGGTAGCGGAGGTGCGGCAAGAGCTCCAGGCTCTCGTGGAAAAACACGAGGGTTTGGAGCGTGACTCGAAGACTCGAGAGTCCAAGCTTGCGTCGGCTCTTGAGAGTGCCAAAGCCGCTAAGGCCAAAGCCCAAAAGGCCCTTCAGGAGATCGAGGCAGTAAAGAAGATAGCGGCGGGTAAGGAATTCTTCATGCAAAGCAAGCATGTAAATGTGAATTACCTGTTACTTACCCGAATTTGGAGCTCTCCAGGAGCGTTTGCAGATCTGCCCCGCAGCATGTCCGATGTTGCCGCTTTCTACAGAGCCGAGGAGGGGAGCTCGACGGAGAAGGTGTTCTGGTCTCAGTATGCTAAGGCCGGACATCCGGTGCCCCTAAGCGACCAGCTGAAGCAGCTGGTCGAGCTCCACAAGGTGGCCGAACAGGCCATGAAGGGCCTCATAGTTCGGCTGTGGCCCAAAGAAGCCATGCCTGGGAGCTACTTCGGTCTGTTGCGGCGGCTGGTGGACGCCTGTCCATGGGTCGACATCATCAAGCATTCCGCCTGCATTGAAGGTGCCCGCCGGGCCCTTGCCCGCGCTAAGGTGCACTGGGGCAGGATGGACGCCGAGAAGCTTGTGACGGACGCGCCACCGCCGGGCAAGGAGTATCGCACGCCCGAGATGTATTATAAGGGTGTCCTGAAGGGTGCTCGCACTATTGCGGGTGAATGCTCCAAAGATGTAATTTTTGAGTAGACTCGCATTTTGTTATCCTGCGCGCTGAAAACTTTGTTCATATGCGCTAAGCAATGCTTGTTAATTTAAAATATTACCTTCTGTGCGACCGTTTATCAAATCTGAGAGATGGCAAGTCGTTGTCTTCAGCCCCCATGCCACGAGTGCTGGGATGTTCGGGATAAACTTGAGCGCTCTTGTTCCCATTTTTTGGTCCATCTAGGGAGGCGCTCAACACAACGAACGAGGCAACCGGACTTATAATGCTTGAACACTCTCACTTAGACATAGAATTCTATAATTTTAAATTTCGGCGAAGCCCCTAGTGTTCGGAAGGCCGAATTCGGGGTGCTATCCACGCCTGGGCCGGACAAAGCCGGTTCCTCGCTCTAAGCGGCATAAGTCTTTAGGGACTCGAAAAAACCTCTCAAACAGCGACCGGCTCTCGCCCTATCATGATGGTCAGTTTTAGCTTTCTCCATTGAGGTGCTCACCCAGCTCAACTGGGGCACAATCGCAGTGGTCCTCCCAGCGCTACCTTAGTCGATATAACGGAATGTAAGGTACCAAAACATGGGAGCCGGGCAAACCCAACTATTGACCCAAGACATGATTCGGAGCCGATGCATATAATGCTATAAGTTTGGGGTGCCGCACTTGTGAAAGTGTTCGGACTTATCACACCATAATATGGGGAACTTAAGCCCCTGGTGTATTTAGCCGTACCAAAGTGTACGGATGCAACATGTCATAAGTGAACATATGTATAAAAAAGGAATGCAATGGTTGGCGAAAAGCGATGCATTGTTTATTCAAAATATACTGCGATGAATGCAGAACGATACAAATAGTGCGATAAGCAAGGGGTGGGGCTATTTAACATGCCCCCCCTCCAAGGGTAGGCTGCGGAATGGTGTATAAAACAGGTATAATGCTCGTAATGGAGACCACCTAGATACTCATCGTACCTTTTCTCCTTCCCTGGTTGTTGCATCATGGGTTCGGCAGGTCTACTGCCGGATAGGGCTTCTGGGAAACGGAGTCTTGAGGATAAGAAGAAAAAAAAGAAAAAAAGGAAAGAAAAAGGATGACACATTTGGGAGCCCCTGGTGTGGTTGAGCCGCACTTTGGGCCTGCCGTGGTCGTGCCCCTCCCCCTATGCCCATGGTATCTCCAGAGCGTAATGATGTACGCAAAGTACTGGTCTTGCAATTTTGCGAGGGCTGGGGTTGGGGCCGCATTGCTACGCATGCGCGGAACGTGCCAGGTGGTCTTGTTGTAGGTTACTCCGGGCGCGCTTGACGGTGTCCGGTCGCTTAACAGCCGGACTCGAGAATTGCCTTAAGAGGCTGCTCTACACTTCTGCCGTGAGAGCCGCTGTATGCTCCTCCGTTCGGAGAGAGCGTTCAGTGTTTCCGTTGACCGTGATGACTCCTCGAGGGCCTGGCATCTTGAGCTTGAGGTATGTGTAGTGAGGTACCGCATTGAACGTTGCAAACGCGGTTCGTCCGAGCAGTGCATGATAGCCGCTGCAGAACGGAACTATGTCGAAGATTAGCTCCTCGCTTCGAAAGTTATCCGGGGATCCGAAGACCACTTCAAGTGTAACTGAGCCTGTACAATTGGCCTCTACACCTGGTATGACGCCTTTGAAGGTCGTCTTTGTGGGTTTAATCCTTGAGGGGTCTATGCCCATCTTGCGCACTGTATCCTGATAAAGCAGGTTCAGGCTGCTGCCGCCGTCCATCAGGACTCTAGTGAGGTGAAATCCGTCGACCATTGGGTCTAGAACCAATGCGGTGAACCCGCCGTGGCGGATGCTGGTGGGGTGGTCCCTTCGAGCAAAAGTGATCGGGAAGGAGGACCATGGATTGAACTTTGGGGCGACTGGCTCCATCGCGTATACGTCCCTGAGCGCACGCTTCCGCTCCCTTTTGGGTATGTGGGTTGCGTATATCATGTTCACCGTCCACACTTGTGGGGGGAAACCCTTCTGTCCTCTATTGTTCGGTGGCCGGGTCTCTTCTTCGTCATCGCTATGCAGCCCCTTGTCATTGTTTTCGGCAATTAACTTGCCTGCCTGCTTGAATACCCAACAATCCATGTTGGTGTGATTAGCTGGCTTTTCGGGGGTGCCGTGTATCTGACACGAGCGGTCGAGTATTCGGTCCAAATTGGACGGACCCGGAGTAGTTCTTTTGAATGGCTTTTTCCGCTGACCGGGTTTGGAGCCTCTGAATCCGGCGTTGACTGTCGTATCTTCAGTATTATCGTCGTTAATGCGGCGTTTGTGCTTGTTGCAACGCGACCTGCCATTGCTGTCCTTGGTATCCGGACTGCCAGAATTTTTGTTGAGGTTGTTACTGCGGGCTAGCCAGCTGTCCTCTCTCGCACAGAAGCGGGTCATGAGTGATGTGAGGGCTGCCATGGATTTTGGCTTTTCCTGTCCTAGGTGCCGGGCAAGCCACTCGTCGCGGATGTTGTGTTTGAAGGCTGCAAGGGCCTCTGCATCCAGACAGTCAACAATTTGATTTTTCTTGGTTAAGAACTGTGTCCAAAATTGTCTGGCCGATTCGTCTGGCTGTTGAATTATGTGGCTTAGGTCATCAGTGTCTGGTGGTCGCACATATGTGCCCTGGAAGTTATCAAGGAATGCGGCTTCTAGGTCCTCCCAACTCCCAATTGATTCTGCTGGCAAGCTGTTAAGCCAATGCCGAGCTGGTCCTTTAAGCTTGAGTGGGAGGTATTTGATGGCGTGAAAATCATCACCGCGGGCCATGTGCATATGAAGGAGATAGTCTTCAATCCAAACCGCGGGGTCTGTTGTGCCATCGTAGGATTCAATGTTCACGGGTTTGAACCCTTCAGGGATTTGATGATCCATTGCTTCATCTGTGAAGCATAGCGGGTGTGCGGCGCCTTTGTATTGGGCTATATCGCGACGTAGCTCGAGCGAGCTTTGTCTACTGTGTTCGGCCCGGCCGGAATTGTTGTATCCGGCGCGACGGTTGTCGTCGCGTATTGTGGGGCGCCAACGCGATCCGTAGATCGATCTTGATTGTCTTGCCTTATCCTCCAATATGTCTCGCAAGTCCGGCGCGTTCCCCCGTGGCTTTGTACTTTTCGAGCGATGCCGGGGTATGGCTTTAGTGGAGGGCCTAGAGGCCTCTCTGTCGCGGCCACGAGGTGGCCGGTCGGCCGTATTGTGCACTGGTGATGTAGGTTTATATGCTTCCTCCTCTAATCGGGGCAGCAGCTTGCGTTTGGGGTAGCTTTTGGAGGGGCGTTCGAGTTCGTACTCTTCGGCCGCAAGGACTTCGGTCCATCTTTCGGCTAGCAAATCTTGATCAGCTCTAAGCTGTTGCTGCTTTTTCTTGAGGCTCCTTGCCGTGGCCATGAGCCTGCATTTAAAACGCTCTTGTTCAACGGGATCCTCAGGCACGACGAATTCGTCGTCGTCGAGGCTTGCCTCATCTCCGGAGGGAGGCATATAATAATTGTCGTCTACCTCTTTGTCTGCCGCTCTCTCATGAGGGCTGGCTTCTCCATCCTCCTGTGCTCAATCTTGCTGGAGGGGGTTGTCTTCGGCACTGTCCGGGGTGTTATTGTCTCTGGTGCTGGAATCTCCTTTCTTGCTGTGGCGGGATTTAGAGCGGCGCCGCTGACGCCGGCGCTTAGGCTGTTTCTTGGAGGGGTCTTACTCCGCTGTTCCATCGCCATTCCCATCCTTCGGGATGTCCACCATGTATATGTCGTATGACGAGGTGGCTTTCCAATGCCCCGTAGGCGCTGGTTCTTGGTCGTCTCCGGCATCGTCGTCCATACCGTCGATGTCTTCGGAGTCAAAGTCTAACATGTCGGTTAGGTCGTCGACACTGGCTACAAAGTGGGTGGTGGGTGGGCTTTGAATTTCTTCGTCGTCCGCATCCCGACCGTCCTGACCGTGATCCGGCCAAGGCTCTCCTGATAAAGAGAGATACTTTAGCGAATTTAGGATGTCGCCAAAACGCGAGTGCTGAAAGATGTCCGCAGCGGTGAACTCCATGATCGGCGCCCAATCAGATTCGATTGGTAGGGGCGCGGGTGGTTCGGAGTCCGGCGAGGAGTCCGGCACCTCAGAGTCACGAGCTTTGCAAGGGACAGGGTCGGTATTCGGCTCCATTGCCGTAGAGGTAGCAGCCCCTGAGGCGGTGTCTAGCCACCCATCCTCGATCGGCGCAGTCGGCTCCGAGTTAAGGGTCGGAGCGGACACTCGTGCGGCTTCCAGGGCACTGTCCGGCAGCAGAGCTAAATCATGCCCATCGTGACAGTGCGGCACGCTCGGCTATGGCTCGAATCCGTCGAAGATCAAGTATCCGCGGATGTCGACCGTATAACTCAAACTTCCAAATCTGACCTGATGGCCAGGGGCGTAGCTTTCGATCTGCTCCAGATGGCCAAGCGAGTTGGCCCGCAGTGCAAAGCCGCCGAATACAAAGATCTGTCCGGGGAGAAAAGTCTCCCCCTAGACTGCGTCATTGTTGATGATCGAAGAAGCCATCGGGCCTATGAGCGAAGACATAGAGGAACTCTCAATGAAAGCACCAATGTCGGTGTCAAAACCGGCGGATCTCGGGTAGGGGGTCCCGAACTGTGCATCCAGGCGGATGATAACAGGAGACAAGGGACACGATGTTTTTATCCAGGTTCGGGCCCTCTCGATGGAGGTAAAACCCTAGTCCTGCTTGATTGATATTGATGATATGGGTAGTACAAGAGTGGATCTTCCACGAGATCAAGGAGGCTAAACCCTAGAAGCTAGCCTATGGTATGATTGTTGTTCGTCCTACGGACTAAAACTCCGGTTTATATAGACACCGGAGAGGGCTAGGGTTACACAGATTCGGTTACAATGGTAGGAGATCTACATATCCGTATTGCCAAGCTTGCCTTCCACGCCAAGGAAAGTCCCATCCGGACACGGGACGAAGTCTTCAATCTTGTATCTTCATAGTCTTGGAGTCCGGCCAGTGATGATAGTTCGGCTATCCGGACACCCCCTAGTCCAGGACTCCCTCAGTGCCTTTTCCAGTGAGTCTTCCCTCATACCGCGATTGAGGGAGACCAACCTTCTTAAGGCCAGGAATGAAGTCAACACAAAACTAAATGACCTCCTCTATTTGATGGCCCGTGGAGATGCTTCCTTCTGGCCTAGCACGGTTATGAACATATTTCTTTAAGACTCCCATGAACCTCTCAAAGGGGAACATATTGTGTAGAAATATAGGGCCCAGAATGGCAATCTCGTTAACTAGATGAACTAGGATGCGCGCCATGATATTGAAGAAGGATGGTGGGAACACCAGCTCGAAACTGACAAGACATTGCACCAAATCACTCCTTAACCTTAGTAGGATTTCTAGATGAGGAATGCACATAGCTTCACAATGGATAACTGAACATTTTTTGGTAGAAGCCCCCTCAATGCAACCGGAAGCAGTTGCGTCATAATCACGTGGCAGTCATGAGACTTCAGGTTCTGGAACTTTTTCTCTGCCATATTTATTATTCCCTTTATATTCAATGAGAAGCCAGACGGGACCTTCATACTGAGCAGGCATTCAAAGAATATTTCCTTCTCTTCTTTGGTAAGAGCGTAGCTGGCAGGACCCTCATACTGCTTTGGAGGCATGCCGTCTTTTTCGTGCACAAGTTATTGGTCCTCCTGTGCATCCGGTGTATCTTTCGTCTTCCCATACACGCCCAAGAAGCCTAGAAGGTTCACGCAAAGATTCTTCGTCACATGCATCACGTCGATTGCAGAGTGGACCTCTAGGTCTTTCCAATAGGGTAGGTCCCAAAATATAGATTTCTTCTTCCACAGGGTGCGTGTCCCTCAGTGTCGGAACAGATAGTCTGCCGGGACCCTTTCCAAAGATTACTTGTAAATCATTGACCATAGCAAGTATGTGATCACTAGTACGGACGGCGGGCTTCTTCCGGTGATCTGCCTCGCCTTTGAAATGCTTGCCTTTCTTTCGACATTGATGGTTGGTCGAAAGAAATTGACGATGTCCCAGGTACACATTCTTCCTGTATTTGTCCAAATACATACTTTTGGTGTCATCTAAACAATGCGTGCATACGAGGTATCCCTTGTTTGTGTGTTCTGAAAGGTTACTGAGAGCAGGCCAATCATTAATGGTTACAAACAGCAACGCATGTAGGTCAAATTCCTCCTGGTCATGCTCATCTCACACACGTACACCTTTTTCATTCCACAACTGTAAATGTTCTTGAACTAATGGCCTTAGGTACACATCAATGTCGCTGCCGGGTTGCTTAGGGCCTTGGATGAGCACTGCATCATAATGAACTTCCGCTTCATGCACAACTAATGAGGAAGGTTATAGATACATAGAGTCACGGGCTAGGTGCTATGATTTCTGCTCTGCTCCCCAAAAGGATTGATGCCATCCGCGCCTAAACCAAACCATATGTTCCTTGCGTCACCTGCAAAGTCCCCCCCCCCCACGTTCTCTCAATTTTTCTCCACTACGACCTGTCAGCGGGTGCTCTCAACTTCCCATCTTTCCTACGGTCCTCTTTGTGCCATTACATCAACTTGGCATGCTCTTTGTTTTTGAACAAACGTTTCAACCATGGTATTATAGGAGCATACCACATCACCTTTGCAGCAACCCTCTTCCTGGGGCGCTCGCCCGCAACATCACCAGGGTCATCTCGTCTGATCTTATATCTCAATGCACCGCATACCAGGCATGCATTCAAATCCTCGTACGCACCGTGGTACAGGATGCAGTCATTAGGGCATGCATGTATCTTCTGCACCTCCAATCCTATTGGGCATAGAACCTTCTTTGCTCCATACGTACTGTCGGGCAATTTGTTATCCTTTGGAAGCTTCTTCTTCAACATTTTTAGTAGCTTCTCAAACCCGTTGTCAGATACACCATTGTCTGCCTTCCATTATAGCAATTCCAGTGTGGTACCGAGCTTTATGTTGCCATCTTAGCAATTTGGGTAAACCCTTTTTTGTGATCCTCTAACATGCGATCGAACTTCAACTTCTCCCTTTCACTTTGGCATTGTCTCTTTGCATCAACAACGACCCGGCGAAGATCATCATTAAGCACATCATCTTGTTCCTCTTGATCTTTAGCCTCCCCCATTGCAGCATCACCGTGTTAAGGGGGCGGATAGTTGTCATCATCCTCTTCTTCTTCGTTGTCTTCCATCATAACCCCTCTTTCTCCGTGCTTGGTCCAAACATTATAGTGTGCCATGAAACCCTTCTTAAGTAGGTGCATGTGAAGGGTTCTCGGGTCAGAGTAAGACTTCATATTCCCACAGATAGGGCATGGACAACACATAAAACCATTCTGCTTGTTTGCCTCAGCCACTTCAAGAAAATTGTGCATGCCCTTAATGTACTCGGAGGTTCATCTGCGTGCATTATATATAATTAAGTGTGTCAAAAACCATTATAGAACATCATGAATAGAGAAGTGACCAAATTAATAGAAGTTCATCATCACATTAAAACCAAAGTACAGTAGTGATCAAATGTTATTACTGAAAAAATAAATACATAAAGTTCATACATAGTTCTCATTGAACAACATATAGCTCTCTAGAGCATCTAATAAAACCATACATTGAAACTATGTAAAACATTTCAATGCAACAACAAATGCGATCATAATCGCAACTAAGGTAACAATTGATCCAATGGCATCATGATACCAAGCCTCAGTATGAACGACATATTTTCTAATCTTTCTAATCTTCAAGCTCATTGCATCCATCTTGATCTTGTGATCATCGACGACATCCGCAACATGCAACTCCAATTTCATCTTCTCCTCCTCAATTCTTTTCAATTTTGTCTTCAAGTAATTGTTTTCTTTTTCAACTAAATTTAACCTCTCGGCAAGAGGGTCGGTTGGAATTTCCGGTTCACATACCTCCTTGATAAAAAATTCCATGTCATGTTGGTCGGCATAATTGTCATAAACACTAAATGAAACAAATAGTTATAAAAGATAATATATACCACATCCTAATCATAGAAAGTACGAGGGCCGACGGGGGTGGATACCAAAACCATCGCACTATATAATAACAAACAATAATAAAACTAAGAAAATTATACAAGTATCTATCTAAATCATACAAGTAAGAATTTTTTTCTTTTAGAAAGAAGATAAGAACAGGAGGCTCACCATGGTGGTGCCGGAGACGAGATCGGTGCAGGCGATCGACGTCAGTCGAGATGGGGACGGGACAGGACGGACCGCCAAATCTAGACAAATCTTGAGGAAAATGGAGCTTGGTCAAGGAGCTTGGAGAGGAGAAAGCTTAAGTGTGGCTCATGCATTTCATCGAACACCTCATGTGCATTGGAGGCGAGCTAGAGCAACACACACCTCTCCCACGGCCGACCAAAAAAACAGAGTAGTGGCTCTGTTCGTGGGCAGGGGCAGGGGTATATATAGGGATCTCTTTAGTCCCGGTTGGTGGCTAAAACCGGGACTAAAGCATAACATTTGGTCCCGGTTCCAGCCACCAACCTGGACTAAAGGTGCAGGGCCAAGAGCGAGGCCCATTGGTCCCGGTTTGTGTCTGGAACCGGGACCAAAGGGGTTAGACGAACCGGGACCAATGGCCCCTGAGGCCCGGCCGGCGCCCTGGCCTCACGAACCGGGACTGATGCACCCTTTGTTCCCGATTCGTGACTGAAACGGGATTAATGCCCTTACCCATGCCTCAACCAAAGCCATGTTTTCTACTAGTGTAGGTACCCTTGGTGCATATATAAGCTGAGGGGTTTAGTATTGAGAAGCACGATTATCAACCTTAGGGTTTAGAACACAATCATACGATCCCAAGGTAGATCATCTTGTAGTCTGTACTCCATGACATCAATAAAATCAAAGCAGGACGTAGAGTTTTACCTCTTCAGGAGGGCCCGAACCTGGGTAAACATCGTCTCCCTTCGTACCCTGTTACCATTGTTCCTAGAACTATAGCTCGGGACCCCCTACTGATATCCGCCGGTTTTTGCACCGACACATATTAACGGTGCATAGACAAATTACTGTTGGGCAATTGACAGAATAGCATATAGTTATGTTATTCTTCATGGCATGAGCAATATATAGGCATTACGTCCGAGACTAGTAGACCAAAATCTATCAGCATCTACTACTATTACTCCACCCCTAGACCACTATCTAGCATGCATCTTAAGGTATTGAGTTCATAAAAAATAGAGTAATGCTTGGAGCATCATGAAATAATGTAGACACGGCATGATCAAATAATATGCTTGAGCCCATCGTTTTACCCTTAGTAGCAACAATACAAATATGTGCCTTGAAACTCCTATATCACAAAGTAAGGACACCGCAAGATTGAACCTACTACCAAGCACCTCTCCCACTGAAGATAAATAAATTTAATTGGCCAAAAGAGATAGACATATTATAGAGATAAACAAGGCTATAAAATCACACATATATAAATCTCAGAAAAGACTCAAATACTTTCAATAAATAATCTCATCAGAAACCCATAATTCATCGGATCCCAACAAACACACTTCAAAAGTTACATCGAATAGGTCTTTGAATATATCATTGTATTGAAGATTGAAGAGAGAGAGAGAGAGCTACTGCTCTTGACCCAGAGAGAGCTACTACTCTTGACCCGTTGATCCTATGGGAACTACTAACACATCATCATTGAGGCAGCAAGGTTGATGAATATGGACTCCATAATGGATTCCCCCTCCGGAAGAGTACAGGCGGAGGCCTCCAGATGGGATCACGAAAGAACAAAGGCTTGCGATGGCGATAAAATTGTTGCAGTCTCGCGTAGGTCATATTTATGGCAATGACTTCAAAACACCAAAGAACACTTTACTGCTCAAGCACCGCCTCCAGTAACATAGTGTATTTTTATTTTTGTTTTTACCTGCTAGTTCATAGTGTAGAAAATACATTTTATCTAGTTTCCCTATCAACTTATAGAGTAGACTATTTCAAAACTCCAGTTTGGGTGTGTCGATAGCTGCGTTAAGTGATAACGTAGTTGCGGGGTTTGTGGTGCCTTCCTTTCCGCTCCCTATGGGTTCGACATTCTAATTATCATGAAGTGCTACAATAGCCCTGTGCACTTGAAGGTCATCAGCCACCCTTATGAAACCAAGATGCCTCTGTTGGGGAACGTAGCAGAAATCAAAAAAAATTCTATGCATCACCAAGATCAATCTATGGAGTAATCTAGCAACGAGGGGAAGGAGAGTGCATCTACATACCCTTGTAGATCGCTAAGCGGAAGCGTTCAAGAGAACGGGGTTGAAGGAGTCGTACTCATCGTGATCCAAATCATTGAAGATCCGAGTGCCGAACGGACGGCACCTCCGTGTTCAACACACATGCAGCCCGGTGACGTCTCCCATGCCTTGATCCAGCAAGGATAGAGGGAGAGGTTGGGGAAGACTCTGTCCAGCAGCAGCACGACGGTGTGGTGGTCGTGGAGGAGCGTGGCAATCCTGCAGGGCTTCGCCGAGCACCACAAGAGACGAGGAGGGAGAGAGGTAGGGCAGTGCCAAGAGGGAGAGAAACTCATGTATATGACAGCCCGAGAACCTCAAGTATATATAGGGGAGAGGGAGGGGGGTGTGCCCCCTCTAGGGTTCCCACCCCAAGGGGTGCGGCAGCCCCAAACCCATCTAGGGTGGCGGCCAAGGGGGAGAGGGGGAAACTTGCCCCCCAAGCAAGGTGGAGGAGCCCCCTCCCCAAACCCTAGGCACCTTGGGCCCTTGTGGGGGGGCGCACCAGCCCACTTGGAGCTGGTCCCCTCCCACACTTGGCCCATGCAGCCCTCTGGGGCCGGTGGCCCCACTTGGTGGACCCCCGGGACCCTCCCGGAGGTCCAGGTACATTACCGATAACACCCGAAACTTTTCCGGTGACCAAAACAGGACTTCCCATATATAAATCTTTACCTCCGAACCATTCCGGAACTCCTCGTGACGTCCGGGATCTCATCCGGGACTCTGAACAACATTCGGTAACCACGTATATCTATTCCCTATAACCCTAGTGTCATCGAACCTTAAATGTGTAGACCCTGCGGGTTCGGGAGACACGTAGACATGACCGAGACGACTCTCCGGCCAATAACCAACAGCGGGATCTGGATACCCATGTTGGCTCCCACATGTTCCATGATGATTGAGGGAGTCCTGGACTAGGGGGTGTCCGGACAGCCGAACTATCATTATCCGCCGGACTCCAAGACTACAAAGATACAAGATTGAAGACTCCGTCCCGTGTCCGGATGGGACTTTCCTTGGCGTGGAAGGCAAGCTTGGCGATACGGATATGTAGATCTCCTACCATTGTAACCGACTCTGTGTAACCCTAGCCTCCTCCGGTGTCTATATAAACCGGAGGGCTTTAGTCCGTAGGACAACATACATTACAACAATCATACCATAGGCTAGCTTCTAGGGTTTAGCCTCCTTGATCTCGTGATAGATCCACTCTTGTACTACCCATATCATCAATATTAATCAAGCAGGATGTAGGGTTTTACCTCCATTGAGAGGGCCCGAACCTGGGTAAAAACATCGCGTCCCTCGTTCCTGTTACCATCCGCCTAGACGCGCAGTTCGGGACCCCCTACCCGAGATCCGCCGGTTTTGACACCGACATTGGTGCTTTCATTGAGAGTTCCTCTGTGCTGTCACCGATAGGCCCGATGGCATCTTCAACCAACAACGCTGTCCAGGGTGAGACTTTTCTCCCCGGACAGATCTTCGTATTCGGCGGCTTCGCACTGCGGGCTAATTCACTTGGCCATATGGAGCAGATCGAAAGCTACGCCCCTGGCCGTCAGGTCAGATTCGGAAGCCTAAACTTCACGGCCGATGTCCGCGGAGACTTCATCTTCGACGGACTCGAGCCACAGCCAAGCGCGCCGCACTGTGACGACGGGCATGATCTAGCTCTGCCACCGAACAGTGCCTTGGTAGCCGCACACGAATCTGCTTCGGCCTTTAGTCCGGAGCCGATCGCCCAGATCGAGGGCCGGTGGATAGACGCCGCCCTGGGGGCTTCAACATCCACGGCGATGGAGCCGAACACTAATCTTGTCCCCTGCGAAACTCGTGATTCCGAGGCGCCGGACTCCTTGCCGGACTCCGAACCTCCCGCGCCCCTACCAATCGATTCGGATTGGGCGCCGGTTATGGAATTCACCGCCGCGGACATCTTCCAATACTCGCCTTTTGGTGATATCCTGAATTCACTAAAGCATCTCTCGTTATCAGGAGAGTCCTGGCCGGACTATGGCCAGGATGGTTGGGGTACGGACGACGAAGAAATTCAGAGCCCACCCACCACCCACTTTGTAGCCACTGTCGACGATCTAACCGACATGCTAGACTACGACTCCGACGACATCGACGCTATGGACGACGATGACGGAGACGAACAGGAACCAGCGCCTACAGGGCACTGGAAGACCACCTCGTCATATGACATATACATGGTGGATACCCCAAAGGAGAGCGATGACGAGGACCAACGGGCCACGGCAGAAGATAACCCCACCGATAAACAACCAAAACGGCGACGCAGACGCCGCCCTAAGTCCCGCCCCGACGACAACAACGCTCCAAGGAGCCCGCAATACGGCAGGGCTCACAAGTGGACGACGAACATGCAGATAAGCAACCGTCCGAACATGACGAGTCAGATAATCAGTCCAGGCCCGGTGAAAACAACAGTCCGGACGACCTCATGCCAGACACGCCGCCGGAGAGCAAAAACCTTCGGAAAAGACTCGTCAACACTGCAAGAATCCTGAAGAAGGAAAAGAGGAAGCTCAAAACAGCGGAAGACACACTCAGAATGAGATGGAGCAAAGTGCTCAAAACCGCAGATAAATACGGCAATGGCCACCAATCAAAGAGCTACCCGAAGCGCAAGCTGCTACCAGAATTCGATGAGGAGGCCATAGAGCCTCCACCGTCAAAAAATAAAGAGGCCGCCTGGTTGGATAGACGGCCAGATGATAGGCCAAATTCTGAAAGCGGCGCCACACATAAACCAACTAATGAACCTGGAAAGACAGATGGCCCAGCCAGGTCCATCTACGGGCCAAAGAAGAAGGCCCCAGGAAGCAAGGCAACACGTCAAGTGTCCGAAGATAGTGGCACACCCAAATACAGGGGCGCCGCACATCCACTATGTTTCACCAATGAGGTGCTGGAACATGCATTCCCAGCAGGATTTAAACCCATAAACATAGAGGCCTATGATGGAACAACAGACCCTGGAGTCTGGATAGAAGATTATATACTACATATACACATGGCCAGAGGAGATGATCTCCACGCCATAAAATACCTACCCCTCAAGCTCAAAGGGCCAGCCCGTCATTGGCTTAAAAGCCTCCCAGAAAACACCGTGGGAAGTTGGGAAGAGCTCGAGGATGCGTTTAGAGCAAATTTTCAAGGGACTTATGTCCGCCCTCCGGACGCAGATGATCCAAGTCATATAACTCAACAGCCCGGAGAGTCAGCACGGAAATTCTGGAACAGGTTTCTTACCAAAAAGAACCAAATAGTCGACTGTCCGGACGCCGAAGCCTTAGCAGCTTTCAAGCACAATGTCCGAGACGAATGGCTTGCCAGGCACCTCGGTCAAGAGAAACCGAGGACAATGTCCGCACTAACAAGCCTCATGACCCGCTTCTGCGCGGGAGAGGACAGCTGGCTAGCAAGATGCAGCACCAGCAACCCAAGTACATCCGAGATAAGGGATGGAAACAGAAAATCATGGCGCAGAAAAGAACAGCGCCGAAATAAAGAGAAAAGCCCAAAGCATGGCAGTCAACGCCGGATTCAAACGCTCGCGGCCAAACAACAAAACAACGCCTCTTAAGGATGACAGCGACGATCTGTCCAGCTTAAATAAGATTCTGGGTCGGATATGTCAAATCCACAGTACCCCCGGAAAGCCTGCAAACCATACCCATCGGGATTGTTGGGTTTTTAAATAGTCCGGCCGACTAAACGCCAAACACAAGGGGCTCGACGCGTCAAGCGAAGACGATAAACCCCACCAGCAGAGCACCGGAAAACAAAAGACTTTCCCACTAGGGGTCAAAGCAGTAAACTCACTTCATGTGATAATACTGAAAAATAGTGCGGCACTTTCTAAAAAGAGCTTCGCGCGGTCCAGCCCAGCAGACCATAGAGATTGGATATCAAAACCAATCACTTTCGACCGCCTGGACTATTCCAGAAGCGTTCGAAACGCGGGACGGACTCCCCTGATATTGAATCCCATAATAGACGGATTACAATTTACTAACGTCCTAATGGACGGAGGCAGCGACTTAAACCTGCTGTATTCAAACACAATCCGTAGGATGGGGATAGACCCTACCAAAATCTGACACAGCCGCACTTCCTTCAAAGGAGTGACGCCAGGCCCTTACGCCAAGTGCACAGGCTCCATATTACTAGAAGTCGTGTTCGGATCACCGAACAATTTTCGACGCGAAAATTTAATTTTTCACATCGTCCCATTTGAAAGTGGATATCAAGCACTCTTGGGACGAAAGGCTTTTGTCCGCTTCAACGCCATACCGCATTACGCGTCTCTTACACTCAAGATGCCCGGTCCGCGTGGCGTCATTTCAGTGCGAGGGTCACTTAAAGACCCCGGACTCGGATAGACGAATCCGGCTTCAGCAGGCTAGGGGCTCCCTAGCCGCATACCTCTTCACAGGGGGTTGCGCGCACAAACAACCACGGGTTCATACAAACCCCGCTTTAATTATTTATATTTCTTCTTTTACACATATTTTTCGCACGAATTGTTTTCAAACTAAACGTTCCTCTCTTTCTACAGATGAGCAACGTGCATACCCGTCCAGGATAACGGCGCAACAGAGACACAGGCGCAGACGTGCAGTAGGGACCCGTTGTGAGGATTCTTTTCAGATTAAGACCCTGCGTAAACCTTTTTTACTGTCTCTTGTTGCTATTCTCCCTTGGTTTCTTCCTATAGCCAAAGCGGAGCCTGAAGTTTTGGCATCGGCCGCGTCAGAAGACCATGCCCATACCTGGACACTAGGGGCTTAGGGCATCGTTCTGCCCATTATTATAAAGACCAAACACCTTAGGGAGTGTTCGGCGTCTCGAGTTAGGCATTATATGCATCAGCTCCGAATCATGTCTTTTGGTCAAATGTTGGGTTTGCCCGGCTCCTGTGTTTTGCTGCCTTACGTTCCGTATCATCGGCTAACGCGGCACCAGGAGAACTACTGCGATTGTGCCCCAGTTCGGCTGGGCGAGCACCTTAGTAGAGAAAGCCGAAAACTGACTGTCATGATACAGCGAGAGACTGGTCAACCACTCGATCGACTACCGGAATGTTTAGAATTCCCCGCTTTGACGAAGGACCGTTTCCCGGTCAGGCACATACGCGCCCCGAATTCGGAGAAGTGCGGTGCCACCAGAGGCTATATCGTAGCCCCACCCTCGAGCTCCACTGGCTAAGTGAAAGTGATAAAGCATTATAGTCCGGATTGCCTCGTTCGCTACGCTACCACCTCCTTAAACAGGATCGAGACGTCGGATTAAGTGTGAAAACGCGTTATTTTTGCGAACACCCCCGCACCCTGTGCGTGGGGGCTGAAGCCGAAGACTGCAATATTTCAAGTTATACAAATGTATACGTAAACGGCCGCACAGGAGAAGTTTTACTACTTGGGACGCACAAGTATAAAAAGCAGTTATAGCATAATCATCGTTTTACAAGCTAATACGTTCATTTGAACGTGACATTTTTCGAGCACTGCGACTCTATTACACGAGCGCCACGCATAACTTCCCCGAAATAGTGCTCGGCGGGGAGCTGGCTTTCATCCGAACCCTGGGCGGCAACAGCGGTGGCATCCATCTCCGGACAGTGCGCCTTCACACGGGCAAGAGCCATCCGCGCGCCCTCGATGCAGGCCGACCGCTTCATCTCCTTTATATGCGGCACCGCTCCAAGGAATTGCTGCAGTAAGCCGAAGTAGCTCGTCGCCTTGGGCCTCTCTGGCGAGACATGGGCCACGATGTCAGTCATGGCAAGTCCGGACAATCTATTTAGCTCGGCCCATTCGGCCAACCGGTCTGTCAACGAAAGTGAGCGATCCGGACTATGGAATTGAGACCAGTATAGCTCTTCCATCTTGTGATCCTCCTGGCTCCGGAAGTGCTCACTGGCATCAGCCGCACTTGCAGCTAAGTCCATATACGGATCCTCCGGACTCCACAGCCGCTCAAATTGAGCATACTTTTGATCCATAAACCGGCGACGCAGCAGAAAAGGCTTGCCAGCCACGATATCTCCGGCCTGGCGCAGTTCCTCCTTCATAGCCCGCATTGCAGAGCGGGCATCCTTGGCTTCGGCGGTGCCCTTCTTCAGGTCTTCCCGCTCCGATAAGCGCTCCTTTTCAAGAGCCTCATTGCGGTCGGAAGCATCTTTTACTTTCATGGCCAATTCGGCCACCTCTGCCCTGCTTAGGCAGTGCGCAGCCCTTTCCGCTTTCAACTCCTCGGCCGCCCTCGAGGCAGCCGCGTCACTCCTTCGGGCTTGCTCCTTAGCTCGAGCAAGTTCGGCCCGAAGGCTCTCCACAGCAGCAGCACCGTCTGTACAACAGCATATAATTTATCAGAGGAGGGCTTCGACCCTGAGGGTGTCCTGGACTAGGGGGTGTCCGGATAGCCGGACTATCAATATCCGCCGGACTCCAAGACTACGAAGATACAAGATTGAAGACTCCGGCTCGTGTCCGGATGGTACTTTACTTGGCGTGGAAGGCAAGCTTGGCGATACGGATACGTAGATCTCCTACTATTGTAACCGACTCTGTGTAACCCTAGCCCTCTCCGGTGTCTATATAAACCGGAGGGCTTTAGTCCGTAGGACAACATACATTACAACAATCATACCATAGGCTAGCTTCTAGGGCTTAGCCTCCTTGATCTCGTGGTAGATCTACTCTTGTACTACCCATATCATCAATATCAATCAAGCAGGAGTAGGGTTTTACCTCCATCGAGAGGGCCCGAACCTGGGTAAAAAACATCGTGTCCCTTGTCTCTTGTTACCATCGGCCTAGGCGCACAGTTCGGGACCCCCTACCCGAGATCCGCCGGTTTTGACACCGACATTGGTGCTTTCATTGAGAGTTCCTCTGTGTCGTCACCGATAGGCTTGATGGCATCTTCAACCTGCAACACTGCCCAGGGTGAGATTTTTCTCCCCGGACAGATCTTCGTATTCGGCGGCTTCGCCCTGCGGGCCAATTCACGTGGCCATCTGGAGCAGATCAAAAGCTACGCCCCTGGCCGTCAGGTCAGATTTGGAAGCTTAAACTTCACGGCCGATGTCCGAGGAGACTTGATCCTCGACGGACTCGAGCCACAGCCAAGCGCGCCGCACTGTGATGATGGGCATGATCTAGCTCTGCCGCCGAACAGTGCCTTGGTGGCCGTACACGGATCCGCTTCGGCTATTAGCCCGGAGCCGATCGCCCAGATCGAGGGTCGGTGGATAGACGCCGCCCTGGGGGCTTCAACATCCACGGTGATGGAGCCGAACACTAATCTTGTCCCCTGCGAAACTCGTGATTCCGAGGCGCCGGACTCCTCGCCGGACTCCGAACCTCCCGCGCCCCTACCAATCGATCCGGTGGGCGCCGGTTATGGAATTCACCACCGCGGACATCTTCCAATGCTCGCCTTTCGGCGATATCTTAAATTCACTAAAGCATCTCTCGTTATCAGGAGAGTCCTGGCCGGATTATGGCCAGGATGGTTGGGATGCGGATGACGAAGAAATTCAGAGCCCACCCACCACCCACTTTGTAGCCACTGTCGACGATCTAACCGACATGCTAGACTACGACTCCGAAGACATTGACGCTATGGACGACGATGCCGGAGACGAACCAGTGCCCACGGGGCACTGGAAGGCCACCTCGTCATATGACGTATACATGGTGGATACCCCAAAAGATGGGGACGGTGAAGGAACAGCGGAGGCAGATCCCTTAAAGAAACAGCCCAAGCGCCGGCGTCAGCGGCGCTGCTCTAAATCTCGCCACAGCAAAAACGGAGATTCCGGCACAGGAGATAATAATACTCCAGAGAGTGCCGAAGACAATCCCCTCCAGCAAGACTCAGCGCAGGAGGATGCAGAAGCAAGACCTCATGAGAGGGCGGCAGACAAAGAGGTTGAGGATCATAATTATATGCCTCCCTCAGAAGACGAAGCAAGCCTCAACGATGACGAATTCGTCGTACCCGAGGATCCTGTCGAACAAGAGCACTTCAAGCGCAGGCTTATCGCCACAGCAAACAGCTTAAAGAAAAAGCAGCAGCAGCTTCAAGCTGATCAGGACCTGCTGGCCGATCGATGGACCGAGGTCCTCGTGGCCGAAGAGTATAAACTCGAATGTCCCTCCAAAAGTTACCCAAAACGCAAGCTGCTCCCCCGATTAGAGGAGGAAGCATACGTACATCCATCACCAGCGCATGATATGGCCGACCGACCACCCCGTGGTCGTGACAGAGAGGCATCCCGGCCCCCAGCCAAGACCATACCCCGGCATCGCTTCAAAAGTACGAAGCCAAGAGGGAACGCGCCGGACTTGCGAGACATATTGGAGGACAAAGCAAGACAATCCAGATCCATCTATGGATCATGGGGGCGCCCTACGACCCATGACAAATACCGTCGTGCCGGATACACTAACCCCGGCCGGGCCGAACACAGCAGACAACGCTCTCTCGAGCTGCATCGCGATATTGCTCAATACAGGGGCGCCGCACACCCGTTATGCTTCATTGACGAAGTAATGGATCATCAGATCCCCGAAGGGTTTAAACCCGTAAACATCGAATCTTATGATGGCACAACAGACCCCGCGGTGTGGATCGAAGATTATCTTCTCCACATCCATATGGCCCGCGGCGATGATCTCCACGCCATAAAGTACCTCCCACTCAAGCTTAGAGGACCAGCTCGGCATTGGCTTAATAGCTTGCCCGCAGAGTCAATTGGGTGTTGGAAGGACCTGGAGGCCGCATTCCTTGATAACATCCAAGGCACATATGTGCGACCACCAGACGCCGATGACCTAAGCCGTATCATTCAGCAGCCAGATGAATCGGCCAGACAATTCTGGACATGGTTCTTGACAAAGAAAAATCAAATCGTCGATTGTCCGGACGCAGAGGCCCTTGCAGCCTTCAAACATAACATCCGGGACGAATGGCTAGCCCGGCACCTGGGGCAGGAAAAGCCGAAATCCATGGCAGCCCTCACATCGTTAATGACCCACTTTTGTGCGGGAGAGGACAGCTGGCTAGCCTGCAGCAACAATCTCCGTAAAAATTCTGGCAGTCCGGATACTAAGGACAACAACGGCAGGTCACGTCGAAACAAAAACAAGCGCCGAATTAACGGCGATGATAAGGAGGATACGGCGATCAATGCCGGATTCCGAGGCTCTAAACCCGGTCAACGGAAGAAGCCATTTAAAAGAACCATTCCGGGTCCGTACAACTTGGACCGAATACTCGACCGCTCATGCCAGATACATGGCACCCCTGAAAAGCCAGCTAACCACACCAATAGAGATTGCTGGGTGTTCAAGCAGGCCGGCAAGTTAATTGCCGAAAACAATGACAAGGGGCTAAATAGCGACGACGAGGAAGAGACCCGGCCGCCGAACAACAGAGGACAGAAGGGGTTTCCCCCACAAGTACGGACGGTGAATATGATATACGCTACCCATATACCCAAGCGGGAGAGGAAACGCGCACTAAGGGACGTCTATGCGATGGAGCCAGTCGCCCCAAAGTCCAACCCATGGTCCTCTTGTCCGATCACTTTCGATCGAAGAGACCATCCGACCAGCATACGCCATGGCGGATTCGCCGCATTGGTCTTAGACCCAATCATCGATGGGTTTCACCTCACGAGAGTCCTGATGGACGGCGGCAGTAGCCTGAACCTGCTTTATCAAGATACAGTGCGCAAAATGGGCATAGACCCATCAAGGATTAAACCTACAAAGACAACCTTTAAAGGTGTCATACCAGGAGTGGAAGCCAATTGTACAGGCTCAGTCACACTGGAAGTGGTCTTCGGATCCCCGAATAATTTCCGGAGCGAAGAGTTAATCTTCGATATAGTCCCGTTTCGCAGCGGCTATCACGCTCTGCTCGGACGAACCGCGTTTGCCAAATTCAACGCGGTGCCGCATTATGCATACCTAAAGCTCAAGATGCCAGGCCCTCGTGGAGTCATCACGGTCAATGGGAATACGGAACGCTCCCTCCGAACGGAGGAACATACAACGGCTCTCGCGGCAGAAGTACAGAGCAGCCTTCTAAGGCAATTCTCGAGTCCGGCCGTTAAACGGCCGGATACAGCAAAGCACGCCCGGAGCAATATCAACCAAGACCACCTGGCGCGATCAGAGCACGTGTAGCAATGCGGCCCAACCCTCGCCCGCGTATGATCGCAAGAATAACACTCCGCGTACATCATTACGCTCTGGAGATACCATGGGCACAGGGGAGGGGGCACGATCACAATGGACCCAGAGTGTGGTTCGACCACACCAGGGGCTCGCAAATGTGCCTCTCTTTTTATTATTATTTTTCTCCTTTTTTGTACACAGGACTCTGTTAACCAGAAGCCCTGTCCGGCGGTGAACCTGCCGAACTCATGATGCAAAAGTCAGGGACTTAAGAAGGTCGCGTCGAACACTCAGGTGGTCTCAATTACGAGCATTAAATTCAATTATATACACCAAATCCGCAGCTCATCCCTGGAGGGGGACATGTTTATTTAGTCCAAATCCCTTGCTTACCGCACTATTTGTATCAGTCCGCTCTACTAGCAGACTTTTCTTTCATTAATAATGCAGCACCTTTATGATTGCAATTGCATTACATTATATATATATATATATATATATATATATATATATATATATATATATATATATATATATATATATATATATGCTCATTATATGACATCTGGCACCCGTATATTTTGGTACGGCATAATACACCAGGGGCTTATGTTCCCCACTCTATGGTGTGATAAAGTCCGAACACTTTCACAAGTGCGGCACCCCGAACTTATAGCATTATATGAATCGGCTCCGAATCATGTCTTGGGTCAATAGTTGGGTTTGCCCGGCTCCCACGTTTTGGTGCCTTACGTTCCATTCTGTCGGCTAAGGTGGCACTGGGAGAACCACTGCGATTGCGCCCCGGTTGAGCCGGGTTAACGCCTCAGTGGAGAAAGCTAAAACTGACTGGCATGATAAGGCGAGAGACTAGTCGCTGTTCGAGAGGTTTTTTCGGGTCCTTAAAGACTCACGCCGCTTCGAGCAAAGTTCCGGATGATGTCCTATGAAGGCGTGGATAGCGCCCCGGATTCGGTCTTCCGAATACCAGGGGCTTCGCCGAAATTTAAAATTATAGAATTCTATGGCTAAGTGAGAGTGTTCAAGCATTATAAGTCCGGTGCCTTGTTCGTCGTGTTGAGCGCCTCCCTAGATGGACCCAAAAATGGGAACAAGAGTGCTCAAGTTTATCACCGAACACCCCAGCACTTGTGGCTTGGGGGCTGAAGCTAACGACTTGCCATCTCTCAGATTTTATAAACGGCCGCACAGAAGGTAATATTTTAAATTAAACAAGCGTTGCTCATGGCGCATATGAACGAAGTTTTCAGCGCACAGGATAAATAAACAGCGAGTTCACTCAAAGATTACATTTCGGGAGCACTCATCTGCAATATTGCAGGCTCCCTTCAGGACAATTTTATAATACTTCTCCAGCGTGCGATACTCCTTGCCCGGCGGCGGTGGATCCGTGAGAAGCTTCTCCGCATCCAATTTGCCCCATTGCACCTTTATGCGGGCAAGGGCCCGACGAGCACCTTCGATACAAGTGGAGCGCTTGACTACATCCAGTCTAGGGCATGCATCCATTAGTCGCCGCACGAGGCCAAAGTAGCTACCAGGCATGGCCTGTCCAGGCCACAGCCGGCCTATGAGGCCCTTCATGGCCTCCTCAGCTACCTTGTGGAGTTCGACCAGCTGCTTCAGCTGGTCGCTTGGGGGCACCGGATGGCCGGCCTCAGTATACTGAGACCAGAAGACCTTCTCCGTCGAGCTCCCCTCCTCGCCACGATAGAATGCGGCGGCATCAGACGCACTACGCGGCAAATCTGCAAACGCCCCTGGAGAGCTCCGAATTCGGGTAAGTATCAGGTAGTTCACATTAACATGCCTGCTTTGCATGAAAAACGCCTTACCCGCCGCTATCTTCTTTATGTCCTCAACCTCCTGAAGGGCCTTATGGGCCTCGGCCTTGGCGGACTTGGCACTTTCGAGAGCCGAGGCAAGCTCGGACTTTCAAGTCTCGGAGTCACGCTCCAAACTCTCATGTTTTTCCATGAGAACCTGGAGCTCTTGCCGAACTTCCGCCACCCGTGCCTCTTGCTTTTCTCGCTCAGCCCGTTCCGCGGCCGCATTGCGTTCGGCCGCGGACACAGCTTCCCGCAGGGCTGCCACCTTGTTAGTGGCCCCTGCACATATTATCCTTGTTAATTTTATTTGCAACCAAAATCCTTTTCTGTAAGGTACTTATTCAAAGAGGTGTTACTCACCTTCTTTTTCCTCGAGCTACTTCTTTGCGTGGCCGAGCTCTTGCTCGGACCGCTCGAGTTCTTTCTTCAGCACGTCAACCTCCACCGTTAATGCGGCAGAGGTCAGCAGTGCAGCCTGCAAACCCATATTGACATATTTTAGGCAACCCTGCGTATATCTTGTTATAGATCCTTAGTCCGGCTTTTCTTTCCGAACACCGAACTAAGCATCAGGGGCTACTGTCTATGCGGTATTATATTACATTATTTTAACTTTTTTACCTCAAAGCCTATTAAAAGTTAAAATAATGTAATATAATACCGCACTCATGAGAGTGCGGTGTTCTTCCTCGATGGAAGCGCCTTTAAGTGCCTCCAGCAGGTTATCCGGCGCCTCCGGTTGGACGGAGGCCGCCGGCGTCACGGTCCTGCCCTTCTTTCGAAGGGGCCGCTTGCCGGACTCTGGAACCACTGCGGGTTCCGATGTAGAGTCCGGCACGAAGTCCGGGCGGCTGCCTGACGGCGCCTCCGGAGCCTCCTCCTGATGGGTCCCTCTTTGGGATCCCACTTCGGCGTCCTCGTCGGCGCGTGGGGTGGAGGCAGTCGGGATGGAATTTACATCCGACGCGGCTAATGACCCGCTCGATGAGTCGGGGAGATCATCATTGGCCAGACTACGGGCAGAATGCGGCGTTAGAAGGATACTACGCGACATAAAGGAAATTACACATCAAGGATCCGGATACTTACGATCTTGCCGGACGCCTGGCCCTTGGAGGCCGCTCATCCTCACCAACGCTGATGTTGGCGGAACTGTCCGGGGGGATAGTTATCCCCCTCTTGGACCCTTCGGCCCCCCCGATGGGGGAAGCCTTCCTTTTCTTCTCTCCCTCCTCCGGGAGAGAGTACTCCTCCTCCTCGTCTTCGGGAGAGGAGTCCTCGTCGTTGTCAGACACCTGATTGCGGGAACTCTTTCGAGTCCCCACGGCCACCTTCTTGGCCTTCTTCTCCGGCACCATGTGCGGTGCCGGAACCAGCAGCCCTGTTAAGTGGGCGTTCGCTGGGTCTTCTGGCATGGGAGCCGGGCTGATAGGCAGCTTGGCCTTCTCCATCCATTCCTGTCAAAGGAAGAGGCAGAATGAAGCCTCATTAGAGTCAATCTAATTATCACAAGTGTCCCGTAATGGGGTTGAATCACTTACCTCGTCAGTTGGATTCTGCAAGCTGAATCCGCGGTCTTTGGTCGCGGACGCGGGGGCTTCAGCGCCCTTGAACAGCACCCTCCAGGCGCCTTCGTATGTTGTATCGAAGAGCTCGCTTAGCGCCTGGTGCTGTTCCGGATTGAACTCCCACAAATTAAATGCCCGTTCTTGGCATGGGAGGATCCGCCGGATGAGCATGACTTGGACCACGTCGACGAGCCTGAGCTTATTGCTCACCATCTTCTTGATACATGCTCGGAGTCCCGTCACCTCCACCGGATTCCCCCACTGCAAGCCCTTCTCTTTCCAGGAGGTGAGCTGCGTGGGGATGCCAGATCTAAACTCGGGGGCCGCCGCCCATGTGGATTTGCGCGGCTCGGTCATGTAGAACCACCCCGATTGCCACCCCTTGACGGAGTCCATGAAGGTCCCTTCTAGCCAAGGGACGTTGGGCAATTTGCCCAACATGGCGCCTCCGCATTCCACTTGCGTACCCTTTACAACCTTCGGCTTGACGTTGAAGGTCTTGAGCCACAGGACAAAGCGGGGCCGGATGCAGAGGAAAGCCTCGCACACGACGATAAACGCCGAGATGTTGAGGATAAAGTTTGGCGCCAGATAGTGGAAATCCAGGCCGTAGTAAAACATGAGCCCCCGGACAAATGGATGGAGCGGAAAGCCCAGTCCGCGGAGGAAGTGGGGGAGAAAGACGACCCTCTCATGAGGCCTGGGGGTAGGGATGAGATGCCCCTCGTCGGGCAGCCGATGCGCGATATCGCCGGAAAGGTATCCGGCGCTGCGCAGCTTGGTGATGTCCTCCTCCTTGACGGTGGAGGCTAACCATTTACCTCCCGCTCCGGACATATTCGGAGAAGGTCGAGATGAGATGAGCGAGCTCAGGCGTTGGAGCTTGAGTTCGCGGGGATGGATAAGCAAAGGAGGAAGAAGGCGTAGGTGAGAAAGTGAATCCTTATCCCTTATATATAGACGGAAAAAACTATACGTCCCCCACCAGCCTGGTAAAACTCGCTTATCTCCCAAGCGCCACAATCAATGGCGCGATTGGGTTACCCACGCACGTATTGATGAGAATCCCGGAATAAGGGGAACACGATCTCTGCTTCGACAAGACGTGCCAAGGAAGCCGCTTCGCTAAACATGCTGAGGTGGTATAATAATTCGAATAAAGGCCTGGTGGCGGTGTGATGTCACGCCGCATAATACGTCAGCAGATTGAACTAAGTGTACATTTTATTCTCTCTACGGTGGAATGTGGAATTTATTTTGCAGAGCCGGACACTATCCTGGTGTTCATGATCTTCTCTGGATTATTCAAGGGAGGAACCCGCCTTGCAACGCCGAACATTATGCACGCCGGACTTATCGTCATTGAAGACTGGTTCAGGGGCTACTGAGGGAGTCATGGACTAGGGGGTGTCCGGATAGCCGGACTATCAATATCCGCCGGACTCCAAGACTACGAAGATACAAGATTGAAGACTCCGGCTCGTGTCCGGATGGTACTTTACTTGGTGTGGAAGGCAAGCTTGGCGATACGGATACGTAGATCTCCTACTATTGTAACCGACTCTGTGTAACCCTAGCCCTCTCCGATGTCTATATAAACCGGAGGGCTTTAGTCCATAGGATAACATACATTACAACAATCATACCATAGGCTAGCTTCTAGGGCTTAGCCTCCTTGATCTCGTGGTAGATCTACTCTTGTACTACCCATATCATCAATATCAATCAAGCAGGAGTAGGGTTTTACCTCCATCGAGAGGGCCCGAACCTGGGTAAAAAACATCGTGTCCCTTGTCTCCTGTTACCATCCGCCTAGGCGCACAGTTCGGGACCCCCTACCCGAGATCCGCCGGTTTTGACACCGACAGACCCCCTTAATAAAGCGACTGCGGAGAACTCATTTACCTTGCAACTCGTCAAGTCGCCGGTTGACAAGTGCGATGTCCGCATCCGCCACGTCAAGTTGCCGCATCAACTCAGCAACCACATTAGTCCGGCTAGCCCTCGGACTATCTGCCACCTGCATAGGAATGGCGGCATTCATTACTTGTGATTTTGATCCTGGGCACGCTGTCGTTTCCGACAACCTACCGAGTCCCAGGGGCTACTATCTATACAGGGCGCATTTTTATGTGCAAAACTGTTAAAAGACAAAAGGGTGCGTCATTCTCGCGTACCTCAAATCCCGCCAGCAAACTCATGGCGGCATTGCGCAATCCGCTCTCGGCGGACGAAATCCTTCCAATCACCATACGCATGAACGCACGGTGATCTTCTGAAATGGACGCCCTCTCAAGCAGATTCTTCAGTTCTCCCGGCCGGATACTAGTGGGTGCCGAACTCTCTGGCCCCTCCGGACTCGGGGATACCCTCCGTGACGATACTTCAGGCTCGCCTGCCTTATCTGACGGCGCTGCAGACGGAGGCGTTTCACTCTCCATCATCTCCGGAAGAAGGTCCCCCCAAGATGAACTCATCTGAGAAGGCTGCAGATCCGAACTGCAATATAAATATTTCGGTTACCCACAGAAGCACAAATGAAGGTATTTCCTTACTAATTAACTCCCTTTTTCATACTCACGGCTCGCTGGAGGGCTGATCCTTTGGCGATGATTGTGCGTCCGGATTCTCTCCGGACGCCGGACCCCCCGGTGAAGATCTCTTCCCACGCTTAGGGGCTTTGGCCTCCGGATCTTCGGAGGCGGTCCTCTTCTCCCCCTGGAGGGAGGGGTTTTTGATTCCCCCCTCTTTAGACGCCCCTTTGGGCGAAATATTGGCTCCTCTATTTTCCCCTTCGCTCCCTTCTGTGGGCGCGACCTGCAACATTCTGACCAGCACGGGCTCTAGTGCGGTCTCTGGGAGGGGGCCCGACACCTTATCAGCCTTGATCGCGCCACCCATTCCTGTGAAGAGTAATGGGTCAGGAGGTGAACTCTAGAAAGGCATATAAACAGAATGTCCGGACTCTGAGCTATTTACCTGAGTATCCGGGCGATTGCGGCTTAGGCCTGCGTCCTCGGCTAATTCCGGACACGCCACCTGCGGTCCGAAGAACAACTTGTACATCTCCACGGGTGTCGCACCCATAAAGTGTTGGAGAATCCGAGGTCCCTCCGGGTTGAACTCCCATAGACGGAGAGGACGGCGTTTGCAGGGCAGAAGATGCCTGATTAGCATAACCTGCATCACCACGATCAGGTCGATCTCCCTCGCTTGGAGGTCTCGAATCCGGCCCTGCAGTGAGGGCACGTCTTTGGACGGTCCCCAATTGAGCCCTTGGTTGACCCACGACATCAGTTAGCGTGGAGGTCCCGGGCGGAATGAAGGTGGCGGCTTTTGCCTGCTGCCCTTCGGAGCAGTGATATAGAACCACTCCTGCTGCCACAGTCCGAGTTCCTCTTGGAAGGAACCCTCGGGCCACGGGGCATCGGCCTTTTTGCTTATGGCTGCCCCGCCGCACTCCGCTTGACGCCCCCCGATCATCTTCGGCTCCACCTTGAAGGTCTTCAGCCATAGGCCAAAGTGGGGAGTGACGCGGAGGAAGGCTTCGCAGACGATAATGAATGCGGAGATGTGGAGGATGGACTCCGGAGCCAAGTCGTGAAAGTCCAGCCCATAGTAGAACATGAGTCCTCTCACGAAGGGGTCCGTCGGGAAGCCTAAACCCCGACGGAGATGGGATACGAAGACAACGAACTCACCAGGCTCGGGGGCGGGCACGGCCTGCCCTTGGGCAGGCAACCTGTGCGAAACCTCGAAGGCCAGGTACTTGGCCTCACGTAACTTCAATATGTCCTCCTCCGTGACGGAGGAGGGCATCCACCGGCCCTGGAGGTCGGAGCCGGACATGATTAAGAATCCGAAGCGCTCGAATCTGAGGCTCTGGGTGTTGGAACTAGGGGCGAGGAGGAGATTCGATGCGAGATTGAAGAACAAGAACGAGCCTTGGTCCTCTTATAAAGGGGAAAAATACCAAGAGCCGTCTCCGTGACCATTTGGGATTCACCTTCGATAGAGGAGGCATGGCGACGGGAACGGTTGGGTTACCCACGCACGTATTGATGAGAATACCGGAATAAGGGGAGCACGATCTCTGCTTCGACAAGACGTGCCAAAGAAACCGCTTCGCTAAACGTGCTGAGGTGGTATAGTAAAAAATGATTCAAACAGTGGCTTGGTAGCGGTGTGATGTCACGCCGCATAATACGTCAGCAGATTGAACTAGTGTACATTTTATTCTGTCTACGGTGGAATGTGGAATTTATTTTGCAGAGCCGGACACTATCCTGGTGTTCATGATCTTCTCTGGATTATTCAAGGGAGGAACCCGCCTTCCAATGCCGAACATTATGCGCGCCGGACTAATCGTCATTGAAGCCTGGTTCAGGGGCTACTGAGGGAGTCCTGGACTAGGGGGTGTCCGGACAGCCGGACTATCATTATCCGCCGGACTCCAAGACTACGAAGATACAAGATTGAAGACTCCGTCCCGTGTCCGAATGGGACTTTCCTTGGCGTGGAAGGCAAGCTTGGCGATACGAATATGTAGATCTCCTACCATTGTAACCGACTCTGTGTAACCCTAGCCTCCTCCGGTGTCTATATAAACCGGAGGGCTTTAGTCCGTAGGACAACATACATCACAACAATCATACCATAGGCTAGCTTCTAGGGTTTAGCCTCCTTGATCTCGTGGTAGATCCACTCTTGTACTACCCATATCATCAATATTAATGAAGCAGGACGTAGGGTTTTACCTCCATCGAGAGGGCCCGAACCTGGGTAAAAACATCGCGTCCCTCGTTCCTGTTACCATCCGCCTAGACGCGCAGTTCGGGACCCCCTACCCGAGATCCGCCGGTTTTGACACCGATAATGATCTCATCAGATGAACCACGATGTCGAGGATTCAATCAATCTCGTATTCATTTCCCTTTGTCTAGCGGTATAGTACTTGCCCGAGATTCGATCGTCGGTATCCCGATACCTTGTTCAATCTCGTTACCGGCAAGTCTCTTTACTTGTTCCGTAACACATCATCCCATGATCAACCCCTTGGTCACATTGTGCACATTATGATGATTTCCTACCGAGTGGGCCCAGAGATACCTCTCCGTCACACGGAGTGACAAATCCCAGTCTCGATTCGTGCCAACCCAACAGACACTTTCGGAGATACCCGTAGTGCACCTTTATAGCCACCCAATTACGTTGTGACATTTGGTACACCCAAAGCATTCCTACGGTATCCGGGAGTTGCACAATCTCATGGTCTAAGGAAATGATACTTGACATTAGAAATGCTTTAGCATACGAACTACACGATCTTTGTGCTAGGCTTAGGATTGGGTCTTGTCCATCACATCATTCTCCTAATGATGTGATCCCGTTATCAACGACATCCAATGTCCATGGTCAGGAAACCGTAACCATCTATTGATCAACGAGCTAGTCTACTAGAGGCTTACTAGGGACATGGTGTTGTCTATGTATCCACACATGTATTTGAGTTTCCTATCAATACAATTATAGCATGGATAATAAACGATTATCATGAACAAGGAAATATAATAATAATAACTAATTTATTATCGCCTCTAGGGCATATTTCCAACAGTCTCCCACTTGCACTAGAGTCAATAATCTAGTTCACATCGCCATGTGATTAACACTCAGAGGTCACATTGCCATGTGACCAACATCCAGAGAGTTTACTAGTGTCACTAAACTAGTTCACATCATCATGTGATTAAGACTCAATGAGTTCTGGGGTTTAATCATGTTTTGCTTGTGAGAGAGGTTTTAGTCAACGGGTCTGCAACATTCAGATCCGTATGTACTTTGCAAATCTCTAGGTCATATTGTAAATGCTGCTTCCACGCTCCACTTGGAGCTATTCCAAATGGTTGCTCCACTATACATATCCGGTTTGCTACTCAAAGTCATTCGTATAGGTGTTAAAGCTTGCATCGACGTAACCCTTTACGCCGAACTCTTTATCACCTGCATAATCAAGAAACATGTTCTTATTACTCCAAGGACAATTTTGACCGCTATCTGGTGATCCACTCCTTGATCACCTTTGTACCCTCTTGCCAGACATGTGGCAAGGCACACATCAGGTGGGGTACTCAGCATGGCATACCGTATAGAGCCTATGACAAAAGCATAGGGGACGACCTTCGTCCTTCCTCATTCTTCTTCCGTGGTCGAGCTTTAAGTCTTAACTTCATACCTTACAACTCAGGCAAGAACTCCTTCTGTGACTGATCCATCTTGAACACCTTCAAGATCATGTCAAGGTACGTGCTCATTTGAAAGTACCATTAAGCGTTTTTTATCTATCCTCATAGATCTTGATGCTCAATGTTCAAGCAGCTTAATCCAGGTTTTCTATTGAAAAACTCTTTTCAAATAACCCTATATGCTTTCCATCATTTCTGATCCACAATATGTCAACAACATATACTCATCAGAAATTCTATAGTGCTCCCACTCACTTCTTTGAAGATACAAGTTTCTCATAAACTTTGTATAAACCCAAAATCTTTGATCATCTCATCAAAGCGCATATTCTGACTCCGAGATGCTTGCTCTAGTCCATGTAAGGACCGCTGGAGCAGGCATACCTTTTAGCATCCTTAGGATCGACAAAACCTTTCTGATTGTATCACATACAACCTTTCCTTATGAAAACTGGTAAGGAAACTCGTTTTGACATCCATCTGCCAGATTTCATAAATGCAGCTAATGCTAACATGATTCTGACGGACTTAAGCATCGCTACGGATGAGAAAATCTCATCGTAGTCAACTCCTTGAACTTGTGAAAAACTCTTTGCCACAAGTCGAGCTTCATAGACGGTGACATTACCGTCCACGTCCGTCTTCTTCTTAAAGATCCATTTATCTCAATGGCTTGCCGATCATCGGGCAAATCCACCAAAGTCCATGCTTTGTTCTGATACATGGATCCTATCTCGGATTTCATGGCTTCTAACCATTTGTCGGAATATGGGCCCACCATCGCTTCTCCATAGCTCGTAGGTTCATTGTTGTCTAGCAACATGACCTTCAAGACAGGATTACTGTACCACTCTGAAGTAGTACGGATCCTTGTCACCCTACGAGGTACGGTAGTGACTTGATCCGAAACTTCATGGTCACTATCATAAGCTTCTACTTCAACTGGTGTGGGCGCCACAGGAACAACTTCCTGTGCCCTGCTACACACTAGTTGAAGTGACGGTTCAATAACCTCATCAAGTCTCCACCATGCTCCCACTCAACCTTCCGAGACAAACTTTTCCTTGAGAAAGGACCCGATTCAAGAAACAATCCCTATTGCTTTCGGATCTGAATTAGGAGGTATACCCAACTGTTTTGGATGTCCTATGAAGATGCATTTTATCCGCTTTGGGTTCGAGCTTATCAACTTGAAACTTTTTCACATAAGCGTCGCAGCCCCAAACTTTTAATAAACAACAACTTAGGTTTCTCCAAACCATAGTTCAAATGGTGTCGTCTCAACGGAATTACGTGGTGCCCTATTAAAGTGAGTGCGGTTGTCTCTAATGCCTAACCCATGAACGATAGTGGTAATTCGATAATAGACATCATGGTACGCACCATATCCAATAGGGTGCAACTATGATGTTCGGACACACCATCACACTATGGTGTTCCAGGCGGTATTAATTGTGAAACAATTTCCACAATGTCTTAATTGCGTGCCAAAGCTCGTAACTCAGATACTCATCTCTATGATCATATCATAGACATTTTATCCTCTTGTCACGATGATCTTCAACTTCACTCTGAAATTACTTGAACCATTCAATAATTCAGACTTGTGTTTCATCAAGTAAATATACTCAGTATCTACTCAAATCATCCGTGAAGTAAGAACATAACGATATCCACTGCGTGCCTCAGCACTCATTGGACTGCACACATCAAAATGTATTACTTCCAACAAGTCGCCTTCTTGTTCCATTTTACTGAAAACGAGGCTTTCAGTCATCTTTCCCATGTGGTATGATTTGCATGTCTCGAGTGATTCAAAATCAAGTGAGTCCAAACGGTCCATTTGCATGGAGTTTCTTCATGCATATACACCAATAGACATGGTTCGCATGTCTCAAACTTTTCAAAAATGAGTGAGTCCAGAGATCCATCAACATGGAGCTTCTTCATGCGTTTTATACCAATATGACTTAAATGGCAGTGCCACAAGTAGGTGGTACTATCATTACTATCTTATATCTTTTGGCATGAACATGTGTATCACTACGATCGAGATTCAATAAACCATTCATTTTAGGTGCAAGACCATTGAAGGTATTATTCAAATAAACAGAGTAACCATTATTCTCCTTAAATGAATAACCGTGTTGCGATAGACATAATCCAATCATCTCTATGCTCAACGCAAACACCAAATAACAATTATTTAGGTTTAACACCAATCTCGATGGTAGAGGGAGCATGCGATGCTTGATCACATCAACCTTGGAAACACTTCCAACACATATCGTCAGCTCACCTTTAGCTAGTCTCCGTTTATTCTGTAGCTTTTATTTCGAGTTACTAACACTTAGCAACCAAACCGGTATCTAATACCCTGGTGCTACTAGGAGTACGAGTAAAGTACACATTAACATAATGTATATCCAATATACTTCTATCGACCTTGCCAGCCTTCTCATCTACCAAGTATCTAGGGTAATTCTGCTCTAGTGACTGTTCCCCTTATTACAGAAGCACTTAGTCTCGAGTTTGGGTTCAACCTTGGGTTTCTTCACTAGAGCAGCAGCTGATTTGCCGTTTCATGAAGTATCCCTTCTTGCCCTTGCCCTTCTTGAAACTAGTGGTTTCACTAACCATCAACAATTGGTGCTCCTTCTTGATTTCTACTTTCGCGGTGTCAAACATCGCGAACATCTCAAGGATCATCATATCTATCCCTGATATGTTATAGTTCATCACGAAGCTCTAGCAGCTTGGTGGCAATGACTTTGGAGAAACATCACTATCTCATCTAGAAGAGCAACTCCCACTCGATTCAAGTGATTTTTGTACTCAGACAATCTGAGCACAAGCTCAACGATTGAGCTTTTCTCCCTTAGTTTGCAGGCTAAGAAAATCGCCGGAGGTCTTATACCTCTTGACGTGGGCACGAGCCTGAAATCCCAATTTCAGCCCTCGAAACATCTCATATGTTCCGCGACATTTCGAAATCATCTTCGGTGCCTCAATTCTAAACCGTTTAACATTACTAAACTATCACGTAGTTAGCAAAACATGTATGTCAGATGTTAGCAACATCCACAGACGACATTCGAGGTCTAGCACACTGAGTGGTGCATTAAGGACATAAGCCTTCTTCTAAGCAACGAGGACAATCCTCAGTTTATGGACCCAGTCCGCATAATTGCTACTATCAACTTTCAACTAAATTTTCTCTAGGAACATATCTAAACAGTAGAACTAAAGCGCGAGCTTACGACATAATTTGCAAAGATCTTTTGACTATGTTCAGGATAATTAAGTTCATCTTATGAACTCCCACTCAGATAGACATCCCTCTAGTCATCTAAGGGATTACATGATCTGAGTCAACTAGGCCATGTCCGATCATCACGTGAGACGGACTAGTCATCATCGGTGAACATCTTCATGTTGATCGTATCTACCATACGACTCATGCTCGACCTTTCGGTCTCTTGTGTTCCGAGGCCATGTCTGTACATGCTAGGCTCGTCAAGTTAACCTAAGTGTTTCGCGTGTGTAAATCTGGTTTACACCCGTTGTATGTGAACGTTAGAATCTATCACACCCGATCATCACGTGGTGCTTCGAAACAACGAACTTTCGCAACGGTGCACAGTTAGGGGGAACACTTTCTTGAAATTTTAAGGAGGGATCATCTTATTTACTACCGTCGTTCTAAGCAAATAGGATGCAAAAACATGATAAACATCACATGCAATCAAAAAGTGACATGATATGGCCAATATCATATTGCTCCTTTGATCTCCATCTTCGGGGCACCATGATCATCTTCGTCACCGGCATGACACCATGATCTCCATCATCATGATCTCCATCATCGTGTCTTCATGAAGTTGTCACGCCAACGACTACTTCTACTTCTATGGCTAACGCGTTTAGCAATAAAGTAAAGTAATTTACATGGCGTTCTTCAATGACACGCAGGTCATACAAAAAATAAAGACAACTCCTATGGCTCCTGCCGGTTGTCAGACTCATTGACATGCAAGTCGTGATTCCTATTACAAGAACATGATCATCTCATACATCACATATACAATTCATCACATCCTTTGGCCATATCACATCACAAAGCACTTGCTGCAAAAACAAGTTAGACGTCCTCTAATTGTTGTTGCAAGTTTTTACGTGGCTTCTATAGGTTTCTAGCAAGAACATTTCTTACCTACGCAAAAACCACAATGTGATATGTCAATTGCTATTTACCCTTCATAAGGACCCTTTTCATCAAATCCGATCCGACTAAAGTGGGAGAGACTGGCACCCGCTAGCCACCTTATGCAACAAGTGCATGTCAGTCGGTGGAACCTGTCTCACGTAAGCGTACGTGTAAGGTTGGTCCGGGCCGCTTCATACCACGATGCCGCCGAATCAAGATTTGACTAGTAACGATAAGCATATTGAACAAAAATCAACGCCCACAACAACTTGTGTTGTACTCGTGCATAGAAACTACGCATAGACCTAGCTCATGATGCCACTGTTGGGGAACGTAGCAGAAATCAAAAAAAAATCTATGCATCACCAAGATCAATCTATGGAGTAATCTAGAAATGAGGGGAAGGAGAGTGCATCTACATACCCTTGTAGATCACTAAGCGGAAGCGTTCAAGAGAACGGGGTTGAAGGAGTCGTACTCATCGTGATCCAAATCACCGAAGATCCTAGTGCCGAACGGACGGTACCTCCGCGTTCAACACACATGCAGCCCGGTGACGTCTCCCATGCCTTGATCCAGCAAGGAGAGAGGAAGAGGTTGGGGAAGACTCCGTCCAGTAGCAGCACGACGGCGTGGTGGTGGTGGAGGAGCATGGTAATCCTGCAGGGCTTTGCCAAGCACCGCAAGAGACGAGGAGGGAGAGAGGTAGGGCTGCACCAAGAGGGAGAGAAACTCATGTATATGGCAGCCCCAGAACCTCAAGTATATATAGGGGAGAGGGAGGGGGTGCGCCCCCTCTAGGGCTCCCACCCCAAGTGGTGCGGCAGCCCCAAACCCATCTAGGGTGGCGGCCAAGGGGGGAGAGGGGGAATCTTGCCCCCCAAGCAAGGTGGAGGAGCCCCCTCCCCAAACCCTAGGTGCCTAGGTCCCTTGTGGGGGGCGCACCAGCCCACTTGGGGCTGGTCCCCTCCCACACTTGGCCCATGCAGCCCTCTGGGGCCGGTGGCCCCACTTGGTGGACCCCCGGGACCCTCCCGGTGGTCCCGGTACATTACCGATAACACCCGAAACTTTTCCGGTGACCAAAATAGGACTTCCCATATATAAATCTTTACCTCCGGACCATTCCGGAACTCCTCGTGACGTCCGGGATCTCATCCGGCACTCCGAACAACATTCGGTAACCACGTATATCTATTCCCTATAACCCTAGCGTCATCGAACCTTAAGTGTGTAGACCCTGCGGGTTCGGGAGACACGTAGACATGACCGAGACGACTCTCCGGCCAATAACCAACAGCGGGATCTGGATACCCATGTTGGCTCCCACATGTTCCACGATGATCTCATCAGATGAACCACGATGTCGAGGATTCAATCAATCCCGTATTCATTTCCCTTTGTCTAGCGGTACAGTACTTGCCCGAGATTCGATCGTCGGTATCCCGATACCTTGTTCAATCTCGTTACCGGCAAGTCTCTTTACTTGTTCCGTAACACATCATCCCATGATCAACCCCTTGGTCACATTGTGCACATTGTGATGATGTCCTACCGAGTGGGCCCAGAGATACCTCTCCGTCACACGGAGTGACAAATCCCAGTCTCGATTCGTGCTAACCCAACAGACACTTTCGGAGATACCCGTAGTGCACCTTTATAGCCACCCAGTTACGTTGTGATATTTGGTACACCCAAAGCATTCCTACGGTATCCGGGAGTTGCACAATCTCATGGTCTAAGGAAATGATACTTGACATTACAAATGCTTTAGCATACGAACTACACGATCTTTGTGCTAGGCTTAGGATTGGGTCTTGTCCATCACATCATTCTCCTAATGATGTGATCCCGTTATCAACGACATCCAATGTCCATGGTCAGGAAACCGTAACCATCTATTGATCAACGAGCTAGTCTACTAGAGGCTTACTAGGGACATGGTGTTGTCTATGCATCCACACATGTATTTGAGTTTCCTATCAATACAATTATAGCATGGATAATAAACGATTATCATGAACAAGGAAATATAATAATAATAACTAATTTATTATTGCCTCTAGGGCATATTTCCAAAAGCCTCTACCTGGGCAGCCTGGGTAAATTGCCCGGAAAGTACGACCTTTGCCCGAACAATGCCCAGATAGTCTGACGACCTTATTTATATTTCTTTTGTATTTGCATGGTCTCAAGTCTGACAGTCTGACCCACTTTGGCTTGAAAAATCCTGCTACCTGATGACTTGTATATTTTGGCATAAAGGAATACAGATGTGTAAAGGCATTTTAGCATTGGACTTTTGGGGACATAGGCATGTTACGATGATTGTGACTTGAGCAAATACTTTGCAACCCATTGATCCCCTCTAAATAGTTTGGGATCCGTGTAACTCAAGAACAATTAAGAAAAGCTACGCTTGTCACTATTGTCGCACACGTCTTCAGTCAATAACATATTGGGGGAGGGGGGTCTATGATCCACAACACGATGTATCCACGTCCCCTATAAGTATGTTTCATCAATACCGAAACATAATTAAGGGCATAATTGCACTTCCACACATGGCCTTCTTGCCTTATCTCAACGGCAAGGCACCTTGTTTCCCTATGATTAAACTTTATCTAGATATTCTATTGTCACATCGGCTTGGGTCCGAGCTATTGTGGGTTGCCTTGAGTTCTAGAAGGTTAAGCATGACATTATAGCATGGTTGCTTGGGATTCCAGCCGGGATATAATGGAGTTGTCGAGTATTTCTGTATAGTCCAAGTATTTCTGTAGAATCTCCAACATGGCAGCCTCTGTAGGAGTATCTATCGTTATTTGTGCCTTTCAGGACCTACTCTAACACATGAGGGTCCTAGACCATTCGGGGCCAATTGTCCCCAGTTCATCGCTTATCTGTTCATGCCTCTTCTTGTTTGACCTCTTTGTAATCCATACCTTCTTCCGAATCCCAATGTCCCGCTTCTTCATCTGACCATTTATCGATAACACTCTCATCATCCTCAACATGACATCCACTGTGTATAACTTCCATGTAGCCCCATTGCCCCAAGCGCACCTAGAAAGAGCCAGATTTCCATTCTTATGTCTTGAACCTTTCACAGTTTTGACACGTCAACATACTTTGTGCCACCCTTTTGCTCTGTGTCTTGCTCGGGGAATCTAAGAACCCATTCATAGATACATGCATCCAACTTCGATCCATTGTTAGATCAATCCCTAATATGTAGGAAAAATAATTTGCACCAAGCCATAGAAAATGTTGATAGGGCATTTGCTGAAACATAACTAAAATCGAGTACGTCAGAACATTTCAACACTTCTACAAAACATTGGCAAACCATTGTCCTTAAAAATTAAACATCCTCTACCAACAAATGTTGCATCAACTCGATGGCTAGTACCACAAGAAAAATATATGAAAAAGTCATTATGACGATGTCTTCATAGCTGAAAATAGAATACGCCCACACATTTTCATCTTATATGACCGATGTCGACAACAGTAAATATTTCATTACATTTGAATCGACAACAACGACCCAAAATAAAAAATCTTGCCTATCCCGACCAAGAAGGAGGCCATGGTTGCAATGGAAACCATGGAATGGAGAGTAATTGAGAGGAAGCAATGGTGGGGACATGATTTGGGGGTAATGAGGGATGGGAATTTTGGTGGAGATAATTACGATGGAAGAGAAAGAGGTGACATTTAGATCTTAGGTATACATGGAAGGGAAGTGGAAGAAACAATGGAGACGAGGTGGAGGAAGCTCTAGCGACGGCGGCGGCGACAGCGGTGGGCTCGCTACTTGCCAGTCGAAGCAAACAACAGTAAGCTCGTTGTTGCCTATCATAGAAAGGGTTATCGGTGACGTGTGCTCAGACATGCACACCACTAGTGAGTGGGCCGCGGTGGCCGCTCACAACAAATACCAGCAACATCCACCATGGGGCGCATGTACCGGTGACATGCGTCGTCAGTGCACGTCACTAGTAAGTGGACGTTAGCAATGACATGCCATAGGGAGTTCATTTACTGGCGATGTGCTGGCATATGAACTTGTCACTGGTATTTTTCATAGTTACCAACGACATGTGCGGTAATTCATTTCTAAGCCCGGGCTCAGCTGCACCCACCCCAACGAAAAAAATCAAAACAAATACTAGAAAAATTCCAAATTTTTTTGTGTGGTATTTTGATGCGTGAGCTTCGCTGCAATTTTCAAATCATTTGGACATTTGAGCAGCTCTTGGCAAAAAGACAAATCCAGGGTCTGTAAAAATGTTTACTGTTCACGCACTGTTCTAACCCGATTTGTCTTTTTTGCTGAGAGCTGCTCAGATATCCAAATGCTCTAAAAATTGGAGCGAACCTCACGCATCAAATTATCTACCGCACCAAAAATTGAATTTTTTGAATTTTTTCAGTATTTATTTTGATATTTTTACTGACTGGGTGCAGATGAGCCTGAGCACCGAAACGCTGCACTCCGACATGTGTCACTTCACTCGTGATATAAGGGTTTGTGTTGTACTGCCTCCGGTCAACAATATAAATGTTTTAATTTGTTTTGTGAATCTAAGGTATATAGATGTGTTTTACTGTGTTTGTTTATTCATTTTAGTTCGTATGTAGCCCATATTAAAATATTCAAAACATCTTATATTTGTGAACAGAGGGGCAGTATTCATGAATATCTGCATAAAACAAAACCTAACTAATTTGAGTTCTTGCATGCGATATTTGCTCTAGATCAAAATTTTGCCCATGCACAATCATTATGTCTTGCCATATGGATGACTTGATGTTTACATAATGGTTCTATATACTCGCTTTAACCTTTTTAGCTTCATGCATATGATAAAATGTAAAATGGACCTTTTGGTTTGCATGATGGCGAGAGAGGGACCTCTCCCCTCATGCATGACTTGTCCTATCACACGAAAATGGTTCGTGGGCCCAACGTGCATGCATGGTGATAGAATTGCTACGTGACACAAAGGCGCGCACATTGCTATAGCCCTAAGAAAGCCAGACACACATAGTCCTTTTCACCCCGATTTCGTGATTAAATTAAGCCAGGGATATATGCATGTGTGCATGGAAGAACTGTATGAGTCGTCTACGTACTTGTCTCTGCTTTTGTAGTTCACTGTTGCCCATATCCTGCTCCTGCCGCCCTTTTAGATTACACATACATGCATAGCCTATATGGCACTGTGCCTGGTACCTATTTCTAGATCGGAGAAAATACAGCAGCAGGAAAGCTATACAAGCGCAAACCACATGATGGCAAACTGTAGATAGAAATATTATAAGATCCGTTCATTTCAATAGAACACGGTAAAACACAAGTAAAAAGAGAGAAAATTTGTGACACGCAGATGCGCAGCACTGATCCCGTTTTTGCTTTTGGCTTTCGATTTTGAATCTTTTATACTCCCTCTGTAAAAAAATATAAGAGCGTTTAGATCACTACTTTAGTGATCTAAACGCTCTTATAAAAGTTTACAGAGGGAGTATCTTTTTAACCAAAAGTCTAACTTAAGTTTTGTTTGCATATTTGTGTTTCTTGCTGAAACTTGGTATGAACTACCGATGCAATAAATAACTTAATGATAAAGGGGAGGCTCTGGCAGGTGGATCGTGGATTCTAGATAACTTATTGATGCTACCACAGTAGAAGTTGTTGTGATGCAGAGGATCTGATGTTACTCGAAGAGATAGGATGCACTGGAGTGCTGTTGGAGTCTGATTCTTTGGAGATTATCCACGCTTTTAATGACATCATTGAACTATGGAGTCCATACGCGTAATACTTGCAAATTGTTTTCAAAGGGGTGAACCAATCTGTGGTTGGATGGTTAGAGGAACTGTGATATTTTCAGCCCATGAGGGTTCAAGTCCTGGTGCTCGCATTTATTACTGGAATTATTTCAGGGTTTCCGGCGATGCGCAATCAGTGGGAAGAAACGTTCCCGTGTGCGTGTGTGTCGTAGGGGTGAGTGTATGCGTGTGTATATGAGCGTTTGGGTCTGTACGGTGTTCAAATAAATTTGTTTTCAAAGGGTAGGTAGAGTAGGTACAATGAGCTTCGGATACGGTCCTAGAGATTTTAATAGGGTAGCACATAATTTGGCTAGGCGCGCTTATGGTTTAAAAGATGTAGTCAACTGAGATGATGACCCGCCTAGTTTTATTCTCTCGCGTTAACTAGTAGAATGCCCGTGCGTTGCTACGGGCTACAATGCATATAAATAAAATAGACAAATGATTAAGGTCATCTCCAAGGTCGAAGCTGATCATTTTTTCCTCATACGTCCAGGCATGTTTAAACACCAAATAAGCGTCCAGTGGGCTCCCCAAAATCCAACCATCTGGACCCTCAATTCCAGCCCATATAGAGGGTTGTGGTTATCCGAACAATTCGCGATGTTATCTCAAACACATTGTTCCCACACAAAAACACAACCCCATGACACACTTTTCCTTTTCCTGTCGAACCCTTCCCTTCCCACTCGATTTCCCGCTATAACGGGACACTTCTCCCTAGAGCCCTATCTTTAAGCCATATCCTTTAAAACCGTATGATGCCCACGCCACCTTCGCCATGGCACTTCTTTCCACTATAGTTTCCCATAGACCGTCAAGGAGGAGCCCCCTTCCCACTAACCACCGCGCTCTCTACCCTGACCCCCTCCTCCCGTGTCGATGCCGATCCGCCACCATCATCAAGGAGGACAAGGCGTGTGCCGCCCGTGCCGCCCCCACCCACAAGCCAAGAAGACAGATCCAATGTCTTCCGAGCAATTGCCACATTGTAACATATAGTTGAATGTCGTGCATTATACGAAACAAAACATAATGTCCATTATTGGGCTTGTAACTGATATGCTACCATGTCCATTATTAACTCTTGAAGCAATCAACCAATGCATTTACCCTTCTATCCTAACCAGAAAATTGTATGACTTGATCAAAAACAATATATGAATTGCTTGCTCATGCAATTTGCTTCAAAGCCATCTTTAATGAAATGCAATTTGCCATATTTTCTAAAGTAGGGTAATTATTCCGCTCATACAACCATAACTGAACAGACCAATCCCAACCCCCACCCCGCTCACTCTAAACCCTCACTCTTATAAAAAATCCACTAACTCATGTTCTTAGTGAGCCAGTGATCGATGACGCCGCGGCAGGACAACAAGGGACAAGGACAGCAACCACCTTCATATCTTAGTTCTAGTACCTCCTAGTTCTAAATTGGACCGACCATTATTTCATCCCGGGCTCTACCACAACAGCGGAACACAAAATATTTTCAAACAATGTACTGGCATTTGTATTCTTCGAGCATGGAGGTGTGAGCTTTTCAAGTGGAGACTGTGATAAGGTTACCAACAACTTAATAAAAGGGACCGGTTGTGTAAACTACAAGGAATATAACCTCCAAGGGAGTGAGTAAATAGTTTAACATTTGTAATGTGCAGACATTTACTGAGACATTTTCATTCCAGTTTTTTTTCCTAGAGTATGTGTAAGAATAAAATCTTATAAACTGATGGTGGATTTTCATCCTAAAGTGCATTTTCTATTAATGGTCAAGTATAGTTCTCTGCAATAACAAGCATAAATGGACTGAACTGAGTTAGAGTAAACGGCAAAAAAATGTCGAGTATAGTACAGTTGTTGTTCATCTCAAATCATCACAGTATGAAAATTGTTCGAGCATATGGGATTATAGTGTCAAGTTTTCCCCATTGGAAAAGAACAGAGAGCCAATAGGCCATAATCACAATATGGACAAAGAAATAGGAAGAAAAACTTTACAAGATGCAACATGAGCTGGAGAGGCATTCTAATAAAATAGGTTATTGCCCGTGTGTTGCAACCAGGGCATAAACAATTGCGCCAACCATGTATTTTAGGAGCCCTGCTACATGTACGACAAAGTTTGTACGGTTTTCGTACGACAGTCATCAGCAGCCGTTGGATGAACTTCATGGATGGGTGAGATCGCGCAGTACGAAAATCGTACAGGTTTTCATCGTACGCTCAGCAATTTCGGTATTTTAGTATTGTCAACTTATTTACCAACTCATCACCCTTTTTCTTCTTCCTCTGCTCACCATCTCCGCCTATCTAATACATTCTTGTAACCATACTCAATGGCACATCCAGCTAACAATCAAATTTCAATATACATGATATTTAGATTCAAAGAAGTATATTGGGATGAATATGAAATACACATGGTTCAATAAATAAAGCTAATGGAAAGGAACATCTTGTTATAATTTACATTGACGCTGCATATAATAGAATTTTTTATTGTGGTAACAAAGAAAAGAAAACTACCCCTAATTTGACCAATTGTAAAAAAAAAACTATGAAGAAAATCGTTAACAACCTAGAAAAGGCCTTGACCTCAGCAGTGATAGAATTTTGGGACGGAGGGATTATTCATTGTCATGGTAAAAGGCCTTAACCTAGAAACCTTCTAACCAAAAAGATGCTCCATGCAGAGATATCATATATGCACTCGTATTCCAGGCGATGTTTCATCGGGAAAAGATTGCAGCCACTGTTTCCCTTGATTTAGGGATCTGCCTCAACGAGGCAAGAGTCCAAGAAGAGAGGGGCCAGATCTAGTGTCTGGCTATCAAGAACCAGCCAAGCATGCTCTCAAAGGAGATGCTCAGATACTACTGATACCTCCCAATTAGCAACAGCTTTTCCCCTCCCTCCCTCTCTCCCTCTCTCTCTCTCTCATGTCCTACAACATTCATGGGAACATCCTATTGACCGACATCTCTCTTTTTTGTCTGCAGCTGTTGACTACCCAAAATTCAAAAGAAAACAGTCTACTCTATCTTAGCTAGACATGCATCTATCAGTCACGTTGAGATAAATACCCCTGTTTGCATTTACAAACGTACCCTTGCACTTTCTCTCTCTTTCTCCCCCCCCCCCCCCCCCCCTCTCTCTCTCTCTCTCTTAGAAGACCTTCAACTTTCCAAATAATTTTATATTTTTATACGGTGTCTATAATACTGTATACATGCAACCTTATTTTTAATTTGCCGCAGTTAAGGTATGTGACCATGCACTGCCCTAGCAATGTAGCATATTGTACATCGCAAGGCTTTATACTGCTGTTTGTTTTTAACTCCAGTAATAAAGGACAACCGTATGTAAGTCTGCTTGTATAAGTACGTACAATAATTGTACAGGGCAAGCATGTATATGAAAGTCAAGGCCTATATAGCTACTCAGAACACCGCCACTGTAGGATTATTTATGGAGATTTTGCAATTTTTTATGCTAAATTAATAATCACTGTCTGAACTAATTCGCATTTAGTCCTTAAGTTGTACATGACCCTTTTATGCAAGTGAAACTAAACCAGCATCTCAACTATATAGTATGTACATATAATAAGACGTATATGAGGTGGACCACACACACATATGTATATTATTTACCGAAGGGCACGTACAGTAAAATACGAGTGGCTAGCTAGGTACAAGATCTCACCTTGTAACTGCAGAAGAGATACATAAAATGAAAGAAAATTTGGTGCATGTATGTACGTACAGAGTGAACCATTGTATTTAAAGTTGTATATAGTGCTTTAAGTATAGTGTGTACACGAGAAATGCAAGGAGATATACAAGTACATATACATATGCAAAAGGAACTTAACTATGTATGAGTGTGTGTGTGTGTGTGTGTGTGTGTGTGTGTGTGTGTGTGTGTGTGTGTGTGTGTGTGTGTGTGTGTGTGTAAAGTAGCACACATAGACTTATTGCTCACTGCTAAAAGAAGACATTCTGGACAGACGACGATTAAATGTCGGTTCCCAAACAATTTGCAAAACAACTTGGTTGGGCGGGGTATTGCACATTCATTCGATGGAACTGTGTACTATGGATATTTTCCACACGTACATGCATGGCTGATTGGGCAGAGATACGACATTAGGTCGTGATCTAAACCTTCTACTCTAATTTGATCTAGGTCTATCGAATTTAGAAACAAAGTACCGTTGAGTCGGAACTTAATCCGCTGAAACCTTAATTGTGAGAGACATGAATACTATGTGAACTAAAATGGTTGTAAACAATATTATAAAGATATGCTTAGGGTAAGAGTGAACCATTGAATACTATGAATTCATGAACAAGAGTGATCTTCCTTGGGTTCACTTGATTTGGGAAACATACTATAGCAATAGAGCCCCAACCAGCAGACCTGTTGGTTCTTTCTGGTGGAAGTCCATCATTAAGTATCTTCCGGTTTTCAAGGATATGGCACACTGCTCTGTAGGACAAGGATCTTCAGTTCTATTTTGGCATGATAGTTGGGGACCTGTTCCTCTCAAATTGCAATTCCCTCATCTGTTTTCCTTCGCAAAGGATGAATTGCTATCCATCCAAGAGGCCTCTCACTCCAGCTCCTTCCAAGATCTTTTTCATCTGCCTCTGTCCAATCTAGCCTTTGCACAATTTCATCAAGCACAAACGTGTTTAGCGCAAGCTAATCCCCAAGGACATGCTGATCAATGGAAATACATTTGGAACTCGGCCACATTTCCCCCTTCAAAAGCCTATAATTTTCTCATTAAAGGGGAGGAGGCGGATCCTATTTTCAAGAAGATTTGGGCTACTGCTGTTATGTTAAGATATAAAATCTTCTTTTGGCTGCTACTGCATGATCGAGTTAACACAAGAGGTCTTCTACACAGGAAATCTTTCCACCTCTCATCTTATGTGTGTGAGCTCTGTTCTGACCAAGTTGAAGAAATAGCTATGCACTTGTTTTGGGACTGCCCCTTTGCTCTACGGTGCTGGGACATGTTTTTCCCACACAAACATAGAGACACAAGTGTTCTTTCTGAGATACTTTTAACTCTGAATCATTTACCAAAGGAAGTTGGTCTGAACTTTATCATCATGGCTTGCTGGCAAATTTGGATGCAAAGGAATGGCAAGATATTCAGGCATATTACTCCCAATGTCATGACATGGAAAGTGCTCCTCAAGAAAGATCTACTTCTTCTTAAGCACAGGATCAAGTTGAAACATAAGCAATCCTTTTTAGACTGGATTGACGCGCACTTCTAACCTCCATATTTGTTCCCATGATGTTTCCCAAGATAGGCATTGGTTAGATTAGTTACTCTTCCTTTTCTCATGTTGTTGTAAATATTTATTTTTATTAATATATTTACCGTAGAACTAATGTTCTACGGTCTCTTCCTCAAAAAAAAACCATTGAATACTATGTGAACCGTTGTAATTTTTTTTTTGAGAACCGCCCTCAAAGGCTTTTATTCATTATTAAGACGGTTTACATCTGATTGCACTAGGGCAATCAATGAAGCAAGGAGAACATCAAAAAAGTTTACAATCGAAGTACTAGCCAGACTCTCTCTGGCGCACCAGTGAGCAACCTCATTGGCATCTCTACTAGCAAAGTTTAATTGCAACCCCTGAAAGTGTTGGAGATAGGATTTGATCTCGCTGATGATCGGGCTACCTGTCGACCTGCACTCCATTGCCATATATTCGTTAATCACAGTTTTGCAGTCCGTCTCGACGATCACCCGCGTCCAGCCCTTCTCCATAGCCAGACGCACAGCCTCACTAACAGCTAGCAATTCAGCACAATACGGATCATTTACCCCGGGCAGCTTGCGGCCTCCCGCTAGCTTCAATTCTCCGTCATGGCCTCGAGCCACGAGTCCGATCGCTGAGGATGCCCCGCTCCCGTCCACAGCAGCGTCCGTATTAATCTTCCACCATCCTTCCTCTGGTGGCTTCCATCTCTCCTTCGTGATACACCTCCCGTCGGCATTATTGGGAGGGATGTACAAAGCTTGGATGAGTTCCTTCACTAGGACCATCGATCTCCCGGGCTGATATTTGACTTCCTCATGGGTGTATTTGTTCCTACTTGACCAGATTGCCCACATAACTGAGATAATGACAGCCGCCCGGTCTCTCCCGATAAAACTGGGATCAAGCAAGTCCCTCGACCACGTCGCTGGGTGTAGTCGTGGTATCTTGAACTCGAAAAAATCTTCTGCCTCTATCCAAAACAGTTTGGCATGATTGCATGTAACCAGAGAGTGAAACCGTGATTCCTCCTCATGGCCGCACATTGGGCAAGTGTGATATTCCCCTATATGTCGTCGGCATAACTCTTCCTTCGCCGGTAGGAATCCTTTAAGGACCCGCCACCAGAAAATTCGTATCTTGGGCTGCACCTTCAGCCTCCATAGTGATTTCCACACCTCCTCCCCTTGGGAGGAGCTGCCAACCTGGTTCAAATCATCTTCCCGATCTGCCATCAACATTCTGTACGCTGAACGAACCGTAAAAATCCCGGACCTCTCATAGCCCCATGCCCAAAAATCAGGTATAGCTACCCGCGGCCTCGGCATGTTAATGATAGCTTTTGCATCCGGGGCGATGAAGATTCTCTCGATAATTTCGTCATTCCATTCGCCATCATCCGTCATCAAATCGGACACAAGATGTATGGGATCACTACCCATATTACACACAGGTTTGAAAGTATTGCTCCCTTGTATCCAATTGTCATGCCATACCTCCATAGTAGTTCCGTCGCCAATTCTACATATCAACCCCCTCTTGAGTACTTCTCTGCCAATGATTATCGCCTTCCACGTAGTGGAAGCGCTAGCAGGGCATCCTGCCTGCAAGAAATCTCCATCTGGGTAGTACCTACCCTTCAGAACCCGCGCGCATAAACTGTCGGGTCTATCCAGCAATCGCCACGCCTATTTGGCGAGCATCGCATCATTGAACAGCTCTAAATCCCGGAAGCCCAAGCCTCCTTTTGACTTAGATACATCCATCTTCTCCCATGATTGCCAGTGCATTCTCCTCTTATCAAGAGATTCATCCCACCAAAACTTTGACATCACTGTCATGACTTTCTGACATAAGCCTTTATTGAGTTTGAAACAACTCATAGAATAGGCCGGTAGGGCTTGAATCACTGCTTTGAGGAGAACCATCCTAGCCGCGATTGACATGAGCCTCTCGCAATATCCTTGCACTCTGGACCTTGCTTGCTCTTTGACATGCACAAAACTTCCCTCTATAACCCGGCCTGCTGCCGTGGGTAAGCCTAGGTACTTCTCGGCAAGAGTTTCTCTGTATATCTGCAAGTTACTCCTGACCCCTGCCTTCGCCGACGCCCTTGTGTTTGGGCTGGAAAAAACCGAGCTCTTGGCTTTGTTTACACATTGCCCCGACCCCATATGATAAGCTTGAAGGATTTCATTCAACCTTTGTGCACTCCTTGAATCTGCCTTCATAAAAACTAAATAGTCATCCGCAAATAAGAGGTGCGAAATCCAAGGGGCTCTCAAACCCGGCCGTATCCCTCTATCGACCCATCCAGCATCATAGTTTTTCAACAAACATGAGAGTCCTTCCCCACAAAGAAGAAACAAGTACGGGGAAACGGGATCACCTTGCCGGATACCTTTTGATGGGCGAAAAGAGGGCAGCAATTCTCCATTCATCTTCACTTGAAAAGTAATAGAGTTTACACATCTCATTACTAGAGACACCCACGCCTCCGAGAAACCCAGCTGGAGCATGATTCCTTGGAGATACGGCCACTCCACTCGATCGTATGCCTTCATCATATCCAGCTTCACCGCGCACCACCCTTGCTTCGTTCTCTTCCTCTTCATTGCATGTATGCATTCAAAAGCTGTGATGGCGTTGTCTGTAATCAACCGCCCTGGAACAAAGGCACTTTGCTCCTCCGCGATGATCTCATCAAGGATCTCCCTCAACCTGTTAGCCAGCACCTTGGAACAGATTTTGTAAATGACATTACAGAGGGAGATTGGTCTATACTGTGTAATATTCCTCGGGTTCTTGACCTTTGGTATAAGCGCTATTACAGTTTTGTTAATAGCTTCCGGCATGTGCCCGCCGTTTAAAAAATTTAAAACTGAGCAGGTTACATCCTCCTTTATAAGAGACCAGTGGTGCTGATAGAAGCCCGCATGAAAACCATCCGCCCCCGGCGCCTTCGCCGGTGCCATTGCGAACAGTGCCTTCTCTACTTCTTCTGCACAAAAGGGTCTATCCAGCCTACCATTCATCTCATCCGTCACCATACTTTGGTACATGGTGCAATACTTCATCCATGACCACCTCCTCTTGAGCTGTGTATAGTTGTGTATAAAAACTTTGCACCTCAGCTCGCAACTCGTCCCTGCTATCCACAATCGTTCCATCTTGTTTCTCGAGCACCAGGATTTTATTTTGATGCTTCCTCCTTGATGCTTGAGCATGGAAAAAACCAGTATTCCGGTCCCCGGCCTTAAGCCAGTCAGCTCTCGACCGCGCTCTCGCCATAATCTCCTCTTTTAACAAAAGATCGTTCAATTGCCTTGCTAACTCCTTCTCCCTTCTGGACGAACCACGATACAGTGAGTTCGCCTTCTCCCTCTCAAACTCCTTCCTCACCTTCTTCAGTTTTCGTTTTATGTCCCCAAATATCTTTTGTTTCCAATCGGTAAGTTGGCCCTGCATGTTATTTAAGGAGGAGTTGAGGTCCTCAAGCGTAAGAGCTCCCTTCTCCCATGCAGCCACCACCGTGGGCTCATATGACTCCTTGCGTCTCCATGCTTCCTCGTAAACAAAACGGCGAGGTCCGTTGTCCTCCCACTCCACCAGCTTCTTGATTTTAATGACTAACATGCAATGATCCGACTGTGGAGATGGAACGTGCCTCACTCCCGTATCTCCATACATCTGGATGAAGCCCGGGTCGGCTAGGTATCTATCCAAGCGCACCTTTACATTCGCCTTGCCTTCCTGACGGTTATCCCACGTGTACGGGATTCCGTTGAACCCCAAGTCCTGAAACTTGCATTCATCAATGGTCTCCCTAAAACCTTGCATTTGCCATCCCGCTCTTTCATTGACCTCGAAATATTCCATGTTGTCTGTGATCTCATTAAAATCCCCGCCACACAGCCAAGGAACGTCACTTTGACACCGTAACCACTTTAAAAGTGTCCAGCTCTCACTACTTTCACTCCTCTTTGCTTTGGCATAAAAGCCTGTAAAACGCCACTCCTTCTGGTCGCTGCCCATATTCCTCACCATAATATCTATATGCTGATTTGACAAATTGTTGAGCTTAACATCCACCTCTCTAGACCAGAAAAGGGCAAGTCCTCCGCTCAGCCCGTTACTGCTGACAATGATGCATCCTTCGAAACCAAGTCTTGCTTTCATATCTGCTACCTTTTTTCCCTCAATCTTCGTCTCCGACAAGAAGACTAAGGTGGGCGCTTCAACCCTCACCGGTGGAGTTCACGAACTGTCTCCGGGTTCCCAAGCCCGCAACAGTTCCACGTTATGCAATTCATTGCTCCAGGCGGGGCTGTGCATCATCAACCGCCTGCTCGCTAGTAGTTCCTCCTTCAACGGCCTTTTTTCTTTTTTGAATCCCTGCTATCTTCCTTGGATGTACTCAGCTCATCTCCTTCCATTGCTCTCTTCTTATTCCAAGTGTCCTGATCTAGGATCATCAGCTGGTTTGATGTGTTGGTGCGGCCATCAGGCCCCATATCCACGCGACGGTACACTCTCTCACGGCCTCTACCTCTCCCTCTGTCATAGCCTCTTCCAGGCCCAGTACGGCTACCATTTCCCCCCGGGCATTAAACTGATACACTGCATTCCTGACCATTCCTTGCTTATTTTTCAATGGTGAAGTTACCTCCTCTCCCTTCTCTACTTCCTCCTCTTCAGCATCCGACTCCTCCTCTCTCCTGGCGCCCTGCCTTCCCCCGTTACTGCTCATTGGGGGTGCATTCACCCAGTTCTTGCGAGATCCAGCCCACCTAAGTTTCTCCCCGTACGGTAGGCATCCCTCCTCATCCCTTTCCCCTGGATCCGGGCAAAAGGCGTCAGCGTGTCCAAGCCGTCCACACGAGAAGCAAAAATACGGCAGTCCCTCGTACTTGATATCATACAGTACAGATTCCTTTGTTCTAGCCGATTCTAGCTGCACCCACCTCATAAGGGGTTCATGCACTCTTATCCATATTCGTGCTCTAAGGCACTCACCAAAGGCAAAACCCTTTGCGTCCACATCCAACTTGATTACTTCTCCCAACATCCCTGCTATGCGCTCAGGCCATGGCGGGTATCGGAGATTAAAGGACAGATTGATTACCCTCGCCCAAATCTGCAGCTTCTCAAACTTCCAATCAGATGGCAGGGCCCTGAAATCAAATAGCTCCAAGATTACCGCATGCTTCCCCACCATCCACGGCCCGCCTCCATAGATGCGATCTCGATCCCGTTGATTCTCCAGGTTTGCAACAAAGGTGTTCTCCCCCACCGGGTTAAAGCTCAATCCCCTCGGGTTGCCCCAGGCCGGACGGAGGGCATCTGCGATAGAGTTTACATGGATGAACTTACGGTGCAGTACCCTGCCCACCAGCGCCATTGGAGGTGCCTCTCCTTCCATCTCCTGATCATCTACGACTAACTTCTTGTTTTCCTTATCTGTCAGCTTCATCTTCTCCATCATATGCTCCACCTTCTCCCTCGACTTCCTCGATTCCTCTGACGCCATGTCGCCGCCCCACAAAACCATAGATGCCACCTCTCCCTTCGTGCTCCAAGGGTGGGTAGGGGTACCAGGACCCCCCCCCCCTTAATCACCCCGAGAGCAGCCACAGGGGAAGCACCAATCAGGGCTTGGGTATAGCGTGGAGATCATCCAGGATGGGTGCGCGCGCGCGGGAGATCGCGATCGCCGCCGCCGTCGCCTGTCTTGCCACTAAACCCTAGAAAACGGTTCGGGCTTCACGACGTTGTGAACCGTTGTAATTGCACACATGTGGGAGGTCACATGAATAAACAGCAAGTATTGGTATGAATAATAGAAATAATAGATATGATATTTACTTTGTCTCCTTTGAGTCACAAACTAATAGCTTTAAGTGAGGACCTACATGCAGATACCATGCAACTTTGTAAGTGTTTTTTTCCCGCCACCTCAACACCATCCTGAAAAGTTCACTCTTACACTTGTATAAAGATGTTATGCAGACCCGAGATACAATATGAGCATGCACACTCTTCATGATACAAATACTACTCTACCAAATATGTCACTATGCTTGAACATCCCAAACAGTCATAGCAGTAACATCGCAGACAATACAAACGATGTGGATAGTCAGACTAGAGAGGAACCAAAGATAAACAAAAAACGGGATGACACCTCCTCTTAGCAGTCGTAGTGGGAGCGTCGTGGAGGTTGCCGCGTCGTGGAGGTTGCCGCGTCGTGATTACCTTGACCGTAGAAGAAGTTGACGAGGTGCTTAGGCGAGGTGATAACCCTTTGTGCTGATGTCGAGGTAGTAGAGAGCATGGGATGGTGGAGCCATGGTCGAGGTAGCCGTGCGAGTGGACGTCGTGGTCGATATCAAGGTTGCCAGGATCAATATAGTTTCACAAAAGCCACGTGCTCAAGAAATCGTCATGGAGTCGAGGACACTGTGATGCGTCAGGAAGAAGACGAGGACGTGATCCAGGCAGTCGTTGAGGAGGGTTTGATGTCGAAGCCGTCATAGACGAGGCGTCTTACCAAGTTTGCTATGCCCAAGGACATGATGGGACGAAGTCACACGTCGGTGTTGCCAGTATTAGGTGTGCATAGACATGGACCATCACAAATAGTACGCCATGTTAGAGGGACTAACAAACAAGTCTTTTATGATAGTTGTGGTGCAAAACAACATAGGGTAGAATGTGCCAATATAGCCCAAGTCATAGTAGACGAAGTAGTTAGTAAAGAGACGATGACATTGGTGAATAGCTTTTACCAGACGAAGATGAATAAGTGGTTGTATGCGGAACCAGTGGTAGCTTGAAGGGGCCACACTGTTTTCCTGTGGAAGCACAGTGACATTTTTCGATGTAGGGGGGTGGGAGAACCCAACGACGTGACGAAGACCATGCACAAACGATGGAAGGGGGAACTTGTGTATTATACGTTGTGTATGATACTATGCAAAAGGATGAAGATGTGGTGGAGCTAGGTCTAGGAACTTGTGTATGATACTATGCAAAAGGATTATAGAAGGGGGAATTGACATAATACGTTGTGTATTGTATTGAGCCAACCAGGCCGTTTATATATAGTAAAAGCCTTTAAGGATAAGAAGTCTCTCCTAAAGATAAGGTAGAATACGGATTACAAATCATGTTCTACCACATATAAGATATGTCAATTTATACTAAAATTTCTTTTTATATCTAAACATGTTTGTGTTGTCTAATTGCTTGCAAATTTGCGTGAAGAAAAGGCATGCGTTGTGTGGTCTTAGGGGAAAATGAGTCTTTTTTAGACCACCACACATGTTTTCTTCTTGGCGAATTTTTATATGTGGTTAGAAGACATGTTCATGTTCAGCTTAAAAATCATTTTTATTTTTAACTATTTCTTTTTATTTTACGGTTCACACCTGCATGCCTCTTCGCTTCCCTGAAATATACTTTCCTCTGACTAGCTTGATCACTGTAGTATGGGTTAGCAGCAACAGTAATATAGTGCTAGTATAATTCTTTTTAGAGGTATCACCAAGTTTTATTACTCAAAATTCACATGGAGTGAGATTACAAAGGGATCATAGGGTTGGACCAACCAAACGTGCCTCCTCTGATCAAGAGAATGAGAAAACTTTTCTAACCTATCTGCATTACTGTTAGCAGCTCTGCCTTCAAAAGTAAACTTGCAATTAAATATTGATGCCCTATTATTAATCTCCCTAATAATGTTTTCAAATGGTCCATGGCTTCCTCCGTGGATATCACTTACTGTCTGCTTCGAGTCCGAGGCAACAATGAAGTTATGCACCATCAAATCATCTGCTAGAGAAAGAGCCTCCCGACAAGCATTGACTTCCAATGTTGCGACGTCGTTAATACCATGAATCACCAAACATGTGCTTAAGTAGTTACCCTCTGCATCTCGGTAGACAACCGCTGCTGATCCCCTCACTTGACTCCTAGCAATGCCCGTGTCAACGTGGATCTTCACATATCCATGCGGCGACGCTTTAGGCCGAACCGATGTGCTCACATTATCCCTTGTATCTGTTGTATAAATGAGAGCGGCGTTTTGTTGCTCGGGCTACGTGGAGCCCTTTTTTGAAACATTCAAAAAATCACATTTCAAAGTTCAAAAAAAAAATCCGAAGAAGTTGCACGTTGGCATTTGGATGTATACTAAATGTTTGTAAAAATGTCGAGAAAAAACATTGACTTGCGAGCTACAAGAAAAGTGAAAATCATTGGTTTTATAGTGAACAGTACATGCAATGTTCACTCTGTTCAAAATCACCAATTTGTCTTTTTTTGTGTAGCTCGCATGTCAATGTATTTCTTCATAAAAAATTGCACACATGGAGTATACATCCATATGATACTGTGGATTTATTTTTTCAGAATTTTTGAATCGTTGAAACAATTGCTTTTGAATTTTTCAAAAAAAAAAGATCTCCATGTAGCCCGAGCACCAAAAGGCATTTATGTAGTATAAATTTCACACATGCATGTAGAGTTGGATTACTTGCAGTTTTTTAAGGATACATGAGTTTTTCTTTTCCTTTTTAAAGGTAAGCATTGAAGAGAGGAGTTGAATTATGTAGAAATAAAGTTGCATTTAGGAGACCTGCATCTGCTGTGAGGTGACAAGTTGTGCAGTGCAGTATCTACATGCCTCTGCTTGAATGCTAGTAGACCTAGTACAACAAAGAAAGTACTACATACATACCTAGCTAGCTACCTGATGGCTACACCCATACATACTGTACCACACAGAATCAATACTATACACACACACAAACAGCAACATGCCCATGCAATGCAAGTTTCCTTCGTCTTTTCCTTTGTGTCATTGTGACCAGAGCGAAGAGAGAGAGGGGGGGGGGGGGGGGGGGGGTTCTACACAGATCCCCAGCTGAGGCATGAGAGAGAGTGTGCGAGAGAGAGTGTGTTATTGTATTGGTCTGTTCGTCATAATAAACGCCATTAAGAGCTTTTTTTTTGGGTCACATATAGAGAGCAGCTCAGCTCAGCTCAGCTCATTCCTTTTGCTTACTTTAAAGCCACGCGCAAACGCGAGCAGAAACACACTTGCTCACTTCATCTTCATCTTCATCTTCTCTCCCTCCTCCTACTTCCTCTTGCCCCATCTCCACTTCAAGCAATGCGGGGAGGGCATTGACCATTAGCTGGTCTATCTCTATCCATTGTTCACCAGTGCCGCCACCGATCGACCTCCAACTCATTCTTCTTTCTCGTCGATCTATCTCTAGCTAGCCAGATAGCTTGGCTCTGCAGGATGACCAACAACAACGGCAATGGCAATGGCGGCAGCAACGCGGCGGCGAGTGGCTGGCTGGGCTTCTCGCTCTCACCGCACATGGACGAACACAACCACGTGCAGCAGCAACAACAGCACCAGGGCCTATTCTACCCCAGCTCCGTCGCCGCCGCCTACAGCCTCGGCGGCGACGTCGCCACCGGCGGCTACTATTCGCAGCTAGCCTCCATGCCTCTCAAGTCAGACGGCTCCCTCTGCATCATGGAAGCTCTGCGCCAAACCGATCAACAAGATCACAACGGTACGTACTTCAGCGCCGGAAATATACACCTATATTTCCTCCATCGACCGAGGTCAGCCATTAGTTTTTTGGAGTTCATGGCGTGATTCCGGTTTCATTAACCAGGGCCGAAGCTGGAGGACTTTCTGGGCGCGGGGCAGCCGGCGATGGCGCTGAGCCTGGACAACACCTCCAACTTCTATTACTACGGCGGCGGTGGCGGAGCCGGTGGGCAACACGGACAGAGCCACGGCGTCGGCTTCCTGCAGCAAGCATACGACGTGTACGGCGGGCCCGCGACAGCATCGGTGCTGACTGCCGACGAGGACGCCGCAGCTGCCACGGCCATGGCGAACTGGGTGCAGGTCGCGCGCGGTGCCACAGCGTACGCGACAGCCGAGAACGTCTTGTCCGCGGCGGCAGACCGGCAGCAGCATCTTCACCACCACCCTCTGGCACTCTCCATGAGCTCCGCCGGGTCGCTCTCCAGCTGCGTTACCGCGGGGGCCGAGTACGGCGGCGTCGTGGCGACGGTGGACGGCGGGCGAAAGCGCGGCGGCGCGACGGCGGGGCAGAAGCAGCCGGTGCACCACCGCAAGTCCATCGACACGTTCGGGCAGCGCACGTCGCAGTACCGTGGCGTCACCAGGTACACCCCAGCCCACCCCATGAGCACGTGATTAATTAGTCGGGGCAAGAAGTAGAGCAGGAGATTAACGTGTGGTTAATTAGCAGGCATAGGTGGACGGGGCGGTATGAGGCGCACCTGTGGGACAACAGCTGCAAGAAGGAAGGCCAGACCAGGAAAGGGAGGCAAGGTACTTGAACCTAACCGACCCCTAAAGCAAGATTAATCTCTATCATTAGTGTCTAACCGAGTTTGTTAACCAATGTCCCCCGCATGGTGATGAACTAACTACTCGGCCGCTGGCTATGCAGTTTACCTCGGTAAGTAGTGCAATGTAAAATGTACTAATACAGTACTACTATTGTGTACTACGTGTTCATGCTCTTGTCGGGGAGTAGTGCGGTAAAAAGGTTAAAAAACTCCATTTTACAGGAGGGTATGACATGGAGGAGAAGGCGGCGAGAGCCTACGACCAGGCGGCGCTCAAGTACTGGGGCCCTTCCACCCATATCAACTTCCCGGTAATCCCTTAAATTACATGTGCTACATCTATATTTACCTTTTCTCGGTTTAATCATAGTTTGATTACTAACATGGTGTTTTGGTGGTGCAGCTGGAGGACTACCAGCAGGAGCTGGAGGAGATGAAGAACATGACGAGGCAGGAGTACGTGGCACACCTTAGAAGGTAATATTAATGGACGTGGTCTATATACTCCATATAGAATGATGGAGATCAAATCTTTGTCTTGTGATCTGTGTGAACGGGAAGGAAGAGTGATTTGAGTGGCGCGTGCATGCAGGAAGAGCAGCGGCTTCTCGCGTGGCGCGTCCATGTACCGTGGCGTGACCCGGCACCACCAGCACGGGCGGTGGCAGGCGCGCATCGGCCGCGTCTCCGGCAACAAGGACCTCTACCTCGGCACTTTCGGTACGTCACAGCCACTCTCTCTAGATCCTTAGAACTTCCGTGGCGCTGTGCCCATAGGCCATAGCCATGCTCGCGAGCGGTGACGCAGATGGTGTCGCGGCTGGAGGGCGCATGACGGGCGTTCCGGTCTCAATCATCATACGTGTCGTTGCAGGGAAATGATGCCCCTCTCCCTGCCAAAGTTAGAATGTTTTCTTGCTTTAAGCTTCTTCTTTTCTCATGTTCTCTCTCTCTCTCTCTCTCTCTCTCTCTCTCTCTCTCTCTACACACACAAATATCTCATTGTCTCTCTCTCTCCTTCCTCATGTGTGTGTGTGTGTGTGTGTGTGTGTGTGTGTGTGTGTGTGTGGTCCTGTGCATGCGTGACCGATTCTCTCTCGCTCGCTTTTGCATAAGGCTGGACTTTCCTAGTTTTCGCACTGTCCCAAATCGCACGCGCGCTCTCCGGCTTTTGCATGCCTCGTCGCCGTCGTCTACCTTTGACCATGGCGCCAGCCAGTCATCATGACGACGCGCGGCCGCGCCGCGCGTTTCCTTCCTTTGTTCAGACTTCAGAGTTGTCCAGACTTGAGATCGTTCCATATCCAATGATTCTTGCATGCATGTGCATTGTGCAGTAGCTGTGTATACGTAGTACGTTTCAATGATGGGTGCGCGTGGTTGCAGGCACCCAGGAGGAGGCCGCGGAGGCGTACGACATCGCAGCCATCAAGTTCCGGGGACTCAACGCCGTCACCAACTTCGACATCACCCGCTACGACGTCGACAAGATCATGGCCAGCAACACGCTCCTCCCGGGCGAGCTCGCCAGGCGCAACAAGGACGCCAACGCCGCGCCCCTGCCCCTCCCCGCCCCCGACGACTGCGCCGCCTCTGCCCTGGTGCCCGTGTCCACTCCGGGCACGGACACCGGCGGCAGCGGCCAGCACCGCCACCACGACGTCATGTCCTCGGGCGAGGCCTTCTCGGCGCTGCACGACCTGGTCACCGTGGACGGCCACACCGCGCAGGGCGGCAACGGCGCGCACGTGCACATGTCGATGTCGGGCGCATCGTCGCTGGTGACGAGCCTGAGCAACTCCCGCGAGGAGAGCCCAGACCGGGGCGGCGGCCTGTCCATGCTCTTCGCCAAGCCGCCGCAGCAGCCGGCCACGACAATGGCGGCGTCCCCGAAGCTGATGAGCGCTCTGGCGCCGCTGGGCTCCTGGGCGTCGTCGGCGAGGCCGGCCGCCGTTTCCATCGCTCACATGCCCATGTTCGCCGCGTGGAGCGACGCTTGAATGATCACTCGGTCTGATATGTACCAAGCCCACGGCGCATGCATGGCATGACAATGGCGTGCCGTTTTTAATTAGTAGGTCGGCGACGTGATTAAGGATTAGCAACGTAGTAATTGGCTGCAGTTGGTGGTGTAGTAATAGTAGTAGCATTAGCGGTACTATCGAGATTACTCCTGCGATGTAAGATCGAGGAAATGCACGGTGTGGCCTCCCCTGTTTCCTTCTTCACCGGTGGAGAAGGGGTTTTGTAAAATGGAGGCCACCGGTGCATCTCTTCCAAATCCCAAAATCAAATATTATAGCTAGCTAGCTCCACTAATTGAAGTTTCATGGTTGGTAACCATTTCATCGGATGTGGCATCTTTATTCATCAGCCTGACCCACGGTCTCACCTTTGGAAAATTGATCAAGTCATCACGGACGCCTCACTATCGATCAAAAAACATGCATCTTACTGGTAAAAGAATAATATGCATTAATGAGACAATAATCTGTATTCATGAGACACCAAAGTGTAAAATCTGTTGCGTGCAAATACTTGTTAGCCTAGATCAGATAGTTAGCTGAATAAGAGGGCTGGTAGCGTGTGCATGTCCACATCCAATTCTTTCTCTAACTCATGTTTATTTCAGTTAGGTAGTTAGCTATTTCAGCTCGGCATGAGAAGCGCCACATTGACGGAACCTGAATCGGTAGATTCCGATATAGGATTCTAAGCTAGGCGTCTAGGAGGGATGGTAACATGCACAGACACTTGATTTTACTCAGATTTGGGCACTCCGAGCCAGCTAGCCGGTGAAAGATCCCCGCGGATGGGGGGAGTCGATGGCTTTCCTTTCCCTCTCTCCCCTCTCGTCTCTGGCGCTCTCCGCTGCTCCCTCCCCCCTCCCCCCCCCCCTCGCCGGCCTTGGCTCTGGCCTCTATTCCCCGGCTGTGGTGTCGCTTCTCCCGTCTCCTCTGCTCTTCTCCTCGCCATTCCGGGTGGCGTGCCATCGCTGTCCAATCGCTTCTAGGCGTTGGCCGATGGGGATGGGGATTCGGATCTCCCGGAGTTGCCGTGGGCGGCTCCTACTCCTCTCTCTCGTCTGCATGGTGACTGCAGGCGCCGCAAATTCACCCCGACGGGCGTGCGATCCAAGTGGCCAATATGGGATGGACATCGGTGGTCTCGCGGCACTCTCGGCGGGCTGGTAAGTTCTTGGTCCCTTCCTTCTCTGCGGGCATCCTTGGTTCTTGCGAATCCTTATCCCTCTCCACCCCTAGCAGTCGTTGCGCTCTCCCCCTTCCCCGGTCTCGGTCCTGGTTCCGTCGTCGTCCCTGGAGCTGGCTGGTATAGGGGCGACGCTAGGATTTCACGCGAGTGCGGAGCCCCTGGTGGACGAGGGGGTTCGGGCTTGTGGGCCACCCATGGTTCCAGGCCTGCCTGAGCCAGTTGGTGGGCTGCTCCTTGCCAGGGCCCACCCTGTGGATCTTTTGTCCGCGTTTGATTTCCCTCCATTGGTGGGCTCGTGCGTTGGGCCCTTGGCTAGGTTGATTGGGAAGTCCAGGTCTTCCGACCCTGGGCCGGCTCCGCATTGCTTGTTCTGGGTTCTTAAGCACAACCCCGGCCCATGGTTAGGGTTTCTAGCCACTCTCGCGGATCTGAGGCGGTCTAGGGTTTCCCCTTGCACTCTGGTTCCAATCCCCTCCCCCTCTACTCTAGATCTCGTTCGCGACGGCAGTGGCCATGGATCGCTCACGTGGTTCGTCCGGTGATCGCAACAACAACAACAACAACAACAACAACAACAACAACAACAACAACAACAACAACAACAACAACAACAACAACAAGTAGCCTCTGGAGGAGTCTGGAGATGCTGGTTCAGATCCGGTGGCTTACAAGGCGTCGCTCCGGGGTAAGCTCCAGGCGAAGCATGCGGCCCCGAGAGCGCCGCCACGGATCGTGACACTTGGTCCTCCCTCCCTCCATGGCGTCAAGAGGAGGAGTGCCGCAAGGAGGAGGTGGCACTTGCTCGGATCCAAAAGGGATAGGTCGTCTCCCTCGGATGGGCCTGTTGGTGGTGGCGTGGCGATCGATCCGTAGGAGGCGGCGGCGGGTGGTTACAGCTGTAGTGCCGCGGCACCTACTCGCCGGTCGGGGGGTTCCCGGCCTCCTCCTGGTACTCCTGCCAGTGGTGGGCGGGGAAACCCTGGTTTTTTTGGTGGTAGGCAGAATCAGCGCTATCCCCAAGGTGGTGTTGCTAGCTATCCTAACAAGAACTGGCGGTTCGCGACGCGAGATCTCCCCGTGACCACCGGTGATGGTATCCTTCCCCCGCCCCCTGGTCCTCCCTTCATTGCTCCTCTTCCCCCTCCTCTAGCAACATGTCTTGCATTTCATGCCACCTTCCAGGTCATTACGAGTCACACTGCAAATTCCGACCGGGATAATTATTTTTGTTGAAAAGTTTGTGTAATTCAGGATTCACAAAGTTTCCATGGGCATGAACAAAGTTCAAGGCTAGCCCCCACTTCCACACTGCTCATTTGTCTCACTTTCACTTTTCTTTTTCAAAAGTTTTAGGTTTCCCTCTATAGTTTCTTTATTGTTTTTGAACTTTTTTAAAAGCACACATCAGAATAAAATGACTCTCTAAAACTTCCGTGTTGTCGCCCATGCAACGCTTTCTTTAAAGTCATTAAGCTAAGCATAAAAGTGATATAGTAATTGATCCACCCGGATCCCAAGGTATATGATGCGGAGCATCCCACGTTCATCCCCATGTACACTCTGAATACTCTCCAAGCCCCTAGAGGACATATGATGAGACCTCGAACATATGCCATTGGACACAAGGTGAACTCGCTCCTCTCAGAATCGTCACTTTTCACATGTGAGACATGGCTACTACCTCAAACATATGTGCTATGCATGACCAGGAACCAAGAGGAAGGTCATGGAACAGCTAGGAGCATTGGACAAGACGGCGAGGGCGCCAAGCACGAGGAACAAGAGGAAAAGCTGACTAGAATCTACAGCCACCGGACGATCGGTCTAGACCGGACGTCCGACGCCTGGAGCTACACCCACCAGAAGATCCAGCCAATGAAGGCTACAGCGGCCGGACGTCCGACTAGGACTGGACAGGCGACCCCACACCGGACGTCCCGTGAAGGATCAACAAAACCAAAATAGCGGAAGTCCGAACCCTACCGGACGTCTGGACCCTCGCGAGCCACTAGACGACCGGTAAAGGCCGGACGTCCGCTGCCTGTGTGTGCACCGCGTGTTGGGCCAAGGCCCGTGTACCCCTTCGCCCACTTAGACTATATATACTCTTTCCCCTTCCTCTAGTTAGGGTTAGCAATGGTTTAGCTCATATTAGAGATAGAGCTTTGCCCATCCACTTGGTTACTTCTCCATCGGAGTTCACGACCTCTTTGGAGAAGATCCCCCAAGCGGATTGAAGACCCCTACATGGGAAGACCCCTCAAGACCTCCTCACGGAGATGAACTTGCTACTTGTATCGTCCTTTGTTGGATTTGGATCGTGTATCCCTTTGTATTCATGGATCTGGCACATGTGTGACCATATCTTGTTGGTTTGAGTGATTCTCTCGTGTTTCCCCTCGTGATTTCTCCTTGTGTTCTTCGTGTTCTTCGTAGGATCCCCTCCAATCGTGAAAGATCGGGCATCTAGGGTTCTACCCTACATCATCTTGGATCATAGCAATGTTGATCACGAATTTGGAGCCCCTACCCCTCTTTTTCTAGCCTTTTTTGCTTGATTTCTTCCTAAATTTCAAAAATCCCCACCAAAAATAGCCCCAAAAGTTTTTGTGATTTGTTGGTTTGATGATGTTTTGTTGATTTTGATCCATGGATTTGCTTGGTTTCGAGTGGACCTAGCATCTCCCCAAGTTTCCCCATCTTCCATCCACGAAATTTGCTCAATTTTGACCCCAAAATCTCCAAATTCCGCCCAAAATCGCGTCCCGGAGCTCAGATCCCACGTTGACCCCGACCCACTGGACGTCCGAACTTTACGGGACGACCAGAACCCCAAACCCGAGCTGAAACAGCGGATTTCTGAGCTCCACCAGACGCCCGGCGACCGGACATCCGTTCATTAGCGGACGTCCGACACCTGTAGATACCAACTTCGGCTGATTTTTGTTTTGTCCATAACTAATTCATTCGAACTACGATTTTGACGTTCTTTAGCTCGTTTTGAAGCTCTTGACATCCCCATCCCACAAAAATACCACCAACATCATTTGACTCCATCAAATTTTTGGAACATTGGCATCTTTGCCTAGGGCCTCCACCGCATCATCCGCATTGCCATCACCGACTTCCGCAACCTAAGCCATTTTGTTCACCATAGCATTAGTGGTTGCTTGAGTAGTGATTCGAGTCTCCTAAGATGTTTCGGCTACTTAGGGACGGTTGCTTCTTCATCAACCACCACCACCATTTCCGCATAGGCTTGCCCACCATACACTTCCGCCACCCCAACTTAACCCAATTTTGTTTGAGCTTGTTTGAGTTGTGGCTTGTGTCTCCTAAGGTGTTTCGGCTACTTATGGATGGCAATTTCAACTTCGACTCGTATAACCCATCATTCCACTTCCGCATTGCCGAGTGCAAGACCACCACCGCATTCCGCTACCACCATTTGACATTTGCCTTTGGACATTTTGAGTTTGCGGTTTTTCTGTTTCCTAGGGTGTTTCGGCTAACTAGGAACAGGTCGACATCGGCAACACCGCCTCTCATCATCGCCACGGACGGTGTACATTCTCCTTGCCATTACATTGTTAACCCTTAGCCCATTTTGCATCACTTGCCTATCGAAACTAGCCATTCAGTAATGCCGGCGAAGTTACTTGTGCACATTAGTGATCTACACCTCCCATTGCATACATACCATATCATATTGGTATCATCTTGCTATCATATCATATCTTGTGTCACAAGTTTGTTCCCGCATATACACTGTTGCTATCTTGGTTTGTGCATTGTGCAAAAGTGGCCATACAAAAAAAGTATAAGCTTTTAAGCAAAAGAGAGAGCAAAGAAGTTTGTAAGCAATAGCCATAGCATCATACCACATTGCATATAAGATTGTCATATCCGATCATCTTGAGAGGAACACTGGGAACCATACATACATAACATACTTGGGATAAAAAGTTTATCCATTGTGCATCTTATAGGTTGTGCACAAGTGTCGTATCCGCATATCGAGCAATCGTGCTACCGTCTCTCTTGAGTTGTGCAACACGAGCATTTTCCGTGGATTGCACATTTTGTGCTCATTCCGTGGTTGCACAACCCCATTTATCTATCCGTGTGTGTGTTTCCGTGTGCCATTCATTGCTATTGGTCTACTTGTTTCACTTGCGAATTTGTGAATCTCTTTCAACATTATTGACTTTTGCTAACATTTTACATCAAATTTTTGTGCCACTATCCTCAACGAGCTCCACCCAAAGCCTTACTTGTGTAAGTGTGAGAAAATGACGAGATCGGTACCAATTGTGCTATTTCCTTGTTACATCATTGGGTGATCATTGATCCATCTTCAACATCGGTGAAGGTACATTTGGTATAGTTCTCTCCTTTCTTCCACTCATATTTGCTCGAGTCTTGTGATGGATAGGAAAGGCATTTCATCTCCGGTCTTCGATAACAATGACGGCACGAACAACGACGTCACCAAATCGTCAATCTTCAATCTACAACGAGAAATGCAAGGCGCACATTCTACCTTGCAAGAGCGCATCGAGAAACTCTGCCCTAGAGGACATATGACGAGAGCTCGAACATATGCCATTGGACAAAAGGTGAACTCGCTCCTCTCCGAATCGTCACTTTCCACATGTGAGACATGGATACTACCTCAAATGTATGTGCTATGCATGACCAGGAACCAAGAGGAAGGCTATGGAACAGTTAGGAGCATTGGACAAGACGACGAGGACGCCAAGCGCGAGGAACAAGAGGAAAAGCTGCCTGGAATCTACAGCCAGCGGACGACCGTTCTCGACCGGACGTCTGACGCTTGGGAGCTGCACCCCCCAGAAGATCCAGCCAACGAATGCTACAGCGGACGGACGTCCGACCAGGACCGGACAGCCGACCCCATGCCGGACGTCCGGTGAAGGATCAACAGAACCAAAATAGCGGAAGTCCGAACCCTACCGGACGTCCGGACCCTCGCGAGCCACCGGACGACCGGTAAAGGCCGGACGTCCGTTGCCTGTGTGTGCACCGCGTGTTGGGCCGACGCCCGTGTACCCCTTCGCCCACTTAGACTATATATACTCTTTCCCCTTCCTCTAGTTAGGGTTAGCAATGGTTTAGCTCATATTAGAGATAGAGCTTTGCTCATCCACTTGGTTACTTCTCCATCAGAGTTCACGAACTCTTCGGAGAAGATCCCCCAAGCGGATTCAAGACCCCTCAAGACCTCCTCATGGAGATGAACTTGCTACTTTTATCGTCCTTTGTTGGATTTGGATCGTGTATCCCTTTGTGTTCATGGATCTAGCACATGTGTGACCATATCTTGTTGGTTTGAGTGATTCTGTCGTGTTTCCCCTCGTGATTTCTCCTCGTGTTCTTCGTAGGATCTCCTCCAATCATGAAAGATCGGGCATCTAGGGTTCTACCCTACATCAGTATATCAAAACCAATTTTAATTAACAATGATTTATTAGTAGTGAGTGATGGAGTCATGTACCTAGGGTAGGGTCACAGGCCTGATCTAAGTACCCTGCCCAAGGACACCCTTAGAAGAGATCACCTTCCAGTCGACCTTCGAGGAACTCACTCGACTGACTTGAAGGACTCGACCACGAAGACTCACTCGACCACCAGAAGGTCAAGAAGCACTCTGTACTGCAACGGTCTGTAATTAAGTAGACTTTATGATAGTTAAGACCCTTTATGTGGGGCGTTACCAGTAACGCCCCCAGAATTTATGTACCTTAAACCCTTCATTACGTGGGTCGGCTGGGGTCCTGGCGCACTCTATATAAGCCACCCCCCTCCACAGGCAGAAGGGTTCGCACGCCTGTAACTCAGATACACATAATCCACTCGACCGCCTCCGGGCTCCGAGACGTAGGGCTTTTACTTCCTCCGAGAAGGGCCTGAACTCGTACATCCCTTGTGTTTACAACCTCTCCATAGCTAGGACCTTGCCTCTCCTTACCTACCCCCACTCTACTGTCAGACTTAGAACCACGACAGTTGGCGCCCACCGTGGGGCCCGGTGTTTTAGCGATTTTGTGGAGAAGTTGCGATTCTTCCGAGTACTTTCATCATGGTGGCTGCTGGAGTTTTGGTTGAGGGACACGAGGTCCGCCTCGGCGCTCTCACCTTCGTCGCCGATGACTCCGCCTGGCTCCAAGAGGCTCCACTCGACGTTGATGCGCTCCCCGTCCGCGGGGCGACGCACTTTCGCGCATGTGTCCGCGGCGTCCTGCTGCGGCAACCGTCGACCCCATATCGGTCGACTCCCTTATCGACCACCCTCCCGGTCTCCCGCCAGCGCAAGCGCTCTGGTCGGTCGAGGCTTCAGCGATGGGTGAGACACGCGGTGGCTCGCCAGACGGCCACCACTCAAGTTGCGGCGATCGAGCCCGACGAATCTCTCTACGGCCTGTTCGATCTGTCGACTGGCTCCGTAGAGACTGCGTCCGAATGCGATAGCAGTGATCCAGCGGCGGAAATCCTGATGGTCAACGGGCCTCGCAGTCCGCCTGGCTTCGCCCATGATGGTGGGGCAGGCGACGGAGACGACCCCGCACGAGGCCACGAAGAGTACCAGCCCGAGCCACTCGACTCTCTGCAAAGAGAGGAACTTCGCCGCAGGAATATGGATGCCCTGCATACTCCCATCGCAGGAGAAACCCCCGAGGCTCGCGCCTTGGAGGAGGCACGATTGGCCAATTTGGCCGAACGTGCTCGCTTGGAGAATCTTCAGCGAGCACTCGACGAGCGCGCGCGACAACGAGTTCCCGACGCCAATCGACGTCAACTCTTCCCGCCGACTCAGGTATATCGAACCCCAATCCAGAATTTAGCAGCTGCGACCCGTATAGCAGAGTCCATCCAGCCCTCTCAGTCGGAAGCTGGCAGAGGCTTGATGCAGATCAGGGATTTACTTCGGGCAGCAGGAGACCAGAATTCAGCCGTGTCGCAATCGCGCAACAGAATTCACAGTCGATCCGTCTCTACGAATACGGTTCAGTCGGCTCACAGTCCCAGATCGCCTCCGCGGCGAGAAGGGCGCGAGAACTGGCGGGACCAGTACGGAGGCCGACACGACCGAGATGATAGGCGTCGAGTGCCCGCTTCCCCTCCGAGGGTAGGGTCTTACGCTCCTCGGCGGCAAGACGACAGGCGTCAGCTCAGTGTGGGGCGAAGATCTCCAGTCGACCTCAGAGAACCAGGCTTCGACGCGTGATCCATTATCGTGCAAGGCTTGGTCGACCGGAACAGAGCCCATCGGGATGGACCCGACAGAGATGCGCCCACAAGCAGTCGAGTGCATGTTACTGGTCCGGAGTGTTTCAGTAGAGCTATCAGAGCCGCACTGATCCCCCCAATTTCAGGTTGGCAACAGGAGTCAGCAAGTTCACCGGTGAGTCTAAGCCTGAAACTTGGCTTGAGGACTACCGAGTGGCGGTTCAGAACGGTGGTGGGAACGATGAGGTGGCCATGAAACATTTACCCCTCATGTTGGAAGGTTCTGCCAGAGCGTGGTTGAATCAGTTACCTCCTGGTAGCATTCACACTTGGAAAGATCTGTCCCGAGTGTTCGTCAGAACGTTTGAAGGAACTTGCAAGCGACCGTCTGGATTGACGGAGCTGCAAGTCTGTGTGCAGAAGACCAATGAGACTCTCAGGGAGTATATTCAGAGATGGATCACTTTGCACCATACTGTGGAGAATGTGTCTGATCATCAGGCAGTCTGCGCCTTCAAGTTATCTGAGATGGTCCCAAACACCCATCACATTCGACCAATCTGATCATCCGACTCATATTGCCACCCTTGGGAGGCAAGCTTTGGTGGTTGATCCAGTTGTCGAAGGCACTCGACTGACAAAAGTGCTGATGGACGGTGGTAGTGGGCTGAATCTGTTGTATGCAGACACACTGAAAGGAATGGGCATTCCGATGTCCCGACTGAGCACCAGTAACATGAGCTTTCATGGAGTTATACCAGGGAAGAAAGCCGAGTCACTCGGCCAAATAGCTCTGGACGTGGTGTTTGGTGATTCGAAACATTTTCGCAAAGAGAAGTTGACATTTGAGGTCGTGGATTTTCAGAGTGCGTATCATGCAATTTTGGGGAGACCAGCTTATGCACGGTTCATGGCTCGACCATGTTACGTGTACCTCAAACTGAAGATGCTCGGCCCCAAAGGAGTGATCACTGTCACCGGTGATTGGAAAAAGGCAGAAGAGTGCTTTCAGATGGGCTCAAAGATTGCCGATTCCCAGGTGACAGCGGTCGAGTTTGAAGAATACAAGCAAAACGCAGATCCGAGTGATTTACTGCGATCCAAGAAACCCGCCACAGAATCTGCATTTCAGTCGTCCGGTGAGACGAAGCCTGTTCACATTCACCCGACCGACCCCAATGCAGCCCCGACCCACATCTCCACAACACTCGACCCAAAATAGGAAGAAGCGCTCATCCAGTTCCTCCGTGAGAACTGGGACATTTTTGCATGGAAGCCCGCTGACATGCCAGGTGTTCCCAGGGGACTGGCTGAGCATCGCCTAAGAGTCGACTCATCAGCAAAACCAGTTAAAGAGCATCTTCGGCGGTCCGCCGTCCAGAAGAGAAAAGCCATTGGTGAGGAAGTGGCTCGACTGTTGGCGGCAAAATTTATCCGAGAGATATACCACTCCGAGTGGCTCGCCAATGTCGTCATGGTTCCTAAGAAGGACAAATCGCTCCGAATGTGCATTGATTTCAAGCACATCAACCGGGCCTGCCCGAAAGATCATTTTCCTCTCCCTCACATAGATCAAATTGTTGACTCGACCGTGGGATGCGAGAGATTGTCTTTTCTAGACGCTTATTCCGGGTACCACCAGATCCGTCTGTACGGGCCCAATGAGATAAAAACAGCTTTCATCACTCCATTCCCGTGCTTCTGCTATATCACCATGCCATTCGGCCTCAAGAATGCCGGAGCCACATTTATGCGAATGATTCAGAAGTGTCTGCTCACTCAAATCAGTCGGAATGTGGAAGCGTATATGGATGATATCGTCGTCAAGTCACGAAAAGGTTCCGACCTGCTCGCTGACCTTGCCGAAACATTTTCCAACCTCAGAAGGTATGATATCAAGCTCAATCCATCAAAGTGCACATTCGAAGTTCCTGGTGGCAAGTTACTCGGTTTTCTCGTTTCCGAACGAGGGATCGATGCTAATCCAGAAAAGATCGGCACTGTTCTCCGAATGAAACGCCCTGTGCGAGTGCACGATGTCCAGAAGCTTACTAGATGCTTGGCCGCATTAAGTCGATTCATCTCACGACTCGGTGAAAAGGCATTACCTCTTTACCGACTGATGAAGAAGGCAGACAAGTTCGAGTGGACTCCAGAAGCTGATGCAGCGTTTGCCGAGCTAAAAGCTCTGCTTTCCACCCAGCCGGTGCTTGCTGCTCCAATCAGCAAAGAGCCTCTGTTGCTTTATATCGCAGCCACAGGACAAGTCGTCAGTACAGTGCTTACGGTCGAGCGGGAAGAAGAAGGAAAAGCCTTCAAAGTTCAACGCCCAGTGTATTATTTGTCTGAAGTCTTGACTCCATCCAAGCAGAGATACCCTCATTGATACCCTCATTATCAGAAGCTTGTGTATGGAATATACATGACCACGAAGAAGGTTGCTCATTATTTCTCTGATCATTCCATCACAGTCGTCAGCGACGCTCCACTATCAGAGATTTTGCACAACAGAGATGCAACTGGTCGAGTGGCGAAATGGGCGATTGAACTTCTTCCCCTTGATATCAAGTTTGAGGCAAAGAAAGCCATTAAGTCCCAGGCAATAGCAGATTTCCTCACCGAGTGGATTGAACAACAGCAGCCGACTGAAGTTCACTCGGAGCATTGGACCATGTTCTTTGATGGCTCTAAAATGCTGAATGGTTCCGGTGCTGGGGTGGTCTTGGTTTCCCCCAGAGGAGATAAGCTTAGATATGTGCTCCAGATTCACTTTGATTCCTCCAACAACGAAGCAGAGTATGAGGCCCTCTTATATGGATTACGCATGGCCATTTCACTCGGCGCCCGTCGCCTGATGGTCTATGGCGATTCAGATTTAGTGGTCAACCAAGTGATGAAGGAGTGGGACGTGAGAAGCCCAGCCATGACTGGATACTGCAATGCAGTGAGGAAGCTGGAAAAGAAGTTTGAGGGGTTAGAACTCCATCATATACCCCGACTGAAAAATCAGACAGCAGATGATCTGGCAAAGATAGGTTCCAAGAGAGAAGCCATTCCGAGTGGTGTGTTTTTGGAGCATATACACACTCCGTCAGTCAAAGAAGATCCTTTCACCGAAGAAGCTCCACAGCCCAAGAGTGCCACAGATCCAACTGAGGTTGAGGTCCCAGCGGTGGTCGACTTGATCATGGAGGTCTTAGTGGTCATTCCGGACTGGACAGTTCCATATATCACGTATATCCTAAGAAAAGAGCTCCCAGAAGATGAGGAAGAGGCTCGACAGATCGTCCGTCGATCCAAGGCCTTTACCGTAATCAAAGGGCAGTTATACAGAGAAAGCGCGACTGGAGTTGGTCAGAAATGCATAACGCTAGAAGAAGGTCGAATCATCCTTAATGATATCCACTCGGGGACCTGTGGTCATCATGCGTCCTCTCGGACCATTGTGGCCAAAGCATACCGAGCCGGATTTTATTGGCCAAAGGCGAATGAGATGTCAAAGGAAATAGTGGACAAGTGCGAAGGATGTCAGTTCTACTCGAATATGTCGCACAAGCCTGCATCAGTTCTGAAGACCATTCCACTCGTCTGGCCTTTCGCAGTATGGGGGTTGGACATGGTTGGTCCTTTGAGAACGGGTCGAAGTGGCTTCACGCATGTACTGGTGGCAGTCGACAAGTTCACCAAGTGGGTTGAGGCTAAACCAATCAAGAACCTTGACGCCGGGACTGTTGTTAGCTTCATCAGGGAACTGATATTCAGATATGGAGTGCCGCACAGCATCATCACGGATAATGGGTCGAACTTTGACTCGGAGGAATTAAGAGATTTCTGCAACTCTCAAGGAACACGAGTCGACTACGCCTCAGTCGCCCATCCGCAGTCGAATGGACAAGCAGAGCGAGCCAATGGCCTGATCCTCAAGGGATTGAAGCCCCGGCTGATGCGTGATCTCAAGCATGCGGCTGGAGCGTGGGTCGACGAACTTCCCTCGGTGCTTTGGGGACTGCGGACCACACCTAATTGGTCGACCGGAAGAACTCCATTCTTCTTGGTCTACGGAGCCGAAGCAGTCTTGCCGAGTGATCTCCTCCACAATGCTCCTCGAGTTGAACTCTACAACGAAGCAGAAGCTGAACAAGCACGGCAGGACGCAGTCGACCTTTTAGAGGAAGAAAGGGAGATGGCCCTGATCCGATCGACCATCTACCAACAAGACTTGCGTCGTTTCCACGCCAGAAATGTGAGGGGTCGAGCCTTCCAGGAAGGGGACTTAGTTCTCCGAGTGGATCAGAAGAAACAACACAAGCTTGCTCCTTCTTGGGAAGGACCCTTCATCGTCACCAAAGTTCTCCACAACGGGGCATACCGTCTTTACAACGTCGAACATAATATCGACGAGCCCCGAGCTTGGAACGCGGAGCTACTCCGCCCATTTTACACTTAAGTTTATCACTCGGATGAGTTGTAATAAAATACTTCCGCAGTTCATGGGTTCCAAAATAATAGTGTCATAATTCCTCCATAATTTTTGTGACTTAGCCGCGAATCCGTTTCGCCTAAGTTTGTAAAAATCCCTACCGAGTGGTGAGCCAGACTCCCACTCGGGGACTTAGCCGCGAATCCGTTTCGCCTAAGTTTGTAAAAAATCCTTACCGAGTGGTGAGCCAGACTTCCACTCGGGGGCTTAGCTGCAAATCCGTTTCGCCTAAGATTAAATAAAATCCTACCGAGTGGTAAGCCAGACTTCCACTCGGAGGCTTAGCTGCAGTCCAAAGTACTCGCCTAAGTTATTTAAATCTTACCGAGTGGCGAGCCAGACTCCCACTCGGAGGCTTAGCTGCAGTCCAAAGTACTCGCCTAAGTTATTTAAATCCTACCGAGTGGCGAGCCAGACTCCCACTCGGAGGGCTTAGCTGCAGTTTAAATACTCGCCTAAGTACAATGTGCTCCCACAAGGAGGACGAGGTGCAGGTCGACTGCGACCCTCTCCTCTGAGCTACGCCGCAAATACAACGTACGCTCGAAAGGAAGACGAGGTGCAGGTCGACTGCGACCCTCTCCTCTGAGCTACGCCCTAAGTACAATATGCGCTCGTAAGGAGGACGAGGTGCAGGTCGACTGTTACCCTCTCCTCGGAGCTTCGCCACAAGTGCAACGTGAAAATCCTACCGAGTGAAGAGCAAACCTCTCACTCGGGGGCTTAGCTGCAGTCCAGTGCTCGCTTAAGATATGAAAATCCTACCGAGTGAAGAGCAAACCTGTCACTCGGGGGCTTAGCTGCAGCCCAGTGCTCGCCTAAGATATGAAAATCCTACCGAGTGAAGGGCAAAACCCTCACTCGGGGGCTTAGCTGCAGCCCAGTGCTCGCCTAAGATATGAAAATCCTACCGAGTGAAGGGCAAAACCCTCACTCGGGGGCTTAGCTGCAGCCCAGTGCTCGCCTAAGATATGAAAATCCTGCCGAGTGAAGGGCAAAACCCTCACTCGGGGGCTTAGCTGCAGCCCAGCGCTCGCCTAAGATATGAAAATCCTGCCGAGTGAAGGGCAAAACCCTCACTCGGGGGCTTAGCTGCAGCCCAGCGCTCGCCTAAGATGTGAAAATCCTGCCGGGTGAAGAGCAAACCTCTCACTCGGGGGGCTTAGCTGCAGCCCAGTGCTCGCCTAAGACATCAAATCCTACCGAGTGAAGAGTAAATCTCACACTCGGGAGGCTTAGCTGCAGCCCAGCGCTCGCCTAAGTGGATTAAGGAATAAGTCGACTGCAGTAAGCGTCTTGCTTTGAACTTGCAAAAAGACATTTCGAGCCAAAAACAATCATATTCAAACACCAAATCCAAGTTCGGATCGGCACCTAAAGGAACCGAAAGTGCTCAGGCGCTAAGCCTGTTAAGGTTTATCGGTTACAACTCCACTCGGCATACCGAGGCAAATTTAAAGTGTCAAGCTTAAAAGAAGTTTTTTACCCCTCCTGTGGAGGGCTGGAAGGAGCGACGAACTCATCAAGATCAATTCCATCTGCGATCCGAGTGGCAGCAGCAATGAAGGTTTCCATGAAGGACCTGAAGTCGTGTTTCTTGGTGTTGGCCACTCGGAGAGCCGCCAGCTTGTCTTCTCGTGCATCTTTGTAGTGGACTCGGGCCAGACACAGAGCAACGTCTGCACCACACCGAGCCGACGACTTTTTCCACTCCTGCACTCGACCAGTGACCGTGTTCAGGCGAGCCATCAGCGACTCAAGGTCGTTTTGGAGTGTCTCCCTAGGCCAGAGCGATGAGTCGATGCGAGATGTGGCGACCTTTAGCCTTGCAAGATAGTCAACGACAGCTGCAACACGGGACTCCAGTCGGAAAACATTCATGGCAACTTCATCGTTCACCGGAGAATTGATGGGGTCAAGGTTTGGCTCCAGCCGGCTACTCTTCTTCAAAATTTTGACAAAATTCTGCAAGGACAATAACCGAGTCAAGGCAATGGTCGAATCGAAAAATCACAGTTGAAAATGATTATTGAGAGTAAAGGGTCACCTTCAAGCATAAGGAACAGCTTCTTGGCAAGACCACTCAGGAAGGCCTCCAGCTCATTTTTCTTCCCAGTCAACTGGTTGACTTGGTCGGTCAGGGCGGCTTTGTCAATTTTCAGTCGACCAATTTCCTCATTGGCGATCCCAAGAGCAGCTTCCAGATTGGTATTTTCTTGTTCAAGCTTGGTGACTGAAGCTAACTTTTCGTAAGCAAGCTTGATCTTATCAGCTAGTTCAAGGTCTCTCTTCTGTTGGGCCTCCCTCACCTTACCTGCAAGTTACAGCAAGATCAGATTTTGAAACAAACGAAGGGAAAAAGCAGTCGTCGAGGCCTCACCAAACATACCTTCGGTCTCCTCCTTTGCCTTCGTCAGATTCTCCTGAACCAGCTTCAAATCCAGCTCGAGCTGAATGTGCTTGTTTTCCAGCTCGGTGTAGCGAGCCGCAAGGTCACAAGATTTCTGCGAAGAACCAATCGACTAAATGTCAAGGAAAATTCACTTCCGAGTGGAAAAGGAAAAATCATGCGTTTCTAAGACTACAGCCGAATACAAGCATTCGACCGTAGTCTCGGGGACTACACCCAGTGGGTGCACTCAGCGTGCCCCCACTAATCCAATTGAAGAAAGAGTCGACCAGTCGACCTCAAAAAAAATGTATTCTTTAAGACTGTAATCGACTGCAAGCAGTCGACCACGGTCTCGAGGACTACACCCAGTGGGTGCACTCAGCGTGCCCCCACTAATCCTATTGAAGACAGAGTCGATCCATTCGCCTCAGTCGAATGACAGAAAGACTGAATTTATAAAGCCTAAGGCCGACTGCCAGCAGTCGACCTTAGCCTTGGGGACTACACCCAGCGGGTGCACTCAGCGTGCCCCCGCTAACACGGAGTTTGAATCGACACACCCAGCGGGTGACTGCTACGAATTTCGGAAAGAAAATTTTTTGATAGCATATCCTAACAGAACAAGCGGTGGTCGACTGACCTGAACATTGCTTTGAAGGGCGGAACTGGCGTCGTAAGCTGCTTGGCTCGCATCCCGGATGGTCTTCACCTGCTCCATCATGATCCCTGCCTGGCGTATCGCCTCCTTCGCGGCCCCAGCTTGGTCCTCTGGGACGTGGTACGTCGTGAAGAGGGAGGGCTGTGCGGCACTCGACGAAGCAGGGAGAGCACTCGTCAGTGGATCTGCGAAGGACATAGTGTGTCGAGTGGTGTTCTCCTCCTCCGCGACTAGAGTCTCGGGCGCCGTCACATCCTGGAGCACCCTGCCGGCAGACGCTTTCCTGCTCCTTCTGTGCTTCAGCGGTTCCTCATCTTCATCATCATCAGGAAGAGTGATAACAACGTTGGATGGAGCTACAGAAAAGAATCAGAATTAGAGATCATGAGTCAGTCGACTAAAAACGGAATTAAGAGTGTAGTACCAAGGTTTGAGGTTGCCGTGTCCTCCATCTCGTGGTCATCAGCCCTGGCTGAGGTCTCAGAAGTGGCAGCACTGCAATCCCAAAGAATTAGTCGACTGTCTCAAACGTCAACCAGAGATAAAGCTTGCACAGAACAGGAAGATTTAAGCAGCAATGATTACCCTGATATGGTGGGGATGGACACCTTCATCTTCGGCAGGAGCTTGGTCGGCTTTGACGGGGCCGCCCTGGGCTGCTTCGACGCCCTCTCAGTCGGCACCGGAGAAGTGGTCCGAGGGCGCTTGGTCGACTGCGCCACAGTCGCAACTCCCTTGCCACGTTCAGTCGCAGGGTCATGGACAAGCTTCGACCACCTTTCCGAGCGCGGTGGTGCGACCTCCTCCTCCTCTTCTTCTTCGTCCTCCTCATCATCGTCATCATCGTCATCATCATCCTCAGCGGCATCCGAGTCCCACTCCTCCTGGCTCTCGCCCCCGCTCGCCTCTCCCTCCTCAGTCGGAGCCTGTGCCCCATTGGGCATCGAGTACAGCTCGGTGAGGGCCTGATAGACATCAAGACAAAAGTCAATCGACCGATTGGCAGAGAAAACAGAAATAAATATGGCAAGAATACAATGGGAAGTGGAGCAGACATACCTTGTTTGGAACACTGAGGTGGTCGAGTGGAGGAATCCTTCTGGCTCCACGAGGGTTATCCTTGTTTCCAGTAACAGCGACCATCCACCTTTCCAGAGTGGCATCGTCGACTGCTTCTGGATTGATCCGAGTCTCATCTTCAGTCCCGCGGTACAACCACATGCAATGGCTCCGGAACTGAAGAGGCTGGATATGACGCCTAAGGAACACCTCCAGGAGATCCATACCCGTCACTCCCTCCCGAACCAACTGAACTACACGCTCCATCAACATCTTCACGTCAGCTTTCTCCTCCGGAATCACCTTCAGAGAGGAGGGCTTGTTCACTCGGTCCATGGTGAACCAAGGAAGTCCACTCGACTTCCCCGGCGTCGGCTGATCCTGGCAGTAGAACCAGGTCGACTGCCAGCCTCTGACCGACTCGGGAAACGTCATGGCTGGGAAGGTGCTCTTGTTCCTCACTTGGATCCCCAGACCTCCACACTTTTGGACAACTTGGGTTCTTTCGTCGCCTGGGCTTGCCTTCTTCATGGCCTGAGAGCGGCACGTGAATATATGCTTGAACAATCCCCAATGCGGTCGACAACCCAGAAAATTCTCGCACATGGACACAAACGCGGCGAGATAGGCGATGGAGTTCGGGGTGAAGTGGTGGAGCTGCGCTCCAAAGAAGTTCAAGAAACCATGAAAGAAAACACTCGGTGGCAAAGAAAACCCGCGGTCGATATGGGTGGACAGAAGCACGCACTCACCCTCTGCCGGCTGGGGCTGTCACTCCCTCCCCGGAAGCCTCGCGGCTCCGTGGGGAATCAGCCCGTCGTTGGCCATGTCGAGAAGATCCCCTTCCGTGATGGTCGACTGGATCCAATCTCCCTGGACCCAGCCTTTCGGCAGGCGAGATCTAGACGAAGACCCGCCGCGACTGGTGGATCTCCCCTTCGCCTTCTCCGTCGCCGACGCCTTCTTCGCGCGTTCCAGCGCTGCCATCTTATCCTTGACCATGGCTGCCGGCGAGACACGCGAGGAGAAGTTGTGCGGAGGTGAGAGCGAGCGTGATGGGCGGAGACGAAGGAAGCAGAGAGAGAATGCTGAGGCACTGTTCAAAAAACCCTCGCCGGGCGCATTTATAAGAACCGTTCCGAGTGGATGACAGGTGGGCCCGGTCGGTCTAATCATATCCCGAAACAGTTGCGCGGGCATGATACGTGGCGAAGAACGCGGCGCGGAGATCGAGGCGTCTATGCCCTATCCCATCCAAACGCCGCGGTCTGCCCCGCTTCGCGCGCTTCCCCAAATTTCGTATCCCGCGGAATCCGCGAACGGCAGATCGGTCCGTCGAACGCGGGATTTCCTGTGATCCGTCACTCAGAAATCGGCGAAGTCCAAAAGGTCACTCGACGAAAGAAAAGAATGGATCGAGTCGACTGAAGAAAAGTTGCTCACTATCAACGAAGAGATTTTTTACAACGCACGGCCAGTGTGCAAAAGCCAATCAGAAACAGCATCAACTCCTTCATCACTCAAGCCTCAATCCATTCGGGGGCTAATGATGGAGTCATGTACCTAGGGTAGGGTCACAGGCCTGATCTAAGTACCCTGCCCAAGGACACCCTTAGAAGAGATCACCTTCCAGTCGACCTTCGAGGAACTCACTCGACTAACTTGAAGGACTCGACCACGAAGACTCACTCGACCACCAGAAGGTCAACAAGCACTCTGTACTGCAACGGTCTGTAATTAAGTAGACTTTATGATAGTTAAGACCCTTTATGTGGGGCGTTACCAGTAACGCCCCCAGACTTTATGTACCTTAAACCCTTCATTACGTGGGTCGGCTGGGGTCCTGGCGCACTCTATATAAGCCACCCCCCTCCATAGGCAGAAGGGTTCGCACGCCTGTAACTCAGATACACATAATCCACTCGACCGCCTCCGGGCTCCGAGACGTAGGGCTTTTACTTCCTCCGAGAAGGGCCTGAACTCGTACATCCCTTGTGTTTACAACCTCTCCATAGCTAGGACCTTGCCTCTCCTTACCTACCCCCCACTCTACTGTCAGACTTAGAACCACGACAGTGAGCACAAAGCAGCATATATCATAGAACAACAGAGTCTAACTCTCTTCCTATGCATCAACATGTCATAAAAGAACAATTCATGCACACCAAGTAAAGGCCATTGCATAGTATAAACATATTATTGCATTTTTCTCGTACTAGAAATATAGAGAGGTGGAGATGTAGTTCATCTCTCATAAGAAATGAAGTAGAAGCAACAAGCACATGCATATTATATCCATCGAAATTATCATGTGTAACTGTAAGATGCAACCCATCAATATAATCCTTAATAAGTGCAAAGTTCTAATATAGTGTAGCTGCGAGAATTCAAAAACATAAGAAGATTATCATGTGTGGGTGCAATAGTAACCTTTTCATTTTTAACATAAGGAACTATAGCAAGTTCATCTCCATAAGCATCATTCATATTGTCATCATGGCCATAAGCATAGCAAGCATCAAGTTCATCAAAAGGGGATATTTAAAATGAATCCAAGGGATCATAGCATTCATCATTCGATAAGCATGAAGGGAAATTAAACAATGTATGAGTTAAAGAGCTACTCTCATTAGAAGGTGGCACAGGTAGCTAATCCACTCTTCCTCCTTTTATTCTTCGCTCTCCTCCTCATCCTTTTCATCTAATGAGCTCATAGTTTCAACAATTTCTTCTTCCATAGATTCCTGCAAAATATTAATCTCTTCTTGGACAACGGAGACTTTGTCAATAAATTCATTAATATTGGCATTGTATTTATAATTTTCGTAGCAATATTTAAGTATAGCATAATTTTCAGATCTGTAAAGAGCATCATCACAATCTTCATACTTTTCAAACAAATATTCAATTTTATAAGCACAATTAAAAGTAACAAATTCTTCTATTAATTCCAGATCATAGTAATCATATACACCATTGCACTACAAAAAAATCACTTCTGTGATGATACATGTTTGTCACAGTAGGTCATGTTTTTTGTCATGCATGTACATCCATGACTTTATGATAGAATCAAGATAGTCATACCTGTCTAGCGTAGAAGTGTTCTATAACAATGCCAAAATTATTATCATGGAAGTGTCCACTTACATGACGAAAAATGGCGCGTCATGGAAGTGTTTTGTCAAGGGTAACCGACATGTGGCATCCACCGTAATGAGTCGCCGTTAAGCTATAGGGTTTCGGTTTTGATCCGATAACCCATTAGCAGCCAGGACCAATGGGTGATTTTCCATGTGTAAAATTCTCATTCATCGGATGATTCCACGTGTGAGCTCGCCATTGGGACAGATGGCATCCCTACAATGGACGGAACATGCCTATGATACGTCGACACATGGCACTGCCCAACAGTGTCGTCCCATTTAACTTGGTCAAAACTTTACGAGCCAACCCATCAAAAGCCTGCTAACGGCCTGTGCGCGTAAATTTATGGCCCGTTATGGCCTTTCAAATTCTTCCCATTAGCATCTTGCGGGCAGTCCAATATAACTCGAGTCCGCTCTCACTTTTGGCCCATAATTGGCCCATGGCGTCTTTCGTCCCATATGAGGCCTTTTGTTTCTTTAGGCCCTTTAATGACCCGTGGTGACTCTGGCCCATAATATACAGTAACTTGATTTATACCCATTAACCGCCCATGATTCAGTTGGGCCGTTTCCAACCCGTGTTATCTTTTGGCCTTCTAAGGCCCATATATTCTCGGGCTCATTTCGAGCCTTCGACTACTTGTTGTCCATTACTGGCCTATTCCGCTAATGGGCCAAATGAGGCCCGTGGTTACAGTCGGCCCGTCTGTGGCCTGTTAACCCTTTGGGACTTATTCATCCTGTCATGTATTACGGCCTGTTAACGGCCCATTATGGCCTGAGCCCATAAACAGACTATTCATATTCTCACCCGTTTACGGCCTAAATTGCGTTCAAACAGTGGTCCATGATCAGTATGGTCCGTGGATTATGCGGCCCATAAGAGGCCCATCGATCTTGCGGCACGTAGGAGGCCCATGGATCCTGCGGCCCATCAGGAGGCACATGGATCCTAAGGCCAGTAGGAGGCCCATGGATCCTAAGGCCTGTAGGAGGACCATGGATCCTACAGCCCGAAGGAGGACCATGGATCCTATGGCCCGTAGGAGGGCCATGGTTACAATGGCCCATATGTGGACAATTGTTATTGCGGCCACTAGGAAACCGAGGAAAAAGAACTGCATAACTACAAGCAAACAAATAAATAAGACTAAGAAAATAAATAAGCAAGAAACTAACACTAGGATATTACGGCGATTACATAGATTACATCCACTAGGAATCAAAGTTCGCCACCAGTGCAAACATAGGGAACAAAGCAGCATATTACATACACGTGTTGTCAAAGTTGGTGACTAGTACAAATAAACGCTGCAACAAAACAAGCCTAGAACTGAAACCACTTCAGAAGAGCTCAAGAAACAATATCCTGGGTACCCACCATGCTAGCCAGAATCTTAGCAAGCTTACTAGCTTTCTCTTGTTTGGCGCTTAAATCCTCCAGTGTTTGCTGTTGCACCAGAAAGTATGTGTAAGTGCATCTAGTGCCCCTTAGTGATTTTGGTGTATTGAAGACTTATAGGTTAAGGGACTGATGCGTTTGTGAGTGTACACAGGTCTATAAGTCTATGAGGAGTTTGATATTTACAGAGAAAGTCGACCCCTAAAAATGATGTTCTTCAACTGAAGACTTTGGATTACTGAAGACTTTGAAAGTGAAGAAATTGGTGTGACCCTGAAGACTTGGCAATCATTCGAGGAACATGAAGCATGAAGACTTTTGTTTTCGTAGTTTCATTTTCTATTTCTTGAGTCATAGGAAACACCGTACTGTTAAAGGGGGTCGAGGAAATACTAAGGAAAATTTTCCATGTGATGCTCAACTCAAAATCCTACACCTACCAATCCCTTCAAGTGAAGCCATTGGTAATCTCATACAGTTCAGTCATATTCTTCAGTGACAGAGAAAAAGTTCTTCTGGTCTCTGAGGAATTTGTTCTAACTGAGGAGTTAGGAATTCGCCAGTGCGAATTGCCTACGCAGTGAGGAACATGATAGCCCTGAGGATTTTGATAGTCAAAATTCCGACCGTTGATGTGCTATGCGCCAGCTGTTCCAAAATATCTACCCACCTAACGGTCATATCAGACAAGGGCATTTATGTCTTATCATGTCGGGCTGCTTCCTAGGCTATAAATAGCCGCCCCCTACAACCACTAGCTGGTTGGCTGCTCCGAGAGAAACTGACACTTGTCATTTGAGAGCATCCCATCCTCTGAGGACTTTGAGCAAAAATCATCAAGTAAGGAAAACCCAAACCCAACACCTACAAACCCAAAGTGATTAAGCATCACTGAAGAGATTGATCCTGCGTGGATCCGACGCTTGTTTCCTTTGAAGATTGTGCTTCTTCCAGACGGTTAGGCATCAAGGTCTAGAGCATCCAATAGGAATTGTGGATCGCGGAGTGACCGAGTTTGTGAAGGTTCGGAAGTCACCTGAAGACTTACCGCGAGTGATTGGGCGAGGTCTGTGTGACCTTAGCTCAAGGAGAATACGGTGAGGACTGTGTATCCGGGACTGGGTGTCCCCGAGTTTAAATACTCAGCCGCTCCAACCAGATGTACAACTGAGACAGCAGTTGGAACTGGTCTACCAAATCATTGTCTTCACCGAGCTTACTGGTTCTATTTCCTCAACTCTTCCATTTCCTCATGTCTGTTGTTGTGTGCCTGTTCATATCTGTTTGAAGACTTTGACTGAAGACTTTCTCAATTTCCTTAGTTCAATTTCTTCAGTCTGTCCGTCTTCTTTCTTATGTTATCTTGTGTTTACGCTTTCTGTACTCTGTGCTTGTCTTCATCTCGTCATGATGACTATGCTTGTATTCTGTTATATTTACTTCTGAGTACTTATTCCGCTGCTGGTAGTTCTTCATTTAGGAATTTCCTCACCAGCAAATTCCTCAGTGAAGAATTCATAAAAATTGCCTATTCACCCCCCTCTAGTCGATATAACACACTTTCAATTGGTATCAGAGCAAGGTTCTCCCTTGTTCTGTGTGATTTTGGTTTAACCGCCTGGAGTTTTAGTTATGTCAACTGCATGTATGATTAAGGTCTCTACTGGGTGTCCTACCTTTGATGGAACAGACTACCCCTACTGGAAGAATAAGATGCGAATGCATCTTGAGGCCATTGAGAACGATCTCTGGTATGTTGTGGAAAATGGTGTTCCCTCAGTCACACCTTCTCTGAACGCTACTGATGTGAAGAGATTCAAGCAACTCGATTCTCAAGCGAAGAATATCTTATGTGGCCATCTAAGCAAAGGACAGTATGGAAGAGTGAGTGCTTTGGAAACTGCTAAGCTTATCTGGGATAGGCTGTCCAAAGTGAATGAAGGAGTCCCAACTCAACGAGACTCTCATGTTGACGTTCTTCGCAATCTCTTCAACCACTTCAAAAGACTCGACAATGAAAATGTTCAGCAAACCTTCGATCGCCTCACTGACATCTCAAATGAGCTTCAAGCGCTTGGCACCACTGACATCACCGACCATGAGGTGGTGAAGAAATTGCTAAGATCGCTCGATTCTTCATTTGATACTCTGGCACTGATGATTCAAGAGCGTGCTAACTACAAGTCACTTGATCCCGCTGATATCCTCGAGAGGCTAAATACTCATGAGTTCCAGCTTGCTGAGAAGAGAGATCTCTACGGTTCGAGCTATGGCAGATCACGTGCTCTGAAGGCCAAGGCAGTCTCCGAGTCTGAAGATGAAGACTCTGCTAGCAGCCTTGGTGACCCTGAAGAACTGAGCCAGGAATTAGCACTGCTCGTGAAGAAATTTCAGAAGTTCTCAAGACGTGGTCGCTTTGGAAAACCCTCGAGGAGCAATGATTCCTCATCCAGTGACTACAAGAAGAGGCTATGCCACAAATGCAAGAAACCTGGTCACTACATCCAAGATTGTCCTCAGTGGGATAAGGAATCAAAGAAGAAGAAATACAAGGATTACAGTTCTGATGATGCGAAGAAGAAGAAGAAACCTTCAAAGTATTCATCATCAAAATCCTCGAGGTCTTCATCTCACAAGAAGAGCAGCTCCAAGAAGGCTCGGGCATTCATTGGCAAGGAAATGGACTCTGAGGCTGAATCTGAGGAACATGAGGACGAGGAGGCATCTGAGGAGTCCGAGTCTGGTGTGGCGAGCCTAGCTCTCGCTACTGCATTCGTCAACAAGTCGATCTTCAACTCTGAAGAAAATGATTTTACCAACAAGACTGATGAAGGCAATGATGACTACACTCCCACCTATTGCTTCATGGCAAAGGGTGCCAAGGTTACTAAATACGCCTCCTCTGACTCTAGTGAGGATGAATCTGATGAAAATCTCAAGCCCAACTACTCTAAACTTGCAAAATTGCTGTAAAACAACAAAAGGCCTTTGAAAAGGTTAAAAACATGCTAGACAAAAGTGATGATATGTTGGGTGAAGAAATGGACCGCACTAAAACCTTGACTGAAAATCTTCAGAGACTTCACTCCAAGTTTGACAATCTTCAAGGTCATCATAACACTCTCTTATCTGATCACGAGAAGATTTCTTATGAATTTCTTCAAAGAAAGCAAGATCTTGAAAAGCTAAGAGTGGATTATGAAGATCTTCAGAAGGAGCGCGATTCACTACTTGCTCAAAAAAAATCAGCGCTGCCCAGGAAGAATTTTTTCCTCCATGTCTCAAGTGCATTGAACGTGAAACTGCTAATTCTTCACCTGAATGTTCAAATGCTTCTAATGCTACAAATTCTTCATATGTATCTGCTATCACTAATTCCTCATCTGAGGACAATGCAAGTATCACTGATGATGCAGGGCTGAAGGAATTGTACATCACAGGCATGTACAAAAGCCTCAAAGGGCATTAGACTCTTTGTGATGTGCTCAAAAAGTAGATCCTCAACAGAAACCCTAGGAAAGAGGGTATTGCCTTTGAGAGGAAACTCAATGCTGATGGAACATATTGGAAGCCTGAGCAGTACCCCAAAACCTCATGGGTTGCTGCAAAGGGACCTCTAGTTGATCCATCCAACTTATCTGGCTTTACATGTGAATCTCCTCATTCTTCTGATGAGTCATTTGACTCTAACTATAAACTGTTCAAAAACCAGAATGGTGAAGTATTTGCTAGATATGTTGGGACTAACTGCAGGAACGGTTCCCCTATGAAGAAAATCTGGGTTCCCAAAAGTTGCCTTGAAAGTCTTCAGGTGAATATCCTCATGACACCACCTGTGAAGAATAGGAACTCCAGATCAAATTCTTCATATGAACCAAATTCTTCATATGGATCCAAGTCCTCAAGTGGACCAAATTCCTCACGTGGATCAAATTCCTCAAAAGGATCAAAGTCCTCATATGATCATCATCGTGCTAACCCTTTTGTTTCGCAGGGTAGAGCTAAGGGCTATGAATATGTGCATTATTCTTCAAATCATTATGTTCATAAGTCCTCGAAGAATTTCTCTGCTTATTCATACGCTTACCCTAACCCCTCTTATGTGAAACGAAGTGGACTGGCGTCTATGCCACCTTTCTCATATGGTGCTCACAGAGTGATGAATTCTTTGCCACCCCTTCAGATGTGGGTGGTGAAGAAAAAGAACTAATCTCTTATGCAGGGTCAGGTCTCCAGACATGCTCGAAACGTCTGAAGAATTTGCTGGAGACCTGAACAGTGCCTGATAGGACGCGGGCTAATCATGATGAAATGAACTTTCATTTCACACGTCCTCCTACCAATTTATCTGTTCTATTGCTTGATGAAATTGATCTGATGATATTGATGTCATATTCTTCACTGATGAAGTATATGAGTTCGCAAGTTGCACTAATTCATCTGCAGGATGATCAACCCAAAGCCAATGAGTGGGTCCTCGATAGTGGATGTACAAATCACATGACTGGTGACAAGAATCTATTGATGGGTGCTCCTTTGTCACCGTCATATCTGAAGCATATCATCTTCGCTGACAAAGGTAAAAGTCACGTATTAAGTCTAGGTAAGGTTGCGATCTATAAGGACATACACATGGAAAAAGTCATGCTTGTCGAGTCCTTAGGATACAACCTCATGTCTGTCTCAATGCTTTGTGATCTTGACATGGTTGTTGTCTTTGGCAAGTATCGTTGTGTTGTGATCATGGAAGCTGACAATTCCAAATTCTTCGAAGGCTTTAGGAGAGGAGACTTGTACATTGTTGATATCTCTACAGGACCACAACCGGCCGTATGCTTACTGGCAAAAGCTTCAGAAGGCTGGCTATGGCATCGACGACTTGGTCATGCTGGCATGAGGAATCTGCACACGCTCTCGAGAAAGAAGCATGTCATTGGCATTTAGAATGTCAAATTCCTCAAGGATCACTTATGAGGAGCCTGTGAAGCTGGGAAGATGACAAAGGCCAAGCATCCAACGAAGACTATCATGACTACCACTCGACCATTTGAATTGCTTCACATGGATCTCTTCGGTCCTAATCATTATTCTGCTGTTACAAATGATGCATCTCTATATGGCTTTGTTATTGTTGATGATTACTCCTGTTACACATGGGTAGACATTGTCACTTTCAAACATGAGGTGCAGGAAGTCTTCAAACGATTTTCCTCGAGGGCTTCAACCAACTTTGGTGTGAAGATCAAGCACATCAGGAGTGACAATGGAACTGAGTTCAAGAATTCCGGTCTTGATGACTATCTTGATGAACTTGGTATTACTCATGAGTTATCTGCTCCTTATACTCCTCAACAGAATGGCGTCGTGGAGCGCAAGAATAGAACTCTTGTTGAGATGGCTCGCACTATGCTTGATGAATACAAGACGCCTCGTCGTTTCTGGAGTGAGGCAATTGATACTGCATGCCACATCATCAACAGAGTATATCTTCACAAATTCTTCAAGAAGACTGCCTATGAACTCCTCACTGACAAGAAACCCAATAGAGCACCTACCTTCTGTGATAGATGAACCAGCCCGTGAGGATTCTATCAAGTTCAAAGCCACTGAGGATGTCATTCCTACTGCAGAATCCGCTAAAGAATTCATTCCAGAACGTGATGAACGTCGAGCTGGCGCACCTGAAGAAAATGGTGCTGGGGAAAATGCTCTTGAAGAAAATGCAGATCAAATTCCTCGAAGACAACCCGCTCATCCTCGTATTGCAAACGAAGTGCAAATCGAGAAGATCATCGATGACATTGAAGCACCAGGTCCTCTTATACGCTCAAAAGCTTCACATTTATTTAACTTTTGTGGGCACTTTGCTCTTGTCTCTATCACAGAGCCCACTAAGGTAGATGAAGCATTTCTGGAGCCTGAGTGGATTCAAGCTATGCAAGAAGAATTACATCAGTTCGAGCTCAACAACGTCTGGGAGCTGGTCAAACATCCAGATCCTCGCAAGCACAACATTATTGGCACAAAGTGGATCTATCGCAACAAGCAAGATGAAAATGGCCTTGTGGTGAGGAATAAGGCATGGCTTGTAGCTCAAGGCAAAACACAGGTTGAAGGAATTGACTTTGATGAAACTTTTGCACCTGTTGCTAGACTTGAGGCTATTCGCATATTACTTGCCTATGCTAACCATCATGATATTATCTTACAATAAATGGATGTGAAAAGTGCATTCCTCAATGGTAAGCTTGAGGAAGAAATATATGTTGCTCAACCCCCAGGTTTTGAAGATCCAAAGAATCCTGACAAAGTCTTCAAGCTCAACAAGGCCCTGTATGGCCTCAAGCAAGCCCCTCAGGTGTGGTATGATACTTTGAAGGAATTCCTCATGAAGAAAGGCTTCAAACCCGGTTCACTCGACCCAACTCTTTTCACTAAGTCTTATGATGATGAATTGTTTCTGTGCCAAATATATGTTGATGATATCATTTTTTGTTGTACTGACCAACGATATAGTGATAAATTTGCCTATATGATGAGTGAAGAATATCAAATGTCTATGATGGGAGAATTGAAGTTCTTTTTAGGTCTTCAAATTTGTCAACAGCGCAATGGGATATTCATATCTCAGGAGAAATACCTCAAGGACGTATTGAGGAAATTCGGCATGCAAGATTGCAAAGGGGTCAAAATTCCAATGCCCACAAATGGCCATCTGTGCACTGATGAAAATGGTCATGACTTCGATCAAAAGGTATACCGCTCCATGATTGGCTCTTTATTGTACCTATGTGCATCTAGGTCGGATATTATGCTTAGTGTTTGCATGTGTGCCCGATTTCAAGCTACACCGAAGGAATCACACCATAAGGCTGTGAAGCATATTCTTCGATATTTAGCTCACACACCAACACTTGGATTATGGTATCCCAAGGGCTCTTCTTTTGATCTCATCGGATATTCAGACTCTGACTATGCTGGCGATCGCATGGACCGCAAGTCAACATCAGGCACATGTCATTTCCTCGGACGATCTTTGGTCTGTTGGTCCTTGAAGAAACAGAACTGTGTATCACTCTCCACTGCAGAAGCTGAGTACATTGCTGCTGGATCGTGCTATGCTCAACTACTATGGATGAAGCAAACACTCAAGGACTATGGCGTCAACGTGAAGAATGTGCCTCTCTACTGTGACAATGAGAGTGCCATCAAGATTGCTCATAACCCAGTTCAGCACTCGAAGACCAAGCACATCTAGATTCGTCATCATTTTCTTCGTGATCATGTGTTGAAGGGCGACATCTCCATCGACCACGTCAGCACTGAAGATCAATTGGCCGATATCTTCACAAAGCCCTTGGATGAGAAGAGATTTAGTAAGTTGCGGTGTGAACTAAATATCCTAGAATCTTCGAATGTTCTCTGAAATGGACACACATCCTAACACTTATGCTGACTTGATGACTTAGATGCGCAACACACGAAGTAACATTTTTATTCAATCAATGAAGACTAACCCTCTAAGTGTGAAGAAACTAATGAAGAAATTGATTCTCAGAGCCCTACGACAATTGTTGGCGGTGTCTGAAATCAGCTTTCTTATACGGTGGGTTACACCACCACTCAAAGTTGAAAATCTTCAATTTGAGTTTTTCTTCGTTTTTGAAATTCCTCAGTATTTCAAATTCTTCAACTTTGCATTGTCTTCACTCTTTCCGGTGTTGTTATTCATTTGAATATATATATATATATATATATATATATATATATATATATATATATATATGAGTTTTATGTCCTCTACAGCATTCACTTATTGCCAATTCCTCAAGTTGATTTCTTCTGCTAAGTGAATGTGATCGGACCCTTCCCCCTCTATGCTAAACTCAACCCAGTCTATTCACAAATTCCTCATGTGCGTTCTAATTGAAACTTGTTCAAAATCTTCACTGTGTCCTTGACAGCTGAAGAAATTGCGAACGGGACTTTTAAACTTATCTTATCTAAATTTTCGGCTTTGCCGCTCAAACCGTTCCACTTCTCATGACAATACTTATCTATTCACCCATGATCCTACACGATCGCCACCTCTCAGTACGTGGGTGACACATGTCACGCGAATGAGAAGGGCTAGGGGCACGTTCGTCCGATTTCCTCGGGTGAACAGTTTTTCACTCCCTCTATAAATACCCCTGTCTCTTCCTCACTTCACTTTCACCTCGCTCGCGCTCTCTCTCGCTCGAGCTTCCCGAAACCCTAGCGCCGCCGCTACTTCATCGTCGCCGATGAGGAAGAGCTTCACTGCCCCGACCTCGTCGCCGTCGTACTCACGCCGGTTGTGGACTTCTTCACTCCGCCGCCGCCGTAGCTGTCTTCCTCTGCCGAGTTAGGGCGTGGAAGATCTGACCCGACGAACTTCACATCTACTCTTTCCAGTTCGTCGCGTTCTTCACTTCGGGTAATTAAAAGTTACTTTTACTGCCCTATTTGATTCTCAAGTTTTCTTGAAAATCTTCAAAGGTGTTTATTCTTCAATTTTTCACACACATGAACACCTCACATGTCATCTACTCTTGATTCGTTTCTCTAAGCAATGATGTTCTTCAAGATTCCTCAATTGTGTGGATTTTCAATCTATACAACTCTGGAACCTAAGACAAAGAACGCTTGAAATTCCTCAAGACTCATCTGGTCAAATTCCTCAAAACCTATTCATTTTTGAAAAACCTTCTGAGAACGCATATGACCTCTCCAAATTCCTCGCAACTATACTCTGTTCACAGGTACAAATGTCCGCTGCTGAATCACTAGGTTCTCATCAACTTAACTCATTTGCAGCGTTCCTCGAAGAAAAGTTGCACACCTCTTCAGAAACTTTAGTTGTTCATATTCCTCAGCTGAAGAAAATGGCTGACAAGAAGCCACAGAAGGGAGGAAAGAGGCCTGAGGTCAATACTGTGTTTGAAATTCCTGAGGACATTTATGCTGGATACTGCACTCCTGATGAAGCCAAGTTTGGCAAGGAGGACAAGAATCAGTGCAAGATGCGCATACAAAGGATAGAGAGGAGATGTGCACGAGAATGGAGGGAGTACAGGTATGTTACTCCCAAGTATATGAAGAAATTCGCGCTCAACCCTCCATGCTCAAGACCTCCATTGGCACCAGGCCAATTGGCAGATCCCACCAGCCTCAAGCGCGGTGAGGACTATGCTGATGAATGGGCAAAGCGCCAGGCCAAATTGGCCAAGCAAGCAAAGGAAGCAGTGAAGAAATTCAACGCAGACTCTGCTGCTGCTGCCTCTGCTGAGGCCTCTGCTAGTCAGCCAAAGAAGGCAATGCATACGAAGCCTACGCATAAGTCCAGTGCTTCACCTTCAATGCCCTCATGGTCAAGCTCCTCTGCTATGCCCTCAAGGCCAGATTCTTCAAGGCCCTCACGGCAAATTCCTCATATTGGTCCTACAAAGTCCTCAGCTCCTCCATCAAAGTCTTCAGCTGCTCCGACCAAATCCTTGGCACCTGTGCATCTCGCCTTGTGCCAAAGGACTCAAGGCTTCTCAATTGCCTCAGGAGCATCTGCAAGCTCCTCAGCTGCTCGAAATTCCTCAGCTGGTCCCTCTCTGCTGAAGAAAAAGGCCACTGCTGGACGAGGCGTTCGACCAAGTCCTCACAAGAAGCATGTTGCCTTCCAAGTGCCCTCTAATGATGATGAGGCTGCTGATGAAGAACTTGCCGAAATCATCAAAGACAGACAAGCCAGGGCCGCTAGAGCCAAAAGCAGCAATGTGCCGCTGATGTTGGATCCAAAGTTGATCCTCGACTACATTGACCTGTGGCACAAGGACCCTAACACGCTTTTGCCGGAGATGAACCTCACTCCTGGTCAGAGTCATGTTCTGACTGCCTTTATTGAGGAAGAAAAGTGGAAATTTGAACAAGGCAGAAGTTTGAAGAAAGTGCAATACAAGAAACAGTGCTACCTCAAGAACAATGTCCTCACTCTCACTCCTGATCAGCTCCTTGCCTTGCAAGTTGAAATCAGACAACTAAGTGATGAATTTGATCGCTACCATGCTGATTGGAAGGGCGACAAGGTGCGGTTCGTCAATCTAACGAAGAAATTCACTTCAAGTGTTGCTCCTCCTGTGCACGTTGAAGTTACTCAGGCTGAAGCATCTTCTCAGCCTACTAAAGAACATGCCAGCACCGTGACAATCAGGCTGCTGAATAAAATGAGAGTGCTAGGGCTGATGACTCCATTCCAGCCACTGAAGATATTGCCAGGGCATCCACTAGTGGTGCGCCTGAAGAAAGTGAACAAGTCAGGGCAACTGCATCAGTTGTGCCTAAGGAAAATGAACCAAAGTCCTCTGCACCTCCTGCACCTACACCAACTCCGATCCTTCCATCTACATCAGATGCGAAGAAGACCAAGGCTGCAGAGCGTGCAGCTGTGAAGAAAAGGAAGGCATCAACTTCATCAAATTCTTCAGCTCCGAAGAAGATGAAGCCTCTGACTAGTTCAATTGACAATCCAATTGATGCCATTCCAGTCTCCTCCATGCCATAAAAGGACCTTGTTCCTTTTGCTGAAGATTATGTGATTTCCAATGAATCTGATGAAGAAACTCCTTCTGCTGCTTCGACGGAGCAGTTGGACGAAGAATTGAAGTGGATGAAATCCCTTCAACCCCAGTCATTTCCTCACATATGCCTCAGTTCACTGCTGAAGAGGCAGGTGTTGAAGAAATAGAAGATGAGGATGTAGACATTGGCTGTACCACTCATTTGCTCATCGATGAATTTTGGGACAGTCAGCACCCCAACTCTCCAATGTTCACTCCACTCCAAGCAATTCCTCAGTCCCCTGCTGCCACTGAAGTGCAAATGGGATCTGAAGAACCTCATGCAACCCCAAGTGTTCATGAAGAAATTCCAGCCACTAGTGCTGAAGAAATTGTCAATGAAGAATTGAAGACCCAGGCCGAAGCTGCAGAAGAGCCTGAAATTCCTCAGCCTGAAGAACCTGAGATTGCACTTCCTGAGGTGGTGATGCAATTGACTGACACTACTCAGCCCAAGCCAAAGGATACTTTCTCAAAGAAGCAAAAATTCAAAGCTGATGATTTCTTCGGTGAGCACGTGTTCTTCACTGAATTCAACCCCTATGACAAGCTTGTCTTAGAAGGAAGCATTTCTGGACTGCCAGCCAGGCCAACTTCTATTCCTCACTGCTCTTCAACAAGGATAAAGTCTTCGACCACGAGCACATTCCTCACGTGGACATGGAATCCATGCCTTGCTTCTCTCAAGTCCTCAGCATGCTTCATGATGCAGGCGTGCTCAATTTCTGCTCTGACATAGTTGATTGGAATGAAGAGCTTATTCTTCAGTTCTACGCAACTCTGCATATCACAGGTGATGCTGTTGACGTCAACTCGTGGGTGTTGGACTGGATGACTGAAAACACTCATTACAAGGCACCAGCCTCTGAATTGCTTCGTGCCTTGCCAATCAGTCCTCCACCCGATGGTGCTAGTTGTCTGTATGATGAGCCTGAACTCACTGCTCACTATATGCAAGTGCTCATGAAGCCCCTAAAGCCGGGTCAAGCCCCAAGGACCAAATTCCTCATGAAGGAATTGCTCTATGTGCCAAGAACCATCTACCGCATTCTGACGAAGACCATGAGTCCCATCAAAGGCCATGACTCCTCCGATGAAGAAATTATCGGAATGATGAAGAATATGCTTTTCAACATCATGCATGGCATCCCCATAAACTATCATGATTTCTTCATGAGGACTCCGGCGATTGTTGCATTTTCACCATTTGAGCTGAAGCCTTACGCGCCGTGGATCATGAGATTCCTCAGAACAAGGTCTTCACTCAACTACAAGGCTAATTTTCAGAATCACCTCAGCTACTTGCCCCCTATTGAAGTCCTCAAGTGGACAATTTCCTCATCTGATGAGAAGGGCAAGTCACCAGCCGTTATCGATGAAGGCATTCGTCCATTGGATGGTCAGTTCCGCAAAGCTGCATCTTACTCCACCAATGATGACTCTGCCACTCATGATTCCGCTACCAATGCTACCAAGTCAAGTCCTCAAGCTACTGCTCCACGTGTGATGACTGACCGTGAACTGCTTATAAGTCTTCACCAGAAGGTGGATCACAACCACAAGTGGGTTAAGCGTCAGTTTGGCTCCATTCTTCACAACATGACTTCCACATATAATGCAGTGAAGAAAAACCATTACTACCTCCATGAAGTGTTTGATCGCACCTGGGCTATTCTGTCACATCTATATGGTGAAGAAGATCTGAAGCAAATGGGCTTCAAGGAAGACTTTGACTGGTCTACTCCTCCACCGAAGAAATACAAGAAGGTCAAGGTTCCTTCCTTGGTGGCTAGCTCATATTCTTCATCACGCGCCACGGACGAACATGAAGACTTGGACGACACTGCAGCAGGCCCTACAACGACTCAAGACCCTGACAACGCTGGCGCTCCTCCATCATCATGATATTCTTCAGGGGCGTTAGTCCTCAGTTTCAACCCTTTTGGTCATTCGATGACAAAAGGGGAGAAATTTGAGTTAGTCTTCAAGCGGGTCTATCCTATATGGGCGTTTTTTTGCTAAGTTACAACTCTCGTTCTTCTGATGACTTTGCTGGATCGAGTTGTAGTCTTAAACTCTATGGTGGCCTGATACTTTTGTTGTGTTCTTCTGCATGCTTATTCCTCATTAATGTCAATGCACGCATGATGAAATACATCAGTCACCATATTTCATCATGCATTTCAAATTCTTCATATTATATATCAAATGCGTGTATGAATTACAAGATATAGGGGGAGATCTCCATGATTATACTCTTTAAGTGTGCATTGCTTCAAAAGCAAATTACTCACTATGCACATCTTCAGGGGGAGTTCTTCTATATCTTGCAATCAAATTCCTCAACATCAGTATTTACACTTCATATGTTTATCCCCGTTGAAAACTTAACCTATATTGTCATCAATCACCAAAAAGGGGGAGATTGTAAGTGCATCTAGTGCCCCTTAGTGATTTTGGTGTATTGAAGACTTATAGGTTAACGGACTGATGCGTTTGTGAGTGTACACAGGTGTATAAGTCTATGAGGAGTTTGATACTTACAGAGAAAGTCGACCCCTAAAAATGATGTTCTTCAACTAAAGACTTTGGATTAGTGAAGACTTTCTGAAGACTTTGAAAGTGAAGAAATTGGTGTGACCCTGAAGACTTGGCAATCATTCGAGGAACATGAAGCATGAAACTTTTGTTTTCGTAGTTTCATTTTCTCTTTCTTGAGTCATAGGAAACACCGTACTGTTAAAGGGGGTCGAGGAAATACTAAGGAAAATTTTCCATGTGATGCTCAACTCAAAATCCTATACCTACCAATCCCTTTGAGTGAAGCCATTGGAAATCTCATACAGTTCAGTCATATTCTTCAGTGATAGAGACAAAGTTCTTCTGGTCTCTGAGGAATTTTTTCTGACTGAGGAGTTAGGAATTCACCAGTGCGAATTGCCTACACAGTGAGGAACATGATAGCCCTGAGGATTTTGATAGTCAAAATTCCGACCGTTGCTGTGCTATGCGCCAGCTGTTGCAAAATATCTACCCACCTAATGGTCATATCAAACAAGGGCATTTATGTCTTATCATGTCGGCTGCTCCCTAGGCTATAAATAGCTGCCCCCTACAACCACTAGCTGGTTGGCTGCTCTGAGAGAAACTGACACTTGTCATTTGAGAGCATCCCTTCCTCTGAGGACTTTGAGCGAAAATCATCAAGTGAGGAAAACCCAAACCCAACACCTACAAACCCAAAGTGATTGAGCATCACTGAAGAGATTGATCCTGCGTGGATCCGACGCTTATTTCCTTTGAAGACTGTGCTTCTTCTAGACGGTTAGGCGTCAAGGTCTAGAGCATCCAAGAGGAATTGTGGATCGCCGAGTGACCGAGTTTGTGAAGGTTCGGAAGTCACCTGAAGACTTACCGCGAGTGATTGGGCGAGGTCTGTGCGACCTTAGATCAAGGAGAATACGGTGAGGACTGTGTGTCCGGGACTGGGTGTCCTCGAGTTTAAATACTCAGCCGCTCCAACCAGATGTACAACTGAGACAGCAGTTGGAACTGGTCTACCAAATCATTGTCTTCACCGAGCTTACTGGTTCTATTTCCTCAACTCTTTCATTTCCTCATGTCTGTTGTTGTGTGCCTGTTCATATCTGTTTGAAGATTTTGACTGAAGACTTTCTCAATTTCCTTAGGTCAATTTCTTCAGTCTGACCGTCTTCTTTCTTGTCTTATCCTGTGTTTACGCTTTCTGTACTCTATGCTTGTTTTCATCTCGTCATGATGACTATGCTTGTATTCTGTTATGTTTACTTCTGAGTACTTATTCCGCTGCTGGTAGTTCTTCATTTAGGAATTTCCTCACTAGCAAATTCCTCAGTGAAGAATTCATAAAAATCGCCTATTCGCCCCCCCCCTCTAGTCGATATAACGCACTTTCAATATGCATCTGAATTCTGTAGGGACTTCCTCAGTCCTTCGACTTCGTGTCGCAGCATATCTGATAGATGTCTTTCAACTTGAAGTTGAGACTCAAGAAGCCAAACTGATTCGGGCAGCGAGTTTGAAGAGTTTGTGTCAGCAGTAGTGGCCAGTAACTCAAACACTACATCGAGACATGACTTTGGGGTTGTCTCATTGTCTTGCAGAGAGTTTTTATCTGCTTTGACCAACAGGGATGTCTCACTATCTTGAACATTATCTGCATTACTTCCTTTACCATTGCCTCTTGACCATGCTGGTGATTTGATATGTAATCATCGGTGAACTGCTTTGGAAAGTACTGAAAACAAAGATATGCATAAATCGCTGTTACAAATTTTGAAATGTGACAAGGGGTAAAACAAGGTAAAAGAGTCCTAGAGTTGACTGATGTCTTCTTCATTGTGCAAAGAAAGATCTTGTTGTTATTCATCGCAAGTTTCTTTATCCCAACAATCTTTTTGAGTTTCTTGACTTGACTGATATTCATGGACATCTCATTTCTGCATATGCAAAATGGGTCAAACAGTGGGTCTAAGCCTATGACAGTAGGACCTACATATGCAAGACCAAATTGTAAGAAACCTAAATATTAGAATGATCTCTACAACTGCACAATAATGTGCTATTAGCGAAAGGACCATGCATGAGGAAACCTCGATCGTAAACCGTGGTGCCTCCCATTGTATAACACATATAAGGAATATCTTGATCAGGTTAACTAAGAGTTGCCATACTATTAGTAGAATATGTATTGAGTACAAGCAAATTCGATTTATTTCTCACATGCATAACAATACAAAATTTTACCCACAACAAATGAAAATCAAATTGCAGAATTGAACCAAACAATTAAGTGGACAGCAGAACAAATGAACCAAAATAGTTAACTGAGCACGACATTGCAGAATAGAATATATAGTAGAACGTAAGACAGTTAACGAAACAAAGAGTGCTTGAGAAAAGTACTACGAAATGTAGCAATTGTTGGACCAAACTGTTAATTGAACGTTACATTTCAGAATATCAGATTGCATATTAACATTATAGAGGACAAATCACTAGAAGGCACTGGCGGTGGCCTCGAGAAAACAACACGAACTATATTTAAAGTAGACAACCGTGTGGCGGTGTCGATGGTGGCCTCGAAGACGAGGTGCTCCTCCAACTTCTAGCGATTGGCACGCATGGCAGCCATCGCGACCTCGTCCGCGCATGTGGCCGCGATTTGCTTCTCCGCTGCCAAATGCTATTGAGCTCCATGCTATACTACGTGCAAAATGGCTGTGGGTGACGCTTAATTAGAGGACGGGGCCAGTCATTTGGGCGGAAGGTGTCACGCCGTTGGTCGAGGCATGTGGGATGGGGAAGGAGGAGGATGGTGTGGGTGGGTGTGGATTACCTGACATATCGATGAGGCCACGCAGCAAGAAGAAGGGGCGCCGGCGAGGAGGCTGCACTACAAGAAGAAGGGTAACCAGCAAGGAGGCGGCGCTGCTAGTAAGCAGTAGTGAAGGTTTGAACTTTTAAAGCAAGGAGGAACAGTGAATTTGTGGCTTTTGGTGGGGGGCGGGGAGATTGATATTTCCATGGTGGCAGAAAAATTTCGCTCGGTGCCGCGAGAAACTGGCGCGCAAGTGTGGTTCAAGCATGGGCGATGGACTGTAGACGACGAAGCTTCCTGCGTAAGCCAGACAAGACGGTGCGCCAAGATATATTATATCGCATCCCACACGATTCTTGCTAGTAAACTGTTTCTGGTCTACCTGATTTTTTTTATTATGTTTTGAAAGACAAAATGGTGTTACGGAGGGAAAGGATGGTGTTTGAATTGCTAGAACATTTATCTACAATGAACATGCAACTATATGAGTTTCATGTTAAAATTTGGAATTATTCCGGGTTCGTTTGGCCTTTTTTATGCATTAATTGAGTTTCTAGGCATTTAATGTGCATAATTCAAATTTGAACTACAGGCACATGTTCCAGTGCACCAAAGTTTGTTGAAAAATCACATGTGTGTCTTTGGGTGAATTTACAGGTCCCATGCAAGAAATGAGAATGAAATTCAAACATCTGGGCACTACTGCGAGATGCTGCTAATGCGACGCTATGATCAGAGACCCTTCGACAAAACTGTGTGCGATGCAATAATCGCAAACGATGGTGTAAAAAATCATCAAAAAAGTTGCAAAACATTTGCGATGACGAATGCATCAAACACGGTTCAGATTTTGGTTGCGTGTACAATGCAGGGCATATAATTCAGTTAAATTAACTGTTTCCGATGAGGATCAAAATAAACGGGCTGCCATATGATGGTGTGTGCGATATACAGCATACACTTCACTCGGATGAACTGTTTGCGATTAGATAACACAAAAGAAACGGTCAGTCAGATCAAAGGTGTGTGCAATATACGACATGTGGTTCACTCGGATGAATTGTTTGCGTTGAGACAAGAGAACAGAAATAGTTCAATATAGCAAGATGTGTGTGATACGCGGCAAATAGGTCTGTAATCAGAAATATTATGAAGACCGATAATAATAGAGTCGATTGCTTCTAACAAGACGTATGTGATATGCTCTGTCGACACAACATCTATTGGCCATTGGGGGACGGGCGGTCAACCGGATACGCCATAAGGATGCAAAGAGGCATCCTATATCAGCAAGGACTAGCTGCTCCACTAGTAGCTCATGTAAGAGAACTCTCAAGTAAGTGTGCTCAGGCTGGAGCAGCCATCAGATGGGTGACTGGATGGGAAGTTGTGTCGATGTTAAATTAACTGATAGGATGGGTCATATCTATCAAATTAAATGACTGATATGACCCATCCCATGAGTTAATTTAACCTTGAGGTCCTTGTTTTTATTTCAATTTTATTTTTTAACACATGTTAAAGAAGGTCTACCGCATTAGTTTTTGACAATGGGTATACGTGGCATACAGTTGATCTAGCCGATATGTTTGTGATGGAATAAGCCGTGTGTGTTGTGGGCAAACGCTTGCTAGTGTACAACCGTTTGCGATTGATGAATTCATCACCGACGGGTTCCCTAGTGTGGTCCGTGTTCATCTCATCATCATCTACTTCTTGTGCGAGCTCGATGTTCCTTCTATGCTCAGTTTCCATTAATTGATGGCATTTTATGAATACGCCAACGTTTTCCACCATTTCCTCACCTGTTTCACGCCACCCAGCGATATTGCGCATAGACGTAGGCGTGGCGCTACGCACGGATGCAACAAGCCCAGTTGTAGCACATCCACCTTTTCCAAGCATGCCAACCCACCAAAGCGCCACCTCTGCCATCAACCTCGTCGGCGAGGAAAACCAGAAGACGCCACGGCCTGTCGAGACCGTGGCGCTCCGCAGCAACGCGATGGACGACGTCGTGATGCACGTCATCCCCAGAGTTGAGCAGACCCTTGGCGCATGGCGCCTCGGCGCCGGATCAAGATAGGCATGTCAGCGCCGAGAGGCTACAGCTTGCCGCACAACATGATCGATGGCGCGCCGCAGAGCAAGCTAGGCGCGTCCGCGCCGATAGGCTGCGGCTCGCCGCATGGCGAGACCGTTGTAGTGTCGCAGAGCGAGAGGCGCGACGCACTACATAGCAAGAGCGGATCCATAGGTGCTTGCCAGGTGTCGACAGGGCGTCGCAGCTAGGTACACGTCCCGTCAGTACCCCCATTCCTTGCTAGGAGTGGGCACAGGCCCGCTGCGCCGTACTTGCACCAAAGGTCGGCCGCGCCGTACTTGCACCGGACGCCTGCCGCGCCGTTCGCATTGGTCGCGCCATTCGCCTTGTCCGCGGCCCGCTAGATGCCAACGCATGGGTCGGTAGGCTCGACCGCCTCCTTGGCCCAGGTGTCCACCTGGGCGCAGTAGAGGAACATGGTCGTCGCATCCTCGAGGTGGTGATCTCTGATGAAATAGCCAACTTGGAGCTCGAGATTGCGCTCCAGATGTACCTCGAGCGTGTCGACCGCTTGGATGAATGCATGCACGAGTTCAGGCAGAGCCAAGAGATATCGTAGGCAAGTGCTGCTGGTCATGGTATCATGGATGCTTTTTATTTTGTTGAGTCATTTCGACGAAGATAGATATCTATTCACAGCAATCATAGTATTGCTCTGTTTATTGCTCTGTTTCAATGTGTGTACTCTGTTTTCCGTTCTTATATGTTCTATTTCAATGTGTGTTTATACGCTTTCAATTATGTATATGTGGATGATAATAGATAGATTCAAATTAGTATTAAAAAACAGATAGAAAATGGAATTCACAATATATATATAATATTAATTGTTCATTAGTTCATCATAGAATATATATAATATCATCACATATACATGATGATACTTAACTACTAGGTACAATGCATAAAATTGAAAACGAACAATACTAAAACTAATAATCCCTCCTAGGGCCAGTATTCCGGCAGCCCCTCGCCATCAGCTCCCTGGTGCGCGGCGTCTTCCCAGTGCGAAGGCAGTACTCCGCCTCCTCCGCCTCGCAGCGCTTGACGTACCGATCTGCCTCTTGCAGGCGGACGAGCGCGAACGATCTTGCCATTTTGTTGGGCTCCCACCGGAGCTCCTCGCCGGTGGAACGCTGGAGCTTATTGGCTGAACTCCACGCAGCGATGAGGTTCCTAGCGCCTTTGGCCTTCCTCACGAAGTACCCGTCCTCGTACACCTCCTCCGCACAACAACACGCCTGCCCCCAAAGCTCCGCCGCCTCCTTTTTCCAGGCGGCATCACGGGCTTCACAGGCCACCTCATACCTGGCATCCTCCGCCATCTCCTTCTTGAAAAACACTTGCCTGGCTTTCTCAGCCGGCGGCAGAGACTTCTAAAGACAAAGATTGTACTGGCCCCAAAACCAATGCAAAATTGGGGGGGGGGGGGGGTCCGGCGCAACCTTGTCCGGCGACGCATAGAGGTCCTCGTCACTGCTCTTCGAGTGAGCGTCCTCGGGGGGTGGCGACTCCTCATCGGCGCGTGGGCAGACCAGCGGCGCCATGGCAGAGATTTGAGAGAGAGAGAGAGAGAGAGAGAGCGTGAGCAAGGGGAAGATGTAGATGAGAATGCAGGCTGGACGACGTGTCCAAGGTAGTATTTATTGGCGGCTGGAATCTAGATCGACGGGAACAGTATACACGCCCTTCGCCGGGATTTACTATAGCTTGAATTACACACGATTCCCGCAGCAAAATTCGTGTGTGAACATAATAGCTGACGGTTCCCAATGCAGAACCGTGTCTGATTAATAACACCCGCCACTCACCTTCCAAACCTCGAGGCGCGACATAGAGTGCCAATCGTGTGGGGGCCGGTTGTCTTGCAAGATTTTACATTTTCTTTTTTGAACACCAGATATTTACATTGTCTAATGATTTTTTAACTCGCACACAAATACACAAATATGATTTTTCAAACCGTTATGGTTAGCCGTTGCATGTAGATGTAGTTCAAATTTGAATTACGGTCATTGAATGGCTAGAAAATCACTTAAATGTCTTCAAAAGGTCAAATGATCCCTGAAATTTTCCAAATTTTCACATGACAATTGTATTAGTGCACGTTACATGTAGAAAAAATTGAAGGCCGTAAGAGGAAGCTATCTCCCGTTCATCATCAAACATGCATTGTTCCTTCTCGGAACCACGAGCCTTCTAGTGAGTTGCTCTGATTTGTGAGGCGTGTGTGTCCAAACTTTCGTCAAATAGGCCAATTCTTTACCACATCAACTTGGTGGGATGGCATTACATCAAGCAAGGTTTCCTGTTTTTCTGGTCATTTTTAATTTTTTTGGAATTAAAATGCCATGGCACTCCATGCATGTGTCCATACCGTGAGACCAATATGTTTGAAAATTCTTTCTAATTTACTGTACATTGAATTAACTCGCACGCAAGTACACAAATATGATTTTTCAAACCGTTATGGTTAGCCATTGCATGTACATGTAGTTCTAATTTGAATTACGGTCATTAAATGGCTAGAAAATCACTTAAATGTCTTCAAAAGGTCAAATGACCCCTGAAATTTTCCAAATTTTCACATGACAGTTGCATTAGTGCACATTACATGTAGAAACATTTTGAAGGCCATAAGAGGAAGCTATCTCCCGTTCGTCATCAAACATGCATTGTTCCCTCTCGGAACCACGAGCCTTCTAGTGAGTTGCTTCGGTTTGTGAGGGGTGTGTGTCCAAACTTGCGTCAAACAAGCCAATTTTTTTACCACATCATCTTGGTGGCATGATGTGACACCCCCGATTCAATCGTACACTAATCATACATGCAAATGTGTACGATCAAGATCAGTGACTCACGGGAAGATATCACAACACAACTCTAGACACAAATCAAAACAATACAAGCTTTATATTACAAGCCAGGGGCCTCAAGGGCTCGAATACAAGCTCGATACACAAGAGTCAGCGGAAGCACAATATCTGAGTACAGACATAAGTTAAACAAGGATGCCTTAAGAAGGCTAGCACAAAAGCAACACGATCGAAGAGGCGAGGCCTCCTGCCTGGGACCTCCTAACTACTCCTGGACGTCGGCGGTCTTCACGTAGTAGCATCCATCGGCGGTGGCATCTGGCTCCAAGGATCCACCATCTGGTTGTATCAACCGGAAAGAAGAAAGAAGGGGGAAAAGGGGTAGCAAAGCAACCGTGAGTACTCATCCAAAGTACTCGCAAGCATCAGATCAATACTAAGTATGCCTTTGTATCAAATGGAAGGGTTGTATCTGTGGACTGAACTGCAGAATGCCAGAATAGAGGGAGAAAACCTAGCCTATCGAAGACTAGCATCTTCACGCAGCTCCGAGCATCTTGCAGCATGTAGAAGAGTAAAGAATAGCAGTTTATAATTAACAAGCATGCTGTAATATAAATGCCCAGAGATCCTTCCTCGACTCCCAGCGAGAAAGCAATCCCGGAGCCACATATCTCAAGTATCCATTGTAGTTGTATAAGATCGGGATATAAGTCTGAACGTCCATTACCGTGGACACGGTATTCGAATATATAACTTCCCTGCAGGGGTGCACCACGTTACTCAACACGCTCGATCACTCTGGCCGGACACACCTTTCTGGGGTCAATGCCCGCCCTCGGAAGATCAACACGTCGCAGCCCTACCTAGGCTCAGCACAGAGGTCCCCGCCGGTCTTCATCCTAAGCACTCCGGGGTCTTGGGCCCATCGCCCGCAGCACTCCGGGTCGTTGCGAGCAGGGTGGATACCAGCACCGCCTCGGATGGCAAGCAGGATCCGACCGTGCCGCACTGCTGAACTGGACGTCTGACAAAGCTTCGGCTGATACTGCGACGTCACGGCCCATATCTATTCTCGCGTGGTGGTTAGTGCGTAAAGGCCAGAGGCCAACTCAGAACAAATACCCAAACCATAGTGTATTATTAGCTTGCGGAGACGAGCAGAGACTCACGATCGAAAGTGACCCCGTCGCCCCGTCTCGTGGACTTACGACAAGGGCCTAGAATGCCCGGCCGTGCCACGTAACCATCTTGCGGGTGCTCTCCGGGCCCGCCCGACTTTCACCAAGGTCTCAAGTAAAGTCATTGTAACCGTGTGTCCAAACATCAAGGGAAAACCCCGAGGAATCACCCCCGGTGGATTCCACTCAATGTAATCATCAAGGTGAACGTAAGAGGGACCACCCTCGAGGTTCACACTTGAGGTGCTGAACGACAGAGCCGTATCAGGAATGGTGAAAGAGGAAATCACCCTCGATGACCACGACCAAATAGCTACACTACAGAATTATCATTAGGAGTGCGTTATGAGGGATCACCCTCGGCACTCGATAGTAGCTCTGCAGAGTCGAGCAACAAAAGGGGCATGATGTGATGTGAGGTGTCGGGCTCTGGTCGTCGATCACGTTGATCGAGTCGTCGATGATGAAACAGGGGCAACAAGGACAAATACTGGGGGTCACTGATGGATCACTAGCCAAACTATACTAAGCAGTTTAGGATAAACAGATAGGTAACAATAAGCAGGTACAAAAGCAGGCTATGTATCAGAATAGGAGCAATCAAATACACTAGCAAAATCTAATGCAAGCATGAGAGTATAGAATGGGCGATATCGGGATGATCAAAAGGGGGGGGGGCTTGCCTGGTTGCTCAGACAAGAAGGAGGGTCGTCGTCGGCGTAGTCGATCAGAGTGGCATCAGCAGCGGCCTCGAGGTCTACCGAAGAGAAGAGGGGGAAGAAACAGTAAATACACGCAAACATATGCATAACAAGACAAATAAGCGGGGCTAGAAGTGTTCTAACGCAGCGCTAGGCGATACTGGCGAAGGGGGAGACATCCGGAAAAGTTTTCCCGGTTCCGAACGTTTGTCAGACAAATGAACCGTAGGGAAAAGGTTGCATGTTTGCTATGCTAGGAATGTGTGGCGGGCGAACAGACCGCGTATTTGGATTCATCTCGTCGTTCTGAGCAACTTTCATGTAGAAAACATTTTTATCCGAGCTACGGTTAATTTTCTATGATTTTTCAAAGTTTAAACAATATTTTGAAATTATTTTTAATTCGAAACAGATTAAAATGCTACGGGTACCCAGCCCGGTGTACACAAAGGTGCACATAGGGAATGACATGTGGGCCAGGGGGTCCAGTTTACCCAGTCAACAGCCCAGTCAGAGTTGACCGGTCAAAGTGAACAGTATTAGCGGGACCCAGCTGTCATGGACAAAAGCTAAATTTATTTTGATTAATTATTTTAATCTCCAGGGCACCTACATGTCATTTTCTATGCACTAAGTAATCAACAAATTAATCCTAAGCTAAACTAACCTAACTAAGCAAGGACCGGCCTCACATCTAGTGGATGTGCCACGGTTGTGGTGCCATGGCCAGTACGCATGGGCGCAAAGCCACGGCGGCCATTGCCACTGCCAACAGTAGCAGCAGCAAAAACGCAGCAACAAGCAAGGCAGTAGCAGTTAGCAGCAGTAGCAAGCAAAGCAGCGGCAGCGGCACAAGTAGCAACAGCGGCGGCCGAAGGGCGCGAGCGCTGGCCACGGCCAGGCAGGAGCAAGCGAGCGGGAAGCACGACGGCGCAGCCGGGCGAGGCACAGCAACAACAACACACAGCAGCAGGAGCAGTGGCGGTCAGCAGAGCAGCAAGCCGCAGCCGTAGCGGAGCAGAAGAAGACTGCGGTGAGGCCGGCGTGCACGCACAGAAGCAGCCGTAGCACGCACGGACACACGTACATACGCGTATGTGGGAGCTCGGACGAGCTCAGAGACGACGGCAAACGGCGACGAGCCAAAAGGGGAAAAGGAGGGGATCGGCATAGGAGCTAACCACGGAGCTCGTGGACGTGCTCGGGGCGGCCGGGGCTGGTCGGGGATGCGCAGGTCGACGGCGAGATGCGGTGACCTTGGCGGAGATGCACGAGGCTAGCGACGGCGAGGCGGCGTTTTGGCCTCGATCCAGAGGCGGGGACGATGTAGACGAGGACGACGAGGCCGATGGTCAACCTCCTAGGCGCCGGGGTCGATGGTGGCTGCGGTGGTGGTGCGGCGGCGCGGCCATTGGCGCGCTCGGGCGCTGCAGATCTGGAGGGGGGGGGGGAGAGAGCGAGTGGGAGAGCGAGGGGCAAGGGGGGAGGGGAGCCCGAGGGGGCGCGGTGTCGGCGTCCTTATCCACACGCCGGCGCCGTCGAGCTGGTCCGGCGGGGCGCCCCCTGTAGCGACCCCGGTCGGGGGAACAGGAGGTCGACCGAGGGAGGGGGGTAGAGTGGGCCGGCTGTGTGGGAGTGGGCCAAGGCCCAGGGGAGCCGGGGGGTTTTCTTTTCCCTTAACTCTTTTGCATTTTCTTTTTTTTTAACAGAAAAAATGTTATGCAATATTTGAGCTGCCAAAAGGAATTCTGAAAAATTGTGGGACTTGGCCAAATAAATACATTACAATATTTTGCGCCCGCCACAAAAAAGTTTGGGAGGAGTTTGAATTGATTTGGATTTTTCACAAATGGAAAAGCATTAAAAAATGCTAATTTGGAACTGCTTTAATTCTCAGGGGAAATTAGCTATCTCAAATGATGTTGAATCACTCATGACATTTAGTTAGTGAATATTTGCAACCCAGCAAACATTTTTGTTTTACTGTTTGGAGAAATAATTTATTTGACTTTATTTTAGAATTGAATTTGAATTGGCTTTGAATCTAAGTGAGATTAGCAACAGTAACAGTGATGACTTGGCATCATTAGTAAGGGATTACTGTACCTTGATTATCCGGGCGTTACACATGACATTGCATAAAGCAAGGTTTCATGTTTTTATGATCATTTTCAATTTTTTTGGAATTAAAATGCCATGGCACTCCATGCATGTGTCCATGCTGTGAGACCAATATGTTTGAAAATTCCTTCTAATTTACTGCACATGAAATTAACTCACACACAAGTACACAAATATGATTTTTGAAACCGTTTTAGCCGTTGCAACATGTAGTTCTAATTTGAATTACGACCATTAAATGGCTAGAAAATCACTTAAATATCTTCAAAAGGTCAAATGACCCCTGAAATTTTCCAAATTTTCACATGATAGTTGTATTAGTGCACGTTACACATTGAAAAAATTTGAAGGCTGTAAGAGGAAGCTATCTCTCGTTCGTCATCAAACATGCATTGTTCCCGCTCGGAACCACGAGCCTTCTAGTGAGTTGCTCCGGTTTGTGACGGGTGTGTGTTAAAACTTTCGTCAAACAGGACAATTTTTTTACCACATCATCTTGGTGGCATGACATTACTTCAACCAAGGTTTCATGTGTTTCTGATAATTTTTTATTTTTTTAGAATTAAAATGCTATGGCACTCCATGCTTAATTGTGTCATAGCCGTTAAACCAATATGTTTGAAAATTTCTTCCAATTTGCTGCACATGGAATAAAATCGCACACAAGTACACAAAATATGACTTCTCAAACCGTTATGGTTAGCTGTTGCATGTACATGTAGTTCAAATTTCAATTACGGTCATTAAATGACTAGAAAATCACTTAAATGTCTTAAAAGGTCAAATGACCCCTGAATTTTTCCAAAATTTGACATGGCAGTTATATTAGTACTACAAATGTTCTCGTACATTTAAAACACCATCCGTTGCCACTTTACTCCAAATTCGTATTTCACAGCTAATAAAAAATATCTACAACATCACACATAGTGTCGGCAACCCCCGATTCATTTGCGATGAAAATTTCTGGGTCTATTTAAGTCTTCCTCATTAAGCTTCGCCAGCTCGTCTACTCCAATGCCGGCAACCCCCGAATCCACAAATCCCGATCCCCATTCCTGCACCCCCTTCTTGCAAAGATGACTTCGTGGAAATGCTTCGTGAAGGCCCGTACGATGCCCCCCCCCTCCCGAGCGCCGCTGCCTGCGCCGAGAGTGCAGCCGCCTATGCCGAGAGTGTCACCTCATCCGCATTGAGGGCGACCGCTTCCGCCGAGAGGGTGTCTACGGCAGCCGACAGGGTAGCTGCAGCAGCCGAGACGGCTGCAGCTGCTGCTGCGACGGCAGCTGCAAACACCGAGAGCGCTTGATCTGCCGTCTGTGCCGCCGATGTCGCCCTGGCCAGGGTCGAGGCCATCCATGCTAAGATATTCCAGGCCACCTCAGAATCCAGCATGCAACCCACGTCTGAAAAGGCGGTGGTGGCCATGGAGCACCTGCTTCCTCATGAGGTCATCGAGCGGGAGCTGGAGATGCAGGAGGCAGCGGAGATCGAGGAGTGCCGGGAGGAGGAGTTGCGCGTGGCCCAGGTCGAGGTAGAGAAGAGTCTGTACATCGAGGATCGGCGGTGGAGTACCAACGCGAGCTCTGGCGCAGCCACTACTACAAGTACTACAACCCTGAGGGTGGCGCCGAGGACGAGGATGCGGTTGACTTCGGCAGGGGGACGCGGAGTCCACCAACGGTGGCATGTCGCCAGGACAAGTCATCGACGTCTCGTCTCACACCGGCGATGCATAGGCCGGCGCGGTGGCGGATTTGTTAAAATTATTCATACTTAGGCTTTGTTTTTAATGCTAGTCTTTTGTTAGAGCAATTTTTAGGTCAACTAGCTCTGTGTAATTACTAAAATTGCTTGATTCAGTATGTCTGGTATGTGTGTTGTACGCTCTTTTGTGTGCCCAAATTAGCAAGCGATGTTAAATTATTCAATGACATACCCGGGTAAATTTCCACCAAAATTTGACTTATCAAACTCATCGCATGCATGTTAAGCAGAAGATTCGTTTGCGATGCACACTATCATTCAAAGTGAATGGTGTCCGGTGGCACCGCACGCAAAGTTTCCCTCCACATTTTGAAATTTTTGGCCTACCGCCAAAATATCTACCCTCCCCCCTTCCCCATCCCCTTTTCTCCCCGACCATAAGTCACATTTCCCCTGTTTCCCCCTTCCTTCCTTCCTTCCTAAGATATAGCCGCTTCCTCGCTTGCTTCCTCGCTCTCGCCATCTCGCATCCTACCGCTCGGGTCGCCATGGTCTTCTTCAAAGACCTCTCCAGCGGTTCCTCCTCCTCCTCCGACTCCTTAACAATCCGGGTATGCCTCTCTTCTCTCTCTCGGGCTATGACTTGGAATGAAGGATTTTTACCCGGCGGTCGATTTGAGTCATTTCTTCCTCTTGTAATTCCCTAGGACCATCAGTTGCAATGAATGGAGCGGGGTGGCTGAAGATCTGTCTGCTTATTGTCACCATCAATCTCCATGTGTGAAGCTAGTTGCGTTTGAATCTGTGGACAGTGGGAGGAAGTTTCTGGCATGTGCAGAGAAGGTTAGACCCTCTTTCGTTGTTACAAATCATTTGTTAGATGTGATTCAGACACAGTCACGGTCCCAATGCATTCATACCACACCTTCAACCAAACATATCCTAAGACAGTGTCACAGTTTGTACCTAGTATCTAAAACTGTTGGCATCTCATCAGCGGTGCCATTAGAAAATTATTTGGCACCGCTTCAGCAGTTTGTGGAGCCAACTTGTCCACACATCCGAGAAGCCAAGCAGTAAAATACTAAATCTTTATGGCACGAATAAACAGGGCGTCGGAGCAACTAGGTGCTCCGGAGTTCGGGTCCCTGATTTTTTTCCGCTGCGTCGGCTCGCCAGTGCAGGGCACCGGTGTGAGATGTAGCAACAGTTGTCTTTACACTGGTTTTGGTATACATAGTGGACGGCCTTAGTGCTATTACTCTATGTTAGTAAATTTGTGCATGTACACACCTGTTAGTATCAATTTGCTGTCATACAAACACTGTCGCTATGTTGTTGCAGTTATATTTACCTTCCTCTTGAAATGTTCAATTTGTTATTTATAGAACATGAGTAAGAACTTGTAGCATTGTTGTAGTTAATTATAGCTTTTGATGTTTCAGAATTTGGTTGTTGTCTCAGTAGCAGTTAATTCATTTGCACATTGAACTTTTTGAAAAGATATGTCATAATTAACATGTTTCTTCATTTTTTCAAAATAAGTATTGGTGATTTTCTATGTTGCTGTAAACCCATTTTCCCTACAATTGTTACTAGTATAGTTTTAAATATTATAGGATGAACGGAAGTGTTCTTACTTGGAGTGGGTTGATCAAGAGTGGCCACAGTCTTTGGAAGATGTGCCTAGCAAAGCTTTGGAGTATGTATCAGGAAGAGAACAGAGGTAGGCTTAGAGAAAGTGTTGTCAACGCTGAAAAATATTTGAAGATGCAGGATAAAAAGAGGAAGGTGGAGAATGAGCTCAGATTTTTTAAATCAGACTTTGCTAAGATGGTGTTGGCGAAGGAGGAGGCACTTTCCTAGCTGGCCAGTGCAAAACAGGTTCTTACTGAACTAAAAGCAGAGGTGGATAAGGCGAGCCTGGATGATCTCGATTAGGGAAATGAATATATTGTTCTAATATTGTTCTTATGAAGTTGAACTATCTATATGATGTACTGTGTTGTTTTCTGGTAGCTACCGTCCTGTGATGTTAAAATATATCTATGTGCCTGATATGAAATTGGCAAATAGCTGTTCGATATGAAATGTGAATTTGCGTAATACTGGAATTATTAATTGTAAACTAATAAACCTGCTAAATGAGTCATGGAACTTTGCAAACGGTTCTAGAAGTAAAAGCGCTTGTGATGGATAGCCCAATGTCACACAGTTTTCTTCGTCAAATCGTGTGTGATGTAGTTTATAAAAGCAAACGATTAATCAAGGCAGAGTGTGTGTGATAGTTACACCTATCACACATGAGCCTATACATAAACCTGTGTGGGATGTACATACGAACGGAAACGTTTTCCCTGGATTAACTGTGTGGGATGTACATACAAACGAAAACGTTTTCCCTAGATTGACTATGTGGGAAGTACATACGAACGGAAAAGTTTTCCCTGGATTGACTATGTGGGAAGTACATACGAACATAAACGTTTTCCTTGTATTGACTATGTGGGATGTACATAAGAACGGAAACGTACTCCTTGGATTGACTGTGTTCGATATACATATGAACGGAAATGTTTTTCTGGGATTCACTGTGTGGGATGTACATATGAACGGAAACAATTGGGATTCGATGCCTCGCCCAATCGCACACGAGCTCATTTTGCCCCAACCTATGTGCCAGGAGGGCCTATCCCCGACGGTTTCTGGGTCGTGTGGGACGGACCTCCCTATCGCCCACACTCACTTGGCGATGGTTCCAAATGTCGTCGCGAAAAGGGGTTAAAAACCATTTGTATAGCACCGACGCGTACGAGTGGGGCATCATGGCTTGGCCAGAAACATTGAAAAACTTGGTTTTTAAATTCCTGTAAATCCAAAACTCGCCTAAAAATCATGAAACATGGCATGGTGTCATTTCATGGCACCAACATGTTGTGGTAAAAAAATTAGCCGAATTGGTATAAGCTTCTTGCAAACCAGAGCTTCTCTCAAGAAGGAGCGATGTTTCGAGAGGGAACGTGTCACCTTTGTGTGCAAAACGACATACGCTGCCCCCTCTTTATTGTTTTACAGAGCCAACATAGAACTATATGAGCGACGTGTTAAAAACTGCAATTATTTCGGGTTCGTTTGGCCTTTTTATGCATTAATTGAGTTTATGGGCATTTAATGTGCATAATTCAAATTTGAACTACAAGCACATGCTCCAGTGCACCAAGGTTGGTTGAAAAATAACATGTGTGTCCTTGGGTGAATTTCTAGGTCCCATGCAAGAAATAGGAATGAAATTCAAACATATGGGCGTCGTGGCTCAGATGGGAACATTGAGAAACTTGGTTTTTAAATTCCTATAAATCCAAAACTCACCTGAAAATCATGAAACTTGGCATGGTCTCATGTCATGGCACCAACATGCCTTGGTAAAAACAATTTGCCGAATTGGGACAAGTTTTGGTATAAGCTTCTTGCAAACCGGAGCTTCTTTCAAGAAGGCTCATGGTTCCGAGAGGGAATGTGTCACCTTTGTGTGCGAAACGATATACGTTGCCTCCCCCTGCTACTTCTTGAGCTTGCGTTGATATTTCCCTTGAAGAGGAAAAGGTGATGCAGCAAAGTAGAGATAAGTATTTCCCTTAGTTAAGAACCAAGGTATCAATCTAGTAGGGGGCACAAGCAAGTCTCCAATATATGCACCTGCACAAACTAATAAACACTTGCACTCAACGCGAAAAAGGGGTTGTCAATCCCTTCACGGTCTCGAACAAGAGTGAGATCTAATAGAGATAGGTATAAAAGATAAATAAAAGATAAAACTAAAGTAAATCTAAATAAATTGAAGCAAGGTATTTTTGGGTTTTTGGTATATAGATCTGAAAATATATGATGGAAAATACACCTGGGGGCCATAGGTTTCACTAGAGGCTTCTCTCTTGAAAGAAAACACATGGTGGGTGAACAAATTACTGTCGAGCAATTGATAGAAAAGCACAAGGTTATGACGGTATCCAAGACAATGATTATGAATATAGGAATCACGTCTGTGTCAAGTAAACCGAAACGATTATGCATCTACTACTATTACTCCACACATCGAACAACTCCTGCCTGCATCTAGAGTATTAAGTTCATAAGAAAAGAGCAACGCTTTAAGTAAGATGACTTGATATAGAGGGATAAACTCAAGCAATATGATGAAAACCCCATCTTTTTACCCTTGATGGCAACAATACAATACGTGCCTCGCTACCCCTACTATGTCACTGGGTGAGGACACCACAAGATTGAACCCAAAACTAAGCACCTCTCCCATTGCAAGAAAAACCAATCTAGTTGGCCAAACCAAACCAATAATTCGAAGAGAAATACAAAGATATTTAATCATGCCTAAAAGAATTCAGAAAAGACTCAAATAATATTCATAGATAATCTGATCATAAATCCACAATTCATCCGATCTCGACAAACACACCGCAAAAGAATATTACATCGGATAGATCTCCGAGAACATCGAGGAGAACATTGTATTGAAGATCAAAGAGAGAGAAGAAGCCATCTAGCTACTTGCTATGGACCCATAGGTCTGTGGTAAACTACTCACGCTTCATCGGAAGGGCATCAAGGTTGATGTAGAGGCCATTCGTGATCGAATCCCCCTCTGAAAGGGTGCCGGAAAAGGCCCCAAGATGGGATCTCTTGGGAGCAGAGGCTTGCAGCGGCGGAAAAGTAATTTGGTGGATGCTTGTGTGGGTTTGGGAATATTTGGGATTTTATAGAGCAAGAATTAGGGTTGGAGGACCCCGAGGAGCCCACAAGCCAAGGAGGCGCGCCGCCCCCCTAGGGCACGACCTGACGGCTTGTGGGTCCCTCAGGACTCTTCTGGCCCCCTCTCCCAGCTCTGTGGATGTCTTCTGGTCCAAGAAAAATCATCGTAAAGTTTTATTCCGTTTGATATTCCTTTTATGTAAAACACAAAAACAAGGAAAAAAACAGAAACTGACACTGGGCTGTAGGTTAATAGGTTAGTCCAAAAAATAATATAAAATAGCATACTAATGCATATAAAACATCCAAAGAAGATAATATTTATCAAGCATCCCCAAGCTTAATTCCTACTCGTCCTCGAGTAGGTAAATAATAAAAATAGAATTTTTGATGTGGAATGCAACCTAACATATTTATCCATGTAATCTTCTTTATTGTGGCATGAATTATTCAGATCCATATGTTTCAAAAAAAAGTTTAATATTGACATAAAAATAATAATACTTCAAGCATACTAATAAAGCAATCATGTCTTCTCAAAATAACATGGCCAAAGAAAGTTATCCCCACAAAATCATACAGGCTGGCTATGCTCCATCTTCATCACAAAACGTATTTTATCATGCATAACCCGATGGCAAGCCAAGAAATTGTTTCATACTTTTGGTGTTCTCAAACTTTTTCAACTTTCACGCAATACATGAGCGTGAGCCATGGACATAGCGCTATTGGTGGAATAGAATATGGTGGTTGTGGAGAAGACAAAAGGAAGGAGATAGTCTCACATCAACTGGGCATATTAATGGGCTATGGAGATGCCCACCAATAGATATCAATGTGAGTGAGTAGGGATTGCCATGCAACGTATGCACTAGAGCTATAAGTTTACGAAAGCTCAAAAAGAAACTAATTGGGTGTGCATCCAACTCGCTTGCTAACGAAGACCTAGGGCAATTTGAGGAAGCACATCATTGGAATATACAAGCCAAGTTCTATAATGAAAAAATCCCACTAGTATATGAAAGTGACAGAATAGGAGACTCTCTATCATGAAGATCATGGTGCTACTTTGAAGCACAAGTGCGGAAAAAGGATAGTAACATTGTCCCTTCTCTCTTTTCTCTCATTTTTCTCTTTTTTTATTTGGGATTCTTTGGCCTCTTTTATTTTTCGTAAAGTCCGGAGACTCATCCCAACTTGTGAGGGAATCATAGCTTCCATCATCCTTTCCTCACATGGGACAATGCTCTATTAATGATGATCATCACACTTCTATTTACTTACAACTCAAGAATTACAACTCGATACTAGAACAAGATATGACTCTATATGAATGCCACGAGCGGTGTACCGGGATGTTCAATGATCAAGAGTGACATGTATAAAAAATTACGAATGGTGGCCTTGCCACAAATACAATGCCAACTACATGATCATGCAAAGCAATATGACAATGATGGTGCGTGTCATAATAAAATGGAACGATGGAAGTTGCATGGCAATATATCTCGGAATGCCTATGGAAATGTCATAATAGGTAGGTATGGTGGCTGTTTTGAGGAAGTGTATATGGTGGGTTTAACGCACCGGCGAGAATTGTGCGGTACTAGAGAGGCTAGCAATGGTGGAAGGGTGAGAGTGCGTATAACCATGGACTCAACATTAGTCATAAAGAACTCACATACTTATTGCAAAAATTTAATAGCTACCGAAACAAAGTACTACACACATGCTCCTAGTGGGATAGATTGGTAGGAAAAGACCACCGCTTGTCCCCGACCGCCACACATAAGGAAGACAATCAAAAAATAAATCATGCTCCAACTTCATCACATAACGATTCACCATATGTGCATGCTACGGGGATCACAAACCTTAACACAAGTATTTCTACCAATCCACAATTACTCACTAGCATGACTCTAATAACACCATCTTTTTATATCAAAACAAATGCAAGGAATCAAACTTCTCATATTAGGACCAAATTCCTTGCATTTATATCCCTCATATCAGTTATATCAAACTTCACCACATGATATGCTCTTTATATGGAAGTTTTTATTATATCCCTCTTGGATGCCCATCATATTAGGACTAAATTCGTAACCTAAGAAAATTTACCATGTTGTTTAGAGACTCAAAATAATATAAGTGAAGCATGAGAGTTCAACAATTCCTATAAAACAAAGCCACTGCCGTGCTCTAAAAAGATATAAGTGAAGCACTAGAGCAAACTGCCTAGCACATAGAGTATTCTAATAAATTCACGATTCATGTGTGTCCCTCTCAAAAGATGTGTACAGCAAGGATGACTGTGGCAAACTAAAATGCAAAGACTCAAATCATACAAGACTCTCCAAGCAAAACACATATCATGTGGTGAATAAAAATATAGCCTCAAGTAAATTTACCGATGGACGAAGACAAAAGAGGGGATGCCATCCGGGGCATCCCCAAGCTTAGATGCTTGGTTTTCCTTTGATGACCCACAAGTATATGGGGTCAATTGTAGCTTTTTTGATAAGTAAGAGTGTCGAACCCAACGAGGAGCAGAAGGAAAAGACAAGTGGGTTTTATCAAGGTAATGTCTACAAGTGCTAAAATTGTAAGTAGCAGAGTAGCTTGATAGCAAGATAATTTGTAATGAGCAAGTAATGATTGTAGTAACAAAAGTGTAGCAAGATAGCCCAATCCTTTTGAGGAAAAGGACAGGCCAAAATGGTCTCTTATGATAAGCAAAGTGTTCTTGAGGGTACACGGGAATTTCATCTAGTCACTTTCATCATGTTGGCTTAATTCGTGTTCGCTACTTTGATAATTTGGTATGTGGGTGGACCGGTGCTTAGGTGTTGTTCTTACTTGAACAAACCTCCTACTTATGATTAACCCCCTCGCAAGCATCCACAACTATGAGAAAAGTATTAAGAATAAATTCTAACCATAGCATTAAACTTTTGGATCCAATCGGTCCCTTACGAAATAGTGCATAAACTAGGGTTTAAGCTTCTGTCACTCTCGCAACCCATCATCTAATAACTACTCCATAATGCATTACCTTAGGCCCAAATACGGTGAAGTGTCATGTAGTCAACGTTCACATGACACCACTAAGGGAATCACAACATACATATCATCAAAATATCAAACAGATATCAAGTTCACATGATTACTTGCAACATGATTTCTCCTATGACCCCAAGAACCAAAGTAGCTACTCACAAATGATAATCATACTCAAGATTAGAGGGGTATTAAATATCATAATGGATCTGAACATATAATCTTCCACCAAATAAACCATATAGTAATCAACACTACTAGTCACCCACAAGCACCAATCTATAGTTCCAGTACAAATATTGAACACAAGAGATGAACTAGGGTTTGAGATGAGATGGTGTTGTTGAAGATGTTGATGAGGATGGCCCTCCCCAAGATGGGAGAGTTGTTGGTGATGATGATGACGATGATTCCCCCCCCCCCCCCCGGGAGGGAAGTTCCCCCAGCGGAATTGTTCCGCCGGAGGGCAAAAGTGCTCCTGCCCAGGTTCCGCCTCGAGACAGCGACGCATCATCTTGAAAGTCCTATCCTTAGTTTTTCTAGGTAAAATGACTTATATACCAAAAGAGGGGCACTGGAGGTGGGCCTGGGTGAGCACAACCCACCAGGGCGTGTCTGGGCTCACTGGCGCGCCCAAGTGGGTTGTGCCCACCTGGTGGGCCCCCTCTGGTACTTATTTGCTCCAATATTCCTCAAATATTCCATAAAAAATCCTCGTAAAGTTTCAGCTCATTTAGAGTTGTGCAGAATAGGTAACCTGGCATAGCTTTTTCAGGTCCGGATTTCCAGCTGCCAGAATTCTCCCCCTTTGTGTGTACCTTGCATATTATGAGAGAAAACACATTAGAATTACTCCAAAAAGCATTATTATACAATAAAACAACATAAATAACAGTAGGTAAACATGATGCAAAATGGACGTATCAACTTCCCCAAGCTTAGACCTCGCTTGTCCTCAAGCGAAAACTGAAATCAAAAAACATGTCCACATGCTTAGAGAGAGAGAGAGAGGTGTCGATAAAAACAAAAATACGGACATAGCAGCATCATGTAACTTATTATAACAGCAACAAACTTTAACATAAATCTTTTATCATAGAACTTCTATCATAGACTTCTCATGAACAAGTGACAATTCATCACAACATCGAAGTATAAAGCACAAAGTCTATTGGAAACCAACAAACTATGTTCTCAGTCAACTTTGCAACTACAATTCATCATCTTTTCAGGAAGGGTCACGAATCGGAGCCTTTAGGAAAGTTCACATACTCAACCATTATTTAGTCTTCTATGATTGCTAACACTCACCGCGTACACATGAGCAAAATGTTTCAATCGTACACATAGAAAGATAGGGGCTTATAGTTTCGCCTCCCAATGTATTCACCTCAAGGGTGATTTCAACAATAATGTCGGTGTTCTGGATATGGGGGTATCCGGCCCTGCCTGCCTGCGGCCCACCACGTGGCCCCATCGACGGCCTGGTACGGCCCAGCTTTAGGATCAACAACTCAAGACCCTTGCAAGGAGCCAAGCCTCGCGAGGCAGATGACGCCAAGACCCCCGAGGGGATCGGCCTCCCCAGGCTGGCTCCCGAGGGGCAGAGAGTTCCATACAAGGTTTACCTCATGAAGCTCAGCTGACGTGAGCCATGACGACCAAAGCCAAGAGGGTGCCAGGCAGGTGCCAGGCGGTCGCAGAGCGCATGTTTCCTCTTTGGTGCAAGGGAGGCACGCCACAGGTGCGGAGTCCCGAGGAACCAGCCAAAGGTTTCCATTCTGGTGCAACAAGACCAAGACCGCCAGAACGGCAGGACGGAGGTCATCGGCGAGCCCACCTCAGCGTCACGACCAGAGGCTTTTCGCAGGCAAAGACTACTTTTGTCAGGATAAGTTGTACTACTTGTCCCCTTTCAAAACCAGCCATTGTGGGACCCCTTCCGCCAACAATTGGGAAGAGGACTGAGGCCACTATAAATAGGACTAGCCACCACCATAGAGGCAGACAAGCCGAACTAGCTCACACCTCACCAGCTCCCTCGAGCTCAAGAACACCTCACCTCCTGAGGCCAGTTCATCCACTGTACTAGTTCATCCTCTGCCCTCTGAGGAAATGGTGGTCCGAACCAGGATAAACTGTTGTGTCTCTTTGTTTCTTCGAGCTTGTTGCGCTAGGCTTAGGAGGATCGCGAGTAGGCAGGCTGAGTAGGTTGAGATCTCCGCACGCACCCCAGAGTTCGAACCTCTCAAGGGTTTGCAGAACCCGTAATCCCACATTTGGCGCGCCAGATAGGGGTGCGTCGGAAATCTTCTACCCCGACCGCCAGATCGCGTCGCTGGCCCCGATGGCGGGCGTTCCTCCGTCGACCCAGCCGACACACACTCCCGAAGAAGCGCCGGGGCTGCGCTGTTTCACCCTCTCCCCGCAGCAGGTGCAGTGGCCGCCCAAGTTCCGATCGGAGATGCCACCACGTTACGACGACGCGTCGGATCCGGCCGCCTTTCTTCAAGCATATGAGGAGGCAGTCTGGACGGACGGCGGAGACGACAAGGTGAAGGCCAACTGGCTCCCCATGGCCCTTGTAGACGCTTCGCGCGCCTGGTTAGTCAACCTGCCGGCGTCCTCTATGGCCTCCTGGGAAGAGCTACGTGACCTGTTCCTTGCCCGCTACACGGCACCGGTGCCCCCGGTCGTCACAGCTCTCCTAGGTGGCTCGCAGGCACCACCCTCCGACCGCCACACCAAGTAGTTCTACCGGCGAGTAAGCGCCAGCCAGGCGGGCTCGGAGGCTCCCCCGGGCTGGACGATGCCCAAGGCCGACCTTACCTTCGGCCTCGAGGATCATCCTGCTGCAACAATGGGAGCAGGCGCGCTCCCAATGCTTTGCACCCCCATCATCTGCAACGTGGCGATCACCAGAACCCTCATCGACGGTGGAGCCGGCCTCAACATGCTCTCCCTGGAGGCATTCGGCCTGCTGCAGGTGCCGCCCAGCCGGCTCCGCCCCTCCAAGCCTTTCTTTGGGGTCGGCGGCGGCTCAACCAGCCCCCTGGGGCAGATCCACCTCCCTGTCACCTTCGGGACCCGCAAAAACTACCGCACCGAGCTCATCGACTTTGACATCGCCAGGATCGACCTGCCATACAATGCCATTCTGGGGTACCCGGCCTTGGCCTAGTTTATGGCTGCGACCCACCCTATGTGCAACCTCATGAAGATGCCCAGCAGCAATGGTGTCCTCACGGTGGCGGGGGACACCAAAGGCGCGCTGCAGGCCCTCAAGCTCGCCTTCAGGTCAGCCGCGTCCGTGCTGCCCGACGAGAAAGGGGGTCAGGAGGCCCCAAAAGCAGCGCTGGCCAAGAAGAAGCAATAGTTCTCCCAAGACTGAGCCGAGATGAAGCAAGTGCTGGTTGGTGAGGATGGAGCGGCCAGCGCCACCTTCACCATAGGGACTGGCCTCCCTTGGGACCAAGAGGAGGCATTGGTAAACTTTTTGCAAGCCAACAAGGATGTATTCGCCTGGGAACCCAAACACCTGGCTGGGGTCCCAAGGGGAATAATTGAGCACCACCTGAGGGTATGCCCAAACATGCGACCAGTGAAGCAGAAGGCTCGTCGCCAGTCCACCGAGAAGCGGGCCTTCATCGTCCAGGAAACCCGCAAGCTACAAGCCACAGGGGTCATCAGAGAGGTACGGTACCCGGAGTGGCTGGCGAACCCCGTCATCGTCCCCAAGAAAGGAGGGAAGGAGCGCATGTGTGTCGACTTCACCAACCTCAACAAGGCCTGCCCGCAAGATCCCTTCCCGCTCCCTCGCATTGACCAGATCGTGGACTCCGCCGCCGAATGCGACCTATTGTGCTTCTTGGATGCCTTCTCAGGCTACCACCAGATCAAGATGGTCGTGCAGGATGTGGAGAAAACGGTGTTCCTGACCCCCTGCGGGGTGTACTGCTACACCTGCATGCCCTTTGGGCTGCGTAATGCCGGGGCAACCTTCCAGCGATTGATGCATATCGCCCTGGGCTCGCAGCTCGGGAGGAACGCAGAGGCCCATGTTGATGATATAGTGGTGAAGTCTCGGGAGGCCGGGACCCTGATAGCAGATCTGGAGGAGACGTTTGCCAGCCTGCGCAAGGTGGATCTTCGGCCTAATCCTGAGAAGTGCATGTTTGGGGTTCCCTCTGGCAAGCTGCTGGGCTTCTTGGTGTCACACAAAGGGATCGAGGCCAACCTAGAAAAGGTCCAGGCAGTAGAGGACATGAGCCCCCCACAGACCCTGAAGGAGATGCAGAAGCTACCGGGCTGCGTAACCTCGCTTGGGCGCTTCATTTCCAAGCTAGGGGAGCGCGCCCTCCCATTCTTCAAGCTGATGAAAAGGAAGGAGCCGTTCGAGTGGACCCCGGAGGCGGACGTATCCTTTCAAGACCTCAAGAGATATTTGACCAGCCCGCAAGTGATGGTGGCACCACGCCCTCTCGAGCCCTTGGTGCTCTATCTGGCAGCCACCCCTCACTCAGCCAGTGCCGCCCTGGTGGCACTGAGGAAGGAACGCCCATCCAAGAAACCTCGGCAGGATGCACAACCATCAAGCAAGACACAGCACCCTCAGGATGGTGTGTCTGGGGCCTCAACCGACCTGGTGGTCGACATTCCTCCCGAGGCCACGATCGACCCCGCAGCCACCGAGGCTCCCAAGGGCGGACCTCGCGAAGCCATGGAAGACCCGCGCCCTCACAAAGAACAAGAATCTGCTGATGCCTCACCCCTCGTCGAGCACCCTGTCTACTTCGGCAGCACGGTACTGAGGGAGGCCCGGGCGCGCTACCCCATGCCTCAGAAACTCCTGCTCGCGCTCCTGGTCGCCTCCCGAAAACTGCACCACCTACTTTCAAGGCCACCCCATCAAGGTTGTTTCGGCGTACTCGCTGGAGAGGGTGCCGCGGAGCCCGAATGCCACCGGGCGAGTTGCTGAATGGAACATCGAGCTTCAGGCATTCAATCTCGAGTTCAGCACCACCAGGGTCATCAAGGGTGCGGCCCTCGCGGACTTCGTGGCCGAGTGGACTGACACTCCCGACCATGGAGTAAGCGAGGACCGCTCCCTCCTGCCAAGAGACGAGGAACCGGACGGATGGATCAGGTACTTTGATGGGGCATTTGCGCGACAAGGCGCAAGAGTAGGGACCATCCTCATCTCACCCACCAAGGACAAGCTCTACTATGCAGTGCAGCTCTGCTTCTAGCAGGGCGAGAAGATCTCCAACAACACTGCAGAATTCGAAGGCCTACTCGCCGGGCTCAGGGCCGCGGCCGCGCTGGGGGTGAAGCGACTCACCATCAAGGGTGACTCTCAGCTCCTCGTCAACTTCTCCAACAAGGAGTACACGCCTAACGACTAGCACAAGGAGGCGTACCTAGAAGAGGTGCGCAAGATGGAGAAGTGGTTCATGGGCGTGGAGCTATAGCACGTGCCATGTGGGACGAACAAGGAAGCAGACGACATCGCCAAGAGAGCCTCCCGCAGGCTCCCTTAGGAGCCGGGGGTGTTTGAGGAGTGGCTCTTCAAGCCGTCTGCGACTCCCCACGCCACGACTCCAGCACCACCTCAGGAGGATTAGCCTCAGGCACCTGAGACGGGTGCCCCAGCCTATGGCCACCCCTCGGGGGCCCACCTGCTGCTTGCACTCGAGCCTCAGGAGGGGTGCTGGACCAAAGAGTTCAAGGCGTACTTGCTTCAAGGGACCCTGCCAGAGAAGGAGGAGGATGCCGAGCGCGTGGCCCATCAAGCTACCGTGTACTGCATCCAGGATGGTGAGTTATATCGCAAGAGGCCCAATGACGTTTTGTTGCGGTGCATCTCTAGGGAACAAGGGCTCGAGCTGCTAGCGGACATACATGGTGGGGACTACGGGCATCATTCCTTGTCACGCACTTTGGTGGGCAAGGCGTTCCGCAACAGCTTCTACTGGCCCACTGCGCTCAACAACGCCGCAGAGTTGGTGCTTTCTTGTGAAGCATGCCAGTTTCACGCCAAGCAAATCCATCAGCCCGCGCAGGGCCTCCAGACCCTACTCACATGGTCGTTCACGGTCTGGGGGCTGGACATCTTGGGGCCGTTCCCTTGAGCAGCAGGGGGCTACTGGTACCTCTACGTCACCATCGACAAGTTCACCAAGTGGGCGGAGGTAGAAGCCGTGCGCGCTATTCCAGCTGGATCATCCGTCAAGTTCATCAAGGGAATCGTGAGCCAGTTTGAGGGTCCCCAACCACATCATCACTAACAACGGCTCATAGTTCACCAACAACCTTTTCAAAACATAATGTGCTAACATTGGAACGCAGATATGCTACGCCTCAGTGGCACACCCACGGAGCAATGGCCAGGCTGAGCGGGCCAATGCAGAAGTCCTGAGGGGCCTCAAGACTGGGACCTTCAAGAAGAAGCTCGAGGCTTGTGGCAGGGGCTGGCTCGACAAGCTGCAGTCCGTGCTGTGGTCCATCCACACCGCCGCGACCAAGCCAACGGGAGAGACAACGTTCTTCCTCATCTACAGAGTAGAAGCGGTTCTCCCTCACGAGGTCAAGCATCGCTCCACGCGGGTCCTGGTGTTCGACGAGGCGCGCCAGGACGCCACGTGGGGGATGGATCTCGTGCTGGGGGAGGAACGCCCCGTCAACCCTCGCTCCGGGCGGCGAGGTACCAGCAGGCACTACGGTGGTTCCACTGCCGCAGCGTCCGCTCCAGGACATTAGAGGTGGGTGACCTCGTCCTGAGGTGGGTGCTCTCCTGGGAGGGGCTGCACAAGCTCTCTCCCATGTGGGGGGGGGGGGCGTTTAGGATTGCCCGTGTCTCCAGGCCTGGCACCGCGCACCTGGAGACACAGGACGGGGTCCCCATCCAGAACGCCTGAAACACCCAGCACCTCCGGAAGTTCTACCCCTGGAGAAAAGCTCCGGCCTATGAAGCAAGGTTCCTGCCTGTGAAGGTCTCCACTTGTGACACTCTCACGTAATAATGAGTGGGGCTATACACGCCCCGGAGTCTCCTGAGAGTCGCCCTGGGGCCTCATGGGGGCTCCCTCCCACATCTTAGTGGCAACACTTAGCTCCGCACTGGTGAGAAGAGAAGATTAGGTGTCGGACATGGCTGTTCATTTGCTTTCTGAAGTTGCTTGCAGTTTTTTAGTGACCTTTCAATGGATTTGGTATTTTCAAACTCTGGTTCCTCGAGCTGTTTCCTTCTCCTGAGCTATTTTTGGCCTAAGGGCATGAGAGAGGTGGCAGTCGCCCATCACTTCCTCTCGTGTGCCTCACTCATGGGGCTAGGTAGGTGTGTGCGCTTTGGGCCTGCCCTCGCGCGCACGCACCGCGCCGAACCTTGGTGCTTCAGCTTCATCCTCGCGAGGAGCCCTCCATCAAGCTCACGGGCACCAGCACCCCTCATATCCGTGCCCCCCAGGCAGCGCAACGCAGTGCATCAAGTCCGAGCTAATCTATGACAGGGGGCTCGCATAAGGGGGAGTGAGCCGCTCGTCAGTTTTTCTCTTCCTTCGAAGGCAGCCCTGCAATGGCTCTTGAGGCCCCAAGGCGTCTTCCGGGGTCAGCACCCATGGCTCGCCGGGTAAGGGGGCCCCGTCGAGTACCTAAGGCCAGGTTTTCATGAGGCGGAAAACTACTACACACATACCAAGCTAAGTTTTCCTACCTTAGCTTACTCAGATCGCAAACGTTACAACACAGCATCAAGATAGCAAGCGTAGCATAAAGGGCATAACTGCCATAGTTCATTACATGCCCCGCATGGTAAATCTCTCTTTTTTTAATTACAGGAGAAAGGAAAGGCTAAACAAAGAGGGCCCAAAGGTGTACGAGCTTGGCACCAGCGCCGCATCCTCAAGCAGCGCCTCGAGGTGGCCCGGCACTTCACCGGTTCTCCCATAGGCGACCTGGGGCTGCCGGCCTTGAGTCCAAGTTCGCCGTCCCCCAGCCTCATGCCGGGATCCTCTCCAGCTTCACTGGAGCACCGCGACAGGACGAACCACCGACATCCTCAACCCGAGCACGACGACGCGAAGGCTGGTCGTAGCCGCCACTCCTCGAGCCCTCATCCGAGGAAGAGCTACCGTCGCGAGAGGAGGAGCACGCGTCGCCAAGACCAAGCTCGCCTTCGCCACCATCGTCGTCGCTACCATCCTCCGGGCAGCACCCCACGCGGCGGCCGTCCTCCCTGAACACCCTCACATAGAGGGTCGCCAACCGTTGTACTTGAAGTTGAGGATACACATTCTGCCGAGGCCACGCGCGCGGGTGAAAGTCTGCCAACTGATATGGCTATTCTCTCTTATTTTACAAGGTTTACATGAAGAGGGAGAATGCCGGCAGCTGGGATTCTGGGCTGGAAAAGGAGCAAATATTAGAGACCTATTCTGCACAGCTCCAAAAGTCCTGAAACTCCACGAAAGTCACTTTGGGAATTAATAAAAAATATTGAGCAGAAGAAGTACCAGAGGGGACCCACACCCTAGCCACAAGGGTGGGGGGCGCGCCCTACCCCCTTGGGCGCGCCCCATGCCTCGTGGGCCACCTGGCAGCCTTCGGTGCCCATCTTCTGCTATATGAAGTCTTTCAACCTGGAAAAACCCATAAGCAAGCTTTCGGGACGAAACTTCACCGCCACGAGGTGGAACCTTGGCGGAACCAATCTAGGGCTCCGGCGGAGCTGTTCTGTCGGGGAAACTTCCCTCTGGGAGGGGGAAATCATCACCATCGTAGGACCTTGAGAAGAGGTGTCTAGAGGGGGGGTGATTAGACACTAAATACCAAAGTTGTAGTTTTTAAGTTTCTTTAAGTTTAAGTGGAGTTTAGGCATAATTTCAACAATCACAATACATATCAAGCAAGCATGCAAAGAGTATATGAGGAGAGGAAAGTAAAACATGCAACTTGCAAGAAAGTAAAGGGAAGGTTTTGGAGGATTCAAACGCAATTGGAGACACAGATGTTTTTGGCGTGGTTCCGATAGGTGGTGCTATCGTACATCCACGTTGATGGAGACTTCAAGCCACGAAGGGTAATGGCTGCGCGAGTCCACGGAGGGCTCCACCCATGAAGGGTCCACGAAGAAGCAACCTTGTCTATCCCACCATGGCCGTCACCCACGAAGGACTTGCCTCACTAGCGGAAGATCTTCACGAAGTAGGCGATCTCCTTGCCCTTACAAACTCCTTGGTTCAACTCCACAACCTTGTCAGAGGCTCCCAAGTGACACCTAGCCAATCTAGGAGACACCACTCTCCAAGAAGTAACAAATGGTGCGTTGATGATGAACTCCTTGCTCTTGTGCTTCAAATGATAGTCTCCCCAACACTCAACTCTCTCTCAATGGGTTTGGATCTGGTGGAAAGAAGATTTGAGTGGAAAGCAACTTGGGGAAGGCTAGAGATCAAGATTCATATGGTAGGAATGGAATATCTTGGCCTCAACACATGAGTAGGTAGTTCTCTCTCAGAAAATGTATGCTAGAAGTGTAGGTTCAGTCTGATGGCTCTCTCCACGAATGAAGAGGAGGTGGAGGGGTATATATAGCCTCCACACAAAATCTAACCGTTACACACAATTTACCAAACTTGGTGGGACCGAATTGTTAAACTCGGTCGGACCGATTTAGTAAACCTAGTGACCATTAGGGTTTTCGGTGGGACCGAAATGCAACTCGGTGGGACCGATTCAATTAGGGTTAGGGCATAACGTAATCTCGGTAAGACCAATTACACAAACTCAGTGAGACCAATTTGGTAATAAGCTTTCCAGAGAGTTGGTCAGGCAAACTCGATGGGACCGATTACTCAAACTCGGTAGGACCGATTTTGGTAACAAGTTTCCAGAGAGTTTGCATTGTAATCTCCGTAGTACCGATTGCTCAAACTCGGTGAGACCGATTTTGATAATGGACATACACAGAGAGATTACAATCCCATCTCGGTGAGACCGAGATCCCTATCGGTAAGACCGATTTGCTTAGGGTTTGTGGCAGTGGCTATGACTTTTGAAATCGGTGGCGCCGGATAGGAAGTTTCGGTGTGACCAATTTTGGCTTTGGGTTTAGGTCATTTGTGGAAGTGGGAAAGTAGCTGAGGGTTTTGGAGCATATCACAAAGCACATGAAGCAAGAGGCTCATTAAGCAACACCTCATCCCTCCTTGATAGTATTGGCTTTTCCTACAGACTCAATGTGATCTTTGATCACTAAAATATAAAATGAAGAGTCTTGAGTTTGAAGCTTGAGCCAATCCTTTGTCCTTAGCATCTCGAAGGAGTTCCCACATCCTTTAGTCCATGCCACTCCATTGTTGAACTTATCTGAAACATACTAGATAAAAGTGTTAGTCCAACAAGAGATATGTTGACATTAATTACCAAAACCACCTAGGGAGCACTTATGCTTTCAATCTCCCCCTTTTTGGTAATTGATGGCAACATACATCAAAGCTTTAGATAAAGATATAAGGAATAGCAAGTAAAGCTTTGGAAAGACATGTAACAAACATAGGCTCCCCCTACATGTATGCAATCATGTAAATATGGAATGTAGAAGCATGTGAGAGCATAAACATGATAGAGCAGGTAATGTGTTACATGTATCTTGGCCATATGGATGAGAGCAAAGGATGTTAAAGAAGATGCCTTCATGCTCATGAGTTCTTCTTGCAAACAATATGTACATCAGCAAGAATTCCTCATACGCATGATTGTGATGCATATACTTACCTTGTAGTCTTGAGTTGTCTTAGGATGGAATGAACCTGTGTAAACAAGGTTAGATAACACAGATGAATTTACTAGCCATAACAAACAAAAGAAACCACAAGAATACCAAGACTGGGATGACATGTGGAGAGTGAGTACCAAGTACCACATTGAATTAGACATGTCCCCAAGAGTAAAGATATGCAATGAATTTAAATGATCTCTTTCTCCCTTAGACGTCTTGATCCCCCCCGAATCTAACATGGGATACTGGGAGAAGATAGAGAACAGAGAATCAGAGCTGAAAGACAGTAGACCTGAAAGATATGAATGATGATCAGAGCTAATGTTTAGAGCTAATGCAAGTAAGCACAATAGATCATATGAACATGTCTCTCCCCCTCAAGAAGACATGTGGACATCTCTCCTCTTGAACACCAAGCATCTGGGATCCTTGAGAAATACTCCGTACTTAAGTATCCTCTCCCCCTGGAGATGGGTCTCTCTCCCCCTTAAGAAGGAAGGTGATAAGCTTTGATGCTCTCTCTCTCTCTCTAGATGATAAGCTTTGATGTTCTCTCTCTCCCCCTTTGACATCAATTTCCAAGAAGGGTCTTCTGGAATCTGTCGACTGGGTTTGGTCCTTGAGACACAGAACAAAGCAAACATAAAAATGTGATGCTTGTAGAGGACAAGATTCATTGAGTGGAGCTGGACCAGAACAAACACGGAATTATATGGCAAACTGTTTTTCCTGTTATGAAGTCGGTGGCACCAAGTGAGTTGCTTCGGTTGGACCGAAAGGATTCGGTTGGGAAGAAAATAACACATCGGTGAAACCCAGTTCATCGCAGAGAAAACACTTGTCACCTCAGCTCACTAGACTAGTAAGATATCACAAGGATTTGCAAGGAATTGACTGAAGGATGTGCAATGAATTGGAATGCAGAAAATGCAGAACAAATAGAAAGAAAGAAATCTAGATGAAGTTTTTTTTTGAAAGGGGAAACGAATATGCATGAGACAAATGCAAAAACACGGAAAAGAACACAAAAGAACTTCATCTAGAGATGGTCGGCGACGAAGTCACCTATGTTAGAGTATATTGACTTAGGAGTCAAGTGAGATCACTTGATCATAGGTCATACTCATCGTTTAAGCTCAAATGGGGTTGCCATTTTTTCGTTTAAGCGTCTTGATGTATTCACATCTTGTCGAGTTGCTTTAGCTCATGTCTTGGAGTAAAGCTTCTCTAAGATGGAACAACATACCTTGGTTGGTGGTGTTGTCCATGTAGTTGAACTTATGTGGGTTGCTCAAGGTTGATTGTAGCTCATCAAGAATTTGGAGCACCACTTGGAATTTTAGTCCATCTACCTACATGGGTTAGTTCTTGCAAGGAAGAGCACTTGTGTATCCAAAAATGACAATCATGAAGCTCAACATAGAATTTGTCAAATGATATGTTTAAATGGTTTCGTGCTTCCTTGTCTTCAACCACCAAGGTGTAGAGACTTGGTGATGTAGAGATTGCTCAAGATATGAGTAGATTACAATATCATGGAATTTGATTACACCAAGTACCTACAAGAGTTAGATAACATGCAAGATACAAATATATCCAAGACATAAGATATTCATCATAAGGGAAATATCAAGGATTAGTCATAAGCTCATGTCTTGCATGTATCCAATGGAGTTTCTACTCCAAGTTTGAAGCATCAATGATGTTCAATTCTCCTCTTAACCTGCAAAACACTTTCTCATCAAGAGGTTTAGTAAATATATCCGCTAGTTGCTTTTCGGTGCGAACATGCTTAAGATCAATGTCACCCTTAGCAACATGATCTCGAATGAAATGATGACGAACTTCAATATGCTTAGTTCGAGAATGTTGCACAGGATTATGACCAATTTTAATAGCACTTTCATTGTCACAAAGCAATGGAACATGTCTCACATATATCCCATAATCTTTAAGAGTTTGGGTCATCCAAAGTAATTGAGCACAACATGAACCAGCGGCAATATATTCAGCTTCGGCAGTGGACAAGGATACCGAGTTTTGTTTCTTGGAGGACCAAGACACAAGAGATCTACCAAGAAATTGACATGTACCAGAAGTGGATTTTCTGTCAACCTTGTCTCTGGCATAGTCCGAGTCGGAATACAACAAGATCGAAAGAGGCCCTCTTAGGATACCAAATGCCAAAGTTTGGTGTATGGATTAAGTATCTCACTATCCTTTTCACGGCCTTAAGATGACTTTCCTTAGGAGCAGCTTGATATCATGCACACATGCACACACTTAGCATGATATCAGGACGTGATGCACATAGATATAACAATGAACCGATCATAGAGCGATAAACTTTTTGATCAACCGGTTCACCATCTTTGGTCAAGTCATTATGTCCACTAGTAGGCATGGGTGTAGACATACCTTTGCATTCTTGCATATTGAACTTCTTGAACAAGTCCTTGGTGTACTTTGTTTGAGAAACAAAGGTACCTTCCTTAGTTTGCTTGATTTGCAACCCAAGGAAGAATTTGAGTTCACTCATCATGGACATCTCAAACTTCTGCGACATTAGCTTCCCAAACTTTTCACTAAAATGAGGGTTAGTTGAACCAAATATGATATCATCAACATAAATTTGGCACACAAATAGTTCTCCATTAACCCTTTTAGTAAAAAGAATAGAATCAATTTTCCCAATTTCAAAGCCTTTTTCAATAAGAAACTTGGTCAAGCATTTATACCAAGCTCTAGGAGCTTGTTTAAGACCATAAAGAGCTTTGTGGAGTTTGTAAACATGATTGGGTTTCTTAGGATTGACAAAGCCGGGAGGTTGCTTAACATAAACTTCCTCCTCTATTTCACCATTTAGAAAAGCACTTTTAATGTCCATTTGGTACAAGGTGATATCATGATGATTAGCATAGGCAAGTAAGATGCGAATGGACTCAAGTCTAGCAACGGGGGCGTAAGTCTCACCATAGTCCATACCTTCGACTTGTGTGTAGCCTTGGGCGACGAGACGTGCTTTGTTGCGACTACTTGACCATCTTCATCTTGCTTGTTGCGAAACACCCATTTGGTACCGATGACGTTGTGGTTGTTGTCGGGCTTCTCAACCAATGTCCAAACTTGATTCCTCTCAAAGTTATGTAGCTCTTCATGCATGGCATTTATCCAATCCGGATCTTCCAATGCTTCTTCAACCTTCATAGGTTCAATGCTAGAGATGAAAGAATAGTTTTCACAAAAGTTAGCTAAACGAGTTTTAGAGCGAGTGATTCTCCCGGTTTGAATATCATTGTAGATTTGCTCGACGGGATGATCTTTAGCAACTCTTGCTCGAACTCGTGAAAGCTTTTGCTTGGGTCTTTGTTGAACATCTTCTTCATCTTGTTCTTCTTCTTCTTGGCCTTCCTCATTGTTGGCATTGTCGTTCTCTTGTCGTGGTGGAGAAGGAGGTTGTTGACGTTCATCTTGATGCACCTCCTCGTTTTCTTCATCTTAGTGTGTCCCGCTTGTGGATGCTTCCGTATCAAATCTTGGTTCACCTTGTTGTGAAGTTGAAGCTTCCACTTGGACGGACGAGGTACTCTCCTTCACCTCCGTTGGACGAACCTTGCCAATAGCCAAGTCTTGAATTGCTTCTGAAGGATCTTTGTCACCTACATCAATTGGCAATTGCTCTACTTGCGAGCCGTTAGATTCATCAAACTTCACATCTACCGTTTCTTCAACCTTTCGGGTGAAATGGTTGTAGACATGGTAAGTGTGAGAGTTTGAGCCGTAACCGAGTAGGAAACCTTCATGAGATTTAGAAGCAAATTTAGAGCGACGATGCCTATCAAGAATGTAGCACTTTGAGCCGAATACTCGAAAGTATCCAACTTGGGGTTTGTTACCGGTGAGAAGCTCGTATGCTGTCTTGCCAAGTAGCTTGTGAAGATACAAGCGATTTGTTGCATGACAAGCTGTCTCAACTGCTTCTGTCCAAAAGTGCTTCGGCGTCTTATACTCATCAAGCATAGTTCTCGCCATCTCAATGAGCGTCCGGTTCTTCCTCTCAACAACTCCGTTTTTTTGAGGTGTGTACGTAGCCGAGAACTCGTGTGAAATCCCTTCTTCGTCAAGAAAGGTGTCCACATTTGCGTTCTTGAACTCCGTTCCGTTGTCGCTGCGAACCTTCTTGATCTTCACTTCAAATTGGTTTTGGGCCTTCCTAGCGAAGTTTTTAAAGATCTTTTGGACCTGCGATTTATCATCGAGAAAGAACACCCACGTAAATCTGGAAAAATCATCAACTATAACTAGACCAAAAGAATTTCCACCGAGACTCTTGTAAGAGTTGGGACCAAAAAGATCCATGTGAAGTAGCTCGAGTGGCCTCCTTGTGGTCATGATGTTCTTCACGGGATGCCTTCCTCCAACCTGTTTACCTGCCTGACAAGCGCTGCAAAGTCTATCCTTATCAAATATGACATCGTTAACTCCAAGGATATGATTTCCTTTAATAAGCTTGTCAAGGTTTTGCATACCAACATGACCTAATCTTCTATGCCATAACCAACCTTTTGAGGATTTAGCAATGAAGCAAGTTTTAGGTTGAGCCTTTTTAGTGAAATCAACAATGTATAGATCACCTCTACGTACACCGGTAAAGACCATTTTATGGTTATCTCGACGAAACACTTGGCAATCTACTTCAGTAAATAGAACATTGAAACCGAAATCAGCAAGTCTAGATACTGAAAGCAAGTTGTAACCAAGAGATTCAACGAGCATGACATTTTGTATGGAGCTATCATGTGATATGGCCACCTTACCGAGGCCAACCACCTTACCCTTTGAGTTATCACCGAAAGTGACATACTTTCGAGGACTATCATTATCAGCAAGCTCACGAAACATGTCTTTATCTCCGGTCATGTGATCGGTACATCCACTATCAAGAACCCATTCCTTTCCTCCTGACATATATCCCCGAAGATTTGCCATAAGACCGAAATGTCTCATTGCATCATCAAGATCGAAGTCACTATCATCATCCTCATCATAGTATCCATGTTCAATATCGTCATGTGGTGGATCAAGTCTAGAGACGGTGATTCATTAGAATGACTTTGATTATCTTGCTTATGAATTTTTATAGCTTCGGAAATAATATCACTAATAATACCAACATTTCCTTTGGCACGCATAAGGTTAGTAATCTCGAATAGACGATCACCAAACATAGGATCACTAGTATTCATCTTACTCAAGGCAATAGACTTATGGAGAATTTCATCAAGATTTTTCAAGGAATAATCGGGAAATTGTTCCTCAAGAAATTTCCATATGGTGTAGGCACACTTGAAGGTAGGCAAACATCCAAGCAAGTTTCTAGGCAATCCTCTAATGATAAGATCAGCAGTTCTAAGATTCCTAATCATGTCAATTGACTCATCATGGGTAGGATTAATAGGATCAACATAAGATGCACAAGGACTAGCAATGTACTTGTTAAAATGATATTGATTAAAAATAACAAGCATCTCATTTTTCCACTCATGAAAATACTCTCCATCAAGAATAGGCACTCTATGTCTAATACTCCCAATAGTAGACTCATCCATCTTCCTCCAATGGTGATTAAACCAAAGCAATGGAGACCAATGCTCTGATACCACTTGTAGGACCTTGAGAAGTGGTGTCTAGAGGGGGGGGTGATTAGACACTAAATACCAAAGTTGCAGTTTTTAAGTTTCTTTAAGTTTAAGTGGAGTTTAGGCACAATTTCAACAATCACAATACATATCAAGCAACCATGCAAAGATTATATGAGCAGCGGAAAGTAAAGCATGCAACTTGCAAGAAAGTAAAGGGAAGGATTTGGAGGATTCAAACGCAATTGGAGACACGGATGTTTTTGGCGTGGTTCCGATAGGTGGTGCTATCATACATCCACATTGATGGAGACTTCAACCCACGAAGGGTAACAGCTGCGTGAGTCCACGGAGGGCTCCACCCACGAAGGGTCCACGAAGAAGCAACCTTGTCTATCCCACCATGGCCGTCGCCCACGAAGGACTTGCCTCACTAGCAGTAGATCTTCACGAAGTAGGCGATCTCCTTGCCCTTACAAACTCCTTGGTTCAACTCCACAACCTTGTCGGAGGCTCCCAAGTGACACCTAGCCAATCTAGGAGACACCACTCTCCAAGAAGTAACAAATGGTGCATTGATGATGAACTCCTTGCTCTTGTGCTTCAAATGATAGTCTCCCCAACACTCAACTCTCTCTCAATGGGTTTGGATCTGGTGGAAAGAAGATTTGAGTGGAAAGCAACTTGGGGAAGGCTAGAGATCAAGATTCATGTGGTAGGAATGGAATATCTTGGCCTCAACACATGAGTAGGTAGTTCTCTCTCAGAAAATGTATGCTGGAAGTGTAGGTTCAGTCTGATGGCTCTCTCCACGAATGAAGAGGAGGTGGAGGGGTATATATAGCCTCCACATAAAATCTAACCGTTACACACAATTTACCAAACTCGGTGGGACCGAATTGTTAAACTCGGTCGGACCAATTTAGTAAACCTAGTGACCGTTAGGGTTTTCGGTGGGACCGAAATGCAACTCGGTGGGACCGATTCAGTTAGGGTTAGGGCATAACGTAATCTCGGTAAGACCGATTACACAAACTGGTAATAAGCTTTCCAGAGAGTTGGTCAGGCAAACTCGGTGGGACCGATTACTCAAACTCGGTAGGACCGATTTTGGTAACAAGTTTCCAGAGAGTTTGCATTGTAATCTCGGTAGTATCGATTGCTCAAACTCGGTGAGACCGATTTTGATAATGGACATACACAGAGAGATTACAATCCCATCTCGGTGAGACCGAGATCCCTATCGGTAAGACCGATTTGCTTAGGGTTTGTGGCAGTGACTATGACTTTTGAAATCGGTGGCGCCGGATAGGAAGTTTCGGTGTGACCGATTTTGGCTTTGGGTTTAGGTCATTTGTGGAAGTGGGAAAGTAGCTTAGGGTTTTGGAGCATATCACAAAGCACATGAAGCAAGAGGCTCATTAAGCAACACCTCATCCCTCCTTGATAGTATTGGCTTTTCCTATAGACTCAATGTGATCTTTGATCACTAAAATATAAAATGAAGAGTCGTGAGCTTGAAGCTTGAGCCAATCCTTTGTCCTTAGCATCTTGAAGGAGTTCCCACATCTTTTAGTCCATGCCACTCCATTGTTGAACTTATCTGAAACATACTAGATAAAAGTGTTAGTCCAACAAGAGATATGTTGACATTAATTACCAAAACCACCTAGGGAGCACTTGTGCTTTCACATCGTCATCACCAACGATCATGTCATCGGGAGGGGGTCAATCTCCATCAACATATTCACCAGCACCATCTCCTCTCAAACCCTAGTTCATCTCTTGTATCCAATCTTTGTATCAAAACCTTAGATTGGTACCTCTGGGTTGCTAGTAGTGTTGATTACTCCTTGTAGTTGATGCTAGTTGGTTTATTCAGTGGAAGATCATATGTTCAGATCCTTAATGCATATTAATACCCCTCTGATTATGAACATGAATATGCTTTGTGAGTAGTTACGTTTGTTCCCGATGACATGGGTGAAGTCTTGCTATTAGTAGTCATGTGAATTTGGTATTCATTTGATATTTTGATGAGATGTATGTTGTCTCTCCTCTAGTGGTGTTATGTGAACATTGACTACATGACACTTGACCATTGTTTGGGCCTAGAGGAAGGCATTGGGAAGTAATAAGTAGATGATGGGTTGCTAGAGTGACAGAAGCTTAAACCCTAGTTTATGCGTTGCTTCGTAAGGGGCTGATTTGGATCCATATGTTTCATGCTATGGTTAGGTTTACCTTAATACTTCTTTAGAAGTTGCGGATGCTTGCAATAGGGGTTAATCATAAGTGGGATGCTTGTCCAAGAAAGGGCAGTACCCAAGCACCGGTCCACCCACATATCAAATTATCAAAGTAACGAACGCGAATCATATGAACGTGATGAAAACTAGCTTGACGATAATTCCCATGTGTCCTCGGGAGCGCTTTTCTCTATATAAGAACTTGTCCAGGCTTGTCCTTTGCTACAAAAAGGATTGCTCCACCTTGCTGCACCTTATTTACTTTCATTGCTTGTTACTCGTTACAAATTATCTTATCACAAAACTATCTGTTACCTACAATTTCAGTGCTTGCAGAGAATACCTTACTGAAAACCGCTTGTCATTTCCTTCTGCTCCTCGTTGGTTTCAACACTCTTACTTATCGAAATGACTACAATAGATCCCCTACACTTGTGGGTCATCAAGACTCTTTTCTGGCACCGTTGCCGGTGAGTGAAGCGCCTTTGGTAAGTGGAACTTGGTAAGGAAAAATTTATATAGTGTGCTGAAATTTACTGTCACTTGTTACTATGGAACATAATCCTTTGAGGGGCTTGTTCGGGATATCTTCGCCCCGACTAGTAGAGCAAAGAGTTGCTCCTCAACCTACTGAACCGACTGAAAATGTTTACTTTGAAATTCCTTCGGGTATGGTAGAGAAACTGCTAGCTAATCCCTTTGCAGGAGATGGAACATTGCATCCCAATTTACACCTAATCTATGTGGATGGAGTTTGTGGATTATTTAAGCTTGCAGGTATGCCCGATAATGTTATCAAGAAGAAGGTCTTCCCTTTATCTTTGAACAGAGATGCATTGACATGGTATAGGCTATGTGATGATATGGGATCAGGGGACTACAAACGATTGAAATTGGAATTTCACCAGAAGTTTTATCCTATGCATCTTGTTCATCGTTATCGCAATTATATATATAATTTTTGGCCTGGTGAAGGAGAAAGTATCGCTCAAGCTTGGGGGAGGCTTAAGTCAATGTTATATTCATGCCCCAATCATGAGCTCTCAAGAGAAATGATTATTCAAAAATTTTATGCTCGGCTTTCTCTCAACAATCGCTCCATGCTCGATACTTCTTGTGCTGGTTCTTTTATGACAAAGACTATTGAATTCAAATGGGATTTATTGGAAAGAATTAAAAGAAACTCTGAAGATTGGGATTCCGGCAAAGGTAATGAGTCAGGTATAACACCTAAGTTTGATTGTGTTAAATCTTTTATGGATACCATGCTTTTCGTGGATTTAGCACTAAATATGGACTTGACTCTGAGATAGTAGCTTCTTTCTGTGAATCATTTGCTACTCATGTTGACCTTCCTAAGGAGAAGTGGTTTAAATATAATCCTCCCACTGAAGTAAAAGTAGTTGCACCTATTAAAGTTGAAGAAAAGACTATCACTTATAATGATCCTATTGTTCCTACTACTTATATTTAGGATAAAGGATCATACTAAAGCTTCAGCTGTGGTTCGTAAGAGTAATACTAGAACAATACACCACCTGAGCAAATTAAAGTTGAACCTAGTATTGCTATGGTTAAAGATCTTTTGGCTGATAATATTGATGGGCATGTTATTTATTTCTGTGATGCAGCTGCTAGAATTGCTAGACCCGATGTTAAGAAACATAGACCTGTTGTAGGCATGCCTGTTATTTCTGTTAAAATAGGAGATCATTGTTATCATGGCTTATGTGATATGGGTGCTAGTGCTAGTGCAATACCTCATTCCTTATACAAAGAAATTATGCATGATATTGCACCTGCTGAGATAGAAGAAATATATGTTACAATTAAGCTTGCCAATAGAGATACTATTTCACCAATTGGGATTGTTAGAGATGTTGAAGTCTTGTATGGGAAAGTTAAATATCCTGCTGATTTTCTTGTTCTTGGTTCCCCACAAGATGACTTTTGTCCCATTATATTTGGTAGACCCTTCTTGAACACTGTTAATGCTAAGATAGATTGCGAAAATGATGTTGTTACCATTGGTTTGGGAGATATGTCTCATGAGTTTAACTTTGCTAAATTTCGTAGACAACCCCATGATAAAGAATTTCCTAGTAAATATGAAATTATTGGTCTTGCTTCTATTGTTGTGCCTCCTAACAATCCTTTAGAACAATATTTTCTAGACCATGAAAATGATATGTTTATGAATGAAAGAATGGAAATAGATGAAGTATTCTTTAAACAGGGACCTATTTTGAAACACAACTTGCCTGTTGAAATCTTAGGGGATCCTCCACCACCCAAGGGTGATCCCGTGTTTGAGCTTAAACCCTTACCTGATACTCTTAAATATGCTTATCTTGATGAAAAGAAGATATATCCTGTTATTATTGGTGCTAACCTTTCAGAGCAGGAAGAGGAGAGATTATTGAAAACTCTGAAGAAGCACCGTGCTGCTATTGGATATACTCTTGATGATCTTAAGGGCATTAGCCCCACTCTATGCCAACACAAAATAAAATTGGAGGAAGACGCCAAACCAATTATTGATCACCAACGACGGTTAAATCCTAAGATTAAAGAAGTGGTAAGAAAGGAAATACTAAAGCTCCTTGAGGCAGGTATAATTTATCCCGTTGCTGATAGTCAGTGGGTAAGTCCTGTCCATTGTGTCCCTAAGAAGGGAGGTATTACTGTCGTTCCTAATGATAAAGATGAATTGATCCCGCAAAGAATTATTACAGGTTATAGGATGGTAATTGATTTCCGCAAATTAAATAAAGCTACTAAAAAAGATAATTACCCTTTACCTTTTATTGATCAAATGCTAGAAATATTATCCAAACATACACATTTTTGCTTTCTATATGGTCAACAGAGGATCAAGAAAAGACCACTTTTACTTGCCCTTTCGGTACTTTTGCTTATAGACGTATGCCTTTTGGTTTATGTAATGCACCTGCTACCTTTCAAAGATGCATGATGGTTATATTCTCTGACTTTTGGGAAAAGATTTGTGAGGTTTTCATGGATGATTTCTCCGTTTATGGGTCTTCTTTTGATGATTGCTTGAGCAACCTTGATCAAGTTTTGAAGAGATGTGAAGATACTAGTCTCGTCTTGAATTGGGAAAAGTTCCACTTTATGGTTAATGAAGGTATTGTCTTGGGGCATAAAATTTCTGAAAGAGGTATTGAAGTTGATAAAGCTAAGGTTGATGATATTGAAAAGATGCCATGTCCCAAGGACATTAAAGGTATAAGAAGTTTCCTTGGTCATGCCGGTTTTTATAGGAGGTTCATTAAGGACTTCTCTAAAATTTCTAGGCCTCGGACTAATCTCCTACAAAAGGATATTCCTTTTGTCTTCGATGATGGTTGTGTAGAAGCTTTTGAAATACTTAAGAAAGCTTTGATTTCTGCACCTATTGTTCAGCCACCTGATTGGAATTTACCCTTTGAAATTATGTGTGATGCTAGTGATTATGTCGTAGGTACTGTTCTAGGACAAAGAGTTGATAAGAAACTAAATGTTATTCAATATGCTAGTAAAACTCTAGACAGTGCCCAGAGAAATTATGGTACTACTGAAAAAGAATTTTTAGCAGTCGTATTTGCTTGTGATAAGTTCAGACCTTATATTGTTGATTCTAAAGTAATTGTTCACTGACCATGCTGCTATTAAATATCTTATGGAAAAGAAAGATGCTAAACCTAGACTTATTAGATGGGTTCTCCTACTACAAGAATTTTATTTGCATATCATTGATAGAAAGGGAGCTGAGAACCCTGTTGCAAACAACCTGTCTAGGTTAGAGAATGTTCTTGATGACCCACTACCTATTAATGATAGCTTTCCTGATGAACAATTAGCTGTCATAAATACTTCTCGTACTGCTCCATGGAATGCTGATTATGCTAATTACATCATTGCTAAATTCATACCACGTAGTTTTACATACCAGCAAAAGAAAAGGTTTTTCTATGATTTAAGACATTACTTCTGGGATGATCCACACCTTTATAAAGAAGGAGTAGATGGTGTTATTAGACGTTGTGTACCTGAGCATGAACAGGAACAGATCCTACGCAAGTGTCACTCCGAGGCTTATGGAGGACACCACGCTGGAGACAGAACTGCACATGAGGTATTGCAATCTGGTTTTTATTGGCCTACTCTCTTCAAGGATGCCCGTTAGTTTGTCTTGTCTTGTGATGAATGTCAAAGAATTGGTAATATTAGTAGACGTCAAGAAATGCCTATGAAGTATTCTCTTGTTATTGAACCATTTGATGTTTGGGGCTTTGATTATATGGGACCTTTTCCTTCCTCTAATGGATACACACATATTTTAGTTGTTGATTATGTTACTAAGTGGGTAGAAGCTATTCCAACTAGTAGTGCTGATCATAACACCTCTATTAAGATGCTTAAAGAAGTTATTTTTCCGAGGTTTGGAGTTCCTAGATACTTAATGAATGATGGTGGTTCACATTTTATTCATGGTGCTTTTCGTAAAATGCTTGCTAAGTATGGTGTTAATCATAGAATTGCATCTCCATATCACCCACAGTCTAGTGGTCAAGTAGAATTGAGTAATAGAGAGCTCAAATTAATTTTGCAAAATACTGTTAATAGATCCAGAAATAATTGGTCCAAGAAACTTGATGATGCGTTATGGGCTTATAGAACTGCATATAAAAATCCTATGGGTATGTCTTCGTATAAAATGGTTTATGGAAAAGCATGTCACTTACCTCTCGAACTAGAACATAAGGCATATTGGGCCACTAAAGAGCTCAATTATGATTTCAAACTTGCCGGTGAGAAGAGGTTATTTGACATTAGCTCACTTGATGAATGGAGAACTCAAGCCTATGAGAATGCAAAACTGTTTAAAGAAAAGGTTAAAAGATGGCATGACAAAAGGATACAAAAGCGTGAGTTTAATGTAGGTGATTATGTGTTGCTTTTCAACTCTCGTTTAAGATTTTTTGCAAGAAAACATCTCTGTAAATGGGAAGGCCCTTACGTTATCGAGGAGGTCTATCGTTCCGCTGCCATAAAAATCAACAACTTCGAAGGCACAAATCTGAAGGTGGTGAACGGTCAAAGAATCAAACATTATATCTCAGGTAATCCTATAAATGTTGAAACTAATGTTATTGAAACCGTTACCCCGGAGGAATATATAAGGGACACTTTCCAGAATGTTTCAGACTCCAAAAAGGAATAGGTATGTGGTACGGTAAGTAAGCTGAATCCAAAACAGTTCTAATAGCAATTTTTCGCTGTTTTGAAATATTTAAGAAAATAGGAAAATAAGAAGTAATCCGAGAAGGACACGAGGCATCCACGAGGGTGGAGGGCGCGCCCCCTTGCCTTGTGGGCACCTCGTGTGCTCTCTGGACTCCGTTTTCATGCATGATACTTTTTTGGTCGGTAAAAATTCATTATATAATCTCCCGAAGGTTTTGACCATCGTATCACGCAAATATCTTTTGTCTTTGTTTCGAGCTGTTTTTCTCACAGATCTAGAGCCTCATGACGTCACCCTCCTCCAACAATGAAGACAAGGATGTTTGGATATTGAAGATAGAGCTGAAGAGAGAAGAACCCGGGGAGATCAACAAGGATGATGGGATCAAGAAGGCCATGGAGGATCAAGCCCCGGCGGCAGAAGAACAAGACATCCTTCAACCTCTTCCCAACCTCTTTACCCCAATTGAGATTGAAGCTTTCAAGATGATTGAGTTAGCTCGCATACAAAACAAGTATCTCACACATTGTTGAGGATATAACCACTGAGTGTAAACCGCCCAGGAGGGGCCGGTTCATGCTCAGCTATACTGAAGCCCATGAAGACAAGAAGATGGTGCTTTACTGATAAAGTTTAGAGGCCTAGAGCCCGGAGGCGGATTAGGGCCCATAGTGGTAAACCGTCATAGTTGTATACTTGTATTGTAAGTTAGGGAAAGGGAGAGACCGAGCTGAATACTTGTATGAGTCGGCCTCGGGACTCTGTAAACCAGTCGGGCGTCACCCTGTGTATATAAAGGTCTGACCCGGCGGTGGTTCAGGGACAACAGACAACAACTCGAGACTCAGGCAAAGCGTATTTGCTCCCTGGTCATCGAAACCCCAATAATCCCATCACAACTAGACGTAGGCTTTCACCTTCATCGAAGGGGCCGAACTAGTATAAACTCTCGTGTCCCTTGTCCGGTTTAACCCCTTCAGGTTAATCTCGTTGCGATGGCTCCACGACTAAGTCCTTCTGTTAGGACATCTGACGTGATATTTCCACGATAGTTGGCGCCCACCATGGGGTTATCGCATGATGGTTTCGAGTTCCTAAAGGGCAACTTTGAAGGACTCAGGGGGTACGTGGTTGGCCGGATGACCAAGAGTCGTCGCGGCAAGCTCTACATCGATGACGCAGGCTGGGGCCTCGAGGCCGGCTCAATCGAGTACGGGTACCAGGTCCCATTTGGCGGAATTCACGTTTTCATTGGCAAGATCGGCGAACCGGGCCCTGAGCTGGACATCTCCACCGACCTCGTCGAGACGGCTCAGCATGCAAGTCCTTCCTGGGTTCAGCCTGCCATGAGGCGTGCATTCGTAGGATTCATCCATGGAGCGGAATCTGAACCGACGTCCGATGGTCAGACGGTCGTCTACTCAGATGGTGAATCGTCCACTGGCGAAACCGAGTCGCTATACCAACTGCACGATGGTCGGTTTGAGGGATACTCCGATGGCGACAGTATTCCGGGTCCCCTTGAACCGCCAAACCGGGTTGCGATCTTCATGCCCGGTACGCAGCCCACCATGCAATCTTCATCTACGGCAACAATGGTCACAGGATCGGTAGCCGCGGCAGGAGGCCCGGCGCGCCGGCCGGCTCAAGTTCTTGCCGGTTTACTGGATGATTTGACAGCATTGTTGACCACAACGGTGACTCCGGAGACTCAAGTTCAGCATAATGCGGATGTCACGAAACTAAGGGATTAGATAGTTCAGGCCAAAGCAGACTTGGCAGCTGAGGAGGCCAGGATGGATGAAGAGCGGGCCGCTTTAGATGCCCAATCACAGCAGATCCTGGCGCAGAATTATCGGCTTATGTTGGATCAGAACGCATCAAACGATGTCATGAGAAGGAAGTACCGGTCTCGATTGCCACAAATTTACGAGGGTCTGAATCTCTTCAGTACACCAGGAGCCGGGCCTAGCAATCCGGCAAGAGTAAACTGGACCGAGGCACCTGGAGCGGCGCCGGATCAGCCACGGGCGATGGATCCTCCTCGACGGACGGATAACCCGCCACAGTATGTAGCAACGCCGCCGAGTCACTTTTCCAGCCCCTTGGATAACATGATTGCGGCAACATCATGTTTGGTGGCTATTCCGATGGAGGGTGATTCATTAGCAGCGATTGAGACTCGGCGAGCCAGGGATCTACTTCAAACTGCCGTTGTTCAGCAACAGGCTTATTCCTACAGTCGAGACAGAATACATTCAACCCCCCGTCCGAGCAAGAGTAATAGTAGGCACATGGACGAGCCGGCCGTGTCAAGCAGCGCACGGCGTCGTGATGCTCATCGAGGGGCTAATCCGGCGAACGGCGGTCGGAATGCTTAGGATGTGGTGGATAATGGCAGAGCGCGAAGGGAGGCCGCTTTAGCGGCACAGTACGCGGGTCATCATCAACCCGCCCCGATTCAGCCAACAGCGTCAGTAGAGCGAGGGACAGGACTTGCCTTCAGCTCTTGGGGAGTGTCATGTCTCATCCCGGCTCTCCGTAATGTGTGGTTGCCCAAAGATTTCAAAGGGCCGCGCAAGGTGCCTAATTACACCGCTGATCAAACCCACGAGGCGTGGGTGGAGAGTTATGAGATGGCGATGGAAATGCTAGATGTGGATGAAGCGGCGTGTGCAAAATACTTCACCATGATGTTAGAAGGAACGGCTCGCACCTGGTTGAAGAGCCTGCCTGCTAACTCGATCAATTCATGGGATAAGTTGAAGGCCAAGTTCATAGCAAACTTCAAAGATACATGCAAGCAGCCTATGTCCATTGTAGATCTGGCGGCTTGTGTCCAAGGAGAGAATGAATCAACAACCCATTGGGTGTGCCGGGTTTCAGAAATTTTGCACTCATATGGCCGCATCAATCCGGATACAACAATTGTGACATTGGAGGGTAATTGCCGATTTAAGTCACTAAAGATGAAGTTGGGACGACTCAAGCGCCACTGCAATGATATGGGAACGCTTATGGCAGCTCTAGTTAAGTATGTTGATTCTGATAATACCAAAGACCCTGATTCTGATGAAGAGAAATAGGAGAAGGGAAAGAAGAATGCCGGTTCAAAAGGACAGCATAATCAGGTAGGCCAACGAAACAATGGTAAGCGTAAAGCGGACAATTCCGATTTTGTGGCTAACACCAATGTGCAGGGTAATATGCAGCGTCGTAAGGGTAAACCGCCCCAGCGTGGTGGAGGAATGAATCTGGAACGCCTGTTAAACCAGCCTTGCCCAAAGCACGGGACAAAGGAGGCTCCGGCCACACACCTTTCGAAGGATTGCCACATCATACGGGAGTTCAAAAATTCTGATCTTTTTTGGTATGATCAGGGTCCATCTGGTGGTTCCGGTCCAGGATTCCATGGGCCGGGTTACGGTGGTGGCGGTTCAAGCTCAGGGTTTCAGAACAATCAGGGCAGTCGGAACAACCAAGGCGGTAACCATCAACAGGGTAATCAGGGGAATCAACAGCAGTCGGGTTATTAGAGCAACCCAAAGCAGTTAAACAGTGGACAGTATCATGTCTTCACTACTAGCTTGTGCAAGTGCGATCAGAAGCTCCATAAAAGGGTAGTGAATTCCGTTGAACCGGCGGTGCCCCGTTATCTACGCTGGTCTGAGCAGCCTATTGTCTAGAGCAAGGAGGATCACCCGCCCTGGGTTGACAATCTGGGTCACCTAGCTTTGGTGGTTGCACCTCAGGTGGGAGGTTATAAGTTCACCAAGGTACTCATGGACGGAGGGAGTAGTATCAATATCTTGTACTATGAAACCTTCCAGCATATGGGGTTGACAGATAAGAATCTTAGACCGTCAAACACCGTTTTTCACGGAGTGGTGCATGGTAAATCAGCTTACCCAGTTGGTAAGATAGCTCTGGAGGTGGTATTTGGAGATGATCATGATTCAAGGTCCGAGACGCTGACCTTTGAAGTGGTCAAAATCAGAAGTCTGTACCATGCTTTATTTGGACGGCCGGTTTATGCTAAATTCATGGCAAGCCGTGTTATGTTTATTTGCAGCTCAAGATGCCGGGTCATAAAGGGACCATTACGGTTCATGGCAGCCGTAAGATTGCTCTGGAGTCTGAGGAAGGTGATGCGGCATATGCTGAATCGGTTTGTGCAACAGAGGAGTTAAAGTTTTATAAGGACAATGTTGATCTGGCAGACATGGCTTCCCTGAAGAAGCCCTCTATAGAACATGATCCGACCCTGAAGTTCAAACCGGCTGATGAAACTAAACTTGTTGATTTCGTTCCTGGCGATTCATCCAAACAGTTTAGTATCAGCACAAATCTGGATCAAAAATAGGAAAGCGCGCTCATCGAGTTCATCCGTGAGAACTGGGACATTTTTGCATGGAAGCCTTCTGACATGCCAGGTGTACCGAGGGCACTCGCTAAGCACACTCTCAATATTGATCCCAAGTTTAAACCGGTCAAACAGTTCCTTCGCCGCTTCAACGAGGAACAATGCAAGTCCATTGGAGAAGAGGCAGCCCGATTGTTGGCTGCTAGTTTTATCATTGAAGTATTTCACCCAGAGTGGTTGGCTAATCCGGTGCTGGTACTTAAGAAAAATGGCACTTAGCGTATGTGTGTGGATTACACAGATTTTGTCAGGACCCCGACTCAATGCCACATCGATCTAGCATGTAACACCTCATATCACTTTGCGGCCTCACGCACGGTATTCCCACGGGTGTCGCCTTACCTTTGCCTGGGACCGTTTGCGCCTTTTGGCACACGTATATGATAGTGTCGCTAGCATCCATATGATAAGGAGCCCGGGCTGACATGGCTAGTCGTAAACCCAAAGTGGCACAAACTTACAGGGACAGGCATCCATGACCCAGCATCGAACGTGTCGGTCATCAGCGAGTGAATCCAGGCTGTAGCACTGGGCTAGCAGGACTCCGGTGAACCGGGCTGTAGCGGGCTAACAGGACTCCGGTATTCATCGCGTGACATTTCCCCGAAGGGACAGACACAGGAACGAAGAAGGACACATGCCGGCCAGCCTAAGTATTCCGGAGTAGTAGCAAGCTACCATGGCTCGGTGGAAACACTAGGAGACATTTCCCGGTAAGAGAGGCTACTAAGGATAAACAACTAGATAGTCAGATCCCACACATACCAAGCATTCCAATAACATACACACAATATGCTCGATATGTGCAAATACAACATGGCATCACAACATGACTCTACGACTCAAGTATGTATTCCTTAGGCTCCGAGGAGCGAGATATTACAAACATGGGTCTCACGACCCAACATTCAGAGCATAGAAGTCAAGCACAAGCGGAAGCTTAACATGTCTGAGTACAGACATCTACAAATGAAAAAGGCTAAGAAGCCTAACTATCTACCAGATCCTGCCGAGGGCACAAGATCGTAGCTGAGGTAACAAGCTAAACGTCGAAGTCCATGCAGAACTACTAGCGAGACCGAGATCTCTCTACAAAAACATAAAATAGGCAAACGTGAGTACAAATGTACCCAGCAAGACTTACATCAGAACTAACTACATATGCATCATTATCAACAAAGGGGATGGTGGAGTTTAACAGCAGCAAGCCAGCTTTGACTCGGTGGCTATCCTAAACTACGACTGCAAGTAACTCTTTTGAGGTGGCGCACACGAGTCCACATATTCACCATACCAATACACCACTATGGATCCGCTCCCGTCTCCCTACGAGAACGCCATCCATAGCACTCACGCTTATCTTGCGTATATTAAAGTATCCACTTTCACTTGTCTATGAACTGTACAGGCAACCCAGAAGTCCTTTACCGCGGACACGGCTATTCGAATAGATGATGTTAACCCTGCAGGGGTGTACTTCTTCACACACGCTCTCACCACTTACCGCCGTTTACACGACATGTACTCGGCAACCTTCAAGCGGAAGCCCAATGAGGGTGTCAGCCACGATCTACCTAAACACTCAAGTCCCTAGTCCAGGTTTATCGCCTATTCGGGTTCCATCCGCGAGGAGATCCGGCCGGAGTTTCGCTCACAGCCCCAAACGATGTGTGTAGGGTTCCCGAGACACCAAACGGGCGCCCGGTACACCGTGCCACGTGCCTACCGCATCACAGCCCACCCCTCCGGTCAGCACTGCGCACGGCCTCCAGCATACTACAAACGCCAGAAACTACTTGCAACTCCTGGACAGAGGACAAGGGTGATTAAGAAGCCGAGAGGGTCCATTGGTTTCGGGCCCAATGCGTGGTAGTAGCTGAATCATGGATCACAAACACAGAACTCAGTTCCTGAGGACGGCTGCAATGAGACAACCCACCATGTACTCCTACATGGCCTCTCACCGCTACCTTTACCAAATCGTATTCACACACTTAGCTCACACACAGTAGGACATGTACACACACCTCTGATTCATCCTCGATGAATTAGACCTGACTCAACTCTAAGCAGTAGCAGACATGACAAACAAGCATGAATGAGTAGGCACAACAGGGCTCAAACAACTCCTACTCATGCTAGTGGGTTTCATCTATTTACTGTGGAACGACAGGTCATGCAAAGGATAAAGGGGTTCAGCTACCGCAGCAAGTGACAGATGAATCGTTGTTGTCCTAATGCAGTAAAAGAGAGCAGGAGCGAGAGAGTGGGATTGTATCGGAATGAACAAGGGGGTTTTGCTTGCCTGGCACTTCTGAAGATAGCATTGAGTCTTCATCAGTGTCAACGATCACAACGTCGAAACATTGTCTACCGAGAGGGGACAGATACCGGCAACAGAGAAGAAATACAATCAATGCAATGCACAATATGATGCATGCTCATGACATGGAAATATGAGTGTGTTGGCTTAATGCAACTACAACCAGATGGATTTGGGTCATATTGAGCCAAAGGTTCAACCCCAAATTCAAATTATGAATTCAAATAGTGCCTTATCATGTTTTGCACTAAACAGCAAGGTTAAGTTGTTTAAACATGCATGAAACCAGTGCAGATGGATAGATTGGATTTTTCTGATCATTTTTCATATATAAATTATTTCATTCTGAGCTACGGTTGATTTTCTATGATTTTTAGAAGTTTAGGCAATTTTCTGGAATTTCCTGAATTAAATTTAATCCAGGAAATGACTTACTGCGTCTGCCTGACGTCAGTGTGACGTCAGCAGGTCAACTGACCGGGTCCAGGTCAAACCTGACCAGTGGGGTCCACTGGTCGGTGACCCAGGGCTGGTTAGTGTCGCTGACAGGTGGGCCTGGTCAACGGCCACGTCAGCAGGGTCAATCTGACGCGTGGGTCCATCGGGATTAAGTTAAATCTAACTAATTTGGTTAGTGGTTTAACTAAGCCAGTGGGGCCCGACTGTCAGTGGCATAGGGCTTAGTTAGTGGGGTGATTAACCCCTAACAGCTGCTATCACCGGCGGTTAATCGCCGGCGTAACCAGGACGCGGCGGCGTTGCCCGTCCGGCCAACTCCGGCGACGGGAGCTCGTGCGGCTGGGCGTGCTGGAACCGGAGCAAGGAGGCGCGTCGGTTGGTGGCCTCAGGCGATGCTAGGGTGGCCGGGAACATCGACGGCGTCGAGTTCCGCGGCGGCGCAGTTGCGGCTTGCACAGGTGCGAGGACCACGGTGCACGAGCGGGCGACCTGAGGCGCGCTACGGGTTCCTGGAGAAACCCGGAGCACGACTCCATGCTTGGTTTGGTCGGGCGGGGTGGCTAGCGACGGCGAGCTTCGTGGCGGCGGCAGCGGGTGCTCGGCCATGGCGGGCTGCGGTTAGAGGGCGGAAACAGAGGGGGTGAGCACGGGGAAAAGTGTAGGAGCTCACAAGGATTCGGTAGAGAAGGTCAGCGGCCTCGGGGACGGATGGAAACCGACGAATCGACGGAGACGATCTCCGGGTGCCAGCGGTGAAGACGAGGACGTTGGCGACGAAGCAAAGCCCTCCGGCTCGTTTCCTTCGGCTTGGGGATGTGGTGCTTGATTGCGGAGCTGCTGGGCACGGTCACGGGACGAGGGGTGGCCGGTGGTCATGGCTACGGCGAGCGGCACTCTCAGGTGCGTTCGGTGGCGAGAGGGAGGGAGAGCAGAGGAGGAGGGGGGGCCAGAGAGAGAGGGGCGGTCGAGGGGGAGTGCGTGGCGCTCGGGGCTGGCTCCAGAAGCGGCGGAAGCAGGAGGTGGCTCGGGCGCGTGTGCGCGTGCGGCGAGCACACGCTCTGCCTACTGGCTCGGGGAGGAAGACGACAGGGGAGAGGGCTAGGTGGGCTGGGCCGGCACAGCGCCAGGCCAGATGGGCTGCATAGGAGCTGGGCCGGTTGGTGGCACCAGGTAAGTCCAGGTAAACCTTTCTCTCTCTCTCCTTTTATTAATGTTTTCTATTTTCTGTCTTTGGTTTTTTTGGATTTAGTAAAATACTAAATCACTTTATAAAATCCTGAAATAAATTGTGGGCACATATTGAATTATTCCCAACAGCCCTCAACTATTTTCAGAATTATTAGAGCATTTAAAATATTTATAGAATTTAAATGCCCCAATTCAAATACAATATGAGTTAATTCAAAAATCCATAAATGGCCAAGAAATATGCTCATCATTTTCGGCAGAGGTTTTCACCTTTATCAAAAATCATGAACATTTCCAAAGGCATTTTGGGTTCATTGAAGATTATTTTTATTGAACCTAGTTGAATTCATTTGGTGCTAGGGTTTCAACAATCCCCATTTCAACTTTCATGAAATTTAAACATGATGACATGGATGAAGATGCAACTAATTACAAACAAAGATCTAGGGCTGTGACAACTCACCCCCACTAAACAAGAATCTCGTCCCGAGATTCAAGACGTGAGGTAAGAAGACAAAGGGGATACTAAGTATCACAAACTTCATGATCCAACTGTCTTCTTGAAGTTGTTGATTTATGCTCCAATTGATCTTGATGTCTTGCCTTCGAGATCTTTATCCAACATGACGATGACAGAAGGAAACTCTACGGAATCGATCTTCTCAAGGATCGAACAACTCAGGATCAACTCACGGAATGAAACATAGCAACATCTCTCGAGCTGAGACACGAAGCACACATCTAGATGGATGGAGTGGAACAGATGACGAGGGTTCACTAGGTAGACAACAATTCCACACCAAAGAGGGTGGTGAACGGTTGTCATCGTAGCGAGGATTTGAGTTGCCATGACATCGCAACGGAACACCTTAGAGGAGGGTGACTCATAGAATTATCCCTTAAGTGGCAAAAAGAATTATTTTTGATTCAAAGATCAATAAAATTCTCTATACCAGCCTGAGGCAATTCTTGAGCAATCGTTTGAAGGAGTTCGGTAGAATGTCATACTCGGACTAGGATGGATGATGTGGACTACCTTGTTGAAGACAACGCAATGGATGACCTTGCTTATCATCGAAAATGGATGGGACTCATGGCGGGTCCACTTTTGAGGATGATCCTAGACCTCTATTACCGAGAGGGCCAGCCCATGGAAATTGGCACGATGGGGTGCAAGCTGGGAACAACATGCAAATGTTGGAAGTGTTCCAATCATCATATCTGACTGAGATTCAGATCTGATTGGTGTCAGGATATCCCAGACTCATCAAGTCTAGAAAGAAAATGAAGGTTTGCAACACAAGTCGACGAGATGACGTTGCGAGATTCTCGGGGAGTGAACTACGATAGCAAGCTCCAAAACATGAGCTGGTTCTACTACATACATGTGAACACGCTGTCCCAGACAAGCATGACCACATAGTAGTCTTATAATAAAACACTACCGAGTTCAGGTTGGGGAACCATCATCGAGGATAACGGAGTCCTAACATAAGTCATGACTAGTTGTTATGAAAGAACTCCTTCTCCTTGAACAAATCAATCAGTGGCTTGATGTGCTAGGAAATTCATATGGAATGAAGATGATCAGTCTATCAGACCATAGAATACTTCGCACATGCATGACTGACTTGGGATGATTCCAAAGGAAACAAAACAAACCTTTCTCAAATTCATGGCAGTAACTTACACCTAAAGCACATGAATTCGAGGAAGTCACTTCTTTCATCCAAACATAGGCTTCATGAACGAAACACGATGATAATGCTTACAAAGTTTCCAACACTAGGTTGATGTTCAACAATAATCATGGGGGAGACAAAATGCTGCTGATGGGTTCAACAACAACTCATCGAAATTCCATATCACTGGACTTCCACCATCATGTGAACACGGTGTTAGCATTGGTCAGACCAAAAGATGTAATGGTGTATGCTCAAGGAATCAACCACGAGTAAGACAACATTATGAACATCGTTGGTTCTGATTTGACTTGACGATAGCCCATACTCAAGTCAAAATTTTGACAAGGCAATAGATCCAACAACTGATCACAGGGACCAATTGGTGAAGATATCATCTTTCTTCAACAACCACACAAACACAAGGATATCCCTTTGAAAATGAACTAAGTCGGACAAACTTCCATCTTCCAACTCTCCAAGTTGTTGTTCAGTTTACCAACTAGCTCAGGGTATCCAACACAGATTTTTTTTGAGAAGGGGTGGTTTATGAAAAACCAACTTGATCACGAACCCAACATAGCGGTCAGGTGACAACCTGGTAATACTTCCGAGAAGATATTTGGAAAATTATGAACCACCAATATGTTATTAAGCTCGAGAACAATCTTGTTTCCGAGGCAAGATGATGTGATCAATTAAGCAAGGGATTGAAACCCTAACTCATTGATCGAAGAGTGCACCAGAAATAAGGACTAGGTAGCATGATCTGTCTTAGAATGATGATTTAAAAACCAACACGCTAAGAATGAGACTATTGTCCATTAACTACCAAGCAACAAGGTTGCTAGGAGTATCGATTTCACACATCACAGTTCACTTGTCAGCATTCCGGTTGCAACAACACGGGACCGAGGAATGAATAATGATAGTGAGAAGTATCACTACGTCAAGAATTCATGAGAAATGGTGCAATCCTCATGACAATCCTGACATAAAGGGGGTAATACTCCGAGGTAGAACAGAATCAAAAGCTGGATTGGCATTTGATTTGCGGATTACAACTGCTTTGACCCAATCCTGGAAATGGATGAGGTACTGGAGTTTGTTTCTCCTAGTCATTCCAGATTAGAATGGCTCGACGGACCACAAGAATAATAGGCATCGATGAACACGGTTGCACAACTACTCCTGTCTATCAATTGATAGACGAGGGTCAGAAGACAACTAAGAGGGACAACTCAAAGAACATATAATTTTCTGAGTTGTGGATGCATAGATTAGTATGTCGAACCAAGTTCAACATGTTTCTTCCGGATAACCCATGCAGAGAGGTAGGACTGGCAGAGTCATGATTTATGAATGGAGAACTCCTCAAGAGTACTCTGATTGTGATCTTTTGGTTCAAATAACTTCTGCCTGGATGGTTCATGGTATTTGGAAGAAGGAAATACCATGGACCTCGAGGACTATCGCAAGGTTACTAATAACCTAAAGGAACTAGCAAACACTATCAACATGAAGTAAGTAGAGTGAATCGCGGGTTCAAGAACCTAGGAATAGAATACCTACTCCTAAGTAGCATCACGAGATGCTTTCGAGAATGATGGCTAGAATCTTCACACTGGGAACACTAAACATTGCTAGATTACTAGGTGACTCCCTAAAACACCTAGGGTCATAATAATAGCTCCAACATATATGTCAAGGCAATAAATTACCTCAACGCACCGGTTAGTGTGCTTATTCTGACCATAAAGGACATCGGGAACGGAAAGAAAGGATTTGCAAATGCATCAGACTATTTAGAAACCTGGGATGACTCGGACAGCATAACGGCTGTAAATGCTTAAAAAGATTTGAGATATCCTGCAGAAATGGTGGCATAACCACTCAACATCACAAAAGCAAGGTTCTGAGACCAGCTATGAACATACAGAAGTAGTAAAAGCTGAACTGAGATTTGAAACTATCAATTCTATAAGTCTATGGATTAGTAACACATCAGCTTTAGTCCGTAGGACAACATACAATCATACCATAGGCTAGCTTCTAGGGTTTAGCCTCCTTGATCTCGTGGTAGATCTACTCTTGTACTACCCATATCATCAATATTAATCAAGCAGGACGTAGGGTTTTACCTCCATCGAGAGGGCCCGAACCTGGGTAAAAACATCGTGTCCCTCGTCTCCTGTTACCATCCGCCTAGACGCACAGTTCGGGACCCCCTACCCGAGATCCGCCGGTTTTGACACCGACATTGGTGCTTTCATTGAGAGTTCCTCTGTGTCGTCACCGATAGGCTTGATGGCATCTTCAACCTGCAACACTGCCCAGGGTGAGATTTTTCTCCCCGGACAGATCTTCGTATTCGGCGGCTTCGCACTGCGGGCCAATTCACTTGGCCATCTGGAGCAGATCGAAAGCTACGCCCCTGGCCGTCAGGTCAGATTTGGAAGCTTAAACTTCACGGCCGATGTCCGAGGAGACTTGATCCTCGATGGACTCGAGCCACAGCCAAGCGCACCGCACTGTGACGATGGGTATGATCTAGCTCTGCCGCCGAACAGTGCCTTGGTGGCCGCACACGGATCCGCTTCGGCCATTAGCCCGGAGCCGATCGCCCAGATCGAGGGTCGGTGGATAGACGCCGCCCTGGGGGCTTCAACATCCACGGCGATGGAGCCGAACACTAATCTTGTCCCCTGCGAAACTCGTGATTCCGAGGCGCCGGACTCCGAACCTCCCGCGCCCCTACCAATCGATCCGGATTGGGCGCCGGTTATGGAATTCACCGCCGCGGACATCTTCCAATGCTCGCCTTTCGGCGATATCTTGAATTCACTAAAGCATCTCTCGTTATCAGGAGAGTCCTGGCCGGATTATGGCCAGGATGGTTGGGATGCGGACGATGAAGAAATTCAGAGCCCACCCACCACCCACTTTGTAGCCACTGTCGACGATCTAACCGACATGCTAGACTACGACTCCGAAGACATCGACGCTATGGACGACGATGCCGGAGACGAACAGGAACCAGCGCCCACAGGGCACTGGAAGGCCACCTCGTCATATGACGTATACATGGTGGATACCCCAAAAGATGGGGACGGTGAAGGAACAGCGGAGGCAGATCCCTTAAAGAAACAGCCGAAGCGCCGGCGTCAGCGGCGCCGCTCTAAATCTCGCCACAACAAAAACGGAGATTCTGGCACAGGAGATAATAATACTCCAGAGAGTGCCGAAGACAATCCCCTCCAGCAAGACTCAGCGCAGGAGGATGCAGAAGCAAGCCCCCATGAGAGGGCGGCAGACGAAGAGGTTGAGGATCATAATTATATGCCTCCCTCCGAAGACGAAGCAAGCCTCAACGATGACGAATTCGTCATACCCGAGGATCCCGTCGAACAAGAGCGCTTCAAGCGCAGGCTTATCGCCACAGCAAACAGCCTAAAGAAAAAGCAGCAGCAGCTTCAAGCTGATCAGGACCTGCTGGCCGATCGATGGACCGAAGTCCTCGCGGCCGAAGAGTATAAACTCGAACGTCCCTCCAAAAGTTACCCAAAACGCAAGCTGCTCCCCTGATTAGAGGAGGAAGCATACGTACATCCATCACCAGCGCACGATATGGCTGACCGACCACCCCGTGGCCGTGACAGAGAGGCATCCAGGCCCCCAGCCAAGACTATACACCGGCATCGCTCCAAAAGTACGAAGCCAAGAGGGAACGCGCCGGACTTGCGAGACATATTGGAGGACAAAGCAAGGCAATCCAGATCCATCTATGGATCACGTGGGCGCCCTACGACCCACGACGAATACCGTCGTGTCGGATACAATAACCCCGGCCGGGCCGAACACAGCAGACAGCGCTCTCTCGAGCTGCGTCGCGATATTGCTCAATACAGGGGCGCCGCACACCCATTATGCTTCACTGACGAAGTAATGGATCATCAGATCCCCGAAGGGTTTAAACCCGTAAACATTGAATCTTACGATGGCACAACAGACCCCGCGGTGTGGATCGAAGACTATCTTCTCCACATTCATATGGCCCGCGGCGACGATCTCCACGCCATAAAGTATCTCCCACTCAAGCTTAAAGGACCAGCTCGACATTGGCTTAACAGCTTGCCCGCAGAGTCGATTGGGTGTTGGGAAGACCTGGAGGCTGCATTCCTTGATAACTTCCAAGGCACATATGTGCGACCACCAGACGCCGATGACCTAAGCCACATCATTCAGCAGCCAGACGAATCGGCCAGACAATTCTGGACACGGTTCTTGACAAAGAAAAATAAAATCGTCGATTGTCCGGACGCAGAGGCCCTTGCAGCCTTCAAACATAACATCCGGGACGAATGGCTAGCCCGGCACCTGGGGCAGGAAAAGCCGAAATCCATGGCAGCCCTCACATCGTTAATGACCCGCTTTTGTGCGGGAGAGGACAGCTGGCTAGCCCGCAGCAACAATCTCCGTAAAAATTCTGGCAGTCCGGATACTAAGGACAACAACGGCAGGTCACGTCGAAACAAAAACAAGCGCCGAATTAACGGCGACGATAAGGAGGATACGGCGGTTAATGCCGGATTCCGAGGCTCTAAACCCGGTCAACGGAAGAAGCCATTTAAAAGAACCATTCCGGGTCCGTCCAATTTGGACCAAATACTCGACCGCTCATGCCAGATACACGGCACCCCTGAAAAGCCACCTAACCACACCAATAGAGATTGCTGGGCGTTCAAGCAGGCCGGCAAGTTAATTGCCGAAAACAATGACAAGGGGCTAAATAGCGACGACGAGGGAGAGACCCGGCCGCCGAACAACAAAGGACAGAAGAGTTTTCCCCCACAAGTACGGACGATGAATATGATATACGCGACCCACATACCCAAGAGGGAGAGGAAACGCGCACTAAGGGACGTCTATGCGATGGAGCCAGTCGCCCCAAAGTTCAACCCATGGTCCTCTTGTCCGATCACTTTCGATCGAAGAGACCATCCGACCAGCATACGCCATGGCGGATTCACCGCATTGGTCTTAGACCCCAATCGTCGATGGGATCCACCTCACGAGAGTCCTGATGGACAGCGGCAGTAGCCTGAACCTGCTTTATCAGGATACAGTGCGCAAAATGGGCATAGACCCATCAAGGATTAAACCTACAAAGACAACCTTTAAAGGTGTCATACCAGGAGTGGAAGCCAATTGTACAGGCTCAGTAAAACTGGAAGTGGTCTTCGGATCCTCGGATAATTTCCGGAGCGAAGAGTTAATCTTCGATATAGTCCCGTTTCGCAGCGGCTATCACGCCCTGCTCGGGCGAACCGCGTTTGCCAAATCCAACGCGGTGCCGCACTATGCATACCTAAAGCTCAAGATGCCAGGCCCTCGTGGAGTCATCACGGTCAATGGGAATATGGAACGCTCCCTCCGAACGGAGGAACATACAGCGGCTCTCGCGGCAGAAGTACAGAGCAGCCTTCTAAGGCAATTCTCGAGTCCGGCCGTTAAACGGCCGGATACAGCAAAGCACGCCTGGAGCAATATCAACCAAGACCACCTGGCGCGATCAGAGCACGCGTAGCAATGCGGCCCCAACCCTCGCCCGCGTATGATCGCAAGAATAACACTCCGCGTACATCATTACGCTTCGGAGATTCCATGGGCACAGGGGAGGGGGCACGATCACAACGGACCCAGAGTGCGGTTCGACCACACCAGGGGCTCGCAAATGTGCCTCTCTTTTTATTATTATTTTTCTTCTTTTTTGTACACAGGACTCTGTTAACCAGTAGCCCTGTCCGGCGGTGAACCTGCCGAACCCATGATGCAACAGTCATCGACTAAAGAAGGCCGCGCCGAACACTCAGGTGGTCTCAATTATTCCTGGGGGCTTCTTTTATAGAAGCTCAATTATACGGGTTTTATACCCAGCACATGTGTCAAGCTTCCACATGTACCTTTTATTCGCCATTATATGCATCGATATGACTTAAGTTTTGGCCAAGCTGGGTTGCCTGGCTCCTGTGCTTACCCCTACGTTCCCGATTGTTCGGCTAGGAGCTAAAGGGAGCACCTCTGTGATTGTTACTGCCGGGTCAGCCGGATGTGTACCTCAGACTGGGTGAAGCCAAAAGCTAGCGTTCTTAAGGGAATATTCGGTCAGTGACTTAAAAGATGACCTTTTACCTATTTATCTATCTGCCCCCAGATGTTTTACTGCTTTCTTTGCAGTCCGGACATGCACTTTAGGGCATGCCTCCCAGGGAAAGGAACCCTTAATGGAACTATTCTCCCTGGAAGATGTTTCTTACTAACCATGTAATATAACATAACTAGTTGGGCACTTGTCTGATAAAGCACTAATGACCCCTACGCCTGGTCTCCATGCATACCATGGTTGTTTCTTAACCAAAAAGGTATTCGGACACACTCCGGACTCTAGGGTCCCGAGGTCGAAGCGAAAAGGTCGGCAAAGACAAACGATCTACAATCCGGCTAGAAGGCATTTTTCGCAATTGCATCACATTTTATATATATGCTCATTATATGACATCTGGCACCCGTATATTTTGGTACGGCATAATACACCAGGGGCTTATGTTCCCCACTCTATGGTGTGATCAAGTCCGAACACTTTCACAAGTGCGGCACCCCGAACTTATAGCATTATATGAATCGGCTCCGAATCATGTCTTGGGTCAATAGTTGGGTTTGCCCGGCTCCAACGTTTTGGTGCCTTACGTTCTGTTCTGTCGGCTAAGGTGGCACTGGGAGAACCACTGCGATTGCGCCCCGGTTGAGCCGGGTTAACGCCTTAGTGGAGAAAGCTAAAACTGACTAGCATGATAAGGCGAGAGACTGGTCGCTGTTCGAGAGGTTTTTTCGGGTCCTTAAAGACTCACGCCGCTTCGAGCGAAGTTCCGGATGATGTCCGATGAAGGCGTGGATAGCGCCCCGGATTCGGTCTTCCGAATACCAGGGGCTTCGCCGAAATTTAAAATTATAGAATTCTATGGCTAAGTGAGAGTGTTCAAGCATTATAAGTCCGGTGCCTTGTTCGTCGTGTTGAGCGCCTCCCTAGATGGACCCAAAAATGGGAACAAGAGTGCTCAAGTTTATCCCGAACACCCCAGCACTTGTGGCTTGGGGGCTGAAGCTAACGACTTGCCATCTCTCAGATTTTATAAACGGCCGCACAGAAGGTAATATTTTAAATTAAACAAGCGTTGCTCATGGCGCATATGAACGAAGTTTTCAGCGCACAGGATAAATAAACAGCAAGTTCACTCAAAGATTACATTTCGGGAGCACTCATCTGCAATACTGCAGGCTCCCTTCAGGACAATTTCATAATACTTCTCCGGCGTGCGATACTCCTTGCCCGGTGGCGGTGGGTCCGTGAGAAGCTTCTCCGCATCCAATTTGCCCCATTGCACCTTTATGCGGGCAAGGGCCCGGCGAGCACCTTCGATACAGGCGGAGCGCTTGACTACATCCAGCCTGGGGCATGCATCCATCAGTCGCCGCACGAGGCCAAAGTAGCTACCAGGCATGGCCTGTCCAGCCCACAGCCGGACTATGAGGCCCTTCATGGCCTCCTCAGCTACCTTGTGGAGTTCGACCAGCTGCTTCAGTTGGTCGCTTGGGGGCACCGGATGGCCGGCCTCAGCATACTGAGACCAGAAGACCTTCTCCGTCGAGCTCCCCTCCTCGCCATGATAGAATGTGGCGGCATCAGCCGCACTACGCGGCAAATCTGCAAACGCCCCTGGAGAGCTCCGAATTCGGGTAAGTATCAGGTAGTTCACATTAACATGCCTGCTTTGCATGAAAAACGCCTTACCCGCCGCTATCTTCTTTATGTCCTCGACCTCCTGAAGGGCCTTATGGGCCTCGGCCTTGGCGGACTTGGCACTTTCGAGAGCCGAGGCAAGCTCAGACTCTTGAGTCTTGGAGTCACGCTCCAAACTCTCATGTTTTTCCATGAGAACCTGGCGCTCTTGCCGAACTTCCGCCACACGTGCCTCTTGCTTTTCTCGCTCGGCACGTTCCGCGGCGCGTTCGGCCGCGGACATAGCATCCTTCAGGGTTGCCACCTCGTTAGTGGCCCCTGCAATACACATATTATCCTTGTTAATTTTATTTGCAACCAAAATCCTTTTCTGTAAGGTACTTATTCAAAGAGGTGTTACTCACCTTCTTTTTCCTCGAGCTGCTTCTTTGCGTGGCCGAGCTCTTGCTTGAACCGCTCGAGTTCCTTCTTCAGCACGTCAACCTCCGCCGTTAGTGCGGCAGAGGTCAGCAGTGCAGCCTGCAAACCCATATTGACATATTTTAGGCAACCCTGCGTATATCTTGTTATAGATCCTTAGTCCGGCTTTTCTTTCCGAACACCGAACTAAGCATCAGGGGCTACTGTCTATGCGGTATTACATTACATAATTTTAACCTTTTTACCTCAAAGCCTGTTAAAAGGCTGCTGCAGGCTTCGGTCAGCCCGCTCTTAGCGAGCTGAACTTTTTTAATCACCGCACTCATGATAGTGCGGTGTTCTTCCTCGATGGAAGCGCCGTTAAGCGCCTCCAGCAGGTTATCCAGCGCCTCCGGTTGGACGGAGGCCGCCGGCGTCACGGTCCTACCCTTCTTTCGAAGGGGCCGCTTGCCGGACTCTGGAACCACTGCGGGTTCCGATATAGAGTCCGGCACGAAGTCCGGGGGGGCTGCCTGACGGCGCCTCCGGAGCCTCCTCCTGATGGGTCCCTCTCTGGGATCCCACTTCGGCATCCTCGTCGGCGCGTGGGGTGGAGGCAGTCGGGATGGAATTTACATCCGACGCGGCCAATGACCCGCTCGATGAGTCGGGGAGATCATCATTGGCCGGACTACGGGCAGAATGCGGCGTTAGAAGGATACTACGCGACATAAAAGAAATTATACATCAAGGATCCGGATACTTACGATCTTGCCGGACGCCTGGCCCTTGGAGGCCGCTCATCCTCACCAACGCTGATGTTGGCGGAACTGTCCGGGGGGATAGTTCTCCCCCTCTTGGACCCTTCGCCCCCCCCGATGGGGGAAGCCTTCCTTTTCTTCTCTCCCTCCTCCGGGAGAGAGTACTCCTCCTCCTCATCTTCGGGAGAGGAGTCCTCATCGTCGTCAGACGCCTGATTGCGGGAACTCTTTCGAGTCCCCGCGGCCACCTTCTTGGCCTTCTTCTCCGGCACCACGTGCGGTGCCGGGACCAGCAGCCCTGTTAAGCGGGTGTCCGCTGGGTCTTCTGGCATGGGAGCCGGGCTGATGAGCAGCTTGGCCTTCTCCATCCATTCCTATCAAAGGAAGAGGCAGAATGAAGCCTCATTAGAGTCAATCTAATTATCACAAGTGTCCCGTAATGGGGTTGAATCACTTACCTCGTCAGTTGGATGCTGCGAGCTGAATCCGCGGTCTTTGGTCGCGGACGCGGGGGCTTCGGCGCCCTTGAACAGCACCCTCCAGGCGCCTTCGTATGTTGTATCGAAGAGCCCGTTTAGCGCCTGGTGTTGTTCTGGATTGAACTCCCACAAATTAAATGCCCGTTCTTGGCATGGGAGGATCCGCCGGATGAGCATGACTTGGACCACGTCGACGAGCCTGAGCTTATTGCTCACCATCTTCTTGATACAAGCTCGGAGTCCCGTCACCTCCACCGGATTCCCCCACTGCAAGCCCTTCTGTTTCCAGGAGGTGAGCTGCGTGGGGATGCCAGATCTAAACTCGGGGGCCGCCGCCCATGTGGATTTGCGCGGCTCGGTGATGTAGAACCATCCCGATTGCCACCGCTTGACGGAGTCCACGAAGGTCCCTTCTAGCCAAGGGACGTTGGGCAATTTGCCCAACATGGCGCCTCCGCATTCCGCTTGTGTACCCTTTATAACCTTCGGCTTGACGTTGAAGGTCTTGAGCCACAAGCCGAAGTGGGGCCGTATGCAGAGGAAAGCCTCGCACACGACGATAAACGCCGAGATGTTGAGGATAAAGTTCGGCGCCAGATCGTGGAAATCCAGGCCGTAGTAAAACATGAGCCCCCGGACAAATGGATGGAGCGGAAAGCCTAGTCCGCGGAGGAAGTGGGGGAGAAAGACGACCCTCTCATGTGGCCTGGGGGTAGGGATGAGCTGCCCCTCGTCGGGCAGCCGATGCGCGATATCGCCGGAAAGGTATCCGGCGCTGCACAGCTTGGTGATGTCCTCCTCCTTGACGGTGGAGGCTAACCATTTACCTCCCGCTCCGGACATATTCGAAGAAGGTTGAGGAGAGATGCGCGAGTTCGGGCGTTGGAGCTTGAGTTCGCGGGGATGGATAAGCAAAGGAGGAAGAAGGCGTAGGTGAGAAGGTGAATCCTTATCCCTTATATATAGGCGGACAAAACTATGCGTCCCCCACCAGCCTGGTAAAACTCGCTTATCTCCCAAGCGCCACCATCAATGGCGCGATTGGGTTACCCACGCACATATTGATGAGAATCCCGGAATAAGGGGAACACGATCTCTGCTTCGACAGACGTGCCAAGGAAACCGCTTCGCTAAACATGCTGAGGTGGTATAGTAATTCAAACAAAGGCCTGGTGGCGGTGTGATGTCACACCGCATAATACGTCAGTAGATTGAACTAAGTGTACATTTTATTCTCTCTACGGTGGAATGTGGAATTTATTTTGCAGAGCCGGACACTATCCTGGTGTTCATGATCTCCTCTGGATTATTCAAGGGAGGAACCCGCCTTGCAATGCCGAACATTATGCACGCCGGACTTATCGTCATTGAAGACTGGTTCAGGGGCTACTGAGGGAGTCCTGGACTAGGGGGTGTCTGGAAAGCCGGACTATCAATATCCGCCGGACTCCAAGACTACAAAGATACAAGATTGAAGACTCCGGCTCGTGTCCGGATGGTACTTTACTTGGCGTGGAAGGCAAGCTTGGCGATACGGATACGTAGATCTCCTACCATTGTAACCGACTCTGTGTAACCCTAGCCCTCTCCAGTATCTATATAAACCGGAGGGCTTTAGTCCGTAGGACAACATACAATCATACCATAGGCTAGCTTCTAGGGTTTAGCCTCCTTGATCTCGTGGTAGATCTACTCTTGTACTACCCATATCATCAATATTAATCAAGCAGGACGTAGGGTTTTACCTCCATCGAGAGGGCCCGACCCTGGGTAAAAACATCGTGTCCCTCGTCTCCTGTTACCATCCGCCTAGACGCACAGTTCGGGACCCCCTACCCGAGATCCGCCGGTTTTGACACCGACAGAGGCTACTAAGGATAAACAACTAGATAGTCAGATCCCACACATACCAAGCATTCCAATAACATACACACAATATGCTCGATATGTGCAAATACAACATGGCATCACAACATGACTCTACGACTCAAGTATGTATTCCTTAGGCTCCGAGGAGCAAGATATTACAAACATGGGTCTCACGACCCAACATTCAGAGCATACAAGTCAAGCACAAGCGGAAGCTTAACATGTCTGAGTACAGACATCTACAAATGAAAAAGGCTGAGAAGCCTGACTATCTACCAGATCCTGCCGAGGGCACAAGATCGTAGCTGAGGTAACAAGCTAAACGTCGAAGTCCATGCGGAACTACTAGCGAGACCGAGGTCTCTCTACAAAAATATAAAATAGGCAAACGTGAGTACAAATGTACCCAGCAAGACTTACATCAGAACTAACTACATATGCATCATTATCAACAAAGGGGATGGTGGAGTTTAACAGCAGCAAGCCAACTTTGACTCGGTGGCTATCCTAAACTACGACTGCAAGTAACTCTTTTGAGGTGGCGCACACGAGTCCACATATTCACCATACCAATACACCACTATGGATCCGCTCCCGTCTCCCTACGAGAACGCCATCCATAGCACTCACGCTTATCTTGCGTATTTTAAAGTATCCACTTTCACTTGTCTATGAACTGTACAGGCAACCCAGAAGTCCTTTACCGCGGACACGACTATTCGAATAGATGATGTTAACCCTGCAGGGGTGCACTTCTTCACACACGCTCTCACCACTTACCGCCGTTTACACGACATGTACTCGGCAACCTTCAAGCGGAAGCCCAACGAGGGTGTCGGCCACGACCTACCTAAACACTCAAGTCCCTAGTCCAGGTTTATCGCCTATTCGGGTTCCATCCGCGAGGAGATCCGGCCGGAGTTTCGCTCGCAGCCCCAAACGATGTGTGTAGGGTTCCCGAGACACCAAACGGGCGCCCGGTACACCGTGCCACGTGCCTACCGCATCACAGCCCACCCCTCCGGTCAGCGCTGCGCACGGCCTCCAGCATACTACAAACGCCAGAAACTACTTGCAACTCCTGGACAGAGGACGAGGGTGATTAAGAAGCCGAGAGGGTCCATTGGTTTCGGGCCCAATGCGTGGTAGTAGCTGAATCATGGATCACAAACACAGAACTCAGTTCCTGAGGACGGCTGCAATGAGACAACCCACCATGTACTCCTACATGGCCTCTCACCGCTACCTTTACCAAATCGTATTCACACACTTAGCTCACACACAGTAGGACATGTACACACACCTCTGATTCATCCTCGATGAATCAGACCTGACTCAACTCTAAGCAGTAGCAGGCATGATAAACAAGCATGAATGAGTAGGCACAACAGGGCTCAAACAACTCCTACTCATGCTAGTGGGTTTCATCTATTTACTGTGGAACGACAGGTCATGCAAAGGATAAAGGGGTTCAGCTACCGCAGCAAGTGACAGATGAATCATTGTTGTCCTAATGCAGTAAAAGAGAGCAGGAGCGAGAGAGTGGGATTATGGAATGAACAAGGAGGTTTTGCTTGCCTGGCACTTCTGAAGATAGCATTGAGTCTTCATCAGTGTCAACGATCACAACGTCGAAACATCGTCTACCGAGAGGGGATAGATACCGGCAACAGAGAAGAAATACAATCAATGCAATGCACAATATGATGCATGCTCATGACATGGAAATATGAGTGTGTTGGCCTAATGCAACTACAACCAGATGGATTTGGGTCATATTGAGCCAAAGTTTCAACCCCAAATTCAAATTATGAATTCAAATAGTGCCTTATCATGTTTTGCACTAAACAGCAAGGTTAAGTTGTTTAAACATGCATGAAACCAGTGCAGATGGATAGATTGGATTTTTCTGATCATTTTTCATATATAAATTATTTCATTCTGAGCTACGGTTGATTTTCTATGGTTTTTAGAAGTTTAGGCAATTTTCTGGAATTTCTTGAATTAAATTTAATCCAGGAAATGACTTACTGCGTCTGCCTGACGTCAGTGTGACATCAGCAGGTCAACTGACCGGGTCCAGGTCAAACTTGACCAGTGGGGTCCACTGGTCGGTGACCCAGGGCTGGTTAGTGTCGCTGACAGGTGGGCCTGGTCAACGGCCACGTCAGCAGGGTCAATCTGACGCGTGGGTCCATCGGGATTAAGTTAAATCTAACTAATTTGGTTAGTGGTTTAACTAAGCCAGTGGGGCCCGACTGTCAGTGGCATAGGGCTTAGTTAGTGGGGTGATTAACCCCTAACAGCTGCTATCACCGGCGGTTAATCGCCGGCGTAACCAGGACGCGGCGGCGTTGCCCGTCCGGCCAACTCCGGCGACGGGAGCTCGTGCGGCTGGGCGCGTTGGAACCGGAGCAAGGAGGTGCATCGGTTGGTGGCCTCAGGCGATGCTAGGGTGGCCGGGAACATCGACGGCGTCGAGTTCCGCGGCGGCGTAGTTGCGGCTTGCACGGGTGCGAGGACCACGGTGCACGAGCGGGCGACATGAGGCGCGCTACGGGTTCCTGGAGAAACCCGGAGCACGACTCCATGCTTGGGTTGGTCGGGCGGGGCGGCTAGCGACGGCAAGCTCCGCGGCGGCGGCAGCGGGTGCTCGGCCATGGCGGGCTGCGGTTAGAGGGCGGAAACAGAGGGGGTGAGCACGGGGAAAAGTGTAGGAGCTCACAAGGATTCGGTAGAGAAGGTCGGCGGCCTCGGGGACGGACGAAAACCGACGAATCGACGGAGACGATCTCCAGGCGCCAGCGGTGAAGACGAGGACGTTGGCGACGAAGCAAAGCCCTCCGGCTCGTTTCCTTTGGCTTGGGGATGTGGTGCTTGATTGCGGAGCTGCTGGGCACGGTCATGGGACGAGGGGTGGCCGGTGGTCATGGCTACGGCGAGCGGCACTCTCAGGTGCGTTCGGTGGCGAGAGGGAGGGAGAGCAGAGGAGGAGGAGGGGGTCCAGAGAGAGAGGGGCGGTCGAGGGGGAGTGCGTGGCGCTCGGGGCTGGCTCCAGAAGCGGCGGAAGCAGGAGGTGGCTCAGGCGCGTGTGCGCGTGCGGAGAGCACACGCTCTGCCTACTGGCTCGAGGAGGAAGACGACAGGGGAGAGGGCTAGGTGGGCTGGGCCGGCACAGCGCCAGGCCAGATGGGCTGCACAAGAGCTGGGCCGGTTGGTGGCACCAGGTAAGTCCAGGTAAACCTTTCTCTCTCTCTCCTTTTATTAATGTTTTCTATTTTCTGTCTTTGGTTTTTTTGGATTTAGTAAAATACTAAATCACTTTATAAAATCCTGAAATAAATTGTGGGCACATATTGGATTATTCCCAATAGCCCTCGACTATTTTCAGAATTATTAGAGCATTTAAAATATTTATAGAATTTAAATGCCCCAATTCAAATACAATATGAGTTAATTCAAAAATCCATAAATGGCCAAGAAATATGCTCATCATTTTTGGCAGAGGTTTTCACCTTTATAAAAAATCATGAACATTTCCAAAGGCATTTTGGGTTCATTGAAGATTATTTTTATTGAACCTAGTTGAATTCATTTGGTGCTAGGGTTTCAACAATCCCCATTTCAACTTTCATGAAATTTAAACATGATGACATGGATGAAGATGCAACTAATTACAAACAAAGATCTAGGGCTGTGACAGATTTGAACAAAGCTTGCCCAGCTAATCCCTTCACCCTCCCTCGTATTGATCAAATCATTGATGCTACGGCGGGTTGTGAGCGTTTGAATTTTTTGGATGCTTATTCTGGTTATCATCAGATCAAGATGGTAGTTAAGGACCAGGAGAAGACAACTTTCATTACTCCCTTTGGAGCCTTTTGCTATGTGTCTATGCCCTTTGGGCTAAAGAGTGCCCAGGCGACTTATCAGCGTTGTGTGCATAATTGTCATCATACTCAGATTGGGCACAATGTTCATGCTTATGTAGATGACATTGTTGTAAAATCCAGGAAGAAGGAGACATTGATAGAGGAGACTCAGACTTGGTAGCCCAGCAAGTTTCAGGTACTTGGTATTCCAAGGATCCACTCATGGCGGCTTACCGATGAGAGGTGGATATTGTGGCTGGTCACTTTAAGGGTTATCAAGTGGAGCACATTGATCGGCGCAAAAACGAAGCAGCTAATGCTTTAAGCCGGCTGGGGTCTCAGCGTAAACCGGTGCCACCCAATAAATTTTTGGATGTCTTGCATAACCCGTCAGTTCAACTACCTACAGAGGAGGACCTCGCTATTCCTGATCCGGAGGCATAGTTGGTGGCCGCTTTACATATCATTCCGGATTGGACGGTTCCATACTTGGCATATATGAACCGGGGCGAGTTACCAGGTGATGAAATTTTGGCCAGACAGATAGTCCGGCGGTCCAAGTCCATGGTTGTTCACAGCGGCGAGTTACACCACTATAGTGTTTTTGGTGCGTTCCAGCGCTGTGTTTCTCCAGAAGAAGGCCGTGAGATTTTACGTGAGATCCACGAAGGAGACTGTGGTCATCACGCCGGTTCAAAATCCTTGGTTGCCAAAGTTTTTCGTCATGGCTTCTATTGGTTGATGGCTCACGCTGATGCTGAGGATTTGGTCAGACGGTGTGATGGCTATAGAAATTCTCAAGGCGAGCTCACGTTCCGGCTCAAGAGCTACGGATGATTCCTATCACCTGGCCGTTTGCAACTTGGGGGCTTGACATGGTAGGGACTTTCAAGCGATCAAAAGATAGGAAGACCCACCTGTTGGTGGCGGTTGACAAGTTCACTAAATGGGTTGAAGCGGAGCTAGTAAGCAAGTGTGATGCAGCCACGGCAGTTCAGTTCATCAAAAAGGTGATCTTCCATTTCGGTTTTCCACATAGCATTATCACAGAAAATGGCACGAACCTATCTAAAGGCGAGATGGAGGATTTTTGTCAACGAGAGCACATCCGGCTTGATGTAGCATCTGTGGCTCATCCCCAATCCAATGGTCAAGCTGAGCGAGCTAACGAGGAAATTCTAAAGGGTATAAAGCCCCGGCTTATGTTCCCTTTGAAGCGGACGCATGGTTGCTGGGTGGAAGAACTACCATCTGTGTTATGGAGCATAAACACCACCCCAAACCAGTCTACAGGTTATACGCCTTTCTTCATGGTTTACGAAGCAGAGGCGGTACTCCCGAGTGATATTCGTCATGACTCGCCTCGGGTTGCCAATTATGTTGAAGCGGACAACGAGCAAGCACGTCAAGAAGCACTGGACCTGTTAGATGAGAAGCGAGATATGGCTTTGGCTCGTTCAGCGGTTTGCCAGCAAGACCTGCGGCGTTATAACAGCTGCCGGGTTAAAACAAGAACCTTTCAAGAAGGCGGTTTAGTGCTCTGGCTCATCCAGGATCAGACCGACATGCACAAGTTATCCCCACCTTGGGAAGGGCCCTTTGTGGTCAGCAAGAATCTTCACAACTGATCATACTACCTCATTAACGTTCGAGAAGACTCACGCAGTTCCGAGGAGGAGACCCGGCGGCCGTGGAACATAGCTCTCCTTCGGCCTTACTACACCTGAGCCATAGGCTCTCATTATGTACATATTATGACAATGTATATATTATGCTCAATATAATAAACCGGCATCCTTGCTACAAGCAGGGCCTCTGCCGTTCTTCCAATGTTTCTTGGTTACAAGGGGGCTTCTGCTTTCAAAGCGATGACCCATTTTTTCCATTAAACCGGCTATCATGCCATCATACAGCTCGGGAGCTTCACACCCAAGGGGCCAAAGAGAGATCTGTTGCTACAAGCACAACTCAAACATAGGCACCCCTTGAGCACAGCTCACAAAGTTACTTGGGGGCTCTTTGTGTAAAGTAACAAAGAGTTTGAAAGGACCCTTATAACCGGGTATCGACCCACGGCTTGGAAGCCTAGTGTATTCACCAAAAACCCTGAGTTAACCTGCCTTCATCAAGTAAGCCACTCCTATCCAGGTAATCCTAGCATGACCCGCCGAACGTTTGACAGTTACTCTCATTGAGACCCTGAACTTGTCAAATTTAAAACGACGATTGGTTCGTTGGAGGCCCATCTTAAAGGCTTTGTCAAATGGTTTAACTCAGCGGCGTGGCAGCCCACGAAAAGCCTCAAATTTGGGCCTGCCAGCCCTCGAAAATCCTCGACTACAAGTTTTATTTGCTTTCGCTTTTTACAAGTTTTATCTTTATTGACCCAACTTTTCAAGTAAACCGGCGTCTTTCGACCCGGCCAGACTATATGTCTTCATCTCAACCCGGTGTTTCTTAACCCGGTATGGCTTACAATTATCATCTGTTAAAGCATATAATCAATGGTGAACCGGCATCTTTCAATCCGGTCGGGCTTTGACTACATGTCGCCCGTATGATCATCCGGTGTTCATCAATACCCGGTATGGCTTATTACGCACCAGCATAATATGTTGGCATACCAACAACAGTGATTGAATATCACAGGTATGATATGATTCATATTTCAGTACCTTATCACCTATATGAGGATTCTATTTCTATGTTGGGTATCATAACCCGTCCGGCGGTAAACGGCCAGGACGGGTTTAAGTGTTTAACATGCAGATAGCAGGACTCATACAGCATACCAAGACAAATAAAGCATAGCAATATCATGCTGGATTAAAATATCAAGTGGCATTGCACAATGGCAGCAGATCAAAGTATGCCAACTAGCCTATTACAAGGCGCTTTAAAGCCCAAAATAATTGATTGTTCTTTACACAACACAATCTGTGAATATTAACCCAGTTGCCGGATTAAGACTCGTTGCCGGGTTGATGAGAGGTTGATGGATCTTCTGGTGTCGGTTCAGCCTCCTCCTCCCCATCCAGTGGATGGAAGTCAACGGTGGTTCAGTCAATCCGGGTTAAAGCTTGAAAGACAGCCTCTTCACTTATAAGTTCGGACGGATCAACGTCAGGGGCGTAAGTGTGCTTACGGATTGGTGGGATAAGATTTTGCACTTCCTTCACAGCAGTGTCAATCCGTTGGTTGTTGGCATCATAGAAGGATCGATGAATAGTCAAGTTAGCCTCTTCCGCCAGTTGACTTGCCAAAGGACGCATCTCCTTTGTCAGGGCTTTGAGGGCTTCATTATCAAATTCTGCCCCGTTTTCTTGTTCACCGGGATAGCCCTTGGCAATATCAACTGGATCCAGGTCAGCTATCCATGCTTTGGCTCGAGTAAGTGCCAAAAAAGTGCCAGCCCTGGAAGCAGATCGCTTCATCTCCTCTATCTGCGACGGCGCCATTGATAACCTTGCTAGTGTGTCCTTGATCAATGTTGGTGCTGGTTTGTTGTATGAGACTGCACAGATAACACGTTGGGCACCGGTATATAGTTGCTCTATCAACGTATATGCTGCCTTCAGCTTCATCCGCATGTCAGAGCCCAGATGAGCAACACGGCCACCTATAACGGTTTAAGACATTGATGTTAAACCGGCAATTTCAAAGATGGTTATTCAAGAGATCTTGACAGGAGTGTTTACCAAATATTGCAGAGGTCATGGCATTTACTTGGCGCTTCAACCCAGTTAGCTCTTCCGCCACCGGTTTAAGAGCTGACTCGGCGTCCTGAGCCCGCTTCAACAATGTTGTCTTTTCAGTCTCCCAGCTGGCACGATCATTCTTGAACCCTTCCTTAAGTTGTTCCATGTCTGCCAAAGCGGTTTTAAGCTCATCCTTGCCCTTGGAAGTCTCTGATTGCTGGGATTTGATATTCACTTGAAGGTCGGCAATTTTAGAGTCTTTGTTGTTTATATTGGCCTGCAAAGATCAGATGATGATGATATTTTTCTCAAAGTCCCAAGCATATAACCAGTTATACACTTGGCACTTGGGGGCTAATGCGGAATGCTTTTCTCTTTCTGCTTGTTTAAAAAAAGTCCCAAGGCTCAATACAAGAATGAATCTTGGCACTTGGGGGCTAATGCATGTTTGGTCAAAGAGTATACAGGCAAAAGGAGATGGCAAAATGAATATTGAGTCATGAAGTCCCGGTTCACCTTGATAAGATTAAACCGGCCCTTGGGGGCTATTCAGTTGAAACATGCTTTATTCACAAATCCCGGTTTGTCTTCAGGAGACAAACCGACCCTTGGGGGCTACAATGGAGATATACAGAACAAAGCAAGATTAAAGTGTGTGGGGAGTTACCTCATAGCGCTCCTTCATCATATTCACCAAACCGGCCTCATAATCTTGGCTTGTGTACAGGCGGTTCAGGAATCCGGAATGAAGCTCCTCGGCAGAAAGGTTAACATAGCTGGATAAATCTGTTTTCCCTTTCCCCTTGCCCATAGCAGCAAATTCCTCCTTAGCAGTATGCTTCGATAAGGCAACCGGATTGCCTGGGGCGGTATAAGCAGTGCCGGTGATAGTAACATCATCGCCACCTTTTGGCGGGCTCGGCAGATTGACAATATCTCTGGCTGGGCTTGGCGGATTAGCAGTTGGGCTTGGCAGATTAGCAGCTGGGCTCGGAGGATCAGCAGCTGGACTTGGAGGCGTAGCATGTGGGCTTGATGGATCAACATGCGTGGCCGGATCAGCTTCTGGCGGATTAGCATCAGTGGTTGGATCTTGTGGGGCAGAGTCATCCATGACAACCTCAGTGTCTCTACCAACATCTTCTGGGGTCTTCTCCGGTTCAACTTCATCAGTAGGCCCACTGGTCTTGGCTTTCTTGCTCAACCGGCCCTTGGCACTATAATATCAAAACAGAAGATTAGTATGGTAAACCAATGCATGAAGAAAAAAGTTCAAGGGCAGTATGCTTACCCAGCGACGGTCTTGAGGGGAGGCAATTGTGTGGTTGATGAGTCACCAGATGAAGAGTTAGAAGTTACCTGATAAGTTGAATCAGACGGATTAAGTGGGTATCGGAAGCAACCCGCCAAGGGACAAGGTTTATTAAAAGAGGAAGAGACCTCTGGACGATGTTTCCGAGGTGGAGTGTCTGGTAAACCAGAGGAAGTGACTTGTTGGCCACTCTGCCGGGTTGTGCGACGACCTTCATGTTGTTGTGTCTTCAAAGAAAATTGTGGATCCAAATGAGCAAGTGGGTGAGAGCGAGTTTACTTTCCGAACTGCACGACGAAATTTTTGAACCGGCACGTGATGTGAACTGGAGGAAAGGAAGATTACCTCAACATGATCAGCGCGGCTGGCTTCTGCATCATCCTGGTAATAGTCATTGTTAATAACATGTATGAAAAAGGAGCCAAGGGAGTCAAGTTCTACCTCTTGATCTGATTCCTTGATATCTTCGGGCGGATCAGCAGACTCGCCGATTTTCTTTTTGGCCGGTTTCTTTATGACTTTGCTTTCTGCACGAGGGGCCCTCGCCGGTTTGTCTGAAGCTTTCCTTTTCCAGAAGGAGCTATTGGCCTATAAAATTAAAACAAGGTTTATTAGAACAATGTTAACGCTGGCGGATCAAGAAAGCACAAGGTTAAAATCTTTAGCGCTGGCGGTTTGTTGGAGGTGTAAAAAGGGGCCAGCCCAGTTTGGCTGCATGCAGCAATCGGTTCATCTAGCATCTTCTTCACAGATTCACTGGCTTCATCATCAGTCATTTCTATCTCATTAAACCGTTGAGGATCCTTGGCATTGCCGGTATACTCGTGCATTAATCCGGAGCGACGGCTTAAAGGAAGGATATGCCATGCAACCCAGCAGCGAACAAGGTCAACACCAGTCAAACCGTTGGCCAGGAGAGCCCCGAGCTTGGCGAGTTGAGGTGCATAAGCCTGTCGTTCCTTGGCGGTGAGCCGTTGAGGCAGTGGATGGCCATTGCTGAGCCGGTGAGCACGGTAACCCGGCAAAGGATTTTCTCCAGCAGGAGCAGTGTTTTGACAATAGAACCAGGTTAGATTCCAGTCTTTCGGATGGCTGTGATGTTTGGCGTTAGGAAAATCAACTTCTTTTCTCTTCTGAATCGACACACCACCAAGTTCAGTATTGGGGCCGTCAGAGAACTCGGTTTGGCAGTTTAAGTGGAAGAAATCCCGGAAGAGCTCAACAGTTGGTTCCTCTTGAAGGTAAACTTGCAGAACACTTGGAAGTTGCATATGTTGGACACAGAATTTGGTCCAATGTCCTGAGGATGGAGTTGAAAACTAGCAAGGACATCCTGGAAGAACTTTGATCCGGGAGGGCTAAATCCCCGGTCTAAGTGCTGCATAAATACAATCACTTCTCCGTCTTGAGGTTCAGGAGGGCACTCAGGGCCAGGGACTCGCCAATGAAGGACATTCTTTGAGGCTAAAGCGCTAGTTACAACGTATCCATTGATTTGAGTCTCTGTGATCCGGGAAGGAGCCAAGTTGCAAGCTGAGAATTGCTTAGTCATTTTGGAGGATAAAACTGTAAAAGAAATGCGAAGGCCGGTTTAAGATTCAAGGTCAAGGTGCACTAAGCCAGTGTTAAACCGGGAAATTTAAAAAGGACAAATTTGAAAGTTGAATCGGATACTACTATCCAAGTCATAATGGCGGTTTAAGTGAGGGCTAATGGTATCCGGCGGATTACTAACTACTAAAGGTTAAACCGCCCTTAAATAGAAGAGGCAGAGCTGAAATCTACCAAGTGTTTACAGAAACAGGTTTCACAATATGACAGTATAATTTTGGATCTACCGCGGTTTAATAAAGAAAATTTTTCTGAGCCCTACAATGGCGCTAAGAGGAACGGAGAAGGTCGAGATGAAGTTTATCCAGGAACAGCAAGATGTTGTGGTGCGGCAGACTAAAATTACAGATCTAGTCGCAAAAGAAACTAGCAGGCATATCTACATTCAGTATAGAAGCTAAGAAAAAGGCAGAGAAGCACTGATGAACACGGATAAACTCAAAGCCCTAATGGAGATCTAGGGTTACGGGAAGGAAGACTTACCAGGGCCGCGCAGCAGCGGAGGAGTATCGCAGGAGCTCTGGTACGAACAGGGTGATGCAGCGGCCTAGTTGGTGCAGGTTCGAGGATCGACGGCGGCGGCGGCGATGCTCGAGTTCTTCGGGTTGCAAGGAGGAAGACAAGAGGCAAGGGGGGGAAATGGGAAGACCCCCGGCCCTATTTATAAATGCAAGAGGAGAAAATGACAGGCGCGAAAATCGAGGGGCTTGAAGCGGCAAAAGAGGACGCGGCTGTCGCCTCAATCTTCGGGAGCAATTAATGAAGGGTATATTTTTATGCAGAGATGACATCATGATGATTTACTGTAGTGATAGAAGATGATGTCACGGTGGTTCACCAAGGTTTACAGGGAGAAGACAACATGGCGGTTTACGAAGAATCATTACAAGATGTTCATGGAATTTTCCTACGTGTTGAAGATTGACATGAACAGGTTCAAATCAATCTGGGGCCTAATGTTGAGGATATAACCACTGAGTGTAAACCGCCCAGGAGGGGCCGGTTCACACTCAGCTATACTGAAGCCCATGAAGACAAGAAGATGACGCTTTACTGATAAAGTTTAGAGGCCTAGAGCCCGGAGGCGGATTAGGGCCCATAGTGGTAAACCGCCATAGTTGTATACTTGTATTGTAAGTTAGGGAAAGGGAGAGACCGAGCCGAATACTTGTATGAGTCGGCCTCGGGACTCTGTAAACCGGCCGGGCGTCAACCTGTGTATATAAAGGGACGACCCGGCGGCGGTTCAGGGACAACAGACAACAACTCGAGACTCAGGCAAAGCGTATTTGCTCCCTGGTCATCGAAACCCCAATAATCCCATCACTACTAGACGTAGGCTTTTACCTTCATCGAAGGGGCCGAACTAGTATAAACTCTCGTGTCCCTTGTCCGGTTTAACCCCTTCAGGCTAATCTCGTTGCGATGGCTCCATGACTAAGTCCTTCTGTTGAAGGATCATATCGTCGCACTCAAGGGCATTATCCGCAAATTGGAAGAGCTCCTACGCTCGATGTGCGACTATCCATCATCATCATCACCACCGTCATCACCTCCAAGGACATAATTACATGGGTATGGGCACTCCCCTTGGCAACTGCCAAGCCTGGGGGAGGTGCCCTGGTATCATATCACCATCACACCCCTATCTTTACCGTTTTATTTAGTTCGATCCTTTTAGTAATATCTTGATCTAGTAGAATAAAGTTTTGGTATGATTTAGTTTTGAGTTTTGCTTTATGATCCCTCTTTGTAATCGAGTCCGTGAGCTATATATAATAAAGATTAGTGTTGAGTCAAGGGCTTTGCTATTTTGCTATGGTCTTGAGGGAACAAAAGAATAAAAAGAAATACAGAGATCATATTGACTTTATGGAGAGTAATGACTTCACATATAAAGAGTATGATGATTAAAAGTTGTTGAGAGTTGGCAGACATAGTTTTGGTCATCGTTGCAATTAATAGGAAGTAATAAAGAAAGAGAGGCTCTCACATATAAATATACTATCTTGGACATCTTTTACGATTGTGAGCACTCATTAAAGTATGACATGCTAAAGAGTCGATGTTGGACAAGGAAGACAACGTAATGGGTTATGTTTTCTCACATCTTAATTAACGTATATTGTCATGGATCGTCCAACATGTTGAGCTTGCCTTTCCCCCTCATGCTAGCCAAATTCCTTGCACCAAGTAGAGATGCTACTTGTGCTTCCAAATATCCTTAAACCTAGTTTTGCCATGAGAGTCCACTATATCTACCTATGGATTGAGTAAGATCCTTCAAGTAAGTTGTCATGTTGCATGCAATAAAAATTGCTCTCTAAATATGTATGACTTATTAGTGAGGAGAAAATAAGCTTTATACGATCTTGTGATATGGAAGCAATAAAAGCGACGGACTACATAATAAAGGTTCATATCACAAGTGGCAATATAAACTGACGTTCTTTTGCATTAAGATTCCATGCATCCAACCAAAAAGCACATGACAACCTCTGCTTCCCTCTGCGAAGGCCCTATCTTTTAAATTATGCAAGAGTCATGGTGATCTTCACCTTTCCTTTTTATTTTTATCCTTTGGCAAGCACCTCGTGTTGGAACGATCTTGATATATATATCTAATTGGATGTAAGTTAGCATGAACTATTATTGTTGACATTACCCTTCAGGTAGAAGGTTGGGAGGCAACACTATAAGCCCCTATCTTTCTCTGTGTCTAATTAAAACTCCATAACCAAAAGTATTGCGTGAGTGTTAGCAATTGTGGAAGACTAAATGATAGTTGAGTATGTGGACTTGCTGAAAAGCTCTTATATTGACTCTTTCCGATGTTATGATAAATTGCAATTGCTTCAATGATAGAGATCATAGTTTGTTGGTTCTCAATGAAGTTTCTGATTCATACTTGACATTGTGAATAGATTGTTACTTGAGCATAAGAAATCATATGACAAAATATAAAAATGTTGATGTTATAAGAATGATCATGATGCCCTCAGGTCCGTATTTGATTTTATCGACACCTCTATCTCTAAACATGTGAACATATTTTTCGATATCGGCTTCCGCTTGAGGACAAACGAGGTCTAAGCTTAGGGGAGTTGATACGTCCATTTTGCATCATGCTTTTATATCGATATTTATTGCATTATGGGATGCTATTACACGTTATGTCACAATACTTATGGATATTCTCTCTTATTTTACAAGGTTTACATGAAGAGGGAGAATGCCGGCAGCTGGGATTCTGGGCTGGAAAAGGAGCAAATATTAGAGACCTATTCTGCACAGCTCCAAAAGTCCTGAAACTCCACGAAAGTCATAAAAAAATATTGAGCGGAAGAAGTACCAGAGGGGGCCTACACCCTGGCCACGAGGGTGGGGGCGCGCCCTACCCCCTGGGCGCGCCTCCCTGCCTCGTGGTCCACCTGGCAGCCCTCCAGTGCCCATCCTATGCTATATGAAGTCTTTCGACCTGGAAGAAACCATAAGCAAGCTTTCGGGATGAAACTCTGCCGCCACGAGGCGGAACCTTGGCGGAACCAATCTAGGGCTCCGGCGGAACTATTCTGCCGGGGAAACTTCCCTCTGGGAGGGGGAAATCATCACCAACGATCCTCTCATCGGGAGGGGGTTCAATCTCCATCAACATCTTCACCAGCACCATCTCCTCTCAAACCCTAGTTCATCTCTTGTATCCAATCTTTGTATCAAAACCTCAGATTGGTACCTGTGGGTTGCTAGTAGTGTTGATTACTCCTTGTAGTTGATGCTAGTTTGTTTATTCGGTCGAAGATCATATGTTCAGATCCTTAATGCATATTAATACCCCTCTGATTATGAACATGAATATGCTTTGTGAGTAGTTACGTTTGTTCCCGAGGACATGGGTGAAGTCTTGCTATTAGTAGTCATGTGAATTTGGTATTCGTTCGATATTTTGATGAGATGTATGTTGTCTCTCCTCTAGTGGTGTTATGTGAACGTGGACTACATGACACTTCACCATTGTTTGGGACTAGAGGAAGGCATTGGGAAGTAATAAGTAGATGATGGGTTGCTAGAGTGACAAAAGCTTAAACCCTAATTTATGCGTTGCTTCGTAAGGGGCTGATTTGGATCCATATGTTTCATGCTATGGTTAGGTTTACCTTAAAACTTCTTTTGTAGTTGCGGATGCTTGCAATAGGGGTTAATCATAAGTGGGATGCTTGTCCAAGAAACGGCAGTACCCAAGCACCGGTCCACCCACATATCAAATTATCAAAGTAACGAACGTGAATCATATGAACATGATGGAAACTAGCTTGACGATAATTCCCATGTGTCCTCGGGAGCGCTTTTCTCTATATAAGAACTTGTCCGGGCTTGTCCTTTGCTACAAAAAGGATTGGGCCACCTTGCTGCACCTTATTTACTTTTATTGCTTGTTACTCGTTACAAATTATCTTATCACAAAACTATCTGTTACCTACAATTTTAGTGCTTGCAGAGAATACCTTACTGAAAACCGCTTGTCATTTCCTTCTGCTCCTCGTTGGATTTGACACTCTTACTTATCAAAAGGACTATGATAGATCCCCTACACTTGTGGGTCATCACCAACCACGGGTCAGGACCACGCTGCCGGAGGCGGCGACCTCGGCACCAACCCATGAAGCTCTGCTACAGCAACCGTCGGCCTGCAGCCAGAGACCATCAATCCCCAAGGAAGGAAGTTTGCCGGAGAAGAAATGCGGAAGTCGGAGTGAGGTGCCGGCCGGGCTCTCAGACCACACCACGAATTCAGGGAGCGCGTCCAACAAAGAGAAGCGCGGCCGAGGCGGGCGCACGATCACGGTGCGCCTTCCTTCGTCATGGGGGCTGCCCCGAAGCCGGTGGCCCCCACCGCGAGAAGAGGTGCCATCGCGGGCACCAAGAGGAGTGCCGACTCTGGGAGGGTGCGTGCCCGTGCCCCCTAAGGGCCTCCGTGGGAACCGCAGGATGCTTGCGGGGGTGACCACGACCTCTCTTGGGAGGCGGAGTAGCAGGGCCCTCCTTGGAAGCCTTCCCCTTCTCGGCCGCTGAAAACCTCCTCGGCGACGCCATGGGGGCAAGGTGGAGAAGAGGAGAAGCAGGTGGAAGCAAGACGAAGGAGAGATGGGCGAGGGGTTCTGCCCCACCCTCACATTTATAGCCAAGGGAGGCCAACCGCCGGCCTCCACGACCTCGCGCCATCATGACCTTCTGCATGTCGCGTCATCCCGTCAAGTCAAACGGTTGCCGAGGCTGCGTGGGGAAGTGTAGTCACCCACGTCCCATCAATCGCCACGCGTCATCAAGGCCGCAGGTGGTTAGGTCCCGTGACGCTCCGCACTTGCCCTTTGGCTTCGCCTGGAAGCCAAGTCCGAGCGTGCCTTGGGCCCGGGGGCTACTGTTGGCGTTCTGGATATGCGGGTATCCAGTCCTGCCTGCCTGCGGCCCACCGCGTGGCTCCATCGACGGACTAGTATGGCCCAGCTTCAGGATCAACAAATCAAGACCCTCGCAAGGGGCCAAGCCTCGCGAGGCGGATGACGCCAAGACCCCCGAGGGGATCGGCCTTCCCAGGCTGGCTCCCGAGGGGCGGAGAGTTCCATCCAAGGCTTACCTCACGAGGCTCAACTGACGTGAGCCATGATGACCAAGGCCAGGCGGGCGCAGAGCGCAGGTTTCCTCTTTGGTGCAAGGGAGGCAAGCCGCAGGCGCGGAGTCCCGAGGAATCAGCCAAAGGTTTCCATTCTGGTGCAACAGGACCAAGACCGCCAGGACGACAGGATGGAGGTCATCGACGAACCCACCTCAGCGTCACGACCAGAGGCTTTTCGCAGGCGAAGACTACTTTTGTCAGGATAAGCTGTATTGTCCCCTTTCAAAACCGGCCATTGTGGGATCCCTTCCCGCCAACATTTGGGAAGAGGACCGAGGCCACTATAAATAGGACTAGCCACCACCATAGAGGCAAGACAAGCCAAACTAGCTCACACCTCACCAGCTCCCTCGAGCTCAAGAACACCTCACCTCCCGAGGCCAGTTCATCCACTGTACTAGTTCATCCTCAGCCCTCCGAGGCAATCCACCAAAACGCTGGAGTAGGGTATTACACCGCAAGGTGGCCCGAACCAGGATAAACTGTTGTGTCTCTTTGTTTCTTCGAGCTTGTTGCACTAGGCTTAGGAGGATCGCGAGTAGGCAGGCTAGGTAGGTTGAGATCTCTGCACGCACCCCAGAGTTCGAACCTCTCAAGGGTTTGCGAAACCCGTAATCCGACAAACAATAACTCATGCTACCCATATTCAACTGGATATATGTGCCTAGATCTTTCCTCACCACATGATTCTTGCCAAAGGAGAAAATAAAAAGGAATAGAGAGAAGAACTTTGACCCTTTGCATGAAAGTAAATACATAAAAGTAAAAAATAGGCCTTTCGTAGAGGGAAGCATAGGTTGCCATGCACTTTTTGTTTGTATGCTCAACCCCTTAGTGCAAGAGAACGTCACGTTATATTGCCCTTATGATGGCAACCTTTATTATGCAGTCTGTCGCTTTTATTCTTCGCCATCACAAGTTCGTACAACGCTCAATTTTCCCTTACACTAAATGATCTCACACTTTTAGAAGCAATTTTTATTGCCCTTTTGCACCGATGATAACTTACTTGAAGGATCTTACTCAATCCATAGGTAGGTATGGTGGACTCTCAAACAAGATTTGCGTTTAAGGGTTTTGGATGCACAAGTAGTATCTCTACTTAGTGCGGAATTTTTGGCAAGCAAAGATAGGGGCAAGCACCACATGCTGAAGGATCTATGACAATATAACTTCTATGTGAACATGAACAAACATAAATCATTACATTGTCTTCCTTGTCCAACGCCAACAATTTTGGCATATAATATTTTGATGGGTGCTCACAACCACAAAAGATTTCTAGGATAGTGTATTTGCATGTCAATCTTCTCTTCCCTTATTAATTCTTTCATGAGTTGTATCATTGACCAGTGCTATGTTTGTCAATCTACAATAAACTTTTCTACTTATACTTTTCCTTGTGTAATGTCATCACATACCATAAGAATAGCATATGATCTTTTTCATTTATTTCCTTTCTTTTTATTGAAACAAGAAAGTAAAGAAAGCAAAACTCAAACTAAACTTTATTATATATCTCGCACACGATTACAAAGATTGATCACTAAGAAAACTCTCGAAAAGAAAGGATCGAACTAAACTTTTATTCATCTAAAGCAAAAGATAACTATGGATCGAACTAAAAAAAGTAAAGGCAAAAGATAGTTGAGGTGATACGATACCGGGGCACCTCCCCCAAGCTTGGTTAAAGCCAAGGGGAGTGCCCATACCCGATACTCAATTTTCTTTTGGTGATGAAGACGGAGGTGCTGGTGATGAAGTAGAAGCAATCCGGTCCTTAAGGACCAAGAGATCCTCCAATCTTCGGATGATGCTCCGGAGGGAGACGATGTGGTCTAGATGTAGAATATTTTCATGGGTGAGATACTTATTTTGCACACAGACCATTTCGATGATCCCAAAGGCTGCGATCTCAGTGGGGGTAAGATGGGCATAGTAAGGTTTAAGGATAGCTTCCTCTTCCTCATCGGCAGGCAAGGCTTGCTCGACCATCGGCACTTGATCTACGATGGCCTCCTTGGTCTTGTCCTCCTTGGCTACTCCAACAGAATCTTCCCTCTTCAGCTCGATCTTCATCAACCGAGCATCCTCTTCCATATGGTTAGAGGAGGAATAAGACATGATGCCTGGCTCAACGGATCTGACAGAAAACAGCGAGAAAATAAAACAGGAGATTTCTCCGCAGTACGGAGGTCAACAGGTTCGGGGGGTATATAAAGATTTTTTTTATCTTGGGGAACAAGCAGAACGGAAGAAAAACGGAGTCTGAAAAGTACCCGAGGCGCGCACTAGTGTATCATGCCCAACAGGGTCACTTTCCTGCTAGTTTCCTATTTTCCTAATTTTTTAATATTCCAAAACTGAAAAAAAAATATTTTTGTGGATTTTTTAGAGTTCGTTTACTTACCGTATCATGTACCTCCCTTTTTTCATGATTTTGGAGTGTTCCGGAAGGTTTCTTTTATGTCTTCTTCTGGTGTCATAGTTTGGATAATATTGCTTTCAACATTAATGGACGTACCTGAGATATAATGTTTTATTCGTTGCCCATTAACAACCTTTGGGTTAGTACCTCTGGCATTATTTATTTCGATAGCTCCAGATCAATAAACCTCCTCGATAAGCTAGGGTCCTTCCCATTTGGAGAGGAGTTTTCCTGCAAAGAATCTGAAACGAGAGTTGTACAAAAGAACATATTCTCCAACCTTGAACTCACGCTTTTGCATTCTTTTGTCATGCCATCTTAACTTTTTCTTTGAATAACTTTGCATTTTCATAAGCTTGGGTTCTCCATTCATCTAATGAGCTAATATCAAATAACCTCTTTTTAGCAGCAAGTTTGAAATCATAATTGAGTTCTTTGATTGCCCAATATTCTTTATGTTCTAACTCATGGGGCAAATGACAAGCTTTTCCATAAACAATTTTATAAGGAGACATACACATAGAATTTTTATATGTTATTCTATAAGCCCAAAGTGTATCATCTAGTTTCTTAGACCAATTCTTCCAAGACCTATTGATAGTCTTTTGTAAAATTAGTTTTATTTCTCTATTGCTAAGTTCAACTTGACCACTAGACTGAGGATGATAAGGTGATGCAATTCTATGATTAACATCATACTTAGCAAGCATTTTACGAAAAGCAACATGAATAAAGTGTGACCCACCATTAGTCATTAAATATCTAGGGACTCCAAACCTTGGGAAAATAACTTCCTTAAGCATTTTAATAGAGGTGTTATGATCAACACTACTAGTTGGAATAGCTTCTACCCACTTAGTAACATAATCAACAGCAACCAAAATATGAGTATACCCATTAGAGGAAGGAAAAGGTCCCATGAAATCAAATCCCCAAACATCAAATGGTTCAACAATAAGTGAATAATTCGTAGGCATTTCTTGGCGCTTAATGATATTACCTATTCTTTGACATTCATCACAAGACAAGACGAACTTACGGGCATCCTTGAAGAGAGTAGGACACTAAAAACCAGATTGCAATACCTTATGAGCGGTTCTGTCTCCCGCGTGATGTCCTCCATAGGCTTCAGAGTGACATTTCCGTAGGATTTGTTCCTGTTCATGCTCAGGTACACAACGTCTAATAATACCATCTACTCCTTCCTTATAAAGATGTGGGTCATCCCAAAAGTAATGTCTTAAATCATAGAAGAATTTTTTTCTTTTGTTGGTATGTGAAACTAGGTGGTACGTATTTAGCAACAATATAATTAGCATAGTTATCATACCAAGGTGTACTATTAGAAACATTTATTGCAGCTAACTGTTCATCAGGAAAGCTATCATTAATAGGTTGTGGGTCATCAAGAATATTTTCAAGCCTAGACAAGTTATCAGCTACGGGGTTCTCTGCTCCTTTTCTATCAGTGATATGCAAATCAAATTCTTGTAGCATAAGAACCCACCTAATGAGTCTAGATTTAGCATCTTTCTTTTCCATAAGATATTTTGTAGCAGCATGATCGGTGTGAACAATCACCTTAGAATCAACAATGTAGGATCAAAATTTATCACAAGCAAACGCCATTGCTATGAATTATTTTTCAGTAGAAGCATAATTTCTCTGAGCACTATCTAGAGTTTTACTAGCATAATGGATAATATTTAATTTCTTATCAACTCTTTGTCCTAGAAAAGCACCAACAACACAATCACTAGCATCACACATAATCTCAAAAGACAAGTTCCAATCAGGTGGTTGAACAACGGGTGAAGTAATTAAGGGTTTCTTTAGTGTTTTGAAGGCTTCCAAACAATCATCATCAAACACAAAAGGAATATCCTTTTGCAAAATATTTGTAAGAGGCCTAGAAATTTTAGAAAATTCTTTGATAAACCTCCTATAGAAACTAGCATGACCAAGGAAACTACGAATACTTTTGATATCTTTAGGACATGGCATTTTCTCAATTGCATCAACCTTGGCTTTGTCCACCCGAATGCCTCTTTCAGAAATTTTATTGCCCAAAACAATACCTTCGTTAACCATAAAGTGGCACTTCTCCCAATTCAAGACAAGATTTGTTTGTTCACATCTCTGCAAAACTTGATCAAGATTGCTTAAACAATCATCAAAAGACTTCCCATCAACAGAAAAGTCATCCATGAAAACCTCAACAATCTTTTCACAAAAATCGAAGAAATATAGCAGTCATACATCTTTGAAAGGTAGCAGGTGCATTACATAGACCAAAAGGTATACGTCTATAAACATAAGTTCCAAAACACTACAAAAAAAGACACATCCGTGACATTTTGGGCCGAACGGAATTTTTTCTGTCATACTTATGACACTTCTATGACGATAATTGTGACAAAACCCGGTATCATCATAGATGTGGTGGGCTCCTACTTTTATGACAAAAAATCATGATAGAAAATGGGCTTTTCGTCCTGGGCGGGCCGGAGACGCAGCTGCATGACATTCTTTGGGCCGTCCATGACGGAAAAACCCATGGTAGAAGCGAGGGCAAGGAAAATATCGGGGAGTTCCCGGTTACGGTAGGTGGTCGGGGGCTGAGTGATGCGTGTTTCTCTCATACCGTACGCGCGTGGGTGCGAGATGTTGGGCTCTAACTGAACCTGAGCGAGGCGTTGGGCTCTAACTGAACCCACGCGATTGCACTAGCTACGTTACTGAACCCGAGTGATTCCTTCGCTACTGCTGCTAACTGAAGTCGATCGAACCCTGCTGCCTCCTTCCCTTGATAAACAGTGAGCGTTGTTGGGGGGATTTGGATGAACAGTTCCCTATGGGGTGGATGAAAGGACCCCGTGGTGTTGCCTCTGGATGAACAGGACCCCGATCGAGCCGGTTGGGGCTAGATGAACAGGACCCCGTGGAGGGCTGGATGAATAGGATGACCTCGTGGAGGGCTGGTTGAACAGTAGCTGGTGGAGGGCTGGATGAACAATAGCCCGTGGAGAGGGCTGGTTGAACAGTAGCCGGTGGAGTAGCGCGCGGTGGAGGCTGAATGAACAGGAGCCCGTGGATGAACAGTCACATGTGGAGGCTGGAGGAGGTCGACGGTGGATGAACAGTAGCCCGTGGAGGCTGGAGGTGGTCGACGGTGGAGATGAACAATATCCCGTGGAGCCCCATTTTGCGGTATGCCACACCCCTCCCGATGAACAGGACCCCCATTTCGACCGTAGCACTCCAACACAAGTCGGTTTCCTCTGTTTTGCGGTAAGCCACACCCCTCCCGATCAACAAGGCCCGGTTTCGACCATAGGAGGTCCAACAGAAGTCTGTTTCCTCCGTTTTGCGGTACGCCAGACCCCTCCCGATGAACAAGATCCAGTTTTGAACGTGGCCGGTCAAACACAAGGCTGTTTCCTCCGTCTGCGGTATGCCAGGCCTCGTTTCCATTGGCTGTTCCGTCCAAGCCCTCCCGATGAACACGACGATGCATTCCATTCCAACCCAGCCGGTTGGCTCCCCATGAACACGACGACGATGCAGTTTCTCCGTTCCGACCCAGCCATGTACGTATGCGTGAGTAGGCATTTGAGACCTTGTCCGTATGTCCGTACGTGGCCGTATTTTCTTTCTTGCACCCTGGTCGATGTACGTACGTGTACATGCTACGTGCGCGCCTCTACTACGATACGTGTGCGCCTCTACATCGACCAATATGTATGTACATGTTCGCGACCAAAATGACAACGCTACGTACGCTTCGACCAAGTGGGTCCCGACTGTCAGGCACTTCCTTGCATGCGAAGATGTAGCTGGTGGGTCCCAGCAGTCAGGGGGCGAATTTTTTTTTTTGCCCGTAATATGGACTCACTTCCTTGCGTGCGAAGATGTAGCTGGTGGGTCCCAACAGTCAAGGGGAAACATTTTTTTCACAAAATACGGTGGCTCGTCCGGTGCGCCTTGCTGTCAGGTGGAGGAATAATTATTTTGCGCGTAATAAGGAGGCACTTCCTTGCGGCCGCTGTGGACCCAGTTGTCAGCCTCTCCATGTATAGTACTGTTCCGATGGAAGTCGTTCCTTGACCACGTTGACCACGCCGCGCCGAGAGCACTAGGGTGGTGGACGCGGCGAGGCCTAGGAAGGGGACGATGCGGAGCCGGGGAAGACGCGGCAGTGGAAGCCCGCGTGGAGACGAGTACGAGGGTTCACTAGTTCGGCTGCAGTGTGAGGCTGCCATTGCCTCAGAATAACAGGGGGTGCGGTGAAGGAAATATGCCCTAGAGGCAATAATAAAGTTATTATTTATTTCCTTATATCATGATAAATGTTTATTATTCATGCTAGAATTGTATTAACCGGAAACATAATACATGTGTGAATATATAGACAAACAGAGTGTCACTAGTATGCCTCTACTTGACTAGCTTGTTAATCAAAGATGGTTATGTTTCCTAACCATGAACAAGGAGTTGTTATTTGATTAAAAAGGTCACATCATTAGTTGAATGATCTGATTGACATGACCCATTCCGTTAGCTTAGCACCCGATCGTTTAGTATGTTGCTATTGCTTTCTTCATGACTTATACATGTTCCTATGACTATGAGATTATGCAACTCCCGTTTACCGGAGGAACACTTTGTGTGCTACCAAACATCACAACATAACTGGGTGATTATAAAGGTGCTCTACAGGTGTCTCCGAAGGTACTTGTTGAGTTAGCGTATTTCGAGATTAGGATTTGTCACTCCGAATGTCGGAGAGGTATCTCTGGGCCCTCTCGGTAATGCACATCACTTAAGCCTTGCAAGCATTTCAACTAATGAGTTAGTTGCGAGATGATGTATTACGGAACAAGTAAAGAGACTTGCCGGTAACGAGATTGAACTAGGTATTGGATACCGACGATCGAATCTCGGGCAAGTAACATACCGATGACAAAGGGAACAACGTATGTTGTTATGTGGTCTGACCGATAAAGATCTTCGTAGAATATGTAGGAACCATTATGGGCATCCAGGTCCCGCTATTGGTTATTGACCGGAGACGTGTCTCGGTCATGTCTACATTGTTCTCGAACCGTAGGGTCCGCACGCTTAAGGTTTCGATGACAGTTATATTATGAGTTTATGTATTTTGATGAACCGAAGGTTGTTCGGAGTCCCGGATGTGATCACGGACATGACGAGGAGTCTCGAAATGGTCGAGACATAAAGATTGATATATTGGACGGATATATTTGGACACCGGAAAGGTTCCGGATGAGATTGGGATTATACCGGAGTTCCGGGAGGTTACCGGAACCCCCCGGTAAGTATATGGGCCTTATTGGGCCTTAGTGGAAGGGAGGAAGAAGGAGCAAAGGAGGGGGCGCGCCCCCCCAAGCCCAATCCGAATTGGGAGGGGGGCCGGCCCCCCTTTCCTTCTCTCCTCCCCCCTCTTCCTTCCCTCTCCTACTCCTAATAGGAAAGGGGGGCCAAACCTACTTGGAGTAGGTTTGCCCCCCCTAGGGCGCGCCTCCCCTCTAGGCCGGCCTCCTCCTCCCTCCCTCCTTTATATACGGGGGCGGGGGGCACCCCATAGACACACAAGTTGATCATCGTGATCGTTCCTTAGCCGTGTGCGGTGCCCCCCTCCACGATATTACACCTCGGTCATATTGTAGTGGTGCTTAGGCGAAGCCCTGCGACAGTTGAACATCAGGATCGTCACCACGCCGTCGTGCTGACGGAACTCCTCCCTATACCTCTGCTGGATCGGAGTTCGGGGTGCATCATCGAGCTGTACGTGTGTCAAGAACTCGGAGGTGCCGGAGTAACGGTGCTTGGATCGGTTGGACCGAGAAGACGTATGACTACTTCCTCTACGTTGCGTCAATGCTTCCGCTTCGGTCTATGAGGGTACGTAGACAACACTCTCCCCTCTCGTTGCTATGCATCACCATGATCTTGCGTGTGCGTAGGAAATTTTTTGAAATTACTACATTCTCCAACAGTGGCATCCGAGCCTAGGTTTTATGGTTTGATGTTATATGCACGAGTAGAACACAAGTGAGTTGTGGGCGATATAAGTCATACTGCTTACCAGCATGTCATACTTTGGTTCGGCGGTATTGTTGGATGAAGCGGCCCAGACCGACATTACGCGTACGCTTACGCGAGACTGGTTTTACCGCCGTGCTTTGCACACAGGTGACTAGCGGGTGTCAGTTTCTCCAACTTTAGTTGAACCAAGTGTGGCTACGCCCGGTCCTTGCGAAGGTTAAAACAGCATCAACTTGACAAACTATCGTTGTGGTTTTGATGCGTAGGTGAGATTGGTTCTTACTTAAGCCCGTAGCAGCCACGTAAAACTTGCAACAACAAAGTAGAGGACGTCTAACTTGTTTTTGCAGGGCATGTTGTGATGTGATATGGCCAAGACATGATGCTATATTTTATTGTATGAGATGATCATGTTTTGTAACCGAAGTTATCGGCAACTGGCAGGAGCCATATGGTTGTCGCTTTATTGTATGAAATGCAAACGCCCTGTAATTGATTTACTTTATCACTAAGCGGTAGCGATAGTCGTAGAAGCAATAGATGGCGTAAACGACAACGATGCTATGATGGAGATCAAAGTGTCGCGCCGGTGACTATGGTGATCATGATGGTGCTTCGGAGATGGAGATCACAAGCACAAGATGATGATGGCCATATCATATCACTTATATTGATTGCATGTGATGTTTATCCTTTATGCATCTTATCTTGCTTTGATTGACGGTAGCATTTTAAGATGATCTCTCACTAAAAATTATCAAGAAGTGTTCTCCTTGAGTATGCACCATTGCCAAAGTTCGTCGTGCCCAGACACCACGTGATGATTGGGTGTGATAAGCTCTACGTCCATCTACAACGGGTGCAAGCCAATTTTGCACACGCAGAATACTCAGGTTAAACTTGATGAGCCTAGCATATGCAGATATGGCCTCGGAACACGGAGACCGAAAGGTCGAGCGTGAATCATATAGTAGATATGATCAACATAAGATGTTCACCATTGAAAACTACTCCATCTCACGTGATGATCGGTTATGGTTTAGTTGATTTGGGTCACGTGATCACTTAGATGACTAGAGAGATGTCTGTCTAAGTGGGAGTTCTTAAGTAATATGATTAATTGAACTTAAATTTATCATGAACTTAGTACCTGATAGTATCTTGCTTGTCTATGTTGATTGTAGATAGATGGCCCGTGTTGTTGTTCCGTTGAATTTTAATGTGTTCCTTGAGAAAGCTAAGTTGAAAGATGATGGTAGCAACTACGCGGACTGGGTCCATAACTTGAGGATTATCCTCATTGCTGCACAAAAAAATTACGTCCTGGAAGCACCGCTGGGTGCCAGGCCTGCTGCTGATGCAACTGATGACGTTAAGAACGTCTGGCAGAGCAAAGCTGATGACTACTCAATAGTTCAATGTGCCATGCTTTACGGCTTAGAACCGGGACTTCAACGATGTTTTGAACGTCATGGAGCATATGAGATGTTCCAGGAGTTGAAGTTAATATTCCAGAAGAATGCCCGGATTGAGAGATACGAAGTCTCAAATAAGTTCTATAGCTGCAAGATGGAGGAGAATAGTTATGTCAGTGAGCACATACTCAAGATGTCTGGGTATTGTAATCACTTGATTCAACTGGGAGTTACTCTTCCGGATGATAGCGTCATTGACAGAATTCTCCAATCACTTCCACCAAGCTACAAGAGCTTCGTGATGAACTATAATATGCAAGGGATGGATAAGACGATTCTCGAGCTCTTCGCAATGCTAAAGGCTGCGGAGGTAGAAATCAAGAAGGAGCATCAAGTGTTGATGGTCAACAAGACCACTAGTTTCAAGAAAAAGGGCAAAGGGAAGAAGAAGGGGAACTTCAAGAAGAACAGCAAACAAGTTGCTGCCCAAGAGAAGAAACCCAAGTCTGGACCTAAGCCTGAAACTGAGTGCTTCTACTGCAAGCAGACTGGTCACTGGAAGCGGAACTGCCCCAAGTATTTGGCGGATAAGAAGGATGGAAAGGTGAACAAAGGTATATGTGATATACATTTTATTGATGTGTACCTTACTAGAGCTCGCAGTAGCACCTGGGTATTTGATACTGGTTCTGTTGCTAATATTTGCAACTCGAAACAGGGAGTACGGATTAAGCGAACACTAGCAAAGGACGAGGTGACGATGCGCGTGGGAAATGGTTCCAAAATCGATGTGATCGCGGTCGGCACGCTACCTCTATATCTACCTTCGGGATTAGTATTAGACCTAAATAATTGTTATTTGGTGCCAGCGTTGAGCATGAACATTATATCTGGATCTTGTTTGATGCGAGACGGTTATTCATTTAAATCAGAGAATAATGGTTGTTCTATTTATATGAGTAATATCTTTTATGGTCATGCACCCTTGAAGAGTGGTCTATTTTTGATGAATCTCGATAGTAGTGATACACATATTCATAGTGTTGAAGCCAAAAGATGCAGAGTTGATAATGATAGTGCAACTTATTTGTGGCACTGCCATTTAGGTCATATCGGTGTAAAGCGCATGAAGAAACTCCATACTGATGGTCTTTTTGAACCACTTGATTATGAATCACTTGGTACTTGCGAACCGTGCCTCATGGGCAAGATGACAAAAATGCCATTCTCCGGTACTATGGAGAGAGCAATAGATTTGTTGGAAATCATACATACAGATGTATGTGGTCCGATGAATGTTGAGGCTTGTGGCGGATATCGTTATTTTCTCAACTTCACAGATGATTTAAGCAGATATGGGTATATCTACTTAATGAAGCATAAGTCTGAAACATTTGAAAAGTTCAAAGAATTTCAGAGTGAAGTTGAAAATCATCGTAACAAGAAAATAAAGTTTCTACGATCTGATCGTGGAGGAGAATATTTGAGTTACGAGCTTGGTCTACACTTAAAACAATGTGGAATAGTTTCGCAACTCACACCACCCGGAACACCACAGCGTAATGGTGTGTCCGAACGTCGTAATCGTACTTTACTTGATATGGTGCGATCTATGATGTCTCTTACAGATTTACCACTATCGTTTTGGGGTTATGCTTTAGAGACGGCCACATTCACGTTAAATAGTGCACCGTCGAAATCCGTTGAGACGACACCTTATGAACTATGGTTTGGCAAGAAACCAAAGTTGTCATTTCTTAAAGTTTGGGGCTGCGATGCTTATGTGAAAAAGCTTCAACCTGATAAGCTCGAACCCAAATCGGAGAAATGTGTCTTCATAGGATACCCAAAGGAGACAGTTGGGTACACCTTCTATCACAGATCCGAAGGCAAGACATTCGTTGCTAAGAATGGATCCTTTCTAGAGAAGGAGTTTCTCTCGAAAGAAGTGAGTGGGAGGAAAGTAGAACTTGATGAGGTAACTGTACCTACTCCCTTGTTGGAAAATAATACATCACAGGAACCGGTTTCTGTGACGTCAAAACCAACTAGTGAGGAAGTTGATGATGATGATCATAGAACTTCAGATCAAGTTAATACAGAACCTCGTAGGTCGAACAGAGTAAGATCCGCACCAGAATGGTACGGTAATCCTATTCTGAAAGTCATGCTACTAGATCATGATGAACCTATGAACTATGAAGAAGCGATGGTGAGCCCAGATTCCGCAAAATGGCTTGAAGCCATGAAATCTAAGATGGGATCCATGTATGAGAACAAAGTATGGACTTTGGTTGACTTGCCCGATGGTCGGCAAGCAATTGAGAATAAATGGATCTTCAAGAAGAAGACTGACGCTGACGGTAATGTTACTGTCTACAAAGCTCGACTTGTTGCAAAAGGTTTTTGACAAGTTCAAGGGGTTGACTACGATGAGACCTTCTCACCCGTAGCGATGCTTAAGTCTGTCCGAATCGTGATAGCAATTGCCGCATTTTATGATTATGAAATTTGGCAAATGGATGTAAAAACTGCATTCCTGAATGGATTTCTGGAGGAAGAGTTGTATATGATGCAACCAGAAGGTTTTATCGATCCAAAGGGAGCTAAAAAAGTGTGCAAGCTCCAGCGATCCATTTATGGACTGGTGCAAGCCTCTCGGAGTTGGAATAAACGTTTTGATAGTGTGATCAAAGCATTTGGGTTTATACAGACTTTTGGAGAAGCCTGTATTTACAAGAAAGTGAGTGGGAGCTCTGTAGCATTTCTAATATTATATGTGGATGACATATTATTGATTGGAAATGATATATAATTTCTGGATACCATAAAGGGATACTTGAATAAAAGTTTTTCAATGAAAGACCTCGGTGAAGCTGCTTACATATTGGGCATTAAGATCTATAGAGATAGATCAAGACGCTTAATTGGACTTTCACAAAGCACATACCTTGACAAAGTTTTGAAGAAGTTCAAAATGGATCAAGCAAAGAAAGGGTTCTTGCCTGTATTGCAAGGTGTGAAGTTGAGTAAGACTCAAAGCCCGACCACTGCAGAAGATAGAGAGAAAATGAAAAGTGTTCCCTATGCTTCAGCCATAGGCTCTATCATGTATGCAATGCTGTGTACCAGACCTGATGTGTGCCTTGCTATAAGTCTAGCAGGGAGGTACCAAAGTAATCCAGGAGTGGATCACTGGACAGCAGTCAAGAACATCCTGAAGTACCTGAAAAGGACTAAGGATATGTTTCTGTATATGGAGGTGACAAAGAGCTCATCGTAAATGGTTACGTTGATGCAAGCTTTGACACTGATCCGGACGATTCTAAATCGCAAACCGGATACGTGTTTACATTAAACGGTGGAGCTGTCAGTTGGTGCAGTTCAAAGCAAAGCGTCGTGGCGGGATCTACGTGTGAAGCGGAATACATAGCTGCTTCGGAAGCATCCAATGAAGGAGTCTGGATGAAGGAGTTCATATCCGATCTAGGTGTCATACCTAGTGCATCGGGTCCAATGAAAATCTTTTGTGAAAATACTGGAGCGATTGCCTTGGCGAAGGAATCCAGATTTCACAAAAGGACCAAACACATCAAGAGACGCTTCAATTCCATCCGGGATCTAGTCCAGGTGGGAGACATAGAGATTTGCAAGATACATACGGATCTGAATGTTGCAGACCCGTTGACTAAGCCTCTTCCACGAGCAAAACATGATCAACACCAAGACTCCATGGGTGTTAGAATCATTACTATGTAATCTAGATTATTGACTCTAGTGCAAGTGGGAGACTGAAGGAAATATGCCCTAGAGGCAATAATAAAGTTATTATTTATTTCCTTATATCATGATAAATGTTTATTATTCATGCTAGAATTGTATTAACCGGAAACATAATACATGTGTGAATATATAGACAAACAGAGTGTCACTAGTATGCCTCTACTTGACTAGCTTGTTAATCAAAGATGGTTATGTTTCCTAACCATGAACAAGCAGTTGTTATTTGATTAACAAGGTCACATCGTTAGTTGAATGATCTGATTGACATGACTCATTCCGTTAGCTTAGCACCCGTTCGTTTAGTATGTTGCTATTGCTTTCTTCATGACTTATACATGTTCCTATGACTATGAGATTATGCAACTCCCGTTTACCGGAGGAACACTTTGTGTGCTACCAAATGTCACAACGTAACTGGGTGATTATAAAGGTGCTCTACAGGTGTCTCCGAAGGTACTTGTTGAGCTAGCGTATTTCGAGATTAGGATTTGTCACTCCGAATGTCGGAGAGGTATCTCTGGGCCCTCTCGGTAATGCACATCACTTAAGCCTTGCAAGCATTTCAACTAATGAGTTAGTTGCGAGATGATGTATTACGGAACAAGTAAAGAGACTTGCCGGTAACGAGATTGAACTAGGTATTGGATACCGACGATCGAATCTCGGGCAAGTAACATACCGATGACAAAGGGAACAACGTATGTTGTTATGCGGTCTAACCGATAAAGATCTTCGTAGAATATGTAGGAACCATTATGGGCATCCAGGTCCCGCTATTGGTTATTGACCGGAGACGTGTCTCGGTCATGTCTACATTGTTCTCGAACCGTAGGGTCCGCACGCTTAAGGTTTCGATGACAGTTATATTATGAGTTTATATATTTTGATGAACCGAAGGTTGCTCGGAGTCCCGGATGTGATCACGGACATGACGAGGAGTCTCGAAATGGTCGAGACATAAAGATTGATATATTGGACGGATATATTTGGACACCGGAAAGGTTCCGGATGAGATTGGGATTATACCGGAGTTCCGGGAGGTTACCGGAACCCCCCGGTAAGTATATGGGCCTTATTGGGCCTTAGTGGAAGGGAGGAAGAAGGAGCAAAGGAGGGGGCGCCCCCCCCCCCAAGCCCAATCCGAATTGGGAGGGGGGCCGCCCCCCCCCCCCCCTTCCTTCTCTCCTCCCCCCTCTTCCTTCCCTCTCCTACTCCTAATAGGAAAGGGGGGCCAAACCTACTTGGAGTAGGTTTGCCCCCCCTAGGGCGCGCCTCCCCTCTAGGCCGACCTCCTCCTCCCTCCCTCCTTTATATACGGGGGCGGGGGGCACCCCATAGACACACAAGTTGATCATCGTGATCGTTCCTTAGCCGTGTGCGGTGCCCCCCTCCACGATATTACACCTCAGTCATATTGTAGCGGTGCTTAGGCGAAGCCCTGCGACAGTTGAACATCAAGATCGTCACCACGCCGTCGTGCTGACGGAACTCCTCCCTATACCTCTGCTGGATCGGAGTTCGGGGTGCGTCATTGAGCTGTACGTGTGTCAAGAACTCAGAGGTGCCGGAGTAACGGTGCTTGGATCGGTTGGACCGGGAAGACGTATGACTACTTCCTCTACGTTGCGTCAATGCTTCCGCTTCGGTCTACGAGGGTACGTAGACAACACTCTCCCCTCTCGTTGCTATGCATCACCATGATCTTGCATGTGCGTAGGAATTTTTTTGAAATTACTACGTTCTCCAACATGCGGCTGAGTAGAGGGATGCCCTGGCCAGCGGTGGGAGTAGTAGGGGGCGGTGAGGCCTACGCGGCAGCACAGCCGGCCATGGGATGCGGGAGCAGGCGGTCCCGCCGGCGCTGGATTTGGCGGCTGCAGCAAGAAGATCAGAGATTGAAGAAACATGACGGCCGTTGGATTGACATCCAACGATTACGTCTGCTAGAATCGTTTGTTGATGTATATAATAACTAAAAAAAATCTTGCATACGCATTAACTTAATAGGCCCACAAGTCACACCATTGCCTCTTTTTTTAATAATTTATATATAGCTCATTGCAACTTCTTATGCAATTTATTGCAGTCCGTTTTTTTGTTGGCCAGGGCCAGGGTTAAAAATTTAAGCAAAATTTTGCATATTTCTGTGGGTTCCAAACTATATTTAATACCGAAATGTCGAGCCAGATTTAAAGTACTTTGAAGATATATTTAAATTAGGTTAAAGCCCAGTGAAATAGGAATCTGAAAATGTGAAAAATTCAGAAATTATAAAGTAATTGCCAATTTGTCATCTATTTTTATATTTACAACCCATTTCATATTAATTTCAAGAGTTGTAGCCCATCGGGGCGTAGAAAAACAAGTAGGCCTGGATTGGGTATTCTTCAGAAAAAATAAACTGCGCTCATTTTCACAAAGAAAAAATAGCTGGGCTGGTCATATGGTGAGCATAAAATATAAGCCTGGGCTAGACGGGCCACAGCCCATTTCAAACCCTGCTCCGTTTCAACAATAACAAAAAAATACTGCTCGAGCAGCTATGTCCCAGGTGTCAGCCGATCTTGTGCTGTTCTCTTGTCTATTGACTATATACGCTCACAATGTCGTGGGTCCCAAATGTCAGAAAACCACTAGGAGGAAGCATTTTCTTTTTCCATACGCTGACATGGTGGGCCCCTACTGTCATCCTCTCCACGTACTTCTGCTGATTCCTGTTGTTTGTTGACCATGTTGACAATGCGAGAGGGCGGCGCCGCGGTGATCGCACCAAAGCGCGCGGAGGACGACGGCAAGGCCTCGGACGTCGGCATTAATGATTTAGGAGACGGTGGGGCGGCGATACATGCGCTGAGGCGCAGCTAGCTGTGGGAGGTGGAAGCAGGCGGCCCCGCCGGTGCTAGTTTGGTTTTGGCGGCTGGAGGAAGACAGGACTGAAGAAACATGACAGACTATAAAAGCAGCAGGAGTACTTAACAACCTTAACTGAAACCAGCAGGGGCACTTAACAACCAGTGTTGAAAGTAGTATGAGTACTTATACAGGTTCAACCGTACAAAGCACGCCTCGAACAGTGCTACTTTTCCTACAGTTAACCAAGGGTGAGGCCGCCAAGCCCCAGGACAAGGCCCAGGCGCCACCCCGCGCATCCACAACCTTCTGAAAGCGGCTTCATCTTGCAATGTGGTCAATAAACAGGATATTCGCTTTAGAGCCATGGAAAAGCAGGAACATAATCTTCCGTCCTATTCTCCAAGATGGACGGGCCTTCATTATTTGAGACCACCCATGAATAAGTATCCTTTCACCTCCAAGGGGAATGGAGTAGGTCAACATAAACATCATGTTGTGACCAAGCGCAAGTCTGACCCGACCATGGTTAGGCATCTGTATAGGAACAATAGAACTGGGCAGTTTCTGTTTCAAGAAGATCACAGCTGTAAAACTGTGTATAAGCAATAGTTTGTGAACAACATATATAACAGAAAACAACTCGTACCATAAGTTTCTCGACACAGTTGGACCTGTTCAACGAGTGCAGCGGTGGCACACATATCCCACGTGGCCTTCCACCATTGAAACACCCGACAAGGACCTCAAGACGATCAATAAAGTGTAGGAACTTGTGGATGTCGTCCCAGTCAACTTCTGTGCCACCAGTGACAGCCGAGTTCTTACAGAATAACAAACAAGCAGCCTGCTCAACTCTAAAAAAACCTACACATGCCACCAATTATAAGAAAATAATAGTTATAAGTAGCATCTTCATGAGAAATTCATTGCTACTTCTAAAGTTAAATTGTGATTAGTTAGACAGAATAGGTGGATTAAGAAGTAATCGAGGCAACAAGCAAGAACCAGATACAAAACTAACATGGATGAACAATTGGAACGACGTCGGGGTGGAAGATCGCAGTGAAGATGAGACCAGGTTCTACGATTTCCATCAACATTCGTGCGCCAACTTTCAGTCCGTAACACTTGAGAAAGTTTATCCAAGTTCGGCCATAAAAAAAGCAGCGGTCTTCTTGGTTCATGAACCCAACTCAGAACTTATATCCATGGCTTGTCTTCACTGTGACCATTAAACTGGTGTATTCCATTATGGCAAGGCCGAGCATCTTGAGTACATGTGTTCTGGCAGAGCAAATAATGCACTGGAGGAAAAATAATATGAGAACACAATGTATACCCCATCCAAATCTAGAAATAATTTCCTCCTTCACGTCAGTGTTGACCATCGTACTAGTACCTTTTATCCAAATATGGCAATCCAAATTTCCAAATTAGTCGACAGCATGTTCAAAAATCCCACCCTCCCGGATAGAAAAGAGGATTCTAGGAACATAATGTGCGCATTTTAAAATCTTGTGCTAGGATGAGAAGGAACAAGTGTGGCGTCTCGCTGATGGCGCAGAAACCTGTAGGGTCCTTGCACTTTGGGCACTGCAAATGAAACACACTAGATTCAGTAGGAAGAAAAATGCATCAACGTCGGCGGCTGCCATCCTAGGATTACCCGCGACCAAGGGACTTGGATTTATCGGGGATGGATGAAGAATTCGTACCTGGTTCTCCATGAGAAAACCCTATGCAATCGCCGAGAGGGAGTTTTCTCTGAACAAGCAGATGAGGGAGAAGGGGATTCAGGCCTAGTGAAATATTGCCGCTTCATCCGTCCAGCTTACTGCTAAAGCTGGAAAGGGGGGGTTGTGATTTGATGGCTCATTGGGCATATTACGGCGCTATGACCGGGGTGTGTCTACCGTGCAGTTGTGCACTCTAATTTGGTGCATATGGCACGTGGACCCTATTGCCGGATGCCCCACATATCAGCGAAAGGAAGTAGAAAGACAGGAGTAACTAGTTACACATAAATATATTCTTGACAGAGAGATACTCCCTCTATAAAGAAATGTAAAAATATTTTATATCACACCTTTATACATAAGAAAAATCAAAGGGAATATATATAACATATATAATTATAAAAATAGAGTTTTTTTAACACAATATAGACGAGTTGGTGATGATGGTGTGCCTGCCATCCTACAATAGAGGTCGTCCGATTTATATCTGACGGATAGGAAGGAAACTATGGCAATTTTGCAAAAAGGTACCCAAACACCTCTCCACATTTGCAAATAAGGCCTTCCCTCATTCATACTTTTCTCTCACAAGATAAAATACTCGTAGAAATGCATCTTGATGTTACGTTCAACACACGGGCATTATGGGGGTTCAGCTGAGAATATAATAATCAGATGTGCTCACGGTTCTGGACTTTTGGCCGTAGGCCCACCCTGCATGTTTGGGGGCCCATGTCTACCTCAGCGCTTTTCATATTGCAAGAGATCGATACGGCGCTGGTTTTAGATGTTGTCGCAAGGCGAATACACAAAATTGAATAAAGCCGGCAGCTGTTGGAATGAAATCAAACGACAGTTCCTAACCAGCAATGTGATAAATAATACTGCCGTACTACTTATACACACAGGACAATTGTTTCACCATGCCAGATTATTACATCAAAAAACCTCAGAGGATAGATCAGTTCGGCAGTTGCATGCTACTACTGAAGAATTTCAAAGTTGATTTGGACCAGCTCTCCTTATCGAGAAAGTTCGATTTTGACATCATCCCCAACCGCAAGATATGATTTAGATTTGAACCTTGACCATCCTTTAGCATCAATCATCATGCGACCATCCTTTGTACTTATGGTATATTGAGCAAGTTTATTCACACCAAGGTTGCGCATGGTAAGAGAAACTTGGCCACGGTCGCCCAGATTGTTGAACGACTCCCTCGTTGCTCTTGGAATTCTCTGTTTGCAAACAAGAAGACATACACAAACAGTTAGATCAACACAGTGAATCATGTGAAACAACATGGAAAGAAAAAAGAACGAAGCACTTGGGTGGCCAATGCTTACCAAGAAGGTGGACATGTCGGTTTTTGTAAGGACTTTGGTTTATGAAGTGCGACCTGCAGCCCAGTCTGTTGCCGATGCAACTGCTCGTTCGGTTGCGTTGCACGGGCCGGAGCAGATGCAAGTGCAAGTGTTGGTGCAGGTGCCGAAGCCGTTGCTGGTGCCCGTGCCGATGCGACTGGTAGTGCCACCGCTGCTGCCGGAGATGGTGCTCCTTGTAGGGCTGGTGCCGGTGTCGGAGCAGGTGCCATTGTCGATGCCCGATCCTCCGGTAGATCAGCCTGATCCGCTGACGCGGTCAGTGCCCAGTCCTCAGCTGGATCAGACTGAGCTACTACCGCTGTTAGTGCTAGAGCAACTGCCGGTGCTCGATCCATTGCTGAAGGTGGTACCGATGTGTGAGACAGCAGCGATCGTGTGTGGTCTGCTATGATCAGCTTTCTAACTTGACTAGGCTCCATGACCGTGATCCAATTTTTCTCTTCATTTATTTTAAATGCGAGAAGGACTAATTGTGGCGTTTTTGTTAAACCAAACTGCAATTCATCGTAGGGATTCAGCTTGTACTCAGACAACAAATTGATCCAATTTTTTCTAGTAATATAAGTGATGGACAATGCCTTTGTTACTGACACGACATAAGAAGTGAAACCTGCAAAAAAATAGCCATTGTAGAGCAAACCAAATGGTTTATTCTGTGATGAATGTCACATGGCAAAACGTGCATCGTAAAATTGCAGGAAAAGAAAGAAAACATGACATTAAATCAATAAGATTTACTTGATGTGACACGAGTGAATGCTTACCAAGAAATCACTATGTTGAAGTACTAAATAGAAGATTGATCGTCCAACTATGGGTGGCATGCAGGGCCCCCCACAAGCAGGATAGTCCAAAGGTCGTGACAAATCATATGGACCGAACATCCATGGGACTGGAAATCCTGGTGGGTGCGATAAACCCTGCAATGCATAGAGATTTTGGAGTGTAACCATAATTGATAAACCGTCCTCAGAAAAAAGATGACCTGGATACTTCAAAATATACAGACTGAATTTAGTGGATAGACATTAACATAGACTGTTCTCAGGACTCACCACACACCAAAAGCGGCAGTACTAAACAATACAGGGTTCACAAACACAAATCAAGTACTGAACAATAGTACTTACTACAGACAAGCAAAGTTGCACTTATTAAACTCTGTAGACTATTTCTTGCCACCGACCTACGGGATGAACCCCGCATAATTGACTAGGCCATGGACTCCGTGAGAGATGTCTACCTGCACCATCACCATCTCACAAACCTTGGAGAACCTAACAGAGTGGTCTTTCCACTCATAAACTTGATAATGAAGACATGCCACATCAGATTTGTCGGGAAGCTTTACAAGAACCACACCCTTCGTAATCAAAGGCACAGCCAGGAAATTGTTGTGGTCAAGTACAGAACATGCCTGACAACAATGCTATAGGAAAACACTAGTTCAGGACACGTGGCGACAAGGACACAACAGCTGGATAGTTTAGCAGTAGAACTCATCCTCAGGTCTTCCAGTTCACACGACATGGCTTTGAGAACTTCATCTCCACCGCGGACCTGGTTCTAATTTAAACAGAAACCATATTTTATTACTACCTCCGTTCAGAAATATAAGATGATTCTCGATATTATACTCCGTATATGACTACATAGCCATCGCCCTGTCCAAGCCCCCCTCTCCGGGATCCCTCATTAAGCAAGTCCAGGTAATATCTCTTCTTGATGATCTTTTTCTCGATCTTGATCGTGTTTTTTCATCTAACACGAGTACTAGTACTAGTCGTACAACTTTATGGGTGATCTTGCATGTGATTTTTGTGTGCCAAAAGACGGTTCTAAATTCCTCTTTTGACCAAAACATGCGAGAGGTTGACACTGATTTCTTATAGATTACTTTCAACTACTCCCTCCGTCCCAAAATTCTTGTCTTAGATTTGTCTAGATACGGATGTATCTAATACTACTTGATACATCCTTATCTAGACAAATCTAAGACAAGAATTTTGGGACGGAGGGAGTACTTTATGAACATCAATGCTACCTTTCAAGAGGGTATATTTGCCTCAGTAACATCATTGGGGAGGCCAACTTCATCAACCTTGATGCCTCCACGATGATGTGTGAATAGTTCCCTTAGGACCTACGGGTCCATGGTTGTAGCTAGATCTCTCTCTCTCTCTCTCTCTCTCTATCTATCTATCTATCTATCTATCTATCTATCTCTCTCACTCGCTCGCTTCAATACAATAATCTTCTCTCTCTCTCTCTCTCTCTCTCTCTCTCTCTCTCTTGAGCTTCAATGCAATAATCTTCTTTAGGATCAATCCGATGCAATTTTTTGCGGTGTGTTTGTTGGGATCCGATGAATTATGGGTTTATGATCAGACTATTCCTTGATCTATTTTGGATCTCTTGAAGTTTCTCCCTTGTGTAATTTTATAACTATGTATGCTTTTAAATCTATGAGTCCTCTTTGGCCAATTGGACGAGTAGGTCTTCAGAGGGAGTGGTGCATAGTAGTGGGTTCAACCTTTCGTGATCTTGCCCTGTGAAAGGAAGGACGAAGGCACGTATTGTATTGTTGCCACTAAGGGTGAAATGATGGGTTTTGGTCATATTGATTGATATTTTTCTGTCTACATTATGTCATCTTGCTTATTGCGTTAATCTGTTTATCATGAACTTAATACTTGGTCTTGGGTGGAGTAATAGTAGTAGATGCAGTTGGATTAACGGTCTACTAGTCACAAACGTAATGCCTATGAGATATTATGCCGTGAATGATCACAATTATTACTCTACGCAGTTCTATCAATTGTCCAACAGTAATTTTTTTACCACACCATTTTCTATGCTTTCGAGAGAGCTGCCACTAGTGAACCTATCCCCCCCCCCCCAGGTCTATTCTCCATCAATACAAAAGCCTTTAAAATTGCTCTCTATTTTCTCTTTTACCTTTTGTTACTCTGCTAACCACTATCTACTTTTAATCTTGTAAGTGGAAAGAACAAGGGGAATGAAAACCCCCTTGCCTTTGTTGGGTGTAAGCAATTGTTGTGTTTGTGCAATTGTTGTGTTTGTGTGCAGGTACTGCTAATGTTGTTAGTGTGGTGCCTCCTACTGGTTCGATAAACCTTGGTTCTTAACTGAGAGAAATACTTTCTGCAGTTGTGCTACATCACATTTCCTCTTCGGGGCATCCAACAACTCCTATGGGAGAAGCAACCGTCGGGTCAGGGACGCCATGTGGTCATAGATGGGCCCAGGGACATCACATGGTCGTATTGTCAGAGCCAGATCGGGTTGTCATCATGCGCCGAGCACAGGAAAACTTCACAACTAAGGAACGACTACGAGGGAACATTTCCGACAAACAGTTCAGACACTTGCTAGAGGCCGAGGTGATCCTAAATTTTTTTGGGAAAAATCCGACAGTCGAAGATTAGATACAAGAGACGAATTCAATGAACTAGTTTTCAAGACTGGCAATAAAGATCTCCTCGGAAGAGCCAAAGCGTGCCCAAACTTGAAGAGTGCTTCAGGGGCTGCTGATGGTGTCTCGGCTAGAGGGTCTCTCACGACGTTGTCTCTCGGCCTGGTGGTGAAAGATCGCGGATGTCGCCTAGAGGGGGGGTGAATAGGCGCTTTAAAATAATTACGATTGAGGCTTGAACAAATGCAGAATAAACCTAGCGGTTAATTTGTCAAGCACAAAACCTACAATAACTAGGCTCACCTATGTGCACCAACGACTTATGCTAAGCAAGAAAAACTACTTAGGTGATAGCAAGATATATGAAAAGAAACAATATGGCTATCACAAAGTAAAGTGCATAAGTAAAGAGCTCAGGTAAGAGATAACCGAGGCACGCGGAGACGACGATGTATCCCGAAGTTCACACCCTTGCGGATGCTAATCTCCGTTTGGAGCGGTGTGGAGGCACAATGCTCCCCAAGAAGCCACTAGGGCCACCGTAATCTCCTCACGCCCTCGCACAATGCAAGATGCCGTGATTCCACTAGGGGACCCTTGAGGGCGGTCACCGAACCCGTACAAATGGCAACCCTTGGGGGCGGTCACCGAACCCGTACACTTTGGCAACCCTTGGGGGCGGTCACCGGTACCCGTCAAAATGCTCGGGGCGATCTCCACAACCTAATTGGAGACCCCGATGCTTGCCCGGAGATTTACACCACAATGATTGAGCTCCGAACACCACCAATCGTCTAGGGCGCCCAAGCACCCAAGAGGAACAAGCTCAAGGGCACCAAGCACCCAAGAGTAATAAGCTTCTCAAACTTCACTTCCACGTATCACCGTGGAGAACTCAAACCGATGCACCAAATGCAATGGCAAGGGCACATGGAGTGCCCAAGTCCTTCTCTCTCAAATCCCACCGAAGCAACTAATGCTAGGGAGGAAAATGAGAGGAAGAACAAGAAGGAGAACACCAAGAACTCCAAGATCAAGATCCAAGGGGTTCCCCTCACATAGAGGAGAAAGTGATTGGTGGAAATGTGGATTTAGATCTCCTCTCTCTTTTCACTCAAAAACTAGCAAGAATCCATGGAGGGATTGAGAGTTAGCAAGCTCGAAGAAGGTCAACAATGGGAGAAGAACATGAGCTCAAAAGGATAAGGTTCAATGGGGAAGAAGACCCCCTTTTGTAGGACCTCCCGAATCCAACCGTTATGTGCTCAGGTCATGCACAAGCGGTACTACCGCTTGGAGGAGCGGTACTACCGCTTAGCACGCTCAAAACAGCCCAAATGAGAGAGAAAACACGAGTTTTTGGTCCGGGGCGGTACTACCGCTTAGGAGCCACGGTAGTACTGCTCTAGAGCGGTACTACCGCTCAGGAGCCGCGGTAGTACCGCTCTAGAGTGGTAGTAAAAAATTACATCCGCTCTAGTCGCGGTAGTACCGCTGCAGCCTTCACCAAAACAACCACAACTTTTGCAAACGGACTCCGAATTCAACGAAACCAAGTTTGTTGGAAAGCTAACGACAAGGGCTAACACAATCTTGATAGAAATACCAATAATAAGCAAATAAGAAAAGGCCCAAAAGAAAATGGTGAGAACCCTTCCTCGGAGAAGACCGGTAAAACCTCCAACACCGAAAACATCATAGAAGACGCATGCAAACTCCGTTTTCAATGAACTCAAGCTTGTCATCAAGATGATCATAAGCTCTATGACTCACAAAGAGAACCAAACAAGAACCAAGAAACATGATGCAAGGATGCAATGGTTTGAGCTCTCTACGAATGATACGATCAAGCAACTCATCGAGAGCCCCCCTTGATAGTACGGCAATTGATCCTATAACCCGGTCTCCCACAACTATTATGAGACCGGTAAAATACAAAACCTATCAAGGGCAAACCTTTTCCTTGCACTTGGTCCACTTGAGCTAGATGATGACGATCTTCACTCCCTCAAGTTGGACCACCTTTCTTGATTGTGTTGGCTCGATGAAGACTAGATGATTGCTCCCCCATAGTCCACTATGGGTGAGCGACTCTTCGGCACATCTTCACAAGTCCATTGACACCACAATGGATGGCAAGATTCAAACTTGATTGCTCCCCCATACTCCATTATGGGTGAGCCACTCTTTGTGTTGCTCCACTTGAACTTGCACACTGCAAACTTGATGACGATCACCACTTGATGTCATCCTCCATGGGTTGTATGGGATCTTCCTCTTGACGCAAGACCATGGAAACATACCTAACCCCACAAAGAATTCTCACGTAGACCATGGGTTAGTACACAAAGCGTAATGGACAATGCTTACCATACCATGGGAACACTTGGTCCCACTCGGTACATCTTCTATGCTTTGTGAGTTGATCAACTTGATTCACTCTTGACTTAGTCTTGATCAACCTTGAATCTTTCCAACTCTCTTCATTTGGATGATGTCTTGAAGGTAAATATGATTGATCACACAATCTTCTTCTTCAAGACATGCTTGCAATAAGCTCAACACTCACATGACCAATCTTTGGATAATTCCTTAATAGCACCTTGGTCAACCCATAAACTCCTTGAAACCAACACATGGACTTCAAGAAATGCCTATGGAAAAATCCTTCAAATATAACTCGATGCAACCATTAGTCCATAGAGAATGTCATAAATTACCAAAACCACACATGGGGGCACAGCATGTCCTTTCAATCTCCCCCATTTTGGTAATTGATGACAATCACTTTCAAGAGAGTTTATATAAGGAATTATGCATCACAATGCAATGCAACAACCAATGATGCAGGAGAATGAGATGCAAATGATTAGGACCAAAACCAAAGCAAGGAGAAAACTCAGAAGACTTCTCCACAAAACTCTCTGAAACTCCTCCCCCATTGGCATCGATTGCCAAAATGGGTGAAAAGCTGAGAAGGCCAAAATAAAAGGTGTTCCTCCATAAATTGTGTATTTCTCAACAAGAGAGTGGAATGCAATACACATATCCAACTGCCAATACTTGGAGGAAGACAAACTATATTGAGGCCCAAAGATTGCAACAAAAAGATATAACACAAAGACATAACAAAGAGAGACACAAGCAATCAGAAGATACCAATTGAAGCAAGCAATCAACGGATATCAATTGAACCAACTAGACCAATGATCCTACATGCCACAAGAATAAAGATATTATGATAAACGCAAAGGAGTGTTCTAAAGAAACTAGAGAAGCTCCCCATGATTTGTGCACACATAAGAATTTTTGTATTTGAATACAAAGTGCACAAAATAGGATCATAGCTCCCCCAAAATCAATAGAAACTCACATCCAGTGCAAGTGAGCATATAGGAAACAAAGCCTAGCGCTTGCAACAAGCACATGGTTGAGCAACATGTAAAAGAGGCAACTTAAGAATAGGCTCAACCAAAATGATGTGTGTGAGTCATGGCGAAGCACTTGAGAGGACTAAAATTAGGATGAGCATTAAGCATCAACATAGTCTTGAAAGAATGAGGCACACGGTGCAAGGCCTATCATTCCCACACACAACTAGCAAATGGGTTCACAAGCTTACTAATAAGCATATAAAGAACTTATGCTTGTGACAACCCGTGGTGAAGATAGAAGATGAAAGCCTCATCAAGACGAGGGATGCCAATTAAGATGGCAAAAGCCTTGTAAAGATAAGCATGAGGAAAATAATCTTCACCACACAAGAGTGCATCAAGATGCAATGATAGAGGACACGCACTCAAGGCAAAAGCTTTCACGGAGCCACCAAAGAAATAACATAAGAAAGACAAGGTGGACGTGAAAGAAAGGATATCAACTAGAGATGTAATTTCTCTCAAGTGTATAAGGTTCTATGTAGACGAAATCATGATGATATATATATATATATATATATATATATATATATATATATATATATATCTACAAAGAAGGATGTACACCCGAAATAGTTACGCCACGAAGGAACAAGATATCCACAAGGAAGTCATAAATATACCAATAAGATATTTGCTTGAAAGCATAGCACTTGGCTAGATATGGTCTTATTGTATATAAATGAAGTCCAAACACACATCCATCAAGGGCATCACAACTAGCAACAGAGATCATCATTGGGATGCTTTGAGAAAGGAAACAAGTATCACAAGATATGAAATGAATATCATGCCAAGATACAGCCTACACAAGGTTGAATGCAAGAGAGGAAAGCATGAATAGATACTTGTTACCGAGATATCATTGGAAGGATGTAGTAGATACCAATTGAAGGTAGATAGTAGTTCATTGATCATCCTAGCTTGACTCCAATATGCACATGGTGACAACACCTTCCTTGTGAGTGAGCTGAGCATCCAATGCATCTCCAAATGTTCCTAGAAGAACAACACAAACTAAACAGTACCCAAACTCATCGGGACCAAATAGTTAGAAACACCAATACATAGGACAAACTCTACATAAATATGTGCATATAGATATGAAAATGAATTTCATGCACATCTCATCCAAATTGAGACTAGGTGGAGTTTCCCCTATATACTGAGTCAAAGAAAGAAAGCATGCCAAATGAAATACATGAAGTAAACATGCATGCTCAAGACTTTCAAAACCCGAAACCAAAAGACAAAGAAATTCCAAGTGAAAATGATACTAAATGGAGAAATCATCACTTGGAAGATATCATTAAAGATACATCAAGGAATGAGATATCCATTGAAACACACTAAACTAAAGATGTCAAACTCCCAAAGAGAGGATGGTTCCAAACAAACCAAGCCCTCAACAATTCATGATGGCACAAAGTACCAAAAAGAAATGGCTTGCCTTCCACCAAAACACACTTGAAAAGGATCACAAGAAGAGTGTTCTGAAGAAAATAGAATAGCTCCCCCACGAGTTGTGCATTATATAGGATTTGTATTTGAATACAAAATGCACAAGGTGGGATCACCGCTTTCACTATATCTAGAAAACACTAGACAAGAACAAGAAATAAACAAGATCCACAAGTGGTATGGAAGACAATGGGAGTTGACACAATCCTTGGCAAGAGAAAAGGCAAGTAAAACAAAAGCCAATGTAAAGATGATCAATAAATTCTACCACACATAAATGACTACCAATTGTCAAAAGACAAGAAGTAGATGGAAAGAATTCCCGGTGGTAGATAGCAAGGATATCCAACATCATCTTCACACCACACACAAGCAGATTGCAACTTGTAGAGCTAACATGCCACCTACGAACAAGATAATCTACAATATCAACACTAGGTGACAATATCTCGAATGTACACATTTTCTAGGCTAGTAATATACATAGCATATTACTCCCCCATAATGTGATACCAATGAAGAAAACTTAACAAGAGGAAATAAGAGGATCCAACAAGAGATAATTAATGGACAATTTAGAATTTGAATTTCTCATGAGAAGACATACCACATAGTGACTAGATAATCTTGTAATATCAATACTAGATGGTATTCCTCATGTACACACACTTATAGGAGTGTGAGGTGCACAAAGCACATCACTCCCCAATAATGGGATATTCCATTAATCTCTCACAAGAGCCAACTAAGATACAAAGAAGATGCACAAAGGCTCAACACACAACTCACACGTACATGAAGTGCACACCAACATACATAAGCAAGTTGGAAGCTCAACATATAAAACACATGCAAGGAACAAAACCAAAACATGCAAGGGGGCAAGTAACTTTCAAAGTAAACAATTTAAGTACAAGTTACCACAAGGAGGCACATTGGATATACGATAGAAACTTGATAATCCAATTGACTTGGCTTGTGATAAAAAGAATGATGAAGTCCCCTTAATTCTTCATAATGTAGCCAAGTCTCCAATGCCCTCCAAAAACACCTATTGATCAAGTTTGAGCTTGTTGGTCCCAAACCAAGTTGGGTCCTAAGAGGTTAGTCACAATAGGCTTGGCTACCCAAATGGTTCTTTTCTTGACACCACTTTGAGTACCAACAAACTTGGCAAACACATTGCCAACCTTATCCTTCCCAAGAGAATAGATATCATCAATAATAATTGGGTTGGATAAGTTACCACTAGTGCATGAAGAAGCGACGTGACCTTTCTCACGACATAAGTAGCAACGTCTACTCTTCACTTTCTTCTCACTTGATTTTTCCACAAGAGAAGCATTAGCTTGAGTCTTCTTGGGAAGTGGCCTTTCTTCAACTTGAGGTTGAGCATGAGATTGAACTTGTGGCCGCTTCCCTTGTTGCTTGTCACTAATGAGCTTCTTCTTCAATGGGCAAGATCTAACATGATGCCCTTCGACTTTGCACTTGAAGCAAACAATCTTGGCCGAATTCTTGACTTGTTCTTGGCCCTTCTTCTTGTTCAACTTGGACTTCTTCTTCTTGTTGGAGTTGAATCCAAGTCCACCTTTGTCATTGGGGGATTTTTGCACACTCAAGATATTGTTGAGTGTGGCCTTCCCTTCATGACACTTTTCCAACTCTCTCTTCAAAGAAGTGACTTGGGCCTTGAGCTCTTTGATTTCCTCTACATGGTTAGTCTCAACACAAGTACTAGAGGAAGTATAAGCTTCATCATTAGAGCAACAAGGCAAGGAAAGCAATTCATCGCAAGATGTACCAACATTGTGAGTAGATGAATTACAAGGACTAGCACATGGCAATATACTATTTTGACTAGAAGTAGTGCTAGTATCCACATGAGGCTCACTAGATGTTACCGTAGCAATCATGGCCTCATGAGCTATCTTTAGCACACTATGGGATACTAGAAGATCATCATGAGAGCTTGAGAGCTTTTCATGACTTTCTTCCAATTTCCCACAATTGCTAGATAGCACCTCAAGTTGAGCCCGTAGCTCAACATTCACCTTCAAAATGGATGCTTCACAAGTAATAGAATTAGTGGCACAAGCATCATCATTAACAATAAGAGGAGAAGGCAACTTGGCATGCTCTTTTAAATAAGAAGCTTCAAGTTGAGCATGAGACTCGGTGAGTTTGATGAGCTCACCCTTGATGACCCTTGAGCCATTTTCGAGGTGCTCAAAATCCTCAAGGAGTCTCGCATGAGCAACTTCAAGCTTAGCATTTTTAGTTTCAAAAACATTGGCCACCTCAAGAGCTCTGTCAGTAGATTCCTTCACTCTAGACAATTCTAGAGCAAAAGTCTCCTCAAGAGATTCCTTGGTGGTTTGTTCAAGTTCAAGAGCTTGAGAGAGGTCCGCAATCTCATTAGCGTAATCACGCCCATGACCTTCCATTTTATCAATGGTGACCTCATGCTCCTCAAGGCGAGATTCCAACTCATCAATATATTTCTTGCTCTCAATATCAATGGACATAATTTCCATGAAGTTGGAACGAGCAATTTTATTTTTATGAAGAGCTTTGAAAACCATTTCCCCCTTAATTTTTAAGGAGGCGACATTATCATTCTCTTCATCATTATCCTCATCATCATTAGCATCAACATCATCATCAAGAGACATATTGGGGTACAAAGTAGGAGATACCTTTGACGCCTTAGCCATAAGGCAAAACGCAATAGATGATGATGTAGGATCCCTTGAGGCACCATTAAACACCACATATTGTTCCATCGAGTGTTCAGTTTCCTCTACATTGTTAGCACAACAATTCGAGGAAATAGATACATTTTTATCATGGCAACAATACATAGCAAGCATATCATCATGATATTTAGTCAAGCAATTTCTACATGATATGCAAGGACTATCAACACAAGCATGTGAAACATTTGGAGTGCTAGAAGTGTTAAAGTCCAAAGATGAAGCATTGCAATAAGAAAGTGATGAAGGATTATCAACAATAAGCACACTATCATCATTGCAATGAACACCACTACTCACCATGTCATTACCTTGTGGCGAACCACATGTAGGTGAAGTAGAAGAAGTTGAGAACACAACACGGCCGGAGGTGGGGGGAGAACAATCATCCTTACAAAACTTGGACACGCCATATTTATCTTGAAGCTTTGTCCACAACTCATGAGCATCTCGGAACGGCATGAGTTGAAATATAACTACATTGCTCAAAGCATCGAAAAGCACATTAGAAGCTTGAGCATTGAGATAAGAGTTTTTCTCATCCTCTAAAGATAATCTTTGGGGATCCTTTGGAGGAGAAAAACCCATATCTACAATTCGGTCTAAATTTGGGTCCATGACCCTAAAGAGATTAAGCATGCGAATTACCCAAACATCAAAATTTGTGCCATCGAAACTTAGAGTGTCAGAGAATCCTAATCCCCTAGTTGACATATTTACTCTCTAGGCGGTTAAGCCCAACAAAGAGAGACGAGGTTCTGATACCAATTGAAAGATCGAGGATGTCGCCTAGAGGGGGGGTGAATAGGCGCTTTAAAATAATTACGGTTGAGGCTTGAACAAATGCGGAATAAACCTAGCGGTTAATTTGTCAAGCACAAAATCTACAACAACTAGGCTCACCTATGTGCACCAACGACTTATGCTAAGCAAGAAAAACTACTTAGGTGATAGCAAGATATATGACAAGAAACAATATGGCTATCACAAAGTAAAGTGCATAAGTAAAGAGCTCGGGTAAGAGATAACCAAGGCACGCGGAGACGATGATGTATCCCGAAGTTCACACCCTTGCGGATGCTAATCTCCGTTTGGAGCGGTGTGGAGGCACAATGCTCCCCAAGAAGCCACTAGGGCCACCATAATCTCCTCACGCCCTCGCACAATGCAAGATGCCGTGATTCCACTATGGGACCCTTGAGGGCGGTCACCGAATCCGTACAAATGGCAACCCTTGGGGGCGGTCACCGAACCCGTACACTTTGGCAACCCTTGGGGGCGGTCACCGGTACCCGTCAAATTGCTCGGGGTGATCTCCACAACCTAATTGGAGACCCCGATGCTTGCCCGGAGCTTTACACCACAATGATTGAGCTCCGAACACCACCAACCGTCTAGGGCGCCCAAGCACCCAAGAGGAACAAGCTCAAGGGCACCAAGCACCCAAGAGTAATAAGCTTCTCAAACTTCACTTCCACATATCACCGTGGAGAACTCAAACCGATGCACCAAATGCAATGGCAAGGGCACACGGAGTGCCCAAGTCCTTCTCTCTCAAATCCCACCGAAGCAACTAATGCTAGGGAGGAAAATGAGAGGAAGAACAAGAAGGAGAACACCAAGAACTCCAAGATCAAGATCCAAGGGGTTCCCCTCACATAGAGGAGAAAGTGATTGGTGGAAATGTGGATTTAGATCTCCTCTCTCTTTTCCCTCAAAACTAGCAAGAATCCATGGAGGGATTGAGAGTTAGCAAGCTCGAAGAAGGTCAACAATGGGAGAAGAACACGAGCTCAAAAGGATAAGGTTCAATGGGGAAGAAGACCCCCTTTTATAGGACCTCTCGAATCCAACCTTTATGTGCTCAGGTCGTGCACAAGCGGTACTACCGCTTGGAGGAGCGGTACTACCGCTTAGCACGCTCAAAACAGCCCAAATGAGAGAGAAAACATGAGTTTTTGGTCCGGGGCGGTACTACCGCTTAGGAGCCACGGTAGTACTGCTCTAGAGCGGTACTACCGCTCAGGAGCCGCGGTAGTACCGCTCTAGAGCGGTAGTAAAAAATTACATCCGCTCTAGTCGTGGTAGTACCGCTGCAGCCTTCACCAAAACAACCACAACTTTTGCAAACGGACTCCAAATTCAATGAAACCAAGTTTGTTGGAAAGCTAACGACAAGGGCTAACACAATCTTGATAGAAATACCAATAATAAGCAAATGATAAAATGCCCAAAAGAAAATGGTGAGAACCCTTCCTCGGAGAAGACCGGTAAAACCTCCAACACCTAAAACATCATAGAAGACGCATGCAAACTCCGTTTTCGATGAACTCAAGCTTGTCATTAAGATGATCATAAGCTCTAAGACTCACAAAGAGAACCAAACAAGAACCAAGAAACATGATGCAAGGATGCAATGGTTTGAGCTCTCTACGAATGAAACGATCAAGCAACTCATCGAGAGCCCCCCTTGATAGTACGGCAATCGATCCTATAACCCGGTCTCCCACAACTATTATGAGACCGGTAAAATACAAAACCTATCAAGGGCAAACCTTTGCCTTGCACATGGTCCACTTGAGCTAGATGATGACGATCTTCACTCCCTCAAGTTGGACCACCTTTCTTGATTGTGTTGGCTCGATGAAGACTAGATGATTGCTCCCCCATAGTCCACTATGGGTGAGCGACTCTTCGGCACATCTTCACAAGTCCATTGACACCACAATGGATGGCAAGATTCAAACTTGATTGCTCCCCCATACTCCATTATGGGTGAGCCACTCTTTGTGTTGCTCCACTTAAACTTGCACACTGCAAACTTGATGACGATCACCACTTGATGTCATCCTCCATGGGTTGTATGGGATCTTCCTCTTGACGCAAGACCATGGAAACATACCTAACCCCACAAAGAACTCTCACGTAGACCATGGGTTAGTACACAAAGCGTAATGGACAATGCTTACCATACCATGGGAACACTTGGTCCCACTCGGTACATCTTCTATGCTTTGTGAGTTGATCAACTTGATTCACTCTTGACTTAGTCTTGATCAACCTTGAATCTTTCCAACTCTCTTCATTTGGATGATGTCTTGAAGGTAAATATGAATGATCACACAATCTTCTTCTTCAAGACATGCTTGCAATAAGCTCAACACTCACATGACCAATCTTTGGATAATTCCTTAATAGCACCTTGGTCAACCCATAAACTCCTTGAAACCAACACATGGACTTCAAGAAATGCCTATGGAAAAATCCTTCAAATATAACTCGATGCAACCATTAGTCCATAGAGAATGTCATCAATTACCAAAACCAGACATGGGGGCACCGCATGTCCTTTCAGGTGGGACGGGCCGAAGACCCCCATGCCAGTTCAGGAGTGGGGCACATCAGACGACCCATGACATATCAATGGAAGGCTCCTGAAGGCTTTTCGTGTACTGCAAGAAGTAGATTCCCCAGAGACGTTGTTTCCTTATACATGACCAACTAAGATATTTTAACCCTAGATCCCCCCGCCCCCCGCCCCCCGGTATCTATATAAACCAAGGGATAGGGATCGTAGAAAGACAACAATCTCAGGGTATATCATCTGTACTTTGCTTTCCAACCCAAAGAATAAAGACAAGCAAGATGTGTTATCTCCTCGGAGTGCTCGAACCTGGGTAGAACCTCGTGTCCTTGGTACCATCACATCTAGATGCTTAGTTCGGGACCCCCTATTTGAGATCTGCTGAATTTAGCTCTGTCATGTGGTGATGGCAGCGCAAAGATGCTTATCCTTCTTGAAGGTGCTATTGCAGAAGAAGTTGACTTAGTCATAGGTGTTTATTTCATGGTTATGTGCATCACAATGTTACACAGGCCACGGGTTTAACCTTCTTTTTGAAAAAAAAATCCTCCACTCCCATAAAAAGTAACAAAGCCTCATGTTTGGCTGCTAGAGCCTAATATTGACACTATGATTGTATCTTGGACTATTTTCTTTATAATAAAGAGTCACCATTCCCATCAAAAGGAAAAAAGACAATCTCCCTCTATGAGTAGATAACCAATTAGGACAACTCCATTGCCGAGAATCAAACCACCTTTAAATGCTTGGACCATGCGGTCCTAACACTTTTTGCCATCCAATATCATACATAAAATATCCATGAAATGGTCCAAACTTTTGAAATCCCACAAATCAGAAGCAAAGCCGAGAGTGGTCTGTGGGTGTCCGTACCTCCGCCATGTAGGTGTACAACAATTGGGACCCACACAAAACTATGGGGACCCCGACTCATAAGTTGAGATCACCAAATGCACGTGTATAGTGATCCCAGAGATCAATGCTCACTGAACACACAGAAGCTGAATAACAAGAGTCTTACATCCATACATACCGTATTACACAAATTAAGCCATTATGGTCAAGTCTTACATTGCTAAAGCCTTAAGGGATGAACATCAAATGAAACGTAAGCAGCGGGAATCTTCATCGATAAGTAGAACCCATGCCATCTGCCTTAACCCTACAGGCATTCTGACTGGGAAGCGTCCTAGTTCGCATGTTCGTCACCAAAGAACTCTTCCTCGAACTCCTGCTCTTCCATGCCTGGCAAATTAAATAACCAGTGGCAAGCCAATGAGTACTTTGAATATACTCGCAAGCAACCCATGTTTTTGGATCAAGGTAACAATGCATGATGTAACAACGAGTATGCAACCTAGCAACATGCTAGTGGAAAGTTAACGACATGTCCTCTTCAACTTGTGAAACATGCATCAATGATCTCCGGTAACCATGTGAACAGGTTATAGATATCAACATAAATAGAATTTAGAACAATACTAGCTTTATCAATATGTCAAGTCTTTACTTGACCCATGCAACTCACATATACCAAGTTTGTAAAATTCTGGACATAGTTTAAGTACCACCACCCAACTGTCCTTGATCGCAGACACGGCTATTCGAATAGTTTGACACTCTGCAGAGGTTGTGCACTTTACCCATAAGAATCGAGAAGCTTTCGTGTCTCCCACGATCCCGTAGTACCTCAAGTACTCGGGGGAAGCACCCGATCACTATCTTTCCCTAGGCGACACTAACATAGGGTCCACTCGTTGGTACACGGGCTTTGTGTATATGCATCAAGATCTTGGGACTCGGCCCTTTCATTATCACACATACACGCATGGACCAACTGTGTGTCTGGTGCCCTGTGAAAACAGTCATGGCCGCCTATCCAAGCACGACCTCATCCCGAGAGTGACCTCACGTCACCCCCGTCACTAGTAATGTGGGCACCATGCTAGTATCGGTCTAGGTAATTAACAATGCCCCGTCCCACAAGTGGTATAGTGGTTGCACATGTTTGGTTGGGACGGTAATCACATCTTAAATCTAATCCATCATTTTACACACGCAAATGCTTGCTCCGGTACACCGCTTCTTCCTCAAGTGGTGACCTAGTACAACATCACCCACGGGCATTAGGGGCACCCGGTGGGGTTTTCGAAATAATGCAACTCCGAGGGGATCATGGCATACGTGCAACACCGTGCATCATTGCCAAGTTCTTTTCATCACACCTCTAGCACATGGTAGAGATATGAACATGTAAATACCAAGGGCATGCATCAATGCAATGATCATATTAAGTTCATAATCCATAACATCATCATGCACACAGAAAAAATTTATCGATGAACAAGAAAGGTGTATAAGGGTCAAAGGGCTGCTTGCCTTGGTTGGCTTGGTCTTCGGAGTCTTCAAGTCCTTCTCCTTCTTCTTCTCCAACTACTTCGTCAAATACAGGATCTATTCGTCGCAAAAGAAACAACGGGAAAAATAAGGCAATAGTAAAACAGAAAAACCAAAGTGCTCAGAAAAATGTCAACTTATTTTTGTTAAATACTAGGGAGAAAACTAAGAAGGGGGAAATTCCTAGTTTTGGATTTGGAGTTAAGGAATAGTGGAAATGGATTTTTGAAGAAGGATTTAAATATGCAAGTTTGAATTTAAATTTGAACAGTACATAAAAGTGTGATGGACGTGTATGAAAGTTACATCAATAAATAGGTGGGATTATTCTAAGATTTTAGGAGTTGGAATTATTGCATTTGGATAAATGTTTCATACTATGGAATTTTTAGAAAACAGACAGAAAAAGAAAAAGAAAAATGGCAGTGTGCCACTGGGCCAGAAAGGCCACAGTGCAGCAGGCCCAGAGGAGATACAGCCCGCGCGAGGCTGCCACGTCGAAGGTGTAAAGGCAAAATATGCCTTCAGCCGACGCAGCGAACCGGTACGCGCGCGTGCGTTTTAAACCTGACGGGTGGGTCCCATCCGTCAGGACATGAGGCTGACGGATGGGCCTATGGTTGTCGTCGTCTTCCTCTATCCAGAAACGGCGGCAAGCTCGCTGGTGACGATGTGGGGCACGACTGGAAGTGGGAGTAGTACCGTTGAGCTCCGAAGGGTGTCGTGGTGCCGGAGTTTGCCGCCGAAGTGCAGGGACTCGCCGGCGACGAGGAAGCCAGCGGAAGAGCTTCGGGCATCGACGGCTCCGGCAGTTTCCAGCTGGAAACAAAGCGGGAAAGAGCGGGGAAAGGGTCAGTTGACCGCGGTGGTTCCAAATCGAGGCCAAACAGGGGCAGTGGAGGCATGTACCTCGCAAACTCTGGCGAGCCAAAGCGGCGGAGCTCGAGCACGATCTTGAGCTCGGGGGCTCCTGGAGACAAGCTGGGGGTGCAGGGGGTGGATTGGGTGGTGCAGAGAGCGAGGGGTGAGGAGAGAATGGCACGGGGAGGCCTATAAATAGCCTGCCTGTGGCTCACCGTGAACCAATGCACCGGCGAGGCTGTTACCGTTGTTGTGGTTCACGGGGGCTCAAATGGGCGTGTCCGGGGCGTTTGTGGAGGTGGTCTACGACCAGGGGAAGGAAGAGAGAGAGCAGGGGAGTGCCAGGGTGCCGCGCGTGTGAGCGTGCTCATTGGAGCTCTCGGGCGGCCATGGCACGCGTGTGAGGGAGGCAGCAGAAGGGAGAAGGAAGAGGGGGACAAGGGCGTAGCATGCTGCGGACGCCGTGGTGCATTGTCAGGCGCGCTGGGGAGGCCCGAGGTGACCGAAAGTGGTTGGCAGGGGGCGGCTATAGTGCGGGGGCGCACTGTAGCGCACTCCAGAGCGTGCTTATGGCCGGCATGGCCATATTTTTGGCAAGGTGGGCATGGCCAAGCACGTCTGGTAGCCCTAGGGAGGAGTAAAAAATGTGGAGAGGGCTTTGGATGCCATCGATGGCCATTGGAGTGAGGAGGGAGGTGAGAAAAAGAGAGAGAAGCTGCTGTCCAGGGGGTTAAATGAGGGTGTTTCACCCTTCAATCATTGAGCAAAAGCCAGGGGAGAGCTACTAGAGGTAGAAGAGGTCTAGGAGGGGCTGTGGTAAAAAGTTGAACTCCTGGAGATTAGTGGAAGAGATCAAAGTGGTGTTTTTAGAAAAATGGCAGAAGGTGTTTTTTACGGGTTTGGGCATGAAGATGAACTCATGTTGGCATGAGTCATGACATGGTCAAATGGCATGAGAAAATAAGAGGTTCCACCAAGATTTAGTTCATTTGGGCAAAGTTGCCAATGCAACTTTTGTAAACCCTAGAAATCAACATAAATGAGTTTTCCAAGATATAGTCATGCAAAACTATTCTCCTTGATGCACCACTTGGTGTAGTGTCATCATTTAGGGTTTAGAGCATGCCCACAAAGTCTGAGAGCAAAAGGAGATAGTTGACAATGTAAAATTGTTCAAACTTGATTCTGGACAGAGAGGGTTTTGGGGCACTTTTGTGAACCAAAACTATTTGGATTGGGATGAAACTTTGCAAAATCATCACATTAGTCATGTGTGACTTGCTAGAATTTTATTGGAATTTTTAGAGAATATTTTCTTTGTAAACATTTCAAAAGCTTGAAATATCCAGAAAGAGTTTTTGAGGGGTTTGACCAATATTTTGAACATGACCATGTGTTTAAACTCTTATATATGGGCAATATATGTCCACCGAGTTTCCGTAATTTTTCACAAATATTTTTAAAGCATTAAAATAATTTTAACCTATTAAAGACCATTTCTGGCCTAAAGAAAAAGCCTTTAAATAAAATAGTAAAATAACTTCTAAAATTATATTTTTGTGGTTTTGGGGAGTCCTATACCTACTAGGAGTCAAACATACTCTTTGAAATAATTTTCATACCCCAAACCAAGTACTTGTAGTGCAAACCTCAATTCAGGGGTTTTTGGAAAACTAAATTTAGAAAACACTTTTTGGCCAAATTATTTTTGTAAGAAAATTCTATATTGTACTATACACATGCCATAATCATTGGGGGGAAAGTTTGGAGCAAAGAAATGAAGTATAGAAGGTGGAGCTAGAATATGGCTTTCGTGAGCACTTGAAACCACAGACAAAAATCCAATTCAAATGAAAGCCAAATAAAATGCAAAAGTTTTTGCTGGTCCAAATTTTCATGCTTTATTGATGCAAATGACATGTTACAAAACACCGGGTGTGACAAAACCCCACCTCTCTCGTCCCACTCCAACCCTCACTCCGCTCTCGGCACCACATTGATGCCGACCCAGAGTAGACATGATTGGTCACTACCGCATGGTGGCCAAACAGTACAACACTCGCAATGGGGCAGCGGCCAAGAAACTTGCTCCAGCCTGGTCTCTGCATTGCGTTAATGCCGGCTTAGAGCGGACATGATTGGATGGTACGACTTCCTACCGCATTCATATAGGATGAACATCCGTCCGTCTGTCCGACATTCACACCGACGCGGCAAACGAGAAGCCAATTCTAGCAGAACGCGTTCAAGGAGTCGCTCCGCCAGTCCAGGTGTTCACTACTATTTAAAGCCCATCGGCCACGGCACAAACCCTACCACCTCCAAGAGCTATCTTCCTCTGCCCGAGACGCCGACACACCACCCATTTCCTCTTCTAACATCGCGAGCAATGGCCGAGACTCGCTATGTGTGGTGGAAGAGCTTGTCGCCACGAAGTCGTGACCGAGGTGCACAATAGGGAAGCCGTGCACAATAGGGAAGCCCGACGCTCGGATCTAGTCATCGTGGATGAGCAACAGGCGACGCTCGAGTCCATGCGCTGCGCCCGCACTATCCGCTGTGAGTGGTGCAGCTTCGTGTCATGGATCTAGAGCGCAACCGCCTCTTCGACGAGATCGTGACGAAGGCGGAGGCGGAGGAGGTGCAGGTGGTGGCTGACACGCCCAATGCCAACATCGCTAGCTCCACATCATTCGCGCCGGCCAACAATGATCATGAGGCCATCATCGATCTCACCTCCAACAGCTCGATCGTCGACCTCACCTTCAACCGCGGTGTCCAAGGCCAGGCGAACTCCGACGAAGAATAGGACACGTGCCCACATATGACAAAGTAGAGTCGGGCCAAATCCTTTTGCTATGTAAAAAATTCAACATTTTGTTCATTCGGGTTTGATTGTGTCATAGTTCTACAGTTGGAATTTGGTTTATCGTTGGATGAACTGCATTGCTAATATTGATCCCAAGAAAAAAACAATAGGCACAGCTAGTTCGTGAATAGCCAGCCATCGCACTGTAAAAAAGGGACATGTTCAATCTATGGTCATTGAGGGCCTCCTAAAAGGATCTACTAAATTCATCGAGTTGTTCTAAAGAATCAAAACGGTCGGTTATTAACGGGATTCTATGTCGGCAACCACTGCCCGCATTTTTATTTGGTAATGCTAACTGGTGATCGTTCATTGGGAAGTCGTTTGATTGAGATCAAACGATGACAATTATTTTTAAAAAACTTGCCTTCACCAAGAAAGAAATATCATAGTAATCTAAGAAAATGTTGTCCCCTATAACTAAAATTGTCGAACATTCGCGCATTGGGTTCGATGGCCACCCCCTATTCGTGCGGACAGGCAGATATCAGGTGATAACACCCTTCACATGCTCTCACGATCCAAATTTTAAAAGATCACGTTTAGATGTTTCAAAAAATCCTAAAAAAATTATGGATGTTCACAAGATATATTTTAATATCTCCTAAAAACTTCATATAAAAAATAAAAGTATACATTGAGAAACAAAAAAGACAAATCCATATGTGAATAGTGTCATTTCTGACACTATTCATGTTGTCTTCATTTGACACTATTCATCATGTGTGTTTCGAATTTTGATCTGGATTTGTAGGGGTGATAGACATATATGTCTTGTGAACATCAATAAAAAATTCAGAATTTTTTGAAACATCTAAATACGATTTTTCAAAAGTTAGAGCATGGTTGAAGGGTGGCATCACCTGATATTTCCCCCGCGAGGACATCTGGTGTTGTCCGTTTTGTGAACCGCGCGTTGGAGTTGCCCTTCCTCCGCTGCTGTCCGCATCCTCTGGCTCGTAGTCGTAGGACACGGACCCGGCTTCAGCCCGGCACGTCCTTCTCCACCGCGCATCCCCTCTCCTGGCGAGCGGCCGGCCACCGGCAGCCACATCGCCGTCCATCGCCTCCGCCGCGCCACCGAGTCGATTGTCTCGAGCGCACAACAGATCCCCAATTCGCCGCATCCGACTTGATGGACGGCCGCCGAAGAGGAGAGCGGGAGGTGAACCGGTGGCATACAGGTCCTGAGGAGGCGCGTGAGAGGGACTCCGGCTCCTCCTCCCCGGCTGCCATCCTCCTATTTGCCCTCATCGGCGCCACTGTCACCACCGCCGCTGTACGTCCCCTCCGTCTCCCCCCCCCACCCCCCCTCTCCCGGCCGCGCGTTCTGTAGCTCTAATTCGAGACGGCGACAGTAATTTGTAGGGTGTGCGACGCTGCTTTATTGTTGCTGTAGCGTAGATGGACAACGTTGAACTGAAGCAAACTCATGAAATGATCATTCACTTAACAGTTACTCCACTTGTGTGTTACCGATGCATTTAGGTAATGTGATTGTGCATCTGTTTCTGGGAGTGTTTGCAGGTTTGTCAACTGCGCCGCACCTTTGGCTGGTTCTACACTCAGGTATATGAAATGCTCATCTTGTGATTCTGAAATTCAACATTAACCAAATTGTAAGCAACATCTGGGAGAGATAGTTAAAATCGTTTTCTTTCACTGAAGCTTAGCAGATCAGAACCATATGTCTACTGGGAAGACATACCCCGTGGGCCGAATAGGTGCGGTGATGCGTGGCGATATTACCGGAGGACGCGTGAGACGAACGAGGATCAGAGGAAGAGAGTGGTCGGTTCCTTACTTGCATATAGGAGATTAGGATTGTTTAATGTTTTTCTGGATATTTACATTTCAAAACTTATGCTTTCATTTCACTGTAGGTGCTAAAAAGTGTAGTGTTGTGAATGCCTCAAACTTGCTTCTGAATTATTAAGATTAACTTCATAGAACATGAACGGCTTTAAAGGTTAATATAATGTTGTTATAAACCAGCTGAAACTTTTACACCCTCAAGTTGAAATTGTTGATCTAACGAAAATTTCAGTGAAGCAACCACACCATTTTCTTAATTATAGAGCTACTATGTGTTATGTGGTTGCTGGAAGGAGGGCGTGAGAGGGCCGGCCGGGGGCCTTTTGCCCACGGCCGGGCAAGATGGAAGGGATTTCCTTCTTAATTCTTGCTTGATTAGATTGATACATCTCCTCTCTTTATATAGAGAGGTTTACTTGACTCCCAAGCAAGGCTTACTTGACCCCTAAGCAAGCGACCCTTATCTCTAATTAACCCTAAGACTAACGGGCTATACCGCCAGCCCAGGCCATTAGGCCCATTACGTACTCTAACACTACACCCCACCTGGACATGCAACTTGTCCTCGAGCTGCAGCCTAACCAACTTATAACCATGACTCGACGCAACACAAACCTAACACCTAAAAACAAGCCTTTTACATCTCGGCTTGTTTTATTACTCTCAACCTGAAATGGACTGGGACGATTTATTTTGGACCCCTTAACAAAAAGTGGGCACCATCCGCACGTCGGACGTGCACGTGTACAGCCACCTGGATCCCATGGACACCATCTGGACAAAAGGAGTGCATGTGTATGGCCACTTGGAAGTGGTCGCAAGAGCGACCAGCAGAGGCGCCCTCGCGGCGGCCGGCGGAATGCAGTGGTGCTACGCGGTGTGCTCCTGTCGGTGACACCCTGCCTTCTCCCCGCCGGACGGCTGTTGGTCTGCACCGCGCAGAGAAGAGTGGAGGGCTTGCGATGGAGAATGACGAGGAGGGGTGTGCCCCCCCAACCGCCGATGTCGCAGACTTTGAGGTCGCTGCCTGCGGGGAAAACAGTGTTATGTGGCTGCTGGAAGGAGGGCGCGAGAGGGCCGGCCGGGGGCCTTTTGCCCACGGCCGGGCAAGATGGAAGGGATTTCCTTCTTAATTCTTGCTTGATTAGATTGATACATCTCCTCTCTTTATATAGAGAGGTTTACTTGACTTCCAAGCAAGGCTTACTTGACCCCTAAGCAAGCGACCCTTATCTCTAATTAACCCTAAGACTAACGGGCTATACCGCCAGCCCAGGCCATTAAGCCCATTACGTACTCTAGCACTATGTTAGTCTCATATTTATGTGCTGATATGTTTCAACTAATCATCAACCAACATTAGTGCTTTCTGTAGGAACGCATCATGCACATGCAAGATATGTTCAAGAAGGAGAGAAGTAAATGCCGGGATTATCGGACTCGCAATGGTCATAATCCAACCTATAATCAGCATAGTCGAAGAGAAGACTGGTATGAAGATGCAGAAACATTTTATGCCAATCAAAGAACAAATTTCAGATCAAGGCCCAGGGAAGCTATGCAGTACAGTATGTCACATCACTATTCTGTCTTGGGCCTAAACAGGTATATCATAAAAGCTCGTCATGTACTTTCTAGTTGTGTATGATGATAGTTGAGCTTGTATGAGCCACTTTCATACTACATTGCTCCTTCAGCTCATGTTTTCTCGTTAGATGTGCAACATGTTACAGATATAGGTTACATGTAACTGTCTCCCTTCTCCTTAGGTTTGTTCTACCAGCTGTTCTTAGATTGTCCCATACTCCTTAGGTTTAGTTTACCAGCTGGTATCTGACTCTCTTATACTGAATCTGCCTTTATAGAATCCTGAATTATTGCCGTACATTTTGGATAAATTTTTCTTGCCTTGAAATTTATATACTGATACAGACATATGTTATACTCATAATTTTCTCATCGGTAAGACTTTCTACTTTTTATTACATAGGTCAAGACCAGAACCATTTTCAGATGCTGAGATTAAGGTGTGTCTTCTTTTACTTTGTCATTTCGTGACATAGAATTCTCAGCTGAAAGATTGCCGTTATTTTCTGATATATTCTGTAGCACTTGCACTTTAGTCTTGTAGGTGAAGACAAAGTAACTAAAAACGTTTTCGTTCTTACTAATCGCACTGCACTTTCCTTTATACTCGGTACAATTCTGAACAACAACAACAACAACAAGTTGGGGTAGGCTAGCGTTGGAACCCATAAGATCTCGAAACCAAGTCATGGTTTTGGCATGGGGATAGCTAACTTCCATGCACCTATGCCCATGACTAGTTCTTTGGTGATACTAGATGATGCCCCGCGCGTTGCTGCGGGAATTTTGATAAAACAGATGCGAAAAACAAAAAATATTGCAGTCTTCTTTAAGATTGCTCTCAGTTTGTATTTTAAAAACAATAAAGCATGTGAATCATGTGATAAAATGTTATATAAAAAGAGAAAACTATTAGGTTGAAGTTAACGGGGTGCCGACATAACAAAAATGTATAACATGACCTACATATAATTGCTCCAAGCATCCAAAGTATGCACCGTCTTTGCCCACACAAAAAATAGTGAAACAAATTGACATGCATGATTGTTGAGGTGGCATGGTTGCATGGATAGATTAGTGCACAAATTATAACTTATAACCACATGCATGACTTGATGATGTGGCATTGTTGCATGATAAGGAAAAATATGTGGTGGGCTGCAACTATTTAAGAATAGAGGATTCCAGTCCTTCAAATCTCTTGTATGGACACCTCCCATGTCAAGTTTGGTCTACCCTGACCTCTCTTGACATTATCAGCACGCTTTAACCATCTGCGATGCACTGATGCTTCTAGAGGCCTACGTTGTATATGCCCAAACCATCTCAGATGATATTGGGCAAGCTTCTCTTCAGTCGGTGCTACCCCATTGAGACCACGTATCTCATCATTTCAGACCCGATCCTTCCTTGTGTGGTCACATATCCATCTCAACATGCACATCTCTGCTACACCTAACTGTTGGACATGACGCCTTTTAGTTGGTTTACATTCAACGCCATACAACATCGTAGGTCGATCACCATCCAACTTTTGTGGCACTCTTGTCAGTGAGGACGCTAGAAGCTTGGCGCCACTTCATCCATCCAGTTTTGAGTTGATGATTCATCGATATCACCATCCTTCTGCAACATTCCCCAAATACCGAAAGTTGTCCTTGTGAGGTACCATCTGCTCATCAAGGCCTCCTCATGCCTAGTAGTATTGAAACTGCACCTCATGTACTCAGTTTCAGTTGTACTAAGCCTAAAACCTTCCGATTCCAAAAGTCAGTCTCCACAGCTCTAATCTATTAACACCCGTCTGACTATCATCGACTAGCACCTCATCATCCGCAAAGAGCATACATCATGGGATTTCTCCTTGTATATCCCTTGTGATCTCATCCATTACCAAAGCAAAAAGATAAGGGCTCAAAGCTGACCCTTGATGAGTCCTATTTTAATTGGAAAGTCGTCAGTGTCGCCATCACTTGTTTGAACACTTGTCACGACATTATCGTACATGTCCTCCATGAGGGTAATGTACTTTCTTGACACTTTGTAGTTCTCCAAGGCCCACCACATGACCTTCCGCGGTATCTTATTATAGACCTTCTCCAATTCAATGAACACCATATGCAGGTCCTTCTTTTGCTCCCTGTATCTCTCCACAAGTTTTTGTACCAAGAAAATCGCTTACATGATCAACCTCCCAGGCATGAAACCAAACTGGTTTTTGGTCATGCTTGTCATTCTTCTTAAGCGACCCATAGCTTCATTGTAGGGCTCACCAGCTTAATTCCACAATAATTAGTGCAACTTTGGACATCCCCCTTGTTCTTGAAGGTTGACACTTGTATACTCTGCCTGTATTCTTTGGGCATCTTGTTTGACCAAAAAATGAGGTTAAAAACCTTGTTAGCCATACTATCGTTATGTCTCCAAGGCCTCACCTCAATGAGGATACAATCAGAGCCCAACGCCTTGCCTCCTTCCATCCTTTTAAAACCTCCCTGACCTCAAATTCCTGGATACATCGCACAAAAATGTCTATTGGTATCATCAAAAGAGTCGTCCAGCTCAATGGTAGAGCTCTCATTCTCTCCATTGAACAACTTGTCAAAATACTCTCGCCATCTATACTTGATCTCCTCGTCCTTCACTGGAAGCCGATCTACTCTGTCCTTGATGCATTTGACTTGGTTGACATCTCTTGTCTTCCTCTCTTGGATCTTGGCCAGTCTTATAGATGTCCTTTTCGCCCTCATTCGTGTTTAAATGTTGACGTCCTCATACGCATGACCCCTTGCTTCATTCATAGCTCCTTTGATGTCTTCTTTGCCACCTTGTACTTCACTATGTTGTCTGCACTCCTATCCAGGTGTAGGCGTCGGAAAGAGTCTTTCTTCTCCTTAATAGCCTTCTAGACATCATCGTTCCACCACCAGGTATCTTTGCTTCGCTTTTGCTTCCCCTGGCCGCCCCAAACTCCTCTGAAGCCACTCCCTGAACGCCGCAATCTTCATCCACATATTCTTTGCATCACCTCATTCCTCCCAAGGGCCCTCCTTAATAACCCTCTCCTTGAAAGATCGGGCTGCCTCTCCCTTCGATCTTGGCGCGCTTATCTCACTGTACACGAATCCAAAAGCGGAAGTCAACCATCACAAGTTTATGTTGAGGGACAACACTTTCTCCGGGTATTACCTTACAATCTAGGCATGTCTTCTCTTCTCGAGAGGACAAAATCAATCTGGCTGGAGTGTTGATCACTACTAAAAGTCACTAGATGGGGTTCTCTCTTTCTAAAGAGGGCGTTAGTTACGATCATCTCGTAGGCTAAAGGGCAGCTTAAAGACATCCGCTCCTTGATTCCTGCTGCCATAACCCAAGCCCCCATGCACCCCTTCAAAACCTGTGTTAGATGTACTCACGTGGCCATTGAGGTCTCTTCCTATGAAGAGTTTCTCACCAATAGGTACACTCCTAACCATATCCTCTAGGCCTTCACGGAACTCCCTCTTGGTGCTCCCATTGTAGCCTACTTGTGGGGCATACACGCTGATAACATTAAGAACTAAGTCCCCAACGACCACCTTGACTAGGATAATCCAGTCCCCTTGCCTCTTGACGTCTATCACCCCCACTTGAGGCTATTGTTGATCAAGATGCATACTCCGTTCCTTTTTTTAGCTGTCCTCGAGTACCACAGCTTGAAGCCGGTATTCTCCACCTTCTTCACCTTTTGTCCTTCCATTTGGTTTCTTGGACGCATAGGATATCAACACCTCTCCCCACCACTGTATCAACTAACTCCCGTAACTTAACCGGCAGGGACCCTACGTTTGAGCTACCTATGTGGATCCTACTAGGCTCGGCTAGCTTCCTTACCCTTCGCACTCGTCGAGTCAAATGTGAAGACCCTTGCTCATTTTTCACTACACTCGGGCGTCAATGTAGCACGCCACTAATGATGCAATGACCCGAACTTTGCTCACTTATCACCATATCTAGATCAAGATACGGAGCGCCACCAAGGGGGTGACGGCGTGCCACCAAGAGGGTGACGGCGCAGCCCTTGCCCATTTAACACCACACTCCGATATGGCGCGTCGCTAAGAGGGTTACGGCCCAACGATGTTCTTCTGGGTTTCATCTCCATAAGAGTGGCAGAATTTGATGTTGGCTCGCCAAGCTTATCACAAGCATCCTCCACCCGGGCTTGGGACCGGCTATGTTGAGACTGAAAGTGCGTTATATCAACTAGAGGGGGGGGGGGTGAATAGGCGATTTTTATGAATTCTTCACTGAGGAATTTGCTGGTGAGGAAATTCCTAAATGAAGAACTACTAGCAGCGGAATAAGTACTCAGAAGTAAACATAACAGAATACAAGCATAGTCATCATGGCGAGATGAAGACAAGCATAGAGTACAGAAAGCGTAAACACAGGATAACACAAGAAAGAAGACGGACAGACTGAAGAAATTGAACTAAGGAAATTGAGAAAGTCTTCAGTCAAAGTCTTCAAACAGATATGAACAGGCACGCAACAACAGACAAGAAGAAATGAAAGAGTTGAGGAAATAGAACCAGTAGGCTTGGTGAAGACAATGATTTTCGCTCAAAGTCCTCGGAGGATGGGATGCTCACAATTGACAAGTGTCAGTTTCTCTCGGAGCAGCCAACCAGCTAGTGGTTGAAGGGGGCGGCTATTTATAGCCTAGGGAGCAGCCCGACATGATAAGACATAAATGCCCTTGTTTGATATGACCGTTAGGTGGGTAGATATTTTGGAACCGCTGGCGCATAGCACAACAACGGTCGGAATTTTGACTATCAAAATCCTCAGGGCTATCATGTTCCTCACTGTGTAGGCAATTCACACTGGTGAATTCCTAACTCCTCAGTCAAAACAAATTCCTCAGAGACCAGAAGAACTTTGTCTCTGTCACTGAAGAATATGACTGAACTGTATGATATTTCCAATGGCTTCACTCGAAGGGATTGGTAGGTGTAGGATTTTGAGTTGAGCATCACATGGAAATTTTTCCTTAGTATTTCCTCGACCCCCTTTAACGGTACGGTGTTTTCTATGACTCAAGAAAGAGAAAATGAAACTACGAAAACAAAAGTCTTCACGTTTCATGTTCCTTGAATGATTGCCTAGTCTTCAAGGTCACACCAATTTCTTCACTTTCAAAGTCTTCAGAGATCCAAAGTCTTCAGTTGAAGAACTTCATTTTTAGGGGTCGACTTTCTTTGTAAATATCAAACTCCTCATAGACTTATAGACCTGTGTACACTCACAAATGCATCAGTCCCTTAACCTATAAGTCTGCAATACACCAAAATCACTAAGGGGCACTAGATGCACTTACAATCTCCCCCTTTTTGGTGATTGATCACAATATAGGTTAAGTTTTCAACAGGGATAAACATGTGAAGTGTAAATACTGATATTGAGGAATTTGATTGCAAGATATAGAAGAACTCCCCCTGAAGATGTGCATAGTGAGGAATTTGCTTTTGAAGCAATGCACACTTGAAGAGTATAATCATGGAGATCTCCCCCTATATCTTGTAAATCATACACGCATTTGATATATAATATGAAGAATTTGAAATGCATGATGAAATATGATGACTGATGTAATTCAGCATGCGTGCATTAACATTAATGAGGAATAAGCATGCAGAAGAACACAGCAAAAGTATCAGGTCACCATAGAGTTTAAGATTACAACTCGATCCAGCAAAGTCATCAGAAGAACGAGAGTTGTAACTTAGCAAAAAAAACGCCCATATAAGATAGACCCGCTTGAAGACTAACTCAAATTTCTTCCCCTTTGTCATCGAATGACCAAAAGGGTTGAAACTGAGGACTAACGCCCCTAAAGAATATCTTGAAGATGGAGGAGCGCCAGCGTTGTCAGGGTCTTGAGTCGATGTAGTGCCTGCTGCAGTGTCGTCCAAGTCTTCATGCTCGTCCGTGGCGCGTGATGAAGAATATGAGCTGGCCACCACGGAAGGAACCTTGACCCTCTTGAATCTTTTCGGTGGAGGAGCAGACCAGTCAAAGTCTTCCTTGAAGCCCATTTGCTTCAGATCTTCTTCACCATATAGATGTGACAGAATAGCCCAGGTGCGATCAAACACTTCATGGAGGTAGTAGTGGTTTTTCTTCACGGCATTATGTGTGGAAGTCATGTTGTGAAGAATAGAACCAAACTGACGATTAACCCACTTATTGTTACGATCCACCTTCTGGTGAAGACTTATCAGCAGTTCACGATCAGTCAACACACGAGGAGCAGTAGCTTGAGGACTTGTCTTGGTAGCATTGGCAGCAGTATCATGAGTGGCAGAGTCATCATTGGTGGAGTAAGATGCAGCTTTGCGGAACTGACCATCCAATTGACGAATGCCTTCATCGATAACGGCTGGTGACTTGCACTTCTCATCAGATGAGGAAATTGTCCGCTTGAGGACTTCAATAGGGGGCAAGTAGCTGAGGTGATTTTGAAAATCAGCCTTGTAGTTAAGTGAAGACCTTGTTCTGAGGAATCTCATGATCCACGGCGCGTAAGGCTTCAGCTCAAATGGAGAAAGTGCAACAATCGCCAGAGTCCTCATGAAGAAATCATGATAATTTATGGGAATGCCATGCATGATGTTGAAAAGCATGTTCTTCATCATTCCGATAATTTCTTCATCGGATGAGTCATGGCCTTTGATGGGACTCATGGTCTTCGTCAGAATGCGGTAGATTATTCTTGGCACATAGAGCAATTCCTTCACGAGGAATTTGGTCCTTGGAGCTTGTCCCGGCTTCAGCGGCTTCATGAGCACTTGCATATAGTGATCAGTGAGTTCAGGCTCATCATACAGACAACGAGCACCGTCAGGTGGAGGACTGATTGGTAGGGCACGAAGCAATTCAGAGGCTGGTGCCTTGTAATGAGTGTTTTCAGTCATCCAGTTCAACACCCATGAGTTGACGTCAGCAGCATCGCTGGTGATATGCAAAGTTGCGTAGAATTGAAGAATAAGTTCTTCATTCCAATCAACTATGTCAGAGCAGAAATTGAGCAAGCCAGCGTCATGAATCATGCTGAGGACTTGAGAGAAGCAAGGCATGGATTCCATGTCCACATGAGGAATATGCTCATGATCGAAGACTTTGTCCTTGGTGAAGAGCACTGAGGAATAGAAGTTGGCCTGGCTGGCAGTCCAGAAACGCTTCCTTCTAAGACGAGCATTGTCATAGGGGTTGAATTCCGTGAAGAATACGTGCTCGCCAAAGAAATCATCAGCCTTAAATTTTTGCTTCTTGGAGAAAGGATCCTTTGGCTTGGGCTGAGGAGTGTCAGTCAATTGCAGCACTACTTCAGGAATCGCAATCTCAGGTTCCTCAGGCTGAGGAATTTCAGGCTCTTCTGTAGCTTCAGCCTGGGTCGTCAATTTTTCATTGACAATTTCTTCAGCACTAGTGGCTGGAATTTCTTCATTAATACTTGGGGTTGCATGAGGTTCTTCAGATCCCATTTGCACTTCAGTGGCGGCAGGGGACTGAGGAATAGCTTGAAGGGGAGTGAACATTGGAGAGTTGAGATGTTGAGTGTCCCAAAATTCATCATTGAGCACAGGAGTTGTACAGCCAATGTCCACATCCTCCTCTTCAATTTCTTCAACACCTGCCTCTTCAGCAGAAAACTGAGGCAAAGGTGAGGAAATGACTGGGGTTGAAGGGATCTTATCCACTTCAATTTCTTCGTCCAACTGCTCTGACGTAGCAGCAGAAGAAGATTCTTCATCAGATTCATCAGGAATCACATAATCTTCACCAAATGGAACAAGATCCTTTGATGGCATTGATGAGACTGGAACGACATCAATTGGATTGTCAATTGAACTGATCAGAGTCTTCATCTTCTTCGGAGCTGAAGAATTTGAAGAAGTTGATGCCTTCCGTTTCTTCACAGCTGCACGTTCTGCAGCCTTGATCTTCTTCGCATCTGATGCAGATGGACGGATTGGAGTTGGTGTAGACGCAGGAGGTGCGGAGGAATTTGGTTCATTGTCCTCAGGCACAACTGATGCAGTTGTCCTGATTTGTTCACTTCCCTCAGGCGCATCACTAGTGGATGCCCTGACAATATCTTCAGCGGCTGGAATGGAGTCATCAGCCCTGGCACTCTCATGGTCTTCAGCAGCCTTATTGTCATCAGCGGTGCTGGCATGTTTTTCAGTAGGCTGAGCAGATGCCTCAGCCTGAGTAACTTCAACGTGCACAGGTGGAGCAACACTTAAAGTGAATTTCTTCGTCAGATTGACGAAATGCACCTTGGCGCCCTTCCAATCAGCATGGTACCGATCAAATTCATCACTCAGTTGTTTGATTTCAACTTGCAAGGCAAGGAGCTGATCAGGAGTGAGAGTGAGGACATTGTCCTTGAGGTAGCGCTGTTTCTTGTACTGCGCTTTCTTCAAACTTCTGCCTTGATCAAATTTCCATTTTTCTTCTTCAATGAAGGCAGTAAGAACATAACTTTGACCAGGAGTGAGGTTCATCTCCGGCAAAGGTGTGTTAGGATCCTTGTGCCACAGGTCAATATAGTCAAGGATCAACTTTGGATCCAGCATCAGCGGCACAGTGCTGCCTTTGGCTCTAGCGGCCCTGGCTTGCCTGTCTCTGATGATTTCGGCAAGTTCTTCATCATCAGCCTCATCATCATCAGAGGGTACATGAAAGGTGACCTGCTTCTTGTGAGGACTTGGGCGAGTGCCTCGTCCAGCAGTGGCCTTTTTCTTCAGCAGAGAGGGACCAGCTGAGGAATTTCGAGCAGCCGAGGAGCTTGCAGATGCTCCTGAGGCAATAGAGAAGCCTTGAGTCCTTTGGCACGTGGCGAGATGCACAGGTGCCGAGGATTTTGTCGGAGCAGCTGAAGACTTTGACGAAGGAGCTGAGGATTTTGAAGGAGCAGTCAGAGGAATTTGCCGTGAGGGCCTTGAGGAATCTGGCCTTGATGGCATAGCAGAGGAGCTTGGCCGTGAGGGCATTGAAGGTAAAGCATTGGATTTATGTGCAGGCTTCTTGTGCGTTGCCTTCTTTGGCTGACTAGTAGAGGCCCCAACAGAGGCAGCAGCAGCAGCAGAGTCTGCGTTGAGTTTCTTCACTGCTTCCTTTGCTTGCTTAGCCAGTTTGGCTTGGCGCTTTGCCCATTCATCAGGATAATCGTCACCGCGCTTGAGGCTGGTGGGATCTGCCAACTGGCCTGGTGCCAATGGAGGTCTTGGGCAAGGAGGGTTGAGTGCGAATTTCTTCATATACTTGGGAGTGACATATCTGTACTCCCTTCATTCTCGTGCCCATCTCCTCTCTATCCTTTGTATGCGCACCTTGCGCTGATTCTTGTCCTCTTTGCCGAATTTGGCTTCATCAGGTGTGAGTAGTCCTTATATATGTCCTCAGGGATTTCAAACGCAATATTGACCTCAGGCTTCTTTCCTCCCTTCTGTGGCCTTTTGTCACCCATTTTCTTCAGCTGAGGAATATGAACAACTGAAGTTTCTGAAGAGGTATGCAACTTTTCTTCGAGGAACGTTGCAAATGAGTTAAGTTGATGAGAACCTAGTGATTCAGCAGCGGACATTTGTACCTATGAACAGAGTATAGTTGCGAGGAATTTGGAGAGGTCATATGCGTTCTCAGAAGGTTTTTCAAAAAGAATAGGTTTTGAGGAATTTGACCAGATGAGTCTTGAGGAATTTCACTAAGCGTTCTTTGTCTTAGGTTCCAGAGTTGTGTAGATTGAAAATCCACACAATTGAGGAATCTTGAAGAAAATCATTGCTTAGAGAAACGAATCAAGAGCAGATGACATGTGAGGTGTTTATGTGTGTAAAGAATTGAAGAATAAACACTTTTAGATTTTCATGAAAACTTGAGAATCAAAGCGAGCAGTTAAAAGTAACTTTTAATTACCCGAAGTGAAGAACACGAAGAACTGGGAAGAACATAAGTGAAGTTTGTCAGGTCAGATCTTCCACGCCCTAACTCGGCAGAGGAAGACGGCTACGGCGGCGGCGGAGTGAAGAAATCCGCAACCGGCGCGAGTACGACGGCGACGAGGTCGAGCCAGTGAAGATCTTACTCACCGGCGACGATGAAGTAGCGGCGGCACTAGGGTTTTGGGAAGCTCGAGCGGGAGAGAGCGCGAGCGAGGTGAAAGTGAAGTGAGGAAGAGACAGGGGTATTTATAGAGGGAGTGAAAAACTGTTCAACCGAAGAAATCGGACAAACATGCCCCTGGCCTCTTCTCATTCGCTTGACATGTGTCACCTACGTACTGAGAGGTGACGATCGTGTAGGATCGTGGGTGAATAGATAAGTATTGTCATGAGAAGCGGAACGGTTTGAGCGGCAAAGCCGAAAATTCAGATAAGATAAGTTAAAAGTTCCGTTCGCAATTTCTTCAGCTGTCAAGGACACAGTGAAGAATTTGAACGAGTTTCAAATAGAACGCATATGAGGAATTTGTGAATAGACTGGGTTGAGTTTAGCATAGAGGGGGAAGGGTCCGATCACATTCACTTAGCAGAAGAAATCAACTTGAAGAAATAACAATAAGTGAATGTTGTAGAGGACATAAAACTTATATATATATATATATATATATATATATATATATATATATATATATATATATATAATTCGAATGAAGAACAACACCGGAAAAAGTGAAGACAATGCAAAGTTGAAGAATTTGAAAAACTGAGGAATTTCAAAAAACGAAGAAAAACTCAAATTGAAGATTTTCAACTTTGGTTGGTGGCGTAACCCACCGTAAGAAAGCTGATTTCAGACACCGCGTACAATTGTCGTAGGGCTCTGAGAATCAATTTCTTCATTAATTTCTTCACACTTAGAGGGTTAGTCTTCATTGATTGACGAAAAATGTTACTTCGTGTGTTGCGCATCTAAGTCATCAAGTCAGCATAAGTGTTAGGAGGTGTGTCAATTTTAGAGAACATTCGAAGATTCTAGGATATTTAGTTCACACCGCAACTTACTAAATCTCTTCTCATCCAAGGGCTTTGTGAAGATATCGGCCAATTGATCTTCAGTGCTGACGTGGTCGATGGAGATGTCGCCCTTCAACACATGATCACGAAGAAAATGATGACGAATTTGGATGTGCTTGGTCTTCGAGTGCTGAACTGGGTTATGAGCAATCTTGATGGCACTCTCATTGTCACAGTAGAGAGGCACATTCTTCATGTTAACGCCATAGTCCTTAAGTGTTTGCTTCATCCATAGTAGTTGAGCACAGCACGATCCAGCAGCAATGTACTCAGCTTCTGCAGTGGAAAGAGATACACAGTTCTGTTTCTTCGAGGACCAACAGACCAAAGATCGTCCGAGGAAATGACATGTACTAGATGTTGACTTGCGGTCCACGCGATCGCCAGCATAGTCAGAGTCTGAATATCCAATGAGATCAAAAGTGGAGGCCTTGGGATACCATAATCAAGTGTTGGTGTGTGAGCTAAGTATCGAAGAATATGCTTTACAGCCTTATGGTGTGATTCCTTTGGTGTAGCTTGAAATCAGGCACACATGCAAACACTAAGCATAATATCCGGCCTAGATGCACATAAGTACAATAAAGAGCCAATCATGGAGCGGTATACCTTTTGATCGAAGTCTTTAGCATTTTCATCAGTGCATAGATGGCCATTTGTGGGCATTGGAATTTTGACCCCTTTGCAATCTTGCATGCCGAATTTCCTCAATACGTCCTTGAGGTATTTCTCCTGAGATATGAATATTCCATTGCGCTGTTGACGAATTTGAAGACCTAAAAAGAATTTCAACTCTCCCATCATAGACATTTGATATTCTTCACTCATCATATAGGCAAATTCATCACTATATCGTTGGTCAGTATAGCCGAAAATGATATCATCAACATATATTTGGCACACAAACAATTCACCATCATAAGACTTAGTGAAAAGAGTTGGGTCGAGTGAACCGAGTTTGAAGCCTTTCTTCATGAAGAATTCCTTGAAGGTATCATACCACGCCCGAGGGGCTTGCTTGAGGCCATACAGGGCCTTGTTGAGCTTGAAGACTTTGTCGGGATTCTTTGGATCTTCAAAACCTGGGGGTTGAGCAACATATACTTCTTCCTCAAGCTTACCATTGAGGAATGCACTTTTCACATCCATTTGTTGTAAGATAATATCATGATGGTTAGCATAGGCAAGTAATATGCGAATAGCCTCAAGTCTAGCAACAGGTGCAAAAGTTTCATCGAAGTCAAACCTTCAACCTGTGTGTAGCCTTGAGCTACAAGCCGTGCCTTATTCCTCACCACAAGGCCATTTTCATCTTGCTTGTTGCGGTAGATCCACTTTGTGCCAATAATGTTGTGCTTGTGAGGATCTGAACATTTGACCAGTTCCCAGACGTTGTTGAGCTCGAACTGATGTAATTCTTCTTGCATAGCTTGAATCCACTTAGGCTCCAGAAATGCTTCATCTACCTTAGTGGGCTCTGTGATAGAGACAAACGCAAAGTGCCCACAAAAGTTAGACAGATGTGAAGCTTTTGAGCGTGTGAGAGGACCTGGTGCTTCAATGTTATCGATGATCTTCTCGATTTGCACTTCATTTGCAATACGAGGATGAGCGGGTTGTCTTCGAGGAATTTGATCCGCATTTTCTTCAGGAGCATTTTCCTCGGCACCATTTTCTTCAGGTGCGCCAGCTCGACGTTCATCACGTTCTGGAATGAATTCTTCAGCAGATTCTTCAGTAGGAATGACATCCTCAGTGGCTTTGAACTTGATAGAATCCTCAGGTGCTGGTTCATCTATCACAGAAGGTAGGTGCTCTCTTTGCGAGCCATTAGTTTCATCGAACCGCACATCCACAGTTTCAACAACCTTGTGAAGAACGTTGTTGAAGACTTTGTAGGTGTGCGAGTCCTTTCCGTAACCAAGCATGAAACCCTCATGTGCTTTCGGTGCAAACTTAGAATTGTGATGAGGATCTCTAATCCAACATTTAGCACCGAATTCTTTGAAGTAACTTACATTGGGTTTCTTGTCAGTGAGGAGTTCATAGGCAGTCTTCTTGAAGAATTTGTGAAGATATACTCTGTTGATGATGTGGCAAGCAGTATCAATTGCCTCACTCCAGAAACGACGAGGCGTCTTGTATTCATCAAGAATATGACTGAACTGTATGAGATTTCCAATGGCTTCACTCGAAGGGATTGGTATGTGTAGGATTTTGAGTTGAGCATCACATGGAAATTTTTCCTTAGTATTTCCTCGACCCCCTTTAACAGTACGGTGTTTCCTATGATTCAAGAAAGAGAAAATGAAACTACGAAAACAAAAGTCTTCACGCTTCATGTTCCTCGAATGATTGCCTTGTCTTCAAGGTCACACCAATTTCTTCACTTTCAAAGTCTTCAGAAAGTCTTCAGAGATCCAAAGTCTTCAGTTGAAGAACTTCATTTTTAGGGGTCGACTTTCTCTGTAAATATCAAACTCCTCATAGACTTATAGACCTGTGTACACTCACAAACGCATCAGTCCCTTAACCTATAAGTCTTCAATACACCAAAATCACTAAGGGGCACTAGATGCACTTACAGAGACAACATAGGCGGAGTTGATATTACACTAAAATGCATTTTAGAAATTTAAGGGCGTGTTCGGATCTCCTTCAGCTTCTAACTCCACAGATGATTTTGACCCGAACGCTTGGCGGTGGCAAGTTGCTGTAAATTGGGCAAACTCCAGATTTTCCAATTGGTGAAGCTGGGCCGACCGAGCTCCTGGTTTTTGTGCTGCAATTGGGCTGCCTCCGTCCAGCCCAATCTGCGACAAACAGGCCACAACCCTTTGAGCTGGGCTGTAGCCTTGAGAGAAGTTGCCGATGCAGCCGAACGGATCTGGGATCGCTACCTGAAGCTAGAAGCCACGAAGAGAAGCTGGATCGTAGAGTTTTGTGAAGCTGAAGGGGGCCCAAACACGCCCTAAGAACTGACATTTACTTAATGCATCTCTTATGTGCATCGGTGGCCACTAGTTAATGGAGACATAGTTTACTGCCGAAGGGCGTGTTTGGTAGCCAGTCTCACCCTAGCATCGTTGTTCTCCTGACACATGCTGAGTGCATAGAACTACACTGTGTTTGATAGCTTGTATGTGCTGAGACATGCTGAGCTGAGAGCAACTCTAGTAGAGTCGCCATAAGTGGCCGATCGCCATAATTACTTGCCGTATGGCAATGATTTTGGCCGAAATGGGTGGCCTAGCAGAGCCGCCATCCTGCGCTCGACCACCATATGTTTTGGAGGCCGCTCCAAATTGAGCGTGTGAGCGGGCGCGCGGGGGGGGGGGGGGGGGGGGTGGGGGGGGGGTTACCTCTCTCCTCGTCCTCTTATGCGGCCTTTCTTGTCGCCCGCCATGTTTGCCACCGCGCGTGCTATTTCTCACCATCAGCCACCCACGGCTATAAAAAGGCCGGCGCTTTCCCGTCCTAGCTCATCTCCCCACCGCCGACAGCTCCACTCAACTTTCCTCGCTTTACCATGTCGCTTCCCCTGCAGCTGGACTAGGTGCCGCTGTTGGAGGAGGAATGGATGCTGGACGAGGAGAGAGGAGTGGGATCACTATGGCGCGCTGGAGACTGGAGGATCCCGCCTTCCTCGCTGACAAGGAGTGGGTCAGTGGGATTCCCTACACAGGCTGGATTGGAATCCCCAGCATGGCTATGGTAGGATTCCGCCCTCATCGCAGACAGTGCTGAAACGCTAGGCCCCATGTCCGGCTCCTTGCCACTTCACTGTGAAGGAGGCATGGGATGAGGGCTATGCCGCCTATGCCTTAGCCATCCGCCCCAGCCAAATCTTCAAAGAGACCCTTGTGACATCCTAGCTTAAAAGAAATGATAGACTACTCATATCAACAAGGCGCATCTTCTTTCTGGAAGCATATCCACAAAGAAGTTCTTGGTTAAGTACGCTTGGCCGGGATGTAATTTGAGGATGGGTAACCAACCGGGAAGTTCTTCCCCGGTGCGCATGAGTGAGGACAAAGTGTGCAGAAAAGACTAGTGTCGGTCTGCGGGCCAAGTTTGTCAGTCTGGATGAGAGGCCGGGGTGTTATAAAATGGTATCAGAGCCGACAAGTTACACAGGCATGTGTGGGTCGGTGGCACAGACATCATCATGGCACACGACATGGCACTGGACGCATAGACGTGTGCTGAGGGGAACGTTAGTTGCCCAAACTACACAATAACAAACAATTTATGCATGAGTGCCAGCTTAGCACAAATTAATTAATTACTCCCTCCGTCCCAAAATATAAGGTCGTTTTTCAAGCTAACATAGCTTGGAAAATGATCTTATATTGTGGGACGGAGGGAGTATTTTGTGCTAGTTGCCACTCTAAATAACACAATGACACACCTTGTATGTACTTTGCTATGAAGCAGAAGTCTGATCATGAGAAAGTGTAGCAGAATCATATGAACATATGATCGTGCAGCAAAATCATTTGAACATATGGAAGTCTACAAAATATGTATCATCTTCTCAGAAAAATCATCTGAACGTAAGACAATGTACAAAAATCTCAAGAAAATATACATCACCTCGCTACAGATTCAGGGGTTTGAGGGGTGAGGTGGGGCATGGCTGAGGGACCTCACACACTATCAAACAGTAGAAAAGTGGGTTGGGGAGGGAATATCTAGTGCACTCTACCAAGCACACCTGAAGTGGTTGATAACCAAGCTAGACAAATGAGCCAGGCTGCAGGACAATATGATTTCATGTAAACTTTCATCACACATTTTCTCCGCTGTGCAACTCTGAATGTGTGTTTTACATTTTTTTTTCTCCTTTCCTAAAAGATGGGTAAAGCTTTTAGGGAGCCATATATGTCTTGCTTACTTAATGATATGCATTCGTTCCAGAATGCGTTTAGGAGAAAAGCAATGGAATACCATCCAGACCAAAACCAAAACAACAAAGGTAAATGCAGTTCCCTTTTCTATGAAGCTAGGATATGTCCACTGTATGTGTGCTGATGTCATGATCTGTCCCTTTTGTTTGGCAGCGGTTGCTGAGGAAAAATTCAAAGAGGTCATGGATTCTTACGAAGCAATAAAATTAGAAAGGCAAAATGGAAGTTGCTGAGCAAACTCATGAGGCGGGACTTGCATCTTGGCGTTTGACACAAAGATAAAATATGTCCAAAAATCCCTTCTATTTTGTACCTTATTGATTTAGTACGTAGCATGAAATGGCCCTTTGTTATGGGCTCTGATCCTCTAGCTGGCCAGTTAACAATGTTTTTTTTAATTGAGTTAACTATGGGGCCGGTTAACTATGTTTTTTTTAATTGAGTTAACTATGGTTCAAGACAAGCTGATGGAGACAACGTGTTTAGTGCGTAGAAATGTTTTGCTTTTGCTGACAGGACAACGGATTCTGATGGCGCATTTACAAAATGAGCGAGTTTACTGGCTTGTCAACTATTCTAGTTCTCCGTTTTTATACAAGTTTAAACAACCTGTGTAGCTCCTGTTCTCTATGCACATCATTGTATCATCCTCCAAAAAACGAAGCAATTCTATCTATAGTTCCATATGCATGATTGCTAAAGTTATGGAGAAGACGCAGTTATCAACCCAAATGTGAGCTTCAATTTTTTTTAATGAGGTGGGACCGTGGGAGTTAGCTATATTATCTTTGTGGGTGTTTGTTGCTTGGAACAGTGTCTTTCTTAATTGAACGAATTTCTCAATTCTCACTCAAGGTTAGTAGGACTGTAGGAGGGCGGTGCAACCTGAAGAAATTCAAGAGAAGCCACTCAGGATGACTCGACAAATGATGCGGAACAAGTCGGAAAGCCCGTGGTTGAAGAAGCATTAGCAGTTTAGCACCACGAAGGTTGAAGAGGTTGCGTGATGTATTATTGTTGGGCAAATAAGCCTGTGACTTGTGCAGAAGCAATGTAAGGCTCGAACTCTGGAATGGGTTGAGGCCATGAAATGCGAGATAATGTTCATGGATGACAACCAGGTTTGGAGCTTGGTCGGTCTGTTTGATGGTGTCAAAACTATAGAATGCACACGAATATTTCAGAAGAAGCTGACAAGGATGAAAGTTAGCCTAAATTGGTTCTAATCATTCTAGCAATTGAAACGTCATTTGATTAGGGCAACTCCAAATGGCCAACCAAAATGGACAGAAGATTTATCCGTTCAGGTGGCCAAATGGACAGGTGCCCAGCCCATGTTCGCCCTTCAGTGGCCGTAGCACCCAACAGGACGACCCATTTGATCCGTTATGTCTGTTTTTTTCCTAATATAATCAAGATTTGACATATTTTCATCAAACATAGCAAATATGTTTAACATAGCACTTTTTGCATAGTACCATATATCATACCGGCATACAACGTTTCACCAAAAGAATCACACGTGCCCATAGTTCATGAAAACAAACAAATACAAGACGATCACGCATTTCGCTCCATCATGAAGGTTTATTTTCCCTCAAACCAAGCCTTTTTTTGGTTCATCTTGCTTAAGTCGGCCGCCATGATCTCCACTTCCTTGGAGTCCTTGACACCAATGCCACTCACGAGCGTCCAACCATATATATGTTCGTACGAGCCACAAAAATTGTTGCACTTCAATTGGATGAAGCTCCACCTCTTCTGAAGTGACAAATCACCCTGGTCGCTCTCAAATTTGTAGGGCTCAGATTGCCTATGTTCATGGAAGAAAGCATGGACCCTCTTCCAAAATGTTGATCCTTTTTGCTCGGCACCCATGTGGGGATCTTTTCCAATTTCCAGCCAAGCCTCACAAAGCAAATTGTCCTCATCCTTCGTGTATGCTCCGGTCCTCACACTTTGCCGCCTCTTTTGTGACCAGGTTTGATGAGATAGCTCCTCCCTAAACAATGGCTCTCCTCGATGTCGACACTCTCTTGGCCTTCGGTCTCATGGTCTTGAGTGTCTTGACCACCATCCCCATGGCCACCCTCATTGATCATATCTGCCATGACACCATCATAGTACCTCAAGTTGTCGGGTGTCAGGGGCGGCATTCCATAAACCAGGTCGCGGACATCAGGGAAGTTGGCCGGGGAAGATGCCTAACACAAAATATGTGTTCAACATCTGGCCATACATTACTACAGATTCAAATAGCACTGACCGAACAAATTGTATCATCATGGAAGAGTATCAGGCCCGTCAGTGCCCTGGGGTCAGTGATGACATTGTCATAACAGATAGGCATGTAGGCCTGTCGGTGATGCATTTCATCGTAGACGGACATGCCGGTCAGTGATAACTTTGAAAAGGATCTTCCGTAAAGTTCTTTACTGACTGACCATTGCATACGCCCCGTTAGCGATGATAATCTGTTGGTAATGCAAAATTGCTAGCAATGCAGCCCCATTTTGCACTCAATATATGAGCACATAATTGCATTACATTTTCTTCATACATTGTCATATTTACAATTATCTAGGAATATATTCAACTAAATATACTTTTCCTACGACTACCCAATGGGGAGATGAATCTCGCCACCGAACAGTTCAAATCGCTAAAGTACAACCCCTTTAAACCCGAAGTAAGCCCTATATACGATTAGCAGTATGGGTCAATGCGAAGGGGGCGATTCACCATCTAACCAACATCAGAGGACAAAATCACACGGAAGGCTCACTTTTTCGTCTGAGTGAATTCGTCTAACCCTACCAGAAACTGGGGATGAATTGATTGTGTAGGGAGCAATCGAGGAGTTTCTCACTATATTTACGAGCTGGCTCTCCGCGAGCTCGATGACGAGGCTCCGTCATTATTGCCGTCATTGTTACGATCCATCGTGGCTCCACCTTCCACTAATCAAGAGGAGAGAACGAGGTAGACAAAACGGTGTGTACTGATTTGATAGATTTGGGAAAGGGAGGGGTGGGGTATGAGCAGTAATGACTGGCCTCGCCTCTCATACCAAGCGAGGGGCCTTTTCATGCAAAAAAGTAAAACCATGAGCTTTTTTCGGAGCAATGGCCGCGCTGACACGCGTCTCTCTCCGAGGTCATTGTCGTTGACAGCAGCCCCCACTCCATGTTGGCAAGCCATGCTAAACGTCAAACTGAGCACCCGTGACAAGTAGGGTGCTCCTATTAGGCGCCAGAAAGCGAGCTGGCGCGTACGCGCGCCCCAAGCGGGCCACGACCTAGCATAGTTCGCTCACCTGCCCCTCCCCTGCTCACTTCACTTGCCTACTTTTTTTCGTTTTTGGTGTTGTTGATATGGTAAAGAAAAATCAGCCGGTTTTTACTACTTATGAAATTTTTTGTGAAATCAAAAAAGTTTTGCCAATTTTATAAAAAAAGTTCATCCATTTGAAAATAGTCATCTATTTTTGGAAATTTTTTATCCATTTGAAAAAGGTTCATAGATTTTTTCTAAAGTTCACAAATTTGATAAAAGGTCATTGATATTTTTTTAAAACTTTACAAATTTGAGAAAAAGTTTATCAATTTTGAAAGAAATGCTCATCAATTCTAAAAAAGTTCACAAAACTGAAAAATAATCACCGATTTTTAAGGAAAGTTCATGAATTTTGGGGAAAATCAGGAATTTAAGAAAGAAAAAAAAAGAAAAAAAGGAAAGAAAAGGAAAAAAGGAAAAATAAAGTAAAAGTAAAAGAAAAGGAAGAAGAAAAAGAAGGAAATGGAGAAGTGATCAAAACATGCATTTTGGTCCGGGTTGTTAGGGCAGTTTATTGAGTGCAAGGAGATCCCGGGTTTGACTCTCCATGCAGGCGCTTTTTTGCAGTTTTAATAGGAAAAATAAAAAAGCTAAACAGACTGGCCCGCCCAGAAGGGGCCGGGTTATACCTATGAAGACTCTTAAAGCCCAAGACAAGGCCTGAAGATGGCGATTCAGTTAAGGGCCCAAAGCCCAGAGGCGACTTAAGGCCCGTAAGAGATAAACCGCCATATGTACATGACTTGTATTGTAAGGCAAGAATAGTTAGAGACCGAGCCGAACACTATTTATGAGCCGGCCGGGACTCTGTGAGCCGCTGGGCGTCGACCTCTGTATATAAAGGGACGACCCGGCGGCGGTTCAGGGCAAGTAACATCAGATCGAGAGCTAGGTCAAGCGATTTCGCTCCCTGGTAATCGAGACATAAGCAATCCCACTCGATACTGGATCGTAGGCTTTTACCTTCACCGTAAGGGGCCGAACCAGTATAAACCCCGTGTCCTTTGTCCCGATTAACCCCTTTAAGCTTCCTAGTTGCGATGGCTCCACGACTAAGTCCTTCCACTAGGACATCTGACGTGACAATTCCACGACAGTTGGCGCCCACCGTGGGGCCAGCGCACGGTGGATTTGAGTTCTTGAAGGGCAGCTTCGAAGGGCTCAAGGAATACGTTGTGGGCTGGATGACCAAGAGTCGTCGCGGCAAGCTCTACATCGACGACGCAGGCTGGGGCCCCGATGCCAGCTCAATTGAGTATGGGTATCGGGTCCCCTTCGGCAGAATCCATGTCTTCATCGGCAAGATCGGCGAGCCGGGCCCTGAGCCGGACATCTGCACCGACCTCGTCGAGACGGCTCAACGTGCGAGACCCGCCCGGGCTCAGCCTGCCGTGAAGCGTGCCTTCGTGGGATGCATCCACGGAGGAGGACTTTCTGAAGGATCTACATCAGCCGGTGAGACGACCATCTACTCTGATGGCGAGTCGTCCACAGGTGAGACAGATTCGTTGTATCAATTGCAAGACGGCGGGCTTGGGGGATGTTCCGATGGCAGCAGTATTCCGGACCTCCTTGAGCCGCCGAGTAGAGTTGGGATCTTCATGGCTGGCACGCAACCTGTTCAAAATTCTATGATTGCGGTAGCGATAACCTCCGGGTCAGCAGCAGTCGGGGCAGGAGGCCCTGTGCGCCCGCCGGCTCAGGTGTTGATGGATCTCATGGATAAGATGACCGCTCTGTTAGCTGTCGCGGTCAACCCGGCGGATCGAGCTCAACATGATGCGGAAGTGGCATAGTTAAAACAAGATATAGTGCAGACTAAGGAAGACCTGGCAGTGGAAGATGTCAGGATGACCGCAGAGCGGGAGGCTCTGGACGCTCAGGCTCAGCGGATTTAGTCGCAAGCTTTCTGGCTCACGATGGATCAGAATTCATCCAATGAGGTCATGAGGAGAAGATACCAGAAGATACAGTCTCTGCTGCCTCCGGTTTACGATCCTCGAAACCTCTTCCATACACCCGGTGTAGGGCCTAGTAACCCGCCGGAGATAGACCGGGTCGCAGCACCCGGGGCTGGAACGCTGGTTCAGCCACGTATGATGGAACCTCCCCAGATGAATACTACTCCGCCTCAGTATGTACCAACACCACAGGGTCATTACTCTAACCCGTTGGAGAACATGATTGCTGGAGCGGCACGATTGGCGACTCTCCCGATGGAGGGCGACTCTCCGACGGTGGTTGAAACTCGAAGGATCAGAGAGCTTCTTCAGACAGCTTTGGCACAACAGGAGGCGTACTCGTATAGCCGAGACATGATTCATTTGACCCCTCATCCAAGCCGGAGCCTGAATTATAGCAGGCACATGGATTCAGCGGCCGTTTCAAGCAACGCCCGGTGCCGTAACTAGCCGGGCGGGCATGACCCAGCGCGTGATGGAGCTCTTAACTTGGTTGATCAGGACATAATACGTCAAGAGGCTGAGTGGGCGGCTCAGCAGGCGGCTTACCAGTCTTTTCCGGTTTACCCGACGACTTTTGTTGAGGCAGGCGTGACCACTAGGACCGAAGGTGTCCCTTGTCTGGCGCCGGCTCTGCGTAATGAGCGTTTGCCCGCACTTGGTTGAAGGGTCTACCGCCTAATTCCATCAGTTCATGGGCAGAGTTAAAAGCCCGGTTCATTCAGAACTTCAAAGATACTTGCAAGCAGCCCATGTCAATTGTGGATTTGACTAATTGCAAGCAAGAGGAGGGTGAGTCCACAACCCATTGGGTGCGCCGGGTCAAGGCCATAATACATTCATCTGATAAGATGGATGTCGGCTCTGCGGTCTCAATGTTGGAGAAAAATTGCCGTTTTGCGCCTCTAAAGCTGAAGCTGGGGCGGCTCAAGCACGATTACAATGACATGGGCCAGCTGATGGCAGCTCTAGTCAAATACGCCGATTCCGATAGTACCAAGGATACCGAGTCTGATGGTGAGAAGACAGGGAAGGGAAAGAAGAACGGCAACGCCAAGGGCCCTCAGCATAACCTGACAAATCAAGGAGGTAATGATAAACGTAAGGCTGATGGTAGCTTGGAGTTTGTGGCTAACACCAATGCGCAGGGCAACAATCAGTGGCGTAAGGGGAGACCACCTCCTCGATCCGGCGGGTCAAGCCCCACGCTTGAGCAGTTACTGAATGAGCCCTGTCCAAGGCATGGCACTCGGCAGAAGCCGGCCACTCACCTATGGAAGGACTGTACGATCATGAAGGCTTTCAAGAATTCCAACATGTTTGACGGTAATCATGGGTTGGGCGGCGGCTCAGGTGGCGGCGGTTTTCATGGCCCGAGCGGCGGTTCAAATTCTAATTTTCAAAACTCTCAGGGTAATCAAGGTGGTTATAATCAACAATCTGGCCAGGGAGGTCAGCAGCAGCAGCAGCAGGGTGGATATCAGAGTAATCCAAAGTAGCTGAATAGTGGACAATATCATGTGTTTACCACCAGTTTGTACAAACGGGACTAGAAGCCTCATAAGAGGGCTGTGAACGCTGTTGAGCCGGCAGTTCCTCGTTATTGGAGATGGTCTGAGCAGCCTATTCTATGGAGTAGGGAAGATCACCCTCCCCGGGTTGACAATCCGGGTCACTTGGCCTTGGTGGTGGCACCTCAGGTTGGTGGATACAAATTCACTAAGGTGCTCATGGATGGAGGCAGTAGCATTAATATCCTGTACTATGAGACTTTTCACCGCATGGGTTTGACTGATAAAAATCTCAAGACTTCCAACACTGTTTTTCATGGAGTGGTCCCTGGTAAGTCGGCGTACCCAGTGGGTAAGATTGAGCTGGAGGTAGCTGTCGTGGTACTAAGACTGACAGTAGAATAGGGGGTAGGTATGGAGAGGCAAGATCCTAGCTATGGAGTAGTTGTATATGCAAGGGATTTATGAGTTCAGGCCCTTCTCGGAGGAAGTAACAGCTCTACGTCTCGGAGCCCAGAGGCGGTCGACTGGATTATATGTGTATGAGTTACAGGGGTGCGAACCCTTCTGCCAGTGGAGGGGGGTGGCTTATATAGAGTCTGCCAGGACCCCAGCCAGCCCACGTAGCGAAGGGGTTAAAGTACATTAAGACCTGGCGTTACTGGTAACGCCTTACATAAAGTGTCATCATGACCATAAAGACTACTTAATTACAGACCGTTTGGATACAGAGTGGCTCTTGAACTCCTGGTGGTCGAGTGAGTCTTCATAGTCGAGTGTCTTCGAGTCCGTCGAGTGGAATCCTTCCAGGTCGACTGGAAGGCAGTTTCTGATAAAGACGTCCTTGGGGAGGGTACCTTGGACAGGTCCATGACCCTACCCTAGGTACATGACTTCATCATTAGCCCCCGAATGGATCGAGGTTTGAGTGAGGAAGGAGTTGATAATCTTTCCAACCTGTTTTTTGTGCTGCGAGTGTGTCTCATTCTGGATCAACGACCTTTTAGTGATGGCGTCAACTTCTCTTTCAGTCGCCTTGGTCCATTCCTTACATCTGTCGAGTGAACTTTATGAACTTGGAGATTTCCGGGCGACGGATCGTAGGAAATCTCCCATCTGACAAGTTGCCCTGCTGTTAGCGGATTTAGTGGGATCCGAATTTCGGGAAGCACGCGAAGCGGAGAAGGCCGCGGTACTCAAGCGGGATAAGGTAGAGACGCCTCGATCTCCGCGCCGCCTTTTTCGCCACGTATCGATCGCGCGACTATTGCGGGATTTGACAGGATTGTCCGGGCCTACCCGTCAGCCACTCGGAAGCGACTCCATATAAGGCGCCGGACGGGGTTTTTTTGAACAGTGCTCCCTCATTTTCCCCTCCCCCGTCTTCAGATTCATCTGCTGCGCTTGCTATCTGTTCAGCGCCGCTGCTCCGTACCTGCCTCGTCGGCAACAATGGTGAAGGAGAAGACGGCAGCTTTGGAGCGGGTGAAGAAGGCGACGACGAAGGCGAAGGGGAGAGCGACCAGTCGGGGTGGATCCTCATCGCGGTCCAGTCTGCCGCAAGGTTGGATCCAGGGGGATTGGATCCGCTCGACCATCACCCAGAAGGATCTCGACGACCTGGCCAATGAAGGGCTGATCGAGCACGGGGCAGCTAGGCTTTTGGGGACGAAGTGGCAGCCGCAGCCTCAGGAGGGTAAGTGTGTCCTCTTAGCCACCCATATCGACCGTGGGTTTTCTCCACCGCCGAATCTTTTCTTTCGGGGGTTTCTGAATTTCTTTGGGGCTCAACTTCATCACTTCACCCCCAACTCCATTGCCTATCTCGCCGCTTTCGTGTCTTTGTGCAAAAACTTCTTAGGTTGTCGGCCGCACTGGGGCCTCTTCAAACGCATATTCACTTGTCGTTCTCAGACGGTGAAAAAGGCTAGTCTGAATGAGGAGAAAACCCAAGTAATCTAGATGTGCGGGGGTCTTGGGGTCCAGATGAGGAGTAAGAGTGCTTTTGCCCTTCCCGAGTCAGTTAGAGGGTGGCAGTCGACCTGGTTCTACTGCCAAGACCAGTCGACGCCAGGGCAGTCGACTGGGCTCCCTCCTTTCTCCATGAGTTGAGTGAACAAGCCGTCCTCTCTGAAGGTGCTTCCGGAGGAGAAGGCTCAGGTTAAAATGTTGATGGAGCATGTAGTTCAGCTCATTCGCGACGGGGTCACTGGCATGGATCTTCTGGAAGTTTTCCTTCAACGGTGCATTCAGCCACTCCAATACCGAGGCCACCCGATGTGGTTGTACTCTGGTACCGAAGACACCACTCGGGTCCACCCAGAGGAGGTCGATGACGCCACACTGGAGAGGTGGATGAATGCCATCACAGGGAACAAAGATAATCCTCGTGGGGCCAGGAGGATCCTGCCACTCGATCAGTCTTATGAACCAGACAAGGTATGACCACCTATCTCCGACTGTAATCATGTTTCGTTCATTCTGTTTTGCTGCAGATCAGTCGATTGACTTTTGTCTTGTTTGTTGTCTTTCAGGCTACCACTGAGTTGTATTCGATGCCCAACGGGGCGCAAGCACAGACCGAGGAGGAGGAAGGAAGTGGGGGCGAAAGTCCAGATGAGTGGGAATCGGATGGCGATGAAGGTGATGAAGATGCTGGCTCCGATGAGGAAGAGGAGGAGGAAGAAGAGGAGGAAACCGCGCCTCCCCGTTCTGAAAGAAGATCCAAGCTTGTCCATGACCCTGCAGTCGAGAGCGGCAAGGGGATCGCGCCTGTGGTGCAGTCGACCAAGCGTCCTCGGACGACTTCTCCGGCGCCGACTGAGAAAGCGCCGAAGCAATCTCGAGCGGCGTCGTCAAAGCCAACAAAGGCCTTGCCGAATATGAAGATGGTGATTCCCACTATTTCCGGGTAATGACGTAACTTGTGTTTTCTTGTTTCACATGGATTTATTCTTGGTCGATTCGTTAGCTGACCGACTGATTTCTGAAACTGCAGTGCTGCTACTTCTGAGACCTCGACCAGACCTAAAGATCAAGAAATGGAGGATGTTGTCACTTCCAACCCTGGTATGGCCTTTGTAGTTTCGTTTTCAGTCGGTAGGATCTTCATTTATAACTTTGACTCTTTTCTGCAGCTCCATCTAATATCTTCATTGATCTTCCTGATGATGATGACGAGGAACCACTGAGGCAGAGGAGGAATAGGAGGGCGTGTGCTGGCAAGACAGCCCATGTCGTATCAGCACCTGAGACGTTGGTTGCGGAGGGGGACAACGTCACTCGGCCTATCGTATCCTTTGCGGTGCCGCTGACGAGTGCTCGCCCTTCGTCGTCGAGTGCTAACCAGCCTTCACTTTTCTCCACCCACCACGTCCCAGAAGACCAGGCAAGCGCTGCTAAAGAAGCCATACGCCAGGCGGAGGTCATGATGGAGCAAGTGAAGGCGATCCGAGACGCCAGTCAAGCGGCTTATGACGCCAGTTCAGCCCTTCAGAGCAATGTTCAGGTTAGTCGATCACCGCCTGTTCTGTTAGGATATGATACCTGAAAACTTTCCTAAAAATCTTAGTGTCTGTCGTACACCCACTGGGTGTGTCGATTGAATATTTGGATTGGTGGGGGCACACTGAGTGCACCCACTGGGTGTAGTCCCCGTGACTACAGTTGAATTTTTGATTCGGCTGTAGTCTTAGAGATGCTACAATTTTTCTCTTAGTCACTCGGAAGTGGCCTATTTTTGACGTTTGTCGATTGATCCTTTGCAGAAATCTTGCGAGCTTACAACTCGTTATACTGAATTGGAGAACAAGCATATCCAGCTTGAACTTAATCTGAAGCTTGTCCAGGAGAACTTCATGAAGGCGAAGGAGGAGGCAAAAGATATGTTTGGTGAGAACCTTGACGACTGCCTTTGTTTCTTGTCCACTCCCGAGCCTGATCTCACTGTGATTTTGCAGACAAACTGAGGGATTCTCTGAAGAAGAAGGATCTTGATCTCGCTGAGGCGCAGAAAGCAGCTTCAGAGAAGACCAAGCTCGTAGAAGAGAAGCTGGCTTCAATCAGCAAACTTGAAGAGGAGAATACCAATCTGAAAGCTACTCTTGATGCGGCTAATAAGGAGGTCAGTCGATTGAAGAATGACAAGATTGCCTTGAGTGACAAGGCCAGTGAATTGGCAGGAAATAAGAATGATCCGGAGGCTTATCTAGGAGGACTCGCCAAGAAGCTATTCCTCATGCTTGAAGGTAACCCTTTGTATCCGACGGGCTTTCAATTGCGGTCTTACCACCAAACTGCTGTCTTAACTTTGGGTTGTGTCCACAGAGTTCTGCCAGAACTTTGAGGAGGAGACAGGTCGACTGGAGACGAATCTAGATCCCATCAACTCCCTCGTGAAGGATGAAGCCGCCATGAACGTGCTCCGACTCGATTCTCGTGCTGCTGCTGTGGTTGACTATCTTGCAAGACTGAAGGTTGCAACGTCGCGCATCGACACGGCACTCTGGCTAGGAGAAACACTTCAGAATGACCTTGAGTCTCTGATGACTCGACTGAACGAAGTTCCAAGTCGAGTGCAAGAATGGAAGAAGTCTTCTGCCAGGTGCGGTGCCGATGTTGCTCTGTCTCTGGTCCGTGTTCACTGCAAGGACGCGCGAGAGGACAAGCTGGCGGCTCTCAAGGTAGCCAATACCAAGAAGCATGACTTCTGATCCTTCATGGAGACCTTCATCGCTGCTGCCACTCGGATCGCGGACGGAATCGACTTGGACGAGTTTGTTGCTCCTTCCAGCCCTCCACAGGAGGGGTAAAAAACTTCTATGCTTGATTCTTTAAATTTGCCTCGGTATGCCGAGTGATTTTTGTAACCGATAAACTTTAACAGGCTTAGTGCCTGAGCACTTCTGGTTCTGTAAGACGTTATCTGAACTTGGATTTGACATTGAACTTAGTGTCTTTCGCTCGGTCTATATGCTGGTGTTTGAGATGCTCTTTTGCAGGTAAGTATGAAGCACAGATTGCAATCGACTTGTACCTCGTCATTCTTAGGCTGGCGCTGGGCCGCGACTAAGCCCCCAAGTGGAAATCTTGCTCTCCACTCGGTAGGATTTTCAAAAACTTAGGCGAGCACTGGGCTGCAACTAAGCCCCCAAGTGGGAGGTCTGCTCTTCACTCAGTAGGATTTTTAGAAACTTAGGCGAGCACTAGGCTGCAGCTAAGCCTCCGAGTGAGAGGTCTGCTCTTCACTCAGTAGGATTTTCAAAAACTTAGGCGAGCACTGGGCTGCAGCTAAGCCCCCGAGTGGGAGGTTTGCTCTAAACTCGGTAGGATTTTCTAAAACTTAGGCGAGCACTAGGCTACAACTAAGCCTCCGAGTGGGAGGTCTGCTCTCCACTCGGTAGGATTTTCAAAAACTTAGGAGAGCACTAGGCTGCAGCTAAGCCCCCGAGTGGGAGGTCTGCTCTCCACTCGGTAGGATTTTTGTGGCATGCCTCTGAAGAAAAAGGTAACATTCTACCTGCACCTCGTCCTCCTTGCGGGTCGCACGTTGTATTTTTGGCGTAGCTCGGAAGGAGAGGGTAGCAGTCGACCTGCGCCTCGTCCTCCTTGTGGAGCGCACGTTGTATTTGTGGCGTAGCTCGGAAGGAGAGGGTAGCAGTCGACCTGCGCCTCGTCCTCCTTGTGGAGCGCATGTTGTATTTGTGGCGTAGCTTGGAAGGAGAGGGTAGCAGTCGACCTACGCCTCGTCCTCCTTGCGGAGCGCATGTTGTATTTGTGGCGTAGCTTGGAAGGAGAGGGTAGCAGTCGACCTGCGCCTCGTCCTCCTTGTGGAGCGCACGTTGTATTTGTACTTAGGCGAGCGCTATGCTGCAGCTGAGCCCCCGAGTGGGAGGCTGGCTCGCCACTCGGCAGGATTTTGTTTAAACTTAGGCGAGTACTTGGACTGCAGCTAAGCCCCCGAGTGGGAGGTTGGCTCACCACTCGGTAGGATTTTGTTAAACTTAGGCGAGTACTTGGACTGTAGCTAAGCCCCCGAGTGGGAGGCTGGCTCACCACTCGATAGGATTTTGTTAAACTTAGGCGATACGGATTCGCAGCTAAGCCCCCGAGTGGGAGGCTGGCTCACCACTCGGCAAGGATTTTTTTTACAAACTTAGGGGAAACGGATTTGCAGCTAAGCCACCCACTGGGGGACCTTTATGTGAACAAAAGTAACAACAATTACTAGGAAAATTATAACACTATTGTCTTTGCAAAATGAACTACAGAAGTACTTTTATTACATCTCATCCGAGTGTATACTTAAGTGTAAAAGGGGCGGAGCAGCTCCGCATTCCAAGCTCGGGGTTCGTCAATCGGGTGTTCGACATTGTAAAGGCGGTATGCTCCATTGTGGAGAACCTTGGTGACGATGAAGGGACCTTCCCAAGTAGGAGCAAGCTTATGTGGCTTCTGCTGATCCACTCGGAGAACCAAATCTCCTTCCTGGAAGGCTCGACTCTTCACGTTTTTGGCATGGAAGCGACGCAAGTCCTGCTGATAAATGGTCGGTCGGATCAAGGCCATCTCCCTTTCTTCTTCTAGAAGGTCGAGTGCGTCCTGCCGGGCTTGCTCTGCTTCAACTTCGGTGTAGAGTTCGACTCGGGGTGCATTGTGAAGCAGGTCACTCGGCAAGACTGCTTCAGCTCCGTAGACCAAGAAGAACGGAGTTCTCCCAGTCGACCGGTTAGGTGTGGTCCTTAACCCCCAAAGTACTGACGGAAGTTCGTCGACCCATGCACTAGCTGCGTGCTTGAGATCGCGCATCAATCGGGGTTTCAACCCTTTGAGAATTAAGCCATTTGCTCGTTCCGCCTGTCCATTCGACTGAGGGTGAGCGACTGAAGCATAGTCGACTCGAGTGCCCTGAGATGTGCAGAAGGCCCTGAATTCCTCGGAATCGAAGTTTGACCCATTGTCAGTGATGATGCTGTGTGGAACTCCATATCTGAATATCAACTCCCTGATGAAGCTGACAGCAGTGCCGGCATCAAGATTCTTGATGGGTTTAGCCTCAATCCACTTGGTGAACTTGTCGACTGCTACCAGCACATGGGTGAAGCCGCTTCTGCCTGTTCTCAGTGGTCCAACCATATCCAATCCCCATACAATGAAAGGCCAGACGAGTGGAATGGTCTTCGAGGCTGAGGTGGGCTTGTGTGACATGTTGGAGTAAAATTGACATCCTTCACACTTGTCGACTATCTCCTTTGCCATTTCGTTCGCTCTTGGCCAGTAAAATCCCGCTCGGTATGCTTTAGCCACAATGGTCCGAGAGGACGCATGATGGCCACAGGTCCCCGAGTGGATATCGTCAAGGATTATCCGACCTTCTTCTAGCGTTATACATTTCTGACCAACTCCAGTCGCGCTTTCTCTGTACAACTGTCCCCTTATCACGGTAAAGGCCTTAGATCAGCGGACGATCTGTCGAGCCTCTTCTTCATCCTATGGGAGCTCTTTCCTTCAGATATACGCGATGTACGGCACTGTCCAATCGGGAGTGATTACTAACGCTTCCATGATCAGGTCGACCACTGCTGGAACTTCAACTTCAGTCGGATCTGTGACACTTTTAGGCTGCGGAGCTTCTTCGGTAAAAGGATCTTCTTTAACTGATGGAGTATGGATATGCTCCAAGAACACATCACTGGGAATGGCTTCTCTCTTGGAACCTATCTTCGCCAAATCATCAACCGCTTGATTCTTCAGTCGGGGTATATGATGGAGCTCTAACCCTTCAAATTTCTTTTCAAGCTTTCTCACTGCATTACAGTATCCAATCATGGATGGGCTTCTAATGTCCTACTCCTTCATCACCTGATTGACCACCAAATCTAAGTCGCCATAAACCATAAGGCGATGGACGCCGAGTGAAATGGCCATGCGCAACCCATACAAAAGTGCCTCGTATTCTGCTTCATTATTGGAGGAATCAAAGTGGATCTGGAGCACATATCTGAGCTTATCTCCTCGGGGGGAAACCAATACTACCCCAGCACCGGAACCATTTAACATCTTAGAGCCATCAAAGAACATGGTCCACTGCTCCGAGTGAACTTGAGTCGGCTGCTGTTGTTCAATCCACTCGGCAAGGAAATCTGCTACTGCTTGGGACTTAATGGCTTTCTTTGCCTCAAACTTGATATCAAGGGGAAGGAGCTCAATCGCCCATTTCGCCACTCGACCGGTTGCATCTCTGTTGTGCAGAATCTCTAACAGTGGGGCGTCGCTGACGACTGTAATGGAATGATCAGAGAAATAATGAGCAACCTTCTTCGTGGTCATGTAGATCCCATACACGAGCTTCTGATAATGAGGGTATCTTTGCTTCGATGGGGTCAACACTTCGGAAAGATAATATACTGGGTGCTAAACTTTGAAGGCTTTCCCTTCTTCTTCCCGCTCGACCATAAGTACTGTACTGACGACTTGTCCTGTGGCTGCAATGTAAAGCAACAGAGGCTCTTTGCTGATTGGAGCAGCAAGCACCGGCTGGATGGAGAGCAGAGCTTTTAGCTCGGCAAATGCTGCATCAGCTTCTGGAGTCCACTCGAACTTGTCTGACTTCTTCATCAATCGGTAAAGAGGCAATGCCTTTTCACCGAGGCGAGAGATGAATCGACTTAACGCGGCCAAGCATCCAGTAAGCTTCTGGACATCGTGCACACGCACAGGGCGTTTCATTCAGAGTATAGTGCCAACTTTTTCTGGGTTAGCGTCGATTCCTCGTTCGGAAACGAGAAAACCGAGTAACTTTCCACCAGGAACTCCGAATGTGCACTTTGATGGATTGAGCTTGATATCATACATCCTGAGATTGGCAAATGTTTCAGCGAGGCCAGTCAACAGGTCGGAACCCTTCCGTGATTTGATCACAATATCATCCATGTACGCTTCCATGTTCTGACTGATTTGAGTGAGTAAACACTTCTGAATCATCCTCATAAACGTGGCTCCGGCATTCTTGAGGCCGAATGGCATGGTGACATAGCAGAAGCACCCGAATGGAGTGATGAAAGCTGTTTTGATCTCGTCGGGTCCATACAGACGGATCTGATGGTACCCTGAATAGGCGTCTAAAAAAGACAATCTCTCACATCCCGCAGTCGAGTCGAAAATTTGGTCGATGCGAGGGAGAGAAAAATGATCTTTCGGGCAGGCCCGATTGATATGTTTGAAATCAATGCACATGCGAAATGACTTGTCCTTCTTGGGGACCATGACAATATTGGCGAGCCACTCGGAGTGGTAAATCTCTCAGATAAACTCGACTGCCAGGAGCCGAGCTACCTCCTCACCAATGGCCTTTCTCTTCTGGACGGCGGACCGTGAAGATGTTCTTTGACAGGCTTTGCCTTTGGGTCGACTCGTAAACGATGCTCAGCCAGTCCCCTGGGAACACCCGGCATGTCAGCAGGCTTCCATGCATAGATGTCCCAGTTCTCACGGAGGAACTGGATGAGCGCTTCTTCCTATTTAGAGTCGAGTGACGTGGATATATGAGTCGGAGCAGCACTGGGGTCGGTCGGGTGAATGTGGACGGGCTTCGTCTCACCAGACGACTGGAACGCTGACTCAGTGGCGGGCTTCTTTGCCTGCAATAAATCACTCGGGTCTGCATTTTTCTGATATTCTTGCAGCTCCACCACTGTTATCTGAGCATCAGCAATCTTTGAGCCCTTCTGAAAGCACTCTTCTGCCTTTTTCCGATTGCCAGTGATGGTGATCACACCCTTGGGACCAGGCATCTTCAATTTGAGGTACACGTAGCATGGTCGTGCCATGAACCGTGCATAAGCTGGCCTGCCCAAAATATGTGATAAGCACTCTGGAAATCTACAACTTCAAATGTCAGCTTTTCTTTGCGGAAATGCTTCGAATTGCCGAAAACCACATCAAGAGCTAATTGGCCGAGTGACTCAGTCTTCTTTCCAGGAATGACTCCATGGAAACTCATGTTGCTGGAACTGATTCTTGACATCGGAATGCCCATTCCCTTCAGCGTCTCCGCATACAATATGTTCAGTCCACTGCCACCATTCATTAGAACCTTAGTCAGTCGAGTGCCTTCGACGACTGGGTCGACCACCAAAGCTTGCCTCCCGGGGGTGGCTATGTGTGTCAGATGATCAGATTGGTCGAATGTAATGGCGGTCTGAGACCATTTCAGGTAGCTGGGCGTCACCGGAGAAACCATATTCACCTCGCGATTGATAACTTTCAATCGACTTTTGCTCTCCACATCAGCAAAAATCATCAGGGTGGAATTGACATGGGGGTAACCTTCATCACTGTCCTCTTTGTCCTCAGCCTTGTCCGACTCCTTTTCCTTATCCTTGGGTTGTTTCCCTTGAAACTTCTGGATTAAGAGCCGACACTGGCGAGTGGTATGTTTCGGGTAAATGAAGTTACCCTCTTCGTCTTTCTTTGTGTGGATGTGGCAGGGCAAATCCATCACGTCGACGGGACGAAACTCCGCCGCCACGAGGCGGAACCCTGGCGGAACCAATCTAGGGCTCCGGCGGAGCTGTTCTGCCGGGGAAACTTCCCCCCCGGGAGGGGGAAATCATCACCATCGTCATCACCAATGATCCTCTCATCGGGAGGGGGTCAATCTCCATCAACATCTTCACCAGCACCATCTCCTCTCAAACCCTAGTTCATCTCTTGTATCCAATCTTTGTACCAAAACCTCAGATTGGTACCTGTGGGTTGCTAGTAGTGTTGATTACTCCTTGTAGTTGATGCTAGTTGGTTTATTTGGTGGAAAATCATATGTTCAGATCCTTAATGCATATTAATACCCCTATGATTATGAACATGAATATGCTTTGTGAGTAGTTATGTTTGTTCCTGGGGACATGGGTGAAGTCTTGCTATTAGTAGTCATGTGAATTTGGTATTCGTTCGATATTTTGATGAGATGTATGTTGTCTCTCCTCTAGTGGTGTTATGTGAACGTCGACTACATGACACTTCACCATTGTTTGGGCCTAGAGAAATGCATTGGTAAGTAATAAGTAGATGATGGGTTTATAGAGTGACAGAAGCTTAAACCCTAGTTTATGAGTTGCTTCATAATGGGCTGATTTGGATCCACTTGTTTCATGCTATGGTTAGGTTTACCTTAATACTTCTTTTGTAGTTGTGGATGCTTGCAATGGGGGTTAATCATAAGTGGGATGCTTGTACAAGAAAGGGCAGTACCCAAGCACCGGTCCACCCACATATCAAATTATCAAAGTAACGAACGTGAATCATATGAGCGTGATGAAAACTAGCTTGACGATAATTCCCATGTGTCCTCGGGAGCGCTTTTCTCATTATAAGAATTTGTCCAGGCTTGTCCTTTGCTACAAAAAGGATTGGGCCACCTTGCTGCACCATATTTACTTTCATTGCTTGTTACCCGTTACAAATTATCTTATCACAAAACTATCTGTTACCTACAATTTCAATGCTTGCAGAGAATACCTTACTGAAAACCGCTTGTCATTTCCTTCTGCTCCTCATTGGGTTCGACACTCTTACTTATCGACAGGACTACGATAGATCCCCTACACTTGTGGGTCATCAGTAGCCTTTGGAGATGAGCATTATTCTAGGGCTGAGAAGTTAACCTTTGAGGTGGTCAAAATCAAGAGCCCGTATCATGCCCTATTTGGACGGCCGGCTTATGCTAAGTTCATGGCACGGCCGTGTTATGTTTATTTGCAGCTCAAGATGCCGGGTCATAAGGGCACCATCACAATGCATGGGAGCTGGAAAATAGCCTTGGAATGTGAGGAAGGCGATGCTGCTTACGCTGAATATGTTTGTGCAACAGAGGAGTTGAAGTTCTACAAGGACAATGTTGACCCGGCAGACATGACATCTTTAAAGAAACCGACCACAGAGCATGAGCCGGTAATGAAGTTTAAGTCGGCCGATGATACCAAGCTTGTTGATTTTGTTCCAGGCAATTCATCTAAGCAGTTTAGTATCAGTGCCAATCTGGATCCCAAATAGGAAAGCGTGCTCATCGAGTTCATCCATGAGAACCAGGACATCTTTGCATGGAAACCTTCTGACATGTCGGGTGTACCGAGGGAACTCGCTGAGCACACTCTTAATCTTGATCCAAAGTTTAAGCCGGTCAAGCAGTTTCTGCGGCGATTCAATGAAGAGGGGCGCAAGGCCATTGGCGAGGAAGTGGCCCGGCTCTTGGCGGCTGGGTTCATTATTGAAGTTTTCCATCCGGAGTGGTTGGCTAACCCGGTGCTGGTGCTTAAGAAGAACGACACTTGGCGTATGTGTGTGTGGATTACACGGATTTAAACAAAGCTTGTCCGGCTGATCCCTTCGCCCTCCCTCGTATTGATCAAATCATTGATGCTACGACGGGTTGTGAGCATTTGAGATTTTTGGATGCTTATTCTGGTTATCATCAGATCAAGATGGCAGTTAAGGACCAGGAGAAGACGGCTTTCATTACTTCGTTTGGAGCCTTCTACTATGTATCTATGCCTTTTGGGCTTAAGAGTGCCTAGGCGACTTATCAGCGGTGTGTACAGAATTGCCTTCACAATCAGATTGGGCGCAATGTTCATGCTTATGTGGAAGACATTGTGGTAAAATCCAGAGAGAAGGAGACCTTGATAGATGATCTGAAAGAGACCTTTGATAATCTCCGGGTCTACAAGATGATGCTTAACCCGGCCAAGTGAGTTTTTGGTGTACCAGTAGGCAAGGTTTTGGGTTTTCTGGTTTCCAACAGAGGCATTGAGGCTAACCCGGAGAAGATCAAGGCAATCACCTCTCTGGCTAAGCCGGCGTGCATCAATGATGTTTAGTGTTTGGCGGGTAGTATCGCTGCTTTAAGCCGGTTAGGTGAGAAGGCCATACCACTTTGTCAAATGATGAAGAAGACAGATGACTTCGTCTGGAGTGATGCTGCCAACGCTACCTTTGAAGATTTGAAGAGACAGCTAGATAAGCCGCCGCTCCTTGCTTCTCCCATTGATAAGGAGCCGTTATTGTCATATGTGGTTGCTAACACACGGCCTGTCAGTGTGGCCATCATGGTGGAACGCAAGGAGGCTGGCAAGAAACATCCGATTCAACGGCCAGTTTACTACATCAGTGAGGTGCTTATTGAGTCCAAGCAAAGGTATCCACATTGGCAGAAGCTCGTTTATGGGGTGTTCGTGGCAAGCCTGAAGCTTAAGCAATATTTCCAGGGTCATCCCATCACTGTGGTCAGTTCTGCTCCTTTAGGAGATATCATTCAAAATAGAGAAGCCACAGGACGAGTCGCCAAGTGGGCCATTGAGCTTGGGCCTCATGGTTTAAAGTATGTGCCATGTACTGCTATCAAGTCTCAAGCACTAGTGGACTTCATCAATGACTGGACAGAACAGCAGATGCCTGAAGAGAAGCCAGACAATACATATTGGACTATTCACTTTGGTGGGTCTAGGCAACTGGAGGGCTCGGGGGCTGGAGTTGTTTTAGCTTCCCCTCGAGGTGACAAATTCTGTTATGTGCTACGTTGGATGTTTCCCTGTACTAACAATGCAGCTGAGTATGAGGCCTTGCTCCATGGTCTTCGGATGGCTAAGGATATGAATTTAAGTCGGGTAAGGTGCTTTGGCGACTCAGATTTGGTGGATCAACAAGTCTCAGGCAAGTGGGATTCCAAGGATCCTCTCATGGCAGCTTATCACCGTGAAGTTGATGCCATTGCCGGACATTTCAAGGGTTACCAAGTGGAGCACATTGACCGCAGAAAGAACGAGGCGGCTGATGCCTTAAGCCGACTAGGGTCTCAATGTAAACCGGTGCCACCTAATACTTTCTGGGATATTCTGCATAACCCTTCTGTCAAGTTGCCTACAGAGGAAGACTTGGCTGTTCCTGACCCGAAATCACAATTGGTGACGGCTCTTCACGTCATCCTAGATTGGATAGTGCCATACTTGGCTTACATGACCTGGGGCGAGTTGCCCGAGGATGAAACCTTGGCCAGGCAGATAACCCGGCGGTCTAAGTCAATGACAATTGCCAATGGCGAGTTACATCATCGCAGTGTCTCTGGGGCGTTCCAGCGTTGTGTTTCTCCTGAGGAAGGTCAAGAAATTCTTCGTGAGATTCATGAAGGAGATTGTGGCCATCATGCTGGGTCAAAATCCCTTGTGGCCAAGGCTTTCCGTCATGGATTTTATTGGCTGACGGCTCATGCTGATGCAGAGGATCTGGTCAGTAAATGTGACGGCTGTCAGAAGTTCTCGAGATGTGCTCACGTGCCGGTTCAAGAGTTGAGGATGATTTCAATTACTTCGCCGTTTGCAGTCTGGGGGCTTGACATGGTTGGGGCCTTTCAAAAGGTCCAAAGATAAAAATACCCACCTCTTGGTGGCGGTTGACAAATTTACAAAGTGGGTTGAGGCAGAGCCAGTTAGTAAGTGTGATGCAGCCACGGCGGTGCAATTCATGAAAAAGGTGATTTTTCGTTTTGGTTTTCCACACAGCATTATAACTGAATGGTACTAATCTGTCCAAGGGTGCCATGGAAGAGTTTTGTCAACGTGAGCATATTCAGCTCGATGTTTCATCAGTGGCTCATCCCCAGTCCAATGGTTAAGCTGAGAGAGCCAAGCCAATTAGGAAATCTTGAAAGGCATCAAGCCCCGGCTTTTGGTCCCCTTGCAACAGACGCCAGGTTGTTGGGTTGAGGAGTTACCCTCTGTGATATGGAGCATCAACACTACTCCTAATAGGTCGACGGGTTATATGCCTTTCTTCATGGTTTTCGAAGCCGAGGCAGTTCTCCCTAGTGACATCCGTCGTGACTCGCCCCACGTGGTAGCTTATGTTGAGGCTAACAATGAACAAGCGCGTCAGGATGCACTTGACCTGTTAGATGAAAAGCGAGACCTGGCAGCAGCTCGATCGGCGATTTACCAACAAGACCTGCGCCGCTACCACAGCCACTGGGTCAAGTCCAGAGCCTTTCAGGAAGGTGATTTGGTGCTCCGGCTCATCCAGGATCAAACTGATGCATACAAGTTATCCCCACCTTGGGAAGGGCCCTTTGTGGTCAGCAAGAACTTAAGCAACGGGTCATACTACCTTATCGATGTTCAAGAGCACAAAGACTCACGTAAGTCGGAGGAAGAGACCCGCCGGCCATGGAATATCGCTCATCTGCAGCCTTACAACTGTTGAGCCACCGGCTCTCATGATGTACATATTTTGATGATGTATATACTATGATAAGCAATAAAGTAGGACATCTGTCCTTTTCACCCTCAATGATCATATGTCTTTGTCATTGTCATTTCCAATGACCAACTGGGGGTTGATCGTATTTGAATCTAGTTTAACCCTCTTGGTCCAGCTCATGATCGTATACAAATCTAGCCGTTAAACCTTATGATCACTAGGGGGCTTCCTGTTCAAACATAGGTCGTATTCGAACCAAAGAGAACATAACTATTGGTACCCTCTTGATCGGTACACTGCCAAGCTCATTAGGGGGCTTCTTGATCATATTTGAATCATAGCTCAACCCCTTTCGGGAACCGACTTTGATCATATTCGAATCAGAGTCGTTAAAAAACTCTCAAGGTCATTAGGGGGCTTCCTGTTCAAACATAGGTCGTATTCGAACCAAAGAGAACATAGCTGTCGGTACCCTCTTGATCGGTGCAACGCCATAGCCACCGGGGGCTACATGATCGTATTTGAATCCTAGCTTAACCCCTTTGGAACGGTTTACTAATCGTATTCAAATCAGAAGCCTCGATTGTTTCTTCTTATTTGGTTTAAGTTTTATTTGAAAGCAGCCTTTGTTTGACTTGAGACTTTTTTGTTCAAAGATCTAAGTGTAAATGTGGTTTAAATTTAACCCGGCTTGATTTTGGATGATAAGTCGCCAACATATGAGAATCATCATATATTTGGAAGTGTTGGTTTCCAAAGATTGGGTTATCACCCTTACTATTCGGGTCACATAAAACCGGCAGTACAAACTCAAAGATTTCAAGTATGGTGTTATAGTTGTGTTTCAAAATTATATTTCACAACAGGCTTATCTGTGATTCTTTTCTCCATATTAATGGTTATATGTAAAGATATTATGACCCGCCTAGCGGTAAGCCGCCAAGGAATCTTGTGATCTATTTCTGTGTGCAGGACAGTTGAGAGACTTGCTAAAGCATAAGGAAAACAGATGATAATTATAGTATGGGTGAATACAAGATGGCGGCTTAACAGTGTTGAGCACCAAACATGTGCACGATGGCACGGCAAAACAACGTCATTTCTATCTTATTACATGACTCCCCGAGTCCAAATGATTAATATTGTTTTTCAGCAGATCACAGGTATGAGCCGCCAGGTGCATTAACTCTTGTGTTGACTTGAAGCATCCGGGTCAGCCCTCTCCGCTTCTTCGCCCTGTTCCCTTTCCTAGAAGGTTGTTGATGACCAGTCAATGCCATTCAAAGCTTCAAATTCAGCTTCATCATCAATTAGTCCGGCCGGGTCAACTTCAGGGGCGAAGGTATGCTTATGGAGTGGTGGGATCAGGATGGTCACTTTATAATGTGGCGTTGGAATTCTCCGGTTCTCCGCGTCATAACCCGGCTGGTACTTGGTGAGATCCGCTTCATCAGCTATTAGGGTGGCCACGGGGCATATCTCCTTCACACAAGCGGCGAAGTCTTCTTGTTCAAAGGGAGTGCCATCCTCCTTAAGGCTTGGATAACCAATGGCGATGTCGGCGGGGTCTAACTCCAGTAGCCAAGCTTTGGCCCGGCTTAAGGCAGCCACGGCTCCGGCTCTTGCAGATGATCGCCTTAGTTCAGTGAACCGCAGGGGCAGCAAAGAGAGTTTCCTTAGGACATCCGCCAGGAGTGTGGGCACTTCATTTGACAGGGCCACTGTGGCCAAGGCACGCTGAGACCCGGTGTAGAGTTGTTCCACCAGCGTGTAAACTGCCTTCAGCTTTATCAGCATATCTTGGTTAAGATTTGAACTCCTGGGGCTTGCATAACAATTTAAGGTGAGTTAATAACAATTTATATGATCACTACAAAGATTCAAATATTTGACACTTGCAGGGCGACTTACCAAAGATTGTTGAGACCATCTGAGAGACATGGCGCTTTAAGCCGGATAATTCGGCAATCGCCTCTTCAAAAGCCGCCTCTACTTTCTCAGCTTGATTGATCAAAGCAATCTTTTCATCAGCCCGGGCCTTTTTCTATATTTCAAAGCCTTTTTTCAGTGTCTCTTGTTCAGATATACTGAATTCGAACTTGGAATTGGCTCTTTGGGTTTCCGTCTCTTGTGTTTCCAGGCGGTTCTTCAAGTCAGATACTTCTGATTCAAGTTGACTGGTGGTGGACTGTACAAATACCGGGTCAAAATCATGACTGTTATCATAGAATATTAAGTCTCAAGCCTTTTGCAAGCAACAACACTTGGCACCTGGGGGCTAATGTCTACCGCAGAAATTTTACATAGGTGGCGATTCATGAGAGTAAGTCCCAAGCACTTTGCAAGCAAGAGTACTTGGCACTTGGGGGCTAATGCATATTGCTGTTGAAAGGTTTACAAGTATTTTTATTCTACACAAACATATGGAGGACCAGCTTAACCATGTCGATTAAGCCGGCCCTTGGGGACTATGGAGTAAGCCTTTTTCTTATATGTTATCCAAATATATCACTAATGTTATTAAGCTTGTTTCTAAGTCTACAGCATATTCATCATAAGCAATAGACTTGGGGGCTGGCATAGTAAGGATAAACCAATATAGAGAAGGGATTGTACCTCAATCTTCTGGTGCATCTGCTTCACCATATCAATTTCAGCGTCACGGCTGCTGTGTACTTGGCTCAGATAGCCAGAAAAACTTCTCCAATACTCATGTGAGTATAATCAACAACATCAAACTTGGCCTTGCGACATTCCAGGAGTTCTTATTTGGCAGAACATTTGGCCAGCACAGTTGGTCTTCTCGGCTCAATATAGTCGGTTTTGGTAATCTCGACATCAGGGTCTTGAGGATCATCCTTCCTGGCCGGGCTAGGGACTTCCGGGTTTTCAGAGCCATCGGCGGCTCGCTCGAAAGGCGGGTCATCAATTGGCTTTGGCGTGTCATGAGCTGGCTCAGGAGGCGTCTCATGAGTAGAGGCTTCAGGGGCGGCCGTGCTAAGTTCCGGCTCTTTGAAGATCGGCTCTTCGGCCGGCTTGTTCTTCTTCACCTTTTTGCTGGGCTTTGCTTTTCCGCTACATAAGATTAAAAGGTCAGTGCAAATACAATGAATGGAAATGAATACAAGATAAGAAAGTCATCATTACCATGGAGCGGTCTTGAAAGCAGGCAAATTGGACTGCATTGAGTCGCCGGAGGAAGGTGAAGTTTCCTGGTAATTCGAGTCAGAAGAATTGAGTGGTTGACGAGTGAGACCCGCCAAAGGATAAAAGGGATTTAAATTGGGGGTGACCTTGTTCCGACGCTTCCTAGGTCTATTAGGTAAGCTGGAGGAGAGTTCCGCATCCTTGCTGGTCCGGGTCTGCCTCCGGCTCTCGTGAATTTGTCGCTTCAAAAGAAATTGAGGATCTTGATAAGCTAAAGGATGTGAAAATCTTACTTTCCGGGTTACTCTTCGGATTTTCTGTCTTGGCAAAGGCTCGGAGTCAGAGGAAATGATAGTTACCTCTTCATCCTTGCCATGACTTGTTCTTGTGTCCTCCTGCTGATAATCAGTGTCAATAAGATGGTTAAAAAAGGAGCCAAGAGAGTCAAGGGCTACCTCTGACTCAGAAGAATCTTCTAGCCGAAGCAAGTCAGAGGCGGTGGCCTTCTTGCCCTTCTTCCTCGCAGCCTCTTTCCTGGCGGCTCTCTTTGCCTTCCTGGCTTTCTTCGCAGCCTCATGATCATATTTAACCTTCCAGAATTTATCACCAGCCTGTGAAAATCAGCAAAAGTATGAATACAGATGAAACATCAAAAGACGAAGGTAATCTATTCAGATGGGCAGCGGCTTACCGCTGGAGCCGGGTTAGCTTCGCAGAAGGGGCTTAAGCCCACCTTGCCGCAGTCTGCTAGGCTCTCATTCAGGAGAGACTTGGTCATGTCATTGATGACATGGTCAGGCATATCGTCAGAACTATGCCGCAGAGGGTCATCTTTCTTTCCTGTGTAGGTGCACATCAAGCCAGGGCGGCGGCTCAATGGAATGACCCGCCAAGCAAGCCAAACCCGGACTAAATCGATGCCAGTTAGTCCATTCCCCAAAAGAGCCTTGATTTCATCCTTGGTGGGGGCAAGCGTCTGGCGTTCAGCGGCTGTAATCTTGTCAGGAAGCTGATGATTGGACTCAAGACGTAGAGCACGAAAACCGGGCAGAGGGTTCTCATCAGCCGGAGAAGTGTCTTGGCAATAGAACCATGTCTGGTTCCAGTCTCTGGGATGGCTTGGTGGGTTGGCATAAGGAAAAGTTACATCTCTCCGACGTTGGATTGAGACGCCACCAAGTTCCAAGCTTTTTCTGTTGGCACACTCATTCTGGCGGTTTAAGTAAAATAATTCTTTGAAGAGTAGTATGTTGGGCTCTTCTCCAAAATATACCTCACTAAACACTTGAAAATTGCAAATATTAGACACGGAATTGGGTCCGATGTCTTGAGGATGGAGGTTAAAGAAGTGTAGGACGTCCCTGAAGAATTTTGAGCCGGGTGGTGAAAAACCCCGGTTCATATGGTCAGTGAAGACAATGACCTCCTCATCTTTGGGCTGAGGATTTTCCTCCGACGGGTCAGGAGCACGGTATGACATAACTTCCTTCTTCGGCAGATGGCCGGTCTTCACAAAGTCATCAAGTGTACTGTCTGTGACGATGGATTTGACCCAGTTGCATGAAGTATGTGGTTTGGGTGCCATTGTGATGAAAGCCTAAGAAAAAGTAAAAAGTTTGAAAGTGCAACTATCCCTAGGTGGTTTTGGTAATTCCTAACAACAGATAGCTCATTGAGCTAACATCATTATAAGATGAATATTTCAGGAAAAGCTCAATGAATGGCATGGCATGGATGAGAAAAGTGGATCCCTCAAAATGCTAAGGATAAAAGGATTGGCTCAAGCTCAAAAGCTCAAGACTCTACATTTTATATTTTAGTGATCCAAGATCACATTGAGTCTATAGGAAAAGCCAATACTATCAAGGAGGGATGAGGTGTTGCTTAATGAGTTTCTTGCTCTCTAGTGCTTAGTGATATGCTCCAAAACCCTCAACTACTTTCTCACATCCACATATGACCTAAACCAAAAGTCAAACTCGGCCCTACCGATTCTTTCTATCCGGCGCCACCGAGTTCAGATGTCATAGCCACTGCCACAAACCCTAGGAAAATGGGTCTCACCGAGATGGGATTGTAATCTCTCTGTTTCCCTTCGTAACATTTCGGTACCACCGAGATGAGCGAACGGTCCCACCGAGATTGCAATCTAAACTCCCTGTTTCCTTTTCGTAACATTTCGGTCCCACCAAAATGAGCGAATCGGTCCCACCGAGTTTACCTGACCAACTCTCTGGTTAGCTTATTACCAAAATCGGTCTCACCGAGTTTGTGTAATCGGTCTCACCGAGATTACGTTATGCCCTAAACCCTAACCATATCGGTCCTACCGAGTTGCATGTCGGTCCCACCGAAAATCCTAACGGTCACTAGATTTGTTGAATTGGTCTGACCGAGTTTATCAATTTGGTCCCACCGAGTTTGGCAAGTTGTGTGTAATGGTTAGTTTTTGTGTGGAGGCTATATATACCCCTCCACCTCCTCTTCATTCATGGAGAGAGCCATCAGAACAGACCTACACTTCCAACTTGCTGTTTCTGAGAGAGAACCACCTACACATGTGTTAAGGCCAAGATATTCCATTCCTACCATATGAATCTTGATCTCTAGCCTTCCCCAAGTTACTTTCCACTCAAATCTTCTTTCCACCAAATCCAAATCCTATGAGAGAGAGTTGAGTGTTGGGGAGACTATCATTTGAAGCACAGGAGCAAGGAGTTCATCATCAACACACCATTTGTTACTTCTTGGAGAGTGGTGTCTCCTAGATTGGCTAGGTGTCACTTGGGAGCCTCTGACAAGATTGTGGAGTTGAACCAAGGAGTTTGTAAGGGCAAGGAGATCACCTACTTTGTGAAGATCTACCGCTAGTGAGGCAAGTCCTTCGTGGGCGACGGCCATGGTGGGATAGACAAGGTTGCTTCTTCGTGGACCCTTTGTGGGTGGAGCCCTCCGTGGACTCGTGCAACCATTACCCTTCGTGGGTTGAAGTCTCCATCAACGTGGATGTACGATAGCACCACCTATCGGAACCACGACAAAAACATCCGTGTCTCCAATTGCGTTTGAATCCTCCAAACCCTTCCCTTTACATTCTTGCAAGTTGCATGCTTTACTTTCCGCTGCTCATATACTCTTTGCATGCTTTTTTGAATTGTGTTAAGATTGCTTGACTTGTGCTAAGATAGCTAAAATCTGCCAAAGACTAAAATTGGGAAAAGGACACGTTTTTATTTGGTCAAGTAGTATAATCACCCCCCCTTCTAGACATACTTTTGATCCTACAAGTGGTATCAGAGCTTTGGTCTCCATTTGCTTTTATTTCCATAGCTTTTTGTGGTCATAGCCTTGGTTTCACAACCTAGAAGAGTATGGCGTCTAGTGAGGGAAATTATCACCGTAGAGGTCCTTACTTTGATGGTACTAATTTTGCTAGTTGGAAGCATAAGATGAAAATGCATATTCTTGGACATAACCCCGCCATTTGGGCTATTGTGTGTATTGGCTTGCAAGGTGAATTCTTTGATGGGAGAGAACTGAACCGTGAAGCTAGCGCGAAAGAGTTGAAGATGCTGCAATACAACGCTCAATCTTGTGATATCCTCTTCAACGGATTGTGCCCCAAAGAATTCAACAAAATCAACCATCTTGAGAATGCAAAGGAAATTTGGGATACTTTGATTGATATTCATGAAGGTACCGACTCAATCAAGGAATCCAAGTTGGATGTGCTCCAAAGTCAACTTGACAAGTTCAAAATGAAGGATGGTGAAGGTGTCGCTGAAATGTACTCTAGGCTTGCTCTTATCACAAATGAGATTGCCGGCTTAGGAAGTGAAGAGATGACTGACAAATTCATCATCAAGAAGATCCTAAGAGCTTTGGACGAAAAATATGATATCGTGTGCACATTGATCCAAATGATGCCCAATTACAAAGATCTCAAGCCAACGGAAGTCATTGGAAGAATTGTTGCTCATGAGATGTCACTCAAGGATAAGGAGGAACTTCACAACAAGTCAAGTGGTGCTTACAAAGCCTCATGTGAAGCCCCTACATCATCAAGCGAGAAACAAACTAAGGGAGTCCTGGATTAGGGGGTGTCCGGATGGCCGGACTATAGCCCTTGGCCGGACTCCTGGACTACGAAGATACAAGATTGAAGACTTTGCCCTGTGTCCGGATGGGACTTTCCTTGGCGTGGAAGGCAAGCTTGGCGATACGGATATGTAGATCTCCTACCATTGTAACCGACTCTGTGTAACCCTAACCCTCTTCGGTGCCTATATAAACCGGAGGGTTTTAGTCCGTAGGACGAACAACAATCATACCATAGGCTAGCTTCTAGGGTTTAGCCTCTCTGATATCGTGGTAGATCTACTCTTGTACTACCCATATCATCAGTATTAATCAAGCAGGAGTAGGGTTTTACCTCCATCGAGAGGGCCCGAACCTGGGTAAAGACATCGTGTCCCTTGTCTCCTGTTACCATCCGCCTAGACGCACAGTTCGGGACCCCCTACCCGAGATCCGCCGGTTTTGACACCGACATTGGTGCTTTCATTGAGAGTTCCTCTGTGCCGTCATCTTTAGGCCCGATGGCTCCTCCGATCATCAACAACGACGCGGTCCAGGGTGAGACTTTTCTCCCCGAATAGATCTTCGTATTCGGCGGCTTTGCACTGTGGGCCAATTCGCTTGGCCATCTGGAGCAGATTGAAAGCTACGCCCTGGCCATCAGGTCAGATTTGGAAGTTTGAACTATACGGCTGACGTCCGTGGAGACTTGATCTTCGACGGGTTCGAGCCACAGCCAAGCGCGCCGCACTGTCGCGATGGGCATGATCTATCTCTGCCGCTGGACAGTGCCCTCGAGGCCGCACAAGTGTCCGCTCCGACCCTTAGCTCGAAGCCGACTGCGACGATCGAGGACGGTGGCTGGACACCTCCTCGGGGGCTGCTATCTCTACGGCGATTTAGCCGAACACCAACCCCGTCCTTTACGAAGCTCGTGACTCCAAGGCGCCGGACTCCTCTCCGAACTCCGAACCTTCCGCGCCCCTGCCAATCGCCGATTGGGCGCCGATCATGGAGTTCACCGCCGCGGACATCTTTCGGCACTCGCCCTTTGGCGACATGCTGAATTCACTAAAGTCTCTCTCTTTATCAGGAGAGCCCTGGCTGGACTATGGTCAGGAAGGTTGGGATGTGGACGACGAAGAAATTCAAAGCCCACCCACCACCCACTTCATAGCCACTGTCGATGATTTAACCGACATGCTCGACTTTGACTCCGAAGACATCTACGGTATGGACGACGATGCAGGAGACGACCAAGAACCAGTGCCTACAGGGCACTGGAAGGCCACCTCGTAATACGACATTTACATGGTGGACATCCCAAAAGATGGGGATGGCGATGGAACAACGGAGGATGACCCCTCCAAGAAACAGCCTAAGCGCCGGCGTCAGCGGCGCCGCTCTAAATCCCGCCACAGCAAAAGCAGTGATTCAGGCACGGGAGACAATAACACCCCGGACAGTGCCAAAGACAACCCCCTCCAGCAGGATTCAGTGCAGGAGGATGGAGAAGCCAGCCCTCATGAGAGAGCGGCAGGCAGAGAGGTAGAGGACGATAATTACATGCCTCCCTTCGAAGACGAGGCAAGCCTCGACGACGACAAATTTGTCGTGCTTGAGGATCCCGTCGAACAAGAGCGTTTCAAACGCAGGCTTATGGCCACGGCAAGCAGCCTCAAGAAAAAGCAGCAGCAGCTTAGAGCTGACCAAGATTTGCTAGCCGACAGATGGACTGAAGTCCTGGCGGCCGAAGAGTACGTACTCGAACGCCCCTCCAAGAGCTACCCAAAACACAGGCTGCTACCCCGATTAGAGGAGGAAGCACCTAAACCTACATCACCAGCGCATAATACGGCCGACCGGCCACCTCGTGGCCGCGACAGAGAGGCCTCTCGGCCCTCCACTCAAGCCGCACCCCGGTGCCGCTGAAAAAATACCAAGGCTCGGGAAAATGCGCCAGACCTGCGGGATATATTGGAGGACAAGGCAAGGCAAACAAGATCGATCTACGGATCGCGTGGGCGCCCCACGATACGTGATGATAACCGTCACGCCGGATATGGCAATTCCGGCCGGGCCGAACACAGTAGACAAGCTCATTTGAGCTGCGTCGTGATATAGCCCAATACAGAGGCGCCACACACCCACTATGCTTCACACACAAAGTGATGGATCACCAAATCCCTGAGGGTTTCAAACCCGTAAACATTGAATCATACGATGGCACAACAGATCCTGCGGTCTGGATCGAGGACTATCTCCTTCATATCCACATGGCCCGCAGTGACGATCTACACGCCATCAAATACCTCCCACTCAAGCTTAAAGGACCAGCTCGGCATTGGCTTAACAGCTTGCTAGCGGAGTCAATTGGTTGTTGGGAAGACCTGGAAGCCGCATTCCTCGACAACTTCCACGGCACCTATGTGCGACCACCAGACGCCGATGACCTAAGCCACATAATTCAGCAGCCAGAGGAATCGGCCAGACAATTCTGGACACGGTTCCTAACCAAGAAAAATCAAATCGTCGACTGTCCGGATGCAGAGGCCCTTGCAGCCTTCAAACACAACATCCGCGACGAGTGGCTTGCCTGGCACCTAGGACAGGAAAAGCCGAAATCCATGGCAGCCCTCACAACACTCATGACCCGCTTTTGCGCGGGAGAGGATAGCTGGCTTGCTCGTAGTAACAATATGACCAAGAACTCTGGTAATTCGGATACCAAGGACAGCAACGACAGGTCGCGTCGCAACAAGCACAAGCGCCGCATTAATGGCAATAATGCTGAAGATACGACAGTCAGTGCCGGATTCAGAGGCTCTAAACCCGGTCAGCGGAAAAAGCCATTTAAAAGAAATACCCCGGGCCCGTCCAATTTGGACCGAATACTCGATCGATCGTGCCAGATACACGGCACCCCCGAAAAACCAGCCGATCACACCAACAGGGATTGTTGGGTGTTCAAGCAGGCAGGCAAGTTAAATGCCAAAAACAATGACAAGGGGTTGCATAGCGACGACGAGGAGGAGCCCCGACCGCCGAACAATAGAGGACAGAAGGGCTTCCCCCCACAAGTGCGGACAGTGAACATGATATACGCAACCCACATACCCAAAAGGGAGCGGCAGCGTGCACTAAGGGACGTATATGCGATGGAGCCAGTTGCCCCAAAGTTCAATCCGTGGTCCTCCTGCCCAATCACTTTTTATCGAAGGGACCACCCCACTAGCATTCGCCATGGCGGATTCGCCGCATTGGTTCTAGACCCAATCGTTGACGGATTTCACCTCACTAGTCCTGATGGACGGCGACAGCAGCCTGAACCTGCTTTATCAGGATACAGTGCGCAAGATGGGCATAGACCCCTCCAGGATTAAACCCACAAAGACGACCTTCAAAGGCGTCATACCAGGTGTAGAGGCCAACTGTACAGGCTCAGTTACACTTGAAGTGGTCTTCGGATCCCCAGATAACTTCCGAAGCGAGGAGTTAATCTTCGACATAGTCCCGTTCCGCAGCGGCTATCACGCACTGCTCGGGCGAACCACATTTGCAAAGTTCAATGTGGTGCCGCACTACGCATACCTCAAGCTCAAGATGCCAGGCCCTCGAGGAGTCATTACGGTCAACGGAAACACCGAACGCTCTCTCCGAACGGAGGAGCATACGGCAGCCCTCGCGGCGGAAGTACAAAGCAGCCTCTCAAGGCAATTCTCGAGTCCGGCTATTAAACATCCGGACACCGTCAAGCGCGCCCGGAGTAACCTACAACAAGACCACCTGGCACGACCCGAGCACGCGTAGCAATGCGGCCCCAACCCCAGCCCTCGCGAAATTGCGAAACCAGTACTACGCGTACATAATTATGATCTGGAAATACCATGGGCATAGGGGGAGGGGCACGACCACAGCAGGCCCAGAATGCGGCTCAACCGCACCAGGGGCTCCCAATTGTGTCATTCTTCTTTTTTCTGTTACTTTTAGGACTCCTTTCTCAAGAAGCCCTGTTCGGCAGTAGAATCGCCGAACACACGATGCAACAACCAGGGAAGCAGAAAGCTACGTCGAGTATCCAGGTGGTCTCTATAACGAGCAGTATACTTGTTTTACATATCATCCCGCAGCTCGCTCCTGGAGGGAGACATGTCAAATAGTCCCGTCCCTTGCTTATCGCACTATTTGTATCGTTCTGCTTTTACCGCAGCCTTTTTGAATAAACAATACGTAGCTTCTGCCTATTATGGCATTCCTTTTTTATCTATATATGTTCACTTATGACATGTTGCATCCGTATGCTTTGGTACGGCCAAATACACCAGGGGCTTAAGTACCCCAAAATATGGTGTGATAAGTCCGAACACTTTCACAAGTGCAGCACCCCGAACTTATAGCATTATATGCATCGGCTCCGAAGCATGTCTTGGGTCAATAGTTGGGTTTGCCCGGCTCCCATGTTTTGGTACCTTACGTTCCGTTATATCGGCTAAGGTAGCGCTGGGAGAACCACTGCGATTGTGCCCCGATTGAGCTGGATTAAGCACCTCAGTGGAGAAAGCTAAAACTGACCGTCGTGATAGGGCGAGAGCCGGTCGCTGTTCGAGAGGTTTTCGAGTCCCTAAAGACTTATGCCGCTTAGAGCGAGGAGTCGGCTTTGTCCGGCCCAGGTGTGGATAGCACCCCGAACTCGGTCTTCCGAATACTAGGGGCTTCACCGAAATTTAAAATTATAGAATTCTATGGCTAAGTGAGAGTGTTCAAGCATTATAGTCCGGTTGCCTTGTTCGTTGCGTTGAGCGCCTCCCTCGAAGGACCCAAGAATGGGAAAAAGAGCGCTCAAGTTTATCCCGAACACCCCAGCACTCGTGGCATGGGGGCAGAAGCCGACGACTCGCCATCTCTCAAATTTCATAAACGGCCGCACAGAAGGTAATATTTTAAATTCACAAGAGTTGCTTAGCGCATATGAACAAGTTTTCAAGCGTACAGGATAACAAATGCGAGTTTACTCAAAAATTACATCTTTGGAACATTCACCCGCTATAAGGCGGGCACCCTTCAGGATGCCCTCATAATACATCTCGGGCTTGCGATACTCCCTGCCCGGCGGTGGAGCGTTCTTCACAAGCTTCTCAGCGTCCATCTTGCCCCAGTGCACTTTAGCACGGGCAAGGGACCTACGGGCACCTTCGATACAGACGGAGCGCTTGACGACTTCGATCCATGGACAGGCATCCACCAGCTGCCTCACCAACCTGAAGTAGCTCCCAGGCATGGCTTCCTTAGGCCACAGCCAAACTATGAGGCCCTTCATGGCCTGTTCGGCCACCTTATGGAGCTGCTTCAGCTGGTCGCTCAAGGGCACCGGGTGTCCGGCCTCAGCATACTGAGACTAGAACACCTTCTTCGTCGAGCTCCCCTCCTCGGCCCGGTAGAATGCGGCAGCGCCAGACACACTGCGGGGCAGATCTGTGAATGCTCCTGGAGAGCTCCAGATTCGGGTAAGTAACAAGTAATTCACTTTCACGTGCTTGCCTTGCATGAAGAATGCCTTACCCGCTGCTATCTTCTTCATTGCCTCAATTTCCTGGAGGGCTTTTTGGGCTTCGGCCTTAGCGGCTTTGGCGCTCTCAAGGGCCGAGGCGAGCTCGGACTCTCGAGTCTTTGAGTCATGCTCCAAACTCTCGTGTTTTTCCACGAGAGCCTGGAGCTCTTGCCGCACCTCCGCCACCCGCGCCTCCTGCTTCTCTCGCTCGGTGCGCTTTGCGGCCGCATTGCTTTCGGCCTTGGACACCGCTTCCTTCAAGGTCGCCACCTCGTTCGTGGCCCCTGCAATACTCATGTTATTCCTCTCATTTTTTGCAACCACATCTTTTATATACTTCCATAAGTATTACTTACCTTCCTTGTCCTCGAGCTGCTTTTTGGCAAGGCCGAGCTCGTTCTCGGACCGCTCGAGGCTCTGCTTCAATGCATTTACCTCCGCAGTCAGTGCGGCAGAGGTCAGCAGTGCAGCCTGCATTCCCCATATTGACATACTTATGTTAGACTCCTGCGTACATCTTTTTTAGATCCTCAGCTCGGCTTTTCTTTCTGAACACCAAACTGAGCATCAGGGGCTACTGTCTATGCGGTAATATTTTTACATATCTTAAATACATACCTCAAAGCCTATTAGAAGGCTGGCACAGGCTTCGGTCAGCCCTCTCTTGGCGGACTGAACTTTCTGGATCACAACACCCATAACAGTGCGGTGCTCCTCGTCGATGGAGGCGCCGTTAAGTGCCTCCAGCAAATTATCTGGTGCCTCCGGTTGGACGGAGGTCACCAGCGTCCCAGTCTCGCCCTTCTCACGAAGGGGCCGCCCGCCGGACTCCGGAACCGCTGAAGGTTCTGGTACGGAATCCGGCCCAGGGCCGGACTTAGAGCCCTTTGGGGTTTTATCCCCCTTGCGCCTAGAGTTCGGGAGGTTGCCTTGCGGTGCCTCCTGGACCACCTCCTCTTGGCTGGGCCCCTGTTGGGACCCCACCTCGGCGTCATCCGCAGCGCGAGGAGAGGAGGCAGCCGGAAGTGAGGTGCTATTCACGTCCGACGAATCTAGGGAGCCGCTCGTTGAAGCGTCGAGCTCGTCCTTGGGCGGGCTACAAGGTTATATTCGGCGTTAGGAGATACTGTGCGACAAATGAAACGCCATGAGTTATTCTGGTATCCGGACACTTACGATTTCGCCAGGGGCTTAGCCCTCGGTGGCCACTCCTCTTCGCCGTCGTCGGCATTGGTAGAGTCGTCCGGAGGAAGGGTCCTTCCCTTCTTGGACCCTCTGGCCTCCCCAGTTGGGGCGGCCTTCCTTTTCTTCTCTTCCCCCGCTGGGGGAGAGGCCTCTTTTTCCTCCTCCTCGTCTTTGCGGGAGGAGTCCGCCTCGGAGTCATCGGACGATGAGTCCGACAACACCTGACGCCAGGAACTCCTTCGAGTTCCCGTGGCCTTCTTCTTGGCCTTCTTCTCCGGCACCACGTGAGGTGCCGGAACCAGCAGCCCCGTTAATCGGGCGTCCGCTGGGTCTTCTGGCAAGGGAGCTGGACAGTTAACCTGCCCGGACGTCTTTTGCCAGGCCTGTCAAAGGTAAGGGAGTTTAGATCCCGCATAGAGTCAAACTATGAAAAACAAGTGTCCTGTAAAGGGTAAAATAGCTTACCTCGCTGGCTTGACGCTGCGAGCTGAATCCGCGATCTTCGGTAGCGGATGCGGGAGCGTCGGCGCCCTTGAACAGCACCTTCCAGGCATCTTTGTACGTAGTGTCGAAGAGCCTGCTCAAGGTTTGGTGCTGTGCCGGATCAAACTTCCACAAGTTGAAGGCCCGTTGTTGGCACGGGAGGATCCGGCGGATGAGCATGACCTGGACTACGTTGACAAGCTTGAGCTTCTTGTTCACCAGGTTTTGGACACAGGATTGGAGTCCAGTCAGCTCTTCCGAATTACCCCATGTCAGGCCTGTCTCCTTCCAGGAGGTGAGCCGTGTAGGGAAGCCAGATCGGAATTCGAGGGCCGCCATCCATTTAGGGTCACGCGGCTCAGTGATGTAGAACCACCCCGATTGCCACCCCTTTATGGTCTCCACGAAGGAGCCCTCGAGCCATAGGACGTTGGCCATCTTGCCCACCATGGCACCTCCGCACTCCGCTTGGCGGCCGCCCACTACCTTCGGCTTGACATTGAAGGTCTTCAGCCATAAACCAAAGTGGGGCTGGATGCAGAGGAAGGCCTCGCACATGACGATGAACGCCGAGATGTTGAGGACGAAATTTGGGGCCAGATCGTGGAAATCCAGGCCGTAGTAGAACATGAGCCCCCGGACAAATGGGTGAAGTGGAAAACCTAGTCCGCGGAGAAAGTGGGTGAGGAACACCACCCTCTCATGGGGCCTGGGGGTGGGGATAAGCTGCCCCCTGTCGGGGAGCCGATGCGCGATGTTGCTGGACAAGTATCCGGCCTTCCGCAGCCTTTTAATGTGCCCCTCCATGACGGAGGAGGCCATCCACTTGCCTCCCGCTCCGGTCATGGCTGGGGAAGGTTGAGGCGAGATGTGCGGACTTGGGCGCTAGAGCTCGAGTGCGTGAAAATGGATGAGCAAAGGAGGAAGAAGGCGTAGGTAAAAAGGTGGATCCTTATCCCCTTATATGGACGGACGAAGCTATGCGTCCCCACCAGCGTGGTAAAACTAGCTTATCTCCCAAGCGCCGTAATCAATGGCGCCGTTGGGTTACCCACGCCCGTATTGATGAGAATCCCGGAATAAGGGGACACGATCTCTGCTTTGACAAGACGTGCCAAGGAAACTGCCTCGCTAAACGCGCTGAGGTGGGACGATAAAAACGATTCGAATAAAGGCTTGGCCGTGGTGTGATGTCACGCTGTGGAATACGTCAGCAGATTGAATTTGTGTAAATATTATTCTCTCTACGGTGGTATGTGGAACTTATTTTGCAGAGCCGGACACTATCCTTATGTTCAAAATCTCCTATGAAGTATTCGGAGGAGGAACCCGCCTTGCAATGCCAAAGACAATATGCGCGCCGGACTTGTCGTCATTGAAGCCTGGTTTAGGGGCTACTGAGGGAGTCCTGGATTAGGGGGTGTCCGGATGGCCGGACTATAGCCCTTGGCCAGACTCCTGGACTATGAAGATACAAGATTGAAGACTTTGTCCCATGTCCGGATGGGACTTTCCTTGGCGTGGAAGGCAAGCTTGGCGATACAGATATGTAGATCTCCTACCATTGTAACCGACTCTGTGTAACCCTAACCCTCTTCGGTGCCTATATAAACCGGAGGGTTTTAGTCTGTAGGACGAACAACAATCATACCATAGGCTAGCTTCTAGGGTTTAGCCTCTCTGATCTCATGGTAGATCTACTCTTGTACTACCCATATCATCAATATTAATCAAGCAGGAGTAGGGTTTTACCTCCATCGAGAGGGCCCGAACCTGGGTAAAAACATCGTGTCCCTTGTCTCATGTTACCATACGCCTAGACACACAGTTTGGGACCCCCTACCCGAGATCCGCTGGTTTTGACACCGACACAAACCTTCAATGAAGAATTGATCTTAATGGTGAAGAACTTCAGCAAGTTCTACAAGAATAGAAGTAAAGAGAGAAGCTCCAAGTCAAGGTCCTACAATGACAAAAGATCTTCTAGTCGAGAGCGCAATTGCTACAATTGTGGGAGACCCGGACACTATTCCAATGAGTGTACGACAACCTACAAAAGAAGAGAAGAATCACCCAAGAGGAGAAGTAGAAGAGACGAATCACCACCAAGAGAGAGGAGGAGTAGAGATGATCGTTATGAACGAAGAACATCCTGGAGAAGCAAGGATTCGGAAAGGAAGGACAAATCATCAAGGAGCTACACAAAACGAAGACATCAAGCTCATGTTGGTGAATGGGTATCTGGCTCCGACTCCGACAATCACTCCGAGAGAAGCTATCACTCCGACTCCGAATATACTCAAGATGAAGGTGTTGCCGGTCTAGCACTTGTGTCAACCAACTCCTACGACATATTTGATTCACCAAATGAAGGACTTGGAAGATGATTCATGGCTAAAGGCCCAAAGGTAACACACCCCGAGTATGTTGATTTCAATAGTGATGAAGATGACTTGCTAGGTGATGATGATTTACTTGTTGACAAGTCTAGTGATGAATACTATGATGAAACGTCAATTAATCATGCAAATCAAGATAAAACGAATGACAATGATAAGGAGAAGATTGAGCTTCTAACTAAAGAACTAAACACTCTTAAGTTAGCTCATGAAACTATCTTAGAAAATCATCGAGAACTTTTAAGGACTCATGAGAAGTTACGCTTTGAAAAGCTCAACCTTGTGCAAGAGCATGAGTTCTTAAAGGCAATCAATGATGATCTCCATAAGAAAAGTTCTTCTTACATTGCCAAACATTTACTCTTATCTACTTACATGCCTCAAGTCAAGTCCATTAACAAGAACAAGAAGGATTCTTCCTCTAGTAGTAACAATAATCATGCTAAATCCAATGTTGTTTCTTCTAGTAGTTCTCTTAATTCCACTAATGATTCTCTTAGCCAAGTTATACTTGAGCAAGAAAATAGCTTATTGAAGGGAATTATAGAGAAAGGTGTTTACAAGAGCCTTGCCGGGAGTAAGCAATTTGAGGAAATTGTACGCAAGCAAGGAAGGCACCGGAAGAACCAAGGTGTTGGTTTTGAACGAAAGTTCAATGCCAATGGAGTTGAGTGGGAAGAAGATCAATACCCCAAGACAAAGTTTGTTCCTTGATAAGAGAAGTATGATCCTACTTCCTTCAAAGGGACACAAGCTCAAGATGATCTTCCACCACAAGACCACAAGCAAAAAGGCAAGGATAAGCTTCAAGAGGATATTGATGCATTTGAAGAAGCTCCAAAGGCCTTGGTCAAATGGGTACCCAAGACTACGTCAAGTTCTACTTCATCAAGTACAACTACAACTCCAAGGATTCCCATCAAGATGATGTGGATCCCGAAGAAGAAGAACTAGAGAGTTCTTGAGGGTGACTCCGCCAACATACTTCACTCATATCATTTTGGCAACAACAAGTGCAATCAACTTTCACATCTTGCACTAGTTCAAGGAGTCACAAGCCCTCTTGTTGGTAAGACAAGGGACAAGGTAACCTAATGCTTTCATAGACATCATCTTGTGTGTGCATCACTCTATGTCTATGGATATCCTTGTTTGTTCCTTGTGGGACTAACCCGTGTAGGTATTGAAAGTGCAACTCACTCTAAAGGATTGCTCCAAATGATCTACATCAACATTGAGCATCCACGTCTTCAACACCTACATGAAGTCATCATCGACAAAACCCAAGGTTAGTTCATCCCTCTAAGGGAGGATCTCACATCTAGGGGGAGCTTAACTCTAAGAATTGAGTCAAAGAAACTCTAATGGTGTGAACACATCAATGCATTATGTAAAAGTGGTAACCCCACTTGAGCTTAAACGATGAGTATGACCTATGATCAAATGTTCTCATTTGACTCCTAAGTCAATATACTCATATATAGATGACCTAGTCATCGCCAATTGTTTGATAGATGCTAGAATTGGTTGTGCATGCTTTGCCACATATTTCATTTGCCATTTTATTGTGTGAGCATGTTGGTTGCATATTTTACTCATTCGAGGACATCCACTTGTAGCTTTGATTGTTTGGTTTCTTTTCTTTTGCCAAGTGGATGGACAAGAATGCCTAAGAACCTTCTCTAGCTATCTATGCTTTTCTTGGTTCAAACTCTATTCATGCTACATCACAAAATTTGATCAAGTCAGAATCGAACCACTCTGTGTGAGGAGCACTTGGAGTCCCCGATTCGTCATAGACTTGAACTTCCAAAACTTCTTTGTGCGTCTCGGTCTGACCGATTCTTCCATTTCGGTCATACCGAGATCACTAAGTCAATCTAGGTTTTCAATCTCGGTGCAACCGATTTGAACTTTTCGGTCACACCGAGTTGCTGTAACTGTCAATAGTTGTGCATCTCGGTGCCACTGAGTTGTTCCACTCGATCACACCGACAGGGTCGGGCTATATATACCCACGGGCAAAAATTTGGAAACTTTCTCCAAATCCTTTCGCCCGCGCGTAGCTCGCTCTGCCTCTAGGGTCTCCGGATCGTCCTCCTCGTCACCAGCCACCTCCAGTCGCTGGTCTCCGCCGCTGTCAACGGAAATCATCCCCGCCGTTGCCGCCGTAGCGAGTTCATCGCCGAACTAGGGTATGCACTCGATCACTGTGCTATCCCTGTCTGATTCCTAGCACATTGTGTTTGTCATGAATCTTGCCACGATTGAAACTATTCTATCCAGTCAAAACACTCCATAGATTAGAGGTGAATTGAAAATTTAGGGTTAGGTTTCCGCCAAAACCATCTCGGACCCACCAAGTTGTAGAACTCGGTTCCACCGATTCGGCTAAGGCCATTGCACAAGTGATTCTCGGTCTGACTGAGAATTGCAAATCGGTGTGACCGAGTTCAGGACTTTGTGAAACCCTAGCAGTCTCGGTGCCACCGAACTGTGACTCGGTCTGACTGAGTTCACTAGTTTAGGTTCCAAAAGCTGCTTCGGTATCACCGAGTTTACAAATCGGTTGATCCGAAATGATTTCTGTGGAAAACTAAAACTAAGTTTTTGAATTATTCTTTTGCAAAAACCTCTGTATTTTGTGATGCTCATCCACTCTATCTCATCTATATCTATTCACAGGGTCTGCAGTCAGTGTTTGCAACATGTTTGACCAAAGTGACAGCCAGAATAGGGAAGAGGAGCAAATTCAGATGAGTGAGGGCACTAGTCCCTCTAGCACTTCTGATGATGGTAGCAGGAGCACCCCAAGCAACTTACCCAAAGCTGCCACCAGGGCCAGAAAGAAGAAAACCTCAGAATCTGAGGATGAAGACTATGTGGCAGTTGAAGATGAGGCCACTTCCAAGAAGAAAGTGTTCAAAAAGGAGTATGGCACAGCTGCTGCCATTAAGCCTGGTATGAAGACCAAAGTACCTGCAAAGAGAACTCCCATGTCTAAAGCCAGAGCCTCTACTCAAGTACCTTTGGAATCTCAACCCAAAGAGGCTGCTGTAGAAGGGAGGAAGAGGAAGGAAAGGTGATGCGGAGCATCCTACGAACACCACCATGTCAAGAGCCCATTTGGCAAGTGACACATGCGACATCTACTTCACACACACAAAGGTGAATCATCTCCTTTACATGTGCTCACTTGACCCCTTCGAGGATGGCATACTACTTGACACTTCTCCCGTGTGCATACATAGGTATTGTCGGAACTTCACGGACGACGAGGAGGAGTGCAAGCGCCAAGGAACGACTACACCATCCGCGAGGGAAGCGTGGAAGAGAAGACGGAAGAAAGGAGAAGAAGACGGAGCAGCGGCTGAAGCTAGCCCGGACATCCGGACCGCCGTCCGGATCATCCGGACCCAGCTGGATCATCCGCCCCCCCCCTCCGGATCATCCAGATAACCGTGCTGAGGATACCCGAAGGTTTCTCCTGAAGCCAGATCATCCGGGCCCCCTCCCGGATCATCCGGACAACGGCCGGATCATCCGGACCCCCATCCGGATCATCCGGGCCTTGCCTGCGTGCAACGCTTTGGGCCGAGGCCCATGTACCCATTCGCCCCCTCACTTACCCCTTCGCCCACTAGACTATAAATAGACCTCCTCCACCTCCTTTCTAGGGTTAGCAAATATGATAGCTCATTCTTAGGTGAGCTTTGCTCCTACCTCTACTCTTGAGAGAGAGAGACTACCACTCCCATGGAGTTCAAGACCTCCATGTGAGAAGATCCTGCGGGATATCATCAAGACCCCCTTGTGGGAAGATCCATCTAGGATATCATCAAGACCTCCTCTTGGAGATGAACCTTACCTTGTATCTTTCCCTTTGTTGTTCATGTACCTTGTGGATCTTGTGTGTTTGATTGTCTAGTGGATGTGTGATTTGGACTTGTTCTTGAGTGTTTCCCCTTGTGATTTCTCCCCGTTCTTCCCCATGTTCATCGTGTTCTTCGAGGGATCCCGCTCCAAATGTGAAAGATCGACGCTATAGGGTTCCACCCTACATCAAAAGGGTCAAGAAGACCATGGCTAGAGTTGTTGGAAAGCCTTCCATGATGGAAGAAGAAGAAGAAGAAGAGGTTACTGCACCAGCACCCAAGGCTCAGAAGTTTATGGGTGATGCTATTAGGTCAGGGGCTGCATCATCAAAGCCCAAAGAAGCACCCAAAGCTGCCTCCAAGCCCAAGATTGCACCTAAGAGGAATATCAAAAACATATCTGCTGCTGAGAAGAACAAGGCCCCAGTGCCTGAAACTGTTGCTGAAGAAGAAGAAGATGAAGAGCATGTCTTGAGAAAGTTGAAGCCAAAGATTCCAGATCATAATGATGCCCATCATGTGGCTGAGAACATGAAGCTGAGAATGGATGCAGGCCTCAGATAGTGGAGGTTGTCTGATCCTTATGCAATCAGGAGAAGGACTGCTGTTGACTACAGGTTCCATACTAAGGAACAACAGGATTTCTATGAGACAGTGTTGCTAGACAAGAAGCCTATAGTGTGTGACATGAGGTGGGTGGACTGAACCTACATGAAGGAGAATGAGGAACACTATCCTAGTGTGTATGACAGTTTCAGTGCTTGTGGAGTTGCAGACTTTCTTGGGCAGAAGCTCACAAAGTGGAATGATGAGCTCATAATGCAATTCTACTCCACAGCACACTTCTATCCAGATGGCAGGATAGTATGGATATCTGAAGGTATTAGGTACCAATCAACTATTGAAGAATGGGCAATTCTGATTAATGCACCTAAGGAGAAAGAAGATGACTTGGATGTCTATGCCAAGAAGAAGATGGATCACAACACTATGGCACATATGTACAAGGAGATCCCAGATGCTGCAGTTGAGACACATAAGTTTGGATCAGTACATTACCTTCTGTCAGGACTTCCAACCATCAACTGGATCCTCAGGCATACTCTCTTGCCCAAGTCAGGTGACCACAACATGATCAAAGGCCATGCAATAAACTTGCTACACTTATTTGATGTGCCACAGAAGCTCAAGGTCATGAGCCTCATAGTTGAGACTATCAAAAGGACAGCAGCTGACCAGAAGAGAAGTTGTGGGTATGCCCCACAGATCCAGGAGCTGATTAACTCCAAGATGGGCACAGGCACATACTTGTTGGACAAGGATCACATGCCTATCTATCCAGACTTTGAGGACAACCAAGTGGTTATGGATGAAGATGAACCATCTTCTGTGCATGCTCAAGCAAAGAAGGAGAAGGCAAGGACAGAGAAAGCTACCAAGATGCCAACAATGGAAGAGGCATCTCAGTAATTTTTGAAGAGCAAACAAGATCAGCTAGGCTACTTGATTGCATCCACTCTGAGGATTGAGAAGGGGCTGGCCACCTTGACTCAAAACCAGGAGAGCCTGGAGAGGATCATGGAGCAGAAGTTCTATGGCTTGAATGTGAAGGTAACTGAGATCCGGTCTGTTGTTGAGCAGCTTCAGGATGATATGCAGGAGAGGAAGGGCAAGACAACCACTGATGCATTTGCCAGAGTGCCTAGAGTTCAGAGATCAGCTGTAGTGCCAGTGACAGACACCAAAGCCACTTCATCTGCACCAGCTACAGCTCCTACAGCTCCAGGGCAATCAGCTCCAGCACCTACACCTCCAGCTCCATCGACATCTACTGAAGTCTTCGTCCAAGGAGCCATCTCTACACCACCACCTAAAGATCAAGCCTGAGAGACGATCTAGTGCTATGCATTTTCTATGAACTTTTTGGTAACTTGTTGCCAAAGGGGGAGAAAAATGTATAGATCATAGGCTTCGAGAGAGAGTGTTGCTTTTTTATTCTCTCTTGCTTTGGTGGTTGAACTTTATTTGCTTGTTTGAAATACTTTATGTCTATGTGATACTTGGATGATCATGTGTTTGATCATATGCTACACTTATGCTTGTTGGATGACATTATCTTTTTATCTCTATATGATCATTCACTTTGCTTGGTGATGAGTGCATGTATTCAATCATTATCATTTTGAGCGCTCCACCAAGATGTATGTGACATGGAAGAGTAACCCATGAGCCTAACTCTTTGTGCATTTGCAGTCCAAAGCAAATCTTAAACTATGCACAAATTTAGGGGGAGCTCTTGCTTATCACATACTTCTCAAAGCGACAATGTTTTTTACTCTTATTATCATTTGTCGAAGCTTTGATCTATATGTTGTCATCAGTTACCAAAAAGGGGGAGATTGAAAGTGCAACTATCCCTAGGTGGTTTTGGTAATTCCTAACAACATATAGCTCATTGAGCTAACATCATTCCAAGATGAATATTTCAGGAAAAGCTCAATGAATGGCATGGCATGGATGAGAAAAGTGGATCCCTCAAAATGCTAAGGATAAAAGGATTGGCTCAAGCTCAAAAGCTCAAGACTCTACATTTTATATTTTAGTGATCCAAGATCACATTAAGTCTATATGAAAAGCCAATACTATCAAGGAGGGATGAGGTGTTGCTTAATGAGTTTCTTGCTCTATAGTGCTTAGTGATATGCTCCAAAACCCATAACTACTTTCTCACATCCACATATGACCTAAACCAAAAGTCAAACTCGGCCCTACCGATTCTTTCTATCCGGCGCCATCGAGTTCAGATGTCATAGCCACTGCCACAAACCCTAGGCAAATCGGTCTCACCGATAGGGATCTCGGTCTCACCGAGATGGGATTGTAATCTCTCTGTTTCCCTTCGTAACGTTTCGGTACCACCAAGATGAGCGATCGGTCCCACCGAGATTGCAATGTAAACTCCCTGTTTCCTTTTCGTAACATTTTGGTCCCATCGAAATGAGCGAATCGGTCCCACCGAGTTTACCTGACCAACTCTCTGGTTAGCTTATTACCAAAATCGGTCTCACCGAGTTTGTTTAATCGGTCTCACCGAGATTACGTTATGCCCTAAACCCTAACCATATCGGTCCTACCGAGTTGCATGTCGGTCCCACCAAAAATCCTAACGGTCACTAGATTTGCTGAATCGGTCTGACCGAATTTATCAATTCGGTCCCACCGAGTTTGGCAAGTTGTGTGTAACGGTTAGTTTTTGTGTGGAGGCTATATATACCCCTCCATCTCCTCTTCATTCGTGGAGAGAGCCAACAGAACAGACCTACACTTACAACTTGCTGTTTCTGAGAGAGAACCACCTACTCATGTGTTGAGGCTAAGATATTCCATTCCTACCATATGAATCTTGATCTCTAGCCTTCCCCAAGTTGCTTTCCACTCAAATCTTTTTTCCACCAAATCCAAATCCTGTGAGAGAGAGTTGAGTGTTGGGGATACTATCATTTGAAGCACAAGAGTAAGGAGTTCATCATCAACACACCATTTGTTATTTCTTGGAGAGTGGTGTCTCCTAGATTGGCTAGGTGTCACTTGGGAGCCTCCGACAAGATTGTGGAGTTGAACCAAGGAGTTTGTAAGGGAAAGGAGATCGCCTACATCGTGAAGATCTACCGCTAGTGAGGCAAGTCCTTCGTGGGCGACGGCCATGGTGGGATAGACAAGGTTGCTTCTTCGTGGACCCTTTGTGGGTGGAGCCCTCCGTGGACTCGCGCAATCGTTACCCTTCGTGGGTTGAAGTCTCCATCAACGTGGATGTACGATAGCACCACGTATCGGAACCACGACAAAAACATCCGTGTCTCCAATTACGTTTGATTCCTCCAAACCCTTCCCTTTACATTCTTGCAAGTTGCATGCTTTACTTTCCGCTGCTCATATACTCTTTGCATGCTTGCTTGAATTGTGTTAAGATTGCTTGACTTATGCTAAGATAGCTAAAATCCGCCAAAGACTAAAATTGGGAAAAGGATAAGTTTTTATTTGGTCAAGTAGTTCATGAGTTCTAATGAGGCTTCTTTACAAGAAAAAGGGATCTGCTAGTCTCAAAAATGGATGCGAAACAGCTGCCACATGAGTTCTATACTTCTGTCGGATCAAAAGAGGCTGCGGTGGACAAACCACGAAGAAACTGTGATGAACAGTGAAGAATACAGAAGAACTCGCCAACCCTAATGCGGATCTAAGGTGCGGAAAGGCGAAGACTTACAGCCGCAGATCTGCTGCGGAGGGTCGCCGCCATTCTCTGGTTTGACTCAGGTTAATGCAGCGGCCGAGGTCGAGGAAGACGAGGTGCGCGGCGGCGGTGGCGGAGCTCGTGCGACAGTAGGGTTGCGAGAGGAAGAAGATGAGGAAAGGTGAGAGAGGAGATACCTAGTCGTGTCTATTTATAAGGGAAGACTGATAAGTGGGCGCGAAAAACGAGGAGACCGAAAACAGGGTTATCCAGCTACAAGGATGCCTCGATTCTCGGGATGGTCATTAAGATAAGGATCCACCGAGATACGTTGGATAAAAACGTGCATTAATGGCAGATGACGTCATGGCGGGTTATCACAAATCCAAAGGATGACGTCATGGCGGGTTACAAAAATTTCATACAAGCAAAGAAGCAGAAGATTTTTCTTAAGTGTTGAAGATTGACATGAACCAGTTCAAATTAATCTGGGGCCTAATATTGGGGATATAACTATTAGGTATGACCCGCCCAGAAGGGGCCGGGTTATACCTATGAAGACTCTTGAAGCCCAAGACAAGGCCTGAAGATGGCGGTTCAGTTAAGGGCCCAAAGCCCAGAGGCGACTTAAGGCCCATAAAAGATAAATCGCCATATGTACATGACTTGTATTGTAAGGCAAGAATAGTTAGAGACCGAGCCGGACATTGTTTATGAGCCGGTCGGGACTCTGTGAGCCGCTGGGCGTCGACCTCTGTATATAAAGGGACGACCCGGTGGCGGTTCAGTGCAAGTAACATCAGATCAAGAGCTAGGTCAAGCGATTTCGCTCCCTGGTAATCGAGACATAAGCAATCCCACTCAAAACTGAATCGTAGGCTTTTACCTTCACCGTAAGGGGTCGAACCAGTATAAACCCTGTGTCCTTTGTCCCGATTAACCCTTTAAGCTTTCTATGGCTCCACGATTAAGTCCTTCCATCAGAACATCTGACGTGACAATTCCACGACAGAGAGGGTGTGCGTTCATTTGCAAAATGCACAGTAACAGGGAATCAGACCAATTTTCTTGAAAAAAACTCACAAAAAATAGCCATTCATCCACGAGTCCTGTTGCACGCGCGTGCGCAGGGGCGGATCGGCCCGCATTAGAGCCACCGGACATGCAGCCATTCGGGTAGGGTAAGCACGCGCCCGCGATACTCGATCCACCACACCCAGCCGTTTGACCGTTGAACAAGTTGTGAGCCGGGAATATGTAGTAAAAACATTCTCGGATTTAATTACGCCCTGAGCCAGAAATTTGCCTTCAGTAGATCATCATCACAGATAGACAGTCACCGACAGACTGGCCTACGCGTAGCAAGGGCCACGTGTAAGGGCCAGCACATGTGGCAGCCCAGTGCGCGCCTGCTCCTTGCTCCTGGACCTGCAAAACGGCTCCGCTATTTCCATGCTCCCGCTCTACCTCTTTAAATACAGTACCATCCATTCCGCCCACAGTCCCAACTACAAGCCTCCGGCAGAAAAACTGCACGATTCATCAATCCGTTCCAAAACAAGAGTAGCCGTCACCGGACCTCCATGGCGAGGGCAACGACACTGGTGCTCGTGGCCGCGCTCACCGTCCTCCTCCTCCTCGCCTCCGGCCCCGCGGGCGCCACGGCCGCCCGGACCTCGCCCAAGGACGTGGCAACGGCATCTCCCAACGAGGTACGCACGCGCGCGCAGGATCGATGTGAAAGGTTTTCAAGGACTCTCGGCCGATCTCCATCGATTTCTGATCTTCTTTTCTAACCGACCCCGTTGTGTTTCTTCTTTCTTGCAGAAGGTCGCGGCGGCGGCGGCGGAAGACCACGAGTGCGAGATGATGGCCGGCGAGAAGCAGCGGGATGAGTGCATGGCGAGGAGGACGCTCGCCGCGCACACCGACTACATCTACACCCAGGAGAAGCACAACTAGTGGCCTTCATATCTGCGTCCATGTAATGATGTTAGTCTGCGTGTTCGATCTCTATCCTATAGCTTCCTCCTTAACAAGGGATCGATCCCACCGTTCATGCAATGCATGCATGCATGCATGGCGCAATTATGTATTGCCTAAAATAATTTAGTTATTCGATAATCAAACTTGGTTTTATCGCTCTGTTTGCAACGTTAATTTTCTTAATTAGTCTTCAGTTTGACGCCAAAATTTATTGTTTTGGAATCAAGGCTGGCTTTCTTCTGGCACTCGATCGGAGCCGAACTTGACCAAAACCAGACCAGCTCATTCGGTAACATAACGCCAAAATCAGTTTGCTTTCCAGGCGCTCCACGGCCGAACGAGCCACGGAAATCGCCGAATCTGTCACAATTCATCTTCAGCGCACACTGTTTCACACAAGGCAAAAGAACAAAAATCAGACACAAGTGAAGAAAACACTCTCGTACGTGGACCCTGATGACAGCAAACAATCCAAATCGGCAGCAAGTAAACAAATCTTGTACTGGTAGTCAGTCAGTATACGTACGTATTTATTCGCTGATACAGGCACGGTCTACGTCGGTTTCGTTCTTCTGGATGCCAGCGAAGACTTCCTGACGGATGCGACGTAACAGGTCAAATATCCGAAGAAAGACAGAATATAATAGCCAGATTGGGCGTCAGATTTTGGGCAGCGACAACCGGGATCATTTGACCTCGCTCAGATGATGCTCAGATCAGCAATTCAGTAAGTGTATGAGGTTGACGACAGCGTACACTGCTGCTGGATGTTTACAACTCTAGATATCAAGATACTCCTCTACCATTAAAAAAAAGATACTCCTTCAGAATGCTCTTGATGACGACCGTCGTGATTTTGACAACCTATATCAACTAAATAGTTTTGCTAAATTACACTTAGATGTGTCTTAAATATTGCCCATCTAAATCCTACTCCCTTTGTCCACGAATAAGTGTACTCCTAGCTTTTGTCCTAAGTGAAAGATTTAAATTTTTGATCAATTTTATAGGACAAAGTAGCAACATTTATGGCACTAAATTAGTACTATCACTAGATCCCTTTTAAAATGCACTTTCATAATATACCAATTTAATGTTATATATGTCATTACTCTTTTCTATAAAATTGGTCAAAATGGAAGTGTGCGATAATAACTTTGAGCTCATGTAGTCTTTGATCCTTGATCTGAGGAGGTAGGCAGCTATGATAAAGAAGCCAAGGTATGAAGTGATTGTGGCTTCGTTCAAATAAGAGTTGTACCCGTACAGAATTATCCTTTTTCTCGATAAACAACGATTAAAGTTTGATTTAGGGAGTCCCAACCCTGTGAAGCTTAACAGACAAAGAAAATGATAAGGACTTCCACATATAGGGTGACCATATAGGGTGACGACCTTAACGAATCAAGTATTCAAGTGGTGGCAGAGTTTTTAGCTACATAAGCGCTCAAATTCCTGAATACTTATTACCCAAAAAATATGATCAACCCCAAGTACATTTATTAGGTTTTGATGTGAGGCTATCCTGGTCTGCAGGACCTCCACACTTAACCAGCATTTGATAGATTATCCAACCCCGAGCAATCTTAGTGATTGGTGGGGGTTCGGTTCGTTAGCAGGTATTTGTTTAGTCATTCAGATAGTGACTGGTGTTTTTGCTCTAGCGTTAGTCGCAGGAATCCCTCTTGCGTTAGTCATAGTCATGCAACACAGGAGTGACGCGGTGGGGCCTTGCTGTCTACTTGGCGAGCCTTCACTACCCCCTTCTGCAATTTCCCTTCTTTCGTCCGTCCACGAGGCAGTCAAAAGAAAGAGAGAGTTACTCTATGTATTGCTTGACATAATAGTCCCGGCACGGAAACATAACTTATCCGAAGCGAGCACTTTCCGTCGACAGGAGAACCCGAGTGCAACCAGATAAGAGTCCGCTTTTGAAAGACGACAATGGCAAGTCTTTGAAAACTTTGACTTAGGAAAAATGTAGTCGCGAACGGAGGAAGTATGTCATTGAGTTTACCCTAACTAAAATTATTGTTGTGAAGGAGAAGTTTCATCTGAGGAAATCTCTTGTTCGGTCTTCTGAATTGATGTGAGCCTTGGATTTACCTTAGCCGCACAGGGTGGCTTTTGATCAATTTTGATGCCCATTTCCTACTTGGCGCCTGCAGCGCCGGTTAGACGTCAAATGTTTTACTTCGGGTTTTTATTTTCGGTTACTTTTATTTTAACTTTTACTATTTTCTTTTTTCCTTTTTAAAATGTGTGCACTTTTTAAAATTTCACTAACATTTTTCAAATTTGCGAAAAAAATCAGTTCTTTGCTAATGTTCAGGGTGAACTTTTTTCAAATTGCATGAACTTTCCTCCAAATCTATGACTTTTAAAAGGTTTTTGCAACTTCTTTACTAATATTTTTTCCAAAATCCGTGAACCTTTCCTTTGAATCTATGTTTTTTGAATCTGGCTTTTTCTCAAAATCGATGAACTTTCTTCAAATCCGTGATTTTTTTCCAACATCCAAGGTTTTTTTTCCAACTTTTTACTAAACTATCTTTTCGAAAATTCTTGTACCTTTTTCTTCAAAATTGATGATTTTTTTTCAAATATGACTTATTTTTTCAAAATCAATGAAATTTCTTCAAATCCGAGAACTTTTTTAAAAAATGCAAGAAATTTTTTAAAAAAGCATGATTTCTTTCAAAATCAATGAAAATTCCAAATCCGACGAAATTTTCAAATGAGCCGGCCCAAGCAAGCTTGCACGTGAGTGCCGCCATGCAAAACTGGCGCATAAGGTGCCAACGAGGAGCTCTCCTTTTGATGGACCTCTTGCATCAAATAGGAGACTGCCGCACAGTGGTTCATCTACATGGGCCTGCTAATGCACGAACAGTAGCGAAGCCACGGAAAGCGAGTACTATAGTGATCCGAACGACTGTAGTGACTGCTGCACTGCGCTGAGCTGATCTACTGCAGCGGACCGACAATGTAGCATCATGTTCAATGTAGCAAACTAGTTTTTGAATATGTGAATAAAATTTGAAAACGGGAATTTTATTTATATCTAATCAATTTTTCAAAATGTGATTTTAATAAAAAAATCTTGAAAGTTTTTTAATAATATGAACAATTTGAAATTTGTTCAAAATATGAATTTGGGAACTTTTTGACAAAAACAGCAGCATTTTAAAAAAATGAATAGATCATTTAAACGATTTTTAATCAAAATTCCTAAAATAAATTATAATACGTGACTTTTTTTGAAAACTCAAAAAAAATTTGGAATTATGAAAATTTAATGAAATTTTTTTTTTGGAAACATGGACAATATTTAAAATTCCAAATAATTTTGGAAGATTTTTGAACAACAAAAAAGAGAAAAGTAAACAAAACCCGAAAAAAGAAGATGAAGAGAAAGAAAAACCTAGATACCGAAAACCCATAAAGAAAAATTGGTTGAGATCCCCTCAAAAAAAAAATTGGTTGAGAAAGGTCCCAAAAAACCGGTCAGGATCCTCCTTCCCAAAATCGGGGTGTTTGCATTTAAAAAAAATATCAAGTGGGCCGGCCCACTTTGCCGGTCAGTCGGTCGTCCCCAGTATGATTCAATGACAATGTTCCGCAATGAGCGGCAGATAGGTTTGCAATTTTGATGTCTCACTCAACTTCCATGGACCAAGACAGGGTGATCATTGTGGGAAAATCCTATTCCCCGCATAGGTCGATGAATACTGACCAAACATAAGAATAGCACACAATTTATTGGACCAGCCCAGTTCAAATATTTTTCTATGTGTTTCCCATTAGTTTTGGGAAGGTTACAGAACCAATTATAATTATTTTTCTATATTTATTCTTTCGGGTTTCTTCAGGTTTTTCTATTTAATTTGTGTTTCCATTTCCCCTTGAAATACGTGAACATTTTTTTAACTGATGGTCATTTTTTAAATTCAACTATTGTTCAGATCATAAACTTTTTTAATTCGTGAATTGTTTTCAAATTTGGGAAGTTTTTTTAATTCGACAGTACTATGAAAATTTTCTAAGAATTTTCAAATTATCAAATTTTTGAAAATTCACAAAGTGAGTTCATGATCATTAGTGGAAATTGCAAACTTTTTTGCAATTTGTAAAAATAATAATAATTCAGGAAAAATTATTTGAAATTTCAAACCTTTTCGAACCCGTGAACATTTTCTGAATTTGGGAGCACTGGTTTCAATTTACAAAAATTTTCGAAATACTTGAGTTGTTTTCACAAACATTTTTCAAATAAGTGAACATTTTTTAAAATTAGTAACATTTAATGAACTTGTGTATTTTTATGAATTGATCAACATTTTTAAAAATCGTGCATTTTGTGAATTCGTGAATATTTTTTGAATTTGCGTGCATTTTTCAATTCACAAACATTTTTGAGTTTGTGAACATGTTTTGAAATTAGGAAGATTGTTTTAGATTCGCTAACATATTTAGAATTCATTGGCATTTTCGCAATTCATGAACTTTTTTAAAATTTATGAAATTTTTCAAAGTCACAAACATATTTATAATTCTCAGGTATTCTTCAAAATTATTAAAAAATTGAATTCATAACCATTTTAAAATTTGCAAGCCTTTTTTCAAAATAGCAAACTTCTTTGTGAGGGAATGTTTTTCAAATTCGTGTAGATTTTTTGAATTCACGAACAATTTTCTAGTTTTTTGAAAGTATTTATTACAAAATCTGGTGAAATAAATTAATTGTGCTTAAAAAACCACCCAGAAAACAAGTACAACGCAAACACTACGAAGCGCTACATGCACTCCTGTTACTGGCCCGACCCACTAGTGCTGGCCCAGGTGAGGAGGTGAGCGTTTGATGTGATTAGGAGCTCTGCTGGTTGTGCCCCCACAAAGCTTTGTACGTGATCCGCAAACCAAGGGGCTTTCAGAAAATTATTTTGCAAAAATAGACTACTGTAGCCTAATTGATCTCTGGAATGACTTCGCCAACCGAGAGTGGATGGTTTTTATATCCTGCATGAGTTAAAAGAATATATTTGACTCTTACCAGGACTTCAAGCTTCTCTACATTGGCCTCAAAGCAACTTAAATGATGCACATTTGCGCAAGGAAAGCTCTTACCATGAGTGCTAACTAATGCTTTGATGTAATTTCTGGTTCCTTGACAATTCGAACAACATGAGCCCAGGGTTTACCCCAAACTAGAAATTGTTTGTTATTTCATTTATTTTCCATCGTATTCATCTCATAAGCATCGAGCATCATACTGGATTAATCAAAAAAATTATTTGGATATATTATTTTCCCATTTTATTAAATGTTGAATAAGTAAACCTTCTCTATTTCACATTTTAGCCCAAGACTGTAGGACCAAAAGTAGGTCTAGAGGGGGTGTCGGTGCTAAAACCAGCGGATCTCGGGTAAGGGATCCTGAGGTGGTGATCTTGGCACGATGGTAACTGGAAGACAAGAGACACAATATTTACCTAGGTTCAGGCGTTCTTGAAGAGGTAAAATCCTACTTCCCGCTCTTGTTATATTGATTGTGGATGGTGAAAGGATCGATATAGTTGACTAGAGGGGGGGGGGGTGAATAGGCAACTAAAAAATTTTAACTTTTCTTTACCAAATTAAACTTTTGCATCAACGTAGGTTGTCTAGATATGCAACTAGGTGAGCAACATATATGATGCAAACAACAACAAGCACACAAGCAAGCAAGGGATACAACACAAATAAGCTTCCACAAGTAAAGGCACGATATAACCAAGAGTGGAGTCGGTGAAGACGAGGATCTGTTACTGAAGTTCCTTCCTTTTGAGGGGAAGTACGTCTCCGTTGGAGCGGTGTGGAGGCACAATGCTCCCGAAGAAGCCACTAGGGCCACCGTATTCTCCTCACGCCCTCACACAATGCGAGATGCCGTGATTCCACTATTGTTGCCTTGAAGGCGGCGACCGAACCTTTACAAACAAGGTTGGGGCAATCTCCACAACTTAATTGGAGGCTCCCAACGACACCACGAAGCTTCACCACAATGGACTATGGCTCCGCGGTGACCTCGACCGTCTAGGGTGCTCAAACACCCAAGAGTAACAAGATCCGCTAGGGATTAGTGGGGGGAATCAAATTTTTCTTGGTGGAAATGTAGATCGGGGCCTTCTTAACCAATCCCGAGCAAATCAACAAGTTTGATTGGCTAGATCGGGCGAAATTGGAGCTTGGAGCAACAATGGAGCTTTTGGGGGAAGAGGTAGGTCAACTTTGGAGAAGAAGACCTCCTTTTATAGAGGGGGGAATAATCCAACCGTTACCCCCCCCCCCCCAAAACAGCCCCGCAGAGGGTGGTACTACCGCAGGGGGCAGCGGTACTACCGCTGGGACCAGCGATACAACCGCTCCCACTCACGGTAGCCGTGCAGTCTGGGAGGGCTAGCGTATGAGTAGGAATCGGACCCAGTGCGGTACTGCCGCAATGGTAGGGCGGTACTACCGCTCTCGAGCGGTACTACCGCTTCTACTGCTGCTGCTTAGTGCCGCAAAATCTAACATGAGAGGCGACCCCCTTGAGTCGACGCGGTAGGAGCCCGGTACCACAGCGGTACTACGGCGTAGGACCCACACGCGGTACTATCGCTGCAGAGCGGTACTGCCGCTTATGGCTCTTGAGCAGTACTACCGCTGGGCACCGTGGTACTACCGTTGGGACTAAATCACACTCATAGAAAGGGAAGGAAACCTCCATCGAAGCGGGAAGGCTCAGTGGGTGCGAAAAGGATGTGTACGTGTTGATTCCACCCTAGCCTTACCAAAGTGGACCCCCTCTTGATAGTACGGTGACTCCTACGAAACAAGTCCACCAAAACAGAAATGAAAGAGCTACACCGTCTTGATTAAAACTCCGAGGGGAAGGAATCATCTCGTGCCAAAGGATGAATCTCTGAAATTCTCAAAGCACACGATTAGTCCGCAAACGTGTTGTCATCAATCACCAAAACTACATAGAGAGAGATCTGCCTTAACAATCTCCCCCTTTTTGGTGGATTGATGACAACCAAGGATTTGCACAAAGATAGGACAAGAAAGTAAAGATAAACTCAGAACTACAAAATATAGATGGGCTCCCCCTGAATGTGTGTACCTAATAAGTGGTGCCTTTGGAATGCAAGGCACACTGATACGTCTCCAACGTATCTATAATTTATGAAGCATTCATGCTATTTTATTATCTGTTTTGAATGATTACGGGCTTTATTATACACTTTTATATTACTTTTGGGACTAACATATTAACCGGAGGCCCAGCCCATATTGTTGTTTTATTGCCTGTTTCAGTTTTTCAAAGAAAAGGAATATCAAATGGAGTCCAAATGGAATGAAACCTTCGGCAGCGTGATTTTTTGGAAAAATATGATCCTGGAGACTTGGAGTTCACGTCAGAAGATCCTCGAGGCAGCCACGAGATAGTAGGGCGCGCCCCCTGTCTCGTGGGCCCCTCGAGCACCTCCTGACCGACTTCTTTCACCTATATAAGCCTGCGTACCCTAAAAACATCGAATATCAAGATAGATCAGGAGTTCCACCGCCGCAAGCCTCTGTAGCCACCAAAAACCTCTCGGGAGCCCGTTCTGGCACCCTGCCGGAGGAGGAACCCATCACCGGTGGCCATCTTCATCATCCCGACGCTCTCCATGACGAGGAGGGAGTAGTTCACCCTCGGGGCTAAGGATATGTACCAGTAGCTATGTGTTTGATCTCTCTCTCTCTCTCTCGTGTTCTCTCTATGGCACGATCTTGATGTATCGCGAGCTTTGTTATTATAGTTGGATCTTATGATGTTTCTCCCCCCTCTACTCTCTTGTGAGGAATTGAGTTCCCCTCTTGAAGTTATCTTATCGGTTGAGTCTTTGATTTGAGAACACTTGATGTATGTCTTGCCATGTTTATCTGTGGTGACAATGGGATATCACGTGCCACTTGATGTATGTTTTGGTGACCAACTTGCGGGTTCCGCCCATGAACCTATGCATAGGGGTTTGCACACGTTTTCTTGACTCTTCGGTAGAAACTTTGGGGCACTCTTTGAAGTACTATGTGTTGGTTGGATGAATCTGAGATTGTGTGATGCATATCCTATAATCATGCCCACGGATACTTGAGGTGACAATGGAGTATCTAGGTGACATTAGGGTTTTCGTTGATTTGTGTCTTAAGGTGTTATTCTAGTACGAACTCTTGAATAGATTGATCCGAAAGAATAACTTTGAGGTGGTTTCGTACCCTACCATAATCTCTTCGTTTGTTCTCCGCTATTAGTGGCTTTGGAGTGACTCTTTGTTGCATGTTGAGGGATTGTTATATGATCTATCTATGTTATTATTGTTGAGAGAACTTGCACTAGTGAAAGTATGAACCCTATGCCTTGTTTCCTATCATTGCAATACCGTTTATGCTCATTTTTATCATTAGTTACCTTGCTGTTTTTATTATTTCAGATTACAAATACCTATATCTACCATCCATATTGCACTTGTATCACCATCTCTTCGCCGAACTAGTGCACCTATACAATTTGCCATTGTATTGGGTGTGTTGGGGACACAAGAGACTCTTTGTTATTTGGTTGCAGGGTTGCTTGAGAGAGACCATCTTCATCCTACGCCTCCCATGGATTGATAAACCTTAGGTCATCCACTTGAGGGAAATTTGCTACTGTCCTACAAACCTGTGCACTTGCAGGCCCAACAACGTCTACAAGAAGAAGGTTGTGTAGTAGACATCACGCTCTTTTCTGGCGCCGTTGCCGGGGAGGTGAGTGCTTGAAGGTATATCTTTAGATCTTGCAATCGAATCTTTTTGTTTATTGTTTTATCACTAGTTTAGTTTATAAAAGAAAACTACAAAAAAGATGGAGTTAAGTTTGTCTCATACGCTTCGTCTTTTTAATATCTTTCATGAGTTTGATGGAAAGGAAAATTGTGCTCAAGTGCTAGAAGAAGAGTGCATTAAAATGCTTGCTACTGAATCTTTGAATGATGAGCATGATTGCAATGTTGTTAGTATAAACTCCTTGAATATCCATAGTACTAATGATAATTGCTCTAGTCATGATGAAAATATCTCTTATGAGCATGTCAACTTTTGTGGAGTGCATGTTTGCATAAACACACCAAATAGAGAAGATATATATTGCAAGAGTGATGCATCTCCAACGTATCTATAATTTTTGATTGATCCATGCTACTTTATCTACTGTTTTAGGAAATATTGGGCTTTATTATCCACTTTTATATTATTTTTGGGACTAACCTATTAACCGGAGGCCCAGCCCAGATTTGTTGTTTTATGCCTATTTCAGTGTTTCGAGGAAAAGGAATATCAGACGGAGTCAAAACAGAACGATATCAACTGGAGAAGTTAATTTTGGAAGGAAACCAATCTGTTGGGCTTGGAGTGCACGTCAGGGGATCCCCGGGCTGCCCACGAGGGTGGGGGGCGCACCCCCCCTACCTCGTGAGCACTCCGAGGGTCCACCGACGTACCCCCTGCACCCATATATACCTACGTACCCTAAAACTTCCAGAACAGAAGATAGATCGGGAGTTCCGCCGCCGCAAGCCTCTGTAGCCACCAAAAACCAATCGGGACCCTGTTCCGGCACCCTGCCGGAGGGGGATCCCATCACCGGTGGCCATCTTCATCATCCCGACGCTATCCATGACGAGGAGGGAGTAGTTCACCCTCGGGGCTGAGGGTATGTACCAGTAGCTATGTGTTTGATCTCTCTCTCTCTCTCTCTCTCTCTCGTGTTCCTCGATGGCACGATCTTGATGTATCCCGAGCTTTGCTATTGTAGTTGGATCTTATGATGTTTCTCCCCCTCTACTCTCTTGTGATGAATTGAGTTTCCCCTTTGAAGTTTTCTTATCGGATTGAGTCTTCATGAGAACACTTGATATATGTCTTGCCGTGATTATCTGTGGTGACAATGGGATATCATGTGCCACTTGATGTATGTTTTGGTGATCAACTTGTGGGTTTCGTGACACTTGGGAACCTATGCATAGGGGTTGGCACATGTTCTTGACTCTCCGGTAGAAACTTTGGGGCACTCTTTGAAGTACTTTTATGTTGGTTGGATGAATCTGAGATTTTGTGATGCATATCGTATAATCATGCCCATGGATACTTGAGGTGACAATGGAGTATCTAGGTGACATTAGGGTTTTGGTTGATTTGTATCTTAAGGTGTTATTCTAGTACGAACTCTTCTATAGATCGATCCGAAAGAATAGCTTTGTGGTGGTTTCGTACCCGACCATAATCTCTACGTTTGTTCTCCGCTATTAGTGGCTTTGGAGTGACTCTTTGTTGCATGTTGAGGGCTTGTCATATGTTCTATCTATGTTATTATTGTTGAGAGAACTTGCACTAGCGAAAGTATGAACCCTAGGCCTTGTTTCCTATCATTGCAATACCGTTTACACTCACTTTCACCGCTTGTTACCTTGCTGTTTTTATATTTTCAGATTACAAAAACCTATATCTACTATCTATTTTGCACTTGTGTCACCATCTCTTCGCCGAACTAGTGCACCTATACAATTTACAATTGTATTGGGTGTGTTGGGGACACAAGAGAATCTTTGTTATTTGGTTGCAGGGTTGTTTGAGAGAGACCATCTTCATCCTACGCCTCCTATAGATTGATAAACCTTAGGTCATCCACTTGAGGGAAATTTGCTACTGTCCTACAAACCTGTGCACTTGCAGGCCCAACAACGTCTACAAGAAGAAGGTTGTGCAGTAGACATCAAGCTCTTTTCTGGCGCCGTTGCCGGGGAGGCTAGGTAAAGGGTACTCACACTCCGTCATTAAGCTCTTTTATGGCGAGGTGAGTGCTTGAAGGTATATCTTTAGATCTTGCAATTGAATCTTTTTGTTTCTTGTTTTAGCACTAGTCTAGTTTATAAAAGAAATTTACAAAAAAAAAATGGAGTTGAGTTTGTCTCATACGCTTCACCTTTTTAATATCTTTCGTGAGTATGATGGAAAGGAAAATTGTGCTCAAGTGCTAAAAGAAGAATTACATAAAATTCTTGGCATAAAATATGTGAATGATGAGCATGATTGCAATGTTGTTAGTATGAATTCCTTGAATATCCATGATGCTAATGATATGCAAAGCCACAAGCTTGGGCAAGCTATGTTTGATGGAGACGATATTTTTTGTCCCCCAAGCTTTGATGAGCAAATTTACTATGATGAAAGCATGCCTCCTATCAATGATGATTATTGTGATGATACGTATGCTATAAAGAAAAAAGTTTGCTTATGTGGAGAGTAGAAAATTTTCTATGCTTGTAGATCATGAAAAGAATGCTTTAGGTGCTGGTTATATTGTTGAATTCATTCATGATGCTACTGAAAATTACTATGAGGGAGGAACATATGCTTGTAGGAATTGCAATAATGTCAAGTTTCCTCTCTATATGCTTAAATTCTAGAAGCTATGCTTGTTGTGCCATCCTATGCTAGTTGATTATTGTTCCCATAAGTTGTTTGCTCACAAAATCCCTATGCATAGGAAGTGGGTTAGGCTTAAATGTGCTAGTCATATGCTTCATGATGCTCCCGTTATGTTTCAATTCTTATCTTTTATGTGAGCATCATTGTCATCATCATGCCTAGCTAAAAAGGCATTAAAGAAAAGCGCTTGTTGGGAGACAACCCAATATGTATCCTTACTGTTTTTGTGTGTAAACATGATTATGCTACTGTAGTAATCATGTTTTATAGCTTTTGTTTCAATAAAGTGCCAAGTAGAACCTTTCGGAAGACTTGGGTGAAGTTTATATGATCTTGCTGTGAAAAACAGAAACTTTAGCGCTCACGAGATTAGCTGCCATTTTTACTGCAGAGTGCTTTTAGGTTGATTAGTTTTGCAGATGATTAATAGACAAATTACTCAGGTCCAGCGATTTATTTCATAATTTTTGGGGTTCCAGAAGTATACGTTTTATACAGATTACTACAGACTCTTCTGTTTTTGACAGATTCTGTTTTCTATGTATTGTTTGCTTATTTTGATGAATCTATGAGTAGTATCGGAGGGTATGAACCATAGATAAGTTGTAGTACAGTAGATATTACACCAATATGAATTTAGAATGAGTTCATTACAGTACCTAAGTGGTGGTTTTCTTTTCTTATACTAACGGAGCTTACGAGTTTTGTTTTGAGTTTTGTGTGGTTGAAGTTTTCAAGTTTTGAGTAAAGATTCGATGGACTATGGAATAAGGAGTGGCAAGAGCCTAAGCTTGGGGATGACCAAGGCACCCCAAGGTAATATTCAAGGACAACCAAGGACCTAAGCTTGGGGATGCCCCGGAAGGCATCCCCTCTTTCGTCTTCGTCTATCGGTAACTTTACATGGAGCTATATTTTTATTCGCCACATGATATGTGTTTTGCTTGGAGTGTCAATTTTTATTGTTAGTGTTTGCTTATAATAATGTTTTGCATCTTTAGTTTCAATAAAAAAGTCAAGGATAGCCTTTGCCATGCTTATTTTGCTAGTATACATGTTGCTGTTTGAAAACAGAAAGTTTACCGCTGTTCCAAAAATTCCCTAGAAAAGTCAGAGAGTGGTATAATGTTGAATATTTTTGCATATTGAGCTCTGATAAATTCATTATAGTGGGAATTTTAGTTCATAATTTTTGGAGTTAGGGAAGTATTGATACTCTTGCATTCTTTACAGACTGTACTATTTTTGACAGATTGCTGTTATGGTTGCATTGTTTGCATATGTTTGCTTGTTTAATGATTCTATTTGAAGATAGGAGTATTAAATATGCAGAGGCATTTAGTATTCAATGTGGAATAATAATTTTAGTGATTTTTTACAGTAGAAAATGATAAGGTTTTGCATTGGTTTATACTAACCTATCTCACGAGTTCTTGTTGAGTTTGTTGTGAATGAAGCTTTTGATAAAAAAAGAGAAACCATGATATGAGAGGAATTAAGGAGACACAAAAGCTCAAGCTTGGGGATGCCCAAGGCACCCCAAGATAATATTCCAAGAAGTATCAAGCATCTAAGCTTGGGGATGCCCCGGTAGGCATCCCACCTTTCTTCTTCAACAACTATCGGTTAGTATCGGTTGAGCCTAAGTTTTTTGCTTCTTCACATGAGTTGTGCTATCCTTGCAATATAGTTTTATTTAGATTTGCTTGCTGTTTGAATAAAGTATCAAGATCTGAAATTATTAAATGAGAGAGAGTCTTCGCATAGTTGCATAATTATTTAGCTACTCATTGATCTTCACTTATATCTTTCGGAGTAGTTTTTGTCATATGCTCTAGTGCTTCACTTATACCTTTTAGAGCACGGTGGTGGATTTGTTTTAAAGAAACTTTTGATCTCTCATGGTTCACTTAGATTATTTTGAGAGTCATTAATATCATGGTAATTCGCTTAATGTTAATATACTTGGTGTTCAAGATATGTGAAACTTTCTTTTGAGTGAATTGAATACTAAGATAAGTTTGATGCTTGATAATTGTTTTGAGATATGGAGGTAGTGATATTAAAGTCATGCTAGTTGGGTGATCATGAATTCAAAGAATGCTTGTGTTGAAGTTAGCAAGTCCCGTAGCATGCACGTATGGTTAAAGTTGTGTAACAAATTTGAAACATGAAGTGTACCTGGCATGTGCATCCTTATGAGTGGCGGTCGGGGACGAGCGATGGTCTTTTCCTACCAATCTATCCCCCTAGGAGCATGCGCGTAGTACTTGATTTTTGATGGCTTCTAAATTTTTGCAATAAGTATATGAGTTCTTTTGACTAATGTTGAGTCCATGGATTATACGCACTCTCACCTTTCCGCCTTTGCTAGCCTCTTCGGTACCGTGCATTGCCCTTTCTCACCTTGAGAGTTGGTGCAAACTTCGCCGGTGCATCCAAACCCCGTGATACGATACGCTCTATCACACATAAACCTCCTTATATCTTCCTCAAAACAGCCACCATACCTACCTATTATGGCATTTCCATAGCCATCCTGAGATATATTGCCATGCAACTTCCATCATCATCATCATCATGACATACTTTACTTTTGTCATATTGCCATTGCATGATCATGTAGTTGACATCGTATTTGTGGCAAAGCCACCATGCATTATTTTTCATACATGTCACTCTTGATTCATTGCACCATCCCGGTACACCACCAGAGGCATTCCTATAGAGTCATATCTTGTTCTAAGTTTCGAGTTGTAATCCTTATGTTGTAATCAATAGAAGTGTGATGATCATCATTATTAGATCATTGCCCAAAAAATAAAAAAGAAAGGCCAAAAAAAAGAAAGGCCCAAAAAAAGAGAAAGGCCAAAAAAGGTCCCAAAAATAAAAAAATAAAATAAAAAGGGCAATGCTACTATCTCTTTTTCCACACTTGTGCGTCAAAGTAGCACCTTGTTCTTCATGTAGTGAGTCTCATATATTGTGCTTCAAAGTAGCACCTTGTTCTTCATGTAGTGAGTCTCATAAGTTGTCTTTTTATACTAGTGGGAATTTTTCATTATAGAACTTGGCTTGTATATTCCTACGATGGGCTTCCTCAAAATGCCCTAGGTCTTCTTGAGCAAGCAAGTTGGATGCACACCCACTAGTTTTCTTTTGTTGAGCATTCATAGCTCTAGTGCATCCGTTGCATGGCAATCCCTACTCCTTGCATTAACATCAATCGATGGGCATCTCCATAGCTCATTGATTAGCCTCGTTGACGTGAGACTTTCTCCTTTTTTGTCTTCTCCACACAATCTCCATCATCATATTCTATTCCACCCATAGTGCGATATCCATGGCTCACGCTCATGTATTGCGTGAAGGTTGAAAAAGTTTGAGATTATTTAAGTATGAAACAATTGCTTGGCTTGTCATCGGGGGTATAGAAGTTGGGAACATCTTTGTGTGACGAAAATGAAGCATAGCCTAACTATATGATTTTGTAGGGATGAACTTTCTTTTGCCATGCTATTTTGAGAAGACATGATTGCTTTGATTAGTATGCTTGAAGTATTACTATTTTTGTGTCAATATGAACTTTTGTCTTGAATCTTTCGGATCTGAATATTCATATCACAATTAAGAAGACTTACATTGAAATTATGCCAAAGTATCACTCCGCATCAAAAATTCTTTTTTATCATTTACCTACTTGAGGACGAGCAGGAATTAAGCTTGGGGATGCTTGATACGTCTCCAACGTATCTATAATTTTTGATTGCTCCATGCTACTTTATCTACTGTTTTAGGCAATATTGGGCTTTATTATCCACTTTTATATTATTTTTGGGACTAACCTATTAACCGGAGGCCCAGCCCAGATTTGCTGTTTTATGCTTATTTGAGTGTTTCGAGGAAAAGGAATATCAGACGGAGTCAAAACGGAACGAAATCAACTGGAGAAGTTAATTATGGAAGGAAACCAATCTGTTGGGCTTGGAGTGCATGTCAGGGGATCCCCGGGCTGCCCACAAGGGTGGGGGGCATGCCCCTCCCACCTGGGCGCGCCCCCCTACCTCGTGAGCACTCCTAGGGTCCACCGACGTACCTCCTGCACCCATATATACCTACGTACCCTAAAACTTCCAGAACAGAAGATAGATTGGGAGTTCCGCCGCCGCAAGACTCTGTAGCCACCAAAAACCAATCAGGACCCTGTTCCGGCACCCTGCCGGAGGGGGATCCCATCACCGGTGGCCATCTTCGTCATCCCGGCGCTATCCATGACGAGGAGGGAGTAGTTCACCCTCGGGGCTGAGGGTATGTACCAGTAGCTATGTGTTTGATCTCTCTCTCTCTCTCTCTCTCGTGTTCTCTCTCATGTTCCTCAATGGCACGATCTTGATGTATCCCGAGCTTTGCTATTGTAGTTGGATCTTATGATGTTTCTCCCCCTCTACTCTCTTGTGATGAATTGAGTTTCCCCTTTGAAGTTTTCTTATCGGATTGAGTCTTCATGAGAACACTTGATATATGTCTTGCCGTGATTATCTGTGGTGACAATGGGATATCATGTGCCACTTGATGTATGTTTAGGTGATCAACTTGCGGGTTTCGTGACACTTGGGAACCTATGCATAGGGGTTGGCACACGTTCTTGACTCTCCGGTAGAAACTTTGGGGCACTCTTTGAAGTACTTTTATGTTGATTGGATGAATCTGAGATTGTGTGATGCATATCGTATAATCATGCCCATGGATACTTGAGGTGACAATGGAGTATCTAGGTGACATTAGGGTTTTGATTGATTTGTATCTTAAGGTGTTATTCTAGTACGAACTCTTCTATAGATAAATCTGAAAGAATAGCTTTGTGGTGGTTTCGTACCCGACCATAATCTCTACGTTTGTTCTCCGCTATTAGTGGCTTTGGAGTGACTCTCTGTTGCATGTTGAGGGCTTGTCATATGTTCTATCTATGTTATTATTGTTGAGAGAACTTGCACTAGCAAAAGTATGAACCCTAGGCCTTGTTTCCTATCATTGCAATACCGTTTACACTCACTTTCACCGCTTGTTACCTTGCTGTTTTTATATTTTCAGATTACAAAAACCTATATCTACTATCTATTTTGCACTTGTATCACCATCTCTTCGCCGAACTAGTGCACCTATACAATTTACAATTGTATTGGGTGTGTTGGGGACACAAGAGAATCTTTGTTATTTGGTTGCAGGGTTGTTTGAGAGAGACCATCTTCATCCTACGCCTCCTACGGATTGATAAACCTTAGGTCATCCACTTGAGGGAAATTTGCTACTGTCCTACAAACCTGTGCACTTGCAGGCCCAACAACATCTACAAGAAGAAGGTTGTGTAGTAGACATCAAAGAGGCATAAGCATTTAGAAACTAAATGGTTGCGAGAAAGGCTAGATGTGAGTGCTGAAAATTTAAAATTCCTTTGTCGTACTTGTGAACTTTTCAATGAACGTGGTCATTTACATCTCCAATGCAAATTGTTTCATGACCGAATCATGTCCAAAAATTGTGATGAGTTGATTTCCCTTGCACATTATAATGAACTTAGTTTGCTTTTGGGTTATGAAGAGTTGAAACGTTTAACTAAGCCTATTCTAGAATTTAATCTTAAGCATTTCCTTGATATTGATCTAGAAAAGATTTATATGTTTTGTGCGGTGAATTGCATTGAAAATCCTATATTGCCAATTACCTAAAGAAAAGAAAGCAAATATAAGATGATGAGAATACTAATGAAAGGGAAGAGACTTCCCAATATCCTCCTATTATTTCTTATGATGAATCAGGTAACGAGGGGGAGCTTTCTATTCAACCAATCTCGTTAATAAGGAGCTCAAAGAGGAAGGTTGAACCCACACATAATGTGAAATAGAAAAGGAAAAGAAGGGGCAACAAAGGTAAAAAGGTATCCCTTCCAAATGATGTTGCTCCTACTACTCATTGTGATGATGATAATTGCTATACTATTGGTGATATCCATACTATTAATGATGAGAGTGATTATGCTTATGATATGAAAAGGTCCAAGCTTGGGGAAGCTATGTTTGATGAGGATGAAATATTTGAGAATATATTTGCTCAAATTAATGTTTGTTCCAAGCTTGGGGATGCTATGTTTTATGAAGATGATATTTTTAGCATCCCAAGTTTTGATATGCAAAGTTGTTATGATGATAGCATGCCTCTTACCTATGATGATTATATTGATGAAAGTGGGTTTGGAAGAGTGTCAACTTTAGGAAGTAGTGATCCCAATATTTTGGAGGATGTTGAATTTTATTGTGATGAATACGAAAGTGGATTTGGAAGAGTGTCAACTTTATTTAGTGATTCCACTATCTTGGGAGAGGTTTCAATCGATTATAATGAGAACAAAGTTGCTACATATGATGATTATTGTGATCTTATGCTATAAAAAGTAGTGATGTTTATATTTACATATCTTGTCATGATTATGATTACCCTTTTTCTGAACATTTCTCTTTTAATGTGGAAACAATTTTTAGTGTTCAAGTCTATTATGATACTCCCATTATTCCGCATGAGAAGAATTTTGCTCATGTGGAGAGTAGTAAATTTTCTATGCTTCTAGATCATGACAAGAATGCTTTAGGTGCTGGTTATATTGTTGAATTCATTCATGATGCTACTGAAAATTATTACGAGGGAGGAATATATGCTTGTAGGAATTGCAATAATGTCAAGTTTCCTCCCTATGTGTTGAAAATCTTGAAGCTATGCTTGTTTTACCTTCCTATGCTTGTTGATTATTGTTCCCATAAGTTGTTTGCTCACAAAATCCCTATGCATAGGTAGGGGGTTAGACTTAACTGTGCTAGTCATATTCTTCATGATGCTCCCGTTATGTTTCAATTCTTATCTTTTATGTGAGCATCATTGTCATCATCATGCCTAGCTAGAAAGGGCATTAAAGAAAAGCGCTTGTTGGGAGACAAACCAATATTTATCCTTACTGTTTTTGTGTGTCCACATGATTATGCTACTTTAGTAATCATGTTTATTAGTTTTTTGTTTCAATAAAGTGCCAAGTAAGACCTTTAGGATAGCTTACGGTAATAGTTGTGTTGACCCTGCTGAGAATCAGAAACTTTTGCATCCAGTAAATTAGTTTTGTTAATTCACAGAAACGTGCTTCTGATCAGATTCTTTTTTTATATGGATTGGTACCCAAATTTCTTAGGACTTCCTAATTTGGTAGAATTTTTGGAGTTCCAGAAGTATACGTTTGATACAGATTACTACAGACTGTTCTGTTTTTGACAGATTCTGTTTTCTATGTGTTGTTTGCTTATTTTGATGCATCTATGGCTAGTATTAAGTGGTATGAACCATAGAGAAGTTGGAATACAGCATATATTACACCATTATGAATTTAGAATGAGTTCATTACAGTACCTAAGTGGTGGTTTTATTTTCTTATACTAACGGAGCTTACGAGTTTTCTGTTGAGTTTTGTGTTGTGAAGTTTTCAAGTTTTGGGTAAAGATTCGATGGACTATGGAATAAGGAGTGGCAAGAGCCTAAGCTTGGGGATGCCCAAGGCACCCCAAGATAATATTCAAGGATAACCAAGATCCTAAGCTTGTGGATGCCCCAGATGGCATCCCCTCTTTCGTCTTCGTTCATCGGTAACTTTACTTGGAGCTATATTTTTATTCACCACATGATATGTGATTTGCTTGGAGCGTCATTTTTTTTGTTAGTATTTGCTTGCTGTTATTTAGAATAATGTTTTGCATCTTTAGTTTCAATAAAAATGTCAAGGATAGCCTTTGTCATGCTTATTTTGCTAGTATACATGTTGCTGTTTGAAAACAGAAAGTTTACCGCTGTTGCAAACATTCCCTAGAAAAGTCAGAGAATGATTTAATGTTGAAACCTTTTGCATATTGAGCTATGATAAATTTATTGCAGTGGGAATTTTATTTCATAATTTTTGGAGTTAGGTAAGTATTGATACTCTTGCATTCTTTACAGACTGTACTGTTTTGGCAGATTGCTGTTATGTTTGCATTGTTTGCATATGTTTGCTTGTTTAATGATTCTATCTGAGGATAGGAGTATTAAATATGCAGAGGCATTTACTATTTAATGTTGAATAATAATTTTAGTGATTTGTTACAGTAGAAAATGATAAGGTTTTGCATTGGTTTATACTAACCTATCTCACGAGTTCTTGTTGAGTTTGGTGTGGATGAAGCTTTTGATAAAAAGAGAAACCATGGTATGAGGGGAATTAAGGAGACACAAAATTTCAAGCTTGGGGATGCCCAAGGCACCCCAAGATAATATTTCAAGAAGTCTCAAGCATCTAAGCTTGGGGATGCCCCGTTAGGCATCCCACCTTCTTCTTCAACAACTATCGGTTAGTATCGGTTGAGCCTAAGTTTTTGCTTCTTCACATGAGTTGTGCTATCCTAGCAATGTCATTTTATTTTGTTTTGCTTGCTGTCTGAATACAATACCAAGATCTGAATTTCTTTAATAAGAGAGAGTCTTCACATAGCTACATAATTATTTAGCTACTCATTGATCTTCACTTATATCTTTTTGGAGTAGTTTGTCATTTACTCGTGTGCTTCACTTATATCCTATGAGTAAATTGTTGAATGAGTTGAATGTCATAAATCTGAATTTATATATGTCTCGTTTGCTTATCCCATGGGGAGTAATGACTTCACATCTAAGAAGTAGAGGTTGTAAATTTATTGAAGGTTAGCAAGCATTGTATTGGTCATTCGAACAATTCATGAAAGAATATTGAAGGAATAGAGATTTCACATATAGATACACTATCCTAGACATCTTTTATAATTGGGAGCACTCATTAAGTATGACATGCTAAAGAGTTGATGTTGGACAAGGAAGACAACGTAATGGGTTATGTTTTCCGACATCTCAGTTAAAGTATATTGTCATGGATCATTCAAACATGTTGAGCTTGCCTTTCCCCCTCATGCTAGCCAAATTCCTTGCACCAAGTAGAGATATTACTTGTGCTTCCAAATATCCTTAAACCTAGTTTTGCCATGAGAGTCCACAATACCTACCTATGGATTGAGTAAGATCCTTCAAGTAAGTTGTCATCGATGCAAGCAATAAAAATTGCTCTCTAAATATGTATGATATTTTGGTGTGAAGAAAATAGCTTTATACGATCTCTTGTTATGGAAGAAATAAAAGCGACGGACTGCATAATAAAGGTCCATATACAAGTGGCAATATAAAGTGACGTTCATTCGCATTAAGATTTTGTGCATCCAACCCTAAAAGCGCATGACAACCTCTACTTCCCTCTGCGAAGGGCCTATATTTTACTTTATGTCTTTTACTTTTATGCAAGAGTCAAGGTGATCTTCACCTTTCCTTTTTTCATTTTATCCTTTGGCAAGCACCTCGTGTTGGGAAGATCCTGATATATATGTCCATGTGGATGTAAGTTAGCATGAACTATTATTGTTGACATCACCCAAAGGTGAATACGTTGGGAGGCAAAACTATAAGCCCCTATCTTTCTCAGTGTTTGATTGAAACTCCATAACCATTAATATTGCGTGAGTGTTAGCAATTGTAGAAGACTATATGATAGTTGAGTATGTGGAGTTTGTTATTCCTGAAAATAAGATGAATTGTAATTGTTTGATGACTGAGAATGAAGTTTGCTAGTTTTCAAGAAAGTTTATGGTCTATGCTTTGACATGTGAATTTCTTGTTACTTCATCGTGAGAAGTTTTATGAGATGAACTACTGTTATGACATATTATCATGCTAGAAAAGGTGATTGAAATTATCATTGATCAAACTTGTGCACCTTCTAGCATTCACACTTCATAAATTCTTTCTTTTATCATTTACCTACTCGAGGACGAGTAGGAATTAAGTTTGGGATGCTAATACGTCTCCAACGTATCTATAATTTGTGAAGCATTCATGCTATTTTATTATCTGTTTTGAATGATTACGGGCTTTATTATACACTTTTATATTACATTTGGGACTAACCTATTAACCGGAGGCCCAGCCCATATTGTTGTTTTATTGCCTGTTTCAGTTATTCGAAGAAAAGGAATATCAAACGGAGTCCAAACGGAATGAAACCTTCGGCAGCGTGATTTTTTGGAAGAATATGATCCTGGAGACTTGGAGTTCACGTCAGAAGATCCTCAAGGCAGCCACGAGATAGGAGGGCGCCGCCCCCTGTAGGGCGCGCCCCCTGTCTCGTGGGCCCCTCGAGCACCTCCTAACCGACTTCTTTCACTTATCTAAGCCTACGTACCCTAAAAACATCAAATATCAAGATAGATCGGGAGTTCCGCTGCCGCAAGCCTCTGTAGCCACCAAAAACCTCTCGGGAGCCCGTTCCGGCACCCTGCTGGAGGGCGAACCCATCACTGGTGGCCATCTTCATCATCCCGGCGCTCTCCATGACGAGGAGGGAGTAGTTCACCCTCGGGGCTGAGGCTATGTACCAGTAGCTATGTGTTTGATCTCTCTCTCTCTCTCGTGTTCTCTCTATGGCACGATCTTGATGTATCGCGAGCTTTGTTATTATAGTTGGATCTTATGATGTTTCTCCCCCCCTCTACTCTCTTGTGATGAGTTGAGTTTCCCTCTTGAAGTTATCTTTTTGGATTGAGTCTCTGATTTGAGAACACTTGATGCATGTATTGCCGTGTTTATTTGTGGTGACAATGGGATATCACGTGCCACTTGATGTATGTTTTTGTGACCAACTTGCGGGTTCCGCCCATGAACCTATGCATAGGGGTTGGCACACGTTTTCTTGACTCTCTGGTAGAAACTTTGGGGCACTCTTTGAAGTACTATGTGTTGGTTGGATGAATCTGAGATTGTGTGATGCATATCGTATAATCATGCCCATGGATACTTGAGGTGACAATGGAGTATCTAGGTGACATTAGGGTTTTGGTTGATTTGTGTCTTAAGGTGTTATTCTAGTACGAATTCTTGAATAGATTGATCCGAAAGAATAACTTTGAGGTGGTTTCGTACCCCACCATAATCTCTTCGTTTGTTCTCCGCTATTACTGGCTTTGGAGTGACTCTTTGTTGCATGTTGAGGGATTGTTATATGATCTATCTATGTTATTATTGTTGAGAGAACTTGCACTAGTGAAAGTATGAACCCTATGCCTTGTTTTCTATCATTGCAATACCGTTTACGTTCACTTTTATCATTAGTTACCTTGCTGTTTTTATTATTTCAGATTACAAATACCTATATCTACCATCCATATTGCACTTGTATCACCATCTCTTCGCCGAACTAGTGCACCTATACAATTTGCCATTGTATTGAGTGTGTTGGGGACACAAGAGACTCTTTGTTATTTGGTTGCAGGGTTGCTTGAGAGAGACCATCTTCATCCTACGCCTCCCACGGATTGATAAACCTTAGGTCATCCACTTGAGGGAAATTTGCTACTGTCCTACAAACCTGTGCACTTGCAGGCCCAACAATGTCTACAAGAAGAAGGTTGTGTAGTAGACATCACACACACATTAGGGTCAACACTCCCCCTATATTTTATAGTCCAACAACCTAAGAAGATGGGTACGTGTGAGCAGGGTATATAACATGATAAGCATGCAACTCACAAATTACCAAAGTACTTGATGGACATAGATAATAATGGATAAGGTAGCATATGTCTCACACCATATGACTGGAATTAGGTCTCACGGGCACAAAACAAAACAAAGCAAACGGCGAGAGAAAAGACACAACTCGGCAATGACACAACAAACCACAAAGACACACTCGCAACTCGGCAACGACAACATAAATCCCTAGACTCTCTCCCCCTTTGGCAACGAGACACCAAAAAGGCAAAGAGCATTGCTACGGCTCCAGGTGATAGCAAACTGAGGATCTTGAACATCACATCCCAGCGGGGTCGTCTGCACCGCCGTCATCGGTAGGAAACTGCTCGGTGTCTGAATCGGTCCATGGGCAGTGCTGCTGAACCCACTCCTCCTCATCAGTGATCCTCCCCTCAAATCCGCTATTAAATGTTGCACCCAACTGACACATGAGCTCCTTGTGACGGCTTCGGGCCTTCTTCTCAGAGACATGAGACATGTACTGGCCATGAGACTCCATGCAGAAGAGTTTCTTCATCTTGCGCTTAGTCTTCTTTGCCCAAGAGGGCTCCACTCCGGAGGGCTCATAGTCCTCATCATCATCGGCCACAGCCTCGCCCTCGGTCTCCATGTTAGCAGCATGAGAAGGACCTCCAGACTTAGGAGCCGGGGTGCCCCAATTGTCCTTCTTCCTCAGAAGCTTGATCTCATGAGAAACCAACTCTCCAGTTTTCAGCAGCACCTGATACGTCTCCAACGTATCTATAATTTTTGATTGCTCCATACTACTTTATCTACTGTTTTGGACTATATTGGGCTTTATTTTTCACTTTTATATTACTTTTGGGACTAACCTATTAACCGGAGGCCCAGCCCAGAATTGCTGTTTTTTGCCTTTTTCAGTATTTCGAAGAAACAGAATATCAAACGCAGTCCAAACGGAATGAAACCTTCGGGATCGTGATTTTCCAACCGAACGTGATCCAGGAGACTTGGACCCTACTCCAAGAAGCTTCCGAGGAGGTCATGAGGGTGGAGGGCGCCCCCCCCCCTTAGCGCGCCCCCCTACCTCGTGGGCCCCTCGGAGCTCCACCGACGTACTCCTTCCTCCTATATATACCTACGTATCCCCAAACGATCAGGAAAGGAGCCAAAAACCTAATTCCACCGCCGCAACCTTCTGTATCCACGTGATCCCATCTTGGGGCCTGTTCCGGAGCTCCGCCGGAGGGGGCATCCACCACGGAGGGCTTCTACATCATCACCATAGCCCCTCCGATGAAGTGTGAGTAGTTTACTTCAGACCTTCGGGTCCATAGCTAGTAGCTAGATGGCTTCTTCTCTCTTTTTGGATCTCAATACAATGTTCACCCCCTCTCTTGTGGAGATCTATTCGATGTAATCTTCTTTTTTGCGGTGTGTTTGTTGAGACCGATGAATTGTGGGTTTATGATCCAGTATTATTTATGGAAAATATTTGTTTCTTCTCTATATGTATGATTGAGTTATCTTTGCAAGTCTCTTCGAATTATCCGTTTGGTTTGGCCAACTAGATTGGTAGTTCTTGCAATGGGAGAAGTGCATGGCTTTGGGTTCAATCTTGCGGTGTCCTTACTCAGTGACAGAAAGAGTTGCAAGGCACGTATTGTATTGTTGCCATCGAGGATAACAAGATGGGGTTTTTATCATATTGCATGAATTTATCCCTCTACATCATGTCATCTTGCTTAAAGCGTTACTCTATTTTAACTTAATACTCTAGATGCATGCTGGATAGCGGTCGATGAGTGGAGTAATAGTAGTAGATCCAGAATCGTTTCGATCTACTTGTCACGGACGTGATGCCTATATACATGATCATTGCCTAGATATACTCATAACTATGCTCAGTTCTGTCAATTGCTCAACAGTAATTTGTTCACTCACCGTAGAATACTTATGCTCTTGAGAGAAGCCACTAGTGAAACTTATGGCCCCCGGGTCTATTCTCATTATATCAATCTATATCCCTTTATTTACTTGCTTTGTATTTTCTTTGCCTTTACTTTTTACTTTGCATCTATCTATCAAAAATACCAAAAATATTATCTCTATCAGATCTCACTCTCGTAAGTGACCGTGAAGGGATTGACAACCCCTAAGCGTTGGTTGCGAGTTGCTATCGTGTTGTGCAGGTACGCGGGACTTGCGCGTGACCTCCTACTGGATTGATACCTTGGTTCTCAAAAACTGAGGGAAATACTTACGCTACTGTGCTGCATCATCCTCTCCTCTTCGGGGAAAACCAACGCAAGCTCGAGACGTAGCAAGAAGAATTTCTGGCGCCATTGCCGGTGAGGCTTACGCAAAAGTCAACATACCAAGTACCCATCACAATCCCTATCTCTCGCATTACATTATTTGCCATTTGCCTCTCGTTTTCCTCTCCCCCACTTCACCCTTGCCGTTTTATTCGCCCTCACTTTTCCGTTGGACTTCTTCCCGTATGTATCTTTCTTTCTGTTTCGACGTGCCCTCTATTTGCTTGCATCTTTGCTTGCTAAAAATCTATTGATATGGATCCACTTAAAGTATTCTACTTGGATCATCTTCGATCCTTATGCGCTCGTGCTGAAACCCCAACTAGCCTAGTTGATGGGAAATCTTTAGATGAGCATGCTCATTTTGTGCATCATCGTTTGTCTGAAAAAGGGAGACTCTTATGGTATCATATAAATAGTTTGCTATGCTATGCTGGGAATCTTTGTGAAATTTGTGATTTTACTTGTTGCTCTAAGAACCCTAAAAAAACACGTTCCCTACCTATGTGAGTTCAATGATAATGAAATCTTATCTTCTTATGCAAAGGGTGTTTATAGTTACTATGATATCGAACAAATTGAAGAATTTGTCATTTTTAAGGGTGCTCATGAAGTTGCTTCTTTGATTGAAAAGTATGATTTTACTCTCAACAAATCTGAAAAATTCCGTCGTACTTAAATATTGCAATGAAAACCTTGCTCATAATGTCTATGTCCAAGAGTTTATTGAAAGAATGACCGTTGCTTTGGAAGAAAATAATGATATGCATGAATCTATAGATAATGATGATTCTGATGATTTGGTTGAAATATCCCTTGATGAACATGATGCTTGCTATTCTTGTGGCCATGATGCCAATATTTATGAAGACGAATTTGCTATAGTTCCGTATGATAAACATGAGATCGTTGCTATTGCACCCATACTTGCTAGTTCCTTTGATAAAAAGCATGATTGCAATGATTTTACTATAAATTCTCTTGATGACAATTGTGCTAATAATATTCAAAACCCTAAGCTCGGGGATGCTAGTTTTGCTATGTCTACTACTTGTTGCAATGATCATGATTGGGGTGATTCTTCTTTTGATCTTGTAAATTTATTTAAGTCCCATGATAAATATGAGATTGATAATAATTTTTGCAATAATATTGAAAGTGGGTTTGGAAGAGTGTCAACTTTAGATCCCACATATTTGGAGAATATTCAATCTTATGAAATTTTTGATAAAAGTGGGTTTGGAGAGGTCATGACTTTAGTTAATGTTAATCCCACTATTTCGGAAGAGTGTCAACTTTGCATGCATGTGGATCGTGTTGAAAATATTTTATGTGATAGCTATTTTGTTGAATTTGCTTATGATCCCACATGTAATTATTATGAGAGAGGGAAATATGGTCATAGAAATTTTCATGATAATAATTTACCTCTCGTTATGTTGAGATTGCTATTGTTTCTTTCCGCCTCCTTGCATATGCTAGTTTTTGCTTGCCTTGATAATTTTGCCTATAAGATGCCTATGCATAGGAAGTATGTTAGACTTAGATGTGTTTATCACGTGTTTTATGATGCTCTCTTTGTGCTTCAATTCTTGTCTTTCTTGTGAGCATCATTAAAATTATCAATGCCTAGCTAGGTGCGTTAAAGGATGGCGCTTGTTGGGAGGCAACCCAATTTTATTTTATTTTTTGTTTTTGCTTCTGTTTAGGAATAAATAATCCATCTACCTTCTGTTTGGATGTGGTTTTATGTTTTAATTAGTGTTTGTGCCAAGTAGGACCTATAGGATAACCTACGATGATAGTCGATTTGATTCTGCTGAAAAACAGAAACTTTAGCGCTCACGAGATTAGCTGCCATTTTTACTGGAGAGTGCTTTTGGGTTTATTCTTTTTGCTGCTGATCAATAAACAAATTTTCCAGGACTTCCTATTTTGGTAGAATTTTTAGAGTTCCAGAAGTTTGCGTTAGTTACAGATTACTACAGACTGTTCTGTTTTTGACAGATTCTGTTTTTCGTGTGTTGTTTGCTTATTTTGATGAATCTATGGCTAGTAAAATAGTTTATGATCCATAGAGAAGTTGGAATACAGTAGGTTTAACACCAATATAAATAAATGATGAGTTCATTACAGTACCTTGAAGTAGTCTTTTGTTTTCTTTCTCTAACGGAGCTCACGAGATTTCTGTTGAGTTTTGTGTTGTGAAGTTTTCAAGTTTTGGGTGAATTCTTTTGATGGATTATGGAACAAGGAGTGGAAAGAGCCTAAGCTTGGGTATGAACATGGCACCCCCAAGATAATCCAAGGACACCAAAAAGTCAAAGCTTGGGGATGCCCCGGAATGCATCCCCTCTTTCATCCACTTCCATCGGTAATTTACTTGGAGCTATATTTTTATTCACCAACATGATATATGTTTTGCTTGGAGCATCTTGTATTATTTGTGTCTTTGCTTGTTAGTTTACCACAATCATCTTTTATGTACACACCTTTTGAGAGAGCCATACATGAATTGAAATTTGTTAGAATACTCTATGTTCTTCACTTATATCTTTTGAGCTTGATAGTTTGCTCATAGTGCTTCACTTATATCTTTTCGAGCGTGATAATTTTTGCTCTAGTGCTTCACTTAGATCTTTTTGAGCGCGGCGGTGGATTTGTTTTAAAGAAACTTGATCTCTCATGCTTCACTTAGATTATTTTGAGAGTCGTTAATAGCATGGTAATTTGCTTAATGTTAATATACTTGGTATTCAAGATATGTGAAACTTTCTTTTGAGTGCGTTGAATACTAAGATAAGTTTGATCCTTGATAATTGTTTTGAGATATGGAGGTGATAATATCATAGTCGTGCTAGTTGGGTGATTATGAATTTGAGAAATACTTGTGTTGAAGTTAGCAAATCCCGTAGCATGCACATATGGTTAAAGTTGTGTAACAAATTTGAAACATGAAGTGTACCTGGCTTGTGCATCCTTATGAGTGGCGGTCGGGGACGAGCGATGGTCTTTTCCTATCAATCTATCCCCCTAGGAGCATGCGCGTAGTATTTGAATTTTTGATGACTTCTAATTTTTGCAATAAGTATATGAGTTCTTTTGACTAATGTTGAGTCCATGAATTATACGGACTCTCATCTCTCCACCTTTGCTAGCCTCTTCGGTACCGTGCATTGCCCTTTCTCACCTTGAGAGTTGGCGCAAACTTCGCCGGTGCATCCAAACCCCGTGATATGATATACTCTATCACACATAAACCTCCTTATATCTTCCTCAAAACAGCCACCATACCTACCTATTATGGCATTTCCATAGCCATTCCGAGATATATTGCCATGCAACTTCCATCATCATCATCATGACATACTTTACTTTTGTCATATTGCCATTGCATGATCATGTAGTTGACATCGTATTTGTGGCAAAGCCACCATGCATTATTTTTCATACATGCCACTCTTGATTCATTGCACCATCCCGGTACACCGCCGTAGGCATTCATATAGAGTCATATCTTGTTCTAAGTTTCGAGTTGTAATCCTTATGTTGTAATCAATAGAAGTGTGATGATCATCATTATTAGAGCATTGCCCAAAAAAGAAAAAAGAAAGGCAAAAAAAAGGCCCAAAAAAAGAGAAAGGCCAAAAAAAGGCCCAAAAAAAGGGCAATGCTACTATCTCTTTTTCCACACTTGTGCTTCAAAGTAGCACCTTGTTCTTCATGTAGTGAGTCTCATATATTGTGCTTCAAAGTAGCACCTTGTTCTTCATGTAGTGAGTCTCATAAGTTGTCTTTTTATACTAGTGGGAATTTTTTATTATAGAACTTGGCTTGTATATTCCTACAATGGGCTTCCTCAAAATGCCCTAGGTCTTCATGAGCAAGCAAGTTGGATGCACACCACTAGTTTTCTTTGGTTGAGCATTCATAGCTCTAGTGCATCCGTTGCATGGCAATCCCTACTCCTTGAATTAACATCAGTCTATGGGCATCTCCATAGCTCATTGATTAGCCTCGTTGATGTGAGACCTTCTCCTTTTTTGTCTTCTCCACACAATCTCCATCATCATATTCTATTCCACCCATAGTGCTATATCCATGGCTCACGCTCATGTATTGCGTGAAGGTTGAAAAAGTTTGAGATTATTTAAGTATGAAACAATTGCTTGGCTTGTCATCGGGGGTATAGAAGTTGGGAACATCTTTGTGTGACGAAAATGAAGCATAGCCTAACTATATGATTTTGTAGGGATGAACTTTCTTTTGCCATGTTATTTTGAGAAGACATGATTGCTTTGATTAGTATGCTTGAAGTATTATTATTTTTGTGTCAATATGAACTTTTGTCTTGAATCTTTCGGATCTGAATATTCATATCACAATTAAGAAGATTTACATCGAAATTATGTCAAAGTATCACTCCGCATCAAAAATTCTTTCTTTTATCATTTACCTACTCGAGGACGAGCAGGAATTAAGCTTGGGGATGCTTGATACGTCTCCAACGTATCTATAATTTTTGATTGCTCCATACTACTTTATCTACTGTTTTGGACTATATTGGCCTTTATTTTTCACTTTTATATTACTTTTGGGACTAACCTATTAACCGGAGGCCCAGCCCAGAATTGTTGTTTTTTGCCTTTTTCAGTATTTCGAAGAAACAGAATATCAAACGGAGTCGAAACGGAATGAAACCTTCGGGATCATGATTTTCCAACCGAACGTGATCCAGGAGACTTGGACCCTACTCCAAGAAGCTTCCGAGGAGGTCATGAGGGTGGAGGGCGCGCCCCCCTGGGCGTGCCCCCTACCTCGTGGGCCCCTCGGAGCTCCACCGACGTACTCCTTCCTCCTATATATACCTACATATCCCCAAACGATCAGGAAAGGAGCCAAAAACCTAATTCCACCGCCGCAACCTTCTGTATCCACGAGATCCCATCTTGGGGCCTGTTCCGGAGCTCCGCCAGAGGGGGCATCCACCACGGAGGGCTTCTACATCATCACCATAGCCCCTCCGATGAAGTGTGAGTAGTTTACTTCAGACCTTCGGGTCCATAGCTAGTAGCTAGATGGCTTCTTCTCTCTTTTTGGATCTCAATACAATGTTCTCACCCTCTCTTGTGGAGATCTATTCGATGTAATCTTCTTTTTGCAGTGTGTTTGTTGAGATCGATGAATTGTGGGTTTATGATCGAGTATTATCTATGGAAAATATTTGATTCTTCTCTGAATTCTTTTATGTACGATTGAGTTATCTTTGCAAGTCTCTTCGAATTATCTGTTTGGTTTGGCCAACTAGATTGGTAGTTCTTGCAATGGGAGAAGTGCATGGCTTTGGGTTCAATCTTACGGTGTCCTTACTCAGTGACAGAAAGAGTTGCAAGGCACATATTGTATTGTTGCCATCGAGGATAACAAGATGGGGTTTTTATCATATTGCATGAATTTAGCCCTCTACATCATGTCATCTTGCTTAAAGCGTTACTCTGTTTTTAACTTAATACTCTAGATGCATGCTGGATAGCGGTCGATGAGTGGAGTAATAGTAGTAGATGCAGAATCGTTTCGATCTACTTGTCACGGACGTGATGCCTATATACATGATCATTGCCTAGATATACTCATAACTATGCTCAATTCTGTCAATTGCTCAACAGTAATTTGTTCACCCACCGTAGAATACTTATGCTCTTGAGAGAAGCCACTAGTGAAACCTATGGCCCCCGGGTCTATTCTCATTATATCAATCTATATCACTTTATTTACTTGCTTTGTTTTTTCTTTGCCTTTACTTTTTTACTTTGCATCTATCTATCAAAAATACCAAAAATATTATCTCTATCAGATCTCACTCTCGTAAGTGACTGTGAAGGGATTGACAACCCCTAAGCATTGGTTGCGAGTTGCTATCGTGTTGTGCAGGTACGAGGGACTTGCGCGTGACCTCCTACTGGATTGATACCTTGGTTCTCAAAAACTTAGGGAAATACTGACGCCACTGTGCTGCATCATCCTCTCCTCTTCGGGGAAAACCAACGCAAGCTCGAGACGTAGCAGCGCCCTAGGATAGACATGTGCACAGGCCTTCTCAATGAGCAACATGATAAACGGACCATAGATCGGGCAATTGCGCTCAGAAACGGTAGAGAGAAGTTCAGCCCACATAACATGGGAAATTTCCAGGGACTCCCCAGTGTTTGCTTCCTTCTCATGCTGGCAGAAGAGAAGCATGTCCACGAGATAGGAGTGGACCATATCCAGATTCCTGATACGAGGGAAGAGAGTCTCTTGAAAAACGCGATGAAGGATGTCCAGAAAGGCAGGCAGCTCATAGGTTTCCTTCTCAGTCACGGGGTGAATCTTCACAGTACAGTAGGGCCAGAGAGCTTGCTTGTGAGTGGAGGTTGCATTGCGGTGAGGGCGGAAGCCGACTGGAGTCTCAAGCCCGTGATCTTCCACCCCAAGTAACTCCATGAAGGCCTTCCACTTGACAGAAAGCAACTTGCCATTTGTCATCCAAGTCAGAGTCCTTTCTTCATCAGTCCCAAGATGGACAGTGGCAAAGAATTGAGCCACCAAATCTGCATCAAAATCCTTGTTGAACTGCATGGTTCTGAGAATGTTCAGCTAAGAGCACATCTGAAGGGCTTCGCAAAAGTACTCAGGGTCCTTTTCCATGGCATCCGTGTCGATGGAGCGCACATCAACATAGAGATTCTTCTTAGCCTTGATCATATCAAAGTATATGGCAAACTGAAAACGGTTCCAGAACAGGCGGTTGACCAAAGTGGGTTCTTGGTATTCCGCATAGGGGTTGTGTCGACACCTTTCCCAGAATTCCTTGGCAGTTATCTCAGCCACAGTCTTGCCCCTCGGCTTCGGCTTGTTGGCAGACTTCTTCTTGAGTTGAGGCGGAGGTTGAGTACTTGAGGAAGCACTCACTATCTCAGAGGTGCGGTAGCGCTTTGACGTTGAACGTCCAAGGTTGACACGACGGACTTGCTTCTCAGGATGTTCATCACCTGGAACCAAACACACGAGCAGAAGAAACAACAAGAAAGAAAGAGCATAAGCCTCCAAACAAAACAACATGGATCAAAAAGTGGTAGGAGAATGATGGAATTGGGCATCCAACGATAGTACCGCGACCCAACCGCGGCAGTACCGCTCGAGCAGTAGTACCGCGCCAGATGAGTGGTAGTACCGCTCTAGACGGGGAACGGCGGTTCCCTACTGCCGTGGACAGATCCGGCACTACCGGTGATGCCAAATTCAAAAATAATCCTACCAAACATCAATCCAAAGGGTCTAGATGCCATCTCCATCCTACTCAAGCCTCGACTTAGCCAAAAATCGAGAAAAGCAATGCTTATTGCCCCTAACAACTAGATGTGAGATCTAGGAAAAGAGAGAATGGGAACGGGGGCAATACCGGCATCCATGGCAAGAGGACACGGTGGGGATCGATTCCACCGAAGGAACTGGAGAGGGGAGGCACAAAGACGGCGGCCTGCCCAAGCCCTCCTGTGGCGAGATGTCGCTGGAGCGACGAAGAAGACGAGCGAGTGGAGCGAATGGGTATGGGGGAGAAAGGAAACTCCCCCTGCCCCAACATAACCCCACATCGCCTGCCCCGGAGCGGTAGTGCCGCTGGGGTGGGCGGTAGTACCGCTTGATGATCATCAACGATAGTACCTCTCACCCAGTGGTAGTACCGCTCAGCCGCAAAAGGACTGGCCCAAAAAGGCTTAGCTCAAGAAAAGAAATCGACGAGAAAAGAGAGCAAACACACACACAAAACAAACACAAGGAAGACGAGAAGCACACTCCTCTCCAAGAGAGGGCGGTGGCTGAGGTCACCTATGTTTGAGTCCGGAGGTATGGCGCCGCGAAGATTTTAACCTTGGGCCCATGACCAAAACTCATCTTTGAAGCACAAGTACCATAAAAATAGCTAATGTGAAAGAGTTTGATTAGTTTATGAATAATGGGGGGAGGGAAAGTTCATTGAGAGAACAACATTCCCCCTATGTCCATGCCTACACCTAGACAAGAAAGCATAATGAGTATGGTGGGGTGTGCAAGGGTTCAAGCCACATTGCTCGAATCAATGATATTTAGCTCATGCCTTAACTCGCAAAATCTTGCTTCATCCAAGGGCTTCGTGAAAATATCTGCAAGGTTATCGTGAGTGTTGACATACTTGAGCTTGATCTCCCTTCGCCTAATGTGATCCCAGATGAAGTGGTACCGAATCTCAATATGCTTCGTCTTGAAGTGTTGCACCGGGTTGAGAGAGATCTTGATGGCACTTTCATTGTCACACCAAAGAGGCACTTCGTCACAAGTGACACCATAATCCTTCAAAGTTTGCCTCATCCATAGGAGTTGAGCACAACAACCACCGGCAGCCACATACTCTGCTTTGGTGGACGAGAGAGATACACAACTTTGCTTCTTGGAAGACCAACTCACTAAGGAGCAACCAAGTAATTGGCACCCTCCTGAGGTTGACTTCCTATCCACTTTGCCTCCCGCCCAATCTGAATCTGTATAGCCCAAAAGATCAAAGCTGGCTCCTCTTGGGTACCATAAGCCAAAGTTTGGGGTATGAGCCAAATATCGAAAGATTCGCTTGACCGCCACAAAGTGGATTTCCTTAGGTGCGGCTTGAAACCGTGCACAAATTCCCACACTCAACATGATATCCGGTCTAGATGCACAAAGGTAAAGCAAGGAGCCAATCATGGAACGATATACCTTTTGATCCACCGCTTTACCATTGGGATCAATGTCAAGTTGGCACTTGGTGGGCATTGGAGTGGAAGCCGGCTTGACATCACTTAGCTTGAATCTTTTTAGCATGTCTTGAGTGTATTTGGCTTGGTTGATGAAAGTACCTTCTCTTCTTTGCTTGATATCGAAAGCGAGGAAGAACTTCAACTCTCCCATCGAAGACATCTTGAACTTAGAGGTCATGAGAGCGGCAAATTCCTCATTGAAATCTTTGTTAGGCGAACCAAAGATAATATCATAAACATATAGTTGGCACACAAACAACTCCCCTTTGACCTTCTTAGTAGAAAAGAGTGGGATCGATTTGCCTAACTTCAAATCCACAATCTTGCAACAACTCGGTAAGGTGGTCATACCACGCACGTGGGGCTTGCTTGAGGCCATAGAGTGCCTTATCGAGTTGATACACATGATCGGGGAAGTAGGGATCCTCGAACCCGGGGGGTTGCTTGACATATACCAACTCATTAATAGGACCATCAAGAAAAGCACTCTTCATATCCATTTGTTGCAACTTGAAATTATGATGAGAAGCATAAGCAATCAACAAACAAATGGATTCAAGGCGAGCAACAGGAGCAAAGGTTTCACCGTAGTCGATACCCTCGACTTGGGAGTAGCCTTGTGCTACCAACCTTGCCTTGTTCCGAACAATGATCGCATGAGCATCTTGCTTGTTCTTGAATATCTACTTGGTTCCAATGACATTGTGGTTCCCCGATGGTCTTGGAACCAAGCTCCACACCTTGTTGTACTCGAAGTTGTTGAGTTCTTCATGCATGGCATTGAGACAATCCGGATCTTCGAGCACCTCATAGACCTTTTGGGGTTCAACACAAGAGACAAACGCGTGATGTTCACAATAGTTTGCTAATTGTCTACGAGTGCTTACCCCCTTTCTTAGGCTTCCAACCACATTTTCCATGATATGACCTTTGGTAGTGAGCTTGGAAGCAATCTTCACGGCACGACGCTCTAATTCCTCCTCGGATGTGAAAAGAGGAGGGGTAACTTGATCATCTTGAGCGCCGTCTTGAGCTTGTTCTTGATCTTGAGCTTGCTCTTGATCTTGAACTTGCTCGAAGGGGAGAACTTGACCTTGGGAATAATTTGGTGGTTCACCACCATCTTGAGGTTGATCTTGCCCTTGATCTTGTTCATGAGGTTGAGGGCCTTCACTTTGTTCTTCGGAAGCGTGTGGGTCTTGGGTTGGTGATGGCTCCACTTGAGTGGAGCATTGTCCTTCTCCTTCGGCCACAAGGGGTTCCTCAATGGGTAGGATATGACCAACACCCATTCTTCTTATGGCTTGGGGAGGAATTTCATCACCGACATCACAAATACCACTTTGCTCCACTTGGGAGCCGTTATTCTCTTCAAACTCCACGTTACACGTCTCCTCAATGAGTCCAGTGGACTTGTTGAGGACACGGTAAGCATGAGAGTTTGTAGCATAACCAACAAATATGCCCTCATGAGCTCTAGCCTCAAATTTAGACAAACGAACACCTTTCTTGAGAATGAAACACTTACACCCGAACACCCGGAAGTACTTGAGGTTGGGCTTGTTACCGGTAAGTATTTCATAAGGACTCTTGTTCAAGCCTTTGCGGAGATAGAGCCAATTGGATGCATGACATGCTATGTTGATGGCTTCGACCCAAAAGTTGTATGGAGACTTGAACTCCGCCATCATGGTCCTTGCCGCATCCATCAACGTCCAGTTCTTCCTCTACGCGACACAATTTTGTTGAGGGGTATAAGGTGCAGAATATTGATGCTTGATCCCCTCATCACTCAGAAACTCATCCAAGGTGTAGTTCTTGAACTCGGTGCCGTTGTCACTCCTTATTGTCAAGATCTTTGCATCATGTTGACGTTGAGCTTCATTTGCAAAGTCGATGATGATTTGTTGAGTCTCACTCTTCCTCTTGAAGAAATATACCCAGGTGTATCTTGAATAATCATCCACAATCACCAAGAAATACTTTCTACCTCCAATACTATCAAAGGATGGAGGCCCAAAGAGATCCATGTGAAGGAGCTCCAAGGGTCTCTTTGAGTAGATGATAGTCATGGGAGGGTGAGCCTTCTCATGTAGCTTTCCTTCGATACAAGCACTGCAAGTACGATCTTTGGCAAAACTAACATTTGTTAGTCCACGGACATGGCCCCCCTTGAGAAGACTTTGCAAAGATCTCATATTTACGTGGGCTAAACGGCGATGCCAAAGCCATCCCACATCAACTTTAGCCATTAGGCATGTTGCGGTCTTAGTGGGTCGCTCCGAAAAGTTAATCACATAAAGACCGTTCTCGACATGCCCAACAAAGGCTACTTTAAGAGTCTTGCTCCACAAGAGGGCCACGGTATCAATATCAAAGAAAGTGGCAAAGCCCATGAGTGCAAGTTGACGAACGGAAAGTAGATTGTAAGCAAGGGACTCAACAAGCATGACTTTCTCGATCGTTAGATCATGAGAAATGACAACCTTGCCAAGACCCAATACCTTAGAAAACGAGGCATCACCCCACTCGACATTGGTGGGCATAGAAGGGATCTTTTGCACGTCCACCATCAAGTCCTTGCTTCCGGTCATATGATTTGTTGCTCCACTATCGAGCAACCATGATCCCCCACCGGAAGCAAACACCTACAAGAGATCAATGCTTGGTTTTAGGTACCCATTTTGTAATGGGTCCTTTGATGTTAGTAACAAGGGTCTTAGGAACCCAAATAGACCAGTCAATGTACTCAGAAGGAGAACCAACAAATTTAGCATAAACATGCCCATCACTAGCACGGCACAACACATAAGAAGGGTTAAAGTCATCGGCTTTGTTTGAAGGAGTGGCATTGCCCTTTTTGACATCACCACCCTTCACATTGTTTTTATTATCCTTAGGAGTACTCTCTCCCTCCTTCATAAAAGTTTGCTTGAGACGGGGGGGGGGGGGTCGTTTGGTCTTGTCGTTCTTCTTCTTGTTCCTGGGCTTGGGTGCGGACCCAACTCCCTCCTTGGCCACAACTTCCTTTTGATTGCTCAAAAGGTCATTGAGGTTCTTCTAACCTTGTATGCACGTCACAAGGCCTTTCTCAAGTTGCTCCTTCAACTTGGCATTCTCCTCCACAAGATGCACATGCTCACAACACGGGTTAGTGGCATTTGCATTATCAATTAATACCATATGAGGAAAGGTGGCTTTTTCCTTGGTTAGCTTCACTTGAAGTTGATCATGAGACTCCTTAAGGCTAGCATGAGCACCCTTCAAGACCTTGTGGGCCTTGTCGAGTAAATAAAACTCCTCCTTGAGTCTAGAATGGTCAACCCCAAGTTTAGCCTTCTCGGAATTTAGCACACGAGATACAACAAGAGCATGATCAAGATCTTTCTTTAATTTAGCATGGTCATCGTTGTGTGACTCCTCAAGAGCCAAACGATACCCACGCTCTTCCTCAAGAGCATTAGAGAGATCCGATATCTCATCGGCATAGTCACGACTATGACCTTCCATCTTAGAGATGGTTTCTTTATGAGCCTCGATCATGTCATTGGCTTCACCAAGTTGTTCCAAGAGAGCAATGAAGTTCTTGGATTTGCCCTTGAGCTTACTCATAAAAGACTCAAATTCATTCACTTCCTCATTAGACCCCTCACTTTCATCAATGCAATCCGTCAAGGAGGGATTAGTAATGATGGTGGTTTTGATGTTGGGAGGTACCTTGTTAGAGGCTTTAGCCATGAGGCACTTGGCGGTGATGTTCTCGTTGGGTGAATGGAAGATAGACACCCGTGGAGTTGTGGCAATGGCAACGGAGGCCATGGTCATTGCTTCACCATCTTCTTCATCATCGTCATCCTCATGGTATTCTTCTTGAACCACGAACCCTCGAGTAGGAGTATTTTTGGTGAAGTTGTTCTTGTTGGGGAAGGACTTGGCTTTGTCTTTTCGGATGAGCTTGCCACCATTGTCTTCCCGCTTCTTGTAAGGGCAATCCACAACAAAGTGGCTCACGTTGCCACAATTGTAACATGTTCTCACACGTTGCTTGCCCTTGAAACCACTTGAGTTGTTCTTGTTGAAGTTGGGCCTTGTGTTCTTCTTGCTCCAAAATTGCCTTGAAGCAAGAGCCATGTGCTCATGATAATCATATTTTGTATCTTCGGGGTTGCTCTCCTCATATTCCTCTTCTTCCTCTTCTTACACAATAACCTTGGCCTTCAAGGAAAGGTTGGGCTTCTTTGATCTTTGAGAACGCAACACCGTGTTGTCGGCGGTCTTGTCCAAGATCCTCATTGCCACAAACTCATCCAACACTTCATTTGAGGACAAGGAGTGGAAGTCCGGTCTTTGACGGATGACGGAGGACATGGCCGTGTGGTAGGGCATCATGGCCTTGAGGAACTTGCACTTGATCCAATTTTCATCCATATCCTTACTCCCATGATCTTGGAGTAATACTGCGAGAGTGGTCAATCTCCGGTAAAGCACACGAGGTTCTTCAACTTCATTCATTGCAAACTCTTCGGCTTCATCTTGCACCACTTCATAGTTGGAGCATTGAATGCTAGCGCTTCCCTTGTAGAGGGAAACAACATGGTGCCATGCTTCCTTGGCCATGGTGAATGGTCGGAGATGAGCAATGTCTTCGGGTGGAATTGCATCTTGAATGATGAAGAGAGCATTCTCGTTGAATTAATTATCCACGGCTTCTCTTGGAGTGAAGTTGCTTGGGTCATGCGAATAGAAACCTTCTTCAATAATTCTCCAAAGATTAGTATTAAAATGTTCTAAATGATGCTTAAGGCGATAGACCCAAGCATCAAAATCTTCATTTTTCACAATCTTAGGAGGAGGGTCGGCATGATTTAAATGAGTAGAGGGAATCGGTCCTCCATAAATTGGAGGTTCCACATGGGCAAAGATGCCGGTGCCATTTCTACCACTAGTAGAAGGACCCTTTTCACTAGTAGCTTCCCCCTTGTCGGAGTTAGCATCTGTCACCTTGTTAGTGGGATCACCCACTTTCATCGGCGAGGTAGATAGTTTAAGTCCTTCTAAGAATTTATTAAACATGCTTTCCATGTCGGTTGTCATGGAGGTTTTCAATGTGTCCAAAGCCACATTGAATTCCTCATGAGAGACTGCGGTTCCCCCAACGGCCGTAGACAAGCTCGTATTCACACCAGAGTGCTCCTCCCCACCGTCTATGGTGTCAACCATACTCTTCGAACGACAAAGTCCTTAATAAAGAGACGAGGCTCTGATATCAATTGAAAGGATCGATATAGTTGACTAGAGGGGGGGTGAATAGGCAACTAACAATTTTTAGCTTTTCTTTACCAAATTAAACTTTTGCATCAAAGTAGGTTGTCTAGGTATGCAACTAGGTGAGCAACCTATATGATGCAACAACAAGCACACAAGCAAGCAAGGGATACAACACAAATAATCTTGCACAAGTAAAGGCACGAGATAACCAAGAGTGGAGCTGGTGAAGACAAGGATGTGTTACCGAAGTTCCTTCCTTTTGAGGGGAAGTACGTCTCCGTTGGAGCGATGTGGAGGCACAATGCTCCCCAAGAAGCCACTAGGCCCACCATATTCTCCTCACGCCCTCACACAATGCGAGATGCCATGATTCCACTATTGGTGCCCTTGAAGGCGGCGACCGAACCTTTACAAACAAGGTTGGGGCAATCTCCACAACTTAATTGGAGGCTCCCAACGACACCACGAAGCTTCACCACAATGGACTATGGCTCTACGGTGACCTCAACCGTCTAGGGTGCTCAAACACCCAAGAGTAACAAGATCCACTAGGGACTAGTGAGGGGAATCAAATTTCTCTTGATGGAAGTGTAGATCGGGGCCTTCTCAACCAATCCCGAGCAAATCAACAAATTTGATTGGCTAGGAAGAGAGATCGGGCGAAAATGGAGATTGGAGCAACAATGGAGCTTTTGGGGGAAGAGGTAGGTCAACTTAGGAGAAGAAGACCTCCTTTTATAGAGGGGGGAACAATCCAACCGTTACCCCCCAAAACAGCCCCGCGAAGGGTGGTACTACCGCAGGGAGCAGCGGTACTACCGCTGGGACCAGCGGTACTACCGCTCCCCCTAGTGGTACTGTCTTGCAGTCTGGGAGGGCTAGCGTATGAGCAGGAATCGGACCCAGTGCGGTACTGCCGCGGTGGTAGGGCGGTACTACCACTCTCGAGCGGTACTATGATACGTCTCCAATGTATCTATAATTTTTTTATTGTTCCATGCTATTATATTACCCCTTTTGGATGTTTATGGGCTTTATTTTACACATTTATATCATTTTTGGGACTAACCTACTAACCGGAGGCCCGGCCCATATTGTTGTTTTATTGCCTGTTTCAGTATTTCGAAGAAAAGGAATATCAAACGGAGTCCAAACGGAATGAAACCTTCGACAGCGTGATTTTTTGGAAGAATATGATCCTGGAGACTTGGAGTCCACTTTAGAAGATCCTCGAGGAGGCCACGAGATAGGAGGCCGTGCCCCCCTTACAGGGTGGTGGCCCCTGTCTCGTGGGCCCCTCAAGCACCCCTTGACCGACTTCTTTCGCCTATATAACCCTACATACCCTAAGACCATCAGAAATCAAGATAGATCGGGAGTTCCACCGCCGCAAGCCTCTGTAGCCACCAAAAACCTCTCGGGAGCCCGTTCCGGCACCCTGCCGGAGGGGGAATCCATCACCGGTGGCCATCTTCATCATCCCGGCGCTCTCCATGACGAGGAGGGAGTAGTTCACCCTCGGGGCTGAGGGTATGTACCAGTAGCTATGTGTTTGATCTCTCTCTCTCTCGTGTTCTCGACTTCACACGATCTTGATGTATAGCGAGCTTTGCTATTATAGTTGGATCTTATGATGTTTCTCCCCCCCCCCTCTACTATCTTGTGATGAGTTGACTTTCCCTCTTGAAGTTATCTTTTTGGATTGAGTCTTTATTTGAGAACACTTGATGTATGTCTTGCCATGTTTATCTGCGGTGACAATGGGATATCACGTGCCTCTTGATGTGTGTTTTGGTAACCAACTTGCGGGTTCCGCCCATGAACCTATGCATAGGGGTTGGCACACGTTCTTGACTCTCCGGTAGAAACTTTGGGGCACTCTTTGAAGTACTTTGTGTTGGGTGGATGAATCTGAGATTGTGTGATGCATATCGTATAATCATGCCCATGGAGACTTGAAGTGACAATGGAGTATTTATGTGACATTAGGGTTTTGGTTGATTTGTGTCTTAAGGTGTTATTCTAGTACGAACTCTTTTATAGATCGATCCGAAAGAATAACTTTGAGGTGGTTTCGTACCCTACCATATTCTCTATGTTTGTTCTCCGCTATTAGTGGCTTTGGAGTGACTCTTTGTTGCTAGTTGAGGGATTGTTATATGATCTATCTATGTTATTATTGTTGAGAGAACTTGCACTAGTGAAAGTATGAACCCTAGGCCTTGTTTCCTATCATTGCAATACCGTTTACGCTCACTTTTATCATTAGTTACCTTGCTGTTTTTATATTTTCAGATTACAAAAACCTATATCTACCAATGATGATTATAAAAGAAAACTACAAAAGAAATGGAGTTAAGTTTGTCTCATACGCTTCGTCTTTTTAATATCTTTCGTGAATATGATGGAAAGGAAAATTGTGCTCAAGTGCTAGAAGAAGAATGCTCTAAAATGCTTGGTACTGAATCTTTGAATGATGAGCATGATTGCAATGTTTTTAGTATGAACTCATTGAATATCCTTAGTACTAATGATGATTGCTCTAGTCATGATGAGAAAATATCTTATGAGCATGTCAACTTTTGGGGAGTGCATGTTTGCATAAACACACCAAATAGAGAAGATATATATTGCAAGAGGCATAAATATTTAGAAATTAAGAAGTTGCAAGAAAGGCTAGATAAGAGTGCGAAGAATTTAAGATATATTTCCCGTTGTGAATTTTGCAATGAACAAGATCATTTACATCTCCAATGCAAATTGTTTCATGATCGGATCGTGTCCAAAAATTGTGATGATTTGATCTCCCTTTCTCATTACAATGAACTTAGGTTGCTTTTGGGTTGTGAAGAGTTGAAACGTTTAACTAAGCCTATTCCAAAATTTAATCTTATGCATTTTCTTGATATTGATCTAGAAATGATTTATTTGTTTTGTGCGGAGAATTGCATTGAAAATCCTTATATTGCCAATTACCTAAAGAAAAGAAAGCAAATAGAAGATGATGAAAATACTAATGAAAGGGAAGAGACTTCCCAATATCCTCCTATTATTTCTCATGATGAATCAGGTAATGAGGAGGAGCTTTCTATTCAACCAATCTCATCAATAAGGAGCTCAAAGAGGAAGGTTGAACCCACACATAATATGAAGAAGAAAAATAAAAGAAGGAGCAACAAAGGTAGAAAGGTATCCCTCCCAAATGATGTTGCTCCTACTACTCATTGTGATGATGATAATTGCTATACTATTGGTGCTATCAATATTTTTAATGATGAGAGTGATTATGCTTATGATATGAAAGGGCCCAAGCTTGGGGAAGCTATGTTTGATGAGGATGAAATATTTGAGAATATATTTGCTGGAATTAATGTTTGTCCCAAGCTTGGGGATGCTATGTTTAATGAAGATGATATTTTTAGCGTCCCAAGTTTTGATATGCAAAGTTGTTATGATGGTAGCATGCCTCCTACTTATGATGATTATATTGACGAAAGTGGGTTTGGAAGAGTGTCAATTTTAGGAAGTAGTGATCCCACTATTTTGGAGGATGTTGAATCTTATTGTGATGAATATGAAAGTGGATTTGGAAGAGTGTCAACTTTATTTAGTGATTCCACTATCTTGGGAGAGGTTTCAATCGATTATGATGAGAACGAAGTTGCTACTTATGATGATTATTGTGATGAAACTTATGCTATAAAAAGTAGTGATGATTATATTTACAAATCTTGTACTGATTATGATTACCCTTTTTCTGAACATTACTCTTTTAATGTGGAAACAATTTTTAGTGTTCAAGTCTCTTATGATACTCCCACTATTTCGAATGAGAAGAAATTTGCTTATGTGGAGAGTAGTAAATTTTCTATGCTTTTAGATCATGAAAAGAATGCTTTAGGTGTTGGTTACATTGTTTAATTCATTCATTATGCTACTGAAAATTATTATGAGGGAGGAATATATGCTTGTAGGAATTGCAATAATGCAAAGTTTCCTCTCTATGTGTTGAAAATCTTGAAGCTATGCTTGTTTTACCTTCCTATGCTAGTTGATTATTGTTCCCATAAGTTACTTGCTCACAAAATCCTGATGCATAGGAAGTGGGTTAGGCTTAAATGTGCTAGTCATATTCTTTATGGTGCTCTCTTTATGCTTCAATTCTTATCTTTTATGTGAGCATCCTTGTCACTATCATGCCTAGCTGGAAAAGGCTTTAAAGAAAAGCGCTTGTTGGGAGACAACACAATATTTACCTTTACTGTTTTTGTGTGTCCATATGATTATGCTACTGTATGAATCATTTTTATAGGTTTTCTTTCAATAAAGTGCCAAGTAAGACCTTTAGGATGGTTTACGGTGATAGTTCTGTTGATCCTGCTGAAAATCAGAAACTTTTGCACCCAGTAAATTAGTTTTGTTAATTCACAGAAACGTGATCTTGATCTGATTCGTTTTGCTATGGATTGGTACACAAATTGCTTAGGACTTCCTAATTTGGTAGGATTTTTCGAGTTCCAGAAGTATACGTTTGATACAGATTACTACAGACTGTTCTGTTTTTGACAGATTCTGCTTTCTATGTGTTGTTTGCTTATTTTGATGCATCTATGGCTAGTATTAAGTGGTATGAACCATAGAGAACTTGGAATACAGTGGATATTACACCTTTATGAAATTAGAATGAGTTCATTACAGTACCTAAGTGGTGGTTTTATTTTCTTATACTAACGGAGCTTACGAGTTTTCTGTTGAGTTTTGTGTTGTGGAGTTTTCAAGTTTTGGGTAAAGATTCGATGGACTATGGAATAAAGAGTGGCAAGTGCCTAAGCTTGGGGATGCGCAAGGCACCCAAAATAATATTCAAGTACAACCAAGAGCCTAAGCTTGGGGATGCCCCGGAAGGCATCCCCTCTTTTGTCTTCGTTCATCGGTAACTTTACTTGGAGCTATATTTTTATTCACCGCATGATATGTGTTTTGCTTGGAGCATCATTTTCTTTTGTCAGTATTTGCTTGCTGTTATTTAGAATAATGTTTTGCATCTTCAGTTTCAATAAAGAAGTCAAGGATAGCCCTTGCCATGCTTATTTTGCTAGTATACATGTTGCTGTTTGAAAACAGAAAGTTTACCGCTGTTGCAAAAATTCCCTAGAAAATTCAGAGCATGATATAATGTTGAAACCTTTTGCATAATGAGATCTGATAAATTTGCTACAGTGGGAATTTTCTCTCACAATTTTTGGAGTTAGTGAAGTATTGATACTCTTGCATTCTTTACAGACTGTACTGTTTTGGCAGATTGCTGTTATGTTTGCATTGTTTGCATATGCTTGCTTGTTTAATGATTCTATTTGAGGATAGGAGTATTAAATATGAAGAGGAATTAATATTCAATGTGGAATAATAACTTTAGTGATTTTTTACAGTAGAAAATGATAAGGTTTTGCATTGGTTTATACTAACCTATCTCACGAGTTCTTGTTGAGTTTGATGTGGATGAAACTTTTGATAAAAAGAGAAACCATGATATGAGAGGAATTAAGGAGACACAAAAGTTCAAGCTTGGGGATGCCCAAGGCACCCCAAGATAATATTTCAAGAAGTCTCGAGCATCTAAGCTTGGGGATGCCCCGGTAGGCATCCCACCTTTCTTCTTCAACAACTATCGGTTAGCATCGGTTGAGCCTAAATTTTTGCTTGTTCACATGAGTTGTGCTATCCTTGAAATGTCATTTTATTTTGTTTTGCTTGCTGTTTGAATACAATACCAAGATCTGAAATTCCTTAATGTTAGAGAGTCTTCACATAGTTACATAATTATTTAGCTACTCATTGTTCTTCACTTATATCTTTCGGAGTAGTTTGCTCTAGTGCATCACTTATATCTTTTAGAGCACGGTGGTGACTTATTTTTGTAGAATTTACTAGTCTCTCATGCTTCACTTATATTATTTTGAGAGTCTTTTAGAACAACATGGTATTTGCTATGGTTACAAAGTTTGTCCTAGAATGATGGGCATCCAAGTTGGGTATAATGAAAACTATCATAGAAAGTGAATTGGATGCTATGATCAATTTGATACTTGATAATAGTTTTGAGATATGGAAGTAGTGATATTAAAGTCATGCTAGTTGAGGTGATTATGAAAAATACTTGTGTTGATGGTTGTGATTCCCGTAGCATGCATGTATGGTGAACCGCTTTGTGATGAAGTTGGAGCACAATTTTATTTATTGATTGTCTTCCTTATGAGTGGCGGTCGGGGACGAGCAATGGTCTTTTCCTACCAATCTATCCCCCTAGGAGCATGCGCGTAGTGCTTTGTTTTTGATGACTTCTAGATTTTTGCAACAAGTACGTGAGTTCTTTTGACTAATGTTGAGTCCATGGATTATACGCACTCTCACCCTTCCACCATTGCTAGCCTCTCTTGTGCCACGCAACTTTCGCCGGTACCATATACCCACCATTTAACTTCCTCAAAACAGCCACCATACCTACCTATTATGGCATTTCCATAGCCATTCCGAGATATATTGCCATGCAACTTTCCACCGTTTCGTTCATATGACACGCATTACTTTTGTCATATTGCTTTTTGCATGATCATGTAGTTGACATTGTATTTGTGTTAAGGCCACCTTCATAATTTTCATACATGTCGCTCTTGATTCATTGCATATCCCGGTACACCATCGGAGGCATTCATATAGAGTCATATCTTGTTCTAGCTTTGAGTTGTAAATCCATAAAAGTGTGATGATCTTCATTATTAGAGCATTGTCCTAGTGAGGAAAGGATGATGAAGACTATGATTCCCCCACAAGTCGGGATGAGACTTCGGACTTTACAAAAAGAAAAAAAGAAAAAAAAAAGAGAAAGTCCAAAAAGAAAAAAGAAAAAAAGAGAAGGCCAAAGAAAAGAAAAAAATAAAAAAAGAAGAAAAGAAAAAAATGAGAGAAAAAGAGAGAAGGGACAATGCTACTATCTCTTTTTCCACACTTGTGCTTCAAAATAGAACCATGATCTTCATGTTAGAGAGTCTCATATGTTGTCACTTTCATATACTAGTGGGAATTTTTCATTATAGAACTTGCCTTGTATATTCCAATGATGGGCTTCCTCAAAAGTGCCGTAGGTCTTCGTGAGCAAGCAAGTTGGATGCACCCCACTTAGTTTCTTTTGTTGATCTTTCATTATAGCTCTAGTGCATCCGTTGCATGGCAATCCCTACTCACTCGCATTGATATCTATTAATGGGCATCTGCATAGCCCATTGATACGCCTAGTTGATGTGAGACTATCTTCTCCTTTTTGTCTTCTCCACAACCACCATTCTATTCCACATATAGTGCTATGTCCATGGCTCACGCTCATGTATTGCGTGAAAGTTAAAAAAGTTTGAGATTATTAAAGTATGAAACAATTGCTTGGCTTGTCATCGGGGTTGTGCATGATTAAATACTTTGTGTGATGAAGATAGAGCATAGCCAGACTATATGATTTTGTAGGGATAACTTTCTTTAGCCATGTTATTTTGAGAAGACATGATTACTTTGATTAGTATGCTTGAAGTATTACTATTTCTTATGTCAATATGAACTTTTATTTTGTATTCATTTGGATCTGAACATTCATGCCACAATAAAGAAAATTACATTATAAATTATGCTAGGTAGCATTCCACATCAAAAATTTCTTTTTTATCATTTACCTACTCCAGGACAAGTAGGAATTAAGCTTGGGGATGCTTGATACGTCTCCAACGTATCTATAATTTTTTACTGTTCCATGCTATTATATTACCCCTTTTGGATGTTTATGGGCTTTATTTTACACATTTATATCATTTTTGGGACTAACCTACTAACCGGAGGCCCAGCCAATATTGTTGTTTTATTGCCTGTTTCAGTATTTCGAAGAAAAGGAATATCAATCGGAGTCCAAACGAAATGAAACCTTCGGCAGCGTGATTTTTTGGAAGAATATGATCCTGGAGACTTGGAGTCCACGTCAGAAGATCCTCGAGGAGGCCACGAGATAGGAGGCCACGCCCCCCTTACAGGGTGGTGGCCCCTGTCTCGTGGGCCCCTCGAGCACCCCTTGACCGACTTCTTTCGCCTATATAACCCTACGTACCCTAAAACCATTAGAAATCAAGATAGATCGGAAGTTCCGCCGCCGCAAGCCTCTGTAGCCACCAAAAACCTCTCGGGAGCCCGTTCCGGCACCCTGCAGGAGGGGGAATCCATCACCGGTGGCCATCTTCATCATCCCGGCCCTCTCCATGACGAGGAGGGAGTAGTTCACCCTCGGGGCTGAGGGTATGTACCAGTAGCTATGTGTTTGATCTCTCTCTCTCTCTCATGTTCTTGACTTCACACGTTCTTGATGTATCCCGAGCTTTGCTATTATAGTTGGATCTTATGATGTTTCCCCCCCTCTACTCTCTTGTGATGAATTGAGTTTCCCTCTTGAAGTTATCTTTTTGGATTGAGTCTTTATTTGAGAACACTTGATGTATGTCTTGCCGTGTTTATCTGTGATGACAATGGGATATCACGTGCCTCTTGATGTATGTTTTGGTAACCAACTTGCGGGTTCCGCCCATGAACCTATGCATAGGGGTTGGCACACGTTCTTGACTCTCCGGTAGAAACTTTGGGGCACTCTTTGAAGTTCTTTGTGTTGGTTGGATGAATCTGAGATTGTGTGATGCGTATCGTATAATCATGACCATAGATACTTGAAGTGACAACGTAGTATCTATGTGACATTAGGGTTTTGGTTGATTTGTGTCTTAAGGTGTTATTCTAGTACGAACTCTTTTATAGATCGATCCGAAAGAATAACTTTGAGGTGGTTTCGTACCCTACCATAATCTCTACGTTTGTTCTCCGCTATTAGTGGCTTTGGAGTGACTCTTTGTTGCATGTTGAGGGATTGTTATATGATCTATCTATGTTATTATTGTTGAGAGAACTTGCACTAGTGAAAGTATGAACCCTAGGCCTTGTTTCCTATCATTGCAATACCGTTTACGCTCACTTTTATCATTAGTTACCTTGCTGCTTTTATATTTTCAGATTACAAAAACCTATATCTACTATCCATATTGCACTTGTATCACTATCTCTTCGCCAAACTAGTGCACCTATACAATTTACCATTGTATTGGGTGTGTTGGGGATGCAAGAGACTCTTTGTTATTTGGTTGCAGGGTTGTTTGAGAGAGACCATCTTCATCCTACGCATCACACGGATTGATAAACCTTAGGTCATCCATTTGAGGGAAATTTACTACTGTCCTACAAACCTGTGCACTTGCAGGCCCAACAACATCTACAAGAAGAAGGTTGTGTAGTAGACATCATACTACCGCTTCTACTGCCGCTGCTTAGTGCCGCACAATCCGACACGAGAGGCGACTCCCTCGAGCCGACGCGGTAGGAGCCCGGTACCGCAGCGGTACTACGGCTGAGGACCCACAGGCGGTACTACTGCCGCCTGTGGCTCTTGAGCGGTACTACCGCTAGGCACCACGGTACTACCGCTGGGACCAAATCACACTCATAGAAAGAGAAGGAAACCTCCATCGAAGCGGGAAGGCTCAGTGGGTGCGAAAAGGATGTGTACGTGTTGATTCCACCCTAGCCTTACCAAAGCGGACCCCCTCTTGATAGTACGGTGACTCCTACGAAACAATTCCACCAAAACAAAAATGAAAGAGCTACACCGTCTTGATTAAAACTCCGAGGGGAAGGAATCATCTCGGGCCAAAGGATGAATCTCCGAAATGCTCAAAGCACACGATTAGTCCGCAAACGTGTTGTCATCAATCACCAAAACTACATAGAGAGAGATATGCCTTAACAGATGGGGTACAAAGTACATGATGATCTACCTCGGGATCATATGTGTAAACTCTAACCTCTAAAAACCTTACCTCTATAAATTAAACCCCTCGGCTTAAATAGGCATCACGGGTATTTATGGTTACACATGGTCGATTGCATCTAGAGATACAAATGCCGAATATTTGAATATGCCTTGAAGCATACACCAAGTCTTCAGAGGGCTCCATCTAGACTACGCCGGGGGCCATAGTGGATACGAACCAATCCTCGATTCTCGGCGGTCCTCGGCTCGACCCATAAATGGCAGGACAACGTGATGTGCACCCCCTAATCCAGGACACCGTTAGTAGCCCCTAAACTTCTTGGGATAACTTTGTCCTTTCTGGTCTTCGGCTTCGTAGGCGAGTTTGATCTTCTAATTTGACAACATATCTGAGGTTTTCTCGGGATCCGAAGTCCTTTTATTAACTTCCAATGCTCAACTTCTTCATTTATGCATCTATGTATGGACCCACATAACAACACGTTTCAGACCATCTGGGCATCTTTTGACACGACCCTTTACAAAAAAACAATCCAATGCCATCGTATTTGAAGGCCGTCGGTGTGAGGGTTTGAATTCTAAGGTCTTTTATGCCGATATCAATCCTTAAAGCTTTATTTCCAAGGTCCACTCACGACCCTTGGCGGTATTCCGGGGTCCACATCTCAGTATACCCGCTGGGGGTGCTATAGTGGGTCCCGAGATCCAGTGTTTTAGTTACCTTTCCTTGGTTTATGTACCTAAACAAGGCAAGGCGTCTGGGGAACATGCGGATTAATCATTTTGGGGATTTTTTTTCTTTTTCGTTGCCTTTCTTTGGTATTCTTCAAATCTTTCTTAGTTTTCACTTTGTTTTTTATTTATTTATTTTTCTTCAATTTTCTTCAGTTTTGTTTCTTTCTTTCTTTCTTTCTTGTTTTCCATCAGTTTCTTCAAATACCAGATTATCATTCTTTGAATACATGGTCAACATTTTTTGAAATTCTTGATTACCATTTTTCAAATACAAGTTTAAGATTTTTTTAATATATGGTCAACATTTTTTCTATACACATTTAACATTTTTCCAAATGCTTGATCAATATTAATTCTTGATTAATATTTTTATATACATGAAAAAATCAACATTTTTTTAATACATGATCAACATTTTTTCTATGCACATTTAAAATTTTCCAAATGCTTGATTCTCATTTTTCTAATACTTGTTCAATATTTTTTCAAATGCTTAATTAAGATTTTTATATACATGATCAAATGTTTTCATCATTTTTTAATATATGTCCAACATTTTTTCTGTAAACATTTAACATTTCTCAAATGCTTGATTAACATTTTTCAAATACCTGTTCAACATTTTTCTCTAAATACTTGATCAACATTTTTATATACATGATAAAAAGATCATCATTTTTTAATACATGATCAACAATTTTTCCTATTTACATTCAACAGTTTTCCGAATGCTTGATTAACATTTTTCAAATACTTATTCAACATTTTTTTTAATACTTGTTCAACATTTTTTCAAATGTGCTTTGTAGAGTATTTTTGTATTATATATATGTAGAATATTTTAAAAGTATAAACAAAAGTACAAAAATAAAGCAAAAAACGAAGACAGAAAACAGAAGAAAAACCCCCAGAAAAAGTGCATGTGGCCTGCCGTGCGCATCGGCCGAACCATCTCGGTCGCCCCTTAAGAAAGTGCGAAGGTGGACTCGTTGAAGGGGAGACATAGGGACGCCCCTCCAGTCATGCTTGGGGGCTACTGACAGTGCAATACACACCGGTTGTGGCCCATCAGTTGGGAAGCCCGGTGGTGGGCCGGCCTCAGTGCCTAGGGCTAGGAGGCCTGGTGGTGGCCCGGCTCGAGGCTAAAAGATTATCTTGGCATGCAAGCCAAGATGCCGACGACGTTAGATCGGTTAGGCACCGTGTAAACCCTAGCTCTCGTCTTCTATATAAGGCGAGGCTAGGGCTAACCATTACCATTTACTCATTGATCAATATTGTAACCCCCGTGTACAAACTCCCTTCTGGTACTTCTCACCACGTTCCCCACCCTACCGAGGGTGTTGGTTGTTTCCCGTACCGTCACACAGGAAAACTCGGTTGCATGTGTGAAGACATAAACACCAACTACATCCCTTGTCTCACTTGTAAGACTATCTCATTTATTGTATGATGGTCATGTTTTCTTGATCATAGGGCATCGTTCAAGTAACAAGGATGTCTGCAATAATGGGAGCACATTGTTAGCAGCAATGGTGTTGGACATACACAACTTATGATATAGTACGGGATCCCATCGTCACTATGTTATCAGTATTACCATATTATGTGTTAATGTATACTCACGTCCTTAGACCATAAGAACATCGTGGACCTTCATACCTGAAGGTTACTTTGGGGTTGCCAAACATTATCCATAATAGGGTGATCATAATAGTAACTTTCAGTTTCATCAGAAAAGTATGTCAAGGGATCCAATTGTTCAAGATTGGGATTTGCTCCATCGGCCAATAGGAAGCCGTCACATCGAGGATCGATAGTTGGCCACAGCGTTAACGGGTATCGGATCTAGAACCCGCACCCATTAGCTTGACGACGACCCATTTGGGAGGTTGCAACATGTTGGCTACCCTTGATGAAGCACTTCCATGTCGCGACATACATGGATGACAAAAACATGACTTACTATGACAAACACGTATCATCTTGGATGTGTCTTTTTTTGGGTAGTTTGACATACTGCCTATCAGGTTCACTAAGATCCTTCAAAGCTTCAAAGGAGAAAAATATAGCAAATAAGACATGAAACGTACCTGGCGGTAGTGAATAAAAATACGCAAAGAAGATCAACAAATAAACCACGAAAATTCAAAAAACTGGAATTTTGGGATATCAAACCTGGGTGCCTAGTCTACTCCCGTGTGAAGTTTTGTGAAAATATACCAAGAAATGTATTCTCAGTAAAAAAGAAAAAAATTCTCTGTATAGAAAAAAATGTTTGGATAGATCGTAGGTTATACTCTATTTTCTTCGCCGCGGATACATTTTCTAGCATTTTTCCATCATACGGGAGTAGATTGGGCACCCAGGTTTGACCCTAATTTTTAGTTTTTCTTTTGAATTTCCTTGGTATTTTTTGAAATTACTCCTCTGTATTTTCCCAGCTTTAGACAACCATATAGTAGATAGATCAACCTAAGAATTGATTCAGTTGATGTTTTGATTGAGTTGAAAGCCCACCCATTTTACCCCCTCTCCTAGAAATATAATGGGAAACTGAAAATGAAAAGTGAAATTGTCGGAGGTTCAACGTCACCAGGGCTGAGCAACCCGTCACCAACGCTGTGCGGCTCAACGTCTTGCCTCATGTGCACACGACCTTGAGTTGGCAACCCCCCCCTCTTGTACCCTTTTCCTTCCTATCAATGAAAAGATATGCACCCTAGCATATTTGTGAGAGAAAAATTTGACGGAGGCAACAAACTAACCGACCGGCGACGGGAGGGAGGGAACTGACAGTCAAGGCAGAGGAAGAGAGGCGACGAAACAACGATAGGCGGCGGCGCAAGGCAGGAACACATGCGGAGGAAACATGACAGGGGGCGGCATCGAGAGGGAGGAACACAAGAATGTAGGTTTTTTTTTGAACTTAACACAAAAACGTAGGTTAATAGACATAAGGGGATTTAAGGACTAAAGTAAAAAAAAAAAGAAACCGGGAAAACCGACCTCTCCTTGCATCATGTATCCCATTGTGAGTCGACCAGGACTTAGTTAAATTTCAGTCGACTAAGAATTAGCAAAACCATTACGGAGTTACTCTGGATACAGAACCCTTCCAGCACTCCCAAACAAGGATCGTCACTTTTAACCAATGAATCAACAGATAACTTCCCCGTGCAATAGTTATACGAATACGGGAAGAAACGGAAGAATTCCTCAAAAAGCGAACTAGAGGCAGGCCATGAAGCATTAACACCTTTGTCTGATTGTTCTTCAGTGATTCTTCAGTACATACAGAGTAAATGAAGAAACGCAAAATCTATACTGATATTTACTCGATCAATCTGTTGGCACACACAAAAAGGAACATTCTGAATGTCGATAAGGATAAGCAAGTTGAGCAAGCAATTGGATAAAACGGATCATGTACGAAACAGGTGAGATCACCTAGACGATCAAAATCTTCTAAACTTCCGTTGAAAACTTAACTTGCTGATCCGAGCAGATTTTAAAATTGTGCTACTGTATTGTAACACAATAGAATCACCATCTCACCACAATCACATATTTACACAGAGGAAGTATAACTGACCAACAGAATTAGAAATAAGCAGGCACAGTTACTTATTGTTTCTGTTGCCCCTCCCCCTTTCTGAACTTTAGTTTCAGTATATTCTCTACTCAAGTAAAGCTCGAGCTCAAGCCGGTGCCGAGAGCCATGTGCGGTTCAACACATGCAAGCACAATACTATGCAGATTGCAGCGACAACCATGGACCTTTCGCTCATGTACCTCAAGACACACAATCCAACCCTCGCTGTGGCATCACCACCAGCCCTTGCAGCATCATGCAGCCTCCACAGCACAAACTCAAGGAAAGACCGCACTGCCTCGAATGTCGCCCTGCCCGTCAGATCCAGAACAAGCTTCCGATTGCTTGGAACAGCAAGCGCACTCGAGACCGTTTCTGTCCATCCTTCCCCAACCTCACCATTGCCACTGTGAGCATTTCCATTGCCATTGGAGAGTATGCCGTGGGAGGTCTTCACCAACGTCTCGACGGAAGCACTGCAGAGTGCCACCAGAAGCTTTTGCAGCTTGGAGTCGTAGGCCGGGTTTGTGGCAGCGGCGCAGATCTGATCGTAGGTGTTGATGTGGATGGTCTTGTCAATGAAGACGCCCACGGCGGTGGCCGTGAAGACCTCCACCCAGCTGCGGATCTCCCTACGGCAACTCCCACTGGTGACCACGTCTACCCAGCTCGCCGGCGATGATCCCGCCGATCCTGAAGGATCGGCTGGGACAGAATAACAGGCGAGCACGATGTCGCGCCCGAAGCTGCCCGCCACGGCTGAGACGAGCCGCTCGCCGGCTGGGGAGAACAGCTTCTCAACAAGACGATCCGAAAACGCTACCTCGCCTCCGGAAGCTGGACTGGTGGCGGAGGCGTAGCCGCGGAGCACGCCGGCGGTGAGGGCCCCGGAGAGCGCGGAGGCGGAGGCGGACGCCTCGTAGGAGGAGGCGAGCTTGGAGAGTTGAGTGAGAGTGGTAGGCAGCGAGTCGGAGTCAGATTGGAGAAAGGCCGCGAGGTCGGAGGCGACGGCGGCGACGGCATCGGCGAGGGACGAGAGAGCCGAGGCCAGGCGGGAGATGCGGCGGCGGCGGGCGGCGACGGCTGGGTGGTGGTAGATCAGGTAAGCACCAGCAGCAGCGCCCGCACAGACGATCCAGCGGCGGTGGCGGCGGGAGAAGGTGGGGACGCAGTTCATGGCGGCCGGAGTCGGGGTTCGGATGGGGAATTCGCCAGGACCAGTGGTAGTCGGAACACGAGACTACGTGGCGCGTGGAGTAGAATCGGACCGTGGATCCCTGTCCCTTGGCGTGGGACCAGTGAAGTCTGTTTTAAATATTTCATTTACGACGATAAGTGTCACAGCAATGTACTAACACCCCCACACATTTTTTACATTAAAGTTGTCATTCAAAAAAAAATCTCAAAAAACTGAAACTTGTCATCCAAACAGAAAGTTGACATGCTTCACAAATAAAGTTGCCATCCTCTTGTAATTAAAGTTGCCGCCAAAAAACGTGTGGGCGGAATTGCTTTGCGCCACACGTGTGAGCGTTATCATTTGGATTTATTTAAGAGTAAAATGCATCGGAAGTCACTGTTTTTGCTCCATCTGCTCACTTCAGTCACCGTACTTAGGGATACATGCAATACGGTCACTATATACGACAAGACGTGATTATACGGTCACTGTAGCACGTATTGAGCTCGTACACCGCCCCTTTTGACCAATGGACCGCGCCAGGTGGCAGGGAGCGGCCGTCCGCGCGACCATTTTGCACAAAACCCCCCGTGTCATTGGAAATGGATCAAATCCCCTTGCCTGTTCGTCTTCGTTACCACCGAAGCAGAGGAAGCGGCGCAGAAGAGAGGGAGGCGATCGTCGCAGCGCACCGGCTCATCGGCGTCGGACACGCCGGCGAGGGTGGAGACGCGCGGTTCGTCAACCCCTGTTCGTCGGGGGCGTGCATCGGCGTGGCGGCGATGGCACCAGTTCGTCGCCCTGACGGCGCGCCGCCCCCGAAGTACAGTAAGTCCCAAAATTTCCCCTTTCTTCTTGAATTTTTGGGTTGTTAATCTCCAATATCTCGTCTGGGCATAAGAAATCTTCAGTTGGTTCTAGGGTTCCTCGCATTGGAGTCCATATTTTCGCAGGCTAGGGTTTTGCGCGGGATTTGGGGGTTCAGAGTAGGGTTTTATGTTTGTTCTTGATTGTGACGAATTTGTACCTATTTGGATCAGAGTAGGGCTTGGACATCATCAATTTTGGGTTAGTTGCATAGGACCGGCCGCACTGGACTTCTGATTCCGCTAGGGTTTGGTGCTCTGATTTGGGGGTTTAAGGGTGTAAAGGTGGTGCCTTGTCGATGTTTCTGATCCTTGTGTAAATGTTTTATTTTTACAAGGCACACGGAGCAAAAAAAATTCAGTTCAGATCAACCATGGAGGATATTTCCTTGGCCATGGTAGCATCCGTTCTTATGTGAATGCTCATGTTGTCTGGTATGATGAACTTGATGAAGTGACATGGTCTCCACTTGTGGTTGAGAACATAGTGGAAGAGATTGGGTGGGAAATGGCAGGCAGACTGAAAGTGTACTACCTGATTCCTATACTGTCAATCACGCAAAATGGATTGAGAGAGATCAGAGGAGATGCAGACACTGATCAGATGCTGACATTTTTGTCTCTTGGTCATAACTCTTTCAGTCTATATTTGGACCATGACAACAGCTTGGATTCCAACCGTACTGAGGATGATGTGGTGAATTTCCCAATAACTCACCTGCCTCCAGTATTCAGTCCTAGAAGAGCATGTAACAATGAGCCAGATAGATCAGAAGGAGCACAACCTATTCCTATACAGGTGGTCTACCCAGACAGTTCAGCAGATGATGCTAGCAACTATGTGTTTGCAAAGAGGAACTGCTCTGTTGTCAATGATGAAGATGCAAATATGGAAGATGCAGAGACTGTTGTCATTCAAGCTGAGCAGGAGAAGCAGAACCTGAGATGGAACAACCACAACATGATGCAGAACAACCACAACATCAGGCAGGAGAGAAAGAGGAGGAAGTTGTGACCAGGAGAACAAGAAGGCAGTGCAATTCTTATGCAATGGCAGAAGAAGAAGAAGATACAGATGATGACAATGATTCAGATGATTCAGATTTTGATCCTGGTGCCATAGTAGATAGTGATTATGACATGAATGATGGTGATGATGATCTATATGCAGACAATGTAGACATGGATGAACCTGAAGACAAACAAGTGAGAGGGAAACAGTCAGTTAAAGATAGTGCAAAAGAAAAGGATTCAGATAAAGGAAAAGATAAAGTTGGAGACAAAGGCAAAGAGAAGCAAGAGGATGAACTATATGAGTCTGAAGGTGATGATCTATGGCCACCAGATGAAGATGATGAAGAGTTGTACATGAAGTTCAAGTCATTTAAGGAAGAGGACCTATAGTGTCCTAAATTTCATGTTGGCCAAGTTTTCCAAATAGTTGAGCTACTGAGGACAGCCATAAAAGAGTATTGCTGCAAGAATAGAGTGGATGTTAAGTTGCCTGTGAATGATAGAAAAAGATTGAAGGCCAAATGTGATGATGACTGTACTTGGTATATGTGGGCCTCTTATGATAGTAGAACCGAGTGCTTTATGGTCAAGAAGTATGTCAGTGAACACACCTTCACAAAGAAGTGGAAGATCAAGGCTTTCACTGCTCCATTCATTGCCCAAAAGTATTTGGAGAGCTTCAGAGCTGACCAGGATATGAACATGAGAAACTTCTCCAGGGTTGTGCAGAAGGAGTGGCACATGACCCCAACAAGGACCAAATTGCAGAGGGCTAGGAGGCTGGCTATGAAGATCATACATGGTGATGAGAAAGGGCAATACAAATTGCTGTGGGACTATGGCAATCTGGTCAAAAGGGGCGGTGTACGAGCTCAATACGTGCTACAGTGACCGTATAATCACTTCTTGTCGTATATAGTGACCGTATTGCATGTATCCCTAAGTACGGTGACCGAAGTGAGCAGATGGAGCAAAAACAGTGACTTCCGATGCATTTTACTCTTTATTTAATAGCCGAGAGGTATGAACGGTTGGGAAAAACCCTCTATGTGGGTCATGAGAGTCGATTATCCAACCGAGACCTTAGAGGGGAGTGATAGACTAGACTCTGGAGCTTTAAACAAACTTATAATAAGCCTAATCAAAGCAGGCGCTTGTTTGGTAGTTGTTAAAGAAAATATGTATGTAATATCATAAGAGAAGCAATTGTCGTACGACCTGTAAGCATCACTTTTGACTTCCTTCCTACCTCATCCGAGTTTTCTCAGTGACTTCCCCATAGTAACGGGAGACGTTTTTTCACCCTAAAGGAAAGGAAAGGAAATTCGAAGAAATCAGATTTATCAATGAAATTAGCATCTACTAATCTAACTAGCGAACCAATATTAGCATCATTTTTGGGTTCTTACCTTTTATTGACTCTTCACCGAGTGATACACTGCTACTTTTGGTTCGAGTGATACACCACGGCATGTTACGGACATATTCTATCCTTGAAAAAAGGAACAAATGGCGAACATACGCTATCCAACAGGAGCCCCGACTTATATGACTATTCCTATCATTAAGCGAATGCTGGAACGAAAGTAATCCCTTGAAGTTCAATATAAAGGGTATTGCAAACAATTAGAGAGCAACGTAAATGAATCCTGACGTTCAAATTAGTGCGGAGCAACCCGCCACGCCATTGACCGACCCAGTACGGGAGGTCCCTTCGTTACTGCATGCGGGCTTTGCGTCGGAAGGCGTGCTGAAGGTTGCAACACCACTAGGAGCTGACTGCTGGGGAACGAAGCATGAAAATCAAAAACAAATCCTTTGAACACCCAAGATCTAATCTAGGAGATGTATAGCAATGATAAGGGAGTGTGTCTACATACCCTTGTCGACCGAAAGCGTTAGTGTCATAACGCGGTTGATGTAGTCGTACTCTTCACGATCCAATCACGATTCAATCTAATCTAGTGCCAAACGGACGACATCTCCGGGCTGTTGAGTTATATGACTTAGATCGTCTGCATCCGGAGGGCGGACATAAGTCCCTTAAAAATTTGCTCTAAACGCATCCTCAAGCTCTTCCCAACTTCCAACAGTGTTTTCTGGGAGGCTTTTGAGCCAATGACGGGCTGGCCCTTTTAGCTTGAGGGGTAAATATTTTATGGCGTGGAGATCGTCTCCTCTAGCCATGTGTATGTGTAGTATATAATCCTCTATCCAGACTCCAGGGTCTGTTGTTCCGTCGTAAGCCTCTATGTTTATGGGTTTAAACCCTGCTGGGAATTCGTGATCCAGCACCTCATTGGTGAAACATAGTGGGTGTGCGGCGCCCCTGTATTTGGGTGCACCACTGTCTTCGGACACTTGACGTGTTGTGTTGCTTCCTGGGGCCCTCTTCTTTGGCCCGTAAATGGACCTGGCTGGGCCATCTGTTTTTCCAGGGTCATGAATCGGCTTGTGTGCGGTGCCGCTTTTAGATTTTGGCCTATCATCTGGTCGTCTATCCGCCCAGACGGCCTCTTTGTGTTTTTGACTGTGGGGGCTCTATGGCCTCCTTGTCAAATTCTGGCAGCAGCTTGCGCTTCGGGTAGCTCTTTGATTGATGGCCATTGCCGTATTTGTCTGCGGTTTTGAGCACTTTGCTCCACCTCATTCTGAGTATATCTTCCGCTGTTTTGAGTTTCCGTTTTTCCTTCTTCAAACTTCTTGCTGTGGCGACGAGTCTTTTCCGAAGGTTTTTATTCTCCGGCGGTGTGTCCGGCGTGAGGTCGACTGGACTGTTGGTTTCGCCGGGCATGGATTGATTATCCGATTCGTCCTGTTCGGACGATTGCTTGTCCGCATGTTCGTCGTCCACTGTTTTGCCCTGCTCTATTGCTTGGTCATGAGGAGCGCTGTTGTTATCGAGGCGGGACTTAGGGCGGCGTCTACGTCGCCGTTTTGGTAGTTTATCAGCAGTATTATCCTTTACCGCGTCCTGTTGGTCCTCGTTATCGCTTCCTTTTGGGGTATCCATCATGTATACGTCATGTGTTGGGGTGGTCTTCCAGTGCCCTGTAGGCGCTGGTTCTTGATCGTCTCCGGCATCGTCATCCATACCGTCGATGTCTTCGGAGTCATAGTCTAGCATGTCTGTTAGATTGTCGAAAGTGGCTACAAAGTGGGTGGTGGGTGGGCTTTGAATTTCTTCGTCGTCCGCATCCCAACCATCCTGGCCATGATCCGGCCAGGTCTCTCCGGATAGCGAGAGATGTTTTAACGAATTTAGGATGTCGCCAAAGGGCGAGTGTTGGAAGATGTCCGCGGCGGTGAACTCCATGATCGGCGCCCAATCAGATTTGATTGGAAGGGGCACGGGAGGTTCGGAGTCCGGCAGGGAGTCCTGCACCTCGGAGTCACGAGCTTCGCAAGGGACAAGGTTAGTGTTCGGCTCCATCGCCGTGGAAGTTGCAGCCCCCGAGGCGGTACCCAGCCACCGGTCCTCGATCTGGGCGATCGGCTCCGGACTAAAGGCCGGAGCGGATTCGTGTGTGGCCACCAGGGCACTGTCCGGCGGCAGAGCTAAATCATGCCCATCGTGACAGTGCGGCACGCCCGGCTGTGGCTTGAGCCCGTCGAGGATCAAGTCCCCGCGGATGTCGGCCGTGAAGTTTAGGCTTCCGAACCTGACCTGACAGTCAGGGGCGTAGCTTTCGATCTGCTCCAGATGGCCAAGTGAATTAGCCCGCAGTGCGAAGCCGCCGAATACGAAGATCTGTCCGGGGAGAAAAGTCTCACCCTGGATAGCGTTGCTGTTGATTGAAGAAGCCATCGAGCCTATCGGTGACGACACAGAGGAACTCTCAATGAAAGCACCAATGTCGGTGTCAAAACCGGCGGATCTCGGGTAGGGGGTCCCGAACTGTGCGTCTAGGCGGATGGTAATAGGAGACGAGGGACATGATGTTTTACCCAAGTTCAGGCCCTCTTGATGGAGGTAAAACCCTACGTCCTGCTTGATTAATATTGATGATATGGGTAGTACAAAGTGGATCTACCACGAGATCAAGGAGGCTAAACCCTAGAAGCTAGCCTATGGTATGATTGTTGTAATGGAAGTTATGTCCTACGGACTAAAGCCCTCCGGTTTATATAGACACCGGAGAGGGCTAGGGTTACACAGAGTCGGTTACAATGGTAGGAGATCTACATATCCGTATCGTCAAGATTGCCTTCCACGCCAAGGAAAGTCCCATCCGGACACGGGACGGAGTCTTCAATCTTGTATCTTCGTAGTCTTGGAGTCCGGCGGATGATGATAGTCCGGCTGTCCGGACACCCCCTAGTCTAGGACTCCCTCAGGTAGGGCGGTCAGAAAACGGGTTCTGGGATCGGTTCGGACTCCCGCAAACCTCCCCACATTTGTCTCTGTTTTGCGGGCAAAATCGCGTCCGGACCGCTCCGCGGACCAATATAGATCGGCGTTGGATGGCTTCTGCGGCCCGGACAGCGTGATCCGAATGGTTGCGGGAGGTTTACGGATCCGTATTGAAGCGGCCCTTATGAATATCCACAAAACTTTTCAGAAAATTTGAAATTTCTAAATTTCAGTTTGCGAGAGGCGAGCATAGTAGGCCGTGGAAAGAGCTCGGATGACAGTAAAATTTAAAAAAACTTTTTTGACAAATGTTCTAAGAGTTTACAAAATTTCATCATGTAATTACATTTGTGAAAGTCGTTGCAAAAAAGAAAAAAAATTAGTGCTCCAAAATCCTTTCAAAAGTACTTCCTTCTTTCCATAATATAGTGCATATATATATTTAGAAAAGTCAAACTTCAGAAACTTTGATCAAATTTATAGAGAGAAACATTTATGTCTAGAATGCCAAACATATATCATTAGATTCATTATAAGATGTAGTTTTGTACTTGATATTTTTTATATTATAGATATAAATAGTTTTCTCGGTTAAAGTTTCTTTTTAAAAAATCTATACGCACTACATTATGCAATAAAGGGAGTAGCATTTTCAGAATATTGATTTTTTTACCACGCTTTCTAGAATGTTATTCCATAATAAAATTTTAGAAGCTCCTAGTGCATTTGTCAAAAAAATCATATTTTTTTGTTTTACCGTTTACCAAGCTCGTCTGACTCGGGCTGAGACTAGTCATAATGAAGAGTAACTTAGCCTAATAACATGCATATGTTAATAGTCTATGTTACTACCTCCATAGTGGGTAGTGTCATAGTTGTGATAACATAGACAGTTTCATTTATTACTTTCTAGACTCATTTTACATTGGGAACCGCTATATTATGGTAACATATTACTCTATTTCGCTCTCTCTTCTTTAATTACTTGACACATCATCTTTTCTGCTTATGTGGCATGCATGTTACTACTTTCTCTGTCTAGGTGTGTAAGTCATCTTACGAAAACCAAATAATCCAAAACACTTAGGCGCAGTGCATTAATTTCTACCTCGTTTCTTGTTTTTTGACATATCAACCAATAAGAGATGAGGGGTGTGCATGCTTTTAATGACTTGAGATTACTAAACACGACATGCAGTGGTTAGTCATTGCATTGCATGCTATTAATTAGCAAATAAACATTAAAGTCTCTCGTTTTCACTTTTTCTCGGTGCATAACCTAAGATGACTTACTCACCTAGATGAAGTGAGTACCTGGGTTACTCTTATGACTGGGCTGAGAAACTCCACTTCCAACCGAGCACCAGATATTCTCCCGCTAGCGTAGATAACCACGGCAATTAACAACGCGGTGCCTCAATAACAGTGGTAGTTACGTAACCTGCAAAAAAAAACCGGATGGATCGACATCAGTAGAGCATCGGATATGCGCACTGAGAGTGCGTACGAGCTGGTGGTGACTCTGACACGTACACCTACGCTTCAGCTCAGACGCACTAACCTAAAGCTAAACCAGCAACCACATGGAATCGCGCCACGCACACGCGCAGCACCGCCCCCCTCACCACCTTTCTTCCTTCCCCGCCCACTTTCCTTTTCCCCGCGATGGAGTCGCCGCGCCCAAAGTCATAAATACCCACCTCCTCCGCACCAATCTTTGTCCACTCCTCCCAAGTTCCAAGAATCCTCCTCGCTTTCCCCGACGCACACAAAGCTATGACCATGGCGCCAGCCGGAGGACGCACTACCCATCTCCTCCTGCTCGCCCTCCTCCTGTCCTTCGTCCTCCTCTCCTCCGCGGACGGGAGCTACCCGGAGCGCCCCGGCCAGGGCGCCGGGGGATTCTTCAGCGGCATACCGTGGTTCCGCGGCGGCCAGCCAGGTGGCGCCCGAGGTGCTGGAGGCATGGGCGCTGGGTTCGGTGGCGGGTGGGGCGCCGGCGGCGTTGGGCCAGGGGGCGGTTTCGCCCGGCGCGGGGTGGTGCAGCCGTCGGTGGTCTGCGCCGAGCAGGGTCCCTGCTACCAGCAGCGGCTCACATGCCCGTCCAAGTGCTTCAGCTCCTACAGCTACCATGGGAAAAATGGCGGGGGAGGTGGTGGCGGCGGTGGGTGCAGCTTCGACTGCACCAGCTGCAAGGCCCACTGCTGATCGATCCAACCAACCAACCTACGGCGGGGGAGATGGGGGACCGGAGATGGATCGCTGCACACTCACATACACATCCAGGACGAGACGGCCATGAACTGATGAATTAAGCCCATTAGTTGTACTTGTAGCAGCAGGAGTATCCTATTCCCTATGCATGATGTGAGAGCATAGGGTACGTGTGTGTATCTATGAATAAAAATGGATGTAATAAACTGAGCGATGGTTTTGAGGCTTTGAGCGTGCATATGGTGTTGACCATGTTATAACTGTTTGTGATGAATGGTTTTCGCCTCATATCGTGTTCAGAACGGGACAGGCTACTGATTTTGTTTTTTCGGCCAAAAACTTCTGTCAGTCGATTCGCTGCTCACTTCAAGCTTCCTACTCAAGCGTTGTATAGCTGCTCACTACACCTCACTTCATCACCCAGTTCCCCGAAAAGAAAACAATATATTTAGTTTGAGCGCATGCATGTACTCCCTCCGTTCTAAAATAGATGACTTAACTTTATACTAAAGTTATGATAAAATTGGGTCATCTATTTTGGAACGGAGGGAGTATTTATTTCTTCCTGCGTTTGTATGAACTACCTATTGCCTTTTTATGAAAACTGTGTATACCTAATCATGTTCTCACGGTGGCAATCATACGTACGTAACGTAATCTAATTCTCATGTTTAAGGTTTCAAGCGGTAATCATGCACGTCCCTATTCGAATCGAGGCTAAAAATAAAAGAGTTTCTAAGAGAAAAATGAATTAGTGACAATGATACTACCCTTTAAGAAGTAAATAAAAAAATGACAAAATTGGTGCGCAATTTACACATAAATTATAACTTTTTATAATATGCAAGAGCAAGAATACACTAGAGTTTTTTCGCCAAAAAGAAGTTTTACCAGAAGGAATGAATTAGTCGCCCTGGTTTTACCCTTATAGAAGAGAGGAATATTGAAGTTTCTAAGAAAGAAAAAACTAGTGCCGTTGGTATTACCCTTCAAGAGGAAAGAAATGAAAGAATGACAAAATTTGCACACAATTTACACAGAAATCGTATTTTTAGAATATGGAAGAATAAGAAATTAATAGTGGAATTTCACAAAAAAAATCCTCAGAACGACTAATTTAGTAGCATTGGTATTACCCCTAAAGAAGAAAGAAAATGAAACAAAAACTAAGCATCAAAATAATGACGTTTTCTAATAAAGAATAAATTAGTGGCATTGGCATTACCCTTTAAGAAAAAAAACTAAAATAGAATGAACCCTTTAAGAGTGACAAAATTGAAAAAAATATCAAAACAACTTACGTAGAACTTGCGCCTTTTATAATATGCAAGAATAATCATATATAGTGGAATTTCGCAAAAAAAAATCCTAAAAAGGAATGATTTAGTGACATTAGTATTCCCTTAAAAGAAAGAAAATGAAACGAAATCTAAAAAAATCAAAATTATCAAGCTTTCTAAGAAAGAATAAATTAGTGGTATTGGTATTACCCTTTAAGAAGGAAGAAAATGAAATAAAAACTAAAACTGAATCAAAATAATAAAGTTTCTAAGAAGAATGAATTAGTGGCATTGGTATTGCCCATTAAGAATAAAAAATAAAAAAATCAAATAATGGCAAAAATTGCACACAGTTTGCACAGAAATTGCGTTTTTATAATATGCAAGAATAAGCATATAATAGTAAAATTTCAATAAAATCCTAAAAAGAAATGAATTGGTGGCATTGGTATTATCAAAAAGATGAAACTAAAACTAAAACAAAATCAATATAATGAAATTTTCTAAGAAAGTATGAATTAGTGGCATTAGTATTACTCTGCAAAAAAGTAAAATTATTAAGCATAATGACAAAAATCTGCACACAATATACAAAGAAACTATGCTTTTCTATAATATGCAAGAATAAACATATAATAGTGGGATTTCAAAAAAAAAGTTACTAAGAAGGAATGAATAGTGACATTGATACCCCCCAAGCCTATGCAGAGGTCAGACACATGCAGACCATTGCTGCAGCAATACAACCATCGACGGCCACATCGGATGTGTGGCACTACATCTGGGGCAAAACGAGTTTCAAGTCTACGGATTACTACCCTTCTTCAGGGCCGTTCACTCCCACCAAGCCTTCGGTTGGATCTGGAAATCAAAATGCACGATGAAACTAAAAGTGTTTGCTTGGCTGCTATTTCACGATAGGCTCAACACACGCAATATGCTCAAAAGAAGGCACTATAACATTGGAGATTATCACAATTGTCTCCTCTGCGGTTAGAACATCGAGGAAACTGTTGAACATATGGCCTTCACCTGCTCCTTCAGCAGCAATGTTGGGACAAACTTGATATCAACTAGGAGCCCTTCCCCGGTCGTCTGCAAGCTATTGAGGATAAAAAAATGGCCATCCATCACCTTTGTTCTTAGAAAACATTCATCGTGGCGGCCTGGAGCATCTGGAAGGAGAGGAACAATAAACATTTTAGAGCTATAGCCCCCTCATTTCGGTCCTGGCTTGACAGCTTCAAGAGGGACTTTGAGCTACTTCACCACAGGGTTAAAGAGGCAAATAGGCCTTTGGTTCTTAACTTTGTAAGATCTCTTTATTAGTCCACCTAGTTAGCATCCTTCTTTCTTGCCACAAAGTGGCTAAGACACCCACCATGTAAATACTCCATTGTACAGTGTACTATTTTATTAATATATTAACACAGTAGGAGCCTTTCCTACTGTTCACGGTAAAAAAAATAGTAACATTGATATTACCCTTAAAGAAGAAAAAAACAATCTTTTCTAAGCTAGAATGAATTAGTGCCATTGGTATTATTACCCTCTAAGAGAGAAAATGAAAAAAAACTTTAAAAAGCTTGCACACAACTTTGCACTTTTTAAATATGTAAAAATAAACATATAATAGTGCAATTTTCGCACTCTAGTATAATTTATCCAAATGTTATATATTACTTACATGTATACATTTTGCACTCACCCAACATCCACAAATACCCATAAAAATTCGACTAAAAAGGCAAAAATGCAGACAAGCAAAAAATGGGGAAGCACTCTAGGCCTATAAAGAGGCAACATGAGATGGGCTTCAGCCCAATAAGAAATCAACTGGCCCAAGAAAGTGGTCAGTCAAAAAATTGGGCCCAAAAAAGACAGCAATCATAGCAAAGAAAATAATAAGAAGCACGAATCTTGAAGCAGAAATTAATGGCCCAAAAAATCGACTGACCCAAATAGAATTTTGGGGCAACTTGCATATAACTAAATTGGTTCAGAACACGGTAAAGATATACATACACGCTTGTTTGCTAAAGATAAAACCTCGGAGCCTCTATTATCAGATAACTGAAGAAAAAAAGATTCATCAATCACTTTTTATATAAACCGTCCGATCTTCATTCAACCGCCCAAAACAGATCTAGCACTGTTCATTCATGGTCGGCGCATGCTACCGCGCGTCGCTTCGCCGCACGATCCTACCCTTGACCTCCCCCCACTGCCTTTGTTGGTCGCCGCCCCGGCTATCCCTCTAAACCCGATGCATTAATGGAGAACTCCGGCGATCCTCTACACCCTCTCCTCCCACATGTAAAATAAATAATGGGGTCATTGCTTCACCCAAAGGTAGATGGTGGGGCTGCCTCTTCTTAGGCGAGCTTATTTCTTCTCCGGCGAGGTCCGACCAACAGGGAACGTAAAATAAGAAGAACAAAAAGTACAAAACATAAAATTATGGTGCATTGATATAAAAATATAGGGTGGTTGAAGAATAGTTATTCCTCACCAAGGGTGACGAATAGTAAATCCGGGGTGACCGTTATCTATACCTAATAATAAAGCGGCTACTGCTTCTAGAGTTACGTCATTAAAATTGTCTCCAAAGTTGGAAAAAATTACTCACAATGCCACCTAGAAGTGACAAAAAAGGTATTGCAGGGAATCCCAGGCCTGAGCCGGCCCTAGCATAGGGACCTACTATACTGCGCTCTGCATGTTGCAGAAGACACAGCAAACGCGTTTGGGCTAGCCCATTTTGCGGATGCCTGTTTTTAGTTTCTTTTTTATTTTTGTTTTTCTGTTCCACTTTTGTTTGTTTCTACTTTAAATAGTTTGAAACTTTAAAAAACTTTTGAAATTTAAGAAAAATGAGAATTTGAAATATAATTACAATGTTCAAGAAACCATAAAATGTTTGTGAATTCAAAAAATGCTTGGGACTTTTATAAAAATGTCCGCTTATTCAAACAAATGTTCGTAAACTAAAAAAATAATTCGTGTAATTAAAATTATTAATGAAATTGCCAATATGTCTGTTAAATCAAAAAATGTTCATGCATTTTAAAAAATATCCTAAAATTTTAGAAATAGTTCGTGAACTACAAAAGAGTCTATTTACTCATAAAATGTTTACTGATTCAGAAATTGTTCATGCATTTCAAAAAATGTCCGTGAATTTCCAAAAAAAAAACACCAATTTCAAAAAAAATGTTAGTCTATTCTAGAATTGTTTGTTGATTCAAAATATGTTGCTTAAAAACCGTTCGCAATATAACAAAATCTTGACAAAATTTAAAAAATGTTGGTAAATACTAAGAAATGTTCACACTTTTATAAAAAAAATCCCTAATTTGAAAAAGTCTACATGATTGATCGAGGATATGTAGTTAAACAGTAATGCTTCTGAGTCTTTGTGACAATATACCGGCGTGAATTATGAAGAATTAATTGCCAGGGTGGATCAGAATATTATAGTATGCTTTTTCAAAATATTTCTTGAAATTTAGAATAATTATTTGAATTACCAAGATTTTTGACAACCACAATGCTTTTTTGAAAATGTGAACATTGCTTCAATTTGTGAATAAATTATATTAAAAAATCTTTTTTTATTTTTATTTTTCTGTTCCATTTTTTGTCTATTTTTTCTACTTTAAATAATTGGAACTTTAAAATGCTTTTGAAATTAAAAAAAAAACAGAGAATTTTGAAATAAAATAAAATGGTCAAGAAAACATAAAATATTGTGAATTCAAAAAATGCTCAGGATGTTTAAAAAAATGTTCGCATATTCAAACAAATGTTTGCTATTTTGAAAGAAATGTTCGTAAAATAAAAAATGTCCATGATTTCGAAGAAAAAGTCCTTGTAATTAAAATTATTAATTAAATTGAAAAAATGTTTGCTAATTTAAAAACTGTTCATGCATTTTAAAAATTTCCCTAAAATCTTGAGAACAGTTCTTAAATTGTAAAATATTTTATTGATTCATAAAGTGTTTGCTAATTCAGAAATTTTTCGTGCATTTCCAAAAATGCCCATGAATTTCCAAAAGATATCCACCAATTTAGAAAAAAATGTTCGTCTATTCTAGAATTGTGCGCCATCTCAAAAGAAAATTCTTAAAAACCGTTTGCAATATAACTAAATGTTCGTGATTTTGAATTTTTTTTTGTAAATACTGAAAAATGTTCAAGATTTATTGAAATGTTCCAAAATTTGTAAAAATGTCCACAAATAATAGTACTTATGAGTCTTTGTGACTGTATACCTACATGAAGAATTAACTGCCGAGTGGATCTGAATATTATATTATGTTTTAAAAAAAATGTTTATTGAAATTGAGAATAATTCTTTGAATTACCAAAAAAAATTATAAACACGATTTTTTTTTCAAAAATGTGAACATTGCTTCAATTTGTTAATAAATTTAGAAAAATAAACATTTTCTTGCGTTTGTGAACAAATTTTCAAAATCATGCGATGAGATGTGAACAAAATATGGTCATCTCCATTGGATATTATGATTTTTTTCTCCCGTTGCAACACACGGGCCCTTTTGCTAGTATATATATAGGGAATTACTATTTGTTACCCTGCTTGAGGAATAGTTATTCTTCACCCACCCCTCTATTTTATAATCAATGCACCATAATTTTTCGTTTTGTCTATTTGTCTTATTTCATATGTAAAAAGAGAATGTAAAAAAATATAATCGCCATAAAAAGTATTTTATGTTAAATAAAATTACAAACGTAAAAACACAGTATAAAATATACATAAAATGCAGTTTTTCTAATCTTATGACCTATATTTTTTTCCCCTATGTCAAGTTTTACATAAAAAATTAATACGAACGTAACCATTTGTATTCCAAATGTAATTTATTTACAAACCGAACGTAAGATTATCTTCGGTGAAGATTAACTTATTCTGCATCCTGGGTGATGAATAATATTACTATCTTGAAATTGCAAACTTTTTTTGAAAAACAATAAAAAAATTGAAATTCAAACATCTTTTATTTTGTTGAACTTTTCTTGAATTCGAGGAACATGTTTGAAATTCAGGATTTTTTAGATATTGTGAATATTGTTTAAAAACATGAAGATTTTTTTCTAAATTACAAATATTTTTTGTGAATGCAAACAATTTTAAAAATTTGCAAATATGCTTTTGGACACACAAACACTTTTTCAAATTTACAAACATGTATTGAAATTTCGATTTAAAAACAATACTAAAAGAAAAGCAAAAATAAAAATAAAAAGGAAAGGAATGAGTGAAGAAAAAAAAGAAAATGGAAAACGAATGAAGAAAACAAAATAGAAAAGATAGATCAAAGCTACTTGGGTCGTCCCATCTGTGGTTCGTTCGCTGATTTACATATGTGAAGCTGGGGTATTTTGTTGCAAAGAGCGGCAAATAGGGATATTGCTTAATCCTGACATCCGGTGGTGGTAGTTTTTTCTTTTCTTTTTAGAATGCTCCGGTGATAGTAGTGTGACAACTGTGGCATGGGTCAAATTTATAGGTTGTCAAACAAAAATGAGAGTTGCAGTGGGCTATTCAAGGGCGCCCCATATTATATCTCTTACCCACGTCGGCTATTTATGGTCAGTACTAGGTTAGGGCCACTAAACATGTAATTATTTTCTCTTATATATTTTTATATTTTTTGAAACGCGAGCAAAAGCTCTGCTTCATTTCATTAATAAAGAAGGAGAAGCGAACGAGGTTCACGTGGTCTATTACGCCACAACAAATGAGAAGGAAACGCTTACTCCCACGACGTGATAGAACTCAAATGCATAGTCCCTGCGACACCCCAATTTTTGGCCTCCGCTTTGATGTTATGAATAAAAATGGGTGGCATGAAGGAAATGTTGTGAAAGACTCTAGTGTTTCTCTCCTTCCAAACCTCCTAGTTAACCAACATGATCAACGAGGAGACCGGCTTCCCCCTATGTCTAGGATGGAGAATCGTAGCCTTCAATCAAGCATGAATAAAATTGAGGCCTCCCAAATTTGCAATGGTCAGCTCCAGAGCATCTACCCAATTTTAGCAGTGGCCCAAATTCGGATGGTGTGTCTGAATAGAATGTTGAAAGAATCCACACAATCGACTACAAGGGGTTGATATGTCTCAAACTTATCTATAATATTTTATTGTTCCATGCTATTATAATATCACTTTTGAATACTTTTATAGATTTTTTTTCCGGACTAACATATTAATCTAGTGCCTAGAGCTAGTTTGCTGTCTTTTGAATGTTTTTGACTTTTCAGTAAATCTATATATAGGGAGCTCCAAAAACCTCGAGGATTTTTATTTATTTTCCCAAGTACTAGAGATTCCAGAAAGCACCGGAGGCGGCCGGGGGCCACCCCAGGCCCCCACGTGGCCAGGGCAACATCCGCATGTGTAGGCCATATCGACTCCCTGGCCACCGCCTTACGATGATTCTTTTGTCATCCAATATTTCGAGAAACCCTCCGTACCATTTTTTTCGTGATGTTTTCCGCCGCTGCAAATTCCTATTCCAGGGAGATCCAATTTGGAGGCCTCTTCCGGCACCCTACCGTCGGGGGAATCCATCACCCGAGCCATCTTCATCGACCTTGATGCCACCATGAACACGTGTGAGTAGTTTCCTTAGGACCTTAATGTCCATAGCAGTAGCTAGATGCCATCCTCTTTTCCCTTGCAATTCAATACAAAGTTCCCGTGAGATGCCACACATGATCGGGATTAATATGATGTAATCGGTGGTTGTGTTTGTTGGTATATGATGAGTTATCACTTTATGATTAGATGGTTCACTGAATTATATCGAATCTTTTGAAGTTTCATTGCCGCGTAAATTAATAGCCATGTATGTTTTTCCGATCTATTTTTCGTCTCTGGCTAAGATTGATTGGTAGTTATTTAGAGGGAGTTGTGCATAGTAGTGGGTTCAATCTTGCGATAATCTATCCCAGTGACTAGAAGGGAAACAAACACGTGTTGTATTGTTACTATTAAGGATAAAATGATGGTTTCCTTACCACACTTAGATGTTAGTTTTACTCTCTACATTATATCATCATGTTTATTGCAATGCTCTCTGTGTCATAGACTTAATACTTAGAGAAGCATGCTGGATAGCGATCTTGAAGGTGGAGTATTAGTTGTAGATGCAGTTGGACAATGGTCTGCATATCACGGATGTAATGCATATGCAGGATTGCCATGAATGATCATAGTCATGAATATAAATATTGCAAATTAATCACTAACCAACTGTAATTGGTTTACAACACCACATTTATCTACTTGGAGAGACTCCACTAGTGACCTATGGCCCCGGGGTCTATTTTCCCTTACTGAAAACATTATTAAAAAATTATTTTCTTTGACGTACCATTTTATTGATTTTACCTATCTATCAATTCCTACCATACCATGCAATTTACCCTTATGACTAGTAGGATAAGAAGCTTGACAACATTCTTGAAATATTGGGGGCAAGAGTGTCTTGGGTTTTTTGTGCTGGTACCGAGGATTTTGTTTGTTGTAGAAACTCCTACACTCGATAAATCTTGGTTATCAATAGAGATAAATACTTATTGCTAGGTTACTTCACCCTTACACTTGGGGGCTACCCAACCACTCTTACGAGAGAGCAAGCAGGGTTGAATAGGAGGCTACAACTTTTAAGGTTAATTGCCAATTTTATGGAAATGCGAATAAATTAGATTCTCAAGATAGGCATCTAGATGAACACCGCCTATATGACAAGAAAGGTCAAAGCAAACAACACAAAGTAAAGGGTGGGAAAAGATTCACCACAAGTGAGTCGGGGACACAAATTTTATGCCAAAGTTCACATTTCCTTGGGGAAGTGCTAATATCTGTTGGAGCGGTGTCGGAACCAAGGATCTAAAACGCCATCAAGTGGCTCATCGTATTCTCCTCGATTCATGCCCTCAACGAATGAGCCTCGAATCACTCGGGGTTGCTCTTGAAAAGGCGATTGCCACGCCTTTACATTTATCTACCAGAGCCTGCACACACAAGGAAGCTTTTGGAGGAAGCACTACTACCTAGGAGACCAAGTTCCAAGAGTAATAACTATTGGTGAAGAACTAGTTGGGAAAACACAAATTGGTTTGATGGAAGTATAGATCGGGTGAACCTCTTCCAGTCCTCCAAGGAATCGGAGTGCTTGGGTGGAGTGAGTGGAAGATATCAATCTTCTAGTGTTTTGGGAATGGTGGAGCATCCTGAGAAATGGTTAGGTCGAGAGGAGGAATAAGGGTGCTTTTATACCCCCCACCCCAAGGTCAAAAGAGGTACTGACCCGCTGGGGACTTTAGGCACACAGGGTTAAGGCCTGAGCACCTGAACTACATAGAGGTGTTTCACCCTGAGGAGACCAGACACCCGGTCTATTGGGACTCCGTGCACCCAGAGCATGCAGACAGATATCCCTCACTCACAGCACCCGGGGGTCCAGGACCCTAGGCACCCAAGTGCCTAGGACCCCGAGCACCTGGGCCTACCAATGGGGTATGCTTCTCGAGTTACTCCAGGTACCAAGGTTCCAGGACCCCGGGCATCTGGACCTTCTAGCATAGGCACCTTTATCCTTGGTTTTACCCTAAAATTGACGAAGGATAGTGGGGAAGGCAATGTATATGCTGATATGGATTTTCCCAACACCTCTTTATACTACGACTTCCACAGGAATCAAATAAACCAAAAAACTCTAAGCCTTTCAAAACCACCGCCTTTTCTCCCTTTTAAATACAGGGTCACCAATGACCCTAGAAAATCACCCATAGTCAATTTCCTGAGATAATATCGACAAACGATAATGCACTTTCAGTATCCCCTCTTTTGTGAATTGATGACAATATAATTACATCATAGAAATAAAAACATACCAGTGAATTACTCCCACACAAGACTATTAGTCTAGGAAGCTCCCCCTTGGTGTGTGCATTACTCCTATAAGGGACGCTGGAGTACCTACCTCTTGTGGGATTCATGAGGGAGAGTGCCCTTTGCATCGTTCGTTTCTAGTTGGTGTGCTGCGGGGTCCTCTCGGGACCCCCCCCCCCCCCGCAATGTCTGATATGCCCAGACAGTGTGCACCCGGGTGACCCACCTCAGGGATCCATGATGGGCAGACTGAAGGAAATATGCCCTAGAGGCAATAATAAAGTTATTATTTATTTCCTCATATCATGATAAATGTTTATTATTCATGCTAGAATTGTATTACCCGGAAACATAATACATGTGTGAATACATAGACAAACATAGTGTCACTAGTATGCCTCTACTTGACTAGCTCGTGAATCAAAGATGGTTAAGTTTCCTAACCATAGACATGAGTTGTCATTTGATTAATGGGATCACATCATTAGGAGAATGATGTGATTGACTTGACCCATTCAGTTAGCTTAGCACTTGATCGTTTAGTATGTTGCTATTGCTTTCTTCATGACTTATACATGTTCCTATGACTATGAGATTATGTAACCTCCCGCTTACCGGAGGAACACTTTGTGTGCTACCAAACGTCACAACGTAACCGGGTGATTATAAAGGTGCTCTACAGGTGTCTCCGAAGGTACTTGTTGAGTTGACGTATTTCGAGATTAGAATTTGTCACTCCGATTGTCGGAGAGGTATCTCTGGGCCCTCTCGGTAATGCACATCACTATAAGCCTTGCAAGCAATGTAGCTAATGAGTTAGTTACGGGATGATGCATTACGTAACGAGTAAAGAGACTTGCTGGTAACGAGATTGAACTAGGTATTGAGATACCGACGATCAAATCTCGGGCAAGTAACATACCGATGACAAAGGGAACAACGTATGTTGTTATGCGATTTAACCGATAAAGATCTTCGTAGAATATGTAGGAGCCAATATGAGCATCCAGGTTCTGCTATTGGTTATTGACCGGAGACTTGTCCCGGTCATGTCTACATAGTTCTCGAACCCGTAGGGTATGCACACTTAAAGTTAGATGACAATTATATTATGAGTTTATGTGTTTTGATGTACCGAAGGTTGTTCGGAGTCCCGGATGTGATCACGGACATGGCGAGGAGTCTCGAAATGGTTGAGACATGAAGATTGATATATTGGACAACTATATTCAAACACCGGAATAGTTCCGGGGTTATCGGATATATATCGGAGTACCGGGGGTTACCGGACCCCCCCGGGAAGCTATTGGGCCTTATGGGCCTTAGTGGAAAGGAGAGAAGGAGGCCAGGAGGTGGCGCGCGGCCCCCCTTGCCCCAATCCGAATTGGGAAAGGGAAGGGGGCGGCGGCCCCCTTCTCCTTCCTTCTCTCCACCTCCTCCTTCCCCCTTCTCCTACTTGGAATAGGAAAGGGGGGGGGGGGGCAAACCTACTTGGAGTAGGATTGCCCCCCTGGGCGCACCTCTCCCCTTGGCCGGCCCTCTCCTCCTCCCCCCTTTTATATACGGGAGAGGGGGGCACCCCATTGACACAACAATTGATCATTGATCTCTTAGCCGTGTGCGGTGCCCCCTCCACCATAGTCCTCCTCAATAATATCGTGGCGGTGCTTAGGCGAAGCCCTGCGACGGTAGAACATCATCATCGTCACCACGTCGTCATGCTGACGGAACTCTCCTCGACACTCGGATGGATCGGAGTTCGAGGGACGTCATCGAGCTGAATGTGTGCAAGAACTCGGAGGTGCCATGCTTTCGGTGCTTGATCGGTCGGGCCGTGAAGACGTACGACTACATCAACTACGTTGTGCTAACGCTTCCGATTACGGTCTACGAGGGTATGTAGACAACACTCTCCCCTCTCGTTGGTATGCATCACCATGATCTTGCGTGTGCATAGGATTTTTTTTGAAATTACTACGTTCCCCAACAGTGGCATCAGAGCCTAGGTTTTATGCGTTGATGTTATATGCACGAGTAGAACACAAGTGAGTTGTGAGTGTCGGTGTCAAAACCGGCGGATCTCGGGTAGGGGGTCCCGATCTGTGCGTCTTAGGCTGATGGTAATAGGAAGCAAGGGACACAATGTTTACCCAGGTTCGGGCCCTCTCGATGGAGGTAAAACCCTACTTCCTGCTTGATTAATATTGAAGATATGAGTAGTAAAAGACTAGATCTACCACGAGATCGTAGAGGCTAAACCCTAGAAGCTAGCCTATGATGATTGTAATTGTGATCGGCCTTCTAAGGACCAACCTCTCCGGTTTATATAGACACCGGAGAGGGCTAGGGTTTACATGGAGTCGGTTACAAGGAAGGAAACACAATATCCGGATCGCCAAGCTTGTCTTCCACGCAAGGGAGAGTCCCATCCGGACACGGAACGGAGTCTTGAGTCTTGTATCTTCACGCTTCAATAGTCCGGATGATGTATATAGTCCGGCTGTCCGGATACCCCCTAATCCAAGACTCCCTCAGTGGGCGATACAAGTCATACTGCTTACCAGCATGTCATACTTTGGTTCGACGGTATTGTTGGATGAAGCGGCCCGGACCGACATTACGCGTATGCTTACGCGAGATTGGTTCTACAGACGTGCTTTGCACACAGGTGGCTAGTGGGTGTCAGTTTCTCCAACTTTAGTTGAACCGAGTGTGGCTACGCCCGGTCCTTGAGAAGGTTAAAACAACACTAACTTGATGAACTATCGTTGTGGTTTTGATGCGTAGGTAAGAACGGTTCTTGCTCAGCCCGTAGCAGCCACGTAAAACTTGCAACAACAAAGTAGAGGACGTCTAACTTGTTTTTGCAGGGCATGTTGTGATGTGATATGGTCAAGACGTGATGCTATATTTTATTGTATGATATGATCATGTTTTGTAACCCGGCAACTGGCAGGAGCCATATGGTTGTCGCTTTATTGTATGCAATGCAATCGCCCTGTAATTGCTTTACTTTATCACTAAGCGGTAGCGATAGTCGTAGAAGCAATAGTTGGCGAGACGACAAAGATGCTACGATGGAGATCAAGGTGTCGCGCCAGTGATGATGGTGATCATGACGGTGCTTCGGAGACGGAGATCACAAGCACAAGATGATGATGGCCATATCATATCACTTATTGATTGCATGCAATGTTTATCTTTTATGCATCTTATCTTGCTTTGATTGACGGTAGCATTATAAGATGATCTCTCACTAAATTTCAAGATAAAAGTGTTCTCCCTGAGTATGCACTGTTGCCAAAGTTCGTCATGCCCAGACACCACGTGATGATCGGGTGTGATAAGCTCTACGTCCATCTACAATGGGTACAAGCCAGTTTTGCACACGCAGAATACTCAGGTTAAACTTGACGAGCCTAGCATATGCAAATATGGCCTCAGAACACTGAGACCGAAAGGTCGAGCGTGAATCATATAGTAGATATGATCAACATAGTGATGTTCACCATTGAAAACTACTCCATTTCACGTGATGATCAGTTATGGTTTAGTTGATTTGGATCACGTGATCACTTAGATGATTAGAGGGATGTCTATATAAGTGGGAGTTCTTAAGTAATATGATTAATTGAACTTAAATTTATCATGAATTTAGTACCTGATAGTATTTTGCTTGTCTATGTTTGTTGTAGATAGATGGCTCGTGCTGTTGTTCCGTTGAATTTTAATGCGTTCCTTGAGAAAGCAAAGTTGAAAGATGATGGTAGCAATTACACGGACTGGGTCCGTAACTTGAGGATTATCCTCATTGCTGCACAGAAGAATTACGTCCTGGAAGCACCGCTAGGTGCCAAACCTGCTGCAGGAGCAACACCAGATGTTATGAACGTCTGGCAGAGCAAAGCTGATGACTACTCGATAGTTCAGTGTGCCATGCTTTACGGCTTAGAACCGGGACTTCAACGATGTTTTGAACGTCATGGAGCATATGAGATGTTCCAGGAATTGAAGTTAATATTTCAAGCAAATGCCCGGATTGAGAGATATGAAGTCTCCAATAAGTTCTACAGCTGCAAGATGGATGAGAATAGTTCTGTCAGTGAGCATATACTCAGAATGTCTGGGTATAACAATCACTTGATTCAACTGGGAGTTAATCTTCCGGATGATAGCGTCATTGACAGAATTCTTCAATCACTGCCACCAAGCTACAAGAGCTTCGTGATGAACTATAATATGCAAGGGATGGATAAGACTATTCCCGAGCTCTTTGCAATGCTAAAGGCTGCGGAGGTAAAAATCAAGAAGGAGCATCAAGTGTTGATGATCAATAAGGCCACCAGTTTCAAGAAAAATGGCAAAGGGAAAAAGAAGGGGAACTTCAAGAAGAACAGTAAACAAGTTGCTGCTCAAGAGAAGAAACCCAAGTCTGGACCTAAGCCTGAGACTGAGTGCTTCTACTGCAAGCAGACTGGTCACTGGAAGCGGAACTGCCCCAAGTATTTGGCGGATAAGAAGGATGGCAAGGTGAACAAAGGTATATGTGATATACATGTTATTGATGTGTACCTTACCAGAGCTCGCAGTAGTGATACGTCTCCAACGTATCTATAATTTATGAAGCAGTCATGCTATTTTATTATCTGTTTTGAATGATTACGGGCTTTATTATACACTTTTATATTACTTTTGGGACTAACCTATTAACTGGAGGCCCAGCCCATATTGCTGTTTTATTGCCTGTTTCAGTATTTTGAAGAAAAGGAATATCAAACGGAGTCCAAACGGAATGAAACCTTCGGCAGCGTGATTTTTGGAACGAACATGATCTAGGAAACTTGGAGTGCAAGCCGGGGAAGCATCGAGGAAGCCACGAGATAGGGGGCGCGCCCACCCCCTTAGGCGCGCCTTCCACTCTCGTGGGCCCCTCGAGGCTCCCCCGACCGACTTCTTTCGCCTATATAAGTCCACATACCCTAAAAACATCGAAGGAGAAGATAGATCGGGAGTTCCGCCGCCGTAAGCCTCTGTAGCCACCAAAAACCTCTCGGGAGCCCGTTCTGGCACCCTGCCGGAGGGGGGATCCCTCATCGGTGGCCATCTTCATCATCCCGGCGCTCTCCATGGCGAGGAGGGAGTAGTTCACCCTCGGGGCTGAGGGTATGTACCAGTAGCTATGTGTTTGATCTCTCTCTCGTGTTCTCTCTATGGCACGATCTTGATGTATCGCGAGCTTTGCTATTATAGTTGGATCTTATGATGTTTCTCCCCCCTCTACTCTCTTGTAATGGATTGAGTTTTCCCTTTGAAGTTGTCTTATCGGATTGAGTCTTTAATGATTTGAGAACACTTGATGTATGTCTTGTCGTGCTTATCTGTGGTGACATTGGAATATCACGTGCCACTTGATGTATGTTTTGGTGATCAACTTGCGGGTTCCGCCCATGAACCTATGCATAGGGGTTGACACACGTTTTCGTCTTGACTCTCCAGTAGAAACTTTGGGGCACTCTTTGAAGTACTTTGTGTTGGTTGGATGAATCTGAGATTGTGTGATGCATATCGTATAATCATGCCCACGGATACTTGAGGTGACAATGGAGTATCTAGGTGACATTAGGGTTTTGGTTGATTTGTGTCTTAAGGTGTTATTCTAGTACGAACTCTTGAATAGATTGATCTGAAAGAATAACTTTGAGGTGGTTTCGTACCCTACCATAATCTCTTCGTTTGTTCTCCGCTATTAGTGGCTTTGGAGTGACTCTTTGTTGCATGTTGAGGGATTGTTATATGATCTATCTATGTTATTATTGTTGAGAGAACTTGCACTAGTGAAAGTATGAACCCTATGCCTTGTTTCCTACCATTGCAATACCATTTACGCTCAGTTTTATCATTAGTTACCTTACTGTTTTTATATTTTCAAATTACAAAAACCTATATCTACCATCCATATTGCACTTGTATCACCATCTCTTCGCCGAACTAGTGCACCTATACAATTTACCATTGTATTGGGTGTGTTGGGGATGCAAGAGACTCTTCGTTATTTGGTTGCAGGGTTGTTTGAGAGAGACCATCTTCATCCTACTCCTCCCACGGATTGATAAACCTTAGGTCATCCACTTGAGGGAAATTTGCTACTGTCCTACAAACCTGTGCACTTGCAGGCCCAACAACGTTTACAAAAAGAAGGTTGTGTAGTAGACATCAAGCTCTTTTCTGGCGCCGTTGCCGGGGAGGTGAGTTCTTGAAGGTATATCTTTAGATCTTGCAATTGAATCTTTTTGTTTCTTGTTTTATCACTAGTTTAGTTTATAAAAGAAAACTACAAAAAGATGGAGTTGAGTTTGCACTACAAAAACAATACACTTCCGTGATGATACATGTTTGTCACAGTAGGTCGCGTTTTTTGTCATGCATGTACATCCATGACAAATTTATGACAGAATCAAGATAGTCATACCTGTGCTGTCGTAGAAGTATTCCATGACATTACCAAAATTATCATCACGGAAGTGTCCACTTCCATGACGATAAATCAAGCGTCACAGAAGTGCTTTCGTCAAGGGTGACCGACACGTGGCATCCACCGTAACGGAACGCCGTTAAGCTATTGGGTCGGGTTTTGGATCCGATAACCCATTAACAGCCCCGACCAATGGGGATTTTCCACGTGTAAAATCATCATTGGCTGGAGGAAACACGTGTCGGCTCACCGTTGGGGCAGATGTCATCCACTCATTGGACAGAAGGCGCCTATGGTACGTCGACACATGGCACGACCCAATAGAGGCCCATTCCTGTGAAAAGGCCAGCCCGTTTGACTTGGTTAAAAGGTGGCGGGCCGGCCCATGTAAAGCCTGTTAACGGCCCGTTCGCATATAGCCCATTTACAACCCGCTAACCCAAGGCCTGTTACGCCCTATCCGAATTAGGCCCAGTAGCGTCATCTGGGCCACCCAATATGATTCCAGCCCGTTTTCACTTCTGGCCCATGTATGGCCCATGACGTCTTTCGGCCCATATGAGGCCCTATGTAACTCTTGGCCTATTAACGACCCGTGGTGAAACTGGCCCGTAATGAACAGTGTATTACTTTACACCCATTAACGGCCCGTGGTGAAACTGGCCCGTAATGAACAGTGTATCACTTTATACCCATTAAGGGCCCGTTATTCCGTTGGGCCGTTTCCAGCCCATGTTATCTTTCGGCCTTCTCAGAGCCCATTTATTCTTGGGCTCATTTCCAGCATTCGTTTACTTACGGCCCGTTACTGTCATTTTCTGCTTATGGGCCAAATTCAGCCCGTGGTTACAGTCGGTCCGTTTGTGGTCCGTTAACACGTTGGGCCGTTTTCATAGCGTCATGAAATACGGCCTATTAACGATGGCCCGTTATGGTCGGCCCATGAACGGACGATTCCAACTCTAGCCCATTTACGGCCATAATGCGGCCTGTTATTGGCCCATGTTTGGCCAATCAATCATACTGCCCGTATAAGGCCCATTGATGATACGGCCCGTAGAAGGCCCATTGTTTCTACGGCCCGTAGAAGGCCCATTGTTTCTACGGCCCGTAGAAGCCCCACTGTTTATACGGCCCATAGAAGGCCCACTGTTTCTACGGCCCGTAGGTCCAGTGTCACTATAGTAAATATTAGCCCATGGTTATTGTGGCCTAGTTTTAAAAAATAAGTTATTGCAGCCACTAGCAAACCGCAGAAAAAGAACTGCACTGACTACAAGCAAACAAATAAACAAGACAACAAGGAAATAAATAAGCAAGCAACTTACACTAGGCTATCATGGCTATTACACATATTACATCCACTGGGCATCAAAGTTCGCCACCAGTGCAAATATAGGGAACACAACAGCATATAAACGCCGCAGCAAAACAAGTCCAGAACTGAAACCACTTCAGAAGAGCTCAAGAAACAATATCCTGGGTACCCATAATGCTGGCAAGATGCTTAGCAAGCTTATTAACTTTCTCTTGTTTGGCGCTTAAGTCCTCCAGCGCTTGCTGTTGCACCAGAAAGTATGCATCTGAATTCTGCAGGGACTTCCTCAGTCCTTCGGCTTCCTGTCGCATAACATCTGATCGATGTCTTTAAACTTGAAGCTGAGACTCAAGAAGCCGAACTGATTCAGGCAATGAGTTCGAAGAGTTGGTGCCAGCAGTGGTAGCCAGTAACTCAAACACTACATCAAGACAGGACTTTGGGGTTGTCTCAGTGTCCTCGATATAGTTTTTATCAACTTTCTTGGAGACCAACAGGGATGTCTCACTATCTTGAACCTTATCTGCATTAATTCCTTTACCATTGCATAACAGGGTACTCTTCTCCAATATTTTATCCGTGTTCTAAAAGAGAAACAAACAAACACACCTCAGGTTTACAATGTAGTATATGAAACTCATTTTGGTAAACCAGTTCAGTAGTAAGGTGGACAGAATAACAACATGAAACAAACATATATCTATGTATTATGGTCACTGTATGGTCTATATCATTCTAGTTTATGTTGCCAAATCAATATAGATACAATTCGAGTCATATCTATTTAAGACAAAACAGCATAGACAGAATATAAGTGTGGGAAACTACACAGCAATAACAACACTTGTAATGTGCATGGCATGAGAACATAACTGTTTATTCAATTGAAACTGAAATCAACATAGAGCAAGTTACAACAGCAAACAGCCAAACACATTGAAGAAACAGGTTTAAAACATACCTGCTGTGCCATTGGAGTTTCAATTGCATCCTTCAAATTTGAAATTGGTTGGTATTAGTAAATACAGTGATGCAAGAGCAAAGTAGTATGAACCATAGCTACGGAACCTGACCTGAGAACAATTCTTCTTCTGCTTTAAGTGTTGACTTCGGGTTCAGAGTGGTGGTCCTCGTGATTTGGGCACTGCAGTTGCCTTACTAACTGCTCGTGTTTGGGTGCTCTGTGGTGGAGAAAGTGCTGTGAAAACGGGAACTGGGTGTCTATCTACTGGGGTTGGGGTTAGAAGGGGTGTAGCTGGTTCACTGTCCAACTGGGTAGGGGTACAATCTGCATGAGTGTGGGTTATGTGTGGTGGGGCTGATTCTTGGGCAAGTACAACCGTGGTTCTATCTGCATCGACAGGTAGCACGATCTTTTCCAAAGACCGTGTTTTTACTCCCACAGATACTGCCATCACTCCCTCCAATTGAAATGGCTGATAAACAAGAAAAGTAATTGAATGTACAGACATTATAAGATAGACAGGTGCAATGGATAGTAGGGAAGAAAACAGGGCATGAAATAATTCACATTTATGTTGTCTAAGCAAACAGAATAGCAGGACATAATTTCACATATATGATGGCTAATTAAACAGGATAGCATGACACAATTTCACATGTATGATGGCTAACTAAACATGATAGAATGACATACTTCAAAATATGATGACTATGTAAACAGGATGACATGATATAACTATACGATGTGTCTATTAAAGTGGTTGGCATGCCATAAATCACAAACATGCCGTCGATGGAAACATGATGGCATGATATAATTCACGGATAGAATGACATAATTTAAAATATGATGACTATGTAAACATGATGAGATGATATAACTATATTATGTCTTTAGAAAATGGGTTGGCATGCCATAATTCAGATACATGATGTCTATGTAAACATCATGGCATGACATAATTCAAATATATGATTTATATACTAAGGAAGTGAGCAGAGGGCAATTGCATATATGATGTGTCAACTAAGGAGATGGCATTCAATATTGTGTATATGATGTAAAAACTAAGCATTGCAATACAACATATGCATTATATGAGTAATATAACCCTGCCAAGTTTGAGCATACACCTCAAGGGGATAATAGGACTGGTCATCTACCTCTGAATCCTCCTCTGAAGAGCTATCTGTAGCCAGCAAGATATCTGCTTCAGTAGGTAGCATTGTCTGCTCTGAAGACCTTGTTTTCACTCTAGATTTCTCCATCACCAATTCAAATGGCTGATGCACAGGAAGAGCAGTTGAATATACAAACATTGTCGACAAAAGCAATGAGAAATACAAAAAAAGAACGGCATGATATAATTCACATATATGACGTTTGCCTAAACAGCATGGCATTGCATAATTCACATACATAATGCCTTGCAACAAGATAACATTGCATAATTCACATATATAATGTCTTGCAACAAGATGGCATTGCATAATTCACATATATGGTAATTAGACACTAAACAGGTGGCATTCACACAAAGCATGTCTAAACTAACAAATGACATAGCAATGCAAGATACCATACGCACGATATGAGTAACATAACCCTGCCAAGTTAGGGCATGCACCTCGGGGGGGGGGGGGGAAATATGACTGGTCATTTCTCTCTGAATCCTCCTCTGAGGAGCTATCGGTAACCAGCAAGACATGCGCTTCGTCAGATAGCATTGTCTGCTCTGAAGACCTTGTTTCCACTCCAGATTTTTCCATGACCGTGCCGAATGGCTGATGCACAGGAAGAGTAATTGAATGTACTAAAATTGTTGACAAATTTAACACATAATAAAAAATGATGGCATGATATAATTCACATATAAGATGACTGGCTAACCAGGGTGGCATTGCAAAATTCACATATATGATTCCTGGCTAGACAAGATGGCATTGCATGATTCACATATACGATAAAGAAACTAAACAGATGGCATTGACACAAAGCATGTCTAAACTAAGCAGATGACATCTTTAATGTATACAGTAAGCAATGCAAGGCACCATATGCATGATATTACCAACATCAGCATGCCAAGTTAGAGCGAAGACCTCATGGGGTAAATAGGAGTGGTCTTCTCCTTCTGAATCCCCCTCAGAACAGTTATCTTCCTCTTGATTATGATTCGAAATGGGTGGAGGGGGGCTACCTTTGCGCCCACCATGGAACGACGTCAGCATGAAATTTTATTGCCACGCAAGGCTCATCTCTTTTGCTCTACATGATCAGTTCCATTGTGTACAATAACTGGCATGCGTAGGAATAAAACATAGTGAGATTATGTAAGGAGTGCATGCACAAATCCAGAGTGATGGTAGAAAACTGTGGATAGACCCAAAACCAATGATAGCAGGCAGATAATAGCTTTAGTTAAAAAATACAGATAATGGCTCCTTTAATATTTGTTTGCACCCAACATGAAACTCATAGTAGACACCGGAGATTAACCAGATAGTAGACAGATAGTACTGATTGCTGCCCCAATATGTACCCCACAACCATTTAAAAACTCAAGTTTCAGCATTAGTTTGGACCTGAATCGGAGTCTAATAGGTGAACACGACGATAATGTAGCTTGTCATCATATTAAGCGACGCATAACGTAAGCAGACACGGAAGAGTGCGACCTCTCTTGCGGGCCCGTGTAGTCCTCAAGGTCATCTGCTCAGTTGATGATGGTAATGCAGTTGTCGTGGCTTTAAAAAAATGCCGGCGGCAGGGAAGAAGATATGAGGTGGCGAAAGACAGTCTGGAGAGCGGATCCCTGCTGTGGTGAACCCTTCCGTCATTGGAGCAGCTGAGCTGGGGTGAACATAGCGCCGCAGGAGCAGGACAAACCACACAAGGTTTTCTTTGACACATATCTGTAACAGAAGTAATTGAGTAAGGGCTTGTTTGAATTTGAGGATTCTAACAATGCAGGGATAGGAAATAGACAGGAATAGGATAGGAATGCACGTGCAAAATAGAGAATTTTAAAACACGGGATTTCTGCCAATCTGGGTGTTTGATTCACAACAATTGGAAGATCACAGGATGCAAAAAAGCATGGTGAGATTAAGTCAAACCACAAGAAAATGTATGGTTATAATGCTATTATGCTACTATCTCTTAGTCTTGTGCCTGATGAATAGGAATATGAAAAGGAGGAGAAGTGGAAATTAGAATTCCTACGGTTTTTCTTTCAAGGAGACACTAAAGGAACAAATCCTACAGTTTTCCTTTGCTCCATTCCTTTGCACCAAATTCATGAAAAGTAGTACCATAGGAAACTTTCCAATTCCTATGTTTTTCATTCACTTTTCCTTTCAAGCACTAGCGATTCTAGTAGGCAGGCTTGAGCAAGGAAAATCCTACACTAAAAAATTGTTTTTGTGCTACTTCTATTACTTTGGACCCAGGCCACTGCCATACTAGCTCAACTCCCAGGCCTATCGACAAATGCACAACTCAAACACGCAGAGATAAATAATGATGGCATTCAAGAGAGTCCATCACGGATAGCTAAGTTGCCTGGTACCTCACTGCTTGTCATATAGTAGGATAAAATAATCGTATTTCCCGTTACTACGAGTGCTCAGTGGACAATATATATAACATGTAGAGTAAAAAAGAGATGAAACAAGTGTACAACCTCTTTGGCGAAGCCATGTCGATCTCAGCGTGATGGGTTGGCCGGTGAGGATGCTCCGGCTGACTTTGCTGTTGGAGGAGGGGAAGAAGATCTTAGGCGTCTGGAGATGGATCCCGAGGTACTGCTCCGCTGTGATGGAGGGTTTCGTCGTTGGAGCAGCTCCGGTGAGTTGTACGACGCCGAGGCTGAAGCGGGACAAGAGAGACAACGAACAATATTAACCTGAGTGGAATTCTAATAGAATCTCCAATACATGACGTAAAATACATAACCACAAAGTGCTAGATGTAAAATACATCAGCCGCTCATCTCTGAACTTAACTGTCGAAACTGAACATAACTGTCGAAACTGAATTTTGCTGTCGAAACTGAATTTTGCTGTTGAAACTGAACGCACTAGCAAGGTGAGGCTAAAAGTCGGTCGACTGACTTTTTCATCTCTGGTCAGTCGATTTTGCAGCTGTTGGATACGAAATCAAGGGCCTGTGGTTCATCTTCAACCTCCACGCCCCTGAGCCGCCAGCCACCACCGGCCAAACAACAGCCCTTCGCCGCCCGCGGCTGGCGGTGCGCCGCCCCGCCCGCCCCGAAAACACTCCCCACCGCCGGTCTGCCGCCGCCCCGGCCATCCCTCTAGGCCCCCCGTGCCGAGCTTTTTCTCCGGCGATCCCCACGCCACCGCCCCGCCAACGCCGGTGACCACCGCCCCCATCCTAAACCCTAAGATAGATAGTGGGGTACCTCTCCGGCGAGCCCCCCTCCCCGCTGCGGCTGGTTCTTCCTTCACCCAGGCGAGCCCACACCTTAAAAATCGACTGACCCAAAAGTCGATTCAGTCGACTGAAGTGTAGCCAAATCGGAGCAGCATCACAAGCAAGAGCAAGAGCGAGAGCAGCAGTGCGAGCAAGAGCAATAGCAAGAGCAGACCAGGCAGGGGACCGAGAGCAAGAGCAGAGCAGCAGCGCGAGCGAGAGCTAAAGCAGCAGCAGCTCCTACTGATGTGGACGTCGCCGCCGAGGGAGCGACGCCGTGGAGGAAGTGGCCGGCGGCGACACCGTGGATGGAGCCGCGCCGTGTCGGCTCGGGACCGAGCGCCGGCAGCACCGTGAGATCGAATCAAGAAGAAAATGCGGCGATTAGTGTACAACCTCTTTGGTGGCGCCGATTAGGCCGCAGCTTCATCCGAGGAAATGGTGATGATGATGCTCTTCCGGTGGTGCAGGTGAAGACGGCAGTGTAGGAATGGAGGTGGCGCGAAGGACGAGGGGAACATCGGGACAGCTTCTTGGAGGTGGAGGACGGGGTGGCTGAACCGGCGGGACGATGAGATCGACGACGGATCCTCATCCGGTACGCTGGATGAGGAACGTCGAGGTGTTGCTGTGGACGATGTTGTCGGGGAAGAGGCTCCGGATGGGTGGTGGACGGAGCAGGGTGTGGGGTTTCGTCGCGGGTTTTCGCGGCCTCGGTGTACGAATGGGTGGGCGGATGGGATGGTAGTGGGGAACCATGGCTTAGAGACGCGCTTGTCCGAGATGTGGGGTAAGTTACGAAAGTACCCCCACCTATTTATAGGGGTATAGATATAGATATGTGATGCGAAAGCCGCCCATCATCTCCAATTAGAATAGTGTGTCCATGCATGGATGCAACGTGGGCAAATGATGTCTGCCATCGGTATCTCAAATTCAAATCAGTCTGACCTTGTTCAATGTGTATACATTACAACATGCTCGTTTCCAAACCACACCGCGCAGATCTCCATTATATTCATGCATGCATGGGTTTCAAACATCAGGATCTCTTATTCAAATATTTGAATTCAACTTTACATTGATTATGACCTCACCTATTCTTTTACACCCACACAGTAGTCTTCTCTTTATAATTCTACCACTAACTTTCTCTCGTGCATGCATGCACACACGCTACCAGTCGGCATTATCCATCGCAAGCATGCAATCTTTTTCTTCAGGTCGGTCTCCCATGAAGGCACACACCTACACACATACCCCTCTCCATCATATCGGGCATTCTTTATCTCTCACGCTTGCATGCGCAATGATCGATGTTCCTCTATGTATGTGTGTATATAGCTAGGTCTTTCATAGTTTTCCACACAAACTGATCAATCAATATATCCAGTGAGGTCTCACCCTGTTTCCCACGTCCACATCGATCAATCTATACCTCTCTATATAGGATTAACATATATAGATAATACACCCACATTAATTATATATCCAACGTCCCCCTCTCATCATCCATGCCTTCCGCTTCATCTCTCAAACGCGTGCACAATGGCGAAGACAGGGGGCAGTAAGGGCCCTGCCCCCCCTAACATCACTATATATCGAGGCTAATATGAATGTGATCATTAGACAATTGCTGCTAAAAAAGGTTTAATTTCATGAATTGACCCTCCTCGCAAAGGATTAGCAATGCTTAGCCCCCTAGCTCATTTATTTTTCATGGCTCCGCCACTGCGTGCAACAGCGCACGTGTTCGCCCCCTCTCTCTAAATATCGATCTCGCACTTGCGCATTCCTTCATAGTCTCCCTCCACTCGGCACCTCGCACCATCTTCTAGCCCCCCACCGGATTTTGCCACATGTACAATCTAGCAGACTCCATGGTTGAACTTAAGCATAATGCACAAACCTCAAAACAACCGTGGTTCTCTTTTGTTCTAGAATCTTCCGTATTATAACTGCCCAAACTTTTTTTCCAGTTGAATTGCCATTATTTGTTTTTACTTTATGCTTTACAATGCACAATTCCATGAATCATAAAATAGATTAAGGGCTTCTTTGATTCAAAGGATTCTCAAAGGAATTTTGGAGGATTCTAATCATTAGGAATTTTTCCTATCTTGGTTGTTTGATTCGTAGGATTGTAAACCATAAGAATTTTTCCATATGATTCATTTGCACTAGATTTCATAGGAAACATCCCATCCACTCAAACCTCTTTGAAAGAATTCTGCGTTTTTTCTATGCACAATCAAACACTCGTACAATCCTGTAGGATTCAAGACGACATTCCACTATAATCCCATGTTTTTCCTATTCACGGTTCTTAGCTTTTTTATAAAAACTAATTGATTTTGAATGAGATAAACTATAAGAATTAAACGAAGGGCTACATCAGGCATATATGACTCAGAGCTTACATGCTATAGTGTGGTATTTATTCATATTTTGGTTGCAAAATCTGATGCGTGCAATGCATGTGTACCTTACTAGTACTTCGAGTATGTGCAAAACACGTAAATTAGAATACCAATGGCACGCTACACAGTGTCTCTCTTACAGTTCATGAAGCCACGTGGCACATGGAGGCGTTGTCGCGACCTCCTTGCGTGGATTGATCACAGTGACGTGCTGCTGGTTCCAGAAGAATGTACTCGTCCTCCCTGAGCCATACTGGCGGTACATGCATGAAGCGAAGATGTGCACGCACACCACGCACGCATTCATTCCCTCGCACGCACACGCGGGTACACGGGCGGACGCAATTTTGTACCAAGATCCACCCCATGTGATAATTTGACGCGTGTAAAGTCATTCACTTCATTGATGGTCAATTAATACAGCGCATAAAAATTGAGTGGACGTGAGGGTGGAAGAAAGACATTATTACTCCACTGCGCGCATGCGAGTAGTTAAATCGTGGGTTGCTAGTAGTACTTCCATTGGTCTCCTTCGTATTTTGTGCCAATTTTTGACAGTAACATAATATTTACGCATTTGAGCAGTGTAGTACTTGAAATTTATATTCTGCTAAACTCATCGGGAGCCGTTTCGGGCCTCGAAACCAAAACCATCAATTAATCTTTACCTTGTTCCCATCATATTCGAAAGCCTGCTCACACCTACTAGTACGTACCAAACCTGAACGTGTTCCCACTATGCAGGTATTAGTACTACTAGTGCTAGTACTTAGGTTATAAAAAGGGGAACTACCTAACCGAAAATTACTCTACCTTTCCTCCTCATAAGTGCTTCTTCTTCGTCTGTCGTTGCCATGGCCGGTGAGCAGAGCTCTAGGTCGAGAACTACTCGTAACAAGGGAGCGACAACCAAGGCTGCGGAAAAAAAGAGAGGGCTCGCCGCCACGCAGAGACCTCGAAAGATCTCTCACGGGCAGGCAATGGCTCCCAGGAGCGCCCTAGCCGCGGAGGCGAACATGCCGAGCCGGCGGAGCTGGAGTCGTTATCCCTTGATGGCATGCCCGATCAGCTCAATAAGCACCTCAATAAGCAGAAGGAGTTCATCCAAGGCTTGATGGAGTTGCTGAAGGAGAGCCTAGACGACATGCCCGCTGAGCTCAATCAGCGGGGGGAGTTGACCGCCGGCTTGGTGATGCTGCTGAAGAAGAGCATTGCCTCGGAGAAGAAGGCGACCGGCGAAATCCTGCGACTTCAGGAGGACAAGGCGAAGCTCTGCCACGAGATCGACCTGTTGAAGGAGAAGAACGCCGGCTAGAAGAAGCTGCATGAGAATAGTAGTTCCTCGATGAAGATGCTGCAGGCCCTCGTCATGGAACAGAAGGAGGAGTTGGCGAAGCTCCGCATCGAGCACCCGGCTGCTGTCAAGTTACGTAATACGTCCGTGGAATAGATGATGAAGGCTCGCGTCAAGAAATCCCGCGTCATGGATAGAATGAAGAAGATGGCGGAGGAGACGCGCAAGGAGATGGAGGTCGTGGAGGCGATGAAGAAGCAGTTACGACTCCGTGGCGAATTAGATCATTTGGGGTGATAATCTTCCTTCTTCTTTTGCTACTATGTTTCATACGAAACACCCGGGTGTTTCGCCGCACGTGTCACGTTCTCTGCGAGGCATGAATAGAACAATGATTTTTGTTTTCTGAGGGAATGAATAGAACAATGCTAACAATGAGATGACTAGCAAATTAAATCATTTTTTATCGCCATATGGCACTGGGTTGCCGTGTTTCGTGCTCCTCCATCGCAGTACTACTCCAGTGGAAAACTTGAGTATATCGCACGGTTCTTTGCTCCTCCTCGATCAGGTCGTCGGTGCATTTATATGAGCAGTCAAATCACAAGGCCCCGCCTTCCAGCAGTAATGAGCCATCAAATCACAGAGGCCCTCGCCTCTCATGAAACCGACCAAGCTAGACTGCCCCGCCCTCTAGCCTTTTAAAAAATGTATACTTTTGTACAGTAGTAGTACCGATGGATTGCGCCATGGAACAAAACTTGAAATTAAAAAAAAGGTGGTATATATAGAGAGCGCTCGTCGCCAAATTATGCATATAGTACTATTAAAAAGGCTAGTCACAATAATGGTGTCCAGCACAACCCACCCCTCAAATAAAACTAAGCACCCTAGAATTCTTTGACAAAACTAAGCACCCTGAAATTCTTTGACAACTAAACTGCTGGATATATGATGTTGGCCATATATATTGTACGTATATAATGTGAAGAAACGAGTGGTGGTACTATACCAACTAAAAGATGAAATGTAAGAAATACTAGTATGTACGTACTGAAGAGTTAAAGTAACAAGAAGAAATATAACATAGTTCTGCTGGGGGCTCAACACAACACACCCCTCAAATTAAATTAAGCACACCTGAAATTAAACTTTGCAACTATTCCGGTAGACACTGCATTAGAACCACCATGAGCAACAACACTGCCACCTTACTCGGAGTCCTCGTCCATGTCCTCGACTTCGTCCTTGTCCCTCTTCCTCTTGGCTGATACTTCTTTGCTTGAACCGCCAACTTGGCTGTTGCTCTTCATCCAACCCTTGTAGATATTGAAACAAAGGTAGCCATCCATTGTAGCATACTGGATGTGGTCTATATCTAGTACATTCCGCTGCCATGCATGATGATGAAACGTGTATGGAGGTTTCTCCAGTTTACCGTATGAAGGATGAACCATGGCTCCTGCCAGGGTCAGCATTGAAGGCTGACGAGAGGACACTAGACGATTCTTTTGGAGGTCGAAGGTGTTGCCTACAACGAGGCCTATCCGACGCAGGACTTCTTTGTTGTTACCAAAGTCTACAGTAACGAATTTGACTAGGTTGCTCTCGAGGAAGTCCTTAAAATCCTGGCACTCAACGTCGGCATGGCATATGTGGTAGACCAAGCATAAGTCATGCACACAAACCTGGATCACGGCGGGCTTCTTCCTCTCTTCATGCTTTAGATCCTTCTCTCGTCCCACGACTGTGGTGTACTCAACATCTAGCCCAGCGACCCGCTTATCATCTGAGTCTTCGAACATGCGTCTGAAGCGAGAAAGGCATCCTTTCACCGTCACGGAAGAACGGGTGTAGATGACGTCGAACTCATCGCCGGTGATGGTTCTAACCTTGTACTCACCGCCGATCGGGGAGATTTGGGACACCATGGATTTGGGAGGAGGGTTAGGATTAGTGGAACTGCCGTAATGTGAATGGACAGGACGACTAGGAGCGAACCGCCGTAGTATTAAAGGACGTGCGGGGACGAGTAGGAGCGAACTGCCAGCGTGCGAACGGTAGGGTAGTGGCTTTCCATTCTCCCATGATACGGGCTTCCGAGAGCCCTTGGATCTGAGATCGAACGGTTGCATGGCGTGATTCTAGACCTATGGGTGAATATCCTATCCTGGAGGGTTATTCTGCAAATTTTCAGCAACTTAGCATGCGACCGTTTGGTTTCAGATCCAAGGGCTGCCAGCACCCTGTATCATGTTCGCACCTACCACGACCGTCGCGTCGCACGCGCGGTCGCGCCCTTGGAGATTTAACATGGTGCGTTAGGCTATCTGATGTTGACATGTCATACATAGTCATCACTTAGTCACTCATACTACAACAAGGTTAGCTATAAGGTTAGTCATCACTTAGGAGAAAATTTTACTACTCCCTCCGTTTACTCCTCGTCCCTACTACGTACGTACTTTGGTTAGTACTCCCTCCATTTACTTATACAAGGCCACTATAAAAAAATTACATTTTGCATCTATACAAGGCCACAAATAGTAATCAAGACAAAAGTTACTACTCCCTCCTTTCCAGTTTATGGATCAATTTCAAAATCTCTCCAACCAAGGTAGACGGTGAGTGGTCGGATTAATTTCATAGTTTGCATAGTACGCTCGTTTTTCTCAAGAAATTATGTTTACCGAGGCATTAATTAGAACGAATGCATGAATGACCACTAAATTCCATGAACTTGTACATGCATTGGTTAGTTTCCTCTTAACACTGCTTGCGTCGGGTGATCTAACGCACCTCGAAATCCAACATGTAATGGTAATACTACTACTATAGTAGAATTGAGACTTATCAAACGGAAAAGCGAATGTTTTTTAGATGAGCCCTATAAACCCTAGTGGGTACGTACTCCGTAAAAATAGATTTTTCCAAAACTAAGTCGCTCCCTTTCATGAATTCTGTAGTATACTCCTCTGTCGACGCTCCCTTTCATGAATTTTGTACTTCCTATCGCCGACATGTGGGACATATAGCAACCGGGTCGATGTGTCAAGCACCAAATAATAGTGCAGAACAGCAGGGGGGATGCACCCCACTCGTACCAGCCCAGTAGTAGTAATGAGCAATGAGACGTCAAATCACAATGCCGCACCTTCCCAGACGGACGAAGCAACCATTATTTCACACTTCGGTTCGACATCATCTCAAACCACGTACTAGTATTGCTTATGCCTCAATAGGGACACACGCATCGCCTTGGTACATCATGACATGTGGGACCGCATGAAAGGCCATGCTCCCCCGCCGACCGCTCGGTAAAATCACCTTATTTTTACTATACTTCCTCCGTATCGGTTTACTACATGGCATGCACGTCGTTCTAGGTTGAGAATTTAACTGGCTATATATATATATATATATATATATATATATATATATATATATATATATGTGATGAACAGTATGCTAGCCTTTTAAAAAATGTATACTTTTGTACAGTAGTACTATCGATGGATTGCGCCATGGAGCAAAAATTGAAATTAAAAAAAAGGTGGTACATATAGAGAGCACTCGTCGCCAAATTATGCATATAGTACTATTAAAAAGCTAGTACGTGCTTAATTGGGGTGCTAAATTCTATTAAAGAAATACTAGTACTAGTATGTACATACTGAAGAGTTAAAGTAACGAGAAGAAACATAACATAGTTCTGCTGGGGGCTCAGCACAACACACCCCTCAAATTAAACTAAGCACACCTGAAATTAAACTATGCAACTAATCCGGTAGACACTGCATTAGAAGTTTAGAACCACCATGAGCAACGACACTGCCACCTTACTCGGAGTCCTCATCTACGCCCTCGACTTCGTCCTTGTCCCTCTTTCTCTTGGCCGATACTTCTTTGCTTGAACCGCCAACTTGGCTGTTGCTCTTCATCCAACCCTTATAGATATTGAAACAAAGGTAGCCATCCATTGCAGCGTAGTGGATGTGGTCTATATCTAGTACATTCCGCTGCCATGCATGAGGATAAAACGTGTAATGAGGTTTCTCCAGTTTACGGTACGAAGGATGAACCATGGCTCCTGCCAGGGTCAGCATTGAGGGCTGACGAGAGGGCACCAGCCGATTCTTCTGGAGGTCGAAGGGGTTGCCTACAACGAGGCCTATCCGACGCAGGACTTCTTTCTCGTTCTTAAAGTCTACAGTAACGAATTTGACTGTTTTGTCCTCGAGGAAGTTCTTAAAATCCTGACACTCAACGTCGGCATGGCATATGTGATAGACCAAGCAAATGTTATGTACGCAAACCTGGATCACGGCGGGCTTCTTCCTCTCTTCGTCCTTTAGATCCTTCTCTCGTCCCACGACAGTGGTGTAGTCAACATCTAGCACAGCGACCCACTCATCATCTGAGTTTTCGAACATGCGTCTGAAGCGAGAAAGGCATCATTTCACCGTCGCGGAAGTACGGGTGTAGATGACGTTGAACTCATCGCCGGTGATGGTTCTAACCTTGTAATCACCGCCGATCGGGGAGATTTGAGATGCCATGGATTTGGGAGGAGGGTTAGGATTAGTGGAACTGCCGTAATGTGAATGGACGGGACGACTAGGAGCGAACCGCCGTAGTATTAAAGGACGCGCGAGGACGAGTAGGAGCGAACTGCCAGCGTGCGAACGGCAGGGTTGTGGCTTTCCATTCTCCCATGATATGGGCTTCCGAGAGCCCTTGGATCTGAGATCGAACGGTTGCATGGCGTGATTCTTGACCTATGGGTGAATATCCTATCCTAGAGGGTTATTCTACAAATTTTCATCAACTTAGCATGCGATCGTTTGATCTCAGATCCAAGGGCTGCTAGCAGCCCGTATCATGGTCGCGCCTACCACGACCGTCGCGTCGCTCGCGCGGTCGCGCCCTTGGAGATTTAACACGGTGCGTTAGGCTATCTGATGTTGGCATGTCATACATAGTCATCACTTAGTCACTCATACTACAACAAGGTTGGCTATAAGTGTATTTTTTTGTACTCCTCTCTATCTCTTTCTTTGTACTCCCTCCGTCCCATAATATAAGAATGTTTTTGACACTAGTGTAGTGTCAAAAACGTTCTTATATAATGGGACACAGGGAGTACTAGTATTTATTGCATTTGCCAAGGAGTGACCTCTTCTAATGAAATGGTGTTGCTAAGTTTGCTTCATTTAATTAGCTATAGACTCAAAGACAATTTTCACCTAGGTACATGTGCTTAGCACCGTTTCTTCCTTGGATCACCAAACTAGTCTCTCTCTTCTTGATTAACTTGCCACATCAGACTTTATGCCTATGTGGCAAACTTAAGCACCTGTAGGAGCAAGTAAGTACAATAGTGTGCTTTACATGGCATTTTTGCATATGTGGAGGAAAGAGAGGCAAGGAAAAAGTGGAGAAGTGGGCTCTCATGCAAGAGCCAGCCTCTACTACTACATGGTGGAGCATTGGGAGAGGCACCTGTATGGAGGTGGTCAGGAATCAGGAGACTCACGCCGGTCGTAGCGCCGCAGTTAAAATGATAATGGCAAGTCAAATCGCGGGGCCCCACCTGTCCAGCAGTAACTCGCTGCCAAATCACATAGCCCTACGTTTGCAGCAGCCTACTCCCTCGTCTTCTCGCTTCTCTGTTGAACCGACTAGGCGGAACTGCCCCGCCGCCTACCGGGCAGGAAAAGCCCCGCCCTCGACTTTTAAATAGTATACAGTATACTAATTTTGTATCCATGGATTGCGCCCGTGCCATGGAGCAAAGCGTCTAGAAAAAGGCGGTACACATGTACGGAGTATACAGCACGCCCGTCGCGTTCGCGTCGCACCCCAGACGGTCGGTCGGTTTGGCACGCTGCTCTCTGAATGGAACGCGCGTCATATTGTGTTCGCACACACATGTGGGACGGCAATTGAGAATCGACCATAAGCACACTCCCCGGCCCCGCAAGTCGGGTGACTTAATAGAAGAGGGAGACGAGTGATAGTACTAGAGAAGTGTTGTACTACGTTGGTGCCTGGACGATCCCTGCAAGACACGAAAGACCAGTTCGTCCATGCATGTGACCAGACTCCAGCAGACACGCCTGGATTGGCTATCGTCTACATATCGTGTAGGCTGTGTTGTACATGGCTGTAGTTGTGGTGAGAAATCTAAAAAAAGGTTTCTTGTCATCTCGCAAAATTAGGTGTCATGTGCTTCGGATCACTGCGAGGGTTAAACAGCGACAACTAAGTTGGGCTAGTTATTGGGGGCACATGCACGAACAGTGACTACTCGGCTGCCATCTAGGTCAAGCCGTCTATGTTAATTAGGACATCTATCGACGGACCCCTTTTCTACGAGTTTATCTTTAATTTGAGATTTGTTCCCTGTCTAGTTTCTCCGTCGGGATTCATGTTGTCTCCTTTGGGCATTGAGGTTATGATTTCTTGTCATGTGGCATTTTTTCGTGTTATATGTTATAATCTGGCGCTTCAGATCAAAATGACGACAACTGCGCCTCCGGGCCACGTGCATGAAGACTTCTCGACAGTCATTGACGAGGTCAAGCCGGCTCCGGTAGGAAAAAGAAAACTAAGTACTACTCTACTATATAGGCAGGAGCCTCCGCTCTTGCTTGCTTGTGTTGCTCTCTTCACACTGTCTCGGCCTCTCCAGATCTAAACACGACAGCGGTGGCCACTCTCTCTCTCTCTCTCTCTCTCTCTCTCTCTCTCTCTCTCTGCTCACCGCTGGTCACAGATCCAGCCGGATCCTCTCCGTCGGGGAAGCTGAGAAGGTGCAATGTTCATGCGGTCGTCCTCGGCGACGGCTCTTACCCACTGCTAGGCACGTCCCGATCAGCCTGGCTTGCCGTTCTCTCCCAAGCACCGCTGGCGAGGGAGGGCCTCTGACCCCTTCTTCCTCGCTGCCATAGTATGGGCAGATCCGGCCTCTCGCCGCCCACCTAGCGACATCTTGGCGACTATCAGGTATAACTTCCTTCGAAACCGGCCTTGCTCTACTTCTCGAGCTCCTGACATCGCTGCATTTGTAACTTTTACTATTTCTCAGGCCCCCTCGTAGATAGGATCGAGCGACTGTTTGAAAACCACCTAAACTAGTTCATGCACTTGAATCTAGTACTACTTGGTTCAAACAAGGAACAAAGGGGGTGGGGGTGGGGGAGGATTTGTTACCTGAATCTAGGACTTGGTCGAAAGAGGAAATAATGGGGGCGAAAAGTAGCAGAGACTGGCTATCCAACTGGTCTCTAGGTCTAATAGGGAAATAAAGGGAAACGCTGTACAAACTCAATATAAACCCGATCTATTGGTTGGAAAAGGAAAGAGAGTGGGGACTGGGGGACAAGTCAACAGAGTAAGTCCAGCACTAGATTTGCTAGCCTCACACAATATAAGGTGGCTATACCGAACAAAAATGGGACCAACCCAGATATCCTGTTCTGATGTTTGTTGCCCCGAGCCACTCTTATGTAATGCCACTGGTAAAATTTAGCAGTCGCACTGTTAAAAGTAAGGACATGTTAAACCAATGTTGTTTTCAATGTAATGCCTCCAGTAATATGAATCAATGGCACTTCTTTACGTGTCCTGCTAAAATTTCCCATTAAGATAAGTTGGTTCTTTTTGTTAGAAATGCAACTGTCGTGGTCCGCCTACTCTCCCGTGCCCAAAGTAATGTCGTATTTAACGGTTGTCATAGTTAATCCTAATGCCCACACTAATATCTAGCAATGCCACTGCTTTAGAAATTGCTATTGTCCTTGTAGGATTGCCATTCAGATAAGGAACATGCTTCTTTTCATTTGATGCATGTTTCATCACTTGTCAGTCACCCTCCTTTCCACCTTTTTTGTGCAAACAGAGATATACATTTCACGCTCGATCTTAGTTGAACTGCACAAATGATATCCAAATTATAGTTGAGCATTCTAGGAGCTTCACAACCAACCTTGATGTTGCTCAATTTTATTGCAACTAATGAAGAAGAAGCTCTGTGGGTTTCGTTTTCTGATGGAAATGGAATTGGGGCTGGAGCCCTTTTCTTAAAAAAATTGAAGAAGAAGCTGCTAGCTCATGGGACATTGCTTCATTTTAGGTGAACTGCATCAAAAGGTCCCATGAATTGAATCATCCATGTTGGTGACTGAAAGAGCCAGCTTCAGCATCCCAGTCTAAGCACCCCCGGACTCCATCCTTGCGACGCACGGTACACCTCGTTTGCCACCTGCTCGACCCTAGTGTCACTGATAAAATGAAGTAATAATACAGTTAAGATAGAGCGAGTGTCATCTCTACCATTTCATTTCCAATGTAGATAAAGAAAGTGCTTCTCTTTGTTAAAGTATGTTTCATCAACTAGTCCAATTGTTAATGTTTAAGCGTTTCTGCAAACTGGGGTGCTTAATTTTAGTTGATATGTACAAAAATAGAGATTTGAATGTCTCAAGGCGCCTCCTTGTACTACCGTTGTACACTGATGTTCATCACTGGCAGAAGGTGTATCTAGGAGACTTGGGACGATGTCCAGTATGAGGCGTACCGTATGAGGCGTCGCAAGGCCCATCTCGCCCTCGCAGCATGGCATACTATGATACTATCGCAATATTTTCTTCTATTTATTTTGTGTGTTTCATCAACTAGTGCCACTATCATGTAATCACGCTTTTTCATTATGTGTGCAAACAGGGTTATTCAGCTGCATTTTGGTAGAACTGCACAAATGTACGTATGGAACTGGCACATATGCAGAGTGCGAGGTGTGTCAAGTAAAAATTACCGACACCAACCATGCTGCATGCACGCATTGGCATCCACCACCACCAGTGGGATGTGTGTCGCTCTCTGTGGACGGATCTTTCTCGGCAGCAAATCCTCTAACCAAATACTAGTAGCTTATATTGGCAGTTTTCTAGGGAGTACTCTTTTTTGAAAGAAGCACCAATCTATTTTTCTTTATTTGTACACCGTGTCACAACTTTGACCCAAAGGTCCAGAGCTATTTTAGGGTGATTGGCATAGTACTCGGAGACTGATTGTAAGCATGATTTTCATTATCTATCACGTTGATTGTAAGCATGAGCAGGTGGAAGATTAGGTTAGTGTGAAGCTTATCTTAAACCCTACCGCCGCTGTTGAAACGAGGCGAGCGTCGAGGGAACCGTGGAGAACGGTGGGGAAGCGACGTCGCGCCATCCGGCCTCCTCTTGCGGTGGGAGAACGAATACTCCTGTGGCTCCGGCTGGCTCTGCACCCTCACGAACGGCACACCATACTCGATCGATTCGTTATTCTCTGGGTGCTCGACCTTCGACCTGTACGCCTACCACGTCCGCCTGACTGTCACCTCGAGCGAATTTTTCTGCTCCATCGCGCACCCATAGGAGATACTCGATGAACTCGGAGGACTGTGGCGTGACTGCCGCCGAGGAGTACATGTACATCGCCGCCCTCATCGCTGCCATCTCGCTCTTTCGCATACATTGCAACATGGCCTGCACCGTCCTCGAAATCTCCCACTCATTGTCAAACCAACTAAGGATCTCCTTCAACCTGGCTAACTTTGCCTGGTCGCCGCCGGCGATCTGCCTGATTTGCTGCTGCATCCTCTCCATAGATGTCCTTCTGAGTGGTCCGGTGCTAGCTTTGGAAGATGGGAGGAGAGACGATGGTCTTGCAATAGAGAAGAGGGAGAGGCGAGACGGTGGTTTTGGAATGGAGATGATGGAGAGGAGAGGAGGTGGTTTTGCAATGGAGAAGATCAGAAGAGGGAGAGGCGAGATGGTGGTTTTGGAATGGAGATGATGGCGAGGAGAGGAGGTGGTTGTGGAATGGAGATGATGGAGAGGAGAGGAGGTGGTTTTGCAATGGAGAAGATCAGACGAGGGAGAGGTGAGACGGTGGTTTTGGAATGGAGATGATGGAGAGGAGAGGAGGTGGTTTTGCAATGGAGAAGAGGAGAGGAGCGTGCGGCAGCGATTTAGGATTGGGCGAGAGGGCCGGCGCGCTGTGACTGGATCAAAATCAAAATCAATTTACCCTTCAATTAAGAAAGCGACCCCACAGTAACTTGTCTCCCTTTTATTCTGGGTCATAATTGACCTTGATTTTCGCACATAAAATATATGTTATACGTTGCAAAAATAATATAATTTGAAAGTATATTCAGATACGAACCAAACGATACAATTTTTGGTGACATGCATTCACATTTTGCTTGTCAAATACAGTATGTGGTCAAACTTTGACCCAAAATACGCAAAACAACAAGAAAAATACTTCCAAGACCAGCGCCGCTCTTCCGCTCTTCTCCTCTTAAACCAACACCGCTCCTCTCCTGTTCCAATCTAAATCGAGCGCCACTCCTCTCCTCTTCCATTTCAAAATCACCGCCCCTCCTCTCCTGTTCCAGTCCAAAACCAATGTCGCTCCTCTCCCGTTCTAATCCAAAACCAGCGCCGCTCCTCTCCTCTTCCATTCAAAAACCACCGCCGGCGAGTGAAGGTGTTGTGGAGAAGTAGATCGATGGAGGAGTATAACCGATACGTGAGGATCGCAGATGGCGACCCTGTGAAGCTAGCTAGGATGTTGGAGATAGTCTCGGTTTGACAACAAGGACCAACTAGTGGCGATGGCGACATCCATGGCCAAATATCTGCAACAGAGTGAAAAGGCGGCGATACTCCCGGAGGGAGTCGCGCCGGAGTACATAGAGCTGCTCCTCTAGGCCATGGAGCGAACAGATTCACCGAATCTGATCGTGAGGGAGCGGTGGTGGGAGTATCGATCACAGATGGAGCATCCACCAGAGATTGAAGGATCGAGCATCTACATGGTGCCGTTTGTGAGGGTGTCCTGCCAGAGCGAGCCAGTGGAGTCTTCGTCGACCGAACCCAACTGCAAGAGGAGAAAAGCAGTTGGCCCGACGACGCTTCCCCACCATCGTCTCCCTCGCCATTCACATCGTCTCACGGGGCGGCTGTCTGCCGCCGAGGAATAGGAGGGGGCTGTCCCCCCAGCCCAATAGTCGGGCGGGTTGTGAATTGTCAGGAGGAGCTTAGGGTTGTCAGTATTTGCAGGTTGTGAATTGTGTTTTGTGTTGTGTATTTTGAGAGTACTTTCAGATATGAATGTCTTTTGAATTTCAGATTTGCAGTATTGAGCATATGAAGAATTTTATGAATTCTAGAGATCTATCTTAGCACTTAAAAAATTTAGTTTCATAGGAGTATAAAAGTGCAGACGAGAAGAAACTGCAAGTTTCAGTTTCAGATAAGAAACTGCAAGTTCAGTTTTAGATAAGAAACTGCAACTTTTAGAGGCAGAGCATTTATATTAACACGGCCTTTTCAAACAAGCTTAACATTGATACGTCTCCAACGTATCTATAATTTTTGATTGCTCCATGCTACTTTATCTACTGTTTTGGACTATATTGGGCTTTATTTTCCACTTTTATATTATTTTTGGGACTAACCTATTAACCGGAGGCCCAGCCCAGAATTGCTGTTTTTTGCCTACTTCAGTATTTCGAAGAAACAGAATATCAAACGGAGTCCAAACGGAATGAAACCTTCGGGAACGTGATTTTCTCAGCGAACGTGATCCAGGAGACTTGGACCCTGCTCCAAGGAACAAAAGAGGTGGCCACGAGGGTGGAGGGCGCGCCCCCCTACCTCGTGGGCCCCCTGCTGCTCCACCGACGTACTCCTTCCTCCTATATATACCTACGTATCCCCAAACGATCAGAACAAGAGCCAAAAACCTAATTCCACCGCCGCAACCTTCTGTATCCACGAGATCATATCTTGGGGCCTATTCCGGAGCTCCGCCGGAGGGGGCATCCACCATGGAGGGCTTCTACATCAACACCATAGCCCCTCCGATGAAGTGTGAGTAGTTCACTTTAGACTTTCGAGTCCATAGCTAGTAGCTAGATGGCTTCTTCTCTCTTTTTGGATCTCAATACAATGTTCTCCCCCTCTCTCATGGAGATCTATTCGATGTAATCTTCTTTTTGCGGTGTGTTTGTTGAGACCGATGAATTGTGGGTTTATGATCCAGTTTTATCTATGGAAAATATTTGAATCTTCTCTGAATTCTTTTATGTATGATTGAGTTGTCTTTGCAAGTCTCTTCGAATTATCCTTTTTGGTTTGGCTAACTAGATTGGTAGTTCTTTCAATGGGAGAAGTGCTAAACTTAATACTCTAGATGCATGCTGGATAGCGGTCGATGAGTGGAGTAATAGTAGTAGATGCAGAATCGTTTCGATCTACTTGTCTCGGATGTGATTCCTATATACATGATCATTACCAAGATATACTCATAACTATGCTCAATTCTGTCAATTGCTCAACAGTAATTTGTTCACCCACCGTAGAATATCTATGCTCTTGAGAGAAGCCACTAGTGAAACCTATGGCCCCGGGGTCTATTCTCATCATATCAATCTCTATCGCTCTATTTACTTGCTTTGTTTTTTACTTTGCCTTTTACTTTTCACTTTGCATCTACCTATCAAAAATACCAAAAGTATTATTTATCATCTCTATCAGATCTCACTCTCGTAAGTGACCGTGAAGGGATTGACCACCCCTAATCGCGTTGGTTGCGAGTAGCTATCGTTTTGTGTAGGTACGAGGGACTTGTGCATGGTCTCCTACTGGATTGATACCTTGGTTCTCAAAAACTGAGGGAAATACTTACGCTACTTTTCTGCATCATCCTCTCCTCTTCGGGGAAATCCAACGCAGTGCTCAAGAGGTAGCAAGAAGAATTTCTGGCGCCGTTGCCGGGGAGGCTCATGCAAGCAAGTCAACAAAACCAAGTACCCATCACAATCCCTATCTCTCGCATTACATTATTTACCATTTGCCTCTCGTTTTCCTCTCCCCCACTTCACCCTCGCCGTTTTATTCGCCCTCCCTTTCCCAATCTCCTCCTCTCTTTCCCGTTCGCCTTTTTCCCGTTGCCTTTCTGTTTGCTCGTGTGTTAGTTTGCTTGCTTGTCGTCATGACTAGTTCCTTATCCACTCCTATGTCTCCCGAGTTTCAAGTTCTTCACTTCAAGCAAAGGCAAGGAGAAAACTTAAAAGATGCTTCATATAGGATGATGGAATGTTATCGTAAGTGCACCCTAGAGGTAAACTATAGAATTCTTCTTCGTAATTTTTATGTTGGGTTAAATATGACGTATAGACAACTCTTGGATTACATGGCCAAGGGAAATTTCATTGAGATTGATCACAGTATTGTGCATGAAATTATAGAGGGAATAGTGGGAACACCACCCCAAAAGGGAGGATCTCATCCTACCTAGGAAGAAACCCAAGTGTTTGAGAAGATTTGCGAAGTAACAAAGATTTTACAAAAGTCTCTTGAGCCTCTTAAAAACGTTAGCGGAAATCTTAACCGTATGAATATGTTGATTACTCTTTGTAATAAGTGGTTGGATTCTTTAGATCTAAAAATTTCTGAGTATGAAGGGAAGCGGGAAGAACCCCCCGGATTCGAGCATGACTCCGCTAAAAAACTAAAAATTAAAGATGGCAATACCTAGATCTATCCTTGCTTTTATGCCTAGCTAGGGGCGTTAAACGATAGCACTTGTTGGGAGGCAAGTGTTTTTTGTTTTTGCGTCTGTTTAGGAATAAATAATACATCTAGCCTCTGTTTGGATGTGGTTTTATGTTTTAATTAGTGTATGTGCCAAGTAGAACCTATAGGATAACCTACGATGATAGTTGATTTGATTCTGCTGAAAAACAGAAACTTTGCGCGCACGAATATAATTTTGTTAAATCACAGGAACGTGCTTTTCCGTTGATTCTTTTTGCTTCTGTTCAATAAGCAACTTGTGCAGGACTTCCTATTTTGGTAGAATTGTTAGAGTTTCATAATTTTGCGTTAGTTACAGATTGCTACAGACTGTTCTGTTTTTGACAGATTCTGTTTTGCGTGTGTTGTTTGCTTATTTTGATGAATCTATGGACTAGTAAATTAGTTTATAATCCATAGAGAAGTTGGAATACAGTAGGTATAACACCAATATAAATAAAGAATGATTCATTACAGTACCTTAAGTAGTTCTTTGTTTTCTTTCTCTAACGGAGCTCACGAGATTTCTGTTGAGTTTTGTGTTGTGAAGTTTTCAAGTTTTGGGTGAATTCTTTTGATGGATTATGGAACAAGGAGTGGCAAGAGCCTAAGCTTGGGGATGCCCATGGCACCCCCAAGATAATCCAAAGACACCAAAAAGTCAAAGCTTGGGGATGCCCCGGAAGGCATCCCCTCTTTTGTCCACTTCCATCGGTAATTTACTTGGAGCTATATTTTTATTCACCACATGATATGTGTTTTGCTTGGAGCGTCTTGTATTATTTGCGTCTTTGCTTGTTAATTTAGCACAATCATCCTTGTTGTACACACCTTTTGAGAGAGCCATACATGATTTGGAATTTGTTAGAATACTCTATGTGCTTCACTTATATCTTTTGAGCTTGATAGTTTTGCTCATAGTACTTCACTTATATCTTTTGAAGCGTGATAATTTTTGCTCTCGTGCTTCACTTATATCTTTTAGAGCACGGTGGTGGATTTGTTTTAAAGAAACCATTGATCTCTCATGCTTCACTTAGATTATTTTGAGAGTCATTAATAGCATGGTAGTTTGCTTAATGTTAATATACTTAGTGTTCAAGATATGTGAAACTTTCTTTTGAGTGCGTTGAATACTAAGATAAGTTTGATGCTTGATAATCGTTTTGAGATATGGGGGTGATAATATCAAAGTCGTGCTAGTTGGGTAATTGTGAATTTGAGAAATGCTTGTGTTGAAGTTTGCAAGTCCTGTAGCATGCACGTATGGTTAAAGTTGTGTAACAAATTTGAAACATGAAGTGTACCTGGCTTGTGCATCCTTATGAGTGGCGGTCGGGGATGAGCGATGGTATTTTCCGACCAATCTATCCCCCTAGGAGCATGCGCGTAGTACTTGATTTTTGATGGCTTCTAAATTTTTGCAATAAGTATATGAGTTCTTTTGACTAATGTTGAGTCCATGGATTATACGCACTCTCACTTTTTCACCTTTGCTAGCCTCTTCGGTACCGTGCATTGCCCTTTCTCACCTTGAGAGTTGGTGCAAACTTCGCCGGTGCATCCAAACCCCGTGATACGATACGCTCTATCACACATAAACCTCCTTATATCTTCCTCAAAATAGCCACCATACCTACCTATCATGGCATTTCCATAGCCATTCCGAGATATATTGCCATGCAACTTCCATCATCTTCATCATGACATACATTACTTTTGTCATATTGCCATTGCATGATCATGTAGTTGACATCGTATTTGTGGCAAATCCACCATGCATTATTTTTCATACATGTCACTCTTGATTCATTGCACCATCCCGATACACCGCCGGAGGCATTCATATAGAGTCATATCTTGTTCTAAGTTTCGAGTTGTAATCCTTATGTTGTAATCAATAGAAGTGTGATGATCATCATTATTAGAGCATTGCCCAAAAAAAAGGCCAAAAGAAAAAAAAGAGGCCAAAAGGAAAAAAAAGAAAGGCCAAAAAAATAAAAAAATAAAAAGGGCAATGCTACTATCTCTTTTTACACACTTGTGCTTCAAAGTAGCACCTTGTTCTTCATGTAGTGAGTCTCATATCTTGTGCTTCAAAGTAGCACCTTGTTCTTCATGTAGTGAGTCTCATAAGTTGTCTTTTTATACTAGTGGGAATTTTTCATTATAGAACTTGGCTTGTATATTCCTATGATGGGCTTCCTCAAATGCCCTAGGTCTTCATGAGCAAGCAAGTTGGATGCACACCCACTAGTTTTCTTTTGTTGAGCATTCATAGCTCTAGTGCATCCGTTGCATGGCAATCCCTACTCCTCATGTTGACATCAATTGATGGGCATCTCCATAGCCCGTTGATTATCCTCGTCAATGTGAGACTTTCTCCTTTTTTTGCCTTCTCCACATAATCCCCATCATCATATTCTATTCCACCCATAGTGTTATATCCATGGCTCGCGCTCATGTATTGCGTGAAGGTTGAAAAAGTTTGAGATTATTCGAGTATGAAACAATTGCTTGGCTTGTCATCGGGGGTATAGAAGTTGGGAACATATTTGTGTGACGAAAATGAAGCATAGCCTAACTATATGATTTTGTAGGGATGAACTTTCTTTTGCCACGTTATTTTGAGAAGACATGATTGCTTTGATTAGTATGCTTGAAGTATTGTTATTTTTGTGTCAATATGAACTTTTGTCTTGAATCTTTCGGATCTCAATATTCATGCCACGATTAAGAAGATTTATATTGAAATTATGTCAAAGTATCACTCCGCATCAAAAATTCTTTTTTTATCATTTACCTACTCGAGGACGAGCAGGAATTAAGCTTGGGGATGCCTGATACGTCTCCAACATATCTATAATTTTTGATTGCTCCATGCTACTTTATCTACTATTTTGGACTATATTGGGCTTTATTTTCCACTTTTATATTATTTTGGGACTAACCTATTAACCGGAGGCCCAGCCCAGAATTGTTGTTTTTTGCCTATTTCAGTATTTCGAAGAAACACAATATCAAACGGAGTCCAAACGGAATGAAACCTTCAGGAACGTGATTTTCTCACCGAACGTGATCCAGGAGACTTGGACCCTGCTCCAAGGAACAAAATAGGTGGTCACGAGGGTGGAGGGCGCCCCCCTGGGCGCGCCCCCTACCTCGTGGGCCCCCTGCTGCTCCACCGGCGTACTCCTTCCTCCTATATATACCTACGTATCCCCAAACGATCAGAACAGGAGCCAAAAACCTAATTCCACCGCCGCAACCTTCTGTATACACGAGATCCCATCTTGGGGCCTGTTCCGGAGCTCCGTCGGAGGGGGCATCCACCACGGAGGGCTTCTACATCAACACCATAGCCCCTCCGATGAAGTGTGATTAGTTTACTTCAGACCTTCGGGTCCATAGCTAGTAGCTAGATGGCTTCTTCTCTCTTTTTGGATCTCAATACAATGTTCTCCCCCTCTCTCGTGGAGATCTATTCGATGTAATCTTCTTTTTGCGGTGTGTTTGTTGAGACCGATGAATTGTGGGTCTATGATCCAGTTTTATCTATGGAAAATATTTGAATCTTCTCTGAATTCTTTTATGTATGATTGAGTTATCTTTGCAAGTCTCTTCGAATTATCCTTTTTGGTTTGGCCAACTAGATTGGTAGTTCTTGCAATGGGAGAAGTGCTTAGCTTTGGGTTCAATCTTGCGGTGTCCTTTCCCAGTGACAGAAGGGGCAGCAAGGCACGTATTGTATTGTTGCCATCGAGGATAACAAGATGGGGTTTTTTTATCATATTGCATGAATTTATCCCTCTACATCATGTCATCTTGCTTAAGGCATAACTCTGTTTTTAACTTAATACTCTAGATGCATGCTGGATAGCGGTCGATGAGTGGAGTAATAGTAGTAGATGCAGAATCGTTTCGATCTACTTGTCTCGGACGTGATGCCTATATACATGATCATTACCTAGATATACTTATAACTATGCTCAATTCCGTCAATTGCTCAACAGTAATTTGTTCACCCACCGTAGAATATCTATGCTCTTGAGAGAAGCCACTAGTGAAACCTATGGCCCCCGGGTCTATTCTCATCATATCAATCTCTATCACTCTATTTACTTGCTTTGTTTTTACTTTGCCTTTTACTTTTCACTTTGCATCTACCTATCAAAAATACCAAAAATATTATTTATCATCTCTATCAGATCTCACTCTCGTAAGTGACCGTGAAGGGATTGACAACCCCTAATCGCGTTGGTTGTGAGTAGCTATCGTTTTGTGTAGGTATGAGGGACTTGTGTGTGGTCTCCTACCGGATTGATACCTTGGTTCTCAAAAACTGAGGGAAATACTTATGCTACTTTGCTGCATCATCCTCTCCTCTTCGGGGAAATCCAACGCAGTGCTCAAGAGGTAGCAAACATCATGTTGGAAGTTTTATTCATGGTTGAAAATGGAACTACCAGCCAGTTAACATCATGCTGATCAACATTCATGCATAGCACATCTTCATATGATGCACAGTCAAAATGCCCACACAATGTCGAGTGTGCGAAACACAGAGAAAATGAGGGACGAAGTTTTGGCAAGTGTTGGACGTGGTTTTGGGCTGCCCCGTCTAGGCTTTCATTTTTAACATGCGCAGCCCACGACCTCGGATGGGAGGGCCTGTTTGTATTTTTTTAGGGCCGTCATGTATCGACTGTCCTATGGACCTCCCATCCGAGGTTTTATTTTTGGCAGCCCAATTTATGTATTTTTTTGAAGAAAACGCAGAGGTCTGTTCTATTTTTCTATATAAGAATAGGAACACCAGGTACAACTTATGTTTCCCTTCTAACTATATTATATATATTTAAATTATTTTATATGTTATTATATATTATTTTTATTGTCATCATATATTTAACAGATACTTACATATGTAAGAAAACAATATCCCACATCTTATTAACTTATAAAAATAATTTCTTAACAAATAAAATCCTGGATTGTTTTGGCACGAAAATCCTAGTGATTGTGTACAAAAGCTTGATAAGGTTTAAGGACAAATGTAATAATATCACTTATTATTTAAATATATTTATAACAAAATGCTCAACCCTTTTTTATTTTTTGATAACATTGCTGGCCCAACCCAACATTATAATTAGAATCAGCCCAGCAAAATCGTGTATTTCGAGAAAGTGCAAATGGCCTGTAATTTTTTAGGAAATAAAATAAATGGGCCGCATGGACGCTACAATTAATTGTTCACCCAGCCCAGCTAATGGTTGTAATTCAAAAAAAAAAGAGATCAAATAGGCTGTAAATTCTACCGCGCAAAAAAAAACTGTAAATTCTGAAAAAATGGGTTGAATACATGCCACATTTTTGGAGGCTGGAATATGGGCCAATAGGTAGAAGCCAATGCAAGTCGTTGTCAATTTAGTCAACAAATGATTCTGACATGTTAGCCGTTGGATTTACATCCAACGACCGGCATCCATCTTCAATCTCTCGTCTTCTTCCTCCAGCGCCGCCGGGACCACCTCCCGCCTCTTGCTGCTAGCAGCTCTTCTTAGCACGCTTCGCTATGAAGCGCTACTCCATCGTTGGCCAGGCCATCCCTCCACCCCTCCACACCTCCTGTTCTTCTCCACCAACTGCCGGACCACACTGCACTAGAACCAGTTAACCCTCGTACACCTCTCCGTCTGTGACTCTACTCCCGCGTCTTCCCATCTCCGGCTTGTTGCTGTCCGGGGCCTCGCCGTCGTCCACCACCTTGGATGCGCTCGGCGCGGCATGGTCAACGTGGTCAACGAACGACACCATCGGAAGTAGACTGTGTGTGGTGAGGCTGACAGCTGGGTCCACGGCCGCACACAAGGAAATGCCTCCTTATTACGCGCAAAATAATGATTCCTCCACCTGACATCTGGGACCCATCGGAAGGGCCTCTGTATTTCGCGAAAAACGTGCCCCCCGCTGACTTGTCGGAACCACCAGCTATCTTCGCACGCAAGGAAGTGCCTCCTTATTACGCACAAAAAAATAAATACTCCCCATCCCAGCTGGAACCCAGCATACTGGGAGGCTGACTTGTGGGCCTACCAAGTTGACGGGGATGGAGGGCTTCGTCAACTTAGTCAATATGAACGATTCTAGCTCCTGTTACCGTACGATGTTCATCCAATGGTTTTAGTGCTTCTTCAACCTCTCGTCTTCTTGGTCTAGCCGCCCAAACCAGCGCCGGTCGTGCCGCGCGCTCCTGCCTCCTGTGGCCTGCTGTGATGCCGCGGAGGCCTCACCACCTCCTACTACTCCCACCGCTGGCCAGGCCATCCCTCTACTCACCCACACCCCCTGTTATTCTGTGGCGACAGCAGCCTCACACCGCAGCCGAACTAGTGAATCCTCGTACTCCTCTTCGTGTGGGCATCCACTGCTGCGTCTTCCCCGACTCCGAGTCGTCCCCTTTCTAGGCCTCACCGCCGTCCACCGCCGTAGTGCTCTCAGCGCGGCGTGGTCAACGTGGTCAAGGAACGACTTCCATCGGACGTGGACTGTACGTGGAGAGGCTGACAGCTGGGTCCACGGCCGCAGCAAGGAAGTGCCTTCTTATTACGCGGAAAATAATGATTCCTCCACCTGACAGCGGGGACCCACCGGACGGGCCACCGTATTTTGCGAAAAGAAGTTTCCCCCTGACTGCTGGGACCCACCAGCTACATCTTCGCACGCAAGGAAGTGCGTCCGGGCAAAAAGAACGATTCGCCCCCCTGACTGCTGGGACCCACCAGCTACATCTTCGCACGCAAGGAAGTGCGTCCGGGCAAAAAAAATGATTCACCCCCCTGACTGCTGGGACCCACCAGCTACATCTTCGCACGCAAAGGAAGTGCGTCCGGGCAAAAAAACGATTCGCCCCTCTGACTGCTGGGACCCACCACCTACATTTTCGCACGCAAGGAAGTGCCTGACAGTCGGGACCCACCTGGTTGAAGCGTACGTGGCGTTGTCATTCTGGTCGCGAACGTGTACGTACATATATACTGGTCGATGTAGAGGCGCGCACGTGTCGTAGCAGAGGCGCGTACGTGTCGTAGTAGAGCCGCATACGTGTCGTAGTAGAGGTGCGCACATAGCATGTACACGTACGTACAGCGGCCAGGGTGCAAGAAGGAAAATACGGCCACGTACGTACATACGGGCGGGGTCTTGAACGCCTACTCGCGCATACGTACGGCCAGGGCTCGTGTACATGGCTGGGTCGGAATGGAGAAATAGAGTCATCGTCATGTTCATGGGAGGCAATGAAATGCGTCGTGTTCATGGGGAGGCAACGGAATGCGTCGTGTTCATCGGGAGGCAACGGAATGCGTGGGAGCCAACCGGCTTGGATAGAACAGGCGATGGAAACGAGGCCTGGCGTACCGCACAACAGAGGAAACGAACCTCCTACGTTCGGAACGGGGTCCTGTTGATCGGGAGGGGTGTGGCGTACCGCAAAACGGAGGAAACGGACCTCCTACGGTCGAAACGGGGGTCCTGTTGATCGGGAGGGGTGCGGCGTACCGCAAAACGGAGGAAACGGACCTCCTACGGTCGAAACGAGGGTCCTGTTGATTGGGAGGGGTGTGGCGTACCGCAAAACGGACGAAACGGACTTGTGTTGGAGCGCTACGGTCGAAACGGGGGTCCTGTTCATCGGGAGGGGTGTGGCGTACCGCAAAATGGGACTCCACAGGATACTGTTCATCTCCACCGTCGACCTCCTCTAGCCTCCACGGGCTACCATCGACCTCCTCCAGCCTCCACGGGCTCCTGTTCATCCAGCCTCCACCGTGCGCTACTCCACCGGCTACTATTCAACCACCCCTCCACCGTCTACTGTTCATCCAGCCCTCCACCGTCTACTCTTCATCCAGCCCTCCACACCACGGGGTCCTGTTCAACCACCCCTCCACAGCCACCCCTCCACCATCTACTGTTCATCCAGCCCTCCACACCACGGGGTCCTGTTCATCCAGAGGCAATGCCACCGCTCACTGTTCATCCACCCCCCCCCCCCCCCCGCAACGCTCACTGTTCATCCAATCGATCGGCTTCAGTTAGCAGCAGTAGCGAAGGAATCGCTCCATCGGGTTCACTTAACAGCCATCGATTGATCGCTCGGGTTCAGTAACGCGTAGCCTGCAGTGCAATCGCTTGGGTTCAGTTAGAGCCCAACGCCTCGCTCGGGTTCAGTTAGAGCCAACGCCTCGCACACGTGCGCGTATGTGTACAAGAGAAACACGCATCGCTCGGCCCCCGACCTCCCACCGTAACCGGCAACTCCCTGAAATTTTCCTCCCCCTCGCTTCTACAATAGTTTTGTCCGTCATGGACGGCCCAAAGAATGTCATGCAGCTGCGTCTCCGGCCCGCCCAGGACAAAAAGCCCATTTTCTATCATGATTTTTTGTCATAGAAGTAGGAGCCCACCGCATCTATGATGATACCGGGTTTTGTCACAATTATCGTCATAGAAGTGTCATATGTATGACAGAAAAAAAATTCGTTCAGCCCAAAATGTCACGGATGTGTCTTTTTTTTGTAGTGTTGTCTCACACGCTTCGTCATTTTAATATCTTTCGTGAGTATGATGAAAAGGAAAATTGTGCTCAAGTGCTAGAAGAAGAAATCTATAGAATGTTTGATACTAAATCTTTGAATGATGAGCATGATTGCAATGTTGTTAGTATGAACTCCTTGAATATCCATGATGCTAATGATATGCAAAGCCACAAGCTTGGGGAAGCTATGTTTGATAAATATGATTTTTTTGTCCCCCAAGTTTGGATGAGCATATTTATTATGATGAAAGCATGCCTCCTATTTATGATGATTATATTGATGAAAGTGGGTTTGAAAGAGTGTCAACTTTAGGAAGTAATGATCCCACTATTTTGGAGGATGTTGAATATTATTGTGATAATTATGAAAGTGGATTTGGAGAGGTCATGACTTTATTTAGTGATGAATCCACTATTTTGGAAGAGGATCCAATTGATTATGAGAACAAAGTTGCTATCTATGATGATTATTATGATGACTTGTATGCTATTAAGAATAATGATAACAATGAAACTTGTCATCATGATTTTAGTTTTCAATTAGATTATGCCTCACATGATAATTATCTTGTTGAGTTTGCTCCCACTACTATTCATAAGAATAATTTTGCTTATGTGGAGAGTAGTAAATTTTCTATGCTTGTAGATCATGAAAAGAATGCTTTAGGTGCTAGTTATATTGTTGAATTCATTCATGATGCTACTAAAAATTATTATGAGGGAGGAATATATGCTTGTAGGAATTGCAATAATGTCAAGTTTCCTCTCTATGTGTTGAAAATCTTGAAGCTATGCTTGTTTTACCTTCCTACACTAGCTGATTATTGTTCCAATAAGTTGTTTGCTCACAAAATCCCTATGCATAGGAAGAGGGTTAGACTTAAATGTGCTAGTCATATGCTTCATGATGCTCCCGTTATGTTTCAATTCTTATCTTTTATGTAAGCATCATCGTCATCATCATGCCTAGCTAGAAAGGCATTAAATAAAAGCGCTTGTTGGGAGACAACCCAATATTTATCCTTACTGTTTTTGTGTGTTCACATGATTATGCTACTGTATTAATCATGTTTTATAGCTTTTGTTTCAATAAAGTGCCAAGTACAACCTTTAGGATAGCTTACGGTGATAGTTGTGTTGATCCTGTTGAGAATCAGAAACTTTTGCACCCAGTCAATTAGTTTTGTTAATTCACAGAAATATGGGTTGATCTGATTCTTTTTTCTCTGGACTGGTACACGAATTGCTTAGGACTTCCTAATTTGGTAGGATTTTTGGAGTTCCATAAGTATACGTTTGATACAGATTACTACAGACTGTTCTGTTTTTGACAGATTCTGTTTTCTATGTGTTGTTTGCTTATTTTGATGAATCTATGAGTAGTATCGGAGGGTATGAACCATATATAAGTTGGAATACAGTAGATATTACACCGATATGAATTTAGAATGAGTTCATTATAGTACCCAAGCGGTGGTTTTATTTTATTATACTAACGGAGCTTACGAGTTTTCTGTTGAGTTTTGTGTTGTGGAGTTTTCAAGTTTTCGGTAAAGATTCGATGGACTATGGAATAAGGAGTGGCAAGAGCCTAAGCTTGGGGATGCCCAAGGCACCCCAAGGTAATATTCAAGGACAACCAAGATCCTAAGCTTGTGGATGCCCCGGAAGGCATCCCCTCTTTCGTCTTCGTTCATCGGTAATTTTACTTGGAGCTCTATTTTTATTCGCCACATGATATGTGTTTTGCTTGGAGCGTAATTTTCTTTTGTTAGTTTTGCTTGCTGTTATTTAGATTAATGTTTTGCATCTTTAGTTTCAATAAAAATGTCAAGGATAGCCTTTGCCATGCTTATTTTGCCAGTATACATGTTGTTGTTTGAAAACAGAAAGTTTACCACTGTTGAACAAATTCCCTAGAAAAGTCAGGCATGATATAATGTTGAAACTTTTTGCATAATGAGCTCTGATAAATTTAATACAGTGGGAATTTTATTTCATAATTTTTGGAGTTAGGGAAGTATTGATACTCTTGCATTCTTTACAGGCTATACTGTTTTGGCAGATTGTTGGTATGTTTGCATTGTTTGCATATGTTTCCTTGTTTAATGATTCTATTTGAGGATAGGAGTATTAAATATGCAGAGACATTTAGTACGCAATGTTGAATAATAATTTCAGTGATTTGTTATAGTAGAAAATGATAAGGTTTTGCATTGGTTTATACTAACCTATCTCACAAGTTCTTGTTGAGTTTGTTGTGGATGAAGCTTTTGAGAAATAGAGAAACCATGATATGAGAGGAATTAAGGGGACACAAAAGTTCAAGCTTGGGGATGCCCAAGGCACCCCAAGATAATATTTCAAGAATTCTCAAGCATCTAAGCTTGGGGATGCCCCGGTAGGCATCCCACCTTTCTTCTTCAACAACTATCGGTTAGTATGGGTTGAATCTAAGTTTTTGCTTCTTCACTTGAGTTGTGCTATCCTTGCAATGTCTTTTTATTTTGTTTTGCTTGCTGTTTGAATACAATACCAAGATCTGAAATTCTTAAATGAGAGAGAGTCTTCATATAGTTACATAATTATTTAGCTACTCATTGATCTTCACTTATATCTTTTTGGAGTAGTTTGTCATTTACTCGTGTGCTTCACTTATATCCTATGAGTAAATTGTTGAATGAGTTGATGTCATAAATCTGAAATTATATATGTCTCATTTGCTTATCCCATGGGGAGTAATGACTTCACATCTAAAAAGTAGAGGTTGTAAATTTATTGAAGGTTAGCAAGCATCTTATTGGTCATTTGAACAATTCATGAAAGAATATTGAAGGAAGAGAGATTTCACATATAAATACACTATCCTAGACATCTTTTCTAATTGGGAGTACTCATTAAGTATGACTTGCTAAAGAGTTGATGTTGGACAAGGAATACAACATAATGGGTTATGTTTTCGCACATCTCAGTTAAAGTATATTGTCATGGATCATTCAAACATGTTGAGCTTGCCTTTCCCCCTCATGCTAGCCAAAATTCCTTGCACCAAGTAGAGATACTACTTGTGCTTCCAAATATCCTTAAACCCAGTTTTGCCATGAGAGTCCACCATACCTACCTATGGATTGAGTAAGATCCTTCAATAAAGTTGTCATCGGGCAAGCAATAAAAATTGCTCTCTAAATATGTATGATTTTTTTGTGTGTGAAGAAAATAGCTTTATATGATCTTGTTATGGAAGCAATAAAAGCGACGGACTGCATAATAAAGGTTCATACACAAGTGTCAATATAAAGTGATGTTCATTCGCATTAAGATTTTGTGCATCCAACCCTAAAAGCGCATGACAACCTCTACTTCCCTCTGCGAAGGGCCTATCTTTTACTTTATGTCTTTTACTTTATGCAAGAGTCAAGGTGATCTTCACCTTTCCCCTTTTCATTTTATCCTTTGGCAAGCACCTCGTGTTAGGAAGATCATGATATATATATACAATTGGATGTAAGTTAGCATGAACTATTATTGTTGACATCACCCAAAGGTGAATACGTTGGAAGGCAACATTATATGCCCCTATCTTTATCAGTGTCCGATTGAAACTCCATAACCATTAGTATTGCGTGAGTGTTAGCAATTGCAGAAGACTATATGATAGTTGAGTATGTGGAGTTTGCTATTCCTAAAAATAAGATGAATTGTAATTGTTTGATGACTGAGTATAAAGTTTGCTAGTTTTCAAGAAAGTTTATGGCCTATGCTTTAACATGTGAATTGCTTGTTGCTTAATCGTGAGAAGTTTTATGAGATGAACTACTGTTATGACATATAATCATGCTAGAAAAGGTGATTGAAATTATCATTGATCAAACTTGTGCACCTTCTAGCATTCACACTTCAAAAATTCTTTCTTTTATCATTTACCTATTTGAGGACGAGTAGGAATTAAGCTTGGGGATGCTGATACGTCTCCAACGTATCTATAATTTATGAAGCATTCATGCTATTTTATTATCTGTTTTGAATGATTACGGGCTTTATTATAAACTTTTATATTACTTTTGGGACTAACCTATTAACCGGAGGCCCAGCCCATATTGATGTTTTATTGCCTGTTTCAGTATTTCGAAGAAAAGGAATATCAAACGGAGTCCAAACGGAATGAAACCTTTGGCAGCGTGATTTTTGGAACGAGCGTGATCCAGGAAACTTGGAGTGCAAGCCGGGGAAGCATCGAGGAAGCCACGAGATAGGGGGGTGCGCCCACCACTCTCGTAGGCCCCTTGAGGCTCCCCCGACTGACTTCTTTCGCCTATATAAGTCCACATACCCTAAAAACATCGAAGGAGAAGATAGATCGGGAGTTCCGCCGCCGTAAGCCTCTGTAGCCACCAAAAACCTCTGGGGAGCCTATTCCGGCACCCTGCCGAAGGGGGGATCCCTCATCGGTGGCCATCTTCATCATCCCGACGCTCTCCATCGCGAGGAGGGAGTAGTTTACCCTCGGGGCTAAGGGTATGTACCAGTAGCTATGTGTTTGATCTCTCTCTCTCTCTCGTGTTCTCTCTATGGCACGATCTTGATGTATCGCGAGCTTTGCTATTATAGTTGGATCTTATGATGTTTCTCCCCCCCTCTACTCTCTTGTAATGGATTGAGTTTTCCCTTTGAAGTTGTCTTATCGGATTGAGTCTTTAATGATTTGAGAACACTTGATGTATGTCTTGCCGTGCTTATCTGTGGTGACATTGGAATATCACGTGCCACTTGATGTATGTTTTGGTGATCAACTTGCGGGTTCCGCCCATGAACCTATGCATAGGGGTTGACACACGTTTTCGTCTTGACTCTCTGGTAGAAACTTTGGGGCACTCTTTGAAGTACTTTGTGTTGGTTGGATGAATCTGAGATTGTGTGATGCATATCGTATAATCATGCCCACGGATACTTGAGGTGACAATGGAGTATCTAGGTGACATTAGGGTTTTGTTGATTTGTGTCTTAAGGTGTTATTATAGTACGAACTCTTGAATAGATTGATCCGAAAGAATAACTTTGAGGTGGTTTCGTACCCTACCATAATCTCTTCGTTTGTTGTCCGCTATTAGTGGCTTTGGAGTGACTCTTTGTTGCATGTTGAGGGATTCTTATTGTTGAGAGAACTTGCACTAGTGAAAGTATGAACCCTATGCCTTGTTTCCTACCATTGCAATACTGTTTACGCTCACTTTATCATTAGTTACCTTGCTGTTTTTATATTTTCAGATTACAAAAACCTATATCTACCATCCATATTGCACTTGTATCACCATCTCTTCGCCGAACTAGTGCACCTATACAATTTACCATTGTACTGGGTGTGTTGGGGACGCAAGAGGCTCTTTGTTATTTGGTTGCAGGGTTGTTTGAGAGAGACCATCTTCATCCTACGCCTCCCACGGATTGATAAACCTTAGGTCATCCACTTGAGGGAAATTTGCTACTGTCCTACAAACCTGTGCACTTGCAGGCCCAACAACGTCTACAAGAAGGTTGTGTAGTAGACATCAAGTTGCACCTGGGTATTTGATACTGGTTCTGTTGCTAACATTTGCAACTCGAAACAGGGACTATGGATTAAGCGGACACTGGCTAAGGACGAGGTGACGATGCGTGTGGGAAATGGTTCCAAAGTCGATGTGATCGTCGTCGGCACGCTACCTCTACATCTACCTTCGGGATTAGTTTTAGACCTAAATAATTGTTATTTGGTGCCAGCGTTGAGCATGAACATTATATCTAGATCTTGTTTGATGCGAGACGGTTATTCATTTAAATCTGAGAATAATGGTTGTTCTATTTATATGAGTAATATATTTTATGGTCATGCACCCTTAAAAAGTGGTCTATTTTTGATGAATGTCGATAGTAGTGATACACATATTCATAATGTTGAAGCCAAAAGATGTAGAGTTGATAATGATAGTGCAACTTATTTGTGGCACTGCCGTTTAGGTCATATTGGTGTAAAGCGCATGAAGAAACTCCATACTGATGGACTTTTGGAATCACTTGATTATGAATCACTTGGTACTTGCGAGCCATGCCTCATGGGAAAGATGACTAAGATGCCGTTCTCTGGAACTATGCAGCAAGCAACTGATTTGTTAGAAAACATACATACTGATGTATGTGGTCCAATGAATATTGAGGCTCGCGGTGGGTATCGTTATTTTCTCACCTTCACAGATGATTTGAGCAGATATGGGTATATCTACTTAATGAAACATAAGTCTGAAACATTTGAAAAGTTCAGAATTTCAGAGTGAAGTTGAAAATCATCGTAACAAGAAAATAAAGTTTCTACGATCTGATCGTGGAGGAGAATATTTGAGTTATGAGTTTGGTTTACATTTGAAGCATGCAGAATAGTTTCGCAACTCACGCCACCCGGAACACCACAGCGTAATGGTGTGTCCGAACATTGTAATCGTACTTTACTAGATATGGTGCGATCTATAATGTCTCTTACTGACTTACCGCTATCATTTTGGGGTTATGCTTTAGAGATGGACGCATTCACGTTAAATAGGGCACCATCAAAATCTGTTGAGACAACGCCTTATGAACTGTGGTTTGGCAAGAAACCAAAGTTATCATTTCTTAAAGTTTGAGGCTGCGATGCTTATGTGAAAAAGCTTCAACCCGATAAGCTTGAACCCAAATCGGAGAAATGTGTCTTCATAGGATACCCAAAGGAAACTGTTGGGTACACCTTCTATCACAGATCCGAAGGCACGACATTAGTTGCCAAGAATGGATCCTTTCTAGAGAAGGAGTTTCTCTCGAAAGAAGTGAGTGGGAGGAAAGTAGAACTTGATGACGTAACTGTACCTGCTCCTTTATTGGAAAATAGTTCATCACAGAAACCGGTTCCTGTGATGACTACACCAATAAGTGAGGAAGCTAATGATGTTGATCATGAAACTTCAGATCAAGTTACTACAAAACCTCGTAGGTGAATGATACGTCTCCAACGTATCTACTTTTCCAAACACTTTTGCCCTTGTTTTGGACTCTAACTTGCATGATTTGAATGAAACTAACCCGGACTGACACTGTTTTCAGCAGAACTGCCATGATGTTGTTTTATGTGTAGAAAAGAAAAGTTCTCGGAATGTCCTGAAAATCCATGGAGGGACTTTTTGGAAAATATAAAAAATATTGGCGAAAGAATCAAGACCAGGGGGCCCACACCCTGTCCACGAGACAGGGAGGCGCGCCCCCTCCCCCTGGGCGTTCCCCCTATCTTGTGGGCCCCCTGGACCTCCACCGACCTCAACTCCAACTCCATATATTCACGTTCAGGGAGAAAACAATCAGAGAGAAAGTTTCATCGCGTTCTACGACACGGAGCCGCCGCCAAGCCCTAATCTCTCTTGGGAGGGCTGATCTGGAGTCCGTTCGGGGCTCCGGAGAGGGGGATTCGTCGCCGTCGTCATCATCAACCATCCTCCGTCACCAATTTCATGATGCTCACCACCATGCGTGAGTAATTCCATCGTAGGCTTGCTGGACGGTGATGGGTTGGATGAGATTTATCATGTAATCAAGTTAGTTTTGTTAGGGTTTGATCCCTAGTATCCACTATGTTCTGAGATTGATGTTGCTATGACTTTGCTATGCTTAATGCTTGTCACTAGGGCCGGAGTGCCATGATTTCAGATCTGAACCTATTATGTTTTCATGAATATATTTGTGTTCTTGATCCTATCTTGCAAGTCTATAGTCACCTATTATGTGTTATGATCCGACAACCCCGAAGTGACAATAATCGGGATACTTCTCGGTTGAGGGAGTCCTAGACTAGGGGGTGTCCGGATAGCCAAACTATCATCATCGGCCGGACTCCAAAACTATGAAGATACAAGATTGAAGACTTCGTCCCGTGTCCGGATGGGACTTTCCTTGGCGTGGAAGGCAAGCTTGGCAATACGGATATGTAGATCTCCTACCATTGTAACCGACTTTGTGTAACCCTAGCCCTCTCCGGTGTCTATATAAACCGGAGGGTTTTAGTCCATAGGACGAACAACAATCATACTATAGGCTAGCTTCTAGGGTTTAGCCTCCTTGATCTCGCGGTAGATCCACTCTTGTACTACCCATATCATAAATATTAATCAAGCAGGAGTAGGGTTTTACCTCCATCGAGAGGGCTCGAACCTGGGTAAAAACATCGTGTCCCTTGTCTCCTGTTACCATCCGCCTAGACGCACAGTTCGGGACCCCCTACCCGAGATCTGCCGGTTTTGACACCGACATTGGTGCTTTCATTGAGAGTTCCTCTGTGTCGTCACTGATAGGCTTGATGGCTCCTTCGATCATCAACAACGACGCGGTCCAGGATGAGACTTTTCTCCCCGGACAGATCTTCGTATTTGGCAGCTTTGCACTGCGGGCCAATTCGCTTGGCCATCTGGAGCAGATTGAAAGCTACGCCCTGGCCATCAGGTCAGATTTGGATGCCTGAACTTCAAGGCCGACATCCGCGGAGACTTGATCTTCGACGAATTCGAGCCACAGCCGAGCGCGCCGCACTGTCACGATGGGCATGATTTAGCTCTCCTGCCAGACAGTGCCCTGGAGGCCGCACATGAGTTTGCTCCGACCCTTAATTCGGAGCGGACCACGCAGATCGAGGATGGGTGGCTAGACACCGCCTCGAGGGCTGCTACCCCTACGGCGATAGAGCCGAATACTGACCTTGTCCCTTGTGACGCTTGTGACTCCGAGGTGCTGGACTCCTCGCCGGACACCGAACCTCCCGCGCCCCCTCCAATCGTATCCGGTTGGGCGCCGATCATGGAGTTCACCGCCGCGGACATCTTTCAACACTCACCTTTTGGCGATATCCTGAATTCGCTAATGTATCTCTCGCTATCAGGAGAACCCTGGCCGAACTACGGTCAGGATGGTTGGGATGCGGACGGCGAAGAAATTCAAAGCCCACCCACCACCCACTTTATAGCCACTGTCAATGATTTAACCGACATGCTAGACTTCGACTCCGAAGACATCGACGGTATGGACGATGATGCCGGAGACGACCAAGAACCAGCGCCCACTGGGCACTGGAAAGCCACCTCAACTCATGAGATATACATGGTGGATACACCAAAAGGAAGCGATAACGAGGAACAACGGGACGCGGCGAAGGATAACTCCCCCGAAAAACAACCAAAACGGTGACGCAAGCACCACCCGAAGTCCCGCCTCAATAACAACAACACCCATAATGACCCAGCTGTAGAGCAGGGTGAACCAGTGGACGACGAACATGCAACCAAGCAACCATCCGAACAGGATGAATTGGACAAGCAACCCATCCCCGGTGAAAACAACAGTCCAGACGATCTCACGCCGGACACATCCTCGGAGCATAAGAACCTTCACAAAAGGCTTGTCGCCACTGCAAGAAGTTTGAAGAAGCAGAAACGGAAGCTCAAAACAGCGGAAGACGTACTCAGAATGAGATGGAGCAAAGTACTCAAGACCGCAGACAAATACGGCAATAGTCACCAAGCAAAGAGCTACCCGAAGCGCAAGCTGTTGCCCGAATTCGACGAGGAGGCCGTAGAGCCACCACAATCAAAAAGCAAAGAGGCCGCCTGGCCGGATAGACGACCAGATGACAGGCCAAGAGCGGCAAGCGGCGCGGCACACAAGCCGGCACATGATACACATAAAGATCCTCGCAAAAAGGATGGCCCGGTCAGGTCCATTTATGGGCCAAAAAAGAGGGCTCCAGGAAGCAACACAACACACCGAGTGTTCGAAGATAACGGCACACCTAAATACAAGGGTGCTGCACACCCACTATGTTTCACCGATGAGGCACTGGATCACGAATTTCCAGCGGGTTTTAAGCCCGTAAACATAGAGGCATACGACGGAACAACAGACCCCGGAGTCTGGATTGAGGATTACATCCTACACATACATATGGCTAGAGGAGACGATCTCCATGCCATATAATATCTACCCCTCAAGCTCCAACGGCCAGCTCGGCATTGGCTCAAAAGCCTCCCAGAAAATACCATTGGAAGTTGGGAATAGCTCGAGGATGCATTTAGAGCAAATTTTCAGGGGACTTATGTCCGCCCTCCGGATGCAGACGATTTAAGTCACATAACTCAACAGCCCGGAGAGTCAGCACGCAAATTCTAGAACAGGTTCCTCACCAAAAAGAACCAAATAGTCGACTGTCCGAACGCCGAAGCCTTAGCAGCTTTTAAACATAACATCCGAGATGAATGGCTCGCCAGACACCTCGGCCAGGAAAAACCAAGAACAATGGCCGCGCTAACGAGCCTCATGACCCGCTTTTGCGCGGGAGAAGATAGCTGGCTGGCAAGATGCAGCACCAGCGACCCAAGTACATCCGAGGTCAGAGATGGAAATGGGAAATCACGGCGCAGAAAAGATCAGCGCCGGAATAAAGAAAATGGCCCAAAGAACATGGCGGTCAACGCCGGATTCAAAATCTCTCGGCCGAACAACAAAACACTGCCTCTTAAGGACAACAGTGACGAGCTATCCAACCTAAACAAAATTTTGGATAGGATATGTCAAATCCACAGTACCCCCGGGAAGCCTACAAACCACACCCACCGAGATTGTTGGGTCTTCAAGCAGTCCGGCCGACTCAACGCCGAACACAAGGAGCTCGACACGCCAAGCGAGGACGATGACGAACCCCACAAGCAGAGCACCAGAAAACAAAAGACTTTCCCACTAGAAGTCAAAACAGTAAACTCACTTCATGTGATAATACGGAACAATAGTGTGGCACCTGCTAAAGTACGCGTCGCACGGTCCACCCCAGCGGAATCCCGAGATTGGATGTCAAAACCAATTACTTTCGACCACCTGGATTACTCCAGAAGTATTCAAAACGCAGGATGGACTGCTTTGATATTGGATCCTATAATCGACGGACTACAATTTACACAAGTCCTAATGGATGGCGGTAGCGATTTAAACCTGCTATATCCGGACACAATCCGCAAGTTGGGGATAGACCCTACCAAAATTCGCCATAGCAGCACTTCATTCAAAGGAGTGACGCCAGGCCCTTACGCCAAGTGCACGGGCTCCTTACTACTAGAAGTTGTGTTCGGTTCACCCAACAACTTCCTTTGCGAAAAGCTAGTCTTCCATGTCGCCCCATTTAAAAGTAGCCACCAAGCGCTATTGGGACGCGAAGCTTTCGCCCGCTTTAACGCAATACCGCACTACGCATCTCTTACACTTAAAATGCCCGGTCCACGCGGCATCATCTCATTAAAAGGTCGTTCAAGACCCCGGACATGGCTAGGCGAGTCCGGCATAAATAAACTAGGGGCTTCCTAGACGCACACCCCTCTGCAAGAGGCTGCATGCATAAACAATGAGAGCCAATAAAGCTCAACTTTATTCATTTTTAAATCATACTCTGTTTTAAATACATTTTTTGCACGATATCTTTCCAAACTAAGTTCTTCTCTTTTACAGATGAACAGCATGCTACACCCGTCCAGGATACAGCACAACGGAGACACAGGCGTAGACGTGCAGCAGGGACCCGTTGCAAGGATTCTTTTCAGATTAAGACCCTGCGTAAACCTTTCTTACTATCTCTTGTTGATACACATCCCCCGGTTTCTTACCATAACCGATGAGGAGGCTGGCGTTTTGGCATCGGCCGCGTTAGAAATTTTCGCCCGTACCTGGACACTAGGGGCTTAGGGCATTGTTCTGCCCGTTATCATAAAGACCGAATACCTTAGGGAGTGTTCGGCGTCTCGAGTTAGGCCTTATATGCATCAGCTCCGAATCATGTCTTTGGTCAAATGTTGGGTTTGCCCGGCTCCTGTGTTTTGCTGCCTTACGTTCCGTATCATCGTCTAACGCGGCACCAGGAGAACTACTGCGATTGTGCCCCGGTTCGGCCGGGCGAGCACCTCAGTAGAGAAAGCCGAAAAGTGACTGTCATGATATAGCGAGAGACTGGTCAACCACTCGATCGACTACCGGAATGTCTAGAATTCCCCCGCTTTGACGAAGGACCGTTTCCCGGTCAGGCACATACGCGCCCCGAATTCGGAGAACGCGGAGCCCCTAGGGGCTATATCGTAGCCCCACCTTCAAACTCCTATGGCTAAGTGAAAGTGATAAAGCATTATAGTCCGGTTGCCTAGTTTGCTACGCTACCACCTCCTTCACAGGACCAAGACGTTGGATTAAGTGTGAAAATGCGCTATTTTGCAAACACCCCCGCACCATGTGCGTGGGGGCTGAAGCCAAAGACTTCCATCTTTTAGGTTATACACACGTATACATTAACGGCTGCACAGGAGATATTTCAATACTTGAACGCACAAGTATAAAAAGCACTTATATTATGAATATCGTTTTACAAATCATACATGTTATTTGAACATAACATTTTTCGAGCACTGCGACTCTATTAAACGAGCGCCCTGCAGGACTTCCCCAAAATAGTGCTCGGCAGGTAACCGGCTCTCGTCCGAACCCCGGGATGCAATGTCGGTGGCATCCATCTCCGCCCAGTATGTCTTAACACGGGCGAGAGCCATCCGTGCACCCTCTATGCATGCCGACCGCTTCATCGCCTTGATATGCAGCACCGCCCCAAGGAATTGCTGTAATGAACCAAAATAACTCTTCGGCTTGGGCCTATCCGGCCACAGATGAGCCACTACATCCGTCATGGCAAATTCGGACAATCTATTCAACTCAGCCCACTCAGCCAACCGGTCGGTCAACGGAAGTGAACGCTCCGGACTGTGGAATTGAGACCAAAAAAGCTCTTCCATCTCGTGATCCTTTTGGCTTCGGAAGTGCACAACCGCATCTGCCGCACTCGCCGTCAAATCCAGATAAGGATCCTCCGCACCCCACAGCTGGCCAAGCTGAGCATACTTCTGATATGTGAACTTCCTGTGCAGCAGAAAGGGCTTTCCAGCCGCAATGTCTCCGGCGTGACGCAGCTCCTCCTTTATAGCCCTCATTGCAGAACGGGCATCCTTAGCTTCGGCGGTGGCCTTCTTGAGGTCTTCTTGCTCCGCTTGGCATTCTTTTTCAAGAACCTAATAGCGGTCGGTAACATCCTTCAGCTTCACGGCCATTCCGGCCATCTCCTCCCTGCTTCGGCAGTGAGCAGCCTTTTTGGCTTTTAGCTCTTCGGCTGCCTTTGAGGCAGCCGCATCACTCCTTCTGGCCTGCTCCTTGGCTCGAGCAAGCTCTGCCCGAAGGTCCTCCACAGCAGCGGCACCATCTGCATTAAGCATACATGTTTTAAGGAGTGGGCATCAGTTCCCTTACTAGGTGACCACGGAGAAACAACCTACCTTGTGACTCGTCAAGTCGTTTATTGACCAGCGCGATGTCCGCATCCGCAACGTTGAGTTGCCGCTTTAGCTCGGTAACTCTATCAGTCCGGCTGGCCGCCGGACGATCCGCCACCTGCATAGGAAAGGCGAGAATTAATAACTGAGATAATGATCCTCGGCACGCTGTCGCTTTCAACAACATACCGAGTCTCAAGGGCTACTATCTACACAGGGCGCACTCTATGTGCAAAACTGTCAAAAGGTATGTCATTTTTACGTACCTCAAACCCCGCCAGTAAACTTCTGACGGCATCATGCAACCCGCCCTCAGCGGATGAAATTCTTTCAATCACCGCACTCATTAATGTACGGTGATCTTCTGAGATAGACGCCCTCTCGAGCAGATCCTTCAGCTCCCCCGGCCGTACACCAGTTGGTGCCGAACTCTCCGGCCCTGCCGGACTCGGGGGTACCCTCCGCGACGACACCTCAGGGTCGTCCGCCCCGCCTGATGGTGCGGCAGATGGAGGCGTCTCGCTCCCCATCATCTCCGGACGAAGGTCCCTCGAAGACGAGCTCAGCTGAGAAGGACGGAGATCCGAACTACAAGATAAAAACTTCGGTTATCCTCAGAAGCAAAAACAGGGATGTCCCTTATTACAAAACTCCCCTTTTTCTACTTACGGCTCGCTGGAGGGCAGATTCCTTAGGGGAGATAGTGCGGTCGGGGCTTCCCCTGGCGCAGGACCCTCTGGTGAAGATTTCTTCCCCCGCTTTGAGGCCTTAGCCTCCAGATCTTCGGAAGCGGTCCTCTTCTCCCCCTAGAAGGAGGGATTCTCGATCCCCCCTTTCTCGAAAGCCTCCTTAGTGGAGGCGGTAGTTTCTCTGTTTTCCCCTTCGCTCTCCTCTGAAGGCGCAACCTCCAGCATCTTGACCAACACGGGATCCGGCGCGGTGTCCGGGAGGGGGGGGCCGACACCGTATTAGTTTTGCTTGCTCTATCCACTCCTGTTCAAAGGACGATTGGTTAAAAGGAAAATCCAAGATATGCAAACAAACGGTATGTCCAGACACGGGGCTACTTACTTGAGTATCCGGGCGATTGCAGCTTAGGCCGGCGTCCTCGGTCAATTCCGGACACACCTCTTGTGATCCGAAGAACAATTTGTACATCTCCACGGGTGTCGTACCCATGAAGTGTTGGAGAGCTCGTGGTCCCTCCGGATTGAATTCCCACAGGTGAAGGGGGTGACGTTTGCAGGGCAGAAGACGCCAAATCAGCATAACCTACATCACTACAACCAGATTGATCTCCCTCTCTTGGAGGTCTCGAATCCGGCCCTGCAATAGGGGTACGTCCTTCCCCCAGTCAAGCCCTTTATTGACCCATGATGTCAGCCGTTGTGGAGGGCCAGAACGAAAGACGGGCGGCGGCCTCTGCCTGCTGCCCCTGGGAGCGGTAATATAGAACCACTCTTGTTGCCACAAACCGAGCTCCTCCTGAAAGGAGCCCTCGGGCCATGGAGCATCGGCCCTCTTGCTTATAACCGCCCCGCCGCACTCTGCATGACGCCCCTCAATAATCTTCGGCTCCACGTTAAAGGTTTTGAGCCACAAACCGAAGTGAGGGGTGGTGCGGAGGAAGGCCTCGCAGACGACAATGAATGATGAGATATGGAGGATGGACTCCGGAGCCAAGTCATGGAATTCCAGCCCATAGTAAAACATGAGCCCTCTCACAAAAGGATGCATCGGGAAGCCTAAACCCCGCCGGAGGTGAGACATGAAAACGACGCTCTCGCCTGGCTCGGGAGTAGGAATGACTTGCCCTTGGGCAAGCAACCTATGTGAAATCTCGTAGGTTAAGTACCTGGCTTCTCTCAGCTTTAGCACATCCTCTTCCGTGACGGAGGAGGGCATCCACCGGCCCTGTAGGTCGGAGCCGGACATTGTCGAAGGTCCGAAGCGCTCGAATCTGGGGCCCTGAGCGCTGGAGCTTGGGGCGAGGGGTAGATTCGATTGAGGATTGAAGAAAAGAAATGAGCCTTGGTCTCATTATAAAGAGGGAGAATACCAAGAGCCGTCCCCGTGACCATTTGGAACTCGCCTTCGATGGAGGGGGCATGGCAACGGGCGCGGTTGGGTTACCCACGTCTGTATTGATGGGAATCCCGGAATAAGGGGAACACAATCTCTGCTTCAACAAGACGTGCCAAGGAAACCGCTTCGCTAAACGCGCTGAGGTGGTATAATAAAAATAATTCGAGTAAAGGCTTGGTAGTGGTGTGACGTCACGCCACAAAATACGTCAGCAGATTGAACTTGTGTGAATATTATTCTCTTTACGGTGGTATGTGGAATTTATTTTGCAGAGCCGGACACTATCCTGGTGTTCACAATCTTCTATGAATTATTCGGAGGAGGAACCCGCCTTGCAATGCCGAAGACAATACGCGCGCCGGACTCGTCGTCATTGAAGCCTGGTTCAGGGGCTACTGAGGGAGTCCTGGACTAGGGGGTGTCCGGATAGCCGAACTATCATCATCGGTCGGACTCCAAAACTACGAAGATACAAGATTGAAGACTTCGTCCCGTGTCCGGATGGGACTTTCATTAGCATGGAAGGCAAGCTTGGCAATACGGATATGTAGATCTCCTACCATTGTAACCGACTCTGTGTAACCCTATCCCTCTCCGGTGTCTATATAAACCGGAGGGTTTTAGTCCATAGGACGAACAACAATCATACCATAGGCTAGCTTCTAGGGTTTAGCCTCCTTGATCTCGTGGTACATCCACTCTTGTACTACCCATATCATCAATATTAATCAAGCAGGAGTAGGGTTTTACCTCCATCGAGAGGGCCCGAACCTGGGTAAAAACATCGTGTCCCTTATCTCTTGTTACCATCCGCCTAGACGCACAGTTCGGGACCCCCTACCCGAGATCCACCGGTTTTGACACCGACATCGGTGATGACCGTAGTTTGAGGAGTTCATGTATTCACTAAGTGCTAAGGCTTTGTTCCGATTCTCTATTAAAAGGAGGCCTTAATATCCCTTAGTTTCCATTAGGACCCTGCTGCCACGGGAGGGTAGGACAAAAGATGTCATGCAAGTTCTTTTCCATAAGCATGTATGACTATTTACGGAATACATGCCTACATTACATTGATGAACTGGAGCTAGTTTTGTGTCACCCTATGTTATAGCTATTACATGAGGAATCGCATCCGGCATAATTATCCATCACTGGTCCATTGCCTACGAGCTTTTCATATATTGTTCTTCGCTTATTTACTTTTCCGTTGCTACTGTTACAAATACTACAAAAACCCAAAAACTATTATCCTTACTTTTGCTACCGCTACTTTTATTATCATACCACTTTTGCTACTAAATACTTTGGTGCAGATACTAAGTGATCCAGGTGTGGTTGAATTGACAACTCAACTGCTAATACTCAAGAATATTCTTTGGCTCCCCTTGTGTCGAATCAATAAATTTGGGTTCAATACTTTACCCTCGAAAGCTGTTGTGATCCCCTACACTTGTGAGTCATCAAGACTAATTTCTGGCGCCATTGCGGGGGAGCATAGCTCTATTCTCTGAGTCACTTGGGATTTATATCTGTTGATCATTCTGAAGAACTTGAAAGACGAAAGAACCAAGATTTTGCCCTCAACTACGAGGGGAGGTAAGGAACTGCCATCTAGCTCTGCACTAGATTCTCCTTCCGTTATTAGTAAGCTTGCGACACCTAAACCTGCTACTGCTATGAATTTTGATATGTCGCATGTTATTGATGATGCCACTTCTGCTATGCATGATACTTATGATGAAACTATTTCTGTGTGTGATACTACTCTCCCATTAGGTGAATTTCTTGATGAACAACTTGCTAGAGTTAGGGGGAATGAAATTATTGAATATGCTATTATTGATGATAGTGATGATGAAAGTTCTCCCAATGATTATGAATTTCTTGTTGTTCCTGAGGGTTATGTTATGAATGAAGAAGCTACTAGAGCTATCTTTGCTTGCAATGATAGATATGATCTTAAGAAATTATTATCTAAATGGAAGCAGCAGTCTCTTAATGCTAGAATGAAAGTTGACCCTGCTTTTGCTACTTCACCTATCTGTGTTACTGATAAGGATTATGAATTCTCTGTTGATCCTGAAATTATTACTTTAGTTGAATCTGATCCTTTTTATGGCCTTGAATCTGAAATTGTTGTGGCACATCTTACCAAGTTGAATGATATAGCCACCCTGTTTACTCATGATGAGAAGTCTTGCTATTTTTATATCCTTAAGATATTTCAGTTCTCGTTAAAGGGTGATGCTAAGACTTGGTATAACTCTCTTGCTCCTGGTTGTGTGCGTAGTCCCCAGGATATGATTTATTACTTCTCTGCTAAATATTTCCCTGCTCATAAGAAACAAGCTGCCTTGCGGGAAATATATAATTTTGTGCAAATCAAAGAAGAGAGTCTCCCACAAGCTTGGGGGAGGCTTCTCCGATTACTTAATGCTTTGCCTGATCATCCTCTCAAGAAAAACGAAATACTTGATATCTTTTATAATGGACTAACCGATGCTTCCAAGGACTACTTGGATAGTTGTGATGGTTGTGTTTTCAGGGAAAGAACAGTCGACGAAGCTAAATTACTACTGAATAATATGTTGACTAATGAAAATAATTGGACTCTTCCTGAGCCAATTCCTAAAGCAATTCCTGAACCAATTGAGCCAACTCCTGAGCCTATTGCTAAACCCACTCTGAAGAAGAGAGGTATTTTATTTCTCAGTCCTGAAGATATGCAAGAGGCAAAGAAATCAATGAAAGAAAAAGGTATTAAAGCTAAAGATGTTGAGAATTTACCACCTATTGAAGAAATACATGGTCTTAATATACCGCCTGTTGGAGAACCCATTGTCTTGATAACCCGACATAGGTAGTAAAGGTAAATTCTCTCTATAGATATGATAAAGTTGAAATCCCCTCTACTAAATTTCATAGCCCATGCTTAGATGAATTTGATGACTTTATGGCTAGACAAGAAAGTTTTAATACTTATGTTGGTAGAGAGTTAAAGAATAATGCTTTCGAGGTAGGACGCGTGAGCGATAATATGGCTAGAGTTAAAGGTGAACTCAAACTCATTAGCAAATATACTTCTATGGTTGCTACTCAAGCTGAGCAAGTACCCAAAGCTCAAAATAATTTGCTTGATGAATTAAATAATAAAAATGACTTTGCTGTTAGAGTGGCTACTAGAACTGGTAGAATGACTCAGGAACCTTTGTATCCTGAAGTCCACCCTAAGAGAATCGAGCAAGATTCTCAGAGAAATAATTTAGAGGAACCTAGTTCTTCTAAAAAGAAGAAAAATAAAAATGATAGGACTTTGCATGCTTCTAGTGAACCTACTGAAGACACACCTGAGAATCCCAATGATATTTCTATTTCTGATGCTGAAACACAATCAGGTGATGAACATGAACCTAGTGATAATGTTAATGATAATGTTCATGTTGATGCTCAACCTAGCAAAAACAATGATGTAGAGATTGAACCGGTTGTTGATCTTGATAACCCACAATCAAAGAATCAACGTTATGATAAGAGAGATTTTGTTGCTAGGAAGCACGGTAGAGAAAGAGAACCATGGGTTCAGAAACCCATGCCCTTTCCTCCTAAACCATCCAAGACAAAGGATGATGAGGATTTTGAGCGCTTTGATGAAATGATTAGACCTATCTTCTTACGTATGCGCTTAACTAATATGCTCGAAGAAAATCCTTATGCTAAGTATATGAAGGATATCATCACAAATAAAAGAAAGATACCGGAAGCTGAAATTTCCACCATGCTTGCTAATTACACTTTTAAGGGCGGAATACCAAAGAAACTTGGAGATCCGGGTGTACCAACTATACCATGCTCCATTAAAACAAATTATGTTAGAACTGCTTTATGTGATCTTGGAGCCGATGTTAGTGTTATGCCTCTCTCTTTATATCGTAGACTTGAATTCAATAAGTTGACACCTACTGAAATATCTTTGCGAATGGCCGATAAATCAACTGCTATACCTATCGGTATTTGTGAGGATGTGCCTGTTGTGGTTGCAAATGTCACTATCTTAGCGGACTTTGTTATTCCTGATATTCCCGAGGACGATAGTATGTCTATTATCCTTGGTAGACCTTTTTTGAACACTGCAGGGGTTGTTATTGATTGCAACAAAGGCAATGTCACTTTTCATGTTAATGGTAATGAGCATACGGTACACTTTCCGAGGAAACAATCTCAAGTTCATAGCATCAATTCTATTGGAAGAGTTCCAACTATTATTATTGGAGGTTTTGAATTTCCTCTCCCTACTGTCAAGAAAAAGTATGATATTCTTATTGTTGGGGATGTTCATATCCCCGTTGAGGTAACTTAGTGTTATTCGAAATTTCTCCGGCTCCGTGTTATTCGGAATGAGTTTGTTAACAAGACTTGATCAACCTTGTTAGTGGGTTCATTTTGATGATCACGAGATGGATGAAACTAGAAGGCACAACCTTCTGTACCCTTTTTTTACTTTCTGTTATTTTGAATAAATAAAGCAAAAATAGTATTATCAATCTGTTTTCTGAATTATTCGTGCATTAAAAAATATCCTAAAAATAAAAGTGCTGCAAATGCCCTGCAAATTTAGTATGATTTTTTATGGAATATTTGAGGATTTTAGGTACTAAAATCACTGCAGGAGGGGCAAGCACCAGGCCACGAGAGTGGAGGGAGCGCCCACCCCACCTGGGCGCGCCCCCTGTCTCATGGGCCCCTGGTGGCCCCCCTCCACTTATGCCAACACCCACACACTTCATCTTCTACCCAAAAAAATCCCCATCCAGCTCAAGCACGAGTTCTAGCTCATCCTGCTGCGATTTTCGACCTCCTTGCTCAAAGCTCCATTCACAAAACTGCTTTGGGAGATTGTTGCTTGGTATGTGACTCCTCCATTAGTCCAATTAGTTTTTGTTCTAGTGCTTTATTCATTGCAAATTTTTGCTGCATAGGTGACCATGTTCTTGAGCTTGCATGTTAAATTTATGAGGTCCCAAGCAATTCTAATGCATGATATAGGCTCTAGGCACTTGTAGGAGTAGTTGTTACCAATCTTGTTTAGTTTTATTCACTTTTATTTTGAAGTTACTAAAATTTCAGAAATTTTCAGAAAATGTTAAGGAAACTTTTGTGGGGCTCTTCTAGCCAAAGCTCTCAGGAAAAACAAGCCAAAGGGAAGGAAAAAGCCAAGTATAATCTTCCTTGCTTAGCGGAAGTACGGTCGTGTGAATGGCCATGTGAGGATTTCTTGAAAGAAGCTGGAATTCATGAAGATTTTTATTCTTTGATCGAGACTGCAGGCCTCAGCGGTTTCATCAATGACCGGATCGATCAGTATCTCTTACTCACCAATACTTTCATGCAAAAAAATTATTATTATCCTAAGAAGTCACCGCCTGTAGTATCATTTCATTTATATGATGAATCAGAGAAATGTCTCTACGTAATTTTTGCGTGGTGTGTAGGATACCTTATGAGGGAGAATTAGAGGAACCATCGTAAATATGTGGATGGCTTTGTCAACACTATAGCTGTAGAGGAGCCAAAGAAGGGCTCCGAGACAAAAATCTCTAGCATACACTTTCCTATTTTACGCTACTTTGCCATATTTGCTAGTAGATGCTTGATTGGTTGTGGAAATAGTGGAAACTTTAGTGTTCCTGATATTATCATTCTTCAACATGCCTTGCTTGGAGACAATAGTTTTAGTATGGGTGCCGTCATTGCTAAAGGTTAGCCCTGAATCATACAAAAGGCCCCATATTTGGAGGTATCTATGCTGCACGTCTTGCTAGACATTTTCAGATACCCATTAGGCACCATGAGAAAGAGGAGACAAAATTGCCTCCTCACATTTTAGATTACAAGAGCATGGTGGCACACAAGTTTATTGTTGACAACGAAGAGAAGATGCTCTTGTATAACCTTAGATTTAATAAGAAGCACATTGAGACTATTATTTTGCCTGCGCCTCTGTTTTTTGATTTGCTTGCAGAAAATTTTCTTGTCACGCCGGAAGCGGTGTACAATCATCGAGCCCAAGCTTTCACTCCAGAACATGAACCTGAGCTGGAACCTGAACCGGACCCTTACCGTGCATCATCTGTCAGTGGGATCCGGAGATGACCAGCCAGTGGTATCCTGATTACACCTCCCAGTACATCGGGGAGAGTAGTGGCGGTCCTTGGTACTAGACCAACTTAGGCCAAAAGCCTAAGCTTGGGGGAGTACGTATTTCTCACCGACTTTACATTCATGTTCACACACTAGTCGTTGGTGCTCATACTCTTTCATTGTATTATCCATGCTAGTTTAATTTTCTTTTTATAGCTTTCTTCTTGTGTGTTTGATAAACCTTAAGAAAAACCAAAAAAATAGTTAGTTTAATTTCCATGCTTGTAGTAGAAATTAAAATGAAAACCCAAAAAGATTTCTCGTTCTTCTTCTTACTTGTTGGGAGCTTTCCCGTGTAAATAGTTTTATTTTATTTTATTTCCTTTGGGGGTCGAGAAGACCTTATTGAAAATGTTTAGTAGCTCTCATATGCATGATTGTTTATTTAACTTAGAGCCCATATTACTTGTCTTCTCTCTTGAGTTGAATGCTTGCAGATTCCAGCTTAGTCCAATGCACGTGCACTCTTATTATTATACACATCGTTCGGTCGTGCAAGTGAAAGGCAATCATGATGATATATGATGGAGTTATTGAGATGAGAAAAGCTGGTATGAACTCGACCTCTCTTGTTTTTGTAAATATGATGAGTTCATCGTTCTTGATTCAGCTTATTATGAAGTAAACATATTTGCAATGACAATTAGAGATTATAGTTGCTTGTGCCATGCTTGATTAGCTATGAGTTATAATGGTTTACCTTGCGTGCCAACATGCTATTAGAATGATTATGATGTGGTATGATGGGATGGTATGCTCCTTTGAATGAATTGAGTGACTCGACTTGGCACATGTTCACGCATGTAGTTGAAACAAAACAACATATCCTTCATGATATTTATGTTCATGGTAGATTATATCCTACTCATGCTTGTACTCGGTGTGAATTAATTTTAATGCATGTTTATGACTGTTGTCGCTCTCTCAGTTGGTCGCTTCCCAGTCTTCTGCTAGCCTTCACCTGTACTAAGCGGGAATACTGCTTGTGCATCCAAACTCCTTAAACCCCAAAGTTGTTCCATATGAGTCCACCATACCTTCCTATATGCGGTATTTACCTGCCGTTCCAAGTAAATTTGTATGTGCCAAACTCCAAACCTTCAAATGAAATTCTGTTTTGTATGCTTGAGCAGCTCATGTTTCAACTAGGGCTACTTATATCTTCCATGCTAGGTGGGTTATTCTCAAGAGGAGTGGACTCCGCTCCTCATTCATGAGAAAGGGCCGGTAACCGGGATGCCCAGTCCCATGATCCAAAAAGATCAAAGCAAATCAAAATAATTAAACAAAACTCCCCCAGGGCTATTGTTAGTTGGAGGCACTCGTCGTTTCGAGCAAGCCATGGATTGATGCTTGTTGGTGGTTGGGGGAGTATAAACCTTTACCATTCTGTTTGGGAACTGCCTATAATGCATGTAGTATGGAAGATACATCCATCTCATAGTTGTTGCGTTGACAGCAAAAGTATGCCGCTCAAAATGTTATTCAATCTCTATTTTAAAATCGAGCTCTGGCACCTCTACAAATCCCTGCTTCCCTCTGCGAAGGGCCTATCTGTTTACTTTTATGTTGAGTCATCACCCTTCTTATTAAAAAGCACCCGCTTGAGAGCACACTGTCATTTGCATTCATTATTGTAGGTTTATATTGGGTGTGTCTTGATTGGATGTCTTTTACCATGAATCACAATGTTTAGTCAGTCCTTGATCTTTAAAGGTGCTCTGCATTTATGTTTTGCGGTCTCAGAAAAGGCTAGCGAGATTCCATTTTGTCATACCATGTTATGATTATTTTGAGAAAGTGTTGTCATCTGAGTTTTATTATTATGGCTCGCTAGCTGATTATGCTATTGATATGAGTAACTGTGAGACCTAAGTGTTATTGTGAGTATGGTTAGTTCATAATATTTGCTGAAACTTGAATGCTGGCTTTTCATGTTTACAACAACAAGAGCAAACAGAGTTTGTAAAAGTTTTTCTTTATCACTTTCAGTTTATCAACTGAATTGCTTGAGGACAAGCAAAGGTTTAAGCTTGGGGGAGTTAATACGTCTCCAACGTATCTACTTTTCCAAACACTTTTGCCCTTGTTTTGGAATCTAACTTGCATGATTTGAATGAAACTAACCCGGACTGACGCTGTTTTCAGCAGAACTGCCATGATGTTGTTTTATGTGTAGAAAAGAAAAGTTCTCGGAATGTCCTGAAAATCCATGGAGGGACTTTTTGGAAAATATAAAAAATATTGGCGAAAGAATCAAGACTAGGGGGCCCACACCCTGTCCACGAGACAGGGGGCGTGCCCCCTATCTCGTGGGCTCCCTGGACCTCCACCGACCTCAACTCTAACTCCATATATTCACGTTCAGGGAGAAAAAAATCAGAGAGAAAGTTTTATCGCATTTTATGACACAGAGCCGCCGCCAAGCCCTAATCTCTCTCGGGAGGGCTGATCTGGAGTCCGTTCGGGGCTCCAGAGAGGGGGATTCGTCATCGTCGTCATCATCAACCATCCTCCATCACCAATTTCATGATGCTCACCGCCGTGCGTGAGTAATTCCATCATAGGCTTGCTGGATGGTGATGGGTTGGATGAGATTTATCATGTAATCAAGTTAGTTTTGTTAGGGTTTGATCCCTAGTAACCACTATGTTCCGACATTGATGTTGCTATGACTTTGCTATGCTTAATGCTTGTCACTAGGGCCCGAGTGCCATGATTTCAGATCTGAACCTATTATGTTTTCATGAATATATTTGTGTTCTTTATCCTATCTTGCAAGTCTATAGTCACCTATTATGTGTTATGATCCGACAACCCCGAAGTGACAATAATCGGGATACTTCTCGGTGATGACCGTAGTTTGAGGAGTTCATGTATTCACTGAGTGCTAATGCTTTGTTCCGGTTCTCTATTAAAAGGAGGCCTTAATATCCCTTAGTTTCCATGAGGACCTTGCTACCACGGGAGGGTAGGAAAAAAATGTCATGCAAGTTCTTTTCCATAAGCACGTATGACTATTTACGGAATACATGCCTACATTACATTGATGAACTGGAGCTAGTTCTGTGTCACCCTATGTTATAGCTATTACATGAGGAATCACATCCGGCATAATTATCTATCACTGATCCATTGCCTACGAGCTTTTCATATATTGTTCTTCGCTTATTTACTTTTCCGTTGCTACTGTTACAAATACTACAAAAACCCAAAAACTATTATCCTTACTTTTGCTACCGCTACTTTTATTATCATACCACTTTTGCTACTAAATACTTTGCTGCAGATACTAAGTTATCCAGGTGTGGTTGAATTGACAACTCAACTGCTAATACTCAAGAATATTCTTTGGTTCCCCTTGTGTCGAATCAATAAATTTGGGTTGAATACTTTACCCTCGAAAGTTGTTGCGACCCCCTACACTTGTGGGTTATCAGTCAACCAGAGTAAGATCCGCACCAGAGTGGTATGGTAATCCTATTCTGGAGGTCATGTTACGTGACCATGGCGAACCTACGAACTATGAGGAAGCGATGATGAGCCCAAATTCCGCAAATTGGCTTGAGGCCATGAAATCTGAGATGGGATCCATGTATGAGAACAAAGTGTGGACTTTGGTTGACTTGCCCGATGATCGGCAAGTCATCGAGAATAAATGGATCTTCAAGAAGAAGACTGAAGCTGATGGTAATATTACTGTCTACAAAGCTCGACTTGTTGCGAAAGGTTTTCGACAAGTTCAAGGGATTGACTACGATGAGACTTTCTCACCCGTAGCGATGCTTAAGTCTGTCCGAATCATGTTAGCAATTGCCGCATTTTATGATTATGAAATTTGGCAAATGGATGTCAAAACTACATTCCTGAATGGATTTCTGGAAGAAGAGTTGTATATGATGCAACCAGAAGGTTTTGTCGATCCAAAGGATGCTAACAAAGTGTGCAAGCTCCAGTGATCCATTTATGGACTGGTGCAAGCCTCTCAGAGTTGGAATAAACGCTTTGATAGTGTGATCAAAGCATATGGTTTTATACAGACTTTTGGAGAAGCCTGTATTTACAAGAAAGTGAGTGGGATCTCTGTAGCATTTCTAATATTATATGTGGACGACATATTATTGATTGGAAATGATATAGAATTTCTGGATAGCATAAAAGGATACTTGAATAAAAGTTTTTCGATGAAAGACCTCGGTGAAGCTGCTTACATATTGGGCATCAAGATCTATAGAGATAGATCAAGACGCTTAATTGGACTTTCACAAAGTACATACCTTGATAAGGTTTTGAAAAGTTCAAAATGGATCAAGCAAAGAAAGGGTTCTTGCCTGTAATACAAGGTGTGAAATTGAGTCAGACTCAATGCCCGACCACAGCAGAAGATAGAGAGAAAATGAAAGAAGTTCCCTATGCTTCAGCCATAGGCTCTATCGTGTATTCAATGATGTGTACCAGACCTGATGTGTGCCTTGCTATTAGTTTAGCAGGGAGGTACCAAAGTAATCCAGGAGTGGATCACTGGACAACGGTCAAGAACATCCTGAAATACCTGAAAAGGACTAAGGATATGTTTCTCGTTTGTGGAGGTGACAAAGAGCTAGTCGTAAATGGTTACGTCGATGCATGCTTTGACACTGATCCGGACGATTCTAAATCAAAAACTGGATACGTGTTTATATTGAATGGTGGAGCTGTCAGTTGGTGCAGTTCTAAACAAAGCGTCGTAGCGGGATCTACATGTGAAGCGGAGTACATAGCTGCTTCGGAAGCAGCAAATGAAGGAGTCTGGATGAAGGAGTTCATATCCGATCTAGGTGTCACACCTAGTGCATCGGGTCCAATGAAAATCTTTTGTGACAATACTGGTGCAATTGCCTTGGCAAAGGAATCCAGATTTCACAAGAGAACCAATCACATCAAGAGACGCTTCAAATCCATCCGGGACCAAGTCCAAGTGGGAGACATAGAGATTTGCAAGATACATACGGATCTGAATGTTGTAGACCCGTTGACTAAGCCTCTTCCACGAGCAAAACATGATCAGCACCAAGGCTCCATGGGTGTTAGAATCATTACTGTGTAATCTAGATTATTGACTCTAGTGCATGTGGGAGACTGAAGGAAATATTCCCTAGAGGCAATAATAAAGTTATTATTTATTTCCTCATATCATGATAAATGTTTATTATTCATGCTAGAATTGTATTACCCGGAAACATAATACATGTGTGAATACATAGACAAACATAGTGTCACTAGTATGCCTCTACTTGACTAGCTCGTGAATCAAAGATGGTTAAGTTTCCTAACCATAGACATGAGTTGTCATTTGATTAATGGGATCACATCATTAGGAGAATGATGTGATTGACTTGACCCATTCCGTTAGCTTAGCACTTGATTGTTTAGTATGTTGCTATTGCTTTCTTCATGACTTATACATGTTCCTATGACTATGAGATTATGTAAGTCCCGCTTACTGGAGGAACACTTTGTGTGCTACCAAACGTCACAACGTAACTGGGTGATTATAAAGGTGCTCTACAGGTGTCTCCGAAGGTACTTGTTGAGTTGACATATTTCGAGATTAGGATTTGTCACTCCGATTGTCGGAGAGGTATCTCTGGGCCCTCTCGGTAATGCACATCACTATAAGCCTTGCAAGCAATGTAGCTAATGAGTTAGTTACGGGATGATGCATTACATAACGAGTAAAGAGACTTGCCGGTAACGAGATTGAACTAGGTATTGAGATACCAACGATCAAATCTCGGGCAAGTAACATATCGATGACAAAGGGAACAACATATGTTGTTATGCGGTTTGACTGATAAAGATCTTCGTAGAATATGTAGGAGCCAATATGAGCATCTAGGTTCTGCTATTGGTTATTGACCGGAGACTTGTCTCGGTCATGTCTACATAGTTCTCGAACCTGTAGGGTCCGCACGCTTAAAGTTGGATGACATTTATATTATGAGTTTATGTGTTTGGATGTACCGAAGGTTGTTCGGAGTCCCGGATGTGATCACGGACATGACGAGGAGTCTCGAAATGGTCGAGACATGAAGATTGATATATTGGACGACTATATTCGGACACCGGAATAGTTCCGGGGGTTATCGGATATATATCGGAGTACCGGGGGTTACCGGAACCCCCCCCCCCCCCGGAAGCTATTGGGCCTTATGGGCCTTAGTGGAAAGGAGAGAGGGAGGCCAGGAGGTGGTGCGCGGCCCCCCTTGCCCCAATCCAAATTGGGAAAGGGAAGGGGGCGGCGGCCCCCCTTCTCCTTCTCTCCACCTCCTCCTTCCCCCTTCTCCTACTTGGAATAGGAAAGGGGGGGGGCAAACCTACTTGGAGTAGGATTGCGCCCCCTTGGGTGCGCCTCTACCCTTGGCAGGCCCTCTCCTCCTTCCTCCCTTTATATACAGGAGAGGGGGACACCCCATAGACACAACAATTGATCATTGATCTCTTAGCCGTGTGCGGTGCCCCCCTCCACCATAGTCCTCCTCGATAATATTGTAGCGGTGCTTAGGCGAAGCCCTGCGACGGTAGAACATCATCATCGTCACCACGCCGTCATGCTGACGGAACTCTCCCTCGACACTCGGCTGGATCAGAGTTCGAGGGACGTCATCGAGCTGAACGTGTGCAAGAACTCGGAGGTGTCGTGCTTTCGGTGCTTGATCGGTCGGGCCGTGAAGACGTACGACTACATCAACCGTGTTGTGCTAACGCTTCTATTTATGGTCTACGAGGGTACATAGACAACACTCTCCCCTCTCGTTGCTATGCATCACCATGATCTTGCGTGTGCGTAGGAATTTTTTTGAAATTACTACGTTCCCCAACAGGGACCGCCGCCACGCACGATGCACCCGTCATGGGTATTTTTTGGGACGCACGCATGGCTTGTCCCGCCCGCTGCCCCACACATGAGGGGCGGCCTGGGCCCTCATTCGGCACCTTCACCCCACGTTTGGCTAGGTCAATAGCGACAGGCCAGGTGTGCGTAACGCCAGCCGGCCGATGCCAGAGACTGGTCCGACAAGGAGGCCCTTTGCATCATCCATTTGTTGCTAGCCTCCCATGGTTGCCTCCCTAAGGCTCTCCACACCGTCCAATCTACCTTGACGATGTGAACCCAAGCACCTTGCCTCAGGGGTCCATGACGTATGGACCGCGGGCACGGCCGGGCCATTGTATGAAGTGATTTTGGTTGTGCCCGTGTGTTCCCTCTTGCGCGTCGCCTTACTCGCGAGGGGCGAGGACAGGCTAGGATACCGGTGTCCCAAGCCTCCATCGGCTATTGTGTAGCGCAAGTCAGGCATGTACCCACTGCGCACATCCAGCAGGCGGCGCTGCTGGGTGGGTGCTCGGGTGTGTTACGTCGGTTTGTTGTGGGCACTATGAGTACGGTGTTCTGGTATATAATGGGGATCCACCATCTCTCTCTCTCTCTCCTGCTATTTGAGTAGCCTTTGAATCACCCACACATTCTCGTCTGTCGCCGGCCATTGACATGGCCCGCTCGTTCGTCGTGTGGTACAGGAGTCCCACGACGGTGTGTCGCAGACAGGCCGCAGTAGGCCTTCGCAACGCGCAAGCCCGGCGGCGGCATTGCGTTGCATCGTGTCGGCCTTCCAATTCTCATAGGCACTCGAAGGAAGAGGTGGAGAAGGCCAAGACCATGGAGGAGAAGATGAAGAGGATGCCGAGCTCATGGATGAGGAGATGAGGATGCCGAGCCCATGGGCGAGGAGATGGAGGAGGAGCTTGCTTCTTTCCTGCGCCGGTCGAGCCAACAATGTTTAGCATTGGGGGGGGGGTGGTTTACTCCATGCCCCCACATACAAGAAGACCATCCACGAGTTTGTCACCGCCTTCGATAATACGCTCGAAGACTCTGCTATGCATACGTTTTGTTGTGATTATGAGTATATTTGTTAATGTGGTTACGCATATTCTTTTTGGCGTGGTTGTATTTGTGCTTGTTCATAGTCATGTAGTGAAGCAAAACCGCTTTGTCAATAGAGTGATAGTTAATCAATTAGAAAATGAAGCTTATCCCCTACAAACATTAATTTATCTCCAATTGTATGATCCGAGATCAATGAATTCTGTCTGGAGATACTTCTATGCATGAGAAATTAGGCTTTCTCAACCACCCATATTTTGACGGGTGACTGAAAAGAATTCAATGTATGAATAATAAGGAAGGTTTGCCTTTGAGGATGATATGTCTATTTTGCATCATGATTTGTTACTGTTATTTATCTTATTTTGAAGTTATATTTCATATTACCGACTAAGGCATAGCCTAGTGGTGAGAAGGGGCTGATGCCTTCCCACCCACCCAGGTTCAAGGCATGGTACTTGCAACTTGGGTTTGTTGCACCAATTATACTGTAGGGGGTTCCCTTACAGTCTTTCTATCAAAAAAGGAGAGGGATTATCGGTAGATGGAATCCAGACCTGAAAAAACTACTCGGAGATGGCAATTCTCTAGAGCTTAGTAATCAACTACAATATGTAATCAACACTACTAGTCACCCACAAGCACCAATCTATAGTTCTGGTACAAAGATTGAACACAAGAGATGAACTCGGGTTTGAGAGGATATGGTGTTGTTGAAGATGTTGATGGAGATTGCCCTTCCTTAGATGGGAGAGTTGTTGGTGATGACGACGACGATGATTTCCACCTCCGAGAGGGAAGTTTCCTCGGCGGAATCGCTTCACCGGAGGGCAAAAGTGCTCCTGCCCAAGTTCCACCTCGAGATGGCGGCGCTCTGTCCCGAAAGTTCTCTCCTTATTTTTTTTCTAGGTCAAAATGACTTAAATACGAGAAGAGGGGCACCGCAGGTGGGCCGAGGGGAGCACAACCCACCGGGGTGCGCCTAGGCTCCCTGGCGCGCCCAGGTAGGTTGTGCCCACCTTGTGGGCCCCCTCTGGTACTTATTTGCTCAAATAATCCTCATTTATTCCATAAAAATTCCTCGTGAAGTTTCAGCTTATTTGAAGTTGTGCAGAATAGCTAGTCTGACGTAGCTTTTTCAGGTCTAGATTTCCAGCTGCTGGAATTCTCCCTCTTTGTGTGTACCTTGCATATAATGAGAGAAAAGGCATTATAATTACTCCAAAAAAGCATTATTATGCATAAAAGCAATATAAATAACAATAGGTAAACATGATGCAAAATGGACGTACCAGATATGCATCTTTGTATTGTTCCTGGGTGTTCGTAGCGCGAAACTTTTGTTTTCTACTACGTTCCCCAACACTGCGGAGCCCTGGCAACGGCCTTGCCATGACCGGTCTTCGCGGAGATGTCACTGAGCGACCACTCCTCACCGATCTTGGCGAGCTCGCCGTCAAGGCGGCAGCGGCGCCTGGCAGCTGTCTCCGCGGTGGTGACGGAGCGGTTGAGTGCCCACGCGACGGCGAGGTCAGGGTCATTGCGGACCTAGTGATGTCTACTATGCAATATTCTTCTTGTAGACTCGAGTTGGACCTCCAAGCGCAGAGTTTTGTAGGACGGTAGTAAATTTCCCTCAAGTGAATGACCTAAGGTTTTCAATCCGTGGGAGGCGTAGGATGAAGATGGTCTCTCTCAAACAACCGTGCAACCAAATAACAAAGAGTCTCTTGTGTCCCCAACACACCCAATACAATGGCAAATTATATAGGTGCACTAGTTCGGCGAAGAGATGGCGATACAACTGTAATATGGATGGTAGATATAGTTTTTGTAATCTGAAAATATAAAAACAGCAAGGTAACTAGTAACAAAAGTGAGCGGAAACGATATTGCAATGCTTGAAAACAAGGCCTATGATTCATACTTTCACTAGTGCAAGGTCTCTCAACAATGATAACATAATTATATCATATGGCAATCCTTCAACGAGTGACAAAGAATCAATCCAAAGTTTCTATCGGAGAACGTAGGACGAAAACGTGCATCAACCCCTATGCATAGATTACCCCAATGTCACCTCGGGAATCCGTGAGTTGAGCGCCAAAACATACATCAAGTGAATCAATAGAACATCCCATTGTCACCACAGATATCCCATCGCAAGACATACATCAAGTGTTCTCAAATCCAATACTCAATCCAACATAATGAAACCTCAAAGAGCAAGACTCAATTCTCACAAGAAGGTATGGGGGAAGAAACACCATATGATCCAACTATAGTAACAAAGCTCGTGGTACATCAAGATCGTACCAAATCAAGAACACGAGAGAGAGAGAGAGAGAGATCAAACACATAGCTACTGGTACATACTCTCAGCCCCCAGGGTGAACTACTCCCTCCTCGTCAAGGAGATCGTCGAGATGATGAAGATGGCCTCCGGTGATGGTTTACCCCTCCAGCAGGGTGCCAGAACGGGCTCCTGATTGGTTTTTTGTGGCTATAGAGGCTTATGGCGGCGGAACTTCCGATCTAGGTCTGGAGGTTTATCTATTTATAGGAATTTTTGGCGTTGGTTTCATGTCAGGGGGGTTCCCGAGGGACCAACAAGCCACCCTACCCTTGTGGTTGCCTCGGGACTCTTCTGGCACAACTTTGATGCTCCGTAGGTCTCTTCCGGTCCATAAAAATCACCGTAAATTTTCAGCTTGTTTAGACTCCGTTTGATATTCCTTTTCTGTAAAACTAAAAAATAAGGAGAAAACAGAAACTGGCACTGGGCTCTAGGTTAATAGGTTATCCCAAAAATAATATAAAATAGCATAATAATGCATATAAAACATCCAAAACAGATAATATAATAGCATGGAACAATAAAAAATTATAGATACGTTGGAGACGTATCACCCAGTGTGGCGCCACGTCGCTCTTGGCGAACGCGGAGTGGCGACTGGCATTGTGTCGGTTGTACCGCTCCCGCTGCCGAGCCGTGCACTCCACCTCGGAGATGACGGGCCTCGAGCCTGAGGGACCGTCAAGGTAGTGGAGGAGGCGGCCGCGCGCCTTCTTGATCGCGGGCGGCAACTCCTCCTTGGCGGCGAGGCGGTGGCGGCGCGGCGGGGAGAACGACGCGTTGATGCGGCCGTAGCGGCTGCGCGACGGGGACGCAAGCTCGTCCTTAACGCGGCATCCGATCTAGATGTCGCGGTTCTGCCGGGGCAAGGCCGACTCCTCCTTCAGCGCGATGGGGCAGCGGCGACGGCCCCATGTCACGGTGCGATCGCTTCGTTATTAACTCGATCTGACAGAGGAAATCATCGTTCGTCAGAGCGGCCTCCTTGAGGAGTCGGGGCGGTAGTTGCGGTGGCTCCTGTGGCTGCTCGGGAGGCCCCTGCTCCTCCTCGTCAACAGAGGAAATGATGATCTCCTCGTTGGCGGAGGAGCCGACCACCGTGGACGTTGACGGGCCGGGAAAGCGTCTGCGGTGGCGCCAAGACCCGCCGGAAGAGGAGCTTCCGCCAACTCCGCGTGCCGCCGCGGAGCACCACGACTTCAGACATTGCTGCAGCTTGAGTCGAAGAAGGGGAGGGAAGGGCTCGGGGCATGAAAAGGGGGAGGGGAAGGGATGGGACGGTACTCGGGGAGGGGGTGGTGCATCTCTGTGCAACTCCGGCGCACGGCTTAAATACCCGCGGCGAGGACCAGGCGAAGGACCGGCGGCCGCTTTAATGCGGCGCAGCGGCCCGAGTTGATTCCTCGGGAACCTACGTCCGCATTGAAGCGGCGGCTGCTCACATCGGTCATCGCCGCCCTCCCTCCCTCGGATCATATCGTGACATCAATGCTGGCCTCCGCTGCTCTGGACCGGCATGAATGGGGCGTGTAAGCGGCGGGTGCATCGAAAGAAAAACGTGGGATGGGCGGGTGACGGGTTTTTGATGGGCCAGGGCGGTCCAAACTCCAGCAACACCCCCGCCCCCCCTCCCCCCAAAATTTGTCTCCAATTTGTAGAGAGATCGCATCCGAACCGTTTTACGGACCGATACAGGTCAACGTTTACAGTCCGCCTTAGAAATGCCCTTGGACCGGGGAAACTTGTTCTCCCGTAAAATCGTGAACGGCGGCTACTACAAGGCACTTTCCCTACGCGACATCGTTAATCACAGCGACCTGACGCTGATGTGTTACCCGCGGCTCATGCATTTGGCTGCCCTGACGACTTGCTACACAGGCAACTGCATCGCCACGTGCAAGTCCAACTTCTGACTAGTACCCGAGTCACAAAATTCTTGGTCTAAAACAGCAAGTTGTTTTCAGAGATAGCGTGAAAAATAAGCTTACAGAAAGAAGATAATACCAGAAGGAAATATACGCAAGATAGTGCAACTAGTTAGAATTAATCGGGAAATCGGGAGAATCCGTCAGATGAGACGACCGACCACCGCCAGGCAGTATTAAATTTTTTGGATTTTGATGCTAACCAACGAACATTTGCTGGGGGACGTTTTTTTCCCTCGAAAACGACGATTACCCTTCTCATCGAAAAAAATCCTCCAAGCAAATGTTCGTTGGTTAGGACATACAAATCGGATGATTTTTATGGCAATTTTTGTTGTCCGCCAATGGCAAATTCTTTTAGGCTGGTCATAGTGTGGAGTAAGTTAGACTAGTGTCATATGCATGACACTAGTCTAAGTTACTACCTTCATGATGCAAAGTAACATGATAATAGTATTATAGATGGCTTCATTTATTAGCTTGTAGACTCATCTTGTCTTGGGAAGCGCTATGTTACAGTAACATATTATGTTACCACCTCACATTAAATACTTGTCATATAAGCAAAAATTTCTTGGAGTGCGATATGTTACTAGCTAAGTTACTCCCACTATGACTAGCCTTAGAAAGCATACCAAATCCGCTTTGTTCAGTTTTTTGCCAGCCGAAGAAATTTTCCTTTCTTGCGACAACATAAATTGCAATGCAAAATATTCGATTTGTCACACTCTTCCAGCAAACGTCAACACAACAGCGTTTTTGAAATTCTGTTGACGGCAAATATATTAGGTACAATTATTTTGCTCGCTCAACCACATATATACACAATCTTTTTATGTGACACGAATCCTAATTACTAGCAAAAGAAAGGTGAGGCCGACCAATCAAGGAAAGAGCTACGTGGAACCCTGGTGTAAGTATAAATTTACTGGAAAAGTAACTCGCGAAAAGTTTGTTTTTCAAGTAAGATGAAGAAAAATGTGATATACTAACTACAATAGTGCCTAAGGGCCCAAAAAAATTCTTGAATAGGAATTCTAGGATTCCATTCTTTTATAGTATTTGGATGTTTTCAATTCTTTAATAAATTCGAGACTAATTGGATGCCGACAAAATCATCAAAGAGTTGGCGTCAATTTGAACGTATGTCAGTGGGGTTGATACATTGCCCGAGAGCCAACTCATCAGATTTGGTTGTTGTCCACTAGACATAAGTTAGATATTTGGACCCTTTTAGTATCATATCAACCACATAAAATTATTTTTGTGGGTTTTGTTGGATTTGTATGACACATCATTAATAATATGTTGGTAACTACAGAGGATGTCGGCAATAGATATACGGTGGACCGTCTCACGTAGAATTCTGAAAAATAATAGTAGTGCTCCTATGCGAGAGAGGCAGGAGTGCAAGAAACTCAGGTTGCCACTCTGGTCCACCTTCGTCCAGATGAAGTAGCCCTTTTTTTAATGATCAAAATTGTTGTTATCCAGCATTTCCTATACTATAGTTACCAACAACATGGGATCATGCTAGTTACCAATGTCCTATGCTAAAGTTAACAACATGTCAACTATGTAATTACCACGCCACCCATGCTACACTTAGCAACATGTAAACTATTATGTTGTTACTTTATAAAATTACCAACATAACAAAACAATTATGTAGATACCAGGTCGTTCATGCTAAAATTATCAGGCTGCCCATGCTATAGTTACCAGGCTTCCCATGTCAAAGTTACCATGTTGCCCATGCTAAAGTTACCATGTTTTCAGTGTTGAAGATATCAGGTTGATCATGCTATAGTTACCAAACTACCCATATTATAGTTATCAGGTTGCTCAGGCTAAAGTTACCACACTACCCATGCTAGAGTTACCAACATAGCGCTAGGTCACATCCACCAACATAATAGTCATGTAGTTAATTGGTGTTTGCGGCGAGTTCTAGTTTTGAAATCAACAACTATCCATGAGTAATTCGACAACACGCATAATGTTCGCCGATAACAACACATAAACATTTATGGGTACCTCTCGTATGTTGGATGATAGCTTTTAGCCTAAAAAGCCATTGGAACACTACAAAAAAAATCAGGTTTTTCATGACCAGGCATTTATGTGTAAACAATCTGATACACGCATCTCTAACACTAACCCTCAAAACAGACACACCATTTGTTTGTGGACTAGTTTGGACTTGTCCACGGGCACAGATATGGGAGCCGGCCATCCACCCTGTCCCCTATGCCTGCCCCATTGTTCTTAAGTCCTCGACACTCAAAATAATATACAAAATAACAGTTCATCCATAAATAACATGCAAATACCCCTAATACAACAATAGTGCAAATATAAATATTACATCTGATATAATCGGATGTTTAACATGTTTTTTGAATTGACCAAAACTTGAGTCAGAATCCACACATGTCGTCCCATGCATTGTGCTTTGTTGCCCCACGTATTGTGTTCCTTGAGCTTCATCCAGTGAACGTAAATGACCTGCCCTCGGTTCTGTAGTACATTACAGTAGCACATCCAGGCTACACAACGTGATGGTTATCAAGTTGCAACATTGAGTGAAGCAATGAATTAACTAATTGTAGAGCAACAAGAAGCAAAACTTACGATCTCTATAGTTGACGAGCCCTGAGGCCACCTTCTCTCCACTTTTGCAATCGCATCGTAAAACTTTATGATGGAGTTGGAGATGGTGCACCATCGATTGTGTAATGACTTCACATTACGTTCATGAATCACATGCAAGTCGTAGGGCGCAAAGTCATTTTGCTCCTGAAACGAAGCATGCATGTTTTGCCGAAAGGTCGAGCCCCCTTGCCTCATGCCTACAAAGTCCATAGGTATGACCTTCCATGCATCACACAATTACTCATCCTTCATCACCGAGTATCCTACCATCGTGCTTACTCTAGAAACAACAAGAAGGTAAAGAAACCTCAATGGCATTTGACCGAACACCTGTCGGGCGTGGTGTCCGACATGGACGGCGTCGGCAGGGGGCAGAGGGTACCTAACTACGGACGGATCCTAAGTGGATGGCACCGTAGTCCAAGGCGGGCAGGAGCGTGGGTGGGCGGGTGGGGGTTGCGGACGTCCGACAATGCCTGGGCGGTGGCTTTAGAATTGCAACGATTGCGTCGAACGGGGAGGGCGTGGATAGCAAGAGGGAGAAGGAGCAGAGTGAAAGAAAAGTGGTCCTGGTGGAGGATTTGAGTTGGTCGAGGGTGTTAGAGTCCTATGTGGCGGAGGTCGGATGCCCGCAACCATCGATTGTGTAATGACTTCACATTACGTTCATGAATCACATGCAAGTCGTAGGGCGCGAAGTCATTTTGCTCCTGAAACGAAGCATGCATGTTTTGCCGAAAGGTCGAGCCCCCTTGCCTCATGCCTACAAAGTCCATAGGTATGACCTTTCATGCATCACACAATTACTCATCCTTCATCACCGAGTATCCCACCATCGTGCTTACTCTAGAAACAACAAGAAGGTAAAGAAACCTCAATGGCATTTGACCGAACACCTGTCGGGCGTGGTGTCCGACATGGACGGCGTCGGCAGGGGGCAGAGGGTACCTAACTACGGACGGATCCTAAGTGGATGGCACCGTAGTCCAAGGCGGGCAGGAGCGTGGGTGGGCGGGTGGGGGTTGCGGACGTCCGACAATGCCTGGGCGGTGGCTTTAGAATTGCAACGATTGCGTCGAACGGGGAGGGCGTGGATAGCAAGAGGGAGAAGGAGCAGAGTGAAAGAAAAGTGGTCCTGGTGGAGGATTTGAGTTGGTCGAGGGTGTTAGAGTCCTATGTGGCGGAGGTCGGATGCCCGCAACCCCCCCCCCCCTCCCCCCCCCCCCCCCCCCCCACACACACACACAGTATGCTGGAATTCAGGCAAGCGGACGCGTCCGCAGATAAATAAGGGTTCGCATTTTGGCAAACTACGTTCATATAGTTCGTTCCGGTCGTATGTGGGCGTTTTGAGGGACAGTGTTGGAGCTTGGAGATGCCCCAACTTACATACCAGAGTCCTGGTAACTTTTTTCCCGAGAAAAAAATTGTCGAAACATATCAACATGGGATCTAGTTTCGAATGTCTCGTCGCAACGGATTTAATGGCAATTTTTTTAAAAAAAAAATCAGACCGACGGCTTAAGCAACAAAACATTTTAAATTTTTGAAATGAGAAAAATATGGGATGACATCAGTTTTTACTCTGGTGCGTGCATGATGAGAGGCGTTCGTCTCTATCGCTAAAATTGAAATATTCGCTATATATCACAGTCCTAAATTTATACTACAACTAAAATCTATCACTATATCTATTATTATCAGCAGTACATACGGCGCCCTTAATTTGACGTCCCCACGCAATTCATACTACCACGCGTTCATGAAATCGCAAGGCTGGCAAGCTTTGATTGCTTGCTCGTCCCAAAAGTCAGCCATGGACCGTGCACAGGCGAGACCATTGATCTCTACAAAACCAAGACTAGCATATACTCCCTCCGTTCCTAAATATAAGTCTTTCTAGAGATTTCACTATGGACTACATACGGAGCAAAATGAGTGAACTTACACTCTAAAATATGTCTATATACATCCGTATGTAGTTTATAGTGAAATCTCTAAAAAGACTTACATTTAGAAACTGAGGGAGTACTAGTTAATGTCTATGTCAGTTACTCTGAAGTATTAGTCAGAGACAACCGGTTCCAAGTGTTGTGTTTCATAATCAAGAACTGGAGGGTCGCATATACATCACCCCATGCTTGCTTCCCCTTCAATATAAGTAATGACTAAAAAAAGGCATCTGATGCTTCTTATGTGTTGATGAAAATAGCTGATGCCAATGGTGGAGCCATTTGCATCTTTCTGTAGTCCTAGTCCCAGATTGGATGTGATGTTGTGGTTTATAAAACAGAGGGAGATGTGATGTGATGTGATTATGATTTGGCTAGCTAGGTTGAGACATCCAGTAGGGCACAAAGAAAGTTTGGATCAACTGAGAGTGCGCGGTCCGAATCCCGTCGATGTTGACAGGGGATGCTCATGGGAACGATCCAGTTCGTATAGCAACTTCATTTGGACCGAGCCTAGTAGGAATCAAGTCCACAAATTTCGTGAGGTATCTACACAACATCAATGACATGTTCTTCATACGATTGTCATCAATTCTTGGAGCCGCACTCACGTGGATCCACACGCATCTCTGATGCAATGTAGGAGTACACGCGTGTCTACCCTCTAATCACAACTTGGGACATGCATGCAAAGTGCCCGGTCATCACCAGCCACCCACCTATGGGCTCGTCTCTCACAATGGTACAGAACAAAAAAATACGGTACTCGTATTATATTTTGTACAATTATTATCGCGTTGAATAGTAGTACTCATAGAAAGCAAAATAAAGACCATATATCTGCAAATCCGATTATTTGCTCGCTCTCCCCCCTCTCTCTCTATATAAGCAACCCCCTGAATCGCGAGCCGCATCTCTTCTCTTCTCCCTGTCCATCTCTTGTTCGAATTATAAGAAAGCTAGTAGTATTAACAGTGTAATTAGCGAGGGGCTTAACCAGCGGCGCATGAGCCGAATGGGCAGCAACGGCGGCGGCAAGCTGGCAAGCTGGCTGTGGCACGCGCCGCGGCGGGCTCTGGGCCGCGCGCGCGACCTCTACGTGCGAAGCCTCACCAGCTGCGCGGGCCAATTCCCATCCGACGCCTCCTTCGGCTACCCGTCCTTCGCCGCCGCGCCTGCGCCGTGTAGCAGGCCCGCCGGCTACCACAGCTTCTCCGCCTCCCCCTCATCCTCCTCGCGGTCCTACGGCGGCGACGGCGACCTGCGGGAGCTCATGCGCGCCGCGTCGGAGAGGCGGGCGGCTCCGGAGCGGCCGCCGGCCGTGCCCAGGAGCCGGAGCGTGGCCATGGCGAAGATCGACGAGGACGGGCCGTGCGAGTTTGGTCTCGCCGGCGACGGCCTGGCGTTTGCCAGGAGCCGGAGCTGCGCCGTCTCCGCCGGCCGGGCCAGTGGGCAGAGGGGGAGGGCCGCCCATGTGCCTGTGGCTTGATCGATTGTTGCACTGGGAAGCTTGCCTCGTGTCCAGCCTTCCTCTATTTTTCCCCTTCGACTTCGAGTGTGCAGAAATCTGCAATCATGCTGTAAATCTAGTTAAGAAAGCTTTGTAGAGTATGCCTTGTGCTCTGTTAATCCTTCTCGCACCATTCTGTTCTGTCTGGAAATTATTCTGGCGCATTCGCTTGTAGTAATATCTTCCGCGCAGCAGTCGCATGATATGCGATGTCCCCCCTTTCTTCTCTGTCCTTATCTTCGATCATGTTTACTCTCTGCCACGGCCCATCCGGATCCTTGCACAGTTGCATCTAACCCATCTAAGAGGTACTAATTGAAACTAGTTCTCCTACTACATTTATTGTCAATCTAACCCTATTATCCAAACACCTCTTCGTTTGAAAAAAAATGAATGGGAACCGTTTCCACGGATCCTCCCGTGCGTACCCGACAGATTGTGCCACCTGTCCCCTATTTGCATCCCACGGCATCAGCTATAGCGCTCTTTTTTTAGCTCGTTCCGTCCCGACGCTTCCGCTCGGCTCGATCGGTACGCTGTTACATTGGCTCATGAAACCGAACTCGATCCCCCATCTGGTTCGACGCCCAACGGACAGCCAAGGCCGAGCAACACCGGCGGAGCGGGGTGGCGGTGCCGGCGGAGCGGAGTGGCGGCGACGGCGGGCCAGGAGGCATCATGGACAATGTGAGAGCTTGTGACGCCCCGAGATCGATGCTCTAGTTGCCTTCCATTTATTTTAGTTGTTGTCGTGTGTTTGTTGTGTTTGTTGCACTATCATAATTGTTTCGCATATTTCATTCCTATGTGTTTATGCCATGATCATGATGAATACCATTGCCATATTTTGTTTATTGCATCATGTTCATCTTTTATTATATTGCATTGTGCCTGTTGTCATTTTGCATTATGCCATCCTTTGCCTGATGCATCATGTTATAGCATTGTGTCATCCATGTTGTTTCCAAGTCCATCACATGCATTGCCCCTACATTATGCTTGTTGATTGCTCCATGTATGATCGTGCATATTCACCACCTCCTTCCTTCTTCTTTCTTTCATTTTGACAAGTGACTTTTCCCCCTCCTCCATAAATGTTCATTCTTTTCCTAATGCTATTGCACCATGCCTACACCCTCCCTGCCAATTTTCAGCTCATTTGAAAATGTTTTGGTTGGATTAAAAAATGGCCCAAGTTCAAACTTGTATTATTTTTCTACCTCTAAAAATGTCCGAAGCAATTTTATCAAATGGTGCATAATTCCAGGAGTCTAGGGGTACATCTATTTCCTCCTCACCCCTCTCCTTTACCACTGGGCTTTTTGCTCTTTTGTTTCTGTTTGAAGAAATGGAAAAGGAAGAGCAGCAGCAGCTCAGCACAGCAGAGAGCAGCCCAGCGGCGCAGAGCCCAGCAGGCCCGAAGCCCAACTCCATCCCCAGGTAAAATTCTCACGCGGCCACTGTTTACCCCTTCCCCGGACCCACCTGTCATTCTCTCATTCCCCTTACCTTTTCTTCCTCCACTCGCCAGCTCCCCCTCACGGTAAAACCTGCGAGCAGGGGCACATGGCCTCGGTGGCAAGCCACGGCGCTTGCACCCTTCCTTATAAACCCAACAGGCTCCGCCCTAGGGTTCCCCCATCCTCTTCATTCCCTCGCCCGTCGCCGCCAGGAGGTTGGTCAATCCCCACGCTCCTGCTTCCCCCACCTCCAGGAGCCATCGACGGCGCGGCCACGAGCTCGCCATCGGCATAGGAGAGCCTCTGGGTCCCCGTTTCTTCGTCTAGATGCAAGAGGAGGGTACCCCGATGTCATTCACATGCACAGCCGAGCCCGAGGACTCCATCCACGATGTCCCCTTCGTCCTCTACTTCATCTCCTTCACGGATCGGAGAAACGCCAAGTTCAACGAGCTTCCTGTCGTCTTCGTCATCGCCTCCCCACGCCGCCTCTCTGCCTCTCCTTCCACTACGTTCGCGTCCACGCGCCCTGGATCAGCTACATCTTCTTCCTAGAGCGCGTCTTCATCCACTTCCTCCTGTACGTCCTCGTCAGCGCGTCCTTGCCTCGACTCCACGCCTTCGCCATGTTCGACGACCTCGGCAAAACCCTTGGTGAAGCCCCGATACTTCCCATCTCCCTGTCTATTCTCGTTTGTCCGCATAGCCATCGTCCGCGCGTCGCTGGTTTCGGCCGCCATGGCCGTGACCTCGAGCTCGAGTTCTTACTCATGCACGTCGTTGTACACCTCCTCTGTTCGCTCTGCTTCTTCTTCTTCAATCAAGGGATAGGTTCTCGGTCGGGAGCCTGGGATTAGCAGGGTTGTTGTCGTTCTTCTTTTTTGTTTGTTTTCATCCGTAGTCGGATCCTGCTCTTCTATATGATGACTGCTATGTATTGATATGATGTATTCATGTTGTAGCTTGTGGCGAGTGTAAGCCTTTATCTTGTATTCTCATATATTCAGTACATGGTATGTTGTAATGATATCCACCTTGTTATGCGCTCGAAATGCGATTGTGCCCCAATCATGAATTCATCATGTGATTGGGATAGAGTCGCATCTTGGGCCCTACAAGCTGGTATCAGAGCCTCGACCGACCATAGGAGCCCCTTGATTGATCGTAGCTTGGCCGTTGTCAAGTCTAGAATAAAAACAATTTTGGAGTCTAGTTATATTGGAGAGTAGGAATTCTTTTTACTCCTCATCCTCATCGTCGCTCTGGTGAGGAACCGTGACATAGGTGTTTTGATTCTAGTCTTCTTCCCTTCAAAATTTTTCTTTAGGATCACACAGGTGTTTTTGTTCGTTATCAATGCTTTTCGTCTGTTTCTCTGCAAGTTGATTCCATCCTCTTCAAGATCAATTCTCTGCTCTTCTCAACTGTGTCCATTCCACCCGTCTCAAGTTGCCTTTGTTATTTCCCACCCACCCATCCTTTTCTTCCCGCAATTCTTAGTCGAGTACGCATTCTATTCAGGATAAGCCTCTTCATTGTTTCCTTAATTGTTTCAACCGGTGAATTCTCATCTAGTTCATCATTGTTTATCTCGCTTCTTTTCCGGTGGAGTCAATTCAACTGTTTTGATGTTGATTGTATTCTTTTCCTTGGCTCAAACATTTTTTCTTGCGCGTTCGCCTCTTCCTATTCAATTGTTCCGAAGTTCCAAAGATATCTCAGGAGATTCGTGTTTTCTCTCAGGACTCGTTCGTTCTATTACGAGGGTGTCACCTCATTTCGTCGTTCCGGTGCATCTTTCCGTCGTTCCGGTGCATCATTTCTCATTCAACAATCCTTTTCAATGGTGTTTTCTCTTCAGTGGGCCCTAACCCATAGGTTTTTTCCCCAGGATCCTACCTGAATCTTCTATTTTTCTTGATATTCACATATTCTATCCAAGTTCGACGTCACGATGAGTCCTCTTCAGTCGATTCTCTTCTTCGGAATTTCTCATTCGTCTCCCCGTCTTTTCATTTTTATCATCCTCTTTCTCTTCCGTTTTGTTCCTAAGATCTCGGGACAAGATCTTCTGTTAGTGGGGGACTATTGTGACGCCCCGAGACTGATGCTCCAATTGCCTTCCATTTATTTTAGTTGTTTGTCGTGTGTTTATTGTGTTTGTTGCATTATCATAATTGTTTCGTATATTTCATTCCTATGTGTTTATGCTGTAAGGGCATATTTCTCCCTAAGTGGTTTTGATGATTGATGACAATGCATTTGCGGACTAACCATGTGCATTGAGCATTTCAGATATCTCATGTCTAGGCACAAGACGATTCGGTGCCCCTCGGAGCCTATCGAAGACAGTGTTTCTCTATGTTTCTTTTCGGTGGATTTGAGTCGTAGGAAAGCCATACTATTAAGAGGGGGTCCGCTTTGAAATGGCTAGGTTGGAATCAACACGTACACATATGTTCCTTTGCACCACCTTTCCTTCGCTTCTTTGGAGCACCGGTCGTTTCCCTTGTCGTTGCGAAGATGAAGGCTTCCAAGTGCTATTGTTTTGTGGCTTGCGGTAGTACTGCTCAAGGGAGTAGTAGTACCGCAGTGGCCCACAGTAGTACCGCCCGCTGCAGCGGTAGTACCGCGCGGTGCGGTAGTACCGCTCCTAGCACGCGGTAGTACCGTGGCCTCTAGCCCAGAATGGTGAAATGTGCTGAAGTAGGGGCGGAAGTAATTTTTTACTTCCGCACCCTACGCGGTAGTACCACTCCCTGTGAGTTGTAGTACTGTGCCGGATTTTTGCACAGACCGAAACTCAACGGAAGTAGCCACAGATGTAATTTTATTAGTCCATTCCTTGCCAGCCCAGATGGAACCCTGCCTTGCGGTAGTACCGCAAGGGCGCGTGGTAGTACCGCTCCGGCGGTTCTACAGCTCGTAGCTTTATGCAACAGGGCATTGTCTAGCCCCTGCCGCACAAGCGGTAGTACAGCAATGCCCAGCGGTAGTACCGCATGTCATTGCGATAGTACCGCATGTCGCGGGCTGAACTAGTGGGTAACGATTGGATCCTTCCTCCCACTATAAAAGGGGGGTCTTCTTCCCCAAGTTGACCACCTGTTCCCTCCCCAAGCTCCATTGTTGCTCAAAGCTCCATTTTCGCCCGATCTCTCTCCCTAGCCAATCAAACTTGTTGATTTTCTAGGGATTGGTTGAGAAGGCCCCGATCTAGATTTCCACCAAGAGAAATTTGATTCCCCCCACTAATACCTTGCGGATCTTGTTACTCTTGGGTGTTTGAGCACCCTAGACGGTTGAGGTCACCGCGGAGCCATATTCCATTGTGGTGAAGCTTCGTGGTGTCGTTGGGAGCCTCAACTTAAGTTGTGGAGATTGCCCCAACCTTGTTTGTAAAGGTTCGGTCTGCCTCCAAGGGCACCAATAGTGGAATCACGGCATCTCGCATTGTGTGAGGGCGTGAGGAGAATACGGTGGCCCTAGTGGCTTCTTGGAGAGCATTGTGCCTCCACACCGCTCCAACGGAGACGTACTTCCTCTCAAAGGGAAGGAACTTCGGTAACACATCCTCGTATCCACCGGCTCCACTCTTGGTTATCTCTTACCTTTAATCGTGCAAGCTTATATTGTGTTGTATCCCTTGCTTGCTTGTGTGCTTGTTGTTGTTGCATCATATAGGTTGCTCACCTAGTTGCATATCTAGACAACCTACTTTGATGCAAAGTTTAAATTGGTAAAGAAAAGCTAAAAATTGTTAGTTGCTTAGTCAGCCCCCCCCCTCTAGTCAACTATATCAATCATTTCAATTGGTATCAGAGCCTCGTCTCTTTATTAAGGACTTTACCGTCCGAAGAGTATGGTTGACATTTTAGATGGTGGGGAGGAGCACCCTGGTGTGATTCTGTCCTCATCTATGGCCGATGGGGGATCCTCGGTCTCCCGTGAGGAGTTCAATGCGGCTTTGGACACATTGAAAACCTCCATGATGACCGAGGTTGAAGGCATGTTCAACAAGTTTTTAGAAGGCCTTAAATTGTCCACCGCACCAATGAAAGTGGGTGATCCCGCTAACAAGGTGACTGATGCTAACTCCGACAAGGGGGAAGCTACTAGTGACAAAGTTCCTTTATCTAGTGGTAGAAGTGGAAATGGCATCTTTGCCCATGTTGAACCTCCACTTACTTATGGAGGACCGGTTCCCTCCACTCATTTGAATCATGTTGGTACTCCTCCTAAGTTTGTGAAAAATGAGGATTTTGCCTCTTGGGTCTATCACTTTAAATGTCATTCAAATCATAGTAATACTAATCTTTGGAGAATCATTGAGCAAGGTTTCTACCCACATGACCCAAGAAACTTCACCCCTAGAGAAGTTGCAGATAATCAATTCAACGAGTCCGCTCCCTTCATCATCCAAGATGAAATTCCATCCGAAGATATTGCGCATCTCCGACCTTTCACCATGGCCAAGGAAGCATGGCAACATGTTGTTTCCATTTACAAGGGAAGCACAAGCATTCAACGCTCCAACTATGAAGTGGTGCAAGATGAAGCCGATGAGTTTGTAATGAATGAAGATGAAGAACCTCATGAGCTTTACCGGAGATTAACCACTCTCGCGGTCTCACTCCAAGATCATGAGAGCAAGGATACATATGACAATTGGATCAAGCGCAAGTTTCTCAAGGCCATGATGCCTTACCATAAGGCCATGTCCTCCGTCATCCGTCAAAGGCCGGACTTCCACACCTTGTCCTCAAGTGAAGTGTTGGATGAGTTTGTGGCAATGAGGATCTTGGACAAGACCGCCAACAATGCGGTGTTGCATTCTCAATGAGCAAAGAAGCCCAACCTTGCCTTGAAGGCCAAGGCTAGTGTGGAAGAAGAGGATGAAGAGTAAGAAGAGGAGAGTAACCCTGAAGATACAAAATATGCTTATCATGAGCACATGGCTCTCACTTCAAGGCAATTTTGGAGCAAGAAGAACTCAAGGCCCAACTTCAACAAGAACAACTCAAGTGGCGCCAAGTGCAGGAAACGTGTGAGGACATGCTATAATTGTGGTAATGTGAGCCAGTTTGTTATGGAGTGCCCATACGAGAAGACACTACTGCAGGATACTACTAACGCGACACTACGATCAGAGACCCTTTGCTGAAACTGTGTGCGATGCCATAATCGCAAACGGTGGTGTAAAAAACCGTCAAAAAGGTGCAAACCGTTTGCGTTGACGGATGCATCAAACATGGTTCAGATTTTAGTTGCGTGTGGATGCAGGGCATACGGTTAATCCATTGAAACTGTCTGCGATGAGGCAGAACAACAGAAACAGGCAGGCATAAAAATGTGTGTGCGATGCAGGACACACGGTTAATCCATTCGAACTATTTGCGATGAGGTAGAACAATAGAAACGGGCAGCCATATCAATGTGTGTGCAATATACGGCATACTGATAACTCGGACGAACTGTTTTCGATTAGGGAACACAATAGAAACGGTTCAACTTAATAAGATGTCTGTGATATGCGGCATACAGTTCACATGATGAACTATTTGCGATGAGCCAAAAGAACACAAACGAGTCGTGTAAAGAAGATGTGTGTGATACGTGGCAAACAGCCGACTCGGATGAACTGTTTGCGATGAGAAATTACAACACAGACAGTCAATACAGTTACTTCGTGTGTGATTCTGTGTGTATAAAAAACTTTGAAAAATGCAAACTAGTTGCTTGCGGTGGCGGAGTATCGCACACGATGCGTCTGCGAGTACTCGTGTGCGATGATTAGTATGTTACACATACGTTTCCTTATGTTAACATGTGTGTGAATTTGCAATATGGACAGTTAATATGCAAATGCCTTTTGGACATCGGGCACACGCTTAAACTCAATGACTGTGTACGATACTTATACTTTCCATGAAAATTTATGAACTTGGGTAACAACATTTGAGTAACATATATATAGTGGTTACACTATTCGACAAAAGGAGGATCTTCGTAACACGGTTTTGACAACCATATCCATATCTACATACTTAACATTAGTAACAACTATCACATTTTAAGAGGCTAAGGGCCAACAATCATATGGTCCATATCTACATACTTAACATATATAGTGACAGCTAGCACATTTTAAGAGGCTGAGGGCCAACAACAACAACTATCCACTTGAAGCAGCTTGATCACGACGACTCGACATCTCGTTAATGAAAAGGTAGAGCCCTCCTGTGCCTTGGTAGAGCATGAGTAGAACAGTGTCTCCAATTTTCCAATATGGATGCATTGCTACGAGAAGCGAGAACTTGTTAATTTGAATGGTTCCATTTCTGCGGGAAATGCAGTACCTTGCAATCAATTTGGCGTTATTAGTAGGCACAAGTGTAATTCGACCACGCCGGGAAATCGATCCAGGAACTGCTACAGGGGGCAATTTCTATTGACATGTAGAATAAAAAACAATTGTAACATATTGTTGAAGATATATATAGTTTATGAGCATCAACATTAAAATAAGATTTTTTACTAGCATTTTGTGCACACAATTGGTCTTGTTCAGTGTGTGCACCATAGGTCTAATTAATCCCATCCAAAATCCAGCATTCATACACTGTGCTATCTCTATCAGATTATCAACAAAGTTTATTACATGCTTCAAGTCCTTCCAGTGAAATTTGGTACGCTTAGTAACATACAGGTCGTTCACTATGCTTCCAACATATCCTGCTTAAAAGGTGGAAAGGTATTATTTATTCAGAACATGGCAGAAGAATATATAATGTGCACAAATTGGTAAATAGAATTTTTTACTGCCTAGGAACGGAGTCAGAATATGATATCACTGCTTAAATAGTGATCAATTGGTTGCTTAAATAGTAATATGATAGCATTGAGAAAGTTGAAAGGACACTAACCTCGATCAGACTTTGATCGGCTGATGACGTTGGGGAAGTAAACTTCCATGTTAATTAGACCAGGCTGTGGTGCACACACTAGAATTTTATTGCCAGCTTTCAGTTCATAACACTTAGACATTTTTCTCCAAAGGTCTGCATTAAAATAGGAGTGACCATCTTTATCAAGTTTTACGCTAACCGTCATTGTAAATCCATGATGTGTTGTTAATACGACATCTTGGGAGTCATCAACAAGTAAAGCCCAAGATTTCCTTCTACTCCTGTTCTTGCAAAGCAAGGGATGTACTGCTTGAAATGAAATTAAGATCGTAAATTAGATATATTGAAATAACATAGCAAGATGCAAATATGGGAGTAACTGATAGAACAAATCAATATATATATATATATATATGAAAGCAAAGTACAAAAATATAGAATTAAAAATAGATAATGTAACAATGATTTGATGCAAATATATAGATAATGTAGCAACAGACGGTATATGTTCACAAATTTAGGCCATGATGACCGTGGTAGGTTGAGACTGAACATACCGAGCGCTCCTTGAAGTCATCCGGAATGGTGAGATAGAACTTTGTTTCCGACTGGCCACGACCACAGTTGCCCGATTTGTGCTCGCACTGTGGACACATGAATGAACACCCACGAATCAGCTAGAACAAAAATGATTCCACGGCGATTTCCGCCGGTTGATTAACAACGACGGATGGACTACGATAACAGATGAGTGAATATTTTGCTAATTAAGTTGATTACCTTCTCCATGAGAAAAATCCTCGGCCCAATCCCGAAGAAAATCCCAGTCGACCAGAGTCTAGAATGTCGGTGCAGATAGGCGGCGGAAAGCGGTAGGGGCGAAATCCGATGCCGTTTGGAGTGCGACCTATGCCCGCCGCCAACAGCCATCGAGCTTAGGGTGCAGAGTTGCGGAGGAGTCTGCAGCGAGTGAGTGGGGACAAAGTGGGTGAGGGTTTTCTTTTTTCCTTTTGCATGTGTGCATGAACACACACGGTTCGCAGAGGCGACAGAGATGAATCGTGTGCGATAGTAAATCACCAAGATTGAATGGGAATCCAAATTTCCTTTGTCCTTCATCCATGAGTTTTTTTCAACAATGAACATAAACCCTGCTAATCACCGTGTTCAAATTTGACACTTTTCCGGGTTCAATTACAATATTTAGGGGGTTATGTGCATTTTGTAGGCATTAATGCACGTAATTCAAATTCAAACAATCGGTGCATGAAAGGGTGCACAAGAACGGTCTAGAAAAACCATACTCGTGGTATTTAGTAATTTCTCAAGCCTTTTACAAGGAATGGGCAGACATTTCAATTGAATGCACAACCACAAACGCGTCATATACTGGGTTATCAACTATAAAACAATGAAATATGTGCTTGAAAAACATGACGGCTGGCATGGTGCCATGGTATGGCCTCACCGTGCCCTGGTTAAAAGCTAAGAAGGTTTGATTTATGTCATCATGCATGCCCTTCATAAATCGAACCATCACCGAGGAAGTTCAATGCTTTTGAGAGGGAAATCACCAAGATTGAAGGGGAATCCAAATTTCCTTCCTAGTTTGTCATTCAGTTTTTTTCCAACGATCAACATACCGCCTCAAATGCAACGTGTTCAAATTTGACATTTTTTCTAACTCATTTACCATATTTAGGGGATTGTGTGCATTTTCTAGGCATTAGTTATGCACATAATTCAAATTTGAACAATCGGTGCATGAAAAGGTGCACAAGAACGGTCTGGAAACCATGCTCGTGCTATTTAGTACATTCTCGTGCCTTTTACAAGGAATGGGTAGATATTTCAAGGAAATGTGTGGCAATAGTCAACGATAAACGCGTCGTTTACTGGGGTAACAACTATACAAAAATGAAATACATGCTTGGAAAACATGATGCCTGGTGTGGTGCCATGGTATGACCTCATCATGCCCTGGTAAAAATGTCGTCATGCACGCCTTTCATAAAATGAAACATCATCGAGGAAGTTTCATGATTTCGAGGGGGAAATCACCAAGATTGAAGGGGGATCTAAATTTCCTTTGTCCTTTGTCCACGAGTTTTTTTCTATGACGAACATACAACCTGCAAATCACCGTGTTCAAATTTGGCACCGGGTTCATTTGCCATATTTAGGGGATTATGTGCATTTCCTAGGCATTAATGCACATAATTCAAGTTCAAACAATCAGTGCATGAAAGGGTCCACAAGAACGGCCTGGAAAACCATGCTCGTGCCATTTAGTAAATTCTCATGCCTTTTACAAGGAATAATGTACAAATATTTTGATGAAATATGTGGCAATACTCAACTACAAATGTTTGTTTGTTGGGTTTTCAACTATAGAAAAAATGAAATAAATGCTTAAAAAATATGACGCCTGGCATGGTGCCATGGTATGACCTCACCATGCTCTGGTAAAAAATTGAGAAGGTTTGTCTTATGTCGTCATGCACGCCCTTCATGAATCGAACCATCACCGAGGAAGTTCCATACTTTCGAGAGGGAAATCCCCAAGATTGAAGGGTAATCCAAATTTTTGTCCTAGTTTGTCATTCAGTTTTTTTCCAACGATCAACATACCGCCTCAAATGCAATGTGTTCAAATTTGACATTTTCCCGGGCTCATTTACCATATTTAGGGGATTATGTGCATTTTCTAGGCATTAATGGACATAATTCAAATTCGAACAATCGGTGCATGAAAAGGTGCACAAGAACGGTCTGGAAAACCATGCTCGTGTTATTTAGTACATTCTCATTCCTTTTACAAGGAATGGGCAGATATTTCAAGGAAATGTGTGGCAATAGTCAACCATAAACACGTTGTTTGCTGGGTTAACAACTATACAAAAAATGAAACACATGGTTGGAAAACATGATGCCTGGCGTGGTGCCATGGTATGGCCTCACCATGCCCTAGTAAAAACTGGAGAATGTTTTCCTTATGTCGTGATGCGTGACTTTCATAAATCGAACCATCACCGAGGAAGTTTCATGGTTTCGAGGGGGAAATCACCAAGATTGAAGGGGGGGGTCCAAATTTCCTTTATCCTTTGTCCACGAGTTTTTTTCTACGATGAACATACAACCTGCAAATCAGCATGTTCAAATTTGGCACTTTTCCGGGTTCATTTGCCATATTCGAGGGATTATGTGCATTTCCTAGGCATTAATGCGCATAATTCAAGTTCGAAAAATCGGTGCATGAAAGGGTCCACAAGAATGGCCTAGAAAACCATGCTCGTGTCATTTAGTAAATTTGCATGCCTTTTACAAGGAATGGACAGATATTTCGATGAAATGTGTGGCAACAGTCAACCACACATGTTTGTTTGTTGGGTTTTCAACTATAGAAAAAGTGAAATAAATGCTTAAAAAACATGATGCCTAGCATGGTGCCATGGTATGACCTCACCATGCCCTGGTAAAAATTTGAGAAGGTTTGGCTTATATTTTCATGCATGCCCTTCATAAATCGAACCATCACCGAGGAAGTTCCATGCTTTCGAGAGGAAAATCCCCAAGATTGAAGGAGAATCCAAATTTTCTTCGTTCTTTGCCCTAGAGATTTTTTTCTACGACGAACATACACCCTGCAAATCACCGTGTTCAAATTTGGCATTTTTCCGACCTCATTTACCATATTTAGGGGATTATGGGTATTTTCTAGGCATTTAGCGCATATAAATCCAATCCAGCTACAGGTGCATGGGTGTGATGTGAGGGACATGGATTGCCGTTCGATCTTGACGCATCCTATGGTGCACACGCACGATCCGCGTGGCTGGGGTTCCGGCAATCATAACACAACACACAATAGGCTCAGCACACACTGTTTCCGGAAGCGACGGAGATGAACCGTGTGCGATAATGAACGAGCAAAATTGTAAGGGAAGCCAAATTTCTGTTGTCGTTTGTCGTTGAGCTCTTGAATATCACCGCACTGTACGGCTTCCCGGCCCCTCCATCCCAGAGCTCTCTCCAGGCGTCGTCCATGGCACCGCGGCGCACAATAACTGGTAAGGAAGCGATGGCATCTCGCCGCGCCGCTTTCCTTGCCGCCCGCGACCGCACACATGGTAAGGAAGCGATGGCGTCTCACCGCGTCGAGTTCATCACCGTCGGCAGCCAGATAGTTACATGGGCAAACTTTGAGGCTGCCATGGCCGAATGGGTGGTGGATCTAGAGGCGGCCAAAGCTGCACAGAAGGAGCGGAAAAGGCAGAAAGCGGTCAAGAAAAGAGAGTCCCGCTGCCGCAAGAAAAAAGAGGCCGCACCCCGTGGTGAGGAGAGCTTGGCGGAGATCGAAGCACAGTGGGCTGCCACCTACAAGGCCGGGAAGGAGAATGCCGACGTCTGGCCAGCATGCCCCGATGGCAGCATGTGAGAAGTAGTTTAAGTTTGTAGTATTAGAGCAAATTACCAGTAGTGCTTTAAGTTTGTAGTATTAACATATAATGTAGGTAAGAGCATCCTTTGAGGGCTTTGAGTATTGATTAGCATGTGTGCTCGTGTGCGTTTTTTTGCGTTAATCATTAGAAGATCACAAAAGACAGTTTCTATGCCGTAACCGTCTGCGTTTTTTTTGCGTTAGTGACCCATAAGTGAGTTACCTGTGCGATGTTTCCTAATAAACCAGGCGTAGCATTGACCGAAAAAATCAAGTAAACGTGTACCTTTTTTTGGAGACGGGATCTACCAACTTTGTTTTTTCTCGCACACAAGTATTTTACGCGCTTTGTCTGCGTTGTGTGTTTCCCCGCCCAAATTTCAAGTTTCGCAGCGAAATTTTCATTAGGCGCACGATTTCAGAATTTATTCCTCCAACCACATCCCCACCCTCAGTATCCCCCCTCGCGCCTCCCCCTACCGGCATCTCAAACCGCCGCCGCCGCAACCACAACTTCAACCACATCTATGTTCTGGTCGGATCCAGTCAGGTAACCCACCGATCTCTATCACGGCCCCGGCCTGATTGCTTAAATGGCGCCTGCGAAACATCCTCATGCCTCCAAATCCCCACCGCCAGGAGCTGATGGCGGTCCATGGCGCGATGGCCGCTGTGCGTGTTGACCTAGAGGAACACCTCGCCTCCATCGCCACCGACGACATGGTGCAGGCTTTGGCTCAGATGAAGTCCCCAACGACTACCCCCCAAGACTTAACAGGTAAGATCTAGCTAGCTAAATCTTACCAATACCACTTGCAACGGCTATGATTTGTACGGTTGATGTATTAAGCATGTTCGCGCCTTATTTATTTCAGTACTGCACACTGTGTGATGTCCAAATATTACCGTGTCCAGCTCAATTTCACCAATACCAGCAACAAACTTACAATACATGACTCAGGATATCACTAGAGATGCTGCCCATTTCCTATTTTTAGTGGATGCGAACCCTGTTGTACTTAACATGCGTGTCCATGTACTTACGCAGGGTCATAACGGCCGACGTTGTTGTTTGCCGAGGTTAGCTGCATCCCATGTCTTACAGTATTTCTAATAATTTGTGCAATTGCAGTTTAAGTTCTACTATTTATTGGTTGCCTGTAGGTACACATGTGAGTGGCACTGATCCACGCTTCGACCCGGAGGAACAGCTCGCCTCCGCCGTCGCTGACTTTGGGCAGGCTCTGGCCAAGATGAAGTGCCCCAGCAACTACCTCTCGGGACTTACCAAGTATGTACTCACCAGTTCAATCTTACCAATACCAGTTGCAATTAATGGCTATGTTCTGTATGGTCGATGTATTAAGCATGTTCTAGTAAACATGCCTAACAGGTTTTTGCTACTTTCCATACCTTTTTATAGACATCTAGGCCATTCTCTGGTCTGGCAGCACCTGCCTTGTGATGTTTAACTATGCCAATTGCATTTTTATCATAACATTGGAGGGTAATTGCCGGTTTAAGCCGTTGAAGTTGAAGTTGGGACGGCTCAAGCGTGACTGCAATGACATGGGAACACTTATGGCAGCTTTGGTTAAGTATGCCGATTCTGATAATTCCAAGGATCCCGAGTTTGACGACGAGGAGCCGGAGAAGGGAAAGAAGAATGTCGGTGCAAAAGGGCAGCAACATAACCAGGCGAGCCATGGGAATAGCGGTAAGCGCAAGGCGGATAATAATTTTGGCTTTTTGGCTAACACCAATGTGCAGGGTAATAATCAGCGCCGTAAGGGTAAACCGCCTCCATGGGGCGGAGGATCAGGTATGAATCTGGAGCGCCTGTTGAACCAGCCCTGCCCAAAGCACGGGACGCAAGATAAACCGGCTACGCACCTATGGAAGGATTGCTTCATTATGCGAGAGTTCAAAAATTTAGATCTCTTCCGGTATGATCATGGACCGTCCGGCGGTTCAGGACCCGGGTTTCACGGACCGGATTATGGTGGAGGTAATTCCGGTTCAGGTTTTTAGGGTAACCAAGGGGGACAGGGCAATCAAGGCAATCAGGGCAACCAAGGTGGTTATAATCAACAAGGGAATCAACAACAACAGCAAACGGGTTATCAGAGCAACCCGAAGCAGTTAAATGGTGGACAATATCATGTCTTCACTACTAGTCTGTGCAAGCGCGATCAGAAGCTTCATAAGAGGGCAGTGAATTCCATTGAACCGGCCGTGCCTCGTTATTTGCGCTGGTCCAAACAACCTATTGTGTGGAGTCGAGAAGATCATCCGCCCCGGGTTGATAATCCGGGTCATCTGGCATTGGTGGTCGCACCGCAGGTTGGAGGTTATAAGTTCACTAAGGTGCTCATGGATGGAGGGAGCAGTATCAACATCTTGTATTATGAAACCTTCCGGCGTATGGGGTTAACGGATAAGAATCTTAAACCGTCGAACACCATTTTTCATGGTGTGGTGCCTAGTAATTCGGCCTATCCGGTCGAAAAGATAGCTCTGGAAGTGGTTTTTAGAGACGATCATGATTCAAGATCAGAAACATTGACCTTTGAAGTGGTGAAAATCAGAAGTCTGTACCATGCCCTGTTTGGACGGCCGGTCTATGCTATGTTCATGGCAAGGCCGTGTTATGTTTATCTGCAGCTCAAGATGCCGGGTCATAAGGGGACCATCACGGTTCATGGCAGTCGCAAGATTGCTTTGGAGTGCGAGGAAGGTGATCCGGCTTATGCTAAGTCAGCTTGTGCAACAGAGGAGTTAAAATTCTATAAAGACAATGTTGATCCGGCGGATATGACTTCTCTAAAGAAACCCACTACAGAGCATGATCCGGCTTTGAAGTTTAAATTGGCTGATGAGACTAAGTTGGTTGATTTTGTCCCTGGCGATTCATCCAAGCAGTTTAGCATCAGCGTTAACTGGAATCCAAAATAGGAAAGCGCGCTCATCGAGTTCATCCGTGAGAATCGGGACATCTTTGCATGGAAGCCTTCTGACATGCCAGGTGTACCGAGGGAACTCGCTGAGCACACTCTTAATATTGATCCCAAGTTTAAACCGGTCAAGCAGTTTCTTCGCCGCTTTAATGAAGAGAGACGCACGGCCATTGGTGAGGAGGTAGCCTGGCTTTTGGCAGCAGGGTTTATTGTGGAGGTTTTCACCCTGAGTGGTTGGCTAACCCGGTGCTAGTACTCAAGAAGAATGGCACTTGGCGTATGTGTGTGGATTACACAGATTTGAACAAGGCTTGCCCAGCTGATCCTTTTGCCCTCCCCCGTATTGATCAGATAATTGATGCTACGGCGGGTTGTGAGCGGTTGAGCTTTCTGGATGCTTATTCGGGTTATCATCAGATCAAAATGGCGGTTAAGGACCAGGAGAAGACGGCTTTTATAACTCCCTTTGGAGCCTTCTGGTATGTATCCATGCCTTTTGGACTCAAGAGCGCCCAGGGGACTTATCAGCGGTGTGTGCAAAATTGCCTTCATAATCAGATTGGGCGCAATGTTCATGCTTATGTGGATGATATTGTGGTGAAATCCAGGAAAGCAGGGACACTCATAACTGACTTGCAGGAAACTTTTGATAATCTGAGGGTTTATAAGATGATGCTTAATCTGGCTAAGTGTGTTTTTGGTGTACCAGCAGGCAAGCTCCTGGGTTTTTTGGTGTGTAACAGGGGCATTGAAGCTAATCCGGAAAAGATCAAGGCTATTACGTACCTGGCTAAACCGGCGTGTATCAATGACGTTCAACGACTGGCGGGTCATATTGCAGTGCTAAGCCGGTTTATCAGCCGGTTGGGGGAGAAGGCGATCCCGCTTTATCAGATAATGAAGATTACAAACAACTTTGTCTAGAGTGATGCTGCTGATGCGGCATTTGAGGATTTGAAGAGGCAGTTAGCCGAACCACCCATTCTTGCTGGCCCCATCGATAAGGAACCATTGCTGTTATATGTGGCTGCTAATGCCCGAGCTGTCAGCGTGGCTATTGTGGTGGAGCGCAAGGAGGCTGGTAAGGAATATCCGGTTCAACCGCCGGTTTATTATATCAGTGAGGTACTTATCGAGTCCAAACAGAGATAACCCCATTGGCAGAAGCTGGTGTATGGAGTTTTTATGGCAAGCCGGAAGCTTAAGCAATACTTTCAAGGCCATCCCATCACTGTGGTCAGTTCCGCTCCATTGGGAGACATCATTCAGAACAAGGAGGCGACTGGCCTGGTTGCTAAGTGGGCTATTGAGCTTGGGCCTCACGGGTTAAAATATATGCCTCGCACTGCTATCAAGTCCCAAGCACTCGTGGATTTCATCAATGACTGGACAGAGCTGCAGGCACCGGAGCATAAACTGGATAACACATACTGGACTATTCACTTCGATGGATCCAGACAATTGGAGGGCTCGGGGGCTGGAGTGGTTCTTACTTCCCCTTGTAGGACCTTGAGAAGAGGTGTCTAGAAGGGGGGGGTGTGTGATTAGACACTAAGTACCAAAGTTGCAGTTTTTAAGTTTCCTTAAGTTTAAGTGGAGTTTAGGCACAAGTTTAACATTCACAATACATAGCAAGCAAGCATGCAAAGAGTGTATGAGCAGCGGAAAGTAAAGCATGCAACTTGCAAGAATGTAAAGGGAAGGGTTTGGAGGATTCAAACGCAATTGGAGACATGGATGTTTTTGGCGTGGTTCCGATAGGTGGTGCTATCGTACATCCACATTGATGGAGACTTCAACCCATGAAGGGTAACGGTTGTGCGAGTCCACGGAGGGCTCCACCCACGAAGGGTCCACGAAGAAGCAACCTTGTCTATCCCACCATGGCCATCGCCCACGAAGGACTTGCCTCACTAGCGGTAGATCTTCACGAAGTAGGCGATCTCCTTGACCTTACAAACTCCTTGGTTCAACTCCACAATCTTGTTGGAGGCTCCCAAGTGACACCTAGCCAATCTAGGAGACACCACTCTCCAAGAAGTAACAAATGGTGCGTTGATGATGAACTCCTTGCTCTTGTGCTTCAAATGATAGTCTCTCCAACACTCAACTCTCTCTCATAGGTTTTGGATCTGGTGGAAAGAAGATTTGAGTGGAAAGCAACTTGGGAAGGCTAGAGATCAAGATTCATATGGTAGGAATGTAATATCTTGGCCTCAACACATGAGTAGGTAGTTCTCCCTCAGAAAATGTATGCTGGAAGTGTAGGTTTAGTTTGATGGCTCTCTCCACGAATGAAGAGGAGGTGGAGGGGTATATATAGCCTCCACACAAAATCTAACCGTTACACAGAATCTACCAAACTCGGTGGGACCGAATCGTTAAACTCGGTCAGACCGATTTAGCAAATAATGTGACCGTTAGGATTTTCGGTGGGACCGAAATGCAACTCAGTGAGACCGATATGATTAGGGTTAGGGCATAACGTAATCTCGGTAAGACCGATTACACAAACTCGGTGAGACCGATTTTGGTAATAAGCTTTCCAGAGAGTTGGTCAGGCAAACTCGGTTTGACCGATTACACAAACTCGATGGGACCGATTTTGGTAATGAGTTAACTAGGAAGTTTGCATTGTAATCTCGGTAGTACCGATTGCTCAAACTCGGTGAGACTGATTTTGATAATGGACATAGATAGAGAGATTACAATCCCATCTCGGTGAGACCGAGATCCCTATCGGTAGAACCGATTCACTTTGGGTTTGTGGCAGTGGCTAAGACATCTGAAATCGGTGGCGCCGGATAGAAAGAATCGGTGTGACCGATTTTGGCTTTAGGTTTAGGTCATTTGTGGATGTGAGAAAGTAGCTGAGGGTTTTGGAGCATATCACTAAGCACATGAAGCAAGAGGCTCATTAGGCAACACCTCAACCCTCCTTGATAGTATTGGCTTTTCCTATAGACTCAATGTGATCTTGGATCACAAAAATATAAAATGAAGAGTCTTGGGCTTGAAGCTTGAGCCAATCCTTTGTCCTTAGCATCTTGAAGGAGTTCCCACATCCTTTAGTCCATGCCACTCCATTGTTGAACTTATCTGAAACATACTAGATAAAAGTGTTAGTCCAACAAGAGATATGTTGACATTAATTACCAAAACCACCTAGGGAGCACTTGTGCTTTCACCCCTCGAGGTGACAAATTTTGTTATGTTCTCCGATTAATGTTTCCCTGTACTAACAATGCAGCTGAGTATGAGGCTTTGCTCCACGGTCTTCGGATGGCTAAGGAGATGAACCTAATCCGGGTACATTGCTTTGGTGACTCCGATTTAGTGGCTCATCAAGTATCTGGTACGTGGGACTCCAAGGATCCACTTATGGCGGCTTATCAGCGTGAGGTGGATATCATTGCTGGTCATTTCAAGGGTTACCAGGTTGAGCACATTGATCGGCGCAAGAATGAAGCGGCGGATGCTCTAAGCCGGCTCGGATCCCAGCATAAACCGGTGCCACCTAATGTTTTTCTTGATGTTTTGCATAACCCGTCGGTCAAGATACCAACGGAGGAGGATTTGGCTATTCCTGACCCGGAAGCTCAATTGGTGGCGGTTCTTCATGCTATCCCTGATTGGACAGTGCCGTACCTGGCGTACATGAACCGGGGCGAGTTACCAGAGGACAAAGTTTTGGCCAGGCAGATAATCCGGCGGTCTAAGTCCATGACTATTGTCAACGGCGAGTTATATCATTGCAGTGTCTCAGGGGCGTTTCAGCGTTGTGTTTCCCCTGAAGAAGGCTGTGAGATCTTGCGTGAAATCCACGAAGGAGATTGTGGTCATCACGCCGGTTCAAAATCCTTGGTGGCTAAGGCTTTCCGGCATGGTTTTTACTGGTTAACAGCTCATGCTGATGCAGAGGATCTAGTCAGAAAGTGTGATGGCTCAGAAGTTTTCACGCAGAGCTCATGTTCCGGCTCAGGAATTGAGGATGATTCCAATCACCTAGCCGTTTGGAACTTGGGGGCCGGATATGGTTGGGCCTTTTAAGAGGTCCAAGGATAAGAAGACCTACCTTCTGGTGGCGGTTGATAAATTCACCAAGTGGGTAGAGGCAGAGCCAGTGAGCAAGTGTGATGCGGCCACGGCGGTTCAATTCATGAAAAAGGTGATCTTCCGCTTTGGCTTTCCACACAACATTATAACAGATAATGGCACGAATCTCTCCAAGGGTGCTATGGAAGAGTTCTCTCAACGTGAGCACATCTGGCTTGATGTGTCATCAGTGGCTCACCCCCAATCCAATGGTCAAGCGGAGAGAGCCAATCAAGAAATCCTAAAGGGTATCAAGCCCCGGCTTATGGTCCCTTTACAGAGGACGCCGGGTTGTTGGGTGGAAGAGTTGCCTTCCGTTTTATGGAGCATTAACACCACCCCCAATAGATCTACGGGTTACACACCCTTCTTCATGGTTTATGGAGCAGAAGCAGTTCTCCCAAGTGATATTCGCCATGACTCGCCCTGAGTGGCAGCTTATGTTGAAGCGGATAATGAAAGAGCACGCCAGGATGCATTGGACCTGTTAGATGAACAACGGGATATTGCGGCAGCTCACTCGATGATTTATCAGCAAGACCTGTGGCGTTATCACAGCCGCTGGGTTAAAACCAGGACTTTTCAAGAAGGCGACTTGGTGCTCCGGCTCATCCAAGATCAGACTGACATGCACAAGTTGTCTCCACCTTGGGAAGGGCCCTTTGTGGTCAGTAAGAATCTGAACAACGGGTCATACTACCTCATCGATGTTCGAGAGCACAAGGACTCACGCAAGTCAGAGGAGGACACTCGCCGGCCGTGGAATATAGCTTATCTTCGGCCTTACTACACCTGAGCCACATGCTCCTACTATGTATATATTTTTGACAATGTACATATTATGATCAATAAATAAACAGGCATCCTTGCTAAAGCGGGGCCTCTGCCGTTTCGTCTTATATGTCTTCTTGGTTACATGGGGGCTTATGCTTACAAAGCGGAGTTCTAATTACCCATTAAACCGGCTTATAAAGCCATATAAAAAATCTTGGGAGCTTCACACCCAAGGGACCATAGAGAGTCTGTTGCCACGCACAGCTCAAACATAGGTACCCATTGAGCACAGCTCACAATGTTACTTGGGGGCTCTTTGTGCACAGCAACAAAGAGTTTGAAAGGACCCTTGTAAAAGGCTATCAAGCCAGGCTTGGAAGCCAGGTGTATTCACCTAAAACCCCGGGTTAACCTGCCTTCATCAAGTAAGCCACTCCGTCCAGGTAATCCTGGTATGACCCGTCGAATGTTTGACAAGTCAATCTTATACATACCCTGAACTTGTCAAAGTTAAAACAATGATTGGTTAATGTGAGGTCCATCTTAAAAGGCTTTGTAAAATGGTTTAACTCAGCGGCCTGGCAGCCCATGAAAAGCCTCGAATTTGGGCCTAGCAGCCGTTGAAAAGCCTCGACTACAAGTTTTCATTTGCTTTTGTTTTTCCAAGTTTTTATCCTTTGATAAGGTTTTGAGATAAACCGGCGTCTATTGACCTGGCCTGACTATAAGTCATCAATGTAACCCGGTGTTCATTAATCTGGCGTGGTTTTCAACTATCAGTTGTTAGTACACAACCAATCTTAAACAGGTGCTTATTAACCCAGTCTGGCATTGACTATAAGTCGCCAGGATGATCATCCGGTGTTTATCATAACCCGTCATGGCTTATTATAAACCAGCATGGCATGGTGAGAGTTATCAATACTCATGATTTGGATTATCACCCTTACTACAAATAGTTGGTAAACCAACGATGTGATTCAACATCACAGGTATGATATATTTCATATTTCATTATTTTACAGCCTTGGTTATAAACTCTGACTTTATATTGGGTATCATAACCCGTCCAGCGGTAACCCGCCAGGGCAATTTTAAGTTTGTCACATGCAGAAAATAGGATTGCATAAAACTATTAAAAGATCATAAGCAGACATTGCATATCATGACAGATTGACAGTCTCAGGAAAGTGGCTATGCACGATGGCATAGCAGGCTAAGTGTTTCAAGCTATGCACGATGGCATAGCAGACCAAGTGTTTCAAGCTAGCCTATTACAAGGCGTTTTAAATGCCCAAAAGGATAATTGTTTCTCATATAGAGGACAGTGCGCAAGACGATAAACCGGCTTCCGGATTATGATTCTTCTTCAGCTTGATGTGAAGATTGCGGATCGTCCTGCGTCGGTTCAACCTCCGCCTCCCCACCCACTGGCTGGAAGTCAATGGTTGCCCAGTCAATTCCAGAAAAAGCTCGAAAGACAGCTTCATCGCTTATAAGATCTGATGGTTCAACGTCAGGGGCATAAGTACGCTTACGGATTGGCGGGATTAGATTTTGGGCTTCATAAACCGACGCATCAATCTATCTGTTGTCTGCATCATAGATGGACCGGTGGAAAGACAAATCAGTCTCTTCGGCCAGTTTACTTGCAAGCGGATGCATCTCCTTTGTCCAGGCTTTAAGGGCATCGTCGTCAAATTCCGACCCATCTTCTTTTTGACTAGGATAGCCATTTCCAATGTCTTCCGGATCAAGATCAGCTATACAAGCCTTAGCCCGAGTCAGTGCAGACAAAGCGCCAGCCCTTGCAGCAGATCTCTTCACTTCTTCTAGCTGGGCAGGTGTCATGAAGAGCTTGGCCAATGTATCCTTGATTAAAGTTGGCGGTGGTTTATTGTATGAAGCAGTGCAGATAACTTGTTGAGCGCCGGTATATAACTGTTTAATCAAAGTATAGGTAGCCTTCAGTTTCTTGCGCATATCTGAGCCAAGATGGGCGACACGGCTACCTGCAATGGTTACAATATTGTTGTTAAACCGGCGGTTCCAAGGATGATTAAGTACCGATCAGTACAAGGATACTTACCAAAGATGGCAGAAGTCATAACATTGATTTGCCGCTTTAAGCCAGTCAGCTCTTCTGCCACCGGTTTAAGGGCCGCTTTAGCATCCTCCGCCCGCTTCAGCAAATCGGCTTTTTTAGCCTCCCAGTCTGCCCGCTCGCCTTTGAAGCCATCCTTCAATTGCTCCATGGCTGTTAAAGCGCCCTTCAACTCATCTTTGGCCTTTAAAGTTTCGGCTTGCTGGGACTTGATATTTTCCTGAAGATCGGCGATTTGAGAATCTTTGTTGGTCAAGTCAGCCTGCAAAAAACAGACAATAAGTTGGTGATACTTTTTTTTTCAAAATCCCAAGCACATAACAAGTTATGCCCTTGGCACTTGGGGGCTAATGTGGATTGATTTATTCTCCAATGATATTTTAAGTCTCAAGCATACAACAGGTTATATACTTGGCACTTGGGGGCTAATGCATATCGGATCAATTCAAGGTTATCAAACTTTTTGCTGCATAAACCGGATCATGTTCATGACTGAAAGGAATTCTGATGTATAAACCGAACTATCCTAAAGGTCTAAACCGGTTCATAGGGTCTACACAAGCAAAATCTAGTCTTCTCCTACTACAAGTCCCGGTTCACATTCATATGGATGAACCGGCCCTTGGGGGCTACTAGAGTTGATAAAATAGAATATAAGGAAAAAGAAGTTATTCAAAGGAACAAACATTTACCTCATATCGCTCTTTCATCAGGTTTACTAAACCGGCTTCATAATCATGGCTGGTATACAGACGGTTTAGATATCCAGAATGGATGTCCTGAGCAGAGAGATGGGCATAGCTTGGAAAATCTGATTTCCATTTGCCCTTGTCTGTAGCGGAAAATTCTTCTTTTGCATTGTGCTTTGATAAACCGACAGGATTGCCAGGAGCAGTATGGCCAAAGCCAGTAATCACAACATCATGTGTCGTACCTTCAACAGTTTTATCTGGGCTTGGTGGTTTAGCAGATGCTTTTACCGGGCTTGGTGGATCGGCAGCTGGGCTTGGCGGATCAACATGCTGGCTTGTTAGGTTTATTTCTGGTGGATCAGCAAAAGTATCCTGACCCTGAGGTACCAGGTCATCCAGAGCAATGTCAGCATTTTGACCAAGAGCCTCTGAGGTCCTCTCTGGTTCAGTGGCCGGGTTATCATCCGCTGGCGTAGTCAGTTTGGCTTTTTTGCTAAGTTTGGCTTTGGCACTAAAAAGAGCAAATACAGAGATTAGTACAATAAACCGGTACAAGGGAGCAAAACTGAGTCTACTATGCTTACCCAGGGACGGTCTTGAGAGGAGGCATCTGTGTAGTCGATGAATCGCCGGAGGAGGAATTGGAAGTTCCCTGGTAATTCGAGTCAGATGGGTTAAGAGGATATCGGAAGTAACCTACCTTGGGATCAAGTTTATTAGAAGTACAAGAGACCTCTTGACGATGCTTGCGAACCGGGGAATATGGTAAACCGGAAGAGTTAACCACTTGACCATTGTGCCGGGTTGTGCGGCGAGCTTCTTGCTGCTGTGTCTTCAAAGAAAAGTGCGGATCCAAATGAGCAAGAGGGTGTGAATGTTTTACTTTTGGACTGCTCGACGAAGTTTTGTTACTGGCACATGATTTGAATCAAAGGATAGAACAATTACCTCTGCATCACTAGCGTGGCTAGCTTCTGCGTCATCCTGATAATAATCATTGTCAATGAGGTGTATGAAAAAAGAACCAAGAGAATCTAATTCTACCTCTGAGTCCGGGTCATCAAGCTCTTCATCATTGGCCACATCAGAGGGTTCGGCGGTTTTCTTCTTCGCTGGCTTCTTTATAGCCTTAGTCTTGCTGCGGGGTGCTCTTGTCGGTTTATCCTGGGGCCTGGCCGGTTTATCTTGTGATTTCCTCTTCCAGAACGGATCATCGCCCTGCACAAATAGGATAATAAATTATAAATGAATATTTAAGAAAGGACGGATTAAAGGTAGAAATGAGGCAATTCTTACAGCTGGTGGTTTATTAGAAGTGCAGAAGGGACTAAGCCCTACTTGACTGCAGACAGCTTCCGGTTCATTCAGTATTTTCTTAACAGCTTCAGTAACTTCATCCTCTGTTAGCTGAATATCAATATGATGTTGAGGATCTTTTAAGTCCCCCGTGTACTCACACATTAAACTGGGGCGCCGGCTTAAAGGCAGAACGCTCCAAGATATCCAGCAGTGGACGAAGTCAACACCTGTTAAACCGTTTGCCATAAAGGCTCTGAGTTTGGAGAGTTGTGGTGCATAGTTGGACCGTTCTTTGGTAGTCAGCCTTTGAGGGAATGGATGGGTATTGCTAAGAAGGTGAGGACGGTAACCCGACAGAGGATTTTTGCTAGATGGAGATGTGTCTTTGCAATAAAACCAAGTCTGATTCCAGTCCTTGGGGTGACTATGAAGCTTGGCGTGAGGGAAATTGGCATCTCTCCTCTTTTGAATTGCCATCCCACCAAGCTCAGTGTTGGGACCGTCCGTGAATTCTGTGCGACAGTTCAAATAAAAGAAATCTCTGAACAGCTCAACGGTGGGTGCTTCCTGAAGATAGGCCTCACAAAACACTTGGAGATCGCAAATATTGGACATGGAGTATGGTCCAATATCTTGAGGGTGGAGTTGGAAGCTGGCAAGAACATCACAAAAGAACTTTTATCCGGGAGGGCTGAACCCTCGATTCAGATGATCAGAAAAAACGATCACTTCTCCATCCTAAGGGTCATGAGGATTCTCTAAACCGGGGACTCTCCAGTGGATGTTTTCCTTGCTTGCTAAGGCGCTAGTCACAACATACCCAGTCAATTGCTCTTCAGTAACCCGGGAAGGGACCCAATTGCAAGCATAAAATGTCTTGGCCATTTGAATAGGAAGCTGGAAAAGAGGACCAAGGCCGGTTTAAGGTTTTGATTGATGCAGACAATCCGGTTTAAAGACAGGAAAACAAATTGAAACCTATGCGCATGATAACCCAGAATTTTATATCAAGGATGAGTTGGCGGTTTACAAAGAGGGCTAATGGTACCTGGCGGATTATCATTTTCTTCAACGTATAAACCGCCTACAATGGTGTGGAAGTTACAGATCTGAAAAATTCCTAAGTGTTGTACATACAGATTTCACAAGTGGGTGTTGTAATTTTGGATCTACCACAGTTCTAAAAAGGAGATAAATTTTAAACCTAGAAACACGACAGAAGAGGAACACATATGCTCAGAAGGGATCTTATGCAAAAAAGGGTATCCTCTGTGATTGAAAAGGGATGCTAGACTACTGTTGCTCGCCTTTACTATCAGATTCAGATCAAACAACGAGATCCAAAAGAGGAAAACGAGGAACAATGAAGAACACTGACAAACGGCAGAAACCCTAATGCAGATCTGTTATATGAAGAGAAGTACTTACTGGCGTTGCTGAACAGTAGAGGAGGCGTCCTATTTCTCTGGTCCGGTCAGGTTGATGCAGCGGCCGTTGGCGGTGCGGACGCAAAGGTCGATGGCGGCGGTTGCGCTCGAGCTCTGAGGCGACGCAAGGAAGAAGATGAGGTGAAGGGGCACGAAGGGGAAAGAAAAGAATGACCCTTGGCCGTATTTATAAGGCGAAGGATAAGTGACAGGCGTGGGAATCGAGGAACCCAAAAAATGGATATCTGACACAGCTGTCGCCTCGGTTTTCGGAGGGTTGTTAATGAAAAGAAAGTATTTACAGGGTTTTTTATACAGAGATGACGTCACAGTGATTTATTACAATCTTAAAAGATGACGTCACGATGGTTTACCAAGTGCATATGGAAATGATGTCATGGCGGTTTACAAGATTCTTTGAAGATCAGGGAGTTTATCTAAGGATTGAAGGTTGACATGAACATGTTCAAATGAATCTGGGGCCTAATGTTGGGGATATAACTACTGAGTATAAACTGCCCAAGAGGGGTCGAGTTATGCTCATCCATATTGAAGCCCATGAAGACAAGGAGTATGGCGCGTTACTATTGAAGCCGTGAGGCCTAGAGCCCAAGGGCGGATTAGGGCCCATAGACATATATCGCCATGAGATATGTAGCTTGTATTGTAAGTTAGGGGAAGGTAGAGACCGAGCCGGACACGTGTATGAGCCGGCCTCGGTATTCTGTAAACCGCCGGGCGTCAACCTGTGTATATAAAGGGACGACCCGGCGGTGGTTCAGGGACAAGAAACAATAACTCGAGAGATAGGTAAAGCGGATTCGCTCCTTGCTCATCGAGACCCCATCAATTCCACCACAACTGGATCACAGGCATTTATCTTCACCGCAAGGGGCCGAACCAGTATAAACTCCCCGTGTCCTTTGTCCGGTTTAACCCCTTTAAGCTAATCTCGTTGCGATGGCTCCACGACTAAGTCCTCTCACTAGGACATCTGACGTGTTAATTCCACGACAAGTACCGGTTTCAATATCTATTAAGCTTGTTGCAATTAACAATTGAATCCATTTTTAAACAGTTTTATTTCAATGGCTATAAACTTATAAAACATTACTTAGGATGATGTTAAGCTTGTTGCAATTAACAGTTGTATCCATTTTTAATCTGTCCATTTGCTACCATGCTACTCTCCGCAATGAAGATATACTAGAGATGCTGCCCATTTGCTATTTTTGGTGGATGCTAACCTTGTTCTACTTAACATGCATGTCCATGTACTTGTGCAGGGTCATAACGGCCGATGCTGTTGTTTGCCGACGAGGTTAGCTGCATCCCATGTCTTACAGTATTTCACATCATTTGTGCAATTGCAGTTTAACTTCTACTATTTACTGGTTGCCTATAGGTACACATGTCAGTGGCACTGATCCACGCTTCGACCCAGAGGAACAGCTCGCCTCTGCCGCCGCTGACTTTGGGCGGGCTCTAGCCAAGATGGAGTGCCCCAGGAACTACCTCTCATGACTTACCAAGTATGTACTCACCAGTTCAATCTTACCAATACCAGTTGCAATTAATGGCTATGTTTTGTACGGTCGATGTATTAAGCATGTTGTAGTAAACATGACTAACATGTTTTAGCTATTTTCCCTACCTTTTTATAGACAACTGGGCCATTATCTCCTTTGGCAGCACCTGCCCTGTGATGTTTAACTCTGCCAATTGCATTTTTATCAGTACCGGTTTCAATGGCCATTAAGCCTATTGCAATTAATAGTTGTCTCCATTTTTAAAGAGTTGTATTTCAATGGCTACAAACTTACAAAACATGAATTAGGATGTTGTTAAGCATGTTGCAATTAACAGTTGTATCCATTTTTTAATCCGTCCCTTTGCTACCGTGCTACTCTTTCGCAATGAAGATATCACTACAGATGCTGTCGTTTTATTACCATTTGCTATTTTTGGTGGATGTTACCCTATTGTAGTTAACATTGGCTTTCCATGTACTTACACAGGGCTACAATGGGCGATGATGTTGTTTGTCGTCGAGGTTAGCTGCATCCCATGTCTTATACACCATCTATTCCTAAATATAAGTATTTTTAGGGATTCCAATATAGACTACATAAGGAGCAAAATGAGTGAATCTAGATTCTAATCTAAACTACATCTATAATTCTATATACATCCGTATGTAGTTCATATCCAAATCTCAAAAAAATACTTGTACTTAGGAACATAGGTAGTTGTATTTTACATCATTTGTGCAATCTCAGTTTAGCTTCTAACATTTACTGGTTGCTTGTAGGTATATACATGAGCGGTACTGATCCACTCTTCGATCCCTTTTGCGTATGGGGCAATGAGATATTCATGAACAAGCGTCAAGTGAGGAAACTAAGAAAGATTGTTAGGCGAAAGAAACGGGTGATTGGAATTAAGCTCTTTATTTACACTTTGTCGAAGACAAACAGTGAACTTTAGGATGGTAAGTAATGTGTTGCCTTTTCCCCCTACCCACAACAAGTTACTCTATTAGACCTCAGTATCTGATATTTTTCTCTTTTCAGTGGTTTCCGAAGCTATTTACTGATGATTACCTTGCAAACTACGTGACCTGAGTGGAGGCAACAAGGTTAAAGTATATAATTCATGCTACCTATGGGGTAATGAGATCTTCATGACCGAAGCTATTTACTGATGCTCTAGAAGTCTTCCTGAAGGCGGTGAAGGATGGGCGGGTGATCGTCACAAGGGGTTGGACAAAAGTGGTTTGTGCCTATGGCATGCAGGAAGGCACATTATGGGCATTCCGCTTCTTCAACACCGTCGGCAGTCAAAATGATTTACACTTGTGTCTTTACCTTTACCGCCTTTAAATAATGTGGTTCATCATAGTTAATTGCTGCCTAATCCTGTAATTACTGAACATATTGTACTTGCAATTTTTATGGATTCTTTGTTGGACCATTGTGCTGAGAATTTGAATTGCACGTTTCATATTTCAAAATTTCCAATTCGAATAATAAATTATAGGCAAAAATAAAAAGAGAACAGACGGTCATGGACCTTTGCAAACGGTTCTGGAAGTAAAAGCACTTGCAATGGATAGCCCAATGCCACACAATTTTCTTCATCAAATCGTGTGTGATATAGTTGATAAAAGCAAATAGTTAACCAAGGCAGACCGTGTGTGATAGTTACACCTTTCACACACGAGCCTACACATAAAACTGTGTGGGATGTACATACAAACGGAAACGTTTTTCCTGGATTGACTGTGTGGGATGTACATAAGAACGAAACATATTCCTTGGATTGAATGTGTGTGATATACATACGAACGGAAATGTTTTTCCGGGATTCACCGTGTGGGTGTACATACCTACGGAAATGATTTTCTCGGATTACCGTGTGGGATGTACATACCTACGGAAATGATTGGGTTTTGATGCCTCGCCCGATCGCACACGGCCCCAGCCTATGTCCCAGGAGGGCCTATCCCCGATGATTTCTGGGTCGTGTGGGAAGGAGCCCCCTATCGCCCACACTCACTTGGCGATGGTTCCAAATGCTGTCGCATAAAGGGGTTAAAAACCGTTTGTATAGCACCGACGCGTACCAGTGAGAGGGAAGACAATGGTGTCAAGCTCATCCGAAAAGACAAGGCCAAGTCCTTCCTCAACAAGAACAACTTCATCAAGAAGACTCCTCCCAAGGGGTTAGTGGCACAAGAAGAGTACAATGAGGATGATGACGGTGGTGAGACGGTTGCCATGGCCTCCGTTGCCATTGCAAAAACTCCACGGGTGTCCCTCTTCGACTCACCCAACGAGAACATCACCACCAAAAGTGCCTCATGGCCAAAGCCATCAACAAGGTAACCCCCAACATCAAAACCACCATCACTACTAATCCCTCTTTGACGGATTGCATTGATGAAAGTGAGGGGTCTAATGAGGAAGAAAATGAATTTGAGTCTTTTATGAGTAAGCTCAAGGGTAAATCCAAGAAGCACTTTGTTGCTCTCTTGGAACAACTTGGTGAAGCCAATGACATGATCGAGGCTCATAAAGACATCATCTCCAAGATGGAGGGGCATAGTCGTGACTATGCCGATGAGATATCGGATTTCTCTAATGCACTTGAGGAAGAGCATGGTCATCGTTTGGCTCTTGAGGAGTTACACAATGATGACCATGCTAAATTAAAGAAAGATCTTGATCATGTTGTTGTTGTATCTCGTGTGCTCAATTCCGAGAAGGCCAAACTTGGGGTTGATCTTGCTAGACTCAAGAAGGAGTTTGATATACTTGACCAGGCTCACAAGGCCTTGAAGGGTGCTCATGCTAGCCTCAAAGAGTCTCATGATCAACTCCAAGTGAACCTAACCAAGGAAAAAGACACTTTTCCTCACATGGTTTTAATTGATAATGCAAATGCTACTAACCCATGTTGTGAGCATGTGCATCTTATGGAGGAGAATGCAAATTGAAGGGGCAACTTTAGAAAGGCCTTGTGTCTTGCATAAAAGGTGAGAAGAACCTCAATGACCTTTTGAGCAATCAAAAGGAAGTTGTGGGAAAGGAGGGAATTGGGTTTGCACCCAAGTCCAAGAACAAGAAGAAGAATGACAAGGCGAAACAACCTCCTGCTCTCAAGCAAAGTTTTGTGAAGGAGGGAGAGGGTGCTTCTAAGGAGAAGAAGAACAATGAGAAGGGTGGTGGTGTCAAGAAGGGCAATGCCACCCCTTCCAAAAAAGCCGGCGACTTTAACCCTTCTTATGTGTTATGTCGTGCTAGTGATGGGCATGTTTATGCTAAATTAGTTGGTTCTCCTTATGAGTACACTGAATGGTCTATTTGGGTTCCTAAGACCCTTGTTACTAACATCAAAGGACCCATTACAAAATGGGTACCTAAAACCAAGCATTGATCTCTTGTAGGTGTTTGCTTCCGGTGGGGATCATGGTTGCTTGATAGTGGAGCCACAAATCATATGACTGGAAGCAAGAACTTGGTGGTGGACGTGCACAAGATTTCATCTATGCCCACCAATGTGGAGTGGGGTGATTCCTCATCTTCTAAGGTACTCCCTCCGTTGGAAAATACTTGTCATCAAAATGGACAAAAAGGAATGTATCTAGAACTAAAATACATCTAGATACATCCCCTTTTATTCATTTTGATGACAAGTATTTCTGGACGGAGGGAGTATTGGGTCTTGGCAAGGTTGTCATTTCTCATGATCTCACGATCGATAAAGTCATGCTTGTTGAGTCCCTTGCATACAATTTACTTTTTGTTCGTCGACTTGCACTCATGGGCTTCGCCACTTTCTTTGATATTGATACCGTGGCCCTCTTGTGGAGCAAGACTCTTAAAGTAGCCTTTGTTCGGCATGTCGAGAACGGTCTTTATGTGATTAACTTTTCGGAGCGACCCACTAAGACCGCGACATGCCTGATGGCCAAAGTTGACGTGGGATGGCTTTGGCATCACCATTTAGCCCATGTCAATATGAGATCTTTGCGAAGTCTTCTCAAGGGGGACCATGTCCGTGGACTAACAAATGTTAGCTTTGCCAAAGATCGTGCTTACAGTGCTTGTATAGAAGGAAAGCTACATGAGAAGGCTCACCCTCCCACAACGATCATCTACTCGAAGAGGCCCTTGGAGCTCCTTCACTTGGATCTCTTTGGACCTCCATCCTTTGATAGTTTTGGGGGTAGAAAGTATTGCTTGGTGATTGTGGATGTTTATTCAAGATACACTTGGGAATATTTCTTCAAGAGGAAGAGTGAGACCCAAAAAACCATCATTGACTTTGCAAATGAAGCTCAACGCCAACACAATGCAAAGCTCTAGACGATAAGAAGTGACAACGGCACCGAGTTCAATAAATACACCTTGGATGAGTTTCTTAGTGATGAGGGGATCAAGCATCAATAGTCCGCACCTTACACCCCTCAACAAAATGGCGTAGCGGAGAGGAAGAACCGGACGTTGATGGATGCGGCAAGAACCATGATGGCTGATACATCTCCAATGTATTTATAATTTATGAAGTATTCATGCTGTTATTTATCATTCTTGGATGTTTTACAATCCTTTTATAGCAACTTTATATAATTTTTTGGGACTAACCTATTGACCCAGTGCCCAGTGCCAGTTGCTGTTTTTTGCTTGCTTTTTACATCGCAGGAAATCAATACCAAACGGAGTCCAAATGCAATGGAACTGCACGGGGATTTTTATGGGCCAGAAGATATCCACTGGGCTAGAGCAGCACCTGAGGGGTGCCCCAAGGGGGGCACAACCCACCAGGGCGCGCCAGGCCCCCCCTGGCGCGTGCAGGTGGGTTGTGCCCACCTCGGTGGCCTCCTGCACCCCCTCTTTGCACTATAAAATCCCAAATATTCTGAAACCCTTCGGCGTTAACCTAGATCAGAAGTTCTGCCGCCGCAAGGCTCTGTATCCACCGAAAACCAATCTAGACCCGTTCTGGCACCCTGCCGAAGGGGGAATCATCTCCGGTGGCCATCTTCATCATCCCGGCGGCCACCACGACGAGGAGGGAGTAGTCCACCCTCGGGGCTGAGGGTTTGTACCAGTAGCTATGTGTTTAATCTCTCTCTCTCTCTCTCTCTCTCGTGATCTATATCATGGGCTTTGTTAATGTAGTCGGATCATATGATGTTTCTCCCCTCTATACTCTAGTTGTGATGAATTGAGTCTTTACCCTTTGAAGTTTTGTCTTGTCAGATTGAACATTCAGAGATGAGAACACATGATATATGTCTTGCGGTATGAATACTTGAGGTGACAATCGGGGTATCTTATTGATTCACTTGGTATATGTTATGGCATTCAACTCGCGGATTCCCATGGTCATATTGGGGTAATCTATGCATAGGGGTTGATGCATGTTTTTATTATCTTTTCTCCGGCGGAAACTTTGGGGTCTCTGTATAGTTCTTTATGTGGATTGAGTATTATGAATATGAACTTGCTTTCGTGTTATCTTAGTACGGACCCTAGGATAGATTGAACGGAAAAAATAGCTTTGTGTTATTTTAGTACGGACTCTTGAATAGATCGAATGGAAAGAATAGCTTTGATGTGGTTTAGTACCCTACAAACAATTCCTATCTTTTGTTCTCCGCTAATAGGAACTCGGGAGTGATTCTTCGGTACACTTGGAGGGATAATCATATGATCCAACTATGTTAGCACTGTTGAGAGATTGCACTAGTGAAAGTACGGACCCTAGGCCTCATTTTCAAGCATTGCAATACCATTTTTGTGCCCGTTTACTATTTTCTACCTTGCTGTTTTTATTTATTCAGATTATAAAAATATATTTCTACCATCCATATTACACTTTTATCACCATCTCGTCGCCGAACTAGTGCACCTATACAATTTGCCATTGTATTGAGTGTGTTGGGGACACAAGAGATTTCTTGTATTTGGTTGCAGGGTCGTTTGAGAGAGACTATATTCATCCTACACCTCTCACGGATTGATAAACCTTAGGTCATCCACTTGAGGGAGATTGCTACTGTCCTACAAAATTCTACGCTTGGAGGCCCAACACGTGTCTACAAGAATAAAGTTGCATAGTAGACATCAAGCTCTTTTCTAGCGCTGTTGCCGCGGAGGTGAGTGCTTGAAGGTATATCTTCATATCTTGCAATTGAATCTTTTAATTTCTTGTTTTATCACTAGTTTGGTTTATAAAAGAAAACTACATAAATATGGAATTTAGGTTGCATCATATTATTGATCATCTTTATAATATCTTTCTTGAAAATGATGGTTCGGAAAATTGTGCTCAATTGTTAGAATAAGAAGTCAATAAAATGATTGGCACAAAATATTTGAATGATGAGCATGATGGCAATGTTGTTAGTATGAATTATTTGAATATCCAAAATGCTAATGATGATTTCACAAGTCATGACAAAAATGTTTCTTATAAGCATCTCACTTTTTGCGGAGTGAATTGGGAGTGAAATTGTGCACCAAAAATGGAAGATAGATTTTGTAAGAAGCATAAATATTTAGAAACAAGAAAGTTGCAAGAGAGGCTAGATGATTGTGCTGAAAGATTTAATTTTTTTTGCCATCCTTGAGAACTTTGCAATGAACATGGTCATTTAAACCTCCAATGCAAATTCTCTGATGATCAAATCATGTCCAAAAATTGTGATAACTTGATTACCCTTGAGCATCATAAAGAGCTTAGTCTTCTTTTGGGGTATGAAGAAATGAAATGTAGAACTAAGGGTATTCCAAAATTTAATCTTGAGAGATTTCTTGATTTTGATCTAGAAGAAATTTATATGTTTTGTGTGGTAAATTGCATTGAGAATCCTTATATTGCCAACTATCTAAAGTCAAGAGAACAAATAGAATATGAAGAGAGTACTAATGAAAGGGAAAAAAATTCCCAAAACCCTCCTAGTGTTTATTATGATGAATCAGGTAACGAGGAGGAGCTTCCTATCCAACCAATCTCATCAATAAGAAGCTTGAAAAGATTAATTAAACCCACACATGATGTGGTGAAGAAGAAGAAAAGAATAAGGAAGAGAGGTAAAAAGGTATCTCTCCCAAATAATGTTGCTCCTATTATTGGTGTGCCTCATGAAAATGAATCAAAAATAATTGTGGAAGATGATGCATTTGATGATGATATTGCTTCTATGTCTTATGGCACAATGACCGAGAGCACTATTGATGATGATTTTGTTATGCCTATTGCTTGTTATGATGATTATGATTGGGAAAATAATGATACTCCTTATAATATTGGAAATATTTTTGGCACCAACTTGGGAAATTATCATGATAGCAATTGTTATACCGTTGGTGCTATTGATACTATTAATGATGAGAGTGATTATGCTTATGATATGCCAAGCCACAAGCTTGGGGATGCTATGTTTGATGAGAATGACATGTTTGAGAATTTATTTGCTACAATTAATGTTTTTCCCAAGCTTGGGAATATGTTTAATTAAGATGATCTTTTTAGTCCCCCCTACTTTGAATGATCAAACTTTCTATGATGGTTGCATGCCTCCTATTTATGATGAGAACGAAGTTGCTACTTATGATGATTATTGTGATGATACTTATGTTATAAAAATTAGTGATAATTATTGTCATAATTTTGAATATCCTTTTACTGAATATTAATCTCTTAATGTGGGAACAATTTTTAATATTCAAGTCTCTTATGATACTCCCACTATTGTGAATGCGAATAAAATTGCTTATGTGGAGAGTAATAAATTTTCTATGCCTATGGATCATGAAGAGAATGCTTTATGTAATGGTTATATTGATGAATCTATTCATGATGCTACTGAAAATTATTATGAGAGAGGAACTTATGATGCATGATGTTCTCTTTGTGTTTCAAATCTTATCTCTTATATGAGCATCATTGAATCATCATGCCTAGCTTAAAAGGCATTAAAGAAAAGCGCTTGTTGGGAGACAACCCAACAGTTTTACCTACTGTTTTTGCATGTTCACGTGATTATGCTACTGGATTGATCATGTTGTATATCTTTTGTTTCAATAAAGTGCCAAGTAAAGCCTTTGGATCATGTTGGGTGATAGTTGATTTGACCTTGCTGAAAAACAGAAACTTTTGCGCTCACAAAAATGAGTCTCATTTTTAACAGAAGAGTGATATTGAGTTGATTCTTTTTGCAGAAGTTTAATATACAAATTTCTCACGTGGTCCGGTTTTTTCATAATTTTTGGAGTAGCAGAAGTATTGTAGTTATCCAGATCATTGCAGACTGTTCTGTTTTTGACAGATTCTGTTTTCAATGCATAGTTTGTTTGCTTTCTAGTTTCTATGGCTTATATTGCTCAATATAAACTGTGGAAATGATATTCTAAAGTAGGCATTGTGTGGAAACAATTATTAATCTTGTCTTTGACAGTACCAAAGTGAAATGGTTTGCTCTTTATCATACTAACCTATCTCACAAAGTTCCGTTAAGTTTTGTTTGATTGAAGTTTTCAAGTTTTGGGTGAGATGTTGATATGAGGGGAATAAGGAGTGACAAGACCCTAAGCTTGGGGATGCCCAAGGCACCCCAAGTTACTATCCAAGGAATATCCAAGCAACTAAGCTTGGGGATGCCTGTGACGCCCCCGATTCAATCGTACACTAATCATACACGCAAACGTGTACGATCAAGATCAGGGACTCACGGGAAGATATCACAACACAACTCTAAAAATAAAATAAGTCATACAAGCATCATAATACAAGTCAGGGGCCTCGAGGGCTCGAATACAAGTGCTCGATCATAGACGAGTCAGCGGAAGCAAAAATATCTGAGTACAGACATAAGTTAAACAAGTTGCCATAAGATGGCTAGCACAAACTGGGATACAGATCGAAAGAGACGCAGGCCTCCTGCCTGGGATCCTCCTAAACTACTCCTGGTCGTCGTCAGCGGGCTGCACGTAGTAGTAGGCACCTCCAGCGTAGTAGGAGTCGTCGTCGACGGTGGCGTCTGGCTCCTGGACTACAGCATCTGGTTGCGACAACCAGAAAGAAAGGAAAGGGGGAAAAGGGGGGAGAAAGCAACCATGAGTACTCATCCAAAGTACTCGCAAGCAAGGAGCTACACTACATATGCATGGGTATATGTGTAAGGAGGCCATATCAGTGGACTGAACTGCAGAATGCCAGAATAAGAGGGGGATAGCTAGTCCTATCGAAGACTACGCTTCTGGCAGCCTCCGTCTTGCAGCATGTAGAAGAGAGTAGATTGAAGTCCTCCAAGTAGCATCGCATAGCATAATCCTACCCGGCGATCCTCTCCTCGTCGCCCTGTTATAGAGCGATCACTAGGTTGTATCTGGCACTTGGAAGGGTGTGTTTTATTAAGTATCCGGTTCTGGTTGTCATAAGGTTAAGGTACAACTCCAAGTCGTCCTGTTACCGAAGATCACGGCTATTCGAATAGATTAACTTTCCTGCAGGGGTGCACCCCATAACCCAACACGCTCGATCCCATTTGGCCGGACACACTTTCCTGGGTCATGCCCGGCCTCGGAAGATCAACACGTCGCAGCCCCACCTAGGCACAACAGAGAGGTCAGCACGCCAATCTAAATCCTATGCGCACAGGGGTCTGGGTCCACCGCCCATTGCACACCTGCACATTGCGTGGGCGGCCGGAAGCAGACCTAGCAACCTCCATTACTAAGGAAGTCACGTTACACGGTCCAAGCTGGCGCGCGCCGCTCAGTCGCTGACATCGCGAAGGCTTCGGCTGATACCACGACGCCGAGTGCCCATAACTGTTCCCGCATAGTTGGTTAGTGCGTATAGGCCAGTAGCCAGACTTAGATCAAATACCAAGATCTCGTTAAGCGTGTTATTATGAAGCAACCGCGAACGCCGACCAGGGCCAGGCCCACCTGTCTCCTAGGTGGTCTCAACCTGCCCTGTCGCTCCGCCACAAAGTATCAGTCGGGGGCCGTCGGGAACCCAGGCCCATCTCTACTGGGATGGAGCCACCTGTCTTTTCAGCCCCCACATCGGGATCACTTGCGGGTACTCAACGAGTTGACCCGACTTTAGTCACCATCTATATAATATGTATGTATGTATAGTATATACCCGTGATCACCTCCCAAGTGATCACGGCCCAATAGTATAGCAAGGCAGACTGACAAGAATGTTGGGCCAATGATGATAAACTAGCATCCTATACTAAGCATTTAGGATTGCGGGTAGGGTATCAATGACTGTAGCAACAATGACAGGCTATGCAACAGAATAGGAGTAACCGAACAGTAACATGCTACACTACTCTAATGCAAGCAGTATAGAGAAGAATAGGCGATATCTGGTGATCAAGGGGGGGCTTGCCTGGTTGCTCTGGCAAGAAGGAGGGGTCGTCAACACCGTAGTCGTACTGGGTAGCAGCGGCGTCGGTCTCGGTGTCTAGCGAGAGAAGAGGGGGAAGAAACAATAAATACAATGCAAACAAATGCATGACGATGCATGACATGACAAAGCGCAGCGCTAGGTGTGCCCTAACGCGGTGGGAGGTTGTACCAGTGAAGGGGGGACATCCAGGAAAGTATTCCCGGTGTTCCGCGTTTTCGAACAGATTAACCGGAGGGGGAAAGTTGCGAGTTCGATAGGATAGGGATGTGTGGCGGACGAACGGGCTACGTATCCGGATTCTTCTCGTCGTTCTGAGCAACTTTCATGTAGAAAGTATTTTCATCTGAGCTACGGTTTATTTTATATGATTTTCAAAAGTTTTAAATCATTTTTAGAATTTATTTAATTTATTTAATTCAACATTATCCAGAATAGTGCATGCTGACATCATGATGTCAGCATGACATCAGCAGTCAACATAGGTGTTAACTGGTTAAACTGACGTGTGGGTCCAGTGGGACCCACCTGTCATACTCTGATTCGTTTAATTAGGGATTAGCTAAACTAATTACTGTTTAATTAAACTAACAAGTTAATCAGATTAATTAAATAGGATTAATTAACTTAATTAATTCACTAATTAATTAATTATAAAATTTATTGATTCATTTTTTTATTTTTAATAGTTCTGGGGGCTGGGCCCCGGCTGTCATTGGCCCCAGGGGCCTAAGTGGGCGCAAGGGCTTGCGGGAGTGCGGGCTAACGGGCACAGGGGCGCCTGGCGCGAGGCGAGCCCAGAGGCTGCTCGGGCGAGGCCATGGACGAAGCCGCCGGCGCCCACGGCGCCGGCAAGGAGAGGCGGTGGAGGGCCGCGGGTGGCGCGGTGGTGGAGGTAGTGGCGGGGCTGGCCGGAGCGGCTCACAGGGAGGGGAGGTGAGGCGAGGCGTGCGGCGGGAGTGCGAGCGCGCGTGCGCATGATGGCTATGGCCGCGGTCGTCGAGCGGGAACCCAGGGGAAGGAGGAGGAGAGGTGCTCACGGGGGGCGTGTAGGGTCCAGGGCAACGGGGGGCGAGGAGGAGGACGGAGACGATGCGGCGGAGGGGAAACAGGCCGACGGTGAGGTCCCGGTGAGGTGTGGGGCTCCGGGCGGCGACGATGGCCGGCGACGGCGGGGCTGAGGAGGAAGCCCATCACGGGGCAGCGTCGTTCGGGGGGAGGTGCTGGCGTCGGGGTCGAGCGGCTCCGGGCTCGGGGCGTTTCCGGCAGGGAGGAGGACGAGGAGGCGGCGCCGGTGAGGTAGAAGCGGGGCGACGGGGTCGCCTGCCCCCGATCCAGATCCGGACCAAGAGGAGGGGGCGCAAGGAGAGAGTGGGGGACCGGGGGAGAATGTGGGGTGGGTCGTGGGGTTAGTTAGGGTTTGGGGTGTGGGGGGTAGGCCATATAGGCCAGTGGGTAGCGGATGGGCCGCCTGGGCCGGCCGGCTGGAGTAGCTAGTTGGGCCACGACCTAGTGGGGTGGGGGGGTTCTATTAACCTTTTATTTTTGTTTTGTTTCTTTGTTTATTTTTAATTTACTTTAGTTATGGTAGTACCTAAATTAGTTTTATTAAATACACCACTGCCACCAAAAAGTTTAACCCCCAAATAAAATAGTTTAACATTTTATTAACTACCAAAGGTATTTAAATAATTGCTTATGCTGCAGTTTATTTATTTTTAGAGTATTTAAACATTTTATAAAAATGGGGTTTCTCCACCATTACTACTTATGATTTATCTGGCACAACCCGAACATTTTAGTTATTAAACTTGAAAACTTTTATTATTTGCTTGATTTTGGATTTGAATTTGAATTGATTTCGAACTAACACATGATTAGCAACAGTAATCGAAATGACGTGGCATCATTAGCAGGGGGTTGCAGTAGCTTAATTATCCGGGCGTCACAATTCTCCTCCACTACAAGAAATCTCGTCCCGAGATTTAGGAGGTAGAGAGGGGGGGAAGGTCTAGTTACGAAATTCTAACGGGTCTTCTCGACCTTGGTTGCTCTTCTCGAAGAGATTGATCCATTACATTGATGTCTTCATTTCTCTGCTTCAGGTCATCATGGTGAAGTCGTCCTTTTCTTCAGGAACTCCAACGTACTTACGAATAGGTAAGGGGCAGCTCAGCTACGACAGAATGCTTATGAGGGAAACAATCTGGGGTTAACCCATGAATGAGCATAAGAGTATCTCTCGAGTTGAACCAATAAAATATGTCGAGAGTAAGGTACGAAGGTACAATAAGAGGTTCCAAGCGGATAGATAGTTGCTCGAAGTCTGAACCGGAGTGAGAAAGGGGTTCAGAGCAACGAGAGTAAGTATTGCGTCTGATACCAGAATAGAGCATTAGGAAGGTGACCCATGAATTAAATACAAAGCCAAGCATGAGGAATAACCATTAGAAACAGGGTTGTACAGGGGAGTCAGGTTTCGATCCAGTGGACCTGTGGGTTATGGGCCCAACATGTGGGTTGAAAGTAGGAAGGGTGGTGACATCTTGTACAGCCGTGACAAGGAGGCATGTGAGTGAATAGCTTGTCAGCTATGCTGGCAACTATGTCGGTACCAAGGACGGGGAACGAAGAGAGCAATTTTCCTGCTTGTTGATCGAGGCAAACCAATTGGCAAAGTTATCACCCATCGGTGGTTACCGGAATGTCGTAAACAAAAGCAACAGGGTCTTACTGACAGGGTGGTACTACGAGGTGCTTACCTAAGCAGGGGGTACTGCTTAGTTAAGTAGATTTCAAGAAAGGTTAACAAAAATAATGGAAAGGAAATTATGATTATCAGATTAAACAGAACCATGAAAAGGAAAAATGTGTTTAAACACATAATTCAAGGGTGTATCCTTTCCAAGGTCAAACAGAGCAGGATATCCATGACAGGATATAATGTAGAAAACTCTATAGATAAGGTGAGAGAAATTTCATGACATTACCCATACAACGGTGTTAGAGTAATTGATAAGGAAAATTTAGCATTTGTGCTTCAAATGTTCTTATTGAAAATCGGAGTACCACAGACATGCTTCAAGATAGCATTGACATGGTCTTCAAGCAAAGGTCAGACTTTGGAAACACAAAGGATCCATCAGGAACAACCTATAGAATAAGTCTTACAATTTCCTCATGGAGAAATGGATAATCTTGCTAAAAATGAAACTATAACAATAGGTCCTACGGCCAGGTGCGCTGGGCATGACATCATCTTACCGGGTCATATAAAAGACCAATGTTATAACTCTTGGAAATATATTCTAACCATCATATTTGACCGAGATTCAGATTCGATTGGCGTCAGGATACCTCGGGCTCAGGATGCTTGAGAAGAAAAGGTTCAACACCAACTGACGAGATGACAATGTAAGATTCTCGGGAAATGACTATGGAAGTGAGTTCGAAGACGAGGATTCATCATCATTAAACCAAGGAGTGGATGAGGGGGTGGCTGATGGAATCAGCGGCAATTTATCGAGATTAACAAAAGATGGATTTACACAATTATGTGAACAAGGAGATAACATTTGTCAGATCTAATGGTATAATGATGTATGCTCGAGGAAAACATACACAATTAAACATTGGTTGAAAGGTGCACCCGAATATGGGTTGGGTTGCACGACCAACCTCGGAATGGTGATTCAATAATCAATAGTCTAAGAATGAACGGCCGACCATTAACTTCAAAGCAAGAGGGTTGCTAGAAGGGCAGAATCCAAACAACACCGTTCACTTGTTGGAAGCAACACAGGGACCAAGAAAGAATGGTGATGGTGAGAAGTGTCACTATAACAAGAATTCTTAAGAGTGGAGTAATCCTAATGACATTCTTGATATAAAAGATGGTAATACTCCAAGGTAAAGAAGAAGAAATGTTGTATAGCAAGGAACTCAATGTATAACACAGAACACGAACAAGTTTGTGTTGAGCGGAAGGCAATAAAATGGTCGATGATAACACAAATCATCGAGGGCAAGGATGGTATTTCACATCATGAATTCAATTGATATCCTAGAAGAGCTCAGAATGCTGATGATGATCATGACGCATTTGTTGAGAGATTTCAAGGAGATGTAATCGATCGGCGATGACACCAAGTCAAAGGAATGATGAAGCGAAAGGTTATTTGAACCACGAGTACAACACAAACTCGAAATCAAGCTTGTTGTTCCTGGTGGGACGATAAGACGAGGAAGTCAACGTAAGCTTAGCTCATCATCGAAAGTTGTGCTCCGGGATTAAGGACCAGGTAGCACAGTTAAAATTAGCACGATAATGATGTAGCTGATCAGGCTAGGAATGACATGATGGAGTATTAAACTACTCAACCACAAAGTACTGGGAGTACTGAATCTCAGTGTTGATTCGATTCACAAACCGGTTTTCTTGGTTGACGACAACCCAGAACCCGTGGAGTGACTATGACAGGGGAAGGAACTACTTCATCAGAAATTCATAAGATGAAGTGCAATGGGTTGCTATCCTCGAGATACCAGGGGGTAATACTGGAAGGTAGAACAAAATAAAGGTTGGGCAAGTGTACTGATCTGCAGAAGGCAAGTACTTTAACTTGTCCGAGAAATAGAATCAAAGGAGAACAATCATGGTCGGAACCACGGTTGCAAAGGATCAATTCACATATACCAGATGATATTTATCAAGGAAATAGTTATTATTATAAGAAGCTTCCATGATAGGATCTACATCGTGTCCATGGGCATGAACACAAAGTTCAAGGTTGACTCCCACTTCTCCAATGCATAACCTTTCATTCACTTCTCATTTTCGAAGAAGTTGTAGTGTTGAAATTTTATCTGGAAAAATACCAGAAGAGTATGACTCGTGAAAACTTTCGGGTTCACACGGTTTTTAGAGAAGGTATAGGTTCAACCCATCGGGGCATCTTAGAAAAATATACCAGAAGCTTCGGAGTAGACAATACAAGCTCGAAACTAGAGTATGGTTATCAAAGTAGAGGATACAAATTACCAAAGGCATCATATACCCATGGAAAGGCTCACAAGGTTATTGAATATGAAAGACACTGTCGGATGATAAATTCAACAAAGGATCTTACGGTCCATAACGGAGCTGATGTGAGCATCGGCACACAACCAGAGAAAGAAACAATGCAAAGGCATTGGATTATAGAAGCAACTGACTAATTTAGAGCTCAAAGGCAAAGGAATTAGGATTTTCAAATCAAGGGGTCTGAAGCAAAGCTCTGATTAGGGGTAGATAAGTTGAATAGCCTTAGGGGTATAATCGACGACAATTGGATTGGTTGAGAACCAGCTCAGTCTGAGCCAGAAAGATAATTAAAAGGATCAACTGATGATTGCGTGCATTCGCACTCCCGTTGAATCAATAGGATCAAAATCACGATGTCTAAGGATACTAACGAATATTGCTAGACATATGGAAAGCATCCATAATGCAAGCAGACAAGTATTGCAGAGCAATAAGCAACTGAGGAATTTTGGAGGATCGAATAGTATTTCAAGACTATTGTGAAACACATGAACAACTTGGGATGAGCGGATATTCGATAAGTGCGAGGAATTATCCGTAGGGGTATTCGGGTGGCTTGGAACTGCAAGGCAGTAGGCACAAAGTATTCTCGGAGCAATAGAGAATTTTTGGCGTATCTTGTAATAACAAGATCAATTGGGTTGAAAGGGCAAGTGTATGTAGTTATCCATAACGATATACACTGGCAGGGAATTTGCAAAGGCAGTGGGCACAAGTATCGAGGGAACATCGGAGAGTAACTTCGAAATCTTCTAGTGCATCGGGCGATCACCTGTATCGAATGGCTCTCTGGGAGGAAGTAGTTACGAGAACCTGGAGTTAGATTTAGTAAAATCATTTAACCCAAATAGAAGAGAGATCAGAGGCCCAGAATATAGACGAGGAGTAAAAGATCCTAATACCACCCAATGGCGACGTGGGCCCGTAAGGCACACAGCCAAGTTAGTAAAAGTTTTGTAGTGACTAGACTCGACTTCGGCCAAGGAGTGTGGAAGGGGGATTCCTACAGGCAGTCGGCTCTGATACCAACTTGTGGCGCCCCCGATTCAATCATACACTAATCATACACGCAAACGTGTACGATCAAGATCAGGGACTCACGGGAAGATATCACAACACAACTCTAAAAAGAAAATAAGTCATACAAGCATCATAATACAAGCCAGGGGCCTCGAGGGCTCGAATACAAGTGCTCGATCATAAACGAGTCAGCGGAAGCAACAATATCTGAGTACAGACATAAGTTAAACAAGTTGCCATAAGATGGCTAGCACAAACTGGGATACAGATCGAAAGAGACGCATGCCTCCTGCTTGGGATCCTCCTAAACTACTCCTGGTCGTCGTCAGTGGGCTGCACGTAGTAGTAGGCACCTCTAGCGTAGTAGGAGTCGTCGTCGATGGTGGCATCTGGCTCCTGGACTCCAGCATCTGGTTGCGACAACCAGAAAGAAAGGAAAGGGGGAAAAGGGGGGAGAAAGCAACCGTGAGTACTCATCCAAAGTACTCGCAAGCAAGGAGCTACACTACATATGCATGGGTATATGTGTAAGGAGGCCATATCAGTGGACTGAACTGTAGAATGCCAGAATAAGAGGGGGATAGCTAGTCCTATCAAAGACTACGCTTCTGGCAGCCTCCGTCTTGCAGCGTGTAGAAGAGAGTAGATTGAAGTCCTCCAAGTAGCATCGCATAGCATAATCCTACCCGGCGATCCTCTCCTCGTCGCCCTGTTAGAGAGCGATCACCGGGTTGTATCTGCCACTTGGAAGGGTGTGCTTTATTAAGTATCTGGTTCTAGTTGTCATAAGGTCAAGGTACAACTCCAAGTCGTCCTGTTACCGAAGATCACGGCTATTCGAATAGATTAACTTCCTTGTAGGGGTGCACCACATAACCCAACACGCTCGATCCCATTTGGCCGGACACACTTTCCTGGGTCATGCCGGCCTCGGAAGATCAACACGTCGCAGCCCCACCAAGGCACAACAGAGAGGTCAGCACGCCGGTCTAAATCCTATGCGCGTAGGGGTCTGGGTCCATCGCCCATTGCACACCTGCATGTTGCGTGGGCGGCCGGAAGCAGACCTAGCAACCTCCATTACTAAGGAAGTCACATTACGCGGTCCAATCTGGCGTGCACCGCTCAATCACTGACGTCACGAAGGCTTCAGCTGATACCACGACGCCGAGTGCCCATAACTATTCCCGCGTAGTAGGTTAGTGTGTATAGGCCTGTAGCCAGACTCACATCAAATACCAAGATCTCGTTAAGCGTGTTATTATGAAGCAACCGCGAACGCCGACCAGGGCCAGGCCCACCTGTCTCCTAGATGGTCTCAACCTTCCCTGTCGCTCCGCCACAAAGTATCAGTCGGGGGCCGTCGGGAACCCAGGCCCACCTCTATCGGGATGGAGCCACCTGTCCTTTCAGCCCCCACATCGGGATCACTTGCGGGTACTCAACGAGCTGACCCAACTTTAGTCACCATCTGTATAATACGTATGTATGTATAGTATATACCCGTGATCACCTCCTGAGTGATCACGACCCAATAGTATAGCAAGGCAGACTGACAAGAATGTAGGGCCAATGATGATAAACTAGCATCCTATACTAAGCATTTAGGATTGCGGGTAGGGTATCAATGACTGTAGAAACAATGACAGACTATGCAACAGAATAGGAGTAACCGAACAGTAACATGCTACACTACTCTAATGCAAGCAGTATAGAGAAGAATAGGCGATATCTGGTGATCAAGGGGGGCTTGCCTGGTTGCTCTGGCAAGAAGGAGGGGTCGTCAACACCGTAGTCGTACTGGGTAGCGGCAGCGTCGGTCTCGGTGTCTAGCGAGAGAAGAGGGGGAAGAAACAATAAATACAATGCAAACAAATGCATGACGATGCATGACATGACAAAGCGCGGTGCTAGGTGTGCCCTAATGCGGTGGGAGGTTGTACCAGTGAAGGGGGAACATCCGGGAAAGTATTCCCGGTGTTCCGCGTTTTCGAACAGATTAACCGGAGGGGGAAGGTTGCGAGTTCGATAGGATAGGGATGTGTGGCGGATGAACGGGCTACGTATCCGGATTTGTCTTGTCGTTCTGAGTAACTTTCATGTAGAAAGTATTTTCATCTGAGCTACGGTTTATTTTATATGATTTTCTAAAGTCTTAAATCATTTTTAGAATTTATTTAATTTATTTAATTCAACATTATCCAGAATAGTGCATGCTGACATCATCATGACGTCAGCATGACATCAGTAGTCAACAGAGGTGTTGATTGGTCAAACTGACGTGTGGGTCCAATGGGACCCACCTGTCATACTCTAATTAGTTTAATTAGGGATTAGCTAAACTAATTACTGTTTAATAAAACTAACAAGTTAATTAGATTAATTAAATAGGATTAATTAACTTAACTAATTCACTAATTAATTAATTATAAAATTTATTGATTCATTTTTTTATTTTTAATAGTTCTGGGGGCTGGGCCCCGGCTGTCATTGGCCCCAGGGGCCTAAGCGGGCGCAAGGGCTTGCGGGCGTGCGAGCTAACGGGCGCAGGGGCGCCTGGCACGAGGCGAGCCCAGAGGCTGCTCGGGCGAGGCCATGGACGAAGCCGCCGGCGCCCACGACGCCGGTCAGGAGAGGCGGCGGAGGGCCGCGGGTGGCGCGGTGGTGGAGGTAGTGGCGGGGCTGGCCGGAGAGGCTCACAGGGAGGAGAGGTGAGGCGAGGCGCGCGGCGGGAGTGCGAGCGCGCGTGCGCACGACGGCTATGGCCACGGTCGTCGAGCGGGAACCCAGGGGAAGGAGGAGGAGAGGTGCTCACGGGGGGCGTGTAGGTTCCAGGGCAACGGGGGGCGAGGAGGAGGACAGAGACGATGCGGCGGAGGGGAAGCAGGCCGGCGGTGAGGTCCCGGCGAGGTGTGGGGCTCCGGGCGGCGACGATGGCCGGTGACGGCGGGGCTGAGGAGGAAGCCCAGCACGGGGCGGCGTCGTTCGGGGGGAGGTGCTGGCGTCGGGGTCGAGCGGCTCCGGGCTCGGGGCGTTTCCGGCGGGGAGGAGGACGAGGAGGCGGCGCTGGTGAGGTAGAAGCGGGGCGACGGGGTCGCCTGCCCCCGATCCAGATCGGGACCAAGAGGAGGGGGCGCGAGGAGAGAGTGGGGGATCGGGGGAGAATGTGGGGTGGGTCGTGGGGGTAGTTAGGGTTTGGGGTGTGGGGGTTAGGACATATAGGCCAGTGGGTAGCGGATGGGCCGCCTGGGCCGGCCGGCTGGAGTAGCCAGTTGGGCCACGACCTAGTGGGGTGGGAGGGTTCCATTAACCTTTTATTTTTGTTTTGTTTCTTTGTTTGCTTTTAATTTACTTTAGTTATGGTAGTACCTAAATTAGTTTTATTAAATACACCACTACCACCAAAAAGTTTAACCCCCAAATAAAATAGTTTAACATTTTATTAACTACCAAAGGTATTTAAATAATTGCTTATGCTGCAGTTTATTTACTTTTAGAGTATTTAAACATTTTATAAAAATGGGGTTTCTCCACCATTGCTACTTATGATTTATCTGGCACAACCCGAACATTTTAGTTATTAAACTTGAAAACTTTTATTATTTGCTTGATTTTGGATTTGAATTTGAATCGGTTTCGAACTAACACGTGATTAGCAACAGTAATTGAAGTGACGTGGCATCATTAGTAGGGGGTTGTTGTAGCTTAATTATCCGGGCGTCACAATGCCCCAGAAGGCATCCCCTCTTTTGTCTCCAACATTATCGGTAACCTCACTTGGAGCTATATTTTCATTCATCACATGATATGTGTTTTGTTTGGAGTGTCAATTTATTTTGTTAAGAATTTGCTTGCTTTTATTTAGAATAATGTTTTGCATCTTTTGTTTCAATAAAAGTGGCGTTGATATCCTTTGCCATGCTTATCTTGCAAGTATACATGTTGCTGCTTAAAAACAGAAAGTTTATCGATGTTGCAAAAATTCCCGAGGAAAGTCAGAATGTGATAAATGTTGAAACTTTTTGCATAATGAGCTCTGATAAATTTTCTAAAGTGTGGTAGAATTTCATACTATTTGGAGTTAGGGAAGTATTGATACTCTTGCATTCTTTACAGACTATATTGTTTTGGCAGATTGTTGTTATGTTTGCATTGTTTGCATATGTTTGCTTGTTTAATGATTCTATTTGAGGATAGGAGTATTAAATATGCATAGGAATTTAGTATGCAATGTTGAATAATATTTTTAGTGATTTGCTACAGTAGAGAATGATAAGTTTTTTGCATTGGATTATACTAACTTATTTCACGAGTTCTTGTTGAGTTTTGTGTGGATGAAGCTTTTCAGATTTAGGAAAACCGTGATATGAGAGGAATTAAGGAGACACAAAATCTCAAGCTTGGGGATGCCCAAGGAACCCCAAGATAATATTTCAAGAAGTCTCAAGCATCTAAGCTTGGGGATGCCCCGGTAGGCATCCCACCTTTCTTCTTCAATAATTATCGGTTAGTATCGGTTGAGCCTAAGTTTTTGCTTCTTCACATGATGTGCGCTATTCTTAGAATGTCATTTTATTTTGTTTTGCTTGTTGTTTTAATATAGTACTTAGATCTGAAAGTTTCTAAATAAAATAGAATCCTCAAATAGTTGCCAAGGAGGCTAAGTAAGCGACATTCACATCCCGTCAACGAAGCTCTTTTCTTTGGAATTGCTCTCGTGCTTCACTTATATCCTATGAGTAAATTTTTGAATAAATTGAATGTCATGAAGTTGAAATCATATCATGCCTAATGGTAGCTTCACATTGGGTTTAGAAAGTGAAATCTTTTGAGGCTTAACAATCACAATATTGGTCATACAAGCAATTCACGAATAATTAGTATAAGGAAAAGAACTTTCACATGCAAATACACTATCATGGAAATCTTTTGTGATTGTGAGCCCCCATAAAAATATTATATGCCAAAATTGTTGACGTTGGACAAGGAAGACAATGTAATGATTTACGTTTGTTCATATTCACATAGAAGTCATATTGTCATAGATCCTTCAACATGGGGTGCTTGCCCCCCATCTTTGCTAGCCAAAAATTCCACACTAAGTAGAGATACTACTTGTCGGGGATATACCCCGCGGTGTAAACCGGCCGGAGGTTAACCCGGCCGGGCTTGGCGGTTTGTCTGAAGACCCGCCCTGACCTTGGCGGTTTACAAGCAACCCGTTTGGTCGTTATGACTCACTGGTAACCCGGCGGGCGGATCAGGCGGATGACAAGGCCCAAGGCCCAGAAGGCCGGTTCAACTATGGTGGGCCGGTTTAAGAGGAAAGGAATATTTGCCTTACAAGGAGTTAAGACTTGGACTTGTATCCGGTTTATATTAGAGATAGACTAGTCCTAATCCTAATAGGACTCCACATGTAAACCGCCCCTCCAACATATATAAGGAGGGGCAGGGCTCCCCAAAGAGGGACAAGTTAGAAGTTACAAGCTACAAGCAAGAAGAAACAATCTAGGGCTAGACACAAAGAGGAGAGCCGGTTTACGGCAACTCCCTCATGATGATAATGAGACCTAGCCTCAAACAGCATGTAGGGCTATTACCGGATGATGTTTCCCGGGGCCCGAAGCTGTCTAAATCCTTGTCTTGCGTGTTGATCCGCCCTGCGTCTCTCGTCCCACTCAACCCCTCTCAAGCTACCACATAGATGCGTTGGCCTCACGACTAAGTCCTGACACTAAGGACATCTGTCGTGACAAATCCACAACAGTTGGCGCCCACCATGGGGCGCGTGCACGGTGGTGTTGAGTTCTTGAAGGGCGCTATCCCAGGGATCGAGAAGCTCCGCCCAGCTTATTGAAAAAGTTCCGACCGCCTTGACGAAAGGTTCCGTCTAAATCGCCAAAAAAGGTTCCGACCGCCTCGACGAAAGGTTCCGTCTAAATCGGCGAAAAAGTTCCGATTGCCTCGACAAAAGGTTCCTCTGAATCGGCGAAAGGTTCGACCGCCTCGACGAAAGGTTCCGTCTGAATCACCAAAGAGTTCCGATTGCCTCGACGAAAAGTTCGGTCCGAATCGCCGAAGGGTTCCAACCGAGTCGCCGAAAGGTTCTGTTCGAGTCATCAAAGAGTTCCGATTTAGGCTGCAGAAAAGTTCCGGATTATTAAATACCTCCGGATTAGCAAAAAGTTCCGGCCAGATTATCAAGAGGTTCCGGTTCAAGAGTTCTGGATTATCAAAAGTTTCGGCCGGATTATCAAAAGTTCCGGCCAGATTATCAAGAGGTTCCGGTTCAAGAGTTCTGGATTATCAAAAGTTTCGGCCGGATTATCAAGAAGTTCTGGTTCCAGAAATTCCAGCTCAAAAAGTACCGGCCAGGTTATATGGAGAGCTCAGGCACTAGAAGACACAGAACCAATCAATTCTTTTGTCAAAAACAAAAGCAGCACTATGCCTTATCCAGCGCCAGCATCCGGCAAATATACTAGGTGCTATCCTTTCTATGTATTTTACAAGTACATGTTAATTCATCCGACAACGATTACTCTGGCCTGTAATATTTTTACGCAGGGCAACTACTAAAAGAAAAAAAGGGGTGGTGTTATACCACGGATGCACGTTCGGCTGTATCGCGCGGCTTCACGGACAAGGTGTCGCGGTCCGGTTTGCGTCACCGTACCGGCTGACTCGCCCGTCCGCACCACCTTACAACGCCATGGATGACTCGCCCGTCCGCCCCCGCGGCCGGTTCACACGCCGGCTTACAACGTCGAGGACAAATTGCTCGGCCGCACCGGCTTACAATGCCGGGCCGACTCATCTGTCTGCTCCTACAGTTAACTCGAACGTGATTAAATTTAGCATCACTCTGGTGATCATCAATTCCATGGCAGATAATTTCCGGCCTGGCACATCAGGTGATATCCATCTAAAAATATATTTTATTAACACATATTATTTTTGTCAAAGAACAGTTTACCTTTGCCTTGGTCTGCAATATTGTTTATGCAAGACAATTGTTCACTGTAAAAGCTATGGCTATGTCATGGATGTATAAACTCGCGCCACCATCATGAATGCGCTAGTATCTTACCATGCCATCAAGCTCGATGAATATATATGCAAACCGCCATTCTGCAGACCGGTTTACATCAATATGACGTGGCTAATTCGTCCGTCCACGCCGGTTTACAACGCCGCGGCCGACTCATCTGTCTGTGCCGCCTCTGATACGGCGGACGTATTTACCATCCATCTCTCGCGATCCGGTCTACATCAACACAGCGGGCCACACCTGTCTGGATGATCTGTTTAATGAGTATGAGCAAGACACAGCTTGGATAGCCCGATTTTCTTTCAATAAATGGAGGGAAATTATCATATACTATCAACTGCCGTCTGCACTGGGTGGCTCAATGGGCAGGCGCACAAGTCGCCGCCACTACAGTTTGATTAACTTGAAATCGCCAGTTGGAAGGAACCATTGGCCGAGTTGCTGACACGGCTCATACGGGATCATTTATAACCCACCGCAGTCACCTCAACTTTCTGTGGATTCACATCATGCTATCAACACCAATGATATACAAGTTATGCCGGTTTATATGACGGTCAAATATGGAGAATCTCAAGCCAACTCTTCGAGTCACCTTGAGACTCGGGGGCTATGATGATAGGACGCAACAAGTCTTGCCAATTTCAGCAAATTTAAGAACCCCAGGACGATGAAGGGAAAGATAACCCGCTCCCGGAGGCTACTGTTATTTGAAGGCCGTCAGAAAATTTCCGGCTTAGAAAGTATATGACAATTACAAAATCCCGGCTCAATGAAGAAGTTCCGGGTCATCAGAAAAGATTCCGGTTTAAAATTCGGTTCAAGGGAAGCCAGTCTCACTGAAGCTCTCAAATCCGGTTTAAGAATTTCCGGTTCAAAAAAGGAATTAACTTCTCGCAAGTTCGAGTTTAAAGGCTGTCAGAAAATCTCCGGTTGAAAATGAAGATTCCGGTTTACAATCCGGTTCAAGGGAAAAATGTCTCCCACAAAGCTTTGAAGCTCTCCATATCCGGTTCAAGATCCCGGTTCAAGAAGAATTTATCTCTTGCAAAAAGTTAAAAATTACCGAAGAGGACCTGCTGCCATGATGCGCGGTTCAAACATGGGTATCCTGCCTTTATTGGCCTGACATATTATTGATCACATGGGGGCTTCTGCTTCATAAAGCGGGGTCTCTGTCTTTATTATCATGCGTGGTTACACGGAGTAGCTCTGTTTAAAGCGGCCTCCGGTTTACCCCTTGACATTTTGCTTTTTATATATCACTGGGGGCCTTGGTCGTGTCCGAACCAACGAACACCCTTTGATAGGCGACAACCACTAGATCATTTGGGGACATGGTCAAGTCTGAACCAATCACGCCTCTTGGTCGGCCTAAGGCCACAAAATCACTTGGGGGCATGGTCGAACCCGAACCATTGCCACGCCTCTTGATCTGGCATATATGCCACGAATCATTTGGGGACCTGGCTGACTTGAATCATTGTCACTCCTATTGGGGGCCTTGATCCTGTCCGACCATGGTAATACCATCTGATCAGCTCAGTATAGCATATATTTTGCAAACGGTTTTTATCATTGCCTTTGCTTCCATGTTATTTTTCATGGCTTGTTTGTTCTTTGTTTTTGTTGGATTTCTTTTATGTCAACAAACACCTTTTCTCCGGTTCATCCGAGGGATTTGATTCCCCTTTAATCCGGAGACTATCTGCCCGGTTTGATTTTCTGTTACCATCCTATTATGGAGTAAACCGGTGTTTATCAACCCGGCTTGACTTTCAAATTACAAGCTGTCAGTACATGATCAACTCATAATCCGGAGATTATTAACCCGGTCTGGTTTTGACTACAAGTCGCCAGTGTTATATATGGATAATCCGGTGTTTATCACAACCTGGTACGGTTTTATCATAAACCGGCACAATATGGAAGAAGTTATCATTACTCAAGATTGGGGTTATCACTCTTACTACAAAAAGTTGGTAAAGCCAACAATGTGATTCAATGTCACAGGTATGATATATTTCATATTTGATTATTCTTAAGTGCAGCCTTGGTTATAAACCTGGGTTATATGTTGGGCATTATGACCCGTCCGGCGGTAAACCGCCAGGACACTTTAAACTTGTTGTATGCAGGAACAGGTTGAATAAAGCATGATGATAAATTATCCGGTGTTTATTAAACCGGCCTGGCTTTAAGACGATAAGTTGCCAGTATATGATGGAAAATTATCCGGTGTTTATTAAACCGGCCTGGCTTCTGGACTATACGTCGCCAGTATATATTTGGATTGCACCATTGGAATCATGCGCTTATAAATCATTGGGTTATATTATTCCAATAGCCAAACTTGGCTGAATTTTCATTATGATACTGAATAAGGTTTTCATACCGGATTATATTATCTTGAATAGCCAACATGGCTGGATTTTTATTATGGTTATCAATGACCAGTATTATGATTGAGGTTTTTGAAAGTCACTTTAGCGCAACGGTTATTATTTCGTCAATGGATATGACTTATTTTGTAATTGAAGGAATAGTCCCGAGTTGCTGCAGGCTTACAACCCGACACTTGGGGGCTACATTATTTAAGTTGAGATTACATCAAATATGCAAGTCTCATGTCGCTGCAAGCGTGCACCATGACACTTGGGGGCTAATGCAAAGTCATTTTTTGCTCATATTATTGAAGACCCGACTCATCACATTATAATAAGCCGGCCCTTGGGGGCTACCAATTGCTCCTATCAACAACTCAAGGTACACAAGTTAAATCCATTATATTGAAGGGTACATTTCTCAGTTGGTAAAGCACAAGGCTCTTAACCTTGTGGACGTGGATTCAAGTCCCATGATGGGGGCTACACCATTACTGTTCAAAGTTTACATGATTATATTTACAAAGTCCCTACTCATTATTGCATAATGACCTGGCCCTTGGGGGCCACACCATTACTGTTCAAAGTTTACATGATTATATTTACAAAGTCCCTGCTCATTATTGCATAATGACCCGGCCTTGGGGGCTACACTGGTTGAAGTTTTTATGAGTATAAGACAATTACAAGTCCCAGGTTGCTGCAAGCAGGACAACCCGGCACTTGGGGGCTACATAATATGGAGTATTCAGTTTTTGCTAGTGACTGGGATGAACAGCATGGATTTCTTCGATAGTGACAGTATTTATATTGAAGCAAGTCTTAAGCCATCACTTTGTTCTACTCAAGACTTGGGGGCTACATGTATTATATTATTATCGAAGAAATATTTTCAAATTCTCTGATTGAGCAAACTAGATTGACCCGGCGTCACCAATCATTATGACCCTGTGGCTGCAACCCGGTGTCATCAATAATCATAAACCGGTGTTGGCAACAATCATGAACCGGTGTCTGCAACAATCATGACTCGGAAGTATCAGTTTTTATAACCCGACAAAGGTGGTAATCATAAACCGGCAAGTTTTTTACATCTTCAAACCGGCTGAATATCAGATGAATATTTCAAGACCAATATTTCCTAAACCGGCGCTTTGGAAGCCAACTCAAGTGGATTATTCTTCATAATATTGTTCTGTGAGAAACCAATGTCAGAAAATTGAGTAGGACGCTGGCTTATTGACCTGGATTTTCTAGAAGGAGAAAATGACAAGGACTTAAGGATGATCAGGTGCTGGTTTTTAAAGAATTCTTAACCCGGAGCGCAACCTGTCAAATTTGTTCTTGTGTTTATTTTGCAGCATAAGTTTACCATGGATAAATCCAAGCTAAACTTGGGGGCTAATGTCGGGGATATACCCCGCGGTGTAAACCGGCCGGAGGTTAACCCGGCAGGGCTTGGCGGTTTGTCTGAAGACCCGCCCTGACCTTGGCGGTTTACAAGCAACCCGTTTGGTCGTTATGACTCACTGGTAACCCAGCGGGCGGATCAGGCGGATGACAAGGGCCAAGGCCCAGAAGGCCGGTTCAACTATGGTGGGCCGGTTTAAGAGGAAAGGAATATTTGCCTTACAAGGAGTTAAGACTTGGACTTGTATCCGGTTTATATTAGAGATAGACTAGTCCTAATCCTAATAGGACTCCACATGTAAACCGCCCCTCCAACATATATAAGGAGGGGCAGGGCTCCCAAAAGAGGGACAAGTTAGAAGTTACAAGCTACAAGCAAGAAGAAACAATCTAGGGCTAGACACAAAGAGGAGAGCCGGTTTACGGCGACTCCCTCATGATGATAATGAGACCTAGCCTCAAACAGCATGTAGGGCTATTACCGGATGATGTTTCCCGGGGCCCGAAGCTGTCTAAATCCTTGTCTTGCGTGTTGATCCGCCCTGCGTCTCTCGTCCCACTCAACCCCTCTCAAGCTACCACATAGATGCGTTGGCCTCACGACTAAGTCCTGACACTAAGGACATCTGCTGTGACAAATCCACGACACTACTTGTCCATCCAAAAATCCTTAAACCCAAATCTTATTTTCAAGAGTCCATCATACCTACCTAAGGATTGAGCAAGATCCTTAAAGTAAGTTGTCATCGGTGCAATAAGGCAATAAAAATTGCTCCTAAAGGTGTTAGATCATTTAGTGTAAGAGAAAATTGAGCGTTGTACAAACTTATGATGGCAAAGCAATAAAAGCGACGAAATGCATAATAAAGGTTGCTATCATAAGGGGCAATATATCCTGACGTTCTTTTGCACTAAGGGATTGAGCATACAAACAAATAAGCGCATGGCAACCTCTGCTTCCCTCTGCGAAGGGCCTATCTTTTAATTTTCAATATTTATTTTTATGCAAAGAGTCAAAGTTATTCTCTCTATTCCTTTTTATTTTTATCTTTTGGAAAGCATCAAGTGGTGAGGAAAGATCTAGGCACATATGCCCTGTTGAATATGGGTAGCATGAGTTATTATTGTTGACATCACCCTTGAGGTGAATACGTTAGGAGGCAAAACAATAAGCCCCTACCTTTCTATGTGTCTGGTTGAAACGTTTGGCTCATGTGTATGCGGTGAGTGTTAGCAATCATAGAAGACTATATGATGGTTGAGTATGTGGAGCTCTTACTTAAACTCTGTTGAATAAGTTGAATTGCAATATCTTGGTGACTAAGAACATAGTTGTTGAGTTTCAAGAGATTTCATTGTTTGAACCTTAACATGTGAATTGGTTGCTCCTATAACATGAGAAGTTTTATAAGAAAAAGTTGTTGTTATGATGCTAGGAAAAGTGATTGAAATTGCCATTGATCAAACTTATGCACTTTGCTAGCATTCACACTTCATAAATTATTTCTTTTATCATTTACCTACTCGAGGACGAGTACGAATTAAGATCGGGGATGCTGATACGTCTCCAACGTATCTATAATTTATGAAGTATTCATGCTGTTATTTTATCATTCTTGGATGTTTTACAATCATTTCATAGAAACTTTATACCGTTTTTTGGGACTAACCTATTGACCCAGTGCCCAGTGCCAGTTGCTGTTTTTTGCTTGTTTTTTACATTGCAGGAAATCAATACCAAACAGAGTCCAAATGCAACGAAACTCCGCAGGGATTTTTTATGGGCCAGAAGAGATCCATTGGGCCAAAGCAGCACCTGGGGGGTGCCCTGAGGGGGCACAACCCACTAGGGTGCGCCAGGCCCCCCTGGCGCGCCTAGGTGGGTTGTGCCCACGTCGGTGGCCTCCCGCACCCCCTCTTTGCACTATAAATTCCCAAATATTCCGAAACCCTTTGGGGTTAACCTAGATCAAAAGTTCCGCCGCTGTAAGGCTCTGTATCCACCGAAAACCAATCTAGACCCGTTATGGCACCCCGCCAGAGGGAGGAATCATCTCTGGTGGCCATCTTCATCATCCTGGCGGCCACCACGATGAGGAGGGAGTAGTCCACTGATAACCCACAAGTATAGGGGATCACAACAGTTTTCGAGGGTAGAGTATTCAACCCAAAGTTATTGATTCGACACAAGGGGAGCCAAAGAATATTCTCAAGTATTAGCAGTTGAGTTGTCAATTCAACCACACCTGGATAACTTAATATCTGCAGAAAAGTATTTAGTATCAAAGTAGTATGGAAGTAACAGTAACAGTAGCAAAAGTAACAGTAGAAGTTTTGTAGTAACGGTAACAGTGGCAACGGTAAAGTAAATAAGCAAAGCACAATATGTGAATAGCTCATAGGCATTGGATCAGTGATGGATAATTATGTCGGATGCGATTCCTCATGTAATAGTTATAACATAGGGTGACACAGAACTAGCTCCAGTTCATCAATGTAATGTAGGCATGTATTCCGAGTATAGTCATATGTGCTTATGGAAAAGAACTTGCATGACATCTTTTGTCCTACCCTCCCGTGGCAGCGGGTCCTAATGGAAACTAAGGGATATTAATGCCTCCTTTTAATAGAGTACTGGACCAAAGCATTAGCACTTAGTGAATACATGAACTCCTCAAACTACGGTCATCAGCGAGGAGTATCCCGATTATTGTCACTTCGGGGTTGTCGGATCATAACACATAATAGGTGACTATAGACTTGCAAGATAGGATCAAGAACTCACATATATTCATGAAAACATAATAGGTTCAGATCTGAAATCATGGCACTCGGGCCATAGTGACAAGCATTAAGCATGGCAAAGTCATAGCAACATCAATCTCAGAACATAGTGGATACTAGGAATCAAACCCTAACAAAACTAACTTGATTACATGGTAAATCTCATCCAACCCATCACCATCCAGCAAGCCTACGATGGAATTACTCACGCACGATGAGCATCATGAAATTGGTGATGGAGGATGGTTGATGAAGATGACTGAGGGAGTCCTGGATTAGGGGGTATCCGGACAGCCGGACTATATGCTTCGTCCGGACTGTTGGAGCATGAAGATACAAGACTCCAGACTCCGTCCCGTGTCCGGATGGGACTCTCCTTTGTGTGGAAGGCAAGCTTGGAGATTCGGATATTATATTTCCTTCCTTGTAGCTGACTCCATGTAAACCCTAGCCCTCTCCGGTGTCTATATAGACTGGAGAGTTTGGTCCTTAGAGGGACGATCACAATCATAATCATCATAGGCTAGCTTCTAGGGTTTAGCCTCTACGATCTCGTGGTAGATCAACTCTTGTACTACTCATATCATCAATATCAATCAAGCAGGAAGTAGGGTTTTACCTCCATCGAGAGGGCCCAAACTTGGGTAAACATTGTGTTCCTTGCCTCCTGTTACCATTAGCCTAAGACGCACAGATCGGGACCCCCTACCCGAGATCCGCCGGTTTTGACACCGACATTGGTGCTTTCATTGAGAGTTCCTATGTGTCGTCACTGCAAGGCTCGATGGCTCGTCTCGTTGTCAAGGACAAAATCACCTCTGGGGGGAGCGCTGGTTGCAGGCCAAACTCTCCGACTAGGCGGCTTCATCATGGCTGCCCTGTTGGTTGTTGCGCCGACGATGACCTCTTGGGTCATCACGCATAACCTCCACGTCGATTCGGAACTCGCCGAACAGATGGATCCGATGGAGCTCTCCTCTCTTAGTGAGATCTTGGATCGCATCGCCGCTTTGGGAGTCACCACGGACTATGACCGGATTGGGCTTAAACCCGACCATAGGGACATTAAATCCTCGCCGGTCACCCACGAGATAGCGGTAGTGGAGGAGCCACATACGGATTACCCCTCTGTGCACTTGCATGCATGCGATCACGTAGCCCCAGTGCAACAAGCTACTTCTCGGTCTGCCGGAGAGGGGGTTCCCAACTACGGTTTTTTTCTACTCCGTCAAACGTCACAAAACTTTTTCCACACGTTGGCATCACCATCCACAGCACCCACGCCAATTTTCGTATTTTTCCGACACTCGATGCATTTTCTAGGGTTTTCCAGGTCAAAAATCACAAAAACACTGCCCGGACATGATGTAACGTCCGTTTTGTGTCCGTTTTCGTTCCAACCTTGTGTGGGGGCCTACGTTGGCCGTGCCCACATGCACGCACACTTTGGTGCACTTGCATGCATGTGATCACGTAGCCCCAGTGCAACCGGCTACTTCTCGGCCTGCCGGAGAGGGGGTTCCCAACTACGGTTTTTTTCTACTCCGTGAAATGTCACGACTTCTCTGACTTCTCCGACGCTATCCTCACGCCGGCCGCGGACATCGTCCTCTCCGCCATCGCCGTAGGTGTCCTCCGTCGCCAAGTTAGGGCATGGTGGACTGAACTGCTCGGTCTCCTATTCATCCCATCTAGCAGTTCTTCGTGCGGTAATTATAACTCTATTTTTACCACCTTTTTGATCTTCAAGATTCATCCTGTTTACCGAAAGTGGTTTCTGCCTATTTAATGTTAGATCTATTCTGTCTGCATCTCATATTGCCTAGTCAATTCACTTAGATTTCCTGTCTAGTTTGATTCCTCACTTGTACTTATTCACGGATTGGTACAAATCTGGAACCAACTCACCTATATAAGTGAACGTCTTCGCATCATGAGGTCAATGTCTTCAAACTGATTTATCTTCAAAATCTTCTGAGAATGCATATGACCTCTTCCCCTTCCCTTGCATCGCTAATGCTGTCACAGGTACATGTCCGTGGGAGAATCCCTTGGTTCTCATAGTCTGCATTCGTTTGCAGAATACTTACAACATCATATCAATTCTCCTGAAGCCAGTTCCTGCTTGACCAGCAAGCGTAAGTCTCTGAAGCCTTTGAATGTATTGAAGCCATTCAGTTTGAAGTTCATGGCTGCAGAAAAATCAGCAAGGAAGGGTGGCAGACAGCGCAGAGAAGGAACATCCAAAGATCTGCCTCATGACCTAGCAGAACTCTACAAGATAGATCCCGAAGAGAATTATCATCAGCGAAAGACACGAATCCAATGGATTCGACGCTATTGGGCTGAAGAATGGTTCAAGTACAAGTTTGTGACGAAGGAATATGCAGAGAAGAATGCTATCAAGAGACCTTGGGGTGATATTCTCTATCGAGGCCTTCAACCCAAGAACAGAGCTGAAGCTATTGCTCAAGGCTTCTATCCTTGCATGGTCCGTGGACCTCAGCCTGAGAACGCCGATCCGACTTCATTACTCTGGTGTCGTGACGATGCTCTCTTCAAGCGCAATCTTCAATTCGCCCAGGCTTCGGCCAAGAAGAACAAGCAGTCATTGGGATTAGACTTCAACCCAGGTCCCTCTGCTCCCCGTGCTGACGGCTCCTATGATGCAGAACCCAATGTCATCGGCCCCTTTTCCAACCTTGACGGCCTCATCACCTACATCTTGGTCCAGGGTGCCAGAAGGGATCATTCTGACAATGATGCTGACTCCGATGAAGCCCCAGCTCCTCCTCCGAAGCCGCAGAAGCAAAAGAAGCCAAAGGCTTCAAGATCAGCTGCACCTCCAAAGACTTCTCGTGCGAAACCACTGGCCACTGCACCTCCTGAAGCCAGTGTGCAGTCTGAAGATCAATCCCGTATCTCCAAGAAGCCAGAGAAGAAAAATCAACTTGTCAGGCATACTGATCAAACCTTGACTCCTGCCGCCATTCTGCGCGAAGAACCCATTGATCTGTCAAGTGATGAAGATCTTGCTGATGATGCCCTTGAGCAACTGATAAAGAGCAAGGAAGAAGCAGAAATCTTCAACAACTTGCCTCTCTTTGATGTGGCAATCATCCACAACTTCATTGATGAGTGGTTCGACACCCCCAATCTCAGCTTTGAAGATTTGTAGCTTCCCATTGGCCTCGGTGTCGCCTTCAATGGCGACATTGCTTCTGAGCTAGCTCTCGCTTAGCGCATCATTGAGCTGAAGAACAAGATTGATTATGAGAAGGCTCAATTCAAGAAGCATGTGGCCAAGATAAGTGTTCAAGACGTCAGAAACTTCAAGGTCATGCTACATCAGCTTAAAGAAGCTTTTCTGAAGAAGCGTGAAGAAGCTCAGGGCTCTCGAGAGCGCATGAAGAGTTTGGCTGATAAGTGTGTGCTTGCCTACAATGAGGCTGAGAAGCGCAAGTCACTTGGCCGTCCTGGCATTGACCCCAGGATGGCTGCAAAGAAAAAGAAGCTTCCTGCTGACCAGCTTGAACCTTCAAGCCAAGAAGCCCCTCGCATTATCATCCCAAGCAGCATGACTGGCTTGAAGCCAAAGGTCACCACAACCGCTTCAGAACAGAAGAAGACGAGGGCTGCCGAGGCTGAAGCCAGAAAGAGAAAGAGTACTGAAGCCTCTGATGCCGCTCCCTCCAAGAAGAAGCGCAAGACCAAGAAGACTAGGGCTGCTTCCATAGAGCCCTTAGTTGTTGAACCCATCTCAGTGGTTTGCCCTGCGTCAGAACATCAAGAAAGAAGGATGATAGTCCATGAGCCTGCTTCCACAGAGGCTCATGAAGCTGAAGACATTCCAGCAGCTGAACCCACCGCTGCTGAAGACATTGGTCATGATGACAATGTTGAAGATGATGAAGTTCTTCCTCAGATCGAAAACAATGTGGTATCATCGCCTGTTCTTACGAACAGCGAACTCATCAGCATTGGTCGTCCTCTGACGCCAATTGCTCAGGATGCATCGTGGGCTGATCACGCACAGCAACAAGACTCCCCCAGTACTCCCCAACAACAACAACAAGCTACACCCCTCGTGCAAGAAGAAGATGAAGACTTTGAGGCCTAGCCAACTCCATCTCCTAAGGCGTTGCCTGCATTTCGCAGGCTTTGCAAAGGACAAAGGCCTCAAGTCCCTCTGTCGAGCGTTCCAGAAGGAGAAGTGCAACGTCCACCTGTTGCTCGTCAAGTCTTTCCTGAACCTACTCCAACTATGAATGTCTCCGAGTCTGAAGCACAAGCCGCTGAAGACATTCCGGCTGCATCAGCCGAGGAAAATCAAGAAGACGTACGTGTCCCTACTTCCCCAATGATTGAAGATGTTGTTCCTGATGTGAACGTGCCAGTGCCCGACCCTCCTGTTCATCAAGAGGAGGTTGACAATGTTGAGGCTGCCACCACCAACGCCAATGAAGCCAATGACATAGTCATGGCTGACGCTAATGTGGAGCCTGCACCAACCAGTGTGCCTGAAACCAATGAGGCCACTATGCCTGAAGCCAATGAGGCCACTGCACCTGAAGCTAATGAGACAACTACTCCCGAGGCACCTGATTATGAACATGAGCACCTACTGAAGCCACTGAAAGCACCATTGCACAAAGGCCTCGGAAGCGTTCTCGCGTTCTCAATGACCGAGAACTCCTTGTGGCCCTTCATCAGAAACAGGATAAGCATCACTATTGGCTCAAGAGACAGATGCAAAGCCTCTTGGTGGATGTCAATCGCATTTGCAACCTTTCCACCAAGAATGCCTTTGTTGCTCATGAAACTTGCCGGCGATCATGGAAGAGTTTGACGCTGCTTAGTGCTGAAGCAGATCTTCAAGACGATGGCTTCAATGAAAGATTCCAGTTTGACTCCACTCCTCCACGGACTGCTATCCTACGTCGCACTCCATCTCTTGAAGACTCTGAATATTCTTCCTCCGCGGCAATGGTAAATGCCAGAGTGATCGATGATGAAGATGATGCTACTTCACCACCTCCTACTACTGCACGCATCGACACTGAACCAAGTTCGTCTGCACTGCCAACCAATGACGACAACCCTGCTGCTTCAACTACTCATGAGGACGAGTAGATGCTCTATGTCTTCAAACCTTTTTGGTCCTTACTGACAAAAGGGGGAGAAGCGTATGAGTTGATAGTCTTCAAGCGGGTTCATGTGGGCGGTTGCATTATATTTTGCCTCATGCTTACAACTCTTGCTTTTGAAACATTTGGTTCTTTGAGTTGTAATACCTAAACTTGATGGTCGTCTGCTACTTATTTGCTTTACTGTGATGCGATGATAAATTCCGCATGTGCGATGATAACTTCCGCACTTAGATCATTCTGCAGACGTCCATTTTTCATTATGCATGTCATTCTACTTGCTATATCATTTCATGCATGATGAATTATCTCCATAAGTGGAAGAGGATCTCCACAAGTACAACCTGCCATGTGCATTTGCATTCCAAAAGCAAATTACTTATATGCACATCTTCAGGGGGAGCCTTTTCTACTTATGAAGACAATTCCCTATCCTTACAATTTCACATACTTTATCCCCGTTGAAAACTTCAACCAGTTTGTCATCAATCACCAAAAAGGGGGAGATTGTAAGTGCATCTAGTGCCACCCCTAGTTGGTTTTGGAGTATTGACGACAAAGTTGGTTGAGGGACTAATGCGTTTGTGAGAATTGCAGGATAACGCAGGTAGTGTCCCTCATTGATTCGGTTTACCTACCGGAGATGACCCCTAAAAATGTATGAAGACATTGAAGACAATGGTGGTATGAGAAGATATTCATATTGAAGACTATGACATGAGAAGACATTACGTGAAGACTATGGAGCGCGAAGACTGTGTGGTTTCGTTGTTTCCTTTTCTTCTTTGTTGAGTCATAGGAACCACCGTACTGTTAAGTGGGGTCCAAGTGAACTAAGTCAGAGTGACTGAAGTGATGCTCAACCCAAATCCTATGTCTTCGAGCGAAGACAATGAGAGCAAATATTATCCAGAGCTGGATGAGTCAGCTTTGCTTGTAGCCCAAGTGAAGTTGCCGTGTGTGTTTGAAATCTGACCGTTGGAACACGTGTCAGTTCCTGAGTGACCCAGGGTCATTTCGGACAAATCAGGTCGGGTTGCCTTGTGGCTATAAATAGCCCACCCTCTACACCATAAATTGGTGGCTGCTCATAGTTTGTGCACGGCTTTTGTCGTTTGAGAGCAACCCACCTCGAAACATTTGAGAGAGAGAAATCCTTGCGAGGACAAAGCCCGAACACCCAGAGCCAAAGAGTGTTAGGCATCACTGAAGTCTTTCTGGCTGTGTGACCTGAAGACTTATTACACTTGAGGACTGTGAATCCTCCAGCCGGTTAGGCATCGCGTTCTGAGCATCCAAGAGTCATTGTGGATTGCCGGTGAACGAAGTCTATGAAGGTTTGGAAGTCTACCTTGAAGACTTACCAGAGTGATTGGGCGAGGACTGGGTGTCCTTAGCTCAAGGGGAATAAGGTGAAGACACGGTCTTCTGAGTTAAATCTCAGCCTCCCTAACCAGACGTACAGTTGTCACAGCAACTGGAACTGGTCCAACAAATCCTGTGTCTTCAACGAGCGACTGGTTCTATCCATTTCCATCCTTTACTTAAGTTTGTCTTCATGAAGTCATTGCCTATCTGTGTATCTGTTTGACTTCATTGCTTGACTACTACTGTTGATTGGCTTCATACTATCTTCCATCCTGATCCTTACTACTTAGCTGCTATTAGTCATGTACTTTCACATCATTGCATACTTGACTATGGCTTGCTTATGGTAGTTTATCTTCCGCTGCATATCAACTAAGTCATTTCTGTTGTTTGTCTTCGAAACTTCTAAGTTTTGAAGCCTTTCATAAAAATCGCCTATTCACCCCCCCCCCCCTCTAGTTGATACTAGCACTTTCAGTCAGTCTTGCACGCCAGCATGCGTGCGTGTGTACATTATGTGTACGTGTCAGTGTTGCACGCCTGCATGCGTGCGTGTCTTGCGTGCGTGCATGTGTATGTGCGGGATGAGGCTACACATCAGTCGACTGACTTTTTCATCTCTGGTCATTAGATTTTCCAGCCGTTGGATACGAAATCAAGGGCCTCTAGTTTATCATCAAACTCCACCCCCCCCCTGAGCCGCCAGCCACCACCGGCCGAACTGCCAGCCCCCGCCGCCTGCGGCCGGCCGGCCCGCGCCACCACGCCGGCCCGCCCTCCCCAAAACCACTCCCCACCGCTGCACCGGCCATCCCTCTAGCCCCCCTCCCCCCGCACCGAGCTTTTCCTCCGGTGATCCCCACCCCACCGCCCAATGAACGCCCCCCCAACCGCCGGTTACTGCCAACCAGAGGTCTCACGACTTCGAATACCCACCGACCACTAATTTATTACCATTTCTATCCATCATATACGCGCTGATGGTGGGCCCTATGGTAATGTGCGCTGCTGAATGTGGACCGTTTGACTGGTCAATTAATTGTGTTATCAACAAATTACGAAGCTGTATGGTGAGCCATTGACCGTATGATCACCCTAAAATGTACTCCTATTTTATTAACACATTACAGACTCAAACTACCATTTCTTTCTTTCATATACGAGCTGACAGGTGGGCCCCACAGTTACGCGCCCCGATGGTGCAACACTAGTTGCGCCGCGTGGAACGTTTGACTGGTCAATTGATTGTGTCATCAACAAAATACGGAGTTGTACGGGTGAGCCAGTGACCATATAATCATGACATGTATTTGTTTAACACGGTACAGACGAAAGGGCTCATATATACGCGCAAGCACTCACCGCTATAAGCGCACACACATGAACCCTACCCCTATGAGCACCTTCAAGAGAGTGGGCCAGCATATATGATCTTGAGATTTTACGAAGTCACCATAGGTGCCCCGTAGTCGAGTGGAACGTCTCCTCCCACTGAACGTACATCGCTGGAAAATACTGAAATTAACACAAGATAAATGCAAGCACCGCGACTTTAGCCTTGGTGGGCTCGAGAAACCACTGTCCTCCTAACCATCCAACCACATGTTGGTTAGCACGACAAAATGTATGTGGTGAGCGTGATGAGCTTATTCTGAAGTCCAGTGACCATATCGTGCTTTTGCTTCAAATACAATGATCGTAAGTGTCGTCAACAAAATACGGAGCACGCATCAAATGCAAAGTCCGTCAGTGTCATCAACAAAATATGGAGACGTATCGTGAGCTAGATACCGTTGTACTATTGTATATGCTTATTTTCTTAGTGGCCGATTGCGTGTGTGGTGTGGTGGGCACATCATTTCTAGTTGCGGTGGGTCAACATGAATACTCATGGGTCAGTTCCATCCTGCACCACATATAGGTTGGACCGAGACGTGTTATACGAAGACCCATGTGGAGGACTCGGTGTACAACACGAAGCTACCAGAGTCGCGGAGGACTCTATCCCCACTGGTGATAAGCCGACTATATATGATTTGTAACCTTAGGCCCTTAGTATGTTCTACAAGCTTGGGGGCTAGTTCGTCGATAGTATACACACACGCACAATGCCTGGTATTCACGTGTACTTTGTACACACCCCTATCACTAATATATAGTACCAGGAGTAGGCTCTTTCTTCAACTGCAAGGGTCCGATCCGAACTAGGGTAAAACTTTGCCTCGTATTACCATCCAGCCTAACAGCCAGGGATATCCTACCGAATGATATGATGAAATCATATCTGCCAACTACTAAGAGAGAGGTGTGTCGGGGGGCAATGTGTGCGAGAGAGGCCTAAAGATAATGTGCGTGCGGGAGACACGTAGGCACATATATGTGCATATAGAGGGCTAGTAGAGACCATGCTTGCGTATATATGCATGTGAGAGAAATAGTGTTTTCCAACTGAGATTAGTGAAAAGAGTGGTACATAGTAGTCAGAAAGAGAGAGAGAGAAACAGAGAGAGCATGTGCGTGAGACACCCCGACACCCTGAGAGAGATTGTGAGCATGTGTGAAAGAGAAATGCCGATGCATATAAAGTGTGTGCACTTATGCGTTAGATAGAGAGAGATATAACGCGTTTGATGTTTCCTAGGATGTACTACATGAAAATGAAAAAGTATTGGCTTGAGTTCTTTCGCGATAGGCCCTTGCAAGAAAATGCTTTGAAGATGAGGATTCGGTGGGGATGACATTATCGCCATACGCTATTGGATTTCTCCCGGGCTTTGCCTTTGCCGAAACTGTTCCGTTGACATCCTTTGCCGTAGAACTTATCTTCTTGGAAAACGGAGGATATTACCTTTGATTTTATTAGAGGAGGTAGGAAGCCGAGCATTGGGAACTAGCCGTTATAGGGTTTCGGAAAAAAGGGGGCGAGGCATAGTGCATCTACGTGTAAAAGGCGGTTCTATGCATTAAATTAAAATATAAATGTCATTATTATTTTTGGATGAGATCATGAATTATGCAAATTGTGTATGGACGAAAATCCGTCTAGCAAACACCCATGCTCTATTGAATTCTAGCATGTGCAGGTGTTTATTTTATATTATCGATCCATAGAGTGAGAGCGGTTTGAAATACAGGCAATGGATGCTTTTGCAATTCCTATATAAACATTAATTAGTGCACTATACATTTGTCACTTGCATGGATACATTCCAAATTGCTAGATATGAAAAAGAATACATGTCGAATTCAACATAAAGGGGGTTTCGAAGATTCGAATTCATAGGAAGTGCATTCATCTATTTGAACCCGGGATAATGGCATTTGTAAATCAGATGTAAAAGGGGGCATCAATCTTTGTTGTGAGTTTGAACATGCTATATATATTCATACGCATATCTAACTTTTTTTTGCAACCAAGGAGATTATATCTGGAACCATGCATGAACTGAGGTAAGTTGCATATTTTTTAATATATACTCGTGTAGAATGTATGTTCAAATGTACCCCCTCCATTCCAAAATAACCGTAGCTTTAGGATTTTCAAGAGTAAAGATTTGTGAAGTTTGACAAATCCTGAAAGTTCAATTCAAGAGAACCGAAAACGTTAATGCTTCTGCTCCCAAATATTGAACGAAGCGCCAAATAGGCCTCTGGTCACCCGAAACCGCGCGAGACTAATGTTTGGTGGTAGGAAATTACTATCCTGACTCTGGCCCATGTAGCCTATCGGCCCGATGTCCAAAGGTCTAAACCGGGGTAGGTTTGTAACTTCACCAAGACACCAGTCTCAACCGCCTCCGAGAAGCATTCATACGCCGTGGGCGCTTAAACACCCATGCGCTTGGCCGAAATCTATCCCGCCCACATTTGGGACACCTGACATGACTGTCCTACCCCCAACCCGCAATATGTCCAAAATTTTAGATGGGGGCAAAGTTTGTAACTTTCCCCAAATTTCAAACAAGCGCGTCTCAAACCGAAACATTGTTCCCCCTTAGTTCCCCGCCTCCCTCCGTTTCCCCATTCATACTCCATGGGCGTGAAAATGCCCTTTCCACCAGTCGCGAAACCCTAGCCTCCTCCGTCCTCCACCCCATAGCGGCCAATCCACCGCCGCCCTCCTCCATCACGCCGGAGCCGGTACCCCGACGTCGTCGTCCAACGCAACCACAACCGCAACGCCCTCAAGGACTTAGCAGCTGAAGCCGAGGCAGAGCTGCCTCCACGATGCCGACGCTGACGTGCGCCGTACCAGAACCACTCCAACCACGCCGTCCTGCGCCTCACTGCTGCGGCTCCATTGTCGCAACCGTCCACCGCACCGGAGCTGTTCCCGCTACGCCGTCATTCGCCGCCTCGGATCTGCTTCCCCGCCGCCGACAGACGGCCACCGCACCACACTCAACAACTTGGCCATGGGTTCGTCCAAGGCTGCACCATCCTCCACAACTTCTGGTTTCTGGCGAACAACAAGAAGATCGTCGGGAAAACAGAAGGAGGACACAGCACTGCCAGCAGAAAGAGGTACTCCTCTTCCCATATTCGTGCAAATCTTACGTCTTCGCTCACACCGTATTCATCCCATGAAAGAAACTAGTTGAGCACTTCTTACTGCATCTTCTTCGTGATACTAAATGCACAAGGTTTCCTCCCTTTTACTATTTCACCTTTGCTAGAGGTCAGTAGCCCGCCTGGATTTCAATTCAGGGTCAGTCAAACCGCAATTAAAAGAAGCAGCACCTGCTTAGGCGCGCGGAGCACCTAGTCTGCCTGTTCCCCGGGGAAGCGGCGCATCGGTGTCTATCATAGGGGTGTGGGGCGCAGGAGCTGCTTGCGCCCGATCTAGAGGTCGGCGGGGCTTGAATGGATGGCCGGGGGGCGGTGCCAAGCATGGTGGTGCGGTGAGGTCGAGGGGAGGGCGCAGGCAGGGGAGGAATACTGGGCCGGTGGTCGCTGGCATTTCGAGGAAGATCGTCAACACTGACTAGCTAGAGGTAGATGAAGGCGATCGGCCCGTTCTTTGTACATCGGACGGTGCAGAAAAAATGGACTGACCTATTTGCTTTAAGTCGACTGTTATTTTCATAGAATCCTGTAGTAATTTAGTGTGCCATGCATGTTGTAGAGCTACCATATGTCTCCCGTCATTTATTTCTCACCGACCTGCTATCTGCTACCTTTACACTGTACTAATTGTGCACACACTTCACCCATACTCACACTATTGTTTTTTTATGCATGGGTATTTCAGACTCTGACGCAGTGTTGATGAATGCAGAAAAGAAAAGACAGAAGCCCCTCCAGTGTAATTCGAAGATAAGCACTAAGCATTTCAGCGCTCGAATGGGTGTAGTGTCAGCAGTTGGAGACAGTAAACGTAGCTTTGCAATTGATGATCTCAATTGCCACACACAACCATCCCAGGTGCTTGCTTTAACTTCGCGCTGTCAAATGTGGTTGCATGTTGCATATGGTGTCTAGCTTGTATTGCTTCCAATTTGGTTAAATTGCATCTGCTTACTTTACACATTATACCTTTGATAATGATATGCCTTCCTGTTTTTGATACATACTACATATGTCTATTAACCATGTTCATACATCAAACTAATGCTCTTTTGTATCCCTCGTCAATCACTTATGATGAGACAGTCACCCGAGTGGGTTACTGTGAGACGCCCTACTCGTTTAAAGAGTGCGGTGTCATCCTCCCCACATGATTCTCAAGAAACAGCAAGGCTAAATGAATATAGTCAACGTAGATCTCTAGTTGATCACCGCAATTCCCCCACACCACCATCGCAGGTGCTTGCTCTTACTTGGCAGTGTGATATGTGGTTGCATGTTGCATATGGTGTCTACCTTGTAATGCTTCTAATTAGGGTAAATTGCATCTGCTTAGTTAACACATTATACCTGTGAATATGACATGCCTTCCTATTTTTGGTACATACTACGTCTTTCTATTAACCATGTTCTTACATCAAACTACTTTTCTTGTGTATCCCTCATCAATGCTCCTAATTTGTTAAAATGAATCTCCTTAGCTTACACATTATACATGTGAATATGACACGCCTTCCTGTTTTTGGTACATACTACATCTGCCTATCACACCATGTTCTTACATCAAACTACTATTCTTGTGTATCCTGCATCTATCGCTTATGATGAGACAGTCGCGCGCGTGGGTTAATATGAGACGCAATACTCTTATAAAGAATGCAATTTCATCCTCTCCACATGATTCTCAAGAAACAACAAGCCTAAATGAAGATATTGAACGTAGCTCTGTACCTGAAGACCGCACTTCCCCTACACCACCATCACAGGTGCTTGCTCTAAGTTCGCAATGTCATATGTGGTTGCATGTTGCATACGGTGACTAGCTTGTAATGCTTCTAATTAGGGTAAATTGCATCTGCTTAGTTTACACACTATACCTGTGAATATGACATGCCTTCCTATTTTTGGTACACACTACATCTATGTGTTAACCTTGTTCTTACATGAAACTACCTCTCTTCTGTATCCTGCATCAATCACTTACCATGATTCCCCTTTATTCGTTGCATATTGCATATTATTTCTAGCCTGTTGCCAAGTATTGCTTCTAATTTGGTCAAATACATTTGTTAGGGCACCCTTTTAATTTGGCAGAGTGATATTGGTTTCATCTTTCATATGGTTTCTAGCTTGCATTGATTCTAACAAGTTCAAGCACCTTGTGCTTAGTTTACACTCTATACATCATACATGTCAATATGTCACGCCGTCCTGTTTTTCATACATATTCCATCCTCCTATCATGTGGCTGCCTTACATGAAAGTAGTGTTCGTCAGTGTCATGCATCAATGAGTTCTGAAGAGCAAATTTTATTCCTTTTTCTTGTGGGTTTGACTTGACAAGGCAAAATCAAGAAAGAGGGAGGAAAAGAGTAAGGAAGGCGATGATGGTGGTCCTCTGCAGCAACGTAAATGGAGCATCTGTACCGATTCTCCTTGTACTGATAGTGCATTACAAGGTCCAAGTCTCTGCTCCCCTACTCCACCATCCAAGGTGCTTGCTCTAACTTGGCAGTGTGATATCTGGTTGCATGTTGCATATGGTGTCTAGCTGTATTGCTCCTAATTAGTGTAAACTGCATCTGCTTAGCTTACACATGATACATGTGAATATGACACGCTTTCCAGTTTTTGGTACATACTATCTATCTATCACACCATGTTCTTACATGAAACTACTCTTCTTGTGTATCCTGCATCAGTCACTTATGATGGGACACCTTTAAGTTGGCAGTGTGATATTGGTTTGCGTCTTGAATATGATTTCTAGCATGTATTGCTTCTAGTTTGATGAACGCCACCTATGATGAGATAGTTTTAATTTGGCAGAGTGATATTGATTGCACCTTCCATATGGTGTCTTGCAGTGTTTCTAATTTGTTGAAGTGCCTTCTGCTTAGTTACCACATCATAGGTGTGAATATGTCAAGCCGTCCATTTTTTCGTACATATTCCATCCTCGTATCATGACTTTGCCTTTCATCAGAGTAGTGTTCGTTAGTATCATGCATGAATGAGTTCTGAAGAGCGAATGATATTCCTTTTTCTTGTCGGTATGACCTCACAATGCAAAATTAATAAAGCTGAAGGAAATTGGCAAGGCACTGGATGATGGTGGTCCTTCCGAGCAACTGAAACGGAGGTTCTATACAGATCCTACTCTGCCATCCTCCCAACAAGATTCGCAAGACAACGCAAGGCTGGACAGTCAATGTAGCTGTGTAGATGATGAGCACATCTCCCCTACTCCACTATCACAGGTACTTGCTCTAACTTGGCACTATTATATGTGGTTGCATGTTGTGTATGATGTCTAGCTTGTATTGCTTCTAACTTGTTGAATTGCATCTGCTTACTTTACACATAATGCCTGTGAATATGACATGTGTTCCTGTTTCTACATCAGACGACTATTCTTGCATATCCCGCATCAGTCACTTATGATAAGGCACCTTTAAGTCGCCACTGTGATATTGGTTGTGTCTTGCATATGATTTCTAGCATGTACTGCTTCTAATTTGTTGAAACGCCATACAATTTGAACTTGGCAGAGTGATATTGGTTGCATCTTTCATATGGTGTCTAGCTTGCAGTGCTTCTAATTTGTTGAAATGCCTTCTGCTTAGTTACCACATCATAGGTGTGAATATGTCACACCATCCTGTTTTTCATACATATTCCATCCTCGCATCATGTGTTTGCCTTTCATCCGAGTAGTATTCGTCAGTATCATGCATGAATGAGTTCTGAAGAGCAAATTTTATTCCTTTTTCTTATCGGTTTGACTTCACAATGCAAAATCATTACAGCTGAAGGAAATTAGTCCAGCAGTGGATGATGGTGGTCCTTCGGAGCAACTCAAACAGGGGGTCTCTACAGATTCTAATCCGCCATCCTCCCAACAAGATTCGCAAAACGACACAAGGCTGGACAGTCAACGTAGCTGTGTAGATGATGAGCACATCTCCCCTACTCCACCATCACAGGTGCTTGATCTAACTTGGCACTATTATATGTGGTTGCATGTTGCGTATGATGTATAGCTTGTATTGCTTCTAACTTGAATTGCATCTGCTTACTTTACACATAATGCCTGTGAATATGACACGTGTTCCTGTTTCTAGAACATATGTGTACATGATGAGCACATCTCCCCTACTCCACCTTCACAGGTGCTTGCTCTTACTTGGAACTGTTATATATGGTTGTGTTTTCCGTATGATGTCTAGTTTGTATTGCTTCTGATTATGTTGAACTGCATCTGCGTAGCTTACAACTTATACCTGCAACGATCACTTACCCATAAGACACATTTAACTTGGGACTGTGATGTAGGTTGCATCTTGCATTGTCTTCTAGCTTGTACTGCTTCTAATTTCTTGAAATGGCACTTACGACAAGACACTTTTTACCTGATAGAGTGATATTGGTTGCATGCTCATATGGTGCCTAGCTTTCATTTCTTCTAATTTTGTTGAAATGCCTTCCGCTTACTGTTTTTTCATACATATTCATCTTCTTGTGGTTTTGACTTCATAAGGCAATATCAGAAAATAGGAAGGACAAGAGTAAGTTAGGGGATGTTGGTGGTCCTCCGCACCGACGCAAATAGAGACTCTCTAGATTTGCCACTGCTACTGCTAATGAAGTTGAAGTCCCAAGTCTACATGATGAGTTCATCTCCCGTACTCCACCATCGCAGGTGCTTAATCTAAGTTGATAGTGCGATAATTGGTTTCATGTTGCATATGTTGTCTAGCCTGTATTTCTTCTATTTTGATTAAATTGCACCTGTTGAGTTTATACGTTATACATGTGCATATGACATGGCTTTCTGTGTGTAGAATACATTGCATCTATCTATCATGCCATGTTCTTACATCAAAGTACTGTTGTTGTGTATCCTGCATCAGTCACTCATGATTGGACTCTTTTAACATGGCAATTTGATAGTGGTTGCATCTTGCATTGATTTCTACGTTGTACTGCTTCTAATTTTTCGAATTGCCACTTATGACAAGACACTTTTAACTTGGCAGAGTAATATTAGTTGCATCTTTCATATAGTGTCTAGCTTGCATTACTTCTATTTTCTTGAAAATCCTTCTGCTTAGTTTGCACATCGTAGCTGTGAATATGTCATGCTGTCCTATTTTTCTTACATATTCCATCCTCATACGGTTGTGTTACATCAAAGTATTGCTTGTCTGTATCATGCATCAATGAGTTCTGAAGAGTGATTTTATTCTTTTGTGTTGTGGGTATAGCTTGACATGGCAAAGTCAAAAAAGAGCAAGGAAAATAATATAGTAGGGAGTGTTGTTACTCGTCGGGTGAAACGGAAAAGGATCTGCCGTCGAGATTCTGCTGGTACTTATAGTGCAGTAGAAGGTCCAAGTCCACCGGCTAAATCTACAAACACAGTATCACCTGCTCCACCAGCTGCAGCATTCGCTTCAACTGTACTAGCATCCCAACCAGTTACACGTTCGTTTGCTCCGGAACTGGCCAGTTCCCAAGCTACCTTTACACCTAACACTACTTCCGAAGCACTGCTGACACAACAGGACTTGGCAAGATCAGATGAACCTCATGAGCATCAACACCAAGACGGTACCTGAACGAGTCAAGTTGCAGTTGCATGCTCCTTTATATGTACTCTCACAGTTTGATGTACACTAACACTTTCCATATTCATTGTTGAACTAGCACCACGGGCCAAGCGGAAACAGACATCAGGGATAATGCTTGACAGATTAACAAAATCTAAAGGAGGAAGAATGGAGATCCATTTTGAGGCAGGTTTAAAAAGGCCACGTGATGTTACAGAGTCAGCCAAGTTAGTATCAGAGGCAGCCGTTGCTGTTAGGTGTCATCCACGTATCCTCCCAACGTGGATCCAGTACAGGAATGAGAAAGACAATACCCAGTTTAACACCTTCCTTGACCATTTATCCGTAAGTAATGTTATTCATCGCAATTAGTAATATTGTCTTGCTCTTTCCCATACTTTCTAGATTCCTCCTAATAAGACTCACATTCTTTTTTCAACAGATGAGGTTCAAGTTGGATCCAAAAGATGATGCAACTAAACAAGCATGCACTCATGTTTTTCGTGCTCTGTGACAGTATCGGTACCACCTTAGAAAATCTCACTTTGAAGGCAAGGCTAACAATGAAATCGCCCAAACATCTCCAGTGGAATATATTACAGATGAAGACTGGACAGCCCTCATTAAACACTGGTCTGATCCAAAGTATCAGGTAGGCTATATGTATTTGATCAGACCACATATTGAACTTGTATTTATGTATGTGCCTTACAAGTGTATCTTCTTCTAGGCTAACTGTTTGAAGAACAAAACCAACCGTTCTAAAGTGAAATTCCAACGGACAACAGGATCTCGTAGCTATATTGCACACTGCGAGGCTCTTGTAAATAGCTGCTACTTCCTTCTTTTTTTTGTGCCATATTATCGTATCTATATTGACTTATTCCAAATACAAAGGAAAGCCCGTGCGGACCAAAAAGAACCTGAACCGAATGCAGTGCAAATCTTCAAGGATTGCCACACCAGCAAGATGAAGGGCATGAGCACACCAGTTCAAGCCGCTGTTGTAAGTCCTTACTCCTTCTTCCTTGAACTGATTGGTACTGTGACGTGTTCATTTAACTACTTGGTTTGCAGCCAATGTCAGTTACTTTGTTCACTTTTATACACAGTTGTCTTAACGTATCATTTCTCCTTACATGGTTTAAAAGAGATGAAGGATATTCTTTTGGTCTTGATCTGTAATCTAGTTGTTATGTTCACGTGCGCACACAATGATACAATAGCTTGTTTGTTTTATATCTGTTTGCCCATGATATGAATGATGTCATACTATGTTCATCCTACTTTAAACCATGTCTATCCTTATATGTCAACGAACGTGAGGAAATAGACAATACAATAGGCATGCTACATGGACATATGTTCCGAAAGTGATTTTATTATGTACTCCCTCCGTTCCCAAATATAAGTCTTTCTAGATATTCCAACAAATGACTACATACGGAGCAAAATGAGTGAATCTGCACTCTAAAATATGTCTACATACATCCGTATGTTGTAGACTATTTGAAATGTCTAAAAAGACTTATATTTAGGAACGGAGGGAGTAGTTGGCACTACAATACATGCTAATGTATTACAGTAGTTCACCAAAATAAGTTATGTATAAACGTTTAACCTACTTTGTTTGTTTTTGTCTCATTATTAACTTATCTGGTACACTAATCTACAAGTTCAAACTTTCAGGAAGCTATGGAACAAATGATTGAACAGCCACAACCACCTGAAGGTGACTAGGCTACTACAGGCACAATGTCACCTCTTGCTGTAGTGCGTCAGTATGTCTCCACTAACAGTGCAAAAAGCACCTTCCTGCGTAATTCTGGGTTGGTTGTCAAGGTAACCTCGTCCAAATCGCCTACTGAACAAAATCTTCCTACTAGACAGAGTGATATATCTGTGCTTCAGACACAAGTCCAATCCCTAATGGACGTTGTTTCGGAAACAAGAATAGTGGTTGAGAAATGTCGTCAAGATATGAATGGTTTTGAAACCAGACTATCAGACATTCGCTTCGTTGTTCAAGAGCAATGGCGGAAAAAAGGTGGAGATCGTGCTGCTCCATCAGATTCTACAGCCTGAAACATTAGCACTCAGGTCAAATGATCTGTGCTTCTATACATCTGATGGTGCTTTTATCTGGAAGGACTGTAAACTTTATGCCAACAGGCCTTTTGTTGTATGGTTGGAATTTATTTTGTTGTGATACAACATTTATGATGCTGCCACAGGCTGTAGTAATTACGACGCTATTTTTGTATAGTAGGTTTATCTTAGTAATGTATTCGGCCGAAAGCTTCGTAGGAGCCCAACATGCCAACATTCGTCGGGCCCATTCCAATTGGGCTAAAAACCATTACGGGCCGAAATTGGCATGTAGCCCACTAAAAATATCTGGGCCTAAATCAGGATAAGCTTTCATATTTTTCTGGTAGGCCTGTGCCCATAGTGGGCCTTTAACAGGCCTAAATATAATTTGGGCCCTCAGTAAAAATAGGCCGTTTACAGGTGTAAATATCTCGAGCCCATAAAAAACATGGGACTTTAACAGACCGAAAGTGAGATTGGGCCCTGATTGTGCCAAATAACCCACTAGACTTAGCAGGACGAAATGGTGGCCCATTTACGATGTGGATCTTTGACAGGCCGAAATTCGGACGGGCCGTAAATGCGCCGACCTAATACACGGGCCTTTAACAGGCCGAAACTTTGTTCGGGCTAGATTATCGTCATTTTTATATGGGCCATTAATGGGCCTGATATGATGTTGGGCCACATATGGCCCATGGTTTACGTCCAGCGTTAACAGGCCAAAAATGACAACAGGCCAAAAGTGGCCCAAATCTATAGTGGGCCTCTAACAGGCCGAATGTCAGACATGGCCGAATATGACTCAAATCCTTCACGGTCGTTTATGGGCCGAAAGTTTTGATGGCCTGTAAATGGGCCCAAATGAAGCCGGACCTTTAATAGGCAGGAAATACACCGGGCCGTAATTCGGCCCGATTACTTAGTAAACTGTTAACGGGCCAGAAGTGACCATGGGCCGCGTTGATGACAAGTTTAGGACACGCCGTTGACAGGCCAATTTGACAGAGAATGTTGGGCCTTTAGCTGGGCCGGCCCATTATGGTCTACAGAATCTTGTGGGCCTTTAGCTGGGCCGACCCATTGTGGTCTGCAAAATCTTGTGGGCCTTTAGCTGGGCCAGCCCATTATGGTTTGCAAAATCGTGTGGGCCTTTAGCTGGGCTGGCCCATTATGGTCCACTAAATTTTGTGGGCCTTTAGCTGGGCTGGCCCATTATGGTCCGCTAAATCTTATGGGCCTTCGGTTGGGCCGGCCCATTTAAACTTTGTGGGCCACTTTTGGGCCGGTCCACGTGTCAACATATCATAGGCCCATCTCGACAGTTGGATGAGTGACACCTGTGCCAAAGCGGAGCTGACGCGTGGATCCGTCAGCCAATGAGAATTTTACACGTGGAAAATCGGCATTGGTCGTGGTTGTTAACGGGTTACCGGATCCAAAATCTGACCCGATAGCTTAACGGCGTTCCGTTACGGTGGATGCCACGTGTAGGTCACCCTTGATGAAAGCACTTCTGTGACGCGCGATTTATCGTCATGGAAGTGGACACTTCCGTGATGATAATTTTGGTAATGTCATGGAACACTTCTACGATAGCACATGTATGACTATCTTGATTCTGTCATAAAATCGTCATGGATGTACATGCATGACAGAAAACGCGACCTACTGTGACAAACACGTATCATCACGGAAGTGTATTTTTTTGTAGTGGGTGGTCAAGGAAGAGCCAGACACCCAAGGTGAAGGCCATGCTCGAGGCGGGGGCGCCAGACGGGGCCGCGGTCGGCGAGGCGGCCGAGGCAGAGGTGGGCGCAGAAGGCAGACGTCTATGTCGTCTCCGTCTCCGTCGCCATCTCCCCCACCACCTCCTCCTGCTTCGTCGAGTGGTCACATCGGGGACACGACGCTCGAGTTTATTCTCCAGCTGCGTGGGCTGCTACGTAGCCGCCTTCGCCTTCCTGGGGTGTTCACGAGGGTGTTGGAGATCGACCGGCCACCGCGGCTGAGGCTTCACATGCAGGGTGTTGCCACGGCGACATGTGGGTGAACATATGGTGTCCCGCCCCTCAAGTGATGCTCCTTCGTCGGGGCTGGAAAACCTTCGTACGTGCCCATTGCTTGATGGATGGGCACGTCCTCTGCTTCAAGCTAGCAGAGAGTGACCTGCTCTCCATCAAGGTCTTCAGGCGCTCGTGACACAGGCTAGGATGTTGTGCAGAGAGCTCGACTGATGATGAAAGCTCCTCCTCGGGCGACAGCGACAAGGAGGACAGCGACGGCGATGACGAGGGTAGCGGGCGGGAGGATGACGGGTCCGACTAGGTGTCAGACACACCGTCCCTAGGCGACGCCGGCAGCAGCACCATTTGCACCGCCAGCTCCTTGAACTTCTCGGGACCGCTGCTTCTAGTGGCTGGCGCTGGAGGGCCGGAGAAGGCAAAGAAGGCGGGTGGCGGGCCATCAACTCGAAGCACGATGGCACCGACGCCTTCGTCGTGTATTGCCGGCCCACTACCTCATCTTTCGGCCCCTTCCCCGGCGCCGTCATCACCAGCCTTCTCTTGGTGTCTTCTGCTGCTCGTACCTTGCCTAGGCACCCCCTTTGCCCTCCTGCTTCTCCTGATCCATTTCCTTAGGAGAGGGACAAGAAAGGGATTGCGGGCATCTTATCCATTTTTTAGTTTTTAAGCCTGCGGGCATTCGTCAGATTTAAACCTTGTAATCCCCTTGCTCATGTTTACATTCGTACGAACTGTACTTGTTTGGAACATATTAATGAAAAAGGGTGCTTGTCGGGTTCTTTGTGCGTGAGCGAGGCCCATGCCAAGGAATGAATCCTTGTTATTCCTAAGATAACATTGTCGCCCAGCAACAGGCCTCGCCATCCCCTCACTTCATAGCACGACCGTACTCAGCTCTCAGCGGAGGCAGGGGCGAAGTAGGATTAGGCCCTTCATTTGCTTCCTTGTCACCACAACTACAACCAAGTTCGGGCCCAGAGAGTAGTTCTTGGGCACAGGAAAGGGGGAGCACAGTGGCCCAGGAATAAACGAGGCTTCATACGTCACAATTCCATACGGAAATGCATAACAGGGGATAAAAGACTTATCTGAATCTGCAGCCCCCGGCAACCTTGGCTTTCCGTGGTTGGATGCTTGAATCTGCAGCCTCCAACGATGGCTTGCCGGGGTCGGGGATGTTAATCCATCTCCCTGCCCTTAAATGGCTTGGCAGAAACGCCTGTGTAGCCTGCGAACCAAAGGAAGGACTGGAAAAGACAGAAAGACACACACTCGACCTTTATGTTAGGGGTTAGTTGCTGCTAAGCACTATCAACCCTACAAAAGAGGGAGACTCAACCTAGCATGCATGCTAAAACTTAGGGCGCCAGCGCTTCATTTATTTATGCTCAGGGTCTGCGCCTAACTCTGTACAAAGGGTTACATGCCTCGTCGGCAAGGCTTGTACAAAAGGTGGTTTGCCGGGAGGCCCAGTAACCGCGCCTCATGGGTAAAACTTATGAAGATGTTCGATGTCCAGGAGTTGCTCACTGGGATACCATCTTCGGTCTCCAGGCAGACTGCGCCAGGCCTGGTGACTCGTATTACCTGACAAGGGCCTTCCCACTTTGGCGTCAACTTGTTGGAATTCTTGGCCGACTGAACGCACTAAAGAACAAGGTCGCCTTCCTCAAGACTTCGGGCATGAACCTTGCGGCTATGGTGGCGGCGCAAAGCTTGCTAGTAGCGTGCAGCTCGCACAGCCGCCCGAAGACGATCTTCCTCAACGAGCATCGCATCATCTTGCCGCAACTGCTCTTTCTCAAGCTCGTCATAAGCGAGCACTCGAGGTGACCCGTATGTGAGTTCCGTGGGGAGAACTGCTTCTGCCCCGTATACCAGGGCAAACGGTGTCTAGCCGGTGGCTCGATTTGGCATCGTTCTGATCGACCAAAGAACCGTTGGAAACTCATCAATCCAGGCCTTCCACACTTGTGCAGCCTGTCAAAAGTCTTTGTCCTCAGGCCTCGCAGTACTTCAGCATTTGACCTCTCTGCCTGGCCGTTGCTCCGTGGGTGTGCCACTGAAGTGAAACAGACCTTGCTACCGAGGTCTTGGATGTATTGCATGAAGGTGCGGCTTGTGAACTGCGTGCCATTTTCGGTGATGACCCTGTTTGGCACACCAAAACTGCAAACTAGCCCCTTGAATAACTTGACGGCTGACTGTGTTGTCATCTTCCTCACTGCTTCCAGTTTGGGCCACTTTGTGAACTTGTCGATTGCGACGTACAAGTACTCAAAGCCCCCGACAGCATGGGGGAAGGGGCCCAGTATGTCGAGCCCCCAGACCGAAAATGGCCAGGAGAGAGGGATTGTTTGAAGGGCTTGAACTGGCCGATGAAGCTTCTTTGAATGGAACTGACACGCTTCACACTTGGTTACTAGCGCAGCTGCATCTTGGAGGGCTGTGGGCCAGAAGAAACCTTGCCAGAATGCCTTGCTGGCAAGGGCCCTTGACCCTATGTGGGAGCCACATACACCTCCATGTATCTCTGCCAATAGCTCTAGTCCGTGCTCTTGAGGAATGCACTTCAGCCTGACACCGTTTGGCCTCCTTCTGTACAGGGTATCATCCACAAACTGGTACATGCTGGACCAACGGGCCACTTTCTCTACTTCTTCCTGCTCCTCGGGGAGCTCTCCTGTTTGGAGGAAACGGACGGTGGGCTGCGCCCATGCCGGAGCCTGGGGCTCGACGGCAAGGACCAAAGGCACATCTTCGGCCGCAGGGGCAGCTACCTCTACGGTCAGGGCCTGGGGCCCTGTCGGAGGTAGTTGCCCCTCGGCAAGCTTGGGGTACCCGACAACCTCCTTGTCGGCGGCTCCTGGGAGCTCGGCGGGAAGGTACTTGTCGGGGCTTGTCTTCCTTCGCTTGTTTTGCCATGCTAATGGCTCTAAGAATGGCTGAATTAACTGGAATACAAAGGTACATGGTTCCACAGGCAACTTGAGGGCAGCACGTTTCGACAGGTCGTTGGCAATGATGTTCTTCGCTCGGGGAACATGCTCTGCTTGTAGGCTGTCGAAATGTTCTTCCAACTTCCTCACTTCATTCACGTAGGCCTCCATCAGCGGGCTTTGGTAATCCTTGTTAACTTGCTTGACGATGAGCTGCGAATCACCTCTGATGATGAGCTTCTTGATTCCAGGTCTGCCGCGATCCTGAGACTGGCAAGCAACCCCTCGTACTCTGCCGTATTGTTTGTTGATTTTTCCCGGGGAAAGTGCATTTGGATCACGTACTTGAGGTGCTCTCCGGTGGGTGCGACGAGTAGCACGCCAACACCAGCACCTTGGAGTGAGAAAGCTCTGTCAAAGTACATAATCCACTCACTGCTCGTCTCCTTGCCGAGAAGGGCGGTTGATACGTCCATTTTGCATCATGCTTTTATATCAATATTTATTGCATTATGGGCTGTTATTACACATTATATCTCAATACTTATGGCTATTCTCTCTTATTTTACAAGGTTTACCATGAAGAGGGGGAATGCCGGCAGCTGGAATTCTGGCTGGAAAAGGAGCAAACATTGGAAACCTATTCTGCACTGCTCCAAAAATCCTAAAACTCCACGGAACTTATTTTTGGAATTAGTAAGAAATATTGAGCGAAAGAAACACCTGAGGGGGCCCACACCCTGGCCAGGAGAGTGGGGGCGCGCCCACCCCTACTAGGCGCGCCCCCCTGTCTCCTGGGCCCCCTGGTGGCCCTCCGGTGTCCATCTTCTGCTATATGAAGGCTTTTACCCTGGAAAAAATCATGGGCAAGCTTACGGGATGAAACTCCGCCGCCACGAGGCGGAACCTTGGCGGAACCAATCTAGAGCTCCGGCAGAGCTGTTCTGCCAGGGAAACTTCCCTCCGGGAGGGGGAAATCATCACCATCATCATCACCAATGATCCTCTCATCGGGAGGGGGTCAATCTCCATCAACATCTTCACCAGCACCATCTCCTCTCAAAACCCTAGTTCATCTCTTGTATCCAATCTTGTATCCAAACCACAAAATGGTACCTGTGGGTTGCCAGTAGTGTTGATTACTCCTTGTAGTTGATGCTAATTGGTTTACTTGGTGGAAGATCATATGTTCAGATCCTTAATGCATATTATTACTCCTCTAGTTACGAACATGAATATGCTTTTTGAGTAGTTACGTTTGTTCCTGAGGACATGGGTGAAGTCTTGCTATTAGTAGTCATGTGAAATTTGGTATTCGTTCGATATTTTGATGAGATGTATGTTGTCTTTTCCTCTAGTGGTGTTATGTGAACGTCGACTACATGACACTTCACCATTATTTGGGCCTAGAGGAAGGCATTGGGAAGTAATAAGTATATGATGGGTTGCTAGAGTGACAGAAGCTTAAACCCTAGTTTATGCGTTGCTTCGTAAGGGGCTGATTTGGATCCATATGTTTAATGTTGTGGTTAGGTTTACCTTAATACTTCTTTTGTAGTTGTGGATGCTTGCAATAGGGGTTAATCATAAGTGGGATGCTTGTCCAAGTAAGGGCAGTACCCAAGCACCGGTCCACCCACATATCAAATTATCAAAGTACCGAACACGAATCATATGAGCGTGATGAAAACTAGCTTGACGATAATTCCCATGTGTCCTCGGGAGCTCTTTTCTCATTATAAGAAATTGTCCAGGCTTATCCTTTGCTACAAAAAGTATTGGGCCACCTTTCTGCACTTTATTTACTTTCATTGCTTGTTACTCGTTACAATTTATCTTATCACAAAACTATCCGTTACCTACAATTTCAGTGCTTGCAGAGAAAACCTTACTGAAAAGCGCTTATCATTTCCTTCTGCTCCTCGTTGGGTTCGACACTCTTACTTATAGAAAGGACTAAATAGATCCCCTACACTTGTGGGTCATCAAGACTCTTTTCTAGCGCCGTTGCCGGGGAGTGTAGCGCTTTTGGTGAGTGGAACTTGGTAAGGAAACATTTATATAGTGTGCTGAAATTTTCTGTTACTTGTTACTATGGAAACTAATCCTTTGAGGGGCTTGTTTGGGGTATCTTCGCCCCGACCAGAAGAGCAAAGAGTTGCTCCTCAACCTATTGAACCTACTGAAAATATTTACTTTGAGATTCCTTCGGGTATGATAGAGAAACTGCTAGCTAATCCATTTGCAGGAGATGGAACATTGCATCCCGATTTACACCTTATCTTTGTGGATGAAGTTTGTGGATTATTTAAGCTTGCAGGTATTCTCGATGATGTTGTCAAAAGGAAGGCCTTCCCTTTATATTTTAAGGGAGATGCATTGACATGGTACAGGCTATGTGATGATATGAGATCTTGGAATTATAAACGATTGAAGTTGGAATTTCACCAGAAGTTCTATCCTATGCATCTTGTTCATCGTGATCACAATTACATATATAATTTCTGGCCTCGCGAAGGAGAAAGCATCGCTCAAGCTTGGGGGAGGCTCAAATCAATGTTATATTCATGCCCCAATCATGAGCTCTCCAGAGAAATGATTATTCAAAAATTTTATGCCCGGCTTTCTCTCAATGATCGCAACATGCTTGATACTTCCTGTGCTGGTTCTTATATGCTGAAGACTATTGAATTCAAATGGGACTTATTGGAAAGAATCAAACGCAATTCTGAAGGTTGGGGTTCCGACGATGTAAGGAGTCAGGTATGACACCTAAGTTTGATTGTGTTAAATCTTTTATGGATACCGATGCTTTTCATGGATTTAGCGCTAAGTATGGACTTGACTCTGAGATAGTAGCTTCTTTCTGTGAATCTTTTGCTACTCATGTTGATCTCCCTAAGGAGAAGTGGTTTAAGTATAATCCTCCCGTTGAAGTAAAAGTAGTTGCACCTATTACAGTTGAAGAAAAGACGGTCACCTATAGTGATCCTATTGTTCCTACTACTTATGTTGAGAAACCTCCTTTTCCTGTTAGGATAAAGGATCATGCTAAAACTTCGACTGTTGTTCGTAAGAGTAATACTAGGACTTATACACCTCCTGAGAAAATCAAAGTTGAACCTAGTATTGCTATGGTTAAAGATCTCTTGGATGATGATTTAGATGGGCATGTTATTTACTTCTGTGGTGAGACTGCTAATATTGTTAGACCAGATACTAAGATACATAGACCTGTGGTAGGCATGCCTGTTATTTCTGTTAAAATAGGAGATCATTGTTATCATGGCTTATGTGACATGGGTGCTAGTGCTAGTGCAATACCCTATGACTTATATAAAGAAATTATGCATGATATTGCACCCACTGAAATAGAAGATATTGATGTTACTATTAAGCTTGCCAATAGGGATACCATTAAGCCAGTTGGGATTGTTAGAGATGTTGAAGTCTTGTGTGGGAAGGTTAAATATCTCGCTGATTTTCTTGTTCCTGGTTCCCCACAAGATGACTTTTGTCCCATTATTTTTGGTAGACCCTTCTTGAATAGTGTTAATGCTAAGATTGATTGTGAAAAGGATACTGTTACAATTGGCTTAGAGGGTATGTCTCATGAGTTTAATTTTGCTAAGTTTCGTAGACAACCTCATGATAGAGAATCACCTAGTAAGGATGAGATTATTGGTCTTGCTTCCATTGCCGTGCCTCCTACGGATCCGTTAGAACAATATTTGCTAGACCATGAAAATGATATGTTTATGAAGGAAAGAAGGGAAATAGATGAAGTGTTCCTTAAACAGGAACCTATGCTGAAACACAACCTTCCCATTGAAATTCTTCAGGATCCCCCTCCACCCAAGGGTGATCTCGTGTTTGAACTCAAACCATTACTTGATAATCTTAAGTATGCTTATCTTGATGAAAAGAAAATATATACTGTTATTATTAGTGCTAACCTTTCAGAGCAAGAAGAAGAAAGATTATTGAAAACTCTGAAGAAGCACCGTGCTGCTATTGGATATACTCTGGATGATCTCAAGGGTATTAGTCCCACGTTATGCCAACACATAATTAATTTGGAGGACAATGCCAAACCAGTTAGAGATCCTCAACGACGACTGAATCCCAAGATGAAAGAAGTGGTAAGAAAGGAGATACTAAAGCTCCTTGAGGCAGGTATAATTTATCCCATTGCTGATAGTGATTGGGTAAGCCTTGTCCATTGTGTTCCTAAAAAGGGAGGTATTACTGTCGTTCCTAATGATAAAGATGAATTGATCCTGCAAAGAATTATTACAGGTTATAGGATGGTAATTGATTTCCGTAAATTAAATAAAGCTACTAAGAAAGATCATTACCCTTTACCTTTTATTGATCAAATGCTAGAAAGACTATCCAAACACACACATTTTTGCTTTCTAGATGGTTATTCTGGTTTCTCGCAGATACCTGTGCTAGCGAAGGATCAATCTAAAACTACTTTTACTTGCCCTTTCGGTACTTTTGCTTATAGACGTATGCCTTTTGGTTTATGTAATGCACCTGCTACCTTTCAAAGATGTATGATGGCTATATTCTCTGACTTTTGTGAAAAGATTTGTGAGGTGTTCATGGATGATTTCTCCATTTATGGATCCTCTTGTGATGATTGCTTGAGCAACCTTGATCGAGTTTTGCAGAGATGCGAAGACACTAGTCTCGTCTTGAATTGGGAAAAGTGCCACTTGATGGTTAATGAAGGCATTATCTTGGGGCATAAGATTTCCGGGAGAGGTATTGAAGTTGATAAGGCTAAAGTTGATGCTATTGAAAAGATGCCATGTCCCAAGGACATAAAAGGTATAAGAAGTTTCCTTGGTCATGCCAGTTTTTATAGGAGGTTCATTAAGGACTTTTCTAAAATCTCTAGGCCTCTGACTAATTTATTGCAAAAAGATATTCCTTTTGTTTGATGATGATTGTGTAGAAGCATTTGAAATACTTAAGAAAGCTTTGATCACTGCACCTATTGTTCAGCCACTTGACTGGACTTACCCTTTGAAATTATGTGCGATGCTAGTGATTATGCTGTAGGTGCTGTTCTAGGTCAAAGAGTTGAATGTTATCTAGTATGCTAGTAAGACTCTTGATATTTCCCAGAAAAATTATGCTACTACTGAAAAAGAATTCTTAGCAGTTGTGTTTGCTTGTGATAAGTTTAGACCTTATATTGTTGATTCCAAAGTTACTATTCACACTAATCATGCTGCTATTAAATATCTTATGGAAAAGAAAGATGCTAAGCCTAGACTCATTAGATGGGTTCTCTTGCTCCAAGAATTTGATTTGCATATTATTGATAGAAAGGGAGCTGAGAACCCCATTGCAGACAACTTGTCTAGGTTAGAGAATGTTCTTGATGACCCACTGCCTATTGATGATAGCTTTCCTGATGAACAATTAGCGGTCGTTAATGCTTCTCGTACTGCTCCTTGGTATGCTTCTTGTGCTAATTACATTGTTGCTAAATTTATACCACCTAGTTTCACATACCAGCAAAAGAAGAAGTTTTATTATGATTTAAGACATTACTTCTGGGATGACCCACACCTTTATAAAGGAGTAGATGGTGTTATTAGACGTTGTGTACCTGAGCATGAACATGAACAAATCCTATGCGAGTGTCACTCTGAATCATATGGAGGACACCATGCTGGAGATAGAACTGCACACAAGGTATTGCAACCCGGTTTTTATTGGCCTACTCTCTTCAAAGATGCTTGTAAGTTTGTCTTATCTTGTGATGAATGTCAAAGAATTGGTAATATTAGTAGACGTCAAGAAATGCCTATGAATTATTCTCTTGTTATTGAACCATTTGATGTTTGGGGCTTTGATTATATGGGACCCTTTCCTGCCTCTAATGGTTATACACATATTTTAGTTGCTGTTGATTACGTTACTAAGTGGGTAGAAGCTATTCCAACTAGTAGTGCTGATCATAACACTTCTATTAAAATGCTTAAAGAAGTTATTTTTTCGAGGTTTGGAGTCCCTAGATATCTTATGACTGATGGTGGTTCACATTTTATTCATGGTGCTTTCCGTAAGATGCTTGCTAAGTATGATGTTAATCATAGAATCACATCTCCTTATCATCCGCAGTCTAGTGGTCAAGTAGAGTTGAGCAATAGAGAGCTCAAACTAATTTTGCAAAAGACTGTTAATAGATCTAGAAATAATTGGTCCAAAAAACTTGATGATGCATTATGGGCCTATAGAACTGCATACAAAAATCCTATGGGTATGTCTCCATATAAGATGGTTTACGGAAAAGCTTGTCATTTACCTCTAGAACATGAACATAAAGCATATTGGGCTATTAAAGAGCTCAACTATGACTTCAAACTTGCCGGTGAGAGGAGGTTGTTTGATATTAGGTCACTTGATGAATGGAGAACCCAAGCCTATGAGAATGCCAAGCTATTCAAAGAAAAAGTCAAACGCTGGCATGACAAAAGGATACAAAAGCGTGAGTTTAACGTAGGTGATTATGTGTTATTATTCAACTCCCGTTTAAGATTTTTTGTAGGAAAACTTCTCTCTAAATGGGAAGGTCCTTACGTTATCGAGGAGGTCTATCGTTCTGGTGCCATAAAAATCAACAACTTCGAAGGCACAAGTCCGAGGGTGGTGAACGGTCAAATAATTAAACATTATATCTCAGGTAATCCTATCAATGTTGAAACTAATATTATTGAAACCGTAACCCCGGAGGTATACATAAGGGACACTTTCCAGAACATTCTAGACTCTGAAAAGGAATAGGTATGTGGTACGGTAAGTAAACCGACTCCAAAACAATTCTAATGGCAATTTTTATCAGTTTTGGAATATTTAAGAATTTTAGGAAGAAAGAAGTAGTCCGGGAAGGACATGAGGCCTCCATGAGGGTGGAGGGCGCGCCCACCCTTCCTGGGCGCGCCCCCCTGTCTCGTGGCCACCTCGTGTGCCTCCCGGACTCCGTTTTCTTGCATGTTACGTATTTTGGTCGGTAAAAATTCATTATATGATCTCCCGAAGGCTTTGACCACCGTATCACGCAAATATCCTCTGTTTTCGTTTCGAGCTGTTCTGTTACAGATTTAGAGCAATATGTCGTCTCAGGATTTGGAAGGAGAAAGCTATGTTGCTGATTACCTTGCAGACCCTAAGGTCTACGGGGACTTGGAGCATGATGGATGGACCTCTGAAGAAGAGGAAGACTATGAACCTAAGGGAAAAGAGGAGACGAGTTCAGACGAAGACGAAGCCCCATTACCTCAGCCTGGGGACATGCATGTGGAGTTTAAAAAGTCAAGCCTCCCTGATAGAGCAAAGAAGCCAAAGATCGAGTTTATCCCTTTTCGTCTCTTGTAGGAAAATAAACAGGAATTGTGCAAAAGACTATTAAGCCTTGAGCAGGAGATCGAGGACCTAAAAGAGCAGAATACTATACTCAAGCGTAAATTGAGGAAGACTTCATCAACAACTCCTACTTCACCACCTCCGAGGACATAATCACATGGGTATGGGCACTCCCCTTGGCAACTGCCAAGCTTGGGGGAGGTGACCCGGTATCGTATCACCATCACACTCCTATCTTTACCGTTTTATTTAGTTTGATCCTTTTAGTAGTATCTTGATCTAGTAGATTGAAGTTTTGATATCAAGTAGTTTTGAGTTTTGCTTTGTGATCTCTTTATGTAATCGAGTCTGTGAGCTATCTATAATAAAGATTAGTGTTGAGTCAAGGGCTTTGCTATGTTGCTATGATCTTGAGAAAGTAGAAATAATAAAAGAGTTCATATTGATCTTATGGATAGTAATGACTTCACACATAGAAAGTATGAGGCATAAAAGTTGTTGAGAGTTGATAAACGTAGCTTTGGTCATTGTTGCAATTAATAGGAAGTAATAAGGAAAGAGAGGTTTCACATACAAATATATTATCTTGGACATCTTTTATGATTGTGAAGCACTCATTAAGTATGACATGCTAAAAGAGTTGACGTTGGACAAGGAAGACAACGTAATGGTTTATGTTTTCTCACATCTCAGTTAAAATATATTGTCATAGACCTTCCAAACATGTTGAGCTTGCCTTTCCCCCTCATGCTAGCCAAATTCCTTGCACTAAGTAGAGATACTACTTGTGCTTCCAAATACCCTTAAACCCAGTTTTGCCATGAGAGTCCACCATACCTACCTATGGATTGAGTAAGATCCTTCAAGTAAGTTGTCATGTTGCAGGCAATAAAAATTGCCCTCTAAATATGTATGACTTATTAGTGCAAAGAAAATAAGCTTTATACGATCTTGTTGTGGAAGCAATAAAAGCGACGGACTACATAATAAAGGTCCACATACAAGTGGCAATATAAAGTGACGCTCTTTTGCATTAAGATTTCATGCATCCAACCCAAAACGCACATGACAACCTCTGCTTCCCTCTACGAAGGGCCTATCTTTTACTTTATGTTTTTACATTATGCTTGAGTCAAGGTGATCTTCACCTTTCCCTTTTTCATTTTATCCTTTGGCAGACGGCAAAGACCTTTGAATCTTTGCCGTCTGCTGGCGGACGGCAAAGAGCGCCATTAATGCCCTAATGACTCTGACGCCACCCCACTGCCGTTCGTTGTCTTTGTCGTCTGCTGGCCTTAGATGGCGGACGGCACAATCCTTTGCCGTCCGTTTCGTGGAAGCGGACGGCAAAGAAGGCCTTTGCTGGCACCTGTTCAGACGGACAGTTTGCCGTCTACTGGCGGGCGGCAAAGATGTTTGCCGTCCGGGATCTATGCCTTTGCCGTCTGCCATGGCGGACGGCAAAGAAGCTGTTTCCAGTAGTGAATCCACCAAAAAGGGGGAGATTGTAAGGGCATATTTCTCCCTAAGTGGTTTTGGTGATTGATGACAATGCATTTGCGGATTAATTGTGTGCATTGAGCATTTCAGATATCTCATGTCTAGGCACAAGACGATTCGGTGCCCCTCAGAGCCTATCGAAGATGAGGTTTCTCTATGTTTCTTTTCAGTGGATTTGAGTCATAGGAAAGTCATACTATTAAGAAGGGGTCCACTTCGGAAAGGTTAGGGTGGAATCAACGCGTACACATATGTTCCTTTGCACCACCTTTCCTTCGCTTCTTTGGATCACGGTCGTTTCCCTTATCGTTGCAAAGATGAAGGCTTCCAAGTGCTACTGTTTTGTGGCTTGCGGTAGTACTACTCAATGAAACAGTAGTACCGCAGTGGCCCATGGTAGTATCGCCCGCTGCAGCGGTAGTACCACGCGGTGCGGTAGTACCGCTCCTACCACGCGGTAGTAACGTGACCTCTAGCCCAGAACGGTGACATGCGCGGAAGTAGGGGTGGAAGTAATTTTTTACTTCTGCACCCTACGCGGTAGTACCGCTCCCTATGAGCTATAGTATCGTGCCGGATTTTTGCACAGACCGAAACTCAGCAAAAGTAGCCACGGATATAATTTTATTAGTCCGTGCCTTCCCAGCCGAGATGGAACCCTACCTTGCGGTAGTACCGCAAGGGCACGCAGTAGTACCGCTCCGGTGGTTCTACCGCTCATTGCTTTACGCAACAAGGCATCGTCTAGCCCCTGCCGCACAAGCGGTAGTACCGCACTGCCCAGCGGTAGTACCGCATGTCATTGCGGTAGTACCGTGGGTATGAGCGGTAATGAAGGAAATATGCCCTAGAGGCAATAATAAAGTTGTTATTTATATTTTGTTATATCATCATAAATGTTTATTATTCATGCTAGAATTGTATTGACCGGAACTTAGTACATGTGTGAATACATAGACAAAACAGAGTGTCCCTAGTATGCCTCTACTTGACTAGCTCGTTAATCAAAGATGGTTAAGTTTCCTGACCATAGACATGTGTTGTCATTTGATGAACGGGATCACATCATTAGGAGAATGATGTGATGGACAAGACCCATCTGTTAGCTTAGCATAATGATCATTTAGTTTTATTGCTATTGCTTTCTTCATGACTTATACATGTTCCTCTAACTATGAGATTATGCAACTCCTGAATACCGGCGAAACACCTTGTGTGCTATCAAACATCACAACGTAACTGGGTGATTATAAAGATGCTCTACAGGTGTCTCCGAAGGTGTTTGTTGGGTTGGCATAGATCAAGATTAGGATTTGTCACTCCATATATCAGAGAGGTATCTCTGGGCCCTCTCGGTAATGCACATCACTATAAGCCTTGCAAGCAATATGACTAATGAGTTAGTTACGGGATGATGCATTATGGAATGAGTAAAGAGACTTGTCGGTAACGAGATTGAACTAGGTATGATGATACCGACGATCGAATCTTGGGCAAGTAACATACCAATGACAAAGGGAATGACGTATGTTGTTATGCGGTTTGACTGATAAAGATCATCATAGAATATGTAGGAGCCAATATGAGCATCCATGTTCCGCTATTGGTTATTGACTGGAGATGTGTCTCGGTCATGTCTAGATAGTTCTCGAACCCGTAGGGTCCGCACGCTTAACGTTTGATGACGATTTGTATTATGAGTTATGTGATTTGATGACCGAAGTTTGTTCGGAGTCCCGTATGAGATCACAGACATGACGAGGAGTCTCGAAATTGTCGAGAGGTAAAGATTCATATATTGGAAGGTTGCATTTGGACATCGGAATGGTTCCGAGTGGTTCAGGCATTTTTCTGCAGTACTGGGAGGTTACCGGAACCTCGCGGGAGAAGTATTGGGTCTATTGGGCCTTATTGGAGGAGAGGAGAAAGGCCACTCGAGAGGGCCCTCCCCCCTTGCCCAAACCGAATTGGACTAGGGGAGGGGCTGGCCCCCCTCTTTCCTTCTCCCTCTCTCTCCCTTCCCCTTTTCCCTCTCCGGTGGAAGGAAGGATGGGGGGCCGAATCCTACTTGGACTAGGAGTCCAAGTAGGACTCCTCCCTTATGGTGCGCCCCCCTAGGCCGGCCAACTCCTCCTCCCCACCTTTATATACGGAGGCGGGGGGCACCCCGAAGGCACAACGGACATCTCTTAGCCATGTGCGGTGTTGATACGTCTCCAACGTATCTATAATTTATGAAGTATTCATGTTGTTATTTTATCATTCTTGGATATTTTACAATCATTTTATAGCAACTTTATATCATTTTTGGGGACTAACCTATTAACCCAGTGCCTGGTGCAAGTATTCATGTTGTTATTTTATCATTCTTGGATATTTTACAATCATTTTATAGCAACTTTATATCATTTTTGGGGACTAACCTATTAACCCAGTGCCTAGTGCCAGTTGTTGTTTCTTGCTTGTTTTTTACATCGCAGGAAATCAATACCAAACGGAGTCCAAATGAACCGAAACTTCACGGAGATTTTTTATGGACCAGAAGACCAATGGTGGGCCAAAGAAGCACCTGGGGGTGCCCCGAGGGGGGCACAACCCACCAGGGTGCGCCAGGGCCCCCGGCGCGCCCAGGTGGGTTGTGCCCAGCTCGGTGGCCTCTTGCACCCCCTCTTTGCACTATAAATTCCCAAATATTCCGAAACCCTTCAGAGTTAACCTAGATCAGAAGTTCCGCCGTCGCAGGCCTCTATAGCCATGAGAAACCAATCTAAACCCCGTTTCGGCACCCTGCCGGAGGGGGAGATCATCACCGGTGGCCTTCTTCATCATCCCGGCGGCCACCATGATGAGGAGGGAGTAGTCCACCCATGGGGCTGAGGGTTTGTACCAGTAGCTATGTGTTTAATCTCTCTCTCTCTCTCTCTCCCATGATCTATATCGTGGGATTTGTTAATATAGATGGATCATATGATGTTTCTCCCCTCTATACTCTTGTTGTGATGAATTGAATCTTTACCCTTTGAAGTTTTGTCTTGTCGGATTAAATATTCAGATATGAGAACACATGATGTATGTCTTGCAGTATGAATACTTGAGGTGATAATGGGGTATCGTATTGATTCACTTGATGTATGTTATGGCACTCAACTTGCGGATTCCCGAGGTGACGTTGGGGTAATCTATGCATAGGGGTTGATGCACGTTTTTATTATTTTTCTCCGATAGAAACTTTGGGGTCTCTTTGTAGTTCTTTGTGTGGATTGAGTATTATGAATATGAATTTGCTTTTGTATTATTTTAGTACGAACTCTAGGATAGATCGAATGGAAAAAATAGCTTTGTGTTATTTTAGTACGAACTCTTGAATAGATCGAACAGAAAGAATAGCTTTGAGGTGGTTTCGTACCCTACAAACAATTTCTATCTTTTGTTCTCCGCTATTAGGAACTCGGGAGTGATTCTTTATTGCACTCTGAGGGATAATCGTATGATCCAACTATGTTAGCACTATTGAGAAATTGCACTAGCGAAAATACGGACCCTAGGCCTTGTTTTTAAGCATTGCAATACCGTTTTTGTGCCCGTTTACTATTTGCTACCTTGTTGTTTTTATTTATTCAGATTACAAAAATATATTTCTACCATCCATATTACACTTTTACCACCATCTCTTCGCCTAACTAGTGCACCTATACAATTTGCCATTGTATTGGGTGTATTGGGGACACAAGAGATTTCTTGTATTTGGTTGCGGGGTCATGTGAGAGAGACCATCTTCATCCTACACCTCTCATGGATTGATAAACCTTAGGTCATCCACTTAAGGGAAAATTTCTACTATCCTACAAAACTCTGTGCTTGGAGGCCCAACACGTGTCTACAAGAATAAAGTTGCATAGTAGACATCAAGCTCTTTTCTGACGCCGTTGCTGAGGAGGTGAGTGCATAAAGGTATATCTTTAGATCTTGCAATTGAATCCTTTAGTTTCTTGTTTTATCTCTGGTTTGGTTTGTAAAAGAAAAACTGCAAAAAAAAGGGAATTGCGGTTGCATCATATTATTGATCATCTTTATAATATATTTCTTCAAAATGATGGTTCAAAAAATTGTGCTCAATTGTTAGAAGAAGAAGTCAATAAAATGTTTGGCATAAAATATTTGAATGATGATCATGATTGCAATGTTGTTAGAATGAATGCTTTGAATATCCAAAATGCTAATGATGATTACACGAGTCATGACAAAAATGTTTCTTATAAGCATGTCACTTTTTGCAGAGTATATTGGGAGTGCAATTGCACACCAAAAAGGGAAGATAGATTTTGTAAGAAGCATAAATATTTAGAAACAAAAAAACTGCAAGAGAGGCTAGATGATTGTGCTGAAAGATTTAATTTTTTCGCCATCCTTGTGAACTTTGCAATGAACATGGTCATTTAAATCTCCAATGCAAATTCTTTCATGATCAAATCGTGTCCAAAAATTGTGATAACTTGATTACCCTTGAGCATCATAAAGAGCTTAGTCTTCTTTTGGGGTATGAAGAAATGAAACGTAGAACTAAGGGTATTCCAAAATTTAATCTCGAGAGATTTCGTGATTCTAATCTAGAAGAAATTTATATGTTTTGTGCGGTAAATTGCATTGAGAATCCTTATATTGCCAACTAATTAAAGACAAGAAAACAAATGGAGTATGAAGAGAGTACTAATGAAAGGGAAAATATTTCCCAATACCCTCCTAGTGTTTATTATGACGAATTAGGTAACGAGGAGGAGCTTCCTATCCAATCAATCTCTTCAACAAGAAGCTTAAAAAATAATTAAACCCACACATGATGTGGTGAAGAAGAAGAAAAGAAGAAAGAATAAAGGTAAAAAGGTATATCTCCCAAATAATGTTGCTCCTATCACCATTGTGCCTCATGAAAGTGAATCAAATATGTTGATGGAGGATGATGATATCGAGTATGATTTTGTGATACCTACTACTTTTTGTAATGATTACGATTGGAAAGACAATGATATCCCTTATGATCTTGAAAATCTTTTTAGCACTTGGTTGGAAGAATATGGTAATAATGTTTGCTATACTATTGGTGCCATTCATGCTATTGATAAGAACGATTGTGATGATATGCAAAACCACAAGCTTGGGGATGTTATGTTTAATAAGTATGACATGTTTGAAGATTTATTTGCTGGAAATAATGCTTGTCCTAAGCTTGGGGATGTTTTGCTTAATGAATATGATCCTTTGATTCCTTCAACTTTCGATAAGAAAATTTATTATGATGATAGAATGCCTCCTATTTATGATGATTACATTGATAAAAGTGGGTTTGGAAGAGTGTCAACTCTATGTATGTAACAGCCTGGTTTTTGGCCCTTTTCTTTTTCTTTTGATTTATTTGTTTTTTGCTCTGCTTTTCTTTTTGGAGTGGTTCTATGGTCTTGCTACCTGGGAAATCATCCTCATTTCCCCTCCCAAGTGGCTCATCCTTCTCAAAACCTTGACAAAGATCATGTCACTTCACTCTTTGACCAAACCCTAAAATCTTTTGATAGGGAATATTCCTTTTTCATTAAAGGAATAACCCTATCTGCCCTAGGTTGTGAAGCAACCTATATTTCTGTCCATCCAAAAATCCCCAAATAATTCTCATAATTCCTTTGGGTCATATATAGCTCAAATATGCCCAAACATTTCCTTGGCCAGTTCAAAAATAATTCCCCATTATTCCTTTTCTATTCTGCCTTAAATGGCACTTTGTGAAGGAAGTGTCATTTATATTTTTCCTAGTAGCTCCCAACCTTTTTGGGCATGATTATATGCCCAAATAATCGCCTCATGCATAAGTTCAACTTTATTTGCCTAGCCAATTTCGTTAGTGAATTTTCAAAGTTTCTGTCAGACAGAAGGCTTTGTGAAAGAAGTACTAGCTAGGAGTATACAAATGAGTTGAAATTGTGCACACTCCTTAATGTGATCATTTTAACCCCCTCCCCCCATTTTCAGCCCCATCCAATTAACTATGTGAGCACACGAGCAAATCTTTGATTCTGGCAATATTTTTAGGTTGTGAAGCAAGTGTATTTTATATTGCTTCAAAAATCCTGATAAATTACCAGATCATTCTTACACCCATAAAACATTTCTCCACCCAATTTGGCATCATTTCATTTGATCCATTTGATCACCAAAATTATTCCAAGTTTTTGGACAGAAATGATGTTTGTGAAGCAAGTGACATTTTGGCTTGTCCATTTGGCATGAGCTTTTTACAGCATCTTTATATGTCCATATATTGAGGATTTGCCAAGTTGCATCCCATTCTATAACTCCATGTTAGTGCATCATCTTAATCTGGTTTCTGACCAGATTAGGTAGTTGTTAAGCAACTACATTAAATCTTGATCCAAATCTTCTCACAGTTACGAGGATGAAAGTCCTTCTTACCCTAAACCTCCCAGACAACTCCATTGCTCCCAAACTTCTTCGTGTTGATCACTAGTGTTCATCCAAGTTTACTGCAGTAAACTTCATATGGTGATTACCATTTAACCAGAGCCTTTTTCACCAAACTACCACCGCAGTTGTAACCTCCCCTGGAAGAACTTACCCATAGACAACAATTTCCAACCCATCTTCCCCGCTTCATGCCAGTGCACACGGTGACCACGACAATGGCATCACTGTGCACGCGCTTTGTGTGCAGTGGCCGCGCCCAGTGGCTGTTTGTGCTAGACCCCCTCCTCCTCTTGTCACCTTCACATGCGTGAGCGTGTCCAGCAGCTGGCCCGCGTCATCGTTGTTCCCCTGGACCCCTCTCCCCCTCCGTCCGTTTCCTCAATGGCACTCACCGATGCTCGTCGCCGAACGATCACGGGAGCACAGTGCCCCGACATGTTTTAATGGTGCTCGGCTTCTTCCTCTGCTCCCCGGCGTCGTCTACCTCTCCGTGATCCCTGCATCAATGCTTCTTCGTCTTCCCGTGCCAGCCCGTGCTCGCTAAGCTAGCTAGAGATTTGGCCAAGCTTGAGCGGCGTCACTCGGCCTCGGCCTCGGCCTCCCTCGCCCCGGCTATATATAGGCCTCCCCTCGCCTCCCGAGCATCCCACCAGCCTCACCTTGCTCCCCTAGTCCTCCCGAGCCTCTTCCCCTACCTCCTGGAGCCCTCCATGACCACCATTGCCGCAATGGCCGCCGGCCATGCTCGGCTAGATTCGATCAACGCCATCCCCCTCCTTGCCTTCCACCACCAACAGAGATCTCCCTCAACTCCGGTGAATCCCTCCCGAGCACTGCCCCTCCCGTTCCTCCATCATAGCCTCGTCTCCAGTCCCGACCGAGCCGCCGTCTGCCATGGTCCATGGTGCCCTCACTCCTACCCTCTTTGAGGCCCGTTTCATGCGGGGATGGACGTGACCCCGTCTCCTGATCGTTTTGGTGGGTCGGGTGCCGCCAGAGATGGCCGGAGCCGGCCGGACGAGCTCCTGCGCTGGCGACCTCCATCTGGACCATGGGCAAACGCGGGCGAGACGAAGACGACATTGACCCCGTCCCTAGGCCCCGCCTGTCGGCCTCTCTATGCTGATGGGCCGGCCCGGTGATGTGGATAAGTGACGGGCCCCACCCCGTGGGACCCGCACGCGCCCGGTCCCGCCCCGCTGACGTGGATAAGTGGACACGGCTTTTGCCGTGTATGCTGTCATCCACCGAAAGCGTATTTCCCCAAGTGCGTGTTCTGTTTTTCTATTAAGGGCTTGTTTGTGATGATTTTTATTACAAAGAGGTCCCTGGCAGGAAAACAGCTATAACTTTTTAACCGTAGCTCCAAATCAGGTGATTCCAACGCCCACTTCTTCATTTTGTTGAGCCCGTTCTCTTGGTCACCCTTTCATCATGTTTTGACAGTCTGAAAATGACCATTATGGCATTGCCCTTATTCAGCCCCCTCCGAGAGAGTACGATTTCTGGCGATTCGTTCCGCGAGTTTCTCGCACTTTCTTCCGGTGATTTTGTAGCGACCCGACCTCACATGGTCAAGTCTCTGTGCTCAGGTGTCATCCCTGGATCAGTAATGCTGACACCACACAGTACTTCGAAGGATTTATAACAGAGTAGCAATCACACACTTATTACATCGAATGTCTCAAAAGAGAACTTATTACAATAATATGGCTTAAGGCCATCTAATGCGATAACAGCGGAAGGCTTGGAAGATAAAGTGAGTCCATCAACTCCAACGGCATAGCTGAGCTGCACGGCAACGACCTACGAACCTTACTCCTCGTCTGAAAAGTCTGCAACATAATACGTTGCAGCCCGAGAATGGGTCAGCACATGGAATATGCTGGCAATGTAACACAGAAGAGCAATAACAGAATAATGCTACCACTACATGCATATTTGGCTGGTGGAAAGCTCTATGGTTACATTTTTGCGAAAAGCCAATTTTTCCCTACTTCAAAGGAATCAGTTTTAATTTAACTATCATGGTGGTTGAAACATCATTTGAGAAGGTAACCCCAACTCAATGATCCCAATTAAAAATACTTAACAACCCAGCAAGATTAATTAAGAGTGTTGAGATACATGCGAATACTCAAGTACTAGATACTCAGAATTGTCCATAACCAGGGACACGGCTAACCATGATTAGATTGTACACTCTGCAGAGGTTTGCGCACTTTTCCTCGCAAGACTCGATCGCCTCCGTTGATTTCTCGCACTACATGGTGTTTGAGAGACGGATGACCGAGACTCAGAGGCATTAACTCTCTACTCCGGGCAGACCATACCAAACCTACAAACCCACTACCTGTTGATCCACCTCTTCAAGAGCTTCACGCAACTTACTCAACTATGCTAGAGCCCATAATAGCTTGCGGCTGCACACGGAAGTTTCTAGCATGAATAGACTCAGTTCCCTTTGAGCCTGGGTGGCGGTCCATAGGAGAATCACACGGTAACCCCGGGATTTCCAAAAATAAAACAGGCAATCACTGGATAACCCTGGTGCCTCAATCCACCCAGATGTGTATTAAAGTTGCCACCTTAAGTAAACCATTAATTAACAATCTCACATCTGTCATGGATATCACTCAAACCCAATCCACGTCTACGAGCATAGCATGGCAATATAAGCATAACATAGAAGTAACTCCCAAGGGTTTGATAATAAACAGGGCAATAGGTTCTACCTCAGCAACTATTTCCCAATACCCACATGTCATTGGCATCCTAATCATGCAATGTTTGAAGATTGAAACTAATGCATAAAAACTGGGTATGAAAAGAGTATGATCAATGTGTTACTTGCCTTGCTGACGATCCGGGAATCCTAGAGACTCGTAGTAACACGCTTCGCACTCCGGGAATTCTATTGCAAGCAAACAATAACATACATAAGCAACAATCAAAGATGCACAAGTAGAACTCCAAATAAAAGAGTTTGACCAGAGAGTTCAACTTAAGAACTCCGGTTTGCAATAAGAATCAAATCAAACGGAGCAAGGAAACTCAAACGGTAAAAGAAACAACTTCGTTTTACAAATCTGGATTTAAGTCAAATTTTACAGAAGAAAAATCTTGTTTGAGTTGATTATTCGGAAAGAGGGTTTCGAGATGAAACTCCAGGCGCTTGAATCGCCTGATTCCGATAAACGAGCGAAAAGATAAACAGGTCTGAATATCGGATCAGAAATCGCGATCAGAATAACCGCGGAATAAATCCGATAAAAAGAAAAATGACGAACGGCTAAACGAACGAACGTTCGTTAGCAGAAACTAAACGAAGAACACGTTCGTTAGAACGAACAGACGAACGAATGTTCGCTAAGTAAATAAACTGAAGAAATAAACCGATCTAAAAAACGAACTAGGGTTTTTTAAAAAAACGAAGGGTTTTCTAAAAAAACGGCGGCGGGGTCGGGTACCTCCGGCGAGGCTTGTCCGGCGGGGCGGGCGGCTCCGGCGGGTTCGGCGAGGGGCGGCGGGCTCGGGGAGGGCGTGGGGTGGCGGCGGGAGGCGGCGGCGGCGCTTGGGCGACGGCGGCGTCTCGGCGGCGGCGAATCAGGGCTCGGCGATGGGCTCCGACGACAGCGGCGATGTGGCGGGTGGTGGCGGGGTAGTGGTGTGGCGGCGGGGCGGCGGCATAAATAGGGGGTGGGGCGGGGCGGCTTGGGGAAGGGGGCGCCCGGGGTGGAGTCCGGCTCGGACTCCCCTCGGCGTCCGTGCTGCGCACGGCGGCGCGCGCGGGGAGGCGGCGGCAGTGGCGGTTGGGCCGGCCTGCTCGGCTGGGCCTTCGGGCCAGTCGGGCGCGAGTTTTTTTTTTAAACATTCAGCCGAAAGAAAAATTCCTAGAAAAATAAATAAAAATCTAAAAATTCCAAAACAAGTTTTCTCCGTCCCAATAAAATATTTAGAACAAGATGAACTTTTCTTGGCCCCTAAAATGCAATTTTAAAACATGCAACATTTTTCTAGGGCAAATAAAAATCCCGAATAAACTCAAATAAAATCCAAAAATGATTTTAACATTTTTCCTCCAATATTTCAATTATTTTGGAGAAGTCATATTATCTCCCCTCATTTATTATTTTAAAATGAAATATTTTTCCGGAGAGAAAATAATTAAAATCAAATCCTCGTCTTCACTATTTGATAAAAATTTCAAATATGAAAATTAGAAAAATCCCCAACTCTCTCCGAAGGTCCTTGAGTTGTTTAGGATCTCGAGGATTGCAAACGAAAAGCAATAAAATATGATATGCATGGATGATCTATGTATAACATGCCAAATTAGAAATTTGGGATGTTACAAACCTACCCCCCTTAAGATGAATCTCGCCCTCGAGATTCAGGTTGGCTAGAAAATAGGTGCGGATGGTCCTTGCGAATATCCTCTTCTCGCTCCCAGGTGGCTTCCTCCTCAGTATGATGACTCCACTGAACTTTGCAAAACTTGATCACCTTGTTGCGAGTGACTCGGCTATCAAACTCAAGAATCTTTACTGGCTTTTCCTCATAGGTCGGGTTATTATCCAGCTGAATCGCCTCCAAAGGTACTGTATCATTCAACGGTATATCGGCCATCTCAGCATGACACTTCTTCAGCTGTGATACGTGGAACACATCATGTACTCCTGACAATCCTTCTGGTAACTCCAGCTTGTAGGCAACTTCTCCCATCCGTTCCAAAATACGATACAACCCTACAAATCTCGGGGCTAACTTTCCCTTAACTCCAAAATGTTTTACTCCCCTCAAGGGTGATACTCGTAGATAAGCTCTATCCCCAATTTCATAGGTTACTTCCTTGCGTTTTGAATCTGCGTAACTCTTCTGTCTGGACTGAGCAATCTTTAGTCTGTCTCTGATCAGTTTAACCTTCTCCTCTGATTCTTTGATCAAATCTGGTCCAAACAACTGACGGTCTCCTACCTCGTCGCACATCAAGGGCGTTCTACATCTGCGTCCATACAGAGCTTCGAATGATGCCATCTTCAAACTGGCCTGGTAGCTGTTGTTATAAGAAAAATCTGCGTATGGTAAATTGTCATCCCAACTAGATCCATAATCTAGCGCACAGGCTCTCAACATGTCCTCCAGAATCTGATTGACTCTCTCTGTCTGTCCATCTGTCTGCGGGTGAAAAGCTGTACTGAACTCCAATCGGGTACCCAAAGTCTGGTGTAGCTGAGGCAAAAACTTTGAAGTGAACTGCGTTCCTCTATCTGATACGATACTCCTCGGAACTCCATGTAAACATACAATCCTGGTCATATATATCTTGGCCAACTTTGCACTTGTATACGTTGTTTTCACCGGGATGAAGTGAGCTACTTTAGTCAATCGATCCACAACTACCCATATAGAATCATATCCTGCCTTCGTTCTGGGTAATCCGGTAATAAAGTCCATACCAAGTTTGTCCCACTTCCATTCGGGTATTGGCATAGGCTGTAACAGTCCTGCTGGCTTCTGATGTTCTGCCTTCACTCTCTGACATACATCGCATACGGCTACATACTCGGCAATATCCTTCTTCATTCCAGTCCACCAGAAACGTTCCTTCAAGTCCAGATACATCTTGGTGTTTCTGGGGTGAATCGAGTATGGTGAGTCATGGGCCTCCTGTAGTATCAACTTCCTGATCTCCGAATTGTTGGGAACATAAATCTGGTCCTCAAACCACAAGGTATCGTGCTCATCCTCGCGAAAACCTTTGGCTTTACCTTCGCCCATCCTCTCTCTTATCTCAGCAATCTCTTTGTCTTCCTTCTGAGCTTCTCGAATCTTGTCCAACAGCGTCGACTGAACTTCCATTGCTGCAAGAAAACCTCTTGGAACAATCTCCAATCGAAGTTCCATAATCTCCGCAGCTAACTCTTTTGGCATTCCTTTGCTCACAAGAACATTAGCATAACTCTTCCGGCTCAAAGCGTCTGCTACGACATTGGCCTTTCCTGGATGATAGTGTAGCTTCATATCGTAATCCTTTATAAGCTCCAACCATCTCCTCTGCCTGAGGTTCAACTCTTTCTGTGTGAAAATGTACTTCAAGCTCTTATGATCCGTGTACACATCACAATGGTTTCCAATAAGATAATGTCTCCAGGTCTTTAGCGCATGCACTACGGCTGCTAACTCCAAATCATGCGTGGCATAGTTCAACTCATGTGGCTTCAGTTGTCGTGAGGCATACGAAACAACTTTTCCTTCCTGCATAAGCACACATCCAAGTCCCAAGCGAGAGGCGTCACAATACACTTGAAACTCCTTATGTATATCTGGCAAGGTCAGCACTGGGGCTGTAGTCAATCGCTCCTTCAGCTCTTGAAAACTTGTCTCGCACTCCTCCGTCCATTTGAACTTAGTATCCTTCTTTAACAATTCAGTCATTGGTTTAGCAATCTTGGAAAAAATTTCAATGAATCTCCGATAATATCCCGCCAGTCCAAGGAAACTGCGGATCTCGCCAACTGAAGTGGGTGCCAACCATTCAGTGACCGACTGAACCTTACTGGGATCCACTGCTATACCCTCTCTGGATATAACATGCCCAAGAAATCCAACTTCTTTCAACCAAAACTCGCACTTGCTGAATTTGGCGTATAACTGGTGTTCCCTGAGTTTCTCGAGAACCAAACGCAAGTGTTCCGCGTGCTCCTCTTCGTTCTTCGAGTATATCATAATATCATCAATGGATACCACAACAAACTTGTCCAAATACTCCATGAACACCTTGTTCATCATACTCATGAAATAGGCAGGGGCGTTAGTCAGTCCAAATGACATGAGCGTATACTCATATAATCCATACCGTGTGGTAAACGCTGTCTTGGGTATATCCTTCTCTCGGATCTTCAACTGATGGTATCCTGATCGTAGATCAATCTTTGAAAACACCTTAGCTCCTTGTAACTGATCAAACAGATCATTAATCATCGGTAAGGGATACTTGTTCTTTATCGTTACTTCATTCAGAGCTCGGTAATCAACAACCATCCTCAGGGATTTATCCTTCTTCTCCACCAAAAGTACTGGGGCTCCCCAAGGTGACGAGCTTCTATGAATGTAACCTTTCTCCAACAACTCCTTAATCTGCTTCTTAATTTCCTCCAGGTCATTTGCTGGCATCCGATAGGGTCTCTGGGATATCGGCCCTGTTCCTGGCAATAGCTCTATCAAAAACTCGATGTCTCTATCCGGTGGCATACCTGGTAACTCTTCGGGGAAAACATCCGGAAAATCCTTTACTACAGGTACTTCCTCCTGGACAACTCCCGTGAGGGCGTTTACTTGGCTCCTCCTAGGCACATGCCTAGATACATACTTAATCATTTTTCCCTCCGGGGTAGTAAGATAAATTAACTTACTAGCACAGTCAATACTTCCTCCATACTTTGACATCCAGTCCATACCTAATATCACATCCAATCCTTGCGACTCCAAGATAATTAGGTCAGACGGAAATACATGTGTGCCAATGATTAGGGGTATCTGGGTGCACCATCTGCTAGCCATGTACTCTGATCCCGGCGAGCTCACTAAGAGGGGTGTCCTAAGGGTTTGGGTTGGTAACTTAAACTTTTCCACAAATCCCCTTGATATGTATGAATGCGATGCACCAGTATCGAAAAGAACAATAGCGGTAAATGACTGAACCAAAAACTTACCTATTACCGCGTCCGGCTGCTCTTCAACTTCCTCCACGTTAACGTGGTTCACTAGTCCTTTGTTGAATGGGTTGGGCTTCTTCCCTGCGCTCCCATTTCCATTTCCATTCTTTCCTTCAGAGCAGTCATTGGCATAGTGCCCTGTCTTCCCGCACTTGTAGCAAACAACTTGGCTTAAGTCCCTCTTTGCGGGTGTAGATGGGTTAGAGCGGTTCTGGTTATTGTTGGCTCCATTCCCATTCCCGTTCTTCGCACCATTATGGTTATGTGATCCTCCTCCAGCATGGTTATGAACTCCATGGTTATGAACAAGTCCTCCCGAGTTCGGGGTTAGGCGGGGCTTCTAGTGAGCTCCTGAGTTGTATTTCCCTTGTCCATACTTCCTCTTACGATTATCAATCTGCTGCTGCTTCCCTTCAATCATTAGGGCCTTATCTACCAACTCCTGATAGTTGTTGAAGGTTGCTACCATCAATTGCATGCTCATCTCATCATTCAACCCTTCCATAAACTTCTCCTGCTTCGCGGCATCTATGGCCACATCATCAGGGGCATAACGTGATAACTTGCTAAACTCATCCACGTACTGGCCAACAGTACGGTTCCCCTGGCGTAGATTGCGAAACCCACGCTTCTTCATCTGCATAGCTCCAGTCGAGACATGGGCAGTGCGAAAAGCCTGCTGAAACTGAGCCCATGTGACAGTGTCGATAGGATAGGTGGCTGTGAAATTCTCCCACCATGCTGCTGCAGGTCCATCTAGTTGGTGTGCGGCAAAACGCACCTTCTCAGCATCTGTGCATCCTACGGTGGTTAACTCCCTTCCAATACGACGTAGCCAATCATTTGCAACTATTGGCTCGATGCTACTGGAGAACACCGGCGGCTGTAACCTTAAGAAACGGGCGAGGTTATCCACTGGCGGCGGGTTGTTGTTGGCATTGTTGTTATTGGCATTGCCCTGGTTCTGAACTAGCAATTGCATCAAGGCATTCTGCTGCTGGATCAACTGGGTGATCTCTGGTGGGAAAACAAAATCGGGGTCTCTCCTCGGAGGCATCTGATGGGTTTAGATGGAAGAGATTAGAATAGAAAAAGGTCTAGGGAGAAACACTACCCATATACATATGAGGCAAACACAAGCATTCATTCAATCCTATCAAGCAAGGGCATACAAAACGGTCTAGGACTATCGCAAAAGTGCTCACTACTACTAGTTACATGGGGGAAATACTATTATCATATGGTGGTCATCTAGAAATTTGGATCGGTGGAAGACTCCATGATGTCTGCTCCAGCTTCATCTTCGTAGTCATCATCACTTGAATCTGAATCGGTGTCGTCGATGATGATGTAGTTGTCCGGACGAATGAGGTCTTCTCTCGGAACTGGTCCTCCCATGAAAATTCCAATCTTCTCGACTAGGTCATCATTCTTCTCCAATAGGGTCTTGATTTCCTCCTCATATCCATCGCGTGTGGACTTAAGTTCTTCCTCCAGCTCGAGGATCCTAGTCTTCGCCTTCTTCAACTCGATCATGTCTGCGCACATCTGGTTCTCCTGACGTCGAATGTGCTGGTTTTGCTCCTGGATAAAGGCTGCGACAGATCTATCCTTCCTGGTGCTGATCATCTCCCATTGTTCATCTCGGCGCCCACATATTTGATAGGTGGTATCCTCAAGTTCCTTGTGGTAGATTTCTCCAATGCGTCCCATGGTAATATGAGCTGCCATACTCTTGCCAAGGCTCCAAGTGGGTGCTTCGAAAAGAAACTCTATGGGTTTAGAATTTGGCGAGAACGTTCTTCCTGGAACTCGTACTTGAATCATCCAGCGCTCTTCTTCCGGTAGAGTGGCGTTGTACGTCCCAGTGAAGCTTGGTATTCCAATATTCAAGTACCTAGTAACTTCCTTCAAGTGGCGTCCAAAAGCTGTGTCTTCATCCGGTTGTGCAAACTTGGTCTTCATCTCCTTCATCCTAAAGAGTGGAAAAGAAGAGGAGTCAGAAATGAGAAGAGAAGTGTGACCTATGGTTTATCTTAGTCGTCGTGTCCTACACTCAGCGTGTGCTCTGATACCATCTTCTAGTGACCCGACCTCAGATGGTCAAGTCTCTGTGCTCAGGTGTCATCCCTGGATCAGTAATGCTGACACCATACAGTACTTCGAAGGATTTATAACAGAGTAGCAATCACACACTTATTACATCGAATGTCTCAAAAGAGAAATTATTACAATAATATGGCTTAAGGTCATCTAATGCGATAACAGCGGAAGGCTTGGAAGATAAAGTGAGTCCATCAACTCCAACGGCATAGCTGAGCTGCACGGCAACGACCTACGAACCTTACTCCTTGTCTGAAAAGTCTGCAACATAATACGTTCCAGCCCGAGAATGGGTCAGCACATGGAATATGCTGGCAATGTAACATAGAAGAGCAATAACAAAATAATGTTACCACTACATGCATATTTGGCTGGTGGAAAGCTCTATGGTTACATTTTTGCGAAAAGCCAATTTTTCCCTACTTCAAAGGAATCAGTTTTAATTTAACTATCATGGTGGTTAAAACATCATTTGAGAAGGTAACCCCAACTCAATGATCCCAATTAAAAATACTTAACAACCCAGCAAGATTAATTAAGAGTGTTGAGATACATGCGAATACTCAAGTACTAGATACTCAGAATTGTCCATAACCGGGGACACGGCTAACCATGATTAGATTGTACACTCTGCAGAGGTTTGCGCACTTTTCCCCGCAAGACTCGATCACCTCCGTTGATTTCTCGCACTACATGGTGTTTGAGAGACGGATGACCGAGACACAGTCTTTCAGAGGCATTAACTCTCTACTCCGGGCAGACCATACCAAACCTACAAACCCACTACCTACTGATCCACCTCTTCAAGAGCTTCACGCAACTTACTCAACTATGCTGGAGCCCATAATAGCTTGCGGCTGCACACGGAAGTTTCTAGCATGAATAGACTCAGTTCCCTTTGAGCCTGGGTGGCGGTCCATAGGAGAATCACACGGTAACCCCGGGATTTCCAAAAATAAAACAGGCAATACCCCAGGTGCCTCAATCCACCCAGATGTGTATTAAAGTTGCCACCTTAAGTAAACCATTAATTAACAATCTCACATCTGTCATGGATATCACTCAAACCCAATCCACGTCTACGAGCATAGCATGGCAATATAAGCATAACGTAGAAGTAACTCCCAAGGGTTTGATAATAAACAAAGCAATAGGTTCTACCTCAGCAACTATTTCCCAATACCCACATGTTATTGGCATCCTAATCATGCAATGTTTGAGGATTGAAACTAATGCATAAAAACTGGGTATGAAAAGAGTATGATCAATGTGTTACTTGCCTTGCTGACGAACCGGGAATCCTAGAGACTCGTAGTAACACACTTCGCACTCCGGGAATTCTATCGCAAGCAAACAATAACATACATAAGCAACAATCAAAGATGCACAAGTAGAACTCCAAATAAAAGAGTTTGACCGGAGAGTTCAACTTAAAAACTCCGGTTTGCAATAAGAATCAAATCAAATGGAGCAACGAAACTCAAACGGCAAAAGAAACAACTTCGTTTTACAAATCTGGATCTAAGTCAAATTTCACAGAAGAAAAATCTTGTTTGAGTTGATTATTCGGAAAGAGGGTTTCGAGATGAAACTCCAGGCGCTTGAATCGCCTGATTCCGATAAACGAGCGAAAAGATAAACAGGTTTGAATATCGGATCAGAAATCGCGATCAGAATAACCGCGGAATAAATCCGATGAAAAGAAAAACGACGAACGGCTAAATGAATGAACGTTCGTTAGCAGAATCTAAACGGTGAACATGTTCGTTAGAACGAACGGACGAACGAACATTCGCTAAGTAAATAAACCGAAGAAATAAACCGATCTAAAAAACGAACTAGGGTTTTTTTTTAAAAACCAAAGGGTTTTCTAAAAAAAGACCGGCGGCGGGCTCGGGTACCTCCGGCAAGGCTCGTCCGGTGGGGCGGGCGGCTCCGGCGGGTTCGGCGAGGGGCGGCGGGGCTCGGGGAGGGCGTGGGGTGGCGGCGGGAGGCGGCGGCGGCGCTTTGGCGACGGCGGCGTCTCGGCGGCGGCGGATCGGGGCTCGGCGACGGGCTCCGACGGCAGCAGCGATATTGCGGGTGGTGGCGGGGTGGTGGTGTGGCGGCGGGGCGGCAGCATATATAGGGGGCAGGGCGGGGCGGCTTGGGGAAGGGGGCGCCCGGGGTGGAGTCCAGCTCGGACTCCCCTCGGCGTCCGTGCTGCACACGGCGGCGCGCGCGGGAAGGCAGCGGCGGTGGCGGCTAGGCCGGCCTGCTCGGCTGGGCCTTCGGCCCAGTCGGGCGCGAGGTTTTTTTTTCTTTTTTTAAAACATTCCGCCGAAAGAAAAATTCATAGAAAAATAAATAAAAATCTAAAAATTCCAAAACAAGTTTTCTCCGTCTAAATAAAATATTTAGAACAAGATGAACTTTTCTTGGCCCCTAAAATGCAATTTTAAAACATGCAACATTTTTCTAGGGCAAATAAAAATCCCGAATAAACTCAAATAAAATCCAAAAATGATTTTAACATTTTTCCTCCGATATTTCAATTATTTTGGAGAAGTCATATTATCTCCCCTCATTTATTATTTTAAAATGAAATATTTTTCCAGAGAGAAAATAATTAAAATCAAATCCTTGTCTTCACTATTTGATAAAAATTTCAAATATGAAAATTAGAAAAATCTCCAACTCTCTCTGAAGGTCCTTGAGTTGCTTAGGATCTCGAGGATTGCAAACGAAAAGCAATAAAATATGATATGCATGGATGATCTATGTATAACATGCTAAATTGGAAATTTGGGATGTTACAGATTTCTTCCACCCCAGGCAAGCCACACCCTCCATTTGCATCACTGTAATGCAATGACATGGTTTAATCTATTTGAACTAGTTTAAAATATTGCTTTAGCTACATGACTTTGTGCATGGTATTTTTCTCGAAGTATTATTTTGATCTTGCTGTTGCCATGCTATTGTTTGGATTACTAGGAGTTATGCTTGCAGTTGTTGAGTATCATGTTGTCATTGGAGTATTAGTGGTTGGTATTATGATTGTTTCCATGATGGTATCTGTTATTATATTTTGGAATATTACTTTGGATATCATGCTGCCTTTGGATTATTAGTGGTTAGTATGATTATTTTCATGATGCTAGTTGATGTTCTGTTTCTTGGAGTATTATTTTCAGAGATAATGTTTACATGTGGATCTTAGCCGAATAGCTTTATTCTTGTTATTGGAGTAGTAGGATTATTGTTTTCAGATTCATCATGACAGTAGTGTTGTGCTACCCTTGGAGTATTTTGAGATGATGAGATTATGCTTGTATTATTTGTTGGATATTGCTATGACTTGGATTCTAGTTTGATAGTTGATATCGGAGTATCAGTTATCACAATTGTATTTTTGGGGATAAATTTCGTCATTAAGTTGGTCAGGTGCCACCGAACCGGGCTTTCTCCAGTGCAACCACATTTGCCTTTATGGGAAGGCCCTAATGCGATGCTATTGTCGTGCCTCTCGCCGGTGCCCCCAACGAGGGAAGGTTATGGGCGTGCGGTACCCTAGCCCGGTAAGTAGACATAACCTTGTGTACCCGTAGTTGGATGATAAGCTCTTTTGTCCCCGTTTGGGATGGTTTATTGTTTTGGCCACGACGGTGGCTGTTGGTGTCTTTGGTAGACATGGGGCCACCCAGGACTAGCCCAGTGGGGAGTGAGTCGGAGTGGCTGGGAGAGTGTCATGGCAGTAGATCGGTTTTGTCGGAATGACGTTGGTCCACCCGAATGGGAGTGCGAGGCCATGGGTTCCGTGGTGTGGGTAAAGTGCACTACCTCTACAGACTATGTTTGTTTAAACTATCGATAGCCGCGTCCTCGGTCATGGGCATGGGTTTGTACTAGGTCACACCGTTCGATCAACACTCACATGACGGAATGACTTATAGGTGATATATATTTATATGTTGGTATATGTCAGCAGTAACAGTTTGGCAGGATGTCGATGATGATGTTGGAGACCAAGTGTTGGTCATGGTTGTGATCACCGGAAAGATCGTCGTTTGAGACCAAGTGTTAGTCATTGTTGTGATCGCCGGAAAGATCACCGTTTGGTTACAAGGTAACCCGATCCAAGACCACGAGGTTGGTCCATTTGTGATCTGTGAATGATCACCGTTTGGTTTTGATCACGAGGTGATCGAGATGGTATATTGCTTGGCCGGTTAGCCAAGAGAGATATGGTTATGGAGATCTGAGATGGTGATTTATCAGTATTGTAGTAGTTTCATATCATGCTTAGTAGTTGTTGTTGTATCTTCGTAGCTGTTAATTTAATTAACCTGCTTAATGCTATGTTGTTGTCTTGCCTTGATGTTTTTGGTTGTTGTGAGCTTGCAAGTACATTCAATGTACTGACCTAGCGTGTCATGCCAGATTGCAGGAGATGCCCTAATTGCTTGATTGCCTATCGTGGTTTCCGTTCGTGCGAGCTAGATCATGTCCCAACCAGAGTCCCTACGGAGTGGAGTTTCGCCACCTTCGCCGTTGTTCCGCTGCTAGAAGATTTCCGCTGCTTCGAGTTGTTCTGCTGCTAGCATAGAGCAAGTGTAGTATCACAGGCATAGTGTCGCTGTGCTGATGTGCTTCTTTGTAACATCAGACCCTTGTATTATTATTCTTGTAATAAGAGTTGATTTGTTCTATGCCAAGTAGTGTCGTATTCCAGAGACGTATCCTCGATCTTTGGGCTGGAATACGGGGCGTTCTAGTTTCTCTGAGTCGGGGTGCCACGGGCTTGGTATTAGAGCAGGTCTGGTTGTAGGACGCCCTAGTCAGCGCGAGTGGTAGAAACCGGTAGAAATCGGTAGTATAGAGTCTGGCTTGATGATTGCATTTCGTTGCTGCATTTGTTTGTTGCATAGCATGCATATAGGCTTAGTATTTGTTACTAACGGTTTATCTGGTGAGTGTAGCTGGCATCGGTTCAGATCCACTATAGCTCAACCTTTGCATTTCTCTAGTTCCTTTTTCTTTTTGGTGTTTGGTGTCATTTCTGTCCCAGCAGAGTGATGCCAAGTTATCCTGACACTGTTTGCAAAAATGGTGCTCAGGTATTGCGCCGATGTCTTTCTCTCAGTCCCGTCTATCGTTTCGGTGATGTACATGCTTCTATCCTGAATCGTTCTTTTATTTTGTCATGTTGGCAACCCTTAATGATCTTAGTTATCAACAAAGGGCAATGTCAGCAGCCTTGGTTTTTTCCCGCTATCCTATTTCTTGGACGAGTACGGATCTTTTTCCGTCCGCTTGATAATAATGTGGTTGCGACCTTCATGTCCCACTACATGATTACCAAGTGCGTCCTCGCCTCCGAGCTAGTCCAGGTTGCTATCTGGCTAAGCTAGCACTTGGTGTAGCAATGTTTACACCAATTCTTCCACACATTTATTCGTCCTCGTGCACATCGTCACAGCATGCTAGATCGCACAACCGGAGATCCCGCGAGATTTGTGTGCTTAAGTAGGCATGCATATCGTGTGACTAGCAGTAATACTTGACATTGATTGTGTGAATTGATTGTTGTTCTGTGTTTTTGTTTAGTTGAGTTTTCTCTTGCTTTTTCTTTTTGGGCCCCGGTGTTACATTATTTTTTCCCTATAAAGAGTTGCTCATCAACCGACACCGGACTCAAAGAAGCATTAAGGATTTGAAATATTTGGAAGAAGCTTAGATAGACATTTTGGTCTACCTAGTCAACTGCATCATGGCATTAAAATCTGCTCAGAAAACCAATGGTGTATTGGATTGACTATGAGCATCGAGTCTACATCAGTGCAAAATCCTCACAACAGTAATGATCAAGTCAGCAGCAAGACAAGTCAGGTACAAGATCAACGGTATATTTTTAGACAGAGGTATGGATCATATACAAAGTTTGGGCTCAGCAATGCATGATGCTTGAAATATGTTACTATCCGAAATAAAGTCAGAATGTGATATGCTCAAGGAAGACAGTCAAACCATTTTTCTCATGCAAATAATCAGCCTCAAAATATTATGGGCGTGTGTATGAATTTCAGTTTGCATATCAGTATGAAGTTTTGGATATAAGAAACCCAGTATTCTTCCACATGCTATCGGGAGAAAATTATGATACAAGGCTCCTCAATTTTCCTCAGCATGATATGTGAACAATTTCCGGCCCATGATACCCGGTCTTTCACAGCAAGATACCTCGGTAAAAGCTTCTGACAGACGGAAATGAATTTTTCTCAACAAGCAAACCCGAGGAGAAGCTTCTCAAGTACGGAACTCAGGCTTCTCTAGCACAATAATCAGACCAAGCTTCGTGTGTAAACTACAGAGCCTTCTTCTGCATGATACCCAGACAAAAGATTTGAGCAGAAGTTAACAAGTCTTCCTCAGCAAACTACTCGGATGGCTTCTCTCGTAAGCCATTCAGTCCGCGTCAGTACCACACTATTGCACCATCCTCATAGATTATATGAAGAGTTGCCAATGTATGGCAGTACCGCTCAAGGACCAGACTTGCAATAATTTTGTTAGAGGTAAAATTCAGTCAAAACATATGCCTACCGCAAGGATCGAGTGTTCAGTGGCATATCCTTCTTATATATGGTGAGCATGTACCCCCGGTCATATCAGTCACCCATACGAGATGCGACAGTGATCCAGCAAATATACCTAAGCAAAGTAAGGATCCCACAACCTCGGGGGTCAGGCAAAGGAAAATAAAGATGAGCAGAAATACATCTCATGTAATACAAGGATCGGCAATATTTGGAGATGACATCACAGAATCCACAGTTTTGACAATGGTCATCAAGGTCATTATTCCTGCACCAGACAAGGTGATATCATGAAACCTTGTCACCTTTTTGTATGATTAGCCTCAGCAATGAGCTCCTTACAGCTACAAACCCCGGGTATATGTCATATGTGTGCGGACCCAGGTCGGCAAAACAAGCACAAGGAATAATGTCAAAAATATTAATCACATCCATGGTAATACGAAGAATCAAGGACAGGTATGGCCAAGTTATTTCAGTAAGGTATCCTGACAAAGAAAATCATGACCGTAAAAAGGATGAGACTGACAGCAAAGGTATGATGGTTTTTGCACGACCATCAGGGTCCGGATACCCAAGTAAGTTGGAGGTCATTATTCCATCTGGATCCCCAAAGGCATACTCTCAAGGGCCTACTCTATTTACAAGGATTTTCATATGCCGCTGACCCACTTGACATGGTTAGTGTGGAATATCCAAGTCTGTTTTGTCAAATCCAAGATTCCTTTGCAACCTCAGCAGTTTGACTTCAGCGGCAGTTTAAAGCATATCACAGCCTATTACCACAGATGGGTATATCGACCACTTGAGAAAAATGAAAAGCTGAACAATTAGCTCAGACCCAGTATACTCACCGACGCAATCAAGTACATGGTCAGTCTGTCAGGAAAAGCATTTGTCCGTCAGCCCCCTGTCGGGCCAGTCTCAAGATGTAAATATTTGAGGTTTGACACAACTATAACCCCATTCACCGTTATATTGCTCACGCCAGAAGGCAGTCAAATTGTTGGTACATATCTCATGCTCGAGCCAAAGAAATAAATCAAGATAAGTCAGTGCCACTTATGAGCAGTCAGATCCCGTCAGAAGATGGCCATGATAATTCTCAACATTTATGGAACCCAGAAGACATGCATTTATTTGAAGCAACCCCATGGCAGAAGTAAAAAGGTTTTCATGACCAAAGGGAAATTTATACTCAGATCCATTGGATATCACCGCAGATATGAGAAAATTCACGTCAACAAAAAGATTTGGTATGTGAGCAAAAATCCGTCAGAATTTGTGGAAAGGTGAAGCAAACCACCCCAGAGCAAGGTAAGTTGATCATCTGAAATTCTTGTGGGAACAATAAATAAAGGAAAAAGGATACCCGAGTTGGAAACGGTGTCCTCAAGTCATACTTGTTCCTTGAGCAACCAAATCTCGAGGACGAGATTTCTTTAAGGGGGGAGGTTTGTAACAGCCTGGTTTTTGGCCCTTTTATTTTTCTTTTGATTTATTTGGTTTTTGCTCTGCTTTTCTTTTTGGAGGTTCTGTGGTCTTGCCACCTGGGAAATCATCCTCATTTCCCCTCCCAAGTGGCTCATCCTTCTCAAAACCTTTCCAAAGATCATGTCACTTCACTCTTTGACCAAACCCTAAAATCTTTTTCTAGGGAATATTCCTTTTTCATGAAAGGAATAACCCTATCTGCCCTAGGTTGTGAAGCAACCTATATTTCTGTCCATCCAAAAATCCCCAAATAATTCTCATAATTCCTTTGGGTCATATATAGCTCAAATATGCCCAAACATTTCCTTGGCCAGTTCAAAAATAATTCCCCAATATTCCTTTTTCTATTCTGCCCTGAATGGTACTTTGTGAAGGAAGTGTCATTTATATTTTTCCTAGTGGCTCCCAACCTTTTTGGGCATGATTATCTACCCAAATAATTGCCTCATGCACAAGTTCAAATTTATTTGCCTAGCCAATCTTCCTCAGTGAATTTTCAAAATTTCTGTCAGACAGAAGGCTTTGTGAAGGAAGTACTAGCTAGGAGTATCCAAATGAGTTGAACTTTTGCACACTCTTTAATGTGCTCATTTTAAACCCCCCCCCCTCCCCCCATTTACAGCCCCATCCAATTATCTATGTGAGCACAGGAGCAAATCTTTGATTCTGGTAATATTTTCAGGTTGTGAAGCAAGTGTATTTTATATTGCTTCAAAAAACCTGATAAATTACCAGATCATTCTTATACCCATAAAACATCTCTCCACCCAATTTGGCATCATTTAATTGATCCATTTGATCACCAAAATTATTCCAAGTTTCTGGACAGAAATGATGTTTGTGAAGCAAGTGCCATTTTGGCTTGTCCATTTGGCATGAGCTTTTTACAGCATCTTTATATGTCCATATAATGTGGATTTTCCAAGTTGCATCCCATTCTATAACTCCATGTGGGTGCATCATCTTAATCTAGTTTCTGACCAGATTAGGTGGTTGTTAAGCAACTACATTAAATCTTGATCCAAATCTTCTCATAGTTACAAGGATGAAAGTCCTTCTTACCCTAAACCTCGCAGACAACTCCATTGCTCACAGACTCCTTCCTGTTGATCACCAGTGTTCCTCCAAGTTTACTGCAGTAAACTTCAGAGGGTGATTACCATTTAACCAGAGCCTTTTTCACCAAACTACCACCGCAGTTGTAACCTCCCCTGGAAGGACTTACCCATAGACAACAATTTCCAGCCCATCTTCCCCGCTTCATGCCAGTGCACACAGTGACCACGAAAATGGCATAATTATGCACGCGCTCTGTGTGCAGTGGCCGCGCCTAGTGGTTGTTTGTGCTGGACCCCCTCCTCCTCTCGTCACCTTCGCGCGCGTGAGTGTTTCCAGCAGCTGGCCCGCATCATCGCCGTTCCCCTGGACCCCTCTCCCCCTCTGTCCGTTTCCTCACTGGCGCTCACCAATGCTCGCCGCCGAACGACCACGGGAGCACAGTGCCCCGACAGGTTTTAATGGTGCTCGGCTTATTCCTCTGCTCCTTGACGTCGTCTACCTCTCCGTGATCCCTGCATCAATGCTTCGTCGTCTTCCCGTGCCAGCCCGTGCTCGCTAAGCTAGCCAGAGCTTTGGCCGAGCTCGAGCGGCGGCACTCGGCCTCGTCCTTCCTTGCCCCGGCTATATATAGGCCTCCCCTCGCCTCCCGAGCATCCCACCAGCCTCACCTCGCTCCCCTAGTCCTCCCGAGCCTCTTCCCCTACCTCCTGGAGCCCTCCATGACCACCATTTCCGCCATGGCCGCCGGCCATGCTCGGCTAGATTCGCTCAACGCCGTCCCCCTCCTTGCCTTCCACCACCACCAGAGATATCCCTCAACTCCGGTGAATCCCTCCCGAGCACTGCCCCTCCCGTTCCTCCACCATAGCCTCGTCTCCAGTCCCGACCGAGCCGCCGTCTGCCATGGTCCATGGTGCCCTCGCTCCCACCCTCTTAGAGGCCTGTTTCATGTGGGGATGGACGCGCCTCCGCCTCCTGATCGTTTTGGTGGGTCGGGCGCCGCCAGAGATGGCCGGAGCCGGCCGGACGAGCTCCCGCGCTGGCGACCTCCATCTGGACCGCGGGCAAACACGGGCGAGACGAAGACGATGTTGACCCCGTCCCTGGGCCCCGCCTGTCGGCCTCTATGCGCTGACCGGGCCGGCCCGGTGATGTGGATAAGTGACGGGCCCCACCTCATGGGACCCGCACGCGCCCGGTCCCGACCCGCTAACGTGGATAAGTGGACACGGCTTTTGTTGTGTATGCTTTGATCCACCGAAAGCGTATTTCCGCAAGTGCGCGTTCTGTTTTTCTGTTAAGGGCCTGTTTGTGATGGTTCTTATTACAAAGAGGTCCTTGGCAGAAAAACAACTATAACTTTTTAACTGTAGCTCCAAATCAGGTGATTCCAACGCCCACTTCTTCGTTTCGTCGAGCCTGTTCTGTTGGTCACCCTTTCACCATGTTTTGACATTCTAAAAATGACCATTATGCCCTTGCCCTTAATCAGCCCCCTCCGAGAGAGTACGATTTCCGGCAATTCGTTCCGCGAGTTTCTTGCACTTTCTTCCGGTGATTTCTTCCACCCCAGGCAAGCCACACCTTCCATTTGCATCACTGTAATGCAGTGACATGGTTTAATCTATTTGAACTTGTTTAAAATATTGCTTTAGCTACATGACTTTGTGCATGGCATTTTTCTCGGAGTATTATTTTGATCTTGCTGTGCCATGCTATTGTTTGGGTTACTAGGAGTTATGCTTGCAGTTGTTGAGTATCATGTTGTCAATGGAGTATTAGTGGTTGGTATTATGATTATTTCCATGATGGTATCTGTTATTATATTTTGGAATATTACTTTGGATATCATGCTACCTTTGGATTATTAGTGGTTAGTATGATTATTTTCATGATGCTAGTTGATGTTCTGTTGCTTGGAGTATTATTTTCGGAGATGACGTTTACATGTGGATCTTAGCGCGAATAGCTTTATTCTTGTTATTGGAGTAGCAGGATTATTGTTTTCAGATTCATCATGACAGTAGTGTTGTGCTACCCTTGGAGTATTTTGAGATGATGAGATTATGCTTGGATTATTTGTTGGATATTGCTATGACTTGGATTCTAGTTTGATAGTTGATATCGGAGTATCAGTTATCACAATTATATTTTTGGGGATAAATTTTGTCATTAAGTTGGTCAGGTGCCACCGAACCGGGCTTTCTCCAGTTCAACCACATTTGCCTTTATGGGAAGGCCCTAATGTGATGCTATTGCCGTGCCTCTTGCCGGTGCCTCCAACGAGGGAAGGTTATGGGCATGCGGTACCCTGGCCCGGTAAGCAGACATAATGTTGTGTGCCTGTAGTTGGATGATAAGCGCTTTTGTCCCCATTTGGGACGGTTTATTGTTTTGGCCACGACGGTGGCCGTTGGTGTCTTTGGTAGACATGGGGCCACCCAGGACTTGCCCAGTGGGGAGTGAGTCAGAGTGGCCGGAAGAGTGTCATGGCAGTAGATCGGTTTTGTCAGAACGCTGTTGGTCCACCCGAATGGGAGTGCGGGGCCATGGGTTCCATGGTGTGGGTAAAGTGCACTACGTCTGCAGAGTGTGTTTGTTTAAACTATCGATAGTCGCGTCCTCGGTCATGGGCATGGGCTCGTACTAGGTCACACCGTTCGATCAACACTCACATGACGGAATGACTTATAAGTGTTATATATTTATATGTTGATATATGTCAGCAGTAACAGTTTGGCAGGATGTTGATGATGATGTTGGAGACCAAGTGTTGGTCATGGTTGTGATCGCCGGAAAGATCACCGTTTGAGACCAAGTGTTGGTCATGGTTGTGATCACCGGAAAGATCACCGTTTGGTTACAAGGTAACCCGATCCAGGACCACGAGGTTGGTACGTTTGTGATCCGTGAATGATCACCGTTTGGTTTTGATCATGAGGTGATCGATATGGTATATTGCTTGGCCGGTTAGCCAAGAGAGATATGGTTATGGAGATCTGAGATGGTGATTTATCAGTATTGTAGTAGTTTCATATCATGCTTAGTAGTTGCTGTTGTATCTTGGTAGCTGTTAATTTAATTAACTTGCTTAATGCTATGTTGTTGTCTTGCCTTGATGTTTTTGGTTGTTGTGAGCTTGCAAGTACATTCAATGTACTGACCTGGCGTGTCATGCCAGATTGCATGTGATGCTATGATTGCTTGATTGCCTATCGGGGTTTCCGTTCATGCGAGCTAGATCGTGTCCCAGCTAGAGTCCCTGCGGAGTGGGGTTTCACCACCTTCGTCGTTGTTCCGCTGCTAGAAGATTTCCGCTGCTTCGAGTTGTTCTGCTGCTAGCATAGAGCAAGTGTAGTATCACAGGCGTAGTGTCGCTGTGCTGATGTGCTTCTTTGTAACATCATACCCTTGTATTATTATTCTTGTAATAAGAGCTGATTTGTTCTATGTCAAGCAGTGTCATATTCCAGAGACTTCTCCTCGATCTCTGGGCCGGAATACGGGGCGTTCCGGTTTCTCTGAGCCGGGGTGCCACAAGGTAGTAGTGATCCCACTATTTTGGAGGGTGTTGAATCTTATTACAATATTGATGAAAGTGGATTTGGAGAGGTCATGACTTTATTTAGTGATACATCCACTATTTTGGAAGAGGTTTCAATTGATTATTACAATGAAGTTGCTATCTATGATGACATGTATGCCATAAAGAGTGATAAATCTTCTATGCTTGTGCATCATGAAAAGAGTGATGTATGTGATGGTTATATTGTTGAATCCATTCATGATGTTTCTAAAAATTATTATGAGGAAGGAAGTTATGCTCTTAAATATCTCAATAATATCAAGTTTCTTCTTTATGTGTTGATTGTTTTGAAGTTGCACTTGTTTTGCCTTCCTATGCTAGTTGATTCTTGCTCCCATAAGTTGTTTGCTCACAAAATTCCTATGCATAGGAAGTGGGTTAGACCTAAATGTGCTATTCATATGCTTCATGATGCTCTCTTTATGTTTCAATTCTTAACTTTTATGCGAGCATCATTGAAATCATCATGCCTAGCTTAAAAGGCATTAAAGAAAAGCATTTGTTGGGAGGCAACCCAACACTTTTGCCTACTGTTTTTGTGTGTTCATATGACCATGCTACTGTATTGATCATGCTAGAGTAGCAGAAGTATGGTTTGAGTACAGATTACTATAGACTATTTTATTTTTGATAGATTCTGTTTTCAATGCATAGTTTGCTTGCTTTCTAGTTTCCATGGCTTATATTGCTCAACATAAATTGTGGAAATGATATCTACAGTAGGAATTGTGTGAGAACAATTATGGATCTTGTCTTTGATAGTACCAAAAGTGAAATGGTTTGCTCTTTATCATACTAACCTATCTCACAAAGTTCCATTAAGTTTTGTGCGATTGAAATTTTCAAGTCTTGGGTGACATGTCGATATGAGGAGAATAAGGGGTGTCAAGACCCTAAGCTTGGGGTTGCCCAGGGCACCCCAAGGTAATATTCAAGGAAGATACAAGCAACTAAGCTTGGGGATGTCCCGGAAGGCATCCCCTCTTTCGTCTTCAACATTATCGGTAACCTCACTTGGAGCTATGTTTTCATTCGTCACATGATTTGTGTTTTGCTTGGTGCATCATTTTATTTTGTTAGGATTTGCTTGCTGTTATTTAGAATAATTTTTTGCATCTTTTATTTCATAAAAGCGGCAATGATAGCCTTTGTCATGTTTATTTTGCAAGTATACATGTTGCTGTTTGAAAACAGGAAGTTTACCGCTATTGCAAAAATTCCCTAGAAAAGTCAGAATGATGGAATGTTGAAACTTTTTGCACAATAAGCTCTGATAAATTTTCTACAGTGTGGTAGAATTTCATAATGTTTGGAGTTGAATAAGTATTGATACTCTTGCATTCTTTACAGATTGTGCGGTTTTGGCAGATTCCTGTTATGTTTGCATTGTTTGCATATGCTTGCTTGTTTAATGAATCTATTTGAGGATAGGAGTATTAAATATGCAGAGGCATTTAGTATGCAATGTTGAATAATAATTTTAGTGATTTGCTACAGCAGAGATTGATAAAGTTTTTGCATTAGTTTATACTAACTTATCTCACGAGTTCTTTGTGAGTTTTTGTGTGGATGACGCTTTTGAGATTTAGGAAAACCGTGATATGGGAGGAATTAAGGAAACACAAAAGCTCAAGCTTGGGGATGCCCAAGGCTTCCCAAGATAATATTGCAAGAATTCTCAAGCATCTAAGCTTGGGGATGCCCCGGTAGGCATCCCACCTTTTTCCTTCAACAATTATCGGTTAGTATCGGTTGAGCCTAAGCTTTTGCTTCTTCACATGAGTTGTGCTATTCTTAGAATGTCATTTATTTTTGTTTTACTTGCTGTTTTAATAAAATACTTAGATCTAAATTTTTTAAAATAAAATAGAGTCCTCAAATAGTTGCCAATGAGGCTAAGTAAGCGGCATTCACATCCCGTCAACGAAACTCTTTTCTTTGAAATTGCTCTTGTGCTTCACTTATATCCTATGAGTAAATTGTTGAATAAATTTAATGTCATGAAGTTGAAATCATATCATGCCTAGTGGTAGCTTCACATTGGGTTTAGAAAGTGAAATCTTTTGAGGCTTGACAATCACAATTTTGGTCATACAAGTAATTCACGAATAATTAGTATAAGGAAGAGAACCTTCACATGCAAATACACTATCCTGGAAATCTTTTGTGATTGTGAGCCCCCATCAAAATATTATATGCCAAAATTGTTGACGTTGGACAAGGAAGATAACGTAATGATTTATGTTTATTCATATTCACATAGAAGTTATATTGTCATAGATCCTTCAACATGTGGTGCTTGCCCCCCATCTTTGCTAGCCAAAAATTTGGCACCAAGTAGAGATACTACTTGTGCATCCAAAAACCCTTAAACCCAAATCTTATTCTAAAGAGTCCACCATACCTACCTAAGGATTGAGCAAGATCCTTCAAGTAAGTTATCATCGGTGCAATAAGGCAATAAAAATTGCTTCTAAAAGTGTTAGATCATTTAGTGTAAGAGAAAATTGAACGTTGTACGAACTTGTGATGGCAAAGAATAAAAGTGACAGACTACATAATAAAGGTTGCTATCATAAGGGGCAATACAACGTGACGTTCTTTTGCACTAAGGGGTTGAGCATACAAACAAATAAGCGCATGGCAACCTCTGCTTCCCTGTGCGAAGGGCCTATCTTTTACTTTTCAGTATTTACTTTTATGCAAAGAGTCGAAGTTTTTCTCTCTATTCCTTTTTATTTTTCTCTTTTGGCAAACATCATGTGCTGAGGAAAGATCTAGGCACATATGTCCAGTTGAATACGGGTAGCATGAGTTATTGTTGTTGACATCACCCTTGAGGTGAATACGTTGGGAGGCAAAACAATAAGCCACTATCTTTCTATGTGTCCAGTTGAAACGTTTTGCTCATGTGTATGCGGTGAGTGTTAGCAATCATAGAAGACTATATGATGGTTGAGTATGTGGAGCTCTTACTTAGATTCCGTTGAATAAGTTGAATTGCAATTGCTTGTTGATTAAGAACATGGGTTGTTGGGTTTCAAGAGAATTCATTGTTTGAACCTTAATATGTGAAGTGGTTGCTACTTTAACATGAGAAATTTTATGAGAAAGAATTGTTGTTATGATGCTAGGAAAAGTGATTGAAATTGTCATTGGTCAAACTTGTGCACTTTGCTAGCATTCACACTTCATAAATTATTTCTTTTATCATTTACCTACTCGAGGACGAGTAGGAATTAAGCTTGGGGATGCTGATACGTCTCCAACGTATCTATAATTTATGAAGTATTCATGCAGCTATTTTATCATTCTTGGATGTTTTACAATCATTTTATAGCAACTTTATTGTTGGGGAACGTAGTAATTTCAAAAAAATTCCTACTCACACGCAAGATCATGGTGATGCATAGCAATGAGAGGGAAGAGTGTTGTCCACGTACCCTCGTAGACCGAAAGCAGAAGCGTTAGAACAACGCAGTTGATGTAGTCGTACGTCTTCACGGCCCGACCGATCAAGCACCGAAACTATGACACCTCGGAGTTCTAGCACACGTTCAGCTCGATGACGATCCCCGGACTCCAATCCAGCAGGGTGTCGGGGAAGAGTCCCATCAGCACAACAGCGTGGTGACGATCTTGATGTTCTACCGTCGCAGGGCTTCGCCTAAGCACCGCTACAATATTATCGAGGACTTTGGTGGAGGGGGGCACCGCACACGGCTAAGAGATCAAGAGATCAATTGTTGTGTCTTAGAGGTGACCCCCTGCCCCCGTATATAAAGGAGCCAAGGGGGAGGGGACGGCCGGCCAAGGAGGGCGCGCCAAGGGGGAGTCCTACTCCCACCGGGAGTAGGACTCCCTTCTTTCCTAGTTGGAGAAGGAGAAGGGGGAAGGAGGAGGAAGAGGGGAAGGAAAGGGGGGCACCGCCCCCTCTCCTTGTCCTATTCGAACTAGGGGGGAGGGGGCGCGGCCAGCCCTTGCCTCCTCTCTTCCTCTCCACTAGGGCCCATGTAGGCCCATTAAGCCCCCCGGAGGGTTCTGGTAACCTCCCGGTACTCCGGTAAAATCCCGATTTCACCCGGAACACTTCCGATATCCAAATATACGCTTCCAATATATCAATCTTCATGTCTCGACCATTTAGAGACTCCTCGTCATGTCTGTAATCTCATTCGGGACTCCGAACAAACTTCGGTACATCAAAACTCATAAACTCATAATATAACTGTCATTGAAACCTTAAGCGTGCGGACCCTACGGGTTCGAGAACTATGTAGACATGACCTAGAACTGTTTCCGGTCAATAACCAATAGCGGAACCTGGATGCTCATATTGGCTCCTACATATTCTACGAAGATCTTTATCGGTCAAACCGCATAACAACATACGTTGTTCCCTTTGTCATCGGTATGTTACTTGCCCGAGATTCGATCGTTGGTATCCAATACCTAGTTCAATCTCGTTACCGGCAAGTCTCTTTACTCGTTACGTAATGCATCATTCCGTAACTAACTCATTAGCTACATTGCTTGCAAGGCTTATAGTGATGTGAATTACCGAGAGGGCCCAGAGATACCTCTCCGACAATCGGAGTGACAAAACCTAATCTCGAAATACGCCAACTCAACATATACCTTTGGAGACACCTGTAAAGCTCCTTTATAATCACCCAGTTACGTTGTGACGTTTGGTAGCACACAAAGTGTTCCTCCAGTAAGTGGGAGTTGCATAATCTCATAGTTGTAGGAACTTTGTATAAGTCATGAAGAAAGCAATAGCAACATACTAAATGATCAAGTGCTAAGCTAACGGAATGGGTCAAGTCAATCACGTCATTCTCCTAATGATGTGATTCCGTTAATCAAATGACAATACATGTCTATGGTTAGGAAACATAACCATCTTTGATTAATGAGCTAGTTAAGTAGAGGCATACTAGTGACGTTAAGTTTGTCTATGTATTCACACATGTATCATGTTTCCGGTTAATACAATTCTAGCATGAATAATAAATATTTATCATGATATGAGGAAATAAATAATAACTTTATTATTGCCTCTAGGGCATATTTCCTTCAGTCTCCCACTTGCACTAGAGTCAATAATCTAGATTATATAGTAATGATTCTAACACCCATGGAGTCTTGGTGCTTATCATGTTTTGCTCGTGGAAGAGGCTTAGTCAACGGGTTTGCAACGTTCAGATCCGTATGTATCTTGCAAATCTCTATGTCTCCCACATGGACTTGGTCCCGGATGGAATTGAAGCGTCTCTTGATGTGCTTGGTCCTCTTGTGAAATCTAGATTCCTTTGCCAAGGCAATTGCACCAGTATTGTCATAGAAGATCTTCATTGGTCCCGAAGCACTAGGTATGACACCTAGATCGAAATGAACTCCTTCACCCAGACTCCTTCATTTGTTGCTTCCGAAGCAGCTATGTACTCCGCTTCGCATGTAGATCCCGCCACGACGCTTTGTTTAGAACTGCACCAACTTACAACTCCACCGTTTAATAAAAACACGTATCCGGTTTGCGATTTAGAATCGTCCGGATCAGTGTCAAAGCTTGCATCGACGTAACAATTTACGACTAGATCTTTGTCACCTCCATAAACGAGGAACATATCCTTAGTCCTTTTCAGGTATTTCAGGATATTCTTGACCGTTGTCCAGTGATCCACTCCTGGATTACTTTGGTACCTACTTGCCAAGCTTATTGCTAAGCATACGTCAGGTGTGGTACACAGCATTGCATACATGATAGAGCCTATGGCTGAAGCATAGGGAACATCTTTCATTTTCTCTCTATCTTCTGTTGTGGTTGGGCATTGAGTCTGACTCAACTTCACACCTTGTAATACAGGCAAGAACCCTTTCTTTGCCTGATCCATTTTGAACTTTTTCAAAATTTTATCAAGGTATGTGCTTTGTGAAAGTCCAATTAAGCGTCTTGATCTATCTCTATAGATCTTGATGCCCAATATGTAAGCAGCTTCACCGAGGTCTTTCATTGAAAAACTTTTATTCAAGTATCCCTTTATGCTATCCAGAAATTCTATACCATTTCCAATTAACAATATGTCATCTACATATAATATCAGAAATGCTACAGAGCTCCCACTCACTTTCTTGTAAATACAAGCTTCTCCAAAAGTCTTTATAAAACCATATGCTTTGATCACACTATCAAAGCGTTTATTCCAACTCCGAGATGCTTGCACCAGTCCATAAATGGATCGCTGGAGCTTGCACACTTTGTTAGCACCTTTTGGATCGACAAAACCTTCCGGTTGCATCATATACAACTCTTCTTCCAGAAATCCATTCAGGAATGCAGTTTTGACATCCATTTGCCAAATTTCATAATCATAAAATGCGGCAATTGCTAACATGATTCGGACAGACTTAAGCATCGCTACGGGTGAGAAAGTCTCATCGTAGTCAACCCCTTGAACTTGTCGAAAACCTTTCGCAACAAGTCAAGCTTTGTAGACAGTTACATTACCATCAGCGTCAGTCTTCTTCTTGAAGATCCATTTATTTTTGATGGCTTGCCGATCATCGGGCAAGTCAACCAAAGTCCCACACTTTGTTCACATACATGGATCCCATCTTAGATTTCATGGCCTCAAGCCATTTTGCGGAATCTGGGCTCATCATCGCTTCCTCATAGTTCGTAGGTTCGCCATGGTCAAGTAACATGACTTCCAGAATAGGATTACCGTACCACTCTGGTGCGGATCTTACTCTGGCAGACCTACGAGGTTCGGTAGTAACTTGATCTGAAGTTTCATGATCAAAATCATTAGCTTCCTCACTGATTGGTGTAGTTGTCACAGGAACCGGTTCTTGTGATGAACTACTTTCCAATAAGGGAGTTGGTACAGTTACCTCATCAAGTTCTACTTTCCTCCCACTCACTTCTTTCGAGAGAAACTCCTTCTCTAGAAAGGATCTGAATTTAGCAACAAAAATCTTGCCCTCAGATTTGTGATAGGTGTACCCAATAGTCTCTTTTGGGTATCCTATGAAGACACATTTCTCTGATTTGGATTCGAGCTTATCTGGTTGAAGTTTCTTCACATAAGCATCACAACCCCAAACTTTAAGAAACGACAACTTTGGTTTCTTGCCAAACCATAGTTCATAAGGTGTCGTCTCAATGGATTTTGATGGTGCCCTATTTAACATGAATGCAACCGTCTCTAAAGCATAACCCCGAAACGATAGTGGTAAATCAGTAAGAGACTTCATAGATCGCACCATATCTAGTAAAGTACGATTACGATGTTCGGACACGCCATTTCGTTGTGGTGTTCTGGGTGGCGTGAGTTGCGAAACTATTCCGCATTGTTTCAAATGTAAACCAAACTCATAACTCAAATATTCTCCTCCACGATCAGATCGTAGAAATTTTATTTTCTTGTTACGATGATTTTCCACTTCACTCTGAAATTCTTTGAACTTGTCAAATGTTTCAGACTTTTGTTTCATCAAGTAGATATACCCATATCTGCTCAAATCATCTGTGAAGGTGAGAAAATAATGATACCTGCCGCGAGCCTCAATATTCATCGGACCACATACATCAGTATGTATGATTTCCAACAAATCAGTTGCTCGCTCCATAGTTCCAGAGAACGGCGTTTTAGTCATCTTGCCCATGAGGCACGGTTCGCAAGTACCAAGTGATTCATAATCAAGTGATTCCAGAAGTCCATCAGTATGGAGTTTCTTCATGCGCTTTACACCAATATGACCCAAACGGTAGTGCCACAAATAAGTTGCACTATCATTATCAACTCTGCATCTTTTGGCTTCAACATTATGAATATGTGTATCACTACTATCGAGATTTAATAAAAATAGACCACTCTTCAAGGGTGCATGACCATAAAAGATATTACTCATATAAATAGAACAACCATTATTCTCTGATTTAAATGAATAACCGTCTCGCATCAAATAAGATCCAGATATAATGTTCATGCTTAACGCTGGCACCAAATAACAATTATTTAGGTCTAAAACTAATCCCGATGGTAGATGTAGAGGTAGCGTGCCGACCGCGATCACATCGACTTTGGAACCATTTCCCACGCGCATCGTCACCTCGTCCTTAGCCAATCTTCACTTAATCCGTAGTCCCTGTTTCGAGTTGCAAATATTAGCAACAGAACCAGTATCAAATAACCAGGTGCTACTGTGAGCATTAGTAAGGTACACATCAATAACATGTATATCACATATACCTTTGTTCACCTTGCCATCCTTCTTATCCGCCAAATACTTGGGGCAGTTCCGCTTCCAGTGTCCAGTCTGCTTGCAGTAGAAGCACTCAGTCTCAGGCTTAGGTCCAGACTTGGGTTTCTTCTCTTGAGCAACAACTTGTTTGTTGTTCTTCTTGAAGTTCCCCTTCTTCTTCCCTTTGCCCTTTTTCTTGAAACTGGTGGTCTTATTGACCATCAACACTTGATGCTCCATCTTGATTTCTACCTCCGCAGCCTTTAGCATTGCGAAGAGCTCGGGAATAGTCTTGTCCATCCCTTGCATATTATAGTTCATCACGAAGCTCTTGTAGCTTGGTGGTAGTGATTGAAGAATTCTGTCAATGACACTATCATCAGGAAGATTAACTCCCAGTTGAATCAAGTGATTATTATACCGAGACATTTTGAGTATGTGTTCACTGACAGAACTATTCTCCTACATATTACAGCTATAGACCTTATTGGATACTTCATATCTCTCAATCCAGGCATTTGCTTGAAATATTAACTTCAACTCCTGGAACATCTCATATGCTCCATGACGTTCAAAACGTCGTTGAAGACCTGGTTCCAAGCCGTAAAGCATGGCACACTGAACTATCGAGTAGTCATCAGCTTTGCTCTGCCAGACGTTCTTAACGTCGTCAGTTGCATCTGCAGCAGGCCTGGCACACAGCGGTGCTTCCAGGACGTAATTCTTCTGTGCAGCAATGAGGATAATCCTCAAGTTACGTACCCAGTCCGTGTAGTTTCTACCATCATCTTTCAACTTAGCTTTCTCAAGGAACGCATTAAAATTCAACGAAACAACAGCACGAGCCATCTATCTACAACAAACATAGGCAAGCAAAATACTATCAGGTACTAAGTTCATGATAAATTTAAGTTCAATTAATCATATTACTTAAGAACTCCCACTTAGATAGACATCTCTCTAGTCATCTAAGTGATCACGTGATCCAAATCAACTAAACCATGTCCGATCATCACGTGAGATGGAGTAGTTTCAATGGTGATCATCACTTATGTTGATCATATCTACTATATGATTCACGTTCGACCTTTCGGTCTCCGTGTTCTGAGGCCATAGCTGTATATGCTAGGCTCGTCAAGTTTAACCTGAGTATTCCGCGTGTGCAACTGTTTTGCACCCGTTGTATTTGAACGTAGAGCCTATCACACCCGATCATCACGTGGTGTCTCAGCACAAAGAACTTTCGCAATGGTGCATACTCAGGGAGAACACTTCTTGATAATTAGTGACAGATCATCTTAAAATGCTACCGTCAATCAAAGCAAGATAAGATGCATAAAGGATAAACATCACATGCAATCAATATAAGTGATATGATATGGCCATCATCATCTTGTGCTTGTGATCTCCATCTCCGAAGCACCGTCATGATCACCATCGTCACCGGCACGACACCTTGGTCTCCATCGTATCATCGTTGTCGTTTACGCCATCTATTGCTTCTACGACTATCGCTACCACTTAGTGATAAAGTAAAGCAATTACAGGGCGTTTGCATTTCATACAATAAAACGACAACCATATGGCTCCTGCCAGTTGCCGATAACTTCGGTTACAAAACATGATCATCTCATACAATAAAATATAGCATCACGTCTTGACCATATCACATCACAACATGCCCTGCAAAAACAAGTTAGACATCCTCTACTTTGTTGTTGCAAATTTTACGTGGCTGCTACGGGCTGAGCAAGAACCGTTCTTACCTACGCATCAAAACCACAATGATAGTTCGTCAAGTTAGTGCTGTTTTAACCTTCACAAGGACCGGGCGTAGCCACACTCGGTTCAACTAAAGTGAGAGAGACAGACACCCGCCAGTCACCTTTAAGCACGATTGCTCGTAATGGTGAAACCAGTCTCGCGTAAGCGTACGCGTAATGTCGGTCCGGGCCGCTTCATCTCACAATACCGCTGAACCAAAGTATGACATGCTGGTAAGCAGTATGACTTGTATCGCCCACAACTAACTTGTGTTCTACTCATGCATATGACATCTACACATAAAACCAGGCTCGGATACCACTGTTGGGGAACGTAGTAATTTCAAAAAAAATCCTACGCACACGCAAGATCATGGTCATGCATAGCAATGAGAGGGGAGAGTGTTGTCCACGTACCCTGTAGACCGAAAGCGGAAGTGTTAGAACAACGCGGTTGATGTAGTCGTACGTCTTCACGGCCCGACCGATCAAGCACCGAAACTATGGCGCCTCCGAGTTCTAGCACACGTTCAGCTCGATGACGATCCCCGGACTCCGATCCAGCAGGGTGTCAGGGAAGAGTTCCGTCAGCACGATGGCGTGGTGGCAATCTTGATGTTCTACCATCGCAGGGCTTCGCCTAAGCACCGCTACAATACTATCGAGGACTTTGGTGGAGGGGGGCACCGCACACGGCTAAGAGATCAAGAGATCAATTGTTGTGTCTTAGAGGTGCCCCCTGCCCCCGTATATAAAGGAGCAAAGGGGGAGGGGGCGGCCAGCCAAGGAGGGCGCGCCAAGGGGGAGTCCTACTCCCACCGGGAGTAGGACTCCATTCTTTCCTAGTTGGAGAAGGAGAAGGGGGGGAGGAGCAGGGGGGAAGGAGGAGGAAGAGGGGAAGGAAAGGGGGGCGCCGCCCCCCTCTCCTTGTCCTATTCGGACTAGGGGGGAGGGGGCGCGGCCAGCCCTTGCCTCCTCTCTTCCTCTCCACTAGGGCCCATGTAGGCCCATTAAGCCCCCCGGGGGGTTCCGGTAACCTCCCGATACTCCGGTAAAATCCCGATTTCACCCGAAACACTTCCGATATCCAAATATAGGCTTCCAATATATCAATCTTAATATCTTGACCATTTAGAGACTCCTCGTCATGTCTGTAATCTCATTCGGGACTCCGAACAAACTTCGGTACATCAAAACTCATAAACTCATAATATAACTGTCATCGAAACCTTAAGCGTGCGGACCCTACGGGTTCGAGAACTATGTAGACATGACCTAGAACTATTTCGGGTCAATAACCAATAGCGTAACCTGGATGGTCATATTGGCTCCTACATATTCTACGAAGATCTTTATCGGTCAAACCGCATAACAACATATGTTGTTCCCTTTGTCATTGGTATGTTACTTGCCCGAGATTCGATCATCGGTATCCAATACCTAGTTCAATCTCGTTACCGGCAAGTCTCTTTACTCGTTACGTAATGCATCATTCCGTAACTAACTTATTAGCTACATTGCTTGCAAGGCTTATAATGATGTGCATTACCGAGAGGGCCCAGAGATACCTCTCCGACAATCGGAGTGACAAAACCTAATCTCGAAATACGCCAACTCAACATGTACCTTTGGAGACACCTGTAGAGCTCCTTTATAATCACCCAGTTACGTTGTGACGTTTGGTAGCACACAAAGTGTTCCTCCAGTAAATGGGAGTTGCATAATCTCATAGTTGTAGGAACTTTGTATAAGTCATGAAGAAAGCAATAGCAACATACTAAACGATCAAGTGCTAAGCTAACGGAATGGGTCAAGTCAATCACGTCATTCTCCTAATGATGTGATCCTGTTAATCAAATGACAACACATGTCTATGGTTAGGAAACAGAACCATCTTTGATTAATGAGCTAGTCAAGTAGAGGCATACTAGTGACGTTAAGTTTGTCTATGTATTCACACATGTATCATGTTTCCAGTTAATACAATTCTAGCATGAATAATAAACATTTATCATGATATGAGGAAATAAGTAATAACTTTATTATTGCCTCTAGGGCATATTTCCTTCATTTATATCATTTTTTTGGACTAACCTATTCACCCAGTGCCTAGTGCCAGTTGCTATTTTTTGCTTGTTTTTTACATCGCGGGAAATCAATACAAAATGGAGTCCAAATGCAACGAAACTTCATGAAGATTTTTTATGGACTAGAAGACCAACAGTGGGCCAGAGAAGCACCCGGGGTGCCTCCCGCACCCCCTCTTTGCACTATAAATTTCCAAATCTTCTGAAACCCTTCGAGGTTAACCTAGATCAGAAGTTCCACCGTCGCAGGCCTCTGTAGCCACGAGAAACCAATCTAGACCCAGTTCTGGCACCCTACAGGAGGGGGAGATCATCACCAGTGGCCATCTTCATCATCCCAGCGGCTACCACGATGAGGAGGGAGTAGTCCACCCTCGGGGCTGAGGGTTTGTACCAGTAGCTATGTGTTTAATCTCTCTCTCTCTCTCTCTCGTGATCTATATCATGGACTTTGTTGATATATATGGATCATATGATGTCTCTCCCCTCAAAAATCTTATTGTGATGAATTGAATCTTTACCCTTTGAAGTTTTGTCTTATCGTATTGAATATTCAGATATGAGAACGCGTGATGTATGTCTTGCAGTATGAATACTTGAGGTGGTAATGTGGTATCGTATTGATTCACTTGATGTATGTTATGGCACTCAACTTGCGGATTCCCGAGGTGACGTTGGGGTAATCTATGCATAGGGGTTGATGCACGTTTTTATTATCTTTTCTCCGATAGAAACTTTGGGGTATCTTTGTAGTTATTTGTGTGGATTGAGTATTATGAATATGAATTTGCTTTGGTGTTATTTTAGTATGAAGTCTAGGATAGATCGAATGAAAAAAATAGCTTTGTGTTATTTTAGTACAAACTCTTGAATAGATTAAACGGAAAGAATAGCTTTGAGGTGGTTTCGTACCCTACAAACAATTTCTATCTTTTGTTCTCCGCTATTAGGAACTAGGGAGTGATTCTTTATTGCACTTTGAGGGATAATCATATGATCCAACTATGTTAGCACTGTTGAGAAATTGCACTAGCAAAAGTACGTACCCTAGGCCTTGTTTTTAAGCATTGCAATACCGTTTTTGTGCCCATTTACTATTTGCTACCTTGCTGTTTTTATTTATTCAGATTACAAAAATATATTTCTACCATCCATATTACACTTTTATCACCATCTCTTCGCCGAACTAGTGCACCTATACAATTTGCCATTGTATTGGGTGTGTTGTGGACACAAGAGATTTCTTGTATTTGGTTGCAGGGTCGTTTGAGAGAGACCACCTTCATCCTACACCTCTCACGGATTGATAAACCTTAGGTCATCCACTTAAGGGAAAATTGCTACTGTCCTACAAAACATTGCGCTTGGAGGCCCAACACGTGCCTACAAGAACAAAGTTGCGTAGTAGACATCAGGTGCCCCCCTCCATAGTTTACCACCTCGGTCGTATCATCGTAGTGCTTAGGCGAAGCCCTACGTCGGTAACCTCATCATCATTGTCGCCACGCCATCGTGATGATGGAACTCTCCCTCGTCCTCAACTGGATCAAGAGCTCGAGGGACGTCATCGTGCTGAACATGTGCTAAACACGGAGGTGCCATACGTTCGGTACTTGGATCGGTTGGATCGTGAAGACGTTTGACTATATCAACCGCGTTACTAAACGCTTCTGCTTTCAGTCTACGAGGGTACGTGGACACACTCTCCTGTCTTGTTGCTATGCATATCCTAGATAGATCTTGTGTGATCGTAGGAATTTTTTTGAAATACTGCGTTCCCCAACAGTGGTATCAGAGTCAGGTCTATGCGTAGATGTTATATGCATGAGTAGAACACAAAGAGTTGTGGGTGATAATAGTAATACTGCTTACCAATGTCTTACTTTGATTTGGCGGTATTGTTGGATAAAGTGGCTGAGGGAGTCCTGGACTAGGGGGTGTCCGGATAGCCGGACTATCATCGTCAGCCGGACTCCAAGACTATGAAGATACAAGATTGAAGACTTCGTCCCGTGTCCGGATGGGACTTTCCTTGGCGTGGAAGGCAAGCTTGGCGATACGGATATGTAGATCTCCTACCATTGTAACCGACTCTGTGTAACCCTAGCCCTCCCGGTGTCTATATAAACCGGAGGGTTTTAGTCCGTAGGACGAACAACCATTACAACAATCATACCATAGGCTAGCTTCTAGGGTTTAGCCTCCTTGATCTCGTGGTAGATCCACTCTTGTACTACCCATATCATCAATATCAATCAAGCAGGAGTAGAGTTTTACCTCCATCGAGAGGGCCCGAACCTGGGTAAAAACATCGTGTCCCTTGTCTCTTGTTACCATCCGCCTAGACGCACAGTTCGGGACCCCCTACCCGAGATCCGCCGGTTTTGACACCGACATTGGTGCTTTCATTGAGAGTTCCTCTGTGCCGTCACCGATAGGAAGGATGCCTCTTCCCATCTTCAAAGACGGTATCTTCGCCAAAGGAGCCTTGGTTGCCGACCAAACTATCCGGCTGGGTGGTTTTCTCATGACCGCCTGTTCGGCCACCGCTTCGACGATGACCTCTCGGGTCATCAAAAGTAATCTTCACGTCAACTCGGAATTCGCCGAGCAGCTGGATCCAATAGAGCTCTCGTTCGTAAACGAGCTCTTGGATCGCATCGCCGCCCTGGGAGTCGCTACAGACTACAGTCAGATTGGGCTTAAAACCGATCTGAGAGAGATTAACTCTCCCCAGGTTACCCACCATGTCGTGGTGGTAGAGGAACAACGCGGCGACTCTTCTCCTGTATTGAAAACTAGTCATGTCCGGGCTTCCGAACCCTCCATGCCGGATTCCCGCGGAGGGACGGACTTCGATCAAGCACTGAACCTAAAGTCAGGCATCGGACCAGACTCGTTGGACAACGTCCAACAATCCAAGCTTCCAAATTCGGAAACTTCTCGGCCCTTGAGCCTCGAGATGGGTAGGATTCCGGACTCAATTCCACCCACCCACCCAGACATATGCGATCTATCTCAAATCCGGCAAGAGCCCGCTGAAACAGTACATCATTACTGGGCCAGATTCCTCCTGGTTATGGACAGGATAAAGGACTGCCGAGAGGAAAACGCAATTTCAATTTTCTGCAATAATTGCACGAACGAGGGAATCTTGAACGTCGTCAGTCGCCGTGAAATTACACGCTTCGCCGACCTGGCGTCCATAGTACAAAAGTACTGTGCGATGGAGAGTTTCCGGAAAACCGAAACTAAGTTTTGGGACAATCCGGCCCCGAATACAACCCTAGTCCGTAACAAAAGGGTGCATCACACTCAGGCACCAGGTACAAAAACCAAAAAGCAAAAACCCCATAAAGGGCACGGAACCGTACTGGAGGGATGGCTCAGCGGACCCTGTAAAATTCACAGTACAGAAGGCACCACCCCAACACATAGCCTTCGAGCATGTTGGATATTGCGGCAGGTGGCCAAAAGTGGCGAGGAGCTTCTAGCCCCGGAAAACCACTCCAACAGTACCAGTACGGTGTCAACAGTCTTCGAGACTTTCGCATCAAATAATATGCGAAAATGAACAATCCGCAGCCTCGCCGAAGTCTACCAAGTAGCAACAACAAATCCATGGAGCGACACGGCCATCACCTTCAACGCCAGCGACGAACCTAAATTTCGAACAGCTCGAGCACCAGCCACATTGGTCCTCAGTCCAATAGTGGACGGCTTTCGTCTTACCAAGGTACTCATGGATGGCGGCAGCGGACTAAACCTCATCTACGAGGAAACTCTTCAAAAAATGGAAATAGACTGGAGCCGCATTGAGCGAAGCAGCACAACCTTTAGAGGAATAATCCATAGCCGGGAAGCGCGCTGCACAGGAAAAATCACACTTGATGTGGTGTTCGGCTCGCTGGACAATTACAGGTCCGAAGAGGTCACGTTCCAAGTGGCCCCGTTCAGCAGCGGATATCACGCTATATTAGGACGAGAGGCATTCACAATTTTTCAAGCCATACCCCATTACGGGTACATGAAGCTTAAGATGCCTGGGCCCGCGGAATAATCACTCTAGCTAGTGATCCGGACATAGCACTCCGCGCCAAAAACAAGACAGCCGCATTAGCCCTGGAGGCACTATCCGAAGCCCTAGCGGCAGAAGAACTCACTGCGCTGCGCTCTACGGTGAATAGGGACGATGTGATACTCGATAAGAGATCCAAGTCCACCTCCTTTAAACCAGCGGATGAAATAGTCAAATTCCAGGTCCATCCAACGGACCCAACAAAGACGGCCTCCATCGGGGCATAGTTGAACCCTGATGTAGATGCCGCACTGCGAGAATTCCTTCTGGAAAATTGGGACATCTTTGCCTGGCACCCTTCAGATATGCCAGGAATCCCACGCAGATTGGCAGAACACAGCCTAAACATCCTAAAAGGATTCAAGCCAGTCAAACAGGCTCTTCGGCGATTTTCCGAACCCAAAAGACAGGCAATGGGAGAAGAGCTAGCCAAACTACTGGAAGCCGGATTCATCAGAGACATCAAACATCCCGACTGGCTAGCAAACCTGGTAATGGTACCAAAGAAGGACAAATCCTGGCGCCTATGCGTCGATTTTAAAGACCTTAACAAGGCCTGCCCAAAGGATCCCTTCCCCCTTCCCCGCATCGACCAAATAATCGATGCTACTGCAGGGCACGATTCATTGTGCTTCCTTGACGCATACTCCGGCTACCATCAAATCAAGATGGCAGAAGCGGACCAAGCCGCAACGGCATTCATTACTCCATATGGACCATTTTGCTTCAACACGATGCCCTTTGGACTCAAAAACGCTGGCGCAACATATCAGCGCATGATTCAGACATGTCTGGCTACCCAGATCGGCAAAACAGTAGAGGCATACGTAGACGACGTAGTCGTCAAAACCAAACACGTCGAGACTCTAGTAGACGATTTGAGGCTCACATTCGACAACCTCCGAGCATATGACATTAAGCTGAATCCGGAAAAATGCGTTTTCGGCGTACCAGACGGAAAGCTCCTAGGCTTCATTATATCCGATAGAGGAATTGAAGCAAACCCAACCAAGATCCGAGCTCTGTCACAGCTGGATATTCCAAAAGACCTCAAACAAATACAAAAATTGACCGGATACGTGGCGGCTCTAAGCCGCTTTATCTCCCATTTGGGAGAAAAGGCATTACCCCTGTATCGCCTTCTCAGGCGCACCGAACACTTCGAGTGGACGGATGCTGCCACTACCGGACTCAAAGAAATAAAAGCCATATTGGCAACAAATCCGGTCCTGGCTGCGCCTAACCTGGGCGAACCAATGTTGTTATACATCGCGGCAACACATCAAGTTGTAAGCGCGGTACTCGTCGTCGAACGAGAAACAGAAGGGCATAAATTCCCCCTTCAAAAACCAGTGTACTACGTATCCACTGTCTTAACTCCCTGCAAGTCCCGTTACCCGCACTATCAAAAGATAGCGTATGCGGTGTTCATGGCATCCCGGAAGCTCCGACACTACTTTCAAGAGTGTTCGATAACAGTGGCCTCCGAAGTGCCCCTCAATGACATTATAAACAACCGCGACGCGATGGGCCGGATTGCAAAATGGGCCATTGAGCTCTTACCATTTGATATAACTTACAAACCTAGGCGAGCTATAAAGTCGCAAGTATTGGCTGACTTTGTCGCTGAATGGACTGAAGCCGAACTCCCTAAAGAGTACGGCGCATACTCCAATTGGATTATGCACTTCGACGGCTCCAAAATGTTGGCCGGCTTGGGGGCTGGCGTCGTATTGACGCCCCAAATCAGGGACACAGTCCAATACATGCTTCAGATAATGTACATGGACTCCAACAATGCAGCCGAATACGAGGCCCTCCTACATGGCCTCCGGATGGCAATCTCCATGGGCATTCAACGCCTAGAGGTGCGCGGGGATTCAAACCTTGCAATACCCCAAGTAAATGGAGACTTTGACGCCAAGGATCCAAAAATGGCAGCCTATCGCAACGTTGTCCTAAAAATGTCAGCTCGGTTCGAAGGACTTGAATTCCACCACGTAGCCCGGGATAATAACCAAGCAGCCGACGTATTGGCACGCATCGACGCGAAATGCGATGCTGTCCCTCCAAACATCTTCCTGGAATGGCTCTTTAAGCCATCCGTACTATGGGAGGAGGAGTCCAGAAATAACAACCCGGAAGCAGCCGCACCACCCAACACAGAACAATCTGACATAATCGGCGACTCAGCCGATGAAATAACACCTTCAGCCCATGAAATAATGGTAGTAATCGCCCCGTGGACAGAGCCATTCCTAGCCTACTTACTTAGGCAGGAACTTCCCGAAGACCAAAATGAGGCCCGCTGCATAGTTCGGTGATCTAAAGCCTACAAGGTCCACGAGGGAGAACTCTATAAGAAAAGCACAACCGGAGTCCTTCAAAGGTGTATCTCCGAAGAGGAAGGGCGAAACCTTCTGGCTGAAATTCATGCCGGACTAGGCGGACACCACGCCGCAGCTCGGGCCCTTGTAGGCAAGGCATTCCGTACAGGATTTTATTGGCCACGGCCCGGGCAGATGCTCAGGACTTAGTCCAAAGATGCGTCGGTTGTCAGCTCTTTGCTAATCAGAGCCATATGCCACCCACCGCCCTCAATACTATACCCATCACCTGGCCGTTCGCGATCTGGGGGCTTGACATGGTTGGACCCCTTAAAGGGGGAACCCACAAGCAAAAGTACCTATTGGTCATGGTGGACAAATTCACCAAATGGATAGAGGCCAAGCCAGTTAAAACGGCAGAGTCGGGACCAGTGATAGACTTCATATCCGGGGTAGTACACCGTTATGGCGTCCCCACAACATCATTACCGATAACGGCATGAACTTCACGGCCGACGAGGTTAAATTATGGTGCAAAAATATGGGCATTAAGCTCGATTACGCTTCAGTCTATCATCCTCAAACCAACGGTCAAGTGGAACGAGCAAATGGTCTAATAATGAGCGGCATCAAACCCAGACTAGTGCGGTCCCTCACGGAATCTAACACACACTGGGTAGAGGAGCTTGACTCCGTACTCTGGGGGCTGCAGACAACGCCCAACCGTACTACCGGATTCACACCATTTTTTATGGTATACGGCGCAGAGGCAGTTTTGCCCTGCGACATCATTCATGACTCACCTCGAGTGCGCATGTACGAAGAAAGAGAAGCCGAGCTGGATCGGCAGGACAGCTTGGACGCATTGGAGGAAGAATGCGACGTCGCCAAGGCTCGTTCCGCATTCTATCAGCAGCAGGCTCGAAGATATCAAAGCAGAGAAGTACGGGCTAAGACTTACAATGTTGGCGAACTAGTTCTACGCCTGCCGGACAAGAAAAAGGACAAGCTCAAGCCCAAATGGGAGGGCCCCTTCACTATCGATCAAGTCCTGACCGGCGGAGCATACCGTCTGCGAAATGCATCGGACAACCGACTCGAGCCGAACCCATGGAACGCAGTCCGCCTCCGAAGATTCTACGCCTAGCGCCGGACTAAGAGTTCGTCTCCTTCCCCCGTCCAATTTTTACACTTCAGCTGTCTTTCGTTTCTCTCTTTTCTCTCACCCTTTTCATAAAAGCCCTTAAAGGCCTACTTGCGCATTGTTCGCACACACTTGATGTGCTATCCGCACTCATTATACCTGAGGGCTTCTTTACCAGAAGCTTACTTATAAGGGCTTCATGCCCAGCACATGTGTCAAACTTCCACATGTACCTTTTATTCACCATTATATGCATCGATATGACTTAAGTTTTGGCCAAGCTGGGTTGCCTGGCTCCTGTGCTTACCCCTACGTTCCCGATTGTTCGGCTAGGAGGTAAAGGGAGCACCTCTGCGATTGTTACTGCCGGGTCAGCCGGATGTGTACCTCAGACTGGGTGAAGCCAAAAGCTAGCGTTCTTAAGGGAATATTCGGTCGGTGACTTGAAAGATGATTTTTTACCTATTTATTTATCTGCCCCCAGATGTTTTCCTACTCTTTTCGCAGTCCGGACATGCACTTTAGGGCATGCCTCCCAGGGAAAGGAACCCTTAACGGAACTATTCTCCCTGGAAGATGTTTCTTACTAACCATGTAATATAACATAACTAGTTGGGCACTTGTCTGATAAAGCACTAATGACCCCTACACCTGGTCTCCATGCATACCCCGGCTGTTTCTTAACCGAGAAGGTATTCGGACACACTCCGGACTCTGGGGTCCCGAGGTTGAAGCGAAAAGGTCGGCAAAGACAAACGATCTACAATCCAGCTAGAAGGCATTTTACATGTCATTTTAAATACATTGTCAAATCGACTGACTGTACTCCTCCTCAATCCCGTCTAACAGGCTATCTAATTTACAGTCCCGTTGGGAATATTTAGCGGCCAACTCTACTTGGCCGTACACTAAGCTCACAGGGATCTCCTTCCCATCGGGCCCCACAGGTCCGACCTCGGCCATGTGGTTGGGATCCGCCTTCTTGTACCGCGTCTTCACCATGGCCCAGGCCTCCCTGGCACCTTGGCGGCAGGTCGATATCTTCCATAAACAGAAGCGCTGCCGCGCTCCCTGAAGCTTCTCCGCAAGCTCTCCAAGGCCCTCAGGTAGGGAGAGGGACGGCCATAAGGCCTGGACGACGCCGCTCATCGCCTGCCGAACTCGTTCGAGCAGTTGCACCAGCTCGGGAAGTTGATCACCCGTTGATACGAGCATCTCCTTTGCAGGGCGACCTGTGAGCACACCTACAGACATATTTCTGTCAATTGACTTCCTCGCCGAACTCTTCTTTTCAAAGGAGTTCGCTCAAGCACTTACTATAGATGCCACGACGAAGCCGCTGATTCTCCTTCACGGAGCCAGACAGCTCGGCCCGAACACCTTTCAGCTCCTCTCCAAGCTGGGCGTGGGCATCCTGGAGTTTGTTCCTTTCCTGCTGCACCTTCGTCAGCACCCTCTCGCCGGCCTTCAGCTGGCGCAGTAGTTGTTGCTTGTCCGGATCCAGTCCGGCAACATCTGCAATATCATTGTCAGACTTACACGCACGCCGCACACCGCTTATCTTTTGAAATAATGTGTTACCAGGAGGGGTCTCTGTGTTTCCTCCTGCGGCAGCAAGTGCGGCCTCAAGTTGGGCCTTGCACTCTTGTAGCTCCTGGGACAATTGGGTATTCTTCTCTGTAAGATCCTGCATATCAAATGATCCTTAAATTAGTTACTCTAACTACTTTAAGTCTCGGGGGCTACTGGCATATACAACTATTAAAATCTCTTACCCGTATGTCTTTTACATACTGCTCCGTGGCTCTGGTCAAACCATCTTGAGCAGCACGGAGGTGCGCGTCCCCCGCGTTGAAGGCATTCAATGCCTCAGGGGAGAAGCACGCGTCACGAAAAACTGTCCAGCGGCGCCTATGGTTCATGGCGCTCTCCACCTCAGACCTGGTGGCGGACAGTTTGTCGGCATCCTCCGTTGGAGGAGTATCCGGCTCGCGCCTTGCGCTCGCCTCCCCCTCCAGACCAGGTGTTGGAGCCTGGCTGGCAGAGGCTTGGTGGGCAACCTCTCCGCCCGCAGTCTGGCGAGCACTCTTTCTCCTGCAAAAGTCATGAGCATTCAAACACCTCCTAGGAACTTTGTCCTAAATGATGGTCGCGAGCTATACCGTTGCAGTGACGTTTCGATTCGCACCGCACCCCTCTTTCACCTGCGGGGCCGGACTGACCCCTGTGGGTCAGCCGCCGCGGGTTCGGCTTCCCGCCTTGAAGGTAACTCCTGCGAGACACCATTGTATGCGGTGGTCAGAAATGCGCAAGGATGAAATAATGGTGTCAGGACTTCGGTCGCAATCACCTGGGGAGCCGGAGATAGGCCGGGGTAGTCAGTCGTAATGGCGACTAGAGCATTATCCATACTGAGTTGGTGAAACACCCCGTCAATTAGCTCCACCTTTATATCCGGATCCTCTTCGGAGGACGGATCAAGGGATCTTTCTGGATCCTCGGGTTGTGGGGCCGGACTATGTATGCTCTCCACAGTCCGGCGCAGTTCCTGCATCAAAACCATAAAGTAAGGTACTTAACTTTGAAAGTGCGGGTCGGATAAATGAAAATCCTCTTACCCAGCTCCGAGGGTTGTTCATGGAGAACCCATTCAATGGGCTCGTCTGGAGGAAGTCCTCCTTCTCCCCCTTGTACAGGCCGAACAGAATCTTCACCAGATCTTCGGCCGATCCCGGCCCTTAGCGGCCATGACGAGTGGCATCATTCTCCCCGTTGAAATCCCACCTGCGGTGGCCCCTGTATTGCAGCGGTTGCACCCCCCGCATAATGCACGTGGCCATGACTCCAATCATGGTCAATCCGGAATGGGCCAGTAACCTTATCCGGCCCATCAAATAATGGACGCTCTTGTCTTCCTCCAGCTGAGGGCTCCGCGGGCGCCAACTTAGGCGTTTCTTCAGAGGAGCATTGCTGAACTCTGGAAGGCCGATCCGAACAGGGTCCGGCAGTGGAGTGTCTTATACATAAAACCATTTTGAAGGCCAGCCTTCGGACGCCTTCTTAGGGGTTCCGGATGGATATCCGGTCCCGGCGATGCGCCATATTTCGTCACCGCCCACTTGATATATTGACCCCTCGTGAGAGCGAGGTACGAGGCAGAATAGCCTCTTCCACAGTGCAAAGTGGGGCTCGATGCCCAGGAATAGCTCGCAAAGAGCTACGAAACCCGCGATATGCAGAATAGAGGCGGGCATGAGGTGATGGAGCTGGAGTCCGTAGAACTCCAGAAGCCCGCGGAGGAACGGATGTACAGGAAATCCAAGCCCCCTTATCAGATAGGGGACGAAGCATACCCGCTCCCCTTTGTTGGGACTAGGGGTGGCCTCCGCTTGCTTCCCACCTTTGTAGGTGGCCAGCCCGGCTCGAACCGGGACCATAAAGGCCGGAGGAAGATATCCCTCCGCTTGGAACGTCACTAGCTCATTGTGCAGGACAGAACATCTCCTCCAATCTCCTGACAGAGGGCTGGGAGCACGAGAGGAGGAGCTGCGTCGACGGTCCATGATGGAATGGATTTTTGGTCAAAAGCGCTCCGATGAGTACTCGCGGAAGGAAGATGGTGTGATTTGGATCTGGATCCTTGCCTCTCTTATAGGCAGATTGTTTGCGCAGCTAGGGGGTAAAACATAAAAGATACCCTGGCTTTTCGCATTCGTGCGATGCGTGGAAGAAGGCCATTATTGGGCGTGGAAGCCAAGGAGCGCAACATTTATAAAAGAGCCAGACACTATCCAGCAAGCACATGGAATTTGAAGGAGAACCCGCCTTGCAACGCTGAAGACTATATATGCGCTGGACTCGACGTCATTGAAGCCTGGTTCGGGGGCTACTGAGGGAGTCCTGGACTAGGGGTGTCCGGATAGCTGGACTATCATCGTCAGCCGGACTCCAAGACTATGAAGATACAAGATTGAAGACTTCGTCCCGTGTCCGGATGGGACTTTCTTTGGCGTGGAAGGCAAGCTTGGCGATACGGATATGTAGATCTCCTACCATTGTAACCGACTCTGTGTAACCCTAGCCCTCTCCGGTGTCTATATAAACCAGAGGGTTTTAGTCCGTAGGACGAATAACCATTACAACAATCATACTATAGGCTAGCTTCTAGGGTTTAGCCTCCTTGATCTCGTAGTAGATCCACTCTTGTACTACCCATATCATCAATATCAATCAAGCAGGAGTAGGGTTTTACCTCCATCGAGAGGGCCCGAACCTGGGTAAAAACATCGTGTCCCTTGTCTCCTGTTACCATCCGCCTAGACGCACAGTTCGGGACCCCCTACCCGAGATCCGCCGGTTTTGACACCGACAGCGGCCCAGACCGACATTACATGACCGTGTTCATGAGACTGGTTCTACCGACATGCTTCGCACACAGGTGGCTGGCGGGTGTCTATTTCTCCAACTTTAGTTGAATCGAGTTTGACTATGGCCGGTCCTTGTTGAAGGTTAAAACAGCACACTTGACAAAAAATCGTTGTGGTTTTGATGCGTAGGTAAGAACGGTTCTTGCTAGAAGCCCGTAGCAGCCACGTAAAACTAACAAAGTAGAGGACGTCTAACTTGTTTTTGCAGGGCATGTTGTGATGTGATATGGTCAAGACGTGATGAGATATAAATTGTTGTATGAGATGATCATGTTTTGTAAAAGTTATCGGCAACTAGCAGCCTTATGGTTGTCGCTTTATTGTATGAAATGCAATCGCCATGTAATTGCTTTACTTTATCACTAAGCGGTAGCAATAGTCGTGGAAGCAACAGTTGGCAAGACGACAACGACTCTACGATAGAGATCAAGGTGTCAAGCCGACGACGATGGCGATCATGAAAGTGCTTTGGAGATGGAGATCAAAGGCACAACATGATGATGGCCATATCATGTCACATATTTTGATTGCATGTGATGTTTATCCTTTATGAATCTTATTTTGCTTGGTACGGCGGTAGCATTATAAGATGATCCCTCAATAAATTTCAAGGTACAAGTGTTCTCCCTGAGTATGCACCGTTGCTACAGTTCGTTGGACCGAGACACCACGTGATGATCGGGTGTGATAAGCTCTACGTTCACATACAACGGGTGCAAGCTAGTTTTGCACGTGCTGAATACTCAGGTTAAACTTGACGAGCCTAGCATATGCAGATATGGCCTCGGAACACTGAGACCGAAAGGTCGAACGTGAATCATATTGTAGATATGATCAACATAGTGATGTTCACCATTGAAAACTACTCCATCTCACGTGATGATCGGACATGGTTTAGTTGATATGGATCACGTGATCATTTAGATGACTAGAGGGATGTCTATCTAAGTGGAAGTTCTTAAGTAATATGATTAATTGAACTTTAATTTATCATGAACTTAGTCCTGAAAGTTTTTGCATATGTATGTTGTAGATCAATAACTTGCGTATAGCTCCCCTGTTTTATTTTTGATATGTTCCTAGAGAAAAATAAGTTGAAAGATGATAGTAGCAATGATGCGGACTGGGTACGTGATCTGAGAATTATCCTCATTGCTGCACAGAAGAATTATGTCCTTGATGCACCGCTAGGTGACGGGCCTATTGCAGGAGCAGATGTAGACGTTATGAATGTATGGCAAGCTCGGTATGATGACTACTTGATAGTTTAGTGCGCCATGCTTTATGACTTAGAACCGGGACTTCAAAAACGTTTTGAACGACAAGGAGCATATAAGATGTTCCAAGAGCTGAAATTGGTATTTCAGACTCATGCCCGAGTCGACTGGTATGAGACCTCTAACAAGTATTTTGCCTACAAGATGGAGGAGAATAGCTCAACCAGTGAGCATGTGCTCAGAATGTCTGAGTACTACAATCGCTTGAATCAAGTGGGAGTTAATCTTCCAGATAAGATGGTGATTGATAGAGTTCTGTAGTCACTATTACCAAGTTACTAGAACTTCGTGATGAACTATAATATGCAAGGGATGATGAAAAGGGTTCCTCGAGCTCTTTGCGATGTTGAAATTGGTGAAGGTAGAAATCAAGAAAAGCATCAAGTGTTGATGGTTGACAAAACCACTAGTTTCAAGTAAAAGGGCACGGGAAAGAAAGGGAACTTCAAGAAGAATGGCAAGCAAGTTGCAACTCCCATGAAGAAGCCCAAAGCTAGACCCAAGCCTGAAACTGAGTGCTTCTACAGAAAAGGAAATGGTCACTGGAAGAGGAACTACCCAAAATACTTGGCGGATAAGAAGGATGGCAAAGTGAACAAAAGTGTATATGATATACATGTTATTGATGTGTACTTTACTAGTGTTCATAGTAGCCCCTGAGTATTTGATACTGGTTCAGTTGCTATGATTAGTAAGTTGAAACAGGAGTTACAAAATGAACAGAGACTAGTTGAGGGCGAGGTGACGATGTGTGTTGGAAGTGATTCCAAGGTTGATAAGATCACCATCGCACACTCCCTTTACCTTCGGGATTAGTGTTGAACCTACAATAAATGTTATTTGGTTTTTGCGTTGAGCATAATATGATTGGATCAGGTTTATTGCAATACAGTTATTCATTTAAGTCAAAGAATAATTGTTATTCTATTTACATGAATAAAACCTTCTATCATCATACATCCAAGGTGAATGTTTTATTGAATCTCGATCATAGTGATACACATATTCATAATATTGATGCCAAAAGATGCAAAGTTGATAATGATAGTGCAACATACTAGTGGCACTGTCGTCTAGGTCATATTGGTATAAAGCGCATGAAGAAACTCCATGCAGATGGACTTTTGGAATCACTTGATTATGAATCATTTGATGCTTGTGAACCATGCCTCATGGGCAAGATGACTAAGACTCCGTTCTCCAAAACAATGGAGCGAGCCACTGACTTATTGGAAATAATACATACCGATGTATGCGGTCCGATGAGTGTTGAGGCTTGTGGCGGGTATCATTATTTTTTGACCTTCACAGATGATTTGAGCAGATATGGGTATATATACTTATGAAACATAAGTATGAAACATTTGAAAAATTCAAAGAATTTCAAAGTGAAGTGGAAAATCATCGTAACAAGAAAATAAAGTTTCTATGATCTGATCACGGAGGCGAATATTTGAGTTACAAGTTTGGTCTTCATTTGAAACAATGTGGAATAGTTTCGCAACTCACGCCACCTGGAACACCACAACGTAATGGTGTGTCTGAACGTTGTAACCGTACTTTATTAGATATGGTGCGATCTATGATGTCTCTTACCGATTTACCACTATCATTTTGGGGTTATGCATTAGAGACAGTTGCATTCACGTTAAATAGGGCACCATATAAATCCGTTGAGATGACACCATATGAACAATGGTTTATCAATAAACCTAAGTTGTCATTTCTTAAAGTTTGGGGTTGTGATGCTTCTGTGAAAAAGCTTCAACCTGATAAGCTCGAATCCAAATCGGAGAAGTGCGTCTTCATAGGATACCCAAAATAAACTGTTGGGTACACCTTCTATCACAGATCCGAAGGCAAGATCTTTGTTGCAAAGAATGGATCCTTTCTAGAGAAGGATTTTCTCTGGAAAGAAGTGAGTGGGAGGAAAGTAGAACTTGATGAGGTAGTTGTACCTTCTCCCGAATTAGAAAGTAGTTCATCACAGAAATCAGTTCCAGTGATTCCTACACCAATTAGTGAGGAAACTAATGATGATGATCATGAAACTTCAGATCAAGTTACTACCAAACCTCGTAGGTCAACCAGAGTATAGTCCACACTAGAGTGGTACGATAATCCTTTCTGGAAGTCATGTTACTAGACCATGACGAACCTACAAACTATGAGGAAGCGATGATGAGCCCAGATTCCACGAAATGGCTTGAGGCCATGAAATTTGAGATGGGATCCATGTATGAGAACAAAGTATGGACTTTGATTGACTTGTCCGATGATCAGTGAGCCATCGAGACTAAATGGATCTTCAAGAGGAAGACGGACGCTGATAGTAGTATTACTATCTACAAAGCTCGAATTGTTGCAAAATGTTTTCGACAAGTTCATGGTGTTGACTACGATGAGAGTTTCTCACTCGTATCTATGCTTAAAGTATGCCCGAATCATTTTAGGAATTGTCGCATTTTATGAAATTTGGCAAATGGATGTCAAAACTGCATTCCTTAATGGATTTCTTAAAGAAGAGTTGTATATGATACAACCAGAAGGTTTTGTCAATCCGAGAGGTGCTAACAAAGTTTGCAAGCTCCAGCGATCCATCTATGGACTGGTGAAGCATCTCGGAGTTGTAATATACGCTTTGATAAGGTGATCAAAGCATATGGTTTTATACAGACTTTTGGTGAAGCCTGTATTTACAAGAAAGTGAGTGGGAGCACCACGGCCTTTCTCATAAGTATATGTGAATGACATATTGTTGATCAGAAATGATGTAGAATTTTCTGGGAAGTATAAAGGAGTGTTTGAAAGGAGTTTTTCAAAAAAAGACCTTGATGAAGCTGCTTACATATTGAGCATCAAGATCTATAGATATAGATCAATACGCTTGATAAGTTTTTTCAATGAGTACATACCTTGACAAGTTTTTAAAGTAGTTCAAAATGGAATAGTCAAAGAAGGAGCTCTTGTTGGAAATATGCCCTAGAGGCAATAATAGAAGTATTATTATTATATTTCCTTGTTCATGATAATTGTCTTTTATTCATGCTATAACTGTATTATCCGGAAATCGTAATACACGTGTGAATACATAGACCACAATATGTCCCTAGTGAGCCTCTAGTTGACTAGCTCGTTGTGATCAACAGATAGTCATGGTTTCCTGGCTATGGACATTGGATGTCGTTGATAACGGGATCACATCATTAGGAGAATGATGTGATGGACAAGACCCAATCCTAAGCATAGCACAAAGATCGTGTAGTTCGTTTGCTAGAGCTTTTCCAATGTCAAGTATCTCTTCCTTAGACCATGAGATCGTGTAACTCCCGGATACCGTAGGAGTGCTTTGGGTGTATCAAACGTCACAACGTAACTGGGTGGCTATAAAGGTGCATTACAGGTATCTCTGAAAGTGTCTGTTGGGTTAGCACGAATCGAGACTGGGATTTGTCACTCCGTGTAAGCGGAGAGGTATCTCTGGGCCCACTCGGTAGGACATCATCATTTGCGCAATGTGACCAAGGAGTTGATCACGGGATGATGTGTTACGGAACGAGTAAAGAGACTTGCCGGTAACGAGATTGAACAAGGTATAAGGATACCGACGATCGAATCTCGGGCAAGTACAATACCGCTAGACAAAGGGAATTGTATACGGGATTGATTAAGTCCTTGACATCGTGGTTCATCCGATGAGATCATCATGGAACATGTGGGAGCCATCATGGGTATCCAGATCCCGCTGTTGGTTATTGACCGGACAACGTCTCGGTCATGTCTGCATGTCTCCCGAACCCGTAGGGTCTACACACTTAAGGTTCGATGACGCTAGGGTTATAAAGGAAGTTTGTATGTGGTTACCGAATGTTGTTCGGAGTCCCGGATGAGATCCCGGACGTCACGAGGAGTTCCGGAATGGTCCGGAGGTAAAGATTTATATATGGGAAGTCCTATTTTGGCCACCGGAAAATGTTCGGAATTTTTCGGTATTGTACCGGGAAGGTTCTAGAAGGTTCCGGAGTGGGGCCCACCTGCATGGGGGGGCCCACATGAACGTGGGTAGTGGGGGCAAGGCCCCACACCCCTGGTCAAGGCGCACCAAGATCCCCCCTTAGAAGGAATAAGATCATATCCCGAAGGGATAAGATCAAGATCCCTAAAAAGGGGGGATAGCAATCGGTGGGGAAGGAAATGATGGGATTTCTTTCCTCCCACCTTGGCCAACGCCCCAATGAACTTGGAGGGCAAGAAACCAGCCCCCTCCACCCCTATATATAGTGGGGAGGCGCATGGGAGCTTCACCCTTGCCCCTGGCGCAGCCCTCCCTCTCCCAAGTGCTCCTCCTCTCTCGCGGTGCTTGGCGAAGCCGTGCAGGATTGCCACGCTCCTCCACCACCACCACGCCGTTGTGCTGCTGTTGGATGGAGTCTTCCTCAACCTCTCCCTCTCTCCTTGCTGGATCAAGGCTTGGGAGACGTCACCGGGCTGTACGTGTGTTGAACGCGGAGGTGCCGTGCGTTCGGCACTTGATCATCGGTGATTTGAATCACGACGAGTACGACTCCATCAACCCCGTTCTCTTGAACGCTTCCGCTTAGCGATCTACAAGGGTATGTAGATGCACTCTTCTTTCTACTCGTTGCTGGTCTCTCCATAGATAGATCTTGGTGATACGTAGGAAAATTTTTGAATTTCTGCTACGTTCCCCAACAGTGGCATCATGAGCTAGGTCTATTGCGTAGATTCTTTGCACGAGTAGAACACAAAGTAGTTGTGGGCGTTGATTTTGTTCAATATGCTTACCGTTACTAGTCCAATCTTGTTTCGACGGTATTGTGGGATGAAGCGGCCCGGACCGACCTTACACGTACTCTTACGTGAGACAGGTTCCACCGACTGACATGCACTTGGTGCATAAGGTGGCTAGCGGGTGCCAGTCTCTCCCACTTTAGTCGGAACGGATTCGATGAAAAGGGTCCTTATGAAGGGTAAATAGCAATTGACATATCATGTTGTGGTTTTGCGTAGGTAAGAAACGTTCTTGCTAGAAACCCATAGCAGCCACGTAAAACATGCAAACAACAATTAGAGGACGTCTAACTTGTTTTTGCAGGGTATGCTTTGTGATGTGATATGGCCAACAAGAATGTGATGAATGATATGTGATGTATGAGATTGATCATGTTCTTGTAATAGGATTCACGACTTGCATGTCGATGAGTATGACAACCGGCAGGAGCCATAGGAGTTGTCTTTATTGTATGACCTGCGTGTCATTGAAGAATGCCATGTAAATTACTTTACTTTATTGCTAAACGTGTTAGCCATAGAAGTAGAAGTAGTCGTTGGCGTGACAACTTCATGAAGACATGATGATGGAGATCATGATGATGGAGATCATGGTCTCATGTCGGTGACGATGATGATCATGGAGCCCCAAAGATGGAGATCAAAAGGAGCAAAATGATATTGGCCATATCATGTCACTATTTGATTGCATGTGATGTTTATCATGTTTATGCATCTTGTTTACTTAGGACGACGGTAGTAAATAAGATGATCCCTTACAAAATTTCAAGAAGTGTTCTCCCCTAACTGTGCACCGTTGCTACAGTTCGTCGCTTCTAAGCACCACGTGATGATCGGGTGTGATGGATTCTTACGTTCACATACAACGGGTGTAAGACAGATTTACACAGCAATACACTTAGGGTTAACTTGACGAGCCTAGCATGTACAGACATGGCCTCGGAACACGGAGACCAAAAGGTCGAGCATGAGTCGTATAGTAGATACGATCAACATGAAGATGTTCACCGACGTTGGCTAGTCCGTCTCACGTGATGATCGGACACGGCCTAGTTTGACTCGGATCATGTGATCACTTAGATGACCAGAGGGATGTCTATCTGAGTGGGAGTTCATAAGATGAACTTAATTATCTTGAACATAGTCAAAAAAGACCTTTTGCAAATTATGTCGTAGCTCACGCTATAGTTCTACTATTTAGATATGTTCCTAGAGAAAATATAGTTGAAAGTTGATAGTAGCTATTATGCGGACAGTAGAAAGCTTATGTCCTTAATGCACCGCTCAGTGTGCTGAACCCCAAACGTCGTTTGTGGATGTTACGAACATCAGACATACACGTTTTGATAACTACGTGATAGTTCAGTGAAACGGTTTAGAGTTGAGGCACCAAAGACGTTTTTCGAGATGTCGCGGAACATATGAGATGTTTTGAGGGCTGAAATTGAAATTTCAGGCTCGTGCCCACGTCAAGAGGTATAAGACCTCCGACGATTTTCTTAACCTGCAAACTAATGGAGAAAAGCTCGATTGTTGTGCTTGTGCTCAGATTGTCTGAGTACAACAATCACTTGAATCGAGTGGGAGTTGATCTTCCAGATGAGATAGTGATGTTTCTCCAAAAGTCATTGCCACCAAGCTGCTAGAGCTTCGTGATGAACTATAACATATCAGGGATAGATATGATGATCCTTGAAATATTCGCGATGTTTGACACCGCGAAAGTAGAAATCAAGAAGGAGCATCAATTGTTGATGGTTGGTGAAACCACTAGTTTCAAGAAGGGCAAGGGCAAAAAGGGATACTTCATGAAACGGCAAAACAGCTGCTGCTCTAGTGAAGAAACCCAAGGTTGAACCCAAACCCGAAACTAAGTGCTTCTGTAATAAGGGAACAGCCACTGGAGCAGCATTACCCTAGATAATTGGTAGATGAGAAGGCTGGCAAGGTCGATAGAAGTATATTGGATATACATTATGTTAATGTGTACTTTACTAGTACTCCTAGTAGCACCAGGGCATAAGATACCGGTTCGGTTGCTAAGTGTTAGTAACTCGAAATAAAAGCTACGGAATAAACGGAGACTAGCTAAAGGTGAGCGGACGATATGTGTTGGAAGTGTTTCCAATGTTGATATGATCAAGCATCGCACGCTCCCTCTACCATCGAGATTGGTGTTTGCGTTGAGCATAGACATGATTGGATTATGTCTATCGCAATACGGTTATTCATTTAAGGAGAATAATGGTTACTCTGTTTATTTGAATAATACCTTCAATGGTCTTACACCTAAAATGAATAGTTTATTGAATCTCGATCGTAGTGATACACATTTTCATGCCAAAAGATATAAGATAGTAATGATAGTACCACTTACTTGTGGCACTGCCATGTAAGTCATAATGGTAAAAACGCATGAAGAAGCTCCATGTTGATGGATCTTTGGACTCACTCATTTTTGAAAAGTTTGAGACATGCGAACCATGTCTATTGGTGTATATGCATGAAGAAACTCCATGCAAATGGACCGTTTGAACTCACTTGATCTTGAATCACTTGAGACATGCAAATCATACCACATGGGCAAGATGACTGAAATCCTCGGTTTCAGTAAAATGGAACAAGATAGAAACTTGTTGGAAGTAACACATTTTGATGTGTGCAGTCTAATGGGTGCTGAGGAATGCAGTGAATATCGTTATGTTCTTACTTCACAGATGATTCGAGTAGATGTTGAATATATTTACTTGATGAAACACAAGTCTGAATTATTGAATGGTTCAAGTAATTTCAGAGTGAAGTAGAAGATCATTGTGACAAGAGGATAAAATGTCTATGATATGATCATAGAGATGAATATCTGAGTTACGAGTGTTGGCACACAATTAAGACATTGTGGAAATTGTTTCGCAATTAATACCGCCTGGAACACCATAATGTGATGGTGTGTCCGAACATCATAGTTGCACCCTATTGGATATGGTGCGTACCATGATATCTCTTATCGAATTACCACTATCGTTCATGGGTTAGGCATTAGAGACAACCACATTCACTTTAAATAGGGCACCACGTAATTCCGTTGAGATGACACCGTATGAACTATGGTTTAGAGAAACCTAAGCTGTCATTTCTTAAAAGTTTGGGGCTGCGACGCTTATATGAAAAAGTTTCAGGCTGATAAGCTCGAACCCAAAGCGGCTAAAATGCATCTTCATAGGACACCCAAAACAGTTGGGTAAACCTCCTAATTCAGATCCGAAAGCAATATGGATTGTTTCTTGAATCGGGTCCTTTCTCGAGGAAAGGTTTCTCTCGAAAGAATTGAGTGGGAGGATGGTGGAGACTTGATGAGGTTATTGAACCATCACTTCAACCAGTGTGTAGCAGGGCACATGAAGTTGTTCCTGTGGCACCTACACCAATTGAAGTGGAAGCTTATGATATTGATCATGAGACTTCGGATCAAGTCACTGCCGTACCTCGTAGGGTGACAAGGATACGTACTACTTCAGAGTGGTAGAGTAATCCTGTCTTGAAGGTCATGTTGCTAGACAACAATGAACCTACGAGCTATGGAGAATCGATGGTAGGCCCACATTCCGACAAATGGTTAAGAAACCATGAAATCCGAGATAGGATCCATGTATCATAACAAAGCATGGACTTTGGTGGACTTGCCCGATGATCGGCAAGCCATTGAGATAAATGGATCTTTAAGAAGAAGACGGACGTGGATGGTAATGTCACCATCTATGAAGCTCGACTTGTGGCGAAGAGTTTCTCGACAAGTTCAAGGAGTTGACTACGATGAGATTTTCTCATCCGTAGCAATGCTTAAGTCCGTCGGATTCATGTTAGCATTGGCTGCATTTATGAAATCTGGCAGATGGATGACAAAACGAGTTTCCTTACCAGTCTTCGTATGGAAAGGTTGTTTGTGATACAATCAGAAAGTTTTTGTCGATCCTAAGGATGCTAAAAGGTATGCTAGCTCCAGCGATCCTTCCATGGACTGGAGTAAGCATCTCGGAGTTGGAATGTGCACTTTGATGAGATGATCAAAGATTTTCTTGGGTTTATACAAAGTTTATGAGAAACTTGTATTTCCAAAGAAGTGAGTGGGAGCACTATAGAATTTCTGATGAGTATATGTTCTTGACATATTGTTGATCAGAAATGATGTAGAATTTCTAGAAAGCATATAGGGTTATTTGAAAGGTGTTTTCAATAGAAAACCTGGATCAAGCTACTTGAACATTGAGCATCAAGATCTATAAGATAGATCAAAATGCTTGATAATACTTTTAAATGAGCACGTACCTTGACATAATCTTGAAGGTGTTCAAGATGGATCAGTCAAAGAAGGAGTTCTTGCCTGAGTTGTAAGGTATGAAGTTAAGACTTAAAGCTCGACCATGGCAGAAGAAAGAGGAAGGGCGAAGGTCGTCCCCTATGCTTTTATCATAGGCTCTCTACAGTATGCTATGCTGTGTACCGCACCTGAAGTGTGCCTTGCCATGAGTCAGTCAAGGGGTACAAGAGTGATCCAAGAATGGATCACAGGACAGCGGTCAAAGTTATCCTTAGTAACTAGTGGACTAAGGAATTTTCTCGATTATGGAGGTGGTAAAAGAGTTCGTCGTAAAGGGTTACGTCGATGCAAGCTTAACACCTATCCGGATAGCTCTGAGTAGAGATACCGGATACGTATGATGGAGCAACAATTTAGAATAGCTCCAAGTAGAACAGTTATTTGGAATAGCTCCAAATAGAGCGTGGTAGCTGCATCTAGGAGATGACATAGAGATTTGTAAAGCACACACGGATCTGAAAGGTTCAGACCCGTTGACTATAACCTCTCTCACAAGCATAACATGATCAAACCCTAAACTCTTTGGGTGTTAGTCACATGGGGATGTGACCTTGAGTGTTAATCACATATCGATGTGAACTAGATTATTGACTCTAGTGCAAGTGGGAGACTGTTGGAAATATGCCCTAGAGGCAATAATAGAAGTATTATTATTATATTTCCTTGTTCATGATAATTGTCTTTTATTCATGCTATAACTGTATTATCCGGAAATCATAATACACGTGTGAATACATACACCACAATATGTCCCTAGTGAGCCTCTAGTTGACTAGCTCGTTGTGATCAACAGATAGTCATGGTTTCCTGGCTATGGACATTGGATGTCGTTGATAACGGGATCACATCATTAGGAGAATGATGTGATGGACAAGACCCAATCCTAAGCATAGCACAAAGATCGTGTAGTTCGTTTGCTAGAGCTTTTCCAATGTCAAGTATCTCTTCCTTAGACCATGAGATCGTGTAACTCCCGGATACCGTAGGAGTGCTTTGGGTGTATCAAACGTCACAACGTAACTGGGTGGCTATAAAGGTGCATTACAGGTATCTCTGAGAGTGTCTGTTGGGTTAGCACGAATCGAGACTGGGATTTGTCACTCCGTGTAAGCGGAGAGGTATCTCTGGGCCCACTCGGTAGGACATCATCATTTGCGCAATGTGACCAAGGAGTTGATCACGGGATGATGTGTTACGGAACGAGTAAAGAGACTTGCCGGTAACGAGATTGAACAAGGTATAAGGATACCGACGATCGAATCTCGGGCAAGTACAATACCGCTAGACAAAGGGAATTGTATACGGGATTGATTAAGTCCTTGACATCGTGGTTCATCCGATGAGATCATCGTGGAACATGTGGGAGCCATCATGGGTATCCAGATCCCGCTGTTGGTTATTGACCGGACAACGTCTCGGTCATGTCTGCATGTCTCCCGAACCCGTAGGGTCTACACACTTAAGGTTCGATGACGCTAGGGTTATAAAGGAAGTTTGTATGTGGTTACCGAATGTTGTTCGGAGTCCCGGATGAGATCCCGGACGTCACGAGGAGTTCCGGAATGGTCCGGAGGTAAAGATTTATATATGGGAAGTCCTATTTTGGCCACCGGAAAATGTTCGGAATTTTTCGGTATTGTACCGGGAAGGTTCTAGAAGGTTCCGGAGTGGGGCCCACCTGCATGGGGGGGCCCACATGAACGTGGATAGTGGGGGCAAGGCCCCACACCCCTGGTCAAGGCGCACCAAGATCCCCCCTTAGAAGGAATAAGATCATATCCCGAAGGGATAAGATCAAGATCCCTAAAAAGGGGGGATAGCAATCGGTGGGGAAGGAAATGATGGGATTTCTTTCCTCCCACCTTGGCCAACGCCCCAATGGACTTGGAGGGCAAGAAACCAGCCCCCTCCACCCCTATATATAGTGGGGAGGCGCATGGGAGCTTCACCCTTGCCCCTGGCGCAGCCCTCCCTCTCCCAAGTGCTCCTCCTCTCTCGCGGTGCTTGGCGAAGCCCTGCAGAATTGCCACGCTCCTCCACCACCACCACGCCGTTGTGCTGCTGTTGGATGGAGTCTTCCTCAACCTCTCCCTCTCTCCTTGCTGGATCAAGGCTTGGGAGACGTCACCGGGCTGTACGTGTGTTGAACGCGGAGGTGCCGTGCGTTCGGCACTTGATCATCGGTGATTTGAATCACGACGAGTACGACTCCATCAACCCCGTTCACTTGAACGCTTCCGCTTAGAGATCTACAAGGGTATGTAGATGCACTCTCCTTTCTACTCGTTGCTGGTCTCTCCATAGATAAATCTTGGTGATACGTAGGAAATTTTTTGAATTTCTGCTACGTTCCCCAACAGCTCTTGCCTGTGTTGCAAGGTGTGAAGTTGAGTAAAGACTCAAAACCCGGCCATGGCAGAAAATAGAAAGAGAATGAAAAGTCATTCCCTATGCCTCAGTCATAGGTTCTATAAAGTATGTTATGCTGTGTACCAGACCTATTGTGTACCTCACCATGAGTTTGGCAAGAGGGTAAAATAGTGATCCAGGAGTGGATCACTAGACAACAGTCAAAATTATCCTTAGTGGAATAAGGACATGTTTCTCGGTTATGGAGGTGACAAAAAGTTCGTCGTAAAGGGTTACGTCGATGCAAGCTTTAATACTAATCCGGATGACTCTAAGTCTCAATCTGGATACATATTGAAAATGGGAACAATTAGCTCCGTGCAAAGCATTGTAGACATAGAAAATTGGCAAAATACATACGGCTCTGAATATGGCAGACCCGTTGACTAAACTTCTCTCACAAGCAAAACATGATCACACCATAGTACTCTTTGGGTGTTAATCACATAGCGATGTGAACTAGATTATTGACTCTAGTAAACCCTTTGGGTGTTAGTCACATGGAGATGTGAACTAATCACATAACAATGTGAACTATTGGTGTTAAATCACATAACGATGTGAACTATTGGTGTTAAATCACATGACGATGTGAACTAGATTATTGACTCTAGTGCAAGTGGGAGACTGAAGGAAATATGCCCTAGAGGCAATAATAAAGTTGTTATTTATATTCCCTTATGTCATGATAAATGTTTATTATTCATGCTAGAATTGTATTAACCGAAAACTTAGTACATGTGTGAATACATAGACAAAACAGAGTGTCCCTAGTATGCCTCTACTTGACTAGCTCGTTAATCAAAGATGGTTAAGTTTCCTGACCATAAACATGTGTTGTCATTTGATGAACGGGATCACATCATTAGGAGAATGATGTGATGGACAAGACCCATCCGTTAGCTTACCATAATGATCATTTAGTTTTATTGCTATTGCTTTCTTCATGACTTATACATGTTCCTATGACGATGAGATTATGCAACTCCTGAATACCAGAGGAACACCTTGTGTGCTATCAAACGTCACAATGTAACTGGGTGATTATAAAGATGCTCTACAGGTGTCTCCGAAGGTGTTTGTTGGGTTGGCATAGATCAAGATTAGGATTTGTCACTCCGTATATCGGAGAGGTATCTATGGGCCCTCTCGGTAATGCACATCACTATAAGCCTTGCAAGAAATGTGACTAATGAGTTAGTTACGGGATGATGCATTAAGGAACAAGTAAAGTGACTTGCCGGTATCGAGATTGAACTAGGTATGATGATATCGACAATTGAATATCGGGCAAGTAACATACCGATGACAAAGGGAATGACGTATGTTGTTATGCGGTTTGACCGATAAAGATCTTCATAGAATATGTAGGAGCCAATATGAGCATCCAGGTTACGCTATTGGTTATTGACCGAAGATGTGTCTCGGTCATGTCTAGATAGTTCTCGAACTCGTAGGGTCCGCACGCTTAACTTCGATGATGATTTGTATTATGAGTTATGTGATTTGATGAGCGAAGTTTGTTCAGAGTCCCGGATGAGATCACGGACATGACGAGGAGTCTCAAAATGGTCGAGAGGTCTCCCACTTGCACTAGAGTCAATAATCCAGATTGCACAGTAATGGTTCTAACACCCATGGAGTCTTGGTGCTGATCATGTTTTAATCGTGAGAGAGGCTTAGTCAACGGGTCTGCAACATTCAGATTCGTATGTATCTTGCAAATCTCTATGTCTCCCTCCTTGACTTGATCGCGGATGGAATTGAAGCGTCTCTTGATGTGCTTGGTTCTCTTGTGAAATCTGGATTCCTTTGCCAAGGCAATTGCACCAGTATTGTCACAAAAGATTTTCATTGGACCCGATGCACTAGGTATGACACCTAGATCGGATATGAACTCCTTCATCTAGACTCCTTCATTTGCTGCTTCCGAAGCAGCTATGTACTCCGCTTCACACATAGATCCCACCACGATGCTTTGCTTAGAACTGCACCAACTGACAGCTCCACCGTTCAATATAAGTACGTATCCGGTTTGTGACTTAGAGTCATCCAGATCAGTGTCAAAGCTTGCATCGATGTAACATTTACGACGAGCTCTTTGTCACCTCCATAAACGAGAAACGTATCCTTAGTCCTTTAAGGTATTTCAGGATGTTCTTGACCGCTGTCCAATGATCCACTCCTGGATTACTTTGGTACCTCCCTGCTAAACTTATAGCAAGGCACACATCAGGTCTGGTACACAGCATTGCAGACATGATAGAGCCTATGGCTGAAGCATAGGGAACACCTTTCATTTTCTCTCTATCTTCTGTAGTGGTCGGGCATTGAGTCTGACTCAACTTCACACCTTGTAACACAGGCAAGAACCCTTCCTTTGCTTGATCCATTTTGAACTTCTTCAAAACTTAGTCAAGGTATGTGCTCTGAGAAAATCTAATTAAGCGTCTTGATCTATCTCTATAGATCTTAATGCCCAATATATAAGCAGCTTCACCGAGGTCTTTCATTGAAAAACTCTTATTCAAGTATCCTTTTATGTTATCCAGAAATTCTATATCATTTGCAATCAACAATATGTCATTGACATATAATATTAGAAATGCTACAGAGCTCCCACTCACTTTCTTGTAAATACAGGCTTCTCCAAAAGTCTGTATAAAACCATATGCTTTGATCACACTATCAAAACGTTTATTCCAACTCCGAGATGCTTACACCAGTCCATAAATGGATCGCTGGAGCTTGCACACTTTGTTAGCACCCTTTGGATCGATAAAACCTTCAGGTTGCATCATATACAACTCTTCTTCCAAAAATCCATTCAGGAATGCAGTCTTTACATCCATTTGCCAAATTTCATAATCATAAAATGCAGCAATTGCTAACATGATTCGGACGGACTTAAGCATCGCTATGGGTGGGAAGGTCTCATCGTAGTCAACTCCTTGAACTTGTCGAAAACCTTTCGCAACAAGTCGAGCTTTGTAGACAGTAACATTACCGTCAGCGTTAGTCTTCTTGTTGAAGATCCATTTATTCTCGATGGCTTGTCGATCATCGGGCAAGTCAACCAAAGTCCACACTTTGTTCTCATACATGGATCCCATCTCAGATTTCATGGCCTCAAGCCATTTCGCGGAATCTGGGCTCATCATCGCTTCCTCATAGTTCGTAGGTTCGTCATGGTCAAGCAACATGACCTCCAAAACATGATTACCGTACCACTCTGGTGCGGATCTTACTCTGGTTGACCTACGAGGTTCGGTAGTAACTTGATTTGAAGTTAGATGATCATCATCATTAGCTTCCTCACTAATTGGTGTAGGAGTCACAGGAACAGATTTCTGTGATGAACTACTTTCCAATAAGGGAGCAGGTACAGTTACCTCATCAAGTTCTACTTTCCTCCCACTCACTTCTTTCGAGAGAAACTCCTTCTCTAGAAAGGATCCATTCTTAGCAACGAATGTCTTGCCTTCGGATCTATGATAGAAGGTGTACCCAACAGTCTCCTTTGGGTATCCTATGTAGAAACATTTCTCCGATTTGGGTTCGAGCTTATCAGTTTGAAGCTTTTTCACATAAGCATCGCAACCCCGAACTTTAAGAAATGACAACTTTGGTTTCTTGCCAAACCATAGTTCATAAGGTGTCGTCTCAACGGATTTAGATGGTGCCCTATTTAACGTGAATGCAGTCGTCTCTAAAGCATAACCCCAAAACGATAGCGGTAAATCAGTAAGAGACATCATAGATCGCACCATATCTAGTAAAGTATGATTATGCCATTCGGACACACCATTACGCTGTGGTGTTCCGGGTGGCGTGAGTTGCGAAACTATTCTGCATTGTTTCAAATGAAGACCAAACTCGTAACTCAAATATTCTCCTCCACGATCAGATCATAGAAACTTTATTTTCTTGTTACGATGATTTTCCACTTCACTCTGAAATTCTTTGAACTTTTCAAATGTTTCAGACTTATGCTTCATCAAGTAGATATACCCATATCTGCTCAAATCATCTGTGAAGGTGAGAAAATAACGATACCCGCCGCGGGCCTCAACATTCATTGGACCACATACATCAGTATGTATGATTTCCAACAAATCTGTTGCTCGCTCCATTGTTCCGTAGAATGGAGTTTTAGTCATCTTGCCCATGAGGCATGGTTCGCAAGTACCAAGTGATTCATAATCAAGTGATTCCAAAAGTCCATCAGAATGGAGTTTCTTCATGCGCTTTACACCAATATGACCTAAACGGCAGTGCCACAAATAAGTTGCACTATCATTATCACCTCTGCATCTTTTGGCTTCAATATTATGAATATTTGTATCACTACTATCGAGATTCATCAAAAATAGACCACTCTTCAAGGGTGCATGACCATAAAAGATATTACTCATATAAATAGAACAACCATTATTCTTAGATTTAAATGAATAACCGTCTCACATCAAACAAGATCCAGATATAATGTTCATGCTCAACGCTGGCACCAAATAACAATTATTCAGGTCTAAAACTAATCCCGAAGGTAGATGTAGAGGTAGCGTGCCGACCGCAATCACATCGACTTTGGAACCATTTCCCACGCGCATCGTCACCTCGTCCTTAGCCAATCTTCGCTTAATCCGTAGTCCCTGTTTCGAGTTGCAAATATTAGCAATAGAACCAGTATCAAATACCCAGGTGCTACTGCAAGCATTAGTAAGGTACACATCAATAACATGTATATCACATATACCTTTGTTCACCTTGCCATACTTCTTATCCGCCAAATACTTGGGGCAGTTCCGCTTCTAGTGACTAGTCCCTTTGTAGTAGAAGCACTCAGTCGCAGGCTTAGGTCCAGACTTGGGCTTCTTCACTTGAGTAACAACTTGCTTGTCGTTCTTCTTGAAGTTCCCCTTCTTCCCTTTACCCTTTTTCTTGAAACTGGTGGTCTTGTTGACCATCAACACTTGATGCTCCTTCTTGATTTCTACCTCCGCAGCCTTTAGCATTGCGAAGAGCTCGGGAATTGTCTTATCCATCCCTTGCATATTATAGTTCATCACAAAGCTCTTATAGCTTGGTGGCAGTGATTGAAGAATTCTGTCAATGACACTATCATCAGGAAGATTAACTCCCAGTTGAATCAAGTGATTATTATACCCAGACATTTTGAGTATATGTTCACTGACAGAACTGTTCTCCTCCATCTTGCAGCTATAGAACTTATTGGAGACTTCATATCTCTCAATTCAGGCATTTGCTTGAAATATTAACTTCAACTCCTGGAACATGTCATATGCTCCATGACGTTCAAAACATCGTTGAAGTCCTGGTTCTAAGCCGTAAAGCATGGCACACTGAACTATCGAGTAGTCATCAGCTTTGCTCTGCCAGACATTCATAACATCTGGCGTTGCTCCTATAGCGGGTTTGGCACCTAGCGGTGCTTCCAGGACGTAATTCTTCTGTGCAACAATGAGGATAATCCTCAAGTTACGGACCCAGTCCGTGTAGTTGCTACCATCATCTTTCAACTTAGCTTTCTCTAGGAACGCATTAAAATTCAACGAAACAACAACACGGGCCATCTATCTACAACAACATAGACATGCAAAATACTATCAGGTACTAAGTTCATGATAAATTAAAGTTCAATTAATCATATTGCTAAAGAACTCCCACTTAGATAGACATCCCTCTAATCATCTAAGTGATCACGTGATCCATATCAACTACATGTCCGATCATCACGTGAGATGGAGTAGTTTTCAATGGTGAACATCACTATGTTGATCATATCTACTATATGATTCACGCTCGACCTTTCGGTCTCAGTGTTCCGAGGCCATATCCGCATATGCTAGGCTCGTCAAGTTTAACTCGAGTATTCTGTGTGTGCAAAATTGGCTTGCACCCGTTGTATGTGAACGTAGAGCTTATCACACCCAATCATCACGTGGTGCCTCGGCACGACAAACTTTCGCAACGGTGCATACTCAGGGAGAACATTTATACCTTGAAATTTAGTGAGAGATCATCTTATAATGCTACCACCAAACTAAGCAAAATAAGATGCATAAAGGATAAACATCACATGCAATCAATATAAGTGATATGATATGGCCATCATCATCTTGTGCCTTTGATCTTCATCTCCAAAGCACCGTCATGATCACCATCGTCACCGGTGCGACACCTTGATCTCCATCGTAGCATCGTTGTCGGCTCGCCAACTATTGCTTCTACGACTATCGCTACCGCTTAGTGATAAAGTAAAGCAATTACATGACGATTGCATTTCATACAATAAAGCGACAACCATATGGCTCCTGCCAGTTGCTGATATCCGTTACAAAACATGATCATATCATACAATAAAATTTAGCATCATGTCTTGACCATATCATATCACAACATGCCCTGGAAAAACAAGTTAGATGTCCTCTACTTTGTTGTTGCAAGTTTTATATGGCTGCTACGAGCTCAGCAAGAACCGTTCTTACCTACGCATCAAAACCACAACGATATTTCGTCAAGTATGTGTTGTTTTAACCTTCACAAGGACCGGGCGTAGCCACGCTCGATTCAACTAAAGTTGGAGAAACTGACACCCGCCAGCCACCTGTGTGCGAAGCATGTCGGTAGAACCAGTCTCGCGTAAGCGTACACGTAATGTCGGTCCGGGCCGCTTCATCCAACAATACCGCCGAATCAAAGTATGACATGCTGGTAAGAAGTATGACTAGTATCGCCCACAACTCACTTGTGTTCTACTCGTGCATATAACATCTACGCATAAACCTGGCTCGAATGCCATTGTTGGGAAACATAGTAATTTCAAAAAAATTCCTACGCACACGCAAGATCATGGTGATGCATAGCAGCGAGAGGGAAGAGTGTTGTCCGCGTACCCTCGTATACTGAAAGCGGAAGCGTTATGACAACGCAGTTGATGTAGTCGTACGTCTTCATGATCGACCGATCCTAGTACCGAACGTACGTCACCTCCGCGATCTGCACACGTTCAGCTCAGTGACGTCCCACGAACTCACGATCCGGTAGAGCTTCGAGGGAGAGTTTCGTCAGCACGACGGCGTGATGACAGTGATGATGAAGCTACCGGCGCAGGGCTTTGCCTAAGCACTACGACGATATAACCGAGGTGGATTATGGTGGAGGGGGGCACCGCACACGGCTAAGAGATCAATGATCAACTTGTGTGTCTATGGGGTGCCCCCTCCCCCGTATATAAAGGAGTGGAGGAGGGGGAGGCCGGCCTCCTAGGCGCGCCCCAATGGGATTCCTACTCCCACCGGGAGTAGGATTCCACCCCTTCCATGAGTAGGAGTAAGAGGGAAGGAAGGAGGAGAGAGGGGGAAGGAAAAAGGAGGGGGGCTTCCTAGTCCAATTAGGACTAGAGGGGGAGGGGGCATGTGGCCTGCCCTGGCCGCCCCTTCCTCTCTCCACTAAGGCCCATGAGGCCCATTACACTCCCCGGGGGGGTCCGGTAACCCCCCGGTACTCCGGTATTCGTCCAAACTTACTCGGAACCCTTCCGAAGTCCAAACATAGTCATCCAATATATCAATCTTTATGTCTCGGCCATTTCGAGACTCCTCGTCATGTCCGTGATCATATCCAGAATTCCAAACTATGTTCGGTACATCAAAACACATAAACTCATATTACCGATCGTCACCGAACGTTAAGCGTGCGGACCCTACGGGTTCGAGCACTATGTAGACATGACCGAGACACGTCTCTGGTTAATAACCAATAGCAGAACCTGGATGCTCATATTGGCTCCCACATATTCTACGAAGATCTTTATCGGTCAAACTGCATAATAACATACGTTGTTCCCTTTGTCATCGGTATGTTACTTGCCCGAGATTCAATCGTCAGTATCTCAATACCTAGTTCAATCTTTTTACTGGCAAGTCTCTGTACTCGTTCCATAATGCATCATCCCGCAACTAACTCATTAGTCACATTGCTTGCAAGACTTATAGTGATGTCCATTGCCGAGAGGGCCCAGAGATACCTCTCCGACAATCGGAGTGACAAATCCTAATCTCAATCTATGCCGACTCAACAAGTACCATCAGAGACACCTGTAGAGCACCTTTATAATCACCCAGTTACGTTGTGACGTTTGGTAGCACACAAAATGTTCCTCTGGTATTCGGGAGTTGCATAATCTCATAGTCATAGGAACATGTATAAGTCATGAAGAAAGCAATAGCAATATACTAAACGATCAAATGCTAAGCTAACGGAATGGGTCAAGTCAATCACATCATTCTCTAATGATGTGATCTAGTTAATCAAATGACAACTCATGTCAATGGCTAGGAAACTTAACCATCTTTGATTCAACGAGCTAGCCAAGTAGAGGCATACTAGTGACACTCTGTTTGTCTATGTATTCACACATGTACTAAGTTTCCGGTTAATACAATTCTAGCCTGAATAATAAACATTTATCATGATATAAGGAAATATAGATAACAACTTTATTATTGCCTCTGGGGCATATTCCCTTTAGAATGCCATTGCCATATTTTGTTTATTGCATCATGTTCATATTTTATTATATTGCATTGTGCCATTTCATTTTGTTGCATTGTGCCTCTTGTCATTTTGCATTATGCCTTCCCTTGCTTGATGCATCATATTATAGCATTGTGTCATCCATGTTGTTTCCAAGTCCATCAAGTGCATTGCCCCTACATTATGTTTGTTGATTGCTCCATGTATGATCATGCATAATCACCTCCTCCTTCCTTCTTCTTTCTTTCAGTTTGGCAAGTGACCTTTTCCCCTCCTCCATAAATGTTCATTCTTTTCCTGATGCTATTGTACCATGCCTACACCCTCCCTGCCAATTTTCAGCTCATTTGAAGATGTTTTGGTTGGGTTCAAAAATGGCCCAAGTTTGAATTTTATTCAAACTTGTATTATTTTTCTACCTCTAAAAATGTCCAAAGCAATTTTATCAAATGGTGCATAATTCCAGGAGTCTAGGGGCACATCTATTTCCTCCTCACCCCTCTCCTTTAACATTGGGCTTTTTGCTCTTTTGTTTCTATTTGAAGAAATGGAAAAGGAAGAGCAGCAGCAGCTTAGCGCAGCAGAGAGCAGCCCAGCGGCGCGCAACCCAGCAGACCCGCATCCCAACTCCATCCCCTGGTAAAATTCCCACGCGGCCACTGTTTACCCCTTCCCCAGACCCACCTGTCATTTTGTCGTTCCCCTTACCTTTTTCTTCCTCCTCTCGCCAGCTCCCCCTCACGGTAAAACCTGCGAGCAGGGGCACATGGCCTCGGTGGCAAGCCACGGCGCCCGCACCCTTCCTTATAAACCCCGCAGCCTCCACCATAGGGTTCCCCCATCCTCTTCATTCCATCCTCCTCTGCCACCAGGAGGTTGGTCACTCCCCATGCGCCTGCTTCCCCCGCCTCCAGGAGACATGGCCGGCGCGGCCACGTGCTCGTCACCGGCATAGGAGAGCCTCTGGGTCCCCGCTTCTTCGCCTAGATGCAAGAGGAGGCCGCCCCGATGTCATTCGTGCGCACAGCCGAGCCCGAGGACTCCATCCACGACGTCCCCTTCTTCCTCTACTTCGTCTCCTTCACGGATCGGAGAAACGCCAAGTTCAGTGAGCTTCCTGTCGTCCCCGTCAGTGCCTCCCCACGTCGCCTCTCCGCCGTTTCCTTCCATTATGGTCGCGTCCACGCGCCCTGGATCAACTATATCTTCTTCCTGGAGCGCTTCCTCATCCACTTCCTCCTATACGTCTTCGTCAGCGCGTCCTTGCCTCGACTCCACGCCTTCACCAGGTTCGATGACGCCGGCAAAACCCTCGGTGAAGCCCCGATACTTCCCATCTCCCTGTCTATTCTCATTTGTCCACATAGCCATCGTCCGCGTGTCGCTGGTTTCGGCCGCCATGGCCATGACCTCGAGCTTGAGTTCGTGCTCGTGCACATCATTGTACACCTCCATTGTTTGCTCTGCTTCTTCTTCTTCTTCAATCAAGGGATATGTTCCGGGTCGGGAGCCTGGGATTAGCAGGGTGGTTGTCGTTCTTCCTTTTCATTTGTTTTCATCCGTAGTCGGATCCTGCTCTTTTGTATGATGACTGTTATGTATTGATATGTTGTGTTCATGTTGTAGCTTGTGGCGAGTGTAAGCCTTTATCTTGTATTCTCATCTATTCAGTACATGGTATGTTGTGATGATATCCACCTTGCTATGCGCTCGAAATACGATCGTGCCCCAATCATGAATTCATCACGTGATTGGGATAGAACCGCATCTTGAACGCTACAGAGCTACTTGAGTTGCCGCCGTCAGAAGATCCAGATCAGACTGGCAGCTGCCATGGCGGCCGAAGTTCGACATGGAGGAGCCCATGCTGGCTGACGGCGTGCAGCGCCCACTCGGCGAGTACATGCGTGCATGGCACCATTGTGCTCTCGTGGCCATGAGCTCGCTCGTGTGCACCCACTAGTTTGTAAAATGCTCGCTGATGTTCTGCTTAATCGATTGCAAGGAAGCATTCTTTTGGTTACATGGTACTTTCTTGAGCGAGTTACAAGATTGAAAATCTTATGCTGAAAATAATGATGATTCTCTATTGTGAATTGTTAAGAATTATTGATTCTCTGATCTTTAAAAGGATAGGTACTTGCGATCATCTGTAAATTGCAAAAATAACTGATGTTTTAAATCATCTTTTACATGCTCATATCCTGATTTTTTTGCAAATAGGAAGGCACGACTAGGTACCGCTAGCCTTTACAAGAGAGAACCTCACTTCCTTTTTGTTAGAAAAGCATGACATCAATGTATGATAAGTGAAAGCATGCAGATCTCACATTTTACATTTGAACATTTCATTGTACTCATACAACCCTGATTAGAAAGCGATTGCAAATGGATTCACATTGATCTGAATTTAAACACCAAGGAGTTCTATTAAAGCACCCCTATGAGAATAAATAGATAATCATGTAGATATTACAAAGCAAGGTTCCATATTTCTATGATTTGGCACTCCATCAGAATGATAGAGTAAATTGTTCTCGAAAGCATAGGAAAAATCGTCAAACTTCAACCATGTCACACTCACAAGTTAAAAACAAAACATGTTACAGGTCCATAACTGCTATTTATCGAAATGTAGCTTTCTAACGGACGAGGACAATGTGGCTTCTTGTTGAACTCCATGTAGAATACCTGTAAAGCTGCCTTGGACGGAAGGAGCATGCATGGTCGAAGGCTGCCCGTACACATCTGTTGAGAATGTTATCATGGATGCATTAACATATCCGCATTCAATCCTCCCTCTGCTTATTCTTCAAGTATTCTAACAGTGTTTTTGCACCATTGAATTCTAAATATTTCTTCCTTTCCTTACCAATATCATTATTGTAATCCATTTTTGAGAATGGCACTTTGTCTGACTCCTCGGTAGAACGCTACCATGAAATCATACACCTGAGATGGCTTCATCCCAGCTTCACGTATCTAGCCAATTAGCGCTATGTCCGCTTCTACAACACATCGTTGAGACCTCAAGTTGTGCAACTTATTGGGACTAGCAAGATAATGATTGTGATCGGTTACAACCTTTTGCACTATCCAAATCCCCTCTCTACTGACACTAAATTCAACAGAGGCCTCACAACCTATTCTTGAAGTGGCCTTTCATGACTCGGTTTCTCGTTCTCTTTGATTATTGCAAACTATATATTTCTGGTATATAGTTCAATCTTGGTGGCGCTTTGTCTGGCTCCTTCTGATACTAAACCCAATCTTGCCGGCATATGTGTTGTACATGTCATATGCTTTCTCCTCTGAATCGAATGACATTCCAACTTTGGGAGCGATCAAAGCTTGCCCAACTTTATTAACCACCTACAGTAAAAAGAGTTGAGAATTAAAGTTACATTACCACAATGTAAAATATATATTATGTTCTTCTTCACAACACATTAATTTTACATTAGGTGCTTCATGGATAGAATACTTTGTTTTGAACAAGCTACTGTACTATCAAGCCAAATATCAGCAAATCATTGTGTACAAAATTATTAATATGTCATCCTCAAATTGTTCATTAGATAGAAACATCTTATGTTGACTTCCTGATCTAGCTTTTGGCATGATAATGTACTGTACACATGCATGCTGAGATTGCTGTAAGGGACAATGTCGAAGAACCAAGCAACGTCATACCTATTGTGTCTCCACTCCGTCAGCTCCACGACCACTCTCGATCACATCGTCCTCCCGACCCCTTTCTCCAATCATGGTGGTTGTGTCATACTCCTGGTCTTCTGTTACGTGCAGTGGCAGCAAGTCTATGTTGCAGGTTGCTGCCTCCGACGCCACTGTCGACGACAGGCTGTACGAGGTGGAGCGGCGACCATTCTCATCCGCATGGTTTACATGATCCAAGGAGGCGACAGTGTCGAACTCCGCACGTGGCAACTCCCGTGAGGCAACACTTCAGGCAACGGGAGCACGACCTGCGGCCGCCATGGATGTCGTTCTGGCCCGATGCAGCCATGAGAGAGAGAGAGAGAGAGAGGGCGACGAGGCGTTCTGGGCGATGCGGCTATCACCAACCCAGGGATCCCACGCGCACCGGTCCGATCGCGTGGAGAAGAGGGCTCCGGTCGCTTGGCCATGGAAACTCCGATTGCCGCGGAAGTGATTGATACGAGCCGCGTAGTCGTTTCATGGAGCCAATGCGAGGTATTCGAGCCGAGAAACGTAAGCGCAGGTGCGGATGAGAGGATAGCGTTCGATGGACAGCAGGGACAAGTAGCGATAGATTAGAGCGGGTACGCACAACGGGAGGTTTGCAGCCCGTCTCCACCCATTTTTTTCCTTCGGTTAGAGTTAATTCAGGATTAGTTATGAGTTACTCCCTTCGTTTCAAAATAGATGACCCAACTTTGTACTAACTTAGTACAAAGTTGGGTCATCTATTTTGAAATGAAGGAAATAGAAATTAACTCTAACCTCTAGCTAAGTTAGAGTATTCAAACATGGCCAATTTTGAGTATTGTGTTGCATGCACGAAAATATAGGGGTCCAAAGCGGACGCGTCCGGACCTGCCCGGGCTCGTCCGCCGAATTGGTCGTAGATGCTCTCAGCCCATAAAGAGAGCCCACCTCAACCTGGCACGGCCCAGCCTCCATAAAATCGCAACAACGCGAGATACGACCGAGACACAACAACCCACGAAACTTTGCTCGCAGTTGGCATCGTGTCAGTCTCGACTCGCCGTCTCCCTCCTCCGCTAATCTTTCTCTCTCGCCGCCGTACGTCGTCCGGCGCCGACCATGGCCGAGTACCACCTCAGCGCGCAGCTCCACGGCCACGAGGATGATGTAAGCCTCTCCCTCTCCCCTGCACTATTCGCCCCGCGTCCGTCGCCTCAGCTCCCCGCTTTGCTTCCCCTGCAAGTATGTACGCGATTCGATCCCACCTGGTCGGCCCGGACGAACCCTAGACGGAGGGTTTGCGGCGGGCGCGGGCCGTCTCGATCTGCAAGTTGGACGCGTTCGCTGGAAGGGCGGCGCGGGTTTGCGTAATTCGACCTAGCTAGCTTGGTTGCCCTCCCGCGGGTTCAGCTTGCCCCCTCCTCCGGTCCAACACCTCCCCACAAGTTTTAGATTTCAATTGCCCGTCCGAATTTTAGTTCTTCCCTGCGCATGCTCTTGTGACTTTAGTTTCGGTTTGTAACAGTCGATTTACAGGGTTTAGGGGGTGAATATGTAGTGTAAAAATAGCCGGCGGTTAGTCATTGCAGTTTGACTTGCTTTTGATAGATATTTGTAGTGGATTTGTGGATCTAGGAATCATTGGTTACTTGGTTTTGCTGGAGTTCTTTTCACTTGTGTAATCAGATGGTTAGTTCCTATGTTATGTTCCACCATAAATTCAACAAATTGTCGTGCTTATTGCAGGAATCAATGCTCATCCAGAATGCCACGTTCTGTTTTTCTAACTATGGATTTATGGTTCCAATTATAACTTGCATTTAGCATGTAAATACCAAACATAATACAAAACACCCCTTTATGCAAACCCTATGTTCAAAGGATAGTAAAAGGGGAGCATGTTAGTCTTGAAAATAAAAAAGTGCGTATATGATGATCAACCAAATTTGGAGATAAAGGTGATCCCTGTGTATTAACCGATTATTTTGCTCAAACTGTTAAGAGATTAGGCAAAGTTTATTTTGCATACGTGGAACGCATATCTGCATCACTAAGTAGTTCAAGACTTTGAGCATTGGTATGTATTCAACCAATAAAGTTAGATCCTTGTTATCAAACTCTTTCATAATTTCTACATTTGCTACACATTTGGTTCTTGGCTGACTTGTGTTTGCTCTTTTTTTAATAGGTTCGTGGGATCTGTATCTGTGGTGATGTGGGGGTCGCAACATCATCAAGAGATAAAACGGTGAGATTCTGGACGCAGCACCCGGAAAAGAAGCACGAATATGTCCTCTCAAAAACACTTGTAGGACATTCAAGTTTTGTTGGCCCGATGGTTTGGGCCCCACCTTCTGATCGCTTTCCGGAAGGAGCGATTGTTTCTGGTGGCATGGATACACTAGTATTGCTATGGAATTTGCATACAGGAGAAGTTGTTGGAACAATGAAGGGTCACACCTCACAGGTGACTGGTCTTGCTATCGACGACAACAGTGACATTATATCTTCATCGATGGATTGGTATGTTTTCTCCCAACCAGTGTAATTCCTGTGCAGAACTTGCTTGTATGGCTTCACCATACTTCTTCTTGATTGCTTGTTTGTGCTGATTTCATCCTGAGGGTCTTTCTTGTATATGATGGTAATAACACAACAAATGCAGACAATTTGTTCATGGGGTAATTGTTTGACAGATGTAGTGGTGTAACATGAATGTAATATAATAAATTATATTTCTTCTATTTGTACAAATTCACCAATCGTACTTCTGTTTCTTTCTACACTGAGTCCCTGATAGAAAAGGTTTCCAATGTTACTTGTGTTTAGGCTGTGGTGTATTCAGTACTTTTGGGCATGCGCGTTTATGAATTATACTTTATGCTGTATTTTTTTTTTGTCAAATGACATAATGGACTAATAATTTATGAAGTTTCCCCGTTGTAGCTAATGGTTTCTTGCTGTACCCTGACACTTGTATTATGCACAGTACTTTAAGAAGGTGGAGAGATGGCAATGCTGTAGAAGTTTGGGAGGCTCATAAAGTTGCAGTGCAAACTGTTCTAAAGCTGCCCTCGGGAGAACTATTTACGGGTAGAGCTTCCGCTATGTCTTCATTTTCCATTTTTACTAGATTATTATTATTAAATTTCTACATTGGTGCGCTGGTACCTTGTACTGCTAGTGCGATTTATTATTTTCACTGTTTTCTAGCGTTTCCATAACTGAACCGGTGTCATTGGCTTCAACATCATATGGCATCCTGGTTTATTAATTACTCCCTCTGTCCAGTGAAAAGTGTACATTTAGCTTTGAAATTTGTCCACAAAAGAGAGTACTTTTATCTTTTCAATGCACTTTAAAGTAGGAAAAAATGTTTCTCTCTCATCACACGGTAATCAAGACCAATAGCATTCTACGCATGATCTCCTTAATTTCTACATGCACTTAGCTCATTGGGGGTTGGGTAATTAAAGAGGAGAGAGATGGTGGCTTGCACCTTTTCAATGCATTGTTTACTTCACTCCATAATTTGTCCTAAAATTTCTATACATACACTTTTCACCGGACGGAGGGAGTATGAAAGTATATATTTGAGAGCAATTGTGACTGCCCATGAATATCTATAACTAAATTTGTCGAACGGTTGATTAATACTTCACATCTTCCCCCTTTTGTATAGGTTCAAGTGATTCCACCATTAAACTTTGGAAAGGAAGGACTTGTCTACATACATTCTCTGGGCATGCAGGTTAGTTGTTAACTCCTGATGTGCACTAGTGCTTTTGGCATTTTTGTGCTCATCCACACATACTTGATCGGTTGACAAATGTTGTCCCATTGCAGACACTGTTCGATGTTTAGCACAGATGCCAGGGATGGGTATACTTTCTGCATCACATGATGGGTGAGTGATTAAAATATCACCTGACTAGTTCCACTTGCTTTTAAACTAAAGGATGGATCAGTACAGGCTGCTATTATTCTTTCTATAAAATTGTACATGAAGATATCATAATTTCTCGTTTAATCTAGGATATTTGTACTAATATCCTGCCAACGGTTTGCTGAAAGGAACTGCTCATCTATTTGGCTTTTCATCATTTTCATTGTCGTCTTACAGTTTTGTGCATCAAATGTATTCTTTCAGTTTACAGCTACTCTGTTTACATGATAACATATGATATTTTGTCTGGTCGCAGAACTATAAAGTTATGGGCATTAACTGGGCAACCCCTGCTGGAGATGATTGGCCATACCTCTCTTGTATATTCTGTGGATGCACATTCATCTGGTCTAATTGCTAGTGGCAGTGAAGATCGCTCTGTCAAGATATGGAAAGGTGATTTATTTTGTCTGCTTTGGAGAATTCTTGTTAAAATGCAGTGGCACTTTTTTTATAGGATATAATTTCTTTATATTTTAATCTTAGGTGTGGGCATTCGGTTCTTCCTCTTTTTTTCCCGGTATTTTGGTTTTCTAAAATTGACAACTGAGTTAGCCTGGAAATTACTATGAACCGGAAATTGGGTTCACCCAAACCTCAGTTTGCTTTTCGGTTTAAACGGAACTGTAATTCAATAGCAGAACAGGGTGTGCATGCTGTCAAATACTCGGATTTTATCAACAGGTCATGATTGAAATCCAAAATCCTGTTGTTGAATCAGCAATGCGGAGCATACATGATTGCACTTTGCTACCGTCATTGTTGCATGGCGCTGCTGCCCATTGAATCCTTTGAATCGTCTTGTTGACGGTGACAGACTGACAGGAGTGCTAGTCTGATGGGGCCGCCGAGTGCAGTGCTGTTGGTCATTGGGATGGATTGCACGCATGTCGGCTGGTGCTGTGGCAGCTAGGATTGGGCGAAGTGTTCGTAACTTTGTTTCCCTGTGGCCCGTTGACCGTCGTGATTGCATTGGTACGCGAGAGCAAGAGATGGGCCTAGGCGCCTAGCTGACTTGGTGGAGATCTTGCTGGGATTTAGTTGAGATTTTGATGGACTTGCTTTTTGCTAAAGTAGATAAGGACGGTAGCATGGCCCTGGGAAATGGGGCCATAGGACGAGCAGATTCTTTCAGTCCGTTTGGTTAAACTGAACCTAAAACCGAACTGACTGATATTAATTCGGTTTTCTATGCGTGGCAACTGATGTATGGACCCCGAGCTGATTTAACATTATATTTTTCTTTTCTTGGTTTGGGTTTATTTTTCACCTTTTTAATTTTTTATTCCCATCCGTACTTGTACCATCTGTTCTGAACAACTCTTTAAACCCTGACCGTTCCATTGGGGTTACTATCCACTTGTCAGCTGGTTTGTCCCCCTATGCCTCAGTCTAATATTTTCTCCAAACAGAAATAGTCCCAGTCTATGATAGTACTTCCTCTTAAGTGGGATTCTGTTAGAGGCAAAATATTGCACGGGATTCCATTATTATAGGCAAAAGATTGTAAATACTTTGACCTCAAACATATTGGGCAGTGGCATATGGGAAAGGTAGTTTGTATTTAGCACGATAATGGAAATTGTGACAATAAGTGAAGAGAGATCTGCTAATTGTCGTTAAGCATCTGTATTCTTGTCTTGATTCCTCCTTTGGCTAGTCCATGAGCAGTTCCAGTCTTCTTTTCTTCCACATTGAAAATAAGAATCCCAATACCCACAGTCCCACACACGGTCTTCTTTCACCTGTACCTATGATGATGTAAACCAGTTTCTTGGGCTGATTTGAGTTGTGTGTTTCATGGATGCAGCTAGGATATGTCTGTCTTGTTTTTTGGGATAGTATGTTTGGATTCATAATATGAACCATTGTAGAAACGAAATTTATATTGGAGGTGCATTATAGTGCAGTTTTTTGGTTTTGGTTGTTAGTACGTAGCAGAATCCAGATTTTTCTTTATGTACCTGGTTATATGACTGTCAAGTAATATAATGCAGATGGAATCTGTGTTCAGAGCATTGAACACCCAGGATGTATATGGGATGCTAAATTTTTGGATAATGGAGATGTTGTTACTGCATGTTCTGACGGAGTTGTGAGGATATGGACAACCGACAATAATAGGTTCTGCAGTGATGAGGAACTTGCAACATATACCGATATTATTTCTCAGTACACACTAAGCAGGTTGGTTCCTGTTTTTTTTTTCACATTCTGAGTTTTGACATCTTCTGCTTAAAGGATCAGTTTTGTTGTCGGATTACTCTATCATGTAATTGTTATGCTAACATTTTAATTTTTAGGCGAGACTTCTTGTTGTCCAAAAAAAATAATAGTCGGAACCATGGGGTTAATCATACGTCGACTACTAATTTGACCAAATGATCTTTATGCCTTTTCTTTTTCCTACAGAAAGACTGTTGGTGGACTGAAGTTGATGGATCTACCAGGAGTTGAGGCACTGCAAGTTCAAGGTCATATATCTCATTTTTCTGATACGTTACAGGGGTATTGTGTTCATATTTCCATGATGCTCCAACTATTTGTAGTGAATTCTGCAGGCTGGGTGTGTTTTCATGAAACATAATGTCAGCATATTATGGAGTTTAAAATTAAAATCGGATTGAAGATGTACTGTTGCACACTGAAATAATCTCGAGCTTTTGAAAATACATATCTTTCCAGTTTGCAATAAACCTTGCCTTCATCATATTTCAGCGCATAAGGGATTAAGGAGATCACAATATAAAAACAAATTTTCTATAAATTCTTTAGTGTCGTGGACTTGTGGTGTATGTAAAGTAACTGACAATATCCAGTCATCGCCGTGCGTGTTATTTTTGCATAGTAATGCCATGTTTGTAACTTTTCTTTTGCCCAAGCAGGAAACACTGATGGGCAAACTCTAATTGTTAGAGAGGGGGATAACGGTGTTGCTTATTCATGGAATTCAAAAGAACTAAAATGGGACAAAGTAAGTACCTTTGTGCATTAGACCTTTCCATAGTATTACATTAAGTTGCTACATCAAAGAATTTGCAAAGCTGAGAAATGTTTACATATTTGGTGTGTTGCTATCTTTAGCTGCTTGATGCTGCTTGAGTTATTTAACTTAAATGCAAGTTTTTATGCAATTTGAGGTATCCGTGAGGCACTCAATGCCTGTAACGGTCCAAATTCACACATACGATCTTCAAATATGATAGGGTTGATGACACATTTATTACACATTAAATGGAACCTAATTTAGCACTCGATATGCTTTTACCACGCTTGACCTTGCAGTGGCATTGTTGCTTTGTTGTATACTCCCTCTGTTCTAAAATAAGCGTCGGTGACTTATCTTGTCATAAACCAAATTGCTAGATTGGTGAAGTGGTGGATGGACCAGGGGATGCTGCACAAGGTCAGGTTTATGATGGTGCTCACTATGACTTCGGTAAGTTATTTTCTCTTTGATGTGTTTCACCGTTAAACTTTTAGGCGACGCTACGCGTCAGCAGAGCAATAATCGAATCGCATTAACTGCCTTGGTAGCCATTGGCTAGCGTGTGAGACAGCCGTTCGATCTCTTCCTGCGTCAGCCGGGCGCCCCAGTCCGTCCACAACATGGCTCGTGTTGCGTTTGGGGCTTTGCAACAGAGCCTTGTTGCACTCCGCCGAACAGTTTTTTTGCGGTTCATGAAAAAAAAATGTTTCCAGTGCAACATGGTCTCGCTCCCGTCCTTTGCAACATGGGCCATGTTGCAAATCTCAGGCTGAGTTCGCACACATGCATGCGTCATGCTCCTCGCGCTGCCCCCGTCCTTTCAACATGGGCCATGTTGCAATCCGAGGCTAAGCTCCCACGCATCACGCACGTTACTCTGCCCCCGTCCTTTGCAACATTGCCCGTATTGGAACTGCAACATGGGCCATGTTGCAAATCCCTGGCTGAGCTCCCACAGGGACAGACAGACAATCAGTGGGTTGAGTGCTAGCCTTTTTCTAACCTTTTCTGTTTCTTTATAATATTATTTTTTATATATTTGTGCAGTTTTTAATGTTGACATTGGAGATGGAGAGCCCATTCGGAAACTGCCCTACAATCGATCAGGTATATCACACATTTGTCTTGCATTTACAAGTTGGTTCTCTGCTATTGTTTCCAGAGTAAAAAAGCAATATTGTGACCCACATAGTTATGTTTAGAAAAATCATCATTTAAATAGCCATCTAACGTGAAGTTTTTTCTCCGCTTGCATGTACTGCACTTTGATTTGATGCTTGAGAGTCTACCACTTTGCTATTTTAAGTACCACCATCTTACCTATGAATTGTTTTGTGCAGATGATCCATACGCAGTTGCAGACAAATGGCTCCTGAAAGAAAATCTTCCATTGACATATCGCCAGCAAGTTGTAGAATTCATACTGCAAAATTCTGGGCAGAACAATTTTGTTCCAGATCCATCTTTCCGCGATCCCTATACTGGGGGTAAGCGTGTTAGATTTTATATCTTTCAGCAGTCGTTTATAAAATCTTAATATATTGCCAGTTTCGGTCTGTTGATGCTTGACTTTATTAATTATGTATCAGGTAATGCATATGTACCCGGGCAACCGTCTTCGTCAAATGGTATGTATTCAAGCACAGTGTTCAATTTGTTACAATAGGTTTTTGTTCCTTTTTCCTCGCATAAAATGTAAATATCTCTAGCATCTTTTGACGAGTCCTGCCATAATGTTCCATACATAATTGCAGGTAGTGCCCCAAAACAAACTTTCAAGCACATACCAAAGGTACGAATGGATCTTCATGATTGTATTAACTGATGATAATCTAATACGAGTACTTGATTGAAACTAAAACATTTGAACTCAACTACCTGTACTTTGTTCTTGTACACACACTAGAAACAAGCTGCCATCAGATTTGTGTTATGATCTATTGCAATTCTCACACAAAAAAAAACTTCCCTTTGTTTGCAGAACGGAATGTTACTATTTGAGACGGCTCAGTTTGAGGGAATCCTTAAGAAAATTACAGAATTCAGTGCAACACTTGCATCTGACTCGGTAATTTTGAAGCTTATTTCAGTATCTCATAACTTTATTTACATCCTTCAAGATTTATTTTAGAACTATCAAGGTGCTTTAGGTCCAGAACTACCACATCTCTCACCCTCTCGTTGTCCCTTTTGTTTCTTAAGCTGCGAGCTTGTGCTGATAATTTTGTTCCTGGCATAAGGAATATAACTTTCTTAGGCAAGTAGTAGTGTGGAAAAGACATGCTACTAAACCACCTCAGGTTCTCAGCATAGTTGAACAAAGTCTGTTCCAGCTATTCGAAGTGCAGACACATGTGTTGGATGTCCATGTCCATGATGGGTGTGTAATTATGATACTATGCTATGCTGAAGTATGAATTGGATAACTTGACCTGGCTAGCAAAACTGCGAATTTCTTGTGTTTTGGCTTTCTATTGGATGCAATGGAAAAATCTTTAGACGACAACAACCATATCGCTGTCATTTGAGTACTGGTTCATTTAGCACAAAGCTAAAATAATTATGGAGTTATGTGGGCTTAACCACAGCTTAGTTCAGTCTGGTATCTCCACATGGGATTCTTAGAATACAATCATGTCCAAACTTTATGAGGGGTTTTAATTTCTATATTATTTCATACTTTCAGGGGATTCACTCTGTTCATAGGGACCATTAATGTCTTACCTAGGCTTAATAATCGACTTCTGTCTATTCAGGAACAAAAACATCTATCCTTGTCTGAGGCAGACTTTTCAAGATTAGCTGCTATAGTGAAAGTATTGAAAAATACATCATTTTATCACACAAGCAAGCTTGCAGATGCTGACATCGTGTTGTTGCTAAAAATATTGAAGTCTTGGCCTTCACAGATGATGTTTCCAGGTACATCCCTTCTCTAAAAAACTTTGGGACCCCATTAACACTGTTAGCAACATAATGGTTGACTCCTGTTTTCACCTGGTGATTACTAGACTAAACTCTTGAATTCTGATGTCAGTCGAAACAAGAACTAAAACATAAGGAGATTATTGACTGAGTAGATCCCTTCTGTCATACTCTTAGTCTAATTGAATTATCGTCAGCTATTATAATGTAATAATTCCATTGGTGTAGTTGACAGTTCCAATTAATTGTGGCATGCTCTTTTTTCCTGCCAAAAGTTTGAATTGTAGAGCTAAAGTTGTTATCTGGAAAAATGTCAGCTTCTCAGTGTTAAAAGAGAGAAAAATAATTGATACATCCACGGATGAGGAGAATTTCGTTATAAAGCCTTGGTATTGGTCAAAGAAATCGGATAAAATTCAACCGACCAAGATATATTTTGGTTTCCCAATGTTCTCACCGAAGGTGACAAACTGTTAAGAATGCCGGAGCTTGTTTTCTCCTATGGAGCTATCTTTTACATGCGGATTCTGTTCCAGTTGCTTTTCGCAGTAAAACATTCTTATCTAATATTAGTGGACAGTTGCTTGGGTTTAACAACTACTCCCTCCGTTCCTAAATATTTGTCTTTCTAGAGATTTCAACAAGTGTTTACGGAGCGAAATGGGTGAATCTACACCCTAAAATAAGTCTATATACATCCGTATGTGATAGTCCATTTGAAATCTCTAAAAAGACAAATATTTAGGAACGGAGGGAGTAGTGTGTTATGTTTGGATATTCGAAGCTGCATTATGTTTTTGATGGAGATGGTTTCTGGTTCATCTGAAATAATTGCCCATCTCTCTACCTTACAGTTGTTGATTTTCTGAGGGTGTTTGTGTTGCATCCTGACGGGGCTACTTTACTTCTTAAGACCATCGAAAGTGGAAACGGTGAGTTTATGCTTGTGCCTGCTAATGCTTTAGCGCATCAGTCTTTCTTGTCTGAGTTTTTTTTTTGACTCAGTATTTTTGGTTATTATGTTCATTTTAAGAATAGTTGGTAGTATTTCTTCGCAAAATGGTCAGCCTTGTTTTGTTTATTGGTACTGAACTAAGATTCTTTACTCATGTTATCAATCAGATGTACTCATGGAAACCTTCCGTAAGGCTGTAGCAATACCTGTGCACTCACCGAATGTGCTTACAATCCTCAAAGCAGTTACTAACTTATTTGACAACTCATGCTTACACCAATGGTTGAAAACCCATTGTGCTGAGGTTAGTTTTCAAACTACATACACTTATTTTTTGTTTCAGCCTATTTATATATTTTGACTCGAAAGTAGCTGTTGGTTTTATGATTCAATAATTATTACTAGAACATCTATCGGTCAATTTCTGGGCCTCTTTTAGTTCATAAAACGAAATTAGGTTTTGGTGCGCCAAAGTAGTGACTTTTGTTTGCTATCATTCCAGATTATTGATTCTTTCTCGAGCTGCAAGCCGTCTTTTAGCAAGAACGCTCACTTGGCATATGCCACACTTTTACTGAAGTAAGTTTTGAGTTGTGTTATACTTGTACCTAGCCATGCATTACAATTTTGTTGGTCATGATGCTGGAACATACTTAGCAGGCACACCTGGCAATGCTGCTGATGTCCCTGCATTGATTGATCTTGTCTCTTTTTTTGACTATATATATATTTTTCTGCAGCTATTCTGTTCTTTCAATTGAATCGAAGGATGAACAAAGTCAGGCACAAATTCTTTCTGCGGCCCTTGAAGTGAGTTCCCATGTCTCTGACCTCTGTAAATCACTCTACTCCCTGCAGCCACATGTGTTTACATTTCTTGTCTGGATCCACAGATTGCTGAAGACGATGCCCAAGATGCCGATTCGAAATACAGGGCCCTTGTTGCAATCGGCTCTCTTGTATCCTTTTCGACATTTCATTACGCAAAACAACATATTTATTATGGCAGAGTTTTGAACGAGGTATCACCTTTGCATGTGCTTCCCTTGACTTGTTTAACCTTTAGATGTTGAACGGCCTGGTCAAGTCCATCGCCCTTGACCTCGACGTGAAGAGCGTCGCAAGCAGCGCAAAAGCTTCCATGGACTCGAAGATCGCCGAAGTCGGAGCTGATATTGAGCTGCTAACAAGATGAGAGAAAAGAGTGTCACAGATACATTGGAGAGAAAAGGAGGAACGGAGGGCTGGGCGCAGCGTTGCAGCTAAGTAGTGGTAGCAGCCCACATCCGCGCAGGTGGTAGCAATAGCATAACTTTTGCGTGAGTGCAGGAGAGTTTGCTGCACCTTGTAATCAGCATGGTATCGTGCGAATCCTTCGCTCTGATCACAAAGTTTACTATTTATGCGCACGCAGGCGACTGAGTGCACTTTTACATACTCCCTCAGTCCCAAAAACAAGTGACTTAACTTTGTACTAGCTTTAGTACAAAGTTAGTACAAAGTTGAGTCACTTATTTTAGGATGGAGGGAGTAATAAACACAGAAGCACATCGTTGATTCTTTCCTGACTCATCTTAAATTTTGACGATGTACGTTTTTTTCTTAGACGAAGTGTTAATACGATCAAGCGCAAAAGAGAAGTGCTCAGAAAATCATAAAGGGCAAGTCACCAATATTTGTTCCTCCGGTACCTCGTGAACCCACACCGGTGGTGCGCGAGCAGTGGCGGCTCTTTCGGTCGCCGGCCGTGTGATCCTAAGAGCATCTCCATAAGTAAAAAATACAACCGGCGCATGCAAGGAAAACCCAGGAAGCCGGGGGGCAGCTGGGGCGCCGGCGCTTAACTTTAGTTGCAAAAGGCCCACTGCCAGCCTCTCTGGTCTCTCTCTCTTGGCTAGGCCCACCACGTGCCTCCCTTGCTCGCCCGCGCCGGCCCACTGCCAGCCTCTCTGATCTCTCTCTCCTGGCCAGGCCCACCACGTGCCTCCCCCGCTCGCCCGCTCCGCGGCGCGTCTCCTTCGCTGGCCCTCGCCGGTCCGCCGCGCGCCGCTGTCTGCTCGCACGACTCTCCTCTCCGTCGCCGGAGGGCCGCCTCAGCCGCGCCATCGGCACGACAGGCGCTCCGCCCTCCTTGGCCATGGCTCGCGCGCATGGCGCCTTCCTGCTGCAGCTGTTGGACTTGCGCACCACCGAGGTCGCCGCCGAGCTCAGGTACCAGGAGGTGGGCACGGAGGCCGTCGACGCGCTCGCAGAGCCGGTCGGGCATCCAAGCCCCTTCCCGGTGGCCACGAAGGGCACGCCGTCGTACTCCACCACCTGCTGATGGACTTGCTATCGCTGCCCCGCTGCTGGACTTGCTATCGCTGCCCCATCGGCTTGAAGTAGTGCCGCCGCCTTGACGCGACCGCGGCCCGGGCGCGCGCCGGTGCGGGCGGGGCGCGGGGCACTCGGTGTAGCGGCAGCAACCAGGCAGAGCAGCAGAGCTGCAGCGACAACGATAGGGAAGCAGGGGTGGAGTTCGACAGCCGCGTACTTGGCCTCTGCACGGCTCCGACGAGGCAGCCGCGTACTTGGCCTCCGCCGCCAGGAACGGACGCGCTTGAGCTCGTCTTCGACGCCGCCGGGTCCCGCGCCTCTTCTGCATCAGGTGCATGACCCCTCTCAATCTCGGACGAGCTCAACCTCCCGCGGCCACCACCTCCACCTCCCGCACGGCGAGCGACTCGAGCCGCCGCGCCAGCTCCGGGCGCGCTTGAGCTCCTCTTCGACGACGCCGACGACGTCCATCACCCACGGCGGCAGCTCCGAACCGGCGCCGGACGCCGCCGTATCGTTGTTGCCGTGCTGGCGCAGCGACATGATCCTACGCAGCCCCGCTTGTGCATGGCGAGGAGGTTGCTCACCAGCTGCGTTAGCTGCGCCACGGACGCCTCGACGGGACGCAGTAGGCGGCCATCGGTGCCAAGGAAGCCTGCAGGTCGTCTTCCACGTGCGCCCCCTGCGAACGCTCCCTGGCGCAGCGCTGTGAGCGGTCTCCATCTCCGGCTCCGCGCCGTGGAGGGGCTCGGCCATGGCGTTGAGCGACAACCCGAGCTCGTCGACGGAGTACCCGAGCAGCTCTATGCAGTTGCGCACAGCCATCTCCTCGCGCGCGTGGTTGGACAGGGGCGCCAGGCCGGCGACGGCCCCAACGGCGCTCACGGCCTCGCCGAGCGTGTCGCGGAGGACGGGCACGACCTCGCTTGGGGAGTTGGGGGTGGAAACGGTTGGAGATTTTTCCATCCCCGGGCCAAAGTTTTCGCCGGCAGCCCCCAAGCGGCGAAAAAAATGCCTCTGGGGCTCAACGGCTGGAGATGCTCTAAGGAACACAGACGAGTCAATTATTTTGTTTTCTCTGCTTACAGATATATGGAATCCTAAGATCAGACGAGTCAATTATTTTGTTTTCCCTGCTTATAAATATGCAATATATTCCATTGCAAATATGTCCTTTGAAGCTGCGATAACCATTCTAGAAGGACTTTCTTCGAGTATAGAGCGTTCTGACCTACCTATCGTGATCCACTCCGAATCATCGCCCATCTATACACGTCAGCGGTATATAAAGGGAGTGAAAAACAAAAAGGCTCCATTGCCGGGATTTGAACCCGGGTCGCCTGGGTGAAAGCCAGGTATCCTAACCGGGCTGGACGACAATGGATGGGTGAGGAAGAATTATGATATAAGCTATTTGTATAGAATCAGCCCGCTTAACTTCTTTGGTTTGGTCAAATCCAGAGATTTGCTTTTTTTTTTTTGCTTCCATGGTTGCCAATCTCTGGCTATTAGTTACTTCATCCGTTTCTTTTTAGTTTGCATATAAGATCAGGTCTAAGTCAATTTTTTTAACTTTGACTAAGTTTATAAAAAGTATCAAGATTCACAATATGAAATCAATACTGTTAGATGCATCATGAAATTAATTTCATACCGTATAGTTTTAGGTAGATGTTGATATTTTTTCTATAAAGTTAGTCAAACTTTATAAAGTTTGATTTTGACCAATGATATGCAGACCAAAAAGAAACGGATAGAGTATTACATACCCTTGCCCGCTGTAGTTTTTCATTTCTCTGGCATTAAGACCGAGACCAAGAATGAAACCGTATTTCTTTTGAATACAGTACAGACGCAAGCGCTCATATACACGCGCATATACTCACCCATATGAACACCTTCGAAAAACTGAATAAATGCGAGCACCAGTACTTGAACCTTGATGGGCTTAGGATACCATAATCCCTCTAACCATCCAATCACAGGTTGGTTCTCAATGAAACCATATTAATATGATAGGAGTTGTAGAATACCGAATGGAGATCGGTCGTGAAAAATCGAAGACCCAATTAATTTTGGTCAGATCGGTCATCTTCCACAGCTGACCGAATAAAACAAAGAAACTGAATTACTCCGCGCCATACACCCCTGAGGCCCACACACTCATGCCTACAACCCTATAGTCCTATCAATCTCGTGTACCCGGAGTCCCAGACTCCATTTCCTTTGCCCTTCTCCTAACTCGTAACTCTGGGAGTCTCACAAAGTTGCAAGCCTCAACATAAGTGCCTTCCACAATTGCCCCCTTACTCATATTTAGAACCAATGAATCGCAGTGCTTTTATTGTGAAATTTGTTCGTTTGGTGAAGACGAAGACCGAGCCGTATTGACCGAAGACTGAATAGAGAAAAAATGAAAAGAAAGAAGTAAATTCAGCCATCAAATAGGGAAGATCGAAATGACTGGACCGAACAAACTTTACATACTGAATGCACAGGTTTATGTACAGGTAATTGTTGGCTTTTGATCGTTGCTAGATCAAAATCACCCAGGAGCTCACACGTACATGCAAAGCTAGCTAGCTAGCAACCAAGCCAGGCAAGCTGCTGGATCGTGTCTAGCCGGCGACTTGCGTATCTACGTATGCCTTGCCGTAGCTTCCGTACGTGAGCGAGCACTTCGGCGCCTTCGGCGGAACTCGTGCGTAACGTGGCGATGGGAAAACACAGATCGATATGATGGCCAAAGGCTCTTGTCGAGCCTTGTACACTTTTTATTGCTTCTAATTTTCTGGTTACAAGGAGCACCCCTCGGGTGCTTTTTATACACGTCCATAAGGGACTATGGAAATAGACTAGGACTAGGAATCCTAATACTAGTAGGACTCGTACTTACTCCTTTTCTTAATCCTACTGAGGCAACGTGGTTAACTTCTACATTCACCTCCTTAACCTTGTTGCTTGACTTCATCTCATGTACTCCGACTTTGTTCCTCATCTCGATGAACTTCTGTCGACCGAGGGACTTCGTGAGAATGTTGGCAAGCTGGTCCTTGGTGCTCACGTGCTGAACCTCGATCATCCCTTCCTCAATGCACTCCCGGATATGATGGAACCGAGTATCTATGTGCTTGCTCCTTTCGTGATGAACCGGATTTTTGCACAATGAGATTGCAGCTTGGTTGTCGATCTTCAATGACACCTTCTGCACCTCCCGCTTTGCAAGATCAGCCAGGAGTCTTCTCAGCCACACTGCTTGACAAGCCGCCGTGCTTGCTGCTATGTATTCTGCCTCGCATGAAGACAGTGCAACCACCTTTTGCTTCTGAGAATTCCAGCTGATAGGATTTGGGCCAAGATAGAATATCATGCCCGTTGTGCTTTTCCGGTCATCCACATCACCTGCCATGTCGCTATCTGAGTATCCACGAAGGATCAATCCTTCCTTTCCCTTTCGGTACGTGCAGCCAAGATTAATAGTGCCTTTCACATAGCGCAAGATTTGCTTGACCGCGCTCATGTGTTCGGTTGTCGGATTCTCCATGAAACGACTCACGATCCCGACTGAATAAGCCAAGTCAGGTCGGGTATGCACCAAATATCTTAGGCTGCCCACAACACTTCGATACATTGTGGTGTCCACCGGCGGATTTGAGCTACGCTTGCTCAACTTGTGTCGTTGGTCCATTGGAGCATGTGTCTCGTAGCAATCTGTCATGCCACACTTGTCCAATAACTTGATCACGTAAGCCGATTGACATAGGGAAATCTCTCCGAAGCTTTGCTTCACTTCGATGCCTAAGTAATAGCTGAGTAATCCCAGATCGCTCATGCTAAACTTCTTATTCATCTGCGCCTTGAAACGTTCAATTTCTTGTGCGCTGTCTCCGGTGATAATCAGATCGTCGACGTAAACTCCAACTAGCAGGTTTGAGCCTTTGGCGTTCTTTGTATAGACCGCATGCTCGAGGGGACATCTCTTGAACCCGAGCGAGATCAAACTTCGGTCTAACTTTGCATTCCAAGCTCTTGGCGCTTGCTTCAACCCGTAAAGTGCCTTCTTGAGCTTGTAAACTTTCCCTTCTTCGCCTTTCTTCTCGTAGCCGAGGGGTTGTTCCACGTACACTTCTTCTTTGAGGTCGCCGTTGAGGAAAGCGGATTTCACATCCATATGATGAACCTTCCAATCCTCTTGTGCTGCCAAAGCTAGGAGCACTCTCACCGTCTCGATTCGAGCAACTGGTGCAAACACCTCCTCATAGTCAATTCCTTGACGTTGTACGTAGCCCTTTGCGACGAGTCTTCCCTTGTGCTTCACAATGGCACCCTTCGTATCCTTCTTCAACTTGTAAACCCACTTCAAACCTATGGCCTTTTGGTTCGGAGGTCGGGTTACCAATCCACGTGCCATTGCTCTCGATCGCCTTCATCTCCTCATCCATGGCGTGCATCCAACTTGAACTTTTGCTCGCCTCTACGAAGTTCGCCGGCTCCTCAACTCCGAGTAAACACAAATCGGAGTACTCGAATGTAACTGGCTTTGCGTACTTGTAGACTTTCTTGAGGGGCTTGTAGCGACGAGGGCCGGAAGAATCCGTCGTGGCTTGCGAAGGAGGTGACACAAATTGTGTCGGCGTCGATGCACTTGAGGAAGACCGTTGAGTCTCGGGCGTGGTAGATGCCGGATCGTTGGCATCCTCGTTGTCGGCGTAGTCGTCGTGATCGTGACCATCATCTTGATTGTCGTCGTCACTATGCGCCTCATTGTCGATGTCGTCGCCGAGATCTCCGCCCGTGTCGTGCGCGTCGTTGTCGCTATCACCTTGCGACCCATGCGCGTCGTCGTCGGTGTCGGCACCATGATGATCACTGCCATTGCGGTCACCTTGGTTGGGTGTCTTGCCAACCACCTGGACGTCTTCCCTTGCATCATCATCAGTTGGAAATTCAACTGTGAATATGTTACCATTTGGAGCATCGTTGGCTGCTGTGCTCCAATTCCACGCTTGGTTTTCTGCAAACACAACATCGCGTGAAATCCGTAGACGCTTGGTTTGTGGATCGTAGAAGCGGTATGCCTTGGTGCCGGAACTCCTCTCATATCCGATGAACACCATCTTGGTGCTACGATCGGCAAGCTTTGAGAGATGCGGCTCCGCCGTCTTCACATGTGCCACGCACCCGAACGTCCGTAGATGAGACACATTCGGCTTACGTCCGTAAATTGCTTCATACGGAGTCTTGCCGATTACCGCCTTCGTTGGAGCCCGGTTGAGAAGATAGACCGCCGTCAAGACAACTTCTCCCCAAAAAGTCCCCGGCAAGTTCTTGCTCTTGAGTAAACTTCTCGCCATGTCAACGACGGTTCGATTGTGCCTTTCAACAACACCGTTCTGCTGTGGCGTATAAGGTGCCGTCAGGAACCTCTTTATGCCAATCTTCTCACAGTAGTCGTTTTACTCGTTTGACGTAAACTCTCCGCCGCGATCTGTCCGTAGAGCGCGAACCTTCAACTTGTGTTCCATCTCCGTTGCAGCCTTCAGCTTCTTGAACGCTTCAAATGCCTCATCTTTAGATCGTAGGAGAACAACCCACATGTATCTCGAGTAGTCATCTACCACAAGAAAGAAGTACTTCTTTCCTCCGTGAGTTGCTGGGGTGATAGGGTCACATAGATCACCATGGAGCAGCTCGAGTGCATCACTTGCACGATAGGTAGACTGAGCAGGGAACGGCCTGCGGTGCTGTTTTCCAATCAAGCACCCATCACATACTCGATCAACATGGTCGATAAACGGCATCCCAGATACCATCTCCATCTTTGACATCTTCTTCAAGGCGTAGAAGTTAACGTGTCCAAATCTAGCATGCCATAACCACGAATCATCATCACTCTTGGCGAGCCAACACTCCAGTTGAGATTGATCAAGGTTGAGAATATAGAGCCTGTTCCGCGTGCGATTCACATGCGCTAACACGTTTCGGAGGTTGTCGAAAATCGTCATCACTCCATTCTCGATATTCACCTTGCATCCATTCTCGTCAAGTTTCCCGACAGAGATGATGTTGTTGCGAAGCCTTGGGATGTAGTACACTCCGGTGAGTATGCGATGTTCTCCTGTGAGACCCTCGAAGAGGACAGAGCCTTGCCCGCAAATCTCCACATTTGAACCATCATCGAACTTGACCGAGCCTTGAACATCATATTCCAGCTCGAGGAACTTCTCCTTGCACCCCGTCATATGGTTACTGGCACCCGTGTCGAGATACCACGACACGTTCTGGCTCCCGGATAACTTTGGTGTTACCTTTTTCTCATGAAGTAGCACCTTCCGGTTTGGTTTCACAACCGCTGTTTGGACAAGATCACAAACTTCGGCCATCAGAAGACCTGGACGTTCATCTTCCTGCTTCGCCAAATTTGCCTTGATCTCCCGCTTGTTAGGCTCCGGACAATCCTTCGCAAAGTGACCCATCTCGTTGCAGTTATAGCACTTGACCTCGGACATATCCAAGTTCCGTGGCTTCCGCTCTTTAGATCGGTCCGCCTTACCACGACCTTGTGGCTTGCCTTTTCCTTTGCCTTTTCCGGCTTGTCCGCCACACTTCGCGTTGCTTGAGCCTTCGCCAACGTTGCGCCTTCCTTTGCTACTTGGGGACTCCCAATCTGCGCGCGAGTACATGAGTTGGTCACCACCTCCTCCTTTGCCTTTCCGACAACCACGAGCATTCTCTTCCCATTTCCGCAAGCGTCCGATCGCCTCCGTTATGGTCATGTCGTCGATGTCGTAAAGCTGCTCGAGCGTGCCAATGATGTACGTGAATTTATCGGTCACCGAACTGAAAAACTTCTCCACAATCTCGGTCTCCTCGAGCTTTGCACCAAGCGCGCGGATCTCTCCCACCAATGTAGTCAGACGCATGGCATAGTCGTTCACCGATTCAGTTTTCTCCATCTGCAACTTGTGAAATTGGCGCTTCAGCACTTGTGCCCGAGCCTTGGTGACGCGATCTTCTCCGATCCTCATCTTTTTGAGTGCGTTCCACGCCTCTCTTGCTGTCTCGAACTCCGCCAAAGTCATCAGCACGGAATCTGGCACAGACTGGGCTATGGCGGCCATGGCACCTTCGTCGCACTCCTCGTCGACGTCGTCGTCCGTGATGGCCTGCCACACTCGAAGGGTTCGGAGAATAATCTTCATCTTCACCGCCCACACGCCGTAGTTGGCGTCGGTGAGCATCGGATACTGGATGGGGATGTTGCGATGCGCCTGTACGTTGACGCCGCCCGTTCCGCCACCACTTGTTGCTGACTTGCCGCCCTTCTTCACATTGTCGCCTTTCTTGTTCGCCTTGGAACCGCCGTTGCCGGACTTGACCGACTCAGCGTCGCTGTCCGTCATCGTAGATCGTAGATCGTCGAGGCTCTGATACCAATTGTTGGCTTTTGATTGTTGCTAGATCAAAATCACCCAGGAGCTCACACGTACATGCAAAGCTAGCTAGCTAGCAACCAAGCCAGGCAAGCTGCTGGATCGTGTCTAGCCGGCGACTTGCGTATGTACGTATGCCTTGCCGTAGCTTCCGTACGTGAGCGAGCACTTCGGCGCCTTCGGCAGAACTCGTGCGTAACGTGGCGATGGGAAAACACAGATCGATATGATGGCCAAAGGCTCTTGTCGAGCCTTGTACACTTTTTATTGCTTCTAATTTTCTGGTTACAAGGAGCACCCCTCGAGTGCTTTTTATACACGTCCATAAGGGACTATGGAAATAGACTAGGACTAGAAATCCTAATACTACTAGGACTCGTACTTACTCCTTTTCCTAATCTACGTGTACTGAGGCAACGTGGTTAACTTCTACAGTAACACCGAGCGTTAGCTACCAATGTTTGCAAGAAGTACATGCATATTTCAAAAAGATCTACGAACCCACTTTGTGGCAGAGAGGAAGAATCAAGCTACCATGTCTTGATCGCATGTGAACATGCAAGAGAATTGTGGGAACGTATGAGAGAAAGGTGGCAATTACCTAATAATTCTAGGCTTAGAGCAACTCCAACCGGACGACCCAAACGGACGTGCCTTTTGTCCGCTTTTTGTTTGTTTGGGTCGGCCCAGTGGACACCCGTATTCGCTTTCGCATTTGGGTCGGCGCTTGCGCCCAATGCTGGTCCGATCAATTTTTGAGTTCGCGGGCGAAAAAATAAATAACACAAATATTTTGAAATTAAAAACGTTAATCAAACATAAATGCGGGTCTTTGTGGCCGGCGAGAGTCCACGAGTCCACATTACATTAATTAAAAACATTTAATAAAACTAAAAACGAGGAGGAGGTGCGCTGCCCTAGGTGTCCTCGTTGTCAGTGTCGGGGCCGGTGAGGTCAACGAGCGTCGGCGTCGGGCCAGCCCAGGGGAACGCCGTCTCCCAGGCTGTGGCGACGTCCTGCAGCGCCGGCGTGAGCGCTGCCGGCTGGGCAGCGCGGGCCAGGCGCTCCTCTTCCGCGCCACGCTCCCACTGCTCAAGGCGCTCACCCTCACGGCGCTCCTCCGCCAGCCAGCGTGCCCGACACTGCTCGAGTTAGAGCTTCTCCTGCGCCGGCGTCGCCCCAAACCAGATGGGTGATGCGCTGACCCACTCGCGTACCTCTCCTTGTTAGGTGTACCGCTGGGACGTCAGCAGATCCGGGGACGGCGCCTGTGACGCCCCCGACTTAATCATGCATGCAAATGTGCACGATTAAGATCAGAGAATCACGGGAAGATATCACAACACAACTCTAGACACAAATTCAAAAATAAAACTTTATATTGCAAGCCAGGGCCACGAAGGCTCGAATAAATAAGTGAGCAGAAGCAACGACATTTGAGTACATACATAAGATAAACAAGTTCGCCTTAAGAAGGCTGAGCAAAACAATGACTGAGGGTGTCCTGGACTAAGGGGTCCTCGGGCTGCCAGCCTATCTCTCATGGGCCCGACTGGTGGGCCACTCTTGATTCATCCAAGGAAGGCCGAACTGCAGACGATCTTGTTCTATGGAAAGAAATCTCCGAAGACTTGACGTATCCTCCAAGTCTTGTTAGCGAAACCGGCATGTTTATCCTCTGATGGTGACCAACCATGTGTAACCCTAGGTACCCCTGGTGTCTATATAAACCAGAGGGTTTAGCCCATAGGGGGGAGAACCATTACTACGGTACCCACCTAGGGTTTAGTTCATCCGATCTCGTGGTAGATCATCTTTGTAACCTTCATACAAACACATCAATACAACCAAGCAAGACGTAGGGTTTTACCTCCTAGAGAGGGCCCGAACCTAGGTAAACACTGTCTCTACGTTCCCTGTTACCCATCGATCCGAGGTCCACAGCTCAGAACCCCCTACCCGCGATCTCCTGTTTTGACACCGACATTGATGCTTTCATTGAGAGATAGTGTTTCACAGCCACTCAGCCACTCTTGCTGATCCGAGGCCATTTGCCCCGCATAGACCAGATCATAGACGCCACCGCTGGGCACGACTCACTGTGTTTTCTCGATGCTTACTCCAGATACCATCATAACAAAATGAAGGAGTCCGATCAAGCGGCCACAACCTTCATCACCCCCTATGGGCCATTCTGCTTCAACAAAATGCCCTTCGGATTAAAAAATGCAGGCGCTACTTACCAGCAGATGATCCAGACATGTCCGGCAAAGCAAATCGGCAAAATGGTCGAGGCATATGTGGATGAGGTGGTCATTAAAACCAAGCACGCCAGCCACCTGGTGGGGAACCTCCGCCAAACCTTCGACAGTCTGCGGGCTTACGATATACGGCTCAATCCGGACAAATGTGTCTTCAGGGTACCGCGCGGGCAAGCTGCTCGGATTTGTCGGCTCCCATAGAGGAATAAAGGCTAACCCGGCCAAAATTCGGGCCCTGTCCCAGCTAGCGGTTCCCACCGAGCTAAAACATGTCCAGAAATTGGCCGATTGCGTAGCGGCCTTTAAGCCGCTTTATTTCACGACTTGGTGAAAATGCCTTACCACTCTACAGGCTACTCAAACGGACCAAAAACTTCGAATGGACTAGCGAGGCAGCGGTTGCACTGGAGGAAATTAAAACATTACTGGCAGTAATCCCATCTTGGCAGCACCCAACATTGGTGAGCTAATGCTACTATACATTTCGGCCACAAACCAGGTGGCCAGTGCAGTCCTCCTCGTTGAACGAGAGGCAGAGGGTCACAAGCTCTAGGTGCAAAAGCCAGTCTACTACGTGTCTGAGGTGCTCACCTCGTGGAAAACAAGGTATCCGCATTACCAAAAGATCGCCTACGCAGTCTTCATGGCATCCCGAAAGCTCCGACACTATTTTCAAGAGTGTTCGGTCACGGTGGCACCAAAGTATCCCTGAATGATACAATTAACAACAGGGACACTACAAGCTATATAGCCAAATGGGCCATTGAGCTCCTCCCTTTCGAAATCATATACCGACCGTGCCGAGCTATTAAATCTTAGGTGTTAGCGGATTTTGTGGCTGAGTGGATGGAAGCCGAGCTCCCTAGAGAGTACAGTATTTACTAGTATTGGACGATGTATTTCGACGGCTCCAAAATGCTCGCCGGACTGGGGGCTGGAGTGATTCTCACATCTCCCACCAGCGACAACATCCAGTATGTACTGTAGATTATGTACATCGACTCCAACAACGCAACCGAATATGAGGCTCTGCTGCATGGACTTCGGATGGTAGTATCAATGGGTATACATCGGCTCGAGGTATGGGGAGACTCTAATCTGGCCATGTCTCAAGTCAATGGGGAATTCGATGCAAAAGACCCAAAAATGACAACATATCGCAATGTCGTCCTAAAAATATCCACCCGGTTTGAGGGGCTGGAGTTCCATCACGTTTCTAGAGACAACAATCAAGCTACCGATGTACTTGCTCGAATGGGCGCTAAACATGACCTCGTTCCCGAGAACACCTTTTTGGAACGACTCTTCAAGCCGTCCGTGGTGTGGCAAGATGATGGCAAGGCCGCTGAAGCCAAGGATCCAGGAAAGCTTATCCCGCCGATCATCAAACCTGCCAAAGGAATTATTGGGAGCTCGACACTCGAAGAAACATCTTCGGCCCACAAAGTCATGAAAGTAATCGCGCCATGGACCAAGTCCTTCCTCGCCTATCTTCTCCGCTAAGAGCTACCCAATGACTAGACCGAGGCAAGGAGCATAATCCGGCAATCTAAAGCCTATAGGGTCCATGAGGGCAAACTTTACAAGAAAAACACCACCGGAGTTCTCCAAAGATGCATATCTGAAGAGGAGGGGAGACTGCTCTTGGCCGAAATTCATGCCGGCGTGGGTGGTCACCATGCGGCAGCTCGGGCCCTGGTCAACAAGGCTTTTCGAGCTGGGTTCTTTTGGCCCACCGCCCGCTCAGATGCCCAAACATTGGTCCAACATTGTGTTAGTTGCCAGCTCTTTGGAAATCAAAGTCACATGCCCCCTACGGCCCTTCGAACAATATCAATCACTTGGCCTTTTGCGGCCCGGGGCCTGGACATGGTCAGACCACTTTAAGGGGGGACCAAGAAAAAGAAGTATCTACTCCTGATGGTATATAAATTCACAAAATGGATCGAGGTAAAACCAGTAGCCTCAGCCAAGTCCAGGATGGTCATTGATTTCATATTTGGCACGGTTCACCGTTACGGTGTCCCCCATAGCATAATAATGGATAATGGATCCAATTTTACTGCCCAGGAAGTAAATGACTGGTGTGCTAACTTAGGCATTAAGCTTGACTATGCCTATGTATACCACCCACAGTCCAATGGACAAGTCGAGCGAGCCAATGGCCTAATCATGAGCGACATTAAGCCCTGTTTGGTCCGATCTTTGAAAGACCCCGAGTGCCCTACTGCCACTGGGTTGAGTTGAGGAGCTCGACTCCGTATTATGGGGCCTGCGCACCACCCCCAATCGCTCCACAGGCTATACGTTGTTCTTCATGGTTGTAAAGCTAGGTTGCCTCGCTCCTATGCTTACCCCCTACATTCTCGATTGTTCGGCTAGGGAGTAAAGGGAACACCTCTGTGATTGTTACGTCCGGGTTATCCGGGTGCGTACCTCAGACGGGTGTGCCGAAAGCTAGCGTTCTTAAGAATATAATTGGTCGGCCACGAGGGAAGTGAAAATAATTGGCAGTTATCACCAGATTCCGGGGTAATTTTCCTGAAGTAACCATTACCCGTATACTTAGGGTATTCGGTTATACACCCATGGTGAACATGACAACCCGAGGAAAGGAACCCATGGAGGAACTATTTTCTTTGGAAGATGTTTCTTACGTTAAGCAGTAATATAACATAACTCCCTGAGCACGTTTTGTCTGTTCACACCAAATGGCCGAATTGCCTGGTTCTCCAAAGTGATTTTCCAATGTTCTCGAATCATGTAGTAGGAAACATTCCCCGGCCAATGGGGGAGGCAGAAGCCGATGGCCGGTTAAGACAATGTTTACAACACGGTTTGGAGAATATTTGATGTAAAGTACATAGATACATAAAATCAAACACTCTACTCTTGGACAAGGCCATATATTAAGGTCTTCAGGGCACAGTCTTCTTGGGAAGTCCGAGCAGCGGGCATCACTTGGTCATACACCAAATGTAGTGGCACTTCCTGCCCATCTGGCCCTACCGGCCCAAGACAAGCTAAATGCTCCGAATTCAGCTTGGTAAAACGGGTCTTAACCATCGCCCAAGGTTCCTGCGCTTCTTCTCGACAGGCTGAAACCTTCCATAGCTCAAAGCGGCACCAAGATCCTTTAAATCGGTTAGCCAGATCGCTCATCCCCTATGGAGGCACCTCGTTTGGCCACAAAGCCTTAAATATGCTATTCATAGCCTTCCGGGCTCGCTCATGTGTCGCGGATAGCTCCTTCATCAGGTCCCGTCCGAAGGAGCTGGCCTCCTCTTGGGTGCGTCCGGTCAGGAGAACTACAGAGAGACATGTCGTTATTTATATGGCGGTATCACACGCGCAGTCTATGTATTGAAAAATCAGGACACACTCACCGAACATGCCAACTTTCAGTGTCTGGTTCTCCTCCTGGGATAGAGCTAGTTGAGATTTCAACCTCTTAATTTCTTGGGCCTGTTGTTCTTTTTCTGCCTTAAGCTTATCTCTTTCCTCATGACCTCGAGTCAGCACACGGTGTCCTGGACTAAGGGGTCCTCAGGCTGCCGGCCTATCTCTGATGGACCAGATTAGTGGGCCACTCTTGATTCATCTAAGGAAGGCCGGACTATAGGTGACCTCGTTCTATGGAAGGAAATCTCCGAAGACTTGACGTATCCTCCAAGTCTTGTTAGCGAAACCAGCGTGTTTATCCTCTGATGGTGACCAACCATGTGTAACCCTAGGTACCCCTGGTGTCTATATATACCAGAGGGTTTAGCCCGTAGAGGGAGAACCATTACTATGATACCCACCTAGGGTTTAGTTCATCCGATCTTGTGGTAGATCAACTCTGCAATCTTCATACAAACACATCAATACAACCAAGTAGGACATAGGGTTTTACCTCCTAGAGAGGGCCCTGATATGTCTCCAACGTATTTATAATTTTTGATTGTTCCATGCTATTATATTACCCGTTTTGGATGTTTATGGACTTTACTTTACACTTTTATATCATTTTTGGGACTAACCTACTAACCGGAGGCCCAACCCGAATTGCTGTTATTTTGCCTATTTCAGTGTTTCGAAGAAAAGGAATATCAAACGGAGTCCAAACGGAATGAAACCTCCGGGAGCGATCTTTTTGGAACAAACGCAATCCAGGAGACTTGGAGTGGACGTCAAGAAGCAGCCGAGGCGGCCACGAGGCAGGAGGGCACGCCCTAGGGGAGTAGGCGCGCCCCCACCCTCGTGGGCCTCTCGTGGCTCAGCCGACCTACCTCCTTCGCCTATATATACTCCCGTACCCTGAAAACATCCAGGAGCACCATGAAAAACTATTTCCACCACCGTAACCTTTTGTATCCGTGAGATCCCATCTTGGAGCTTTCGCTGGCGCTCCGCCGGAGGGGGAATAGACCACAGAGGGCCTCTACATCATCTCCAAGGCCTCTCCGATGAGTTGTGAGTAGTTTACCACAGACCTTCGGGTCCATAGTTATTAGCTAGATGGCTTCTTCTCTCTCTTTGAATCTCAATACAAAGTTCTCCTCGATCTTCTTGGAGATATATTTGATGTAACTCTTTTTGCGGTGTGTTTGTCAAGATTCGATGAATTGTGGGTTTATGATCAAGTTTATCTATGAGAAATATTTGAATTTCCTCTGAATTCTTTTATGTGTGATTGGTTATCTTTGCAAGTCTCTTTGAATTATCAGTTTGGTTTGGCCTAATAGATTGATCTTTCTTGCAATGGGAGAAGTGCTTAGCTTTGGGTTCAATCTTGCGGTGTCCTTTCCCAGTGACAGCAGGGGCAGCAAGGCACGTATTGTATTGTTGCCATCGAGGATAAAAATATGAGGTTTATATCATATTGCTTGAGTTTATCCCTCTACATCATGTCATCTTGCTTAATGCATTACTCTGTTCTTATGAACTTAATACTCTAGATGCAGGCATGAGTCGGTCGATGTGTGGAGTAATAGTAGTAGATGCAGAATCATTTCGATCTACTTGTTGCGGACGTGATGCCTATATACATGATCATGCCTAGATAATCTCATAACTATGCACTTTTCTATCAATTGCTCGACGGTAATTTGTTCACCCACCGTAATATTTATGCTATCTTGAGAGAAGCCACTAGTGAAACCTATGGCCCCCGGGTCTATCTTTTATCATATAAGTTTCCAATCTACTTTTATTTGCAATCTCTACTTTCCAATCTATATCATAAAAATACCAAAAATATTTATCTTATCTTATTATCTCTATCAGATCTCACTTCTACAAGTTTCCGTGAAGGGATTGACAACCCCTTTACCGCATTGGTTGCGAGTTTCTTCTTTGTTTGTGTAGGTACGAGGGACTTTTGAGGAGCCTCCTATTGGATTGATACCTTGGTTCTCAAAAACTGAGGGAAATACTTACACTACTTTGCTGCATCACCCTTTCCTCTTCAAGGGAAAACCAACGCAGTGCTCAAGAGGTAGCAGGCCCGAACCCGGGTAAACACTGTCTCTACTTTCCCTGTTACCCGTCGATCCAAGGTCCACAACTCGGAACCCCCTACCCGAGATCTGCCGGTTTTGACACCGACGACGACAACTAGATCGAAAAGGCGCAGGCCTCCTGCCTGGGAGCCTTCTAATTAACTAGTCCTTGTTGTCGGTCTCCACGTAGTAGTAGGTCCGTCGGTGTAGTAGTAGTCACTGACGGGATCAACTAGCTCATGGAAGCTGTCATCTGATCGCAGCAATCAGGTAGAGGGAAAAAAGGTAGCAAAGCAACCATGAGTACTCATCCAAAGTACTCGCAAGACTTACATCAGATCTATGCTAAGTATGCACCAGTTTCAATGGGAAGGGGTTGTATCTGTGGACTATACTGCAGAATTGCCAGAATAGAGGGGAAGGCCTAGCCTATCGAAGACTAGCATCTTGCGGCGTCTTGCAGCATTAGAAGAGTGCAAATTAGTATAACATAAAGTAACAAGCATATCTTAGTAACGCACAGAGATCCTTTCCCGACTCCCTACAAGAAAAAGATCCCGGAGCCATCATATCCATCTAGTGTCACAAGTATCCGGTTCTAGTTGTAGTAGATCGGGGTACAACTCCGAGCGTCCGTTACCGTGGACATGACTAGTCGAATAGATAAACTTTCCTGCAGGGGTGCACCAACTTACCCAACACGCTCGACTAACTCCGGTCGGACACACTTTTCAGGTCATGTCTGACCTCGGCTAATTGACACACCATAGTCCTACCTAGGCTTAACAGAGAGGCCAACACGCCGGTCTACTTCCTAAATGTGAAGGGGTCATGGCCCAACCGTCCTTTGCAATCCTGCACGTTGCAAGGACGACCGGGATCAGTCATGGCTACCTCTTCATACAAAGCAGATGCTTACACGGACCACCCGGGCGCTTGCCGCTCAACTGCTGACGCTTGTAAGCTTCCGCAGAATCGTACGATGCTGAGTGCCCATACTTATTCCCGCGTGGTGGTTAGTGTGAAAAGGCCAGAGGCCTACTCAGATCACATATCCAAACCCGTTAGTGTCCTGGAGCACACGGAGACGGTCAGTGATCCTGCCTTCCCGTCTCGCGGACTTACGACAAGGGTCAGGCCCATCCCTCTCTAGGGCGGTTTGCCTGCCCAATCGTGCCACATCATTATCTATTGGGTACCCTCACGGTCAATCTGACTTCAATAACTCTTGCGGGTATCCCTTGGGTCGACCCGACTTCAACAAAGGGCTGAGGTGAAGGTCAAGGTATCCATGTGTCCATAGGAGGAATCTGAGGAATTTCCCTCAATGGATTCCTACTTGATGTAACCGTCAAGGTGACCTTGGAGGAATCACCCTCGAAGGGTTCATACTTGAGGTGTTGCACGACAAAGTCATCATCGGGAGTGGTGAATGAGGAATCACCCTCTGAATCCACGACCGATTAGCTACACTACAGAGATATCATCGGGAGTGTGATACGATGTATCACCCTCGGCACTCGACAGTAGCTCTGTAGAGTCGTACAACTAAGGGAGGGGGTGCCGGTGATGTGTCGGTCTTTGCATGTTGATCACATTGATCGAGTCATCCGGTAACAAAGCGTGGCAACAAGGACAAGGGTGAGGGGTCGCTGATGGATCACGAACCAACCTATACTGAGCATATAGGATAATAGGTAAAGTAACAATAGTAGGTTACAAAAAGCAGGCTATGCATCAGAATAGGAGCTATCGAACAACAGGAGCAAAATCTCGTGCGAGCACGAGAGAGAAGGAATGGCGATATAGGAATGATCAAGGGGGTTTTGCTTGCCTGGAAGCTCTGCCGAGAAGGAGGGGCCGTTGTCGACGTAGTCGATCACAGTGGCATCGACAACGATCTCGGGGTCTACTGGAGAAGAAGAGGGGGAAGAAACAATAAATATAAAGGCAAACAAATGCATCACAATGCATGACACGACAATATGCTGTGCTAGGGGTGACCTAATGTAGTGGTACACGTTACAGACGGAGTGGGAAAATATTTTAAAATATTTTTCCGGCTTTAGGCAATTATCAGATAGACGAATGGAGGGGAAGGTACCATGTTTGCAGTGTTGGAAGGGGTTTGACACATATGTGTATGTCATATTTGAATTTGTTTTATTTTTTTGATCATTTTTCGTATATAAATTATTTTCATCTGAGTTACGGATTATTTTATATGACCTTTTGAAGTTTATTGCATTTTCTTAAATGACCGGATTTAATTTAATTCAAAAAAATACTAATTACTAATTGCTATGGGTACACAGAGAAGTGTACCCAATAGTGTGCACAGAGAGTGACAGGTGGGGCCAGTCTGCTAAGTCAGCAGGTCAACTGTTGACCTGTTGACTAGTCAACTGGGTCAACAGGGACCCACCTTTCATGGACTGGGGCCAGCCCAGTCAGCAGGTTGACTAGTCAAATGGGGCCAGCAGGACCCAGCAGTCAGTGAGAGCTTATGTTAATAAAATTTTATTAAATAGTTTGATTAATAGAGTGGGCCCACATGTCATAGTCAGCGGTTAATCCAATTGAGTTAATTAGCCTTTTAGCCGGGTGGGCCCCGTATGTCAGTGGCGGGGGAGGGGGGTTCACTAATTTTAGTTATTGTTAAATTAAATAGTGATCGCTTGGGCCCACATGAAAGTGACCCAGGGGCCAGTTTAAACGCATGTGCGCCGGCTGCAGCACTCCGCACTACCGGACTCGCGGGCTATGCCTACGGCCCAGGGCCGTCGGCATAGGTCCTATGCCGTCGGCATAGATCTATGCCTATGGCTGCCGTCGGCATAGCCCCGTCGGTGTAGATCACGTCAGCGTAGTTGTGTCACACCGTCGGCGTAGTATAGCCGTCGGCATAGGAGCGTATGCCGACGACCGTGGGGCAGCCGTCGGCATAGTTTAGCCGTCGGTGTTGTTTTCCGTCTGACGGCAACGGACGGCGCCGTCCAAACCGCTAGCGACTCAGGAGACGACACGTGGCAAAGGTATGCCGACGGCTTGGCCGTCGGCATAGATTTAATCTATGCCGACGGCCAAGCCGTCGGCATACCTTGCCACGTGTCGTCCCCTGGCTTGGCCGGGCGGCAGGGCTATGCCTACGGCAAAGCTGTCGGCATAGATGTAAATCTATGCCGACGGCTTTGCCGTCTAGACCCGACGCGTCCGTTTCCCCCTCCAGGTGCCGGCGGCGGCGCCGTCCATGAGGGGGGCACACCGCGGACGTGAGGGGGGTCACACTCTGGAGACGGGTGTCGGGCGTTTGGAACCGCCACAAAACTTCTGTCGGCATAGCTGTTTTTGATTTTAATAAAATATAAGGATCTATATTTAAAAGAACATGACCGCACATTATTAACGTGCTCGAAAAAATACAAACTATATATATATATTCATAATATATGAAAAAAATACAAACTACATATATATTCATATGTATGTTTATATTTAAGATACTACATGTTAGTTGATATAATAATACATAAAAAAGCATAAAAAATATATATGAAAAAAAATCTAACTATGCCATGCCGTTGGCATAGAGACGGCCAGGGTTTAGGTGGCGGGCGGCGTGCCGCGGATCACTGACGTGGCAGATATGCCGACGGCAGCCGTCGGCATATGTTCTGAACGGTGCTGCCCGGATCGGTGACGTGGCCTGCGGACCTATGCCGACGGCCCCCCCCCCGTCTCGGCCGTCGGCATAGCTCTAACGACGTTAGCCAGGGGGTTTGCCGGGCCCACGGATATGCCGACGGCCGTTGTAAGCCGACGGCAGCTGTCGGCGTACATGCAGCTAGGCCGACGGCCGTTCTATGCCGACGGGTGCCGTCGGCTTATCTCTGTGTAACTCGACGGCTAGGTTACACCGACGGCCAGAACCAGGCTATCGGCATAGCTCCGAAGAAGCCGACGGGGGCTGTCGGCATTGTTTTGGCCGTCGGGGTAGCGCCCTGTTCCGGTAGTGCGGTGAGCACCAAGCATGGCGGCGCTGCTCGGGACTCTGTCGGATTTTGCCCACAAGGCATCAATGGATGCAAGGTTGGGCTCGGTTGAACGCTGATGACGCTGCGCTGCTATGGTGATCGGAGTTGGCTGGAGGAGCAACGACAACGGCTGTCGGCTCGGGACTCGTTGGAATCGTGCCACACTCGACCAAATTGAGTGCGTCGGTCGTGTTCGAACGTGGGCATCGCGTTGTGTCAAACGATGGCATGATTGGGTGCTAGGGAGGCTGGAGTCGAGCAGGGCATCAACGTTGGCGGCGCTGGAGTTTAGACGTTGAACAAAACGAGCATAGGGGCTCAGGTTCGATGAGCTAGTGGGCTAGAAGGCTCCTACGAAAGGCCATGAGCACGGTGGCGTGCTCGGTTAAGCTGGAGAAGCACGACAGCAGTAGTAGCAAGATATGCAGTGGCAACGGGAGTAGCAGCAATGGCAACACGGGCTAGGGGAAGAGCTGGAGCTCAGGGAGGAGAGGGGAAGCACAGGGCTCACCGAGGAGTCGACGACGAGGTTAGGGGGCCAGGTGGCCTAGGACGATGGTGAATCGAGGTCACGACCATGGTGGATGTAGTCAACGGAGACGATGATTGCAACGCGTCAGAGGGCTCCAACTCGAATTGGTGCTTGTAGTCGGCGCAGAAGAGGACGCCGGAGCTCCTGGACATGGTGTCACGGTGCAGGGAGGCCATTGGCCGCGGGATACGCGGTGACGGTGATGTCCCGTTCGGGTGACGAGATAGAGGGGGTGAGGGGCGAGCGAGGAGGAAGTGGCGATTAGGGTTTCGCCGAGGTGTCGAGGGGGCTTATAGGATGCCGGGGAAGCATCGGATGAGCGCCGCGTGGCTCATCTGCGGCATGGACGCGTGCGTGGCGTCCACCACGCCGGGAATGAACAGGGAGGAAGATGACATCGCTGTAGACTGGGCCTACACACTATGCACTAGAGGCCCAGCAACACACTGACTTCTTTCTCCCCCCCCCATTTCTTTTTCTCTCTTATGTTTTTCTCTCTATTTTCTATTTTATTTTCATACTAAATGAGTTTTATTAAATGTGAGAGTTTTCAGAAAAATACTTTGCAATATTATGGGGCCATCCACAAAGTTTGGGGTCATCTTGAATTCATTCAAATTATAATTGCATTTAAATGGGGTGGTTAAAAGCTGTTGTTCCACTAAAATAATTGACAAGGACCATTTGGGCATCCAAATGTAGTTGTATTATTTTTACCAATGCGTCCCGATTTTATGGAATCATGTCAACTTTTTTGTTTCATTGTTTGAGGAAATATTGATTTCACTTGGAATTTAAATCTGAATTTGACTCTGATTTTTAGACAAGTGGCAATTTGCATAGTAACCATGATGACATGGCCACCATTAGGGGGAGTTTACTGTAGCATGATTCTCGGGGTGTTACAAATCTCCTCCAGTACAAGAAATCTCGTCTCGAGATTTAAGATGTGGAGTAAGGGGAGGTTTGGTTACGAAACTCTAACGAATCTTTTCAGTCTTGGTTGCTCTTCTCGAAATGTCTTCATTTCCCTGCTTCTAGTCATCGTGATGAATTCATCATCCTTTCTTCGGGAATTCCATCATACTTATGAGTAGGGTAGAAGGGGAAAACTATAAGGACGAATGTGTAAAAGGATTGGCATCCGGTAATAATCTCAGGGAAGGAGATTTTAGAAGCACCAGGAAACATATTGAGAGTGAAATAAGGAGGTTCATCAAGTTTCAACTAGGTAGGCATCTAGCTGATGCCTAAAACAAGTGATGACGGGGTTCGGAGCAATGAAGAATAATGTTGCAACTGATACCGGAATGAAACATGGTAATGAAATTAGCTCGTGAGTTACATACGTAGCCAAGTGCAGGTGTCGGCTGCTACGTCTTGAGCTTGTGTTGGTTTTCCTTGAAGAGGAAAGGGTGATGCAGCAATAGTAGCGTAAGTATTTCCCTCAGTTTTTGAGAACCAAGGTATCAATCCAGTAGGAGGCTCCTCAAAAGTCCCACGCACCTACACAAACAAACAAAGAACTCGCAACCAACGCAATAAAGGGGTTGTCAATCCCTTCACGGCCACTTGCAAAAGTGAGATCTGATAGAGATAGTATGAGAAGATAAATATTTTTTTTGGTATTTTAAAATATAGATTGGAAAAGTAAAGATGCAAATAAAAGTAGATTGAAAGCTTTATATGATAAAAGATAGACCCGGGGGCCATAGGTTTCACTAGTGGCTTCTCTCAAGATAGCATAAGTATTACGGTGGGTGAACAAATTACTGTCAAGCAATTGATAGAAAAGAAAATAATTATGAGATTATCTAGGCATGATCATGTATATAGACATCACGTCCGTGACAAGTAGACTGACTCCTGCCTGCATGTACTACTATTACTCCACACATCGACCGCTATCCAGCATGCATCTAGAGTATTAAGTTCATAAGAACAGAGTAACGCGTTAAGAAAGATGACATGATGTAGAGGGATAAACTCATGCAATATGATATAAACCCCATCTTTTTATCCTCAATGGCAACAATACAATACGTGCCTTGCAACCCTTATTGTCACTGGGTAAGGACACCGCAAGATTGATCCCAAAGCTAAGCACTTCTCCCATTGCAATAAAGATCAATCTAGTAGGCCAAACCAAACTGATAATTCGAAGAGACTTGCAAAGATAACTCAATCATACATAAAATAATTCAGAGGAGATTCAAATATTTCTCATAGATAAACTTGATCATAAACCCACAATTCATCGGATCTCGACAAACACACCGCAAAAATAGTTACATCGAATAGATCTCCAAGAAGATCGAGGAGAACTTTGTATTGAGATTCAAAGAGAGAGAAGAAGCCATCTAGCTAATAACTATGGACCCGAAGGTCTGTGGTAAACTACTCACAACTCATCGGAGAGGCCTTGGAGATGATGTAGAGGCCCTCCGTGGTCGATTCCCCCTCCGGCGGAGCGCCGACGAAGGCTCCAAGATGGGATCTCACGGATACAGAAGGTTGCGATGGTGGAATTAGGTTTTCGTGGTACTCTTGGATGTTCTCGGGGTACGTGGATATATATAGGAGGAAGAAGTAGGTCGGTTGAGCCATGAGGGGCCCACAAGGGTGGGGGGCGCGCCCACCCCCTTAGGGCGCGCCGGGCACCCTCGTGGCCACCTCGTTTGCTGCTTGACGTCCACTCCAAGTCTCCTGGATTGCGTTTGTTCCAAAAAGATCGCTCCTGAAGGTTTCATTCCGTTTGGACTCCGTTTGATATTCCTTTTCTTTGAAACACCGAAATAGGAAAAAAAACAGCAATTCGGGATGGACCTCCGGTTAGTAGGTTAGTCCCAAAAATGATATAAAAGTGTAAAGTAAAGCCCATAAACATCCAAAACGAGTAATATAATAGCATGTAACAATAAAAAATTATAGATACGTTGGAGAGGTTTCAGTCATGACTCGCCATGACCACAAGCCAGTTATGAAAGCTCGATTCGCGGTTCATGGTGTTTTCTTCATTGGCACGTCCCTTCAATATGCAGATCATGCCCGGGTTTTAAGGGATATGATCAATGATTCGTGCTATCCCATGCACTTATAATAGCACGATTATATCGGGATGTGGCGAGGTCCGCGGCGCAGTAAAAGGACTCTTGGCCTTATGGCAACCCATAAGAGGGGAGCGGCTGCTATTTCTTTCGCACGCTCTCACTTCCTTCTGCGCCACTGCTTTCCCCATCTCTTGAGCTCCAACACCCTGATCCATTTTCTCTTCCAAGAACCTCTCCAACCCTCTCCTAAATCCGGCCATAGGTGGCTCCGGGTCAAAGGGCAAGTGGGAGTCCTTCATCGTTACTGAGAGCGCCATCTAGGAGCTGAAGAGCGCGGGCTATCTCTTCGCCGACGTCTCCCACCGTGCTCCAGAGGCGGGGCAGGTCGTCCCCACGCTGAGGCCCGTCGAGAGGGTGGTGTTCCTCTTTCACTTCATCCGGGGATTGGGTTGTCCCCTCCACCCCTTCTTCAGGGGTTTGATGTTCTTCTACGGGTTAGACTTCCATGATCTTGCCCCAAATTCTTTTCTGCATATCTTAGCCTTCATCATCATCCGCAAGGCCTTTCTTCGAGTCCAGCCACACTTTGTCCTGTGGCTGAAAATGTTCAACGTCAAGCCGAAGATCGTCGATGGCCAGCAGGCGGACTGAGGGGGGGGGGCAATGGTCAGCAAGCTCCCCCAGGTCGAGTGGCCGGAGGGCACCTTTATCGAAACTGTCAAGATATGGAAGGAGTGGTTCTACATAATGGAGCCACGAAACACAGATTGGGTGGCGATCCCTGCCTTCAGATCCAGCCCCCCTACGAGGCTGGTTTTGTGGACCAAAAAAGGCCTTGACTGGGGGTTGACCAAGGAGGTGGCATCACTGCAAGGCCGGATATGCAATACAACAGAGCAGGGAGTCAAGTTCACCAGCATGATTCAGGTCATGCTCCACCACCACATACTGCCCTTTCAAGATCGGACCGCCCCCAAGTGGGCTTACAAGCCCGAGGACCCTGCCATCATGCTCTCTTTCTACCGCACTTCCCACGCCAACTTTGGAAAGCGCTATTCAAGCCGCAGAAGGATTGGACAACTGAGGAGGAAGACCGCGACCTTGATGCTGCCAACCCCCCACGCGAGGTATGATAAATTTTATTCTTATGTTTGGATGTTCCCTCTTTGACGAGGCATTTAATACCCTTTTCTTGCATCCACAGAGCTAGCTGAAGAAAGCGAAGCGGATCAACAACCCAGCCCTGCTGCCCAAGGGCCCTGGGATGCCTTGTTGACGGCCATGTTGGCCGTGGAGCCGTACAAGGCGCTAGATAAGAAGGAGAAGAAGAAAGAGGAGAAGAAGGAGGTTAGAGAAGGCCTCCCTCCCAGAGGACCCCCAAACCCTAGATCTGGGACACCCACGCCCCCTCTACCCTCGAGGGGGAGAAGGAGCAGGGAGAGGAAGGGGAGGAAAGTGAGTCCTCTCGGACAAGGAAGAGGGCGCGTCCGAAGACGCTGAGGAGGATCAGCCTCTTCCCGCACCAAAAAGACAATGCCGGGCCAAGGTGGTCATGTTCGACGACAGTGCGATTTCTGCCGAGGACTCTGAAGCCTCTGAAGAGGTTCCTTGGAGGACCCCTAGGGTCAATCCCCAGGCCTAAAGGTATATATCCTAAGATACACTCTTGTCTTCTTAGCTGAACTAAGTCGTGCTATTGATTGTGTGCCTGCTTTTAATATTGTAGCCTGTCGCGCGATCTCCCTACCGATCAAGCCTCAGAGGGAGACTCCCCACCGGCCATGCTGGCGGAGAGCAGGACCGGGTCGTGCGGATCGCTTCCCCCGGTTGTTGAGGAGGCCGAGGAGGTCTTGTCGAGGAGGACCCCTCCTGGGCCGAGCACAGGAGGAGGCGACATTGTCATGGCCGAGGTGAATACCTCGGCCACCAAAGACCAGGAGGGGGAAACCCTCTGGTGAACAAATAGGGGAGCTCAGCCAGCTCGAGCTTTCCCCGAAGGTGGTTCCATAGCCGCTAAGGCACTAGGATCCAACCATTCTGTCCTCCATCAAGGGAGGAGCCGAGGTACCTTCGCCACCCCCACCTGCTATAGAGCAGGTCCCGACTGGGTGGCTGGATGCGGTGAAGGACGTGTTAACCAACTCCTCTATCGCTGAAGAGCACCGTGCCCTTATGGGCGCGGTTTTGCAAAGTCTTCGGTCCGTGGACAACAGACTGAAGGAGGCCTTCAACGGCGTTCTGACAGGCTTCAAGGTAAACCATGCAATGCCCTTTTTCCTTAGAAAATTTCACTTATATGAACATGCAACCTCATATACAGTAGCTCCTGAGCCCTGAATGAGTTTGAAAAACTCATGCGGGGGTCGAATATTTTACGGATATAGATGATAGCAAAAGTGGGCAGTGGCGCCCAAGACTCTGGCTGGAAAGAAAGCCGGGCAGAGGATCGAAAATTGAATACTCGACAACCTAATATGCTTAGCCTAATATGCAGGCATCATCTTCGGCGGCCACTTCTAGAGCCAAGGAGTTGGCCGAGCTAAATCGAAATCTCAAGAGCTCCGATGACAAGCTCGATCTGCTGAATAAGCGGTTTGACGAAGCGCAAGGCAAGTCTGAGCTAAACTTTTTAATTAAACCATTTGGTAATGAGGTTTCACAGTTGATCTTGAACGAGATACGACTGTCATTGGTACAGCTGTTGCCATGGAGATTGAGAACCTCAATGCCGAGCTGAGGAGAGATCAGCAGGAAACTGCGCAGCAGAGGGCGACGGCCGAACAAGCGGCCACTAAACTGGCGACGGTGAAAACCGTGAGCCAGCAGCATGAGGCCAGAGTGGCTGAGGTGCAACAAGAGCTCAAGGACGTCATCACCAAATGTGAGACCCTTGAGCAGAAAAGTATGGACCAGGCCACAGAGTTAACCTCGTTGAGTTCGGTGGTCAAGGAAGCGCAGACGGAGGCGCGAGGCCACCAATAGGAACTCCGCAAAGTCAAGCTTATAGAGGATGGTAAGCCATACTTACTCCAAGTGTCTTTAGTGGTAATAGGTTCGCATTTCTCAATTGGGTATGGCGTTCCTTAGGCGCTTTTGTGGACTGATACGTCTCCAACGTATCTACTTTTCCAAACACTTTTGCCCATGTTTTTGACTCTAACTTGCATGATTTGAATGAAACTAACCCGGACTGATGTTGTTTTCAGCAGAACTGCCATGATGTTGTTTTATGTGTAGAAAGCAAAAGTTCTCGGAATGTCCTGAAAATCCACGGAGGGACTTTTTGGAAAAATATAAAAAATACTGGCAAAAGAATCAAGACCAGGGGGCCCACACCCTGTCCATGAGGGTGGGGGACGCGCCCCCTCCCTCTGGGCGCGCCCCCTGTCTCGTGGGCCCCCTGGACATCCACCGACCTCAACTCCAACTCCATATATTCACGTTCGGGAGGAAAAAACCAGAGAGAAAGTTTCATCGCGTTTTACGATACGGAGCCGCCGCCAATCCCTAATCTCTCTCGGGAGGGCTGATCTGGAGTCCGTTCGGGGCTCCGGAGAGGGGGATTCGTCCCGTCGTCATCATCAACCATCCTCCATCACCAATTTCATGATGCTCACCGCCGTGCGTGAGTAATTCCATCGTAGGCTTGCTGGACGGTGATGGGTTGGATGAGATTTACCATGTAATCAAGTTAGTTTTGTTAGGGTTTGATCCCTAGTATCCACTATGTTCTGAGATTGATGTTGCTATGACTTTGCTATGCTTAATGCTTGTCACTAAGGCCAGAGTGCCATGATTTCAGATCTGAATCTATTATGTTTTCATGAATATATGTGTGTTCTTGATCCTATCTTGCAAGTCTATAGTCACCTATTATGTGTTATGATCGAACAACCCCGAAGTGACAATAACCGGGATACTTCTCGGTGATGACCGTAGTTTGAGGAGTTCATGTATTCACTATGTGTTAATGCTTTGTTTTGGTTCTCTATTAAAAGGAGGCCTTAATATCCCTTAGTTTTCGCTAGGACCCCGCTGCCACGGGAGGGTAGGACAAAAGTCATGCAAGTTCTTTTCCATAAGCACGTATGACTATTTACGGAATACATGCCTACATTACATTGATGAACTGGAGCTAGTTCTGTGCCACCCTATGTTATAGCTATTACATGAGGAATCACATCCGGCATAATTATCCATCACTGATCCATTGCCTACGAGCTTTTCACATACTGTTCTTCGCTTATTTACTTTTCTGTTGCTACTGTTACAATCACTACAAAACCCAAAAATATTACTTTTGCTACCGTTACCTTTATTATCATACTACTTTGCTACTAAATACTTTGCTGCAGATACTAAGTTATCCAGGTGTGGTTGAATTGACAGCTCAACTGCTAATACTCAAGAATATTCTTTGGCTCTTTGTGTCGAATCAATAAATTTGGGTTGAATACTCTACCCTTGAAAGCTGTTGCGATCCCCTACACTTGTGGGTTATCAAGACTAATTTCTGGCGCCGTTGCCGGGGAGCGTAGCTCTACTATGAGCCAGTTGGGATTTATATCTGTTGATCACTATGAAGAACTTGAAAGACGACAGAACCAAGATTTTGCCCTCAACTACGAGGGGAGGTAAGGAACTGCCATCTAGCTCTACACTAAATTCTCCTTCTGTTATTAGTAAGCTTGCGACACCTAAACCTGCTACTTCTATGAATTCTGATATGTCGCGTGTTATTGATGATGCCACTTCTGCTATGCATGATACTTATGATGAAACTACTTCTGTGCGTGATACCACTTTGCCATTAGGTGAATTTCTTGATGAACAACTTGCTAGGGCTAGAGAGAATGAAATTATTGAAGATGCTATTATTGATGATAGTGATGATGAAAGTTCTCCCAATGAATATGAATTGCCTGTTGTTCCTGAGGGTTATGTTATGAATGAAGAAGCTGCTAGAGCTATATTTGCTTGCAATGATAGATATGATCTTAAGAAGTTATTAGCTAAATGGAAGCAGCAGTCTCTTAATGCTAGAATGAAACCCGACCCTGCTTTTGCTACTTCACCTATCTGCGTTACTGATAAGGATTATGAATTCTCTGTTGATCCTGAGATTGTTACTTTAGTTGAATCTGATCCTTTTTATGGCCTTGAATCTGAAACTGTTGTGGCACATCTTACCAAGTTGAATGATATAGCCACCCTGTTTACTCATGATGATAAATCTCGCTATTATTATGTCCTTAAGATATTTCCGTTCTCATTAAAGGGTGATGCTAAGCCTTGGTATAATTCTCTTGCTCCTGGTTGTGTGCGTAGTCCCCAGGATATGATTTATTACTTCTCTGCTAAATATTTCCCTGCTCATAAGAAACAAGCTGCCTTGCGGGAAATATATAATTTTGTGCAAATCGAAGAAGAGAGTCTCCCACAAGCTTGGGGGAGGCTTCTCCGATTACTTAATGCTTTGCCTGATCATCCTCTTAAGAAAAATGAAATACTTGATATCTTTTATAATGGACTAATCGATGCTTCCAAGGACTACTTGGATAGTTGTGCTGGTTGTGTTTTCAGGGAAAGAACAGTCGACGAAGCTGAATTGCTATTGAATAATATGTTGACTAATGAAAATAATTGGACTCTTCCTGAGCCAATTCCTGAGGAAATTACTGAACCAATTAAGCCAACTCTTGAGCCTATTCCTAAACCCACTCCGAAGAAGAGAGGTGTATTATTTCTCAGTCCTGAAGATATGCAAGAGGCAAAGAAATCAATGAAAGAAAAAGGTATTAAAGCTGATGATGTTAAGAATTTACCTCCTATTGAAGAAATACATGGTCTTAATATACCGCCTGTTGAAGAACCACATTGTCTTGATAACCCGACACAGGTAGTAAAGGTAAATTCTCTCTATAGATATGATAAAGTTGAAATCCCCTCTACTAAATTTCATAGCCTATGCTTAGATGAATTTGATGACTTTATGGCTAGACAAGAAAGTTTTAATGCTTATGTTGGTAGTGAGTTAAAGAATAATGCTTTCAAGATAGGACGCGTGAGCGATAATATGGCTAGAGTTAAAGGTGAACTCAAACTCATTAGCAAATATACTTCTATGGTTGCTACTCAAGCTGAGCAAGTACTTAAAGCTCAAAATGATTTGCTTGATGAATTAAATAATAAAAATGACTTTGCTGTTAGAGTGGCTACTAGAACTGGTAGAATGACTCAGGAACCTTTGTATCCTGAAGGCCACCCTAAGAGAATCAAGCAAGATTCTCAGAGAAATAATTTAGAGGCACCTAGTTCTTCTAAAAAGAAGAAAAAGAAAAACGATAGGACTTTGCATGCTTCTAGTGAACCTACTGTAGACACACCTGAGAATCCCAATGATATTTCTATCTCTGATGCTGAAACACAATCAGGTGATGAACATGAACCTAGTGATAATGTTAATAATAATGTTCATGTTGATGCTCAACCTAGCAAAAACAATGATGTAGAGATTGAACCTGCTGTTGATCTTGATAACCCACAATCGAAGAATCAACATTATGATAAGAGAGATTTTGTTGCTAGGAAGCACGGTAGAGAAAGAGAACCATGGGTTCAGAAACCCATGCCCTTTCCTCCTAAACCATCCAAGACAAATGATGATGAGGATTTTGAGCACTTTGCTGAAATGATTAGACCTATTTTCTTACGTATGCACTTAACTGATATGCTTAAAGTAAATCCTTATGCTAAGTATATGAAGGATATCATTACAAACAAAAGAAAGATACCGGAAGCTGAAATTTCCACCATGCTTGCTAATTACACTTTTAAGGGTGGAATACCAAAGAAACTTGGAGATTCGGGTGTACCAACTATACCATGCTCCATTAAAAGAAATTATGTTTGAACTGCCTTATGTGATCTTGGAGCCGGTGTTAGTGTTATGCCTCTCTCTTTATATCGTAGACTTGAATTGAATAAGTTGACACCTACTGAAATATCTTTGTAAATGGCTGATAAATCAACTGCTATACCTGTCGGTATTTGTGAAGATGTGCCTGTTGTGGTTGCAAATGTCACTATCTTAACGGACTTTGTTATTCTTGATATCCCCGAGGACGATAGTATGTCGATTATCCTTGGTAGACCCTTTTTGAACACTATAGGGGCTGTTATTCATTGCAACAAAGGCAATGTCACTTTTCATGTTAATGGTAATGAGCATACGGTACACTTTCCGAGGAAACAATCTCAAGTTCATAGCATCAATTCTATTGGAAAAGTTCCAACTATCATTATTGGAGGTTTTGAGTTTCCTCTCCCTACAGTCAAGAAAAAGTATGATATTCTTATTGTTGGGGATTTTCATATCCCCGTCGAGGTAACTTAGTGTTATTCGAAATTTCTCCGGTTCTGTGTTATTCGGAATGAGTTTGTTAACAAGACTTGATCAACCTTGTTAGTGGATTCATTTTGATGATCATGAGATGGATGAAACTAGAAGGCACAACCTTCTGTACCCTCTTTTTACTTTCTGTTATTCAGAATAAATAAAGCAAAAATAGTATTATCCGTCTGTTTTCGGAATTATCAGTGCAATAAAAAAAATATCCCGAAAATAAAAGTGCTCCAAATGCCATGCAAATTTAGTATGATTTTTTATGGAATACTTGAGGATTTTAGGCACTGAAATCACTACAGGAGGGGCAAGCACCAGGCCACGAGAGTGGAGGGCGCGCCCACCCCCTGGGCGCGCCCCCGGTCTCGTGGGCCCCTGGTGACCCCCCTCCACTTATGCCAGCACCCACACACTTCATCTTCTACCCAAAAAAATCCCCATCCAGCTCAAGCACGAGTTCTAGCTCATTTTGCGGCGATTTTCGATCTCCTTGCTCAAAGCTCCATTCACAAAAATGCTTTGGGAGATTGTTGCTTGGTATGTGACTCCTCCATTGGTCCAATTAGTTTTTGTTCTAGTGCTTTATTCATTGCAAATTTTTGCTACATAGGTGACCATGTTCTTGATCTTGCATGTTAAATTTATGAGGTCCCAAGCAATTCTAATGCATGATATAGGCTTTAGGCACTTGTAGGAGTAGTTGCTATCAATCTTGTTTAGTTATATTCACTTTTATTTTGAAGTTACTAAAATTTCAAAAAAAAATCAGGAAAAGAATTATGTCTAGGAGAATGTACCAAGGTGGTTCCTCGGTGAAGAGAGGGCCCAGGATTGCTATACGTGAGCAAGATGTTGAATTGCCCAGGGACGCAGATGTACGAGTTTGTGAGTGGCCATCCGATAATTTCATGGTCGAAGCAGGCTTTAAGGAGGAATTTGACGCGTTTGTGCGTAATGCCGAGCTGGAGGACTTCTTACAAGATAAGTGTTCTCAGTACTATCAATTGACTGATTCCTTTGTGCGGAGGTTCAAATATAACTGTACGCGTAATTCTCCTAGTGTCATATTTGATATTTATGATACATCTTATACCATGGACTTAGAGGATTTTACAACAGCTTGCAAACTCCCGCAGTGGTGTAATATTAATGATCCTCACAAGTCTGAATTCAGAGACTTCCTTGCTAGTATTACTATGGGAGAATCTAGGGACATAGCACAAGCTACCATAGGAAGCATTCATTTTCCTGCTATACATTATTTTGCTCTGTTCATTGGTAGATGCATTAACAATAAAGATGACGCATGTCACATGTGTGTCCCTGATCTGTGTGTCCTCCAGAGTGCTGTGTTAGGATATAAAGGTTATAACTTGGGGGCAATAGTTGCACGTAGGTTGCAGAATAATAGTAGAAAGGGAAATTTATTTGGAGGAATTTATGCGACCCGTGTGGCTAATTATCTTGGTATAGCCCCACGAGAGGGGGATATGATGATACCTCCTGCTTATTTAGATTATGACTCTATGGTCAATCATCAATTTCTTAGGAGGAATGAACAATTCCTCCAATATCGACTAATCTATGACAGATGCAACGTCGTCCATGTTACTCCTCCTGCTCCCCACCTTTTTGATTATTAGGCAAAAAGAAGATATGTTGTCACCAGGGAGGAAGCAGCTGAACACGAGGGGAGAGTGGAGGAAGCTCGCCAACACGCCGCAGCTCAGGAGGCGGTTGCCGCTGCATCTCAGCACGACCCCAGTTACAACTACGGATATCAGCCAGGCGGTCCTTGGTATTAGACCAATTTAGGCCAAAAGCCTAAGCTTGGGGGAGTACGTATTTCTCACCGACTTTACATTCATGTTCACACACTAGTCGTCGGTGCTCATACTCTTTCATTGTATTATCCATGCTTGTTTAAATTTCTTTTTCTAGTTTTCTTCTTGTGTGTTTGATAAACCTTAAGAAAAACCAAAAAAATTTAGTTAGTTTAATTTCCATGCCTGTAGTAGAAATTAAAATGAAAACCCAAAAAGATTTCTAGTTCTTCTTTTACTTGTTGGGAGCTTTCCCGTGTAAATAGTTTTCTTTTCTTTTCTTTTCTTTCGAGGTCGAAAAGACCATATTGAAAATTTTTAGTGGCGCTCATATGCATGACTGTTTATTTAACTTAGAGCCCATATTACTTGTCTTATCTCTTGAGTTGAATGCTTGCAGATTCCAGCTTAGTCCAATGCACATGCACTATTATTATTATACATATCGTTTGGTCGTGCAAGTGGAAGGCAATAATGACGATATATGATGGACTTATTGAGATGAGAAAAGCTGGTATGAACTCGACCTCTCTTGTTTTTGTAAATATGATGAGTTCATCGTTTCTGATTCAGCTTATTATGAAGTAAACATATTTGCAATGACATTTAGAGATTATAGTTGCTTGTGACATGCTTGATTAGCTATGAGTTATAATGGTTTACCTTGCGTGCCAACATGCTATTAGAATGATTATGATGTGGTATGGTGGGATGGTATCCTCCTTTGAATGAATTGAGTGACTCGACTTGGCACATGTTCACGCATGTAGTTGAAACAAATCAACATAGCCTTCATGATATTTATGTTCATGGTGGATTATATCCTACTCATGCTTGTACTCGGTGTGAATTAATTTTAATGCATGTTTATGACTGTTGTCGCTCTCTCAGTTGGTCGCTTCCCAGTCTTTTGCTAGCCTTCACCTGTACTAAGCGGGAATACTGCTTGTGCATCCAAACTCCATAAACCCCAAAGTTGTTCCATATGAGTCCACCATACCTTCCTATATGCGGTATTTACCTGCCGTTCCAAGTAAATTTGTATGTGCCAAACTCCAAACCTTCAAATGAAATTCTGTTTTGTATGCTCGAGCAGCTCATGTTTCAACTAGGGCTGCCTATATCTTCCATGCTAGGTGGGTTATTCTCAAGAGGAGTGGACTCCGCTCCTCATTCACGAGAAAGGGCCGGTAACCGGGATGCCCAGTCCCATGATCCAAAAAGATCAAAGCAAATCAAAATAATTAAACAAAACTCCCCCAGGGCTATTGTTAGTTGGAGGCACTCATTGTTTCGAGCAAGCCATGGATTGATGCTTGTTGGTGGTTGGGGGAGTATAAACCTTTACCATTCTGTTTGGGAACTGCCTATAATGCATGTAGTATGGAAGATACAGCCATCTCATAGTTGTTGCGTTGACAGTGAAAGTATGCCGCTCAAAATGTTATTCAATCTCTATTTTAAAATCGAGATCTGGCACCTCTACAAATCCCTGCTTCCCTCTACGAAGGGCCTATCTATTTACTTTTATGTTGAGTCATCACCCTTCTTATTAAAAAGCACCCGCTGGAGAGCACACTATCATTTGCATTCATTACTGTTGGTTCATATTGGGTATGACTTGACTGGATCTCTTTTACCATGAATTACAATGTTTAGTCAGTCCTTGATCTTTAAAGGTGCTCTGCATTTATGTTTTGCGGTCTCAGAAAGGGCTAGTGTGATACCATTTTGTTATATCATGTTATGATTGTTTTGAGAGAGTGTTGTCATCCGAGTTTTATTATTATGGCTCGCTAGCTGATTATGCTATTGATATAGTAATTGTGAGACCTAAGTGTTATTGTGAGTATGGTTAGTTCATAATATTTGCTGAAACCTAAATGATGGCTTTGCATGTTTACAACAACAAGAGCAAACAGAGTTTGTAAAAGTTTTCTTTATCACTTTCAGTTTATCAACTGAATTGCTTGAGGACAAGCAAAGGTTTATTCTTGGGGGAGTTGATACGTCCCAACGTATCTACTTTTGCAAACACCTTTGCCCTTGTTTTGGACTCTAACTTGCATGATTTGAATGAAACTAACCCGGACTGACACTGTTTTCAGCAGAACTGCCATGATGTTGTTTTATGTGTAGAAAGCAAAAGTTCTCGGCATGTCCTGAAAATCCACGGAGGGACTTTTTGGAAAATATAAAAAATACTGGCGAAAGAATCAAGACCAGGGGTCCACACCCTGTCCACGAGGGTGGGGGTGCGCCCCTCCCCCTGGGCGCGCCCCTCTGTCTCGTGGGCCCCCTGGACCTCCACCGACCTCAACTCCAACTCCATATATTCCCGTTTGGGGAGAAAAAATTAGAGAGAAAGTTTCATCGCGTTTTACGATACGGAGCCGCCACCAAGCCCTAATCTCTCTCGGGAGGGCTGATCTGGAGTCCGTTCGGGGCTCCGGAGAGGGGGATTCATCGCCGTCGTCATCATCAACCATCCTCCATCACCAATGTCATGATGCTCACTGCCGTGCGTGAGTAATTCCATCACAGGCTTGCTGGACGGTGATGGGTTGGATGAGATTTACCATGTAATCAAGTTAGTTTTGTTAGGGTTTGATCCCAGTATCCACTATGTTCTGAGATTGATGTTGCTATGACTTTGCTATGCTTAATGCTTGTCACTAGGACCCAAGTGCCATGATTTCAGATCTGAATCTATTATGTTTTCATCTATTGTGTGTTCTTGATCCTATCTTGCAAGTCTATAGTCACCTATTATGTGTTATGATCCGACAACCCCGAAGTGACAATAATCGGGATACTTCTCGGTGATGACCGTAGTTTGAGGAGTTCATGTATTCACTATGTGTTAATGCTTTGTTCCGGTTCTCTATTAAAAGGAGGCCTTAATATCCCTTAGTTTCCGCTAGGACCCCGCTGCCACGGGAGGGTAGGACAAAAGTCATGCAAGTTCTTTTCCATAAGCACGTATGACTATTTACGGAATACATGCCTACATTACATTGATGAACTGGAGCTAGTTCTGTGTCACCCTATGTTATAACTATTACATGAGGAATTGCATCCGGCATAATTATCCATCACTGATCCATTGCCTACGAGCTTTTCACATATTGTTCTTCGCTTACTTACTTTTCCATTGCTACTGTTACAATCACTACAAAACCCAAAAACATTACTTTTGCTACCGTTACCTTTATTATCATACTACTTTGCTACTAAATACTTTGCTGCAGATACTAAGTTATCCAGTTGTGGTTGAATTGACAACTCAACTGCTAATACTCAAGAATATTCTTTGGCTCCCCTTGTCTCGAATCAATAAATCTGGGTTGAATACTCTACCCTCGAAAGCTGTTGCGATCCCCTACACCTGTGGGTTATCATGGACCTCCCGAGGAGTGCATCCGATGCGGCCAGGTGCTTCGCGTCCTAGGACGGTCGCACCAAGCAGAGGCTATTTTCGGCACAGTTTCAGGCTCCCGAACACCCTCCCCTCCTTAACAAGATGAAGCAGCTGTGGAGTTGCACCAGATGGCGGAGTCAGCAATGAAGGATCTTTGCGTCAAGTTGTGGCCTTCGGAACTGCTGCCGAGCAACTATTTTGGCTTGGTGCAGAGGTTGTGCGATGCCGCACCCTAGATTGACATTTTGAAGTGCTCTGGATGGATTGAGGGAGCTTGGATAGCCTTTGGCAAGACTATGGTGCATTGGCCAAAGATCAAGCCAGCCGAGATGGCCACTGGACCCCCACCCCCTGGGAAGGAGCATAGGCGCCCCGAGCAATACTTTCCCATCATGATGGATGGTGCTCGGGCAATAGAGGCTTAGTGAACGAAGGATGTAATTTATGAATGACTATATTTTTGTTTATCCGAAGGAGTCTGAACTTTTGTGCTCTAGAACGCAATTGTTGGCTTTAAATATAATGTCTTATTTGTTTATTTTGACTCATATGCGGCCATTTTAAACTGAAAATTACTGGTCGTCGGCTTCAACCCCTTTGCAGATACTGCAAAGGGTGTTTTATCTTTAACAATTTAACCCTTAGCCGATGTCTCAGTGCCCGGAGGCGTTAGTGTGTAAGGAAAACAAGGTTCTCGGGATTATGCGGCTTTAGTTCTTTCACTTAGCCATAGGAGCTTGACTGCGGGAGCTAGTGACTAGCCCCCAGTGAGTGCGTGATATTCGGGTATGCCGAGGTTGATACCATTATCACTTGGTTTCTGTGACAACAAACCCTTCGTGTGACACGAAATAACCTCCAACTATTCTTAGTTTGACACTTGTCATTGGCTCACCGACCAGTTCTCGCTTATTATGACGGTCAGTTTTCGGCTTTATCCACTGAGGTACCTAACAAGGCAAGCTAGAAGTACAATCGTAGTAGTTCTCCCTCTACCCTCCTAACCGAACAATGCGGAACGTAAGAGGGGAAACACAGGAGCCGGGCAACCCAACTAATCACCCAAGACATAATTCAGAACTGATTAGACACCGAGCACATCAAATGAAAACAATGCCGGAATGATGCTTGGGGTAAGACTTATAGTCGGCCCCCGGGCTATTAGCCAACCGTATCTTAAAAAACGCGTATCAAACTGGTTTACTTCAGCATGAAAGAGCGGAAATAAGTATATGACACAAACGACTGAAGTATGACCGTAAAAATGGTCTATATTTCCTTTTAAGTTGTGACGTCCAATTGTACAATCCAAACTGTTGAAGCAATTGCTATAGATACTTTGAAAATAAATTTGTTAGAGGAAAGGTTTACACAGGGCCTCTATGAGTGGTTTGACGTCCCTATTGCGCCCTGTTGCATGTCTGCACCTTTGCTCTTTGTGAAGTTCCTGCAGGCGGAGGAGGTAGTTGTTGGCGGGTGGGCCCTTGAGAGATGGTCTTGAGAAGTTGCTGCAGGATATCAGCTTGACATTGGTCATGCCCTAAATGGTGCCTGCCAGTGATGTGTGACCGAGGATATCTTTGGCCTTGGCTTGGCTGAGCCGAGCACATGACCCTTGCATCTTTTGTTCCCACTGATGCCCATGGAATTTTAAGCGTGAATTGTGTACTCGAGGTATGTATTTTGCGGCTGGGAAGGCTGTGCTGTGGGGGGCGTATCCCTAATTGGGATGGCCTTAAGAAACTTCCAAGACTGGGACTATGGCACGGACTCATTTGCATGCGTCCAGCCTCTTTATAGTAGTCTGGGAATCCAACGCCTCATTGGCGGCCTGGATTTCGGCTGCCAGAGCCGCTGTGTGTTCTTCAGTTCGAAGTGAGCATTCAGTGTTACCGTTAACGATAATGACGCCCTTAGGCCCTGGCATCTTAAGCTTCAGATATGCGTAGCGAGGGACATCGTTAAAGTGAGCGAACGTTGTTCTGCCGAGGAGTGTGTGATAACCACTGCGGAAAGGAGCGATGTCAAAGATCAAATATTCGCTTCCGAAGTTGTCGGTTGAGCCGAAGACTACTTCTAAGGTGACAGTTCCCGAGCACCGTGCCTCGAAGCCTGGGATTACTCCTTTGAAGGTAGTGTCGCTAGGTTTGATCCTTGACGGATTGATTCCCATATTCCTCACTGTATCTGAGTAAATGAGATTGAGGTTGCTACCTCCATCCATAAGGACTCTAGTGAGGTGGTATCCATCCACGATGGGGTCGAGCACCAGAGCTGCCGTTCCTCCATGATGGATACTGGTCGTATGGTCTCTTCGGTCGAAGGTGATCGGACAAGCCGACCATGGGTTGTATTTTGGGGCCACCGGCTCTACAGCGTAGACGTCCCGAAGTGCATGCTTCCGCTCCTTCTTAGGTATATGGGTGACATAGATCATGTTCATGATTTTTACCTCGGGAGGGAACTGCTTTTGGCCTCCATTGTTTGGCTCGCGAGGTTTGTCGTCGTCCTCGCTGCGGGGCCCTTGCTCTATTCCTTGGTTGCAAGCTTGCCGACCTGTTTGATTACCCAACAGTTATAGTTGGTGTGGTTGGCGGGCTTGTCGGCGGTGCCGTGGATTTGGCAGGGCCTGTCCAGGATTTTTTCCAGCACAGTCGGGCCATCCCTGTTTCCTTTAGAGGGCTTCTTCCATGGTCCCAATTTTGAGTTGCTGGACCCGACATTTACTGTTACATCATCGGTTTCACTTCCGTTGTGTCGGCGCTTGTTATTCTTGTTGCACTGAGGTTCCCATTCCCGTCCCGGACCTGTGAGGTGTTGGGATTGTCCGGGTGGTTGCTTCTACGAGCTAAGCTACTGTTTTCGCCTGCGCAAAAGCAGGTCATTAAAGAGGTGAGGGCCGACATTGTTCTCGACTTATCTTGGCCGAGTTGACGTGCGAGCCACTCGTCATGAAAGTTGTGCTTGAATGCGGCTATTGCCTCAGCATCCGGACAATCGACAATCTGGTTCTAATTAGTCAAGAACCGATTCCAAAATTGCCGAGCTGAGTCCCCGGGCTGTTGAACAACGTGGCTCAAGTCATCAACATCCGGCGGCTGAATATAGGTGCCCTGAAAGTTAGCTCTAAGGCATCCTCGAGCTCCTCCCAGTCCCTAGTGGACTTTTCGGGGAGGCTGTTCAACCAGTGCCTTGTCAGTCCTTAAGCTTTAGCGATAGATATTTAATGGCGTGGAGGTCATCTTCTCGGGCCATATGAATGTGGAGAAGGAAATCTTCGATCCACACAGCTGGGCCGGTTGTCCCATCATACTGCTCTATGTTTACGGGTTTAAACCCTTCGGTGAACTGATGTTGCATCACCTCATCTATAAAACACATTGGGTGAGTGGCGCCTCTGACCGGGCACATCGTGCCGGAGATCGGCTGTCATCCGAGCATGGTGTTGCTCCTGGGCTCTATCGTTCCTGTCGCTCCAGGCTTGGTATCCTTCCCACCCAGAGGGCGTGTGTCCTCTAAATCTGTAAATGGATCTTGTCTGTGCCGTCCTGGCGTTTAAGTCATGCTCCAGATCATATGGATCTTGTGGTTGTGCTAGCTCCTTGCCCAACCGGCGAGGGAGCATGGGTGGATTTTTGGCTTCTCCCGTCGTCATGTGCCGTCCTCAAGGGGGGCGGTCGAGCTGGTTTGCCTGAGTTTATCTGGGGGGTATGAGCTCAAGGGCCTCGTCGTTGAACTGCGGGGGAAACGCCGCCGTGGGTAGGTTTTGTTTGGATCCTGCCCACAATTGTCGAAGCCCTCTTTGGCTGCTAGGACCTTCGTCCATCTGTCATTAAGGGTATTATGTTTGGCCTTCAACTGCTACTGCTTTTTCTTCAGGTTTCAGGCGGTGGCTATGAGTTGCCGCTTGAACCATTCCTAATCCAGAGGATCCTCGGGGATTATGAAATCCTCGGGTCCGAGGCTGTCCTTTTTGGAAAGAGGGAGGTAGTCGCCGCCATCGGAATCACCGAGGTCCTCGGGGTTGCCCTGGTCCTCATGACCTTCAAGGGCATCGCCACTACAAAAAAAATCACTCCCGTGATGATACGTGTTTGTCATAGTAGGTCACGTTTTCTATCATGCATGTACATCCATGACGATTTTATGATAGAATCAAGATAGTCATACCTATGCTGTCGTAGAAGTGTTCCATGACAATACCAAAACTATCATCACGGAAGTGTCCACTTCCATGACGATAAATCACGCATCATGGAAGTGTTTTCGTCAAGGGTAACCAACATGTGGCATCCACCATAACGGGTCGCCGTTAAGCTATCGGGTTCCGGTTTGGATCCGGTAACCCGTTAACAGACCTGACCGGTGGGGATTTTCCACGTGTAAAATTCTCATTCGCCGGAGTATCCACGTGTCAGCTCAGTGCTAGGACAGACGTCATCCAGTGAATGTACGGGACGCGCCTATGATACGCTGACATGTGGCATGGCCCAACAGGGGCCCAGTCAGGTCAAAAGGCCGACCCGTTTGACTTAGTCAAAAGGTAGCGACCCGGCCCACGGAAGGCCTATTAACGGCCTGTTCGCATATAGCCCATCTACAGCCGCTAACTCACGTCCCGTTATAGCCTATCCGAATTATGCATAGTAGCGCCATATGGGCTGTCCAATATGATTCCAGCCCATTGTAACTTCCGGCCCATGTATGGCCCATCACATCTTTCCGCCCATATGAGGCCCTTTGTATATCTTGGCCATAAACGGCCCGTGGTGAAACTGGCCCATAATGAACAGTATATCGCTTCATACCCATTAACGGCCCATTATTCCATTGGGCCGTTTCAGCTCGTGTTATCTTTTGGCCTTCTAAGGGCCCATTTATTATTGGGCTCATTTCTAGCATTCGATTACTTACGGTCCGTCACTGGCCTGTTCTGCTTGTGGGACAAATTCAACCTGTGGTTAAAGTCGGCCCATCTGTGGCCCTTTAAACCGTTGGTCCATTTTCATAGTGTCATCAAATATGGCCCATTAACGAGTCGTTATGTCTGCCATTGGAATTAAGCCCGTTGTACACATGGGCATGTTAACGGTCGGTTATGGTCGTCCCATAAATAGACGATTCCCATTATAGCCCATTTACGGCCCATATTACGGTCTGTTAATTGTCCACGAAAGTACGACCCATGTTTAGCCAATCAATCATACGGCTCGTAGAAGTCCCATTGAATCTATGGCCCGTAGAAGGCCCATGGATCATACTGACCTTAGGAGGCCCACTACAGCAGGCAGCAGGACCATGGTTACAATGGTCTGTATGTTGCCCATGGTTACTTTGGCCTAGTTCAAATGAAAAGGTTACCACAGAAAAAGAGCTGCAGTGACTACCAGCAAAAAAATATAGAAGACAATAAGGAAATAAATAAGCAAGCAACTTATGCTAGGCTATTACGGCTATTACAAATATTACATCCACTTGGCATCAAAGTTTGCCACCAGTGCAAATGTAATGAACAAAGCAGCATATTACATACACTGGGCATCTAAATTAGCCGCCAGTGAAAATAAACGCGGCAACAAAACAAGTCCAGAACTAAAACCACTTCAGAAGAGCTCAAGAAACAATATCCTGGATACCCACCATGCTGGCAAGAATCTTAGCAATTCTATTCATTTTCTCTTGTTTGGCGATAAAATCGTCCATCGCTTGCTATTGCACCAGAAAGTATGCATCTGAATTCTGCAGGGACTTCCTCAGCCCTTCGGCTTCTCGCTGCATCATAGCTGATTGATGCCTTTTAGCGTGTAGCTGAGACTGAAGAAGCCGAAGTGATTCAGGCAGGGAGTTCGAAGAGCTTGTGCCAGCGATACTGGCCAGTAACTTGAACACTACATCAACGCAGGACTTTGGGGTTGTCTCACTATCTACAAGATAGTTTTTATCACCTTTCTGGAGACCAACAGGGTTGTCTCACTATCTTGAACCTTATCTGCATTACTTTCTCTACCATTGCATAATGGGGTGTTCTTCTCCAATATTCCGTTTGCATTCTACAAGAGAAACAAGCAGACACATCACAGGTTTAGCATGTAGTATATGAAACTCATTTTGGTAAACTGGTTCGGTAGTAAGGTGGACAGGATAACAACAAACAAACATATATCTATGTACTATGGTCACTGTATTGTCCATATCATTCTAGTTTATGTTGCCAAATCAAGATAGAGACACAATTCAAATTATATATTTTTAAGACACAACAACATAGACAGAATATAAGTGTGGGAAACTACACAAAACTGGCAACACTTGTAATGTGCATGACATGAGAACATAATTGTTTATACAACTGAAACTGAAATCAACATAGAGCAAGAAGTTAGAACAACAATCCAGTTAAATAAATAGGTTTGAAACATACCTATTGCGCCATTGGAGTTTCAATTGGATCCAAGAGCAAAGGAGTATGGACCATAGCTACGGAATCTGACCTGATAAAAGTTGCTCTTCTGCTTTAGACATGGAGTTTTTGTGTTCGCTGTGCTGGTCTTCGTGCTTTGGGAACTGCAGTTTCTTTAAAAACTGCTCATGTGGGGGTACTCTGTGGTGGACATGGTGCTGTGTCAACTAGAAGTGGGTTACTATCCGCTGGGGTTGGGGTTAGATGGGGTGTAGTTGGTTCTCTGTCCAACGGTGTAAGTGTACAATCTAGAAGAGTCTTGATTATGTGTGGTGGGGCTAGTTCGTGGGCCAGTACAACCATGGTTCTATCTGCATCAACGGGTAGCACCGTCTTTTGTGAAGAACGGGTTTTTACTCCCTTAGATACTGCCATCACCCCCTCCAATTCAAATGGCTAATAAATAAGAAAAGAAATTGAATGTACAGACATTGTATGATAGACAGATGTGGCAATTCACATATATGTTGTCTAACCAAACAAGACAGCATGACACAATTTCACATATATATGATGGCTAACTAAACAGGATAGCATGACACAGTTTTAGATATATGATGGATAACTTAACATGATATAATGGCATAATTCAACATATGACGAGTATCTAAATAGGATGACATGACAAAACTATATGATGTCTTTCTAAAATAGGTTGGGATGAAATAATTCACATACATGTTGTCTAAGTATACAGGATGTCATGATATAATTCACATAATTGATTCACATACTAAGCAGCTGGCACTTGCATGTATGATCTCTAAACTAAGCAGATGACATTGAATATTGTGTATATGATGTGTAAACTAAGCAATGCAAGGCACCATATGCATGATATGAGAAATATAAACATTGCAAGTTAGAGCATACACCTCAGGTGGGATATAGGACTAGTCATCTATCTCTGAATCCTCCTCTGAGGAGCTACCTGTAACCATCGAGATATATGCTTCAACATGTACCATTGCCTTCTCTGAAGACCTTGTTTTCACTCCAGATTTTTCCATAACCGGTTCAAATGGCTGATACACATGAAGAGTAGTTCAATATACACAGATTGTGAATACGTAATGAAAAAAAGGATGGCATGAGATAATTCACACATATGATGCCTGGCTACACAGGATGGCGGTGCATAATTCACATATATGATAACTGGCTAAAAAACATGGCACTACATAATTCACATATCTGATATATAAAGCAAATCGGAGGCATTCACACAAGGCATGTCTAATCTAAGCAGATGACATGGCAATGCAAGACACCATATGCATGATATTAGCAATATAACCCTGCCAAGTTAGAGCATACAACCCGGGGGGGGGGGGGATACGACTGGTCATCTGTCTCTGAATCCTCCTTTGAGGAGCTATCTGTAACCAACAAGAAATCTGCATCGACATGTAGCACTGACTGCTCAGAAGACCTTGTTTTCACTCCAAATTTTCCCTTGACCGACTCAAATGGCTGATTCATAGGAAGAGTAGACGAATGTATAAAGATTGTTGACAAATGGAATAAATTATGAAAAAATAGTATGCCACGATACAATTCACATATACGATGACTGGCTAAACAGGATGGCATTGCATGATTCACGTATATGATGCTTGGCTAAAGAAGATGGCATTGCGTAATTCACATATACTCCCTCCGTTCCTAAATATTTGTCCTTTTAGAGATTTCAAATGGACTACCACATACGGATGTATATAGACATATTTTAGAGTGTAGATTCACTCATTTTGCTCTGTATGTAGTCACTTGTTGAAATCTCTAAAAACACAAATATTTAGGAATGGTGGGAGTATGATATAGAAACCAAACAGGTGGCGTTCACACAAAGAAAATCTAAACTAAGTTGATGACATATAAGATGTATAAAGTAAGTAATGTGAGACACCATATGCATGATATGACCAACTTTAGCATGCCAGGTTAGAGCAAACACCTCAGGGGGTAAATAGGAGTGGTCAGCTCCCTCTGAATCCCCCTCTTAACAGTTATCTTCCTCTAAAATACAATCTGGAATGCGGGGTGCCGGTGGGAAACGACAGCTATGGGATCACAAGAATCCCTACTACGGTTGCGGGGCATGGGGTTGTGAGAAGAGCAGGATTAGCAATTGGCACAAGGATCATTTACCCAGGTTCGGGCCGCGAGGATGCGTAAAACCCTAGTCCTGCTTGGTGGATGTATTGAGTGTTCTTGAGCTCTCGAACTAGCTACGGATGCTGCGTGGTTCGAAAGAGCCGAATCCTTTTCCTGTATGCCTTGGGCCTCCTTTTATAGGCGAAAAGGGGCTGCCACAGTGGCACACAGGAGGTGGAAAGGGCCTACAGTATTGCGAGCTTATCGCCTGTATTACAGGACAAGATGCATTTAATGCATGGCTTAGGTGTCCCTTCACTTTATCAGGGACGGGAGCGATGCCCGTCCCATCCGTCGCCGCTCCTCCTTACTTCGACACGCGCCCTGGCCAACGATGCATGCGGTGCCAAGTAGGCAGGCAAGCAGCTGAGGTGGCGCGGTGGCGGAACCTCCATGAAGATCTGCATGCCACCACGCAGGTGTGCACTGAGTTGGCCTGGAAGCTGCATGTTGCCACGCAGGTGCCTGCCCAGCTGGTTGGGCTGGCAGCTGCATGCGAACGGCGGTAGGGAGGTTGTTGGTGCGGGCCTGGCAGTGGCCCTGCTGTCGCCTCTAGCAAGGGTCTTGTCGGGTGGCCCGACAAGGGTCTTGCCGGGTGGCCCGACACGGGTCTTGCCATGGCGCGCTGGCGTCCCCGGCAAGGATCTTGCCGGGGGTCTTGTGGGTTTCTTCGGTAAGGATTTCGGTGTGGGTTGTTGCCTCTCAACCCCCATCTGATCTTGAGCATTCTATGTCTTCACAAATATGTGCATACCACCAAGGAGGTGCCTCCCGAACCCCGGTCCAACGTGGTTGTTGACATTGGAGGCCGTGGGTTCAAGGGTGGCTCGCTCTGCCGGTGTGGGCGAGCTGCCCCGGCAAGGGCCTTGCCGGGGCTGCTGAGGTTGCCCCCGGCAAGGGTCTTGCCGGGGCAACCTTCTTCGTCCATCTGCACTTTGTGGCCTTGGTCCTTGATGTTGCCTTGTTTGTCTCGAGCCTTCGGCTTCTCTCCGGCTTCCCTCCTTTGCCCTGCTATGTGCGGCCATGGCGCGTGGCTCTGACTGCCCGTGCACAAGTAAAGGGGTCAAAAGGAGAGCCCCTACTTTTGTACACCGACAGGAGCCCTCGGGCCTGGGCCATACATAAGCGCAACACGTTGTTGGGCCAGGCCCAGAACCGTGTGCGGGCAGGTGGGGCGGATTTTACCGCGGTAAATGCTCCGTCCGCTGCGCTTCCTCATGACTTATGTTGAACGCGCGACGTGGGGGTCGTGCGCGCGTGCGTGACGGAAGCATGCTGGCGTCATCTTGTGGTGGATAGTAAAGAGGCCGCTTGCATGTCTCTTCGAGACCGCAGGGCCGCTGCTCATTTACTGCCCTTACTTGGGAACCGTCGCTCCACGCGTCCCACTGCGCCCATCCCTCACGCCACATTTGCTGCATGCATGATGCAGAGCGAATGACAGGCGCGCGGGATGCGGGAAGTCACACGCGCGCGCGTGGGTCGATTCCCACGTGCCTTAAATGGAGCTGGGAGGGCGGTCGACGGCCCCGCCTGCTGTCATTTCAACGAGCTGGATTGGCCGAGAGGGGCGGCCGAGCCTCGCCCCTGCCCCTTTATAAAGAGGGGAGCGTGAGGAACGCCGCCCCTCAATCCCTCGTCATCTACTTCTCCTCATTCTTGCTTCTTCCTTCCTTCTGTCATGGCAAGGGGGCGTGGCGACACTTCATCGGTGGGGGCGAGGGTCTCGGCTAGACAACGCATTGCTCCTCCGTAAGAGCTCATAGCGGCGGAGCCGACCGCTAGAGGGAGCGGGAGGGGGCGAGGTCGAGGCCGTCGTGGTGCTCGAGGGAGAGGAAGACGGGGTGGCAGATCGGCCTCGCCTCCGCCAGCGGCCCCTCCTCCAATGGAGGTCCACATCAGGGACAACCCTTGCGAATTCTTCATCAGGCTGCGCCAGCCACCGCACCGTCGTCTTTGCCTTCTGACTCCATTTGCGTGGGAGATGGAGCTGGATCCGCCGCAGGCGTTGCGGCTGCATATGAGGGGTTGTGGGAACAGTGGCACATGGGCCGACGTTGAGTTCCCCGCCCCTCACGTCATGTATCTCCGCCGAGGGTGGAAAACTTTCGCTCGCATCCCCATCTTGACGGAGGGGCTCACTCTCCATCTCAAACTAATGGAGAGTGGCCTCCTCTCCGTCAAGATCTTCGGGTACTTCGGGACTCGCGTAAGGTGCTGCGTGGAGAGCTCTTCTGATGATGAAGATTCCTCCTCGAGCGAGTGTAACGCCCCGGATACAACTTTCCATATTCGTAACTCCAACTCTTGCCTTTTCCGGAGTTGCAATATGTTATTTTCCTCCGTGGTTGGGTTTTTGTATTTTGTTTTGCATTTTGTTCTTGGCGTGCATCTCATCTCATAGCATCATGTGCATTGCATTTGCATGTTTTCATAAAAACTCATAGACGTTCGTAGTTGCCCTTTCTCTCTTTGCCTCCGTTGTCATTTTGTCAGACCCTTGTCCTCGTTGACCCCTCTTGACCCCTCTCGCGCGTGTCCGAAACTTCCCCCGAACTCGAACCTGGTTGTCGTGACCGTCGGGTCTGGATCATCCCCAAACATCTATAAAACATCTCCGTTTTATTATTTGGACTCCCTACCTATTTATTCTTGGCTGCCCGATTACGATCGGACGGAACGAGGTAACCCCTACCCTAATCCCCCACCTATATAAATAGTCTAACCCTAGACCAATCCCTAAAACCTAGGCTTCTTGTCCCATCGCGCCGCCACCCGCTCAATCCCCATCGGGATCACCCACAGCCAACCACCATCCTCCCGTGCCTTCCTCGTTTTCCTCGGTGCCGCCGCCACCCCCAATCATCTTCCTTGGGATCCATCCTCGACCAACCATCACCCGGCCTGCTCGATCCACCCATCCATCCTCGAGCCTCCTCTGCTTCACGCCTCCCTAGCAGCAACCAGGAGCCTGAGCTCCATCTTCCACGCCCTCGTCCGCCAGCACCTTGCCTCCTGGCTGCCTCGCTCGTCCTCGCCACCACGCCGGAGCAAGCCAGCAGGCAGGCCCCGTCGCGCCCTCTCCGTCGTCCTTCCCCTCCTTCCTGTCTCTCTAACCTCCTCTGCTCTCCCTATCTTCTCTGTTAGACAGGAGCAACCAGGGCGCCCCGGAGCTCCAATCACCGCCTCGTCCCGTGCTCGGATCAGCCCCGTCTTGTCCCCATGCCTGGTCGCCGCGCCGTTCGTCTTCGTTCAGTCGCGCGCCGGAGCCCCCGCCAAGTTCGGCGCCGCATGCCCCTGCTTCGCAGCAAGCGTCTGCTCGCGTTGACTGCAAGTCGATCGCTGTGCGGTGCCTCTGTTTCGTTCGAGCAGAGACGAAACCACCTTGGCCGCCGCCAGTTCGTCGTCCCTTGCCGGATCCGCGACACCTACCTCGACCCGCTCCCTTCCCGGCCAGATCCGCCGCCCTGGAGACCCGCATCGCCAGCCGTCGTCTCTGCCGCCAAGTCCACGCCGTGGCGTCCTCTGCTTCCCCTGCAACGAGCAGCAGCTCGCCCGCACCTTCGCCCGTTGACCGGTTCGGCTGCTCACATGGGCTGCAACCGCGGGTCGGCTTCCTCCGTGCCAAGGCCCAGCGCGCCCCTTCGCGGCCTGCCCAGCCTCCTCTACACCGAACGGCCCAAGGCCACTTGGTGATCAGTCCCAGATCCAGCGCTCACTAGTCCGGCCCAGTTCCAGTGGATTTGGCCCGTGTCATGTTTTTTTTCCAGTCTCTGCGAATTTAGCATTATCCAGAAAAACTGCATATTTACAGATTTTCCCTTGTTGTTCATGCATATGATAAATCACAAACCGTGCATCGGATTAAAATGATTTAAATATGTAAAATGCTTAGAATTTCATCTAGTTTCATAATATCCAATTTTCATCCCTTGTTAAAATGTTTAAAATGTCGTTTGTTTAAATTTGCTCAATGCCATGTTAAAATGATTTATTTCATAACTTAATAATCGTAGCTCGGTTTTTAATAAACTTTATATGTATATGGGGTGGAAAAATGCCTAGTTTAACATGGTCCACTTTATTTTCCTGTTTAACAACTTTAAAATATGTTTAGGGCAGAACAGTAGCTAATTCAAAATATGTACATGAGGATTTTCCGGAATTGTTGTTTGTTGTTCCGGCCTCATTTAAATTTGCCTAGATAGTTAGTTTAATTATGCTTCACCCCTTGCCATGTTTAACAACATTTAATATTGTTGAGTAGCTTATAACGAGATCAAACTAAATAATTGATGTGGTGTTTTGTCAATATGCAACTCGTTGCATATTGAGCTCCACTTAACTTGTAGTATTGTTTGTTGCACTTTGCCATGCCATGCTTCATTAAACCGGACATGCATCATACTTGTTTGTGCATCATGCCATGTTTATGCTTGTGCATTTACCATGTTGTTTGCTTCTTTCCGGTTTGCTTCTCTCGTTAGCTTCGGTTTCGTTCCGGAGTTGTGAGGATTCATTCGTCTACGCTTGGTTCATCTTCGTGGCTTCATCTTCTTCATGGACTCGTTCTTCTTCCTAGCGGGATTTCAGGCAAGATGACCGCTACCCTGGATCTCACTACTATCATTGCTATGCTAGTTGCTTTGTTCTATCGCTATGCTGTGTTACCTATCATTTGCTCTTCATGCCTCCCAAATTGCCTTGAACCTCTAACCTTTGACACCCTTCCTAGCAAACCATTGTTTGGCTATGTTACCGCTTTGCTCAGCCCCTCTTATAGCGTTGTTAGTTGCAGGTGAAGTTGAAGATTGCTCCATGATGGACAGGATTATGTTGGGATATCACAATATCTCTTATATTATTAATGCATCTATATATTTGGTAAAGGGTGGAAGGCTCGGCCTTATACCTGGTGTTTTGTTCCACTCTTGCCGCCCTAGCTTCCGTCATACCGGTGTTATGTTCCTGGATTTTGCATTCCTAACGCGGTCGGGTGATTTATGGGACCCCCCTGATAGTTCGCTTTGAATAAGACTCCTCCAGCAAGGCCCAACATTGGTTTTACCATTTGCCTCACCTATTACCTTTTTCCCTTGGGATTCGCGCATCCCAAGGGTCATCTTTATTTTAGCCCCCCCGGGCCAATGCTTGTCTATGTGTTGGTCCAAACTAGAGCCACTTGCAGCGCCACCTCGGGGAAACTTGAGGGTTGGTTCTAGTTGTACGTAGTTCTCATCCGGTCGTGGCTTGAGACGAGATACGCACGGCTACTATCAGGATGTCGGCACGCCGGGAGGTCTTGCTGGTCTTGTTTTACCATTGTCGAAATGTCTTGTAAACCGGGATTCCGAGACTGATCGGGTCTTCCTGGGAGAAGGTCTATTCCTTCGTTGATCGCGAGAGCTTATCATGGGCTAAATTGGGACACCCCTGCAGGGTTTAAACTTTCGAGAGCCGTGCCCGCGGTTATGTGGCAGATGGGAATTTGTCAATGTCCGGTTGTAGATAACTTGACACCAGATCCGAATTAAAATGCATCAACCGTGTGTGTAGCCGTGATGGTCTCTTCTCGGCGGAGTCCGGGAAGTGAACACGGTTTTTGGGTTATGTTTGACGTAAGTAGGAGTTCAGGATCACCTCTTGATCATTGCTAGCTTCACGACCGTTCCTTTGCTTCTCTTCTCGCTCTTATTTGCGTATGTTAGCCACCATATCATACTTAGTCGCTGCTGCAACCTCACCACTTTACCCCTTCCTTTCCCATTAAGCTTTGCTAGTCTTGATACCCATGGTAATGGGATTGCTGAGTCCTCGTGGCTCACAGATTACTACAACAACAGTTGCAGGTACAGGTTATGCGATGATCATGATGCGAGAGCGATGCTTGCTTGCGTTGAGTTCTTCTGCTTCTTCGATCAGGGGATAGGTTCCAGGTTGGCAGCCTGGGCTAGCAGGGTGGATATTGTTTGAGTTTTTGTTTATGTTTCATCCGTAGTCAGATGTTGTTCTTGTATGTTGTATTGTTGTATTTGTGTGGCATTGTATGTATTGGATGTATCCCCACTATTATGTAATGTTGATGTAATGATATCCACCTTGCAAAAGGGTCTTCAAGATGCGCTTCTATCCTTGGTGGGACCTTCTAGTTCCTTTAGGATAGGGTCGCATCTTGGGCGTGACAAGTTGGTATCAAAGCCAGGTTCGACCGACCATAGGAGCCCCCTTGATTGTTGGCCGTTGTTGAGTCTAGAAGAAAACTATTTTGAGTCTTAGGATTATATATATCGGAGAGTAGGATTCTTTTTACTCCTCAGCCCCCTTCGTCGCTCTGGTGAGGACTCCTGACGTAGATGTTTTGTCTTTCCTCTCCTCAAATTTCACTAAATTTTTTTTAGGATCACGCGGGTATCTTGGAATCGTTCCGATATTCTTATGACGAGAACATTGTTCTTGGTGCCTCCTGACATTTAGGGGTTGTGGCAGTGTCCCGGGGAGTTGAGCTCCGAGGTGTTGTCGTCATAATTTTATCGTTGCAGTTCTGGAATACCTGAGTTTTGCCGACATCGAAAATCTCTTTTATGCAGTTGTTGGTGAGATAACCTCGACGTCACCCAGTACTGGGGAGTTCGGTAGTATTGCCATAGCTCGTATAACGGATGATTTTCGAAGGTTGAGGTACACGATTTCTGGAGTTTTCTTGGTTATGTGTTGACGGATGGATACAGCTTGGATGTAGGGATTATTAGTTTGGGTGAGATATATTGCTTCCCCTGTATCCCCAACACCAGATTGCATAACCAGAAAGTTTCGGGAGTTTTATAGGTGGGAATTCAAGTAGCTCCTAGAATATCTTTCCGACAGATGCATGATATGGGATTGGGTAAATCTCTATCATATGTTTGTTTCCGGCTTATTCTGCAAGCCAAATCCTTTGATTTGTTTATTGGTGGTATTCGAGTTGCTTCGAAGTCAAGTGTTGAATCCATACCTTTCCCTAAACGGTGTTCTCATATTTCTATGGGAGTACTAATCCTTTTCCAACCGGTGCATTTCTCTTCGAGATGATCCCATCATTCTCCCCATCCGCAAGATCAATTCTAAGATTTCTCAATGGTGTTTGTTTCGTTCATCCCAAGTTGTCTTTGTTTTCACCACCCTCCCACCCCTTTTCTTCAAGGACTTAGATTTCTTAATCATGTATCCTTTTATTTGTGGGAAGTATCTTCATTCTTTTCTTTCAATGTTCTTATCCGGTGATTTCCCATGAAGATGCTCAACAGTTTCAAGTTCATCATCCTTCGTTGTTGTTTCTTCTCCGGTGGATCCAATTCAAGCTTTCGATATTCATCATATTCTTTTCCTCGTTTCTAATGCTTTCTCATGCCGATGCACCTCTTAATCATTCACTTCTTCCTATTTATTTGTTCTGGAGTGCTGAATATATCTCACAAGACTTGTGTTTCCATTCTCAATCCGTTCAAGATATTTCGAGATTGTTATCTCATTCAAGCCATTTAATTCAACCGGTGCAATCTCTCTTTAAAATCATTTTCAACGGTGTTTCCTTTTGAGTGGGCCCTAACCCACAGGTCTTTTCCCTGGATCTTACCTGACTCTTCTAATTTTCCCGGAGCTTCTAAAATTCTTTTCCAAGTTTGACGTAAGAATGGGTTATCATCAGTCATATGTCTTTCTCCAAGATCTTTCAAATTCTTTTCATCGTTGGTTCAACCTTTCCAATTTTCATTCCGGAGTGCCTCAACAATTGTCATGGTGGTTCTCATGATCATTCTGAACATGTGAAGACCGAAGAAGAGTTTCTCTTAAATCTTGGTCCATTCTCTTGAAGATTCATGGTTCTAACTTCATGCTATCCTCATAATGTTTTGATTGTGACAATTCTTTTCTTACCATCCGGAGCATTTCACGAGTTGTTTCCATTTCTTTCCTCCGAAGGCCATCATGCCATAATTCTTCATTCTCAGTGTGTAGCTATCATTCTCCAAATCTTATCAATGAATCGTTCAGATATCCTCTAATCAGTTCATGATCTCTTCGTTCTCATGTATCTAAATCCCCTCAAGTATCTTCATTCGTTTTCCAATTCTTCCCGGTGAATTGTGCCTTTGCTACATTCATTTTCAATTCTTACGGTGGTTCGTTCAAGATTTCACTTCCTTCGTTATCATATCAATTCATTCGTTGTTTCCAAATCCCACCGGTGATTCCATCAATACCTTCTCAAGTTTACGCTATATCTCTCCTAATCCTTTTTCAATGGGAATAAGTAGTATGCCAAATCTGTTGCTTGTCATCAATTAAATTTGATGAAGGATAAGCATACAATAAATCTTATTTTTATTTCCTCGAGGTGACTCAATTCTTTTTCCGGAGATTATTCATGATGAATAAATTTTTGTTTACAAGTGATTCATCTTTCTTTCCGGTGTTTGTTCATCATATCACATTCTCGATTCTAAGATGTTCATCTTTCTTTTCGGAGTTCCAAGCTCTCTCAATTATCTCGTCACGAAGCTCCTTCTAAATCATCGCAAGGCTTCACCTTGTGTTTTCAACTTCGCTTTCTCTTTTATCATCCTTTTATTACCGGAGTTCTTCATGGAGGCTCTACATGGTGGTTCATCAAGGATTCTTTTCATTCTTCAATTGTTCTTCAAGATTTCTCTTGAAGTTAAGATCAGCCAAGCTATACTCTAAATTAAACATGGTGCTCAACACATGTTTTGTTTTGAGGCATTCAAGTATTCTTCTTCTTGCATTTCGAAGTGCAATTCTTTCTACCTTATCTTTTGAGGTGGTGTTATATCACTCTTGACAATTTCCTTCATGTTTCATGATTCATATGTTGTCAAGAATGAGGTATTTTAAAACCATCATTTTGTCTTCGATCATGAGTTGTTTCAATCCGTCAATCTCTTCTTTGGAGCTATCTTGGTATATATTTCACCTACAACCTTCCTTAAGGAATGTAGCTATTTATGGTGCTATCAATGATCCGAGTTTTCTCCTATCCTCTCGGTGAAGAAGTTTTTAATCTCTTTGGTGCTCTCAATCAAATCAATGATTTCCATTAGTGGTCAGTTGTCACCCCATAATTTTGAGATGTGTTCCATAAGCCCACAACAAGCTTGTTCTTTTTGTTGTTGGTTTTCCAACAACTCCATTCTAACCTTCTTGGAAGGGTGCTTTCCAAGCCCATTTGTGGCAGAAGTTGGCATTTTCTTCTCCATTCTTTTATCCCAATGATCTATCTTCTATTCTTTCTTTCGGAGGCATGGTGATGTTGCTCTCTTCACTCATCATCTCGAATTGTGAGGATCGTGTTCCTTTTTCTTGCTTATCCATTTAACCGGAGTGTTGTGTCATCCCTTCAAGTTCTTTCATCTTATCAAGTTTTGCCTCTCTTTTCAACCAGGGTGCTGTCTGAAATCCTTCTTACCCATTATGCCATTCTTTCAATAGTTCCGGAGGCAGTGTGTTGTTGATTTCATCAAGTATCCTCTCATCTTGTCAAGTTCATGTTCAATTCAATCCATTTACAGTTGGAGTGCTGTCAAAATTATATCATTCTTATTCATTCTTATCTCGTTTCAACCAGAGTGGTTTCAATTTCTTCTTGTCTATTATGCTCATCATTCCTAGCTTTGCAACCTCCAACGGTAACATGGTGTTCCTTGTTCCTATTTTCTACCGCAGTGCTCTCGATTGTGTTCAACTCTGTTGTGTTCTTTCTCCCCACTTTTTAACCTCTCAAAATTCTTTGGTTTCACTCATTTATCGAAGAAGCAACTTTGTTTTACCTCTCCTCTTCCTTTTCCCTCCGGTGCCATCCTAGATCTCGGGACGAGATCCTCTCGTAGTGGTGGAGTGTTGTAACGCCCCGGATACAACTTTCCATATTCGTAACTCCAACTCTTGCCTTTTCCGGAGTTGCAATATGTTATTTTCCTCCGTGGTTGGGTTTTTGTATTTTGTTTTGCATTTTGTTCTTGGCGTGCATCTCATCTCATAGCATCATGTGCATTGCATTTGCATGTTTTCATAAAAACTCATAGACGTTCGTAGTTGCCCTTTCTCTCTTTGCCTCCGTTGTCATTTTGTCAGACCCTTGTCCTCGTTGACCCCTCTTGACCCCTCTCGCGCGTGTCCGAAACTTCCCCCGAACTCGAACCTGGTTGTCGTGACCGTCGGGTCTGGATCATCCCCAAACATCTATAAAACATCTCCGTTTTATTATTTGGACTCCCTACCTATTTATTCTTGGCTGCCCGATTACGATCGGACGGAACGAGGTAACCCCTACCCTAATCCCCCACCTATATAAATAGTCTAACCCTAGACCAATCCCTAAAACCTAGGCTTCTTGTCCCATCGCGCCGCCACCCGCTCAATCCCCATCGGGATCACCCACAGCCAACCACCATCCTCCCGTGCCTTCCTCGTTTTCCTCGGTGCCGCCGCCACCCCCAATCATCTTCCTTGGGATCCATCCTCGACCAACCATCACCCGGCCTGCTCGATCCACCCATCCATCCTCGAGCCTCCTCTGCTTCACGCCTCCCTAGCAGCAACCAGGAGCCCGAGCTCCATCTTCCATGCCCTTGTCCGCCAGCACCTTGCCTCCTGGCTGCCTCGCTCGTCCTCACCACCACGCCGGAGCAAGCCAGCAGGCAGGCCCCGTTGCGCACTTTCCGTCGTCCTTCCCCTCCTTCCTGTCTCTCTAACCTCCTCTGCTCTCCCTGTCTTCTCTGTTAGACAGGAGCAACCAGGGCGCCCTGGAGCTCCAATCACCGCCTCGTCCCGTGCTCGGATCAGCCCCGTCTTGTCCCCATGCCTGGTCGCCGCGCCGTTCGTCTTTGTTCAGTCGCGCGCCGGAGCCCCCGCCAAGTTCGGCGCCGCATGCCCCTGCTTCGCAGCGAGCGTCTGCTCGCGTTGACTGCAAGTCCCTCGCCGTGCGGTGCCTCTGTTTCGTTCGAGCAGAGACGAAACCACCTTGGCCGCCGCCAGTTCGTCGTCCCTTGCCGGATCCGCGACACCTACCTCGACCTGCTCCCTTCCCGGCCAGATCCGCCGCCCCGGAGACCCGCATCGCCAGCCGTCGTCTCTGCCGCCAAGTCCACGCCGTGGCGTCCTCTGCTTCCCCTGCAACGAGCAGCAGCTCGCCCGCACCTTCGCCCGTTGACCGATTCGGCTGCTCACATGGGCTGCAACCGCGGGTCGGCTTCCTCCGCGCCAAGGCCCAGCGCGCCCCTTCGCGGCCTGCCCAGCCTCCTCTACACCGAACGGCCCAAGGCCACTTGGTGAGCAGTCCCAGATCCAGCGCTCACTAGTCCGGCCCAGTTCCAGTGGATTTGGCCCGTGTCATGTTTTTTTTCCAGTCTCTGCGAATTTAGCATTATCCAGAAAAACTGCATATTTACAGATTTTCCCTTGTTGTTCATGCATATAATAAATCACAAACCGTGCATCGGATTAAAATGATTTAAATATGTAAAATGCTTAGAATTTCATCTAGTTTCATAATATCCAATTTTCATCCCTTGTTAAAATGGTTAAAATGTTGTTTGTTTAAATTTGCTCAATTCCATGTTAAAATGATTTATTTCATAACTTAATAACCGTAGCTCGGTTTTTAATAAACTTTATATGTATATGGGGTGGAAAAATGCCTAGTTTAACATGGTCCACTTTATTTTCCTGTTTAACAACTTTAAAATATGTTTAGGGCAGAACAGTAGCTAATTCAAAATATGTACATGAGGATTTTCTGGAATTGTTGTTTGTTGTTCCGGCCTCATTTAAATTTGCCTAGATAGTTAGTTTAATTATGCTTCACCCCTTGCCATGTTTAACAACATTTAATATTGTTGAGTAGCTTATAACGAGATCAAACTAAATAATTGATGTGGTGTTTTGTCAATATGCAACTTGTTGCATATTGAGCTCCACTTAACTTGTAGTATTGTTTGTTGCACTTTGCCATGCCAGGATTCATTAAACCGGACATGCATCATACTTGTTTGTGCATCATGCCATGTTTATGCTTGTGCATTTACCATGTTGTTTGCTTCTTTCCGGTTTGCTTCTCTCGTTAGCTTCGGTTTCGTTCCGGAGTTGTGAGGATTCATTCGTCTACGCTTGGTTCATCTTCGTGGCTTCATCTTCTTCATGGACTCGTTCTTCTTCCTAGCGGGATTTCAGGCAAGATGACCGCTACCCTGGATCTCACTACTATTATTGCTATGCTAGTTGCTTCGTTCTATCGCTATGCTGTGTTACCTATCATTTTCTCTTCAAGCCTCCCAAATTGCCTTGAACCTCTAACCTTTGACACCCTTCCTAGCAAACCGTTGTTTGGCTATGTTACCGCTTTGCTCAGCCCCTCTTATAGCGTTGTTAGTTGCAGGTGAAGTTGAAGATTGCTCCATGATGGACAGGATTATGTTGGGATATCACAATATCTCTTATATTATTAATGCATCTATATATTTGGTAAAGGGTGGAAGGCTCGACCTTATGCCTGGTGTTTTGTTCCACTCTTGCCGCCCTAGCTTCCGTCATACCGGTGTTATGTTCCTGGATTTTGTGTTCCTAACGCGGTCGGGTGATTTATGGGACCCCCCTGACAGTTCGCTTTGAATAAGACTCCTCCAGCAAGGCCCAACATTACCTTTTTCCCTTGGGAGTCGCGCATCCCAAGGGTCATCTTTATTTTAGCCCCCCCGGGCCAATGCTTGTCTAAGTGTTGGTCCAAACTAGAGCCACTTGCAGTGCCACCTCGGGGAAACTTGAGGGCTGGTTCTAGTTGTACGTAGTGCTCATCCGGTCGTGCCCTGAGACGAGATACGCGCGGCTACTATCAGGATGTCGGCACGCCGGGAGGTCTTGCTGGTCTTGTTTTACCATTGTCGAAATGTCTTGTAAACCGGGATTCCGAGACTGATCGGGTCTTCCTGGGAGAAGGTCTATTCCTTCGTTGATCGCGAGAGCTTATCATGGGCTAAGTTGGGACACCGCTGCAGGGTTTAAACTTTCGAGAGCCGTGCCCGCGGTTATGTGGCAGATGGGAATTTGTTAATGTCCGGTTGTAGATAACTTGACACCAGATCCGAATTAAAATGCATCAACCATGTGTGCAGCCGTGATGGTCTCTTCTCGGCGGAGTCTGGGAAGTGAACACGGTTTCTGGGTTATGTTTGACGTAAGTAGGAGTTCAGGATCACCTCTTGATCATTGCTAGCTTCACGACCGTTCCTTTGCTTCTCTTCTCGCTCTTATTTGCGTATGTTAGCCACCATATCATGCTTAGTCGCTGCTGCAACCTCACCACTTTACCCCTTCCTTTCCCATTAAGCTTTGCTAGTCTTGATACCCATGGTAATGGGGTTGCTGAGTCCTCGTGGCTCACAGATTACTACCACAACAGTTGCAGGTACAGGTTATGCGATGATCATGACGCGAGAGCGATGCTTGCTTGCGTTGAGTTCTTCTGCTTCTTCGATCAAGGGATAGGTTCCAGGTCGGCAGCCTGGGCTAGCAGGGTGGATATTGTTTGAGTTTATGTTTATGTTTCATCCTTAGTCGGATGTTGTTCTTGTATGTTGTATTGTTGTATTCGTGTGGCATTGTATGTATTGGATGTATCCCCACTATTATGTAATGTTGATGTAATGGTATCCACCTTGCAAAAGCGTCTTCAAGATGCGCTTCTATCCTTGGTGGGACCTTCGAGTTCCTTTAGGATAGGGTCGCATCTTGGGCGTGACAGCGAGAGTGGCAAGGAAGACAACGACAGCGACGATGAGGGTAGCGGGCGGCAGGATGACGGGTCTGACTAGGCGTCGGGCGCTACTCCAGGCAGCACCAGCAACCCCATCATCCGTGTTGCCAACTCCTTGAACTTCTCGGGGTCATCTCCTTGGGCGGATGGCGTTGGGAGGCTGCGGAAGAGGAAGAGGGCAGGCGGCAAGGCCGTCAATTCGGAGTACGCGGGCACCGACGCCTTCGTCGCGTATTGATGTCCTGCCGCCTCGTCTTCTGGCTCTTCCTCCGGCGCCGCCATCATCATCCAGCCTTTGGACAGCCACTGAGATGTTCTCTTGGTGTCTTCTGCCACCCGTAGCTCGCCTAGGCGCCCCATTCGCCCTTCCCCTTTGTTGTTTCATTTCCTGAGGAGAGGGACAAGAAAGGGATTACGGGCCTCTTATCTTTTTTAGTCTTGTAAGCCTTCGGGCCTTCGTTAAGTTTAGAACTTGTAATCCCCTTGCTCATGTTTTTCATTTCGTATGAACTGTACTTGTACGGGATGTTTTTTAATAAAAAGGGATGTTTGCCGGGTTTTTCATTGGCGGGTGGAACCCATGACAAGGAGCGAATCCTCGTTATTTTTTAAGATAAACGTTTTTCGTCCGGCAATAGGCCTTGCCGTCCCCCCACTTCGCCCGACCTTTCTCACGCCCTTGGCGGAGGCAGGGATGAGGTGGGCTTAGGCTCATCATTTCATTTCCTTGCTGCCACGACTACGACCAAATTCGGTCCCAGGAGATAGTCCTAGGGTACGGAAAGAGGGGAGCATGGTAGCCTAGGGGTAAAACGAGGTTTCACATATCCCAGTCCATAATGAAATGTATGATAGAGGATAAAAAACTTATCTAGATCTGCTGCCCCCGGCAACCTTGGCTTGCCACGGATGGATCCTTGTTCTTGCAGCTCTCGGCAACTTTGGCTTGCCGGGGTTCGGACGCCGGTCCGTCCCCTTTCTTCAAAATATCTCAGCAAGAATACTTATGCATCATGCAAACCAAAGAAGACAGAGAAGAACAAAGAGATGCGCACTCGACCTCTAAGCTAGGGGTTAGCCGCCGCCAAGCACTATCAACCCTAACCAAGGAAGAGACCCGACCTAGCATGCATGCTATAACTTAGGGCGCCAGCGCTTCGTTTATTTATGCTCAGGGTCTAGGCCTGTCTTTGTACAAAGGGTTACATGCCTTGCTGGCAAGGCTTGTACAAAAGGGTGGCTTGCCGGGAGGCTCGACAGCCTTGCTTTATGGGTAAAACTTGCGGAGATGCTCGATGTTCCAGGAGTTGCTCACTGGAACGGCATCTTCGGTCTCCAGCCGGACTGCGCCGGGCCTGGTGACTCGTGTTACCCGATAAGGGCCTTCCCACTTCGACGTCAACTTGTTGGAATTCTTGGCCGACTAAACGTGCTGAATAACAAGGTCGCCTTCCTCAAAGCTCCGGGCAAGAACCTTGCGGCTATGGTAGCGGTGCAAGGCTTGCTGGTAGCATGCTGCTCTCACAGCCGGCCGGAGACGATCTTCCTCATGAAGCGTCGCGTCATCTTGCCGCAATCGCTCTTACTCAAGCTCATCATAAGCGAGCACTCGAGGTGACCCGTATATGAGTTCCGTGGGGAGAACTGCTTCTGCCCCATAGACCAGGGCAAAGGGTGTCTGGCCGGTGGCTCAATTTGGCGTTGTTCTGATCGACCAAAGAGCCGCCGACAACTCATCAATCCAGCGTCTTCCACTCTTGCACATCCTGTCAAAAGTCTTCGTTCTTAAGCCTCGCAGAACCTCAACATTTGCTCTCTCCGCTTGGCCGTTGCTCCGTGGATGTGCCACGGAAGCAAAACAGACCCTGCTGCCGAGATCCTCAATGTATTGCATGAAGGCATGGCTTGTGAACTGTGTGCCATTGTCGGTGATGATCCTGTTGGGTACCCCAAAATGGCACACTAGTCCCTTGAAGAACTTGATGGCTGACTGTGCCATCACCTTCCTCACTGCTTCCACCTCTGGCCACTTTGTGAACTTGTCGATTGCAACGACAAGTACTCAAAGCCCCCGACAGCACGGGGGAAGGGGCCCAATATGTCGAGCCCCCAGACCGAGAAGGGCCAGGAGAGAGGGATAGTTTGAAGGGCTTGAGCTGGTTGATGAAGCTTCTTCGAATGGAACCGGCACGCTTCACACTTGGTTACTAGTGCCGTCGCATCCTGGAGGGCGATGGGCCAGAAGAAACTTTGCCGGAAGGCCTTGCCAGCAAGGGCCCTCGACCCTATGTGGGAGCCACATAGGCCTCCATGTATCTCTGCCAACAGCTTTAGTCCTTCCTCCTGGGAGATGCACTTCAATTTCACCCCATTCGGTCTTTTTCTGTACAATACTCTATCAACGAATTGGTACAGAGTAGACCGGCGGGCTACTCTTTCTACCTCTTCCTACTCCTCAGGAAGCTCTCCTTTTTGGAGGAATTAGACGGTGTGATGCACCCATGCCGGAGCCTGTGGCTCGACGACAAGGACCAAAGGCATCTCTTCTGCCACAGGAGCGGCCGTCTCTACGGCCATGACCTGAGGCCCTGCCGGAGTCGGTTGCCCCGCGGCAGGATCGGCATCCACGGCAAGATCTTCGCCGGCGGCTCCGGGGAGCTTGGTGGGGAAGTACTTGCCGGAGCCTAGCTTCCCCCGCTTGTTCTGCCCGGTTGATGGCTCAATGGATGGTTGAGTTAATTGAAACACAAAAGTACCTGGTTCCACAGGTAGCTTGAGGGCAGCGCGCTTTGACAGGTAGTCGGCGATGTCGTTCTCCGTCCGAGGGACATGCTCCGCTTGTATACCATCAAAGCGCTCTTCCAGTTTTCTCACCTCATCTATGTAAGCTTCCATCAACGGGCTCTGATAATCTTTGTTGATCTGCCTGACGACGAGCTGTGAGTCACCCCTGACGATGAGCTTTTTAACTCTGAGGTCTGCTGCGATCCTGAGACCGGCAAGTAAACCCTCGTACTCGGCGGTGTTGTTGGTTGACATCTCCCGGGGGAAGTGCATCTGGATGACATACTTGAGGTGCTCCCCGGTGGGCGTGACAAGCAGCACACCAGCACCGGTGCCTTGCAGCGAAAAGGCACCATCAAAGTACATGATCCAGTTGCGGCTCGTTTCCTTGCCGGGAAGAGTGGTCTCCTGCACCTCTTCGTCGGGCGTTGAGGTCCATTATGCAACAAACTCCGCCAAGACTCTGCTCTGAATTGTCGAGGTACTTTCGAACTTTAAACCGAAACTTGACAACTCCAGGGCGCATTCCACGATCCTCCCCATTGCATCTGGGTTATGCTGTATCCGCTGCAATGGGAGGTGGGTGACCACCGTGATCTCGTGTGCTTGGAAGTAATGGCGCAGCTTCCTCGAGGCCATAAGAAGGCCGAATAGCAGCTTTTGCACACCTGAGTACGGCGACCTAGCCCCCTGCAAGAGGGAGCTAACGAAGTAAACATGGTGCTGCGTCATTTTCTTCTTTTGCGCCACTTCACCCGGTCGCATGGACCCTGTCACATTGGCGTCAGCCCCCGCCGGGGACTTAGTCTTGCCGGGACCGAGCCCTGCCGGGGAGGGTTCCGGCCGGCCATCCGTTGCCTCTGCCGCTGCCACCGCCTCTTCGTTGACCTCTCTCTGTGCCACTAGTGCGGCGTTAACCACCTGATTTGTCGCTGCTAGATACAGCAACAACGGTTCTTGTGGTTTGGGCGCAACCAGCAACGGGGTAGAGGAGAGGTATTTCTTCAAATCCTGCAGTGCTGCCTCGGCCTCTGGGGTCCATTCCACTGGCCCCGTTTTCTTCAAGATCTTAAAAAAGGAAGGGCACGCTCCATGGACTTGGAGATGAATCTGCTCATGGCGGCGACGTAGCCAGTGAGCCGACGCACGTCCTTGATCCACTGGGGTGCCTCGATCTGCTTGATGGCCTTGATCTTATCTGGGTTTGCTTCATTCCCGCACTGGGACACAAAGAATCCGAGAAGCTTGCCAGACGGGACGTCGAAGACACACTTCTTAGGGTTCAATTTGAGGTTGATCTTGTGCAGGTTTGCAAATGTTTCCTCCAGATCTTGCACGAGTGTTGCTTTGTCCTTGGTTTTAACCACTATGTCATCCATATAAGCTTCCATATTTCTATGTAGCTGGGGCTCAAAACCAATTTGGACCGCTCTTGCAAAGGTTGAGCCAGCACTCTTCAACCCGAAAGGCATCCGTAAAAAGCAATACGTACCACATGGGGTGATGAATGCTGTCTTCTCCTCGTCCTCTTTCGTCATGAAGATCTGGTGGTATCCCGAGTAGGTGTCGAGGAATAATAACAGGTCACACCCAGCCATGGAGTCAACAATCTGGTCAATGTGCAGTAACGGGAAGGGATCCTTCGGACAAGCCTTATTGATGTCTGTGTAATCAATACACAGTCTCCACTTCCCGTTTGCCTTGCGCACCACTACAGGATTGGCCAACCACGTCGGATGGAGTACTCCTCTTACCAAGCCTGCCGCCTCTAGTTTTCTGATCTCCTCCATGATGAACTCCTGCCTTTCCAGAGCTTGCTTCCTGACCTTCTGCTTGACGGGCCGCGCATGAGGACAGACAACAAGATGGTGCTCAATCACTTCCCTGGGAATGCCGGGGATGTCGGAGGCTTGCCATGCAAACACATCGACATTTGCCCGCAGGAAAGTGACAAGCTCGCTTTCCTATTTGCTGTCGGGGGTGGAGCTTATGGTAAAATCTCTCCCCGTTCCGTCCTCCTTGACGGGAACCTTCTTGGTCTCTGGTGGTGCAGCTCTGGACTTCTTGCTCTTGCCGGCGGAGCTCTCTGGCACGTCCTCAACGGGAGCGCAACACCCCAAAGTGGTGCGCTTGCCAGAGTAGGTGCGAGGGGTATCGCCGGTCTTCTTCCTCCCGGGGCTCCGTCAACAGGAGCAGGTGCCTTGGCGGCTGCTGCTGCAACTGCTTCCCGGTAGATTTGGTCGACGCAAATCAATGCATCTTTCTTGTCGGAGGGGACGGTGATGATGTTCATCGGCCCGAGCATCTTCAGCATGTTGTAGGCATAATGTGAAGCCGCCATGAACTTGGCTAGCGCTGGGCGGCCGAGGATCCCGTTGTAGGGCAAGGGGATCTCGGCTACATCGAAGATAATCCTCTCCATCCTGTGGTTCAGCTCACCTCCGAACGTCACGAGCAGCGTGACCTTTCCTTTCGGCTGGCTCCTCCCCGGATTGACCCCTTGGAACATGCCCGTCTCCTCGAGGTCTCCATCAGGGATTTGCAGCCTCTTGATCACAATGGGCAAGATCAAGTTCAGACCAGCCCTGCCATCAACCAGCATCTTCGTTACCTTGAGGTTGCGGATTGTTGGTGAGACCAACAATGGCAAGCACCCAACCACAGTAGTGCGGTCAGGGTTGTCCTCAGTGTCGAAGATGATAGGCGTGCTGGACCACCTTAGCGGCTTTCGTGCATCGACTGATGGCTCCACCGCTGTGATCTCACGCGCCCACTACTTGACCTGGCAGTGGGATGTATGCAGCGAGGGCCACCGTCGATGCACATGGCTTCTGTGGCTTTCTGAAACTCATGGTCGCCGGACTCATCGTCCTCGTCATGATCATCGTCTTCCTGCTTCTTGTCGCGGCCCCGGGCAGGCCTCTCCTGCTGATTGTCTTTGCCGCGGCGGCCCCCTTGGCCGCCACGTTTCTTGCCGGATCCTTCGGCACCTTCTTGGCCTTTCTCCTTGTCCCGCCGTTTGTACTCGTCTTTCTGCTTCTCAGCGAGCAGCTCTACTTGCCGGCAGTTCTGGAGATCGTGGCCTTTGGTGCGATGAATCTTGCAATACTGCTTGTCGGAGCCCCCTGGCTTATCAGCAGCCGCCAAGGCCCAGCAAGTGGCACACTCGGCAACCTCCTTGCCGGGGTCACTTGCCTTGGGTTTCTTGGTGGCACCGGTATTGTCGGATCCCTCGACGACAAGCACAGTCGTGCTCCTGTGCTTCCTGTTATGGCGCCGGCCCTTCTTCACCGGGGTGGCGGTATCATCCGTGGAGTCGGTTTCCGCGCCGGTGTCTTCGCCGGGGTACTTCCTTCCCTCTTCAGCGTGAGCGCACCGATTGGCCAGAACATAAAGTTCGGCCACATCTCTGACCTTATTCATCGCCAGCTCTTCACACATCTTACGATTGCGCACATTCTGATGGAATGCACTGATCACGGCGGCAGGATGAATGTCGGGGATGTTGTACTGCACTCGGCTAAACCTTTGGATGTACTTGCGCAAGTTTTCTCCTTCCTTCTGGGGGATGATATGCAGATCACTCACCTGGCCATGAGCTTGGTGGCCTCCGGTAAAGGCGCCAACAAACTCATGACACAGATCCTCCCAAGAAGAAATGGAGTCTACCGGCAAGTGCATCAACCATGACATAACATTTGCCTTGAGTGCCAGCAGAAAGTAATTGGCAAGCACCTTGTCGTCGTGAGCCCCAGTAGCTTGCATCGTGATGGTGTAGATGCTGAGGAACTCCGACGGGTGAGTCTTGCCGTTGTACTTTTCACCAACATCGGGCTTGAACGTGCGGTGGGAGGGCCACTGGAACTGCCGCAACTCATGGGTGAAGGCCAGACAACCTACCTCGTAAGGTAGGCCACCATAGCCTCCCGATGCTGGGTGGTCCGTAGTGGGCCCTGCCCGCCTGTCCGACTGGTGGCGTGCATCACGCCGGCGCTCGATGGTGATTCGAGCGTCTTTATGAACTCGCTCCCGAAGAACCTGGCATTGGTCGTGGTGGGTTCGCGGGTCGGACGACGCTATGGAGATATCATCACGAGCGTCATCGCGACGGACCAACACCTGCGATGGTCGGGATGGAGGAGGGGAGTGCACCGTGGCTGCATCGCCTCCGGCCCGTCCTCCGCTAGCATGCGGTGGCCCGACGGAGCGACGGCGTACGGGTCCTGCCAGCCGCAACTCATCATTATGGGCGATGCCGATGAGGCTCTGGACAATGGCCCTCCATTCGTCGAGCTTCTCTGCGGCGGGAGGAAAATTGAGGAGCAGCTGCGCGCATGCTAGGGCTTCTGCTGGCGTGGGTGGTGGCGAAAGCTGTGTGGACCGCGATGCGCCTCAACTTCTAACCGCGTTAGAAGGAGCCGCGTCACGGCCCCGCAGCCGTTCTCCATCTCCGTCAGCACCTCGGCGCGCATGCTGGCCTTCCTCATCATGTGAAGGGCGCATGGGACTCTTCCCAGGATGGCGCCCAGGGTCACCAGCAGGGCGGCGCTGCTCGTCACGCACGACCTGAGAAGAGCGTGCCATGGGCGCCTGTGTTGGCGTCTTGGAGGCTGCCGCGCCGTCATCTGGCGGGATGACGGCGCCCCTGGAGGGCCCCGCGCCACCTGCGGGGGGCCCGACTCTGATAGAGGCAAAGGTGTCCCGTCTTTCGATGAGATGATGGATATCGCTTTGGTGGAAGTCGACTTTGATGATCCGACTACGAACGTGCAAGGACGTCGCGCCTTAGCAATCACTAAACCAACTCTGAGAGGTTATTGACCACACCAGAGCACGATGAACCTAACCACGAAGGTCTGTTTCCTACGAGCAAACGAAGAAAAGAAACTGAGATTGCAATCTGGATATTGCGAATATAAGATGAAAGCTTTATTGATCAAGGTGGGGTTCTATGACGCCTTTGTCTGGTCGTTGAACACAAATGAAGTACGCGAAGTTGCAGCTATGGCGAACTTTTAATATAAACAAAACCCAAATTCTAAACGACGCCCTAAGGGCTGTATATATGGAGGAAGAGGGGGGAATTTCGTGGCCCTTGGGGAAGGGGTCCGAAACCAACCCTATCTCTTGTTTCCCCACACATACGGACTCTAGAAATAGCCTATACTCAAGTATTTCAAAAATACATGGTCCTGGCCCAATAATAAGGTTACGCAACACCTAGAATAGCCTCTGGACGAAAGTTATGAAGTAGCATCTTGTATATTTCGTCCAAGGCTTCATGCACTCATTATGGTGGCTTCAACGTCCTGAAATCATCACTTGTAACTCCATTCTTGTTCCCCTTGCGCATGCCATCATCTCCATGCTTGTTCTTACTCCAATGTTCATCCTTCTCCAAGCTAGGCCCTTCATTTGTAAGCAAAACGAATGTATCCAATTTAGGCAGCATCATATTCTCATGAACATTAGAATCATTACCAAGAAACGAAAGTACATGTTAATTTAATTGGCGTGCGCGAGCTCTAGTAATTGGTCTAGTATGTATAGCAGCAGGGGCTGTGGGTGTAACAATGGTATTGATGTCCTCATCAGACTCCATCTCTGGAGCCCGCGACTTGTGGCTCATCGCCTGGCGCGCGAACGACGCCGCTAGCCAGGCCCGGACCGCCAGGGTGATGTGGATGTTCGCGGGCCGTGCCACGGGTCCTCTCCGCGACTGGCCCGCTACTGGTCCGCACCGGTACTGGCAATCTGGTCTAGGATGAACCAATCGCCGTGGTCATCTTCTTCTTAGGAGCCATGGCGATGAAGAACATCTAGGTCAACTGCTAGACCAGATTCTCACAATTGCGCCCCCTACCTGGCGCGCCAAAGATGTCTGTGGGAAACAACACCTATGGGATCACAAGAATCCCTACTACGGTTGCGGGGCGTGGGGTTGTGAGAATAGTAGGATTAGCAATTGGCACAAGGATCGTTTACCCAGGTTCGGGCCGCGAGGATGCGTAAAACCCTAGTCCTGCTTGGTGGATGTATTGAGTGTTCTTGAGCTCTCGAACTAGCTACGGATGCTGCATGGTTCGGAAGAGCCGAATCCTTTTCCTGTATGCCTTGGGCCTCCTTTTATAGGCGAAAAGGGGCTGCCACAGTGGCACACAGGAGGTGGAAAGAGCCTACAGTATTGCGAGCTTATCGCCCGTATTACAGGACAAGATGCATTTAATGCATGGCTTAGGTGTCCCTTCACTTTATCGGGGACGGGAGCGAGGCCCGTCCCGTCTGTCGCTGCTCCTCCTTACTTTGACACGCGCCCTGGCCAGCGATGCATGCGGTGCCATGTAGGCAGGCAAGCAGCTGAGGTGGCGCGATGGCGGAGCCTCCACGAAGATCTGCATGCCGCCACGCAGGTGTGCGCTGAGTTGGCCTGGAAGCTGCATGTTGCCACGCAGGTGCCTACCCAGCTGGTTGGGCAGGCACCTGCATGCGAACGGCAGCGGGGAGTTGGTTGGTGCGGGCCTGGCAGTGGCCCTGCTGTCGCCTCTCGCAAGGGTCTTGTCGGGTGGCCCGACAAGGGTCTTGCCGGGTGGCCCGACAAGGGTCTTGCCGTGGCGCGCTGGCGTCCCCGGCAAGGATCTTGCCGGCGGTCTTGTGGGTTTCTTCGGTAAGGATCTCGGTGAGGGTTGTTGCCTCTCAACCCCCATCTGATCTTGAGCATTCCATGTCTTCACAAAGATCTGCATGCCACCACGGAGGTGCCTTCCGAACCCCGGTCCAACGTGGTTGTTGACATTGGAGGCCGTGGGTTCAGGGGTGGCTCGCTCTGCCGGTGTGGGCGAGTTACCCCAGCAAGGGCCTTGCCGGGGCTGCTGAGGTTGCCCCCGGCAAGGGTCTTGCCGGGGCAACCTGCTTCGTGCATCTGCACTTTGTGGCCTTGGTCCTTGATGTTACCTTGTTTGTCTCGAGCCTTCGGCTTCTTCCAGCTTCCCTCCTCTGCCCTGCTATGTGCGGCCATGGCGCGTGGCTCTGACTGCCCGTGCACAAGTAAAGGGGTCAAAAGGAGAGCCCCTACTTTTGTACACCGACAGGGGGAGGCCCCCCCCCCCACTTCGCTCACCATGGAGAGGTGTCTGCATGACATTATATTCCCACGCAATGGTCTTCTCTTTTTCTCTACATGTTCAGTACAATCGTGTACAATAACTGACATGCATAATAAAAAACATAGTTAGATTATGTAAGGCCTAAGGGGTGCATGCAGAAATCAAAACTGATGGTAGCAAACGAGTGGATAGATCCAAAACTAATGATAGCACGCAGATGATAGCTTCAGTTTAAAAAGATAGATGATGGATCATCTATTGTTTGTTGCCTACCCAACATGAACCACATAGAAGACCCCAGATGAACCAGATAGTAGATTAATACTATTCGTTGTTGCCTTGATATGTGCCCCACAGGCATTTTAAAACTCAAGTTTGAACTTTAGTTTGGACCTGACTCAGAGTCTAAGAGGTGAACAGGACGATAAAGTAGCAGGTAGTAATAACCGATGTATAACATAAGCAGACACGAAAGAGTGCGACCTCTCTTCCAGAACTTTGTAGTACTCAGGTTCATCTGCTCCGTCGACGATGGTAATGCAGTTGGCGTGGATGCCGGCAACGGGGAAGATGATCTGAGGCGGCGAAAGAAGGTCTGTAGGGGGAATCTCTGCTGTAGTGAACACTTCCGTCGATGGTGCACCTCAGGTGGGGTGGATGATGTCATGACATGAGCGGGACAAAACACAGAGGGTTTTCTTTGGCACCTATCTGAAAATGAAGTAAATCTATAAGGTCTCCTTAGAATTGGAGGATTCTAAAAATGCAGGGACTGGGAAAACATAGGAATATGATAGGAATTCATGTGCAAAATTGAGTGTTTGCAAACATAGGATTTTTGTCAACCTGGGTGTTTGGTTCACATGAATTGGAAGAACACAGGAACGGAGAAACATGGTCAAATTAAAGTCAAACCACATGAAAATGTAAAACAAGAATCTTATTATGCCAGTAATGCAACTAGTCCTGTTCTTCATGCATATAATTTGAAAAGGACGTCCAAGTGGATGTTAAAATTCCTACGTTTTTTCTTTGAAAGAGACACCGAAGGAAAAAATCCTCCAATTTTGCTTTGCTCCATTCCTTCTAACCAAATGCACGAATAGTAGTACCATAGTAAAGTTTCCAATTCCTATGGTTTCCTTCACTTTTTCTTTGAACGAGTGGCGATTCTAGTAGGCAGTCTTCAACAGGCTGAAGCCTGCCCTCGAATATATTTTGTGAGATTAGATTTGGTCCACATGAATATCATGTAATGGCTATCTTGCTAAACTGATTAAAACTATGGTTCAAAAGAGCATTTAGTTCTCTCCCTATTAACTTTGTGACCACGATTCATTTATTTCTAGATTTGCAACTACTTTGAACCAAAGGATCCCTAAGGGATTGGCATGAATGTAGAGTAACAAAGTGATGCGATGAATGTACAACCTCTTTGGCATAGCCTTGTCGACCTCAACATCATTGGGTTGGATGTGGAGGATGGTGATGCTGGTGCGACTGTCGGAGGCAGGGAAGAAGATATGAGGCCTCTGGATACGGTGCCGAGGGTACTGCTCCGCTGTGATGGATGGTTCCGTTGTTGGAGCAGCTCCGGCGACATGTACGATGGCGAGGCTGAAGCAGGACAAGACAAACAACGTTAATATGAAGTGGGAGTCTAATAGCATCTGCAATAGATGATGTAAACTACATCACTAAAAAGTGCTAGATGTAAAATGCATCAGCCGCGCCACGGCCGCTCGGGCAGATGCTGTAAATACCATTGACTCTAAACTTGATTGAAGAAACTAAACTCTATAGTCAAAACTGAATTTTACTATCAAAACTGAATTTTACTGATGAAACTGATTGAACTAGTAGTAGAGCACTACAATAGAAGTTTAGGGCGTTCGAGAACTGGTAGCAGAGAAGCAGTGATCTAAATTAGCAGCCGCTCGAGTAGGGAATGCACTAGCAGAAAGCAGCTCGTGCAGCAGCACCGTGAGCGACTGCTAAATCAACAACTCATGTAGCTGCCGCAGGTTGTGTAGCAGCAGCAGCAGCGCGAGCGAGAGCAAGAGGAAAGCAGCAGCACGAACGAGAGAAAGAGCGGAGCAGGAGCACGAAGGAGAGCAAGAGCGGAGCAGCAGCATGAACGAGAGCAAGACCAAAGCAGCAGCGTGATTGACAATAATAGCAGAGTAGAGCAGCAACATGAACGAAAGCAAGAGCAGTGTAGCAGCGTGACCAACAGCAAGAACAAAGCCGCAACGCGAGCGAGAGCCTGAGCAACAGCAGCAGTGTGAGCGAGAGCCAAAGCAGCAGCAGCTAGTGCCTGTGTGGAAGTCGCCACCGAGGAAGCAATGACATGGGGAGAGACGCTATGGAGGAAGTGGCCGGCGACGGCGCCGTTGATGGAGACCCGCCAGGGCTGCTCGGTATCGAGCACCGATAGCCCCGTGAGATCGAATAAAAGATAAAAATGCTGTGGTGAGTGCAGAACCTCCTTGGTGGCGTCGAGTAGGCCTCGACTTCATCGGAGGAATTGGTGAGGGTGCTGCGGTTCCGGTGGGGCAGGTCAAGACGGTGCCGTGTGGATGGAAGTGGCGCGATAGACGAGGCGAACATCGGGGAAGCTCCTTGGAGGTGGAGGATGGGGCGACTGATCTGGCGGGACGACGAGATCAATGATGGATCCTCATCCGGTGCGGTGGATGAGGGACATCAAGCTGTTGCTGTGGATGACGTCGTCGGGGAAGAGTCTCCGGCTGGGCGGCGGTCGGGAGGCTGACGCAGGAGCGTGGGGTTTCGAGGGTTTGGCGGCTTCGGTGTACGAATGTGGGGGGAGGGGGACGAAGGGAAAGGTAGGGGGAGCCATGGCTGAGGGACGCACTTGTTCTAAATGTGGGGTAAGTTACGAACGTACCCCCACCGGTTTTGACCACGCGACATCGAGGCGGCATTTCCGGCTGAGGGGTAGAAGGGGATTTCGCGTGTCTGGGTTGCGGGACTGATTTCGGATAAGGAGGGAGTTTTCGCGCACGTCGAAATTTTGGGATAACAAGGCGCGACGCGGGTTGAAGAGGCGGGAGTTTCACAGCAGAGGAGACAAAAGATACTCGACCTTTAAAATTTTGGGATAACAAGGTGCGGATTCCATGTTCGGCAGAACAAACTTAACGTGTACAAAAAAAAGACAATTCATACAAGACACAAGAGAGTCATGTCCCCTTTTACTATATTGCAGTAAATGCCATTGAAAAAACTACAAGAAAAATTTGAAAAAATCGAGAGAATAAGATTAGCCTGTACAGTACCAAATCAATTCGCTCTTCCCTCAACAACAACAAAAAACAAGTCAATTCCCACCACAAGAAAGAGTCATGTCCCTTTTTATATGATGACAAATGCCAGGATCTCAAATTTCAATTTTTGAATCCACGTTATGTTGAATCCGAATATATCGTTAGGTGATCTTGCGGTTTATAATGGATGTAGTCCCACATTTTGATCTTCCGTCTTATATGAACATTTTACTACACCCTATGAATATATATATTGTCGTCTACCATATGGACTAAATTTGAATCAATTTTCCTTATTTCAATACAATTGTCTTCAAGTTATACCATCATTTAAATATTATCTTGATAACAGACAACATGCATATAGTAGTAATCATATTTCAATATGAACTACATGTACCATATGATATCCAATTCAAATATTTGTATCCATTTTATGTTGAATTCAAATTATAGTACATTGGTCTAGGTAGCGAGATGTTCAGGATAATCTAAACCCTATTTTCATATGTATAAATTTTCGCGAATTGGGACAAGTTTTGGTATAAGCTTCTTGCAAACCGGAGCTTCTCTCAAGAAGCCTCGTGGTTATGAGAGGGAAAGTGTCACCTTTGTCTGCGAAACAATATACGCTGCCTCCCCCTGATTTTCTTTACAGAGGCAACATAGAACTATATGAGTGCTTTGTTAAATTTTGGAATTATTCCGGGTTCGTTTGGCCTTTTTATACATTAATTGAGTTTTTGGTCATTTAATGTGCATAATTCAAATTTGAACTACAAGCACATGCTCCAGTGCACCAAAGTTGGTTGAAAAATCACATGTGTGTCCTCGGGTGAATTTCTAGGTCCCATGCAAGAAATGGGAATGAAATTCAAACATCTGGGCGCCGTGGCTTGCCCGGAAACATTGAGAAACTTGGTTTTTAAATTCCTGTAAATCCAAAACTCGCTTGAAAATTATGAAACTTGGCATGGTGTCATGTCATGGCACTAACATGATGTGGTAAAATTTTTGGCCGAATTGGAACAAGTTTTGGTATAAGCTTCTTGCAAACCGGAGCTTCTCTCAAGAAGGCTCGTGGTTCTGAGAGGGAACATGTCATCTTTGTGTGCGAAACGATATATGCTGCCCCCTGATTTTCTTTACAGAGGTAACATAGAACTATATGAGTATCGTGTTAAATTTTGGAATTATTCCGGGTTCGTTTGTCTTTTTTATAGATTAATTGAGTTTCTAGTCATTTAATGTGCATAATTCAAATTTGAACTACAAGCACATGCTCCGGTGTACCAAAGTTGGTTGAAATATCACATGTGTGTCCTCGGGTGAATTTCTGGGTCCCATGGAAGAAATGGGAATGAAATTCAAACATCTGGGCGTCGTGGCTCGACCGAGAACATTGAGAAACTTGGTTTATAAATTCTTGTAAATTCAAAACACGCCTGAAATTCATGAAACTTGGCATGGTGTCATGTCATGGCACTAACATGTTGTGGTAAATTTTTTGGCCAAACTGGAACAAGTTTTGGTATAAGCTTATTGCAAATCGGAGCTTCTCTCAAGAAGGCTCGTGGTTCTGAGAGGGAACGTGTCACCTTTGTGTGTGAAACGATATACGCTGCTCCCCTTGATTTTCTTTACAGAGGCAACATAGAACTATATGAGTGTCGTGTTAAATTTTGGAATTATTTCGGGTTCGTTTGGCCTTTTATACATTAATTGAGTTTCTGGTCATTTAATGTGCATAATTCAAATTTGAACTACAAGCACATTCTCCATTGCACCAAAGTTGGTTGAAAAATCACATGTGTGTCCTCGGGTGAATTTCTAGGTTCCATGTAAGAAATGAGAATGAAATTCAAACATCTGGGCGTCGTGGCTCGGCCGGAAACATTGAGAAACTTGGTTTTTTAATTCCTGTAAATCCAAAATACGCATGAAAATTATGAAACTTAGCTTGGCGTCATGACATGGCACCAACATACTGTGGTAATTTTGTTGTCCGATTTGCGAAGGCGCACACATTAACAATCAACAAAGTCATTTTGGAACAAGTGCTGTCACATTACAATTAGAAACTCAAGTGTTATTGATATCATGGGCGTTCTACTTACCATTTACGTGCCATCACGCGTCCCCTTTTTTTATTGGCTAGGAGGCGCCGTGCGGGGTAGCTATTTGAGTACGTGAGGCGTGCAATCAGACCCCTATGCGTGCTTATTGGGAGGAGAGCCCTTTGACCTCCATCTGCCACCCACCTCTCTCCCAAGGTCTCCATTAATGGCGCCGAGCCCCTGTTTAATGGCGTGGCCATGTCTCAATCGACTGAGATTAAAAATAGAAAAAAGAAAATCTGATTTTTTTTTGCATGGATCTTGATGTAAGATACGACGGACCTATATAGCATCTACTGCGACTTATAGTAATACTGATGAATATATAAGGACAAAGACAGTGGATAATAATTGTCTTACATATTTAGGAAGATAATTAAAAAAGCCACATGCGGCTACGCTCCAAATACACAAGGGCAAAAGAAGAAGACGCATACAATGATCTGGCTCGCTAATCTCTACTTTCTTGATGCGTTGCATGTCGCAGAGACTAGTTCTCACGCGAGCAGCGATGATCTCCTTCATCAGTTTCATGTCCTCAATACACTGCCTGGCAGCATCCACTGATTCCTCCAGCAGCCTTTCACGCTCGATGCGGAGCATGGCATTCTCGTCCAGAAGTTTCTTGATGATGACGCCCGTCCTCTTCAACAAGGCATCAGTCTCCTCTGCATGTTCGCCCTTCCAACGCTCTTCGCCCCTAGCGGGTCGTGCTCGGTGCGGAGCTTCGCTTTGTCCTTCCCCAGTCCCCGGATGACGGCTGTAGCATTTTCAAACGAGGCATTCATCTCGTCCTACAGCTTCATCCAGACGGAGATTCGACCCATCAGGCCATCGAGCATAGCGCGCATGCGCCTGTGAGAGTTCTTGCCTACCCGTGAGACATTTTCCCAGGCCGCCACGGCACGGGAGGACCTCCCTGGTGCATTCGCGGTGCGGCGGGACATCTCTGCTGCTTCCGCGGCGCGGCCGGACCAGTCTCCTGGATCGACGGCGTGGTGGGACCTCTATACTGCTTCAGCGGCGCGGCGGGACCTCTGTGCTGCAACGGCGGCGCCGCGGGACATGTCGGCTACTTTCGCGATGAGGCGGGACATCTATCGTGCTTCCGCTTCCATGCTCGCCTCTCCTTGGTAGTAATCTCTCGACCCAGAACTCATGCGGGCCATGGCAGACGCTAGGGAACGACGATGAAAGACTTGTTTTTTTTGTGGATGAGGAGTTGAGGAGGAATGTGCAATCATCTTGGAGTATGTAGTATTTATAACCGAGTACTAATACGCTCCTAAGTTGAAAATCATTTATGTTTTGATCGGTGTGAACAGGTTTGCAATTAAATATAGCATGGTAGTAATTTGGAATGTGATGGGATGCAAGCTCAAAATTTATTGACGGTTCTAGGGGCTGTTTGGTTTTAGGCCTAGCAATGCCACACTTTGCCATCCAATGTTGCCAAACTTGCCTAACGTTAGTTCTTCAAAATGAGAGCCAAAAGTTGACAAGCCTAGGGGAATCTTGCCACATTTTGTGTGTGTATGTCATGTGGGGCCCTAGTGTGGCTTGCCTAAGGTGTGTCTTGAACCAAACACTCACCTAAGTTGGTCAAACTTGTAGGTGTGGCAACCTTTGGCAATCTTTGTCACAAACCGGCACTATTCCTGGATGGTGTAACATGGGCACGCGTTCTCGGCCACATACGTGGCGTTTGCACCATAGGGTGCACCGCAATAGGCAATGTCAGCACACATCTTGTTCCATCAACCATGCGTGCTCGTTATTACCATCGCGCACGCTTCTTTTAATTAGAATGTGTCCACGTCCTCCTCCGCGAACAGCAAGCACCGCGGCTCCGACACCGGCACTTGCAGCTAGAGCACCTTGCTGTACTGGATCCTGTGCATGGGATGGGATGCATGGTGCAGATGTGGTGGGGGAGCGCCGGCGGCGGGCCTTCATAGCCGCAGATGGGCACGAGGCATTTGCAGGGCACGAGCAGACACACGCTCTGGTATCGGCGAGCTTGTGGTAAGTGACGTAGAGCCCACAGCCTTTGTGCGGGCACTCCACCCTCACCGAGGAGAGGACGACATCCATCGCCGTGTTCCGCACGTCGAAGCCGCCGCCGCGCTCGCACTTCTGGCACTGCTGTTGGTTCCCAAGGCGCTCGCCGCGACAGTCCGCACAGGCCATGTGCCCTCCCTTACACTGCGCAAATCAATCAAACAACACATCCATAAAGAAACATGCACCTTGCTCGATCAGTCAAATGGACGAGGTGTATTCGAACCTCGTACACTGGAGGCTTCAAGGGGCGGAGGCAAAAGGGGTAGTGGAGCAAGGTGAGGTCCATAGAGACCTCCATCGTCTGGTCCTATTTTGTCAGCATGATCTCGGCCTCCTTGTGCACCACCATCTCTCGCTTTAGGGCCGGAGCATTAGAAAGTTTTACCATCACATATTCATACTACTTCAAGGCGCATTAAATCAACACCTGCAAGTATCAAAAGGAAAGTGATGGCATGCCTGCATGTGTGTAATTAATGCATTAGTAAATACAAATTATTGAAATATATTGAGTGCACTGCTTTGATGTGTCGCGTCAATTCGTACAACAAGGAGAAGCTTGATTACAACGCCCTCTCCCTCGCCCATGAGCATGGTGGCTCACATGACTAGGAGAAGGTTTCGCTACATGCTCTTCCTCCCGCACACGGTGGACATGCAACAGTTCATTCGGTGTCAGATGGCCAGAACCATACTATAGTAGTACCATCAAGTTCGACTTCCAAACGAGCCGAAGAGCCAAGCGCAACCCGAACGCTCGTGTGACAGTTTCATGTGCAAGGGAGGTAGTCATAACTAGTCTAGGATAGCGTGTACGTATCATGCCTCTAAGCTTAAGGCTAGCCATAGTGGGGGTAAGGCCCCTCCCAATGCTCCACCTTGTACAGGTGCTAAGGCTGCCATGTAGGCAAAAAAGATGATGTGGCAAGGTAATTAAGAGAAGAGAGATGGGTGTGGTGACCCCAGGAAGAAACAATGCCAAGCACGGGAACCTAGGGAAAACACTTAAATGAAAAAGACCACCAATGCATGGATAACTTTAGTTGCTAAATCATTAAATGAAGAATGCTTAGCTATACAACAAGTTAAGCACCTTTGCATTGGGGACTTTAGTTGCTTAGCTCTTTAATGTGCTTCGCACCTTATCTTAGCACTAGTGCATTGGAGGAGGTCTAACATAACTGGTATCATGCACTTTGGACTAGCAAACATGCTTATGTGGCAGATAATTAAAGAAGAGAGAGAGAGGGTTAGAGTAATAACATAGGTAGATACTGTATCATGGCAATAAATATGACCATCTATGATACTACGCTATGATACTATGCACTATGGAGGTAGTATCATATGCATGATACTAGTATATGATACTCTCCACATAATCATTGGAGTCAACTCCATGCTATGAGGCCGTCTCGAAGCATTTTTTGATGAAAATAATCTTCTGGCCCTACCTGTCATCCTGGTGATTGTAGTTTGCACACCGATCTGGTCAAGAGAGGAATATATATCTTAATTTATGGTGGGGTAAATGTTAGAGGTTGCAGCAAACATTGTACACTTTGGGTCTTTTAGCCAAGTTTAGAGGCAAGCATGTGGGGCCAGTGCTATGATGTGTCGCGTCAACACGTACAACGAGGAGAAGCTTGATTACTACTAGTATGCCCTCTCCCTCACCCATGCGCGCGGTGGCTCGCAGACGAGGAGATGCTTTTGCTTACTACAACAAGCTATCCCTCCCGCACGCAGTGGATGGACATGCAGCAGTTGATTCGATACAGTACAAGTAGTAACATCATTGTTTGACTTCTCTAAGAGGCGAAGAGCCAAGCGCAACCCGAATGTGGCAGTTGCGAACGCTCCCGTGATAGTATTTTGTGTAGGGGTGGGGCGTGGTGCGACAGTTTTGTGGCAATTCTTTTCTATTGCTGTTTGCGTCCAATAGATGCCACCATCGTATGCAGATCTTACGGTTATTGTGGCGATTGCTAGTTATAGTCATCTTACGAAAATCAAATAATCCCAAAACAAACCCTACCACGTTTCTTGTTTGTAGACATGAATAGGAATCAACCAATGAGAGACGTGGGACGTAGTACCTAGCACGGCACGCAACGGTCAGTTCATTGCATGCAATGGTATTAGTAATTAGCAAATACTCCCTCCATTCCTAAATATTTGTCTTTCTAGAGATTTCAACAAGTGACTACATCGTAAATGAGTACATACGGAGCAAAATGAGTGAATCTACACCATAAATATTTAGGAACAAATGGAGTATTAAGTTCTCTTGTTTTCCTCTCCGCCTTGGTCGCGGTGCACAATATAGAGTACTACTACTGACTAGTCTCTTTTTGACACGCATTTGCATTGATACAACTTCAATGCCAACAAGGGAGAGGGTAGCGGTTCCCGAAATGTTGAACGACCAATGATGCATCCTCATTCAATTAGCATGAAGAGGTAAGTAATTAGAGAAGCAGAATGGAGCCATCATGATGTGAATACAACGCAGTTTGGACTCTCATATAAAGGCACCCCGCCACTCGAATCTATCATCTCCTAGTCTCTGCGCAACACAGATCACTCCAATCCAAGACCAAGAACAAGTGACCAGAAGCCACAAGCACCCATGGCGTCGACGGACGCAAGTGGCAGTCGGCTATGCCAGATCGTCCAAGACGCAGACCTGTGGCCCCGCACCGCACATCATTTCCAGACGGTGCTGGCGACCGCTGGCGTCATAGCCCTCGTCAACGCCGGCTTCACCTCTCGCATGTGTGAGATGATGGTCCGCTCCATTCGCAAGTTCACCGCTGTCAAGAAGCGCGCTGACGACCTTGCTATACTCCTCCAGCCAATCCGCCCAGGCTCCTTGTTTCCTATCACCCTCATCGGCCTCCAAGGCGATGAACTCTTTGAAGCACTAGGGGCCCTGCAGTCGTCGGAGGTTTCGACGAAGAATGTGCACCTTGAGGCCACGCATGCCGCGCAATGCCTCACCATGCAAGAAATCGATGACCTGCACATCCACGTCTACGACGAAATCATCTACATAGGCTACTACAAGGCCAGCGAGGAAAGAAAGATGTTGGCCTTCTTCCACCAGCTGGAATCTTTGGACGCCATCATTTGGAAGCACTTTGACCTGGCCACGGAAGCCACTGCTACTTAGCTGCCGTTCGTTGGGCCGGTGCCCTTAGTCGAGGAGGAGGTCATCGATGGGTGCATCTTTCTTCTTGCCTCCTGTAACCAGCACCGCATCGCCTCGTGGCCTTAATGTGTTAGTGTATGCCATTTTTATTCCAGCCGTAAATGACATGTGTGATCCCTTGCTCTTATTTGGCGTTAATTATATGTAGTATCACTGTCTCCATCCTGGTTTACTACCTACATCCTGGTTTACTACGTACGTCCTGGTTTATTAGTCCTGTAAGTGCATCTAGTGCCCCTTAGTGATTTTGGTGTATTGAAGACTTATAGGTTAAGGAACTAATGTGTTTGTGAGTGTACACAAGTCTAATAAGTCTATGAGGAGTTTGATATTTCTGAAGGAAGTCAACCCCTAAAAATGAATGCCTTCAGTTGAAGACTTTGAAAATGAGGAATTGGTATGACCTTGAAGATATTGATAATGATGCGAGGACTATGAAGCATGAAAACCTTTTTTCGTAGTTTAATTTTCCTTTATTGATTCATAGGAAACACCTGTAACGCCCCGGATTCGATGCGCCAGGTGTCTGCCAGTTATTCGCTGTCGTTGCCATGTCATTTGCTTGCGTGTTGCATTTTATCTTGTCATCATGTGCATTTCATTTTGCATACATGTTCGTCTCATGCATCCGAGCATTTTCCCCGTTGTCCATTTTGCAATCCGGCACTCCTATGTCATCCGGCGTCCCCCTCTTCTCTCTTTTCGTGTGCGGGTGTTAAACTTTCTCGGAATGGCCCAAGGTTTGCCAAGCGGCCTTGGTATAGCACCGGTAGACCGCCTGTCAAGTTTCATGCCATTTGGAGGTCGTTTGGTACTCCAACGGTTAACCGGGTAACCGCAAAAGCCTCTTTTGTGTGCAGCCCAACACCCCTTCCAAAGTGGCCCAAAACCCACCAAACTCCCCTCCATGCTCTCGGTCGTTCGATCACGATCGCGTGGCCGAAAACCGCACCTCATTTGGACTCTCCTAGCTCCCTCTACCTATATATATATGTGCCCCTCCCCAAATTTTCGCGCAGTCCAAACCCTAGCCTTCTTCCTCTCGCGCCGCCGGACATTTTCCCCGCCGCAGACGGACATGTCCGCCGCCTCCCGAGCCAACTGCGCCTCGCCACGTGGCGCCTGGCTGCCCGCGCCACCGCCGGCCCGCTCGGCCCGCTCCTGGCCCCCGCGGGCCCAGCCGCCGCGCCCGCCGGCCCCGCCGTCCCGCGCCGCCCGTCCCGCGCCGCCGCGCCGCCTGCCGGCCGGATCCCCGCCGCTGCGGCCGCCGCCTCCGCCGCCCCGGCGTTCGCCGCCTGCGCCGCCTGCGCCGCCCCGCTTCTCCTTGTGCCGCCGCCCGGTGCCCAGCTCCGCCGCCAGCTCCAACCGCGACGCCTCGCCGGAGCCGCCTTGCCCGCCGGCGACCGCCGCGCCTCCCTTCGTTCCCAACCGCGCCGCCCTCGCCGGATCTGGACGCCGACGCCGCCCCCGGCCTCCTCCTCCCTCTCCGACCCCTCCGGCCGCCGTCCCCTCCTTCTCCGGCGAGATGCCGACGAACCTCGGAATCCTTGCAGATCCGGACGAACCCTAAGGTTGACCCCGTTTTTGCCTAAGTCCCTGATAATTTTGCAAAACATGCCATGTTCATCTCATCACATCTCTGCATCCGTTGCTCCGTTTCATGCATATAATATGTCAATTTGTTCGCCTCGACGAGTACATCATTTCATTCCATTGCATCATTTTCATTTGAGCTCATCTTAATGCCCGAAATGCTGTTTGAAGAGTGCATGTTGATGTTAATCTGCTGAAACTGTTATAACTTGCTCATTTATCATTTTTGCCATGATTGATGTGTGCATCCTATGAGGTTGATGTCTACATGTGTGTTGATCTATGCCATGTCATCTTTCCAGGGGTGCCATCCATGTATTTTTGTGAGTTGTGTGTTGAGTGCATCAAGCTTGCTAAGTAGTGTACTTGCTGTTGCTGTTTTCCTGGCAGATTCTGTTATATTTTGTTGCTATGTTAACATGCTTCTACTAATCATTCTATACATAATCTGGAGATGTCCTATAAACATGTTTTGATCTACATGTCTTGCTCTATCCATTCATGCCCTTGGTTGCAATTATAGCCTGTTGTAGCATGTTCATATCTTGCTCCAAAGTTGCTTGATAATGTTGCTGTCAGCCTGTTAACATTAAGTTCACTTGTTCCCATGTGTTTTGCTAGTGATCCATGTACCCTATGACCTTGCTCTTGACATGCTTAGCTTCATAAACATGACTTCTTACTGTTGGTTGCCTTGCCATGCCATGTATTGCTCTGTGGTGAGTGGTTCAAGCTCACGAACATGCCTACTTATTGTTGTTCCTGCCATGTATGAATCTGTAATATAATTTGCCATGTTTACATGGGTTCCATCATATTTTCTATGCCTTTTTGGCCCATGGTCAGTAAGGGACTTTTGATCTATGCATTTAGTAGATTCATGCCATGCCTTTGTTTGCCATGATAAGTTCCTGTAACATGTTGTTTGATAGCTCTAAACATTGCAACCCGATGTTATTCCTGCTAAAGTCTGAAACTGTTATTATTTGCAATCTTACCATGTGTTTTTGAGCATGTTCTATTGATTTCTGGAGATAACTCAGTGTTCATGTTTTGTAGTGCTTTACGTGTACTTCATGCCCATGCCTTTTTTTATTATGTTGGGGTGCTGTAGCTTATTGTTTTGATGCTTGTAAGATGCCTAGTTGTTGTTATGGACAGATTGTTGCTATGACTTGTTTAGTGTGTGTGTGTTGCACCGTTGCTCCGTTTTGAATGTGCTCTATGTGAAACTTGCTTGATTTTGCATGTAGCTTCATATTATCATGTTGCATCCTTACTTTGAGGTGTTTGCTTGATGTTTGAGTGCATTTTGCATCAATGCCATGTTTAACTTGTTTTGCTCATATCTTCTAGGCCGTAGCTCCGAATCTAATGAACTTTATATGTAACTTGACTAGAATTTCGTGTAGATCCTCTTGGTGCATCTTAACTTACTGTTTAACAACTTGAACATAAGGTTTATTCAGTTCTGGACCAATTTCGAAATATGCATATGAGGACTTACCGGAATTGTTATATGTTGTTTCCGGCCTCATTTAAACTTGCCTTGATGTGTTGTTCTTGTTTGCATCATCTATTGCCATGAGTAGCTTCATGTAGCTTGGTCATGCATCATGCTTGTTGTGCATCATGCCTTGTTCATGTGTGGTGTGTTTACCTATGTTGTGTGCTTCTTGTTAGTTCCTGTTTCGTTGCGATCGTGAGGATTCGTTCGTCTTCGGGTGGTTCGGCTTCATCCGTTCGTCTTCTTCATGGACTCGTTCTTCTTCCTTGCGGGATTTCAGGCAAGATGACCGTTACCCTGAATCTCACTACTATCATTGCTATGCTAGTTGCTTCGTTCTATCAATTTGCTGCGCTACCTATCTTTTGCTCTTCAAGCCTCCCAAATTGCCATGAACCTCTAACCTTTGACACCATTCCTAGCAAACCATTGCTTGGCTATGTTACCGCTTTGCTCAGCCCTTCTTATAGCGCTGCTAGTTGCAGGTGAAGTTGAAGATTTCTCCATGGTGGACAGGGTTTTGTTGGGATATCACAATATCTCTTATATTATTATTAATGCATCTATAGATTTGGTAAAGGGTGGAAGGCTCGGCCTTATGCCTGGTGTTTTGTTCCACTCTTGCCGCCCTAGTTTCCGTCATACCGGTGTTATGTTACCGGATTTTGCGTTCCTTACGCGGTCGGGTGATTTATGGGACCCCCCTGACAGTTCGCTTTGAATAAAACTCCTCCAGCAAGGCCCAACATTGGTTTTACCATTTGCCTCACCACCACCTATATTTCCCTTGGGAGTAATTTACCCAAGGGTCATCTTTATTCAGCCCCCCCGGGCCAATGCTTGTCTAAGTGTTGGTCCAAACTAGAGCCCTTTGCAGTGCCCCCTCAGGGAAACTTGAGGTCTGGTTTTAGTTGTACGGACTGCTCATCCGGTCGTGGCCTGAGACGAGATACGCGCGGCTACTATCAGGATGTCGGCACGCCGGGAGGTCTTGCTGGTCTTGTTTTACCATTGTCGAAATGTCTTGTAAACCGGGATTCCGAGACTGATCGGGTCTTCCTGGGAGAAGGTCTATTCCTTCGTTGATCGCGAGAGCTTGTCATGGGCTAAGTTGGGACACCCCTGCAGGGTATAAACTTTCGAGAGCCGTGCCCGCGGTTATGTGGCAGATGGGAATTTGTTAATGTCTGGTTGTAGATAACTTGACACCAGATCCGAATTAAAATGCATCAACCGCGTGTGTAGCCGTGATGGTCTCTTCTCAGCGGAGTCCGGGAAGTGAACACGGTTTCTGTGTTATGTTTGACGTAAGTAGTTGTTCAGGATCACCTCTTGATCATTGCTAGATCACGAACGTTCCTTTGTTTCTCTTCTCGCTCCCATTTGCGTATGTTAGCCACCATATCATGCTTAGTCGCTGCTGCAACCCCACCACTTTACCCCTTCCTTTCCCATTAAGCTTTGCTAGTCTTGATACCCATGGTAATGGGATTGCTGAGTCCTCATGGCTCACAGATTACTACTACAACAGTTGCAGGTACAGGTTATGCGATGATCATGACGCGAGAGCGATGTTTGCTTGCTTTGAGTTCTTCTTCTGCTTCTTCGATCAGGGGATAGGTTCCAGGTCGGCAGCCTGGGCTAGCAGGGTGGATATTGTTTGAGTTTCTGTTTATGGTTCATCCGTAGTCGGATGTTGTTCTTGTATGTTGTATTGTTGTATTCGTGTGGCATTGTATGCCTTATGTATGTATCCCCATCTTTTATGTAATGTTGATGTAATGATATCCACCTTGCAAAAGCGTTCCAATATGCGGGTCTATCCTTGGTGGGACCTTTGAGTTCCTTTTGGATAGGGTCGCATATTGGGCATGACAACACCATAGTGTTAAAGGGGGTCGAGATAATACTAAGGAAAAATTTCCAAGTGATGCTCATCTCAATGCCTACACCTACCCAATCCTTCGAGTGAAGCCTTTGGAAATCTCATAACAGTTCAGTCAATTTCTTCAGTGACAGAGATGAAGATCTTTTGGTCTCCGAGGAATTTGTTTTGACTGAGGAGTTAGGAATTCGCGAGTGCGGATTGCCTACAAGTGAGGAACATGATAGCCCTGATGAATTTGAGAGCTCAAATTTTCGACCGTTGGTGTGCTACGCGCCAGCTATCCCAAATATCTTATTCACCTAATGGTCATATAATTAGGGGCATTTATGTCTTATCATGTTGGGCTGCTCCTAGACTACAAATAGCCGCCCCTTCAACCACTAGCTGGTTGGCTACTCCGAGAGAAACTGACACTTAGAGCATCCCATCCTCCGAGGACATTGAGAGAAAATCATCAGTGAGGAAAAACCCAAAACCCCAACACCTAAAACCCAAAGTGATTGAGCATCACTGAAGAGATTGTTCCTGTGTGTAATCGATTCTTGTGACATTTGAAGACTATGCATCTTCCAGACAGTTAGGCGTCATGGTCTAGAGCATCCAAGAGGAATTGCAGATCGCCGGGTGACCAAGTGGTTTGGAAGTCACCTTGAAGACTTACCACGAGTGATTGGGCGAGGTCTGTGTGACCTTAGCTCAAGGAGAATACGGTAAGGACTGTGTGTCCTAGGACTGTTTGTCCTTTGGTTTAAATACCAAGCCGCTCCAACCAGACGTACAACTGTCACAACAGTTGGAACTGGTCAACCAAATCGGTGTCTTCACCAAGCTACTGGTTCTATTTCCTCAACCCTTTCATTTCCTCACTCATGTGTTGATGAAATTGATCATTATTATTTGAAGACTTTGACTGAAGACTTTCTCAATTTCCTCAATCCTATTTCTATAGTCATCTTATCTTGTGCCAGCTTATCCTGTTTACACACTACCTATGCTCTATGTATGTTTCGTTTCATCATGATGACTATGCTACTGTCTTGTTATGCATGCACCCGAGTACTTATTCCACTGCTTGTATTTCATCACTTAGAAAATTCCTCAACTACAAATTCCTCAGTGACAAATTTGTAAAAATCGCCTATTCACCCCCCTCTAGTCGATATAACGCACTTTCAATTGGTATCAGAGCAAGGTACTCCCTTGTTCTGTGTGATTTTGGTTTAACCACCTGGAGTTTTAGTTATGTCGACCCTAGGTATGAAGAAAGTGTCATGCCCCATCTTTGATGGTCATGATTAACCCAAACGGAAGGCCATGATGAGGAAGCGCCTCATGGCGATGAACAATGAGCTGTGGACCATCACTGAGATTGGTCTTACCGATCTATGCAATATGGCGCATGCTGATGACATTCGCAAGTACACTCGGCTGGACACTATGGCGAGGGATATTATCTGTTCCTGCCTATCCAGAGATGAGTTCAGGCGCATTATGCATCTTTGCAATGCGAAGCTTATCTTGGACCGAATCTGTGGTGTCTATGAAGGTCATCGAACTTTCCAGGATCCCTGGTTCCTTGAGTTTAAGGCATCATTCAATACGATGATGTTCGAACCTGAATCATCCTCTTCTTCAGCACCATGCCTCATAGCAAAAGGTGCCAAGGTACTCGAATATCCCTCATCTGAATCTAGTGAAGATGAGTCTGATGATGATCTTGGACCCAACTATTCCAAGCTTGCTAATATTGTCACTAAACAACAAAAACTTTGGAAAGGGTTCAGAATCTGCTAGACAAAAGCGATGACCTGGTGGCTGAGGAAATGGATCGAACTCAAACTCTGACTGATGATCTTAAGCGTCTTCAGTCTAAGTTTGATAACCTTCAAGGTTGTCATGAAACACTATTAGCCAATCATGAGAAGCTTTCTTATGAATTTCTTCATATAAAGCAAGATCTTGAGAAACTAAGGGTGAGTCATGATGATATTCAAAGGGAAAATGATTCTTCATTTGCTTAATAGATCAATTCTGCTCAGGAAGAATTCATTCCACCATGTCTGAAATACATTAAATGTGAGTCTGCTAATTCTTCACCTGAAAGTTCAAATGCTTCTATTGCTGCAAATTCTTCATCTATTTTTGTGGTCACAAATTCCTCATCTGAGGATACCACAAGTATCACTGACGATAATGCAGGGTTGAAGGAATTGTATGTGATACGCATGTACGAAAGCCTCAAAGGGCATCAGGCTCTTTGTGATGTGCTCAAAAGGCAAATCTTGAACATGAACCCTAGGAAAGAGGGTATTGCCTTTGAGATGAAATTCAATGTTGATGGGACCTATTGGAAACCTGAGCAGTATCCCAAAACCTCATGGGTTGTTGCGAAAGGACCTCCCGCAGATCCATCTACTTTATCCGGCTTTACATGTGAATCTTCATATTCATCTGATGAGTTATTTGACTCCAACTATAAGATGTTCAAAAAACAGAAATGTAAAGTATTTGCTAGATATGTTGGAACTAACTGAAGGAACGGTTCCCCTATGAAGAAAATCTTGGTTCCCAAAAAGTGCCTTGAAAGTCTTCAGGTGAATGTCCTCATGACACCACCTGTGAAGAATAGGAACCCCAGATTAAATTCTTCATATGGACCAAGGTATTCATATGGATCCAATTCCTCATATGGATCAAATTCCTCATATAATCATCATCATGCTAATGCATCTGTTTCGCAAGGAAATTCTAAGAGTTATTAATATGTGCACTATTCTTCAAATCATTATGTTCATAAGTCCTCGGAGAATTTCTCTGCTTATTCATATGCATACTCTAACCCCTCTTATGTGAAACAAAGTGCACTGGCTTCAATGCCACCTTTCTCTTATGGAGCTCACAGAATGATGAACTCTTTACCACCCCTCCAGATGTGGGTGATGAAGAAAAAGAACTAATCTCTTATGCAGGATCAGGTCTCCACACGAACTTGAACGTCTGAAGAATTTACTGGAGACCTGAGAATGCTTGAAAGGAAGCAAGCTAATCATGAAGAAATGAATTACTCATTTCTCATGTCCTTATACTGCTATATCTACTACACTACTTGATGAAATTCTATCTAATGAATTTGATGTCATATTCGTCACTATGAAGTATATGAGTTCATAAGATACCACTAATTCATCTGCAGGATGAATCTCTCAAAGCTATTGAGTGGGTCCTCGACAGTGGATGTACAAATCACATGACTGGTGACAAGAACTTACTGATGGACTCGACTCTATCTCCGTCACATCTGAATCATGTTACCTACGCTGACAAAGGAAAAAAGCAAGGTATTGGGTCTAGGTAGGGTTGCAATCTCAAAGGATCGACTGATGGACAAAGTCATGCTTGTAGAGTCCCTCAGATTCAACCTCATGCCTGTCTCAGTGCTTTTTGATCTTGAATGCTTTAGGAGAGGAGACTTGTATATGGTTGATTTCTCTGCAGGACCACAACCTGCCACATGTCTACTTGTAGAAGCTTCAGAAGAATGGCTATGGCATCGATGACTAGGTCATGCTGGGATGAGGAACTTGCACACTTTGACAAAGAAGAAGCACATCATTGCCATCGAGGGTGTCAAATTCCTCAAAGACCATCTTTGTGGGGCTTGTGATGCTAGAAAGATGACCATATCCAAGCACCCCTCAAAGACTATCAAGACTACCTCTCGTCCGTTTGAATTGCTTCACATGGATCTCTTTGGCCCCACTCATTATGCCACACTAACAAATGCAGCATCTCTATATGGCTTTGTTATTGTTGATGATTATTCTCGTTACACCTGGGTGCATATCATCGCTTACAAAACTGAAGTGCAGGAAGTCTTCAAACGATTTTCCTCAAGGGCCTCGACGAATTTCAGTGTGAAGATCAAGCATATCAGGAGTGAGAATGGGAACGAGTTCAAGAATACTAGCCTTGATTATTATCTTGATGAACTTGGTATTACTCATGAGTTATCTGCCCCATACACTCTTCAACAAAATGGTGTCGTGGAGCGCAAGAACAGGACTCTTGTTGAGATGGCTTGCACTATGCTTGATGAATACAAGACGCCTCCTCGCTTCTGGCCTGAGTCTATTGATAGTGCGTGCCACATCATCAATAGGGTATATCTTAACAAATTCTTCAGAAAGACCTCATATGAACTCCTCACTAACAAGAAACCCAATGTGAGTTATTTCAAAGTCTTCGGTGCTAAATGTTGGATTAGAGATCCTCATCATAATTCTAAATTTGCACTGAAAGCACATGAGGTTTTTATGCTTGGTTATAGAAAGGAATCACACACATACAGAGTCTTCAACACCTATCACCACAAGGTTGTTTAAACTATAGGTGTGCGGTCCGATGAAACTAACGGCTTGCAAAGAGAGCACCTACCTCCTGTGCTAGATGAGGCAGTTGGGAGGACATGGAAGATGCATTCCTTGACAACTTCCAGGGCACGTATGTGTGACCACGGGATGCTGATGAGTTAAGTCACATAACCCAACAGCCCGGAGACTTAGCCAGGAAATTCTAGACTCGGTTCCTAACCAAAAAGAACCAAATTGTCGACTGTCCGGACGCTAAAGCCTTAGCAGCCTTCAAGCATAACATCCGTGACGAATGACTCACCCGACACCTCGGCCAAGAGAAGCCAAAGTCCATGGCAGCCCTCACGACACTCATGACCCGCTTTTGCGCGGGCGAGGACAGCTGGCTGGCTCGTAGCAACATCACACCCAAAAACTTAGGCGATTCAGACGCCAGGGATAGCAACGGCAAGCCACGACGAAATAGACAGAAACGTCGCAACAATGGCGACAATGTCAAAGACACGGTAGTCAATGCCGGATTCAGAGGCACTAAATCCGGACAGCGGAAAAAGCCATTCAAAAGAAACAATCCGGGCTCGTCCAGTTTGCACCGCATACTTGATCGCTCATGTCAGATTCACGACACCCCCGATAAACCAGCCAACCATACCAACAGAGAATGCTGGGTGTTTAAACAGGCCGACAAATTGAATGCCGAAAACAAAGAAAAGGGGCTGCGTAGCGACGACGACGAGGAGCCCCGACCGCCGAACATAGGAGGACAGAAGAAATTCCCTCCCCAGGTGAAAACCGTGAATATGATATACGCAACCCATATTCCCAAGCGGGAACGGAAGCGTGCACTAAGGTACGTCTATGCGATGGAGCCAGTCGCCCCAAAGTTCAATCCATGGTCCTCTTGTCCGATCACTTTCGATCGCAGGGACCATCCTACCAGTATCCGTCATGGCGGTTCGGCTGCATTGGTCCTTGACCCCATCATCGACGGATTCCATCTCACACGAGTCCTCATGGACGGTGGCAGCAGCCTGAACATGCTCTATCAAGACACAGTGCGCAAAATGGGCATCGACCCCTCAAGGATCAAGCCCACAAAAACCACCTTCAAGGGTGTCATACCCGGTGTGGAGGCCTGTTGTACGTGCTCAATCACACTGGAAGTGGTCTTCGGATCTCCGGATAATTTCCGAAGCGAGGAGTTAATCTTCGACATCGTCCCCTTCTGCAGTGGCTATCATGCACTACTCGGACGAACCGCATTTGCCAAATTCAATGCGGTATCGCATTATGCATACCTCAAGCTCAAAATGCCAGGACCTTGTGGGGTTATTACAGTTAATGGAAACACAGAGTGCTTGCTCCGCACGAAGGAGCACACTGCGGCCCTCGCGGCGGAAGTACAAAACAGCCTTCTTAGGCAAACAGCCAATTCGGTGATAAAGAACCCGTACACCATCAAGCGAGTCTGGAGTACTCCACTACAGGATCATCCGGCATGTCCAGAGCTCGACTAGCAATCCGGCCTCTGTCCTAGTCCCAGTCAAGCGGCGAAATTTGTGCCGTGCGTACACAACTACACACTTACAATACCCTGGGCACAGGCGGAGGCATGGCCATGACACGGTCCACAATGCGGTTCGACCGCCCCAGGACCTACGCATCTTCGCACCTTTTTTCTTTCAGGAGGCTCTTCCGAAAGACCGGCTATCAGCGGGACAGACACACCAGGAGGACAAGAAGCTTTGGCGTACAAGGGAATCCTCAGGTGGTCTCTAATAATGATCGTTATACCTGTTTTACATACCCGCATACAGCCCACTCCTGGTCAGGATGTGTCAAACAGTCCCATTTTTCTTATCGCACTACTTGTATATGTATGCTTCGACGTATCATTTGAATAACAAGGGAAAATAGTGTACATCGTCAGCTTGCTATTACGTTTATTTACCCCTTTCCTTTACTTCTTATTTACCATACCTGTGCATTTTGGCACGACCAGTTTGCCAGGGGCTTCAGTGTACCCCATAACCTGGCAAGAAAAGTCCGAATACTTTTGATAGTGCAGCACCCTGAACTTATAGCACTATATGCATCAGCTCCGAATCATGTCTTGGGTCAATAGTTGGGTTTGACCGGCTCCTATGTTTTGGTACCTTACATTCCGCTATATCGGCTAAGGTAGCACAGGGAGAACTACTGCGATTGTGTCCCAGTTCTTCCGGACGAGCACCTCAATAGAGAAAGCCGAAAACTGACTGTCATGATAAGGCGAGAGCTGGTCGCTGTTCGAGAGGTCTCAAATCCTTAAAGATTTTTTTCGCTTCATGCGAGGAATCGGCCTCGTCCGATTTAGGCGTGTATAGCGCCCCGAGTCCGGCCTTCCGGATACAAGGGGCTTCGCCACAATTAAAAATTGTAGACTTCTATGGCTAAGTGAGAGCGGTAAAGCCGTATAGTCCGATTGCCTTGTTCACGGCGCTAAGCACTTCCTTAAAAGGACCAAAAATTTGGATAAAGAGTGTTTATACTTATCCCGAACACCCCAGTACTAGTTACATGGGGGCAGAAGCCGACGACTGGCAACTCTCAAGAATTTAAAAATGGTCGCACAGAAGGTAATATTTTAAATTAACAAGCGCCATATAGCACACATGAACTCGTTTTCATATTACAGGATGACATGAGTACATTCATTCAAATATTACATCCTTGGTACATTCATCTGCCACAAGGAGAGCACCCTTAATGACGTTGTCATAATATTGTTCGGGGTGGCGATGCTCCTTGCCCTTCGGCGGCCTCTCCATCACCAGCTTCTCGGCGTCCATCTTCCCCCAGTGCACTTACGCACGGGCCAAAGCTCTGCGTGCACCCTCAATGCAGACGGACCGCTTAATGACTTCAAGCCGCTGACAGGCATTCACCATCCGCTTGACAAGGCCAAAGTAGCTGCTAGGCAGGGGCTCGCCAGGCCACAGCCGGGCTATGAAGTCCTTCATGGCCAGTTCGGCCACCTTGTGAAGTTTGACCAGTTGTTTCAGCTGGTCGCTCGAGGGCATCGGATGTTCGGCCCCAATATACTGGGACCAAAACAGCTTATCCGTCGAGCTCCCTTCCTCAGACCGGTAGAACTCTACGGCATCAGAGATGCTGTGCGTCAGATCTGCGAATGCTCCTGGAGAGCTCCGAATTTGGGTAAGTAAAAGGAAAGTACCCTTCACATGCCTGCTTTGCATAATGAAAGCCTTACCCACAGCTATCTTCTTGGCCGCTTCAATTTCCTGGAGGGCCTTCTAGGCTTCGACCTTGGCGTCTTGCACGCTTTGACGGGCCTTCGCAAGCTCCAACTCTTGCGTCTTGGAGTCACGCTCCAAGGATTCGAATTTTTTTGACAAAATCCTGGAGCTCTTGCTGGACCTCATCAACCCGAGCCTCTTATTTTTCGCGCTCGGTGCGCTCCTTGGCCGCTTTGCTTTCGGCCTCGGACAGTGCCTTCTTAAGGGCCGCCACTTCGGTCGTGGCCCCTAGTAAAATTCATCGTCCTTCTATTAGCATCAATGATTTTTTCCTTTATATAACATTCAGACAGGGTATTACTTACATTTGTTCTCCTCGAGCTGCCTCTTCATGAGGGCGAGCTCTTCTTCGGCCCGCGCCAGGCTCCGCCTTAGTCTGGAGACCTCCACAGTGGCGGCCAGCAGCGACGCCTGCTTATTCACATAGACATAATATGATTAGACTCTTGGGAACAATATTTGATCCTCTGTTCGGCCTTTCTTTCCGAACACCAAACAGAGCATCAGGGGCTACCGTCTATAATGTGATACTTTCTCACTATTTAAATTATTTACTTCAAAGCCTGTCAGGAGGCTGGCGCAGGCTTCGGTCAATCCGCTTTTGGTGGACTGAACCTTCGCAATCACCGTACTCATAAGAGTACGGTGTCCTTCATCAAGGGAAGCACTCTGAAGTGCTTCCACCAAGTTACCCGATGCCTCTGGATGGACAGAGGTCATCGGCACAAGCGGCTCGCCCCCCTGGGCGAGGGGCTGCCTGCCTGAATCCGGAACCACTGGAGGTTCTGGCGCAGTATCCAGCTGGGGGCCATCTTACCGCGGCCCCCTTCATCAGAATCCATGGGGATCTTCCCCCCCATGAGCCGACATCGTGGGTTTCGCCTTGAGGCGCCTACAGAACTATCTCTCCCTGGCTCGGTATCCTCTGAGATAACACCTCGGTGTCATCTGCGGGCCGGGGAGTGGAGGCCGTCGGGATCGAATGGCTATTCATATCCGACGAGCTCAAAGACCCATCCGTGGAGGATAAGTCGATGTGGGCTTTGGACGGACTGCATAAATATATTTCGACATGATAAAGAAGCAATAGAGCTAAAACATGCCAGAAGTGTTATGGTGTTCGGTACTTACGACTTCGCCAGGGGCTTATCCCTGGGTAGCCACTCCTCGTCGCTGTAGGCGGCTGTGGTGGAGTGGTTCAGAGGGAGGGTCCTTCCCTTCTTGGACCCTTCAGCCTCCCCGGAAGGGGTGGCCTTCCTTTTCTTCTCCCTCCCGATTTGGGGAAGAGGGTTTTCCTCTTCCTCCTCCTTGTTGTCGTTGGAGGAGTGCGCCTCGGTGTCTTCGAATGATGTGTCCGACAACACCTTGCGCCAGAGACTTTTTCTGGTCCCCGTGGCCTTCTTCTTGGCCTTCTTCTCTGGCACCTCATAGGGCGCCGGAAACAGCATCTCCGTCAGGAGATTAGTTGCTAGATCTTCAGGCAACGGAGCTGGACAGTCGATCTGCTCCACTGTCACCACATAGTCCTGTTAAATCAGTATAGTGGCTCAGATTCAACCCACAAATATACTGAGGAAAGGCACATCTGGTGAAATATAGAGTGCTCATCGAGTTGGCGTGGCGCTTTGCGCTTAGTCCACGGTCCTCGGTGGTGGGAGGAGGTACTTCGGCAGCCTTGAACAACACCTTCCAGACGTCTTTGTGCGTCATGTCGAAGAGCTCTGGCAGCGTCTGGTGTTTCACTGCATCGAACTCCCACAGGTTGAATGCCCATCTTTGACACGGGAGGATCCGGCGAAAAAGCATGACCTGGACCACGTTGACAAGCTTGATCTTCTTGCTTATCATATTTTTTACGCAGTTTTGTAGTCCGGTCAGCTCCGCGGGCGCACCCCAGGCTAATCCCTTCTTCTTCCAGGAGGTGAGCCGCATGGGAATGCCAGATCGGAATTCAGGGGCCGCCGCCCAGTTGGCGTCGCGCGGCTTGGTGATGTAGAACCACCCCGACTGCCACCCCTTTATGGTCTCCACATAGGAGCCCTCGAGCCAGGTGACGCTGGGCATTTTGCCCACCATAGCGCCTCCGCACCCCGCTTGCTGGCCAACCACTATCTTCGGCTTCACGTTGAAGATATTAAACCATAGACCAAAGTGCGGCTTGATGCGGAGGAAGGCCTCGCACACGAAGATGAACGCCGAGATGTCGAGGATGAAATTAGGGGCCAGATCATGGAAATCTAACCCATAGTAAAACATGAGCCCGCGGACAAATTGGTGGAGGGGGAATCCCAGTCCGCGAACGAAGTGGGCGAGGACCACAACCCTCTCATGGGGTTGTGGAGTCGAAACGATCTTCCCTGCGTCTGGGAGCCGGTGTGCGATGTCTGCGGCCAAGTATCCGGCCTCTCGGAGCTTCGTAATGTCCTCCTCCTTGACGGAGGAGGCCATCCACTTGCCTCCCGCTCCGTACATGTTTCGAATGGCTGTACGGAGAAGGTGAGAACTGGGGCGCTGGAGCTTGGGCGTGCGAGAATGGATGAACGGGGGAAGAAGAAGGCGTGGGTGAAAGAGGAGAATCCCTATTTCTTTATAAAGGCGGTAGAAACTATGTGCCTCCCCACTCGCCCATTAAATCGCTTATTCCCCAAGCGCCATGATTGATGGCACGGTTGGGTTACCCATGCCTGTATTGATGAGAATCCCGCGATAAGGGGACACGATCTCTGCTTCGACAAGACGTGTCAAGGAAATCGCCTCGCATTATGTGCAGTTGCTGGTTGTGAAAAACGGTTCGAATAAAGACCGGGCCATGGTGTGACGTCATGCTATGAAAAGTTGTCAAATTAGATCCGTGGAATATTATGCTCTCTACGGTGGTATGTGGAATTTGTTTTGCAGAGCCGGACACGATTCTTGTGTTCAAAATCTTCTATGGAGTATTCGGAGAAGGAACCCGCCTTGCAATGCCGAAGACAATCTGCATGCCGGACTCATCATCATTGAAGCCTGGTTCAGGGGCTGCTGAGGGAGTCCTGGATTAAGGGGTCCTCGGACAGCCGGACTATATACTTTGGCTGGATTGTTGGACTATGAAGACACAAGATTGAAGACTTTGTCCCGTGTCCGGATGGGACTCTCCTTTGCGTGGAAGGCAAGCTTGGCAATTCGTATATGTAGATCTCCATCTTTGTAACCGACTCTTTGTAACCCTAGCCCCCTCCGGTGTCTATATAAACCGGAAGGTTTAGTCCGTAGGGCAACAACAATTATAATCATAGGCTAGCTTCTAGGGTTTAGCCTCTACGATCTCGTGGTAGATCAACTCTTGTAATACTCATATCATCAAGATCAATCAAGCAGGAAGTAGGGTATTACCTCCATCGAGAGGGCCCGAACCTGGGTAAAACATCGTGTCCCCTGCCTCCTATTACCATTAGCCTTAGACGCACAGTTCGGGACCCCCTACTTGAGATCCGCCGGTTTTGAAACCGACAATGAACTCCTTGCTCTTGTGCTTAATGATAGTCTCCCCAACACTCAACTCACTCTCATAGGATAGGATTTGGTGGTAAGATGATTTGAGTGGAAAGCAACTTGGGGAAGGCTAGAGATCAAGATTCATATGGTTGGATCGGAATATCTTGGTATCAACACATGAGTAGGTGGCTCTCTCTCAGAAAATGAGTAGTGGAAGTGTAGGCACGATCTGATGGCTTCCCTCACGAATGATGAGAGGGTGGAGGGGTATATATAGCCTCCACACAAAATCTAACCGTTACACACATTATACTAAACTCGGTGCTACCGAATCAGAAAACTCGGTCGGACTGATTCAGTGCATATGTGACCGTTAGGCAATTTCGGTGGGACCACATGTCATATCGGTGGGACCGATATCATTAGGGTTAGGGCATAACGTAATCTCGGTTGGACCGACTTTGGTAATAAGCTAACCAGAGAGTTGGTCAGGCAAACTCGGTGGGACCGATTCGCTCGTCTTGGTGAGACCGAAGCATTACGAAAAGGAAACAGAGAGTTTGCATTGCATACTCGGTGGGACCGATTGCTCATCTCGGTTATACCAAAACGTTTCAAAGGGAAACAGAGAGTTTGCAACCCCATCTCGGTGAGACCGAGATCCCTATCGGTGAAATCGAAAAGACTAGGGTTTCTGGCAGTGGCTATGTCAAATGAACTCGGTGGCGCCGGATAGATCTATCGGTGGGGCCGAGTTTGACTTTTGGTTTGGGACAAATGTGGATATGAGAAAGTGGTTGAGGGCTTTTGGAGCATATCACTAACCATTTTGAGCAAGCAAGCCATTAAGAAACACCTCATCCCCTTTTAATAGTATTGGCTTTCCTATAGACTCAGTGTGATCTTGGATCACTAAAATAGAAAATGTAGAGTCTTGGACTTTGAAGCTTGAGCCAATCTTTCGTCCTTAGCATTTTGAGGGGTCCACATTCCTTATCCATGCCATGCCAATCATTGAACTTTCCTGAAATATTTATCTTGTAATGGCATTAGTTCAATGAGCTATATGTTGTTAATCATTACCAAAACCACCCAGGGATAGTTGCAGTTTCAATCTCCCCCTTTTTGGTAATTGATGACAACATATAGATCAAAGCTTCGACAAATGATAATAAGATTGAAGTACATTGTCACTTTGAGAAGTATGTGACAAACAAGAGCTCCCCCTAAATTTGTGCATTATTTGAAATTTGCTTTGGACTGCAAATGCGCAATGTGTTAGGATCATGGGTCACTCTTCCATGTCACATACATCTTGGTGGAGTGCTCAAAATGATAATAATTGTACACATGCACTCATCACCAAGCAAAGTGAATGATCATCAATGGATATGAAGGATGTATCATTCAAGCACACATTAACGTAGCATATGATCAAACACATGATCATCCAAGTATCTCACAAAAGACATAATGTATCAAGCAAACACACAATAAAGTTCAAGCAAATAAAATGCAAAGAGAGACAAAAAGCAACACTCTCTCTTTCGAAGACTATGATCTATACATATTTCTCCCCCTTTGGCAACAAGTACCAAAAAGTTAAAAATATGCATGGTGCTATGCGTCTCTCAGCCTTGGTCTTCATGAGGTAGTGTAGAGATGACTCCAAGGACGAAAGCATCTGTAGATGTGGTTGGAGCTGGTGGAGTGGCTGCTGGAGGTGGTGGCACTGAAGCTGTGGCTGCTGGTGCAGATGTAGTAGCTCTTGTGTCTGGGATAGGCACTGCAGCAGACCTCCGACTCCTGGGCACTCTAGTGAAAGCATCTGTAGTAGACTTGCCCTTCTTCTCCTCCACTTCCTCCTGAAGTTGCTCAACTACTGACTGGATCTCAGTTACCTTGACATCAAGATCATAGAATTTCTGCTCAATGATCCTCTCCAAGCTCTCCTGGTTTTGAGTCAGGGTGGCCAAGCCCTTCTCAATCCTCAAGGTGGTGGCAATCAGATATCCAAGCTGATCTTGCTTGCTCTTCAAGAATTCTTGAGATGCCTCTTGAGCTGTTGGCATCTTTGCAGCTTTCTCTGCCCTTGCTTTCTCTCTCTTCTCATGTGCCTGCACAGATGATGGATCTTTTTCATTCATGACAACGATGTTGTCCTCAAAGTATGGCTTGAGGGGTAAATGCTCCTTGTCCAACAAATATGTGTCTGTGACCATCTTGGAGTTGATGAGCACCTGAATTTGTGGAGCATACCCACAAGATCTCTTTTGATTTGCAGTTGTCCTCTTGATTGTTTCCACAATCAGACTCATCACCTTGAACTTTTGAGGAACATCAAAGCAGCAAGTTGATGGAGTGTCCTCTGATCATTCTATGATCACCTGACTTTGGCAACAAAGTGTGTCTTAGAATGGTGTTGATGGTTGGCAGCCCTGACAGCAATTGCTTCACAGAACCAAGCTTGTGAGTCTCTAGATTTGCATCAGGAATCTCCTTGTACATGCCAGCCATAGAGTTGTGATCCTTCTTCTTCTTGGCATAGACATCCAAGTCATCTTCATGGGCTTTTGGGGCATTGATCAATCTAGCCCACTCATCAACTGTAGATTGGTACCTTGTACCCTCTGACATCCACACTATTCTGCCATCTGGATAGAAATGAGCAGTTGAATAGAATTGCATGATCAGCTCATCATTCCACTTAGTAAGCTTCTGGCCAACAAACTTGTCAACCTCACTTGCCTTGAAGCTGTCATAGACACCTGGGAAGTACTCTTCATTCTCTCTTATGTAAGTCCAGTCCACCCATCTCATGTCACACACTATGGGCTTCTTGTCAAGCAGGATTGTCTCATAGAAATCTTGTTGTTCCTTTGTGTGGAACCTATAGTCCACAGCAGTTCTCCTTCTAACTGCATATGGATCAGCCTTTCTCCACTGTCTCAGTCCTGCATCCTTCCTGATCCTCGTGTCCTCTGCAACAGGATGTGCATCATTATGGTCAGGGATCTTTGGCTTTACCTTCCTGAGCACTTGGGCTTCAGCTTCCTCTTCTGCAGCTTCAGGCACTGGGCCTTGTTCTTCTCCTCAGCAGGTATGTTCCTAGTACTCCTCTTGGGCGCAGTCTTGGGAACAGTAGCAGTAGCTTTGGGAGCAGTTTGGGCTTAGCAGCAGCCCCTGACTTAATAGCATCTCCCATGAGCTTCTATGACTTGGGTGCTGGAGCAGCATCCTCTTCCTCTTCATCATCTGATCTGACCATTGTGGACTTTCCAAGAACTTTGGCTGTTGTTGTTCTTGCCCTCTTCTTCTTCTTGTCTTCACCACCTGCTTCTTCTTTAGATTCAATGGTGAACTTCATAGTCTCACATGTGGCAACCTTCCTTGGCTTGGATGTAGGCACTCTCCTGGCAGGTGCCTTCTTGTTCATTCCTGGCTTTGTTGATGTAGCTGTGCCAAATTCTTTCTTCACAACTTTGCTCTTGGAAATGGCCTCATCATCAGCTGCACATAATCTTCATCCTCTGAATCAGAAGTTTTCTTCTTCCTTGATCTAGTAGCTGCCTTGGGCAAGTTACTAGGTGTGCTCCTGCTGCCCTCATCATAGCTACTGGAGGGACTAGTGCCCTCACTCATCTGTCCTGGCTGTTCAGACCTGTTCTGGCTGTCACTCTAGTCAGACATCTTGCAGTCAACTGTCAGCAGACCCTATGAATAGGTTGTAGATGAGGTAGAGTAGATGAGCATCACAAAGTACAGAGGTTTTGCAAAACAAATTGAGTCAAAAATATTAGTTTTAGTTCTCTACAAAAGTGATCTCGGAGCTACCGAATTGACAAACTCGGTGATACCGAAGCAACACTTGGAACCTAAACTAGTGAACTCGGTTGGGCCGAGTCACAGTTCGGTGGCACCGAGATTGCTAGGGTTTCACAGAATCCTGAACTCGGTCACACCGATTTGCATGTTTCGGTCAAACCGAAAAGTGCAAGTGCAATGGCCTACGCCGAATCGGTGAGACTGATTTCTACATTTTGGTCGATCTGAGATGAGTTCTGCGGAGTGCTAACCCTAATTTTTTTGAATCAATCTAGACCTAAGGAAGTTTGGGCTGAATAGATTAGTCTCATTCCTGGCAAGAAGTAAGGCACTGTCCTTGTGCTAGGAATGGAGTGAAAAAGATAGCACACGGGGTCGAATACATACCCTAGAGCAGCGGGTGTTCACTACGGCAGTGACGTCGGAGCATAATTCGTCGACGGTGGCAGAGTCCAACGGCGGGAGGTCGTTGGCAGCGAGGAGATGATCCGGAGACCCGAGGAGGCAGAGCATGACACACGCGGGATGAGAAGATTTGAAGAAATTTCCAACATCTCACCCATGGGTATTTATATCCCGACCCTGTCGGTGTGACCGAGTGGAACAACTCGGTGGCACCGAGAATGCAGAATCGCAGGCGGTTGCTGCAACTCGGTGTGACCGAAGTGTTCAAACCGGTAGCACCAAGATGAAAACCTAGATTAACTTAGTGAACTCGGTTTGACCGAAATGGATTTCTTGGTCAGACCGAAATGCACAAAGATGTTTTGGAAGTTTAAGTCTATGACGAATCGGGGACTCCGAGTGCTCCTCACACAGAGTGGTTCGAATTTGACTTGATCAAACTTTGTGATGTAGCATGAATAGAGTTTGAGGCGAGAAAAGCATATATAGCTAGAGAAGGTTCTTAGGCATTCTTGTCCATCCACTTGGCAAAAGAAAAGAAACAAAACAATGAAAACAACAAGTGGATGTCCTTGAATGAGTAAAATATGCAAACTACATGCTCACACAATAAATGGCAAATGAAATATGTGGAAAAGCATGCACAACCAATTCTAGCATCTATCAAACAATTAGCGATGACTAGGTCATCTATATATGAGTATATTGACTTAGGAGTCAAATGAGAACATTTGATCATAGGTCATACTCATCATTTAAGCACAAGTGGGGTTACCACTTTTACATAAAGCATTGTTGTGTTCACACCATTAGAGTTGCTTTAGCTCAATTCTTAGAGTAAAGCTCCCCCCTAAGAGGGATGAACTAACCTTGGGTTTTGTCGATGATGACTTCATGTAGGTGTTGAAGATGTGGATGCTCAAAGTTAATGTAGATCTTTCGGAGCTATCCATTGGAGTGAGTTGCACTTTCAATACCTACACGGGTTAGTCCCACAAGGAACAAACAAGGAAATCCATAGACATAGAGTGATGGACACATAAGATGATGTCCATGAAAGCATTAGGTTACCTTGTCCTTTGTCTTACCAACAAGAAGGTTTGTGACTCCTTGAACTAGTGCAAGATGTGGAAGTTGATTGCACTTGTCCTTGCCAAAATGATATGAGTGAAGTATATTGGCGGAGTCACCCTCAAGAACTCTCAAGTTCTTCATCTTTGGGATCCACATCATCTTGATGGGAATCCTTGGGGTAGTGGTGGAACTTGATGAAGTAGAGCTTGATGTAGTCTTGGGAACCCACTTGACCAAGGCCTTGGGAGCTTCTTCAAATGCATCAATCTCCTCTTGAAGCTTGGCCTTGCCTTTTTGCTTGTGGTCTTGTGGTGGAAGATCATCTTGAGCTTGTGTCCCTTGGAAAGAAGTAGGATCGTACTTCTCTTGTTGAGGAACAAACTTTGTATTGGGGTATTGATCTTCTTCCCACTCAACTCCATTGGCATTGTACTTTCGTTCAAAACCAACACCTTGATTCTTCCGGTGCCTTCCTTGCTTGCGTACAATTTCCTCAAATTGCTTACTCCTGGCAAGGCTCTTGTAGACACCCTTTTCTATAATTCCCTTAAATAAGCTATTTTCTTGCTCAAGTGTAACTTGGCTAAGAGAATCATTAGTGGAATCAAGAGAACTACTAGAAGCAACAACATTTGATTTAGCATGATTATTGTTACTACTAGAAGAAGAATCTTTCTTGCTCTTGTTACTAGACTTGACTTGTGGCATGTAAGTAGATAAGAGTAAACGCTTGGCAATGTAAGAAGAACTTTTCTTGCGAAGATCATCATTGATTGCCTTTAAGAACTCATGCTCTTGCTCAAGGTTGAGCTTTTCAAAGCGTAACTTCTCATGAGTCTTTTAAAGTTCTCGATGATCTTCCAAGATAGTTTCATGAGCTAACTTAAGAGTGTTTAGTTCTTTAGTTAGACACTCAATATTCTCCTTATCATTGTCATTCATTTTATATTCATTAGCATGTTTAATTGACATTTCATCATAGTATTCATCACTAGAGTTCTCAACAAGTAAATCATCATCACCTAACAAGTCATCTTCATCACTATTGAAATCAACATACTCGGGGTGTGATACCTTTGGGCCTTTAGCCATGAAGCATCTTCCAATTCCTTCATTTGGTGAGTCAAATATGTCATAGGAGTTGGTTGACACAAGTGATATGCTGGCAACACCTTCATCTTGAGTATATTCGGATTCGGAGTGATAGCTTCTCTCGGAGTGATTGTCGGAGTCGGAGCCGGATACCCATTCACCAACACAGCTTGATGTCTTCGTTTTGTGTAGCTCTTTGATGATTTGTCCCTCCTTTCCAAATCCTTTCTTCTCCGGGATGTTCTTCGTTCATAACGACCATCTCTACTCTTCCTTTCCCTTGGTGGTGATTCTTCTCTTCTACTTCTTCTTTTGGGTGAACCTACTCTCCTTTTGTAAGGAGCTGTACACTCATTGGAATAGTGTCCGGGTCTTCCACAATTGTAGCAATTATGTTCACGACTCGAAGATCTTTTGTCATTGTAGGACCTTAACTTGGAACTCCTTTCCTTGCTTCTACTCTTGTAGAACTTGTTAAATTTTTTCACCATTAAGCTCAATTCCTCGTTGAAGGTTTGTTTCCCACTTAATGATGTAGGAGCATCACATGAGGCTTTGTAAGCACCACTTGACTTGTTGTGAAGCTCCTCCTTATCCTTGAGTGACATCTCATGAGCAACAATTCTTCCAATGACTTCTGTTGGCTTGAGATCTTTGTAATTGGGCATAATTTGGATCAATGAGCACACGATATCATATTTTCCATCCAAGGCTCTTAGGATCTTCTTGATGATGAATTTGTCGGCCATCTCTTCACTCCCTAAGCCGACAATCTCATTCGTGATGAGAGCAAGCCTAGAGTACATTTCAGCGACACCTTCACCATCCTTCATTTTGATCTTGTCAAGTTGACCTTGAAACACATCCAATTTGGATTCCTTGACGGAGTCGGTACCTTCGTGCATGTCAATCAAAGTATCCCAAATTTCCTTTGCATTCCCAAGGCGGCTGATTTTGTTGAATTCTTCGAGGCACAATCCTTTGAAGAGGATATCACAAGCTTGAGCGTTGTATTGCAGCATATTCAACTCTTCCACGGTAGCTTCACGGTTTGGTTCTCTCCCATTGAAGAATTCACCTTGCAAGCCAATACACACAATAGCCCAAACGGCGGGGTTATGTCCAAAAATATGCATTTTCATCTTATGCTTCCAACTAGCAAAATTTGTACCATCAAAGTAAGGACCTCTATGGTGGTGGTTTCCCTCGCTAGACGCCATACTCTCCTAGGTTGTGAAACCAAGGCTATGATCACCAAAAGCTATGGAAATCAAGGCAAATGGAGACCAAAGCTTTGATACCAATTGTAGGATCGAATGTATGTCTAGAGGGGGGGGGGGGTGATTAGACTACTTGACCAAATAAAAACTTAACCTTTTCACCATTTTAGTTCTTGGCATATTTTAACAACTTAGCGCAAGTCAAGCAATCTTAACACAATTCAAGCAAGCATGGAATAAGTATATGAGCAGCGGAAAGTAAAGCATGCAACTTGCAAGAATGTAAAGGGAAGGGTTTGGAGAGTGCAAACACAATATGAGACACAGATGTTTTTGTTGTGGTTCCGATAGGTGGTGCTACCATACATCCACATTGATGGAGACTTCAACCCACGAAGGGTAACGGCTGCACGAGTCCACGGAGGGCTCCACCCACGAAGGGTCCATGAAGAAGCAACCTTGTCTATCCCATCATGGCCATCACCCACGAAGTACTTGCCTCACTAGGGTAGATGTTCATGAAGTTTTCGATCTCCTTGCCCTTACAAACTCCTTGGTTCACTCCACAATCTTGTTGGAGGCTACCAAGTGACACCTAACCAATCTAGGAGACACCACTCTCCAAAAGGTAATAGATGGTGTGTTGATGATGAACTCCTTACTCTTGTGCTTCAAATGATAGTCTCCCCAACACTCAACTCACTCTCATAGGATAGGATTTGGTGGAAAGATGATTTCAGTGGAAAGCAACTTGGGGAAGGCTAGAGATCAAGATTCATATGGTTGGATTGGAATATCTTGGTCTCAACACATGAGTAGGTGGCTCTCTCTCAGAAAATGAGTATTAGAAGTGTAGGCACGATCTGATGGCTTCCCTCATGAATGAGGAGAGGGTGGAGGGGTATATATAGCCTCCACACAAAATCTAACTGTTACACACATTATACCAAACTCGGTGGGACCGAATCAGAAAACTCGATCGGACCGATTTAGTGCATATGTGACCGTTAGGCAATTTCGGTGGGACCGACATGTCATCTCGGTGGGACCGATATCATTAGGGTTAGGGCATAACGTAATCTCGATTGGACCGATTACTCAAACTTGGTTGGACCGATTACTCAAACTCGGTTGGACCGACTTTGGTAATAAGCTAACCAGAGAGTTGGTCTGGCAAACTCAGTGGGACTGATTCGCTTGTCTCGGTGGGACCGAAGCATTACGAAAAGGAAACAGAGAGTTTGCATTGCAGACTCGATGGGACCGATCGCTCATCTCGGTTAGATCAAAACGTTACGAAGGCAAACAGAGAGTTTGCAACCCATCTCGGTGAGACCGAGATCCCTATCGGTGAAACCGAAAAGACTTGGGTTTCTGGCAGTGGCTATGTCAAATGAACTCGGTGGCATCGGATAGATCAAATTGGTGGGGCCGAGTTTGAATTTTGGTTTGGGACAAATGTGGATATGAGAAAGTGGTTGAGGGCTTTTGGAGCATATCACTAACCATTTTGAGCAAGCAAGCCATTAAGCAACACCTCATCCCCTTTTAATAGTATTGGCTTTCCTATAGACTCAATGTGATCTTGGATCACTAAAATAGAAAATGTAGAGTCTTGGACTTTGAAGCTTGAGCCAATATTTTGTCCTTAGCATTTTGAGGGGTCCACATTCCTTATCCATGCCATGCCAATCATTGAACTTTCCTAAAATATTTATCTTGTAATGGCACTAGTTCAGTGAGCTATATGTTGTTAATCATTACCAAAACCACCCAGGGATAGTTACACTTTCAGCATCCTATGGTGCACACGCGTGATCCACGTGGCTGGGGTTCCGGCCAATCATAACGTAACACATAATAGGCTCAGCGCACACTGTTTCCGGAATCGACGGAGATGAACCATGTGCGATAATGAACGAGCAAAATTGTGAGGGAAGCCAAATTTCTGTTGTCGTTTGTCGTTGAGCTCTTGAATACCACCGCACTGGACGACTGCCCGGCCCCTCCATCTCAGAGCTCTCTCCAGGCGTCGTCCATGGCACTGCGGTGCACAGTAACTGGTACGAAAGCGATGGCATCCTGCCGCGCCGTGTTCCTCGCCGCCCGCGACAGCGCACATGGTAAGTAAGCGATGGCATCTCGCTGCACCGAGTTCATCGCCGCCGGCAGCCAGACAGTTACATGGGCGGACTTTGAGGCTGCCATGGCTGAATGGGTGGTTGATTTAGAGGCGTCCAAAGCCGCACAGAAGGAGCAGAAAAGGCAGAAAGCAGTCAAGAAAAGAGAGTCCCGCCGCTGCAACAAAAAAGAGGTCGCACGCCGTGGTGAGGAGAGCTTGGCGAAGATCGAAGCATGGTGGGCTGCCGCCTACAAGGCCGGGAAGGAGAACGTTGACATCTCGCTAGCATACCCCGATGGCAGCATGTGAGAGTAGTTTAAGTTTGTAGTATTAGAGCAAATTACCAGTAGTACTTTAGGTTTGTAGTATTAATGTACAATGTCGGTAAGAGCATCCTTTGAGGGCTTTGAGTGTTGATTAACATGTGTGCCCGTGTGCTTTTTTGCGTTAATCATGTCGGCATTCTGGGAACGGGGGTCCCCAGACTTGCTTGCCTGCGGCCTGCGGCGTGGCTCAAGTGGTGGCCCAATACGGCCCATCTTCATCAGCACAAGACTCAAGACCCTCTCGAGGGGCCAAGCCTCGCGGGGTGGACGACGCAAGGCTTCCTCAGGGATGGCCTCGCCAGGCAGGCTCCCGAGGAGGCGGAGAGATCAAGGCAGGGTACCTCGCGAGGTGCTCGTGACGCAAGTCATGACGATCAAGACCAGGCGGGCGCCAGGCGGGCGCCGGCCTGCACAGTGTCCTTGTTTCCTCTTTGGTGCAAAGGGGGAAAGCACAGACGTTGAGTACCGAGGCATCAGGCAAAGGTTGCCATTTCAGTGCAACGAGACCAAGACCAGCGGAGCGGCAGGATGGAGGTCACCATGGAGTGCAAGGCGGCGTCATCACCAGTGCTTTTGGCAGCCGAACACCAACTTTAGTCAGGATAACTTGTACTGGACGTTCCCTTCGAAATGGCCGTTGTTGGCGCCCTTCCCGCTCAATATTTGGGAAGAGGCCTAGGGCCTCTATAAATAGGACTAGCCACCACAGTAGAGAGGGACCGGATCCAGACTTTGGGAAGCCTAGAGAGAGAGGCGATCAAACTCACCCTAGCAGTTCATCACACCAGCTCAAGAACACCTCTCGCGAGGCTATTCTCCCTTTGTACTGTTCATCACCAGCCCCTGAGGCAATCCACCACACCACACACTGGAGTAGGGTATTACACCACAACGGTGGCACGAACCAGTATAAATCTCGTGTCCCTTGTGTTGTTCATCGTTTCTAGCCTAGATCTCACAAGGCGATCGGACGTAGAACGGTAGGGGAGAGATCTTCGTGCGCACCCCAGTGTTCGAACCTTAAGGGTCTGCCGGAACCCAACATCCGACATTTGGCGCAGCAGGTAGGGGTGCGCCGGAGCTCTCCCTTCCGTCGACCCGTTCCCCGTTAACACCACGCTCTGCCCTCATGGCGGCCAACGCACTGCCCGCTCCAGCTGTCGACGCCGGCTCGGAGACCAGGGGGCTCCGAGCCTTGGCCCCCGCCTTGCGACAGGTGCAGTGGCCGCACAAGTTCAAGCCGGACATGCCACCGTGCTATGATGGCACGACCGACCCGTAGGCCTTCCTTCTGGTATATGAAGAAGCCATCCTCAAGGCCGGAGGCGACGACAAGGTCATGGCGAACTGGCTGCCTATGGCCCTCACCGGCATCCCGCGCATGTGTCTGCTCCACCTGCCAGCGGCTTCTGTGGCCTCCTGGGAGGAGTTGCGCAACCTCTTCCTCTCCCATCATGCTGCGCTGGCACCCCCAGTCGTCGCGGCCATCCTGGGCGGATCGCAGGCGCCACCTTCGAGCCGCCACGTCAAGCCATTCGTCCGCCAGATCGGCGCCACCCTCAAGCACCGAGAAACTCCCCCGGGCTGGGTGGCACCCAAGGCCGATTTGACCTTCAGCTCGGATGATCACCCCTCCAACACCGCCTGTGCGGGAGCGCTCCCGATGCTATGCACCCCCACCATCTGCCAAGTGGCCGTCACCAGGACCCTCATCGACGGTGGCGCCGGCCTCAACGTGCTCTCGGTGGAGGCCTTCATCCTCCTTCACGTGCCGCTAGAGCGGCTTCAACCCAGCAGTCCCTTCTTGGGCGTCGGAGGCGGTTCCGCCGGCTCCCTGGGGTAGATCCACCTCCCGGGGACCTTCGGCACCCACGACAACTTCCGCACGGAGCTGATCGACTTTGACATCGCCCCCATCGGCCTCCCGTACAATGCCATCCTCGGCTACCCAGCCTTGGCCCAGTTCATGGCAGCGACTCACCCGGCGTACAACCTCATGAAGATGCCCGGGAGCAGCGGCGTCCTTACCATGTCCAGAGACACAAGGGATGCGCTGCAGGTGCTCAAGCTTGCTTTCAAGGCGGCCGCAGTGGCGTAGCTCGCCAGCGCAGATGTCCTCGAGCCCAAGGGGGCTGCGGAGGCTAAGAAGAAGCAGCTATTCAGCCAAGACAAGGCGGAGACCAAGCAGGTACCGGTTGACGAGGATGGATCCATTGGTGCCACCTTCACCATAGGCGCCAACCTTGAGCCTGAGCAGGAGGAGGCCCTGGTCAGGTTCCTGCGCGCAAACAAGAAGGTGTTTGCATGGGAGCCTAATCAGCTGGCAGGGGTCCCAAGGGATGTAATTGAACATCATCTCAACGTGTGCCCCAACGTGCGCCCCGTGAAGCAGAAGGCAAGCGACAGTCCACTGAAAAGCAGGCCTTCATCGTCCAAGAAACCCGCAAGTTAGATGCAGCAGGAGTCATTCGCGAGGTCCGCTACCCTAATTGGCTGGCCAACCCTGTTGTCATGCCAAAAAGGGAGGAAAGGAACGCATGTGTGTCGACTTCACCAACCTCGACAAGGCCTGCCCACAGGATCCATTCCCTCTCCCTCGCATCGACCAGATCGTCGACTCTACCGCTGAGTGTGACCTATTGTGCTTCCTGGATGCCTTCTCGGGCTATCACCAGATCAAGATGGCGGTAGAAGACGTGGAGAAAACGGCCTTCCTGACCCCGTGTGGAGTGTACTGCTATACCTGCATGCCATTTGTGTTGCGCAATGCAGGCGCGACCTTTCAGCGGCTGATGCACATCGCCTTGGGCCGACAGCTCGGGAGGAACGCTGAAGCTTATGTCGATGACATTGTGGTGAAGTCTCGGGAGGCAAAAACCCTGATACAGGACCTGGAAGAGACCTTCGCAAGCCTCAATGAAGTGGACCTGTGGCTCAACCCGGAGAAGTGCCTGTTCGAAGTCCCCTCGGGCAAGCTCCTGGGCTTCCTCGTGTCCCACAAGGGCATCGAGGCCAACCCAGAGAAGGTCAAGGCGGTCGAAGACATGAGCCTGCGAAGACCCTCAGAGAAATGCAGAAGCTCACTGGGCGTGTAACCGCGTTAGGACGTTTCATCTCCAAGCTGGGGGAGCGAGCACTACCCTTCTTCAAGCTGATGAAGAAGAAAGGCCCCTTCGAATGGACTGAAGAGGCCGACAAGGCATTCCAAGACCTTAAGAGGTACCTTACCAGCCCTCCGGTGCTGGTAGCTCCGCGCCCTAGGAGCCCTTGGTGCTCTACCTTGCAGCCACCCCCTATTCCGCTAGCGCAGCCCTGGTGGCGGTTAGAGAGGAGCGCCGGACCAAGGCTGCAGACGCAGTCTCGGCCGAAGCGGAGCAAGGTTAGGAAGGCCTCGCGAAGACCACGACCATAGCAAAAAAGGATCAGCCTCATCAGGGGAACGCACCCAGAGCGGAGGAGGCCCCTCCAGGCGACCAAGCGCCGGGGGCTACGTTGTCTCAGGAGGTACCTCAACCTCCTGAGGACGCGGGCTGCTCCAGCACCCTCGTTGAGCACCCGGTATACTTCGTCAGCACCGTGCTACGGGACGCAAGGGTGCGGTACCCCATGCCCCCAAAACTCCTCCTCGCAACGTTAGTGGCTTCGCGCAAGCTGCGGCACTACTTTCAAGGCCATCCCATCAAGGTCGTCTCAGCATACCCCTTGGAAAGGGTACTCAGGAGCCGCAACTCAGCTGGAAGAGTCGCTAAAATGAACATCGAACTGCAAGCGTTTCAGCTGGAATTCAGCACGACCAGAGTCATCAAGGGAGCCACCCTTGCAGATTTCGTGGCCAAATGGGCAGAGGCACCGGGGCTCAAAGCGGGCGTGGACCGGTCGCTTTCCCCGGGAAGTGAGGTCCCAGACGGCTAGGTCATGTACTTCGACGGAGCATTCTCGCGACAGGGCGCGGTGGCTGGCGCAGTGCTCATATCCCGCACTCAGGACAAGCTCTACTATGTTGTGCAACTCTGCTTCCAACATGGAGAGAAGGTCTCCAACAACATAGCAGGGTACGAGGGCCTAATAGCGGGCTTGAAAGGTGCAGACGCCTTGGGGGTGAAGCGCCTCATCATCAAGGGTGATTCACAACTCCTCGTCAACTTCTCCAACAAGGTATATGAGCCGAAGGACGAGCACATGGAAGCGTATCTCGCAGAGGTCCGCAGGATGGAGAAACAGTTTTGGGGGCTAGAGTTGCAACACGTGCCTCACGGAACCAATCAAGAGGCTGATGACATCGCCAAGAGGGCATCCAGGCGGCTGCTTCAGGAGCCGGGCGTCTTCGAGGAGTGAATCTTCAAACCCTCGTCGGCGGAATCACTATGAAGCACAGCATAGCCTAGGGAGGAGCTCCCTCAACCGCCTGCCTCGAGAGCCCCAGCCTGCGGCCCAACCTCAGGGGAACGCTTGCTCCTGGCGCTGGAGCCCCAGGAGGGGTGTTGGACCGCAGAGTTCAAGGATTACTTGATGCAAGGGACCCTGCCGGAGAAGGAGGAGGACGTGGAGCACATGGCGCGGTAGGCCACAGCCTACTGCATCCAAGACGGAGAGCTCTGCCGAAAGCGGCCGAATGACGTTACTCTATGTTGCATCTCCAGGGAGCAAGGAAAAGAGCTGCTGGCAGACATTCACGGTGGGGACTGCGGGCACCACTCGTCCTCGCGCACACTCGTTGGCAAGGCGTTTCATAGCGGTTTCTATTGGCCAACAGCACTCAACAACGCAATCGAGCTGGTGAAGGCTTGTGAAGCCTGTCAGTTCCATGCCAAGCAGATTCACCAGCCAGCTCAGGGCCTTCAGACCATTCCCCTCTCATGGCCGTTCGCTATTTGGGGACTGGACATCCTTGGCCCATTTCCTCGGGCGCCAGGGGACTATCGCTACCTTTACGTCATCATTGACAAATTCACTAAGTGGGCCGAGGTGGAAGCTGTCCGCACCATCCCAGCTGGCTCAGCAGTCAAGTTCATCAGGGGCCTCGTGAGCCGGTTTGGGGTACCCAATCGCATCATCACTGACAATGGTTCGCAGTTCACCAGCAATCTCTTCAAAACATATTGTGCCAACCTTGGAACGCAGATATGCTACGCTTTGGTGGCGCACCCTCGGAGCAACGGCCAAGCTGAGCGCGCCAACATGGAGGCCCTGAAGGGCCTCAAAACCCGAACCTTCAAGAAGAAGCTGGAGGCCTACAGTAGGGGCTGGCACGACGAGGTTCAGTCCGTGCTATGGTCCATCCGTACTACCGCTACCAAGTTGACCAGCGAAACCCCGTTCTTCCTCGTCTACGGTGCCGAGGCAGTTCTTCCTCACAAGGTCAGGCATCGCTCCACGCGGGTCCTGGATTTCGACGAAGCGCAGCACGACGCCATGCGGGGGGTGGACCTCGTGCTTGGGGAGGAACGTCGTCGGGAGGCTGCGCTTCGGGCTGCGAGATACCAACAAGCACTGCGGCGGTACCACTGCCGCAGCATCCGTCCCAGGACCCTCAAGGTAGGTGACCTCATGCTCAGACGGGTGCTCTCCAGGGAGGGGCTGCAAAAGCTCTCGCCCATGTGGGAGGGCCCGTTCAAGGTTGTTCATGTCTCTAGGCCCGGCGCTGCACGCTTGGAGACTCAGGGGGGGTGCCTATCCCGAAAGCATGGAACAACCAGCATCTCCGGAAGTTCTACCCTTGAAGAAAGGCCCAGAGCCTGTAAAGAAGGCCCGGCGCCTGTGAGTCTAGGCGAACCAAGAAAGGCCCGGTGCTTGTGAAGAAGGCCAACGCCTGAAGCTCATTTTCCCGAGAAAGGCCCGGAGCCTGTGAAGAAGGCCTGTGAAGCTCGCCACCCGTGACACTCTCACGTAATAATGAGTTGGGGATGTACATGCCCCGGAGTCTCCGGAGAGCTGCCCTCGGGCCTCGGGGGCTCCCGCCCACGCCCAGTGGCAGCACTTAGCTCTGTGCTGGTGAGAAGACGTCGAAGACTAGATTAGGTGCCGTACGCGGCTTTTTCATTTGCTTTCTGCAGTTGACTTGTTCGTTCCTATTTGAAGTTTTATTGGAGTTGTTGTCGCCCTTAGCTTGTGACTCTTTGTCTTTTTTGCCCACTTGCCTCGTTTTCTCTCGCGTGAGTCTCGCGAGGGGGCTACGCGGGCACCCTCATGAGTGTTTTATGCCTCGGTCATTTGAAGCTTTCCTATCCAAGTCCACTACGGGAGCACCCCTTCCCAGTCCGTGCCCCACGAGCATCGCGACACGAACACAGGACCTGAATCGGCCGCCTCCGCGATCGAGACCAGAAGCTACCCCTCCTGATTAATCCTTACAGGACATGAAGCGCGCGGCGAGGCCTCGGCCTCTGGAAGCGAAGACCGCGACAAGTTCCCCCGAGCTAAGTAATTCATGCACGCGGGCATGCGGCACAAAAACACAGCACCGAAATAGCAAAAACAGCATGGTAATTAACAACAATAGTCCATCCCGCCCCCACGGGGATCTACACTACTTTCTCTTTGTGGAGGGAAGGGAGAAAAACAAAATAGACATGACTCGCTCGGCACTAGCTCGCGGCGAGGGCTCGTACTGCCTCCGGAGCTCAGTCAGACTCCTCCTCGCGCTTCACCGAGGCGCGACGGTGGACTAACCGCTGCCTCCCTCAAGGCGGGTGCAATGGCACGGAGGCTGGTCGCGGCCACCGCTGGAGGAGCTGCTGTCCGAAGGAGAGTCGCCGAAGCTTGGCGAACCACGAGCGCCGCCGCCCGCGCGCCTGTCGTCATCTTCATCCAGATCATCGCTGGGGCTGGGTACCCGGCCACGGTGATCGTCTTCCGGGCAGCACCCGGCACGGAGGCCGCCTTCTCCGAACATCCTCACGTAGAGGGTGGCGTCTCCATCAAACTTGAAGTGCAGGGTGCACCGCTAGTTCAGGCCACACGCGCGGGCAAACCTTTGCCAGCCGCGGGTCAGGGCCACATTCCCGGCGACGGAGACCTCCAGCGAAGCCCAGGAGGCCCTGCTGCAGCAACCGTCCGCTTGAAGCCAGAGGCCGCTCGGAGCGCCAGCCGGAAGTTCACCAACAAAGAAGCGGGGAAGCTGGAGCTAGGTGCTGGTCGGGTCCACCGACCACACGATGAACTCCGGCAGCACCTCCGCCGAGTGGAAGCGCGGCCTGGGAGGCCGCGCAGTCATGGCGCGCCTCTCCTCGACAACCAGGCACCCATCGCCGCGCAGGGGATCGCCTCCACGACCACGGGAAGCCACTACGGGAGCCACAGGATGCTTGCGTGGACGGCCTAGGCCGCACTTGGCCGGGGGAGAGTCAGGCCCTTCCCGACGAGCCTTTCCCTTCTCTGCGGCCGAGAACCTCTTCGGCGGCGCCATAGGAGATGGCGAGTAGCTGGGATGGAGAGAAATAAGGAAGCAAGGAGGGAGATGGACAGCGGAGGCCTGCGCCCTCCTGCATTTATAACCGGAAGGAAGCCAACCGTCGGCCTCCACGTTTGCAGGTAATCATGATCCATTTCTGCATGCAGGGACTTGTCAAGTCGAGCGGTTACCGAGGCAGCATGGGGAAGCGGAGACGCCCACGTCCAATCAACCGCCACACGACGCACAAGGCCGCAGGCTAATGGGGCCCGTGGCGCTCCGCACTTGCCCCTTCGCATCTCCGCTAAGCCAAGTCCGAGCGCGCCTTGGGCCCGAGGGCTACTGTCGGCGTTCTGGGAACGGGGGTCCCCAGACTTGCCTGTCTGCGGCCTGCGGCGTGGCTCAAGTGGTGGCCCAGTACGGCCCATCTTCATCAGCACAAGACTCAAGACCCTCGCGGGGGTCCAAGCCTCGCGGGGCGGACGACACAAGGCTTCCTCAGGGACGACCTCGCCAGGCAGGCTCGCGAGGAGGCGGAGAGATCAAGGCAGGGTACCTCGCGAGGTGCTCGTGATGCAAGCGATGACGATCGAGACCAGGCGGGTGCTGGCCTGCGCAGTGTCCTTGTTTCCTCTTTGGTGCAAAGGGGGAAAGCACAGACATTGAGTACCGAGGCATCAGGCAAAGGTTGCCATTTCAGTGCAACGAGAACAAGACCAGCGTAGCGGCAGGATGGAGGTCACTGTGGAGTGCAAGGCGGCGTCATCACCAGTGCTTTTGGCAGCCGAAGACCAACTTTAGTCAGGATAACTTGTACTGGACGTTCCCTTCGAAATGGTCGTTGTTGGCGCCCTTCCTGCTCAATATTTGGGAAGAGGCCCAGGGCCTCTATAAATAGGACTAGCCACCATAGTAGAGAGGGACTGGATCCAGACTTTGGGAAGCCTAGAGAGAGAGGCGATCGAACTCACCCTAGCAGTTCATCGCACCAGCTCAAGAACACCTCTCGTGAGGCTATTCTCCCTTTGTACTGTTCATCACCAGCCCCTGAGGCAATCCACCACACCACACACTAGAGTAGGGTATTACACCACAACGGTGGCACGAACCAGTATAAATCTCGTGTCCCTTGCGTTGTTCATCGTTTCTAGCCTAGATCTCACAAGGCAATCAGACGTAGAACGGTAGGGGAGAGATCTTCGTGCGCACCCCAGTGTTCGAACCTTAAGGGTCTGCCGGAACCCAACATCCGACAAATCATTAAAGGATCACAAAACACACGGTTTCTATGTCGTACCTGTCTGCATTTTTTGCGTTAATGACCCATAAGACAGTTACATGTGCGATGTTTACTAATAAACCATGCGTACCATTGACCGAAAAAAATCAGTACACGTGTACATTTTTTTGGAGACGGGATCTGCCAACTTTGTTTTTTCTCGCAGATGAGTATTTTACGCGCTTCGTTTGTGTTGTGTGTTGTCACGCCCAATATGCGACCCTATCCAAAAGGAACTCGAAGGTCCCACCAAGGATAGACCCATATATTGGAACGCTTTTGCAAGGTGGATATCATTACATCAACATTACATAATAGAGGGGATACATCCAATACATACAATGTCACATGAATACAACAATACCACGTGCAAGAACAACATCCGACTACGGATGAATCATAAACAGAAACTCAAATCATATCCACCCTGCTAGCCCAGGCTGCCGACCTGGAACCTATCCCTTGATCGAAGAAGCAGAAGAAGAACTCAAAGCAAGCAAGCATCGCTCTCACGTCATGATCATCGCAACCTGTACCTGCAACTGTTGTTGTAGTAATCTGTGAGCCACGAGGACTCAGCAATCCCATTACCATGGGTATCAAGACTAGCAAAGCTTAGTGGGAAAAGAAGGGGTAAAGTGGTGAGGTTGCAGCAGCGGATAACCAATGTATGGTGGCTAACATACGCAAATGAGAGCGAGAAGAGAAACAAAGGAACGGTCGTCAACTAGCAATGATCAAGAGGTGATCCTGAACTCCTACTTACGGCAAACATAACCCAGAAACCGTGTTCACTTCCCGGACTCCGCCGAGAAGAGACCATCACGGCTACACACGCGGTTGATGCATTTTAATTCGGATCTGGTGTCAAGTTATCTACAACCGGACATTAACAAATTCCCATCTGCCACATGACCGCGGGACGGCTCTCGAAAGTTTATACCCTGCCGGGGTGTCCCAACTTAGCCCATGACAAGCTCTCGCGATCAACGAAGGAATAGACCTTCTCCTATGAAGATCCGATCAGTCTCGGAATCCCGGTTTACAAGACATTTCGACAATGGTAAAACAAGACCAGCAAAGCTGCCCGCTGTGCTGACAATCCCGATAGGAGCTGCACATATCTCGTTCTCAGGGCACACCGGATGAGCAAGACGACGGGTTGGCATAGACCCTGGTTGCCCAGGGGGCGCCGGACATCGCTCGGTTTGGACCAACACTTAGACAAGCATTGGCCTGGGGGGCTAAAATAAAGATGACCCTCGAGAGAGCGACTCCCAAGGGAAAAAGTAGGTGGTGGTGAGGCAAATGGTAAAACCAAGGTTGGGCCTTGCTGGACAAGTTTTATTCAAAGCGAACTGTCAGGGGGGTCCCATAAATCACCCGACCGCGTTAGGAACGCAAAATCTGGGAACATAACACCGGTATGACGGAAACTAGGGTGGCAAGAGTGGAACAAAACACCAGGCATAAGGCCGAGCCTTCCACCCTTTACCAAGTATATAGATGCATTAATAATATAAGAGATATTGTGATATCCCAACCAAAATCCTGTCCACCATGGAGAAATCTTCAACTTCACCTGCAACTAGCAACGCTATAAGAGGGGCTGAGCAAAAGCGGTAACATAGCCAAACAACGGTTTGCTAGGAATGGTGTCAAAGGTTAGAGGTTCATGGCAACATGGGATGGCTTGATAAACAGGTAATAGGTAGCACAGTATAGCGATAGAACGAAGCAACTAGCATAGCAATGATAGTAGTGAGATCCAGGGTAGCGGTCATCTTGCCTGAAATCCCGCAAGGAAGAAGAACGAGTCCATGAAGAAGATGAAGCCACGAAGACGAACCACACGTAGACGAACGCATCCTCACGATCGCAACGAAACGGGAACTATCGAGAAGAAGCATGTAACATGGTAAACACACCACACATGAACAAGACATGATGCACAACAAGCATGATGCATGACAAAGTCTACATGAAGCTACTCATGGCAAGAGATGATGCAAACAAGAACAACACATCAAGGCAAGTTTAAATGAGGCCGGGAACAACATATAACAATTCCGGTAAGTCCTCATATGCAAATTTCGAAATTGGTCCAGATCTGAATAAACCTTATGTTCAAGTTGTTAAACAGCAAGTTAAGATGCACCAAGATGATCTACACGAAATTCTAGTCAAGTTACATATAAAGTTCATTAGATTCGGAGCTACGGCCTAGAAGATATGAGCAAAACAAGTTAAACATGGCATTGATGCAAAATGCATACAAACATCAAGCGAACACCTCAAAACAAGGATGCAACATGGTAATATGAAGCTACATGCAAAAACAAGCAAGTTTCATATAGAGCACACTCAAAACGGAGCAACGGTTCAACACCCACACACTATACAAGTCATAAAAACAATCTGTCCATAACAGCAACTAGGCATCTTACAAGCATCAAAACAATATGCTACAGCACCCCAACATAATAACAAAAGGCATGGGCATGAATTACAGGTAAAGCATAACAAAACATGAACACTGAGCTATCTCCAGAAACAACTAGAACATGCTCAAAATGACATGGAGATATTGCAAATAATAACAGTTTCAGACTTATCAGGAAATAACATCAGGTTGCAATGTTTAGAGCTATCAAACGACATGTTACAGGAACTTATCATGGCAAACAAAGGCATGGCATGAATCTACTAATTGCATAGATCAAAAGTCCCTTACTGACCATGAGCCAAAAAGGATCAGAAGATAAGATGGCACCCATGTAAACATGGCAAGTTATATTACAGATTCATACATGGCAGGAACAACAATAAGTAGGTATGTTGATGAGCTTGAACCACTCACCACAGAGCAATACATGGCATGGCAAGGCAACCAATGGTAAGAAGGCATGTTTGTGATGCTAAGCATAGCAAGAGCAAGGTCATAGGGTGCATGGAACACTAGCAAAACACATGGGAACAAGTGAACTTAATGTTAACAGGCTGATAGCAACATTTTCAAGCAACTTTGGAGCAAGAAATGAACAAGCTACAGTAAGCTATAAATGCAACCAGGGGCATGGATGGATAGGGCATAACATGTAGATCAAAACATGTTTATAGAACATCTCCAGATTATGCATAGAATGATTAGTAGAAGCATGTTTACATAGCAACAAAATATAACAGAATCAGTCAGGAAAACAGCAACAGCAAGTACACTACTTAACAAGCTCGATGCACTCAGCACACAACTCACAAAAATACATAGGTGGCACCCCTGGAAATATGGCATATCATAGATCAAAACACATGTAGACATCAACCTCATCGGATGCACACATCAAACATGGCAAAAATGACAAATGAGCAAGTTATAACAGTTTCAGCAGGTTAACATCAACATGCACTCTTCCAACAGCATTTCGGGCATCAAGATGAGCTCAAATGAAAATGATGCAATGAGATGAAATGAAGTACTCGTCGAGGCGAACAATTTGACATATTATATGCACGAAACGGAGCAACGGATGCAGAGATGCAGCATGATGAACATGGCATGATTATGCAAAATCCTGAGGACTTAGAGAAATATACCCCTCCGAAACAGATCTAGGGTTGACTTGCACGTAGATCGAGGTTCGCCGGAATCCTTGCCGGAGTTGGAGAGGACGACGGAGATGAGGCCGGAGAGGAGGGGGAAGGTCGGGGACGAGGCGCTCCGGGCCAGATCAGGCCGGATCCGGCCGGAGGAGGCGAGGGGGAGGCACGGCGGCGCGCCGGAGGCCGGGCGGCGCGGCGAGGCGACGGCCGGCGCACGCGGGAGCGGACGCGGCGGCCGGACGGGAGGAGGCGCAGTGCGCGCGCGGGAGGAGGCGACCCTCCTGGGCGGCGGCGGCGGCGGCGAGGCAGGACGCCGGCGACGGGCGGGCTGCCGGCGAGGCGCCCGGCAGGCAACGGCGGGGCACGCCGGCGGGGATCTCCGGGGCGAGGTCGGGCGGCGCGGGCCTGGGCCCGGGCGGGCCCACGATGGGCTTCCCCGGGCCGCGCGGTGGGAGGCGGCGGCGGGCGACAGGTGGCAGGCGGCGATAGGAGCAGAGCGGTGGCGCGGGCGACGTGGCGCCTTCCTATTGGATGGAGCGACGTGGCGGGTGGCGTTGGACATGTCCGGCGGCGGGGATGAAATGTCCGGCGGCGCGCGGGGAGCGGGGCTAGGGTTGGACTGCGGGATTTTCGGGGAGGATCACATATTTATAGGCAGAGGGAGCTAGGAGAGTCCAAATGAGGAGCGGTTTTCGGCCACGCGATCGTGAACGAACGACCGAGAGCATGGAGGGGAGTTTGCTGGGTTTTGGCCACTTTGGAAGGGGTGTTGGGCTGCAAAGAGAAGGGGGCTTTACGGTTACCCGGTTAACCGTTGGAGTATCAAACGACCTCCAAATGACACGAAACTTGACAGGCGGTCTACCGGTGCTATACCAAGGCCACTTGGCAAACCTCGGGCCATTCCGAGAAAGTTTAATACCCACTCACAACAGGAGACAAAAGGGGACGCCGGGGGACATAGGAGTGCCGGATTGCAAAACGGACAACAGGGAAAATGCTCGGATGCATGAGACGAACACGAATGCAAATGCGATGCACATGACGACATGACAATATGCAACACGCAAGCAAATGACATGGCAACGATGACGAATAACTGGCGGACACCTGGCGCATCGAATCCGGGGCGTTACATGTGTTTCCCCCGCCCAAGTTTCAAATTTCATAGCGAAATTTTCATTAGGCACGGGATTTTAGAATTTATTCCTCCAACAACATCCCCACCCTCAGTATCCCCCCTCGCGCCTCCCCCTACCGGCATCTCATACCACCGCCGCCGCAACCACAGCTTCAACCACATCTAGGTTCTGCTCGGATCCAGTCAGGTAACCCACCGATCTCTATCACGGCCCCGTCCTGATTGCTTAAATGGCGCCTGCGAAACATCCTCATGCCTCCAAATCCCCCCGCCAGGAGCTGATGGCGGTCCATGGCGCGATGGCCGCTGTGCGTGTTGATCCGGAGGAACACCTCGCCTCCGCTGCCGCCGCTGACATGGTGCAGGCTCTAGCCCAGATGAAGTCCCCCAGCGACTACCCCCCAGGACTTAATAGGTAAGATCTGACCAGCTAAATCTTACCAATACCACTTGCAACGGCTATGATTTGCACGGTTGATTTATTAAGCATGTTCATGCCTTGTTTATTTCAGTACCGCACACTATATGATGTTCAAATATTACCGTGTCCAGCTCAATTTCACCAATACCAGCAACAAACTTACAATACACGACTCAGGATATCACTAGAGATGCTGCCCATTTGCTATTTTTAGTGGATGCTAACCCTGTTGTACTTAACATACCTGTCCATGTACTTACGCAGGGTCAAAATGGCCGATGCTTTTGTTTGCCGTCGAGGTGAGCTGCATCCCATGTCTTACAGTACTTCACATCATTTGTGCAATTGCAGTTTAACTTCTACCATTTACTGGTTGCCTGTAGGTACACATGTCAGTGGCACTGATCCACGCTTCGACCCGGAGGAACAGCTCACCTCCGCCACCGCTGACTTTGGGCGGGCTTTGGCCAATATGAAGTGCCCCAGCAACTACCTCTCAGGACTTACCAAGTATGTACTCACCAGTTCAATCTTACCAATACCAGTTGCAATTAATGGCTCTGTTTTTACGGTCGATGTATTAAGCATGTTGTAGTAAACATGCCTAACACGTTTTAGCTATTTTCCCTAACTTTTTATTGACAACCGGGCCATTGTCTGCTCTGGCAGCACCTGCCCTATGATGTTTAACTCTGCCAATTGCATTTTTAATCAGTACCGGCTTCAATGGCCATTAAGCCTCTTGCAATTAATAGTTGTATCCATTTTTAAAGAGTTGTATTTCAATGGCTACAAACTTACAAAACATGAATTAGGATGTTGTTAAGCCTATTGCAATTAACAGTTGTATCCATTTTTAAGCCGTCCCTTTGCTACCGTGCTACTCTTTCGAAATGAACATATCAGTACAGATGCTGCCGTTTTATTACCATTTGCTATTTTTGGTGGATGTTAACCCCGTTGTAGTTAACATTAGCTTTCCATGAACTTACACAGGGCTACAATGGGCGATGATTTTGTTTGCCGTCGAGGTTAGCTGCATCCCATGTCTTATACACCATCTATTCCTAAATATAAGTATTTTTAGAGATTCCAATATAGACTACATAAGGAGCAAAATGAGTGAATCTAGATTCTAATCTAAACTATATCTATAATTCTATATACATACATATGTAGTTCATATTGAAATCTCAAAAAAAATACTTGTACTTAGGAACATATGTGATGCGGAGCATCCCTCGATCATCCCCATGGACGTACCTACATCCCCCTCGATACCACTTGGACCTATGACAAGAGCTCGAGCGAAGGCTATCGAAGATAAGGTGAACTCGCTCCTCTTAGAACTACCCTTTTCTACACATGAGTCATGGCTGCTACCTCAAGCGGAAACATTATGTGTGATCAGGTACTTAGAAGAAGTCCACGGAACAGCTACATTCAATGGCCAAGACGGCGAGAACACCTAGCATGAAGGACAAGAAGAAGATCTGCCACAGAAGCTACAGGCTCCGGACGACCAGCCCAGCACGGACGTCCGACCCCTGGAGGTCACAACAGCCCAAGGAAAACAGGCCAGCAAACGCTACAGCGGTCGAACGTCCGACCAGGACCGGACGTTCGACAACTCCCAGGCTCCGGACGACCAAGCCTCTCTGAAAGACCGACACTTCCCCAACAGAACCGAATCTACGGAAATCCGAGGAAGACCGGAAGACAGGACGACCGGCAACAGAACCAAATCTACGAAAGTCCGAAGATCTACGGACGTCCGAACCGTCCCGAGTCTCCGGACATCCGACGCCCACCGGACGTCCGATCCCTAGCTGCATCCAGTTGCGGGCTGAGGCCCATGTACCCCTTCACTTCGCCCATCTTTTGCACTTAGACTATAAATAGACCTCCTCCTCCTCCTAGTGAGGGTTAGCGTTGATTTAGCTCATTTGTGAGATAGAACCTCGCTCATCCATCCGGATCTACTCCTTCGCGAGGGACCGACACCTCCTCGAAGAAGATCCACTTGGATTCAAGACCTCCTTTCGGAGAAGACCAACTTCAAGACCTCCTCATGGAGAAGAACCGGTTACCCTATGTATCATCCCTTGTTGGATTTGGATCTTGTATCACATTGTGCCTCGATGATCAAGCGCATGTGTGACTGTATTCTTGTTGGTTGAGTGTTCTGTCGTATTTTTCTCTCATTCCCCTCCTTGTGTTCTTCGTGTTCCTCATAGGGATCCGCTCCAAACATGAAAGATCGGCCCCTAGGGTTCTACCCTACATCATCTTGGTATCATGATCCATGTTGATCACGTTTTTGGAGCCCCTACCTTTTGTTTTCTAGCTTGATTTTGTTGATGTCGTCCTAAATTCAAAAATCCCCACCAAAAATAGCCCCAATTCTTTTTGTGATTTGTTGGTGTCATGAAGTTTTGCTGGATTTGATCCATGGATTTGTGTTGCCACGTGTGGATCTAGCTTTCCCCACCCGCTCCACCCTTTTCCATCCACAAAATCGCTCGAATTTGACCTCTCCACCTTCCTCCACCTCGAAATAGAGCTGTTCTTCCCATGCCCGCAATCACCTAGGAACCGGACAACCGTGCTCCACCGGACATCCGGCGACCGGATGTCCGTGCTCCACCAGACGTCCGTGGAACCCTGACAAAACTGAAATTTTTTAGTTCGGCCACCACCATTTCTCCACTTTCCACCACCTTTTGCAAACACCTATACCACCATAGCTTCCCACAAACACCACCATTGCATACCCTTTCCGCACTCCGACAAGTTTTGACCCATTTTGATCTCTGAGATTGTGAGTCGTGGTTCCCGTGTCCTATTGTGTTTCGGCTATATAGGTACGGTTCGACATCATCATCACCACCGCTCATCTTCGCAAAGGACTCATCATCGCCAAGGACGGTAACCTCGACGACATCTTTGTCATCCCATGCCATTGCATTGATAACCACATAGCCTTACTTTTGCGTTACTTATGCATCGAGACTAGCCTTTGAGTATTGTTGGCAATGTGACTTGTGCACATTAGTGATCATACTCCGTAGCATACATACCATATCATAGTGGTGCATATCTTGGTATCATCTTTTGGGTTACAAAGTTGTCATCGCATACACAATTGCTATCTTGGTTCGTGAAGTTTTGCATAAGAAAAGAGCTCAAAAGTGAAAGAGCCAAACAAGCTTTTAAGCAAAGAGAGAAAGATAAGCAAAGCGCTTATAAGCAAGAACCATAGCATCATAGTACATTAAGATTGTCATATCCGATCATCTTGGATCATATCATCGGAACACCATACATATAGCATACTTGGGATAGTGGTCGTTGCATTTTTTGCTCCGTAGGTTATGCAAAAGCTCTGTATCCGCCTATGGTGCAATCGTGCTAGCATCTTTCTAGTATTGTGCAACAAGAGCATTTTCGTGGACTCCACATTTTGGTTCATTTTTGGTTTGCACAATCTCAATTATCTATTTGTGTGTGTGTTTCCGTGTACCACTACTTGCTTGGTCTACTTGTTGCATTTGCAAATTTGTGAATCTTTTCCAACAGTATTTAAGCTCACTTACAATTTGTCAGAGTAATGGGCCACGGGTAGGCTAACCCGAGTCCCAGAACCTTTCAAGACATCGGGGCAGGCTGCGCCCCTCGAGTCCCAGAGGCGACTCCAAGATAAGCCGAGTCCCAGAGGCGACTCCAAGATAAGCCGAGTCCCAGAGGCGACTCCAAGACAAGCCGAGTCCCAGAGGAAACTCCAAGACAAGCCGAGTCCCAGAGGCGACTCCAAGATAAGCCGAGTCCCAAAGGCGACTCCAAGATAAGCTGAGTCCCAGAGGCGACTCCAAGACAAGCCGAGTCCCAGAGGCCACTCCAAGATAAGCCGAGTCCCAAAGGCGACTCCAAGATAAGCCGACTCCTGGCCGGCAACTTCCGAAGAGGCCGGCTATAGGGAATCGGCCTGCAACTCCAGCCACCCCGTTTATTGAGGGCGGGCATGGCCACAGTGCGCCGTACCGACGGAGATCTCCATCCGGCGCGGCACTGTTACCATGCCAGCCCTGACATCAGCCCCTGGGGGCGGGGCCCTGTGCCCACGACGGTCTGTCTGTACGACCCAGAGACGGCGGGTCCCGCTGGTCGGCGGGACTGCAAAAGACGGCGAGAGCACCAGAAGACGGACCCGTTGGGAGTCGCCCCCCCGGAGTCGGCTGGCCCCTCCCACGGGCCCCACACGCCATAAACCAGACGCGGCAGGGAATGGCAACAGTGATCGCCCGTCGGGCGGCGACACTGTTGCCATGACCCCATGACCAAGCCAGCGTCATTAGAAGCGCGGCTACAGTAATCCGCAGCCGGCAAGACCCGCCCGCGGCAGACAAGGGCTGTCGGCTCCGTACTAGGCAAGTCGGCGGGACCCACCAGTCGGCGGGCCCCAGCAGTCGGCGGAGAAGACGGCGGCCTGAGAGACTGACGGCTAGGACCCGTGTCCAGCCAGATTTACCATTGTACCCCTGGGGGGTAGGCCTATAAAAACCCCCCAGGGCACCCATGCAAAGGGTTCGAATCCATTAGCAGTAGACCAGATCACATAGGAAGGAGAGAGCTAGCCTTGCCTTCTCCTACCTCCAGAAACAGCTCAAGGAGCAACCTTGTACTCACTTTGCCTTAGTGACCATGCGGATACCCCGCAGAGCAGCAGTAGGGGTGTTATCTCCGCGGAGAGCCCTGAAGCTGGGTAAGATCCACCGGCGTGCATGTCTTCGCCTCATCCCGTTTCCAGGCACCGGCGACGTTCTACTCACCCCCACTATGATAAGCCATCCTTTGGCATATGTCGCACCCAACCCCCGACATTTGGCGCCCACCGTGGGGCGAGGTGCACCGTCGTCCGGAGATCTGTTCTGGACGGGAACCATTTTCCTCCCTGGCGAGCGCAGCAAGCCAGGCTCGCTATACGGAGTTTGCATCGACGCGCTGCGTGGCACTGAGGCCGCCTGCGCAGCTAGCTACCTCGCCGAACTTGTCGGCGAGGTTCGCCTCTCCGACGAGCCTGCGTCCGACGCAGGCACGGGCGGCCCCGGGAGCCTCCTCGCGGGCCTCCTCGACCAACTCCACGTCACCGGCGAGCCTGCCGTGGACTTGGAGTCCGTAGGCTCCACCGACCCGATGCTGGTCGACTCCGACGCCGCGTCGCTCGACGCGTTCCCCACCAACATGGTGGTCTACGACAAGCCGCTCCCTCACGAGGAGAGCAGCAGAAGCGCCGTCACGGAGGTGCTCGTCATCAGTCATGGCGAGCGTTTCGGTGAGGGAGCTCATGACCCACTCGACGCGGCTCTACGAGACCTGACCGCGCCTATTTCGGAGGATGCTGATGCCGATACGCTGGAGGCACGCTGCCTTCAGATCATCGAAGGCGCGAAGAAGCTGGCCAGCATGAGGCGCTTGTCAGAAGCCTACCAGCGTGAGATGGATCGCGCTGTGGGCGGCTCGCCGACTCCGACTGGGCCTAGCCGCCTAGGCGCGGTCCAGCAGCGCGGCGTGGCCATCACCCACCTATTCGGGGCCAATCGCCCCGTGTACGCCACGCCTGTGGAGAACATCCGCGCCGCCGAGGCGGTGACGGGTGAGCTAAAAAACTACGAAGGTGAAGAGCGCCGCCTGATGACGGAGCGAGTCCAGCAGCACCTCGACGCGGCTGCCGCGCAGAATGCAGCCGGCGGCCGCACGGAGGCGCCGCAGCAACCAAACGACGACCTGCCTCCCCGCCGAGATCAAGGCGCGACGTATCGGACGCCGACTGGCAGAGTCCGCAGAAGAAAAGACAAAGAGCCGGCTGTCAGCCACAGTCGGACTCGCATCACCATCGAGCGCAACTAAGACGGCCGCCCAAGAGCAGTGGAACGGCAGGGCGACTATCTGCCTCCCCCACCACGAAGAGAAAGGCGAGTCTCCCCGCCGCCCGTTGAGCATCCGACTCTAGGTGGCCGCCTTGGCCGCCGGGAGGGAGTCGGAGAGAATGACGCCCGCCACCGGATCGACCGACTCCACCGATCCCTGGTGCTGGAAGAAGAAGACAAGTTGGGTCCGCCCTGCTTCGGACCTCGCATCCGAGACGAGCCCTTTCCCAAAGGGTTCACGCTCCCCCAAGACATGCCCAAGTATACTGGCTCTGTGAAGTCGGAAGACTGGCTAGTTGACTACTCCACAGCCGTCAACATAGCGAACGGCAACAAGCGTGTTGCCATGAAGTATGTTCCACCCATTCTCCAGGGCACGGCCCGGATGTGGTTGAACAGCCTAAAGCCCCGCAGCATCAACAGCTGGGTCGACTTCACCAAAGCCTTCATCCGCAACTTCACGAGCACGTACAAGCGACCTCCCAAGCCTCGCCAGCTTTCCTTGTGCGTGCAAGGCCCCGACGAGTCAACACGTGACTACCTCACGCGCTGGGCCAAGCTTCAGAACTCCTGCGAGGGCGTGCACGAGGTGCAGGCTATCGAATACTTCACCGCCGGGTGCAGAGAAGGCACCCTCCTAAAGCACAAGCTCCTCTGCGATGAGCCGGAGACCCTCGACGAGCTGCTGATCATAGCAGACAAGTACGCCACAGCCGACTCCTCCATGAAGACGGAGATCCAAGTTAATGCGACTGGCAAAGTGGCCCCTCAGGCTCCCAGAATTCCGGCTGGAGACGCCAGTCGGCGACAACAACAGAACGATAACAAGCGCAAGGCCCCACAGCCAGCTTCCAGCTGTCGGCAGGTTGCGACAGTCGAAGACCAGCAGCCGGAGGGGCAACGTCCGACCAAGCGACAGAAAGGCGGCAAGTCCAATTGGTCGCTGGCCTTCTCTTACGAGCAGACTCTAGATGGTCCCTACAAGTTCCACAGCGGCGCGAATCCGTCAAACCATACCACCCAAAAGTGCCACTGGCTCACCAGAATCGCCAAGGGAGACGGTCGAAGACCAGCAGCCGGAGGGGCAACGTCCGACCAAGCGACAGAAAGGCGGCAAGTCTAATTGGTCGCCGGCCTTCTCTTACGAGCAGACTCTAGATGGTCCCTGCAAGTTCCACAGCGGCGCGAAGCCGTCAAACCATACCACCCAAAAGTGCCACTGGCTCACCAGAATCGCCAAGGGAGACGGCCTCCTTCCTCCCCCGCCTGCTGGGCCGCCGCCTCCACCGCCGCCCCAGCAGCCGGCTGCCAGGCCAGTCGGCGCGGTACGGAGTACCCAGAAGAGCACGGAGCCTATGTGGTGTTCACCAGTGTGGCTGATGATCGACGCAGCAGACGGCTGCAGCAGCAAGAAGTAAATGCAGTAGCATCAGATACTCCAGAGTTTATGCATTGGTCCGAGAAGCCTATCAGTTTGAGTAGAGCTGATCACCCAGAGGTGATGCCGAATCCGGTCTCCTCTGCCCTGGTTTTGAGTGCCACCTTGGCCACAGATAGGCGGGCCGCTCGCTTCTCACGAGTACTGATAGACGGAGGCAGTAGCATCAACATCCTGTACAAAGATACCATGGAGAAGTTAGGAATCAAGCAAAGACAGCTTCAAAACAGCCGGACTGTGTTGCACGGCATTGTACCTGGCCTTTCCTGCTCACCAATCGGCAAGATCCTGATAGACGTCCTCTTCGGAGACAAAGATCATTTCCGCCGAGAGTTAGTTTGGTTTGAAGTGGTGGACCTCGAAAGCCCATACCATGCGTTGCTTGGCCGACCTGCTTTGGCCAAGTTCATGGCGGTCCCCCACTACGCCTACCTCAAGATGAAGATGCCGAGTTCCAAGGGGTATCTGACCATAGCCGACGACTACAGAAAGTCGTCCGCTTGCGCAGCTGAGAGCAATCGGTTGGCCGAGTCCCTGGTGATCGCAGCTGAGAAGCGGCTTCTTGATCGGGTTGTGGCGATGGCCGGCAAGCAGCCAGAGATGTCGCCCGACCCCAAGGAATCGGAAGCTGAGGGCTCGTTCAAGCCGGCCAAAGAGACGAAGAAGATACCCTTGGACCGGGAGCACCCGGAGAGGTACGCTGTCATAGGTGCAAACCTTGACAGCAAATAGGAAGGCGAGCTCGTCGATTTCCTCCATGGGAATCGAGACATATTTGCATAGTCCCCCAAAGACATGCCAGGTGTACCGACGGAATTCGCCGAGCACAAGTTACACGTCCGATTTGATGTGAAGCCCGTCAGGCAGCCCTTGTGCCGCCTGTCAGAAGAGAAGAGAAGAGTTGTTGGAGAAGAGATAGCCCGGCTCCTGGCAGCCGGCTTCATTATGGAGGTGCTTTTTCCAGAATGGTTAGCAAACCCGGTCGTGGTGCTGAAGAAGAACAAGCAGTGGCGGATGTGTATTGACTACACGAGCCTCAACAAAGCTTGCCCCAAGGACCCATTTGCTCTACCGAGAATTGATCAGGTGATAGACTCCACAGCCGGATGCGAGCTGTTGAGCTTCTTAGATGCATATTCAGGGTATCACCAGATCAAACTAAACCCGGCAGACAGACTGAAGACTGCCTTCATCACGCCGTTTGGAGCCTTCTGCTACCTGACCATGACGTTCAGCTTGAGGAATGCCGACGCCACCTTTCAGCATTGCATGCAGAAGTGCCTCCTCAAGCAACTCGGCAGAAACGCCCACATCTACGTGGATGATGTAGTGGTGAAGACGAAAAATCATGGGACACTGATGGAAGACCTCAAAGAAACCTTTGAGAATCTGCGCCGATTCCAGATCAAGCTCAACCCTGAGAAGTGCATCTTCGGAGTACCAGCCGGCCAACTCCTTGGCTTCCTGGTCTCCGAACGCTGCATAGAGTGCAACCCTGTGAAGATCAAGGCCATCGAGAGGATGGAGGTACCCAACCGACTGCTAGATGTGCAGAAGTTCACCGGCTGTTTGGCATCCATCAGCAGATTCATCAGTCGGCTGGGCGAGAAGGCTCTCCCTTTGTACCAGCTGATGAAGAAGACCACCTTTTTTGAGTGGAACCACAAGGCGAACGAAGCATTTCTCCAGCTGAAGAAGATGTTGACTACTCCCCCTGTGTTGGCGGCGCCAACTCCTAAAGAGCCCATGCTCCTATACATTGCCGCCACCAGCCGGGTAGTCAGCACAGTCACTGTAGTGGAGCGCAAGGAGGAAGGCAAGGCGCTACCTGTCCAGAGACCAGTGTATTACCTGAGCGAGGTACTGTCGACCTCCAAGCAGAACTACCCCCACTACCAGAAGATGTGCTACGGCGTGCACTTTGCCGCCAAGAAGTTGAAGCCTTACTTTCAAGAGCATCCAATCACTGTGGTTTGCTCAGCCCCGCTGGCTGAGATCATCGGGAGCCGAGATGCTTCTGGCTGAGTGGCCAAATGGGCCATAGAGTTGGCTCCCTACACCATCTACTACCAGCCCCACACCGCCATCAAGTCGCAAGCACTGGCCGACTTCCTCGTCGACTGGGCCGAGACCCAGTACCTGCCACCAGCACCCGACTCCACCCATTGGCGGATGCATTTCGACGGCTCCAAGATGCACACCAGCTTGGGAGCCGACGTCGTCCTCACCTCCCCTAAAGGCGAAAAGCTCAAGTATGCGCTGCAGATCCACTTCGCCGCCTCCAACAATGTCACCGAATATGAGGCGCTCATTCACGGGCTCCGGCTTGCTAAAGAACTCGGCATTCACCGGATCTTGTGTTATGGCGACTCCGATTTGGTGGTGCAGCGGTCATCTGGCGACTGGGACGCCAAAGATGCAAACATGGCGAGCTACCGCTTCCTGGTGCAGCAACTCAGCGGATACTTCGAGGGGTGCGAGTTCCTTCACGTGCCAAGAAATGACAACGACCAAGCAGACGCCTTGGCACGAGTCGGCTCCACCCGCCAAGCGATACCATCCGGCGTCGCTCTTCAGCGCATCCTCAAGCCGTCTATCAAGCCTTCACTAGAATCAGACTCCATCTTTGTGCCGGCTCCCCCCGAAGAAGTCGGATCCGACTCAAGAGCCCCAGCAGACGGCACGAGAATTCTTACAGACGGCTCCAAGAAAACCGCAGTCAAAGCCGGCCGGGGGACTTCAGAACCCGGCCCGGGGACTGCGGCAACCAGTCCGAAGACTCCAGAGCTCGGCACGGGGACTGCGCCAGTCGGCCCAGGGAGTGCGCCAGTTGGCCCGGGGACTTCAGCGATCCAACAAGCGGCCGCGGACTCCAGCCCGCCGCCTCCCAGCCCAGCCGCCCTCGTCCAAGTCGCACCGGTGGCAATCGAAGAAGTAGCAGCACCCTCGTGGGCACAGCCCATCCTCAAGTTTCTAGTGAGCAAAGAGTTGCCTACCGATGAAATCTTGGCTTGGCAAGTGCAACGCCGAGCGACAGCCTACACCATAATCAATAGAGAGCTGGTCAGGCGCAGCGTCACTGGTGTCTACCAGCGCTGCGTCAAGCCAGAGCAAGGCCAAGCAATTCTTAGAGACATCCATCAAGGCGAATGCGGCCACCATGCGGCTTCAAGAGCACTCGTCGCCAAAGCCTTTCGGCACGGTTTCTTCTGGCCAACTGCCCTAGAAGAGGCCAAGGAGTTAGTCCAAAAATGCAAGGGGTGCCAGAAGTTCCACTCTAAGCCGCTTCAGCCGGCTTCTGCACTCAAGACCATCCCTATCGCCTGGCCCTTCGCGGTTTGGGGCCTGGACATGGTGGGACCATTCAAGACGGCACAACGCGGCTTAACTCATCTACTTGTCGCGGTGGACAAGTTCACCGAGTGGATAGAAGTAAAGCCCATCAAGAAGTTGAATGGTCCGACTACAGCGACTTTCATCTCCGACATCACGGTTCGGTACGGCATACCACACAGCATCATCACTGACAATGGCACAAATTTTGGCAAAGGCGCCTTGGCCCGTTTTTGCGCGACACAGGGCATCCGACTGGACTTAGTGTCCGTTGCCCATCCGCAGTCAAACGGCCAGGTGGAGCGAGCAAACGGCCTCATCCTATCTGGCATCAAGCCTCGACTGGTCGAACCACTCGAGCGTTCGGCCGGCTGCTGGCTTGAGGAGCTGCCAGCCGTCCTCTGGAGTCTGCGCACGACTCCAAACAAGTCAACCGGCTTCACGCCTTTCTTCCTCGTCTAAGGTGCTGAAGCAGTCATCCCAACAGACATAGAGTTCGACTCTCCGCGAGTCACCATGTACACCGAGGAGGAAGCAGAAGAAGCACGTCAAGATGGCGTCGATCTGCTGGAAGAGGGCCGGCTGTTGGCACTCAGCCGGTCCAGCATCTACCAGCAGAGCCTGCGCCGATACTACAACAGGAAGGTCAGGCCAAGATCTTTCCAAGAGGGCGACCTTGTGCTCCGACTGATCCAGCGAACAGCCGACCAGCACAAGCTGTCAGCGCCTTGGGAAGGCCCCTTCATCATCAGCAAAGTGTTGGGCAACAACTCCTACTACATGATCGACGCTCAGAAGCCCCGAGCACGCAAGAGGGACGACTCCGGCAAAGAGACGGAATGGCCGTGGAATGCAAATCTTCTTCGAAGATTTTATAGTTGATGCAGTATGTACCACGCTATCCTTTGTATTAAAGTACCGAGACTTCGGGCCCCCCGAGACGAGCTCGGGGACTGCCCTTTTTTGTTATCTATATGATAAGCATTATGCCTTCGAGTATGTTACACTTTGTTATGCCGCTCGGCACCGGGTTCGACTAGTCGGCCCGGGGACTCGCCGCCTCGCGCTATGAAATGATTCCTGCAGTCGGACAAGTAGTGTGTGGTGCCTAAGCCGTCTCCTGTCAAAAGCCGCAGCTCGCAGAGCGACTGTTTGGTGGGCAGGAGTAAGGAAGAATGGGCGCCCACACGAAAAATGGCTAAGGACTCAAAGCACAAACATAGCCCAAGCCGGCTTCCAGCCTCTCTTTGCAAAGCCGACTCTTGAGTAGTCGGTTTTCCGCCTTCTATCCAACTTGTTAAAAGACTCTAAAAAAGGCCAAGTACTTGCCTTCCCTAAGGTAGCCAAGCATTTGACCCGGCGGCAGTCCGCGCAGTGGTTGTCCGTCTGGCAAGGCGGCGACTGAGGGAAGGCGGCAAAGGAAAAAGCCAAAAGAGCGATGAGGAAGGAAAGATAGAAGTCGGATAAATATTTACATAACATAGGTCCTTGGCCAAATCTTCAAGCAGAAGTTCAAAATACACCCCGCGGGTGGAATTGTGTGAATTAACAAGTTTTTCAAAGACTATTAAAAGCAGATAAAATAAAGGCAAGACGGCATCCTAAGAAGCGGCAGACGGGTTTGGAGGGTCGGAGGAGGCGGCGTTGTCAGGCGCCGGGGCGGCCGGCTGGGTAGTCTCGGCTTGATCATCTCCGGTGGCAGCCGGCCCGGTCGGACGCGTCTCATTGCTGGAGGCGCGGTCGAGCTGAGGCTGGTCTCCCGCTCCGTCTTCTGGCGCCTCCGTCTCGCCTCCGTCCTCCGCCTCGCCTTCCTCCTCAGCACTGGAGCCGATCACCTCCGCCGAGTCCTCGTCATAGTCCGGCTTCATCCCGAACCACTCCGGCGGCACCTCCTCGCCATTTGCGGCCCGCTTAGGGATGAAGACGCTGGTGTCGGTATAATCGGCAATCGCCGCCGCACACTCGACGAGGGCGCCTTCCACGGCCACCAGCTCTGCCTGGGCCTCTGACCGGAACGCGGCTAGCCGGTCCAGGTCCAGCCCCGGATACCAAGCCTTGACAAATTCCAAAGCCCGGCGCGCTCCAGCCCGGGCCGAGGAACCCTTCCAGGCCTCAAGACGGCCAGCCGCGACCTCCAGCCAGTCGGCAGTCCGACTGGGAGTGCGCAGAACTGGCATGTCTGGCCACAGGGCGGCAATCGCCTGGGCACCGGCACGTTGAAGCCGGCATAGCAGCTGATGGACCGGCTGCAGACGAGTCTCAACGCTCAGAAGCTGCTCGTCGATGGTCAGGGGGGCGTCGGCGGCGATCTCCGTGCCATTTGCCCTCCGCGCCTCACGATCAGCCTCGATGGCTCGAGTGACCGCCTGCGAGTGGCCAGGGAAGAAGTCTGCCAAAACAAAAAAGAAGCAAGACAAAGAGTCAGGAGTCGGCCTGACTTACAGTCAGCGGCTCAAAGAAAGAAAGAAAACAAACTCACCATCGAGAATGTCTTCGATCTCATGGAAGCCGGAGGTCAGCATCGCCTCCTTGTTGGTCCAGGAGGAGCGCTCGCTTTCGAACTCGGCCAGGAGAGCAGTCTCTCTCTTCTCTGCCTCGTCCTGCACCGTCTTAAGCAGCTCCTTCTGCTCTGCCAGCTGCGCAGCCAGCAGGTCGCGCTCTGTGGCGGGCTTGCTGCACTGCTCCCCCTTGGCACGTAAGGCGGTGTTGGCTTCGCCCAGCTGTTCCTGAAGAGCGGCATTGGCCTCTGAAGAACAAAAGGAAAAAGACATTAAGTCGTCAACAAAGAAGGTCGCCAGGAAAATCTGGCCCGACTGCACAGCAGTCGGCCCGAATCTCGGGGACTACAGCCCGTGGGTGCGCCAGCGCGCCCCCGCGAAAAAGAAGAAGGACTCACTCCGGCTCTCCGACAAGTCGGCAGTCCGCTTCCCCAGCTGCTCAACGCTGCGGTTGAAGGTAGTGACGCGGAGGTTATGATACTCCTGTAACAAGTATTTTAGACAAAGATAAATATGAGGAACTCGCCAGATGGAGTTCCGGGCCGCCTGCTCAGCAGCCGGCCTGAAACTTGGGGACTACACCCAGTGGGTGCACTGGCGCACCCCCACAGAGAAGAACGAGAAAAAACAAAGTCAAAGAAGAAAGCATACCCGGATAGCTGCTCGCGACGCCAGATGCGCCTTGGTGCAGCTCTGGATGGCGTCGCCCTCAGCTCGCAGCTTCGCCTGGACGTCCAGGAGCGCCTGGTTCAGCGGGCCGTTGCCGCCTCCTCGCACCCACCAACGGGCGCGGCGCTCGTCGCCTCAGCGTCTGGGATGGCCGAGCTGGCGGCACCGGTCTCCAAGGGCCGTGGCGCCAGAGTCGCCTTCTCAAGGTGGCGGCGTGCTGGCAAGGCAACTTGATAGAGCAGCTTCGTCACGGCCTCATCTTCAGTCGGCGGAACCGGTGGGCCTGCCAGCTGCTTACCATGCGCGCTCCCAGACGGCGGTGGAGGCGGCAGTGGCGGCGCGGCCGTGTCCGACGTGGAGGCTTCGCCGCCGTCCTTCTCCATGATGGGGTTCTCCCCGCCGGCTTCTCCAGTCTGCCCCATGAACTCCGGGGGCGGCGGTGCGGAGCTCAGCGGGATGACGAGCAACGCCGATTGGCGGAGGCGGTAGTGGTGGCGCGGCCGTGTCCGACGTGGAGGCTTCACCACCGTCCTTCTCCATGATGGGGTTCTCCCCATCGGCTTCTCCAGTCTGTCCCGTGAACTCCGGGGGCGGCGGTGCGGAGCTTAGCGGGATGACGAGCAACGCCGATTGGCGGTGCGCGGTCTCCTCAGCCCGCCGTCTTGCTGCGACGGCGGCTTCGGCCTCTTCCAGCTTCTTCCGGGCGGAGGCCGCCACCTTCTCGGCCTGCGCCTTCTCCAGGCGGTCGGCCTCCTCCTCGTCGCGCTTCTCCTACGCGTTTTGCTCCGTCGCCTCCCGAAGGTCGGCGGCGGGTTCAATCCGCCGAGTATTGGCGGACCCCTCGGCCTACCCCATGAAGGAGGGGACGACGACCCTCTCAAGGGAAAGGGGGGCCCTGAAGCGAGGAAGGCATGTAAGAAATTATGACAAGATTCAACAGAAGACAACAAGTCAAAGACGGAGCACTTACGCAGAGACAAGTGGCGGCCTTTTTACTTCCTTGCGGAAGCGGTTGGCCTTCGCGACTGCCTCCTCCCGCTTGGTCGCGGCGACCGCCCCCTTGAACTTCTTTGACTTACCGCCGAGCAAACTCGGCCCGGCCCGGCGCTTCTTCTCGCCGACTTGACCGGCCAAGCCGGCGGAGGAACTCGCGCCTGGCTGGCCGACCTTCGACTGATGGCGCGGGGCGACTTCCCCTTCAGCATCGTCATCAGGCCAGTCGGCGAAGGTGACCGAGGGCCTGAAGCCGCCTCCCGCTCCTCCTCCTCCTTCGGTGTCAGTCTCCATCGCCGCCGCCCCCAAGTCGGGGTCATCGACGTCGCTCTCCACTCGGTCGGGGACGAACTCGCGGGGCGGTCCCGTGGCGCCGGCTGAAGGCTGCATGAGGGGGTTCTGACTCGAAGAAACCAAAAAAGATCAGAAGTCGGATTCGGCAGCAAAGAAAACAGAGGAACCAGAAAGACGACTTACCGCAGGCGGGGGGTTGGCGCGCGAGTACGGCTCTTTGCCGAACTGCCAATCCACCGCGAGCTTGCAGTTCGCGATGTGGTTCACCATGTTTGCCACCTTCACGTGGGGCATGTCCCTGTTGCACATCTGACTCGGGTCGCAGTAGTCGCTCATCTGACTGATTAGATGAGGTCGGCCTTGGAGAGGGAGGACTCGGCGCGCCACGAAGGCGGCCAGCAAGTCGGCCCCGGTCAAGCCCTCCGACTGTGTCAGCACTCGGAGTCGCGCAACGGCGGCGGTGCCTGCGGGTACCAGCGTCTTGGCCCAGTGGGACCAGCTGGGGAGCCTCCTAGCCGGTGCGCCGGCTTCGTAGTGCGGCAGATTGACCCAGTCGCCTTCTGGGGCAACGTTCTTCACGTAAAAATATGACCGCTGCCACATCTTCACCGACTTGATCAGCGGGATGGCGGGGAACGGATTGTCGGCTGCCGTTCTTCGCATCGCGATGAAGGCGCCGCACTGGGCCGGCTCGCCGGCGACGTGTGTGCCAAGCTTGGATTGGAAGAATTCTCCCCACAGCTCGATGGTGGGGAGAACACCGAGAAAACCCTCGCACAGGATGGCGAAGGCGGCCAGCAGCACCACCGTGTTCGGAGTAAGGTGGTGCGGCTGGAGCCCGTTGAACTCCAAGAAGGAGCGGAAGAAATCGCGCGCCGGCAGCCCTAGGCCGCGCATGAGGTGCGAGCGGAATATGACCACTCGCCCTCCTCCGGCGCCGGCGTTATCTCCCTCGCCGGCGCGGCATGGGCTCGCACTAGGTTCGTGCCGGGGAGCCGACGCATCTTACGGAGGAGCTCGATGAGGTCGTCGTCCACCTCGGAGCCATCCCACATGCCAGAGCGCACGGCAGGAGCCATGGCGGCGGAGGAAGAGCTCATCGCTGCGGGCGCGGCATGGCTTGGTGCGACGACGGCAAGAGGAAGAAGAGGCAAGAGGAGGCGGGGGAGCAGGGAAGAATGGGCACGCGTGCTTCGCCATCCTGCTCCCCCGCCAACTTATAGGCCCATAGGCTGAGAAGCCGATGGGGCGGGCGTGGGATTAACTGCGCACGGGACCCCACGCCCCCCATGATTTACCCCATGAAGTTACTGCGCGCAGTAATGACGTGGGAAACCCAACCGTCCGCACGGCCGCAACGGATCCGTTCGCGTGCCGAGGTGCGGTAGTGGCGGGCCCCGCCAGACAACCTGTCCCGTCGCGCGCGTGGGTGGGCAGACTGTCCCTGCCGCGTGGCGCCGCGCGACGGGTCTGCAGCAAGCGACCACGGGGAAGCGTATCAGGCACGCCGCCTAGTTCCCACAGCGACTTTCAAACTCCTTAGGGGGCAAGACGGCCCTCTACGAGTCTGACTCCAGATAGTCGGCCAGAAGGAAGACGGCAAGCAAGGCCCAGATTCCGCCACCAGAAGAATGAAATTGTTGAGGCCCCACGACGTATCACCCTCGGAGCCTCACCAGCTTCGGGGACTACTGTCGGAGTAATGGGCCACGGGTAGACTAACCCGAGTCCCAGAACCTTTCAAGACATCGGGGCAGGCTGCGCCCCTCGAGTCCCAGAGGCGACTCCAAGATAAGCCGAGTCCCAGAGGCGACTCCAAGATAAGCCGAGTCCCAAAGGAGACTCCAAGACAAGCCGAGTCCCAGAGGCGACTCCAAGAGAAGCCGAGTCCCAAAGGCGACTCCAAGATAAGCCGAGTCCCAGAGGCGACTCCAAGACAAGCCGAGTCCCAGAGGCGACTCCAAGATAAGCCGAGTCCCAAAGGAGACTCCAAGATAAGCCGACTCCTGGCCGGCGACTTCCGAAGAGGCCGGCTATAGGGAATCGGCCTGCAACTCCAACCACCCCGTTTATTGAGGGCAGGCATGGCCACAGTGCGCCGTACCAACGGAGATCTCCATCCGGCGCGACACTGTTGCCATGCCAGCCCTGACATCAGCCCCTGGGGGCGGGGCCCTGTGCCCACGACGGCCTGTTTGTACGACCTAGAGACGGCGGGTCCCGCCGGTCGGGGGGAGTGCAGAAGATGGCGAGAGAACCAGAAGACGGACCCGTTGGGAGTCGGCCCCCCGGAGTCGGCTGGCCCCTCCCATGGGCCCCACACGCCATAAACCAGACGCGACGAGGAATGGCAACAGTGATCGCCCGTCGGGCGGCGGCACCGTTGCCATGACCCCATGACCAAGCCAGCGTCATTAGAAGTGCGGCTACAGTAATCCGCAGCCGGCAAGACCCGCCCGTGGCGGACAAGGGCTGTTGGCTCCGTACCAGGCAAGTCGGCGGGACCCACCAGTCGGCGGGCCCCAGCAGTCGGCGGAGAAGACGGCGGCCTGAGAGACTGACGGCTAGGACCCGCGTCCAGCCGGATTTACCATTGTACCCCTGGGGGGTAGGCCTATATAAACCCCCCAGGGCACCCATGCAAAGGGTTCGAATCCATTAGCACTAGACCAGATCACATAGGAAGGAGAGAGCTAGCCTTGCCTTCTCCTACCTCCAGAAACAGCTCAAGGAGCAACCTTGTACTCACTTTGCCTTAGTGACCATGCGGAGACCCCGCAGAGCAGCAGTAGGGGTGTTATCTCCTCGGAGAGCCCTGAAGCTGGGTAAGATCCGCCGGCGTGCATGTCTTCGCCTCATCCCGTTTTCAGGCACTGGCGACGTTCTACTCACCCCCACCATGATAAGCCATCCTTTGGCATATGTCGCGCCCAACCCCCGACACAATTGCATCAAATTTTTTGCCACCATCCTAACCAAGCTCCACCATAAGATTTTACTTGTGTAGGTGTGAGAACCGACAAGAGTTGGTACCAATTGTGCTATTTAATTGCCCGCATTTGAGTGATCTTTGATCCATCTTCAACATCGGTCAAGGTACATTTGGTATAAGTTCTTCTCTTTCTCCCACTCACATTTTGCTTGGAATGATGGATAGGCCAAGTTCTTCTACCAACCCACTCTTCATCGAGAAATACAACGACATGTCATCATTCGTCACCAAGAGCCACCTCTTTGGTGCACAACGAGTGTTGCATCAAGAGCAACAAGCAATGAGCGATTGCATCGACAATCTCGCCACCGACTTGCGACTCTTCGAGCAACGAACAAGAGAGTACTTCGACAACAAGCCTGACGCTCACAAGCAAGAGAACGATGCAAGAATGGACGAGATCTGTGCCTTGTTGGTGAACCGCCCGCCTTCCACTTCTTCATACTCAAGACGGAGCCGCTCAAGTCGACACTCCAATGACACCTTCTCCGGCTCAAGTACACCGACATCGAACACTCTTGGATGAGCCGCGCATCAAGACTGTCAAGCATCTTGCAATCCTCTACACGGCAATCAGTCGCAAGAGCAAGTCGACGAGCAAGTACTTCGTCATCAACCACACCAAGATCCTTTTGCACAAGCTCAGGAACGACAACGTCAACGTCGCCAAGGGGAAGAACGAGCGCGTCAACATCACGATGAACAAGACGTCGAGGCTCAACGTCTTCAACAACAACAACGTGAAGCACACGCTATTGAGGCGCAACATGCCCTTCAAGAATCAAGTCGAGCCATTTCCAAACGCAACCGCGATAGGCGCAATCAAGAGGAAGCACTTCGAGAAGAAATCCAAGAGCGGAACTACCAACCAAGAGTGCAATGTCAAGTTCCTCAAGCTCCTCCACATACTCGACAAGCCCCTCCACAACCTCAAGTTCAACAAGAGCATGATGACTATGGACATCCTCCACGACAAGAGCAACATGAGGTTGATCATCCTGCATGTCAAGGGTGTCATCATCACCCTCTACCCCAACCCAATGAAGAGCAACGCTACGACAAGCTAAAGTTCACCATGCCCAAGTTCAATGGAAGCAATGATCCCGAAGAGTACCTATCATGGGCATTGAAGGTCGACACAATCTTTCATTTGCACAACTATGAGGAAGAGAAGAAGATCGCTATGGCATCCCTTGAGTTCCAGGACTATGTGCTCATATGGTGGGAACAAGTCCTTGAGCGCCGAGAAGCAAGAGGTGAACCACCAATCACCACTTGGGCTCAAGTGAAAGATGTCATGCGAGCATGTTTTGTGCTGACCTACTACAACCGCGATCTCTTCAAGAAGCTCCAACTACTCAAGCAAGGAACAAAGAGTGTTGATGAATACTACAAGGAAATGGAGATATCCATGGTACGAGCCAATGTCATGGAAGATGATGCGCAAACTATGGAACATTTCTTGAATGGCCTCAATCATCCCATAAAGAAGATTGCCGACTTCCAACCCTACTCCTACCTCATTGAGCTCGTGCATCAAGCTACCAAAGCGGAACGTCAAGTGCAAGATGACTTCAAGTACGCCAACTACTCATCCAAGACCTACGGCTTCTCCAACAACCAAGCTTCAATGACTCCACCAACTTCTACCTCAACCAAGCCATCTACAAGCATCGACGACAAGTCAAGTTACAAGAAAACTTCGACAACCTCAAGTCGTCCTCCTCCTACTACGAGCAACTTCAAGCTGCGCGCTTCATCATCTACTCCAACCGATGAGACCATCAAGACAAGCTCCTTCAAGTGTTTCACTTGCGGCGGCCGAGGCCACAAGTCCTTTCAATGCACCAACAAGCACACCATGATTCTCAACGATGATGGAACCTATAACTCCATGAGTGAAGAGGAGATGGAAGCCCTTGAGCAAGTGGCCATGCACCGGCGAGTGAACAAAGATGAAGATGATCAAGTCTTTTTTGATGAGGATTCGAGCCCCGCTCTCATTGTCTCCAAACTCTTGACTCTTCAACACCAACAAGACGAAGACCAAAGATGCCACATCTTCCACACAAATGCCGGCATCAATGGAAGGTCCGTCAAGGTCATCATCGATGGAGGTAGTTGTCACAACTTGGCAAGTAAATAACTATGCTCCAAGCTCCAATTCGTCAAGATGAAGCACCCGCATCCATACAAGGTCCAATGGCTAAGCAATTCTAGCACTATAAAAGTTGAGCATACGGTCAAGGTTTCCTTCAACATTGGAGCATATGAAGACAATTTGGAGTGTGATGTCGTCCCGATGTTCGTTTGCCACCTCCTTCTTGGTCGACCATGGCAATTTGACTGCGGCGTCATCCACAATGGGCGTACCAATAACTATAGCTTCAAGATGAAAGGGAAGGAATATGTGCTACGACCTATGTCTCCTAGTCAAGTGATCGCCGACAAGCAAGCCACCCATCATGGATAAAAGAGTGAAAAAGTGATCCACCCAAATGAGAGTGAGAACCACAAGGCAAAACGAGTGCCTCCACGATGAGCGACAAGAAAAACTTCGTCCTATTTGCCACCAAAACTGAGATGAGAGAAGTGTGTGAGAACCCAACGAGTGTTATGCACTTTGTCCTTGTGTGCAATGATGAGGCACCAAAAACTAACACCTCTCATGATCTACCTTTAGTGTTGTCTTCTCTTTTGCAGGAATTCCAAGATGTTTTCCCCGATGAGCTACCTCCGTGTCTACCTCCACTACGAGGCATTGAGTACCGAATCGACCTCATACCCGGAGCACCTCTACCTAACAAAGCTCCCTACCGCGTCAACCCCGAAGAAACTAAGGAGATCCAACGACAAGTACAACAACTCATCGACAACGGACATGTACGTGAAAGCTTAAGCCCTTGTGCTGTCCCGGTTATACTTGTGCCCAAGCAAGATGGTAGTTTTCGCATGTGCTCGGATTGTAGACCCATCAATGCCATCACCGTTCGTTATAGGCATCCCATTCTCGCCTAGATGATATGCTAGATGAGCTTAGCGGTGCCACCATTTTCTCAAAAATTGATCTTAAAAGTGGCTATTATCAAATCCTCATACAAGAAGGTGATGAATGGAAAACCGCTTTCAAAACAAAATTTGGCTTGTACGAGTGGTTGGTTATGCCTATGGGTTTATCGAAAGCTCCCAGTACTTTCATGCGTCTTATGCATTTTGTACTTCGTCCTTACATTCGCATGTTTGTTGTGGTTTACTTCGATGACATTCTTGTTTTTAGCAAATCCATGAAAGATCACTATAGCATGTTAGGGCTGTTTTGCAAACTCTTCGCAAGGAATGTCTTTACGCCAACATGAAAAAGTGCACGTTTGGTGTTAACAAACTTGTTTTCTTGGGTTTCGTTGTTTCCTCAAAGGGTGTCCATGTTGATGAATCTAAAGTTGAAGCAACTAAAACTTGGCCCCAACCCACCAATTTGCAACAAGTGCGTAGCTTTCTTGGCCTTGCGGGTTTCTATCATCGCTTTGTGAAAGACTTAGCACCATCGCCGCACCTTTGCATGCCTTGAGTAAGAAAAATGCTCCTTTTGTTTGGGGACATTTGCAATCTACCGCTTTTGATGAGCTCAAATCTTGCTTACCCATGCTCCGATTCTTGCTTTACCGAACTTTGACAAAAATTTTGAGGTTCATTGCGATGCAAGTGGTACCGGAATTGGCGGAGTTTTGATGCAAGAAAAATGAGCTATTGCATATTTTAGTGAAAACTCTCCGGTGCTCAACTTAATTATCCCATCTATGACAAAGAATTGTATGCTTTAGTACGTGTGCTACATGTTTGGGAACATTATCTTTGACCTCATGAGTTTGTCATACATACCGATCATGAAACGCTTAAGTACTTAAAAGGCTAAACTAAGTTGAACAAGCGTCATGCCAAATGGAGTGAATTTATTGAATCTTTCCCCTATGTGATCAAGTACATTAAGGGTAAGGAAAATGTTGTGGCGGATGCCCTTTCCCACGTATGCACACTTGTCACTAAACTTGAGTTGAATGTTATTGGCTTTGAGCACATAAAAGACTTGTATGTGAATGATCATTCCTTTGCTACTCCTTTTACTAAGTGTTTGATGCATACATCTTGGGAACGATATTAGATCAAGGATGATTATCTTATGAGAGCTAACAAACTTTGCATTCCCGAGTCTTCTGTTCGTTTGCTACTTCTGCAAGAGGATCATGGAGGCGGACTCATGGGACACTTTGGACGTGACAAGGCATTCGCCATGCTCTCCAAGAACTACTTTTGGCCCAAGATGTTCTGCGTGAAAGTGCGTTATATCGACTAGAGGGGGGTGAATAGGTGATTTTTATGAATTCTTCACTGAGGAATTTGCTGGTGAGGAAATTCCTTAGCGAAGAACTATTTGTAGCAGAATAAGTACTCAAAAGTAAACATAACAGAACACAAGCATAGTCATCATGATGAAATGAAGACAAGCATAGAGTACAGAAAGCGTAAACACAGGATAACACAGGATGAGGACCAACAGACTGAAGAAATTGAACTGAGGAAATTGAGAAAGTCTTCAGTCAAAGTCTTCAAACAGATATGAACAAGCACACAACAACTGAAATGAGGAAATGGAAGAGTTGAGGAAATAGAACCAGTAAGCTTGGTGAAGACAATGATTTGGTAGACCCGTTCCAACTGTTGTCTCAGTTGTATGTCTGGTTGGAGCGGCTACGTATTTAAACCTGAGGACACACAGTCTCACCGTATTCTCCTTGAGCTAAGGTCACACAGACCTCGCCCAATCACTCGTGGTAAGTCTTCAGGTGACTTCCAAACCTTCAAAGAGTCGGTCACTAGGCGATCCACAATTCCTCTAGGATGCTCCAGACCATGACGCCTAACCGTCTGGAAGAAGCACAGTCTTCAAAGGTAACAAGCGTCGGATCCACACATGATCAATCTCTTCAGTGATGCTCAATCACTTTGGGTTTGTAGGTGTGTTGGGTTTGGGTTTTCCTCACTTGATGATTTTCGTTCAAAGTCCTCAGAGGATGGGATGCTCTCAAATGACAAGTGTCAATTTCCCTCGGAGCAGCCAACCAGCTAGTGGTTGTAGGAGGTGGCTATTTATAGCCTAGGGAGTAGCCCGACATGATAAGACATAAATGCCCTTCAATGATATGACCGTTAGGTGGGTAGATATTTTGGGACAGCTGGCGCATAGCACAACAATGGTTGGAAGTTTGACTCTCAAATTCCTCATGGCTATCATGTTCCTTACTGTGTAGGCAATCCGCACTGGCGAATTCCTAACTCCTCAGTCAGAACAAATTCCTTAGTGACCAGAAGAACTTCATCTCTGTCACTGAAGAAATTTACTGAACTGTATGAGATTTCCAATGGCTTCACTCGAAGGGATTGGTGGGTGTAGGATTTTGAGTTGAGCATCACATGGAAATTTTTCCTTAGTATTTCCTTGACCCCCTTTAACAGTACGGTGTTTCCTATGACTCAAGAAAGAAAAAATGAAACTACGAAAACAAAGGTCTTCACGCTTCATGTTCCTCGAATGAATTCCAAGTCATCAAGGTCACACCAATTTCTTCACTTTCAAAGTCTTCAGAAAGTCTTCAGAAATCCAAAGTCTTCAGTCGAAGAACTTCATTTTTAGGGGTCGACTTTCTCTGTAATTATCAAACTCCTCATAGACTTATAGACCCGTGTACACTCACAAACGCATCATTCCCTTAACCTATAAGTCTTCAATACACCAAAATCACTAAGGGGCACTAGATGCACTTACAATCTCCCCCTTTTTGCTGATTTATGACAATATAGGTTAAGTTTTCAACGGGGATAAACATATGAAGTGTAAATACTGATATTGAGGAATTTGACTGCAAGATATAGAAGAACTCCCCCTGAAGATGTGCATAGTGAGGAATTTGCTTTTGAAGCAATGCACACTTAAAGAGTATAATCATGGAGTTCTCCCCCTATATCTTGTAATTAATACACACATTTGACATATAATATGAAGAATTTGAAATGCATGATGAAATATGGTGACTGATGTAATTCAGCATGCGTGCATTGACATTAATGAGGAATAAGCATGCAGAAGATCTCAGCAAAAGTGTCAAGCCACCATAGAGTTTAAGTTTACAACTCGATCCAGCAAAGTCATCAAAAGAACGAGAGTTGTAACTTAGCAAAAAAACACCCATATAAGATAGACCCGCTTGAAGACTAACTCAAATTTCTCCCCCTTTGTCATCGAATGACCAAAAGGGTTGAAAATGAGGACAGGAAAGAAGCAAGGCATTGATTCCATGTCCACGTGAGGAATATGCTCGTGGTCGAAGACTTTGTCTTTGTTGAATAGCAGTGAAGAATAGAAGTTTGCATGGCTGGCAGTCCAGAAGCGCTTCCTTCTAAGACGAGCAGAGTCATATGGGTTGAATTCAGTGAAGAAAACATGCTCGCCGAAGAAATCATCAGCCTTGAATTTCTGCTTCTTCGAGAAGGGATCCTTTGGCTTGGGATGAGGAGTATCGGTCAATTGCATCACCACCTCAGGAATCTCAATCTCAGGATCAACAGGCCGAGGAATTTCAGGCTCTTCTTCAGCTGCAGCCTGGGTCTTCAATTCTTCATTAACATTTTCATCAGCACTAGTGGCTTGAATTTCTTCATGGACAGATGGGGTTGCACGAGGTTCTTCAGATCCCATTTGTACTTCAGTAGCAACAAGGGACAGAGGAATTGATTGAAGTGGGGTGAATAGTGGAGAGTTGGGGTGCTGACTTTCCCAAAAGTCATCATTCAGCACGGGTGTGGTACATCCAATGTCCACATATTCCTCTTCCATTTCTTCAACGCCGGCCTCTTCAGCAATAAACTGAGGCTTAGGCGAGGAGACAGCTGGTGTTGAAAGGATTGCATCCACTTCAATTTCTTCATCTAATTGCTCTGACGAAGCAGTAGAAGGAATTTCTTCATCTGATTCACTTGGAATCACATAATCTTCATCAAAAGGAACAAGGTCCTCTGATGGCATGAATGAGATAGGAACGACATCAAGTGGGTTGTCAATTAAGCTTGTCAAAGGCTTCATCTTCTTTGGAGCTGAAGAATCTGATGAAGTTGATGCCTGCCTTTTCTTCACAGTTGCACGCTCTGAAGCCTTGGTTTTCTTCACATCTGATGCAGATGGAATGATTGGAGTTGGCGTTGGTGCAGGAGGAGCAGAGGAATTTGGTTCATTTTCTTCAGGCACAACTGATGCAGTTGCCCTGACTTCTTCATTTTCTTCAGGCACAACACTAGTGGATGCGCTGTCAATTTCTTCAGTAGCTGGAATGCAGTCATCAGCCCTGGTACTTTCATTTTCTTCAGCAGCCTGATTGTCATCAGTTGTGCTAGCATGTTCTTCAGTAGGCTGTGCGGATGCTTCAGCCTGAGGATTTTCTTGTTGCGTTGGGGCTGCAACATTTGAAGTGAATCTATCAGTCATCTTCACAAATCTGACTTTGGCTCCAAGCCAGTCAGCATAGTAGCGATCAAATTCATCACTCAGTTGCTTGATCTCAGCTTGTAAGGCAACGAGTTGTTCAGGGGAAAGCTTCAGAACGTTTTCCCTCAGAAAGCGCTCTTTCTTGTATTGCGTTTTCTTCACTCTTCTTCCTTCTTCATATTTCCATTTTTCTTCTTCAATGAAGGCAGTCAAAACATGAGTTTGACCAGGAGTGAGGTTCATCTCCGGCAAAGGTGTGTTCGGGTCCTTGTGCCATAGATCAATGAAATCTAGGATCAACTTCGGATCCAATAACAGTGGCGCATTGCTGCCTTTGGCTCTAGCGGCCCTGGCCTGCCTGTCTCGGATGATTTCGGCAAGTTCTTCATCATCAGCCTCGTCATCATCAGATGGCACGTGAAAGGCGACCAACTTCTTGTGAGGACTTGGTCGAGAGCCTCGTCTAGCAGTTGCCTTTTTCTTCAGTAGAGAGGGGCCAGTTGAGGAATTTGGTGCAGCTGAGGAACTCGCAAAAGCTCCTAAGGCAATTGAGATGCCTGTAGTTCTTTGGCACGTGGCGATATGCACAGGTGCATAGGATTTAGTTGGAGCAGCTGAGGACTTTGTCGGAGGAGCTGAGGACTTTGGAGGAGGAGGAGCAGTTTGAGGAGTTGACCGTGAGGCTTTGAAGAATCTGGCCGTGAGGGCATTGCTGAGGAACTTGGCCGTGAGGGAATTGAGGGAGAACCACTTGGCTTGTGAGCAGGCTTCTTGGGCATGGCCTTCTTTGGCTTGCTTGCAGAGGCCTCAGCAGTGGTAGCAGCAGCAGCAGAGTCTTCTTTGAATTTCCTCACTGCTTCCTTTGCCTGTTTGGCCAGTTTGGCCTGGTGCTTTGCCCATTCATCAGGATAATCCTCACCGCGCTTGAGGCTGGTGGAATCTGCCAATTGGCCAGGTGCCAACGGAGGTCTTGGGCATGGAGGGTTGAGAGCGAATTTCTTCATATACTTGGGAGTAACATATCTATACTCCCTCCATTCCCGTGCCCATCTCCACTCTATCCTTTGTATGCGCACCTTGCGTTGATTTTTGTCCTCCTTGCCAAATTTGGCCTCATCAGGAGTGCAATAGTCCTTGTATATGTCATCAGGGATCTCGAAAGCAGTATTGACCTCAGGCCTCTTTCCACCCTTCTGTGGCTTCTTACCATCAGCCATTTTCTTCAGCTGAGGAATTTGAACAATGGAATTCTCTGAAGATGTATGCAACTTTTCTTCGAGGAATGCTGCAAATGAGTTAAGTTGATGAGAACCTAGCGATTCAGCAGCGGACATGAGTACCTGTGAACAGAGTATAGTTGCGAGGAATTTGGAGAGGTCATATGCATTCTCAGAAGGTTTTTTAAAAAGAATAAGCTTGAGGAATTTGACTAGATGAGTCTTGAAGAATTTCACTAAGCGTTCTTTGTCTTAGGTTCCAGAGTTGTATAGATTGAAGATCCACATAATTGAGGAATCTTGAAGAAAAATTATTGCTTAGAGAAACGAATCAAGAGCAGATGACATGTGAGGTGTTAAGTGTGTGAAGATTTGAAGAATAAACACCTTTGAAGATTTTTAAGAAGACATTTGAATCAAAGAGGGCAGTTAAAGTAACTTTTAATTACCCTTGACGAAGAACACGATGAACTGGGAAGTGTAGATGTGAAGTTCGTCAGTTCAGATCTTCCATGCCCTAACTCAGCAGAGGAAGACAGCTACGGCGGCGGCGGAGTGAAGAAATCCGCAGCCGGCGCGAGTACGATGGCGACGAGGTCGAGGCAGTGAAGCTCTTCCTCACTGGCAATGATGAAGTAGCGGCGGCGCTAGGGTTTGAGAAGCTCGAGCGGGAGTGAGAACGAGCGGAGCAAGAACGAAGTGAGGAAGGGGAGGGGGTATTTATAGTCGGGGTGAAAAACTGTACGCCCGAGGAAATTGGACGAACGTGCCCCTGACCCTTCTCATTCGCTTGACATGTTTCACCCATGTACTGAGAGGTGGTGATCATGTGGGATCATGGGTGAATAGATAAGTATTATCGTGGGATGCGGAACGGTTTGAGTGGCAAAGCCGAAAATTTAGATAAGATAAGTTAAAAGTTCCGTTCGCAAATTCTTCAGCTGTCAAGGACACAGTGAAGATTTTGAACGAGTTTCAAATAGAACGCACATGAAGAATTTGTGAAAAGATTGGGTTGAGTTTAGCATAGAGGGGGAAGGGTCCGATCACATTCACTTAGCAGAAAAAACACCTTGAAGAAATAGCAATAAGTGAATGCCGTAGAGGACATTTATATATATATAGGGTGGGTCTATTATATATATATATATATAGGGTGGGTCTATTATGATAACACCCCTTTAGAGTCTTATTCTGCACACCAAACCTCCTTATTCTGCTAACAGTTCCGCACCGCAAGAAAACACAAAACCGAACCACGCAGGCAATAAAAAAAGAAACCAGCCCCACCTCACCCTCGCACTACTGCATCGGCCCAGCCTCCTCCTCCTCCCAGCCGTCGCCGCCCTGCTGCGTGCCTCCTCCTCCTCCCTCCCGGCGCGGTCCTCCTCCTCCCGGCCGGCGCCGCCCCGCCTCCTCCTCCTCCCGACCAGCGCTGCCCCGCCGCCCTGCCTCCTCCTCCTCCTGCCCGGCGTGGCCCTCTTCCTTCCGGCCGGTGCCGCCCCGCCTCCTCCTCCTCCCGGCCGACGCCGCCCCGCCTCCTCCTCCCCCCGCCCGGCGCCGCGCCGCCTCCTCCTCCTTCCGCCCGGTGCCGCCCGCCTCCTACTCCTCCCGGCCACCGGCTTCCCCCTGTCGTGCTCCTTGCATCTCCCCCGTGCGCCTCCGACTCACAGCACCGCGCAGGCGACGGCCGCCGCCCCGGCCCAGTCCAGCCATGGCCACGGCCTCGCCACGCGCCCCACTCCACCCTGAGTTCTGACCTCCTCCCTTCACTCCACCCCGAGCGTTGTCTCCCTTCCCCTCCACCGACGGCAGCCTCTTGAGCCTCTCTACTCCAGATCCCAGCTAGCTCCACGGTCCTCTCGAGCGACCTCCACTCTGCCCTCCATCTCCAGCCTCGCTGTGGACGTCCCTGTCGGCCCCTGGTGCATCCATTTTTTGCAGTTTGCATCTTCGTTTATTTTTGCAGTGTTGTGAGTGTTTTTGTGGAGTCCACCGCCCCCTCCTCTGCACCAGCTCCCGTGCAACCCTGATGTAGTTCATCGCAGCAAACCCCTGCAGCTCTCTCCTCCCCAGTCTGCAAATCGCCAGCAACCCCCACCCCTTGCTGCGGAGCTCGCCTCGACCTCCAGCGTTTCTCTTCCCATGGTGTACCAGCATGTAGAAGAAAAAGGTGTCTGTGTGTCAAGTGCAGGTTGCTCTCGCTGCAGGTTCAATTAGGGGTCGTCAGTGTAGTACACAGGACAGAAGAGGACGACGAGCGTCGAGTTTGTCACCCCACGTCCAGCAGTGCCGTTTGGTGTGCTTTGAAAATTGCAGTGTAGTGTATTTGAACACAAATGAATTCAGATTGCAGTCTGGTTTTGGAGTTTTTGTGTGCTCGGAAATTGTAGTGAAGTGCAGATTGACTGAGTTTCTCCGATGCAAATAATGTCACTACATTAGTTTTGATTATGCATGTGCGGTGTAGTTCATAGCTCATGGTGCTTTCACTGCTAAATTTGGTTGTTGTGGACGGCGGTGTGTGTCAGTGCAGTGTGTTCGACTCTCGTTTTGGTAGTGTCGCAGGTCATTTTCAGTAGTGTAGCAGTTTACTAATGCCTACTGTGATGTGCCAAAAAGTGTTTAGGAAAACGACAAAAAAAGTAATGTTGCTCACTTGACCATTTGCCTCCCCTGCTGCCGATCTGGCGCTCTCTCTCTCTGTCTCTCTCTCGATCTTTCAGTGGTAGGTGGTGTTGCTAGCTGCTCTAGCTAGCTTGCCGACGAGCGTGGATAATGGTAGCACAGTAGTAGTAATTACAGTGCTTGTTAGGCAAAGGCACATGTTTTTCCCTTCTTGGGCACCTACTGTTGCTTAGCTTGGCTTCACTGACGAAGTTACTTGTTCTAGCATTTGTAAGCTACACATATGCAGCTTCAGAAATCAGAAGTTTGATTACGAGACGGGAGCCCCGTTTGGGCCGCAGGATTTGAGCTGTCGGAATGCACAGAAGAAGGGAGCGGCGCCAAGGAGAAGCTAACACGCCATGCCACGCCACGCCGCAGCAGGAGCTGCACGGCATGTGGAGAGGGTTTTACCTGAACCCCTGGGTGGTCCTGCTCGGTTGGCCAGTAGTTGAATGCCCATTTATTCTCATGTTGTTCATCTCGTAAGTGCATAAAAAATGTTACGAAAAGGACAAAAAAAGTAATGTGGTTGATTACTTGATAGTGTTGCCGGTCATTTACGCCCGACGTAGAGCGTAGTCCACTTCCTCGCCTGAAAAGAAAGTTTATGTTCGACAAAAAATAAATCATGAAGTTCACTTGACTGCCTGCTGCAGTGCGGTTTTTCGTTTGAAGCAATGCATTCTTCTGTCCGATGAAAGGTCCACTCGCTTGGTCAACGCGCGTAAAAAATTAATAAGTATGAAAGAAATACAACAAAAACTCATGAGGTTCACTTTTGATAGTGTTGCGGTTCATTTTCGGGAGTGTTGCGGTCCACTCTCGTTCAAAAAAAGTTGAAAAAAAGACAACAAAAACTTTTGCGAGAAAAGTTTATGTCCGACCAAAAGAAATCATGAAGTTCACTTGACTGCCTGCTGCAGAGCGGTTTCCGTTTGAAGCAGTGCGTTCTTCTGTCCGATGAAAGGTCCACTCGCTTGGTCAACGCGCGTAAAAAATTAATAAGTATAAAAAAGACAACAAGTACTCATGAGGTTCACTTTTGGTAGTGTTACGATTCACTTTCAGAAGTGTTGTGGTCCACTCTCGTTCGGAAAAAAGTTGAAAAAAAGACAACAAAAACTTGTGCGAGAAAATTTATGTTTGACAAAAAGAAATCATGTTCACTTGACTGTCTGTTGCAGTGCCGTTTTCAGTTTGAAGCAGTGCGTTTTTCTGTACGACGACGATTTTGGTGTCACGAAAAAACACAGTGTCCGCTTTTTGCTAATTTTAAAACTGCTCTTAAAACGTAAGGAATTAGAGAGTGTGTTCTACATGAAAAAGTTGCGTCTCGTCGATATCTTTCCAACGGCATATCATTTGAATCATTTCGACAACCGGTTTGTAAAAATTTCAAAAAAAACGGCCGCTGCCACTCGTCCTCCGCCACACGATTTTCAAAATTAACTTAAAACTGTAAGCAATCTCAAAACCATTCCTACATATGATAGTTGCGCCTTGTCCATAGCTTTCCAACGACGTATTACACACCTCGTTTCGACAAACGGTTCAAAAACTAGAGCGAAAACAGTACCGAAAGTTTGAAAAAATTTGAAAAACAGAATTCCGCGATTTAGTAAATTTGAAACTGCTCTTAAATCGTAATGAATTAGAGAAAGATTTATATATGAAAAAGATGCACCTCGATGATATCTATCCAACGGCGTATCATTTGCTTCATTCCGGCAAGCGGTTTAGAAAAAACGCGAAAAAACGCTCGCTGCCACTCGTCATCCGCCGCACTATTTTCAAAACCGCTCTTAAACCGTGAGGAATCTCGAAAAGTGTTCAACACATCGAAGTTGCGCCTAATTTATAGCTTTTCAATGGTATATTACACGCCTCATTCCGATAAACGGTTAAAAAATAGAGCGAAAACAGTACCGAAAAAACACCGCGTACAATTTTTTTCGACACGAAGTTCACTAGTCTCTATTATAGTGCTCGTCGTCAAAATGATGTAGTGCGCTTCTGTTGAGCGTGCAGTGCCGAAGTGGTGTGCAGAATAGTTATTCTGCTAATATATATAGAGTAGCACTATTCTGATCACAGGATCAGAATAGCTATTCGGATCACGTCGCGCCATATAAGGAGCCACGGAGCCGTTCCAGAATCTGAAAAGACAAACCCACTCGAACTTCCTGTAAAAAAAAACAATCTCTCGGCTCCCACCTTATCCACTCCCCCCACATCCACCCATGAACCCCCCGACAAACCCCCCGGCCGCCGCCTCCCTGGCTCCGGCTGTCAGCACACCGGAGGTTGCTTCAGATAGCCAGGCGGCAGCGACAACGGGCGAAGGCCCTGTTTCTCATCCGACAAGCAGCAACGAGGCAGAAGGGTTCAAGGGCTCTCGTGGGCCTGCGGCGCGGCCCACTCGGGTCAAGGCGAAGCCCAGATGGCACACTGGCCCGGATTGGGTGTAGTTTAAATATCTCTTGTAACGTTCGACTGACTTGGCTTTGGACAGACCGGCGGCTTCCACCCCGGCGCCGGCACCCCCTCCTTCTTCCACCATGGCGCCCGCCATCCCTCCTTCTTCCACCGCAGCGCCGGCCTCCCCCTCCTTCCACCGCGCCGACAGGCCCTCTGCTCTTGAGCTTCACCACGAGAAACTTCCCACGCCCCGTCGCCGATGGCCTCTAGCACCGCCACCTCTGCCATCGCGAGAAGGGTGACGAGGTCAGGAGGAATGCAGACGTCGTCAAGATGGCCGGAATTGGTGCGGCTTGATTTGGCCCACTGCAGCGGCTCCTCTCCTTTGTCGCTTTTGCCAGCCAAGCGAAGGTAGACATGGATGTGTGGGTGTATGCGATGTGCTGGCCTGCTAGGTGTGTGCCTGCTCACTGTGAAGTTCGTCCTGGCCATCATCTTCAGTTCAAGCGTGTGCACCCTGTTCTTGTTCATCTTCAAAAGCAGAAACATTCTTTATTTGTACTGATTGGAAATTTCGAGTTGGTCTGATGAGTGATTGATGATTAGGATGCAGTGCAGCTCCTAGAACATTCCCTCTGCCATATGTTCGCCATCCTCGCGCGTGCCTGCTCGGGCGTCTCTCGTCGACCTTCCACGGCTCATGTCGTTGACCTTCCCAGGCGTCTCTCATTGTTGCCGCACATGATGCTTCGTGGTTTGCTCCTTGTGTTTACCTGGCACCTTCCCCCGTTCGTGAGGCTATGGCATTGAGCTGCTGCTGGCTTTGCTTGCTGTCATTTGGGCTGTTGCTAGAGGCGAGCACCAAAGGATCAAGCAGCAGCAAGAAAACTGTGTTGTTCCATGAATTTCATAGTATAGTGAAGAGGAAAGAAAAGTCAAAGAGAGAGAGAGAGGATGAGAGCGCATAACAACAGTGAGAGGATAAGATTGGAATGTGTGGCCAAGAAGGCACCACATTGTCAATTGAGAACTGGCTACTAGTTTTTCCAACTCGGTGTCTCTTTTTTAAGTTGTAAAACGTGTACACATCTAAAATAAAAGAGAAGTGCAATTTCTAAAGATGACGTGCTTCGACATGCAAACCAATGCAAAAACTATATAGGTTCACCCATCAAAACTTCATCAGTTCATATAAAAGAAATTTAAAAATAGGAGAATGTAAAAAATGATTAAAAAAATGTTTGTTGCAAGCAGCTAGATTCTGTCAAATGAGTACTCGTTTTGTATACTTGTGATAACACTAAAATACAAAAATAAAATATGAAATCCATCGGGGTGGATGGGTGGGTGGGGGTTCATGTTAGAAAAATAAAGTGTGCACTTGGACAATTTCATACAAAAAAAGTGAACTATAGAAGCTCAAATTCAATAATATGGATAGTTCAAAAAATAATGAGAACACAAAAGGGATGCACATATTTTTCTATTAAAAAAATCCCACACATTTCCCCCCTTCCTTTTTAAAAAAAATAAACAAAAATTTCAAATTAAAAATGGCACAGTATTTGATGTTTGTAACCAAAACATATTTTCATCTTTCTAAAATAACTCTAGAAGGTCAAATTAAAATAGCAGAGCAGTTCATTTTTTATAAAATAATGGACTTCACCATTTCAAAAAAACTAGAAGTCCAGATTTAAGTAATATAGTGGTTCGATGTTTATTACAAAAATTAATTTTTTTACCAAATAAATAAAATCAAGAAGTTTAAATTTAAAAAATGGAAGTACTTCGATGTATATGGAAAACCCAAAATTCTTTCTTTTCTAAGAAAAATAAAAGTATGAAGTTTAATTTAAAAAGAATGGGTTGATGCTTATTTAAAAAATCATATTTTCTTCTAAGAAGTTCAAATTAAAATAAGACAGAAGTTCGAATGTTATAAAAACTCAGATTTTTTCTAGTTACTAAAGAATAAAATGAGGAAGTTCAAGTTTTAATAAAAGGAACAACTAAAAAAGTTTAAAACGTATTTCCCATTTAAAAAACAAGAAGTTCAAACTAAAAATACGAAGTGGTTCGATGTTTATTAAAAAAGAATGAAAATGCAAAGCTTAAAGTTTTGTTGATACAAGTTCAAGTGCTCGGCCTGAGAGAGTTCAAAAATTCTTGTGAGAGAGGTTGAATAAAAATACGTGACAGAAGTTCAAGGTGAAAACAACGAGAAGTTCAAGCACTGCAAGGAATGCATTTCAGGTGAGAAATATAAAAGTATAGAAAAATAAAAGCTTCAAAGGTTTGTTGAAAGAAGTTCAAGTGCTCTGTCCGGGGAAGTTCAAAAATTCTTGCGAGAGAGGTTCACCTTGTATTTCCATATTCCGTTTTTTCCGTATAAAAATCGAACACTGTTCTTTACTCAAAATATAAAATGGTGAAGTTCAAATTGAAATAACAGAGAAGTTCAGAGTTTATTAAAACTTACCTCCTCAAAAAATAGAAAACACAACGCCATTTATTGCGCTTTTAAAAACAACTCATAAACGAAAAAATGGTTACTAGAAGTTCAAGTGCTTGGCGATGAAAAGTTCAAAAAATTCTTGTAAGAGAGGTTCACCGTGTATTTAGTTATGCAAAATGCATAAAAAATATGTTTTTTTGTGTTTTAAAATAATTCTCTCAAACCAGAGAGAAGTTCAAAAGTGATAACAACTAGAAGTTCACGTACTACATGGTGTGTATTTCATACAAGAAAAATACAAATAAAGTGAAACAGAGTGAAGTTCAAACAGACATGCCCCAGAAGTTCAACTACTTCAGGCAGTGCGAAAAACAGAGAGAAGTTCACACACAAATACCCGAGAAGGTCAACTACTTCATGCAGTGCATTTCCGTTCACGATGAACGTAGAAATCATGATCTCGCCATTTTCTAATTTACCTCGAAACGACGGTAATATCATTTGTGTAAGTTCAAGTCCTTGGTCGGAGAAAGTTAAAAAAATTATTGTGAGAGACGTTTGTACAAAAGGAATATTATTTGTGTAACACTTACGAATAGATGAGAAAATTACAAACAAAAATATGTCCCAGAAGTTCAACGTGAAAACAGCAGGAAATTCAACTACTATGCTAAATGAATTTCAGATGAAAAACTTTCAAAATCGTCGTGAGTATGAAAAAATGATCAACACAGGAAAGTTACGTGTTTACAGCAGCTTTCCATCGATATATCACCCGCTCAATTCCCGTGAGTGGGATGGAGAGTTACGAGCAGTGGATGAAGATCTACGAGCAAAAAAATCACATGAAAAACAGAGTGAAGTTCAGGTACACGCACCGAGAAGTTCAGGTTCTTCACACGGTGCATTTTCGAAGAATCTGTTTCGCGGTAGAGGCAGAACGAATGATCCTGCCGTTTTCGAAATTACTTGAAAACGGCTAGGAATCAGAGAAAACCATCAACATGAAAATGTTTCGCATTTTCCGTAGCTTTTCAACGGTATATTATTTGCCCAATTCCGATAAAGTTTGTAGAAATTACGGCGAAAATACGTTTTTGGCCATTTTCGAAAATGACTTAAAACCGTAAAGAATTGGGAGAAACAATACATATCAAAAAGTTTCGCATTTGTTCAAGCTTTCCAACGTCGTATCATTTGCTGCATAAAGACGCACGGTTAAAAAATTAGCTTGAAAATACGAACTTGGTAGGACTTGGATAATTTCTAAATTACTCTTAAACCATTCAAAATTAGAAAAAACTTTCTAGATGAAAAAGTAGCGCATTTTCATAAGCTTTCCAACGCCATATCATATGCCTCCATTGGATTAGCCGTTTAGAAATGACATCGAAAAAACAAACTCAGCTGTTCGGTTTAGGAAATTTTATGTTTTTTCAAATTATTCTTCAACCGTAGGGAATTAGAAAAAAATTTCAACATGTGGAAGGAGCGGTTTTGCAGCAGATTTCCAACGCCATATTTTATGCCTCATTCCGATAAATGGTTTAGAAATGCGATCAAAATTATGATTCACGTTTTTTGTGTGAAGAAAAAATGGTTTTCAAAACTGCTCTTAAACCGCTTACATTTTGCGAAAAATTTAACTTGGGTCATGATACTTGTGTCCATAGCTTTCCAACGGTATATAGCAAGCTCTAATTGGGCAATGTTGCGGGAAGTTCAACCTAGCACAGGAGGAAGTTCAGGTCAAACAACTCAGGCAGTAAAATCGCAAAAAACGCGAGTTCTTCACGACCCGAGTGCAAAATCCGCCTATGAGCGAGATTCCTATCTAAAACGAGTATTTAGTTGCTAAAAATCATTTGAAGATTACACTTACATCACAGGGAACACGACTAACCAGAAAAACTCGCGATAGAAGGCACGGTTGCGAAGATAGCCCGAAGGTCGGGTTCGTACAGAGAGAAGTTCAGGCGCGTTACTTGGGCAGTTCAGGTTGTGATCAGAATATTATTCTGATCCCGTGATCAGAATAGTATATATATATATATATATATATATATATATATATATATATATATATATATAGCCAATGAAGAAAAACGGCGGAGACAGTGAAGATAATGCAAAGTTGAAGAATTTGAACAATTGAGGAATTTCAAAAACTGAGGAAAAACTCAAATTGAAGATTTTCAACTTTTGGTGGTGGCGTGTCCCACCGTATAAGAATGATGATTTCACACACTGCATACAATTGCCGTAGGGCTATGAGAATCAAATTCTTCGTTAATTTCTTCACACTTAGAGTGTTAGTCTTCATTGATTGAAGAAAAACGTTTCTTCGCGTGTTGCACATCTAAGTCATCAATTTTGCATAAGTGTTAGGATGAGTGTCCTTTTCAAAGAACATTTGAAGATTCTAGGATATTTAGCTCACATCTCAACTTGCTAAATCTCTTCTCATCCAAGGGCTCTGTGAAGATATCGGCTAGCTGTTCTTCAGTCCGTACAAGCTCAATAGAGATGTCGCCCTTCCACACATGATGAATTTGGATGTGCTTTGTCTTCGAGTGCTGAACTGGGTTGTGAGCAATCTTGATTGCACTCTCATTGTCACAGTAGAGAGGCACATTCTTCATGTTAACACCGTAGTCCTTGAGAGTTCACTTCATCCACAGCAATTGAGCACAGCACGAACCAGCAGCAATGTACTCAGCTTCAGCTGTAGATAGTGATACACAGTTCTGTTTCTTCGAGGACCAACAGACCAAAGATCGTCCGAGGAAATGGCATGTGCCAGATGTTGACTTGCGGTCCACATGATCACCAGCACAGTCAGAGTCTGAATATCCAATGAGATCAAAAGCCGAGCCCTTGGGGTACCATAATCCAAGTGTTGGTGTGTGAGCTAGATATTGAAGAATATGCTTCACAGCCTTATGGTGTGATTCCTTCGGTGTAGCTTAAAATCGGGCACACATGCAAACACTATGCATAATATCTGGCCTAGATGCACATAAATACAATAAAGAGCCAATCATGGAGCGGTATACCTTTTGATCGAAGTCGATACCATTTTCATTAGTGCATAGATGGCCACTTGTGGGCATAGGAATTTTGACCCCTTTGCAATCTTGCATGCCGAATTTCCTCAACACATCTTTGAGGTATTTCTCCTGAGATATGAATATGCCATTGCGCTGTTGATGAATTTGAAGACCTAAAAAGAATATAAATTCTCCCATCATAGACATTTCATATTCTTCACTCATCATATAGGCAAATTCATCACTATAACGTTGGTCAGTACAGCCAAAAAAGATATCATCAACATAAATTTGGCACACAAACAATTCACCATCATAAGATTTAGTGAAAAGAGTTGGGTCGAGTGAACCGGGTTTGAAGCCTTTCTTCATGAGGAATTCCTTCAAAGTATCATACCACGCCCGAGGGGCCTGCTTGAGGCCATACAAGGCCTTATTGAGTCTGAAGACTTTGTCAGGATGCTTTGGATCTTCAAAACCTGGGGGTTGAGCAACATATACTTCTTCCTCAAGCTTATCATTGACGAATGCACTTTTCACATCCATTTGTTGTAAGATGATATCATGATGGCAAGTAATATGTGAATAGCCTCAAGTCTAGCAACAGGTGCAAAAGTTTCATCGAAATCAATTCCTTCAACCTGTGTGTAGCCTTGAGCTACAAGCCGTGCCTTATCCCTCACCACAAGGCCATTTTCATGTTGCTTTTTGCGGTAGATCCACTTTGTGCCAATGATATTGTGCTTGCGAGGATCTGGACATTTTACCAGCTCCCAGACGTTGTTGAGCTCAAACTGATGTAATTCTTCTTGCATAGCTTGAATCCACTCAGGCTCCAGAAATGCTTCATCCACCTTAGTGGGCTCTGTGATAGAGACAAAGGCAAAGTGCCCACAAAAGTTAGACAATGTGAAGCTTTTGAGCATGTGAGAGGACCTGGTGCTTCAATGTTATCGATGATTCTCTCAATTTGCACTTCGTTTGCAACGCGAGGATGAGTGGGTTGTCGTCGAGGAATTTGATCCACATTTTCTTCAGGACCATTTTCCTCAGCACCATTTTCTTCAGGTGCACCAACTCGACGTTCTTCATGTTCTGGAATGAATTCTTCAGCAGATTATTCAGCAGGAATGACATCCTCAGTAGCCTTGAACTTGATAGATTCCTCAGGTGCTGGTTCATCTATCATAGAAGGTAGGTTCTCTCTTTGCGAGCCATTAGTTTCATCAAACCGCACATCTACAGTTTCAACAACTTTGTGAAGAACATTGTTGAAGACTCTGTAGGTGTGCGAGTCCCCTTTCCGTAACCAAGCATAAAACCCTCATGTGCTTTCGGTGCGAATTTAGAATTGTGATGAGGATCTCTAATCCAACGTTTAGCACCGAAGACTTTGAAATAACTCACATTGGGCTTTTTGTCAGTGAGGAGTTCATAAGCAGTCTTCTTGAAGAATTTGTGAAGATATACTCTGTTGATGATGTGGCACGCAGTATCAACTGCCTCAATCCAGAAATGACGTGGCGTCTTGTATTCATCAAGCATAGTGCGAGCCATCTCAACAAGAGTTTTGTTCTTGCGCTCCACGACGCCATTCTGCTGAGGAGTATAAGGAGCAGATAACTCATGAGTAATACCAAGTTCATCAGGATAGTCATCAAGACCGAAATTCTTGAACTCAGTCCCATTGTTACTTCTGATGTGCTTGATATTCACACCAAAGTTGGTTGAAGCCCTCGAGGAAAATTGTTTGAAGACTTCCTGCACCTCATGTTTGTAAGTGACAATGTGCACCCATGTGTAACGAGAATAATCATCAACAATAACAAAGCCATATAGAGATGCATCATTAGTAACTGCAGAATAATGATTAGGACTAAAGAGATCCATGTGAAGCAATTCAAATGGTAGAGTGGTAGTCATGATAGTCTTTGCTGGATGTTTGGCCTTGGTCATCTTTCCAGCTTCACAGGCTCCGCATAAATGATCCTTGAGGAATATGACATTCTCAATGCCAATGACATGCTTCTTCTTCACAAGCGTGTGCAGATTCCTCATGCCAGCATGACCAAGTTGTCGATGCCATAGCCAGCCTTCTGAAGCTTTTGCAAGTAGGCATACGAGCGGTTGTGGTCCTCTAGAGAAATCAACAATATACAAGTCTCCTCTCCTAAAGCCTTCGAAGACTTTGGAATTGTCAGCTTCCATGATCACAACACAACGATATTTGCCAAAGACAACAACCATATCAAGATCACAAAGCATTGAGACAGACATGAGGTTGTATCCTAAGGACTCGACAAACATGACTTTGTCCATGTGTCGATCCTTTGAGATCGCAACCTTACCTAGACCCAATACTTGACTTTTGCCTTTGTCGGCGAAGCTGATATGCTTCAGATGCGATGGTGATAAGGGAGCATCCATCAATAGATTCTTGTCACCAGTCACGTGATTTGTACATCCACTATCGAGGGCCCACTCATTTGCTTTGGGTTGATCATCCTGCAGATGAATTTGTGCAACTTACGAACTCATATACTTCATCAGTGAAGAATATGACATCAATATCATCAGATCAATTTCATAAAGCAATAGAAAAGATAAAACAGTATGAGGACGTGAGAAATGAAGGTTCATTTCATCATAATTAGCCTGCGTCCTTTTAGGCAATCTTCAGGTCTCCAGCAATTTCTTCAGACGTTTTAAGAATGTCTGGAGACTTGACCCTGCATAAGAGATTAGTTCTTTTTCTTCACCACCCACATCTGAAGGGGTGGCAAAGAATTCATCACTCTGCGAGCACCATATGAGAAAGGTGGCATAGAAGCTAGTCCACTTTGTTTCACATAAGAGGAGTTAGGATAAGCATATGAATAAGCAGAGAAATTCTTTGAGGACTTATGAACATAATGGTTAGAAGAATAATGCTCATATTCATAGCCCTTAGCTCTTCCCTGCAAAACAGAGGGGTTAGCACGATGATGATCATATGAGGATTTTGATCCTTTTGAGGAATTTGATCTACGTGAGGAATTTGGTCCGTATGAGGACTTGGATCCATATGAAGAATTTGATCCGAAGTTCCTATTCTTCACAGGTGGTGTCATGAGGACATTCACCTAAAGACTTTCAAGGCATCTTTTGGGAACCCGGATTTTCTTCATAGGGGAACCGTTCCTGCAGTTAGTGCCAACATATCTAGCAAATACTTCACCATTCTGATTTTTGAACAGTTTATAGTTGGAGTCAAATGACTCATCAAAAGAATGAGGAGATTCACATGTAAAGCCAGATAAATTGGATGGATCAACTGGAGGTCCCTTTGCAGCAACCCATGAGGATTTGGGGTACTGCTCAGGTTTCCCACATGTTCCATCAGCATTGACATTCCTCTCAAAGGCAATACCCTATTTCCTTGGGTTCCTATTGAGGATCTGCTTTTTAAGCACATCACAAAGAGTCTGATGCCCGTTGAGGCTTTTGTACATGCCTGTCATGTACAATTCCTTCAGCCCTGCATCATCAGTGATACTAGCAATGTCCTCAGATGAGGAATTAGTGATAGCAGAGACAGATGAAGAATTTGTAGCATTAGAAGCATTTGAACATTCAGGTGAAGAATTAGCAGATTCACGTTCAATTCACTTCAAACATGGAGGAACAAATTCTTCCTGAGTAGCGCTGATTTGTTGAGTAAGTAATGAATCGCGATCCTTCTGAAGATCTTCATAATTCACTCTTAGCTTCTCAAGATCTTGCTTTCTTTGAAGAAATTCATAAGAAAGCTTCTCGTGATCAGATAAGAGAGTGTTATGATGGCCTTGAAGGTTGTCAAACCGAGACTGAAGTCTCTGAAGATTTTCAGTCAGGGTTTTAGTGCGATCCATTTCTTCTCCTAACATATCATCACTTTTGTCTAGCATGTTTTGAACCTTTTCAAAAGCCTATTGTTGTTTCACTACAATCTTAGCAAGTTTAGAGTATCCAGGCTTGAGGTTTTCATCAGATTCATCCTCACTAGATTCAGAGGAGGCGTATTTACTTACCTTGGCACCCTTTGCCATGAAGCAATAGGTGGGAGCGTAGTCATCATTGCCTTCATCAGCCTTGTTGGTGATGCCATTTTCTTCAGAGTTGAAGATAGACTTGCTGACGAATGCAGTAGCGAGAGCTAGGCTCGCCACACCAGACTCGGACTCCTCAGATGCCTCCTATCCTCGTGTTCCTCAGATTCAGCCTCAGAGTCTATTTCCTTGCCAATGAATGCCCGAGCCTTCTTGAGCTGCTCTTCTTGTGAGATGAAGATTTTGATGATTTTGATGATGAAGACTTTGAGGACTTCTTCTTCTTCTTCACATCGTCAGAACTGTAATCCTTGTAGTTCTTCTTTGATTCCTTGTCCCACTGAGGACAATCTTGGATGTAGTGACCAGGTTTCTTGCATTTGTGGCATAGCCTCTTCTTGTAGTCACTGGATGAGGAATCATTACTCCTTGAGGATTTTCCAAAGCGACCACGTCTTGAGAACTTCTGAAATTTCTTCACGAGCAGTGCTAGTTCCTGGCTCAGTTCATCAGGATCACCAAGGCTGCTACCAGAGTCTTCATCTTCACACTCAGATACTGCCTTGGCCTTCAGAGCACATGATCTGCCATAGCTCGAACCATAGAGATCTCTCTTCTCAGCAAGCTTGAACTCATGAGTGTTTAGCCTCTCAAGGATATCAGCGGGATCAAGTGACTTGTAATCAGCACGTTCTTGTATCATTAGTGCCAGAGTATCAAATGAAGAATCAAGCGATCTCAGCAATTTCTTCACCACCTCATGGTCGGTGATGTCAGTGGCACCAAGTGCTTGAAGCTCATTTGAGATGTCAGTGAGGTGATCGAAGGTTTGCTGAACATTTTCATTGTCGAGTCTTTTGAAGCGGTTGAAGAGACTGCGAAGAACGTCAACACGAGAGTCACGTTGAGTTGAGACTCCTTCATTCACTTTGGACAGCCTATCCCAGATAAGCTTAACAGTTTCCAAAGCACTCACTCTTCCATACTACCCTTTGCTCAAATGGCCACATATGATGTTATTCTCTTGAGAATCGAGTTGCTTGAATCTCTTCACATCAGTAGCGTTCAAAGAAGGTGTGACTGAGGGAACACCTTTTTCCGCAACATACCAGAGATCGTTATCAATTGCCTCAAGATGCATTCGCATCTTATTCTTCCAGTAGGGGTAGTCCGTCCCATCAAAGGTAGGACACCCAGCAGAGACCTTGATCCTACTTGCGGTCGACATAACTGAAACTCCAGGCGGTTAAACCAAAATCACACAGAACAAGGGAGTACCTCGCTCTGATACCAATTGAAAGTGTGTTATATAGACTAGAGGGGGGTGAATAGGCGATTTTGATGAATTCTTCACTGAGGAATTTGCTGGTGAGGAAATTCCTTAGCGAAGAACTATTTGTAGCAGAATAAGTACTCAAAAGTAAACATAACAGAACACAAGCATAGTCATCATGATGAAATGAAGACAAGCACATAGTATAGAAAGCGTAAACACATGATAACACAGGATGAAGACCAACAGACTGAAGAAATTGAACTGAGGAAATTGAGAAAGTCTTCAGTCAAAGTCTTCAAACAGATATGAACAAGCACACAACAACTGAAATGAGGAAATGGAAGAGTTGAGGAAATAGAACCAGTAAGCTCGGTGAAGACAATGATTTTGTAGACCCATTCCAACTATTGTCTCAGTTGTACGTCTAGTTGGAGCAGCTGGGTATTTAAACCTGAGGACACACAGTCCTGGACGCACAGTCCTCACTGTATTCTCCTTGAGCTAAGGTCACACAGACCTTGCCCAATCACTCGTGGTAAGTCTTCACGTGACTTCCAAACCTTCACAGACTCGGTAACTCGGCGATCCACAATTCCTCTTGGATGCTCTAGACCATGACGCCTAACCGTCTGGAAGAAGCACAGTCTTCAAAGGTAACAAGCGTCGGATCCACACAGGATCAATCTCTTCAGTGATGCTCAATCACTTTGGGTTTGTAGGTGTGTTGGGTTTGGGTTTTCCTCACTTGATGATTTTCGCTCAAAGTCCTAAGAGCATGGGATGCTCTCAAATGACAAGTGTTAGTTTCTTTCGGAGCAGCCAACCAGCTAGTGGTTGTAGGGGGCGGCTATTTATAGCCTAGGGATCAGCCCGACATGATAAGACATAAATGTCCTTCAATGATATGACTGTTAGGTGGGTAGATATTCTGGGACAGCTGGCGCATAGCACAGCAACGGTGGGAAGTTTGACTCTCAAATTCCTCAGGGCTATCATGTTCCTTACTGTGTAGGCAATCCGCACTGGTGAATTCCTAACTCCTCAGTCAGAACAAATTCCTTAGTGACCAGAAGAACTTCATCTCTGTCACTGAAGAAACTGACTGAACTGTATGAGATTTCCAATGGCTTCACTCGAAGGGATTGGTGGGTGTAGGATTTTGAGTTGAGCATCACATGGAAAATTTTCCTTAGTATTTCCTCAACCCCCTTTAACAGTACGGTGTTTCCTATGATTCAAGAAAGAGAAAATGAAACTACGAAAACAAAGGTCTTCATGCTTCATGTTCCTCGAATGAATTCCAAGTCATCAAGGTCACACCAATTTCTACACTTTCAAAGTCTTCAGAATGTCTTCAGAAATCCAAAGTCTTGAGTCGAAGAACTTCATTTTTAGGGGTCGATTTTCTATGTAATTATCAAACTCCTCATAGACTTATAGAACCGTGTACACTCACAAATGCATCAGTCCCTTAACCTATAAGTCTTCAATACACCAAAATCACTAAGGGTAGATGCACTTACACTGCGACGTCTCACGCTTCACCAACCGATGTTCTACATGTCGTAAAGCTAAGTCTAAGGCTCAATCCCATGGTCTTTACATGCCTCTTCCTATTCCTTCTCAACCTTGGGAAGACATTAGCATGGATTTTGTACTTGGTTTGCCTAGAACTCAAAATGGAGAGGATTCCGTGTTTGTTGTTGTGGACCGATTTTCTAAGATGGCACATTTCATTCCATGCAAGAAGATAGACGATGCGTCACATATTGCCAATCTCTTTTGTAGGGAAATCTTGCGACTCCATGGAGTCCCAAAGGCAATCGTCTTGGACCGCGACGTCAAGTTCTTGAGTTAATTTTGGAAGAGCTATGCGCCAAGCTCGGAATCAAGCTCTTATTCTCTTCGGCATACCATCCTCAAAACAACGGACAAACGGAGGTGACGAACAATACACTCTCCACTATACTTTGCGTGTTGATCAAGAGGAACATCAAGGAGTGGGAGGAGTGCCTACCCTTCGCCAAGTACGCCTACAACTGTGCAAGACACACGACTACCGGCAAGTCCCCCTTCGAGGTCGTCTACGGTTTCAACCCGTTGTCCCCATTGGACATTCTACCTCTTCCACTACAAGAGCGCACCAACATGAACGCGAGTTCACGAGCAAGCTACCTCAAGAAGATGCATGAACATACAAGGAACACCATCGAGCGCCAAGTACAACGACTTGCGACCAAGCTCAGCATCAACAGGTAACCCATGATATTCAACATTGGAGATCTCGTGTGGCTACACCTTTGAAAGGACCGCTTCCCCCACAAACGCAAGTCCAAACTTCTACCTCGAGCCGACCGACCCTTCAAGGTGCTAGCACGCTACAACAACAACGCTTACAAGATTGACCTCCCATGCGACAAGTATAATGTGAGCGACATCTTCAATGTCAAGGACCTCTCGCCTTACATGGTGATGAAACTTTCAATCCGACATCGGATCTTTCCCAAGGGGGGGGGGAGATGATGCGTAGCATCCCTCAATCATCCCCATGTACATACCAACATCCCCCTCGACACCACTTGGACCTATGACAAGAGCTCGAGCGAAGGCTATCAAAGATAAGGTGAACTCGCTCCTCTTAGAACTACCCTTTTCTACACATGAGTCATGGCTACTACCTCAAGCGGAAACATTATGTGTGATCAGGTACTTAGAAGAAGTCCACGGAACAGCTACATTCAATGGCCAAGATGGCGAGGACACCGAGCGATAAGGACAAGAAGAAGAGCTGCCGCGGAAGCTACAGGATCCGGATGACCGGCCCAACACGGACGTCCGACCCCTGGAGGTCACAACAGCCCAAGGAAAACAGGCCAGCAAACGCTACAACGGCCGAACGTCCGACCAGGACAGGACGTCCGACCAGGACCGGACGTCCGACAACTCCCAGGCTCTGGCCGACTGGGCCTCTCCGAACGACCGACACTTCCCCAACAAAACCAAATCTACAGAAATCCGAGGAAGACCGGAGGACTGGATGACCGGCAACAGAACCAAATCTAAGGAAGTCCAAAGATCTACGGACGTCCGGACCGTCCCGAGTCTACGAACGTCCGACGCCCACCGAACGTCCGATCCCTGGCTGCATCCAGTTGCGGGCTGAGGCCCATGTATCCCTTCACTTCACCCCTTAAAATGCTGCATTATGCATCCCTTACACTTAAAATGCCCGGCCCGCGAGGCATCATCTCCTTAAAGGGAAATATCGAGTGTTCCTCGAGCACGGAAGATTGTGTGACTGCCTGGGCAGCCACACACTAAACCGGCTTCACTAATCAAAGCACCTAAAAAGGTCGTCCAGACCCCGGACACGGTTAAACGAGTCCGGCGTAAACATACAAGGGCTTACTAGCCGCATACCCCCGCACTAGGGGCTCCGCGCCTGTACAACAAGAGACAATAAAGCTCAATCTTATTCATTTTTTGAATCGTACTTTGTTTATTTAATATAAACGTACATTTTTCGCTCGATCTTTTTCAACTAAGTTCCTCTCTTTTATAGATGAACACCATGCTACACCCATCCAGGATACGGCACAATGGAGACACAGGCGCAGACGTGCAGTAGGGACCCGTGACAAGGATTCTTTTCAGATTAAGACCCTACGTAAACCTTTTTTATTGTCTCTTGTTGATACACATCCCCTGGTTTCTTGCCATAACCGAGGAGGAGGCTGGCATTTTGGCATGGGCCACGTCAGAATTTTGCGCGTACCTGGACACCAGGGGCTTATTACAAAGGGCTTTGTTCGTCCCGTTTTCATAAAGACCGAATACCTTAGGGAGTGTTCGGCGTCTCGAGTTAGGCCTTATATGCATCAGCTCCGAATCATGTCTTTGGTCAAATGTTGGGTTTTCCCGGCTCCTGTGTTTTGCTGCCTTACGTTCCGCTCTATCGGCTAAGGCGGCACCAGGAGAACTACTACAATTGTGCCCCGGTTTGGCCAGGCGAGCCCCTCAGTAGAGAAAGCCGAAAACTGACTGTCATGATATAGCGTGAGACTGGTCAACCACTCGATGACCCGCCGGAATCTATAGGATTCCTCCGCATTGACGAAGGGCCGTTTCCCGATCAGGCACATACACACCCCGAATTCGGGTGAGCGCGGTGCCCCTAGGGGCTATATAGTAGCCCCACTATCAAACTCCTATGGCTAGGTGAAAGTGATAAAGCATTATAGTCCGATTGCCTAGTTTGCTGCGCTACCACCTCCTTTATAGGACCAAGACGTTGGATCAAGTGTGAAAATGCGCCTTTTGCAAACACCCCCGCATTATATGCGTGGGGGCTGAAGCCGAAGACTGCCATCTTTCAAGTTATATATACATATACATTAGCAGCCGCACAGGAGGTATTTTAATTCTTGAAAGGCACAAGTATAAAAAGCTTTTATATTCCATCGATACATTGTTTCACAATAATACATGTTATTCGAACATAATATCCTTCGAGCACTGCGTCTCTATTAAACGAGCGCCCTGCAGAACTTCCTGAAAATAGTGCTCGACAGGTACTCGGCTTCCGTCCGAATCTTGGGATGCAACATCGGTGGCCTTCATCTCCGCCCAGTATGTCTTGACACGGGCAAGAGCCATCCGCGCACCCTCTATGCATTCCGACCTCCTCATTGCATTGATATGCGGCACCGCACCAAGGAACTGCTGCACCAAGCCAAAATAACTCTTCGGCTCGGGCCTTTTAGGCCACAAAAGACTCACGACATCCTTCATGGCAAGTCCGAATAACCTATTCAGCTCCGCCCATTCGGCCAAGCGATCGGTTAATGGAAGTGGGCGCTCTGGATTATGGAACTGCGACCAAAAAACCTTTTCCATTTCGTGATCTTCTTGATCTCGGAAGTGTTCGGCCGCGTCCGCGGCACTTGCCACTATGTCCAGATAAGCATCCTCCGCACTCCACAGCCGGTCCAACTAGGCATAATTAGGATCCATGAATTTCCTCCACAGCAGAAAGGGCTTTCCAGCCGCGATATCTCCGGCCTGACGCAGCTCCTCCTTCATAGCTCTCATCGGAGAGCGAGCATCCTTGGCCTCGGTAGTGGCCTTGTTCAGGTCCTCTTGCACCGCTCGATCTTCTTTTTCAAGAAGCTTGCAGCGGTCGGCAGCATTCTTCAACTTCATGGCCATCTTGGCCATTTCCTTCTTGCTTCAGCAGTGAGCAGCCTGTTCGGCTTTTAGCTCTTCGGCCGCCTTTAAGGCAGCCGCATCACTTTTTCTGGCTTGCTCCTTGGCTTGGGCAAGCTCCGCCCGAAGGTTCTCCATGGCGGCGGCACCATCTGCATCAAGCATACATGTTGTAAGGCACGGGCATCAAGCTCCCTTACCAGGTGTCCGCAGAGAAATTGCATACCTTGTGACTCGTCAAGTCGCTTATTGACAAGCGCGATGTCGGCATCCGACACGTCAAGTTGCCGCTTTAGTTCGGCAAATTCATCAGTCCGGCTAGCCACCGGACCCTTCACCACCTGCATAGGAAGGGCGACACATTATACCTGGGATTATGATCCTCGGCAAGCTGTCATTTTTGACAACACACTGAGCCTCAAGGGCTACTACTACACAGGGAGCATCTTATATGCGGAACTGTCAGAAGGTACATCATTTTGCGTACCTCAAAACCTGTCAGTAAACTTCTGACGGCTTTGTGCAAACCGCTCTCAGCAGATGAAATCCTTTCAATCATCGTACCCATTAACGCACGGTGATCTTTTGAGATAGATGCTCGCCCGAGCAGATCCTTCAGCTCCTCCGATCGTACACCAGGTGGTGCCGGACTCGTCCGATGGCCTTTTTCGAAGGCCGGACGCAGAGGGCTTTGAGGGGACATACGACTGCCTTCCGGCTCCGCCGGACTCGAAGAAACCCTCCGCGACGACACCTCAGGGTCGCCCGCCTCGCAAGACGGTACGGCAGGGGGAGGCGTTTCGCTCTCTATCATCTCCGGACGAAGATCCCCCGAAGATGAGCTCTGCTGAGAAGGTCTGAGATCCGAACTACAAGGTAAAAGTTTCGGTTATCTTCATCAGAAGTAGGGCAGGGATATCCTTTATTTTAAAAAAGACTCCCCTTTTTACTTATGGCTTGGTGTAGGGCTGATCCCCTTGGGGGCATAATGCGGCCGAGGCATCCCTCGGCGCAGGACCCTCTGACGATGATTTCTTCCCCCGCTTTGAGACCATGGTCTCCGGGTCTTCAGAGGCGGTCCTCTTCTTCCCTTGGATGGAGGGATTCTCGATCCCTCCTTTCCTGGCAGCCTCCTTCGCGGAGGTGGTAGCTTCCTTGTTCCCCCCTTCACTTTCTTCCGAAGGCGCAACCTCCAGCATCCTGGTTAACACGGGATCCGGCGTGGTCTCAGGGAGGGGGGCCGGACACCTGATTAACTTTGCTTTCGCTATCCACTCCTGTTCAAGGGAAAGCTCTTTTGAGGGCGAATTCATGATAAATATGGGATAGCATGTCCGGGTACAGGGCTACTTACTTGAGTATCCGGGCGATTGCAGTTCAGACCTGCGTCCTCGGCCAAGTCCGGACACATCGCTTGTGATCCGAAGAAAAGCTTGTACATCTCCACGAGCGTCGCGCCCATAAAATGTTGGAGAGCTCGTGGTTCCTCCGGGTTAAATTCCCATAGGCGGAGGGGGCGATGTTTGCAGGGCAGGGTATGACGAATCAGCATGACCTGCGCTACTACGACCAGAGTGATCTCTCTCTCCAGGAGATCTTGAATACGGCCCTGCAGCAAGGGCACGTCCTTGGACGGCCCCCAGTCAAGTCCTTTATTGACCCATGACGCCAGCCGCGGCGGAGGACCCGAGCAAAAGGCAGGTGGCGCCACCAATTTGGTGCCCCTGGGAGCTGTGATATAAAACCACTCTTGTTGCCATAAGCCGAGCTCCTCTTGAAAAGAGCCCTCGGGCCACGGAGCATCAACATTCTTGCTTATAACAGCCCCTCCGCACTCTGCCTGCTGCCCCTTGATCATCTTCGGCCCCACTTTGAAGGTCTTGAGCCACAATCCGAAGTGAGGGGTAATGCGGAGGAAGGCTTCGCATACGACAATGAATGATGAGATGTGGAGGATGGACTCCGGATCCAAGTCATGAAATTCCAATCCATAGTAAAACATGAGCCCCCTCACAAAGGGGTCCGTCGGGAAGCCTAGCCCCCGAAGGAAGTGAGACGCGAACACCATGCTTTCACCAGGCTTGGGAGTGGGAATAACCTGCCCTTGGGCAGGCAACCTATGCGAAATTTCGCCGGTTAGATACCTGACATCTCTTAGCTTTAACATGTCTTCTTCCGTAATGGAGGAAGGCATCCACCGGCCTTGTAGGTCAGAGCCGGACATCATCGGAGGTCTGAAGCGCCTGAATCTGGAGCTTTGGGTGTCGGAACTCGAGGCGAGGGGCGGATTCGATTGAGATTGAAAGTAAGGAGTGGAGCCTTGTTCTCTTTATAAAGAGGTTGAATACCAAGAGCCTTCCCCGTGACCGTTCGGGACTCGCCTTCAATAGAGGAGGCGTGCCAACGGGCGCGGTTGGGTTACCCACGCCCGTATTGATGAGAATCCCGGAATAAGGGGACACGATCTTTGCTTTGACAATACGTGCCAAGGAAATAAGCCTCGCTAAACGCGCTGAGGTGGGACAGTAAAAACGATTCGAATAAAGGCTTCACCTTGGTGCGATGCCATGGAATACGTCAGTAGATTGAAGTTGTGTAAATATTATTCTCTCTACAGTGGTATGTGGAACTTATTTTGCAGAGCCGGACACTATCCTTGTGTTCAAAATCTTCTATGAAGTATTCGGAGGAGGAACCCGCCTTGCAATGCTGAAGACAATATGCGAGCCGGACTCGTCGTCATTGAAGCCTGGTTCAGGAGCTACTGAGGGAGTCCTGGATTAGGGGGTGTCCGGATAGCCGAACTATCACCTTTGGCCGGACTCCTGAACTATGAAGATACAAGATTGAAGACTTCGTCCCGTGTCCGGATGGGACTTTCCTTGGCGTGGAAGGCAAGCTTGGCGATACGGATATGTAGATCTCCTACCATTGTAACTGACTCTGTGTAACCCTAACCCTCTTCGGTGCCTATATAAACTGGAGGGTTTTAGTCTGTAGGACGAACAACAATCATACCATAGGCTAGCTTCTAGGGTTTAGCCTCTCTGATCTCGTGGTAGATCTACTCTTGTACTACCCATATCATCAATATCAATCAAGCAGGAGTAGGGTTTTACCTCCATCGAGAGGGCCCGAACCTGGGTAAAAACATCGTGTCCCTTGTCTCCTGTTACCATCCGCCTAGACGCACAGTTCGGGACCCCCTACCCGAGATCCGCCGGTTTTGACACCGACACCCCTCTTTTGCACTTAGACTATAAATAGACCTCCACCTCCTCCTAGTGAGGGTTAGCGTTGATTTAGCTCATTTGTGAGAAAGAGCCTCACTCATCCATCCGGATCTACTCCTTCGCGAGGACCGACACCTCCTCGTGAAGATCCACTGGATTCAAGACCTATTTTCGGAGAAGACCAACTTCAAGATCTCCTCACGGACAAGAACCGGTTACCCTATGTATCGTCCCTTGTTGGATTTGGATCTTGTGTCACCTTGTGCCTCGATGATCTAGCGCATGTGTGACTTTATTCTTGTTGGTTGAGTGTTCTCTCGTGTTTTTATCTCGTTCCCCTCCTCGTGTTCTTCGTGTTCCTCGTAGGGATCCACTCCAAACATGAAATATAGGCCCCTAGGGTTCTACCCTACATCAATATGTAGTTGTATTTTACATCATTTGTGCAATCTCAGTTTAGCTTCTAACATTTACTAGTTGCTTGTAGGTACATATATGAGCGGTATTGATCCACCTTTCGATCCCTTTTGCGTATGGGGAAATGAGATATTCATGAACAAGCGTCAAGTGAGGAAACTAAGAAAGATTGTTAGGCGAAAGAAACGGGTAATTGTAATTAATCTCTTTATTTACACTTTGTCGAAGACAACAGTGAACTTTAGGATGGTAAGTAGTGTGTTGCCTTTTCCCCCTGCCCACAACAAGTTACTCTATTAGACCTCAGTATCTGGTATTTTTCTCTTTTCAGTGGTTTCCGTAGCTATTTACTGATGATTACCTTGCCAACTACATGACCGGAGTGGAGGCAACCAAGGTTAAAGTATATAATTCATGCTACCATGATAATGCTCTAGAAGTCTTCCTGAAGGCGGTGAAGGATGGGCGGGTGATCGTCACAATGGGTTGGACAAAAGTGGTTCGTGCCTATGGCATGCAGGAAGGCACATTATGGGCATTCCTCTTCTTCAACACCATTGGCAGTCAAAATGATTTACACTTGTCTCTTCATGTTTACCGCCTTTAAATATTGTGGTTCATCATAGTTAATTGCTTCCTAATCCTGTAATTACTGAATATATTGTACTGGCAATTTTATTTATGGATTTGTTGTTGAACCATTGTGCTGAGAATTTGAATTGTGCGTTTCATATTTCAAAATTTCCAATTCGAATAATAAGTTACATGCAAAAATAAAAAGAGAACAGACGGTCATGGAACTTTGCAAACAGTTCTTGTAGTAAAAGCGCCTGTGATGGATAGCCCAATGCCACAAAATTTTCTACATCAAATTGTGTGTGATGTAGTGAATGAAAGCAAACAGCTAACCAAGGCAGAGCATGTGTGATAGTTACACCTTTCACACACGAGCCTACACATGAAACTATGTGGGATGTACATACGAACAGAAACGTTTTCCCTGGATTGACTGTGTGGGATGTACATAAGAACGGAAACATATTCCTTGGATTGATTGTGTGTGATATACATACGAACGGAAATGTTTTTCTGGGATTCACTGTGTGGGATGTACATACCTACGGAAATGATTGGGTTTCGATGCCTCACCCGATCGCACACGGCCCCAGCCTGTGTCCCTGGAGGGCCTATCCTCGATGATTTCTGGGTCGTGTGGGAAGGACCCCCCCTATCGCCCACACTCACTTGGCAACGGTTCCAAATCCTTCAGGAAAGGGGTTAAAAACCGTTTGTATAGCACCGACGCGCACCAGTGATAACAAGTGCAAATGAAAATGAATGTATGAACACAAGTGTATGTCATTATCCATAAGGATATATCAGTGGTAGGGATATGAAAAGGTGGTGGGCACAAGGGTCTTAGGAAATCATCAAATAGTATCTTGAGAATCTCCTGGTGAAGCAAGCCATCATCTGGAATGAGGGGCTCTCCGGCAGGAAGTACCTACAAGAACCTAGAGTTAGAGTTAGTAAAATCATTTTACACGAATAGAAGAGAGATCAGAATCCCAGAGTAAAGACGAGGAATAAAGAATCCTAATCCCAACCATTTGCGATGTGGGCCCGTAAGCCACACCACAATGTTAGTAAAATAGTTTTTCAAAGACTAGACTCAACTTCGGCCAAGGAGTTGGGAAAGGGGCTTCCTACAGGCAGTCCTCTCTAATACCAACTTGTGACGCCCCTGACTTAATCGTGCATTAATCATACACACAAATGCACATGATCAAGATTAGAGACTCACGAGAAGATATCACAACACAACTCTAGACACAAATTCGAAAAATAAAGCTTTATATTACAAGCCAGGGCCATGAAGGCTCGAGTACATAAGTCAGCGGAAGCAACAAAATTTGAGTACAGACATAAGATAAACAAGTTTGCCTTAAGAAGGCTGAGAAAAACAACGACAACTAGATCGAAAAGGCGCAGGCATCCTGCCTGGGGGACTCCTAACTACTCTTGGTCGTCGGTCTCCACATAGTCGTAGGCTCCATCGGTGTAGTAGTAGTCATTGACAGGATCAACTAGCTCCTGGACTCCGTCATCTGAGCGCAGCAATCGGGTAGAGGGGAAAAAGGTAGCAAAGCAACCGTGAGTACTCATCCAAAGTACTCACAAGACTTACATTAGATCTATGCTAAGTATGCGTCAGTTTCAATGGGAAGGGGCTGTATCTATGGACTATACTACAGAATTGCCAAAATAGAGGGGAAGTCCTAGCCTATCGAAGACTAGCATCTTGCAGCGTCTTGCAACATTAGAAGAGTGCAAATTAGTATAACATAAAGTAACAAGTATATCTTAGTAACGCCCAGAGATCCTTCCTCGACTCCCTGCGAGAAAGCGATCCTAGAGCCATCATATCCATTTTGTGTCACAAGTTCCCAGTTCTAGTTGTAGTAGACCCGGATACAACTCTGAGTGTCCGTTACCATGGACATGACTATTCGAATAGATAAACTTCCCTGCAGGGGTGCACCAACTTACCCAACACGCTCGATTAACTCTAGCCGAACACACTTTCAAGGTCATGTCCGGCCTCGGCTGATCGACACACTGCAGTCCTACCTAGGCTCAATAGAGAGGTCATCATGTCGGTGTACATCCTAAATGCGAAGGGCTCATGGGCCAATCGTCCTTTCCAATCCTGCATGTTGCGGGGATGGTCGTGATCAGTCATAGCTACCTATTTATACAAAGCAGGTGCTTACGCGGACCACCCAGACGCGTGCCGCTCAACTGCTGACGTTTGTGAGCTTTTGGAAGAATCATACGACGCCAAGTGCCAATACTTATTCCCGCGTGGTGGTTAGTGCGAAAAGGCTAGAGGCCTACTCAGATCACATATCCAAAGCCATTAGTGTCTTGGGAGTGTGCGGAGACGGTCAGTGATCCTGTCGCCCCGTCTCGCGGACTTATGACAAGGGTCAGGCCCATCCCTCTCTTGGGCATACTGCCTGCCCGATCATGTCGTGTGATTTCTACTACGCGACTTTATTCTTGTAGACTCGTGTTGGGCCTCCAAGCACAGAGTTTTGTAGGACAGTAGCAATTTTCCCTCAACTGGATGACCTAAGGTTTATCAATCCGTGGGAGGTGTAGGATGAAGATGGTCTCTCTCAAACAACCCTGCAACCAAATACAAAAAATCTCTTGTGTCCCAACACACCCAATACAATGGCAAATTGTATAGGTGCACTAGTTTGACGAAGAGATGGTGATAAAAGTGTAATATTGATGGTAGAAATATATTTTTATAATCTGAATAAATAAAAACAGCAAGTTAGCAATTGATAAAATGGAGCAAAAAAGGTATTGCAATGCTTGAAAACAAGGCCTAGGGTCCGTACTTTCGCTAGTGCAATCTCTCAACAGTGCTAATATAATTGGATCATATAACCATCCCTAAACGTGCGATGAAGAATCACTACAAAGTTCCTATCTAGCGGAGAACATAAGAAGAAATCGTTTGTAGGGTATGAAACCACCTCGAAGCTATTATTTCCGATCGATCTATCCAAGAGTTCATTCTAAAATAACACCAAATAATTTCAGATTCATAATAATCCAACACAAAGAACCTCAAAGAGTGCCTGTCGTGGAAACATCACGGCAGATGTCCTAGCAAAAGGACTTAGTCGTGGAGCCATCGCAACTAGGAATCTTAAAGGGGTTAAAATGGGACAAAGGACACGGGAGTTTATACTGGTTTGGCCCCTTGCGGTGAAGGTAATAGCTTAATCCAGTTTGAGGTGGGATTGCTTATGTCTTGATTACCAGGGAGCGAATTCGCTTGACCTAGCTTTCGATCTGATGTTACTTGTCCTGAACCGCCGCCGGGTCGTCCCATTATATACAGAGGTCGACGCCCAGCGGCTCATAGAGTCCCAGCCGGCTCATAAACAGTGTCCGGCTCGGTGTCTATCTATTCCTGCCTTACAATACAAGTCATATACATATGGCGGTTTATCTCTAGGGGCCTTAAGCCGCCTTTGGGCCTTGGGCCCTTAACTGAACCGCCATCTCCAAGTATCGTCTTGGGCTTCATATTATGAATCGCCATAGGTATAACCCGGCCCCTCCTGGGCGGGTCATACCTAGTAGTTATATCCCCAATATTAGGGCCCAGATTGATTTGAACTGGTTCATGTCAATCTTCAACACTTAGAAAAAAATCTTCTGCTCCTCATTGCGCGAGAGTTTTATAACCCGCCATGACGTCATCTTCTGGATCTGTGATAACCCGCCATGACGTCACCTATCATTTATTCACATCTTCTCAACATATCTCAACGGATCTTTTATCTTAATACACGTCCGAGAATAGAGGCGCCTGAACAGCTGGATAACCATGTTTTGGTCTCCTCATTTTTCGCGCCCACTTATGAGACCTTCCTAATAAATAGCCACAACCAGTCTTCTTCTCATTCTCCCCCTTTCCATCGTCTTCTTCCTCTCGCAGCCTCTGCCACTCGAGCTCCGCCGCCGCCGCAGAGCGCATCGTCGTCTTTGTCCCAGGCCGCTGCATCACCCTGAATCAAACCAGAGAACGGCGGCGATCCTGCAGTCAACCTGCATCTGTAAGCACTCGTTCTTCTATACCCTAGATCCAAATTAGGGTTTCGACTTGCTCGTTGTGTTCTTTGTAGTGTTCTTTGTAGTCTGTCCACCGCATCACTTTTGATCTATAAACAGTACAAAGCTTATGTAGTAGTTGTCTTTGCTTTCACCTTCAATACCAGCAGATCGCCTTTTCTAGAAGAAAAGATCCCCTTAGAGCTTATGAACTCATCTGTACTGGTTTTTAAGGTCTAGATTTATTTCCTTTTTCTGAACATCCGCTGATCCAAAATAATGATTGCAATCTGTGAAACTTGTTTGTGTGACACTTAGCCAAAAATCTGCATTTTGATAAATCCACCTAGCCATGGCAGCTCAAACCACCGGCTTAAATTGCAATGCTCAATAGATAACATCCAACTACTCATGGCGGCTTAAATATCCTGACTGCTCACGGCGGTTTAAATAACCTGACGTAATTAGTCATATACCATTAGGCCCCTTTATAAGCCGCCATTCTGAATATGTGCTGTAATACTTTTCCTTCGGCTTAAATTTGAAACGGCAAATTTACTCTTTGTTAGGCTTCCTTCTTCACAATGCCGCCCAAAACAACCACTTCATGCAACTGGTTCAAATCCATCGTCACGGAGGGTACACTTGATGATTTTGTGAAAACTGGCTGTCTGCCAAAAAAGGATGTCATGTCGTACCGTGCTCCTGATCCAACAGAAGAAAACCCTCAGCCTAAAGAAGGGGAAGTCATTGTCTTCACAGATCACATGAACAGGGGCTTTTCGCCACCCGACTCAAAGTTCTTCAGAGATCTTCTGCACTTTTTTGACCTTCGTCCTCAAGATAACGGACCCAACTCCGTGTCCAACATATGCAACTTCCAAGTATTCTGTGAGGTGTATCTTGAAGAAGAGCCCAGCTTGCTACTTTTCATAGAGTTGTTTTATTTGAACCGCCAGAATGAATATTCCAATGGACCTAGCTTGGAGCTCGGCGGGGTCTCAATCCAACGACGGAGAGACACTATTTTCCCTTACGCGTAACCACCGAGTCACCCCAAAGACTGGAATCAGACATGGTTCTACTATCAAGACACTTCTCCGGCTGATGAGAACCCTCTTCCCGGCCTTCGTGCCCTGCGCCTCGAGTCCAACCATCCTCTTCCAGACAAGTTGTCAGCTGTTGATCGCCAAAAGCTTGCCCCTACCATGGCTAAAGTCAAAGCTCTTTTGGGGAACGGCTTGAATGGTATTGACTTGGTCCGGGTTTGGGTCGCCTGGCGGATCATCCTGTTGAGCCGCCGCTCCGGCTTAATGTGTACCTACATGGGCGAGAAGAATGATCCACTGTGCCACAACCCTGATGATTTACCTGATGATGTTATCAATCATATGACAAAGTCACTTTTGAATGAAAGCCTAGCAGACTGTGGCAAGGTGGGCCTAAGCCCTTTCTGCAAAGCTAATCCGGCTCCAGGGGTAAGCCGCCAAAATTAATTATTTTACCTTTATTTTTTATGTTTTGTTTTAACTCAAACCTTTACTGATTTTCACAGGCTGATGATGAGTTTTGGAAGAAAAAATATGACCATGAGGCTGCAAAGAGAGCCAGGAAGGCCAAGAAAGCCTCCAGGAAAGCCGCCACCAAGAAAATAGGGAAAAAGCCCAACGCCTCTGAATTTCTTCGACTAGAAGATACCTCTGACTCGGAGGTAGCCCTTGATTCTCTTGGCTCTTTTTTCAACTATCTTATTGACACTAACTATCATCAGGAGGACACGGGGACGAGCCAAGGAGTGGAAGAAGAGGTAACTATTATTTCCTCCGATTCCGAGCCTTTGCCAAGACAAAAAATCCGAAGAGTAACCCGGAAAGTAAGATTTTCACACCCCTTAGCTCATCTGGATCATCACTTTATTTTGAAGCAACAGATTCATGAGAGCCAGAGGCAGAACCGAACCAGCAAGGATGCGGAACTCTCCTCCGGCTTACCGAATACACCGAGGAAGCGTCGAAATGAGGTCACCTCCGACTTAAACTCTTGTTATCCTTTGGCGGGTCTCAGTCGTCAACCTCTCAACTCTTCTGATTCAAATTATCAGGAAACTTCACATTCTTTCGGTGACTCAATCCAGTCAAATATGCCGGCTTTCAAGACCACTCCCAGGTAAGGACAGTTTACTTATCCTTTAATCATTATAATCCTTTATACTTGTACTAACCTTTTTGACTTATGAAGTGGAAAAGCAAAGCCCAGCAAGAGGGTGAAGAAAAACAATCCAGTTGAAGAACCGACCGTCAATGAGCCGGAGCTCTAGACCGCAGCACCTGAGGCCTCTGTTCCTGAACCGCCGCTTGAGCCGGTTCACGACATGCCAACGATGACTGCTGACCCGCCTGTGGATCAAGCTGCCGACGGCTCTTTAAACCCTGAAGCTTCAAGCCCGGTTAAGACAGCCGACCCACAAGATGTTGACGTGGAAATCACCAATACCAGCTATACTAAGCCGGGGAGACTTACAGTGCTAGCCAAGTGTTTTGCCAAGGAGGAGCACATTGAACAACGTAAAGTCAGATTTGATGTTGCTGACTATACTCAATTGAGCATTGGTGAAGTTTTTTCTGGCTATCTTAGCCAAGAGCACAGCAGCCGCGATCTTGAAGTTGACATGGTGAAACAAACGCACCAGAAATTAGAGGTATAAATTCTTCCCTTTATTGAATTCTCCTTACTATGCTAGCCCCCAAGTCTACTGCTTATGATGAATATGTTGTAGACTTAGAACAAAGTTATGAACATCAGTAATATCCTTTGGTAAAATCTTTAAAAATCCGGCTTAATCCGTAGTCCCCATTTAATCAGCATGAATGAGCCAGTCCTTCATATTCTTGTGTAGAAGATAGTACTTGTGTAACTTTGAACAACAATATGCATTAGTCCCCAAGTGCCAAGTACTCTTGCTTGCAAAGTGCTTGGGACTTTACTCTCATAAGCCGCCACTTAGACAAACTTTCGGTAGACATTAGCCCCCAAGTGCCAAGTGTTGTTGCTTGCAAAAAGGCTTGAGACTTAATATTGCATACTCATGTTTATGATTTTGATCTGGTACATGTACATACCACCACTGCTCAACTTCAATCAGAGTTGTCTGAATTGAAGAACCACATGGAGCTGCAAGAGACGGAGACCCAGAGAGCAAACTCCAAATTTGAATTCAGCGTGTCTGAACAAGAAAAACTAAGGGCTGACTTTGAAGTTGAGAAAAAGGCCTGGTCTGAAGAAAAGATTGCCTTGACCCATCAAATGGAAAAAGCAGAGGCGGCTCTAGAAGAGGTGACCACTGAATTATCTGGCTTAAAACACCTTGTGTCTCAAATGGTCTCGGCTATCTTCGGTAAGTCGCCTGATGACTGTCAAAGTTTGAATATCTTCCTTGATGATATTATCTGTTCTTAACTCCTTTGTGATTATTATGCAGGCCCTAGGAGCAGCAATCTCAACCAAGACATGCTTGTAATGCTAAAGGCGGTTTACACTTTGGTATAGCAACTTTACACTGGTGCCCAGCGTGCATTAGCCACAGTTGCTCTGTCCAATGAAACCCCCACACTCTTGGTTGACGTGCTAAGGAAGTTGCCTGTGCTGCCCCAGCGGGTTAATGAAGTAAAGCATTCATCTGCAAGAGCCGGAGTCATATCTGCCTTATGCCGGGCCAAAGCATGGCTGCCGGAATTAGACCCGACCAACATCGCCATTGGGTACCCCAGCCTTAAGGTGGATGGCACTCCGTTTGAACAGACGGACTTTGCTGCTTGCATGAAGGAGATGAGTCATGTGGCCAGCATGATTGCCAATGAGACATACCTCACCAAGTATCATCCGGCTTACGACGCGAGAAATCAGAGGCAGCCAACCCCGACTTATAAAGTGACAAGCCTGATCCCTCCAATCCGTAAGCACACCTTTGCCCCTGAAGTTGACCCGGCCGAGCTAATTGATGATGAAGCTGAGTTTGAAGCTTTGAATGGCATTGACTGGTCATCATCAACCTTCTAGGACGCCGGACAGGACAAAGACGCGGAGAGGGTTGACCCAGAAGCATCAGGCCAACAAGAGAATTGATCCGCCGGGCGGCTCATATCAGCAGCCTTCTGAAAAAATATTTTAATCATTTGGACTCGGGGAGTCATGTAATAGGGTAGAAATGACTTTTATCTGTCGTACCATCATGCACATTTTTGGTGCTCAACACTGTTAAACCGCCTCTTTTATATTCACCCTTGTTATACTTATCATCTATTTTCCTTGTGCATAAGAAAGTCCTTGAAATATATGCACACAGAAATGGATCACAAGAACCCTTGGAGGTTTGCCGCAGGGCAAGTTATAATATCTCACATATAACCACTGATGTGTAAAAAGGAGTCACAGATAAGCCTGTTATGAATCATATCTTTGAAACATAACTATAATAATAATATCATACCTGTGATATTGAATTTTCACTGCCGGTTTATGTGACCTGTGCAGTAAGGGTGATAACCCAATCTTTAGAAGTCAAGACTTCCAAAAGTTTGATGATTGTCATATGCTGGCGACTTACCGTCCAAAGTTAAGCCGGGTTAAATAGAAACCAGATATATATATATATGCCTCAGATGTGAACAAAATGGTCTCAAGATGAACCCAAAAGATTGCTTTCAAAAAAATTAAGCCAAACAGAGAGAAAAAAGTGAGGCTTCTGATTCGAATATGATCAGAAAGCCGGAACAAAAGGGGTTAAGCTATGATTTGAATACGATCAAGAAGCCCCCTAGTGGGTTTGGCATTTCACCGATCAAGAGGGTACCGACAGCTATGTTCTCCTTGGTTCGAATACGACCTATTTTTGAACAGGAAGCCCCCAAATGACCTTGAGACTTTTTTAACGACTCTAATTCGAATACAATTAGAGTCGGACCAAAAAGGGGTTAAGCTATGATTCGAATACGATCAAGAAGCCCCCTAGTGGTTTTATCATTGCGCCGATCAAGAGGGTACCGACAGCTATGTTCTCTTTGGTTCGAATATGACCTATGTTTGAACAGGAAGCCCCCTAGTGACCTTGAGACTTTTTAACGACTCTGATTCGAATACGATCAGTGTCGGACCAAAAGGGGCTTAAGCTATGATTTGAATATGATCCAGCCCCCAAATGATCAAGTTGTTTGATTAGCTATGATGCGGATACGATCAAGAAGTTGTGCCAAAGGAGTTAAGCTAGATTTGAATACGATCAGCCCCCAAATTGGTCTTTGGACTTATGATGGTGAAGACATATGATCGTTTGAGGATGAAAAGGACAGAGGTCCTGCTTTATTACTTATCATAATATATACATCATCAAAAGTATGTACATCATAAGAGCCGGTGGCTCAAGTGTAGTAAGGCCGAAGATGAGCGATGTTCCATGGCCGGCGGGTCTCCTCCTCTGACTTCCGTGAGTCTTTGTGCTCTCGGACATCGATAAGGTAGTATGACCCGTTGTTCAAATTCTTGCTGACCACAAAGGGCCCTTCCCAAGGCGGGGATAACTTGTGCATATTAGTTTGATCCTGGATGAGCCGGAGCACCAAGTCACCTTATTGAAAGGTTCTGGACTTAACCCAGCGGCTATGGTAGCGGTGCAGGTCTTGTTGATAAATCATCGAACGGGCTGCTGGAAGGTCACGCTTCTCATCCAAGAGGTGTAGTGCATCTTGACGTGCCTGCTCATTATCAGCTTTGACGTAAGCCACCACGCGAGGAGAGTCATGACGGATGTTACTAGGGAGAACCGCCTCTACTCCGCAAACCATAAAGAAAGGAGTGCAACCTGTAGACCTGTTGGGGGTAGTATTGATGCTCCATATCATAGAAGGTAACTCCTCCACCCAACAACCTGGCGTCCGTTGTAAAGGAACCATAAGTCGGGGCTTGATGCCTCTCAAAATCTCTTGATTGGCTCGTTCAGCTTGACCATTGGATTGAGGGTGAGCCACTGATGATACATCAAGACGAATATGCTCACGTTGACAAAACTCTTTCATAGCACCTTTGGACAAATTAGTGCCATTATTAGTTATGATACTGTGGGGAAAGCCAAAATGGAAAATCACCTTTTTCACGAATTGAACCGCCGTTGCCGCGTCACACTTACTGACCGGCTCTGCTTCAACCCACTTTGTGAATTTGTCAAACGCCACCAAGAGGTGGGTCTTTTTATCCTTGGACCTTTTAAAAGGCCCAACCATGTCAAGTCCCCAGACTGCAAACGGCCAAGTAATTGGAATCATCCTCAATTCTTGAGTCGGCCCGTGAGCTCGTCATGAAAATTTCTGACAACCATCACATTTACTGACCAAATCCTCTACATCAGCGTGAGCCGTCAGCCAATAGAATCCATGACGAAAAGCTTTGGTCACAAGGGACTTTGAACAAGCATATGGCCACAATCTCCTTCATGAATCTCACAAAGAATCTCTTGACCTTCCTCAGGAGAGACACAACGCTGAAACGCCCCAGTGACACTGCGATGATGTAACTCGCCATTGGCAATTGTCATTGACTTAGACCGACGGGTTATCTGTCTAGCCAAGGTTTCATCCTCAGGCAACTCAACCCGGGTCATGTAAGCCAAGTATGGCACTGTCCAATCTGGGATGACGTGATGAGCCGCCACCAATTGTGCTTCTGGGTCAGGAACAGCCAAGTCTTCCTCTGTAGGTAACTTGACAGAAGGATTATGCAGAATATCCAAGAAAGTGTTAGGTGGCACCGGCTTACGCTGAGACCCCAACCATCTTAAAGCATCGGCCGCCTCATTCTTTCTGTGATCAATGTGCTCCACTTGATAACCCTTGAAGTCTCCAGCAACAACATCAACTTCACGGTGATAAGCCGTCATGAGGGGATCCTTGGAATCCCATTTGCCTGAGACTTGTTGAGCAACCAAATCTGAGTCGCCAAAGCACCTTACCCGGCTTAATATCATCTCCTTAGCCATCCGAAGACCATGAAGCAAGGCCTCATACTCAGCTGCATTGTTAGTACAAGGAAACATCAACCTTAGCACATAACAAAATTTCTCACCTCGAGGGGAAGCTAAGACAACTACAGCCCCCGAGCCCTCCAATTACCTGGACCCATCAAAGTGAATAGTCCAATACGTGTTATACGGCTTCTCTTCAGGCATCTGTAGCTCTGTCCAGTCATTGATGAAATCCACCAGTGCTTGAGATTTGATAGCCGTGCGAGGCATATATTTTAAACCATGAGGCCCAAGCTCAATGGACAACTTGGCGACTCGTCCTGTGGCTTCTCTATTTTGAATGATATCTCCTAAAGGAGCAATGTTGACCACAGTGATGGGATGACCCAGAAAATATTGTTTAAGATTCCGGCTCGCCATGAAAACCCCATAAACGAGCTTCTGCCAGTGTGGATATCTCTGCTTGGACTCAATAAGCACCTCACTGATGTAGTAAACCGGCCGTTGAACCGGATATTCCTTGCCAGGCCCACTGACAGCACGGGTGTTAGCAGCCACATATAACAACAATGGCTCCTTATCAATGGGAGTAGCAAGAACTGGCGGCTCAGCTAGTGATATGTCTCCAACGTATCTACTTTTCCAAACACTTTTGCCCTTGTTTTGGACTCTAACTCATGATTTGAATGAAACTAACCCGGACTGACGCTGTTTTCAGCAGAACTGCCATGGTGTTGTTTATTGTGCAGGCAAAAAAAGTTCTCGGAATGACCAGAAAATCCACGAAGATAACTTTTGGAAAATATAAAAAATACAGGCGAAAGAATCAAGTCCAGGGGGCCCACACCCTGTCCACGGGGGTGGGGGGGCGCGCCCCCTCCCCCTGGGCACGCCCCCTGTCTCGTGGGCCCCCTAATGCTCCACCGACCTCAACTCCAACTCTATATATTCCGTTTCGCGGAGAAAAAAATCAGAGAAAAAGTTTCATCACGTTCTACGATACGGAGCCGCCGCCAAGCCCTAATCTCTCTCGGGAGGGCTGATCTGGAGTGCGTTCGGGGCTCCGGAGAGGGGGATTCGTCACTGTCGTCATCATCAACCATCCTCCATCACCAATTTCATGATGCTCACCACCGTGCGTGAGTAATTCCATCGTAGGCTTGCTGGATGGTGCTGGATTGGATGATATTTACCATGTAATCAAGTTAGTTTTGTTAGGGTTTGATCCCTAGTATCCACTATGTTCTGAGATTGATATTGCTATCACTTTGCTATGCTTAATGCTTGTCACTAGGGCCCTAGTGCCATGATTTCAGATCTGAACCTATTATGTTTTCATGAATATATGTGAGTTCTTGATCCTATCTTGGAAGTCTATAGTCACCTATTATGTGTTATGATCCGACAACCCTGAAGTGACAATAATCGGGATACTTCTCGGTGATGACCATAGTTTGAGGAGTTCATGTATTCACTATGTGTTAATGCTTTGATCCGGTTCTCTGTTAAAAGGAGGCCTTAATATCCCTTAATTTCCACTAGGACCCAGCTGCCACGGGAGGGTAGGACAAAAGATGCCATGCAAGTTCTTTTCCGTAAGCACGTATGACTATATTCGGAATACATGCCTACATTACATTGATGAACTGGAGCTAGTTCTGTGTCACCCTATGTTATAGCTATTACACGAGGAATCACATCCGACATAATTATCCATCACTGATCCAATGCCTACGAGCTTTTCACATATTGTGCTTTGCTTATTTACTTTTCGGTTGCTACTGTTACAATTACTACAAAACTGCTATCGTTACTTTTGCCACCGTTACCATTACGATCATACTACTTTGCTACTAAATACTTTGTTGTAGATACTAAGTTATCGAGGTGTGGTTAAATTGACAACTCAACTGCTAATACTTGAGAATATTCTTTGGCTCCCCTTGTGTCGAATCAATAAATTTGGGTTGAATACTCTACCCTCGAAAACTGTTGCGATCCCCTATACTTGTGGGTTATCAAGACTATTTTCTGGAGCCGTTGCCGGGGAGCATAGCTCTATTCGTTGAGTCACTTGGGATTTATATCTGCTGATCACTATGAAGCACTTGAAAGACGCAAGAACTAAGATTTTTCACTCAACTACGAGGGGAGGTAAGGAACTGCCATCTAGCTCTGCACTAGATTCTCCTTCTGTTATGAGTAAGCTTGCGACCCCTAAACCTGCTACTGCTATGAATTCTGATATGTCGCATGTTATTGATGATGCCACTTCTACTATGCATGACACTTATGATGAAACTACTTCTGTGCTTGATACTACTGTGCCATTAGGTGAATTTCTTGATGAACAGCTTGCTAGGGTTAGAGAGAATGATATTATTGAAGATGAAATTATTGATGATAGTGATGATGAAGGTTCTCCCCCTAAGTATGAATTGCCTGTTGTTCCTGATGGTTATGTTATGGATGAAGAAACTGCTAGAGATCTTTTTGCTTGCAATGATAGATCTGATCTTAAGAAATTACTAGCTAAACTTAAACAAAAAACTTTGAATGCTAGGATGAAATATGACCCTATTTTGCTACATCACCTATCTTTGTTACTGATAAGGATTATGAATTCTCTGTTGATCCTAAAATAATCACCTTGGTTGAATATGATCCTTTTTATGGCTATGAATCTGAAACTGTTGTGGCACATCTTACCAAGTTGAATGATATAGCCACCCTGTTTACTAATGATGAGAAGTCTCGCTATTATTATATCCTTAAGATATTTCCAATCTCATTGAAGGGTGATGCTACAACTTGGTTTAATTCTCTTGATCCTAGTTGTGTGCGTAGTCCCCAGGATATGATTTATTACTTCTCTGCTAAATATTTCCCTGCTCATAAGAAACAAGCTGCCTTGCGGGAAATATATAATTTTGTGCAAATCGAAGAAGAGAGTTTCCCACAAGCTTGGGAGAGGCTTCTTTGATTACTTAATGCTTTGCCTGATCATCCTCTTAAGAAAAATGAAATACTTGATATCTTTTATAATGGACTAACCGATGCTTCCAAGGACCACTTGGATAGTTGTGCTGGTTGTGTTTTCAGGGAAAAAATAGTCGACCAAGCTGAATTGCTATTGAATAATATGTTGACTAATGAAAATAATTGGAATCTTCGTGAGCCAATTGAGCCAACTCCTGAGCCTATTCCTAAACCAACTCCGAAGAAGAGGGATGTTCTATTTCTCAGTCCTGAAGATATGCAAGAGGCAAAGAAATCAATGAACGAAAAAGGTACTAAAGCTGAAGATGTTAAGAATTTACCTCCTATTGAAGAAATACATGGTCTTAATATACCTATTGAAGAAACACATTGTCTTGATAACCCGACACAGGTAGTAAAGGTAAATTCTCTCTATAGATATGATAAAGTTGAAATCCCGTCTGCTAAATTTCATAGCCAATGCTTAGATGAATTTGCTGACTTTATGGCTAGACAAGAAAGTTTTAATGCTTATGTTGGTAGAGAATTAAAGAATAATGCTTTCATGATAGGACGTTTGAGTGATTATATGGCTAGAGTTAAAGGTGAACTTAAACTCATTAGCAAATATGCTTCTATGGTCACCACTCAAGCAGAGCAAGTACTTAAAGCTCAAAGTGATCTGCTCGATGAGTTAAATAATAAACATGATTTTGCTATTAGAGTGGCTACTAGAACTGGTAGAATGACTCAGGAACCTTTGTATCCTGAAGGCCACCCTAAGAGAATCGAACAGGATTCTCAGAGAAATAATGTAGATGCACCTAGTCCTTCTAAAAAGAAGAAAATGAAAAATGATAGGACTTTGCATGCTTCTAGTGAACCTGTTGTAGACACACCTGAGAATCCCAATCTCTGATGCTGAAACACAATCTGGTGATGAACATGAACCTAGTGATAATGTTAATGATAATGTTCATATTGATGCTCAACCTAGCAATAATAATGATGTAGAGATTGAACCCGCTATTGATCTTGATAACCCACAATCAAAGAATCAATGTTATGATAAAAGAGATTTCGTTGCTAGCAAGCATGGTATGGAAAGAGAACCATGGGTTCAGAAACCCATGCCTTTTCGTCCTAAACCATCCAAGACAAAGGATGATGAGGATTTCGAGCGCTTTGCTGAAATGATTAGACCTATCTTCTTACGTATGTGCTTAACTGATATGCTCAAAGTAAACCCTTATGCTAAATATATGAAGGATATCATTACAAATAAAAGAAAGATACCGGAAGCTGAAATTTCCACCATGCTTGCTAATTATACTTTTAAGGGTGGAATACCAAAGAAACTTGGAGATCCAGGGGTACCAACTATACCATGCTCCATTAAAAGAAACTATGTTAAAACTGCTTTATGTGATCTTGGAGCCGGTGTTAGTGTTATGCCTCTCTCTTTATATCATAGACTTGAATTGAATAAGTGGACACCTACTGAAATATCTTTGCAAATGTCTGATAAATCAACTGCTATACCTGTTGGTATTTGTGAGGATGTGCCTGTTGTGGTTGCAAATGTCACTATCTTAACGGACTTTGTTATTCTTGATATTCCCGAGGATGATAGTATGTCGATTATCCTTTGTAGACCCTTTTTGAATACTGCAGGGGCTGTTATTGATTGCAACAAAGGCAATGTCACTTTTTGTGTTAATGGTAATGAGCATATGGTACACTTTCCAAGGAAACAACCTCAAGTTCATAGCATCAATTCTATTGGAAAAGTTCCAGCTATCATTATTGGAGGTTTTGAATTTCCCCTTCCCACTGTCAAGAAAATATATGATATTCTTATTGTTGGGGATGTTCATATCCCCGTTGAGGTAACCTAGTGTTATTCGAAATTTCTCCAGTTCCATGTTATTTGGAATGAGTTTGTTAACAAGACTTGATCAACCTTGTTAGTGGATTCATTTTGATGATCATGAGATGGATGAAACTAGAAGGCACAACCTTCTGTACTCTCTTTTTACTTTCTGTTATTTAGAATAAATAAAGCAAAATAGTATTATCTGTCTATTTTCTGAATTTTCCGTGTAATAAAAGATATCCCAAAAATAAAAGTGCTCCAAATGCCCTACAAATTTAGTATGATTTTTTATGGAATATTTGAGGATTTTAGGCACTGAAAACACAGCAGGGGGGCAAGCACCTAGCCACGAGGGTGGAGGGCACACCCACTCCCCCTAGGTGTGGCCCCCTGTCGCGTGGGCCCACGGTGGCCCCCCTCCACTTATTCCTGCACCCACACACTCCATCTTCCTCCCAAAAATATCCCCATCCAGCTCAAGCACGAGTTCTAGCTCATTTTGCTGCGATTTTCGATCTCCTTGCTCAAAGCTCCATTCACAAAACTGCTTTGGGAGATTGTTGCTTGGTATGTGACTCCTCCATTGGTCCAATTAGTTTTTGTTCTAGTGCTTTATTCATTGAATTTTTTTGCTGCATAGGTGACCCTGTTCTTGAGCTTGCATGTCAAATTTATGAGGTCCCTAGTAATTCTAATGCATGATATAGGCTCTAGGCACTTGTGGGAGTAGTTGCTATCAATCTTGTTTAGTTTGATTCACTTTTATTTTGAAGTTACTAAAAATTTCAGAAATTTTTCAGAGGAAGAAATATGTCCAGAAAAATGTACCAAGGTGGTTCCTCAACAAAGAGAGGACCCAGGCGTGCTATGCATGAGCAAGACGATGAACCACCAAGGAACGCTGAGGTGTGGTCTTGTGAATGGCCGTCAGAAGAGTTTATGGTCAATGCAGGCATCAAGGATGAATTTGACGCATATGTGCGTAATGCTGAGCTTGAGGACTTCATACAAGATAAGTGTCCTCAGTACTACTAATTGACTGATTCATTCATGAGAAGATTTAAATATACATCTTCGCGTAATTCTCAGAATAACTTGTTTGATATTTATGATCAATCTTATACCATGGACCTAGAAGATTTTACTACTGCTTGCAAACTCCCACAGTGGAGTAATGTTAATGAATCCCACAAATCTGAATATAAAGACTTCCTTGCTAGTATCACTGTGGGAGAATCTAGGGATATAGCACAAGCTACCATAGGGAGCATTCATTTTCCTGCTATACATTATTTTGCCTCTTCATTGGTAGATGCTTTAACGGTAAAGATGAAGCATGTCACATGTGTGTCCCTGATCTTTGTATCCTCAAGAGTGCTGTATTAGGTAATAAAGATTACAACTTGGGGGCAATAGTCGCACGTAGGTTGCATAATAATGGTATATCTGGAGATTTATTTGGAGGAATTTATGCGACCCGTGTTGCTACTTATCTTGGTATATCTCCACGTGAGGGTGATATAGAGTTTCCTGCCGCTTATTTAGATTTTGACGCTATGGTCAGGCACCGTTTTCTTGTGAGGAATGAACAATTCCTCCAGTATCGACTAATCTTTGACAGACGTCGCGCTATCCATGTTACTCTCCCTGCTCCTTCCCTTTTTGATTACCAGGCAAAACGAAGATATGTTGTCACCAGGAAGGAGGCAGCCGGACATGAGAGGAGAGCGGAGGCAGCTCGCCAACATGCCGCAGCTCAGGAGGCATTGGCTGCTGCATTGCCAATGTCAGATATCAGCCAGGTTATCCTTGGCATTAGACCAACTTAGGCCAAAATCCTAAGCTTGGGGGAGTACGTATTTCTCAGCGACTTTACATTCATGCTCACACACTATTCTAGTTGTCGGTGCTCATACTCTTTCATTGTATTATCCATGCTAGTTTAAATTTCTTTTTCTAGCTTTCTTCTTATGTGTTTGATAAACCTTAAGAAAAATCAAAAAAATTAGTTAGTTTAATTTCCATGCTTGTAGTAGTAATTAAAAAGAAAACCCAAAAAGATTTCTCATTCTTCTTTTGCTTGTTGGGCGCTTTCCCGTGTAAATAGTTTTATTTCTTTTCTTTCTTTTGGGGGTTGAGAGTAGAAGACCATAACGAAAATGTTTAGTGGCTCTCATATGCATGATTGTTTATTTAACCAAGAGCCCATATTACCTTATCTTCTCTCTTGAATTGAATGCTCGCAGATTCCAGCTTAGTCCAATGCACGTGCACTATTATTATTATACACATCATTCGATCATGCAAGTGAAAGGCAATAATGACGATATATGATGGAATGATTGAGATGAGAGAAGCTAGTATGAACTTAGCCTCTCTTATTCTTGTAAATATGATGAGTTCATCCTTCCTGATTCAGCTTATTATGAATAAACATGTTTGCAATTACAATTAGAGATCATAGTTACTTATGCCATGCTTAATTAGCTAGGAGCTTATAATGGTTTACCTTCTGTGCCAACATGCTATTAAAATGGTTATGATGTGGTATGATGGGATGGTATCCTCCTTTGAACAAATTGAGTGACTCGACTCGGCACATGTTCACGCATGTAGTAGAAACAAATCAACATAGCCTTCACGATATTTACAATCATGGTGGATTATATCCTACTCATGCTTGCACCTGGTGTAGATTAATTTTAGTGCATGTTCATGACTGTTGTCGCTCTCTCAGTTGGTCGCTTCCCAGTCTTTTGCTAGCCTTCACCTGTACTAAGCGGGAATACTGCTTGTGCATCCAAACTCCATAACCCCCAAAGTTATTCCATATGAGTCCACCATACCTTCCTATAAATTTGTATGTGCCAAACTCCAAACCTTCAAATGAAATTCTGTTTTGTATGCTCGAGCAGCCCATGTTTCAACTAGGGCTGTCTGTATCTTCCATGCTAGGTGGGTTATTCTCAAGAGGAGTGGACTCCGCTCCTCATTCATGAGAAAATGGCTGGTAACCGGGATGCCCAGTCCCATGATCAAAAAGATCAAAGCAAATCAAAATAATTAAAATAAAACTCCCCCAGGACTGTTGTTGGTATGGACGGTACCCCGTTGTTTCCGATGGCCGTGGAGTGTGCTTGTTGGTGTTGGGGGAGTATAAACTTTACCATGCTGTTTGGGAACCGCCTATAATGTATGTAGCATGGAAGATATCGCCATCTCATAGTTGTTGCGTTGATAGTGAAAGTATACCGCTCAAAATGTTATTCATCTCTATTTTAAAATCGAGCTCTGGCACCTCTACAAATCCTTGCTTCCCTCTGCGAAGGGCCTATCTATTTACTTTTATGTTGAGTCATCACCTTCTTATTAAAAAGCACCTGCTGGGAGCACACCATCATTTGCATTCATTACTATTAATTTATATTGGGTATGACTTGACTGGATCTCTTTTACCATGAATTACAATGTTTAGTCAGTCCTTGATCTTTAAAGGTGCTCTGCATTTATGTTTTGCGGTCCCAGAAAGGGCTAGCGAGATACCATCTTGTTATATCATATTATGATTGTTTTGAGAAAGTGTTGTCATCCGAGATTTATTATTATTGCTCGCTAGTTGATTATGCCATTGATATGAGTAAACATGATACCTAACTGTTATTGTGAATATGGTAAGTTCATAATCTTTGCTGAAAACTTGAATGCTGGCTTTACATATTTACAACAACAAGAACAAACAGAGTTTGTAAAAGTTTTTCTTTATCACTTTCAGTTTATCAACTGAATTGCTTGAGGACAAGCAAAGGTTTAAGCTTGGGGGAGTTGATACGTCTCCAACGTATCTACTTTTCCAAACACTTTTGCCCTTGTTTTGGACTCTAACTTGCATGATTTGAATGAAACTAACCCGGACTGACGCTGTTTTCAGCAGAACTGCCATGGTGTTGTTTATTGTGCAGAAAACAAAAGTTCTCGGAATGACATGAAAATCCACGGAGATAACTTTTGGAAAATATATAAAATACCGGCGAAAGAATCAAGGCCAGGGGGCACACACCCTGTCCACGAGGGTGGGGGTGCGCCCCCTCCCCCTGGGCGCGCGCCCCTGTCTCGTGGGCCCCATGATGCTCCACCGACCTCAACTCCAACTCTATATATTCCGTTTCGTGGAGAAAAAAAACAGAGAAAAAGTTTCATCACATTTTATGATACGGAGGCGCCGCCAAGCCCTAATCTCTCTCGGGAGGGCTGATCTAGAGTCCGTTCGGGGCTCCGAATAGGGGGATTCGTCGCCGTTGTCATCATCAACCATCCTCCATCACCAATTTCATGATGCTCACCGCCGTGCGTGAGTAATTCCGTCGTAGGCTTGCTGGACGGTGATGGGTTGGATGATATTTACCATGTAATCAAGTTAGTTTTGTTAGGGTTTGATCCCAAGTATCCACTATGTTCTGAGATTGATGTTGCTATGACTTTGCTATGCTTAATGCTTGTCACTAGGGCCCGAGTGCCATTGAGGGAGTCCTGGACTAGGGGGTGTCCGGACAGCCGAACTATCATCGTCCGCCGGACTCCAAGACTACGAAGATACAAGATTGAAGACTCCGTCCCGTGTCCGGATGGGACTTTCCTTGGCGTGGAAGGCAAGCTTGGCAATACGGATATGTAGATCTCCTACCATTGTAACCGACTCTGTGTAACCCTAGCCTCCTCCGGTGTCTATATAAACCGGAGGGCTTTAGTCCGTAGGACACAACACACATCACAACAATCATACCATAGGCTAGCTTTAGGGTTTAGCCTCCTTGATCTCGTGGTAGACCCACTCTTGTACTACCCATATCATCAATATTAATCAAGCAGGACGTAGGGTTTTACCTCCATCGAGAGGGCCCGAACCTGGGTAAAACATTGTGTCCCTTGTCTCCTGTTATCATCCGCCTAGATGCACAGTTCGGGACCCCCTACCCGAGATCCGCCGGTTTTGACACCGACATTGGTGCTTTCATTGAGAGTTCCTCTGTGTCGTCACCGATAGGAAGGATGACTCCACCCGTCTTCAAAGATGGTATTTTCGCCAAAGGGGCCTTGGCCGCCGGCCAAACTATCCGGCTAGGTGGTTTTCTTATGACCGCCTGTCCGGCCACTGCTTCGACAATGACTTCCCAAGTCGTCAAAAGCAATCTCCGCGTCAACTCGAAATTCGCCGAGCGGCTGGATCCAATAGAGCTCTCGTTTGTCAACGAGCTCTTGGATTGCATCGCCGCCCTGGGAGTCGCTACAGACTACAATCAGATTGGGCTTAAAACCGATCTGAGAGAGATTAACTCTCCCCAGGCCACCCACCACGTCGCAGTGGTAGAGGAGCAATGCGGCGACTCTTCGCCTATATTGAAAACTAGTCACGTCCGGATTCCCGAACCCTCCATGCCGGATTTCCGCGGAGGGACGGACTTCGATCGAGCATTGAACTTAAAATCATGCATCGTTCCGGACTCGCTGGATCGTGTCCAGCAATCCAAGCTTCCGAATTCGGAAACTCCTCGGCCTTTAAGCCCCAAGATGGGCAGGGATCCGGATTTTAGTCCACCCACCCGCCCAGACATATGCGATATATCTCTAATACGGAAAGAGCCCGCTAAAACAGTACATCACTACTGGGACAGATTCCTCCTGGTTATGGACAGGACAAAGGACTGCCGAGAGGAAAACGCAATCTCAATCTTTTGCAATAATTGCACGGACAAGGGAATATTGAACGCCATCGGCCGTCGTAAAATTATACGCTTCACCGATCTGGCGTCCATAGTATGAAAGTACTGTGCGATGGAGAGTTTCCGGAAAACCGAAAACCAATTTTGGGATAATCCGGCCCCGAATACAACCCCAGTCCGCAACAAAAGGGTGCATCACACTCAGGCCCCAGATGCAAAAACCAAAAAGCAAAAACCCCATAAAGGGCACGGAACCGTACTGGAGGGATGGCTCAATGGACCCTGTAGGCTTCATAGTACAGAGGGAGCCGTCCCAACACATAGCCTTCGAGCATGTTGGATATTAGGGCAGGTGGCCAAAAGTGGCGAGGAGCTTCTAGCCCCGGAAAACCACTCCAACAACACTGGTACAGTATCAACAGTCTTCGAGACCTTCGCATCAAACAATATGCGAAAACGAACAATCCGCGGCCTCGCCGAAGTCTACCAAGTAGCAACAGCAAATCCATGGAGCGACACAGCCATCACCTTCAACGCCAGCGACGAACCTAAATTCCGAACAGCCCGAGCACCAGCCGCACTGGTGCTTAGTCCCATAGTGGACGGCTTTCGACTTACAAAGGTCCTCATGGATGGCGGCAGTGGACTAAATCTCATCTACGAGGAAACTCTTCAAAAAATGGAAATCGATTGGAGCCGTATTGAGCGAAGCAGCACAACCTCCAGAGGAATAATACCTAGCTGGGAAGCGCGCTGCACCAGAAAAATCACACTCGATGTGGTGTTCGGCTCGCCGGACAATTACAGATCCGAAGAAGTCACGTTCCAAGTGGCCCCGTTCAACAGCGGATATCACGCTATATTAGGACGAGAGGCATTCACAATTTTTCAAGCCGTACCCCATTATGGGTATATGAAGCTCAAAATGCCTGGGCCCGGCGGAGTAATCACTCTCGTTAGTGATCCGGACATAGCACTCCGCGCCGAAAACAAGACAGCCGCACTAGCCCTGGAGGCACTATCCGAGGCCCTAGCGGCAGAAGAACTCACCGCGCTGCGCTCTACAGTAAACAGGGACGATGTGATACTTGATAAAAGATCCAAGTCCACCTCCTTCAAACCAGCAGATGAAATAGTGAAATTCCAGGTCCATCCAACGAACCCAACAAAGACGGCCTCCATTGGGGCACAATTAAACCCCGAGGTAGACGCCGCACTGCGCGAATTCCTTCGGGAAAATTGGGACATTTTCGCCTGGCATCCTTCGGACATGCCCGGAATCCAACGCAGATTGGTAGAACACACCCTAAACATCTTAAAAGGATTCAAGCCGGTCAAACAGGCTCTTCGACGATTTTCCGAACCCAAAAGACAGGCTGGGAGAAGGGCTAGCCAAACTATTGGAAGCCGGATTCATTAGAGATATCAAACATCCGGATTGGCTAGCAAATCTGGTAATGGTACCAAAGAAGGACAAATCCTGGCGCCTATGCGTCGATTTTAAAGACCTCAATAAGGCTTTCCCAAAGGATCCCTTCCCCCTCCCCCGCATCGACCAAATTATCGATGCTACCGCAGGGCACGATACATTGTGCTTCCTCGACGCATACTCTGGTTACCATCAAATCAAGATGGCGGAAGCAGACCAAGCCGCAACGGCATTCATCACTCCATACGGACCATTCTGCTTCAACACGATGCCCTTCGGACTTAAAAATGCCGGCGCAACATATCAGCGCATGATTCAAACATGTCTGGCTACCCAGATCGGCAAAACAGTCGAGGCATACGTAGACGACATAGTCGTCAAAACAAAACACGTCGAAACTCTAGTAGACGATTTGAGGCTCACATTCGACAACCTCAGAGCATATGACATCAAGCTGAATCCGGAAAAATGCGTTTTCGGCGTACCAGCCGGAAAGCTGCTGGGCTTCATTGTATCCGGTAGAGGAATTGAAGCAAACCCGGCTAAAATCCGAGCTCTGTCACAGTTGGATATCCCAAAAGACCTCAAACAAATACAAAAATTAACAGGATGCGTGGCAGCTTTAAGCCGCTTTATCTCCCGTCTAGGAGAAAAGGCATTGCCCCTCTATCGCCTCCTCAGGCGCACCGAACACTTCGAGTGGACGGATGCTGCCACTGCCGGACTCGAAGAAATAAAGGCCATATTGGCAACAAATCCGGTCCTGGCTGCGCCCAATCTGGGCGAACCAATGTTGTTATACATCGCAGCAATGCATCAAGTTGTAAGAGCGGTACTCGTCGTCGAACGAGAGACAGCAGGGCATAAATTCCCTCTTCAAAAACCAGTGTATTATGTATCCACTGTGTTAATTCCCTGCAAGTCCCGTTACCCACACTATCAAAAGATAGCGTATGCGGTGTTCATGGCATCTCGGAAGCTCCGACACTACTTTCAAGAGTGTTCGATAACAGTGGCCTCCGAAGTACCACTCAATGACATCATAAATAACTGCGACGCAACGGGCAGGATTGCAAAATGGGCCATTGAGCTCTTACCATTCGATATAACTTACAAACCTCGGCGAGCTATAAAGTCACAAGTTTTGGCTGACTTCGTCGCCGAATGGACAGAAGCCGAACTCCCTAAAGAGTACGGCGCATACTCCAATTGGACTATGCACTTCGACGGCTCCAAAATGTTGGCCGGACTGGGGGCTGGTGTCGTCTTGACGTCCCCAACCAGGGACACAGTCCAATACGTACTCCAAATAATGTACACGGACTCCAACAACGCAGTCGAATACGAGGCCCTCCTACATGGTCTCCGGATGGCAATCTCCATGGGCATTCAACGCCTAGAGGTGTGCGGGGATTCAAACCTTGCAATATCCCAAATAAACGGAGACTTTGACGCCAAGGATCCGAAAATGGCAGCATATCGCAACGCTGTCCTAAAAATGTCGGCTCGGTTTGAAGGACTTGAATTCCATCACGTAGCCCGAGAAAATAACCAAGCAGCCAACGTACTGGCACGCATCGGCGCAAAACGTGACGCTGTCCCTCCAAATATCTTCCTGGAACGGCTCTTCAAGCCATCCGTACTATGGGAAGGGGAATCCAGAAATGACAAACCGGAAACAACCGCGCCAACCGGCGATTTAGCCGATGACATAACACCTTCAGCCCACGACATAATGGCAGTAATTGCCCCGTGGACGGAACCATTCCTAGCCTATCTGCTTAGACAGGAACTTCCCGAAGACCAAAATGAGGCCCGCTGCATAGTCCAGCGATCGAAAGCCTACAAGGTCCATGAGGGAGAACTTTATAAAAAAGTACAACTGGAGTCCTTCAAAGGTGTATCTCCGAAGAGGAAGGGAGAAACCTCCTAGCTGAAATTCATGCCGGACTAGGCGGACACCACGCAGCAGCCCGGGCCCTTGTAGGAAAGGCATTCCGTACAGGATTTTATTGGCCGACGGCCCGGGCAGATGCCCAGGACTTAGTCCAGAGATGCGTCGGTTGTCAGCTCTTTGCTAATCAGAGCCATATGCCACCCACCACCCTCAAAACTATACCCATTACCTGGCCGTTCGCGGTCTGGGGGCTTGATATGGTTGGACCCCTTAAAGGGGGAACCCACAAGCAAAGGTACCTATTGGTCATGGTGGATAAATTCACCAAATGGATAGAGGCCAAACCGGTCAAAACGGCAGAGTCCAGACCAGTGATAGACTTTATATCCGGGGTGGTACACCGTTACAGAGTCCCCCACAGCATCATCACCGACAACGGCACGAACTTCACGGCCGACGAGGTTAAGTCATGGTGCAAAAATATGGGCATCAAGCTCGACTACGCTTCAGTCTATCACCCTCAAACCAACGGTCAAGTGGAACGAGCAAATGGTCTAATAATGAGCGGCATTAAACCCAGACTAGTGCAGTCACTTACTAAATCTGACACGCACTGGGTTGAGGAGCTCGACTCCGTACTCTGGGGGCTGCGGACAATGCCTAACCGTACTACCGGATTCACACCATTTTTATGGTATACGGCGCAGAGGCAGTCCTGCCCTGCGACATTATTCATGACTCACCTCGAGTGCGCATGTACGAAGAAAGAGAGGCCGAGCTGGATCGGCAGGACAGCTTGGATACATTGGAGGAAGAACGCGACGTCGCCCAGGCTCGTTCCGCATTCTATCAGCAGCAGGCCCGAAGATATCAAAGCAGAGAAGTACGGGCCAAGACTTACAACGTTGGCGAACTAGTTCTACGCCTGCCGGACAAGAAAAAGGACAAGCTTAAGCCCAAATGGGAGGGCCCCTTCATTATCGATCAAGTCCTGACCGGCGGAGCGTACAGTCTACGAAATGCGTCGGATAACCGACTCGAGCCGAACCCATGGAACGCAGCCTGCCTCCGAAGATTCTATGCCTAGCGCCGGACTAAGAGTTCGTCCCCTTCCTCCATTCAAATTTTTACACTTCAGCTGTCTTTTGTTTCTCTTTCTTTCCCTAACCTTTTTACTAAAAAGCCCCTAAGGGCCTACTTCCGCATTGTTCGCATACACTTGATGTGCCATCCGCACTCATTATACCTGGGGGCTTCTTTTCCAGAAGCTCAATTATAAAGGCTTCATGCCCAGCACATGTGTCAAGCTTCCACGTGTACCTTTTACTCACCATTATATGCATCGCTATGACTTAAGTTTTGGCCAAGCTGGGTTGCCTGGCTCCTGTGCTTACCCCTACGTTCCCGATTGTTCGGCTAGGAGGTAAAGGGAGCACCTCTGCGATTGTTACTGCCGGGTCAGCCGGATGTGTACCTCAGACTGGGTGAAGCCGAAAGCTAGTGTTCTTAAGGGAATATTCAGTCGGTGACCTAAAAGATGATTTTTTTTACCTACCTGTTTATCTGCCCCCAGATGTTTTTCTGCTTTTTTCGCAGTCCGGACATGCACTTTAGGGCATGCCTCCCAGGGAAAGGAACCCTTAATGGAACTATTCTCCCTGGAAGATGTTTCTTACTAACCATGTAATATAACATAACTAGTTGGGCACTTGTCTGATAAAGCACTAATGACCCCTACGCCTGGTCTCCATTCATACCCCGGTTGTTTTTTTTAACCACAAAGGTATTCGGACACACTCCGGACTCTAGGGTCCCGAGGTCGAAGCGAAAAGGTCGGCAAAGACTAACGATCTACAATCCGGCTAGAAGGCATTTCACATGTCATTTTAAATACATCATCAAATTTACTGATTGTATTCCTCCTCAATCCCGTCTAACAGGCTGTCTAACTTACAGTCCCGTTGGGAAAATTTAGCAGCCACCTCCACTTGGCTGTATACTAAACTCACAGGGATCTCCTTCCCATCGGGCCCCACCGGTCCAACTTCGGCCATATGGTTGGGATCCGCCTTCTTGTACCGCGTCTTCACCATGGCCCAAGCCTCCCTGGCACCCTGGCGGCAGGCCGAAATCTTCCATAAACGGAAGCGTTGCCGCACTCCCTGGAGTTTCTCCGCAAGCTCCCCAAGGCCCTCGGGTAGGGAGACGGCTGGCCATAATGCCTGGACGACGCCGCTCATCGCCTGCCGAACTCGTTCGAGCAGTTGCGACAGCTCGAGAAGTTGATCACCCGTCGATACGGGCATCTCCTCTGCAGGGCGACCTGTGAGTATACCTACAAGACATATTATGTCAATCGACTTCCTCGCCGGACTCTTCTTTTCAAAGGAGTTCGTTCAAGCACTTACTATAGATGCCGCGACGAAGCCGCTGATTCTCCTTAACGGAGCCGGACAGCTCGGCCCGAACGCCTTTCAGCTCCTCTCCAAGCTGGGCGCGGGCATCTTGAAGCTTGTTCCTTTCCTGCTGTACTCTATTCAGCACCCTCTCGCCGGCCTTCAGCTGGCAAAGCAGTTCCTGCCTGTCCGGCAGCACCTGCAATGTCATTATTAGACTTACGCGCGCCGCACAGCGCTTATATTTACCAAACAAATGTGTTACCAGGAGGGGCCTCTGTGTTTCCTCCTGCGGCAGCAAGTGCGGCCTCAAGCTGGGCCTTGCATTCTTGCAGCTCCTGAGACAGCTGGGCATTCTTCTCGGTAAGAGCCTGCGTTTCAAATGATCCTTAAATCAGTTAACATAACTACTTTAAGTCTCGGGGGCTACTGGCATATATAACCATTAAAATTCCCTTACCCGTATGTCTTTTACATACTGCTCCGTGGCTCTGGTAAAACCGTCTTGAGCAGCACGGAGGTGCGCGTCCCCTGCGTTAAAGGCGTCCAATGCCTCAGGGGAGAAGCACGCTTCACGAAATACTATCCGGCGGCACCTGTGGTTCATGGCGCTCTCCACCTCAGACTTGGTGGCGGACAGTCTGTCGGCATCCTCCGTTGGAGGAGTATCCGGCCCGCGCCTTGCGCTTGCCTCCCCCTCCAGGCCGGGCGCTGGAGCCTGGCCGGTATAGGTCGGATCGGCAACCTCTATGCCCGCAGTCCGGCGGGCGCTCTTTCTCCTACAAATATCATGAGCACTCAGACGCTTCCTAGGAACGTTGCTCTAAAAATTTAAAATACGAGCTATACCTTTGCGGCGACGTCTCAGTCCATACCGCGCTCCTTTTCCGCCTGCTAGTCCGGACTGACCTTTGTTGGTCAGCCGCCGCGGGCTCGGTTTCCCGCCTTTAAGGCGCTTCCTGTAAAACACCATCGTTCGCGAAGGTCAGAAATGGGCAAGGAAGAGATAATGGTGTCCGGACCTCGGTCACAGTCACCTGGGAAGCCGGATACAGTCTGGGGTAGTCCGTCGTAATGGCGACTAAAGCGTTATCCATGCTAAGTTGGTGGAACACCCCGTCGATCAGCTCCACCTTGATATCCGGGTCCTCTTTGGAGGCCGGATCCAGGGATCTTTCTGGATCCTCGGGTTGCGGAGCGGGACTTACCATGTCCTCCACAGTCCGACGTAGTTCCTGCGCCGAAGACATAATGTAAGAAGCCTAAGCTTCGAAAGCATGGGTTGAGCCCTTAAAAGTGTTCGCTTACCCAGCCTCTAGGGTTGTTCATGGAAAACCCATTCAAGGGTTTCGTTCGAAGGAAGTCCTCCTTCTCCCCCTTGTACAGGCCAGACAGGATCTGCACCAGATCCTCGGTCGAATCCGGCCCTTCGCGGCCATGACGGGTGGCATCGTCTTCCCCGTTGAAATCCCACATGGGGTGGCCTCTATATTGCAATGGCTGTACCACCTGCATGATGCATGTTGCCATGACTCCAATCATGGTCAACCCGAAATGGGCCAGTAATCTTATTCGGCCCATCAGGTAATGGACGCTCTTGTCTTCCTCCAAACGGGGGCTCTGCGGGCGCCAGCTGAGGCGTTTCTTCAGAGGAGCAGCACTGAACTCCGGGAGGCCAATCCGGACTGGGTCCGGCAGCGGAGCGTCTTCTATGTAAAACCACTCCAAAGGCCAGTCTTCAGACGCCTTCTTAGGGGTACCGGATGGGTATCCGGTCCCGGCAATGCGCCATATTTCGGCGCCACCCACTTGATATATAGATCCCTTGTGAGAACGGGGTACGAGGCAGAACAGCCTCTTCCACAGTGCAAAATGGGGCTCGACACCCAGGAATAGCTCGCAAAGAGCTACGTAGCCCGCGATATGCAGGACAGAGGCGGGCGTAAGGTGATGGAGCTGGAGTCCGTAGAACTCCAGGAGCCCGCGGAGAAACGGATGTATTGGAAATCCGAGTCCCCTTATCAGATAGGGGACGAAGCATACCCACTCCCCTTTGTTGGGACTTGGGGTATCCTCCTCTTGCTTCCCACCTTGGTAGGTGGCCAGCCCAGTTCGAACCGGGACCATGAAGGTCGGAGGGAGATATCCCCCCGCTTGGAGCTTCACTAGCTCGTTGTGTGGAACAGAGCACCTCCTCCAATCCCCTGGCGGTGGGCTGGGAGCACGAGAAGAGGAGCCGCGTCGATGGTCCATGATGGAATGGATTTTTAGGTCAAGGGCGCTCCGATGAAGTATTCGTGGAAGGAAGATGATGTGGTTTGGATCTGGATTTTTGCCTCTTTTGTAGGCGGATGACTCGCACGACTAGGGGGTGAAACATAAAAGACACCCTGGCTTTTCGCATTCGTGCGACGCATGGAAGAAGGCCATTATTGGGCGTAGAAGCCAAGAAGCACAGTATTTATGATGAAGCCGGACACTGTTCGGCAGGTACATGGAACTTGAAGGGAGAACCTGCCTTGCAATGCCGAAGACTATATACGCGCTGGACTTATCATCATTGAAGCCTGGTTCAGGGGCTACTGAGGGAGTCCTGGACTAGGGGGTGTCCGGACAGCCGGACTATCATCGTCCGCCGGACTCCAAGACTACGAAGATACAAGATTGAAGACTCCGTCCCGTGTCCGGATGGGACTTTCCTTGGCGTGGAAGGCAAGCTTGGCAATACGGATATGTAGATCTCCTACCATTGTAACCGACTCTGTGTAACCCTAGCCTCCTCCGGTGTCTATATAAACGGGAGGGCTTTAGTCCGTAGGACACAACACACATCACAACAATCATACCATAGGCTAGCTTTAGGGTTTAGCCTCCTTGATTCGTGGTAGATCCACTCTTGTACTACCCATATCATCAATATTAATCAAGCAGGACGTAGGGTTTTACCTCCATCGAGAGGGCCCGAACCTGGGTAAAACATCGTTTCCCTTGTCTCCTATTATCATCCGCCTAGACGCACAGTTCGGGACCCCCTACCCGAGATCCGCCGGTTTTGACACCGACAGCCATGATTTCAGATCTGAACCTATTATGTTTTCATGAATATATGTGAGTTCTTGATCCCATCTTGCAAGTCTATAGTCACCTATTATGTGTTATGATCCGACAACCCCGAAGTGACAATAATCGGGATACTTCTCGGTGATGACCGTAGTTTGAGGAGTTCATGTATTCACTGTGTGTTAATGCTTTGGTCCGGTTCTCTATTAAAAGGAGGCCTTAATATCCCTTAGTTTCCACCAGGACCTCACTGCCACGGGAGGGTAGGACAAAAGATGTCATGCAAGTTCTTTTCCATAAGAACGTATGACTATATTCGGAATACATGCCTACATTACATTGATGAACTGGACCTAGTTCTGTGTCAGCCTATGTTATAGCTATTACATGAGGAATCGCATCCGATATAATTATCCAACACTGATCCAATGCCTACGAGCTTTTCACATATCGTGCTTTGCTTATTTACTTTTCCGTTGCTACTGTTACAATTACTACAAAACTTCTATCGTTACTTTTGCCACTGTTACCATTACTATCATACTACTTTGCTACTATGCTCTGCTGTAGATACTAAGTTATCAAGGTGTGGTTGAATTGACAACTCAACTGTTAATACTTGAGAATATTCTTTGGCTCCCCTTGTGTCGAATCAATAAATTTGGGTTGAATACTCTACCCTCAAAAACTGTTGCGATCCCCTATACTTGTGGGTTATCAGCTAGCTGCCTCTTCAAATCCTCAAACGCATCATTAGCAGCATCGCTCCAGATGAAGTTATCTATTTTCTTCATCATCTGATACAGTGGCATAGCCTTCTCACCCAACCAGCTTATGAACCGGCTTACGGTTGCAATATGACCCGCCAAACGCTAAACATCATTGATACACGCCGGCTTAGCCAAGGAGGTGATGGCCTTGATCTTCTCCGGGTTAGCCTCAATGCCTCTGTTAGAAACCAGAAAACCCAAAAGCTTGCCTGCTGGCATGCAAAAAATGCACTTGGCTGGGTTAAGCATCATCTTGTAGACCCGGAGGTTATCAAAGGTTTCCTTCAAATCATCTATCAAAGTCTCCTTCTCTCTGTACTTCACCACCATGTCGTCCACATAAGCGTGAACATTGCGCCCAATCTGACTGTGAAGGCAATTTTGCACACATCGCTGATAAGTCGCCTGGGCACTCTTCAGCCCAAAATGCATATACACATAGTGGAAGGCTCCAAAGGGAGTAATGAAAGCCGTCTTCTCCTGGTCCTTAACTGCCATCTTGATCTAATGATAACCAAAATAAGCATCCAAAAAGCTCAAACTCTCACAACCCGCCGTAGCATCATTGATTTGATCAATATGAGGGAGAGCAAAAGGATCAGCCGGACAAGCCTTGTTTAAGTCCGTGTAATCCACACACATGTGCCAGGTGCCATTCTTCTTAAGCACTAACACTGGGTTAGCCAACCGCTCTGGATGAAAAACTTCAACAATGAACCCAGCCGCCAAGAGCGGGGCCACTTCCTCACCAATGGCCTTACGCCTCTCCTCATTAAACCGCGGAAGAAACTGCTTGACCGGCTTAAATTTTGGATCAATATTGAGAGTGTGCCCAGCAATTTCTCTTGGTACACTCGGCATGTCAGAAGGTTTCCATGCAAAGATGTCCCGGTTCTCACGGATGAACTCGATGAGCGCGCTTTCCTATTTGGGATCCAGGTTAACACTGATACTAAACTGCTTAGATGAGTCGCCAGGAACAAAGTCAACCAGCTTGGTGTCATCGGCCGATTTAAAGTTCATCAACGGCTCATGCTCTATAGTTGGCTTTTTCAAAGATGTCATGTCCGCCGGGTCAACATTGTCCTCATAAAACTTCAATTCCTCTATTGCACAGACAGACTCAGCATAAGCAGCATCACCTTCCTCACATTCCAGCACTATCTTTCGACTCCCATGCACTGTGATAGTCCCCTTATAACCTGACATCTTGAGCTGCAAATAAACATAACACGGTCGGGCCATGAACTTTGCATAAGCCGGCCGTCCGAACAGAGCGTGATACAGGCTTTTGATTTTGACCACTTCAAAAGTTAACTTCTCAGCCCTGGAACCATGGTCATTTCCAAAGGCCACCTCCATCTCAATCTTGCCCACTGGGTACGCCGACTTACCAGCCACCACTCCATGGAAAACAGTGTTGGACGTCTTAAGATTTTTATCAGTTAACCCCATGCGACAAAAAGTCTCATAGTAAAGGATGTTGATGCTACTGGCTCCATCCATGAGCACTTTAGTGAATTTATATCCTCCAACTTGAGGCGCCACCACCAAGGCCAATTGACCCGGATTGTCAACCCGGGGAGGGTGATCCTCTCTACTCCACAGAATAGGCTGCTCAGACCATCGCAAGTAATGAGGAACTGCCGGCTCAACAGCGTTCACAGCCCTTTTATGAAGCTTCTGGTCCCGCTTGCACAAACTGGTGGTAAACACATGATACTGTCCACTATTCAGCTGCTTTGGATTACTCTGATATCCTTGCTGCTGCTGACCCCCTTGGCCGGATTGCTGGTTATAACCACCCTGGTTGCCTTGATTATATCCACCCTGATTATTTTGGTGGCCCTGAAAGCCGGAATTAGAGCCGCCACCTCCATAACCCGGGCCATGAAAACCACCGCCGCCTGAGCCGCCGCCCGGTCCATGATTGCTGTCAAACATATTAGAGTTCTTGAAAGCCTTCATAATCATACAATCCTTCCATAGCTGAGTGGCTAGATTCTCCTGAGTGCCATGCCTTGCACAGGGCTCAAAATGCTCAAGAGTGGGACCTGACCCGCCGGACCGAGGAGGTGGCCTCCCCTTATGTCATTGATTGTTGCCCTGCACATTGGTGTTAGCCACAAACTCCGAGCAACCATCAGCCTTACATTTGTTATTGCCCCCTTGATTCACTGGGTTACGCTGGGGGCCTTTAGCGTCATCGTTCTTCTTTCCCTTCCCTGTCTTCTCATCGTCCGACTCGAGATCCTTGGTACTATCAGACTCGGCTGATACGTCTCCAACGTATCTATAATTTTTGATTGTTCCATGCTATTATATTACCCGTTTTGGATGTTTATGGGCTTTACTTTACACATTTATATCATTTTTGTGACTAACCTACTAACCGGAGGCCCAGCCTGTATTGCTGTTTTTTTTGCCTATTTTAGTGTTTCGGAGAAAAGGAATATCAAACAGAGTCCATAAGCCGATGATTTGTGAGTAGTTTACCACAGACCTTCGGGTCCATAGTTATTAGCTAGATGGCTTCTTCTCTCTCTTTGAATCTCAATACCATGTTCTCCTCGATCTTCTTGGAGATCTATTTGATGTAACTCTTTTTGCAGTGTGTTCGTCAAGATCCGATTAATTGTGGGTTTATGATCAAGTTTATCTATGAGAAATATTTGAATCTCCTCTGAATTCTTTTATGTGTGATTATGTTATCTTTGCAAGTCTCTTCGAATTATCAGTTTGGTTTGGCCTACTAGACTGATCTTTCTTGTAATGGGAGAAGTGCTTAGCTTTGGGCTCAATCTTGCGGTGTCCTTTCCCAGTGACAGCAGGGGCAGCAAGGCACGTACTATGTTGTTGCCATCAAGGATAAAAAGATGGAGTTTATATCATATCGCGTGAGTTTATCCCTCTACATCATCTCATCTTTCCTAATGCGTTACTCCGTTCTTTATGAACATAATACTCTTGATGCATGCTGGATAGCGGTCGATGTGTGGAGTAATAGTAGTAGATGCAGGCAGGAGTCGGTCTACTTGTCACGGACGTGATGCCTATATACATGATCATGCCTAGATAATCTCATAATTATTCGCTTTTCTATCAATTGCTTGACAGTAATTTGTTCACCCACCGTAATACTTATGCTATCTTGAGAGAAGCCACTAGTGAAACCTATGGCCCCCGGGTCTATCTCTTATCATATAAGCTTTCAATCTACTTTTACTTGCATCTTTACTTTTCCTATCTATATTATAAAATACCAAAAATATATTTATCTTATCATATTATCTCTATCAGATCTCCCTTTCGCAAGTGGCCGTGAAGGGATTGACAACCCCTTTATTGCGTTGGTTGTGAGTTCTTGTTTGTTTGTGTAGGTGTGTGGGACTTTTGAGGACCCTCCTACTGGATTGATACCTTGGTTCTCAAAAACTGAGGGAAATACTTACGCTACTATTGATGCATCACCCTTTCCTCTTTAAGGAAAACCAACGCAAGCTCAAGACGTAGCATCGGCATATTTGACTAGAGTCGCCATCAGCTGGCCCATGTCATTACAATCACGCTTGAGCCGCCCTAGCTTCTGTTTCAGAGGCTCAAAACGGAAATTTTTCTCCAACATTAAAACTGCAAGGCCGGCGTCCGTCTTATCGGATGAATGTATTATAGACTTGACCCGGCGCACCCAATGGGTCGTGGATTCACCCTCCTCTTGCTTGCAATTAGTCAAGTCCACAATCGACATGGGCTACTTGCATGTCTTTAAAGCTCTGAATAAACCGGGCCTTTCACGCCCATGAACCGACGGAATTAGGTGGCAGACCCTTCAACCAAGTACGGGCCGTTCCATCCAGCATCATGGTGAAGTACTTGGCACACGCATCATCACTGATTTCCAGTAGCTCCATGGCCATCTCATAGCTTTCAATCCACGCCCCAGGGGGTAAGTCGGTCGTGTAATTAGGCACCTTCCGAGGTCCCTTGAAATCCTTGGGCAAATGCTCATTACGCAGAGCCGACACCAAACAAGGTACACCCGCAGTCCTAGAGGTCACGCCTGCCTCAATTGAAGTCGTCAGATAAACCGGAAGGGGCTGATAAGCCACCTGCTAAGCCGCTTGCTCAGCTTGTTGACGCACTCTATCCTGATCAACCAAATTAAGAGCTCCATCACGAGCTGGGTCATGCCCGCGCGGCTAGTCACAGTGCCGGGCGTTGCTTGAAACGGCTGGTGAGTCCAAGTGTCTGCTATAGCTCCGGCTTGGGCGAGGGGTGGAATGAATCATGTCTTGACTATAAGAACACGCTTCCTGTTGTGCCAATGCTGTCTGAAGAAGTTCTTTGACCCTTCGTGTTTTAACTGCCGTTGGAGAGTCGCCATCCACTGGGAGAGCCACCAATCATGCCACCGCAGCGATCATGTTCTCCAAAGGATTAGAATAATGACCCAGTGGTACAGGTGCATGCTGAGGTGCGGCAGTATGTAGACGAGGGGGTTCCGTCACACGTGGTTGAACCGGCGTCCCAGCTTCGGGCGCTGCAGTTTGGTTTACCTCCGGCGGGTTACTGGGCCTGTACCAGGCATGCGGAAGAGGTTTCTAGGCTCATAAACCATAGGCAGACGGGACTGAGCCTTCTGGTGCCTTCTCCTCATGATCTCATTTGATGCGTTCTGATCCATCGTAAGCTGAAAAGCCTCTAATTGAATCTGCTGGGTCCGAGCATCCAAAGTCGCCCGCTCTGCGGCCATCCTGACTTCCTCTGCTGCCAGGTTCTCCTTGGCTTGTGCTACCTCCTCACATAACTGTGCCACTTCCTCATCATGTTTAGCTTAATCCGCTGGATTGACCACGACGGTTAACAGGGCTGTCATCTTATCCATTAAAGCCATCAGAACCTGAGTCAGCGGGTGAGGGAGTCCTGGATTAGGGGCTATCCGGACAGTCGGACTATATACTTTGGCTGGACTGTTGGAGCGTGAAGATACAAGACTCAAGACTTCGTCCCGTATCTGGATGGGATTCTCCTTTGCGTGGAAGACAAGCTTGGTGATTTGGATATTAAATTTCCTTCTTTGTAACCGACTCTGTGTAAACCCTAGCCCCCTCCGGTGTCTATATAAACCAGAGGGTTTAGTCCTTAGAGGGACGATCACAATCATAATCATCATAGGCTAGCTTCTAGGTTTTAGCCTCTACGATCTCATGGTAGATCAACTCTTGTACTACTCATATCATCAATATCAATCACGCAGGAAGTAGGGTTTTACCTCCATCGAGAAGGCCCAAACCTGGGTAAACATTGTGTCCCTTGCCTCCTGTTACCATCAGCCTTAGACGCACAGATCGGGACCCCCTACCCGAGATCCGCCGGGTTTTGACACCAACATTGGTGCTTTCATTGAGAGTTCCTCTGTGTCGTCGCTGCAAGGCTTGATGGCTCCTCCAATCATCAACAACGACACAGCCCAGGGTGAGACTTTTCTCCCTGGACAGATCTTCGTGTTCAGCGGCTTTGCACTGCGGGCCAATTCGCTTGGCCATCTGGAGCAGACCAACAGCTACGCCCCTGGCCACTAGGACAGGTTCGGAAACTTGAACTACACGACCAATATCAGCGGAGACTTGATCTTCAATAGATTCGGGCCTGTGCCAGGAGCGTCGGACAGTCACGACGAGCACGGCCTAGACCTGCTGGCAAACAATGCTCGGTATATCGCCCCTGCAGGAGCCCCGGACCTAAATCCGGAGCAGATTGCGTCGTCCGAGGACGGGTGGATGGACCCCGCCCAGAGGCCGCACACTCATCGGCGGTAGAGCCGAACACAGACTTCACCCCCAAGAAAGCCTGTGACAGCGGACCACCGGACTCGTATCCAGTTGTAGGTCCCAGTCCGTGCGCCTCCAAGCCCGCCGAATCTGGTTGGGCTCCGGTAATGGAGTTCACCGCTGCGGATATCTTCCAGCACTCGCCCTTTGGCGACGTGCTGAACTCTTTAAAGTCCCTCTCTTTGTCAGGAGACTCTCGGCCGAACTATGTCCGGCTCGAATGGGAAGCAGGCGATGAAGGAATTCGTTGCCCACCCACCACCCACTTCATAGCCACTGTCGACGATGTATCAGACATGCTTGACTTCGACTCCGATGATACCGATGGTATGGATGTCAGCGCAGGAGACGATTCAGAATCAATGGGGCGCTGGAGTGCCACCTCGTCATATGACATATATATGGTGGATACGCCTAAGGAGGACGACGGTGACAATCCGGAAGATAAAACCCCTGGGCAAAAGCCAAAACGACGGCGCAGACGCCGCTCCATGTCCAGTAACAGTAAAAATAGCGATAAGAGCGCCAGAAAGATCGACACCCCAGTCAACTCCGAAGGCAACGACGACCATATGGACCCAGCTATGGAGCAGGATGAGCCAGGTCACGCCGAACACAGCTCGGAGCAGACGCCCGATCACAATGATCCCGAGGGACGAATTCATCAAACCGTCCTGGGACAAGAACATAGTCCGGATGACGATGCATTCGTCATCCCGGAAACACGCTTGGAACGAGATAACCTCCACAGAAGGCTTATGGCCACTGCGAGAAGTCTAAAGAAGCAGAAGCAACGGCTAAAGGCCGCTCAGGAAACGCTCAATCGCAGATGGAATAAAGTGCTAGACACTGAAGAAAAGTACGGCGATGATCGCCATACAAAGAGCTATCCAAAACGCAAGCTGCTGCCAGAATTCGATGACGAGGCTGTTCCACCAAAGAACAACATGGCTAGGAGGCCGGACAAACCACTTCATAACTGCAACAGAGTAGCTACCGATGCCGCACACAATTTACGCGAGCTCCTGGATAAGAAAGCCGGCGCGGCTAGGTCCATCTATGGATCTAAAGGACACACCCGCCCCAGGACTATGGTCACCAAAACGATCGTACCGATCGGATACCAGTTCGGAATCAGCACCGGACACAACAACAGCCGACGGCATGCCACAGCACGTCCAGATACAGAGGGGCTGCTCACCCCCTGTGCTTCACCAAAGAAGTACTGGACCATGAATTTCCACAGGGTTTTAAACCTGTGAACATAGAGGCATCTGATGGAACGACAGACCCAGGGGTCTAGATCGAGGATTTTATCCTGCATATACACATGGCTCGTGGGGACGACCTCCACGCCATCAAATACCTTCCCCTCAAGTTGAAGGGGCCAGCTCGACACTGGTTGAAAAGCCTCCCCGAAAATTCAATTGGAAGTTGGGAGGAACTCGAGGACGCTTTCAGGGACAATTTTCAAGGGACTTATGTCCGGCCTCCGGATGCGGACGATTTAACTCACATAATCCAACAGCCCGAAGAGTCTGCCCGCAAGCTTTGGAACAGATTCCTCACTAAGAAGAATCAAATTATGGATTGTCCGGATGCCAAAGCCTTAGCGGCCTTCAAACACAGCATCCGGGACGAGTGGCTCGCCAGACACCTCGGCCAAGAAAGGCCGAGGACAATAGCAGCCTTAACAAGCCTTATGACCCGCTTTTGCGCGGGTGAAGATAGCTGGTTGGTCTGTAAAGGCACCAGCGACCCAAGTACATCCAAAATAAGGGATGGCAACGGGAAGCCACGGCGCAATAAAAACAAATGTCAAAACAAGGAAGAGAGCCCGGACAACACAACAGTCAACGCCGGATTCAGGGGCTCTCGAGCCGGTCAACAAAAGAAGCCATTTAAAGGCAGCAAAGAGGGACCGTCCGGCCTAAACAAAGTCCTGGACAGACTGTGCCAAATTCATGGCACCCCCGACAAACCTGCGAACCACACTCACAGAGAGTGCTGGGTCTTCAAGCAGGCCGGCAAATTAAATGCCGAACACAAGGGAAAGGAAACACCAAGTGAAGACGAGGATGAGCCTCGCCAGCCGAACACTGGGGGACAGAAAAAATTCCCACCAGAGGTAAAAACAGTAAACATGATCCACGCGACTCACACACCCACGAGAAGGCGCGAACGCGCACTCAGAGATGCATACGCTGTAAGGCCCGTCGCCCCCAAACTTAACCACTGGTCGGCCTACCCGATCACCTTCGATCACAGGGATTGCCCGACTAGTATGCGGCATGGAGGTCAGCTGCCTTGGTGCTCGACCCAATAATCGATGGATACCATCTCACTCGCGTCCTCATGGACGGTGGCAGTAGTCTCAATTTAATATACCAGGACACTATCTGCAGGATGGGGATAGACCCATCTAGAATCAGCCAAAGCAACACCACCTTTGAAGGGGTGATACCAGGTGTTGAAGCCCACGGCAGGGGCTCCATCATACTGGAGGTAACATTCGGTTCCCCCAGAAACTCCAGAAGCGAAGAACTACTCTTCACCATCGCCCCCCCCCCCCCCTCCAAAGCGACTATCACGCATTGCTCGGGAGAACCACATTCGCCCGCTTCAACGCAGTGCCGCATTACGCCTACCTCACACTGAAGATGCCTGGTCCACGCGGCGTCATCACCGTTAACGGAAACACAGAGCGCTCCTCACGCGTGGAGGAATACGCGACGGCTCTAGCAGCCGGACTCTAAGTGGCCTCTAATAGTAGAAAGCATGACTGGTCGTTAAGACCACGGACACGGTTAGACGAGTCCGGTAGCCCGGCTAAACCTGAGCTAGGGCACCATGTACGTAATCCTATAGAGGACACCAGGGGCTATAGATATTTAATACAGCCCCACTGTTTTCTTGACCTTATTAACATGCCAATATCTTACACTTTTACTATCCATCGCACGCTTACGTTATACTCTTCTACATGAGTTTTTCTTTTTTACAGACACAATTCGCGCGATACCCTTCCAGGAAACGGCACAATGGAGATAAAGGCGCAGACGTGCAGCAGAGACCCGCTCAAAGGTTTCTCTTTAGATTAAGCCCCTGTTGTAAACCTTTTTTATTGTCTCTTGTTGTTTCCACATCCCATGGGTACTATACCCACAGAGGGTACTGCCGTTATTGGCATTTCGCCACGACAGACTAATGCACGTACCTGGAACTACAGGGTTCATAATGAAAGGGCATTCTTCAGCCCATTTTATGTTGCAAAGTTCGAATACCTTCGGGAGTGTTCGGCTTCACGAGTTTGGCCTTATATGCATCAGCTCCGAATCATGTATTTTGTCAAACTTTGGGTTTTCCTGGCTCCTGGGTTTGCCACCTTACATTCCGTTCTTATCGGCTAAGGTGGCCAAAGGATAACTACTGCGATTGTGCCCTGGTTATTCCAGATGAGCACCTCAGTAGAGAAAGCCAAAAACTGACTGTCATGATACAGCGAGAGAATGTTCAACCACTTGAAGACTTACCGGAATCTTTAGGATTCCTCCACATTAACGAAGGACCGTTTCCCGGTCATGTACACACGCGCCCGTATTCAGATGCACGCGAAAGTACCAGGGGCTACATAGTATCCCCACCATCAAACTCCTATGGCTAAGTGAAAGTGTTACAGCTATATAGTCCGGTTGCCTAGTTCGACGTGCGATCACCTCCTTAATGGACCAAGACGTTGGATCAAGTGTGATTACGCATATTTTTTGCGAACACCCCTGCATTGTATGCGTGGAGGCTGAATCCAACAACTGCTAACTTTCAGATTACACATATACATAAAAACGTCCGCACAGGAGGCACAATAATACTTTTGGGCACATAGTATAAATATAGCCTCATAATCAAAATAACATTGTTTTTACAATGAAACGATTTGTCACTCGAACAATACATTCTTCGAGCACTGAGCCTCTATTAAGCGAGCAACTTCTGTTACCTACTCCAAGTAGTGCTCGGCCGGATCCTGGCCTCCCGCCGGATTCTGGGTCGCAATGATGGTGGCCTCCATATCTGTCCAATATGCTTTAACACGGGCAAGTGCCATCCATGCACCCTCTATACACGCCGACCTCCTCATGGCATCGATCTGAGATACGGCACCGAGGAATTGTTGCACCAAACCAAAATAACTGTCCGGCTTAGGCCCCTTCGGCCAAATATGGTCTGCTACAGACCGCATTGCAAGCCCGGACAACCTATGAAGCTCAGCCACATCAGCTATCTTCTCACTCAACGGCAATGGGCGCGCGTGAGCATTGAATTGCGACCAGAACAACTTCTCTACTTCTTTATCACCTTGATCCTCGAAAAACTTGGCCGCATCAGCCATACTCTTCGCCAAGTCCGCATACGCGTCTGCAGGGCTCCAGCATCGATCCAGGGGAGCATACATCAGATCTAAAAACTTCATCCGCAATAAGTAGGGGTTTCCAGCCGCGATTTCTCCTGCCAGACGAAGCTCCTCCCGCGCATCCCTGCTTTCAGACTGCGTCTCCTTGGTCGTATCAAGTGCCTTCTTCAGGTCAGCCAAGTTCACCTGATTCTCCTTCTCAAGAAGCTCATACCGGCTGGCGGCATTTTACAGATCCACAGCCATTTCGGCTATTTTGTCTTCGCTTCGGTGATGAGCAGCCTGTTCGGCTCTCAACTCTTCGGCCGCCTTTAGGGTAGCCGCATTGCTAGCCCGAGCTTGCTCCTTGGCCTGGGCAAGTTCCGCCCTTAGGGATTCCATGGCAGCAGCACCATCTGCAGTCCACACATATCACATCAATATTATACTCATTTCAACTTTTCCTATAAATAATAAGGAAAGCAGAGCACATACCTTGTGACTCGTTAAGCCGCTCATTCACAAGCGTGATGTCGGCATCAATAACTCCAATCTTCCTCCTCAGTTCGGAAGCCTCAATGGACTGGTCAGCTTCCAGATCCTTAGACACATGTGCATAAGCACAGCGCGACCACTACTTCAAAATATGATCCTCGTTTGCCGTCTAGGGGTGGCAACCAGAGTCACAGGGGCTACTATCCATATGGAGCACACCTAGCGTGTGTGTAACAACCAAAAAATTATGTATTTTTTATTACATACCTCAAAGCCTCTGAGCAGGCTCGTAAATGCTTCATTCAAACCGCTTGTGGCGGATGAAATATTCTTGAGCACCGTGCTCATTAATAAGCGATGCTCCTCCGAGAGAGCAGCTCATTCCAGAAGGCCCGTCAGTATGTCTGGCCGGACATCGAACTGTGTCGGACCCTTCTCATCGCCCCCCGTGGGAGCCGAACGCTCCGGGCTCAGGGCGGCTAAAGGATTAGCTTCTGGCTTCGGCAGATCCAGACTCCTCTGTGACGACACCTCGGGGTCGCCCGCCTCATGAGGCGGAGAGGTTGGTGGGGTCTCACTCTCCATCATCTCCGGAGGGAGAACCCCCGAAGACGAACTCTGTAGAGAAGAGCTGCTAGCCGGACTGCAAAGAATGGATCCTGGTTATTGTTCTCGGAGAAAAGCGGTACCTTCGAACTTACAATTAACTTACAACTTGGTTGAGGGCTGGCCCGTTGGCGGGCATGACGCGGTGAGGGCGCCCTTCGGGGCAGGGCCCCTGGTGATGCTTTCTTCCCCTGTTTGGGAACCTCCGTCTCCAAGTCTTCGGAGGCGGCCCTCTTCTTCCCGCGCGGGGAGGAGGCCTTAGACTACCCTTCCCGACTATCCTCCTTTGGGGAGGTAGAAATTCCCCCAGTTTGGGTGCACAGTGTGTGAAGTTCGGCTTCTCTGTTCTTCCCTTCGTCTTTCCTGAGGGCATTTTTCTAAGCACCCGGCCAAGCATCTTGGCTATGGTAGGACTAGGCGAGCCTTCGGGGAGTGATGCCGGACACCTGATTCTCTCCGCCTTGCTGAGCCATTCCTGGCCACGGAGGGTTTTCAGAATAATGATTATGATGAATATAAACGAAGTGTTCAGTTTTGGGGTTACTTACTTGGGTATCTGGGCGATTGCAGCTTAGGCCCGCATCCTCGGTGGTGTTCGGACACTTTACTTGTGGTCCGAAGAATAATTTACACATCCCTTCGAGCGTCAGGCCGAAGAAGTGCAAAATAGTCCACGGACCCTCTGGATTGAATTCCCACATCCGAAGAGGCCGGTGTTTGCACGGCAACATCCATCGGATCAGCATTACCTGAATTATGCTGACAAGGTTAATGTCCCTCTCAAGAAGCTCCCGGATACGGCTCTGCAGTGTTGGTACATCACTAGAAGACCCCCAATCCCGTCCTACATTGGTCCATGACGCCAGTTGTGACGGAGGGCCCGAACGGAAGTCGGGGGCAGCCACCCACTTTGTGCCTCTGGGAGCCGTGATGTGAAACCACCTCCGCTGCCATAAATCGGATACCTCTGGGAAAGAACCCTCCGGCCATGGGGCATCTGGCGTTCTTGCTTATTACGGCACCTCCGCGCTCCGCATGTCGCCCCTCAATCATCTTCGGCTTCACATTGAAGGTCTTGAGCCATAAGCCGAAGTGTGGGGCGACATGGAGAAAAGCCTCACATACAATGATGAATGACGAGATATGGAGGATAGCGTCCGGAGCTAGATCGTGAAAATCTAACCCGTAATAGAACATGAGCCCCCTCACAAAGGGATCAAGGGTGAGGCCCAAGCCGCGGAGGAAGTGAGAAACAAATATGACACTCTCATTAGGCTCGGGAGTAGGGATGACCTGCCCTGGAGCAGGAAGCCTGTGCTGGATGTCAGCAGTCAGATATCCGACCTCCAAAAGCCTCTCAATGTCCTCCTCTTTGACCGAGGAGGCCACCCACCGGCCTTGAGCGTTGGATCCGGACATATTGGAAGATCTGGGGTGTTTGAGTTTGGGTCTGGGGTGTTAGAACTCGAGATGCGAAAAGGCGCAAGGGTGATGGAAAAGAGGTATAGGCCTCGGCCCCTTTATAAAGGGGGTGAATATCAAGAGTCCTCAGCGTGACCGCTTGAGACTTATCTAAAAACACGGAGTCATACCAACAGTCGTCATGGGGTTGCGCACACCCGTATTGATGGAAGATCTCGCAATAAGGGGAACACGATCTCTGCTTTGGCAGGGCGTGCCAATAAAACCGCCTCGCAACGCGTATCAAAGTGGGCTAAGGAAAACCGGTACATGTTGGGCCGGGCCACGATGCAGGGGCACGACGTACAAAAATTGCCAGCAGATTAAATTTATGCTATGCTCTCTACGGTGGTATGTGAAGATCATCTTGTAGATCCGGACACGATCCAAGTGTTCGATAATTATTTTGGAGCATTCGGAGAAGGAACCCGCCTTGCAATGCTGAAGACAAACTGCGTGCCGGACTCATCGTCATTGAAGCCTGGTTCAGGGGCTACTGAGGGAGTCCCAGATTAGGGGGTATACGTACAGCCGGACTATATACTTTGGCCGAACTGTTGGAGCGTGAAGATACAAGACTCAAGACTCCGGCCCGTATCCGGATGGGATTCTCCTTTGCATGGAAGACAAGCTTGGCGATTTGGATATTATATTTCCTTCTTTGTAACCGACTCCGTGTAAACCCTAGCCCCCTCCGGTGTCTATATAAACCGGAGGGTTTAGTCCTTAGAGGGACGATCACAATCATAATCATCATAGGCTAGCTTCTAGGGTTTAGCCTCTACGATCTCATGGTAGATCAACTCTTGTACTACTCATATCATCAATATCAATCAAGCAGGAAGTAGGGTTTTACCTCCATAGAGAGGGCCCGAACCTGGGTAAACATTGTGGCCCTTGCCTCCTGTTACCATCAGCCTTAGACGCATAGATCGGGACCCCCTACCCAAGATCCGCCGGTTTTGACACCGACAGCGGGCACGCAGGGCCTCCTGCCCCGGCTGCTGTCACCGCTGCTGACCCAAAAGTCATTGCTGCCACAGCCGTAGAGTTCTACCCGGGTTGCGTGCCAGCCGTGAAGATCCCGACTCTGTTTGGCAGCTCAAAGGGGTCCAGAATACTGTTGCCATCGAAATAGCCCCCAAGCCCGCCATCTTGCATTTGATACAATGAATCTGTCTCACCCGTGGATGATTCACCATCCGAGTAGATGGCTGTCTCACCATCAGATACATATCCTTCAGAAAGTTCCCCTCAGTGGATGCATCCCACGAAGGCACGCTTCACGGCGGTCTGAGCTCGGCGGCTCTCGCATGCTGAGCCATCTCGATGATGTTGGTGCAGATGTCCGGCTCAGGGCCCGTCTTCCCGATCTTGCCGATGAAGACGTGGATTCCGCCTAAGGGGACCCGGTACCCGTACTCAATTGAGCCGGCCTCGGGGCCCCAGCCCGCATCGTCGATGTAGAGCTTGCCACGACGACTCTTGGTCATCCGGCCCACAGCGTATCTCTTGAGCCCTTCGAAGCTGCCCTTCAAGAACTCAAATCCACCGTGCGCTGGCCCCATGGTGGGCGCCAACTGTCGTGGAAACGTCACGACAGATGTCCTAGCAAATGGACTTAGTCGTGGAGCCATCGCAACTTGGAAGCTTAAAGGGGTTAAAACGGGACAAAGGACATGGGTGTTTATACTGGTTTGGCCCCTTGCGGTGAAGGTAATTGTGTAATCCAGTTTGAGGTGGGATTGCTTATGTCTCGATTACCAGGGAGCGAATTTGCTTGACCTAGCTTTCGATCTGATGTTACTTGTCCTGAACCGCCGTCGGGTTGTCCTTTTACATGCAGAGGTCAACGCCCAGCGGCTCACAGAGTCCCGACCGGCTCATAAAGAGTGTCCGGCTCGGTGTCTATCTATTCCTGCCTTACAATACAAGTCATATACATATGGCAGTCTATCTCTACGGTCCTTAAGCCGCCTTTGGGCCTTGGGCCCTTAATTGAACCGCCATCTTCAAGTATCGTATTGGGCTTCATATTATGAATCGCCATAGGTATAACCCGGTCCCTCCTAGGCGGGACATACCTAGTAGTTATATCCCCAACAGTGCCCCAAGATTTCTACCGAAGAAATAAAGAGAAGAACATGCGTCAACCCCTATGCGTAGATTACCCCAATTTCACCTCAGGAATCCGCGAGTTGAGTGCCAAAACATACATTAAGTGAATCAATATGATACCCCATTGTCACCACGAGTATTCATTTGCAAGACATATATCAAGTGCTCTCAAATTCATAAAAGTATTCAATCCGATAAAACAAAATCTCAAAGGTAAAACTCAATTCATCACAAGATAGATAGAGAAAAACACCATATGATCCGACTATATTAACAAAGCCCGCGCTACATTAAGATCGTGACATGTCAAGAACACAAGAGAGAGAGAGAGAGAAGAGAGAGAGAGATTAAACACATAGCTACTCGTACAAACCCTCAGCCCTGAGGGTAGACTACTCCCTCCTCATCATGGTGACCGCCGGGATGATGAAGATGGCCACCGGTGTTGATTCCCCCCTCCGGCAGGGTGCCGGAATGGGGTCTAGATTGGTTTCTCGTGGCTACAGAGCCTTGCGGTGGCAGAACTTCTGATCTAGGGTTACCCCGAAGGTTTTTGGAATATTTGGTGATTTATAGGGCAAAGTGGGGTTCAGGAGGCCACCGAGGTGGGCACAACCCACATGGGTGCGCCTGGGCCCCAGGCGTGCCCTGGTGGGTGGTGCCCCCCTCGGGGCACCCCCCAGGTGCTTCTCTGGCCCACTGGATGTCTTTTGGTCCATAAAAATCCACAAAAAAATTCGCGGTGTTTGGACTCCGTTTGGTATTGATTTCCTGCAGTGTAAAAAACAAGAAAAAAACAGCAACTAGCACTGGTTCAATAGGTTAGCCCCAAAAAATGATATAAAGTTGCTACAAAATGATTTTAAAACATCCAAGAATGATAATATAACAGCATGAATACTTCATAAATTATAGATACGTTGGAGACGTATAAGCATCCCCAAGCTTAATTCCTACTCGTCCTCGAGTAGGTAAATGATAAAATAAATAATTTATGAAGTGTGAATGCTAGCAAAGTGCATAAGTTTGATCAATGATAATTTCAATCACTTTTCCTAGCATCATAACATCAATTCTTTCTCATAAAAACTCATCATGATAGAGTAGCAACCAATTCACATGTTAAGGTTCAAGCAATGAATTCTCTTGAAACTCAACGACCTATATTCTTAGTCACCAAACAATTGCAATTCAACTTATTCAACAGAGTCTAAGTAAGAGCTCCACATACTCAACCATCATATAGTCTTCTATGATTGCTAACACTCACCTCATACACATGAGCAAAACATTTCAACTGGACACATAGAAAGATAGGGGCTCATAGTTTCGCCTCCCAACGTATTCACCTCAAGGGTGATGCCAACAATAATAACTCATGCTACCCATATTCAACTGGACATATATGCCTAGATCTTTCCTCACCACATGATGCTTGCCAAAGGAGAAAAATAAAAAGGAATCGAGAGAAAAACTTTGACTCTTGCATAAAAGTAAATACATAAAGTAAAAGATAGGCCCTTCACAGAGGGAAGCAGAGGTTGCCATGTGCTTATTTGTTTGTATGCTCAACCCCTTAGTGAAAAAGAACGTCACGTTATATTGCCCCTTGTGATGGCAACCTTTATTATGCAGTCTGTCGCTTTTATTCTTTACCATCACAAGTTCGTACAACGCTCAATTTTCTCTTACACTAAATTATCTCACACTTTTAGAAGTAATATTTATTGCCTTATTGCACCGATGACAACTTACTTGAAGGATCTTACCCAATCCTTAGGTAGGTATGGCAGACTCTTGAAAATAAGATTTGGGTTTTAAAGGTTTTTGGATGCACAAGTAGTATCTCTACTTGGTGCAGAATTTTTGGCTAGCAAAGATGGGGGGCAAGCACCACATGTTGAAGGATCTATGACAATATAACTTCTATGTGAATATGAACAAACATAAATCATTATGTTGTCTTCCTTGTCCAACGTCAACAATTTTGGCATACAATATTTTGATGGGGGCTCACAATCACAAAAGATTTCCAAGATAGTGTATTTGCATGTGAAAGTTCTCTTCCTTCTACTAATCATTCATGAATTGCTTGTATGACCAATATTGTGATTGTCAAGCCTCAAAAGATTTCACTTTCTAAACCCAATGTGAAGCTACCACTAGGAATGGTATATAATTTCAACTTCATTACATTCAATTTATTCAACAGTTTACTCATAGGATAAAAGTGAAGCACAAGAGTAAATGACAAACTACTCCAAAAAGATATAAGTGAAGATCATGCGAGTAGTTAAGTAAATAGAAAGCAATGTCAGGACTCTCTCTTATTTAAAACTTTCAAATCTAAGTATTTTATTAAAACAGCAAGCAAAACAAAATAATATGACATTCCAACAATAGCACACATCATGTGAAAAAGCAAAAACTTAGGATCAACTGATACTAACTGATAATTGTTGAAGAAGAAAGGTGGGATGCCTACCGGGGCATCCCCAAGCTTAGATGCTTGAGACTTCTTGGAATATTGACTTGGGATGCCCAAGGCATCCCCAAGCTTGAGCTTTTGTGTCTCCTTAATTCCTCTCATATCACGGTTTCCCTAAATCTCAAAAACTTCATCCACACAAAACTCAACAGGAACTCGTGAGATAAGTTAATATAAATCAATGCAAAACCCTACCATTTTCTACTGTAGCAAATCACTAAAATTACTATTTGACATTGCATACTAAATGCCTCTGCATATTTAATACTCCTATCCTCAAATAGAATCATTAAACAAGCAAACATATGCAAACAATGCAACCATAATAGCAATCTGCCAAAACACTACATTCTGTAAAGAATGCAAGATTCATAATACTTCACTAACTCCAAAAATTATGAAAATTTACCACAATGTAGTAAATTTGAAAATCTTACTGTGCAAAAAGTTTCAACATTTTATCACATTCTGACTTTTCTAGGGAATTTTTGCAATAACGATAAACTTTTTGTTTTCAAACAGCAACTCATATACTTGCAAATTAAGCATGGTAAAGGCTATCCTTGCCAGTTTTATTGAAATAAAAGATACAAAACATTATTATAAATAACAGCAAGCAAATCCTAGCAAAATAAAATGACGCTCCAAGAAAAACTCATATCATGTGACGAGTGAAAGTATAGCTCCAAGTGAGGTTACCGATAATGTTGCAGACGAAAGAGGAGATGCCTTTTGGGGCATCCCCAGGCTTAGTTTCTTGGATCTTACTTGGATATTAACTTGGAGTGCCTTGGGAATCCCCAAGCTTAGGGTCTTGTCACTCCTTATTCTCCTCATATCGATATCTCACCCAAAACTTCAAAACTTCAATCACACAAAACTTAACGAAACTTCGTGAGATAGGTTAGTATGATAAAGAGCAAACCATTTCACTTTGATACTGTCAAAGACAAGATTCATAATTGTTTCCACACAATGTCTACTGTAGCATCTCATTTCCACAATTTATATTGAGCAATATAAGCCATAGAAACTAGGAAACAAGCAAACTATGCATTTTTTTCTCGAATACGCATGAGTGTGCGTACTATATATTGAAGAGGAGAATGGGGAAAAGAAGCAAACTATGCATTGAAAATAGAATCTGTAAAAAATAGAACAGTCTATAGTAATCTGTACTCCAACCATACTTCTGCTACTACAAAAATTCTGAACAATTAGGATAACATAGATAATTTGTATATCTATCACCTGTAAAAATTTCAGATCAAAATCACATTCCAGTGAATTTTCAAATTTCCTGGACTGAGCGCAAAAGTTTTTGTTTTTGCACAGATTCAAGTCAACTATCATCCACACTATCCCAAAGGATTTACTGGGCAATCTATTGAAACTAATACAATAAAACATGATTACTACAGTAGCATAATCATGTGAACACACAAAAACAGTAGGTAAAAGTGTTGGGTTGTCTCCCAACAAGCGCTTTTCTTTAATGCCTTTTAGCTAGGCATGATGATTTCAATGATGCTCGTATAAAGGATAAGAATTGAAAAATAAAAAGAGCATCATGAATCACATGGCAAGCACATTTAAGTCTAACCCACTTCCTATGCATAGGGATTTTGTGAGCAAACAATTTATGGGAACAAGAATCAACTAGCATAGGAAGGCAAAACAAGCAAAACTTCAAGATTTTCAACACATAGAGAGGAAACTTGATATCATTGAGATATGTAGAAGCACATGTTCCTCTCCCATAATAATTTTCAGTAGCATCATGAATGAATTCAACAATATAGCTATCACATAAAGCATTCTTTTCATGATGCATAAGCATAGAAATTTTATTACTCTCCACATAAGCAAATTTATTCTGATGAATAGTAGTGGGAGAAAATTCAACAAAATAACTACCATGTGATTGAAAATTAATATCATGATGACAAATTTTAAGGTTATCATTTCAATATAGCATACATGTCATCACCATCATCACAGATAGCAACTTTGTTATCATAGTCAAATGAAACCTCTTTCAAGATAGTGGAATCATCATTAAATAAAGTCATGGACTCTCCAAATCCACTTTCATCAATATAATCATCATAAATAGGAGGCATGAATTCATCATAATAAATTTTCTCATCAAAACTTGGGGAACTAAAAATGTCATCTTCATCAAACATAGCATCCCCAAGCTTATGGCTTTGCATATCATTAGCATCATGGATATTCAAAGAATTCATACTAGCAACATTGCAATCATGCTCGTCATTCAAATATTTTGTGCCAAAAATTTTATTGACTTCTTCTTCTTCTTCTAACAATTGAGCACAATTTTCTGATCCATCATTTTCAAGAATGATATTATAAAGATGATCAATAATATGATGCAACCTCAATTCCATTTTCTATGTAGTTTTCTTTTATAAACCAAACTAGTGATAAAACAAGAAACTAAAAGATTCGATTGCAAGATTTAAAGATATACCTTCATGCACTCACCTTCCCGGCAACGGCGCCAGAAAAGAGCTTCGTTGACAGGATGTGAGTGCCGCTTACCTAACCTCACCGACAACGGCGCAAGAAAAGAGCTTGATGTCTACTATGCGACTTTATTCTTCTAGACTCGTGTTGGGCCTCCAAGCGCAGAGTTTTGTAGGACAGTAGAAATTTTCTCTCAAGTGAATGACCTAAGGTTTATCAATCCATGGGAGGTGTAGGATGAAGATGGTCTCTCTCAAACAACCCTGCAACCAAATACAAGAAATCTCTTGTGCCCCCAACACACCCAATACAATGGCAAATTGTATAGGTGCACTAGTTTGGCGAAGAGATGGTGATAAAAGTTTAATATTGATGGTAGAAATATATTTTTATAATCTGAATAAATAAAAACAGCAAGGTAGCAATTGATAAAATGGAGCAAAAACGGTATTGCAATGCTTGAAAACAAGGCCTAGGGTCCGTACTTTTGCTAGTGCAATCTCTCGACAATGCTAATATAATTGGATCATATAACCATCCCTCAACGTGCGATGAAGAATCACTCCAAAGTTCGTATCTAGTGGAGAACATAAGAAGTATCGTTTGTAGGGTATGAAACACCTCGAAGCTATTCTTTCTGATCGATCTATCCAAGAGTTTGTACTAAAATAACACGAAATAATTTCAAATTCATAATACTCAATCCAACACAAAGAACTGAAGGAAATATGCCCTCGAGGCAATAATAAAGTTGTTAATTTATATTTACTTATTCATGATAAAAGTTTAGTATTCATGCTAGAATTGTATTGATCGGAAACCTTAATACATGTGTGAATACATAAGCAAACATCGTGTCCTTAGTAAGCCTCTACTAGACTAGCTCGTTGATCAAAGATGGTTAAGGTTTCCTAACCATAGACATGAGTTGTCATTTGATAACAGGACCACATCACTAGGAGAATGATGTGATGGACAAGACCCATTGGTTAGCTTAGTATAATGATCGTTCAGTTTTATTATAATTGCTTTCTTCGTGTCAAATACATATTCCTTCGACTATGAGATTATGCAACTCCCGGATACCATAGGAATACCTTGTGTGCTATCAAACGTCACAACATAACTGGGTGATTATAAAGATGCTCTATAGGTATCTACGAAGGTGTTTGTTGGGTTGGCATAGATCGAGATTAGGATTTGTCACTCCGAGTATCAGAGAGGTATCTCTGGGCCCTCTCGGTAATACACATCATAAGCTTGCAAGGAAACGATTAAGGAGTTAGTCATGAGGTGATGTATTATGGAACGAGTAAAGAGACTTGCCGGTAACGAGATTGAACTAGGTATGAAGATACCGACGATCGAATCTCGGACAACTAACATACCGATAGACAAAGAGAATAACGTATGTTGTCATAACGGTTCGACCGATAAAGATATTCGTAGAATATGTAGGAGCCAATATGATCATCCAGGTTCCGTTGTTGGTTATTGACCGGAGAGGTGTCTCGGTCATGACTACATAATTCCCAAACCCGCAGGGTAGCACGCTTAACGTTCGTTGACGCTAGAGTAGTATTGGGATATTTGATGAGTGGTAATCAAATGTTGTTCGGAGTCCCAGATGAGATCCCGGACGTCACGAGGAGCCTCGGAATGGTCGAGAGGTAAAGATTTATATATGGGAAGTCATATTTTGGGTTCTGGAAAAAGATGCAGTTTTCTCGATATTGTACGGAGAAGCTTCTAGAAGGTTCCGGAGGATTCTGGAGGGGTCCAGAAGTCCACAAGTGGTTCCACCACGACCCAAGGGCTAGCATGGGCTGCGGGGAGGCGCCCTGGCCTTATTGGTATAAGCGCACCAAGTCCTCAAAAGCCCATGTGGCTAGGGAAGGCAAAAAAGTAAGGAGTCCTAGTAGGAATAGGATTGGACTTAGAGTCCAAGTCCTCTCCCCCTTAGCTGCGCCCTAGGGATTGGAGGGGCTGTTTACCACTCCCCTCCACCTATATATAAAGAGGAGGGGGTGCCCCAATAGAACACACCAAGCCCTTGGCGCCCCTCTCTCTCCCGTTACTCCGTAGTTCCACCACCTCGTCCCGGCGACGCTTAGCAACGCGCTGTCGGTATTCCACCACCACCATCACCACCATGCCGTTGTGTTGGTTGTGATCCCATCTACTTCTATTCTTCCGCTTGCTGGATCAAGAAGGAGGAGACGTCATCGAGCCACACGTGTGCTAAACTTGGAGGTGTCGTCCGTTCGGTACTAGATCGGTTTGATCATGATCGGATCGCGAAGAGTACGACTACATCAACCACGTGATAAATGCTTCCACTTAAAGGTCTACGAGGGTACGTAGACACACTCTCCCCTCTCGTTGCTATGCATCTCCTTGATAGATCTTGCGTGAGCGTAGGCAATTTTTTGAAATTGCATGCTACGTTTCCCAAGAGTGGCATCCGAGCCAGGTTTATGCGTAGATGATATGCACGAGTAGAACACAAAGAGTTGTGGGCGGTGATCATCATACTGCTTACCACCAATGTCTTATTTTGATTCGGCGGTGTTGTTGGATGAAGAAGCCCAGACCAACCTTACATGACCACGTTCATGATACCGGTTCCATCGACAGACATGCAACTAGTTTTGCATAAAGGTGGCTGGCGGGTGTCTGTTTCTCTTACTTTAGTTGAATCGAATTTGACTTCGGCCGGTCCTTGTTGAAGGTTAAAACAGCAAACTTGATAAATCACCATTGTAGTTTTGATGCCTAAGTAAGAACGGTTCTTTCTAGAAGCCCATAGCAGCCACATAAAACTTGCAACAACAAAGTAGAGGACATCTAACTTGTTTTTGCAGGGCATGTTGTGATGTGATATGGTCAAGACATGATGTGATATACGTTGTTGTATGAGATGATCATGTTTTGTAAAAGTTATCGGCAACTGGCAGGAGCCTTATGGTTGTCGCTTTATTGTATGAAATGCAAACACCATGTAATTGCTTTACTTTATCACTATGCGTTAGCGATAGTTGTAGAAGCAATAGTTGGCGAGACGACTGCGATGCTACAATGGAGATCAAGGTGTCAAGCCAGTGACGATGGAGATCATGACGTCATTTTGCTGATGGAGATCAAAAGCACAAGATGATGATGGGCATATCATGTCATGTATTTTGATTGCATGTGATGTTTATCTTTATGCATCTTATTTTTCTTAGTATGGCGGTAGCATTATAAGATGATCCCTTAACTAAATTTCAAGGTATAAGTGCTCTCCCTGAGTGTGCACCGTTGCGAAAGTTCTTTGTCTTGAGACACTGACGGTGTCCTGGACTAGGGGGTACTCACCACGTCGTCTCCCGATCAGTTGGATTGGGCCGAGGACCCCCATGGCCGTTTACTCATGGGCTAGTTCGGACAGCCGATGCATACACGGGGAAGATTCCACAAGACTTGGTGATCAAGACAAGGACTCCTCTCCACCGACGTATTCGACTAGGACTCTTATTATCCTAGGCCTCTGGTACATTATATAAGCCAAGGCCGGGCTAGTCGATAGGGATATGCTTGATCATTATGATATTATTCATCATACCCTTAGGTCTTAAACCACAACGTATGATCTCGAGGTAGATCAACTCTTGTAATCTCTATATTCATCAAGATCATTCAAGCGGGAAGTAGGGTATTACCTCCATTAAGAGGGCTCAAACCTGGCTAAACATCATGTCCCCTGTCTCCTGTTACCCATCGATCCATGACACATAGCTTGGGACCCCCTACCCGAGATCTGCCGGTTTTGACACCAACAATGGTGCTTTCATTGAGAGTTCCGCTGTGAGATCAATGAAGGATCAATGGCCATCTGCAGATTAACTGCGATGTCGACATCTTCATCACCGGCTCGACTGGTCACCTTGGCTCGACCAAGGACTGCACTCCATGTTAGATCGTCATGTTCGGACGATGACCTTCATCAACATCAACTCCGATATCTCTCAAGATCATGGAGGAATCATTCATGGAGCCTGGGGGCTCAACGTCAACATTGCCCTTGAGCGACTGTGCTGTTTTTCGGGACAACGAACTTGTATCTGCCGCCACTGCCTCCACGAGTGTCATTTTAATGATTGCTTTGGTGGAATTGTGCGGAATTAAGTCTACAATAACCATGCAAAATTTCGTCGAGTCCCGGTGGAGGAATCTCTGGCAATCTACGATATATTGGAGCCCTGTCAAATCTGGACAGGAATCTAGACAAGTTTAGGGCATGGTCTCCAGAGCCCAGCTCGGAGGCCCTTTGGAAGATCCAACCATTCATGTGTCACGGTATTCCCATATCTACCACCCCTCAAAATTTAGCTCGATCCGACGGTTCAAACTCCAGGAACCTTCCGATGAGCCAATTTTCTGATCTGTTTTCTGCGCGAATACGGATCCGACCCGAATTCATGTTTCTTTATGAACGTGATATTGGACAACCTTTTTAAAGGAATTTCCTTCTAGGGAATTGTGCGTTGTTCTTAACACATGCCCATAAAATTTTAAGCCTTCTCTGAGGTACTCTTCACCATCACGCTGGTGTCAAACCAGTCCGGTAACATTGCTCCATCGCTACCGACCTGCGTTAGACACGTCGTCGCTTTGTTGAGCCGAGCTCAACTTCATCAGATCATCATCTCGGCGAGCCGGCCAAGAGTTCGGCATCATGAAGGATAAATCATCACCAACATCGCCGACCCACAAATTACACGGAGCGGGCACACCGGCGTCACCGCACGGTCGCTTCATCAAGCCGGCATTGACCACGTCACGAGTTATGACCTGCATCGGCATGGCCGCACTGTTGCTTCTTCAAGCCGATGTCCATCACGCCGACCTACTTTGACTGATCGGATGATATGGAGGCTTCGACACCTCGGCTAGACCGGGGGCTCCGCTATTTCTTCATCAACATGCTCCGGTGACTTCGGCGTCACCAGCCGACCAGCTTCGACAAATCGGCTGGCATGGTGGCTGCAACATCACCTTACCGACCTGTTCCGTCACCTCGGCATTCAGGCCATATTTCTTTAATTATTTACTTCACTTACATTAATTAAGTAGAAGAATTTTTTAAAGCATATTATTGTTATTATTTCTGGCTTGCACTATTTTATGTGTGCAGGCGATTGGTTCAGACCGGGCCGTGCTGTCACCTCGGTGTACCGAGGAACCACGACACCTCGGCTGGACCGGGGGCTTCGTCATCACTTCATTAACCCACACTTGGGACTTCGGCGTCATACTGCTGGCCTGCTCCTTCGCCTCGGTCGGCCTGGGGGTTCCACCTTGCCACATTGGCCGTGCTATGTCGCCACTTTGGAGTGTCGAGCTCTTCTCTCCGCCACCTCGAGACCGGCTTGGGGGCTGGGACCTCGTCCCGCCGTAAGCTCGGGCCACGTATCAACACCGAGCACATTAACCAGCTAAGTGCTTTCATGCTCAAAGTTTTCAATTTTTAATTTGTGTTTGGTTCGACCGTGCTCACATACGTTGTTTGTTAAAAGAAACTCCCTTTGCCCATGTTAACTGGGGGCTCTTAAAATTTATATGAGTTGTTCTATAATAATTGTTTTCTTCCTAGTCATTGCAAAGTCTTTTTCTATCACTCCTTTTTAGACACGGCTGTGTGGTCAATAGCCGGGGAGCCTAGTTTCTCTCTGAAAGCCGCTCGAGTTTAGTGTACTAAACTGGCCTAACGAGCAGTACTCCGCCTTCGGGATAGGAGGTTGTAGCCGTAGGCTAACCCGCTTGAAGTCTTGAGATCGGATGTGTCATATTAATGCACGACAAAAGCACAAAAATTTTAAGACCAATTTTCGGATTGGCACCAAATGACTTGATTTAGTTCGGACGTCAAGCTTTTACATAAGTTTTTTGGCTTTTCGAGCTTATGGCATTTTTAACATATTTGTGTGTGTCGGTATCAAAACCAGCGGATCTCGGGTAGGGGGTCCCGAACTGTGCGTCTAAGGTTGATGGTAACAGGAGGCGGGGGACATGATGTTTACCCAGATTCGGGACCTCTCTATGGAGGTAATACCCTACTTCCTGCTTGATTGATCTTGATGAATATGAGTATTACAAGAGTTGATCTATCACAAGATCGTAATGGCTAAAACCCTAGAAGTCTAGCCTATATGATTATGATTGCCTCTACGGACTAAACCCTCCGATTTATATAGACACCGGAGCGGATTAGGGTTGTACAAAGTCGGTTACAGAGAAATGAATCTTCATTCCGTATGCCAAGCTTTCCTTCCACGCCAAGGAGAGTCCCATCCGGACACACGTGGTAGTCTTCGATCTTGTATCTTCATAGCCCATCAGTCCAGCCCATGTCACATAGACCGGATGCTCGAGGACCCCTTAATCCAGGACTCCCTCACAATGACGAGGTGTCCGGCGCGTAGATTGTCTTCGTCATTGCAAGGCGGGTTCCTCCTCCGAATACTCCAAAGCATCTTTCGAACACAGAAAATGTGTCCGGTTCCGCAAAACAAATACCACACACAACCGTAGAGAGTATAATATTTCACGAGTCCAATCCACTGACAACTTTTTACAGCGTGACATCACATCGCCGCTTGGCCATTATTCGAACCATTTCTTAGCCTGTCGCTTCATATTTTGAGATGCGGTTTCATTGGCACGTCTTGTCAAAGCAGATATCGTGTCCCCTTATTGCGGATTCTCATCAATACGGGTGTGGGTAACCCAACCGTGTCGCCTGCACGGCCCTTGGGGAATAGGCGAGTTTTAAGGAGAGTGGGGAGGCACTTGATATTCACTGCCTTTATAAAGATATAAGGATTTACCCCTTTCACCCACGCCTTCTCTCTGCCTCCGCATTCTCGAGCTCCAACGCCTAAGTTCTCATCTTTTCCGCCCCAAGAAAGCACTCCAACCATGTCCAGATCCGGAGCATAGGGCAAGTGGATGGCCTCCACCGTCAAGGAGAAGGATATTACCAAGCTCCGGGAGGCTGGGTATCTGGCCAAGGAAATCGCCCACCAGCTTCCGGCCAAGGGACAGATCGTCCCTACCACAGAGCCCCATGAGAGGGTGGTGTTCATCCCCCACTTCGTCCGTGGGCTGGGATTTCCTCTCCACCCGTTCGTCCGTGGACTCATGTTCTACTATGGGCTGGATTTCCACGATCTGGCCCCCAACTCCATCCTCAACATCTCGGCATTCATTGTCGTGTGTGAGGCCTTCCTCCACATCCGACCCCACTTTGGATTATGGCTAAAGATCTTCAACGTGAGGCCGAAGGTGGTGAGTGGACAACACGTAGAGTGCGGAGGCGCCATGGTGAGCAAGATGCCCAACGTCACATTCCCCGAAGGCTCCTTCATGGAGACCGTCAAAGGGTGGCAGAAATCATGGTTCTACATCACAGAGCTGCGCAGCACCACCTGGGCCGCGGCTGCCGCATTCCGGTCTAGAGCCCCGATGCGGCTCACCTCCTGGCCAGAGAAGGGCCTGGACTGGTCTTCGCCAGACGAGCTGACAGTGCTTCAGACGTGCATCAAGAGCATGACAGACAAGAACATCAAGCTTGTCAATGTGATCCAAGTGATGCTTATTCACCGGATCCTTCCGTGCCAACGCTGGACTTGTCATTTGTGGGAGTATGATCCGGCAAAGCACCAGACCTTGCTGCAGTTCTTCGTCACTATGCACGAAGACATCTGGAAGGTGCTCTTCAAGGCTAACGAGATGCGGCCGGCCACGACCGAGGACCGCGGGCACGACTTGACCCATCCCGCTAGTCCGGTAAGCTTTTTCATGTTTTCAAGGTGTATCCTTTACTTGCATACTCGAGGAAGACGCCTAAGCCTCCCTATTGATTTTCTCAGGGCTGGACAAAGAAGGCGGAGCGGATTTACTGTCCGGTTCCGCTGCCCGAAGACCCAGAAATCCCACTTCTGACAAAGATGCTGGTCTCGACGCCCTATCAAGCGTCGGAGAAGAAGGCCAAGAAGAAGGCCAAGGGGACCAGAGGTGGTCTCCATTGCAATGGTGCTTTAGACATGACGTCCGAAGACACCGAGACTCACTCCTCCACCGCCGAGGACGAAGAGGAGGAGGAAAGAAACTCTGCCCCTGAGGGGGGAAGGAAAAAGAGAGCAGCCTCCACGCGTCTGGAGGCCGAAGCATCCAATAAGGGGAAAGCTTCCCTCCTGGACAACTCCCCAGCGGCCATCGACAGCAGCTTGGAATGGCGCCCCAAGGACAAGCCCATGGCCAAATCGTGAGTACTCAAAAACCTGGACACATTCATATATCCGGCCTCACTACTTCATAGTATTAACGTGTTGAATCATGTATTTGCAGTCCGGCTCGGTCCAACCTCGAGCGATCCTCATCTTCGGGGAATTCGCTGGACCCAGAGGCGATGGACAGCGGGACCCTTTCGGCAGCCTCCTCTCCCAAGGCCATGGATAACACCGAGGTGTTGTCCCGAAGGATCCCAGGCCAGGGAGAGACTCAAGAGGCCATCGGGGCGGTGCAGGAGGTTGAAACCTCAGCCACCAGTCACATGGGGGAGAAAATCCGCATGGAGACTGGCGACGGGGGCCATATTCAGTTCGCCCCTAGCCGAATATAGTTCTGGAGACCTATACGGCCCTGGAATCAGGCAAGCATCCTCTTTCAAAAGAAGGAGGTGCTCCTATTCCACCGGTGACCTTTGTCCATCAAGAGGCACCAAATAATTTGCTGGAAGCGCTGCAAGGCACTTCCATCATTGAGGAACACCGTACCCATAACGTACCCTTATGGGTACGGTGATTCAGAAGATCCAGTCCGCTAAGAGCGGACTGACCGAAGCCTGCACAAGCCTTCTGATAGGCTTTGAGGTAAGCAACGCAATTATGTAAAAAGAAAGTCACAGTATAGACAGTAGCCCCTGAGACACTGTCCGGTGTTCGAAAAGAAAGGCCGGACAGAGGATCCAACAAGTTTCGCAGGAGACTAACTAGATGAGTCAATGTGAACAAGCAGGCGTCGTTACTGGCTGCGACTTCTCATACTGCTGAGGTTTCCGGACTGAAGCAGAGTCTGTAGCGGGCCGAGGAAGAGCTCGACCGCGTGAAAAAACAGCTGGAAGACAATCAAGGTATGTAATAACTTTGTCTATTTTTTTAGGAAGGATGAATGATGTTGACTAAAGTGCCATGATATTTATTAGGAGTAGCGACTGAGGTGGAGGCCCTCAAGAAGGCGCTGGCCGAGGCCTAGGACAGAGCGTCCAAGGAACAAGCCGCCCGTGAAAAGCATGAGGCCAGGGTTAGTGAGGTCCAGCAGGAGCTCCAGGACACCGTCAAGAAATGCGAGTCCTTGGATCGCGACATTACGGATCAAGAGTCCGAACTTGCCAAGGCCCACCAAAGAACACATGATGCCCGGGTTGAAGCCTAGGGCGCCCTCTAGGAAATCCAGGAGGCCAGAGAAATTGCGGCGGGTAAGGCCTTTATTATGCAGAGAAAATATGTGAAGAACAGGTTCCTCTTACTGACTCGGATTTGGAGTTTTCCAGGGGCATTTGCGGATCAGCCGTGCAGTGTTTCAGACGCTGCTGAGTTCTTCCGAGCCGAAGAGGGGAGCTCTATAGAGAAGCTGTTTTGGTCGCAATATCTTGCGCTAGAACATCCGGTGCTCGTTAGCAATCAGCTAAAACAGCTGGTCGAACTGCATAGGGTGGCCGAATTAGCCATGAAGGATTTAATAATCTGGCTATGGCCTCCCAAAGCCATACCCAGCAGCTACTTAGGGCTCGTGAAGCGGCTGGTCAATGCCTGCCCTCGGCTTGATGCCATCAAGCGGTCGGTCTGCATCGAAGGCGCGCGAATGGCCTTTGCCTGAGTCAAGATGCATTGGGTGAAGATGGACGCCGTGAAGCTTGTGACCGAGGGACCACCCGCGGGCAAGGAGCACCATATACCCGAGCTATATTTTGACAATGTCTTGGAGGGATCCCGCATTGTGGTGGGGCAGTGTTCAAAAGATGTTATCTTTGAATGAAGTCATTCGTATTGTCCGTTCCTGTATTATGAAACAGAGTCGTGATGTAATATAATGCTTGTTATTTAAAATTTTACCTCCTGTGCAGCCGTTTTGTTAAATCTGAGAGTTGGCCAGTCGTCGGCTTCAGCCCCCACGTAGGTAGTACGGGGGTGTTCGGGGTGAATCTAAACACTCTTTATTCCAAAGTTTGGTCCTTAAAGGAGGTGTTTAGCGCAACGAACCAGGCAATCGGACTATGTGGCTTTATCACCCTCACTTAGACATAGGAGTTTGACAATAAAAATTTAGGCGTAGCCCCTAGTATTCATAAGTCCAAACTTGGGATGCTGTAAACACCTCATCGGATAAAACTGATTCATCGCATAATGCGGAAAAAATCGCAAAAGATTTGAGACCTCTTGAACAGTTGACTGGCTCATGCCGCATCATGACAGTCAGTTTTCGGCTTTCTCTACTGAGGTGCTCATCCGGATGAACCAGGACACAATCGCAGTAGTTCTCCCTTTACTACCCTAGCCGATATAGCGTACGTAAGGTAGTAAGCACATGAGTCGGGCAACCCAACTCTTGACCAAAGACATTATTCGGAGCCAATGCATATAAGTGTTCGGAATTTGTTGCCATATTATGGGGCGTAATGAAGCCCCTGGCCAATTAAGGCGTACCAGAGTGTACGGGTGCAATTTGATAAGAATATCAAGAAAAAGAAAAAATGAAGCAATAGGCTAATGCTGCAGAAATTGGGCCGCAAGCTATTTTCCATTATAGTTTGATTAATACGTCAAAGCGTATTTGTACAAGTAGTGCGATAAGAAACAGGGCTATTTACCATGCCACGACCAAGGGAGAGCTGCGTGCGGGTCCTTAAAACAGGCATAACGATCGTTTAAAGAGACCACCTAGAAATTCCCTTATACGTCAATGCTTCTTGCCATCTTGGTGTATCCGTCCCTTGATAGGTCCGACAATCAGGTCACCGGGAAAGGCCTGGAAAAAAAACTAAAAAGAAAAAGAAATAGTAAAAGTATGTGGGTCCAGGGAAGGTTTAGTCGTATTATGGATCGCGGTCTAGCTGTGCCTCCCTCAATGCCAATGGTATTTTGAGTGCATAGTTATGTACACGCGGTACGAATGCCGCCGTTTGATCGGGAATGGGATGGAGGGTGAATTTCTAGTCAAGCTCTTGACGAACTGGACTATCCTGATGCAGAGTAGTTCGGACTCGCTTGACAGTTTCCGGGAACTTGGCTGCCGAATTAAGGTTCTACATGGAAAGGCCGCTCTGTACCTCTGCTACGAGGGCAGTGGTGTGCTCCTCGATACAGAGGGAGTGTTCCGTGTTTCCATTGGCTGTTATGACACCACACGGTCCGGACATCTTGAGCTTGAGATAAGCGTAGTGTGGCACCGCATTGAATCGAGTGAATGCGGTTCGTCCGAGCAGTGCGTGATAGCCACTACAGAAGGGGACGATATCGAAGATCAACTCTTCACTTCTGAAATTGTCCAGGGATCCGAAGACCACCTCTAGTGTGATTGAGCCCGTACAGCGGGCCTCTACACCTGGGATGACACCTTTAAAGGTGGTTTTTGTGGGCTTGATCCTTGAGAGATCAATACCCATTTTGCGCACTTTATCCTGACAGAGCAGGTTCAGGCTGCTGCCACCGTCCATGAAGACTCGCGTAAGATGGAATCCATCAATGATTGGGTCGAGGACCAGTGCGGCTGAACCGCCATGACGGATACTGGTCGGATGGTCCCTGTGATCGAAGTTGATCGGGCAGGACGACCATGGGTTGAACTTTGGGGCGAGTGGCTCTATCGCGTAGACATCCCTGAGAGCGCGCTTGCGCTCCCTCTTGGGGATATGGGTTGTATATATCATGTTCACCATTTTAACTTGGGGGGGGGCTTCTTCTCTCCCCCTGTGTTCGGTGGTCGGGGCTCCTCGTCATCGTCCTCGCTTTGCGACCCCTTCTCTTTGTGCTCGGCGTTTAGCTTGTCGGCCTATTTAAAAACCCAAGACTCTCTGTTGGTATGATTGGCTGGTTTATCAGGAGTGTCGTGGATCTAACATGGACGATCGAGTATGCGGTCCAAGCTGGACGAGCTTGGGTTGTTTCTTTTGTATGGCTTCTTCCGCTGACCGGACTTAGAGCCACTGAATCCGGCGTTGACCGCTGTGTCTTCGGTGTTGTCACCATTGCTTCGACGCTTGTGTTTGTTGAGTCGGGGCTTGCCGTTGCTGTTTCTGGCTTTAGAAGTGCCAGTTTCGCTTGTATTGTTATTGCTACGGGCTAGCCAGCTATCCTCGCCCGCGCAGAAGTGGGTCATAAGCGTCGTAAGGCCTGCCATGGACTTCAGCTTTTCTTGGCCGAGGTGTCGGGCAAGCCATTCGTCATGGATGCTATGTTTAAAGGCCGCTAGGGCTTCAGCATCCGGACAGTCGACGATCTCGTTCATTTTAGTTAAGAACCTAGTCCAGAATTTCTTGGCTGACTCTCCGGGCTGTTGAACTATGTGACTTAAGTCGTCGGCATCCGGAGGTCGGACATATGTACCTTGTCGAGGAAGGCATCTTCCAAGTCCTCCCAGCTGCCAATGGAGTTTTCGGGCAGACTCTTTAACCGGTGCCAAGCTGGTCCCTTGAGTTTTAGCAAGAGGTATTTGATGGTGTGAAGATCATCACCACGGGACATATGAATATGGAGAAGAAAATCCTCAATCCATACCGCGGGCTCTGTTGTCCCATCATATGACTCAATGTTCACGGGTTTAAACCCTTTCCAGGAATTCATGTTCCATTACTTCATTAGTCCATCTATCATTGAGCAGATCTTGATCAGCTTGAAGCTGCTGCTGCTTCTTTTTCAGGCTCCTTGCAGTGGCTATTAGCCGGCACTTAAAGCGCTCCTGGTCGACGGGCTCCTCAGGCACGATAAAGTCTTCGTTGCTGAGACTCACCTCGTCCTCGGAGAGTGGAAGGTAGTTGATGTCCTTCGAGTCTTCATCCATGGCCTGTTCATCAAGGCTAACTCGCCCATCTTCTCGTTCGTCCTGTTCGGAAGTTGGCTCAACGGGGTCTTCATTGTCTTCGGCACCGTCCGGAGTATTATTTTCTCCTGTGCTGGTATTGCTGTTTTTTCCACGGCGTGGTTTAGAGCGGCGCTGCTGACATCGGCGCTTTGGCTGTATCTCAGGAGGTTTGTCCTTGACTGGATCCTTCTCATTGTCGCTGTTGTTTTCTTTGGGTGTATCCACCATGTATACGTCATACGAGGAGGTGGCTGTCCAGTGCCTTGTAAGCGGTGGTTTTTGTGCCTGCTCCTCTCCGGCATCGTCATCCATACTGTCAATGTCTTGGAGCCATAATCGAGCATGTCGGTTAAGTCTTCGACAATGGCTATCAAGTGGGTGGTGGGTGGGAAGCGAAATTCTCCTTCATCAGCTTCCAATTCAAGACGGATATATTTCGGCCGAGAGTCCCCTGACAAGGAGAGGGCTTTTAATGAGTTTAGCACATCGCCTAAAGGTGAGTGCCGGAAGATGACTGCGGAGCTCAACTCAATAATCAGCGCCTGATCAAGTTCGATGGGCGCGGATGCACGCGGTTCGGAACCTATGGCCGGAGACGAATCCGAGGTTCCGTTGACACAGGCCCCGCTCGAGGTTGGATCTGTGTGCGGCTCTAACGCTGCTGAGTCTGCGGCTTCTGCAATGGGGTTGAGCTTCCCGTCCTCGGGCAGCACAATTTGCTCCGAATCTACGGCCAGAGCGGTTACATGCACTATTTCCTGGGCATGGTTCGATGACAGATTTAGGTCATGTTCATCGTGGTGGCAGGGAGCGGCTGTTGTGGGCTCAAATCCGGCGGAGATCAAGTCTCCGCGGATATCGGCAACATAATTCAAGCTTCCAAACCTGACCTGATGGCTAGGGGCGTAGTTGTCGATCTGCTCTAGATGGCCAAGCGAGTTGGCCCGCAGTGTGAAGCCGCCGAATACGAAGATCTGTCCGGGGAGGAAAACCTCCCCCTGGACTACATTGTTGTAGATGATTGATGGGGCCATCAAACCTTTTGGTGATGACGCAATGGAACTCTCAATGAAAGCACCAATATCGGTGTCAAAACCGGTGGTCTCGGGTAGGGGGTCCCGAACTGTGTGTCTAAGGTCGATGGTAACAGGAGGCAGGGGACACGATGTTTTCCCAGGTTTGGGCCCTCTCTATGGAGGTAATACCCTACTTCCTGCTTGATTGATCTTGATGAATATGAGTATTACAAGAGTTGATCTACCACGAGATCGTAATGGCTAAAACCCTAGAAGTCTAGCCTATATGATTATGATTGCCTCTACGGACTAAACCCTCCGGTTTATATAGATACCGGAGGGGACTAGGGTTGTACAAAGTCGGTTACAGAGAAAGGAATCTTCATATCCGAACACCAAGCTTGCCTTCCACGCCAAGGAGAGTCCTATCCGGACAAAGGTGGGAGTCTTCCGTCTTGTATCTTCATAGCCCATCAGTCCGGCCCATGTCACATAGACCAGACGCCCGAGGACCCCTTAATCCAGGACTCCCTCAATGTGTCTCCAGCATAAGTCTCGCAGTACAACGCCAGACACCTTTAAAGCTTTGACAATATCAAAGAGGGGTTGCGGCTAGAGCCGAACCCACCAAAAGCCAAGGTATTCAATGGACTCCTCGGCAAAACATTCTCGGATACTGCTTTATATGCATCGGTTTTGAATTGTGTGTTCGGTCAATAGTTGGGTTGTCCGGCTCCTATGCTTGCCTCCTATGTTCCGCTTTGTTCGGCTAGGTGTGCAAAGGGAGAACCACTGCGATTGTGCTTCTTGCTCGCATGGCTAAAGCGCCTTAGTGGAGAAAGCCGAAAAGTGACTATCACAATAAGCGCAAACTGGTCAGCGATCCAATCATTGTGTTAAACTATAAGATCGATAGAGGTCACCCTATGTTAAATGACAGGCCGTTCATAACATTGGCCGAAGTGTTTACGGCTTGACCTTGGTTGTCGTTGAACACTAACCAGGGCTAGAATCTGGCCTCCCAACTTTAAGCTCCTATGACTAAGTGAAAGTTATAAAGCCCGCATATCTAATTGCCTCATTTCCGCTAACACAACCGCCTTCGGGCACCGAGACATCGGCTAAGGGTTGTTTTGTTATTGCGGAAACACCCTATGTAGCATCTACAAAGGGGTGGAAGCCAACGATGGGCCACTTTCAACTGATAAACGGTCGCAAAGGATTCAAAATAAACATATCATCGGCGTTTGTATTTAATATATGATGGCTGTCTTTCGTAATCATCGTTATAAAGCCATAAATATGCATCAGTTTGACTTAAGATTTCGGCCAAGCTGGGTTGCCTGGCTCCTGTGCTTACCCCTATGTTCCTGATTGTTTGGCTAGGCAGTAAAGGGAGCACCTCTATGATTGTTACTACCGGGTCATCCAAGTTAGTACCTTAGACTGGGTGAAGCCGAAAGCTAGCGATCTTAAATGATTTAGTTGATCGGCAACGATGGAAGTGATTTAGGTTCGCTATAGACCACATAGTTCGGGAACTTTCCCCAAACTAAATCCTCAATATTTTCCTCCCACATTGATCGGAGGTGAGGTTTCATGATCATGATCAGCATGACAACCCAAAGGAAGGAACCGATAGCGGGACCATTTTCTTTGGAAGATGTTTTTTACATTTAATAGCAATATAGCATATCTCTCGGCATACCTTTGTTTATAAAACCATCTGGCCGGATTGCCTTGTTTGTCATAAACTTTGCCATCATAAAGGCTTTATAAAGTAGGAACCCCAGCTACTGGCCGAGGAGGTTGAAGCCGATGGTCAGTCAACAAAGTTTTGTATAATGCGGATTCGAGCAATAATGATGTAAATTACTTGGATACGTAGAATCATTACACATAAAAATTGCGAGTAAAATCCATTTACTGCAACCCATCTTTTAAACCCCTTGGGGCCTGTTGGGGAATGTAGTAATTTCAAAAAAATTCCTACGCACATGCAAGATCATGGTGATGCATAGAAACAAGAGGAGAGAGTGTTGTCCATGTACCCTCGTAGACCGAAAGCGGAAGCGTTAGCACGACACGGTTGATGTAGTCGTACGTCTTCACGATCCGACCGATCAAGTACCGAACGTACGGCACCTCCGAGTTCAGCACATGTTCAGCTCGATGACGTCCCACGAACTCCGATCCAGTAGAGCTTTGCGGGAGAGTTCCGTCAGCACGATGGCGTGTTGATGGTGTTGATGATGCTACCGACGCAGGGCTTCGCCTAAGCACCGCTATGATATTACCGAGGTGGAATCTGGTGGAGGGGGGCACCGCACAGGGCTAAGAGATCAAGAGATCAATTGTTGTGTCTAGAGGTGCCCCCTGCCCCCGTATATAAAGGAGGGAGGGAGAGGCCGGCCCTAGAGGGGGCACGCCAAGTTTGGGGAGTCCTACTAGGACTCCCAAGTCCTAGTAGGATTCCCCTTTCCTTTCCGGAGTAGGAGAGAAGGAAAGAGGGGGAGAGGGAGAAGGAAAAGGGGGTTGCACCCCTTGTCCAATTCGGACAAGAGGGGGGGGCGTGCCTCCTTCCTTTTGGCCTCTCTGCTCTATTCCCGTATGGCCCAATAAGGCCCATATACTCCCCGGCGAATTCTCGTAACTCTCCGGTACTCTGAAAAGTACCCGAATGACTCGAAACCTTTCCGAAGTCCAAATATAGTCGTCCAATATATCGATCTTTACATCTCGACCATTTCGAGACTCCTCGTCATGTCCCCGATCTCATCCAGGACTCTGAACTACCTTCGGTACATCAAAACACATAAACTCATAATACCGATCGTCACCGAACTTTAAGCGTGCGGACCCTATGGGTTCGAGAACTATGTAGACATGACCGAGACACGTCTCCGGTCAAAAACCAATAGTGGAACCTGGATGCTCATATTGGCTCCCACATATTCTATGAAGATCTTTATCGGTCAGACTGCATAACAACATACGTTATATGTTACTTGCCCGAGATTCGATCGTCGGTATCATCATACCTAGTTCAATCTCGTTACCGGCAAGTCTCTTTACTCGTTCCATAATGCATCATCCTGCAACTAACTTATTAGTCACATTGCTTGCAAGGCTTATAGTGATGTGCATTACCGAGAGGGCCCAGAGATACCTCTCCGACAATCGGAGTGACAAATCCTAATCTCGAAATATGCCAACTCAACAAGTACCTTCGGAGACACCTGTAGAGCACCTTTATAATCACCCAGTTACGTTGTGACATTTGGTAGCACACAAAGTGTTCCTCCGGTAAACGGGAGTTGCATAATCTCATAGTCACAGGAACATGTATAAGTCATGAAGAAAGCAATAGCAACATACTAAACGACCAAGTGCTAAGCTAACGGAATGGGTCAATTCAATCACATCATTCTCCTAATGGTTTGATCCCGTTAATTAAATGACAACTCATGTCTTTGGTTAGGAAACTTAATCATCTTTGATTAACGAGCTAGTCAAGTAGAGGCATACTAGTGACACTATGTTTGTCTATGTACTCACACATGTATTATGTTTCCGGTTAATACAATTCTAGCATGAATAATAAACATTTATCATGAAATAAGGAAATAAATAATAACTTTATTATTGCCTCTAGGGCATATTTCCTTCACTCTCCCACTTGCACTAGAGTCAATAATCTAGTTCACATCACCATGTGATTTAACACCAATATTCACATCTGTATGTGATTAATACCCATAGTTCACATCGTCATGTGATTAACACCCAAAGGTTTAACTAGAGTCAATAATATAGTTCACATTGCTATATGATTAACACCCAAAGAGTACTAAGGTATGATCATGTTTTTCTCATGAAAGAAGTTTAGTCAACGGGTCTGTCACATTCAAAGCCGTATGCATTCCGCAAATATTCTATGTCTACAATGCTCTGCACGGAGCCAGCTAATTGCTCCCACTTTCAATATGTATCCAGATTGAGACTTAGAGTCATCTGGATTGGTGTAAAAGCTTGCACCAATGTAACTCTTTACGACAGGCTCTTTTATCACCTCCATAATCGAGAAATATTTTCTTAGTCCTCACTAAGGATATTCTTGACCGTTGTCCAGTGATTTACTCCTAGATCAAAATTGTACTCCCTTGCCCAACTCAGAGCAAGGTATACAATAGGTCTGGTACACAGCATAGCATACTTTACAGGACCTATGACTGAGGCATAGGGAATGACTTTTCATTCTCTTTCTATTTTCTGCCATGGTCGGGTTTTGAGTCTTACTCAACTTCACACCTTGCAACATAGGCAAGAACTCCTTCTTTCACTGTTCTATTTTGAACTACTTCAAAATCTTATCAAGGTATGTACTCATTGAAAAATCTTATCAAGCGTCCTTATCTATCTCTATAGATCTTGATGCTCAATGTGTAAGCAGCTTCACCGAGGTCTTTCTTTGAAAATCTCTTATTCAAGTATCCTTTTATGCTATCCAAAATTTCTATATCATTTCCAATCAACAATATGTCATATACATATAGTTTTAGAAATGCTACAGAGCTCCCACTCACTTTCTTATAAATACAGGCTTCTCCAAAAGTCTGTATAAAACCATATGCTTTGATCAACTCATCAAAGCGTATATTCCAACTCCGAGATGCTTGCACCAGTCCATAGATGGATCGCTGGAGTTTGCACATTTTGTTAGCACCATTAGGATTGACAAAACCTTCTGGTTGCATCATATACAACTCTTCTTTAATAAATCCATTTAAGGAATGCAGTTTTTATATCCATTTGCCAGATTTCATAAAATGTGGCAATTGCTAACATGATTCGGACAGACTTAAGCATCGATACGAGTGAGAAAATCTCATCGTATTCAACACCTTGAACTTGTCGAAAAAGCTTTTTGCGACAAGTCGAGCTTTATAGATAGTAACACTACTATCAGCATCTGTCTTCCTCTTGAAGATCCATTTATACAATATGGCTTGCCGATCATCGGGCAAGTCCACCAAAGTCCACACTTTGTTCTCATACATGGATCCCATCTTAGATTTCATGGCCTCAAGCCATTTCGCGGAATCTGGGCTCATCGTCGATTCCTCATAGTTCGTAGGTTCATCATGGTTAAGTAACATGACTTCCAAAACAGGATAACCGTACCACTCTGGTGCGGATCTTACTCTGGTTGACCTACGAGGTTCGGTAGTAACTTGATCTGAAGTTTCATGATCAATATCATTAGCTTCCTCACTAATTGGTGTAGGCATCACAGGAACTGGTTTCTGTGATGAACTACTTTCCAATAAGGGAGCAGGAATAGTTACCTCATCAAGTTCTACTTTCCTCCCACTCACTTCTTTCGAGAGAAACTCCTTCTCTAGAAAGGATCCATGTTAACAACAAATATCTTGCCTTTGGATCTGTGATAGAAGGTGTACCCAATAGTTTCCTTTGGATATTCTATGAAGACGCACTTCTCCGATTTGGGTTCGAGCTTATCAGGTTGAAACTTTTTCATATAAGCATCGCAGCCCCAAACCTTTTAGAAACGACAACTTTGGTTTCTTGCCAAACCACAGTTCATAAGGCGTCGTCTCAACGGATTTTGATGGTTCCCTATTTAAAGTGAATGCAACCGTCTCTAATGCATAACCCCAAAACGATAGTGGTAAATCCGTAAGATACATCATAGGTCGCACCATATCCAATAAAGTGCGGTTATGATGTTCGGACACACCATTACGCTATGGTGTTCCATGTGGCGTGAGCTGTGAAACTATTCCACATTGTTTTAAATGAAGGCCAAATTCGTAACTCAAATATTCTCCTCCACGATCAGATCGTAGAAACTTTATTTTCTTGTTACGATGATTCTCCACTTCACTCTGAAATTGTTTGAACTTTTCAAATGTTTCAGACTTGTGCTTCATTAAGTAGATATACTCATATTTGCTCAAATCATATGTGAAGGTCAGAAAATAACGATACTCACCACGAGCATCAACACTCATTGGATCGCATACATCGGTATGTATTATTTCCAATAAGTCAGTAGCTCGTTCCATTGTTCCGGAAAACGGAGTTTTAGTCATCTTGCCCATAAGGCATGGTTCGCAAGCATCAAATGATTCATAATCAAGTGATTCCAAAAGTTCCATCAGCATGGAGTTTCTTCATGCGCTTTACACCAATATGACCTAAACGGAAGTGCCACAAATAAGTTGCACTATCATTATTAACTTAGCATCTTTTGACCTCAATATTATGAATATGTGTATCACTACGATCGAGATCCAACAAACTATTTTCATTGGGTGTATGACCATTGAAGGTTTTATTCATGTAAACAGAACAACAATTATTCTCTGACTTTAAATGAATAACTGTATTGCAATAAACATGATCAAATCATATTCATGCTCAACGCAAACGCCAAATAACATTTATTTAGGTTTAACACTAATCCCGAAAGTATAGGGAGTGTGCGATGATGATCATATCAATCTTGGAACCACTTCCAACACACATCATCACTTCACCCTCAACTAGTCTTTGTTTATTCTGTAACTCCTGTTTCGAGTTACTAATTTTTACCAACCGAACAAGTATCAAATAGCCAGGGGCTACTATAAACACTAGTAAGGTACACATCAATAACCTGTATATCAAATACCCTTGTTCACTTTGCCATCTTTCTTATCCACCAAATATTCAGGGTATTTCCGCTTCCAGTGACCATTTCCTTTGCAGCAGAAGCTCTCAGTTTCAGGATTGGGTCCAGCTTTGGGCTTCCTCACGGGACTGACAACTTGCTTGTCATTCTACATGAATTTCCCTTTCTTTCCCTTTGCCCTTTTCTTGAAACTAGTGGTCTTGTCAATCATCAACACTTGATGCTCTTTCTTGATTTCTACCTTCATCGATTTCAACATCACGAAGAGCTCGGGAATCGTTTCGTCATCCCTTCCATACTATACTTCATCACTATCTTATCTGGAAGATTAACTCCCACTTAATTCAAGCGATTGTAGTACCCCAGACAATCTGAGCACATGCTCACTAGTTGAGCAATTCTCCTCCATATTTTAGCCATAGAACTCGTTGGAGACTTCATATCTCTCAACTCGGGTATTTGCTTAAAATATTAACTTCAACTCCTGGAACATCTCATATGGTCCATGACGTTCAAAATGTCTTTGAAGTCCCGAATCTAAGCCGTTAAGCATGGTGCACTAAACAATCAAGTAGTCATCATATTGAGCTAGCCAAACATTCATAACGTCTGCATCTGCTCCTACAATAGGTCTGTCACCTAGCGGTGCATCAAGGACATAATTCTTCTGTGCAGCAATGAGGATAAACCTCAGATCACGGACCCAGTCCGCATCATTGCTACTATCATCTTTCAACTTAGTTTTCTCTAGGAACACATATAAAACACAGGGAAGCAACAACGCGAGCTATTGATCTACAACATAATTTGCAAAATACTATCAGGACTAAGTTCATGATAAATTAAAGTTCAATTAATCATATTACTTAAGAACTCCCACTTAGATAGACATCCCTCTAATCATCTAAGTGATCACGTGATCCAAATCAACTAAACCATGTCTGATCATCACGTGAGATGGAGTAGTTTTCAATGGTGAACATCACTATGTTGATCATATCTACTATATGATTCACGCTCGACCTTTCGGTCTCAGTGTTCCGAGGCCATATTTGTATATGCAAGGCCCGTCAAGTTTAACCTGAGTATTCTGCGTGTGCAACTATTTTGCACCCGTTGTATTCGAACATAGAGCCTATCACACCCGATCATCACGTGGTGTCTCAGCACGAAGAACTTTCGCAACGGTGCATACTCAGGGAGAACACTTATACCTTGAAATTTAGTGAGAGATCATCTTATAATGCTACCGTCAATCAAAGCAAAATAAGATGCATAAAGGATAAACATCACATGCAATCAATATAAGTGATATGATATGGCCATCATCATCTTGTGCTTGTGATCACCATCTCTGAAGCACCGTCATGATCACCATCATCACCGGCGCGACACCTTGATCTTCATCATACCATCGTTTTCGTTTCACCACATATTGCTTCTACGACTATCGCTACCGCTTAGTGATAAAGTAAAGCAATTACAGGGCGATTGCATTGCATACAATAAAGCGACAACCATATGGCTCCTACCAGTTGCCGATAACTCGGTTACAAAACATGATCATCTCATACAATAAAATTTAGCATCATGTCTTGACCATATCACATCACAACATGCCCTGCAAAAACAAGTTAGACGTCCTCTACTTTGTTGTTGCAAGTTTTACGTGGCTGCTACGGGCTGAGCAAGAACCGTTCTTACCTATGCATCAAAACCACAACGATAGTTCATCAAGTTAGTGCTGTTTTAACCTTCTCAAGGACCGGGCGTAGCCACACTCGGTTCAACTAAAGTTGGAGAAACTGACACCCGCCAGCCACCTATGTGCAAAGCACGTCGGTAGAACCAGTCTCGCGTAAGTGTACGCGTAATGTCGGTCCGGGCCGCTTCATCCAACAATACCGCCAAACCAAAGTATGACATGCTGGTAAGCAGTATGACTTGTATCGCCCACAACTCACTTGTGTTCTACTCGTGCATATAGCATCTACGCATAAAACCAGGCTCGGATGCCACTATTGGGGAACGTAGTAATTTCAAAAAATTTCCTACGCACACGCAAGATCATGGTGATGCATAGCAACAAGAGGAGAGAGTGTTGTCCACGTACCCTCGTAGACCGAAAGCGGAAGCGTTAGCACAACACGGATGATGTAGTCATACGTCTTCACGATCCGACCGATCAAGTACCGAACGTACGACACCTCTGAGTTCAGCACATGTTCAGCTCGATGACGTCTCATGAACTCCGATCCAACTAAGCTTTGCGGGAGAGTTCCATCAGCACGACGGCGTGTTGACGGTGTTGATGATGCTACCGACGCAGGGCTTCGCCTAAGCACCGCTACGATATTATCGAGGTGGAATCTGGTGGAGGGGGGCACCGCACAGGGCTAAGAGATCAAGAGATCAATTGTTGTGTCTAGAGGTGCCCCCTGCCCCCGTATACAAAGGAGGGAGGGAGAGGCCGGCCCTAGAGGGGGCGCGCCAAGTGTGGGGGTCCTGCTAGGACTCCCAAGTCCTAGTAGGATTCCCCTTTCCTTTTCGGAGTAGGAGAGAAGGAAAGAGGGGGAGAGGGAGAAGGAAAAGGAGGCTGCACCCCTTGTCCAATTCGAACAAGATGGGGGGGCGCGCGCCTCCTTCCTTTTGGCCTCTCTCCTCTATTCCCGTATGGCCCAATAAGGCCCATATACTCCCCGACGAATTCTCGTAACTCTCCGGTACTCCGAAAAATACCCGAATCACTCGGAACCTTTCCAAAGTCTAAATATAGTCGTCCAATATATTGATCTTTACGTCTCGACCATTTCAAGACTCCTTGTCATGTCCACGATCTCATCCAGGACTCTGAACTACCTTTGGTACATCAAAACACATAAACTCATAATACCAATCGTCACCGAACTTTAATCGTGCGGACCCTACGGGTTCGAGAACTATGTAGACATGACCGAGACACGTCTCCGGTCAATAACCAATAGCGGAACCTGGATGCTCATATTGGCTCCCACATATTCTACGAAGATCTTTATCGGTCAAACCGCATAACAACATATGTTGTTCCCTTTGTCATCGGTATGTTACTTGCCCGAGATTCGATCGTCGGTATCATCATACCTAGTTCAATCTCATTACTGGCAAGTCTCTTTACTCATTCCGTAATGCATAATCCCGCAACTAACTTATTAGTCACATTGCTTGCAAGGCTTATAGTGATGTGTATTACCGAGAGGGCCCAGAGATACCTCTCCGACAATCGGAGTGACAAATCCTAATCTCAAAATACGCCAACTCAACAAGTACCTTCGGAGACACCTGTAGAGCACCTTTATAATCACCCAGTTATGTTGTGACGTTTGGTAGCGCACAAAGTGTTCCTCCGGTAAACGGGAGTTGCATAATCTCATAGTCATAGGAACATGTATAAGTCATGAAGAAAGCAATAGCAACATACTAAACGATCAAGTGCTAAGCTAACGGAATGGGTCAAGTCAATCACATGATTCCTAATGATGTGATCCCATTAATCAAATGACAACTCATGTCTATTGTTAGGAAACTTAACCATCTTTGATTAACGAGCTAGTCAAGTAGAGGCATACTAGTGACACTACGTTTGTCTATGTATTAACAGATGTATTATGTTTTCGGTTAATACAATTCTAGCATGAATAATAAATATTTATCATGAAATAAGGAAATAAATAATAACTTTATTATTGCCTCTAGGGCATATTTCCTTCAGGGCCTACCTTGGCGAGGTCGGATTTCGACCAGCTCTAAGCTCCTTTAAGAGATCTTATTCTCTTTTTGAGAAGTTTGTGTTAAACACAACAAAATTTTCTATCAAATGGATATCGATCCTTAATTCGGCCACCCATGCCCACATTAAGACTCGGGGGCTACTGGGCTTCGCGCTCATTATTTATAAATATTAAAAGGCCCATCGATCCCCTGATCTGGTGTTGCCACCCGATCAGTAGCTCGGGGACTACTGCATTACCTATTCAATGCAGAAAATTCAAAGTGCTCAGTGTTCGACATGACCGAACTATGGACAAGCACGTCTTCGGACAACAATAAGTACCATCTGGGACTTATCCGGCATCAAGCTAATATATCACGGCGACTTCTCACAACCCTGTCTCAGAGGCCCGTCCGCCGATCACTTAATGGTTATACATATTGACAGCAAATAAATTTACATGCATCGGAAATAAAATCCGCAAACAATCAGCCCATGACTGAGGTGTTGAACCACCTGGAAAGCATTTTGGGATATAGCTCGGATGCAAGTGGCTGGCTCCATAGAGGGCATTTCCAGCATTAAGCTCGGCTAAACTCCTTCAACTTTTTTGTACCAAGGTGATCTATGACACCTCGAATATAGTCCAGCGTTGGAGCTCGGATACAGTCCGGCGCTCGAGCTTGGATGCAATCCAGCATTGGAGCTCGGCTGTAACAAGACTCTTTGGATACAGTCCAACATTGGAGCTCGGATAGATTCCGGCGTTGGAGCTCGGAAGCGGTCCGGCGTTGGTGCTCGGCTACAAAAAGATACCTCAAATGCAGTCCAGTGTTGGAGCTCTGATGCTAGAGGACACTGCCGCACAACAAACACATCAAACCCGAGGTGTGGCATAAAAATAACAAGGCATTGATAAAGGCCGAAGACTTAAAGGGCTCCTCGGATACCCGACGCGTGTGATCTTCAGATTTAGCTCGGCAATCCTCAAGATAGATGACGGGAAGATTTGTTGAACAAGTTTTCAAGACCAACGACCAAAGAAGAAGAATAGTTCGGAAGAACCGAGGTGCGTCCCCAACTTGAAGACCGGTTTGGGGGGCTACTGACTGTGTCCTGGACTAGGGGGCACTCACCATGTCGTCTCCCGATCACCTGGATTGGGCCGAGCACTCCCATGGTCGTTTACTCATGGGCTAGTTCAGACAGCCGATGCATACACGAGGAAGATTCCACAAGACTTGGTGATCAAGACAAGGACTCCTCTCCACTGACGTATTCGACTAGGACTCTTGTTATCCTAGGCCTCTGGTACATTATATAATCCGTGGCCGGGCTAGTCGATAGGGATATGCTAGATCATTATGATATTATTCATCATACCCTTAGGTCTTAAACCACAACGTATGATTTCAAGGTAGATCAACTCTTGTAATCTCTATATTCATCAAGATCAATCAAGCAGGAAGTAGGGTATTACCTCCATTAAGAAGGCCCGAACCTGGGTAAACATCGTGTCCCCTGTCTCCTGTTACCCATCGATCCATGACACACATCTTGGGACCCCCTACCCAAGATCTGCCAGTTTTGACACCAACAAACACCACGTGATGATCAGGTGTGATAGGCTCTACGTTCACATACAACGGGTGCAAGACAATTTTGCACATGCGGAATACTCGGGTTAAACTTGACAATCCTAGCATGTACACACATGGCCTCGAAACACTGGAGACCGAAAGGTCGAACGTGAATCATATAGTAGATATGATCAACATAGATATGTAGACGTTATGAATGTTTGACAAAGCTTGGTATGATGAATACTTAATAGTTTAGTACACCATGCTTTACAGCTTAGTAATGGGACTTCAAAAATGTTTTGAACGCCGCGGATCATATGAGATGTTCTAAGAGCTGAAATTGGTATTTCAGACTCATGCCCGTGTCGGGAGGTATGAGGCCTCTGACATGTACTTTTCCTACAAGATGGGGGAGAATAGCTCAACCAGTGAGCATGTGCTCAGAATGTCCGGCTACTACAATCGCTTGAAACAAGTGGGAGTTAATCTTTCAGATAAGATAGTGATTCACAAAGTTCTCTAGTCACTATCACCAAGTTACTGGAACCTTGTGATGAACTATAATATGCAAGGGATGACGAAAATGATACCCGAGCTCTTCGCAATGCTAAAATTGGCGAAGGTAGAAATCAAGAAAGATCATCAAGTGTTGATAGTTAACAAGACCACTAGTTTCAAGAAAAAGGGCAAAGGAAAAGAAAGGGAACTTCAAGAAGAATGACAAGCAAGTTGCCACTCCCGTGAAGAAGCCCAAAGCTAGACCTAGGCCTGAAAATGAGTGCTTCTACTGCAAAGGGAATGGTCACTGGAAGCGGAATTACCCCAAATAATTGGCGAATAAGAAGGATGGCAAAGTGAAAAAAGGTATATTTGATATACATGTTATTGATGTGTACTTTACTAGTGTTCATAGTAACCCCAGAGTATTTGATGCCGGTTCAGTTGCTAAGATTAGTAACTCGAAACAGGAGTTGCAAAATGAACAGAGACTAGTTAAGGGCAAGGTAACTATGTGTGTTGGAAGTGATTCCAAGGTTGATAAGATCACCATCGCATGCTCCTTCTACCTTCGAGATTAGTGTTGAACCTAAATAAATGTTATTTGGTGTTTGCGTTGACCATGAATATGATTGGATCATGTTTATTGCAATACGTTTATTCATTTAAGTTAGGGAATAATTGTTGTTCTGTTTACATGAACAAAACCTTCTATGGTCATACACCCAACGTAAATGGTTTATTGAATCTCGATCGTAGTAATACACATACTCATAATATTGATGCCAAAAGATGTAAAGTTGATGATGATAGTGCAACACACTTGTGGCACTGCCGTTTAGGTCATATTGGTGTAAAGCACATGAAGAAACTCCATGCAGATGGGCTTTTGGAATCACTTGATTATGAATCATTTGATACTTGCAAACCATGCCTAATGGGCAAGATGACCAAAACTCCATTCTTCGAAACAATGGAGCAGACCAATGACTTATTGGAAATAATACATACCGATGTGTGCGGTCCGATGAGTGTCGAGGCACGTAGCGGGTATCATTATTTTCTAACCTTCACAGATGATTTCAGCAGTTATGGGTATATCTACTTGATGAAACACTAGTCTGAAACATTTGAAAAGTTTAATGAATTTCAGAGTGAAGTGGAGAATCATCATAACAGGAAAACAAAGTTTCTACGATCTGATCGCGGAGGTGAATATTTGAGTTACGAGTTTGGCCTTCATTTTAAAACAATGTGGAATAGTTTCACAACTCACGCCACCTGGAACACCACAGCGTAATGGTGTGTCCGAATGTCGTGACTGTACTTTATTAGATATGGTGTGATCTATGATGTCTCTTACCGGTTTACCACTATCGTTTTTGGGTTATGCATTAGAGACAGCTGCATTCATGTCAAAAAGGGCACCATCTAAATCTGTTGAGACGACACCGTATGAACTATGGTTTGGCAAGAAACCTTAGCTGTTGTTTCTTAAAAGTTTGGGGTTACAACACTTATGTCAAAGGCTTCAGCCTGATAAGTCGAACCCAAATCGGAGAAGTGCGTCTTCATAGGATACCCAAAAGAAATTGTTGGGTACACCTTCTATCACAGATCCGAAGGCAAGATCTTTGTTGCTAAGAATGGATCCTTTCTAGAGAAGGAGTTCCTCTTGAAAGAAGTGAGTGGGAGGAAAGTAGAACTTGATGAGGTAATTGTACCATCTCTCAAATTGGAAAGTAGCTCATCACAGAAAACCGTTCCCGTGATGCCTACACCAACTAGAGAGGAAGTTAATGATATTGATCATGAAACTTCAGATCAAGTTACTACCGAACCTCGTAGGTCAACCAGAGCACGTTTTGCACCAGAGTGGTATGGTAATCCTGTTCTGGAAGTCATGTTACTAGACCATGACGATCCTATGAACTATGAGGAAGCGATAATGAGCCCAGATTCCGATAAATCGCTTGAGGCCATGAAATCTGAGATACGATCCATGTATGAGAACAAAGTGTGGACTTTGGTGGACTTGACCGATGATCGGCAAGCCATTGAGAATAAATGGATCTTCAAGAGGAAGACGGAAGCTGATGGTAGTGTTACTATCTTCAAAGCTCGAATTGTTGCAAAAGGTTTTCGACAAGTTCAAGGTGTTGACTACGATGAGATTTTCTCACTCGTATCGATGCTTAAGTCTGTCTGAATCATGTTAGTAATTGCCACATTTTATGAAATCTGGCAAATGGATATCAAAACTGCATTCCTTAATGGATTTAATAAAGAAGAGTTGTATATCATGCAACCAGAAGGTTTTGTCAATTCTAAAGGTGCTAATAAAATGTGCAAGATCTAGCAATCCATCTATGGACTGGTGCAAGCATCTCGGAGTTGGAATATACGCTTTGATGAATTGATCAAAGCATATAGTTTTACAGATTTGCGGTGAAGCCTGTATTGACAAAAAGTGAGTGGGAGCACTACAACCTTTCTGATAAGTATATGTGAATGACATATTGTTGATCGGAAATGATGTAGAATTTTCTGGAAATCATAAGGGAGTGTTTGAAAGGAGTGTTTCAAAGAAAGACCTCGGTGAATCTACTTACATATTGGGCATCAAGATCTATAATGATAGATCAAGATGCTTGATAAGACTTTCGATGAGTACATACCTTGATAAGATTTTGGAGGAGTTTAAAATGGATCAGTCAAAGAAGGAGTTCTTGCCCGAGTTGCAAGGTATGAAGTTGAGTAAGACTCAAAACCCGACCATGACAGAAGATAGAGATGGAATGAAAGTCATTCCCTATGCCTTAGACATAGGTTCTATAAAGTATGCCATGTTGTATCCAGACCTATTGTGTACCTTGCCATGGGTTTGGCAGAGGGGTACAATAGTGATCCAGGAGTAGATCACTGGACAGCGATAAAAATTATCCTTAGAGGACTAAGGAAATATTTCTCGATTATGGAGGTGATAAAGAGTTTGTTGTAAAGAGTTACATCGATGCAAGCTTTAACACTGATCTGGTTGAATTTGAGTCTCAATCTAGATACATATTGAAAGTGGGAGTAATTAGCTAGAGTAGCTCCATGCAGAGCATTGTAGACATAGAAATTTGCAAAATACACACGGATTTGAATGTGGCAGACCCGTTGACTAAACTTCTCTCACAAGCAAAACATGATCACACCTTAGTACTCTTTGGATGTTAATCACATAGCAATGTGAACTAGATTATTGACTCTAGTAAACCCTTTGGGTGTTGGTCACATGGTGATGTGAACTATTGGTGTTAATCACATGGCGATGTGAACTAGATTATTGACTCAAGTGCAAGTGGGAGACTGAAGGAAATATGCCTTAGAGGCAATAATAAAGTTGTTATTTTATATTCCCTTACTCATGATAAAGGTTTATTATTCATCCTAGAATTGTATTGATTGGAAACCTTAATATATGTTTGAATACATAAACAAACATCGTGTCCCTAGTAAGCCTCTACTAGACTAGCTCGTTGATCAAAGATGGTTAAGGTTTCCTAACCATAGACATGAGTTGTCATTTGATAACGGGATAACATCATTAGGAGAATGATGTGATGGACAAGACCCATCCGTTAGCTTAGCATAATGATCGTTCAGTTTTATTGCTATTGCTTTCTTCATGTCAAATACATATTCCTTCGACTATGAGATTATGCAACTCCCGGATACCGTAGGAATACTTTGTGTGCTATTAAACGTTACAACGTAACTAGGTGATTATAAAGATGCTATACAGGTATCTACAAAGGTGTTTGTTGGATTGGCATAGATCAAGATTAGGATTTGTCACTCCGAGTATGGTAGAGGTATCTCTGGGCCCTCTCAGTAATACACATCATTAGCTTGCAAGCAAATGACTAAGGAGTTAATCATGAGGTGATGTATTACGGAACGAGTAAAGAGACTTGCCGGTAATGAGATTGAACTAGGTATGAAGATACCGACGATCGAATCTTGGGCAAGTAACATACCGATAGACAAAGGGAATAATTATGTTGTCATAACGGTTCGACCGATAAAGATCTTCGTAGAATATGTAGGAGCCAAGATGAGCATCCAGGTTCCACTGTTGGTTATTGACTGGAGAGGTGTCTCGGTCATGACTACATAATTCCCGAACCCGTGGGGTCGCACGCTTAACGTTCGTTGATGCTAGAGTAGTATTGGGATATTTGATGAGTGGTAACCAAATGTTGTTCAGAGTACCAGATGAGATCCTGGACGTCACGACACTACAACACATACATTAATTGGAGGCATTTTGTTAGCGGCATTTTCTAAAACGCCTTAGATTAGCATACTTAGAGGCGTTCCAGAGAAGTGCCTTCAAAAGTCCCATGCTACCGGGGCGCTTATGAAGAATGCCTCGAAACATTGATATTTGACGGCATTTTGAAGAGTGCCACAATATGTAGCAGAATCTGGGGCATTTTGCACCATGCCTATATAGATTTAGAGGCACTTTCCTGAAACATTGTAATATGTTGAAACATAAAGGGCGCTTCTGAAAACTGCTGCCATGATTTGAAGGCGTTCCGCAGCAAAATGCCTCGCAATCTCAGTTAATTTTTTGAAACAGACCCTACCGTATGAAATATTTAGTGCCCAGCATCCTGCACTTGGAACCCACAGGCAGTGATATAAAAATGTATCCAGCCAACTCATACAACGACAGGGACATATGGTTGGTCGGTTGCCACGTGCGTCGTGTGGTGAGGATCCTCAGGTTTCTGGTTCGAAACCTGGCCGAAGCAAAATTATTTTTTGCCTGTGACGAAACGCTAGTACCGACTTATTTAGTCCCATACTGCTTAGGGAGCTGAAGTTTGTCCTCTTTAAAAGGGAAGCCGCATATTATCGGATATGAATTCTTTGAAAAATTCTAAAGATCTGTGTGCAATGAGATTAGGTTGTCTCATTTCTGGGGTAGATGAAAGGCCCGTTACTTGTAGTTCTAGGCGTGTTCTCTAGGCTTTCTTAGGTTGGTGGTGGGCCGCGAGCCCGATGCAACTGCACTGTTGGGTGAACAGAAACAACAACCGGATCGCGTTGGGGCTGGTGGGGGTGGCCTTCCTTTTTCCATTCGCCTGCTGTGTGCGCACATTTGGAGGCACTTTTGAAAAATGCCTCAAAAGGTCCTGAGCATCAAAGGCATTCTGGAAATCGCTGCAGAAGCTCTGCACATCAAAGGCGTTCTGAAAAAACGCTGCAATATGCCTTCCCCTTCGTGACTATAGCTAGCGTTTTTCAGAAATGCCATGTTAGACCTTTAAAGGCATTTTTTGAGCCTTCAAAGGCATTTATTAATGCCTCTTAATCCCTACCGTGTTGTAGTGCGAGGAGTCTCAGAATGGTCAAGAGGTAAAGATTTATATATGGGAAGTCATATTTTGCGTTCTGGAATAAGATGCAGTTTTTTCGGTATTGTATCGAGAAGCTTCTAGAAGGTTCCGGAGGATTCCGGAGGGGTCCGGAAGTCCACAACTGGTTCCACCACGCCCCAAGGGCTAGCATGGGCTGCGGGGAGGCGCCCTAGCCTTATTGGTCTAGGCGCACCAAGTCCTCAAAAGCCCATGTGGCTAGGGAAGGCAAAAAAGGAAGGAGTCCTAGTAGGAATAGGATTGGACTTGGAGTCAAGTCCTCTCCCCCTTAGCTACGCCCTAGGGATTGGATGGGCTGTTTACCATACCCCTCCACCTATATATAGAGGGGAGGGGGTGCCCCAAGAGAACACACCAAGCCCTTGGCGCCCCTCTCTCTCTCCCGTTACTCCGTACTTCCACCGCCTCGTCCCGCCGACGCTTAGCGAAGCGCTGTCCGTGTTCCACCACCACCATCACCACCATGTCATCGTGTTGGTGTTGATCCCATATACTTCTCCTCTCCTGCTTGTTGGATCAAGAAGGAGGAGACGTCATTGAGCCGCACGTGTGCTAAACTCGGAGGTGCCGTCCGTTCGACACTAGATCGGCTGGATCATGATCGGATCGCGAAGAGTACGACTACATCAACCACATGAAAACACTTCTGCTTAACGGTCTACGAGGGTATGTAGACATACTCTCCCCTCCCGTTGCTATACATCTCCTAGATAGATCTTGCATGAGCATAGGATTTTTTTTGAAATTGCATGCTACATTTCCCAACAAGAACCTCAAAGAGTGCCCCAAGATTTCTACCGGAGAAACAAAAACAAGAACATGCATCAACCCCTATGCGTAGATTACCACAATGTCACTTCAGGAATCCGCGAGTTGAGTGCCAAAACATACATGAAGTGAATCAACATGATACCGCATTGTCACCATGAGTATTCATTTGCAAGACATATATCAAGTGCTCTCAAATCCATAAAAGTATTCAATCTGATAAAACGAAATCTCAAAGGGAAAACTCAATTGATCACAACATAGATGGAGGAAAACACCATATGATCCGACTATATTAATAGAGCCCGCGCTACATCAAGATCGTGACATCTCAAGAACATGAGAGAGAAAGAGAGAGAGAGAGAGATTAAACACATGGCTACTTGTACAAACCCTCAGCCCCGAGGGTGGACTACTCCCTCCTCATCATGGTGGCTGCCGGGATGATGAAGATGGCCACCGATGATGATTCCCCCCTCTGGAAGGGTGTCGGAACAGGGTCTAGATTGGTTTCTTGTGGCTACAGATCCTTGCGGCGGCGTAACTTCTGATCTAGGGTTACCCACCAGGGCATGCCTGGGCCCCCAAGCGCACCCTGGTGGGTTGTGCCCCCCTCGGGGCACCCCCCAGGTGCTTCTCTGGCCCACTGGATGTCTTCTGGTCCATAAAAAATCCACAAAAAGTTTCACGGTGTTTGGACTCCGTTTGATATTGATTTCCTACGATGTAAAAGGCAAGCAAAAAACAGCAACTGGCACTGGGCACTGGGTCAATAGGTTAGTCCCAAAAAATGATATAAAGTTGCTATAAAATGATTGTAAAACATCCAAGAATGACAATATAATAGCATGAATACTTCACAAATTATAGATACGTTGGAGACGTATCATCGCGTCATTATCTCTTGGGTACCCTCATGGTCGACCCGACTTCAACAAAGGACTGAGTTGAAGGTCAAGGTATCCGTGTGTCCATATCATCAAGGAGGAATCTGAGGAATCACCCTCAATGGATTCCTACTCAATGTAACCTTCAAGGTGACCTTAGAGGAATCACCCTCGAAGGGTTCACACTTGAGGTGTTGCACGACAGAGTCATCAGGAGTGGTGAACGAGGAATCACCCTTTGTAATCCTCGACCGATTAGCTACACTACAGAGATATCATCGGGAGTGCGATACGAGGTATCACCCTTTGACACTCGATAGTAGCTTTGTAGAGTCATACAACAAAGGGAGGGGGTGTCCGTGATGTGTCGGTCTCTGCATGTCGATCACATTGATCGAGTCATCCGGTAACAAAGCGGAGAAACAAGGACAAGGGTGAGGGGTCACCGATGGATCACTAACCAACCTCTACTAAGCATATAGGATACCAAGGGAAAGTAACAATGGCAAGTTACAAAAAGCAGGCTATGCATCAGAATAGGAGCTATTGAACAACAGTAGCAAAATCGAAATCAAGCATGAGAGAGAAGGAATGGGCGATATAGGAATGATCAAGGAGGTTTTGCTTGCTCGAAGCTCTGCCGAGAAGGAGGGGTCGTCGTCGACGTAGTCAATCACAGGGGCATCAGCAACAGTCTCGGGGTCTACCCGAGAAGAAGAGAGGGAAGAAACAATAAATATAAAGAAAACAAATGCATTGCAATGCATTACATGGGAATATGTTGTGCTAGGGGTAACCTAATGCAGTGCTACGCATTACAGATGGAGCGGGAAAATATTTGGGAATATTTTGCCGGCTTTAGGAAATTATCAGGTGGAGGGGCAGGTTCCATTTTTGTAGTGTTGGAGGGGTGTGACATGTATGTCAACGACATATTCGGATTTGTCTTATATTTCTGGTCATTTTTCATATATAAATTGTTTTCATCTGAGTTACTGATTATTTTATATGACTGTTTGAAGTTTATTGCATTTTCTAAAATTACTGGATTTAATTTAATTCGAAAATAAATTAATTACTAATTGCTATGGGTACACAGAGAAGTGCACCCAATAGTCTGCACAGATACTGGCTGGTGGGGCCATTCTGCTGAGTCAGCGGGTCAACTGTTGACCTGTTGACTAGTCAACTGGGTCAACAAGGACCCACCTGTCATAGACTGGGGACAGCCCAGTCAGCAGGTTGACTAGTCAAATGGGGCCACTAGGACCCAACAGTTAGAGAGAGCTTTTGTTAATAAAATTTTATTAAATAGTTTGATTGACAAAGTGGGCCCACATGTCATAGCCAGAAGTTAATTCAATAGATTTAATTAGCCTTTTAGCCGGTGGGCCCCATATGTTAGTGCGGGGGTTCACTAATTTTAGTTAGTGTTAAATTAAATACCTGACAACCTTGGCCCACATGGAAGTGACCCAGGGGCCAGTTTAAATGCATGTGCGCCGGCTGTAGGACTCCGGCGAGCACCAACCGCGGCGGTGTGGCTCCGGACTCCGTAGGATTATGCACATAGGGCATGGATGGATGTGTGGCTGGGCTTGGTCGAACGCTGATCACACCGCGTGTCCAACAATGGCGATGGCAGCGGCTGTGGTGGTCGGAGTTGGCTGGAGGAGCAAGGCAGCGGCGGCCGGCTCGGGACTCATCGGAATCGCGCCACACTCGACAAAAATGATTGTGGTCGGTCACGTTCGAATGTGGGCATCATGCTGTGTCAAACGGTGGCATCATTGGGTGCTACGGAGGCTGGAGTCGAGCAGGGCATCGACGTTGGCAGCGCCGGAGTTAGGACATCGAACAAAACAAGCATAAGGGCTCGAGTTCAACGAGCTAGTGGGCTAGAAGGCTCCTACGAGAGGCCACAAGCAAGGTGGCGTGCTCGGTTAAGTAGGAGAAGCACGGCAGTAGTAGCAGCAAGCTAGGCAGCGGCAATGGGAGTAGCAGCAATGGCAACCTGGGCTAGGGAAAGAGGCGGAGCTCAGGGAGGACAGGGGAAGCACGGGGTTCACCAAGGATTCGACGATGAGGTCGAGGGGCCGGGGGCCTCGGACGACAGCAAATCGAGGTCGCGGCCATGGCGGATGTAGTCGACGGAGACAACAATTGCGATGGCTCAGAGGGGCTCCAGCTTCAATTGGTGCTTCTAGTCGGTGTAGAAGAGGACTCTAGAGCTCCTGGACATGGTGGCACGACACGGGGAGGCCATTAGTCGTGGGACTGACACGACGACGACAACATCCTGTTCGGGTGAACGAGATAGAGGGGGAGAGGGGCGAGCGAGGGGTGAGTGGCGATTAGGGTTTCGCCAAGGTGTCGAGGGGGCATGTAGGAAGCCAGGGAAGCACCGGATGAGCACCGCGTGGCTCATCTGTGGCATGGACATGCGCACGGCGTCCACCGCTCAGGGAATGAACATGGAGGAAGATGGCATCGTTGTAGGCTGGGCCTGCACACTGTGTATTGGGGATATACCCCATGGTATTACTCGGACATGAATGACCCGGCATCCCATGGCGGCTCGTCATCAAGCCTGCAATGTGGGTCGTAATTCAAAGCCTAGGAGCCGACTGAAAAAAGAGGCAGGCTCATGGGTCAGTATCCAGTGAGCCGGCCCAACAAGGAAGCTGTAAGGAATTTTCCCTGACTTGAAGGACAAGATGAATAAGAAATAGACTAAGACACGGGGCGTAGTACGACCCGGACTCTGTTGTAAACCCAGGGCCTCATACTATATATAAAGGGGAGCCCCTGAGAAAGAGGGGTTAAGTTACAAGCTCTGAGTACTAGGTTAGCCAAGTCGCACCCTTGTAATCGAGATCCCAAGTAATAATCAATCAAGCAGGAAGTAGGCTATTACCTCAACCGTGAGGGGCCGAACCTGGATAAACCCGTGTCTCTCAATTTCGATCAACCCCGTCGAAGCTACTACCTAGTTGCGATGGCCTCACTACTAAGTCCTTTCTCGAAGACATCTACCGTGACAAAACCACGACAATTGGCGCCCACCGTGGGGCTATCGCTCGATGGTGTTGAGTTCTTGGAGGGAGCTCTCCCAGGGATTGAGGGATATGCAATCGGCCGCATGACCAAGAGTCACCGCGGCAAGCTCCGCATCGATGATTCAGGCTAGGGCCCCGAGGCCGACTCAATCAAGTACGAGTACCGGGTCCCCTTCGACAAGATCCATGTCTTCACCGGCAAAATCGGCGGATCAGGTCCCGAGCCGGACATCTGTACCAACATCGTCGAGCCGGATCGGCGCACTCAACCCGGTTGGGTTCAACCCGGCCGGAAGCATGTCTTCGTTGGCTTCACTCAGGGAGTTGGCCTTGCGTATAACTCCGCGTCCGGAGGAGACACCCTTGTCTACTCTGATGGCAAGTCCTTGGTCGATGAAACCGAGTCGATCCTCCCGCTTTACGGTGGTAGGCTTGGGGGCCATTCCGACGACGAGCCAGCTCAGGATACTCTCGAGTCGCCCCTTCGTCATACCGTCTATATGGCAGGCACCACTCCGGCTCATAGCTCCACGGCAGGGGGCACCATGACTAAAATCGGCACCTCAGCACCGGCTCTGGGTGCGGCCAGCTCAGCCATACCGCTGGCTCAAGCTTTGGCAGAGTTAGCAGCCACCTTAGCAGTGCTCCTTGAGACACCAGTGACTATATAAAATTAGGCGGAACACAATACGGAGGTGACCAAACTTCGTGGGAATATGGCTAAAGTTCGAAAGCGTATCAATGCTAAAAAAGCTCGCGTGGTGGAACTACAGACCTAGGTCCACAATAAGGTAGAAAGCCTGAAAACGGAAGCCTGTCACATGGGTCTCCGCCAGAGTGCCTCAGAGGTGGTTCATCAGAGGAAGCATATGAGCCGTCTGCCACCCGATTTTGAGCCCACACGTTTGTTCAACACACCGCAAGACACGCCCATTCCGGGCGCTTGGACGAGTTCCCTGGAAGCACCGGTTATACCCCAGTTAACCCAGGTAGCGCCCCAGAACGGAGATAGAAAGCCGCATCCGGCTCAGCAGCACCAGCATGAGCCATCCCCATGTCCTCCACCTGTTCAGATGCCTCTGCATCATTTCCTGACACCAGCGGGTCACGTCTCCAACCCCGTTGACAACCTATTAGCAGCAGTGACCAACTTGGCGGCACTGCCGATCACAGGGAATACCCTAGTTGAGATCGAGGCCCAAAACGCCATCGAGATGTTGAAGACTGCGGTTGCCCGGGAAGGCAAACTACTCCAACAGTCATCAACGGCTTCTTTTTACCCCGCACCCAGCCGCAGCAGGAGCCGCCATGCTGAGTCGCCAGCGGTCTGCAGCAGCGCTCATTGGCATCATGAGCAACCGCGTGACCCGCCTCAGCTTGGGGGCTACGCTCATGCAATCATTAACACAGCTCAAGCTCAGCGAGCAGCGGAAGCAGCAAATGCGGCGGCTCAGCCGTCACCTACTACGACCCCTTTCTCTTCACAAGATATGGGATCAAGTACCAGAACCATTGGGATTCCTTGCCTGGAACCGGCTCTACGCAATGAGCGCATGCCTAAGGATTTCAAAGGCCCCCGCAAGGTTCCCAGTTACACAACTGATTTTGAGCCGGCTGCTTGGATTGAGAGCAACGAGATCGCCATGGACATGCTTGATGTTAGCGACGCAGTTTGTGCCAAGTATCTGACTATGATGTTGGAGGGCCCGGTTCGTACTTCGCTGAAGAACCTGCCCCCCAACTCCATCAACACTTGGTCAGAGTTGAAGGATCGCTTCACCAAAAACTTTGAGGGGCCTTGCAAGCGCCCGATGATGATTGTTGATCTACAACATTGCATCCAGCGCGAGGGTGAATCAACTCATCATTGGCCTCGTTGGGTCACATACATTATTCACTCTTCATATAGCATAACAGCTGCTCAAGCCGTCTTGATCATAGAAAAGAACTGTCATTTTGATCCCCTAGTCCAGAAGCTCGGACGCCTTAAGCGAAAGGTCCAGGACATGGGTGACCTTATGGATGTACTCACTAGGTATGCTGAGTCAGACAGCATGAAAGATCCTAGTCCGGATGATGACACGTCTGGCAAGGGCAAGAAAAACTATGGTTGCAAGGGATAATAGCAGAATAATCCTGGGTACAATGGCAACCATGGCAATCAAGGCAATGGTGGACAGTGCAAGCACCCGGAGGGAGGCTAATTTCGTTGCTAACACCAACACTAGCTTTAAGGGTCAGAGATGGAACAACTCCAAGAGATCTTTCAGTGGAATAAATATCATAATTTCAAGGAAGCCCTCAAAGGCCCGTGTCCCAAACACAGCCTCCCTGATAAGACGTCGAATCATTCCTAGGAGAATTGTTACATTATGTAGGCTTTTCGCAACCAGACATACCAGAATCATCAAGGTGGCGCCGACGAAAAGTCGGGGCAGCCTAGAGCGGGCGGCTCAGGATCTGGCTTCCTGGGAGCCGGCTCATCTGGCGGTTCGAGAATCCCAGTTATCAAGGCTCTGGCAGCTCAGGATCTTGCTATCAAGGCTTCAGCAATAATGGTGGAAATCAACATCCTGGCCAAGGAATTCAACAGCAGGGCAACCAGTCTGGTTTTTAGAGCAACCCCAAGCAGTTGAATAGCGGGCAGCACCACATTTTCATGACTAGTACTTGCAAGCGGGATCGCAAGCTCTAGAAACGTGTTATTAACATGGTTGAGCTGGCAGTTCCTGAGTACTCAAATTGGTCAAAGCAACCAGTCACCTGGAGTAGGGCGGATCATCCTCCCGCGGTTGAGAATCCGGGTTGTTTATCCTTGGTCATGGCGCCTCAACTCGATGGTTATAAGCTCACTAAGGTGCTTATGGACGGAGGAAGCAGCATCAACATCCTATACTATGAAACCTTGAAACGCATGAACCTATCGGAAAAGCAACTCCTACCCTCTTCATCTGTCTCTGACGGGATTGTTCTTAGAAAATCTGCTTGTCCTATTGGGCGGATCAATCTGGAAGTTGTGCTTGGTGATGAGTATAACTACAGATTGGAGTCTTGATGTTTAAAGTGGTCAAGAATCAAAAGTCCATATCATGCCCTCTTCGGGCGGCCGGCTTATGCCCGCTTCATGCCCGACCCTGCTATGTCTATCTCAAGCTCAAAATGCCTAGACCAGAGGGCACTATCATGGTCGATGGTGACAGGAAAATCACACGCGAGTGTGAGGAGGGGGACGCAACTTATGCTGAATCGGCCTGTGTAGCAGAAGAGCTCAAATTTTATACATCCAATGATGACCTGGCCAACATTACGCCCTTGAATAAGCCCACCACAGAATCTCACCCCCTGCTCAAGTTTAAGTCGGTCAAGGACACGAAACAGATTGACTTCACCTCTGGAGACTCATCCCAGCAGTTCACCATTGGGACTGGCATGGATCCCAAATAGGAAAGCGCGCTCATTGAGTTCATCCGTGAGAACCGGGATATCTTTGCATGGAAACCTTCTGACATGCTAGGTGTACTGAGAGAACTCTCTAAGCACCACCTCAATGTGGATCCTAAGATGAAACCCGTCAGGCAATACCTCCGTCATTTTAATGAGGAGAGATGCAAGGCTATTGGGGAAGAAGTAGCCCGACTCCTAGCTGCTAGGTTCATTGTTGAAGTATTTCGCCCTGAGTGGCTGGCAAACCCAGTGCTTTTCCTAAAGAAAAATGGCACATGGCGCATGTGTGTTGATTACACAGATCTTAACAAGTCTTCACCCAAAGACCCGTTTGCCCTCCCCTGCATCGACCATATCATTGACTCTACTACTGGTTGTGAATGCTTATGTTTCCTGGATGCTTACTCCGGCTATCATCAGATTAAGATGGTCGTAGAGGATCAGGAGAAGACAACCTTTATCACACCCTTTGGGGCTTTCTGCTATGTCTCTATGCCTTTCGGGCTTAAGAGTGCGGGGGCGACTTATCAATGATGTGTGCAGAATTGTTTCCACAAGCAGATTGGGCGTAATGTGCATGCTTATGTTGATGACATCGTGGGCAAGTCTCAGAAGAAAGAGACTTTGTTGGATGATCTCAAGGAGACTTTCGACAATCTTTGGGTTTATCAGATGAAGCTCAACCTGGCCAAGTGCATATTTGGTGTTCCCGTGGGCAAATTGCTAGGTTTTCTGGTGTCAGAATGGGGCATCGAGGCTAACCTGGACAAGATCAAAGCAGTAACCTTGCTTGCCAAGCCGGCCAACATCAATGACGCCCAGCGCATGGCGGGTCGGATCGCAGCCTTAAGCCGGTTTATAAGCCGGGTCGGCGAAAGGCGATTCCACTCTACTAGACGATGAAAAAGACTGACAACTTTGTCTAGAGTGACGTTGCAAATAAGGATTTTGAAGCCCTCAAGAAGCAATTGGCTAATCCGCCCATCCTTGCTGCTCCTATTGACAAAGAGCCTATGCTCATGTACATTGCTGCTAATAACAAAGCTGTAAGTGTGGCATTTATCATGGAGTGCAAGGAGGCATGGAAGGGATATCTAGTCCAAAGGCCAGTCTATTATGTCAGCGAAATTTTGACTGAGTCCAGGCAGAGATATCCACATTGGTAGAAACTGGTCTTTGGTGTTTTCTAGTCGCAAAATGAAGCATTACTTTCAGGAACACCTCATAACTATGGTCAGCTCTGCCCCTCTGGGGGGGCATTATCTAGAACAGGGAGGCCACAGGTCGGGTTGCAAAGTGGGCAATTGAGCTTGGACCACATCATCTGAAATATGTGCCTCGGACGGCCATCAAATCTCAGGCATTGGTGGATTTCATAAATGATTGGACTGAACTTCAAGTCCCTAAGGATAAGCCAGACAACACATATTGGACAATCCACTTTGATGGTTCCAGACAATCAGAAGGTTCAGGGGCTGGAGTCATCATAGCTTCACCACGAGGTGAAAAATTTTGCTATGTTCTGAGGTACATGTTTCCCTGTACTAAGAATGAAGCTGAGTATGAGGCCCTCCTCCATGGTATGCATATGGCTAAAGAGATGAATCTCAGTCGGGTCAGATGCGTGGGTGACTCTGATCTGCTCGCTCAGCAGGTCTCTGGGAAGTGGGACTCGAAGGACCCTCTTACGGCGGCTTATCGGCAAGCGGTGACTAACATCGCAGGACATTTTAAAGGTTATCAGGTCAATCACATAGACCGGTGGCTCAATGAGGTAGCCGATGCATTGTCATGACTCGGCTCTCAGCGTAAGCCGATCCCTCCCAATATTTTCCTTGATGTCCTCCATAACCCTTCTGTCAAGCTGCCTTCCAAGGAAGATGTCGCTATACTTGACCTGGAGGCACAGTTGGTGGCTGCTCTTCATACTATACCGGATTGGACGGTCCCTTATCTGGCTTACCTGACTCGAGGCGAGCTCCCCGAAGATGAACTCATTGCTCGTCAAATTTTCAGACGCTCCAAGTCTATGACTATTGTCAATGGTGAGTTGCACAGAAGAAGCATCATGGGTGTTTTCCAGCATTGTGTTTCCCCTGAAGAAGGGCAATAAATCCCAAATGAGATTCATTCTAGTGATTCTGGTCATCATGCCAGCTCAAGGTCCCTAGTGGCAAAGGCTTTCCAGCTCAAACCATCCAAGGACAAAAAGACCCACATTTTGGTTGTGGTTGATAAATTCACCAAGTGGGTTGATGCAGCACCAATCGGCAATTGTGATGCAGCTACAACAGTCAAATTTCTGAAAAAGCTGATTTTTTGCTTTGCTTACCCACACAGCATCATCACTGATAATGGCACTAACTTGTCCAAAGGAGCTATGAAGCAGTTCTATCAAAGGGAACACATCCGGCTCGACGTAGCCTCAGTGGCGCACCCTCAGTCCAATAGCCAAGAAAAACGTGCTAACCAGAAGATTTTACGAGGCATCAGGCCAAGACTCATGGTTCCTCTTGAGTGCACTCCGGGTTTTTGGGTTGAGGAACTCTGTAGGACCTTGAAGTATGTCTAGAGGGGGGGTGATTAGACTACTTGACCAATTAAAAACTTAACCTTTTCCCAATTTTAGAGTTTGGCAGATTTTAGCTATCTTAGAACAAGTCAAGCAATCATCACACAATTCAAGCAAGCATGCAAAGAGTATATAGGCAGCGGAAATTAAAGCATGCAACTTGCAATAAAGTAAAGGGAAGGGTTTGGAGGATTCAAACGCAATTGGAGACACAGATGTTTTTGGCGTGGTTCCGATAGGTGGTGCTATCGTACATCCATGTTGATGGAGACTTCAACCCACGAAGGGTAACGGTTGCGCGAGTCCACGGAGGGCTCCACCCACGAAGGGTCCACGAAGAAGCAACCTTGTCTATCCCACCATGGCCATCGCCCACGAAGGACTTGCCTCACTAGCAGTAGATCTTCACGAAGTAGGCGATCTCCTTGCCCTTACAAACTCCTTGGTTCAACTCCACAATCTTGTTGGAGGCTCCCAAGTGACACCTAGCCAATCTAGGAGACACCACTCTCCAAGAAGTAAAAAATGGTGCATTGATGATGAACTCCTTGCTCTTGTTCTTCAAATGATACTCTCCCCAACACTCAACTCTCTCTCATAGGATTTGGATCTGGTGGAAAGAAGATTTGAGTGGAAAGCAACTTGGGGAAGGGTAGAGGTCAAGATTCATATGGTAGGAATGGAATATCTTGGCCTCAACACATGAGTAGGTGGTTCTCTCTCAGAAATGGTAAGTTGGAAGTGTAGGTTTAGTCTGATGGCTCTCTCCACGAATGAAGAGGAGGTGGAGGGGTATATATAGCCTCCACACAAAATCTAACCGTTACACACAATTTACCGAACTCGGTGGGACCGATTCAACAGACTCGGTCGGACCGATTTAGTAAACCTAGTGACCGTTAGGATTTTTGGTGGGACTGACATGCAACTCGGTAAGACCGATTCGGTTAGGGTTAGGGCATGATGACCAGAATCACACACTATGGGCTTCTTATCCAACAAGATTGTCTCATAGAAGTCCTGTTGTTCCTTTGTATGGAACCTGTAATCAACAGCAGTTCTTCTCCTTGTGGCATATGGATCTGTCATCCTCCATAGCCTCAACCCTGAGTCTTTTCTGATCCTCATGTCCTCTGCCACAGGATGGACATCATTGTGGTCTGGTATCTTGGGCTTGAGCTTCCTCAGAACTTGTCCTTCTTCATCTTCCTCATTAGCAACATTAGGCACTGGGGCCTTGTTCTTCTCAGCAGCTGGAATACTCCTAGTATTCCTCTTTGGTGCAAGCTTGGCCTTGGGGGCAGCTTTGGGTGCTTCCTTGGGCTTTGATGTTGCAGCCCCTGACCTAATAGCATCACCCATAAGCTTTTGTGCCTTGGGTGCTGGTGCAGCAACCTCTACTTCCTCTTCAGAGTATCTCCTCATTGAGGGTTTTCCAAGAACTTGGGCAGTAGTGGTTCTTGCTCTCTTCTTCTTCTTATCCTGAGCAGCAGCTTCATCTTCTGATTCCATGGTAAACTTCATAGTTTCTCCAGTGGGAACTTTCTTGGGTTTGGAAGTTGTGACTCTCTTTGCAGGTGCCTCTTTGGGTTTAGACTTTTCTGGCACTTGAGTAGATCCTCTGACCTTCAGCATACGTGTCCTCTTGGCAGGAACTTTCCTATTGAGTCCAGATTTAGTGTTCTTTGTTGAGCCATACTCCTTTTTGAGCACTACTTTCTTGGAAGTAGCCTCATCTTCAGCTGCCACATAGTCCTCATCCTCAGAGTCTGAGGTTCTCTTCCTTCTGGTTCTTGTGGCTGCTTTAAGCAAATTGCTAGGAGTGCTTCTGCTCCCATCATCTGAAATGCTTGAGGGACTAGTGCCCTCACTCATGTGAATCTGCTCTTCTTCCCTATTCTGGCTGTCACTCTGGTCTGACATGCTGCAAACACTGACTGCTGACCCTGTGAAGAGGAATAGATGAGATAGAGTACATGAGCATCACAAAATGCAGAGATTTTTGCAAAAGAATGATTCAAAAATTCAGTTTTAGTTTTCCACAGAAAGCATTTTGGATCAACCGGTTTTCAAACTTGGTGATACCGAAGCAGTTTTGGAACCTAAACTGATGAACTCGATTGGACCGAGTCACAGTTCGGTGGCACCGAGACTGCTAGGGTTTCACAAAGTCCTAAAATAGGTCTCACCGATTAGCAATTCTCGGTCAGACCGATAGTTACTAGTGCAATGGCGTTAGCCAAATTGGTGGGACCGAGTTTTTCAACTCGGTGGGTCCGAGATGGTTTCGGCGGAAACCTAACCCTAAATTTTCAAATCTCATCTAATCTACGGATTGCATTGACTGGATAGGAGTGTTTCAATCGTGGCAAGAATCATTAAGAACACAATGTGCTAGGAATCGGACGAGGATAGCATAGTGATCAAGTCCATACCCTAGCTTGGCGATGAACTCGCTACGGTGACAACGGCGGGGGTGAAATCCATTGACGGCGGCGTAGACCAGCGACAGGAGGCGACTGGCGATGAGGAGACGATCCGGAGACCCTGGAGGCCGAGCGAGCTATTGCGCGGGTGAAGAGGTTTGGAGAAATTTCCAAATTTTTGCCCGTGACTATATATAGCCCGACCCTGTCGGTGTGACCGAGTGGAACAACTCGGTGGCACCGAGATGCATAACTGTGTACAGTTACAGCAACTCGGTGTGACCGAAAAGTTCAAATCGGTTGCACCGAGATTGAAAACCTAGATCGACTTAGTGATCTCGGTAGGACCGAAATGGAGGAATCGGTCAGACCGAGAATCACAAAGAAGTTTTGGAAGTTTAAGTCTATGACGAATCGGGGACTCCGAGTGCTCCTCACACAGAGTGGTTCGAATCTGACTTGATCAAATTTTGTGATGTAGCATGAATAGAGTCTGAGACGAGAAAAGCATAGATAGCTAGAGAAGGTTCTTAGGCATTCTTGTCCATCCACTTGGCAAAAAGGAAAAGAAGCCAATCAATCAAAACAACAAGTGGATGTCCTTCAATGTGTAAAATATGCACCAACATGCTCACACAATAAGATGGCAAATGAAATATGTGGCAAAACATGCACAACCAATTCTAGCATCTATCAAACAATTGGCGATGACTAGGTCATCTATATATGAGTATATTGACTTAGGAGTCAAATGAAAACATTTGATCGTAGGTCATACTCATCGTTTAAGCTCAAGTGGGGTTACCACTTTTACATAATGCATTGATGTGTTCACACCATTAGAGTTAAGCTCCCCCTAGATGTGAGATCCCCTTTTAGAGGGATGAACTAACCTTGGGTTTTGTCGATGATGACTTCATGTAGGTGTTGAAGATGTGGATGCTCAATGTTGATGTAGATCATTCGGAGCAATCCTTTGGAGTGAGTTGCACTTTCAACTTACCTACATGGGTTAGTCCCACAAGGAACAAACAAGAATATCCATAGACATAGAGTGATGCACACATGAGATGATGTCCATGAAATCATTAAGTTACCTTGTCCCTTGCCTTACCAACAAGAGGGTTTGTGACTCCTTGAACTAGTGCAAGATGTGGAAGTTGATTGCACTTGTTCTTGCCATAATAATATGAGTGAAGAATGTTGGTGGAGTCACCCTCAAGAACTCTCTAGTTCTTCTTCTTCGGGATCCACATCATCTTGATGGGAATCCTTGGAGTTGTAGTTGTACTTGATGAAGTAGAACTTGACGTAGTCTTGGGAACCCACTTGAACGAGGCCTTAGGTGCTTCTTCAAATGCATCAATCTCTTCTTGAAGCTTGTCCTTGCCTTTGTTCTTGTGGTCTTGTGGTGGAAGATCATCTTGTGCTTGTGTTCCTTTGAAGGAAGTAGGATCATACTTCTCTTGTTGAAGAACAAACTTCGTCTTGGGGTATTGATCTTCTTCCCACTCAACTCCATTGGCATTGAACTTTCATTCAAAACCAACACCTTGATTCTGCCGGTGCCTTCCTTGCTTGCGTACAATTTCCTCGAATTGCTTACTCCCGACAATGCTCTTGTAAACACCTTTCTCTATAATTCCCTTCAATAAGCTATTTTCTTGCTCAAGTGTAACTTGGCTAAGAGAATCATTAGTGGAATCAAGAGAACTTCTAGAAGCAACAATATTGGATTTGACATTATTATTGTTACTACTAGAGGAAGGATCTTTCTTGTACTTGTTACTAGACTTGACTTGAGGCATGTAAGTAGATAAGAGTAAACGCTTGGAAATGTAAGAAGAACTTTTCTTACGGAGATCATCATTGATTGCTTTTAAGAACTCATGCTCTTGCTCAAGATTAAGCTTTTCAAAGCGTAACTTCTCATGAGCCCTTAAAAGTTCTCGATGATCTTCGAAGATAGTTTCATGAGTGAACTTAAGAGTGTTTAGTTCCTTAGTTAGAAGCTCAATCTTCTCCTTATCATTGTCATTCGTTTTATCTTGATTAGCATGATTAATTGACGTTTCATCATAGTATTCATCACTAGAGTTGTCAACAAGTAAATCATCATCCACAAGCAAGTCATCTTCATCACTATCAAAATCAACATACTCAGGATGTGTTACCTTTGGACCTTTGGCCATGAAGCATCTTCCAATTCCTTCATTTGGTGAATCAAATATGCCGTAGGAGTTGGTTGACACAAGTGCTAGACCGGCAACACCTTCGTCTTGAGTATATTCGGAGTCAGAGTGATAGCTTCTCTCGGAGTGATTGTCGGAGTCGGAGCCGGATACCCATTCACCAACATGAGCTTGATGTCTTCGTTTTGTGTAGCTCCTTGATGACTTGTCCTTCCTTTCCGAATCCTTGCTTCTCCATGAGGGTCTTCGTTCATAACGATCATCTCTACTCCTCCTCTCTCTCGGTGGTGATTCTTCTCTTTTGCTTCTTCTTTTTGGAGAATCTTCTCTTCTTTTGTAGGGTGCCGTACACTCATTGGAATAGTGTCCGGGTCTCCCACAATTGTAGCAATTTCGCTCTCGGCTAGAATATCTTTTGTCATTGTAAGACCTTGACTTGGAGCTTCTTTCTTTGTTTCTACTCTTGTAGAATTTGTTGAAGTTCTTCACCATTAAGCTCAATTCTTCATTGAAGGTTTATTTCTCACTTGATGATGTGGGGGCTTCACTTCAGGCTTTGTAAGCACCACTTGACTTGTTGTGAAGTTCCTCCTTATCCTTGAGTGACATCTCAAGAGCAACAATTCTTCCAATGAATTCCGTTGGCTTGAGATCTTTGTAGTTTGGCATAATTTGGATCAATGTGCGCACGGTATCATACTTTCCATCGAATGCTCTTAGGATCTTCTTGATGATGAATTTGTCGGTCATCTCTTCACTCCCTAAGCCAGCAATCTCATTTGTGTTAAGACCAAGCCTAGAGTACATTCAGCGACACCTTCAACATCCTTCATTTTGAACTTGTCAAGCTGACTTTGGAGCACATCCAACTTGGATTCCTTGACGGATTCGGTACCTTCATGCATATCAATCAAAGTATCCCAAATTTCCTTTGCATTCTCAAGACGGCTGATTTTGTTGAATTCTTCGGGGCACAGTCCGTTGAAGATGATATCACAAGCTTGAGCGTTGTCTTGCAGCATCTTCAATTCTTCCGCATTAGCTTCACGGTTTGGTTCTCTCCCATCAAAGAATTCACCTTGCAAGCCAATACAAATAATTGCCCAAACGGCGGGGTTATGTCCGAGAATATGCATTTTCATCTTATGCTTCCAACTAGCAAAATTAGTACCATCAAAGTAAGGACCTCTATGGTGATAATTTCCCTCGCTAGACGCCATACTCTCCTAGGTTGTGAAACCAAGGGTATGACCACCAAAAGCTTTGGAAATCAAAGCAAATGGAGACCAAAGCTCTGATACCACTTGTAGGACCTTGAAGTATGTCTAGAGGGGGGGTGATTAGACTACTTGACCAATTAAAAACTTAACCTTTTCCCAATTTTAGAGTTTGGCAGATTTTAGCTATCTTAGAACAAGTCAAGCAATCATCACACAATTCAAGCAAGCATGCAAAGAGTATATAGGCAGCGGAAATTAAAGCATGCAACTTGCAAGAAAGTAAAGGGAAGGGTTTGGAGGATTCAAACACAATTGGAGACACGGATGTTTTTGGCGTGGTTCCGATAGGTGGTGCTATCGTACATCCACATTGATGGAGACTTCAACCCACGAAGGGTAACGGTTGCGCGATTCCACGGAGGGCTCCACCCACGAAGGGTCCACGAAGAAGCAACCTTGTCTATCCCACCATGGCCGTCGCCCATGAAGGACTTGCCTCACTAGCAGTAGATCTTCACGAAGTAGGCGATCTCCTTGCCCTTACAAACTCCTTGGTTCAACTCCACAATCTTGTCAGAGGCTCCCAAGTGACACCTAGCCAATCTAGGAGACACCACTCTCCAAGAAGTAACAAATGGTGCGTTGATGATGAACTCCTTGCTCTTGTGCTTCAAATGATAGTCTTCCCAACACTCAACTCTTTGATTCATATGGTAGGAATGGAATAGGATTTGGATCTGGTGGAAAGAAGATTTGAGTGGAAAGCAACTTGGGGAAGGCTAGAGATCAAGATTCATATGGTAGGAATGGAATATCTTGGCCTCAACACATGAGTAGGTGGTTCTCTCTCAGAAATGGTAAGTTGGAAGTCTATGTTTAGTCTGATGGCTCTCTCCACGAATGAAGAGGAGGTGGAGGGGTATATATAGCCTCCAGACAAAATCTAACCGTTACACACAATTTACCAAACTCGGTGGGACCAATTCAACAGACTCGGTCGGACCGATTTAGTAAACCTAGTGACCGTTAGGATTTTCGGTGGGACTGACATGCAAATCGGTAAGACCGATTCGGTTAGGGTTAGGGCATAACGTAATCTCGGTAAGACCGATTACACAAACTCGGTGAGACCGATTTTGGTAATAAGCTTTCCAGAGAGTTGGTCAGGTAAACTCGGTGGGACCGATTTGCTCTTTTCGGTGAGACCGAAATGTTACAAAAAGGAAACAGAGAATTTACATTGCAATCTCGGTGGGACTGATCACTCACTTCGGTTAGACCGAAACGTTACGAAGGGAAACGGAGAGATTACAATCCCATCTCGGTGAGACCGAGATCCCTATCGGTAGGACCGATTTGCCTAGGGTTTGTGGCAGTGGCTATGACATTCAAACTCGGTGGCGCCGGATAGAAAGAATCGGTGTGACCGATTTTGGCTTTAGGTTTAGGTCATTTGTGGATGTGAGAAAGTAGCCGAGGGTTTTGGAGCATATCACTAAGAACATGAAGCAAGAGGCTCATTAAGCAACACCTCATCCCTCCTTGATAGTATTGGCTTTTCCTATAGACTCAATGTGATCTTGGATCACTAAAATATAAAATGAAGAGCCTTGAGCTTTTGAGCTTGAGCCAATCCTTTGTCATTAGTATTTTGAGGGATCCACTTTCATCATCCATGCCATGCCATTCATTGAGCTTTCCTGAAATAATAGTCTTGGAATAGCATTAGCTCAATGAGCTATATGTTGTTATGAATTACCAAAACCACCTAGGGATAGTTGCACTTTCAAACTCCCCTCGGTCTTGTGGAGTATATAGACCACCCCCAACAGATTGACGGGCTATACGCCTTGCAACAGATCGACGGTTTATGGTGCAGAAGCCATGTTACCAAGTGACATTCGTCATGATTCCCCAACAGTTGCAGCATATGTCAAAGTAGATAATGAACAAGCTCGTCAGGACTCTTTGGACGCCTTGGAAGAGGAACGTGACTTTGTGGCAGCACGATCAACGATTTATCAACAAGAGCTACATCACTATCATAGCTGTCGAGTCCACATTGTACTTTCCAGAAGGGTGACTTAGTGCTCCGTCTGATACAAGAACAGATATGTATGCATAAACTCTCACCGCCATGGGAAGGGCCCTTTTTCATCAGCAATAATCTCAACAACGGGTCATATTAACTGATTGACATACGTGAACACAATAAGTCACGTACATATGAGGAGGAGACCAACAGGCCCTGGAATATTGCTCATCTTCGGCCTTATTATACTTAGAGCCATTGGCTCTAGCTTATTGTACATACCTATGTACATATATCTTTTATGATCTATATAAATAAAGCTGGCATCCCCGAAACGGGCCTCTGTCATTTCGTCCCATATCTTGTGCATGCACTGGTACAGCGAGGTGCTATACAAACGGTTTTTAACCCCTTTCCACGACAGCATTTGGAACCGTCGCCAAGTGAGTGTGGGTGCTAGGGGGTCCTTCCCACACGACCAAGAAACCGTCGGGGATAGGCAGCCTTGATGCATACAGTTGTCCCTATATAACCATTTCTGGTATCTCGAATATCCCAAACGCTTTATCCTTGCTACTTGTTTGTGCTCGCATTGCCATCGCAGTCGGAGTTTTGTGGTTTTACCTAAAACCGGGCAGATTCCAGGCCCGGGAGTTTCCCAGGCACGTACCAAACTGGCTCTACGTTTACCATGCCTGGCACATCACAAACAGTTCATGATTATAAACCGTGTATGATAGGTTAGACAATCACACACATTTAGTTTTCCCGCACCGTATGTGATAGTGTCTGACATCGCACACGCTTTGCAAATGGCAACTGTGTGCATTGTTACACACGTTTCCTCTTCGTGAACCGTGTCGGATTATGATGTATATCGCACATGCTGTGCTTTATTAAACGTGTGCGCCGTAATGACCTGCACACCGTAATTTCGCCCTAATTTAATTGCTGCTATTTAAAATTGTACCTAATTTAAACTTGAAAGTAGGCTATAGCTTTATTCATATCCATCAGGTTCAAACAACCAATGCATTATTCGATTGACAGGTACATATGTTTAAGAATTACATAAGCACCAAATAAAGAATGATGAACCAGGGTTCTATACTTGTATTATTACAGATTGTAAGAAAGAGGCGACAGACATTTTGGTTGCTGAACAAGGTGAAGCGGAATGGACCTATTGTGCTCTCCTGGATGCAGAAGGCACGCACGACTCTAGTCCAACCCTTTGTGATGGTCAGCCGCCAATCATGTAGTTTGAGAGGTAATCTTGAGTAAACTGCTTCAGGATACACTGCAAAGGAAAAAAGATTCAGACATTGTCATCTAACACAACTCATTATGGGCAGTAAAAAGAAGGCTACAGGGTTCTTACTTACCATCATGCAGTTCACTGTTGTCTTGCATAAAGTGTAAACAAATAGTTCGATTGACATCTTTTGACCCATTTTCATAACTATCTTTATAAATTTCCTCACTTGATGCTGGTTCATGAATATCTCATTGCCCCATACGCAGAAAGGGTCGAAGTGTGGTTCTTTGGCAATGACATATGTACCTAAAAGCACCAAGTTAATATTAGAAGCTAAACAACAATTGCAAAATGATGTAATACAACACTCCCTCCATCCCATTATAGAAGATTTTATTACATGTATATCTAGATATCATCAAAACATTAAGGTAACACTCTTCCTTGTTGCTATGTAGCCTGGGATTGCATATTTAGTCATTCACTACAATGCATGTTGCTATGTAGCCTCAGATATATTAAATATGGCCCTACTTAACCTACTGATATATTCAGTGAAATGTCCAATTCAACGATTAATACCTTATCATCCCCCAGGCTATATGGTACCAGCTACCGATATCCTAAACAGTGAGTACATATAAGCAATGTGATGAAACTAACCTCGATGGAAAACAACACTATTCTCAATATTGTCCTGTATGAGTACATATAAAGGCATATTAAGCACAACAGGCTAAACATCAACCAAATATATCCATGGTGGACAACATAATCTACAAATCATAGCTTCAGTGTGCAGGCCTAAGCACGCTAGTTAAGCAAAACACGAAGTGGAAAGGTGTGTTAACTGCATCAGGCATAACATTTAAAAACAAGAAAATAGTCATTCAAACTGGTATTATGCAGGTCTAATGTACAATAGTTATTGTTAAAAAAACAAAAAGGCATGTTAACTACAATATCCTTAACAGCAACCAACTATCTTAATTCATAGTGGTATTGTTGAAACTGTTATTGATGAAATTGAACTACACGGCAAATAGTTGCACATATAGAGCATCGCATTGTGAAGAACTGAAATAAACAAGGCATAAGGCCATCTCTAGCCGATCCTTTAAAAGTTAAAGGACTAAAACCCTTAGTGGATATATATATATATAAACTAAGTTTTCTATGCATTCATGTGCATAATTCAAATTTGAACTACATGCACATGCTCAAGTGCATATAAATTGGTTCAAAATTGGAATGTGTGTCCTTGGTTACATGCTTAAGTCCCATGCAAGAAATGAGAATGAATGTCAAGCACCTTGCCACCATTGCTCAGCCGCTAACATTGAGGTATATGGCTTTTAAATTCTAGTAAATTGAAAACACGTCTAAAATTTATGAAACTTGACATGCTAACATGGAACGGCATCAACATGCAGTGGTAAAAATATTGTCCCATTTGGGGCAGGTTGGGGTATATAAGCTTCTCACAAACCAGAGCTTCTCACAACAAGCCTCATGGTTACGGTAGGGAACATTTCACCTTTCTGGACGAAACAATATCCGTTGCCTCTTCTTGATTTCAATTTTTTTTCTAGTGTCAACATAGAACAACATGAGTGTTGTGTTAATTTTAGGAATTTTTTGGGGCTCGTTTGGACATTTTTATACATTAACTGAGTTTTATATGCATTTATGTGCATAATTCAAATTTGAACTACAGGCACATGCTCTAATGCATATAAATTGGTTGAAAATTCAATTTGTGTCCTTGGTTGCATTCCTGGGTCCCATGCAAGAAATGGGAATGAATGCCAAACACACTGCCACCGTCACTCGGCCGCAAACATTGAGATACCTGGTTTTTAAATTCTAGTAAATCCAAAAGTCGTCTAAAATTCATGAAACTTGGCATGCTATCACGGAGTGGCATCAACATGTCGTGGTAATATTTTTGTCCCATTTGGGGTAGGTTTGGGTATAAGCTTCTCACCAACTAGAGCTTCTCACAACAAGCCTGATGGTTTCGGTAGGGAACGTTTCACCTTTCTGGACGAAACGATATCCGTTACCTCTTCTTGATTTCATTTTTTCTCTAGTATCAACATAGAACAACAAGAGTGTTGTGTTAAATTTTGGAATTTTCGGGGTTCGTTTGGACATTTTTATACATTAATTGAGTTTTCAATGCATTTATGTGCATAATTCAAATTTGAACTACAGGCACATGCTCTAATGCATATAAATTGGTTGAAAATTCAAATATGTGTCCTTGGTTGCATGCTTTGGTCCCATGCAAGAAATGGGAATGAATGTCAAACACCTTGCCACTGTCACTCGGCCGCAAACATTGAGATACATGGTTTTTAAATTCTAGTAAATCCAAAACTCGTCTGAAATTCATGAAACTTGGCATGCTATCATGGAGCAGCATCAACATGTCGTGGTAAAATTTTTGTCCCATTTGGGGTAGGTCTGGGTATACGCCTTTCACAAACCAGAGCTTCTCATAACAAGCCTGATGGTTTCAGTAGGGAACGTGCCACCTTTCTGGACGAAACGATATCCATTGCCTCTTCTTGGTTCCAATTTTTCTCTAGTGTCAACATACAACAACTAGAGTGTTGTGTTAAATTTTGGAATTTTTGGGGCTCATTTGGACATTTTTATATATTAACTGCGTTTTCTAGGCATTTTATGTGCATAACTCAAATTTGAACTACAGGCACATGCTCCAATGCATATAAATTGGTTGAAAATTCAAATATGTGTCCTTGGGTGCATGCTTAGGTCCCATGCAAGAAATGGGAATGAATGCCAAACACCCTGCCACCATCACTCGGTCAAAAACATTGAGATGCTTGGTTTTTAAATTCTAGGGAATCCAAAACTCGTCTCAGATTCATGAAACTTGGCATGCTATCATGGAGCCGCATCAACATGCCGTGGTAAAAATTTGGTCCCATTTGGGGCAGGTTTGGGTATAAGCTTCTCACAAACCAGAGCTTCTCACAACAAGCCTGATAGTTTCTGTCAGGGGTTGGGTACGACATATGCCAAAGGATGGCTTATCATGGTGGGAGCGAGTAGAACGTCGTCGGTGCCTAGAAGCGGGATAAGTCGTAGACACGTATGCCGGCGCACTTTACCTAGGTTTGGAGGCTCCTAGGAGATAACACCCCTAGTCCTGCTCTGCGGGGTCTCCGCATGATCACTAAGGCACAAGTGATACAATGGTGCTCCTTGAGCTATGTGCTAGAGGCAGAAGGAGGCAAGGCTAGATCTCTTCTTACTCTGGTTGGGTGGCTAGTTCTAATGGAGTGGGAACCCTTTGCATGGGTGCCCTAGGGGGTTTATATAGGCCTACCCCCTAGGGGTACAACGGTAATCTGGCCTGGTGCTGGACCCGACTGTCAGTGTCTCTGGTCTCCGGCTTCTCCGCCGACTACTGGGGCCCGCCGCCTGGTGGGCCCCGTTGACTGGTCCGATACGGAGCCGACAGGCCGCTCCCGCTGCTCGCGGGTCTGGTTGGTGGCTGTTCACTGTAGACGTGCTGCTAATGACGCGGGCTTGGTCAGCTGAGTGTGGATACAGTCCCGCCGCCTGGTGGGAAATCACAGTAGCCACACCATGTCTTATCTGGTTAATGGCACACGGACTTCGTGGGAGGGGCCGGCCGCCTGCTGGAGGCCGGCCTCCCCCAAGTCCGACTGGTCCGGCATCCGCCTTCTTCCGGGCTATCACTGCCTAATAGGGCCCGCAGCCCGCAGGCCGTACCGACGGGACGTCGTGGGAACAGGGGTCCGCCTGTCTGGAGTGACGTCAAGGGGGGAGTGGCAACAGTGCCGCACCGTGCAGAGATCGCCGCTTGTATGGGGCACTGTGGCCACGCCAAGCCCAAGATTCGGGGGCGAGGGACTACACTGTAGCCACACCCTGTCTCGTCCTCTTGATGAGGGTGCAGACTCTGAGGGCGCCAAGTGGCCGCTTGCATGACACCGACCTCTCTGGAGGCCAGCTGTCTGGAGCCGGCCGCTCTTGGTGCCGTCTGCTGGTGGTTGGCCACCCTCCGGTGGCCGACCGTTGAGCCAGCCGGCCTCCGGAAGGCAGAGCTTCAGTTTGGGGTGTCACGGGGCAAAGCCGGCCCAAAGTTTTGACAGGTTCAGGGACTCGGGTGAGGCTACCAGTGGCCCATTACTCCGACAGTAGTCCCCGAAGCCGATGAGGCGTTGCGCTCGAGGGGTCGCGAAGTCTCAGCGGCTTCCCCTCTCACTGAGCTATGGGAGAATGCTCGATCCGCCTTGCGACGCACTGACTGCTGGAGTTGGTTTTGACAAGGCGGTATCGTCGGCTAATTTTGAACACCAAGGCGGGATACAGGTGGCGTGCCTGCTAACGGATCCAGGCCCGCCGCCCGCCACAGGCATGCCACGCAGCGCACGTCAGCCTGGCCAGCCTGCCATCCCACGCTCCTGATGGGACGTGACAGTGAGTCGGGCCCGCCACTACCAGGCCTTGGCACGCGGGCGGATCCGCTGCGGCCGGGGCGGGCGGTTGCAATTCTCGTGGGTGTTTAAGGCGCAGTAACTTCATGAAGTAATCAGGGGGTCGGGGGGTCGTGGGCACAGTTAATCCCACGATCCCACGCCCCGCCCCCTCGGCTTCGCAGCCCGAGGGCTATAAGTAGGGGGAGGAAGGGGAGCGGCGGAGCACGCGCGCCCTCCTCCCCGCACTCTCTTCCTCCTCTTGCTCTCTCCGCCACCGCTGCTGCCACTGCTTAGTGCTTACTGTGGTGCCGCCGCAGTTCGCCGCCGTCGAGCTCCTCCTCCCCAAACAGCTCTGCTTGAGGCATGGCGCGCGAGAAGGGCGGTGACTGGGATGGATCAACGGTGATCGAATATCACCTCACCTTCGTCTAGAACACGTGCTGGATGCCCAATGCGGCATTCGTCAAGGTGTGGGTGCCGCCGTCGGAAGAGATTTCGCCGCAGCCGAAGGGAGACGAGTGGGTCGTCTTCCGCTCGCACTTCCACCATGGCTTCGGCCTCCCGGCGAGCGGCTTCCTCCGCTCGTTCATGGACTTCAACCACCTCCAGCCGCATCACCTGACGCCCAACACCGTGACGCTACTCTCCGCCTTCGTCACGGCGTGTGAGGGCTATCTCGGCATCCTCCCCACACTCGAGCTGTGGGGAGCGTTCTTCTACGGCAAGCTGGGCACGTCCGCCAAGGAGACGGTAGCCGAGTGCGGCAGATTCGTCGCCGTGCGCCGACCGGCAAAGAGGAATGCCTTCCCGGTCATCAAGCTGTCACAGTCGGTGAAACTGTGGCAGCAGTCTTATTTCTACGTTGAGAACGTCGACCCGGCTATCGACTTCATCAACCTGCCGGCCTACGAGGCCGGCCCCCCTGTCAGTCTTCGGCCCAACGGGGCTACAAGCCAAAGCCGGTGTCGGTGGACGCGGCTGCCACCATCGGCCGACTCCGGGTGCTCCAGGAGTCGGAGGGCCTCATGGCCTCCGACCTCCTCATCGCCTTCGTCGAGCGCCGAGTCCTCCCGCTTCAAGGCCGCCCTCACATGGTCTGTTGGATGAGCGGGCACCGTGACCTGAGAAGGATGTGCAGGAAGGAGATGCTGACTGCTGAGGTGGCGAGGATGGTGAACGAGATCTCCGACCTCAATGTGTCGGAGGGAGCTTGGCGGTTTGGGAAGCCGCCGTATTCCCGCGAGAACTCGCCGCCTGCCATAAGTCCCTCGATTTCTTCTTTAGTTCTATCTTTTAGTCTTGTTCCTGGCGTGACGCAACTTCTTCTCCGGAGCACAAATTTACATGTTTACGGCGACGGCCGCCATCGTGGGGCCGGGTGGTGACTACCAGCCGGACCGGGAGGTGAGCGACGAGGATGACCTCGACTTGGGGGCGGCCGCCTAGGAGGACGACGCAGCAAGCGGCGGCGACGGAGCAGGCGGCTCCGAAGAGGGCGGCGCCGTGGAGACCTGGCCTGATGATGACAATGACAAAGACGAGCCGCGCCCCTCCCAGAGCACTGCTAACACCAGCGCAGGCCCCTCTACCGGGCCGCCCGCGCAAGGCGGTGAGCGCAAGCGGAAGCAAGGCGCCTCCCTGTTCGGCATCGCACCGAAGAAGCCAAAGAACCCGGCCGTGGCGACCAGGCAGAAAGAGGCCGCGGCAAAGGTTGCCAAGTTCCAGAGGCAACCGAAGGTGCCGCCCATGGTGTCAGCGTAAGTACTCCTATTACGCTTCCACCTCTTTGCTGATCTGGCCTAAAAAACTTTTTTGTCTTGCCTTCTTATCTCAGGGCCCCGCTTACCCTCGAGAACTCGGCCGCCGCCTCGGTCATCATGTCGGCGGAGACCTCCACCACCAGCCGGCTAAACGACCCGGCCGCCGCCCTCTGGGAGGCGCAGGAGCAGAACACGCGGGAGGTGCGCGAGGAACAGGAAGCCGACCGCCTGGCGAAGGCGGAGGCTGACAAGGCCGCACTATCTGCGGCGAGGAAGTTGGCACAGGCGGAGGCTGATGCCACGGAGAAGGAGCGGCTTGCAGAGGCCGCGCGCCACCAGGAGCCGCTGCTCGTGACTTCCCTGAACACCGTGCCACCTCCGCCGGAGTTTGTGGCAACAACCGGGGGAGCCGGCAACGAGCAGTCGGTCATGGAGAGGGAGGGCGACGACATGGCCATGCCGGACGTCATCGTGCCGCCGCCGCCAACCGGCGGAACGCAGGACGAGCAGCCAGCCGCCCCGCCGGTGCCACCAGCCGGGAACGAGGTGGTGATGGACCTGACTCCTGAGGTCCGCACACCCGCGCGCCGCCGTCTTGCGAAGGCGGCCTCGGCACCGCTGCTGCTGGAGACCGGTGCCGCGAGCTCATCGGTCCCCGACACCGAGGCGACCAATGTCGTGCCCGCCGGCTGGGTGCGCGGAGGCGAAACATGGGCCTTGAACCAGGCGGCCCTTGACGTCCAAGCCAAGCTCTGGGCTGAAGCCGAAGCCCTCAAGCGATGCAACGAGGCGTTCCTGGATTTGCGGGCAGCCATCCGAGTAAGTTTCTTGCTTCTTCTTAATTTTTGATCTTCATGCTTCCTTCGTGGGGGCACGCTAGCGCACCCACTGGGTGTAGTCCCCAAGTTTCGGGCCGGCTGCTGAGAAAGCGGTCGGGAACTTTAACTTGTGAGCGTCGAATGATAACTTTATCTGATATCCCTCTTGCAGGATTACCACAATCTTCGCGCGACCACTTTCAACCCCGGAGTCCGGGAGCTGGAGAAGCAGACCGCCAACTTGTCCGAGAGCCGGAGTAAGTTTTGATTTCCTTCCTTCGCGGGGGCGTGCTGGCGCACCCGCGGGATGTAGTCCCCGAGGTTCGGGCCGACTGCTGAGTAGTCGGGCTGAATCTTCCCAGTGACATTACTTCTATTGGTAACTTTCTCTCTGCGGGGGTGCGATAGCACACCCGCGGGCTGCAGTCCCCGAGATTCGGGCCGACAGCTGCGCAGTCATGCCGGATCTCCCCGGCAACTGCGTCCCCTCTTTGTTATTTGACTAACGTTCTTTTATTCCTCCCTTTTTACAGAGGCCAACGCCGCCTTGCAGCAGCAGCTGGGTGAAGCTAACACCGCCCTGCGCGGCAAGGAGGCAGAGTGCAGCAAGCTGGCCGAGGAGCGTGACCGGATAGTCACTCAGCTTGCGGAGCAGGCGAAGGCCCTCAAGACGGCTTAGAGGGAGGCGAAGACAAAGGAGACCGACCTCCTCGCTGAGTTTGAGATCGAGTGCTCTGCCTGGGCCAACAAGGAGGTGCAGATGACTGCCTGCTTCAGCAGCATCGAAGACTTGGTCGATGGTGAGCTTCGTTTTCTTTTCTTTCTTGTTTTGAGTTGTCGGCCCTTATCTAGGCCGACTTCTAGTTTCTGACCTTTGGCTTTTCTTGCCTTCTGTCCAAACAGACCAGGCCACTCCATCGCCGCGAACCAGATCATCGAGGCCCAACGCCAGGAGCGGAGGACGGAAGGCGTGCAGATTGCCGCTGACACCCCCGGACCCTCAACGAGCAGCTCCTCAGCACCAGGCCCACCTTCGGCATGCCCATCAGATGTTGCGCCGCCTTCAGCGCATCAGGGCCCAGGTGATCTCCGTCCTTTGGCTAGGCATGCAGGCTCCACGCACCCCCAGTCGGACTGCCGACTGGCTGGAGGTGGCGGTCGGCCGCCTGGAGGCCTGGAAGGGCCTTGCAGCCCTGGCAGGAGCGCGCCGAGCCCTGGAGTTCGTCAAAGCGTGGTACCAAAGGCTGGATCTAGCCCAGCTGACCATGTTTCGGCTGGAGGCGTAGGAGGAGCTCATGGCGGTGGAAGCCGAACTTATCAGCAGGGCGGCGGCGATCGCCGACTACACCAACACTAGCGTCTTCATCCCGGAGGTGGTTGAAGAGGGCGCTGAAGCTCCGCTTGAGTGGCTTGGGCTGAACCCGGAGGACGGCGAGGATTCGGCTGAAGTGATTGACTCCATCGATGAAGGGGAGGAGGAGGAGGAGGAAAGCGAGGACGACGTGCTGGAGGTCGGAGCGGATGGTCAGCCTCAACCTGACCGGGCCTCAAGCAACGATCCGTGCTCCAAAGCGTCGACCGTTGCTGGAGGCGGCCAGGCGGAGACCGACCAGCCACCCGCTCCACCAACGGACGCCGCCGACTCTGCCGTCTGGCCGTCCGCTGCCCCAACTGGTGCCGCTGACTCCATCGTCCATTCGGATCCTTCTGCTGCACCAACCGGCACTGCCGACTCCACCATCTAGCCAGAGCCTTCTGCTGCACCAACCGGCACCGCCGACTCCATCGTCCAGCCGGAGCCTTCTGCTGCCCCTTAGGACGTTATCTTTTTCTTTTTCTGCTCACTAGTCTAGACAACTTTGGTTAAATTTGCACAATTCCACCTGCGGGGTGTATGTCAAACTCTGTTGAATGCTGGCCGGAGGGCCTTTATCTAAGTAAATATTTGCTGCAATTTATGCTTTGCTTTGTCGGCTTCTGACCTTTCTTGACTTAAGCTCCTTGCTTTTTTTACTTTGCCGCCCTCCCTTGGCTATCCTCTTGCCAGCCAAACAGCCGCTCTGCAGACTGCGGCTGGGTCGAGTACTTAGCTTTTATGGGAGAGCAAGTACTTAGCCGTTTGGAGTGTTGGCAAGACAAGCAGAAGCCGGCCAAACAGCCGGGATGTCGGCCTCGACTATATGCGTTCTTTCCTTAGCCATTTTTCATGTGGGCACTGTTTTGCAACCCCTTCCCACCATTCAGTCGCTCTGCGAGCTGCGGCTTTTGACAGGGGGAAGTTTTTGGTGCCAACACATTACTAGTCCGGCTGCAGGAGGCGGCATATAGCAGAAGGCAGCGAGCCTCCAGGCCAACTGGTCAAACCCGGTGCCAGGCGAAATGATAATAGAATAATACACATTCATAGGCATAACACTTATCATATAGATAAAAGGAGGGTAGTCCCCGAGCTCTTCTCGGGGAACCCGGAGTCTTCGTACTTAATACAAAAGGTAGCGTGATACATACTGCTTTCAACTGTAAAATCTTCGGAGGAGGTTTGCGTTCCATGGCCTCTCTGTCTCCTTGCCTGAGTCGTCTCTTTTGCGTGCTCTAGGCTTTTGAGCCTCGATCAAATAGTAGGAATCGTTGCCCAGCATCTTGCTGGTGATAAAAGGGCCTTCCCAAGGTGCCGAGAGCTTGTGCTGGCCGGCTGTTCGCTGGATCAGCCGGAGCACAAGGTGTCCCTCTTGGAAGGATCTTGGCTTCACCTTGCGGTTGTAGTATCGGCGTAGACTCTGCTGGTAGATGGCAGACCGGCTGAGTACCAACAGCCGGCCCTCCTCTAGCAGGTCGACGTCGTCTTCTCGTGCCTCCTTGGCGTCCGCCTCGGTGTACATGGTGACTCGTGGGGAGTCAAACTCTATGTCTGTCGGGATCACGGCTTCAACACCGTAGACGAGGAAGAAGGGCGTGAAGCCGGTCGACTTGTTCGGAGTTGTGCGCAGGCTCCAGAGGACGGCTGGTAGCTCATCGAGCCAGCAGCCGGCCGAACGCTCTAGAGGCTCGACCAGTCAGGGCTTGATGCCGGACAGAATGAGGCTGTTTGCCCGCTCTACTTGGCCGTTTGACTGCGGATGGGCAACGGACACTAAGTCCAGTCGGATGCCCTGCGTCGCACATAAATGTGCCAAGGCTCCTTTGGCAAAGTTTGTGTCGTTGTTGGTGATGATGCTATGTGGTATGCTGTACTGAGTGGTGATGTCGGCAATGAAAGTCACGGCAGTCGGCCCATTCAGCTTCTTGATTGGCTTTGGTTCTATCCACTTGGTGAACTTGTCCACCGCGACAAGCAGATGAGTCATGCCACCATGGGCCGTCTTGAATGGCCCCACCATGTCCAAACCCCAAACACCAAAGGGCCAGGCAATGGGAATGGTCTTGAGTGCAGAAGCCGACAAGTGTGGCTTGGAGCAGAACTTCTGGCACCCTTTGCACTTCTGGACCAACTCCTTGGCGTCTTCTAGGGCAGTCAGCCAGAAGAAACCATGGCGGAAATCTTTGGCAACAAGTGATCTTGAAGCCGCGTGGTGACCACATTCGCCTTGGTGAATATCTTTGAGGATTGCTTGACCCTGGTCTGGCTCCACACAGCGCTGGTATACATCAGTGACACTGCACCGAACCAGTTCTTTGTTAACTATGGTGTATGCTGCTGCCCGTCGTTGCACTTGTCGGGTTAGGATCTCATCAGCCGGCAGCTCTTTGTTCACCAGGAAGTTGAGGATGGGTTGAGCCCATGAGGGTGCTGCTATCTCTCTGACTGTCACGACTGCAACTTGTACAAGGGCGGTTGGGCCGGAAGGCGGCGGGTTGGAGTTGGCTGCCGCCTGCTGAGTTGAACAAGTCCCCGGGCTGACTGCTGCAGTCCCCGAGCCGAGTTCTGAAGTCCCCGGGCCGGGTGCGATGGCTGCAGTCCCCGGGCCGCCTGCCGAAGTCCCCGCGCTGGCTTCTGGGGTCCTCATGTCGGATCTGACTGCTTCAGGAGGGGAAGATGGAGTCGGACTCTGGTGATGGCTTGACAGACGGCTTGAGGAGGCGCTGCAAGGCGACGCTGGCTGGTATCGCCTGCCGGGTGGAGCCGATCCGCGCCAAGGCATCTGCTTGCTCGTTGTCATTTCTTGGCACATGGAGGAACTCACACCCGTCAAAGTATCCACTGAGTCGAGGAAGCGGTAGCTTGCCATATTTGCGTCCTTGGCGTCCCAGTCACCTGACGACTACTGGACCACCAAGTCGGAGTCACCATAGCACAGGATCCGGCGAATGCTGAGTTCCTTGGCAAGCCGGAGCCCGTGTATGAGTGCCTCGTACTCGGCTACGTTGTTGGAGGCGGCAAAATGGATTTGCAGCACATATCTGAGCTTGTTGCCTTTGGGAGAGGTGAGGACGATGTCGGCTCCCAGACCGGTGCGCATTTTTGAACCATCGAAGTGCATCTGCCAATGGGTCGAGTCTGGCGCTGGCGGCAAGTACTGGGTCTCGGCCCAGTTGACAAGGAAGTCGGCCAGCGCTTGTGACTTGATTGCGGTGTGAGGCTGGTAGTAGATGGTGTAAGGGGCCAGATCAATAGCCCACTTGGCCACTCGGTCTAAAGCATCTCGGCTTCCAATTATCTCAGCAAGCGGAGCAGTGCAGACAACAGTAATTGGGTGCTCTTGAAAGTAAGGCTTCAGCTTCTCGGCGGCAAAGTGCACACATTAGCACATCTTCTGATAGTGTGGGTAGTTTTGCTTGGAGGCAGACAGTACTTCACTCAAGTAATATACCAGCCTCTAGACCGGTAATGCTCTGCCCTCCTCCTTGCGTTCTACCACTATGACTGTGCTGACCACCCAACTGGTGGCGGCGATGTAGAGGAGCATGGGCTCTTTCTCAGTTGGAGCCGCCAAGATAGTCAGGGTGGTCAACATCTTCTTGAGTTGGAGAAAAGCTTCATCCGCCTTGTCGTTCCACTCGAAAAAAGTGGTCTTCTTCATGAGCTGGTACAAGGGAAGGGCCTTTTTGCCCAGCTGACTGATGAAACGGTTGATTGATGCCAGGAAGCCGGTGAATTTATGCATGTCCAGCAGTCAGGTGGGCACCTCCATCTTCTCAATGGCCTTGATCTTCACAGGGTTGCACTCTATGCCGCGCTCTGAGACCAGAAAACCGAGAAGCTGGCCAGCTGGTACTCCAAAGACGCATTTCTCCGGGTTGAGCTTGATCTGGAATCGGCGCAGGTTCTCAAAAGTTTCCTTGAGGTCTTCCAGCAGCGTGCCATGCTACTCCGTCTTCACCACCACATCATCCACATAGACATGGGCATTTCTGCTGAGTTGCTTGACAAGACACTTCTGCATGCAACGCTGAAACGTGGCGCCAGCATTTCGCAAGCCGAATGTCATGGTCAGGTAGAAGAAGGCTCCAAATGGTGTGATGAAGGCGGTCTTCATCTTGTCGACCGGGTTCAGTTTTATCTGATGGTACCCAGAGTATGCATCCAAAAAACTCAACAGCTCGCATCCGGCTGTGGAGTCTATTACTTGGTCAATTCTTGGCAGGGCAAAGGGATCTTTGGGGCAAGCTTTGTTGAGGCTGGTATAATCAATACACATGCGCCACTGCTTATTTTTCTTCAGCACAAGAACTGGGTTGGCCAGCCACTCTGGAAAGAATACTTCCATGATGAAACCGGCTGCTGGAAGCCGGGCTATCTCTTCTCCAACAACTCTTCTCTTCTCTTCCGACAGGCGGCGCAAGGGCTGCCTAACCGGCTTGGCGTCAGGTTGGACATGTAAATTGTGCTCGGCGAAATCCGTCGGAACACCCGGCATGTCTTTGGGAGACCATGCGAAGATGTCCCGATTCTCATGGAGGAAATCGGCGAGCTCGCTTTCCTATTTGCTGTCAAGGTTTGCACCTATGACAGCGTGCCTCTCCGGGTGCTCCGGGTCCAGGGGTATATTCTTTGTTTCCTTTGCCGGCTTGAACGAGCCCTCAACCTCCGACTCCTTGGGGATGGGTGACATTTCTGACTTCTTGCCTGCCAACGCCACAACCCGGTCAAGGAGCCGCTTCTCAGCTGCAATCATAAGGGACTCGGCCAGCCGGCTGCTGTCTGCGATGCAGGCGGACGACTTCTTGTAGTCCCCGACTACAGTCAGGATCCCCTTGGTACTCTGCATCTTCATCTTGAGGTAAGCATAGTGGGGGACCGCCATGAACTTGGCCAGGGCTGGCCGGCCAAGCAGCGCATGGTAGGGGCTCTCAAGGTCCACCACTTCAAACCAAATTGGCTCACGTCGGAAATGATTTTTGTCTCCGAAGAGAACATCAATTTGGGTCTTGCCGATTGGTGAGCAGGAAAGGCCAGGGACTATGCCATGGAATACAGTCCGACTGGGGAGGAGCTGCTTCTGCTTGATTCCCAACTTCTCCATTGTGTCATGGTACAGGATATTGATGCTGCTGGCGCCATCTATCAGGACTCTGGAGAAACGAGCTGCCCGCCTCTCCATTGCAAAGGTAGCATCTAGGACCAGGGCGTAGGAACCAGGGGAAGGCATCACTTCCGGGTGGTCGGCCCTGCTCCAACTGATGGGCTTTTCAGACCAATGCATGAACTCTGGAGTATCGGATGCCACCGCATGTACTTCTTACTGCTGCTGCCGTCTGCTACGTCTGTCATCGGCCACGCTGGTGAACACAACATAGGCTCTGTGCTCAACAGGATACTCGTCTTGTATGGCGTCGACTGGCCAGGCTGCCGGTTGCTGGGGCAAAGGAGGCGGCGGGCCGGCAGGCGGAGGAGACAGGAGTCCATCTCCCTTGGCGATTCTGGTAAGCCAATGACACTTCCGAGTGGTGTGGTTGGACGGCTTCGCGCCACTATGGAACTTGCAGGGTGCATCTAGGGTCTGCACATAAGAGAAGGCGGGCAACCAATTGGGCTTGCCACCCTTTTGACGCTTGGGCGCTGGCTGCCCCTCCGGCTGCTGGTCCTCGACTGTCGCCACCTACCGGCTTGTGGAAACCGGCTGGGTGGCCTTTTGCTTGTTGTCGCTTGGATGCTGTCGCCGACTGGTATCACCAGCCGGAGTCCGAGGAACCTGAGGTGCCACCTTGCCAGACGCATCAACTAGGATTTCCGCCTTCATGGAGGAGTCGGCCGTGGCGTGCTTGTCAACGATGATTAACAGTCCGTCGAGAGTTGCAGACTCGTCGCAGAGAAGTCGATGCTTGAGGAGGGTGCCCTCTCAGCACCCGGCGGTGAAGTACTCGATTGCATGCACCTCGTGCACGCCTTCGCAGGAGTTGCGCAGCTCGGCCCAGCGCCTGAGATAGTCGCGAGTCGATTCGCTGGGCCCTTGGACGCACAAGGAGAGCTGCCAGGGCTTGGGAGGCCGCTTGTACGTGCTGGTGAAGTTGCGGATGAAGGCTTCGGTGAAATCAACCCAGCTGTTGATGCTGCGAGGCTTCAGGTTGTTAAGCCACGTCCGGGCTATGCCTTGAAGCATGAGCGGGACGTACTTCACAACAACGCGCTTGTTGTCGTTCGCTATGCTGACGGCCGTGGAGTAGTCGACCAGCCAGTCCTCCAGCTTCACGGAACCGGTGTACTTGGGCGTATCTCTTGGGAGCGTGAACCCTTTGGGGAAGGGCTCATCTCGGATTCGTGGGCCAAAACAGGGCGGGCCCAATGCGTCTTCGTCTTCTAGCGCCAGGGATCGGTTGAGGTGATCGATTCGATGGCGGGCGTCGTTCTCTCCGACTCCCTCTCGGTGACCAAGGCGGTCACCGAGTGTCGGGTGCGTGACAGGCGGCGGAGTGGGATGCCTCTCTCCACGGGGCGGAGGGGGAGGCGGGTCGCCTCGCCGCTCCACTTCCCGAGGGCGGCCGTCTTCGTCACGCTCAATGGAGAGGCGAGTCCGGCTGCGGCTGGCAGCCGGCTCATTGCCTCTTCTTCCACGGGCGCCACCAGTTGGCGTCTGGGATGTAGCATCGTGGTCCTGGTGGAGGGGCAGCTCGTTGTTCTGCTAGACGGGTGCTTCGGCGCGGCAGCCGGCTTTGTGCTGCGCGGCGACCGCGTCTAGGAGCTGCTGGACTCGCTCCGTCATGTGGCGACGCTCGTCGCCCTCATACTTTTCCAGCTCATCCGTCACCGCCTGGGCAGCCCGGATGCTCTCTGCAGGTGTGGCGTAGATGGGGCGTTCTGCCGCAAACATGCTAGCGATGGTCGCGCCACGCTGCCGGATCGAGCCGATGCGGCTAGGCCCCTCAGGAGCCGGCATGCTACCAACGGCCCGGTCCATCTCACGCCGGTAGGCGTCCGAGAGGCGTCGCATGCTGGCCAGTCGACCAGTGCTCTCGAGGAGCTGGACGCGGTGTGCCTCCAGCATCTCAGCGTCTGCGTCTTCTGGGATGGGCGCCGACAGGTCTCGCAGCGCCACATCGAGTGGGTTTCGAGTGCCTCCGTCCGAGCGCTCGGCACTGTTGATGACAAGCACCTCCGTGACGGTGCTCCCACCGTTGTGCTCGCGAGAAGGCGGCTCGTTGTAGATCACCACGTTGGTGGGGAACGCGTCAAGCGACGCCGCGGAATCGATGATCATCGGGTCGGTGGAGCCAACAGACTCCAGGTCCACAGCAGGCTCGCTGGTGACGTGAAGCTAGTCGAGGAGGCTGACGAGGCGGCTCTCGGGGCAGCCAGTGCCTGCGTCGGAGGCCGGCTTGTCGGAGAGGTGGATCTCGCCAACAAGGTCGGCGAGGCAGCTCGCCGCACAGGCTATCTCCGCACCATGCAGCGCGTCGAGGCTGACGCCGTCGGGCGTGCTGGGCTGGCTTCGCTCTCCAGGAAGGAACAAGGTTCCCATCCAGAGCAGGTCTCTGGGAGATGGTGCACCTCGCCCCACGGTGGATGCCAAATATCAGAGGTTGGGTACGACATATGCCAAAGGATGGCGTATCATGGTGGGAGCGAGTAGAACGTCGCCGGTGCCTGGAAGCGGGATAATGCGTAGACACGTACGCCAGTGCACTTTACCCAGGTTCGGGGCTCTCCTAGGAGATAACACCCCTAGTCCTGCTCTGCGGGGTCTCCGCATGATCACTAAGGCACAAGTGATACAATGGTGCTCCTTGAGTTGTGTGCTAGAGCAGAAGGAGGCAAGGCTAGCTCTCTTCTTACTCTAGGGGGGTGTCTAGTTCTAATGGAGTGGGAACCCTTTGCATGGGTGCCCTAGGGGGATTATATAGGCCTACCCCCCAGGGGTACAACGGTAATCAGGTCGGGTGCTGGACCCGGCTGTCAGTGTCTCTGGTCTCCGGCTTCTCCGCCGACTACTGGGGCCTGCCGCCTGGTGGGCCCCGCCGACTGGTCCGGTACGGAGCCGACAGGCCGCTCCCACCGCTGGCGGGTCTGGTTGGTGGCTGTTCACTGTAGCCGTGCTGCTAATGACGCGGGCTTGGTCAGCTGAGTGTGGCTACAGTCCTGCCGCCTGTTGGGAGATCACTGTAGCCACACCATGTCTTATCTGGTTAATGGCGCATGGACTTCGAGGGAGGGGTCGGCCGCGTGCTGGAGGCCGGCCACCCCCAAGTCCGACTGGTCCGGCATCCGCCATCTTCCGGGCTATCACTGCCTGATAGGGCCCGCAGCCTGCAAGCCGTACCGATGATACGTCTCCAATGTATCTATAATTTATGAAGCATTCATGCTATTTTATTATCTGTTTTCAATGATTATGGGCTTTATTATTCACTTTTATATTACTTTTGGGACTAACCTATTAACCGGAGGCCCATCCCATATTGTTGTTTGATTGCCAGTTTCAGTATTTCGAAGAAAAGGAATATCAAACGGAGTCCAAACGGAATGAAACCTTCGGCAGCGTGATTTTTGGGAAGAATATGATCCTGAAGACTTGGAGTTCATGTCAGAAGATCCTCGAGGAAGCCAAGAGATAGGGGGCACCCCCCCCCCCCTACTGGACGCGCCCCCCTGTCTCGTGGGCCCCTCGAGCACCTCCCGACCGAATTCTTTCTCCTATATAGTCCCACGTACACTAAAAACATCCACAACGAAGATATATGGGAGTTCCATCGCCGCAAGCCTCTGTAGCCACCAAAAACCTCTCAGGAGCCTGTTCCAGCACCCTGTCAGAGGGGAAACCCATCACCGGTGGCCATCTTCATCATCCCGACGCTCTCCATGACGAGGAGGGAGTAGTTCACCCTCAGGGCTGAGGGTATGTACCAGTAGCTATGTGTTTGATCTCTCTCTCTCTCTCTCTCGCTCTCTCTCTCTCTCTCTCTCTCTCTCTCTCGTGTTCTCTCTATGGCACGATCTTGATGTATCGCGAGCTTTGTTATTATAGTTGGATCTTATGATGTTTCTCCCCCTCTACTCTCTTGTGATGAATTGAGTTTCCCTGTTGAAGTTATCTTATCGGATTGAGTCTTTATTTGAGAACACTTGATGTATGTCTTGCCGTGTTTATCTGTGGTGACATTGGGATATCACGTGCCACTTGATGTATGTTTTGGTGACCAACTTGCGGGTTCCGCCCATGAACCTATGCATAGGGGTTGGCACACGTTTTCTTGACTCTCCGGTAGGAACTTTAGGGCACACTTTGAAGTACTTTGTGTTGGTTGGAGGAATCTGAGATTGTGTGATGCATATCATATAATCATGCCCACGGATACTTGAGGTGACAATGGAGTATCTAGGTGACATTAGGGTTTTGGTTGATTTGTGTCTTAAGGTGTTATTCTAGTACGAACTCTTGAATAGATCGATGCGAAAGAATAACTTTGAGGTGGTTTCGTACCCTACCATAATCTCTACATTTGTTCTCCGCTATTAGTGGCTTTGGAGTGACTCTTTGTTGCATGTTGAGGGATTGTTATATGATCTATCTATGTTATTATTGTTGAGAGAACTTGCACTAGTGAAAGTATGAACCCTATGCCTTGTTTCCTATCATTGCAATTCCATTTACGCTCACTTTTATCATTAGTTACCTTGCTGTTTTTATATTTTCAGATTACAAAAACCTATATCCACTATCCATATTGCACTTGTATCACCATCTCTTTGCGGAACTAGTGCACCTATACAATTTACCATTGTATTGGATGTGTTGGGGACACAAGAGACTCTTTGTTATTTGGTTGCAGGGTTGTTTAAGAGAGACCATCTTCATCCTACGCCTCCTACGGATTGATAAACCTTAGGTCATCCACTTGAGGGAAATTTGCTACTGTCCTACAAACCTGTGCACTTGCAGGCCCAACAACGTCTACAAGAAGAAGGTTGTGTAGTAGACATCAAGCTCTTTTTTGGCGCCGTTGCCGGGGAGGTGAATGCTTGAAGGTATATCTTTAGATCTTGCAATCGAATCTTTTTGTTTCTTGTTTTTATCACTAGTTTAGTCTATAAAAGAAAACTACAAAAAAATGGAGTTGAGTTTGTCTCATACGCTTCATCTTTTTAATATCTTTCCTGAGAATGATGGAAAGGAAAATTGTGCTCAATTGCTAGAAGAAGAATGCATTAAAATGCTTGGTACTAAATCTTTGTATGATGAGCATGATTGCAATGTTGTTAGTATGAATTCCTTGAATATTCATGATGCTAATGATATGCAAAGCCACAAGCTTGGGGAAGCTATGTTTGATGAATATGATATTTTTAGTCCCCCAAGTTTTGATGAGAATATTTATTATGATGAAAGCATGCCTCCTATTTATGATGGTTATATTGATGAAAGTGGATTTGGAGAGGTCATGACTTTATTTAGTGATGAATCCACTATTTCGGAAGAGGTTCCAATTGATTATGAGAACAAAGTTGCTATCTATGATGATTATTGTGATGACTTGTATGCTATTAAGAATAATGATAACCATGAAACTTGTCATGATGATTTTAGTTTTCAATTGGATTATGCCTCACATGATAATTATTTTGTTGAGTTTGCTCCCACTACTATTCATGAGAAGAATTTTGCTTATATGGAGAGTAGTAAATTTTCTATGCTTGTAGATCATGAAAAGAATGCTTTAGGTGCTGGTTATATTGTTGAATTCATTCATGATGCTACTGAAAATTATTATGAGGGAGGAACATATGCTTGTAGGAATTGCAATAATGTCAAGTTTCCTCTCTATGTGTTTCAAGTTTTGAACTTATGCTTGTTTTACCTTCCTATGCTAGTTGATTATTGTTCCCATAAGTTTTTTGCTCACAAAATCCCTATGCATAGGAAGTGGGTTAGACTTAAATGTGCTAGTCATATGCTTCATGATGCTTCCGTTATGTTTCAATTCTTATCTTTTATGTGAGCATCATTGTCATCATCATGCCTAGCTAGAAAGGCATTAAAGAAAAGCGCTTGTTGGGAGACAACCCAATATTTATCCTTACTGTTTTTGTGTGTCCGCATGATTATGCTACTTTGGTAATCATGTTTTATACCTTTTGTTTCAATAAAGTGCCAAGTAAGACCTTTAGGATAGCTTACGGTGATAGTTGTGTTGTTCCTGCTGAGAATCAGAAACTTATGCACCCAGTAAATTAGTTTTGTTAATTCACAGAAACCTGCTTCCGATCTGATTCTTTTTTCTCTAGATTGGTACACAAATTTATTAGACTTCCTAATTTTGTAGGAGTTTTGGAGTTCCAGAAGTATACGTTTGATACAGATTACTACAGACTATTCTGTTTTTCACAGATTCTTTTTTCTATGTGTTGTTTGCTTATTTTGATGAATCTATGAGTAGTACCGGAGGGTATGAACCATAGATAAGTTGGAATATAGTAGATATTACACCAATATGAACTTATAATGATTTCATTACAGTACCTAAGTGGTGGTTTTATTTTCTTATACTAACGGAGTTTACGAGTTTTCTGTTGAGTTCTGTGTTGTGGAGTTTTCAAGTTTTGGGTAAAGATTCGATGGACTATGGAATAAGGAGTGGCAAGAGCCTAAGCTTGGGGATTACCAAGGCACCCAAAGGTAATATTCAAGGACAACCAAGATCCTAAGCTTGGGGATGCCCCGGAAGGCATCCCCTCTTTCGTCTTCGTTCATCCGTAACTTTACTTGGAGCTACATTTTTATTCACCACATGATATGTGTTTTGCTTGGAGCGTCATTTTATTTTGTTAGTATTTGCTTGCTGTTATTTAAAATAATGTTTTGCATCTTTAGTTTCAATAAAAATGTCAAGGATAGCCTTTGTCATGCTTATTTTGCTAGTATACATGTTGCTGTTTGAAAACAGAAAGTTTACCGCTGTTGCAAAAATTCCCTAGAAAAGTCAGAGAATGGTATAATGTTGAAACTTTTTGAATAATGAGATCTGATAAATTTACTACAGTGGGAATTTTATTTCATAATTTTTGGAGTTAGGGAAGTATTGATACTTTTGCATTCTTTACAGACTGTACTGTTTTGGCAGATTGCTGTTATGTTTGCATTGTTTGCATATGTTTGCTTGTTTTAATGATTCTATTTGAGGATAGGAGTATTAAATATGCAGAGGCATTTAGTATGCAGTGTTGAATAATAATTTTAGTGATTTGTTACAGTAGAAAATGATAAGGTTTTGCATTGGTTTATACTAACCTATCTCACGAGTTCTTGCTGAGTTTGTTGTGGATGAAGCTTTTGAGAAATAGAGAAAGCATGATATGAGAGGAATTAAAGAGACACAAGAGTTCAAGCTTGGGGATGCCCAAGGCACCCCAAGATAATATTTCAAGAAGTCTCAAGCATCTAAGCTTGGCGATGCCCCGGTAGGCATCCCACCTTTCTTCTTCAACAACTATCGGTTAGTATCGGTTGAGCCTAAGTTTTTGCTTCTTCACATGAGTTGTGCTATCCTTGCAATGTCATTTTATTTTGTTTTGCTTGCTGTTTGAATACAATACCAAGATCTGAAATTCTTTAATGGCAGAGAGTCTTCGCATAGTTGCATAATTATTTAGCTACTCATTGATCTTCACTTATATCTTTTTGGAGTAGTTTGTCATTTACTCGTGTGCTTCGCTTATATCTTTTTGGAGTAGTTTGTCATTTACTCGTGTGCTTCACTTATATCTTATGAGTAAATTGTTGAATGAGTTGATTGTCATAAATCTGAAATTATATATGCCTCATTTGCTTATCCCATGGGGAGTAATGACTTCACATCTAAGAAGTAGAGGTTGTAAATTTATTGAAGGTTAGCAAGCGTTGCATTGGTCATTTGAACAATTCATGAAAGAATATTGAAGGAAGAGAGATTTCATATATAAATACACTATCCTAGACATCTTTTATAATTGGGACCACTCATTAAGTATGACATGCTAAAGAGTTGATGCTGGACAAGGAAGACAACGTAATGGGTTATGTTTTCCGACATCTCAGTTAAAGTATATTGTCATGGATCATTCAAACATGTTGAGATTGCCTTTCCCCCTCATGCTAGACAAAATTCCTTGCACCAAGTAGAGATACTACTTGTGCTTTCAAATATCCTTAAACCTGGTTTTGCCATGAGAGTCCACTATACCTACCTACGGATTGAGTAAGATCCTTCAAGTAAGTTGTCATCGGTGCAAGCAATAAAAATTGCTCTCTAAATATGTATGATCTTTTGGTGTGAAGAAAATAGCTTTATACGATCTTGTTGTGGAAGCAATAAAACTGACGAACTGCATAATAAAGGTCCATATACAAGTGGCAATATAAAGTGACATTCATTCGCGTTAAGATTTTGTGCATCCAACCATAAAAGCGCATGACAGCCTCTGCTTCCATCTGCGAAGGGCCTATCTTTTACTTTATGTCTTTTACTTTATGCAAGAGTCAAGGTGATCTTCACCTTTCCCTTTTTCATTTTATCCTTTGGCAAGCACCTCGTGTTGGGAAGATCCTGATATATATATATATATATATATATATATATATATATATATATATATATATATATATATATATATATATACACAATTGGATGTAAGTTAGCATGAACTATTATTGTTGACATCACCCAAAAGTGAATACATTGGGAGGCAACACTATAAGCCCCTATCTTTCTCAGTGTCCGATTGAAACTCCATAACCATTAGTATTGCGTGAGTGTTAGCAATTGTAGAAGACTATATGATAGTTGAGTATGTGGGGTTTGCTATTCCTGAAAATAAGATGAATTGCAATTGTTTGATGACTAAGAATGAAGTTTGCTAGTTTTCAAGAAAGTTTATGGTCTATGCTTTAACATGTGAATTGCTTGTTACTTTATCGTGAGAAGTTTTATGAGATGAACTACTGTTATGACATATTATCATGCTAGAAAAGGTGATTGAAATTATCATTGATCAAACTTGTGCACCTTCTAGCATTCACACTTCATATATTCTTTCTTTATCATTTACCTACTCGAGGACGAGCAGGAATTAAGCTTGGGGATGCTGGTACGTATCCAACGTATCTATAATTTATGAAGCATTCATGCTATTTTATTATCTGTTTTGAATGATTATGGGCTTTACTATTCACTTTTATATTACTTTTCGGACTAACCTATTAACCGGAGGTCCAGCCCATATTGTTGTTTTATTGCCTGTTTCAGTATTTCGAAGAAAAGGAATATCAAATGGAGTCCAAACGGAATGAAACCTTCGGCAGCGTGATTTTTGGGAAAAATATGATCCTGGAGACTTGGAGTTCACATCAGAAGATCCTCGGGGAGGCCAGGAGATAGGGGGCGCGCCCCACTACTGGGCGCGCCCCCCTATCTCGTGGGCCCCTCGAGCACCTCCCGACTGACTTCTTTCGCCAATATAGTCCCACGTACCCTAAAAACATCCACAACGAAGATAGATCGGGAGTGCCGCCGCCGCAAGCCTCTGTAGCCACCAAAAACTTCTCGGGAGCCCGTTCCGGCACCCTGTCGGAGGGGGGAACCCATCACCGGTGGCCATCTTCATCATCCCGGCGCTCTCCATGACGAGGAGGGAGTAGTTCACCCTCAGGGCTGAGGGTATGCACCAGTAGCTATGTGTTTGATCTCTCTCTCTCTCTCTCTCTCTCTCTCTCTCTCGTGTTCTCTCTATGGCACGATCTTGATGTATCGCGAGCTTTGTTATTATAGTTGGATCTTATGATGTTTCTCCCCCTCTACTCTCTTGTGATGAATTGAGTTTCCCTGTTGAAGTTATCTTATCGGATTGAGTCTTTATTTGAGAACACTTGATGTATGTATTGCCGTGTTTATCTGTGGTGACATTGGGATATCACGTGCCACTTGATGTATGTTTTGGTGACCAACTTGCGGGTTTCGCCCATGAACCTATGCATAGGGGTTGGCACACCTTTTCTTGACTCTCCGGTAGAAACTTTGGGGCACTCTTTGAAGTACTTTGTGTTGGTTGGATGAATTTGATATTGTGTGATGCATATCGTATAATCATGCCCACGGATACTTGAGGTGACAATGGAGTATCTAGGTGACATTAGGGTTTTGCTTGATTTGTGTCTTAAGGTGTTATTCTAGTACGAACTCTTGAATAGATCGATACGAAAGAATAACTTTGAGGTGGTTTCGTACCCTACCATAATCTCTACATTTGTTCTCCGCTATTAGTGGCTTTGGAGTGACTCTTTGTTGCATGTTGAGGGATTGTTATATGATCTATGTTATTATTGTTGAGAGAACTTGCACGAGTGAAAGTATGGACCCTATGCCTTGTTTCCTATCATTGCAATTCCGTTTACGCTCACTTTTATCATTAGTTACCTTGCTGTTTTTATATTTTCAGATTACAAAAACCTATATCCACTATCCATATTGCACTTGTGTCACCATCTCTTCGCCGAACTAGTGCACCTATACAATTTACCATTGTATTGGGTGTGTTGGGGACACAAGAGACTCTTTGTTATTTGGTTGCAGGGTTGTTTGAGAGAGACCATCTTCATCCTATGCCTCCTATGGATTGATAAACCTTAGGTCATCCACTTGAGGGAAATTTGCAACTTTCCTACAAACCTGTGCACTTGCAGGCCCAACAATGTCTACGAGAAGAATGTTGTGTAGTAGACATCAACCGACAGGTCGTCGTGGGGAACAGGGTTCCGCCTGTCTGGAGTGACGTCAAGGGGGGAGTGGCAACAGTGCTGCGCCGTGCGGAGATCTCCGCCTGTACGGGGCACTGTGGCCATGCCAAGCCCAAGATTCGGGGGCAAGGGACTACACTGTAGCCACACCCTGTCTCGTCCTCTTGATGAGGGTGCAGACTCTGAGGGTGCCAAGTGGCCGCCTGCACGACGCCGACCTCTCTGGAGGCCGGCTGACTGGAGTCGGCCACTCTTGGTGCCATCTGCTAGTGGTTGGCCGCCCTCCGGTGGCCGGCCATTGAGCCAGCCGGCCTCCGGAAGGCAGAACTTCAGTTTGGGTGTCACGGGGCGAAGCCGTCCCGAAGTTTTGACAGGTTCAGGGACTCAGGTGAGGCTACCCGTGGCCCATTACTCCGACAATTTCGGTAGGGAACGTTTCAGCTTTGGGGACGAAACGATATTCGTTGCCTCTTATTGCTTTCAAAAAATTTCTAGTGTCAACATAGAACAACAGGAGTGTTGTGTTAAATTTTGGAATTTTTCGGGGTTCATTTGGACATTTGTATACATTAAAAGGGTTTTCTAGGCATTTTATGTGTATAATTCAAATTTGAACTACATGCACATTCTCTAGTGCATATAAATTGGTTGAAAAATCAAATCTGTGTCCTTGGGTGCATGCTTAGGTCCCATGCAAGAAATGGGAATGAATTTCAAACACCAGGGCACTATTGATTGCCGGCAAAACGTTGAGTTACTTTGTTTTTAAATTCTAGTAAATCCAAAACTCGTCTAAAATTCATGAATCTTGGCATGCTATCACGGAATGGCACCCGACATGCTGTGGTATTTTTTGTGTCCATTCTGAGAAAAGGCGCACTCGAATAACAACCAACAAAGGCATTTTGAAAAAATAGCTGCCACTTTAATATCTCAAATGTTTGTATAATTCAAATCGTGTGCGTTCTGTTAACCATTCACGTGATGCCATGTGTCTTGGTTCTAATGTCTATAGGATGTGTCGTGTGGACAGCTGCTTGACTGAACGGGAGGCGTGCGAGCGCAGTCCGGTGCGCAGGCTGGCCGAGAGGCATGCAAGCCATCCTCCAATGCGCAGGCTCACCGGGAAGCGTGCGAGATGTTCAATGCAGGATTTGTGCATCTCTTCAACGTAAACGGTTCACATTGAATATGGTATGCAAAGCCATACTTCAGCGCTAAGCCAAGAGAAAATGTGTCGAGTAGGATTTGCACATCCGTTCAACGCAAACGGTTGTTTTGGATGACCCGTGTGCAACCACGTACAAACAATTTGGTAAGATTTGCATCTATCATATTGGGTATGTTGCCATTTGTCAAACTAGAAAGATTGACATTTGCTGATCTAGTAACATTGCCACTTGTCAACCTTGTAACACTCGATTTGTCAAAATATGCAGCTAAAAATCACTAGCACTATCTAATTTTTGCAACTAAAATTCAGTAATTAAGCATAGATTTCATTCATAGATTAAGCAGTCGTTCTCACCAGGAAGCGAGACAGCCTTTGACCACCGCCCGCCTCGCTCCCACTGGTCTGTACTAATGGCGCGCCCGAGCGGCCGCACCCCCATCCTCGCCGCACACATAATCCTCTCTCTCCGCCCGCATCCTCGACGCCGCTCTCAATCCTCAAAGCCGTTAGTGTATGAGGATGCCGCCGAGGAGCCGCATTGGAGGGAGTGGCGACACTGGGGCTACTGAAGCACCAGAGCACGGCGTAAATATGGAGATAGAGGTTTCCATCGCCGCTGACGAGGTGGAGAACTAGGCTGCCAACAAGCGGAGGCGGGTTGAGAAAGAACCGCAAGCGACTCTAGCAGGCCTAGACTTCATCAGCAACCTCCCTGATGATATGTTGACAGTCATCATATCCCTCCTCCCAATCAAATATGGGGCAAGGAAAACCGTCCTTTCCCGGCGGTGGCGCCCCCTATGGCTCCTCACCCCTGTCGACCTCCTCGACGCCCACGAGCTCTACCATGGCTATCGCAAAAGCTTGCATGCGTTCTCCCAGATCCTCGACAGTCACCATGGCCCAATCAGAGGCCTTATCACGGGCAAGTTTCGTTCCAATGGCAAGGACCGAGCCAAGCTTGACGAGTGGTTTCGATCCCCCGCCATAGATCAGCTCGAGGAGCTCAGTTTTAATGATGGGCATATGCGCTCGCTGCCAACTTCCGCGCTCCGCTTCACGCCCATGTTGCGCCTCACCAAGTTCATGAACTGCCATCCCCCCCCCTTAATGACGCGCTCGCTAGCTTTCTACCATGACCGAAGCACCTTGAGCTCATCGCCGTCTGCATCCCAAAGGATGACCTGGAGCACCTGCTCCGCGACTGTACTGATCTCGAGTTCCTTCGTCTTCAAGCGATGAATCGGTTGAGTACCTTCCACATCACCTCCAGGACTCTCCAGACTATTTATGTGTGTTGCTGGTGCTGCAACGAGAGATCACAAAAGGTGGGCCACAATATGGTTATTGAGGATGCACCTTCACTTGAGAGATTACTCATAGTTGATCAACAAGGTCCAACGAGAATCAATGTCATTTCTGCGCAGAAATTGACAGTGGTGGGCTACTCGTCTGTCAAATACTACTACTTTCAAGTACAACAGTCGCATTATACATCTCCTTCTTGATATCAACATTATTTCTAGTTTTGAAGATGTATGTTCGTGTGTCATCCAGCAAAGCTTCACCCAAATTCCGGGCACAGTGAAGGTCTTGGCACTAGAATCTGTCGGCCCCAACCTGGACCAGGTTGTCAGTTGCCTGAGATGCTTTCCGTGCCTGAAGAAGTTGTATATCGAGGTGATGTTCTTTTCCTGTTAAATGTTAACCATAAGGGAGTTCAATTTTTTGCACCTTTTCCCAAGTTTACAATGACAATGTACTACGATTTCTGAAGGAATTTTAGAGGATTTCAGGACATACACCCCCACCCCATATTGGTTGCTTGATTCATATGGTTACAATCCATAAGCATTTCTCCTTTGGATTCATTTGTACTAGTTTTCATAGGGAATTTTTCATCCAATCCAACCTCTTGTGAAGAAGGCTACATTTTTCTAGATTGTAATCAAATGTCCATGTTAATCATGTCAGATCAAAGATGGCACGTTGGTGCATTTTACAAATCCTTCAAACCAAATAAGCGTGTAGTAGTGTTCAAAACTGCATGTAGGCACTAACGCGTTCTCTTCTTTTGCAGATAATAATAGGCCCAGAGGTGGATAATGTTTATAATGACAATCACATCGAATGCCTGGATCTGCATCTCTCAAATATTACTTTGAACTCCTACGAGGGACCTTACCAGAGATTACAGTCGCTAGGTCCTTTCTTGCCAGAGCAAGGGTGCTGAGGGTACTGAGGTTGAACACGCATTCAATTAGGAAAGAAGAATGGTATGTTGATCAGAGCCGGCAGGTACTGCAGAATGTAAGAGGCTCCAAAAAAGCTAAACTTCGTATTGGAAGAGCATATGACAGAGTAATTGGAAGTCATTGTGTGAAACCCATACATGACTTGTCAGTGGCTGATCCCTTTGCAGAAATGACGAGCTTTGCAATGTTTGAATTTGGGTATTGTAATCTTTGAATTTGAACCTTGCAATATTTATGGTATTTTTTATATAACATACTTGGACGTTTAATTTGGTATTGCAATCATGTCATGTTACAAGTATATATATGTTGTTCTTCTGTACACAGAGCATAGATGTTCTGCAGACAGAGCATATCACATCGCACATGAACCATGCTAGGTAACCCGTCGGCGATGAATTCATCAATCGCAAATGCTTATATACCAGCAAGCGTTTGCCCAAAACACACACAGCTTATTACATCACAAACAGCTCAGATGGATCAACTGTATGCCACATATCGCACACACAACTCTAATCTGGTTCGTGCTTGATGTCTCCGATATCACTCGCATAGTTTGTCTTATTTGCCACGTATCACTGTGCCGACCTCTGCTTGCGTCCCTCGGCAAGCTCTGCTCGCCGTTAGGCACCGCAATGCACTGTGCTCGCCGTTAGACACCGCGGAGCACTCTGCTCGTGTCCGTCGGTGCGCTCTGCTCGCATCCATCAGCGCGCTCGGCTTGTGGACAGCTTTTCCTTGCGTGTTCAACTACTATATGCATATATATGGTTGCTCGCCGTTGAGGCGACCGCGGAGTGCTCTGCTTGCATTCCTCCGCGCGTGCTCTGCAGGCGGTTGGGCCTGCGCACGATCACGTCGGGGGCCCCATATGCATGCGGTTGCGCCGCGCGCATTGCCACATGATGCAGTTACGTGCGGCACGATGGAGTTACGCGCTGCAAATTAGAACTGCCATCAGGGCGTGCTGATATTTCAGGCCGTCCGACTTCCCCTTTAATTTCCGCGGCCATTATAACCTTAGTCTCTTCAACCTTTAGATCGTGCCCCACAACACAACAAGCACACCTATGACGACACATAGAGAGGGGATGTCTAGCGGCGCTCCAATGGAGTTCGGCGAGCATAAAGTGGAGACCCACGCGAGGAAGACGGATCTCTCGGTGGTGTACACCATCGACCCGGCCGTGGTGGACGACTACATCAACACCGTTGAGCAATTGCTTGCTCGAGACAAGTACAAGGTGGTCAGCATCGACCTCCAGTACACCGCCGGTCATCCCAACATAGATCAGAAGGTTACCGTCGCCCAGTTGTGCGTGCGCCATCATGTCCTCATCTACCAGTATTGCATGGCCACAGAGCCTTGTGACCGTTTCACCAGGTTTGTCAACAGCACCGACTACAAGTTCGTTGCAGTGGAAACCACCGACGATGTAAAAGCGCTCAGGGTTACGGGCTTGGCCTGCGAGAACCTTGTCGAAATTCGTGAGCACTATAGGGTCTGGGGCAGCACGAAGGACTCCTTGGTTGAACTCGCCTCAGCCATCATCGACCCATACTACAAAAAGATGAAGCAGGATGCTAACAGAACACGTCCCGTATCCTGGCACGGGGCCTGGATGCGGCAACTGGATGAACCTCAACTTAGGTTCACGGCCAAGAGCGTGTACACATGCTATGAGATGCACAGGCGGATCGTTAACATGAGGAAGTGCCTCGTTACCCAAATTGACAAGGCCGGATCGAGCCACAAGGAGAGCAAGCGTCACAAGAATTAGATGATGATCAGATGATCGTTTATCCTAATTAATCATTCATGTAATATATAGTTTACTTTGGTGTGTGGAAATGTCATCTGTGTAGTAGCCACCTATGTAATTGGATGTTTAATTTGGTTATACAACCATGTCCTTATAAGTGTGTATATATATGTTGTTGTTCTGTACGCAATCCCAACGCACGACACACACGTCTTATTAGCAGCAATCGTCTGTGTTATTATCGGTCTTCGCACACATTTCTAATTATAGACCTATTTGCTGTGTATCACACACATCTTGTTAAATTGAACCGTTTCTGTTCTCTTGGCTCAACGCAAACAGTTCATCCGAGTGAGCCGTATGTCGTATATCGCACACACCTTGATCTGGCTGACCGTTTCTTTGTGTTGCCTAATCACAAATAGTTCATCCAAGTGAAAGTATGATGTATATCGCACACACCTTCATCTGGCTGCCCGTTTCTGTTCTTTTGCCTCATCGCAAACAGTTCATTGAACTGGACCGTATGCCCCTCATTGCACATGCAACTAAATTCTGAACCATGTTTGATGCATCTGTCATCGCAAACGTTAGCATCTTTTTATGGTCTTTTTACATCACCGTTTGCGATTATTGCATCGCACACAGTTTTGTCGAAGGGTCTCTGATCATAGTGTCGCGTTAGCAGCATCCTGCAGTAGTGATGTGTCTTTATTTTTTGATCATAGGTCACTTGGGGGCTTCCAACTCAACGAGTTTAGATATTAACATCCCTCTTGACCCACCATATGCCATTATGAATCTTGGTTAAACATGCCTGTCTACTCGATGCTACTCCGCCATGGTGACCCGGCGTACTGTTGAAAGTCAATCAATAATGACCCTGAACATGTCAAGGTTAAAACGTTGGCTTAAGTCACGTGAGGGCTAGCTTACAGAAAGCTAGGACAAACCATGGGATATCACACCAGCTTCATTGAAGCAAGACTCGAGCCTCGAAAGTCGGTATTTTTGTCATGCCTCGAAAGCCGGCTTAACATTTATACAATTTATTTACAATTTCATATATCCTTTTGTATTATTTCTATTTTACACGAATAATTGACTAGGAGTCGCCGGGTCATAAGTACACCCGCTTATCCTGTTCATAATACCCATTAAGTTGGTATTGGCATACGTTCTATGCTTCGGATGATTGCTGACAAAGCTTCCAGGCCTCATCAAGACGGCTTATCAGATTGATCAAGGTATCAACACAATACGGGTTATCATCTACAAACCCTGGTTCATCTCTGAAGAAATCATAATACTATAAAGTATGATGCAAATTGGCGGGTTAGCACACATTGCACCGGCTCAATTTCTTTCGCAAAATATCTCTAGAGTATCAAGTGCACAATGGCACCACAGATAAGCAAGTATTTTTACTACCCTATTACACGCCTCGTCTGGGCTAAATATCAAGCAAGTTTTTCAACTTGGCTACTCATTCAAACCCGCCTGAGAGGTCTCTAGGTTGACTTCCCCGTGTCGGCCTTCTGCATCAGTCGCCGCCAGGTCATCTTGCGTCGGCTCCACCTGCTTGGTCTGGAGGTCCCTTGGTGTCCACTGGATAGTGGACAAAGCTTGGAAGGTTGAGTCATTGGTGATTATAGCAGACGGGTCAACGTCAGGGGCACAAGTTTGCTTACGACGAGGCGGAGTCAACACAAACGTCTTAAACTCAGGCGGCTTTATACGCTTGTTTTCCTCCGTGTAGCCAGCTTGATATTTTGATAAGTCCAGCTCTTCTACCATTTGAGTCGCCCCTACTCGGGTGTCCTTCACACAACGTGCAAAATCCTCTTGAGAAAATTCACTGCCATCAATTTTGAACTGACGAAAGCCGCCAACCATCTCGCAAGGATCCATCTCAGGAAGAAAAGCTTTTGCACGAGCAAGAACCGTGCCAGTACCAGCACGAGCTGCCGTTTCTTCAGTTCTTGAATCCGCTGGGGCACTGTTGATAAGTTGTTGAGCATATCCTTGATCCGTTGACGGGAGTTACAACACTCCTCACTGCCATTATTGCATAGGCACCCCCATGTATAACCGCTCAAATAAGTATAAATTGCCTTCAACTTCACCAGAGACAGCTGGACAACATTGTCATTTCTCTTACCTGCACAAGAAGGAAAGAGTGAGAATAAGCCGGCCACAACTTTACCCGATTTTGACTATGGTCATAATATTACTTACCAAAGATAGCCATTGTCATGTTGGTTATATGACACTTCAGAGTGTTCAGTTCTTGCGTCACCGGCTCAAGTTGGCCTTCAGCCTCCTTTGAACATTTCAGCAGTACTATCTTCTCTCCTTCATGGGAGGCTTTCAGGATTTGTAAGTTCTCCTTGGCAAGAGCAAAAAATTCTTGCAGATATGAGGAGGATGACTTTGCCCACTTACGAAGTTTTCACTCTGTTTTCAATTGCTTTTGCAAGCCGTTGGCTTTTAACTCGGCTAGCTCTAGCATATCCTATCATAACAGATGCAAACTCAGTTCAACTATTCAAAAAGTCCCGAGCCAGCGAATCGCCCGACACTTGGGGACCACAACATGCAAAAATTGCTATATGATCAAGTTCCAAGCAGCTTCAAGCACTTTACATGGCACTTGGGGGCTAATGCAAGTCACTTTTTTCAAACCTATACAATGAAAGACCCGATTATCTCATGGAGATGTGCCGGCCCTTAGGGGCTACAGGTCGTTTCTTCTATAACATATTGACTAAGGTGGTCTTTTGAAAGAACTGGCTCATTATTTTCATAACGACCCGGCCCTTGGGGGCTATGTTACCACGTTTTAATTCTCTATAAATTACTAAGTCCCAGCCTAGTATGATTTACTGAGCTGGCCCTTGGGGGCTATAAGAGTATACATGGTAAAGGAAGGGAGTACTTCATACCTCATATATGCGCTTGAGCGCATTGACCATGGTCATTTTAGTAGCCCGGCTCTCACACAGCCGGGTCATATACTCCTGATGCAGATCACTGGTGCTAAGCTTGTCAAGATTTGGGAGCTCGATTTTATCTTTCCCTTTTGACAACGTGGCCGGCTCATCCTTGGCCACATTTTTTTTCAAGACATTCGACGCCTCTGGAGCCTTGTGGGCCTCTCCAGTAATGGTCACTTCTGCAGCATCTACAAGGTGTGATGAGACAATATTGTCTACCCTCATAGGACTGGAGGCACGAGCAGGACTTGGCGGGTGACCAGTATGAGTCGGGTCATCCACGTTGATTTGCTCATCAATGTTGACTGGGCCCTCCACCACAGCTGGCTCATCAACTTGCACCGGCTCATTTACATGAACCGGCTCAACCCTCTGGTCCCGGTTATCTTTGCCTGCAGTTGCAGTTTGAATCTCCAAAGTCACCAGTGGCGGGTCTTGAGTTTTGAGGTTTGCTGTGGTGGAAGATGACCCACCAGCTTTCTTTTTTGAAATAGCTTTGGCCCTGAAGACATGACAGTAACATCAGATCAAAGAAGCAATTATGATGACAAGGAAAATCGTGCTACAACAAATGCTCACCCAAGCTTGATGTAAGAGCTGGAAGCTGGGATCCGGTCGACTCCCCAGAAGAGGGCGATGTATCCTAATAATTTGAATCACAAGGATGAAGTGGTTGCTTAATAAGATCGGCTTGTGGGAGAGATGGAGTTGGGCTGTGAGGTACCTCAGTTCATCTCCTGCGAGCAGCCGGCTCATGCGATAAACCAGTGGACAGATCTCCAGAGCTATTCCTGGTCTTGCGTTTGGATGTACCGGCTTGTTGGGTTTTCTTCAAAATAAAATTTGGGTCCAAGTGAGCATATGGATACAAAAATGGCACTTTTCTGATGGCTCATGTCGTTCTCTTATGGACAAATGTTTCCGATATTGATGAAGTTGAAATTACCTCAACATTGCCGGCTCTACTAGTCTCGATATTATCCTAAGAAGGAGGAGTATCAGCAAGTTCAATAAAGAGACGACCTAGTGAGTCAAGCTCTACCTCGGATTCTTCTTCAGCAGCCGCCTCGTCAGCATCGGCCAGCTCATCTACTTGCTCAACGGGAAGAGGAGCAGTCTCCCTAGTTTTCTTTTTTCAAAACCTGGAGTCCGCATGCAAATATGACGAGCTGGAAATTAAGCTTAAGACAACAAATAAACCAAACAGAATGATCAACTAAGTACAAATACACTTACTTGAGGCACAGGATTGGTCAAGCAGAAGAGAGCTAACCGGTCTTGTTGTACTTTTCCTGGGGCTCCCCTAGCAGTTTCTTTGTGGCCTTGTTAACTTTCTCTTTAGACAAATTGATTTGACTGAAGCGTTGCACATCTGTCGGGTCATCTGTGTAGTTGCACATCAAGTTGCCCCTCAAGCTAAGGGGCTGGATTCGCCAGCTTATCCAACACTGGGTCAGATCGATCCCGGTGAGGCCATTAGCCGTCAAAGCCCTCAACTTGGAATAAAAAGGTGCAACTTGCTTGCATTCCTCATCTGACGGCCAACCCGAAAAGGCAACTGTAGCATCAAGACGGACCAATTTGTAACCCGGTAGGGGATTTTCACCCTGAGGAGCAGTGTTTCTGCAATAAAACCAAGTCATGTTCCGGCCCTTAGGATGACTAGCCAGCTTGGCCTCAGGGAAGGGACTGTTCTTTCGCCTTTGAACAGAGATTCCACCAAGTTCTATACTGTGACCATCTTTGACCTCGGTCTGGTGGTTGATACAAAAGAATTCCCGGAAGAGAAGCCCAGTTGGCTCTGTTTGGAGATATAGTTCGTAGAAAACTTGAAACTGGCGGAGATTGGTGATGGAGTTTGGACCAAGGTCCTGGGCCGGAAGTAAAAGAAATTGAGAACGTCCCGGAAGAATTTTGACCCGGGCGGACAAAACCCCCTCTAAAGTTGATCTACAAAGACGACAACCTCTTCTTGTTGAGGCTGGGAGGAACTCTCTTCTTTGGGTGCACGCCAACCAATCTTTTCTTGAGCCAGCAAGAGGCCTTGATCCACAAGGTCATTCAGCATGAGGGGTGAAACATGGGATCTAACCCAGTTGTAGGTTTTGTCGGTCTTAGACATGATGATTCACCCAAGGTTAAAACTATGAAGTGAAGGTAATAATGATATGCCGACACATTATATCCATGGGTGTCAAGTCGCCAGGCTACTCAAGTTACAAGCCGGCAAAATAATAAGGCGGCTATGTTTATTCACGCTATGACTATCAGGTTTATACAAGCTATGGAAAGCATGGATAAGCCGGCAAAATGATGAGCCGGCATCGGTTATACAATGGCCTTCTAGTTTTCTGCTAAGAGTTGGAATGGTTACAAATAGAGATCTAACAAGACGAGCTATAAACGCGGATAAAAAATGCTTTTAAAAGAAAAATAAAGGACCGAAGTAGGGCACAGACAGGTGAGCTAGACCGTAATGGGAGCCATCCAAGCACTACAAGGATTCTAGTTTGGACAAAAATGGCATCACTACGGGTAACTACTGCATCTACTCGGACAGTTTGAATGGATTTAGATATACGAGAAAGGATGGTGATGAACACTGATGAACTACCGACGAACTACACAACAAAGCAATGGGGCGTTTACAGATCTGGAAGAAGGAGATTTTGCGTACCTGAGCATGGCGGATGTGGCCAGAGTATTCTTGTGAGCTCTGGAGGCAAACTGGGGCGGTGTAGAAGCTGTGAGTGATGTCGCCGGAGAAGTCGAGAAGACGCGGCGGTGTTTCGATCATGAGAGGTAGCAGGCACGAGGAGGAAGACGAACGAGGAGGCGGCAGTGGTAAAACTAAGACTTGGGGCCCCTCGTACGTATTTATGGAATGGTAAGAAGTGGGAACGACAAGTGCGAAAACAGAGGAGACGCAGTAAATTTTGGGCAAAAAGGCGCCTTGATTTTTGGGCCTGCCAGATCCACTCACAGATTCATGATGATGCCATATGTGAATTACGGAGTTTTGGCGAGATGATGTCACGACAATTTAGAAGGTATGAAGTGCTAAAGTGATGAAACATCACAAGTCGGCTGTGTCTCATAACCCGGCTCGGAAATAAGCTGAAGAAACGAAAGGGAAGTTCCGGCTCACAAGAAGATGACCCGGAGTTATTTTCCAACATGAAATTTAACATGGATGAATCCAGGTTAACCTAAGGGCTAATGTTGGGGAGATACCCCACGGTATGACCCGGCCAGGAATGACCCGGCATCCCATGGCGGCGTGTCATCAGGCCAGCAATGTGAGCCGTAATTCAAAGCCCAGGAGGCAACTGAAAAAATAGGCCGACTCATGGGTCAGTATCCGGTGAGCCAGCCAAACAAGGAAGCTGTAAGGAATTTTCCCTTACTCGAAGGACAAGATGAATAAGAAATAGTCTAAGACACGGGTCATAGTACAACCCGGACTTTGTTGTAAACTCAGGGCATCAGCCTATATATAAAGGGGATCCCCTGAGATAGAGGGGTTAAGTTAAGTTACAAGATCTCGAGTACTAGGTTAGCCCAGTCACACCCTTGTAATCGAAATCCCAAGCAAGAATCAATCAAGCAGGAAGTAGGCTATTACCTCCACCGTGAGGGGCCGAACCTGGGAAAACCTGTGTCTCTCAATTCTGATCAACCCCGTCCAAGCTATTGCCTAGCTGCGATGGCCTCACGACCAAGTCCTTTCTCGAGGACATCTGTCGTGACAAAACCACGACACTGTGCACTAGAGGCCTAGCAGCATAGTGGCTTCTTTCTTTTTCCCTTTTTCTTTTTCTATCTTATGGTTTTCTCTCTATTTTCTATTTTATTTTAATACTAAATGAGTTTTGTTAAATGTGATATTCGTCACAAAAATACTTTGCAATATTATGGGGTCGTCCAAAAAGTTTGGGGTCATCTTGAATTCATTTAAATTAGAATTTCATTTAAATTGGGTGGTCAAAGGTTGTTGTTCCACTAAAATAATTGACAAGGACCATCTGGGCATCCAAATGTAGTTGATATTATTTTTATCAATGCTTTCAAATTTTATGGAATCATGTCAACATTTTTGTTTATTGTTTGAGGAAATATTAATTTCACTTGCAATTTAAATCTGAATTTGACTTTGATTTTTAGACAAGTGGCAATTTGCATAGTAATCATGATGACATAGCCACCATTAGGGGGAGATTACTGTAGCATGATTCTCGGGGTATTGCAAATCTCCTCCACTACAAGAAATCTCCTCCCGAGATTTAAAAGGTGGAGTAAGGGGGGGGGGGGGCTTGGTTATGAAACTCTAGCGAATCTTTTTGGTCTTGGTTGCTCTTCTCAAAGAGGTCGGTCCATGCCATGTCTTCATTTCCCTGCTTCTGGTCATCCTGATGAAGTTGCCATCCTTTCTTCGGGAACTCCATCGTACTTACGAATAGGGTTGAAGGGGGAAACTATAAGGACGGATGTCGGCATCCGGTAACTATCTCAGGGAAGGAGATTTTAGAAGCACCAGGAAACATATTGAGAGTGATATAAGGAGGTTCATCAAGTTTCAACCAGGTAGGCATCCAACTGATGCCTAAAGCAGGTTATGAAGAGGTTCAGAGAAATGAAGAATAATGTTGCATCTGATACCAGAATGAGACATGGTAAGGAAAACTTTGGAAACAGGGGTGTACAGGAGAGTCAGGTTTCGATCCTGTGGAACTGAGGTTAGTATGGATTAAAAGTAGGAAGGGCGGTAACATCTTGCACAGTCATGATAGCAAGGCATGTCAGAGGAAAGTTTGTCATCTATGTTGGCAACAACGTGGTACCAAGGGTGGGGGACGAACAAAACCAAGGAAAGTTTGCCGACGCATTTGAGGTCCAAATTTAGAGGGGGGGGAACGGGTCCGGACAGACACAAAGCAGACGTGTTTTGGGAACGCGTCGGCGTGTTGGGCCAGCTTTTTTGTCCGCGGCGACCCGAACAGACGTGAGCAGAAGAAATGGGTCAACGCATTGGAGTTTCTCTTATTGATACAGGGAATGAATGGCTACTAAACCTACTCGCTAGGTGTGGCAAGTGTGAGCAGGACTGCATCATTATGCTAGCATAGAGGATTTGGTCCGTGAGATTGAACAATACACATGAGAAAGATGTCCCTCAGCTCAAGTATCTGCTGATTATCTTCAAAACTATATGTTATCACTTGAACTTTCTAGGAGGTACAGTATAGAGGAGCTTATGAAGGGGAAGATTGCCGTGGTGGAAGTGAGTCCGCAAATAGAAAGAAAGAAAGGAGCAAAAACTTTGTCGTGGCTGCCGCATACAGCGAATCATGTTGCCCTGTCTATTGGCGGGTCTTTAGGAGTGGACGGCATGCCAGCGGTCGGCATGATCTTAAGACGATACGACGGTAGGGTTATCTTCGACGTATATCGATATATTTTTAATTGCAACGACGCTCTTGAGGTGGAGTTGCATGCTATCATGCAAGGTATGTCGTTGGTGTTGCGACATACTGAAGCTCCTATTATTGTCCAATCGGACTCCTCGGAAGCATTGTTAGCTTTGTCTGAGGAAGGCCTCTCGAGATTGGCATATGGTCATTTGGTGGCAAAGATAAAGTTCCTTATGCAAGGGAGAGAGTTTATTCCCATGAAAATCAAGTGTGGGCAAAATAGGGTGGCAGATCGATTGGCGTTGTATAGTCGAGTAGAAAATAGTACTGTTGTATGGCTACGTAGTGCACCACCATGCATAAAGGATCTTTTGCCTCTCGATTGTAACATATTATGATGGAATAAAACTCTTTTCAGATCGCAAAGAAAAAACACTCATCATGTTTGTCCCTCGTACGTGCAGTTGGAGTAATGTTGGTTCATCTTACCAACCCGAGCACGCTAAGTTTATTTGTTTTATTTTCTTTCTTTCTTTTATATATTATTGAAAAGGTGCTTTAAATGCCCATTTCCTAACTTCTGCATTGACCAATACATGTACCAGCCACAAAATTTGAAGCAATAAAGCACCAACGATGTACACAACTTAACCATTAAAAGTGTATTGTTAGACCCTCGTCCATATTCAACTAAAAAAGGAGTTTCATTCGTATTAAGTAAAAATAGCCCTACCGCTTCAAGCATAAAATGTTTGTTTCATGACTATATCCTGGAAAGAGAGTAAACAATTTTATTATCACGAAACCTGGTGGGATTAGCCATCCTATCCATAAACAAAAATGTTGAGTGCTCGACTTCACACAAAATAATTAAGAATAATTAACAAAAACATATAAATAGAATATTGTATCGTATCAGCGTTCAGATTATACACATACTAGGGTTCCTCCATATCCTCAAGAATTAGGGGTTCTACCTGTACATGAATGTAATGGGCATAAAGATGGGAGACAAGTTACAAGACAACATCATATTGGGGAAGGAGAGGGACGTGTCGATGATGGTGATGAAGGTGGCAACATTGACAGAGATCCCTCTTCCTTCTTCCTTGTCTTGGCCCTTTCTCTATGATGGAGATGATCTTTGTGTAACAATGCAGGTTTGGTAGCTTGAGATGGAGTAGTGACGGCATGTGGGCGAAGGAGTCTGGCGGTTACGATTGGTGTTGTATATGTAGCCGACCTCCACGGGTCTTCTCAGTGGATGTGTCTTCTTCCTTTGATCCAAGGACTCTAGAGGGGTCTAAACCTCTCCCAATACCTTCCTCGATGGACAAGTATCTTGTATGAAAAATGCGAACGAAATCGGTGAAGAATTATAGAAGTTAGAGCCAAATTTATGGATATGATCGGGCGATACTAGTATCGGTATGAGCATCCATGCTTGTACTACACCCCATCTTCTATTCCGAAACATGGGTGCGGTGTTCCATATTTTTGTTGCCATTTCCTCATATGAACTCTGATTTGGACGTTCTTAGGCTCGTTGGATTCATATGAACAATTCCGATAACCTCCTGGTATTAATCTTTAGTTTGGGCTTCTTGGGAAACATGATTTTGTCAAAATCTCTAAAATGCATGAGTGTGATGCTTGCAACTTCTTTGGTTTGGCCCAACTTGGTCCCTAGCGTGATAAGTCCATGGGAGTTCTAATACACCTACAAAGGCACCAGAATTAAGGAAAAATAATAAAAACAAAGATTATGCAATGACCTTAATAATATGCATAGAAAATAGAAATTATGCTAAACGGACATAAAAATGGCTAGATGGATATGCCGCAAGGGATTTTGACACGAAAGTATGCAACAAATAGGCTCTAAAAAGTGACAAAAAATCCACTCATAATGTTGACGTTCAAGTTAACAATGTCTTTTCTCGTAAAAAAAAGTTAACAATGACTTAGGCGATTATTTCCAAACAAGAAAGGCCTTTGTCAGGAGACCCCTCATCTCCTATTCTTTTTAATATAGTTGTTGACTTGCTAGAGATTATAATTCAGAGAGCCAAGTGATAAGATCCTATCATTGGGGTGGCACCTCGTTTAGTTGATGAGAGACTATCTATTCTCCAGTACACGTACGGCATATTTTGTATTTTTTTTTTAGAAAAGGAGGATGACCCCCGGCCTCTACATCTGGGCGATGCATACGGCCACTTTATTAATTATTCTCACAAGACCTTACAAAGTAATACAACAGTAAGACTAAAGCCGCCGTCTAAGCACCTCTATCCAGCTGATGAAGGGGCGCAGATAGCCTGGGCCTAATACCAAACAGACATCGCAGCCAAACCTAACATCTAAAGACCTGAGAACCCATCCAGGACGCCTGCCGGGCATGGGTATCACCGGTCCGGCGTGCACTCAGATGCCGCCGCCGCCAACTGCCACCGCTCCATCTTCAGAACTATACTGATGCATCAACCTTGCTCGGTCCAGCAATCGTCGACGCCACCACGGCGCCAAACGGCACCTCCTCCCTGCGCGCAAACAGCTGAGCACGTCGCGGTCGCCACTGATACACCTCAGCGCCATGCTGCCAGGTATCACCAGCCGACACAGCTTGAAGTCCTTGGAAGATCTGTCGTGCGTAGCACCTGCCGACCAGGCATGACAAAGCGTAGCACCTGTCGGTCAGGCATGACTTGACATCACCCCTGAAGCTCCGTGCAAGACGAAGCCGCTCCACCTCCTGCCTCTGACATCCAGCGCTGCTTCGCAAATGATGCTCCCAAGAGAGAAACGACACTGCACTGCCGCCATCGTCCGATCTGGAACACCAGATCCTAGGGTTTCCCCCGGAGCAGCACGAGTGGGTCGACAGTAGTTACACGACGATGCCTTCATCAAGGTAACGGTGAGAACGCCGCCATCGCCTGCCGTCGGCTCGGTTTTCACCGGCAACCATGTCTCCACTACTCACAGCCGGGACAAGATGATGGATCACGAGATCCGATCACCAAGCCTCTGGTCGGCCATCTCGGGAAGAAGATGACCACCACGTCCAGCAGTCTCACCACGCCGGGCACGCGTCGCCGCCGGCACCCCCATGGTGCCTAGAGGCCGACAAGCCCCGACGAACCCCATGCCTCGCCAGCCGCCATGGCCCAGACCCCGGCACCACCAGATCCAGATCGGATCGGGGTCCAGGGCCCCAAGCCGCAACCGCCGCGGAGGCAGCACCACTGGACGGTGCCTAGCCCTCCAGCCCGCCGCCGAATCCTCGCCGGAGCTCCGCCGCGCCACGCCGCCAAGCCGCCGCCGGGAACTCGCGCCGCCGCCAGAGAAGCCACAGCCGCCGCGCGTTGGAGAGGCCTGAAGCCGCAGCTGCACTGCCGCCATGCAGAGCCGCCGCCACCCAGCACGCCCCCGCCGCGCCGCTAGGCCCCGCCCAGCCCAGCGGCTTCTCGCGCCGCGCCGTCCCGCGTCGGACGCCAACCACGAGAAGAGGGGCAAGATCCCCGCCGCCACCAACGCCGGCCGGTCTTTGCCCGGTGGCGCTGTGCGGTGGCGGCGGGGGGGGGGGGAGAGATCGACGGGGGGGGGGGGGGGGACGAGGGGAGGCGGCTAGGGTTTCCCCCGAGGACGCTCGCGGGAGCGACTCGGGGGTCGAGGGGTCGTAAACTTTTTCACATTGATAAATTTGCTAGGGCTCCTCGGCATATTCTGTATGGATCACATCATCGATGAAGCGGAAAACGTAGAAGTATTGTTTGGTTTATTCAAGCAACTGTCAAACTTAAAGCAAACTTTCATAAAAGGGAGATTTTCTGCTTTGGTGATGCACAAGAAGCACCAAACAAGTTCACCAGTATTTTCAACAGTGAGCAAGGCTTGTTCCTTTTTTGTACCTCGGAATTTTAATTCATCTTCGCCATCTGGGTAATTTAGATTGGCAAGAAATAGATGAGTGTTCCAAAACAAAACTAAGTAGTTGGATACATACATAGTTATCCCAAGGGGGTAGCCTTGTCCTGATTAATTCGATACTTCATAGTTTGTTGATGTACATGCTCCTTTATTTCTAGTTCCTAAGGGGTGCTTAAAAGGCTAGATTATAAGTGATTGTCAAATTAAAATATAGCAACTGTCAAAATGGGGTGTATGGGACAAGATATTGGTGGGGGGGATGGGGCAGAAGGGAGTAAGGGTCGACACTTGAATGAAGATGGTATCTGGCAGGAACTTATCCGAAATACATATTTGGGATCCAAGCCCCTCAATCAAGTTGGATGGAACTGGGACTTGATTTTTTTTGAGATTTTTGTAGACTTCGAGAATTTAATATTAAAGACTTGCTTCAAGTGAGATTTTGAAAGGATATTTTGCTTGTGAATACTATGTTTAGTTAGAAATCCATTTCTAAATAATATTGTGGGGTAAAAAATATCACATTCGCATCGGTTATGGTCCACAATGATTAACATCCAATTTTCATCAGGTTCTGATCAACCAAAATTTGATCACATGAAATATTATTTAACCGCCTTCGAAATATCCAACTACAAGACGGCTGGGATACAAGTGGATACAAAAAGATCAATATTTGTTATCTCTATGTATACGACAGTGTACCAATATGCCATTTCAATCCAAAATAGGCAGCTTTGAGCACTACCCATTAAAAAACAACTTTTTTCTTGTGGTATATGTGTAAGGGCGTTATATTGACTAAAAATAATCTTCTAAAATAAAAATGGGAAGGAGGCCCTGAATGTAGACTTTTGTAGCCACAGTGAATCGGTCAGTCATCTTTTCTTTTGGTTCCATTTTGCTAGAGCCATGTTGCCTACGACTTGGGCAATAATATGTTTGGTAACTGGTTGATGGGTTATCAAATAGGTTGCATGTTTTAATCCTAATGGACAATTGTATATGTTGGAAAGTCATTTCACCGAAAAGGGTCATGCCTAGTTTATTTTTTTGCCCACGCCTCTTGCGACAGCGCCGACGGCTAGGAACTCCATTGTCAAGTGGATTCACCCTTCCTCTGTCTGCCACTCCAGCGACAGGTGGCTGGAAGTGGTTTCCCGGTGCCTATGCTTTGGCTAGTAGTTTAGGTTAGGGTTTTTCTCGCAGGGGCGACGCTCAGCCTAATGGCAACGCTTCATCATCGAGCTGATCTTTTGGCTCCAATCCTCCCCGAGTTCGTCCATCTGGACAGAGTCAGTGAAGCTCTAGCATAGATTTTCTGGCCTCTCCTTGGAGGGGCGAGGTTAGGATCTGTCGTCATGCGTTCATGAGGGCGAGATCTGGTGTCAAGTGCTTTAGATCGATTCAAGGGTTCAACGACGGTGACTGCAGCTCCAGGTCGCTGGTCCTTATGGGGCAATTGCACGAAGACTTCCCGTGACAAGGTCAGGTTGACTTCGGTAAGAGAATGACAACAATGGCGCATCGACGGTAGTGATTGTTCGGTGGTCCAAAGACCTCAGTGTAATTTTTATTATGTTTGAGGCGCTTTATACTTCCGATGAATTTTTATAATAGATCAGGATCCTTAAAAAATATGACCGGTGATATTATTTTTTACCAACAAAAGAGCCCATGCGTTGCAACAGAAGAAAATAAATATCACACGCTCCTAACACAATAATCATGAGTGAAGACCCCAATAGGTCCACGTGCACCCAATTATGTCACCGCTTATCCTCTTTCTCACCCTCACCGACGGTGGTCTTAGTGCTCACACAATCACAACGATTTTTAATGAGGTCAATCCTAAGGTCTATCTCTATTTCCACAAAAGATCATAAATTTGCTTTCTTTTTTCCCTATGAGGTTTTTCCGAGGTATACATGCATGATTATAGATGGTTTCTATCGTCTCTAATCTGGTTTTGCCAAGATGTTGATTTCTAATCTGGATCTACAGCGGTAAGAAAGAAAGACGTATCATGCGCTATTGATCAAGGTTGCATCCTAAAAGACAATTTAAAAATAATTAATAGGTAAAACAACATCACATACGGATTCTACATATTTTTCGAATCAATTTTCATATATAACATGTTAAAATTGGAGTTAGGTTTAAAAGATATGGATATTTTTAAAATGCCTTTGAATCTGTCCCTAAACTGTATTTAAAATGGTTAGGTGGTAAAAAAACATCATACTCATATTGTACACATTTTTATAATCCATTTTCATATATAACATGTTAAAATTGAAGTTAGGGCTTAAAAGATATGGATATTTTTAAAAAGCATTTGAACATGCCCAAAAAATATACGTTATTTTCTAGATGGACCGTGGGTTAATTAATTGAAATATCATGGGCCTTTTTTGCCAAAATCGGTATCTCACCTAAAATAGGACCGCACATGTTTTTTCTAATCTCATTTAAAATATGATTGTGGATTGATTGTAGAAAAGAGGAGGCGGTTTTCTGCAAAAAGCGTGAGGGACGGGCATAAACCCTCTCTTTAATAATAGGGGCATATCTCCCCCATCCCTCGTGCCGCTCCCGCAAGCGGCCCGGGAGGAACCCTAAATCGCGCCGCCGCCAGTCTTCCCGCCCCGCCTCCCCTCTCCCTCGCCGCCGCCAAGGGACGACGTTGGGCAAAGCCCGGACGGGTCGGCGGCGGCGGGGTCTCTCCCCTCCTCTCCAGGCTCTTGGCGGCGCGGGACGCAAGATCTGGCACGGAGGTCCTCTCGCCGGCGTGGTTCACGTGCCGGCGGCGGGCGAGGGTGGCTCTGGCGAGGCACGGCGCGCCCGTGGCTCTCGTCTGGGCGGAGTGGCGCGGCCTTGCTCTGGGTGGCGCGGGGCGAGCCGGCGGCGTCTGGGGTCGGCGGTGCCCTGCTCCAGGCGGTGCGGCGCGGCCTGGTCCGGCCTGTGGCGCCGTGGTGGCGCCCTTAGTTGGCTTCGGGTCGGCTGGCAGGCAGCCCTCCCGTGCGCGGATCCGTGGCTCTCGGGCCTAATCTGGCGCGTTGGATGGCTCCCGGTCGGGGTGCCGCGGGAGTATGTTTCACGGCGGGATGCTCGACGGCGATCCCCTGGATCTGCACGAGGGGTGCAGCGGTTGTGGGTGGTGCGCTGACTTCGTCGGAGGCGGCAGCGCATGTGCAGCCATGGAGGCGGCGGCGCTGCGAGGCTCGGCTAGGCAGGGCCTGGCGAGCAGCGGGCGCCCGACCACCTACGTGTGAGGCGCGGGCGGTGATGCCTCGGTGAAGTTGGCGTCGAAGTGTGGCTGATGGTGCGGGTCAGGTTCATCTGTGTGGCAGTCCCTAGGTGCGGGTGAAGGCCATCGTGACGGATCTGATCCCCGCATCGATTGGTGGTTGCTGCAGTTCCTGGTGTGCTGAAGGTGGTGGCTTGAGGCGTGCTTCCTCGGCAGTGATGTGTGGCTTCGACTACAAGTGGCTGCGGTGTTGACGGTGAGAGGCATCTTTTGGGGCTGGCCGGAAGCTTGGTGGCGTGGAAATGTGCAATGCTACGGATGAAAATTCTGTTCGGCCTTGGTCGGACCGGCGTCGATGGCACCCGTGGGTGTCATTCCCCTTCCTGGAGGCGTCGCCGAGGGTAGCGCCATTGTCCACGTTGCCTTGTATCGGCAAGCATCTCTGGGGCGAAAGCCTTGATCCGTAGGATCGGCACGACGGCGACGTCTTTCTGATGTTGTTTCTCCATTGGGAGCTTCGTGCTTGGAGATAAGAGGCCCTATGTTGCGCTCCTCCGGCGTGCACCGCTGCCCGGATCGTTCTTCTCTGGCGCTATGTACGATCGTCGCTGGTTCTACCAAGGAAGCTGGAGTTGCTGTTCTTTGATGATCTCCGGCGTCGGTCGAGACGCGGCGAGGATATCGGTTTTGGGTAGGCTCTTGTATGGCGTAGCGTGTTGTCGTGTGTGGTTTTCTTTGTTTGTGTCGGGTGTGGAGTTGTGCTACGCTCGTTGTTCGCAGCGAGAGGTAGATGTGGTTGTATGACTGTATTTCTCTCCTATAAAGCTAAGGTACGCATTTTGCGTATCCTCGGAAAAAAATAATAAGGGCATATAGATGTACTAATCGTTCCATACTACCTAAAAGTAAAAAAAAAAAAAAGGCTCCATTGCTGGGATTTGAACACGGGTCGCCTGGGTGAAAGCCAGGTATCCTAACCGGGCTGGACGACAATGGACAAGTGACATTTTTGTGGGACAGAGGTTTACAATCTTTAGCCAATTACAGTTTTTTTTTGCGAAAACTAGCCAATTATATATAGCTGTACTAATTTTGTAGCGCCACGTTTCGTTTCGTGGCCAGCAAATCACTGATTCGTGAAATTCACATAAAACTTTATATTTTTGCGAATTAAATTCAGATAGAACTTAAAACTGCATGTCTAGAAATTTCATGGCTTAAAATTTTACAGTACGGTTTCCATTTCAAAATAGAGGAAGTCCAGTTTCAAAAAAAAAAGAGGAAGTCCCAGCTAATGGCTCACAGTCATTTATTTCGACGTACTAGAGAGATTTATTGCCGCAGACTGCAGTAAAAAACTGGAGCAGTGGCAACAGGTGCAGGCTTGTGTTCGCACACGAACACGTCACCGTGTACCTCCAACGCCGAGGGTGATGCACCGCAGCTCACGTCGAAGGAGACCCGCCGGAAGCGCGGTACGCAAGACAATCCGGCGGGCGCTTTTGTAGACCCGAAACCCCACACGCCCGGGAGGGACCCCGTCAGGGCGCGCGGCGGCTATGGGCTGCCCTAGGTCGGCCTGACCGCCCCTAGGGCCTCGAGGTTCGCCGCCCTGCAAAAGAAGAACGAACGAAGAACGAGGAAGAAGAAGAACAAGGGAGAAGGTAAAAGTAAAGGTAAAAGATGTAGATAGATTTGTTCGATTGTGTGTTGTTCAATCGGCCGTCACCTCTCATCTATATAAGAGGCGGATGGACTTCCCGTACAAGAAAAGGACTTGCCTTGTCGTCCAAATCATCAAAATCTAGCCAAATTCGGACTTCTCACGACTTCCGGCCCGGATGTCCGGCTCTAGGCCCGGATGATCCGGCCTAGCCCAGTTTTCTGATAGTAGCTTACTGTTTTGGCTCTAGAATCTGCATACGACCTTCGATTTGGACGTTTTTTATATCAAAATCAACCGCCTCGACGAGACGCACAACTTTCATTGTGAACACTTTTTGATCTGAGGCCATCTTGAGGGGTTTTCGGGTCGTTTTCTAAAGTCTGCAGCAGAAAAACTTGTCCGGACGTCCGGACAATTGCCCGGATTGTCCGGCCTTTACCCGGATCATCCGGGAGTTGACCCAGATCATCCGGCTTCAGCGCCAACCTTCTGGAATCTTAGTGCTTCAATTATCCGGATGATCCGGACCCCGGCCCGGATGATCCGGGCAACATTGATGCAGCGCACTGTTTTGCCTATAACTTTTGCATACAACCTTGGATGGGAACGATCTTTATATCAAAATCGTCTGTTTCGACGAGACGAAGAACTTTGCAGTTGTAAATTTTTCCATCCGAGGCCTTCTTAATTAGGTTTCATGCCATTCTCTAATCTGGTGTCAATACGAGCATCTCTAAGATTCTCATAACTTTTGCATCTGACCTTCGTTTTGGACCATCTCTATATTTATCTCGATCGGCTTGAAGAGAGTCATCCAGTGGTGACATGAACTCATAATTTTAACATCATCTTATTATAGCCTCTAGTCACTCTTTTGCGATCATGCCATTTTTGAGCGTCAACACATGCCCCCCTATTTTTCGGCAAAGGCAGTATGCCGAAAAATAACTTGTACCGTGTTGGTTCTAAGGACGATGTCAACACTCCATCGGCCACTTTGCATGTGCTTGGGCGATAAATATATATCGGCCATTATTTCTTTGAATCCTTAATGCAAAATTGGGTGAAACCTTCTCAACTTCCTTAACAATCCGATGATAAAGCTCCATAGATATGTATCTCAAGGTCATCCTCTGAATCATATTGTTCACCCTTTTGCTAGGATTTTACAGATAATCAACAATAAACTTTTTTCAATCCTTACTTTTACCTGCATAAAAACAATATTAGTGGCCGAAGCGGTGGACTTCGGTTCGGCCTTACCTATGTTGACGAGACTAAGCATCGGTTATTGATAGAAATGCAACACACCATGATTAACATAGTAGACGGATGCTTGTTGTGCCAACTCATTCGAATTGTCATGTCTATAAATATGAACAATTTTATAGCAACCCAAGGTAAATTTTGCATCTAGACATACCTCAATATAAACTATAAGTGATTCGTCAAAACATTGATAACCCTTGGATATTTGTTGCACTACTCACGATGAATCACTGAAAGCCTCAATATGTATAGCCATATAGCATGTAAAAGATTCAATCCGAATAACAATGCATATTCGGCTTTGATTAATTGTGCAAAAAATATTCTAAGTGGCATGAGGCTTCATAAAATTGCACCATAAGGAGATATATAAACAACACCAACACCTTGGCCACTGTGAATTCAACCATCGAAACATAATCTTCACAGTACTAGAGAGACAAGGCTAATATCACTTAACATGTACCTTGTCTCGGTTCCAATTGAACTAAGGACGATGCTAGAATTTCACACCGGCCATGATCGGATAGTTTCTTAGGACGATAGTTAAGTATCGGCCATTATCATGAGGTCCATGTAGAATTCATCCATTAAAGCATGTATAGCCGAAATAAACAAATAAAATAGCAATAAAATATTTCGGCCCCTTTGTCTTAGCAACAAAAATGTAACTAACCAAATGTATAGTGATTTGGTAATACTCTGTCATGATATGGAAAATTATGTTGCATCCATGGATCAAAATAAGTCCATGGAGGGTAACTGATCATACCTGTGGATGAATTCTATGGCAAAGGCATCAATGGCATTGTTGAAGAAAATGGATGATGTGCTAACCGAAGATTTTGATGTTGTGATGCGCACCTTCGGCTTAATTGTTTGTGGCTTTAATTATTTTCCTTCTTCACTTTTATTGTACTTGTCGCAACAGAAGCATGCACATCATTTTTGTCTTGATTGATCTTCTTGGGAACCCATGCCATGTTCCTCTTTCTCAGCTCTTGTGCACTACGATCTTGTAATCCCTTCTTTTGCCAATACGATAAGCCGAGTGGGCATCTCGGCTGTGATTCTATTTTGACCAATGGCAATTCTTTCTTGGCCTTGTGCACTCTCAACTTTTTTTCTTCAGATTTGGCACTTTGACTCTTAATAATTGGTTGCTTCATCTCATTGCCTTTAGTAGCCAATGTCAATACTTTCATTGGCTCTTTTTCATTTGAGATTAAATCTGAAGTAGCACTCTTACGACCATCTCTTTTAACGCGGTAAACTTGTTTGACCACCTCTTTCTTCTTCCATGAGCTCTGGACCGATTCCTTATGACTGAAACGGTCCTTAACATGTGATTGTTCAGATGTTGATCTTCTTGGAGCTGCACAATATTGGTGAGATGGTCTAAAATAATATGGAGAATGTGTCCTTGTATCATACCTGTCCCATGATGAATATGTATCTATATGAGTATAGGGAGGCATCCACGGCATTGGCATTGGCGGCCCAAAATAAGGATATGAATATGTTGCCTTAAAATTCGCACTTTGCCAATACCGATCCTCATATTTGCGCCTTGGGGGTGATCTTGGTTTCTTTGCATGATTCGGCCGATAATCACTCTTCTCTTCACTCTTCTTTTGATATTTATCCAATAGTTCAGCGAAGGTGATTTTTGATCTCTTACACTTGTGCTTATTTCGGCTTTTGTTTTCTTTTGGTTTGCTTCCATCGATCATTGGATTTGCTTGCTGCCCCCAGTCCTTGGCGTCTCCATTGTAGCTTTGATGGAATTTTTGCCCTCAAGGTTATGTTCATTATGCTCTTCAACAAATTCTTTACTTGAAAGCTCGATCCCATCACCTGCAGTTTTTACCTTCTCTTTAAATGGATCGGCTTGAAGCAGCCGATGCAAAAACTTTCTGCCATCGGGACTAATAGGAATAGACCGGTCATCTCTTGGTGTCTCAACAAATTTCAATCGTCCTTTATCAATGGCCGATTTAACTATTTGACGAAACATATTGCAATCCTCAAAATTATGTTTGAACGAATGATGCAACCTACAATACATTCATCCTTGAATTGATGGCTTGACATGGTGATCAAGAATTCTAATGTAATTATCTTTCAACAACAAACCAAAGATTTGATCACACATGTTTGAATCAAAGGTATACCTTTTGTTTTCTAGTCGATCTTGTTGTGAGAACGGATTTGGAGTTAAGCAAACGAATGGTTCAGATTTGGCATCTTCCCATTCGGCTATGAATTCTCTTTCGCATTCTTTTTCTGATGTCCTTAAATAAGAAACTATACTAGCATCAGTTTTCCCAAAAGATTTTAACCTTGGCTTTGAATATCTGAAATCAAAGTAGTTAGAACATACATGTCTCAATTGAGACCATGCGTAAGCCAAGTATGAAGCAAGAAAAGCTACCCAATTAGATATGAACTTTAAATAAAGCAATGGGAAAAGCTTTGGTTGCAGTAATAAGTCACTATCGGTCTCATTGAATGGTACAATATATTGACCGATATGCTTAGTAACAATTTTATTGCTAACAAGTATATTGCCCTTCTTCATTGGTCTTTGAAAATTACTTATTAGAATTTTTCTAATAGATGCATCAACAATAAAGTTGTGACCAAATCTGAAAATAGGTAAATTACTTGCTAGACATACCTCTTCAAATATGTTGGGAGAGCATGATGATTGCATATGATGAATAATATTGTGCTTTGCTTCTGGATGACTTCCCAACACCATGTCACAATTTTCTTCTTGATTTCGTGCATCATAAATTTGAAGATCTTTGTCAACCGAACTTTGTTCGGCTACTTGTTCTTGTCCTTGAAACTCATCAATTTCTATGGCACGAAACTCATAGGGCAGGAAGTAGGTTCCCTTAATTTCAGAAAAATCAAGTATGGTCGTTTTGCCATGCTTTCCATGCCCTTTCTCAATACCGCTTGCCTCTTTGGATTTGATGGACTCAGAATATATACTACTTGATTCGGCTTTTTCAACCAAAGCACTTTCATGTTTCGAATTATCCATCTTTTCATTGATACTATCAATTGGCAATGCTTCTTTTATTTGAGCCAATTCTCTTTCAATTTGTTTTCGGCGGCGAGCAGCAAGATTGGATTTAAGCTTTTTCTCAACGTCAGCCCACTCGGGATATGATCGCCCCCCAATGCTTTTAGATTCTTTCGGCAATGACACATGGGTGTTGCCGAAACTTTGCAATTGTGTAGGGGGTGTATAATATGATGTAGTACTAGGTGAAGGCATATGCATTGTTGTAAAACCATATTTTTGCTCGCCAATTTTATCAATTGGCAAAGATTCATCTTCTTGCAAAACTCTGGCTTTTATTGCGGCATAATCAGAAAATAGCCCCTTTTCATGTTGTTCAAGGCAAAGAGCACTAATCCTCTTATTTTGGGCTAAACTCTTCAATGCAGCCACCACTACCTTATCTTCTACAATATTGGGCACAACCGCTCCAGTAAAATTTACATTTATTCGGCTATGACCAGGAAGGTGTGAAGCTGAATTATGAACATCTACAGTTGTGTATGATGCTGAAAAATTATTGTGATGAGGTGTAGCATATGACGGTTGGGAATAACTGGCCGAATAGCTAGTAGTACCATGGCCAATTCTCTCGTTCATCGGCATGGTTGGATTAGTATATTGCACATTACTTGCCGATGAATAAAAGGGTGAAACACTTTCTTGTATGGCATTGGAAATCCTAACATGAGGTGTTTCAAATTTATTAACCAAACTCACCATGTTGTTCATCGGCATATGGATTTGTGGGGTTGCCGATGTATTATTTCTATCTACAAAGGGGAATTGGGTATTCATATTACCTTTGTAGATTGCAGCAACTTGATGACGATCTCTTCGTAGCAAGAACGGGCCGGAGACCGTTCGAAGCTTCGTCCCCAGCGGAGTCGCCAAAAAGTGTGTTTGCACACGAACACGTCACTGTGTACCTTCAACGCCGAGGGTGATGCACCGCAGCTCACGTCGAAGGAGATCCGTCCGGAAGCGCGGTATGCAAGACAATCCGGCGGGTGCTTTTGAGCACCCGAAACCCCACACGCCCGGGAGGGACCTCGTCAGGGCGCGCGGCGGCTATGGGCTGCCCTAGGTCGACCTGATCGCCCCTAGGGCCTCGAGGTTCGCCGCCCTGCAAAAGAAGAACGAACGAAGAACGAGGAAGAAGAAGAACAAGGGAGAAGGTAAAAGTAAAGGTAAAAGATGTAGATAGATTTGTTCGATTGTGTGTTGTTCAATCGGCCGTCACCTCTCGTCTATATAAGAGGCGGATGGACTTCCCGTACAAGAAAAGGACTTGCCTTGTCGTTCAAATCATCAAAATCTAGCCAAATTCGGACTTCTCACGACTTCCGGCCCGGATGTCCGGCTCTAGGCCCGGATGATCCGGCCTAGCCCAGTTTTCTGATAGTAGCTTACTGTTTTGGCTCTAAAATCTGCATACGACCTCCGATTTGGACGTTTTTATATCAAAATCAACCGCCTCGACGAGACGCACAACTTTCATGTTGAACACTTTTTGATCTGAGGCCATCTTGAGGGGTTTTTGGGCCGTTTTCTAAAGTCTGCAGCAGAAAAACTTGTCTGGACGTCCGGACAATTGCCCGGATTGTCCGGCCTTTACCCGGATCATCCGGGAGTTGACCCAGATCATCCGGCTTCAGCGCCAACCTTCTGGAATCTTAGTGCTTCAATTACCCGGATGATCCGGACCCCGGCCCGGATGATCCGGGTAACATTGATGCAGCGCACAGTTTTGCCTATAACTTTTGCATACGACCTCGGATGGGGACGATCTTTATATCAAAATCGTCCGTTTCGACGAGACGAAGAACTTTGCAGTTGTAACTTTTTCCATCCGAGGCCTTCTTAATTAGGTTTCATGTCATTCTCTAATCTGGTGTCAATACGAGCATCTCTAAGATTGTCATAACTTTTGCATCTGAGCTTCGTTTTGGACCATCTCTATATTTATCTCGATCGGCTTGAAGAGAGTCATCCAGTTATGACATGAACTCATAATTTTAACATCATCTTATTATAGCCTCTAGTCACTCTTTTGCGATCATGTCATTTTTGAGCGTCAACAGCTTGTCTGCATCTTGTCCTGTTCAATGACAGGTTGGTGAAATGGCGAGGAAGGAATGAATGCCTGATACTTGTGTTGATATTCCATCTCTGCTTCCCGTTTGCCATTGCTACTCCTGACATGACACAGTCGTTGTTTCGCCTGAAATCAGCGACCTCAGATTACTACTAGTGTTTTTACAGTCCTTTTTCAGCTTCCAATTAAGCACTTCACAAAGGATGAAAAGGAAGAAGAATTCAGCTGGACACCAATCTATTCACCGCTTGAGAAAATCTCGTAAGAATTTTCGCATTAAAACCAAAAACCATTTTCCCCCTTAATTAAGCCATGCTATTTCTCTAGAAGGCAAATTAAGGTCTGAAACTGCTGCACGCGATACTCGGCGGCTAATATTGTAGCATGTCCGGTCTTTTAGTGGAAATGTTATATTATTGAGGGAAAAAAAGAGGGGCTTTTTTCTACTCACATTTCTGTCTTCCTTTTGCCTTTTTATTTGATGTGCTTTTCTGTTCGCCTTTGTTGCATAATAATAATAATAATGTCTGCTGTTTGTGCAATGTGGTAATTGAAACCCTTTAGTTCTTCCCCCTTTTGACCCCTTTTTGGCTTTTGTTGCATGCACGGGCCTTTCATTTTGATCTTTTTCCTCATATATTTGCTTGCTGCTTTCCGCTTCGTGTTTTTTGATGCATGTCTCTGTCTCTGTTGGGCGCACGTATCATTGACCTTTTTTTGTGCTTTTATGTGCATGCATGCAGATGCAGGAGCAGGATTCCCGGTGACAAATGCTGCTCTATTTACTGAGCTCGTTTGGTTAATACTTGCAGGCTATATTTGCAGTTGGCGCAGACCGGAGAGGATTATCTTGAAAAGCTACCCGCTTCAAAGTGGAGAAAAGCTGGTAGTACTGCAAAAGACCTTCCTTTTGCGCTTGCCTATAAATAACAGAGTAGTAGGAGCTGGAACAGGAATTAGTTGGATGATTACCCCAACTTGTTTTGTACAGCTAACAGCATCCGTGTGGACTTGGGTACAAGATATTGGATTCTCCTGTCTTTTGACTTTGCAGTAAACTAGAAGAAAACGTCGCAGTAACCTAGGGAGAAGACCTCATCGAGACACTTAAAATTTGCACACTTTGGACTTGGGTGCATTTAGATAAGCTAAATGTGTATCAAGCATTGATTGGTAGCACGTGAGCTAGCATCTTAAACTTGTCACAAGTATTTTCTTAGGCCTTCAATTCAAGTGAATACTTTCTCTTCCCGCAAAAGAAAAAAAAAACTATTACTTTCTATCGTTCACAAAAGTTGTACTACTACCTCTGGTTGGCTTTTTAGGTCTTCAATTTAACTAGAAAAACATATTTTAATATTAAAATACCGTAGCACGTACCTCTAACAATTATCTTTTTTTTTCCTATTCTAATATATATTATTTGCATTTTTGACTAATCTACACACATGCTTTTTTTTCGAAAAGGGGGGGCTCCCCGGCCTCTACATCAGAACGATGCATACGGCCAACTTTATAAAAAGCAAATAGGTTCAACAAGGTCTTATAGTCTCAAGAAATGTAAAGAAAAGCTCACAAAGAGCCAATAAAAAAGTAGCCAAAAAACCACAACCGGCTGGCATAAGAAAGATAGGAAACTAATTGCCTGTCCTATTACATGACCACCATCCAAACCGGTTGAAAATATCTCGTGCTACCATCTCCCACCGAATAGATCCAGTAACCAAACGCTCCCTGGCCTCCGTCGGAGTGAGTAGCGACCACATACGGATCTGTAACACTCGGATAATCAAGTTACAGTAATCCCCTACTAATGATGCCACGTCATCACTGTTACTGTTGCTAATCTCACTTTGATTCAAAACCAATTCAAATTCAATTTTAAAAAAAAGTCAAATTAATTAATTCTCCAAATAGTAAAACAAAAATGTTCGCTGGGTTGCAAATATTCACTAACTAAATGTCATGAGTGATTCAACATCATTTGAGATAGCTAATTTCCCCGGGAATTAAAGCAGTTCCAAATCAGCATTTTTAAATGCTTTTCCATTTATGAAAAATCCAAATCAATTCAAACTCCTCCCAAACTTTTTCGTGGCAGGTGCCAAATATTGTAATGTATTTATTTGGCCAAGTCCCACATTTTACAGAACTCCTTTTGGCAGCTCACATGTTGCATAGCGTTTTTTTCTGTAAAAAGAAAAGAGCAAAAAAAAGGCGAGGAGAGAAAAGAAGCCCCCAGCTTCCCATGGGCCTCGGCCCATCCCACCTCAGCCGGCCAGCCCACCCCGACTGGCCCAGCCGCGCCTGCATAACCTCCCCCTCGTGGAACCCTAGCCCGCTACACCCCACTTCCCCCGCACGATCTCCCCCACTCCCCTCGATCTCTCCCACGCCTCTCTCCCTTTTCCCCCATCTGGATCGGGGAAGAGGAGCCAGATCCCGCGCTGTTCCGCGCCCCTGACGCCGGCGCCCGTCCCTAGCACCGCCTCCCGACGCGCCGGACCGCTGCTCGCTGGACTGCCTCGCCTCGCCTCTCCGTCCCCTCCCGCACGGCGCCCGGCACCTCCTTGATCCGTGCTGGAACTGGGGCACGACCCCGCGGCGCTTCCGCCGCCGCCCGCCGCCCGGAGGCCTCTCTTCCCTCGCCGGACCTCCTCCGCGGAGCCCCGCCTCGCTGGACGCCCTCGCCACCTCGTCGACGCCGGGCTGCCTCGTCCCCGTCACCGTCGTCCCCTCGTCCTCTCCCTCATCAGACCTCCCCGAACCCCCCCGAGCCCTCTACCTAGACCCCACGCTCGCGCCGTGCGACCCGGCCACGCCCGAGGCGCGTGCCCGCGCACCGACATCCTTCCGATAGCAGCGCTCGTCGCGCCCCCCTTGCGCGCCCACCTCCGGCCGCTGTCGCCGCCGCTACCGCTGCCGTCCTCTGCTGCACCCCGCCCTGCTGGTCGGGGCTACCGGCTCCGCCCGCCGTGGCCCTCCCCCGCTGCGGCAAGCCTTGCCGTGGCCACGACCGCGCCCCGCCCCGGGCAGACTACGGGCACCCGTCACGCCCGCGCCCGCTGCCTGTTAAGCCGCGTCCGCCCCTGATGGCCAATAGGCCACTTACACGTGGGGCCCAGTCCCCAGGAACTCAAAAAAAGTATATAAAAAATATAGTAAATAATTATTTAAATAAATAAATAAATAAATTAACTTAATTAATCCTGATAATTAACCTGCTAATTACCTGATTAGTTAAGTTGGGTCAATGACGGACGGGCCCCACTGCCCCTTTGACCAGTCCACCACTGTTGACCTTGCTGATGTCACCTTGATGTCGTGCTGATGTAATAACCCCATTTTGGTTTTAATAATAATTTCAGCAATTGTTTAAATCTTTGAAAAATCATAGAAAATAATCCGTAACTCGGATGAAAAAGTATTCTACATGAAAGTTGCTCAGAACGACGAGATGAATTCGAACAAGCGATCCGTTCGTCCGCCACACGTCCCTAGCATAGCAAACGTTGAACTTTTCCCCTCCGGTTCATCTGTTTGACAGACGTCCGGAACCGGGAAAACTTTCCCGAATGTTTCCCCCTTCGCCAATATCACCTAGCACCGCGTTAGAACACATCTAGCTTTGCCTGTTGTCATGTTATGCTCTTGCTTGCTATGTATTTACTGTTTCTTCCCCTCTTCTTCTCCGGTAGACCTCGAGACCGCTGCTGATGCCCCTGTGATCGACTACGTCGACGAGGACCCTCCTTGTCTGACCAACCAGGCAAGCCCCCCCTTTGATCATCCCGATACCGCCCATTCTATACTCTTATGTTTGCATTAGATTTTGCTACTGTTATTGTTTGCTCCTATTCTGATGCATAGCATGCTTTCGTACCTGCTATTGTTACCTACCTGCTTCCTAAACTGCTTAGTATAGGTTGGTTAGTGATCCATCAGTGACCCCCACCTTGTCCTTGTTGCCCTTGCTTCATCATCGACGACTCGGTCAACGTGATCGACGACCAGAGCCCGACATCTCACATCACATCACGCCCCTTTTGTTACTCGACTCTGCAGAGCTACTATCGAGTGCCGAGGGTGATCCCTCATAACGCACTCTTGATGATAATTCTGTAGTGTAGCTATTCGGTCATGGTCATCGAGGGTGATTTCCTCTTTCACCAATCTCGATACGGCTCTGTCGTTCAACACCTCAAGTGTGAACCTCGATGGTGGTCCCTCTTACGTTCACCTTGATGATTACATTGAGTGGAATCCACCGGGGGTGATTCCTCGGGTTTTCCCCTTGATGTCTGGACACACAATTACCTTGACTTTACTTGAGACCTTAGTGAAAGTCGGGCGGGCCGGGAGAGCACCCGCAAGATAATGATGTGGCACGGCCGGGCATTCTAGGACCTTGTCGTAAGTCCACGAGACGGGGCGACGGGGTCACTTTCGATCGTGAGTCTCTGCTCGTCTCCGCAAGCTAATAATACAGTGTGGTTTGGGTATTTGTTCTGAGTTGGCCTTTGGCCTTTACGCACCAACCACCACGCGAGAATAGTTATGGGCCTCGGTGTCGTGGTATCAGCCGAAGCTTTGTCAGACGTCCAGTTCAGCAGTGCGGCACGGCTGGGCCGACACCATCTTGTAGTGGTGGATCCTGGACCCGCCCTGTACGCAATGATCCGGAGTGCAACGGGCGATGGGCCCAGACCCCGGAGCGCTTAGGATGTAGACCGGCGGGGACCTCTCTGCTGAGCCTAGGTAGGGCTGCAACGTGTTGATCTTCCGAGGCCGGGCATTGACCCAGAAAAGTGTGTTCGGCCAGAGTGATCGAGCATGTTGGAAAACGTGGTGCACCCCTGCAGGGAAGTTATATATTCGAATACCGTGTCCACGGTAATGGACTTTCAGACTTATATCCTGATCTTATACAACTACAAATGGATACTTGAGATATGTGGCTCCGGGATTGCTTTCTCGCAGGGAGTCGAGGAAGGATCTCTGGGCATTAATGTTACAACATGTTTGTTAAACATAAACTGCTATTATTTACTCTTCTACATGCTGCAAGATGCTTGGAGCTGCTTGAAGATGCTAGTCTTTGATAGGCTAGTCCTTCCCCCTCTATTCTGGCATTCTGCAGTTCGGTCCAGAGATACAACCCTTCCATTTGATACAAATGCATACTTAGTATAGATCTGATACTTGCGAGTACTTTGGATGAATACTCACGGTTGCTTTGCTACCCCTTTTCCCCCTTCTTTCTTCTATCCGGTTGATGCAACCAGATGGTGGATCCTTGGAGCCAGACGCCACCGCCGATGGATGCTACTACATGGAGACTGCCGACGACCAGGAGTAGTTTAGGAGGTCCCAGGCAGGAGGCCTTGCCTCTTCGATCGTATTGCTTTTGTGCTAGCCTTCTTAAGGCAGTCTTGTTTAACTTATGTCTATACTCAGACATTGTCGCTTCCGCTGACTCTTGTGTATCAAGCTATGTATTCGAGCCCTCAAGGCCCCTGGCTTGTAATATAAAGCTTGTATTATTTTATTTGTGTCTAGAGTTGTGTTGTGATATCTTCCCGTGAGTCCCTGATCTTGATCGTACACATTTGCATGTATGATTATTGTACGATTGAATCAGGGGCGTCACAAGTTGGTATCAGAGCCGACTGCCTGTAGGATCCCCCTTTCCAACTCCTTGTCCGAAGTTGAGTCTAGTCTTTGAAAAACTGATTTGCTAACATGGCTGTGTGGCTTACGGGCCCACGTCGCCATTGGGTGGTATTAGGATCTTTTACTCCTCGCGTATACTTTGGGACTCTGATCTCTCTTCTATTCGGGTTAAATGATTTTGTTAACTCTTAACTCTAGGATCTCGTAAATACTTTCTCCCGGAGAGCCCCTCACTCCAGATGATTGCTTGGTGCACCATAAGATTCTGAAGATACTCTCCGATGTTTTACCGAGTCTCTTGTACCCTTCACCATTGCGATCCCTGCCACCGATAATCCTTATGCGTAACTACCTACGTTGTCGTTCATACCTTCTTCTCCAGTTGCTCTTGTTATTACAAGATGTCCTAAAATACTCTTCGATGTTTCGAGGATCCTTTATGCTTACTGCCCTGCAATCCTTGCCGCATGAATACCCCTACGGAGAATTACTCGCTCTTATCGAGTATCCATTCATCCCCAGTTATTCTTATGCTTCATAAGATACTTTTTAATACAATCCGAGCTTTCAATGACCTCTATCGCCTATTGATCTAGAAGGTCTTACCTGCCTACACTCTGGTTAATTCCACATGCCTAGCAGTATCTATTGATGTCCTTTGTCATTATCATCTTGAGTCTTTCGATTTGATATGTTTGTGTCGCAATCATCAGTTGATCCTTATAGATTATCTTTCCGGCTCAGACGTCTTCCCGAACATGGGCTGGTTCTCGGCCAATCAGATTGCCATCGATTGTGCCCTAAGTCTACTCAACTTAACCATTCTTGGTCAGAGCGTTTGCTTCTGATCTCTTGATTTTGGAAATCATAATTCCTTTGCATTTTGAACTCTGAATTAGTCAATTGCTTCTATAATCTGACCTCCTTGCATTCTTTCTTCTTCTGGTTGAGTACCGTTGCTCACATAAGATCCCTTGTGGACCACCAAATCCTTTGTGGATTTTACCCAACAACGTCCTTCATATTCAGTAACCTTGTGATCCTTTGCTCGGATACATAATGCTTTTGGTAAATTGTATCCCCCGCTCTTGTTAAGCATACTCTACTTCCAGGATTGAGTTATTTACTCATGAAGTTTGTGGTATATGTTCCTAAGATGCCGCAGTGGGTTGAGCCTACGCCTTCCCTAATCTGTGTGAACCCGAAGATTATGCGGGTTATATCGACCGACATTTCTTTGGATAAATTCTCAATCCTACAACTTTGTCAAAGGCGAGAAGTAAATGGAAGGTTATGCATTGGAGAAGTGGGAGTCGACCTTGAACTTTGTGTTCATGCCCATGGATCGGATGTGGAACTTATCATGGAAGCTTCTTATAACATTAATCCCCTTATGATAAGTTCATCTTGTATCTATGTTTGGTCCTTTGCAACCGTGGTTCCGACCATATTGTTCTCCTTTGATTCCATTTCTCGGACAAGTTAAAAGTACTTGTCTTCTGCAGAGCTTTTCATCTGTCCAACCTCTATCCGGTTCTACCTTCGAGTATTACCCTCTGGTATCTCGAGAATATCACAGAACTACATAACTTCTTATGAGTTCTTCATCAACTATTATTTCTCGCCGATTCAAATTTTCCACGGGTTCTGAATTGTTAGACACTCGAGAACACCAATAACTAATTCGAGTCTACACTTTCCTTTCCATTGTTTTGTTCAACCTTTCTTGTAACCTATCATACTTGAGCAGTGATAATTCCCTGCTTATGAAAACACCTCGGTGTACATTCTCTGTCAGTAAGACCTTGTTACTATTGTTGATGACATTCTGGTAGCCACCGATGGACCAGAACTTTGCCTATTGGCCCGCCTCGTCTTAACGAGCAGGAAAATGGTTCTCTTCGTCCCTCGCCATTAGTACCAACGTTGTTGCCAACATAACTGACAGGCTATCCTCTGACCTACCTTGCTATCATGACCGTGCATATGTTAGCGCCCTTCCTACCTTTAACCCACATGGTGGGCCCATAACCCACAACTCCACAGGATCGAAACCTGACTCTCCTGTACATCTCTATCTTCCAAAATTGTTCCTCATGCTTGGCTTTGTATGTAATTCACGAGCCACCTTCTTGTGATCTGTTCTGCTATCGGATGCAATACTTATTTTCGATGCACTGAAACCCTTTCACACTCTGTTTCAGACATCGAACGATTGTCCATCCGCTTGAAGCTTCTTATTGCTCCTCCTTACCTTGCTCTCGTTGACTTTCATCAATTTCAGATCGAGAGATGCCTCTATGCCACGTTCACCGAGATAGCCCCCAGGTACCTATCTTGTGTTGAGCTCCGTCCTTCCCGAGTCTTTCCCCCTTACTCCACTCCTTAAATCTCGGGATGAGATTTCTTGTAGTGGAGGAGATTTGTAACACCCGGATAATCAAGCTACAGTAATCCCCTACTAATGATGCCACGTCATCACTGTTACTGTTGCTAATCTCACTTTGATTCAAAACTAATTCAAATTCAATTTTAAAATAAATTCAAATAAATTAATTCTCCAAATAGTAAAACAAAAATGTTCGCCGGGTTGCAAATATTCACTAACTAAATGTCATGCGTGATTCAACATCATTTGAGATAGCTAATTTCCCCGGGAATTAAAGCAGTTCCAAATCAGCATTTTTAAATGCTTTTCCATTTATGAAAAATCCAAATCAATTCAAACTCCTCCCAAACTTTTTTGTGGCAGGTGCCAAATATTGTAATGTATTTATTTGGCCAAGTCCCACATTTTACAGAACTCCTTTTGGCAGCTCACATACTGCATAGGGGTTTTTTTCTATAAAAAGAAAAAGAGCAAAAAAAGGCGAGGAGAGAAAAGAAGCCCCCAGCTCCCCATGGGCCTCGGCCCATCCCACCTCAGCTGCCCAGCCCACCCCGACTGGCCCAGCCGCGCCTGCATAACCTCCCCCCCCCCCCCCCGTGGAACCCTAGCCCGCTACACCCAACTTCCCCCACACGATCTCCCCCACTCCCCTCGATCTCTCCCACGCCTCTCTCCCTTTCCCCCATCTGGATCGGGGAAGAGGAGCCAGATCCCGCACTGTTCCGCGCCCCTGACGCCGGCGCCCGTCCCTAGCACCGCCTCCCAACGTGCCGGACCGCTGCTCGCTGGACTGCCTCGCCTCGCCTCTTCGTCCCCTCCCGCACGGCGCCCGACACCTCCTCAATCCGTGCTGGAACGGGGGCACGACCCCGCGGCGCTCCCGCCGCCGCCTGGAGGCCTCTCTTCCCTCGCCGGACCTCCTCCGCGGAGCCCTGCCTCGCTGGACGCCCTCGCCACCTCGTCCGCGACCGCGCCGACGCCGGGCTGCCTCGTCCACTTCGCCGTCATCCACATCGTCCTCTTCCTCGTCGGACCTCCCCGAACCCCCCCGAGCCCTCTGCCTAGACCCCACGCTCTCGCAGTGAGCCGCCGCGCTGGTTGCGCCTCCCTTCTCCTCCCCCTCTGCTCCCGTACTCCGCCGCGGTCGTCGCTCGCGCCGTGCGACCCAGCCACGCCCGAGGCGCGTGCCTGCGCACCGCCATCCTTGCGATAGCAGCGCTCGCCGCACCCCCCTTGCGCGCCCACCTCCGGCCGCTGTCGCCGCCGTGACCGCTGCCGTCCTCTGCTGCACCCCGCCCTGCTGGTCGGGGCTAACGGCTCCGCCCGCCGTGGCCCTCCCCCGCTGCGGCAAGCCCTGCCGTGGCCATGACCGCGCCCCGCCCTGGGCAGACTACGGGCACCCGTCACGCCCGTGCCCGCTGCCTGTTAAGCCGCGTCCACCCCTGATGGCCAATAGGCCACTTACACGTGGGGCCCAGTCCCCAGGAACTCAAAAAAAATTATATAAAATATATAGTAAATAATTATTTAATTAATTAAATAAATAAATTAACTTAATTAATCCTGATAATTAACCTGCTAATTACCTGATTAGTTAAGTTGGGTCAATGACGGACGGGCCCCACTGCCCCTTTTGACCAGTCCACCCAGTCAGAGTTGACTGTTGACCTTGCTGATGTCACCTTGACGTCGTGCTGATGTAATAACCCCATTTTGGTTTTAATAATAATTTCAGGAATTGTTTAAATCTTTGAAAAATCATAGAAAATAATCCGTAACACGGATGAAAAAAATTTCTACATGAAAGTTGCTCAGAACGACGAGACGAATCCGAACACGCGATCCATTCATCCGCCACACGTCCCTAGCATAGCAAATGTTGAAATTTTCCCCTCTGGTTCATCTATCTGACAGACGTCCGGAACCGGGAAAACTTTCCCGGATGTTTCCCCCTTCGCCAATATCACCTAGCACTGCGTTAGAACACATCTAGCTTTGCCTGTTGTCATGTGATGCTCTTGCTTGCTATGTATTTACTGTTTCTTCCCCCTCTTCTTCTCCGGTAGACTTCGAGACCGATGTTTATGCCCCTGTGATCGACTACGTTGACGACGACCCTCCTTGTCTGAGCAACCAGGCAAGCCCCCCCCTTTGATCATCCCGATATCGCCCATTCTATACTCTTATGCTTGCATTAGATTTTGCTATTGTTATTGTTTGCTCCTATTCTGATGCATAGCCTACTTTTGTACCTGCTATTGTTACCTACCTGCTTATCCTAAACTGCTTAGTGTAGGTTGGTTAGTGATCCATCAGTGACACCCACCTTGTCCTTGTTGCCCCTACTTCATTATTGATGAATCGATCAGCGTGATCGACGACCAGAGCCGGACATCTCACATCACATCATGCCCCTTTTGTTGCTCGACTCTGCAGAGCTACTATCGAGTGCCGAGGGTGATCCCTCATAATGCACTCCTGCTAATAATTCTGTAGTGTAGCTATTTGGTCGTGGTCATCGAGGGTGATTTCCTCTTTCACCATTCCCGATACGGCTCTGTCGTTCAACACCTCAAGTGTGAACCTCGAGGGTGGTCCCTCTTACGTTCACCTTGATGATTACATTGAGTGGAATCCACCGGGGGTGATTCCTCGGGTTATCTCCTTGATGTCTGGACACACAGTTACCTTGACTTTACTTAAGACCTTGGTGAAAGTCGGGCGGGCCCGAAGAGCACCCGCAAGATAATGACGTGGCACGGCCGGGCATTCTAGGCCCTTGTCGTAAGTCCACGAGACGGGGCGACGGGGTCACTTTCGATCGTGAGTCTCTGCTCGTCTCCGCAAGCTAATAATACACTATGGTTTGCGTATTTGTTTTGAGTTGGCCTTTGGCCTTTACGCACCAACCACCACGCGAGAATAGTTATGGGCCTCGGCGTCGTGGTATCAGCCGAAGCTTTGTCAGACGTCCAGTTCAGCAGTGCGGCACGGCTGGGCCGGCACCATCCTGTAGTGGTGGAGCCTGGACCCGCCCTGTACGCAACGATTCAGAGTGCAACGGGCGATGGGCCCAGACCCCGGAGCGCTTAGGATGTAGACCGGCGGGGACCTCTCTGCTGAGCCTAGGTAGGGCTGCGACGTGTTGATCTTCCGAGGCCGGGCATTGACCCAGAAAAGTGTGTCCAGCCAGAGTGATCGAGCGTGTTGGAAAACATGGTGCACCCCTGCAGGGAAGTTATATATTCGAATACCGTGCCCACGGTAATGGACGTTCAGACTTATATCCTGATCTTATACAACTACAAATGGATACTTGAGATATGTGGCTCCAGGATTGCTTTCTCGCAAGGAGTCGAGGAAGGATCTCTGGGCATTAATGTTACAACATGTTCGTTAAATATAAACTGTTATTCTTTACTCTTCTACATGCTGCAAGATGCTTGGAGCTGCTTGAAGATGCTAGTCTTCGATAGCTAGGCCTTCCCCCTCTATTCTGGCATTCCGCAGTTCAGTCCACAGATACAACCCTTCCATTTGATACAAATGCATACTTAGTATAGATATAATGCTTGCGAGTACTTTGGATGAGTACTCACGGTTGCTTTGCTACCCCTTTCCCCCCTTCTTTCTTCTTTCCGGTTGATGCAACTAGATGGTGGATCCTTGGAGCCAGACGCCACCGCCGATGGATGCTACTACATGGAGACCGCCGACGACCAGGAGTAGTTTAGGAGGTCCCAGGCAGGAGGCCTTTCCTCTTCGATCGTGTTGCTTTTGTGCTAGCCTTCTTAAGGCAGTCTTGTTTAACTTATGTCTGTACTCAGATATTGTTGCTTCCACTGACTCTTGTGTATCAAGCTATGTATTCGAGCCCTCAAGGCCCCTGGCTTGTAATATAAAGCTTGTATTATTTTATTTGTGTCTAGAGTTGTGTTGCGATATCTTCCAGTGAGTCCCTGATCTTGATCGTACATATTTGCGTGTATGATTAGTGTACGATTGAATCGGGAGCATCACAGATCAACGCAGTGGCACGGAAAATAACCTGCAAAAAATGAATATTTGTTGTTCTGTTAAAAACCAAATCATTTCTGCAGTTCCAGACTGCCCATAATAAAGCACATACTCCTACGCGAATGTGTCTTGCTGTTTCGGACTCTATCCCATTAAGCCACGTTCCAAATAACATGCTGATAGAATTGGGAGGAGTAATGTTAAAAGCTATATGCATCGTCCGCCTAGAACCTTGGCCAACGGGCAATCAAGAAAAAGGTACTTGATAGTTTCATCCCAATCACAAAAACTACACCTAGTAGGTCCTGTCTAGTTGCTTTGCCAGATTGTCCTTAGTTAAGATGACTTGTTTATATACAAACCACATAAACACTTTAATTTTCAAAGGAACTTTGACTTTCCAAACATATTGGAACTAGGAATGGAGCTAGAATTGATAACATCAAGATACATTGATTTAACTGTAAACTCCCCAGTCTTAGTAAGCTTCCAGCGCAACTGATCGGGCTGTTGAGACAGCTGAACCTCCATCAGTCTACTCACTAAATGGAGCCACGCTTCCCAATGATTACCGGCAAGCGTCCTCCTGAATTGAATATCAAGGGGGATGGACTGAAGTACCGTTGCGACATAAGCTTCGCGACGTTGAACAATACTATAAAGAGACAGGTATTGAAGCGCGAGGGGTGTCTCTCCTAGCCAAGTATCCTCCCAGAATCGCGTGTTGGCGCCATTTTCGATTATAAACTTTGTCCTATTAAAAAAAGGCTGATTTGACTCTCATGAGCCCTTTCCAAAAAGGCAAGTCCGCCGGCCTCGCTGTCACCTCGGACTATACCTGGCCATACCTCGCGCCGGGCCGGGCCTAGCCAAGCCCGACGCGAAAAACCCAGGCCCTGGCCCGGCCCGGCCATCAGGCCTGTTTTCTAGGCCCGAGCCCGGCCCGGTGGCAGCGTCGGGCCGGGTCGGGCCGGCTTCCCATGGCAAGGTATACCTGGGACCAAGTTTTGGAGTGAAGATACTTACTACGGAGAATTTGCGCCCATGTGGCCTCAGTCTCAACAGATAACTTATACAACCACTTGCTGAGAAGACATCTATTTTTGACTTCAAGACTTTCAATGCCAAGACCCCCATGATTTCCAAACACTCAATATGTTTCAAAAATTGATACCGGCGTTTTGGAAATTGTCTCTCCCTTTTCTAGAAAAAATAACAACGGTTTTGAAACTGAGTTTAACCATATATACATGGAGGGAGTACTCGAACTTAGAATGTCCTGCCACAATAAGGATTGGTTGATCCGTGCGAAGGAGATGGCGCAGGCGGCGCTGGCAGCGGAGGCTGCTCAACACGCGGAGCGTCTGGCAGTGGAGGCTGAGCCCTCGACGGTGCCAACGATCTGGCCCGATGGGGATAAAGCAACAGGGGTTGTTGCTCCCCCCTCACCTCGCTGCGGCAAGGTGAGGAGGGTGGCCAAGGAGATCACCTCCAGGGGGTGCGCCTGCGTAACCGCGTCATTTAGATGCGTGTGCTTCTTTGGAACATTTGTGTCTTCGGCCACTCGGGTCGGCGCACCCAACCGAAGGATTATATTAGGAAAGAGACGATAGATATCGTAGGGCTCCACGAAACGATTAAATCAGAGTTCCGGCATCAAGATATCTTAGATATTGATCCCTTAGAGCGCTTTGTTTGGCATCATAGCCCGGCTCACAGCCACTCGGGTGGCATGCTGCTAGGTTTCTACAGTGCCACATATGAGGTCTGACTTGGGAGGTTGGCACTTTCTTTATTGCGGCCAACATCCGCGTGCGAGCGTCGCTTCACGAGCTCGCGATCGTGCAAGTCTACGGACCAGCAGATCACTCCCGCTCGGCTGAGTTCTTGGGAGAACTGGAAGCCAAGGTGATGGTTGCAGCTCAGATCCTGCTCATGGTGGGAGGAGACTTTAACCTGATTCGTTCGGGTGCGGACAAAAACAATGACAACATCAATTGGTCAAGGGTGGCCATGTTCAACAACGCGATTGCGTCTATGGCACTTAGGGAAGTGGCCAGAACTGGGGAAGATTTCCAGGACCTGTACGTTCTGGCGGTCAACCCGGAGCAAAGCATTGCCACGCCTCTTGCCACCTCCCCCCCCCCCCCCCCCCCGGCGATCTTTTTCTGGCGTGAGTTAACGGGAACAGAACAAGCTCACCTAGCGGACTTGCTTGATCTCATCGCGCCGGTGTCGCTATCCATGTCCGAGGACACAGTGACTTGGTCCCTGACCCCGTCTGGCAAGTTTTCGGTCAAGTCACTGTACCGAAAGCTGTGTCAGGGCCAGTCCTTCCAAGTGCCGAAAGGCTTATGGAATGCACGCCTCCCGCTTAAGATTAAGGTGTTCTTTTGGCAACTGTTTCGCAACAGATTGCCCACTTCGGCTAACGTTGCCAAACGCAACGGCCCGTCGACCGGTCTGTGTGCGATTTTTAACGTCGCGGAAGATGCGAATCACGTTTTCTTCCGCTGTCCGCTTGCACGTTTTGCTTGGAGTGCGGTCCGCGCTGCAGCCAACACCTCTTGGAACCCGCGCTCAGCCTCCAACCTTGCGGCCATCGTAGATTCCGTTAAAGGAGGCAACAACCGAGTGCTTTGGAGCTGTCTTGAAGCCTTGGCCTGGGCTCTTTGGCTCACCAGGAACAAACTAGCGATCGAGGGTATCTTCCCAACGCACCCTGCTAACATCATCTATAAATGCAACCTCTTCCTGCAGCAGTGGAGTCCGTTGACGAGGCGCAAGGATGCTGACAAACTGAAGCAAGCCCAAGATCGTCTGCGCCAAGTCTACGTTTTGGCTAGGGAGCCACCCGCCACTTCTACGTCATGAAGTGGCCCTTTTGTCTTGCGCTCGAGCGAGCCTGCGTGCTCTATGCTCTGGCTTCGGGCCTTGTAATTGCATCGCTGCGTGCTCTTTTGGCCTGTACTTAAACTCTCGTGACTCCGCGTCGGCGTTGGCCTTGAGCCTCCGTGCTCGTGTTCGTTGTCTAAGACTATGTTTGCTACACTGCCTAAGTTGTGGGCTTTGTTAATTTAAAGCCGGACGCGTCTAGCGTCTTCGTTCTAAAAAAAACTGAGTTTAACTACATATACATGGAGGGAGTACTCAAACTTAGAATCTCCTGCCACAATAAGGATCGTTTAGTATCCGATTCCGACCACAAGTTGAAGAATCAGAGTCATGCATAATCAAACCTCCAATTTAATTATAGATCACACCACAGATCTGAAGATCCATGTGAGAGTTTCATACAATTGTTGAGATTCCAGGCTGCGACTGCGTCGGGCTGTCTTCCTGTCTGTCCATCTTGTTATCTTGTTGTAGCTGCTGTGCTGGGCGTATAAATATAAATATTTATTTTGCATCATCTCATAATCATTAGGACAATTAAGGACACTGTTACGCTAACAGACATAGACCAGTAACATGAGTGCTGACTCGAACAATTGTCCTATTATGTTGATCAGATCATATTCATATCTATTTTAATACTACTATTTGTCAGGTTCTTTTTAATCTGTCAAAAAATGGAACCACATGTCCTTTAGAAGTTGCATTATCATCCTGAGGGTGAGGATGAAAAAGTAGACACGGGGAAAGCTTATAGCAAGACTCAAACAGGATACAGATAATGTGGGATCAGCATGTTTGGGTTGTAAATTGATCTGAGAAAAGAGCAACAAAAGAGGGAGGAGCTGCTACACTTTTTTTGTCTATCCTTTGCTTTGTCTAAGCCTACACACCTACAAGTAACTAGTTAGCCCATGCACCAAATCAGATGCAAGCAAAGAGATATCCATCCAAAGGAGACAGGCAGAGACAACATTCCACACCAAAAAAATATTCTGGTGACAAGCAAGAAGCTGGCTTAGTGCAGAGGACAAGTAGTTAGTTGTAAATGAGGCTTTTTTTTGAGAAGGGAAAAGAGCACTAGCAGTTTTTAGTCCCAAACAAGAGGAAAAGCCCAAGAGAGCAAGGCTTTGTTTTTCTTCCTTTTATCCCCCCACGCACACTTTCACCGCTTTTGAGGCCACCCCTGCACCTTTCCTTCCATTCTTTAGGCTTATGCACCTGAAGAAGGTTTCAAGTTTAGGCCCTGTTTGGTTTCAAATAAGTCACCAACTTATAAGTCGAAAAGTGAAAAAAGTGACTTATTTTGCCAAACAGACCTGACTTATAAGTCACCCCAACTTATAAGTCATAAGTTGCTCCACCCCAACTTAAAACTTATAAGTCACCTCCTTTTGCGTGGGTCCTACTATCTGCATGATGTTGATTGGTGTGGGTAGGTGTGTCAGATGACTTATAAGTCAGGTGACAACCAAACGGGCGTGACTTATAAGTCACTCGTTTTAAGTCACCTGACTTATAAGTCGGGTGACTTATTGGAACCAAACAGGCCCTTAAACATTCTATTCTTAGGACAAAAACATGGGGTTTTGTCTCCTAATGCCTGGTTTTTACCCCTGATTTGTACTCCTATGTATGGGCATGGTCCACCATTTCCATGCTGGCGGAAGCTTTTGTTTAACAGCTCTAGATGATGGAGCCTTTCACCAATAAGCAGTCACTACCACTGTTCAAGTAGCACTTCGCTGTTAGTACTCCATCCGTTTCTTTTTAGTTTGCATATAAGATTTGATCAAAGTAAACTTTGTAAAATTTAATTAGCTTTGTAGAAAAAATATCAACATGCACACTATGAAATCAATAATATTAGATGCATGATGAAATTAATTTTCATAACATATAACTTAGTATTGTAGATATTAATATTTTTTCTATGAAGTTAGTCAAACTTTACAAAATTTGACTTTGACCAAATCTTATATGCAGACTAAAAAGAAACGGAGGGAGTAATTGATTATGTTGTTCTGATGCATGCTCTCCTTTCTTTACCTTTTATTTTCCTTTTCGATTTGAAAAGTGATAGAGGCAACGAGGTTACATGTAGCTTTCGAGTTCTCCACTGAGGAAATAAATGAGCAAACCTCTCCAGTGTATGTGGTGGTTAGGCTGGTTAGTAAATGCCACAGTCAAAGATCCTGTATATATCATCCTGCAGTTGCTATAAATGTTGTAGCAGATCCCTTGCACTCATATCATATCGCACTCTGTTGTTCACTTGCCCATCAATGCCACAGCGATCTCCATGTGAAAGGGACAGAGATTTTGAAATGTGTTCTTCTCTTGACTGTCACATCTTGGAAAACCTACTCACTGCAATTGAAACTGTGCGCCAGGGTTAAGCAGAGACATACTATTAGTCCTAAATGTACTAGTACTACGTACAGGCACTGCTTAATTAAGGACGTGCTGCATTGATGTGGCATTGCTTCATGTGGCCATTGGTTGGGGGGCCTGCTCCCTTTTTATATGGTTGAAATCTTGGAGCAAGAAAAGCGAGAGAGCAGCCCTAACGCTTGCGTTGGCATTTGTCACCAAGCATTGGCTTATTAGCAAGACAATCTTCCATTAATCTAATCATAGAATCTCTCAGCTTCACAGTCAGCACATGAAATTAGTGACGTACTGCCCATGGTCAGGGTAGACACACAAAAAAATGAATGAAAAATTGAAAACTAGCACACAAATAACCGAGTAGCTAGTTTCTCCTGCTAGCCGTGAAGCTAATTTTTTTTCCCTTTGACCTAGTCGAGTTAAAAAGGTGCAGCATGATTAAGAAAGGCAAAGGAAAAAAGAGCCGTCTGTTTTGTGGAGATCTTTATGCAAGTTCCTTTTTGCAGTTGCAGGCATTACACATGCTAATCGGCTCATGGTGATGTTGTTGCGTGTGGTTAATTGGGGGGTTTCTGTTCTGCGGATAATGAGGCTTTGCAAAATGTCCACTATCTCCATCTGTTCAAAAAAGAAAACAAAAAAGAAAATGTCCACTACCAGTAGAGTAGTTACTTTGACCTGAGGAGTAGGTGGTGGTGGGTAGATGGCAGCGGTGGCTATGTATGTGCAGGGGCAGGGCAGAGCTTCTTGGAGCCTAGTGTGCCTTTCTGAAGCCACCATTCTGCTCGCTTGCATCATTGGGTTGGGTTTGGGTGCTCCCTCTCCCTCTCTCCCCCACCCCCGCTTCACTGCTCCAGCCTTCAACTCTCTTTCTCCCACCTCTGCTCCACTGCTCGGCTCTTCAATCAATTCCGAGCACTCCACCAGCTAAAATTGTGTGAGTTCTCTCTTTTCTATTTATTCTGTGTTCTTCGTTGCATTGCTCTCCCTGTGTCTTGGCGCAAGCTTGTTCGGTTCTTGATCAGTTGCACTGCCATGGTTTTGCTCCTGAGTTCATGCTGATTTCATTCAGTTCTTGGTTGGTTTCAAGAATGAGAGAGATGGAGGCACTGGAGAAGAAAGGCCACAGATCCTTGGCCAAGGCCAAACCAGTGAAGCCCTCCTACAACTACAATGCCCCATCCAGGCACAAGCGTTCCAAGAGGTCGGTGGAAACATCATCTTCTCCTCTGCAAATTTCCCTCTTCCTTTTCTCATCTTGATTGATGCTTATAAGTTAGGGCTCATCAAATTGTTTTTATGCTTCGTGTAATGGCAGTGATTTGGAGGAGAAAAATGCCAAGGATGCGCTGCATTCTTCGCACAAAGCGTCTCATAATCAGCCAAAGTTGGTAAGTTTTTGCCCTTTTTCTTGTGCTCCATATAGTGCCACTGGTTCTCTGTAGATTTGAGATTTCCCCCTTTTTTTTGTGGTGTCTTCTAGAATGGTACAAACTCAAACTATCATCTGCAGAGCGAAACCAACAAGGGAATCCAGCCCAAGACTGACACGCAAGACTCCCTCAGAAAAGAGGCAAGCACCCAGCATTTTTTTTTTTTTTTTTGCTGTTGTTAGCTCACAGGAGACTGAATCTTGAAAGAATTGCCACAACATTTTCATCTCCGGATGCTGAACTGCACTCAGCATCATTTTGGTCTAATGAGATGAAGATGATGCTCTGATGCAGATTGTGCAGCTGGAGAGGCACCTTGACGATCAGCAAACGGTGCGCGGCGCACTGGAGAAAGCGTTGGGGCCCAACCCTGCTCCGGTCACTCTCTCCAATGAGAGCTCAATCCTCCAGGTGAGACTTACAGTTTTACCAGGAAATCTATATTTCATTTTAACACCATCTGTTAATTCATGAACAGTACTATATGTTCATCGGATGAAACTGAAACTGATGTTTTCTTTTGGCAGCCCACTAACCAGCTGATAAGGGAGGTTGCGACATTGGAGCTGGAGATCAAGCACCTGGAACAGTACCTCCTAACATTGTACAGGAAGGCATTTGAGCAAGCGCCCATGGTGCCATCCTCACTTGTCGTCCGTCAGGAGGAGCCGGCGCCGCCAAAGCCGTCAGTGAGCTCACGGTCTGCGCTGATGGAGGAAACGCCCAAGCCAAAGGCCGCCGCCGGAAGAGGTGGCGATGCAATGCTCCATTACAGCTGCCCTCCGCTTAGCAAGAGGAGGAATGGCACGATGATGGAGGACTGCTCTCCGTCCACATGCCCAACCAAGGCCATGGACTCTGATCATGGCCTGCGCAGCCAGTCTGCGCTGTCGTTCCGCGGCGTGTGCTCGTCGAGGATATCGCCGTCGGAGGAGAGCCTGGCGAGAGCTCTTCGCTCGTGCCACTCTCAACCTTTCTCGTTCTTGGAGGTGACCCATCTGAATTTTCCAATTCGACAGTTGGCTCAGTTGTTTCCTGTTGCACTCCAGACAGTAACATACGTACTAGTAACAGAAACTTCACTGAAATTTGAATAAATGTGCTGCAACGGCAACATTCAAATTCAAAATGGTTGATGTTACTGTTGCAAACTGTTGCAAGATTTTAAATTCTGTTACTTATCAGCTAACATGACTGGTATCATTATGTTATTTCACAGGAAGGAGAGGCTGCTACTACATCAGGAGTGGTAAGCCTGGCTGACTATCTGGGGACTAATGTAGCCGACCACATCCCTGAAACCCCCAACAACCTTTCTGAGGAGATGGTGAGGTGCATGGCAGGGGTATACTGCAAGCTTGCAGATCCACCTCTGGTTCACCACCGTGCATCGTCGTCGCCGACGTCGTCGCTCTCCTCAACGACGAGTGTGGTCTCGCCACAGTACCTTGGGGACATGTGGAGCCCCAATTACAGGAGAGAAGCCACTCTGGACTCGCGGTTGATCAACCCGTTCCACGTCGAGGGGCTCAAGGAGTTCAGTGGACCGTACAACACCATGGTTGAGGTCCCGTCGATTTCCCGCGACCGCCCAAGGCTTAGAGAAGTCGAGGATTTGCTCCAAACTTACAAGTGAGTGAGTTTTTTTCCTAGTCTCCTCAAATATATTTTTGGAAATTCTTGTGTTCTTTTTTTTTTCCGGTACTAGTGTGGTATCAGCAGTTGTGAATGAGCTAGAGCACTTATAGGTTTGATGTTTTCAGGTTAATTCTTCATCGGTTGGAGAGCGTGGACCTCCGGAGGATGGCCAACGAGGAGAAGCTCGCCTTCTGGATCAACATACACAATGCATTGTTGATGCATGTAATGCTTGCTTGCTCCCTGGTCCATACTACTCACATACTACATACAGTATATATTTGTGTGAATGACTGAAATGATGAAGCGTTGGCACAAACTCCCACAGGCTTACCTCAAGCATGGCATCCCGCAGAACCATCTGAAGAAGACATCACTTCTTGTCAAGGTAAGGTGGGACAGCTGAATCATCGAAAGCAACCGCCGTTCTTCTTCTTGTTGCTTTCTTGGGATGTGACACTGACAGAGGAAATTTCTTTTCCTCGAAACAGGCTGAGTGCAAGATCGCCGGGCGCAGCATCAACGCAGCGGCCATCCAGGGGATGGTCCTCGGATGCAGCACCCACTGTCCCGGACAGGTATGTACTCCCAAACCATGTATGGCTACGTTGCATCATTTGGTCACGAAGGCATGGTGCTGCTGCTGATCGAGTAGTAGTATCTCCAATGCTGCATCATTTGGTCAAGAAAGCATGGTGCAGATCGAGCACAATGTTCCTGCAATACTTGATTAAATGTCCGGACTGATTCTGATTGTAAACCCTTTGGCCGGCGCATGCAGTGGCTCAGGACTTTGCTGCAGCCAAGGATGAAAAGCAGAGGGAGCAAAGCAGGGGGGCAATGGCAAGCCTTTGCCATCCATCGGCCCGAGCCTCTTCTGCGCTTCGCGCTTTGCTCCGGCAGCCACTCCGATCCCGCGGTATGATATGAAGGAACTACTCCACCTCCTCTCTAGACTCTAGCACGCACGAGAATTTTTCAGATTTCCGAAAAGATGCTCCCAAAAGAAGGAACACTCTTAGCATCGAGACATACATACATACACTGCCGCGAGACTTTCTTTTGACTAATTGGATGTAGAGGAAACATGAGGAGTATAACCCTAGTAGAGTAAAGTGGAGTGGAACAAATGTTTCCCAAAGTGATAAAGCTAAATGCACCACAGCATGACACAATGATGAAACAAAACTTAACTTGACACCCCTTTTTCTTTCTCCATGGAATGTTGCTGCATCTTTTCTTTTGTTGGCCAAAGTAAGTACCAACCAGCAGTCCAGCAGTAGATTACTGATCCATGCGTGGCGCGGTGGGCATTCAGGTGAGGGTGTACACGCCGAAGCGGCTGTTCCAGCAGCTCGAGGCGGCCAAGGAGGAGTACATCCGTGCCACGGTTGGGGTCCGCCCGCCGGACCATCAGCACCGCCGCGGCAGGGTGCTGCTTCCCAAGCTGGTGGAGGCGTACGCCAGGGACGTCGGCCTCTCGCCGGAGCGGCTCCTCGACGCGGCGCAGCGGTGCCTGCCGGAGAGCGTGCGGGCAGCGGTGCAGCGGTGCCGGCAGCAGCAGCAGGGGACGACGGCGAGCAAGGCGGTGGTGGAGTGGGCGCCGCACAGGCAGGGCTTTCGGTACCTGCTCGCCAGGGACCTCGCGTTCCCGCACCTCAGCTGATCGCAGCTTCCACGGGCCATCGGCCTTTGCTTGACTTGACTTCGTTGATTAGTGGCAGTGAATGAGATTAATTAAGTCATCACTAAATTGTTGATAGATTTGGTTCTAGGATTACACCACTCATCTCCATTTTCTTGTGTGTATCTACTTTGTCCAAGGAGATGCGCGCGCTGTAAAAAGATTTTGCCTTTTGTAGATAAAGATATGATGGAGGATGAGACCAATTGTTGTTTCAATCTTTCACTGGAAATTTCATACTGTCAGTATTGAGTGCAGGGGCGGGCCCAGGATTTAAAGAGGGTATATTTAGAAATGGCAAGACTAACGATTCTTTAATAGCCTAAAAGCCTATAATGGGGCATAAATGAATACGTAAAGGACTGCTAATTTTTACAAGTAATGATCATAGTCACATTGTTACAAATTTACGGACATTCTCACATTACAAATTCGCACTACAAATCGTGAACATTTTTTTTTTGAAAACATCTCGCATGAATTAATTAAGGGCATGTTCGGAAGCCCTTCAACTCTCTACTCCATCAACTCCAGGTCCAGATCTCACCCGAGCGCTCCAACTCCTCGCTTTGAGGGAGAGAAGCCGGCGATCCGGTACGTGCAAGTTTGCTTGAGTTACCGAGTTGGCAAACTCATGCTCCGCGAAAACTGGGAAATTGAAGTTGTCGATAATTACACCGAGGGTGGGACTGCAAAGTGAAACGGCTGGTACCGGTTCGATCGATCGGGCAAGAACACCTGGTCACGCATCTCCGCCTGACCAGGCCTACGGCCCAGCCCTTCTTTCCCACACCGTTTGGAATGTCATCTTGCTCCGTATGGGCCACATAGGGGCGATTTGATGGGCTTCAGGCACGCTCCCTCCTACCAGCGAGAAGCGGTCTTGCCGAACGGATCGCTCGCTCTAGGATCCATCGTGAGAAGCTGGAGGAGGCCAAATTTGGTGTTTTGACCCCTTTTGAAAAGTTTAGCCCGATTTGACCCTGCTTTCAATTTTTTTTAGGATTTAACCCTTTTCCTACCGCCAGGGGAGATGGCGGTAGGGTATAACTGCCTACCGCCGAGGTCTCTGGCAGTATGGTTGACGGCAGAGGCGGATGGTCGTTGTCCGTTGCTGGCGTGGCCAGGAGTCCCTACCGCCAAAGTGGGAGGCGGTAGCTAGGACAAACCTACTGACAGGATCCCTGGAGGTAGACATTAAACCCTCTAAAAACCCCTCGCTCCGGTCTGTACTGTTCCGGAAAGCGCACTATTTTACGGTAGGGTATGCAACCCCATCGCAATAGCCCTCGGCGGTAGGTGTCGATTAGGCGAATTCGATGTTGATCCTAAAAGTGGTTTATTTTTTACAGTAGGGTGTGCAACCATACCGCCAGAGTCTCTGGCGGTAGGGATCTGCCCCCTACAAAGTTTATTTTGTTTCCTGCACAAAACTTCATCATTCAATAACCATATTCTCACACATCATAATATAGTCCGGAAATATAAATTATTATCACACATCGAAAGTAAAGGATAGATACTTCAACATATCCAAGATAGCAAATAGATGATAGTCATAGTTCAACCTAACTAACAAGTTCTCCTCGTTCAACTCAACATAAAGGAAATAGTTCAGCTCAACACATAGAAAATAGTCCATGTTCACTTAGCCTTCCTCCCTCTCTTGGTGGTACGCTCCTCGTTTCTCTTTGAGCAGGTTCCATCCGAATTTTTCGTGCGACGAGGAGGACGCACTTTCTGACATGGGGATGGACTCTGCCAATGCCTCTTTGGTCCTTTCTCCCTCTTGTCATGGGTTGGCTGAGTGGGTGGAGGTCCGTCATCGTCGCCGTACTCCTCCTCGCCACCTCCTTCCTTCTCTTCCTCGGCTTGCTCCTCATCCTCTTCTTCCTCATCATCTTCTCCCTCGTTCTCCTCAAAAATGCGACACAACGAGGTGGCAAGGCTTAAGGAAACTCCGCCAGCATGGCTCGATGAAGCGAGGGTACGTGTAGACGGTCTAGGAACATTCGCATCAGCCGAGCTAGTGCACCCAAGAATGCCCATTAGCTTGCGGCAACGGTTCATGATCTTATGCAATAACAAATAAAGAAGAACATGGTATGGATCAACTTTAGGGTTATAAATAAAGAAGAACATGGCATGAACCAAATTTGTGTTTACTCGACCATAAGGTAAGGCTAGGAGGAGGCTCAAACTTACCTTCACCGCTTCCCTCAACTTGTTGTCAGAATCCTCAGCCCCGAGTGGTTGCTACCTCTTGAGCACTGTGTTGGTTTTCCCTTGAAGAGGAAAGGGTGATGCAGCAAAGTAGTGTAAGTATTTTCCTCAGTTTTTGAGAACCAAAGTATCAATCCAGTAGGAGGCTACACGCAAGTCCCTCGTACCTACACAAACAAACAAGAACCTCGCAACCAACGCCATAAAGGGGTTGGCAATCCCTTCACGGCCACTTGCAAAAGTGAGATCTGATAGAGATAATAATAAGATAAATATTTTTGGTATTTTTATGATATAGATTGGAAAGTAAAGATTGCAAAGTAAAGTAGATCGTAAACTTATATGATGGAAAATAGACCCGGGAGCCATAGGTTTCACTAGTGGCTTCTCTCAAGATAGCATAAGTATTACGGTGGGTGAACAAATTACTGTCGAGCAATTGATAGAAAAGTGCATAGTTATGAGAATATTTAGGCATGATCATGTATATAGGCATCACGTCCACGACAAGTAGACTGACTCCTGCCTGCATCTACTACTATTACTCCACACATCGACCGCTATCCAGCATGCATCTAGAGTATTAAGTTCATAAGAACAGAGTAACGCATTAGGCAAGATGACATGATGTAGAGGGATAAACTCAAGCAATATGATATAAACCCCATATTTTTATCCTCGATGGTAACAATACAATACGTGCCTCGCTGCCCCTGCTGTTACTGGGAAAGGACACCGCAAGATTGAACCCAAAGCTAGGCACTTCTCCCATTGCAAGAAAGATCAATCTAGTAGGCCAAACCAAACTGATAATTCGAAGAGACTTGCAAAGATAACCAATCATACATAAAAGAATTCAGAGGAGATTCAAATATTTCTCATAGATAAACTTGATCATAAACCCACAATTCATCGGATCTCGGCAAACACACCACAAAAAGAGTTACATCGAATAGATCTCCAAGAAGATCGAGGAGAACTTTGTATTGAGACTCAAAGAGAGAGAAGAAGCCATCTAGCTAATAACTATGGACCCGAAGGTCTGTGGTAAACTACTCACAACTGATCGGAGAGGCTATGGTGTTGATGTAGAAGCCCTCCGCGATCAATTTCCCCTCCGGCGGAGCGCCAAAAAAGGCTCCAAGATGGGATCTCACGGGTCCAGAAGGTTGCGGCGGTGGAAATAGGGTTTCGTGGTGCTCCTTGATGTTTTCAGTGTATGTTGGTATATATAGGCGAAAGAAGTCGGTCAGGGGAGCCACAAGGGGCCCACGAGGGTGGGGGGCGTGCCCACCCCCTAGGGCGGGCCCTCCTGCCTCGTGGCTTCCTCGTTTGCTTCTTGACGTACACTCCAAGTGCCCTGGATTGCGTTTGTTCCAAAAATAACTCTCCCGAAGGTTTCATTCCTTTTGGACTCCGTTTGATATTCCTTTTCTGCGAAACACTGAAATAGGCAAAAAAACAGCAATTTGGGTTGGGCCTCCGGTTAATAGGTTAGTCCCAAAAATGATATAAAAGTGTATAGTAAATCCCATAAACATCCAAAACGGGTAATATAATAACATGGAACAATCAAAAATTGTAGATACGTTGGAGACGTATCAAGCACCCCCAAGCTTAATTCCTGCTCGTCCTCGAGTAGGTAAATGATAAAAACAGAATTTTTGATGTGGAATGCTACCTAGCATATTTCTCAATGTAATTTTTTTATTGTGGCATGAATGTTAAGATCCAAATGATTCAAGATAAAATTTCATATTAACATAAAAATAGTAATACTTCAAGCATACTAGCAAGTAATCATGTCTTATCAAAATAACATAGCCAAAGAAAGCTTATCCCTACAAAATCATATAGTTAGGCTATGCTTCATTTTCGTCACACAAAATACTCCCATCATGCACAACCCTGGTTTCAGCCAAGCAATTGTTCATACTTTTTAACGCGCTTCAGGTTTTTCAACTCTCATGCAATACATGAGCGTAAGCCATGGACATAGCACTATATGTGGAATAAGATGGTGGTTGTGGAGAAGACAAAAAGGGAGAAGATAGTCTCACATCAACTAGGCATATCAATGGGCTATGGAGATGCCCTTTAATAGATATCAATGTGAGTGAGTAGGGATTGCCATGCAACGGATGCACTAGAGCTATAAATGTATGAAATCTCAACAAAAGAAACTAAGTGGGTGTGCATCCAACTTGCTTGCTCACGAAGACCTAGGGCATTTTGAGGAAGCCCATCATTGGAATATATGATAACCCACAAGTATAGGGGATCGCAACAGCTTTCGAGGGTAGAGTATTCAACCCAAATTTATTGATTCGACACAAGGGGAGCCAAAGAATATTCTTGAGTATTAGCAGTTGAGTTGTCAATTCAACCACACCTAGATGACTTAGTATCTACAACAAAGTGTTTAGTAGCAAAAGTGGTATGATAATAAAGGTAACAGTAGCAAAAGTAAAGATAAATGTTTTTGGGTTTTTGTAGTAGTTGTAACAGTAGCAACGAAAAAGTAAATAAGCGAAGAACAATATATGAAAAGCTCGTAGCCAATAGATCAGTGATGGATAACTATGCCGGATGCGATTCCTCATGCAATAGTTATAACATAGGGTGATATAGAACCAGCTCCAATTCATAAATGTAATGTAGGCATGTATTCCGTAAATAGTCATACGTGCTTATGGAAAAGAACTTGCATGACGTCTTTTGTCCTACCCTCCCATTGAAGCGGGGTCCTAGCGGAAACTAAGGGATATTAAGGCCTCCTTTTAATAGAGAACCGGACCAAAGCATTAACACATAGTGAATACATGAACTCCCCAAACTACGGTCATCACCGAGAAGTATCCCGATTATTGTCACTTCGGGGTTGTCGGATCATAACACATAATAGGTGACTATAGACTTGCAAGATAGGATCAAGAACACACATATATTCATGAAAACATAATAGGTTCAGATCTGAAATCATGGCACTCGGGCCCTAGTGACAAGCATTAAGCATAGCAAGTCATAGCAACATCAATCTCGGAACATAGTGGATACTAGGGATCAAACCCTAACAAAACTAACTTGATTACATGGTAAATCTCATCCAACCCATCACCATCCAGCAAGCCTACGGTGGAATTACTCACGCACGACGGTGAGCATCATGAAATTGGTGATGGAGGATGGTTGATGATGACGACGGCGACGAATCCCCCCTCTCCGGAGCCCCGAACGGACTCCAGATCAGCCCTCCCGAGACAGAGTAGGGCTTGGCAGCGGCTCCGTGTCGTGAAACGCGATGAAACTTTCTCTCTGGTTTTTTTCTCCCCGAGACGGAATATATGGAGTTGGAGTTGAGGTCGGAGGAGGTCCAGGGGGCCCACGAGATATGGGGCCACGCCCTAGGGGGGGGCGCCCCCCTGTCTCGTGGACAGGCCGTGGGCCCCCTGGCACTAATTTTTTCGCCAAAAATTCTTATTAAATCCAAAAAGTGCCTCCGTGGATTTCCAGGACATTCTGAGAACTTTTCTTTTCTACACATAAAACAATATCATGGCAGTTCTGCTGAAAACAGCGTCAGTCCGGGTTAGTTTCATTCAAATCATGCAAGTTAGAGTCCAAAACAAGGGCAAAAGTGTTTGGAAAAGTAGATACGTTGGAGACGTATCTGTTGGAAATATGCCCTAGAGGCAATAATAAAATGGTTATTATTATATTTCCTCATTTATGATAATTGTCTATTATTCATGCTATAATTGTGTTATCCAGAAATCGTAATACATGTGTGAATACATAGACCACAACATGTCCCTAGTGAGCCTCTAGTTGACTAGCTCGTTTATCAATAGATGGTCACGGTTTCCTGACCATGGACATTGGATGTCATTGATAGCAGGACCACATCATTGGGAGAATGATGTGATGGACAAGACCCAATCCTAAGCATAGCACAAGATCGTATAGTTCATTTTGCTAGAGCTTTTCTAATGTCAAGTATCGTTTCCTTAGACCATGAGATCGTGTAACTCCCGGATACTGTAAGAGTGCTTTGGGTGTACCAAACGTCACAATGTAACTGGGTGGCTATAAAGGTATACTACAGGTATCTCCGAAAGTGTCTATTGGGTTGACACGGATCGAGACTGGGATTTGTCACTCCGTATGACGGAGAGGTATCTCTGGGCCCACTCGATAATGCATCATCATAATGAGCTCAAAGTGACTAAGTGGTTGGTCACGGGATCATGCATTACGGTACGAGTAAAGTGACTTTCCGGTAACAAGATTGAACGAGGTCTTGGGATACCGATGATCGAATCTCGGGCAAGTAACGTACTGATTGACAAAGGGAATTGTATACAAGAGTGACAAAGGGAATTGAATCCTCGACATCGTGGTTCATTCGATGAGATCATCGTGGAACATGTGGGAGCCAACATGGGTATCTAGATCCCGCTGTTGGTTATTGGCCCGAGAGTCGTCTCGGTCATGCCTGCGTGTCTCCCGAACCCGTAGGGTCTACACACTTAAGGTTCGGTGACGCTAGGGTTGTAGAGATATTAGTATGCGGTAACCCTAAAGTTGTTTGGAGTCCCGGATGAGATCCCGGACGTCACGAGGAGTTCCGGAATGGTCCGAAGGTGAAGATTTATATATAGGAAGTCCAGTTTCGGCCACCGGGAAAGTTTCGGGGGTCAACGGTATTGTACCGGGACCACCGGAAGGGTCCCGGGGGTCCATCGGGTGGGGCCACCTATCCCGGAGGGCCACATGGGCTGAAGTGGGAGGGGAACCAGCCCCTGGTGGGCTGGTGTGCCCCCCTTGGGCCTCCCCCTGTGCCTAGGGTTGGAAACCCTAGGGGTGGGGGGCGCCCCACTTGGCTTGGGGGGCAAGTCCCCCCCTTGCCCCCCCCCTTGAGATTCAATCTCTAGGGGCCGGCGCCCCCCAGGGCCCCTATATAAAGAGGGGGGAGGGAGGGCTACGCACCCCTGCTCCTGGCGCCTCCCTCTCCCTCCGTAACACCTCTCCCTCTCGCTGAGCTTGGCGAAGCCCTGCCGAGATCGCCGCTACTTCCACCACCACGCTGTCGTGCTGCTGGATATACATCAACCTCTCCCTCCCCCTTGCTGGATCAAGAAGGAGGAGACGTCTTCCCAACCGTACGTGTGTTGAACGCAGAGGTGCTGTCCGTTCGGCACTAGGATCTTCGGTGATTTGGATCACGACGAGTACGACTCCCTCAACCCCGTTCTCTTGAACGCTTCCGCTCGTGATCTACAAGGGTATGTAGATGCACTCCTCTCTCTCATTGCTAGATGACTTCATAGATTGATCTTGGTGAAGCGTAGAATTTTTTTTATTTTCTGCAACGTTCTCCAACAGTGGCATCATGAGCTAGGTCTATGCGTAGTTTCTATGCACGAGTAGAACACACTCTTGTTGTGGGCGTAGATGTTGTCAATTTTCTTGCCATTACTAGTCTTATCTTGTTTCGGAGGCATCGTGGGATGAAGCGGCCCGGACCGACCTTACACGTACGCTTACGTGAGACAGATTCCACCGACTAACATGCACTAGTTGCATAAGGTGGCTAGCGGGTGTCTGTCTCTCCCACTTTAGTCGGATCGGATTCGATGAAAAGGGTCCTTATGAAGGGTAAATAGAAATTGGCATATCACGTTGTGGTTTTACGTAGGTAAGAAACGTTCTTGCTAGAACCCTACTGCAGCCACGTAAAAACATGCAACAACAATTAGAGGACGTCTAACTTGTTTTTTGCAGCATATGCCTTGTGATGTGATATGGCCAAAAAGGTTGTGATGAATGATATATATGTGATGTATGAGATTGATCATGTTCTTGTAATAGGAATCATGACTTGCATGTCGATGAGTATGACAACCGGCAGGAGCCATAGGAGTTGTCTTAATTATTGTATGACCTGCGTGTCAATGAATAAACGCCATGTAATTACTTTACTTTATTGCTAAACCGTTAGCCATAGTAGTAGAAGTAATAGTTGGCGAACAACTTCATGGAGACACGATGATGGAGATCATGATGATGGAGATCATGGTGTCATGCCGGTGACGAAGATGATCATGGTACCCCGAAGATGGAGATCAAAGGAGCAATATGATATTGGCCATATCATGTCACTATTTGATTGCATGTGATGTTTATCATGTTTTTGCATCTTATTTGCGTAGAACGACGGTAGTAAATAAGATGATCCCTCACAATAATTTCAAGAAAGTGTTCCCCCTAACTGTGCGCCGTTGCGAAAGTTCGTTGTTTCGAAGCACCACGTGATGATCGGGTGTGATAGATTCCAACGTCCACATACAACGGGTGTAAGACAGATTTACACATGCAAAACACTTAGGTTGACTTGACGAGCCTAGCATGTACAGACATGGCCTCAGAACACAAGAGACCGAAAGGTCGAACATGAGTCGTATGGAAGATACGATCAACATGGAGATGTTCACCGATGATGACTAGTCCGTCTCACGTGATGATCGGACATGGTCTAGTTGAGTCGGATCATGTATCACTTAGATGACTAGAGGGATGTCTAATCTGAGTGAGAGTTCATTAAATAATTTGATTAGATGAACTTAATTATCATGAACTTAGTCTAAAAACCTTTGCAAAATGTCTTGTAGATCAAATGGCCCACGCTCATGTCAACCAAAACTTCAGCGCGTTCCTAGAGAAAACCAAGCTGAAAGATGATGGCAGCAACTATACAGACTGGGTCCGGAACCTGAGGATCATCCTCATAGCTGCCAAGAAAGCATATGTCCTAGAAGCACCGCTAGGTGAAGCACCCATCCCAGAGAACCAAGACGTTATGAACGCTTGGCAGTTGCGTGATGATGATTACTCCCTCGTTCAGTGCGGCATGCTTTACAGCTTAGAACCGTGGCTCCAAAAGCGTTTTGAGCAACACGGAGCATATGAGATGTTCGAAGAGCTGAAAATGGTTTTCCAAGCTCATGCCCGGGTCGAGAGATATGAAGTCTCCGACAAGTTCTACAGTTGTAAGATGGAGGAAAATAGTTCTGTCAGTGAGCACATACTCAAAATGTCTGGGTTGTACAACCGCTTATCCCAGCTGGACATTAACCTCCCGGACGAGGTGGTCATTGACAGAATCCTTCAGTCGCTCCCACCTAGCTACAAGAGCTTTGTGATGAACTACAATATGCAGGGGATGGTGAAAACTATTCCTGAAGTATTTTCAATGCTGAAATCAGTGGAGGTGGAAATCAAAAAGGAACATCAAGTGTTGATGGTCAATAAAACCACTAGTTTCAAGAAAGGCAAGGGTAAGAAGGACTTCAAGAAGGACGGCAAGGGAGTTGCCGCGCCTGGTAAGCCAGTTGCCAGGAAGAAGCCAAAGAATGGACCCAAACCTGAGACTGAGTGCTTTTTTTTGACTATACACAGTAGGGCAAAACCCCACTGAAATTTTTTAGGGAAATAAAGACAAGGTTCCACTTTACACAAGGCTTGACATAAGCCAAGGAGAAAAAAGAAAGAAAAGAAAACTAGCAACTAATATCTAGGATTACAACACAAGATTATCTAGTCAATAACAGTAGGCACCAGCATAACTCTTCTTGATTCTAAATCTAAGAAGATTGAGCTCCTCCAAGAAGATGGTTTTCCACCTTTGAATGCTAGGCTGGATTGCTTGAAAAATCAGATTGTTCCTGGAAATCCAGATAGCCCAAGAGGCAAGGATGATTATCTCCATGAAGAAAGGCACATGAAGTTTCTGCTTGAGATCAAGAAAAGCTTCCATGATTGAAACATTTGCCTGTCTTGAAGGGCAAACCAGGTCCCAGCAATGAGCTGCAAAAGGGCAAGTCCAGAAAAGGTGTTGAAGAGTTTCTTCCTATGGACAATTATTGATAGCACAATTATAGCTGCCCAGTTGAAAAGACTTTCTTCTCACAAGATTCCTAGTATTGAGCCTATCATGAAGTAGTCTCCAAAAAAACACCTTGTGTTTTGGCTGACAAGAGCTGTTCTAGATCCAATTGAACTGCTGTGGCACAACTTTAACTCCCAGCATTACTTTGTAGGCCTTAGCAACAGAGAATTTCTCATTTCCCCAAATGTAACTCCAGGTGTCAGTGCAATCTAAAGTATCAGAGGCCCTTAAATCAATGCATATGTCCTCCAAAGCTTCAAATTCCTGGAAAGCTTGCACAGTCAGTGGAAGATGGAATAGGTCCTCTAAATATTCAGTTTGGAGGATGGTGTGAACAGTATCCTCTTTGCTTTTCACAAAATAGAATAGATGAGGGAACATGTCTTGCAAGCAATTAGAGTGCCAAAGATCAGTCCAGAAATAAGCACTCTTGCCATCACCTATGTTGCATCTGGCCAAAGATTTATAGTTATCTATCAGCTTAAGGTTTGCCTTCCACCAAAAAGATCCAATCCAGCTATTACCAGGCAGAGTGCCATTGTTGTAATATGATTCCCAAATCAGGTTAACCCAGGGAGTATTGTGTTTGTTGTAGAACTTATGTAAATTCTTAAGCAGCAGGGCCTTATTCTGAACAAAAAATATTAATCACTCCCAAGCCACCTTGATTTTTTGGTCTACACACAGTGCTCCATGCCACCATGGCATGTCTATGGTCTTCCAGATCAGGGCCTCTCCAAAGGCAATGTCTTAAGTACTTTATGGCTTAGGTTTTGATGGTGACAGGTACATCAATGCTTCCCATGAGATAGATCAACAATGAATTTAGGACAGATTTTACTAGTAGCAATCTCCCAGCCAAAGTCATGAAGGAGGCTAAACCTACAAGCTTCTTGTACAGTCTTGTGACAAGAGGAAAACATTGTTCAACAGTAGGCTTATGAAGACCTAGGGGTGCTCCCAAATATTGGATTGGAAAAGATTCCTTCTTGCAATTAAAAGTATTTATCAGAATCTCCACCTTCTCTTCTGGCACATTTATTGGAATCATACTTGATTTATTGTAGTTCACTTTAAGGCCAATGGCATCTGCAAAAGTGTTGAGAAGGGCTTTGAGGCAATGTAGTTGCTTTGCATCTCCTTGAAGGATAACCAGGGTGTCATCAGCATACTGGACTATTGGAAAGTCAGGGCATGACTCCACATGCAAAGGAGAAGTTAGCAAGCCCAGGTGCATTGCCTTGTTTAGGATTGACTGAAGTAAGTCAATAGCAAGCACAAAAAGGAGAGGGGATAGTGGGTCCCCCTGCCTTACACCTCTAAGGCAATAAAACCTTTTTCCAGGAACACCATTAAGCAAAATAGCAGAGGAGGCAGAAGTAAACAATAATTTGATCCATGTAATCCATCTGTCCCCAAAACCTTTGGCTTTTAAAATATCCAACATTGCCTGATGTTCAATGGTGTCAAAAGCCTTTTCAAAATCCAATTTAAGTATAATGATTTCCTCCTTTGACTTATGACATTGATGCAGATATTCATATGCCCACCCCAAGCAATCATGAATAGATCTTTCTTTAAGGAAACCATATTGGTTGATGTGAACCAACTTCAAAATCACCTTTTGCAACCTATTTGCCAACAGCTTAGTAACAAGTTTAAGACAGCAGTTTAGCAGAGAGATGGGCCTAAAATCATTTGCTGTCAATGGAGTACTCCCCTTTGGAATGAGTGTTATATGTGAAGTGTTCAAACTCTCAAGAGAGATGTGCCCTGCATGAAGAGCACATCTCCTTTAATAATGTCCCAGCGAGACTTGAGGAATTCATTGTTAAAACCATCAGGGCCAGGAGACTTGTCTGTAGGAAGATCATTAACTACAGCATCAATTTCTTCTTCAGTAAAAGGCAGTTCCATATTGTCAAAAATATCTGAATGTTGTCTCTGTCCAAATAATGAAACCAAATCAAAGTGCATTGTGGTTTTTTGGGATGTGCCCATTCTTTTTTTGTAAGCATCCAAGAGAATTGCAGCTTTTCCAGCATGATCTGATATCTCAACTTGGTCATCATTCTGAAGAACAGCAATATGATTATGTCTGTAGTTAATTGAGGCTTTGGTATGAAAGAATTTTGTGTTTTCATCTCCAAACTTCACCCCCTTGATTTTTCCTCTCTTCTTCCAATAGATCTTTTGATTCCTCAACAAAATAAGCAGTTGTTCTTTAAGAATAGCCCTGCAATTCCATTCATGAACATCCAACTCCCTAAACTCCTCAAAGAAATCCCACATGAATATGAGCTCATTTATCTTTGCAATTTGAGCTTTGAGACAGGACAGAGATTTAGCCTAGAGCTTCAAAGCTCTTCTTATGTTTTTGAACTTAGCATTTAAAGTTTTAACAGTATCAAGATTTCCCACTGGTATATTCCAAGCAGAAGTAACTACCTACTTGAAGTCAGAATGCTGCAGCCAATAGTTTTCAAACCTGAACACTTTTGCCTTTGGGATAGAAGTACCAACTTTTATTACACAAGGTAAGTGATCTGATATAGGTTTTGCAAGGGGTAGCACAATAGTGTTAGGGAATGAAGTCATCCAGGAAGCAGAAGTGAAAAACCAGTCCAGTTTGACCAACAGAGGATCCTGCTGCATGTTACTCCAGCTGAACTTTCTTCCATGCAAAGGTAATTCAACCAACCCTTGATTACTAATTGCCTTCATTGAACATAAGCATATCATTAACATCCCCCCAGGTCTGTTCCGATCTGATGGTGCCCTCATAAGGTTAAAATCTCCCATTAGAATCCAATCAATATCATCAGGCATGTGAATATTCAGGAACCAGTTAATAAACTCCAGTTTGTCTTGTGTATCACATGGACCATAAATATTAGAAAGAATCCAAGACTGGTTAGATAGCAAACCGGTGAACTGCATTGAGATTGAGAACCTGTTTTGTGCAATGATTTCTCCAGAGAACAGAGAGCCATTCCAAGCCACCAGGAGCCCCCCAGAAGCTCCAACAGAGGGAAGGAAAGAAAATTTATTAATTCTTGTGGGGCAAAAAAAAATTAAGTAAGCAATGTCAAAGGTCTCTCTCTTGGTTTCTTGAAGACACAAAATACTGCAGTCACTCTCATCAATCTTCTGCCTTAAGGCCAACCATTTGTCCTCAGAATTCATACCTCTAATGTTCCAATTTAGAATATTCCAGCTTCTGTTTGTGTTATTCATGACAACATATGGAGATTTTGTACCAGAGATCAAGCACCAGTACTTGATCACCATCCAAACAAAGAAGAAACTGACATAATGCCCTGATCCACAGCATAGCATAATTCTAGCATAGCATCCAAACAGAACACATGGAAGTATTAATAGGAGAGTACATCAGCAGACAGACATGATTCATAGAGTGCCAAAAGCCAAGTCTTACATCCAACAGAAGTAGTTCCAAACTAGGTGGTGTGGGACTACATATAAAATCCCACAACACAACACTCCAAGTATGAGCCCTAAACATTAAGAAGAACTGGAGGTATGTCCTTCTCCTTTGGCCAAGGGCACCTTGTCCAAATCCTCCTCTTGCCTCCTCTTGGGCTTCTTGGCCAGCTTGTCCTCCAGCTCCCCCTCAACAACCTTACAGAAAGAGGCAGTGAGGTTTTTAACAACTGATTTTTGTATAGTGGGAGGGACAGCATTGCAAGGTAAACAATTATTATTGGACCAGGAGGTTCTCTTGTAACCAGCATTGTCTTTCTTAATTCTATCACTTCTCCTTACCTCAGTTTCCACAAGTGGAATTTTTCCACTTCTTCTCTTTCTCAAGTTGTCTTGTCCAAAAGGCTGCAGCAGAGATTGTGACTCCATATCTTGCATATTGGCAGCCACCCCAATGTTTTCTTTGCCTTTGTCCTGAACACCTTCCTCCGTGGCCTGACAGGTAGGTGCATGAGAGGTAGGGCATTTGTCAGGTACATGAAACAGAAAGGCCTGATCCATATTTTCCACAGCAGTGAACAGTTCCCACATTCCATATTTTAACATATTGATAGTCCAGGCAAACTTATCAGGGGATAGGAGCAGATGAACAATAAAACTAAACCAACTTACAGGAATGTTGGTAGAGAAAGAGCTCCTGCTTTCCAAAGGTTGTTCTTTAAAGTACTGTTTCCACAGTAACATGCCTTCTTTAGAAACAGAATGCTCATTGTTAGCAGCAGCAGCCATCTGAATACATTTCAAACCAAGAAGAGAAGGTGCCATGGTAAAGTGTTCATTTATTTGGTTAACCCAATTACCTTGGAGCCCTGACTGAAGATCTTCTATGTTTTCCACTGGCTGCAAGCAGCCTCTGGCAGTATTAACATGCCCAGAACTACAATCCAAGACTGCAATTGATGACCCACTAGCTACCAAGGGAAGATCAGAAGTCTTAAGTGGGTGCCAAAACTTCTTCCAGCAATACAGGTTGGACTGGAGCCACATCCAAATGCAGTTGTTCTGCAACAACTTGATCTTGCAAGGCAGCCTGGACCAAAGCAACATCCTGGATCTGCTCTTGTACTAAAGGAGGCTCCTCGTCATCTGACTGATATGCTTGAATTATGTTCTGAAGTCCATTAGCAATCACAACAGTAGGAGGATGAAGAATAACATGTAAAACAGCCCTAGGATGAACAACTTCCACAACAGCAGGGGGCAAAAGCATATGTGAGTTGTCTCCTTCAGAAAAAGACATGTCTGAAGAAAAACTAATGTTGCTAGGTGCTGGAAGCAGCTCTTCTCCATCTGCCCAGGCCATTTCTTCCTGCTGCACAACATCTAAAAGATCATCCAGCTCAGCATTCTAGTTGTTCTGTTGATTCTCATCCCAGTTATCCCAATGCTCAGAAACCTGAACATCCATGTCATTGTTGTTGCCTGCATCTTCATGAAAAACCTCTACACGCTCAGCATTTTCAGGTAGAGGGTGTGGATCCTCATTTGCAAGAGGAAAAGGGTCCTCATCTGTAGGTCCTCCACCAAGTAGCTCACTTGCCAGCACTTCAATGGAAGAAGACCATCCATCTTCCTCAAATTCATCCCCTTCAGACCAGCGCATACTTTTTGGGATGATATCCAAGTTCATGACTCTTGCCTTGACAACAATGCGGCCCATGTGATCATCCTCCTTGTCCCAGGAGATCATGCGGCCAAACTTACTGACAGCACAAGCAAGATCTTCAGTGTTGTGGAAATCAAAAGGAACTCCCGTCAGAAGCAGCCACACAATTCTATTGAAGTGAACCCTCCTGTGATTTCTGCCCTCATCATGCCTCACAAAACTAATGAACACATCACCAAATTCATGGGGGCTATCAAGCACCAGCTTATCCCTGTCTCTAACCCTCGTGAGCCGAATATATGCTTCGCCAAACGGGCATCGCTGAATATCTCTCAACCCCAACTGTCTATGCTCAACAATAAAATCCTCAAGAACGTCTCTTACATTGGGGAATGGAGCATCTGCGGGAAGAGGGTGGATGGTCGCAATCGCCCAATCTTCATGGCGACGAGGACGATGCGGCAGCACCACCCGAGCCACACCATTGCGCCCAGGGACCTGCTGAATGTCAAAGCCATGGGGCACGAATGGGCGAGGGTCGATTGGAATGTTGGCCATCGGAACCACAGAAGAACGAGGATTCACCGGCGATTGCAAGCTCAAGGTGACGGGAGCAGAGTTTGTGCACAGTGGTGAAACAGAGGAGCAGAGCGGAGAAGTTGAGGAGGCAAGTGGAAAACGAGGCTGGAAATTAGGAAAAGATCCCAAACATAGCTCGCTAAAAGAGGAAACTAGCGAGGGCTCGTGGGCCGGGCCAGCGGACTTGAACCAGTCCTGGACCGCGTCTAAGTCCCAGGCCGCAGAAGGAGGGCCTGGTGAGGTAGCAAACTGAAGGAAAGGGAAAAGCCCAGGAAGGCGAGTGTCATTATAGTCCCGAGCAAAATGGCCCATCTTGACACACGCGTAGCACTGCAATGATATATTTGAACGACCCAAATTCCTGCCCGACGAAGCCGCTGCGTGATCCTCTCCTGAGGCATTAACATTGGGCATTAAGGGCGCATTATTGCCAGAGACCACATTATTGGTGGTGGCCGGAATATTCGCCAACCGAGCAAAAAATGACTGCCGTGGTTGATCACCGGAAACTCTATCGGCGGCAGATCGCGGGCGTGGTCCACTAGTGACCAAAGTCCAAGAAGCTTTTTCCTCACGATAAATAAGTTGCTCTTCATGGAGCCAGTTAGGTCCTCCAAAACCCCAAAGATTGAACACTAACTCAAAATCCTTCTCAACTACCCGGCCCTGATTATAGATCTCAAAACCCATTGCTTTTGAGGCAACAGAAAACTTGAAGGTTCTGTCTTTGAGATATAGCACACGGAAACCTTGGGGATAACCACCAAACATGATTGCAACGTGATACTAACCGTGTGACGATCCAACCGGAAACAAGCACGGCAGAAACAGACCACCAAAGTGAATTCTCGTTGACGAAAACCAGGCGAAAACACCACTAGATGACCAAACTTTTGCCTCATTGAAAGTTGAAATTCTTTACCTCGAGCAAAGTTGAGGGAAGGAGGATCCATGGCCTTCCAAGTGATGAAACTTCTCACAGAGAGACCAGAGGCTGGTGGATGGCTACCACCCTCGAAGTGACAAGTCGTAGGAGGGCAGTGGCCGCCGGCACTGGAGTGGCAACCGGCGGTAAGAGAGGTGGCCGCCGGGGCCGGAGTGGCCACCGGTAGTGATCGCCTAGAGGGAGCCTAGGAGAGGGAGCCTATTGAGTGCTTTTATTGCAAGGGAAGGGGACACTGGAAGCGGAACTGCCCCAAATACTTAGAGGACAAGAAGGCCGGCAACACTAAAGGTATATGTGATATACATGTAATTGATGTGTACCTTACCAGTACTCGTAGTAGCTCCTGGGTATTTGATACCGGTGCGGTTGCTCATATTTGTAACTCAAAACAGGAGCTGCGGAATAAGCGGAGACTAGCGAAGGACGAGGTGACGATGCGCGTCGGGAATGGTTCCAAGGTCGATGTGATCACCGTCGGCACGCTACCTCTACATTTACCTACGGGAGTAGTTTTAAACCTCAATAATTGTTATTTAGTGCCAGCCTTGAGCATGAACATTGTATCTGGATCTCGTTTAATACGAGATGGCTACTCATTTAAATCCGAGAATAATGGTTGTTCTATTTATATGAGAGATATGTTTTATGGTCATGCCCCGCTGGTCAATGGTTTATTCTTAATGAATCTCGAACGTGATGTTACACATATTCATAGTGTGAATACCAAAAGATGTAAGATTGATGATGATAGTCCCACATATCTGTGGCACTTCCGCCTTGGTCACATTGGTGTCAAACGCATGAAGAAGCTCCATACAGATGGACTTTTGGAGTCTCTTGATTTCGAATCATTTGACACATGCGAACCATGCCTCATGGGTAAAATGACCAAGACTCCGTTCTCTGGAACAATGGAGCGAGCAACCAACTTATTGGAAATTATACATACTGATGTGTGCGGTCCAATGAGCGTTGAGGCTCGCGGTGGCTATCGTTATGTTCTCACTCTCACTGACGACTTAAGTAGATATGGGTATGTCTACTTGATGAAACACAAGTCTGAGACCTTTGAAAAGTTCAAGGAATTTTGGAATGAGGTAGAGAATCAATGTGACCGAAAAATAAAGTTCTTACGATCAGATCGTGGAGGAGAATATTTAAGTCACGAATTTGGTACGCACTTAAGGAAATGTGGAATCGTTTCACAACTCACGCCGCCTGGAACACCTCAGCGTAACGGTGTGTTCAAGCGTCGTAATCGCACTCTATTGGATATGGTGCGATCTATGATGTCACTCACCGATTTACCGCTATCATTTTGGGGATACGCTCTAGAGACAGCTACATTCACTTTAAATAGGGCACCGTCTAAATCCGTTGAGACGACACCGTATGAATTATGGTTTGGGAAGAAACCTAAGCTGTCGTTTCTAAAAGTTTGGGGATGTGATGCTTATGTCAAGAAACTTCAACCTAAAAAGCTCGAACCCAACTCGGAAAAATGCGTCTTCATAGGATACCCTAAGGAAACCATTGGGTATACCTTCTACCTCAGATCCGAAGGCAAAATTTTTGTTGCCAAGAACGGGTCCTTTCTGGAGAAAGAGTTTCTCTCGAAAGAAGTAAGTGGGAGGAAAGTGGAACTTGATGAAGTACTACCTCTTGAACCGGTAAGTAGCGCAGCTCAGGAAGATGTTCCTGTGGTGCCTGCACCGACTAGAGAGGAAATTAAGGATGATGATCAAGGTACTTCGGATCAAGTTACTACTGAACTTCGTAGGTCCACAAGGACACATTCCACACCAGAATGGTATGGCAACCCTGTCCGGAAATCATGTTGTTAGACAACGGTGAACCTTCGAACTATGAAGAAGCAATGGCGGGCCCAGATTCCAACAAATGGCTTGAAGCCATGCAATCCGAGATAGGATCCATGTATGAAAACAAAGTGTGGACTTTGACAGACTTTCCTGATGATCGGCGAGCGATAGAAAACAAATGTATCTTTAAGAAGAAGACGGACGCGGATGGTAATGTTACCATCTATAAAGCTCGACTTGTCGCTAAGGGTTATCGACAAGTTCAAGGGGTTGACTACGATGAGACTTTCTCTCCCGTAGCGAAGCTGAAGTCCATCCGAATCATGTTAGCAATTGCCGCATACTATGATTATTAGATATGGCAAATGGACGTCAAAACGGCATTCCTTAACGGCTATCTTAAGGAAGAATTGTATATGATGCAGCCGGAAGGTTTTGTCGATCCTGAGAATGCTAACAAGGTATGCAAACTCCAGCGCTCCATCTATGGGCTGGTGCAAGCATCTCGGAGTTGGAACATTCGCTTTAATGAAATGATCAAAGCGTTTGGGTTTATGCAGACTTATGGAGAAGCTTGCGTTTACAAGAAAGTGAGTGGGAGATCTGTAGCATTTCTCATATTATATGTGGATGACATACTTTTGATGGGAAATGATATAGAACTTTTGGACAGCATTAAGGCCTACTTGAATAAGTGTTTTTCAATGAAGGACCTTGGAGAAGCTGCTTACATATTAGGCATCAAGATCTATAGGGATAGATCGAGACGCCTCATAGGTCTTTCACAAAGCACATACCTTGATAAGATATTGAAGAAGTTCAATATGGATCAGTCCAAGAAGGGGTTCTTGCCTGTGTTGCAAGGTGTGAAATTGAGCTCAGCTCAATGCCCGACCACGACAGAAGATAGAGAAAAGATGAGTGTCATCCCCTATGCCTCGGCTATAGGGTCTATTATGTATGCCATGTTGTGTACCAGACCTGATGTAAACCTTGCCGTAAGTTTGGTAGGAAGGTACCAAAGTAATCCCGGCATGGAACACTAGACAGCGGTCAAGAATGTCCTGAAGTACCTGAAAAGGACTAAGGATATGTTTCTCGTTTATGGAGGTGACGAAGAGCTCGTCGTAAAGGGTTACGTCGATGCTAGCTTCAACACAGATCTGGATGACTCTAAGTCACAAACCGGATACGTGTATATTTTGAATGGAGGGGCAGTAAGCTGGTGCAGTTGCAAGCAAAGCGTCGTGGCGGGATCTACATGTGAAGCGGAGTACATGGCAGCCTCGGAGGCAGCGCATGAAGCAATCTGGATGAAGGAGTTCATCACCGACCTAGGAGTCATACCCAATGCGTCGGGACCGATCACTCTCTTCTGTGACAACACTGGAACTATTGCCCTTGCCAAGGAGCCCAGGTTTCACAAGAAGACCAGGCACATCAAGCGTCGCTTCAACTCCATTCGTGAAAATGTTCAAGATGGAGACATAGATATTTGCAAAGTGCATACGGATCTGAATGTCGCAGATCCGTTGACTAAACCTCTTCCGCGAGCAAAACATGATCAACACCAGAACTCTATGGGTGTTCGATTCATCACAATGTAACTAGATTATTGACTCTAGTGCAAGTGGGAGACTGTTGGAAATATGCCCTAGAGGCAATAATAAAATGGTTATTATTATATTTCCTCGTTCATGATAATTGTCTATTATTCATGCTATAATTGTGTTATCCGGAAATCATAATACATGTGTGAATACATAGACCACAACATGTCCCTAGTGAGCCTCTAGTTGACTAGCTCGTTTATCAATAGATGGTCATGGTTTCCTGACCATGGACATTGGATGTCATTGATAACGGGACCACATCATTGGGAGAATGATGTGATGGACAAGACCCAATCCTAAGCATAGCACAAGATCGTGTAGTTCGTTTTGCTAGAGCTTTTCTAATGTCAAGTATCATTTCCTTAGACCATGAGATCGTGTAACTCCCAGATACCGTAAGAGTGCTTTGGGTGTACCAAACGTCACAACGTAACTGGGTGGCTATAAAGGTATACTACAGGTATCTCCGAAAGTGTCTGTTGGGTTGACACGGATCGAGACTGGGATTTGTCACTCCGTATGACGGAGAGGTATCTCTGGGCCCACTCGGTAATGCATCATCATAATGAGCTCAAAGTGACTAAGTGGTTGTTCACGGGATCATGCATTACGGTACGACTAAAGTGACTTGCCGGTAATGAGATTGAACAAGGTATTGGGATACCGACGATCAAATCTCGGGCAAGTAATGTAGCGATTGACAAAGGGAATTGTATACGGGATTACTTGAATCCTCGACATCGTGGTTCATTCGATGAGATCATCATGGAACATGTGGGAGCCAACATGGGTATCTAGATCCCGTTGTTGGTTATTGGCCGGAGAGTCATCTCGGTCATGTCTGCGTGTCTCCCGAACCCGTAGGGTCTACACACTTAAGGTTCGGTGACACTAGGGTTGTAGAGATATTAGTATGCGGTAACCTGAAAGTTGTTCGGAGTCCCGGATGAGATCCCGGACGTCACGAGGAGTTCCGGAATGGTCCGGAGGTGAAGATTTATATATAGGAAGTCCAGTTTCGGCCACCGGGAAAGTTTCGGAGGTCACCGGTATTGTACCGGGACCACCGGAAGGGTCCCGGGGGTCCACCGGGTGGGGCCACCTATCCTGGAGGTCCATATGGGCTGAAGTGGGAGGGGAACCAGCCCCTGGTAGGCTGGTGCGCCCCCCTTGGCCCCCCCCTGTGCCTAGGGTTGGAAACCCTAGGGGTGGGGGCGCCCCACTTGGGGGGCAAGTCCCCCCCCCCCCTTGGCCGCCGTCCCCCTTGAGATTCAATATCTAGGGGCCGACGCCCCCCAGGGCCCCTATATAAAGAGGGGGGAGGGAGGGTTGCGCACCCCTGCTCCTGGTGCCTCCCTCTCCCTTCGTAACACCTCTCCCTCTCGCTGAGCTTGGCGAAGCCCTGCCGAGATCGCCGCTACTTCCACCACCACGCCGTCGTGCTGCTGGATCTCCATCAACCTCTCCCTCCCCCTTGCTGGATCAAGAAGGAGGAGACGTCTTCCCAACAGTACATGTTTTGAACACGGAGGTGCCGTCCTTTCGGCACTAGGATCTTCGGTGATTTGGATCACGACGAGTACGATTCCCTCAACCCCGTTCTCTTGAACGCTTCCGCTCGTGATCTACAAGGGTATGTAGATGCACTCCTCTATCTCATTGCTAGATGACTCCATAGATTGATCTTGGTGAAGCGTAGAATTTTTTTTATTTTCTGCAACGTTCTCCAACAGTATCAACTCCCCCAAGCTTAAACCTTTGCTTGTCCTCAAGCAATTCAGTTGATAAACTGATAGTGATAAAGAAAAACTTTTACAAACTCTGTTTGCTCTTGTTGTTGTAACATGAAAAGCCAGCATTCAAGTTTCAGCAAATATTATGAACTAACCATACTCACAATAACACATAGGTCTCACAATTACTCATATCAATAACATAATCAGCTAGCGAGCCATAATAATAAAACTCGGATGACAACACTTTCTCAAAATAATCATAACATGATATAACAAAATGGTATCTCGCTAGCCCTTTCTGAGACCGCAAAACATAAATGCAGAGCACCTTTAAAGATCAAGGACTGACTAAACATTGTAATTCAAGGTAAAAGAGATCCAGTCAAGTCATACCTAATATAAACCAATAATAATGAATGCAAATGACAGTGTGCTCTCCAGCGGGTGCTTTTAATAAGAAGGGTGATGACTCAACATAAAAAGTAAATAGATAGGCCCTTCGTAGAGGGAAGCATGGATTTGTAGAGGTGCCAGAGCTCAATCTTAAAATAGAGATTGAATAACATTTTGAGCGGCATACTTTCGTTGTCAATGCAACAACTATGAGATGGATGTATCTTCCATACTACATGCATTATAGGCAGTTCCCAAACAGAATGGTAAAGGTTTATACTCCCCCAACCACCAACAAGCATCAATCCATGGCTTGCTCGAAACAACGAGTGCCTCCAACATACAACAGCCCTGGGGGAGTTTTGTTTAATTATTTTGATTTGCTTTGATCTTTTTGGATCATGGGACTGGGCATCCCGGTTACCGGCCCTTTCTCGTGAATGAGGAGTGGAGTCCACTCCTCTTGAGAATAACCCACCTAGCATGGAAGATATAGGCAGCCCTAGTTGAAACATGAGCTGCTCGATCATACAAAACAGAATTTCATTTGAAGGTTTAGAGTTTGGCACATACAAATTTACTTGGAACGGCAGGTAAATACCGCATACAGGTAGGTATAGTGGATTCATATGGAACAACTTTGGGGTTTAAGGAGTTTGGATGCACAAGCAGTATTCCTGCTTAGTACAGGTGAAGGCTAGCAAAAGACTGGGAAGCGACCAACTGAGAGAGCGGCAACAGTCATAAACATGCATTAAAATTAATTCACACCGAATACAGGCATGAGTAGGATATAATCCACCATGAACATAAATATCATGAAGGCTATGTTGATTTGTTTCAACTACATGCGTGAACATGTGCCAAGTCGAGTCACTCAATTCATACAAAGGAGGATGCCATCCCATCATACCACATCATAATCATTCTAATAGCATGTTGGCACGCAAGGTAAACCACTATAACTCATAGCTAATCAAGCATGGCACAAACAACTATAATCTCTAAATGTCATTGCGAATATGTTTACTTCATAATAGCTAACTCAGGAACGATGAATCATCATATTTACAAAAACAAGAGAGGTCAAGTTCATACCAGCTTTTCTCATCCTAATAAGTTCACCATATATCATCATTATTGCCTTTCACTTGCATGACCGAACGATGTGTATAATAATAAGAGTGTACATGCATTGGACTAAGCTGGAATCTGCAAGCATTCAACTCAAGAGAGAAGACAAGTAATATGGGCTCTAGATTAAATAAACAATCATGCATATGAGAGCCACTAAGCATTTTCAATATGGTCTTCTTGACCCCTCAAAGGAAAGAAAAGAAAATAAAACTATTTACACGGGAAAGCTCCCAACAAGTAAAAGAAGAACGAGAAATATTTTTGGGTTTTCATTTTAATTCCTACTACAAGCAAGGAAATTAAACTAACTAATTTTTTTTGGTTTTTCTTAAGGTTTATCAAACACACAAGAAGAAAACTGGAAAAAGAAATTTAAACTAGCATGGATAATACAATGAAAGAGTATGAGCACCGACGACTAGTGTGTGAACATGAATGTAAAGTCGGTGAAAAATACGTACTCCCCCAAGCTTAGGCTTTTGGCCTAAGTCGGTCTAATACCAAGGACCGCCGCTACTCTCCCCGGTGTAGTGGGAGGTGTAATCAGGATACCACTGGCTGGTCATCTCCGGATCCCACTGGACAGATGATGCACGATAAGGGTCCAGCTCAGGTTCCGGCTCAGGTTCAGGTTCTGGAGTAAAAGCTTGGGCTAGATGGTTGTTCACCGCTTCTGGCGTGATAAGGCGATTTTCTGCAAGCAAATCAAATAACAGAGGTGCAGGCAAAATAATAAACTTAAAGTGTTTCTTATTGAATGTAAGTCTATACAAGAGCATCTTCTCTTCGTTGTCAACAATAAACTTGTGTGCGACCATGCTCTTGTAATCTAAAATGTGAGGAGGTAATTTTGTCTCCTCCTCCTCAAGGTGCCTAATGGGTATCTGAAAATGTTCAGCAAGACGTGCAACATAGATACCTCCAAATATGGGGCCTTTTGTACGATTCAGGGCTAGCCGTTTAGCAACGACGGCACCCATACTAAAAGTATTGTCTCCCAGCAAAGCATGTTGAAGAATAATAATATCTAGAACGCTCAAATTTCCACTATTCCCACGACCAATCAAGCATCTACTAGCAAATATGGCGAAGTAGCGTAAAAAAGGAAAGTGTATGCTAGAGACTTTTGCCTCAGAGCCCTTCTTTGGCTCTTCTACATCAATAGTTTTAATGAAGCCATCCACATCTTCACGATGGGGTTCCTCTAATTCTCCCTCATAAGGTATCCTACATACCGCGCAAAAATGACGTAAAGACATTTCTTTGAATTCATCATATAAATGAAATGATACTGCAGGCGGTGACTTCTTAGGATAATAATAAAAGTTTTGCACGAAAGTATTGGTAAGTAAGAGATACTGATCGATTCGGTCGTTCATGAAACCGGTGAGGCCTGCAGTCCCAATTAAAGCATAAAAGTCTTCATGAATAACGGCTTCTTTCAAGAAATTCTCACACGGCCATTCACACGACCGTACTTCCGCTAAGCGAGGAAGATTATACTTGGGTTTTTCCTTCTCTTTGTCTTGTTTTTCCTTAGAGCTTTGGCTAGAAGAGCCTTTAAAGAGCCTCCTTAACATTTTGTGAAAATTTCTGAAATTTTAGTAACTTCAAAATAAAAGTGAATAAAACTAAACAAGATTGATAACAACTACTCCTACAAGTGCCTAGAGCCTATATCATGCATTAGAATTGCTTGGGACCTCAAAAATTTAACATACAAGCTCACGAACATGGTCACCTATGCAGCAAAAATTTGCAATGAATAAAGCACTAGAACAAAAACTAATTGGACCAATGGAGGAGTCACATACCAAGCAACAATCTCCCAAAGCAGTTTTGCGAATGGAGCTTTGAGCTAAGAGATCGAAAATCGCAGCAAAACGAGCTAGAACTCGTGCTTGAGCTGGATGGGGATTTTTTTGGGTAGAAGATGAAGTGTGTGGGTGCTGGCATAAGTGGAGGGGATCCACCAGGGGCCCACGAGACAGGGGGCGCCCTACAGGGGGGGGCGCCCTCCTCTCTCGTGGCCTGGTGCTTGCCCCTCTTGCAGTGTTTTGAGTGCCTAAAATCCTCAAATATTCTAGAAAAAATCGTACTAAATTTGCAGGGCACTTGGAGCACTTCTATTTTCGGACTATTTTTTAATGCACGGATAATTCAGAAAACAGACGGATAATACTATTTTTGCTTTATTTATTCTAAATAACAGAAAGTAAAAAGAGGGTACAGAAGGTAGTGCCTTCTAGTTTCATCCATCTCGTGATCATCAAAATGAATCCACTAACAAGGTTGATCAAGTCTTGTTAACAAGCTCATTCCGAATAACACGGAACCGGAGAAATTTCGAATAACACTAAGTTACCTCAACGGGGATATGAAAATCCCCAACAATAAGAATATCATACTTTTTATTGACAGTAGGAAGAGGAAATTCAAAACCTACAAAAATGATAGTTGGAACTTTTTCAATAGAATTAATGCTATGAACTTGAGATTGTTTCCTCGGAAAGTGTACCGTATGCTCGTTACCATTAACATGAAAAGTGACATTGACTTTGTTGCAATCAATAACAGCCCCTGCAGTATTAAGAAAAGGTCTACCAAGGATAATAGACATACTATCGTCCTCGGGAATATCAAGAATAATAAAGTCCGTTAAGATAGTGACATTTGCAACCACAACAGGCACATCCTCACAAATTCCGAAAGGTATAGCAGTTCATTTATCGGCCATTTGCAAAGATATTTCAGTAGGTGTCAACTTATTTAATTCAAGTCTACGATATAAAGAGAGAGGCATAACACTAACACCGGCTCCAAGATCACATAAAGCAGTTCTAACATAGTTTCTTTTAATAGAGCATGGTATAGTTGGTACACCCGGATCTCCAAGTTTCTTTGGTATTCCACCTTTAAAAGTGTAATTAGCAAGCATGGTGGAAATTTCAGCTTCCGGTATCTTTCTTTTATTTGTGATGATATCCTTCATATACTTAGCATAAGGATTTACTTTAAGCATATCAGTTAAGCGCATACGTAAGAAAATAGGTCTAATCATTTCAGCAAAGCGCTCAAAATCCTCATCATCCTTTGACTTGGATGGTTTAGGAGGAAAGGGCATGGGTTTCTGAACCCATGGTTCTCTTTCTTAACCGTGCTTCCTAGCAACAAAATCTCTCTTATCATAACGTTGATTCTTTGATTGTGGGTTATCAAGATCAACAACAGGAACATTATAACTAGGTTCATGTTCATGTTCATCACTAGGTTCATTAACATTATCATTAACATTATAACTAGGTTCATGTTCATCACCTGATTGTGTTTTAGCATCAGAAATAGAAATATCATTGGGATTCTCAGGTGTGTCTACAGTAGGTTCACTAGAAGCATGCAAAGTTCTATTGTTTTTCTTCTTGTTCTTTTTAGAAGAACTAGGTGCCTCTAAATTATTTCTCTGAGAATCTTGCTCGATTCTCTTAGGGTGGCCTTCAGGACACAAAGGTTCCTGATTCATTCTACCTGTTCTAGTAGCCACTCTAACAGCAAAGTCATTTTTATTATTTAATTCATCAAGCAAATCATTTTGAGCTTTAAGTACTTGTTCAGCTTGAGTCGCAACCATAGAAGCATATTTGCTAACGCGGTGAAGTTCATCTTTAACTCTAGCCAGATTATCACCTACGCATTATTCTTTAATTCTCTACCAACATAAGCATTAAAACTTTCTTGTCTAGCCATAAAGTCATCAAATTCATCTAAGCAAGGGCTATGAAATTTAGTAGAGGGTATTTCAACTTTATCATATCTATAGAGAGAATTTACGTTTACTACCTGTGTCGGGTTATAAAGACAATGTGGTTCTTCAGGCGGTAAATTAAGACCATGTATTTCTTCAATAGGAGGTAAATTCTTAACATCTTCAGCTTTAATACGTTTTTCTTTCATTGATTTCTTTGCCTCTTGCATATCTTCAGGACTGAGAAATAAAACACCTCTCTTCTTCGGAGTGGGTTTAGGAATAGGCTCAGGAGTTGGCTCAATTGGTTCAGGAATTACTTCAGGAACTGGCTCAGGAAGAGTCCAATTATTTTTATTACTCAACATATTATTCAATAGTATTTCAGCTTCGTCGACTGTTCTTTCCCTGAAAACACAACTAGCACAACTATCCAAGTAGTCCTTGGAAGCATCGGTTAGTCCATTATAAAAGATATCAAGTATTTCATTTTTCTTAAGAGGATGATCAGGCAAAGCATTAAGTAACCGGAGAAGCCTCCCCTAAGCTTGTGGGAGACTCTCTTCTTTGATTTGCACAAAATCATATATTTCCCGCAAGGCAGCTTGTTTCTTATGAGCAGGGAAATATTTAGCAGAGAAGTAATAAATCATATCCTGGGGACTATGCACACAACCAGGAGCAAGAGAATTATACGAAGTCTTAGCATCACCCTTTAATGAGAACGGAAATATCTTAAGGATATATAAATAGCGAGACTTCTCATCATTAGTAAACAGGGTGGCTATATCATTCAACTTGGTAAGATGTGCCACAACAATTCCAAATTCAAGGCCATAAAAAGGATCAGATTCAACTAAAGTAATAATATCAGGATCAACAGAGAATTCATAATCCTTATCAGTAACACAGATAGGTGAAGTAGCAAAAGCAGGATCGGGTTTCATTCTAGCATTAAGAGACTGTTGCTTCCATTTAGCTAATAATTTCTTAAGATCATTTCTATCATTGCAAGCAAAAATTTCCATAGCAGCTTTTTCATTCATAACATAACCCTTAGGAGCAACAGGTAATACATAATCATTGGGGGGACCTTCATCATCACTATCATCGGTAATAGGATCTTCAGTAATATCATTCCCCCTAACTCTAGCAAGTTGTTCATCTAGAAATTCACCTAATGGCAAAGTAGTATCACGCACAGAAGTAGTTTCATCATGCATAGCAGAAGTGGCATCATCAATAATATGCAACATATCAGAATTCATAGCAGTAGCAGGTTTATGTGTCGCAAGCCTACTAATAACGGAAGGAGAATCTAGTGTAGAGCTAGATGGCAGTTCCTTACCTCCCCTCGTAGTTGAGGGCAAAATAGTGGTTCGGTCGTCTTTCAAGTTCTTCATAGTGATCAACAGATATAAATCCCAAGTGACTCAGAGAATAGAGCTATGCTCCCCGGCAACAGCGCCAGAAATTAGTCTTGATAACCCACAAGTATAGGGGATCGCAACAGCTTTCGAGGGTACAGTATTCAACCCAAATTTATTGATTCGACATAAGGGAAGCCAAAGAATATTCTTGAGTATTAGCAGTTGAGTTGTCAATTCAACCACACCTAGATAACTTAGTATCTGCAGCAAAGTGTTTAGTAGCAAAAGTGGTATGATAATAAAGGTAACGGTAGCAAAAGTAAAGATAAATGTTTTGGGGTTTTTGTAGTAGTTGTAACAGTAGCAACGGAAAGGTAAATAAGCGAAGAACAATATATGAAAAGCTCGTAGGCAATGGATCAGTGATGGATAATTATGCCGGATGCGATTCCTCATGCAACAGTTATAACATAGGGTGATATAGAACTAGCTCCAATTCATCAATGTAATGTAGGCATGTATTCCGTAAATAGTCATACGTGCTTATGGAAAAGAACTTGCATGACGTCTTTTGTCCTACCCTCCCGTTGAAGCGGGGTCCTAGCGGAAACCAAGGGATATTAAGGCCTCCTTTTAATAGAGAACCGGACCAAAGCATTAACACATAGTGAATACATGAACTCCTCAAACTACGGTCATCACCGAGAAGTATCCCGATTATTGTCACTTCGAGGTTGTCGGATCATAACACATAATAGGTGACTATAGACTTGCAAGATAGGATCAAGAACACACATATATTCATGAAAACATAATAGGTTCAGATCTGAAATCATGGCACTCGGGCCCTAGTGACAAGCATTAAGCATAGCAAAGTCATAGCAACATCAATCTCAGAACATAGTGGATACTAGGGATCAAACCCTAACAAAACTAACTTAATTACATGGTAAATCTCATCCAACCCATCACCGTCCAGCAAGCCTACGATGGAATTACTCACGCACGGCAGTGAGCATCATGAAATTGGTGATGGAGGATGGTTGATGATGACGACGGCAACGAATCCCCCTCTCCGGAGCCCCGAACGGACTCTAGATCAGCCCTCCCGAGAGAGATTAGGGTTTGGCGACGGCTCCGAGTCGTGAAACGCGATGAAACTTTCTCTCTGATTTTTTTCTCGCCGAGACAGAATATATGGAGTTGGAGTTGAAGTCGGAGGAGGTCCAGGGGGCCCACGAGATAGGGGGCCGCGCCCTAGGGGGGGCCTGTCTCGTGGATAGGCCGTGAGCCCCCTGGCACTAATTCTTTCGCCAAAAATTCTTATTAAATCCAAAAAGTGCCTCCGTGGATTTCCAGGACATTCCGAGAACTTTTCTTTTCTACACATAAAACAACATCATGGCAGTTCTGCTGAAAACAGCGTCAGTCTGGGTTAGTTTCATTCAAATCATGCAAGTTGGAGTCCAAAACAAGGGCAAAAGTGTTTGGAAAAGTAGATATGTTGGAGACGTATCAATATACAAGCCAAGTTCTATAATAAAAATTCCCACTAGTATATGAAAGTGACAACATAGGAGACTATCATGAAGATCATGGTGCTACTTTGAAGCATAAGTGTGGAAAAAGGATAGTAACATTGTCCCATCTCTCTTTTTCTCTCATTTTTTTATTTTGGTGGGCTTCTTTGGCCTCTTTTTTATTTGGGCTTCTTTGGCCTCTTTTATTTTCATAAAGTTTGGAGTCTCATCCCGACTTGTGGGGGAATCATAGTCTCCATCATCCTTTCCTCACTTGGGACAATGCTCTAATAATGAAGATCATCACAGTTTTATTGATTTACAACTCAAGAATTACAACTCAATACTTAGAACAAAATATGACTCTATGTGAATGCCTCCGGTGGTGTACCGGGATATGCAATGAATCAAGAGCGACATGTATGAAAGAATTATAATGGTGGCTTTGCCACAAATACGATGTCAACTACATGATCATGCAAAAGCAATATGACAATGATGGAGCGTGTCATGATAAACGGAACAGTGGAAAGTTGCATCACAATATATCTCGGAATGGCTATGGAAATGCCATAATAGGTATGTATGGTGTCTGCTTTGAGGAAGGTAAATGGTGTGTGTATGATACCGGCGAAAGTTGCGCAGCACAAGAGAGGCTAGCAATGGTGGAAGGGTGAGAGTGCGTATAATCCATGGACTCACATTAGTCATAAAGAACTCATATACTTATTGCAAAAGTTCATTAGCCCTCGAAGCAAAGTACTACTACGCATGCTCCTAGGGGAAGGATTGGTAGGATTTAACCATCGTGCGATCCCGACCTCCACACATAAGGAAGGCAATCAAAAGAACACCCCATGCAACAAATTTGTTACACAACTTTTACCATACGTGCATGCTACGGAACTTACCAACTTTAACACAAGTATTTCTCAATTTCATAATTACTCAACTAGCATGACTCTAACATTACAACCTTTATATCTCAAAACAATTATCAAGTATCAAATTTCTCATAGTGTTTCATGCACTTTCTATGATAGTTTTTATTATACCCAACTTGGATGCCCATCATATTAGGACTAATTTTATAACCAAAGCAAATACCATGCTATTCTAAAAGATTCTCAAAATAATATAAGTGAAGCATGAGAGATCAATAATTTCTACAAAATAAAACCACCGCCGTGCTCTAAAAAGATATAAGTGAAGCACTAGAGCAAAATTATCTAGCTCAAAAGATATAAGTGAAGCACATAGAGTATTCTAATAAATTCCGAATCATGTGTGTCTGTCCCAAAAGATATGTACAGCAAGGATGATTGTGGTAGACTAAAAAGCAAAGATTCATATCATACAAGACGCTCCAAGCAAAACGCATATCATGTGGTGAATAAAAATATAGCTCCAAGTAAAGTTACCGATAGACGAAGACGAAAGAGGGGATGACCCGAAGCTTAGGCTTTTGGTTTTCCTTGAATTTACCTTGGGGTTACTTGGGCATCCCCAAGCTTAGGATCTTTCCACTCCTTATTCCATAATCCATCAAATCTTTACCCAAAACTTGAAAACTTCACAACACAAAACTCAACAGAAAATCTCGTGAGCTCCATTAGTGCAAGAAAGCAAACCACCACTTTAAGGTACTGTAATGAACTCATTATTTATTTATATTGGTGTTAAACCTACTGTATTCCAACTTCTCTATGGTTCATACCCCATGATACTAGCCATAGATTCATCAAAATAAGCAAACAACACACAAAAAACAGAATCTGTCAAAAACAGAACAGTCTGTAGCAATCTGTAACTTTGAATACTTATGGAACTCTAAAAATTCTACAAAAATAGGAAGTCCTAGGCAACTTGTCTATTAATCTACTTCAAAAATAATCAACTAAAAATCACGTTTTCTGAGATTTATTAAAATTATTCTCGTGCGTGTAAAAGTTTCTGTTTTTCAGCAAAATCAAATTAACTATCACCCAAGATGATCCTATAGGTTCTACTTGGCACAAACACTAATTAAAACATAAGAACACATCTAAATAGAAGCTAGATGAATTATTTAATACTAAACAGGAGCAAAAAGCTAAGAACAAAAATAAAACTGGGTTGCCTCCCAACAAGCGCTATCGTTTAACGCCCCTAGCTAGGCATAAGATTTCAACGATGCTCACACGAAAGATAATAATTGAAACACAAACTCATGAAACATGTGACAAACACATTTAAGTTTAACATACTTCATATGCATAGGCATTTTATAAGCAAATAAATTATCACGGCAAGCAAAAACTACCATATGCAAGGAAGAAGAGAGAAACAATAGCAATCTCAACATAACGAGAGGTAATTTAGTAACATAAAAATTTCTACAACCATATTTTCCTCTCTCATAATAATTACATGTAGGATCATAATAAAATTCAACAATATATCTATCATAAAATATATTCTTAACACGATCCACAGGTATGCAAAGTTGACACTCTTCCAAAATAGTGGGATTAACATTAACTAAAGTCATGACCTCTTCAAACCAACTTTTATCAAAAACTTCATAAGATTGAACATTCTCCAAATATGCGGGATCTAAAGTTAACACTCTTCCAAACCCACTTTCAATATTATTGCAAACATTATTATCAATCTCATATTCATCATGGGGCTTAAATAAATTTTCAAGATCATAAGAAGAATCACCCCAATCATGATCATTGCAACAAGTAGTAGACATAGCAAAACTAGCATCCCCAAGCTTAGGGTTTTGCATAATATTAGCACAATTGACATCAAGAGATCTTATAGTAAAATCATTGCAACCATGCCTTTTATTCAAGGAGCTATCGTGAATCTCTTCAAAAATTTCCTCATCACAATTTTTAGATTCACGAATTTCAAGCAAAACCTCATAAAGATAATCTAGTGCACTCAAATCACTAGAAATTGGTTCATCATAATTGGATCTCTTAAAAGGATTAGCAAGCGGATAAGGATCCATAGATCTTAGGTTCTCTGTTTAGCAATAAATAAACAACTATTCCAACCAAACGAGCCAAGTAAGACATCAAAGCAAACGAAAAGACGAACAGAAGAAGGGCGAATAAAATGGCAAGGGTGAAGTGGGGGAGAGGAAAATGAGAGGCAAATGGCAAATAATGTAATGCAAGGGATAGAGTTTGTGATGGGTACTTCGTATGTCTTGACTTGAGCGAAGACCTCCCCGGCAACGGCGCCAGAAATCCTTCTTGCTACCTCTTGAGCACTGCGTTGGTTTTCCCTTGAAGAGTAAAGGGTGATGCAGCAAAGTAGCATAAGTATTTCCCTCAGTTTTTGAGAACCAAGGTATCAATCCAGTAGGAGGCTACACGCAAGTCCCTCGTACCTACACAAACAAACAAGAACCTCGCAACCAACGCCATAAAGGGGTTGTCAATCCCTTCACGGCCACTTGCGAAAGTGAGATCTGATAGAGATAATAATAAGATAAATATTTTTGGTATTTTTATGATATAGATTGGAAAGTAAAGATTGCTAAATAAAGTAGATTGGAAACTTATATGATGGAAAATAGACCTGGGGGCCATAGGTTTCACTAGTGACTTCTCTAAAGATAGCATAAGTATTACCGTGGGTGAACAAATTACTGTCCAGCAATTGATAGAAAAGTGCATAGTTATGAGAATATCTAGGCATGATCATGTATATAGGCATCACGTCCGCGACAAGTAGACCGACTCCTACCTGCATCTACTACTATTACTCCACACATCGACCGCTATCCAGCATGCATCTAGAGTATTAAGTTCATAAGAACAGAGTAACGCATTAGGCAAGATGACATGATGTAGAGGGATAAACTCAAGCAATATGATATAAACCCCATCTTTTTATCCTCGATGGCAACAATACAATACGTGCCTTGCTGCCCCTGCTGTCACTGGGAAAGGACACCGCAAGATTGAATCCAAAGCTAAGCACTTCTCCCATTGCAAGAAAGATCAATCTAGTAGGCCAAACCAAACTGATAATTCGAAGAGACTTGCAAAGATAACCAATCATACATAAAATAATTCAGAGGAGATTCAAATATTTCTCATAGATAAACTTGATCATAAACCCACAATTCATCGGATCTCGACAAACACACCGCAAAAAGAGTTACATCGAATAGATCTCCAAGAAGATCAAGGAGAACTTTGTATTGAGATTCAAAGAGAGAGAAGAAGCCATCTAGCTAATAACTATCGACCCGAAGGTCTGTGGTAATTTACTCACAACTCATCGGAGAGGCTATGGTGTTGATGTAGAAGCCCTCCGTGATCGATTCCCCCTCCGGTGGAGCGCCGGAAAAGGTTCCAAGATGGGATCTCATGGGTATAGAAGGTTGTAGTGGTGGAAATAGGGTTTCCTGGTGCTCCTGGATGTTTTCAGGGTATGGTTATATATATAGGCGAAAGAATTCGGTCGGGGGAGCCACGAAGGGCCCGGGAGGGTGGGGGCGCGCCCACCCCCCTAGGGCGCGCCCTCCTGCCTCGTGGCTTCCTCGTTTGCTTCTTGACGTACACTCCAAGTCTCCTGGATTGCGTTTGTTCCAAAAATAACTCTCCCGAAGGTTTCATTCTGTTTGGACTCCGTTTGATATTCCTTTTCTGCGAAACACTAAAATAGGCAAAAAAAAACAGCAATTTGGGCTGGGCCTCCGGTTAATAGGTTAGTCCCAAAAATGATATAAAAGTGTATAGTAAAGCCCATAAACATCCAAAATGGGTAATATAATAGCATGAAACGATAAAAAAATTATAGATATGTTGGAGACGTATCAGTGGTAACTTAGCGCATCCGAGCCACTGAAAATGGTTCTGTTTAGCTCTGAAGCCTACAATTGTAGGCATCATGAATAAAATAGTGTCAATGAGTAAAGTAAATTTTCATCCAACCGCCTGCTCGAAACAGCTGAACACAACTTACCACTCTGTTCATTAGGGGTGCATACTCCCTAAATTCACCTTTTAGCTCTCTGATGCTGTCATTGTAGGTTTCATCATCAGAGTCATCCTCCTGCAGTGATGCGCTATCGCCTGCCATCCACTATGGCCTTAGGCACACACGGTACTTCATGCCATCATCATACCAATTCATGTGTTGCTGGTACGCATCCTGGTCAACCCCTCTCCTCTCCCCGTCTTTGCGATATCTCCTCTCAATCCCACGCTTTCACGTGTTCCGCGTGCTCGTGTCCCTAGTCTGATATCAACTGACAATGCTGCCTACTCTTCGTGCAAGGCATAAGAAATAATAAAACATAAAAAATCATAAGAATGTCAAACAGAATGAAAACATTGTAATAGAGAACAATTCCCTCACCAGTGAAGGCCGAAACCACCGGGGTCGGCATGCTTCGGTGGGGTGTGTTACAATACGCCAAATTGCATGGCCACGCATTGTGGTAAGTGCCACTCAATGGCGTACACGCATATCATTGGGACAATACACCGCCAGACAAGCCTGTCCTGAGAGCACATCACATTGAGCCCGAAACCCCATTCTCTATCGTGGTACGACCACCAGTTAACCTACAGAAAGATTGGTAAGCAACCGGGAAAGTGGCTACATAAAAACTAGCTTGTTCGTATACTTGGTAAGATGTCAGGTTGTCCAGCTCGTTGGTGAAGGCTTTGTACAATGCATAGCCTTTGCTCGTGAAGACTTCAGCCCTGTCCCAAGCGTACGCGACAGCCGGGTATCAAGTATTGTCGCCATCATCACCATACTCCCTCTATGGATGTCGTTTCATTTTCTCAGGTCAGCCCACCGGAGGCCACTCCCACATCCAAATCAAGAGGGCCCAGACACATCCACACATACCGGATGTAGCTTCGGTCCTCTGTGTTGAATCATCGAGCTACAAAAACCAATTGATGATCAGATGACACAATTTAAAGCAGCATACATGCGTCCATAAATGAATATTGAGATATTTCTCTTACCGAACGGTATATGTACGCGAGGACAGCAGACCCCCAGTTGTACCCTACATCCCAGTCAGCCAGGAAGTCGAGATACATCCATAGGGCAGTGTCCCTCGAGCAGTCTGGAAACATGACCTCCGTCAGAAGATACCACAAGTAGGCCCTCACGTACTGTTTCACGGTCCGTGCATCGACATCTTATGAGCATATGCACCGGTTGTTATCGATCCACATGAGAGGTATACCGTATGTTCACGTCATCGCTAGATTGCCCATAATCTCCCTTATTCTCCTTAAGCTTCATCGCGAAATTATACACTTTTTATAGATAACATACCGTTCTTCTTATAGTGCCACACAATAAAATCATCGTTGAAAGAACATGCGGTGCCCCCATGTTTGGTTTTGGTAATTGATGACAATCTCTATGGACTAATGGTTGTCTTGAGTAGGATTTGTCCATAGGCTTTTCTTGAAGTCCATGTGCTGGTTTCAAGGAGTTTATGAGTTGACCAAGGTGCTATTAAGGAATTATCCAAAGATTGGTCATGTGAGTGTTGAGCTTATTGCAAGCATGCCTTGAAGAACAAGATTGTGTGATCATTCATGTTTACCTTAAAGACATCATCCAAATTAAGAGAGTTGGAAAGATTTAAGGTTGATCAAGACTAAGTCAAGAGTGAATCAAGTTGATCAACTCACAAAGCATAGAAGATGTACCGAGAGGGATCAAGTGATCCCATGGTATGGTAAGCATTGTCCATTGTGCTTTGTGTACTAGACCATGGTCTATGTGGGGTTAGGTACGTGTTCATGGGCTTGCGTCAAGAGGAAGATATCACTCAACCAATGGAGAGGATGACATCAAGTGGTGATCGTCATCAAGATTGTCGTGTGCAAGTCCAAGTGGAGCATCACGAAGAGATCAAGTGGTTGAAGCTTGCCGTCCATTGTGGTGTCAATGGACTTGTGAAGATGTGTCGAAGAGTGGCTCACCCATAGTGGAGTATGGGGGAGCAATCATCTAGTCTTCATCGACCCAACGCAATCAAGAAAGGTGGTCCAACTTGAGGGAGTCAAGATCGTCATCATCTAGCTCAAGTGGACTTCATGCAAGGCAAAGGTTTGCCCTTGATAGGTTTTATATTTTACCGGTCTCATGGTGATATTGGAGACCGGGTTATAGGATCGATAGTCGTACTATCAAGGGGGGCTCTCAAGTGAGTAGCGTGATCGTATCGTTTGTCAAGAGCTCAAACCATTGCATCCTAGCATCATGTTTCTTGATTCTTATTTGTATTTTCTTTTGAGGTTTTAGAGCTTGTGGTTATCTTCGTGACAAGCTCTAGTACATCAAAAACGGATTTCATATGCTTCTTCTATCGCGTTTTCGGTGTTGGAGGTTTTACCGGTCTTTTTCGAGGAAGGGTTCTCAACATTTTCTCATGGGAATTTTCTAATTTGCTTCTTATTGATATTTCTATCAAGATTGTATTATCCCATGTCGTTAGCTTTCCAAAAAACTTGGTTTCATTGAATTTGAAGTCCGTTTGCAGAAGTTGTGGCAGTTTTGGTGTTCTGAAAAGGCTGCAGCGGTACTACCGCGGACAGGAGCGGATGTAATTTTTTACTATCGCTCCAGAGCGGTACTACTGCGGCTACTACATCGGTAGTACCACTTTGGACCAAAAACTCGTCACAAGTCCAGTGGTGGTAGGCACCGATGTATTTTTTTAGTACCGCTCGCAAGCAGTAGTACTGCTAACCTTTGAGGTAGTACCGCTACCCCTAGCGGTAGTACCGTGAGGTCGAGCGGTAGTACCTCTCTGTGCGGGCTATGAGCATAACGGTTGGATTTTCCCCACCTATAAAAGGGGGTCTTCTTCCCCAATGGACCTTATCTCTTGAGCTCGTGTTCTTCCCCCATTGTTGACCTTCTTCGAGCTTGCTCACTCTCAATCCCTCCAATGATTCTTGCTAGTTCTTGAGGGAAAAGAGAGAGGAGATCTAGATCCACATTTTCACCAATCACTTTCTCCTCTAAGTGAGGGGAACCCCTTGGATCTAGATCTTGCAGTTCTTCGTTTTCTTCTTTCGTTCTTCCTCTCATTTTCCTCCCTAGCATTAGTTGCTTTGGTGGAATTTGGGAGAGAAGGACTTGGGCACTCCGTGTGCCCTTGCCATTGCATTTGGTGCATCGGTTTGAGTTCTTCATGGTGATACGTGGAAGTGAAGTTTGAGAAGCTTATTACTCTTGGGTGTTTGGGCACCCTAGAGCTTGTTCCTCTTGGGTGCTTTGGCGCCCTAGACGGTTGGTGTTGTTCAGAGCTCAATCATTGTGGTGTAAAGCTCCGGGCAAGCGTCGGGGTCTCCAATTAAGTTGTGGAGATCACCCCGAGCAATTTGACGGGTACCGGTGACTGCTACCTCTTGAGCACTGCGTTGGATTTCCCCGAAGAGGAGAGGCTGATGCAACAAAGTAGCGTAAGTATTTCCCGCAGTTTTTGAGAACCAAGGTATCAATCCAGTAGGAGACCACGCACAAGTCCCTCGTACCTACACAAAACGATAGCAACTCGCAACCAACACGATTAGGGGTTGTCAATCCCTTCTCGGTCACTTACGAAAGTGAGATCTGATAGATATGATAAATAATATTTTTGGTATTTTTGGTAGATAGATGCAAAGTAAAAAGTAAAAGGCAAAGTAAAACAAAGCAAGTAAATAAAGTGATAGAGATTGATATGATGAGAATAGACCCGGGGGCCATAGGTTTCACTAGTGGCTTCTCTCAAGAGCATAAGTATTCTATGGTGGGTGAACAAATTACTGTTGAGCAATTGACAAAATTGAGCATGGTTATGAGTATATCTAGGCAATGATCATGTATATAGGCATCATGTCCAAGACAAGTAGATCGAAACGATTCTGCATCTACTACTATTACTCCACTCATCGACCGCTATCCAGCATGCATCTAGAGTATTAAGTAAAAACAGAGTAACGCCTCAAGAAAGATGACATGATGTAGAGGGATAAATTCATGCAATATGGTAAAAACCCCATCTTGTTATCCTCGATGGCAACAATACAATACGTGCCTTGCTGCCCCTTCTGTCACTGGGAAAGAACACCGCAAGATTGAACCCAAAGCTAAGCACTTCTCCCATTGCAAGAACTACCAATCTAGTTGGCCAAACCAAAAAGGATAATTCGAAGAGACTTGCAAAGATAACTCAATCATACATAAAAGAATTCAGAAAAGAATCAAACATTCTCCATAGATAATACTGAATCATAAACCCACAATTCATCGGTCTCAACAAACACACCGCAAAAAGAAGATTACATCGAATAGATCTCCACGAGAGAGGGGGAGAACATTGTATTGAGATCCAAAAAGAGAGAAGAAGCCATCTAGCTACTAGCTATGGACCCGAAGGTCTGAAGTAAACTACTCACACTTCATCGGAGGGGCTATGGTGTTGATGTAGAAGCCCTCCATGGTGGATGCCCCTCTGGCGGAGCTCCGGAGCAGGCTCCAAGATGGGATCTCGTGGATATAGAAGGTTGCGGCGGTGGAATTAGGTTTTTGGCTCCTGTTCTGATCGTACGGGGATACGTAGGTATATATAGGAGGAAGGAGTACGTCGGTGGAGCGTCAAGGGGCCCACGAGGTAGGGGGCGCGCCCAGGGGGGGCGCGCCCTCCACCCTCGTGACCGCCTCTGGCACTACTTCGAGTAGGGTCCAAGTCTCCTGGATCATGTTTGGTTGGAAAATCATGTTCCCGAAGGTTTCACTCCGTTTGGACTCCGTTTGATATTCCGTTTCTTCGAAACACTGAAATAGGCAAAAAACAGCAATTCTGGGCTGGGCCTCTGGTTAATAGGTTAGTCCCAAAAATAATATAAAAGTGGAAAATAAAGCCCAATATAGTCCAAAACAGTAGATAAAGTAGCATGGAGCAATCAAAAATTATAGATACGTTGGAGACGTATCAAGCATCCCCAAGCTTAATTCCTGCTCGTCCTCGAGTAGGTAAATGATAAAAAAGAATTTTTGATGCGGAGTGATACTTTGGCATAATTTCGATGTAAATCTTCTTAATTGTGATATGAATATTCAGATCCAAAAGATTCAAGACAAAAGTTCATATTGACACAAAAATAATAATACTTCAAGCATACTAATCAAAGCAATCATGTCTTCTCAGAATAGCATGGCAAAAGAAAGTTCATCCCTACAAAATCATATGGTTAGGCTATGCTTCATTTTCGTCACACAAAGATGTTCCCAACTTCTATACCCCCGATGACAAGCCAAGCAATTGTTTCATACTCAAATAATCTCAAACTTTTTCAACCTTCACGCAATACATAAGTGCGAGCCATGGATATAGCACTATGGGTGGAATAGAATATGATGATGGGGATTGTGTGGAGAAGACAAAAAGGGGAAAGTCTCACATTGACGAGGCTAATAAACGGGCTATGGAGATGCCCATCAATTGATGTTAACATGAGGAGTAGGGATTGCCATGCAACGGATGCACTAGAGCTATGAATGCTCAACAAAAGAAAACTCGTGGGTGTGCATCCAACTCACTTGCTCACGAAGACCTAGGGCATTTTGAGGAAGCCCATCATTGGAATATACAAGCCAAGTTCTATAATGAAAAATTCCCACTAGTATAAAAAGACTACTTATGAGACTCACTACCATGAAGATCTTGGTGCTACTTTGAAGCACAATATATGAGACACACTACATGAAGAACAAGGTGCTACTTTGAAGCACAAGTGTGGTAAAAGGATAGTAGCATTGTCCCTTCTCTCTTTTTCTCACATTTTTTTATTTGGGCCTTTCTCTTTTTTTATGGCCTCTTTTTTTTTCTTTTTTTTTTCGTCCGGAGTCTCATCCCGACTTATGGGGGAATCATAGTCTCCATCATCCTTTCCTCACTTGGGACAATGCTCTAATAATGATGATCATCACACATTTATTTTTCTAACAACTCAACAATTACAACTCGATACTTAGAACAAAGTATGACTCTATATGAATGCCTCCGGCGGTGTACCGGGATGGTGCAATGAATCAAGAATGACACGTATGAAAAATAATGCATGGTGGCTTTGCCACAAATACATTGTCAACTACATGATCATGCGATGGCAATATGACAAAAGTAATGTATGTCATGATGATGATGATGGAAGTTGCATGGCAATATATCTCGGAATGGCTATGGAAATGCCATGATAGGTAGGTATGGTGGATGTTTTGAGGAAGATATAAGGAGGTTTATGTGTGATAGAGCGTATCGTATCACGGGGTTTGGATGCACCGGCGAAGTTTGCACCAACTCTCAAGGTGAGAAAGGGCATTGCACGGTACCGAAGAGGCTAGCAAAGGTGGAAAGGTGAGAGTGCGTATAATCCATGGACTCAACATTAGTCAAAAGAACTCATATACTTATTGCAAAAATTTAGAAGCCATCAAAAAGTTCAAGTACTATGCACATGTTCCTAGGGGGATAGATTGGTAGGAAAAGACCATTGCTCGTCCCCGACCGCCACTCATAAGGATGCACAAGCCAGGTACACTTCATGTTTCAAATTTGTTACACAACTTTGCCCATACGTGCATGCTACGGGACTTGCAAACTTCAACACAAGCCTTTCTCAAATTCACAATTATCCAACTAGCATGACTTTGATATTATCACCTCCATATCTCAAGACAATTATCAACCATCAAACTTATCTTAGTATTCAATTTACTCAAAAGAAAGTTTCACATGTCTTGAACACCAAGTATATTAACATGAAGCAAACTACCATGCTATTAATGACTCTCAAAATAATATAAGTGAAGCATGAGAGATCAATAGTTTCTTTAAAACAAATCCACCACCGTGCTCTAAAAGATATAAGTGAAGCACTAGAGCAAAAATTATCACGCTCAAAAGATATAAGTGAAGCACTATGAGCAAAACTATCGAGCTCAAAAGATATAAGTGAAGCACATAGAGTATTCTAACAAATTCCAATTCATATATGGCTCTCTCAAAAGGTGTGTACAGCAAGTATGATTGTGGTAAACTAACAAGCAAAGACGCAAATAATACATGATGCTCCAAGCAAAACACATATTGTGTGGTGAATAAAAATATAGCTCCAAGTAAATTACCGATGGAAGTGGACGAAAGAGGGGATGCCTTCCAAGGCATCCCCAAGCTTTGACTTTTTGGTGTCCTTGGATTATCTTGGGGGTTCCATGGGCATCCCCAAGCTTAGGCTCTTGCCACTCCTTGTTCCATAATCCATCAAAAGAATTCACCCAAAACTTGAAAACTTCACAACACAAAACTCAACAGAAATCTCGTGAGCTCCGTTAGAGAAAGAAAACAAACGACTACTTCAAGGTGTTGTAATGAACTCATTCTTTATTTATATTGGTGATAAACCTACTGTATTCCAACTTCTCTATGGATTATAAACTATTTTACTAGCCATAGATTCATGAAAATAAGCAAACTACACACGTAAAATAGAATCTGTCAAAAACAGAACAGTCTGTAGCAATCTGTAACTAACGCACACTTCTGGAACTCTAAAAATTCTACCAAAATAGGAAGTCCTGGAAAATTTGTTTATTGAACAGCATAAAAAATAATTAACACAAAAGCACGTTCCTGTGATTTAACAAAATTATATTCGTGCGCGCAAAGTTTCTGTTTTTCAGCAGAATCAAATCAACTATCATCGTAGGTTATCCTATAGGCTCTACTTGGCACAAACACTAATTAAAAGATAAAACCACATCCAAACAGTAGCTAGATGGATTATTTATTCCTAAACAGAAGCAAAAACAAAAAACACAAAATAAAATTGGGTTGCCTCCCAACAAGCGCTATCATTTAACGCCCCTAGCTAGGCATAAAAGCAAGGATAGATCTAGGTATTGCCATCTTTGGTAGGCAATCCATAAGTGGCTCTCATGATAGATTCATATGGTAATTTTATTTTCTTTCCAGGGAAGTGTTCCATGCCCTTCTTTAAGGGAAATTGGAATCGAATATTCCCTGCCTTCATATCAACAATTACACCAATCGTTCTAAGGAAAGGTCTACCAAGAATAATTGGACATGAAGGATTGCAATCTATATCAAGAACGATAAAATCTACGGGTACATAATTCCTATTTGCAACAATAAGAACATCATTAATTCTTCCCATAGGTTTTTTGATAGTGGAATCCGCAAGATGCAAGTTTAGAGAGCAATCATCAAAATCACGGAAATCTAGCAAATCACATAAAGTCTTGGGAATAGTAGAGACACTAGCACCCAAATCACACAAAGCATGAAACTCATAATATTTAATTTTAATTTTAGTAGTAGGTTCCCACTCATCATAGAGTTTTCTAGCGATAGAAACTTTCAACTCAAGTTTTTCTTCATAATATTGCATCAAAGCATCAACAATGTGTTCAGTAAAGGCCTTATTTTGACTATAAGCATGAGGAGAATCTAGCACGGATTGCAACAAGGAAATACAACCAATCAAAGAGCAATTTTCATAATTAAATTCCTTGAGATCAAAAACAGTGGGTTTAGCAACATCTTGGTTTTTATTTATTACGATCCCACTTTCATCAAATTCATCATCAAGATCTAGAAACTCCGAATTCTTAAAACACCTTCTAGGTAAAGGAAGATAATCTTCAGTTTCATCAAGATTCATATTGCAAAACAAAGATTTAATGGGGGACACATCAATAACTTTTAGATCTTCATCTTGATTTTCATAGGAATTGGAAGAACACGCTTTAATAAAGGCATCTTTGGAATCACGCATCCTAGCGGTTCTTTCCTTGCACTCATCAATGGAAATTCTCATGGCTTTGAGAGACTCATTGATATCATGCTTAGGAGGAATAGATCTAAGCTTTAAAGAATCAATTTCAAGAGAAATTCTATCAACGTTCTAGCCAAAGCATCAACTTTAAGCAATTTCTCTTCAAGCAAAGCATTAAAATTCTTTTGTGAATTCATAAATTCTTTAACACTACTCTCAAATTCAGAGGGCATCTTATTAAAATTTCCATAAGAGTTGTTGTAGGAATTTCCATAATTATTAGAAGGATTACTAGGATAAGGCCTAGGATTAAAATTCCCTCTATACACGTTGTTTCCAAAACTATTCCTACCAACAAAATTCACATCCATAGATTCATTATTATTCTCAAGCAAGGTAGATGAAGGCATATCATTGGGATCAAGAGGAGTATTTTTAGGAGCAAACATCTTCATAAGTTCATCCATCTTTTCACTAAAAACATTGATTTCTTCTATAGCATGCACTTTTTTACTAGAAGATCTTTCGGTGTGCCATTGAGAATAATTAGCCATAATATTATCATGAAATTTTGTAGCATCCCCTAACGTAATTTCCATAAACGTGCCTCCCGCGGCCGAATTTAAAAGATTTATAGAAGCAAAATTCAATCCGGCATAAATTTTTTGCATGAGCATCCATAAATTCAAACCATGAGTAGGGCAATTGCGAAGCATCAATTTCATTCTTTCCCAAGATTGGGAAACATGCTCATGATCAAGTTGTTTAAAATTCATGATATCGTTCCTAAGAGTGATAATCTTAGCGGGAGGAAAATACTTAGAGATAAAAGCATCTTTGCACTTGTTCCAAGAATCAATACTATTTTTAGGCAAAGACGAAAACCAAACTTTAGCACGATCTCTAAGTGAAAACGGAAATAACTTCAATTTGACAACATTGTTATCCGTATCTTTTTTCTTTTGCATATCACACAAATCAACAAAAATTTTTAGATGAGTAGCGGCATCTTCACTAGGAAGGCCGGCGAATTGATCTTTCATAACAATATCCAGCAAAGCGGTATTGATTTCACAAGACTCATCATTATTAAGAGGAGCAATCGGAGTACTAAGGAAATCATTATTATTGGTATTCAAGAAATCACACAACTTGGTATTATTTTGCGCCATGGCAACAAGTAATCCAACACACAAGCAAACAGAAAGGCAATGGGAAAAAGGCAAACAGGAAAGAGAGGAGGAGATTGGGAAAGAGAGGGCGAATAAAACGGCAAGGGTGAAGTGGGGGAGAGGAAAACGAGAGGCAAATGGCAAATAATGTAATGCGAGAGATAGGGATTGCGATGGGTACTTGGTATAGTTGACTTGCTTGCGTGAGCCTCCCCGGCAACGGCGCCAGAAATTCTTCTTGCTACCTCTTGAGCACTACGTTGGATTTCCCCGAAGAGGAGAGGATGATGCAGCAAAGTAGCGTAAGTATTTCCCTTAGTTTTTGAGAACCAAGGTATCAATCCAGTAGGAGACCACGCACAAGTCCCTCGTACCTACACAAAACGATAGCAACTCGCAACCAACGCGATTAGGGGTTGTCAATCCCTTCTCGGTCACTTACAAAGTGAGATCTGATAGAGATGATAAATAATATTTTTGGTATTTTTGGTAGATAGATGCAAAGTAAAAAGTAAAAGGCAAAGTAAAACAAAGCAAGTAAATAAAGTGATAGAGATTGATAAGATGAGAATAGACCCGGGGGCCATAGGTTTCACTAATGGCTTCTCTCAAGAGCATAAGTATTCTACGGTGGGTGAACAAATTACTGTTGAGCAATTGACAGAATTGAGCATGGTTATGAGTATATCTAGGCAATGATCATGTATATAGGCATCACGTCCAAGACAAGTAGATCGAAACGATTCTGCATCTACTACTATTACTCCACTCATCGACCGCTATCCAACATGCATCTAGAGTATTAAGTAAAAACAGAGTAATGCCTCAAGCAAGATGACATGATGTAGAGGGATAAATTCATGCAATATGATAAAAAACCCCATCTTGTTATCCTCGATGGCAACAATACAATACGTGCCTTGCTGCCCCTTCTGTCACTGGGAAAGGACACCGCAAGATTGAACCCAAAGCTAAGCACTTATCCCATTGCAAGAACTACCAATCTAGTTGGCCAAACCAAAAAGGATAATTCGAAGAGACTTGCAAAGATAACTCAATCATACATAAAAGAATTCAGAGAAGAATCAAATATTTTCCATAGATAATACTGAATCATAAACCCACAATTCATCGATCTCAACAAACACACCGCAAAAAGAAGATTACATCGAATAGATCTCCATGAGAGAGGGGGAGAACATTGTATTGAGATCCAAAAAGAGAGAAGAAGCCATCTAGCTACTAGCTATGGACCCGAAGGTCTGAAGTAAACTACTCACACTTCATCGGAGGGGCTATGGTGTTGATGTAGAAGCCCTTCATGGTGGATGCCCCCTCCGGCGGAGCTCCGGAATAGGCCCCAAGATGGGATCTCATGGATACAGAAGGTTGCGGCGGTGGAATTAGGTTTTTGGCTCCTGTTCTGATCGTACGGGGATACGTAGGTATATAGAGGAGGAAGGAGTACGTCGGTGGAGCGTCAGGGGGCCCACGAGGTAGGGGGCGCGCCCAGGGGTGCGCGCCCTCCACCCTCGTGACCGCCTCTGGCACTGCTTGGAGTAGGGTCCAAGTCTCCTGGATCACGTTCGGTTGGAAAATCACATTCCCGAAGGTTTCATTCCGTTTGGACTCCGTTTGATATTCCGTTTCTTCGAAACACTGAAATAGGCAAAAAAACAGCAATTCTGGGCTGGGCCTCCGGTTAATAGGTTAGTCCCAAAAATAATATAAAAGTGGAAAATAAAGCCCAATATAATCCAAAACAGTAGATAAAGTAGCATGGAGCAATCAGAAGTTATAGATACGTTGGAGACGTATCAAGCATCCCCAAGCTTAATTCCTGCTCGTCCTCGAGTAGGTAAATGATAAAAAAGAATTTTTGATGCGGAGTGATACTTTGGCATAATTTCGATATAAATCTTCTTAATTGTGATATGAATATTCAGATCCGAAAGATTCAAGACAAAAGTTCATATTGACACAAAAATAATAATACTTCAAGCATACTAATCAAAGCAATCATGTCTTCTCAAAATAGCATGGCAAAAGAAGTTCATCCCTACAAAATCATATGGTTAGGCTATGCTTCATTTTCGTCACACAAAGATGTTCCCAACTTCTATACTCCTGATTACAAGCCAAACAATTGTTTCATACTCAAATAATCTCAAACTTTTTCAACCTTCACGCAATACATGAGCGCGAGCCATGGATATAGCACTATGGGTGGAATAGAATATGATGATGGGGATTGTGTGGAGAAGACAAAAAGGAGAAAGTCTCACATTGACAAGGCTAATAAACGGGCTATGGAGATGCCCATCAATTGATGTCAACATGAGGAGTAGGGATTGCCATGCAACGGATGCACTAGAGCTATGAATGCTCAACAAAAGAAAACTAGTGGGTGTGCATCCAACTCGCTTGCTCATGAAGACCTAGGGAATTTTGAGGAAGCCAATCATTGGAATATACAAGCCAAGTTCTATAATGAAAAATTCCCACTAGTATAAAAAGACAACTTATGAGACTCACTACCATGAAGATCTTGGTGCTACTTTGAAGCACAATATATGAGACTCACTACATGAAGAACAAGGTGCTACTTTGAAGCACAAGTGTGGTAAAGGATAGTAGCATTGTCCCTTCTCTCTTTTTCTCTCATTTTTTTATTTGGGCCTTTCTCTTTTTTATGGCCTCTTTTTTTTTCTTTTTTTTCTTTTTTTTTATATTTTCGTCCGGAGTCTCATCCCGACTTATGGGGGAATCATAGTCTCCATCATCCTTTCCTCACTTGGGACAATGCTCTAATAATGATGATCATCACACTTTTATTTTTCTAACAACTCAACAATTACAACTCGATACTTAGAACAAAGTATGACTCTATATGAATGCCTCCGGCGGTGTACCGGGATGGTGCAATGAATCAAGAGTGACACGTATGAAAAATAATGCATGGTGGCTTTGCCACAAATACGTTGTCAACTACATGATCATGCGATGGCAATATGACAAAAGTAATGTATGTCATGATGATGATGATGGAAGTTGCATGGCAATATATCTCGGAATGGCTATGGAAATGCCATGATAGGTAGGTATGGTGAATGTTTTGAGGAAGATATAAGGAGGTTTATGTGTGATAGAGCGTATCGTATCACGGGGTTTGGATGCACCGGCGAAGTTTGCACCAACTCTCAAGGTGAGAAAGGGCAATGCACGGTACCGAAGAGGCTAGCAAAGGTGGAAAGGTGAGAGTGCGTATAATCCATGGACTCAACATTAGTCAAAAGAACTCATATACTTATTGCAAAAAATTAGAAGCCATCAAAAAATTCAAGTACTACGTGCATGCTCCTAGGGGGATAGATTGGTAGGAAAATACCATCGCTCGTCCCCGACCGCCACTCATAAGGATGCACAAGCCAGGTACACTTCATGTTTCAAATTTGTTACACAACTTTGCCCATACGTGCATGATACGGGACTTGCAAACTTCAACACAAGCCTTTCTCAAATTCAGAAGTATCCAACTAGCATGACTTTGATATTATCACCTCCATATCTCAAAACAATTATCAAGCATCAAACTTATCTTAGTATTCAATTTACTCAAAAGAAAGTTTCACATGTCTTGAACACTAAGTATATTAACATTAAGCAAACTACCATGCTATTAATGACTCTCAAAATAATCTAAGTGAAGCATGAGAGATCAATAGTTTCTTTAAAACAAATCCACCACTGGCTCTAAAAGATATAAGTGAAGCACTAGAGCAAAAATTATCACGCTCAAAAGATATAAGTGAAGCACTATGAGCAAAACTATCGAGCTCAAAAGATATAAGTGAAGCACATAGAGTATTCTAACAAATTCCAATTCATATATGGCTCTCTCAAAAGGTGTGTACAGCAAGTATGATTGTGGTAAACTAACAAGCAAAGACGCAAATAATACATGATGCTCCAAGCAAAACACATATCATGTGGTGAATAAAAATATAGCTCCAAGTAAATTACCGATGGAAGCGGACGAAAGAGGGGATGCCTTCCGAGGCATCCCCAAGCTTTGACTTTTTGGTGTCCTTGGATTATCTTCGGGGTTCCATGGGCATCCCCAAGCTTAGGCTCTTGCCACTCCTTGTTCCATAGTCCATCAAAAGAATTCACCCAAAACTTGAAAACTTCACAACATAAAACTCAACAGAAATCTCATGAGCTCCGTTAGAGAAAAAAAAACGACTACTTCAAGGTGCTGTAATGAACTCATTCTTTATTTATATTGGTGTTAAACCTACTGTATTCCAAAAGTAATATAAAAGTGGAAAATAAAGCCCAATATAGTCCAAAACAGTAGATAAAGTAGCATGGAGCAATCAAAAATTATAGATACGTTGGAGACGTATCGGTGACCGCCCCAAGGGTTGCCAAAGTGTACGGGTTCGGTGACCGCCCCCAAGGGTTGCCATTTGTACGGGTTCGGTGACCGCCCTCAAGGGTCCCTTAGTGGAATCATGGCATCTTGCATTGTGCAAGGGCGTGAGGAGATTACGGTGGCCCAAGTGGCTTCTTGGGGAGCATTGTGCCTCCACAGCACTCCAAACGGAGATTAGCATCTGCAAGGGTGTGAACTTCGGCATACATCATCGTCTCCGCGTGCCTCGGTTATATCTTACCCGAGCCTTTACTTATGCACTTTACTTTGTGATAGCCATATTGTTCTTTGTCATATATCTTGCTATCACATAGTTTCTTATCTTGCTTAGCATAAGTTGTTGGTGCACATATGTGAACCTAGTTTTTGTAGGTTTTGTGCTTGACAAATTAAACGCTAGGTTTATTCCGCATTTGTTCAAGCCTAAATCATAATTTTTTAAAGTGCTTATTCAACCCCCCCCCCCCTAGGCGATATCCTCGATCTTTCAGTCGTCCCCCAACTTGGATAACATATCTATAATAGCATCAAAATCATGGGGATGAAACAAATATGAGGTTAAATTCACATCCCATCTTCTCCTCCCACTTACCAATAAATCAGACACCCACTTTGATCCTGGTTCTATTCTTTTTAGCTGAGACTTTTAGGATAGAACTCTTGAGGATCCAATTATCTCTCCAAATATATATATATGATCTATCTGCCACTCCAAATAACCTCCTTTTAAAGAAGTTTTGGGTCATGCATAATACCCTGCCAAGTTATTGAAGTTCACATCAGAAAGAGCTTGTCAAGAAGATGCCCTTGAGGATAATATGTAGCCTTCATTAATTTTGCAAAAAGCGAATCCGATTTTACCAATAAATGTCAAGACTATTTTGCCAAAAGAGCCTCATCTTCCATATCTAAATATCTAGTCCCCACTAACATATTTCTCTCAACATGCAAGCATGCCACCTCATCATTCAACATGCACAGAAAAACGTTGATCTCAACATGCAACTATGCATATTAAAAATCCAGTTCAACATGCAAACATGCATGCATGTAAAATTCTTTATTATGCTATTTGGATTGAATTATTATATACTTTCAAAAACTATCATTTCAAATATTGATGTTTCATATAACCAAAATCTCATTGAAATATTGCAAAATATCCCCGCAACGTGTAGGGCATCATCTAGTTAAATAACCAGTAATCCCGAAAACCTATACCTTCCTCTCCTTTAGGTCTTGTCGGTTTATCCCAGGCCAACCAAATGAGTTTTATTTCTATTTTGAACAATTTGAGACAATTACTCTCAAAGAGAAGCCGGAAATTTAACCCATAGCATAGACCGGAAGAGCCTATATAACTGATTTGAATTGAATTTCCTTTCCAGCAAGCATATTTTTCAATCCGGTCCTAAAGCCTTTTCAAACCTTTTTCTTTGGTCGACTGAAACTTCCCCGCCTTCATTCTTTCCATTGGCACCGATAAGCCCAAGTATTCATCATTAAAACAATTAGTTGTAATTTTTAATATTGCCATAGTGGCCACTTGATTTTCCAGAGTGCATCTCTTCCAAACAAAATAGTGCACTTACCACAATTCAACAATTGTCTTGTTCCCTCCTCATAAATCCTCGGAATATTTTTAATTGCCCCATTGAACCTCATAAAGTTATAGACTGAATGACACAAGTCATGATATGATTTTTGCATTTCTCACCCTGCACGCATGCACGTGGGTATCTTTTTTTAACACAGTACATACGCAAGCGCTCATATACACGCACATACACTCACCCCTATGAACGCACACACGCACACCCTACCCCTATGAGCACCTTCGAAAGACTGAGACGACATATCATCTTGAAATTTACGAAGTCACCGTAGGCACTTCGTTGTCGATGAGAACATACTGAATGTGCATCGCCGGAAATTCTGAAATAAATTCAAGAATAAATGCGAGCACCAGGATTTGATCTCCGATGGGCTAGGGATACTACAGTCCCTCTAACCATCCAATCACAGGTTGGTTCGCGTGCACGTGGGATCTCATGTCTCATAGTTTATGATGTATCATGTGTATCAAAATAAGGTACACATCTATACCTACTAATAAAGGGATTCATGCTTCTGCCCATCCGTCACACCTTTTACAGAAACTCCTTGTAGTTTTCTAAAATCAACTTGCGGTTCTTTTTTTAAGTGAGCATAGAAAAATGTTTGGTTTTTGCAGAAACACCCCTAATCTTTCTTTTAGTCGACCAGCGCTCCTGCTTTAAGTGAGTCCACAAACCTTTTGGATTTTGCATGAAACCACTTGATATTTTGTTTAATAAACCGCAGTCCATCCGATTAATATGCTTTTTAATGATATCCATATATTTTAAATCCTAACTTCAATTTTGACATGTTATATATGAAAATTGATTAGAAAAATATGTAGAATCTGAATATAATGTTGTTTTACCTGTTAAACATATTTAAAATGCTATTTGTGGTGCAATCTTAATAAATATCACATGACCTGTCTTTCTTTTTTGTACCGGTGTAGATCTGGATTGAAAATCAACACCTCATGAAAACCACATTGGAGACGACACCGTCAGCGAGGGGGAAGGAGGATAAGCCGTAACACAGGTGAGATGCACGCGGACCTATTAAGGTCTTGAGTCATGCTTATTAGATTAGGGGTGTGTGATATTTGTTCTCTCCTAGTGCAATAAGCAGGTTCTTTTGCTAATGCTATATTGAAATAAATGATGTGGACCTAGTGGGGTCTTGAGTCATTGTTATTAGATTACTGCTGTGTGGTATATTATTTCTCTCCTGCCGTAACACACGGGTTATTTTGCTCGCCAAGCAGTTTCTGGTCAGACGGACGGTGAATAGTATTAACTTTTGTTCGTGAGAAACGGTGATAAAAAGATAGAATATACAGTATACTACATTTTTAGAGTAGTATACTACAAATCAGAAATGATGCGGTTCATGAGAAGGGGAGCTCCTATTCCGCGCTGTATGCGCTACGAACGAGCGAGCGTGCCCCCCCACGCCCCTCTTGCGCCGGCCCATGTGCAGGGCGGCAAACACCATGTGTTTTGTTTTTGCATTTCTTTGTTTTAATTATTTTCCTTTTTTAAAATAATCCAGGATTTCAAATAAAAGTTGCAAACAGTGAAATGCCCGTGAATTCAAAAATTGTTCATGACTATAAAAAATCCGGAAATGATAAAAGCTCGCAGATTAAAAATATATTCACCAAATTCAAAAATAGTTCTTGAATTCAAAAAATGTTCATGATTTCAAAAGAATGAACATTTTTTATTTTGATGAGCAATTTTGGTGAGAACTTTCTAATAATGACGAACATTGTTTTGTATCTAATGAACAAATTTCGAATTTGATGAACATTTTTTGAACCCGATGAACTAGAAATGTATTCAAGATTTTTTTTGAAAAAAAATGGGTGGACAAATTTCGAATTTGATGAACAAATTCTGAGAATCTATGAACAAATTTGGAATTTGATGAACATTTTCGCAATTCGATGAACAAATTTTGAATTTTGACTAAGATTGTTTTAATCCGATGAACAAAAAATGAATTTGATGAACATTTTTTAAATTGTTGAACATTTTTTCTATTGATGAAATTTTTTTGAATTCGATGAACAAAAAATGGTTTGTGAATTTAAAAAGAAAATTCACAAAAAAGTGAAAAATTACATAAGTCCATAAAAATTTCATGTATGCGAAAAGTGTTCATGATTTCAAAAATTATTCACGATTTCAAAAAATGTGCATGAATTTGAAAAAGATGTTTGCAAAATGAAAACGCAAAAAATAAAATTAAAACAAAGAATAATCAAAAAATTCATAGACTTAAAAGATTACCGCAAATTGAAAAAATAAGAATGAAAATGAAAATAGAAAAAAAAGGAAAAAACAAAACGAAATGAAAACATGAAAAAAGGGAAAAGAAAAACATAAAAAGGAAAAAGAAAGAAATAGCGAAAGAAAAAAGAAACTAGAAAAAACTGTTTCAGGAAAGGATCTAGAACCTTCCCAAAAATTGGTTGGGGATGAACCCGAAAATTGATCGGCCCATGAAAATTCCAACGCTGGAAGGGCGGGGGGGTACGGAGAGCAACTAGTTAAGGAGCTCTCCTTCGAAAGCCTCCCGAACAATCACATGGGGTGGGCTGAGAGGGTGGACGCTCTCAACCGCCGCCACGTGTCGCGCTTTGGGTGCTCTCTCCGGATTATTTTATTTTATTTTTCCGCACGCGTTTTCAGCTTTTTAGATGGTTTTTTTCGAACTTTTTTTGACTTGTCAGTTTTCCACCGGTCTTTGTTAGCTTTTCGACAATTTTTTTTTGTTTTTTTTCAAGAAAAAACACTTTTTTCCGCGAGAGGCATGATTTTGCTTCCGCGAGAGGCACGACCATGCCTCTCGGAAACAGGAAAGACACGTTTTCTCTTCTTTTTTTCCGTGAGAGGCACGGCCGTGCCTCTCAAAAATAAAAATAAAACATGTTTTTCCTTTTTTCTTTCTTCCATGAGAGGCATGATTTTACTTCCGCAAGAGGCACACGCTATGTGGATACATTGGAAGATGGAAGTGATCTTTGAAAGGAGTACTCCTCAATTAGTGATTTCGGGGGTACGCTCTATGTGGATAGGGAGCGACCTAGGCGCCATATAGGGATTGCCCATGAGAAGGCCTAGCCCATGAGAACTTCAGTACCTGATCTGGGCCACCCAGTTGAGCACAACAAGGCCCAAGTCGAGTCAGGTAGTTCGAGAGAAGAAAAGACAAAAATCTTCGGATACGCCTCCGTCAGTCCCTCTCGCAGCCACGAACACAAGACCCGCCGCGAAGTGCAAGATTGCAGCTTCCACTGCTCGCGGCCAGCAGCGGGTTGGGGGTTTAGCCAGGGTTCTGCATCCCTCGCACCCCGCTAGCGGAAGCCATGGAAGGGGAGGAGGAGATAGGCCTCGTCCTCGCCCGCGCCTCCGACCTCCGCTCCAGGATCTCCGCCTGCGCTGCCGCCGCACGGCCACCGCCGCGGCTGGGCGCCGGGGAGGAGGACGACGGCGGAGAGGAGGAAGAAGAGGAGGTGGAGGTGGAGAGCCTGGTAGGCATCAACGACGCGCTCGAGTCGCTCGAGCGGCAGCTCGCCTCCCTGCAGGTCCGGTTCGTATTCCTGGTTGGTCATTCGATAAAGATGGGTTTTTTATTTGTGCCACGAGCTGGAGTTGATATGGTCATATGGTAGGTTTGGGGTTCAATTACTGCATTTTTGTTCAACGTCCTACTGTATTTTCGTGAGGAACCAATTCTAGGCTTGCTTAGCATGATGTTACAGACAGAGGAAAAGATTGATAGCCCTAACAGCGCGAATTTGGGAAGACGAATGGGTTAATGTAGGAGGTTGTATTGAGATTAGACATGGGATGAGTCGTTTTATTCCCAATCCCCTGTTTGGCGCATGATGGGAATTATTGTGAGAGTTTGAGAAGAAACTGTATTCCCTTGTTTGGTTCGTGGGAATAGACAAGGGAAATTAACGTAAGTTATGATGAAGGGTTAATATTGACTCACTAAAACAATTCCCTTTCAACTCCCACCCCCTCCCCTGTTAATAAAACGATGGGAGTTGGAGTCTCAAGTCCCATGACTATTCCTTTATGAACTTCCAATCCCCATAACCAAATGATAGATTTGAAGTCTCGTACCCCTTCAATTCCCATTCCCTAGCTCTATTTACCCCCAGCCAAACACGCTGTAATTAGTTGTTCATTGCCTGGTGCCTGCATCCAATTCCAGCCTCATTTGGTATTGGACTAGAGCAAAAAAGGCGTAGTGTAAGATGGATTCTGTGGTTCCGTCTGTAACAGGATTGCTGGTTAACAAATTGTGGGTAAGGTACAGATTGTATTAAAACACATTTTGCGGCAGAAAATAGGTGGAGATTGCTGAGTGAACACAAATGAAAAATATCAAAGGTATGTTACACTGCATGGCTTACAAAGAGAGATAATTGTCACTTTGCTTAGCTTATGGGAAGTATCAGTGGTCAGCACATCTGCGCATTCCTTTTTAGCACAAGCTTGCATGCTTTTCTTCTTTTTGTAGTGGAGAAGCTGTATTCCATCATATGGAAATTTGCTTATGTTTCCCTGAATTTCTTCTTGCATGGAATATAAACTGTTAAGAACTGTATTTGGAATTTTCCTATGTTAGCAGAAAAAGAAGGTCATTTTCCTAAGAGAGAAAATCATCCATTGAGATGAATATTTCTGCTTCGTGGTAAATAACTGTAAAACGTTGCTGAGTTTCTGACTTTATTGTACAAAATGCGTACTTTAAGATAATAGCATAAACACATTTAATCACAATAACCCAAAGGGTATCAAACTTGTGAAGTACCTACATTACTACTGCTATATGTGAACCAATTGGATGACGCTTTCCTCAAGAAATTAGTTTTTCTTTTCTTTAGGATACGAGTAACTGTGCCAGCCATATGGTTCTTAGCTTGATACCATTTTGTGCACAAAGTTTATACTGCTGTTACATGTTTCTGTTTTGGAAATAAGTAGCTTACCACCGTAGTGCCACTGCAGGACCTCCAACACCAACAAAGATATGAACGAGAAACCGTCCTGAGCCAGATTGACCGCAGTCGAACATCTCTCCTTAACAAGCTGAAAGAATACAAGGGAGAGGACTGTGAGGCAATCCACGAGGCCGCTGCTTTTGCTGGTGAAAAAATTGAAAATGATGATGGTCTCATCCTACCTCCTTACTCGGGCCATGTCACCAATTCATTTGTGCTCGATGATCTCTATCCTGCAAACTACGTGTCCAAGTCCAAGTGCTTGCACAACGGACTGTGTTCTAATGGAATTGCTGAAGATGGCACAAGGACGAACAGGTCGCAAAACAGAATCCGTAGCACGTCGAGCCATAATTCATCAGGAGGGATCAGATCTTTGATCGGGTGGATGGCTAAAACAGCGGTCATGATTGTGGGCACAGTATCAATCATGAAGGCTGCTGGCTACGAGCCCACGATAGGGAGGAGCGGCATAAAACTGGACATCACAGGTCTGTTGGGCAAAGAGGCGGCTGGTGCAAAAGAGCAGGTTCCTCCTACTCTACACTGCCCTCCTGGGAAGGTAATGGTGCTTGGAGGAGATGGCCGGGCGCACTGCATTGTGAAGGAAAGAGTTGAGATCCCCTTCGGCAGCAGCCTTGATGCCCCAAATGCAAGCTACGGCTTAGGTTGAATCCGGAACCGGGCGTGTGAATATTAGGCTCTGTTAGCTGGTCCTCTTGGTGTTGTGTAGGAACTGCGGCCACGAGTTGTTTCTTGTATAATGCCCTCTACTTGGATATTTACTACGTATTTCCCTGTTTAGCCCTGAATGTTGAGCGGCTTATGTATGATGCCGCTGTTAAACCACTTGTCGTTCATCGTCGTCATGGCGGATCCATGAGTGTGTATGTTGCCTAATTGATAGCAATATATGAATGATTGCGTCCATATGCAGGCGGACACAGAACCTGTTGGGGCCCTAGGTTTTTGCTCTGTCCATGTCCATGTTGTCTCAATTGTTGAGCGACCAGTGAAGGCATTTCCCGTACTTTTATGCCCTGATGTATGAATAGCTTTACATGTAATCTGATTGAGAAGAGAGATGGGCTGGCATGCAGGCTTTTGCTGTGCAGCAGGAATCTGAACCCAGCCCAGCGCATACATACGATAAGGGGATGTTTCAATTCAAGCAGGGAATGCAATTTTGTTTGGTTGCTGTATGTATGTATTCCTTGCTGGTGCGTGTGTTTGGCTTTCTGCCATGCGTGTCCTTGAGTGTATTCATGCTTCACTGCACTGTCTCTAGTTAAGTTGCCTGAAATCTCGATTTCGACCTGGAGTTGCCTTGTCCTTGAGAGTTGAGATCACCAATTTCAGTTAAAAAGTGCAGTCTACAAGGAGAGGTACTTGGACTTGGGGAAGAAATGAATGCGAGCGATGGCGAGTAGCAGGCGCCGAGTCCGTTCGCCGCAGCCTAGCTTGCGCGATCGGCACGGGTGACGGAGACAGACGGCTGCCCACGTTGACCTCCAAGCGTTGGAAACACTTTACTCCTCTCTTCGTCTACTACTAGTAGTAGCTTTCTTAATACGGCAGGAGTAGTACGACCCGCACTGTTCTGCGTGCCGTCTGCAACTCAGCTGTAACTCCTGTTCTTTGATCGCTACTTCTGTGACAAAGACGGCAAGAGCAACAGCAAGACAAGGGCAGCGCGTGGATAAACTTTCTTCATAGTTTTAGTACGTACAACATGCAAATTTTAAATAGTTCAATGCCATGTATGATGTACTAGCAGAGCATGTCAATTGCGATGAGATGCAAGATAAAGTAGCCGGACGCGATGCCTGAGATCGAGTTGTATTACATGAGTTAAGGTTACGATTGTACTATGTGATTGTAATAGATTTCAGGACATGCTAATGAGGTACTATACTGTAAGGTCTCAAGCTCGAATTGTATTGTTCATGGCCGAATTTCAATTACAGAGAAGGGGATTGGGAGGAAGAAGGACTACTGGCTCACGCCATCTCTCTCTCTATCTGAATACAAACTAGCCGTTTGCTAGCCGCCACCCTCACCATCATCATCGTTACATATTTATATCCAGTCCTCAGGCCCATTCAGGCGGTGTCAAAACCGGCGGATCTCAGGTAGGGGGTCCCGAACTGTGCGTCTAAGCCTAATGGTAACAGGAGGCGGGGGACACAATGTTTACCCAGGTTCGGGCCCTCTCTATGGAGGTAATACCCTACTTCCTGCTTGATTGATCTTGATGAATATGAGTATTACAAGAGTTGATCTACCACGAGATCGTAGAGGCTAAACCCTAAAAGCTAGCCTATAATTATGATTGTTTTTGTCCTACGGACTAAACCCTTCGGTTTATATAGACACCGGAGGGGGTTAGGGTTACACAGAGTGGGTTACAGAGAAGGAAATCTACATATCCGAATTGCCAAGTTTGCCTTCCACGCAAAAGAGAGTCTCACCCGGATACGGGACGAAGTCTTCAATCTTGTATCTTCATAGTCCAACAGTCTGGCACAAGTACATAGTCCAGCTGTCCGAGGACCCCCTAATCCAGGACTCCCTCAGTAGCCCCCGAACCAGGCTTCAATGATGACGAGTCCGGCGCGCAGATTGTCGTCGGCATTGTAAGGCGGGTTCTTCTCCAAATCCCTGAGTACCTATTGTAACGAGCAGTGTCCGGCTTCCCATTAATGTTGCACTCCTCGGCTTCTGTACTTTAATAATGGCAGTCTCCACGTGCCGAGCGAATGCGAGAAGTCGGGGCATTTTTACATTTGCCATCCTGACCATGTAAGTAAATCGTCTATTAAAGAGACGGGGATCCTCAGATCCAAATCACACCATCTTCCCCAAGTGAGGATTCATCAGAGCACGCCCGAAAAAACCATCCCATCATGGCCGGCCACCGCAGCTCCTGCTCTCGCTCCCATAGCGCTAAGCCAAGTGATTGGGCAAAGTGCACCGTCCGAGCCGGACTAGCCACTTACGATGGCGGGGAGCAAGCAGAGAATTTTCCCAACCCATCCAGGGGGAGTGAGTATGCATTGTCCCTTACTTGCTGAGGGGCCTCGGATTTCCAATCCATCCGTTCCTCCACGGGCTCCTGGAGTATTACGGCCTCCAGCTGCATAACTTCACTCCTGCCTCCATACTGCACATCGCAGGTTATGTCGCCTTTTGTGAGCTATTTCTGGGCTGCGAAGCTCATTTCGAGCTATGGAAGAGGCTATTCTGCCTCGTCCCTCGCAATCAGGAGGGATCAGTATACCAAGTGGGCGGAGCCGAAATATGGCGCATCGCTGGGACTGGATACCTGTCCGGCACTCCGAAGAAGACATTTGAAGACTGGCCTTCGGAGTGGTTTTATATAGAGGACGTCCCCCTTCCGAACCCTATCCGGATGGGCCTTCCTGAGTTTACCAATGACCTACTGAAGAAACGCCGCGGCGTCCCCGGAGCCCCCAGGAGGAAGATAGCAGAGAGGTCATTTATCTGATGGGCAGGATAAAAACACTGACCAAATCTGGATTGACAATAATCGAGGTTATGTCAGTATGCATAATGCGGGGGCTGCAACCACTCCAGTATCGGGGGCGTCCCATGTGGCACTTTAATGGAGAGGACGATGCCACCAGCTACGGTCGGAAAGGTCCGGACTCCACCACCGCCCTGGCAAAGATATTCTCTGATTTGTATAAAGGAGAAGAAGAGGAGTTTATCCGCATTAAGCCACGGGATGGATTTTCCATGTACAACCCCCCTAGCTGGGTGAGCTGCTATCTTTTACTCAACTCTATTCATTCCCGCATTCTTTCATCACAAATATTTACCTTGCTAATTCATAGTAGGAACTGCGAAAAGCTATGAGGGAGGTCCATAGTCCGTCTCCACAGCCAGAGGACCCTGACCGGGCCCTCGACCCCGGACTCGAAGAATATCCGGACATATTTGTGGAGCTCGTCGACATGACGTTTTACTAGGCAAGCTGTGACGACGCCTTGGTGGCCATCATTGCCGATTACCCTGGCCTCCTCCCCGCATCATATGTAAGTAAACCAGAGTCCTAACTTCCAAGAAGGATCCTTTTTTTACGCCTTACTCACCGCACACGTATCGCGCTTTATAGGGAAGGCCATCGGGGCGCCGTGCCGAACCCACGGCAACTCACCAACAAGGGGCGCCGAAGCCGCATAGGTTTAAAAGGAAGGCGGTCAGGACCGAGACGCCATCGCAGAGGTATGATTTAAAACCTACTCCATGATTACCGTCTTTAAGATATAACAATGTCCATTATGCCCTGGCAGAAAGAGTACTCGCCGGACTGTGTCCGGAGATCCTGCCGGACACGCCTCTACCAGCCGGACTCCAGAACCGGCCTCAAGGGTGGAGGCTAACGTGGAGACAACGCCGGACGATCCTCCTACAGAGGATGCAGACAAAATATCTGCTACAAATTCCGAAGTGGAGAGCGCTATCAATCATCGGCGTTTGCGGGCCGCGCTCCGCGACCCTAATTTCTCCGAAGAGGCGTTCAATGCCTTCAACTCGGGAGACACGTACATCCGATCTGCTCAAAAAGGGCTTGCTAGAGCCACAGACCAGTATTTAAGGGATATACGGGTAAGAAAAATCTGATAATTAAGTATATTAGTAGCCCCTGAGACTTAAAACAGTTGGCACAACTGATTTAAGGATCATTGTATGAATAGGTTCTTACAGAGAAGAACACCCATTTGTCTCAAGAGCTGGAGGAGTGCAAAGCCCAGCTAAGGGCCGCAGTTGCCGGAATGGAGGAATCCAAGAAGGCCTCATCTGGTAATACTTGTCTCGATCAAAAAGAATGTAATTACGTGTACCAGTTAGTATTCGGCATGCTTGCAAATCCAAAAATAGATTCTGCAGATAATCCCGGAGTGGATCCGGAGATCGTACAAGAGGATGAGCAACGTGCTCAACGACAGCTAGAGGCTGGCGAGCGCGTGCTTACACGGGTTAGGCGAGAGAAAAACGATCTCTAGGATGCCAATACCCGGCTGGGCGTTGAATTGAAAAATGTTCGGGCCCAGCTTGCTGATTCCGTGAAGGAGAATAGGAGGCTTCGACGTGGCATTTTTAGTATGTGCTCAAACGAACCTTTATATAGTTTGGTGAAGAAACGGGCTAACAGAGTTATGTTTGTAGGTATGCTGACAGGTCGTCCCGAAGAGGAGATGCCCGGATCCGCAGGCGATCTTCTACAAGAGCTTTCACAACTGCACAAACAAGTCCGGCAGGTGATGCAGGGTATCGCGCAGGCCTTGTGGACGTCCGCCTCCCTGCCAGGAAGCATGGGTGAGCTTGTAGAGATGCTCAAGGGAGCGCGGTGGACCTTCCGATTATGGAAGATATCGGCCTGCCGACAAGGTGCGAAGAAAGCCTGGGCCATGGTAAAAACTCGGTACACCAAGGTTGATCCGAATCACATGGCCCAGGTCGGACCTATAGGGTCAGATGGGAAAGAGATTCCCGTTAGTCTGGTATATGACCAAGTAGGATTAGCCGCAAAGTATTCCCAACATGATTGTAGGCTAGACAGCCTGTTGGATGGTATAGAAGAAGAAATTAGCCAGTCTAAGTGACTATGTACTTCAATTGACATATTCTGTCCCTAGCTGGATTGTAAATCATTTGTCATGGCGAACCTTTTCGCTTCAACCTCCGGATCCGACAGTCCGGAGTGTATCCGAATACCCGCTCAGTTATGTAAACCGGGGTACGCATGGGAACCAAGCGTAGGGGTCATAAGTGCTTGAACAGACAAGTACCCAAATAGCTATGTTATATTACATGGATAGTAAGAAACATCTTCCAAGGAGAATAGTTTCGTTAAGGGTTCCTTTCCCTGGGTACGCATGCATTAATGTGCATGTCCGAACTGCGAACAGAGACGCGGGATATAAAACATCTGGGGATTTATATTGCAATAGGTAAGAAACATCTTTTGTTCACCGACCGAATATTCCCTTAAGAACGCTAGCTTTCGGCTTCACCCAGTCTGAGGTACACATCCGGCGGACCCGGCAGTAACAATCACAGAGGTCCTTATGCCCTAGCCGAACTAACGGGAACGTAGGGAATAAACACAGGAGCCAGGCAACCCAGCTTGGCCAAAACTTAAGTCATATCGATGCATATAATGGCGAAGAAAAGGTACATATGGAAAAGTGACACATATGTAGTGGGCATGAAGCCCGGAAGATGATTATATTAAGCTTCTGTATAAGAAGCCCCCAGGTATAATGAGTGCGCATAGCGCGTCAAGATTGTGTGGGTGAGTCACACTTGAAGCTTTTTAGGGCCATAAAGAAAAGAAAGATGATATAATTTAAAAAGGGCGGAGGTAAGGAGACGAACACAGAGTTCGGCGCTAGGCGTAGAATCTTCGGAGTCTGGCCGCGTGATGACCCACAAGTGTAGGGGATCTATCGTAGTCCTTTCGATAAGTAAGAGTGTCGAACCCAACGAGGAGCAGAAGGAAATGATAAGCAGTTTTCAGTAAGGTTTTCTCTGCAAGCACTGAAATTGTAGGTAATAGATAGTTTTGTGATAAGATAAATTGTGGCGAGTAACAAGTAAATAAAGTAAATAAAGTGCAGCAAGGTGGCCCAATCCTTTATGTAGCAAAGGATAAGCCTAGACAATTTCTTATAAAGAGAAAAGAGCTCCAGAGGACACATGGGAATTATCGTCAAGCCAGTTTTCATCACGCTCATATGATTCGCGTTCGGTACTTTGATAATTTGATATTCGGGTGGACCGGTGCTTGGGTACTGCCCTTACTTGGACAAGCATCCCACTTATGATTAACCCCTATTGCAAGCATCCGCAACTACAAAAGAAGTATTAAGGTAAACCTAACCACAGCAATAAACATATGGATCCAAATCAGCCCCTAACGAAGCAACGCATAAACTAGGGTTTAAGCTTCTGTCACTCTAACAACCCATCATCTACTTATTACTTCCCCATGCATTCCTAGATTGGTTCCACCAAGGTTCCACCTCGTGGCGGCAGAGTTTCGTCCCGTAAGCTTGCCCACGATTTTTTCCAGGGTAAAAGCCCTCATATAGCAGAAGATGGACACCGGGGGGCCACCAGGGGGCCCAGGAGACAGGGGGCGCGCCCAGTAGGGGTGGGCGCGCCCCCCACCCTCTTGGCCAGGGTGTAGGCCCCCTGATGTATTTCTTCCGCTCAATAATTCTTATTAATTCCAAAAACAGGTTTCGTGGAGTTTCAGGATTTTTGGAGCAGTGCAGAATAGGTTTCCAATGTTTGCTCCTTTTCCAGCCAGAATTCCAACTGCCGGCATCCCCCCTCTTCATGGTAAACCTTGTAAAATAAGAGGGAATAGCCATAAGTATTGAGATATAATGTGTAATAATAGCCCATAATGCAATAAATATTGATATAAAAGCATGATGCAAAATGGACGTATCAACTCCCCCAAGCTTAGACCTCGCTTGTCCTCAAGCGGAAGCCGAAATCAAAAAATATGTCCACATGTTTAGAGATAGAGGTGTCGATAGAAATAAAATACGGACATGAGGGCATCATGATCATTCTTATAACAACAACATAAATAGATTATATGATTTCTTATACTCAAGTAACAACCAATTCACAATGTCAAGTATGGTTCAGAAACTTCATTTGGAACTAACAAACTATAATCTCAGTCATTGAAGCAATTGCAATTTATCATAACATCAGAAAGAGTCAACAATAGAGCTTTTCAGCAAGTCCACATACTCAACTATCAAGTAGTCTTCTACAATTGCTAACACTCACGCAATACTTGTGGTTATGGAGTTTCAGCCTGACACTGAGAAAGATAGGGGCTTATTGTGTTGCCTCCCAACATATTCACCTTTAGGTGATGTCAACAATAATAGCCCATACTAACTTACATCCAATTGGATATATGTATCATGATCTTTCAAACACGAGGAGCTTGCCAAAGGATAAAATGAAAAAGGGAAAGGTGAAGATCACCTTGACTCAAGCATAAAGTAAAAACATAAAGTAAAAGATAGGCCCTTCGCAGAGGGAAGCAGAGGTTGTCATGTGCGTTTAGGGTTGGATGCACAAAATCTTAATGCAAAAGAACGTCACTTTATATTGCCTCTTGTATGTGGACCTTTATTATGCAGTCCGTCGCTTTTATTGCTTCCACAACAAGATCGTATAAAGCTTATTTTTCTGCACTAATAAGTCATACATATTTAGATAGCAATTTTTTTATTGCCTGCAACATGACAACTAACTTGAAGGATCTTACTCAATCCATAGGTAGGTATGGTGGACTCTCATGGCAAAACTGGGTTTAAGGATATTTGGAAGCACAAGTAGTATCTCTACTTGGTGCAAGGAATTTGGCTAGCATGAGGGGGGAAGGCAAGCTCAACATGTTTGAAAGGTCAATGACAATATACTTTAACTGAGATGTGAGAAAACATAACTGATTACATTGTCTTCCTTGTCCAACGTCAACTCTTTTAGCATGTCATACTTAATGAGTGCTCCCAATCATAAAAGATGTCCAAGATAATATATTTGTACACGAACCTCTCTTTCCTTATCACTTCCTATTAATTGCAATGATTACCAAAACTATGTTTGTCAACTCTCAACAACTTTTATGCCTCATACTTTCTATATGTGAAGTCATCACTAACCATAAGATCAATATGAACTCTTTTATTCTCTACTTCCTCAAGATCATAGCAACATAGCAAAGCCCTTGATTCAACACTAACCTTTATTATAGATAGCTCACGGACTCGATTACATAAAGAGATCACAAAGCAAAACACAAAACTACTTGATATCAAAACTTCAATCTACTAGATCAAGATACTACTAAAAGGATCGAACTAAATAAAATGGTAAAGATAGGAGTGTGATGGTGATACGATACCGGGGCACCTCCCCCAAGCTTGGCAGTTGCCAAGGGGAGTGCCCATACCCATGTAATTATGTCCTCGGAGGTGGTGAAGTAGGAGTTGTTGATGATGTAGGCTTGTCGTCCATCTTCCAAGGCATAGGCTCACCATCATAGAAGGATGATCGAGTCTCCGGGATCCTTAAGTCTGCAGCCAAACTCATCCTCTTGAATCTATATTCATACTCACAGTTCTGGTTTTGCAGGTCATAGATCTGGGCTTGGAGGTGCTTGATTTTCTCTTGAAGCTGGAAGATGGTCTCCCCAATGACTTTGCATCTAGCTTGTGGTTGTTGGTGAACTCCGCGATCATCATCTGGTTGGCGTTGAGTCCACGCTCCACCATCCCTTGGCACTTGAAAACTTGCTGCTCCACGGCTTCGAGCTTTTTCTCCACGCTTCCGGTACGCCTTGGTCCCTCCATATCGCGGATGTGAAGCACCCCCTCACGCATCTCAATGGTTTGAGGGTGTTGCAGCACCTCCGCGAGATAGGGGTTGACCACCCTCTCGAAAAACTTGTCCTTGGGAGCGCTTGGAGACGCCATGATGCTCTAGATTTGAAACAGAAATAGCTCGAAACGAAAACAGAGGATATTTGCGTGATACGGTGGTCAAAACCTTCGGGAGTTTATATAATGAATTTTTACCGACCAAAATACGTAACGTGCAAGAAAACGGAGTCCGGGAGGCACACGAGGTGTCAACGAGATAGGGGGCGCGCCCAGTAAGGGTGGGCGCGCCCTCCACTCTCGTGGAGGCCTCCTGTCCCTCTCGGACTACTTCTTTCTTCTTAAAATTCTTAAATATTCCAAAACTGATAAAAATTGCCATTGGAGTTGCTTTGGAGTCGGTTTACTTACCGTACCACATACCTATTCGTTTTCGGAGTCTGGAACGTTCTGGAAAGTGTCCCTTATGTATTCCTCCGGGGTTATGGTTTCAATAATATTAGTTTCAACATCGATAGGATTACCTGAAATATAATGTTTAATTTTTTGACCTTTTACCACCCTCGGACTTGTGCCTTCGAAGTTGTTGATTTTTATGGCACCAGAATGATAGACCTCCTCGATAACGTAAGTACCTTCCCATTTAGAGAGAAGTTTTCCTGCAAAAAATCTTAAATGAGAGTTGATAATAACACATAATCACCTACATTAAACTCACGCTTTTGTATCCTTTTGTCATGCCAGCGTTTGACTTTTTCTTTGAATAGCTTGGCATTCTCATAAGCTTGGGTCCTCCATTCATCAAGTGAGCTAATGTCAAACAACCTCTTCTCACCGGCAAGTTTGAAGTCATAATTGAGCTCTTTAATAGCCCAATATGCTTTATGTTCAAGTTCTAGAGGTAAATGACACGCTTTTCCATAGACCATCTTATAAGGAGACATACCCATAGGATTTTTGTATGCAGTTCTATAGGCCCATAATGCATCATCAAGTTTTTTGGACCAATTCTTTCTAGATCTGTTGACAGTCTTTTGCAAAATTAATTTGAGCTCTCTATTGCTCAACTCTACTTGACCACTATACTAAGGATGATAAGGAGATGCGATTCTATGATTAACATCATGCTTAGCAAGCATCTTACGGAAAGCACCATGAACAAAATGCGAACCACCATCATTCATAAGATATCTAGGGACTCTAAACCTCGGAAAAATAACTTCTTTAAGCATTTTAATAGAAGTGTTATGATCAGCACTACTAGTTGGAATAGCTTCTACCCACTTAGTAACGTAATCAACATCAACTAAAATATGTGTGTAACCATTAGAGGCAGGAAAAGGTCCCATATAATCAAAGCCCCAAACATCATACGGTTCAATAACAAGAGAATAATTCATAGGCATTTCTTGACGTCTACTAATATTACCAATTCTTTGACATTCATCACAAGATAAGACAAACTTATGAGCATCTTCGAAGAGAGTAGGCCAATAAAAACCAGATTGTAGTACCTTGTGTGCAGTTCTATCTCCAGCGTGGTGTCCTCCATACGATTCAGAGTGACACTTGGGTAGGATATGTTCCTGTTCATGCTCAGGCACAGAACGTCTAATAACACCATCTACTCCCTCTTTATAAAGGTGTGGGTCATCCCAGAAGTAATGTCTTAAATCATAAAAGAACTTTTTCTTTTGCTGGTATGTGAAACCAGGAGGTATAAATTTAGCAAAAAAATAATTAGCATAATCAGCATACCAAGGAGCAGTATCAGAAGCATTAACGACCGCTAATTGTTCATCAGGAAAGCTATCATCAATAGGCAGTGGGTCATCAAGAACATTCTCTAACCTAGACAAGTTGTCTGCAACGGGGTTCTCAGCTCCCTTTCTATCAATAATATGCAAATCAAATTCTTGGAGCAAGAGAACCCATCTAATGAGTCTAGGCTTAGCATCTTTCTTTTCCATAAGATATTTAATAGCAACATGATCAGTGTGAATAGTAACTTTGGAATCAACAATATAAGGTCTAAACTTATCACATGCATACACAATTGCTAAGAACTCTTTTTCAGTAGTAGCATAAATTCTCTGGGCAGTATCAAGAGTCTTACTAGCATACTGGATAACATTCAATTTCTTATCAACTCTTTGCCCTAGAACAGCACCTACAGCATAATCACTAGCATCACACATAATTTCAAAAGGTAATTTCCAATCAGGTGGCTGAACAATAGGTGCAGTGATCAAAGTTTTCTTAAGTATTTCAAATGCTTCTACACAATCATCATCAAAGACAAAAGGAATATCTTTTTGCAATAAATTAGTCAGATGCCTAGGGATTTTAGAGAAGTCCTTAATGAACCTCCTATAAAAACCGACATGACCAAGGAAACTTCTTATGCCTTTTATGTCCTTGGGACATGGCATCTTTTTGATAGCATCAACTTTAGCTTTATCAACTTCAATACCTCTCTTGGAAATCTTATGCCCCAAGACAATGCCTTCATTAGCCATGAAGTGACACTTTTCCCAATTCAGGACGAGACTAGTGTCTTCACATCTCTGCAAAACTCGATCAAGGTTGCTCAAACAATCATCAAAAGAGGATCCATAAACGGAGAAGTCATCCATGAATACCTCACAAATCTTTTCACAAAAATCAGAGAATATAGCCATCATGCATCTTTGAAAGGTAGCAGGTGCATTACATAAACCAAAAGGTATACGTCTATAAGCAAAAGTACCGAAAGGGCAAGTAAAAGTAGTTTTAGATTGATCCCCCGCTGACACAGGTATTTGAGAGAAACCAGAATAACCATCTAGAAAGCAGAAATGAGTGTGTTTGGATAGTCTTTCTAGCATTTGATCAATAAAAGGTAAAGGGTAATGATCTTTCTTAGTAGCTTTATTTAATTTACGGAAATCAATTACCATCCTATAACCTGTAATAATTCTTTGCGGGATCAATTCATCTTTATCATTAGGAACAACAGTAATACCTCCCTTTTTTGGAACACAGTGGATAGGGCTTACCCATTCACTATCGTCAACGGGATAAATTATACCTTCCTCAAGGAGCTTTAGTATCTCCTTTCTTACCACTTCTTTCATCTTAGGATTCAGTCGTCATTGAGGATCTCTAACCGGTTTAGCATCGGCTTCCACATTAATTTTGTGTTGGCATAACGTGGGACTAATGCCCTTAAGATCATCCAGAGTATATCCAATAGCAGCGCGGTGCTTCTTCTGAGTTTTCAATAATCTTTCTTCTTCTTGCTCTGAAAGGTTAGCACTAATAATAACATGATATATTTTCTTTTCATCAAGATAAGCACACTTAAGATTATCAGGTAATGGTTTGAGTTCAAACATGAGATCACCCTTGGGTGGAGGGGGATCCCCAAGAATTTCAACGGGAAGGTTGTGTTTCAGCATAGGTTCCTGTTCAAGGAACACTTCATCTATTTCCCTTCTTTCCTTCATAAACATATCATTTTCATGGTCTAGCAAATATTGTTCTAACGGATCAGTAGGAGGCACGGCAATGGAAGCAAGACCAATAATCTCATCCTTACTAGGTGATTCTCTATCACGAGGTTGTCTACGAAACTTAGCAAAATTAAACTCATGTGACATACCCTGTAAGCCAAATGTAACAGTATTCTTTTCACAATCAATCCTAGCACTAGCTGTATTCAAGAAGGGTCTACCAAAAATAATGGGACAAAAATCATCTTGTGGGGAACCAAGAACAAGAAAATCAGCAGGATATTTAACCTTCCCACACAAGACTTCAACATCTCTAACTATTCCAATTGGTTTAATGGCATCCCTATTAGCAAGCTTAATAGTAACATCAATGTCTTCTAATTCAACGGGTGCAATGTCGTGCATAATTTCTTTATATAAGTCATAAGGTATTGCACTAGCACTAGCACCCATATCACATAAGCCATGATAACAATGATCTCCTATTTTAACAAAAATAACAGGCATGCCTACGACAGGTCTATGTATCTTAGTATCTGTTCTAGCAATATTAGCAGTCTCACCACAGAAATAAATAACATGCCCATCTAAATCATCATCCAAGAGATCTTTAACCATAGCAATACTAGGTTCAACTTTGATTTTCTCAGGAGGTGTATAAGTCCTAGTATTACTCTTACGAACAACAACCGAAGTTTTAGCATGATCCTTTATCCTAACAGGAAAAGGAGGTTTCTCAACATAAGTAGTAGGAACAATAGGATCACTATAGGTGATAGTCTTTTCTTCAACTGTAATAGGTGCAACTACTTTTACTTCAACAGGAGGATTATATTTAAACCAATTCTCCTTAGGGAGATCAATGTGAGTAGCAAAAGATTCATAGAAAGAAGCTACTATCTCAGAGTCAAGTCCATACTTAGTGCTAAATCCACAAAAAGCATCGGTATCCATCAAATATTTAACACAATCGAACTTAGGTGTCATACCTGACTCCTTACCATCGTCAGAATCCCAATCTTCAGAGTTGCATTTAATTCATTCCAATAAGTCCCATTTGAAATCAATAGTCTTCAACATATAAGAACCAGCATAGGAAGTATCGAGCAGGTTGCGATCATTAAGAGAAAGCCGAGCATAAAAATTTTGAATATTCATTTCTCTGGAGAGCTCATGATTGGGGCATGAATATAACATTGATTTAAGCCTCCCCCAAGCTTGAGCGATGCTTTCTCCTTCGCGAGGCCAGAAATTATATATGTAATTACGATCACGATGAACAAGATGCATAGGATAGTTCCAAGATCTCGTATCATCACATAGCCTATACCATGTCAATGCATCTCCCTTCAAAGATAAAGGGAAGACCTTCCTTTTGACAACATCATCAGGAATACCTGCAAGCTTAAATAATCCACAAACTTCATCCACAAAGATAAGGTGTAAATCGGGATGCAATGTTCCATCTCCTGTAAATGGATTAGCTAGCAGTTTCTCTATCATACCCGAAGGAATCTCAAAGTAAATATTTTCAAAAAGTTTAGTAGGTTGAGGAGCAACTCTTTGCTCTTCTGGTCGGGGTGAAGATACCCCGAACAAGCCCCTCAAAGGATTAGTTTCCATAGTGACAAGTAACAGAAAATTTCAGCACACTATATAAATGTTTCCTTACCAAGTTCCACTCACCAAAAGTGCTACACTCCCCGACAATGGCGCCAGAAAAGAGTCTTGACGACCCAAAAGTGTAGGGGCTCTATCATAGTACTTTCGATAAGTAAGAGTGTCAAACCCAACGAGGAGCAGACGGAAATGATAAGCGGTTTTCAGTAAGGTTTTCTCTGCAAGCACTGAAATTGTAGGTAATAGATAGTTTTGTGATAAGATAAATTGTAGCGAGTAACAAGTAAATAAAGTAAATAAAGTGCAGCTAGGTGGCCAATCCTTTATGTAGCAAAGGATAAGCCTAGATAATTTCTTATAATGAGAAAAGAGCTCCCGAGGACACATGGGAATTATCGTCAAGCTAGTTTTCATCACGCTCATATGATTCGCGTTCAGTACTTTGATAATTTGATATGTGGGTGGACCGGTGCTTGGGTACTGCCCTTACTTGGACAAGCGTCCCAGTTATAATTAACCCCTATTGCAAGCATCCGCAACTACAAAAGAAGTATTAAGGTAAACCTAACCACAACAATAAACATATGGATCCAAATCAGCCCCTAACGAAGCAACGCATAAACTAGGGTTTAAGCTTCTATCACTCTAGCAACCCATCATCTACTTATTACTTCCCCATGCCTTCCTCTAGGCCCAAATAATGGTGAAGTGTCATGTAGTCGACATTCACATAACACCACTAGAGGAAAAGACAACACACATCTCATCAAAATATCGAACGAGTACCAAATTCACATGACTACTAATAGCAAGACTTCACCCATGTCCTCAGGAACAAACGTAACTACTCATAAAGCATATTCATGTTCATAATCAGAGGAGTAATAATATGTATTAAGGATCTGAACATATGATCTTCCACCAAGTAAACCAACTAGCATCAACTACAAGGAGTAATCAACACTACTACCAACCCACAGGTACTAATTTGTGGTTTTGATACAAGATTGGATACAAGAGATGAACTAGGGTTTTGAGAGGAGATGGTGCTGGTGAAGATGTTGATGGAGATTGACCCCCTCCCCATGAGAGGATCCTTGGCAATGACGATGGTGATGATTTCCCTCTCCCGGAGTGAAGTGTCCCCGGCAGAACAACTCTGCCGGGGCTCTAGATTGGTTCCGCCAAGGTTCCACCTCGTGGCGGCGGAGTTTCGTCCCGTAAGCTTGCCCACGATTTTTTCCAGGTTAAAAGCCCTCAAATAGCAGAAGATGGACACCGAGGGGCCACCAGGGGGCCCAGGAGACAGGGGCGCGCCCAGTAGGGGTGGGTGCGCCCCCACCCTCCTGGCCAGGGTGTAGGCCCCCTAATGTATTTCTTCCGCTCAATAATTCTTATTAATTCCAAAAACAGGTTTCGTGGAGTTTCAGGATTTTTGGAGCAGTGCAGAATAGGTTTCCAATGTTTGCTCCTTTTCCAGCCAGAATTCCAACTGCCGGCATCCCCCCTCTTCATGGTAAACCTTGTAAAATAAGAGGGAATAGCCATAAGTATTGAGATATAATGTGTAATAACAGCCCATAATGCAATAAATATTGATATAAAAGCATGATGCAAAATGGACGTATCAACTCCCCCAAGCTTAGACCTCGCTTGTCCTCAAGCGGAAGCCGAAATCGAAAAATATGTCCACATGTTTAGAGATAGAGGTGTCGATAAAAATAAAATACGGACATGAGGGCATCATGATCATTCTTATAACAACAACATAAATAGATTATATGATTTCTTATACTCAAGTAACAACCAATTCACAATGTCAAGTATGGTTCAGAAACTTCATTGGGAACTAACAAACTATAATCTCAGTCATTGAAGCAATTGCAATTTATCATAACATTAGAAAGAGTCAACAATAGAGCTTTTCAGCAAGTCCACATACTCAACTATCAAGTAGTCTTCTACAATTGCTAACACTCACGCAATACTTGTGGTTATGGAGTTTCAGCCTGACACTGAGAAAGATAGGGGCTTATTGTGTTGCCTCCCAACATATTCACCTTTAGGTGATGTCAACAATAATAGCCCATGCTAACTTACATCCAATTGGATATATGTATCATGATCTTTCAAACACGAGGAGCTTGCCAAACGATAAAATGAAAAAGGGAAAGGTGAAGATCACCTTGACTCAAGCATAAAGTAAAAACATAAAGTAAAAGATAGGCCCTTCGCAGAGGGAAGCAGAGGTTGTCATGTGCGTTTAGGGTTGGATGCACAAAATCTTAATGCAAAAGAACGTCACTTTATATTGCCCCTTGTATGTGGACCTTTATTATGCAGTCCGTCGCTTTTATTGCTTCCACAACAAGATCGTATAAAGCTTATTTTCTCTGCACTAATAAGTCATACATATTTAGATAGCAATATTTTTATTGCCTGTAACATGACAACTAACTTGAAGGATCTTACTCAATCCATAGGTAGGTATGGTGGACTCTCATGGCAAAACTGGGTTTAAGGATATTTGGAAGCACAAGTAGTATCTCTACTTGGTGCAAGGAATTTGGCTAGCATGAGGGGGGAAGGCAAGCTCAACATGTTTGAAAGGTCAATGAAAAGGTATCCCGTAAGCTTGCCCACGATTTTTTCCAGGGTAAAAGCCCTCATATACCAGAAGATGGACACCGGGGGGCCACCAGGGGGCCAAGGAGACAGGGGGGCGTGCCTAGTAGGGGTGGGCGCACCCCCCACCCTCCTGGCCAGGGTGTGGCCCCCCTGATGTATTTCTTCCGCTCAATAATTCTTATTAATTCCAAAAACAGGTTTCGTGGAGTTTCAGGATTTTTGGAGCAGTGCAGAATAGGTTTCCAATGTTTGCTCCTTTTCCAGCCAGAATTCCAACTGCCGGCATCCCCCCTCTTCATGGTAAACCTTGTAAAATAAGAGGGAATAGCCATAAGTATTGAGATATAATGGGTAATAACAGCCCATAATGCAATAAATATTGATATAAAAGCATGATGCAAAATGGACGTATCACCGCGTTCCATGGGTTTGGCTCGAGTCGATTATCTGTTGCATCACGTAGGCGGTACGCTCCTCAGGTGAGAACTTTATCAATGATGAAGGGACCCTCCCACTTGGGCTTGAGCTTGTCCTTTTTCTTCTCTGGTAGGTGTAGAACGAGTTCGCCAACATTATAAGTTTTGGCCCGTACTTCTCTGCTTTGATACCTTTGAGCCTGTTGTTGATAGAATGTGGAATGGGCTTTTGCGACGTCGCGCTCCTTCTCCAGGGCATCTAGACTGTCCTGCAGATCAAGCTCGGCTTCTCTCTCTTCATACATGCGCACTCGAGGTGAGTCATGAATGATATTGCAGGGCAATACTGCCTCTGCGCCGTACACCATGAAGAGTGGTGTGTGTCCGATAGTGCGATTTGGCGTGGTCCGCAGTCCCCATAGTATGGAGTCGAGCTCCTCGACCTAGTGTGTATTTGATTCCTTCAAGGATCACACTAGTCTGGGTTTGATGCCGCTCATAATAAGAGCATTTGCTCGTTCGACTTGACCGTTTGTTTGGGGGTGATAGATGGAGGCGTAATCGAGCTTAATGCCCATGTTGCCGCACCAAGCTTTTACCTCGTCGGCGGCGAAATTGGATCCATTATCGGTGATGATGCTATGGGGGACACTGTAATGGTGTACAACCCTTGATATGAAGTCTATCACTAGTCCAGATTCGGCTGTTTTAACTGGTTTGGCCTCTATCCATTTGGTGAATTTATCCACCATGACCAATAGGTATTTTTTTCTTAGGCTTCCTCCTTTAAGGACTATATACCGCAAAGGGACAAGTTATGGGGATTGATTGGAGAGCGGTTGGTGGCATATGGCATTGGTTTGCGAAAAGCTGGCAACCGACGCAATGTTGGACGAGGTCCTGTGCGTCTGCTCGGGCTGTCGGCCAGTAGAAACCTGTACGGAAGGCCTTGCTTACAAGGGCCCGAGCTGCGGCATGGTGGCCGCTGAGTCCAGCGTGAATTTCGGCCAAGAGCTGCCGCCCTTCCTCTTCGGAGATGCATCTTTGGAGTACTCTGGTAGCGCTTTTCTTATAAAGCTCTCCCTCGTGGATCTTGTAGGCTTTTAGAGCGCCGCATGATGCAATGTGCCTCATTTTGGTCCTCGGGGAGTTCTTGCCTATTTAGGTAGGCTAAGAAGGGTTCTGTCCATGGGGCGATGACAGCCATGATCACGTGGGCCGAAGGTGTTATTTCGGTGGCGGAGCCTCCGATTATGTCAGTGTGTTCGGGATTTAGGGTTGTGGTCGGATCCGGACTAGTACTGCCGGTCTCCCCTTGCCACACCACGGATGGCTTGAACAGCCTTTCCAAGAAGATATTTAGGTGGGACGGGGTCGCGCTTAGCGCTGATGCGGGCGAGGATATCCGCCGCTTGGTTGTTTTCTCGGACCACATGATGGAATTCGAGCCCCTCGAACCGAGCTAACATCTTGAGGACGGCATTGCGGTAAGCCGCCATTTTCGGGTCCTTGGCGTCAAAGTCTCCATTTATTTAAGATATTGCCAGGTTCGAATCCCCACGCACTTCTAGGCATTTAATGCCCATGGAGACTGCCATCCGAAGACCATGCAACAGAGCCTCGTATTCGGCTGCATTGTTGGAATCTGTGTTTAATATTTGGAGTACATATTGGACTGTATCTCCGGTGGGTGATGTCAGGACAACGCCCGCTCCTAGACCAGCCAGCATCTTAGAGCCGTCAAAGTGCATGATCCAATTGGATTATGCACCGTACTCTTTAGGGAGTTCGGCTTCTGTCCATTCGGCGACGAAGTCAGCCAGTACTTGCGACTTAATGGTTCGCCGTGGTTTGTATATGATGTCGAATGGGAGGAGCTCGATGGCCCACTTAGCAATCTGGCCCGTGGCATCGCGGTTATTTATTATATCGTTGAGTGGTACTTCGGAGGCCACCGTGATTGAACACTCTTGAAAGTAGTGTCGTAGTTTCCGGGATGCCATGAAGACCGCGTATGCTATCTTTTGATAATGTGGGTACCGTGACTTGCATGGTGTGAGGACAGTGGATACGTAGTATACCGGCTTTTGAAGTGGGTACTTATGCCCGTCCTCCTGTCGTTCGACGATGAGCACTGCGCTTACAACTTGGTGCGTTGTAGCTATATATAACAACATGGGTTCGCTGATGTTTGGTGCGACCAGGATTGGATTGCTGGCCAAGAGGGCCTTTATTTCTTCTAGTCTGGCCGTAGCCGCATCTGTCCACTCGAAGTGTTTGGTGCATCGAAGAAGGCGATAGAGAGGTAGTGCCTTTTCTCCCAATCGGGAGATAAAGCGGCTTAAGGCCGCCACGCATCCAGTTAATTTCTAGATTTGCTTGAGGTCTATTGGGGTAGCCAACTGTGACAAGGCTTGGATTTTAGCCGGATTTTCTTCAATTCCTCTATTGGAAACGATGAAGCCCAGGAGCTTTCCGGCAGGGACGCCAAAAACGCATTTTTCCGGATTGAGCTTGATGTCATATGTTCGAAGATTGTCGAACATAAGCCTTAGGTCGTCTATTAAAGATTCGACGTGTCTGGTCTTGATGACCACGTCGTCTACGTATGCCTCAACTATTTTGCTGATTAGTTTTTCTAGGCATGTCTGAATCATGCATTGATAGGTTGCACCGGCATTTTTGAGCCTGAAAGGCATTGTGTTGAAACCAAAGGGGCCGTATGGAGTGATGAATGCCGTTGTGGCTTGATCGGACTCCGCCATCTTGATTTGATGGTATCCAGAGTATGCGTCTAGGAAGCACAATGAGTCGTGTCCTGCGGTAGCGTCGATGATTTGATCGATGCGAGGGAGAGGGAAGGGATCCTTGGGACAAGCCTTATTGAGGTCCTTGAAATCGACACATAGGCACCAGGATTTGTCTTTCTTTGGTACCATCACCAGGTTTGCTAGCCAGTCCGGGTGTTTTATTTCTCTGATGAATCCGGATTTGAGTAACTTGGCTAGCTCCTCTCCCATAGCTTGTCGTTTAGGTTCTGAAAAGCGCCGAAGAGTCTGCTTGACCAGCTTGTATCCCTTCAGTATGTTTAGGCTATGCTCGGCCGGCCTGCATGGGATACCTGGCATGTCTGAAGGGTGCCAGGCGAAGATGTCCCAATTCTCGCGCAAGAACGCCCGCAATGTGGCGTCTATTGTGGGGTTCAGCTGTGCCCCGATGGATGTTATCTTTGTTGAGTCCGTTGGGTGGACTTGGAATTTGACTATTTCGTCCGCTGGCTTGAAAGAGGTGGACTTGGATCATTTGTCGAGTATCACGTCGTCCCTGTCCACTATGGAGCGCAGCGCAGTTAGTTCTTCGGCCGCGAGGGCTTCAGATAATGCCTTGAGGGCCAGGGCGGCAGTTTAATTTTCGGCGCGGAGTGCTACGTCCGGATCACTGGCTAGAGTGATGATTCCATTGGGCCCGGGCATCTTGAGCTTCATGCCCGTAGTGGCGTATAGCTTGGAAGCTCGCGAATGCATCCCGCCCTAAAAGGGCGTGGTATCTGCTGCTCAACGGGGCCACTTGAAATGTGATTTCTTCGAACCTGTAATTCTCCGGTGTGCTGAATACCACATCTAGTGTGATTTTTCCCACACATCATGCCTCCCGACTAGGGATAATTCCTTTGAAGGTCGTGCTGCTTTGCTCAATGCGGCTCTTGTCTATTTCCATTTTTGAGGGTTTCCTCGTAGATGAGGTTTAATCTGCTGCCACCGTCCATGAGCACTTTAGTAAGCCGGAAGCCGTCCACAATTGGACTAAGGACCAAAGCGGCTGGTGCTCGGACTGTTCGGAATTGAGGTTCGTCTCTGGCATTGAAGGTTGTGGCCGTGTCGTTCCATGGATTTATTGCTGCAACGTGGCAGACTTCGGCGAGGCTGCGGAGTACTCTCTTGCGCCTATTATTTGAGGTGAAAGTCTTGAAGACTGTCAATACTGTATTGTTGTTTTCTGTGGGATGATGCTCTGCAGTATCGTTAATGAGGAGATCCTCGCCACTCTTGGCCACCTGCCGAAGTATCCACCATGCTCTAAGGCTGTGTGTTGGTATAGTATCCGGTGTGGTGTGAATTTTGCATGGCCCATTGGGCCATCCCTCCAATACGGTTCCACGCCCTGTAGTGGGCTTTGATTTCTTTGTAAGTGGATCGGGTGACTTACGAGAGTGCACCCTTTTGGTTCGGACGAGGGATTTAGTGAGAGCCGGAGGATCCCAGAATTTTGCTTGGGTTTTCCAGGCGCTCCATCGCACAGTACTTCTGTACTATGGCCGCCAAGTCAGCGAAGTGTGATATATCACTGCGACTTATGGCATTGAGGATTCCCTTGTCCGTGCAATTTTTGCAAAAGAATGAGATTGCATCTTCCTCGCGACAATCTTTGACCTTGCTCATTACAAGGAGGAATCTGGCCCAAAAGTGATGTACTGTCTCTTGGTATTGTTGTCTAATGTGGGAAAGATCGCTTGTATCTGGGTGGGTGGGTGGATTTAAGTCTGAACCCTGACCCGATCTGAGACCCAGGGGCAGAGGAGCTTCCAAACTTAGCAGCTCGGGTTCCGGGATGTTGCCCAATTTTTCTGGCCCGCTGTCCGATCTTAAGTTCAGAGCTTGGGTCATGTCCTCCCGCAGATGGGTATCCGGCTCGGAGAGCTCGGGAATCCGGACATAGTTCGTCCTCAAAATAGAGGAAGAATCGCTACATTGCTCCTCCACCACCGCTATCTGATGGGTGACCGGCGGAGAGTTAATCTCTCTTTGATCGGGTTTAAGCCCAATCCAATCATAGTCCATAGCGACTCCCAAGGCGTTGATGCGATCCAAGAGCTCGTTCAAGGACGAGAGCTCCATTGGATCCATCTGCTCGGTGTATTCCGAGCTAATGTGGAGGGTGTTTTTGATTACCCGAGAAGTCCTCGTCGGCACGACGGCCGAATGGGTGGCCATGACAAAGACGCCCAGTCGAAGGGTTTGGCCTAAAGCCAGGGCTCCTCCAAAGGTGATGTTGTCCTTGATAACAAGGTGAGCCATCAAACCTTTTTCGACGTCACAATGGAACTCTCAATGAAATCACCAATGTCAGTGTCAAAACCGGCGGATCTCGGGTAGGGGGTCCCGAACTGTGCATCTAAGGCTAATGGTAACAGGAGGCGGGGGACACAATGTTTACCCAGGTTTGGGCCCTCTCTATGGAGGTAATACCCTTCTTCCTGCTTGATTGATCTTGATGATATGAGTATTACAAGAGTTGATCCACCACGAGATCGTAGAGGCTAAACCCTAGAAGCTAGCCTATGATTATGATTGTTCTAGTCCTACGGACTAAACCCTCTGATTTATATAGACACCGAAGGGGGCTAGGGTTACACAGAGTCGGTTACACAGAAGGAGATCTACATATCCGAATTGCCAAGTTTGCCTTCCACGCAAAGGAGAGTCCACTACAAAAAATACACTTTCGTGATGATACGTGTTTGTCACAGTAGGTCGCGTTTTTTGTCATGCATGTACATCCATGACAAATTTATGACAGAATCAAGATAGTCATACCTGTGTTGTCGTAGAACTGTTCCATGACATTACCAAAATTATGATCACGGAAGTGTCCACTTCCATGACGATAAATCACGCGTCATTGAAGTGCTTTCGTCAAGGGTGACCGACACGTGGCATCCACCGTAATGGAACGCCGTTAAGCTATCGGGTCGGGTTTTGGATCCGATAACCTGTTAACAGCCCCGACCAATGGAGATTTTCCACGTGTAAAATCATCATTGGCTGGAGGAGACACGTGTCAGGTCCGCGTTGGCACAGGTGTCACTCATCCAATGGGCGAGACGCGCCTATGATATGTTGACACGTGGACCGGCCCATCAAGTTTAAATGGGCCGACCCAACTAAAGGCCCACGAGATTTTGCGGACCATAATGGGCCGACCCAGCTAAAGGCCCACGAGATTTTGCGGACCATAATGGGCTGGCCCAGCTAAAGGCCCACAAGATTTTGTGGGCCATAATGGGCCAGCCCAGGTAAAGGCCCACAAGATTTTTGTGTGCCTTAATGGGCTGGCCCAGGTAAAGGCCCACAACATTCTTGCGGATCATAATGGCCCGGCCCAGCTAAAGGCCCATGAGATTTCGCCGACATTAGTGGGCCGGCCCAGCTGTAGGCCCACAAGATTTTCAGGACCCTAGTAGGCCGGCCCATTAACTGGCTGCCATGTTTTGGGCCAAATGCCAACCCATATTTGATCTGGTCCATTAATGGCCTGCCACGTTCCGGGCCTAATAATGGACCATATGAGATCCGGCCCGTTAAAAGCCTACCATGTTCTGGGCCAAATTACGGCCCAGATCAGGTCCGGCCCTTTAAGAGGCTTTGGGCTCAATTATGGCCCATATCAGATTCGACCCGTCAACTAGACGCTATGCTTTTGGGCCCACTTGCTAAAGGCCCATTTAGTAATTCGGCCTGATATTAGTTTCGGCCTGTTAAGGGCCCGTTTAACATTTTGACCCTATATTAATTTCAGCCTGTTAAAAGCCCATCATATAGTTGGGCCTAACTACGGCCCGGTTTGCATCCGGCCTGCTCGCGGCTGATATCTGATTGGGCCAAACAAGGACCGAGACAATTTTGGCATGTTAAAAGCCCGTGATTTGATTCGCACAATCATGGGTCGGGGTCCATTTCGGGCTGCTGCCGACCCGTGAGCTGTTCGGCACGCTTCAGGCCCAACCTACATCGTGATTGCATGACGACCCGATTATGTACCGTAATTTTATGGTTTGGCCGGTTTACTGCGAAGACATGATATAATATACAGTAAAATAACTGCAGCATCGTGAATAAGAAAAAACCTAGACTATACAATAAAGAAATTACGGCATATTACATCCACTGGGTATCAAAGTTTGCCACTATGATAATAAAGCACAAGCAGACAGCAGATATACACTGGGCTTCAAAGGTCGCCACCAGTGCAAATAAACACGCCGACAAAATAATATACAAAACCGAAGCACTTCAGTTGAGTTCAAGAAAGGTTAGCCCTGCTGGGGAGCTGCAGCACAAGCAGCTGAGCAAGATGATGAGACTGCGCTTGTTCAACACTTATATCTTCCTCACTCTGAAAGATAAACAAGCAGACAGATGACATGTTTTTCACATAAAAGTATCAGTGCTAACAATTCATCACATTTCTTACTAACGAATAAAGTGACACAGTTTAAAATTGCATTAACACAATATGGTATTGTTCAGGTCAAGACATGGCAGGAAATGACATTGTGAAGGAGTTGGCAGCTTCACGACACCACTAGATTACAGATCAAGAACTCATAAGTATCAGTGGTTAGTGTGCTGTCAATTTATCCCATTTCAGATTGGCAAATAAAGAGACGGTTTAAATAATAGTAGAACGATATGAAATTATTCATAGTTAAGACACTGCAGAATATGACATTGTGCTGTAGTGGGTAGGTTCACCACACCACTTGATTACAGATGAAGAACAGAAGCATACATGTAGTGCAAAAGAAGATCACTTGCTCTGTATAGTTTAATTTACATGGTATGAAGAAGGAACTTGGTTGTACAACTGAAAACTTAAATTGAGAAGGACAAACTTTTGTTTATGAACTACATAATAAACTTCAAACATGCATTTTGATGCAAACGCCAAAAATAAACAGCTGTTGCAGTCATGCCTATCCAAATATATACAACAAAGTTTAAAAGCCTTGTCCATGCTGATGGGGGGGGGGGGCAATTCAAGAAGTTTACCACAAAATCTTCTTCATAAGCATTGCCTTTATTCTACATTTTGTTAAGAGTAAATATAGATGTGATAATATACGAAAAAATGGAGAATATTTAAGATAAGATAAAGAGTGATGCTACATAACCAAGTAGCTATAAATGTAAGTGCAACGATACAGGCAAAAGGTACAGCCAAGAGCAATGCACAGCTAAACTTCTTCAGTACCAACCTTATGGTAAGAGTAAATATAGATCTGATGTGTAGAAAATGGAGCGCAAAGGAAAATAAGCTGCAGAGTGATGGTACATGAACAACTACCTGTCATTATAAGTACACCGATAAAGGACAGCATGTACTTACAAGAACAATGCAGAGCTAAAAAATCATTGGCATTGGATATATTCTACACTAATGTAACCATTCATACAGGTCAGATAATTTAGAGCGAACAATTGATAAGCAAGCTATCATGCATACTGCTCACATAATGAACCAGGTATGTATGCAAGTACAGTGATACAGGACAACAGGTATTAACAAGAGCAAAGCAGCGGGCAACATATTTGTGATATCCTGTCGTTCTTTTCAAACTGGAATTCTTCTTCGAGCAGATTTCCTGCAAAAAACATCCGTAAGGCACATGCGGAAAAGTAGAAGTTTCAAATTGTCATGTGATTTCATAGACAGTACCTCATCCTGGGAACGAGACCAGTGCATAACAAGGTTTTTCCATTCAATGTCTTCTAAATTTAGCACAGGAGACTTCACCGGAAATTCGTTTATAGACTTGCCATCAAAGTGTGATTTTCTCAGGTAACACCGATACTGCTGCAATGCTTCCTTGAAAACCACAAGCAAGCTTTGCTCGTCATGACTATATAGATTGATCCTCGCCTAGTTACAACAATGTAATGTAAATCATTGACATGTTCAATCAACAGAAAATAGGAAAATAATAACCATGAATAATAGCACTTACACGTAAGTTGGACAGGAAGATGTGAAAATGGTGTTTGTCTTCACTATAATCTTCCCATGATGGGAATATATGCACGTAGTCCCTAACAACATTGAAAAGCATTGTCTTTTAAACTGGGAATAAATGAAATGGGGTTCCAATCTGCAGGAATTGGCCGTCTCTGCAGTTGGGATAGGTCTTCGGCCGGTGGACTTGCTGTACTTTTTGCTGGAGTGGGATTTTTCTATGGTACGGCTGGTGCTATGGAAAATGAAATTGGTATACCTTTTGTTGGAGTGCAGGTCCTGTGTGGTGGGGCTAGTGGTGTGGCCAGTGAAGTATGGGTACAGTCTACTGGAGTCGGTCCTACGTTTGTGTCACTGGTTGTACAACCAATATGAGTGCGGTGCTGTCTGATTTCTCCGGCACCACCACGTTTTTCAAGGACTTTGCTGGTGCTCCTTTAGGTTCGGCAATCACCCTCTTGCTTGTTGATGTATGATGCACAAGAACAACATTTGAATGGAAAAACATGGTATGATGACAGATGGAATATGTATTGATAATGGATGGGCATGGCATCTCGACATATATGATGAGTAAACTAAGCAGATGGCGGTGCAACAAAGTAGAAGAAATGCAAGACAACATATGCAATATACCGGCAATCAATAAAACCTTGCCAAATTAGAACAGGCACCTTGATGGGTGAACAGGACAGGCCATTTGCCTTTGACTCCTCGAGGTTAGAATAGTCATTAGGATCATATTCTGAACAAGAATCAACAGGTGGGGAGTGTATGAGTTTCATTGCATCCAGAATGGCACTCAATGCCTTGGTGCCAATTTTGTAAGTCATTGCAGTGTTTAGCTTCAAGAGTGGACTGCTGCTAGTGCGACACAAAGCAACTACACAGGTCATAGTGTAGATATAACGGGGAAAATTGTAAGCATCAGAGTAAAATCAGCAAAGTGGAACTTGCTGGAATATATGTGCTAGTACTGCCGGTACGGCTAGAAAGGCTTCGGATACCAGTTCTCTTCAACTGAAGGTGCAGTACTGTCAATATCAGTGTAACTCTCAAAGGCGACACAGCTCCCCGCATTTCCTTGCTATTCTTATAGGATTCAAGTGGGCGGGTCACTACAAATCCTATTCCTATGTTTACAAAATCCCACGAATCAAAGAGGCTCAAAGTGTCCATCACAACCGACCGTATAGACCTCTACACTGCAAATGTCTCTGCTCATCTTCAGTACAAGGAACATACTATACTACTATCATACTCCCTCCGTTCCAAAATATAAGTCTTGGTAGAGATTTCCACTATGGATCACATACAGATGTATCCAGATACATTTTAGAGTGTAGATTCACTCATTTTTTCCATATGTAGTCCATGGTGGAATCTATACAAAGACTTGTATTTAGGAACGGAGAGAGTACATATTAAAGAAGAACGGAAGAGGAACATGGTAAAGAAGAGCAAGCAGATTTTGGATAATAAAATGTTGGTTGCGCAGTGCCCACACATGATGAACCAGAGCGCATTAAGAATGCAACTCCCAGCTGTCTCTCGATCATTTCAGGCGGTTGGACGAAGATCCTACGTCTCCTAACCCTTCTTCTTCCTCGTCTCTGATTCTTCCCATACAGAACACCGCACGGGCCGCCGGCCGGACCATCGGCCCCCACCGCCTGTGTTCCTCCGCCACCCACACCCCCACCCCCACCCGCGTCGAGTTTTCTTTGTTCGGCAATGCCCCACAACCACCCGAGCCACTTCGTTTGCACCGGCGAACTCCGGCGAGCTCTGAAAAATCGACTGACCCAATTTTGAAATTTAGTCTACTGTGATTTAACTAGTGCGGAATATAAAAGGGGAAAACCATAAGCATTGGGAGTATAGTGTTGAGCGTGCGATGGCGGATCTGAAGGTGCAAACCGGACAAAGGAAACTTCACAACCAAGACAAGAAATCAGAGTAAAGTAGTGGCGATCTATTTTCTTGCTGCGATAAATAAGTTGAGCAGATACGAAAGAGTAACGTCTGTGGTGCGGCGCCGTGTACGCATCTACTGAGAATTTGATGGTGCTGCAGTAGCGATGGCTGTCGGCGGCGTGGAAGCATATCTAGGAGGGTAGACGGTGGCGGCGGGGCGCGGTGGACGAGACGGTCGTAGGAGCGGCGCCGGCAAGGTGGACGACGGCGAGGATGAAGCGAGAGGACGGGATGCAAGGATCCCGGTCCGAAGCCGTGGATGAGAGAGCTCGATCTCTTGTAATGGATGGCGGCATCGGGGTATCAGCTCCGGCATGGTGAAGGAGGGCGGCGGTGGATGGGATGGCGGACGGCGGCGGACGGAGGAGGGTGGGTGGAGAGGGTGTTTTGGCGCCCACGGAGTACGAATGGGGAAAAGGGAGGTAGAGAGGAAGGGGGAACCATGTATTCAGGGCGCGCTTGTCTCAAATGCAAGGAAATTTACAAACTTAGCCCCCGTTTCAAATTTCTACTATATCACAGCAATATTAGTCGGTTGGGGATAGGACGGTAATCTCGCATACACCAAATATTTGCTAACAAGAGTTTGTTTTTGGCGCCCACCGTGTATGAGTATGAATCAGGGAGGGAGTCGATTTCGGACGAGGACACACTGTGTTTTGGCACCCACCGTGTATGAATCCGGGTGAGAGGCGGTTACGTCACGTTTGGGTGAAATTACAAACCTAACCCTATCGAAACCTATAGAAATCCAGCAGATAGGCTTTGCGTGGCAGGGATAGGCAGTAGTAATTTCCATCTCGCAGATTTTGGTTTCGGGCGGTTACTGCGACTTTCCCCGCTTCGTTCAAATTTTGCAGAGTGTACGTTTACCGTGCCAACTCAATTCGAATCCCGTTTGTATTCTATTTTTTCGGGCGGGATCCATTTCAATTGGAATTACATTCTATATACATCATTTTTTTATATATACTTTGAAAAGCACAACAAAGAATTCTGCTCCTTTATATGTATAATATGATTTACAAATACAACGATCTCAAAATCTTAAGGTTGAATTCGAAAAAATTTAACCAAATTATTTTCTACTAAAATGTATGGATCAGTAATATCTACATATTAAATAACATAGATGTGCGTGAATTCATATGAGTATGCATGTTTGATAGATCAATTTTGGTCCGAGTATGGATTACATGTATCATCATCTCGAATTCAAATATTTTAATCCCTTTTTTGTTCACTCCTTTCACGTCCATCTCTCTCGCATGCATGCTCCTTCAGGTAGCTATCACTCTCTTTTCTCCAGCTCACCCACACGCTCACTTCATGTTTCTCCTATCCTCGCAAACATGGTCTCTCGATGTCTCCCTTGAGAAGTGTCACACTCTCCCTATCATTATACATTACACGGTTTTCATTATCTCTCACGTCTCTACTATTCTCTGGTATCACTCGGTACCTAAGCTTTCTTTTTCACCGCCACACACACAGTCTCCACTCATCTTTCATTTTGTCTTTCTCTCTATGGGATTCTCTCACACACCCTATATGTCTCTACATATGACTCATACCACTAAAATTACTCTCTCTCTCTCTATCTCTCTCTCTCTCTCTCTCTCTCTCTCTCCTGTAGACACAACATTTGTTGCGGTCTCCTTTTCGTCTCCATCCCAGACTGACATTATCCATTTGTTTACCGATCAGACAACCCCGACTACCATCTCCTCTCTCTCTCTCTCTCTCTCACAGACACACACACACAACTCCTGCTTCCACTCCCCTTCCCGACTACCGTCTCTCTCTCACACACACAAAACTCTCTCTTTCGCACCCCGACTCGTATTTCTCTCACAAACATTTATCGACTAGCTAGCCTCTAGATAGGTTTATACATCCGCACACTTGTGCTTCCATTATCGCATACATGTCTCTCTCCCTCTCCTTGTATCTATGTAGATTTTTCTTCCCTTCTTGAGACACGCCCTCTCGATCGTGCACACACACACACTATCGCCTCATTTTAAGCTGATACCTATCGCACACACACTCCTTCTGTCTTTATCACACATGCACTCCATCCTCCTCCACTCTCCCTCTCTCTCACACACACATGGGCTTTTTGCAACAACTAGCAAGATGCCCATGCGTTGCACGGAACATCAAGATGCATTTGTATGAGTAGTTTATATTGTGGGGGAAAAGGATGAACGAGGGAAGGCCTTATTTGCAAATGTGGAGAGGGGTGTGGGTATCTTTTTGCAAAATTGCCATAGTTTCCTTCCTATCCGTCAGATATAGATCGGACGGCCTATATGGTAGGATGGTAGGCACACGATCATCACCGGCAATGCTTTTTATAAGAGTAGGGATAAAAAATAGAGTTGGTGATGATGGTGGGCCTGCCATCCTGCAATGTAGGTCGTCTGATTTATATCTGACGGATAGGAAGGAAAATATGGCAATTTACCCGCACTCTTCACCACATTTGCAGATAAGGCCTTCCCTCGTTCATCCTTTTCTCCCACAAGATCTTGATGTTCCGTGCAACGCACGGGCATCTTGCTAGTAAGAGTAGAAATTAGACATATACCACTTCTCGAATCTTGAAACCAACAACATTCCTCCCTTATCTCGTCAAAACCGCAAAGGAATATATTTTGAGTAAAACATAACATATTTTTAGTGATATACGTATTTCAAAACTAGACTTTTTTCTATCAAATCGGGGAATATGTATTAATCTACTTTGATCGTGTGGCAACGCATTGGCACATTGCTAGTAGTTATTATAATTTTTTGGGCACCAGACAAACGGTGGAGTACATATACGAAGAGAAGAGGCGCACGCACGCAGTCGGCCTCTCGCTGTCTCGCACACATGAGTGTTACGTAAAGGCCTAGGTGCACGATTGCTGCATTCGCGGGTACCGGGTACGTGGTGGGGCACCTTTGTAGGAATAGTCAGCTCGCGTGATAATTTGATCCGTAGGAGTTGATGGTTGGGACCACAGGTAAATGACTTGGAGCACGGTGGCTCGCCAGTTGCCACAGATCGAGTAGCCACGTTTAAAATATCGTTTTTTAGCGGGGTTACGATTTTCAATGGCGCGTTATAAGTAGTAAGTAGTTTTTAGAACGATTGGTATGGAGCGAAAATGGAATTCATAGTACTACGTACCTCCTTAGCGTATGGTTGTGTGGGTTTATGTTGCGAGATGTTGAACCTGGTAGTTCTAGGGCAAATACTATGGTTTAGAATTAGATGCTGGTTTTCAGTAATGAAAATCGGAAGGGGAAACCCTTCTTTGATTAAAAATAAACTACTACCTCCATTCTGGTTTACTAGTCCCCATCGTACTTTGGGTCAAAGTTTGTCCACGAATTTTACTTGTAAAATGTGAATGGAAAACGAGATTTTGTTATACCCAAACAAAAAAGGAATGGAGGGAGTGATTGCTCTGACATGGACGCGACCTCTCATAGCGCAGGCATTGAACCGGCGCGCCGGCCAAGAGGGCCGCACTCGCTGCAAGCCCGGCTGTGCACGCCTACTCGCCACGTGCAACCAGCTTAAGACTGCCCCGCCTGCCTTCATTGAATCCGCGCGTGTGCCGGCAACACGTCCTTCCGCGAGCCGGCAGGCATTTTAGAACACAAAAAATGACTAAATATAATTAATTTACGCATGGTCTTGACTTGTTGTGCTCGCACTGGTAGCGGGAACTAGTAGAGGTTTTTCTGTATTTATAACTCTCCTCACATTTTTTTTGGCTTCGAAGTGAATCATGGTTGTGGACATTATGTATGAATGTGCAGATATATGTGAACATGAGTTTGATGTGGAAGTTGAACTTGGAATATTGGGCTTGCGCGTGAACTATACCATGTCCAATGCTTCGTCTGTTATTGTTTGGAAAGTAATTGCTGTTATTACATGACCCGGAAAAAACATTTTGTGCCACATCAGTAGATGCACGGACATCACAATAGTCATGCTGACTGGATAAACATTTGAACCTAGCTATTATGAAGGAAATTTTGTATTGACAGCAGTTTTAGATAGCAGGAGACGCCTAGCCTGCTCTGCCTCTGCTAGCTTATTTCTGGCTTCTTCCATCTCTTCTTTGGCCTGGGTGAAGAGAGCATATGATTGCTCTTTTTGCTTCTTCAGTAACTCAGCTACATTCTCAAGGGCTGCTGCACGCTTTCTTTCAGCCTTTACTAATGCCACGAGGACACGAACAGCTGACGACTCCACCTGGCTTGTGTGTAATCCAGCATCATCTCGGAATTTGCACCTTGTGTCTAATCCAGCATCATTAGGGAACTGGCACCTTGTGTGTGATCTAGCCTCATTTTGGAAACATGATCTCGAGGTTGACCATACTTCCCTCCTCGCAGGAACTGCATCCTAACATGAAGTTACTTCTTTTTTAGATCAATACTGAGAGCAACCTAGATACATTTAGTAGAAGCCAGATAAAAAGAACTCGGAGAAGTGAATTTAAAAGGAAAAAAAATAAAAATAGACTACAAGGTGAGAACACCCACTTCCTACATCAAGCTAAAAACGAAAGCATTAGGATGATTAAGACTCTTCTTATTACACATCGAAGAACACAACGCTTAAGAGAAACAGAAACTACAACATATACACATCGAAGAACACGAGGCTAAACGAAAGTAATTGAAAGGGTGTTACTTACCAAAGCTCGTTTTACAGGTTCGGTGCAGCTCCTCATTAACTTGCCACATTCCTTGAAGATATCCCCAATATCCCGTGTTTGGTCTTCATTGCTCCTCTGCATGTTTGCACTCGTGGTTTTAAAATCTCAACAAGGCAAGAAAAATATACTACTAGTAATACTCGCGCATCTTGTGGGCAACATTAAAGCACTCGTCTGCCATGTTAGAGCATCTCCAACAGAATTGCAATGCGCGGCGCTTTAAAAAAGTGTTTACAGTGCTGAGATCGAGAATTAGAGACTAGAGAGTAGAGGATAGTTCTCAACATAGATAGATAAAAAAAGATAATTCAACTACTCCTCGTCGTCCGACTCCTCCTCGGTGATGTCCTCCTCCGACGTCTGACTATAGGCGTGAAGATACCGATCATCGTCGGATTCCTAGGGTGATGCTGTGATACGTCTCCAAAATATCTATAATTTTTTATTGCTCCATGCTACTTTATCTACTGTTTTGGTCTATATTGGGCTTTATTTTCCACTTTTATATTACTTTTGGGACTAACCTATTAACCGGAGGCCCAGCCCAGAATTGCTGTTTTTTGCCTTTTTCAGTATTTCGAAGAAACAGAATATCAAACAGAGTCCAAATGGAATGAAACCTTCGGGATCATGATTTTCCAACCGAATGTGACCCAGGAGACTTGTACCCTACTCCAAGAAGTGCTCGAGGAGGTCACGAGGGTGGAGGGCGCGCCCCCCTGGGCGCGCCCCCCTACCTCATGGGCCCCTCAGAGCTCCACCGACGTAGTCCTTCCTCCTATATATACATATGTATCCCCGAACGATCAGAATAGGAACCAAAAACCTAATTCCACCGCCGCAACCTTCTGTATCCACGAGATCCCATCTTGGGGCCTGTTCCGGAGCTCCACCGGAGGGGGCATCCACCACGGAGGGCTTCTACATCAACACCATAGCCCCTCCGATGAAGTGTGAGTAGTTTACTTCAGACCTTCGGGTCCATAGCTAGTAGCTAGATGGCTTCTTCTCTCTTTTTGGATCTCAATACAATGTTCTCCCCCTCTCTCGTGTATATCTATTCAATGTAATCTTCTTTTTGCGGTGTGTTTGTTGAGACCGATGAATTGTAGGTTTATGATCCAGTATTATCTATGGAAAATATTTGATTCTTCTCTGAATTCTTTTATGTATGATTGAGTTATCTTTGCAAGTCTCTTCGAATTATCTTTTTGGTTTGGCCAACTAGATTGGTAGTTCTTGCAATGGGAGAAGTGCTTAGCTTTGGGTTCAATCTTGCGGTGTCCTAACTCAGTGACAGAAAGAATTGCAAGGCACGTATTGTATTGTAGCCATCGAGGATAACAAGATGGGGTTTTTATCATATTGCATGAATTTATCCCTCTACATCATGTCATCTTGCTTATGGCGTTACTCTGTTTTTACTTAATACTCTAGATGCATGCTGGATAGCGGTCGATGAGTGGAGTAATAGTAGTAGATGCAGAATCGTTTCGATCTACTTGTTTTGGACGTGATGCCTATATACATGATCATTGCCTAGATATACTCATAACTATGCTCAATTCTGTCAATTGCTCAGTACTAATCTATTCACCCACCGTAGAATACTTATGCTCTTGAGAGAAGCCACTAGTGAAACCTATGGCCCCCGGGTCTATTCTCATCATATCAATCTATATCACTTTATTTACTTGCTTTGTTTTTACTTTGCATCTATATATCAAAAATACCAAAAATATTATCTCTATCAGATCTCACTCTCGTAAGTGACTGTGAAGGGATTGACAACCCCTAAGCGTTGGTTGCGAGTTGCTATCGTTTTGTGTAGGTACGAGGGACTTGTGCGTGGTCTCCTACTGGATTGATACCTTGGTTCTCAAAAACTGAGGGAAATACTTACGCTACTTTACTGCATCATCCTCTCCTCTTCGGGGAAATCCAACGCAGTGCTCAAGAGGTAGCAAGAAGAATTTCTGGCGCCGTTGCCGGGGAGGCTCACGCAAGCAAGTCAACCATACCAAGTACCCCTCGCAATCCCTATCTCTCGCATCACATTATTTTCCATTTGCCTCTCGTTTTCCTCTCCCCCACTTCACCCTTGCCGTTTTATTTGCCCTCTCTTTCCCAATCTCCACCTCTCTTTCCCGTTTGCCCTTTCCGTTGCCTTTCTGCTTGCTCGTGTGTTAGTTTTCCTATTTGTAACGATGGCTCTACCTAGATTTGGTGACCTTCACCTTAAAAGGCTAGAGGAGATCGAAAGCAATGTTAGAAAGTTTATGGTTTTGCAATTTGAGCACAATAATTTCTTTAGAAACGAACTCAAGGAACAAAAAAGTTTTATGAGCTTTATGAATAAAGAACTCGATGATATGTCTAAAGAATTTGATGGTATAAGGACCCAAATTGCTCGTCTTGAAAAGATGACCGCTGAAATTTCGGATATGCAAGCTACCTTAGTCAATAAGATGGCCGCTAAACCGAATCCCTATGAAAATCAAGATGAAGATCTAAAAGTTATTGATGTGTCCCCCATTAAATCTTTGTTTTGCAATATGAATCTTGATGAATCTGAAGATTATCTTCCTTTACCTAGAAGGCGTTCTAAGAATTTGGAGTTTCTAGATCTTGATGATGAAATTGATGAAAGTAGGATTGAAATAAATAAAAACCGTGATATTTCTAAACCCACTATTTTGGATCTCAAGGAATTTAATTATGAAAATTGCTCTTTGATTGGTTGTATTTCCTTGTTGCAATCCGTGCTAGGATCTCCTCATGCTTATAGTCAAAATAAGGCCTTTACCGAACATATTGTTGATGCCTTGATGCAATCTTATGAAGAAAAACTTGAGTTGAAAGTTTCTATCCCTAGAAAACTCTATGATGAGTGGGAACCTACCACTAAAATTAAAATTAAAGATTTTGAGTTTCATGCTTTGTGTGATTTGGGTGCTAGTGTCTCTACTATCCCCAAAACTTTATGTGATTTGCTAGATTTCCGTGATTTTGTTGATTGCTCTCTAAACTTGCATCTGGCGGATTCCACTATTAAAAAACCTATGGGAAGAATTAATGATGTTCTTATTGTTGCAAATAGGAATTATGTGCCCGTAGATTTTATCGTCTTGATATAGATTGCAATCCTTCATGTCCTATTATTCTTGGTAGACCTTTCCTTAGAACGATTGGTGCAATTATTGATATGAAGGAAGGGAATATTAGATTCCAATTTCCCTTAAAGAAGGGTATGGAACACTTCCCTATAAAGAAAATAAAATTACCATATGAATCTATCATGAGAGCCACTTATGGATTGCCTACCAAAGATGGCAATACCTAGATCTATCCTTGCTTTTATGCCTAGCTAAGGGCGTTAACGATAGCGCTTGTTGGGAGGCAACCCAATTTTATTTTGTGTTTTTTGTTTTTGCTTCTGTTTAGGAATAAATAATCCATCTACCTTCTGTTTGGATGTGGTTTTATGTTTTAATTAGTGTTTGTGCCAAGTAGGACCTATAGGATAACCTACGATGATAGTTGATTTAATTCTGCTGAAAAACAGAAACTTTGCGCGAATGAATTTAGTTATGATAAATTACAGGAACGTGATTTTGCGTTGATTCTTTTTGCTGCTGATCAATAAACAAATTTTCAAGGACTTCCTATTTTGGTAGAATTTGTAGAGTTCCATAAGTTTGCGTTAGTTACAGATTGCTATAGACTGTTCTGTTTTTGACAGATTCTGTTTTTCGTGTGTTGTTTGCTTATTTCAATGCATCTATGGCTAGTAATTTAGTCTATGAACCATAAGGAAGTTGGAATACAGTAGGTTTAACACCAATATAAATAAATAATGAGTTCATTACATTACCTTGAAGTAGTCTTTTGTTTTGTTTCTCTAACGGAGCTCACGAGATTTCTGTTGAGTTTTGTGTTGTGAAGTTTTCAAGTTTTGGGTGAATTCTTTTGATGGATTATGGAACAAGGAGTGGCAAGAGCCTAAGCTTGGGGATGCCCGTGGAACCCCCAAGATAATCCAAGGACACCAAAAAGTCAAAGCTTGGGGATGCCCCAGAAGGCATCCCCTCTTTCGTCCACTTCCATCGGTAATTTACTTGGAGCTATATTTTTATTCACCAACATGATATGTGTTTTGCTTGGAGCGTCCTGTATTATTTGTGTCTTTGCTTGTTAGTCTACCACAATCATCCTTGCTGTACACATCTTTTGAGAGATCCATACATGAATTGGAATTTGTTAGAATACTCTATGTGCTTCACTTATATCTTTTGAGCTTGATAGTTTTGCTCATAGTGCTTCACTTATATCATTTGAGCGTGATAATTTTTGCTCTAGTACTTCACTTAGATCTTTTAGAGCACGGTGGTGGATTTGTTTTAAAGAAACTATTTGATATCTCATGCTTCACTTAGATTATTTTGAGAGTCTTTAGCATGGTAATTCGCTTAATGTTAATATACTTGGTCTTCAAGATATGTGAAACTTTCTTTTGAGTGTGTTGAATACTAAGATAAGTTTGATGCTTGATAATTGTTTTAAGATATGAAGATGGTGATATTTGAGTCATGCTAGTTAAAGTAGTTGTGAATTCAAAGAATACTTGTGTTGAAGTTTGTGATTCCCGTAGCATGCACGTATGGTGAACCGTTATGTGATGAACTCGGAGCATGATTTATTTATTGATTGTCTTCCTTATGAGTGGTGGTCGGGGACGAGCGATGGTCTTTTCCTACCAATCTATTCCCTTAGGAGCATGGGCGTAACACTTTGTTTTGATAACTTCTAGATTTTTGCAATAAGTATATGAGTTCTTTATGACTAATGTTGAGTCCATGGATTATACGCACTTTTTCCCATCCTTCCACCTTTGCTAGCCTCTCTAATACCGCGCACTTTTCGCCGGTATCATACACCCACCATATACCTTCCTCAAAACAGCCACCATACCTACCTATCATGGCATTTCCATAGCCATTCCGAGATATATTGCCATGCAACTTTCCACCGTTCCGTTTATTATGACACGCTCCATCATTGTCATATTGCTAGCATGATCATGTAGTTGACATAGTATTTGTGGCAAAGCCACCGTTCATAATTCTTTCATACATGTCACTCATGATTCATTGCATATCTAGGTACACCGCCGGAGGCATTCATATAGAGTCATACTTTGTTCTAAGTATCGAGTTGTAATTGTTGAGTTGTAAGAAAAATAAAAGTGTGATGATCATCATTATTAGAGCATTGTCCCAAGTGAGGAAAGGATGATGGAGACTATGATTCCCCCATAAGTCGGGATGAGACTCCGGACTTTACAAAAAAAAGAGGCCATAAAAAAAGAAGAGAAAGGCCCAAATAAAAAAATGAGAGAAAAAGAGAGAAGGGACAATGCTACTATCCTTTTACCACACTTGTGCTTCAAAGTAGCACCAAGATCTTCATGATAGAGAGTCTCTCATTTTGTCACTTTCATATACTAGTGGGAATTTTTCATTATAGAACTTGGCTTGTATATTCCAATGATGGGCTTCCTCAAAATGCCCTAGGTCTTCGTGAGCAAGCGAGTTGGATGCACACCCACTTAGTTTCTTTTATAGAGCTTTCATATACTTATAGCTCTAGTGCATCCGTTGCATGGCAATCTCTACTCACTCACATCGATATCTATTGATGGGCATCTCCATAGCCTGTTGATATGCCTAGTTGATGTGAGACTATCTTCCCTCTTTTTGTCTTCTCCACAACCACCCGTCTATTCCACCTATAGTGCTATATCCATGGCTCACGCTCATGTATTGCGTGAAGATTGAAAAAGTTTTGAGAATGTCATAAGTATGAAACAATTGCTTGGCTTGTCATCGGGGTTGTGCATGATTTAAATATTTCGTGTGGGGAATATGGAGCATAGCCAGACTATATGAATTTGTAGGGGTAACTTTCTTTTGCCATGCTATTTTGAGAAGACATGATTGCTTTGATTAGTATGCTTGAAGTATTATTATTTTTGTGTCAATATGAACTTTTGTCTTGAATCTTTCGGATCTGAATATTCATATCACAATTAAGAAGATTTACATTGAAATTATGCCAATGTATCACTCCGCATCAAAAATTCTTTTTTATCATTTACCTACTCGAGGACGAGCAGGAATTAAGCTTGGGGATGCCTGATACGTCTCCAACGTATCTATAATTTTTGATTCCTCCATGCTACTTTATCTACTGTTTTGGACTATATTGGGCTTTATTTTCCACTTTTATATTACTTTTGGGACTAACCTATTAACCGGAGGCCCAACCCAGAATTGCTGTTTTTTGCCTTTTTCAGTATTTCGAAGAAACAGAATATCAAACGGAGTCCAAAAGGAATGAAACCTTCGGGATCGTGATTTTCCAACCGAACGTGACCAAGGAGACTTCGACCCTACTCCAAGCAGTGCCCGAGGAGGTCATGAGGGTGGAGGGCACGCCCCCTGGGCACGCCCCCTACCTCGTGGGCCCCTCGGAGCTCCACCGACGTACTCCTTCCTCCTATATATACCTATGTATCCCCGAACGATCAGAACAGGAGCCAAAAAGCTAATTCCACCACCGCAACCTTCTATATCCATGAGATCCCATCTTGGGGCCTGTTCCGGAGCTCCGCCGGAGGGGGCATCCACCATAGAGGGCTTCTACATCAACACCATAGCCCCTCCGATGAAGTGTGAGTAGTTTACTTCAGACCTTCGGGTCCATAGCTAGTAGCTAGATGGCTTCTTCTCTCTTTTTGGATCTCAATACAATGTTCTCCCCCTCTCTCGTGGAGATCTATTCGATGTAATCTTCTTTTTGCGGTGTGTTTGTTGAGACCGATGAATTGTGGGTTTATGATCCAGTATTATCTATGGAAAATATTTGATTCTTCTTTGAATTCTTTTATGTGTGATTGAGTTATCTTTGCAAGTCTCTTCGAATTATCTTTTTGGTTTGGCCAACTAGATTTGTAGTTCTTGCAATGGGAGAAGTGCTTAGCTTTGGGTTCAATCTTGCGGTGTCCTTTCCCAGTGACAGAAGGGGCAGCAAGGCACGTATTGTATTGTTGCCATCGAGGATAACAAGATGGGGTTTTTATCATATTGCATGAATTTATCCCTCTACATCATGTCATCTTGCTTATGGCGTCACTTTGTTTTTACTTAATACTCTAGATGCATGCTGGATAGCGGTCGATGAGTGGAGTAATAGTAGTAGATGCAGAATCATTTCGATCTACTTGTTTTGGACGTGATGCCTATATACATGATCATTGCCTAGATATACTCATAACTATGCTCAATTCTGTCAATTGCTCAACAGTAATCTGTTCACCCACCATAGAATACTTATGCTCTTGAGAGAAGCCACTAGTGAAACCTATGGCCCCCGGGTCTATTCTCATCATATCAATCTATATCACTTTATTTACTTGCTTTGTTTTTACTTTGCATCTATATATCAAAAATACCAAAAATATTTTCTCTATCAGATCTCACTCTCGTAAGTGACCGTGAAGGGATTGACAACCCCTAAGCTTGGTTGCGAGTTGCTATCGTTTTGTGTAGGTACGAGGGACTTGTGCGTGGTCTCCTACTGGATTGATACCTTGGTTCTCAAAAATTAAGGGAAATACTTACGCTACTTTACTGCATCATCCTCTCCTCTTCGGAGAAATCCAACGCAGTGCTGAAGAGGTAGCATGCTGCTCCTAGCCTCATCTTGAATTGAGCGTCCACTTTTCGCCTACGCTTGTCCTCGCGATAGGCGGCTCACTCTGCCCTCCTCTTATCCCTCTCCGTCCTCCTTTGCGCGTAGAACTCGCGCTCGTTGATGATGTCCTACGGGAAGTGTTGGCGCCACAGCGCCATGGATTCCTCGTCCATCTCGGCAATGGCGAGACGGTGCTCCCGCCTCCGGTTGTCGCGACGATCCTCGTCGGTGCTAAGCCGCGGCAGAGGTGCGAGCTCCTGCGCCCGCTCCCGCATCGGCACGTTGGGGAAGTTCAATGTTCTATGAGGCCACCGGAGGCGCCACGCTGCCGCGACGTACGCGTGGGCGGCCTCATTGGCGGTGTCGAAATTGCCGAGGCTAAGGCGCATCCCGCGGAATCGGATCTCGGTGGAGAAGCCGCCGGAGGGGCTCGCGCGGACGCTGCGGTATCCCCAAGTTTCCCGGTGACGCGGCGGCATGGTGGTGCGGCGGCGGCGAGGCGAGAAAGAGCGGGGAGAGAGCGGTGGCGAGGCACAAAGCGGGAAGAGAGCGGTGGCAAGGTACATAGCGGTGGGAGGGCGTTGGATTTTATAAAGTGCGCTGGACACCGCGCGCCAAAACTAGCGCACGCCCGACCGCTTTTTCCCGCACGCGCGCGATCCTTTCCTGACGTCTCTGCTATCTCTACTCTCTTCTCTACTGTTATATTTATTTTATATTTAATATTTATCTCTACTTCTCTACTGTCTACTCTTTTTTCTCTATACTTTTTTTTCTTGCAATGTAGGTCGTCCGATTTATATCTGACAGATAGGATGGAAACAAATGGGAATTTTGCAAAAAGATACCCATACCCCTCTCCAGATTTGCAAATAAGGCCTTCCCTCATTCATCCTTTTCTCCCACAAGATAAACTACTCATACAAATGCATCTTGATGCGTGCAACGCATGGGCATCTTGCTAGTTCTAAAAAACTTTCCATCATTTGCCACACTATTGGTTGCAGATGAAAAACCTACCCAAGCACAGCGCGATACAGGAGCGACGGACAATTGCAAGCTGATATTCTGTTGGACAATGAAGGCTATAGCCAATTACTTTTACGGGGACAATAGCACCCAAGAAATTTGAAGGGTAGGTATGAACAAAATTGGAACTGCACATGTACTGCTAAGTGATTCAATACACACACTACCAATCGAGGAGGAGAATGATGGTCGCGGCGGCCTCTGTGAGTCATGGTCGGCAACGGGAGTCAGTTCATTGTCCACGACGGTGGTACTTCTACGCTTGGCATCGGCTTTCGGGAAGCAGATCCGAGACCATGGAAGACGATGCCGGGAAAGAGGCTCCATGTACGACGACGACGGTGGACCGGCTCCAGTGCGGCGTATGAGGTCGATGAGGCAGATGCACTGCGGTGGACGAGTGCGCTGATGTAAAGGGGAGGAGCACGAAGGCTGCGGTGCGGTGGAGAAGTCTATTTTGTGGCCGGGATAGAAAATGGGGAGTATTCAGGTGTACTACTCTGGGTGCTGGGGTGGGGTTGGCTGGGTAAGGTGAACCTGAAGTTACAAAAATAGCCCCTTACCAAGCGTCATCCGTAGGCCTATTCTGAAGGCTATGATGGTAACTTCCCACTGCTCGAATCAGGGTCGTGGGAGATTTTTCCCGACGACCTCAAAATTTTGTGACACTGAACTCCTCATGTGGCGTGTTGAGTGATTCGGCTAAGCAACTAGCGAGTAGTAGTAGTAAACTCTACATATTAGGTTTGACCAAAGTCAAACTTCCTAAAGTTTTACCAAGTTTATAGAAAAATATAAACATTTACCATAACAAATATGTATGATGTGAAAGTACATTCAATAATGAATCTAATGGAATTTATTTGTTATTATATATGTTAATATTTTTTGTTATAAGCTTTCTGAGAGTATACAAAACTTGACTTTGACCAATGCTAATACGCGGACTTAAATAAAAATGCTAATACGCGGACTTAAATAAAAATGGAGGGAGTACACATTTGTTTTCTTAGTTTGTAGTGAACTAATCATTTGTTGAAATTGTGAAATAAATATATTAGGCTATTGACTTCGAATGTAATGGATCATTGTCGAATCCCAAGATGTATACAAGGTCTATAGTACTTCACAACATGCTCAAACTCACATAATCCCAGTCAATGAGAATCTAAATGCATTTCATAGTTATTAATATGTAGGATGCAACAAAATCAACCATAACTCTACATCAGTCATTATAGAAGCAACATTTTGACATATCCCAATGTGTGAATGAAACGTGCAGAGAGAGCTTTTGAAGATGGAGCAGATAGGGCGGGAAAGATTTTATGTATGTGGACGAGTGAGTAGGAGACAAACCTAACGAGATAGAGAGAGAGAGAGAGAGGGAGAGAGAGAGAGAGAGAGAGAGGAAGAAGTTAGGTCTGTGAGAAAGATGGAGACATGTAATATACGTGAGATGCGTGTGCATCCGGATTCTGTATACGTGGAAGGAGAAAAGACAACATGTTTGATGAGAGAGCTGGAAAAACATGGACGAGAGGGGAAGGATCTGGTGGGTTGAGGGATTGATAATTTTGTGCGGGAGAGAGAGGGATTGGTAATTTTGTGTGTGTGTGTGTGTATGTGTGTTTGTGTGTGTGTGTGTGAGAGAGAGAGAGAGGGTGGGGGAGGAGTCAGTCAGCCGTCGTCACATCACCCTGCTTCCAAATGGCCCCGCATTCTCTTGCGTGGTGTGGTCGCCGTCTGCGATCTGCTCGATGCCCTCTTTAAAGATTGAGGTGTTGTGCATGTTGGGGTGCAAAGAAGCACAAGCGAGAGTGGTCTCCGTATAACCTTGGGTGGGGATGAATTGTGTGCTCGGGGGAGGGTGTGTGTGTCGTGCTGTGTGTGTGTGTGTGTATGTGTGTGTGTGTGTGTGTGTCAGATATTGAGAGAAAACAAACCTAAGGGTAGAAAAGGGTATTCACGAAGAGATTGTGCGGGCCTTGAGGTGGGCAGGGGCCGGGTGAGGGTGTCAAAATGTGCGCGTTGATGCATGTGTTGCATGCGATCGTGCGAGGGATAGACGAATCGAGAGAGATGGTTGTTGTGTTACGGATGCTCCTCTCTCTCTCTCTATCTCTCACACACACACACACACACATACACACACACACAAGTAAACTAGAAGACCGTTCTCTCATGTATACACAACATATCGGCATCTATCTATGTCTCACTCATGCATGATCATTTGCACATTCACACCTCTCTATGTCTGTATCACACGCACACCGTCTCCACATTGCCCTTCCGCCACAACACACATATGGACACATACACACGTTCTCTCTCAGTCACACACACACAATCAGTATTAAAAAATCTAGGGCGCACCTAAAACGTCCAAATCCAAATAAACACGAACTGGAGCTAAATTCAAATATATGGAAATACTGCAGCGTCAAGAACTTTCCCAGGAAAAAAAATTGAGTAATATTCGGGGATTGTTTTCACACACACAAAAAGGTTCAGTGGATGACCTTCGAGCGTGACATGGTGACGCAACGTTCGATCGACCGCGCGGCCGCGGTTCACGCGCTTGCACAGGATTCCATATCGTGGTTGTGGTACTAACTAATAAAAGCGCTACCTAAGTCTAATGTTTACATGTAGTATGGTTTTCTTTTAAGTTTGACCAACCTTATATAAATCTAAAGTAAGCTCCCACACGCGCACTCATCAATATGCCGCCGCCGCTGTTGCGCATGTCGGCGCCCACCTGCTCCGACCAACAACTTCTCGCCCATCACCGCCGTGTCGCTGCCATCCCTGTGCCATGAAGCCGAAGGCTCGCCCGCTCACGTCGTCTGCAGTCCCTCCTCGCGATGTCGCTGCACTGCCAAGCACGCGAGCAGCTAGTGGAGCCGCGTCTATGCATGCAGCGTACGAAGAGGAGGACGAGCGCGTGCTCCAGCACACCGGCGAGGAGGAACTAGCATGGCATTGTCGTCTCCGCCCGCGCAGAGGAGGCGCGCATGGTGGCTGTCGCGGCGGAAGCCGGTCGCACGTGCGTCGAGCCCGCAAACCGGGTGTGGACGCGGAATCTACCTTCGAGACCTTGAATGCCACGTGGATCCTGCAATCTGAAGGAGCAATTTGGGTCAGTTGACTCTTGTGAGCCATTTGATGCAACATGGATGGCTAGAAGGGCTTCTTCCACCTCTTCTGCCGTCTTCTTCCTTTGCTCTGTCGAACTTCTTTCACAAATCAACTGACCCAAATTATACTACTAGTACACATGTATTAAGTACAGTAGGAACACGAATATACGAGTAGTAGTACCAACTACAAGAAGAACAGTAGTAAGACATAGTACTAGTACTACTGTACGTAATAAAGAGTTCAAATAACGAGAAAGAACATAAACATAGTTCTGCTGGCGCCTCGGCACAACACACCCTTGAAAATAAACTACGCAACTAGTCCGCTTGACACTGTAGTAGAACCAACATGAGCGACGGCACTACCACCTACTCGGAGTCCGAGTCCACGTCCTCGAATTGGTCCTCGTCCCTCTTCCTCTTCCTCTTCGTTGACGCTTCTTTGCTTGAACCGGACACTGTGCTCTGCTTCTTCATCCAGCCCTCGTAGATATTTAAACAAAGGTAGGCATCCATTGCTTCGTACAGGATGTGATCTTCATCTAATGTCTTGGACTCCCATGCATGATGAAACTCGTGATGAGGTTTCTTCAGTTTAGCATATGAAGGATCAATCATGGCTGCTTCCAGGGTCAACATTGAAGGTTGAGAGGAGGACACCAGACTTGCCTTCTGGAGATCGAAGGGCTGGCCTACAATGAGACCTATCCGACGCAGGACATCCCTGTCGTTCTTAAAGTCTACAGTAACGAATTTCACTCTTTTGTCCTTGAGGAAGTTCTTAAAATCCTGGCACTCAATGTCGGCATGGCATATGTGGTAGACCAAGCAAACGGTATGTACGCAAACCTGGATCACGGTGGGCTTATTCCTCTCTTCGTCCTTTAGATCCTTCTCTCGTCCTAGGGTTGTGGTGTACTCAACATCTAGCCCAGCGACCCACTCATCTGTTGAACCGTTGAACATACGTAGGAAGCGAGCAAGCCATGCTTTCACCGTCGCGGATCCACATGTGTAGATGACGATGAACTGATCGCTGGTGATGGGTCTAACCTGGTACTCAGCGGCGACCATGGAGATTTGGGAGGCCATGGATTTTGGAGGAGGGTTAGGAGAAGTTGAACTGTTGTACCCCGCAAAAAAAACTGGGAGCGAACTAATGTGAAAGGACGGGACGATTGGGAGTGAACTGTTGTAAGGTAGAAGACGAGGACGAGTAGGGCATGCGAACGGCGTGGGGTTGGTGGCTTGCCCGGTGGATAAACGGCTGCAAGCCCCCAAAGAGTTCTCGAGAACTATGCGGGATCCACTAGATGTCATGTCTACTAGACCCATATCGTAGGCCTGACGGTATAGCTTCAGCCTGTTCGCACGCCATGCCGGCGCGTGGATGTAACTTCACTTAATTCCATCAACCGTCGCGCCTCCCACGACCTTCGCCTTCCTCGCACGGTCGTGCCCTTTGAGACTTCGACCGGCTACAAATGAGCAATTTTTTTGCCTACTCCGCATGCATGATACTCCCTCTGGTCCTTTTTACTCCTGTCAACCGTTTGCAAAGTGTTTGACCAAATTTATACTAAAAATATCAATATCTACAATACTGATTATAATGAGTATAAGAACTACGTTTTATAATGAGTGTAAAAATATTGATTTGACATTGTGAATGTTGATACATTTTTCTATAAGTCTGGTGAAAGTATAGGTACATTGACTTCAGACAAAACTTAAATGCACAATGCAGACTAGTTCCTCCGTCCAGGTGCATGCCATATCCTATCTTGTCATCACAACAAGGTTAGCTATTAGAGTACTACTACCTCCCTTCTAGTTTAAAGGGCTCGATTCAAAAATTTCACCTACTCTTAGTAAGATAGTAGAGGCGGTGGAATAGTTTTTGAAGTTTGCAAAAGTACTCAACTAATGTTGTCGTTCTTCACAAAAAAATGTGTTTACCAATGCATGCATGAACACTAGTTACTCTAACCCCCCTCTCTTCTTTAATTCTTTGCCACATCAGCATGTTTGCTATTCCCGTGTGCATGATACCAACTAAGATACCACCATTATGGCCAGCCTTAATCATCGCATGCAATAATTTAGTGCACCTTGAAATATGAACATGTCTGGGGCGTGTATGTTTTTAATGACTTGAGACTATACCTAGTCTGGCATGCAAGATGACTTATTATGCACCGTTCCCCATACCTGCAGGAAGCCCGTTCGTCTCCAAATCTTTTCCTCTCCATGTGTGGAAACAATATGCCTGCAAAACTTTCCTTCTCCCTCCGGTAGTCCCACCACTCCACCCCGTGTGAAAAAATCTGCATGCATGACTCTCCTCCCCCCACGCTCGTCCAATCCGCTGTGACCAGCAATATTTCCACCCCTTCCCTCCCCCATAATTTACTCCAATAAATATGCCCACGTAGCTGTTACTTAACTGCAGGTGCATTGGGTCACTGACATTGGGCCCAACAGGGGTCTGGCCCACATGTCAGTGACGCAACTGGACCTGCAGTTAAGTCAGTGCAGCTCAGTCCATATCTTACGTAGGTGTGCCATTGCTCACTATAAATACTGCGCCTCCCACGACATCGCTATCTCCTCCCCCTCACGTTCACGTTCATCGCTATCTCCTCCCCCTCCCTCTCACGTTGACCACCATGGCATCGCCCCTCCCAAGCCCTAGGAGCCCCTCGCTGCACCGCGTGGACGATCACGCGTCGCCGTTCCGTTCCTCGCCGCCACTAGTCGAGGAGGACGCGTTGGTGTTCTGCTCCTCCCTGCTACGCGACACGTCACCGTTCCGTTCCTCGCCGCCACCAGTCGAGGAAGACGCGTCGGCGTTCCGCTCCTCGCCGCGACGCGACGCGTTGCCGTTCGGTTCCACGCCGCCACTAGTCGAGGAGGATGTGTCGGCATTCCACTCCTCGCCGCGACGCATCGAGGTGGACGCGTTGGTGTTCCCAATCTCGCCAGCACGCACGTCAGAGGACGCGTTGGCTCCCCGCTACGAGGAGAACGCTGCGTCGCCCATCGTGCGCCCCAGCCTTGAGGAGCTTTGAAAAGAAATGGATGTCTGCTACGTCTTGAGCTTGTGTTGGTTTTCCTCGAAGAGGAGAGGGTGATGCAGAAATAGTACCGTAAGTATTTCCCTCGGTTTTGGAGAACCAAGGTATCAATCCATTAGGAGGCCCCTCAAAAGTCCCACGCACCTACACAAACAAACAAAGAACTCACAACCAACACAATAAAGGGGTTGTCAATCCCTTCACGGCCACTTGCGAAAGTGAGATCTAATAAAGATAGTATGATAAGATAAATATATTTTTGGTATTTTATAATATAGATGCAAAAAGTAAATATGCAAATAAAAGTAGATTGGAAGCAAATATGATAAGAGATAAACCCGGGGGGCATAGGTTTCACTAGTGGCTTCTCTCAAGATAGCATAAGTATTACGGTGGGTGAACAAATTACTGTCGAGCCATTGATAGAAAAGAGAATAATTATGAGATTATCTAGGCATGATCATGTATATAGGCATCATGTACGTGACAAGTAGACCGACTCCTGCCTGCATCTACTACTATTACTCCACACATCGACCGACTCCTACCTGCATCTAGAGTATTAAGTTCACAAGAACAGAGTAACGCATTAAGCAAGATGACGTGATGTAGAGGGATAAACTCAAGCAATATGATATAAACCCCATCTTGTTATCCTCAATGGCAACAATACAATACGTGCCTTGCAACCCTTTCTATCACTGGGTAAGGACACCGCAAGATTGAACCCGAAGCTAAGCACTTCTCCCATGGCAAGAAAGATCAATCTAGTAGGCCAAACCAAATTGATAATTCGAAGAGACTTGCAAAGATAACTCAATCATACATAAAAGAATTCAGAGAAGATTCAAATATTATTCATAGATAAACTTGATCATAAACCCACAATTCATCGGATCTCGACAAACACACCGCAAAAAGAGTTTACATCGAGTAGATCTCCACAAGAGAGGGGGAGAACATTGTATTGAGATCCAAAAAGAGAGAAGAAGCCAACTAGCTAATAACTATGGACCCGTAGGTCTGTGGTAAACTACTCACAACTCATCGGAGGGGCAAGCATGTTGATGTAGAAGCCCTCCATGGTCGATTCCCCCTCCAACAGAACATCGGCGAAGGCTCCAAGACGGGATCTCGCGGATACAAAAGGTTACGGTGGTGGAAATTGTGTTTCATCTGCCTCTGGATGTTTTCGGGGTACGTAGGCTTATATAGGAGGAAGAAGTACGTCGGTGGACACCCGAGGGCCCCACGAGACAGGGGGCGTGCCCTATAGGGGGGGGGGCGCCCTCCTATCTTGTGGGAGCCTCGGCTGCTTCCTGACTTGCACTCCAAGTCCTCTGGATCACATTTGTTCCAAAAATCACGCTCCCGAAGGTTTCATTCCGTTTGGACTCCGTTTGATATTCCTTTTCTTCGAAATATTGAAATAGCAGCAATATGGGCTGGGCCTCTGGTTAGTAGGTTAGTCCCAAAAATGATATAAATGTGTAAAATAAAGCCCATAAACATCCAAAAGGGGTAATATAATACCCTGGAACAATCAAAAATTATATATACGTTGGAGACATATCAAGCATCCCCAAGCTTAATTCCTGCTCGTCCTTGAGTAGGTAATTGATAAAAAAGAAATTTTTGATGTGGAATGCTACCTAGCATAATTCTCAATATAATTTCTTTATTGTGGCATGAATGTTCATATCCAAATGATTCAAAATAAAAGTTCATATTGATAAAAGAAATAGTAACACTTCAAGCATACTAATCAAAGTAATCATGTCTTCTCAAAATAACATGGCAAAAGAAAGTTCATCCCTACAAAATAATATAGTTAGACTATGCTTCATTTTCATCACACAAAGATGTAACCAACTTCTATACCCCCGATGACAAGCCAAGCAATTGTTTCATACTTAAATAATCTCAAACTTTTCAACCTTCACGCAATACATGAGCGTGAGCCATGGATATAACACTATGGGTGAAATAAAATATGATGATGGGGATTGTGTGGAGAAGACAAAAAAGGAGAAAGTCTCACATTGACGAGGATAATCAACGTGCTATGGAGATGCCCATTAATTGATGCCAACATGAGGAGTAGGGATTTCCATGCAACGGATGCACTAGAGCTATAAATGAATGCTCAACAAAAGAAAACTAGTGGGTGTGCATCCAACTTGCTTGCTCACGAAGACCTAGGGCATTTGAGGAAGCCCATCGTAGGAATATACAAGCCAAGTTCTATAATGAAAAATTCCCACTAGCATGAAAAAAACAACTTATGAGACTCACTATATGAAATACATGGTGCTATTTTGAATCACAATATATGAGACTCACTACACGAAAAACAAGGTGCTACTTTGAAGCACAAGTGTGGAAAAAGAGATAGTAACATTGCCCTTTTTATTTATTTTCTTTTATTTTTTTCTCTTTTTTTTGGGCCTTCCTTTTTTTGGCCTTCCTTTTTTACTTTTTGGGCAATGCTCTAATAATGATGATCATCACACTTCTATTGATTACAACATATGAATTACAACTCGAAACTAGAACAACATAAGACTCTATATGAATGCCTCCAGCGGTGTACCGGGATGGTGCAATGAATCAAGAGTGACATGTATGAAAAATAATGCATGGTGGCTTTGCCACAAATACGACGTCAACTACATGATCATGCAATGGCAATATGACAAAAGTAAAGTATGTCATGATGATGATGAATGGAACGGTGGAAAGTTGCATGGCAATATATCTCGGAATGGCTATGGAAATGCCATAATAGGTAGGTATGGTGGCTGTTTTGAGGAAGATATAGGGAGGTTTATGTGTGATAGAGCGTATCGTATCACGGGGTTTGGATGCACCAGCGAAGTTTGAACCAACTCTCAAGGTGAGAAAGGGCAATGCACGGTACCGAAGAGGCTAGCAATGGCGGAAAGGTAAAAGTGCGTATAATCCATGGACTCAACATTAGTCAAAAGAACTCATATACTTATTGCAAAAATTTAGAAGTCATCAAAAATCAAGTACTACGCGCATGCTCCTAAGGGCATAGATTGGTAGGAAAAGACCATCGCTCGTCCCCGACCGCCACTCATAAGGATGCACAAGCCAGGTACACTTCATGTTTCAAATTTGTTGCACAACTTTAACCATACATGCATGCTACGGGACTTGCTAACTTCAACACAAGCATTCTTTGAATTCATAATCACCCAACTAGCATGACTTTAATATCACTACCTCCCTATCTCAACACAATTATCAAGTATCAAATTGATCATAGCATCCAATTCACTTCCTATGATAGTTTTTATTATACCCAACTTGGATGCCTACCATTCTAGGAACAATTTTATTACCATAGCAAATACCATGCTGTTCTAAAAGACTCTCAAAAATATATAAGTGAAGCATGATATACTAGCAATTTCTACAAAAATAAGTCACCACCGTGCTCTAAAAGATATAAGTGAAGCACTAGAGCAAAAACTATCAAGCTCAAAAGATATAAGTGAAGCACATGGAGTATTCTAGCAAATTCTAATCAAATAGGCTTCTCTCAATAGGTGTCTACAGCAAGGATGATTGTCGTAAACTAAAAAGCAAAGATTAATATAATACACGACGCTCCAAGCAAAACACATATCATGTGGCAAATAAAAATATAGCTCCAAGTAAAGTTACCAATGAACGAAGACGAAAGAGGGGATGCCTTCCCGGGGCATCCCCAAGCTTAGGCTTTTGGCTATCCTTGAGTATCTTGGGGTGAATTGGGCATCCCCAAGCTTAGGCTCTTGCCCCTCCTTATTCCATAGTCCATAAAAGCTTTACCCAAAACTTGAAAACTTCACAACACAAAACTCAACAGGAAATCTTATAAGCTCCGTTAGTGAAAGAAAACAAAACCACCACATAAGGTACTGTAATGAACTCATTCTTTATTTATTTTGGTGTTAAACCTACTGTATTCCAACTTTTGTATGGTTTATAAACTATTTTACTGCCATAGATGCATCGAAATAAGCAAAACACACGAAAAACAGAATCTGTCAAAAACAGAACAGTCTGTAGCAATCTGTAACTAATGCAAACTTCTGGAACTCTAAAAATCCTACCAAAAGAGGAAGTCCTGGACAATTTGTTTATTGATCAGAAGCAAAAAGAATCAACGCAAAAGCACGTTTCTGTGATTTAACAAAACTAAATTCGTGCGTGCAAAGTTTCTGTTTTTCAGCAGAATCAAATCAACTATCATCATAGGTTATCCTATAGGTTCTACTTGGCACAAACACTAATTAAAAGATAAAAACACATATAAACAGAAGGTAGATGCAAGATTTATTACTAAACAGGAGCAAAAACAAAAAACACAAAGAAAATTGGGTTTCCTCCCAACTAGCGCTATCGCTTAACGCCCCTAGCTAGGCATAAAAGCGAAGATAGATTCAAGTAGTGCCATCTTTGGCACTAAATTCATAAGTAGCCCGCGTGATAGATTCATAAGTTAATTTGACTTTCTTTCTTGGAAAGTGCTCCATGCCTTTCTTTAATGGAAATTGGAATCTAATATTCTCTTCCTTCATATCAATAATCGCGCCAATCGTTCTAAGGAAAGGTCTACCAAGAATAATAGGGCAAGAAAGATTGCAATCTATATCAAGAACGATAAAATCTACGGGCACCAAATTTCTATTTGCAACAATAAGAACATCATTGATCCTTCCTATAGGCTTTTTAATGGTGGAATACGCAAGGTGCAAATTTAAAGAGCAATCATCAAGATCATGGAAACCTAGAATATCACATAAAGTTTTCAGAATCGTGGAAACACTAGCACCCAAATCACACAAAGCAAAACACTCATGATCTTTAATTCTAATCTTTATAGTAGGTTCCCACTCATCATTAAGTTTTCTAGGTATAGAAACTTCCAAATTAAGTTTTTCATCATAAAATTGCATCAAGGCATCAACAATATGTTTGGTAAAAGCTTTATTTTGACTATAAGCATGAGGAGAATTAACAACGGATTGCAACAAAGAAATACAACATTCCAAAGAACAATTATCATAATCAAAATCCTTGAAATCCGAGATAGTGGGTTTAATACTATTTAAAGTTGTGACCTCTCCAATCCCACTTTTACCAAATTTAGCATCAAGATCTAAAAACTCCAAATTCTTGGGACGCCTTCTAGGTAAAGTTGACTCATCATCAGTCCCATAATTATCAAGATTCATATTGCAAAACATAGATCTAATAGGAGACGCATCAATAACTTTAAGATCCTCATCATTATTTTCATGGAAACTAGAAGAACATGCCTTTACAAAGCTATCTTTTTTAGCACGCAATCTAGCGGTTCTTTCCTTGCACTCATCAATGGAAATTCTCATTGCTTTGAGAGACTCATTAATATCATGCTTAGGAGGATAAGTTCTAAGTTTAAGAGAATCAACATCAAGCAAAAGCCTATCAACGTTCCTAGCCAAATCATCAACTTTGAGCAATTTTTCTTCAAGCAAAGCATTAAAATTCTTTGAGAAATCATAAATTCTTTCACACTATTCTCAAAATCAGAGGGCATCTTATTAAAATTACTATAAGCATTATTGTAGGAATTTCCATAATTATTAGAGGAATTACTAGGGAACGGTCTAGCATTAAAGTTTCACTACTAGGGAAAAGCCTATACACAGAATCTTATCAGCAGCGCGCTTCAAAATAAATCGCTGCTGCTAACTAGCAGTAGCGCGCATAGACGAAACTCACTGCTGAAACAAATATAGCAGTAGTGCGTCCGCTCAAAGACGCGCTGCTGCTATAATTCCCACGAGGCTGCCGCGAGGCTAGTTGTAGCAGAAACGCGTTATAGCGACGCGCGCTACTGCTTCATAGCATAGTAGCAGCACATTTCTCAGATAAGCGCTACTGCTAAGTTTCCTACAAAAATTTAGTCCCACCTCGCTCCGTGAAGAGAGTTTCTACCACCTTAAATATGTTACTTCTCAAAATTTGACAAGCACTTGATCTACATTGAACTCTATGTGTAGAATTTGTGGCTGCAATATGAGTCTTCACATGTTCCTAAACCGGTGAGGACTCATATTGACAAATCAGATTGTACACAAAAAGATCATTGATGATCAATGTATTTTTGATATATTGAACAAAGTCTATTTTTACATGCTGACACGTAGCAGTAGCGCTTTATTGTGAAAGGCGCCGCTGCTAGATATCTTAGCAGTACCGTCTTTTCCTGAAGCGCGCTACTGCTAAGCCATTCATCTCCCCATCTTCTCTATTCCAATCCACTCACACAGCGCCACTCAATCCTCTCCGTCTGCGCCGCGTGCCGGTCCACCCCCGTCGCCCCTCCTCCGTCTGCGCCGCGCACCGTCACCTCCTCCTCCTTGCTGGACTCGGTACCGGCCTCCTCCTCCGTCCTCCCTCTCCACTCGCCGCTGGCCGGCCCCTCCTCGCTCCGCCTTCCTCCTCCGTCCTCCCTCAACTGGCCGCGCCGGCCGGCCCCTCCTCGCTCCGCCTTCCTCCTCCGTCCTTCCTCAACTGGCTGCACCGGCTGGCCCCTCCTCGCTCCGCCTTCCTCCTCCATCCTACTCTCTTCTCCCTCCTTGAGTCGCCCCTCCTTCTCCCTCCTGCTCATATGCAACATTTTGATTTAGTTGATATAATTTAGTTGATTTAGTAGGCTAGTTGATTTAGTTGACTTAGAACATTTTGATTTAGTTGATTTAGTAGGCTAATTCATTTAGTTGATTTAGTTGACTTAGAACATTTTGATTTAGTTGATTTAGTAGGCTAGTTCATTTAGTTGATTTAGAACATTTTGATTTAGTTGATTTAGTAGGCTAGTTGATTTAGTTGATTTAGAACATTTTGATTTAGTTGATTTAGTTGACTTAGAACATTTTGATTTAGTTGATTTAGTAGGCTAGTTCATATGCAACATTTTGATTTAGTTGATTTAGTAGGCTAGTTGAATTAGTTCACTTAGAACATTTTGATTTAGTTGATCGTTAATCCTTTGCTCATATTGCTTTCGGAAAAATGGCGCCACCACCACCACCACTATGTCTACTGTGCAAGTCAAGATGCGCCAGCAGCCTTGCAACTGGCAAGCTGTTCGGCATCTACTTCCAGCCGAGTTTTCATCATGCGGCGGTAAGAAATTAGATGAAATGTAATAACTATTTTATTTTTAGTGTTGGCATTACTGCATTGTGTCATTATGCTTATTTTACACAGATCGTCCCATCCAATGTGAGGTTGAAATTCAACAAGCTGACAGGAGACACTGTGACATTTGAGGCTCTTGGGGGGCCGTACACTATGGAGGTCGAGAAAGGACGCAATATGTCGCAGATTGGAGGAGATGGATGGGCCCGTTTCGTCGCTCGCATGCGTCTTACTGGTGGTGAGTTGATCAGCTTCTCCTTCCGAGCAGAAAGACCCAAGCTAGCTGTCATTTATCTCAACCTGGTGGAAGATGATGAAGATGACGAAAATGATGAAGATGATGAAGATAATGAGGACCCACTCGATGAAGATGATGAGGACCCACTTCATGAAGCCATCGTAGCTCAAAGAACAAGGCTGAGTGAGGAGGAGGTGTCCAACCTGTGGGACATAATTCCGCCACGTGTTGACTTTGTCGGGGTGCCATTCGTGACCCGCTTGACAAATACCATGGTTGATTGACATGATATGGTATGTTATACTTACAAATGCAAATTATCCGATGAATTACTTATTGTACAGTCCAATGATATGGTATGTTGTGTGGAATCTAGTCGATGATATGTTTTTGTGTAGAGTTCGATCACATGCTTATTAGTGTAGAATCTAAGGAAACTATTAATAGTGTAGATAATCCATATGTACTTATTTGCGAGGCTATTTATTAATTGATATGTTTTTCTTATTCAGAAATTGGCAAAGAGCATATCTGTGAGTTATGCTATCGAGCCTGATGAAGAAGGCTCAGCTGGACTACGCCTTACTGCAAGGGGCTCCGTCACAACCTGTACTTACCGCGTGGACACGGACGGTCGCACACACTTAAACTCGGTTGGGTGGAAGAAATTCCTTGATGGCAAGAATCTTCATGTTGGACAGGCCATCCTAATTACTATCAGGAACACCAACCGCCCAGGCTTGAAGATGATGATTGTCTTCGATATCATCTAGAACTACATATGTGTGTGTGTGGCCATATCATCTAGAACTACATATGTGTGTGTGGCTATATCATCTAGAACTACATATGATGATCGTCGTCGATATCATCTAGAACTACATATGATGATGGCCGTTGATATGACCTTGTACTGCTTGAGGATGCATGTTGACTATGCATGAAATTGTTATCTAGTACTCCCTTCGTTCCAAATTACTCGTCGTGGTTTGAACTAAAACCACACCGAGTAATTTGGAACGAAGGGAGTACTACCTAGTAATTGTTTATGAATTTGATATCTACCAGCAGTACCTAGTATCTAGTATCTGAAAGGGAAACTGAAAGGGAAAGGGGTAATGGGAAAATGATGAAAGATATAGCAGTAGCGAGGGATGGCGAAATCGCTACAGCTAGTTAATAGTAGCGCGTTCCTAAAAAGCGTTGCTGATATCGTCAACAGTAGTAGCGCGGGTTAGGGCCGCGCTACTACTATGAGTTAGCTATAGCACCTTATTAGTAGCGCGGCCACCCGCGCTGCTGCTAGCCTCAAAACCCTACTACTAGGGCTTTCCCTAGTAGTGTTTCCTCTATAAGCATTGTTTCCAAAACTATTCCTACCAACAAAATTCACATCCATAGATTCATTATTATTCTCAATCAAAGAAGACAAAGGCATATTATTGGGATCAAGAGGAGTATTTTTAGTAGCAAACAATTTCATAATTTCATCCATCTTTCCACTCAAAACATTGATTTCTTCTGTAGCATGCACTTTTTTACTAGAAGATCTTTCGGCGTGCCATTGAGAATAATTAGCCATAATATTATCAAAAAGTTTTGTAGCATCTCCTAACGTGATTTCCATATGCGTGCCTCCCGCGGCCGAATCTAAGAGATTTCTAGAAGCAAAGTTCAAACCGGCATAAAAATTTTGTATGATCATCCATAAATTCAAACCATGAGTAGGGCAATTGCGAAGCATCAATTTCATTCTTTCCCAAGATTGGGCAACATGCTCATGATCAAGTTGTTTAAAATTCATGATATCGTTCCTAAGAGTGATAATCTTAGCGGGAGGAAAATACTTAGAGATAAAAGCATCTTTGCACTTGTTCCAAGAATCAATACTATTTTTAGGCAAAGACGAAAACCAAACTTTAGCACGATCTCTAAGTGAAAACAAAAATAACTTCAATTTGACAATATTGTTATCCGTATCTTTCTTCTTTTACATATCACACAAATCAACAACGTTGTTTAGATGAGTAGCTGCATCTTCACTAGGAAGGTCGGCGAATTGATCTTTCATAACAAGATTCAGCAAAGCAGTATTGATTTCACTAGACTCAACATCATTAAGAGGAGCAATCGGAATACTAAGGAAATCATTATTATTGGTATTCGAGAAATCACACAATTTGGTATTATCTTGCGCCATGGCAACAAGTAATCCAACACACAAGCAAACAGAAAAAGGCAAGCGAAAAGAGAGGAGGAGATTGGGAAAGAGAGGGCGAATAAAATGGCAAGGGTGAAGTGGGGGAGAGGAAAACGAGAGGCAAATGGGAAATAATGTAAGTGCGAGGGAGATAGGTTTGTGATGGGTACTTGGTATGTCTTGACTTGAGCGAAGACCTCCCCGGCAACGGCGCCGGAAATCCTTCTTGCTAGGTCTTGAGCTTGCGTTGGTTTTCCTCGAAGAGGAGAGGGTGATGCAGCAATAGTAGCGTAAGTATTTCCCTCAGTTTTTGAGAACCAAGGTATCAATCCAGTAGGAGGCTCCTCAAAAGTCCCACGCACCTACACAAACAAACAAGGAACTCGCAACCAACGCAATAAAGGGGTTGTCAATCCATTCACGACCACATGTGAAAGTGAGATCTAATAAAGATAGTATGATAAGATAAATATATTTTTGGTATTTTATAATATAGATGCAAAAAGTAAAGATGCAAATAAAAGTAGATTGGAAGCAAATATGATAAGAGATAGACCCGGGGGCCATAGGTTTCACTAGTGGCTTCTCTCAAGATAGCATAAGTATTACGGTGGGTGAACAAATTATTGTCGAGCAATTGATAGAAAATCGAAAAATTATGAGATTATCTAGGCATGATCATGTATATAGGCATCACGTCCATGACAAGTAGACCGACTCCTGCCTGCATCTACTACTATTACTCCACACATCGACCGACTCCTGCCTGCATCTAGAGTATTAAGTTCACAAGAACAGAGTAACGCATGATGACATGATGTAGAGGGATAAACTCAAGCAATATGATATAAACCTCATCTTGTTATCCTCGATGGCAACAATACAATACGTGCCTTGCAACCCTTTCTGTCACTGAGTAAGGACACCGCAAGATTAAACCCAAAGCTAAGCACTTCTCCCATGGCAAGAAAGATCAATCAAGTAGGCCAAACCAAACTGATAATTCGAAGAGACTTGCAAAGATAACTCAATCATACATAAAAGAATTCAGAGAAGATTCAAATATTATTCATAGATAAACTTGATCATAAACCCACAATTCATCGGATCTCGACAAACACACCGCAAAAAGAGTTTACATCGAATAGATCTCCACAAGAGAGGGGGAGAACATTGTATTGAGATCCAAAAAGAGAGAAGAAGCCAACTAGGTAATAACTATGGACCCGTAGGTCTATGGTAAACTACTCACAACTCATCAGAGGGGCAAGAATGTTGATGTAGAGCCCTCCATGGTCGATTCCCCCTTCGGCAGAACACCGGCGAAGGCTCCAAGATGATCTCGCGGATACAGAAGGTTACGATGGTGGAAATTGTGTTTCGTCTACCCCCTGGATGTTTTAGGGGTACGTAGGCTTATATAGGAGGAAGAAGTACGTCCGTGGACGCCCGAGGGGCCCACGAGACAGGGGCGCGCCCTATAGGGGGGCGCCCTCCTATCTCGTGGGAGCCTCGGTTGCTTCTTGACTTGCACTCCAAGTCCTCTGGATCACGTTCGTTCCAAAAATCACGCTCTCGAAGGTTTCATTCCGTTTGATATTCCTTTTCTTCGAAATACTGAAATAGGCAAAAAACAGCAATATGGGTTGGGCCTCCGGTTAGTAGGTTAGTCCCAAAAATGATATAAATGTGTAAAATAAAGCCCATAAACATCCAAAAGGGGTAATATAATAGCATGGAACAATCAAAAATTATAGATACGTTGGAGACGTATCAATGTCGCCTTGTGGGAGTCTTTGCCTCCAGCAGTGCGTGCTAAAATAGAGGCGGTGAAAAGGCCGAGGAAGAGAAGTGCACCGCGGAACAAGTTGCCTGGGAGGCCTATGTCGTGTACGAGAGAGTGAGGCAATTGGCTCTTTGGCAGAAGGCTCGTGCGAGGGCCGTGAGGGTGGTGGAGGACGCCCGTGCCGACGCCCTAAGTGCAGTCGGGCCCAAGCGCCTCATCTACGCTTGGCGGTACATGGACCGGGTGCACGCTTCCAGCGAGGAGGAGTACCTGTTGGCGCCGGATCACCACACCGGTGAGATCGCGCTCGCCCGCTGGCAAGCCGCCAATCAGCACCTTGCGAGTTACGAGGCTGAGGAAGAGGCGTTGTGTCGGCGCGCTGGGAAACGGCCGCGCACCAGGGCACTCGTGGCGCGCTGCAAGCGCTCCTGCGAGCGCCGTGGCTTTTAGGAGGAGTATAGTTTTTGTTTCGTAAGGCGATCTTATTAGTTTTGGGACGCAAATGATAAATCCCGAACGTTCAGGAATTTTTAGCGTCCTTAATTAAGTATGTAAAAGAGAAAGTTTGGAAACCTTGTGTATTCGTACGCATTTTGCAAGTACGTGCATATAGCACAAACTTTACTATATACTATCGCACTACACGTCTCTCTCGATATATGCTTGCAGACTGTGCTACTCGCTCCGTCCAGGTCAATAAGTCATCTTTGGTTGTGCATCATGACCAAGAAGGAGGGAAGACTTATACACCTAGACGGAGGGAGTACTACTATTACTTATGTACGTGCAAATGCACGTTTTAACATTACGATGCGGTTTTTGTAGAAGTAGAAAAACAGCACTAGTCAAGCTTGTGAAATGATTCAATGCAAAACAAATGCAAAAATGCTCATTTGATTGTTTACTTTTAGCTTCCTTCTCTGTGGTTATTTCTCTGTCGTACTTTGTACGGAGTATCTCACTGGCTGGAAAGGCATGCAAATTCCCAAACCGCTTCCTACACCCTGTATCGAATTTTTTGCCCAACAAGTTGTGACGTGCAATTGGAATTCCAACTTGAGTACTACTACTAGTAGGAGTACCAGGGCCAGTTATTTTAGGCTTCTAGATTAGTAATCCCATAACTACTACCTCAGTCCCGGTTTATTGGTCCCCATTGTAATATGTGTCAAATTTTGATCATAAATTTAACTAATGAAATGTTAGTGCATGTCACATGCACTACTAGTAGGAGTACTAGGGGAAAACGAGAAACGTTAATGTTTATTTGCTAATTAATAGTATTGCATGCAATGAACTAACCACTTCATGCCGTGTTTGATAGCTCAAGTCATTAAAAGCATGCACACTCTTTATCTCTTATTGGTTGATATGTCAAGAAACAAGAAACGAGGTAGAAGTTAATGCACCGTGCCTAAGTGTTTTGGGATTATTTGGTTTTCGTAAGATGACTTACACACCTAGACGGAGGGAGTAACATTTTATCAGTTAAATCTTTGGTGAAAATTTAGCACAAATTACAATGGTGAGGAATAAACCAGGACGGAGTAGTAGTTTAGAAGCCCAAATAAATGAGTGAGGCGCCTTATTGTTACTCTCCACTGTGACTAGTCTTATGGGAAAAGCTGGGGAAGCCGCCAAAAGAACTGGCCCTAGGAGTAGTAGCTAGGGATCGAGTGTGCGAGATGAACCGGAGAAAGTAAATGCAGAGAGATGAAATGCAAAAAAGACGGGGGGATGTGATGGTTGCTTGTCCGTTTATTTTACCAGGCCACTTATTACCGGGAGTGGTTGGGTTTTGTGATATGATAGCTTTACTGCCGCGCCACGAGCGGGGTGAGAGGTGAGACTCCCGTGCAGCGCCGCCCTCTACACTTGTACTACATCGGTCGTGGTTTATTAGTCCCCCATTGAATTTGACTGAAGATTTAACTGAAAAAATGTTAGTGCATGTCAACAAAAACTATATTGTTTGATTCGTATTTGAACATAGTTTTGAATGATATAATTTTAGGTGACATGCATCAGCATTTATCGTAATATATATAATGTTAGTTCAATTTTTGGTCGTACTAATCTATAGTAGTAAGGTGCCCGTGCGTTGCACCAAAGAGTGAAATGCATTGATCGGGGAGTTGTTTATTTTGACAAACGATGTGGGGGTCATCTCATGTGTAACGGGTATCGATAGGTTTCTTCGGATATTATTTCATCTCTAGAGCTCACAAACATCCGGGTGAAATAGATAAAAAGGTATCTCTTGCAAACAAAAGCGTTCAACTGTTCAACCTGCATCCAAAACTTGTGAAGAAACAACACTTATTGTGCTTTGCAAGAAATGATCTTTAAGAATTAGTTTTTGAGTATCGATTGTTATACATGTTCGCTACAGATGACATGGCACTTTCTTATAGTCAACAGTTGGCTATACTATTAAGTAATATTAACCATGCCCTTATACACCTAGATGGAGGGATTAAATCAGGATGACTTGCAAGGGGGCAGAGGAGATGTAAGAAATGGTTCATCGTAAGTCTTTCACTAGTACTGTAGTAAAAATTCATACATGGAAGATTCTAGACTAAACCATAAACGGATACACTTTTATTCATGCGCGATACTCCAATAGAGCAAGATCCTGCATGGAAGTCTCCACATGCTTAGGCAGCGGATTACATTGAGCGAAGACTAATGATTAACATTTAACTTGATAATGCGTATGTCCAGGTGAACCTCCTTGGAGTCCCCGTGCACCGCGTCGGCGGGTAAAGGATGCCATGGGTTTTCCAAGTCCACATCGGGGGAAAGTCCCAGCTCCGCAGAGTCCAAGTCCATCCGATGACGCCGGTCTCGCCGCCCACGTGACCCGGAGGGGTAGTAATAGTGAGCACGCACCTGTACATCGGCCTCGTGTCAGTGTTAGCGTCAGCGGCGTCGCCCCTGATGCACACTACAGAGACGGGGCGGCGGCCTGCGCGGGCCTCGCCGGTGCCCACAATCAAGAGGAAGACGCTGCCATCCTCCTCCGAGACTAGCAGGCGGCGCTGATCTTCCAGCGACTCCGGCATGGTGAACGGGTAGCACTTCTCGTACTTGATGTTCTCCGCCAAGGGCCAGTAGTGACCGCTGCACACATCCGTGAGCTAATGCACCATGTCCACCGGCGAGCCCCAAAACGGCATTGGGCACTCATAGCAGTAGACGAAGGGCTCCTTGGAGGCATCGACCAGGCTGTCCATGAAACGGGAGTGGCTGTAGGGGACGTTGCACCAGTTGAATATATGAGCAAGTTACTACGAGATTTAATCCGAATAAGCACAAAATAAATCATGACGGCTATAACAGAGATGAAACTAATCATGTGGACTAGCATAGTAGTAGGATACAGAGTAGAAACATGAATTCTACCACGATTTTGAACAGGAAGGACAGAAACACATACGGTGCAACGGGAGCAGCACCGTTGGCGTTGAGGTTGTCGCCCATGTCGTTGAGGAAGAGGTTGCCGAGGTCGGGGAAGAAGTCGTCCTCGGTGAAGTCGTGGCTGCCAGCAGTCGCGAGAGTGCGCTCCCCAAATTTCAACAGCGCCCGCCAAATGGAGCGCAGGAGGGAGTGGTTGTAGGGGATGTTGCGGCCGCCGAATGGAGCGCAGGAGTAGCACACGAAGCGGTAGATAGTGTCCTTACTAGTACTCCCTAGTCTCTATCTATCTATATCTACTCTTATAGAAAACCGAGTTGGTGATGATGGTACGCCTGCCATCTTGTAATATAGACCGTCCGATCTATATCTGACGGATAGAAAGCCAACTATGACAATTTTACAAACGATACCCGCACCTCTCTCCACATTTACAGATAAGGCCTTGCCTCTTTCATCCTTATCTCCCACAACCTCGTGATCCTCCCTAAGTCTCTATCTCTGCTACTCCTACTCTTCTTTGTTTTTTATAACAAATCGAATAGTACCACGCCGTCCACTGCACGTCCGGCTGAACACGCCTCCTCACCTCCATCATCACCAACTGAATCTTTTAAAGGAGTAGGAGTAGAGAAAAAACCGAGTTGGTGATGATGGTGTGTCGTGCAATGCACGGGCATCTTGCTATTTTTTTGCATATAATTCCAAACACCACGTAGATACGGTCTTTGAGCATGGTTCATAATCGTTCCACGCTCGGGCATTGAAGCTTATAACTATTTTAGATTAGAATATACTACTCCTCCGGTGCTAGTAGTAGAGCAGAGTCCTACTCTACTACTCTACTCAAGCAAGTTAGGGCATAGTACTGTAGTAGGTACTATAGGGAGTACCAGTACTGTGATCACTCAAGAAAGTTGTCTGGCATCGATATGACCCTACGCTGTTGGTATGTGTCTCGTAAGTCAAGCGGCGTGCTGTAGTCATCATCACCTGTCCACTTCCCGCAGCACATATTCGCTTCTCCATCTTTGTCCGCGCATAATCTCGTCCAATCTTCCATCCCCGCTAAGGTGCCTCCCCCCTCGTTCGAAACCCAAGCACTAACAATGGCAGAACCGAGCAGCGTGCGCCGAAAGAGTGGCTGGAATTCGCTCCACATAGAGGTAATCAAGCTCATTGTTTCGCGTGTGGACAATCTCAGTACCATGCCGCTCGCCGCGTGCTCGTCGGGGCTGTACTGTTTACTCAAAGCCCTTAGGCCGGAGCTTTTTAAGCCAGCTCCTTGCTTGATGATGCCGCCTGATCTTCAGAAATGGCGTGTCACGCAGCATAACGATCGTAGGGTGGCAAGTATCAACCCCCTTGACTGCGATCCGGTCCCCGTCAGCCTCAACTACATTAACAGTATGTACTGGGTCGGCATGAACACGTCTTGGATGGTGCTCATCGACGGTCGCGGCAGTTGGATGCTCGTGGAGGTCTACACCCGGCGATTGATCCCCCTTCCTTTGATTAACACTGCACTGCTTTGGCACTGCGGCCCAGAATACTCGGAATCTTACAGTAGCCAACATGATACCAAGTTTGATTTGCTCAAGGTTGTAATCTACCAAGTGCCCACCAGATCTGGGAATTATAAAGACTTCATGCTAATTGCGTTCTTCAACCGCGGTCTCGCCTATCTGACAGGTCATTGCAGTAAGTGGATAAATCTGCACGTCCAACACAGGATCATACATCCTCCATGGTTCTTTGATGCCATTGAACACAAGGGCTTCATTTATGCTGTCGACTCCTTCTATGGCTGGACGTATTGCTGGCCTACTCCAGCCATCGCTACAAACGGCTGTTACAGCAGTATGTTACTTTCCTATGATATCATGATGGCTTGCTTATATTACTGTCAACATTTACTGAAAAAATATTCATGCTCATAACATGATGTTCTTAAGATTGACTAAATCAAGAGCCCTTTTTTATTTGACTCCAACTTGATATGATGTTGTAGGCCGCCTGGTGTCCCTACCCTTCCTAATCCCAGAACCTTTCAAAGAAAAGCGGCATGGCAGTTGTAGGTGGTTCCTGGCTTGATTAGACGACGGCGAACGATTGATGATCGTTCACACCTACCGGACGTGTTGTTTCATGGAATACAATCACAATCACTGCAAGGTCTTTGAGCAGTATCCCAGCTTCTCTAGGCCTTCAGGAATTTTTGACTGGAGGCTGGTAAGTAGCCTTGGTACACGCTCTCTGTTTGTCGGACTGAATTATCCGATTAACCAGGAGATAACCGACTGCAAGGATCATGATGGCAGCACGGTTTCGTTCATCAGGCAAAACTGTGTGTACACAGCGTACCATGTGTCTCTGCATGCACCATACCCTGATATGTGCCGCCACGCTCTGCGGCCCAAAGTAGGAGAGAGGGTCACAAGTATCAGACTTCGACCTGCTGGCTGGAGTTTCCCCCATCAGGCACCCGTCTGGTTCAAGCCGTTAGCCAATCTCCACAGCTTAATAAATAGTAACGTCTAATTGAGCCAGTTAGTTAGATGCATACACTTGGTGTAGTAGGATCTTTATTTAGTTTGATGCATACACTTGTTCTTTTTTGGTAGCCCTTTTGTAATGATGGGTGATGTTTGGTTTGGAAGAGAGAGTTGTGTCTTCACTCTTCTGGCCTGCTTACTACTTCTGTTGCACCCCCAGCCCTGGTTGCTGATGCTGCTGTTTTCAATGTACAATCAGTAGTATATTTCGTCTGTTGGTTGAATAAATGTGTTGTTAGAACGACAAACACAATGTTTTGGAAATCGTTGCACGGTTCGATCCTTTAGTGCCCCGTACCGTACGTAGCGCATACTATTTTTCATATGGAACACATTTTCCACTTGTTGATAACATGCAGCCCACTGATAAAGGCCCAATAGAGAAGCCCATAATTAACTGGAAGGGAGGCTCTCACATGAATCCGGCCCAGGTACATGCTCATGGTCCCCTAAACATAAATAAATAAATAAAGCTAAATGCTCATGCACCAGTTCTTTGGGAAAACAGGTAACCTAGTATTTCTTTTTGAAGAATACCCAAGCTAGGCCTATTTGTTTTCTCCGAATTACTGGGCTGCAAATCTTTCAAGACGAGGAGGAATGCATCCCGACCTGGCCAAAGAGTATGGTCAATGTCTGTTAAAATTATATCAAAAGGGGTTGAAAATTCCAAAAAAATTATAGCAAATGGGATATTAGTTTATTTTTTTGTTTTTGTTCTTCACTGATATCTTATACGTATTTCATTGGATTTAACATGACATAGTACTAACTTATTTTTAAATTTGTTTTAGTATGGCTATTAATTTTTGGATTAAGAATATTTCGTTCCCCAGCAAAAATTTACGAATTTTCAAAATTTCCCACATATTTAGTTAATTTTTTGACCCTGGTACTGACCAGAAAATAGCCAGCAATTCTAAAAATGAAAAACGGGCTGCAATAAATTCCATATGAATTAGAAAATGAGTAAAAATTATAAAAATAATAGCAAATGGGTTGTACGCGCCACAGATTTTGAGGCTGACTTGTTTACGCAAGGCTTTGTCAGTGAACACACGATTCTAGCAGCAGTGACTGGTGGATGTCCATCCAACGGCCGACGTGCTTCTTCAATCTCTGATCTTCCTGCTCCACCCGCCTAAACTAGCACTGGCGGGACTGCCTGCTCCCTCCTCTTGTGGCCCACTGTGATGCCACGCAGGCTTCCCCGGCCCACCCTACTCCCTCCGCTGGCCTGGCCGCACGCAATCAACTGCCTCCTTATTATGCGAAAAAAAAGATTCCTCCCACTGACATCCGGGGCGCACCGGTTGGGAGGCTGACCTGTGGGCCTACTAAGTTGACGCGTACGCAGAGCTTGTCAACTTAGTCAACAAACAATTCTAGCAGTAGTAACCGTTGAATTTGAATCGAACGGTCCTGCTGCTTCTTTAATCGCTGCTCTTCTTGCACCAGCCGCCCAAACCAGCGCCGGGGAGACCGCCTGCTCCTGCCTCCAGTGCCCGGTTGTGCTGTCGTTGAGGCCTCATCGCCCCCTACTACTCCCACCACTAGCCAGGCCCTGCGGCGACGGCAGCCTCACACCGCAGACAAACCAGTGAACCCTCGTACCCCTCTCCACGTGGGCATCCACTGCCGCATCTTCCCCGACTCCGCGTCGTCCCCTTTCTAGGCCTCACCGTCGTCCACCGCCTTGGTGCTCCCGGCGCGGCGTGGTCAATGTGGTCAACGACATTCCATCGGAAGAGTACTGTACGTGGAGAGGCTGACAGCTGGGTCCATGGCCACAGCCCAGTTTTTTTGTGATTTGCCAAGTAAGTCGCTTTGTCAGGCCTGTTGGGCTGCAAATCTTTCAAGACGAGGAGAGATTTCATTCGGCTGGCCGAGAAAATGGCCCATCAGTAATGAGAAATGGGTTGTATTTTTAAAACACATCAAATTGGCAATTAGTTTCAAATAACTTTTTTTTCATTTCGAGATTTTAAATTACATTAATTTTTATGCGTGGAGAATTTGTTGTATTTTATATTGATATACATTTAAAAATCAGTTTGAATGTGAGTTGAAATTTCGGGATTAAAAATAGTTGGGACCGCACCGAAATATGCAAAATTTCGTATAATTTTTTAACTGTGGCCACAATATTGGCTGTAATGCTAACAAAAAGAATATGGGCTCTAAAAAAACCTTAAGAATTAGCAAATGGGCTCTAAATTATTAGAAATAATGGCAGATGGGTTGTATGATGTTTTCCACAGATTTGAGGCTTTCCTTAAAAAAGGTTGACGCACAAGCAGTGATTGTTGGATGTCCATCCAACGGCCGTCGTGCTTCTTCAATCTCTGCTCTTCCTGCTCCAGCCGCTCAAACAAGCGCCGGCGGGACTGCCTGCTCCCTCCTCCCCGCGGCCGGCTGTGCTGCCGTGCAGGCCTCACCGCCCCACCATACTCCCATCGCTGGCCTAGCCATCCCTGTACTCACCAACACCTGCTGTTATTCTCCAGCGACGGCAAACGAACCAGTAAACCCTCGTAAAATCATACTCCCCTCCGCGTGGGAAACAACTGTCGAGTCTTCCCTGCCTCTGTCTCGTTCCCTTCCTAGGCCTCGCCGTCGTCCACCGCCCTGGTGCTCTCGACGCGGCTTGGTCAACGTGGTCAACGACCGACATGCATCTGAAGTGGACTGTACGTGGAGAGGCTGACAGCTGGGTCCACGGCCGCACGTAAGGAAATGCCTCCTTATTACGTGCAAAATAATGATTTCTCCACCTGACATCAGGGACCCACCGAAAAGGCCTCTGTATTTCGTGAAAAAAATGTTACCACCGCTGATAGCTTGGACCCACCAGCTATATCTTCGCACACAAGGAAGTGCCTCCTTATTACGCACAATAAAATGAATACTCCCCTTGTTAGCTGGGACCCAGTATAGTGGCAAGCTGACTTGTGGTCCTACTAAGTTGACGGGGACGGAGGACTTTCTCAACTTAGTCAATATGCACGATTCTAGCTCCAGTGATCGTACATGTCCATCCAATGGCCGTAGTGCTTCTTCAACCTCTGGTCTTCTTGCTCCAGCCGCCCAAACCAGCGCCGATCATGCCTCGTGGTCCTGCCTCCCGTGGCCGGCTGCGATGCGGCGGAGGCCTCACCGCCCCGTACTACTCCCACCGCTGGCCAGGCCATCCCTCTACTCATCCACACCCCTGTTATTCTGCGGCGATGGCAGCATCACACCGCAGCGAACCAGTGAACCCTCGTACTCCTCTACGTGTGGGCATCCACTGCCGCGTCTTCCCCGGCTCCGCGTCGTCCCCTTCCTAGGCCTCGTCGTCGTCCACCGCTCTGGTGCTCTTGGCGCGGCATGGTCAACGTGGTCAAGGAACGGCTTCCATCGGACGTGGACTGTACATGGAGAGTCTGACAGCTGGGTCCACGGCCGCAATAAGGAAGTGCCTCCTTATTACGCAAAAAATAATTATTCCTCCACCTGACAGCAAGGACCCACCGGACGGGCCATCGTATTTCGCGAAAAAAACATTTCCCCCTGACTGCTGGGACCCACCAGCTACATCTTCGCACGCAAGGAAGTGCGTCCGGGCAAAAAAAACGATTCGCCCCCCTGACTGCTAGGACCCACCAACTACATCTTCGCACGCAAGGAATTGCCTGACAGTCGGGACCCACTTGGTCAAAGCGTACATAGCATTGTCATTCTGGTCGCGAACGTGTACGTACATAATGGTCGATGTAGAGGCGCACACGTGTCGTAGTAGAGGCGTGCACGTGTCCTAATAGAGGCGTGCACGTGTCGTAGTAGAGGCGTGTACGTGTCGTAGTAGAGGCGTGCACGTAGCATGTACGCGTACGTACAGCGGCCATTGTGCAAGAAAGAAAATACGGCCACGTATGTGTACATACGGGCGGGTTCTCGAACACGTACTCGCGCATACGTACGGCCAGGGCTCGTGTACATGGCTGGGTCGAAACGGAGAAACAACGTCGTCGTCGTGTTCATGGGGAGCCAACCGGTTGGGTCCGAACGGAATGCGTCGTTGTGTTCATCCGGAGGGCATGGACGGAACAGGCGATGGAAACGAGGCCTGGCGTACCGCAGAACGGAGGAAACGGCCTTGTGTTCGACCGGCCACGTTCGAAACGGGATCCTGTTCATCGGGAGGGGTCTGGCGTACCGCAAAACGGAGGAAACGGACCTCCTACGGTCGAAACGGGGGTCCTGTTGATCGGGAGGGGCGTGGCGTACCGCAAAACGAACGAAACGGACTTGTGTTGGAGCTCTACGGTCGAAACGCGGGTCCTGTTGATCGGGAGGGGTGTGGCGTACCGCAAAACGAATGAAACGGACTTGTGTTGGAGCGCTACGGTCGAAACGGGGGTCCTGTTCATCGGGAGGGGTGTGGCGTACCGCAAAACAGGACTCCACGAGATATTGTTCATCTCCGCCGTCGACCTCTTCCAGCCTCCACGGGCTACCGTCGACCTCCTCCAGCCTCCACGGGCTCCTGTTCATCTAGCCTCCACCGCACGCTACTCCACCGGCTACTGTTCAACCACCCCTCCACGGGCACCCTTCACCGTCGACTGTTCATCCAGCCCTCCACGGGGTCGTCCTGTTCATCCAGAGGCAACGCCACGGGGTCCTGCATCCACCCCCACCGCTCACTGTTCATCCAACCCCCCCCCCCCCCCTCGCCGCCACACTCACTGTTCATCCAATCGATCGGCTTCAGTTAGCAGCAGTAGCGAAGGAATCGCTCGATCATGTTCAGTTAACAGCCATCGATCGATCGATCGCTCGGGTTTAGTAACACGTAGCCTGCAGTGCAATCGCTCGGGTTCAGTTAGAGCCCAACGCCTCGCTCGGCTTCAGTTAGAGCCAACGCCTCGCACACACGCACGTACATGTACGAGAGAAACACGCATCGCTCGGCCCCCGACAGCCCACCGTAACCGGGAACTCCCCGAAATTTTCCTCGCCCTTGCTTCTACCACGGCTTTTTCCGGCATGGACGGACCAAAGAATGTCATGCAGCTGCGTCTCCGGCCCGCCCAGGAAGAAAAGCCCATTTTCTGTCATGATTTTTTGTCATAGAAGTAGGATCCCACCACATCTATGATGATACCGGGTTTTGTCACAATTATCGTCATAGAAGTGTCATATGTATGACAGAAAAAGTTTCGTTCGGCCCAAAATGTCACGGATGTGTCCTTTTTTGTAGTGGTCCCACCCGGATTGGGACAAAGTCTTCAATCTTGTATCTTTATAGTCTAACAGTCCCGCACAAGTACATAGTCCAGCTGTCCGAGGGCCCCCTAATCCAGGGCTCCCTCAGGCCCAGCTAGCCAAGCGGGTGCGCGAGGCTGTCTCCTGGGCCGCGTGTTGGTTTGAACTGCGCCCTGGTGCCCTTCTTGGTCGCTAAGAATCCCTCCTCCCTTAGAAACGGCTTGCCCCCAAGTCGGTGCTCTCGGGAATTTCTGTTGCAGCGTAACTTTGTCTTCCCAAGTAGCCATGTCGTCAGGTGCACCACTCCACTTGACCAGCACTTGGATGATGGAGTCTGATCCACGACGAACCACTCGTTGCTGCATGACCTGCTCAGGGCATCAAAACTGATCATTAGGTGAACACAACTGAGATAGTACCTCATAGTCGGGTGTCAGAGCTTTCTTGAGCAATGAGACGTGAAACACTGGGTGCACTTCACTGCTTGATGGCAGATCAAGCTTGTAGTCCACTTCCCCCACGCGTTCTAGAACAACAAATGGTCCATAGAATTTAAACGCCAATTTGTGATTAGCATGCGGCGCCACTGAAGTCTGAAGGTATGGTTGCAGTTTCAGAAACACCTGCTCTCCAACTGCAAATTCACGGTCTGTGTGATGTTTGTCCGCTTGGCTCTTCATGCATTGCTGTGAGCGGAGAAAGTGTTGTTTAACTGAATCTAGGACCACTCAACGATCTTCAAGCCACTGTTGTAAGTCAGGAGATTGGATAGTATCCTCAGCTGAAATACCAAAGTGACGTGGACTATGCCCATATATGATCTCAAAATGTGTCATTCCTATTGTTGAGTGCCAATTAGTGTTGTACCAGAATTCACACAAGGGAATCCATTTGGCCCAACGCATCGGATGGCCACTGACAAAGCAACGCAGGAAGCACTCAACCTGCTGATTGACACGCTCAGTTTGCCCGTCAGATTGTGGGTGCCTGGCCGAACTCAAACGGAGCAAAACTCCAGATTTCTGGAATAATTCAGTCCGGAACTTGCTCGTAAATATCTTGTCTCAATCAGACACAATTGACAGGGGCATACCGTGGAGCTTGTAGACTGAATTCAGAAAGGCCTCTACAACTGTCTCAGTAGTGTAAGGATGGTGCAATGGAACAAAGTGGCCGTACTTTGAGAGCTTGTCAATGATGACCATCAGACAATTGTAACGGCCAGACGTAGGGAGACCTTCAATAAAATCCATTGTGACCATTTCCCAAGGTCAGTTTGGTATTGGAAGAGGTTGCAGCAACCCTGGATAAGGAATACACTCAGGTTTGGCCTGTTGGCAAATCAGACACTGTTTGACATAGGTTTTAATAAATCCCCGCATTCCTTTCCACTTGAACAACTGCTTGACATGTTTGTAGGTCACTGGGAATCCAGAGTGCCCCCCACTGGGCTGTCATGGAATGCAGCCACCACATTGTTATGCAGCTTAGGATCACAACCAATCCATACACTCTTGCCCGGTCTAAGGATGCCAGCTTTGAGAGAAAATTTACTATCGGCTGTAGGGTTTACTGATAGTTTCTGCAGCAGTTCAGAAGCAAACGAGTCACCAGAGTAACTCTGAATAATGTCATCAAGCCAGACAGGTTGTACAGTAGATATGTGATGAAGTTCAGGTAACATATCGTGAGGATTGTGAGGTCTCCGAGATAAGGAATCTGCAGCAGTGTTGTCCACTCCCTTTTTATACTCAATCGTATATTGCAATCCTAGCAACTCCTGTACATTCAGTTGGTAACAAAGCAGAGACCTCAACTAGAGCAAACAACTGAGGGACTGCATCTTGGCCCAGTAATGTGACCAGAGCATCCTGTTTTTGAAAAGAGAGCCAATGTGTTGCCCAATCAACTTGCATGGGGCTATGACTAGCCAACCAGTCTAAACCAAGTATCCCATCATAAGAACCCAAGGGAAACGCTCTGAAATCATTAACAAACTCATAGCTACTACAGGTCCAGTGTCCTTTCTGCAACTGTTTAGTGCAAGGAACTAAACTGCCATTTGCTACTTTCACCATGCTGACAGGTATGGAAGAAATTCCTGTGAGTGTTTCAGCCACTGCAACATCCACAAAGGAGAGTGTGCTGCCAGAATCTACTAGGAACACCAGCAACCGGCCCTATAAGTGCACTTTGAGTTTCATAGTTGTTGTTGCTGGAGCAGCTACATCTCGCATAGCTACTGCAGAAATATAGATGGCATTAACTTCATCAGTAATAGCTTCTTCTATATCACTGAAATCAGCTGGCATGCTCTGCACATAATCGAGCATCTCTTGTACTACATGCAACTGTACTTCTTGTTTGCATCGATGTTCACATGCCCAGCGTTCACCACATATGAAACATAGTCCTTTGGATTTCCTATACGCTCGCAGAGCAGCCCATCTATCATCTGCACAAGGTTGTTCTGAACCTTTCTTCTCTTCCACAACTTTACTGGTAGATTGTTTAGATACTGCTGGAACTTGCATTCGCCTGCTTCCTGACGAGCTATGCTGTTGCTGCAACACATTGTCACCCAGTTCCTCTGACAAAAGAGCTAGAGCATATGCTGAATCTAGATCATCTGGTTGCTGAATGCCGACTAGCAAACGAACTGATGGTGTTAAACCTTCCATGAACCTAGTCACATAATGAAACATGTTTGGCTGAGTTTCATATGTTGTGAGCTAATCATAAAGTTCATAGAAACGTTCCACATAGTCTTCCACTGAACCTGACTGGCGAATATTGAACATCTGTCGCAAGAGATTCTGATGTTTGTTCCTGCCAAATCTGGACTGTAACAAGGCACAGAACTCCACCCAGTTGACTTGCGGGGCTCGGCATTGAACCGCTTTGAGCCAACGCGCTGCAGTGCCTTCAAACTGAGCCGACGCAAACGGAATCCATTGTTGTTGTGGCGTGTTCCAAAACCTGAAGTAATTCTCGCAACGTGTTTGCCAGAGCTTGGGGTTGGATCCGTCAAATCGAGGCAAGTCAATCCGGGGGCCATATCCCATAATATCAGGCTGATGAGGACGAAAAAAATCTGGAGCCTGTATGATCTGTCTGGGGATGTTCTGATCTGAAGGCATACCTCGAGCCGGTGGAGGTACGTATTTCTGGGTTGATGTTCGGATGTCGCTCTCGGCGCGGAAACCCTCATATCCTCCTGATCCGCTATTCAGCGATGTACTCTTGGTGGAAACTGGCGGCCCGCGCGGCGGCGACGGTGCAGTCGGACAGGTGGCGTTGACGCGGTCCGCTCCGATCTCGCCGCGGAGTTCGTCGAGGTCCACTCCGATGGCCAGCTTGACGTCATCGATCCGGCCGGAGAGTCGATCCAGCTTGTTGTCGAGCTTGGCGAGGGCTGAGACCATCTCCTCGTTGCGCTCCGCCGAGCTCTTGGAGAGGGCGGCGTCGAAATCCGCCGCAGCAGCTCATAAATCGCCTTGGTTTCCGGGGAAATTTTCTCCATGGCCTCAGCGCGGCGACGATCGGCGAGCCGGGTATGGCGCCGGTGGCTGGGGAAGTCCAGGGTGGTGGGAGGAACGGCTGTGATACCAGATTGTAAGGTCTCAAGCTCGAATTGTATTGATCATGACCGAATTTCAATTACAGAGAAGGGGATCGGGAGGAAGAAGGACTACTGGCTCACGCCATCTCTCTCTCTATCTGAATACAAACTAGCCGTTTGCCAGCCGCCACCCTCACCATCGTCATCGTTACATATTTATATCCAGCCCTCAGGCCCACTCAGGCCCAGCTAGCCGAGCGGGTGCGCGAGGCTGTCTCCTGGGCCGCGTGTTGGTTTGAACTGCGCCCTGGCGCCCTTCTTGGTCGCTGACATATACGGTTGTGGATACGAAAAATGGAGGGATGACCAGTCACTGTCCACGGACATGCCATGCCGCGTTTAGAGGGGACTAGATTAGCTAGGTTCGGCTGTAGATGTGGTTATCTCCCCGCGGACTGGCGCTTTCTGTTTGCTTCCTCCTTTGTTGTTTCCTTTTTGTGTGTGATGTTGTTTGCTCGCCGGTGCCGGTTGATTGGACTCCGGGATTATAGGATATGGGCTGCAGCGGTGGATGCTTCATATGTATCTTCATTCATGTGTTGCTCTTTTTGCGACCCACTAGGGTTTGAATTAGACGCTTTCTGGCTGATTGGATGTGGTGCGGTGGATAACTGTGGATCAGTGGGGTGTTCGTCATTTTGTGGGTCTTTTTCACAGGATGTACTGTTGTTTTATCCTTGTTGTAGGTTTGGTTGAGGTGCTTGCTATTTTTATACATTCCTTTCCGCTGGCGGTGCCTTTATGTAGTTTAGTAGTGTGTGGATAGATTGCCGTCAGCTGGTATGCCTTGTTCCCCTTGGTTAAGAGTGACTATGATTTCCCCTTTGCCGTTGGTTGTTTCCGTTAGCCTTAGTGTTTTTGTTGCGCAGCCTCCCCATTGTTGGATGATTCTCATCATGTGTCCACTGATAGCAGCGTTCAGGCTGAGACGTGTGTGGATATCGAGTTCTGATTTGATGAATTTTGCAACAATTTCAGGTTACCATTGCTGCCACACTCCCAACCATAATATTGTTCGACGTGCAAATTTAATTGGTTTATACCTACCTGTGAAACTAGGATATTCTTTTAGCTGATCCCATTGTACTCTGAAACTAAACATCATTTACCTTATTTAAACAGACGGTAATATATAAGAAGTTCCCTCTATTTTTTCTGCAAAGTTTGATTTAAAAAAAACTATATGCGCTACGTTATGAAACTGAGGGAGCAGTATTTATTACTGTCTTCCTTGTTGAAAGAATTAGCATCTGCTACTTTGATTCAGCTATGGAATTTTACTACTGCCTGCCTCACATAATATAAAATTGCTTTGCCGGCCAGCCTGCTTGAAACAAACAAGCGCGGCAGGATGTTTCTCTTTGAGAAGATCCTGTCGAGAAATTTGTTGGCTGTCTTTGGTTGGTATACGCGGTTACGCGCCAACGAACGTAGAGAGCATGTAGAGTGGGAACATGCCAAGACGGATTCATCAGGCATGCACATGCACGCACTCCAATCATAGGAGGAGCAGCCATTCGTGCAAATGCAATGCATGGCCTGTTCGCCGCAGCCTAAACCCGTAGGTCGTAGCGCCGTGTGATCGGCATGGGTGACGGGGGCGGCGACGCTGCCCACCTTGACCTTGAAACGTAGTACGCCATGATCAACACTCCTATGCACCATGCGCGGGCATTAAGGGTATGTCTGGATTGTGGCCAGAGTGTACCCTATCAAAATTTTAATCATGATACAAACATTGTTCTTTGTTTGGATGGTTGTTAAATTTTTGGCATGCCAATGAATTTTGTACAACTCTAGTTCATATTTCTTGTTAATGTTGGCCAAATCATGAGCAATCAAAATCTTAATCTAAATTTTGGCTAGGCAATGCTTTAATAGGGCAACCCTGGGTATAAACCAAACACATCCTAAGTTGGGCTCACCGAGTACGTACGCAGTTATAGGGCTAGTTTGGATCACGTCCTGGAGAAGCCTGGCCTGGCCTGGCGCATGCCTGGGTCTTGCATGTATGTTGTTTGGTTCACGTCCTGAACAAGCCTGGTGTAGCCTGGTCTGGATTCGCATGCGGAGTGGTTAGGCCAACTCCAACGCATGACCCCAAATCGTCCTCCGTTTGTGGTTAAACGCACAAATCAGACGTCCCAACGCGCGACCCCATCCTTAAAAACGTCCGTTTCTGGTCCGCCTCGACCCATCCTCGGAGCAAAGTTGGTCCGGGTTTGCATCTGAAACGGACACAAGCGGACACTCTCTGGCCCGTCCTCATCCGGCTGTGTCCCTTTTGCATGTGACCCTGGCCCGCCTGTCATCCTCTCTCCTCTTCTCTCTCACGTGGCCCACCATGCCCACCCACCATCCTCTCTCTTCACCCTTTTCTCTCTCTTCTGCTACTTCCCATGCCGGTGCACATCACCACCGCATGCGGCGTGCAGTAGCTCCTCGGCGAGCCGTGCTGCAGCCGTGGGCAAGCGCGTCGCGCGGTTGAGCGCAGGCGCGGGAGAGCGGCTAGCCCGCGTGCACCGGGCTGGGCGCGGCGCGGCGCGCGGGCGCGGGAGAGCGGCTAGCCCGCGTGCATCGGGCTGGGCGGGGCGCGGCGCACGGGCGTGTGCGCGGCGAGCGGGCCGGGCGGGGCGTGCGCGCGGCGGGCGAGCTCGCGTGCGGGCATATGCGCAGGCGGCAGCGAGGCGGCGCGGGCGCGGACGGAGCGGCGAGCGGCGCGGCTGCAGGCAGCGGCGAGGAGTTGGCCGCGGCGCGGGCGAGGGCGGGTGGTCGGAGGCGCGGGCATACTGGCGCGACGGTGGCTGGCGAGGCGGGCGCGCAAAGCCTGGAGCAGAGGGCGCGTGCGGGCGGCCGAGCTCGCGCGGGGCTTGCGGGACTCCTGCTTCTGCCTGGCGGGCACGGTGGTGGGCGGCGGGGCGCGGCTGCGGGCATGGTGATGGGCGACGGGGCGCGGCGCCGGTGGGGCACCGGGCACGGCCACGGGCGGCTAGGGGCGGCGATGGGCGGGGCGAGGCGGCCACAGGCACGGCGGGGCGGATAGTGGGGGCACGGGCAGGTGCGGGGTGGGGCTGGACAGCGACGGCAAGCGGGCAAGGGTGAGCGGGCGCGAGGGCGGGCAGGCGCGGGCGAGCTCGGCACCGGCGGCGGCACCGGCGGCTGCACCGGCGGAGCGAGAGCGCTGGCGTGGCGTGGGCGGGTGAGGCGCGCGGGCGAGGCGTGGGCGGGTGAGGGGCGCGGCAGAGGCGGACGTTTTGGGGTCGGTCTGCGCGTTGGGCACCTCTAACTAAACCCTGATATGTATGCTCGTTTTGCCACTCATTGCCACTTCAAACAGACAAAATCCGGACAAAACGGGCGTATGTTTGGGATTGTGCGCCGGAGTTGGGCTTAGCCTGGGAGGCAGTTAGCCTCGCCCAGGCATGAGAATTCGAGCGCCTGGCCGAACAAATCATGTGCCAGACTTGAAACTGGGCTCGGGATTGAAACTGGGCTCCCGCGACGAAGGGTGAGCGCCCCTGGCGGCGCCGCCCGATCTACTCCTTCCGGCATCCCCTGCTGTCGCTAGGACCAGATCCAAAATCTCCATACCGCCCTCTCTCTTCGGCCCCTCGAAGCCCTCGATATGGATGATCGCCGGCCCGCGGGGACCCCCTTGCCCGCGACGGCTACTCCGTCGTCTGCGCCGGCATCGACCGCTCCGACCCCATCCCTCACCGCCCGTGCTCTGGCGGCCGCGCTCGCCGCGGCTTTCCTCGCCGGCCGCAAGGCCGGCCCGGCCGTACGAGGACGTCTCGTCTCCTGCAAGCTTAGCTCCACGCCTACGGCGCCGGCCAGCCAATCGCCGCCAATCGCCGCCCCCGGCCACCTTGCCGGCGCCTCCTCCGGCCGTCTGCCAGTGCACTCTGGCCTCCTAGGCTCGCCGGCATCGTCGCGTCGGTCCGCGGCTCCCACGTCAAGCACCCATATGCCCCGGTCAAATCTGGATCGGGGACATGTGCCCGCCGCCAGTGCCACGTCTGCGCCCTGCGGTCCCTGTAACCCCTTCGGAGATGTCGGCTGCGTTGCCTTGCCATAATGGCGGCCACATCTGCCCGCCTGCTAAGCCGACGCGCCCCTGCTGCCTCACCTCGACTGTGACTGCCGGCCAGCTCAACACCTGTGGGCGCGAGGCGGAGGCGACCGAAGGCTGGCAACTCGTCAAATCACGCCGCGACCCGCGCCACCCAGATTTGGCCGCCCAAGCATTCAAGCCCTCCTCCAACCCGAGCTGGCTTAAAGGCCGTTGTTGTCGCTGTCTGGCCACTAGTCACCGCGCCTTCGTCTGCCGCGACCCTGTTCAGTGCGCGCGTTGCTTGGAAAACGGCCACCGAGCTCGCGGCTGCTGCAACAAGTGGAGGCCTCTTAGCTCCCTCGCAAGCCTCGTCGTACCGCCGCCGCTTCCTCACCCTCGACATGCTGTTGCGATGGTCCAAGATCCTGCTCATCGGTTCGGTCCAGGCAGGGGCTGGCCTCTTCCCCAACTTGGCCAGCCAGATAACTTTGTAGTCGTCCCGGCCACAACGGAGAGGCAGGCCGAGTCGGCGTCGATCATTGTGGGGCAGGCTGAGCTCCTCCGGGGTGAGCTTCGTGATTGCATTGTGCATGTTGAGAATGTTTTGGCAAGTGTAGAAACCATACACGGAAAAAGTGTGCATGTTTTGGCAAAATGAGGACCTCGGGAATTTATATTCACATTTCGTTGTCTCTTGAGACTTGAGACCACAAACTCGACTAAACCGACCAAAATTTTGCTCCTACAAATTACAGACTCTAATCAACCTCCCCATCGGCCATCGCCCGCAAGTGGAAACAAAATCCCACGGCTGGCCCTGGCGGTACCTTCCTTTGCTCTGTTTCCGGAATCGTCGGAGCCCCTCCATCCATATTCGAGCGATCTTGCATTGCATGGGAGATTTGGATTCTTCTTTTTCTCTTCCTCTAGCTACGATCGCGACGCCTTTGCGTTGGTTCACTCGCACTCGGGGATGGCGGTCAGATCAGGAGCAAAGCGCTGCATCCTCCCGGCACTCTTCGCGCGCGCCACCGGCCGCCTCTTCGCCGCCAACGCCGGCACGGTCTTGTACGCGAGGGTCCCGTCCACCTCCGGCGGCGGGGCGAACACGAGCGGCGAAACAGAGCCGGCGCGCCTCCTCCGCCCGCCGCTGCCGGAGGCGTTGGCGCTGGCCTTACTGACGAGCGCCGCGGACGCCCTGACGGCGAGCGCGGCGAGGTCCTCGCGCCGTAGCCCGTTCTTACGGGCCTCGGCGGGGAGCACGAAATAGATCTGCCCCGGGCGGAGCTCCTCGGCCCCAGCCACGGCGGCCACGGGGCCCTCGAACCCCATCGCGTCGGCGTCGCACAGGAACCAGCCGGCGTCCACAGCCACGGAGTTGTCCTCGAGCGCCTCCGCCGCTGTGGCCGGGCGCGGGTACTCCCGCAGCTCCCCCGTTGGCAGCAGTACCATAGCTGTGGAGGCAGGCTGCCCCTCTGCCCGCACTGCTGCCACCGCGCCGCCGCTAGACATGCAGAGCCCCATTTTATACTAGGTTTGTGGTGATCGTCGTGATGTTGTTGTGTGAGCTTGAGCTTTGAGACGGCGATGGAAGAGGAGGTTCGGGAGGGCCAGTTATATATAGGAGGAGGAAGAGCAGGGGAATGGGAACATGACAGACTGGCGTTTGGCTGGGGCCAGGGCAGCGTGCATGCGTGGACTCGGGCCAGATATTTTAATCCTTTCCCACTTATCTATTGCTTTCTCTCCTTTCCCCAAACGTTCTACCACCAGTTTGGGAGTCGAAGCTGCGTTTACGTGGTGAGTACGTACGTACCCAATAGCCGGACGGCGCAACCACACTAGAAGGCCTTTCTTCCCGGAAGAATATCAGCCCATACCATCACTTAAGTGCTCCCATGATACCAGTTTGAAAATTTAGTTTTAAATATGCCAAAAAATTGTGAATATTCATCACATATGTGTTTACAACCCCTAGAAAATTCAGATCAAAATCTGAAAAACATAAAGAGAACAAAAAAGAGAAATCCAGATGTGAATAGTGTCATTTTTTACGCTATTCATCCTTTTATCTTTATTGACATTGTTCATGTTGGATTTCTTTTTTTTTTGTTTCTCTTTGTGTATTATAGATTTTGATCTAATTTTTTAGGGGTTGTAGACACATATGTGATGAGCATTCACGAATTTTTTTGACACATCTAAAATTGAAATTTTCAAACTGGTATCATGGGAGCATTTGAGTGATGGTATCGACCATAATATCATGCGCTTCACCATATATGTTTCAAAAACGCGCCATTTGGAGTTCCTACCCTAGAGAGCTAGCTACGAGGTAAGCGCACACCCCGCCGCCCGCCGCTCCGGCGCCGGTGGCCACGACAAACGCCTCATCCCGCTCGGGTACGGCATCCACCCACCCGTCGTATGGCAGCTCGGCTGCGACGACCACCATCAGCCGGTGTACCTTGCCGTGTCGCGGGAGTTAGGTCACGACCTGCTACGTCTGATGTTCCTTCGCCATCTCAGACCGGTAACACCTCTCCTGAGTTTTCTCCGGATTTCAGGTTTGCAGTAGCCCATTGCTTTGATGCATGATGTTTTCCTCCTCTTGTTGATGCATTCATGGTAGCTCGCACCACCTCTACCTTGTTTGCTTAGTAGTCTGAGTTGTTCGTGTCAATCTCATGGAAGGATTGCGTTTCCAAGATGTTAAGGCATATCTCTCTCGATGTAGTTTTGGCGATTGATGACAACACATTTGCGGACTAATCGTGTGCTTTGAGCATTTCAGAGATTCATCCTTTGGCACTAGGCGATTCCTTCTCCTCGGAGTTTTAATCAAGACGGTGTAGCTCTTTCGTTTTTGTTTAGGTGGACATGTTTCGTAGGAGTCATCGTACTATCAAGAGGGGATCCGCTTTTGATAAGGCTAGGGTGGAATCAACACGTACACATCCGTTTTGCACCCACTGAGCCTTCCCGCATCGATGGAAGTTTTCTTCCCCTTCTTTGGGTGTGGCTTGGTCCTAGCGGTAGTACCGCTCAAGAGCCACAGGAGGCAGTACCGCTCTGCAGCGGTAGTACCGCCTGTGGGTCCTCAGCTGTAGTACCGCTGCAGTACCGGGCTCCTACCGTGTCGACTCGAGGGGGTCGCCCCTCGTGTCGGATTGTGCGGCACTAAACAGTGGCAGTAGAAGCGGTAGGACCGCTCAAGAGCGGTAGTACCGCCCTACCACCGCGGCAGTACCGCACTTGGCCCATCCTCTGCCCATCTGCTTGCCCTCCCAGGCTGCTCGGCGGTATCGCGAGGGGGAGCCGTAGTATCGCTGGGGCTAGCGGCAATACCGCTGCCCCCTGCGGTAGTACCGCCCTCTGCGGGGCTGTTCTGGGGGTAACGGTTGGATTGTTCCCCCCTCTATAAAAGGGGGTCTTCTTCTCCAAAGTTGACCTACCTCTTCCCCCAAAAGCTCCATTGTTGCTCCAAGCTCCATTTTTTGCCCAATCTCTCTCCCTAGCCAATCAAACTTGTTGATTTGCTCAGCATTGGTCGAGAAGGCCCCGATCTACACTTCCACCAAGAGAAATTTGATTCCCCGCACTAATCCCTAGCGGATCTTGTTGCTCTTGGGTGTTTGAGCACCTAGACGGTTGAGGTCACCACGGAGCCATAGTCCATTGTGGTGAAGCTTCGTGGTGGGAGCCTGCAATTAAGTTGTGGAGATTGCCCCAACCTTGTTTGTAAAGGTTCGGTCGCTGCCTTCAAGGGAACCAATAGTGGAATCACGACATCTCGCATTGTGTGAGGGCGTGAGGAGAATACGGTGGCCCTAGTGGGTTTTTGGGGAGCATTGTGCCTCCACAACGCTCTAACGGAGACGTACTTCCCCTCAAAAGGAAGGAACTTCGGTAACACATCCTCGTCTTCACTGGCTCCACTCTTGGTTATCTCGTGCCTTTACTTGTGCAAGCTTATTTGTGTTGTATCCCTTGCTTGCTTGTGTACTAGTTGTTGTTGCATCATATAGGTTGCTCACCTAGTTGCATATCTAGACAACCTACTTTGATGCAAAGTTTAATTTGGTAAAGAAAAGCTAAAAATTGTTAGTTGCCTACTCACCCCCCCTCTAGTCAACTATATCGATCCTTTCAATTGGTATCAAAGCCTCGTCTCTTTATTAAGAACTTTGTCGTCCGAAGAGTATGGTTGACACCATAGACGGTGTGGAGGAGCACTCCGATGTGAATCCGAGCTCGTCTACGGCCGATGGGGGAACCACGGTTTCTCGTGAGGAATTCAATGTGGCTTTGGACACATTGAAAACCTCCATGACAACCGAGGTTGAAAGCATGTTTAATAAATTCTTATAAGGACTTAAACTATCTACCTCGCTGTTGAAAGTGGGTGATCCCACTAACAAGGTGACGGATGCTAACTCCGACAAGGGGGAAGCTACTAGTGAAAAGGGTCCTTCTACTATTGGTAGAAATGGCACCGGCATCTTTGCCCGTGTGGAACCTCCAATTTATGGAGGACCGATTCCTTCCACTCATTTAAATCATGTCGGCCCTCCTCCTAAGATTGTGAAAAATGAGGACTTTGATTCTTGGGTTTATCGCTTCAAGCGTCATTTAAATCATGTGAATACTAATCTTTGGAGAATCATTGAAGAAGGTTTTCATCCACATGACCGAAGCAACTTCACCCCTAGAGAAGCCGTGGATAATCAATTCAATGAGAATGCTCTCTTCATCATTCAAGATGCAGTTATACCCGAAGATCTCCCTCATCTTTGACCCTTCACCATGGCCAAAGATGCATGGCATTGTGTTGTTTCCCTCTATAAGGGAAGCGCAAGCATTCAACGCTCCAACTATGAAGTGGTGCAAGATGAAGCCGATGAGTTTGCAATGAAAGAAGATGAAGAACCTCGTGAGCTCTTCCGGAGAGTAACCAAACTTGCGGTCTCACTCCGAGATCATGGGAGCAAGGACACGGATGACAATTGGATCAAGCGCAAGTTCCTCAAAGAAATGATTCCCTACCACAAGGCCTTATCCTCCGTCATCCGTCAAAGACTGGACTTCCACTCCTTGACCTCAAATGAAGTGTTGGATGAGTTTGTGGCAATGAGGATCTTGGACAAGACCACCGACAACGCCGTGTTGCGCTCTCAAAGGGCAAAGAAGCCCAACCTTGCCTTGAAGGCCAAGGTTATTGTGGAAGAAGAGGAAGAAGAGGAAGATGAGGAGAGCAACCCTGAAGATACAAAATATGATTATCATGAGCACATGGCTCTTGCTTCAAGGCAATTTTGGAGCAATAAGAACACAAGGCCCAACTTCAACAAGAACAACTCAAGTGGGTTCAAGGGCAAGCAACGTGTGAGAACATGTTACAAATGTGGCAATGTAAGCCACTTTGTTGTGGATTGCCCTTACGAGAAGCGGGAAGACAATGGTGGCAAGCTTATCCGAAAAGACAAAGCCAATTCCTTCCCAAACAAGAACAACTTCACCAAAAAGACTCCTACTCGAGGGTTGGTGGTTCAAGAAGAATACCATGAGGATGACGATGATGATGAAGATAGTGAAGCCATGGCCATGGCCTCCGTTGACATTGCCACAACTCCACGGGTGTCCCTCTTTGACTCGCCCAATGAGAACATCACCGCCAAGTGTCTCATGGCTAAAGCCACCAACAAGGTAACCCCCAACGTCAAAACCACCATCATTACTAATCCCTCCTTGACGGATGGCATTGATTAAAGTGAGGGGTCTAATGAGGAAGTAAATGAATTTGAGTCTTTTATGAGTAAGCTCAAGGGCAAATCCAAGAAGCACTTCGTTGCTCTCTTGGAACAACTTGGTGAAGCCAATGACATGATCGAGGCTCATGAAGAAACCATCTCTAAGATGGAAGGTCATAGTCGTGACTATGCCGATGAGATTTCGGATCTCTCTAATGCTCTTGAGGAAGAGCGTGGGCATTGTTTGGCTCTCGAGGAGTCACACAACGATGACCGTGCTAAGTTAAAGAAAAATCTTGATCATGCTCTTGTTTTATCTCATGTGCTAACTTCCGAGAAGGCTAAACTTGGTGTTGACCATGCTAGACTCAAGGAGGAGTTTGATTTACTCGACAAGGCCCACAAGGTCTTGAAGGGTGATCATGCTAGCCTCAAGGAGTCTCATGATCAACTCCAAGTGAAGCTAACCAAAGAAAAAGCCACCTTTCCTCATATGGTATTAATTGATAATGCAAATGCCACTAGCCCGTGTTGTGAGCATGTGCATCTTGTGGAGGAGAATGCCAAGTTGAAGGAGCAACTTGAGAAAGGCCTTGTGACGTGCATACAAGGTGAGAAGAACCCCAATGACCTTTTGACCAATCAAAAGGAAGTTCTGGCCAAGGAGGGAGTTGGGTTCGTACCTAAGTCCAAGAACAAGAAGAAGAACGACAAGGCCAAACGACCTCCCCATCTCAAGCAAACTTTTGTGAAGGAGGGAGAGGGTGCTCCTAAGGAGAAGAAGAACAATGTGAAGGGTGGTAATGCCAAAAAGGGCAATGCCACCCCTTCCAACAAAGCCGGCAACTTTAACCCTTCTTATGTGTTATGTCGTGCTAGTGATGGGCATGTTTATGCTAAATTTGTTGGTTCTCCTTATGAGTACACTGAATGGTCTATTTGGGTTCCTAAGACCCTTGTTGCTAACATCAAAGGACCCATTACAAAATGGGTACCTAAAACCAAGCATTGATCTCTTGTAGGTGTTTGCTTCCAGTGGGGGATCATGGTTGCTCGATAGTGGAGCAACAAATCATATGACCGGAAGCAAGGACTTGGTGGTGGACATGCACAAGATCCCTTCTATGCCCACCAACGTCGAGTGGGGTGATGCCTCGTCTTCTAAGGTATTGGGTCTTGGCAAGGTTGTCATTTCTCATGATCTAACGATCGAGAAAGTCATGCTTGTTGAGTCCCTTGCTTACAATCTACTTTCCGTTTGTCAACTTGCACTCATGGGCTTTGCCACTTTCTTTGATATTGATACCGTGGCCCTCTTGTGGAGCAAGACTCTTAAAGTAGCCTTTGTTGGGCATGTCGAGAATGGTCTTTATGTGATTAACTTCTCGAAGCTACCCACTAAGACCGCGACATGCCTATTGGCTAAAGTTTATGTGGGATGGCTTTGGCATCGCCGTTTAGCCCACGTCAATATGAGATCTTTGCAAAGTCTTCTCAAGGGGGGCCATGTCCGTGGACTAATGAATGTTAGTTTTGCCAAAGATCGTGCTTGCAGGGCTTGTATCGAAGGAAAGCTTCATGAGAAGGCTCACCCTCCCACGACTATCATCTACTCGAAGAGACCCTTGGAGCTCCTTCACATGGATCTCTTTGGGCCTCCATCCTTTGATAGTCTTGGAGGTAGAAAATATTGCTTAGTGATTGTGGATGATTATTCAAGATACACTTGGGTATATTTCTTCAAGAGGAAGAGTGAGACTCAACAAAACGTAATCGACTTTGCAAATGAAGCTCAACGTCAACATGATGCAAAGATCTTGACAATAAGAAGTGACAACGACACCGAGTTCAAGAACTACACCTTGGATGAGTTTCTTAGTGATGAGGGGATCAAGCATCAATATTGTGCTCCTTATACCCCTCAACAAAATGGTGTCGCGGAGAGGAAGAACCGGACGTTGATGGATGCGGCAAGGACCATGATGGCAGAGTTCAAGTCTCCATACAACTTTTGGGCTGAAGCCATCAACACAGCATGTCATGCATCCAATCGGCTCTATCTCCGCAAAGGCTTGAACAAGACTCCTTATGAAATACTTACCGGTAACAAGCCCAACCTCAAGTACTTCCAGGTGTTCGGGTGTAAGTGTTTAATTCTCAAGAAAGGTGTTCGTTTGTCTAAATTTGAGGCTAGAGCTTATGAGGGCATATTTGTTGGTTATGCTACAAACTCTCATGCTTACCGTGTCCTCAACAAGTCCACCGGACTCCTTGAGGAGACGTGTGACGTTGAGTTTGACGAAAATAATGGCTCCCAAGTGGAGCAAAGTGGTACTTGTGATGTAGGTGATGAAATTCCTCCCCAAGCCATAAGAAGAATGGGTATGGGTCATATCCTACCCATTAAGGAACCCCTTGTGGCCGAAGGAGAAGGACAATGCTCTACTCAAGTGGAGCCATCACCAACCCAAGACCCACACGTTTCCGAAGAACAAAGTGAAGGCCCTCAACCTCATGAACAAGACCAAGGGCAAGATCAACCTCAAGATGGTGGTGAACCACCAAATGATGCCCAAGGTCAAGTTATCCCCCTCGAGCAAGTTCAAGATCAAGAGCAAGCTCAAGATCAAGAACAAGCTCAAGACGGCGCTCAAGATGATCAAGTTACCCCTTCTCCTTTCACACCCGAGGAGGAATTAGAGTGTCGTGCCGTGGAGATTGCTTCCAAGCTCACTACCAAAGGTCATCTCATGGAAAATGTGGTTGGAAACCTAAGAGGGGGTAAGCACTCGTAGACAATTAGCAAACTATTGTGAACATCACGCGTTTGTCTCTTGTGTTGAACCTCAAAAGGTCTATGAGGCGCTTGAAGATCCGGATTGGCTCAATGCCATGCATGAAGAACTCAACAACTTCGAGTACAACAAAGTGTGGAGATTGGTTCCAAGGCCAACGGGGAACCACAATGTCATTGGAACCAAGTGGATATTCAAGAACAAGCAAGATGCTCATGCGACCATCGTTCGCAACAAGGCAAGATTGGTAGCACAAGGCTACTCCCAAGTCGAGGGTATCGACTATGGTGAAACCTTTGCCCCCGTTGCTCGCCTTGAATCCATTCGTTTGTTGATTGCTTATGCTTTCCATCACAACTTTAAGTTACAACAAATGGATGTGAAGAGTGCTTTTCTTAATGGTCCTATTAATGAGTTGGTTTATGTCAAGCAACCCCCCAAGTTCGAGGATCCCTACTTCCCCGATCATGTGTATCAACTCGATAAGGCACTCTATGGCCTTAAGCAAGCCCCACGTGCGTGGTATGACCACCTTACCGAGTTGTTGCAAGATCGTGGATTTGAAGTTGGGCAAATTGATCCCACTCTTTTTACTAAGAAGGTCAAAGGGGAGTTGTTTGTGTGCCAACTATATGTTGATGATATTATCTTTGGTTCCCCTAACAAAACTTTCAATGAGGAATTTGCTGCTCTCATGACCTCTAAGTTCAAGATGTCTTCGATGGGAGAGTTGAATTTCTTCCTCGGTTTCGATATCAAGCAAAGAAGAGAAGGTACCTTCATCAACCAAGCAAAATACACGCAAGACATGCTAAAAAGATTCAAGCTAAGTGATGTCAAGCCGGCTTCCACTCCAATGCCCACCAAGTGCCAACTTGACATTGATCCCAATGGTAAAGCGGTGGATCAAAAGGTATATCGCTCCATGATTGGCTCCTTGCTTTACCTTTGTGCATCTAGACCGGATATCATGTTGAGTGTGGGAATTTGTGCACGGTTTCAAGCCGCACCCAAGGAAAGCCACTTTGTGGCGGTCAAGCGAATCTTTCGATATTTGGATCATACCCCAAACTTTGGCTTATGGTACCCAAGAGGAGCAAACTTCAAGCTTGAAGGATATTCATATTCCGATTGGGCGGGAGACAAAGTGGATAGGAAGTCCACTTCCGGAGGGTGCCAATTTCTTGGTTGCTCTTTGGTGAGTTGGTCTTCCAAGAAGCAAAGTTGTGTGTCTCTCTCGTTCACCGAAGCGGAGTATGTGGCGGCCGGTAGTTGTTGTGCACAACTCTTATGGATGAGGCAAACTTTAAAGGATTACAGTGTCATTTGTGACAAAGTGCCACTTTGGCGTGACAATGAAAGTGCCATCAAGATTTCTCTCAACCCGGTGCAACACTTCAAGACAAAGCATATTGAGATTCGGTATCACTTCATCCGGGATCATATTAGGCGAGGGGAGATCAAGCTCAGCTATGTCAACACTCATGATAACCTTGCAGATATTTTCATGAAGCCCTTGGATGAAGCAAGATTTTGCGAGTTAAGGCATGAGCTAAATATCATTGATTCGAGCAATGTGACTTGAACCCTTGCACACCACACCACACTCTACTTGTTGTCTAGTTTAGGTGTAGGCATGGACATCGGGGGAGTGTTGTTCTCTCAATGAACTCTCCCTCCCCCCATTATGCATAAACTAACCAAACTCTTTCACATTAGCCATTTCTGATGGTACTTGTGCTTCAAAGATGAGTTTTGGTCATGGGCCCAAGGTTAAAATCTTCGCGGCGCCATACCTCCGGACTCAAACATAGGTGGCCTCGGCCACCGCCCTCTCTTTGAGAGGAGTATGGTTCTCGTCCTCTTTGTGTTGGTTTTTGCGTTTGTGTTTGCTCTTGTTTCCAGTCGTTTTCTTTTCTTGAGCTAAGCTTTTTGAGCCAGTCTTCCTGTGGCTGAGCGGTACTACCGCTGGGTGCGCGGTACTGCCGCTGATAATCATCAAGTGGTACTACCGCCCACTCCAAGCGGTACTACCGCTCCGGCGCGGGCGTGGGGGGTTATGTTGGGGCAGGGGGAGTTGCTTTCCTCCCCATACCCATTCGCTCCACTCGCTCGTCTTCTTCGTCGCTCCAGCGACGTCTTGCCGCAGGAGGGCTTTGGCCGGCCACCGTCTTCATGTCGCCCCTCTCCAGTTCCTCCGGTGGAGTCGATCCCCACTGCGTCCTCTTGCCATGGATGCCGGTATTGCCCCCGTTCCCGTTCTCTATTTGCCTAGATCTCGCACCTAGTTGTTAGGGGCAATAGGCATTGTTTTTCTCGATTTTTGGCTAAGTCTGGGCTTGAGTAGGATGGAGATGGCATCTAGGCCTTTTGGATTGAAGTTTGGTAGGTTTATTTTTGAATTTGGCATCACCGGTAGTGCCGGATCTGTCCACGGCAGTAGGGAACCACCGTTCCCCGTCTAGAGCGGTACTACCGCTCAAGTGGCACTGCCGCGGTTGGGTTGCGGTACTACCGCTGGATGCCCAATTCCATCATTCTCCTACCACGTTTTGATCCATGTTGCTTTGTTTGGAGGCTTATGCTCCTTCTTTCGTGTTGTTTCTTTTGCTCGTGTGTTTGGTTCCACGTGATGAACATCCTAAGCAGCAAGCCTGCCGTGTCAACCCCGGACGTTCAACGTCAAAGCGTTACCGCACCTCTGAGACAGCGGGTGCTTCTTCAAGTTCTCACCCTCCGCCTCAACTCAAGAAGAAGCTTGCCAACAAGCCGAAGCCGAGGGGCAAGACTGTGACTGAGATGACTGCCAAGGAATTCTGGGAAAGGCATCGCCGCAACCCCTATGCGGAAGACCAAGAACCCACTTTGGTCAACCGCCCGTTCTGGAATCATTTTTAGTTTGCCATCTACTTTGATGTGATCAAGGCTAAGAAGAATCTCTATGTTGATGTGCGTTCCATCGACACGGATGCTATGGAAAAGGACCTTGAGTACTTTGGCGAAGCCCTTCAGATGTGCTCTCAGCTGAACATCCTCAGAATCATGCAGTTCAACAAGGACTTTGATGCAGATTTGGTGGCTCAATTCTATTCCACTGTCCATCTCGGGACTGATGCAGAAAGGACTCTGACTTGGATGAAAAATGGCAAGTTCCTTTCTGTCAAGTGGAAGGCCCTCATGGAGTTACTTGGGGTGGAAGATCACGGGCTTGAGACTCCAGTCGGCTTCCGCCCTCACCGCAATGCAACCTCCACTCACAAGCAAGCTCTCTGGCCCTACTGTTCTGTGAAGATTCACCCTGTGACTGAGAAGGAAACCTATGAGCTGCCTGCCTTTCTGAACATCCTTCACCGCGTTTTCAGAGAGACTCTATTCCCTCATATCGGGAATCTGGATATGGTCCACTCCTATCTCGTGGACATGCTTCTCTTCTGCCAACATGAGAAGGAAACAAACACTGACGAGTCCCTAGACATTTCTCATGTTATGTGGTCTGAACTTCTTTCTGCCGTTTCTGAGCGCAAGTGCCCGATCTATGGTCCGTTTATCATGTTGCTCATTGAGAAGGCTTGGGCACATGTCTATCCCAGGGTTCTGCTGGAGACTGGAGAATTGGTTTCTCATGAGATCAAGCGTCTGAGAAAGAAGGATAATTGGGGCACTCCGGCTCCTATGTCTGGAGGTCCATCTACAGCAGCTAACATGGAGACCGAGGGCGAGGTTGAGGCTAATGATGATGAGGACTATGAGCCCTCCGGAGTGGAGCCCTCTTGGGCAAAGAAGATTAAGCGTAAGATGAAGAAACTCTTTTGCATGGAGTCTCATGGCCAGTACATGTCTCAGGTCTCTGAGAAGAAGGCCCGCAACCGTCACAAGGAGCTCATGCGTCAGTTGGGTGCAATTGTTAACAGTGGATCTAAGGGAAGGATCACTGATGAGGAGGAGTGGGTTCAGCAACACTGCCAGTTGACCGATTCAGACGCCGAGCAGTTTTCGACCGAAGACGGCGGTGCAGACGATCCCGCTGGGATGTGATGTTTGAGATCCTCAGTTTGCTATCACCTAGAGCCGTAGCAACGCTCTTTGCCTTTTTGGTGTCTCGATGCCAAAGGGGGATAGAGTATAGGGATTTGTGTCGTTGCCGAGTTGCGAGTGTGTGTGTCTTTGTGGTTTGTTGTGTCGTTGCTTTCTCTTGTCGTTTGCTTGATTTGGTTTTGTGCCTGTGAGACCTAGTTCCAGTCATATGGTGTGGGACATATGCTACCTTATCCATTATTATCTATGTCCATCAAGTACTTTGGTAATTTGTGAGTTGCATGCTTATCCTGTTATATACCCTGCTCACACGTACCCATATGCTTAGGTTGTTGGACTATAAAAGATAGGGGAGTGTTGATCCTAATGTGTGTGCTTTGCATTCCAAAGGCACTACTAATTAGGTGCACACATTCAGGGGGAGCCCGTCTATATTTTGTAGTTCTAAGTATCTCTTCATTCTTGTACTATCCTTGTGCAAATCCCTTGTTGTCATCAATCCACCAAAAAGGGGGAGATTGTTAAGGCATATCTCTCTCGATGTAGTTTTGGCGATTGATGACAACACGTTTGCGGACTAATCATGTGCTTTGAGCATTTCAGAGATTCATCCTTTCGCACGAGATGATTCCTTCTCCTCGGAGTTTTAATCAAGACGGTGTAGCTCTTTCGTTTCTGATTTGGTTGACATGTTTCGTAGGAGTCACCGTACTATCAAGAGGGGATCCGCCTTTGATAAGGCTAGGGTGGAATCAACACGTACACATCCGTTTTGCACCCACTGAGCCTTCCCGCTTCGATGGTGGTTTTCTTCCCCTTCTTTGGGTGTGGCTTGGTCCCAGTGGTAGTACCGTGGTGCCCAGCGGTAGTACCGCTCAAGAGCCACAGGCGGCAGTACCGCTCTATAGCGGTAGTACCGCCTGTGGGTCCTCAGCCGTAGTACCGCTGCGGTACCGGGCTCCTACCGCGTCGACTCGAGGGGGTCGCCCCTCATGTCGGATTGTGCGGCACTAAGCAGTGGTAGTAGAAGCGGTAGTACCGCTCGAGAGCGGTAGTACCGCCCTACCACCGCAGCAGTACCGCACTGGGTCCATCCTCTGCCCATCTGCTTGCCCTCCCTGGCTTCTCGGCAGTACCGCGAGGGGGAGCCGTAGTATCGCTGGGGCTAGCGGCAGTACCGCTACCCCATGCGGTAGTACCGCCCTCTGCGGGGCTGTTCTGGGGGGTAACGGTTGGATTGTTCCCCCCTCTATAAAAGGGGGTCTTCTTCTCCAAAGTTGACCTACCTCTTCCCCCAAAAGCTCCATTGTTGCTCCAAGCTCCATTTTCGCCCGATCTCTCTCCTAGCCAATCAAACTTGTTGATTTGCTCGGGATTGGTTGAGAAGGCCCCGATCTACACTTCCACCAAGAGAAATTTGATTCCCCCCACTAATCCCTAGCGGATCTTGTTACTCTTGGGTGTTTGAGCACCCTAGACGGTTGAGGTCACCGCGGAGCCATAGTCCATTGTGGTGAAGCTTCGTGGTGTCGTTGGGAGCCTCCAATTAAGTTGTGGAGATTGCCCCAACCTTGTTTGTAAAGGTTCGGTCGCCGCCTTCAAGGGCACCAATACTGGAATCACGGCATCTCGCATTGTGTGAGGGCGTGAGGAGAATACAGTGGCCCTAGTGGCTTCTTGGGGAGCATTGTGCCTCCACACCGCTCTAACGGAGACGTACTTCCCCTCAAAAGGAAGGAACTTTGTAACACATCCTCGTCTTCACCGGCTCCACTCTTGGTTATCTCGTGCCTTTACTTGTGCAAGCTTATTTTTGTTGTATCCCTTGCTTGCTTGTGTACTAATTGTTGTTTCATCATATAGGTTGCTCACCTAGTTGCATATCTAGACAACCTACTTTGATGCAAAGTTTAACTTGGTAAAGAAAAGCTAAAAATTGTTAGTTCCTATTCACACCCCCCTCTAGTCAACTATATCGATCCTTTCACAAGATGTTATGCTTGAGAAGTATGGCTGCGCCACCGTTGAAGCAGTTGCTGGCCATTGCCGCCCTGCCGTCATTCTTGCCATTGTCCGCAACGATGGTGTGTTTCTCTCGCCGGATTTCTTCGTTTCCCTCCTAGTCAGCTGGTTCGAGGGTTCGCCAACGGCTACTTTGTTAGACCGCGACAACCGGGATGCTTTCTTTTCCAGGTTGCACATGAGTGCATTGCCAAAGAGATAGTGCTCCGCAATTGTTGGACATCCGGTTTGCTCAACATCAAAATATCTCTTTCTTGTTTGGCTCCTACCTCTATCCTGCCTCCTGCCTCGTTTCGGCCGGTTGCGCGTTGTCTGACCTGGATAACCAACTCCGCGTTGCCGTTGTTGATCGGGCCCCACCCCATGCAAGGTCACGTACTGGCTGATAGGCAATCGTTGGCTACTCCCATGCAGGCCGCCCGTGCCCAGGTTTCCGGGGGCTCCGACACGCGTTCGCATGCTCCGTCCTCCGGCATCTCTCTTGGATCCGGCGTGCATAATCAAGTACCTGTTTGCTTAGCTGCCATAAATCCTTCTCCTCCGCCGACACCGTAGCCTTCTGCCCAATCACAGGTTGTTCAATGCCAAGCTCCTGACCAGCCCTCTAGTTACGTCTCTCCGCCCAACCACCCCTCTGCATGCGGAAACGACTCCCGAATCGCTAGTCTGCCTTCACTTCGCCGTGCAACCTACAGGGATGCGCTGCTTTCAAGTGACCTGGCCTCGCCAGTGCAATTATGCCCCTCGCTTCCCACGCCTAATCTTATTTTGCGATATGGCATGCCTCATGACCTGCATCGCCGCTGTTTTTGATGTCTCTCATTTAGTCATAAATGACTCGATTGTCGGGATCCTGCTGTCTGCTAGCTATGCCGTCGAGTCAGCCATCTTAGCTTCCAATGCCACATCCGCGTTTATGACAATATGGCTAGTCGAACATCTACGTCTATATATGAACGACCTCCAATGCCTGTAGCCCCATCACCTCAGTCGAGCCCTTCTTTGTCCCTCACCCGGGTTCCCCTCAACCCTACTACCAACACCTCGCTCCTCCTGCTCCGATGGAGCCTGTCGTCCGTGGGCGCCCCACCTTGCTTGACGTCCACTATCCCATGATTCCTGACCAAAACACCCTAGTTTGCCTCGTCTCCATCTCCTCACCTACCATGGTTCAAGCATTTGTTCCAGCAGCGGCTCGACATTACGGCCGTGTGTTTCATTGGGTCCATGGTGGGACAGTCTTCGTTGTGTTCCAGCACGAGGTGGAGCAGTCTGCTGCCCTTCGTGCAAGCCTGGTCTTTGTTGGGCCTCGTACAGTCAGGATCTTGCCACACAACAAGGGAGACAAATGCCTTCTCCTTCTCCTTCAGGCATGTTGTCAACCTGTCGCTGGATACGTTGCCTTTGGAGCTATGGAACAAGCGAGGGGTGCCTACCTCCATCGCCAGTTTCGCCAGCATCCTGCGGGTGGAGCACGCTTGCCCTATGGCCGCGAGTTCAGTAGTATCTTCGTCCTGGTCAAGGTCGAGGCCCTGCCGCACACCCCCCATCACCTCGCCTTCCACCGGGTCGACGGTGCTGGGGCTTACGCCGACGTCCTCATCAACAAAAATCTAGGATGTTGCCCGCTCGCTCGGTGCCCCCTCTGCGTCACCTCAGCCACCGAGCGGTCATCACAGCAGGGACGACGACGACTATGCTATCGGCTCCTCGCTTGCAAGGACGTTGCCGCACCAGGGACACGCTCACCCGCGTGGGGCCTAGGCAGCGCCTGTTCATTTGGTGGAGGGGGAGGGCATGGCCACGCGTACCTACCGTGCCTTCCTGCAGCCCCACATCGCCTCTATGGGTGATTTCATGGCGCTGCTGGAGATCTCCGTCAAGCCCAAGCTCATCAAGGGGGCAGCCTTCTACCTCCCCACTACCGAGCAGATTGACCATGTAAGACGAACCTCGGGGCTGCCTCCGCTCCGTTCTGCTTGCCGCGGGCGTCCGTCAGCCGTGCGTTCTTCTTTCCTTCGATCCATGCCATGGCCTTCTCCTTCAAGCTGGAGTTGCGCCACTGCCGTGCCGCCTCGGGGATGATCCAGGTGCGACCGGTGACTATGGACGATGGCTACTTCCCCTCCTTCGACCCGCGCTCGGAGCTCCTTACACAGGAAAGCTGTCGTTCCCTCCTGTTCAAGTTCTGGCCCCAAACGGAGGCTCGCGCAATGTGCTCCCGCACGCTTCCTCTGCTGCCTTCGATGGAGAGCCTACACCCCCAAGCCCATAGTGCTTGCTAGGTTGTTGCCCACTGTGGGCCCGCTGCTCTCTCTCACCGAGGGAGACATCTTCCGAGAGGGCGCGTACTTCTCGGCCCACGCATAAGTGCACACACTTTATATACATCGTCGTTTCTCTCTCACACATCTTACACTCTCTCCCGGGGTGTGCATGCACTCTCTCTCCGTATATCTCCCTCTCTCTCCCTCTCTCTCTCTCTCTCTACCTTGTAGCACTCTTTTCACTAATCTCAGTTGGAAAACACTATTTCTCTCACGTGCGAATATGCACACGCACTACTACGCGTCGGTGCTATACAAACGGTTTTAAACCCCTTTCATTAATGGCATTCAGAACCGTCGCCTAGTGACTGTGGGCGATTAGGGGGTCCTTCGCACACGACCCAGAAACCGTCGGGGACATGCCCTCCTGGCACACATGCTCGGCAAAATGAGGTCGTGTGCGACCGGCGAGCGAGAAAATACGGTTATACATACAGTAGTGCTAAAAAAAAATTCAATTATACATGCGAAATCATTTCCGGTCGTAAGTTCATCCCACACAGTCAGTCCCCGCGAAACGTTTCCATTCGTACATATATCAGACACAGTCGCTGCAAGGAAAACGTTTCCACAATTCCAGCCGCCGCAAGTTCCAGAACAACGAGATCCAATCTAGATCCCTATTTCGGCACCTTGCCTGAGGGGAACACGATCATGGAGGGGTTCATCATCCTCATTGGCGCTCCTCCGATGATGCGTGAGTAGTTCACCACAGACCTACGGGTCCGTAGGCAATAGCTAGATGGCTTCTTCTCTCTTTTTGATTGTCAATACAATGTTCTCCTCGATGTTCTTGGAGGTCTATTTGATGTAATGCCTTTTTGCGGTGTGTTTGTTGGGATCGGATGAATTTTGAGTTTATGATCAGTTCTATCCATAAATATTATTTTAAGTCTTCTTTCATCTCTTATATGCATGATTATTATAGCCTTGTATTTCTTCTCCGAAACTTTGGTTGGGTTTGGCCAACTAGATTGATTTTTCTTGCAATGGGAAGAGGTGCTTTTTGATGGGTTCAATCTTGCGGTGTCCTCACCACGTGACAGAAGGAGTAGTGAGGCACGCATGTATCATTGCTATTAAGGATAAAAAGATGTGGTCTATTCCTACATGAATAGATCTTGTCGACAACGTGTCATCGTTCTTATTGCATTACTCTGTTTCCCCATGAACTTAATACACTAGATGCATGCTGGATAGTGGTCGATGTGTGGAGTAATAGTAGTAGATGCAGGCATGAGTCGGTCTACTAATCTTGGACATGATGCCTATATACATGATCATTGCCTTGGATATCGTCATAATTATTTGATTTTCTGTCAATTGCACACCAGTAATTTGTTTACCCACCGTATGCTCTTTTCTCGAGAGAAGCCACTAGCGAAATCTATGGCCCCCAGGTCTATTTTTAGCAATATTGCGGACTATGAAACTGAGCCTAGCAATTGCAACGATGGTTCTAGTGCTAAGCAAGGTGATCAATTACAACAAGCAGTAATGTAAGCAAGTAAAACAATATGCAAGTTAAGGCAATGATACAAATAACCACAAGTAGTGAGTTGGGCCTAGGGATAACTGCAACTCCGAGAGATGAGGATGTATGCCGATGTTGGCTTCCTTGGAGGGAAGCTAGTCACTATTAGAGAGGCTGACGTTACCATGAAGGCACACCAACGCCACGAAGGCTCACCCTATTCTCCCCTTGAGTCAACACCACAAAGGCGTTTCTCAACCACTAGTGGTAGACGTTGGGTGGTCTCCGAAACTTCACAAACTTTCCGGGGGTACTCACAATGATCGATTCCTCTTCGAAGAACTCCTACTACCTAGGAGTCTTCAATATCCAAGTGTAATAAGAATGATGGGGAAAAGCTCAAAAGCTTGCTCAAATCAAGAGTTCCTTTGGTCAAGAGAAGGGGAAGAAGTGGATCTATCACTTGACTGGAGAACCTCTCGAGAACTCTCACAAATCCCTCCGGGATCTATGATTTGGTGTATGAGTATGTGAGAGAGAGTCTAGTGTGCTCTAGGGTTGGCTCACATTGGATAGAGGGGTATATATAATACCACAATAAATATCGTTTTAGTGTAAGTGGCATAGTCGTGTCGAACAACCGGATAGGGGTCGGACATGCGGCGCTGAGAAACAACAACATGTTATGCATTGGCCAGAGTATGAAACAGAGAGTCCGGACATCCATCCGATCAGCAAGTCCTGCACATCCTGTGAACACACCGATAAATTTGACAAAGTACTAGATAAGGGCAACCGGATTTCCGAGGGAGTCCAGGACAATCGGGGAAATCATGAGATCCCGGAGGACATCCGGGAGTGAGCCGGACATCTGGCAGTCAAGTGGCAAATTTAACCATAGTACTGGACACTGGTGGTTGAAAGATCGTGGATGTCACCTAGAGGGGAGGGGTGATAGGCGCTTAAAAATAATTACGGTTTAGGCTTGAACAAATGTGGAATAAAAATAGCGTTTAATTTGTCAAGCACAAAACCTTAAACAACTAGGCTCACCTATGTGCACCAACAACTTATGCTAAGCAAGATAAACAACTACATGATAGCAAGATGTATAACATGAAACTCTAGGGCTATCACAAAAGTAAAGTGCATAAGTAAAGGGCTCGGGCAAGAGATAACCATGGCACGCAGAGATGACGATGTATCCCAAAGTTCACACCCTTGAGGATGCTAATATCCGTTTGGAGAAGTGTGGAGGCACAATGCTTCCCAAAATTCCACTAGGGCCACCATAATCTCCTCACGCCCTCGCACAATTCAAGATGTCGTGATTCTACTAAGAGACCTTGAGGGCGGTCACCATACCCATACAAATGGCAACCCTTGGGGGCGGTCACCGAACCCGTACACTTTGGCAACCCTTGGGGGTAGTCATCGAAACCCGTACAAATTTATCGAGGCAATTGTCACAACCTAATTGGAAACCCCGACGCAAGCCCGAAGCTTTACACCACAATGATTGAGCTCCATAGCACCACCAACCATCTAGGGCACCCAAGAACCCAAAGAGGAACAAGCTCTAGGGTACCAAGCACCCAAGAGTAATAAGCTTCTCAACTTTCACCCCCACGTATCACCATGGAGCACTCAAACCGATGCAACTAGTGCAATGGCAAGGGCACACGGAGTGCCCAAGTGCCTCACTCTCAAATCCCACCAAAGCAACGAAAGCTATGCAGGAATATGAGAGGACGAACAAGAAGGAGAACACAAAGAACTCCAAGATGTAGATCCAAGGGGTTCCCCTCACATAGAGGAGAAAGTGATTGGTGGAAATGTGGATCTAGATCTCCTCTCTATTTCCCCCCAAAAACTAGCAAGAATCCATGGAGGGATTGAGGGAAAGCAAGCTCGAAGAAGGTCAACATTGGGGGAAGAAGATGAGCTAGAAGGATAGGGACCATTGGGAAAGAAGGCCCCCTTAAATAGTCCCCCCGAATCCAACCGTTATGCCAACAAGTCGTGCACAAGCGGAACCTACCGCTCGGGGGAGTGGTACTACCGCTTAGCACGGTCAAAACAGCCCAATGAGACAAAAAAAGACACAAACAGTAGTTCTGCCAGAGAGGTAGTACCGCTCGGGGAAGAGGTACTACGGCTCGAGGGAGCAGTACTACTGCTTAGAGAGGTACTACCGCTCAAGCAGATTGGGTAACAAAAGCATAAAAATAAGTGGAAGTGGAAGCGGTACTGGTTAGCGGAAGTACCGCCTAAGCGGTATTACCGCTCGGGGGAGTCGTACTACTGCTCTCTACTATCGCTCAAGCTAAAACACTGCCCAAGCAAAACAGAAGGATGCAAGAAGACCAAAACTGCCATAACTTTTGCAAACGAACTTCGATTTCGACGAACTCAAGCTTGATAGAAAGCTAACGACAAGAGTTGCCAAATCATCAGAAGTGGCAATAGACATGATGCCTATGATATAGATATAAACTACTGCAGGGAGGTTGTACCACGACCGAGAATGGGGGTTTGAGCTCAACTTGATGTGCGGGGGAGGACCATCTTGCCTGGCGGTGCATTGTGCCATTGATATGTGTGTACGCCGTCAAGTGTCACTTACCACAGCATGTGGCCACATAGTTTGGCATCTTCCGAAATACCCCACCGGCACCCCCCACTGACACTGGTGGCTCCGAGCTTCATTGACGATGACATTGTTCTCTATTTTCCATGTTTTCGTTTGTGTTTCACGTTATCATGACGTCCACTCTTCTTATCCTTTGCAGGAAGAGTAGGAAGAATTGTCAGTTGATCACAGACTGGGGGCAGGAGCACAAGGACCACGTGCAAGCGTGGGACAAAGGAGGTATTGCTAAGATGGCGAGAGGAGAGCGGTTGACTGGGACGCGTATAGTGACGAACATATGAAGTGGTATGAAGATGGCGTGAAGTACCGTCTGCGCCTGAGGCCACAGTGGACGGAAGCCGATATTGCCGACATTGAGGATGATGACTGAGGGAGTCCTGGACTAAGGGGTCCTCAGGCATCCGGGCTATCTGATATGGGCCGGACTGATGGGCCATGAAGATACAAGATAGAAGAACCTTCCCCGTGTCCGGATGGGACTCACCTTTGCGTGGATGGCAAGCTTGGCATTCGGATCATGTACGTTCCTTTCTCTGTAACCGACACTGTACAACCCTAGATCCCTTCGATGTCTATATAAACCGGAGGGTTTAGTTCGTAGGGCAGGAACACAATCATACATGCTAGACATCTAGGGTTTAGCCATTACGATCTCGAGGTAGATCAACTCTTGTAACCCCTATATTCATCAAAGTCAATCAAGCAGGAAGTAGGGTATTACATCCATTAAGAGGGCCCGAACCTGGGTGAACATCGTGTCCCCTACCTCCATGTTACCTTTGATCCTTAGACGCGTAGTTCAGGACCCCCTACCCGAGATCTGCCGGTTTTGACACCGACATTGGTGCTTTGATTGAGAGTTCCACTGTGTCGTCACCAGAAGGATCGATGGCTCCATCAACCATCCACAACAATTCCGCCCTGAGGGAGACTTTTCTCCCCGGCCTAATCTTCGTATTCGGTGGCTTTGCACTATGTTCCAATTTGATTGGCCATTTGGAGCAGATCGACAGCTACGCCCCTGGTCATCAGATCAATTTTGGAAACCTAAACTACGTCGCTGATATCCGGGGAAACTTGATCTTCCAAGGGTTCGTGGCCTCAACCACAGCTCTGGCCTCAGAACCGGAACTCCTCGCCGAGTTCGAAGACGGGAGTTTAGAGCCCGCCGGACTCTTTGCAGCCATAGAGCTCAACACCAGAGATGCGGAGGGGGTCGTTTCACCAGCCGGCCCGGGATCAGTCCTGGCACCCTCTATCCTCATCGAACCTGACTCACCTCCGTGCATCAGCTCCGAACTCTCGAGGTCTGTATTATACGAGCTCAGCTAGGGAACTCCCGTACCATCCCGCTCCATGGATTGTCGCTTCCCTATCCATACCTCGCCCTTAAACGAGGCTTTGGACTTAATGTGATCTCTCGCCATTATAGAAGGATCACTACCGAACTATGCCCAGCCCGCACTAGGGGCTGAGAGTAGGGAATTTAACGTCCCACCCAGCACCCACTTCGTAGCCACTGTCGAGGATTTAACCGACATGCTTGATTACGCCTCCGAAGAGATTGACGACATGGACGACTATGCCGGAGAAGAGCAAGGCTAGGACTCGCCATTTACCGGACGCTGGATGACCACTTCTTCGTACGACGTATACATGGTGTACACACCCAAAGAGAATGACGCTGACGACGGGAAGATTCTAGAGGATGAACCTGCTGAAGCACCTACCAAGCGTCGACGTCAGCGGCGCCGATCAAAATCGCTTCGCGAAAAAGACAACAATACTGGCACCGGAGACAATAACACCCCGGATAACACCAAAGACCAAGAAGCCCTTGTCGAGCCAACATCCGAGCAGGATGATTGGGAAGAGGGGAAAGTCAACCCCGATGATCCTATCGGGGACGAGGGCTCGGGGGATAGTAACTACCTACCGACCTCCGAAGAGGATGAGAGCCTAGGCGACGGAGACTTCATCGTACCAGAGGACCCCCTCGAACAAGGGTGCTTTAAGCGTCGTTTAATAGCCACAACAAGAAGCCTGAAAAAGAAGCGGTAGCAACTTCAAGCCGATCAGGATTTACTCAATGATAGATGGACTAATGTCCTAGCAGCCGAGGAATACGGCCTCGAGTGCCCAACTAAAAGTTACCCAAAGCGCAGGTTGCTCTCTCAATTTGATGAGGAGGTCCCAGAGCCTATACCGACAACACGTAACGCAGCTGACGGACCTGACCAGCCACCTCGCGGTCGGGACAGAGCGACGACTCAAGCCAAACACCAACCAGCGCCACCTCGCCCTAGAGGCAGAGAAACAGCGCCCGCAGGATGCACGCACGACCTGCGACAGGACCTGGACAATAGAGACGGTCATACCAGATCAATCTATGGATCACGAGGGCGTGCATCAGCGCGAGAAGACGGCCATCAAGCCTGGCGCGATAAACATAACCTCACACGGGCCGAAAACCGCATATGGACTTCATCCAAACTGCGTTGTGACGTCACCTGATACAGAGGAGACGCAAACCCTCTATGATTCACTAATGAAGTAATGGAGCACCAGTTCCCAGAAGGGTTTAAATCCGTAAACATTGAATCATACGATGGCACCACAGATCCCGCAGTATGGATTGAAGACTTTCTTCTCCATATCCACATGGCCGCGGCGATGACCTCCATGCCATCAAGTACCTCCCCCTAAAACTTAAGGGACCAGCACGACATTGGCTGAATAGCCTCCCAGAAAACTCTATTGGAAGTTGGGAAGACTTGGAGGACGCCTTTAGAGACAACTTCCAAGGTGCCTATATTTGGCCCCCGGGTGCCGATGACCTTAGTCACATAATCCAGCAACCCGGTGAATCAGCTCGGAAGCTCCAGACCAGGTTCCTAATTAAAAAGAACCAGATTGTGGATTGTACAGACGCCGAAGCCCTCGCGGCCTTCAAACACAATGTCCGAGACGAGTGGCTCACCCGACACCTCGGCCAAGAGAAACCGAAGTCCATGGCAGCCCTTACCGCACTTATGGCCCACTTTTGCATGGGAGAAGGTAGCTGGCTTGCTCGTAGAAGCAATAGCACCAGCGACCCAGGCACCTCTGAAGTTAGAGACGGCAATGGCAAACCACGACGCGACAAGAACAAGCATCGAAACAATACAGAAGACACGATGGTGAACGCCAGATTCAATGGCTCAAAACCCGGTCAGCGAAAGAAGCCATTCAAAGGAAACAAAGATGGTCCATCTAGTTTGGACAGAATACTTGATCGGCCTTGCCAGATTCATGGCACCCCTGATAAACCTGCCAATCACACCAACAGAAATTGTTGGGTGTTTAAACAGGCCGGCAAGCTCAATGTCGAACACAGGGGGAAAAGGCCGCCCAACGAGGACGACGATGAAGAGCCTCGCCCACCGAACACAAGGGGGTAGAAGCAATTTCCCCCCGAGGTCAAACAGTGAATATGATCTATGTCACACACATCCCCAAACGGGAGCGCACGCGCGCATTAAGGGATGTATACGCTGTAGAGCCAGTCGCCCCAAAATTCAACCCATGGTTGGCTGGCCCGATCACCTTCGATCGAAAGGACCACCCGACCAGTATCTGTCATGGAGGATCGGCAACTTTGGTCCTTGACCCAATCATTGATGGTTTCCATTTCACGCGAGTCCTCATGGACGGCGGCAGCAACCTTAACCTGCTCTATTAGGACACCGTCCGCAAAATGGGTATCAATCCGTCAAGGATCAAGCCCACTAAAACTACCTTTAAAGGAGTAATACCTAGCGTAGAGGCGCGCTGCTCAGGCTCAATAACATTGGAAGTTGTCTTCGGCTCGCCCGACAACTTCCGCAGTGAAGACTTGATCTTCAATACCGTAACCTTCTGAAGTGGCTATCTCGCGCTGCTTGGACAGACCGCTTTTGCTCGATTCAACGCGGTAATGCACTATGCTTATTTAAAGCTCAAGATGCCCGGTCCACGCGGTGTTATAACAGTCAATGAAACACGGAACACTCCCTCCGCACAGAGGAGCACACTGCAGCTCTCGCAGACGAGGTACAGAGCGGCCCACTTAAGCCGCACACCTCGCCGGTCACCAAGTCGCCGGCCTTTGTTAAAAGAGTCCGGTCAGTCCCGCAAGCTAGTGGCTCGGTACATCAAGAGCTAGACTAGAAGTTCCGCCTCCGTCGATCACCGCATGTCGGTGTCAAAACCGGCGGATCTCGGGTAGGGGGTCCCAAACTGTGCGTCTAGGCGGATGGTAACAGGAGACAAGGGACACGATGTTTTACCCAGGTTCGGGCCCTCTTGATGGAGGTAAAACCCTACGTCCCGGTTGATTAATATTGATGATATGGGTAGTACAAGAGTGGATCTACCATGAGATCAAGGAGGCTAAACCCTAGAGCTAGCCTATGGTATGATTGTTGTAATGTATGTTGTGTCCTACGGACTAAAGCCTTCCGGTTTATATAGACACCGGAGAAGGCTAGGGTTACACAGAGTTGGTTACAATGGTAGGAGATCTACATATCCGTATCGCCAAGCTTGCCTTCCACGCCAAGGAAAGTCCCATCCGGACACGGGACGGAGTCTTCAATCTTGTATCTTCGTAGTCTTGGAGTCCGCCGGACGATGATAGTCCGGCTGTATGGACACCCCCTAGTCCAGGACTCCCTCAGTAGCCCCCGAACCAGGCTTCAATGACGATAAGTCCAGCGCGTATATAGTCTTCGGCGTTGCAAGGCGGGTTCTCACTTTAAGTTCCATGTACCTGCCGAACAGTGTCCGGCTTCCTCATAAATGTTGTGCTTCTTGGCTTCTATGCCCAATAATGGCCTTCTTCCATGCATCGCACGAATGCAAAAAGCCAGGGTGTCTTTTATGTTTCACCCCCTAGTCGTGCAAGTCATCCGCCTACAAAAGAGGCAAAAATCCAGATCCAAATCACACCATCTTCCTTCCACGAATACTCATCGGAGCGCCTTTGACCCAAAAATCCATTCCATCATGGACCGTCAACGCGGCTCCTCTTCTCGCGCTCCCAGCCCACCGCCAGGAGATTGGAGGAGGTGCTCTGTTCCACACAACGAGCTAGTGAAGCTCCAAGCGGGGGGATATCTCCCTCCGGCCTTCATGGTCCCGGTTCGAGCCGGGCTGGCCACCTACCAAGGTGGGAAGCAAGCAGAGGCTACCCCAAGCCCCAACAAAGGGGAGCGGGTATGCTTCGTCCCTTATCAGATAAGGGGACTCGGATTTCCGATACATCCGTTCCTCCACGGGCTCCTGGAGTTCTACGGACTCCAGCTCCATCACCTTACACCCACCTCTGTCCTGCATATCGTGGGTTACGTAGCTCTTTGCGCGCTATTCCTGGGCATTGAGCCCCATTTTTCACTGTGGAAGAGGTTGTTCTGCCTCGTACCCCGTTCTCACGAGGGATCTATATATCAAGTGGGCGACGCCGAAGTATGGCGCATTGCCGGGACCGGATATCCATCCGGCACTCCGAAGAAGGCGTCCGAAGACTGGCCTTCAGAATGGTTTTACATAGAAGACGCTCCGCTGCCGGCCCCAGTCCGGGTCGGCCTCCCGGAGTTTAGTGCTGCTCCTCTGAAGAAACGCCTTAGCTGGCGCCCGCGGAGCCCCCAATTGGAGGAAGACAAGAGCGTCCATTACCTGATGGGCCGAATAAGATTACTAGCCCATTCCGGGTTGACCATGATTGGAGTCATGGCAACATGCATCATACGGGGGGTACAACCATGCAATACAGGGGCCACCCCATGTGGGATTTCAACGGGGAAGACGATGCCACCCGCCATGGCCGCAAAGGGCCAGATTCGACCGAGGATCTGGTGCAGATCCTGTCCGGCCTGTACAAGGGGGAGAAGGAGGACTTCCTTCGAACAAACCCATTGAATGGGTTTTCCATGAATAACCCTCGGGGCTGGGTAAGCGAACACTTTTAAGGGCTCAACCCATGCTTTCAAAGTCTAAGCTTTTTACATTATGTCTTCGGCGCAGGAACTGCGCCGGATTGTGGAGGACATGGTAAGTCCAGCTCCGCAACCCGAGGATCTAGAGAGATCCCAGCATCCAGCCTCCGAAGAGGATCCGGATATCAAGGTGGAGCTGATCGACGAGGTGTTCCACCAGCTCAGCATAGATAACGCTTTAGTCGCCATTACGACGGACTACCCCGGATTATATCCGGCTTCCCAGGTGATTGTGACCGAGGTCCAGACACCATTATCTCTTCCTTGCCCATTTCTGACCTTCGCGAACGATGGTGCTTTGCAGGGAGAGCCTTCAAGGCGGGAAGCCGAGCCCGCGGCGGCTGACCAACAAAGGCCAGTCCGGACCAGCAGGCGGAAAAGGAGCGCGACACGGACTGGAATGTCGCCGCAAAGGTATAGTTTGTATTTAAATATTCAGAGCAACGTTCCTAGGGAGCGTCTGAGTGCTCATGATCTTTGTAGGAGAAAAAACGCTCGCCGGACTGCGGGCGTAGAGGTTGCCGATCCGACCTATACCAGCCAGGCTCCAGCGCCCAGCCTGGAGGGGGAGACAAGCGCAAGGCGCGGGCCGGATACTCCTCCAACGGAGGATGCCGACAGACTATCCGCCACCAAGTCTGAGGTGGAGAGCGCCATGAACCATAGGCGCCGCCGGACAGTATTTCGTGAAGCGTGCTTTTCCCCCGAGGAGCTGAACGCCTTTAACACGGGGGACGCGCACCTCCGTGCTGCTCAAGATGGTTTTACCAGAGCCACAGAGCAGTATGTAAAAGACATACGGGTAAGGGAATTTAATGGTTATATATGCCAGTAGCCCCCGAGACTTAAAGTAGTTATGTTAACTGATTTGAGGATCATTTGAAACGCAGGCTCTTACCGAGAAGAAGGCCCAGCTGTCTCAGGAGCTGCAAGAATGCAAGGCCCAACTTGAGGCCGCCCTTGCTGCCGTAGGAGGGAACACAGAGGCTCCTCCTGGTAACACATTTTTTGTTAAATATAAGCGTTGTGCGGCGTGCGCGCAAGTCTAATAATGACATTGCAGGTGCTGCTGGACAAGATCCGAACATGCAGGAACTGCTGCGCCAGCTGAAGGCCGGCGAGAGGGTGCTGAATAGAGTACAGCAGGAAAGGAACAAGCTTGAAGATGCCCACGCCCAGCTTGGAGAAGAGCTGAAAGGCGTTCGGGTCGAGCTGTCCGGCTCCGTTAAGGAGAATCAGCGGCTTCGTCGCGGCATCTATAGTAAGTGCTTGAGCGAACTCCTTTGAAAAGAAGAGTTCGGCGAGGAAGTCAATTGACCGAATATGTCTTGTAGGTATACTCACAGGTCGCCCTGCGAAGGAGATGCCCGTACCGACGGGTGATCAACTTCCCGAGCTGTTGCAACTGCTCGAACGAGTTCGGCAGGCGATGAGCGGCGTCGTCCAGGCATTATGGCCAGTCGTCTCCCTACCCGAGGGCCTTGGGGAGCTTGCGGAGAAACTCCAGGGAGTGCGGCAGCGCTTCCGTTTATGGAAGATTTCGGCCTGCCGCCAGGGTGCCAGGGAGGCTTGGGCCATGGTGAAGACGCGGTACAAGAAGGCGGATCCCAACCACATGGCCGAAGTTGGACCGGTGGGGCCTGATGGGAAGGAGATCCCTGTGAGTTTAGTATACAGCCAAGTAGAGTTGGCTGCTAAATTTCCCAACGGGACTGTAAGTTAGACAGCCTGTTAGACAGGATTGAGGATGAATACAATCAGTAAATTTGACAATGTATTTTAAAATGACATGTGAAATGCCTTCTAGCCGGATTGTAGATCGTTTGTCTTTGCCGACCTTTTCGCTTCGACCTCGGGACCCTAGAGTCCGGAGTGTGTCCGAATACCTTTTTGGTTAAGAAACAACCGGGGTATGCATGGAGACCAGGCGTAGGGGTCATTAGTGCTTTATCAGACAAGTGCCCGACTAGTTATGTTATATTACATGGTTAGTAAGAAACATCTTCCAGGGAGAATAGTTCCGTTAAGGGTTCCTTTCCCTGAGAGGCATGCCCTAAAGTGCATGTCCGGACTGCGCAAAAAGCAAAAAAACATTTGGGGGCAGACAAACAGGTAGGTAAAAAAATCATCTTTTGAGTCACCGACCGAATATTCCGTTAAGAACGCTAGCTTTCGGCTTCACCCAGTCTGAGGTACACATCCGGCTGACCCGGCAGTAACAATCGCAGAGGTGCTCCCGTTACCTCCTAGCCGAACAATCGGGAACGTAGGGGTAAGCACAGGAGCCAGGCAACCCAGCTTGGCCAAAACTTAAGTCATATCGATGCATATAATGGTGAGTAAAAGGTACATGTGAAAGCATGACACATGTGTTGGGCCTGAAGCCCTTATAGTTGAGCTTCTGGAAAAGAAGCCCCCAGGTATAATGAGTGCGGATAGCACATCAAGTGTATGCAAGTAGGCCCTTGGGGACCTTTTAGTAGAAGGGTTAAGAAAAGAAAGGGAAACAAAGGGCAGCTGCAATATAAAAATTTGAGCGGGGGGAGGGGACGAACCCTTAGTCCGGCACTAGGCGTAAAATCTTCGGAGGCGGGCTGCGTTCCATGGGTTCGGCTCGAGTCGGTTGTCCGACGCATTTCGTAGACGGTATGCCCCGCCGGTTAGGACCTGGTCGATGATGAAGGGGCCCTCCCATTTGGGCTTGAGCTTGTCCTTTTTCTTGTCCGGTAGGCGTAGAACTAGTTCACCAACGTTGTAAGTCTTGGCCCGTACTTCTCTGCTTTGATATCTTCAAGCCTGCTGCTGATAAAATGCGGAACGAGCCTTGGCGACGTCGCGTTCCTCCTCCAATGCATCCAAGCTGTCCTGCCGATCCAGCTCGGCTTCTCGTTCTTCGTACATGCGCACTCGAGGTGAGTCATGAATGATGTCGCAGGGCAAAACTGCCTCTGCGCCGTATACCATAAAGAATGGTGTAAATCTGGTAGTACGGTTGGGCGTTGTCCGTAGCCCCCAGAGTACGGAGTCGAGCTCCTCTACCCAGTGCGTGTCGGATTTTGTAAGTGACCGCACTAGTCTGGGTTTAATGCCGCTTATTATTAGACCATTTGCTCGTTCCACTTGACCGTTGGTTTGAGGGTGATAGACTGAAGCGTAGTCGAGCTTAATGCCCATGTTTTTGCACCATGACTTAACCTCGTTGGCCGTGAAGTTCGTGCCATTGTCGGTGATGATGCTGTGGGGGACACCGTAACGGTGTACGACCCCGGATATAAAGTCTATCACTGGTCCGGACTTTGCCGTTTTGACCGGTTTGGCCTCTATCCATTTGGTGAATTTATCCACCATGACCAATAGGTACCTTTGCTTGTGGGTTCCCCCTTTAAGGGGTCCAACCATATCAAGCCCCCAGACCGCAAACGGCCAGGTAATGGGTATAGTTTTGAGGGCGGTGGGTGGCATATGGCTCTGATTAGCAAAGAGCTGACAACCGACGCATCTCTGGACTAAGTCCTGGGCATCTGCCCGGGCCGTCGGCCAATAAAATCCTGTGCGGAATGCCTTTCCTACAAGGGCCCGGGCTGCTGCGTGGTGTCCGCCTAGTCCGGCATGAATTTCAGCCAGGAGGTTTCGCCCTTCCTCTTCGGAGATACACCTTTGGAGGACTCCAGTTGTACTTTTCTTATAAAGTTCTCCCTCATGGACCTTGTAGGCTTTCGATCGCCGGACTATGCAGCGGGCCTCATTTTGGTCTTCGGGGAGTTCCTGCCTAAGCAAGTAGGCTAGGAATGGTTCTGTCCATGGGGCGATTACTGCCATTATGTCGTGGGCTGAAGGTGTTATGTCATCGGCTGAATCGCCGGTTGGCGCGGTTGTTTCCGGTTTTTCGTTTCCGGTCTCCCCTTCCCATAGTACAGACGGCTTGAAGAGCCGTTCCAGGAAGATATTTGGAGGGACAGTGTCACATTTTGCACCGATGCGTGCCAGTACGTCGGCTGCTTGGTTATTATCTCGGGCTACGTGATGGAATTCAAGTCCTTCAAACCGAGCTGACATTTTTAAGACAGCGTTGCGATATGCTGCCATTTTCTGATCCTTGGCATCAAAGTCTCCGTTTATTTGGGATATTGCAAGGTTTGAATCCCCGCGCACCTCTAGGCGCTAAATGCCCATGGAGATTGCCATCCGGAGACCATGTAGGAGGGCCTCGTATTCGGCTGCGTTGTTGGAGTCTGTGTACATTATTTGAAGTACGTATTGGACTGTGTCCCCGGTTGGGGACGTCAAGACGACACCAGCCCCCAGTCCGGCCAACATTTTGGAGCCGTCGAAGTGCATAGTCCAATTGGAGTATGCGCTGTACTCTTTAGGGAGTTCGGCTTCGGTCCATTCAGCGACAAAGTCAGCCAGAACTCAGCCTTGTATGCCGAGGCCGCAGAGTAATGGCCATCAGAAGTGAGCTTCCAGCTGATGGAGTCCTGCATGCCCGGGTTAAACTGGATGTGGGTAAGTCTTTCCCCAAGCGCAACAAACTGGGTGATGTGCTCAGAGGAGATGACCGAAGCAACCTTCACCTGGGAGATCCAGAAGTCATTTAGCAATGCCTTATTGACTGAACAATTCTTTTTGTTGGAGATGTCAAAAAATTTGGGAGCAATGTTTTCGGGAATTATGCCATACAGCCAAGCTGACTCCCAGAAAGTTGCATGGAGGCCATCCCCCACCTGAACCTTGGAGGCCGACGCGAAGATGCTCCGATCATTCTTGTCGCAAGGGGCGCCCAAGCCCGACCAAGGCTTGATGAACGTTTTGCTAGTTGAGCCACAACCAACGGAGACGAAGTGCAGATGCAAACTTTTCATGATTTAGTATCCCAAGACCACCATGCAGCTTGTACTTGCAAACTTGCTCCCATTTGACCTTACATTTCCCTCTCGTGACCTTGTCACAACCAGCCCAAAGATAGGCACGTCGAAGAGCATTAATCTTTTTCAAAACTACCACCGGAAGATTTAGGGCCGTGATATAATAGATGGCGATGGCAGTGATGACATACTTAACAAGAACCATCCTTCTAGGGGCGGCAACCTGCTTTCCCATCCAAGGAGTGAGCTGGGCCGCGATCTTGTCCTCGAGAGGCAGAAAGTGAATTCTTTCCGGGCGCTTCCCTAATAGAGGTAAGCCAAGGTACTTAATCCGAAAGGTGGTTCGTTGTGCCGGGAAATATTGCAGAATATCCAGAAGATCCATATTTTCACATCTAATTGGGGCTACCAAGCTCTTGGAGTAATTTGTTACCAATCCAGAAATTTCTCCAAAGTTCCTGAGGGTGTCGGCAAAGAACTGACGCCCGCCTTGAGTGGGGCAATAAAAATAGCAGCATTGTCCACGTATAAGGAGGCCCAGGTTGGCATAGCACTTCCACCAATGGCTTGGAGGTGACCTTGTGACGTGACCTTCTCAAGGATGTGATGCAGCGGATCAATGACCAGCACAAAGAGAAGAGGGGACATGGGGTCCCCTTGTCTCAGCCCCTGCCTAAGCCTGAAAGGGTCGCCCGACACACCATTGAGCAAAACACGCGACGAGGTTGTAGACAGGAGTGCAGACACCCGGCCACGAAATTGGTGCGGGAAACCTAGATGATTCAGCAAGTCCAGGAGGTAGTCCCAACACATCGAATCAAACGTTTTCTTGATGTCGAGCTTAAACAGGAGAACCGGGGTCTTGTTATGATGCAAGCGTCTAGCCAGGTTGCACAAGCACATGAAATTGTCATGAATACATCTCTTTTTTATTAAAGAACTTTGAGCTTGTGAGACAAGGTCGTTCATGTGGGGTGCAGCCTTTTGAACATCATCTTCGCAATGAGCTTTGCGATGGCATGGATTAGGCTTATAGGGTGAAATTCAGAAATATCTTCAGCACCATCCTTCTTCGGAACGAGGGCAACATCAGCCGAGTTCAACTAATGAAGGTGAGCAGTCTGTAGTTTGGAGAAATGATTGACCACAATCATGATGTTTGGCTTGATTGTGTTCCAACACGCCATAAAGAAAGTGCATGTGAAGCCATCGGACCAGACGCCTTGTCACCCAGTAAACCAAGCACCACGGCTTTGACCTCATCCTTACTGAATGCCTCATCCAAGCCTTGTATCTCACAGTTGGGGGTTGGAATCAGACCCCAATTGACGTCAATGCTACGAGCAGGGCCTTTTTGGCAATGTTCTTAAAGTGGCTGTGAAAAATCTTGTATTTGTCTTCATCAGAGGTGACCCAGCCCTGGTTGTGCTTGAGGAGATGAATAAGATTTTTTATCCTGCGGTGATTGACACGGAGGTGGAAGTAGCGCGTGTTGGCATCTCCTTATTTAAGATTTGTAATCCTCGAGTTTTATCGTTTTCTGGATTTTTCAAGCACCGCCAAGCCAACGATCTTTCGCTTTAGTCTTGTCCGAAGATCCCTTTCCTACGGGCTTAGTTCTCTTTGTTCTTGAGAGAGGTCAAGGCGAAGAATAAACTCAAGAGCCATGTGCAGCTGGACCTGGAGTTAGAAACAAGGGTCTTGCTCCAGGAGCGCAACTTTTGTCCTGTTCTCTTTAGCTTGTGGAAAATCCGCTGGTAAGGCTTGATGTGATCGGAATTCTCATTCCATGCCTCGGTAAGACTCGTTGGAATCCCCGCATCTTCGTCCAGAAGTTTTTAAACCGGAAGGATTTAGGCTTCTTTGGTCCGACATCATTAGCAAGTAGAAGGGGGCAATGATCCGAAAGCGATGAGGAGAGGGCATGCAGAATGTGGGTGGCAAACTCTAAATCCCTATCTTCATTGCAAAAAAAGCTATCTAGTTTTCTCATCGTCGGGTTACTTTGCTCGTTGCTCCAAGTAAATTTCCTGTTTTGCATTTGTATGTCCATGAGCTCACAATTTTTCAGGGCGTTGCGAAAATGCACAAGACAGCCATGGTCCACATTGGTTCGGTTTTTGTCCCTTGCACGGTAGATTTGATTAAAATCACCATTGACAAGCCATTTGGTTCCAGGTGGAGGCTTCTCCGAAATCAGCTCAAGGTAGAAAGCCTTCTTGTGAATGCTACAGGTTGGGCCATAGATTGAGGTTAGCTTAAAAGATTTTTCATCGTCGTAGTTGTTGATGGCAATCATCGCAGAGAGGAAAAAGACACCAATTGGCACATTTCTCACCGTGACCGCGGAGTCATTCCAAAGTAGCAAAATGCCACCCTTTGTGCCATCAGCTAGCTTTTGGGCGAAGCTCTTTAGACGTTGTCCACCCAGGTACGCAGCCAAGTATGGATCAACAGATCATAGCTTGGACTCTTGGATGCAAAATATCATTGTGCTAATATCTCTAACCTCTTGCGGTGGATGCAGAAGTTTTTTCTTTTCTTTTGAAACCTTTTTCCACATTGCAAATAAGCTAACACCCTTGTTCTTCATCTATATTACAAGAACACAAGACAAAAATCAGTGGCGGTAGCAGCAAGCATAGCATCTAGCTACCAGATTATGATTTGTTCAGTTAAAAGATTTGGCATCTAGCATCTACTCCCCCCGTTCCAAAATATATGACCCAACTTTTTACTAACTTTAGTACACAGTTAGTACAAAGTTGGATCATCTATTTTGGAATGGAGGGAGTAGCAGATTAGCTTCTACTAACACAAAGGTAATGCTAATATATGCTAAATTAGAGTAACTAAACAAGGATATAGCAATCGGTGGTGGGGATTCATTCTAAATTAGTGCAGAAAAAAACCCTCTTCTCAATCCAGTGGTGAGCGTCGGAGACGAGCTCTAGGCCGTGAGCAGAGGAGCCGAGAGAATCAAACTGGTGGAGGGATGGACGCCTGGAGCTATTGGTGTGCTGGTAGTGGTTGTGGTAGTCGCGCTGGCTGAAACAACTAGGTCGAACAGAGGGGGAAGAGAAGCATACTGGAGAGAGTGGTATCCATCCCGGACGTCCTATACAGCGCCTTCAGCGCCAGTTGTTTTCGCTCCTCGGCTGGCCCAATAATCCCTGCAACCTGCTCTCAAGTAGGAGAAAAAATCGACGAGGTTTTATTCATGTCACCAATTCTAGGAGTAGAGGGATTTGAACTCCGCACACAAATCATTGACAGTAGTCCAAAATAACCACTATGTCGAGTTCATTTCGGTTACAAGAAGTTGGAAATAGTCCCATTTGACCCTTCCTTTAGTTAACATATACTCCCCGTAAAGAAATATAAGATCGTTTAGATCATTACTTTAGTGATCTAAATGATCTTACATTAGTTTACAAAGGGATTAATATATATACCTAATGTAAATTATTTTAAAAAGAAAGTATACATTTGAAAATAATTCTAAAAAATGTTGAAACAACCACGAATTTGAAAAAGGTACATAGAAATTGTAAAAACTTAGTGGAAATTTAAAAGGTTCATCGATTTTGAAAAACAAAATCATCAATTTCGAGAAAAAGATCATCGATTTTGAAAAAACGTTCATCAACTTCGAGAAAAAGTTCCAACTTCTCATGATTACTAATACCAAGACTTCTCCCATGTCCTCAAGAATAATTAAACTACTCACAACTTATAATATTGAACATGTTCAGTAGGTACAAATATGCAATCAAAAATCTGATCATATGAATCTTTCACCAAGTAAACCAACTAGCATCAACTACGAGATGTAATCAGCACTATTAGCACCCCAGGTACCAATCTGAGGATTGATACAAAGATTGAGCACAAGAGATGAACTAGAGTTTGGAGATGAGATGGTGTTGGTGAAGATGTTGATGAAGATGAGGCCTACCATGATGAGTGGAACGTTGGTGATGATGACGGCTTTGATTTTCCCCTTCTGGTGGAATCGCTCTACCAAACAGCAAAAGTGCTTCGCCAGTGGTTCCGCCTTGAGATGGCGGCAGTTGGTCCCGAAAGTCTTGTCTCGACTTTTTCTATAGTAAATGGCTTCATATTAGAGAAGGACGTTAGTAGTGCGCCTCTGTGGGCTCCACAAGTCACCATGGCGCGCATCCTGGCTTATGGGTCCATCGAGGCTCTTCTCTGGTACTTATTTTTTTCTAGTATGTTTATATATTTCAAAATAAATCTCCATAAATTTTCACACTATTTCGAGCTCCAGAGAATTTCTATCTCTGTTGTACCTTTTTCAGGTTAGAATTCCAACCGGCAATAATCTCCCTATTTTGATGTATCTTGCATTTTAAGAGAAAAAGGCATTAGAATTGCATCATAATACAGAATATTACTTCAAAATAAGATAAATAATAGTAGTCATGATGCAAAATGAAGGTATCAATATCTTCCCCGAGTGAGACTAGGGCTCGTCGAGGTCTGAGAGAGCCTCCTAGCCATTCGTCCAGTGATGACATCCTTTATAGGAGTAATTTCTGAAAAGGGAAATTCTAGCTTGTCTTGTCCGAACATGAGAGATATAGTATTCTTCCTTCAGTGTATCTCTGCACATGCAGCGTTCAAAAAGGTTGCCCTGGATACTATAGGTCGATGATCATCTTCATACATCCCCAAAACAAAGATATCAATCTAAATAAATAAGCCAAAAATAACATTGACGATTATAAGGATATCAAAAGGTTCCCTATCAATTTTATCAGCAAGCTTAATAATAATGTCAATTGGTTCCGAAGCACCACAAGATATGTCATTATAAGTTTTTGCATAGGGGCTATAAGGAATTACAGTAATGGGAGAACAAAGATCACATAAATCCATTATAAATTTTTTGCACATGCGTTATAAGGAATAATAATAATGGGAGGACCAAGATCACATAAACCAAAATGTGATATGCTTCCGAAGGAACATGACAAGACTGGTTTCCTTGGGTTCTTAGGGCATCTCCAGCCGTTGGCCCCCCAGGACGCACAAAAATCGCTCCCTGGGGGCGAGCCGGCGATACACTCGGCGCTGGCGGCGGTTTTTCGCCCAGTCGTCGCCCTCAGGCGCCGAAATTGGCCCACTTTGCAGCCCAATTTAGGCGAATAAACGGTCCATATGGGCGAGAATAGGCCCATATTCGGCATGGTTTCGCCTTGTCTCGGCGTTCAATTATCAACATAATTATTCCTTATCACATATTTCATCATAGAAAAATCAAATACTTTAACAAAATAGTACAACAAAAAATAGTTCAATACAAATTATATAGTTAAACAAATAAAACTCGTATTTCATCATGCGGCGTCCCCCTTGAGCCTTCATAGGTGCTCAATCAGATCTTTCTGCAGTTGATGATGCACCTGTGGGTCTCAGATCTCTTGACGCATACTGAGATAGACAGTCCAAGTTGCCGGTAGCTGGTGATCAACTTCGGCTAGAGGACCCTGTCTGTAGTATGGTTCAGTGTCAAACACTGGGTCTTCTTGCTCGCTCTCGATGATCATGTTGTGCAAGATGACACAGCAAGTCATGATCTCCCACATTTGATCTTTCGACCAGGTCTGAGCAGGATACCGAACAATAGCGAATCGAGATTGGAGCACACCAAATGCCCGCTCGACATCCTTCCTGCAAGCCTCCTGAACCTTCGCAAATCAGGCGTTCTTGCCTCCTGGCACAGGGTTTGAGATCGTCTTCACAAATGTCGACCATCTCGGATAGATGCCGTCAGCTAGATAGTACCCCTTGTTGTATTGGTGCCCATTGATCTCGAAGTTCACCGGAGGAGAATGGCCCTCAACGAGCTTGGCAAAAACAGGAGAGCACTGCAGCACGTTGATGTCATTGTGAGTTCCTGGCATACCAAGGAAGGAGTGCCAAATCCAGAGGTCCTGTGTGGCTACCGCCTCAAGCACTACACTGCAACCGCCTTTGGCGCCTTTGTACATCCCCTGCCAACCAAATGGGCAGTTCTTCCATTTCCAATGCATGCAGTCGATGCTTCCAAGCATCCCAGGAAATCCTCTTGCTGCATTCTGGGCTAGGATCCGAGCAGTGTCTTCCGCATTGGGTGCTCTCAAGTATTGTGGCCCAAACACTGCCACCACTGCCCGACAGAACTTGTAGAAACACTCTATGCTGGTGGACTCGGCCATGCGCCCATAGTCGTCGAGTGAATCACTGGGAGCTCCATATGCAAGCATCCTCATCGCTGTCGTGCACTTCTAGATGGAGGTGAATCCAAGAGCGCCAGTGCAATCCATCTTGCACTTGAAGTAGTTGTCGAACTCCCGGATGGAATTCACAATCCTGAGGAAGAGCTTTCGGCTCATCCGATAACGGCGCCGAAATGTTCTCTCGCCATGAAGTGGAGCATCGGCGAAGTAGTCGGAGTAGAGCATGTAGTAGCCTTGCAGACGATGCCGGTTCGTTGCTTTCACCCGCCTCGGCGCCGAGCCACCTCGATGCGGCTTTTCATTGCTCGCCAGCAGCTGGGCGAGGGCGGCGAGCACCATCAGATGCTCTTCTTCCTGGACGTCGGCCGCGGCTTCCTCCTCCAGCAGCGCGGCGAGCTCTTCCTCCTCATCGGAGTCCATCGCCGAGTCAGTCAAAACGCCGAACACCTTGCGCTCGGTGGGCGTTTACCCGCCGTTAAACCGCGCCTCCGCGGCCGGAAACGGCGGCCGGCAGCGCCTAGTGCTGCGGGAGGGGCTGCCGCGGCGAAGCACTGCTATTTTCCGACGGGGAATGGCTATCTAGTGGAGTAGGCCGGCGCCCGTCGCCGGGATACAGCTAGTGGTGGCCGAGGGCGCGGGGGGTGCGAGGCGAGTCGGGGGAAGACAAACTTGACTTTTCCCCTGTCGGTGTGGGCCAGGCGTGCTTTTCCCTAGCGCCGGAGCCCCCAACGGCTCCCCGGCGCGCCGGGTTCGGCCTGTGACCGCCGGGCGGAAAAAAGGTCCGAACCGGCATTTTTCGGCGTCCTGGGGGTGCGACTGGCCCGTTTTTTCGGTGCCGGCGCGAAGAAATCGCCTGGGGAGACCTTCTTGGGGGCGCGGCTGGAGATACCCTTACATTCCGTGCGTCCATTGATATACGAAGTGGCTTATTTTTCAAGTTGGATATCATTGTTCATTACTGCAATTGGTATAGTGAGTTTGTCGAAAATATTCATGTGAGGTTTAACCCACGGTGCTTCACCTTTATATTTCTTTATGCTTCCGCGAAAGGTCTAGTTCATTCACTTGGGGCTTCTTCTCAGATCGTGTCAACCGCTGAGCATTAGCAATTTTACAACTTCTATTTATTTTCGACAACAGTCTACTCGTTGGCCTTCTTGGCGTGGTGTTGCCAATCCTCATTTGAGACTTGCAAGACGTGCAAATCCATGTCAACGTCCAAATGGAGTTCGCCACTAATATCTTTCATCCCATTAGACTTGAGGAAGATTGTAATGCAATCATAATCAGGTTCAACTTCTTGTTCATCTGAACTCCAAGTTTCTTGGTTAATCGAATTTATCAAGCAACCCCCGAGCTTGGGTGATGCTATAATCCATAAAAGATCTGCCAGATGCAAGATCAACTGTTTCCTTACACTGGCTATTAAGTCCTCCATAAAAGAAATGTAACGCCATCCAAGGTGGATAATAATGATGAAGACTTTTTTGATAAGAGCCCGGTGTTGGGGAACGTAGCATGCAATTTCAAAAAAATTCCTATGATCACACAAGATCTATCTAGGAGATGCATAACAACGAGAGGGGAGAGTGTGTCCACGTACCCTCATAGACCGAAAGCGGAAGCGTTAGCTTAACACGGTTGATGTAGTCGCACGTCTTCGGGATCCAACCGATCAAGCACAGAACATACGGCACCTCCGAGTTCTGCACACGTTTAGCTTGATGACGTCCCTCAAACTCTTGATCCAGCAAAGTGTCGAGGAAGAGTTTCGTCAGCACGACGGCATGGTGACGGTGATGGTGATGTGATCCGCGCAGGGCTTCGCCTAAGCACTACGACAATATGACCGGAGGAGTAAACTGTGGAGGGGGCACCGCACACGGCTAAGAGAACAATTCATGTGCTTTGGGGCCCCTCCTGCCCCTGTATATATAGGAGGAGCGAGAGGAGGCCAGCCAAGGGGCGCGCCATGGGGGGGGGGGGGACCGACTAGGACTCCTAGTCCAAGTCGGCCCCCCTTCCTTTCTTTCGGAGGGGGAAGAGGGAAGGAGAGGGAGAGGGAGAAGGAAGGGGGGCCGCGCCCCCTCCCCTTGTCCAATTCGGACAGCCCATGGGGGGGGGGGACGTGCGCCACCCCTTGCGGGCTCCCCTCTCTCTCCCCTATGGCCCATATAGGCCCATTACTTTCCCGAGAGGGTTCCGGTAACCCCTGGGCACTCCAAAAATATCCGAACCACTCTGAAACCATTCTGGTGTGCGAATACCATCGTCCAATATATCAATCTTTACCTCTCGACCATTTCGAGACTCCTCGTCATGTCCGTGATCACATCCGGGATACCAAACAATTTTCGGTCACCAAAACACATAACTCATAATGAAATCATCATCAAACATTAAGCGTGCGGACCCTACGGGTTCGAGAACTATGTAGACATGACCAAGACACATCTCCAATCAATAACCAACAACGGAACCTGGATGCTCATATTGGTTCCTACATATTCTACGAAGATCTTTATCGGTCAAACCGTAATGACAACATACATCATTCCCTTTGTCATCGGTATGTTACTTGCCCGAGATTCGATCATCGGTATCCTCATACCTAGTTCAGTCTCGTTACCGGAAAGGCTCTTTACCCGTTCCGTAATGCATCATCCCGCAACTAACTCATTAGTCACATTGCTTGCAAGGCTTATCATGATGTGCATTACCGAGAGGGCCCAGAGATACCTCTCCGATACTCGGAGTGACAAATCCTAATATCGATCTATGCCAACCCAACAAAGACCTTATGAGACACCTGTAGAGCATCTTTATAATCACCCAGTTATGTTGTGACGTTTGATAGCACACAAGGTGTTCCTCCGGTATTCGGGAGTTGCATAATCTCATAGTCAAAGGAATATGTATAAGTCGTGAAGAAAGCAATAGCAATAAAACTTAATGATCATTATGCTAAGCTAACAGATGGCTCTTGTCCATCACATCATTCTCCTAATGATGTCATCCCGTTCATCAAATGACAACTCATGTCTATGGTTAGGAAATTTAACCATCTTTAATTAACGAGCTAGTCTAGTAGAGGCTTACTAGGGACACGGTGTTTTGTCTATGTATCCATTCATGTATCAAGTTTCTAGTTTATACAATTCTAGCATGAATAATAAACATTTATCATGATATAAGAAAATATAAAATAACAACTTTATTATTGCCTCTAGGGAATATTTCCTTCACCCGGTACCTTACATATGTTTTTATTAAGCTTTCACTTGGTCTTTGTTCAAAACTACCAACCTTTCATCTCGATTTGTAAGTTCTGCTTTCTCGGTAATAGTAGGATGATCACATAACCATGATTTTGCTTGGTTGGTTAGAGTATGAGCGAATAGCTTAAGTTTCATTTCGTCACAAGACAAGCATTAATCTCAAATGTCCCACACATATCTAATCAACATTTTGCACATGTTCGTATGGATCTTCCATACCATCTTCTCTGAATGGTCTACCCTTCAACATACTGAGTTGCCGAGAATTAATTTCAAAAGTTTCACTAGTGGGTATCGGCTCCAATAATATGAAGGTATCACCCTAACATGCCCCGAGACTTTAATCATAGCAAACTGATAAAGTTGTTCGTATGAGGTAGTGGTTGTTCAGAACTTATAAAAACTATTAGAACACAAAATAAATCGAAACACAAAACAAAGCACAAAAGCTCTCAACTCTGTGGCAACACGCCAGAAAAGCTTGATGGTCTCCAAGTACAGAGGGTTCAGTTGTGACGCCCCCGATTCAATTGTACACTAATCATGCACGCAAACGTGTACGATCAAGATCAGGGACTCACGGGAAGATATCACAACACAACTCTAAAAACGTAAATAAGTCATACAAGCATCATAATACAAGCCAGGGGCCTCGAGGGCTCGAATACAAGTGCTCGATCATAGACGAGTCAGCGGAAGCAACCATATCTGAGTACAGACATATGTTAAACAAGTTTGCCTTAAGAAGGCTAGCACAAACTGGGATACAGATCGAAAGAGGCGCAGGCCTCCTGCCTGGGATCCTCCTAACTACTCCTAGTCGTCGTCAGCAGCCTGCACGTAGTAGTAGGCACCTCCAGTGTAGTAAGAGTCGTCGTCGACGGTGGCGTCTGGCCCCTGGGCTCCAAAGTCTGGTTGCGGCATCCGAGAAGAAGAGGAAAACGGGGGAAAAGAGGGAGCAAAGCAACCGTGAGTACTCATCCAAAGTACTCGCAAGCAAGGAGCTACACTACATATGCATGGGTATATGTGTAAGGAGGCCATATCAGTGGAATGAACTGCAGAATGCCAGAATAAGAGGGGGATAGCTAGTCCTATCGAAGACTACGCTTCTGGCAGCCTCCGTCTTGCAGCATGTAAAAGAGAGTAGATTGAAGTCCTCCAAGTAGCATCGCATAGCATAATCCTACACGGCGATCCTCTCCTCGTCGCCCTCTTAGAGAGCGGTCACCGGGTTGTATCTGGCACTTGGAAGGGTGTGTTTTATTAAGTATCCGGTTCTAGTTATCATAAGGTCAAGGTACAACTGCGGGTCGTCCTTTTACCGAGGGACACGGCTATTCGAATAGATAAACTTCCCTGCAGGGGTGCACCACATAACCCAACACGCTCGATCCGATTTGGCCGGACACACTTTCCTGGGTCATGCCCGCCCTCGGAAGATCAACACGTCGCAGCCCCACCTAGGCCTAACAGAGAGGTCAGCACGCCGGTCTAACTCCTATGGCGCAGGGGTCTGGGCCCATCGCCCATTGGACACCTGCACGTTGCGTGGGCGGCCGAAAGCAGAACTAGCCCCCTAATACAAGAGCAAGCTTACGTTCCAATCCGGCGCGCGCCGCTTAGTCGCTGGCGTCTAGAAGGCTTCGGCTGATACCATGACGTCGAGTGCCCATATCTTTCCCACGTAGTTGGTTAGTGCGTATAGACCAAATGGCCAGACTCAGATCAAATACCAAGATCTCGTTAAGCGTGTTATTATGAAGCAACCGCGGACGCCGACCAGGGCCAGGCCCACCTCTCGCCTAGGTGGTCTCAACCTGCCCTGTCGCTCCGCCACAAAGATCCACACAGAGGGCCGTCGGAACAAAGGTCCTTTCAGCCCCCAATCCGTGAATCACTCACGGGTACTCTTCGAGCAGACCCGACTTTAGTCACCATCTGAAGTAAGTATATATGTATAGTATATACTCGTGATCACCTCCTGAGTGATCACGGCCCAATAGTATAGCAAGGTAGACTGACAAGAATGTAGGGCCAATGATGATAAACTAGCATCCTATACTAAGCATTTAGGATTGCGGGTAAGGTATCAATGACTGTAGCAACAATGACAGGCTATGCAACAGAATAGGAGTAACCGAACAGTAACATGCTACACTACTCTAATGCAAGCAGTATAGAGAAGAATAGGTGATATCTGGTGATCAAGGGGGGGCTTGCCTGGTTGCTCTGGCAAGGAGAGGGGTCGTCAACTCCGTAGTCGAACTGGGCAGCAGCAGCGTCGGTCTCGTAGTCTACCGGAGAGAAGAGGGGGAAGAAACAATGAATACAATGCAAACAAATGCATAACAATGCATGACAAGACAAGTAACGATGCTAGGTGTGCCCAAACGCGGTAGTAGGTGATACCGACGAAGGAGGAAAACATCCGAGAAAGTATCCCCGGTGTTTCGCGTTTTCGGGAAGAGGTACCGGAGGGGGAAAGTCGCGTGTTTGCTATGCTAGGGAGGTGTGGCAGACGAACGGGCTGCGTATCCGGATTCGTCTCATCGTTCTGAGCAACTTTCATGTACAAAGTATTTTCATCCGAGCTATGGTTTATTTTATATGAATTTTAAAAGATTTAAATCAATTTTAGCATTTATTTAATTAATTTAATACAACATTATCCAGAATAGTGCATGCTGACATCATCATGACGTCAGCAGTCAACAGAGGTGTTGACTGGGTCAATCTGGCATGTGGGTCCCAGCTGTCATTGAGTGTTAATTAACCCAACAGATTAATTAACTAACCTAAGTGATTAGGTTAATCTAATCAAGATTAATTAAGTTAATTAATTACTTAATTGTTTTCTTAATGATTCCTTTTATTCTTTTTTTATATAAAACGTTTAGGGGCGGGGCCCTCCTGTCATTGGCCCAGGGGCCCTTAGCGGGCACGGGCGCTGCGGGTAACAGGCGCGGGTGTGGTGGCCGGCCCCAACAGGGCGCCCGAGGGGGTGCCGGCGAGGCGCAGAGCGTGGCGAGGCTGGCGGGGCGCCACCGGCGACCGCACAAGAGGCAACAGGGCGTAGGGGGCCCAGGTTGGCACGGAACGAGGAGGACAAGGCGCAGGGCGGCAGTCGTGGGTTCAGGGGAGGAGGAGCAGCAGGGGAGGCCGATGGCCACGGTGAACTAGGCAGGGTGCGGGTGTCTCCGAGCGGTGCAGTGGGGCGAGGCCACCGTGGCGACGGGGCGCGTGCAACTCGACTGGTCCCTGGCGCCGACCGGGGCGGAGGAGGGCGCCGAGCAGATGCTCGCGGGGGCGCGCGCGGGGTAGCGCGGGGAAGACAGAGATGAGGGAGGTTCGATGCTCACTGCGGGGAGTAGGGTCCGGGCAGTGGGGGTCGAGGAGGAGTCGGGGACGACGGGCGGCGACGGAGTCGTGGCGGCGTGGTTCCGGCGAGGAGGAGGGCGAGGACGAGCGACGAATAAGGGAAGGCGGCACCGACGACGGCGGGTGGTGGGGCGGCTCCAGCGGGGATTCCAGGCAGCGGCGATGGTGAACGCCCCCGATCCCGAAGAGGGGGAGTGGAACGAGCGGGCCGACTGGGGGAGGGGGTGGTTTGCCCCGATCTAGAAATCGGGGGGAGTGGGGGAGCGAGCGAGAGAGAGTGGGGGTCGGGGTAGTGGGGGAGAGGGGCTAGGGTTTCTGGCTCTCGGTGGGGAGTAGTAGCGGGCGTGGTTGGGCCGGCCTAGCGGCCCAGTAGCCTGCTAGGCCAAGGCCCAGCTAGGGGGGGTCCTTTTACTTTGTTTTGTTTTTTTAATCATGTTTAGTCTTTTCTTTTTATTTATTTTCTTTCCTGTTTTAAATCATTTTAAATTATGTAGGCACTTTATAAAAATGTGTTTATTACACCATATTTACTTAAGCAAAATATGGCACCGCCCGAACATTTTTGTTTTAACTTTTTAAAACTTTTGTTGTTTGCCATTAATTTAAATTTGAATTTTGAAGCGGTTTCAAATTAACGCGAGATTTAACAACAGTAACCGTGGTGACGTGGCATCGTTAACATGGGATTACTGTAGCATGATTATCCGGGCGTCACAATTCTCCTCCACTACAAGAAATCTCGTCCAGAGATTTAAGAGGGGAGTAAGGAGGAAAGTTCTGGTTACGCAATTCTGACGGGTGTCCCCGGTCTTGGTTGCTCTTCTCGAAGAGGTCGATCCATTATGTTGATGTCTTCATTCTCTGTTTCAAGGCATCATGATGAAGTCTTCATCCTTTCTCCGGGATCTCTATCGTCCTATGAACGCGATCAAGGGGAAAAACTCGGGAAGAACGCATCTCCACTAAGATGGGCATCTGAAGGTGAACTCAATGGGAAATACACAAGGTACCCCCACGAGTTGTATTTCAGTGAATTCGTTGAGTGCAATATACGATGGTACCAAAGTTTCAAACGGGTAGGCAATCATTCAATGACTAGACAGAAGTTGGAATGGGGGTTTGAACAACGAGAATAACATGGTGTTTGATTCCAGGATGAATAGTGGTATAGCATTTAGCTCGTGAATCACATACGAAGCCAGGTGCAAAGGATACATTAGAATCCGGGTTGTAAAGGAGAGTCAGGTTTCGATCCAGTGGACCTATGGGTTATGGGCCCACCATGTGGGTTGAAAGTAGGAAGGGTGGTGACATCTTGTACCGCGACAGGGAGGCATGTCAGTGGATAGCTTGTCAGCTATGTCGGCAACAATGTCGGTACCAAGGACGGGGAACGAAGAAAGCAATTTTCCTGCTTGATGAACGAGGCAAACCAATTGGCAAAGTTATCACCCATCGGTGGTTACCGGAATGTCATCAACAATAGTAACAGGATCTTACAGACAGAATGGTACAACAAGGTGCCTACCAAAGCAGGGAATTTTCTCTACTTAGTTAAGTCAGATTCAGGAAAGGTTAAACAAAAGAATGGACAGGAAAACGCGATTATCAAATTAAACAGAACAATGGAAAGGAAAATTGTGATTACACACAATTATTAGGAGTATCTCCTTCCCATGTACAAGCAGAACATGGTATACAGGGTAGGAGAGCAAGTACCCAACCATTCAGATAAGAGGCAAGGATTAATCAAGATGTTACCCATACAACGGTGTTTGGATAACTGACCAAGAAACATTTAGCTTCGCGCCTCCAATGTTCTTATTGAAGAGCGGGGTATCATAGTCATGCTTCGAGGTAGCAATGATATGGTGTTTCAATCAAGGGCCAGACTTTGGATACACAAATGATCCATCAGGAGCAACTTATAAAATAAGTCTTACAATTTCCTCTTGGAAGAATGGTTATCCTAGCAAAGAAATTATAATGATATGTCCTCCAACCAGGGGTGCTAGGCATGACATCATATTACCGGGTCATCAAAGGACCAACATCATAACTCGTGGAAAGTTGTCCCAACCATCATACCTGACCGAGATTCAGATTCGATTGGCGTCAGGATACCTCAGGCTCAGGATGCTTGAGAAGAAAAGGTGCAACACGAACCGACGAGATGACAATGTAAGATTCTCGGGAAATGACTATGGAAGTGAGTTCGAAGACGAGAATTCATCATCATTAAACCAAGGAGAGGATGAGGGGGTGGTTGATGGAATCAGCGGCAATTCATCGAGATTAACAAAAGATGGATTTCCACAATTATGTGAACAAGGAGATAACATTTGTCAGATCAAATGGTATAATGATGTATGCTCGAGGAAAACATACACAATTAAACATTGGTTGAAAGGTGCACCCGAATATGGGCTGGGTTGCACGACCAACCTTGGAATGGTGATTCAATAATCAATAGTCTAAGAATGAACGGCCGACCATTAACTACAAAGCAAGAGGGTTGCTAGAAGGGCAAAATCCAAACAACACCGTTCACTTGTTGGAAGCAACACGGGGACCAAGAAAGAATGGTAATGGTGAGAGGTGTCACTATACCAAGAATTCTTAAGAGGTGGAGTAATCCTCATGACATTCTTGATATAAAAGATGGTAATACTCCAAGGTAAAGAAGAAGAAATGCTGGATAGCAAGGAACTCAATGTATAACACAGAACACGAACAAGTTTGTGTTGGGGGGAAGGTAGTAGAGTGGTCGATGATAACACTAATCAACGAGGGCAAGGATGGTCTTTCTCAATATAAATTCAATTGATATCCTGGAAGAGCTCGGACTGCTGATGATGATCACGACATAGCAGTCGAGAGATTTCAAGATGTAATCGATCGGTGATGACATCAAGTCAAAGGAATGATGAAGCGAAAGGTTATTGGAACCACGGGTATGGCACAAACACGGAATCAAGCTTGTTGTTCAAGGCGAAATGATATGACAATGAGGATCGATGTAAGGTTAGTTCATCGTCAAAAATTGTGCTCCGGGAAGAAGGACCAGGTAGCACAGTAAAAATCGGCACGACAAGGATATAGCCAAACAGGCTAGGAATGACGTGATTGAGTTCAAACTCGTAAGTAATGAAGGTTACCAAGAGTTGCTTAATCGCGATGCGGACTCGAGTCAGTTATCGGTGTCTTTGAGTGTTAAATAACTCAGAGCCCGTGAAAAATTGGAATCAATGAGAATGTAGCACTTGATGAAGAACTCATAAGAAGTTATGTAGTTCCGTGATAATCTTGAGATACCAGGGGGGTAATACTCGACGACAAATCAAAGTAGAGGTTGGACTGGGGTATTACTCTGTAGAAGGCAAGTGCTTAAACTTGCACGAGAAATGGTATTTAAAGGAGAACATGGTCGGAAACCACGATCATAAATGATCAAATCCCAGATATAAGATGAACTTATACCAAGGGAATAGTTATTATTTCAAGAAGCTTCCATGATAGGATCTACATCGTGTCCATGGGCATGAACACAAAGGTTCAAGGTCGACTCCCACTTCCTCAATGCATAACCTTCCATTCACTTCTCATTTTTCAGAGAAGTTGTAATGTTTAAGTTTTATCTAGCAAAACACTGGAAGAGTATGACTCGTGAAAATTTTCAAGTTCACACATATTAGGGAGGGCATAGGTTCATCCCATCAAGGCATCTTAGGAACGTATACCATCAACTTCAGGGGTAAATAACTCAGCTCGGAGGTAGAGCATGGTCGACAAAGCAGAGGATACAATTTACCAAAGGCATTATGTATCAGGGGAAGGTCTCACAAAGTTATTGAATATGAAGGACGCTGACGGATAAAATCCAACAATGGACCTGATGGTCCACAAGGGGTCTGACGTGAGCATCGGTACTTAACTAGAGGAAGAAGAATGCAAGGGCAGTGGATTATAGAAACAACTGACTTATCTAGAGTTCAAATGCAAAGGAATTAAGATTTTCAAATCAAGGGATCAGAAGCAATGTTCTGATTAGGGATGGTTAAGTAGAATAGCCTTAGGGGTACAGTCGACGGCAATTGGATTGGTTGAGAACCAGCGCATGTTTAAAATGATGTCTGAGCCGGAAAGATAATTTAAAAGGATCAACTGATGATTGCGTGCATTCGCACTCATGTTGAATCAAAAGGATCAAAATGACGGTGCCTAAGAATACTAACGAATATTTCCAGACATATGGAAAGCATCCATCATGCAAGTAGTCAAGTATTGCAGAGCAATAAGCTACTAAGGATTTTTGGAGGATCGAATAATATTTCGAAGACCATTGTGAAACACATGAACAACTGGGGGATGAGCGGATACTCGATAAGTGCGAGAATTATCCGTATGGGTATTCAGGTGACAAAGAACAGCAAGGCAGTAAGATTAAAGGATTATCGAAACAACGAAGAGTGTTTCGGGGTATCTTGTAATAACAAGACCAACTGGGGATGAATATAAGAATAACAACTGTAAGTAGTTATCCATAAGGGTTGACGGTGGAAGGGGAATTGCAAACGCGATGAACACAAGTTCTCGGGTTAACAGCGGAGAGTATCTTCAGGGTCTTCACGTGCAGCAGACGATCATCAGTAATAAGGGGCTCTCCAGGTGAAAGTGATAACGAGATCCTAATGTTAGATTTAGCAAAATTCATTTAACCCGAATAGAAGAGAGATCAGAGTCCCAGAGTATAGATAAGGAGTAAAAGATCCTAATACCACCCAATGGCGACGTGGGCCCATGGGCCACACAGCCATGTTAGTAAAAGTTTTGTAAACTCTAGACTCGAGTTCGGCCAAGGAGTGTGGAAGGGGGATTCCTACAGGCAGTCGGCTCTGATACCAACTTGTGACGCCCCCGATTCAATTGTACACTAATCATGCATGCAAACGTGTACGATCAAGATCAGGGACTCACGGGAAGATATCACAACACAACTCTAAAAACGTAAATAAGTCATACAAGCATCATAATACAAGCCAGGGGCCTCGAGGGCTCGAATACAAGTGCTCGATCATAGACGAGTCAGCGGAAGCAACCATATCTGAATACAGACATAAGTTAAACAAGTTTGCCTTAAGAAGGCTAGCACAAACTGGGATACAGATCGAAAGAGGCGCAGGCCTCCTGCCTGGGATCCTCCTAACTACTCCTAGTCGTCGTCAGCAGCCTGCACGTAGTAGTAGGCACCTCCAGTGTAGTAAGAGTCGTCGTCGACGGTGGCGTCTGGCTCCTGGGCTCCAAAGTCTGGTTGCGGCATCCGAGAAGAAGAGGAAAACGGGGGAAAAGAGGGAGCAAAGCAACCGTGAGTACTCATCCAAAGTACTCGCAAGCAAGGAGCTACACTACATATGCATGGGTATATGTGTAAGGAGGCCATATCAGTGGAATGAACTGCAGAATGCCAGAATAAGAGGGGGATAGCTAGTCCTATCGAAGACTACGCTTCTGGCAGCCTCCGTCTTGCAGCATGTAAAAGAGAGTAGATTGAAGTCCTCCAAGTAGCATCGCATAGCATAATCCTACCCGACGATCCTCTCCTCGTCGCCCTGTTAGAGAGCGGTCACCGGGTTGTATCTGGCACTTGGAAGGGTGTGTTTTATTAAGTATCCGGTTCTAGTTATCATAAGGTCAAGGTACAACTCCGGGTCGTCCTTTTACCGAGGGACACGGCTATTCGAATAGATAAACTTCCCTGCAGGGGTGCACCACATAACCCAACACGCTCGATCCCATTTGGCCGGACACACTTTCCTGGGTCATGCCCGGCCTCGGAAGATCAACACGTCGCAGCCCCACCTAGGCCTAACAGAGAGGTCAGCACGCCGGTCTAACTCCTATGGCGCAGGGGTCTGGGCCCATCGCCCATTGCACACCTGCACGTTGCGTGGGCGGCCGAAAGCAGAACTAGCCCCCTAATACAAGAGCAGGCTTACGTTCCAATCCGGCGCGCGCCGCTCAGTCGCTGACGTCTAGAAGGCTTCGGCTGATACCACGACGTCGAGTGCCCATATCTTTCCCACGTAGTTGGTTAGTGCGTATAGACCAAATGGCCAGACTCAGATCAAATACCAAGATCTCGTTAAGCGTGTTATTATGAAGCAACCGCGGACGCCGACCAGGGCCAGGCCCACCTCTCGCCTAGGTGGTCTCAACCTGCCCTGTCGCTCCGCCACAAAGATCCACACAGAGGGTCATCGGAACAAAGGTCCTTTCAGCCCCCAATCCGTGAATCACTCGCGGGTACTCTTCGAGCGGACCCGACTTTAGTCACCATCTGAAGTAAGTATATATGTATAGTATATACTCGTGATCACCTCCCGAGTGATCACGTCCCAATAGTATAGCAAGGCAGACTGACAAGAATGTAGGGCCAATGATGATAAACTAGCATCCTATACTAAGCATTTAGGATTGCGGGTAAGGTATCAATGACTGTAGCAACAATGACAGGCTATGCAACAGAATAGGAATAACCGAACAGTAACATGCTACACTACTCTAATGCAAGCAGTATAGAGAAGAATAGGCAATATCTGGTGATTAGGGGGGGGCTTGCCTGGTTGCTCTGGCAAGGAGAGGGGTCGTCAACTCCGTAGTCGAACTGGGCAGCAGCAGCGTCGGTCTCGTAGTCTACCGGAGAGAAGAGGGGGAAGAAACAATAAATACAATGCAAACAAATGCATAACAATGCATGACAAGACAAGTAACGATGCTAGGTGTGCCCAAACGCGGTAGTAGGTGATACTGACGAAGGAGGAAAACATCCGGGAAAGTATCCCCGGTGTTTCGCGTTTTCGGGCAGAGGTACCGGAGGGGGAAAGTCGCGTGTTTGCTATGCTAGGGAGGTGTGGCGAACGAACGGGCTGCGTATCCGAATTTGTCTCGTCGTTCTGAGCAACTTTCATGTACAAAGTATTTTCATCCGAGCTACGGTTTATTTTATATGAATTTTAAAAGATTTAAATTAATTTTAGCATTTATTTAATTAATTTAATACAACATTATCCAGAATAGTGCATGCTGACATCATCATGACATCAGCAGTCAACAGAGGTGTTGACTGGGTCAATCTGGCATGTGGGTCCCAGCTGTCATTGAGTGTTAATTAACCCAACAGATTAATTAACTAACCTAAGTGATTAGGTTAATCTAATCAAGATTAATTAAGTTAATTAATTACTTAATTGTTTTCTTAATGATTCCTTTTATTCTTTTTTTATATAAAACGTTTAGGGGCGGGGCCCTCCTGTCATTGGCCCAGGGGCCCTTAGCGGGCACGGGCGCTGCGGGTAACAGGCGCGGGCGTGGTGGCCGGCCCCAACAGGGCGCCCGAGGGGGTGCCGGCGAGGCGCAGAGCGGGGCGAGGCTGGCGGGGCGCCACCGGCGACCGCACAAGCGGCAACAGGGCGTAGGGGGCCCAGGTTGGCACGGAACGAGAAGGACAAGGCGCGGGGCGGCAGTCGTGGGTTCAGGGGAGGAGGAGCAGCGGGGGAGGCCGCTAGCCACGACGAACTAGGCAGGGTGCGGGTGTCTCCGAGCGGTGCAGTGGGGCGAGGCCACCGTGGTGACGGGGCGCGCGCAACTCGACTGGTCCCTGGCGCCGACTGGGGCGGAGGAGGGCGCCGACCAGATGCTCGCGGGGGCGCGCGCGGGGTAGCGCGGGGAAGACAGAGATTAGGGAGGTGCGGTGCTCACTGCGGGGAGTAGGGTCCGGGCAGTGGGGGTCGAGGAGGAGTCAGGGACGACGGGCAGCGACGGAGTCGTGGCGGTGTGGTTCCGGCGAGGAGGAGGGCGAGGACGAGCGACGAAGAAGGGAAGGCGGCACCGACGACGACGGGTGGTGGGGCGGCTGCAGCGGGGATTCCAGGCAGCGGCGGCGGCGAACGCCCCCGATCCCGAAGAGGGGGAGTGGAACGAGCAGGCCGACTGGGGGAGGGGGTGGTTTGCCCCGATCTAGAAATCGGGGGGAGTGGGGGAGCGAGCGAGAGAGAGTGGGGGTCGGGGTAGTGGGGGAGAGGGGCTAGGGTTTCTGGCTCCCGGTGGGGAGTAGTAGCGGGTGCGGTTGGGCCGGCCTAGCGGCCCAGTAGCCTGCTGGGCCAAGGCCCAGCTAGGGGGGTCCTTTTACTTTGTTTTGTTTTTGTTTTAATCATGTTTAGTCTTTTCTTTTTATTTATTTTCTTTCCTGTTTTAAATTATTTTAATTTATCTAGGCACTTTATAAAAATGTGTTTATTACACCATATTTACTTAAGCAAAATATGGCACCGCCCGAACATTTTTGTTTTAACTTTTAAAAACTTTTGTTGTTTGCCATTAATTTAAATTTGAATTTTGAAGCGGTTTCGAATTAACGCGAGATTTAACAACAGTAACCGTGGTGACGTGGCATCGTTAACATGGGATTACTGTAGCATGATTATCCGGGCGTCACATTAGTTGTCATCAGGACAACGGCGGTAGGCAGAGGCGAGCGGCCTTGGTTTTATTGAGAACCCCTCCCCCCTCTTGGACTAGGGAATAGAAGCCAAAAAATTATGCACTAGTGGTTTAGTGAATCCGCTAGCCGAAGCTTATTTTCTTTAAAAAAATCCTTTAAAATGTGATTTTTGCGGAATGCGCTAAAAATGCTCTTAAGTGCTCTGGTGTGATATGACCATGGCCTAAATGACTTCTTGATCAACAATAACCTTTGGCTTTGAATGGAATCATGCGCCGGTGCCCATCGGTCCATTCGAGAAGAAGAAATTGGTCAACTCTTGGGACTTTTTTTTATGATTTTTAATTTTATCTTCTAGGGTGTTCTATTGCAAGATCTGAGTTTTATCCACAATCAACATTGGCCCTTACTTTCATGCTGGAGTCTCGCGGCTGGCGCCTCAGTCCGTTCGAGAAGAAGAAGAAAGTCGGCATTAGGGATTTTCTTACCTTTTTATTTACATTAAATTTAAAAATAGTGTATGAATGCATGATTTTTTTTGTGGGCCGTTATGCATGAATCTTCATCGTCTAACTAATGTGAACCACTTGTAATTGGATAATAACCAGGTGGCATGTGTGGTAAGCAATTCAACCAGTTAAATAAAAAACTTGTGATTGGATAGTTTTTTTTCGAAAAGGGGGGACTTCCGGGTCTCTGCATCAGAATGATGCATACGACCAACTTATTAAACAAATAAATAGGTTCAACAAGGTCTTAAAGTCTCAGAACGAAAATAAAGGAGAGCTCACAAAGAGCTAAAAAGGCGAAAAACAAACTCGCCACAAAAAGCCACAACCGGCTGGCATAACAAAGATAGGTAAACTAAGTGCCTATCCTATTACATGACCGCCATCCAAACCGGTTGAAGATATCCCGTGCTACCATCTCCCAGCGGATAGATCCAGTAACCAAATGCTCCCTGGCCTCCGTCAGAGTGAGTAGCGACCACATACGGATCAACGCAGTGGCTCGGAAAATAACTTGCAAAAAATGAATATTTGTTGTTCTGTTAAAAACCAAATCATTTCTGCAGTTCCAGACTGCCCATAGTAAAGCACAGAGTCCTACGCGAATGTGTCTCACTGTTTCGGGCCCTATCCCATTAAGCCACGTTCCAAATAACGTGTTGACAGACCTCGGTAGAGTAATGTTAAATGCAATATGGACTGTCCGCCAAAGAACTTTGGCTAACGGACAGTCAAGAAAAAGGTGTTTGATAGTTTCATCCCGATCAGAGAAACTACACCTAGTAGTTCCTGTCCAATTACGCTTTGCCAAATTTTCCTTGGTTAAAATTACTTGTTTATGGACAAACCACATAAACACTTTGATTTTTAAAGGAACTTTGACAGCCCACATGTTTGGAACTAGGAATCGAGCTTGAATTGTTAACATCAACATACATTGATTTAACTGTAAATTCTCCAGACCTAGTAAGTTTCCAGCGTAGTTTATCGGGCTGTTGAGATAGTTGAACCTCAATCATTCTACCTACTAGATGGAGCCATTCTTCCCAACGGTTGCCAATTAGCGTTCTTCTGAACTGCATATTAAGGGGAGTGGATTGAAGTACCGTTGCAACGAATGCCTCACGTCGTTGAACAATACGATACAGAGACGGGTATTGAATGGCAAGGGGGGGTCTCTCCGAGCCAAGTATCCTCCCAGAATCGCGTGCTAGCGCCGTTGCCAATAAGAAACTTTGTCCTATTAAACAAGGTTACCTTGCCTTGTTATCACCTGGGACAAAGTTTTGGAATGAAGATACTTGCTACGAAGGATCTGCGCCCAAGTGGCATCAGTCTCTACCGATAACTTCCACAGCCACTTGCTAAGAAGACATCTGTTCTTGACCTCAAGATTCTCAATACCAAGACCCCCTTGGTCTTTCGGTCGACAGATGATATCCCATTTGGCGATTCGGTATTTTCTTTTTAGTTCATCGCTCTGCGAGAAGAAACGTGGTCGATAGAAGTCCAGTCTTTTCCTAACTCCAACTGGGACTTCGAAGAACGACAAAAGAAACATAGGCATACTCGTGAGAACCGAGTTTATCAGAATTAATCGGCCTCCATATGACATGAGCTTGCCCTTCCAGCAACTCAGTTTCTTTTCAAATCGGTCCTCGATGCACTTCCATTCTCTGTTTGTCAGCTTGCGTTGGTGAATTGGGATACCTAAGTACGTGAAAGGTAAAGTCCCCAATTCGCACCCAAACAATTGCCTATATGCCTCTTGTTCATCATTGACTCTACCAAAGCAGAATAATTGGCTTTTGTGAAAGTTAGTCTTTAACCCGGACAATTGTTCAAATAAGCATAACACCAGCTTCATGTTTCTCGCTTTGGCCAAGTCATGCTCCATAAAGATGATCGTATCATCGGCGTACTGTAGGATAGACACACCTCCATCAACTAGATGAGGTACCAAGCCACCCACCTGACCAACCTCCTTAGCCCTTCCTATCATAATTGCCAACATATCAACTACAATGTTGAACAAGATAGGAGACATCAGATCCCCTTGTCTCAGGCCCTTATGTGTCTGGAAATAATGACCTATGTCATCATTCACTTTAATTCCAACACTCCCTTTTTGCGTGAACGATTGTACCTGGTGTCGCCAGGCTTCATCAAAACCTTTCATACGCAAGGCCTGTTGAAGGAATGGCCATTTGACTTTATCGTACACTTTCTCGAAATCCACCTTAAAAACAACTCCATCTAATTTTTTCGAGTGGATTTCATGGAGCGTTTCATGAAGGACCACCACCCCTTCTAGGATGTTTCTGTCCGGCATGAAAGCAGTTTGGGACTGCTGCACCACAGAATGCGCAATCTGTGTGAGCCTATTAGTCTCAACCTTGGTGAAAATTTTGAAACTAACATTGAGAAGTCAGATCGGCCTGAACTGCTCAATTCTCACAGCCTCCGTTTTCTTAGGAAGCAATGTTATTGTTCCAAAATTTAAGTGAAATAACTGAAGCTGTTCAGAGAATAGATCATGGAACATTGGTAGCAAATCTCCCTTGATAATATGCCAACACTTTTTATAGAACTCAACCGGAAATCCATCCGGCACTGGAGCCTTATTGTTTTTCATCTGCGCAATAGCTTCAAACACCTCTTTCTCCGAGAACGGGGCAACCAAAATATCACTATCATCAACAGTGAGTTGAGGCACATCCTCAATCCTGGACTCATCCAGGGACACACAATTATCCTCCGGAGGACCAAACAACTGCTTATAGAACTCGATAATGTATAATTTTATGTTATCCTGACCTAAAATAGTTCCTTCATCTTGTTCAAGCTGAAATATTCTCTTCTTTCTGTGCTTGCCATTAGCGATCAAGTGAAACAATTGAGTGTTCGCGTCCCCCTGGACAACTTTGCGGACCTTAGCCCGCAACGCCCACTTTAATTCCTCTCCACGGAGAAGCTCTTTCAACCTCATCTCTGCTTCTAGCTTAGCATGAAGCTCCATGGCTTGCAAAATTGTGGATTCGGCTTTTAAATCTAGGGACTGAATAAGTGTAAGGAGCCTTTCTTTTTCGACCTTATAAATCCCACTAAGGTGCTTAGACCACCCACGTAAGAAACTTCTCAAATGCCTAATCTTATCCTGCCAGCGCTCAACGGAAGTCCTACCTCCTGCATCTTTAGCCCATTCCTTGGCTATCAGATCCAAGAAGCCTTCACGTTCAAACCATGCCAGCTCGAATGAAAAGGAGTTTTTGTTTCTCACGTGGTTGGGCTCACCAGAGTCCACGAATAAAGGCGTGTGATCAGAGATTCCGCGCGAGAGAGCCTGGACCGTTACCAAAGGGAATTTCTGTTCCCATTCGACGCTCGCTAGGACTCGATCCAACTTCTCAAACGTCGGGTTTGGCAAAGCATTTGCCCAAGTAAATTTTCTACTGGAAACCTCTATCTCTCTCAGATCCAAGCGTTCAATAATGGTATTAAACATAAACGACCATCTTTCGTCAAAATTATCATTATTCTTTTCCTCTCTCCTCCTAATGATATTAAAGTCACCCCAACTAAAATTGGGAGCTGCTCAGTAAGGAGGACACTGCTACTCCGGGCCCATCGGAGTTCAAGTTTTACACTTAATATTGGTGCTTGTATTTTTTGAATTTATTTCAGGCTTTTCCACGATATACGTTTAATAGTAGGAAATGTTTCTGTCGACTATGAAGATGTCCATGTCGACTTTATCAATTTTAAGATGATATTCCGGCTCGCTTTGGAGATGCTTATAAGGATAAAATGTGCGCTTGTTCTGGGTAAAAAATTGATGATAAGGGACCGATCGGGCGACAAAAGATGCAAGATTTGGCTGCAATACCATATGCATTGAGCACATTAAAACAGGATCCATACCAAACGGCGCAAATACACGCACCACTTTTTCTTCAGATTGTTTGGAGGATTCGAAGTGTCCAAGGAAGCGTCGACATTATCCTGGCCCATGCATGGCATGGGGTCACACACGTACTAGCACGTGCCACTTCCCAGGTGCAGTGCAACTTGCAGTTGCATGCACCATTATTTGGGTTTGCCTCTCGATGCGCCGGAACCACCGGGGCCACCCCAGGCTGGAAAGCTCACCCTACTGCCACTAACTGGTACCGCTAACAGAGATGCCTTTACACAAAAGATAAAGGCAGTAATAACCACGTTGTGTATATTTCTCGTACAGATGTGCACGTGATGGAAAAGACAAGACAGGCTGTGCATTGCACTATTGAAAAAAAAGGGGGAAGAGGGCACGGGGCCGCATGGGGCACGCACTAGTTGAACCTCGTATGATGGCATAGTAAATTTTAAGTCTTAGTTGTTAAAACTTACGAGTTTTGTTTGAAACTTGTGTTTTTCTCGCTCGCTTTCATCAAGTTTCGTAGATAAAAATTTAAAACATTTTTTTGTTGATTACACGCACACAAATTAGGATTATCGATCGCTTGTACTAAGTTTTAAGAGTTAAATAATATTTATTTTCAAAATTCACCGAAACTTATTCAAAACGGATCTTATCTTGAAAGCCTTCATCAGACAAACACGAATATGAAAACATAATTTAATTTGGACAATTCTTTCATGTTGAAAGATATTGTCCGTCTCACTCCATCAGTTTGGACTTTTGAATGAGTTGGCTGGAGTATGAATTCAATATGATATCAGACCCAAGAGGTCTTAAGTTCAAGACCCTACCAACGCAGTATTAAAACAAAAAGATTCCACGGGGTATATCGATCACACGCCCAAGGACTAAATAAACATAGACATGAGGGGGGTGTTGAAATATATTGCCCGTCTCTCTCCATCAGTTCAAACTTTTGGATGAGTTGGCTGAACCATGAATTTAATAGTCTGCAACAACGCCGACGTCCACGGCGGCTTTGGACCCCGCTGCCGTGCTTCCCTCGGCCTTTGCCATACCTCATCGCCATTGATCCGCTCCGAGTTGCCGCTACCGTCGACTACTTGGATCCAACAGAGAACTGCAACAGAGCCTCGCCGCCACTGTTGATTGTGTGAGACTCTCTCGACGGCTTCATCCGGCGGCGGCAGGGGATGAAATCGGAGATGAGAAGGCGCTGGCATGACGAACAGAACGTCACCCGTGTCGTCCGTCCGGACAATGCAGGGCAGTTAGTATCTGCACGTATTGATTTGTTCAACTGTTCATCGGTACCCTGGTCATGAGTCACGGGGATGAGGAACGCGTGCACAGTGACTGTTCAAAGTCTTGTAGTGTGAAGATGTACTACAAGATCAATTCACATTAGTTGGAAAAAGAAGGTAGTTCCCTCAAATAAAAAAAAGTAGTCCAGAAAAAGGGAAGATGACAGGGTGGGTGTGAAGTAGCAAAGAAACCATTGAAGACACGGGCAGACGGACGCCGTTAGAGCAATTAGAATTCCAGGCTTATAGCCTCCTTACTCCCCCCATCCGCCAAAGAGCGTGCATTAGGTTCCAGAATTTTTCCCAGAATAAGTGTACGTCTGGCTCCACCGCTGGTACTTTTACATTCACCCCCTTGGTCTACGCCTCGAGGTCACCGCAACGAGCGACGCCCCAATCCTCTCGTCCTCTCCCAAATCGAAGCCAGTCTTCTTCCTCTCCCAAAACTCTCTCCCTCCCGATCCAATCCCAGATTGCTGAGAGTCAATCATCCAATCCAAGGCCATGCTGGTCATGCAGAGATTAATGGCGGCCGGTCCATATAAGCTGCCAGTAGGAGGAACAGAGGAGCCCTGGATCCATGGAAGGCGGCAGAGGAGCGGTAGGCGGAGGAGCGGGCGGAGGAGCAGAAGTCAACGATGGCCAGCGAGGCAAGGCCGTCGCGACAGCCTGCGGCGCAACACACGACTGGGGCGGATCTGGTCCTGGAGGCCCTCGCCTTTCTCAGGCAGCACGGTTCCGCCCTCGTCCACCCTCGTGGGTCCTTCAGCGGAGCGGTGTTGGAGCCTATATTTCTAGGTTCCTTGAGCTGGAGCGGGAGCAGGGGATGGGGGTAAAGTCGGTGTCGGGCACGTAGGCGTTGTTGTTGGGGAACGCAGTAATTTCAAAAATTTCCTACACACACGCGAGATCATGGTGATGCATAGCAACGAGAGGGGAAAGTGTTGTCCATGTACCCTCATACACCGAAAGCGGAAGTGTTATGACTACGCGGTTGATGTAGCCATACGTCTTCACGATCCGACCGATCCTAGTACCGAAAGCACGACACCACCGTGATCTGCACACGTTCGGCTCGGTGATGTCCCACGAACTCTTGATCCAACTGAGTGTCGAGGGAGAGCTTCGTGGGCAGACGGCGTGATGACGGTGATGATGAAGCTACCGGCGCAAGGTTCGCCTAAGCACTGCAACAATATGACCGAGGTGGATTATGGTGGAGGGGGGCACCACACACGGCTGATACGTCTCCAACGTATCTATAATTTATGAAGCATTCATGTTATTATCCTATCTGTTTTGCATGCTTACGGGCTTTATTATACACTTTTATATTACTTTTGGGACTAACCTACTAACCGGAGGCCCAGCCCATATTGCTGTTTTATTGCCTGTTTCAGTATTTCGAAGAAAAGGAATATCAATTGGAGTCCAAACGGAATGAAACCTTCGGCGGCGTGATTTTTGGGAAGAATATGATCCTGGAGACTTGGAGTTCACATCAGAAGATCCTCGAGGCAGCCACGAGATAGGAGGGCGCCCCCCCTGTAGGGCGCGCCCCCCTGTCTCGTGGGCCCCTCGAGCACCTCCCGACCGACTTCTTTCGCCTATATAAGCCCACGTACCCTAAAACCATCGAATATCAAGATAGATCGGGAGTTCCGCCGTCACAAACTTCTGTAGCCACCAAAAACCTCTCGGGAGCCCATTTCGGCACCCTGCCGGAGGGGGAATCCATCACCGGTGGCCATCTTCATTATCCCGGCGCTATCCATGATGATGAGGGAGTAGTTCACTCTCGGGGCTGAGGGTATGTACCAGTAGCTATGTGTTTGATCTCTCTCTCGTGTTCTCTCTCTGGCACGATCTTGATGTATCGCGAGCTTTGCTATTATAGTTGGATCTTATGATGTTTCTACCCCTCTACTCTCTTGTGATGAATTGAGTTTTCCTCTTGAAGTTATCTTATCGGATTGAGTCTTTAATGATTTGAGAACACTTGATGTATGTCTTGCCATGATTATCTGTGGTGACAATGGGATATCATGTGCCACTTGATGTATGTTTTGGTGATCAACTTGCGGGTTCCGCCCATGAACCTATGCATAGGGGTTGGCACACGTTTTCGTCTTGACTCTCCGGTAGAAACATTGGGGCACTATTTGAAGTACTTTGTGTTGGTTGAATAGATGAATCTGAGTTTGTGTAATGCATATCGTATAATCATGCTCACGGATACTTGAGGTGACAATGGAGTATCTAGGTGACATTAGGGTTTTGGTTGATTTGTGTCTTAAGGTGTTATTCTAGTATGAACTCTATGATGGATTGAGCGGAAAGAATAGCTTCATGTTATTTTACTACGAACTCTTGAATAGATAGAACAGAAAGGATAACTTTGAGATGGTTTCGTACCCTACCATAATCTCTTCGTTTGTTCTCCGCTATTAGTGGCTTTGGAGTGACTCTTTGTTGCATGTTGAAGGATTGCTATATGATCTATCTATGTTATTATTGTTGAGAGAACTTGCACTAGTGAAAGTATGAACCCTAGGCCTTGTTTCCTATCATTGCAATACCATTTACGCTCACCTTGCTGTTTTTATAATTTCAGATTACAAATACCTTTATCTACCATCTATATTGCACTTGTATCACCATCTCTTCGCTGACCTAGTGCACCTATACAATTTACCATTGTATTGGGTGTGTTGGGGACACAAGAGACTCTTTGTTATTTGGTTGCAGGGTTGTTTGAGAGAGACCATCTTCATCCTATGCCTCCTACGGATTGATAAACCTTGAGGGAAATTTGCTACTGTCCACCAAACCTGTGCACTTGCAGGACCAACAACGTCTACAAGAAGAAGGTTGTGTAGTAGACATCAAGCTCTTTTCTGGCGCCGTTGCCGGGGAGGTGAGTGCTTGAAGGTATATCTTTAGATCTTGCAATCGAATCTTTTTGTTTCTTGTTTTATCACTAGTTTATTTTATAAAAGAAAATTACAAAATAAAAATGGAGTTAAGTTTGTCTCATGCTTCGTCTTTTTAATATATTTCGTGAGTTTGATGGAAAGGAAAATTGTGCTCAAGTGCTAGAAGAAGAATGCTTTAAAATGCTTGGTACTAAATGTTTTAATGATGAGCATGATTGCAATGTTGTTAGTATACACTCCTTGAATATCCATAGTACTAATGATGATTGCTCTAGTCATGATAAAAATATATCTTATGAGCATGTCAACTTTTGTGGAGTGCATGTTTGCATGAACACAACAAATAGAGAAGATATTTATTGCAAGAGGCATAAGCATTTAGAAACTAAATGGTTGCAAGAAAGGCTAAATGTGAGTGCTGAAAATTTGAATTTCCTTTGCCGTACTTGTGAACTTTGCAATGAACGTGGTCATTTACATCTCCTATGCAAGTTGTTTCATGATCGAATCGTGTCCAAAAATAGTAATGATGTGATCTCCCTTGCTCATTACAATGAACTTAGTTTGCTTTTGGGTTATGAAGAATTGAAACGTTTACTTAAGGACCTTCCGGAATTTGCCCATAAGAAATTCCTTGATATTGATCTAGAGAAGATTTATTTGTATTGTGCGAAGAATTGCATTGAAAATCCTTATATTGCCAATTACATAAAGAAAAGAAAGCAAATAGAAGATGATGAGAATGCTAATTAAAGGGAAGAGACTTCCCAATATCCTCCTATTATTTCTTATGATGAATCAGGTAACGAGGAGGAGCTTTCTATAAAACCAATCTCATCAATAAGGAGCTCAAAGAGGAAGGTTCAACCCACACATAATGTGAAGAAGAAAAGGAAAAGAAGGGGCAACAAAGGTAAAAAGGTATCCCTTTCAAATGATGTTGCTCCTACTACTCATTGTGATGATGATAATTGCTATACTATTGGTGCTATCCATATTTTTAATGATGAGAGTGATTATGCTTATGATATGAAAGGGCCCAAGCTTGGGGAAGCTATGTTTGATGATGATGAAATATTTGAGAATTTATTTGCCGAAATTAATGTTTGTCCCAAGCTTGGGGATGCTACATTTAGTGAACATGATATTTTTAGCATCCCAAGTTTTGATATGCAAATTTGTTGTGATGATAGCATGCCTCCTACATATGATGATTATATTGATGAAAGTGGGTTCGCAAGAGAGTCAACTTTATGAAGTAGTGATCCCACTATTTTTGAGGATGTTGAATTTTATTGTGATGAATACGAAAGTGGATTTGGAAGAGTGTCAACTTTATTTAGTGATTCCACTATCTTGGGAGAGGTTTCAATCGATTACGATGAGAACGAAGTTGCTACTTATGATGATTATTGTGATGAAACTTATGCTATAAAAAGTAGTGATGATTATATTTACAAATCTTGTCATGATTATGATTACCCTTTTTCTGAACATTACTCTTTTAATATGGAAACAATTTTTAGTGTTCAAGTCTCTTATGATACTCCCACTATTCCGAATGAGAAGAATTTTGCTTATGTGGAGAGTAGTAAATTTTCTATGCTAGTAGATCATGAAAAGAATGCTTTAGGTGCTGGTTATATTGTTTAATTCATTCATGATGCTACTGAAAATTATTATGAGGAAGGAACATATGCTTGTAGGAGTTGCAATAATGTCAAGTTTCCTCTCTATGTGTTGAAAATCTCGAAGCTATGCTTGTCTTACCTTCCTATGCTTGTTGATTATTGTTCCCATAAGTTGTTTTCTCCAAAATACCTATGCATAGGAAGTGGGTTAGACTTAAATGTGCTAGTCATATGCTTCATGATGCTCCCGTTATGTTTTCAATTCTTATCTTTTATGTGAGCATCATTGCCATCATCATGCCTAGCTAGAAAGACATTTAAGAAAAGCGCTTATTGGGAGACAACCCAATATTTACCCTTACTGTTTTTGTGTGTCCACATGATTATGCTACTTTAGTAATCATGTTTTATAGCTTTTGTTTCAATAAAGTGCCAAGTAAGACCTTTAGGATAGCTTACGGTGATAGTTGTGTTGATCCTGCTCAGAATCAGAAACTTTTGCACCCAGTAAATTAGTTTTGTTAATTCACAGAAATGTTCTTATGATCTGATTCTTTTTGCTCTGGATTGGTACACAAATTTATTAGGACTTACTAATTTGGTAGGATTGTTAGAGTTCCAGAAGTACACTTTTGATACAGATTACTACAGACTGTTTTGCTTTTGACAGATTCTGTTTTCTATGTGTTGTTTGCTTATTTTAATGAATCTATGAGTAGTATCGTAGGATATGAACCATAGATAAGCTGGATTAAAGTAGATATTACACCAATATGAATTTAGAATGAGTTCATTACAGTAACTAAGTGGTGGTTTTATTTCCTTATACTAACGGAGCTTACGAGTTTTCTGTTGAGTTTTGTGTTGTGGAGTTTTCAAGTTTTGGGTAAGGATTCACTGGACTATGGAATAAGAAGTGGCAAGAGCCTAATATTGGGGATGCCCAAAGCACCCCAAGGTAATATTCAAGGACAGGCAAGAGCCTAAGCTTGGGGATGCCCCGGATGGCATCCCCTCTTTCGTCTTCGTTCATCGGTAACTTTACTTGGAGCTATATTTTTATTCACCACATGATATGTGTTTTCCTTGGAGCGTCATGTTATTTTATTTTGTTAGTATTAGCTTTATTTTAGTTAGAATAATGTTTTGCATCTTTATTTTCAATAAAAAAAGTCAAGGATAGCCTTTGCCATGCTTATTTTGCTAGTATACATGTTGCTGTTTGAAATCAGAAAGTTTACCGCTGTTGCAAAAATTCCCTAGAAAAGTCAGAGCATGATATAATGTTGAATTTTTTTTGAATAATGAGATCTGATAAAATTACTACTGCGGGAATTTTATTTCATAATTTTTGGAGTTAGGTAAGTATTGATACTCTTGAATTCTTTACAGACTGTACTATTTTGGCAGATTGCTGTTATGTTTGCATTGTTTGCATATGTTTGCTTGTTTAATTATTCTATTTGAGGATAGGAGTATTAAATATGCAGAGGCATTTAGTATGCAATGTTGAATAATAATTTTAGTGATTTGTTACAGTATAAAATGATAAGGTTTTGCATTGGTTTATACTAACCTATCTCACGAGTTCTTGTTGAGTTTGTTGTGAATGAAGCTTTGGATAAAAAGAAGAGAAACCATGACATGAAAGGAATTAAGGAGACATAAAAGCTCAAGCTTGGGGATGCCCAAGGCACCCCAAGATAATATTTCAAGAAGTTTCAAGCGTCTAAGCTTGGGGATGCCCCGGTAGGCATCCCACCTTTCTTCTTCAACAACTATCGGTTAGTATCGGTTGAGCCTAAGTTTTTGCTTCTTCACTTGAGTTGTGCTATCCTTGCAATGTCATTTTATTTTGTTTTGCTTGCTGTTTGAATACAATACCAAGATCTGAAATTCTTAAATGAGAGAGAGTCTTCATATAGTTACATAATTATTTAGCTACTCATTGATCTTCACTTATATCTTGTTGGAGTAGTTTGTCATTTACTCGTGTGCTTCACTTATATCCTATGAGTAAATTGTAGAATGAGTTGAATGTCATAAATCTGAAATTTTATATGTTATATTTTCTTATCCCATGGAGAGTAATGACTTCACATCTAAGAAGTAGAGGTTGTAAATTTATTGAAGGTTAGCAAGCGTTGTATTGGTCATTTGAAAAATTCATGAAAGAATATTGAAGGAAGAGAGATTTCACATATAAATACACTATCTTAGACATCTTTTATAATTGGGAGCACTCATTAAGTATGACATGCTAAAGAGTTGATGTTGGACAAGGAAGACAACATAATGGTTTATGTTTTCCGACATCTCAGTTAAAGTATATTGTCATGGATCATTCAAACATGTTGAGCTTGCCTTTCACCCTCATGCTAGCCAAAATTCCTTGCACCAAGTAGAGATACTACTTGTGCTTCCAAATATCCTTAAACCCAGTTTTGCCATGAGAGTCCACCATACCTACCTATGGATTGAGTAAGATCCTTCAAGTAAGTTGTTATCGGTGCAAGCAATAAAAATTGCTCTCTAAATATGCATGACTTAGTAGTGCGGACAAAATAAGCTTTGTACGATCTTGTTATGGAAGCAATAAAAGTGATGGACTGCATAACAAAGGTCCATATACAAGGGGCAATATAAAGTGATGTTCTTTCGCATTAAGATTTTGTGTATCCAACCGCAAAAGCGCATGGCAACCTCTGCTTCCCTCTGCGAAGGGCCTATCTTTTACTTTATGTCTTTTAATTTTATGCAAGAGTCAAGGTGATCTTCACCTTTCCCTTTTTCATTTTATCCTTTGGCAAGCACTTTGTGTTGGGGTGATCCTGATATATATATCCAATTGGATGTAAGTTAGCATGAACTATTATTGTTGACATCACCCAAAGGTGAATACGTTGGGAGGCAACACTATAAGCCCCTATCTTTCTCAGTGTTTGATTAAGACTTCATAACCACAAGTATTGCGTGAGTGTTAGCAATTGTAGAAGACTATATGATAGTTGAGTATGTGAAGTTTGCTAAATCAAAGCTCTGACATAGACCCTTCCTGAAAATAGGATGAATTGCAATTGTTTAACGACTAAGAATGAAGTTTGCTAGTTTTCAAAAAAGTTTATGGTCTATGCTTTGACATGTGAATTGCTTGTTACTTTATCGTGAGAAGTTTTATGAGATGAACTACTGTTATGACATATTATCATGCTGGAAAAGGTGATTGAAATTATCATTGATCAAACTTGTGCACCTTCTAGCATTCACACTTCATAAATTATTTCTTTTATCATTTACCTACTCAAGGACGAGTAGGAATTAAGCTTGGGGATGCTGATACGTCTCCAACGTATCTATAATTTATGAAGCATTCATGCTATTATCCTATCTGTTTTGCATGATTACGGGCTTTATTATACACTTTTATATTCCTTTTGGGACTAACCTACTAACCGGAGGCCCAGCCCATATTGCTGTTTTATTGCCTGTTTCAGTATTTCGAAGAAAAGGAATATCAAACAGAGTCCAAACGGAATGAAACCTTCGGCAGCGTGATTTTTTGGAAGAATATGATCCTGGAGACTTGGAGTTCACGTCACAAGATCCTCGAGGCAGCCACGAGATAGGAGGGCGCCCCCTCTAGGGTGCGCCCCCTGTCTCGTGGGCCCCTCAAGCACCTCCCGACCGACTTCTTTCACCTATATAAGCCTACGTACCCTAAAACCATCGAAAATATCAAGATAGATCGGGAGTTCCGCCATCGCAAGCCTCTGTAGCCACCAAAAACCTCTCGGGAGCCCGTTCCGGCACCCTGCCGGAGGGGGAATCCATCACCGGTGGCCATCTTCATCATCCCGGCGCTATCCATGAGGAGGAGGGAGTAGTTCACCCTCGGGGCTGAGGGTATGTACCAGTAGCTATGTGTTTGATCTCTCTCTCTCTCGTGTTCTATCTCTGGCATGATCTTGATGTATCGCGAGCTTTGCTATTATAGTTGGATCTTATGATGTTTCTCCCCCTCTACTCTCTTGTGATGAATTGAGTTTTCCTCTTGACGTTATCTTATTGGATTGAGTCTTTAATGATTTGAGAACACTTGATGTATGTCTTGCCGTGATTATCTGTGGTGACAATGGGATATCATGTGCCACTTGATGTATGTTTTGGTGATCAACTTGCGGGTTCCGCCCATGTACCTATGCATAGGGGTTGGCACACGTTTTCGTCTTGACTCTCCGGTAGAAACTTTGGGGCACTCTTTGAAGTACTTTGTGTTGGTTGAATAGATGAATCTGAGATTGTGTGATGCATATCGTATAATCATGCCCACGGATACTTGAGGTGACAATGGAGTATCTAGGTGACATTAGGGTTTTGGTTGATTTGTGTCTTAAGGTGTTATTCTAGTATGAACTCTATGATGGATTGAGCGGAAACAATAGTTTTATGTTATTTTACTACGAACTCTTGAATAGATAGAACAGAAAGGATAACTTTGAGGTGGTTTCGTACCCTACCATAATATCTTCGTTTGTTCTCCGCTATTAGTGGATTTGGAGTGACTCTTTGTTGCATGTTGAGGGGTTGTTATATGATCTATCTATGTTATTATTGTTGAGAGAACTTGCACTAGTGAAAGTATGAACCCTAGGCCTTGTTTCCTATCATTGCAATATCGTTTACGCTCACTTTTATTCTTAGTTACCTTGCTGTTTTTATAATTTCAGATTAGAAGTACCTTTATCTACCATCTATATTGCACTTGTATCACCATCTCTTCGACAAACTAGTGCACCTATACAATTTACCATTGTATTGGGTGTGTTGGGGACACAAGAGACTCTTTGTTATTTAATTGCAGGGTTGTTTGAGAGAGACCATCTTCATCCTACGCCTCCTACGGATTGATAAACCTTAGGTCATCCACTTGAGGGAAATTTTCTACTGTCCTACAAACCTGTGCACTTGTAGGCCCAACAACGTCTACAAGAAGAAGGTTGTGTAGTAGACATCAATGGCTAAGACAATATCTGTTGTTGTGTTCTAGGGTGCCCCCTGCCCCCGTATATAAAGGAGCAAGGGGGAGGCCGGCCGGCCCTTGGGCACGCCAAGGAGGGGAGGAGTCCGCCTCCTAGTAGGAGTAGGACTCCCCCTTTCCTAGTCCTACTAGTAGGGGGGAAGGGGAAAGGAAGGAGAGGGAGAGAGGGAGGGAATGAGGGGGCACCGCCCCCCCCCTCCTTGTCAGATTTGGACTCCTCAAGGGGGGGGGGGGGGGCACGCGGCCAGCCCTAAGGCCCCTTCATCTCTCTCTCACAAGGCCCATGTTTGCCCATTAGTTCACCCGGGGGTTCCGATAACCCCCCGACACTCCGGTAATTATCCGGCGACCCCCGGAACTCATCTGCTGTCCGAATATAGTCATCCAATATATCAATCTTTATGTCTCGACCATTTCGAGACTCCTCGCCATGTCCGTGATCACATCTGGGACACCGAACTACCTTCGGTACATCAAAACACATATACTCATAATACCGATCGTCACCGAACGTTAAGCGTGCTAACCCTACGGGTTCGAGAACTATGTAGACTTGATCGAGACACGTCTCCGGTAAATAACAATAGCAGAAACTGGATGTTCATATTGGCTCCCACATGTAAATATGTATCCGGTTTGTGACTTAGAGTCATCCGGATCAATGTCAAAGCTTGCATCGACGTAACCATTTACGACAAGCTCTTTGTCACCTCCAGAAATAAGAAACATATCCTTAGTCCTTTTCAGGTATTTCAGGATGTTCTTGACCGCTATCCAGTGATCCACTCCTGGATTACTTTTGTACGTCCCTGCTAAACTAATAGCAAGGCACGCATCACGTCTGGTACATAGCATTGCATACATGATAGAACCTATGGCTGAAGCATAGGGAACAACTTTCATTTTCTCTCTATCTTCTGTAGTGGTCGGGCATTGAGTCTGACTCAACTTCACACCTTGTAACACAGGCAAGAAGCCTTTCTTTGCTTGATCCATTTTGAACTTCTTCAAAACTTTATTAAGGTATGTGCTTTATGAAAGTCCAATTAAGCATCTTGATCTATCTCTATAGATCTTGATGCCCAATATATAAGCAGCTTCACGAAGGTCTTTCATTGAAAAACTCTTGTTTAAGTATCCTTTTATGCTATCCAGAAATTCTATATCATTTCCAATCAACAATATGTCATCCACATATAATATTAGAAATGCTATAGAGCTCCCACTCACTTTCTTGTAAATACAGGCTTCTTGGAAACTCTGTATAAAACCATATGCTTTTGATCACACTATCAAAACGTTTATTCCAACTCCGAGATGCTTGCACTAGTACATAAATGGATCGCTGGAGCTTGCACACTTTGTTAGCATCCTTTGGATAGATAAAACCTTCAGGTTGCATTATATACAACTCTTCTTCCAGAAATCCATTCAGGAATGCAGTATTTACATCCATTTGCCAAATTTAATAACCATAAAATGCAGCAATTGCTAACATGATTCGGATGGACTTAAGCATCGCTACGGGTGAGAAAGTCTCGTCGTACTCAACTCCTTGAACTTGTCTAAAACCTTTTGCAACAAGTCGAGCTTTGTAGATAGTAACATTACCATCAGCGCCAGTCTTCTTCTTGAAGATCCATTTATTCTTGATGGCTTGCCGATCATCGGGCAAGTCAACCAAAGTCCACAATTTGTTCTCATACATGGATCCCATCTCAGATTTCATGGCCTCAAGCCATTTTGCGGAATCTAGGCTCATCATCGCTTCCTCATAGTTCGTAGGTTCATCATGGTCAAGTAACATGACCTCCAGAACTGTATTACCGTGCCACTCTGGTGTGGATCTTACTCTGGTTGACCTACGAGGTTCGGTAGTAACTTGATCTGAAGTTACATGAACATCATCATTAGCTTCCTCACTAATTGGTATAGGAGTCACAGGAACAGATTTCTGTGATGAACTACTTTCAAATAAGGGAGCAGGTATAGTTACCTCATCAAGTTCTACTTTCCTCCAACTCACTTCTTTCGAGAGAAACTCCTTCTCTAGAAGGATTCATTCTTAGCAACGAATGCCTTGCCTTCGGATCTATGATAGAAGGTGTACCCAATAGTCTCCTTTGGGTATCCTATAAAGACAGATTTCTCCGATTTGGGTTCGAGCTTATCAGGTTGAAGCTTTTTCACATAAGCATCGCAGCCCCAAACTTTAAGAAACGATGCTACCTCTTGAGCATGCGTTGGTTTTTCCCTTGAAGAGGAAAGGGTGATGCAGCAAAGTAGCATAAGTATTTCCCTCAGTTTTTGAGAACCAAGGTATCAATCCAGTAGGAGGCCACACGCAAGTCCCTTGTACCAACACAAACAAATAAGAACCTTGCAACCAATGCGATAAAGGGTTTGTCAATTTCTTCACGGCCACTTGCAAAAGTGAGATCTGATAGAGATGATAAGATAATATTTTTGGTATTTTTATGATAAAGATTGAAAGTAAAAACGGCAAAATAAACGGCGACAGAAATGGCTCGTTGACGGGAGATTAATATGATGGAGAATAGACCCGGGGGCCATAGGTTTCACTAGTGGCTTCTCTGAAGATGGCATAAGTATTACGGTGGGTGAACAAATTATTGTCGAGCAATTGATAGAAAAGTGCATAATTATGAGAATATCTAGGCACGATCATGTATATAGGCATCGCGTCCACAACAAGTAGACCGACTCCTGCCTGCATCTACTACTATTACTCTACACATCGACAACTATCCAGCATGCATCTAGAGTATTAAGTTCATAAGAACAGAGAAACGCATTAGGCAAGATGACATGATGTAGAGGGATAAACTCAAGCAATATGATATAAACCCCATCTTTTTATCATCGATGGCAACAATGCAATACGTGTTGTTTCCCCTATTGTCACTGGGATCGAGCACCGCATGATTGAACCCAAAGCTAAGCACTTCTCCCATTGCAAGAAAGATCAATCTAGTAGGCCAAACCAAACTGATAATTCGAAGAGACTTGCAAAGATAACCAATCATACATAAAAGAATTCAGAGAAGATTCAAATATTGTTCATAAATAATCTTGATCATAAACCCACAATTCATCAGATCTCGACAAACACACCGCAAAAGGAGTTACATCAAATAGATCTCCAAGAAGATCGAGGAGAACTTTGTATTGAGATCCAAAGAGAGAGAAGAAGCCATCTAGCTAATAACTATGGACCCGAAGATCTGTGGTAAACTACTCACACATCATCATAGAGGCTATGGTGTTGATGTAGAATCCCTCCATGATCGATGCCCCCTCTGGCAGAGCGCCGGAAAAGGCCCCAAGATGGGATCTCATCGGTACAGAAGGTTGCGGCGGTGGAAATAGGGTTTCGTGGTGCTCCTCGATGGTTTCGGGGTACGTAGGTATATATAGGAGGAAGAAGTAGGTCGGTGGAACCACGAGGGTGGAGGACGCGCCTAGGGGGTAGGCACGCCCCCTGCCTCATGGCCTCCTCATTGATTGCTTGACGTCCACTCCAAGTCCTATGGATCACATATGTGCCAAAAATCACGCTCCCGAAGGTTTCATTCCGTTTGGACTCCGTTTGAAAAAAATCCATCAAGATGAATCAAGCAGGAAGTAGGGTATTACCTCCATAGAGAGGGCTCGAAGCTGGGTAAACATCGTGTGCCCTGTCTCCTGTTACCATCGACCTTAGACGAACTGTTCGGGACCCCCTACCTAAGATCCGCCAGTTTTGACACCGAAATTGGTGCTTTCATTGAGAGTTCCACTGTGTTGTCGACGAAATGTTCGATGGCCCCTTCAATCGTCGATAGTGACGCTGTCCGAGGAGAAACCTTCCTCCCCGGACAGATCTTTGTATTCGGCGGCTTCACACTGCAGACCAACTCGTTCGGCCACCTTGAGCAGATCGATAGCTACGCCCCTGGCCATCAGGTCAGATGTGGGAGTTTGAACTATGTTGCGGATATCCGTGGAGATTTGATCTTCGCCGGGTTTGAGACCGCGGCAGCCGCTCCCGGTCACCTCGATGAACATGACCTAAATCTGTCGTCAGACCGCATCCAGGAGATAGCTCATGTGACCACTCTGGCCTTAGATCCAGAGCGCACTACGGCATCCAAGGATTGGAGGTTTAACCCCGCCATAGAGGCCACAGATTCTCCGGCGTTGGAGCCGCACATGGACTTAACCTCACACTATATCTGTGTTACCGAAAATCCAGAATTGTCTCTGGTTATAGGTTCCGAACCATGTGAGCCTGCGGACGCCGAACTTGATCGTTTATCGATCTTTGAATTCAGTGCCGCAGACATCTTACAACACTCGCCCTTGGGCGATGTGCTAAATTCATTGAGGAATCTCTCCTTGGCGGGGGACTCACAGCTGAATTATGTCCGGTTCGAACTGGAGGCTGATGATGAAGGAGAATTCCGCTTCCCACCCACCACCCACTTCGTAGCCACTGTTGAAGATTTAACCGACTAGCTTGACTATGACTCCGAAGACATCGACGGTATGGACGACGATGCCGGAGACTAGGAGGCCCAAAACCCACCGTTCACTGGACGTTGGGCGACCACTTCCTCATACGACGTCTACATGGTAGATACGCCGAAAAATAATAGCAGCGATGACAAGGAAAACCCCACAAAGGAGGACTCTCCAAAAACACAACCAAAGCATTGGCGTCAGCGGCATGGCTGTAAATCCCGCCATAGCAGGGACAACAACACTGGCACAGGAGACGATAACACTCCGGATGGTGCCGAAGACACAGAAGAGTCCGGCGAACACACTACCGAACAAGACAACCGGGAATCAGGGCATGTCAGCCCTGACGAACAGGCCATAGAAGAAGACTCGAAGGACGGTAGTTAACGTACGCCCTCCAAGGAGAAGGCGAGCCTCGGCAACAAAGACTTCATTGTGCCCGAGGAGCCTCTGGAGCAGGAGCGCTTTAAGCGCTAGCTAATAGACACTGCAAGGAGCCTGAAAAAGAAGCAGCAGCAGCTTCAAGCTGACCAAGATCTGCTCGTCGACGGATGGACTGATGTCCTGGAAGCCGAAGAATACGGCCTTAGACGCCCAGCCAAGAGTTACCCAAAGCGAAGGCTGCTACCCCAGTTCGCCGAAGAGGCGCCGGAGCTCATACCTCCCTCGTGTAACGCGGCCGACCGACCACCACGCGGTCGGGACAGTGCGGCGAATCAATCACCACGTGGACGGGATAGAACGACAACTTAGGCCGAACAGCAGCCTGCCCCACCGCCTCATAAAAATAGAGACGAAATAGCTTAGGGTCACACATACGACCTCCAGCAGACCCTAGATAGTAGAGCAAGACATACACGATCTATTTATGGATCGAGAGGACATCCCTCGACACGTGATGATGACTACCTATTCCGACATGACAAGCCTAGTCACACCCGAGCTGATAACCGCAGACGAACACCATCGGAGCTATGGAGCAATGCGGCCAGATACAGAGGCGCCGCGCACCCTCTTTGCTTCATGGATGAAGTAATGGATCACGAATTCCCCGAAGGGTTCAAACCCGTGAATATTTAATCATACAACGGGACAACTAATCCTGTGGTATGGATTGAGGACTTTATCCTCCATATCCACATGGCCCAGGGAGATGACCTCCACGCTATCAAGTACCTACCGCTAAAGCTTAAAGTACTAGCTCGGCACTGGTTAAACAGCCTACCTGAAAATTCTGTTGGCAGTTGGGAGGACTTGGAAGAGGCCTTCCTCGATAACTTCCAAGGTACATATGTCTAGCCACTAGATGCCGATGACCTAAGCCACATAGTTCAACAGCCGGGGGAGTCCGCCAGGAAGTTCTGGACTAGGTTCCTAACTAAACAAAACCAGATCGTCGACTGTCCGGATGCCGAAGCCCTAGCAGCCTTTAAACACAGCATCCGCGACGAATGGCTCGCCCGCCACCTCGGCCAAGAAAAGACAAAATCTATGGCAGCCCTCACGGCACACATGACCCGCTTTTGCGCGGTTGAGGATAGTTGGTTGGCTCACAGCAAAAAGACAGCCAGCGAGGCAGGCCCCTCCGAGGTTAAGAACAGCAACGGCAAGCTCTGACGTAACAGACACAAATGCCGAAACAATGGCGATAATACCGACGACACTACAGTCACTTCTGGATTCAGTGGCTCAAAGTCCAACCAGCGGAAGAAACCATACAAGAGAAACAATCAGGGACCATCCAGCCTGAACCGCATACTCGATCGCCCATGCCAGATACATGGCACCCTAGAAAAACCAGCCAATCATACAAACAGAGACTGTTGGGTTTTTAAACAGGCCGGGAAATTAAATGCCGATAATAGGGAAAAGGGATTGCAAAGCGAGGACGACGACGAGGAGCCCCGGCAACCGAACATAGGGGGACAGAAGAAGTTCTCACCTCAAGTAAAAATTGTGAACATGATATACACTACACACATCCCCAAAAGGGAGCGCAAGCGCGCACTAAGGGACGTTTATGCGATAGAGCCAGTCGCCCCAAAATTCAACCCATGGTCATCATGCCCGATCATTTTTTATCGTAGGGATCATCCGACCAGTATCCAGCATGGCGGATCAGCCGCACTAGTCCTGGACCCAATCATTGATGGATTCCACCTAACGTGAGTCCTCAAGGATGGTGGTAGTAACCTCAATCTGCTCTATCAAGACACAACGCGCAAAATGGGCATTAATCCATCAAGGATCAAGCCAACGAAGACTACCTTCAAAGGAGTCATACCAGGTGTAGAGGCCCGCTGTACGGGCTCAATCTCACTAGAGGTTGTCTTCGGATCCCCCAACAACATCCGAAGCAAAGAGTTAATCTTTGACATTGTCCCATTCCGAAGTGGCTATCACGCACTGATCAGACGGACGACATTCGCTTGGTTCAATGCGGTGCCGCACTATGCTTATCTTGAGCTTAAGATGCCCGGTCCACGTGGCGTCATAACGATCAACGGAAGCACGAAACGCTCCCTCCGTACAGAGGAGCACACTGCCGCCCTAGCAGCAGAAATACAGAGCGGCCTTGCAGAACCATAATCCGGCTGTCGAGCCCCTGGACATCGTCAAGAGGGTCCAGACCACGCTGCACCAGGACAGCGTGGCTCTTCAAGAGCTCGACTAGCAGTTTGGCCTCCGTCCTAGCCCCGATCAGGTAGTAGCATTCATACCACGCGTGCATAATTACGCACTAGAAATCCCATGGGCATCGACGGAGGCACAACTAGCTTGTGAACCACAGTTCGGCTCAACCGATCTCGGACGCACACATACTTTCACTATTTTCTTTTCCCTTCTCCAGGTTTCTTTTACAAAGGCCTTCTTGACGGCCTTATTACTGGTCCTGTCAAAGGATAAATACAACAGGATGGCAAGAAGCACACACGTATAGGGGAAGATGTAGATGTCAATTCACCGACCACTCTACCTGTTGTCAGGACCCACACGAAGCTCGCCTCTGCTCTTGGCATGTTAAATAGCCGGTTGCTTATCGCATTTATTTGTATCGATGCACCTTAAAGCATTAGCCTAGTTATAATGGAAACAGTTTGTGGCCCAAGTTTTAGGGGCCCATATATTACCTCTGCTTTCTTTCTATTTTCCTTTAATAACTTATCTTCTAGCACCCATACACTTTGGTACGTTTCATATTTGCTAGGGGATCCCCGGCGCCCCACAATCCGGCAACAAAGTCCGAACACTTTTTATAGAATAGTTTGGCACCCAGAATTTAGCATTATATGCATTGGCTCCGAATCATGTCTTTGGTCAATAGTTGGGTTGCCCGGCTCCTGTGCTTGCTACCTTACGTTCCACTATATCGGCTAAGGTAGTAAAGGGAGAACTACTGCGATTGTGCCCTGGTTTATCCAAAGGATCACCTCAGTAGAGAAAGCCGAAAACTGACTGTCATGATGCGGCGAGAGCCGGTCAGCTGTCGGAGGTTACAAATCGTTGGAGATTTCTCCCGCATTACGCGAAGGATCGGTACTTCCCGATCAGACACTCATAGCACTCTTGTTTGAACACTAGGGGCTGCGCCTATGTTTTATTGTAAAACTCCTATGTCTAAGTGAGGGTGTTTAAGCCGCATAGTCTGATTGCCTGGTCCGTTGCGCTAAACAACTCCTTCAAGGACCATACAATTGGATCAAGATTGTTTAGATTCCATCCCGAACACCCCCATACTACCTACATGGGGGCAGAAGCCGACGACTGGCCAACCCTCAAATTGCATACACACGGCCGCACAGGAGGAAAAAATTAAAACATAAACAAGGATTATATTACAAACCGACTTTGTTTCATCATACAAGGCAAAGACAACACGAATGTATTCATTCGAAAATAATGTCCTGCCCACACTGTGTCGCCACAATGCGAGACCCTTCTAGGACATCCGCAAAATAGCAATCGGGTGTCCGGTTCTCCTTGCCCTCCGGCGGCCGAAAGTGCGTTATATCGACTAGAGGGGGGGTGAATAGGCGATTTTTATGAATTCTTCACTGAGGAATTTGCCGGTGAGGAAATTCCTTAGCGAAGAACTACTTGCAGCGGAATAAGTACTCAGAAGTAAGCATAACAGGATACAAGCATAGTCATGATGATGAAATGAAGACTAGCACAGAGTACAGAAAGCGTAAACACAGGATAACAAGATGAAGACAAACAGACTGAAGAAATTGAACTGAGGAATTTGTGAAAGTCTTCAGTCAAAGTCTTCAAGCACAGATATGAACAACATTCAACACAGTAATGAGGAAATGAAAGGGTTGAGGAGATAGAACCAGTTAGTTGGTGAAGACAATGATTTGGTAAACCAGTTCCAACTGCTGTCTCAGTTGTACGTCTGGTTGGAGCGGCTGAGTATTTAAACTCGAGGACACGTAGTCCCGGACACCCAGTCTCTGAGCCGCAACTCAGGACACCCAGTCCTCACCGTATTCTCCTTGAACGAAGACCACGCAGGTCTCGTCCAATCACTCGTGGTAAGTCTTCAGGTGACTTCCAAACCTTCACAGACTTGGTCACTCGGCGATCCACAATTCCTCTTGGATGCTCTAGACCTTGACGCCTAACCGTCTGGAAGAAGCACAGTCTTCAAAGGTAACAAACGTCGGATCCACGCGGGATCAATTTCTTCAGTGATGCTCAATCACTTTGGGTTTGTGGGGGTTTGGTTTTGGGATTTTCCTCACTTGATGATTTTCGCTCAAAGTCCTCGGAGGATGGGTTGCTCTCAAATGACAAGTGTCTAGATCTCTTGGAGCAGCCAACCAACTAGTGGTTGTAGGGGGCGGCTATTTATAGCCTAGGGAGCAGCCCGACATGATAAGACATAAATGCCCTTCAATGATATGACCGTTAGGCGGATAAGATATTTTGGGACAGCCGGCGCGCAGCACAGCAACGGTCGGAAATTTGACTCTCAAATTCCTCGGGGCTATCATGTTCCTCACTGTGTATGCAATTCGCACTGGCGAATTCCTAACTCCTCAGTCAGAGCAAAGTCCTCAGTGACCAGAAGAACTGCGTCTCTGTCACTGAAGAAATTGACTGAACTGTATGAGATTTCCAATGGCTTCACTCGAAGGGATTGGTAGGTGTAGGATTTTGAGTTGAGCATCACATGGAAATTTTTCCTTAGTATTTCCTCAACCCCCTTTAACAGTACGGTGTTTCCTATGACTCAAGAAAGAGAAAATGAAACTACGAAAACAAAAGTCTTCACGCTTCATGTTCCTCGAATGAAAACCAAGTCTTCAAGGTCACACCAATTTCTTCACTTTCAAAGTCTTCAGAAAGTCTTCAGAATATCAAAGTCTTCAGTCGAAGAACTTCATTTTTAGGGGTCGACTTTCTCTGTAAATATCAAACTCCTCATAGACTTATAGACCTGTGTACACTCACAAACGCATCAGTCCCTTAACCTATAAGTCTTCAATACACCAAAATCACTAAGGGGCACTAGATGCACTTACAATCTCCCCCTTTTAGGTGATTGATGACAACATAGGTTAAGTTTTCAACGGGGATAAATATATGAAGTGTAAATGCTGATATTGAGGAATTTGATTGCAAGATATAGAAGAACTCCCCCTTGAATATGTGCATAGTGAGGAATTTGCTTTTGAGGCAATGCACATTTGAAGAATTGAATCATGGAGGTCTCCCCCTATATCTTGTAATTCATACACGCATTTGATATATAATATGAAGAATTTGAAATGCATGATGAAATATGGTGCCTGATGAGATTCAGCATGCGTGCAATAATATTAACGAGGAATAAGCATGCAGAATAACACATCAAAAGTATCATAGCACAGTGCATCATCAAAGCACTATGCACCGTTCAAAAGTATCAGGGCACCATCGGAATTAAGATTACAACTCGATCCAGTAAAAAGTTTCGGAAGAACGAGAGTTGTAACTTAAAAAAACGCCCATAATATAAACCCGCTTGAAGACTAACTCAGATTTCTCCCCCTTTGTCATCAAATGACCAAAAGGATCGAAACTGAGGACTAACGCCCCTGAAGAATTTCAAGTTGATGGAGGAGCGCCAGCTTTGTCGGGGTTGTTTGTTGAAGTAGGGCCTGCCGCAGTGTCGTCCAAATCTTCATGTTCATCAGTTTCACGCGATGAAGAATAAGAGCTGGCCACCAGATCAGGAACTTTGACTCTCTTGAATTTCTTTGAAGGTGGTGCAGACCAGTCAAATGCTTCCTGGAGACCCATAGTCTTCAGTTCTTCCGCGGTATATACATGTTGTGAAGAATTGTAGTAAACTAACGCTTCACCCATTTGTGATTGCGATCAACCTTCTGATGAAGACTAAGGAGTACTCACGGTCAGTCATCACCCTGGGTGCTGTGGCTTGAGGCTTTTGCTTAGCTGAGGTATTTGCGGCAGTGTCATGTGTAGCAGAGTCGTCATTGGTGGAGTAAGAAGTAGCCAGACGAAATTGACCATCCAATGGACGAGTGCCTTCATCAATCACAGCAGCTGCCTTGCCTTTATCATCAGATGATGAAACTGGTCGCTTGAGGACTTCAATGGGAGGCAAGTAGCTACCATGGTTCAGAGTGTCATCCTTGTAATTCAGTGAAGATCTTGCCCTTATGAATCTCATAATCCAAGGCGCATAGGGCTTCAGCTCGACAGGTGACATTGCAACATTAGCAAGAGTCCTCATGAAGAAATCATGGAAGTTGACGGGAACGCCATGAATGATGTTGAAAAGCATGTTCTTCATGATGCCAACGACATCTTCATCATTTGAGTCGTGGCCTTTGATTGGACTCATTGTCTTTGTCAGGATTCGATAGACAGTCCGGGGCACATAGAGCAATTCCTTGACGAGGAATTTGGTTCGTGGGGCCTGCCCTGGCTTCAAAGGCTTCATGAGCACTTGCATATAATGATTCGTCAGTTCAGGGTCATTGTAGATGCAACGTGCACTATCATGGGGAGGATCAAGAGGAAGGACACGAAGCAATTCAGTTGCTGGTGCCTTGTAGTGAGTGTTTTCAGTCATCCAATCCAGCACCCATGAATTGACGTCTTCAGCATCTCCGGTGATATGCAGTGTGGCATAGAACTGAAGAATGAGTTCTTCATTCCAATCACAGATATCAGTGCAGAAATTCAGTAGTCCTGCATCGTGAATAACGCTGAGGACTGGCTCGAAGCACGGCAGAGATTCCATATCCACATGAGGAATATGTTCATGATCGAAGATTTTGTCCTTGTCAAAGAGCACTGAGGAATAGAAGTTAGCTTGAGTAGCAGTCCAGAAACGCCTCTTCCTTATGCGAGCAGAGTCATATGGATTGTAATCAGTGAAGAACACATGCTCAGAAAAGAAGTCTTCAGCCTTGAATTTTTGCTTGCTTGAGAACGGATTCTTCGGTTTGGGCCGAGGAGTATCAGTGATTTGCAGCACAACCTCAGGAATCGCGAGCTCAGGTACTGCAGGCTGAGGAATTTCCGGTTCCTCTTCTTGTGCAACTTGAGGATCAACAGCAGCAGGTTCTTCAGCACTAGCGGCTGGAATTTCTTCATGAACAGATGAAGTGGGATGAGTTTCTTCAGAGCCCATTTGAACAGTTGTAGCCGGGGACTGAGGAATCTGTTGAATAGGAGTGAAGAGAGGAGTATTGGGATGCTGACTTTCCCAAAAGTCATCATTCATCACTGGTGTAGTGCATCCAATATCCACAGCTTCATCTTCATTTTCAATTTCCTCAACACCAGCCTCTTCAGCTGTGAACTGAGGCATAGGTGAGGAAACGACTGGCATTGAAGGGAATGTTTCCACTTCAATTTCTTCATCAAACTGCTCTGACGGAGCAGCAGAATGATTTTCTTCATCAGATCCACTTGGGATCTTGTAGTCTTCTCCATAAGGAACAATCTCCTTTGAGGACATGGAGGAAATCGGAACGGCATCAATAGGATTTTCAAGAGAGCTGGTCATTGGCTTCATTTTCTTCGCAGCCAAAGAATTTGACGCAGCTGATGCCTTCCTTTTCTTCATAGCAGCTCGCTCTGCAGCCTTGGTCTTTTTCACTTCATAGGCAGAAGGAAGAATTGGAGTTGGAGTAGGCGCGGGAGGAGCTGAGGACTGTGGTTGATTTTCTTCAGGCGCAACTGATGCAGTTGCCCTGATCTCTTCAGTTTCTTCAGGCGCACCACTAGTGGATGCCCTGGCAATTTCTTCAGCGGCTGGAATGGAGTCATCAGCCCTGGAACTTGTGTTTTCATCAGCAGGCTGAAAGTCATCAGCGGTGCTGGCATGTTCTTCAGCAGGCTGAGCAGAGTCTGCAGCCTGAGGATTTTCTTGTTGCGATGGGGCTGCAACAGTTGACATTTTCTTCGTTAGGTTGATGAATCTCACTTTGGCTCCTTGCCAATCAGCATTGTATGCGTCGAAATCCTTGCTGAGGGCTTGGATTTCAGATTGAGCCTTGAGAAGTTCTTCAGGTGTCAGTCTGACAACGTTCTTCTTCAGAAGCTTCTCCTTTCTAGCTTGAGCTCTCTTTATCTCACGAGCCTTTTCAAACTTCCATTTCTCTTGAGAGATGAAATGGGTCAGCATGTGACTTTGACCAGGAGTCAGAGGCAGATCAGGCATTGGAGTGTTTGGATCCTTGTGCCATAGGTCAATGTATTCAAGGATCTTCTTCGGATCCAACAGTAGTGGCACAGATGTGCCTTTGGCTCTGACACCAACCACGGCGGCGCTAGGGTTTGAGGAGCTCGAGCGAGAGACAGCGACCGAGCAGAGTAAATGAAGTGAGGAAGGGGAGAGGGGTATTTATAGCCACGGTAAAATCTGTTCGCCCGAAGATTTTGGGACGAACATGCCCCCTGCCCTTTCTCCTTCACGCGACATGTGTCACCCACGTACTGTGCAGATGAGATCGTGTAAGATCGTGGGTGATTATAATAATGCATCGTGGGATGCGGAACGGTTTGAGCGGTAAAACCGAAAATCTGGATAAGATTTGTTTTAAAGTTTTGTTCACAATTTCTTCAGCTGTCAAGGACACAGCGAAGACTTTGAATGGGTTTCAAATAGAACGCACATGAAGAATTTGTGAATAGATTGGGTTGAGTATAGCATAGAGGGGGAAGGGTCCGATCACATTCACTTAGCAGAAAACGCAACTTGAAGAATTAGCCATAAGTGAATGCTGTAGAGGACATAACTATATATATATATATATAGCCAATGAAGAAAAACGATGGAAACAGTAAAGATTTTGCAAAGTTGAAGAATTTAAAAAAACTGAAGAATTTCAAAAATGAGGAAAAACTCAAATTGAAGATTTTCAACCTTTTGTGGTGGCGTAACCCACCGTATAAGAATGATGATTTCAGACACCGCGTACAATTGTCGTAGGGCTCTGAGAATCAAATTCTTCATTAATTTCTTCACACTTAGAGTGTTATTCTTCATTGATTGAAGAAAAACGTTTCTTCATGTGTTGCACATCTAAATCATCAATTTTGCATAAGTGTTAGGATGTGTGTCCTTTTCAAAGAACATTCGAAGACTCTAAGATATTTAGCTCACACCGCAACTTGCTAAATCTCTTCTCATCCAAGGGCTTGGTAAAGATATTAGCTAGCTGTTCTTCAGTCTTCACATGCTCGATGGAGATGTCGCCCTTCAACACATGATCACGAAGAAAATGATGACGAATCTGAATGTGCTTTGTCTTCGAGTGCTGAACTGGGTTGTGAGCAATCTTGATGGCACTCTCATTGTCGCAGAGGAGAGGCACATTCTTCACGTTGACGCCATAGTCCTTGAGGGTTTGCTTCATCCAAAGCAGTTGAGCACAGCATGAGCCAGCAGCAATATATTCAGCTTCTGCAGTAGACAGTGATACGCAGTTCTGTTTCTTCGAGGACCAACAGACCAAAGATCGTCCGAGGAAACGACAAGTGCCAGATGTTGACTTGCGGTCCACACGATCACCAACATAGTCAGAGTCAGAATATCCAATGAGATCAAAAGCAGAGCCCTTGGGGTACCATAATCATAGTGTTGGTGTGTGAGCCAGATATCGAAGAATATGCTTCACAGCCTTATGGTGTGATTCCTTCGGTGCAGCTTGAAATCGGGCACACATGCAAACACTAAGCATTATATCTGGCCTAGATGCACATAAGTACAATAAAGAACCAATCATGGAGCGGTATACCTTGTGATCGAAGTCAATACCATTTTCATCAGTGCATAGATGGCCATTTGTGGGCATAGGAATTTTGACGCCTTTGCAATCTTGCATGCCGAATTTCCTCAGTACATCTTTGAGGTATTTCTCCTAAGATATGAATATGCCATTGCGCTGCTGACAGATTTGAAGACCTAAGAAGAATTTCAACTATCCCATCATAGACATTTGATATTCTTCACTCATCATATAGGCAAATTCATCACTATAACGTTGGTCAGTACATCCAAATATAATATCATCAACATATATTTGGCACACAAACAGTTCACCATCATAAGATTTAGTAAATAGAGCAGGGTCGAGTGAACCGGGTGTGAAGCCATTCTTCACGAAGAATTCCTTCAATGTATCATACCACGCCCGAGGGGCTTGCTTGAGGCCATAGAGGGCCTTATTGAGTCTGAAGACTTTGTCAGGATTCTTTGGATCTTCAAAACCTAGGGGTTGAGAAACATATACTTCTTCCTCAAGCTTACCATTGAGGAATGCACTTTTCACATCCATTTGATATAAGATGATATCATGATGGTTAGCGTAAGCAAGTAATATGCGAATAGCCTCAAGTCTAGCAACAGGTGCAAAAGTTTCATCGAAATCAATTCCTTCAACCTGTGTGTAGCCTTGAGCTACTAGTCGTGCCTTATTCCTCACCACAAGGCCATTTTCATCTTGCTTGTTGCGGTAGATCCACTTTGTGCCAATGATATTATGCTTGCGAGGATCTGGGAGATTGACCAATTCCCAGACATTGTTTAGCTCGAACTGATGTAATTCTTTTTGCATAGCCTGAATCCACTCCGCCTCCAGAAATGCTTCATCTACCTTAGTGGGCTCTGTGATAGAGACAAAAGCATAGTGCCCACAAAAGTTAGATAAATGTGAAGCTTTTGAGCGTCTGAGAGGACCTGGTGCGCTAATGTCATCGATGATCTTCTCCACTTGCACTTGTTTTGCAACGCGAGGATGAGCTGGTTGTCGCTGTGGATTTTGATCAGCATTTTCTTCAGCACCATTTTCCTCATCATGTTCTTCAGGTGCATCAGCTCGATGTTCTTCATGAATAGGAATGAATTCTTCAGCAGATTCTTCAGTAGGAATGACATCCTCAGTTGCCTTGAGCTTGATAGCATCCTCAAGTGCTGGTTCATCTAACACAGAAGGTAGGTGCTCTCTTTGCGAGCCATTAGTTTCATCGAACCGCACATCTACAGTGTCAACAATCTTGTGAAGAACAATGTTGAAGACTCTGTAGGTGTGCGAGTCCTTTCCGTAACCAAGCATAAAACCTTCATGTGCTTTCGGTGCAAATTTAGAGTTATGGTGAGGATCTCTAATCCAGCATTTAGCACCGAAGACTTTGAAATAACTCACATTGGGTTTCTTGTCAGTGAGGAGTTCATAGGCCGTTTTCTTGAAGAATTTGTGAAGATATACTCTGTTGATGATGTGGCACGCAGTATCAATTGCATCAATCCAAAAACGCTGAGGCGTTTTGTATTCATCAAGCATAGTGCGACCCATCTCAACAAGAGTTCTGTTCTTGCGCTCCACGACACCATTTTGCTGAGGAGTATAGGGAGCAGATAATTCATGAGTAATACCAAGTTCATCAAGATAGGCATCAAGGCCGGAATTCTTGAACTCAGTTCCATTGTCACTTCTGATATGCTTGATCTTCACACCAAAGTTGGTTGAAGCCCTCAAGGAAAATCGTTTGAAGACTTCCTGCACTTCATGTTTGTAAGTAACAATGTGTACCCATGTATATCGAGAATAATAATCAACAATGACAAAACCATATAGAGATGCATCATTAGTGACTGCTGAATAATGATTAGGTCCAAAGAGGTCCATGTGAAGCAATTCGAATGTACGGGTAGTGGTCATGATAGTCTTCGCTGGATGCTTGGCCTTGGTCATTTTTCCAGCTTCACAGGCTCCGCATAAATGATCCTTGAGGAATTTGACATTCTCAATGCCAATGACATGCTTCTTCTTCGCAAGCGTGTGCAAATTCCTCATGCCTGCGTGACCAAGTCGTCGATGCCATAGCCAGCCTTCTGAAGCTTTTGCAAGTAGACACACGGCTGGTTGTGGTCCTGTAGAGAAATCAACAATATACAGATCTCCTCTCCTAAAGCCTTCGAAGACTTTGGAATTGTCAGCTTCCATAATCACAACACAGCGATACTTGCCAAAGACAACAACCATATCAAGATCACAAAGCATTGAGACTGACATGAGATTGTATCCTAAGGACTCAACAAGCATGACTTTGTCCATGTGTTTATCCTTAGAGATCGCAACCTTACCAAGACCCAATACCTGACTTTTGCCTTTATCGGCAAAGATGATATGCTTCAGAGGTGACGGTGATAATGGAGCATCCATCAATAGATTCTTGTCACCAGTCATGTGATTTGTACATCCACTATCGAGGACCCATTCAGTAGTTTTGGGTTGATCATCCTGCAGATGAATTAGTGTAGCTTACAATCTCATATGCTTCATCGGTGAAGAATATGATATCAATTCATCAGATGAATTTCATCAAGCAGTAAACAGATATAGCAGTGTGAGGACGTGAGAAATGAAAGTTCATTTCATCATGATTCGCCTGCGTCCTTTCAGGCATATTTGTCAGGTCCCCAGCAAATTCTTCAGACGTTAAAGCACGTCTGGAGACCTGACCCTACAGAAGAGATTAGTTCTTTTTCTTCACCACCCACATCTGGAGGGGTGGCAAAGAATTCATCACTCTGCAAGCACCATATGAGAATGGTGGCAAAGATGCCAAACCATTTCGTTTCACATAAGAGGGGTTAGGGTAAGCATATGAATAAGCAGAGTAATTCTTCGAGGACTTATGAACATAATGATTTGAAGAATAATGCACATATTCATAGCCCTTAGCTCTACCCTGCGAGACAGAGTTGTTAGCACGATGATAATCATATGCGGACTTTGATCCATTTGAGGAATTTGATCCACGTGAGGAATTTGGTCTGTATGAGGACTTGGATCCATATGAAGAATTTGGTCCATATGAAGAATTTGATCTGGGGTTCCTGTTCTTCACAGGTGGTGTCATGAGGACATTCACCTGAAGACTTTCAACATAACTTTTGGGAACCCAGATTTTCTTCATAGGGGAACCGTTCCTGTAGTTAGTGCCAACATATCTAGCAAATACTTCACCATTCTGATTTTTGAACAGTTTATAGTTGGAGTCAAATGACTCATCAGAAGAATGAGGAGATTCACATGTAAAGCCAGATAAGTTAGATGGATCAACTGGAGGTCCCTTTGCAGCAACCCACGAGGTTTTGGGGTACTGCTCAGGCTTCCAATATGTTCCATCAGCATTGAGTTTCCTCTCAAAGGCAATACCCTCTTTCCAAGGGTTTCTGTTGAGGATCTGCTTTTTAAGCACATCACAAAGTGTCTGATGCCCTTTGAGGCTTTTGTACATGCCTGTCATGTACAATTCCTTCAGCCCTGCATTGTCAGTGATACTATCAATATTCTCAGGTGAGGAATTAGTGATAGCAGAGGCAGATGAAGAATTTGTAACAGTTGAAGCATTTGAACATTCAGGTGATGAATTAGCAGATTCACGTTCAATGCACTTTAAGCATGGAGGAACAAATTCTTCCTGAGAAGCGCTGATTTGTTGAGCTAGTAATGAATCGCGCTCCTTCTGAAGATCTTCATAGCACACTCTTAACTTTTCAAGATCTTCCTTTCTTTGAAGAGATTCAAGAGAAAGCTTCTCGTGATCTTGCTTTTCTTGAAGAAATTCATAAGAAAGTTTCTCATGATCAGATAAGAGAGTGTTATGATGACTTTGAAGGTTATCAAACCTAGACTGAAGTCTCTGAAGATTTTCAGTCAGGGCTTTAGTGCGATCCATTTCTTCACCCAACATATCATCACTTTTGTCTAGCATGTTTTGAACTTTTTCAAAAGCCCGTTGTTGTTTCACATCAATCTTAGCAAGTTTAGAGTAGCTAGGCTTGAGATCCTCATCAGATTCATTTTCACTAGATTCAGAGGAGTTGTATTTGAGTACCTTGGCACCTTTTGCCATGAAGCAGTAGGTGGGAGCGTAGCCATCATTATCTTCATCAGGCTTGTCGGTGGGGTCAGTTTCTTCAGTGTTGAAGATGGACTTGCTGACGAAAGCAGTAGCGACGGCCAGACTCGCCACACCAGACTCAGATTCTTCAGACGCCTCCTCTTCATCATTTTCCTCAGATTCAGCTTCAGAGTCCATTTCCTTGCCAATGAATGCCCGAGCCTTCTTGGAGCTGCTCTTCTTGTGAGATGAAGACTTTGAGGATTTTGATGATGAAGATTTTGATGATTTCTTCTTCTTTGCATCATCAGAACTGTAATCCTTGTATTTCTTCTTCTTCATTTCCTTTTCCCACTGAGGACAATCTTGGATATAGTGACCAGGTTTCTTGCATTTGTGGCACAGCCTTCTCTTATAGTCACTGGATGAGGAATCACTACTTCTTGAGGATTTTCCAAAGCGACCACGTCTTGAGAACTTCTGGAATTTCTTCACGAGCAGTGCTAGCTCCTGGCTCAATTCTTCAGGATCACCAAGGCTACTACCAGAATCCTCATATTCAGAGTCAGACACAGCCTTGGCCTTCAGGGCACGTGGTTTGCCATAGTTTGAACCATAGATATCTCTCTTTTCAGCAAGCTGGAAGTCGTGAGTGTTTAGCCTTTCGAGGATATCAGCAGGTCAAGAGACTTGTAGTCAGCACGTTCTTGTATCATCAGTCCCAGAGTATCAAATGAGGAATCAAGCGATCTCAACAGTTTCTTCACTACTTCATGATCAGTGATGTCAGTGGCACCGAGGGCTTGAAGCTCATTTGAGATGTCAGTGAGGCGATCAAAGGTTTGTTGGACATTTTCATTGTCGAGTCTTTTGAAGCAGTTGAAGAGATTCCGAAGAACATCAACTCGAGAGTCACGCTGAGTTGAGACTCCTTCATTTGCTTTGGACAGCCTATCCCAGATAAGCTTAGCAGTTTCCAAAGCACTCACTCTTCCATACTGTCCTTTGCTCAGATGGCCACATATGATATTCTTCGCTTGAGAATCGAGTTGTTTGAATCTCTTCACATCGGTAGCGTTCAGTGAGGGTGTGACAGAGGGAACACCATTTTCCACAACATACCAGAGATCGTTATCAATTGCCTCAAGATGCATTCGTATCTTGTTCTTCTAGTAGGGGTAGTCCGTCCCATCAAAGGTAGGACACCCAGCCGAGACCTTGATCATACCTGCGGTCGACATAACTAAAACTCCAGGCGGTTAAACCAAAATCACACAGAACAAGGGAGTACCTTGCTCTGATACCAATTGAAAGTGCGTTATATCGACTAGAGGGGGGGTGAATAGGCGATTTTTATGAATTCTTCACTGAGGAATTTGCCGGTGAGGAAATTCCTTAGCGAAGAACTACTTGCAGCGGAATAAGTACTCAGAAGTAAGCATAACAGGATACAAGCATAGTCATCATGATGAAATGAAGACTAGCACAGAGTACAGAAAGCGTAAACACAGGATAACAAGATGAAGACAAACAGACTGAAGAAATTGAACTGAGGAATTTGTGAAGGTCTTCAGTCAAAGTCTTCAAGCACAGATATGAACAACATTCAACACAGTAATGAGGAAATGAAAGGGTTGAGGAGATAGAACCAGTTAGTTGGTGAAGACAATGATTTGGTAAACCAGTTCCAACTGCTGTCTCAGTTGTACGTCTGGTTGGAGCGGCTGAGTATTTAAACTCGAGGACACTCAGTCTCGGACACCCAGTCTCTGAGCTGCAACTCAGGACACCCAGTCCTCACCGTATTCTCCTTGAACTAAGACCACGCAGGTCTCGTCCAATCACTCGTGGTAAGTCTTCAGGTGACTTCCAAACCTTCACAGACTTGGTCACTCGGCGATCCACAATTCCTTTTGGATGCTCTAGACCTTGACGCCTAACCGTCTGGAAGAAGCACAGTCTTCAAAGGTAACAAGCATCGGATCCACGCGGGATCAATTTCTTCAGTGATGCTCAATCACTTTGGGTTTGTGGGGGTTTGGTTTTGGGATTTTCCTCACTTGATGATTTTCGATCAAAGTCCTCGGAGGATGGGTTGCTCTCAAATGACAAGTGTCTAGTTCTCTCAGAGCAGCCAACCAACTAGTGGTTGTAGGGGGCGGCTATTTATAGCCTAGGGAGCAGCCCGACATGATAAGACATAAATGCCCTTCAATGATATGACCGTTAGGTGGATAAGATATTTTGGGACAGCCGGCGCGCAGCACAGCAACGGTCGGAAATTTGACTCTCAAATTCCTCGGGGCTATCATGTTCCTCACTGTGTAGGCAATTCGCACTGGCGAATTCCTAACTCCTCAGTCAGAGCAAAGTCCTCAGTGACCAGAAGAACTGCATCTCTGTCACTGAAGAAATTGACTGAACTATATGAGATTTCCAATGGCTTCACTCGAAGGGATTGGTAGGTGTACGATTTTGAGTTGAGCATCACATGGAAATTTTTCCTTAGTATTTCCTTGACCCCCTTTAACAGTACGGTGTTTCCTATGACTCAAGAAAGAGAAAATGAAACTACGAAAACAAAAGTCTTCATGCTTCATATTCCTCGAATGAATACCAAGTCTTCAAGGTCACACCAATTTCTTCACTTTCAAAGTCTTCAAAAAGTCTTCAGAATATCAAAGTCTTCAGTCGAAGAACTTCATTTTTAGGGGTCGACTTTCTCTGTAAATATCAAACTCCTCATAGACTTATAGACCTGTGTACACTCACAAATGCATCAGTCCCTTAACCTATAAGTCTTCAATACACCAAAATCACTAAGGGGCACTAGATGCACTTACAGCGGCCCCCTGGCCAGCTCGACGACATTCATCTTTGCCCACCACATCTTACAACGAGCGAAGGCCATGCACGCAACTTCAATACAGGCCGATCACTTGACGACGTCCAGCCGAGGACAAGCGTTCACCAGCCGCCTTACGAGTCTGAAGTAGCTGTCGGGCATAGCTTCGGCTGGCCATAGCCGGATTATTACATCCCTCATGGCTAGTTCGGCTACCCTATGCAGCTCCACCAGATGTTTCAGCTGATCGGTGAAGGGCACGGGATGCTCTGGCACAAGATACTGCGACCAAAACAATTTCTCCATGGATCTCCCTTCCTCGGCTTGAAAGAACTCCGCGGTGTCGGACACACTTCGCGGCAGATCAGCAAAAGCCCTTGGAGAACCCCGAATCCGGGTTAGCAAAAGATAATTCCTTTTCACATATTTTCTTTGCATACTAAATGCCTTACCCGCGACAATCTTCCGGGCCTCCTGGATCTCTTGGAGGGCGCCCTGGGCCTCATTTCAGGCAGTCTCCGCACTCTGGCGAGCCTTGGCGAGTTCGGTCTCTCGAGCCGACGCATCGCGCTCCAAGGTCTTGCACTTCCTCACCGCGTCTTGGAGCTCCTGCTGGACCTCGCTAACCCGGGCCTTGAGCTTCTTATGCGCAGCCTGCTCCTTGATAGCCTTCCCCTCGGCTTCGTTCAGGGCCTTTTACAGGGCCTCAACTTCGGTCGTCGCTCCTATATACATCTTGATACTTCAACCCATGCATATCATTTTTACCGCCTTAATATAAAACGGGTTATCACATACCTTGTTTTTCTTGGAGCTGCCTCCTCACCAGACCGAGCTCGTTCTCAGCCTGCTCCAATCTCTGCTTTAGTCCGAAGACTTCGGCAGTATGTGAGGCTGCGGCCAATAGCGATGCCTGCGTATTCATTTCAGACAAGTTTAGTTAGTCTCCAGCCCCCAGGAGTCGATCCTCTGTCCGGTTTTCCTTTCAGGACACCGGAAAGTGTCTCAGGGGCTACTGTCTATATCGGGATTTTCTCCTTTTGCATCACTTACCTCAAACCCTGTCAGCAGGCTACTGCAGGCTTCGGTCAGTCCGCTCTTGGCGAAGTGAACCCTTTCAATCACCGTGCCCATAAGAACACGGTGCTCGTCCACAATGGAAGCGCCTCGCAGCGCTTCCAGTAAATTATCTGGTGCCCCTGGTTGGACAGGAGTCGCCGGTGGAATAGGCATACCCCCTTCTTTCGAAGGAGGCTGCGTGCCGGATCTCGGAGCCATATCGATCTCCAGAATCAAGTCCGGTTAAGGGCCAAACTGAGTACGACTCTCATCCCCAGTCTCCATGGGGATTGACTCCCCCTGGTGTTCTACGACGGGGGCTTCGCCTTCTGGTTCCCCTCCCCGGCTCGGTAAGGTCCGCTAGGAGAGCACCTCATCGCCCCCTTGGCCTTAGGGAGAGTATGCGGCCGATGATGTCTCGCTGGCCATCTCCTTCGTGTCCAATGAATCCTCTGATGAGGATCGCTGGGAGCTGTTATGGGCTGGACTGTAATAGCATGATTGATCATGTCAATACGACAAGGAGGAAAGGTCAGATCTATGGGCATGTACGAGTCTTAGCACTTACGATGCGGACCAAGGCTTAGGGCGGGGCGTCGCTCCGGACTGCTGTCGACGTCCCATGCAGTGTTGTCCGCAAGCTGGCCTTTCCCCTTCTTGGGAGCTTCCCTCTCCAGAATTGTGGGGGCCACCCTTTTCTTCCTTCTCTCATCGGGAGGAGGGATGTTCTCCTCCTCCTCCTCATCATCATCGTCGTCGTCTTCCGCAACGGAGGAGCGGGTCTTGTCTTTGGACGTCACGTCCGAAGCGCCCTTGGTCTTCTTCTTGGCCTTCTTCTCCGGTGCCTTATAGGGCGTCGGCACCAGCATCTTCGCTAAACGTGGGATAATCGGTTCTTCAGGCAGCGGAGCCAGACACTGGATCCGCTTCGCCCTCTGCATCCAGTCCTGAAAAAGGAATGATGATAAAAGCTCGGACATCACCCTTGGAACAAGCAAGTAGGGGATGCGTTAAAAATAACATACCTCATTGGCGAGGTGGTTAATATCGTGCCCGTGGTCCGAATTTGTGGCCTGCTATGTCTTGAGCTTGCGTTGGTTTTCCTTGAAGAGGAAAGGGTGATGCAGCAATAGTAGCATAAGTATTTCCCTCGGTTTTTGTGAACCAAGGTATCAATCCAGTAGGAGGCTCCTCAAAAGTCCCACGCACCTACACAAACAAACAAGAACTCGCAACCAACGCAATAAAGGGGTTGTCAATCCCTTCACGGCCACTTGCGAAAGTGGGATCTGATAGAGATAATATGATAAGGTAAATATAGTTTTGGTATTTTATAATATAGATAGGAAAAGTAAAGATGCAAGTAAAAGTAGATTGAAAGCTTATATGATAAGAGATAGACCCGGGGGCCATAGGTTTCACTAGTGGCTTCTCTCAAGATAGCATATGTATTACGGTGGGTGAACAAATTACTGTCGAGCAATTGATAGAAAAGTGAATAATTATGAGATTATCTAGGCATGGTCATGTATATAGGCATCACGTCCGTGACAAGTAGACCGACTCCTGCCTGCATCTACTACTATTACTCCACTCATCGACCGCTATCCAGCATGCATCTAGAGTATTAAGTTCATAAAGAACAGAGTAACGCATTAAGAAAGATGACATGATGTAAAGGGATAAACTCATGCAATATGATATAAACCCCATCTTTTTATCCTCGATAGAAACAATACAATATGTGCCTTGCTGCCCCTGCTGTCACTAGGAAAGGACACCGCAAGATTGAACCCAAAGCTAAGCACTTCTCCCATTGCAAGAAAGATCAATCTAGCAAGCCAAGCCAAACTGATAATTCGAAGAGACTTGCAAAGATAACTTAATCACACATAAAAGAATTCAGAGGAGATTCAAATATTTCTCATAGATAAACTTGATCATAAACCCAAAATTCATCGGATCTCGACAAACACACCGCAAAAGAATTACATCGAATAGATCTCCAAGAAGATCGAGGAGAACATGGTATTGAGATTCAAAGAGAGAGAACAAGCCATCTAGCTAATAACTATGGACCCGAAGGTCAGTGGTAAACTACTCACAACTCATCGGAGAGGCTATGGTGTTGATGTAGAAGCCCTCCATGGTCGATTCCCCCTCCGGCGGAGCGCCGGCGAAGGCTCCAAGATGGGATCTCTTGGATATAGAAGGTTACGGTGGTGGAAATAGTTTTTCTTGGTCGCCTCTGATGTTTCGGGGTACATGGGTATATATAGGAGGAAGAAGTAGGTCGGTGGATGCCCGAGGGGCCCACGAGACAGGGGCGCACCCAGTAGGGGGGGCGCCCTCCACCCTCGTGGCCGCCTTGTTTATTTCTTGACTTCCACTCCAAGTCCTCTGGATCACGTTCGTTCCAAAAATCACGCTCCCGAAGGTTTCATTCCGTTTGGACTCCGTTTGATATTCCTTTTCTTCGAAACACTGAAATAGGAAAAAAAAACAGCAATACGGGTTGGGCCTCCGGTTAGTAGGTTAGTCCAAAAAATGATAAATGTGTAAATTAAAGCCCATAAACATCCAAAATGGGTAATATAATAGCATGGAACAATCAAAAATTATAGATACATTGGAGACGTATCATGGCCGGCGGCTTCTCGTTGCCCTTAAAGAGCAACTTCCAGGCTCCTTCGTGAGTGGTTTTGAAGAGCCTCTTCAGGGTATGGTGCTTCCTCGGGTTGAACTTCCATAGAGGGCGGCTTCGGCTTCGGCTTTGGCACGGCAGAATCCGACGAGCTAAATCACCTGGAATACATTGACAAGTCTGACATCCTTGTCCACCATGCTCTGAACGCGCGTTTGCAGCGCTATTAGCTCGTCTGGCAAACACCAGTTCGGGCCCTTCTCAACCCAGGAGGTGAGCCACATAGGAGCACCGGGGTTGAATTCGGCAGCCACGGCCCAGTTGGTGCCGCGGGGTTCAGTAATGTAGAACCATTGTTTCTGCCATTCCTTGACAGTCTCCACAAAAGTGCCTTTCGGCCAGGGGACATTGGATAGCTTACTCACCATGGCTCCTCCGCACTCCGCGTGCTAGCCATCCACCACCTTCGGCTTCACGTTGAAGACTTTGATCCACAACCCAAAGTGGGGTTGGATGCGGAGGAAGGCCTCGCACACAACGATGAACGCCGAGATGTTGAGGAAGGAGTTCGGGGACAGATCATGGATATCTATCCCGTAATAATACATCAGCCTGCGGACGAAAGGGTGGAGTGGAAACCCTAGCCCATGGAAGAAATGAGGGATGAAAACCACCCTCTCATTGGGCTTCGGCGTAGGGACGGTTTGTCCCTCGACCTGCAGACGATGGGCGATTTCCTTCGCCAAATACCCGGCCGCCCGAAGCTCAGTAATGTCTTCCTCCTTGATGGAGGAGACCATCCACCTGCCTTGGCCTCCGGAGTCGGACATGGTTGAGTTCTAGCTTAAGAGGTAAGAACAGGAGAACTTGGGCGCTGGAGCTCGAGTGTGGAAGAGCGAAGGAAGAGAGAGGGCGTGGGAGAAGAGAGGGGAATCCTTATCCCCTTATAAAGGCAGTAGATATCGAACGCCTCCCCATTCGCCCTAAAACTCGCCTATTCCCAAGGGCTATGTAAACGACACGGTTGGGTTACCCATACCCGTATTGATGAGAATCCCGCAATAAGGGGACACGATCTCTGCTTCGACAAGGCGTGCCAATGGCAACCACGTCTTGAAACATGGAACGACAGACATAAAACGGTTTGAATTTATGATCGGGCGAACGTGATGTCACTCCGTAGAAAGTTGTCACTGGATTGGACTCATGGAGTATTATATTCTCTTTGCAGTTGTATATGGTGTGTGTGACAGGTCCGGAAACAATCATCGCATCTGGAGTCTATCTTGGAGTTCGGAAAGGAGGGAACCCGCCTTGCAATGCCGAAGACAAATCTGCGCACCGGACTCCTCTTCATTGAAGCCAGGTTCAGGGGCTACTGAGGGAGTCCTGGACTAAGGGGTCCTCGGGTGTCCGGCCTGTTAGCCATGGACCGGACTGATGGGCCATGAAGATACGAAGACCGAAGACTGGACCCGTGTCCGGATGGGACTCTCCTTGGGTGTGGAAGGAAAGCTTGGCGACCGGATATGTAGATACCTTTCTTTGTAACCGACCTTGTGTAACCCTAGATCCCCCCGGTGTCTATATAAACCAGAGGACTTAGTCCGGAAAAGGGAGACTCATTACCATAGTCATACAGGCTAGACTTCTAGGGTTTAGCCATTACGATCTCGTGGTAGATCATCTCTTGTAATACTCATATCCATCAAGATCAATCCAACAGGAAGTAGGGTATTACCTCCATAGAGAGGGCCCGGACCTGGGTAAACATCGTGTCCCCTGTCTCCTATTACCATCGACCTTAGAAGCACAGTTCGGGACCCCCTACCCGAGATCCGCCGGTTTTGACACCGACAATGGCGATTGCATTTCATACAATAAAGCGACAACCATATGGCTCCTGCCAGTTGCCGATAACTCCATTACAAAACATGATCATCTCATGCAATAAATTTAGCATCATGTCTTGACCATATCACATCACAACATGCCCTGCAAAAACATGTTTGACATCCTCTACTTTGTTGTTCCAAGTTTTACGTGGCTGCTACGAGCTGAGCAAGAACAGTTCTTGCCTATGCATCAAAACCACAACGATTTTTCGTCAAGTATGTGTTGTTTTAACCTTCAACAAGGACCGGGCATAGCCACACTCGATTCAACTAAAGTTGGAGAAACTGACACCCGTCAGCCACCTATGTGCGAAACACGTCGGTAGAACCAGTCTCGCGTAAGCGTACACGTAATGTCGGTCCGGACTACTTCATCTAACAATACTGCCGAATCAAAGTATGACATGCTAGTAAGCAGTATGACTATTATCACCCACAACTCACTTGTGTTCTACTCGTGCATATAACATCTACGCATAAACCTGGCTCGGATGCCACTGTTGGGGAACGTAGTACTTTCGAAAATTTCCTAGGCAGACGCAAGATCATGGTCATGCATAGCAACGAGAGGGGAGAGTGTTATCCATGTACCCTTGTAGAATGAAAGCGGAAGCGTTATGACAACGCGGTTGATGTAGTCGTACATCTTCACGATCCGACCGATCCTAGTACCGAAAGTATGGCACCTCCGCGATCTGCACACGTTTGGCTCGGTGACGTCCCACGAACTCTTGATCCAGCTGAGTGTCGAGGGAGAGCTTCGCAGCATGACAGCGTGATGATAGTGATGATGAAGTTACCGGCGCAGGGCTTCGCCTAAGCACTGCAACGATATGGCCAGGGTGCATTATGGTGGAGGGGGGTACCGCACACGGCTAAGACAATGTATAACTAAAAAATAATACACTTCCGTGATGATACGTGTTTGTCATAGTAGGTCACGTTTTCTATCATGCATGTACATCCATGACAAATTTATGAAAGAATCAAGATAGTCATACTTGTGCTGCCGTAGAAGTGTTCCCTGACATTACTAAAATTATCATCACGGAAGTGTCCACTTCCATGACGATAAATCACGCGTCACAGAAGTGCTTTCGTCAAGGGTGACTGACATGTGGCATCCACCATAACGGAACGCTGTTAAGCTATCGGGTCTGGTTTTGGATCCGATAATCCATTAACAGCCATGACCAATGGGAAATTTCCACGTGTAAAATCCTGATTGGCTGGAGGGAACACCTGTCAGCTCGTCAGCGGGCCAGATGTCGCCCATCCATTGGAGGAAACATGCCTACGATACATTGACATGTGGTTGGGCCCAACAGAGGCCCATATAGGTTAAAAGGCCGGCCTAGTCAAAGGCCTGTAGCACTTACTCAGGTACTAGTGGGCCAGCCCAAGAAAAACCTGCTTAATAAAGGCCCATTTACGGCCCGAAGCTAGATCTGGCCCGTTAATTGTTCGCCGAATATTTGGGCCCACTTACGGCCCGAAGCCAGATCTGGCCCGTGAATTGTTCGCCGAATATTTGGGCCCAATTACAGCCCAGTGACTTTCGGCCTGTTAGAGGCCCGATGTAGACATGGTCCCATTTCAGCCCGGTGTGACTTTCAGCCTGGGAATGGCCCGTGCTGCCCATGGGCCATGTATGGTCCAACGGGACATCGGGCCCACTAATGTCCCGTGATAAAGGTGGCAACAGTTAAGCCCAACGTGACTTTGGGCCTGTTAAAGGCATGTCGCTCCCGTTGATGTCTGTACTAAGCTTTCGGCCTCTTAAAGGACCATGATATCAATGGGCCAACTAAGGCCCGAGATATGTTTCGGCCTGGTAACTGCCCGTGATATGGGCCCAAAAAGGCCCGGTCTACATTTCAGCCTACTCAAGGCCCATCGACGACTAGTGAAAATTGAGGCCCAACATGCATTTCAGCCTTCTAAAGGCCCATGGTTTCATCTGGGCCGTAATAGGCCAGTACAATATTCAGCCTGTTAATGGCCCAACGCTACCTGGGCCAAATTAAGTGCTGGGTCAACAAAAGGCCCAACTAAAATATAGGCCGATGTAAGTTCTGGGCCTCGCGCAAAGTGTGAAGGCCCCAATCATTCGGGCCCAAGAAAGATGCAGGCCGACGCAATTGTGGCCCGCTAAACACCAGGCCCATTAGAGGCGAATGTTTCGTCCCGGTCGACTACATCTGATTTTTTTTCAGATAGCAAACGATGGCAGTAACTAGTAGGAATTAAGAACAAATCTACTCTATACAATAAAGAAATTACAGCATAGTAACTAAGAATAAACCTACACCATACAATAAAGGATTTATGGTATATTACATCTACTCGGCATCAAAGTTTGCCACCAGTGATCATAAAGCGCAACGAAGAAGAAGATTACAAAACTTGGGCACCATTGCAGCGTAACAAAATAATACTGAACCGAGACCACTTCCAAGACAGTTCAAGAAAGGTTAGCCTTGCGCGGGAACTATTGCGCAAGCTGCTGAGCAAGGCTGTGAGACCAGCCTAGCATGTCGGTCATAGCTTCCAGGTGTAGTTGTTTAGCGATGAGTTTCTCATTTGTGTTCTCCGCAATCTTTCTTAGAGATAGGACTTCAAGTCGAAGTTGAGTTGCAGAATGCCTTTCTGCTAGAACTTGGGACTGAAGAAGTCGAACTGATTCAGACAACGAATTCTAAGAGCTTGTCTGACTGCTAGTCTCAAGTAACAGGAACACTGCATCAAGACAAGAATTTGGGGTTGTCTCACTATCTTCAAGATGTTTTGCCTTCTTTGCTGCAATATATGTTCGGTTTGTCTCACAGCCTTCAGCAGACTTGTGGATGCCATCAGGCATATCACCCTGAAACAAAGCAGAGAGATGACAGGTTTTGCACGTGTATAAACAAAGATGATAACTGTGCTGTCAATTCCATCCAATTTCAAATTAGAAAATAAAGAGTAAGTTCAAAATATCAATAGCATAATTTGGCATTGTACATAATGCGGGGAGCTTCACCACACTACTGGATTACCATGTCAACATAACAAGCATAGATGAAGGGCAAAGAAAATCATTGTATCTATTTTGGTTAATGTGCATGGCATGTTGTTCATATCATCAGCCACATCAGTAAGATAAAACAGGAGATGACAAGGTGCAAACATGGGCTACTTCACCACACACTGGATTATAGATCCACAAAAACAAGCATACATATAGGGAGTATTGAGTAAGGTGCATGGTATGAATAAGGAATTTGGTTTTACAAGTCAAACTTAGAACTTACTGTTCTTGCGAACATGCATTTTGGTAGAAACAGCAAACTAAACAGCAGTAAACGATAGGGAGTATGAGTAAATTAAACATCAGTTGAGGATAAAGGTTTTAGAAGGACTGACTTACATTAACAGTTAACACCCGCTTTATAATGCCCTTCTCCATGTCAAGGGAAGGATAACTCAAGAATTTCAGCACAAAGTCTTCTTCATAAGCATTGCCTGTACTCTACATTTTGTAGAGAGTAATTATAGATATGATAATACTGGAAGGGATAGAGGATAATGAAGATAAGATGCAGATTGATGCTACATAATCAACTACCAATCCCTAGAAGTACAAGCGTTACATGACAAAATGTATTAACAAGAGCAATGGGCTACACTTCTGCACCGGCATTGTCTGTGTATTCTACTTTTTGGTAAGATTAAGTATAGATCTGATCTTTTTTAGTAAGTGGTGGGTGAGGGAGATAAGATGCAGAATGCTACACAATGAACCAATCCCTCTTCCCAAAATACAAGAGTGAACACTGGTGTACAAAACATTCTTATATTATGGGATGGAGGGAGTAGTTGTTAATGTAATTATAGTGATAGACGACGTTCAGTCCTTACAAGAGGATTGCAGAGTTAAACCTCTTCAAAAGCATTGGGTTGATTCTAAATTTATGTAAGAGTCCATACGGATCTTATAATGTCCACCAAATGGACGATAATGAGGCTAACATGTGTAGTGATGCCACATAATCAAATAGTTATGAAAGTAAGTATGGTCATACAGGGCAAGATGTACTCACAAGAGCAATGCAGTGTGCAGTATAGTTGCGAGATTATGTGGTCCCTTGAGAATGAATGTTCTTCTGCTAACAGTTTTCGTACAAGTGAGACGTTAAGGCAAATGCAGAAATGTAGTTCAAATTGTGATGTGATATCATAGACAGTACCTTACGCTGCAGCTGAGACCAATGTATAACAAAATTATTCCAGTCACCGTCGGATAAATGTAGCACCGGATACTTTATAGAAATTTCGTTTAGAGGCTTGCCATTGAAGTGCGCTTGCCTAAGGTAGGAACGATACTTCATCAATGAGTGCTTGAAAAGAGGAACCAACCCTTGCTCGTCTTCACAATCCAGTTTGGTCCTCTCCTATTTAAAAGAATGAAATCTTGTGTCTTCTGTCAGCAGAAACATATGCAGTAATGACCATGAATAACATTAGTACATTACTTACGCGTAAGTTGCGGAGGAAGACTGGAAATTGTTCTGTGTCTGTGGTATAATCTTTCCATGAAGGAAAGATGCGCACAAAGTTCCTGACAACAATATAAGCTTTGTCTTCTAAACTGGGAAGAAATGGAACAGAGGTCCTATTTGCTGCAATTGGGGCTCTTTTGGTTTGAAAAGGGATTTGGCAACTGGATTTGGTGTACTCTTTGCTGGAATGGGGGTTTTGCGTCGTAGAGCTGGTGCTATGTCAACTTGCATAATCATAATGTTTGCTACAGTTGGGGTCTGCTGAGTTGGGGCATCAGAAATGACCAGTGTAGTAGGGCTAGAGTCTGCTACAGTTGGGGTGTTTTGTGGGTCAGGTGATATTGCAACTACACCTAATGGGCTATTTGATTTATCAGGTGCCACTACCTTTTCCAAATACTTTTCTTGTGCTCCTCCATGATCAGCAATCACCCTCTTCCTTTTGAACGTCTGATACACAAGAACAACATTTGAATGGATAAATATGGTATGATGACAGATGGAATATGTACTGAAAATGGATAGGTAGGGCGTATTCACATACACGATGTGTAAACTAAGCTAATGGCAGTTCAACAAAGTAGAAGCAATGCAAAGCATTAGTTGCAATATATGTGCGACCAATATAACCTTGGAAAGTTAGAGCAAGCACCTTGATGGGTGAATAAGATAGGGCATCTTCCTCTCACTCCTCCACTAGGAGCTACATTGACTTAGGTCTCCCTCTAGCTCAGAATCACTGTTAGGGTCATATTCTGAGCATGAATCTGTAGGTGGAGATCGTTTGTATTGCATTGCATCCAGACTTGATTTCAGTCCCTTAATGTCAAGTTTGACAGCCATGGCATTGTTCTGTTTTATTCTTTTCATGCGCGCAAGCTCGAATCTGCGATTCATGAAAACATAAAAAGTAGTCAGATTATCTGTGGAATGCATTGCGGATTCAACTCGAAGAGTGTCTCCCTATAAACCCCTGCATATGCCAAGTTCACCCCCCAACCGTGCTAACCAGACCACACACAGAAATACAAACCCCTTATGTCTCTATAACAGGCAGACACACATTTCAAAACCGAAGTAGGAACATTAGAATCATATGAAATTCGTATTTGAACAAATAAACTAAGGAATTATGAGTGGCATAATGTTTAGCTTCAAGGGTGGAGTGTTGGTAGTGCGACACAAAGCAAGTAGGCAGATTGTATTCCATGTAAAAGATCGAAGCCTATGTAAAAGCTGGCAATGACACTTTTTTTCTATACAATGCAGTGTTCGTTGTTCGTTGCCCACACATGATGGAAGAGATCACATAGAGAAATACTATTCACTCATGTCTACGATTGCAATATTTAGAAATAGGGTGGTCCACCCTAAAATAATATTGACAACAAATATGACAAGGCAAGCATAGATGTAGTGAATCAATCATTTACTTGTGAGCTTACTAGGAAAAGCATGCAGAATTATAACTGCAGTAAGAGACCGTCCAAAATCCGAATCAAGAAGTTTGTCTAGCACTTATTGTTTGCAACTAATCGACGTGAATAATTGGATATTATATTGAATTAGTAAGAAAGACAAGTAAAATTGTCAACAAACCTGGCTTGCAGTAGTAATCTGGGTCAATGTCACTATGACCAACAATCCAAAATGACTAGTGTCTATTCCTAGGGCCAGAATTTTGAAAACCCTGTGAACTTTACAGTTACTAAAGATTACCGAAATACATCTGAACCATTAAGTGTAGGTAGCACTGAGCACACAACAAACCCTAATGACAGTCCTGCCTAATGAGTAATGAATCAATTAGAAAATGGGTGATGAGGAGTGGCTGCTGAGTGTTGAGGATGTATGTCAGGATAAATTGGGTTGGCTTAGTGGGTGATGCACGCCTGGGCCCTGAACGGACTGGGAAGGTAGGCACGGCGGTGCGCCCGGGCAGCGGAGACGCTGTTGTGCAAGCGGCTCCTGACCTCATGTTAGTACGACGTCTCCTAGAGTCATGCCGTCCGGGGACGGCAAGGCGCCGACGAGGCAGGCGGCTGGGGGCGAGTAGAGATCCGAAGCGCGCAACAGAACATAGGGGAATCGGGGCCTGGGACAACCCAAAACCCCAGGGTGGGCCGGTGCACCGTGGGCACCCTGTAGAGATACACACCCGAGCGGCGAACATGCATTTTTGAAAGTACTTTAGGGACATTTAGCTGACCAATTAAATCACTCTATTTTAATAATATTAGATTCGTATTTGAACAACTAAGCTTGTTTAGCTTGATGGGTGGAGCAGTGCTATTATGAAATGAAGCACGTATTCTGATCGTATAGTGATCATAAAACGGGGAAACTGGAGAAATTATATTTAGCAGCCATTGTTTTCTTCGAAATAAGAACTAAATTCTAAGAGCTGAAAAGAAAGTAGAGTAACCAAGTTAAGATCTATTTTCTGGTTGAGATCAAAAAGTTGAGGAGATATGAAGTACCACATCTCTTGCGACGACATGTAGGCATCGAGGGTGCGATGGTTGTCGGTGGCATTGAAGCAGATCTGCGACGGTAGACGGGTGCATCGGGGGATAAGTCCCATTGCGGTGGAAGAGAAGGTCATGTGAGCGGCCCCGACAAAGAGGACGACGACGTCGATGAAGTGAGAGGACGTGATGCAAGGCTCTTGGTCCGTCGCCGTGGATGAGAAACATCCATCTCTAGCAGTGGATGACACGGTCTTGGTAGGCGCTCCAGCATGGTGGAGTATGGTGGCGATGGATGTGGTGGAGGACGGCGGCGATGGATGGGATGGAGGACGGCGACGATGGATGGGGTAGCGGACAGAGGCTGGTGTGGGGATGGTGTTCTAGCGCAGACGGTGTATGAATGGGAAAATAGAGGGAGAGGTATGGGGAACCATGTTTTCGGGACGCGCCTGTCTGAAATATGGGAAAATTACGAAATTAGCCCCCGTTTAAAATTTAGATGTCTCGTCGGTTGGGGATACGACGATAATCTCACATCTCGCCAATATTTGCCCAGAGCGATTTCAGGCGAGGAGAGGGTGGTTGGCTCCCATGGTTGATGCCCATGGTGTATGAACGGGGCTGACAGGTAGGGCGGTTGTGTCACGTCTGAGTGAAGTTACAAATCTGCCCCTGTTGAAAATATTTGGCTACATCGATTTCGGCCAAGTCGAGTTTGTTTTGCCGCCCACCGTGTATGAATGGGGAAATGGAGGGCGAAACAAAGGTCTTTCGGATGAGCTTGAATCAAATGTGTTTTGCCGCCTATGTTTGGCACCCACCATGTCGGAATGGGCTCAGCAACGATCGTGTCACGTCTAATTGAAGTTACTATCCTATCCCTATTTAGAGCAGTGGACATCCGGCCGATGGATTTTCCGTGTAATGGGTAGACAGTAATTTCCATCTCCCAAACACTTGGCTTCGGGCAACCGATGTGGGAGTGGACATTTTTCCGCTTCTTTCAAATTTTGGGACAATAAGCATCCACGTTTACACTAGCAACTAAAATCGAATCCATTTTGTATTCCTATACGAATCTTTATAAATCATTCTATATGTTTTTATATATCTTCAAAAGGATGACAAAGATGTATTCCACTGTCATCTATGAATATGGTTTACAAATGCCGATACTCAAATTCTGAAGCTAGAATCCAGTTTAAGGTGAATTCGAATATTTGGAACACTTCATGTCCAACTCAAATGTCACACGCAGCATAATATGTACTCCTATTTAGATATGTACACAAGCAATGTATCAAGATTCAAATACCGAGTCAATCAACCAAGAATGTACAGAACTAACAGACATATAAACACTTATAGAGTATATGGATCAATAATATCAACTAACATACATAAGCCAGGCCGCTATACTTTTTTTTTTGCTACAACAACGTCCTTTTTTTAGCCAAGCTACTACAGCATCTTGGCCCTTTCCGATGCATGCCACTTATGATCCATCTATACTACTATTATTGTTGAATGCACATTCAGCCCGATTGGCATACTTGTAGGTTTGGCACAACAATCAAAATGAAATGTCTCCGAGTCTTATCAATTAATACAGACTTGTACTCAAATAAAACTACAAACCAGAAAACAAAAAACAAAAAACAATTATTACATGATCTCTAAAACGAATGGTTTGATTGATTACATGAACAAACAACACAAAGGTTATTCAACAATGGAAAGAACATTTCACCTATGATTTACCAAGTGGGAATTTAATTTCCTTTTTTCCTTCAGGACCTTAACAATGTGGTCAGTCTCACCTTGCTTCATTTTGAAATCCACCAAATATTTAATGGTTGTCTTGAGTACTGCTACTGATTGTGCTGTTTGCTTCCTCAACAAGTCAACTTCATCTCTAAGTGGAGAAGCAGAATCTCTTTCTACCACTAGTTTAGCCTCTAGAGCATCAGCAGTTGGCAATTCATAATGCACGATTGGGCCGGTGCCACTGCTGTGGGATGATACAATGTCCATGGGGACCTTGCTCTTTGATCTTGGGCTAACCTTTTTTGCCATTAAAGTTTTGGTTGGATTCATAAAAGTTGAAGTTAGCAAAACATCTCAACTGGGAGTTATAACAGCAAACCAGTTAAACAAACAAGGAATTAAAGAGTTTCAATTCGATGCTGAAAAGTAGTTATTAACACCATTGTAACCCATTGTTGCAGCAGCAAAGCAGTTAGACAAACAAGTAGCTATTTAAGTTCAGGCAAACAGGTAATTCTTAACAGTAAGTATCAAACAGATAGATAGGCGCAGTCTATAATAAGATTAACAGGCTGTGGCATTATGTAATCAGTAGCAAACTAAATTAAGCCAAGCAACGTAATTGAACAATTTTGCATTAAGTGGCTAACTAAAATTCCGAGAAGCAGGTAACTGAACTTACGCTAGTTCTTTGTACAGGCACACTGCAACTTCTTTTTTGCTTACAAGGTTGTACGAAGGAGTGCGTGGCATCAATTGCTTGGATATGCAGTCCCAATACTTCTTTCTTCCCACACTGCATTGGTAAGTCGAATGGTTAATCTGACAAGATGGTGCGTCCTTGATATGTTATATGAGGACGTGTACTCAGACTAGTTGTAGCCACACACGTCACACTGGCTTTTACTGTATATTTCACGCGATTACTTTTGGCATATCGAGATCTAAGCAATATACAATAGGATGAAAAGACTGGCATCCCTCACATTATTGGCGAACTCAGTTCATACAAACAAGCAATTCAACCATTCTGTGGGTAAATCAAAAGCGCCACTGGAATATTTTTCACTACCCCAATCATACACGCAAAAAGGGGAGACGCCACCATAGGGGCCGGTATGGGCGGCCGCCTCGGGTGGCTCGAAAGTGTGCACCTAGTTTGAGTCGTCCAGGTTGGCCCAGGCTATTTTTGTTTGTCCCATAGCACGAGCAGGCAATGTAAAAAATGAAGAAAAATGTTTCTATTTGGATAGGCCAATAATATAAGTGCAAGGCAGACCCTATAGCAGGCTCGCGGCCCAACGAGCGCCTTCCATATCGATCGACGGCAGGAAAAATCCCAGTTCATCCGCTCCAGCCTCCAGTCTGGTTCGCTCCTAACCTAGCTGTCGCTGGACAGACCGACACAAGCACTTCCTCATGCCCTCGTTGGAGGGCGGTCGCTGGGCTTCAAGCGAACAGAAGGACAAGAAAATGAAGATCCAACCCTGGGTGTAGCCTACGTGGGAGGCAGCGGCGGCAGCACGGGCATGGCATCAAGCTTGCGCAAACGGACAGTCGCAGCTTGCAAGAGTAGCGTGCGGAACGAGCAGGTACATCACATCCCTAATTATATCTAATTCAACTCTTCAATTTCTGGCCAATAGTTAAACTCGACGGTGTTGTAAAACTGCTTGTATGTAGGGAATCTATGAGAAAATGAAACCAATTTCTACTTATTTTATAACTCCCCCAATCAATACTGAACTGACAAAATCTGATGTATCTAATCAAGTTTCCGGTGCAAACATCCAAGCTCATATTATTCTTGAGCTTGAAGTGTCTAATGAACAGACTGCTAATGAAGGATTTGATGCAAACATTTTACATGCTCCTGGTGATGAACATATAGTGTCTAATGAGGCATCTAATACAAGCATTTTGCAAGCTCCCATTGAAGGATTCCGTGTCTCATTATGATCTGCTATGTTGAGAGAGACATAGAGATTTGCAGGCATTGATGACAAGCAAATTATAGTGCATTTTCATGGCTTGAGGAAACATCAAGGCCATCTACAAGAAAGTCCCCGTATCATGACAACGTAGCATAAATACTTTTCTAATATGTTGTTTGAAACTATTGGCATACTTGTGCAGGATAGATATGTTGATATGCAGTTGCGCACTTGTTATAGGTGGAATTACACTTTGATATCACCCAGAGAACGAATAATTCAAGCAAGTACAGACCATGTTTGTAGTCCTTTTACACCATGTTGCATTTTGTGTTTTTTGGTGCTTGCATCATTTAGTGTTTATAATCAGAACTACTTTGGATCATTAGCTGGTTTTCAAAGTGCATGTAGCTTCATATTTCTCAAGTTATGTTGATTTCCGGAGTGCAAGTGCCTTCGTATTTTTAAGTTAAATGTTCGCCCCTGGTAACTTGAATTCGTGGATCCGCCACTACACACAAATCATATCCGAATGCCAGTACGAATTAAATGAAATGCAAGGACTTACGCTAGCTCGTTGTACACGCTCACTGCAGCTCTGCTTGCGCTTGGGATGTTCCATGTACAAGTCCATGCTACCACTTGCTTGGATGTGCAGGCCTTGTGCTCCTTGCATCCCCCTCTGCATTTTTGACACGGCGAATGGTTGATCAAATAAGAGGAATCGACCTTGCTGTTGTGCCGGAGGACAGATACTTACAAGGTTATACGGGTGTGCAGGATGTGTACCAGATCCCGTAGCACCGTCATGCTTCGCTAAAAAATGGATTTGCTTGTTTCAGATGATATCTCCAGAAGAAATAAGAGTTAAAGTCAGAGTTGGATAGGCGTGTAAGCTAAGAGAGCAGTGAAAGGATATCCAAACATCGTCGGAATAGTGCGCAAGGGAGTGATGTGTGGATACCTAGTTCGGGCCAGCGTTTGGGCATGCTCGCCTAGCTAGAGTGCAGGTCACTTCAGAGCTATTGGGGGTGATGCACTGCGTTGGCTGGCCGCGCATGGATGCAGATCTTGAGTGGTACCAGAGCGCTATGATGCGGTGTACGAGACCGTTGGTGAAGCCCCAGTGGCCTCGGGGGGCGGAGGCACGACAATGTGCTCGGGGAAGTAGCCCCGGTGAGCTCGGAGATGGCGTCGGTGAAGCGCACCTGATGCGGTGGAAGTCGGTGTGTGTGAGGCACGTCGGTTGCGGTGGCCGACGTTGTCTGTGGACCACCCGGTGCGGTGGACGAGGGCGTAGATGAGGTAGCTCCGGTGCGGTGGTGAAGCGCGACCGTCGTCTTCGTCGTCGTCGTCGGGCATAGAGGTGGGGAAAGAGACGAGACGAGGGGTGATTCAAACTTTTCTTGGGTTGGCGGCAAATTAGGGATTTGAGCAATCTGGGCGCGGAAGGGGACGGTGGAGAAGGGAGATTTTGCAGTGCTGGAATTGGGGCCGCCAGATATTTCAATCTGAAACGTGGAAGCACAAACTTATTTTGTCGTCGTCCTTTGGGGGGGGAGGGGGAGGGAGGGAGGGGGGTGGGTGGCTAGGTGCTAAGCGTCCATCCGACACACGCGACCACCACGACATGATCCTGGTCTGCCTGGTGCGCCTACACTTGTGAATGCAAACGAATCTTCTTTCATTTGCAAACGAATCTGTATGTATTATCATGCCCATGTTTTCCTTGCAATAATTAGTCATTTGAAACAAGATACTATAAATTAATTAATGAGGAGTTATTTGAAAAAAATGAAACGGTATCCACGGTATCCACGCTAACGTGGGTTAGAGTGTGTGTCACATGATTAGTTATTTGAATTAGAGTGTGTGTCAAATAGCGATCTCCAATTCTAACATGGATTTCGCATTTCACTGTATCCATGCTACTTTTTTAATACAAATTCATATGTATATGATGAACACCATGGTAGTGAGAAAACTTTTAGATGGATTCAAACATATGACCTACAAAATAGCACAATAAATCGAGTCAATGTCAACTTTTTGAAACCTAGTATGGCACGAATTCGAAATAATTACCAATATGCATGGTCCTCAGTTCAAATCTTACAATGTACACCGAATTGAAACATCGATATTAAGTCTCGTACTATCTACATTCAAATGTTGTTTTTAGCCCCCCCCCCTGCACACATGCTACATACTTCCTGTATCGGTCAAACTTCCTCTCCTAACCACCTTAGGAAGCTATCTGTTTCCAACACACATCCATTCTTTCTCTCCATGTTTCGATCTCTAACTCTCTCAACTACACAACCCCCTTTTCCCACTCTGTTACCAAATATATTTACCTCACACACCCGCCATTGCACCCCATGCCGAGCTCTCTTTCTCTCCCTCTCCCTCTCACCCTCTCTTGCTAAATACATGCATTGCCTATCTAGCCCCCCAACCTCTCGTGCGCACGCACGCACATTGTCTATCTAGGTTACTCCCTCGAGACTGTCTCACTCTTTCTTCCGCACGGCGGGCCACACTCGCTCAATCTCGCTCTCTTTATCTGAGTCTCGTTTAACCTCGTTTTCTTTCACACACAAATGATATATCTCCCTGTTCGGGCCTCGACCGACACACTCTATACTCTCTCACACAGATTGTCTATCTAGGTCAGTCCATCCAAGCCGCCCGCACTCTTTTGACCTCATGGCGGGCCACACTCGCTCAATCTCTCTCCCCCCCCCCGCTCCCTCTCTCTCTCTCTTTGTATGTCTCGATTGACCTCGCTCTTTCTCGGACAAAAACGATATATCACCTTGTTTGAGGCCAGTTTGACTTATTCACATTGTATACTCTCTCACGCACATTGTCTATCTAGGTCACTCTCTCCAACCCATCTCACTCTTTCGATCACACGACGACCCTATGTGATCAATTGACCTTGCTTCCTCCCACGCACAAAATATATCTACACGTCTGTGATTGGATCATCTCTCAGGCTCTATCTTACAGCCCTCACCCTTGCAAAAATCTCAATCGGACAATATCTCTCCATAGCATATATATCTGTTCAATGAATGTAGGACCACACTCACTTTGTCTCTCTATCTATGTGTCTCTCGATTGACCTCTCTTTCTGATGTAGGGCAGAACCCTAGGGGCCGATTTTTCACGCTTGGAGAGGATCCCTACGAGCAACACAGAGAACGCGTGGAGGGGAACGAGGGAAATCACGGGGAAACACAAGACAGAACACTCAACCAACACGAATATGATCACACATGTGCTAGATCCAAGAAACACAAAGAGATACACGGTCCAAATCCAACAAAGGACGATACAAGTGGCGGTAGTTCATCTCCGAGAGGAGGTCTTGAATCCACGAGGGATCTTCCCGTAAAGGGGTCTTGAATCCAGGTGGATCTTCTCCAAAGAGGCCGTGGTCTCTCACGAGGAGGAGATCCGTATGGATAAGCAAAGCTCTATCTCAAATGAGCTAAACCAATGCTAACCCTAACTAGGAGGAGGTGGGAGAGTATATATGGTGGTAGCCCACGAAGGGGTAAGTGAGAGGGGGATATATGGGCCCTTGGCCCGTTCTCTGCGCACAGGCAGGTGCCGGATGTCCGGGCTGGGGGCCAGATGTCCGGTGGCTCACGAAGAGCCGGATGTCCGGGCCTCTGGCCGGATGTCTGGGCTGGCGAGGTCCAGCTTCTGGACGTTCTGTGATGGGGTGTCGGATGTCCGGGCTGTGGCCGGAAGTCCGGGCTGGCGGGAGGGGCCGGATGTCTGGGGCCTGGCCGGATGTCCGGGCCCTGTAGCACTTCGGTTGCTGGGCTGCTGCTGTTGACATCTTCAGGGGCCGGATGTTCGGGCCAGGGCCGGATGTCTGGGTCCTGAAGCCTTTCTCCGATTCCTCTTATTGTGCTCCTTCATCCTTGTACTTGGGGACCTGTCCATCATTCCGAGCATCTCCGAGAGGGTCTCCTTGGTACCTAGGCATGCGTAGTGTCCTTGCATTAGGTAGCAACCATGTCTCGCATGAACGGAAAGGAGAAGCATTTAGGAGCGGGTTCACCTGGGTCCAATGGCGTATGTTTGAGGTCTCGTCGTATGTCCACTTGGGGCATGGAGAGTAGTCATAGTGTACATGGGGATGATCGTCGGATGCTCCGCATCATCTCCCCCCCCCCCCCGGGGAAAGATCCGACCTCGGATCGTGATCCTCATCACAATGGAAACTGTTGTCATGGACGGACTTGTAGTCGGGCATAGATGAAGGCATTGCGCAATCCAAGTACTCCAAGGTGTCTCCGGTATGTGGTACATGAAAAATGAGCAAACACAAAGTACACTTGGAAATACAATGGTTAGCGCACACAAAGTGTCCATCATGTAAGAACGAGGGCAAGATAATGCATGGCAAGGCACAAGATGCTTATCCAAAAGATGTAGAATGAGATGTAAAGCATTCATGTGAGAAATTCATTTGTCAAATGCACAAAGGTGTGGTGAATGTTATTAATGCGACCATTGTGCAAAATGATGTCATAATGGGATGGTTTATCAAGAGCATGAACATGGTAATTGGTGCTCAATGTGATTATGTTGTCATGCAATTGATGATGGGCAATATGATCATGATGTATGAATATGCCATCAAGAAAGATCACAACAAATTTGCTAAGGAAGTGCACAAGCTCATATATCATGGATGTCATGGAAATAGATGCAACAAGGCAAGCATAATGTGAGTCAATCCATGCATGGGGTGCAAACTTGTGGTGAGTATGATATGTCCATCGAGCCATGGCACAATCAAAAAATATGGAGGTGGTGGTATACCAATGCTCGATGCCATGGCTTGAATGGAGTTCCGAAGGTGCATCCAAGAAGTGTGAGCGCTCCTCAATGTGAAGGTCCATAGAACCAATCTCCAATGTCGCTCCTCCATCCAATAGATGTAACATGTAGACAACAAGAAGGAAACAACAATGAAAGAGTGACCCATCCAATATGCGAACTTGAGGATGGCTCAAAGGGAAGGAGTTCACCTTATGAATGTTCCCGGAGATGTTGGAGTTGCACATCATGTATGCCTTCACATAACCAATATGTCTCATGACGGTAATGCCTTGTGAATCCTTCAAAATGAAAGAACATGACAAACACTCAGAAAAACAAATGTGGTTAGCGGAAGTGCAAAACCTATCATTCGTGTGGCAAAATACCCAACAAGTGTATGCATCATGCTCACCATAAGAGAGTACAAGGGAGCATTTCATAGTATGGAGGCATATGATGCGAGGACAACCAAATATAAGAGGCTCAATCAAACAAGCCTGCATCACAAGTAAAGTGTCCAAGTCTCCAAGATCAATAAGCATAGCAAGTTGGCACTCAATACAAGGTGATATGAGAGAGGCAACTAATGGACACAAGAGACAATGATCAAGATATATCATGTGAGAGGCATGAGCATATTCTTCATCAACCCAAGAAAGCAAGTAACAGTGGAACATGGGTGATGCAACATAGCAAGCAATCATAGCGATCAAGTCAAGCAAGCTAGTAGTACGAAGATGCAACATACTAGAGGGAATAATGGCAAGAATGTCATGCGTGCAAATAGTGGGAACGAATAATGCACATGACATATCACAAGCATGAAAGTAAGATATGAGTAGAATGGCATGAAAGTATTGGCGAGAGGCCATATGTAAATAGCAATGGGGCATGATGACTCTCCCAACACAACAAGCATCAATACCATGGTGCACAAAGAAATCATGGCAATAGAAACAAGTATCTCCACCAAGCATGCAAATACACATAGAAGTAGCATAATGGTGTATCATGGGTAGATGCAAACAAGGGTCACAATTGCATGGAAAAGGCATAGAGGCAAGGATAACATGCAAAGTGAACACAGGAAAATGAGCATAAGGTGACAAGTGATATATAGCCCATAGCCGTGTGAGAGACAAGTAAAAGAGATGCGCGTAGTCATTGCGCGAAGAGAACGGTGGTAAGGACAATTCACGTGATCCCAAAGCATCGCTGCTCTTAAGAGCTCGTTTCGTCAACTCGTGGGATTGAGAGGTTGACGAGTATACATGAGTACCTACACAAAACAAAGACAAAGGGAAAATTGTGTGTGCGTGGTATATGTACACATCATCCATCATAAATGAGATGCGCGATATAAAAACATGTCATCCATCATGAGAGGTTTGTTGTTAGGCATGGCATAATGGAGACTCAAAGGATGTAATGCATCATGAGAAATAGCTAGAGCATTGTTATTCATGGAATGCATATGGTGTACACTATCATGGGAATCATGCAAAGTATGGAATGCATCGAAATCTCCTAATATGTATGAGGAAACTATGTGGGTCTCCTCATGAGCATTAGTGGAAACATCACATGGAGAATATTGACAACATCCAAAACAATGCATATTCGAAACAATGTGATCATGGCATGTCATAGTAGAGGAATTGCGCAAATCATGTAAAGGAAGCATGGCAATATCATCACAGGAAAAACAAAAGCTAATGACCATCATCTCGTCATCTATGCCATAAGTGCAAATGGGATTTATTTTAATGGGGCATGCATAGTTACTATGTTGAGATTGTAATGATGCAATATGGGAGATCTCACTCATAGCATATGACAAGTTCAATGGGTTGTCAAACATGATGTGACCAAAAGAATTTTCACATGATATCCTATGGAGCATAGCATCACAACTAGGCAACTCAACATCCTCATCATCATATTCATCATAAATAGGTAAGTCAAGGCATGAAGAAGTCTCACTAGCATGAAGCATGGGAATAGGTGGGTCAACATCATGGGAGCAATCGATGTCAAGAGAGTCCACTAGTGGGACAAGAGAGTCCATCTATGTTACCTTTGGAGCGTCGCTCATGTGTTGTAGGTGAGGTGTCCAAGATCCACTCGTTGTCATCTTCATCTTGATGGAACCATGTGAGGGGGCATCCTCGTCCACCATGGCCATCAGTTTTTCCAATGGAGGGATGGACTCGTCGAGGGTAGGCATGTCGTCATGTAGGAGACCTAGCACCAAAGAAGAAAACACACTAGGAGTATAGGTTAAGTCGTTAGAAATCATAGTGTCCTCACATGCCGTGTCAACTACCTCACTCGCTAAGTGTTGTGGCTCACTCACTCCCTCAAGGATGCTCTAACTCATATGGTTGGTGGAGTCACTCAAATGTCGCTCAACCTCACATAGGATGTGTGGTATGCTCTCATGTGTGGGGCTAGTGGTGGTCACACTCATCCTCTCATAGGAAATGCTCTCAATGTCATATATGGTGGAGTCACTCATCTCACTCATGGGGTGGTGGCTCTCCTCACATGACAAATGGGGCATCTCGACATATGTGGGTGTCGGAGAGATGTAGGTGCAAATGTCTCCATGCTCAACTCCTATTGCCATGGTCGAAGGGGATGGCCCTTTCTCGACCTTCTTGTCACCGTCTTGGTGTGGGAGGCCCATATGATATGGCACCTCGTAGCTCGTCTCCATGACCGAAGGGAATTTCCCATGCTCGGCCATCTTCCTTGAGGGGCTTCCGAAGATGGAAGTGTCTCCCTCACTTGTAGGTGGTCGCCTTGGACTTGATGAAGTCGTTGTAGGTGTACTCGTGGGAAGTAGGCGAAGATGTCATACTTCCAAAGGCGAAGATGCCTTGATAGCACTTGGTGAAGATGCCGAAGTGGTGGCGGTAACCGTAGCTCCGTCTTGGTGGTGCTCGTCTCGCGGTCTTCTCTTTTGCTCATGAAGCTTCGACTTGGCGTGAAGTAGGGCTTGTTGGGACTTGTACATGTGCGCTTGTGGAGATGTGGAGCATCTTCATGATGATGATGTCGTTGTCGTGCTTGAGCTCGTAGTAGATGTTGTTCATCGTCGTCGTGCACATGTTGCTTGGAGGTGACTTGCCCTTCATGACGATGTGGATCACGAACGTGATGGTGGTCGCCATGTAGATGTGGACGTGGACGAATTGCGCTTGCATCATTTTCGTGCTCCAAAGACTTGTGGCTTGAATGTCGCCGCCTTGAAGATGACGAATGGGAAGAAGACTTGATCAAGGCTCTAATCTCCTCCATCCTTGCATCTTGCTCCTCTTTTTGTGCGGAAAGCTTCTTGTCGATGTAGTCCCTTTTCCTTGCTTCGGAGTGACGAATGTCGATGGAGATGTTCTCGATGCGCTCTTGCAATCGTGATTGTGCGCCTTGCATTTGTTGTTGTAGATCGAAGATGACACTTTGGAGATGTAGTTGTTCACGCCGTCGTTGTTGTCGTAGACCAGAGAGGAAATGCCTTGCCTATCCATCACAAGACTCGAGCAAATATGAATGGGAGAAAGAGAAGAACTATACCAAATGTACCTTGACCAATGTTGAAGATGGATCAATGATCACTCAAATGTGTAACAAGGAAATAGCACAATTGGTACCAATTCTTGTCGGTTCTCACACCTACACAAGTAAGGCTTATGGTGGAGCTCGGTGAGGATAGTGGCACAAAAATTTAATGCAAAATGTTAGCAAGAGTCAATAATGTTGAACGAGATTCACAAGTTCGCAAGCGAAACAAGTAGACCAATAGCAATATGGATGGCACACGGAAACGCACACACAGATGGATAAATGGGGTCGTGCAACCAAGGAATGAGCACAAAATGTGGAATCCACGGAAAACGCTCGTGTTGCACAACTCAAGAGAGACGCTAGCACGATTGCTCTATAGGCGGATACGACACTTGTGCACAACCTATAAGATGCAAAATATATGGGCTTTTATCCCAAGTATGCTATGTATGTATGGTTCCCGGTGTTTCTCTCAAGATGATGCAAGATGGTCGGATATGACAATCTTATATGCAATGTGGTATGATGCTATGGCACATGCTTACAAGCTCTTTGCTCTCTCTGTTTTGCTTAAAAGCTTTATTCTCCTCTTTTTGTATAGCTACTTTTGCACAATGCACAAACCAAGATAGCAATTGTGTATATGCGGGAACAAACTTGTGACACGAGATATGATACCAATATATGCACCACGATGATATGGTATGTATGCTATGGGAAGTACAGATCACTAATGTGCACAAGTAACATTGCCAGCAATAGTCAAAAGCTAGTCTCGATAGGCAAGTGACACAAAAGGGGCTAGAGGTTATCAATTCAATTGCAAGGGGAATGTACAACGGAGGGGTACCACGATAACAAGATGATATGGAGGTTACCGTCGAAGGTTTCTCGTATGTACGCCACAGATGGATGATGGTGAAGTGGTCAAAGTCTATGACGACCTCGAGTCGATGATGAGTGGCGGTGTTCTTGATGTAGAAACCAAGATGATGGAGACTCGTCCCTAAGTAGCCGAAACACCTAAGGAAACGGGAAAACCGCGAACTCAAAATCTCAAACGTCAAATATCAAAATGGTGGTAGTGGAAAAGCGGTGGTGGTTTGCACTTGGCAAGATGGAAGTGAAATGATGGGCTATACACATTTCGGAGTTGAAGTTTCCGTCCCTAAGTAGTCGAAACACCTTAGGAGACACAAGCCACAACTCAAACAAGCTCAAACAAAATTGGGTTAATTTGGGGTTGGCTAAATGTATGGTGGGCAAGGTTATGTGGAAATGATGGTTGTGGTTGATGAAGAAGCAACCATCCCTAAGTAGCCGAAACACCTTAGGATATTCAAATCACTACTCAAGCAACCACTAATGCTATGGCAATCAAAATGGGTTAGGTGGCGGAAGGCGGTGGTGGTGTATCGGATGATGTGGTGGACGCCCTAGGCAAACTTGCCAAATTTTCAAAAATTTGATGGAGGCAAATTGTGATGTTGGTATTTTTGTGGGATGGAGGATGTCAATAGCTTCAAAAAGAGCTAAAGAACGTCAAAATCGGACTCCGGATGAATTAGTTATGGTCGAAACGGTGAAACGGAAAAAGCTGAAATGACAGCGGGCGGACATCCAGGGGTTTGGCCGGATGTCTGGGACCTGATGTCCAGAACCTTGCAAGAAAATGCGCTCCAGGAGCCTGATAACCCACAAGTGTAGGGGATCGCAATAGCTTTCGAGGGTGAAGTACAACCCAAATTTATTGATTGGACACAAGGGGGGCCAAAGAATATTCTTGAGTATTAGCAGTTGACTTGTCAATTCAACCACACCTGGATAACTTAGTATCTGTAGCAAGGTATTTAGTAGCAAAGTAATATGATAATAAAAGTAATAGTGGCAAAAGTAAAGATAATAGTTTTTGGGTTTTTGAAGTAGTTGTAACAGTAGCAACGGAAAAGTAAATAAGTGAAGAACAATATGTGAAAATCTCGTAGGCAATAGACCAGTGATGGATAATTATGCCGGATGCGATTCCTCATGTAATAGCTATAACATAGGATGACATAGAACTAGCTCCAGTTCATCAATGTAATGTAGGCATGTATTCCGTAAATAGTCATACGTGCTTATGGAAAAGAACTTGCATGACATCTTTTGTCCTACCCTCCCGTGGTAGCGGGGTCCTAGTGGATACTAAGGGATATTAAGGCCTCCTTTTAATAGAGAACCGGAACAAAGTATTAGCACATAGTGAATACATGAACTCCTCAAACTATGGTCATCACCGAGAAGTATCCCGATTATTGTCACTTCGGGGTTGTCGGATCATAACACATAATAGGTGACTATAGACTTGCACGATAGGATCAAGAACACACATATATTCATGAAAACATAATAGGTTCAGATCTGAAATCATGACACTCGGGCCCTAGTGACAAGCATTAAGCATAGCAAAATCATAGCAACATCAATCTCAGAACATAGTGGATACTAGGGATCAAACCCTAACAAAACTAACTTGATTACATGGTAAATCTCATCCAACCCATCACCGTCTAGCAAGCCTACGATGGAATTACTCACGCACGGCCGTGAGCATCATGAAGTTGGTGATGGAGGATGGTTGATGATGACGACGGCGACGAATCCCCCTCTCCGGAGCCCCGAACAGACTCCAGATCAGCCTTCCCGAGAGAGATTAGGGCTTGGCGGCGGCTCTGTGTCGTAAAACGCGATGAAACTTTCTCTCTGATTTTTTCTCCCTGAACGTGAATATATGGAGTTGGAGTTGAGGTCGGTGGAGGTCCAGGAGGCCCACGAGATAGGGGGCGCGCCCCCCTGTCTCGTGGACAGGGTGTGGGCCCCCTGGTGTATTTCTTTCGCCCAGAAATTCTTATTAATTCCAAAAAGTGCCTCCGTGGATTTTCAGGACATTCCGATAACTTTTCTTTTTTACACATAAAACAACATCATGGCAATTCTGCTGAAAACAACGTCAGTCCGGGTTAGTTTCATTCAAATCATGCAAGTTAGAGTCCAAAACAAGGGCAAAAGTGTTTGGAAAAGTAGATACGTTGGAGACGTATCAACTCCCCCAAGCTTAAACCTTTGCTTGTCCTCAAGCAATTCAGTTGATAAACTGATAGTGATAAAGAAAAACTTTTACAAACTCTGTTTGCTCTTGTTGTTGTAAACATGAAAAGCCAGCATTCAAGTTTCAGTAAATATTATGAACTAACCATACTCACAATAACACTTAGGTCTCACAATTACTCATATCAATAGCATAATCAGCTAGCGAGCCATAATAATAAAACTCGGATGACAACAGTTTCTCAAAATAATTATAACATGATATAACAAAATGGTATCTCGCTAGCCCTTTCTGAGACCGCAAAACATAAATGCAGAGCACCTTTAAAGATCAAGGACTGACTAAACATTGTAATTCATGGTAAAAGAGATCCAGTCAAGTCATACCCAATATAAACCAATAGTAATGAATGCAAATGACAGTGTACTCTCCAGCGGGTGCTTTTAATAAAAAGGGTGATGACTCAACATAAAAGTAAATAGATAGGCCCTTCACAGAGGGAAGCAGGGATTTGTAGAGGTGCCAGAGCTCGATTTTAAAAATAGAGATCGAATAACATTTTGAGCGGCATACTTTTGCTGTCAACGCAACAACTATGAGATGGCTGTATCTTCCATACTACATGCATTATAGGCAGTTCCCAAACAGAATGGTAAAGGTTTATACTCCCCCAACCACCAACAAGCATCAACCCATGGCTTGCTCGAAACAACGAGTGCCTCCAACTAACAACAGCCCTGGGGGAGTTTTGTTTAATTATTTTGATTTGCTTTGATCTGTTTGGATCATGGGACTGGGCATCCCGGTTACCGGCCCTTTCTCGTGAATGAGGAGCGGAGTCCACTCCTCTTGAGAATAACCCACCTAGCATGGAAGATATAGGCAGCCCTAGTTGTAACATGAGCTGCTCGAGCATACAAAACAGAATTTCATTTGAAGGTTTGGAGTATGGCACGTACAAATTTACTTGGAACGGCAGGCAAATACCGCATATAGGAAGGTATAGTGGACTTATATGGAACAACTTTGGGGTTTAAGGAGTTTGGATGCACAAGCAGTATTCCCGCTTAGTACAGGTGAATGCTAGCAAAAGACTGGGAAGCGACCAACTAAGAGAGAGCAACAACAGTCGTAAACATGCATTAAAATTAATTCACACCGAATACAAGCATGAGTAGGATATAATCCACCATGAACATAAATATCGTGAAGGCTATGTTGATTTGATTCAACTACATGCGTGAACATGTGCCAAGTCGAGTCACTCAATACATTCAAAGGAGGATACCATCCCACCATATCACATCATAATCATTCTAATATCATGTTGGCACGCAAGGTAAACCATTATAACTCATAGCTAATCAAGCATGGCACAAGCAACTATAATCTCTAAATGTCATTGCAAATATGTTTACCTCATAATAAGCTGACTCAGAAACGACGAACTCATCACATTTACAAAAACAGGAGAGGTCGAGTTCATACCAGCTTTTCTCATCCCAATAAGTCCATCATATATCGTCATTATTGCCTTTCACTTGCACGACCGAATGATGTGTATAATAATAAGAGTGCACATGCATTGGACTAAGCTGGAATCTGCAAGCATTCAACTCAAAAAGAGAAGACAAGTAATATGGGCTCTAAGCTAAATAAAAAATCATGCATATGAGAGCCACTAAACATTTTCAATATGGTCTTCTCGACCCCCAAAGGAAAGAAAAGAAAATAAAACTATTTACACTGGAAAGCTCCCAACAAGTAAGAAGAAGAACAAGAAATCTTTTAGGGTTTTCATTTAATTTCTACTACAACCATGGAAATTAAACTAACTAATTTTTTTGGTTTTTCTTAAGGTTTATCAAACACACAAGAAGAAAACTAGAAAAAGAAATTTAAACTAACATCGATAATACAATGAAAGAGTATGAGCACCGACGACTAGTGTGTGAACATGAATGTAAAGTCGGTGAGAAATACGTACTCCCCCAAGCTTAGGCTTTTGGCCTAAGTTGGTCTAGTACCAAGGACCGCCTGGCTGATATCCATAAGTGAAACCGGGGTCGTACTGAGATGCAGCGGCAACCGCCTCCTGAGCTGCAGCATGTTGGCGAGCTGCCTCCACTCTCCTCTCGTGTTCAGCTGCTTCCTCCCTGGTGACAACATATCTTCCTTTTGCCTGATAATCAAAAAGGTAGGGAGCAGGAAGACTAACAGGGACGACGTTGCGTCTGTCAATAGGTTAGTCGATATTGGAGGAATTGTTCATTCCTCCCAAGAAATTGATGACTGGCCATAGCTTCATAATCCAAATAAACAGGAGGTATTATCATATCTCCCTCTCGTGGGGCTATACCAAGATAATTAGCCACATGGGTTGCATAAATTCCTCCAAATAAATTTCACTTTCTACTATTATTCTGCAACCTACGTGCAACTATTGCCCCCAAGTTATAACCTTTATAACCTAACACAGCACTCTTGAGGACACACAGATCAGGAACACACATGTGACAAGCTTCGTCTTTACCGTTAATGCATCTACCAATAAAAAGAGCAAAATAATGTATAGCAGGAAAATGAATGCTCCCTATGGTAGCTTGTGCTATGTCCCTAGATTCTCCCACAGTAATACTAGCAAGGAAATCTCTAAATTCGGATTTGTGAGGATCATTAATATTACCCCACTGCGGGAGCTTGCAAGCAGTTGTGAAATCCTCTAAATCCATTATATAAGATGTATCATAAATATCAAATATGACACTAGGAGAATTACGCGCACAATCATATTTAAACTTCTGCACAAAGGAATCAGTCAATTGATAGTACTGAGGACAATTATCATGTAAGAAGTCCTCCAACTCAGCATTACGCACAAACGCATCAAATTCCTCCTTAAAGCCTGCTTCGACCATAAAATTATCGGATGGCCACTCACAAGCCTGTACATCCGCGTCCCTCGGCAATTCAACATCTTGCTCACGTATAGCAATCCTGGGCCCTTTCTTAGCCGAGGAACCACCTTGGTACATTCTTCTAAGCATAATTCTTTTTCTGAAATAATTCTGAAATTTTAGTAACTCCAAAATAAAAGTGAATAAAACTAAACAAGATAGCAACTACTCCTACAAGTGCCTAGAGCCTATATCATGCATTGGGATTGCTTGGGACCTCATAAATTTAACATGCAAGCTCAAGAACATGGTCACCTATGCAGCAAAAATTTGCAATGAATAAAAGACTAGAACAAAAACTAATTGGACCAATGGAGGAGTCACATACCAAGCAACAATCTCCCAAATCAGTTTTGCGAATGGAGCTTTGAGCAAGGAGATCGAAAATCGCAGCAAAATGAGCTAGAACTCATGCTTGAGCTGGATGGGGATTTTTTTTGGGTAGAAGATGAAGTGTGTGGGTACTGGCATAAGTGGAGGGGGGCCACTAGGGGCCCACGAGACAGGGGGCGCGCCCAGGGGTAGGGGGCGCGCCCTCCACTCTCGTGGCCTGGTGCTTGCCCCTCCTGCAGTGTTTTCAGTGCCTAAAATCCTCAAATATTTCATGAAAAATAATACTAAATTTGCAAGGCATTTGGAGCACTTTTATTTTTGGGATATTTTTTAATGCACGGATAATTCAGAAAACAAACGGATAATACTAATTTTGCTTTATTTATTCTAAATAACAGAAAGTAAAAAGTGGGTACAGAAGGTTGTGCCTTCTAGTTTCAGCCATCTCATGATCATCAAAATGAATCCACTAACAAGGTTGATCAAGTCTTGTTAACAAACTCATTCCGAATAACACGGAACCGGAGAAATTTGGAATAACACTAAGTTACCTCAACGGGGATATGAAAATCCCCAACAATAAGAATATCATACTTTTTCTTGACAGTAGGGATTGGAAATTCAAAACCTCCAATAATAATAGATAGAACTTTTCCAATAGAATTGATGCTATGAACTTGAGATTGTTTCCTCGGAAAGTGTACCGTATGCTCATTACCATTAACATGAAAAGTGACATTGCCTTTCTTGCAATCAATAACAGCCCCTGCAGTATTAAGAAAAGGTCTACCAAGGATAATAGACATACTATCGTCCTCGGGAGTATCAAGAATAACGAAGTCCGTTAAGATAGTGACATTTGCAACCACAACACGGCACATCCTCACAAATACCGACAGGTATAGTAGTTGATTTATCAGCCATTTGCAAAGATATTTCAGTAGGTGTCAACTTATTCAATTCAAGTCTACGATATAAAGAGGGAGGCATAACACTAACACCGGCTCCAAGATCACATAAAGTAGTTCTAACATAATTTCTTTTAATGGAGCATGGTATAGTTGGTACACCCGGATCTCCAAGTTTCTTTGGTATTCCACCCTTAAAAGTGTAATTAGCAAGCATGGTGGAAATTTCAGCTTCCGGTATCTTTCTTTTATTTGTAATGATATCCTTCATATGCTTAGCGTAAGGGTTTACTTTGAGCATATTAGTTAAGCGCATACGTAAGAAAATAGGTCTAATCATTTCAGCAAAGCGCTCAAAATCCTCATCATCCTTTGTCTTGGATGGTTTAGGAGGAAAGGGCATGGGTTTCTGAACCCATGGTTCTCTTTCTCTACCGTGCTTCCTAGCAACAAAATCTCTCTTATCATAACGTTGATTCTTTGATTGTGGGTTATCAAGATCAACAGCAGGTTCAATCTCTACTTCATTGTTTTTGCTAGGTTGAGCATCAACATGAACATTATCATTAACATTATCACTAGGTTCATGTTCATCACCTGATTGTGTTTCAGCATCAGAGATAGAAATATCATTGGGATTCTTAGGTGTGTCTACAGTAGGTTCACTAGAAGCATGCAAAGTTCTATCTTTTTCTTTTTTTTCTAGAAGAACTAGGTGCCTCTAAATTGTTTCTCTGAGAATCTTGCTCGATTCTCTTAGGGTGGCCTTTAGGATACAGAGGTTCCTGAGTCATTCTACCAGTTCTAGTAGCCACTCTAACAACAAAGTCATTTTTATTATTTAGTTCATCAAGCAGATCATTTTGAGCTTTAAGTACTTGCTCAACTTGAGTAGCAACCATAGAAGTATATTTGCTAATGAGTTTGAGTTCACCTTTAACTCTAGCCATATTATCGCTCACACGTCCAATCTCAAAAGCATTATTGTTTAACTCTCTACCAACATAAGCATTAAAACTTTCTTGTCTAGCCATAAAGTCATCAAATTCATCTAAGCATGGGCTATGAAATTTAGTAGAGGGGATTTCAACTTTATCATATCTATAAAGAGAATTTACATTTACTACATGTGTCGGGTTATCAAGACAATGTGGTTATTCAACAGGCGGTATATTAAGACCATGTATTTCTTCAATAGGAGGTAAATTCTTAACATCTTCAGCTTTAATACCTTTTTCTTTCATTGATTTCTTTGCCTCTTGCATATCTTCAGAACTGAGAAATAAAACACCTCTCTTCTTCGGAGTGAGTTTAGGAATAGACTCAGGAGTTGGCTCAATTGGTTCAGGAATTGCCTCAGGAATTGGGTCAGGAAGAGTCCAATTATTTTCATTAGTCAACATATTATTCAATAGCAATTCAACTTCGTCGACTGTTCTTTCCCGGAAAACACAACCAGCACAACTGTCCAAGTAGTCCTTGGAAGCATCAGTTAGTCCATTATAAAAGATATCAAGTATTTCATTTTTCTTAAGAGGATTATCAGGCAAAGCATTAAGTAACCGGAGAAGCCTCCCCTAAGCTTGTGGGAGACTCTCTTCTTTGATTTGCACAAAATTGTATATTTCCCGCAAGGCAGCTTGTTTCTTATGAGCAGGGAAATATTTAGCAGAGAAGTAATAAATCATATCCTAGGGACTACGCACACAACCAGGCGCAAAAGAATTATACCAAGTCTTAGCATCACCCTTTAATGAGAACGAAAATATCTTAAGAATATAATAATATCGAGACTTCTCATCATTAGTAAACAGGGTGGCTATATCATTCAACTTAGTAAGATGTGCCACAACAGTTTCAGATTCAAGGCCATAAAAAGGATCAGATTCAACTAAAGTAATAATCTCAGGATCAACAGAGAATTCATAATCCTTATCAGTAACACAGATAGGTGAAGTAGCAAAAGCAGGATCGGGTTTCATTCTAGCATTAAGAGACTGCTGCTTCCATTTAGCTAATAATTTCTTAAGATCATATCTATCATTGCAAGCAAAGATAGCTCTAGAAGCTTCTTCATTTAGAACATAACCCTCAGGAACAACAGGCAATTCATAATCATTGGGAGAATTTTCATCATCAACTATCATCAATAATAGCATCTTCAAAATTTCATTTCCCCTAACTCTAGCAAGTTGTTCATCAAGAAATTCACCTAATGGCAAAGTAGTATCACGCACAGAAGTAGTTTCATCATGCATAGCAGAAGTGGCATCATCAATAACATGCGACATATCAGAATTCATAGCAGTAGCAGGTTTAGGTGTCGCAAGCTTACTAATAACGGAAGGAGAATCTAGTGCAGAGCTAGATGGCAGTTTCGTAACCTCCCCTCGTAGTTGAGGGTAAAATCATAGTTTTGTCGTCTTTCAAGTTCTTCATAGTGATCAACAGATATAAATCCCAAGTGACTCAGAGAACAGAGCTATGCTCCCCGGCAACGGCGCCAGAAATTAGACTTGATAACCCACAAGTGTAGGGGATCGCAACAACTTTCGAGGGTGAAGTACAACCCAAATTTATTGATTCAACACAAGGGGAGCCAAAGAATATTCTTGAGTATTAGCAGTTGAGTTGTCAATTCAACCACACCTGGATAACTTAGTATCTGCAGCAAGGTATTTAGTAGCAAAGTAATATTATAATAAAGGTAACAGTGGAAAAAGTAAAGATAATAGTTTTTGGGTTTTTGTAGTAGTTGTAACAGTAGCAACGGAAAAGTAAATAAGCGAAGAACAATATGTGAAAAGCTCGTAGGCAATGGATCAGTGGTGGATAGTTATGCCGGATGCGATTCCTCATGTAATAGCTATAACATAGGATGACACAGAACTAGCTCCAGTTCATCAATGTAATGTAGGCATGTATTCCGTAAATAGTCATACGTGCTTATGGAAAAGAACTTGCATGACATCTTTTGTCCTACCCTCTCGTGGCAGCGGGGTCCTAGTGGAAACTAAGGGATATTAAGGCCTCCTTTTAATAGAGAACCGAAACAAAGCATTAGCACATAGTGAATACATGAACTCCTCAAACTATGGTCATCATCGAGAAGTATCCCGATTATTGTCACTTTGGGGTTGTCGGATCATAACACATAATAGGTGACTATAGACTTGCAAGATAGGATCAAGAACACACATATATTCATGAAAACATAATAGGTTCCGATCTGAAATTATGGCACTCGGGCCCTAGTGACAAACATTAAGCATAGCAAAGTCATAGCAACATCAATCTCAGAACATAGTGGATACTAGGGATCAAACCCTAACAAAACTAACTTGATTACATGGTAAATATCATCCAACCCATCACCGTCCAGCAAGCCTACGATGGAATTACTCACGCACGGCCGTGAGCATCATGAAATTGGTGATGGAGGATGATTGATGATGACGACGGCGACAAATCCCCCTCTCCGGAGCACCGAACGGACTCCAGATCAGCCCTCCCGAGAGAGATTAGGGCTTGGCGGCGGCTCCATGTCGTAAAATGCGATGAAACTTTCTCTCTGATTTTTTTCTCCCCGAACGTGAATATATGGAGTTGGAGTTGAGGTCAGTGGAGGTCCAGGGGGCCCACGAGATAGGGGGGCGCGCCCCCTGTCTCGTGGACAGGGTGTGGGCCCCCTGGTGTATTTCTTTCGCCCAGAAATTCTTATTAATTCCAAAAAGTGCCTCCGTGGATTTTCAGGACATTCCGATAACTTTTCTTTTCTACACATAAAACAACATCATGGCAGTTCTGCTGAAAACAACGTCAGTCCGGGTTAGTTTCATTCAAATCAAGCAAGTTAGAGTCCAAAACAAGGGCAAAAGTGTTTGGAAAAGTAGATACGTTGGAGAAGTATCAGAGCCGGATGTCCGGGCTAATGGCCGGATGTCCGGGGTGGCCGGATGTCCGGGGGTCGGGCCGGATGTCCGGGCTCCAAATCCGAGGATGAACTCGAGGAACTCGATTTTGGGGCGGAAATTGATGATTTCGGGGGCAAAAGTGGATGGATTTCGTGGATGGAAGGTGGGGAAACTTGGGGAGATGCTAGATCCACTTGAAACCAAGCAAATCCATGGATCAAAATCAACAAAACATCATCAAACCAACAAATCACAAAAAAAATTGGGGGCTATTTTTGGTGGGGATTTTCGGATTTAGGATGAAATCAACAAAATCAAGCTAGAAAACACGTGGTAGGGGCTCCAAAAACGTGATCAACATGGCTCATGATACTAAGATGATGTAGGGCAGAACCCTAGGGGCCAATCTTTCATGTTTGGAGACGATCCCCATGAGGAACATGAAGAACGCGTGGAGGGGGGCGAGGGAAATCACGGGGAAACGCAAGAGAAAACACTCAACCAACATGAATATGATCACACATGTGCTAAATCCAAGAAACACAAAGAGATACACGGTCCAAATCCAACAAAGGACGATACAAGTGGCGGTAGTTCATCTCCGAGAGGAGGTCTTGAATCCACGAGGGATCTTCCCGTAAAGGGGTCTTGAATCCAGGTGGATCTTCTCCAAAGAGGCCGTGGTCTCTCACGAGGAGGAGATCCGTATGGATAAGCAAAGCTCTATCTCAAATGAGCTAAACCAATGCTAACCCTAACTAGGAGGAGGTGGGAGAGTATATATAGTGCTAGCCCACGAAGGGGTAAGTGAGAGGGGGATACATGGGCCCTTGGCCCGTTCTCTGTGCACAGGCAGGTGCCGGATGTCCGGGCTGGGGGTCGGATGTCCGGCGGCTCACGAAGAGACGGATGTCCGGGCCTCTGGCTGGATGTCCCGGCTGGCGAGGTCTAGCTTCTGGACGTTCTGTGACGGGGCGCCGGATGTCCGGGCTAGCGGGAGGGGCCGGATGTTCGGGGCCTGGCCGGATGTTTGGGGCCTGGCCGGATGTCCGGGCCCTGTAGCACTTCGGTTGCTGGGCTGCTGCTGTTGACATCTTCAGGTGCCGGATGTCCGGGCCAGGGCCGGATGTCCGGGTCCTGCAGCCTTTCTCCGGTTCCTCTCGTTGTGCTCCTTCATCCTTGTACTTGGGGACTTTTCCATCATTCCAAGAATCTCCAAGAGGGTCTCCTTGGTACCTAGGCATGTGTAGTGTCCTTGCATTAGGTAGCAACCATGTCTCACATGAACGGAAAGGAGAAGCATTTAGGAGCGGGTTCACCTTGTGTCCAATGGCGTATGTTTGAGGTCTCGTCATATGTCCACTTGGGGCTTGGAGAGTAGTCATAGTGTACATGGGGATGATCGTCGGATGCTCTGCATCACTTTGTCACGTCGTATCTTCCACACATTGAAGCTCTCCATCCCTCGCAAAGCTGAAGCTATTTACATTGCGAGGGGCACTCCAACCTTGGATTAATTTGTGTAGGCATTTATTCCGGTCGGTTTAGATTATATTTTCGTAGCATTTGGCCCACATCTACTCCAAACACCGTTGCAACCCCCGCAACTCCCCTAGTTGATTTCCCTCTGGCTCGATCATCGCTCTCTCGCACGTCCTTTTTCGCCTTCAACGTCGCACCATGGTATTATTGTAAAAACTCTGTTGTTCTCTTTAATTATTATAAATAAGCTACAAAACTACACATCGATAGTCCACTTGGAATGGAACAAATTTCGACCAACAAATTACAGTGCTACAAACTACACACCGAGGGGCCCACATGTCATGAAACAAATTTGGACCCATATACAAATTAAGAAATAAAGGATGAGGATCGAACATGCGACCAGGTCCTTCAAGCCGCACGTCAGTAGACAACATACATAGAACAGCAATGTTTGTTGTACCTCCCTTTATTCACATAATGTTTTTATATTATCACAGCCTATTTAATGAATAACATTTAATATTATTTTTAGTACTATTCGCCTTCACTTACTGGTGGGTTCCATAAGTGCTCTCTCTCTCTCTTTCTCTCTCTCTCTCTCTCTCTCTCTCTTCCCCTTCTGCGTTTAGACGCACGGGCAAAGACGAAGAACTCGCGGGCGATGTTGCCGTTGATCGTATCTGGACGTGTTCACAAGTTACGGCACCAGTTTCACGTGCTAGCAGCACTAGTCAGTGTGTACGTGCAATGCATGTTAATTTGGAAGTATATTAAGTGCATGCGGATATTAAGTAGGATATTATTTGCGTGTTATTATGTGATTAGCACTATTTTTGGCATGAAATTAACTGCACGCTAAACGTGTTGAGCGCTCGACATTGAAGCAGTCTAGGTCGTTGGATGACAAGAAATACATGTGGCTTGATGATGTTTTATATTTAATTTGATATGGCTCTAGCAGAACATTCAATCGATCAAACCATAGATTTCGTTCAGTCTGACTCCGACTTTAAATTATACGACGATCGATCTAAAATAAACGGGAATGATAAACGTTCGGATTTTAAGCATGGCAATCCGAACGTTTTTCATGGCAAATTTAGATTACACGGCGGCGGCGGGGGCGTCTTGCGGGAAGCGGCTCCTCTGCCATGCCCTGTGTGTCGTCGGGCCACTGACCGACGGCGATGGTGGCGCCTTGCACCATTGTTGGCGTACTCCTGGACGTTGGCCTAGCTTCAAGGAAGGCCAAAATGTTCTGGACTTTGAAGCGAGTCAACTGGCGGGACGAGGCGACTAGCGTTGGTGCAAGGAAGCGGCCGACGGCGGCCATCCATGCCGCTGAGGGGGGCACTGGCACCGCGGGGACAGGCGCTATTAACGGCGCGCCGGAGACATTCATGTACACGGGCACCGGCACGGGTGCACACGTCAGTGCACGCGCAGGAGCATGCGCTGGCAGGTGCACAGGCGCGTGAAAGTCGGTGGGGACCTCGTGGAACCCCGTGGCATCAAGCTCGGCGACAATTGTGCGGCTCCCAGCCCATCAATGCCACAGAGATGGGCGCTGGCGCAGTCGGGGCGACGGGAGCCGGAACGGGAGCGGGGATAGGCGCGGCGTCTTCCTGCAAGGCCAGTTCAAGCTCGTCCCAAAGTGCCTTATGTTCTTAAGACTCCGGCTGGGCGTCTTCCTCAGGAAACTGGAAGACTAAGGGCAGACCATCGTGATGCGGCATGGCGTACGTTTAGGTCTGGCTGGTTGGAGGTAGACGACAGGAGAATCGGAGAGGAAGAGAGAAGATTGTGGTGATACCGGGTAGTGCGGGGTTGATTTTAAACGGCGGCTTCCGTGACATTAAAAGTGGGAGCAGTTGGGACGAAGGTGGGCGGCGGAGCCTGGTCAAAGGGCTCGCCTCCCGGTGAGCCTGCACAACGGTCTGCTCGCACGCCTCCCTGTCGGCCGGCGCAGTTGTCTGCTCGCACGCCACCCGTCGACTCACACGCTTGCTCGGACGGCGCTTGCCGATGAGAAGCGGGACTCGTGGCGGCACGTAAACACCCACGGTTTCAATAGTGAAAGTGTTCGCCTTAATGTGACAGGTCTTTGTTCCAAAATACCTTTGCTCTTCATTTGTGCAACTTGTCATAAGCATCTTGTCTCAAATTGAAGAAAAAATTACGAAGTAATATTTGTGCCATATCACGTGACCATGCTCGAGTTTCAAGAATTTATGGTCACTTTTGGATTTTCTGAAATTTAAGATCCAGGATTCGAAATAATATCATAACCTGCATCATGCAATAAATTTTCAAGTCATACATCTGTCCTGTTGTATTTCTTAAGAAAGGATTTGGTCAAACATTTTGCTTAGTTAGACTTCACACAAGTTACATATGCAGAGCAAAAGGATAATCCCTCTATACCAGTGCATTTCCTAATATATTAACTCAAGTACTAGGCACGGACAAACAGACTCAATCTGTGCTCATCCTGGTGTTGTAGTAGTAGTAGTACCAGGCAATGCAGTTGACGGGTGACCTTGGCGAGCGACGACCGAGGGAATTGAACCGTGCTCGGCACGGTAGGTAACGCTGTCTAGTTACTAAAGCATCCCTCCGTTGTTCATCGGTAGTCATTATGGACCGGGGACATGAGGCGAATTTCCTAGGGCTGGAATTCTGGCCGCCAGATATTTGACTCGAAACGCGGAGGCTCGACTGGTTGGGGTTGCCTACTGTGTGTACAACGCACGCCACCAGAAGGACACGAGCCCGGTTTTTTTATTTTTTATTTTATTTTTTTAGGATCAACACGAGCCAAGGTCTGGCTGGTACGCCATTGGGTCCTACCATTTGAGAATACGAAAGGACCTTTTAAATTGCCGAACGAATCTATGTGTATTACAATGCCCGTATTTTCCTTGCAAATACTAATCTCAACATGGTAATTGATTTATGACGAGTTGTTGAATTAGAGTGAGTTTGTGATATAGTGATCTCAACGTGGATTTCACATTTAATGGTATCCCTAGTAAGTTTTTCAATGCAAATTCAAATTTAAAAGATGAACAATATGGCGGTGAGAAAACTTTGTATGTATCAAGCATATGACCACACACACACACACACAGAGAGAGAGAGAGACCCACACACGAACACAACAACAATCCAATAAGTATAGTGCATCTATCTTTCCAAACCATGCATGTATGACATGAATTCAAAAATACTCCTTCTGTTCCTAAATATTAGTCTTTTATAGGTTTCAACAAGCGACTACATACGGAGCAAAATGAGTGAATCTACACTCTAAAATATGTCTATATACATCCGTATGTGCCAGTCCATTTGAAATCTCTAAAAAGACTAATATTTAGGAACGAATGGAGTAAAATGTAAGACATGCATGGTCCTCAATTCAATATTTAAAACGACCATGAAACTGAAACATGAATATTAAGTCTAGTACTACAGTACATGCAAATGTTGTGTTTAATTAGGCGGAGCTATGATTGTCGGGGGTCAACCCCTCGACCTTAGATAAAATTGTGAAGCTCTGTTTAGGGTTGTTTAGATTATATTTGTCCCCACCCTCCCAACCACCAATTGGTTGTGCACCCCCACCCCTCCTCCCCAGGAGAATATCATGTGCCCCCATACCTTAGTTTCTATATGCCGATATGAGTTGCTTGGAGCTTGTAGATCTGAGATATAGCAGCTCACATGATGTCTTAATATTTTTCCAAGAAACCTTGATGAGTTTGAGAATTGCACACAATTTGTACAAAAACTACTCAGATGCCCTTGGGTCTCATATCCAACGACCTCGAAGCTCGTATCACCGTAGCATCTAAGATGAAGGAGGACATCATATTCTCTTGTATGTAAGAATATCATGTGCTACCACACCATAGATGCTTTGGTGATACAAGCTCTTCGGAGCTGTTGGATTTGTGAAACACCTCCTTGGTGGTTCGAATGGTTTTTTGTAGAAAAGCCCCCCAAAGAGTTCGGCCACTACTTACAAGCACAAAGACTGCTCAGATGCCATTGGATCTCAGATCAAACAACCTCGAAGCTCGTATCACCGTAGCATCCAAGCTGCGAGAGCACCTTATGTTTTCTCGCACGGGAGAATATGAGGTGCTCCCGCACCGTAGATTCTATGGTGATACGAGTTCATGGAGATCTAACGGCCCACGGTAGGAGGTTTGAATGTTTTTGCAATATACGGCTGAGAGAGTTTGGGAATTGCACAGGAAGTACAAGTACTACGCATGTGCCATCCGATCACTGATCATACGACCTAGATGCTCATACCACCGTAGCGGGTAATTAAGCTACGGGGAGCACCTAATATGAGCAACGGGGAGCCGCTGTATCCAAGATACAGCAGCACGCACAAGGCCTGAATGTTTTATTTGCAAAAAAAACCTTTAGAGAGTTTGGAAATTGCGCATAATTACAAAGACTACTCCCAAGCCATTGGATCTCACTTCCAACGGTGTAAAAACTCGTATCATCATAGCATCTAAGCTGCCGGGTGCATGTGATATTCTATGCCACTGTCATTTTTGTTCATAAACTTGCAAAATACGTGTAACTCGTGTCGTTACTTGTCTAACCGCGCAAAGTGTGTGTTCAAAAAAACCATCCTACACTGAAATATCAGAACAACACACGGGGGTCCCACTTGTAATTAATCAAATTTGGACCTAAAACTAACAAATCTGAAAGACGAGATTCGAACTGGCAACCTGGACTACAAAGCATAAGTCGATAGCCTAAAACAACAACGGTTGTTGGCTTTGTCCTATAACTTGATTTTATACAGTATTACGTTGAGTAGAGTAGAGGGAGTGTCTCGTCAACACGTGCATGACCGTTGACTTGCTTACTGGTGGGTCCCAGGTCTGCGATATCTCTCTTCTCTCCATCGTCTAACCTTTGCACGGGCACACACGAAGAGTGGCACTAGCTTTCCATGGTGTTATTACACCTAAAAAAAGCTTGGAAAATAGAAGAATCGCCTAGAACAAGAGACGTTGTGGCTGGTCGAGACGGAGCTAACCACACCTATCCTCCGTGCCACTGTTAGCATGATGAAGCTGTGTGGCTAGTGGTGTGTTTTCGCCCGACTGGCTGGGTCCCGAGGTCGAACCATAGGTACTACGTCTGATACAGTAAATTTTTACATGCACATTTTTCCTCTGTGCCGAGACATGGCACGCCCTACCGCGCGGTTTCGGGGTCCTCCCGGGTGGTGCACGCATATATTCTTCCTGACGTGGGACGCCCTACCGTGCATTTTCGCCGAAGCAAGTAAATGAGTCGTCAAATCATGAAAGACCACCTTTCCCGCCTAGTACATCAGTGAAGCACGATGGTTAGCTAGTTGGGCTAGTTCGACCGACTACCTAGGCCGCTGCCACATTTGTTTTTTCACCCCTTTTTTATCTACTTGTTGGCAGGTAAATTTAAATTTGCTTTGGTGTTTGAGTGCGGTAGGATATTTAATTTTTTGATTGACGGGAGCAGGCACGACAGGATTTTTATTTTTTTGATTGATGGGAGCAGGCGCGACAGCAATTAGTCACGATGACTCCTCCTATAAAACCCACTGCTCCCTGATGTGAGAAGTCGTCGGCTGGTGTTTTACCATGGTGAAAACCAAAAGATTCCCTGCTCCTCGGCTGGCTCCCTCCGCCTTCCCGTAGATTGCATTGCCTTTCAGCCGTTTTGCCCATGCATCACCAACGTCGTGCGCCTCGAGGAGCAGAGGGACTTCAGTGGTGTTTAGGCGCCCTCTGCATGGGCATGTCCATGTCTCGGCGCAACATGACCGTTGGATCAAACTCAGACGGTGCAGATCAGTCACTGTAGCACAAACCGTGTGGGTGTGTTTGGTTGCATTCTCATCTCAATATAGTTGTTTCCTCTTTGTGTATTTGTGTTAACCTACTAGTGTGGACTCATGCACCCTTCATACACCCTGCCTAACACTATTCGTGCTTCATATGGTTTATGTTTCGTGGAGTATTGTAGCACCGTACTCTCCGTGCGCTGTAGGCCTAGTTCTGTTAACATTGATCTCACCGTTCATTCTCGACCGGACAATTGAAAAAGCGGTACTATGTTACTACATTACTATTCATATAGTTGACATGCGCACAACATCATTTGTTGTCGTCCTATCTTACTACACTAGCAACAAGATTATGTAGTACTGGCGTATGAACCACTGTACATGCCTAGTAGTAGGAGCATTGTGTATGTTCAAGTGGCTGCCGTGTTTTGCACTTCCCCGTCGTAAGAGTGGAAACGCTTGCTGTAATCATTTTTTTTCTTCAGAAAAATAGTGGACATGCTCTACCGTGCGGATCCTCCTCCAGCCATGCACTAAATTACTCAATTTCGTCGACGTGTGGGACAGCTAGCATCGGGGTCCACCAGCCATGCACTAAATTACTCCGTAGTAGAGTGACGGTAGACTACCCCGATCGAAGTGCCATAGTAATGCCTAATGAGCTATCAAATCACAAAACCCCCTCCTTTCCAGCAGTAAGTTGGACGGACGAAGCAACCATCATTTCACTCTTCTCTCTCAGCTTCCTCTCTACCGAACTCGCATCTCCCTCATCTTGTTCCTCATTTTTTCAAGAAAACCCCGACCTGCTTCTGCCATTGTTCTTCTCTCCCAAAGAAGGAAAGGTGAGCGCATCAATGGTGTTGATTCTGGCTAAGGCCCGGTCTTGCAACCCCGAGGTTGATCCTACAACTCCCTCTCTATTCTTCTTTTGGGTTTGTGATTATGGTTTCTTTTCTTTTATTTCTATTTGACAGTTTCTTGATGGATGCTGGAGCACCGGCCGAAGTGATGTCTATGGCTCTGGCCAAAACCGTCGAAGCTCATGGTACGAAGAAGCGCAAGCACCCCGCCGCGACTACCGCAGACAAGCTCAAAGTCATCGCCCTGTCCAAGCCCCCCTCTCTGGGATCCCTCATTAAGAAAGTCCAGGTAATATCTCTTCTTGACGATCTTTTTCTCGATCTTGATCATGTTTTTTCATCTAACACGCAGTACTAGTACTAGTAGTATGACTTTTTGGGTGATCTTGCATGTGATTTTTGTGTGCCAAATGACGGTTCTAAATTCCTCTTTTGACCAAAACATGCGAGAGGTTGACACTGATTTCTTATAGATTACTTTCAACTACTCCCTCTGTCCCAAATTTCTTGTCTTAGATTTGTCTAGATACGGATGTATCTAATACTAAAATGTGACTTGATACATCTGTATCTAGACAAATCTAAGACAAGAATTTTGGGACGGAGGGAGTACTTTATGAACATCAATGCTACCTTTAAAGAGGGTATATTTGCCTCAGTAACTTGTGTTATGGATATTGCAAGTAATCCCTCTACTCTCATGCCTTTGAAGACATGTTCTAGTGTCTTTGTTCACTCATTTCTGTGCGTATATGTAGTCATATATGGAGTATAATATCGAAAATCATCTTATATTTCTGAACGGAGGTAGTAATAAACTATGGTTTCTGTTTGAATTAGAACCAGGTCCGCGGTGGAGATGAAGTTCTCAAAGTCATGACTTGTGAAGTGGAAGACCTGAGGATGAGTTCTACTGCTAAACTATCCAGCTGTTGTGTCCTTGTCGCCACGTGTCCTGAACTAGTGTTTTCCTGTAGCATTGTTGTCATGCGTGTTCTCGAGGCTGTACTTGACCACAACAATTTCCTGGATGTGCCTTCAATTACAAAGGGTGTGGTTCTTGTAAAGCTTCCCAACAAATCTGATGGGGCCTGTCTTCATCATCATGTTTATGAGTGGAAAGACCACTCTGTTAGGTTCTCCAAGGTTGACGAGATGGTGATGGTGCATGTAGACATCTCTCACGAAGTCCATGGCCTAGTCAGTTATGTGGGGTTCATCCCGTAGGTCAGTGGCAAGAAATAGTCTGCAGAGTTTAATTAGTGCAACTTTGCTTGTCTGTAGTAAGTACTATTGTTTAGTACTTGATTTGTGTTTGTGAACCCTGTATTGTTTATTAGTACTACTGCTTTTGGTGTGTGGTCAGTCCTGAGAACGGTCTATGTTAATGTCTGTCCACTCAATTCAGTCTGTATATTTTGAAGTATCCAGATCATCTTTTTTGTGAGGACGGTTTATCAATTATGGTTACACTCCAATATCTGTATGCATTGCAGGGTTTATCACACCCACCAGGATTTCCAGTCCCATGGATGTTCAGTCCATACGATTTGTCACGGCCTTTGGATTGTCCTGCTTGTGGGAGTAGGTGGGGCCCCTGCATGCCACCCGTAGTTGGACGATCGATCTTCTGTTTAGTACTTCAACATAGTGATTTCCTCGTAAGGATTCACTCGTGTCACATCAAGTAAATCTTATTGATTTACTGTCTAAATCTTATTGATTTAATGTCATGTTTTCTTTCTTTTCCTGCAATTTTATGATGCAGGTTTTGCCATGTGACATTCATCACAGAATAAACCGTTTGGTTTGCTCTATGATGGCTATTTTTGCAGGTTTCACTTCTTAGGTCGTGTCAGTAACGAAGGCACTGTCCATCACTTATATTACTGGAAAAAATTGAATCAGTCTGTTGTCTGAGTACAAGCTGAATCCCTATGATGAACTGCAGTTTGGTTTAACAAAAACGCCACAATTAGTCCTTCTCATGTATAAACGAAATGAAGAAAAAAACTGGATCACGGTCACGAAGCCTAGTCAAGTTAGAAAGCTGATCATAGCAGACCAGAAACGATCGCCGCTGTCTTTCACATCGGTACCACCTTCAACAATAGATTGAGCACCGGCAGTTGCTCTAGCACTGACAGCGGCAGCAGCTCAGTCTGATCCAGCTGTGGATTGGGCACCGACCGCGTCAGTGGATCAGGCTGATCTACCAGAGGATCGGGTATCGACACCGGTACCTGCTCCGACACCGGCACCAGCTCTACAAGGAGCACCATCTCCGGCAGCAGCGGCGGCTTCGGCACCTGCACCAGCACTTGCACTTGCATCTGCTCCGGCCCGTGCAGCGGCAACCGAACGAGCAGTTCACAGGCAACAGAGTGGGCTGCAGTTCGCACTTCATATACCAAAGTCCTTAAAAAACTGACATGTCCACCTTCTTGGTAAGCGTTGGCCGCCCAAGTGTTTCGTTCTTTTCTCTTTCCATGTTGTTTCGCATGATTCGATGTGTTGATCTAACTGTTTTGGGTATGTCTTCTTGTTTGCAAACAAAGAATTCCTAGAGCAACGAGGGAGTCGTTCAACAATCCGGGCGACATCGTCCAAGTTTCTCTTACCATGCGCAGCCTTGGTGTGAATGAACCTGCTCAATATACCGTAAGTACAAAGGATGGTCGCATGATGATTAATGCTAAAGGATGGTCAAGGTTCAAATCTAAATCATATCTTGCGGTAGGGGGTGATCTCAAAATCGAACTTTCTCGACAAGGAGAGCTGGTCCAAATCAACTTTGAAATTCTTCAGTAGCAGCACGCAACTGCCGAACTGATCTATCCTCCGAGAGGTTTTGATGTATAATCTGGCATGGTGAAACAAGTGTCGTGTGTGTATAAGTAATACGACAGTATTATTTATCACATGGTATATCGTTGATAGAATTGCAACTCTCATTGCTGGTTAGGAACTGTCGTTTAATTTCATTGCAACAGCTGCCATGCTTTATTCAATTTGGTGTATTCGCCTTGCGACAGCATCTAAAACCAGCACCGTACTGATCGCTTGCAATATGAAAAGCGCTGAGGTAGAACACATGGGCCCCCAAACATGCAGGGTGGGCCTGCGGCCCAAAGTCCAGAACTGTTAGCCTATCTGAGTATTATATTCTCAGCTGAACCCGCAAAATGCCCGTGCGTTGCATGTAACATCAAGATACATTTGTATGAGCATTTTATCTTGTGAGAGAAAAGGATGAACGAGGGAAGGCCTTATTTGCAAATGTGGAGAGGTGTGTGGGTACCTTTTTGCAAAATTGCCATAGTTTCCTTCCTATCCGTCAGATATAAACCGGACGGCCTATATTGCAGGATGGCAGGCACACCATCATCACCAACTCGTCTATATTGTGTTAAAAACAACTCTGTTTTTTATAATTATATATGTTATATATATTCCCCTTGATTTTTCTTATATATAAAGTTGTGATATAAAAGATTTGTATATTTCTTTACATAGGGAGTATCTCTCTGTCAAAAATATATTTTTGTGTAACTAGTTACTCATGTCTTTCTACTTCCTTTCGCTGATATGTGGTGCATCCGGCAACGGGGTCACGTGCCATATGCACAAATTAGAGTGCACAACTTTACGGTAGACACACCCCGGTCGTAGCACCGCAGTAATGCCCAATGAGCCATCAAATCAGAACCCCCCCTTTCTAGCTTTAGCGGTAAGCTGGACGGACGAAGCGGCAATATTTCACTGGGCCTGAATCCCCTTCTCCCTCGTCTGCTTGTTCAGAGAGAACCCCCTCTCGACGATTGCATAGGGTTTTCTCATGGAGAACCAGGTATGAATTCTTCATCCATCCCCGATAAATCCAAGTCCCTTGGTCGTGGGTAATCCTAGGATGGCAGCCGCCGCCGTTGATGCATTTTTCTTCCTACTAAATCTAGTGTGTTTCATTTGCAGTGCCCAAAGTGCGAGGACCCTACAGGTTTCTGCGCCCTCGGCGATACGCCACACTTGTTCCTTCTCATCCTAACACAGGATTTTAAAACACGCATAGTATGTTCCTAGAATCCTCTTTTCTATCCGGGAGGGTGGGATTTTTTTGAACGTGTTGTCGACTAATTTGGAAATTTTGATTGCTATATTTGGAAAAAAGGTACTACTGGTACGATGGTCAACACTGATGTGAAGGAGGAAGTTATTTCTAGATTTGGATAGGAATACATTGTGTTCTCATATTATTTTTCCTGCCGTGCATTATTTGCTCTGTCAGAACACATGTACTCAAGATGCTCGGCCTTCCCATAACTGAATACATCAGTTTAATGGTCACAGTGAACACAAGCCATGGATATAAGTTCCGAGTTGGGTTCATGAACCAAGAAGATCGCTACTTCTTTTATGGCCGAACTTGGATAAACTTTCTCAAGTGTTACGGACTGAAAGTTGGCGCACGAATGTTGATGGAAATAGCAGAACCTGGTCTCATCTTCACTGTGATCTTCCACCCCGACGTCGTTCCAATTGTTCATCCATGTTAGTTTTGTATCTGGTTCTTGCTTGTTGCCTCGATTACTTCTTTATCCACCTACTCTGTCTAACTAATCACAATTTAACTTTAGAAGTAGCAACGAATCTCTCACGAAGATGCTACTTCTAACTAATATTTTCTTATAATTGGTGGCACGTGTAGGTTTTTTCAGAGTTAAGCAGGCTGCTCGTTTGTTATTCTGTAACAACTCGGCTGTTACGGTTGGCACTGAAGTTGACTGGGACGACATCCACAAGTTCCTACACTTTATTGATCATCTTGAGGTCCTTGTGGGGCGTTTCAATGGTGGAAGGCCACGTGGGATATGTGTGCCACTGCTGCACTCGTTGAACAGGTCCAACTATGTTGAGAAACTTATGGTACGAGCTGTTTTCTGTTATATATGTTGTTCATAAACTATTGCTTATACACAGTTTTACAGCTGTGATCTTCTTGAAACAGAAACTGCCCAGTTCTATTGTTCCTATACAGATGCCTGACCATGGTCGGGTCAGACTTGCGCTTGGTCACAACATGATGCTTATGTCGACCTACTCCATTCCCCTTGGAGGTGAAAAGATACTTATTCATGGGTGGTCTCAAATAATGAAGGCCCGTCCATCTTGGAGAATAGGACAAAAGATTATGTTCCTACTTTTCCATGGCTCTAAAGCGAATATCCTGTTTATTGACAACATTGCGAGATGAAGTTGCTTTCAGAAGGTTGTGGATGCGCGGGGTGGCGCCTGGGCCTTGTCCTGGGGCTTGGCGGCCTCACCCTTAGTTAACTGTACACAAAGTAGCACTGTTCGAGGCGTGCTTTGTGCGGTTGAACCTGTATAAGTACTCATACTGCTTTCAGCTATGGTTGTTAAGTGCCCCTGCTGGTTTCAGTTAAGGTTGTTAAGTACTCCTGTTGCTTTTATAGTTTGTCATGTTTCTTTAGTCCTGTCTTCCTCCAGCCGCCAAAACCAAACCAGCGCTGGCGGGGCCGCCTGCTTCCGCCTCCCATGGCTGGCTGCGCCTCAGCGCACGCATCGCCGCCCCACCGTATCCTAAATCATTAACGCTGATGTCCGAGGCCTCGCCGTCGTCCTCCGCGCGCTTTGGTGCGCTCGCCGTGGCGCCGCCCTCTCGTGTTGTCAACATGGTCAACAAACAACAGGAATCGGCAGAAGTACGTGGAGAGGATGACAGTAGGGGCCCACCATGTCAGCGTATGGAAAAATAAAATGCTTCCTCCTAGGTTTTTCCTGACATCTTGGACCCATGACATTGTGAGCGTATATAGTCAATACACAAGAGAACATCACAAGATCGGCTGACACCTAGGACGTAGCTGCTCGAGCAGTATTTTTTTGTTATTGTTGAGACGGAGCAGGGTTTGAACTGGGTTGTGGCCCGTCTAGCCCAGGCTTATATTTTATGTTCACCATGTGACCAGACCAGCTATTTTTTCTTTGTGAAAAGGAGCCCAGTTTATTTTTTCTGAATAATACCCAATCCAGGCCTACTTATTTTTCTACGCCCTGATGGGTTGCAACTCTTTCAAGACGCCTACAAATCTTGAAAGTAATATGAAATGGGTTGTAAATATAAAAACAGATGACAAATTGGCAATTACTTTATAATTTCTGAATTTTTTCACATTTTCAGATTCCTATTTCACTCGGCATTAACCTAATTTAAATATATCTTCAAAGTACTTAAATTGGGCTCGACATTTCGGTACTAAAAATAGTTTGGAACCCACAAAAATATGCGAAATTGGCCCTGGCCAACCAAAAAAACGGACAACAATAAATTGCATAAGAAGTCGCAGTGAGCTATATATAAATTATTAAAAGAAGAGGGAATGGTCTGACTTGTGGGCCTATTAAGTTGACGCGTATGCAAGATTTTTTTAGTTAATATATACGTCAACAAACGATTCTAGTAGACATAACCGTTCGATGTCAATCCAACGGCTGTCGTGTTTCTTCAATCTCTGATCTTCTTGCTCCAGCCGCCAAATCCAGCGCCCGCGGGACCGCCTGCTCCCGCCTCCCATGCAGGCCTCACCACCCCCTACTACTCCCACCGCTGGCCAGGGCATCCCTGTACTCACCCACACTCCCTGTTATTCTGCGGCGACGAGAGCCTCACACCGCAGCCGAACCAGTGAACCCTCGTACTCCTCTCCGCGTGGGCATCCACTGCCGCGTCTTCCCCGGCTCCGTGTCGTCCCCTTCCTAGTCCTCGCCGTCGTCCACCGCCCTAGTGCTCTCGGCGCAGTGTGGTCAAGGAACGACTTCCATCGGAAGAGTACTGTACATGGAGAGGCTGACAGCTAGGTCCACGGCAGCCGCAAGGAAGTGCCTCCTTATTACGTGGAAAATAATCATTCCTCCACCTGACAGCAGGGAACCACCGGATGGGCCACCATATTTGGCGAAAAAACGTTTCCACCTGACTGCTGGGACCCACCGGACGGGCCACCGTATTTCGTGAAAAAAATGTTCCCCTGCTGTCAGCTCGGACCCACTGGAAGTGCCTCCTTATTACGCACAAAAAAAATGAATACCCCCCCTGCTAGTTGGGACCCACCTTGGTGGGAGTCTGACTTGTGGGCCTACTAAGTTCACGGGGATGGAGTGCTTTGTCAACTTAGTCAATATGAACGATTCTACCTCTAGTGACCGTACGATGTCCATCCAGCGGCCGTAGTGCTTCTTCAACCTCTGGTCTTCTTGCTGCAGCCGCCCAAAGCAGCGCCGGTCTTGCCGCATGCTCCTGTCTCCCGTGGCCGGCTCTGCTGCCGAGGAGGCCTCACCGCCCCCTACTATTCTCCCCGCTGGCCAGGCCCTGCGGCGACGGCAGCCTCACACCGCAGCCAAACCAGTGAACCCTCGTTCTCCTCTCCGCACGGGCTTCCACTGCCGCGTCTTCCCCGGCTCCGCATCGTCCCCTTCCTAGGCCTCACCGTCGTCCATCGCCTGGTGCTCTCGGCGCGGCGTGGTCAACGTGGTCAAGGAACGACTTCCATTGGAAGAGTACTGTACATGGAGAGGCTGACAGTTGGGTCCACGGCGGCCGCAAGAAAGTGCCTTCTTATTACGCGCAAAATAATTATCACTCCACCTGACAGCAGGGACCCACCGGACGGGCAACTGTATTTCGCGAAAAAAACATTTCCCCCCTAACTGCTAGGACCTACCAGCTACATCTTCGCACGCAAGGAAGTGCGTTGAGGCAAAAAAATGATTCGCCCCCTGACTGCTGGGACCCACTAGCTACATCTTCGCACACAAGGAAGTGCCTGATAGTCGGGATCCACCTGGTTGAAGCGTACGTAGCGTTGTCATTCTGGTCGCGAACGTGTACGTACATACTGGTCAATGTAGAGGCGCGCACGTAGCATGTACATGTACGTACAGTGGCCAGTGTGCATGAAAGAAAATACGGCCACGTACGTACATACGGGCGGGGTCTCGAATGCCTACTCGCGCATACGTACGGCCAGGGCTCGTGTACATGGCTGGGTCGGAACGGAGAAACTGCGTCGTCGTCGTGTTCATGGGGAGCCAACCGGCTGGGTCAGAACGGAATGCGTCGTCGTGTTCATCAGGAGGGCTTGGACGGAACAGCCGATGGAAACGAGGCCTGGCGTACCGCAGAACGAAGGAAACGGCCTTGTGTTCGACTGGCCACGTTCGAAGCGGGATCCTGTTCATCGGGAGGGGTCTGGCGTATCGGAAAACGGAGGAAACAGACCTCCTAAGGCCGAAACGGGGGTCCTGTTGATCGGGAGGGGTGTGGCGTACCGCAAAACGGAGGAAACGGACTTGTGTTGGAGCGCTACGGTCGAAACGGGGGTCCTGTTCATCGGGAGGGGTGTGGCGTATCGCAAAACGGGACTCCACGGGATACTGTTCATCTCCACCGTCGACCCCCTACAGCCTCCACGGGCTACTGTTCATCCACCGTCGACCTCCTCTAGCCTCCACCTGCGACTGTTCATCCACGGGCTCCTGTTCATCCAGCCTGCACCGCGCGCTACTCCACCGGCTACTGTTCAACCAGCCCTCTCCACGGGCTCCTGTTCAACCAGCCCTCAACGGGCTACTGTTCATCCAGCCCTCCACGGGGTGGTCCTCTTCATCCAGCCCTCCACAGGGTCCTGTTCATCCAGCCCCAACCGTCTCGATCGATCGGGATCCTGTTCATCCAAAGGCAACACCACAGGGTCCTGTTCATCCACCTCCACCAGGAACTGTTCATCCAAAGCCCCCATCAACGCTCACTGTTCATCCAGAGGCAAAATCGATCGGCTTCAGTTAGCAGCAGTAGCGAAGGAATCGCTCGATCGAGTTCAGTTAACAGCCATGATCGAGCGCTCGGGTTCAGTAACGCGTAGCCTGTAGTGCAATCGCTCGGGTTCAGTTAGAGCCCAATGCCTCGCTCGGCTTCAGTTAGAGCCCAATGCCTCGCACCCACGCGTGTGCGTGTACAAGAGAAACCCGCATCGCTCGGCCCCAACCACCCACCGTAACCGGGAACACCCCGATATTTTCCTTGCCCTCGCTTCTGCCATGTTTTTTCCGGCATGGACGGTGTAAATAATGTCATGCAGCTGCGTCTCCGGCCTAGGACGAAAAGCCCATTTTCTATCATGATTTTTTGTCATAGAAGTAGGAGCCCACCATCTATGATGATATCGGGTTTTGTCACAGTTATCGTCATAGAAGTGTCATAAGTATGACAGAAAAAAATTGTTCGGCCCAAAATGTCATGGATGTGTCTTTTTTTGTAGTGTATGTTGTTGTGTTCTAGGGTGCCCCCCGCCCCTGTATATAAAGGAGCAAGGGGAAGGTCGGCCGGCCCTTGGGCACGCCAAGGAGGGGAGGAGTCCTCCTCCTAGTAGGAGCAGGACTCCCCCTTTCCTAGTCCTACTAGGAAGGGGGAAGGGGAAAGGAAGGAGAGGGAGAGAGGGAGGGAAAGAGGGAGCACCCCCCCCCCTGTCCAATTCAGACTCCTCAAGGGGGGCGCGGCCAGACCTAAGGCCTCTTCCTCTCTCTCTCTCTCTCACACACAAGGCCCATGTTGTCCCATTAGCTCCCCCGGGGGTTCCGATAACCCCACTCCGATAATTATCCGGTGACCCCCGGAACTCATCTGGTGTCCGAATATAGTCATCCAGTATATCAATATTTATGTCCCATCCATTTAGAGACTCCTCGTCACGTCTGTGATCACATTCGGGACTCCGAACTACCTTCAGTACGTCAAAACACATAAATTCATAATACTGATTCTCACCGAACATTAAGCGTGCGGATCCTACGGGTTCGAGAACTATGTAGACATGACCGAGACACGTCTCCGGTAAATAACCAATAGCGGAACATGTATGTTCATATTGGCTCCCACATATTCTACGAAGATCTTTATCGATCAAACCGCATAACAACATACGTTGTTCTCTTTGTCATCGGTATGTTACTTGCCCGAGATTCGATCGTCGGTTTCTCAATACCTAGTTCAATCTCGTTACCGGCAAGTCTCTTTACTTGTTCTATAATGCATCATCCCGCAACTAACTCATTAGTCACATTGCTTGCAAGGCTTATAGTGATGTGCATTACCGAGAGGGCCCAGAGATACCTCTCCGACAATCGGAGTGACAAATCCTAATCTCGACAAGTACCATCGGAGACACCTATAGAGCAACTTTATAATCACCAGGTTATGTTGTGACGTTTGATACCACACTAAGTGTTCCTCCGGTATTCGGGAGTTGCATAATCTCATAGTCATAGGAATATGTATAAGTCATGAAAAAAGCAATAGCAATATACTAAACGATCAAGCGCTAAGCTAACGGAATGGGTCAAGTCAATCACATCATTCTCTAATGATGTGATCCCGTTAATCAAATGACAACTCATGTCTATGGCTAGGAAACTTAACCATCATTGATTCAACGAGCTAGTCAAGTAGAGGCATACTAGTGACACTCTGTTTGTCTATGTATTCACACATGTACTAAGTTTCCGGTTAATACAATTTCTAGCATGAATAATAAACATTTGTCATGATATAAGGAAATATAAATAACAACTTTATTATTGCCTCTAGGGCATATTTCCTTCAGCTGTACCCTGCGGTGGAGCGGCTCATGTGGTTGGGCAGGAGGGCGCGACGACAAGTGCTGGGCAAGACGGCGTGGCGACAGGTGCTGGGCAAGCTGGTCTTGGGGCTGACCAGGACGCCATGGAGAAGACGAGCAAGTCTACTACTCTATAAGTACCAGTAGCTATCTAAGTTTGGCATGCAAGCTGTACCGTGAATGAACAATCACGTCTTGGTCTCTAACAATGGTTATCTTGTCAATTAGTTCGACTTTTAGTCTGGCCAGATGCAAATCAGTTCAATCTTGTCAAGTATGAAAAGTAGTTTGGCTGGATGCAATCTAAGGATGTCTTCATATCATTACAATCTTGTCAAGTAGATTGGCTGGATGCAATCTAAGTATGGATGCATATCCTTATATTTTCAAATATGAAAATCAATTCGTACTTTGGGTGCTAAATTTTCTGTTACAAGTAGGTTGACAGTGTCATCGTTACAATTTTGCAACTTCTCTAGTTGTGGTCTTCTTTAATTTCTGATTGACACTTCTTGCTAGCAATTCTTCATAAATACCAGTCCTTTGGAAATCTGTTAAATTCTTGTATTTGTCTTCATCATGAACTTGCTCATTGTCTTGCTGGTCTTGCTCCACATCCATGTCTTCTTCTGGTGCTGAATGATACATGGCTTCATCTGGTTCTGAATCATCAAGCTCTTCTTCTTCAAACTGAATCTTTATATCGCCTGCATACACACCATAGTCCTCCTGATCTGTAGAGCTTCATCCAGTGCTTGCACTTCCTCTTCCATGCTCTGGAAAACACCACCGTGGTCTTCAAGTTCATCGTCTACAAGATGAGGTCATGTGAGTAGTTGAATAAGATTATAATTAAACATAAATTTATCTAACTAACTTGATTCATCCGATTCAGGCAGGTCCTCTTCTCCACGGGTAACATCAGCCTCATGTTCATGTTCTACCTCAAGATTGAAGTGACATGCGGGCTGGAGTTCTTCATGCACGGCTTTGAAAATCAAAAGTCATAACATAGATCAAGCTTTCTTTTTGACAAATTCAGTTTTGAATAGTACCAAATTGTTTGTCTTGTCGCTTGTACGTTAATGTAGTTCCAACATAAATTTATTTTACTAACAAGATTGAAGTGACATGCGGGCTGGAGTTCTTCCTGTACAGGTTGCTCATCCAAGGCAGCGCCATCTTCTTCCTGTACAGGCTGCTCATCCAAGGCAGCTCCATCTTCTTCCTGTACAGGTTGGCTATTGAGATCAACAGGTTGCCAATTCAGATCATGCAACCTGCTAGCTTCTTCGTCTCCCTCATCTGGTGCTGCTAAGTTCAAGTCGATTGCCATGGCTAGTCTGTGTGTTTGGTCTACTGTTTGGTCCATGTAAGCTGGCTTTGTAGCTAGGATTATATGATTGGTCTTCTAATTTTTGTGGCGCCAAGTACCATTGTTGTTTTACTAGTATTACTGGCGGGAACAGAGAAAGTTGGAGGTAAACTTGTTGGCGGGAAGTCATTTCTAGTGTTTGGATTGCTTTTTGCTTGTTTGCATTAACTGTACACTGTAATCAAAGCAACACAGCCGTTGCGAGCTGCTTAAATGAGGAGAGAAAGGTTATGCAAAAATCCTTAATTTGTCTTGAAATAGCCAGATGCACACTCTTTGGTGGACGGAGGGAGTATATGGCAATTTTATGTGGAGGAGACATGAAAAAAAGTGACTCTCATGCAAGAGCTTTTTTTTTGCGGGGAATGCAAAGCCGAGTTATATGTGCATTTCTAGGGTGATACATTAAATATAAAAAAGAAATAGAGAGAAGAGGAGAAAAAATGATAATCTTATAATTAATTTTATTATATAAATAATAATTATATATGACATGACAACATCACGTAGCCAGTTGGCTATACAATTAAGCATGCTCTTAATGTCACCATAGCTGCTGCACAGTCTATTTGCCGCACAGTCTGAGTAAGTACAGTAGTGCGAGCGATCGATACGAGTGAGACAGGCAGCGACACCATGCCCGCGTTGACCTTGAGACGTACGCCGGACACCTTTTTTGTCTCAAAAAAGTTCCTAGTACTACGTCGGTCCACATGAGTAAGAGCGACCTGCGAGTCCACAGGAGCCGTCGCGTGAGTCCACACCCGCCTACGTTACGGTACCGCTCCCGTGTGAAGCTGTTGAGCACGAAAAGGAAAGGAGGAAGGTCGGTACGTAGCGTCCCTTTTTCTGTAGCTGCGTGCATGCTGCCGTGACCGTGTGATATGACTTCCTCATTGATGCTGACGCCCGTGACCCCTCAATCTAGCTTAAGAGGAACTGTCCTGTTTCCAGCCAGTCAGGTAGGGAGAGCTAAAAGCAAATAGTATTATCATTTGAGCACGGGCACATTGAGCCTGTTTTTTTAAGCTAAAAACATGATTTTCATGGCCTGAATATTTGAATTTTTCTGGGCATGCATTTATAGCAGTGTAGCATATCGGGCTAAATCTTCATCAATATACATGCTTGCATGCGAGAGATAAAAAAGACAAATACATGCAAAAAATAGGCTTGTTTTCGTTGATTTTGGGGCCGAAACTTTGTCTTTTTCTGTGCGGCCTATAATATAACGTATAAGTGAACGAAGTTCACAAGTACTTATACCACATGCATGTATATTCATGCCAAAATTTAAAATATTAAATCTTTCAACCATCATTTTTAGGGGTTAGAAAAAAAACACTCTCCAATGCACCCGTGCCCCGAAAGTCCGATTTAGAGCTAAAAGGCTCTAGCTAGCCCATTTAGTGGCTTTGAGGCTGCGGCTCTTTTAACTCGTCTTGCCTCTTCTAATTTACACAACCATGGTTTGATTCAAGATAAACTCCGCGTGAAAATGATGCACATCGATGTTATGATTTCATTTTCGTGATCAGCTCTTAGTTTTATTGAAGGTAAATCTTTAATTTTGTGTTTATGTTTGAAGCTCTTTTAGATGAATTTTGTCAAATTCGTAACAAGCGGTCGACCGTTTTAGTTTTACTTTGAGGAATAGCTTCATCTCACCATTTCACGTGTACATAGCTTGGTATGAAAATACATACCACTCATTTACCTACATGAGACAACAATCTTGACGAACATAGAAGGTACTCACATGGTCATAAAAAAAGGCATTATATTTTGTCAGAAGTCAAATAGTGGCTTTTTTATGACTTTTATGAACCATCTTCACTATTTGAGACAACAAATTCAAATTCACTCTAATCAAATTCTTAATAGATAATATAGAAAACTACTTATAACATAGAAAGGGTGGAACCTATTATCTATTTTCGTTTTATTATAATGAATTTATGATTATGGGTGACTTCGAGAATTCCAGGCACACGCACCACAAGCAATTTAGTCTTATGGTTCTTCATTATCTGCGGTGACACCTCTGACCATCGTGCGGGCGAGTTCAAGCTCAGACAAGGTGGAGGCGCAACCGGAGTTGACAACCTAAGTAGGAGGCATGGACACAAGCGTCGGAGCTGAGCTTTGCGACGAACATCGTGGCGCACTGCGGCATGCGACGGAGCGCGAGCAGCGCGGAAATGAAGGAGATGCAATGCTTCCCGCAAGAGGCCATGGTGCGGTGGTGTCCATGCCTCCTTGCGGCACATCGGCTCGCACTCGTCCTTTCTCTCTTCTCCATGGGTTGATTCCACCACAAAGAATCTAACCATATAAGCTATGCTTGTAAGACTTAGGGTTTGGGAAACTGCAAGACATCCTTAACGGGTGTGGCTATCTCATATAAGGGGTACACAAAGGTGTACGGTACAATATATAAGATCTATATAGAGGCTACGTATAAATACAGTCTAACACCCTCCCTCAATCTTAGCTATGCCCTGAAGTACAAAGTAAGTTAAGATTGGCCTACAACCTACAAACTGAGGTTGTGGTACAGGCTTCGTGAAGATGTCAGCAAGTTGATCTTTCGAAGAGATGAACTTGATATAGAGTAGCTTCTGTGCAACATGTTCCTGCACAAAGTGATAGTCAACTTCAATGTGTTTTGTCCGAGCATGAAACACTGGATTAGAAGACAGATATGTAGCACCAATGTTGTCACACCAAAGGACAGGTGGCTGAGGTTGAGGAACTCCCAACTCTCTCAATAAGGACTGTACCCATATGATCTCAGCTGTAGCATTTGCAACTGCTTTGTATTCAGCTTCAGTGTTACTCCTGGACACCGTAGCTTGTTTACGAGCAGCCCAGGCGATCAAATTAGGACCAAAGAAGACAACATGTCCCCCCGTGGATCGCCTGTCATCTGGATTACCAGCCCAGTCTGCATCTGAAAAAGGAGAAAGCGCAAAAGACGGTGCTGGCTGAAAAAGTAAACCGTATGAGGCAGTGAAGCAAACATAGCGAAGAATGCGCTTCACCGCTGTCCAATGAGAAGTCTGAGGAGCATGAAGAAACTCACAAACACAATTGACTGCATAGGAGATGTCAGGTCGAGTGATAGTCAGGTACTGCAAACCACCAACAATACTGCGATACTCAGTGGAGTCATCGGAAGTGAGAGGATCTCCATCAAAAGGAGACAAACGATCGGTAGCAGACATAGGAGTCATGGCATGTTTGCACTTCAGCATACCTGCCCTTTGCAACAAGTCCATCGAGTACTTATGCTGTGTGAGTGTCAAACCAGCAAGAGAACGAGAGACTTCCAAACCGAGGAAGTAATGCAACGTTCCTAAATCCTTCACCGCAAAGTCACCACTCAAGGAAGAGATCGGACGTTCAGCAGCAACATCAGAGGAGCTAATGAGGCTAATATCATCAACATACACCAGCAGATACATCGTCACCTCAGGCCGATGCAGAAGGAAGAGTGAAGTGTCAGCAGTGGAGGGAACAAAACCAAGTGACCGAAGAACAAAGCCCAATCTGGCATGCCAGGCACGAGGAGCCTGCTTCAGCCCATAGAGCGCCTTGACCAGGCGACACAGATGATGAGGGCGAGCAGGATCAACAAACCCTGGGGGCTGACGCATGTCAACCTCCTCATCCAGAACTCCATGTAGAAAAGCATTCTGAACATCTAGCTGACGGAGAAACCATCCTCGAGTAACAGCCAAGGACAACAGAAGCCGTATAGTCATCGGTTTGACCACCGGACTGAACGTATCCTCATAGTCAAGACCATAACGTTGCTTGAACCCTTTTGCCACTAATTGTGCCTTATAGTGTTCAATAGAACCATCGGCATGCTTCTTAACTTTGAAGACCCACCTGGAATCAATGACATTGACACCAGAGACCGGAGGAACAAGCTGCCAAGTATGATTTGTCAACAATGCCTGAAACTCTTGTTCCATAGCCTAACGCCAATGAGGAATCCCGAGAGCAACCTGAAAGTGACGCGGTTCAGCCGAGGGATCTTCCTGAACATGAGCAATGCAGGCCGCAAGCCAGGCGAGGCATCTGGTGAAGGAGCATCAGCTCCTGGCAAGGACAAGGCAGGGCCAAGCGATGCAACAGGTGACGGGGCAGGCGAGACCGCCCGCTCGAGGCCAACCAAGGTCGGCCGAGGCGAGACCGCCCGCTCGAGGCCAACCAAGGCCGGCCCAGGTGAGAGCGCCCGCTCGAGGCCAACCAAGGCCGGCCCAGGCGAGATCGGCCCAGGGGGACCGGCCCACGGGAGGCCGGTGTGGGCGAGTCCGGCAGTGAAGACCCGGTCCAGCGACAGCCACTGCGGGTGGGGGAGCGAGGCATGCATGGCGCATGCACTGCACCGCGCCCCACGTCAGGTGCATCCGACAACTCCTGTTCGTCCAACAACTCAAGGTGAGCTCCACGACCCGTTCCTGCAGCATGATTAGGCAACAATGCAGGAGAGTATGTAATATCAACAAATTGAGCAGGCAGTGGAGAGGTGGAAGGCGAGGATGAGACCGGAGGTGCGGGAGTTAGCGATAAAGATGAGAACGGGAATACATTCTCGTCAAACACAACATCACGCGAGATGTAGACACGATTAGATGGAATGTGAAGGCACTTGTACCCTTTATGAAGAGAGCTATACCCAAGAAAAACACAAAGTTTTGACCGAAACTCAAGCTTACGCTTATTGTACGGATGAAGATGAGGCCAGCAAGCACAACCAAAAAATGTGAGAAAGGTATAATCTGGAGACTCATTAAGCAACAGTTCAAGCGGTGTTTTCATCCCAAGAAGTCGTGTAGGAAGCCTATTTATGAGAAAACATGTAGTGGAAAACGCATCACTCCTAAACCGAAAAGGTACCGATGCATGGCCAAGTAAAGTTAGGCCAATTTCAACAATGTGACGATGCCTACGTTCAGCCATGCCATTCTGCTGATGTGTATGAGGACAAGACACACGGTGTGAAATCCCAAGCTTATTAAGAAAGGAATTGCGGTTGTGATACTCACCCCCCCCCCCCCAATCGGATTGGACATGGATAATCTTATGCTTAAGAAGATGCTCAACGTGAGCTTGAAATTGTAGAAACACATCGAACACATCAGATTTGCGCTTGATAAGATAAAGCCAAGTAAACCGACTATGAGCATCAATAAAACTGACATAATAATTATGACCACCCACAGAAGTTTGGGCATGCCCCCATACATCAGAAAAAGTAAGCTCAAGTGGAGTTTTAACGACATGACTCGAATCTGAAAACAAAAGCTGATGACTTTTGCCTTGCTGACAGGCATCACATACTGTGGCAACATCTTTATTGGACACACCGGGAAGACTATGATGATGAAGAACATTACAAACTATGGGAGTGGCAGGATGACCAAGCCGTGCATGCCAATGAGTAGGCAACACACGGACACCACTGAACGCTCAAGGAGTAGACGGCAGATCAAGTGCATAGAGTCCATCACGCAGGCGACCTCTAGGTAGGACGTCCCTCGTGGCCCGATCCTTGATAAAAAATAAAAAGTATGAAACTCAGTGAAAATGTTGTTATCACGAGTAAGTTGAGGAACAGACAATAAGCTACGAGTAGCAGAAGGAACTCTAAGAACATTACGGAGATGGAGGGACTTCTTTTTCTCAGTTAAGAGCGAGGCCTGACCAACATGTGATATGTGCATACCTGCTCCGTTGGCGGTGTGAACCTGATCATGTCCACGGTATGGCTCCTAGATGGAGAGTTTACCCATCTCGCCCATCAGATGATTCGTAGCGCCTGTGCCCATGTACCAAGTTGGATCAATGGGATACGACGCAGTGTGGCCTACTTGTCGTGCAGGCTCATGAGTGGCCAAGGCAGCCTATTTCTCGTTGCCATTGTCGTTGTTGCCGATGCCGAGGAAGTCCTGCTTGAAGCGGCGATGACAGCGGGATGCTATGTGACCTAGAAGGCTACACAGCTGACAGGGGACCTGAACACCGCATGAGGGGCAGCAGGTGATGAAGTCATGTCCCTATGGTAGGGTCACCGACCTGTCTTAAGTACCCTTCCCTAGGACACCCTCAGAAGAAATTGCCTTCCAGTCGACCAAGAGAGATTTCACTCAACGGACTCGAAGGACTCGTCCATGAAGACTCACTCGACCACCAGGAGATCAAGAGTCACTCTGCATCCAAACGGTCTGTAATTAAGTAGTCTTTATGGCATTTAGGACACTTTATGTAAGGCGTTACCAATAACGCCTAGCTTTAATGTACTTTAAACCCTGCATAACTGAGGGCCGGAGGGGTCGGGCAGACACTATATAAGCCACCCCCCTCCTCAGTGTAAAGGGTTTGCACCCTTGTAATCCATACACATATAATCCAGTCGACCGCCTCCGGGCTCCGAGACGTAGGGCTATTACTTCTTCCGAGAAGGGCCTGAACTCGTACATCCAGTGTCTTCACAACTGCTCCATAGCTAGGATCTTGCCTCTCCATACCTACCCCCCCCCCCCCATTCTACTGTCAGACTTAGAACCACGACAGTTGGCGCCCACCTTGGGGCAGGTGTCTTAGAGATTTTTGGAGAAGTTGCATTTGTTCCGATTACTTTCGTCATGGTTTCTGGTGGAGTTTTGGTCGAGGGCCGCGAGATCCGTCTCGGCGCTCTCACCTTCATTGCCGACGACTCCGCTTGGCTCCAGGAGGCTCCACTCGACATCGACGCGCTCCCCGTCCGCGGTGCGACGCATTTTCGCGCATGTGTCCGCGGCGTTCTGCTGCGGCAACCGTCGACTCCATATCGGTCGACTCCCCTGTCGTCCCTCCCTGTCTCCCGCCAGCGCAAGCGCTCTGGTCGGTCGAGGCTTCAGCGGTGGGTGAGGCACGCGGTGGCTCGCCAGACGGCCACCACCCAAGTCGCGGCAATCGAGCCCGACGAATCCCTCTACGGCATGTTCGATCTGTCGACTGGCTCCGTAGAGACTGCATCCGAGTGCGATAGCAGTGATCCAGCGGCGGAGGTCTTGATGGTCAACGGACCTCGTAGCCCTCCTGGCTTCCCCCGCGATGACGGGGTAGACGGTGGAGGCGACCCCGCTCAAGTCCATGAGGAGTACCAACCCGAGCCACTTAATTCCCTGCAAAGGGAAGAACTTCGCCACAGGAACATGGATGCCCTGCATACTCCCATCGCAGGAGAAACCCCCGAGGCTCGCGCCTTGGAGGAGGCACGTTTGGCCAACTTAGCTGAACGCACTCGTCTGGAGAAGCTCCAGCGAGCACTCGACGAGCGTGCGCGGCAACGAGTACCCGACTCCAGTCGATGTCAACTCTTCCCGCCGACTCAGGTATATCGAACCCCGATTCAGAATTTAGCAGCTGCAACCCGTATAGCAGAATCGATCAGCCCTCTCAGTCGGAGGCTGGCAGAGGCTTGATGCAGATTAGGGATTTGCTCTGGGCAGCAAGAGATCAGAATTCAGCCGTGTCACAGTCACGCAACAGGATTCACAGTCGATCCGTCGCTGCGAATACGGTTCAGTCGGCTCATAGCCCTAGATCGCCTCCGCGGCGTGAAGGACACGAGAATCGACGAGACCAATATGGTGACCGATATGATCGTGATGATAGGCGTCGAGTGCCCACTCCTCCTCCGAGAGGCGGGTCTTACGCTCCTCGGCAGCAAGATCACAGGCGTCAACTCAGTGTGGGGCGAAGAGCTCCAGTCGACCCCCGGGAACCAGGCTTTGACGCGCGATCCATCATCGTGCAAGGCTTGGTCGATCGGAACAGGGCTCATCGAGGTGGCCACGACAGAGATGCGCCCATTAGCAGCCGAGTGCATGTTTCAGGTCCGGAATGTTTCAGCAGGGCTATCAGAGCCGCGGTGATTCCCCCCAACTTCAGGTTGGCGACTGGAGTAAGCAAGTTCACTGGTGAGTCTAAGCATGAAACCTGGCTTGAGGACTACCGAGTGGCGGTACAGATCGGCGGTGGGAATGACGAGGTGGCCATGAAGCATTTGCCACTCATGTTGGAAGGTTCGGCCAGGGCGTGGTTGAATCAGTTAACTCCAAGCAGCATTTACACCACGTTTGAGGGAACCTGCAAGCGACCAGCTGGGTTGACAGAGCTGCAAGTCTGCGTGCAGAAGTTGAATAAAACCTTAAGAGAGTACATTCAGAGGTGGATTACTTTGCATCATACCGTGGAGAACGTGTCTGATCATCAGGCAGTCTGTGCTTTCAAGGATGGTGTTAAGAACAGAGAGTTAAGTTTGAAGTTTGGGCGGACCGGAGATACGACCCTGAGTCGAATGATGGAAATTGCCACCAAGTACGCCAATGGTGAAGAGGAGGACCGACTCCGAAGCGGCAAGTACAAGCCGAGTCAGTCGGAGAAAGGAAACTCCAGTCGGAAGCAGAAGCAGAAGGCCAAACCAGCGGCTCCTGGGGAGGCTCTGGCCGTGAATCAGGGCAAGTTCAAGGGAAAACCCAAAGGATCCTGGAACCCCAAGAAGGTGAAGGATAAAGAAGGAAATGACGTGATGGATCTGCCGTGTCACATCCACACGAAGAAAGACGAAGAAGGTAATTTCATTTACCCGAAGCATACCACTCGCTAGTGCCGGCTCCTGATCCAGCAGTTCCAAGGTAAACAGCCCAAGGACAAGGAAAAGGAGTCGGACAAAGCCGAAGACAAGGAGGACAGTGAGGGAGGATGTCCTCATGTTAACTCCACTCTGATGATTTTTGCTGATGTGGAAAGCAAGAGCCGACTGAAGGTTATCAACCGTGAGGTGAACATGGTCGCCCCGGCGACCCCCAGTTATCTGAGATGGTCCCAAACTCCCATAACATTCGACCAGTCCGATCACCCGACTCGTATAGCCACCCCTGGGAGGCAAGCTTTGGTGGTCGACCCGGTCGTCGAAGGCACTCGACTAACGAAGGTGCTAATGGATGGGGGTAGTGGACTGAACTTATTATATGCGGACACGCTGAAAGGAATGGGCATTCCGATGTCCCGACTGAGCACCAGTAACATGAGTTTTCATGGAGTTATACTAGGAAAGAAAGCCGAGTCACTCGGCCAAATAGCTCTGGACGTGGTGTTCGGTGACTCGAAGCATTTCTGCAAAGAGAAGCTGATGTTTGAAGTCGTGGATTTTCAGAGCGCTTATCATGCTATTTTGGGGAGACCAGCTTACGCACGGTTCATGGCTCGACCATGTTACGTGTACCTCAAACTGAAGATGCCCGGCCCCAAAGGTGTGATCACTGTCACTGGTGATCGGAAAAAAGCAGAAGAGCGTTTCCAGAAGGGCTCGAAAATTGCCGATTCCCAGGTGACGACGGTCGAGCTAGAGGGATACAAGAAAAATGCAGATCCAAGTGATTTGTTGCGTGCTAAGAAGCCTGCCACAGAATCAGCGTTTCAGTCGTCCGGTGAGACAAAGCCCGTTCTCATTCACCCGACCGACCCCAATGCAGCTCCGACACATATTTCCACAACACTCGACCCTAAATAGGAAGAAGCGCTCATCCAGTTCCTCCGTGAGAACTGGGACATCTTTGCATGGAAGCCTAGTGACATGTCGGGTGTTCCCAAGGGACTGGCTGAGCATCGCCTTAGGGTCGACTCAGCAGCAAAACCAGTCAAGGAACATCTTCGGCGGTCCGCCGTCCAGAAGAGAAAAGCTATTGGTGAGGAGGTGGCTCGACTATTAGCGGCAGGATTTATCCGAGAGATATACCACTCCGAGTGGCTCGCCAATGTCGTCATGGTTCCTAAGAAGGACAAGTCACTCCGCATGTGCATTGATTTCAAACACATCAATCAGGCCTGCCCGAAAGATCATTTTCCTCTCCCTCGCATCGATCAAATTGTTGACTCGACTGCGGGATGCGAGAGATTGTCTTTTCTAGACGCCTATTCCGGGTACCATCAGATCCGTCTGTACGGACCTGATGAGATAAAAACAACTTTCATCACTCCATTTGGGTGCTTCTGCTATATCACCATGCCATTCGGCCTCAAGAACGCCGGAGCCACATTTATGAGGATGATTCAGAAGTGTTTACTCACTCAAATCAGTCGGAACGTCGAAGCGTACATGGATGATATTGTGGTCAAGTCACGAAAGGGTTCCGACCTGTTGACTGACCTCGCTGAAACATTTGCCAATCTCTGGAGGTATGATATCAAGCTCAATCCGTCAAAGTGCACATTTGGAGTTCCAGGTGGAAAGTTACTCGGTTTTCTCGTTTCCGAATGAGGAATCGACGCTAACCCAGAAAAGGTTGGCACTATACTCCGAATGAAACGCCCTGTGCGAGTGCACGACGTCCAGAAACTTACTGGATGCTTGGCCGCGTTAAGTCGATTCATCTCTCGCCTCGGTGAAAAGGCATTGCCTCTTTACCGACTGATGAAGAAGGCAGACAAGTTCGAGTGGACTCCAGAAGCTGATGCAGCGTTTGCCGAGCTAAAAGCTCTGCTCTCCACCCAGCCGGTGCTTGCTACTCCAATCAGCAAAGAGCCTCTGTTGCTTTATATTGCAGCCACAGGACAAGTTGTCAGTACAGTCCTTACGGTCGAGCGGGAAGAAGAAGGGACAACCTTCAAAGTTCAACGCCCAGTGTATTATCTCTCTGAAGTTCTGACTCCATCAAAGCAAAGATATCCTCATTATCAGAAGCTTGTGTATGGGATCTACATGACCATGAAGAAGGTTGCTCATTATTTCTCTGATCACTGCATTACAGTCGTCAGCGACGCTCCACTTTTAGAGATTCTGCATAACAGAGATGCAACTGGTCGAGTGGCAAAATGGGCAATTGAACTTCTTCCCCTTGATATCAAGTTCGAGGCAAAGAAAGCCATTAAGTCCCAAGCAATAGCAGATTTCCTTGCCGAGTGGATCGAACAGCAACAGCCGACTCAAGTTCACTCGGAGCATTGGAGCATGTTTTTTGATGGCTCTAAGATGTTAAATGGTTCCGGTGCTGGGGTAGTCTTGGTTTCCCCCAAAGGAGATAAGCTCAGATATGTGCTCCAGATTCACTTTGATTCCTCCAACAATGAGGCAGAATATGAGGCCCTTTTGTATGGGTTGCGCATGGCCATTTCACTCGGCGTCCGTCGCCTTATGGTTTATGGCGACTCAGATTTGGTGGTCAACCAAGTGAAGGAGTGGGACATTAGAAGCCCAGCCATGACAGGATACTATAATGCAGTGAGGAAGCTTGAAAAGAAGTTTGAGGGGTTAGAGCTCCATCATATACCCCGACTGAAAAATCAAGCGGCTGATGATTTGGCAAAGATAGGTTCCAAGAGAGAAGCCATTCCCAGTGGTGTGTTCTTGGAGCATATCCATATTCCATCGGTCAAAGAAGATCCTTTTACTGAAGAAGCTCTGCAGCCCAAGAGTGCCACAGATCCGACTGAAGTTGAAGTTCCAGCAGTGGTCGACTTGGTCATGGAGGCTTTAGTGATCACTCCCGATTGGACTGTTCCATATATCGCGTATATCCTAAGAAAAGAGCTCCCAGAGGACGAAGAAGAGGCTCGACAGATCGTCCACCAATCCAAAGCCTTTACTGTGATCAAGGGGCAGCTATACAGAGAGAGCACGACTGGAGTTGGTCAGAAGTGCATAACGCCAGAAGAAGGTCGAATAATCCTTGATGATATCCACTCGGGGACCTGTGGCCATCATGCGTCCTCTCGAACCATCGTGGCCAAAGCATACCGAGCCGGATTTTACTGGCCAAGGGCGAATGAGATGGCAAAGGAGATAGTGGACAAGTGCGAGGGATGTCAGTTTTACTCCAACATGTCACACAAGCCTGCGTCAGCTCTGAAGACCATACCACTCGTCTGGCCCTTCGCAGTATGGGGGTTGGATATGGTGGATCCCTTGAGAACAGGTCGAAGAGGTTTCACGCATGTACTAGTGGCAGTCGACAAGTTCACCAAGTGGATTGAGGCTAAACCCATCAAGAACCTTGATGCCGGTACTGCTTTCAGCTTCATCAGAGAACTGATATTCAGATATGGAGTCCCGCATAGCATCATCACTGACAATGGATCAAACTTTGATTCGGAGGAATTCAGAGCATTCTGCATATCTCAAGGCACACGAGTCGACTACGCTTCAGTCGCCCATCCCCAGTCCAATGGACAAGCGGAGCGAGCCAATGGCTTGATCCTCAAAGGGTTGAAACCCCGACTGATGCGTGACCTCAAGCATGTGGCTGGAGCATGGGTCGACGAACTTCCCTCAGTGCTTTGGGGTCTACGGACCACGCCTAATCGGTCGACTGGAAGAACTCCATTCTTCTTGGTCTATGGAGCTGAAGCGGTCTTGCCGAGTGATCTGCTCCACAATGCTCCTCGAGTCGAGCTCTACAACGAAGCTGAAGCGGAACAAGCGCGGCAGGATGCAGTCGACCTTTTAGAGGAAGAAAGAGAGATGGCTCTGATCCGATCGACCATCTACCAACAGGACTTGCATCGCTTCCACGCTAAAAACGTGAAGAGTCGAGCCTTCCAGGAAGGGGGTTTGGTTCTCCGAGTGGATCAGCAGAAACCACACAAGCTTGCTCCTTCTTGGGAAGGACCCTTCATCGTCACCAAGGTTCTCCACAACGGAGCGTACCGTCTCTACAATGTCAAGCACAACACAGACGAGCCCCGAGCTTGGAATGCGGAGTTACTCCGCCCCTTTTACACTTAAGTATTCACTCGGATGAGTTGTAATAAAAGTACTTCTGTAGTTCATATTTCGAAAGATAATAGTGCCGTAATTTCCCTGATGATTTTTTGTCACTTTTATTTGTTCAGTAAAATTCCCCTAGTGGGTGGCTTAGCTGCGAATCCGTTTCGCCTAAGTTTGTAAAAAAATCCTTACCGAGTGACGAGCCAGTCTCCCACTCGGGGGCTTAGCTATGAATCCGTTTCGCCTAAGTTTCAATAAAATCCTACTGAGTGGCGAGCCAGTCTCCCACTCGGGGGCTTAGCTGCAGTCTAAGTACTCGCCTAAGTTTTAATAAAATCCTACCGAGTGGTGAGCCAGTCTCCCACTCGGAGGCTTAGCTGCAGTCCAAGTACTCGCCTAAGTTTTGAAAATCCTACCGAGTGGAGAGCAGACCTCCCACTCGGGGGCTTAGCTGCAGTCTAAGTACTCGCCTAAGGACAAATACAATGTGCGCTCGCAGGGGGGACGAGGTGCAGGTCGACTGCTACCCTCTCCTCCGAGCTACGCCACAAGTACAACGTGCGCTCGCAAGGAGGACGAGGTGCAGGTCGACTGCTACCCTCTCCTCTGAGCTACGCCACAAGTACAACGTGCGCTCGCAAGGAGGACGAGAGGCTAGTCGACTGCTACCCTCTCCTCCGAGCTACGCCACAAGTACAACATGTGCTCGCAAAGAGGACGAGGTGCAGGTCGACTGTTACCCTCTCTTCCGAGCTACGCCACAAGTACAATGTGCCTTCCATAAGAAGGACGTTTTAAAAATCCTACCGAGTGGAGAGCAGACCTCCCACTCGGGGGCTTAGCTGCAGCCCAGTGCTCGCCTAAGTTTTGGAAATCCTACCGAGTGGAGAGCAGACCTCCCACTCGGGGGCTTAGCTGCAGCCCAGTGCTCGCCTAAGTTTTAAAAATCCTACCGAGTGGAGAGCCGACCTCCCACTCGGGGGCTTAGCTGCAGCCCAGTGCTCGCCTAAGTTTTAAAAATCCTACCGAGTGGAGAGCAGACCTCCCACTCAGGGGCTTAGCTGCAGCCTAGTGCTCGCCTAAGTTTTGAAAATCCTACCGAGTGGAGAGCAGACCTCCCACTCGGAGGCTTAGCTGCAGCCCAGTGCCTGCCTAAGTAAATTGGGGAACAAGTCAATTGCAATAAGCACATAGCTTTAACCTGCAAAAGATACCTCAAACCAAATGCAAGAGTATTTAAAACGTCGAATCCAAATTCGGATAACACCTAACGGAACCGAAAGTGCTCAGGCGCTAGGCCTGTTAAGGTTTATCGGTTACAAGAATCACTGGGCATACCGAGGCAAATTTAAAGTGTCGAGCTCAAGAAGTTTTTTACCCCTCCTGTGGAGGGCTGGAAGGTGCAACAAACTCGTCAAGGTCGATTCCATCAGCAATCCGAGTGGCAGCGGCGATGAAGGTCTCCATGAAAGACCGGAAATCATGCTTCTTGGTGTTAGCCACACGAAGGGCCGCCAGCTTGTCCTCTCGTGCATCCTTGCAATGGACTCGGGCCAGAGATAAAGCAACATCTGCACCGCACCTGGCGAAAGACTTCTTCCACTCCTGCACTCGACTTGGGACTGTGTTCAGTCGAGTCATCAGAGACTCGAGGTCATTCTGGAGCGTCTCCCTGGGCCAGAGCGTAGCGTCGATGCGAGAAGTGGCGACCTTCAGCTTGCGAGATAGTCAACGACGACAGCAACACGAGACTCGAGCCGGAACACGTTCATGACGACTTCATCATTAAATGGAGAGTTGATAGGATCCAAGTTGGGCTCCAGTCGACTAGTCTCCTCTTCGAAGTTTTGGCAAAATTCTACAAACACAACCACCGAGTCAAGACAACGGTCGAATGGAAAGATCACAGTTAAAATACCCATTTGGTGCAAAAGATAACCTTCGAGCATGAGGAATAACTTCTTGGCGAGTCCGCCCAGATAAGCCTCCAGATCATTTTTCTTCCCCGCCAGCTCACTGGCCTTGTCACTCAGAGCAATCTTATCACTTTTCAGTCGACTGACCTCTTTGTTGGCAACATCAAGAGCAGCTTTCATACTAGTGTTTTCTTCTTCAAGCTTGGTGACCGAAGCCAACTTCTCGTCCGCGAGCTTGGTCTTCTCAAAGCTGTTTTCTGCATTTCAGCCAACTCAAGGTCTTTCTTCTTCTGGGCATCCTTCACTTTGCCTGCAAAGTTACAGCAAGGTCAGAATTTAAAACAAATGAGGAGCAAAAGCAGTCGTCGAAAGCCTCACCAAACATACCTTTAGTCTCCTGCTTTGCCTTCGCCAAATTCTCCTGGACTAGCTTCAGATCAAGCTCGAGCTGGATATGTTTGTTCTCCAACTCGGTGTAACGAGCCGCAAGGTCGCAGGATTTCTACGAAGAACCAATCGACAAAATGTCAAAGATAATTCACTTCCGAGTGACTAAGGAAAAATCATACGTTTCTAAGACTACAGCCGAATACAAACATTCGACTGTAGTCTCGGGGACTACACCCAGTGGGTGCACTCAGCGTGCCCCCACTAGTTCTATCAAGATAGAGTCAACCAGTCGACCAAAAAAAACAGGAAAGTTCTTCAGACTGTAGTCAACTGCCAGCAGTCGACCACAGTCTCGGGGACTACACCCAGTGGGTGCACTCAGCGTGCCCCCACCGGTATGTAAATCCATTCGACCTACTCGAATGAAGGAACAACTTAAGATATAAAGACTATGGTCGACTGCCAGCAGTCCACCATAGCCTTGGGGACTACACCCAGTGGGTGCACTCAGCGTGCCCCCACTAACTCGGAATTTCAATCGGCACACCTAGTGGGTGTAGGACAATCACTAGGAATTTCAGAAAGAAGAACCTTCAGACATCGTATCCTAACAGAACAGGCGGTGACCGACTGACCTGAACGTTACTCTGAAGAGCAGAACTGGCGTCATAGGCTGCCTGGCTAGCTTCCCGGATGGCCTTCACCTGCTCCATCATGACTCCCGCCTGGCGTATTGCCTCTTTCGCAACGCTGGCTTCGTCCTCTAGGACATAGTGGGTTGAGAAAAGTGAAGGTTGTGCAGCACTCGACGACGCGGGGTGGGCACTCGCCAACGGCACCGCAAAAGATACGATAGGTCGAGTGATGTTTCCTCCCTCCGCGACCAGTGTCTCGGGTGCTGGCACGTCCTGAGTCACCTTGCCAGCAGACGCTTTCCTGCTCCTCCTTTGCTTCAACGGTTCCTCATCGTCGTCGTCGGGAAGGGTGATAACGACATTAGACAGAGCTACGGAAAAGAATCAAAGTAAGAGACCAAGAGCCAATCGACTGAAGGCGGAACTATGAAAGTCGTACCAGGTTTTGAAGTGGCAGCGTCTTCCATCTCATGATCGTCAGCTCTGGCTGAGGTATCAAATGTTGCAGCGCTGCAGTTCCTGAAGTCAGTCGGATGATTCATGAGTCGACCAAGAACAAGTTTATGTGGAACGGAGAAACTCAAGTAGCATCATTACCCTGAGATAGTGGGGATCACCATCTTCATCTTCGGCAAGACCTTGGCCGGCTTCGATGGTGCCACCCTGGATTGCTTCGGAGCTTTCTCGGTCGGCACCGGAGAAGTGGTTCGAGGGCGCTTGGTCGACTGAGCGACAGTTGCCACCCCCTTACCACGCTCGGTTGCAGGGTCATGGATGAGCTTAGAGCGTCTTTCCGAGCGAGGCGGTGCAATTTCCTCCTCCTCCTCTTCTTCTTCCTCCCCATCAGAGTCATCACCTTCACCATCGTCAGCGGCATCCGAATCCCAGTCCTCCTGGCTTTCGCTCCCACTTCCTTCCTCCTCCTCAGTCGGCATCTGAGCCCCATTGGGCATCGAGTATAATTCAGTGGTGGCCTGACAGACAACAAAACAAAGATCAATCGACCAATTTGCAGCAAAAGCAGAATGAGTACAGCAAGATTACAATTGAAGGTAAAGTGGGCGTACCGTGTCCGGAGTGTAGGAATGGTCGAGTGGTGGAATCCTCCTGGCTCCTCGAGGGTTGTCCTTATTCCCTGTGATCGCGGCCATCCACCTCTCCAGTGTGGCGTCGTCGACTGCTTCTGGATGAACCCGAGTTTCATCCTCGGTCCCACAGTATAGCCACATTGGGTGGCCTCGGTACTGAAGTGGCTGAATGCGCCGCATAAGGAAGACCTCCAGAAGGTCCATGCCCGTCACTCCTTCCCGAACTAGCTGGACTACACGCTCCATCGGCATTTTTACTTGGGCTTTCTCCTCAGGGAGCACTTTCAGAGAAGAGGGTTTGTTCACTCGGTCCATGGAAAACGGAGGGAGACCACTCGACTGCCCCGGCGTCGACTCGTCTTGGCAGTAGAACCAAGTCGACTGCCATCCTCTGACCGACTCAGGGAGGGTCATGGCCGGAAAAGTGCTCTTACTCCTCATCTGAATCCCAAGACCCCCACACATCTGAATAACCTTAGTCCTATCGTCATCTAGACTCGCCTTTTTCACTGTCTGTGAGCGACAAGTGAATATGTGCTTAAAGAGACCCCAGTGCGCTCGACAGCCCAGGAAGTTCTTGCACATGGACACGAAGGCGGCAAGGTAGGCGATGGAATTTGGATTGAAATGGTGGAGTTGATCCCCAAAGAAATTCAAGAAACCACGGAAGAAAACACTCGGAGGCAGGGAGAACCCACGGTCGACGTGAGTGGCTAGAAGAACGCACTCACCCTCCTGCGGCTGCGGTTGCCACTCGTTCCCCGGGAGCCTCGCTGCCCCGTGAGGGATCAAACCCTCGTTGGCCATCTCGGTGAGATCCTTCTCGGTGATGGTCGAGCGGATCCAATCCCCTTGAACCCAACCGTGCGGCAGGCGGGACCTTGACGAGGATCCGCCCCGACTGGTTGCTCTCCCTTACGCCTTCCCCGTCGCCGTCGCCTTCTTCGCGCGCTCCAGAGCCACCGTCTTCTCCTTCACCATTGTTGCCGGCGAAGGGCACGAGGAGTGGTTGGGCGGAGGCGAGAGCGGGCGCTGCGGGCGGAGGTGGAGAGGACAGAAGGAGAAATGGGGATGTACTGTTCAGAAACCCTCGCCCAGCGCATTTTATAAGGACACTTCCGAGTGAATGACAAGTGGGCCCGGGCGATCCTATCACATCCCGAAACAGTTGCGCACGCGTGATACATGGCGAAAAAGGTGGCGCAGAAATCGAGGCGTCTATGTTCTATCCCATCCTAGCACCGCGGTCCGCCCCGCTTCGCGCGCTCCCGAAAATTCGGATCCCACAAAATCCGCTAACAGCAGATCAACCTGTCAGACGGAAGATTTCTTGCGATCCGTCGCTCGGAAGTTTACTAAGTGCAAAAGTTCACTCGACATAAAAAGGAATGGATCAAGGCGACTGAAACAAAAGTTGCTGCCATCAACAAAAAGATTATTGGTCCAAGATGAGACATGTTCAGAACACAAAAGCAGGTCAGAAATGTTAACAACTCCTTCCTCACTCAAACCTCGATCCATTCGGGGGCTAATGATGAAGTCATGTACCTAGGGTAGGGTCACAGACCTGTCTTAAGTACCCTTCCCTAGGACACCCTCAGAAGAAATTGCCTTCCAGTCGACCAAGAGAGATTTCACTCGACGGACTCGAAGGACTCGACCATGAAGACTCACTCGACCACCAGGAGATCAAGAGTCACTCTGCATCCAAACGGTCTGTAATTAAGTAGTCTTTATGGCATTTAGGACACTTTATGTAAGGCGTTACCAGTAACGCCTAGCTTTAATGTACTTTAAACCCTGCATAACTGAGGGCCGGAGGGGTCGGGCAGACACTATATAAGCCACCCCCTCCTCAGTGTAAAGGGTTTGCACCCTTGTAATCCATACACATATAATCCAGTCGACCGCCTCCGGGCTCCGAGACGTAGGGCTATTACTTCTTCCGAGAAGGGCCTGAACTCGTACATCCAGTGTCTTCACAACTGCTCCATAGCTAGGATCTTGCCTCTCCATACCTACCCCCCCCCCCATTCTACTGTCAGACTTAGAACCATGACAACAGGCACATGGACGACCACCCCCGGTCGTAGGCAAGGAGGCGGCGACGGGCGACCGTGGAGCCTGTGGAGTCAATGGTACTGATTTGCCGCCGGCTGGTGACTTGAAGGGCTTCCCTTTACCGCGAGTGGCAGCATTTGCAGCAATAAAACTCGGGTTGGAACGGCGGGACTTGATGTGTTGTTCCGTGGCGAGGAGGCGGGTGTAGAGCTCACGAGGTTCAAGCGGAGTATCACGACCATTGATGTTTTCAACAAGGTTATCATAGTCATCGTCCAGCCCGTTCATGACAAAGGTGGTGAAGTCCTCTTTATGAAGCGGCTGGACAATGGAGGCCAAGGTGTCTGCAAGACACGTCATCTTGCCGAAGTAGTCGGTAATGCTGAGGTTAAGAAGCTTGGTCTCCCCCAGCTCCGTACGAAGAGTGTGAGCACGCGCCTGCTGCTGAGATGCAAAGCTTGTGTAGAGAGCAGACCACGCCTCCTGGGACGTGGCAGCAAAGAGGACCAAGGAGGACACCCCCTCTGTGAGTGACGACTGGATCGCAGAGAGGATGGCCTAATCCTGAGCCACCCACGCATGATACGCCTGGTGATGCGGTGGAGGACACGGCAGAGAACCGTCGACGTAGCCCTCTAGGTAACGACTGTGAAGAAGCGGCAGCACCTGTGTACACCACGACTGATAATTATTCGTCGTCAGTTTCACCGGGATGAGATGCGCAAAGTAGAACGGCGCAACGGCCACGGCAGGATCAGCGGAGTAGCCCATGTGGGACGAACTACCAGATGCACCAGGACCCAGCGCCGTGGAGGAAGTTGCAGCCGGCGCAGGAGCTCCATGATGAGGCGCGGACGTCGGAGGCGGGTAGTAGCCACCATAGGGCAACGGCGGTGGCGGGGCGCCGTAGGGCACAGACGGTGCCCTGCATGACCCGGTGGTCGCGACACCATAGAGGGCAGTGGGCGCAGCCGCATAGGGTTGCTGCGAGGGCGGGGCAGTGTAGGACGCCGTGGGCACGGCGCCGTGTGGTGCAGCCGTCGAGTAGGGCGAAGCTCCATACGGGTCGGTGTACGCTGAGGCAGCCACGGGAGCAGCCCCGTAGGGCCCTGCTGACGGCGGAGGAATCGGCGATGATCCCATCCAGCGATCCGGAGGATCAGCATACCCCCAAGCTGGCGGAGGCGCGGTCGTGGACGGCGGCGGCGGCTGATCTGAGGAGGCGCCCACCATGGAAGACTAGCCAGTGTAGACCGAGACCAGGGGGCGCGAGGAGAGGAACGGCGAGGCAGGGGCCGCGGTAGAGACCGGCGCGACGGAGGTCGGTGCAATCACGGCGGCGGTAGCGGAAGACATATGACCAGTTAGGGTTGATACCATGTAAGACTTAGGGTTTGGGAAATTGCACGACCCCTTAACGGGTGTGGCTATATATAAGGGTACACAAAGGTGTATGGTACAATATACAAGATCTATGCAGAGGCTATGTATAAATACAGTCTAACAATGCTTAGTTCGCAGAAAACTTTCTACTCTTTGTTGTTGGTCTTTGGTAATACTCCTACCTTTTTCGAGAGAGAGGGTATTCGGTATGAACAACATTATACGTACGACAGTTTTGTCGTATATATACATGCTGTACGGGGAAAGAACGTTACAGTGGGAACGTCGGAAGTTGTAGGCAGGCCAATTAAGTGGAGTAGCCATGCCAGCAGCAAGTGCATGGCCTGTTCGCCGCAGCCTACAATGCCAGTACAAGAAATATAAACACGTCGCCGCACGGCGATCTGCACGAGTAGGCACAGCATGGGGGCCAAGTTGACCTTGAAACGTGCACCACAAACTTTGCCCTCCATGTCAAAACAAAAAAACTTTGCCCTCATTTCAAATTCCGCGACGCGTCACAGACTCACAATAAGTATACACGAGCCGTCGCGGGTTTAAACTACACGACCGGCAGAGGATGCGGCAGTCTGCGCAGCAACGTGGAATAGTTCAGATCGAACACAGAAACACCATCGGCGCGGAATAGTCCCAGTTGTCTTTTTCGAGCCTCATTTTAACTAAAAGCGCCGTGTGTACATGAAGCCCTTAATTATTGAGATGGCAAATGTTTAACCCGCTTTAAAAGTGTAGTACTAATTTAATTGCAAGTTTCGAACGTCCCAGAGCAACAAAAGGATCAAAACAGAGCAATACACAAGCAAGCGCACGTTTAGGCAAAAATCAATACTCTAGTTTATGTTCACCGTTTATATTTGCCTCCGTACTTCGTTCTCAGAGCGCCTGCTCAACTAATGCGATCAAAATTGTGTTGCTACTATGAAATATACACATGCTAAATCTCTGAAGTCTGAACCGACTTCCCGCAAAAAAGAAAAAACTCTGCACCGACGTTATGCCATCTTCATCTTCCGCGCCAAGCCAGCAGCCTCCGCGTCCGATATATGGATCTTACGGCCTTCCGCATTGTCGTCCGCTGATGCCGTCCCGCCAGGCTAGCGACATCAATTCCCACCTTCCTTGCTCTGTTCCCGCTGATTCCAGAATTGCCGGAGCTTCTCCAGAATCGAGTTCGCCCCCGGATTTTTGTTGTAGCCACGACCGATGGGTCAATCCATCCGCGAAGGCCATTCTGTTGGTTTACTCGCATTCAGGAATGGCGGTCAGATCCGGGGCGAACCTCGGCTGCATCCTCCCGGCACTCTTTACGCGCGCCACCGGCCGCCTCTTCACTACCAGCGCCGGCACGGTCTTGTAGGCAAGAGTCTCGTCCACCTCCGGCGGAGGGGCGAACACGAGCGGCGAAACAGAGCCGGCGCGTCTCCTCCGTCCGCCGCTGCCGGACGAGTTGGTGCTGGCCTTGCTGACGAGCGCCGCGGACGCCCTGACGGCGAGTGCGGCCACGTCCTCGCGGCGGAGCCCGTTCCTCTTAACCTGGGCGGGGAGCACGAAGTAGATCTGGCCCGGGCGCAGTTCCTCGCCCCCGCCCACGGCCGCCACGGGACCCTCGAACCCCATCGCGTCGGCGTCGCACAGGAACCACCCGGCGGAGCCGTCTCCTGCCTCCGCGGAGTCCTGGAGGGCTTGCGCCGCCGTCGCCGGGCGCGGGTACTCGCGCAGCTCCCCCGTTGGCAGCAGCACCATCGCAGTCGACGCGGACAGCCCCTCAGAGCGCACCGCCGCCGCCGCCCCGCCGCTAGACATGCAGAGCCCCATTGCCACTACGTGTTGGTGTAGATTTGAGGGTCGAGCGGGTACTATTGTGAACTGTATGTATGATAGTATGAATTACGAAATTGTTGTCGTTGCTGCTGGAGTATATATTGGTGAGGGGAGGAATGCTGAGACTGAGATGGCGATTGAGTTGGGGGAGTGGGAGCGCTGGTTATATAGGAGGAGGCGAGGAGGGAGAAGGGGCGGGTTTGTCGCGCAGCTTGGGGAAGGAGGAGCACGACAGGCTGGCGTTTGGCTGGGGCCAGCGTGCGTGCTTGGGCTCGGGATATTTTGTTTTTTCTCGATTATTATTTTAAAATTTTGTTTTTTACTGCGGTTTTTTTTGGTTTGGTGTGGTGTGGGAGGAGTAGCGTGTACGTACGTGGTGAATACTCCTACCGACCCGGCAGACGGCGGCAAGAAAACGGGAGTACTACTCCTGCATATGTCGTGAAACCGCGGTAGTTAACTGTCTACTGATAGCTCAATGCACAGCTCTTGCTCAAAGACTCACGCGCTTCATGTGCCGATATGACTGTAAATTATTGGTAACCTGAGCACGCACTGCAACACAAAGACGAAATCACAGTCCTGTTGGAGCAGCACTGAAATCAGATCGACCAAATCACACTGTCAATTAAATTTTTTTTGTGGGTGACAATTATTTATAGTTGTATATATAGGGATTTTATAAAACCACGTGTTATAGCAATTCGTGGTATGCGGCTACAATCAAAATACTACAAACATCTTACTCATGTAACTCATACATCTTAATCGGCAAATAAGCTGCACAACCAGACAAGCTTGCTACTTCAAGTTTCCTTCTCAGGTAGGCAAACTTACATGCAAGTTTCCTTCCTCACCAAGAAATCTTGCACACCAAGTTCAATAAGCAAAGTAAACTTACTTGTTTTTGCCCTGGTCCTTGCTAAGAGTTTTAGTGAGACATGGCCTTTAATTGTTGAGGTTCTTGTTTTGCCATAAAAACTACAGGATTAGATTCCTTCGAGTTTTCCTTCGGACCGAACGCACCCTAATTAAGGACGCTAATACCCAGGCCTCGGTGAACGTTCGCTGGCACGCATGACCTCTGCGAACCTACCGGATGGCATTTTTAGTATTATTAGTGATGGTGGCGGTTTTCACAAGAAAAAAACATGGAAGTTGTTTTATTTTTAGTGTAATTTTCCTCAATAACTGTCATTCTTTGACCATCTGGATCGGCAGGCTCTTTTGGTGTTCGCTACAAGTGAGGCTGGGGGGGGGGGGGGGGGTGTTGTTGGGATCTCACTCCCGGCGGACGTTCGCCAGATATCATTGCCACTAATTAATTCATCGTGGCATAAAAAGGTAAATAGTAATGCACATTATTGTATCTTTCCTAAATAGATCATAGAACATTTTAGTCACGAAATCAAGGGGGTCGCATCGATTAAATCAACATATTTGGAGATGAAACTACGAATATATAAGGAGCTTTGACTTCCCATATTATTTCACCAGAGAAATGCAAGGATCTGACATATTTAAAAAGGCAATGACATCAACAAATCAAATCAAATATGTTTGGATCAATGGATCAAACAAACTATTTGTGTCTTCAAAGATATTTTTTAGGTGGAACAAACTATTGGCACTGGATTCTGGAGCTTTGTTTTTAAAACAGCTCAATCTGATTGGAAACCAAATGCAATAATTCAAAATTGTATGTGGCATTCCATTTTTTGAATTTTTTATCAACCTTGCATACACCATGGTGCGTATATACAAGTTTAAGTACGTACTTTTTTCACTTAGCGCTTGATATGGTAACAGTTTATGAAAAAAATAGATTTTGTTAGTGGGAGTCGTTCCAAAAAACAAAACTATTATTGTCCATTTAGTACTTTTATACCTCTCAAAAGGTAAGAGATCACTATGGCCCTTGGATGAAACAATATGAATGGCTCAAATCTAGCAACCTTGTGAAGCAAGATTGATTGTAGGGTAAGAAATTGATGGTTATAGCCTTCCATGGGGGAGTTTTGGAATACATTGTGTTTGTTTTTAAGTTGCTTACCACATGGGCCATACGATTTGAAATGCATAGTGTTGTGGGAATAACTAATCATATTTGGGTGTATGTGTTGAATAACATGCTTTTAACTAGTAGGCATAATCCATGTGGAAAATTTACTAAGATGCTCCTCTTTAATGAAGTAACCAACAATTTGCAACTTGTCGACATTCACTTGAAAGGAAGAAAAATCACTCGGTGTAATATGCAGAAATCCAATCTCCATTAGAAACTGGACAAGTTTTTTACTTCTCCTACTTCACTTAACTACTCTAATGCAATGGTCTTTCCAAGAAAAATTCTGCGAAAAAACTTTTGATCTATTCATCTTCAATCATGGTAGTACAGTGAACACAAAAATAATAAAATTACATCTAGATCCGTATACCACCTAACGACGACTACAAGCACTAAAGCGGGCCAAAGGTGCACCACCGTCATCACCCCTCCCTCGTCAGAGTCAGACAAAACTTGTTGTAGTAGACAGTTGGAAAGTCATCGTGCTAAGGCCCCATAGGACCAGTGCACCAACAACAACTACCGATATTGAAGCGTAGCGTAAATCAGAAGGATCCAACCTGAAAACACAACAACATAGATTAGATCCCAGCAAATCCACCAAGGACAGATCCACCGGAGACATACCTCCAAACGCCCACCGACGATGCTAGATGCGCCACCGGGATGGGGCTAGGCGGGAAAAACCTTATTCCATCTTCAGAGAGCCACCACCATCTCGTCTTCCTGCTGCCAAGGGTCGGGATCCACCACACTGCCATAGCCCTAAGGCCACCGGAGACGAGGCGGACTAGCGGCACCGACGGGAGGTAGAGAAAGCCTAGTATTCTTTTCTCGAGTTGATTTCTAGGCATCATCGCCTGCAAGCTTTAGAAGCTCCGTTTACTTCCGATGAGATTGATGATGCCATAAAGTATCTTCCTTCCAATAAGTCTCTTGTCCCTGATGGATTTTACACATGTATTATGAAGGACTTCTATGATTTATGTTCTCAATTCCATGAAGGTTCTCACCCACAAAAAAATTCCATGAAGGTTTTCTCTGTATTCAAAGCATCAATGCATTTCTCATCACTCTCATTCCTAAAGTTGACGGGCTACCGTGGTGAATGATTTTAGGCCTATGTCATTGATAAACTGTAAACTAAATCTCATTACCAAATTGTTGGCAAATAGACTGTAGGCAGTTATTTTCTAGTAGGTTCTTCCTTTGTAAATAATATATTTTAGATCACTACTTTAGTGCTATAAAATGCATTATATTAGTTTACAATGGGAGTACATGTTAGTCAACATGGTTTTATCAAATATAGGGCCATCGAGAATTGTGTAGCTCGGGTTCTTGAATACATGCATCAATGCTAAAGATCAAAATTAATTTCTCATTGCCAAACTAAACTTAAAAAAACTTGGGCAAACTTGGGCATCAATTTATCCTGGACATTTTGAGATGTAGAGGCTTTGAAGACAAATGTTGTGTTTGGATTAGTCAAATTGTAAGATATGTTTCTTCTCAACATCTTCTTAATGGCGAGGCTGCGAATAAGTTTGAATGCAAAGTTGACAGTGAGGGCATGCAAGGAGACGCCCTATCCGCATCACTCTTTGTTCTAGATTGTTGCTCACTACACTCTCCATACCATAGCTTGAAAACAATATTATATTATGGGACGGAGGGAGTATCTAGTATCCATGATAAACAAATCCATGCAGGAAGTTTATTTGGAAAGACCAATTGCCCTTTATCTCTTGCCCTGACATCCCCATGGTGTAATATGCAAATGATACTCTACTTATTAAGAAAGCCTCTGGCACTGAGTTGCAGCACTTGAAGGGCCCAATTGATTCTATTGTTCTTTCTGACCTTACGGTTTTGTTTAACCCCTGGACCATAGAACAATTGTTCTACGGGAAATTATATTATATAAGTAAAGGTATGTACAAAAAGAGCAAAGGAGCAAAAAAGATAGAAATGCTAGTCAGTGCCAACTCTAAGGAACATAAAGAAAATTACAAATGAAGTTCAGTCCAAGACTTTAATTTCGGTGACTTTGCTAGTTTTGCTCTGATGATAGCCTTCTCAATTCCTTCTGAGAAATGATGCAGCCAAGCCTGAATGGAAGGATTCATTGCCTTGAAGATTTTATCATTTCTGACATACCAAATACCCCAACCACCTGCAATGATAATGTCCATAGCAATCTCATGAGGTGGCTTGTCTACTGCGAGACTGATTTCATCATATTGTGAGATGCCTCTCTGTTTGTTAGGGATAATCTTGTACCAACATTCTGAGGCAAAGTTGCAGTCCCAAAAGAGGCGCATCATTGTTTCCTGGCGTTTATCTCCAGTGGAAAGCAAAGTGGCACATCCAGTGAGTCTATTGGCTATCCTTTTGAGCAAAGGAGCATAATCTTGGCCTCTTGGTCTTAAGATGAATGACACAAAAACAACGGTTTTCTCTATCAACACCTCAGATGTTGCATGGCACCATGTGCTCAATCTCTCCGATGTCAAATTGGTACAATATTCAATTCAAACGGTTTACAAGATGAAGTCTTCCGTATGTAAAAAAGTGCACTGATAGCTCCCATCTATGGTACAATGCACACCACTCCATAGCTCAATGCGGAGCTCATGCTCAAAGTGCGGTAAGAAAATACTGCTACATGTATGCGGTTGTCCTGATCAGCCGACGAGTAGGATATTTTATTCATTCGTGTGACAATCCTGATTTATCGAGTGATAGCATGTTAATATGACGCGGCATCAACCATGTACAATTCTCCTGCATGGCTTGGAAAAAATGGACACGTCATCAAACACCCGTGGTACACGCACTACTTACTCTAGTTGACGAAATGAATGTTTCTTATTAAACTAGCCAAAATATCACACTAGCTTCCAGGAAGAATGCTACTTCTATATACTACCTCCGTTCCAGTTTATTGGTCCTTATTGTATTCCGTATCAAATATTGATCATAAATTAACTAAAAAAATGTCCATGCATGTCATAAAAAATTATGTCATTAAAAACTATGTTCAAATACGAATCTAACGATATAATTTGTGTTGACATGCATTAATATTTTGTTATTTAAATCTTTGATTAAAATTTGCCACAAATTACAAAGGGCACTAATAAACCAGGAAAGGTAGTACTCCCTTCGTAAACTTTTTTTCGAAACGGAGGCAAAGATTGCCTCATCTTTTAAATAAGCAGAAAAGAATTGCCCAGTTAATTACGGAAAACCGGGCAAAAACCGGAACAACAAGGGTCAAGCCCACTCCCATAGACTGAAACACACAGGGCAAAGCCCACCCTTATCGACAACATGTCGACCTGCGGCCAGAGAACGCAGCTCCGACTCTGACGGGGAACTCAGAAGAACGAAACTAGGCACGGCTGGCGCCACGAAAGATCACCGAAAGGCCCACCTGCAGCCAGTCATCGTACACCACAGGGCCACGCCGCCGCCGTTTCGACTCCACAGCAACAAACAAACCGAGGCAATACCGTGGACACGCCGGAGAAGAGCCGACTATCGCAACCATTGTCGCGTCGCCGACATTGCTCCCACCATCATCGTTGCCACATAAGTCTGGCCGCCACAGTGATCCTCTCGGGGCCGCCGCTCCGTCGCGCCCAGCGCAATCAACCGGCATCGCCTTCCAGGGCCGCCGCCCCGACATACCACCGCTCCCCTCGAGCAGCAACGCTGCACAACCCAGCTGCCCGCAGCCCACGCTGCTCAGGGCAACTGCTCGCAGACGATGAACGTCGCACCACATCGGGGGCCGCCGCCCCGACGTAAAGTCAGACCGCCCCCTTTGGAGCGCGTCGACCGGACCGACAAGCCTGCCACCCAAGTGGCCCAAGATTGCCACCCAAGCAAAGGCCGAGCCGCTGCCCCGCCCCATGGAGCCGCCCCGCGCATCACTTTCCAAGGCCGCCGCCTCGACGCACATCAGCCGTCCGGGGCCGCTGCCCCGGCATCCACCAAACCCGACGTAGGAGAAAACCAGACGCATCAAGCACAAGCTAACTCTCCCAAGCAACGCCCCCAAGGGGGGGGGGGGGACGACGAAGACGCCGCCGTCGCCCGCTCTGGAAACCTGGAGCTTAGGTTTTCACCAAGAGAGCCCGAGCCCCACGTAGAAGAAGATGAGTTCCACAACGACGCCTCCAAGGAGGGAAACGACGCCCGAAAGCGCCGCCGTCGACGGCACTGACAAAGTCAGGTCAAGGCTTTCGCCCGGAACACACACATCCCTATGGAGGCATGCAGATCTGATCCCACCCAAAAGCGTGGAGATCGTTGGAGCCGTTCCTGTTGCGCCTTGCACTATCCAACACCGACCACCAAGCTTCACCGCCCATCACCCACAGCAGCAGCACCTCAAGCTGCGAATGAGGAGCGAGCGCACTCGCCACCACGGCCAAAACGCCATGGCACCCAGCCCAGGGCCGCCGCCCCGGCTTCCTCACGCCACGGCGAAGCCCGCTGCCAGCCGAAATGAAGCAGCCCATCACGCACCAGATCCGGGGCAGCCCGGCCTGGATCAGTGCCCCGGACGCCGCCGGGACCCGCCGCACGAGCACCAGCAAGCTGGGCTCCCCTCCCGACGCCTCCCCGCCGCCCGGCGACCCAGGGCACACGGCGAACCGTCGGGCCCCACCACGGCCGTCCGCTGCCTCCACACCAGATCCGGGCAGGCGGACCCCGGATCCGTCGCCCCGCGCGAGGGAAACGCCCTCGACGCCACGGCCGCAACCCGCGCGGGGGTCGGCGCCCGCACGAGCCAGCTGCGAGGGCGACCACGCCCGAAAGAAGAAGCCCCCCCGCCGCCGCTGCCGCACAGGCTTTGCCCGGCGGCGCACTCCGGTGGCGGCGAGGGGGGGAACGGCATAGGGGGCGGCTGTCCGGCGGCGGCTGGTTTCGCCGCCCATGTCGCTCATGCGGAGCGACGCGGGGGCCTATCTCCGATAACAGCCTCCGTAAACTAATATAAAAGCGTTTAGATCACTACTTTAGTTATCTAAACACTCTTATACTGTACTAGTTTACAGAGGAAGTACTATATATTTTGAACTGTTGTACTGTATGAATGCTACCGGTAATAAAGGGATAAAGTGGAAAAGCAGTGGGGCGTCAGTGTCTCAATAGTCAAAAGCGGGCAAAATGAAACGGTTTTGCAGAAACTCGTGTGCGTTTTAGCTAGCGGCAGCCAGTGGCCGTGGCTACTCCACCTCGTAGTTATTGCGCGGGGTTTGTTTCCTCGGGACGGAAACGCGCCAACAGAGACACATCGCAAAGGCATCTAATCGCAAGCGTTGCGTCATACCCCTGGCCGCGCATCTGCGTCACGTGGTCAAAGGCGAAGTACTCTACTACTAGGAGAAGTAGCACGGTGCGGCAAATTTGACAAATTTGATCTATAAACGAAATTAAATCACAGAATGAACTGTTCGTAAAACTATTTCACGCGGCTGACCTTTTTGTGTGACGTCCGACACGAAGGCACCACACTACACTGTGCAACGCCTTACAAATATGCGCTACACGGGCAGCGTCGCACACGTGTGATCAGAAAATTACTAAGTCGTGTGCAGCGCCTGAGAGCTAGGCGCCACACTATACAGTGCAGCGCCTAGCTCCTAAGCTCCCGGGCGTTGCACTGGTGCAGCGCCTGAGAGCTAGACGCCACGGGTCAGCCGCGTGAAATAATTTCGCGGACAGTTCATTCTGTGATTTAATTTCGTCTATAGGTCAAATTTGTCAAATTTGCCGCACGGTGCAGGTCGTGTGCTCTTGCCTCTTGTCGTGGACGCTGCGTTGCCCTGGGTGATATTTACGCTTTCTTTAGATTACTTTCCTTTCTTTTTTGCTTTAGGAGGAGTAGTATATACTGCATGTCCTTTTTCTATCCATGCATACAAATGGGGAAAAACTGACCTACCAGATCGACCGCACCATTAATCAATCCAACTCTGCACAGTACAGGGAGACGTGTCTCTGCCGGGATCACAAGATGGTGTACTGCCGCGACGCTACACATAAACCTTGTCCGGAACAATCGGGCCAAGATCCAGAATGAAAAACATTTACGCAATCTAGTCCATATTTTTTTTAGGCCATTTTTCTATTTAGATTTGTTTTCTCCTGAAAATTCCACTGAATTTAATGATTCAGTTTAGAATCACCTAAAATCATTAGAGTGTATTGTTAGTGTGTACATGATATTTTGATATTGCATGAAATCATTCTTTAACCTTTATGATTCGCCCCACCTTAAATTTTTCTCGTCCTCCGCCACTGAGGAGGACCAAACAACTGTTGCGCTGGGGCAAGCCAGCGACGCAGGCAGCGACGGTGCATCATGAGTCCAGGTGAAGGAATAATCAGCTTCAGGTCAGGGGAGGAACAGACAGCAAGCACTGCACTGTGCTGAATTGTTGACTTGTTTAGATTAAGAAAAAAACGAGTGCACCTCATTTCATCTGCTAGACACTGCTGGTAGTAGTAGGACGTGGCAGCGTGCATGCGCTCCAAACCTGCAGGCGTGCTCGGGCCCGCACGCACGAGGGAGAGCATCTTCTCGCCTGTGTTTGGCCACGTAGCGTTGGGGCGCGGCTCCCAAGGCGTCGTCACATTGCTGCTTCTTTGCTACGTTGAGTGGTGTGGGGGCTGAATCGATTGGCGTCAGGTGAGGCTGGGTCCGACCCACGCCGCGCCTACCACACCAATAATGTTGGCACTAGTACGATGCATTGGCTGTGGATCCAACGGGTTTCCCCCACAGGTTGGACTTGGACATATGCAAGCGTTTGGGTTTAGGGTTACCGCGTGTTTCGTAAATCATCACAAACAGTGTGGATACAACGCATTCATGCGGAACCGATCAGAAAGGTCTGGGGAGAACACATGTTAACAGAACTATGTGGAAAATCCCTTTAAAAATATTAAATTACATCAAGGTCCTTATAAATTCTCACAACTATCATTACCATTACTAACAATCGCCGGTTTCGGAGGAGAACCATAATCCAGAAGGGTATAGTGAGCCGCGGAAGAACCAAAGAAGCCCACAATCGACGGGCCATGTATCGTTTTGGCGTGTCGACCCGAGATCACCTGCATCCTCCTTAATTCCCTTAACCACCGTAGGTCGTTGACGTTGTCGAGGCCCAGGACAAGGTCCACCATCATCAAGATGCAAGCCGAGATCTTGTACCACCATCATATCATTCTCACTGTTGGCACCGTAAGGGACGACAACCGCCGCTGGGACTTAAAATTGCCTTCCAAAAAGATCGACGGGAGACCGAGCCCACAGGCTCCCCGATGCCATCAAAACAGGGATGGGGCTATGACACTATTCTTGGATGCACATGAGCACATCGCCGTCACCATGAGAAACAACGGCGCCCCACAATGTACGATGCCATACGTGTTGTCGCTTAAAGATGCTAGACTCGCCGATCAGAAGGAGCGGCAAGGACCCATATCCACCGCCCCTTCGTGGATTCTTTTGCTCAACCTCGAAGTATAAAAGTTAAATACGCAACAATAAAATGCATCTTACATTTGATAAATCTAAAAACCCCACAAGAAAAATCAAGAGGAAGTAGGTATGGCTGCACACCATGGTTCCTGGTTGTTTGCCAAATAAGCCAATTTTATCTATCAATCAAAATAAAGTACATCAAGCCAAGCAAACCGATACGTAAAAATCGAACAAATCTCTAATAACACTAAAGTATCCATCAAGGTGTTTCAAAGTTGTGATCGGCCTCAAGCTTGAACTTTTGCATGTTAACGTCTCACCATGACCCCGACAAAAGTATTATGGAAGATCAAATCCGCACAAGGTTGACCATCCTTATAGTATGCTCAACTTGTAATTGAACTGTCGGTTTGACACCAGGAAAAAGGCCTAGAACAAAAAAGGATAAAAAAACCGTGGTAGAACTAACCAAACCATACTTGACACAACAAACATCGCCACTCATTGTCATGACATGCCAAAGCATCGAAAGAAAGCAGTTGGTTTAGGAGCCGGCCTGTGGGACCAAAACACTACATGCTGTCTAGTGACAGCCTTGTTGGCAAGAACACTGAAAATTAAAATGAGGAACCGCTGATAACTAAATGCCCACATGGTCATATTGATTTGTAGGTATCACTTTGTTTTTTACCTCGTAGGAGCTTGAACATGAACTTTATTTTAAGTACACTGAACTAGATTTAATCAACAACAAAGATCGGGTTCAAACAATATAAGTGGTTGTTTGGATAACTAGTTTTTGGAACCAGTTTTAGCAAAAATCAGTTTGATGAGGATTTTTTGGAAAACCAATTTAAAATTGTTTTTTTACTAAAGTTGGTTTATAGAATACTTTGTTTGTTCTCCTCCAACAGATTAGTTGTCATATTGGCATAGCATTGAACGGACATCAACTTGAACATTTTTATTAGACGATACCCCACATGTTACTCGGGAATTAGATATATAGTTTCTAAACATTCTGTAGAATAGAAATTCACCCCTTATGATTCACACTATGTGGATTGTTTTTGCGTAAATAGAAAATGTTAACATGAAAGTTGTTCATATAACAATTAAATGCAATGTATCTTGACACTCGTGCGACCACTAATGCATGTAGCATGATAGAGAGTTTCTATACCTAGATCAGATAGGTACCAGTGAAATAATGTAGGACCTTGAGAAGAGGTGTCTAGAGAGGGGGTGATTAGACACTAAGTACCAAAGTTGCAGTTTTAACTTCTTTAAGTTTAAGTGGAGTTTAGGCATAAGTTTAACATTTACAATACATAAAAGGCAAGCATGCAAAGAGTATATGAGCAACGAAAAGTAAAGCTTGCAACTTGCAAGAATGTAAAGGGAAGGGTTTTGGAGGATTCAAACGCAATTGGGAGACACAGATGTTTTTGTCGTGGTTCCAATAGGTGGTGCTATCGTACATCCACGTTGATGGAGACTTTAACCCACGAAGGGTAACAGTTGTGCGAGTCCACGGAGGGCTCCACCCACGAAGGGTCCACGAAGAAGCAACCTTGTCTATCCCACCATGGCCATCGCCCACGAAGGACTTGCCTCACTAGCGGTAGATCTTCACGAAGTAGGCGATCTCCTTGCCCTTACAAACTCATTGGTTCAACTCCACAATCTTGTCGAAGGCTCCCAAGTGACACCTAGCCAATCTAGGAGACACCACTCTCCAAGAAGTAACAAATGGTGCGTTGATGATGAACTCCTTGCTCTTGTACTTCAAATTATAGTCTCCCCAACACTCAACTCTCTCTCATTGGATTTGGATCTGGTGGAAATAAGATTTGAGTGGAAAGCAACTTGGGGAAGGCTAGAGATCAAGATTCATATGATAGGAATGGAATATCTTGGCCTCAACACATGAGTAGGTAGTTCTCTCTCAGAAAATGTATGCTGGAAGTGTAGGTTCGTTCTGATGGCTCTCTCCATGAATGAAGAGGAGGTGGAGGGGAATATATAGCCTCCACACAAAATCTAACCGTTACACACAACTTGCCAAACTCGGTGGGACCGAATTGAGAAACTCGGTCGGACCAATTTAGCAAATCTAGTGACCGTTAGGAATTTTGGTGGGACCAACATGCAACTCGGTAGGACCGATATGGTTAGGGTTAGGGCATAACGTAATCTCGGTGAGACCGATTACACAAACTCGGTGAGACCGAATTTGGTAATTAGCTAACCAGAGAGTTGGTCAGGCAAACTCGGTGGGACCGATTACTCAAACTCGGTGGGACCGATTTTGGTAATAAGTTAACCAAAGAGTTTGCATTGTAATCTCGGTAATACCGATTGCTCAAACTCGGTGAGACCGATTTTGGTAATGGACATACACAGAGAGATTACAATCCCATCTCGGTGAGACCGAGATCCCTATCGGTGAGACTGATTTGCCTAGGGTTTGTGGCAGTGGCTATGACACTGAACTCGGTGGCACCGGATAGAAAGAATCGGTATGGCGGAGTTTGACTTTAGGTTTAGGTCATATGTGTGGAAGTGGGAAAGTAGTTGAGGGTTTTGGAGCATATCACTAAGCACTGTGGAGCAAGAAACTCATTAAGCAACACCTCGCCCCTTCTTGATAGTATTGGCTTTTCCAATAGACTCAATGTGATCTTGGATCACTAAAATGTAAAATGAAGAGTCTTGAGCTTGAAGCTTGAGCCAATCATTAGTCCTTAGCATCTTGAAGGAGTTCCCACATCCTTTAGTCCATGCCACTCCATTTTGGAACTTATCTGAAACATACTAGATAAAAGTGTTAGTCCAACAAGAGATATGTTGACATTAATTACCAAAACCACCTAGGGAGCACTTGTGCTTTCAATCTCCCCCTTTTTGGTAATTGATGACAACATACACCAAAGCTTTAGATAAAGATATAAAGAATAATGAGTAAAGCTTTGGAAAGACATGTAACAAGCATAGGCTCCCCCTACATGTATGCAATCATGTGAATATGGAATATAGAAGCATGTGAGAGCATAACCATGATAGAGCATGCAATGTGTTACATGTATCTTGACCATATGCATCAGAGCAAAGAATATTAAAGAAAATACCTTCATGTTCATGAGTCCTTCTTGCAAACAGTATGTACATCAGCAAGAATTCCTCATACACATGATTTGTGATGCATATACTTACCTTGTAGTCTTGAGTTTGCTTAGGATGGAATGAACCTGCGTAAACAAGGTTAGATAACACAGGTACATCTACTAGCCAGAGCAAACAGAAGAAACCACAAGAATACCAAGACTGGGATGACATGTAGAGAGTGAGTACTAAGTACCACATTGGATTAGACATGTCCGCAAGAGTAAAGATATGCAATGAATTGAAATGATTTCTTTCCGTTAGATGTCTTGCTCCCCCTGAATCTAGCATGGGATACTGGGAGAAGATAGGGAACAGAAAATCAGAGCTGAAAGATATAAATGAACAGAGCTAATGCAAATAAGCACATATGAACATGTCTTTCCCCTCAAGAAGACATGTGGCATCTCTCCTCTTGAACACCAAGCATCTGGGATCCTTGAGAAATACTTTCTACTTGAGTATTCTCTCTCCCTAGAGATCTCTTTCTCCCCCTGAGGAGGTGATACTCTCTCTCTCTCTCTCTGATGTGGTCTCGCTAAGTGATAAGCTTTGATGTGATCTCTCTCTCCCCCTTTGACATCAATTTACAAGAAGGGTTTGATCCTTGAGTCACAGTACAAAGCATTTATAAAAATGGGATGCTTGTAGAGGACAAGATTCATTGAGTAGATCTGGATCAGAAGAAACACAGAATAAGTGGCAAACTATTTTTCCTGTTGTGAAATCGGTGGCACCGAGTGGTATGCTTCGGTTGTACCGAAAGGATTCGCTTAGACCGAAAACAACAAATCGGTGAAACCGAGTTCATCGCAGAGAAAACATTTGTCACCTCAACTCACTAGACTAGTAAGATCTCACAAAGATTTGCAAGGAATTTACTGAATGATATGCAATGAATTGGATGCAGAAAGAAATGCAGAGCAAACAGAAAGAAATCTAGATGAAGTTTTTTTTGAAAGGGGAAACAAATATGCATGAGACAAATGCAAAAACACAGAAAAGAACACAAGAGAACTTCATCTAGAGATGGTCGGCGACAAAGTCACCTATGTTAGAGTATATTGACTTAGGAGTTAAGTGAGATCACTTGATCATAGGTCATACTCATCGTTTAAACTCAAAATGGGGTTGCCATTTTTCGTTTAAGCATCTTGATGTATTCACATCTTGTCGAGTTGCTTTAGCTCATGTCTTGGAGTAAAGCTTCTCTAAGATGGAATAACATACCTTGGTTGGTGGTGTTGACCATGTAGTTGAACTTGTGTGGGTTGCTCAAGGTTGATGTAGCTCATCAAGAGTTGGGAGCACCACTTGAAATTTGAGTCCATCTACCTACATGGATTAGTTCTTGCAAGGAAGAGCACTTGTGTATCCAAAAATGACAATCATGAAGCTTAACATAGAATCTATCAAAGGATATGTTTGAATGGTTCCGTGCTTCCTTGTCATCAACCACCATAGTGTAGAGACTTGGTGATGTAGAGATTGCTCAAGATGTGAGTAGATTACAATCTCATGGAATTTGATCCAACCAAGTACCTACATGGGTTATATAACATGGAAGATGCAAATATATCCAAGACATAAGATTTTTCATCATAAGAGAAATATCAAGGATTAGTCATAAGCTCATGTCTTGCATGTATCCAATGGAGTTCCTACTCCAAGTTTGAAGCATCTATGATGTTCAATTCTCCTCTCAACCTGCAAAACACTTTCTCATCAAGAGGTTTAGTGAATATATCCGCTAATTGCTTTTCGGTGCGAACATGCTTAAGATTAATGTCACCCTTAGCAACATGATCTCGAATGAAATGATGACGAACTTCAATATGCTTAGTTCGAGAATGTTGTACGGGATTATGACCAATTTTGATAGCACTTTCATTGTCGCAAAGCAATGGAACATGTTTCACATATTTCCCATAATATTTAAGAGTTTGGGTCATCCAAAGTAATTGAGCACAACATGAACCAGCGGCAATGTATTTCGCTTCGGCGGTGGATAAGGATATCGAGTTTTGCTTCTTGAAAGACCATGACACAAGAGATCTACCAAGAAATTGACAAGTACCCGAAGTGGACTTTCTATCAACCTTGTCTCCGGCATAGTCCGAGTCGGAGTAGCCAACAAGATCGAAAGAGGCCCTCTTAGGATACCAAATGCCTAAATTGGGTGTATGGATTAAGTATCTCACTATCCTTTTCACGGCCTTAAGATGACATTCTTTAGGAGCAGCTTGATATCGTGCACACATGCACACACTTAGCATGATATCAGGACGTGAAGCACATAGATATAACAATGAACCAATCATAGAGCGATAAACCTTTTGATCAACCAGTTCACCATCTTTGGTCAAGTCAAGATGTCCACTAGTAGGCATGGGGTAGTCATACCTTTGCATTCTTGCATATTGAACTTCTTGAATAGGTCCTTGGTGTACTTCGTTTGAGAAACAAAAGTACCTTCCTTAGTTTGCTTGATTTGCAATCCAAGAAAGAATTTGAGTTCACTCATCATAGACATCTCAAACTTCTCCGACATTAGCTTCCCAAACTTTTCACTAAAATGAGGGTTAGTAGAACCAAATATAATATCATCAACATAGATTTGGCACACAAATAGTTCCCCATTAACCCTTTTAGTAAAAAGAGTAGAATCAATTTTCCCAATTTCACTAGCTCTTGCGGGGTTTATCCCATAAAAGATTACAAGATATCAGAATAGAGTAGCACATCATTTGGCACACTATAGTCGCACCGAGAGTACTACAGTGGTGTGGCTTCACCATATGCCACCTTTTATTGACGATCTAGTGCCTCTTTATTGTAACTATAAATTTTGAATAAAACTCCCTTTTCCCCGCAAAAAAAGTATACCTCTCAATGCTCATGCCATTCATTTGAGAACTAGTCTGACATGCATGGCAGTTGAGGGAGTCCTGGACTAGGGGGTATCCGGATAGCCGGACTATCATCATCGGCCGGACTCCAAGACTATGAAGATACAAGATTGAAGACTTCGTCCCGTGTCCGGATGGGACTTTCCTTGGCGTGGAAGGCAAACTTGGCGATACGGATATGTAGATCTCCTACCATTGTAACCGACTCTGTGTAACCCTAGCCCTCTCCGGTGTCTATATAAACTGGAGGGTTTTAGTCCGTAGGACGGACAACCATTACAACAATCATACCATAGGCTAGCTTCTAGGGTTTAGCCTCCTTGATCTCGTGGTAGATCCACTCTTGTACTACCCATATCATCAATATCAATCAAGCAGGAGTAGGGTTTTACCTCCATCGAGAGGGCCCGAACCTGGGTAAAAACATCGTGTCCCTTGTCTCCTGTTACCATCCGCCTAGACGCACAGTTCGGGACCCCCTACCCGAGATCCGCCAGTTTGACACCGACATTGGTGCTTTCATTGAGAGTTCCTCTGTGTCGTCACCGATAGGCTTGATGGCTTTTTCAATCAACGACAACGCCGTCCAGGGTGAGATTTTTCTCCCCGGATAGATCTTCGTGTTCAGCGGCTTCGCACTGCGGGCCAATTCACTTGGCCATCTGGAGCAGATCGAAAGCTACGCCCCTGGCCATCAGGTCAGATTTGGAAGCCTAAACTTCACGGCTGACATTTGCGGAGACTTGATCTTTGATGGATTCGAGCCACAGCCGAGCGTGCCGCACTGTCACGATGGGCATGACTTAGCTCTGCCGCCGGACAGTACCCTGGAGGCCGCACACGAGTCCGCTCTGACCCATAGTTCGGAGCCGACCGCGCAGATCGAGGACAGGTGGCTGGACACCGCCTCGGGAGCTACAACTTCCACGGCGAGGGAGCCGAATACCGACCTTGTCCTTTGCAAAGCTCGTGACTCCGAGGTGCCAGACTCCTTGCCGGACTCCGAACCTCCTGCGCCCCTACCAAGCGAATCCGATTGGGAGCCGATCATGGAGTTCCCCGCCGCGGACATCTTTCAGCACTCACCCTTTGGCGACATCCTGAATTCGCTAAAGCATCTCTCGTTATCAGGAGAGCCCTGGCCGGACTGCGGTCAGGATGGATGGGATGCGGACGACGAAGAAATTCAAAGCCCACCCACCACCCACTTTGTAGCCACTGTCGACGATCTAACCGACATGCTAGATTACGACTCCGAAGACATCGACGGTATGGACGACGATGCCGGAGATGATCAAGAACCAGCGCCTACGGGGCACTGGAAGACCACCTCGTCATACGACATATACATGGTGGAAACCCCAAAGGATGGGGACGGCGAAGAAGCAGCGGAGGCATATTCCTCTAAGAAACAGCCCAAGCGCCGACGTCAGCGGCGCCACTCTAAATCCCGCCACAGCAAGAATGGAGATTCCGGCACCGGAGATAATAACACCCTAGAGAGTGCTGAAGACAACCCCCTCCAGCACGATTCAGCACAGGAGGACGGAGTAGCCAGCCCTCAGGAGAGAGCGGCAGACGAGGAGGATGAAAATTACATGCCTCCCTCCGGAGACGAGGCAAGCCTCAATGACGACGAATTCGTCGTGCCCGAGGATCCCGTCGAACAAGAGCACTTTAAACGCAGGCTAATGGCCACGGCAAACAACCTAAAGAAAAAGCAGCAACAGCTTCAAGCTGATCAAGACCTGCTGGCCGATAGATGGACCGAGGTCCTCGCAGCCGAAGAGTATGAACTCAAATGCCCCTCCAAAAGCTACCCAAAACGCAAGTTGCTTCCCCGACTAGAGGAGGAAGCATACAAACCTTCATCACCAGCGCACAATACGGCAGACCGACCACCCCGTGGCCGCGACAGAGAGGCATCTAGGCCCTCCATCAGGACCGTACCCCGGCATCACTCGAAAAGTACAAAGCCACGAGGGAATGCGCCGGACTTGCGAGACATACTGGAGGACAAGGCAAAACAATCAAGATCTATCTGCGGATCACGTGGGCGCCCCACGATCCACGACGACTACCGTCGCGCCGGATACAGCAACTCCGGCCGGGCCGAACACAGCAGACAAAGCTCCCTTGAGCTACGTCGCGATATTGCCCAGTATAGAGGCGCCGCACACCCACTCTGCTTCACAGATGAAGTAATGGATCATCAAATCCCTGAAGGGTTCAAACCCGTAAACATCGAATCCTACGATGGCACAATAGACCCCGCGGTTTGGATCGAAGATTATCTCCTTCACATCCATATGGCCCGTGGTGATGATCTCCATGCCATCAAATATCTCCCTCTCAAGCTTAAAGGACCAGCTCGATATTGGCTTAACAGCTTGCCAGCAAAGTCAATTGGGTGTTGGGAGGACCTGGAAGCCACATTTCTTGACAACTTCCAGGGCACATATGTGCGACCACCAGACGCCGATGACCTAAGCCATATAATTCAGCAGCCAGACGAATCGGCCAGACAGTTCTGGACACGGTTCTTAACAAAGAAAAATCAAATCGTCGACTGTCCAGATGCAGAGGCCCTCGCAGCCTTCAAACATAACATCCGCGATGAGTGGCTGGCCCGGCACCTAGTACAGGAAAAGCCAAAATCCATGGCAGCCCTTACATCACTCATGACCCGCTTCTGTGCGGGAGAGGACAGCTGGCTAGCTCGCAGTAACAACCTCAGCAAAAATTCTGGCAGTCCGGACAGCAAGGACCGCAATGGCAGGTCGCGTCGCAACAAAAACAAACACCGCGTTAACGGCGATAACACTGAGGATACGGCAGTCAATGCCGGATTCAGAGGCTCTAAACCCGGTCAGCGGAAAAAGCCATTCAAAAGAACCACTCCGGGTCCGTCCAATTTGGACCGAATACTCGACCGCTCTTGCCAGATACATGGCACCCCCGAAAAGCCAGCTAACCACACCAACAAGGATTGTTGGGTATTCAAGCAGGCAGGCAAATTAATTGCCGAAAACAATGACAAGGGGCTGCACAACGATGACGAGGAGGAGACTCGGCCGCCGAACAGTAGAGGACAGAAGGGTTTCCCCCCACAAGTACGGACGGTAAACATGATATACGCAACCCACATACCCAAGAGGGAGCGGAAGCGTGCACTTAGGGACGTATATGCGATGGAGCCAGTCGCCCCGAAGTTCAATCCATGGTCCTCTTGCCCGATCACTTTCGATCGAAGGGACCACCCTACCAGTATCCGCCATGGTGGATTCGCCGCATTGGTTTTAGACCCAATCGTCGATGGATTTCACCTCACTAGAGTCCTGATGGACGGCGGCAGCAGTCTGAACCTGCTTTATCAGGATACAGTGCGCAAGATGGGCATAGACCCCTCACGGACTAAACCTACAAAGACGACCTTCAAAGGCGTCATACTAGGTGTTGAGGCCAATTGTATAGGCTCAGTTACACTAGAAGTGGTCTTCGGATCCCCGGATAATTTCCGAAGCGAGGAGTTAATCTTCGACATAGTCCCGTTCCGCAGTTGCTATCACGCTCTGTTCGGACGAACCGCGTTTGCAAAGTTCAACGCGGTGCCGCATTACGCATACCTCAAGCTCAAGATGCCAGGCCCTCGTGGGGTCATCACGGTCAACAGAAACACTGAACGCTCCCTCTGAACGGAGGAACACACAGCGGCTCTCGCGGCAGAAGTACAGAGCAGCCTCTCAAGGCAATTCTCGAGTCCGGCCGTTAAACGACCGGACACGGCCAAACGCGCCCGGAGTAACATACATCAAGACCACCTGGCACGCTCCGAGCACGCGTAGCAATGCGGCCCCAACCCCAGCCCTTGCATGATTGCAAGACCAGCTCTTCGCGGACATCATTACGCTCTGGAGATACCATGGGCATAGGGGGAGGAGCACGACCACGACAGGCCCAGAGTGCGGCTCAACCACACCACGGGCTCCCAAGTGTGTCGCTTCTTTTATTTTCCTTTTTCTTTTTTCTATTTATCCACAGGACTCCGTTCACCAGAGAACCTGTCCGGCGGTAAACCTGCCGAACTCATGATGCAACAGCCAGGGAAGGACAAAGGCTACGATGAACATTCAGGTGGTCTCCATTATGAGCATTAAATTTGTTAAATACACCAGCCCACAGCCTACCCCTGGAGGGGGATATGTTTAAATAGTCCAATCCCTTGCTTACCGCACTATTTGTATCGTTCTGCACTCGTAGCAGAATTCCTTGAATAAATAATGCAACACTTTTTACCTATAATTGCATTCCTTTTTTTACATATATGTTCATTCATGACATCTTGCGTCCGTACACTTTGGTACGACCAAATACACCAGGGGCTTATGTTCCCCGCATTATGGTGTGACAAGTCCGAACACTTTCACAAGTGCGGCACCCCGAATTTATAGCACTATATGCATCGGCTCCGAATCATGTCTTGGGTCAATAGTTGGGTTTGCCCGGCTCCCATGTTTTGGTACCTTACGTTCTGTTCTATCGACTAAGGTAGCACTGGGAGAACCACTGTGATTGCGCCCCGGTTGAGCTGGGCGAGCGCCTCAGTGGAGAAAGCTAAAACTGACCGTCATGATAAGGCGAGAGCTGGTCGCTGTTCGAGAGGTCTTTTCGAGTCCCTAAAGACTTATGCCGCTTAGAGCGAGGAACCGGCTGTGTCCGGCCCAGGCGTGGATAGCGCCCTGAACTCGGTCTTCCGAACACTAGGGGCTTCGCCGAAATTTAAAATTATAGAATTCTATGGCTAAGTGAGAGTGTTCAAGCATTATAAGTCTGATTGCCTTGTTCGTTGTGTTGAGCGCCTCCCTAGATGGACCTAAAAATGGGAACAAGAGCGCTCAAGTTTATCCCGAACACCCCAGCACTCGTGGCATGGGGGCTGAAGCCGACGACTTGCCATCTCTCAGATTTGATAAACGGCCGCACAGAAGGTAATATTTTAAATCAATAAGCGTTGCTTAGCGCATATGAACAAAGTTTTCAGCGCACAGGATAACACATTGCGAGTCTATTCAAATATTACATTTTTGGGGCACTCATCCGCAATCTTGCGGGCACCCTTCAGGACACTTTTATAGTACATTTCGGGCGTACGATACTCCTTGCCCACCGGCGATGCGTCCGTGATAAGCCTCTTAGCATCCAGCCTGCCCCAGTGCACCTTTGCGCGGGCAAGGGCCCGACGGGCACCTTCAATGCAGGCGGAGCGCTTGATGACTTCCACCCAGGGGCACGCATCCACCAGCCGCCGCACGAGGCCGAAGTAGCTCCCAGGCATGGCCTCTTCAGGCCACAGCAAGAATATGAGGCCCCTCATGGCCTGCTCGGCTACCTTGTGGAGCTCGACCAGCTACTTCAGCTGGTCGCTAGGGGGCACCGGATGTCCGGCCTCAGCATACCGAGACCAGAAGACCTTCTCCGTCGAACTCCCCTCCTCAGCCTGGTAGAATGCGGCGACATCGGACACGCTGCGAGGCAGATCTGCAAACGCTCCTGGAGTGCTCCGAATTCGGGTAAGTAACAGGTAATTCACATTCACATGCTTGCTTTGCATGAAAAATGCCTTACCCGCCGCTATTTTCTTCACCGCCTTAATCTCCTGGAGGGCCTTATGGGCCTCGGCCTTAGCGGCTTTGGCACTTTCAAGAGCCTAGGCAAGCTCGGACTCTCGAGTCTTCGAGTCGCGCTCCAAACCCTCACGCTTTTCCATGAGAGCCTAGAGCTCTTGCCGCAACTCCGCCACCCGCGCCTCCTGCTTCTCTCGCTCCACTCGTTCCGCGGCTGCATTACGTTTGGCCGCGGACACGGCCTCCTTCAGGGTCGCCACCTCGTTCGTGGCCCCTGCAGTACCCACGTTATCCTTGTTATTTCTATTGCAACCAAAGTCCTTTTCTGTAAGGTACAAATTTAATGCGGTGTTCCTCACCTTCTTTGTCCTCGAGCTGCTTCTTGGCAATACCGAGCTCGTTCTCGGTCCGCTCGAGGTCCTGCTTCAAAGCACCGACCTCCGCAGTCAATGCGGCAGAGGTTAGCAGCGCAGCCTACAAACCCATATTGACATACTTTTTAGAACTCCTGCGTATATCTTTTTTCGATCCTCAGTTCGGTTTTTCTTTCCGAACACCGAACCGAGCATCAGGGGCTACTGTCTATGCGGTATTACATTACATATTTTAAAACTTCTTACCTCAAAGCCTGTTAGAAGGCTGCTGCAGGCTTCGGTCAGCCCGCTTTTGGCGAGCTGAACCTTCTGAATCACCGCACTCATGATAGTGCGATGTTCTTCCTCGATGGAAGCGCCGTTGAGAGCCTCCAACAAGTTGTCCGACGCCTCCGGTTGGACGGAGGTTGCCGGTGTCACGGTCTTGCCCTTCTTACGAAGGGGCCGCCTGCCGGACTCCGGAACCACTGCGGGTTCCGGCACGGAGTCCGACACGAAGTCCGGGAGGTTGCCCTGTGGCACCTCCGGAGCCTCCCCCTCTTGGCAGGTCCCCTCCTGGGATCCCACCTCGGCGTCTTCAGCATCGCGAGGGGCGGAGGCGGTCGGAATGGAATCTACATCCGACGGAGCCAAGGACCCGCTGGATGAAGCGGGAAGATCCTCCTCGGCCGGGCTATAGGTAGTGTGCGTCATTAGAAGGACACTATGTGGCACAAAAGAGAAATTACAAATCACTCAGGAATCCGGATACTTACGATCTTGCCAGGGGCTTGGCCCTTGACGGCCACTCCTCGTCGCCGTCGTTGCCGTTGGCGGAGCTGTCCGGAGGAAGGGTCCTTCCCCTCTTGGACCCTTCGGCCTCCCCCGTTGGGGAAGCCTTCCTCTTCCTCTCTCCCCCCTCCTGGAGAGAGTCTTCTTTCTCCTCCTCGCCTTCTGGGGAGGAGTCCGCCTCAGAGTCATCGGACGATGAGTCCGATACCACCTGGCGCCGGGAACTCCTTCGGGTTCCTGTGGCCTTCTTCTTGGCCTTCTTCTCCGGCACCACATAAAGTGCCGGGACTAGCAGCCCCGTTAAACGGGTATCCGCTGGGTCTTCGGGGAGGGGAGCCGGATAGTTAACCTGTCCGGACGTCCTTTGCCAGTCCTGTTAAAGGCATTGGGAATTTTAGATCCCACAATAGAGTCAAACTATGAAAGAAAGAAATGTCCCTTAAAGGATAACATATCTTACCGCACCGGCCGGGCGCTTGGTGCTGAATCCGCGATCTTCAGTTGCGGATGCGGGGGCTTCTCCCCCCTTGAACAGCACCCTCCAAGCAGCTTCGTATGTTGTGTCGAAGAGCCCACTAAGGGTCCGGTGCTGCGCCGGATCAAACTCCCACAGATTGAAGGCCCGTTGTTGGCAGGGGAGAATCCGGCGGACGAGCATGACCTGGACCACGTTGACAAGCTTGAGCTTCTTGTTCACCAGGGTCTGCAGACAGGACTGGAGTCCGGTCAGCTCCTCCGAACTGCCCCATAGCAAGCCCTTCTCTTTCCAGGAGGTGAGCTGTATGGGGGTACCAGATCTGAACTCGGGGGCCGCTGCCCATTTAGGGTCACGCGGCTCGGTGATATAGAACCACCCCGATTGCCACCCTTTGATGGTTTCCACAAAGGCGCCCTCAAGCCAGAGGACGTTGGGCATTTTGCCCACCATGGCGCCTCCGCACTCCGCTTGGACGCCCTTCACTACCTTCGGCTTGACATTGAAGGTTTTTAGCCACAAGCCGAAGTGGGGCTGGATGCAGAGGAAGGCCTCACACACGACGATAAATGCCGAGATGTTGAGGATGAAGTTTGGCACCAGATCATGGAAGTCCAGGCCGTTGTAGTACATGAGCCCCCGGACGAAGGGATGAAGCGGGAAGCCCAGTCCGCGGAGGAAGTGGGGAAGGAATACGACCCTCTCATGGGGCCTGGGGGTGGGGATGAGCTGCCCCTTGTCGGGCAGCCGGTGCGCGATGTCGCTGGACAGGTATCCGGCGCTGCGCAGTTTTTCTATGTGCCCCTCTGTGACGGAGGAGACCATCCACTTGCCTCCCGCTCCGGACATGGCTGGAGAAGGTTGAGGCGAGATGTGCGAGCTTGGGCGCTGGAGCTCGAGTGCGCGGAGGTGGATAAGCAAAGGAGGAAGAAGGCGTAGGTAAAAAAGGTGGATCCTTATCCCCTTATATATGGGCAGACGTAGACTGTGCGTCCCCACCGGCCTGGTAAAACTCGCTTATCTCCCAAGCGCCACCATCAATGGCGCGGTTGGGTTGCCCACGTCCGTATTGATGGGAATCCCGGAATAAGGGGAACACGATCTCTGCTTCGACAAGACGTGCCAAGGAAACCGCTTCACTAAACGCGCTGAGGTGGTATAATAAAAAACGATTCAAGGCTTGGTGGTGGTGTGACGTCATGCCACAAAATACGTCAGCAGATTGAGCTTGTGTACATATTATTCTCTCTACGGAGGAGTGTGGAATTTATTTTGCAGAGCCGGACACTATCCTGGTGTCACGCCCAATATGCGACCCTATCCAAGAGGAACTCGAAGGTCCCACCAAGGATAGACCCGCTTTTGCAAGGTGGATATCATTACATCAACATTACATAATAGATGGGGATACATACATAAGGCATACAATGCCACACGAATACATCAATACAACATACAAGTACAACATCCGACTACGGATGAAACACAAACAGAAGCTCAAACGACATCCACCCTGCTAGCCCAGGCTGCCGACCTGGAACCTATCCCCTGATCGAAGAAGAAGCAGAAGATGAACTCAAGCAAGCAAACATCGCTCTCGCGTCATGATCATCGCATAACCTGTACCTGCAACTGTTGTTGTAGTAATCTGTGAGCCACGAGGACTCAGCAATCCCATTACCATGGGTATCAAGACTAGCAAAGCTTAATGGGAAAGGAAGGGGTAAGGTGGTGAGGTTGCAGCAGCGACTAAGCATGATATGGTGGCTAACATACGCAAATGAGAGCGAGAAGAGAAACAAAGGAACGGTCATGAACTAGCAATGATCAAGAGGTGATCCTGAACACCTACTTACGACAAACATAACACAGAAACCGTGTTCACTTCCCGGACTCCGCCGAGAAGAGACCATCACGGCTACACACACAGTTGATGCGTTTTAAATCGGATCTGGTGTCAAGTTATCTACAACCGGACATTAACAAATTCCCATCTGCCACATAACCGCGGGCACGGCTCTCGAAAGTTTATACCCTGCAGGGGTGTCCCAACTTAGCCCATGACAAGCTCTCGCGATCAACGAAGGAATAGACCTTCTCCCAGGAAGACCCGATCAGTCTCGGAATCCCGGTTTACAAGACATTTCGACAATGGTAAAACAAGACCAGCAAAACCGCCCGATGCGCCGACAATCCCGATAGGAGCTGCACATATCTCGTTCTCAGGGCAACACCGGATAGGTCAGCCACGAGTAAAACCAGACCTCGAGTTGCCCCGAGGGGGCCCCGCAGTCTGCCCGGTTCATACCAGCACTTAGACAAGCACTGGCCCGGGGGGGCTAAAATAAAGATGACCCTTGGGTTGGCCGACCCAAGGGAAGGGTATAGGTGGTGGTGAGGCAAATGGTAAAACCAAGGTTGGGCCTTGCTGGAGGAGTTTTATTCAAAGCGAACTGTCAGGGGGGTCCCATAAATCACCCGACCGCGTTAGGAACGCAAAATCCGGAAACATAACACCGGTATGACGGAAACTAGGGCGGCAAGAGTGGAACAAAACACCAGGCATAAGGCCGAGCCTTCCACCCTTTACCAAATATATAGATGCATTAATAATATAAGAGATATTGTGATATCCCAACATAACCCTGTCCACCATGGAGCAATCTTCAACTTCACCTGCAGCTAGCAACGCTATAAGAGGGGCTGAGCAAAGCGGTAACATAGCCAAGCAACGGTTTGCTAGGAATGGTGTCAAAGGTTAGGGGTTCATGGCAATTTGGGAGGCTTAATGAGCAAAAGATAGGTAACGCAGCATAGCGATAGAACGAAGCAACTAGCATAGCAATGATAGTAGTGAGATCCAGGGTAGCGGTCATCTTGCCTGAAATCCCGCAAGGAAGAAGAACGAGTCCATGAAGAAGATGAAGCCACAAAGACGAACCAAGCGAAGACGAACGACTCCTCACGATCGCAACGAAACGGGAACTATCGAGAACAAGCACACAACATGGTAAACATACCACACAAGAACAAGGCATGATGCACACTCAAGGATGATGCATGACAAGGCTAGATGAGGCTACTCATGGCAAGAGATGATGCAAACAAGAACAACACATCAAGGCAAGTTTAAATGAGGCCGGAAACAACATATAACAATTCCGGTAAGTCCTCATATGCATATTTCGAAATTGGTCCAGATCTGAATAAACCTTATGTTCAAGTTGTTAAACAGCAAGTTAGGATGCACCAAGATGATCTACATGAAATTCTAGTCAAGTTACATATAAACTTCATTAGATTCGGAGCTACGGCCTAGAAGATATGAGCAAAGCAAGTTAAGCATGGCATTGATGCAAAATGCATACAAACATCAAGCAAACACCTCAAAACAAGGATGCAACATGATAATATGAAGCTACATGCAAAATCAAGCAAGTTTCATATAGAGCACACTCAAAACGGAGCAACGGTGCAACACACACACTATACAAGTCATAACAACAATCTGTCCATAACAGCAACTAGGCATCTTGCAAGCATCAAAACAATAAGCTACAGCACCCCAACATAATAACAAAAGGCATGGGCATGAAGTACAGGTAAAGCATAACAAAACATGAACACTGAGCTATCTCCAGAAATCACTAGAACATGCTCCAAAACACATGGAAAGATTGCAAATAATAACAGTTTCAGACTTTGCAGAAATAACATCAGGTTGCAATGTTTAGAGCTATCAAACAACATGTTACAGGAACTTAACATGGCAAACAAAGGCATGGCATGAATCTACTAATTGCATAGATCAAAAGTCCCTTACTGACCAAGAGCCAAAAAGGATCAGAAGATATGATGGCACCCATGTAAACATGGCAAGTTATATGACAGATTCAAACATGGCAGAAACAACAATAAGTACGCATGTTAGTGAGCTTGAACCACTCACTACAGAGCAATATATGGCATGAAAAGGCAACCAACAGTAAGAAGGCATGTTTGTGAAGTTAAGCATGGAAAGAGCAAGGTCATAGGGTGCATGGAACACTAGCAAAACACATGGGAACTAGTGAACTTAACGTTAACAGGCTGATAGCAACATTATCATGCAACTTTGGAGCAAGATATGAACAATCTACAGCAAGCTATAAATGCAACCGGGGGCATAGATGGATAGGGCATAACATGTAGATCAAAACATGTTTATAGAACATCTCCAGATTATGCACAGAATGATTAGTAGCAACATGTTTATATAGCATCACGAAATAACAGATTCAGCCTAGCAAAACAGTAACAACAAGTACACTACTTAACAAGCTTGATGCACTCAGCATACAACTCACAAAAAAACATGGATGGCACCACTGGAAAGTTGGCATGGCATAGATCAACACACATGAAGACATCAACCTCATAGGATGCACACATCAATCATGGCAAAAATGACAAATGAGCAAGTTATAACAGTTTCAGCAGATTAACATCAACATGCACTCTTCCAACAACATTTCGGGCTTCGAGATTAGCTCAAATGAAAATGATGCAATGGAATGAAATGAAGTACTCATCGAGACGAACAATTTGACATATTACACGCACAAAACAGAGCTGCGGATGCAGATATATAATGCGATGGACATGGCATGATTATGACAAAAATCTGGGACTTAGTCGTTTTCTGAAGAAAATAACAGAAGTGCGCTATATAACTAATCGTCGCACGGGGCGGATGAAAGGACTGGCGGGATGCTCACCAGAGTGGGCCTTGGCCCAGGTTGGAAGGGCGGCCGGCCGGCGGGGAAGCGGGCCGGTCGGGACGCTGGGCCGCGGGGCCCGCTGGGAGGAGCTCGGGTCGGGCGCAGGCGGATCGGGGGTCCTCCCCGATCGAGCGGGACGGCGGCGGAGGGCGGCGCGGGGAGATGGGCCGGGAGGGCCCGATCCGGGCTCTCCGGGCCGCGGCGGCGGGGACGGCGCGGGGCGCCACGTGTCGCGGGGGGAGTGGCTACGGGCAGCGGCGCGGGCGTGTTCGGCGGCGGGCGGACACGTCCGGCGGCTGAGAGGGAGAGAGGCTAGGGTTTCGGGAGGATTAAACCACGAATTTGGACGGGGAGGGCATATTTATAGATAGAGGGAGCTAGGAGAGTCCAAATGAGGAGCGGTTTTCGGCCACGCGATCGTGATCGAACGACCGAGAGCATGGAGGGGAGTTAGGTGGGTTTTGGGACACTTTGGAAGGGGTGTTGGGCTGCAAAGAGAAAGGGGCTTTTACGGTTACCCGGTTAACTGTTGGAGTATCAAACGACCTCCAAATGGCACGAAACTTGATAGGCGGTCTACCGGTGCTATACCAAGGCCGCTTGGCAAACCTCGGGCCATTCCGAGAAAGTTTAATACCCGCTCACAACAGAAGACAAAAGGGGAACGCCGGATGACATAGGAGTGCCGGATTGCAAAACGGACAACGGGGAAAATGCTCGGATGCATGAAACGAACACGTATGCAAAATGAGATGCACATGATGACATGATAAAATGCAACACGCAAGCAAATGACAAGGCAACTATGGCGAATAACTGGCGGACACCTGGCGCATCGAATGCGTGGCGTTACAACACTCCTCCACTAACAAGAGATCTCGTCCCGAGATCTTAGGACCGAGACGGAAGGGAAAAAGGGATGAGGTGAAACAAGAACTCAAGAGAAGAAGCAAAGAATCGAGAGCACTCGAGAAGAGAGGAACGACGAGAATGATGAGAATCGAAAGCTCACGGAATCAGATAGACTATGAAACCTCTCGTTCTAACCGGAGTGGTTAGAATGAGAAAAGAAACAGATAAGACTGAAAGGATTTAGGCAGCACTTCGGCTGAAACATGGAGGAATAGAACACGAGCTTCACAAGATGGGTTGGCACTTGACGACAAAAGCAACACAATGCCTCCGGAAGAATTGAAGAATGGAAGAAAAGAACTTAGAAGGAAGGATTGAACGGAGTTGTTGAGAAAATCAACCATGTAAAGAATAAGCTTGTCGTGGACTTATAGATAACATCTCAAAATTATGAGGTGATCTCCGACCACAAGTGGAAATGATTGGATAGCTGAGAAGAACGAAGAAATGCAAAACTCCACTTCAAAAGAATACGGAGAATTAATTACACTTCGAGACGCGAGCAGAAAAGATACTTCAATTCCTCCAACAAGAATCTTGAGGATCTCTTGAAGAATGAATTAAGTCATGAAGAACCACCGTGAAGAACTCCGTTGACAAAAGGATGATGAGATAGAAATGAAGGATGAAAGAATAAGATGAGTCTTGCGATGATTAGATGGAGGTTCCGACGAGATGGCCAAGGAAAATTTGAACTCCGGAAAAGAAAAGATGAAAACACTTGGAACTAGAATTTATTCAACAAGAACAAACTCCGACGAAGGGATTACTCACTTGAGGAAATAAGAATAAGATTTATTGTATGCTTATCCTTCATCAAATTAAATTGATGACAAGCAATGGATTTTGCATACTACTTATTCTTCTTGAGAAAGGATTGAGAAGGGAAATATCGCAAACTTGAGAAGGTCTTCATGAACCACCGGTAGGATTGGAAAGAACGAATGAATTAATATGATAAACAAGGAAAAGAATATTGAACGAACCACCGTTAGAATTTGGAAATGACTGATGAAAGAGTATGAATCACCGGGAAGAATTAGAAAAAGCACAAAGATACTTGAGGAATAAAAAAACAAGATAATGGCGGGATCGCGAACTGGTTGAAATATACTTGAGCGAAGCACCGGGAGAATATAGAGACGACCGAAGCTGAAAACTTAGAACGAAGAAATCTTCTGAAAAGATGACCTCCGGATGATCTAGAGGGAAAGCACTCCTGAAATGCTCCGGATGGATGAAAAGAATTTGCATGACTTGAAACAATTTGATAGGATAACATCGAGCTAGCACCGCGAATCTCCGGGAGAACGGACAAGATTTAAGAGAAACTCGACTTCAATCTTCAAAAGACGATGGGACACACCACCAAAATTACTGAGATACTCCGGGAGAATGAAAAGCAAAGAGGTAGAGTCGACGATGAAAATGATTCCAAATCAATCTCGGAAAAGGCATGTGACTGATGAAATCCATTCTTACGTCACACTTGAAAAGAAATAGGAGTGGCTCCGGAATAATTAGAAGAGTCAGGTAAGATCCTAGGAAAAGACCTGTGGGTTAGGGCCCACTAAAGAGAAAACACCGTTGGAAAGGATTGTTGAACAGATAGATGATGCACCGGAACAAATGAAATATTTGAATGAGGTGACAACCTCGAATTAATTCGAACACAGATGAATCTTTGAGATGTCTTGAACTCTGGAATGATTGAATAGCGAGAGGCAAACGAGCAAGGAGAACACTTGAGCTGAGGAAAAGAATATGATCAACCCAAAAAACTTGAATTAAGTCCACCGGAAAGAAAAAGGGATGAAGAATGACGAATGAGACGAGAATTCACTGGTTGAAATAATTGACAAAATACTGAAGAGGCTCCACACGAGTGAAATTGATGCTCGAATAGAGACTCAGGCTCCGGGAAGAAAAAGGGGTGGGAGGGCGGGAAAACAAATGCAACTTGGAAGGGGAAACCGTCCAATATCTAGAAGAGAAAACACCGGTTGAAATCATTGAGGAGAGAAAGCAAAGACTTCACACGAGTAGGATGGGTACTCGATTACGGACTCCGGCTCCGAGAAGAAAAAAGGGAGGGCAGGTGGGAAAAGAAAACAACTGAGGTTTGAACTTGGCAAAGCTGAAGAGGGTCGAGTCAACTTGACGAGAAATGCACCGGACAAAAGAGGATGGACAACTCACGAAACTAACCACGTGATCCGAAAGAAAAAATTGAACGGGAAGAGGAGTAATTCAAAACACCTACGTCAAGATTCCTCACCAGAGCGACAAAGGGCCAGAGGAGTAAAAAGAATTCCTACTCTCCGATATAACTAGACTCAGAAAACAATTTTCTTCTAGACTCAACAACGGCTAAACTACACGATCAATCAAGGGGGCTCCTAGGGTCGGTCGAGGCTCTGATACCAACTTGTCACGCGCAATATGCGACCCTATCCAAGAGGAACTCGAAGGTCCCACCAAGGATAGACCCGCATATTGAAACGCTTTTGCAAGGTGGATATCATTACATCAACATTACATAATAGATGGGGATACATACATAAGGCATACAATGCCACACGAATACATCAATACAACATACAAGAACAACATCCGACTACGGATGAAACACAAACAGAAGCTCAAATGACATCCACCCTGCTAGCCCAGGCTGCCGACCTGGAACCTATCCCCTGATCGAAGAAGAAGTAGAAGATGAACTCAAGCAAGCAAACATCGCTCTCGCGTCATGATCATCGCATAACCTGTACTTGCAACTGTTGTTGTAGTAATCTGTGAGCTACGAGGACTCAGCAATCCCATTACCATGGGTATCAAGACTAGCAAAGCTTAATGGGAAAGGAAGGGGTAAAGTGGTGAGGTTGCAGCAGCGACTAAGCATGATATGGTGGCTAACATACGCAAATGAGAGCGAGAAGAGAAACAAAGGAACGGTCGTGAATTAGCAATGATCAAGAGGTGATCCTGAACACCTACTTACGACAAACATAACACAGAAACCGTGTTCACTTCCCGGACTCCGCCGAGAAGCGACCATCACGGCTACACACACAGTTGATGCGTTTTAAATCGGATCTGGTGTCAAGTTATCTACAACCGGACATTAACAAATTCCCATCTGCCACATAACCGCGGGCACGGATCTCGAAAGTTTATACCCTGCAGGGGTGTCCCAACTTAGCCCATGACAAGCTCTCGCGATCAACGAAGGAATAGACCTTCTCCCAGGAAGACCCGATCAGTCTCGGAATCCCGGTTTACAAGACATTTCGACAATGGTAAAACAAGACCAGCAAAACCGCCCGATGCGCCGACAATCCCTATAGGAGCTGCACATATCTCGTTCTCAGGGCAACACCGGATAGGTCAGCCTACGAGTAAAACCAGACCTCGAGTTGCCCCGAGGGGGCCCCGCAGTCTGCCCGGTTCAGACCAGCACTTAGACAAGCACTGGCCCGGGGGGGCTAAAATAAAGATGACCCTTGGGTTGGCCGACCCAAGGGAAGGGTATAGGTGGTGGTGAGGCAAATGGTAAAACCAAGGTTGGGCCTTGCTGGAGGAGTTTTATTCAAAGCGAACTGTCAGGGGGGTCCCATAAATCACCCGACCGCGTTAGGAACGCAAAATCCGGGAACATAACACTGGTATGACGGAAACTAGGGCGGCAAGAGTGGAACAAAACACCAGGCATAAGGCTGAGCCTTCCACCCTTTACCAAATATATAGATGCATTAATAATATAAGAGATATTGTGATATCCCAACATAACCCTGTCCACCATGGAGCAATCTTCAACTTCACCTGCAGCTAGCAACGCTATAAGAGGGGCTGAGCAAAGCGGTAACATAGCCAAGCAACGGTTTGCTAGGAATGGTGTCAAAAGTTAGGGGTTCATGGCAATTTGGGAGGCTTGATGAGCAAAAGATAGGTAACGCAGCATAGCGATAGAACGAAGCAACTAGCATAGCAATGATAGTAGTGAGATCCAGGGTAGCGGTCATCTTGCCTGAAATCCTGCAAGGAAGAAGAACGAGTCCATGAAGAAGATGAAGCCACAAAGACGAACCAAGCGTTGACGAACGACTCCTCACGATCGCAACGAAACGGGAACTGTCGAGAAGAAGCACACAACATGGTAAACACACCACAAAAGAACAAGGCATGATGCACACTCAAGCATGATGCATGACAAGGCTAGATGAGGCTACTCATGGCAAGAGATGATGCAAACAAGAACAACACATCAAGGCAAGTTTAAATGAGGCCGGAAACAACATATAACAATTCCGGTAAGTCCTCATATGCATATTTCGAAATTGGTCCAGATCTGAATAAACCTTATGTTCAAGTTGTTAAACAGCAAGTTAGGATGCACCAAGATGATCTACACGAAATTCTAGTCAAGTTACATATAAAGTTCATTAGATTCGGAGCTACGGCCTAGAAGATATGAGCAAAGCAAGTTAAGCATGACATTGATGCAAAATGCATACAAACATCAAGCAAACACCTCAAAACAAGGATGCAACATGATAATATGAAGCTACATGCAAAATCAAGCAAGTTTCATATAGAGCACACTCAAAACGGAGCAACGGTGCAACACACACACTATACAAGTCATAACAACAATCTGTCCATAACAGCAACTAGGCATCTTGCAATCATCAAAACAATAAGCTACAACACCCCAACATAATAACAAAAGGCATGGGCATGAAGTACAGGTAAAGCATAACAAAACATGAACACTGAGCTATCTCCAGAAATCACCAGAACATGCTCCAAAACACATGGAAAGATTGCAAATAATAACAGTTTCAGACTTTGCAGAAATAACATCAGGTTGCAATGTTTAGAGCTATCAAACAACATGTTACAACAACTTAACATGGCAAAAAAGGCATGGCATGAATCTACTAATTTCATATATCAAAAGTCCCTTACTGACCAAGAGCCAAAAAGGATCAGAAGATATGATGGCACCCATGTAAACATGGCAAGTTATATGACAGATTCAAACATGGCAGAAACAACAATAAGTACGCATGTTAGTGAGGTTGAACCACTCACTACAGAGCAATACATGGCATGGAAAGGCAACCAACAGTAAGAAGGCATGTTTGTGAAGTTAAGCATGGCAAGAGCAAGGTCATAGGGTGCATGGAACACTAGCAAAACACATGGGAACTAGTGAACTTAATGTTAACAGGTTGATAGCAACATTATCAAGCAACTTTGGAGTAAGATATGAACAATCTACAGCAAGCTATAAATGCAACCAGGGGCATAGATGGATAGGGCATAATATGTAGATCAAAACATGTTTATAGAACATCTCCAGATTATGCATAGAATGATTAGTAGTAACATGTTTATATAGCATCATGAAATAACAGATTCAGCCTAGCAAAACAGTAACAGCAAGTACACTACTTAACAAGCTTGATGCACTCAGCACACAACTCACAAAAATACATGGGTGGCACCACTGGAAAGATGGCATGGCATAGATCAAAACACATGAAGACATCAACCTCATAGGATGCACACATCAATCATGGCAAAAATGACAAATGAGCAAGTTATAACAGTTTCAGCAGATTAACATCAACATGCACTCTTCCAACAGCATTTCGGGTATCAAGATGAGCTCAAATAAAATGATGCAATGGAATGAAATGAAGTACTCATCGAGGCAAACAATTTGACATATTACACGCACAAAACGGTGCTGCGAATGCAGAGATACAATGCGATGAACATGGCATGATTATGACAAAAATCTGGGACTTAGTCGTTTTCTGCAGAAAAAATAGAGGCGCGCTATATAACTAATCGTCGCACGGGGCGGATGAAAGGACTGGCGGGATGCTCACCAGAGTGGGCCTTGGCCCAGGTTGGAAGGGCGGCCGGCCGGCGGGGAAGCGGGCCGGTCGGGACGCTGGGCCGCGGGGCCCGCTGGGAGGAGCTCGGGTCGGGCGCAGGCGGATCGGGGCTCCTCCCCGATCGAGCGGGATGGCGGCGGAGGGCGGCGCCGGCCGGAGATGGCGGGGCCGCGGCAGGAGGGCATCGGCGGGAGCGGACGGGGCGGATCCGGCGGCTCCCTTGCCGGATCCGGCCGGAGACGAAAGTCGGCGCGACGCCGGAGTTGGCGGGGCCGGAGGGTTCCGGTGGCGCGGGGCGGCGGCGCGCTGAATGTTGAGGTCACCGATGGGCGGCGGGGTCGACGGCTGACGGCGTGGGGACGGCGCTGGAGCGCACCGGCGGCGGGGACGGGCGCCTGCGGGCGAGATTCGGGCGGCGGCGCGGGGAGATGGGCCGGGAGGGCCCGATCCGGGCTCTCCGGGCCGCGGCAACGGGGACGGCGCGGGGCGCCATGTGTCGCGCGGGGAGTGGCTGCGGGCGGCGGCGCTGGCGTGTCCGGCGGCGGGCGGACACGTCCGGCGGCTAAGAGGGAGAGAGGCTAGGGTTTCGGGAGGATTAGACCGCGAATTTGGACGGGAAGGGCATATTTATAGATAGAGGGAGCTAGGAGAGTCCAAATGAGGAGCGGTTTTCGGCCACGCGATCGTGATCGAATGACCGAGAGCATGGAGGGGAGTTAGGTGGGTTTTGGGCCACTTTGGAAGGGGTGTTGGGCTGCAAAGAGAAAGAGGTTTTTACGGTTACCCGGTTAACCGTTGGAGTATCAAACGACCTCCAAATGGCACGAAACTTGACAGGCGGTCTACCGGTGCTATACCAAGGCCGCTTGGCAAACCTCGGGCCATTCCGAGAAAGTTTAATATCCGCTCACAACAAAAGACAAAAGGGGAACGCCGGATGACATAGGAGTGCCGGATTGCAAAACGGACAACGGGGAAAATGCTCGGATGCATGAAACGAACACGTATGCAAAATGAGATGCACATGATGACATGATAAAATGCAACACGCAAGCAAATGACAAGGCAACTACGGCGAATAACTGGCGGACACCTGGTGCATCGAATCCGGGGCGTTACACCTGGTGTTCACAATCTTCTATGAATTATTCGGAGGAGGAACCCGCCTTGCAATGCCGAACAATGTGCGCACCGGACTCATCTTCATTGAAGCCTGGTTCAGGAGCTACTGAGGGAGTCCTGGACTAGGGGGTATCCGGATAGCCGGACTATCATCATCGGCCGAACTCCAATACTATGAAGATACAAGATTGAAGACTTCGTCCCGTGTCCGGATGGGACTTTCCTTGGCGTGGAAGGCAAGCTTGGCAATACGGATATGTAGATCTCCTACCATCGTAACCGACTTTGTGTAACCCTAGCCCTCTCCGGTGTCTATATAAACCGGAGGGTTTTAGTCCGTAGGACGGACAACCATTACAACAATCATACCATAGGCTAGCTTATAGGGTTTAGCCTCCTTGATCTCGTGGTAGATCCACTCTTGTACTACCCATATCATCAATATCAATCAAGCAGGAGTAGGGTTTTACCTCCATCGAGAGGGCCCGAACCTGGGTAAAAACATCGTGTCCCTTGTCTCCTGTTACCATCCGCCTAGACGCACAGTTCGGGACCCCGTACCTGAGTTCCGCCGGTTTTGACACCGACAGCAGTGCAGTAACGAATAGACATGAATGTGACAACGACCCAATGGGAGAGCGTCGCCATGATATTCAGATGGCTTGTGAGCGGCAACATCGAGACGGTGCGACCGGGAAGGAAGGCCATGGGGCCGTTGGAGAGGATGCCATAGATCAGGCAGGAGGTAGAGGAGGGATAAGGCCGAGGCCGATGAGAGGGATGGACTGGACAATGGCAGTAAGGGTATGGAATGGAAATGGGGAGTCGACTATGATTATAACAAGCTGCGTAGGGAACAACACTGACATGTGAAAAAAGAGAAGGGCCAGAATTAAGTTGACGATGAGACACATAAAGAAGCCGGTCAGTGATTATATTCTGTCCAATTTGATCATATTACAACATATCACAAACCGGTCATTTTTTGACCAGTCTATGATAATTATCAAACCGAGAATATGATACATATCACTGACGCGCTATGGGAGACCGGTCAGTGCTAATGCTCATCACTAACATGATCAAATACCGATCAATGTTGAGGGGTCAGTGTTGCTTGTAGTCGTGGGTGCTCGGTGGGCTAGGTCCGCGGGTTTGTGCGACTACATGCAACTGGGGTTGGTGGTGTTTGCTTGCTACTTCTTGAGCTTGTGCTGGTTTTTCCCTTGAAGAGGAAAGGGTAATGCAGCACAATAGAGATATGTATTTCCCTCAGTTAAGAACCAAGGTATCAATCCAGTAGGAGAAGAACGCGCAAATCACCAATACCTGCACAAACAATCAAACACTTGCATCCAACGCGATAAAGGGGTTGTCAATTGAAGGAAATATGCCCTAGATGCAATAATAAAGTTATTATTTATTTCCTTATATCATGATAAATGTGTATTATTCATGCTAGAATTGTATTAACCGGAAACATGATACATATGTGAATACATAGGCAAACTTAATGTCACTTGTATGCCTCTACTTGAGTAGCTCATTAATCAAAGATGGTTATGTTTCCTAACCATAGACATGAGTTGTCATTTGATTAATGGGATCACATCATTAGTAGAATTATGTGATTGACATGACCCATTCCGTTAGCTTAGCACTTGATCGTTTAGTATGTTGCTATTGCTTTCTTCATGACTTATACATGTTCCTACAACTATGAGATTATGCAACTCCCGTTTACCGGAGGAACACTTTGTGTGCTACCAAACGTCACAATGTAACTGGGTGATTATAAAGGAGCTCTATAGGTGTCTCCAAAGGTACATGTTGAGTTGGCATATTTCGAGATTAGGTTTTGTCACTCCGATTGTCGGAGAGGTATCTCTGGGCCCTCTCGGTAATGCACATCACTATAAGCCTTGCAAGCAATGTAGCTAATGAGTTAGTTATGGGATGATGCATTACGTAACAAGTAAAGAGACTTGCCGGTAACGAGATTGAACTAGGTATTGAGATACCGACGATCAAATCTCGGGCAAGTAACATACCGATTACAAAGGGAACAACGTATGTTGTTATGCGGTTTGACCGATAAAGATCTTCGTAGAATATGTGGGATCCAATATGAGCATCCAGGTTCCGCTATTGGTTATTGACCGGAGACATGTCTCGGTCATGTCTACATAGATCTCGAACCCGTAGGGTCCGCACGCTTAAAGTTCGATGACGGTTATATTATGAGTGTATGGTTTTTGAAGTACCGAAGGTAGTTCAGAGTCCCGGATGAGATCGGGGACATGACGAGGAGTCTTGAAATGGTCGAGACGTAAAGATCGATATACTGGACGACTATATTCGTACTTCGGAAAGGTTCCGAATGATTTGGGTATTTTTCGGAGTACCGGAGAGTTACGAGAATTCGCTGGGGAGTATATGGGCCTTATTGAGCCATACGGGAATAAAGGAGAGAGGCCAAAAGGAATGAGGCCTGCGCTCCCCCCCCCTCTGGTCTGAATTGGACAAGGGGTGCAGCCCCCTTTTCCTTCTCCCTCTCCTCCTTTTTCCTTCTCTCCTACTCCAACAAGGAAAGGAGGAGTCCTACTCCCGGTGGGAGTAGGACTCCCCCCTTGGCGCGCCCTCCTCCTTGGCCGGCCGCCTTCCCCCTTGCTCCTTTATATACGGGGGCAGGGGGGCACCCTATAGACACAACAATTGATCATTGATCTCTTAGCCGTGTGCGGTGCCCCCCTCCACCATAGTCCTCCTTGATAATATCATAGCGGTGCTTAGGCGAAGCCCTGTGTCGGTAGAACATCATCATCGTCACCACGCCGTCGTGCTGACAGAACTCTCCCTCGACACTTGGCTGGATCGGAGTTCTAGGGACGTCATAGAGTTGAACGTGTGCAAGAACTCGGAGGTGCCGTGCTTTCGGTGCTTGATCGGTCGGGCCATGAAGACGTACGACTACATCAACCACGTTGTACTAACGCTTCTGCTTTCGGTCTAGGAGTGTACGTGGACACACTCTCCCCTCTCGTTGCTATGCATCACCATGATCTTGCGTGTGCGTAGGAATTTTTTTGAAATTACTACTTTCCCCAACAGTGGTATCAGAGCTAGGTTTTATGCGTAGATGTTATATGCACGAGTAGAACACAAGTGAGTTGTGGGCGATACATGTCATACTACTAACCAACATGTCATACTTTGGTTCGGCGGTATTGTTGGATGAAGTGGCCCGGACCAGCATTACGCGTATGCTTATGCGAGACTGGTTCTACCGACGTGCTTTGCACACAGGTGGCTAGCGGGTGTCAGTTTCTCCAACTTTAGTTGAACCGAGTGGGGCTACGCCCGGTCCTTGAGAAGGTTGAAACAACACTAACTTGACGAACTATCATTGTGGTTTTGATGCGTAGGTAAGAACGGTTCTTGCTCAGCCCATAGCAGCCACGTAAAACTTGCAACAACAAGTAGAGGACGTCTAACTTGTTTTTGCAGGGCATGTTGTGATGTGATATGGTCAATACGTGATGCTATATTTTATTGTATGAGATGATCATGTTTTGTAACCGAGTTATCGGCAACTGGCAGGAGCCATATGGTTGTTGCTTTATTGTATGCAATGCAAACGCCCTGTAATTGCTTTACTTTATCACTAAGCGGTAGCGATAGTCGTAGAAGCAATAGGTGGCGAAACAACAATGATGCTACGATGGAGATCAAGGTGTCGCGCCGGTGACGATGGTGATCACGACGGTGCTTCAGAGATGGAGATCACAAGCATAAGATGATGATGGCCATATCATATCACTTATATTGATTGCATGTGATGTTTATCCTTTATGCATCTTATTTTGCTTTGATTGATGGTAGCACTATAAGATGATCTCTCACTAAATTTCAAGGTATAAGTGTTCTCCCTGAGTATGCACAGTTGCGAAAGTTCTTCGTGCTGAGACACCACGTGATGATCGGGTGTGATAGGCCCTACGTCCAAATACAACAGGTGCAAAACAGTTGCATACGCGGAATACTCAGGTTAAACTTGACGAGCCTACCATATACAAATATGGCCTCGGAACACTGGAGACCGAAAGGTCGAGCATGAATCATATAGTAGATATGATCAACATAGTGATGTTCACCATTGAAACTACTCCATCTCACGTGATGATCGGACATGGTTTAGTTAATTTGGATCACGTGATCACTTAGATGATTAGAGGGATGTCTATCTAAGTGGGAGTTCTTAAGTAATATGATTAATTGAACTTTAATTTATCATGAACTTAGTCCTGATAGTATTTTGCAAATTATGTTGTAGATCAATAGCTCGAGTTGTTGCTTTCATATGTTTATTTTGATATGTTCCTAGAGAAAACTGTGTTGAAAGATGTTAGTAGCAATGATGCGGATTGGATCCGTGATCTAAGGATTGTCCTCATTGCTGCATAGAAGAATTATGTCCTTGATGCACCGCTAGGTGACTGACCTATTGCAAGAGCATATGCAGACGTTATGAACGTTCGGCTAGCTAAGTATGATGAATACTTGATAGTTTAGTGCACCATGCTTAACGGCTTAGAATCGGGACTTCAAAGACGTTTCGAATGTCATGGGCCATATGAGATGTTCCAGGAGTTGAAGTTAATATTTCAAGCAAATACCTGAGTTGAGAGATATGAAGTCTCCAACAAGTTCTATAGCTAAAAGATGGAGGAGAATAGCTCAAGCAGTGAGCATGTGCTCAGATTGTCTGGGTACTACAATAACTTGAATCAAGTGGGAGTTAATCTTCCAGATAAGATAGTGATTGACAGAGTTCTCTAGTCACCATCACCAAGTTGCTAGAACTTCGTGATGAACTATAGTATGCAAGGGATGACGAAAACGATTCCCGAGCTCTTCGTGATGTTGAAATCGACGAAGGTAGAAATCAAGAAAGATCATCAAGTGTTGATGATTGACAAGAACACTAGTTTCAAGAAAAGGGCAAAGGAAAAGAAAGGGAACTTCAAGTAGAATGACAAGCAAGTTGTCACTCCCGTGAAGAAGCCCAAAGCTGGACCAAAGCCTGAAACTGAGTGCTTCTACTGCAAAGGAAATGATCACTGGAAGCGGAAATGCCCTGAATATTTGCTGGATAAGAATGATGGCAAAGTGAACAAAGGGTATATTTGATATACAGGTTATTGATGTGTGCCTTACTAGTGTTTATAGTAGCCCCTGAGTATTTGATACTTGTTCGGTTGCTAAGATTAGTAACTCGAAACAGGAGTTACATAATAAACAAAGACTAGTTGAGGGGAAGTGACAATGAGTGTTGGAAGTAGTTCCAAGATTGATATGATCATGCATCACACACTCCCTATACTTTCGGGATTAGTGTTAAACCTAAATAAATGTTATTTAGCATTTGTGTTGAGGATGAATATGATTTGATCATGTTTATTGCAATACGGTTATTCATTTAAAGTCAGAGAATAATTGTTGTTCTGTTTACATGAATAAAACCTTCAATGGTCATACACCCAATGAAAATAGTTTGTTGGATCTCGATCGTAGTGATACACATATTCATAATATTGATGCCAAAAGATGCAAAGTTAATAATGATAGTGCAACTTATTTGTGGCACTGCCATTTGGGTCATATCAGTGTAAAGTGCATGAAGAAACTCCATAAAGATGGATTTTCGGAGTCACTTGGTTATGAATCATTTGATGCTTGCGAACCGTGCCTTTTGGGCAAGATGACTAAAACTCCATTCTCCAGAACAATGGAACGAGCTACTGACTTGTTGGAAATAATACATACTGATGTATGCAGACCAATGAGTATTAAGGCTCGTGGCGGGTATCGTTATTTTCTGACCTTCACAGATGATTTGAGCAGATATGGGTATATCTAATTGATGAAACATAAGCCTGAAACAGTTGAAAGGTTCAAAGAATTTTAGAGTGAAATGGAAAATCATCGTAACAAGAAAATAAAGTTTCCGTGACCTGATCGTGGAGATGAATATTTGAGTTACGAGTTTGGTCTTCAATTAAAACAATGTGGAACAGTTTCACAGCTCACGCCACCTAGAACACCACAACGTTATGGTGTGTCCGAACATCGTAACCGCACTTTATTGGATATGGTGCGATCTATGATGTATCTTACCAATTTACCACCATCGTTTTGGGGTTATGCATTAGAGATAGATGCATTCACTTTAAATAGGGCACCATCAACATTCGTTAAGACGACGCCTTATGAACTGTGGTTTAGCAAGAAACCAAAGTTGTCGTTTCTTAAAGTTTGGGGCTGCCATGCTTATGTGAAAAAGTTTCAACCTGGTAAGCTCGAACCCAAATCAGAGTAGTGCGTCTTCATAGAATTCCCAAAGGAAACTATTGGGTACACCTTCTATCATAGATCCGAAAGCAAGATATTCGTTGCTAAGATGGATCCTTTCTAGAGAAGGAGTTTCTCTCGAAGGAAGTGAGTGGGAGGAAAGTAGAGCTTGATAAGGTAATTGTACCTTCTCCCGAATTGGAAAGTAGTTAATCACAGAAATCGGTTCCAGTGATTCCTACACCAATTAGTGAGGAAGCTAATGATGATGATCATGAAACTTCTGATTAAGTTACTACCACGTAGGTCTTCCAAAGTATAGTCCGCACCAGAGTGGTACGGTAATCCTGTTCTGGAAGTCATGTTACTAGACCATAATGAACCTACAAACTATGAGGAAGCGATGATGAGCCCAGATTCCACGAAATGGCTGGAGGCCATTAAATCTGAGATAGGATCCATGTATGAGAACAAAGTGTGGACTTTGGTGGACTTTCCCGATGATCGGCAAGCCATAGAAAATAAATGGATCTTCAAGAGGAAGACAGACATTGATAGTAGTGTTACTATCTACAAAGCTCGACTTGTCGCAAAAAGGTTTTCGACAAGTTCAAGGTGTTGACTGCAATGAGATTTTTCTCAACTGTAGCGATGCTTAAGTCTGTCCGAATCATGTTAGCAATTGCCACATTTTATGAAATCTGGCAAATGGATATAAAAATTGCATTCCTTAATGGTTTTCTTAAAGAAGAGTTGTATATGATGCACCCAGAAGGTTTTGTCAGTCCTAACGGTGCTAACAAAATGTGCAAGCTCCAGCGATCCATCTATGGACTGGTGCAAGCATCTCGGAGTTGGAATATACGCTTTGATAAGTTGATCAAAGCATATAGTTTTATATGGACTTGCAGTGAAGCGAGTATTTACAATAAAGTGAGTGGGAGCACTACAACCTTTCTGATAAGTATATGTAAGTGACATATTGTTGATCAGAAATGATGTAGAATTTTCTGGAAAGCATAAAGAAGTGTTTGAAAGGAGTTCTTTAAAAGAAAGACCTCAGTAAAGCTACTTACATATTGAGCATCAAGATCTATTGAGATAGATCAAGACACTAGATAAGATTTTCAATGAGTAAATACCTTGACAAGATTTTGAAGTAGTACAAAATGGAACAGTCAAAGAAAGAGTTCTTGCCTGTGTTGCAAAGGTATGAGATTGAGTAAGACTCAAATCCCGACCATGGCAGAAAATAGAAAGAGAATGAAAGTCATTCCCTATGCCTCAGTCATAGGTTCTATAAAAGTATGCCATGCTATGGACCAGACCTATTGTATACTATGCCCTGATTTGGCAAGGGAGTACAATGGTGATCTAGGAGTAGATCACTGGACATTGGTCAAAATTATCCTTAGTGTAATAAGGATATGTTTCTCGATTATGGAGGTGACAAGAGGTTCATCGTAAAGGGTTACGTTGATGCAAGATTTGACACTGATCCAGATGACTCTAAGTCTCAATCTGGATACATATTGAAAGTGGGAGAAATTAGCTAGAGTAGCTCCGTACAGAGCATTGTAGACATAGAATATTTGCAAAATACATACGGCTCTGAATGTGACAGACCCATTGACTAAACTTCTCTCTAGAGCAAAACATGATCATACCTTAGTACTCTTTGGGTGTTAATCACATAGCAATGTGATCTAGATTATTGACTCTAGTAAAGCCTTTGAGTGTTGATCACATGACGATGTGAACTATGGGTATTAATCACATACAGATGTGACTATTAGTGTTAAATCACACGGTGATGTGAACTAGATTATTGGCTCTAGTGCAAGTGGGAGACTGAAGGAAATATGCCCTAGAGGCAATAATAAAGTTATTATTTATTTCCTTATTTCATGATAAATGTTTATTATTCATGCTAGAATCGTATTAACCGGAAACATGATACATATGTGAATACATAGACAAACTTAATGTCACTAGCTTGCCTCTACTTGACTAGCTCATTAATCAAAGATGGTTAGGTTTCCTAACCATAGACATGAGTTGTCATTTGATTAACGGGATCACATCATTAGTAGAATGATGTGATTGACATGACCCATTCCGTCAGCTTAGCACTTGATCGTTTAGTATGTTGCTATTGCTTTCTTCATGACTTACACATGTTCCTACAACTATGTGATTATGCAACTCCCGTTTACCGGAGGAACACTTTGTGTGCTACCAAACGTCACAACGTAACTGGGGGATTATAAAGGAGCTCTACAGGTGTCTCCAAAGGTACATGTTGAGTTGGTATATTTCGAGATTAGGTTTTGTCACTCCGATTGTCAGAGAGGTATCTCTAGGCCCTCTCAGTAATGCACATCACTACAAGCCTTGCAGGCAATATAGCTAATGAGTGAGTTATGGGATGATGGATTACGTAACAAGTAAAGAGACATGCCGGTAACGAGATTGAACTAGGTATTGAGATACCGACGATCGAATCTCGGGCAAGTAACATACCGATGACAAAGGGAACAACGTATGTTGTTATGCGTTTTGACCGATAAAGATCTTTGTAGAATATGTGAGAACCAATATGAGCATCCAGGTTCCTCTATTGGTTATTGACCGGAGACGTGTCTCGGTCATGTCTACATAGTTCTCGAACCCGTAGGGTCCGCACACTTAAAGTTCGATGACAGTTATATTATGAGTTTATGGTTTTTGATGTACCGAAGGTAGTTCGGAGTCCCGGATGAGATCGGGGACATGATGAGGAGTCTCAAAATGGTCGAGACATAAAGATCGATATATTGGATGACTATATTTAGACTTCGGAAAGGTTCCGAGTGATTCGGGTATTTTTCGGAGTACCGGAGAGTTACGGGAATTTGCCGGGGAGTATATGGGCCTTATTGGGCCATACGGGAATAGAGGAGAGAGGCCAAAAGGAATGAGGCCTGCGCCCCCCTTTGGTCCGAATTGGACAAGGGATGCAACCCCCTTTTCCTTCTCCCTCTCCTCCTCTTTCCTTCACTCCTACTCCAACAAGGAAAGGAGGAGTCCTACTCCCGGTGGGAGTAGGACTCCCCCCTTGGCGCGCCCTCCTCCTTGGCCGGCCGCCTCCCCCCTTGCTCCTTTATATACGGGGGCAGGGGGCACCCTATAGACACAACAATTGATCATTGATCTCTTAGCCGTGTGCGGTGCCCCCCTCCACCATAGTCCTCCTCAATAATATCGTAGCGGTGCTTAGGCGAAGCACTGCGTCGGTAGAACATCATCATCGTCACCACGCCGTCGTGCTGACAGAACTCTTCCTCGACACTCGGCTGGATCGGAGTTCGAGGGACGTCATCGAGCTGAACGTGTGCAAGAACTCGGAGGTGCCGTGCTTTCGGTGCTTGATCAGCCGGGCCATGAAGACATACGACTACATCAACCGCGTTGTGCTAACACTTTCGCTTTCGGTCTACGAGGGTACGCGGACACACTCTCCCCTCTCGTTGCTATGCATCACCATGATCTTGCGTGTGCGTAGGATTTTTTTTGAAATAACTAGGTTCCCCAAAATCAATCCCTTCATGGTCACTTGCAAAGGTGAGATCTGATAGAGATAGATAAATAAAAGGTATTTTTTTGGGGGTTTTTTTGGTTTATAGATCTGAAAATAAAAGATTGCAAAATAGTAGATCGGAAACTAATATGATGGAAAATAGACCCGAGGGCCATACGTTTCACTAGAGGCTTCTCTCATGAAGGCAAATAATACGGTGGGTGAACACATTACTGTCCAGCAATTGATAAAAAGGCGCAAAGTTATGACGATATCCAAGGCAATGATTATCTATAGGCTTCATGTCCGTGTCAAGTAGACCGACTCCTGCCTGCATCTACTACTAACATCGACCGCTATCCAGCATGCATCTAGAGTATTAAGTTAATAAAGAACAGAGTAATGCCTTAAGTAAGATGCCATGATGTAGAGGAGTAAACTCATGCAATATCATGTAAACCCATCTTTTATCCTCGATGGCAATAATTCAATACGTGTCTCGCTACCCCTACTTTGTCACTGGGTGAAATCGTGAAAGATTGAACCCAAAGCTAAGCACCTCTCGCATTGCAAGAAAAACCAATCTAGTTGGCCAAACCAAACCGATTCGAAGAGAAATACAAAGATACTCAAATCATGCACAACCCTGATGACAAGCCAAGCAATTATTTCATACTTTTGATGTTCTCAAACCTTTTAAACTTTCACGCAATACATGAGCGTGAGCCATGAACATAGCACTATAGGTGGAATAGAATATGGTGGTTGTGGAGAAGACAAAAAAGAAGGAGATAGTCTCACATCAACTAGGCATATCAACGGGCTATGGAGATGCCCATCAATAGATATCAATGTGAGTGAGTAGGGATTTCCATGCAACAGATGCACTAGAGCTATAAATTTATGAAAGCTCAAAAGAAAACAAAGTGGGTGTGCATTTAACTTGCTTGCTCACGAAGACCTAGGAAAATTTGAGGAATCCCATCGTTGGAATATACAAGCCAAGTTCTATAATGAAGAAATCCCACTACTATATAAAAGTGACAATATAGGAGACTCTCTATCATGGAGATCATGGTGCTACTTTGAAGCACAAGTGTGGAAAAGGATAGTAACATTGGCCCTTCTCTCTTTTCTCTCATTTTTTTGTTTGGCTTCTTTGGCCTCTTTTTTTTGTTGGCTTCTTTGGCCTCTTTTATTTTTTCCTCACATGGGGCAATACTGTAATAATGAAGATCATCACACTTTTATTTACTTACAATTCAAGAATTACAACTCGATACTTAGAGCAAAATATGACTATATGAATACGTCCGGCGGTGTACCCGGATGTGCAATGACTCAAGAGTGACATGTATAAAAAATTATGAAAGGTGGATTTGCCACAAATACTATGCCAACTACGTGATCATGCAAAGCAATATGACAATGATGGTATGTGTCATAATAAACGGAACGGTGCAAGTTGCATGACAATATATCTCGGAACGGCTATGAAAATGCCTAGGTATGGTGGTTGTTTTGAGGAAGGTAATAGGTGGGTGTATGGCACCAGTGAAAGTTGAGCGGTACTAGATAGGCTAGAAATGGTGGAAGGGTGAGAGTGTGTATAATCCGTGGACTCAACATTAGTCATAAAGAACTCACATACTTATTGCAAAAATTTGTTAGTCATCGAAGCAAAGTACTACACGCATGCTCCAGGGGGATAGATTGGTAGGAAAAGACCATCGCTCGTCCCGACCGCACTCATAAGGAAGACAATCAATAAATAAATCATGCTCCAACTTCGTTACATAACGGTTCACCATACGTGCATGCTTTGGGAATCACAAACTTTAACACAAGTATTTCTCCAATCCACAATTACTCAGTAGCATGACTCTAATATGACCATCCTTATATCTTCAAAACAATCATAAGGAATCAAACTTCTCATAGTATTCAATGCACTTTATATGAAAGTTTTTATTATATCCCTCTTGGATGCCTATCATATTAGGACTAAATTCATAACCAAAGCAAATTACCATGTTGTTTATAGAGACTCAATATAAGTGAAGCATGAGAGTTTAATAATTTCTACAAAATAAAATCACCACCGTGCTCTAAAACATATAAGTGAAGCACTAGAGCAAAATTGCCTAGCTCAAAAGATATAAGTGAAGCACATAGAGTATTCTAATAAATCACGATTCATGCGTGTCCCACTCAAAAGGTGTGTACAGCAAGGATGATTGTGGCAAACTAAAAGGTAAAGACTCATATCATACAAGACGCTCCAAGCAAAACACATATCATGTGGTGAATAAAAATATAGCCTCAAGTAAATTTACCGATAAACGAAGACGAAAGAGGGGATGCCATCCAGGGCATCCACAAGTTTAGGCTCTTGGTTGTCCTTGAATATTACCTTGGGGTGCCTTGGGCATCCCCAAGCTTAGGCTCTTGCCACTCCTTATTCCATAGTCTATCAAATCTTTACCCGAAACTTGAAAACTTCACAACACAAAACTCAACAGAAAATCTCATGAAATCCGTTAGTATAAGAAAGTAAATCACCACTTATGGTACTGCTGTGAACTCATTATTTATTTATATTGGTGTAATATCTACTGTATTCAACTTTTCCATGGTTCATACCCCCCTATACTATCCATAGATTCATCAAAATAAGCAAACAACACATAGAAAACAGAATCTGTCAAAAACAGAACAGTCTGTAGCAATTTGTAACTCTAGAATACTTCTATAACTACAAAAATTCTGAAACATTAGAAAAAATAGGGAATTTGTATATTAATCTTCTGCAAAAAGAATCAGTATTTTATCACACTTCTGTTAAAAATGAGAATTATTTCCCTGGGTGCAAAGTTTTTGTTTTTCAGCAAGATCAAATCAACTATCATCGTAAGCCATCCCGAAGGTCTTACTTGGCATAAACACTAACTAAAACACAAAAACACATATAACCAAAGGCTATATGAATTATTTATTGCAAAACAGGACCAAAAAACATGAACAAAAATAAAGCTGGGTTGCCTTCCAACAAGCGCTATTGTTTAACGCCCTTAGCTAGGCAAAAAAACAATAGATCTAGGTGTTGTCATCTTTTGTATGCAATCCATAAGTAGCTCTCATAATAGATTCGTATGAAAACTTAATTTTCTTTCTAGGAAAGTGTTCCATGCCCTTCCTTAATAGAAATTGAAATCTAATGTTTCCTTCTTTCATATCAATAATTGCACAAATCGTTCTAAGGAAAGGTCTACCAAGAATAATAGGACATGTAGGATTGCAATCTATATCAAGAATAATGAAATCTACACAAAAATAATTCCTATTTGCAACAATAAGAACATCATTAATCCTTCCCATAGGCTTCTTAATAGTGGAATCCGCAAGATGCAAATTTAAAGAACAATCATCAAATTCACGAAAACCTAACACATCACATAGAGTTTTTGGAACCTGGCACCAAAATCACACAAAGCATGGCACTCACAATCTTTAATCTTAATCTTAATAGTATGTTCCCGCTCATCATAAAGTTTTCTAGGGATAGAAACTTCCAATTCAAGCTTTTCTTCAAAAGATTGCATCATAGCATCAACGATATGTTTAGTAAAAGCCTTATTTTGATTATAAGCATGAGGAGAAGTCAACATGGATTGCAACAAGGAAATACAATCTACTAAAGAATAATTATCATAATTAAATTCCTTGAAATCCAAAAGAGCGGGTTCATCGCTACTTAAAGTTTTGACCTCTCCAATCCTATTTTTATCAATTTTTGCATCAAGATCTAAAAACTCTGAATCATTGGAACGCCTTTTAACTAAAGTTGACTCATCTCCAGTCCCATCTTTATCAAGATTTATATTGGAAAACAAATATTCAATAGGAGTCGCATCAACCACTTTAAGATCTTCATCATTATTTAAAGACTCCGGTTTAGCGGCCATCTTGTTTACTAAGGTAGCTTGTTTATCAGAAATTTTGCCTACTGAATTTTCAAGACGAGTAAACTGAGATCTCAAACCATTAAATTCCTTAGATATATCATCGACCTCTTTATTCATATACTCTATAAAAGTTTTCTGCTCGTTAAGCTCGTTTCTAAAGAAACTAGTATGCTCAAATTGTAAAGACATGAAGCTCCTAACATTATTTTCAATTTCTTCCAACCTCCTGTAGTAAGGATCAACATTCTTTGGTTGAGCCATAGAGGCAGGCAAGCACACCAACACACGGGCAAACAAAAAGCAAATGAAAAGACGAACGTAAGAAGGGCAAAGAAGAAGGCAAATCTTTTCGAAAATTGTTTTAGAAGTGGGGGAGAGGAAAACGAGAGGCAAATGGCGAATAATGTAATGCAAGAGATGAGAGTTTATGATGGGTACTTGATACGTCTACAACGTATCTATAATTTATGAAGTATTCATGCTGTTATATTATCATTCTTGGATGTTTTACAATCATTTTATAGCAACTTTATATCAATTTTTGGAACTAACCCGGACTGAAGCTGTTTTTAGCAGAACTACCGTGGTGTTGTTTTTTGTGCAGAAATGAAAGTTCTCCAAATGAGCTGAAACTTATTGATGATTTTTTTGGGAACAAAAGAGACCCCCGAAGCTTCGTGGGAGGTACAGAAGAGACACGAGGAGGGCACAACCCACCAGGGCGCGCCTGAGGGGTCTGGCTTGCCCCGGTGGGTTGTACTCACCTCGAGGCCCATCTTCACGTGAAACCGACGCCAAAAAATCCTATAAATAGAGAAACCATCAGAAATAACCCTAGATCAGAAGTTTCACCATCGTAAGCCTATGTAGCCACAAAAAACAATCTAGACCCCGTTCCGGCACCCTGCCGGAGGGGGTGATCATCACCGGTGGCCATCTTCATCATCCTAGTGGCCACCATGATGAGGAGGGAGTAGTTCACCCTCGGGGCGGAGGGTTTGTACTAGTAGCTATGTGTTTAATCTCTCTCTCTCTCTCGTGTTCTTGAGATGTCACGATCTTGATGTATCGTGGGCTTTGTTAATATAGTTGGATCATATGGTGTTTTCCCCTCTCTATCTTGTTGTGATGAATTGAGTTTTCCCTTTGAGATTTCATTTTTATCGGATTGAATACTTTTATGGATTTGAGAGCACTTGATATATGTCTTGCATATGAATACCTGTGGTGACAATGGGGTCTTATATTGATTCACTTGGTATATGTTTTGGCACTCAACTCGCGGATTCCCGAGGTGACATTGGGGTAATCTATGCATAAGGGTTGATGCACGTTCTCGTCTTTGTTTCTCCGGTAGAAATCATGGGGCACTCTTTGAGGTTCTTTGTGTTGGATTGAGTATTATGAATCTGAATTTGCTTTGGTGTTATTTTACTACGAACTCTTGGATAGATCGATCGGAAAGAATAGCTACAAACAATTTCTTCTTATGTTCTCCGCTAGATAAGAACTTTGGGGTGATTCTTCATCGCACTTTGAGGGATGGTTATATGATCCAATTACATTAGCATTGTTGAGAGATTGCACTAGCAAAAGTACGGACCCTAGGCCTCATTTTCAAGCATTGCAATACCGTTTGTGCTCTGTTTTATGAATTGCTACCTTGCTGTTTTTTATTGTTCTTATTACAAAAATCAACATCTACTATCTATATTACACTTGTATCACCATCTCTTCGCCGAACTAGTGCACCTATACAAATTACCATTATATTCGGTGTGTTGGGGACACAAGAGAATTTTTATTATTTAGTTGGAGGGTTGTTTGAGAGAGACTATCTTCATCCTACAACTCCCACGGATTGATAAACCTTAGGTCATCCACTTGAGGGAAAATTGCTACTGTCCTACAAAACTCTGCGCTTGGAGGCCCAACACGTGTCTACAAGAATAAAGTTGCGTAGTAGACATCAGTACTTGGTAGGCTTGATGTAGATCTTGACTTGGCATGGATCTCCCCGACAACGGCGCCAGAAATTCTTCCTGCTACTTCTTGAGCTTGCGTTGGTTTTTCCCTTGAAGAGGAAAGGGTGATGTAGCATAGTAAAGATAAGTATTTGCCTCAGTTAAGAATCGATGTATCAATCCAGTAGGAGAAGAACGCGCAAATCACCAATACCTGCACAAATAATCAAACACTTGCACCCAACGCGATAAAGGGGTTGTCAATCCCTTCAAGGTCACTTGCAAAGGTGAGATCTGATAGAGACAGATAAATAAAAGATAAAATATTTTTGGGTTTCTTGGTTTATAGATCTGAAAATAAAAGATTGCAAAATAGTAGATCGGAAACTAATATGATGGAAAATAGACACGGGGGCCACTAGAGGCTTCTCTCATGAGGGCAAATGATACGGTGGGTGAACAAATTACTGTCAAGCAATTGATAGAAAAGCACAAAGTTATGATGATATGCAAGGCAATGATTATGCAATATAGGCATCACATCCGTGTCAAGTAGACCGACTCCTGCCTGCATCTACTACTAACATCGACCGCTATCCAGCATGCATCTAGAGTATTAAGTTCATAAAGAACGGAGTAACACCTTAAGTAAGATGACATGATGTAGAGGAATAAACTCATGCAATATGATGTAAACCCCGTCTTTTTATCCTCGATGGCAACAATTCAATACGTGTGTCGCTACCCCTACTTTGTCACCGCGTGAAATCACGCAAGATTGAACCCAAAGCTAAGCTCCTCTCCCATTGCAAGAAAAATCAATCTAGTTGGCCAAACCAAACTGATAATTCGAAGAGAAATACAAAGATACCAAATCATGCATATAAGAATTCAGAGAAGATTCAAATAGATAAGCTGATCATAAATCCAAAATTCATCGGATCTTGACAAACACACCACAAAATAAGATTACATCAGATATATCTCCGGGAACATCGAGGATAACATGGTATTGAGAATCAAAGAGAGAGAAGAAGCCATCTAGCTACTAGCTATGGACCCGCAGGTCCGTGGTAAACTACTCACGCTTCATCGGAAGGGCAATAGAGTTGATGTAGATGCCCTCCGTGATCAAATCCCCCTCTGTCGGGATGCCGGGAAAGGCCCCAAGATGGGATCTCACAGGAACAGAAGGTTGTGGCGGTGGAAAAGTGTTTTCGTGGATGCTTTTGGTGGTTTGGAATATATGTGAATATATAGGAGGAAGAACTAGGTCAGGAGGGTCAAGAGTGGCCCACAAGGTAGGGGGCGCACCCTCCACCCTTGTCGCCGCCTCGTGGCTCTTCTGACTTGAACTCCAAGTCTCCTGGGTGTCTTCTGGTCGAAGCAAAATCATCACGAAAGTTTTATTCCGTTTGGACTCCGTTTGGTATTCCTTTTCTGAGAAGCTCAAAAATAAGGAAAAAAAATTGGAAACTGGCACTAAGCTCTAGGTTAATAAGTTAGTCCCAAAAATAATATAAAATAGCATATCAATGCATATAAAATATCCAAAATAGATAATATAATAGCATGGAACAATAAAAAATTATAGATACGTTGGAGACGTATCATTGCTTGTGTTTCGACAGGCGGCGTAGGGTGGTGGTGCGGCCTTCTCTTCTCCTATGTTTGAGCTGGTGGCATGCAGGGCTCGTTGGTTGATTGTGGTACCAGCAACACAGGTGATAGTAGTGGCTCCAACATGGGGCTCGTGCTCGGGTGGACCAGATCGAGGCCTGAGGTGGGCCTGGGCTGTCGCCCCAGGTAGGTGAGGTTGGGCTCAGTCCGGATGGTTTGGTGGTTGTTTGAAATATTACCTAGAGGCAATAATATTGTATTAATATATTTCCATTTTCATAATTAAGAGTTTATATTGTATGCTATAACTGATATGATTCTGGAATATGCGATTCAATTGAAAACTCAAATGCACATGTGGAATGATAAAAGGTAAAGATTAGGTTCCCGGGCTCGCCTATAAGACTGGCCCTAGTGTTGTTGGTGAACATGTTTTATGGATCTTAGAATATCGTTAAGTGTAACGATAGTCCTAAAACAACATTGAGGGTATGACATTAGAAGAACGATAATATTGAATCGACCCAAACTTGTTTGTTATACTTTGGGTTAATATCGTCTGTAATCAATTGTTATAACATGGAGTTTAACATGTGTTTTAGTTCCTTATACCATGAGAGTATTGCAATCACTTCCTACTATACGGTGGACTCTGGGGTTGCTCAAACATCATTTGTAAGACGGTGATCATAACGATAACTTATATGTTCATCGAAAAGTTTGACAAGGGACTAGATAGCTCGAGAGTGGAATTCGATCCTCTGACAATGGAAAGATATTCTTAGGGCCCTCTCGATGTGACGGCATCCATCATCGTCTGGCCAAACACAGGTGACTATGTCACGGGGATGATAGAACATTTCAATGAGAAAGAAGAACAAAACCGGTAATGAGGAGAACGATAGAGTCAACATGTGTATGACTCAAGAGGATACCAATGCACCTCAGGTTTTGTAAAGTATCATGAAACAAAGGTACTATCACATGATAACCAAAGGTTCACTCGAATATCATTTGTGTACTCATAGGGATTGATATGGACGTCCACAGTTCCACTATCGTCACTGAACAAAGGATTTTTTGTTCATGTCTATGTTTTAGCGGACTACAATGTCACAAGCTTAAGGTACTCATGATCTTCTGAGTGTTTGTAGGACATGATTATCAATGATTTATTTGTGAAATAGTTTTGTTAATATTCAAAATAGTTTCAAGAGGAACCGGAAGCGTTCCGGGGTCATCGGAAGGGTTTAATAGTTTATCGAAAAATACCGGGTATTACGAATAAATAATATATAGGTGGAAAATGTTTTTGATGATTTTAAACTAATAATAAAACTCTCTAGTAATTGTTAGGAGGCTTCTATTTTTAATGTAATACCAGTGGGCCTTAAAATGCCAAATGGTGGAAGGAGTATTGGGCCGCAAGGGCCCAATAGGGAGGCGCCCCCTTCTCCTCATGATAAGGAGGGAAGGAGGTTGAACTGGTGGGCGCTTCCCCCTCCTTGGCCGGCACAAGGGGGAAGGGAAACCTTCCCCCTTGTGGTGCCACCTCCTCTCCTCCCAATCTATATATACTAGAGGCTTTTGCACCTTTTCGACACACAAGTTTTGGAGCCTACTCTAGTTCTCTAGTTCTAGTTCTAGTTGGTCCTGCTTGATCAATTAGAGCTTGACATATATTCTCTAATCCTCATAATTAGAAGTCCAATGCAGTTCTAATCTCCTCTCTCTAATTCTCCAGCGATGATTAGCTCTGCATGGTGAAGCATTGTAAGATCGTGAATACCGTACACTTGCAACTCATAGAGAGGCTGTGCTTTCGGTCTTTTGTTCGAGGTAGTGTTCATGGGCGGTTCGCGAGATTATTGCCATCTATGATTCGTGGGTGGTTCGCGGGATCGTTCATCTATGGTTCGACGGACTCCAAGTATGATCTACACCAACTCATCTTCTTTCGCTGCAACTCTTGAGTCGGTAATGACCGAATCAAAACCATTAATCCATCTTGACATTGATCCAGGGTGACCGTACGGCGATTTTTTTTGTTTTCTACCACATTTCCCAAAAGTGGTGGGTGGTGGTGGTCGGTTCTATGTGCGGATCGGTGCTGGTGGCCACTAACGAGGCATCGTGTGAGCTAGCTTGGGCCAGGGCTTGCTCGTTGTCGCTGTTTATAGTCATGTCCCCCAGTACACCAGGATTGGCTGGGGACGCAGGCATGGGTGCCTCCTACGATGGAGGCACCTACCTAAACTCAGTGATGGATGTCGGGCTAGGAGTGGATGGTGGGCAGCTGCTCTTCCTATCATGATTGAGTGCGTCGTGAAGTGAGCGATGTACGCTGTCTGGCGACAGGGATGCCGGGGTGGAGGCCCCAGATGGTAGTGCGCATGGTTTGCTCTTCAGTGGGTACCATCCCAGTGGTGGTGGCTCTCCTTCCTGGTTGTGTGGGCGGTAGGAGGTGGTATCAGTGGTGGATCGGGCGTGCTCTCTGCTCTCACAGGGGTGCCGCCCTGATTCGAAGCCGGGGATCTGACCTCGTCGCGTTCGTCCCAACGGCCTCACTGACGACAATGCCCGTGGGTGCCGTGCTTTTCTTGAAGGCGTTGTCGTGGTTCTTCTCATCGTGTCAGGGCTCCGCGTGAAGACCTTTGTCCATTGCGGACTCGCTAGCGATGACGCTCTGCGTCATTCTCCTTCTTGAGGGCATTGTTGTGGAGCTTAGGTGTACTAGTTCATAGCATAACGGTGCGTTCAGATCTTCCTTTTCTCCTTGATGTCCGCATAGTCACGTGCATTCTGTATGATCCAATTATCCTGGGATCTGCGTTGTAAGAGGGTTACCTCATCACCTCGTATTGTTCGATCATGTGCTTCCTGATGTCTACTACACAACCTTCTTCTTGTAGATGTTGTTGGGCCTGCAAGTGCACAAGTTTGTAGGACAGTAGCAAATTTCCCTCAAGTGGATGACCTAAGGTTTATCAATCCGTGGGAGGCGTAGGATGAAGATGGTCTCTCTCAAACAACCCTGCAACCGAATAACAAAGAGTCTCTTGTGTCCCCAACACACCCAATACAATGGTAAATTGTATAGGTGCACTAGTTCGGCGAAGAGATGGTGATACAAGTGCAATATGGATAGTAGATATGGGTATTTGTAATCTGAAAATATAAAACAACAAGGTAACTAATGATAAAAGTGACCATAAACGGTATTGCAATGATAGGAAACAAGGCCTAGGATTCATACTTTCACTAGTGCAAGTTCTCTCAACAATAATAACACGAAGCGATTATGGTAGGGTACGAAACCACCTTAAAGTTATCCTTTCTGTTCTATCTATTCAAGAGTTCATAGTAAAATAACACGAAGCTATTCTTTCCGCTCAATCTATCATAGAGTTCATACTAGAATAACACCTTAACATACAAATAAACCAAAACCCTAATGTCACCTAGATACTCCATTGTCACCTCAAGAATCCGTGGGCATGATTATACGATATGCATCACACAATCTCAATTCATCCAACCAACACAAAGTACTTCAAAGAGTGCCCCAAAGTTTCTACCGGAGAGTCAAGAAAACGTGTGCCAACCCCTATGCATAGGTTCATGGGCGGAACCCGCAAGTTGGTCACCAAAACATACATCAAGTGGCACGTGATATCCCATTGTCACCACAGATAAACATGGCAAGACACACAAAAAGTTTTCTCAAATCAAAGACTCAATCCGATAAGATAACTTCAAGAGGGAAACTCAATTCATCACAAGAGAGTAGACGGGGAGAAACATCATAAGATCCAACTATAATAGCAAAGCTCGTGATACATCAAGATTGTGCCATAGAGAGAACACGAGAGAGAGAGAGAGAGATCAAACACATAGCTACTGGTACATACCCTTAGCCCCGAGGGTGAACTACTCCCTCCTCTTCATGGATAGCACCGGGATGATGAAGATGGCCACCGGTGATGGGTTCCCCCTCCGGCAGGGTGCCGGAACGGGCTCCCGAGAGGTTTTTGGTGGCTACAGAGGCTTGCGGCGGCGGAACTCCCGATCTATCTTGATTGATGTTTTTAGGGTACGTGGGAATATATAGGCGAAAGAAGTCGGTTGGGGGAGCCTCGAGGGGCCCATGAGAGGGTAGGGCGCGCCCGGGGGGTGGGCGCGCCCCCTTGTCTCGTGGCCTCATCGATGATCCCCTGGCTTGCACTCCAAGTTCCTAGGATTGGTTCTGTTCCAAAAATAACTTTGCCGAAGGTTTCATTCCGTTTGGACTCCGTTTGATATTCGTTTTCTTCGAAATACTGAAACAGGCAATAAAACAACAATATGGGCTGGGCCTCCGGTTAGTAGGTTAGTCCCAAAAATGATATAAATGTGTAAAGTAAAGCCCATAAACATCCAAAAAGGGTAATATAATACTCCCTCTGTTCCAAAATAGATGACTCAACTTTGTACTAACTTTAGTACAAAGTTGAGTCATCTATTTTGGAACTGAGGGAGTAGCATGGAACAATCAAAAATTATAGATACGTTGGAGACGTATCAAGCATCCCCAAGCTTAATTCCTTCTCGTCCACGAGTAGGTAAATGATAAAAACAGAATTTTTGATGTGGAATTCTACCTAGCATAATTCTCAATGTAATTTTCTTTATTGTGGCATGAATGTTCAGATCCAAATGATACAAAATGAAAGTTCATATTAACATGAAATGGTGATACTTCAAGCATACTAATCAAAGTAATCATGTCTTCTCAAAATAACATGGCCATAGAAAGTTATCCCTACAAAATCATATAGTCTGACTGTTTCTCTATCTTCATCACACAAAGTATTTAATCATGCACAACCCCGATGACAAGCCAAGCAATTGTTTCATACTTTAATAATCTCAAACTCTTTCAACTTTCACGCAATACATGAGCGTGAGCCATGGACATAGCACTATACACTACTAGGAAAAGGGCTATAGATAGAATTGATACTAATGGCGCACCAGGTAAGTAGTGCGCCACTACTATATACTAATGGCGCACCGGTTGGAGGTGCGCCATTAGTGTGGAAGACACTAATGGCGCACCAGACACACGGTGCGCCACTAGTATTGATTTTTTTTCCATTTTTCCATACATACTAATGGCGCATGATGTCAAAGTGCGCCATTACTAGTTCTAACTAGTAATGGCGCACCTTATAGACAGTGCGCCATCAGTATATTTTTTTTTACTTTTTTGCAAAACTACTAATGGCGCACCATGTAAAAGTGCGCCATTACTAGTAAAAATTAAGTGGTGAAATTACCTTTTTTTGATAGGTAAGTAAGGGGAAAGCTATCTTCATGATGTAGATCTACTTTTTTTCTCCCTAGCTCGCTCCAACAACGTGCACATGCACTTTTTGTGGCCTAGCTAGATCTATGTATGTTTATGGTGTTGCTTGTGTTTGTGGTGTTGCATATATGTTTGTGTTTGCAGGTACCGGTATTTGAAATGCGATAGTTGCCAATATTTTGCCGTAATGTTGATTCATTTCCGTTTCGGCGAGAATTTTGGCACTATGCATTCTTTTTTGTCCTATTTTTAGGGAAGGTCATACCAAAATTTTTCTTGGTTCTAAAATATCGTTTTGCTCTACCCCGCAGGTGACCATGGTTCGCACGATGACCAAAGGCATCGTGAATAGGTTTTTGAGCTCTGCGAAGGCCGAGATGCTTCAAAAGAACGAGACGGAGATAAGATGTCCGTGTCGAAGATGCAAGCTGAAGAGCCTTATTGCGGACCCGGATTCCGGGCAGGTGCGGGACCACCTGCTCTTGCGTGGTTTCATGGATGGCTATCAGTGGCAAGGTGATGAAGATGACTATGAAGTCGTCCATGGGGGCCGGACAAGAAATAAGGAAGGGCAACAAGACAAGTACCACCGCGGCGAGGGCGGGCGAGAAGACGAAAAATCTCCAGGACATGATCACGGCGGTGATGTTGTACACAGTCATCATGTAGAAGATGTCGTACATGACGATGAGGAAGACCAAGACAAAGGGCATGATCATGAAGATGAAGATGCCGGAGCAGACGACGATGGAGGCTGGGTGCAGGACCCTCATATTCAAGAGCTGCTTCTCAAGCAGACGGATAACGCAAGAGCTGCCACCCGAGAGAAAGCCAAGCTGGATCAACTGGAGATAGACGCGGTTACTCCATTGTATGAAGGATGCAGGCCCGAGGATACCCGCCTGAAAGTAATGCTCATGGCTCTGGAGATGAAGGTAAAACACAAAATGACCGATGCATGCTTCGACGAGAACATGTCATTCTAGCACGAACGTCTTCCCAAGGGGAACAAGTGCCCGACCAGTTTCGAGGAGGCGAAGAAAATCGTGTGTCCTCTGGATTTACCGCACATGAAATACCATGTGTGCATGAAAAATTGCATCATTTATCGGGACGAGCACGCAGAGTCTACCATATGTCCAGTGTGCGGCGTCACTCGATACAAGAAGAGGAAGAAAGCTCCTTGAAAATCGGTGTGGTATTTTCCGATCACTCCTCGTCTGCAGCGGTATTTCGCAGACCCTAAGGTAGCAAAGCTCCTGCGTTGGCACGCGGATAGGGAGGAGAAGAAGAGGGAATATGACGGAAATGATCCGGAGATAAATAAAAAAGACAAGATGCTAAGTCACCCTAAGGATGCGAGCTAGTGGCAAGCGTTGAACTTCGAATACCCAGAATTTGGGAAGGATCCAAGGAACATCGTGCTGGGTGTGAGCACCGATGGAGTCAATCCGTTTGGCAGCCAGAGAAGCACACATAGCACCTGGCCTGTGTTTGTGTGGATGTACAACCTCCCCCCTGGTTGTGCATGAGGAGGAAGTACATTCACATGAGTATGCTAATTGAAGGGCCGAAACAACCAAGGAACAACATCAATCTATATCTGGGGCTGCTGAAGGAGGAGCTAGACACGCTGTGGAAAACGCCAGCCAATACGTGGGACGCTGCAGAGAAAGAATATTTCCCTATGAGAGCCGCACTGCTCACGACGGTCCACGACTATCTCGGTTACGGATATCTCGCGGGGCAGGTAGTCCACGGATTTTCTGGATGCGTAAGGTGCATGGATGACACAACGTATCGCCAGCTAGATAGAGATCCCGGGTCTTCGAAAACCGTGTTCATGGGACATCGAAGGTGGCTTTGCGACAATGACCCGTGGAGGAAACACAAGGATCTGTTCGATGGTGAAACCGAACCCTGAAAACGCCCGTGTACAAGGAGCAGCGAGGAAATAGACGAGCTGTTGAAAAATTGGAAAGACTGCCCACTGCCGGGAAAGAAGCAAAAGGCGCCAGAGCCAGGAAAAAAGCGAAAGGCGCTAGAGCCGCTGCTGAAGGTATGGAAAACGAGGTCTGTTTTCTGGGACTTGCCGTACTGGAAGATCCACCGTGTGCCTCACAGCCTTGATGTCATGCATATCACGAAGAACATGTGCGAGAGTCTGCTTGGTACCCTGCTCAACATGCCAGAGAGGGCCAAAGATGGGCCGAAAGCAAGGGCAGACTTGAAATCAATGGGCATCAGGCAGGAGCTTCATGCTAATAATGATGATGATGATGATGATGATGATGATGAGGCGAAGCAGGACACAGAAAGTCGTCGCAAAGGCAAAAAGGCCAAGAAGACCGGAAATGACTACCCTCCCGCGTGCTTCACTCTAAGTCAGGAGGAGATCGAGCAGTTTTTCACCTGCCTCCTAGGAGTAAACCTTCCTTATGGTTACGCGGGGAAGATAAGCAGATACCTAGACCCAGCGAAGCAGAAGTTCAGCGGGATGAAGTCTCACGACTGTCATGTGCTGATGACGCAGATACTTCCAGTTGCAATTCATGGGATCATGGATGCACACGTCTGTGAAATGCTATTTGGCCTATGCAACTTTTTCGACGTCATCTCTCGGAAGTCGATTGGCGTGAGGCAACTCAGAAGGCTACAGGAAGAGATCGTGGTGATACTATGCGAGCTTGAGATGTAGTTCCCGCCCGCATTCTTCGACGTTATGGTGCATCTGCTGGTCCATATCGTGGAGGATATCATCCAACTCGGGCCGACGTTCCTGCACAACATGATGCCGTTCGAAAGGATGAACGGTGTCATCAAAGGATACGTTCGCAACATGTCACGTCCAGAGGGAAGTATAGCCAGGGGCTTTTTGACCGAAGAGTGCATCTCCTACTGCACGAATTATCTAGGCATCGAGAACCCCGTTGGTCTGCCCGTCAACAGGCACCTACGCAGGCTCTCTGGATGGGGTCACCGCGAGGGTCGCCGCGAAATGCATGTCGACTTCGAGGGTCGACTCGCCGACTTTGAAAGAGCAAACCTACTCGCGCTACAACACATAGACGTGGTCGATCCTTGGGTGGTAGAGCACAAAACCTTTATTGAGAAGACGCACAATGACCGAGGCCTTCAGAGGACGGACGGAGATATAATCAAAGAGCACAACTCATGTTTCACGCGTTGGTTCAAGCAGAAGCTTCTGTCGTACCCTTTACATGAGGATTCTTCCATGGAAGAACAACTCATATTCGCCTTGTCACAGGGCGCCGAGCACAACCTGATGACCTATGAGGCGTACGATATCAACGGCTACACATTCTACACCGAGGACAAGGACATGAAGAGCGATGGTTATCAGAACTCCGGGGTAACGATGGAATCCTACACCGGCAACAACAAGGACAGATACTACGGAAGGATCTAGGAGATCTGGGAGCTGAGCTACGCTGGAGAGAAGGTCCCGATGTTCTGTGTCTGATGGGCCAAGAGCGTCCTAAAAGAAGACCGGTATTTCACCACCATGGTTATACCCGAAGCCAAATCCAAGACCGCGGGCGCAAACGTCACCGCAAAAAATGAGCCATGGGTACTGGCTTCCCAAGTGGACCAATGCTTCTTCATTACCGACCCGTCAAAGCCCAGTCATGTTGACGTGAGGAGAGGCAAAAGGAAGATCATCGGAATGGATGGAGTAGCCAATGAGCAAGACTTCGACAAGTACGGCGACCCGAAGATCGAACATGACGACGACGATGAAGTAGCAGCACACACCACAAGAAGAAGCAGGGCAACCCTACCTAAAGGACGTCCGTTCCACAGAAGAACTCCATTTGCGAAAAAGAAGGGCAAGAAGATTGTGAACAGATAGCTAGCTAAGATCGATTGTATTTCATGGGCACTTTTTGATATCATGAATATTTTTAAATTTCATGGACACTTTTGGATCTCGATCTCGATCCCACCCACACCCTCCCCCGCTAGCTCCACCGCCGCCGACGATCCACCGCAACCCTCCCCCGCTAGCTCCACCGCCGCCGACGACCCACCGCAACCCTCCCCCGCTAGCTCCACCGCCGCCGACGAGCCACCGCAACCCTCCCTCGCTCCACCGTCGCCAACGAGCACCCCCCGCACCCTTCCCCGCTCCACCACCGCCGAAGAGCACCCCCCGCACCCTCCCCCACTCCACCGCCACCGACAAGCACCCCCGTTTCATATTCATATTCATTTTTCAAAAAATAATAATAATAATAAAGTGTAGACTACAATTGTTGTTAAACAACAATTATTACTGTTTTTTATAAAAAAATATTACTGTTTCATATTCATATTCATTTTCTAAAAAATTATTACATGCAACAAAAAATAAAAATAAATTACTTATGGCGCACCTCTGGCTGGTGCGCCATTGCTATATATAAAAAAAAGATTACTAATGGTGCACCTCTTCCTGGTGCGCCGTTGCTATGTAAATTTTTTTTACTAATGGCGCACCGACCGCGGGTGCGCCATTAGTAAGATTCCCCCTAGCTAATTCCCTCCCTCTCGCCAGATCCCCTTCGTCCCTCTCCCTCACCAGATCCACTTCCCCCCGCTGCCCCGACCCACGCCGCCGCCGCCCCCGCGTCTCCGTCTCCGTCGCCGCCCCCAGTCAGCCCCTGCCCTGCCCCCCATCGCCGTCTGCTCCCAATCCACCCCCTCCCTCGCCTTCACCGCACCCACCCACCCCCTGCCTCGCCTTCCCAGCCCTCAAAACCCTAGAAACCTGCGGCGCCTCTCCGCTCGAGCTCCACCGTGCGAGGCGACAGGCAAGGCGGCGGGCGGAATCTGCTTCAACACCGGGCCAGCGAGCCACGGAAGTAGGACGCGACGACGCTCGACCCCTCCACCCCCCTCCACCTCTTCTTCCTCGGGGAAGCAGAGCCGAAGCGGAAGCAGAGCCGAACTCGCCGCTGTAGACGTGCTCGCTCGCCCCCAGTAGACGTGCTCGCCGCTGTAGACGTGCTCGTCGGGGCCTCTCCTCCGACGTCACCGGTGAGCCACCGCGCCCTGCCCTCTCCCTCTCTGCTCCTCCCTCCTTGCCCTCTCCCTCTCTGCTCGATCCCCTCTCTTCTCTATCTCCACCTTCTGTTCTTGCCTGTGAGGTGTTTGATTAAATGTCAATTCAAACGACTGATGCAGCCGCGCCCACCGAAGCACCACGACCGCGTCTGCGACCTCGTCTCTGCTCCACCACCGTCTACGACCTCGTCTGCGACCGCGTCCGTCGAGGTGAGTTCTTACATGGATCACCTTGTAATACTACATTCATGGATCACCTTATATATGCTGTCAATTGATGGATATGGACACGGTGGGAAAAGGATCGATCGAGAGCTTTATGAAGATTTATAATAATACTCAGAAGGGAAGCATTCATGTGGCGAATGATTGGATGCAGTAGTGTGTGCACCAAAATTTAGTGTTGTCTGCATTTTGGTTGTAATCTGGGTTAACTATGATTTTTCCCTTTTTTGGCTTTGCTATTATGAACATAAATAGTTGGTAGCAATTTCAAGTGATATATATGTGGTACATTGCCATTAATGAAATAAATGGAATCATTCATCTCATTCCATGCATGGTCTGTGTATGATGCTGTCAAGATCCTTGCTAAGTTCCTTTGCAATACTACATTCTTCCAACTAATGCAAGAAAAATCAGAGAAGCCACTCCTTCTAACTACACTAGAGATTGTAGTTAAGTTCTAAATAATCACCCACTAATTGCACCCTTCTAATTAACTGCACAGGAGATCCACCCCTGTAACCACTCCAATGCATCAACAGAGAAGTTTGCTACATGATTGCCATTATACTCCTTGCTGCTAGTTGCATTATTTCTCAGTGCTACAAAATGTGTTTAACTTGTAGCTTCTAGCTTAAGTGAGTAGCCAGTACTTTAGTGAGTAGCTTAACTTGTTTAAGTACTGCCAGTTAGTAGTACTGATATTAAATGATGCATCTAGACATGGAGCAGTGTAGTGGCATGGCCATTGACCTATGGCTGGCATCTAGACAGCACACACATATATACAGAGGCACATTGTGGTGCTGCTTTGTTTCTGTGATCACATTGTGGTGCCTGGCACATTTGCCCCATCATTTCGTTACCCCTTTCTCCTGAAACGTTGATTAATTTCCGTTTCGGTTGAGAATGGGGCACTCCTAGGTCAAGAAAATTAGCAAAGGTCATGCCCAATTTTCTTGACCTAGAAGGTGCCCGATTCTCAACCGAAACAAAAATTAATCAGCATGTATCTTGACATCAACCAACTTTCTGGACACATCCCTCGACAACTAGGTTATCTTGAGAACTTAGAGGAGTTGTGGCTTTGCTACAACACACTAATAGGTTCCATCCCAAACTGCCTAGGACTTGGACCTTAGCAACAACACACTAACAGGTTCCATCCCAAAACACCTAGGTAATATCACAAACATCTCTCAATTTTTCCTTGACAATAGCCCCAGTTGTGTATTCCCAGAGTACTGTAGTCAGTAGCTTAACTTGTTTAAGTACTGCTAATTAGTTGTACTGATATTAAATGATGCCTGAAATGATGTATCATGTATCTTTAGCATGATCTATTTCAGATAATAAATGATGCTTGAAATGAATTCTTGTGTAAGTGAAGGCTTGCTATGTTGTTGCAGCCAGCTATGTTCTGTTTCCTCATTTGGATTACTCAGTTATTTAGTTTATTATTACTTGGGAAAAGTACTGTGAGAAAAAATGATTATCTGCATTGCATTGTTAAATGTTGTACTTGGGCACAATACCTTTTCATCCATCATTTACACTGTGAATCCAATACCAGTTGCCCATGCTGATTATTTCACTTCAAACAGGCCACCTAGTGGCACAAAGCTCCATCAGAAACAGAATCAAAGCAGTGTAGTGGCATGGCCATTGACCTGTGGCTGGCATCTAGACACCACACACATACATACAGAGGCACATTGACTATTACTATGGCAAGTACTGTGTCAAGTACTCCATGTGTTTTTGTTGGCAGTTTATCATGAAATTGCAGGTACCCCGAGAGGCCCTTGAGTTTGCCGGAATGTCGATTAACTTCCGTTCCGGCAAATTCGGGTACTCCATATGTCCTATTTTCAGCAAAGGTCATGCTGAAATTTTCCGTGAATTTTAGCATGACCTTGCTAAAAATAGGACATATGGGGTACTTGCGACTAATGCATGGGCTGGGGTATCTTAGTACTTAGTTAAGTAGGATCAACTGCCCCGCCATTCTTGCTGCATTAAACCATAGGTGGCAATAGAGCCAAGTGATTAGGCCCAACTTAGAATTCTCCTTAGCATCGATAAACCCTAGATGATAAACCCAACATAGGTGGCAATAGAGCCAAGTGATTAGTGCCAAGTGATTAGGCCCAACCTAGGGTGCCTCGGCTTAGGCTTTTAGGGTGCCTCGGCATCGACAAACCCTAAATGATAAAAGCTTAGATTTTAGGATGCCTCGGTGTCGACAAACCCTAAATGATGAGACCATGATCTTGTTCCTTGACAATAACCAACTTTTTGACCAAACTTTTTTCCTATTTAGAGTGAAACATGGCCCACAACGATGAGGCCGGTGGTTCGGGTGGTAAGCAATTCTAGGAGCTCTCCCAGGAGATGGAGGAACAACCTCACCGCTATGAGGACGCAGCGAAAGACACCGATCCTGATTACACAACCCCTAGTAGCGTCGGGGATGACACCACTGATGGTGCCACCGAGGATGCCACCACTGATGATGGCGGCGCACACACAGATGGCAGCCAACCAAAGAAGCAAAGGAAGGACCGGCGCCCAAATGCGCTCCGCACCCTCAAGGAGGAATTCACTCAAGTGGACTCCTACGGGAATCCAACGGAGCCCAAACATATAGTCAAGGGGTACGCGCTTCAGCTCGGGTGCATTCTCCGGAGCACCGTCTCGATCAACACCGATAACCTTAGGAATAAGGACCACGGGAATTTGCGCAACCTCCTCTTGACGAAGCTGCACGAATGATACAAGTTCCCCGCCGGATTTGAAAACACACGCCTCTCAGGGAATAAAGTGAACAGTGCTGCCCTCACGAAGATGAGCATGGCCCTGTCTACTTGGAGAAGCACGGTGAAGAGAATGATTGATAAAGGTGATACTTATGAGAAGATCAAGGCGAAATATCCTTTGATGAGTGAAGATGAGTACAAGGAGTTCAAGATCAAATGCGAGAGCAGCGCAACCTTCAAATCAAGTCAGTGGGGGAAAGAAATGCGGGAGTTGAACTTAGGGGAACACAAACTTGGTCCAGGCGGTTACAGAGTGGCGGAGCCTATATGGGACAAGGAGGACGCGGAGCGTGCCGAGCAAGGCCTACCGCCCCGCTTCGAGAAATACAGCGGTAACAAGCAGACCAGGAACTATGTCAGGGCCCGGTACAAGGAGGACCCGATAACAAAGGAGCTTACCACGGATCCAAAGACCAGGGCGCTTGAGCTTGTTCTGGTAAGGAATACACCCCCGCGTAATTAGCTCCATATGGTTGCACTCTAATTAATCCTCAATATTTCTAAATGGTTCACGTTCCTTTCGCAGGACACTGAAAGTAGTAGCGCGGGGTCGTCTCAGAGCTCCCCTTTCGACACCCCTTTAAATTGGGCGTTGAACATAATGAAAAGCAAGGATAAGCTCACTAAGCCGACGTCAGCTGGTCGTGTGGCCAGCAAAGGCTTGTCCACAAAATGGGGGTCATACTATACCGCTGGTGTGCGGAAGGAGAAAAAGGCCAGCTCGGAAAGCCAGACGCGCGAGGTTGAAGCACTCAAAGCACAAGTGGCGCGGATTCCGGAGCTTGTCCAAGAGCAAGTGGAACAACAACTGGGAACTAAGCTCAACGCCATGGTGCCTACATTGATTCATGGGCTGACGACGTGGATTGCTGGCGGCCAATAGGGGCCTCCCCCGGTTCCCAGCTTCACGGCCAGCAACTCGCACAGCGCGCAGGCGGCGCCATTGGTGTCTCCGGCGGCACCATTGGTGTCTCCGGCGGCGGCGCCATTGGTGTCTCCGGCGGAGGCGGTATTCGTGTCTCTGGCGCCGGCACGGGCATTGGAGCTTAATGCACCCGGGTGTACGCCGGCCGGCACCTCGCCAGCAAGCGCCCCCTCCGTCAGTTGCACGCCCGCCGTTGGCGGTGCCTTGACATTAGCCGAGCTCGATGGCATCACAGTAACTAAGCCTCTCGGCCGATGACTTCATCTCCTTGCCTTTGACTGGGCATCCCTGACGCCCTGTACATGTTTTCGCAGGGCACCGCCGACATTCCTTGCACTCTTCTGCACTCCGTGGGCGCCGAGTTGGTCGATGTCGCCAAGGGCAAAATCGTTCAACCGGGCAACCCCATGTTCCACGGTAATCCGATGCCACCCACAATGTATAGGGTTGAAGTGGTTCGGGTGCTGCCAGGCTGCGACGAGCTGTTACCTCCGGTTCGACCCGCTGGGGCCGACGAAGAAGATGAGATGACTCTCAGTGCATGCGTAAACTGGCCCCTGCTTTGGCCGAAGAGCCAGATTCGTTTGGGGGCGGGGGACACCACCCCACAGACAAGACCGCCAGTCGTGCCGGTGCCAAGCCATGGCAAGAACGTCGCAACGCTACCGGACCTGCCGGACATCCCTATGTCAGACATCCCTATGGCATAGGATCCGGACAGCCCTATGGCACAGGATCCGGACGATGACGACAACGACGACAGTACATTTACCAAAGTCGATAAGTACTTTGCCGAACATGGGTACGCTGATGAGTTCTGCGGGCCTCTTTCTCAAGAACCCAACCAAGACGACCGCAATCTAGCTGGTACGGCGGAGAAATCCAATTGCAACAGGCGTCGTCTGGTGTTCAGTTCTCAGGAGACGCCTCCAGCTCCCGCCTTCACCGAGCCTCAGATAGCTGAGGTGCGAAATATTATCAGCCTCAACACGCTCAAGAAGGCGGTCTGTGAGCTGAACTCGGTCCCATTACAGGAGATCAAGAAGAAGGGACGGAAACGAAAGACTAACAAGGGCGCCGGTGCGAGCCAGTCGGCACCAAGTTCGATCCGTGCTCAGGACGGGCCACCTTCACCTAAGGATATCTCGAGGAGGGTGCATGTGGCGGGTAGGGCGATGCTACCGCCAAATATGCTGAATGCTGCAACCGGTGCTATACGGAGTCTGCACGACAGTGTTCTTTCTTTGGAGAAGCGGCGTCTCAGAGAGAAGGATGTGGCATACCCGGTTTTCGTGGCCAAGGTGCCAGAGGGCAAGGGCTTTGTGGATGGCGACATCGGGGGTACGATCGCCCTGCGGTTTGATGACATCTTTGCTATGTTTAACCTTCATCCGCTGCACTACACCTTCGTTCGGCTGTTTTCGCTGAGTATGGAGATGCGGATCATTAGAGACAAGACCCCGGACATCGTGATAGTCGACCCCTTCTACATGCGTGCCAAGCACTTGAGCAGCGCTGGGGACCGCCAAGTTGCGAGTTCACACCTCGAAGGCGTCATTCTGGCAAACCCAGATAAGGATAACTTCCTTGTGGCTTACTTTCCCGAGTAAGTCATCCCTTAACCGCCCCGTAACATATGATTTCTTAGATTTCGATCGTTCTTTTTTTTTTCTAACATTCTGTGTTCTGTGCAGCGACACACATTGCACACTCATCCTCTTAAGCCCGAAATATTCCATGGCCACGTATTTCGACCCGAACCGTAACTTCAAGATAGACTACACAAATGTCAAGAAAGTTCTTGATGATGTTCTCCCCGGCTACGCCAAATCTGGAGGCACCTTCACCAGGACTGTTCGTAAGTACGGCAAGCACATGTTCTCACACAATACGAAGTTCTGCTGCGTCAAGCAGCCGCCTGGCAGTCAGAAGGATGCCTACTACGCCCTCCATCACATGCGGGCGATCGTAAGGGACCATCATCAACTTCTGCTACCAGATAATCTCAAAGATTGGGCCGCGAACTTGTCGGCAATCCAGGACGCGGACCTCAGACAAGAATTCTTTCGCATCCAGTCAGACTTTGCGGACATCATCCATCAAGATGTCCTTCATACGTCAGGGCAGTTCTTCCTCACATATCAACCGTCCAACAATGAGATAGATGGAATGCTACAAATGCAGGGTGACAACGACCATGATTTCATGACCATCACGACAGATGGCGGCTTCATCCACGCTCCTGTCCGATGAGTCGAGTCGAAAGTAGTGATGTGTAGTTCTGAAACATTGATTGGCTCATGTTGTAATTAAAATTTAATGAATTCGCATGTCTCTTTGGTTTGGACAGTCGTTCAACTTAGATGTAATCGATGCTATTTATTAGTAGGACCATGAATCGTGCTATTAATGTCTTGCTTTTCTCTTCCGTTCCTTTTGTTGCATACTTACATATTGCTTATGTATTGTCTGTTGTTTGGCTTGTGCATAGAGATGTCGTTGTATGTCGTGTACAAGGGTAAGGTTCCCGGAGTCTACGACGACTGGGAGGAGTGTCGGAGACAGGTTCACCGTTTCAGCGGTAACAGTTACAAAGGGTACACCACTAGGGCAGAGGCCGAATCTAGATACGCCCGCTATCTAGCGGGAGAGAGGAGGGAGCGTTGGAGGAACCGGATGAAGACCAGTTTGATTGCGATGATGCTCATCGTGATGACCACAACTCTCTTCTATGTGATGGTAGTTTAGATGATCGATATCGACTTGTAATGTGAAGACAAACTCGATACTCGCGGTCTTGAGACTTGTAATGTTTTATCTTTGTTCAGTCTTTTGAATTTGGAGACTAATATGATGAATTGTATTCAAAGACTAATCTTCTATTGTATTCGATGAATCTGATGTTGCTGTGTGCTACTATCTATATTCTGTCCAATAATATATTTTGTAACCTGTGCAAAAATCAGAAAAGTAAAAAAAAACCAAATATTCATACTAATGGCGCATCACCACCAGGTGCGCCATTAGTATGCCAAAGGATACTAATGGCGCATCAACATAGCATGCGCCATCAGTATGACAAAGCACATGCTTAGGTATGGGCCCCCGGGAGGCACACTAATGGCGCATTGTGTAACATACTAATGACGCACTGCTTGGTGCGCCATTAGTATACCAGATACTAATGGCGCACCAGTGGTGCACCATTAGTAAAATATACTAGTGGCATGCTACTAATGGCGCACTGGTAATGCGCCATTAGTAGGCAAAACAAGTGCGCCATTAGTAGGCCTTTTCCTAATGCGGCATTAGTAGGCAAAACAAGTTCCTAGGATTGGTTCTGTTCCAAAAATAACTTTGCCGAAGGTTTCATTCCGTTTGGACTCCGTTTGATATTCGTTTTCTTCGAAATACTGAAACAGGCAATAAAACAACAATATGGGTTGGGCCTCCGATTAGTAGGTTAGTCCCAAAAATGATATAAATGTGTAAGTTAAAGCCCATAAACATCCAAAAAGGGTAATATAATACTCCCTCTGTTCCAAAATAGATGACTCAACTTTGTACTAACTTTAGTACAAAGTTGAGTCATCTATTTTGGAACTGAGGGAGTAGCATGGAACAATCAAAAATTATAGATACGTTGGAGACGTATCAAGCATCCCCAAGCTTAATTCCTGCTCGTCCTCGAGTAGGTAAATGATAAAACAGAATTTTTGATGTGGAATGCTACCTAGCATAATTCTCAATGTAATTTTCTTTATTGTGGCGTGAATGTTCAGATCCAAATGATACAAAATAAAAGTTCATATTAACATGAAAATGGTGATACTTCAAGCATACTAATCAAAGTAATCATGTCTTCTCAAAATAACATGGCCAAAGAAAGTTATCCCTACAAAATCATATAGTCTTACTGTTTCTCTATCTTCATCACACAAAGTATTTAATCATGCACAACCCCGATGACAAGCCAAGCAATTGTTTCATACTTTAATAATCTCAAACTCTTTCAACTTTCACGCAATACATGAGCGTGAGCCATGGACATAGCACTATATGTGGAATAGAATGGTGGTTGTGGAGAAGACAAAAAAGGAGAAGATAGTCTCACATCAACTAGGCGTATCAACGGGCTATGGATATGCCTATTAATAGATATCAATGTGAGTGAGTAGGGATTGCCATGCAACGGATGCACTAGAGCTATAAATATATGAAAGCTCAACAAAAGAAACTAAGTGGGTGTGCATCCAACTCGCTTGCTCACGAAGACCTAGGGCATTTTGAGGAAGCCCATCATTGGAATATACAAGCCAAGTTCTATAATGAAAAATTCCCACTAGTATATGAAAGTGACAACATATGAGACTCTCTATGATGAAGATCATGGTGCTACTTTGAAGCACAAGTGTGGAAAAAGAGATAGTAGCATTGTTCCTTCTCTCTTTTTCTCTCATTTTATTTTTTTCCCTTTTTTTCTTTTTCTTTTTTTTTCTTTTCTTTTTTTCTCCTTCTTTGGCCTTCTTATTTTCTTTTTGGCCTTTCTCTCTTTTTTTTCTTTCTTTTTTTTTCTATTTGTAAAGTCCGAAGTCTCATCCCGACTCGTGGGGGAATCATAGTCTTCATCATCCTTTCCTCACTAGGACAATGCTCTAATAATGAAGATCATCACACTTTTATGGATTTACAACTCAAGAATTACAACTCAAAGCTAGAACAAGATATGACTCTATATGAATGCCTCCGACGGTGTACCGGGATATGCAATGAATCAAGAGCGACATGTATGAAAATAATGAAAGTGGCCTTGCCACAAATACAATGTCAACTACATGATCATGCAAAGAGCAATATGACAAAAGTAATGCGTGTCATATGAACGGAACGGTGGAAAGTTGCATGGCAATATATCTCGGAATGGCTATGGAAATGCCATAATAGGTAGGTATGGTGGCTGTTTTGAGGAAGGTATATGGTGGGTGTATGGTACCGACGAAAGTTGCGCGGCACAAGAGAGGCTAGCAATGGTGGAAGGGTGAGGATGCGTATAATCCATGGACTCAACATTAGTCAAAAGAACTCATGTACTTGTTGCAAAACTCTAGAAGTCATCAAAAACCAAAGCACTATGCGCATGCTCCTAGGGAGATAGATTGGTAGGAAAAGACCATCGCTCGTCCCCGACCGCCACTCATAAGGAAGACAATCAATAAATAAAATTGTGCTCCAACTTCATCACAAAGCGGTTCACCATACGTGCATGCTACGGGAATCACAACCCTCAACACAAGTATTTTTCATAATCACGTCAACTAGCATGACTTTAATATCACTACCTCCATATCTCAAAACAATTATCAAGCATCAAATTTATCATAGCATCCAATTCTTTTCTATGATAGTTTTTATTATACCCAACTTGGATGCTCATCATTCTAGGACCAACTTTGTAACCATAGCAAATACCATGCTGTTCTAAAAGACTCTCAAAAAGATATAAGTGAAGCATGAGAGCTAGCAATTTCTACCAAATATAACCACCGCCGTGCTCTAAAAAATATAAGTGAAGCACTAGAGCAAATGACAAACTACTCCGAAAGATATAAGTGAAGATCAATGAGTAGTCGAATAATTGTGCAACTATGTGAAGACTCTCTAAAATTTAAGGAATTTCAGATCTTGGTATTGTATTCAAATAGCAAGCAAAACAAAATAAAATGACATTGCAAGGATAGCACAACTCATGTGAAGAAGCAAAAACTTAGGCTCAACCGATACTAACCGATAGTTGTTGAAGAAGAAAGGTGGGATGCCTACCGGGGCATCCCCAAGCTTAGATGCTTGAGACTTATTCAAATATTATATTGGGGTGCCTTGGGCATCCCCAAGCTTGAGCTTTTGTGTCTCCTTAATTCCTCTCATATCAAGGTTTCTCCATTTCTCAAGAGCTTCATCCACACCAAACTCAACAAGAACTCATGAGATAGGTTAGTATAAACCAATGCAAAACCTTATCATTTTCTACTGTAACAAATCACTTAAATTATTATTCAACATTTAATACTAAATGTCTCTGCATATTTAATACTCCTATCCTCAAATAGAATCATTAAACAAGCAAACATATGCAAACAATGCAAACATAACAGCAATCTGTCAAAACAGTACAGTCTATAAAGAATGCAAGATTCATCATACTTACCTAACTCCAAAAATTATGAAATAAAATTCCCACTGTAGTAAATTTATCATAGCTCATTATGCAAAAAGTTTCAACGTTATATCATGCTCTGAATGTTCAGATCCAAATGATACAAAATAAAAGTTCATATTAACATGAAAATGGTGATACTTCAAGCATACTAATCAAAGTAATCATGTCTTCTCAAAATAACATGGCCAAAGAAAGTTATCCCTACAAAATCATATAGTCTGACTGTTTCTCTATCTTCATCACACAAAGTATTTAATCATGCACAACCCCGATGACAAGCCAAGCAATTGTTTCATACTTTAATAATCTCAAACTCTTTCAACTTTCACGCAATACATGAGCGTGAGCCATGGACATAGCACTATACACTACTAGGAAAAGGGCTATAGATAGAATTGATACTAATGGCGCACCAGGTAAGTAGTGCGCCACTACTATATACTAATGGCGCACCGGTTGGAGGTGCGCCATTAGTGTGGAAGACACTAATGGCGCACCAGACACACGGTGCGCCACTAGTATTGATTTTTTTTCCATTTTTCCATACATACTAATGGCGCATGATGTCAAAGTGCGCCATTACTAGTTCTAACTAGTAATGGCGCACCTTATAGACAGTGCGCCATCAGTATATTTTTTTTTTACTTTTTTGCAAAACTACTAATGGCGCACCATGTAAAAGTGCGCCATTACTAGTAAAAATTAAGTGGTGAAATTACCTTTTTTTGATAGGTAAGTAAGGGGAAAGCTATCTTCATGATGTAGATCTACTTTTTTTCTCCCTAGCTCGCTCCAACAACGTGCACATGCACTTTTTGTGGCCTAGCTAGATCTATGTATGTTTATGGTGTTGCTTGTGTTTGTGGTGTTGCATATATGTTTGTGTTTGCAGGTACCGGTATTTGAAATGCGATAGTTGCCAATATTTTGCCGTAATGTTGATTCATTTCCGTTTCGGCGAGAATTTTGGCACTATGCATTCTTTTTTGTCCTATTTTTAGGGAAGGTCATACCAAAATTTTTCTTGGTTCTAAAATATCGTTTTGCTCTACCCCGCAGGTGACCATGGTTCGCACGATGACCAAAGGCATCGTGAATAGGTTTTTGAGCTCTGCGAAGGCCGAGATGCTTCAAAAGAACGAGACGGAGATAAGATGTCCGTGTCGAAGATGCAAGCTGAAGAGCCTTATTGCGGACCCGGATTCCGGGCAGGTGCGGGACCACCTGCTCTTGCGTGGTTTCATGGATGGCTATCAGTGGCAAGGTGATGAAGATGACTATGAAGTCGTCCATGGGGGCCGGACAAGAAATAAGGAAGGGCAACAAGACAAGTACCACCGCGGCGAGGGCGGGTGAGAAGACGAAAAATCTCCAGGACATGATCACGGCGGTGATGCTGTACACAGTCATCATGTAGAAGATGTCGTACATGACGATGAGGAAGACCAAGACGAAGGGCATGATCATGAAGATGAAGATGCCGGAGCAGACGACGATGGAGGCTGGGTGCAGGACCCTCATATTCAAGAGCTGCTTCTCAAGCAGACGGATAACGCAAGAGCTGCCGCCCGAGAGAAAGCCAAGCTGGATCAACTGGAGATAGACGCGGTTACTCCATTGTATGAAGGATGCAGGCCCGAGGATACCCGCCTGAAAGTAATGCTCATGGCTTTGGAGATGAAGGTAAAACACAAAATGACCGATGCATGCTTCGACGAGAACATGTCATTCTAGCACGAACGTCTTCCCAAGGGGAACAAGTGCCCGACCAGTTTCGAGGAGGCGAAGAAAATCGTGTGTCCTCTGGATTTACCGCACATGAAATACCATGTGTGCATGAAAAATTGCATCATTTATCGGGACGAGCACGCAGAGTCTACCATATGTCCAGTGTGCGGCGTCACTCGATACAAGAAGAGGAAGAAAGCTCCTTGAAAATCGGTGTGGTATTTTCCGATCACTCCTCGTCTGCAGCGGTATTTCGCAGACCCTAAGGTAGCAAAGCTCCTGCGTTGGCACGCGGATAGGGAGGAGAAGAAGCGGGAATATGACGGAAATGATCCGGAGATAAATAAAAAAGACAAGATGCTAAGTCACCCTAAGGATGCGAGCTAGTGGCAAGCGTTGAACTTCGAATACCCAGAATTTGGGAAGGATCCAAGGAACATCGTGCTGGGTGTGAGCACCGATGGAGTTAATCCGTTTGGCAGCCAGAGAAGCACACATAGCACCTGGCCTGTGTTTGTGTGGATGTACAACCTCCCCCCTGGTTGTGCATGAGGAGGAAGTACATTCACATGAGTATGCTAATTGAAGGGCCGAAACAACCAAGGAACAACATCAATCTATATCTGGGGCTGCTGAAGGAGGAGCTAGACACGCTGTGGAAAATGCCAGCCAATACGTGGGACGCTGCAGAGAAAGAATATTTCCCTATGAGAGCCGCACTGCTCACGACGGTCCACGACTATCTCGGTTACGGATATCTCGTGGGGCAGGTAGTCCACGGATTTTCTGGATGCGTAAGGTGCATGGATGACACAACGTATCGCCAGCTAGATAGAGATCCCGGGTCTTCGAAAACCGTGTTCATGGGACATCGAAGGTGGCTTTGCGACAATGACCCGTGGAGGAAACACAAGGATCTGTTCGATGGTGAAACCGAACCCTGAAAACGCCCGTGTACAAGGAGCAGCGAGGAAATAGACGAGCTGTTGAAAAATTGGAAAGACTGCCCACTGCCGGGAAAGAAGCAAAAGGCGCCAGAGCCGGGAAAAAAGCGAAAGGCGCTAGAGCCGCTGCTGAAGGTATGGAAAACGAGGTCTGTTTTCTGGGACTTGCCGTACTGGAAGATCCACCGTGTGCCTCACAGCCTTGATGTCATGCATATCACGAAGAACATGTGCGAGAGTCTGCTTGGTACCCTGCTCAACATGCCAGAGAGGGCTAAAGATGGGCCGAAAGCAAGGGCAGACTTGAAATCAATGGGCATCAGGCAGGAGCTTCATGCTAATAAGGATGATGATGATGATGATGATGATGATGAGGCGAAGCAGGACACAGAAAGTCGTCGCAAAGGCAAAAAGGCCAAGAAGACCGGAAATGACTACCCTCCCGCGTGCTTCACTCTAAGTCAGGAGGAGATCGAGCAGTTTTTCACCTGCCTCCTAGGAGTAAACCTTCCTTATGGTTACGCGGGGAAGATAAGCAGATACCTAGACCCAGCGAAGCAGAAGTTCAGCGGGATGAAGTCTCACGACTGTCATGTGCTGATGACGCAGATACTTCCAGTTGCAATTCATGGGATCATGGACGCACACGTCTGTGAAATGCTATTTGGCCTATGCAACTTTTTCGACGTCATCTCTCGGAAGTCGATTGGCGTGAGGCAACTCAGAAGGCTACAGGAAGAGATCGTGGTGATACTATGCGAGCTTGAGATGTAGTTCCCGCCCGCATTCTTCGACGTTATGGTGCATCTGCTGGTCCATATCGTGGAGGATATCATCCAACTCGGGCCGACATTCCTGCACAACATAATGCCGTTCGAAAGGATGAACGGTGTCATCAAAGGATACGTTCGCAACATGTCACGTCCAGAGGGAAGTATAGCCAGGGGCTTTTTGACCGAAGAGTGCATCTCCTACTGCACGAATTATCTAGGCATCGAGAACCCCGTTGGTCTGCCCGTCAACAGGCACCTACGCAGGCTCTCTGGATGGGGTCACCGCGAGGGTCGCCGCGAAATGCATGTCGACTTCGAGGGTCGACTCGCCGACTTTGAAAGAGCAAACCTACTCGCGCTACAACACATAGACGTGGTCGATCCTTGGGTGGTAGAGCACAAAACCTTTATTGAGAAGACGCACAATGACCGAGGCCTTCAGAGGACGGACGGAGATATAATCAAAGAGCACAACTCATGTTTCACGCGTTGGTTCAAGCAGAAGCTTCTGTCGTACCCTTTACATGAGGATTCTTCCATGGAAGAACAACTCATATTCGCCTTGTCACAGGGCGCCGAGCACAACCTGATGACCTATGAGGCGTACGATATCAACGGCTACACATTCTACACCGAGGACAAGGACATGAAGAGCGATGGTTATCAGAACTCCGGGGTAACGATGGAATCCTACACCGGCAACAACAAGGACAGATACTACGGAAGGATCTAGGAGATCTGGGAGCTGAGCTACGCTGGAGAGAAGGTCCCGATGTTCTGTGTCTGATGGGCCAAGAGCGTCCTAAAAGAAGACCGGTATTTCACCACCATGGTTATACCCGAAGCCAAATCCAAGACCGCGGGCGCAAACGTCACCGCAAAAAATGAGCCATGGGTACTGGCTTCCCAAGTGGACCAATGCTTCTTCATTACCGACCCGTCAAAGCCCAGTCATGTTGACGTGAGGAGAGGCAAAAGGAAGATCATCGAAATGGATGGAGTAGCCAATGAGCAAGACTTCGACAAGTACGGCGACCCGAAGATCGAACATGACGACGACGATGAAGTAGCAGCACACACCACAAGAAGAAGCAGGGCAACCCTACCTAAAGGACGTCCGTTCCACAGAAGAACTCCATTTGCGAAAAAGAAGGGCAAGAAGATTGTGAACAGATAGCTAGCTAAGATCGATTGTATTTCATGGGCACTTTTTGATATCATGAATATTTTTAAATTTCATGGACACTTTTGGATCTCGATCTCGATCCCACCCGCACCCTCCCCCGCTAGCTCCACCGCCGCCGACGATCCACCGCAACCCTCCCCCGCTAGCTCCACCGCCGCCGACGACCCACCGCAACCCTCCCCCGCTAGCTCCACCGCCGCCGACGAGCCACCGCAACCCTCCCTCGCTCCACCGTCGCCAACGAGCACCCCCCGCACCCTTCTCCGCTCCACCACCGCCGAAGAGCACCCCCCGCACCCTCCCTCACTCTACCGCCACCGACAAGCACCCCCGTTTCATATTCATATTCATTTTTCAAAAAATAATAATAATAAAGTGTAGACTACAATTGTTGTTAAACAACAATTATTACTGTTTTTATAAAAAAATATTACTGTTTCATATTCATATTCATTTTCTAAAAAATTATTACATGCAACAAAAAATAAAAATAAATTACTTATGGCGCACCTCTGGCTGGTGCGCCATTGCTATATATAAAAAAAAGATTACTAATGGTGCACCTCTTCCTGGTGTGCCGTTGCTATGTAAATTTTTTTTACTAATGGCGCACCGACCGCGGGTGCGCCATTAGTAAGATTCCCCCTAGCTAATTCCCTCCCTCTCGCCAGATCCCCTTCGTCCCTCTCCCTCACCAGATCCACTTCCCCCCGCTGCCCCGACCCACGCCGCCGCCGCCCCCGCGTCTCCGTCTCCGTCGCCGCCCCCAGTCAGCCCCTGCCCTGCCCCCCATCGCCGTCTGCTCCCAATCCACCCCCTCCCTCGCCTTCACCGCACCCACCCACCCCCTGCCTCGCCTTCCCAGCCCTCAAAACCCTAGAAACCTGCGGCGCCTCTCCGCTCGAGCTCCACCGTGCGAGGCGACAGGCAAGGCGGCGGGCGGAATCTGCTTCAACACCGGGCCAGCGAGCCACGGAAGTAGGACGCGACGACGCTCGACCCCTCCACCCCCCCTCCACCTCTTCTTCCTCGGGGAAGCAGAGCCGAAGCGGAAGCAGAGCCGAACTCGCCGCTGTAGACATGCTCGCTCGCCCCCAGTAGACGTGCTCGCCGCTGTAGACGTGCTCGTCGGGGCCTCTCCTCCGACGTCACCGGTGAGCCACCGCGCCCTGCCCTCTCCCTCTCTGCTCCTCCCTCCTTGCCCTCTCCCTCTCTGCTCGATCCCCTCTCTTCTCTGTCTCCACCTTCTGTTCTTGCCTGTGAGGTGTTTGATTAAATGTCAATTCAAACGACTGATGCAGCCGCGCCCACCGAAGCACCACGACCGCGTCTGCGACCTCGTCTCTGCTCCACCACCGTCTACGACCTCGTCTGCGACCGCGTCCGTCGAGGTGAGTTCTTACATGGATCACCTTGTAATACTACATTCATGGATCACCTTATATATGCTGTCAATTGATGGATATGGACACGGTGGGAAAAGGATCGATCGAGAGCTTTATGAAGATTTATAATAATACTCAGAAGGGAAGCATTCATGTGGCGAATGATTGGATGCAGTAGTGTGTGCACCAAAATTTAGTGTTGTCTGCATTTTGGTTGTAATCTGGGTTAACTATGATTTTTCCCTTTTTTGGCTTTGCTATTATGAACATAAATAGTTGGTAGCAATTTCAAGTGATATATATGTGGTACATTGCCATTAATGAAATAAATGGAATCATTCATCTCATTCCATGCATGGTCTGTGTATGATGCTGTCAAGATCCTTGCTAAGTTCCTTTGCAATACTACATTCTTCCAACTAATGCAAGAAAAATCAGAGAAGCCACTCCTTCTAACTACACTAGAGATTGTAGTTAAGTTCTAAATAATCACCCACTAATTGCACCCTTCTAATTAACTGCACAGGAGATCCACCCCTGTAACCACTCCAATGCATCAACAGAGAAGTTTGCTACATGATTGCCATTATACTCCTTGCTGCTAGTTGCATTATTTCTCAGTGCTACAAAATGTGTTTAACTTGTAGCTTCTAGATTAAGTGAGTAGCCAGTACTTTAGTGAGTAGCTTAACTTGTTTAAGTACTGCCAGTTAGTAGTACTGATATTAAATGATGCATCTAGACATGGAGCAGTGTAGTGGCATGGCCATTGACCTATGGCTGGCATCTAGACAGCACACACATATATACAGAGGCACATTGTGGTGCTGCTTTGTTTCTGTGATCACATTGTGGTGCCTGGCACATTTGCCCCATCATTTCGTTACCCCTTTCTCCTGAAACGTTGATTAATTTCCGTTTCGGTTGAGAATGGGGCACTCCTAGGTCAAGAAAATTAGCAAAGGTCATGCCCAATTTTCTTGACCTAGAAGGTGCCCGATTCTCAACCGAAACAAAAATTAATCAGCATGTATCTTGACATCAACCAACTTTCTGGACACATCCCTCGACAACTAGGTTATCTTGAGAACTTAGAGGAGTTGTGGCTTTGCTACAACACACTAATAGGTTCCATCCCAAACTGCCTAGGACTTGGACCTTAGCAACAACACACTAACAGGTTCCATCCCAAAACACCTAGGTAATATCACAAACATCTCTCAATTTTTCCTTGACAATAGCCCCAGTTGTGTATTCCCAGAGTACTGTAGTCAGTAGCTTAACTTGTTTAAGTACTGCTAATTAGTTGTACTGATATTAAATGATGCCTGAAATGATGTATCATGTATCTTTAGCATGATCTATTTCAGATAATAAATGATGCTTGAAATGAATTCTTGTGTAAGTGAAGGCTTGCTATGTTGTTGCAGCCAGCTATGTTCTGTTTCCTCATTTGGATTACTCAGTTATTTAGTTTATTATTACTTGGGAAAAGTACTGTGAGAAAAAATGATTATCTGCATTGCATTGTTAAATGTTGTACTTGGGCACAATACCTTTTCATCCATCATTTACACTGTGAATCCAATACCAGTTGCCCATGCTGATTATTTCACTTCAAACAGGCCACCTAGTGGCACAAAGCTCCATCAGAAACAGAATCAAAGCAGTGTAGTGGCATGGCCATTGACCTGTGGCTGGCATCTAGACACCACACACATACATACAGAGGCACATTGACTATTACTATGGCAAGTACTGTGTCAAGTAATCCATGTGTTTTTGTTGGCAGTTTATCATGAAATTGCAGGTACCCCGAGAGGCCCTTGAGTTTGCCGGAATGTCGATTAACTTCCGTTCCGGCAAATTCGGGTACTCCATATGTCCTATTTTCAGCAAAGGTCATGCTGAAATTTTCCGTGAATTTTAGCATGACCTTGCTAAAAATAGGACATATGGGGTACTTGCGACTAATGCATGGGCTGGGGTATCTTAGTACTTAGTTAAGTAGGATCAACTGCCCCGCCATTCTTGCTGCATTAAACCATAGGTGGCAATAGAGCCAAGTGATTAGGCCCAACTTAGAATTCTCCTTAGCATCGATAAACCCTAGATGATAAACCCAACATAGGTGGCAATAGAGCCAAGTGATTAGTGCCAAGTGATTAGGCCCAACCTAGGGTGCCTCGGCTTAGGCTTTTAGGGTGCCTCGGCATCGACAAACCCTAAATGATAAAAGCTTAGATTTTAGGATGCCTCGGTGTCGACAAACCCTAAATGATGAGACCATGATCTTGTTCCTTGACAATAACCAACTTTTTGACCAAACTTTTTTCCTATTTAGAGTGAAACATGGCCCACAACGATGAGGCCGGTGGTTCGGGTGGTAAGCAATTCTAGGAGCTCTCCCAGGAGATGGAGGAACAACCTCACCGCTATGAGGACGCAGCGAAAGACACCGATCCTGATTACACAACCCCTAGTAGCGTCGGGGATGACACCACTGATGGTGCCGCCGAGGATGCCACCACTGATGATGGCGGCGCACACACAGATGGCAGCCAACCAAAGAAGCAAAGGAAGGACCGGCGCCCAAATGCGCTCCGCACCCTCAAGGAGGAATTCACTCAAGTGGACTCCTACGGGAATCCAACGGAGCCCAAACATATAGTCAAGGGGTACACGCTTCAGCTCGGGTGCATTCTCCGGAGCACCGTCTCGATCAACACCGATAACCTTAGGAATAAGGACCACGGGAATTTGCGCAACCTCCTCTTGACGAAGCTGCACGAATGATACAAGTTCCCCGCCGGATTTGAAAACACACGCCTCTCAGGGAATAAAGTGAACAGTGCTGCCCTCACGAAGATGAGCATGGCCCTGTCTACTTGGAGAAGCACGGTGAAGAGAATGATTGATAAAGGTGATACTTATGAGAAGATCAAGGCGAAATATCCTTTGATGAGTGAAGATGAGTACAAGGAGTTCAAGATCAAATGCGAGAGCAGCGCAACCTTCAAATCAAGTCAGTGGGGGAAAGAAATGCGGGAGTTGAACTTAGGGGAACACAAACTTGGTCCAGGCGGTTACAGAGTGGCGGAGCCTATATGGGACAAGGAGGACGCGGAGCGTGCCGAGCAAGGCCTACCGCCCCGCTTCGAGAAATACAGCGGTAACAAGCAGACCAGGAACTATGTCAGGGCCCGGTACAAGGAGGACCCGATAACAAAGGAGCTTACCACGGATCCAAAGACCAGGGCGCTTGAGCTTGTTCTGGTAAGGAATACACCCCCGCGTAATTAGCTCCATATGGTTGCACTCTAATTAATCCTCAATATTTCTAAATGGTTCACGTTCCTTTCGCAGGACACTGAAAGTAGTAGCGCGGGGTCGTCTCAGAGCTCCCCTTTCGACACCCCTTTAAATTGGGCGTTGAACATAATGAAAAGCAAGGATAAGCTCACTAAGCCGACGTCAGCTGGTCGTGTGGCCAGCAAAGGCTTGTCCACAAAATGGGGGTCATACTATACCGCTGGTGTGCGGAAGGAGAAAAAGGCCAGCTCGGAAAGCCAGACGCGCGAGGTTGAAGCACTCAAAGCACAAGTGGCGCGGATTCCGGAGCTTGTCCAAGAGCAAGTGGAACAACAACTGGGAACTAAGCTCAACGCCATGGTGCCTACATTGATTCATGGGCTGACGACGTGGATTGCTGGCGGCCAATAGGGGCCTCCCCCGGTTCCCAGCTTCACGGCCAGCAACTCGCACAGCGCGCAGGCGGCGCCATTGGTGTCTCCGGCGGCACCATTGGTGTCTCCGGCGGCGGCGCCATTGGTGTCTCCGGCGGAGGCGGTATTCGTGTCTCTGGCGCCGGCACGGGCATTGGAGCTTAATGCACCCGGGTGTACGCCGGCCGGCACCTCGCCAGCAAGCGCCCCCTCCGTCAGTTGCACGCCCGTCGTTGGCGGTGCCTTGACATTAGCCGAGCTCGATGGCATCACAGTAACTAAGCCTCTCGGCCGATGACTTCATCTCCTTGCCTTTGACTGGGCATCCCTGACGCCCTGTACATGTTTTCGCAGGGCACCGCCGACATTCCTTGCACTCTTCTGCACTTCGTGGGCGCCGAGTTGGTCGATGTCGCCAAGGGCAGAATCGTTCAACCGGGCAACCCCATGTTCCACGGTAATCCGATGCCACCCACAATGTATAGGGTTGAAGTGGTTCGGGTGCTGCCAGGCTGCGACGAGCTGTTACCTCCGGTTCGACCCGCTGGGGCCGACGAAGAAGATGAGATGACTCTCAGTGCATGCGTAAACTGGCCCCTGCTTTGGCCGAAGAGCCAGATTCGTTTGGGGGCGGGGGACACCACCCCACAGACAAGACCGCCAGTCGTGCCGGTGCCAAGCCATGGCAAGAACGTCGCAACGCTACCGGACCTGCCGGACATCCCTATGTCAGACATCCCTATGGCACAGGATCCGGACAGCCCTATGGCACAGGATCCGGACGATGACGACAACGACGACAGTACATTTACCAAAGTCGATAAGTACTTTGCCGAACATGGGTACGCTGATGAGTTCTGCGGGCCTCTTTCTCAAGAACCCAACCAAGACGACCACAATCTAGCTGGTACGGCGGAGAAATCCAATTGCAACAGGCGTCGTCTGGTGTTCAGTTCTCAGGAGACGCCTCCAGCTCCCGCCTTCACCGAGCCTCAGATAGCTGAGGTGCGAAATATTATCAGCCTCAACACGCTCAAGAAGGCGGTCTGTGAGCTGAACTCGGTCCCATTACAGGAGATCAAGAAGAAGGGACGGAAACGAAAGACTAACAAGGGCGCCGGTGCGAGCCAGCCGGCACCAAGTTCGATCCGTGCTCAGGACGGGCCACCTTCACCTAAGGATATCTCGAGGAGGGTGCATGTGGCGGGTAGGGCGATGCTACCGCCAAATATGCTGAATGCTGCAACCGGTGCTATACGGAGTCTGCACGACAGTGTTCTTTCTTTGGAGAAGCGGCGTCTCAGAGAGAAGGATGTGGCATACCCGGTTTTCGTGGCCAAGGTGCCAGAGGGCAAGGGCTTTGTGGATGGCGACATCGGGGGTACGATCGCCCTGCGGTTTGATGACATCTTTGCTATGTTTAACCTTCATCCGCTGCACTACACCTTCGTTCGGCTGTTTTCGCTGAGTATGGAGATGCGGATCATTAGAGACAAGACCCCGGACATCGTGATAGTCGACCCCTTCTACATGCGTGCCAAGCACTTGAGCAGCGCTGGGGACCGCCAAGTTGCGAGTTCACACCTCGAAGGCGTCATTCTGGCAAACCCAGATAAGGATAACTTCCTTGTGGCTTACTTTCCCGAGTAAGTCATCCCTTAACCGCCCCGTAACATATGATTTCTTAGATTTCGATCGTTCTTTTTTTTTCTAACATTCTGTGTTCTGTGCAGCGACACACATTGCACACTCATCCTCTTAAGCCCGAAATATTCCATGGCCACGTATTTCGACCCGAACCGTAAGTTCAAGATAGACTACACAAATGTCAAGAAAGTTCTTGATGATGTTCTCCCCGGCTACGCCAAATCTGGAGGCACCTTCACCAGGACTGTTCGTAAGTACGGCAAGCACATGTTCTCACACAATACGAAGTTCTGCTGCGTCAAGCAGCCGCCTGGCAGTCAGAAGGATGCCTACTACGCCCTCCATCACATGCGGGCGATCGTAAGGGACCATCATCAACTTCTGCTACCAGATAATCTCAAAGATTGGGCCGCGAACTTGTCGGCAATCCAGGACGCGGACCTCAGACAAGAATTCTTTCGCATCCAGTCAGACTTTGCGGACATCATCCATCAAGATGTCCTTCATACGTCAGGGCAGTTCTTCCTCACATATCAACCGTCCAACAATGAGATAGATGGAATGCTACAAATGCAGGGTGACAACGACCATGATTTCATGACCATCACGACAGATGGCGGCTTCATCCACGCTCCTGTCCGATGAGTCGAGTCGAAAGTAGTGATGTGTAGTTCTGAAACATTGATTGGCTCATGTTGTAATTAAAATTTAATGAATTCGTATGTCTCTTTGGTTTGGACAGTCGTTCAACTTAGATGTAATCGATGCTATTTATTTGTAGGACCATGAATCGTGCTATTAATGTCTTGCTTTTCTCTTCCGTTCCTTTTGTTGCATACTTACATATTGCTTATGTATTGTCTGTTGTTTGGCTTGTGCATAGAGATGTCGTTGTATGTCGTGTACAAGGGTAAGGTTCCCGGAGTCTACGACGACTGGGAGGAGTGTCGGAGACAGGTTCACCGTTTCAGCGGTAACAGTTACAAAGGGTACACCACTAGGGCAGAGGCCGAATCTAGATACGCCCGCTATCTAGCGGGAGAGAGGAGGGAGCGTTGGAGGAACCGGATGAAGACCAGTTTGATTGCGATGATGCTCATCGTGATGACCACAACTCTCTTCTATGTGATGGTAGTTTAGATGATCGATATCGACTTGTAATGTGAAGACAAACTCGATACTCGCGGTCTTGAGACTTGTAATGTTTTATCTTTGTTCAGTCTTTTGAATTTGGAGACTAATATGATGAATTGTATTCAAAGACTAATCTTCTATTGTATTCGATGAATCTGATGTTGCTGTGTGCTACTATCTATATTCTGTCCAATAATATATTTTGTAACCTGTGCAAAAATCAGAAAAGTAAAAAAAAACCAAATATTCATACTAATGGCGCATCACCACCAGGTGCGCCATTAGTATGCCAAAGGATACTAATGGCGCATCAACATAGCATGCGCCATCAGTATGACAAAGCACATGCTTAGGTATGGCCCCCCGGGAGGCACACTAATGGCGCATTGTGTAACATACTAATGGCGCACTGCTTGGTGCGCCATTAGTATACCAGATACTAATGGCGCACCAGTGGTGCACCATTAGTAAAATATACTAGTGGCATGCTACTAATGGCGCACTGGTAATGCGCCATTAGTAGGCAAAACAAGTGCGCCATTAGTAGGCCTTTTCCTAATGCGGCATTAGTAGGCAAAACAAGTTCCTAGGATTGGTTCTGTTCCAAAAATAACTTTGCCGAAGGTTTCATTCCGTTTGGACTCCGTTTGATATTCGTTTTCTTCGAAATACTGAAACAGGCAATAAAACAACAATATGGGTTGGGCCTCCGATTAGTAGGTTAGTCCCAAAAATGATATAAATGTGTAAAGTAAAGCCCATAAACATCCAAAAAGGGTAATATAATACTCCCTCTGTTCCAAAATAGATGACTCAACTTTGTACTAACTTTAGTACAAAGTTGAGTCATCTATTTTGGAACTGAGGGAGTAGCATGGAACAATCAAAAATTATAGATACGTTGGAGACATATCAAGCATCCCCAAGCTTAATTCCTGCTCGTCCTCGAGTAGGTAAATGATAAAACAGAATTTTTGATGTGGAATGCTACCTAGCATAATTCTCAATGTAATTTTCTTTATTGTGGCGTGAATGTTCAGATCCAAATGATACAAAATAAAAGTTCATATTAACATGAAAATGGTGATACTTCAAGCATACTAATCAAAATAATCATGTCTTCTCAAAATAACATGGCCAAAGAAAGTTATCCCTACAAAATCATATAGTCTTACTGTTTCTCTATCTTCATCACACAAAGTATTTAATCATGCACAACCCCGATGACAAGCCAAGCAATTATTTCATACTTTAATAATCTCAAACTCTTTCAACTTTCACGCAATACATGAGCGTGAGCCATGGACATAGCACTATATGTGGAATAGAATGGTGGTTGTGGAGAAGACAAAAAAGGAGAAGATAGTCTCACATCAACTAGGCGTATCAACGGGCTATGGATATGCCTATTAATAGATATCAATGTGAGTGAGTAGGGATTGCCATGCAACGGATGCACTAGAGCTATAAATATATGAAAGCTCAACAAAAGAAACTAAGTGGGTGTGCATCCAACTCGCTTGCTCACGAAGACCTAGGGCATTTTGAGGAAGCCCATCATTGGAATATACAAGCCAAGTTCTATAATGAAAAATTCCCACTAGTATATGAAAGTGACAACATATGAGACTCTCTATGATGAAGATCATGGTGCTACTTTGAAGCACAAGTGTGGAAAAAGAGATAGTAGCATTGTTCCTTCTCTCTTTTTCTCTCATTTTATTTTTTTCCCTTTTTTTATTTTTCTTTTTTTTTCTTTTCTTTTTTTCTCCTTCTTTGGCCTTCTTATTTTCTTTTTGGCCTTTCTCTCTTTTTTTTTTCTTTTTTTCTTTTTGTAAAGTCCGAAGTCTCATCCCGACTCGTGGGGGAATCATAGTCTTCATCATCCTTTCCTCACTAGGACAATGCTCTAATAATGAAGATCATCACACTTTTATGGATTTACAACTCAAGAATTACAACTCAAAGCTAGAACAAGATATGACTCTATATGAATGCCTCCGACGGTGTACCGGGATATGCAATGAATCAAGAGCGACATGTATGAAAATAATGAAAGTGGCCTTGCCACAAATACAATATCAACTACATGATCATGCAAAGAGCAATATGACAAAAGTAATGCGTGTCATATGAACGGAACGGTGGAAAGTTGCATGGCAATATATCTCGGAATGGCTATGGAAATGCCATAATAGGTAGGTATGGTGGCTGTTTTGAGGAAGGTATATGGTGGGTGTATGGTACCGACGAAAGTTGCGCGGCACAAGAGAGGCTAGCAATGGTGGAAGGGTGAGGATGCGTATAATCCATGGACTCAACATTAGTCAAAAGAACTCATGTACTTGTTGCAAAACTCTAAAAGTCATCAAAAACCAAAGCACTATGCGCATGCTCCTAGGGAGATAGATTGGTAGGAAAAGACCATCGCTCGTCCCCGACCGCCACTCATAAGGAAGACAATCAATAAATAAAATTGTGCTCCAACTTCATCACAAAGCGGTTCACCATACGTGCATGCTACGGGAATCACAACCCTCAACACAAGTATTTTTCATAATCACGTCAACTAGCATGACTTTAATATCACTACCTCCATATCTCAAAACAATTATCAAGCATCAAATTTATCATAGCATCCAATTCTTTTCTATGATAGTTTTTATTATACCCAACTTGGATGCTCATCATTCTAGGACCAACTTTGTAACCATAGCAAATACCATGCTGTTCTAAAAGACTCTCAAAAAGATATAAGTGAAGCATGAGAGCTAGCAATTTCTACCAAATATAACCACCGCCGTGCTCTAAAAAATATAAGTGAAGCACTAGAGCAAATGACAAACTACTCCGAAAGATATAAGTGAAGATCAATGAGTAGTCGAATAATTGTGCAACTATGTGAAGACTCTCTAAAATTTAAGGAATTTCAGATCTTGGTATTGTATTCAAACAGCAAGCAAAACAAAATAAAATGACATTGCAAGGATAGCACAACTCATGTGAAGAAGCAAAAACTTAGGCTCAACCGATACTAACCGATAGTTGTTGAAGAAGAAAGGTGGGATGCCTACCGGGGCATCCCCAAGCTTAGATGCTTGAGACTTATTCAAATATTATATTGGGGTGCCTTGGGCATCCCCAAGCTTGAGCTTTTGTGTCTCCTTAATTCCTCTCATATCAAGGTTTCTCCATTTCTCAAGAGCTTCATCCACACCAAACTCAACAAGAACTCATGAGATAGGTTAGTATAAACCAATGCAAAACCTTATCATTTTCTACTGTAACAAATCACTTAAATTATTATTCAACATTTAATACTAAATGTCTCTGCATATTTAATACTCCTATCCTCAAATAGAATCATTAAACAAGCAAACATATGCAAACAATGCAAACATAACAGCAATCAGTCAAAACAGTACAGTCTGTAAAGAATGCAAGATTCATCATACTTACCTAACTCCAAAAATTATGAAATAAAATTCCCACTGTAGTAAATTTATCATAGCTCATTATGCAAAAAGTTTCAACATTATATCATGCTCTGAATTTTCTAGGGAATTTTTGCAACAGCGGTAAACTTTCTGTTTTTAAACAGCAACATGTATACTAGCAAAATAAGCATGGCAAAGGCTATCCTTGACATTTTTATTGAAAATAAAGATGCAAAACATTATTCTAAATAACAGAAATATAATACTAACAAAATAAAATGATGCTCCAAGCAAAACACATATCATGTGGTGAATAAAAATATAGCTCCAAGTAAAGTTACCGATGAACGAAGACGAAAGAGGGGATGCCATCCGGGGCATCCCCAAGCTTAGGCTCTTGGTTGTCCTTGAATATTACCTTGGGGTGCCTTGGGAATACACAAGCTTAGACTCTTGCCACTCCTTATTCCATAGTCAATCGAATCTTTACCCAAAACTTGAAAACTTCACAACACAAAACTCAACAAAAAACTCGTAAGCTCGGTTAGTATAAGAAAATAAAACCACCACTTAGGTACTTTAATGAACTCATTATAAATTCATATTAGTGTAATATCTACTGTATTCCAACTTATATATGGTTCATACCCTCGGATACTACTCATAGATTCATCAAAATAAGCAAACAACACATAGAAAACAGAATCTGTCAAAAACAGAACAGTCTGTAGTAATCTGTATCAAACGTATACTTCTGGAACTCCAAAAATCATACCAAATTAGGAAGTCCTAAAACATTTGTGTATCAATCCAGAGCAAAAAGAATCAGATCATAAGCACGTTTATGTGAATTAAAAAAACTAATTTACTGGGTGCAAAAGTTTCTGATTTTCAGCAGGATCAACACAACTATCACCGAAAGCTATCCTAAAGGTCTTACTTGGCACTTTATTGAAACAAAAGCTATAAAACATGATTACTACAGTAGCATAATCATGTGGACACACAAAAACAGTAAGGGTAAATATTGGGTTGTCTCCCAACAAGTGCTTTTCTTTAATGCCTTTCTAGCTAGGCAGGATGATGACAATGATGCTCACATAAAAGATAGGGATTGAAACATAACGGGAGCATCATGAAATATATGACTAACACATTTAAGTCTAACCCACTTCCTATGCATAGGGATTTTGTGAGCAAACAACTTATGGGAACAATAATCTACTAGCATAGGAAGGTAAAACAAGCATAGCTTTAAGATTTTAAGCACATAGAGAGGAAGCTTGATATTATTGCAATTCCTACAAGCGTATATTCCTCCCTCATAATATGTTTCAGTAGCATCATGAATGAATTCAACAATATAACCAGCACCTAAAGCATTCTTTTCATGATCTACAAGCATAGAAAATTTACTACTCTCCACATAAGCAAAATTCTTCTCATGAATAGTAGTGGGAGCAAACTCAATAAAATAATTATCTTGTGAGGCATATTACAATTGAAAACTAACATCATGATGACGAGTTTCATGGTTATCATTATTCCTAATAGCATACGAGTAATCACAATAATCATCATAAATAGCAACTTTGTTCTCATAATCAATGGGAATCTCTTTCGAAATAGTGGAATCATCACTAAATAAAGTTGACACTCTTCCAAATCCACTTTAATGTTCATCACAATAAGATTCAACATCCTCCAAAATAGTGGGATCACTACTTCCTAAAGTTGACACTCTTTCAAACCCACTTTCATCAATATAATCATCATAAATAGGTGGCATGCTTTCATCATAATAAATTTGCTCATCAAAACTTGGGGGACAAAAAAATATCATCTTCATCAAACATAGCTTACACAAGCTTGTGGCTTTGCATATCATTAGCATCATGGATATTCAAGGCATTCGTACTAACAACATTGCAATCATGCTCATCATACAAAGATCTAGTACCAAACATTTTAATGCATTCTTCTTCTAGCACTTGAGCACAATTTTCCTTTTCATCATACTCACGAAAGATATTAAAAAGATGAAGCGTATGAGACAAACTCAACTCCATTTTTTTTGTAGTTTTCTTTTATAAACTAAACTAGTGATAAAACAAGAAACAAAAAGATTCGATTGCAAGATCTAAAGATATACCTTCAAGCACTCACCTCCCCGGCAACGGCGCCAGAAAAGAGCTTGATGTCTACTACACAACCTTCTTCTTGTAGACGTTGTTGGGCCTGCAAGTGCACAGGTTTGTAGGACAGTAGCAAATTTCCCTCAAGTGGATGACCTAAGGTTTATCAATCCATGGGAGGCGTAGGATGAAGATGGTCTCTCTCAAACAACCCTGCAACCAAATAACAAAGAGTCTCTTGTGTCCCCAACACACCCAATACAATGGTAAATTGTATAGGTGCACTAGTTCGGCAAAGAGATGGTGATACAAGTGCAATATAGATAGTAGATATGGGTATTTTAATCTGAAAAAATAAAAACAGCAAGGTAACTAATGATAAAAGTGAGCGTAAATGGTATTGCAATGATAGGAAACAAGGCCTAGGGTTCACACTTTCACTAGTGCAAGTTCTCTCAACAATAATAACATAGATAAATCATATAACAATCCCTCAACATGCAACAAAGAGTCACTCCAAAGCCACTAATAGCGGAGAACAAACGAAGAGATTATGGTAGGGTACGAAACCACCTCAAAGTTATCCTTTCTGTTCTATCTATTCAAGAGTTCATAGTAAAATAACACGAAGCTATTCTTTCCGCTCAATCTATCATAGAGTTCATACTAGAGTAACTCCTTAAGATACAAATCAACCAAAACCCTATTGTCACCTACATACTCCATTATCACCTCAAGTATCCGTGGGCATGATTATATGATATGCATCACACAATCTCAGATTCATCCAACCAACACAAAGTACTTCAAAGAGTGCCCCAAAGTTTCTACTGGAGAGTCAAGAAAACGTGTGCCAATCCCTATGCATAGGTTCATGGGCAGAACCCGCAAGTTGGTCACCAAAACATACATCAAGTGGCACGTGATATCCCATTGTCACCACAAATAAACACGGCAAGACATACATCAAGTGTTCTCAAATAAAAGACTCAATCCGATAAGATAACTTCAAGAGGAAACTCAATTCATCACAAGAGAGTAGAGGGGGAGAAACATCATAAGATCCAACTATAATAGCAAAGCTCGCGATACATCAAGATCGTGCCATAGAGAGAACATGAGAGAGAGAGAGAGAGAGATCAAACACATAGCTACTGGTACATACCCTCAGCCCCTAGGGTGAACTACTCCCTCCTCATCATGGATAGCGCCGGGATGATGAAGATGGCCACCGGTGATGGTTTCCCCCTTCGGCAGGGTGCCGAAACGGGATCCCGAGAGGATTTTGGTGGCTACAGAGGCTTGCGGCAGCGGAACTCCCGCTCTATCTTGATATTCGATGTTTTTAGGGTACGTGGGAATATATAGGCGAAAGAAGTCGGTCGAGGGAGCCTCGAGGGGCCCACGAGAGGGTAGGGCGCGCCCAGGGGGGTGGGCGCGCCCCCTTGTCTCATGGCCTCCTCAATGATCCCCTGGTTTGCACTCCAAGTTCCCGGGATTGGTTCTGTTCCAAAAATAACTTTGCCGAAGGTTTCATTCCGTTTGGACTCCGTTTCATATTCCTTTTCTTTGAAATACTAAAACAAGCAATAAAACAGCAATATGGGCTGGGCCTCCGGTTAGTAGGTTAGTCCCAAAAATGATATAAATGTGTAAAATAAAGCCCATAAACATCCAAAAAGGGTAATATAATAGCATGGAACAATCAAAAATTATAGATACGTTGGAGACGTATCACTTCCTTTGATTGTTACTTTATTTATAAAGCGGGGATGAAAGCCCGTTTTGAGAAAGCGGACATTGTTTGGATCTGTAGTAGTGAGAGAAAGAAAAAAGAAAGAAAAACTAAAGAAAAGAAAATGTGGTCCACAGTGGGTCAAATTGTATGTGGCGCACTGTCCGGAGACGCCCGAGCTCCTTCCAAAAGTTGTGTGGTCTGATTATTTCCAACTTGTCCCTATTGGAGAAGGCAACCTTTGTCCTCATCAAACCCTTCCAAAAGGAAGAGTAATTTGGATGTGTCGTAACTTGGGACAAAGTCTCAGAATGTAGATATTTTTTACACAATAAGTGTATCTACAATCCATCCTCTTTGAAAGACAACCTATAAAGCCATTCACTTGACAAACATTTTACTCTTAATCTAAAGGCCCTCCTTTTCTTGCGGGGCTTAGGGCATCTCAAATGGCAACCCACAAATATCATGTGGCATCCGTCCGCGGATAGCAAGGGCCTGTCCGCAGATAACATATGTGGAAGGCCACCATCCAATGCTACCCGCATACATCTGGCCAACAATTCGAACTAACCGAACGAAGTTCGTTTAAACCGGGCAGATTTCATCGAAGTTCGGACATATTTTACATAAAAGGTCGATATTTTGATGGTTTAACAAAAAAAATCTAAACCGTATACTAGACGAACACCCCGTACGGATGGCCGCCCTGCCCTGCCGCACCACCGTCTCCGTCGGTGTTGTCGCTATCATCGTCGTCGTCATCATGGTCCCTCCACTGGTGGAACAACATCAGAGGGCCGCGACAACCTTGTCTGACGTAGGCTGTGCTATGCAGACTGCCTCCGTAGCCACTACCGACATGGCCTTGTGAGCCCTGATGGTGTAGGATCCGCTAACGCCAATAAGGCTGTCGCGGCCCTGCGATGTCGTTCATACTAGCAATTCATGAATGATTAGTAGAAGGAAGACAACTTTCACATGCAAATACATTATCTTGGAAATCTTTTGTGATTGTGAGCCCCCATCAAAATATTGTATGCCAAAATTGTTGACGTTGGACAAGGAAGACAACATAATGATTTATGTTTGTTCATATTCACATAGAAGTTATATTGTCATAGATCCTTCAATATGTGGTGCTTGCCCCCCATCTTTGCTAGCCAAAAATTTCGTACCAAGTAGAGATACTACTTGTGCATCCAAAAAACCTTTAACCCAAATCTTATTTTCAAGAGTCCACCATACCTACCTAAGGATTGAGTAAGATCCTTCAAGTAAGTTGTCATCGGTGCAATAAGGCAATAAAAATTGCTTCTAAAAGTGTTAGATCATTTAGTGTAAGAGAAATTGAGCATTGTACGAACTTGTGATGGCAAAGTATAAAAGCGACAGACTGCATAATAAAGGTTGTTATCATAAGGGGAAATATAACGTGACGTTCTTTTGCACTAAGGGTTTGAGTATACAAACAAAAAGCGCATGGCAACCTTTGCTTCCCTCTGCAAAGGACCTACCTTTTACTTTTTTGTATTTACTTTCATGCAAGAGTCAAAGTTTTCTCTCTATTTCTTTTTATTTTTCTCTTTTGGCAAGCATCATGTGATGAGGAAAGATCTAGGCACATATATCCAGTTGGATATGGGTAGCATGAGTTATTATTGTTGACATCACCCTTGAGGTGAATACGTTGGTAAGCAAAATTATGAGCCCCTATCTTTCTATGTGTCCGGTTGAAATGTTTTTCTCATGTGTATGCGGTGAGTGTTAACAATCATAGAAGACTATATGATGGTTGAGTATGTGGAGCTCTTACTTAGACTCTATTGAATAAGTTGAATTGCAATTGTTTGGTGACTGAGAACATAGGTTGTTGAGTTTCAAGAGCATTCATTGTTTGAACCTTGACATGTGAATTGGTTGCTACTTTACCGTGATGAGTTTTATGAGAAAGAATTGCTATTATAATGCTAGGAAAAGTGATTGAAATTATCATTGATCAAACTTATGCACTTTGCTAGAATTCACACTTCATAAATTATTTCTTTTATCATTTACCTACTCGAGGACGAGTAGGAATTAAGCTTGGGATGCTGATACGTCTCCAACGTATGTATAATTTATGAAGTATTCATGCTGTTATATTATCATTCTTGGATGTTTTACAATCATTTTATAGCAACTTTATATCATTTTTTGGGACTAACCTATTGACCAAGTGCCCAGTGCCAGTTGCTTGTTTCTTACATCGCAGGAAATCAATATCAAACGGAGTCCAAACAATGCGAAACGTTTTGTTCATTTTTTATGGACCAGAAGACATCTAGTGGGCCAGAGAAACACCTAGGGGGTGCCACGAGGGGGGGCACAACCCACCAGGGCACGCCTGGGGGTCCAAGCGCGCCCAAGTGGGTTGTGCCCACCTCGGTGGCTCTCCGCACCCCCTCTTTTCCCTATAAATTGCCAAATATTCCAAAAACCCTCGGGGTTAACCTAGATCAGAAGTTCCGCCACCGCAAGGCTCTATAGCCACGAGAAACCAATCTAGACCCCGTTCCGGCACCCTGCTAGAGGGGGAATCATCACCGATGGCCATCTTCATCATCCCGGCAGCCACCATGATGAGGAGGGAGTAGTCCACCCTCGGGGCTGAGGGTTTGTACCAGTAGCTATGTGTTTAATCTCTTTGTCGTGTTCTTGATATGTCACGATCTTGATGTATCGCGGGCTTTGTTAATATAGTCGGATCATATGGTGTTTGCCCCTCTCTATCTTGTTGTGATTAATTTAGTTTTCCCTTTGAAATTTCGTTGTTATCGGATTGAATACTTTTATGGATTTGAGAGCACTTGATATATGTTCTGCATATGAATACTCGTGGTGATAATGGGGTATCATATTGATTCACTTGATATATGTTTTGGCACTCAAATCGCGGATTCCTGAGCTGACATTGGGGTAATCTCTGCATAGGGGTTCATGCATGTTTTTATCTTTGTTTCTCCGGTAGAAATCTTGGGGCACTCTTTGAGGTTCTTTGTGTTGGGTTGAGTATTATGAATCTGAAATTATTTGGTGTTATTTTAGTATGAACTCTTGGATAGATCGATCAGAAGGAATAGCTTTGAGGTGGTTTCGTACCCTACAAACGATTTCTTCTTATGTTCTCCGCTAGATAAGAACTTTGGTGTGATTCTTCGTTGCACGTTGAGGGATGGTTATGTGATCCAATTATATTAACATTGTTGAGAGATTGCACTAGCGAAAGTACGGACCCTAGGCCTTATTTTCAAGCATTGCAATATCATTTGTGCTCACTTTTGTTACTTGCTACCTTGCTGTTTTTTATTGTTCCTATTACAAAAATCAATATCTACTATCATTAATACACTTTTATTACCATCTCTTCGCCGAACTAGTGCACCTATACAATTTACCATTGTATTTGGTGTGTTGGGGACACAAGAGAATTTTTGTTATTTGGTTGCAGGGTTGCTCGAGAGAGACCATCTTCATCATACACCTCCCACAGATTGATAAACCTTAGGTCATCCACTTGAGGGAAAATTGCTACTGTCCTACAAAACTCTACGCTTGGAGGCCCAACACGAGTCTACAAGAATAAAGTTGCGTAGTAGACATCAATCTCCAATAAATTTTACTACTTATACTTTTGCTTATGTTGTGTCATTACTTACCATAAGATTATCATATGATCTTTTTCATTTATTTTCCTTTTTTTATTGAAACATAAAAGTAAAGAAAGCAAAACTCAAACTAAACTTTATTATATATCTCGGACACAATTACATAGATAGATAGATCACTAAGCAAACACTCAAAAAAGATTGAACTAAATTTTTATTCAACTAATGGAAAAGATAATTAAAGATCGAACTAAGATAGATAAAGGCAAAAAAGAGTGGTGTGATACGATACCGGGGCACCTCACCCAAGCTTGGCACAAGCCAAGGGGAGTGCCTGTACCCGATAATCAAATCTGCTTTGGTGGTGAAGAAGGTGGTGGTGGTGATGATGTAGAAGTAGTATCACGCTTCCTCCTCAGCTTATGCTTGAGGATGGAATTTTCCTCCCTCAAGTCATCAATCTCCTGCTCCAGCATTAATATCTTTTTGCATAATTCTTGCGTGTTATCCTGCAGAAGACGGAAAGGGATAAACTGGATCTTAGGTTTCTTTGCTTTATTGGGGAGACTTGGCTTCTTGAATTCCACGTGCATGTCCCCAGGTTGGGGTAGTGGAACTTCATCTTCGTCTGAGCTTGTCTCTTCCTTCCCTTTCGGATCATAGTCTTCTTCTTCCTCCGTGGTCCAACCTAATGTTCCACATCTGTGTAAACCTTGGGGTTTGCAATATAATCAGCAACATAGCTCTCACCCTCCGAGTCTTGAGATGAAATATTTTCAGATCTATCAGAAAATAGCAAGAAAGAAGAACAGACGATTTCTCCATGATACGGTGGTCAATACATTCGGGGGGTATATAAAGATTTTTTTATCTTGGGAAACAAGCAAAACGGGGGGAAAACAGAGTCGGGAAGGTGCTCGAGGTGTGCACAACCCACCTCGGTGCGCCAGAGGGCCCAGGCGCGCCCTGGTGTCTTGTGCCCTTCTCGTTGCCTTCCTAGTTGTTTATTATTTTCTTAACTTTTGTAATATTCCAAAACTGACAAAAAATATTTTTGCAGATTTTTCGGAGTCCGTTTACTTACCGTATCATGTACCTCTTTTTCAGGATTCTGGAGTGTTCCGGAAGGTTTCTTTTATGTGTTCCTCTGGTGTCACATGGTTTGAATAATATTGCTTTCAACATTAATGGGTGTACCTGAGATATAGTGTTTAATTCTTTGTCCATTGACAACCTCCGGGTTAGTACCTTCCGCATTATTTATTTTGATAGCTCTAGAACGGTAAACCTCTTCGATAATATATGGTCCTTCGCATTTAGAGAGAAGTTTTCCTGCAAAGAATCTAAAACGAGAGTTGTACAAAAGAACATATTCTCCAACTTTGATTTCCCGCTTTTGGATCCTTTTATCATGCCATCTTTTAACTTTTTCTTTAAATAGTTTGGCATATTCATAAGCTTGAGTTCTCCATTCATCTAGTGAGCTAATATCAAATAACCTCTTTTCACTGGCAAGTTTGAAATCATAGTTAAGTTCTTTGATTGCCCAATATGCTTTACGTTCTAACTCAAGAGGCAAATGACAAGCTTTTACATAAACCATTTTATAAGGAGACATACTCATAAGATTTTTATAAGCTGTTCTGTAGGCCCAAAGTGCACCATCTAATTTCTTAGACAAATTTTTTCGGGACCTATTAACAGTTTTTTAATATTAGTTTTATTTCTCTATTGCTAAGTTCAACTTGACCACTAGATTAAGGATGATAGGGTGATGCAATTCTATGGTTAACTTCATACTTAGCAAGCATTTTACGAAAAGCACCATGAATAAAGTGTGAACCACCATCAGTCATTAAATATCTAGGGACTCCAAACATTGGGAAAAAACCTTCTTTAAGCATTTTAATAAAGGTGTTCTGATGAGCACTACTAGTGGGAATAGCTTCTACCCACTTAGTGACATAATCAACATCAACCAAAATATGAGTATACCCATTAGAGGAATGAAAAGGTCCCATATGATCAAAACCCCAAACATCAAATGGTTCAACAACAAGTGAATAATTCATAGGCATTTTGTGACGCTTACCGATATTACCAATTCTTTGACATTCATCACAAGATAAATCAAACTTACGAGCATCCTTGAAGAGAGTAGGTCAATAAAAACTAGATTGCAATACCTTGTGAGTAGTTCTATCTCCCGCATGATGCCCTCCATAAGCTTCGGAGTGACATTTCCGTAGGATTTGTTCCTGTTCATGCTCAGGTACACAACGTCTAGTAATACCGTCTACTCCTTTATAAAGATGTGGGTCATCCCAAAAGTAATGTCTTAAATCATAGAAGATTTTTTTTCTTTTGTTGGTACGTGAAACTAGGTGATATATATTTAGCAACAATGTAATTAGCATAGTCAGCATACCAAGGAGTGTTATGAGAAACATTTATTGCAGCTAGTTATTCATCAGGAAAACTATCATCAATAGGTAGTGGGTCATCAAGAATATTTTCCAACCTAGATAAGTTATCGGCTACAGGGTCCTCAGCTCCTTTTCTATCAGTAATATGTAAATCAAATTCTTGTAGCAAAAGAACCCACCTAACGAGTCTAGGTTTAGCATATTTATTTTCCATAAGATATTTTATGGCAACATGACCGGTGTGAACAGTTACTTTAAAATCAACAATATAGGATCTGAATTTATCACAAGCAAACACAACTGCTAAAAATTCTTTTTCGGTAGTAGCATAATTTCGTTGAGCACTATCTAGTTTTGCTAGCATAATGGATAACATTCAGTTTCTTATCAACTCTTTGTCCTAGGACATCACCAACAACATAATCACTAGCATCACACATGATTTCAAAATAAGGCAAGTTGCAATCTGGTAGTTGAACAATAGGTGCAGAAGTTAAGGCTTTCTTAAGTGTTTCAAAGGCTTCTACACAATCATCATCAAAAACAAATGGAACATCCTTTTGTAAAAGATTTTTAAGAGGCCTAGAAATTTTAGAGAAGTCTTTAACAAACCTCCTATAGAAACCAGCATGACCAAGGAAACTATGAATACCTTTAATATCTCTAGGACATGGCATTTTCTCAATTGCATCAACTTTAGCTTTATCCACCTCAATACCTTGTTCAGAAATTTTATGTCCTAAGACAATACCTTCATTAACCATAAACTGGCACTTCTTCCAATTCAAGACAAGATTAGTTTGCTCACATCTCTGCAAAACTCGATCAAGGCTGCTCAAGCAATCATCAAAAGAAATTCTGTAAACGAAAAAATAATCCTTGAAAAGATCAACAATCTTTAAAAAAAATCAGAGAATATAGCAGTCATACATCTTTGAAAGGTAGCAGGTGCATTGCATACACTAAAAGTCATACGTCTATAAGCATAAGTTCCAAAAGGGCAAGTAAAGGTGCTTTTCTCTTGATCAGGTTGTGAAACAGGTATTTGAGTAAAACTAGAATATCCATCAGGAAAGCAAAAGTGTGTGTGCTTAGATAGTCTTTCTAACATTTGATCAATAAAATACAGAGGATAATGATCTTTTCTAGTAGCTTTATTTAATTTTCTAAAATCAATTACCATTCTATAGCCAGTGACAATTCTTTGTGGAATAAGTTCATTTTTGTCATTAGGAACAACAGTAATACCTCCCTTCTTAGGGGCACAATGAACGGGACTTACTCATCTACTATCAGCTATGGGATAGCTTATACCTGCTTCCAGAAGCTTTAATATTTCAGTTCTTACCACTTCTTTCATTTTAGGATTCAAACGTCATTGATGATCAACAACGGGTTTAGCATTAGGTTCCGTATTAATCTTGTGCTGACATGGAGTGGGACTAATGCCCTTAAGATCATCAAGAGTATACCCAATAGCAGCTCAGTGCTTCTTCAGAATTTTCAATAGTCTTTCTTCTTCTTGTTCTGAAAGGTTAGCACTAATAATAACAGGATATATCTTTATCTCATCAAGATAAGCATATTTCAAAGTGTCTGGCAATTGTTTAATTTCAAACACATGATCACCCTTAGGTGTAGGAGGACCTCCTAGAGTTTCAATAGGCAAATTGTGTTTGAGCAGAGGTCGTTGTTGTTGGGGAACGTAGTAATTTCAAAAAAATTCCTACGCACACGCAAGATCATGGTGATGATATAGCAACGAGGGGAGAGTGCTGTCTACGTACCCTCGTAGACCGAAGCGGAAGCGTTGACACAATGTAGTGGAAGTAGTCGTACGTCTTCCCGGTTCAACCGATCCAGGCACCGTTACTCCGGTACCTCCGAGTTCTTGACACACGTACAGCTCGATGACGCACCCTCGATCTCCAATCCAGTAGAGGCGTCGAGGGGGAGTTCCGTCAGCACGACGGCGTGGTGACGATCTTGATGTTCTCCTGTCGCAGGGCTTCGCCTAAGCACCGCTACAATATGACCGAGGTGTAATATCGTGGAGGGGGGGCACCGCACACGGCTAAGGAACGATCAATGATCAACTTGTGTGTTCTAGGGTGCCCCCCTACCCCTGTATATAAAGGAGGGAGGGAGGAGGTGGCCGGCCCAAGGAGGGGGCGCGCCATAGGAGGAGGAAACCTACTCCAAGTAGGTTTCCCCTCTTTTTCCTAATCTTATTTGGAGGGGAAAGGAAGGAGTACTAGTAGTTGGAAGGAGTACTAGTAGTATGAAAGGAAGAGGGGGAAGGAGAAAGGAAAGGGGGGCCGGCCCCCTTCCCCAATTCGGATTGGGCTTGGGGGGGCGCGCCCCCCTCCCTTGCTCCTTCTCCCTTCATCCTACATGGGCCCAATAAGGCCCATATACTTCCCGGGGGGTTCCGGTAACCTCCCGGAGCTCCGGTATATTCCCAAACTCTCCCGGAACCTTTCCGGTGTCCAAATATATCCGTCCAATATATCAATCTTTATGTCTCGACCATTTCGAGACTCCTCGTCATGTCCATGATCACATCCGGGACTCCGAACAACCTTCGGTACATCAAAATACATAAACTCATAATGTAACTGTCATCGAAACCTTAAGCGTGCGGACCCTACGGTTCGAGAACAATGTAGACATGACCGAGACACGTCCCTAGTCAATAACCAATAGCGGGACCTGGATGTCCATATTGGTTCCTACATATTCTACGAAGATCTTTATCGGTCAAACCGCATAACAACATACTTTGTTCCCTTTGTCATCGGTATGTTACTTGCCCGAGATTTGATCGTCGGTATCCAATACCTAGTTCAATCTCGTTACCGGCAAGTCTCTTTACTCGTTCTGTAATACGTCATCTCATAACTAACTCATTAGTTACATGCTTGCAAGGCTTAAGTGATGAGTATTACCGAGAGGGCCCAGAGATACCTCTCCGACAATCGGAGTGACAAATCCTAATCTCGAATTATGCCAACTCAACATGAACCTTTGGAAACACCTGTAGAGTACCTTTATAATCACCCAGTTACGTTGTGATGTTTGGTAGCACACAAAGTGTTCTTCCGGTACACGGGAGTTGCACAATCTCATAGTTGCAGGAACTTTGTATAAGTCCCGAAGAAAGCAATAGCAGTATACTAAACGATCAAGTGCTAGGCTAACAGAATGGGTCATGTCAATCACATCATTCTTCTAATGATGTGATCCCACTAATCAAATGACAACACATGTCTATGGTCAGGAAACATGACCATCTTTGATTAATGAGCTAGTCAAGTAGAGGCATACTAGTGACCATAGTTTTGTCTATGTATTCACACATGTATTATGTTTCCGGTTAATACAATTCTAGCATGAATAATAAACATTTATCATGATATGAGGAAATAAATAATAACTTTATTATTGCCTCTAGGGCATATTTCCTTCAGTCTCCCACTTGCACTAGAGTCAATAATCTAGATTACATAGTAATGATTCTAACACCCATGGAGTCTTGGTGCTGATCATGTTTTGCTCGTGAGAGAGGCTTAGTCAATGGGTCTGCAACATTCAGATCCGTATGTATCTTGCAAATCTCTATGTCTCCCACTTGGACTTGGTCCCGAATGGAATTGAAGCGTCTCTTGATGTGCTTGGTCCTCTTGTGAAATCTGGATTCCTTTGCCAGGGCAATTGCACCAGTATTATCACAGAAGATCTTCATTGGTCCCGATGCACTAGGTATGACACCTAGATCGGAAATGAACTCCTTCATCCAGACTCCTTCATTTGCTGCTTCAGAAGCAGCTATGTACTCCGCTTCACATGTAGATCCCGCCACGACGCTTTGTTTAGAACTGCACCAACTTACAGCTCCACCGTTTAATGAAAACACGTATCCGGTTTGCGATTTTGAATCGTCCGGATCAGTGTCAAAGCTTGCATCGACGTAACCATTTATGACTAGCTCTTTGTCACCTCCATATATGAGAAACATATCCTTAGTCCTTTTCAGGTATTTCGGGATGTTCTTGACCGCTGTCCAGTGATCCACTCCTGGATTACTTTGGTACCTCCCTGCTAAGCTTATTGCTAAGCGTACGTCAGGTCTGGTACACAGCATTGCATACATGATAGAGCCTATGGCTGAAGCATAGGGAACACTTTTCATTTTCTCTCTATCTTCTGCTGCGGTCGGGCATTGAGTTCGACTCAACTTCACACCTTGTAGCACAGGCAAGAAACCTTTCTTTGCCTGATCCATATTGAACTTTTTCAATATTTTGTCAAGGTATGTGCTTTGTGAAAGTCCTATTAAGCGTCTCGATCTATCTCTATAGATCTTGATGCCTAATATGTAAGCAGCTTCACCGAGGTCTTTCATTGAAAAACTTTTATTCAAGTATCCCTTTATGCTATCCAGAAATTCTATATCATTTCCAATTAATAATATGTCATCAACATATAAAACTAGAAATGCTACAGAGCTCCCACTCACTTTCTTGTAAATACAGGCTTCTCCAAAAGTCTGTACAAAACCATATGCTTTGATCACACTATCAAAACGTTTATTCCAACTCCGAGATGCTTGCACCAGTCCATAAATGGAACGTTGGAGCTTGCACACTTTGTCAGCACCTTTTGGATCAACAAAACCTTCCGGCTGCATCATATACAACTCTTCTTCTAGAAATCCATTCAAGAATGCAGTCTTGACATCCATTTGCCAAATTTCATAATCATGAAATGCAGCAACAGCCAACATGATTCGGACAGACTTAAGCATCGCTACGGGTGAGAAAATCTCATCGTAGTCAACCCCTTGAACTTGTCGAAAACCTTTTGCAACAAGTCGAGCTTTATAGACAGTAATATTACCATCAGCGTCAGTCTTCTTCTTAAAGATCCATTTATTCTCAATGGCTTGCCGATCATCGGGCAAGTCAACCAAAGTCCATACTTTGTTATCATACATGGATCCTATCTCAGATTTCATGGCCTCCAGCCATTTTGCGGAATCTGGGCTCATCATCGCTTCCTCATAGTTCGTAGGTTCATCATGGTCAAGTAACATGACTTCCAGAATAGGATTACCGTACCACTCTGGTGCGGATCTTACTCTGGTGGACCTACGAGGTTCAGTAGAAACTTGCTCTGAAGTTTCATGATCAATATCATTAGCTTCCTCACTAATTGGTGTGGTTGTCACGGGAACCGGTTCTCATGATGAACTACCTTCCAATAAGGGAGTAGATACAGTTATCTCATCAAGTTCTACTTTCCTCCCACTCACTTCTTTCGAGAGAAACTCCTTCTCTAGAAAGGATCCATTCTTAGCAATGAATGTTTTGCCTTCGGATCTGTGATAGAAGGTGTACCCAATAGTTTCTTTTGGTATCCTATGAAGACACATTTCTCCGATTTGGGTTCGAGCTTATCTGGTTGAAGTTTCTTCACATAAGCATCGCTGCCCCAAACTTTAAGAAACGACAACTTTGCCAAACCACAGTTCATAAGGCGTCGTCTCAACAGATTTTGATGGTGCCCTATTTAACGTGAATGCGGCCGTCTCTAAAGCATAACCCCAAAATGATAGCGGTAAATCGGTAAGAGACATCATAGATCGCACCATATCAAGTAAAGTACGATTACGACGTTCGGACACACCATTTCTTTGTGGTGTTCCAGGTGGCGTGATTTGCGAAACTATTCCGCATTGTTTCAAATGTAAACCAAACTCGTAACTCAAATATTCTCCTCCACGATCAGATCGCAGAAATTTTATTTTCTTGTTACGATGATTTTCAACTTCACTCTGAAATTCTTTGAACTTTTCAAATGTTTCAGACTTGTGTTTCATTAAGTAGATATACCCATATCTACTTAAATCATCTGTGAAGGTGAGAAAATAACGATATCTGCCACGAGCTTCAACATTCATCGGGCCACATACATCTGTATGTATGATTTCCAACAAATCCGTTGCTCTCTCCATAGTTCCGGAGAACGGTGTTTTAGTCATCTTTCCCATGAGGCACGGTTCGCAAGTACCAAGTGATTCATAATCAAGTGATTCCAGAAGTCCATCGGTATGGAGTTTCTTCATGCGTTTTATACCGATATGACCTAAACGGCAGTGCCACAAATAAGTTGCACTATCATTATCAACTCTGCATCTTTTGGCTTCAACATTATGAATATGTGTATCACTACTATCGAGATTCAATAAAAATAGACCACTCTTCAAGGGTGCATGACCATAAAAGATATTACTCATATAAATAGAACAACCATTATTCTCTGATTTAAATGAATAACCGTCTCGCATCAAACAAGATCCAGATATAATGTTCATGCTCAACGCAGGCACCAAATAACAATTATTTAGGTCTAAAACTAATCCCGATGGTAGATGTAGAGGTAGCGTGCCGACGGCGATCACATCGACTTTGGAACCGTTTCCCACGCGCATCATCACCTCGTCCTTGGCCAGTGCTCGCTTATTCCGTAGTCCCTGTTTCGAGTTGCAAATATTAGCAACAGAACTAGTATCAAATACCCAGGTGCTACTACGAGCTCTAGTTAGGTACACATTAATAACATGTATATCACATATACCTTTGTTCACTTCGCCATCCTTCTTATCCGCCAAATACTTGGGGCAGTTCCGCTTCCAGTGACCAGTCTGCTTGCAGTAGTAGCACTCAGTTTCAGGCTTAGGTCCAGACTTGGGTTTCTTCTCTTGAGCAGCAACTTGCTTGCCGTTCTTTTTGAAGTTCCCCTTCTTCTTCCCTTTGCCCTTCTTCTTGAAACTAGTGGTCTTGTTGACCATCAACACTTGATGCTCCTTCTTGATTTCTACCTCCGCGGCTTTCAGCATCGCGAAGAGCTCGGGAATAGTCTTGTTCATCCCTTGCATATTATATTCATCACAAAGCTCTTGTAGCTTGGTGGCAGTGATTGAAGAATTCTGTCAATGACACTATCATCAGGAAGATTAACTCCCAGTTGAATCAAGTGATTGTTATACCCAGACATTCTGAGTATATGTTCACTGACAGAACTATTCTCCTCCATCTTGCAGCTGTAGAACTTATTGGAGACTTCATATCTCTCAATCCGGGCATTTGCTTGAAATATTAACTTCAACTCCTGGAACATCTCATATGCTCCATGACGTTCAAAACGTCGTTGAAGACCCGGTTCTAAGCCGTAAAGCATGGCACACTGAACTATAGAGTAGTCATCAGCTTTGCTCTGCCAGACGTTCTTAACGTTGTCAGTTGCATCAGCAGCAGGCCTGGCACCCAGCGGTGCTTCCAGGACGTAACTCTTCTGTGCAGCAATGAGGATAATCCTCAGGTTACGGACCCAGTCCGTGTAATTGCTACCATCATCTTTCAACTTTGCTTTCTCAAGGAACGCATTAAAATTCAATGGAACAACAGCACGAGCCATCTATCTACAAACAAACATAGACAAGCAATGATACTATCAGGTACTAAGTTCATGATAAATTTAAGTTCAATTAATTATATTACTTAAGAACTCCCACTTAGACAGACATCTCTCTAGTCATCTAAGTGATCACGTGATCCAAATCAACTAAACCATAACCGATCATCACGTGAGATGGAGTAGTTTTCAATGGTGAACATCATTATGTTGATCATATCTACTATATGATTCACGCTCGACCTTTCGGTCTCCGTGTTCCGAGGCCATATCTGCATATGCTAGGCTCGTCAAGTTTAACCTGAGTATTCTGCGTGTGCAAAACTGGCTTGCACCCGTTGTAGATGGACGTAGAGCTTATCACACCCGATCATCCCGTGGTGTCTCGGCACGACGAACTTTGGCAACGGTGCATACTCAGGGAGAACACTTCTTGATAATTTTAGTGAGAGATCATCTTAAAATGCTACCGTCAATCAAAGCAAGATAAGATGCATAAAGGATAAACATCACATGCAATCAATATAAGTGATATGATATGGCCATCATCATCTTGTGCTTGTGATCTCCATCTTCGAAGCACCGTCGTGATCACCATCGTCACCGGCGCGACACCTTGATCTCCATCGTAGCATCGTTGTCGTTTACGCCATCTATTGCTTCTACGACTATCGCTACCGCTTAGTGATAAAGTAAAGCAATTACAGGGCGTTTGCATTTCATACAATAAAGTGACAACCATATGGCTCCTGCCAGTTGCCGATAACTTCGGTTACAAAACATGATCATCTTATACAATAAAATATAGCATCACGTCTTGGCCATATCACATCACAACATGCCCTGCAAAAACAAGTTAGACGTCCTCTACTTTGTTGTTGCAAATTTTACGTGGCTGCTACGGGCTTAGCAAGAACCGTTCTTACCTACGCATCAAAACCACAACGATAGTTTGTCAAATAGACTCCGTTTTAACCTTCACAAGGACCGGGCCTAGCCATACTCGGTTCAACTAAAGTTGGAGAAACAGACACCCGCTAGTCACCTGTGTGCAAAGCACGGCGGTAAAACCAGTCTCGCGTAAGCGTACGCGTAATGTCGGTCCGGGCCGCTTCATCCAACAATACCGCTGAACCAAAGTATGACATGCTGGTAGGCAGTATGACTTATATCGTCCACAACTCACTTGTGTTCTACTCGTGCATATAACATCAACGCATAAAAACCTAGGCTCGGATGCCACTGTTGGGGAACGTAGTAATTTCAAAAAATTTCCTACGCACACGCAAGATCATGGTGATGATATAGCAACGAGGGGAGAGTGCTGTCTACGTACCCTCGTAGACCGAAGCGGAAGCGTTGACACAATGTAGTGGAAGTAGTCGTACGTCTTCCCGGTTCAACCGATCCAGGCACCGTTACTCCGGTACCTCCGAGTTCTTGACACACGTACAGCTCGATGACGCACCCTCGATCTCCAATCCAGTAGAGGCGCCGAGGGGGAGTTCCGTCAGCACGACGGCGTGGTGACGATCTTGATGTTCTCCTGTCGCAGGGCTTCGCCTAAGCACCGCTACAATATGACCGAGGTGTAATATCGTGGAGGGGGGGCACCGCACACGGCTAAGGAACGATCAATGATCAACTTGTGTGTTCTAGGGTGCCCCCCTACCATCGTATATAAAGGAGGGAGGGAGGAGGTGGCCGGCCCAAGGAGGGGGCGCGCCATAGGAGGAGGAAACCTACTCCAAGTAGGTTTCCCCTCTTTTTCCTAATCTTATTTGGAGGGGAAAGGAAGGAGTACTAGTAGTTGGAAGGAGTACTAGTAGTATGAAAGGAAGAGGGGGAAGGAGAAAGGAAAGGGGGGGCCGGCCCCCTTCCCCAATTCGGATTGGGCTTGGGGGGGCGCGCCCCCCTCCCTTGCTCCTTCTCCCTTCATCCTACATGGGCCCAATAAGGCCCATATACTTCCCGGGGGGTTCCGGTAACCTCCCGGAGCTCCGGTATATTCCCAAACTCTCCCGAAACCTTTCCGGTGTCCAAATATATCCGTCCAATATATCAATCTTTATGTCTCGACCATTTCGAGACTCCTCGTCATGTCCATGATCACATCCGGGACTCCGAACAACCTTCGGTACATCAAAATACATAAACTCATAATGTAACTGTCATCGAAACCTTAAGCGTGCGGACCCTACGGTTCGAGAACAATGTAGACATGACCGAGACACGTCCCTAGTCAATAACCAATGGCGGGACCTGGATGTCCATATTGGTTCCTACATATTCTACGAAGATCTTTATCGGTCAAACCGCATAACAACATACTTTGTTCCCTTTGTCATCGGTATGTTACTTGCCCGAGATTTGATCGTCGGTATCCAATACCTAGTTCAATCTCGTTACCGGCAAGTCTCTTTACTCGTTCTGTAATACGTCATCTCATAACTAACTCATTAGTTACATGCTTGCAAGGCTTAAGTGATGAGTATTACCGAGAGGGCCCAGAGATACCTCTCCGACAATCGGAGTGACAAATCCTAATCTCGAATTATGCCAACTCAACATGAACCTTTGGAAACACCTGTAGAGTACCTTTATAATCACCCAGTTACGTTGTGACGTTTGGTAGCACACAAAGTGTTCTTCCGGTACACGGGAGTTGCACAATCTCATAGTTGCAGGAACTTTGTATAAGTCATGAAGAAAGCAATAGCAGTATACTAAACGATCAGGTGCTAGGCTAACAGAATGGGTCATGTCAATCACATCATTCTTCTAATGATGTGATCCCACTAATCAAATGACAACACATGTCTATGGTCAGGAAACATGACCATCTTTGATTAATGAGCTAGTCAAGTAGAGGCATACTAGTGACCATAGTTTTGTCTATGTATTCACACATGTATTATGTTTCCGGTTAATACAATTCTAGCATGAATAATAAACATTTATCATGATATGAGGAAATAAATAATAACTTTATTATTGCCTCTAGGGCATATTTCCTTCAGTTGTTCAAAGAAAGTTTTATCTATTTCATTTCTTTCATGCATATGCATATCATTTTCATGGTCTAGCAAAAATTGTTCTAGCGAATCAGTAGGAGGCATGTCAATAGAAGCAAGACCAATAATTTCATATTTATCAGGTAATTCTTTCTTATGAGTTTGTCTACTAAACTTGGAGAAATTATACTCATGAGATTCATCACCAAAACTAACACCGACAGTTTGCTTCTCACAATCTATTTTAGCATTGACGGTGTTAAGGAAAGGTCTACCAAAAATAATGGGACAAAACTCATCTTGTGGGGAACCAAGAACTAGAAAATTAGTAGGATATTTTACTTTCCCACACAAGACTTCAACATCTTTAACAATCCCAAGTGGTGTGATGGTGTCTCTATTAGCAAGTTTAATATTAACATCTATATCTTCTATTTTAATGGGTGCTATGTCATTCATGATTTCTTGGTATAAGGTGAAAGAAATAGCACTCTTGCTAGCACCTAAGTCACATAAACCATGATAACCATGATCTCCTATTTTAACTGAGACAATAGGCACGCCAACAACAGGTCTATGTTTACCTTTTTCATCGGGTTTGGCAACTCTAGCAGCTTCATCACAGAAGTAAATAACATGCCCATCAATATTTTCAACCAGGAGATCATTAACCATAGCAACATTAGGTTCTAATTTGATTTGTTCTGAAGGTTTAGGTGCTTTGATATTACTTTTGCGAACCACAGTTGAAACCTTAGCATGTTCCTTTATCCTAACAGGGAAAGATGGTTTTTCAATAGAAGAAGTAGGCACAACTGGATCAACATTGTAAATGATAGTTTCATCTTAGCTATTACCGGTTCTTTAATTTCTTCTTTAATAGGTGGATGATATTTAAACTCCTTAGGAGATCAACATGAGTAGAAAATGATTCACAAGAAGAGCCTACTATCTCAGAGTCAAGTCCATATTTAGTGCTAAACTTGTGAAAGACATCAATATTCATAAAAGATTTAACACAATCAAACTTAAGCTTAATACCAGACTCTTTACCTTCATTGAGTCTTCAGAGTTGCGTTTAATTATTTCTTAAGATCCCACCTGAATTCAATAGTCATCTTCATAAAAGAACCAGTACAAGAAGTATCGAGCATGGATCGATCATCATGAGAAAGCCGAGCATAAAAATTCTAAATAATATTTTCTCTTGAGAGCTCATGATTGGGGCATGAATATAACATTGACTTAAGCCTCCCCCAAGCTAGAGCGATACTTTATCCTTCACGAGGCCAAAAATTATATATATAATTCCGATCACGATGAACTATATCCATAGGATAATTTTTTGGTGAAATTCTAATTTCAATCGATTCTAATTCCAAGATCTAATATCATCGCATAGCCTATACCATGTCAATGCTTTTCCCTTCAAAGATAAAGGGAAAACCTTCTTCTTAGCTTCATCTCCGAGTAAACCTGCAAGCTTAAATAATCCACAAATTTCATCCACATATATCACATGCATATCAGGATGTTCAGTTCCATCTCCTGCATAAGGATTAGCTAGCAGTTGTTCTATCATACCCGAAGGAATTTCATAACCAATATTTTCAGTAGGTGCATTAGGTTGAGGGGCAACTAGTTGTGGTTTCGGTCGAGGTGAAGATACCCCGAACAAGCCCCTCAAAGGATTGTTTTCCATAGTACCAAGTGACAATACATTTTCACACGTAGTATAAAGTGTTCCTTACCAAGAGCACTTCACTCCCCGGAAACGGTGCTAGAAAAGAGTCTTGATGACCCAGAAGTATAAGGGCTCAATCGTAGTGTTTTGTTAAGTAAGAGTGTCGAACCCAACGAGGAGCAGAAGGAAATTACAAGTGGTTTTCAATAAGGTATTTTCTGCAAGCACTGAAATTGTCGGTATCAGATAGTTGGATAGCAAGATAATTCGTAACGAGCAAGTAACAGTAACATTGATTTCAGCAAGGTAGCCCAATACTTTTGTGGCAAAGGACATGCAAAACGGTCTCTTATAATAAGCAAAGCATTCTTGAGGGTACACAAGAATTTCGTCTAGTCACTTTCATCATGTTGGTTTGATTCGTGTTCGCTACTTCGATAATTTGATATGTGGGTGGACCGGTGCTTAGGTACTGTTCTTACTTGAAAAAACCTCCTACTTATGATTAACCCCCTCGCAAGAATCCACAACGACGAGAAAAGTATTAGGATAAAATCTAACCATAGCATTAAACTTTTGGATCCAAATCGGTCCCTTACGAAGTAGTGCATAAACTAGGGTTTAAGCTTCTATCACTCTAGCAACCCATCATCTAATAACTACTCCATAATGCATTCCCTTAGGCCCAAATATGGTGAAGTGCCATGTAGTCAATGTTCACATGACACCACTAAGGGAATCACAACATACATATCATCAAAATATCGAACACATATCTAGTTCACATGATTATTTGCAACGGGATTTCTCCCGTGACCTCAAGAACAAAAGTAACTACTCACAAATGATAATCATGCTCAAGACCAGAGGGGTATTAAATAGCATAATGGATCTGAACATATACTCTTCCACCAAATAAACCATATAGTAATCAACTAAAAGATGTAATCAACACTACTAGTCACCCATAGTGATGTAGGGTGGAACCCTATACGGCCGATCTTTCACGAAAGGAGCTGATCCCAACTAAGAACACGAAGAACACACGGGGAAACATACGGGGAAACACAAGGGAAAACACAAGAGGAACTCTCAAACCAACAAGATATAGTCACACATATGCTAGATCCTCGAAACACGAGAGGAGATACAAGATCCATGATCAACAAAGGACGATACAAAGGGTAACCAGTTCTTCTCCGTGAGGAGGTCTTGATGGGGCCACCCAAGAGGGGGTCTTGAATCCAAGGTGATCTTCTCCGTAGAGGGGCCGCGGTCTCTCTCGTAGAGTAGATCCGTATGGATGAACAAAGCTCTATCTCACGTATGAGCTAAACCAATGCTAACCCTAGAAAGAGGTAGATGGTGGAGTATATATAGTCTAGGTGGGCGAAAGGGTACACGGGCCTCGGCCCTTAAACTGTGTGCAGAAAGGGGAGGCCAGATGTCCGGGCGTTGGGCCGGATGTCCGGGCCTTTGCGAGGTGCCGGATGTCCGGGCTAGAGGGGCCGGATGTCCGGGCTGGTGTGGTCGGCCACGAAGCTCTCTGGATAGGTGGGGTCCGGATGTCCGGGCGAGGGGCCGGATGTCCGGGAGCTCGGGACGGGCCGGATGTCTTGGCTGAAGTGTCACTTCTTCTGCCCTATGGGTAGGCTTGTCCGGATGTCTAAGGAGAAGGCCGGATTTCTGGTGCGGAAGTTGGATGTCTGGGCTGGTCGCCGGATGTCCGGGCCCTGTAGACTTGGCCCGGGTTGTTGCTGTGGTTGATGTCTCCAGTGGCCGGATGTCCGGGTCCTGGAGCTGCCTTCTTCTCCTTTCGGCGTTCTTCTTCATCCGTGAACTTGGCGGCTTGTCCGTCTTCACGTGCATCTTCGGGAGGGTCCTCTTGACACCTAATCATGCACAACATCTCGGACTTAGCTAGTAGCCATGTCTCAAGTGGATCATGCGTGATATCACGAAGGAAGGAAGTCACCTTGTTCTCGAGAGCTCTAGCTCATGCTCATGTCATGGGTCCTCTTGGCTCTTGATGAGACGATGTTAGGTCCATCGGGATGACTGTAGGATGCTCCGCATCATCTCCCCTCCCTTGGGAAAGATCCAACCTCGGATCGAAATACTCATCACCATGGTACGGGGAGAGATCTTTGACATTGAAGATGTTGCTCATGGAGTACTTGTCACGTGGGATGTCGATCTTGTAGGCGTTGTTGTTGTAGCGTGCAAGCACGTTGAAGGGTACATCTGCTCGTGGTAGAAGTCTAGACTTGCGTTGATTGGGGAAGCAGTACTTGCGAAGGTGTAACCACACAAGATCTCCAATGTTGAATATCATGGGTTGCTTGTTGACGTTGAGCTTGGTCGCGAGTCATTGTACTTGGCGCTTGATGGTGTGCCTTGTATCTTCATGCATATTCTTGAGGTAGTTGACTTGAGCACTCGCGTCCATGTTTGTGCGCTCTTGTAGCGGTAGAGGAAGAATGTCCAATGGCGACAATGGGTTGAAGCCGTAGACGACCTAGAAGGGGGACTTGTCGGTAGTCGAATGTCTTGCACGGTTGTAGGCGTACTCGGCGATTGGTAGGCACTCCTCCCACTCCTTGATGTACTTCTTTATCAACACGCGTAGTAGAGTCGAGAGCATGCAGTTCGTCACCTCCGTTTGGCCGTCGGTTTGAGGATGGTATGCCGAAGAGAACAAGAGCTTGATTCCGAGCTTGGCGCATAAGGTCTTCCAAAAGTAACTCAAGATCTTGACATCACAGTCCGAGACATCGTCTTTCGCACTCCATGTAGGCGCAAGATTTCCCTACAAAAAAGATTTGCAACATGTGAAGCATCATCTACTTGTTGCATGGTATGAAAAATGTGCCATTTTAGAGAATCGGTCCACAACAACAAAAATGGAATCCTTTCCATTTCTAGTTCTAGGCAAACCAAGGACGAAATCCATGCTAATATCTTCCCATGGTTGGTACAGAATTGGAAGAGGCATAAAGAGTCCATTAGATTGAGCTTTAGACTTAGCTTTGCGACATGTAGAGCATCGGTTGGTGAGGCGGTTGACATCACAAAACATCTTGGGCCAAAAGTAGTTCTTGGAGAGCGTAGCAAATGTCTTGTCGCGTCCAAAGTGTCCCATTAGTCCTCCTCCATGAGATTCTTGCAAAAGTAACAAACGAAGAGAAGACTCGGGGATGCAAAGTTTGTTAGCTCTCATAAGATAACCATCTTTGAGGTAATATCGATCCCAAGAAGTATGCGTCAAACACTTGTCATAAGGAATAGCAAAAGTAGGATCATGCGCATACAAGTCTTTTATGTGCTCAAAACCAATGACATTCAATTCAAGTTGAGTAACAAGCATGCATATACGGGGAAAGTGCATCCGCCACAACATTTTTCTTACCTTTAATATACTTGATGACACAAGGAAATGATTCAATAAACTCACTCCATTTAGCATGACGCTTATTCAACTTAGTTTGACCCTTAAGATACTTAAGCGTTTCATGATCGGTATGGATGATAAATTCATGAGGGCGAAGGTAATGTTCCCATTCATGCAAAACTCGCACTAAAGCATATAGCTCTTTGTCATAGATGGGGTAATTGAGTTGCGCTCCAGAAAGTTTCTCACTAAAGTATGGTATGGGGCACTTCTCTTGCATTTACACACCTCCTATGCCATTACCACTAGCATCACAATGAATTTCAAAAGGTTTGTCAAAGTTGGGTAATGCAAGCACGGGAGCATGGGTAAGAAAATTCTTAAGCTCATTAAATGCACTATCTTGAGATGGTCCCCAAACAAAGGGTGCATTCTTCTTGCTCAAAGCATGTAAAGGAGATGCAATAGTGCTAAAGTCCTTCACAAATCTACGGTAGAAACCGGCTAAACCAAGGAAACTACACACTTGTTGCAAATTGGTTGGTTGGGGCCAAGTTTTAATAGCATTGATCTTAGATTTATCAATATGAACACCCTTAGAAGATACCACAAAACCCAAGAAAACAAGCTTATCAACACCAAAAAGGCATTTCTCATATTAGCATAAAGATGCTATTTTCGAAGAGTTTGTAGCACGGTGCGAAGGTGGGTGACATGCTCTTTGAGAAATTTGCTAAAAACAAGGATATCGTCGAAGTAGACCACAACAAACTCACCAATGTAAGGGAGAAACACATAATGCATAAGACGCATGAAAGTACCGGGTGCTTCCGATAAACCCATAGGCATAACTAACCACTCATACAAACCAAACTTTGTTTTGAAAGTGGTTTCCATTCATCACCCTCTTGTATGCGTATTTGATAGTAACCACTTTTGAGATCAATTTTTGAGAAAATAGTGGCACCGCTAAGTTCATCTAGCATATCATCAAGGCGTGGAATGGGGTAGCTATAGCAAACGGTGATAGCATTGATAGGTCTACAATTAGAACACATGCGAAAGCTACCATCTCTTTTTGGCACAAGAATGACCGGGCGGCACAAGGGCTCAAACTTTCAGGCACATGTCCAAGGTCTATGAGATGCTTTACTTGCCTTTGTATTTCTTTGGTTTCTTCGGGGTTGACGCGGTAGGGAGCCTTGTTTGGAAGTGGTGCTCCGGGGATGAGGTCGATGCGGTGCTCGATGCCTCATAGTGGAGGTAGACCCGAGGTAGCTGGTCGGGGAAAACATCTTGGAATTCCTGCAGAAGAGAAGATAACACTAGAGGTAGATTGCGAGAGGTGTTAGCTTTCGGTGCCTCATCTTTGCACAAAAGGACATAGTGCATGACACTTGATGGGTTCTCACACACTTCTCTCATCTCACGTTTGGTGGCAAATATGACTAAGTTGTTCTTGTCGTTCATCATGGAGGCACTCAATTTGGGCTCGTGGCGGTCACTCTCCTTTTGGTGGTTCGCTCTCTCACTATTCTCTCCACGATGGGTGGCTTGCTTGTCAGCGATCACTTGACTTGGAGACATAGGTCGTAGCACGTACTCCTTTCCTTTCATCTTGAAGCTATAGTGATTTATACGCCCGTTGTGGATGACACCTGGCCGTCGAAGAAGGAGGTGGCAAACGGTCATTGGAATGACATCACACTCCAAAGTGTCTTCGTAAGCTCTGGTCTTGAAGGAAACTTGTACCTTATGCTCGACTTGGATTGTGCCGGAGTCACTTAGCCATTGAACCTTGTAGGGGTGCGGGTGCTTCATCTTGACCAATTGGAGCTTGGAACATAGTTCTTCACTTGCTAAGTTATGGCAACTTGCTCCATCGATGATGACCTTGACGGACCTTCCATTGATGCTGGCCTTGGTGTGGAAGATATGGCATCTTTGGTCTTCTTCTTGTTGATGTTGAAGAGTCAATACCTTGGAGATAACGAGAGCAGGGCTCGAATCTTCGTCACAAAAGACTTGATCATCTTCATCGTCGTTCACTTGCCGATGCATGGCCACTTGCTCAAGGGCTTCCATTTCTCCTTCACTCATGGAGTCGTAGGTTCCATCATCGTTGAGGATCATGGTGCGCTTGTTTGTACACTCAAAGGACTTGTGGCCTCGGCCACCGCATGTGAAGCATTTGAAGGAACTCGTCTTGATGGTCTCATCGGTTGGGGTAGATGATGATGAAGCTTTTGGCTTGAAGTTGCTTGAAGTAGGAAGACGACTTGAGGTTGTCGAAGTTTTCTTGTAACTTGACTTGTCGCCATTGCTTGTAGATGGCTTAGTTGATGTAGAAGGAGTCGGAGTCGTTGAAGCTTGGTTGTTGGAGAAACCATAGGGCTTGGATGAGAACTTGGCATATTTGAAGTCATCTTGGACTTGACGTTCCACTTTGATAGATTGATGCACTAGCTCGATGAGGTTTGAGTATGGTTGGAAGTCGGCGATCTTCTTGATAGGATGATTGAGTCCATTCAAGAAACGTGCCATGGTTTGCTCATAATCTTCCGTGACATTGGCTCGTGTCATGGCAATCTCCATTTCCTTGTAGTACTGTTCAACACTCTTGGTTCCTTGCTTGAGTAGTTGGAGTTTCTTGAATAGGTCGCGGTTGTAGTAGTTTGGCACGAAGCGTGCTCTCATGACATCCTTCATTTGCACCCAAGTAGTGATGGGTGCTTCACCTCTTGCCGCTCGGTGCTCAATGACTTGTTCCCACCAAATGAGGACGTAGTCTTGGAACTCAAGGGATGCCATCGCGATCCTCTTCTCTTCTTCATAGTTGTGCAAGCGGAAGATTTTGTCAACCTTCAATGCCCATGATATGTACTCTTTGGGGTCAGTGCTTCCGGTGAACTTGGGCATGGTGAACTTTAGCTTGCCGTATCGTTGCTCTTAATTGTGTTGGGTTCGAGGATGATGACGCCCATGTTGTTGAGGATCGACAATCTCATGTAGCTCTTGGCGAGGAGGGTTGTCGTTCTCATGTTGCTGTTGTCTTGGAGGATTTCCATTGTTTTAATTCTCTTGGAGAACTTGAGGTTCTTGTCTAGCTTGAGGAGGCGCTTGTCAATCTTGACGAGGAGCTTGACGATGCACACGTGATTGGTAAATCCTCTCTTGAACTTCATCACGAAGCGCTTCTTGATGCTCACGAGCTTGTCTGCCTCAGTTGGCTACGGCACGACTTGAATCTCGAAGGGCACGCTGCGCCTCAAGTGCTTGAGCTTCTCGTAGTTGTTGTTCTTGATGTTGTGCCTTGGCATCTTGTGCATCTTGGTGTTGTCGCGCTCGCTCCTCTTGTTCTTGTTGTCGTTGGCGTTGCCGTTCTTGTGCTTGCGCGAATGTAGCTTGGTTTTGACGATGTCGATGCTCTTGAGAGTCGGTGTCGTGTAGAGGATTGCGGTTTGCTTGACGATCTTGACGCGCGGCACGACGAAGAGTGTTCGATATCGGGGTACTTGAGCCAGAGATAGTGTCGTCGGAGTGTCGACTTGAGCGGCTCCTTCTTGAGTAGGACGAAGTGGTAGAAGAGCGGTTGACCAACAAGGCACAAATCTCGTCCATTCTTGCATTGTTCTCTTGCTTTTGTTCGTCGAGCTTGTTGTCGAAGTAGTCTCTTGTACGTTGCTCGGAGAGTCGCAAGTCGGTGGCGAGGTTGTCGATGTGGTCACTCATTGCTAGTTGATCTTCACGCAAAGCTCGTTGTGTACCAAATAGGTGTATCTTGGTGACGTAGTTGTTCTGGTCGTCGTCTTGCTCAAGGAAGAGTGGGTTGGTAGAGGAACTTGGCCTATCCATCATTTCAAGCAAATATGTGAGTGGGAGAAAGAGAAGAACTTATACTAAATGTACCTTGACCGATGCTGAAGATGGATCAATGATCACTCATGGTGTAACAAGGAAATAGCACAATTGGTACCAATTCTTGTCGCTTTCTCACACCTACACAAGTAAAAGCTTATGGTGGAGCTTGGTTAGGATGGTGGCACAAAATTTGATGCATTTGTAAGTGAGACTCAATAATGTTGGAAAAGATTCGCAAATTTGCAAATGCAACAAGTAGACCAAAAGCAAGATATGGTACACGGAAACGCACACGCAAATAGGTAAGTGGGGTCGTGCAACCAAGGGATGAGCCAAAATGTGTAATACACGAAAATGCTCTTGTTGCACAACACTAGAGAGACGCTAGCACGATTGCACAATAGGCGGATACGAACTTGTGCACAACCTACTAAGCAAAAATGCAACGACTTCTATCCCAAGTATGCTATATGTATGGTATTCCGATGGTATGATCCAATATGATCGAGTATGACAATCTCAATGTTGTATGATGCTATGGTTCTTGCTTATAAACTCTTTGCTTATCTTTCCCTTTTGCTTAAAAGCTTGTTTGGCTCTTTGTTGTTTGAGCTCTTTTCTCATGCAATGCTTCACGAATCAAGATAGCAATTAAGTATATGCGATGACAACTTTGTGACACAAGAGATGATATCAAGAGATGCAACACGATGATATGGTATGTATGCTATGGGAAGCATGACCACTAATGTTCACAAGTCATGTTGCCGGCAATACTCAAAGGCTAGTCTCAATGGGTAAGCTACGCAAAATGGGCTATGGGGTTATCAATGCAATTGCAAGAAAGTATGATGATATCACGATACCAAGATGAGGTTACCGTTGTTGAAGACGAATCCGTGGCGAAGATGAGTTGCGGTGATGTCGATGTCGAACCGTACCTAGATAGCCGAAACACAATAGGACACGGGAACCACAACTCAAATTCTCAAAGCAAAATGTGTCAAAATTGTCGGAGGTGGTAGCGGGAAGGCTATGGTGGTGCTATGCAGAAGTGGTGGTGGTATGCGGAAGTGGAAATGGGCACCAGGTCAAAAATTGACGAAAGCTAGGCAGAAAAGAAGCAGTGGATGGAATTGCTGCTGTCAGGAGCCGGATGTCCGGGCTGTCGGGCCGGATGTCCGGGCTCTGGATCCGTGGACGAACTCGATGAACACCACGTGGAGAGGTCAAATCCGGGTCAAAATTCAGGAGATTTTGTGGATGGAAATTGGGGAAAAGCCAGATCTACCTGTAACACATGAAATCCATGGATCAAATCCAACAAAACTTCATCACACCAACAAATCACAAAAAAAAAATTGGGGGGCTATTTTTGTGGGTAACTTTTGAATTAGGGACAAAATCAACAAAACAAGGCTAGAAAACAAAGAGAGGGGGCTCCAAAATCGTGATCAACCTGGCTCATGATACCAAGATGATCTAGGGTGGAACCCTATATGGCCGATCTTTCACAAAAGGAGCGGATCCCAACTAAGAACACGAAGAACACACGGGGAAACACAAGGGAAAACACAAGAGGAACTCTCAAACCAGCAAGATATAGTCACACATATGCTAGATCCTCGAAATACGAGAGGAGATACAAGATCCACGATCAACAAAGGACGATACAAAGGGTAACCGGTTCTTTTCTGTGAGGAGGTCTTGATAGGGCCACCCATGAGGATGTCTTGAATCCAAGGTGATCTTCTCCGCAGAGGGGTCGCGGTCTCTCTCGTGGAGTATATCCGTATGGATGAGCAAAGCTCTATCTCACGTATGAGCTAAACCAATGCTAACCCTAGAAAGAGGTAGATGGTGGAGTATATATAGTCTAGGTGGGCGAAGGGGTACACGGGCCTCGGCCCTTACACTGTGCGCAGACAGGGGAGGCCGGATGTCCGGGCCTTCGCGAGGTGCCGGATGTCCGGGCTGGTGCGGTCGGCCATGAAGCTCTCTGGATAGGCGGGGTCCGGATATCCGGGCCTTTGGCCGGATGTCCGGGCTGAAGTGTCACTTCTTCTGTCCTCTGGGTAGGCTTGTCCGGATGTCCGAGGAGAAGGCCGGATTTCCGGGGCGGAGGCCGGATGTCCGAGCTGGTCGCCGGATGTCCGGGCCCTGTAGACTTGGCCTGGGTTGTTGCTGTGGTGGATGTCTCCAGCGGCCGGATGTCCGGGCCTGGGGCCGGATGTCCGGGTCCTGGAGCTGCCTTCTTGTCCTTTCGGCACTCTTCTTCATCCGTGAACTCGGCGGCTTGTCCGTCTTCACATGCATCTTCGGGAGGGTCCTCTTGACACCTAATCATGCACAACATCTCGGACTTAGGTAGTAGCCATGTCTCGAGTGGATCATACGTGATATCACTAAGGAAGGAAGTCACCTCGTTCTCGAGAGCTCTAGCTCGTGCTCGTGTCATGGGTCCTCTTGGCTCTTGATGAGCCGATGGTAGGTCCATGGGAGTAAAGAAGAGACAGCGGAGTAACACGCACGTCCTTGCCCAAGAGCAGAATCGGGCAGTCTGTGCCATGGCTGGACTGCCCCCCAAGGAGGAGAAGGAGGACAGCGACGGTCGGACATCTCCGATGACGAGCAGATCCGGCTCGATCCATACTGCTTTTTCGTCCGCAACTTCCGCGAGAAGGACAACAAGGGCGTCGGGAAGGGCAAGGGCAGCTGTGGATGATCTTCTCTGGAGCTGGTATGTAGGTTAAACATGTCAAATTTTGGTAGTCCGATAGCATATAGTAGCCGGACCATCTGTGTAATGCATCATTTTACATAGTTGCATGAGTTTGTATGAATTTGAGGTTTGTTAATTGAGGTGTCCAATTGAGCAGAAAAATTTAAGGCGTAACCGATCGGACGCGTATGCGGGCATTTGAGGAGCCGGATTTGTCAAGTCGGATTGCAAATGCTCTAATTGTAAAGCTGTTTATGTTTTGGAATCAAATAGGTAGCACGTAGCAGTACTGATCCAACAAGAAGTGCTGGTGGAGCAGCATAGCCACATGCAATGCTGTTGGGTGGTCTTTCAATGGAGCAGTACGATTGCCGATCAGGTCGACGGCCTATGCAGATATTTTGCATGAAAGATATTAGTAGATATTTCGCAGCCATTGTCGTATCTGCATGCCAAGGTGACCAATCTCACGGCAGGAAATGGAGATCGACTAGTCCTATTTAATCAAAACTGCCGGGGTATAAACCTTGTGAATCTTTCGAAATTTCAATCACATATATATTTCGCTCAACATCCAACGACCATATAAAGCCTTCAGAGATACGCAGGGCCGTCGAATACCACACGTGAGGCATGTAGCAAAGTAGGAAACCCATCGTCCAGGGAACCAAAGGCCTTCACAACCGAAACGGCCAAAAGCACTTTGCATGGCAAGGAGTGTTGTCGGAGCCATGCGTAAATTCGGGTGATTGAGTGAACTAGTAGCTACTCCTTCCATTCCACTGAATAAGGTGCACACTTATATTAACATTAAACTTTGTTCAAAAATTAAATCAACTAATTTTTAAATTAAGCTTTGATAAAAAGTAGACCAATTAAATATGTGTTATATGTGATAAAACTTACCCCATTGTCGTATTCGAAAGAAGTTTACAATAGTTTATATATGTTACTTGTCTATTTTATGGTCAAATTTGGATTTTAAATTACGTGTGCAGCTTATTCATTGAATGAAGGGAGTAGGCTGCTAAACCTCTGCAAATTAGTCTTTACCAATTCATTAGAAGTTTCCAGAATAAAGTCATACATTTGGACTGAAGCCAGGACGCGGCTTTGTCCTGGCCGGTACGAGTCCTTTTTTTTTACACAAACTCGCAAAGTTTTATTCAGATACCAGAATGTTTACAGGTAAAAAGTGCACATCCCCGGATTGGCCCAACCAAATATGGTGTCCAAACCCGAGATTTAAAGCATACTTAGCGAGATTGCGAGCCTCGAAATTTGAGCTCCTATACTCATGAGCTATACTACATGAATTAAATAAACTAGACCGATTCTCGATTTCATGAATAATAGCTCCGTACTCCGACTTCGAGTTCTTCCCAATATCAGTGATCACTGTTTTGCAATCTGATGCAATGTGAATTCTGTTGATATATAAATCCTGCGCCAGCGCTTGACCTTCTTGGATCGCCAGAGCCTCCAAAGTAGTTGCTTCTGATATAAACTTTGCCATAAAAACGGATGCTCCCAGGAACTTGCCATCGTTGCCACGACACACAGCCGCAGCCGCGCCAAACGAACCTTTTGTCGCTACAGCCCATCCGTATTTATTTTTACGTAGCCCTCTGGAGGAGGCAGCCACGCAGCCGATCGTGCTACCTTCCTTGCCCGAGTTGGTGTGTCCTTCTCCAACATCTGGATGTCTCTCAGGAAAGTATTGACGAAGGAGTTAGTCGCAAACGGGCTCTCAAAAATGTCTTCATGAACTGCTCTTCGTCGTGCTCACCAAATGGCCCACAAGGTTACCACCACACGGGTAAAATCCTCATGCGATAACGCGTCATGGATCGTGAACAACCAGTTCCTTGCATTCATAGACAGATTTTGTAGCATGGCCTCCACTGCTTCTTGAGAGCTTAGTGACCATATACTCCTTGCCATCACACAATCTATTAGTGCATGCTTCCAACTATCCTCCGCTGAGCAAAAAGGACAAATCCTAGTGGTGGACATGTTCCGGTGGTGTAATAGATCCCCCGTGGGTATAGCCTCGTGGCCTAATCTCCACAGAAAAACTTTGATTTTTGATGGTATCTTCAGGTTCCACAGCGAGGTCCATGCCCTCTCATCCTCTGCAAAGTTAACTCGGCCACCAACAGACTGTAGCAGCTCTTCATTCCTCCTCTTCATTCCCGCCAAGAACGTGTAGAATGAACTCAACGAAAAAATGCCTCGTTTATCTTCTACCCATGCCCAAAAATCTTCCACTCTATTAGTACAGAGTAGAATCCTCAAGATGATATCCGCATCCACTGGAAGAAAGACCGATCACACCTTATCTTCATCCCAAGATGTCGTTGAACTTTCTATTAGCTCCGAGATCCAAACAGGTTTTTCATCCAACAAAGAAAGCATTGGCTTCATCATCCCTGATCTTGGTAACCAATTATCCTCCAACACTCTCGTTGATTCTCCAGTCCCGATTCTTCTAATCATCCCTTGTGCAAGAGCTTCCCTCCCATCAAGAACTGCCCTCCATATCTGTGAGGGGTTACTACCCAACTCAGCCTCCATAAAAGTGGCTGTCGAAAAATATTTTGCCTTCAATACTCTTATACTTAAAGATAGCGGGTCCTGAATAATCCTCCATGCTTGCCTTGCAAGAAGGGATAGGTTAAAAATTTCTATATCTCGAAACTCTAGTCCTCCCAAGTGTTTTGGCCTTGTGCACACATCCCATGACACCCAGCAGGGTTTTCTCTTCCCCCTTTTACTGCCCCACAAAATTGCCTTATCATTGATGTGATGCTCTCGCAAATACCTCTCGGCAACCTGAAACATGACATAGAATAAACCGGAATGGCTTGGGCCACTGCCTTGATCAACACCTCCTTACCTGCATATGATAGTAACTTCTCCATCCACCCCTTGATTTTCTCCCACACTCTATCCCTCAAGAATTTGAACGTACCATTCTTTGAGTGTCCCACATCCATGCGCATGCCCAAATATCTGTCGGTTAACTGCTCATCATGCACATTGAGGGAATTTTTAATAGCATCACGGACCACTTGGGGACACCCTTTGCCGAAAAAGATTGAGGATTTTTCATTGTTCACTCTCTGCCCCAAAGCATTACAAGAAGTATCTAACAGGTTTGACACCACTTGTGCACCCTCAAAACTTGCCTGAAAAGCAGCAGGCTATCATCAACAAAGAGTAGATGGTTGACAACTGGTGCTGTCGGTGCCACCTGAACTCCCACAAAAGCTAACGATTAAGGAACGGATTTTAGTAGGCACGAAAGGCCCTCCGCTGCTATCAAGAAAAGATAAGGGGATATCGGATCTCCCTGTCGAATACCTCTCGACGGTCTGAATTGTTGTAATTTCTCTCCATTAAAAAGAACTGAAAAGGAAGCTGAGGTGGTCATCTTCATTACCGTATTTACCCACACAGGAGCAAAACCAAGTTTAATCATCATTGCCTTGAGATAGTCCCATTCTAGCCTGTTATAAACCTTCATCATATCGAGTTTCAGTGCACAACTACTATTACCCTTTGCCTTGCTCCTCTTCATAAAATGCAAACACTCATAGGCTGTAATAATATTGTCTGTTATAAGTCTACCTGGAACAAAGGCAGATTGTTCTTCCGATATGATCTCTGGCAGGATTTGCTTCAATCTGTTTGCAATCACCTTCGAAGCAATTTTATACAGTGCATTGAACAAGCTTATCGGCCTGAACTGAGTTAACAAAGATGGGTTCATTACCTTCGGAATTATCACCAAGAAAGTATCATTGATGCATGCTGGACTCTCTTCCCCTCTAACTATTCTGAGCACCGCCTTGGTCACCTCATCACCACAAATATCCCAGTGTCTTTGATAGAAATGAGCTGGAAAACCATCGGGTCCTGGTGACTTGGTGGGAAACATCTGAAACAACGTTGTTTTCACCTCCTCCTCGGTGTAGTCCGCAACAAGCATCACATTCGTTTAAGGAGTAACTTGTTTAGGTACATGATCCGGCACCGATTGCGTACTAGTTACCCCCTCGGATGTATACAAATTCTTGTAAAATCTGTTACCATCTCCTTCAGTTCTTTTGGGTCCTCAACCTGAATTCCCAAGGAGTTCATCAGCGCCTTTATCATGTTTTTCGTGCGCCTCATGCTCGCCCTCATGTGAAAAAACTTCTTGTTTCTATCCCCCAAAGTTAGCCACTCTATCCTTGACCTCTGACGCCAAAGCAATTCCTCCCTGTGATAGAGTTCCACCAGCCTCTCATTCAGCTTCCTTTCCGCTTGACCCGGACCGGTGCGTGCAGGATCATTCCGGATCTTCTCAAGCTCCTCTTTTAAAGTTTTCATCTCCTTTCTAACTGAACAAAATGTCCTCCTACCCCAGCCCCCAAGGCTCTTAGATAGGTTCAGTGGCTTCTCTTTTAATTCCTCTACTCTTTTCGCCGCATCAGCTGCAGTACACGAAGCGTGTATGGTATCCTTTAAGCCCTCATGTGTTTCCCAAGCTACCTCATACCGGAATATCTTGCTCTTCACTTCTCTTGCCTCGACACCTCTGTTCAGTGAGAGATGAATAGGGCCATGGTCAGATCTGGCAGAGGGGACATGATTAAGGCCTGCAAAAGGAAACATCGAACACCAGTCAGTAGACCCTATTGCTCTGTCCAACCTAACTCGAGTATATGTACCACCGGAGACTTTCTTCTCAAAAGTCCAAAATCGACCCTTGAAACCAATGTCCATCAACATGCAAGTGTCGATTGTGTCTTGAAAACCTTGTATTTGCGTGTTGCTTCGTTGTCCAATACCTTCATGCTCTTCCGGACGTAAGACCTCGTTAAAATCTCTAATACACAACCAAGGGAGAGGGCTCAAAGACGATATGTTTTTCATTGTGTCCCATGTTCGATACAGAAGGTGAGTTTGAGCCTCCCCGTATACAACTGTCAGTCTCCAGGGGTCAAAGCCGCCCTCCCGGACTCCACAATCCAGATGATAATCCGAATAGACCAAAGTTTCAATATCTGTATCATTATTCCAAAACAAAGCAATACCTCCACTCCTTCCAATACTACTAATAGCATAGCTTTTATCAAAACCTGTCGAACTAGCTAAATTTTCTACTCTTACTTTGTCAATTTGAGTTTCGACTATACAAAGCAAGGTAGGGACAAATTTCTTCGCGATTTCGTGAAGCTCGCGAATTGTCGACCACACCCCGACAATTCCAGATGATTATACTCATTGATCCCGGCGGCGCTCCACGTAGGAGCCTGCCGATATAGCAGTTTTTGCCTTGTTCCTTTCTTCCTCTTCCCCCGCTTCTTCTTGTTCTATCTCCTTCTTTGACCTCTTGTTTATTTTCCTGGGTGAAACATACACTGGGGGCAATGTGAGTATGCCCGGTGGTGTCTTCACAAACGGAACCACGCCCGACTCCATTGACATCGCTATAGGCTCAGCAGCCTTAGTCATTCCTGCCTGAGAGTTTTGCACCGAGTTCCTCTTATTATTAGCCCTCTTTTCAGAAGCTAAACCTTCTGTAACATTATCTGTGTCACCTTCTAGGTCGTCTTCTTCCCGTGGATCACTCCCAGCTCGAGGCCCTTGTTATTTGTTGCTCCTCCCCTACCTTGATTCATCTCTCTGTCTCTGCCTCGCCCCCCCTCCTCTGCCTTGACCTCCTCGGGAGAAAGATCTTCCATCGGAAGGCTGGGTGTAGGATATTGTCCAGCACTTTGCAAGCATCCAACTACCCCACCTTTTGTCAGATTCATTCCATATCCCATTGCCACACTCCTCAAAACCATGCCCCATGATCCCACAAATTTTGCAGAAAAAGGGGACCTTTTCATACTTCACCACCAGCATCTTTCTCCCCTCTCCCTCAACATTAATAGGAGAAAATCTAGTCAATGGTTTGGCAGTCAGAACACGGACCCTAGCTCTTACATAGTCCCCTTCATAGTAGAGGGTAGGCCGAAGCTGAACCTCCCTAACTTTGCCTATCCTACGACCTAGCTCATCTACCACCAGCCAGTACGAGTCCTACCATAGCTCGGCTGCATCGAGCAGGTATTGGGCCGGCCCATGAACTATATCACATCATCATGCTGATGTCATGTTAATGTTTTTATTTTTTCCTCCGTTTTGTTTCAGATTTTTTTGCTCTTTTTTATAACCTATATTCGAAAATGTATATATATGAAAATGTCAAAATATATATTTGAAAATGTCAAAATATATAACCTATATTTGAAAATGTCAAAATATATATATATAAAATACACTTTATATAACTTTTTTTTAAAACTTAACCCTGCATTTGAAAATGTAGAACGTGTATAAGAGACGTACACAAAAAATTTATAATGTGAATTAGAAAATGTATAAAATATTAGTCATGTGTCAGAAAAATGTTAATCATATGTAGGCAAAATGTTTTGACATTGAAAAATTATTGTTTTAAAAATCTATGTGACATTAATTTTTTTATACATTTTGAATAATTTTTTGTATAATTCTACAAAAATGCTTTTTACATTAAAAAATGTACACAAGTTTTAAAGAATGTATTAATCAATTTTTTAAAAAATTGTCCGTTTGATATAATTGCTTAGTTCGAAAAAAAATGCATTTATCATTAAAAAATATTTCAGCATCTATTTAGAAAATGATTAAAATGTATGTGGAAACATGTTCAAAATAAGTTCCTGTAAAAAAATGTTAAACATGTATTTGGAAAATGTGCAACATTTATGAAAAACTATTTTAGATGTATACGAAGTAGAACGTGTATAAAACAAGTAGACATCAAAACACATATTGAAAAAAATCATGTATTTTAAAAGTTGACGTGTGTAAAAAAAATGTTCCTAATATATATATAGGCACATGTTTATAAAATGGATATATATATATATATATATATATAGGCCCATGTTTATAAAATGTTCCTAATATATATATAGGCAAATGTTCCTAATATATATATGGTCAATGCATATGAAAAATACAGGCACATGTTTATAAAATGGAAAAGAAAAAACCCCAAAAAAACAGAGAAAACCGGTGAAACCCGAAGAAAGTAACAAAAAAAACTGATGTAGAAACAAAGAGGAAAAAAGGAAGAAACCGAAAGAAAGGACCAAAAAGTTGAAGGAAAAGGAAAGCAAAACGGAAACTGAAAAAGAAAAAACACTATAGAAAACTGGGTTGCAAACCGTGGAAAAAAAAGAAAAAAGAACTCGTGTGATGCTATAGTATTAGGCAGGGCACTGCTCTAGGCAATTCCTAATTGGCCCATAGGTCCCACGTTAGCGACGTAGGGTGTACCCCCCGCGGCGACTATATCTAGCATTAAGCGAGCCCGTAGAAAGTCTCGCGGCGAAGTTTCTGTGGTCGTGGTCAATACTGGACCGCCCATTTTCACACGCATTTTAAGAAAAAAATAGGGGAAAGTAGGGAGCACGAGGGATCAAGCCCTGGTCGCTTTGAACATAGCAACGCGACTAGACATCGCGCCAACCCACAATTCGAGATAACTAAAAGGGCGCAGCCTACTTGAAGCTAGTAGATCCGGTTTTCTCTGTTTTTTCTTTCCTTTTTTGTTTTCTTTTATTTTTTTTCTCTGTTTTTTCATTATTTTTTGCATATGTTTCTTTGTTTATCATTTTTTCTGTTTTCTTTTGTTTATCTCGTTTCTTTTTCTGTTCTGATTTTTTGGTCTTTTTTGTTTCTTTTGGTTTTCATTCAACATTTTTCGTATATTTCAACAACATTTTAGTATACATTTAATGTTTTGAAAATACAAGATTAACATTTTTTGTATAGATGATCAACATTTTTGCTATACACACTTTTAAACTTTTCAACTGTTTGATTAATATTTTTTGAATTCGAAATTAACTGTTTTTGTATACATGATCAATATTTATCCTACACACAGTTTTTAAACTTTTTAAAATGCTTGACTAACATTTTTTAATTCAATATTAACATTTTTTGTGTACATGATTAATGTTCATCCTATACACACTTTTAATTTTTTTTCAAATGATTGATTAACAATTTTCATATGCTATATTAACATTTTTTTAACACGTGATCAACATTGTTTCTGAACAATTTTTTTTCAAATGCTTGTTTAGATTTTTCAAATACTTGTTCGATATTTTTTCAAATGCTGATTAATATTTTTTATACGATCAGAAAATTTAATCATTTTTTAATTGATGGTCAACATTTTTTCTATACAAATTTAGCATTTTTCAAATACTTGTTTATTTTTTTCAAATGCTTGATTAACATTTTTATATACATGATAAATAAATTTAATCAGTTTTTTAATACATGGTAAATATTTTTCTGTAAAAATAACATATTTTCAGATGCTTGATATACATTTTTCAAATACATCTTCAATAAAATTTCAAATTCTTGATTAACATTTTTGAAATACATGATCAAATTTTTATACAGATTTTTAGTACATTTTTCGTATACGCCATAAACATGTTTTCTATACACATTTATCATTTTAAGAATGTTGCTCAACATTTTTTGAATAGTTTTGTATAGTGTGGTAGGAAAAATGTTTCCTACCACCTAGGGGTGCACGTAGTATATGTCAAAACCGAGAGTATGTACGTGTAATATGTACTATATATGAATATTTGGTTAGTATATATACCACTTTTTAGGATGTATGTACTCTTATTTGGTATATTGTTTTAAACATACCAATATGAAGGTATTTTCAAAATATACAAAAAACTATGGAATCACATGCAAACTTTTTGTATAGCTTGCTTTCAAATATCTTAGATGTAGTGTATGAACATATTTAGAATGATGGAATAGTACATATACTACAACATGGTATTATATAGGACATGAGGGTAACTACTCCCGGTTGGTAGAATGCATTTTTCTTATATATATGACTAATTTTCTGTACTCATGGGAGCATGTACTCCCATCTTCAATACATCTCATACCCGTGTTGATTATACCTCTTTATCGTTCTCAGTATACTTCCTTAAATATTTAATGATACCCCAATACGAGTTCTATTGAAAAAAATATCATTTGTGACGTACTTTGGTAATGTACCTTTTTCATGTACAAACAAATCAATATATACTTAAACCTTTGAAAATATGTAGACTCACATGAATTTTTTTATGAAACTCATTCCGGGGTATCTAATAATTATTAATGGAGTATATTTAAAATAATAAAGAGATATAAAAGATTTATTTATGTGGTATATGAGGAGCAAGAGTAAGTACTCCCAGGAGTACGTACATATATAAGAAAAGTAAAAATATTAACCTAAACAAATGAAAGCAGAAACGTAAAAAAGACAGGACAAGGAGGTTGTGGCCTCTTTTCCATTTTCCTTTCCTTACCATTTTATTATTTTATAATATTTTCATCCTTTCTTTTATTTTAATTTTGTATACATTTTAAAATTCGTGAACATATTTTGAAATCATGAACAATTTTTTGAATTCCCAAACATTTATTTTTAGATAATGAACAATGTTCAAATTCACCTTTTGTTTCTTTAAAATTCATGAACATTATTTCACTCTTCAATTTGCAGATTCACTACATTTTATGAAATTGTGAACATTTTTTGAAAACTCGTGCTCATTTTTTCAATTGGCAAACAATTTTTGAATCGATGGACATTTTTTCAAATGTATGTTTTTTTTGAATCAGTGAACATTTTTTAATCTATAATCTTTTTGGAAATTTGGGATTTTTTAAATACATGATCATTTTTTGATTTTCTTTTCTGAACATTTTATAAATTTCATTATCTTTTTCTTGTTCCCAAACATTTCTTCAAATTCATAAACTTATCTGAATAGACAAATATTTTTTTCGGATACCTTTTAGAAAACGTGAACATGTTTGGAATGTTCGAACTGTTTTTTGAAATCAAGCATTTTTTTGAATGTGCGAACATTTTGTGATCTCTACCAATTTTCAAAATGATGAACAATTTTGAATTCATGAATATTTTATGATTTTCTGACTTTCATTTAATTCATTTTTTTAAATGGCGAATTTATCCTACCAAGTAATAAAAGGAATTGATATTGTTGGTCCATCATACACTTTTACACAAAATTCCCTAACGTTTCATACAAGCAACCAGAAATCTGTTTATGAAAAAGACGTTGTGTTGAGGAAAACGATTCACTTTGTTAATATACCTTGTTCGGCCTGTGTGTCAACCTAACCACCAACAGCGATAGGAAAATAAATAAATGGGAGTCGCTATGATTCAAACACAGGGCACACCCTTCTACAAAAACGTAAGGTGCACGATCTCAAGTGCGAGGCATAAACAAGCGGGCGCCCCTATGCCCCAAGTGGCGCGCTCTATGTGCTTCTTTTGAAAATTGTTTTGGTTTTATTTTTCTTTGTGTGTTTTTATTTTCTAGACATTTTTTCTTTTTTTTTCTTTTTGGTTTTTCTTATGTTTTGGACAAAAAGAAATCAAAAAATGCACGAAAAACTGCGCTTTTCCCTCTTCCACGAGAGGCACGGAGATATGCCTCGTAGAGGAACGGATTAGCTTCCGCGAGAGGCACACTCGTGCCTCTTAAAAAAACGAACATATTTTTGTTTCCTCCGCGAGAGACACAAATTTACTTATGTGGAGGCACAGATTTGCTTCCACGAGACACAATGTCGTGCCTCTTAGAAAAGGAAAAACGTGTTTTATTTTTATTTTCTTTCACGAGAAGCACATATTTACTTCTCGTAGGGCAGGTTTACTTCCGGGAGAGGCACAGTCGTGCCTCTCGAGAAAGAAGGAAAAATCATGTTTTCTTTTTTTCGTGAGAGGCACAGATTTGTTTGTCGGTGAGGCACAGATTTGGTTTCCCAATCTATGCCTCTTCGAAAAGGAAAAAAAAGGGTACTTCTGGTTCGTGTTTTCTCGTGTGTTTTTTAATGGAAAAATTTTATTGAAACCTATCAACATGGGATCAAATTTTGAAGAACTCGATGCTAGGAATCCAAGATGAAAACAGTTCAAGATTTGGACGCATGGATTAAGTTATAAAACATTTTGAATAAACGGATCTAGAAAAAAAAGGAAAACTTCAAGGTTGCGGCAAGTGGCTCCATGCAGTGCGCCACTTGTTTCTTTCTCCCCTGTCTCCTAAGAAAATTAGTAGTGCAGATCCACAGATTAAGTTATAAAACATTTTGAATAAACGAATCCACGGAATGACAATTGTGATGATTGTCAAAAGTTAAGAATGGCAAAAGTAAAATGTCAAAAGCTAGAGTGGCATAATAAAAATTGGCAAAAACAAAAATGATCCTTTCTTTTTTCCCCGTCTCCTAAGAAAATTAGTAGGAACTAGCTAAAGAAGAGTGGCGCCACCGAACTCCTTCTCCGTTGCTAGTGCCGGAGACCTCTCTTGTTCCGCCCTCCCACGACGTGGCCTCGGCCCCTCGAGTATTAACCTTCCCCGCATCACCACCGATATGCTCACCTACCGGTGACGCAAACATACGACGCATCTTCCTCATCAACCTATGACGCTTCCTTGTCTACAGCCTCGCTCATCACCTTCGCCCAAACTACAGGAGGAATTATGATGGGGGCACTTGTCAGCATAATAAAAACAGGGGTACCCCGAGTCTACTGACAAATAGGACAACCCAAAACTAAGGACGGAGCAAAGAAAGACCTAAAAGCCTTTTTACCATAATACCAGGAGGGAAAAAACCATGTACTGTAGTGCAGATCTTTGTGAAAACTTACTGTATGGTAAATCCTCACTTAATCTAGGCGAGGGCTCCAAATACGTCAGTCATGATGTCACAAGGGCGGTGCTCGGAGTCTCGAGCACCGAAGACTAGTGCCCTGCAAGACATGCAGGGTATTGTACCAACTTCATGTAAGTATCCAATAGTAATCGTCCCAACAAAGAGCGGAGGAGACTATTTATGAATGGCATTTCGGTCGCACACCAGTTGTCATGGGTCTTGCGTGAAGTAACTGTTTGAGAATCTACAGAAGCTATCACTGGTACAACGAGGTGCAATACAAACGGTTTTTAACCCCTTTCCGCGACGACATTTGGAACCGTCGCCAAGTGAGTGTGGGCGATAAGGGGGTCATTCCCACACAACCCAGAAACCGGCCGGGGCTAGGCCCTCCTGGCACACACACTCGGTAAAAGGAGGCCGTGTGCGACGGGCAAGCGATGATATACGATTATAAAGGCCCAATAGGTTCCGGTCGTAAGTACATCCCACACAGTCAGTCCCAAACAAACGTCTTCGTTTGTTATGTACATTCCAATCAGTCAATCCAAAGAATACGTTTCTGTTCTTATGTACATCCCACACAGTCAATTCAGGGAAAATGTTTCCGTTCGTATATACATCCCATACAGTCAATTCAAGGAAAATGTTTCCTTTCGTATATACATCCCACACAGTTTTATGTATAGCATCGTGTGTGATAGGTGTAACTATCACACACGCTCTGCCTTGGTTAACCGTTTGCTTTTATTCAACTACATCACACACGATTTGATGAAGAAAACTGTATGACATTGGCTATCCATCACAAGCGCTTTTACTGCTAGAACCATTTGCAAAGTTCCATGACCCATTTAGTAGGTTTATTAGTTTATAATTAACAATTCCAGTATTACGCAAATTCACATTTCATATCGAACACCTGTTTTCCAATTTCATATCTGGCACATAAATATATTTTAACATCACAATACGATAGCAACCCGAGAACAGCACAGTACAACATATAGCTAGTTCGCCTTCATAAGAACAATATTAGAACACCATATTTATTTCCCTAATAAAGATCATCCAGATTCGTCTTATCCACCTCTGCTTTCAGTTCAGTAAGAAGCTGTTTTGTACTGGCCAACTGGGAAAGTGCCTCCTCCTTCGCCAAACACCATCTTAGCAAAGTCCGATTTAAAAATCTGAGCTCATTCTCCATCTTCCTATTTTTATCCTGCATCTTCAAATATTCTTCAGTGTTGACAACACTTTCTCTAAGCCTACTTTTGTGTTGGGTAACGTAGCATGTAATTTCAAAATTTTCCTACGCTCACACAAGATCTATCTAGGAGATGCATAGCAACGAGAGGGGAGAGTTTGTCCATGTACCCTTGTAGACCGAAAGCGGAAGCGTTAGTTTAACGCGGTTGATGTAGTCGAACGTCTTCGCGATTCAACCGATCAAGTACCGAACATACGGCACCTCCGAGTTCAGCACATGTTCAGCTCGATGACGTCCCTCGAACTCTTGATCCAGCAAAGTGTCGAGGGAGAGTTTCGTCAGCACGACGGTGTGGTGACGGTGATGGTGAAGTGATCCGCGCAAGGCTTCGCCTAAGCACTACGACAATATGACCCGAGGAATAAACGGTGGAGGGGGCACCGCACATGGCTAAGAACAATTGGTGTGTCTTAGAGGCGCCCCCTGCCCCGTATATAAAGGAGGGAGAGGGGAGGAGACCGGCCTAGGGGCACCCCAAGTGGGAGGTGTTGGGGAACGTAGTAATTTCAAAAAAAATCCTACGCACACGCAAGATCATGTTGATGCATAGCAACGAGAGGGGAGAGTGTCGTCTACGTACCCTCGTAGACCGTAAGCGGAAGCGTTATGACAATGCGGCTGCTGTAGTCGTACGTCTTCACGATCCGACCAATCCAAGTACCGAACGCACGACACCTTCGAGTTCTGCACATGTTCAGCTCAGCGACGTCCCACGAACTCACGATCCAGTAGAGCTTCGCGGGAGAGTTCCGTCAGCACGACGACGTGATGACAGTGTTGATGATGCTACCGACGCAGGGCTTCACCTAAGCACTGCTACGATATTACCGAGGTGGATTATGGTGGAGGGGGCACCGCACACGGCTAAGAGAGATCAATGATCAACTTGTGTGTCCATGGGGTGCCCCCCTCCCCGTATATAAAGGAGTGGAGAATGGGGAGGGCTGGCCCTCTACTATGGCGCGCCCTGGGGAGTCGTACTCCCACCGGGAGTAGGATTCCCCCCTTCCATGTAGTAGCAGTAGGAGAGAAGGAAAGGGAAAAGAGAAGAGAAGGAAGGAGGGGGCGCCGCCCCTCCCCCTAGTCCAATTCGGACTAGGCCTTGGGGGCGCGCAGCCTCCCATTTCTCTTTCCCCTAAAGCCCAATAAGGCCCATATACTCCCCGGCGAATTCCCGTAACTCTCTGGTACTCCGATAAATACTCGAATCACTCGGAACCTTTCTGATGTCCGAATATAGTCGTCCAATATATCGATCTTTATGTCTCGACCATTTCGAGACTCCTCGTCATGTACCCGATCTCATCCGGGACTCCGAACTCATAATACCGATCATCACCGAACGTTAAGCGTGCGGACCCTACGGGTTCGAGAACTATGTAGACATGTACGAGACACGTCTCCGGTCAATAACCAATAGCGGAACCTTGATGCTCATATTGGTTCCTACATATTCTACGAAGATCTTTATCGGTCAAATCGCATAACAACATACGTTGTTCCCTTTGTCATCGGTATGTTACTTGCCCGAGATTCGATTGTCGGTATCTCAATACCTAGTTCAATCTCGTTACCGGCAAGTCTCTTTACTCGTTTCGTAATACATCATCCCGTAACTAACTCATTAGTTACATTGCTTGCAAGGCTTATAGTGATGTGCATTACCGAGAGCGCCCAGAGATACCTCTCCGACAATCGGAGTGACAAATCCTAATCTCGATATATGCCAATTCAACAAGTACCATCGGAGACACCTGTAGAGCATCTTTATAATCACCCAGTTACGTTGTGACATTTGGTAGCACACAAAGTGTTCCTTTGGTATTCGGGAGTTGCATAATCTCATAGTTATAGGAACATGTAAGTCATGAAGAAAGCAATAGCAACATACTAAACGATCAAGTGCTAAGCTAACGGAATGGGTCAAGTCAATCACATCATTCTCTAATGATGTGATCCCGTTAATCAAATGACAACTCATGTCCATGGATAGGAAACTTAACCATCTTTGATTCAACGAGCTAGTCAAGTAGAGGCATACTAGTGACACTCTATTTGTCTATTTATTCACACATGTATCAAGTTTTTGGTTAATACAATTCTAGCATGAATAATAAACATTTATCATGAAATAAGGAAATAAATAATAACTTTATTATTTCCTCTAGGGCATATTTCCTTCAGTCTCCCACTTGCACTAGAGTCAATAATCTAGTTCACATCGCCATGTGATTTAACACCAATAGTTCACATCACCATGTGATTAACACCCATAGTTCACATCGTCATGTGACCAACACCCAAAGGGTTTACTAGAGTCAATAATCTAGTTCACATCGCTATGTGATTAACACCCAAAGAGTACTTAAGGTGTGATCATGTTTTGCTTGTGAGAGAAGTTTAGTCAACGAGTCTGCCACATTCAGATCTGTATGTATTTTGCAAATTTCTATGTCAACAATGCTCTGCACGGAGCTACTCTAGCTAATTGCTCCCACTTTCAATATGTATCCAGCTTGAGATTTAGAGTCATCTGGATCAGTGTCTAAACTTGCATCGACGTAACCCTTTATGATGAACATTTTGTCACCTCCATAATCGAGAAACATATCCTTATTCCTTTTCAGGTATTTCAGGATGTTCTTGACCGCTGTCCAGTGATCCACTGCTGGATTACTTTGGTACCTCCCTGCTAAACTAAAAGCAAGGTACACATCAGGTCTGGTACACAGCATTGCATACATGATAGAGCCTATGGCTGAAGCATAGGGAACATCTTTCATTTTCTCTCTATCTTCTGCAGTGGTCGGCCATTGAGTCTGACTCAACTTCACACCTTGTAACATGGCAAGAACCCTTTATTTGCTTGATCCATTTTGAACTTTTCCAAAACTTTATCAAGGTATGTGCTTTGTGAAAGTCAAATTAAGCGTCTTGATCTATCTCTATAGATTTTATATAAGCAGCTTCACCGAGGTCTTTCATTAAAAAACTCTTATTCAAGTATCCTTTTATGCTATCCAGAAATTCTATATCATTTCCAATCAATAATATGTCATCCACATATAGTATTAGAAATGCTACAGAGCTCCCACTCACTTTCTTGTAAATACAGGCTTCTCCAAAAGTCTATATAAAACCATATGCTTGGATGACACTATCAAAACGTTTATTCCAACTCTAAGAGGCTTGAATCAGTCCATAAATGGATTGCTGGAGCTTGCACACTTTGTTAGCACCTCTTGGATCGACAAAACCTTCTGGTTGCATCATATACATCTCTTCTTCTAGAAATCCATTCAGGAATGCAGTTTTGACATCCATTTGCCAAATTTCATAAAATGTGGCAATTTGCTAACATGATTCGGACAGACTTAAGCATCGCTACGAGTGACAAAATCTCATCGTAGTCAACACCTTGAACTTTGTCAAAAACCTTTTTCGACAAGTCTAGCTTTGTAGATAGTAACACTACTATCAGCGTCCGTCTTCCTCTTGAAGATCCATTTATTTTCTATGGCTTGCCGATCATCGGGCAAGTCAACCAAAGTCCACACTTTGTTCTCATACATGGATCCCATCTCATATTTCATGGCCTCAAGCCATTTTGCTGAATCTGGGCTCACCATCGCTTCTTCATAGTTCATAGGTTCGCCATGGTCAAGTAACATGACTTCCAGAATAGGATTACCGTACCACGCTGGTGCGGATCTTACTCTGGTTGATCTACGAGGTTCGGTAGTAACTTGATCTGAAGTTCCATGATCATCATCATTATCTTCCTCACTAATTGGTGTAGGAGTCACAGGAACAGATTTCTGTGATGAACTACTTTCCGATAAGTGAGCAGGTACAGTTACCTCATCAAGTTCCACTTTCCTCCCATTCACTTCTTTCGAGAGAAACTCCTTCTCTAGAAAGGATCCATTCTTAGCAAAGAATGTCTTGCCTTCGGATCTGTGATAGAAGGTGTACCCAACTGTCTCCTTTGGGTATCCTATGAAGACACATTTCTCCGATTTGGGTTTCAGCTTATCAGGATGAAACTTTTTCACATAACCATCGCAACCCCAAACTTTAAGAAACGACAGCTTAGGTTTCTTGCTAAACCACAGTTCATACGGTGTCGTCTTAACGGATTTAGGTGGTGCCCCTTTTTAACGTGAATGCAGCTGTTGAGGGAGTCCTGGATTAGGGGATCCTCGGACAGCTGGACTATATGCTTATGCCAGACTGTTGGACTATGAAGATACAAGATTGAAGACTTCGTCACGTGTCCGGGTGGGACTCTCCTTTGCGTGGAAGGCAAGCTTGGCAATTCGGATATGTAGATTCCCTTCTCTGTAACCGACTCTATGTAACCCTAGCCTCCTCCGGTGCCTATATAAACCGGAGGGTTTAGTCCGTAGGACAACAACAATCATAATCATAGGCTAGCTTCTAGGGTTTAGCCTCTATGATCTTGTGGTAGATCAACTCTTGTAATACTCATATCATCAAGATCAATCAAGCAGGAAGTAGGGTATTACCTCCATAGAGAGGGCCTGAACCTGGGTAAACATTGTGTCCCCGCCCTCCTGTTACCATTAGCCTTAGACGCACAGTTCGGGACCCCCTACTCAAGATCCGTTGGTTTGACACCGACATTGGTGCTTTCAATGAGAGTTCCACTATGACGTTGAAAGAAGGTTTGATGGCTCGCCTTGTTATCAAGAATACATCGCCTCTGGGGGAGCCTTGGCTTTAGGCCAAACCCTCCGATTAGGTGTCTTCATCATGACCGCCCGTTCAGCCGCCGTGCTGACGATGGCTTCTCGGGTCATCAAAAGCAGCCTCCACGTCAGCTCGGAATATGCCGAGCGGATGGATCCAATGGAACTTTCGTCCTTGAATGATCTCTTGGATAGCATCACCGCCCTGGGAGTCGCTACGGACTATGACCGGATTGGGCTTAAACCCGATCAAAGATAGATTAACTCTCCGCCGGTCACCCATCAGATAGCGGTGCACTACTAGGGAAAAGGCTAGCAGCAGCGCGGGTTTTAGATGTATCAGTAGTGCGGGGATAGGCGCTACTAATAAGGCGCTACAGCTAACACATAGCAGTAGCGCGTGCTCACCGGTGCTACTGCTACACAAGTGTAGCAGCAGCGCTGTTAGCGGAAGCTCGCTACTGCTAGTAGCTCTAGCGCGCTTTGCCTGGACGTGCTACTGCTACCGCGGCGCTGCTGCTAACTTTTATACACTCGCTACTGCTAATTTAAGTAGTTTTTTTGGCATATTTGTTTTGTATTTGAACAGGCTTTATAGAAGAATCTTTAGCACATAGAAATGTCAGCATGATACACATACAAATGCCTGCGAGACCACAAATGTAATCATAGCATGTACATACAAATAGTCTCATCATAATCATCATCCAACACAAAGTGATATCTTGTCATCATCTCGAAAATAGCGATACATGCAAGTCTCGAATACTTGCAACTACAACAACGTCATCCATCTAAACAAAGGTATACGCAAGAAGTGCTATCACTATGAGTGAGAGCGGAACTATGCAGTACATGAGGTGGCGGTTACGAGTCCTCTCTCGCGCTAGCGTGAACCTCAAGTAACTAGCTTCTCCTTCTTGTCTGCTTTTGAAGCCTTTATGGCTGGCGCCCGTGAACCCATTCACTTGCGCCTGACACTCATGCCACTCGTTGTACACCCCCGGAACCTTCCCTTTGTACACGACATAGCAATTCCATCTCGCCATCAAGAAACTAGGTACCTGTTAGAGATGCATGTTCATGAAGAGGATGTACAATCATATATATGCAAAAAAATATACTAGAGCAACACCGAAAAAGAAAGGGTTAGTAACTAGATGCAACATACAGTACACAAATTAATTAACTAGAGGTACGCAGGTCATCGTACGCAAACTAACAAAGTAGCGTTACGCAAGTTTGGCAGGGACCATGGACATCGCAAAGTTTCATCGCTACAAAAAGTATACAAGTTCAACCGACACATATCATCATCATCGGCATCATAAATCACTAGAAGTTCCATCCTTCCATATCATCGAGGATGAACCCTAGCTTCTTGAACGACGTGAGGTCTAGACGTTGCATGTCTATGCGAGTTCAGACGTCAGCTCGCGATATAGGGCCGTGGTGGAACATCCCCTTCTCATCGACGACTTCTTTCATGATGATCGTCGCAATGTCGCTTTGGATGCGAAAGAAGTCATCTCTAAGTTTATAATCCGCTTCTCCATGAGATTCTAGCCACTTGTGGATATGATCATCATTTCTGCTGTTAATGCGAAGCTTTTGGTGATCCGTGTTGAACTGAATCATGAGATGGACGATGTAGAATCCATCCTTCTTGCTTGGTTTTGGGACATGGATGCAGGAGAAGTTAGTTTTATGCGCGAAACCCATATTCTTGTTCCTTTGTTTCTTGATCTGCACGTGGCCACCTCTAAAGCTGAAGCCTTGGAGAGCATCATCTAGAATATTCATTATGTGGGTGTAGTCTTTTTTCTCGTAGTCTCTAGAAGGGTCAAAATACACGGCGTGGGAGACTTGCGGGTAAAGAACGATAAGGACGGCACGCCCGCTGCTGCGGGGAAAAGACACCTCAAATTATTCCCCATATGAGAGAGAAGGAATGATTGAAATGTACGAAAGGGTTGTCCGGAACTGACTTACTTTGGATGATAAGGCATGAGGAAAATTTCCCGGTCCTTATTCTGTACCATGAAGTTTTGGAGGTACTCCCTAGCAGTTTCACACTCAAAGTCGCCGAGACTCAAGAAAGACTCGTGCATGTAGTACGGATCCGCCACACAGATTTGTGAGACTTCTTCACTCTTCATGACGGAGCTCATATGTAGCGTAAAAAGGCGGACGATAGTAAAATCAAGCCGCCTTGTTAGAAACATCTCAAAGATATGGTCAAACCGCAGGAAGAACACCTCCGCGGGCTGTGTGTCGATGTAGCACTTCCCCTCAGGCACACGAGCCGCGTATGTCGGAGATCCTGGATCCTTTGAGGCTAGTAGGCTTTTCTCAGTCGACAGCACATGGTCGTGCAGTCTCCTGAGATCCCCTGATAGTGCCTCCAGCGGTTTCGGCGGTAGCATCGGCTCGCCCATGAGATGGAACATGACCGCACCTTTCACGGGTACACGCTCTTCAGAATGCATCGTCTGGCTGCTATGTGCTCTGGCTTGTTTGGAGGCAGTTACCTTTCCCAATCTCTTCCTCTCCTTTTTCTTGGGCACACCTTCCAGACCCTTCCTTAACCCCTGCCCCAGTGTTCCCGGGCTAAGTACTGTACGACCCTCGCGCCCGGCTAGTTGAGCATGTGTTAAGGCGGCATCTTCAGGCGTGTCCTGTGAGGATTTCATGAAGAGAGACTTTTTGCAATCCATGCTACGACCTTGCCCGGGCATATCATCCATATCCTCATTAGCAAGCTGATAGCCCGATTCGTCATATGGTTGACTCATCATATCTATGTCACAGTCATACGCGTTTGTATTGAGGTAATCCATAGGGTCGACCTCCGTCTCATCATCCATTCTCTGTTCTACAGGAGAAATTACATCAACCAGTACTATTGCACCCCCTTCATCATGTCGTCCACTGCTCTCACCCGGCACTACAGGAGCTGGTAATTGCGTAGGCGGGGTGGTGGTCTCCGCACATGCTTGTTGATGTGTGGTAGTTATTGGTGTGCTCTCGGCCGGCTCCAGACGAATAAGATTCTTCGGCCATAGCAGCACCCAATTCTTGCAGCTTCCAATCCGCGGCGGGGTCTCATCGTCCGCTCCCACATGCTGTACTGGAGGAGGCAAATCCTCGTGCCCCGATTTCACACTGGTCTAGCTAACCCTGAAGTGCCCAGCGGGGGTCGGCTGGTTGTGGAACGTGCGTTGAGAGGGGTCCATTATCATCCCCTTTCCCACGTCCACCTTCTGGCCTTTGATCAAGTAGAGTATGGTGCACGGGGTTTCTTTCGCCTGCAAACACATATGTCTGTGGCGTAAAACAACCGAAAGGCAACAAAAATAGAATATTATATATATATATATATATATATATATATATGTTGGTGCGACATGTAATTACCGTGACGACGTCGAGCTCAGCCAAAGACGAAGGCCCACCTAGCGCGCCTGAGACTGAGGACAGGCTGCTATGAGCGGGAGCGGCTGCGAGAGGAGGCCCGGTTGCGTGAGCAAGTGATGGTGCGATGGTGTTGTTGTTCATGGAGTTTCTCCCGACGAAACTGGGCAACGGGAAATCATGTACCGTCTTGTCTGGATTTTCCTTCGCCCAGTTGATGATAACTGGAACCAAGTTAGTAGCAAAATCATTTCTGCAGGCAGTTACAGCTGCATTGACTGCCTACTGTAGCAACTCATATTTTTCCTCGGCTGCTTTTTTCGCGTCCTCAGCTTCTTTTTTCTCGACCGCAAGCTTCACCTTCGCGTTGATGTCTGCCTGACTAAACTTCTTTTTCTGCTTCTTGGCCTCCAGGCCCTCGTTGTAAAACACCTTCCACGTGGTGCCGTCTCCAGCGCCGTGCACACGACCATATTGCGGCCGCTGGTCAAAAGGGAGTCCCTTAAGTTCGTTCAAGGCCTGGTTGAGAGGGGTGTCCCACTTGGGCCTCATCAAAGAAGTAGGGCTTTCGGCTGCAAGCTGGTGTTGCTTATCCAGTAGTCTAATCAATTTCCTCGTGATCTTGTCCGTGTAAAACCCCTTTTTCTCCTTGTCCCACTTGTAGCGGGCCCTGATGAAGTCATGCTCCAAGGGGTTGGTGAACTTCGCGAAGGGGTCTGGGAGACCCGCGGCTTCACGTTCCGCGTCCTCCTTATCCCATATGGGCCTTTTACCGAGGTAGCCACGGCTTCCGAGGCGATGCTTCCCCGTGTTTCTTTGCTGAAGGCTCTTGAATTTCACAGCCTTAGCCTTGGCTGCCTCGGTAGCGCAAGTGTCCTTGAACTTTTCGAACTCCTCTTCCGTAAGTGTCGGATTTTCCTCCAGAATCTTGGACAGGGGTTCATCAGCCTCAATAGCTCGTTTCACCCTCCCTTTCCAGGAGGCCAAATCATTGCTGAACATGCCCATGGCGTGATTGTTAATCTTTTTCATCTTCGGATCATCCCATGGTTGTTCTATGTTATCATCCCGGTCGGGGAACTTGAATCTCTTGTGCAACTTCGTTAGGAGCAACTGCGTCAAATGTTCTTTACTCCTTAAGTCATCGCCGTTGATGCTCTCGCATTCCCGTAGGATGCATCCTACTTGGTTCCCATAGCACTTGCGAGGTTCTTCCGGCTCTAACGGCTCAAACTTGCCAGGTGCCATCTTTGTGATCACAAGTCATCCAATCCCTAGTTTGTTAGGTTTTCGTATCCTCTACTTCTTATGCTTCCTCTTTTCGGTAGCGGCATCGGGGCCGGTACCTTCCCCGCCGGTACCTTCACCACTGGTACCTTCCCCACCGGTCTTGGTGCCGCCATCGGTGCCGGTGCCGTTGGTGTCGATGTCGATGTCGGCGTCAGTACCATCATCGAGGCCGACCTGCAAACCTTGCTTAGCAGTCAAATAGTCGAGGTACTCTTGTTCACCCTCATAATCCATCTCGTCTGCATCTTGGTCAGAAGGCCCAGTTTCTTCGTTGTTCGACATGTTTCCTATGATTAAGTGTCCTCATTTATTTCTAAAAGTATGAATAAATGAGAAATGACATAAAAAGAAATCTATGTGCCAGCACTCGATATGCCAACTATGTAGCACAAATCATGCCTTTATTCACGGGAAATTTCGGCATGACCTTTGCTAAAAAATGGACATATCGAGCGCCTGATCACCGGAACGGAAATGAATCAACATTTTGGCATAACATAGGCCACTCGGATCATTTTCCAAACATGACATGTCCAAAACATGACATATGCACATATCACATGTCCAGTTCAAATTTGCATATAAATTCAGCTAATTTTGAAACCTAGCTAAATTCATAACTAAATAGATAACCTAATTAACATACTGCCCTAACTAAAACCTAAGTAAATTAACCGAAGAACCCTAGCAGAGAGAGGGGGAGTTTACAGAGGGTGCAGGGGCGAGGAGGTAGGCCCGACGACGGCCGGGAGGGGAGAGGAGGGAGGCGAGGGCCGGCGGGTCGGGGGCGAGCGCCGGCGCCAGGGTCGGGGGCGAGGGCCGGGTCGAGGGCGAGCGCCGGGGTCTGGGTCGGGGCGAGGGCCGGGTCGGGGGCGAGCGCCGGGGTCGGGGGCTAGCGCCGGCGCCGGAGTCGGGGGCGAGCGCCGGGGCCGGGTCGGGCGCGGCGGTGCGACGGGGGAAGAGAGAGTGGGGATTTAGGGGGAAAAGGCGGGATGAAGCATGGCGAGTGAGAATTTTGGGTTAAGTGGATGTAGCAGTAGCGCATTTGGACAAAACGCGCTGCTACTACCTTCAGTAGCTATCGCGCTTTATACGAAATTCGCTACTACTAACTTCAGTAGCTGTAGAGGTTTAGGCAAAACGCGCTGCTACTACCTTCGCTGCTGCCAGTTTCCCTTTTTCTTTTCCTTTATTTTATCCCACTTTTATTTCCCGAGGGCAGTGAACGAAGGGAGGGCGATATATATTGCATCATTTGATGGTTAAATATGTATGCAAAATAGGAACATATATATTACACATCATTGGACCCATGCATAATAATGGCTAAGTGTGTATACAAAATAGGAACATATATATATATATATATATATATATATATATATATATATTACATCATTTGACCGATAACATACATTTCCTCAGTGCTGATGTTTTTGTTTTTGAGTCAGCTTCTTTCCCTTCTTGTTCGTCGAAGAATAATTGAGCCCCTCATTGTGACTTTGCCTTTTCCATGGAGTACGATTTTTCTTAGGTAATGTAGTATTGATTCTTCTTTTGACGTATACTTCATCATCATCGTCATCTTCCCTCATTGGGTTGCCGTACTGATCATAGTCTTCCTCGTTGGCGACTCCATCCATTCCAATGATGTTCCTTTTGCCTCTCCTCACGACAACACGGCTGGGATTGCGTGGGTCAGTTATGAAGAAGCATTGTGTCACGTGCTTAGTGTGTACCCATGGCTCGTTTTTTGCAATAGCGTTCGGTAGCGCTCTTGGCGTGGGGTATAGTCATGGTAGTGAAAATACGGCTTTCTCTTTCGACATTCTTAGCCCATCTGACACGGAACATCGTCGTGTTGTGCAGTCCAGAGTAGTCAAGCTCCCAGATATCCTCGACCCTTCCATAAAATCGTTCAGTTGCACCGTTGTCACTGCCGGTCATGCATTCCATCGTCACCCCTGAGTTCTGATCATCATTGTCCATATCTTTGGCCTCCGTGTAGAACGTGTATTCGTTGATATCATATGCCTGATAGGTTACGAGGTTGGGCGAGGGGCCATGTGCTAAGGCGTATATGAGCAATCCGTCCTTAGAGCCCTCCTCCGGGGGATTAGCAATAATATGCTCTTTGAACCAATGCAGGAAAGTGGAGTTGTGCTCTCTAGTAACTTCGGCGTCCATCCTGCATACCCCCCGGTCACGATACTTCTTTGCGATAATTTCTTTGTGCAGTGCCACAAAAGGATCTACCTCGTCTAGGTGTTGTAGCACTACCAAGTTTGCTCTGTCAAAGTCGCTGCGTCGATCTGAGTATGCCACGTGCAGTTCCCTGCGACCGTTGTAGTGACCATCTCCTTCGAGCCTCCCATCGTGCTTGTTAACGGGCAAACCAACACTAACACCAGGCGGATGGTCTGCGCCATATAGAAAATTCTCACAGAAAGAGATGCACTCTTGTGCCAAATAGCCCTGGACGATGCTTCCATCCGGACGGGACATGTTACGAATGAATCCTTTGATGATCCCATTCATCCTCTCAAACGGCATCGTGTTGTGCAGGAATGACGGCCCTAGGTCTATTGAGTCATCCACAATATGGACACACAGATGCACCATCACGTCAAAGAACGCGGGCGGGAAGTACATCTCAAGCTCATTCAGTATCACAACGATCTCTTCCTGTAGCCTTTGGAGCTGCTTCACACTGATCGACTTTTGAGAGATGACGTCAAAAAAGTTGCAGAGACCAATAAGCGTGTCACGGACGTGCTTGTCCATTATCCCTCTAAGGGCAACAGGTAGTATCTGCGTCATCATCACATGACAGTCATGAGACTTCATCCTGCTGAACCTTTTCTTGTCCGTGTCTAGATATCTGCTTATCTTGCCACAGTAACTGGAACTAACTTTGACTCTGGTAAGGCACTTAAAGAATTGATTGATCTCAGCCTGACTTAAGGTGAAGCAAGAAGGGGGGCAATAATCCTCTTTCTTTATTTTCTTGCCCTTCTTCTCTAGTGCCTCTGTCTCCATCTCTGTCTCGTCTAACATTTTACGGGGTGGCATGTGCAGATCTTCCCTGATTTTCAAATCTTGCAAGTCTTTTCTTGCCTTCGGCCCATCCTTGGTCTTATCCGGCATGTTCATCCGTGTTGCAAGCAAGCTCTCAAGGACATTCTTACAGATATGCATTTGATCAAGGCAATGAGGTGTATCGAGTTTGTGCCAGTACTCCAAGTCCCAGAACACAGACCTTGTCTCCCATACCTTCAGCAGCGGCTCCGGCGCCTTTCTCATCGTCTTTCCCGGCACGGGGCACTCCTTCCAGTTTTTTAACAGCTCATCGATTTCGGCACCGCTCCGCTTACGTGGAGGTCCTCGATGCTCAGCGTGACCATTGAATAGATCTCCACGGTTTCTCCACGGGTCGTCCTGTTCAAGCCATCTTTGATGCCCCATGTACACGATTTTCCCAGACCCGCCATCTTTCCACCGAGTATAACCATCCATGAAACCAGCCATGAGCAGGTGCGCTTCGACACGACCATCGTCATGGGGGTCGAGCCAAAATATTCCTTTGCATTTTCGACACGGACATAAAACCTCTGTCCGGTTATTTTCTTTCATGTCCTGCACCGCCGACCGCAACCACCTGTCCACCATCGTTCCACTGACCATCGTCAACTCTGCATGGTAATAATAAACAAATTGATTATAAAAATGCATGCATGCATCAAAGTCATACAAAAATTTGGCATGACCTTCCCTAAAAATAGGACATATATGGATCTAGAGTTTGCCCGGAATTCGCCGAAACGGAAATAGATCGATATTTCGGCAAAACATAGGCAACTCAAAAGCACAATTTGGCGTCAACTCATGCCACACACACAATTTCCACAAACATATCACACACACATAAACATATTTCCATTTTGCAAAAGCATGAAATTTTCATCACCTCTATCTCGATCGAGATCGAGCACACGGTGGAGATGATGTTGTAGGGAGATCAAAAGTGCACAAAGCTCTTCTTGACAAAGATAGATCTAGTTAGGGGGCAAATAGGTCACTTAAATAAATCCTACATCTACCTAGCTACCTAATTTGGGAGGAGACAACTTCAACTAGTGGAGGGGAAAGGAAAAAGAGAAAGGAGATGCATTAATGGAGGTGGTGTAGTTAGGTAGGAGTAATGAAGAGAGAGAAAGGTGGATAGAAGAGAGAGAGTAATGGGGGAAAAGTATTGAGGAAGAAGAAGAGTGAGAGTGGGAGCATGTGGGGGAGGTAGGGGAAGGGAAGAGAGGAGGGGGAGGGGAGGGATGGGTGGGGAAAAGGTGGTGGGTTGGTGCGGGTTAGCAGTAGAGCGGGAGCTAAAACGCGCTGCTGCTAAGGAATTAGCAGCAGCGCGCTTTGGGCGATGGTGCTACTTCTAACAGGGACAAAAAAGTGTGCCAATTTGAAATTTAGCAGCAGCGATCTCAGAAAAAGCGCGCTACTCCTACATCCGTAGCAGTAGCACGGTTCGCGCCACCGCGCTACAGCTAAATGGAGTTAGGTGAACACCGCCGGTCGATATTTGTAGTAGCGCGGTTTACACCGAGCGCGCTATTGCTAAAAACTTATCAGCAGCGAGTTTCCCGCACACGCGCTACTACTAATTAGCAACAGCGCTCCTTTTTGAGCCGCGCTGCTGCTAAGATTCTGTGTATAGGCTTTTCCCTAGTAGTGGTGGTGGAGGAGCAATGCAGCGATTCTTCCTCTTTTTTGAGGATGAACTATGTCTGGATTCCCGAGCTCTCCGAGCCGGATACCCGTTCGCGGGAGGACATGACCCAAACTCTGAACTTAGAATCGGACAACACGCTAGAAAAATTGGGCAATATCCTGGAACCCGAACTGCCAAGTTCGGAAGTTCCTCGGTCCCTAGGTCTCAGATCGGATCAGGGTTCGGACTTAAATCCACCCACCCACCCAGATACAAGCGATCTTTCCCACATTAGACAACAATCCCAAGAGACAGTACATCACTTTTGGGTCAGATTCCTCCTTGTAATGAGCAAGGTCAAGGATTGTCGCGAGGAAGATGCAATCTCATTCTTTTGCGAAATTGCACGGACAAGGGAATCCTCAGCGCCATAAGTCGTCGTGACATATCACACTTCGCTGACTTGGCGGCCATAGTCCAGAAGTACTGTGTGATGGAAAGCGCCTGGAAAACCCAAGCGAAATTCTGGAATCCTACGGCTCACACTAAACCCCTCGTCCGAACTAAAATGGTGCACTCTTGCAAGTCACCCGATCCAATTACAAAGAAACCAAAGCCCACTACAGGGCGTGGAACCGTATTGGAGGGATGACTCAATGGGCCATGCAAAATTCACACCACACCGGATACCATACCAACACACAGCCTTAGAGCATGTTGGATACTTCGGCAGGTGGCCAAGATCGGTGAGGATCTCCTCATTAACAATACCGTAGAGCATCATCCCGCAGAAAACAACAATACAGTGTTGACAGTCTTCAAGACTTTTGCCTCAAATAACAGGCGCAACAGAGCACTCCGCGGCCTCGCCGAAGTCTGCCATGTTGCAGCAATAAATCCATGGAACGACACGGCCATAACCTTCAATGCCAGTGACGAACCTCAATTTCGAACAGTCCAAGCACCAGCCGCTTTGGTCCTTAGTCCAATTGTGGACTGCTTCCGGCTTACTAAAGTGCTCATGGACGGTGGCAGCGGATTAATCCTCATCTACGAGGAAACTCTCAACAAAATGAGAATAGACAAGAGCCGCATTGAGCAAAGCAGCACGACCTTCAGAGGAATTATCCCTAGTCGGGAGGCACAATGTGCGGGAAAAATCACACTCGATGTGGTATTCAGCACGCCAGAGAATTACATGTCCGAAGAGATAACATTCCAAGTGGCCCCGTTCAGTAGTGGATACCATGTCCTTTTAGGGCGGGACGAATTTGCGAGCTTCCAAGCTATACCCCAATGGAATCATCACTCTAGCCAGTGATCCGGACATAGCACTCTGCGCCAAAAATAAAACAGCCACCCTGGCCCTTGAGGCATTATCCGAAGCCCTCACGGCTGAAGAACTAACTGCGCTACGTTCCATAGTGGACAGGGAGGACGTGATACTCGGCAAATGATCCAAGTCCACCTCTTTCAAACCAGCGAACGAAATAGTCAAATTCCAAGTCCACCCAACGGACTCTACAAAAACAACATCCATCAGGGAACACCTGAACCCCACAATCTACGCCGCACTGCGGGCATTCTTACGTGAGATTTGGGAAATCTTTGCCTGGCACCCTTCAGACATGCCAGGGATCCCATGCAGGCTGGCCGAGCATAGCCTAAACATATTGAAGGGATACAAGCCGGTCAAGCAGACTCTACGGCGCTTTTCAGAGCCTAAATGACAAGCTATGGGAGAGGAGCTATCCAAGTTACTCGAAGCCGGACTCATCCAAGAAGTAACACCCGGACTGGCTAGCAAACCTGGTGATGGTACTAAAGAAGGATAAATCCTGGCGCCTATGTGTCGATTTCAAGGACCTCAATAAGGCTTGCCCCAAGGACCCCTTTCCTCTCCACCACATCGATCAAGTCATCGATGCTACCGCAGGACACGACTCATTGTGCTTCCTCGACGCATATTCCGGATACCATCAAATCAAAATGGCAGAGTCGGATCAAGCCGCAATGGCATTCATCACCCCATACGACCCTTTCTGTTTCAACACCATGCCTTTCGGGCTCAAAAACGCCGGTGCAACCTACCAACGCATGATTCAGACATGCCTGGAAAAACAAATCGGCAAAATAGTTGAGGCATACGTGGACGACATGGTCATCAAGACCAGACACGTCGAATGTTTAATAGATGACCTGAGGCTCACGTTCGACAACCCCCGAACATATGACATCAAGCTCAATCCGGAAAAATGCATTTTCAGCGTTCCCGCTGGAAAGCTCCTGGGCTTCATCGTTTCCAATAGAGTAATTGAAGCAAACCCGACTAAAATCCGGCTTTTTCATAGTTGGCTACCCCAACAGACCTCAAGCAAATCCAGAAATTAACTGGATGCGTGGCTGCCTTAAGCCGCTTTATCTCCCGATTGGGAGAAAAGGCACTACCTCCATAGCAACCCAATCCTGGCCGCACCGAACATTAGCGAACCCATGCTGTTATATATAGCAGCAACACACCTAGTTGTAAGCGTAGTGCTCATCATCGAACGAGAGGAGGACGGACATAAATTCCCGCTTCAAAAGCAGGTGTACTATGTATCCACTATCCTCACACCATGCAAGTCACGGTACCCACATTATCAAAAGATAGCATATGCGGTCTTCATGGCATCCTGGAAATTACGACATTACTTTCAAGAATGTTCAATCACGGTGGCCTCCAAAGTACCACTCAACTATATAATAAATAACCGTGATGCCACGGGCCGGATTGCTAAGTGGGCCATCGAGCTCCTCCTGTTCGACATTATATATAAACCACGATGAGCCATTAAATCGCAAGTACTGGCTGACTTCGTCGCCGAATGAACAGAAGCCGAACTCCCTAAAGAGTACGGCGCATACTACAATTGGATCATGCACTTTGACGGCTCTAAGATGCTGGCTGGTCTGGGAGCGGGCGTTGTCTTGACATCCCCCACCGGAGATACAGTCCAATACATACTCCAAATACTATACACAGACTCCAACAATGCAGCCGAATACAAGGCTCTGTTGCACGGTCTTCGGATGGCGGTCTCCATGGGCATCCAATGCCTAGAAGTGCGTGGGGATTCGAACCTTGCAATATCTCAAATAAATGGAGACTTCGATGCCAAGGACCCAAAAATGGCGGCTTACCGTAATGCCGTCCTTAAAATGTCAGCTCGATTTGAGGGGCTTGAATTTCACCATGTGGTTCGAGAAAACAATCAAGTGGCGGATATCCTTGCCTGCATCGGCGCTAAGCGCAACCCTGTCCCACCTAACATCTTCTTGGAAAGGCTGTTCAAGCCATCCATGGTGTGGCAACGGGAGACCAGCAATACTAGTTCGGATCCGACCACAACCCAGAGCCCGAACACACTGACATAATCGGAGGCTCCGCTACCAAAGTAACACCTTCGGCCCACGTAATCATGGTTGTCATCGCCCCTGGACCGAACCCTTCTTAGCCTACCTAAATAGGCAAGAACTCCCCGAGGACCAAAATGAGGCGCGTTGCATTGTGCGGCGCTCTAAAGCCTACAAGTCCACGAGGGAGAGCTTTATAAGAAAGGCGCTACCGGAGTACTCAAAAGATGTATCTCCAAAGAGGAAGGGCGACAGCTCTTGGCCGAAATTCATGCTGGACTCAGCGGCCACCACGCCGCAGCTCAGCCCTTGTAAGCAAGGCCTTCTGTACAGGTTTCTACTGGCCGACAGCCCGAGCAGACGCACATGACCTCGTCCAACGTTGTGTCGGTTGCCAGCTCTTCGCCAACCAAAGCCATATGCCACCTACCGCTCTCCAAACAATCCCTATAACCTGGCCCTTTGCGGTCTGGGGGCTCGATATGGTCGGACCCCTTAAAGGAGGAAGCCATAAGAAAAAATACATGTTGGTCATGGTGGATAAATTCATCAAATGAATAGAGGCCAAACCAGTTAAAATGGCCGAATTCGGAATAGTGATGGACTTCATATCAGGGGTCGCGCACCGTTACGGTGTCCCCCACAGCATCATCACCGATAATGGCTCCAACTTCACAGCCAACAAGGTGAAAACTTGGTGTGGCAACATGGGCATTAAGCTCGATTACGCCTCCATCTATCACCCCCAAACAAATGGTCAAGTCGAACGAGAAAATGGTCTCATTATGAGCGGCATGAAACCTAGACTAGTGTGATCCCAGAAGGAGTCAAACACGCACTGGGTCGAGGAGCTCGACTCCGTACTATGGGGGTTGCGGACCACGCCAAATCGCACTACCGGATACACATCATTCTTTATGGTGTACGGCATAGAGGCAATATTGCCCTGCGATATCATTCATGACTCACCCCGAGTGCGCATGCACAAAGAGAGAGAGAAGTCGAGCTTGATCGGCAGGACAGTTTAGATGCCCTGGAGGAGGAGCGCGACGTCGCAAAAGCCTGTTCCACATTCTATCAGCAACAGGCTCGAAGGTATCAAAGCAGAGAAGTACGGGCCAAAACTTATAACGTTGGTGAACTTGTTCTACGCCTACCGGAGAAGAAAAAAGACAAGCTCAAGCCCAAGTGGGAGGGTCCCTTCATCATTGATAAAGTTCTCACCGGAGGAGCGTTCCGCCTGCATGATGCATCAGATAATCAACTCGAGCCGAACCCATGGGCGGCCAGACTCCGAAGATTCTACGCCTAGCGCCGAACTCTGTGTTCGTCTCCTCCCCCCCCCCCCCCCCGCCTTTTTTAAAGTTATATCCTCTCTCTTTACTTTTTATGGCTCTAAGGCTTTTAATGTGACTCGACTACACACTCTTGACGCGCTAAATCTTCAAGTATGCGTGCTCACTATACCTGGGGGCTTCTTATATAGAAGCTTAATATAATTATCTTCCGGGCATCATGCCCACTGCATATGTATGGCTTTCCCATATGTATCTTTTCTTCACCATTATATGCATCGATATGACTTAAGTTTTGGCCAAGCTAGGTTGCCTGGCTCCTGTGTTTATGCCCTACGTTCCTGTTAGTTCGGCTAGGGCATAAGGGGAGCACCTCTGCGTTTGTTACTGCCGGGTACTTCGGACGTGTACCTCAGACTGGGTGAAGCCGAAAGCTAGCGTTCTTAAGGGAATATTCGGTTGGTGAACTAAAGATGTTTCTTACCCATTACAATACAAACCCTCAGATGTTGCATATACTGCGCCTCTTCTCGTAGTTCGGACATGCACATTAATGCATGCTTACCCAGGGAAAGGAACCCTTAACAGAACTATTCTCCCTGGAAGATGTTTCTTAGTATCCATGTAATATAACATAGCTAGTTGGGTACTTGTCTGTTCAAGCAATTATGACCCCTATGCTTGGTTTCCACGCGTACCCCAGTTTACATAACTGAGCGGGTATTCAGAAACACTCCGGATTGTCGGGTCCGGAGGCTGAAGCGAAAAGGTCCGCCATGACAAATGATTTACAATCCAGCTAGGGACAAAATATGTCAATTGAAGTACACAGTCACTTAGACCCACATACTTCTTCTTCTATGCCATCCAACAGTTTGTCTAGCCTACAATCCTATTGGGAATACTTTGCGGCTAACCCTACCTGGTCATATACCAGACTAACAGGAATCTCTTTCCCATCTGACCCTATAGGTCTGACCAGGGCCATGTGATTCGGATCGAGCTTGGTGTACCGTGTTTTTACCATGGCCCGAGCTTCCCTCGCACCTTGTCGACAGGCAGATATCTTCCATAATAGGAAGCGCCGCCGCGCTCCCTTGAGCAGCTGTACAAGCTCTTCCATGCTTCCGGGCAGGGAGGCGGATGGCCATAAGGCCTTGGCAATACCCTGCATCACCTGCCGAACTTGTTCGTGCAGTTGCGAAAGCTCTTGCAGAAGATCGCCTGCAGATCCGGGCATCTCCTCTTCGGGATGACCAGTCAGTATACCTTCAGACATAACTCTGTTAGCCCATTTCTTCGCCGAACTATATAAAGGTTCGTTTGAGCACATACTAAAAATGCCGCGTTGAAGCCTCCTATTCTCCTTCACGGAGTCAGCTAGTTGGGCCCGAACATCTTTCAATTCCATGCCTAGTCGGGTATTGGCATCCTGGAGACCATTTTTCTCTCACCTGAACCATGTAAGTACACGCTCGCCAGCCTCTAGTTGTCGCTCAGCTCGTTGTTCACCCTCTTGTAGGATCTCCAGATTCACTCCGGGATTGCCTACGGAATCTATTGTTAGATCTGCAAACATGCTGAATACCAAATGGTACACGTAATTATGTTTTTTATCGATCAAGAAAAAAATTACCAGATGAGGCCTTCTTGGATTCCTCCATTTCGGCAGATGCGGCCCTTAGCTAGGTCTTACACTCCTCCAGCTCTTGAGACAAATGGGTATTCTTCTCTGTAAGAACCTATTCATACAATGATCCTTAAATCAGTTGTACCAACTGTTTCAAGTCTGAAGGGCTACTGATATACATAATTATCAGATTTTGCTTACCTGTATATCTTTTAAATACTGGTATGTGGCTCTAGCAAGCCCATCTTGAGCAGCTCGGATGTACGCGTCTCCCGAGTTGAAGGCATTTAACGCCTCTTCGGAGAAATTAGGGTCGCGGAGTGCGGCCCGCCGACGCCGATGATTCATAGCGCTCTCCACTTCGGAATTTGTAGCGGATATTCTATCCACATCCTCCGTAGGAGGACCGTCTGGTGTCGTCCCCATGTCAGCCTCCACCCTCGAGGTCAGTTCTGGAGTCTGGCTGGTAGAGGCGTGACGAGCAGGATCCCTGGATACAGTCTGGCGGATACTCTTTCTGCCAAGACACGGTGGACATTGTTATATTTTAAAGATGACAATCATGGAGCATGTTTCAACCTCTTCGATGGCGGCTCGGTCCCGTTCGCTTTCCTTTTAAGCCTACCCGACTTGGGTGCCCCTTGTTGGTGAGTCGCCGCGGGTTCGGCATGGTGCGCCGATGGCCTTCCCTATAAAGCACAATACGCATGCGGTGGGTAAGGTGTAAAGAGGGGATCCTTTTCGGAAGTTAGGTCTCCTGTTTTACTTACATATGATGCAGGGGGGAGGCCGGGATAGTCGACAATGATGGCCACCAAGGCGCCCGTCGCAGCTTGCCTGGTAAAACATCCTGTCGATGAGCTCCACAAATATGTCTGGATCTTCTTCGAGTCCAGGGACGAGGGCCCGGTTGTGGTCCTCTGGCTGTGGAGGCGGGCTATGGACCTCCCTCACAGCTTTTCCCAGTTCCTGTTATGGACTAGCAAGGTCATTATTTGTGATGAAAGACTGTGGGAATGAATAGAGTTGAGTAAAAGATAGCAACTCACCCAGCTAGGAGGTTGTACATGGAAAATCCATCCCGTGGCTTAATGCAGATGAACTCCTCTTCTTCTCCTTTATACAAATTGGACAATATTTGCGCCAGAGCGGTGGCGGAGTCCAGACCTTTCCGACCGCAGTGGGCGGCATCGTCTTCTCCATTGAAGTGCCACATGGGATGCCCCCGATACTGGAGTGGCTGCAGCCCCCCCCCCCCCCCCCCGCATTATGCATATTGACATAACCTCGATTATTGTCAATCCAGATTTGGCCAGCGTTTTTATCCTGCCCATCAGTTGGAGGACCTCTCTGCTATATTCCTCCTGGGGGCTCCGGGGACGCCAGCTACGGCGTTTCTTCAGTGGGGCATTTGTGAACTCGGGAAGACCCATCCAGATAGGGTCAGGAAGGGAGACGTCCTCTATATAAAACCACTCGGAAGGCCAGTCTTCGGATGTCTTCTTCGGAGTGCCGGACAGGTATCTGGTCCCGGCGATGCACCATATTTCGGCTCCGCCCACTTGGTATATTGATCCCTCCTGATTGCAAGGGATGAGGCAGAACAACCTCTTCCATAGCTCAAAATGATCTTCGCAACCCAGAAATAACTCACAAAGGGCGACATAGCCTACGATGTGCAGGATGGAGGCAGGGGTGAAGCTATGTAGCTGGAGGCCATAATACTCCAGGAGCCCGCAGAGGAACAGATGGATTGGAAATCCGAGGCCCCTCAGCAAGTAAGGGACAAGGCATACTCGCTCCCCCTAGATGGGTTGGGAAAACTCTCCGCTTGCTCCCCACCGTCAAAAGTGGCTAATCCGGCTCGAACGGGGACAAGATATGCAGGAGGGAGGAACCCCTGGGTCTGCAACTCCACCAATTGGCCGTGGGATACGGTACACTTCTCCCAATCACCTGGCTTGGCGCTATGAGGGCGAGAGGAGGAGCTGCGGTGGTCGGCCATGATGGGATGGTTTTTTCGGGCACGCTCCAATGGATCCTCGCTTGGAGAAGATGGTTTGTTTTGGATCTGAGGATCCCCGTCTCTTTAATAGACGATTTATTTACATGGTCAGGGTGGCAAGTGTAAAAATGCCCCGGCTTCTTGCATTCGCTCGACACATGGAGACTGACATTATTAAGGTACAGAAGCCGATGAGTGCAACATTAAATGGGAAGCCGGATACTGCTCATTACAACGGGTACTCTGGAGAATTTGGAGAAGAACCCGCCTTGCAATGCCGAAGACAATCTGCACGCCGGACTCATCGTCATTGAAGCCTGGTTCAGGGGCTACTGAGGGAGTCCTGGATTAGGGGGTCCTCGGATAGCCGGACTATATGCTTATGCCAGACTATTGGACTATGAAGATACAAGATTGAAGACTTTGTCCCGTGACCGGGTGGGACTCTCCTTTGCATGGAAGGCAAGCTTGGCAATTCGGATATGTAGATTCCCTTCTCTGTAACCGACTCTATGTAACCCTAGCCCCCTCCGATGCCTATATAAACCGGAGGGTTTAGTCCATAGGACAACAACAATCATAATCATAGGCTAGCTTCTAGGGTTTAGCCTCTATGATCTCGTGGTAGATAAACTCTTGTAATACTCATATCATCAAGATCAATCAAGCAGGAAGTAGGGTATTACCTCCATAGAGAGGGCCTGAACCTAGGTAAACATTGTGTCCCCCGCCTCCTGCTACCATTAGCCTTAGACGCACAGTTTGGGACCCCTTACCCGAGATCCGCTGGTTTTGACACCGATAGCTGTCTCTAATGCATAACCCCAAAACGATAGTGGTAAATCGGTAAGAGACATCATATATCGCACCATATCTAATAAAGTACGGTTATGATGTTCGGACACACCATTACGCTGTGGTGTTCCGGGTGGCATGAGTTTGTGAAACTATTCCACATTGTTTTAATTGAAGGCCAAACTCGTAACTCAAATATTAGTCTTCGTGATCAAATCGCAGAAAACTTTATTTTCTTGTTATGATGATTCTCCACTTTACTCTGAAATTCTTTGAACTTTTCAAATGTTTCAGACTTGTGTTTCATCAAGTAGATATACCCATATCTGCTCAAATCATCTGTGAAGGTTAGAAAATAACGATACCCGCTGCGAGCCTCAACACTTATCGGACCGCATACATCAGTATGTATTATTTCCAATAATTCGATTGCTCGCTCCATTGTTTCGGAGAACGGAGTCTTAGTCATCTTGCCCATGAGACATGGTTTGCAAGCATCAACTAATTCATAATCAAGTGATTCCAGAAGCCCATCAGCATGGATTTTCTTCATGCGCTTTACACCAATATGACCTAAACGGCAGTGCCACAAATAAGTTGCACTATCATTATTAACTTTGCATATTTTGGCTTAAAAATTATAAATATGTGTATCACTACGATCGAGATCCAACAAACTATTTTCATTGGGTGTATGACCGTTGAAGGTTTTATTCATGTAAACAGAACAACAATTATTCTCTGACTTTAAATGAATAACTGTATTGCAATAAACATGATCAAATCATATTCATGCTTAATGAAAACACCAAATAACACTTATTTAGGTTCAACACTAATCTCAAAAGTATAGGGAGTGTGCGATGATGATTACATCAATCTTGGAACCACTTCCAACACACATCATCACTTCACCCTCAACTAGTCTCTGTTTATTTTGCAACTCCCGTTTCGATTTATTACTCTTAGCAACTGAACCAGTATCAAATACCGAGGGGTTGTTGTAAACACTAGTAAAGTACACATCAATAACATGTATATCCAATATACCTTTGTTCACTATGCCATCCTTCTTATCCGCCAAGTATCTAGGGCAGTTCCACTTCCAGTGACCATTTCCTTCGCAGTAGTAGCACTTAGTTTCAAGCTTGGGACCAGACTTGGGCTTCTTTACTTGAAGCAACTTGCTTGCCGTTCTTCTTGAGGTTCCCTTTCTTTCCCTTGCCCTTTTACTTGAAACTAGTGGTCTTGTCAACCATCAACACTTGATGCTCTTTCTTGATTTCTACCTTCGCTGATTTCAGCATCGCGAAGATCTCGGGAATTACTTCCGTCATCACTTGCATATTATAGTTCATCACGAAGTTCTAGTAACTTGGTGATAGTGACTAGAGAACTTTGTCAATTACTATCTTATCTGGAAGATTAACTCCCACTTGATTCAAGAAATTGTAGTACCCAGATAATCTGAGCACATGCTCACTAGTTGAGCTATTCTCCTCTATCTTTTAGGCAAAGTACTGTCAGAGGTCTCATACCTCTCGACACGGGCATGAGTATGAAATACCAATTTCAACTCTTGGAACATCTTATATGCTCCATAGCGTTCAAACCATTTTTGAAGTCCCGGTTCTAAGCCGTAAAGCATGGTGCACTAAACTATCAAGTAGTTATCATACCGAGCTTGCCAAACGTTCATAACGTCTGCATCTGCTCCTGTAATAGGTCTGTCACCTAGCGATGTATCAAGGACATAGTTCTTCTGTGCAGCAATGAGGATAATCCTCAGATCACGGATCCAATCCGCATCATTGCTACTAACATCTTTCAACTTAGTTTTCTCTAGGAACATATCAAAAATAAAATAGGGGAGCTAAACACGAGCAATTGATCTACAACATAGATATGCTAATACTACCAGGACTAAGTTCATGATAAATTAAAGTTCAATTAATCATATTACTTAAGAACTCCCACATAGATAGACATCCCTCTAATCATCTAAGTGATCACGTGATCCAAATCAACTAAACCATGTCCAATCATCATGTGAGATGGAGTTGTTTTCAATGGTGAACATCACTATGTTGATCATATCTACTATATGATTCACGCTCGACCTTTCGGTCTCAGTGTTCCGAGGCCATATCTGTATATGCTAGGCTCGTCAAGTTTAACCCGAGTATTTCTGCGTGTGCAAAACTGGCTTGCACCCGTTGTGTGCGAACGTGGAGCTTATCACACCCGATCATCACGTGGTGTCTCGGCACGACGAACTTTGTCAATGGTGCATACTCAGGGAGAACACTTGTACCTTGAAATTTAGTGAGAGATCATCTTATAATGCTACCGTCAATCAAAGCAGAATAAGATGCATAAAGGATAAACATCACATGCAATCAATATAAGTGATATGATATGGTCATCATCATCTTGTGCCTTTGATCTCCATCTCCAAAGCACCATCATGATCACCATCTTCACCGGCGCGACACCTTGATCTCCATCATAGCATCGATGTCGTCTCGCCAACTATTGTTTCTACGACTATCGCTACTGCTTAGTGATAAAGTAAAAAACAATTATAGGGCGTTTGCATTCCATACAATAAAGCGACAACCATATGGCTCCTGCCAGTTGCCGATAACTCTGTTACAAAACATGATCATCTCATACAATAAAATTTAGCATCATGTCTTGACCATAACACATCACAACATGCCCTACAAAAACAAGTTAGACGTCCTATACTTTGTTGTTGCAAGTTTTACGTGCCTGCTACGGGCTGAGCAAGAACCGTTCTTACCTACGCATCAAAACCACAACGATATTTCGTCAAGTTAGTGTTGTTTTAACCTTCGCAAGGACCGGGCGTAGCCACACTCGGTTCAACTAAAGTTGGAGAAAGTGACACCCGCCAGCCACCTGTGTGCAAAGCACGTCGGTAGAACCAGTCTCGCGTAAGCGTACGCGTAATATCGGTCCGGGCCGCTTCATCCAACAATACCGCCGAACCAAAGTATGATATGCTGGTAAGCAGTATGACTTGTATTTCCCACAACTCACTTGTGTTCTACTCGTGCATATAACATGTACGCATAAACCTGGCTCGGATGCCACCGTTGGGGAACGTAGTAATTTCAAAAAAAAAATCTACACACACGCAAGATCATGCTGATGCATAGTAAAGAGAGGGGAGAGTGTCGTCTAATGATGTGATCCTGTTAATCAAATGACAACTCATGTCCATGGCTAGGAAACTTAACCATCTTTGATTCAGTGAGCTAGTCAAGTAGAGGCATAGTAGTGACACTCTGTTTGTGTATGTATTCACACATGTATCAAGTTTTCGGTTAATACAATTTTAGCATGAATAATAAACATTTATCATGAAATAAGGAAATAAATAATAACTTTATTATTGCCTCTAGGGCATATTTCCTTCAGGAGGAGTCCCACTTGGGCTCCTAGTCTAATTCGCACCCCCTCCCCTTCCTTTTTATCGGAGGGGGAAAGGGGGAAGGAGAGGGAGAAGGAAAGGGGGGCGCCGCCCCCTCCCCTAGTCCAATCTGGGCTCCCCATGGGAGGGGGCGCCACCCCTTGTGGGCTGCCTTGCCTCCCTCCTATGGCCCATATGGCCCATATCTTCCCCCGGGGGGTTCCAGAACCCCCCCCCCCGGTACTCCGATATGTACCCGATACATTCTGAAACACTTCCGGTGTCCGAATACTATCATCCAATATATCAGTTTGTACCTCTCGACCATTTTGAGACTCCTTGTCATGTCCATGATCTCATCCGGGATTCCGAACAATCTTCGGTCACCAAAACACATAACTCATAATACAAATCGTCATCGAACTTTAAGCATGCGGACCCTACGGGTTCGGGAACTATGTAGACATGACCGAGACACATCTTCGGTCAATAATCAATAGCAGAACCTGGATGCTCATATTGGTTCCTACATATTCTAAGAAGATCTTTATCGGTCAAACCGTAATGGCAACATACGTCATTCCTTTGTCATCGGTATGTTACTTGTCCGAGATTCGATCGTGGGTATCTACATACCTAGTTCAATCTCGTTACCGACAAGTCTCTTTACTAGTTCCGTAATACATCATCCCGCAACTAACTCATTAGTCACATTGTTTGCAAGGCTTATCATGGTGTGTATTACCGAGAGGGCCCAGAGATACCTCTTCGATACACCGAGTGACAAATCCTAATCTCGATCTATGCCAACCCAACAAACACCTTCGGAGACACCTGCAGAGCATCTTTATAATCACCTCGTTATGTTGTGGTGTTTGATAGCACACAAGGTGTTCCTCCGGTATTCGGGAGTTGCATAATCTCATAGTATGTATAAGTCATGAAGAAAGCAGTAGCAATAAAACTTAACGATCATTATGCTAAAATAATGGATGGGTCTTGTCCATTACATCATTCTCCTAATGATGTGATCCCGTTCATCAAATGACAACACATGTCTATGGTTAGGAAACTTAGCCATCTTTGATTAACGAGCTAGTCTAGTAGAGGCATACTAGGGACACTATGTTTTGTCTATGTATCCACACATGTATCAAGTTTCTGGTTAATACAATTCTAGCATGAATAATGAACATTTATCATGATATAAGGAAATATAAATGACAACTTTATGATTGCCTCAAGGGCATATTTCCTTCAGTCTCCCACTTGCACTAGTGTCAATAATCTAGATTACATTGTAATGATTCTAACACCCATTGAGTCTTGGTGCTGATCATGGTTTGCTCGTGGAAGAGGCTTAGTCTATGGGTCTGCAACATTCAGATCCGTATGTATTTTGTAAATCTCTATTTCTCCCTCCTTGACTTGATCACGGATGGAGTTGAAGCATCTCTTGATGTGCTTTGTTCTTCTTGTGAAATCTGGATTCCTTCGCTAAGGCAATTGCTCCAGTATTGTCACAGAAGATTTTCATTGGACCCGATGCACTAGGTATTACACCTACATCAGATATGAACTCTTTCATCCAGTCTCCTTCATTTGCTGCTTTTGAAGAATCTATATACTCCGCTTCACACGTAGATCCCGCCACGACGCTCTGCTTGGAACTGCACCAACTGACAGCTCCACCAGTCAATATAAATACATATTCGGTTTGTGACTTAGAGTCATCCGGATCAGTGTTAAAGCTAGCATCAACTTAACCATTTACGACGAGCTCTTTGTCACCTTCATAAATGAGAATCATATCCTCAGTCCTTTTCAGGTATTTCAGGATGTTCTTGACCGCTGTCCAGTGATCCACTCCGGGATTACTTTGGTACCTCCCTGCTAGACTTATAGAAAGGCACACATCAGGTCTGGTACACAACATTGCATACATGATAGAATCTATGGTTGAAGCATAGGGAATGACTTTCATTTTCTCTCTATCTTTTGCAGTGGTCGGGCATTGAGTCTGACTCAACTTCACACCTTGTAACACAAACAAGAACTCTTTCTTTGACTGATCCATTTTGAACTTCTTCAAAACTTTATCAAGGTATGTGCTTTGTGAAAGTCCAATTAAGCATCTTGATCTATCTCTATAGATCTTGATGCCCAATATATAAGCAGCTTCACCGAGGTATTTCACTGAAAAACTCTTATTCAAGTATCCTTTTATGCTATCAAGAAATTCTATATCATTTCCAATCAACAATATGTCATCCACATATCTACTCTTGTAAAAAGCAGAGTTGGTGATGATGGTGTGCCTGCCATCCTGCAATATAGGCCGTCCGATCTATATCTAACGGATAGGAAGGAAACTATGACAATTTACCCGCACTCCTCTCCACATTTGCAGATACGGCCTTCCGTTGTTCATCCTTTTCTCCCACAAGATAAACTACTCATACAAATGCATCCTCATGTTCCGTGCAACGCATGGGCATCTTGCTAGTAATATTAGCAATGCTACAGAGCTCCCACACACTTTCTTGTAAATATAGGCTTCTCCAGAAGTCTGTATAAAACCATATGCTTTGATCACCTCATCAAAGCGTATATTCCAACTCCGAGATGCTTGCGCCAGTCCATAAAGGGATCGCTAGAGCTTGCACGCTTTGTTAGCACCTTTAGGATAGATTAAACCTTCTGGTTGCATCATGTACATCTCTTCTTTGAGAAATCCATTAAGGAATGCAGTTTTAGCATCCACTTGCCAGATTTCATAATCATAAAATGCGGCAATTGTTAACATGATTCAGACAGACTTAAGCATCGCTACGGGTGAGAAGGTCTCATTGTAGTCAACTCCTTGAACTTGTTGAAAACCTTTCGCAACAAGTCGAGCTTTGTAGACAGTAACATTACCATCAGCGTCAGTCCTCATCTTGAAGATCCATTTATTCTCTATGGCTTGCCGATCATCGGGCAAGTCAACCAAAGTCCATACTTTGTTCTCATACATGGATCCCATCTCAGATTTCATGGCATCAAGCCATTTTGCGGTATCTGGGCTCATCATCGCTTCCTCATAGTTCGTAGGTTCATCATGATTTAGAAACATGACTTCCAGAACAGGATTACCGTACCACTCTGGTGCGGATCGTACTCTGGTTGACTGCTACCTCTTGAGCATGTGTTGGTTTTACCTTGAAGAGGAAAGGGTGATGCAGCAAAGTAGCGTAAGTATTTCCCTCAGTTTTTGAGAACCAAGGTATCAATCCAGTAGGAGACTACACGCAAGTGGCCTAGTACCTGCACAAGCAATCAAGAACCTTGCAACCAACGCGATAAAGGGGTTGTCAATCGCTTCACGACCACTTGCAAAAGTGAGATCTGATAAAGATAATAAGATAAATAGTTTTGGTATTTTTGTTGTATAGATTGGAAAGTAAAGATTGCAAAATAAAATAAATAGTAAACTAGAATTGTAGATCGGAAAGTTATATGATGGAAAATAGACCCGGGAGGCATAGGTTTCACTAGTGGCTTCTCTCATGATAGCATATATTACGGTGGGTGAACAAATTACTGCCGAGCAATTGATAGAAAAAATGCATAGTTATGAGAATATCTAGGCATGATCATGAACATAGGCATCACGTCCGTGTCAAGTAGACCGAAACGATTATGCATTTACTACTATTACTCCACACATCGACCGCTATCCAACATGCATTAGAGTATTAAGTTCATAAACGCATTAGGCAAGATGACATGATGTAGAGGGATAAACTCAAGCAATATGATATAAAACCCATCTTTTTATCCTCGATTGCAACAATACAATATGTGCCTTGATGCCCCTACTGTCACTGGAAAGGACACTGCAAGATTGAACCCAAAGCTAAGCACTTCTCACATTGCAAGAAAGATCAATCTAGTAGGCCAAACTAAACTGATAATTTGAAGAGACTTGCAAAGATATCAAATCATGCATATAAGAATTCAGAGAAGAATCAAATATTGTTCATAGATAATCTTGATCATAAACCCACAATTCATCAGATCTCGGCAAACACACCGCAAAAAGTATTACATCGAATAGATCTCCAAGAACACCAAGGAGAACTTTGTATTGAGAACCAAAGAGAGAGAAGAAGCCATCTAGCTAATAACTATGGACCCGAAGGTCTGTGGTAAACTACTCACACATCATCGGAGAGGCTATTGTGTTGATGTAGAAGCCCTCCGTGATCGAATCCCCCTCTGGCAGATCACCGAAAAAGGCCCCAAGATGGGATCTCACGGGTACATAAGGTTGCGGCAGTGGAAAAGTGGTTTCGTGGCTCCCCTGGATGTTTTCAGGGTATAAGAGTATATATAGGTGAAAGAAGTAGGTCTGTGGAGCTACGAGGGGCCCACGAGGGTGGGGGCGCGCCTACCCCCCCTAGGCGCACCCTCCTGCCTCGTGGCCGCCTCGCTGCATATCTGACTTCCACTCCAAGTCTCCTGGATTGTGTTTGTTCCAAGAAAGATTCTCGCGAAGGTTTCATTCCGTTTGGATTCCGTTTGATATTCCTTTTCTGCGAAACACTGATATAGGCAAAAAACAACAACTGGAACTGGGCCTCCGGTTAATAGGTTAGTCCCAAAAATAATATAAAAGAGCATATTAATGCCCATTAAACATATAAAACATATAATATAATAGCATGGAACAATAAAAAATTATAGATACGTTGGAGACGTATCATTGACCTACGAGGTTCGGTAGTAACTTGATCTGAAGTTTCATGATCATCATCATTAGCTTCCTCACTAATTGGTATAGGCATCACTGGAACTGATTTCTGTGATGAATTACTTTCCAATTCAAGAGAAGGTACAATTACCTCATCAATTTCTACCTTCCTCCCACTCACTTCTTTCGAGAGAAACTTCTTCTCTAGAAAGGATCCATTCTTAGCAACAAAGATCTTGCCTTCGGATCTGTGATAGAAGGTGTACCCAACAATTTCTTTTGTGTATCCTATGAAGACACACTTCTCCCATTTGGGTTCGAGCTTATCAGGCTGAAGCTTTTTCACATAAGTATTGCAACCCCAAACTTTAAGAAATGACAGCTTAGGTTTCTTGCCAAACCATAGTTCATACGGTGTCGTCTCAACAGATTTGGATGGTGCCCTATTTAATGTGAATGTAGTTGTCTCTAATGCATAACCCCAAAACGATAGTGATAAATCGGTAAGAGACATCATAGATCGCACCATATCTAATAAAGTACGGTTACGACGTTCGGACACACCATTATGCTGTGGTGTTCCAGGTGGCGTGCGTTGTGAAACTATTCCACATTGTTTTAAATGAAGGCCAAAATCGTAACTCAAATATTCGCCTCCGCGATTAGACCGTAGAAACTTTATTTTCTTGTTACAATGATTTTCTACTTCACTCTGAAATTCTTTGAACTTTTCAAATGTTTCAGACTTATGTTTCATTAAGTAGATATACCCATGTCTGCTCAAATCATCTATGAAGGTCAGAAAATAACGATACCATCGCCAAGCATCAACACTCATCGGACCGCATACATCGATATGTATTATTTCCAATAAGTTAGTAGCTCACTCCATTGTTCCGGAGAACGGAGTTTTAGTCATCTTGCACATGAGGCATGGTTTGCAAGCATCAAATGATTCATAATCAAGTGATTCCAAAAGTCCATCTGCATGGAGTTTCTTCATGCGCTTTACACCAATATGACCTAAATGGTAGTGCCACAAATATGTTGCACTATCATTATCGACTTTGCATCTTTTGGCATCAATATTACGAATATGTGTATCACCACGATCGAGATTCAACAAAAATAGACCACTTTTCAAGGGTGCATGACCATAAAAGATATTACTCATATAAATAAAACAACCATTATTCTTTGATTTAAATGAATAACCATCTCGCATCAAACAAGATCCAGATATAATGTTCATGATCAACGCTGGCACCAAATAACAATTATTCAGGTCTAAAACTAATCCCGAAGGTAGATGTAGAGGCAGCGTGCAGACGGCGATCACATCAACCTTGGAACCATTCCCGACGCGCATTGTCACCTCGTCCTTAGCCAATCTTCATTTAATCTGTAGCCCCTGTTTCGAGTTGCAAATATGAGCAACAGAACCAGTATCAAATACCCAGCCGCTACTATGAGCATTAGTAAGGTACACATCAATAACATGTATATCAAATATACCTTTGTTCACTTTGCCATCCTTCTTATCCGCCAAATACTTGGGGCAATTCCGCTTCTAGTGTCCAGTCCCGTTGCAGTAGAAGCACTCAGTTTCAGGCTTAGGTCCAGACTTGGGCTTCTTCCCGGGAGTGACAACTTGCTTGCCATTCTTCTTGAAGTTCCCCTTCTTTCCCTTGCCCTTTTTCTTGAAACTAGTGGTCGTGTTAACCATCAACACTTGATGCTCTTTCTTGATTTCTACCTCCGCTGATTTGAGCATAGCGAAGAGCTCGGGAATTGTCTTATCCATCCCTTGCATATTATCACGAAGCCTTTGTAGCTTGGTGGCAGTGATTGAAGAACTCTGTCAATAACACTATCATCCCAGTTGAGTCAAGTGGTTATGGCACCCAGACATTCTGAATATGTGTTCACTGACAGAACTGTTCTACTCCATCTTGCAGCTATAGAAACTTCATATCTCTCAACTCGGGCATTTGCTTGAAATATTAACTTCAACTCCTGGAACATCTCATATGCTCCATGACGTTCAAAACGTCTTTGAAGTCTAGATTCTAAGCCGTAAAGCATGGCACACTAAACTATCGAATAGTCATCAGATTTAGCTTGCCAGATGTTCATAACGTCCGGAGTTGCTCCTGCAGCAGGCCTTGCACCCAGTGGTGCTTCAAGGAAATAATTCTTCTGTGCAGCAATGAGGATAATCCTCAAGTTACGGTCCCAGTCTGTGTAGTTGCTACCATCATCTTTCAACTTAGCTTTCTCTACGAATGCATTAAAATTCAAGGGAACGGTAGCACGGGCCATTGATGTACAACATAGATATGCAAAAACTACCAGGACTAAGTTCATGATAAATTAAGTTCAATTGATCATATTACTTCAGAACTCCCACTTAGATAGACATCTCTCGAGTCATCTAAATGATCGCATGATCCATATCAACTAAACCATGTCCGGTCATCACGTGAGATGGAGTAGTTTTCAATGGTGAACATCTCTATGTTGATCATATCTAGTATATGATTCACGTTCGACCTTTCGGCCTCCAGTGTTCCGAGGCCATGTCTGTACATGCTAGGCTCGTCAATTTTAACCCGAGTATTCCGCACGTGCAAAACTGTCTTGCACCCGTTGTATGTGAACGTAGAGCTTATCACACCCGATCATCATGTGGTGTCTCGGCACGACGAACTGTCGCAATGGTGCATACTCAGGGAGAACACTTATACCTTGAAATTTTAGTGAGGGATCATCTTATAATGCTACCGCTATACTAAGCAAAATAAGATGCATAAAAGATAAACATCACATGCAATCAAAATATGTGACATGATATGGCCATCATCATTTTGTTCCTTTCATCTCCATCTCCAAAGCACCGTCATGTTTTCCATCATCACCGGCTTGACACCTTGATCTCCATCGTAGCGTTGTTGTCGTCTCGCCAACTATTACTTCTACAACAATCGCGAACGCATAGTGATTAAGTAAAGCAATTACATGGCGTTTGCATTCATACAATAAAGCGACAACCATAAGGCTCCTGCCAGTTGCCGATAACTTTTACAAAACATGATCATCTCATACAGTAACGTATATCACATCATGTCTTGACCATATCACATCACAACATGCGCTACAAAAACAAGTTATATGTCCTCTACTTTGTTGTTGCAAGTTTTACGTGGCTGCTACGGGCTTCTAGCAAGAACTGTTCTTACCTACGCATCAAAACCACAATGATGTTTCGTCAAGTTTGCTGTTTTAACCTTCAACAAGGACCGGCCATAGTCAAATTCGATTCAACTAAAGTTGGAGAAATAGACACTCGCGAGCCACCTTTATGCAAAACAAGTTGCATGTCTGTCGGTGGAACCGGTCTCATGAACGTGGTCATGTAAGGTTGGTCCGGGCCACTTCATCCAACAATACCGCCGAATCAAAATAAGATGTTGGTGGTAAGCAGCATGACTATGATCGCCCACAACTCTTTGTGTTCTACTCGTGCAAATCATCTACGCATAGACCTGGCTCGGATGCCACTGTTGGGTAATGTAGCATGTAATTTCAAAAAAATTCTACGGTCACGCAAGAGCTATCTAGGAGATGCATAGCAATGAGAGGGAAGAGTGTGTCCACGTACCCTCGTAGACCGAAAGCGGAAGCGTGAGCTTAACGCGGTTGATGTAGTCGAATGTCTCTGTGATTCAACCGATCAAGTACCAATATGGCACCTCCGAGTTCAGCACACGTTCAGCTTGATGACATCCCTCAAACTCTTGATCCAGCAAAGTGTCGAGGGAGAGTTTCGTCAGCACAATGGCGTGGTGATGATGATGGTGAAGTGATCCGCGCAGGGCTTCGCCTAAGCACTACGGTGGAGGGGGCGCCGCACACGGCTAAGAACAATTGGTGTGTCTTAGAGGCACCCACTGCCCCCATATATAAAGGAGGGAGAGGGGAGGAGGCCAGCTTAGGGGCACCCCAAGTGGGAGGAGTCCCACTTGGGCTCCTAGTCCAATTCGACCCCCTCCTTCCTTTTTATCGGAGGGGGAAAGGGGGAAGGAGAGGGACAGGGAGAAGGAAAGGGGGGCTCCACCCCCTCCTCTAGTCCAATTTGGACTCCCCATGGGGGGCGCCACCCCTTGTGGGCTGCCTTGCCTCCCTCATATGGCCCATATGGCCCATATCTTCCCCTGGGGGGTTCCGGTAACCCCCCGGTACTCCGATACGTACCCGATACATTCCGAAACACTTCCGGTGTCCGAATACTATCATCCAATATATCAATATTTACCTCTCGGCCATTTAGAGACTCCTTTTCATGTCCATGATCTCATCCGGGACTTTGAACAATCTTCGGTCACCAAAACACATAACTCATAATACAAATCGTCATATAACGTTAAGCGTGCGGACCCTACAGGTTCGAGAACTATGTAGACATGACCGAGACAGATCTACGGTCAATAACTAAGAGCGGAACCTGAATGCTCATATTGGTTCCTACATATTCTATGAAGATCTTTATCGGTCAAACCGTAATGACAACATACGTCATTCCCTTTGCCATCGGCATGTTACTTGTCTGAGATTCGATCGTCGGTATCTACATACCTAGTTCAATCTCACTACCAACAAGTCTCTTTACTCGTTCCGTAATACATCATCCCGCAACTAATTCATTAGTCACATTGCTTGCAAGGCTTATCATGATGTGTATTACCGAGAGGGCCCAGAGATACCTCTCCAATACTCGGAGTGACAAATCATAATCTCGATCTATGCCAACCCAACAAAAACCTTCGGAGACACCTGTAGAGCATCTTTATAATCACCCAGTTGCGTTGTGACGTTTGATAGCACATAAGGTGTTCCTCTGATATTCGGGAGTTGCATAATCTCATAGTCAAAGGAATATGTATAAGTCATGAAGAAAGCAGTAGCAAAAAAACTTAACGATCATTATGCTAAGCTAACGGATTCTTGTCCATCACATCATTCTCCTAATGATGTGATCTCGTTCATCAAATGACAACACATGTTTATGGTTAGGAAACTTATCCATCTTTGATTAACGAGCTAGTCTAGTAGAGGCATACTAGGGACGTTGTGTTTTGTCTATGTATCAACACATGTATCAAGTTTCCGGTTAATGCAATTCTAGCATGAATAATAAACATTTATCATGATATAAGGAAATATAAATAACAACTTTATTGTTGTCGCTATGGCATATTTCCTTCACTTTGTTCTCCTCCTCATACATGCTCCAAAGCTTTGTGAAAGGATCGATACAGTTGACTAGAGGGGGGTGAATAGGCAACTAACATTTTTTTAGCTTTTTTTACCAAATTAAACTTTGCATCAAAGTAGGTTGTCTAGATATGCAACTAGGTGAGCAGCCTATATTATCTAACAAAAACAAGCACACAAGCAAGCAAGGGATACAACATAAGCTTGCACAAGTAAAGGTAAGAGATAACCAAGAGTGGAGCCGGTGGAGACGAGGGTGTGTTACCGAAGTTCCTTCCCTTTGAGAGGAATTACATCTCCATTGGAGCGGTGTGGAGGCACAATGCTCCCCAAGAAGCCACTAGGGCCACCGTATTCTCCTCATGCCCTCACACAATGCGAGATGCCGTGATTCCACTATTGGTGCCCTTGGAGGCGGCGACCGGACCTTTACAAAAAAGGTTGGGGCAATCTCCACAACTTAATCGGAGGCTCCCAACGACACTATGAAGATTCACCACAATGGAATATGGCTCCGCGGTGACCTCAACCGTCTAGGGTGCTCGAACACCCAAGAGTAAATCTGAGAGCGGTTTTTAGAAAACTGGGTGAGATGGTTTGGTTTTTTATGCTGGGCTTAATTGGTTTGGTTTATATTGGGTCAAGACTTTTTTCAGTTCGGTTTAGTTTGGGTATGTGAGAAACCAGTTCGGGTATAATTGGTTATGGGCCTAAACAGTTTGGGCATTAGGGGCTACAAACTACAGGTCCAACCCAGTTTCTAAGCTGGTTCCTCGCCTCAACACCCAGCGAGCAACGGAAAGGGATCGAGAAAAAAAAGAGAAATCCATCTTCCTCCCGACTCCCCAATCGGTCGCACCATCCTTCCTCCCCGCTGGCAAATCCTACATGAAGTCTTGTTGTGCCGCTCGCTGCTTCCCCGGCGCGGGGATGCCACCGCATGAGCCACGTCAGTGGTAGCTGACCACGTCGAGAAAGCCACGACCGCTCCAAGAAAGCCGCGGGCGCCGGCCGTGCAATGCCAGAAGCGGTTGTTCCTAACCCCCGGTGGGCCATGGACGGTAGGATGTCGAGAGCCACCAGACCCTACAACGAACAAGCTCGCTGCAGCCAATTCCTAACCCCCATCTCGCAAGATCCATGAGCTCTCCGCCCACGGTGGGCGCCGTCAAGAAGCACCAGGACGAGCACGCGGCGGCGACGGAACCGTCCTTCCAGAGCGTGGCGCTCATCCTCTACTCCACGGGCATCATCGGCACCTCGCTCCTCGACATCCTGTCGCGCGACGACACCCTCGGTGGGCAATGAAAGGTATGCGCGATCTCCCACTGCATGCCATGCACCTGGTCGACCTCACTGTTATCCCCTGCTATCACACACCTGCAGCTCGACCTCGCCAGAGCGTGGTCGAGCCACCCAATTGACGACCAGAATCGGGAGGTCAATACTGGCATGCTCTGCAACGTGCTCGTCCTGGCACTTCATTCAGCTATGCTCCACATAGCTATGGCCTATGGTCCGCTCCTAGATGAGAGTAACCAATCTCAACCTATAAGATAAAACCACAAATTGTATCAATAGTTTAGTTCGGTTTAGGTGGATATAACTTCTGGTTTAGTTTGGTTTGGGTCAAAGTACGCCTTTCAACGGGTTAGTTTGGTTTGGTTTTCTAAATTTGACATGTGGGTTCAGTTTGGGTATGGTTCAGTTCCCCAACCATTGCTAGATTTACCCAAGAGTTGAAGGAAATATGCCCTAGAGGCAATAATAAAGTTATTATTTATTTCCTTATATCATGATAAATGTTTATTATTCATGCTAGAATTGTATTAACCGGAAACATAATACATGTGTGAATACATAGACAAACATAGTGTCACTAGTATGCCTCTACTTGACTAGCTCGTTGATCAAAGATGGTTGTGTTTCCTAACCATAGACATGAGTTCTCACTTGATTAGTGGGATCACATCATTAGGAGAATGATGTGATTGACTTGACCCATTCCGTTAGCTTAGCACTTGATCGTTTAGTATGTTGTTATTGCTTTCTTCATGACTTATACATGTTCCTACAACTATGAGATTATCCAACTCCCGTTTACCAGAGGAACACTTTGTGTGCTACCAAACATCACAAGTAACTGGGTGATTATGAAGGAGCTCTATAGGTGTCTCCGAAGGTACATGTTGAGTTGGCTTATTTCGAGATTAGTATTTGTCACTCCGATTGTCGGAGAGGTATCTCTGGGCCCTCTCGGTAATGTACATCACTATAAGCCTTGCAAGCAATGTAGCTAATGAGTTAGTTGCGGGATGATGCATTACATAACGAGTAAAGAGACTTGCCGGTAAGGAGATTGAACTAGGTATTGAGATACCGACGATCGAATCTCGGGCAAGTAACATACCGATGACAAAGGGAACAACGTATGTTGTTATGCGGTTTGACCGATAAAGATCTTTGTAGAATATGTAGGAGCCAATATGAGCATCCAGGTTCCACTATTGGTTATTGACCGGAGACGTGTCTCGGTCATGTCTACATAGTTCTCGAACCCATAGGGTCCGCATGCTTAAAGTTAGATGACGGTTATATTATGAGTTTTTGTGTTTTGATATACCGAAGGTAGTTCGGAGTCCCGGATATGATCAAGGACATGATGAGGAGTCTCGAAATGGTCGAGACATAAAGATTGATATATTGGACGACTATATTTGGACACCGGAATGGTTCCGGGTGAGATTGGGACAATACCGGAGCTCCGGGAGGTTATTGGAACCCCCTTGGAGGTATATGGGCCTTAATGGGATTTAGTGGAAAGGAGGGGAAAGGAGCAAGGGAGGGAGCGCCCCCCCCCCAAACCCAACTCGAATTGGGAGGGGGGCCGCCCCTCCCCCCCTTTCCTTCCTCCCTCCTTCCTCTTCCTTCCCTCTCCCTCTCCAAATAGGAAAAGGAGGAGTCCTACTCCCGGTGGGAGTAGGACTCCCCCTTGGGCGCGCCTCCTCCTCCTGGCCGGCTCCCTCCTCTACTCCTTTATATACGGGGGAGGGGGGCACCCCATAGACACATCAGTTGATCCCTTGGATCTCTTAGCCATGTGCGGTGCCCCCCTCCACCATAATCCACCTCGATAATATCGTAGCGGTGCTTAGGCGAAGCCCTGCGTCGGTAGAACATCATCATCGTCACCACGCCGTCGTGCTGACGGAACTCTCCCTCAAAGCTCGGCTGGATCGGAGTTTGAGGGACGTCATCGAGCTGAACGTGTGCTGAACTCGGAGGTGCCGTGCGTTCGGTACTTGATCGGTCGGATCGTGATCTTGCGTGTGCTGAACGTGTGTTGAACGACTACATCAACCGCATTGTGCTAACGCTTCCGCTTTCAGTCTATGAGGGTATGACAACACTCTTCCCTCTCGTTGCTATGCATCACCATGATCTTGCGTGTGCGTAGGAATTTTTTTGAAATTACTACGTTCCCCAACAGTGGCATCCGAGCCAGGTTTTATGCGTAGATGTTATATGCACGAGTAGAACACAAGTGAGTTGTGGGCGATACAAGTCATACTACTTACCAGCATGTCATACTTTGGTACGGCGGTACTGCTGGATGAAGCGGCCCGGACCGACATTACGCGTACGCTTATGCAAGACTGGTTCTACCGACGTGCTTTGCACACAGGTGGCTGGCGGTTGTCAGTTTCTCCAACTTTAGTTGAACCGAGTGTGGCTACGCCCGGTCCTTGAGAAGGTTAAAACAGCACTAACTTGATGAACTATCGTTGTGGTTTTGATGCGTAGGTAAGAATGGTTCTTGCTCAGCCCGTAGCAGCCATGTAAAACTTGCAACAACAAAGTAGAGGACGTCTAACTTGTTTTTGCAGGGCATGTTATGATGTGATATGGTCAAGACGTGATGCTATATTTTATTGTATGAGATGATCATGTTTTGTAACTGAGTTATCGGCAACCGGCAGGAGCCATATGGTTGTCTCTTTATTGTATGCAATGCAATCGCCCTGTAATTGCTTTACTTTATCACTAAGCAGTAGCGATATCATAGAAGCAATAGGTGGCGGAATGACAATGATGCTACGATGGAGATCATGGTGTCGCGCCGGTGACGATGGTGATCATGACGGTGCTTCAGAGATGGAGATCACAAGCACAAGATGATGATGGCCATATCATATCACTTATATTGATTGCATGTGATGTTTATCCTTTATGCATCTTATTTTGCTTTGATTGACTGTAGCATTATAAGATGATCTCTCACTAAATTTCAAGGTATAAGTGTTCTCCCTGAGTATGCACCGTTGTCAAAGTTCTTCATGCTGAGACACCACGTGATGATCGGGTGTGATAGGCTCTACGTTCAAATACAACGGGTGCAAAACAGTTGCACACGCGGAATACTCAGGATAAACTTGATGAGCCTAGCATATACAGATATGGCCTCGGAACACTGAGACCGAAAGGTCGAGCGTGAATCATATAGTAGATATGATCAACATAGTGATGTTCACCATTGAAAACTACTCCATCTCACGTGATGATCGGACATGGTTTAGTTGATTTGGATCACTTGATCACTTAGATGATTAGAGGGATGTCTATCTAAGTGGGAGTTCTTAAGTAATATGATTACTTGAACTTAAATTTATCATGAACTTAGTTCCTGATAGTATTTTGCTTATCTATGTTTGTTGTGGATAGATGGCTCGTGATGTTGTTCCATTGAATTTTCATGCGTTCCTTGAGAAAGCTAAGTTGAAAGATGATGGTAGCAATTACACGGACTGGGTCCATAACTTGAGGATTATCCTCATTGCTGCACAGAAGAATTACATCCTGGAAGCACCGCTGGGTGCCAGGCCTGCTGCAGATGCAACTGATGATGTTAAGAACATCTGGCAGAGCAAAGCTGATGACTACTCGATAGTTCAGTGTGCCATGCTTTACAGCTTAGAACCGGGACTTCAACAACGTTTTAAACGTCATGGAGCATATGAGATGTTCCAGGAGTTGAAGTTAATATTTCAAGCAAATGCCCGGGTTGAGAGATATGAAGTCTCCAATAAGTTCTATAGCTGCAAGATGGAAGAGAATAGTTCTGTCAGTGAACATATACTCAAAATGTCTGGGTAATAATAATCACTTGATTCAACTGGGAGTTAATCTTCCTGATGATAGTGTCATTGACAGAATTCTTCAATCACTGCCACCAAGCTACAAGAGCTTTGTGATGAACTATAATATGCAAGGGATGAACAAGACTATTCCCGAGCTCTTTGCAATGCTAAGAGCTACGGAAGTAGAAATCAAAAAGGAGCATCAAGTGTTGATGGTCAACAAGACCACCAGTTTCAAGAAAAATGGTAAAGGGAAGAAGAAGGGGAACTTCAAGAAGAACGGCAAACAAGTTGCTGCTCAAGAGAAGAAACCCAAGTCTGGACCTAAGCCTGAGACTGAGTGCTTCTACTGCAAGCAGACTGGTCACTGGAAGCGGAACTGCCCCAAGTATTTGGCGGATAAGAAGGATCGCAAGGTGAACAAAGGTATATGTGATATACATGTTATTGATGTGTAACTTACTAATGCTTGCAGTAGCACCTGGGTATTTGATACCGGTTCTGTTGCTAATATTTTCTACTCGAAACAGGGACTACGAATTAAGCGAAGATTGGCTAAGGACGAGGTGACGATGCGTGGGAAATGGTTCCAAAGTCGATGTGATCGCGGTCGGCACGCTACCTCTACATCTACCTTCGGGATTAGTTTTAGACCTGAATAATTGTTATTTGGTGCCAGCGTTAAGCATGAACATTATATCTGGATCCTGTTTGATGCGAGACGGTTATTCATTTAAATCCTAGAATAATGGTTGTTCTATTTATATGAGTAATATCTTTTATGGTCATGCACCCTTGAAGAGTGGTCGATTTTTATTGAATCTCGATAGTAATGATACACATATTCATAATGTTGAAGCCAAAAGATGCAGAGTTGATAATGATAGTGCAACTTATTTGTGGCACTGCCGTTTGGGTCATATTGGTGTAAAGCGCATGAAGAAACTCCATACTGATGGACTTCTGAAATCACTTGATTATGAATCAATTGGTACTTGCGAACCGTGCCTCATCGGCAAGATGTCTAAAACGCCGTTCTCCGGAACTATGGAGCGAGCAACAGATTTGTTGGAAATCATACATACTGATGTATGTGGTCCAATGAACATTGAGGCTCGCGGCGGGTATCGTTATTTTCTCACTTCACAGATGATTTGAGCAAATATGGTATATCTACTTAATGAAACATAAGTCTGAAACATTTGAAAAGTTCAAAGAATTTCAGAGTGAAGTGGAAAATCATCGTAACAAGAAAATAAAGTTTCTACGATCTGATCGTGGAGGAGAATATTTGAGTTACGAGTTTGGTTAGATTTGAAACAATGCGGAATAGTTTCGCAACTCACGCCACTCGGAACACCACAACGTAATGGTGTGTCCGAACATCGTAATCGTACTTTACTAGATATGGTGCGATCTATGATGTCTCTTACTGATTTAACGCTATCGTTTTGGGGTTATGCTTTAGAGACAGCCGCATACACGTTAAATAGGGCACCATCAAGATCCGTTGAGACGACGCCTTATGAAGTGTGGTTTGGCAAGAAACCAAAGTTGTTGTTTCTTAAAGTTTGGGGCTGCGATGCTTATGTGAAAAAACTTCAACCTGATAAGCTCGAACCCAAATCGGATAAATGTGTTTTCATAGGATTCCCAAAGGAGACTACACCTTCTATCACAGATCTGAAGGCAAGACTTTTGTTGCTAAATTTGGATCCTTTCTAGAGAAGGAGTTTCTCTTGAAATAAGTGAGTGGGAGGAAAGTAGAACTTGATGAGGTAACTGTACCTGCTCCCTTATTGGAAAGTAGTTCATCACAGAAATTGGTTCCTGTGACGACTACACCAATTAGTGAGGAAGCTAATTATAATGATCATGAAACTTCAGATCAAGTTACTACCGAACCTCGTAGGTCAACTAGAGTAAGATCCGCACCATAGTGGTATGGTAATTCTATTCTGGAGGTCATGTTACTTGACCATGGTGAACCTACGAACTATGAAGAAGCGATGATGAGCCCAGATTCCGCAAAATGGCTTGAGGCCATGAAATCTGAGATGGGTCCATGTATGAGAACAAAGTATGGACTTTGGTTGACTTGCCCGATGATCGGCAAGCCATCAAGAATAAATGGATCTTCAAGAAGAAGGCTGACACTGATGGTAATGTTAGTGTCTACAAAGCTCGACTTGTTGTGAAAGGTTTTCGACAAGTTCAAGGGGTTGACTATGATGAGACTTCCTCACCCGTAGCGATGCTTAAGTCTGTCTGAATCATTTTAGCAATTGCCGCATTTTATGATTATGAAATATGGCAAATGGATGTCAAAACTGCATTCCTGAATGGATTTCTAGAAGAAGAGTTGTATATGATGCAACTAGAAGGTTTTGTCGGTGCAAAAGGTGCTAACGAAGTGTGCAAGCTCCAGCGATCCATTTATGGACTGGTGCAAGCCTCTCGGAGTTGGAATAAACGCTTTGATAGTGTGATCAAAGCATATGGTTTTATACAGACTTTTGGAGAAGCCTGTATTTACAAGAAAGTGAGTGGGAGCTCTGTAGCATTTCTGATATTATATGTAGACGATATATTGTTGATTGGAAATGATATAGAATTTTTGGATAGCATAAAAGGATACTTGAATAGAAGTTTTTCAATGAAAGACCTCGGTGAAGCTGCTTATATATTGGGCATCAAGATCTATAGAGATAGATCAAGACGCTTAATTGGACTTTCACAAAGCACATACCTTGATAAAGTTTTGAAAAAGTTCAAAATGGATCAAGCAAAGAAAGGGTTCTTGCCTGTATTACAAGGTGCGAAGTTGAGTCAGACTCAATGCCCGACCACAATAAAAGATAGAGAGAAAATGAAAGATGTTCCCTATTCTTCTGCCATAGGCTCTATCATGTATGCAATGCTGTGTATCATACCTAATGTATGCTTAGCAATAAGTTTAGCAGGGAGGTACCAAAGTAATCCAGGAGTGGATCACTGGACAGCGGTCAAGAATATCCTAAAATACCTGAAAAGGACTAAGGATATGTTTCTCGTTTATGGAGGTGACAAAGAGCTAGTCGTAAATGGTTACGTTGATGCAAGCTTTGACACTGATCCGGACGATTCTAAATCGCAAACCGGATACGTGTTTATATTGAACGGTCGAGCTGTTAGTTGGTGCAGTTCTAAACAAAGCGTCGTGGAGGGGTCTACATGTGAAGCCGAGTACATAGCTGCTTCGGAAGCAGCAAATGAAGGAGTCTGGATGAAGGAGTTCATATCCGATCTAGGTGTCATACCTAGTGTGTCGGGTCCAATGAAAATCTTTTGTGACAATACTGGTGCAATTGCCTTGGCAAAGGAATCCAGATTTCACAAGAGAACCAAGCACATCAAGAGACGCTTCAATTCCATCCGGGACAAAGTCCAGGTGGGAGACATAGAGATTTGCAAGATACATACGGATCTGAATGTTGCAGACACGTTGACTAAGCCTCTTCCACGAGGAAAACATGATCAACACCAAGGCTCCATGGGTGTTAGAATCATGACTGTGTAATCTAGATTATTGACTCTAGTGCAAGTGGGAGACTGAAGGAAATATGCCCTAGAGGCAATAATAAAGTTATTATTTATTTCCTTATATCATGATAAATGTTTATTATTCATGCTAGAATTGTATTAACCGGAAACATAATACATGTGTGAATACATAGACAAACATAGTGTCACTAGTATGCCTCTACTTGACTAGCTCGTTGATCAAAGATGGTTGTGTTTCCTAACCATAGACATGAGTTCTCATTTGATTAACGGGATCACATCATTAGGAGAATGATGTGATTGACTTGACCCATTCTATTAGCTTAGCACTTGATCGTTTAGTATGTTGCTATTGCTTTCTTCATGACTTATACATGTTCCTACAACTATGAGATTATGCAACTCCCGTTTACCGGAGGAACAGTTTGTGTGCTACCAAACGTCACAATGTAACTGGGTGATTATAAAGGAGCTCTACAGGTGTCTCCGAAGGTACATGTTGAGTTGGCGTATTTCGAGATTAGGATTTGTCACTCCGATTGTCGGAGAGGTATCTCTGGGCCCTCTCGGTAATGTACATCACTATAAGCCTTGCAAGCAATGTAGCTAATGAGTTAGTTGCAGGATGATGCATTACATAATGAGTAAAGAGACTTGCCGGTAACGAGATTGAACTAGGTATTGAGATACCGACGATCGAATCTCGGGCAAGTAACATACCAATGAGAAAGGGAACAACGTATGTTGTTATGCGGTTTGACATAAAGATCAATATATTGGACGACTATATTTGGACACCGTGATGGTTCTGGGTGAGATTGGGACAATACCGGAGCTCCGGGAGGTTATCGGAACCCCCCGGGAGGTATATGGGCCTTAATGGGCTTTAGTGGAAAGGAGGGGAAAGGAGCAAGGGAGGGGGCACCCCCCCCCAAGCCCAATCCGAATTGGGAGGGGGGCCGGCCCCCCCTTTCCTTCCTCCCTCCTTTCTCTTCCTTCCCTCTCCCTCTCCAAATAGGAAAAGAAGGATTCCTACTCCCGGTGGGAGTAGGACTCCCCCCTTGGGCGCGCCTCCTCCTCCTGGTCGGCCCCCTCCTCCACTCCTTTATATATGGGGGAGGGGCACCCCATAGACACAACAATTGATCCCTTGGATCTCTTAGCCGTGTGCGGTGCCCCCCTCCACCATAATCCACCTCGATAATATCATAGCGGTGCTTAGGCGAAGCCCTGCTGAAAGAACATGTGGTGCCCCCATGTTTGGTTTTGGTAATTGATGACAATCTCTATGGACTAATGGTCGCCTTGAGTTATGTTTGAAGGGTTTGTCCATAGGCTTTTCTTGGAGTCCATTTGTTGGTTTCAAGGAGAGTTTGTGATGACCAAGGTGCTATTAAGGAATTATCCAAAGATTGGTCATATGAGTGTTGTGCTTATAGCAAGCATGTCTTGAAGAAGAAGAGTGTGTGATCATTCATGTTTACCTTCAAGACATCATCCAAATGAAGAGAGTTGGAAAGATTCAAGGGTGATCAAGACTAAGTCAAAGAGTGAATCAAGTTGATCAACACACAAAGCATAGAAGATGTACCGAGAGGGATCAAGCGATCCCATGGTATGGTAAGCATTGTCAATTACGCTTTGTGTACTAACCCATGAGCTTCGTGAGAGTTCTTTGTGGGGTTAGGTTGTGGTGTGCAAGTTCAAGTGAAGCATCATGAAGAGATCAAATGCTTGAAGCTTGTCGTCCATTGTGGTGACAATGGACTTGTGAAGATGTGCGGAAGAGAGGCTCACCCATAGTGGAGTATGGGGGAGCAATCAACTAGTCTTCATCGAGCCAACGCAATCAAGAAAGGTGGTCCAACTTGAGGGAGTCAAGATCGTCATCATCTAGCTCAAGTGGATCATGTGCAAGTCAAAGGTTTGACCTTGATAGGTTTTCTATTTTACCGGTCTCATGGTAGTTGTGGGAGACCGGGTTATAGGATCGATTGCCGTACTATCAAGGGGGGCTCTCGATGAGTTGCTTGATCATATCGTTCGTAGAGAGCTCAAACCATTGCATCCTTGCATCATCTTTATTAGTTCTTGTTTGGTTCTTCTCCTTGTGAGTTTTGGAGCTTATGGTCATGTTTATGACAAGCTCGAGTTCATCGAAAACGGAGTTCACATGCATCTTCTATGATGTTCTCGATGTTGGAGGGTATGTCGGTTCTTCTCTGTTGGAGGTTTCACTCCTTTGTTTGCTAAGCATACCTCCCCTGCCCCAACAAGCTTGAGTTTGCTCAATTCGGAGCTCATTTGAAGAAGTTATGGCAGTTCTGGTTTTCCTTGGAGTATACTTTGTTTTCGTGGTAGTGGCATAAGGGTGGCGCCAACGGTAGTACCGCGGTCCTCGCGGTAGTATCGTCAAAGCTCTCAAGCGGTAGTACCGCTCCACGAAGCGGTAGTACCGTTCTCATCGGTAGTACCGCTCCAAGAGCGGTAGTACCGCTTGTGGGCTTCGACCGTAGTACCGCAGTGGTTCCGGGCTTCTACCGCCTCGATTCGAGAACGATGTTTTTCGTGTCGGGTTTTGCGGTACTAGGAGCGGTAGTAGTGGCGGTAGTACTGCTCCAAGCGGTAGTACCGCTCTTACTCCCGCGGTAGTACCGCTCTGGGGCCAGGACCCTGTCTTCCTCGTCAGCGCGGTAGTACCGCTGGGTGGGAGCGGTAGTACCGCTCTCAGCGGTAGTACCGCCCTGCCCAAGCGGTAGTACCGCTCTGTGCGGGGATGTACAGTGGGGTAATGGTTGGATTGGTTCCCCCACTATATAAAGGTGTCTTCTTCCCCAATGAACCTTATCCTTTGAGCTCGTGTTCTTCCCCCATTGTTGACTTTCTTCGAGCTTGCTAACTCTCAATCCCTCCAATGATTCTTGCTAGTTCTTGAGGGAAAAGAGAGAGGAGATCTAGATCCATGATTCCACCAATCACTTTCTCCTCTAAGTGAGGGGAACCCCTTGGATCTAGATCTTGGAGTTCTTCGTGTTCTTCTTTCGTTCTTCCTCTCATTTTCCTCCCTAGCATTAGTTGCTTTGGTGGGATTAGGGAGAGAAGGACTTGGGCACTCCGTGTGCCCTTGCCATTGCATTTGGTGCATCGGTTTGAGTTCTCCACGTGATACGTGGAAGTTACAAGTTGAGAAGCTTATTACTCTTGGGTGCTTGGTGCCCTTGAGCTTGTTCCTCTTGGGTGCTTGGGCGCCCTAGACGGTTGGTGGTGTTCGGAGCTCAATCATTGTGGTGTAAAGCTCTGGGCAAGCGTCGGGGTCTCCAATTAGGTTTTGGAGATCGCCCCGAGCAACTTGACGGGTTCCGGTGACCGCCCCCAAGGGTTGCCAAAGTGTACGGGTTCGGTGACCGCCCCCAAGGGTTGCCGTTTGTACGGGTTCGGTGACCGCCCTCAAGGTTCCCTTAGTGGAATCACGGCATCTTGCATTGTGCGAGGGCGTGAGGAGATTACGGTGGCCCTAGTGGCTTCTTGGGGAGCATTGTGCCTCCACACCGCTCCAAACGGAGATTAGCATCTGCAAGGGTGTGAACTTCGGGATACATCATCGTATCCGCGTGCCTCGGTTATCTCTTACCCGAGCCCTTTACTTATGCACTTTACTTTGTGATAGCCATATTGTTTCTTGTCATATATCTTGCTATCACCTAAGCAGTCTTTCTTGCTTAGCATAAGTTGTTGGTGCACATAGGTGAGCCTAGTTGTTGTAGGTTTTGTTCTTGACAAATTAACCGCTAGGTTTATTTCGCATTTGTTCAAGCCTCAACCGTAATTATTTTAAAGCGCCTATTCACCCCCCCCCCCTCTAGGCGACATCCACGATCTTTCACCTGCATCGGTAGAACATCATCATTGTCACCACTCCATCGTGCTGACGGAACTCTCCCTCAAAGCTCGGCTGGATCAGAGTTTGAGGGACGCCATCGAGCTGAATGTGTGCTGAACTCGGAGGTGTCGTGCGTTTGGTACTTGATCGGTCGGATCATGAAGACGTACGACTACATCAAGCGCGTTGTGCTAACGCTTCCGCTTCCAGTCTACGAGGGTACATGGACAACACTCTCCCCTCTCATTGCTATGCATCACCATGATCTTGCGTGTGCGTAGGGATTTTTTTGAAATTACTACGTTCCCCAACAAGAGTAACAAGATCCGCAAGGGATTAGTGGGGGGAATCAAATTTCTCTTGGTGGAAGTGTAGATCGGGGCCTTCTCAATCAATTCCTAGAAAATCAAAAAGTATGATTGGCTAGGGAGAGAGATCGGGAGAAAATGGAGCTTTGAGCAACAATGGAGCTTGGGGAGGGAAGAGGTGGTCTTCTTGGGGAAGAAGACCCCCTTTATATAGTGGGGGGAAAGTGTTGGGGAACGTAGCAGAAATTCAAAAAATTTCCTACGTATCACCAAGATCTATCTATGGAGAGACCAGCAACGAGTAGAAAGGAGAGTGCATCTACATACCCTTGTAGATCGCTAAGCGGAAGCGTTCAAGTGAATGGGGTTGATGGAGTCGTACTCGTCGTGATTCAAATCACCGATGATCAAGTGCCGATCGCACGGCACCTCCGCGTTCAACACACGTACAGCCCGGTGACGTCTCCCAAGCCTTGATCCAGCAAGGAGAGAGGGAGAGGTTGAGGAAGACTCCATCCAGCAGCAGCACAACGGCGTGGTGGTGGTGGAGGAGCGTGGCAATCCTGCAGGGCTTCGCCAAGCACCGCGAGAGAGGAGGAGCACTTGGGAGAGGGAGGGCTGCGCCAGGGGCAAGGGTGAAGCTCCCATGCGCCTCCCCACTATATATAGGGGTGGAGGGGGCTGGTTTCTTGCCCTCCAAGTCCATTGGGGCGTTGGCAAAGGTGGGAGGAAAGAAATCCCATCATTTCCTTCCCCACCGATTGCTATCCCCCCTTTTTAGGGATCTTGATCTTATCCCTTTGGGATATGATCTTATTCCTTCTAAGGGGGGATCTTGGTGCGCCTTGACCAGGGGTGTGGGGCCTTTCCCCCACTATCCACGTTCATGTGGGTCCCCCCATGCAGGTGGGCCCCACTCCGGAACCTTCTAGAACCTTCCCGGTACAATACCGAAAAATCCCGAACATTTTCCGGTGGCCAAAATAGGACTTCCCATATATAAATCTTTACCTCCGGACCATTCCGGAACTCCTCGTGACGTCCGGGATCTCATCCGGGACTCCGAACAACATTCGGTAACCACATGCAAACTTCCTTTATAACCCTAGCGTCATCGAACCTTAAGTGTGTAGACCCTACGGGTTCGGGAGACATGTAGACATGACCGAGACGTTCTCCGGTCAATAACCAACAGCGGGATCTGGATACCCATGATGGCTCCCACATGTTCCACGATGATCTCATCGGATGAACCACGATGTCAAGGACTTAATCAATCCCGTATACAATTCCCTTTGTCTAGCGGTATTGTACTTGCCCGAGATTCGATCGTCGGTATCCTTATACCTTGTTCAATCTCGTTACCGGCAAGTCTCTTTACTCGTTCCATAACACATCATCCCGTGATCAACTCCTTGGTCACATTGCGCATATGATGATGTCCTACCGAGTGGGCCCAGAGATACCTCTCCGCTTACACGGAGTGACAAATCCCAGTCTCGATTCGTGCCAACCCAACAGATACTTTCGGAGATACCTGTAATGCACCTTTATAGCCACCCAGTTACGTTGTGACGTTTGGTACACCCAAAGCATTCCTACGGTATCCGGGAGTTGCACAATCTCATGGTCTAAGGAAGAGATACTTGACATTGGAAAAGCTCTAGCAAACGAACTACACGATCTTAGTGCTAGGCTTAGGATTGGGTCTTGTCCATCACATCATTCTCCTAATGATGTGATCCCGTTATCAACGACATCCAATGTCCATAGCCAGGAAACCATGACTATCTGTTGATCACAACGAGCTAGTCAACTAGAGGCTCACTAGGGACATATTGTGGTCTATGTATTCACACGTGTATTACGATTTCCGGATAATACAGTTATAGCATGAATAAAAGACAATTATCATGAACAAGGAAATATAATAATACTTTTATTATTGCCTCTAGGGCATATTTCCAACAGTCTCCCACTTGCACTAGAGTCAATAATCTAGTTCACATCGATATGTGATTAACACTCAAGGTCACATCCCCATGTGACTTACACCCAAAGAGTTTACTAGAGTCAATAATCTAGTTCACATTTACCATGTGATTAACACTCGATGAGTTCTGGGTTTGATCATGTTATGCTTGTGAGAGAGGTTATAGTCAACGGGTCTGAACCTTTTAGATCCGTGTGTGCTTTACAAATCTCTATGTCATCTCCTAGATGTAGCTACCACGCTCTATTTGGAGCTATTCCAAATAACTGTTCTACTTGGAGCTATACTAAAAGTTGCTCCATTATACGTATCCGGTATTTCTTATTAGAGCTATCCGGATAGGTGTTAAGCTTGCATCGACATAACTCTTTACGTCGAACTCTTTATCACCTCCATAATCGAGAAAATTCCTTAGTCCACTAGTTACTAAGGATAACTTTGACCGATGTCCTGTGATCCATTCTTGGATCACTCTTGTACCCCTTGACTGACTCATGGCAAGGCACACTACAGGTGCGGTACACAGCATAGCATACTGTAGAGAGCCTATGATAAAAGCATAGGGGACGACCTTCGTCCTTTCTCTCTATTCTGCCGTGGTCGAGATTTTAAGTCTTAACTTCATACCTTACATCTCAGGCAAGAATTCCTTCTTTGACTGATCCATCTTGAACACCTTCAAGATCATGTCAAGGTACGTGCTCATTTGAAAGTACTATTAAGCATTTTGATCTATCTTATAGATCTTGATGCTTATTGTTCAAGTAGCCTAATCCAGGTTTTCCATTGAAAAACAGTTTTCAAATAACCCTATATGCTTTCTAGAAATTCTACATCATTTCTGATCATCAATATGTCAACAACATATACTCATCAGAAATTCTATAGTGCTCCCACTCACTTCTTTGGAAATACAAGTTTCTCATAAACTTTGTATAAACCCAAAATCTTTGATCATCTTATCAAAGCGCACATTCCAACTCCGAGATGCTTACTCCAGTCCATGGAAGGATCGCTGGAGCTAGCATACCTTTTAGCATCCTTAGGATCGACAAAAACTTTCTGATTTGTATCACATACAACCTTTCCATACGAAGACTGGTAAGGAAACTCGTTTTGTCATCCATCTGCCAGATTTCATAAATGCAGCTAATGCTAACATGAATCCGACGGACTTAAGCATCGCTACGGATGAGAAAATCTCATCGCAGTCAACTCCTTGAACTTGTGAAAAACTCTTCGCCACAAGTCGTGCTTCATAGATGGTGACATTACCATCCACGTCCGTCTTCTTCTTAAAGATCCATTTATCTCAATGGCTTGCCGATCTTTGGGCAAGTCCACCAAAGTCCATGCTTTGTTCTGATACATGGATCCTATCTCGGATTTCATGGCTTCTAACCATTTGTCGGAATTTGGGCCCACCATCACTTCTCCATAGCTCATAGGTTCATTGTTGTCTAGCAACATGACCTTCAAGACAGGATTACTGTACCACTCTGAAGTAGTACGTATCCTTGTCACCCTATGAGGTACGGCGGTGACTTGATCCGAAACTTCATGATCACTATCATAAACTTCTACTTCAATTGGTGTAGGTGCCACAGGAACAACTTCCTGTGCCCTGCTACACACTGGTTGAAGTGATGGTTCAATAACCTCATCAAGTCTCCACCATCCTCCCACTCAATTCTTTCGAGAGAAACCTTTCCTCGAGAAAGGACCCGATTCAAGAAACAATCCATATTGCTTTCGGATCTGAATTAGGAGGTTTACCCAACTGTTTTGGGTATCCTATGAAGATGCATTTTATCCGCTTTGGGTTCGAGCTTATCAGCCTGAAACTTTTTTATATAAGCGTCGCAACCCCAAACTTTTAAGAAATGACAGCTTAGGTTTCTCTAAACCATAGTTCATACGGTGTCATCTCAACGGAATTACGTGGTGCCCTATTTAAAGTGAATGTGGTTGTCTCTAATGCCTAACCCATGAACGATAGTGGTAATTCGATAAGAGACATCATGGTACGCACCATATCCAATAGGGTGCAACTATGATGTTCGGACACACCATCAAACTATGGTGTTCCAGGCTGTATTAGTTGTGAAACGATTTCCACAATGTCTTAATTCTGTGCCAAAACTCGTAACTCAGATATGCATCTCTATGATCATATCATAGACATTCTATCCTCTTGTCACGAAGATCTTAAACTTCACTCTGAAATTACTTGAACCATTCAATAATTCAGACTTGTGTTTCATCAAGTAAATATACTCAACATCTACTCGAATCATCTGTGAAGTAAGAACATAACGATATTCACTGCATGCCTCAGCACTCATTGGACTGCACACATCAAAATGTGTTACTTCCAACAAGTTTCTATCTTGTTCCATTTTACTGAAACCGAGGATTTCAGTCATCTTGCCCATGTGGTATGATTTGCATGTCTCAAGTGATTCAAGATCAAGTGAGTTCAAACGGTCCATTTGCATGGAGTTTCTTCATGCATATACACCAATAGACATGGTTCGCATGTTTCAAACTTTTCAAAACGAGTGAGTCCAAAGATCCATCAACATGGAGCTTCTTCATGCGTTTTATACCATTATGACTTACATGGCAGTGCCACAAGTAAGTGGTACTATCATTACTATCTTATATCTTTTGGCATGAAAATGTGTATCACTACGATCGTGATTCAATAAACCATTCATTTAGGTGCAAGACCATTGAAGGTATTATTCAAATAAACAGAGTAACCATTATTCTCCTTAAATGAATAACCGTATTGCGATAGACATAATCCAATTATATCTATGATCAACGCAAACACCAATCTCGATGGTAGAGGGAGCGTGCGATGCTTGATCATATCAACATTGAAACACTTCCAACACATATCGTCAGCTCACCTTTAGCTAGTCTCCGTTTATTCCGTAGCTTTTATTTCGAGTTACTAACACTTAGCAACCGAACCGGTATCTTAATACCCTGGTGCTACTAGGAATACTAGTAAAGTACACATTAACATAATGTATATCCAATATACTTCTATCAACCTTGCCAGCCTTCTCATCTACCAAGTATCTAGGGCAATTCTGCTCCAGTGGCTGTTCCCCTTATTACAGAAGCACTTAGTCTCGGGTTTGGGTTCAACCTTGGGTTTCTTCACTAGAGCAGCAGCTGAATTGCCATTTCATGAAGTATCCCTTGTTGCCCTTGCCCTTCTTGAAACTAGTGGTTTCAACAACCATCAACAATTGATGCTCCTTCTTGATTTCTACTTTCGTGGTGTCAAACATCGCGAATATCTCAAGGATCATCATATATGTCCCTGATATATCATAGTTCATCACGAAGCTCTAGCAGCTTGGTGGTAATGACTTCGGAGAAACATCACTATCTCGTCTGGAAGATCAACTCCCACTCGATTCAAGCGATTGTTGTACTCAGACAATCTGAGCACAAGCACAACAATTGAGCTTGTCTCCGTTAGTTTGCAGGTTAAGAAAATCGTCGGAGGTCTCATACCTCTTGACGTGGGCACGAGCCTGAAATCCCAATTTCAGCCCTCGAAACATCTCATATGTTCCGCGACATTTCGAAAAACGTCTTTGGTGCCTCAACTCTAAACCGTTTCACTGAACTATCACGTAGTTATCAAAACGTGTATGTCTGATGTTCACAACATCCACAAACGACATTTGGGGTTCGTCACACTGAGCGGTGCATTAAGGACATAAGCTTTCTACTGTCCGCATAATAGCTACTATCAACTTTCAACTATATTTTCTCTAGGAACATATGTAAACAGTAGAACTATAGCGTGAGCTATGACATAATTTGCAAAAGGTCTTTTTGACTATGTTCAGGATAATTAAGTTCATCTTATGAACTCCCACTCAGATAGACATCCCTCTGGTCATCTAAGTGATCACATGATCCGAGTCAAACTAGCCCGTGTCCGATCATCACGTGAGACGGACTAGCCAACGTCGGTGAACATCTTCATGTTGATCGTATCTACTATACGACTCATGCTCGACCTTTCGGTCTCCGTGTTCCGAGGCCATGTCTGTACATGCTAGGCTCGTCAAGTTAACCCTAAGTGTTTTCGCTGTGTAAATCTGTCTTACACCCGTTGTATGTGAACGTAAGGATCCATCACACCCGATCATCACGTGGTGCTTAGAAACGACGAACTGTAGCAACGGTGCACAGTTAGGGGAGAACACTTCTTGAAATTTTTGTAAGGGATCATCTTATTTACTACCGTCGTCCTAAGTAAACAAGATGCATAAACATGATAAACATCACATGCAATCAAATAGTGACATGATATGGCCAATATCATTTTGCTCCTTTTGATCTCCATCTTCGGGGCTCCATGATCATCATCGTCACCGGCATGACACCATGATCTCCATCACCATGATCTCCATCATCGTGTCTTCATGAAGTTGTCTCGCCAACTATTACTTCTACTACTATGGCTACCGGTTAGCAATAAAGTAAAGTAATTACATGGCGTCGTTTAATGACACGCAGGTCATACAATAAATTTAAGACAACTCCTATGGCTCCTGCCGGTTGTCATACTCATCGACATGCAAGTCGTGATTCCTATTACAAGATCATGATCAATCTCATACAACACATATCATTCATCACATTCTTGTTGGCCATATCACATCACAAAGCATACCCTGCAAAAACAAGTTAGACGTCTAATTGTTGTTGCATGTTTTACGTGGCTGCTATGGGTTTCTAGCAAGAACGTTTCTTACCTACGCAAAACCACAACATGATATGCCAATTGCTATTTACCCTTCATAAGGACCCTTTTCATCGAATCCGTTCCGACTAAAGTGGGAGAGACTGGCACCCGCTAGCCACCTTATGCACCAAGTGCATGTCAATCGGTGGAACCTGTCTCACGTAAGAGTACGTGTAAGGTCGGTCCGGGCCGCTTCATCCCACAATACCGTCGAAACAAGATTGGACTAGTAACGGTAAGCATATTGAACAACATCAACGCCCACAACTACTTTGTGTTCTACTCGTGCAAAGAATCTACGCAATAGACCTAGCTCTGATACCACTGTTGGGGAACGTAGCAGAAATTCAAAAAATTTCCTACGTAGCACCAAGATCTATCTATGGAGAGACCAGCAACGAGTAGAAAGGAGAGTGCATCTACATACCCTTGTAGATCGCTAAGCGGAAGCGTTCAAGTGAACGGGGTTGATGGAGTCGTACTCGTCGTGATTCAAATCACCGATGATCAAGTGCCGATCGCACGGCACCTCCGCGTTCAACACACGTACAGCCCGGTGACGTCTCCCAAGCCTTGATCCAGCAAGGAGAGAGGGAGAGGTTGAGGAAGACTCCATCCAGCAGCAGCACAACGGCGTGGTGGTGGTGGAGGAGCGTGGCAATCCTGCAGGGCTTCGCCAAGCACCGCGAGAGAGGAGGAGCACTTGGGAGAGGGAGGGCTGCGCCAGGGGCAAGGGTGAAGCTCCCATGCGCCTCCCCACTATATATAGGGGTGGACGGGGCTGGTTTCTCGCCCTCCAAGTCCATTGGGGCGTTGGCAAAGGTGGGAGGAAAGAAATCCCATCATTTCCTTCCCCACCGATTGCTATCCCCCCTTTTTAGGGATCTTGATCTTATCCCTTTGGGATATGATCTTATTCCTTCTAAGGGGGGATCTTGGTGCGCCTTGACCAGGGGTGTGGGGCCTTTCCCCCACTACCCACGTTCATGTGGGTCCCCCCATGCAGGTGGGCCCCACTCCGGAACCTTCTAGAACCTTCCCGGTACAATACCGAAAAATCCCGAACATTTTCCGGTGGCCAAAATAGGACTTCCCATATATAAATCTTTACCTCCTGACCATTCCGGAACTCCTCGTGACGTCCGGGATCTCATCCGGGACTCCGAACAACATTCGGTAACCACATGCAAACTTCCTTTATAACCCTAGCGTCATCGAACCTTAAGTGTGTAGACCCTACGGGTTCGGGAGACATGTAGACATGACCGAGACGTTCTCCGGTCAATAACCAACAGCGGGATCTGGATACCCATGATGGCTCCCACATGTTCCACGATGATCTCATCGGATGAACCACGATGTCAAGGACTTAATCAATCCCGTATACAATTCCCTTTGTCTAGCGGTATTGTACTTGCCCGAGATTCGATCGTCGGTATCCTTATACCTTGTTCAATCTCGTTACCGGCAAGTCTCTTTACTCGTTCCATAACACATCATCCCGTGATCAACTCCTTGGTCACATTGCGCATATGATGATGTCCTACCGAGTGGGCCCAGAGATACCTCTCCGCTTACACGGAGTGACAAATCCCAGTCTCGATTCGTGCCAACCCAACAGATACTTTCGGAGATACCTGTAATGCACCTTTATAGCCACCCAGTTACGTTGTGACGTTTGGTACACCCAAAGCATTCCTACGGTATCCGGGAGTTGCACAATCTCATGGTCTAAGGAAGAGATACTTGACATTGGAAAAGCTCTAGCAAACGAACTACACGATCTTAGTGCTAGGCTTAGGATTGGGTCTTGTCCATCACATCATTCTCCTAATGATGTGATCCCGTTATCAACGACATCCAATGTCCATAGCCAGGAAACCATGACTATCTGTTGATCACAACGAGCTAGTCAACTAGAGGCTCACTAGGGACATATTGTGGTCTATGTATTCACACGTGTATTACGATTTCCGGATAATACAGTTATAGCATGAATAAAAGACAATTATCATGAACAAGGAAATATAATAATACTTTTATTATTGCCTCTAGGGCATATTTCCAACAGTCTCCCACTTGCACTAGAGTCAATAATCTAGTTCACATCGATATGTGATTAACACTCAAGGTCACATCCCCATGTGACTTACACCCAAAGAGTTTACTAGAGTCAATAATCTAGTTCACATTTACCATGTGATTAACACTCGATGAGTTCTGGGTTTGATCATGTTATGCTTGTGAGAGAGGTTATAGTCAACGGGTCTGAACCTTTTAGATCCGTGTGTGCTTTACAAATCTCTATGTCATCTCCTAGATGTAGCTACCACGCTCTATTTGGAGCTATTCCAAATAACTGTTCTACTTGGAGCTATACTAAAAGTTGCTCCATTATACGTATCCGGTATTTCTTATTAGAGCTATCCGGATAGGTGTTAAGCTTGCATCGACATAACTCTTTACGTCGAACTCTTTATCACCTCCATAATCGAGAAAATTCCTTAGTCCACTAGTTACTAAGGATAACTTTGACCGATGTCCTGTGATCCATTCTTGGATCACTCTTGTACCCCTTGACTGACTCATGGCAAGGCACACTACAGGTGCGGTACACAGCATAGCATACTGTAGAGAGCCTATGATAAAAGCATAGGGGACGACCTTCGTCCTTTCTCTCTATTCTGCCGTGGTCGAGATTTTAAGTCTTAACTTCATACCTTACATCTCAGGCAAGAATTCCTTCTTTGACTGATCCATCTTGAACACCTTCAAGATCATGTCAAGGTACGTGCTCATTTGAAAGTACTATTAAGCATTTTGATCTATCTTATAGATCTTGATGCTTATTGTTCAAGTAGCCTAATCCAGGTTTTCCATTGAAAAACAGTTTTCAAATAACCCTATATGCTTTCTAGAAATTCTACATCATTTCTGATCATCAATATGTCAACAACATATACTCATCAGAAATTCTATAGTGCTCCCACTCACTTCTTTGGAAATACAAGTTTCTCATAAACTTTGTATAAACCCAAAATCTTTGATCATCTTATCAAAGCGCACATTCCAACTCCGAGATGCTTACTCCAGTCCATGGAAGGATCGCTGGAGCTAGCATACCTTTTAGCATCCTTAGGATCGACAAAAACTTTCTGATTTGTATCACATACAACCTTTCCATACGAAGACTGGTAAGGAAACTCGTTTTGTCATCCATCTGCCAGATTTCATAAATGCAGCTAATGCTAACATGAATCCGACGGACTTAAGCATCGCTACGGATGAGAAAATCTCATCGCAGTCAACTCCTTGAACTTGTGAAAAACTCTTCGCCACAAGTCGTGCTTCATAGATGGTGACATTACCATCCACGTCCGTCTTCTTCTTAAAGATCCATTTATCTCAATGGCTTGCCGATCTTTGGGCAAGTCCACCAAAGTCCATGCTTTGTTCTGATACATGGATCCTATCTCGGATTTCATGGCTTCTAACCATTTGTCGGAATTTGGGCCCACCATCACTTCTCCATAGCTCATAGGTTCATTGTTGTCTAGCAACATGACCTTCAAGACAGGATTACTGTACCACTCTGAAGTAGTACGTATCCTTGTCACCCTATGAGGTACGGCGGTGACTTGATCCGAAACTTCATGATCACTATCATAAACTTCTACTTCAATTGGTGTAGGTGCCACAGGAACAACTTCCTGTGCCCTGCTACACACTGGTTGAAGTGATGGTTCAATAACCTCATCAAGTCTCCACCATCCTCCCACTCAATTCTTTCGAGAGAAACCTTTCCTCGAGAAAGGACCCGATTCAAGAAACAATCCATATTGCTTTCGGATCTGAATTAGGAGGTTTACCCAACTGTTTTGGGTATCCTATGAAGATGCATTTTATCCGCTTTGGGTTCGAGCTTATCAGCCTGAAACTTTTTTATATAAGCGTCGCAGCCCCAAACTTTTAAGAAATGACAGCTTAGGTTTCTCTAAACCATAGTTCATACGGTGTCATCTCAACGGAATTACGTGGTGCCCTATTTAAAGTGAATGTGGTTGTCTCTAATGCCTAACCCATGAACGATAGTGGTAATTCGATAAGAGACATCATGGTACGCACCATATCCAATAGGGTGCAACTATGATGTTCGGACACACCATCAAACTATGGTGTTCCAGGCTGTATTAGTTGTGAAACGATTTCCACAATGTCTTAATTCTGTGCCAAAACTCGTAACTCAGATATGCATCTCTATGATCATATCATAGACATTCTATCCTCTTGTCACGAAGATCTTAAACTTCACTCTGAAATTACTTGAACCATTCAATAATTCAGACTTGTGTTTCATCAAGTAAATATACTCAACATCTACTCGAATCATCTGTGAAGTAAGAACATAACGATATTCACTGCATGCCTCAGCACTCATTGGACTGCACACATCAAAATGTGTTACTTCCAACAAGTTTCTATCTTGTTCCATTTTACTGAAACCGAGGATTTCAGTCATCTTGCCCATGTGGTATGATTTGCATGTCTCAAGTGATTCAAGATCAAGTGAGTTCAAACGGTCCATTTGCATGGAGTTTCTTCATGCATATACATCAATAGACATGGTTCGCATGTTTCAAACTTTTCAAAACGAGTGAGTCCAAAGATCCATCAACATGGAGCTTCTTCATGCGTTTTATACCATTATGACTTACATGGCAGTGCCACAAGTAAGTGGTACTATCATTACTATCTTATATCTTTTGGCATGAAAATGTGTATCACTACGATCGTGATTCAATAAACCATTCATTTAGGTGCAAGACCATTGAAGGTATTATTCAAATAAACAGAGTAACCATTATTCTCCTTAAATGAATAACCGTATTGCGATAGACATAATCCAATTATATCTATGATCAACGCAAACACCAATCTCGATGGTAGAGGGAGCGTGCGATGCTTGATCATATCAACATTGAAACACTTCCAACACATATCGTCAGCTCACCTTTAGCTAGTCTCCGTTTATTCCGTAGCTTTTATTTCGAGTTACTAACACTTAGCAACCGAACCGGTATCTTAATACCCTGGTGCTACTAGGAATACTAGTAAAGTACACATTAACATAATGTATATCCAATATACTTCTATCAACCTTGCCAGCCTTCTCATCTACCAAGTATCTAGGGCAATTCTGCTCCAGTGGCTGTTCCCCTTATTACAGAAGCACTTAGTCTCGGGTTTGGGTTCAACCTTGGGTTTCTTCACTAGAGCAGCAGCTGAATTGCCATTTCATGAAGTATCCCTTGTTGCCCTTGCCCTTCTTGAAACTAGTGGTTTCAACAACCATCAACAATTGATGCTCCTTCTTGATTTCTACTTTCGTGGTGTCAAACATCGCGAATATCTCAAGGATCATCATATATGTCCCTGATATATCATAGTTCATCACGAAGCTCTAGCAGCTTGGTGGTAATGACTTCGGAGAAACATCACTATCTCGTCTGGAAGATCAACTCCCACTCGATTCAAGCGATTGTTGTACTCAGACAATCTGAGCACAAGCACAACAATTGAGCTTGTCTCCGTTAGTTTGCAGGTTAAGAAAATCGTCGGAGGTCTCATACCTCTTGACGTGGGCACGAGCCTGAAATCCCAATTTCAGCCCTCGAAACATCTCATATGTTCCGCGACATTTCGAAAAACGTCTTTGGTGCCTCAACTCTAAACCGTTTCACTGAACTATCACGTAGTTATCAAAACGTGTATGTCTGATGTTCACAACATCCACAAACGACATTTGGGGTTCGTCACACTGAGCGGTGCATTAAGGACATAAGCTTTCTACTGTCCGCATAATAGCTACTATCAACTTTCAACTATATTTTCTCTAGGAACATATGTAAACAGTAGAACTATAGCGTGAGCTATGACATAATTTGCAAAAGGTCTTTTTGACTATGTTCAGGATAATTAAGTTCATCTTATGAACTCCCACTCAGATAGACATCCCTCTGGTCATCTAAGTGATCACATGATCCGAGTCAAACTAGCCCGTGTCCGATCATCACGTGAGACGGACTAGCCAACGTCGGTGAACATCTTCATGTTGATCGTATCTACTATACGACTCATGCTCGACCTTTCGGTCTCCGTGTTCCGAGGCCATGTCTGTACATGCTAGGCTCGTCAAGTTAACCCTAAGTGTTTTCGCTGTGTAAATCTGTCTTACACCCGTTGTATGTGAACGTAAGGATCCATCACACCCGATCATCACGTGGTGCTTAGAAATGACGAACTGTAGCAACGGTGCACAGTTAGGGGAGAACACTTCTTGAAATTTTTGTAAGGGATCATCTTATTTACTACCGTCGTCCTAAGTAAACAAGATGCATAAACATGATAAACATCACATGCAATCAAATAGTGACATGATATGGCCAATATCATTTTGCTCCTTTTGATCTCCATCTTCGGGGCTCCATGATCATCATCGTCACCGGCATGACACCATGATCTCCATCACCATGATCTCCATCATCGTGTCTTCATGAAGTTGTCTCGCCAACTATTACTTCTACTACTATGGCTACCGGTTAGCAATAAAGTAAAGTAATTACATGGCGTCGTTTAATGACACGCAGGTCATACAATAAATTTAAGACAACTCCTATGGCTCCTGCCGGTTGTCATACTCATCGACATGCAAGTCGTGATTCCTATTACAAGATCATGATCAATCTCATACAACACATATCATTCATCACATTCTTGTTGGCCATATCACATCACAAAGCATACCCTGCAAAAACAAGTTAGACGTCTAATTGTTGTTGCATGTTTTACGTGGCTGCTATGGGTTTCTAGCAAGAACGTTTCTTACCTACGCAAAACCACAACATGATATGCCAATTGCTATTTACCCTTCATAAGGACCCTTTTCATCGAATCCGTTCCGACTAAAGTGGGAGAGACTGGCACCCGCTAGCCACCTTATGCACCAAGTGCATGTCAATCGGTGGAACCTGTCTCACGTAAGAGTACGTGTAAGGTCGGTCCGGGCCGCTTCATCCCACAATACCGTCGAAACAAGATTGGACTAGTAACGGTAAGCATATTGAACAACATCAACGCCCACAACTACTTTGTGTTCTACTCGTGCAAAGAATCTACGCAATAGACCTAGCTCTGATACCACTGTTGGGGAACGTAGCAGAAATTCAAAAAAATTCCTACGTATCACCAAGATCTATCTATGGAGAGACCAGCAACGAGTAGAAAGGAGAGTTCATCTACATACCCTTGTAGATCGCTAAGCGGAAGCGTTCAAGTGAACGGGGTTGATGGAGTCGTACTCGTCGTGATTCAAATCACCGATGATCAAGTGCCGATCGCACGGCACCTCCGCGTTCAACACACGTACAGCCCGGTGACGTCTCCCAAGCCTTGATCCAGCAAGGAGAGAGGGAGAGGTTGAGGAAGACTCCATCCAGCAGCAGCACAACGGCGTGGTGGTGGTGGAGGAGCGTGGCAATCCTGCAGGGCTTCGCCAAGCACCGCGAGAGAGGAGGAGCACTTGGGAGAGGGAGGGCTGCGCCAGGGGCAAGGGTGAAGCTCCCATGCGCCTCCCCACTATATATAGGGGTGGACGGGGCTGGTTTCTCGCCCTCCAAGTCCATTGGGGCGTTGGCAAAGGTGGGAGGAAAGAAATCCCATCATTTCCTTCCCCACCGATTGCTATCCCCCCTTTTTAGGGATCTTGATCTTATCCCTTTGGGATATGATCTTATTCCTTCTAAGGGGGGATCTTGGTGCGCCTTGACCAGGGGTGTGGGGCCTTTCCCCCACTACCCACGTTCATGTGGGTCCCCCCATGCAGGTGGGCCCCACTCCGGAACCTTCTAGAACCTTCCCGGTACAATACCGAAAAATCCCGAACATTTTCCGGTGGCCAAAATAGGACTTCCCATATATAAATCTTTACCTCCGGACCATTCCGGAACTCCTCGTGACGTCCGGGATCTCATCCGGGACTCCGAACAACATTCGGTAACCACATGCAAACTTCCTTTATAACCCTAGCGTCATCGAACCTTAAGTGTGTAGACCCTACGGGTTCGGGAGACATGTAGACATGACCGAGACGTTCTCCGGTCAATAACCAACAGCGGGATCTGGATACCCATGATGGCTCCCACATGTTCCATGATGATCTCATCGGATGAACCACGATGTCAAGGACTTAATCAATCCCGTATACAATTCCCTTTGTCTAGCGGTATTGTACTTGCCCGAGATTCGATCGTTGGTATCCTTATACCTTGTTCAATCTCGTTACCGGCAAGTCTCTTTACTCGTTCCATAACACATCATCCCGTGATCAACTCCTTGGTCACATTGCGCATATGATGATGTCCTACCGAGTGGGCCCAGAGATACCTCTCCGCTTACACGGAGTGACAAATCCCAGTCTCGATTCGTGCCAACCCAACAGATACTTTCGGAGATACCTGTAATGCACCTTTATAGCCACCCAGTTACGTTGTGACGTTTGGTACACCCAAAGCATTCCTACGGTATCCGGGAGTTGCACAATCTCATGGTCTAAGGAAGAGATACTTGACATTGGAAAAGCTCTAGCAAACGAACTACACGATCTTAGTGCTAGGCTTAGGATTGGGTCTTGTCCATCACATCATTCTCCTAATGATGTGATCCCGTTATCAACGACATCCAATGTCCATAGCCAGGAAACCATGACTATCTGTTGATCACAACGAGCTAGTCAACTAGAGGCTCACTAGGGACATATTGTGGTCTATGTATTCACACGTGTATTACGATTTCCGGATAATACAGTTATAGCATGAATAAAAGACAATTATCATGAACAAGGAAATATAATAATACTTTTATTATTGCCTCTAGGGCATATTTCCAACAGAAAGATCCAACCGTTACCCACTAACTCAGCCCGCGACATGCGGTACTACTGCACAGACACACGGTATTATCGCAAGGGCTTGTGGTACGCTAGGCGGTGCGGTACTACCACTCGTGCGGCAAGGACCAGATGAGGCCCTGTTGCGTAAAGCAACGAGCGGTAGAACCGCCGGAGTGGTACTACCGCGTGCCCTTGTGGTACTACCGCAAGGCGGGATTCAACTAGGCTTGGAAGGCACGAACTAATAAAATTACATCCGTGGCTACTTCCAGTGAGTTTCTGTCTATGCAAAAATCCGACATGGTACTATCGCTCGCAGGGAGCAGTACTACCGTGAAGGGCACGGAAGTAAAAAATTACTTCCGCACCTACTTCTGTGTGTGCTAGTGTTCTGGGCTAGAGGCCACGGTACTACCACTCGCGAGGAGCGGTACTATCGCACAGTGCGGTACTACCGCTACCCAGGGCGGTACTACCATGGACCACTGCGGTAATACTGCTCCCTTGAGTAGTACTACCGCATGCCACAGAATTATAGCACTTGCAGGCCTTCATCTTTGCATAGACAAGGGAAAATGACTGGTGCTCCAATGAAGCAAAGGAAAGGTGGTGCAAAGTAACAGATGTGTACGTGTTGATACCACCCTAACCTTTCTGAAGCGGACCCCCTCTTAATAGTACGGCTTTCCTATGACTCAAATCCACCAAAAAGAAATGTAGAGAACCGCCATCTTTGATAGGCTCCGAGGGGCACCGAATCGTCTTGTGCCTAGACATGAGATATCTGAAATGCTTAATGGACACGATTAGTCCACAAATGCATTATCATCAATCACCAAAACCACATAGGGAGAAATATGCCCTTATAATCTCCCCTTTTTGGTGGATTGATGACAATACTGGATTTGCACATGGATATAAAATGAACATAAGCAAACCCAACATCTATAAAATATAGACAGGCTCCCCCTAGATGTGTGCACTCTATAGATATGCTTTGGACTGCACGGCACACATACTAGGATCAACACGCCCCCTATATTTTATAGACAAGGCAATCCTTGCAACAATATAAGAGAAACTAAGCATGGAGGCAAGGTAAAGTACGTGAGCATGAAGTAAAGGGCACAATATAACATTAGCTCACAATCTACTAAACATACTAGACAATAAGATAAGACAATAAGATAAGCTAGAGTGCATATGTCTCACACCATATGATAGTCTCCTGGTCTCACACGAACACAACACAAACCAACAAACCAAAGCAATGAGGGTTCAACGAAAGCAAAGCGACACAAGACTCGACACAAGACTCGCAAATCCTACACTCTCTCCCCCTTTGGCATCGAGACACCAAAAAGGCAGAGAGACCACCTATGACACAGGTGGTGGTAGAACTCCAAGGCATCACCAGTCATGTTCCTCCTTAGACTCCTCTACAGCACGGGATGAAGAGGGAACTCCGTTATCCTCCTCAGACTCACTCCACCGGCAGTGCTGTCTGATCCATGTTTCCTCATCTGTGTTCCTCTCCTCGGAGCCACTCCTAACCTCAAGACCAACCTTCCTCATAATAGCCTTGTCGCGACGATGAGCCATTTTGGTGTTCACATGAGCCTTGTACTGTCCCTTGGCCTGCATGCAGAACAGAGCCTTCATCTTGGCCTTGAGCTTCTTAGCCCAAGATGGCTCAGCAAAGGGAGGAGCGTACCCCTCAGAATTGTCCTCAACCGCCTCCTCCTCGAACTCATCATCATCCTCATCGACATCCATCCGTGCAGCCTCAGCCTCGGCCCGGATCATTGTATTAGCCCACTTGCTCTTTATGCGTAGCTTGATAGGCTCATGGTGAATCCAGTTGGGAGCAAGAAACTCTTCACCCGGAAAGAGATTCTCCCAAGTCTTCGAGATCAAGAGAAATAGGTAAGGTCCATAGATGGGCACCTTACGATTGAACACCGCAAACTACAGCTCACACCACATGATATGAGAGACATCAAGTGGTTCCGTCTATTGGAGACGCGCCTTCACACATATGAGCATCATGTCCACAAGATAGGCATGCACCTTGTCCTTGTCGCCTATGCGAGGAAAAAGTGTGTTGTGGAAGATCCGGTGCATGATGTCAAGGAATGGGTTCAACACCCAAGTCTTCTTGTCATTGGCTAACTTCTTCTCAACAAGGTAGGGTTGAAGCTTGTTCTTGTTGGCTGACTTGGGGTTGGCATGAGGGCGGACACCAACGGGCACATTGAGCCCCTCATCACAAACATGCAACATCTCCATGAACTCCTTCCACTTAGCAGACATCATCTTCCCATTAGTCATCCAAGGCATGGTCCGCTGCTCATCGGTGTGGAAGTGGACAGAAGCAAAGAACTGAGCCACAATCTCCGGGTCAAAGTCCATGTGAAACATGAGTAACTCCTCAATGCCAAACTGCTCCACCAAATCCAGAGGCTCACCAAAATATGCCCGATTGTTGTCCTTCTTCATATGATTCATGTCAATCCACTGCACTCGCACATAGGTGTTCTGCTTGGCCTTGATCACATCTAGAAAGATGAGATTCTGCTACTTGGTCCAAAACAAGTCATGTCCCTTGTGATCTCCCTAGGGTTGATGTAGGGGTTGAGCTTCCTTCGAATCAGAAACTCCGCTTGAGGCATTTCATCCATGCCAACATTTAGCTCCTTGATCTCGGTAGCTGTGGTCTTGACTCTGCGTTGTTGGGCACTGGACCCCTCAGGAGCTTCTTGGTTGCGAAGCCACTTGGAGCTCGTGTCACGGCTGGGATTCGAGCGCCTGACATTGGATCCACCACCTATGACACACAACACAGACACACGAGAAGAACGAGAAGGATCATTGCAAAGACCAAGGCCAAAACCAAAGGATACAATGTAGAAATGAGATTGAGTGTGGCAAAACAAAGTAATTTATATGTCAACAGTAGTACTGCACCATGAGGCAGAAGTAAAAAGTTGCATCTGCTCTAGCCGCAGTAGTATAGTGCCGGGTTGGCATGGTAGTACCATGCCTAGAGTGGAAGTAATTTTTTCCTTCCGCGCCACGGGCAGTAGTATCGCTCCAGCGGAGCGGTAGTACCGCACGAGGCGGATCTCACTAGAGCAGGCGGTTGTACCGCTCCGGGATGAGCGGTAGCACCGCACGGGTTAGAGCTCGCCAAAACGGATCTAGGAACAAGGTTGTAGTACTCGTAGTAGTGGCTGCGCTAGAGCTCGCATTGGTACTCCACCGCCGATTCCTCGATGGACAGACTCTTCTCTACCTCGACCTCGAGCACGTGCAACTCCTCCTCCCGGTGCTCCTCGGTCTCTGCCGCCTCCTGCATCTCCAGCTCCCGCTCGGCGATCTCATGAGGAAGCAGGTGCTACATGGCCACCACCGCCTTTTCGGACGTGGGTTGCATGCTGGATTCCGAGGTGGCCTCAAATATATTGGCGTGTGTGTCCTCGATCTTGGCGTGGATAGCCTCGACCCCGGCCAGGGCGACATCGGTGGCACGGACGGCAGCTTGAGTGCTCTCGGCTGCAGCCGCCATCGCAGCAGCTGCTGCAGCCGTCTTGGTGGATGCGGCCACGCTCAATGCGGATGCGGTGGCACTCTTGGCGTAGGAGGCCGTGCTCTCGGTGCAGGCGGCGGTGCTCGGGGAGGACATGGCCACCGTACGGGCCCTCACGAAGCGTTTCCACGGCGTCATCTTTGCAAGAATGGGTTGCGGGAATGGGGATTGGGATTCATGGATTCGGGGGTTGCCGGCACTAGAGCAGACAAGCCAGCGAAGCTTAAGCAGGAAGACTTAAAATAGACCCACGAATTTGAAGGAAATATGCCCTAGAGGCAATAATAAAGTTATTATTTATTTCCTTATTTCATGATAAATGTTTATTATTCATGCTAGAATTGTATTAACCGGAAACATAATGCATGTGTGAATACATAGACAAACATAGTGTCACTAGTATGCCTCTACTTGACTAGCTTGTTAATCAAAAATGGTTAAGTTTCCTAACCATAGACATGAGTTGTCATTTGATTAACGGGATCACATCATTAGGAGAATGATGTGATTGACTTGACCCATTCCGTTAGCTTGGCACTTGATCATTTAGTATATTGCTATTGCTTTCTTCATGACTTATACATGTTCCTAGGACTATGAGATTATGCAACTCCCATTTATCGGAGGAACACTTTGTGTGCTACCAAACGTCACAACGTAACTGGGTGATTATAAAGGTGCTCTACAGGTGTCTCCGAAGGTACTTGTTGCGTTGGCGTATTTCGAGATTAGGATTTGTCACTCCGATTGTCGGAGAGGTATCTCTGGGCCCTCTCGGTAATGCACATCACTATAAGGCTTGCAAGCAATGTAGCTAATGAGTTAGTTATGGGATGATGCATTACGTAACGAGTAAAGAGACTTGCCGGTAATGAGATTGAACTAGGTATTGAGATACTGACGATCGAATCTCGGGCAAGTAACATACCGATGACAAAGGGAACAAACGTATGTTGTTATGCGGCTCGGCGATAAAGATCTTCGTATAATATGTAGGAGGCAATATGGGCATCCAGGTTCCGCTATTGGTTATTGACCAGAGAGATGTCTCGGTCATGTCTACATAGTTCTCGAACCCGTAGGGTCCGCACGCTTAACATCCGTTGATGATATAGTATTATTTGAGTTATGTATGTTGGTGACCGAATGTTGTTTGGAGTCCCGGATGAGATCACGAACATGACGAGGAGCTCTGGAATGGTCCGGAGGTAAAGATTCAAATATTGGATGATAGGTTAGGCCAAGGGGTCAGGCCCACGGGGCTATAAGTCGGTACAAAAGGAGTTTTGCGGAGGCCAGGGTCCAAACGCCGGAGACCCTGGCGTCTGGCCCTGGGCCAGACGCCGAGGCCCATGGTGTCTGGGCCAGACGCCAAGGATTGTGGCGTTTGGTCCTGGAGTCCGAGTGGGACTCTTACCTTTTGGGCAAAACCGACTTTGAGGAGGCTTTTGCTCCAAGTTTCGACCCCAGGGCTCAACATATAAACAGAGGGGCAGGGCTAGCAGCAAAGACAGATCAAGAAACACCAAGCCGTGTGCTGGCAACCCCATCCCCTCTAATTTATCCTCCGTTATAGTTTCCGTAGTGCTTAGGCGAAGCCCTGCGGAGATTGTTCTTCACCAACACCGTCACCACGCCGTAGTGCTGCCGAAACTCATCTACTACTTCACCCGTCTTGCTGGATCAAGAAGGCGAGGACGTCATCGAGTTGAATGTGTGTAGAACTCGGAGGTGCCGTGCGTTCGGTACTTGGATCGGTCGGATCGTGAAGACGTACGACTACATCAACCGCGTTGATAAACGCTTCCGCTTAGCGATCTTCAAGGGTATGAAGATACACTCCCCCTCTCGTTGCTATGCATCACCATGATCTTGCGTGTGCGTAGGAATTTTTTTGAAATTACTACGTTCCCCAACAGTGGCATCCGAGCCTAGGTTTTATGCGTAGATGTTATATGCATGAGTAGAACACAAGTGAGTTGTGGGCGATACAAGTCATACTGCTTACCAGCATGTCATACTTTGGGTCGGTGATATTGTTGGATGAAGCGGCCCGGACCGACATTACGCGTACGCGTACGCGAGACTGGTTCTACCGACATGCTTTGCACACAGGTGGTTGGCGGGTGTCAGTTTCTCCAACTTTAGTTGAACCGAGTGTGGCTACGCCCGGTCCTTGAGAAGGTTAAAACAACACTAACTTGATGAACTATCATTGTGGTTTTGATGCGTAGGTAAGAACGGTTCTTGCTCAGCCCGTAGCAGGAACAAAGTAGAGGACGTCTAACTTGTTTTTATAGGGCATGTTGTGATGTGATATGGTCAAGGCATGATGCTATATTTTATTGTATGAGATGATCATGTTTTGTAACCGAGTTATCGGCAACTGGTAGGAGCCATATGGTTGTCGCTTTATTGTATGCAATGCAATCGCCCTCTAATTGCATTACTTTATCACTAAGCGGTAGCGATAGTCGTAGAAGCAATAGTTGGCGAGACGACAACGATGCTACGATGGAGATCAAGGTGTCGCACCGGTGACGATGGAGATCAAGGTGTCGCGCCGGTGATGATGGTGATCATGACGGTGCTTCGAAGATGGAGATCACAAGCACAAGATGATGATGGCCATATCTTATCACTTATATTGATTGCATGTGATGTTTATCTTTTATGTATCTTATCTTGCTTTGATTGACGGTAGCATTATGAGATGATCTCTCACTAAATTTCAAGATAGAAAGTGTTCTCCCTGAGTATGCACCGTTGCCAAAGTTCGTCGTGCCTAGATACCACGTGATGATTGATACGTCTCCAACGTATCTATAATTTTTTATTGCTCCATGCTACTTTATCTACTGTTTTGGACTCTATTGGGCTTTATTTTCCACTTTTATATTACTTTTGGGACTAACCTATTAACCGGAGGCCCGGCCCAGAATTGCTGTTTTTTGCCTATTTCAGTGTTTCGAAGAAACGGAATATCAAACAGAGACCAAACGGAATGAAACCTTCGGGATCGTGATTTTCCAACCGAACGTGATCCAGGAGACTTGGACCCTACTCCAAGAAGTGCGAGAGGTGGTCACGAGGGTGGAGGGCGCCCCCCTGGGTGCGCCCCCTACCTCGTGGGCCCCTCGACGCTCCACCGACGTACTCCTTCCTCCTATATATACCTACGTATCCCCGAACGATCAGAACAGGAGCCAAAAATCTAATTCCACCGCCGCAACCTTCTGTATCCACGAGATCCCATCTTGGGGCCCGTTCCGGAGCTCCGCCGGAGGGGGCATCCACCACGGAGGGCTTCTACATCATCACCATAGCCCCTCCGATGAAGTGTGACTAGTTTACTTCAGACCTTCGGGTCCATAGCTAGTAGCTAGATGGCTTCTTCTCTATTTTTGGATCTCAATACAATGTTCTCCCCCTGTCTCGTGGAGATCTATTTGATGTAATCTTCTTTTTGCGGTGTATTTGTTGAGACCGATGAATTGTGGGTTTATGATCCAGTATTATCTATGGAAAATATTTGATTCTTCTCTGAATTCTTTTATGTATGATTGAGTTATCTTTGCAAGTCTCTTCGAATTATCCTTTTTGGTTTGGCCAACTAGATTGGTAGTTCTTGCAATGGGAGAAGTGCTTAGCTTTGGGTTCAATCTTGCGGTGTCCTTACCTAGTGACAGAAAGGGTTGCAAGGCACGTATTGTATTGTTGCCACCAAGGATAACAAGATGGGGTTTTTATCATATTGCATGAATTTATCCCTCTACATCATGTCATCTTACTTAAGGCGTTACTCTGTTTTTACTTAATACTCTAGATGCATGCTGGATAGCGGTCGATGAGTGGAGTAATAGTAGTAGATGCAGAATCGTTTCGATCTACTTGTCTTGGACGTGATGCCTATATACATGATCATTGCCTAGATATACTCATAACTATGCTCAATTCTGTCAATTGCTCAACAGTGATTTGTTCACCCACCGTAGAAAATCTATGCTCTTGAGAGAAGCCACTAGTGAAACCTATGGCCCCGGGTCTATTCTCATCATATCAATCTCTATCACTTTATTTACTTGCTTTGTTTTTACTTTTTACTTTGCATCTATCTATCAAAACTACCAAAAATATAATTTATCATCTCTATCAGATCTCACTATCGTAAGTGACCGTGAAGGGATTGACAACCCCTAATCACGTTGGTTGCGAGTTGCTATCGTTTTGAGTCGGTACGAGGGACTTTTGCGTGGTCTCCTACTGGATTGATACCTTGGTTCTCAAAAACTGAGGGAAATACTTATGCTACTTTGCTACATCATCCTCTCCTCTTCGGGGAAATCCAACGCAGTGCTCAAGAGGTAGCAAGAAGAATTTCTGGCGCCGTTGCCGGGGAGGCTCATGCAAGCAAGTCAACAATACCAAGTACCCATCGCAATCCCTATCTCTCGCATTACATTATTTGCCATTTGCCTCTCATTTTCCTCTCCCCCACTTCACCCTTGTCGTTTTATTTTCCCTCTCTTTCCCAATCTCCTCCTCTCTTTCCCGTTTGCCTTTTTCCCTTTGCCTTTCTATTTGCTTGTGTGTTGGGTTACTTGTTGCCATGGTGCAAGATAATACCAAATTGTGTGATTTCTCGAATACCAATAATAATGAATTCCTTAGTACTCCGATTGCTCCTCTTAATAATGATGAGTCTTGTGAAATCAATACCGCTTTGTTAAATCTTGTTATGAAAGATCAATTCGCCGGCCTTCCTAGTGAAGATGCCGCTACTCATCTAAACAATTTTGTTGATTTGTGTGATATGCAAAAGAAGAAAGATACGGATAACAATATAGTCAAGTTGAAGTTATTTCCGTTTTCACTTAGAGATCGTGCTAAAGTTTGGTTTTCATCTTTGCCTAAAAATAGTATTGATTCTTGGAACAAGTGCAAAGATGCTTTTATCTCTAAGTATTTTCCTCCCACTAAGATTATCACTCTTAGGAACGATATCATGAATTTTAAACAACTTGATCATGAGCATGTTGCCCAATCTTGGGAAAGAATGAAATTGATGCTTCGCAATTGCCCTACTCATGGTTTGAATTTATGGATGATCATACAAAATTTTTATGCCGGATTGAATTTTGCTTCTAGAAATCTTTTAGATTCGGCCGCGAGAGGCACGTTTATGGAAATTACGTTAGGAGATGCTACCAAATTGCTTGATAATATTATGGCTAATTATTCTCAATGGCACACCAAAAGATCTTCTAGTAAAAAAGTGCATGCTATAGAAGAAATCAATGTTTTGAGTGAAAAGATGGATGAACTTATGAATATGTTTGCTCCTAAAAATACTCCTCTTGATCCCAATGATATGCCTTTATCTACTTTTCTTGAGAATATTAATGAATCTATGGATGTGAATTTTGTTGGTAGGAATAGTTTTGGAAACAACGCTTATAGAGGGAATTTTAATCCTAGGCCTTATCCTAGTAATCCTTCTAATAATTATGGAAATTCCTACAAGAACTCTTATGGAAATTTTAATAAGATGCCCTCTGAATTTGAGAGTAGTGTTAAAGAGTTTATGAATTCACAAAAGAATTTTAATGCTTTGCTTGAAGAGAAATTGCTTAAAGTTGATGATTTGGCTAGGAACGTTGATAGAATTTCTCTTGAAATTGATTCTTTAAAGCTTAGATCTATTCCTCCTAAGCATGATATCAATGAGTCTCTCAAAGCCATGAGAATTTCCATTGATGAGTGCAAGGAAAGAACCGCTAGGATGCGTGCTTCCAAAGATGCCTTTATTAAAGCGTGTTCTTCCAATTCCTATGAAAATCAAGATGAAGATCTAAAAGTTATTGATGTGTCCCCCATTAAATCTTTGTTTTGCAATATGAATCTTGATGAAACTGAATATGATCTTCCTTTACCTAGAAGGTGTTCTAAGAATTCGGAGTTTCTAGATCTTGATGATGAAATTGATGAAAGTGGGATAGAAAGAAATAAAAACTTAGATGTTGCTAAACCCACTATTTTGGATCTCAAGGAATTTAATTATGAAAATTGCTCTTTGATTGGTTGTATCTCCTTGTTGCAATCCGTGCTAGATTCTCCTCATGCTTATAGTCAAAATAAGGCCTTTACCGAACACATTGTTGATGCTTTGATGCAATCTTATGAAGAAAAACTTGAGTTGAAAGTTTCTATCCCTAGAAAACTCTATGATGAGTGGGAACCTACTATTAAAATTAAAACTAAAGATTTTGAGTTTCATGCTTTGTGTGATTTGGGTGCTAGTGTCTCTACTATTCCCAAAACTTTATGTGATTTGCTAGATTTCCGTGATTTTAATGATTGCTCTCTAAACTTGCATCTTGCGGATTCCACTATTAAAAAGCCTATGGGAAGAATTAATGATGTTCTTATTGTTGCAAATAGGAATTATGTGCCCGTAGATTTTATCGTTCTTGATATAGATTGCAATCCTTCATGTCCTATTATTCTTGGTAGACCTTTCCTTAGAACGATTGGTGCAATTATTGATATGAAGGAAGGGAATATTCGATTCCAATTTCCCTTGAAGAAGGGCATGGAACACTTCCCTAGAAATAAAATAAAATTACCATACGAATCTATCATGAGAGCCACTTATGGATTGCCTACCAAAGATGGCAATACCTAGATCTATCCTTGCTTTTATGCCTAGCTAAGGGCGTTAAACGATAGCGCTTGTTGGGAGGCAACCCAATTTTATTTTGTGTTCTTTTGTTTTTGCTTCTGTTTAGGAATAAATAATCCATCTAGCCTCTGTTTGGATGTGGTTTTATGTTTTAATTAGTGTTTGTGCCAAGTAGAACCTATAGGATAACCTACGATGATAGTTGATTTGATTCTGCTGAAAAACAGAAACTTTGTGCGCACCAATATAATTTTGTTAAATCACAAGAACGTGCTTTTGCGTTGATTCTTTTTGATGCTGTTCAATAAACAAATTGTCCAGGACTTCCTATTTTGGTAGAAGTTTTAGAGTTCCAGAAGTTTGCGTTAGTTACAGATTGCTACAAACTATTCTGTTTTTGACGGATTCTGTTTTTCGTGTGTTGTTTGCTTATTTTGATGAATTTACGGCTAGTAAAATAGTTTATAAACCATAGAGAAGTTGGAATACAGTAGGTTTAACACCAATATAAATAAAGAATGAGTTCATTACAGTACCTTAAGTAGTTCTTTGTTTTCTTTCTCTAACAGAGCTCACGAGATTTCTGTTGAGTTTTGTGTTATGAAGTTTTCAAGTTTTGGGTGAATTCTTTTGATGGATTATGGAACAAGGAGTGGAAAGAGCCTAAGCTTGGGGATACCCATGGCACCCCCAAGATAATCCAAGGACACCAAAAAGTCAAAGCTTGGGGATGCCCCGGAAGGCATCCCCTCTTTCGTCCACTTCCATCGGTAATTTACTTGGAGCTATATTTTTATTCACCACATGATATGTGCTTTGCTTGGAGCGTCTTGTATTATTTGCATCTTTGCTTGTTAGCTTACCACAATCATCCTTGCTGTACACATCTTTTGAGAGAGCCATACATGAATTGGAATTTGTTAGAATACTCTATGTGCTTCACTTATATCTTTTGAGCTTGATAGTTTTGCTCATAGTGCTTCACTTATATCTTTTGAGCATGATAATTTTGCTCTAGTGCTTCACTTATATCTTTTAGAGCACGGTGGTGGATTTGTTTTAAAGAAACTATTGATCTCTCATGCTTCACTTAGATTATTTTGAGAGTCGTTAATAGCATGGTAATTTTCTTAATGTTAATATACTTAGTGTTCAAGATATGTGAAACTTTCTTTTGAGTGAATTGAATGCTAAGATAAGTTTGATGCTTGATAATTGTTTTGAGATGTGGAGGTGATAATATCAAAGTCGTGCTAGTTGATAATTGTGAATTTGAGAAATACTTGTGTTGAAGTTTGCAAGTCCCGTAGCATGCACGTATGGTTAAAGTTGTGTAACAAATTTGAAACATGAAGTGTACCCGGCTTGTGCATCCTTATGAGTGGCGGTCGGGGACGAGCGATGGTCTTTTCCTACCAATCTATCCCCCTAGGAGCATGCGTGTAGTACTTGATTTTTGATGGCTTCTAAATTTTTGCAATAAGTATATGAGTTCTTTTGACTAATGTTGAGTCCATGGATTATAGGCACTCTCACCTTTCCACCTTTGCTAGCCTCTTCGGTACCATGCATTGCCCTTTCTCACCTTGAGAGTTGGTGCAGACTTCACCGGTGCATCCAAACCCCGTGATACGATACGCTCTATCACACATGAACCTCCTTATATCTTCCTCAAAACAGCCACCATACCTACCCATCATGGCATTTCCATAGCCATTCCGAGATATATTGCCATGCAACTTCCATTATTATGACATACATTACTTTTGTCATATTGCCATTGCATGATCATGTAGTTGACATCGTATTTGTGGCAAAGCCACCATGCATTATTTTCTATACATGTCACTCTTGATTCATTGCACCATCCCAGTACACCGTCGGAGGCATTCATATAGAGTCATAATTTGTTCTAAGTTTCGAGTTGTAATTGTTGAGTTGTAAGAAAAATAAAAGTGTGATGATCATCATTATTAGAGCATTGTCCCAAGTGAGGAAAGGATGATGGAGACTATGATTCCCCCATAAGTCGGGATGAGACTCCGGACAAAAAAAAGAAAAAAAAGCAAGGCCAAAGAAAAAAAAGGCCCAAAAAAAGAAAAAAAATGAGAGAAAAAGAGAGAAGGGACAATGCTACTATCCTTTTACCAGACTTGTGCTTCAAAGTAACACCAAGATCTTCATGATAGAGAGTCTCTCATTTTGTCACTTTCATATACTAGTGGGAATTTTTCATTATAGAACTTGGTTTGTATATTCCAATGATGGGCTTCCTCAAAATGCCCTAGGTCTTCGTGAGCAAGCAAGTTGGATGCACACCCACTTAGTTTCTTTTGTAGAGCTTTCATATACTTATAGCTCTAGTGCATCCGTTGCATGGCAATCCCTACTCCTCATGTTGACATCAATTGATGGGCATCTCCATAGCCCGTTGATTAGCCTCGTCAATGTGAGACTTTCTCCTTTTTGTCTTCTCCACACAATCCCCATCATCATATTCTATTCCACCCATAGTGCTATATCCATGGCTCGCGCTCATGTATTGCGTGAAGGGAAAAAGTTTGAGATTATTTGAGTATGAAACAATTGCTTGGCTTGTCATCGGGGGTATAGAAGTTGGGAACATCTTTGTGTGACGAAAATGAAGCATAGCCTAACTATATGATTTTGTAGGGATGAACTTTCTTTTGCCATGTTATTTTGAGAAGACATGATTGCTTTGATTAGTATGCTTGAAGTATTATCATTTTTGTGTCAATATGAACTTTTGTCTTAAATCTTTCGGATGTGAATATTCATATCACAAGTAAGAATATTTATATTGAAATTATGCCAAAGTATCACTCTGCATCAAAAATTCCTTTTTTATCATTTACATACTCGAGGACGAGCAGGAATTAAGCTTGGGGATGCCTGATACGTCTCCAACGTATCTATAATTTTTGATTGCTCCATGCTACTTTATCTACTGTTTTGGACTATATTGGTTCCACTTTTATATTACTTTTGGGACTAACCTATTAACCGGAGGCCCAGCCCAGAATTGTTGTTTTTTTGCCTATTTCAATGTTTCGAAGAAACGGAATACCAATCGGAGTCCAAACGGAATGAAACCTTCGGGACCGTGATTTTCCAACCGAACGTGATCCAGGAGACTTGGACCTTACTCCAAGAAGTGCCAGAGGCGGTCACGAGGGTGGAAGGCGCTCCCCCCCCCCCCCCCCCCGGGCGCGCCCCCCTACCTCGTGGGCCCCTCGACGCTCCACCAACGTAATCCTTCCTCCTATATATACCTACATATCCCCGAACGATCAGAACAGGAGCCAAAAACCTATTTCCACCGCCGCAACCTTCTGTATCCACGAGATCCCATCTTGGGGCCCGTTCCGGAGCTCCGCCGGAGGGGGCATCCACCACGGAGGTCTTCTACATCATCACCATAGCCCCTCCGATGAAGTGTGAGTAGTTTACTTCAGACCTTCGGGGCCATAGCTAGTAGCTAGATGGCTTCCTCTCTTTTTGGATCTCAATACAATGTTCTCCCCCTCTCTCGTGGAGATCTATTCGATGTAATCTTCTTTTTGCAGTGTGTTTGTTGAGACCGATGAATTGTGGGTTTATGATCCAGTATTATCTATGGAAAATATTTGATTCTTCTCTAAATTCTTTTATGTATGATTGAGTTATCTTTGCAAGTCTCTTCGAATTATCCTTTTTGGTTTGGCCAACTAGATTGGTAGTTCTTGCAATGGGAGAAGTGCTTAGCTTTGGGTTCAATCTTGCGGTGTCCTTACCTAGTGACAGAAAGGGTTGCAAGGCACGTATTGTATTGTTGCCACCGAGGATAACAAGATGGGGTTTTTATCATATTGCATGAATTTATCCCTCTACATCATGTCATCTTGCTTAAGGCGTTACTCTGTTTTTACTTAATACTCTAGATGCATGCTGGATAGCGGTCGATCAGTGGAGTAATAGTAGTAGATGCAGAATCGTTTCGATCTACTTGTCTTGGACATGATGCCTATATACATGATCATTGCCTAGATATACTCATAACTATGCTCAATTCTGTCAATTGCTCAACGATAATTTGTTCACCCACTGTAGAAAATCTATGCTCTTGAGAGAAGCCACTAGTGAAACCTATGGCCCCCGGGTCTATTCTCATCATATCAATCTCTATCACTTTATTTACTTGCTTTGTTTTTACTTTTTACTTTGCATCTATCTATCAAAAATACCAAAAATATTATTTATCATCTCTATCAGATCTCACTATCGTAAGTGACCGTGAAGGGATTGACAACCCCTAATCGGGTTAGTTGCGAGTTGCTATCGTTTTGTGTAGGTACGAGGGACTTGTGCGTGGTCTCCTACTGGATTGATACCTTGGTTCTCAAAAACTAAGGGAAATACTTATGCTACTTTGCTGCATCATCCTCTCCTCTTCGGGGAAATCCAATGCAGTGCTCAAGAGGTAGCAATGATCGGGTGTGATAAGCTCTACGTCCATCTACAACTGGTGCAAGCCAGTTTTGCACACGCAGAATACTCAGGTTAAACTTGATGAGCCTAGCATATGCAGATATGGCCTCGGAACACTGAGACCGAAAGGTCGAGCGTGAATCATATAGTAGATATGATCAACATAGTGATGTTCACCATTGAAAACTACTCCATTTCACATGATGGTCGGTTATGGTTTAGTTGATTTGGATCACGTGATCACTTAGATGATTAGAGAGATGTCTATCTAAGTGGGAGTTCTTAAGTAATATGATTAATTGAACCTAAATTTATCATGAACTTAGTCATGGTAGTATTTTGCAAATTATGTTGTAGATCAATAGCTTGCGTTGTTGCTTTCATATGTTTATTTTGATATGTGTTCCTAGAGAAAACTAAGATTGAAAGATGTTAGTAGCAAAGATGCGGACTAGGTCCGTGATCTGAGGTTTATCCTCATTGCTGCATAGAAGAATTATGTCCTTGATGCACCACTAGGTGACATACCTATTGCAAGAGCAGATATAGACGTTATGAACGTTTGGCTAGCTCAATATGATGACTACTTGATAATTTAGTGCACCATGCTTACCGGCTTAGAATCGGGACTTCAAAGACGTTTTGAACGTCATGGACCATATGAGATGTTCCAGGAATTGAAGTTAATATTTCAAGCAAATACCCGAGTTGAGAGATATGAAATCTCTAACAAGTTCTATAGCTAAAAGATGAAGGAGAATTGCTCAACTAGTGAGCATGTGCTCAGATAGTCTGGGTACTACAATCGCTTGAATCAAGTGGGAGTTAATCTTCCAGATAAGATAGTGATTGACATAGTTCTCTAGTCACCATCACCAAGTTAGTAGAACTTCGTGATGAACTATAGTATGCAAGGGATGACGAAAATGATTCCCGAGATCTTCGTGATATTGAAATCAATGAAGGTAGAAATCAAGAAAGAGCATCAAGTATTGATGATTGACAAGACCACTAGTTTCAAGAAAAGGGCAAAGGCAAAGAAAGGGAACTTCAAGTAGAATGACAAGCAAGTTGTCACTCCCGCGAAGAAGCCCAAAGCTGGACCAAAGCCTGAAACTGAGTGCTTGCACTGCAAAGGAAATGGTCACTGGAAGCGGAAATGCCCTGAATATTTGGTGGATAAGAAGGATGGCAAAGTGAACAAGGGTATATTTGATATACAGGTTATTGATGTGTACCTTACTAGTGTTTATAGTAGCCCATGAATATTTGATACTTGTTCGGTTGCTAAAAATTAGTAACTCGAAACAGGAGTTACAAAATAAGCAGAGACTAGTTGAGGGTGAAGTGATGATGTGTGTTGGAAGTGGTTCCAAGATTGATATGATCATCATCGCACACTCCCTATACTTTCGAGATTAGTGTTAAACCTAAATAAATGTTATTTGGCGTTTGCATTGAGCATGAATATGATTTGATCATGTTTATTGCAAAACGGTTATTCATTTAAAGTTAGAGAATAATTGTTGTTCTTGTTTACATGAATAAAACCTTCAATGGTCATACACCCAATGAAAATAGTTTGTTGGATCTCGATCATAGTGATACACATATTCATAATATTGATGCCAAAAGATGCAAAGTTAATAATGATAGTCCAACTTATTTGTGGCACTGCCGTTTGGGTCATATCGGTGTAAAGCGCATGAAGAAACTCCATAAAGATGGATTTTTGGAATCACTTGGTTATGAATCATTTGATGCTTGCGAACCGTGCCTTTTGGGCAAGATGACTAAAACTCCGTTCTTCGGAACAATGGAATGAGCTACTAACTTGTTGGAAATTATACATACTGATGTATGCGGTCCAATGAGTGTTGATGCTCGTGGCGGGTATCGTTATTTTCTGACATTCGCAGATGATTTGAGCAGATATGAGTATATCTACTTGATGAAACATAAGTCTGAAATATTTGAAAAGTTCAAAGAATTTCAGAGTAAAGTGGAAAATCATCGTAACAAAAAAATAAAGTTTCTGTGATCTGATCGCGGAGACGAATATTTGAGTTACGAGTTTGGTCTTCAATTAAAACAATGTGGAATAGTTTCACAAACTCATGCCACCTGGAACACCACAGCGTAATGGTGTGTCTGAACATCGTAACCACACTTTATTAGATATGGTGCGATCTATGATGTCTCTTACCGATTTACCATTGTCATTTTGGGGTTATGCATTAAAGACAGCTGCATTCACTTTAAATAGGGCACCATCAAAATCCGTTGAGACGACGCCTTATGAACTGTGGTTTGGTAAGAAACCAAAGTTGTCATTTTTAAAAGTTTGGGGCTGTGATGCTTATGTGAAAAAGTTTCAACTTGATAAGCTCGACCACAAATCAGAGAAGTGCGTCTTCATAGAATACCCAAAGGAAACTGTTGGGTACACCTTCTATCACAGATCCGAAGGCAAGATATTCGTTGCTAAGATGGATCCTTTCTAGAGAAGGAGTTTCTCTCGAAAGAAGTGAGTGGGAGGAAAGTAGAGCTTGATAAGGTAAATGTACCTTCTCCCGAATTGGAAAGTAGTTCATCACGGAAATTAGTTCTAGTGATTCCCACACCAATTAGTGAGGAAGCTAATGATGATGATCATGAAACTTCAGAGCAAGTTACTATAGAACCTCGTAGGTCTTCCAGAGTACGGTCCGCACCAGAGTGGTACGGTAATCCTGTTCTGGAAGTCATGTTACTAGACCATGATGAGCCCAGATTCCGTGAAATGGCTGGAGGCTATGAAATCTGAGATAGGATCCATGTATGAGAACAAAGTGTGGACTTTGGTGGACTTGCCCGATGATCGACAAGCCATAGAAAATAAATGGATCTTCAAGAGGAAGACGGACGTTGATAGTAGTGTTACTATCTACAAAGCTCGACTTGTCGCAAAAAGGTTTTCGACAAGTTCAAGGTGTTGACTACAATGAGATTTTCCCAACTATAGCGATGCTTAAGTCTGTCCGAATCATGTTAGCAATTGCCATATTTTATGAAATCTGGCAAATGGATGTCAAAACTGCATTCCTTATTGGTTTTCTTAAAGAAGAGTTGTATATGATGCAACCAGAAGGTTTTGTCAATCCTAAAGGTGCTAACAAAATGTGCAAGATCCAGCGATCCATCTATGGACTGGTGCAAACATCTCAGAGTTGGAATATACGCTTTGATAAGTTCATCAAAGCATATAGTTTTATACGGACTTGCAGTGAAGCCTGTATTTACAATAAAGTGAGTGGGAGCACTACAGCCTTTCTGATAAGTATAAGTGAGTGACATATTGTTGATCAGAAATGATGTAGAATTTTTCTGGAAAGCATAAAGAAGTGTTTGAAAGGAGTTCTTTAAAAGAAAGACCTCGGTAAAGCTACTTATATATTGAGCATCAAGATCTATTGAGATAGATCAAGATGCTTGATAATATTTTCAATGAGTACATACCCTGACAAGATTTTTGAAGTAGTTCAAAATGGAACAATCAAAAAAGAGTTCTTGGTTGTGTTGCAAAGGTGTGAAATTGAGTAAGACTCAAATCCCGACCACGGCAGAAAATAGAAAGAAAATGAAAGTCATTCCCTATGCCTCAGTCATAGTTTCTATAAAAGTATGCCATGCTATGGACCAGACCTATTGTATACTCTGCCCTGGTTTGGCAAGGGAGTACAATAGTGATCTAGGAGTAGATCACTGGACATTGGTCAAAATTATCCTTAGTGGAATAAGGATATGTTTCTCAATTATGGAGGTGACAAGAGGTTCGTCGTAAAGGGTTACGTCGATGCAAGTTTTGACACTGATCCAGATGACTCTAAGTCTCAATCTGGATACATATTGAAAGTGGGAGCAATTAGCTAGAGTAGCTCCGTACAGTGCATTGTAGACATAGAATATTTTGCACAATACATACGGCTCTGAATATGACAGACCCATTGACTAAACTTCTCTCACGAGCAAAACATGATCACACCTTAGTACTCTTTGGGTGTTAATCACATAGCAATGTGAACTAGATTATTGACTCTAGTAAACCCTTTGGGTGTTGGTCACATGACAATGTGAACTATGGGTGTTAATCATATACAGATATGAATGTTGGTCTTAAATCACATGGCAATGTGAACTAGATTATTGACTCTAGTGCAAGTGGGAGACTGAAGGAAATATGCCCTAGAGGCAATAATAAAGTTATTATTTATTTCCTTATTTCATGATAAATGTTTATTATTCATGCTAGAATTGTATTAACCGGAAACATAATGCATGTGTGAATACATAGACAAACATAGTGTCACTAGTATGCCTCTACTTGACTAGCTCGTTAATCAAAGATGGTTAAGTTTCCTAACCATAGACATGAGTTGTCATTTGATTAATGGGATCACATCATTAGGAGAATGATGTGATTGACTTGACCCATTCCATTAGCTTAGCACTTAATCGTTTAGTATATTTCTATTGCTTTCTTCATGACTTATACATGTTCCTATGACTATTGAGATTATGCAACTCCCGTTTACCGGAGGAACACTTTGTGTGCTACCAAACGTCACAACATAACTGGGTGATTATAAAGGTGCTCTACAGGTGTCTCCGAAGGTACTTGTTGAGTTGGCGTATTTCGAGATTAGGATTTGTCACTCCGATTGTCGGAGAGGTATCTCTGGGCCCTCTCGGTAATGCACATCACTATAAGCCTTGCAAGCAATGTAGCTAATGAGTTAGTTACGGGATGATGCATTACGTAACGAGTAAAGAGACTTGCCGGTAACGAGATTGAACTAGGTATTGAGATACCGACGATCGAATCTCGGGCAAGTAACATACCGATGACAAAGGGAACAAACGTATGTTGTTATGCGGTTCGACCGATAAAGATCTTCGTAGAATATGTAGGAGCCAATATGGGCATCCAGGTTCCGCTATTGGTTATTAACCAGAGAGATGTCTCGGTCATGTCTACATAGTTCTCGAACCCATAGGGTCCGCACGCTTAACGTTCGTTGACGATATAGTATTATATGAGTTATGTATGTTGGCGACCGAATGTTGTTCGGAGTCCCGGATGAGATCACAGACATGATGAGGAGCTCCGGAATGGTCCGGAGGTAAAGATTCATATATTGGATGATATGGTTAGGCCAAGGGGTCAGGCCCACGGGGCTATAAGTCGGTGCAAAAGGAGTTTTGTGGAGGCCAGGGGGCCAAACGCCGGAGACCTTGGCGTCTGGCCCTGGGCCAGACGTCGAGGCCCATGGCGTCTAGGCCAGACGCCAAGGATTGTGGCGCTTGGTCCTGGAGTCCGAGTGGGACTCTTACCTTTCGGGCAAAACCGACTTTGAGGAGGCTTTTGCTCCAAGTTTCGACCCCAAGGCTCAATATATAAATAGAGGGGCAGGGCTAGCACCAAAGACAGATCAAGAAACACCAAGCCTTGTGCCGGCAACCCCATCCCCTCTAATTTGTCCTCTGTTATAGTTTCTGTAGTGCTTAGGCGAAGCCCTGCGGAGATTGTTCTTCACCAACACCGTCACCACGCCGTCGTGCTGCCGGAACTCATCTACTACTTCACCCGTCTTGCTGGATCGAGAAGGCGAGGATGTCATCGAGCTGAATGTGTGCAAAACTCGGAGGTGCCGTGCGTTCCGTACTTGGATCGGTCGGATCGTGAAGACGTACAACTACATCAACCGCGTTGATAAACACTTCCGCTTAGCGATCTTCAAGGGTATGAAGATACACCCCCCCCCCCCCCTCTCGTCGCTATGCATAACCATGATCTTGCGTGTGCGTAGGAATTTTTTTGAAATTACTACGTTCCCCAACAGAATTTTCATCGCAAACGGTTTCTAAAAAACAACAGCGTGCGATGTTGTTGATATTTTTTATTAGATGTGAAAGACGAATTTGAAGTAAAGTGGCAACGGATGGTGTTAAATGTGTATAGAGAATTTGTTTGTCAAGTATTTGGAAAATGTATAAAAAATGTGTATGAAGCAATTTGATCATGTATTTAAAAAATGTTAATTAAGCATGTGAACAAAGTGTTTGCAAAATGTTAATCAAGCATTTGTTTAATATTAGACGTGTATAGAAAAAATATTGACCATGTATTAAAAATGATTAAATGTTTTGATCATGTATATAAAAATGTAAATCAAGCATTTAAAAAATAACGAACGAGTATTTGAAAAATGTAAATCAACATTTGAAAAATCTAAAATGTGTTCAGAAAAAATGTTAGTCAAGTATTTGAAAGAATGTTGATCATGTATATAAACATGTAAATCAAGCATTTGAAAAATGTTGTGTTGAGTAAAAATGTTAATCAAGCATTTGAAAAAATGTGTATCATGTACATAAAAATGTTAATCAAGCATTTGAAAAAAATTGTTGTTCTGCTTTGGCTTGCAGGGGATAGAGTTCGGGTTTTAGGCAATGTGATGGATATCATGATATTTGCCCCTCCGACTAAAAACTTTATAAGATTGTAGTACTGACTTGCCACCTCTGTTTCTAACCCTTGAAACTGCCTTTCAACTAATTCTTCCCGTGTACGTGTCCTGCGTTGTAGTGGTACCATTTTCTCTGAATATATTGGTGTCAAAATCATAAGAAAGCTGCATCTGAGTGCCAAGTGGCTATGGTGGTTTACTTCATATATAAAGCATAAATTCAAGTGTAAGTACCTATATATGCACAAATTCAAGTGTAAGTATCTATATGTGCACAGATTCAAGTGTCTGTGTGAAGGTCCCATTTGTTGTTGAACTGAATCATTTGTGCAATGCTGTGGGTGGACCATACTTTTCTTTCTGTTGTGATGGCCGGTTCGTTGCAGAGTAGCTCTGCTCTTAGCAGTAGAAATGGAACTCCTGCTCCAGATCAATCAAGGATTATAAATGAAGAGACTTGTTAAATCAACAGAGACTGGCTGGAAACATTGCCTTGTTCCAGTCTTGAAGATTATGACAGATTTCGAGTCTTGATGGCGTTAGATTTAGCGGAGCAGCTGTGAGGCTCAACGGTGATCTTAAAACAGGGTTTATTCACTCTTCAGTAGAGGAAGTGGATGCAAACTGCAGGAAGGATTGCAAGGGGAGTAAAATAACATGAAGACAGTTTATGATTGTCATGCCACCCATCCGCCCCTCTCTGGGTTGGGTTTTACTAACATGAACACAACCCAGAGCCATGACAAATTACACTACTAAAAGCGCATCTAATAAGCGCTGAAATTGGGCTACAAAGCAATATTGCACGACGACGACGACGACGGCTGTAGTAAAGGGACCAATCCCATGTGTTGTTGCTACTTCTTCATGAAGTAGCAAGGGATCGGGAGCTCGCTCGGATCCGGGGGCACCACGCTCATGAACGTCGGACCAGCGAACAGTTGCTCCTCTGCCTCCGGAGCAGCTTCCTTGTCGACCGCAGCCTTGGGCTTCTTGTCACACCGGTCACTGCAAGGAGCGCGGCTCGCAGGCCTCTTGACAGCGCTCCAGCTGGTTCGGGACTCCTCGCGACCGGGGCGGGCACCGCCGCCCATGCCCAATGCCACGCGTCCGGCGCGATCACCGCCGTCCGTGTCCGATGCCACGCGTCCGGCGCGGTCGCCGCCGCCAATGTCCGATGCCATGCGTTTGACTCGCTCGCCTCCGCTCATCTCCGACAGCACGCGTCCGACGCGCTCACCGCCGGTCATGTCCGACGCGGCGGCCAGAATCATAAATCTGCTATCTATCCATCTCCGGCTCGCTGACGCACGGCCAGGCTTCCCGTCCGTCCGCGATGTCTTGAGCAACGTAGAGATTGGGGCCGACGGTGGGGTTGGCAGCAGCGCAGGAAGAACCGCGGCCATCTTGATCTTGCCCTGTCAAGAACAGAGACCAAAGACCAAGGAAGCAGACGAAAAGCACGAACCCTAATTCGATCGGATCGACGGAGGAAGAAGAAGGCGACTTACTCGATTTGATCTTCGTGTTCCGCCGAGCCCAACGGAGCGGAAGGCGAGAGCTTCGAAACGAAAGGGAAAGCCGGGGTACGTATGTGGTGCCCGTATCTACGTATTTCTAGATCCGGATCTAGGTATTTGTAATTGTCTAGGTCGGTCGTATCTGTACGTCGTATTTCTAGGTCTGACCTAGGTATTTGTAGATCGGATCTGCGTGGGGAACTTCTATTTCCTTTTTTTTCTTTTGAGACAGAGAAGGGAACTTCTGTTTCCTGCCCGTGCGGTGGAAAGGAGGCCTCGCTCCCCCACGCGCAAACTTCGGCCAGCCCAGGTACGGGTCGGGCCTCCCCTAATGTTTTTCGTTTCGTTTTTTTCTTTTTTTCCTTTTTAGCTTCTTTAAAAATATTCGAGATTTCAAAAGTACTGCATTTGAAAAATGCTCACAATTTAAAAAATAAAAAATAAAAAATGTTGATTTCAGAAAACTTTGCTGAGCTTGAAAATTTGTTCTTAAATTGAAAACATGTTCTTGAATTAGAAAATTATTGTAGAATTTAAAAAATGTCCGTGCATTACAAAACGTTTGCAAATTAAAAAATATTCATGAATTTCAAGAAATGCTCACGAGTTTTTAAAAATTTCCATAAATTTTTAAAACTTTTGCACATTAAAAAATATTTACGGATTTTAAAACACATTCACATATGTGGAAAATATGTCCGTCAATTCAAAAATTGTCCACAAATTTCAAAAAAATGTTCACAAAATTAAGAAGAAAAGAATATAATATAATAAGGACACTGTGTTAAAAAGATGAATGAAATAAAAAAAACCTGCGAAAAAGCTAAAGAAAAAGAAAAAACGTCTCAGAACCCAAACCTTCCCAAAACCGATGGGAAAAACCTAGAATGGGCCGGACATGGCGCACAAGAGGATACGCGCGGTAGGTCGCTACCTACGCGAGATGTCGCCGGACTTCTCCTCTGTTGTTGGGGTCGGAGACTTCTCTTGTTCCGCTCTCCCATGGCACAAATGATCCGCCGTTGTCCTCTCCCTCTTACACGGCCTCGGCCCCTCGGCCGCCATCCTCTCCCTCTTACATGGCCTCGGTCCCTCAGCTGCCTATGCCAGCATACGACGCATCGTCCTCGCCAACCTATGTAAAGTCCTCGCATACAGCCTCGCTTGCCCCTTTTGCCTCCTTGATTTTTGAAGTTTGGTTTATAAGAAAAAAAAACACATATTTTTGTGCTTTTTGACTCTTTGGCTTTGGGCTTTTGAGTGGATATTGTCACATTAAGGTGTAAGCCAAAGGCCAAAACCAAAACCATACAAATAAGTGCCTTTTTGGCTTATAAGCTAAATTTGAGCTAAGTTTGGCATTATAAAACCGTCTGGACCGCCGAGAAGACAGAGCGTGAATGTAGTTGGAGGCGCTGGACTGCTGCTTTGCTAGCTTCACTGATTTGCACGTTGAATTCGTCCTGGATCTTTCTTTCTAAAATATTACTTCCTCCGTTCCTAAATACTTGTGAAATTTCAAATAGACTACCACGTACGGATGTATATAAACATATTTTAGATTATAGATTCACTCATTTTGCTCCGTATCCAGTTACTTGTTGAAATCTCTAGAAAGACAAATATTTAGGAACGGAGGGAGTATGATCTGCATTCTAAGGTTCCATCGATTTACCTTTTGTTTTTTCATCGGTTTAGTTTTCGGACCACTGCTGATTGCTTTTAAATTCACCCTGACGATATTCACTAGCTCCATGATCAATTAGAAGACATGTTCAGAATGGGCATAAATTAAGACGAACTCGAGTTTGCTGCGATATCAAGTCAGGCAGCATACAAACACACCTTTAAAGATCAGAAGTAGTGTTTGGATCCGTGTCCTTATCGATCCCCTTCCCCAGTCTCCTCCATAAGACTCAAAACCAATCTAAATGGTGTTCCATCAACACCGAAACTACAACTGATGTTCACATGGTTATACTTCTGCTTCAGACGATGTACTCTTGATCTTACTCTTCCGCTTCAAATGCTGTGTTCTTTTCCGGTGGCCTCGGCCTTGCTTGTGTTGTTCCCACTCGTGTGCCCCTCGAAGGACCCGGTTGTCGCAGGCCTATAACACATGATTCAGAAATGGTAGAAGTTTGTCAGATCCATGTTTTTTATTAACTAATACATCAAGGGAAGTGACAAAAGGCAAGCATCAGATACTTCAACCAATTATCATAGGGCAACCAAATCATAACCAGAACCACCTCGTAATTAAGAACATCAAATAAAAAACATCACCTCACAAACATATTGAGTCCATAACTCTCTTGAGGCCAACCTAGTTCCACCACCATCGTTCGAACAATCTTTACTTGCCAAAGTTGTATCGTTAGACAAGAATCTTCTGACAGTATCTGCACAAGGTTTTATAACCTTGACATGCCACGAGTCACCAGTGGTACCTAGTAAAATATACATTGCATATGAAGGAAAAGAACACATCAAAGCAGGCCAATTCAACACTCTGGGCTAATACATACAAATGGACTTACGTTGGAATGCTTCTGTTGCATCGATGTGATGCAAATTCCACCCGAAGTCTTTATTCAGCCGGTGTAGCCTCCGTCTCTGCGGCAGAGATTTGCAGTCTAGTACTGATTATTTTCTCAGACCGTCTAAAGAATGCAAGGATATAGATACAGAGGGAGTGTTTACTTGGCGTCGAACAAGTCTTCGTGTGTTTGTTTTTAGCTGAGAGACAGCTTCATCCAACAAGCTTTTCAGCTTATCATCATGGAGATCAAGCATACCAGCTTTTATCTCATCAGGTTCTTTCTTTGTAAAATATAATCTAAAAAACTCATCAAATTCACGAACCCCAATGGCCTGCCGTAGACCTTGGGTATAAACGGCACCTGGATTATATATATTGCGCACTTCATCAAGCAGCCCAGCATTAATCATGCAATCGACTCTTTCATTGACATAATTATCCAGAACATGAAGCTCGGCATCCACCCACAGGAAACAACAGTCAAATCTGGAGCTAGTAGGCCGGCCCCACTTGTCCTGACAACAAACAATCTTTTTTAGGACATCCATATTGAAACAGGAAAGTCTAACCTCATGCGCAAAAAATGTGTGGTAGCAGTTAGTAGTTCATATTCATGGCATATATATTGAATGATTAATCAAAGAAAATACAAAAATTCCTCACTTCTGCAGCTTCTCCTTGGAAAAGATCGCTTGGTAGTGCACCTGTGGTTGCATATAACTCAAGGTAACGTTTTATCTGTTCAATACAGCAAATCGAATGACTAAAATAAGATAAATAGGGGAATGCCATGAGGAAAGTGAGAGCATGCTACAGATGAAGAATGACTGGCTAAGTGACCAGGAGATGGTAGGAATGTGCAACACCCTTACTTTTCGGTGGTTGTTTGGGTGGATCCTTTGTGCCGCAATAGGATCAATCTCCTTTAAGTGTTCATACCCACTTCCAACACCATCTGTGGCAAGGCCTGAATAGCACATTGAAGATACAATAGGCAAATAAATAAAACATGAATACAGAACAGGCACACGATGAATAAGGAGCAAGTGTTATGGTTTCAATATTCACCTATATCATCAAGTTGGTCACTCAAAGTGCAACCCTGCGTATCTTCTGACATATCCTCAAAGAGGAATGGACTAACAAGAGCCTAAGGCCATCGTAAGAGCCCGCAAAAATGTAAATCAGATACACAATTAACTTAAGATAAGGCTATCGACCAGAATTGAACTATGAACATGTGTGAATAACTCCTGATATGGAAATCGACAAGTGTTGAACTATGAACCTGTATGTAGAAGTTTGTGCCACCAACAATAACAGGCAGGCCGCCACGATCCAATATATCTTCTATAATCTGCGGCCATTCAGAACGAACATGGTACGGTTACTCAGTTGGAAGTCTAGAAGACTGAAACAAAGTTGCATCAGCAACATCAGATGTAAGCTTACAGGCAAAGCATGATCACGGAAATCGCGGCAAGTGAACTCCGCCGAAGGATCGACGATGCTCAGGAGATGGTGAGGAACACCTGCAGACACGCCAAATATAGCGTCGCTCAGCTCAAACTGAACGGAACTGAATTTCCTTTTTCTTTTTTTTTTGAAGAAAAATATATATAAGGCGGGATTCTGGAGTGTTCGAGAGGAGAGACCGTTCTGTTCATGGAGGGAGACCTTGTTAGTGAGGACATCGAGACCGCGGTAGACCTGCATGGAGTCGGCGCTCACCACCTCGACGCCGGCAAAGTGCCCCGCCAGGTCAACGGCAAGCCGGGACTTGCCGGCGCCCGTCGCGCCCATGACCACCACCACCGCCTTCCTCCGCCCCCTTTCGGACAGCGGCGAGGAGGAGGCAGCCTCGCGAGCGTTGGACATAAGGTTTGGAGCCGGCGGCGGAGAGGCAGGTGCGGCGAGGTGGGGCATCTCGAGGGCAGATTTTACAGGGTTCTCTTTTTTTTCTACAGAAGAGATGACGGGTGTTCGCCTGCTTTGGGGCCCAGGCACGCGGGAGGCCACCGCCTCGTTTTTTTTTCACATTTTTAACTTCCTTTTTTTACTTTTGTTCATACTCCCTCCGTTTCTTTTTACTCCGCATATAAGATTTGGTCAAAGTCAAACTACACAAAGTTTGACCAAATTTACATAAAAAATTATGAACATCAACAGTACTAAAACTATGTAGTATGAAAATATGTTTCATGGTGCATCTGAATATATTGATTTCATATTGTGAATGTTTATATTTTTTAATATAAAGTTCCTTATATGCGGACTAAAAAGAAACGGATGGAGTACTTCCAAATATTCTAAATAAATATATTTAAAAAATATTTAAGTAAAAAAATTGGAAAAAATGTTAACCAAGCATTTGAAAAATATTAAATGCATGTAGAGAAAATGTTTCTCATGCATACAAAAAATGTATACAGAAAAGTATACTATGAAAAAGTTGATCATGTATTTAAAAAATATTAATCAAGAAATTTATAAAAATGTTATATTGTATTTAAAATATAATAATCAAGCATTTGAAAAATGTTGACCATGTATTAAAAAAATATTGATCCTTATTAAAAAACTAAAGATGTTTAAAAATGTTAATCAAGCATTTGAAAATATTCAATGTGTATGGAAAACATTTGACCATGTTTTAGAAAAATGTTAATCTTCTATTTGAAAAACTTTAATCAAGCATTTGAAAATGTTAAATATGTATAGAAAAAATAATGACCATATATTCAAAAAAATATTAATCTTGTATTTGAAAAATGTTAATCAGGCATTAGAAAAATTTTAAACCTGTATAGAAAAATATTGACTATGTATTAAAAATATTGATTTTGTATTTAAAAAAAATCAAGCATTTGCAAACGATAATGTATAGAAATGTGTTGACCATGTGTTAGAAATATATTAATAATGTATTTGAAAAAGGATGATCAAGCGTTTACAAAATGTTAGAAATGTGTATGGAAAAAATATTGACCATGTATTAAAAAAATGCTAAACATGTATTAGATGTATATATACCAAAAAATGTACAATGTTATGAAATAAAGTAGGCATAAAAATTAAGTTTTAGAAAAACATGTATATAAAAACGTTTCCAATGTGTACGAAAAATGTTGAATGTGTACTGAAAAAGTTTACAGTGTTGAACAAAAATAGGAAACCGATGAAAATAGACAAAAAAAGAAAAATGAAAAGGCAAAGAAAACGAGAAACAAAGCAAACCAAAGTATAATGAAGAACAAAAGGTAAACTGAAGAAAACAAGTGAATACAAAATAAAAACTAATTTATAACAAAGAAACCAGCGAAGAAAAATGGAAAAGAAATAAAAATAAGGAAAAGAAAAACCAGTGAAAACTGATTAATAAAAGAAGAAAACTGGTGAAAAAAATAAAACCTGAGAAAAAACAAAGAAAAAGTCTGAAGAAAACCATTGAAGAAAAGAGAAAACCGAGAGAAAAAAGAAATGAAAAGAGAAAACCGAAGTAAACCTGCGAAGGAACGGTTCGAACATAGTGAGCGCAGATGCGAGCGAAAGAACTGTTGACCCTACTTTAGCGAGAGGGGGCATCTTCAGCGAGCCGAACATACATCTCGCTATAAGCGAGATATAGCCCTGGCAGATGGGCACAAACCGTCCCGACACAGTTGCTGGGTGTGTCATGTCGGCCCGCGTGTCGAGCCGTCTGGCTGGACACAACCCCTCTAGTAAATGGGCCAGCCCGCGACACGTTTGGCCGACGTGGGTCGCGTGCTTTCAGCCTAATGGGCTTTTTTGGGCTAGCTGGGTTGATTCTATGCCTACATATAAAAATAAAATAAACGGGTCATGACGTTCGGGCACGCGGGCCTGGCTTTGCAGCCCAAACATGACCCGAGGCGTGTTGTGTGCAGGCACGTGTCGGGTTAGGCCCATGATGACGGCATGTGGCTGAGGTCGCCAGGTTTGTCTCTAACTAGCGTCCCGTAAATTGGCACTATTCGCCCGTGAATGCATCCGAACGGTCTACGGACACGAATACAAAAGCCAGCCATCCACCCGCATTCCCAAAATATCCGCCTGCACTTCAAACGAGAAATGAACCAAAATGATAAAATTCATGCAAACTGGACCTAACTCATGCAAAGTTGGACATGTCACATTAAATCGGGCGATATTTGACAAGTTCAACTAACCTTTTTTGAAAACCTAAAAGAATACACAGGGTATCGTACTAACCTCATACGCATGGCCTCCCAGGCCGGTGGAACCTTCGCCGTAGTCCTCCCGGCGGCGGAAGGGTGCGTATGGGCCGCGACATCGCTGATTGGCCGCTCAGCTTCCTCCATCGTCGGTCATCACGCGCATGACTGCTTCGTCAATGGGCAGCGGCTAGATCGAATCGGAAGCAGCGGCGGCACGTGCATGTGACTCGTGTGGAGCTGGATGGATAGATCGTAATGCGACGGCGTAACGTGTACGAGAGGGTTGCAAGCAGAGGCAACGAGCAGCCTTCGGCGACTCGGATTGATCGATGACAAGGTCCGATCGTGGCAAGGAGCGTGCAAGCGGCGGCGACGTACATAGGCTGGCTCTTGGGCAGGCCGGCCCATGCGGGGTTGGCTCGCTGGGGTAAAAGCCCCAGCTGCAGAGCAGGTCAATCAAGGCCGAGGCGTGCTGGCCGTGCTGGGCAGTTTTCCGAACGCAGCAAGGACAAAGAGATTTGTTTGATGGAAAAAATTGACACAAGGACTCAAGAGTCAGATCGTGATGCTTATAAGAAAGAAATAGAGAAGTTCGTTCAAAAGCTACGTACGTGGGTGAATTAGGAACTTGGCTTGCTTTGCTAATCTCCTTGGATGTTCACACGGGAAGGCTATGTGGACTTTGCCTTGTTTTTTCTTTGTTGGTACACATATGTGTACGGATGGTGATGGTCACGGTGATGGCTTGAGGAGTCTGGAATGTGTCTACAGTCGGGGAAGTTCGGCTGGGTCAGACTTGTCAGTCTGATGGATCGACACGAGTCGGTTGGTATAGAAGACGGTGGTGGGATCGGCGACGACGACATAGGAGCGTGATGCCGATGGTGACCGACTTCTGGGCGTGGAAACACGTGGCGCAGGCTTGAGGGCTTGTGTGGCTTCGACAATACTATGGCGCGGGATTGATTCAAGGTGGTGTATACACGGAGCTTGAAGTCGATGAGGCGCAGGGGTGGACTGATCATCTACCATGGAGTCATGTTGAAGGTGGAGCTAGATTGAGGGGCTACGGCGTAAGTGCACAGAGTCGAAGCCTATTCAGCGGCGGGAAAAAGCGAGTGACATGCAATTCGGACTGGAGCCCAGTGGTCTGATGGAAGCGTGAAACTCGTCATCGATCGGTGATGACCGGTGGTACTCTGCAGTGGGGGTTGAGTCGTGTGGGTTCACGACCCTTGAGACTCGACCGGGACAGCGGAGGCTCGACACGGTAATAGCGGCGAGGCGTGCGGTATGCACGGGACATGGAGACGGGCCAGGGCTCTGGTGGTCATACATGTGGTGAGACAACTGCGAATTGGACTCGGGATGACTACAAGCAATGGTGAAATTCCTTCAAGTTTCAGACAGGCAGTCAAGAAAGGAGCGGTGATGTTGAGTTCAGGTAACTCTTATGTGTGACACCCAATATGTGAGTTGTTCACTTTCAGGCAGGTCAGTGATCGGTGTGTGATGGCGTTGGACTGATACTCTGGAAGTTGGGAGCGCAAACTAGAGTAATGTGGAACTTGATTTTTGCTCGAGTGTTGACTGTGGTCAAGAAAAAAGAAGGGACTACAAGTTGCAGGTGGAGTCATATGGAGTCTTTGGAGTAGCAGCGGTACTCATGGGATAAACTCAAGTCCAATGTACATGGAAGTTTGACGCATGGACAAATCCAGGATGGTGGAGTATATTCGCCAAGGTGGAGTTTGTTGGAGTTGTGTCGAATATAGTGTACGAGGTAGGTTACAGTTGGACTTGTAGTTGTATTGTGTTTAGATAGGATATGGAGTCGTGTCCTAGTAGGACACTTGTATCCTAGGCCTCTCATATATAGCGGGGCTAGACGCACGATGTAACCTATGCCAACATAATAGCACCGGAACGCAGGGGAAGCCGGCGGCATGTGCCGGTGTCCAGGGCGACCGGGTGCGGTATTGTAGCGGTGTCACGGGGAGGAGCGCCCATAGTCAAGCCCCGGGGATGTAGCCATATCGGTGAACCTCGTTAACAAATCTCGGTGTCGTGCTCGTGTGATTGCTTGGTCCTCGGATGATCGTGATAGAGGCTAAGGTGTCCCGTCTTTCGATGAGATGATAGATTTCGCTTTGGTGGAAGTCGACTTTGACGATCCGACTACGAACGTGCGAGGACGTCGCGCCTTAGCAATCGCTAAACCAACTCCGAGAGGTTATTGACCACGCCGGAGCACGATCAACCTGACCACGAGGGTCTGTTTCCTGCGAGCAAACGAAGAACAAGCAAGAAACTGAGATTGCAATCTGGATATTGCGAATATAAGATGAAAGCTTTATTGATCAAGGTGGGGTTCTGTGACGCCTTTGTCTGGTCGTTGAACACAAACGAAGTACGCGAAGTTGCAGCTATGGCGAACTTTTAATCTAAACAAAACCCAAGGAAAAGCTACTAGATGGATCTACTTATATAGGAGCAAGGGGTGGCGGCCAAGGAGGTGGGAGGACGTCCCAAGGCAGCCTAAAACTAAATCTAGGTCGTACAAGGCCAATGGGCCCAAGTGGAGGTGATGTAACACCTTTGGACTTGTAGTTTGACTCGGATTCTGCTGCAGCATCAGATTGTTTCGTCCACAACTCAACGCTCCGGACGAATTTGAAGGTGATTCCAATTGGGTTGGAAAGTGCACGAAATCTAGTTTCCAACAAAAAAAGAATCACCCAATTCGGAGTCCGTATGAAAAACTTGTGTGCGTTTTGAGTCAGGTACGTCTGTGCAGTCCGAATCTGAATCCAGAACGTGAGAGACTTGGACTCTATCTTCTCTTGGGCCAAAAGTGACGTGAGAGAACTTTTTGGACAGCAAATAAACATCTCTTTCTTCCTTATCTTCATATGTGGATTGTACAAATGGCCCATACACCTGCAATTAGACAAAACACAAAAGTGTGTGAAGTATTTTTGTTCTGGATAACATAAATAGATTATTGAATAGTTTGCACTAGAAATCACCTGACAAATATGCATATATGCAATATTTTTGGTCATATCCAAGGTAGTCATGTCCTCATCATCCTCCCCTTCTTGAAAATAAAGCCGTCCTCGGCGTTGCTTAATCTGAAATGTGGCTAACAAAAGAGACAAGGTGTACATGTTGTATATGTATATGTCATCCATTTTTACTTCCCTTGATTTTTGCATATATGACACATGAATAGATGAGTAACTTGCATAGTTCATAAAATCTAAAGTGAAAAAATGAGCACAAGAAGTAGAAGGCATGAAAATATTGCAACTCAGTTTGCACATATAAGTGAAGCTCTTATTCATTTCAAAAGATTGACAATGTTCATCATTAAACCATCCCAACATTGGTGAATAAACCTTACTTGCATCAAATTTACATGCTACAACATGCTTAAATAAGCAAACATGCAATAAGTCATTCAACACAGAATCATCACCAAGATTAGAGGTCATATCAAAATGATTAGACATTGGTTCTTTTGCATCAATAGTTAATTCAATGGGTGCACTCAAAATTGTTGGTATTTCAGTTGTTTGATCACATGGCAAAGTCAAATTATCAACGTAGTCCTCTAAAATAGGTGGTGTGATCAAAGTAGTGGGTAGCTCATCAGATGGTGCATTTAAATTGACAAGGCATTCATCATTCTCATGTAGAGATGGAAGATCAGTACCTTTGTCATTACCTCTTATGATCAACTCAGATGATGTAGCCACTCTCGGGGGCGATGTGTCACATGGTGGAGGTGATGTAGTCCTGACAACAACGGATGTGGTTGTCATAGTATGCCTAGTAGTTGAAGGAACAATCATATCAACTCTTGGAATGTGCACCGTGCGCTTGTTCTCCTCGTGGCCAACACGTTGTTTTATTTCCTGTTCAGCTTTGCAAGCAAGATGAAACAAATGGTCCATAGGATAACACTCTTCATGAATTAGTATCTCTTGAATATCACGGTTTAATCCTCCCCAAAATCTATCCATAAAATCATCTTCACTTTCTTCTAAAGAGGAATGCAACAAGGTAGTTTGTAAATCATCATAATATTTTGTTACAGTTTCACTACCTTGTTTTAAGTGTTGCAACTTCTTAATCATGTCACGAGTATAATAAGCAGGGACGAAAGTATGTCGCATGGCAAGTTTCAAATCATCCCAAGTAGTAGGTATATAATCAGGGTGTAACCGACAATATTCACTCCACCAAACCAAAGCATAACCAGTGAAAGAACCAACCGCAACCTTAACCTTTTTATGTTCATCGAAATTATGGGAAGCAAATATATTTTTTATGTCGAACTCCCATTCAATATATAAAGCAGGTTTAAAACGGCCATTAAATGGTGGTATAGATACATTAACCTGATCATGTGCATTTGGATGTTTGTGCACCTCTCGTGACGGTTGTGGTATTTGCAAAGGTGGTGGCACGTCTCCCGCGATCGACAAAGCCCATGAATTGACTCTGGATCCTGTCATGATTAGTAGAACAAGAAACAAAACCCAAAAATAATGTTCCTATAACTACTAGGATGTGGTGGTAAAACGCTCACAGTAAAGCAAATATCAATGTCTTACAAGTTCTTACCATGCAGCAGGCGGTGATCGGCAACCAGCGGTGTCAGGTAACTCCGAATATTGAGTAAAGCGATTGCCAGGGGAGCGTACGTATACACGGTGTAGAAATATGTGGAGCTGGGTTGGCTATATATGGTAGCAAAAGATTAGCAATAATCAATTCAAAGATGCAATGTTGAATAAACGCTCAACGACGGTACTGTGCTGGTCCTAGGCTAGACCGGACTAGAGACGCGAGCCTAGAACACTAATGAGGTCACGGCGTAGCACAACTAGCATCAATGAAGGATACTAAGTAGCTCTTGACAGCAAGATATAAGTGAAGATCACAACGGCAGTGAAGATAATGATGAAAAACAACTGCCAAGCAGGATATACAACAACTTTGTCTCCAACTTTCCTCTGAAAAAGTTTGTGCCAATTTTTTTGATTGTTTTTCTCCTTTTTTTTCTCTGACTTTTTTTTCTTTTTTTTTCTGTCGTTTTTTTTTTTTTCCGAAACCTACTCCGGCAAGGAAACACGAATCGGAAACTAGATGGATCCCGAAAACAAACCTAATAAACAAGGAACTCGGATTGGTGGTGGATATATGGTGGTGGTATATGGCAGCGGTGGTGGTAGCGGTGGTAGTATATGGATATGGATCGGTGGTGGTATATGGACACGGATTGGTGGTGGTATATGGATACGGATTCGAAGTGGTGGTGGTAGATGACAGGGGCGATGATGATGGTGCAGCGGCGGCGTGACAACTTATGACCAGAACTCGAAACTCTAAAAGACTAGACTCTAAGACCAGCAACTAGACCGATGATGCAACCGCAAATTCAACAAAGCAAAACCCTAAAAAGATTATGCAAAGGCTCAGATTGGTTCGGATATGATGAACTAACCCTAAATTTTTTTTGTGGCTTTTTCGTGGACTATAGGTATGAAGAACAGACTCGATCTAAACTACGAAAAACTGGAAAATCTCACCGAGCAACCTGGAAATCTGATACCACTTGATAGAGGCTAAGGTGTCCCGTCTTTCGATGAGATGATGGATTTCGCTTTGGTGGAAGTCGACTTTGACGATCCGACTACGAACGTGCGAGGACGTCGCGCCTTAGCAATCGCTAAACCAACTCCGAGAGGTTATTGACCACGCCGGAGCATGATCAACCTGACCACGAGGGTCTGTTTCCTGCGAGCAAACGAAGAACAAGCAAGAAACTGAGATTGCAATCTGGATATTGCGAATATAAGATGAAAGCTTTATTGATCAAGGTGGGGTTCTGTGACGCCTTTGTCTGGTCGTTGAACACAAACGAAGTACGCGAAGTTGCAGCTATGGCGAACTTTTAATCTAAACAAAACCCAAGGAAAAGCTACTAGATGGATCTACTTATATAGGAGCAAGGGGTGGCGGCCAAGGAGGTGGGAGGACGTCCCAAGGCAGCCTAAAACTAAATCTAGGTCGTACAAGGCCAATGGGCCCAAGTGGAGGTGATGTAACACCTTTGGACTTGTAGTTTGACTCGGATTCTGCTGCAGCATCAGATTGTTTCGTCCACAACTCAACGCTCCGGACGAATTTGAAGGTGATTCCAATTGGGTTGGAAAGTGCACGAAATCTAGTTTCCAACAAAAAAAGAATCACCCAATTCGGAGTCCGTATGAAAAACTTGTGTGCGTTTTGAGTCAGGTACGTCTGTGCAGTCCGAATCTGAATCCAGAACGTGAGAGACTTGGACTCTATCTTCTCTTGGGCCAAAAGTGACGTGAGAGAACTTTTTGGACAGCAAATAAACATCTCTTTCTTCCTTATCTTCATATGTGGATTGTACAAATGGCCCATACACCTGCAATTAGACAAAACACAAAAGTGTGTGAAGTATTTTTGTTCTGGATAACATAAATAGATTATTGAATAGTTTGCACTAGAAATCACCTGACAAATATGCATATATGCAATATTTTTGGTCATATCCAAGGTAGTCATGTCCTCATCAGATCGACGGTATGCCTCGAATTTATTCTAACAGTTCGCCCGCCCCTCGTCTTGCCATTGTCGGCGACGAGGGCAACGACGTGTAGTGACTCGATCACACCAATCTTGACGATTTACTCGTTGAGGCTGAGGCAGTGTCGGGGCCGTGCGGACATCTCCGCGGTGGTTCTAGACCGGTCCTCCACCTAGGCCAGTGCAAAGTCAGGGTCAACAAGGACCCAGTCCAGCGCAGCGTCCGACATGACGAACACGGCCCTGGCGCTTCATGTTGCGCTGCTCCGCCGACTCAGCCGCCATCAAGGTGTTGCATGATGATGTGTTGTAGCCGTCGTGGTCGTGGTAATGCAGGAAGCGCCCTCATGCGTTCACAAGCGTCAGGGATGGCTCCTTCACAGCGAGGGGGCGGTGATGGCGACACCCACTCCTTGTCATGCCGGAGACGTCTTGGCAATGACGTTCGTCGGTCTAAGCAGCCAAACGTGTTAAGCGGCGGCTTCTCCTTCACCTCCTCTTGACGCGACGTTCGATTTGGAAGCCGCGGTAGCACGGGGTAGGGCGGCTTCTCCTTCACCTCGTGTTTATGCGGTGGCGACGACGGCGCCGGTCCGCAGTTACGGAGCGACCGCTCAAGCATGACCTCCAGCCGCCCCTCGAACTCCGATTATGGCACAATCAAGAATGCTCCTGCTTTGTCCCATCGATGTTTCCTGGAGTACTTGGTTCCAGATTTGGCCAACATGGTTCTCTTTTAAATTCTACAATTTGATATTAGAGCAACATTGTGCAGCAAAGTTGAAAAAGTATTTCCATGACTCAAAAAGGCTGAAGTTATTACTTGAATAACCTTGTTCCAAGAATGAAAAATTAAACAAAAGCATACGTATTAATTAACATTTTTAAAATAACTCAAACAAGCAGTAATGATGTACACCAAAATGATCAGCATCATAATCACTTTCTTTTGCGGTGGCAGTATTATAGTCACTAATAACTGGAGTAGATCAACAGATGTGCATTATAACTCACTCTGGAGTATCAATTGCCATGAGCTTGCCAAGCATGAAATAAGCAGACACTAAGAAAACCAGAATGTAAATCTGCTACATAGATCATGCTGGTTGCCACAATCCAGAGACTCAAAGATACAATACTAAATACTAATTGACCATCATTGTCTTGCTTAAGCTTCACAACTGCAAAGAGAACATACTAAACTGACCGCGATTACATAACTTTTTTCCTTGTTTCAACTGCCACACTGTAAACTAAACATACAAAAGGCATGTTTGGATCCTCTCCGCTCCCGTACAGCAGCTCCCGGAGCGGAGGGAGCGCCAGCACAAAAGTAGGGAGCAGCTTGAAACCAACTCCTCGAGCAGAGCGGAGTTAGGGACGGGAGAGCTTCCGAACAGGCCTTAACATTGACCATGGTAACTACTTAGACAGTCCAGCTTGGAAGCAAAACACTTGGAGCGTAATCTATGCAACAAGCCAAGAGCAGCAGGTCCTTGTTACAGGATGACAGTAGGTCCTCATGGGGATGGCAGTCTGCCCATAGCACGATCTGAAAAGATACAATTGATTAAGCTTATTACCATGCTGTAGCTCTTTATTCCGACTAATTAGGTACGAGATCTAAAACAATAACATTATTCAGATTTACTCCCTCCATCCGGTAATATAAGAGCTTTTTGTTACACTAGTGTATTATATTATGGGACGGAGGAAGTAATATATCTAAGCCAATTTCGAGAATTGTCGATAAAATTTGAATGAAACAGGTTCAAGGAGAGGCTGAAACAAACAAACAACCTGAAGATTACATATAGGCAGTAGGGGCAAGGAGATGCATATAAGATTACAGCCTTGCGCAACCTGCCTATGAGCAGGACTGCAAGAGCAGCTCGGAGCATATGACATTGCAAATATTCACACATCATAATTCTCAAACGTGCATCAATATGTACCTGGAGTGCAGAAGCTCATGTAGGGAACAACGATGACGTCGTAGTTTCTTGACCTGCAGGTGTATACATTACGGACATGGCCTGACTTGAGCTCCATGGAGAACACCGTGTTGCCTGTCCTCACGAAAATGAGTCCGTGGCCGTCCGCGAAGCCAACGACCTCAGGTGGCGTCGAGAGGCCACGAGTGCGGAGCATCGTCTTGTGCTGGATAACTCTGCGCAGCACCCATCCCACATCTCCGTCGGCGCCGTCCTTCATCGACCAGAGGTAGAGCGTGCCACTCCGCACGCCGGCGAACCCCAGCTTGCCATCCTCCGCTTTCACGGGGACAGTGCAAGAGTAGTACTCGTGCTGGGACGGCGGCCAGATCACCGAGAGTTCCTGCCTGACGATGTCGTACCCCAACATTTTGAAATTGAGGTACGGATCGCAGGTGAAGTAGAGCGTGTTCCCCACAAGGACGCTCGGTCGCCCGTTAACAAACGCCGGCTGCTCGATCTCAACTCGCTGGCTCCAGGCACCGGCCTCCGACGAGTAGGTGCAGGCGAACGTGATGCCGCGTTCGCCGCATCCCACGAAGGCGACACGGAAGGGTCCGCCATGACAGTCGAGGTGGTCGCAGCCGACCGCGGCGCAGAGCACGGCCGCGTTGAAGCCGAGCGCGTAGGACGGCACACGGGGGATCTTGCACTCTTCACCCGTGACCGGGTCCCAGACGACGAGGCGCTGGCCCTGAGCGGTGTGGAGGAGCACGCGGCCGTGGCGGGCGTCCAGCACATTCAGGCCGGGGCAGTCGGAGGCGACGGGGCAGAAAGAGGAGGTGGGGACGAGCTGGGCCATGCCTTGGTAGTGCTGCTTCAGGTTGAGGACGAAGCCGAGCATGGGAGGTGTTCGATGGAATGCGCAGTAGCGGCGGAGGTACGCCGGGTCGGTGAGGAGGCGGCGCCAGCGCCAGCAGACGAGGGAGGCGCGCACAAGGCGCGCGGGGTCGTCTGGAGGGAGGCGGAGGAGGATCTCCGGGGCCATGTCGGCGATTGTCCGAGGCGCCGGTGCCGGTGCCGGCACGAGGCGAGGCCGTTTCGGCACGGGCGTGTCCATGGGTGGTTGCTTGCTTCGTTTGGTGCGCTAGGGTTAGGTTTTAAGCAGGCTAGTGGCTAAGAGAACGGCGACCGGAATGGGAGGGTCACGCACGCGGCTTGCGGAGGGCGACGGTGGTGGCGTGGGAGGGGAAGTTGGCTCGAGAAGTGCGCGGGCCGGGCGGGAGGAATAAGTTGGCGCGTGATTTTAACACCGTTTGGCGGGAAGCAAATTCAAGCATTGCCACCAACCAGAATATTGTGCAATCTGCCGCTTGGCGCCTACCGTGGATCAGGGCACACCAGTACATCGGCCCTGTGATATCAATCCTGATCCGTCTTCCAAGCCATCACATATGGGTCCTCTTCCAAGCTATCATATTTTTTTCGAGAAACTTTCAATCTATTAGTCTTTGGCAGCGTAAAGAACAACAACGGGCAATAAAAAGTACAATTATGTCCGTGGACCACCTAGCCAATTGGCGCTGCCGTTATCGCCTCTTCCTCACCAGAGCCGGGAAAACCTTATTGCACTAGACAGTAGGGAAATCGTCGTAATAAAGTCCAATAGGACCAGCGCACCAGGGCAGCAACCATCACTGATGAAAAAAGTCGTAGATCAGAAGGATCAAGCCATCACATTAAGCATTAAGGGACAGTTCTTTTTTACTCAATTATGAAGAATCATGGTTTGAAAAATCAAAATCATCAAAAAACTTATTTCTTTTTCAGGAATTGTCTAGAATCATCCAAAATTGCAGTGCATTTCAGAATCGTCAGAACTTGGCAATTCTGGCGATTCCTGCGACTGCGAGCCCCTTAAAAAAAGATTCATTTTTAATGACTACCCCTATTGGACATCATAATTACGACCGAAATGGCACTCGGGGCAGAGCGAACGAGGCCCAAAACGAGCCTATCCAGCGAGAAGGCTCGCGTCCGCCCCCCCCCCCCCTATACTCTCGTTCGTCCTTAGCCACAAGCACTCGAACCGAGCTAGGGTTCGCACCGCCAGCTGGCAAGCCTGACCCGACGCCGTCAGATCTGTCGGCGGTAGGTCCCCTATGATGCTGCCCTGTCCCGTTCGGCGCCATCCCCGTCACCTGCGCCCGGCCTTCCCGTCTTCTCCACAACCATCCCAGTCATATCCGCCACCATCCCTGTCACCTCCGAGCTCGGCCTTCCCGTCTCCTCCACAACCATACCCGTCACCTCCGCGGTTGCCGCCCCTCTGCGTCCTCCCTGTAGGAGGCGTCGTTTGCGCCTGCCCTCCGCATCATTGCCGTATGCTTGTACCTTGAGATCATCCTTCTATTTGTAGTTGGCAACTTACTTTTTAAAATGTAATATCAAGCACTATATTTGCAACTTGCTTTTAAATTACAATATTAAACACTTTATGAGATTTGCAACTCGCTTTTTAAAATGTAATATCAAACACCATATTTGCAACTTGCTTTTAAATTACAATATTAAACACTTTATGAGATTTGCAACTCGCTTTCATGTTCACATTAGATGTGAAACTATTTGAAATACCCAGTGTTCGCAATTCAACACGCAGTTTCAATCTAGGGGGGCGTTACAAATATTTTAGCACACAACTCATACAACAATCACAGGCTGGAATCCTAGAAAAGAACTGGACGACTAATTTGTTGGGGAACGTTGCATGGAAAACAAAAAAAATTATACGCACACGCAAGATCTATCCATGGAGATGCATAGCTACAAAAAGAGGAGAGCATCTACATACCCTTGTAGATCACTAAGCGGAAGCGTTTATCAACGCGGTTGATGTAGTCGTACACCTTCACGATCCGTCCCCATCAAGCACCGAACGTATGATACCTCCGTGTTCAGCACACGTTCAGCTCGATGACATCCTCGCCTTCTCGATCCAGCAACGGAGGCAAAGTAGTAGATGAGTTCCGGCAGCACGACGGTGTGGTGATGGTAGTGGTGAAACTTTTTCACAGGGCTTCACCAAGCAGAACGGTTTAGAGGAGGGAGAGGGGACGCTGACACACGGCTTGGGGATTCGTGGTGTGTGGCACCCCCTCCCCTCCTCTCATATATATAGGTGGAGGGGGAGGGGATCCGGCCCTAGGCGCACCCCAAGGGGGCTGGCGACCGCCCTAGGGTGCCTGCCCTAGGCGCCCCCCTTTCCTTCTTGGCGCGTGGGGGGGAGGGGGTCGGTTGCCTTATGGTGCCTCCCTTCCTTCTCCCTTGCGTGGAGAAAGGCGGGAGGGGGCCAGCCCCTCCTCTTTCCTTTCCTAAGGGTCGGCGGCCAAGAGGTGGGCGCGCCAGCCCCCTTGTTGGCTGGTGTGCTCCCTCCTTTTGGCCCGTTAGGCCCAACAACACCTCGTGGTCTTCCAGAACCCCTTCCTGTGATCCGATAATTATCCGGTGCATTCCGAACCTCTTCCGGAGACCAAATACTACCATCCTATATATTAATTTTTACCTCTGGACCATTCCGGAGATCCTCGTCATGTCTGTGATCTCATCCGGGACTCCAAACAACATTCGGTCACCAACATACATGACTCATATAGTATTATATCGTCAACAAACGTTAAGCGTGCAGACCCTACGGGTTCGAGAATGATGTAGACATGACCGAGGCGCTTCTCTGGCCAGTAACGAATAGCGGGGCCTGGATGCCCATATTGGTTCCTACATATTCTATGAAGATCTTTATCGGTCGAACCTTTATGACAACATACACAGTTCCCTTTGTCTGTTGGTATGTTACTTGCTCGAGATACGATAGTCGGTATCTCCATACCTAGTTCAATCTCGTTACTGGGAAGTCTTTTTATTCATTCCGTAATACATCATCTTGTAACTAACTACTTAGAGCATCTCCAATAGACGGTCCATATGTAAAAATACCTAACTTTTGGATCTTCGAGAGCAGAAAATGTTGCTCCAACACACGGTCCATATGTAAAAAAAATACATCACCGTCTCCCGGAGATGTAAAATTGAAAACTTGGTGATGCAAATTTACATCACGATGGACAAGTGATGTAAAACCGCAGCAGCCCACCAAGCGACCAGCCTCCAATTCATTTGTCTTCCCGCTCGCGCCCGCCCGCCTGCCCGAGCACCAGCCGCCGGAAATCGCCGCCGACACCTGAAGGAAATATGCCCTAGAGGCAATAATAAAGTTGTTATTTATATTTCCTTATATCATGATAAATGTTTATTATTCATGCTAGAGTTATATTAACCGGAAACTTCATGCATGTTTGAATACATAGACAAAACAGAGTGTCCCTCGTATGCCTCTACTTGACTAGATCGTTAATCAAAGATGGTTAAATTTCCTAACCATAGACATGTGTTGTCATTTGATGAACGTGATCACATCATTAGAGAATGATGTGATGGAAAAGACCCATCCGTTAGCTTAGCATAATGATCATTAAGAAATTGTGAGGCAATAGCCGCTTTCTTCATGACTTATACATATTCCTTTGACTATGATATTATGCAACTCCCGAATACCAGAGGAACACCTTGTGTGCTATCAAACGTTAGAACGTAACTGGGTGATTATAAAGATGCTCTACAGGAGTCTCCAAATGTGTTTGTTGGGTTGGCATAGATCGAGATTAGGATATGTCACTATGAGTATCGGAGAGGTATCTCTAGGCCCTCTCGGTAGTGCACATCACGATAAGCCTTGCAAGCAATGTAACTAATGAGTTAGTTGCGGGGTGATGCATTACGGAACGAGTAAAGAGATTTGCCGGTAATGAGATTGAACAAGGTATGATGATACCGACGATCGAATCTCGGGCAAGTAACATACCAATGACAAAGGGAATAACGTATGTTGTCATTGCGGTTTGACCGATAAAGATCTTCATAGAATATGTAGGAACCAATATGAGCATCCAGGTTCCGCTATTGGTTATTGATCGGAGATGTGTCTCGGTCATGTCTACATAGTTCTCGAACCCGTAGGGTCCACACGCTTAACGTTCGATGTCGATTTGTATTATGAGTTATATGTTTTGGTGACCGAAGATTGTTCAGAGTCTCGGATGAGATCACGGAGATGATGAGGAGTCTCGAAATGGTCGAGAGGTAAAGATTTATATATTGGACGATGATATTCGGACACCAGAATAGTTTCGGAATGGTTCGAGTATTTTTCGAAGTACCGAGGGGTTACCGGAACCCCCCGGGGAAGCATTGGGCCTACATGTGCCATAGGGGAGAGGGGAGGCAGCCCACAAGGGGTGGCCGCGCCCCCTCCCACGGGGAGTCCGAATTGGACTATGGGAGGGGGGTGCCCCCCTTTCCTTCTCCTCTTCCCTCTCCCTTTCCCCTGTTCCCCCTCCATGAGAAGGAATAAGAGGGGGGGGGCGAATCCTACTAGGACTAGGAGTCCTAGTAGGACCCCCCCTCTTGGCGTGCCCCTTAGGGTCGGCCTCCTCCCTCTCCCTCCTTTATATACGTGGGCAGGGCACCCCTTGGAGACACACAAATTGTTCCAAGCCGTGTGCGGCGTCTCCCTCCATGGTTTACTCCTTCGGTCATATTCATGTAGTGCTTAGGCGAAGCCCTGCGTGGATCACATCACCATCACAGTCACCACGCCGTCGTGCTGACGAAACTCTCCCTCGACCCTCTACTGGATCAAGAGTTCGAGGGACGTCATCGAGCTGAACGTGTGCTGAACTCGAAGGTGTTGTACGTTCGGTACTTGATCGGTTGGATTGCGAAGACGTTCGACTACATCAACCGCGTTAAACTAGCGCTTCCGTTCGGTCTACGAGGGTACATGGACACACTCTTCCCCTCTTGTTGCTATGCATCTCCTAGATAGATCTTGCGTGATCGTAGGAAAATTTTGAAATTGCATGCTATGTTCCCCAACAGTGGCATCCGAGCCAGGTCTATGCGTAGATGATATGCATGAGTAGAACACAAAGAGTTGTGGGCCATAATAGTCATACTGCTTACCACCAACGTCTTATTTTGATTCGGCGGTATTGTTGGATGAAGCGGCCAGACCAACCTTACATGACCACGTTCACGAGACCATTTCCACTGACAGACATGCAACTTGTTTTGCATTAAGGTGGTTGGCGGGTGTATGTTTCTCCAACTTTAGTTGAATCAAATTTGACTACGGACGGTCATTGTTGAAGGTTAAAGCAGCACACTTGATGAAAAATCGTTGTGGTTTTGATGCGTAGGTAAGAACGGTTCTTGCTAGACGCCCATAGCAGCCACGTAAAACTTGCAACAACAAAGTAGAGGATGTCTAACTTGTTTTTGCAGGGCATGTTGTGATGTGATATTGTCAAGACATGATGTGATATAAGTTATTGTATGAGATGATCATGTTTTGTAGAAGTTATCGGCAACTGGCAAGAGCCTTATGGTTGTCGCTTTATTGTATGAAATGCAATCGCCATGTAACTGCTTTACTTTATCACTAAGTTGTAGCGATAGTTGTAGAAGCAATAGTCGGCGAGATGACAACAATGCTACGATGAAGATCAAGGTGTCAAGCCGGTGACGATGGGGATCATGACGGTGCTTTGGAGATGGAGATCAAAGGCACAAGATGATGATGGCCATATCATGTCACATATTTTGATTGCATGTGATGTTTATCTTTTATGCATCTTATTTTTCTTAGTACGGCGGTAGCATTATAAGATGACCCCTCACTAAATTTCAAGGTATAAGTGTTCTCCCTGAGTATGCACCGTTGCTACAGTTTGTCGTGCCGAGACACCATGTGATGATCGGGTGTAAAGCTCTACGTTCACATACAACGGGTGTAAGACAGTTTTGCACGTGCAGAATACTCAGGTTAAACTTACGAGCCTAGCATATACTGGTATGGCCTGGGAACACTGAGACCGAAAGGTCGAACATGAATCATATAGTAGATATGATCAACATAGAGATGTTCACCATTGAAAACTACTCCATCTCACGTGATGATCGGACATGGTTTAGTTGATATGGATCACGTGATCATTTAGATGACTAGAGGGATGTCTGTCTAAGTGGGAGTTCTTAAGTAATATGATTAATTGAGCTTAATTTATCAAGAACTTAGTCCTGATAGTTTTTGCATATCTATGTTGTAGATCAATGGCATGTGCTACCGTTCCCTTGAATTTTAATGGGTTCCTAGAGAAAGCTAAGTTGAAAGATGATGGTAGCAACTATACAGATTGGGTCCGTAACTTGAGGATTATCCTCATTGTTGCACATAAGAATTATGTCCTTAAAGCACCACTAGGTGCAAGGCCTGCTACAGGAGCAACTCCGGACGTTATGAACGCCTGGCAAGCTAAATCTTATGACTACTCGATAGTTCAGTGTGCCATGCTTTACGGCTTAGAATCGGGACTTCAAAGACGTTTTGAACATCATGGAGCATATGAGATGTTCCAGGAGTTGAAGTTAATATTTCACGCAAATGGCCAAGTTGAGAGATGTGAAGTCTCCAACAAGTTCTATAGCTGCAAGATGGAGGAGAACAGTTCTGTCAGTGAACATATACTCAAAATGTCTGGGTATCATAACTACTTGACTCAGCTGGGAGTTAATCTTCTGGATGATAGTGTCATTGACAGAGTTCTTCAATCACTTCCACCAAGCTATAAAGGCTTCGTGATGAACTATAATATGCAAGGGATGGAAATGACAATTCTCGAGCTCTTCGCAATGCTTAAGGCTGCAGAGGTAGAAATCAAGAAGGAGCATCAAGTGTTGATGGTTAACAAGACCACTAGTTTTAAGAAAAATGGCAAAGGTAAGAAGGGGAACTTCAAGAAGAATAGCAAGCAAGTTGCTTCTCCCGGGAAGAAGCCCAAGTCTGGACCTAAGCCAGAAACTGAGTGCTTCTACTGCAAAGGGACTAGTCACTGGAAGCGGAACTGCCCCCAAGTATTTGGCGGATAAGAAGGATGGCAAAGTGAAAGGTATATTTGATATATATGTTATTGATGTGTACATTACTAATGCTCGTAGTAGCGCCTGGGTATTTGATACTAGTTCTGTTGCTCATATTTGCAACTCGAAATAGGGCTAGGGATTAAATGAAGATTGGCTAAGGACGAGGTGACGATGCGCGTCGGAAATGGTTCCAAGGTCGATGTGATCGCTGTCAGCAGGCTACCTCTACATCTACCTTCGGGATTAGTTTTAGACTTAAATAATTATTATTTGGTGACATCATTGAGCATGAACATTATATCTGGATCTTGTTTGATGCAAGACGGTTATTCATGTAAATCAGAGAATAATGGTTGTTCTATTTATATGAGTAATATCTTTTATGGTCATGCACCCTTGATGAGTGGTCTATTTTTGTTGAATCTCGATCGTAGTGATACACATATTCATAATATTGATGCCAAAAGATGCAAAGTTAATAATGATAATGCAACTTATTTGTGGCACTGCCATTTAGGTCATATTGGTGTAAAGCGCATGAAGAAACTCCATCTAGCTAGGCTTTTGGAATCACTTGATTATGAATCACTTGATGCTTGTGAATCATGCCTCATGGGCAAGATGACTAAGACCCCGTTCTCCGAAACAATGGAGCGAGCCACTGACTTATTGGAAATAATACATACTGATGTATGCGGTCCGATGAGTGTTGAGGCTCGCGGCGGGTATCGTTATTTTCTAACCTTCACAGATGATTTGAGTAGATATGGGTATATCTACTTAATGAAACATAAGTCTGAAACATTTGAAAAGTTCAAAGAATTTCAGAGTGAAGTGGAAAATCATCGTAACAAGAAAATAAAGTTTCTATGATCTGATCGCGGAGGCGAATATTTGAGTTAAGAGTTTGGTATTCATTTGAAACAATGTGGAATATTTTCGCAACTCACGCCACTTGGAACACCACAGCATAGTGGTGTGTCCGAACATTGTAACCGTACTTTATTAGATATGGTGCGATCTATGATGTCTCTTACCGATTTACCACTATCATTTTGGGGTTATGCTTTAGAGACAACTGCATTCACGTTAAATAGGGCACCATCTAAATCTATTGAGACGACACCATATGAACTGTGTTTTGGCAAGAAACCTAAGCTGTCGTTTCTTAAAGTTTGGGGTTGCGATGCTTATGTGAAAAAGCTTCAGCCTGATAAGCTCGAACCCAAATCGGAGAAGTGTGTCTTCATAGGATACCCAAAAGAAACTGTTGGGTACACCTTCTATCACAAATCCGAGGGCAATATTTTTGTTGCTAGGAATGGATCCTTTCTAGAGAAGGAGTTTCTCTCGAAAGAAGTGAGTGGGAGGAAAGTATAACTTGATGAGGTAGTTGTACCTTCTCTCGAATTGCAAAGTGGTTCATCATAGAAATCAGTTCTAGTGATGCCTACACCAATTAGTGAGGAAGCTAATGATGATGATCATGGAACTTCAGATCAAGTTACTACCAAACCTCGTAGGTCAACCAGAGCACGTTCCGCACCAGAGTGGTATGGTAATCCTATTCTGGAAGTCATGTTACTAGACCATGACGAACCTACGAACTATGAGGAAGCAATGATGAGCCCAGATTCCGCAATGTCTTGAGGCCATGAAATCTGAGATGGGATCCATGTATGAGAACAAAGTGTGGACTTTGGTTGACTTGCCCGATGATAGGCAAGCCATAGAAAATAAATGGATCTTAAAGAAGAAGACTGACACTCACGGTAATGTTACTATCTACAAAGCTCGACTTGTTGCGAAAGGTTTTCGACAAGTTCAAGGAGTTGACTACGATGAGACCTTCTCACCCGTATCGATGCTTAAGTCTATCCGAATCGTGTTATCAATTGCCGCATTTTATGATTATGAATTTGGTTCTTTGGCAGAAGGCTCGTGCGAGGGCCGTGAGGGTGACGGAGGACGCCCATGCCGACGCCCTGAGTGCAGTCGGGCCCAAGCGCCTCATCTACGCTTGGCGGTACGTGGACCGGGTGCACGCTTCCAGCCAGGAGGAGTACCTGTTGGCGCCGGATCACCACACCGGTGAGATCGCGCTCGCCCGCCGGCAAGCCGCCAATCATCACCTCACGAGTTGCGAGGCAAAGTAAGAGGCGTTGTGTCGGCGCGCTGGGAAACGGCCGCGCACCAGGGCACTCGTGGCGCGCCGCAAGCGCTCCTGCAAGCGCCGTGGCTTTTAGGAGGAGTATAATTTTTGTTTCGTAAGGCGATCTCATTAGTTTTGGAACACAAATGATAAATCCTGAACGTTCAGGAATTTTTAGCGTCCTTAATTAAATATGTAAAAGGGAAAGTTTGGAAACGTTGTGTATTATTACGCATTTTGCAAGTACGTGCATATAGCACAAACTTTACTATATACTATTGGACTACACGTCTCTCTCGATATATGCTTGCAGACTGTGCTACTCCCTCCGCCCAGGTCAATAAGTCATCTTTGGTTGTGCACGGTGACCAAGAAGGAGTGAAGACTTGTACACCTAGACGGAGGGAGTACTACTATTACTTATGTACGTGCAAATGCACGTTTGAACATTACGATGCGGTTTTTGTAAAAGCAGAAAAACAACACTAGTCAAGCTTGTGAAACGATTCAATGCAAAACAAATGCAAAAATGCTCGTTTAATTGTTTACTTTTAGCTTCCTTCTCTGTGGTTATTTCTCTGTGCACCGTGACCAAGGAGGAGGAGCAAACGAGAAACGCTAATGTTTATTTGCTAATTAATAGTATTGCATGCAATGAACTAACCACTACATGTCGTGTTTGATATCTCAAGTCATTAAAAGCATGCACACTCTCTATCTCTTATTGGTTGATATGTCAAGAAACAAGAAACGAGGTAGAAGTTAATGCACCGCGCCTAAGTGTTTTTGGATTATTTGGTTTTCGTAAGATGACTTACACACCTAGATGCACCGCGCGTAAGTGTTTTGAGTAACATTTTATCAGTTAAATCTTTGGTCAAAATTTAGCACAAATTACAATGGTGAGGAATAAACCAGGACGAAGTAGTAGTTTAGAAGCCGAAATAAATGAGTGAGGCACCTTATTGTTACTCTCCACTGTGACTAGTCTTGTGGGCAAAGCTGGGGAAGCCGCCAAAAGAACTGGCCCTAGGAGTAGTAGCTAGGGATCGAGTGTGGGAGATGAACCAGAGAAAGTAAATGTAGAGAGATGAAATGCAAAAAAGACGGAGGGATGTGATGGTTGCTTGTCCGTTTATTTTACCAGGCCATTTATTACTGGGAGTGGTTGGGTTTTGTGATATGACGGCTTTACTGCCGCACCACGAGCGGGGTGAGAGGTGAGACTCCCATGCAGCGCCGCCCTCTACACTTGTACTACATCAGTCGTGGTTTATTAGTCCCCCATTGAATTTGACTGAAGATTTAACTGACAAAATGTTAGTGCATGTCAACAAAAACTATATCGTTGGATTCGTATTTGAACATAGTTTTGAATGATATAATTTTAGGTGACATGCATCAGTATTTATCGTACTATATATAATGTTAGTTCAATTTTTGGTCGTACTAATCTATAGTAGTAAGGTGCCCGTGCGTTGCACCGAAGAGTGAAATGCATTGATCGGGGAGTTGTTTATTTTGACAAAGGATGTGGGGGTCATCTCATGTGTAACGGGTATCGATAGGTTTCTTCGGATATTATCTCATCTCTAGAGCTCACAAACATCCTGGTGAAATAGATAAAAAGGTATCTTTTGCAAACAAAAGCGTTCAACTGTTCAACCTGCATCCAAAAGTTGTGAAGAAATAACACTTATTGTGCTTTGCAAGAAATGATCTTTAAGAATTAGTTTTTGAGTATCGATTGTTATACATGTTGGCTATAGATGACATGACACTTTCTTATAGTCAACAGTTGGATATACTATTAAGTAATATTAACCATGCCCTTATACACCTAGATGGAGGGATTAAATCAGGATGACTTGCAAGGGGGCAGAGGAGATGTAAGAAATGGTTCATCGTAAGTCTTTCACCAGTACTGTAGTAAAAATTCATACATGGAAGATTCTAGACTAAACCATAAACAGATACACTTTTATTCATGCGCGATACTCCAATAGAGCAAGATCCTGCATGGAAGTCTCCACATGCTTAGACAGCGGATTACATTGAGCGAAGACTAATGATCAACATTTAACTCGATAATGCGTATTTTTTTAGAAGAACAGGGAGGCTCCTCCCCGGTTCCATTATCAAATGAAACCCAAAGTGTCTTACATCTGCTCACTGAGAGGAGCAGTTCAAAGGAAGGACTGCGGTGAAAGCCACTCAAGTTTCACGACAAGCTTACAGAATCAAAAGCGGCAAAGACACGGGCCATAAGCGCCCACACACACACTACATGTTTTCTAAGTGCACTTGATAATGCGTATGTCCAGGTGAACCTCCTTGGAGTCCCCGTGCACCGAGTCGGTGGGTAAAGGATAGAACGGATGCCATGGGTTTTCCAAGTCCACATTGGCGGGATAGTCCCAGCTCCTCAGATTCCAAGTCTGTCCGATGAGGCCGGTTTCGCCGCCCACGTGACTCGGAGGGGTAGTAACATTGACCTTGCACCCGTACATCTGCCTCGTGTCAGTGTTAGCGTCAGCGGCGACGCCCCTAACGCACGCTACAAAGACGGGGCGGCGGCCTGCGCGGGCCTCGCCGGTGCCCACGATCAAGAGGAAGACATTGCCGTCCTCCTCCGAGACTAGCAGGAGGCGGTGATCCTCCAGCGACTCCGTCATGGTGAACAGGTAGCACGTGTCGTACTTGATGTTCTCCGCCAAGGGCCAGCGGTGACCGCTGCACGCATCCATGAGGTGATGCACCATATCCGCCGGCGAGCCACAAAACGGCATCGGGCACTCATAGCAGTGGACGAAGGGCTCCTTGGAGGCATCGACCAGGCCGTCCATAAAACGGGAGTGGCTGTAGGGGACGTTGCGCCAGTTGAATATGTGAGCAAGTTACTACGAGATTTAATCCGAATAAGCACAAAATAAATCATGACAGCTATAACAGAGATGAAACTAATCATGTGGACTAGCATAGTAGTAGGATACAGAGTAGAAACATGAATTCTACCATGATTTCGAACAGGAAGGATAGAAACACATACGGTGCAACGTGAGCAACACCGTTGGCGTTGAGGTTGTCGCCCATGTCGTTGAGGAAGAGGTTGCCGAGGTTGGGGAAGAAGTCGTCCTCGGTGAAGTCGTGGCTGCCAGCAATCGCGAGAGTGCGCTCCTCAGATTTCAACAGCGCCCGCCGTATGGAGCGCAGAAGGTAGTGGCTGTAGGGGACGTTGCGGCCGCCGAATGGAGCGCATGAGTAGCACACGAAGCAGTAGATGGTGTCCTTACTAGTACTCCCTAGTCTCTATCTATCTATATCTATATATATCTACTCTTATAGAAAATCGAGTTGGTGATGATGGTTTGCCTGCCATCTTGTAATATAGACCGTCCGATCTATATCTGACGGATATAAAGCCAACTATGACAATTTTACAAAAGGTACCCGCACCTCTCTCGACATTTACAGATAAGGCCTTACCTCGTGCTCCTCCCTATGTCTCTATCTCTACAAGTACTTTTTATAACAAATCGAATAGTGCTGCGCTGTCCGTTGCACGCCCGGTTGAACACGCCTCCTCGCCTCCATCATCACCAACTAAGTCTTTTATAGGAGTAGGAGTAGAGAAAAAACCGAGTTGGTGATGATGGTGTGCTGTGCAATGCACGGGCATCTTGCTATTTTTTTGCATATAAGTCCAAACACCACGTAGACACGGTCTTTGAGCACGATTCATAGTCGTTCCACGATCGGGCATCAAAGTTTGTAACTATTTTAGATTAGAATATACTACTCCTCCGGTGCTAGTAGTAGAGCAGCGTCCTACTCTACTACTCTACTCTAGCAAGCTAGGGCATAGTACTGTAGTAGGTACTGTAGGGAGTACCAGTACTGTGATCACTCAAGCAAGTTGTCTGGCATCGATATGACCCTACACTACTGGTATGTGTCTCGTAAGTCAAGCGGCGTGCTGTAGTCATCATCACCTGTCCACTTCCCGCAGCACATATTCGCTTCTCCATCTTTGTCCGCACATAATCTCGTCCAAGCTTCCATCCCCGCTAAGGCGCCTCCCCCCTCGTCCGAAACCCAAGCACTAACAATGGCAGAACCGAGCAGCGTCCGCCGAAAGAGTGGCTGGAATTCGCTCCCAACAGAGGTAATCAAGCTCATTGTTTCGCGTGTGGACAATCTCAGTACCATGCCGCTCGCCGCGTGCCCGTCGGGGCTGTACCGTTTACTCAAAGCCCTCAGGCCGGAGCTTTTTAAGCCAGCTCCTTGCTTGCTGATGCCGCCTGATCTTCAGAAACGGCATGTCACGCAGCATAATGATCGTAGGGTGGCGAGCATCAACCCCCTTCACTGCGATCCGATCCCCGTCAGCCTCAGCTACATTAACGGTATGTACTGGGTCGGCATGAACACGTCTTGGATGGTGCTCATCGACGGTCGCGGCAGCTGGATGCTCGTGGAGGTCTACACCCGGCGATTGATCCCCCTTCCTTCGATTAACACTGCACTGCTTTGGCACCGCGGCCCAAAATACTCGGAATCTTACAGTAGCCAACATGATACCAAGTTTGATTTGCTCAAGGTTGCAATCTGCCAAGTGCCCACAAGATCTGGGAATTATAAAGATTTGAGGTTAATTGCGTTCTTCAACCGCGGTCTCGCCTATCTGACAGGTCACTGCGGTAAGTGGATAAATCTGCACGTCCATCGCAGGATCATACATCCTCCATGGTTCTCTGATGGCATTGAACACAAGGGCTTCATTTACGCTGTCGACTCCTTCTATGGCTGGACGTATTGCTGGCCTACTCCAGTCATCGCTACAAATGGCTGTTACAGCAGTATGTTACTTTCCTATGATATCATGATGGCTTGCTTATATTACTGTCAACATTTAGTGAAAAAATATTCATGCTCATAACATGCTGTTCTTAAGATTGACTAAATCAAGAGCCCTTTTTTATTTGACTCCAACTTGATATGATGTTGTAGGCCGCCTGGTGTCCCTGCCCTTCCTAATCCTAGAACCTTTCAAAGAAAAGCGGCATGGCAGTTGCAGGTGGTTCCTGGCTCGATCAGACGACGACGAAAGATTAATGATCGTTCGCACGTACCGGACGTGTTGTTTCGCGGAATACAATCACAGTCACTGCAAGGTCTTTGAGCAGGATCCCAGCTTCTCTGGGCCTTCAGGAATTTTTGACCGGAGGCTGGTAAGTAGCCTTGGCACACGCTCTCTGTTTGTCGGACTGAATTATCCGATTAACCAGGAGATAACCGACAGCAAGGATCATGATGGCAGCGCGGTTTCATTCATCAGGCAAAACTGTGTGTACACAGTGTACCATGCGTCTCTGCATGCACCATACCCTGATATGTGCCGCCACGCTCTGCAGCCCAAAGTAGGAGAGAGGGTCGCAAGTATCAGACTTCGACCTGCTGGCTGGAGTTTCCCCCGTCAGGCACCCGTCTGGTTCAAGCCGTCAGCCAATCTCCACAGCTTAATAAATAGTAATGTCTAACTGAGCCAGTTAGTTAGATGCGTACACTTGGTGTAGTAGGATCTTTATTTAGTTTGATGCATACACTTGTTCTTTTTTGCAACCCCAACTTCTGCTCTGGCCTCAGATTCGGAGCGCCTCGCCATGCCCGAAGACGGATTTCCTGAGTCCACCGGACTGTTGGCAGCTACTAAACCCAGTACGGGAGAGTCAGAGGAAGTAGTGTCACTAGCAACCATCGTGAAGTCGGACTCTTCTCCTGTCTCTCAATGAAAGCACCAATGTCGGTGTCAAAACCGGTGGATCTCGGGTAGGGGGTTCCGAACTGTGCGTCTAAGGTCGATGGTAACAGGAGACAGGGGACATGATGTTTACCTAGGTTCGGGCCCTCTCTATGGAGGTAATACCTCACTTCCTTCTTGCTTGATCTTGATGAATATGAGTATTACAAGAGTTGATCTACCACGAGATCGTAATGGCTAAAACCCTAGAAGTCTAGCCTGTATAATTGTGATTGCCTCTACGGACTAAACCCGCCGGTTTATATAGGCACCGGAGGGGACTAGGGTTGTACAAAGTTGGTTACAAAGAAAGGAATCTTCATATCCGAACGCCAAGCTTGCCATCCATGCCAAGGAAAGTCCCATCCAGACATGGGTGAGAGTCTTCTGTCTTGTATCTTCACGGCCCATTAGTCCGGCCCATGTCCAACAGGCCGGATGTCCCAGGACCCCTTAATCCAGGACTCCCTCACCTGTATTTACAAGAAAGCGAGTAGGAGCTCTGTAGCATTTCTAACATTATATGTGGATGACATATTTTTGATTGGAAATGATATAGAATTTCTGGATAGCATAAAAGGATACTTGAATAAGAATTTTTCAATCAAAGACCTCGGTGAAGCTGCTTATATATTGGGCATCAAAATCTATAGAGATAGATCAAGACGCTTAATTGGAGTTTCACAAAGCACATACCTTGATAAAGTTTTGAAGAAGTTCAAAATGGATCAGTCAAAGAAAGGGTTTTTGCATGTGTTACAAGGTGTGAAGTTGAGTCAGACTCAATGCCCGACCACTTTAGAATATAGAGATAAAATGGAAGTCATTCCCTATGCCTCAGCCATAGGTTCTATCATGTATGCAATGCTGTGTACTAGATCTGATGTGTGCCTTGCTATAAGTTTAGCAGGGAGGTACCAAAGTAATCCAGGAGTGGATCACTGGACAACGGTCAAGAACATCCTAAAATACCTGAAAAGGACTAATCATATATTTGTCGTTTATGGAGGTGACAAAGAGCTTGTTGTTGGGGATATGACTATTGGGTATGACCCGCCCAGGAGGGGCCGGGTTATCCCAATGGCGGTTTATCAAGACGAAGCCCATGAAGATGTTGAATATGGTGGTTCATGAAGTAGACTTGTTAAAAGGGCCCAAAGCCCAGGGGCTTAAAGCCCATAAGTGTAAACCGCCATATGTGTATAACTTATCTTGTAAGGCAAGTGTAATCAGTGACCAGGCCGGACACATTTATGAGCCGGCCGGGACTCTGTAAGCTGCAGGGCGTCAACCTATGTATATAAAGGGACGACCCGACGGTGGTTTAGGGCAGGAGGCAACAGATCGAAAGCTAGGTCAAGTGTAATCGCTCCCTGGTAATCGAGACATAAACAATACCACCTCAAACTAGATTAGGCCTTTACCTTCACCGCAAGGGGCCAAACCAGTATAAACTTCATGTGTCCTTTGTCCCGTTTAACCCCTTTAAGCTAACCACATTGCGATGGCTCCACGACTAAGTCCTCACACTAGGACATCTGCCATGACGATCCCACGACAGTTGGCGCCCACCGTGGTTCTATCGCACGGTGGTTTTGAGTTCTTGAAGGGCAACTTCGAAGGGATCAAGGGATACGCTGTGGGCCAGATGACCAAGAGTCGTCGCGGCAAACTCTACATCGACGATGCAAGCTGGGGCCTCGAGGTCGGCTCAATCGACTACGGGTACCGGGTCCCCTTCGGCGGAATCCATGTCTTCATCGGCAAGATCAGCGGACCGGGCCCTAAGCTGGACATCTGCATCGACATCATCAAGACGGCTCAGCGCACACGACCTGCCCAAGTTCAACCGGCCGTGAAGCGCGCCTTTGTTTGATTCATCCATGGGGCAGAATTTGAGGAAGGATCTGTGTCTGGCGGTGAGATGGCCGTCTATTCTGATGGTGAATCATCCACAGGCGAGACTAATTCAATGTATCAGCTGCAAGACGGCCGGCTTGGGGGCTATTCCGATGGCGACAGTATTCTGGACCCCTATGAGTCGCCGAATAGGGTCACAATTTTCATGGCCGGTACACAGCAAGCGCAGAACTCTACAACTACAGTGGCGATGATTTCCGGGTCAGCATCGGCGACGACAATCGGGGCAAGAGGCCCTGTGCGCCCACCGGCCCAGGTCTTGACCGACTTACTGGAAAGTCTGACAACATTGTTAGCAGCAAATGTTAACCCGGCGAATCAAGACCAGCACAACGCGGAGGTTGCGAAATTGTGTGACGAGATAGCACAAGCCAAGGAGGATCTGGCGGCTGAGGACGCCAGGATGACTACAGAGCAAGCTGTGCTGGATGCTCGAGCACAACAGATTCTTACCGGCTCGCAGTGGATTAGAACGCTTCAAATGAGATTTTAAGGAGGAAGCACCGGAGTCGTCTACCCCTGGTTTACGATCCACGGAACCTTTTTCCTACGCTTGGAGCAAGGACCAGTAACCCGCCAGAGGCAAATCGGGTGGTGACCATGCCTAGGACCGGAGAGCCGGTTCAGCCGCGCACGACGGACCCGCCTCGTCTGAATAATACCCCGCCATGATATGTGCCAACACCACCCGGTCATTATTCTAACCCGTTGGATAACATGATCGTTGCGGCGACACGGTTGGCGGCTCTCCCAGTGGAAGGCGAGTCTCTAGATGCGGTTGAGACGCAGAAGGCAAGAGAGCTTCTTCAGACAGCGCTGGTATAGCAAGAGGCATATTCTTACAATCATGAGAGGGTTCACTCGACCCCTCGCCCAAGCCGGAGTTATAGCAGACACATTGATTCACTGGCCGTCTCAAGTAGTGACAAGCACCGTAACCAGCCGCGTGGACATGACCCGGCGCCTGATGGTGCACAGGATTTGGTGGACCAGGACAGAGCACGTCGAGAAGCTGAACTGGCGGCTCCGCAGGCGACTCATCAACATCTTTCGGCTTATCCGACGACTTCGGTGGAGGCAGGCATGACCTCTAGAAGCACGGGTGTACCATGTTTAGTGTCGGCTCTGCGTTATGAGCATTTGCCCAAGGATTTCAAAGGACCTCGTAAGGTGCCTAATTACACAGTTGACTTGCCCCCTGAGGCATGGATTGAGAGTTACAAGATGGCCATGGAGCTAATGGAGGTCAGTGATGCTGCATGTGCCAAATACTTCACCATGATGCTGGATGGGACGGCCCGTACTTGGTTAAAAGGGCTGCCTGCCAACTCCATTGGGTCCTGGCCCGATTTAAAGGCCCGGTTTATCCAGAATTTTAAGGATACGTGCAAACAACGCATGTCGATTGTGGATTTGGATGCCTGCGCCCAAGAAGAGGGCGAGTCCATGACCCATTGGGTGCGCCGGGTAAAAGCTATCTTGCACTCGTCGGATAACATCAATGCCGGCTCAACAGTCCTAATGTTGGAGAAAAATTGCCATTTTTGCCTCTTAAACAGAAGCTAGGGCGGCTCAAGTGCCATTGCAATGACATGGGGGAGTTGATGGCGGCTCTGATTAAATATGCACTCTGATAGTACAAAGGACCCCGAATTTGATGATGAAAATACGGGAAAGGGAAAGAAGAGTGGCAACACCAAGGGCCAGCATCATAACCTGGCGAGTCATGGGGGCAATGGTAAGCGCAAGGCCAATAACAACTCAGATTTTGTGGCCAATACCAACACGCAGAATAATGGTCAACATCGTAAGGGAAAGCCACCTCCTCGGACAGGAGGGTCGGGCATAAATCTTGAGCAGATGATGAATGAGCCTTGCCCGAGGCATGGTACACAGGAAAGGCCGTCCAGTCACCTTTGGAAAGACTGCCAAATTATGAGGGAGTTCAAAAATTCAAATTTGTTCCAGAACAGTCATGGGCCGGGTGGTAGCTCAGGCTCCGGTGGTGGCGGTTCTCATGGCCCGGGTTACGGTGGTGACGGTTCTAATTCCGGTTTTCACGGTCACCCAAGCAATCAAAGCAGTCAGGGTGGTTATCATCAACAGTTCGGTCAGGGGAATCAGCAACAACAATCTGGGTATCAAAGTAACCCGAAGCAGTTGAATAGTGGGCAGTACCATGTCTTCATAACGAGTTTATGCAAGCGAGATCAGAAGCTCCGTAAAAGAGCCGTAAACACCGTTGAGCTGACGGTTCCCCGTTATCTGTGATGGTCCGAGCAGCCCATTGTGTGGAGTCGTGAGGATCACCCACCCCGGGTCGATATCCGGGTCAATTGGCTTTGGTGGTGGCGCCTCAGGTTGGAGGGTACAAGTTCACCAAGGTACTCATGGATGGAGGCAGCAGTATTAATATCCTTAATTATGAAACTTTTCGTCGCATGGGATTGACTGATAAAAGTCTTAAGTCGTCGAACACTGTTTTTCACGATGTGGTGCCTGGTAAGTTGGCATACTCGGTTGGCAAAATATCTAGGAGTGGCTTTTGGGGATGAGTATGATTCCAGATCTGAGACGTTGACTTTTGAAGTGGTTAAGATCAAAAGCCCTTATCACGCTCTGTTTGGACGGCCGGCTTATGCCAAGTTCATGGCACGACCTTGCTATGTCTATCTGCAACTCAAAATGCCGGGTCACAAGGGGACTATCATAGAGCATGGAAGCCGGAAGATAGCTTTGGAGTGTGAAGAAGGTGACGCCGTGTATCCTGAGTCTGTTTGTGCAACATAAGAGTTGAAGTTTTATAAAGATAATGTTGACCCGACAGATATGACATCTTTGAAGAAGCCAACTATGGAGCATGACCCAGTCTTGAAGTTCAAATCAGCGGATGACACTAAGCTAGTTGATTTCATTCCTGGCGATTCGTCCAAGCAGTTCAGCATCAGTGCTAATTTGGATCCGAAATAGGAAAGCACGCTCATCGAGTTCATCCGTGAGAACCGGGACATCTTTGCATAGAAACCATCTGACATGCCAGGTGTACTGAGGGAACTCGCTGAGCACACTCTCAGTATTGATCTGAAGTTTAAACCGGTCAAGCAATTCCTTCGTCGTTTTAATGAAGAGAGGCGTGAGGCCATCGGTGAAGAAGTGGCCTGGCTCTTGGCGGCTGGATTTGTTGTTGAAGTTTTTCATCCTGAATGGTTGGCTAACCTGGTGCTGGTGCTTAAGAAGAATGACACTTGGTGTATGTGTGTGGATTACACGAATTTAAATAAGGCTTATCCGGCTGATCCTTTTGCTCTCCCTCGTATTGATCAAATTATTGATGCTACGGCAGGTTGTGAGCGTTTGAGCTTTTTGGATGCTTATTCTGGTTATCATCAGATCAAAATGGCAATTAAGGACCAGGAGAAGACAACATTCATTACTCCGTTTGGATCCTTCTGCTATGTATCCATGCCCTTTGGGCTCAAGAGTGCCCAGGCGAGTTACCAACGATGTGTGCAAAATTGCCTTCATAGTCAAATCGGGCGTAATGTTCATGCTTATGTGGATGACATTGTGGTGAAGTCTAGGAAGAAGGAGACCCTGATTGATGATTTGAAGGAGACCTTTGACAACCTCCGGGTTTATAAGATGATGCTTAACCCGGCCAAATGTGTTTTTGGTGTACCAGCCGGTCAGCTTTTGGGTTTTCTTGTTTCTAAACGAGGTATTGAAGCTAACCCGGAGAAGATAAAAGCCGTCACCTCTCTAGCTAAGCTGGCATGTATTAATGATGTTCAGCGTTTGGCGGGTCGTATTGTGGCCTTAAGCCGGTTCATAAGCCGGTTGGGTGAGAAGGCTATCCCTCTTTACCAGATGATGAAGAAGACAGATCACTTTGTCTGGAGTGATGCTGCTAATCAAGCATTTGAGGACTTGAAGAAACAGTTAGCTGAGCCGCCCATTTTGGCTGCTCCCATTGATAAAGAGCCTTTGCTATTATATATGGCTGCCAATAGCCGAGCTATTAGTGTTGCCATTGTGGTGGAAAGGAAGGAAACAGGCGAAGAATATCCGGTTCAACGGCCGGTTTACTATATCAGTGAGGTCCTCATTGAGTCCAAACAGAGGTATCCACATTGGCAGAAGCTTGTGTATGGGGGTTTTATGGCTAGCCGGAAGCTTAATCAGTATTTTTTGGGTCATCCTATCACTATGATTAGTTCTGCCCCCTTAGGGGATATCATTCAAAACAGAGAAGCCACAGGTTAGGTAGCCAAGTGGGCCATTGAGCTTGGACCTCATGGTTTAAAGTATGTGCCCCGTACAACCATCAAGTCTCAAGCACTTGTGGATTTTATCAATGACTGGACAGAATTGCAGATCCGTGAGGAGAAGCCGAATAACACATATTGGACTATTCACCTTGATGGGTCCAGGTAGTTGGAAGGCTCGGGGGATGGAGTTGTATTAACTTCCCGACGAGGTGATAAATTTTCTTATGTGCTCCGACTGATGTTCCCTTGTACTAACAATGCAGCTGAGTATGAGGTCTTCGGATGGTTAGGGAGATGATATTAAGCCGGGTGAGGTGTCTCGGCGACTCAGATCTCGTGGCTCAGCAAGTTTCCGGCACTTGGGATTCCAAGGATCCACTCATGGCGGCTTATCATCGAGAGGTTGATGCTATTGCGGGTCACTTTAAGGGTTACCAAGTTGAACATGTTGATCGCAGGAAAAATGAGGCGGCTGACACTTTAAGCCGGTTAGGGTCTCAGCGTAAGCCGGTGCCACCTAACACTTTCCTGGATATTTTGCATAACCCTTCTATCAAATTGCCTACAGAGGAAGATCTGGCTATTCCCGACCCGGAAGCACAATTGATGGCGGCTCTTCATGTGACTCCTGATTGGATAGTTCCATATTTGGCTTATATGACCCAGGGCGAGTTACCTAAGGATGAAACTTTGGCCAGGCAGATAACCCGGCAGTCTAAGTCAATGACTATCGTTCATGGAGAGTTGCATCATCGCAGTGTCATAGGGGCGTTTCCACGTTGTGTTTCCCCCGAGGAGGGCTGTGATATTCTGCGTGAAATTCATGAAGGTGTGGCCATCATGCCGGTTCTAAGTCTCTTGTGGCTAAGGCTTTTCGTCATGGGTTTTATTGGCTGACGGTTCACGCTAATGCTGAGGATCTAGTCAGTAAATGTGATGGTTGTCAGAAATTCTCCCGATGAGCTCATGTGCCGACTCAAGAATTGAGGATGATTCCAATTACTTGGCCGTTTGCAGTCTGGGGGCTTGATATGGTTGGGCCTTTTAAAAGGTCCAAGGACAAAAAGACCCACCTTTTGGTGGCGGTTGAAAAATTCACAAAGTGGGTCGAAGCAGAACCGGTCAGTAAGTGTGACGCGGCAACGACGGTTCAATTCATCAAAAAGGTGATTTTCCGCTTTGGTTTTCCCCACAACATTATAACTGATAATGGCACTAACTTGTCCAAGGGTGCTATGAAAGAGTTCTGTCAACGTGAGCATATTCGACTTGATGTATCGTCCGTGGCTCACCCCCAATCTAACGGTCAAGCTGAGAGAGCCAATCAAGAAATTTTGAGAGGCATCAAGCCCCGGCTTATGGTTCCTCTATAGAGGATGCCATGTTGTTGGGTGGAGGAGTTACCTTCCGTGCTATGGGGTATCAATACTACCCCAACAGATCTACGGGTTACACGCCCTTCTTCATGGTTCACGGAGCAGAGGTGGTTCTCCCTAGTGACATCCGTCATGAATCGCCCCGTATGGCGGCTTATGTTGAAGATGACAATGAAAAATCACGTCAGGATGCACTTGACCTGTTAGATGAGGAGCGTGACATCGCGACGGCTTGTTCGGTGATATACCAGCAAGATATGCACCGTTATCACAGCCGCCGGGTTAAAACCAGAGCTTTTCAAGAAGGTGACTTGGTGCTCCGGCTTATTCAGGATCAAACTGATATGCATAAACTATCCCCACCTTGGGAAGGGCCTTTTATGGTCAGCAAGAATCTGAACAATGGATCATACTACCTTGTCGATGTTCGAGATCACAAGGACTCACGCACGTCGGAGGAGGAGACCCGTCGACCGTGGAATATTGCTCATCTTTGGCCTTACTACACTTGAGCCACCGGCTCTTACAATGTACATATCTTAACAATGTATATTATGATGTTATAATAAAGCCGACATCCCTGATAAAGCAGGGCCTCTGTTGTTTCATTTCCAAGAGTAACGAGTCTTTTTCATTTCAATGGTCACTTGGGGGCTTCCTGCTCATATTTGAAGCATAGCTGTGAATATCCCTCTTGATTGGCGCAATGCCACACTTATGGTCACTTGGGGGCTTCCTGCTCATATTTGAAGCATAGCTGTGAATATCCCTCTTGATCGGCGCAATACCACACTTATGGTCATTTGGGGGCTTCCTGCTCATATTTGAAGCATAGCTGTGAATATCCCTCTTGATCAGCGCAATAGTCACCTAGGGGCTTCCTACTCATATTTGAATCATATCTGTGAATATCCCTCTTGATCGTCTCAATGCCACCAACCACTTGGGGGCTTCCTGCTCATATTTGAAGCATAGCTGTGAATATCCCTCTTGGTCCGGCTCATACGCCGTGGTTACAAAGCACATGGGGGCTTCCTGTTCAAACATAGGTGTATTCACCAAAGATAACATAGCGTTACTACCCTCGTGACCTGGCTTGGAACACTAGGCCATGTAGCCTCAACTTTTGCAGCTTATATTTGAGTATCTCCATGGTTTATGATAACCCGGCCTGGCTTTGGATGATAAGTCGCTAGTATATGATGATATTAAATACTCAGAAGTATTGTCTTCTAAGTTTTTGGTTATCACCCTTACTGCTTTGGTATGATAAGCCGACAGTTTAATAACATATCACAGGTATGAATTTTTTTATTATATTTAATTCTCATTAAACCGACCCTGGTTATGCACTATTTTAGTCACCAGTGGTTTTATATGGGGTATTATGACCCGTCCTGTGGTAAACCGCCAGGGCACTTGTGATTTACTTGTGTGCAGGGTAATGATTAATCTCACCTACATAAGTCGCCGTCATCGTAAGCATAAAATGATAGATTTTTCAACTGGCGGATCAAACAGTGTTGCACAAAACAAAAACATGCACAATGGCACGACAGATCAAAGTTTCACTAGCCTATTACATGACTCAGTGAGCCAATAAAGATCAAGTGTTTTCAAAGGATCAAATATGTAAACCGCCCGGCAGATCACTCTTCTTGGCCTTGCTGACTTGAGGCTTCTGGATCATCCTTCTCTGGTTCTTCGTCCTCCTCCGCCGTCTAGAAATTTGGTGATGACCAATCGATTCCACACAAGGCTTGAAATTCAGCTTCATCATCTATAAGTTCGGACGGTTCAACTTCAGGGGCAAAAGTATGCTTACAGATTGGGGGGATTAGATCCATCACTTTGTAAGCCGGCATAGGCATCTTCTGATTCTCCATGCTATAAGCCGGCTGGTATTTTGAAAGATCCGTTTCATTTGCAATCAGGCTGGCTGGGGGATGTATCTCCTTTACGCAGGCGGCAAAGTCTTTCTTCTCAAAGGGAGTGCCGTCTTCCTTTAAGCTCGGATACCCAGTAGCTATCTCGGCCGGTCTAGCTCCATTAGCCATGCCTTGGCCCGACTTAAAGCTGTCACGGCACCGACTCTTGCAGATGATCGCTTCATCTCATCCATCCTAGCAGGCAGCACAGAGAGTTTTTTCAAGACATCAATCAGGAGAGTAGGTGCTTGATTTGTTGGAGAAATTGTGGCCAGTGCACGCTGAGCTACAGTATATAGCTATTCAACAAGTGTGTAAACAGCCTTGAGCTTCACAAGCATATCTTGGTTAAGATTGCTGCTCCAGGGACCTGAGTAATAGTCATAAATTGGTTAGAGGTGGTTTATGCCATCAAGGAAGAGATTCAGTTTTGATGTTAGCAAGGCGACTCACCAAAGATAGCAGAAACCATCTGGGATACACAGTGCTTTAAACCGGTGAGCTCAGTGGTCACCTCTTGCAGAGCCGCCTCCGCTTTTTCAGCCCGCTGCGTCAAAGCGGTTTTCTCTTCAGCCCAGGCATTTCTTTCAGCCTCAAAGCTGGTCTTCAATTTTTCCATTTCAGCCACGCTAAATTAGAATTTTGAATCGGCTTTCCGGGTCTCAGATTCTTAATTCTCCAGCCGGGTCTTTGCATCAGCCAATTGTGATTGAACTTCAGCAGTGGCGTCCTGTACAAACACAGAGTTGCAAACACATTCATATCCGGTTTATAGGAATATAAGTCCCAAGTACTTTGCAAGCAAGAGTACTTGGCACTTGGAGGCTAATGCCTGCCGAAAAATTCTTCATACAACGGCTCATGTGAATAAGTCCCAAGCACTTTGCAAGTAAGAGTACTTGGCACTTGGGGGCTAATGAATATTGCTTGCGTCTCCTTACTACTTTATGATGACCTGGTTGTGCCGTAAACAATCACAACCGGTTCAAGGGGGCTATACAGCTAAGCCCTCCTTTATAAACAATAGTTAACATGACCGGCTCATTCATGCTGATTAAACCGGCCCTTGGGGACTACAGATGCAATGTTAATTGTTTAAAATCCGGTTTAACTTCAATGGTGAAAGCCGGCTTTGGAAGGATTCTACCAAAGATGCTCATGGTTATTCTAAGTCTACATCATATTCAATCCTATCATACCCAGTAGACTTGAGGGCTGGCAGGATGTACATAACTTATTTAAGCAGGAATTCATACCTCATATTTTTAATGCATCTGCTTCACCATATCGATTTCAAGATCGCGGTTGGTGTGTATTTGGTTGAGGTAGCCAGAGAGTACTTCACTACTGCTCAATTGAGAATAGTGGGCGACATCAAATCTCACTTTCCGCTTTTCAATGAACTCCTGTTTAGCGGAGTGCTTAGCCAAGACAGTTGAATTTCCCGACTCTTTAAAGCTGGTGCCAGTGATCATAACATCTTCACTATGCTCTTCTGATGGTTTAAGTGGGCTTGATGATTCGGTGTTCAAAGGATTGGTATTTGTGTGGTCATGGGAAAGATCAGGAATTTCCGGCGGAACATCATGCGCAGGTTCTTCTGGTTGTTTTTCAAAAGCGTCTGATGCTGGGACTTGCTGCTCCGGTTCAACGACTTTAGGATCTTCAGCCAGCTTGGTCACCTTTGCCTTCTTGCTAGGCTTTGCTTTTCCACTGCACAGGTTATGACAAGTCAGTACAAGTATAAGAGCATAAGGAGGTAGCAAATAAAAAGTAATTGTTGTTACCTAGGGGCAGTTTTGAAAGCCGGCAGCTGGGTCTGCGATGAGTCACCGGAGGAAGAGCGAGAAGCCTCCTGTTGTTTGAATCAGAAGAATTAAGTGGCTGGCAAATGAGACCCACCTGTGGGTAAAAAGAGTTTAAATTTGGTAAGACCTTGTTTCGGTGCTTCCGCGGGGCTGGAGTATTCAGTAAGCCGGAGGACAATTCTTCACCTCTGCTGGTCCGAGTCTGTTGCCGTTGCTCGTGCTGCTGTTGCTTCAAAAGAAAGTGAGGATCCAAATGAGCTAAGGGGTGTGAAAAGCTTACTTTCCGGGTTACTTGTCGAATTTTCTGTCCTGGCAAAGGTGCTAAGCTGGAGGAAATAATAGTTACCTCTTCTTCAACTGCTTGGCTGGCCCCCCGTGTCATCCTGATAATAATCAGTGTCAATAAGATAGTTGAAAAAGGAGCAAAGGGAGTCAAGGGCTACCTCCGACTCAGAGCTGTCATTCAGTTCAAACATCCCGGAAGCACTTGATTTCTTCTTAGTTTTCTTGGCGGCTTTCTTGGCAGCCCTAGCCTTTTTGGCAGCTTCATGATCATATTTCTTTTTCCAAAAATCAGATTCAACCTGTGAAAGTCATCAAAGTTGAGTTAATAGAGTATTCGAATGATGAGGTAAAAGTAAGTAAGTTGGAGACTCACATCCGGTGGCGGGTTAAGTTTGCAGAAAGGGTTCAGACCCACTTTGTTGCAGTCTTCCGAATCTTCATTCAGAAGGGTCTTTGTCATCTCATTGATTGCCTCGTCAGTTGAACGCACGAAGCTGTGGCGCAGTGGATCCTTTGTACCCCCATGTAGGTACACATTAACCTGGGTCGACAGCTCAAGGGTATGATTCTCCAAGAAACCCAGCACCGAACCAAGTCAATGCCGGTTAACCCATTTCTCAGCAGAGGCTTGACCTTTGCAATGGTAGGAGCAAGCTTTGCATGTTCAGCAGTGGTAAACTTTTCAGGAAGACGATGCTTTGGGTCAAGACGCTGGACACGATAACCCGGTAGGGGATTCTCGTCAGCCGGAGAAGTATCTTTGCAGTAAAACCATGTCTGGTTCCGGTCTTTAGGGTGACTCAGCAAGCAAGCCTAGGGGAAGATAGCATCTCTTCTTCGTTAAACTGAGATTCCGCCAAGTTCCAAGCTGGGTCCGTTCGTGAACTTGTTTTGGCGGTTCAAATAAAAATATTCTCTAAAGAGTTCAACGCTGGGCTCCTCTTGAAGGTACACTTCACAGGAAACTCAAAAGTTGCAGATATTTGACACAGAATTGGTTCCGATGTCCTGAGGATGAAGTTGAAAGAAGTGCAGAACATCTCGGAAAAATTTAGAACCGGGTGGTGAGAAGCCCCGACTCATGTGATCAGTAAAAACAATGACTTCATCATCCTTTGGCTAAGGTTTTTCTTCGTCTGGATTGGGGGCGCGATAATGCATGACATTTTTTGCTGGCAGATACCCGATTTTGACAAAGTCTTTGAGCGTATTCTCAGTGACAATGGAGGGACCCCAATTACATGAAGTGTCTGTCTTTGGCGGCATTGTGAAGAAAGAAGCCTATCAGAAAGAATTTTTTTACTGGTTTAAGTTGATTCATTAAGCCGGAAGTAAAACGCTACAATATAAATTCATAGTGGCAGCTTAAATGGGGCCTAATGATTATATGGATAGTTATAAACCGGTGATGTAAGCCGCCATGACAGCAATGGTATTCAAGATCTGACAAGAGCGAATTCTACAAAGTGTCGAAGCAAACAGGTTTCATAGATTGATGCTAGGATTTTGGATCTGCGATACTTCGGATAATGGAAAATATGTTTGACCTAAATTACAGAGCTCAAGCAGTTCATATGTTCAGATTGGTTTTTTCCTACACAAAGGAGATGATCTAATAACAAAAACAAGTGTCACAGGCTGCCACCGTGCAGGAGAAGTGCTAAGTTTGGATCAAAGTTGTAAGCTACAGTGAAGAACAAGGATGAACTCTGAAGAACTTCGAAGAAACCCTAACAGAGATCTACAGTGGAGAAAGGAGAGGCACTTACTGGATCCACCGAGCAACGGAGAGGCGCAGCGTTTTCTCTGGTCTTTTTCAGGTCGATGCAGCGGCCGGAGTCGAGGAAGCCGACGAGTTCGGCGGCGGCGGTGCTCAGGCATGCAGGTGCGTTGCGAAGGGAGAGGTTGGAGATGAGAAGAAGAAGGGGGAAATGGAAAGGCTATCAGGCCCTATTTATAAGGAAGGGTAACAGGTGGGCGCGAAAAACGAGGATGCCAAAGAATGATTATCCAACTAATCGGACGCCTCGATTTCTGAGATGATTATTAAAGATAAGGATCTATTAAATATGCTGGGTATTGTGCGAAATTAATGACAGATGATGTCATGGCGGTTTTCCGTAATTCCAGGAGACACTACAAAAAAAATACACTTCCGTGATGATACGTGTTTGTCATAGTAGGTCGCGTTTTTTGTCATGCATGTACATCCATGACAAATTTATGACAGAATCAAGATAGTCATACATGTGCTGTCGTAGAAGTGTTCCATGACATTACCAAAATTATCATCATGGAAGTGTCCACTTCCATGACGATAAATCGCGCGTCACAGAAGTGCTTTCGTCAAGGGTGACCGACACGTGGCATCCACCGTAACGGAACACCGTTAAGCTATCGGGTCGGGTTTTGAATTCGATAACCCATTAACAGCCCCGACCAATGGGGATTTTCCACGTGTAAAATCATCATTGGCTGGAGGAAACACGTGTCGGCTCATCGTTGGGACAGATGTCATCCACTCATTGGACGGAAGGCGCCTATGATACGCCGACACGTGGCATGGCCCAACAGAGGCCCATTCTTGTGAAAAGGCCGGCCCAGTAAAAATTAGCAGGCCAGCCCATATAAGGCCTATTTGTGTCAGGTCCATTTAAGCCCACGGCCCATACGAGATGTGCCAATTCGGCCCGTCAATTGCCTGCTAAAGATTTGACACCATTGCAGCCCATCGTCAGTTCGAGCCCGTTAACAGCCCGCTATATATTTGGGCTCAATATCGGCTCGATGAGATTTCAACCTGTTAACGGCCCATTTAATGGATGGGCCAATTTTCAGGATGTACATCTTTCGGCCTTTTAGCGACCCATTTAAATGTTGGGCTAATTTCCGGTCCGGTGTGTCTTTCAGCCTGTTGACGGCCCATAAATCTGATGAGCCATTTGTTGTCGGACCTGAGTTTCGGCCTTTTAGCGGCCCATTTAAGTGTTGGGCCAATTTCTGGCCCGGTGTCACTTTCAGCCTGTTGACGGCCCATAAATCAGTTTGGCCATTTGTAGTCGGACCTGAGTTTTGGCCTTTTAGCGACCCATTTAAGTGTTGGGCCAATTCCCGACCTTGTGTGCCTTTCGTCCTGTTAACGGACCATAAATGAGTTGGGCCATTTGCAGTCGGACCTTAGTTTTGGACTTTTAATGGCCCATGCCCTTCATGGTCCAATACCAGCCCGGTTTCTCTTTCGGCCTGCTAAAGGCCCACAATACAGTTGGGCCATTTACAATATGACCTGACTTTCAGCCTCTTAGCGGCCCATGGTCTTCATGGTCCAGTACAAGCCCGCTGTCTCTTTCGGCCTGCTAAAGGCCTATAGTATAGTTGGGCCATATGTAGCCCAAACTTATTAACGGCCTGTTAACGGCCCGTGAAATAAATTGGGGCCACCTGTTGCCTGGTTCGATGTCGGCCTATTAACGACCCGGGAGGTAAGAGGGCCGGCCATTAACTTTCGGCCTAGTAGCGGCCCATTAACTTAATGGCCCACTAAAGTTCGAACATGTCTTTAGGACAAATTAGATAATTTGAGCCCATTACGACGAGCAATTATGCACAGGACCAAAACCGATCAAGCAAAGGTACGACATACAGGGAATAATGTTGCACATCCAGCATATATTACAGGAAATTACATCCACTGGGCAATCAAAGATTGATGCCAGTGCAAATAAATGAGCAGAACCTAACCATCTACAACGTCACAATCTGCAACCTCAGCACAGATGACGCCCATAAGCATGTGGGCAAGTTCTTTCTGATCTGCTACACTGTCTCTGAAAACATTGATCAGTTGTTGTGTCGCACGACTCTACACCTCTGATTCATCCACCATTTCCATCATTGCTTCAGCCATTAATTGGTTCACAAACATACATTTATTCCGTTGCATTCGAGACAGAGGATACTGAACAGATTCAGATGGCGATTTTGGCAGGCTTGTATTATTGATAGTGGAGAGTGTCTCGACCACTGCATCATAACATAAATTAGGACGGGAAACAAACAGATTAATCATGAGTTATTGACATATTACCTAGCCTAGATTTACTGGAAAGAAACAATGGGGTTGCCTTGCTGTTTTCAGAGTTTATCTTCTTATCTTCAGCAGCCTGCACAAAATTAACACACTAGCATTGCTATCATTGGCCAAGTCAGATAATAGGAAAGCAACATTGACACAACGAACGCTTGGGCAACTAGCCTACACCAAATTAACACAATATGGCACAGCTATCATCAGCCAGGTAAGGTAGTACGAAAGCAACATTGACACAATGAATGAATGGGCAACCAGAGAAGCACTACAATTCAGTAATGTGCATGATATGAGATAGTACATTCATGCAGCTCAGTATGCAAAACTACCAGGCAGTTTTCCTTACAAAAATCAACATTGGCGCCTTTAACATTTTGCTACAACTAATTTTAGATCAGATAAAGGTTAGATTCACGTCGATTAACAAAATACATGTTGATGTAAAAATATAGTGATATACAACAGGTACTTACATCAGCATTGGAGCACAGAGAATTCCCGCAAGACATTTTCCTTGAATACGATCCCAATGGAGGAAGTCTTCTATCATTTAACCTTATTTTCTAAAAGAGAGATGGGTAAGAAACATGTAGAAAATATGATCAGAATGCTATAAAATTTCATGATGCGAGGATACACACACGCTTCTTAGAATGGAGTTGACATTCTTTTGCTGGACTGGAGCGGACTAGTTCTTTGGCCACTGGAATCTGCTTATTATCAGTGGGAGTTGGGTTTCTCTGTGCTGGAGCAGTATCTATGAAAAATGGAGTTGGTTTATTATCTCCTGGCATTTGGATCTTTTGCAAAGACCTGGTTTGTAACCCTTCAGATTCTAACATAGCCGTCTTCCCCTTGCATGCCTTATATAGAAGAATGGTGATTCAGTTATAAAACATGCTACAACAGAGATGGAATAGGTACTGAAGAATAGAAAGGCATGACATATTGACATGTATCCCTTCCATCCGGAAATAAATGGACGGGTCTAGACGTATTTCAGTTCTAGATACATCCAGTTTTATCCATTTCTGCGACATTTAATCCGGACGGAGGGAGTATGATGTAAGAGCTAGGGATACGACAGGACAACACAGTAAAAAAACACTGAAAAACCCACTGCAGAACCAAAGTATTCAAACCCACTGATATGAGATAGTACACTCATGCAGCTCAGGATGCAAAACTACCAGGCAGTTTTCCTTACAAAAATCAACATTGTGGCCTTTAATCATACATTTTGCTACAACTAAATTTAGATCAGATAAAGGTTGGATTCACGCCGATTAACAAAATGCATGCTGATGTAAAAATATAGTGATATACAACAGGTACTTACATCTACATTGAAGCACAGAGAATTCCTGCAAGAATCTTTCCTCATAAACGATACCATTGCAGAAATTCTTCTATCTGTTAAGCTTATTTTCTAAAAGAGAGATGGGTAAGAAACATGTAGAAAATATGATCAGCATGCTATAAAATTTCATGATGCAAGAATACGCACACGCTTCTTAGAATTGAGTTGACATATTTTTGCTGGACTGGAGCGGACTAGTTCTTTGGCCACTGGAATCTACTTATTATCAGTAGGAGTTGGGTTTCTCTGTACTGGAGCAGTATCTATAAAAACTGGAGTTGGTTTATTTCCTCCTGGCGTTTGGATCTTTTGCAAAGGCCTTGTTTGTAACCCTTCTGATTCTAACATAGTCGTCTTCCCCTTGCATGCCTTGTATAGAAGAATGGTGCTTTAATTATAAAACATGCGACAGCAGAGGGATGGAATAGGTACTGAAGAATAGAAAGGCATGACATATTGACATGTATTCCCTCCATCCGGAAAAAATGGATGGGTCTAGGAATATTTCAGTTCTAGATACATCTTTTTTATCCATTTCGGCAACATGTAATCCGGACGGAGGGAGTATGGTGTAAGAGCTAGGGATACGACAGGAAAACACAGCAAAAAAAAACAATAGTTGAATGTAAAACTATATGCTAGCGGAATACGTACAGAAATAACTAAGGCAACATACACGTGTATGATTGGGAAAATAAGATGGCATTGCAACAGAGCACTAGAACATCACTTCAATGTAAAAAAACATGGTATGGCATACAGATGAAGTACATACTGATGAATAACAATGCATAAGATATTCAGAAGCATGATGTCCAATTAAGCAGATGGCATTGCGATAGAGTAGAATGACAGTACTTGAATTTGAAAACATGTTATCATGAATGGAATAGGTACTGAAAAACAGGAAGGCATGACATATTTACATGCATGATCAGCATGCTAAGCACATGGCATTGCAACAGAGTAGATACACTCCAGGATATTACATGCATGTTGTACCCATATCACAGGCCAAGTTAGAGCAAGGACCTTGTGGGGTGAAGAGGATTCATCATCTTTCTGCAAGTCTTCTGAAGAACTGCCTTTACATGTTCCATCATATTGGGTATCATTGACATCAAGTTTATTGGCCTTTACATTGCTCCGTGAGGTTCTTGTGGATATATCAGTGTGTGCAATTATATCTGACATGCATAGAAGACAACTAGTAGTTAGATTTATGTAGATGAGTGCCTGTAGGAGACGACATAAATAGTAGGACTGGGGTTAACTAGCAGCAACAGGTCTCATAAACTAAAGGGAGAACACAGATGAAAGCCACATAATATGTATCGTTTGTACTCAAGATTAACTAGATGGCACACAAAAGTATTAAAGAACAACATAGGTAATAATAGAAGTGGTATAATACTATAATCACCAGCCTGTGGGATAGCATTGCTGATGGATGATAACTATGGAACAACGTTACCTAAAGAACAAGTATCTTAGTTGAACTATGGAACAGCGTGAACTCCTGAACAAGACCCGTAAGAGATCAGCATGAATATACAGTGAAATGTGATGATCTATTTTCCGTGCTTAGATGAATAACAAAGCCATAAATGTTGCACACAAGTAAGATGAGGATACAACCTATCTGGTTGCCATCCATAGCAGTGAGCATCATGTGCTGACTTGTCAATGGCCCTGCAGTTGTTGTGGCTGTCCATGTCGGGCACGTGCATTCGATGCAGGGAACTGTTGAGTGGGGACTGTAGCTCCCTTCTGGTGTATGCTTCCCTTGTTGGAGCAGCTGCGGTGAGTCGGAAGACGGTGTGTCTGAAGATGCAGATAACGCATAATGTTAAGAACGACATATCTCTTTGATTTGAAGAAATACACTAAGAGATCAACAGCAAGGTACGAGAGTGATCACACGTCTGTTGGCTGAAGACTAAATTGGGGTCACATGATTTTATTTTATTTTGGTATTGACCGATCTACGCCAGATGGCTTGATGGCCGTCTTGTGCCTCCCGGCTAACACTGTTCGGAATCTTCCCCGAAGAGCCAGCGACCAACGGCAGAGCAGCCTGCCTCCGCCGTCCGTGGCCCCGGCCAAAACCCCGCTCCCCGCCCCACCGCACTACCGTGGTTGCACCGCCCCTGGGCCAATCCACAAAGACTCCCCGTCATCCAAATCCGGCGGCGGCAGTACCTTCAACCCACGCAACTCTAAAAGATAGCCATCTAAGCGCTGCTTCCATGGCGAACTTGCGGCCCCGCACCCTTACGTTAGACACCAGCCAACCGGCAGCCTAGGAGCTCCGCCGCCTCGAGGGGTGCTGCTTCCCATTGGGAATCGATTGGCCCAAAATAAAAATTCAGACAACGGACGCCTAAATAAAGCGATTTGAGATGAGTGTGCGACCTATCTGGCAGCATGGTGAAGTAGGCAGGTCCAACTGCCGAGTCGGTGAGGCCGGCGCGGTTGCGGTGGCGACCGGCGGCACGGAAAGAGCGATGTCGCGACGGTCGACGGCTACGCGTAAGCAGCGCCAGGACTCTGGACAGATCCGAAGTTGGAGCCGCTCCGACACCGTGAACAACGGCGGGGGTGAGTCAGCTCCGGCACGGTTAACGCGGCCGTCGTCGAGGCAGCACCAGCAGCACGGAGTAAGAGGCACACGGCCTAGTGCACGATGGCAATTGGACAGCGTCTCCGGCATTAGGGAGGAGGGCGGCTGTCAAATTGGTGCAGTGGGGGCGCCATGGTGGTGGGGCTGAGGTTTCGCGGCTCGGGAGAAGGGAGCTTCCCGGGGAGAAGGTGATTTGACGCCCACGAGGTATGAATGGGGGCGGGCGGGGGGGAATTGGGAGAGGAGTGGAACCATGTCTTACGGACGCATTTGTCTGAAATGTGAGGGGGAGTTACAGTTCTACCCTTGCCTATAGGCTTCTCGGCTTGGGTCTATGTACTGAGGGTTGGGGATAGTAGAGTAACTTTGCTTCTCCCCAAATAGTGGGCGGGAGCGATTTCGGGTGAGGAGGGCGTGTTTTGAACTATAGTGGGCGCGAGCGATTTCGGGCGAGGAGAGCGTTTTTGAAATAGTGGGCGCGAGCGATTTCAGGCGAGGAGAGCGTGTTTTGCGGACCATGGTTTATGAATTATTCGGCACATGTCATTTCGGCCGAGGAGAAGGCGTGCTTGGATGAAGTTACGAACCTACCCTCGATGTACAACAGGCCAATTGATGTGTGTCCCACATAGGACGGTAATTTCACATCTCCCATTTATTTGCTCGGGCGAATTCCATCGAGCAGAGAGGATGTTTCACGGTTCGTTCAAATTTTTGGAGAACGAGCATCCACGTCTACCTTACCAAGTCGATTCGAATCAAAATTTGAAATATTAGCTTGCCACTTCTTTTTTAGATGGAGAGATGATGCTCGGGAGTAATGTGTTTTTACATGCTCGTTGCTAGCGATTTAGTATATGACAAATAGTTGACCCACTCAAAAACGTGAATCAAACCCAAAATGAAATATCTCGATTCAATGAACTAGCTCGTTCAGTAGGTCAAATAGTGAACTAAATCCAAAATTGAACACCTCAATCGAGTAGCATGTTGTACAATATTATAATACTCCATGAACATGTTGAAAGTCAAATTAATGAACTTGTTTGATATACGCATATATCCGTTCATGTGTGGATTGCAGACAACATGTTCTCCAATTTAAATATTTGAATGCAAGTTTATATCGAAACATGGTTTATATCAGTATTTGATGCATAAAACGCGACCTCCCCCTCTCCCCGGACTCCTGTTCTCTCTCTCTCTCTGTGTGTGTGTGTGTGTGTGTGTGTGTGTGTGTGTGGGTGGGGGGGGGGTCTTTCTAGTTTGCATTCATATATACACCATCTATAGGTCTCTCTCGCACACTATGTATGATACTCTAGCTAGTCCAAGCTAGATATCTTGGGTGCACTCATCGTACACACACAAATTCCTTGGCTCTTTGCCCGTAACTCTCTCACGCACCACTATGTCGTCTCGGAGCTCTTCCCCCCCTCTCTCAAACTCTCCATCCACCTGGGTCACACATAGACATGCATATCTCACTTGCACTCGATAGGCCCATCTAAAACTCTATCTCTCTCCCTCATTCTCTCTCCATCTCACACGCACACACACACAATCTCATGCCCAGCTAGCCAAGTATGATGGTCTCTCACTCAATTGTAGGCACACCCAGTCCCCCTATATGTATATGACTAGCTAATCTTAGTCTCCATCACAAACATGTGCATGGTCTATCTCGATTTCTCTCGGGGCATCTTTCTATCGCGCACGCACTCCCTCGATCTCCCACCCATATAGTCCCCTCACGATCTCGAGGGGATCTCTCTATCACAAACACACCCTCTCTCCCTCCCCATGCGTCCATGCCATCCATGTGTCCCTCTCGACCTTTTTTCCTTGTTGGCCACACCTCTATTGGACATGTGCTACAGGGGTGTCTCTCTCCGTTGCAAACAATCACACACTAGCTATCTTCGTGTATGTCCTCGCCTCGCTTTTCCATCTCGGAGATGCATGCATGATATGTTCGCATAAGAAACGAAAAAACACACACTCTCTCTAATTTATCGTTTGTTGTCACTTTCTCTTTCACACACATACTCTTTTTGCACACTTACTCATTCTCCTTCACACGCACTTGATCTGTCTCGACTGAGGCACTCTCCTCCGTCCATAGCATATAGATTTATTGAAAAGTCAAACATCACAAAGTTTGACCATGTACGTGGAGAAAAGCAATTACATCTAGTACGACAAACATATACCATTAGATTCACCATGAGATGTAGTTTTGTATGATGTATCTTTGGTATTGTAGATATAAATAACATTTGCATAAATCTGATCAAAGTTTCCAAAGTTTGACTTCTAAAAAATTTACATGCACTGCATTATCGAGCGGATGGAATATCTCTTTTCCCCTCTCAGCTATCTGACACACCACTCAGCCTTATCGGGGCTCCTCAATCTCTCTCAAACTTTATTGGTCAGTTTGATTTGTGACCTGACCCTCATGCCTTGATGGCCGGTACTGCCTGGTGTGGACGTGTGATCACCCACAAGTATAGGGGATCTATCGTAGTCCTTTCGATAAGTAAGAGTGTCGAACCCAACGAGGAGCAGAAGGAAATGATAAGCGGTTTTCAGCAAGGTATTCTCTGCAAGTACTGAAATAAGTGGTAACAGATAGTTTTGTGATAAGATAAATGGTAATGAGCAACAAGGAACAAAATTAAATAAGGTGCAGCAAGGTGGCCCAATCCTTTTTGTAGCAAAGGACAAGCCTGGACAAACTCTTATAATAGGAAAAGCGCTCCCGAGGACACATGGGAATATCGTCAAGCTAGTTTTCATCACGCTCATATGATTCGCATTTGGTACTTTGATAATTTGATATGTGGGTGGACCGGTGCTTGGGTGCTGTTCTTACTTGAACAAGCATCCCACTTATGATTAACCTTTATTGCAAGCATCCGCAACTACAACAAAAGCATTAAGGTAAACCTAACCATAGCATGAAACATATGGATCCAAATCAGCCCCTTACGAAGCAACGCATAAACTAGGGTTTAAGCTTCTGTCACTCTAGCAACCCATCATCTACTTATTACTTCCCAATGCCTTCCTCTAGGCCCAAATAATGGTGAAGTGTTATGTAGTCGACATTCACATAACACCACTAGAGGTTAGACAACATACATCTTATCAAAATATCGAACGAATACCAAATTCACATGACTACTAATAGCAAGACTTCTCCATTGTCCTCAGGAACAAACGTAACTACTCACAAAGCATATTCATGTTCATAATCAGAGGGGTAATAATGTGCATAAAGGATCTGAACATATGATCTTCCACCAAATAAACCAACTAGCATCAACTACAAGGAGTAATTAACACTACTAGCAACCTACTAGCACCAATCCCGGACTTGGAGACAAGAATTGGATACAAGAGATGAACTAGGGTTTGGAGATGAGATGGTGCTGGTGAAGATGTTGATGGAGATTGCCCTCTCCCGATGAGAGGAGCATTGGTGATGACGATGGTGATGATTTCCCCCTCCCGGAGGGAAGTGTCCCCGGCAGAACAGCTCTGCCGGAGCCCTAGATTGGTTCCGCCAAGGTTCCGCCTCGTGGCGGGGGAGTCTCGTCCCGAAAGGTTGTCCCTCATTTTTTTCTCATCGAAAGACTTCATATAGGAGAAGATGGACGTCGGAGAGCCATCAGGGGGCGCGCCCAGGGGGGGCGCCCCCCACCCTCGTGAGCAGGGTATGGGCCCCCCTGGCCTTCATCTTTGGCGATGATTTTTCTTTATTTATTTTAAGGTCTTCCGTGGAGTTTCAGGACTTTTGGAGTTGCACAGAATAGTCCTTCAATATTTGCTCCTTTTCCAGCCCAGAATTCCAGCTGCCGGCATTCTCCCTCTTCATGTAAACCTTGTAAAATAAGAGATAATAGCCATAAGTATTGTAACATAACATGAAATAACAGCCCATAATGCAATAAATATTGATATAAAAGCATGATGCAAAATGAACGTATCAACTCCCCCAAGCTTAGACCTCGCTTGTCCTCAAGCGAAAAGCCGATAACAATAAATATGTCCTCATGTTTAGAGGTAGAGGCGTCGATAAAAACAAAATACGGACATGAAGGCATCATGATTATTTCATAATAGCAACATAAATAGATTTTGTCATATGGTTACTCATACTCAATTGATGATCTTTTCACAAAGCCAAAGTATGAATCAGAAACCTTATTGAGCACCAACAAATTATACCCCCAGTCATTGAAGCAATTGCAATTTATCATAACATCGGAAAGAGTCTATGTTAGAGCTTAAGAGCAAGTCCACATACTCAACTATCACTTAGTCCTTCATAATTGCTAACACTCACGCGATACTTGTGGTTACGGAGTTTTAGTCGGACACAGAGAAAGATAAGATAGGGGCTTATAGTTTTGCCCCACAACCTTTTACCTCAAGGGTAATGTCAACAATAATAATTCATGCTCCCCCACATCCAATTTGATATATATATATATATATATATATATATATATATATATATATATATATATGTATATATATATCATGTTCTTTCCAACATGCTGAGCTTGCCAAAGGAAAAAAATAAAAATGGAAAGGTGAAGATCATCGTGACTCTTGCATAAGGTAGAGGATAATAATAAAAGATAGGCCCTTCGCAGAGGGAAGCAGAGGTTGTCATGCGCGTTTAGGGTTGATGCACAAAATCTTAATGCAAAATAACGTCACTTTATATTGCCCCTTGTATGTGAACCTTTATTATGCAGTCCGTCGCTTTTATTGCGTCCCCAACAAGTTCGTACAAAGTTTATTTTCTCCGCACTAATAAATCATGCATATTTAGAGAGCAATTTTTATTGCTTGCACCGATGACAACTTACTTGAAGGATCTTACTCAATCCATAGGTAGATATGGTGGACTCTCATGGCAAAACTGGTTTAAGGGTTTTTGGAAGCACAAGTAGTATTTTTACTTAGTGCTGAGAATTTGGCTAGCATGAGGGGGAAAGGCAAACTCAACACGGTAGAGGAACCACGACAACATACTTTATCTCAGATGTAAGAAAACATAACTCATTATGTTGTCTTCCTTGTCCAACCTCAACTCTTTAGCATGTCATATTTTAATGAGTGCTCCCAATCATAAAAGATTTCAATGATAATATATCTATATGTGAAACCTCTCTTTCCTTATTCCTTCCTATTAATTGCAACGATGACCAAATCTATATTTGCCAACGCCCAACAACTTTTAATCATCATACTCTTTCTATGAGGAGTCATTACTTTCGCTAAGATCAATATGAACTCTTTGATTCTTTTTATTCTTTTTCTTCTAATCACCCAAGATCATGGCAAAATACTCAAGCCCTTGACTCAACACTAGTCTTTATTATATAGCTCATGGACTCGATTACAAAGAAGGATCATAAAGCAAAACTCAAAACTAGATCATGCCATGACTTTATTCTACTAAATTACGATACTACTAATAGGATGGAACTAAGAAAAACAGTAAAGATAGGAGTTGTGATGGTGATACAATACCAGGGCACCTCCCCCAAGCTTGGCAGTTGCCAAGGGGAGTGCCCATACCCATGTGATTATGTCTCCTTCCTTGTTGTTGGCGGTGGAGGTGTTGATGATGATGCAAGCTTGTCATCCACCTTCCATGGCATAGGCTCACCATCATAGAAGGATGATCGAGTCTCCGGAATCCTCAAATCTGCAGCCAAACTCATCCTTCTGAATCTATATTCATAGTCACAGTTTTGGTTTTGCAGATCATAGATTTGGGCTTGGAGGTGCTCGATCTTCTCATGTAGCTTGAAGATGGCTTCCTCGGTCTTCTTGGCATCCGGCTCATAGTTGTTGCTGAACTCCACGAGCATCTTGTGGGTAGCGTTGATTCCACGCTCCACCATCCCCTGGCACTTGAAAACTTGTTGCTCCATTGCTTCGAGCCTCAACTCCACGCTTCCGGTTCCCTTTGGTCCCTCAACATCGCGGATGTGCAGCAACCCATCACACATCTCAATGGTTTGAGGGTGTCGCAGCACCTCCGCAAGGTAAGGGTTGATCACCTTCTCGAAGAACTTGTCCTTGGAAGCACTTGGGGTCGTCATGATGATCTAGACCTGTCAGAAAAACAGCTCGAAACAAGAACATGGAAGATTTGCGTGATACAAGAGTCAAAACCTTTGGGAGTATATATAATGAATTTTTACCGACCAAAATACGTATCGTGCAAGGAAACGGAGTCCGGAGGGCACACGAGGTGCTCACGAGGTAGGGGGGCGCGCCCAGGGGGTAGGGCGCGCCCTCCACCCTCGTGGAGGCCTGGTGTCCTCCCCGGACTGCTACTTATTTTTCTATTTTTCTAAATATTCCAAAACAGAGAAATATTGCCTTAAAAATTGTTTTGGAGTCGGTTTACTTACTGTACCACATACCTATTCCTTTTCGGAGTCTGGAACATTCTGGAAAGTGTCCTTTATGTATTCCTCCGGGGTTACGGTTTCAATAATATTAGTTTCAACATTTATAGGATTACCTGAGATATAGTGTTTGATCCTTTGACCATTTACCACCTTCGTATTTGTGCCTGCAAAGTTGATGATTTTTATGGCACCGGAACGATAGACCTCCTCGATAATGTAAGGACCTTCCCATTTGGAGAGAAGTTTTCCTGCAAAAAATCTTAAATGAGAGTTGTATAGCAATACATAATCACCTACATTAAACTCACGCTTTTGTATCCTTTTGTCATGCCATCTTTTAACCTTTTGTTTAAACAACTTGGCATTTTTGTAAGCTTGGGTTCTCCATTCATCAAGTGAGCTAATATCAAATAACCTCTTCTCACCGGCAAGTTTGAAATCATAGTTGAGATCTTTAATAGCCCAATATGCCTTATGTTCTAGTTCGAGAGGTAAGTGACAAGCTTTTCCGTAAACCATTTTATACAGAGACATACCCATAGATTTTTGTATGCAGTTCGATAGGCCCATAATGCATCATTCAGTTTCTTGGACCAATTCTTTCTAGACCTATTGATAGTCTTTTGCAAAATTAATTTGAGCTCTCTATTGCTCAATTCTACCTGACCACTAGACTGCGGGTGATATGGAGATGCAATTCTATGATTAACGTCGTATTTAGCAAGCATCTTACGGAAAGCACCATAAATGAAGTGTGAACCACCATCAGTCATTAAGTATCTAGGGACTCCAAACCTCGGAAAAATAACTTCCTTAAGCATTTTAATAGAAGTGTTATGATCAGCACTACTAGTTGGAATAGCTTCTACCCACTTAGTAACGTAATCAACAACAACTAAAATATGTGTATACCCATTAGGGGCAGGAAAAGGTCCCATATAATCAAAGCCCCAAACATCAAATGGTTCAATAACAAGTGAATAATTCATAGGCATTTCTTGACGTCTACTAATATTACCAATTCTTTGACATTCATCACAAGACAAAACAAACTTACGGGCATCCTTGAAGAGAGTAGGCCAATAAAAATCGGATTACAATACCTTATGTGCAGTTCGATCTCCAGCGTGGTGTCCTCCATAAGCTTCGGAGTGACACTTGCGTAGGATCTGTTCCTGTTCATACTCAGGTACACAACGTCTAATAACACCATCTACTCCTTCTTTATAAAGATGTGGGTCATCCCAGTAGTAATGTCGCAAGTCATAGAAAAACCTTTTCTTTTGTTGGTATGTGAAGCTAGGTGGTATAAATTTAGCAACAATATAATTAGCATAATCAGCATACCACGGAGTGCTACGAGAAGTAATTATGATATTTAATTGTTCATCAGGAAAGCTATCATCAATAGGTAGTGGGTCATCAAGAACATTCTCTAGCCTAGACAAGTTATCTGCAACGGGGTTCTCAGCTTCTTTTCTATCAACAATATGCAAATCAAATTCTTGGAGCAAGGGAACCCATTTAATGAGTCTAGGTTTTGCATCTTTCTTTTCCATAAGATATTTAATAGCAGCATGATCTGTGTGAATAGTTACTTTAGAATCAACAATATAGGGTCTGAATTTATCACAAGCAAATACAACTGCTAGAAGTTCCTTTTCGGTAGTAGCATAATTTCTTTGAGCATTGTCTAGAGTCTTACTAGCATAATGGATAACATTCAATTTCTTATCAACTCTTTGCCCTAGAACAACACCTACAGCATAATCACTAGAATCACACATAATTTCAAAGGGTAAATTCCAATCAGGTGGCTAAACAACAGGTGCAGAGACTAATGCTTTCTTAAGTATTTCAAATGCTTCTACACAATCATCATCAAAGACAAATGGTACATCTTTTTGTAATAAATTAGTCAGAGGCCGAGAGATTTTTGAGAAGTCCTTAATGAACCTCCTATAAAATCCGACGTGACCAAGGAAACTTCTTATACCTTTGATGTCCTTGGGACATGGCATCTTTTCAATAGCATCAACCTTGGCTTTATCAACTTCAATACCTCTTTCGGAAACTTTGTGCCCCAAGACGATACCTTCATTAACCATAAAGTGGCACTTTTCCCAATTAAAGACAAGATTAGTTTCTTCGCATCTCTGCAAAACTCGAGCAAGATTGCTCAAGCAATCATCAAAAGAGGAACCATAGACAGAAAAGTCATCCATGAGAACCTCACAAATTTTCTCGCAAAAGTCAGAGAATATAGCCATCATGCATCTTTGAAAGGTAGCAGGTGCATTACATAAATCAAAAGGCATACGTCTATAAGCAAAAGTACCAAAAGGGCGTATAAAAGTAGTCTTTGATTGATCTTTAGCCGACATAGGTATTTGAGAAAAACCAGAATAACCATCTAGAAAGCAATAACGTGTATGTTTGCATAATCTTTATAGCCTTATTTAATTTGCGGAAATCAATTACCATCCTATAACCTGTGATAATTCTTTGCTGAATCAATTCATCTTTATCATTAGGGACAACAGTAATACCTCCCTTCTTAGGGACACAATGGACAGGACTTACCCACTAACTATCAGCAACGGGATAAATTATACCTGCCTCCAGAAGCTTGAGTATTTCCTTTCTTACCACTTCTTTCATTTTAGGATTCAAACGTCGTTGAGGATCTCGAACTAGTTTGGCATCAGCTTCCAAATTTATTTTATGTTGACATAGAGTGGGACTGATGCCCTTAAGATCATCCAGAGTATATCCAATAGCAGCACGGTGCTTTTTCAGAGTTTTCAATAATCTTTCTTCTTCATGCTCTGAAAGGTTAGCACTGATAATGACAGGATATATTTTCTTTTCATCAAGATAAGCATATTTAAGATTACCAGGCAACGAATTAAGCTCAAACACAGGATCACCCTTTGGTGGAGGAGGATCCCCTAGGATTTTAACAGGCAAATTGTGTTGCAGAATAGGTTCCTGTTTAAAGAATACTTCATCTATTTCCCTTCTTTCATTCATGAACATATCATTTTCATAGTCTAGCAAATAGTGTTCTAAAGGATCACTAGAAGGTACAACAATAGAAGCAAGACCAATAATTTCATCCTTACTAGGCAATTCTTCCTCACGATGTTGTTTACTGAATTTAGAGAAATTAAACTCATGAACCATATCATCCAAGCCAATAGTAACAACATTCTTTTCGCAATCTATCATAGCATTAATAGTGCTCAAGAAGGGTCTACCAAATATAATGGGACAAAAGCTATCTTGTGGAGAACCAAGAACAAGAAAATCAGCGGGATATTTGGTTTTCCCACACAATACTTCGACATCTCTAACAATTCCCATAGGTGAAATAGTATCTCTATTGGCAAGTTTAATTGTGATATCAATTTCTTCTAACTCAGCCAGTGCAATATCATGCATAATTTCTTTGTATAAGCCAATGGGTATAACACTAGCACTAGCACCCATATCACATAAGCCATGATAACAATGATCTCCTATTTTAACAGAAATAACAGGCACGCCTACCACAGGTCTATGTTTATCTCTATCACAGGGTTTAGCAATTCTAGCAGTTTCACCAGTGAATTGAATAACATGCCCATCAATATTATCAGACAAGAGATCTTTAACAATAGCAATATTGGGTTCTACTTTGACTTGCTTAGGAGGTGTATAAGTCCTAGTATTGCTTTTACGAACAACAGTTGAAGCTTTAGCATGATCCTTCATTCTAACAGGGAAAGCTGGTTTCTCAACATAAGAAGTAGGAACGATAGGATCATTATAAGTGACAATCTTTTCTTCAACTTTAATAGGTGCAGCTACTTTTACTTCTATGGGAGGATGATATTTAAACCACTTCTCCTTGGGGAGATCAACATAAGTAGCAAAAGATTCACAGAAATAAGCTACTATCTCAGAGTCAAGTCCATATTTAGTGCTAAACTTACGGAAAATATCGGTATCCATAAAATATTTAACACAATCAAACTTAGGTGTCATACCTGACTCCTTACCTTCGTTGAGGTCCCAATCTTCAGAGTTGCGTTTAATTCTATCCAATAAATTCCATCTAAATTCAATAGGCTTCATCATAAAAGAGCCAACACAAGAAGTATCGAGCATGGTGCGATTGTTATCAGAAAGCCGAGCATAAAAATTCTGGAGAATTGTCACTTTTGAGAGCTCATGATTGGGGCATGAATATAACATTGATTTAAGCCTCCCCCAAGCTTGAGCAATGCTTTCTCCTCCGCGAGGCCAAAAATTATATATATAATTGCGATCACGATGAACAAGATGCATAGGGTAATACTTTTGATGAAATTCCAATTTCAATCTTTTATAGTTCCATGATCTCGTATCATCACATAGCCTATACCATGTCAATGCGTCTCCCTCCAAAGATAAAGGGAAAGCCTTCCTCTTAACAAAATCATCGGGTATACCTGCAAGCTTAAATAGTCCACAAATATCATCCACAAAGCGTAGATGTTCGTCAGGATGCTTTGTTCCATCTCCTGCAAAAGTGTTAGCTAGCAGTTTTTCCATCATACCTGAAGGAATCTAAAAAGGAGTTTCATTTTCAGTAGGTTCAATAGGTTCAGTAGGTTCAGTAGGTTGAGGAGCAACTCTTGGCTCAATTGGATGGGGTGAAGATACCCTGAACAAGCCCCTCAAACAATTACTTTCCATAGTAACAAGTGACAGAAAATTTCAGCACACTAAATAAATTTTTCCTTACCAAATTCCACCTACCAAAGGCGCTTCACTCCCCGGCAACAGCGCCAGAAAAGAGTCTTGATGACCCACAAGTATAGGGGATCTGTCGTAGTCCTTTCGATAAGTAAGAGTGACGAACGCAATGAGGAGCAGAAGGAAACGATAAGCGGTTTTCAGCAAGGTATTCTCTGCAAGTACTGAAACAAGTGGTAACAGATAGTTTTGTGATAAGATAAATGGTAATGAGCAACAAGTAACAAAAGTAAATAAGGTGCAGCAAGGTGGCCCAATCCTTTTTGTAGCAAAGGACAAGCCTGGACAAACTCTTATAATAGGAAAAGCGCTCCCGAGGACACATGGGAATATCGTCAAGCTAGTTTTCATCACGCTCATATGATTCGCGTTTGGTACTTTGAGAATTTGATATGTGGGTGGACCGGTGCTTGGGTGCTGTTCTTACTTGAACAAGCATCCCACTTATGATTAACCTCTATTGCAAGCATCCGCAACTACAACAAAAGTATTAAGGTAAACCTAACCATAGCATGAAACATATGGATCCAAATCTGCCCCTTACGAAGCAACGCATAAACTAGGGTTTAAGCTTCTGTCACTCTAGCAACCCATCATCTACTTATTACTTCCCAATGCCTTCCTCTAGGCCCAAATAATGGTGAAGTGTTATGTAGTCGACATTCACATAACAGCACTAGAGGTTAGACAACATACATCTTATCAAAATATCGAACGAATACGAAATTCACATGACTACTAATAGCAAGACTTCTCCCTTGTCCTCAGGAACAAACGTAACTACTCACAAAGCATATTCATGTTCATAATCAGAGGGGTAATAATGTGCATAAAGGATCTGAACATATGATCTTCCACCAAATAAACCAACTAGCATCAACTACAAGGAGTAATTAACACTACTAGCAACCTACTAGCACCAATCCCGGACTTGGAGACAAGAATTGGATACAAGAGATGAACTAGGGTTTGAGATGAGATGGTGCTGGTGAAGATGTTGATGGAGATTGCCCTCTCCCGATGAGAGGAGCGTTGGTGATGATGATGGTGATGATTTCCCCCTCCCGGAGGGAAGTGTCCCCGGCAGAACAGCTCTATCAGAACCCTAGATTGGTTCCGCCAAGGTTCCGCCTTGTGGCGGCGGAGTCTCGTCCTGAAAGGTTCTCCCTCATTTTTTCCTCATCGAAAGACTTCATATAGGAGAAGATGGACGTCGGAGAGCCACCAGGGGCGCGCCCAGGGGGGGGGGGGGGGGCGCCCCCCACCCTCGTGAGTAGGGTGTGGGCCCCCTGGCCTTCATCTTTGGTGATGATTTTTCTTTATTTATTTTAATGTGTTCCGTGAAGTTTCAGGACTTTTGAAGTTGCATAGAATAGTCCTTCAATATTTGCTCCTTTTCCAGCCCAGAAATCCAGCTGCCGGCATTCTCCCTCTTCATGTAAACCTTGTAAAATAAGAGAGAATAGCCATAAGTATTGTAACATAACGTGAAATAACAGCCCATAATGCAATAAATATTGATATAAAAGCAAGATGCAAAATGGACGTATCAACGTGAGATGTAAAATATTTCTGCCTGGCCAGGCTTGTGTGGTGCTGAAGCGTTTGGTTCATGCCTGGGCCAGGCAAAGCATCAACGTCCCATCAATCAATCCATGCATCAATTATTTAATGCTAATATCCATCCATGTTGCTATTAGCCTCGTGGCCGCACGACCAGGCACGGCCAGTCGTTCGAAATTGGTCGCTTGGGCAGGGCTACTTGCAGTGTTTGGAGTTCAGCCAGGATAATTAAAGTGCAAGGGAACCCAGCCCAGGCGGGCTTTCTTTTTCACAGGGTAGCAACCAAACAAGCGTGCATGAAATCCAGCCACAACCCCAGGCCACGCAAAAGATGCTCACGACGCAAGCCAAACTGGCCTTATATCTCCCTGGTTCACACATACACATGTCTTGCTCGCGCTATACATATAGACCCATCCAACACTCTTCGCCCTTGTTCTCTCTCCATGTGACACGCACCCCCCTAAGTACCATAATCCCTCACTCCATCATAGGCTCTGTTTGGATCCATGGGTTAGAGTTAGTTTGGGTTAGTTTGGAGTCAACTAACCCAAAAAGATCCAAACAGGAGGATTAGTTTTGGTTAGATGCATCTAACACATCCAAAAAAACTAACCCATCCAAGAGGTGCTTATTTGGGTTAGTTCTTCTCGGGACCACTAATAAAGACTTTTTTCTCTCACTCTCCCCGCAGCAGATCCCTCCCCACTTCCTCGAAGCTTGTCGTCCTCTCCCTCCCTCCCTCTCGCACCGCCCGTGAAGGTGCCTCGCCGTATCCGCGCTCCATCTAACCCTGCCATCCAAACACCTCTTTACTTAGAGTTAGTTCAGGGTATGAATCTAACTCTAACCTCTAACTGAGTTAGAGTATCCAAACAGGGCCATAGGCGCAAGCACTCCCCCCCCCCCCTAAGTATGATTATCTCTTACTAGCCATCAGGAACACACGTATTGTCTCCTTCCATCCATACGTATATCTCGATATCTCTCGGGGCATCTTCTATCGCGCACACACCTTGTCACTCGATCTCCCACCCATGTAGTCCCATCACGATCTCCAAGGGATCTCTGTATGACAAACATACACTCTCTCCTCCCCATGTCTGCATTTTCTCCGTACGTCTCTCTCGACCTCTCTCCCTTGTTTGTCAGACCCCTCTTGGCCACGTGCTAGGGGTCTTCCTCTCTCGGTTCCAAACAACCACACACTATCTCCTCACCTTGCCTCCGTTGCCGAAGATGCATGTGTGATATGTTTGCATAAGACACGCACACTTTTTCTCTACTTTTATCGTGTGTTGTCCATGTCTCTTTCACACACGCACACACACTTTTTTCACTCCCTCTCTCTCTCTCTCTCTAGGGACTCTGTCACGTCCATAAGCATATGGATGTTTCGAAAAGTCAAACCTCAGAAAAGTTTGACCAGGTATATGTGGAGAAAAACATTTACATCTGGAACGATCATTAGATTCATCACAACATGTACTTACTTCATACTATCATTTATCTTTGGTATTGTAGATATAAGTAATTTCATTATAAACTTGGTCAAAGTTTCAAAAGTTTGACTTAAAAAAATGTTGTAACTACATTATCGAACGGAGGGAGTAGCTCTTTCTCTCTCTCTGCTATCTCTCACGGGCCTCCGCTCTCACTCGAACTCTCTATACCGACGGATTATACGCTCACTGTGTTAGCGTATAGCTCCATATATTGTTTAGTTGACCAGTCAACCAATCCACATGCTGCATTGTCAACTCGTGTTCTGTATCTTGGTGTACTGGCCCATGTGGCAGTGGGTGAAAGTAAGTTAACTAGAGGCCCATCTGACACGCGGTGAAGTAAACAAAGTTGAAACCACTCGGGGTAGCACCCCGCACGCTAGTAAATTGAGGGTGCATTGAGGACAAACTTCATGAGCGCGAAGGACACACTCGCGCACAATTCACCACTGCGCGGCGGCATGCACAGAAAGATGCACTCGCGCACACCCAACACACAACACACACCAGCACACATGTACACCAGCGTCGCCGCCGGTTGAGATGGACGGCGAGGCAGCCAACAAGCGGAGGCGGCTCGAGCCAAAACCACATCTGGCGAGCCTGGACTTCATCAGCAGCCTCCCCGATGACATGCTGCTCGTCATCATCGGCCTCCTCCCCACCAAATCTGCCGTGCGGACCGCCCTGCTCTCCCGGCGGTGGCGCCCCCTCTGGCGCTGCGTCCCCCTCAACCTCACCGTCGACAGCTGCCTCTGCGATGGGGATTGCAAATGCATGGCCGCAGTCTCCAAGATCCTTTCATCGCACCCTGGGCCAGCTAGACGCCTTGACATCCGCATGTTCAGTACCAACTGCAAGGTCCAACCCAAGTTCGATGAGTGGTTCTTATCCCCCGCCCTAGATCAGCTCGAGGAGCTCAACTTTGAAGCTGGACGATGTCGCTCTCTGCCGCTGTCTACGCTCCGCCTCATGCCAACGCTGCACCGCGCCAGCTTCAGCTCCTGCTATCTTCCCCAGATTAATGCCACGCCCGCCCTTCTTCTCCCTCAACTCAAGCAGCTCGACCTCTTCGACGTTGTAATCTCGAAGAAGGCTATGGAGCACCTGCTCCGCAGCTGTACTGCGCTCGAGTACCTTCGTCTTGAGCAGATCCACGGGTTCATTAGCCTCCACATCGCCTCGACGAATCTCCGATGGATTTATGTGTCTTGCTGGCCCCGCAACAAGACATCAATTGGGAAGAGATCATTCCAGCTGTTCCATGTTATGGTCATTGAGAATGCGCCTTTCCTTAAGAGATTGCTTTTATCGGATCTAGAAGGTCCAACAAAAATCAAGGTCATTGACGCGCCGAAATTGACAGCGTTGGTGTACTCGTCTGCCAAATTCTCCGAACTCTTTATTGGATCCGTAATCGTTCAGGTACAACACTCATCTTCTTCTCCGTCTTCTTGAAATTCACATTTTTAAATTTCTTCTTGATGTATTTATGACCGTCTTCCAGAAAATGATTCCCACAAGCTTGACCCAGTCCACGCGCATAGTGAAGATCTTAGCACTAAAATCTATCGGCCCCAATCTGGATCAAGTTGTTGGATTCCTTACATGCTTTCCGTGCACGAAGAAGCTACTCATCGAGGTGAAACTTCTTTCCTATAAGTAAATGGTAATCACAATGTTGCTCAATTTTTTCGTAATTTTCCCAAATTACGATGACAAGTGTAGTGTTCAAAACTGCATCTACGCACTGCACCGAAAGAAATGTTTTTAGTATTTTTTTTCTCACGTGATCACCTGCATCATTTTTATGCTGTACTACTATAGTAGCCTAGGCTAGTCATAGTGGAAAGTAACTTAGACTACTCCAGTAACTCTATGGTTACCCTAAGAGCAAGTACTACCTCCGTCCTGGTTTACTCTTCCAATTTTGTAGTATCAAAATTTGACCCTAGATTTAACTGACATAATGTTAATGCATGTCACTAAGAACTATATCGTTAGATTCGTATTTGAACATAATTTCAAATGGTGTAATATTTAGTGACATGCATTGGCATTTTCTTAGGTAAATCTATGGTCAAAATTTTATACTAAATACGAGGGAGTATTCCCTCCGTCCCAAAATTCGTGTCTTACATTTGTTTAGATACGGATGTATCTAACACTAAAATGTAACTAGATACATCCGTATTTAGTCAAATTTAAGACAAGAATTTTGGGACGGAGGGAGTACAAAAGTGGGCTATGTAGGCCAAAACATGTGCCAAATTCACTTGTGATGCATTTGGCATCGATGCCCCTCCATTGCTCACCTGGTGCCCCAATCTGGATCACCTACTTTGCTCCGGTGCCAAATTAACTCACGCAATGAAAAAACACTGCGTGGGAGAGAGAGAGGACCGAGGCAATAAAAAAACACTTGTATGGGAGAGTGAGAGGCTGGTGTAGTTGGTTTGATTGATGTGTTTATACATGTGGGGTCTGTGTGCACAGCGGTGCCAACTCTCTCACATCGCGAGAGCGGTGCCAAAATCTTTTGATATGACATCGATGCGTATTATGTGGCATACTTTTGCGAAATATGGCATCGGCCACATAGTGGAAGGCAACAAATGCCCAAGCTCTTCACGTGCTCCTAGTTAAATGAGAGGAAACAGAGAGAGAGAGAGAGAGAGAGAGAGAGAGAGAGAGAGTGAAAAAATATCACTAGCCAGCCAACCCTATCGTATGAGAGAATGATATTGGTACCTCTTGATGACACGACAATCTTATGCAGCCAGCTGCTCTAATATGTTCTTATCTTTTGCAGATAAAAAAGACCCGAAAGTGAAAAATGTGCTGCACTATAACAATCTCATCGAATGCCTTGATCTCCATCTTACAGAAATTGATTTGATCGACTACCGAGGCAGCACATCTGAGATTAAATTGGCCAGGTTCTTTGTTCTGGAGGCAAGTGTGCTCAAGGTAATGAGGTTTGGCATTCTCTAGCGCAACAATGAATGGCCTGCTGATCACCGCAAGTGTCTAAGCCTAAATGACAAAGTCTCCGCAGAAGCTGAATTTGTTTTTGAAACATCAAGTGGCCAGAGACTTGAAACTTATTTGCCCATTAGTAACTTGTCAGGGCGGTGGATTTTAGTTTGTATGATAATGCTGCATCCACCTAAAGTAACAAAAGTTCTTACGTAAACTTCCTAGTAATTCCCTCTTCCTAGGTGCAGCATTACTCCTAACATTTGTAATATCAGTTTGAAACTTGTAATATTGTCGTGTCCTATTCCCGCGTTTTCAAAATCCTGCGAATCAAACAGGTCCTGAGTTGGTGATGATGTTGTGCCTCCCATCTTTCACCAATAGCCGTCGGATCTAGATCTGACGCATACAAACCAAGCTTCTCCATTTTTGCAAAAAGATGCCCGTACTTGTTCCCTATTTACAAACAACTCCTTGTCTCTCACAATCAGCCTTATCTTCTCCACCCCCAATATTGGTGTTCCGTGCAATGCACGGGCATCTACGCACAGGAAATTATGTTGAACAAGGCTACTTGTAAGCAGGCTAGCTCTACAGCCATGATGATAGTGACTGCAGACGGTGAGGCTGACTATGGTATGCCGAACACGGCGCCTATACTCAGGTGTCATCTTCGGTGCAGGGTCTTGTCACTTCACTGTGAGGAGCAACACGTAATAATTTGACCAACGGGTAGTACAGTGCTAGTACTAGTAGCACCACCGTCTGGATTTAGGAGTACTACCACGTCCATCTGGATTTTAGTATTTGACTAGCAATATCTAGTAGTAATGCATGTCACAAAAAATGTACTACTCCCTCTGTAAATAAATACATGGTGTTTTATTCCTATCGGCGAGATAACTTAATGTTTTTTTTGCTAAGTACTAATAGGATTACATGCAATGAACTAAACACTGCATGTCATGTTTGGTAGTCTCAAGTCATTGAAAGCATGCACGGCCCACATCTCGCATTGGTTGATATGTCACAAAATAAGAAACAAGGAGGGAGTTAATGCATTGCGCCTAAGGCTAGCCATAGTGGGGGTATAAGTAGTATCATGCACTTGGGACTCGCAAACATGCTTATGTGGCAGGCAATTAAAGAAGAGAGAGAGATGGTTATAGTAACATAGGTAGAGACCGTAACATAATAAATGTGATGCTACTATGTGTCATGCATGGCAATAAATGAGACCACTTATGATACTAATCTATGACACTATGCACTATAAAGATAGTAACATAGACTAGTAACATACACATGTTACTAGTCTAAGTTACTCTCCACTATGACCAGGCTAAGTGTTTTGGGATTATTTGGTTTTCGTAATGTGACTTGCACAACATTTTTGTTTACATGCATTAACATTTTATTAGTTAAATCAAAGGTCAAAACTTGGCGCAAGATGCAAAGGGGACCAATAAACCAGTAAACATCAAACTTCTCTTGTTTGGCCCCAACTAGAGGTCAGGTGAGATGACTATACTGCACCGGCACGGACGGCAACTGCCTTTGGGTGAATGACACGTGGGCCCAGGGGGTGGCTGGCCCACCTATCATACAGCCAAAGGCAAGTGCAGTAGAGGGCCGAGGAGTAGTACGAAATCCTACACACCTACGCACGCTAACCAAGGGCAAGAGTGATCTCTCGAATCGCAAGATCAGTTGACCCATGGAGGCGATGAGCGTGAGCATCAGCCGGCTGTGCCAGATGGTCCACGATGCTGGCTTGCGGCCCGGCAACAAGGAACGTCTCCAGGTAGTATTGCTTGAGGCCGCCAGGGCGAGGGGCCGCTTGGATGACAGCTTCGTCTCCTTGTTCGACGAGGTCCTCGTCGGTTTCCTCGACAAGTTCACCGTCGTCAAGAAGCTCGTGGACGACTTTGACGTAAGCCTCCAGCCGACGCGCCCAGGCTCTGCGATGCCCGCCACCCTCAACGGACACTATGGTGACAACCTCTTCGACGCACTGGTGGCCCTGCGACTGCCCGCCGTTGCGCCAGAGAATGTCCACCTCGAGGTCGCGCTCGCCGCGCAGAGCCTGGCGCAGCAAGACACCATCGACATAATCACCCACATCTACGCACAAATCGTCCACAAGGACTACTACATGCAAGAGGAGGACGATAGGATGCTGGCCTTCTTGGACCGCAGGGCAACCTTGGACGGCACTGTTCAGAAGCACGTTGAGCTCGCCGCCAACGTCGGTGCTCCTCACACGTCGGTTGGTGACCCGGCGCACTAGGGCATGAGGATGTCGTTGATGGATCCGTATGTATTTTTATCTTTCCGTCAAATCCATGTAGTAGTATATGATACTACAGTAATTATCTTACCTTTCGCATCAACTTCATAATTTTCGTACGTACTCCATGCATGAACGGCGCCAGAACCAAACTTCTCATTACTCTAGGCAAAATCGTTATTTTCTATCTATCGATTGCGCCATGGAGCAGAACCAAATTTTACAAGTTACGAGTTCAAAAGGAAAAGCCTGCCGTGTTCGCGTCGCACCCCCAAACGGTTGGTCCGGCACGCCGCTCAAGCGGGAATGCGTGTGGTGTTGCATTTTCACTTACAAGTGGGACCGCGGTTGAGCAAACAGACTATCGGCAAACCCCCACCCCGCCCACCGCGTGATGGCTGAGAAAATAGGAGGGAGAAGAGATGGCTGTAGCATGGACTCCAAGAAAATTGGTGTCGGATGGGACTCGTGTTGGTGGCGTGTGCCGTACTGCTAGACGTGAATGCTAGTTATGGCCCATGCCAGCCCACTATATCGACCCTATATCGAGGTACATAGAACAAATTTCCTGCAGTCCGTGCTCAGCCCTCCTCTATCTCTCTTCTCAGCCAGCCAGCGAACGCGCAGAGCCCATCGTCTGTTTGCTCACATGCGGTCCCACATGTCAGTGAAAACGCAAGCGGACCCACTGAACCTGCACATCTTTCACCTCGACGTGCTGGTGATGAAAAAAATCTAAGAAAGATCTTCGGTGGCCACTTTTGGAGTTACTCAAGAGTAGTAAGATTCTATTTACAGTTTAACCCAAGATGCACATCTCGTGGCTTCAACTACCACTCTATTTTCTTTCATGACACGACCTGGATGCTGGATGTCCCACGTGTCGGCAAAAGGAGGAAGAACCCGACCAAATCTTCGGTTGTGCTCTCGGATTAGACTAGTTGTGCTAACTTAAAAATTTTATTGTGTACTCCCTCCGTTCCAAAATACTTGACTTCCATTTGTCCAAAAATGGATGTACCTATATACTAAAACATGTCTAGATACATATATATTTTGACAAATAGAAGGCATGTATTGTGCAACGGAGGGAGTAGAATGGATGCAAGTTTTTGTATTGGGAAGAAGAGTACATCCATATATTGATAGAGCGCAATTTAGTAGATGTTATATCACTTTTAGCTAGCATAGAGTCTATAGATGAGATTAGCGCACTTGTTGATACTCCTACTTGGTATGCGTGTTGCTGCTTAGATGCAGAGAAAAACGGACGGAGGGAGTACTAGAATAGAGGCTACACATGAGACTAGATGCGAGGAAGCAATGTCTACTTCTTTACACTCGAAGAAGAAAGAAGCATGCAAGATCGAGCCTCCGCAGATCAACAATGAATGCATCGAGAAGGCACTAATCCAACTTACAGGAGTAGTAAAATGTATTCTTGTGGTTCTTGTTTTCTTTGGTCTTGCTTTTCTAGTCAAAATTATCGTTGGAGTTCGTGCAAAACGGAGGTCCGTTTGGGGTCGTGCGTTGCAGTTGGCCTTACAAGTGGGACCACAGTTAAGGAAACCGACTATTGGCAAACCCCCACCTCGCCCGCCGCGCGATGGCTGAGTTAGAAAAATGATGAGGTTGAAGAGATTGCTCTAGAACGGACTCCCAGAAATATGGTGTCAGATGGAAGTCGTGCTGGTGGCGTGTGTCGTACTCCTGGACATGAATGCTTGTTCTGGCCCATGCCACCCAACTACTCCTACAACTTACTATATAGTACTACTAGTATCGAGGATTCGAGGTGCTGGTTATGTAGTACAATATGGCTACAGTAAAAACACCCGCACGACGCGCGAAGCATGTGAAGCTAGTACAAATAGTGTACTACTATTGTTGATTGGCCTCATCCGATAACTTGTTGCAATGCACGTACAATTATGTATTCAGAAAATATTTTTTTGCCTCGTCGCACCACTCACTCACAGAAGCGACTCGAAAGCCATCCATAAATTTAGTAAGTTTATCACAGGCATATCATTTTATTACATACAACAAGTCATCAACCCACATCGACAACGAGGATACATTATAAATACTAAAGTTTTCACCACACAATAAATAACAAGCAATGAAATGAACTTCAACTCAACCATTCCTCAGCGTTGGAAATGCTTGCTTTGAACCACAAGTGATTCTCTGGGACGGGCCATCCATTGTCGATCTGGAGACCAATGCAGGACTAATCATCCAGGCTGAAGCGGCCTACTATATCAGTACCAGGGTAAGGAACCACCCAAATGTCCGAGGTATAGACACAGTTGCTTCTCATAAATGGTAGTAACGTTGTGTCAACAGCAGTTGGATCGCCTTTCACCATCATTGGATAGTTTTGTCCAAGGAAGAGCGAGTTTTCTCCAAGACTATCAATTTTGTACCAGGGAGAAGGAGTTGGCGCTAGCACACTAGTATCCATCCCGAATAACATGCAATGGGTGTTGGAATAGGTCCAGAGAGTGCGACCATGGGAGACTACACCTGCTTCCTTAGCAGTAACATCATCAGTGGGCTGTATACACACGAGAAGAGGTGATCCATCGGAATTAGTTGCCTGGCGCCAAATAGTATATGGGCAGTGCTCGTCCTCATGCTCGTGATCATCACCATCGTCATCTCCCCCTTGGTTATAAAAATATTCAAGTATAGGTAGTGGAATGTTCGCAGGACCTTGGAAACACAAGAAGAAGGTTAATTAGTAAAGGGAAACTTGCTAACCCGCATGCATGTAGATGAAACAATTATAATTACGGTGGAAGACAAACGTGCCGAAACAACGATTCCATGCAAAAGCAGTGCCACGAGTGGTGGCAGCAAACACAAGGCCCTCGTATTCAATTGCATCACAGTACTCATCCGTGTACAGAAACTGATTTTTGAGCAATATCCATCAAGTCAAACCAGCAAGGACGGCAATAAGCTTGTCGAAGATAGCAACAACTTCATAGTTGTTGTAATTCCAAGAGCGGTTGGGAACTCGAGAAATTGCTATCTTCTGTAGAAGACAGTCACCATGATTGTATTTGAACGTGCGTACAATACCGGTGTGCTCAACCTCTGGGCAGTCTGCTGAGATTTTTGGAAGTGGAACCCGGTCACGAGTGTACACATTCACAAGTTCCCACTCGCAGTTGGACCCAATGTAAACAACCCAATATCCATTTGCGCCTGCCCAAGCCTTGCCCTCAAGCGATGGCATCTTAACATCATACGTATCATTATCAAGCGGCATCAACTTGCACAGGGCGAGGCCTCCGTCGTGACGGCGCCAGTCATCAGGGTCACGGCGAAGAAGATAGGGGAGATCAAACCGCTCCTTGACTCTTGGGTTCCTTGTAATGATGTTATTAGTTGAGTCAAGAATGGGCTTGAACGAACCTGCCATGCTAGCCGAGGTGATGACATTGCACCGATCAATGAGTTCCTCCATCACGTCATCTTTCAGATCGGGGCAAGAATAACGGGGTCATTTTCGTCATGTTCCCTCCATGGAGAAGACGATCGAACAATGGCAGAAGAAAGGGTGAAGGGCTGAAGGAAAATGGAGGAGGGAGAGGAAGAGCGTGCGACAACAGTTCCAAATGGAGAGGGAAAGGCGAAGAGTCGGTGGATGGTTGCCAGTTTGCGACGGTTCACGAAGGGGCGCCCCAGCCTACACGTCGGTTCGGAAATACTCCTACTACTCGCCGTCGTCTCACTGATATGTTGGAACGGGACCACATGTCAACGAAACATGGTGTGTAATTTCTCGTGCAAAATGCGATTTGGCCGCGTTGGCCCGAGGTGCCGCATTAGTTATCGACCTTTATTTTTTTAATGGCATGCCGTTCAGTTTTGAAGCACGACTAACTGGTACTGTACACAGAGAAAATATAAACTACTCTACCACTACTCCACCTCCAATACTAGTAGTATAAAAAAATATATAGGCTGGAGCTTCAGCTCTTTCTTGCCAAGGGCTGCCCACTTTCTTCTCACACTACCACCCTCTCTCCAGATCTAAAAAATACGGCCCCTCTCTCCCTCCTCAACGGTGGTCACAGATCCGCCGGGGAAGAAAAGGACGTGCAGTGTTGACGCACTCGTCGTCGGCGAGTGAGGTCATGCACTGACGACAAGGCCGTCCTCTCAGACCTAGCGCCCGCGCTGGATGGCCTCCGTCCCCAAGCTCGCTGCCGTAGTGTGTGCGGAGGACGACGACCACGAGCGAAGCCACTTCCCGCTGACCCTCAGGTATGCTACCTCTTTTCAAACCATACCCTTTTTTATTGCCCCATCTGGCACGTCGTTGCATGTGGATCTTTTTCCACTCCACCATCTTCCCAATTTGCTATCCTCTGCTCTGCTCGCCACGCAGACGAAAACCATAATTTGCACTATTAAAGGAAACCCTACTTCATGCAGACTAATCCATGTCTAGGTTGAATAAGGAAAGGAAGGGAGACTGTACTGTCCAAGAGAGTAGGCATCGAACCTGCATCTAGGTTGAAAAGGGGAAAATCAGTAGCTAAGGAACGAGCCTCGTGTCTCTTGGTTGAAGAAGGGTAGAAAGGCATGACAACACAATAGAGAATGACCAGGTCGATCGGTTTGTTGTCCTCACATAGGAAAAAGGTGGCTAAAGAGAACAAAAATGGGACGTAATCCACATATGTTGCCTGGATATTTGTTTCTCGGGGCAACCATACCTCCCTCACCACTCTGCGTCCGTGGAGGTACATCATACTGGTGCGCCCACTGTCCGAATGGGCCTCCCATGCTCTTATTGCCACTTTTTTTGTTGTTAGTATAATGCCAGCAGTCAAGTCAAGCAATGCTACTGCTAAAGTGATGCCACATTTAACTAATGCCACTCTCACTCTAATGCCACCGATAAATTTAAGCAATGCCATTTAATGTCACTGGATTATTTCAGGGTTAGCTGTTGATTGTGGATGTATTAAAGATTTTTCAGCTAAGGCATTCTAATGCTGTTGCACAGCCTGTAATAAACTAACTACTCTACTGTTGCACTAGCCACTGGATTAGTGTATATTTGTAGTATTCGAATGGTGTTGCATTAGCGTATGGACATAAATAAAGTGTGGTAAGCTTTCCCAGATATGTGCTCAAGAAAACTACTACCTGTTTTTCTAAATACTAGACGTTTGGGTACTTTAAATTGAACCGCGAAAACGTCTTATATTAAGGAACAGAGGGTGTAGAGTTCACTCAAATTATCCCGGTAAAGCTAGTCACACCTTTGTTAAAATTAATGTTAATTATGTTATCGGAGGAGGTCTGTATGTTTGTCTCTAATGCCTGTCGACTACATACCCGACATCATGATGTAATGTTAAGTCATTTCCTTTTGTACAGTGTCACTGAATTTTCAAGGCGGTGATGGCATTTTATTTTAGTAGACCTGCACAAAATTTGCTTAAAAGAAGAGGAAATGTCAGGAATGGCTCAGTTTTTCAGAAAAAACTATGTATGCCTTCCTGACATCAGCCGTTGTTGCTTTATTTATTCCTTCAAACAGGTGGTTAGAAACAGTCTTGCTACCTTTTCCCATTAAGAAATTGGAATGCTTATATTTGTGAGTCTATGCTTCTACTAGTGCCACTTTTATCGTAATCACACTTTCAATATCTATGCAAACAGGGATGCTCAATTTTAGTGGAACTGCACAAAAAGTCCAACTAGTTCAACATTAGGAGCATGTTTTTTTAAACCTTTATATCCAATTGGTGGCACTATGAGCTGTTCATTAGGAAGGTACATGGTTTGCTACTATCTTGTTACTCTTTTTGTACTGTCATTAGATAGTAATACTAGTGGTTTGCATGTGAATTTATTGGCAGGGTGGACCTACATTGGAGGTGCAGGACATGATTCAATGATTGGATGCTCAATTTCGGTTGTATCGATTTCACCTCTTCCATCACTGCGAACATGGTGTGGTATATGTTTACTAGCTGCTTGATATTTGTGCAGACAGAGATGTCTGCCCGTTGCTATTTGGCAAACAAACAAAGTGTCCGCAATTTTGGTTGAACGGCACAAAAGAATAGTATAGTCACTACATGCAGTGCCATTTGAAAATAGACACAAAGATTGGATAGTCACTTCATGGACTGCAGAAAAGTAGTACTGTACTATTTACTGGCCAACACTAGGTGCTTCATTGCTTTGGTCTGATTATACAATGGGCATCATATTCCCTAAGTTAAAGTTTGTATTCCAAAAATAATCTCGCGGTGTGATCGAGAGAAGACCAAATCATATTGCAGTGGATGTTCCTCCATCATGTGTGGTTCATTCTCATGGTTCCAGCTGTTGGTGAAACCACTTACGTTTGCAAGAGGAATTGTAGACTTCACAAACAAATTTGTCTTTCAGTCTGTACTGAATGTTGGCCAAGAGAAGCATCCATGTTAGTAGGAAGAACATATGTTTTTTTCTAAATATTTGCTTTTGGAGCTACATATTTGTATATGATCTGTGAAACATTGAGATGCATTAACATGTTGATCTTATGTATGGGAATCGTACTAGTTAGTTTCAGTTGCGAGTCTTGCGACGCAAGATCCGAAGTGGCTGATCTTTGCTTTTGGAGCTACATATTTGTATATGATCTGTGAATCATTGAGATGCATTAACAGTTACTTATTTCTGTTCGCTCAGTGTTTACAAGTTACTGATCGATCACTAGCTAGCCTATAAATGCGCCCCTGGCAGTTTTATTTGCGACGCAAGATGCAAAGTGGCAGTTTTTTGAATAAAAATGCCTACCTCTGAAGAAACTGACAAGCTACACTATCGATCCTACACGGATAAAAATGCCTAGCTCTGAAGAAACTGACAAGCTACACTATCGATCCTACACGGATAAATAGCGGATCACGCACGTACTACCTCCTTTCTGGTTTGCAGGGCTCAATTCAAGAAATGACCTACCCGATCCTACACGAATAAATAGCGGATCACACACGTACTAGTACCCCCTTTCCAGTTTGCAGGGCTTAATTCAAACCTCTCACCAACCAAGGTGCTCCCTCCGTCTGGGTTTATTAGTCCCATGAGCAAAGAAGCAAGACCAAGGCATGGCAATAATTAACGGCATGCAAAAGTTTAAGCCTAATTAATTCCATCGATTTAAGTGGCTGCATGCGTGCCCTCGGCTGCGACTCGTTGCATGCTGCTTCGCGTACTGCCTGCGAGCGATTCTAAGTGCCTGCATGCAGCCGGCCGTAATTAAGGCAGCTAACTGATGCGAAAAAAGATATGCTTTAATTGTTGCGGGCTTTTTAAATCCGTGAAATCATTATTGACAAGGAGGGAGATGATTCGAGTGAACTCGTTTGACCGCCATGCCGGCGTGCGACCCAGACGGGACGGGATGATATAGTCATAATTTTAGTTTCCCTAGTTTTCCACGGCAAGCTGGTGCGCTAAGCCATTATGCATTGAATTCCGATGACCGTCGCGCTACCTTCCCCCTATAAGTACTGTTTCCTGGCCTTCTCCGGTGCCACAGTGACCCAACTCGCCATATCCTCATAAGCCCTCACTGGCCCGACGTCGCTCGCCACATCCGCCATGCCCCCGCCCGTCCGCGGTAGGCGACGCCGGAGGCGGTCACCGCCAAAACTAGTGTTCGGTTTTTCATCGGAAGGCAGACGGAGGGAGGAGGCATTCTATCTGTCTTTAGATGGCAATGTGCAGATCGAGGAGTTGTTGGAGCGCAACCGCATGGCGGAGGAGCAGGAGTTGTTGGAGCGTGACCGCCTGGTGGAGGAGCAGCCTATCGCCGATTTGCGCCGCTAGCGGGACATGGAGCAGCAGTGCACCGACGCTCTGAGTCGCGAGCAGAGCGCCCGCAACTGGGCCGACTACATGGAGGCCGGCGCCCGACAAATAGCCCTGGAGGCTGTCGAGCACGCACGCGTTCGCGATGCCGATTTTTACTACTAGCTCGTCAAGTGGGTTTCCCGCTTGGAAGTCGAAGCTTCGATGGACCACGCCGGTATGGAAAGGGCCAACGCATGCGAGCAACGCGCCCTATCGCACCTCTGGTAAGTCCGAGGCGAGGCGCAGGACGCCGGTGCCGGCGTTTAGCGTGTACCACAGATGGCGGTCGACATCGTCTAGTTAGCTAAGAGTAAGTTAGTACTTGTCTAGTGGGAGTAGATAGTTAACTTGGCTATGATGGTTGTCAACGTGGAAGTTCAGTACTCTATATGTGGATCAGACCTGTTACTTTGCTCTGAATGTTGAACTTTCTGTTTGAACGTATGGAATGGGCTGTTATTTTTTTAAATGGCTTGTATTTGTCCTCCACAGGTTTAGAGGCTGACTTGTGGGCCTAGCAAGTTGAGGCGTACACAATCAGGAGATGATTGTACGTGGAGAGGATGACAGCAGGGACCCTCCATGGTCATGGCAGTACGCAAGCAAGTGCCTCCTTATTTCAAGCCAATAAAAAAATGGCTCCTCCTAGTGGATTTCTGACATCTGGGTCCCATGCCATTGTCAACGTAGTCAATAAACGAGAGAATTGCACAATGAGCGGCTGACACCAGGGACCCAGCAGCTCGCCCATTTATTTTTGTTTTGGGTTAATTTGATAAATGCCTCCGAGAAATGCCACTGCAATTTCCAAACTTTGAAAAATGCCATTTCTAGTGGCATTTTTCGAAGCCTGGAGTGGCGCTTTTCAAAGTTTGCAAACTGCAGTGGCATTTTTCAAAGTTTGCAAAAATTGCAGTAGCATTTTTCAAAGTTCGGAAATTGCAGTGGCATTTTTATGAATCGCCATAATTGGAGTGGCATTTATCTAATTTGTTTTTGAGACGGAAGCAGGGTGTCAACTGGGGTGTGCGGGACACTCTAGCCTGTCTAGACAGCCTTTTCTTTTATGTTTACCACAGACCAGCCCAGTAGTTTTTTTCTTTCTGAAAATGGCTAGCCCATTTTTTTTGTGATTTGTCAAGTAAGTCGCTTTATCAGGCCTGTTGGGTTGCAAATCTTTCAAGACGAGGAAATGGCCTATCAGTAATGAGAAATGGGCTCTACATTTTTAAAACACATCAAACCGGCAATTAATTTCAAATATCTTTTTTTTTTCATTTCGAGATTTTAAATTGCATTGATTTTTATGTGTGGACAATTTATTGAATTTTATATAGATATACATTTATTTTTAAAATCAGTCTGAATGTGACTCGAAATTTCGGGATTAAAAACAGTTCAGACCGCACCGACATATGCAAAATTTCCTATAATTTTTTAACCGTGGCCACAATATGGGCTGTAATGCTAACAAAAAGAATATGGGCTCCAAAAAACCCGTAAGAATTAGCAAATGGGCTGTAAACTATTTGAAATAATGGCAGATGGGTTGTATGCTGTTTTCCACAGATTTGAGGCTTTCGACAGATGGCATGTATACTGTTGGATGTCCAATCAACGACCGTCGTGCTTCTTCAATCTCTGCTCTTCCTGCTGCAGCCGCTCAAACAAGCGCTGGCGGGACTGCCTGCTCCCTCCTCCCCGCGGCCGGCTGTGCTGCCGTCTAGGCCTCACCGTCCCACCGTACTCCCATCGCGGGCCTAGCCATCCCTCTACTCACCCACAGTCCCACACCTGCTATTATTCTCCGGCGACGGCAGACGAACCAGTAAACCCTCGTACAGTCGTACTCCCCTCCGTGTGGGAAACAACTGCCGAGTCTTCCCTGCCTCCGTGTCGTTCCCTTCCTAGGCCTCGCTGTCGTCCACCGCCCTGGTGCTCTCAGCGTGGCGTGGTCAACATGGTCAACGACCGACATGCATCTGAAGTGGACTGTACGTGGAGAGGCTGACAGCTGGGTCCATGGCTGCACGCAAGGAAATGCCTCCTTATTACACGCAAAATAATGATTCCTCCACCTGACATCTGTGACCCACCGAAAGGGCCTCTGTATTTCGCAAAAAAAACGTTACCGCCGCTGACAGCTCAGACCCACCAGCTATATCTTCGCACGCAAGGAAGTGCCTCCTTATTACGCCAAAAAAAGAATACTCCCCATACGATGTCCACTAAGTTGATGGGGCCTACTAAGTTGACGGGGACAAAGGGCTTTGTCAACTTAGTCAATATGCACGATTCTAGCTCGACTGACCGTACGATGTCCATCCAACGGCCATAGTGCTTCTTCCACCTCTGGTCTTCTTGCTCCAGCCGCCCAAAGCAGCGCCGGTCGTGCCGCCTGCTCCTGCCTCCCGTGGCCGGCTATGCTGCCGCGGAGGCTTCACCAGCTCCATACTACTCCCACCACTGGCCAGGCCATCCCTCCACTCCACTCACCCACACCCCCTGTTATTCGGCGGCGACGGCAGCGCAGCCGAACCAGTGAACCCTCGTACTCCTCTCCGCGTGGGCATCCACTGCCGCATCTTCCCTGGCTCCGCGTCGTCCCCTTCCTAGGCCTCACCGTCGTCCACCGCCGTGGTGCTCTCGGCGCGGCGTGGTCTATGTGGTCAACTACCGAATTCCATCGAAAGAATACTGTACGTGAAGAGGCTGACAGCTGGGTCCACGGCAGCCGCAAGGAAGTGCCTCCTTATTACGCGGAAAATAATTATTCCTCCACCTGACAGCAGGGACCCACCGGACGGGCCACCAGTATTTCATGAAAAAAACGTTTGCCCCTGACTGCTGGGACCCACCCAACGGGCCATCGTATTTCACGAAAAAAATGTTCCCCCTGCTGTCAGCTCGGACCCACCAGAAGTGCCTCCTTATTACGCACAAAAAAATGAATACCCCCTGCTAGCTGGGACCCACCTTTGTGGGAGGCTGACTTGTGGGCCTACTAAGTTGACAGGGATGGAGGGCTTTGTCAACTTAGTCAATATAAATGATTCTAGCTCCAGTGACTGTACGATGTCCATCCAACGGCCGTAGTGCTTCTTCAACCTCTGATCTTCTTGCTCCAGCCGCCTAAAGCAGCGCCGGTCGTGCCGCATGCTCCTGCTTCCCGTGGCCGGATGTGCTACCGTGGAGGCCTCACCGCCCCCTACTATTCCCACCGCTGGCCAGGCCCTGCGGTGACGGCAGCCTCACACCGCAGCCGAACCAGTAAATCCTCGTACTCCTCTTCGCGCGGGCTTCCACTGCCGTGTCTTCCCCAGCTCCCCGTCGTCCCCTTCCTAGGCCTCACCGTTGTCCACCGCCCTGGTGCTCTTGGCGCGGCGTGGTCAACATGGTCAAGGACCGACTTCCATCAGACGTGGACTGTATGTGGAGAGGCTGACAGCTGGGTCCACGGCCGCAGCAAGGAAGTGCCTCCTTATTATGCGGAAAATAATTATTCCTCCACCTGACAGCGGGGACCCACCGGACGGGCCACCGTATTTTGTGAAAAAAATGTTTCCCCCCTGACTGCTGGGACCCACCAGCTGCACCTTCGCACGCAAGGAAGTGCGTCCGGGCAAAAAAAAAACGATTCGCCCCCTGGCTGCTGGGACCCACCAGCTACATCTTCACACGCAAGGAAGTGCGTCCGGGCAAAAAAAACGATTCGTCCCCCTGACTGCTAGGACCCACCAACTACATCTTCGCACGCAAGGAAGTGCGTCTGGGCAAAAAAAAAACAAAACGATTCGCCCCCCTGACTGCTGGGACCCACCAGCTACATCTTCGCAGGCAAGGAAGTGCCTGACAGTCGGGACCCACCTGGTCGAAGCGTACGTAGCTTTGTCATTCTGGTCGCGAACGTGTACGTACATACTGGTCGATGTAGAGGCACGCACGTGTCGTAGTAGAGGCACGCACGTAGCATGTACACGTACGTACAGCGGCGAGGGTGCAAGAAAGAAAATACGGCCACGTATGTACATACAGGCAGGGTCTCGAACGCCTACTCGCGCATCCATACATGGCTGGGTCGAAATGGAGAAACAACGTCGTCATCGTGTTCATGGGGAGCCAACCGGCTGGGTCGAAACGAAATGCGTGGTCGTGTTCATCGGGAGGGCTTGGATGGAACAGGCGATGGAAACGAGGCCTGGCGTACCGCACAAGGGAGGAAACGGACCTCCTACATTCGGAACGGGGTCCTGTTGATCGGGAGGGGTGTGGCGTACCGCAAAACGGAGGAAATGGACCTCCTACGGTCGAAACGGGGGTCCTGTTGATCGGGAGGGGTGTGGCGTACCGCAAAACGGATGAAACGGACCTCCTACGGTCGAAACGGGGGTCCTGTTGATCGGGAGGGGTGTGGCGTACCGCAAAACGGACGAAACGGACGTCCTACGGTCGAAACGGGGGTCCTGTTGATCGGGAGGGGTGTGGCGTACCGCAAAACGGATGAAACGGACCTCCTACGGTCGAAACGGGGGTCCTGTTGATCAGGAGGGGTGTGGCGTACCGCAAAACAGACGAAGCGGACTTGTGTTGGAGCGCTACGGTCGAAATGGGGGTCCTGTTCATCGGGAGGGGTGTGGCGTACCGCAAAACGGGACTCCACGGGATACTGTTCATCTCCACCGTTGACCTCCTCCAGCCTCCACGGGCTACCGTCAACTCCTCCAGCCTCCACGGGCTCCTGTTCATCCAGCCTCCACCACGCGCTACTCCACCGGGTACTGTTCAACCACCCCTCCACCGTCTACTGTTCATCCAGCCCTCCACCGTATACTGTTCATCCAGCCCTCCGCACCACGGGGTCCTGTTCAACCACCCCTCCACGGCCACCCCTCCACCGTCTACTGTTCATCCAGCCCTCCACACCACAGGGTCCTGTTCATCCAGAGGTAACACCACTGCTCATTGTTCATCCAACCCCCCTGCAATGCTCACTGTTCATCCAATCGATCGGCTTCAGTTAGCAGCAGTAGCGAAGGAATTGCTCCATCGAGTTCAGTTAATAGCCATCAATTGATCGCTCGGGTTCAGTAACGCGTAGCCTGCAGTGCATTCGCTCGGGTTCAATTAGAGCCCAACGCCTCGCTCGAGTTCAGTTAGAGCCAATGCCTTGCACGTGTACGAGAGAAACGCGCATCGCTCGGCCCCCGACCTCCCACCATAACCGGCAACTCCCCAAAATTTTCCTCCCCCTTGCTTCTACCACGGTTTTTTCCGTCATGGACGGCCCAAAGAATGTCATGCAGCTGCGTCTCTGGCCCGCCCAGGACGAAAAGCCCATTTTCTATCATGTTTTGTCATAGAAGTAGGAGCCCACCACATCTATGATGATACCGGGTTTTGTCACAATTATCGTCATAGAAGTGTCATATGTATGACAGAAAAAAAATCATTCGGCCCAAAATGTCACTTATGTCTCTTTTTTTTGTAGTGAGATGACGTCATGGCGGGTTACAATATTTTGTAAGAACAAACAAAGAAGGATTTTTTCTAAATGTTGGAGATTGACATGATCAAAGTTTAAATCAACCTAGGGCCTAATGTTGAGGATACGACTATTGGGTATGACCCGCCTTGGAGGGGCCGGGTTATCCAAATGGTGGTTTATCAAGACGAAGCCCATCAAGATGTTGAGGATGGTGGTTCATGAAGCAGACTTGTTAAAAGGGCCCAAAGCCCAGGGGTGGCTTAAAGCCCATAAGTGTAAACCGCCATATGTGTATAACTTATCTTGTAAGGCAAGTGTAATCAGTGACCAGGCTGGACACGTTTATGAGCCGGCTGGGACTCTGTAAGCCGCAGGGCGTCAACCTATGTACATAAAGGGATGACCCAATGGTGGTTTAGGGTAGGAGACAACAGATCGAAAGCTAGGTCAAGCGTAATCGCTCCCTGGTAATCGAGACATAAGAAATACCACCTCAAGCTGGATTACACCTTTACCTTCACCACAAGGGGTCGAACCAGTATAAACTTCCTGTGTCCTTTGTCCCGTATAACCCCTTTAAGATAACCACATTGCGATGGCTCCATGACTAAGTCCTCATACTAGGACATCTGGCATGACGATCCCACGACACTTGTCGTAAATGGTTACGTCGATACTAGCTTTGACACTGATCCGGATGACTCTAAGTCACAAACCGGATATGTATTTATATTGAATGGCGGAGCTGTCAGTTGGTGTAGTTCCAAGCGGAGCATCGTGGCGAGATCTACGTGTGAAGCAGAGTGCATAGCTGCTTCAGAAGCAGCAAATGAAGGAGTCTAGATGAAGGAGTTCATATCCGATCTAGGTGTAATACCTAGTGCATCGGGTCCAATGAAAATCTTTTGTGACAATACTGGAGCAATTGCCTTAGCGAAGGAATCCAGATTTCACAAGAGAACCAAACACATCAAGAGACGCTTCAACTCCGTCCACGATCAAGTCAAGGAGGGAGACATAGAGATTTGCAAAATACATACGGATCTGAATGTTGCAGACCCGTTGACTAAGCCTCTTCCACGAGCAAAACATGATCAACACCAGGACTCCATGGGTGTTAGAATCATTACAATGTAATCTAGATTATTGACTCTAGTGCAAGTGGGAGACTGAAGGAAATATGCCCTAGAGGCAATAATAAAGTTGTTATTTATATTTCCTTATATCATGATAAATGTTTATTATTCAGGCTAGAATTGTATTAACCGGAAACTTGATACATGTGTGAATACATAGACAAAACAGAGTGTCCCTAGTATGCCTCTACTTGACTAGCTCGTTAATCAAAGATGGTTAAGTTTCCTAACCATAGACATGTGTTGTCATTTGATGAACGGGATCACATCATTAGAGAATGATGTGATGCACAAGACCCATCCGTTAGCTTAGCATAATGATTGTTAAGTTTTATTGCTATTGCTTTCTTCATGACTTATACATATTCCTCTGACTATGAGATTATGCAACTCCCGAATACCAGAGGAACACCTTGTGTGCTATCAAACGTCACAACGTAACTGGATGATCATAAAGATGCTGTACAGGTGTCTCCGAAGGTGTTTGTTGGGTTGGCATAGATCGGGATTAGGATTTGTCACTCCGAGTATCGAAGAGGTATCTCCGGGCCCTCTCGGTAATGCACATCACGATAAGCCTTGCAAGCAATGTAACTAATGAGTTAGTTGCGGGATGATGCATTACGGAACGAGTAAAGAGACTTATCGGTAACAAGATTGAACTAGGTATGATGATACCGACGATCGAATCTCGGGCAAGTAACATACCGATGACAAAGGGAATAACGTATGTTGTCATCGCGGTTTGACCGATAAAGATCTTCGTAGAATATGTAGGAGCCAATATGAGCATCTAGGTTCCGCTGTTGGTTATTGATCAGAGATTTGTCTCGGTCATGTCTACATAGTTCTCGAACCCGTAGGGTCCGTACGCTTAACATTCGATGACAATTTGTATTATGAGTTATGTGTTTTGGTGACCGAAGATTGTTCAGAGTCCCGGATGAGATCACAGACATGACGAGGAGTCTCGAAATGGTCGAGAGGTAAAGATTGATATATTGGACGATGATATTCGGACACTGGAATGGTTCGGGTATTTTTTGGAGTACCGAGGGGTTACCAGAACCCCCGGGGAAGTATTGGGCCTACATGGGCCATAGGGGATAGGGGAGGCAGCCCACAAGGGTTGGCCGCACCCCTCTCCCATGGGGAGTCCGAATTGGACTAGGGGAGGGGGCGCGCCCCCCTTTCCTTCTCCTCTTCCGTCTCCCTCCCCCTTTTCCCCCTCCATGAGAAGGAATAAGAGGGGGGGGGGGGCGAATTCTACTAGGACTAGGAGTCCTAGTAGGACCCCCCTTCTTGGCGCGCCCCTAGGGTCTGCCTCCTCCCTCTCCCTCCTTTATATACGTGGGCAGGGCACCCCCTAGAGATACACTGTGATGCCCCAAGACCGATGCTCCAGACGCCTCCCATGTTTTTCGTTGTCGTCGTATGTTTTGTTTGCTTGTTGCATTTCATCATCGCATCATTCGCATTGCATCGGCACTCTGTTGCCATCATTTTTCAAAACTTGCATTCGTTTGTAGTTCCCACTTTTCCTCGTTGCCTCCGTTGTCCCTTTCGAGACCAACCGTTCTTTTATTGTTCGACCGTTTGAGCCTCTTTGCATAGTGCACAATCCCCCTCGAGTGCGTCTGAAAGCTGTCCAAACCTGAGCCGGGCTGTCATCACCGTTGGCTCCAGATCATCCCCAAACATCCCTAAAATATCTTCGGTTCTTTGTTGGACTCCCCTAAGCTATTTATTATCGACTGCTCGAATATGATCGGACGGACCAGATTAGCCCCTAACCAAAAACCCACCTGCTATATAATCAGTGTAAACCTACCTAACCCTAGAACCTAGCCGTCCCATCCATCCATTCCCGCAACCGCCGCGACCACTCTGTCGCATCTCCTCGGGATCTCCTCCCGATCCAATCTCCCCGACCACCTTCCTTGTTCTTGTACATGGGATTGTGTGAAGATGACCCTTCTTGCGACAATACCAAAATGCGGCTATGCCTCTAAGTCATGCCTCGGCACGTGGGAGATATAGCCGCATCTTGGGCGTTACACACACCAATTGTTCCAAGCCGTGTGTGGTGTCTTCCTCCACGGTTTACTCCTCCAGTCATATTCACGTAGTGCTTAGGCAAAGCCCTGCGGGGATCACGTCACCATCACCGTCACTACGCCGTCGTGCTGACAAAACTCTCCCTCGACCCTGTGCTGGATCAAGAGTTCGAGGGACGTCATCGAGCTGAACGTGTGCTGAAATTGGAGGTGTCGTATGTTCGGTACTTGATTGGTTGCATCGCGAAGACGTTCGACTACATCAACCGTGTTAACCTAATGCTTCCGCTTTTGGTCTACGAGTGTACGTGGACACACTCTTCCCCTCTCGTTGCTATGCATCTCCTAGATAGATCTTGCATGATCATAGGAAATTTTTGAAATTGCATGCTACTTTCCCCAACAGCACCGTGCAAATCACCAGCGCCGTTGCTACCACCGCCCCAAATTGCCGCCGCCGCCCTTCCCGCCCTAGCCCGCGTCGCCTCCCCCGCCGAAGGGTGTGTCGCAGCCGCCCCAGCGCCGCCGTATTGGAAAGCAGCCACGGCTGGATTTGTCGACTCGGGCTGTCCTGTAGCCCATATAGCTCCTCTCTGCCGGCCGCCAACCTCCCTTCTCCTCTGCGCCGCCGTCCGCAGCCGTCTGCAGCAGCGACCAATCCAACCGGCGGCCATGTTCTTCCACCCCAGGCACAAGGTGTTCGACGGAATTCCCAAGGTAAAAAACGATGAAGGTTGATGATTTCAATTGGGATTGGATAGTATGTTTGATGGTGGTTATCTGCATTGTAGATTAGCTCGGTTGACTCCTCATTCATGGAAGATTCATCGTCGGAAGAGGAATTTGATTTGCATGAAGAAGAGGACATTGCTATGCTAGTGTCCATGCACAAGGGAGAAGAAGCCGGAGCATGGTGGTTCTGTCTATGGTTGTGCGTTCATTTGGAGGGAACGAATTGATGCACACAAACAATTGATGCGCAACTACTTTGGATCACCACCTGTTTTCCTGGAGAAATACTTTCGACACCGTTTTAGAATGTCGAAAGACTTGTTCATCCACATTTGCAATTCCGTGAAGCGGCATAATCTGGCCTTCGAGCAGAGAAGGAACTGTGCTGGGTTGCTTGGCCATAGCATTGAACAGAAGGTCACTCCGCTTTGCGCATGATAGCATATGGTGTTCGGGCAGATTACATTGATGATACCTTGGCGATGGCATTGAGCACTTCTATCTTCTATGTCAAGCAATTTGCAATCACTATGGTAGAAGTGTTTGGTCCATAGTACTTGAGAGCAACCAATGCTCAGGACACTCAGAGGCTTTTGGAGATGAACAAAGCTCGAGGGTTTCCAGGTATGCTCGGGTCTATGCATTGCATGCATTGGAAATGGAAGAACTACCCAAAAGCATGGCATGGACAATTCAAGGGTCGTGGGAAGGATGCCACTATCATTCTTGAGGCAGTTGTCGATCATGAAACATGGATTTGGGATGCATATTTTGGGATGCCTAGATCTTGCAACGACATCAACGCGATCGATCAGTCACCTCTGTGTGCCAAGTTAGCAAATGGAGAAACAACGCCAGTGACCTTTGAAGCAAATGGCGGCACATACAACTATGGTTACTATCTTGAAGATGGGATCTACCCAAGGTGGAGTACATTTGTCAAGCTGGTTGCAAAACCTGAAGGTAAGAACTCGTCTTTCACAATGCACAAGGTGCAAAACTATGTTGTATTTGTGTTGCGTTTGATCTCGTGGATTTGAAAAACTATGTAATAATTTGATATTGTGGACAGGTATAATTTTTATGTTGTTTTTAGATGTTTTTTGCAATATGTGTGGCTATAAGTGGCTAACAACAGCCGCGCGGCCGCCGGCCGGTTTTGCATCTTTGTTTTGGACCATCTGTTGGAGTTGCTCTTTTTTTTACATCTTCGTTTTGGACCATCTGTTGGAATTGAGCCTTTTTCGAAGATGTAAAAAACACTTTTTGGTGCTCCAAATTTGGACCATCACCGGCTTGCAGCACCAAAATATACATCATCTATTGGAGATGCTCTTAGTCACTTTGCTTGCAAGCTTCTTGTGATGTCGTATTACCGAGAGGGCCCTGAGATACCTCTTCATCATACGGAGTGACAAATCCCAATCTCGATTCATGCCAACTCAACAGACACCTTCGGAGATACACGTAGAGCACCTTTATGATCACCCAGTTACGGAGTGAGGTTTGATAGCACATAAGGTATTCCTCCGGTATCCGGGAGTTGCATGATCTCTGATACGTCTCCAACATATCTATATTTTTTGATTGTTCCATGCTATTATATTATCTGTTTTGGATGTTTTATATGCATTATTATGCTATTTTATATTATTTTTGGGACTAACTTATTAATCGAGAGCCCAGTGCCAGTTTCTGTTTTTTCTTTGTTCTTGAGTTTCGCAGAAAAGGAATACCAAATGGAGTCCAAATGGAATAAAACTTCACGATGATTTTTCTTGGACCAGAAGACACCCAGGGGACTTGGAGTCCAAGCCAGAAGAGCCACGAGGTGGCAGCAAGTGTGGAGGGCGCGCCCTAGGGGGGGCGCCCCCTACCTTGTGGCCCCCTCGGGACTCTCCTGACCTAGCTCTTTGTCCTATATATTCACACATATTCTAGAACCCTCAGAGAGAGCCACAAAAACATTTTTCCACTGCCGCAACCTTTTGTTCCGTGAGATCCCATCTTTGGGCCTTTTCCAGCATCCTAGCGGAGGGGGATTCGATCACGGAGGGCATCTACATCAACCCCATTGCCCTTCCGATGAAGCGTGAGTAGTTTACCACAGACATACGGGTCCATAGCTAGTAGCTAGATGGGTTCTTCTCTCACTCTTTGATTCTCAATACCATGTTCTCCTCAATGTTCTTGGAGATCTATCCGATGTAATCTTCTTTTGGTGTGTGTTTGTCGAGATCCGATGAGTTGTGGACTTATGATCGGCTTATCTACGAATATTATTTGAATCTTCTCTGAATTATTTTATGCATGATTTGATATCTTTGTATTTCTCTTTGAATTATTGGTTTGGTTTGGCCAACTAGATTGGTTTTTCTCGCAACGGGAGAGGTGCTTAGCTTTGGGTTCAATCTTGCGTGATTTCACCCAGTGACAAAGTAGAGGTAGTGAGACACGTATTGCATTGTTGCCATCGAGGATAAAAAGATGGGGTTTTCATCATATTGCTTGAGTTTATTCCTCTACATCATGTCATCTTACTTAAGGTGTTACTCGGTTCTTTATGAACTTAATACTCTACATGCTTGCTGGATAGCGATCGATGTGTGGAGTAATAGTAGTAGGTGCAGGCAGGAGTCGGTCTATTTGACATAGACATGATGCCTATATCATTATCATTGCCTTAGATATCGTCATAAATTTGTGCTTTTCTATCAATTACTCGATAGTAATTTGTTCACCCACCGTATTATTTGCCTTCATGAGAGAAGCCTCTAGTGAAACCTATGGCCCCCGGGTCTATTTTCCATCATACTTGTTTTCGATCTACTATTTTGCAATATTTCATTTTCAGATCTATAAACCTAAAAACCCAAAAATATTTTATCTTTTATTTAGTCCTATCTATCTCTATCAGATCTCACCTTTGCAAGTGACCGTGAAGGGATTGACAACCCCTTTATCACATTGGATGCAAGTGTTTGATTGTTTGTGCAGGTGCATGATACGTCTCCAACGCATCTATACTTTTTTATTGTTCCATATTATATTATCTGTTTTGGATGTTTTGTATTCATTAATATGTTATTTTATATGATTTTGGGACTAACCTATTAACCTAGAGCCCAGTGTCAGTTCCTATTTTTTCCTTGGTTTAGAGTTTTGCATAAAAGGAAGGCCAAACGGAGTCCAAACAGAATGAAACTTTCGTGATGATTTTTCTTGGACCAGAAGACATCCAGAGGTCTTGGAGTGCATGTCCTGAAAGCCACGAGGTGGACACAAGGTCGGGAAGTGTGCCCAGGGGGATAGGGCGCGCCTCCCACCCTTGTGGGTCCCTCGTGACTCCACCGACCTATTTCTTCCGCCTATATATTCTCAAATATCCCAAAACCTTCCAGGAGAGCCACAAAACCACTTTTCCACCGCCACAACCTTCTGTACCCGTGAGATCCCATCTAGGGGCCTTTTCCGCCGTCCTATCGGAGGAGGAATCAATTACGAAGGGCTTCTACATCAACACCATTGCCTCTCCAATGAAGCGTGAGTAGTTTACCACAGACCTACGGGTCCATAGCTAGTAGCTAGATGGCTTCTTCTCTCCCTTTGATTCTCAATACCATGTTCTCCTCGATGTTCTTGGAGATCTATTCGATGAAATACTCTTTTGCGGTGTGTTTGTCGAGATCCGATGAATTGTGGATTTATGATCAGCTTATCTATGAATATTATTTGAATCTTCTCTGGATTCTTATATGCATGATTTGATATCTTTGCAAGTCTCTTCGAACTATAGATTTGGTTTGGCCAACTAGATTGGTTTTTCTTGCAATAGGAGAAGTGCTTAGCTTTGGGTTCAATCTTGCGTTGCTCGATCCTAGTGAGAGAAGGGGAATCGACATGTATTGTATTATTGCCATCAAGGATAACAAGATGGGTTTTTTATCGTATTGCTTGAGTTAATCCCGCCACATCATGTCATCTTACTTAATGCGTTACTCTGTTCTTATGAACTTAATACTCTAGATGCAGGCAGGAGTCAGTCGATGTATGGAGTAATAGTAGTAGATGCAGGCAGGAGTCGGTCTACTTGATACGAACGTGATGCCTATATTCATGATCATTGCCTTAGATATCGTCATAACTTTGCACTTTTCTATCAATTACTCGGCAGTAATTTGTTCACCCACCGTAATAATTTCTATCTTGAGCGAAGCCTCTAGTGAAGCCTATGGCCCCCAGGTCTATTTTCCATCATGTAAGTTCTCGATCTACAATTTTAGGTTCCTATTTACTTTATTTGCAATCTTTTACTTTCCGTTCCATAAACCAAAAATACCAAAAATACTACTTTACCGTTTATCCATCTCTATTAGATCTCACTTTGCAAATAACCATGAAGGGATTGACAACCCCTTTGTCGTGTTGGGTGCAAGTTGGTGTTTGTTTGTGCAAGTATTCGGTGACTTGCGCATTGTCTCCTACTGGATTGATGCGTTGGTTCTCAAAAGCTGAGGGAAATACTTACTCTACTTTGCTGCATCACCCTTTCCTCTTCAAGGGAAAAACCAACACAAGCTCAAGAGGTAGCAGTGCATCTATTGGGGACTTGCGCGTTTCTCCTACTGGATTGATACCTTGGTTATTAACTGAGGAAAATACTTATCTCTATTGTGCTGCATCACCCTTTCCTCTTCAAGGGAAAAACCAACGCAAGCTCAAGAAGTAGCAATCTCATGGTCAAAGGAATATGTATTTTACATTAAGAAAGTAGTAGCAAAAACTGAATGAGCATATGCTATGCTAACGGATGGGTCTTGTCCATCACATCATTCTCTTAATGATGTGATCCCATTATCAAGTGACAACACATGTCTATGGTTAGGAAGCCTTAACCATCTTTTGATCAACGAGCTAGTCTAGTAGAGGCTTACTAGGGACTTAATATTTGTTTATATATTCACACATGTATTTAAGTTTCCGATCAATACAATTATAGCATGAATATTAAACCTTTATCATAATTAAGGAAATATAATAATAACCACTTTATTATTGCCACTAGGGCATATTTCCAACATGATTATTTGGTCACGTGATTTTGTGGGCAGTTTTCGAGAATCAGATTCGAAGAATCATGAGGCAAAAAGAACTGGCCCTTAATAATAATTTTAGTCATGATTTATGTTCTAAAATTAGTCACAAAATTGCCTAATTATCGAACAGTCAATGCACACTAATAAACAGAAAACATATACAACAACATCACATATGCAACAGTAACCATATCAGAGACATGCACATACCATGATGCACGTACTATTTGTTTGTAGCCGTGACTGTTGTAAGAGCGATGTTGTTGACGATGACATTGGCGAAGACTGGTCGAAGTAGGTGACGTTGGATACATTGGTACGCAATTATGAGTGATATTTTTACACTCCTCTAACCTGAATTTAAACAGATATATTTCATTAAAACCGAGATATTACGCTCCAATATTGCCACTAATGATTAATGAATGCCTAGAATTCCAAAAATTATTTCTTTATTTTGTTTCCACGGGAAATGGGTTATTTATGGACGAAATCAAGCCAATACATGGGAAGAAGTAAAGTGGAGATAGAGAGAATCAAGTGGGAGGCGCAACAGAAGAAACAAAGCAAAAGACGGCATTCCATGCGACTGAGCCCGCTCATATGAGCGGTCGTATGGCATGGAAACCGAGTCTCCTCGTCCACCTATACAACCTTTATAAAGGGACAAACGCTAAATGGATAACAGAACATCACAGAACAAGCCAGTCTTCGTCATCATCACCATAGGCATCTTCATCAACTCAAGTCGCCGCCTGATGACTGGATTTTATGCATACTTTTTAGATTACATTATAGTGCCAAAGTCCCTCATATCATATCCATCTAGCACTTATTCATGTCTCCAATGCATAGTTCTCGGTATTTACTTGTTTTACCAAGTTTGTTGCACACCTTTTATTTTTATTTAATTTTTATTAGTTTTCTTTGTTTCGTGCTCTTTGTAAGTGTGTTGACATGTTCATGGACTTGGGACATCAAAAGAATTGAGCTAGGGGTCAAACTAGAGAAGTTCCAAGCACCAGATCAAGGCCCTTTGAAGAGTTTGATGATTTGATATTTATCAAAGTGTCCAAAATGAAGATCTAAGTCCACAAACTCATCAGGCTTTTTGCTAGCAATCCAACGAGCCCAAGAATGTTGAAATAAGAGTTCGTATGTAGAAATGGCGATCAAAATAAAGAAGCAGCTCCCGAAGTCCAGAAGGAAAGACGTCATCTCATGCGACCGGAGCCGCTCGTTTGAGCAGTTGTTTGAGCTATAGACATGCACGAAAATTGGCCAGAACTCTCCAAATTTTGCTCCGATTTCATCCCCGTTTTCTCTACGAGATCCTTGATGACCAAGGCTTGTTTGGGATGTGGATTTAGCTCCCCTTGAGCCCTTGTATGAAGGGGAGGCGGCTAGATCAACAGATGCCACCCGAGGAGCACCCCTATATGAAGACCTCCAACCCTAGCCGCCGACTCATCTCATCTTCATCCTCCACAAGTTCCATCTACAACCACCACACCTTCATTGCAGCAAACTCCACCATAGATAAGGGCCAAGACAAGGAAGGGAGAAGGGACGAGGCGCCTCCCACATTTGGCGCCGGCCAGAGGGCCGGTGCCCTTGTCATCATCGCCATCATGGCTCTCTCCATCTCCAACTTCGTGTTGGCTTGTAACTTGTCCCTCACCTCTATGTACTCCATCACCATGTTTGAGTAATTCATTAGTTCTTTGGGGAATAAGATTAACTCTAGTATGTGCTAGTACCGATTGTCTTGCGCAATACGATATCCTCTTTGCATGCTTATGTTAGTAGCCTTCTTGACGTTCAGTGAAGTCGTCCATCCATTGTATGCCAATTTTGTACGGAAGATTATTAATGTTGATGAACCATGTGCTTGGCGAGGTGGGTGAGTGACAGGCCCCATCTCCCTTCGTAGCAGACCATTGTAGCAGGGGATAAAATGGAGACCACTTTGGCTGTCCACAGGGACATTTTTCGCCTTAATCATTGTTTGATAACCGAAGTGGGGAAGTGGCGTATGTGATACGGGGCTGTCGCGTGTTTGCACGTATCTGTACCGGCTTCGCATGTAAAGTGGCTTAGTATTCTTAGAACGAATGTTCAGTGATGATTCTGAATACCTCAAGAACGCCCTTATTACTCAAGCGCCACTCCTTTATCTTTTCCACTGTTTTATTTATGTTTTTACCTCACTGTAGTTGTTTAGTTAACCACCCTTATTATCATTTCCGCTAGCAACCGACGAATAGATTTTTTCCAGATAACGCTTTGGTGTAAACGTAGCCATGTAAGTGAAGGAAGAGCTGCAGGGTTGGTAGTTATCAGTGCAACCACTGCCCCCTGTGAGATCGACATACTCTACTTACCATGAGCTGTAATAGCCCTGTGCTCTTGTAGGTCATCAAGCTTTTCTGGAGCCGTTACTGGGGAGCAAAAGTGCTCGGCTATTACCTTCCTGCTCACACATAGTTGATTTTGTTAGCTGTTATTTATCTTTCATTTTTCCCTTAAATCAAAAAGGAAAAAAATCTACTAATCATGTCTTCTGAGATGTCTATTGAAGATATTTTGCAGGAGTGGAATAGAGTCTATGAAAAGAAGAAGCAATTGGCTGTTATAAAAAAAGAAGTAGAAAAAAAGAACCTAAGATAAAAGAATGGTTGAAATTGGTGAATGACTATTCATCATGTTTCTTATAGTGATTAAAACGCTCTTGAGGACACATGGGAATATCGTCGAGTTACTTTGACCATGTTTCATTGACTTAGAGTTCATTGTTTTGACAAGTGTTATGTGGGTGGATCGAAGCTAAGGTATTATTCTTACTTGAACAAACACCTACTTATACATATACCCTGCATGCAAGCATCCACAAATACAATAAAAGTAATTAAGATAAATCTAACTATAGTTTTAAACATGCAGATCCAAAACGGCCCCTCATGGAACAATTTATAAACTGGGGTTTAGGCTTCAGTCACTCCTGCAACCCATCATCTATAAATAAATTCCATAATGCCTTCTAAAAGATCATGGATGTCGCCTAGGGAGGGGTGATACGTCTCCAATGTATCTATAATTTTTGGTTGTTCCATGCTATTATATTATCATCCTTAGATGTTTTACATTCATTTCATAGCAGTTTATATAATCTTTGGGACTAACCTATTGACATAGTGCCCAATGTTAGTTGCTGTTTTTTGCTTGTTTTTTACTTCCTAGAATATCAATACCAAATGAAGCCCAAACGCAACGGAACTTTTTGGAGGTTTTTTTCTGCCCAGAAGACAACTTGGGAGCCAAGGAAGTGCACGAGGGAAGGCCCATGGGGCCCACCACCCACCTAGGCACGCTAGAGGCCCCTAGCGCGCCATGATGAGTGGTGGGGCCCATGGAGGTCCTTCCCACTGCCTCTCAGCTCTATAAATACCCAAATATTCCAAAAACCCCAGGGTAGTGGACGAAAAACAATTCAGCCGTTGCAAGTTCCAAAACCACGAGATCCAATCTAGAGCCCTATTTCGGCACCTTGCATGAGGGGAACACGATCACAGAAGGGTTCATCATCCTCATTGGTGCTCCTCTGATGATACGTGAGTAGTTTAGCACAGACCTACGGGTTCGTAGGCAGTAGCTAGATGGCTTCTTCTCTCTTTTTGATTCTCAATACAATGTTCTCCTCGATGTTCTTGGAGATCTATTTGATGTAATGACTTTTTGCGGTGTGTTTGTTGGGATACGATGAATTGTGAGTTTATGATCAGTTCTATCCATGAAAATTATTTGAGTCTTCTTTGATATCTTATATGCATGATTATTATATCCTCGTATTTCTTCTGCGAAACTTTGGTTTGGTTTGGCCAACTAGATTGATTTTTCATGCAATGGGAAGAGGTGCTTTGTGATGGGTTCAATCTTGTGGTGTCGTCACCCAGTGACAGAAGGGGTAGCGAGGCGTACATGTGTCATTGCTATTAAGGATAAAAAGATGGGGTCTATTCCTACAAGAATAGATCTTGTCTACATCATGTCATCATTCTTATTGCATTACTCGGTTTCTCCATGAACTGAATACACTAGATGCATGCTGGATAGCGGTCGATGTGTGGAGTAAAAGTAGTGGATGCAGGCAGGAGTCGGTCTACTAATCTTGGACGTGATGCCTATATACATGATAATTGCCTTGGATATCGTCATAATTATTTTCTCTTCTATCAATTGCCCAATAGTAATTTGTTTACCCACTTTATGCTATTTTTTGAGAGAAACCACTAGTTAAATCTACGTCCGCCGGGTCTATTTTCTATCATATTGTTTTCAGATCTATTATTCCAAAAACCCAAAAATACCTTGCTGCACTTTTTATTTATTTATTTTATTTTGTGTTTTCGCTAGATCTATTTATCCAATCTCATACAATTTAATCTATCTCAATACCGAGGAGGGATTGACAACCCCTCTTACGCGTTGGGTTGCAAGTATTTGTTATTTGTGTGCATGTACCATTTACATAGTGTTGCTTGGTTCTCCTACTAGATCGATAAGCTTGGTTTCATAACTGAGGAAAATACTTATCGTTGTTGTGTTGCATCATCCTCTCCTCTTCGGGGAAATACCACGCATATACAAGCAATCAAAGGGGAGGGGGATATGCGCTTTAAAATAATTATGGTTTAGGCTTGAACAAATGTGGAATAAAAATAGCGTTTAATTTGACAAGCACAAAACCTAAAACAACTAGGCTCACCTATGTGCGCCACAACTTATGCTAAGCAAGATAAACAACTTAGTGATAGCAAGATATATAAAATGAAACACTATGGCTATCACAAAGTAAAGTGCATGAGTAAAGGGCTCAGGTTAGAGATAACTGATACGTCTCCAACGTATCTATAATTTTTTATTGTTCCATGCTATTATATTATCTATTTTGGATGTTTTATATGCATTAATATTCTATTTTATATTATTTTTGGGACTAACGTATTAACCTAGAGCCCAGTGCCAATTTCTGTTTTTTTTTCATGTTTTTGAGTTTTACAGAAAAGGAATATCAAACGGAGTTCAAACGGAATAAAACTTTTGCGATGATTTTTCTTGGACCAGAAGACACCCGTAGGACTTGGACATGAAGTCACAGGAGTCCCAAGGCGACCACAAGCCTCAGGGGCGCGTCCTAGGGGGGTGCCCCGAGGGCTTGTGGGCCCCTCGGAGCTCCTCCAACCCTAATCTTAGGCCTATAAATTCACAAATATTCCCAAACGACCAGAAGCGTCCACCAAAATACTTTTTCTGCCGCAGCAACCTTATGTACCTGTGAGATCCCATCTTGGGGCCTTTTCCGGCACCCTGCCGGAGGGGGATTCGATCACGAAGGGCTTCTACATCAACTCTATTGTCCTTCTGATGAAGCGTGAGTAGTTTACCATAGACCTACGGGTCCATAGCTAGTAGCTACATGGCTTCTTCTCTCACTTTGATCTTCAATACAATGTTCTCATCGATGTTCTTGGAGATCTATCTGATGTAATATTATTTTTGGTGTGTTTGTCGAGATCCGATGAATTGTGGATTTATGATCAGATTATCTATGAATGTTATTTAGGTCTTCTCTGAATTCTTATATGCATGATTTGGTATCTTTGTATTTCTCTTCGAATTATCAGTTTGGTTTGGCCAACTAGATTGGTTCTTCTTGCAATGGGAGAGGTGCTTAGTTTTGGGTTTAATCTTGCGGGGTCCTCACCCAGTGACAAAGTAGGGGTAGCGAGGCACGTATTGTATTATTGCCATCAAGGATAAAAATATGGGGTTTTCATCATATTGCTTGAGTTTATCCCTCTACATCATGTCATCTTACTTAAGGCGTTACTCCGTTCTTATGAACTTAATACTCTAGATGCATGCTGGATAGCAGTCGATGTGTGGAGTAATAGTAGTAGATGCAGGCAGGAGTCGGTCTACTTGACACGGACGTGATGCCTATATTCATAATCATTGCCTTGGATATCGTCATAACTATGCGCTTTTCTATCAATTGCTCGACAGTAATTTGTTCACCCATCGTATGCTTTCTTTCAAGAGAGAAGCCTCTAGTGAAACCTACACTACAGGAATCAGGCACTTTGCCATCTGCCATGGTTGATGGCAAAGGCCTTTGCCGTCCGCCAGCAGACGGCAACAGGTACGGCTGAATAAGCTACGACGAAGGGCTCTTTGCCGTCTGCTGACGGACGACAAAATTGAAATGCTCTTTGTCATCCGCCAGCTGACGGCAAAGAGCCCGGACAGCACAAGTGTCGTGTTAGGTCCGTTAAGGGGTTAACAGCGTGCTTTGCCGTCCGCTAGCAGAAGGCAAAGTCAATTGCACATGTCAAGCTATGTCGTCCACTAGCAGACGACAAAGGTGCAATGCTCTTTGCCGTATGCCAACAGACGGCAAAGTAACCAAATAGGCCAGCCAGTGCCCCAGGTTGCACAGGTAGCTGCCACGTGGCAGCTTTGCCGTCTGCTGGCTGATGGCAAAGCTCTTTGCCGTCTGCTAGCGGACGGCAAATAGCCTGTATAGCCCCTGTTTTTTGTTATATCCTTGCATTTTCAAAAGACATAAATTATATATATAGTTTCAACCTCAAACATAGCCCATGTATCCATCATCTAGCAGTCCATCAATGCAACAGAACACATATGGTATTAAAACGTCCAATGCATACATAGTTTCACGGAGTTCATCAACATACATACATAGTTTCACAGAGTTATTCAACATACATTGTTTATCAACACAAAATCAAAACAAAACTAAAACTAGCAGTCCATCGATCCAGCTTCCATGAAGTGAACCAAATCTGCAAAAATGGGAGTAAGCAAGTTAGAAGAAGAAGAAGAAGACTAGAAGAAGAAGAAGACTAGAAGAAGAAGAAGGTTTTTACCCTTTTCATTCTCATTCTTCTTCTTTTATTCTTTCTTTTTCTTCTCTTTCTTCTTCTATTCTTTCTTTTTCTCCTCTTCCTTGTTTTTCTTCTTCTTATTCCTTATTTGTGTCATTTTAGAGCTTACATAGGTAATTATGCCATTTTTTAGCCTACTAAGCTTATTATGTCAATTTGGAGGAAACTAAGGTAAGTATAGGTCATTTTTGTGCTAACATAAGTAATTATGCCATTTTTAGCTAACGTAGGTAAAATGGATCATTTTGGAGCTAACCTAGCTAAAATGGATCATATTGGAGCTAACATAGGTAAAATGGATCATATGGGAGCTAACCTAAGTAAAATGAATCATATTGGAGCAAACCTAGGTAAAATGGGTGATTTTGGAGCTAACTTAACTAATTATACCATTTTTGAGTTAACTAAGCATATTATGCCTTTTTGACATAAGTAAGCTAAGTATAAGTCTTTATTTAGCTAACCTAGGTAAATAAGCATATTAGAGCTAATTTAGTTAAGTATAGATCATTTTGGAGCTAAGTAAGCTAATTATGTCATTTTGTAGGAAGATTGGCTAAGTCTAGGTCATTATGGTAACCATTTTGGAGGACATAAAGCTAAGTCTAGGTCTTTATGCATTTGGCAGGCAAAACAGTAGAGAAATGTTACTGTTATCACGGAGGTGAAGGGCCGTTTGGGTTTACGCCAGTGTCAGACAGAGAAGGACCGGTCGGGGTCGGGCTTGCGCCAGTGTGAGACAGAGAAGGATCGGTCGATGCTTGTTGGGAGGCATGCTGCACCAAAGATCATTTGCAATGTCTCGTTAGCATGATGCAACTGAAATGTGAATACTAGTAACTAATGACCATTCAAATGAAGCTCACCGTGTCCGCTATACCAATCTGAGGCATCGGCGGAGGGGTCTGACCATTTTTCTCGCACACGAACTGCACATTTTGATTTCACGAGTCAGTCATATTAGTTAGTAATGAAATGAACATTACATGCATGATTTGGCTAATAAGCAGGAGAAACTTACCACGAGGAGCTCGTATAGGGCCCGGTGAGACACGTCATTCCGGTTCCTCTCCTCCTCCAGCATCCTAGCCATCCTCTACTCCAGCTCGGTCTCCCTCTCCTTGGCCTGCCTGTTTGCCTCCACTAGAAGCTCCTGGGCCCTAGCCTCAATGGCGATGTCCACTGGCCGTGGTCGAGGCGGTATGTCAGGAAGAGACCTCGTGTGGTGCTTCTTGATCTCTGAGAAACTGCTAGGACAACATATCAGTCCATCCCCAATGGCTACCGAGCCATGTTTCCTCCCATCACCAGATAGCATCACGAGCTGTGTATCAAAAGGACTCTGGCTCGGGTTGAAGTCATCCCCTTTCATCGCCTTCCCCCAGTCTCTGTTCCTCACGAGCTTGTTGTGGGAGGAGATGTTGGTGAAGCTCTCTGGATGATCGAGGTCATCCTCAGAGAATTCCTTGGCCTTCTTGAACGAGGCCATATGGGCCATGGCATAGAGGTCGTACAGCGGTGGCACTTCCTTCTTGTTGTGTTTGGCCTAAAAGAGAGGAACAAGATATTAGTTAAGGGCTGAAGCTAGCATGAAGAATGAAATTGCATGAATCGTTAAGGGCTTAAACCACATACCCGATGATCCCCGTACTCAAACATGTTGGAGCTCCCTTGATGGTGTGGCACACCTCGCATTTGGGAACGCTTATCCCTGGCCTTGTTGTGTTCGGCTAGCCATTGGGGAGAGCACCACTCATCCACCAATGCCTCCCAACAGTCCATCATATTCGCACACCATCTCGGGGGCACCTAAGTTTGGCAAAGAGAAATTTCAGTGCTACACCTACGAATGAAATCAAGGAAACTAAGTACAAGGCCTTAAGAATAGGTAATTACCTTCATGTACTTCTCCTTACTCAGATACTTGCGGTGACACTTCTGCTTGTCCCTCCTAATGTTAGTCGAGGCGTAGTAGTCTCGAATAGCTGCACCCTAGCCTCGTGCCGTAAGTTCTGAAGTAGGCGCTTGCACTCGGTGTTGAGAACCCTAGCCGCCTCCGCCTCGTGTTCCTCAGCAACCTTGTAGAAGGTCTGCAATCGAACAAGACAACACTGATTAGTACAATCACTAGGTAATGTTGATTTTTAATTCTGTAAAGTAGAAATTACCCAAAACCGCCACCTCATAATATCGGCCACCGTCTCGCACACGACACCGTCGACCCTCTCCTTTGGCGGGGCCGGGGCAGCCACGTACAGCTCCCAGCTCATTGCTAGCTGTGGAGACTGACCCTCACTGGGCAACGTGACCCGCCCCGGGAAGTGGTGTCGGACTAGAGTACCAAGGACCTGGTTAGGCCTGCGGACACCATCGGGGTGTATCCAACCCCTGCAGTATGACAAGGCCAACACATTAGATATTAATTTGAAGAAACATGAAGGACAAAGGTTAAAATAGAGTAAATGCACTTACTTCTCCCTGTTAGGCTGAATCAACCACCTCTGATCGCGGGTCGCCGGCACGGCCAGGAGCTTCATACCACCATGCTGGTAGACCTTCTTGCCCTGCTCAACTAGCTCGCCATTGCTAAAACTGTCGTCAGACCAGGTCTCTTCGCCATCATCATGGCCACTAGTCTCCGGAGTCACCTGGGACGAAGACTCTGGGACCGGAGTCTCGTGGGACGAAGACTCTGGGGCCCGGGTCTCCTGGGACGAAGGCTCGGCGACACGAGGATCGTCAGCCCGAGGCTCGTGGACCAGAGTCCGAGACGGGTCCAAGTCTGACGGCTCCACCTGAGACGGAGCACTCTGGTGGTCCGGAGAATCAGCTTCGGGTGGCGGCGAGGAAGGCACAACAGCCTTCCGACCTCTCCTTCCGCCACATCCACCTCTAGATCCCCTCTTCGTCTTCCAACGACCTCTCCCGGCTGGAGAAGAAGGGCCCGCCGGTGTCGCCATGCTATCTACGAGCACTCTACGAAGCTTCTGTGGTGGAATATAGCCACCCCTCCTAGCACGTGCCGAGGAAGAAGGAGGCTCGGAGCGCTCTCGACCTGCCCCACCATCTGTCAACACCTGCAATGACAAAGAGTAAACGAAATTAGTACAACATAAACATAATAAAAATTTGGTGGGTGAAAACAACACCAAAACCCCTTATCTGATATTTCAAGCTTTTGGAATATTTACATAGGAAATATTCTCTATAAATTCCAAGAAAATTCTAGCATGTATGACAATTCCATATTTGGTTATCTTGCCAAGTATCATCTCTTCGAGAACAAAATGACATCACCAAAACCCCTCAAACTACTTAACCTAACTAACCTAGAAACTAACCTAACTAACCTAGTCTAAAGATAACTAACCTAACTAACCTAGAAAATCAAGCTAACCTAACTAACACCTTCTACTTATTCTAAGGATAACTAACCTAACCTAACTAACCTAGAAACTAGCCTAACCTAGTCTAAAGATAACTAACCTAACATAACTAACCTAGAAAATAACCTAGCTACCTAAACTAAACTAAATTAACCTAAAATAAACTCCTTTCCCCCTCAATCTTTCTTTTTCTTCTTCTTCCTTCTTTTCCTTCTTCCTCTTGTGTCGTGGGTAGTCACGTCAGATGTCCTCGTGAAAGGACTTAGTCGTGGATAGGGATGGACATTTTATCCATGGATCTGGATACCCATGGATACACGACCCGGTTGGGCAAGGGTATGGAGCACATTTCTGCCCATGGGTCCATGGATATGGATACCCACGAACAGCCGAGTTGGGCACAGTTATAGTTTGTGCTCCATGGATATCCAATGGATACCCGTACGTCATGTGAGGCCATATGCCAGTGATAATAGAAAGAGCGAATCAATGGGAAATGGCTGGCAATATGCAACTAGTGCCATAAGCTATATGCTGCAGAATCAACCTCTAGTATGTCACGCTTAAGGACTCATCGTATTACTTGTTGCCTACTTGTGCATGTAGCTTATGTTATCATTTTTGAGTGAATGACAATGAGCTAATTTGATCTTTGGGAAGGCTTCATGCCGACTTTTCTATGCCCATGGAGCTTCATGGGTATGTGGGTATCCAGCGGGTTTGGGCATGGGCACAAGTTGTGCCCATGGATAATTTGGTGGATGGGCAGAGGGTAGGAAGATGGGTCACGGGTTGGATTTGGACCAGCTCCACCCGCCCCAAACCCGACCCATTGCCATCCCTAGTTGTGGATCCATCGTCACTAGGAAGCTTGAAGGGGTTAAATCGGGACAAGGGACACGAGAGGGTTTATACTAGTTCGGCCCCTTAAGGTGAAGGTAAGGCCTATGTCTAGTTGGGTTGGTATTGATGTTTCGATAACCAGGGAGCGAGATACGCTATGCCTGGTTCTCGATGAGTTGTTTCTTGCCCTAAGTCGCCCGCAGGTCGTCCCCTTATATACACGGGTTGACACCCTGCGGCTTACAGAGTCCCGGCCAGCTTATAAACAGAGTCCGGCTTGGTGACCAGTTAAATCTACCTTACGTTACAAGTCATGCCATCATGGCGGTTTACTACCATGGGCTTAAGCCGCCCGTGGGCCTTAAGCTTTTTATCGAACCACCATCTTCATGCTTGGTCTTGGGCTTCCTCTGATGAGTACTCTTTGCGTAACCCGGCCCCTCCTGGGCGGCTTACACAAATAGTCATATCCCCAACAATAGGCCCCAGATTGATTTGAACCTGTTCATGTCAATCTAAAAAACATATTTAAAGAATTAAATCTTCAGTTTTCTGACTATACAGAGGGTTTTTGTTAACCCGCCATGACGTCATCTTCTGGATCCGTCTTAACTCGGCGTGACGTCATTCTTCCTTTAACTCATTTTTTATTCCACCGAATCCTTCAACGGATCTCCTCTTTACTGACTACTCCGAAAATCGAGGCGTCGGGGCCGCTGGATAATAATTGTTATCTCCTCATTTCCCGCGCCGTCTCAGTTATCTTTTCCCTATAAATAGCCACGACTTGGGTCCTTTCCTTTTTACCCTTTCAGTCATCTTCTTCCTCTCCTCTCTGCTGCTCAAGCTCCGCCGCCGTTACCATCGACCCCCTCGTCTTCATCGACTCAGGCCGCTGCATCGACCTGACTGTAACCAGAGATCGACGGCGAGCCTCCGCAGTTCATCCTCATCCGTGAGTTCCTTTCTTTCCCTTTCTTAGATCTATCTTGAAGCTCTGCCAAGTTCATCGGGTTCATCACCGCCCGATGCGAATCCTTGCTAGTTTGCACTTCCACAGCCTGTTTAGATTGTAAAACTGTGCAGAACTGCTGCGGTAACCGTTTGTGTTGGTCTTGCACAGAAATAGATCTCATTTCTCTTATTTCGAAACCTCCTTTGAATGCATGAACTTCTCTGCCCTGTTTTTAGGTCTAAAAAATTTCTCCTTTAGAGCGATAGTTTGATTCATAATAATAGCTGTCGTCCGTGAAACTTGTTTCTATCACCCGGAAAGCTTCTTCTGGAAAACTGACTTTTATCACCACTGTCTAGGTGTCCGGTTTAAATCAGTAACACTGAACTGTAAGCCTTGCCTTCCTCTTATGACCTTAAAAATCTTTGAATGACTGTTGATCCTGATAGCGGCTTAAACTTAACTGCACAATCACCCTTATATCATTAGGCCCCTTGCTTAAGCCGCTACTTTAAATAATTTTGAATATTTCTCCCGGGTTAAACTTGAACCGGAGCCTTCTTATTTTGTCGTAGGCCACTGTTGTTATGGCTCCTAAGGCGGCCAAGGCCCCTGTGACTTGCAATTGGGTTCCATCCACAGTAACCAAAAGCAAACTTGCCGAGTTTGTAAAGTCTGGCCATCTGCCAAAAAAGGAGGCCATGTCCTATCGTGCCCCTCATCCGTCTGAGGAAATACCTCAACCCAAAGATGGGGAGGTAGTAGTTTTCACAGACCATATGAACCGGGGATTTGCCCCTCCCGGCTCAAAATTCTTCAGGGAAGTTTTGGATTTCTTTGACCTGAAGCCTCAAGACATTGGACCCAATTCCGTGTCAAATCTGTGCAACTTCCAAGTCTTTTGCGAGGTGTACTTAGGAGAGGAACCAAGTCTGCTGCTGTTCAGAGAACTTTTTTACTTGAACCGGCAGAATGAATGCGCCAACGGGCCTAGCCTTGAGCTTGGCGGCATCTCAATCTAGCGGCGGAGAGATTGCCTTTTTCCTTACGCTGAGCTGCCGAGTCACCCAAAAGACTGGAACCAGACGTGGTTCTATTGTCAAGACACCTTCCCGGCTAATGAGAAGCCTCTGCCCGGCTTTCGTGCCCTGCGTCTTGAGTCCAACCATCACCTGGCGGATAAGTTAACTGCTGTTGAGCGCCTGCCTCTTAATCCCACCATCTGGAAGATCAAAGCCCTTTTAGGCAACGGTTTAAGTGGCATCGATTTGGTCTGGGTCTGGATCACCTGGCGGATACTACCATTAAGCCGCCACTCTGGCTTAATGTGTACTTACACCGGCGAAAAAGAAGACCCAATGCGTCATAGCCCTGAGGACCTACCGGATGATGTGGTAGATGCCACAGTCCAATCGCTATTGAAGGAGGGCACTGTAACCAGCAACACTTTAGGTTTACTTCCCTTCTGCAAGAAGAACCCGGCTCCTGCGGTAAGTTACTAATCCTCACATACACTCTTCAATATGTTACTTTCTGGTACTTATGATTCCTTATCTTTTTCCACAGGCCGATGATAATTTCTGGAAGGTCAAATACGACCATGAAGCTGCCAAACAGGCCAGGGCGGCCAAGAAGACTGAAAGAAAAGCCGCCAGGACAGGTACCTCTAAGAAGAAGAAACCCAGCGCCTCTGACATGCTTAAGTTGGACGACTCTTCTTCGGATGAGGAAGAGGTAATCTTTTTTGATTTTCTTTAACCCTTTTGCCATTACCTTACTGATATTTTATCCTTTCAGGAAGATACTGGGAACAGTCAAGCAGCTGGCGAAGAGGTAACTATAATTTCCTCCGACTCAGAGCCTTTGCGAACACAAAGAATCCGAAGGGTGACCCGGAAAGTAAGGTTTTCACACCCTCTCGCTTACCAAGATCCTCAATTTCTTTTGAAGCAACAACAGCTTGAGAACCGGTGACAGACTCGGGCCAATCAGGACGCAGAGCTTTCCTCCGGCTTACCCGACGTAACCAGGAAGCATCGGACCGAGGTTATCTCCGACTTACGTTTTGTTTTACCCTTGATGGGTTTGATTCGCCAACCTCTCAATCCATCTGACTCCAACTATCAGGATACCTCCCCTTCTTCTGATGAGTCGATGCAATCGAACATGCCAGCTTTCAAAACGGCTCTCGGGTAATATAACCTTTCTTACTTTAAGTTTATCCATACTTATACTTTGATACTTATCCTTCCCCTTTGATTGACAGCTTGCAAGTAAAGCCCAGCAAGAGGGAAAAGAAGAATAAACCGTCCCAAGACCCGGTGGTTACTGAACCGGTGCTTGACTCATCCGTTCTTACAGCTCCACTCATCAGCCACCACCTGAACCGGCTTCTGATATTCTGGAGCCAACTTCTGACCCGCCTACAGAAGACGTTATTCACAACTCGGATGACCCGGAAACTCCTAGCCCGGCCAAGACGGCTGACCCGGAAGTTGAAATTGTGAAGAGCCAATATGTTGAACCGGGCCGGCCTACTGCCCTTGCCCAATGTACTGCCAAAGAGGAGTTTGCCCAGCGCCAGAAGTCCAAACAAGACATCACTGATTACTCTCATCTAAGTATTGGTGATATAGTCTCGGGCTATCTGAACCAAGTACACATTAGTCGTGACCTGGAAATTGACATGGTGAAGCAAATACAGCACAAATCTGAGGTAAAATTTAAGCTTTTACTCTGAATCTTACTTACTGTACCAGCCCCCAAGTCTATTGCTTATGAATGAATATGATGTAGACTTAATAATCTGCTTGCTATTAGTTTTGTCCGGTTTAAATTGAATATGTTTAACCTGGAGATAACATGAAACTTTGAATTTGGGTTATACATTAGCCCCCAAGTGTCAAGTACCTTTACTTGTAAAGTGCTTGATACTTAATATATGTGACTTGGTAAAATAGATTTAAAATTCTTTAAACATACATTAGCCCCCAAGTGCCAAGTATCTTTACTTGTAAAATGCTTGGGACTTGAATGTTATCTTACCAAGATTCTTACCATAACCTGATGTTAATGCAGGCCACCATAAGTCAATTTGAGGCGGAGATTGCCGATCTGAAGAGCCAGTTGAAAAACCAAGAGCTCGAAGCTCAGAAAGCCAATTCCAAGTTTGAATTCAGTGTCTCTGAACAAGAGAAGCTGAAGAAAAATTTGAATCAGAAAAGAAGACTTGGGTTGGTGAGAGGGCTTCACTGATGACTCGGGCTGAAACAGCGGAGGCATCTCTTGCCGAGGCAACAAATGAGCTGTCGACTTAAAGCGGCAGATATCCCAAATGGTCTCTGCTATCTTTGGTAAGCCGCCCGTAAATATTGTAAACCTTCAAGAATTATCATAATAGTTGCCTCCGGCTTACTGTTATACCTGTGAATATGCAGGCCCTAGGAGCACCAATCTGAAGGAAAATATGATGGTCAAGCTTAAGGCAGTGTATACCTTGGTAGAACAGCTGTACTCCGGGTCACAGCGTGCATTGACCGATGTGGCCTTATCAAATACCTCTCCCCGGCTCCTACAAGACGTGTTGAGACATCTTTCGGTGCTACCTCAACGCATTCAAGACTTAAGGCGGGCATCCGCGAGAGCCGGAGCCGTGGCTGCGTTGAGTCGGGCAAAAGCATGGGTACTAGAGCTTGACCTTGTTGACCTCTCTCTTGGATATCCAAGCCTTAAGGAGGACGGCACTGCTTTTGGTGAACAAGACTTCACTGCCTGTGTTAAAGTCGTACGCCCCCTGGCGACTCTCATTGGGGAGGATACTGATCTCACTAAGTATTCGCCGGGTTATGATAGCGAGAACCGGAGGATCCCAAACGCCCCATATGACCACGTCAGCCTGATCCCTCCAACGCGTAAGCATACCTTTGCCCCTGAAGTGGACCCGGCCAGTTTAATAGATGATGAAGCTGAATTTGAAGCTTTGAGCGGCATTGACTGGGTCTCGTCCACCTTCCAGGACAAAACAACCGAAGGAGAGGCGGGGAAGGATAACCCGGAGTCATCAAGCCAGCCGGAGGAATGAGCTGCCAGCCGGGTTATAACTTTGCAAAGAACAATGCTTCACTTGTTTAGACTCAGGGAGTCTTGTAGTAGGATAGAAAAACTCCTTGATGTCTGTCATGCCTTATGGTACTTATTGCTTTTGTTAAGCCGCCATCACTAAATTCTTCTTGCTTATGGTAATCATGTGTTTCCTTGATATTTTGTCTTGCTCCATTTTATCCTGCATATAAAATAGGCAAGGTTTCCTGGATGGCTCACTGCGCTAGTGGGTTATGAAATATTGATAACCCGGACATGATCAAAAAACCACATGTATAAGCCGGTTCATGATTAGTTAAAACATAACCATAACAGCATACCTGCGACCTTTTTGATAACCTCTCCGGCTCATATAAATTTTTACCTGGTACCTTTTTAGAACCTGAGGTAACCAATATAAAACCGGAAGGATCAAGAACCATCTCCGCAAGAAGGGTTCAATGATAGTTAAAATAATTATACTTGCAATGTTCACAGGCTCCTGATTCGAATACGATCAGAGAACCGTTCCAAAGGGGTTAAGCTAAGATTTGGATATGATCATATAGCCCCCAGTGGCTTTGGCAATGCCGATCAAGTGGGTATTGACAACTATGTTCTCTTTGGTTCGAATACGACCTATGTTTGAACAGGAAGCCCCCAAATGAACATAAGAGTTGTTTAATGACGCTGATTTGAATACGATCCACGTCAAACCCAAAGGGGTTAAGCTATGATTCAAATTTTATCAGGAAGCCCCCAAGTGGGTTTGGCAGTATGCCGATCAAGTGGGTATCGACAGCTATGTTCTCTTTGGTTCGAATACGATCTATGTTTGAACAGGAAGCCCCCAAGTGACCATGGCTAGATTCAAATATGATCATAAGCCAGACCAAAGGGAAAGCCAGATTCAGATATGATCCATCCCCTGTTGGCAATGTCCATCACCTGATAAAGAAAACATGAAATATTCTTTATGGGGAAAAAGGACAGAGGTCCTGCTTTATTGCCTTATATAATATGTACATCATAAAAAGGTATCATTAAAGACTAGTAACTTAGGTATAGTAAGGCCGGAGATGAGCTATATTCCACGGCCGGCATGCCTCTTCCTCCGATTTAAATGAATCCTTGCGCTCTCGAATATCGATGAGATAATATGACCCGTTGTGCAGATTCTTGCTGACCACAAAGGGTCCTTCCCAAGGCGGGGATAGCTTGTGCATATTAGACTGATCCTGGATGAGCCGGAGCACCAAGTCGCCTTCCTGAAAGGTTCTGCTTCTAACCCGACGGCTGTGATAGCGGTGCAGGTCTTGTTGGTAAATCGCCGAACGGGCTATTGCCAAGTCTCGCTCTTCGTCCAACAAGTCAATTGCATCCTGACGAGCCTTTTCATTATCCGCCTCAATGTAAGCCGCCACACGGGGTGAGTCATGCCGGATGTCACTTGGCAGGACCGCCTCTGCTCCATAAACCATGAAGAAAGGTGTGTATCCCATAGATCTAATAGGTGTAGTGTTGATGCTCCATAACACGGAGGGTAGCTCCTCCACCCAACAACCCGGAGTCCACTGTAAGGGAACCAAGAGCTGGGGCTTGATACCTTTCAGGATCTCTTGATTAGCTCTCTCTGCTTGACCATTGGATTGAGGATGAGCAACGGCCGAAACATCAAGCCGGAGATGTTCTCTTTGACAGAACTCTTCCATGGCACCCTTAGAGAGATTAGTGCCATTATCAGTTATAATGCTATGTGGAAAGCCAAAACGAAAGATCACCTTTTTCATGAACTGAACCGCCGTGGCTGCATCACACTTACTGACCGGCTCTGCCTCAACCCACTTGGTAAACTTGTCCACTGCCACCAGCAGATGTGTCTTTTTGTCTTTAGACCTTTTGAAAGGTCCGACCATGTCAAGCCCCCAGACTACAAACGGCCAAGTAATTGGGATCATCCTTAATTCTTGAGCCGGCACATGAGCTCGTCGTGAGAACTTTTGACACCCATCACATTTACTGACCAGGTCCTCCACATCAGCATGAGCCGTCAACCAATAGAAACCATGACGAAAAGCCTTGGCTACGAGGGATTTTGACCCGGCATGATGGCCACAATCTCCTTCATGGATCTCACGGAGGATTTCTTGGCCTTCTGTAGGTGATACGCAGCGTTGAAACGCCCCCATGACGCTGAGGTGATGTAACTCGCCGTTAACAATTGTCATGGATTTGGAGCGCCTGACGATTTGTCTCGCCAACGTCTCATCCTCCGGCAATTCACCCCGGGTCATATAAGCCAAGTAAGGCACCGTCCAATCCGGGATAACATGAAGAGCCGCCACCAGCTGTGCCTCCGGGTCTGGCACTGCTAAGTCTTCCTCGGTAGGCACCTTGACAGAAGGGTTATGTAACACATCAAGAAAGGTATTGGGCGGAACTGGCTTACATTGGGATCCCAACCGGCTTAAAGCATCAGCCGCCTCGTTCTTCCTTCGATCGATGTGCTCCACTTGATAGCCCGTGAAGTGACCAGCCACAGCATCTACCTCACGATGATAAGCCGCCATAAGGGGGTCTTTGGAATCCCATTTGCCTGACACTTGTTGAGCCACCATATATGAGTCGCCCAAGCATCGCACCCGGCTTAAGTTCATCTCCTTAGCCATCCGGAGACCATGAAGTAGTGCCTCATATTCAGCTGCATTGTTAGTACATGGAAACATAAGCCGGAGCACACAACAAAATTTGTCACCTCGAGGGGAAGTCAACACTACTCCAGCCCCCTAGCCTTCTAGCTGCCTGGACCCGTCAAAGTGAATAGTCCAATATGTGTTATCCGGCTTCTCCTCAGGGGCCTGTAACTCTGTCCAATCATTGATGAAGTCCACCAAGGCCTAAGACTTAATAGCAGTACGTGGCATGTACTTCAAATCGTGAGGCCCAAGCTCAATGGCCCATTTGGCGACTCGTCCTGTGGCCTCCCTGTTCTGAATGATGTCTCCCAAGGGGGCAGAGCTTACCACAGTTATAGGGTGGCTTTGAAAGTACTGCTTCAACTTCCGGTTTGCCATGAACACCCAGTAAACAAGCTTCTGCCAATGCGGGTACCTTTGCTTGGATTCAATGAGCACCTCACTGATGTAGTAAACCGGCCGTTGAACCGGATGTTCCTTACCGGCTTCCTGACGCTCCACCACAATGGCAATGCTGACGGCTCGTGAATTGGCAGCCACATATAACAACAAAGGCTCTTTGTCAATCGGAGCCGCGAGAACCGGCGGCTCAGACAGTTGTCTCTTTAAGTCCTCAAAAGCAGCATCAGCAGCCTCACTCTAGACACAAGTGTCAGTTTTCTTCATTATTTGATACAATGGGAGGGCTTTCTCGCCGAGCCGACTTATGAATCGACTTAAGGCGGCAACGTGACCCGCCAGTCGCTGAACATCATTGATGCACACCGGCTTAGCCAGGGAGGTAATCGCCTTAATCTTCTCCGGGTTAGCTTCGATGCCTCTGTTGGACACCAGAAAACCCAAGAGCTTGCCCGCAGGAACGCCAAACACACATTTGGCCGGGTTAAGCATCATCTTGTAAACCCGGAGATTATCAAAGGTCTCCTTTAAGTCAGATATTAAGGTATCCTTTTCTCTGGACTTCACCACAATGTCATCCACATAGGCATGGACATTACGCCCAATCTGGTCGTGCAAACAGTTCTGCACACACCGCTGATAAGTCGTCTGGGCACTCTTGAGCCCAAATGGCATAGACACATAACAGAAGGCTCCAAACGGAGTGATGAAAGCCGTCTTCTCCTGGTCCTTAACTGCCATCTTAATCTGATGATAACCGGAGTAAGCGTCCAAAAAACTCAAACGCTCACAACCCATTGTAGCATCAATGATTTGATCAATATGGGGAAGAGCAAAAGGGTCAGCTGGACAAGCCTTGTTTAAGTCCGTATAGTCCACACACATCTGCCAGGTGCCATTCTTCTTGAGGACGAGCACCGGGTTAGCCAACCACTCCGGGTGAAAAACTTCAATGATAAACCCGGCCACTAAGAGCCGGGCGACTTCTTCCCCAATAGCCTTCCGTCGTTCTTCATTAAAATGGCGAAGAAATTGCCTGACCGGCTTATACTTTGGATCAATATTGAGAGTGTGCTCAGCGAGTTCTCTCGGTACACCCGACATGTCTGAGGGTTTCCATGCAAAGATGTCCCGGTTCTCACGGATGAACTCGATGAGCGCGCTTTCCTATTTGGGGTCCAAGTTGCTGCTGATGCTGACACCCGGGGTAAAATCAACAACCTTTGTCTCAGCTGCCGATTTAAACTTTAACGCCGGGTCATGCTCTGTAGTTGGCTTCTTCAGGGATGTCATGTCCGCCGGGTCAACATTATCCTGATAAAATCTGAGCTCCTCTGTTGCGCAGGCCGACACAGCATAAGCCGCGTCACCTTCTTCACATTCCAATGCTACCTTACGGCTGCCATGTACAGTGATGGTGCCCTTATAACCCGGCATCTTGAGCTGTAAATAAACGTAACATGGCCGGGCCATAAACTTGGCATAAGCCGGCCGTCCAAACAGAGCGTGGTATGGGCTCCTGATTTTGACCACTTCAAACGTCAACTTCTCTGCTCTGGAGTCATGCTCATCTCCAAAAGCCACCTCCAGCTCAATCCTGCCAACTGGGTAAGCCGACTTACCAGGAACAACTCCATGGAAAACAGTGTTAGATGTTCTCAGATTTTTATCAGTCAACCCCATGCGCTGAAAGGTCTCGTAGTAGAGGATGTTGATGCTGCTACCCCCATCCATGAGCACTTTGGTGAACTTATATCCACCAACCTGAGGCGCCAATACCAAAGCCAACTGTCCCGGGTTATCGACCCGCGGAGGATGATCCTCCCTGCTCCATATGATGGGCTGCTCTGACCACCTTAGATAACGAGGAATTGCTGGCTCAACAGAATTCACAGCCCTCTTATGAATCTTCTGGTCACATTTGCACAAACTAGTGGTAACTACTTCGGATGGCTTTGATAGCCTGACTGCTGCTGCTGCTGTCCACTTTGACCAAACTGCTGCTGATTGTTACCACCTGGATGCCCCTGAAAACCGGAATTTGAACCGCCGCCCGGGCTATGAAAGCCGCCGGCCCCAGAGCCGCCACCAGATCCTTGACCACCATCGAAGGTGTTGGAATTTTTAAACGCCTTCATGATGGCGCAATCCTTCCATAGATGTGTGGCAGGCCGCTCCCTTGTGTCGTGTCTTGGGCAGGGCTCATTGAGTAGTTGCTCTAGAGATGGGCCTGACCCGCCGAATCGAGGCGGTTTACCCTTACGCCTTGGATTGTTACCTCGTACGTTGGCATTGGCCACAAACTCCGGGTTACCGTCCGCCTTACGCTCATTGCCACCTTGATTCCCCGGGTTATGCTGCTGACCCTTTCCATTGTCGTTCCTTTTTCCCTTCCCAGTCTTCTCATCGTCGGACGCGGGATCCTTAGTACTATAAGAATCGACGTATTTGACTAAAGCCGCCATCAACGTACCCATATCTGTGAGGTCACGCTTAAGGCGCCCCAGCTTCTGCCTCAGCGGCTCAAAACGGCAATTTTTCTCCAACATAAGAACTGCAGAGCCGGCGTCCATCTTATCGGAGGAATGAATTATCTCCTTGACCCGGTGTACCCAATGGGTGGTGGATTCACCCTCCTCCTGCTTGCAATCCGTCAAGTCCACAATCGACATAGATTGCTTATAGGTGTCCTTGAAGTTCTGGATGAACTGGCCTTTAACTCGCCCCATGAACTAATGGAATTGGGTGGTAAGCCCTTCAGCGAAGATCGGGTTGTTCCATCCAACATCATGGTGAAATACTTAGCCATTGCCGCGTCACTGACCTCTAGCAGCTCCATGGCCATCTCATAACTCTCGATCCACGCCCCGGGCTGTAAATCGGCCGTGTAATTTGGTACCTTTCGAGGTCCCTTGAAGTCCTTGGGCAGACGTACATCGTGCAGAGCTGGTACCAGGCAAGAGACTCCGCCGGTTCTAGTGGCTACTCCCGCCTCAACAGATGTCATTGGATACTCCGGGTGATCATTCTCCTCACGTACTTGGTCCTGCACCGGATTATAGCCCCCGGGTTGGTTACGTCGTTGGGCATTGCTTGACAAAGCTTCCGACTCCATGCGCCTGCTGTAACTCGGGCTCCGGTTCTGGCAAGGTGGTGCTACCCAGGGTGGGGGAGTTGAATGAATCCTGTCCCGGCTGTAAGAATAGGTCTCCTGCTGAGTCAGGGCTGTCTAGAGGAGCTCTCTGATCCTCCGAGTTTCTACTGCCGCCGGGTCATCACCTTCCATAGGAAGAGCCGCTAAACGCGCTGAGGCGGCTATCAAGTTCTCCATGGGGTTGGAAAAGTGACCCGGTGTAATCGGCACATAACGCGGCAGTGGCATGCTCACGTGAGGTGGCACCATATCCCTAGGCTGAGCCGGTCCTCCTGTTCCGGCTGTCATAAGCCGATCGGCCTCTGGCGGGTTACTAGGGCCGGCTCCGGGTGTAGCAAAGAGAACCCGGGGGTCGTAACTCGGAGGTAAACAAGACTGCGTTTTCTGATGTCTCCTCCTCGTTACCTCATTGGATGCATTTAAGCTCATCGTGAGCTGGTAAGCTTCTGACTGCAAACGTTGTGCCCGGGCATCGAGAGCCGCTCGCTCCGCAGCTAGTCTAGTATCCTCAGCTGCCAAAGCCTCCTTGGCCTAAGCTATTTCCTCATGCACTTGCGCTACCGCTATGTCATGCTCATCTTTATCTGCAGGAATGACCGTGGCGGTTAACAGGGCCGTAAGCTTGTCCATGAGATCCATTCGCACCTGAGCCGGTGGGCGCACGGGGCCGCCTGCCCCGGCAGCTCCTGACCCGGACGTGATCGTTGCGGCTGCTGTAGAGTTTGAACCGGGCTGAGTTCCAGCCATGAAGATTCCGGCCCATCTTGGCGGCTCATCGGGGTCCGGAATACTGATGCCATCGGAACAGCCCCCGAGCGCGCCGTCTTGTACCTGATACAACGAATCTGTTGAGCCAGCGGACGAATCACCGTCTGAAAGGACGGCCGTCTCACCCCCATATTCAGATCCAGAAAGTTGCTCTCCATGGACGCAACCCACGAAGGCACGCCTCATGACCGGCTGAGTCCGGGTCTTCCTCGCATGCTGAGCCGTCTCGACGAGGTCGGTGCAGTTGTCCGGCTCAGGGCCCGGCTCACCGATTCGGCCGATGAAGACGTGGATTCCGCCGAAGGGGACCCGATATCCGTACTCAATTGAGTCGACGTCGGGGCCCCAGCCTTCGTCGTCGATGTAGATCTTGTCGCAACGACTCTTGGTCATCCGGCCCACTACATACCCCTTGAGCCCTTCGAAGTTTCCCTTCAAGAACTCAAATCCACAGTGCGCTGGCCCCACGGTGGATGCCAACTGTCGTGGAATAGTCACGTCAGATGTCCTCGTGAAAGGACTTAGTTGTGGAGCCATCGTCACTAGGAAGCTTGAAGGGGTTAAATCGGGACAAGGGACACGAGAGGGTTTATACTAGTTCGGCCCCTTACGGTGAAGGTAAGGCCTAAGTCTAGTTGGGTTGGTATTGATGTTTCGATAACCAGGGAGCAAGATACGCTATGCCCGGTTCTCGATGAGTTGTTTCTTGCCCTAAGTCGCCCGCAGGTCGTCCCCTTATATACATGGGTTGATACCCTGCGGCTTACAGAGTCCCGGCCGGCTTATAAACAGAGTCCGGCTCGGTGACCAGTTAAATCTACCTTACGTTACAAGTCATGCCATCATGGCGGTTTACTACCATGGGCTTAAGCCGCCCGTGGGCCTTAAGCTCTTTATCGAACCGCCATCTTCATGCTTGGTCTTGGGCTTCCTCTGATGAGTACTCTTTGCGTAACCCGGCCCCTCCTGGGCGGCTTACACAAATAGTCATATCCCCAACATCTTGTCTTCTTTTTCTCCTTCATTTTCCTTATTTTCCTTTTTCCTCTTCACTTCTACTTTTTTTATTTTCTTCTTAATATAAAAAACTAACCTAAAATCTACTAACCTAAAAAAGCTAACCTACAATATACAATCTACTAACCTAATTAAAGCAACTAAATCTACTAACATAATTAAAGCAACTAAATCTACTAACCTAATTAAAGCAACTAAATCTACTAACCTAAAGCAATTAAATCAAGTAACCTAAATCAACTAACCTAAAGCAACTAAATCTACTAACCTAAAGCAACTAAATCAACTAACCTAAAGCAACTAAATGTACTAACCTAAAGCAACTAAATCAACTAATTAACCTAAAGCAACTAAATGTACTAACCTAAAGCAACTAAATCAACTAACCTAAAGCAACTAAATGTACTAACCTAAAACAACTAAATCAACTAACCTAAATCAACTAACCTGAAGCAACTAAATCAACTAAAACAACAAGGAAAAAAATAAACAAAAGGGCAGAACCTCACCAGGGGGCGGAGCGGCGCCGGGCGGCGGGGGGCGGCTGGACGGAGAGGCGCCGGGCGATGGGAGCAGAGCGGCGCCGGGCGGCGGGGTGCCGGGGCGGCGGGCGGCCTGAGCGCCGGGTGGCGGGGCGGCGGGCGGCCTCGGGGGTCGGGTGCGGTGGGGGCGGTAGGGGTCGGCGGCGGCGGGGGCGATGAGGGTCGACGGCGGGGGCGGCTCGGGCACGGGGACGACACGGTGAGGGGAGAGAGATAGAGGGGAGAGAAAGAGGATGGCGCGGGCATTGACCTTTTTTGATAGGTCAAATCAAGAGCCTAGGTAGTGGGGTAGGGTCGGGGGAGAACGACCGTTAGGTGGGCCACTTTCTTTGCCGTCCGCTACCGTACGACAAAGAAAGTGGCCGTTAAGTTCTTCTCTTTAGTGGGCCACCCACTCTCTTTGCCGTCGGCTAGCTGACGGCAAAGCTTCTATGCCGTCAGCTAGCGGACGGCAAAGAGCAGGCTGACGGCAAACATGTTCTTTGCCGTCAGCTTTCGTCAAGCTAATGGCAAAGACCCTCTTTGCCATTAGCTAGCTGACGGCAAAGAGCTGGCTGACGGCAAAGAGCTGGCTGACAGCAAAGATCCTGATTCCAGTCGTGCTATGGCCCCTGGGTCTATTTTCCATCATATATTTTCAGTTCTATAAACCAAAAAACCCAAAAATACCTTACTACAATTTATTTGTTTTTACTTTGTTTTACATTTTAGTAATCTTTTATACCTATCTCTATCAGATCTCATCCTTGCAAGTGACCGTGAAGGGATTGACAACCCCTTTATCGCGTCGGGTGCAAGTGTTTGATTGTTTGTGCAGGTGCATAGATTAGAGACTTGCGTGTACCTCGTACTGTATTGATACCTTGGTTCTCAAACTGAGGAAAATACTTATCCCTATTTTACTGCATCACCCTTTCCTCTTCAAGGGAAAAAACCAACGCAAGCTCAAGAAGTAGCAATAACCAAGGCAGGCGGAGACGACGATGTATCTCGAAGTTTACACCCTTGCAGATGCTATTCTCTATTTGGAGCGGTGTGTAGGCACAATGCTCCCCTAAATGCCACTAGGGCCACCGAAATCTCCTCACGCACTCACACAATTCAAGATGTTGTGATTCCACTAAGGGACTCTTGGGGCGGCCACCAGAACCCGTACAATTGGCAACCCTTGGGGCGGCCACCAGAACCCGTACAAGTTGCTCGGTGCAATCTCCACAACTTAATTGGAGACCTTGATGCTTTCCCCGGAGCTTTCCACCACAATGATTGAGCTCCACGACACCACCAACCGTCTTAGGGCACCCAAGCACCCAAGAGGAACAAGATCTAGGGTACCAAGCACCCAAGATTAATAAGCTACTCAACTTTCACTTCCACGTATCACCGTGGAGAACTCAGATGATGCACCCTGCAATGGCAAGGCAGACGGAGTTCCCAAGTCCTTCTCTCCCAAATCTCACCACAACAACTAATGCTATGGAGGAATATGAGCGGAAAAACACATGAAGAGAACACAAAGAACTCCAAGATCTAGATCCAAAGGGTTCCCCTCACTTCAAGGAGAAAATGATTGGTGGAACAATAGATCTAGATTTCATCTCTCTTTTTCCTCAAGAAGGAGCAAGACTCGTTGGAGGGATTGAGAGATAGCAAGCTCAAAAGAGGGTCAACAATGGAGGGGAAACAAGAGCTCGAAGGGATGAGATCCATTGGGGAAGAAGACCCCCTTTCATAGGTGGGGACAAATCCAATTGTTATGCCTCAGCCAGCAGTAAAGTGATACTACCGCTCCTAGGAGCGATACTACCACTTCAAGCGGCAGTTCCAGTTATATAGTGAGCACGTTCAGTGTTGGAGTGGTACTACCATACACCCTAAGTGGTACCACCACTTTGGGTCACACAGTACAACGACACTATGGTACAGAGGAGGCGCCAGAGAGGAAGTACCGCACGGAGCGGTACTACTGATGACCCACAAGTATAGGGGATCAATTGTAGGTCTTTCTGTTAAGTAAGAGCGTCAAACCCAACGAGGAGCAGAAGGAAATGACAAGTGGTTTTCAGCAAGGTAATGTCTGCAAGTGCTGAAATTGTAAGTAACAGAGTAGTTTGATAGCAAGATAATTTGTAACGAGCAAGTAACGATAGTAGTAACAAAAGTGCAGCAAGGTAGCCCAATCCTTTTGAGGCAAAGAACAGGCCAAAACAGTCTCTTACGATAAGCAAAGCGTTCTTGAGGGTACACGGAAATTTCATCAAGTCACTTTCACCATGTTGGTTCGATTTGTGTTCGCTACTTCGATAATTTGATATGTGGGTAGACCGGTGCTTAGGTGTTGTTCTTACTTGAACAAGCCTCCTACTTATGATTAACCCTCCCGCAAGCATCCGCAACTACGAGAAAAGTATTAAGAATAAATTCTAACCATAGCATTAAACTTTTGGATCCAATCGGTCCCTTACGGAATAGCGCATAAACTGGGGTTTAAGCTTCTGTCACTCTCACAACCCATCATCTACTTACTACTCCACAATGCATTCCCTTAGGCCCAAATATGGTGAAGTGTCATGTAGTCGACGTTCACATGACACCACTAAGGGAATCACAACATACACACTATCAAAATATCGAACACATATCAAGTTCACATGATTACTTGCAACCTGATTTCTTTCGTGACCTCAAGAACAAAAGTAACTACTCACAAATGATAATCATGCTCAAGATCATAGGGGTATTAAATAGCATATTGGATCTGAACATATAATCTTCCACCAAATCAACCATATAGTAATCAACTACAAGGTGTAATCAACACTACTAGTCACCCGCAAGCACCAATCTATAGTTCTGGTAACAAGATTGAATACAAGAGATGAACTAGGGTTTGAGATGAGATGGTGATGTTCAAGATGTTGATGGAGATTGCCTCCCAAGATGGGAGAGTTGTTGGTGATGATGATGATGATGATTTCCCCCTCCGGGAGGGAAGTTCCCCCGGCGGAATCGCTCCGCCGGAGGGCAAAAGTGCTCCAGCCCAAGTTTCGCCTCGAGACGGTGGTGCTCCGCCCCGAAAGTCCTCTCCTTATTTTTTCTAGGTCAAAACGACCTATAAACCAGAAGATGGGCACTGGAGGTGGGCCTGGGTGAGCACAACCCACCAGGGTGCGCCTGGGCTCCCTGGCGCGCCCAGGTGGGTTGTGCCCACCCGGTGGGCCCCCTCTGGTACTTATTTTCTCTAATATTCATCATATATTCCATAAAATTTCTTCGTGAAGTTTTAGCTTGTTTGGAGTTGTGCAGAATAGGTAGCCTGACATAGCTTTTTCAGGTCCAGATTTCCAGCTGCCGGAATTCTCCCTCTTTGTGTGTACCTTGCATATTATGAGAGAAAAGACATTAGAATTACTCCAAAAAGCATTATTATGCATAAAAATATCATAAATAACAGTAGGAAAACATGATGGAAAATGGACGTATCAACTCCCCCAAGCTTAGACCTCGCTTGTCCTCAAGCGAAGACCGAAATCGGAAAACATGCCCACATGCTTAGAGAGAGAGAGAGGTGTCGATAAAAATAAAATACGGACATAGAAGCATCATGTAAATTATTATAACAGTAACAAAATTAAACATAAGACTTTTATCATAGAGCTTTTATCATAAACTTCTCATGAATAAGTAACAGTTCATCACACAATCGAAGTATAAAGCATAATTTCTATTAGAAACCAACAAACTATGGTCTCAGTCAACTTTGCAACTACAATTCATCATCTTTTGAGGAAAGGGTCGCGTATCGGAGCCTTTAGGCAAGTCCACATACTCAACCATCATATAGCCTTCTATGATTGCTAACACTCACTGCATACACATGAGCAAAACATTTCAACCGGACACATAGAAAGATGGGGGCTTATAGTTTCGCCTCCCAACGTATTCACCTCAAGGATGATGTCAACAATAATAACTCATGCCACCCATATTCAACTGGACATATGTGCCTAGATCTTTCCTCACCACATGATGCTTGCCAAAGGAGAAAATAAAAAGGAATAAAGAGAAATCTTTGACTCTTTGCATAAAAGTAAATACATAAAAGTAAAATAGGCCCTTCGCAGAGGGAAGCAGAGTTTGCCATGTGCTTATTTTTTTGTATGCTCAACCCCCTAGTGCAAAAGAACGTCACGTTACATTGCCCCTTGTGATAGCAACCTTTATTATGCAGTCTATCACTTTTATTCTTCACCATCACAAGTTCATGCAATGCTCACTTTTCTCTTACACTAAATGATCTCACACATTTAGAAGCAATTTTTATTGCCTTTTTGCACCGGTGAAAACTTACTTGAGGGATCTTGCTCAATCCCTAGGTAGGTATGGTGGACTCTTGAAAATAAGATTTGGTTTTAAGGGTTTTTTGATGCGCAAGTAGTATCTCTACTTAGTGTGGAATTTTTGGCTAGCAAAGATAGGGGCAAGTGATACGTCTCCGTCGTATCTACTTTTCCAAACACTTTTGCCCTTGTTTTGGACTCTAACTTGCATGATTTGAATGGAACTAACCCGGACTGACACTGTTTTCAGCAGAACTGCAATGGTGTTATTTTTGTGCAGAAATAAAAGTTCTCGGAATGACCTGAAAATCCACGGAGCAACTTTTTAGAATAAATAAAAATAACAGCGAAAGAATCAATGTCAGGGGGGCCACACCCTGTCCACGAGGGTGGGGGCGTGCCCCCTGCCTCGTGGGCCCCCTGGACGTCCACCGACCTCAACTCCAACTCCATATATTTGCTTCTGCGGAGAAAAAAACTAGAGAGAAAGTTTCATCGCGTTTTACGATACGGAGCTGCCGCCAAGCCCTAACCTCTGTCGGGGGGGCTGATCTGGAGTCCGTTGGGGGCTCCAGAAGGGGGGATTCGTCGCCGTCTTCATCATCAACCATCCTCCATCACCAATTTCATGATGCTCACCGCCGTGCGTAAGTAATTCCATCGTAGGCTTGCTGGACGGTGATTGGTTGGATGAGATTTACCATGTAATCAAGTTAGTTTTGTTAGGGTTTGATCCCTGGTATCCACTATGTTTTGAGATTGATGTCGCTATGACTTTGCTATGCTTAATGCTTGTCACTAGGGCCCGAGTGCCATGCTTTCAGATCTGAACCTATTATGTTTTCATGAATATATGTGAGTTCTTGATCCTATCTTGCAAGTCTATAGTCACCTATTATGTGTTATGATCCGACAACCCCGAAGTGACAATAATCGGGATACTTCTCGGTGATGACCGTAGTTTGAGGAGTTCATGTATTCACTATGTGTTAATGCTTTGGTCCGATACTCTATTAAAAGGAGGCCTTAATATCCCTTAGTTTCCACTAGGACCCCGCTGCCACGGGAGGGTAGGACAAAAGATGTCATGCAAGTTCTTTTCCATAAGCACGTATGACTATATTCGGAATACATGCCTACATTACATTGATGAACTGGAGCTAGTTCTGTGTCACCCTATGTTATAAGTATTACATGAGGAATCACATCCGACATAATTATCCATCACTGATCCAATGCCTACGAGCTTTTCACATATTGTGCTTTGCTTATTTACTTTACCGTTGCTACTGTTACAATTACTACAAAACTGCTACCGTTACTTTTGCTACCGTTACCGTTACCTCCATACTACTTTGCTACTAAATACTCTGCTGCAGATACGAAGTTATGCAGGTGTGGTTGAATTGACAACTCAACTGCTAATACTTGAGAATATTCTTTGGCTCCCCTTGTGTCCAATCAATAAATTTGGGTTGAATACTCTACCCTCGAAAACTGTTGCGATCCCCTATACTTGTGGGTTATCAAGACTATTTTCTGGCGCCGTTGCCGGGGAGCATAGCTCTATTCTTTGAGTCACTTGGGATTTATATCTACTGATCACTATGAAGAACTTGAAAGACGAAAGAACTAAGATTTATCCCTCAACTACGAGGGGAGGTAAGGAACTACCATCTAGCTCTGCACTAGATTCTCCTTCTATTATGAGTAAGCTTGCGACACCTAAACCTGCTTCTGCTATGAATTCTGATATGACGCATGTTATTGATGATGCCACTTCTACTATGCATGATACTTATGATGAAACTACTTCTATGCTTGATACTACTGTGCCGTTAGGTGAATTTCTAGATGAACAACTTGCCAGGGCTAGAGAGAATGAAATTATTGGAAAAGAAATTATTGGAGATAGTGATGATGAAGGTTCTCCCCCTAAGTATGAATTGCCTGTTGTTCCTGAGGGTTATGTTATGGATGAAGAAACTACTAGAGATTTTCTTGCTTGCAATGATAGATCTGGTCTTAAGAAATTATTAGCTAAACTGAAACAGAAAACTCTAAATGCTAGAATGAAATATGACCCTGCTTTTGCTACTTCACCTATCTTTGTTACTGATAAGGATTATGATTTCTCTGTCGATCCTGAGATAATTACTTTGGTTGAGTCTGATCCTTTTTATGGCTATGAATCTGAAACTGTTGTGGCACATCTTACTAAGTTAAATGATATAGCCACCCTATTCACTAATGATGAGAAATCTCGCTACTATTATATCCTTAAGATATTTCCATTCTCATTATAGGGTGATGCCAAAACTTGGTTTAATTCTCTTGATCCTGGTTGTGTGCGTAATCCCCAGGATATGATTTATTACTTCTCTGCTAAATATTTCCCTGCTCATAAGAAACAAGCTGCCTTGAGGAAAATATATAATTTTGTGCAAATTGAAGAAGAGAGTCTCCCACAAGCTTGGGGGAGGCTTCTCTGGTTACTTAATGCTTTGCCTGATCATCCTCTTAAGAAAAATGAAATACTTGATATCTTTTATAATGGACTAACTGATGCTTCCAAGGACCACTTGGATAGTTGTGATGGTTGTGTTTTCAGGAAAAGAATAGTCGACCAAGCTGAATTGTTATTGAATAATATGTTAACTAATGAAAATAATTGGACTCTTCTTGAGCCAATTCCTGAGCCAATTTTTGAGCCAACTCCTAAACCAACTCCGAAGAAGAGGGGAGTTCTATTTCTCAGTCCTGAAGATATGCAAGAGGCAAACAAATCTATGAAAGAAAAAGGTATTAAAGCTGAAGATGTTAAGAATTTACCTCCTGTTGAAGAAATACATGGTCTTAACGTACCACCTATTTAAGAAGCACATGGTCTCGATAACCCGACACGGGTAGTAAAGGTAAATTCTCTCTATAGATATGATAAAGTTGAAATCCCGCCTACTAAGTTTCCTAGCCAATGCTTGGATGAATTTGATGACTTTATGACTAGACAAGAAAATTTCAATGCTTATGTTGGTAGAGAATTAAACACTAATGCTTACATGATTGGACGCTTGAGTGATTATATGGCTAGAGTTGAAGGTGAACTTAAACTCATTAGTAAATATGCTTCTATGGTTACCACTCAAGCAGAACAAGTACTTAAAGCTCAAAGTGATTTGCTCGATGAATTAAATGATAAACATGACTTTGCTGTTAGAGTGGCTACTAGAACTGGTAAAATGACTCAGGAACCTTTGTATCCTGAAGGCCACCCTAAGAGAATTGAGCAAGATTCTCAGAGAAATAATTTAGATGCACCTAGTACTTCTAAAAAGAAGAAAAGGAAAAATTATAGGACTTTGTATGCTTCTAGTGAACCTGTCATAGACACACCTGAGAATCCCAATGATATTTCTATTTCTGATGCTGAAACACGGTCTGGTGATGAACATGAACCTAGTGATAATGTTAATGATAATGCTCATGTTGATACTCAACCTAGCAATAGTAATGATGTAGAGATAGAACCTGTTGTTGATCTTGATAACCCACCATCAAAGAGTCAACATTATGATAAGAGAGATTTTGTTGCTAGGAAGCACGGTGAAGAAAGAGAACCGTGGGTTCAGAAACCCATGCCTTTTCCTCCTAAGCCATCCAAGAAAAAGGATGATGAGGATTTTGAGCGCTTTGCTGAAATGATTAGACCTATCTTTTTATGTATGCGTTTAACTGATATGCTTAAAGTAAATCCTTATGCTAAGTACATGAAAGATATTATTACAAATAAAAGAAAGATACCGGAAGCTGAAATTTCCACCATGCTTGCTAATTATACTTTTAAAGGTGGGATACCTAAGAAATTTGGAGATCCAGGAGTACCAACTATACCACGCTCCATTAAAAGAAACTATGTTAAAACTGCTTTATGTGATCTTGGAGCCGGTGTTAGTGTTATGCCTCTCTCTTTATATCGTAGACTTGAATTGAATAAGTTGACACCTACTGAAATATCTTTGCAAATGGCTGATAAATCAACTGCTATACCTGTCGGCATTTGTGAGGATGTGCCTGTTGTGATTGCAAACGTCACTATTTTAACGGACTTTGTTATCCTTGATATTCCCGAGGACGATAGTATGTCGATTATCCTTGGTAGACCCTTTTTGAATACTGTAGGGGCTATTATTGATTGCAACAAAGGCAATGGCACTTTTCATGTTAATCGTAATGAGCATACGGTACACATTCCGAGGAAACAACCTCAAGTTCATAGCATCAATTCTATTGAAAAAATTCCAATGCCAACTTGTCACGCCCAATATGCGACCCTATCCAAAAGGAACTCGAAGGTCCCACCAAGGATAGACCCGCATATTGAAACGCTTTTGCAAGGTGGATATCATTACATCAACATTACATAATGGATGGGGATACATACAAAAGGCATGCAATGCCACACGAATACATCAATACAACCTTACATAAGATCAACATCCGACTACGGATGAAACACAAACAGAAACTCAAACGACATCCACCCTGCTAGCCCAGGCTGTCGACCTGGAACCTATCCCCTGACCGAAGAAGAAGCAGAAGTAGAACTCCAAAACAAGCAAACATCGCTCCCGCGTCATGATCATCGCATAACCTGTACCTGCAACTGTTGTTGTAGTAATCTGTGAGCCACGAGGACTCAGCAATCCCATTACCATGGGTATCAAGACTAGCAAAGCTTAAAGGGTAAGGAAGGGGTAAAGTGGTGAGGTTGCAACAGCGACTAAGCATATATGGTGGCTAACATACGCAAAAGAGAGCGAGAAGAGAGCAAACGGAACGGTTGCCAACTAGTAATGATCAAGAAGTGATCCTGAGCTCCTACTTACGTCAATCATAACACAGAAACCTTGTTCACTTCCCGGACTCCACCGAAAAGAGACCATCACGGCTACACACGCGGTTGATGCGTTTTAATTCGGATCTGGTGTCAAGTTATCTACAACCGGACATTAACAAATTCCCATCTACCACATAACTGCGGGTACGGCTCTCGAAAGTTTAATACCCTGCAGGGGTGTCCCAACTTAGCCCATGATAAGCTGTCACGCCCAATATGCAACCCTATACAAAAGGAACTCGAAGGTCCCACCAAGGATAGACCCGCATATTGAAACGCTTTTGCAAGGTGGATATCATTACATCAACATTACATAATAGATGGGGATACCTACAAAAGGCATACAATGCCACACGAATACAACATCACAATACATAAGAGCAACATCCGACTACGGATGAAACACAAACAGAAGCTCAAACAACATCCACCCTGCTAGCCCAGGCTGCCGACCTGAAACCTATCCCCTGATCGAAGAAGAAGTAGAAGAAGAACTCCAAAACAAGTAAGCATTGCTCTTGCGTCATGATCATCGCATAACCTGTACCTGCAACTGTTGTTGTAGTAATCTGTGAGCCACGAGGACTCAGCAATCCCATTACCATGGGTATCAAGACTAGCAAAGCTTAATGGGAAAGGAAGGGGTAAAGTGGTGAGGTTGCAGCAGCGACTAAGCATATATGGTGGCTAACATACGCAAAAGAGAGCGAGAAGAGAGCAAACGGAACGGTTGCCAACTAGTAATGATCAAGAAGTGATCCTGAGCTCCTACTTACGTCAATCATAACACAGAAACCGTGTTCACTTCTCGGACTCCGCTGAAAAGAGACCATCACGGCTACACACGCGGTTGATGCGTTTTAATTCAGATCTGGTGTCAAGTTATCTACAACCGGACATTAACAAATTCCCATCTGCCACATAACCGCAGGCACGGCTCTCGAAAGTTTAATACCCTGCAGGGGTGTCCCAACTTAGCCCATGATAAGCTGTCACGCCCAATATGCGACCCTATCCAAAAGGAACTCGAAGGTCCCACCAAGGATAGACCCGCATATTGAAACGCTTTTGCAAGGTGGATATCATTACATCAACATTACATAATAGATGGGGATACCTACAAAAGGCATACAATGCCACACGAATACAACATCACAATACATAAGAGCAACATCCGACTACGGATAAAACACAAACAGAAGCTCAAACAACATCCACCCTGCTAGCCCAGGCTGCCGACCTGAAACCTATCCCCTGATCGAACAAGAAGCAGAAGAAGAACTCCAAAACAAGTAAGCATTGCTCTCACGTCATGATCATCGCATAACCTGTACCTGCAACTGTTGTTGTAGTAATCTGTGAGCCACGAGGACTCAGCAATCCCATTACCATGGGTATCAAGACTAGCAAAGCTTAATGGGAAAGGAAGGGGCAAAGTGGTGAGGTTGCAGCAGCGACTAAGCATGATATGGTGGCTAACATACACAAATGAGAGCGAGAAGAGAACAAACGGAACGGTCGTGAAGCTAGCAATGATCAAGAGGTGATCCTGAACTCCTACTTACGTCAATCATAACCCAAAGCCGTGTTCACTTCCCGGACTCCGCCAGAAAGAGACCATCACGGCTACACACGCGGTTGATGTGTTTTACTTCGGATCTAGTGTCAAGTTATCTACAACCGGATATTAACAAATTCCCATCTTCCACATAACCGCGGGCAAGGCTCATGAAAGTTTATACCTTGCAGGGGTGTCCCAACTTAGCCCATGATAAGCTCTCGCGATCAACAAAGGATATTCCTTCTCCCAGGAAGACCCGATCAGTCTCGGAATCCCGGTTTACAAGACATTTTGACAATGGTAAAACAAGACCAGCAAAGCCGCCCGATGTGTCGACAATCCCGATAGGAGTCGCACGTATCTTGTTCTCAGGACACACCGGATAAGTGAAGCGTACAGGTACCGACGTAACCCAAGTTGCCAAGGGATGGTCCCGCACGGTGCTCTAGTTTGGACCAACACTTAGACAAGCATTGGCTCGGGGGCTAAAATAAAGATGACCCTCGAGAGAGCGACTCCCAAGGGAAATGTAGGTGGTGGTGAGGCAAATGGTAAAACCAAGGTTGGGCCTTGCTGGAGGAGTTTTATTCAAAACGAACTGTCAAGGGGGTCCCATAAATCATCCAACTGCGTTAGGGACGCAAAATCCGGGAACATAATACCGATATGACGGAAACTAGGGCAGCAAGAGTGGAACAAAACACCGGGCATAAGGCCGAGCCTTCCACCCTTTACCAAGTATATAGATGCATTAATTAAATAAGAGATATTGTGACATCCCAACATAACCCTGTCCACCATGGAGCAATCTTCAACTTCACCTGCAACTAACAACGCTATAAGAGGGGCTGAGCAGTCCGGTAACATAGCCAAACAACGGTTTGCTCGGAAGGGTGTCAAAGGTTAGAGGTTCATGGCAATTTTGGGAGGCTTGAAGAACAAGTGATAGGAAGCGCAGCATAGAGATAGAACGAAGCAACTAGCATAGAATGATAGTAGTGAGATCCAGGGTAGCGGTCATCTTGCCTGAAATCCCGCTAGGAAGAAGAACGAGTCCATGAAGAAGACGAATGGGTGAATCTGAACCAAGCATAGACGAACGAATCCTCACGATTGCAACGAAACAGGAACTATCGAGAAGAAGCACACAACATGGTAAACACACCACACATACACAAGACATGATGCACAACCAAGCATGATGCATGACAAAGCTAGATGAGGTTACTCATGGCAAGAGATGATGCATACAAGAGCAACACATCAAAGCAAGTTTAAATGAGGCCGGAAACAACATATAACAATTCCGGTAAGTCCTCATATGCAAATTTAGAAATTGGTCCAAAACTGAATAAACCTTATGTTCAAGTTGTTAAACAGCAAGTTAAGATACACCAAGATGATCTACACGAGATTCTAGTCAAGTTACATATAAAGTTCATTTAATTCGGAGCTACGGCCTAGAAGATATGAGCAAAACAAGTTAAACATGGCATTGATGCAAAAGGCATTCCAACATCAAGAAAACACTCTCAAAAACATGGATGCAACATGATAATATGAAACTACATGCAAATCTAAGCAAGTTTCATATAGAGCACACTCAAAACGGAGCAAAGGTTCAACACATACACTCTATACAAGTTTAAAGGACAAGCTGTCCAAAACAGCAATTAGGCATCTAGCAAGCATCAAAACAATATGCTACAGCATCTCAACATAAGAAAAAAAGGCATGGGCATGAAGTACATGTAAAGGATGACAAAACATGAACACTGAGCTATCTCCAGAAATCACTAGAACATGCTCAAAAGGACATGGCAAGATTGCAAATAATAACAGTTTCAGACTTGGCAGAAATAACATCAGGTTGCCATGATTGTTGTTAGTGATCCATGCACCCTATGAACTTGCTCTTGCCATGCTTAGCTTCATAAACATGTCTTCTTTGTGTTGGTCACCTTGCCATGCCTTGTATTTCTCTGTGGTGAGTGGTTCAAGCTCACCAACATGTCTACTTATTGTTGTTCCTACCATGTATGAATCTGTCATATCACTTTCTATGTTTACATGGGTGCCATCATATTTTCTGTGCCTTTTTGGCTCATGGTCAGTAAGGGACTTTTGTTCTATGCAATTAGTAGGTTCATGCCATTCCTTTGTTTGCCATGTTAAGTTCCTGCAGCATGATTCTTGATAGCTCTAAACATTGCAACCTGATGTTATTTCTGCAAAGTCTGAAACAGTTATTATTTGCAATCTTGCCATGTCCTTTTGAGCATGTTCTAGTGATTTATGGAGATAGCTCAGTGTTCATGTTTTGTAATGCTTTACCTGTACATCATGTCCATGCCTTTTGTTCTCATGTTGAGGTGTTGTAGCATGTTGTTTTGAGGCTTGCAATATGACGAGTTGCTGTTTTGGACAGATTGTTGTTATATCTTGTATAGAGTGTATGTGTTGAACCGTTGCTCCGTTTTGAGTGTTCCCTATATGAAACTTGCTTAGAATTGTATGTAGTTTCATATTATCTTGTTGCATCCTTGTTTTGAGGTGTTTGCTTGATGTTTGGGTGCATTTAACTTGTTTTCCTCATATCTTCTAGGCCGTAACTCCGAATTAAATGAACTTTATATGTAACTTGGCTAGAATCTCGTGTAGATCATCTTGGTTCATCTTAACTTGCTGTTAAACAACTTCAACTTAATGTTTGTTCAGATCTGGACCAACTTTGAAACTTGCATATGAGGACTTACCGGTATTGTTATATGTTGTTTCCGGCCTCATTTAAACTTGCCTTGATGTGTTGTTCTTGTTTGCATCATCTCTTGCCATGAGTAGCTTCATGTAGTCTTGTCTTGCATCATGCTTGGTTGTGCATCATGTCATGTATATGTGTGGTGTGTTTACCATGTTGTGTGCTTCTTCTCGATAGTACCTGTTTCGTTGCGATCGTGAGGATTCGTTCGTCTACGCTCGGTTCGTCTTCATGGTTTCATCTTCTTCATGGACTCGTTCTTCTTCCTAGCGGGATTTCAGGCAAGATGACCGTCACCTTGGATCTCACTACTATCATTGCTATGCTAGTTGCTTCGTTCTATCGCTTTGCTGCGCTACCTATCGCTTGCTCTTCAAGCCTCCCTATTTGCCATGTCAGCCTCTAACCTTTGTCACCCTTCCTAGCAAACCGTTGCTTGGCTATGTTACCGCTTTGCTCAACCCCTCTTATAGCGTTGTTAGTTGCAGGTGAAGTTGAAGATTGCCCCATGATGGACAGGATTTTGTTGGGATATCACAATATCTCTTATTTAATTAATGCATCTATATACTTGGTAAAGGGTGGAAGACTCGGCCTTATGCCTGGTGTTTTGTTCCACTCTTTCCACCCTAGTTTCCGTCATACCGGTGTTATGTTCCCGGATTTTGTGTTCCTTACTCAGTTGGGTGATTTATGGGACCCCCTTGACAGTTCGCTTTGAATAAAACTCCTCCAGCAAGGCCCAACCTTGGTTTTACCATTTGCCTCACCTAGCCCTTTTTCCCTTGGGTTTCTGGAGCCCGAGGGTCATCTTTATTTTACACCCCCCCCGGGCCAGTGCTCCTCCGAGTGTTGGTCCAAACTAGAGCACTGTGCGGGACCATTCCTTGGTAACTTGGATTACGTCGGTACCTGTACGCTTTGCTTATCCGGTGTGCCCTGAGAACGAGATATGTGCAGCTCCTATCGGGATTTGTCGGCACATCGGGCGGCTTTGCTGGTCTTGTTTTACCATTGTCGAAATGTCTTGTAAACCAGGATTCTGAGGCTGATCGGGTCTTCCTGGGAGAAGGTATATCCTTCGTTGATCGCGAGAGCTTATCATGGGCTAAGTTGGGACACCCCTACAGGGTATTATCTTTCGAAAACCGTGCCCGCGGTTATGTGGCAGATGGGAATTTGTTAATGTCCGGTTGTAGATAACTTGACACCAGATCCGAATTAAAATGCATCAACCGTGTGTGTAGCCGTGATGGTCTCTTTTCGGCGGAGTCCGGAAAGTGAACACGGTTTCTAGGTTATGTTTGACGTAAGTAGGAGTTCAGGATCACCTCTTGATCATTGCTAGCTTCACGACCGTTCCGTTTGTTCTCTTCTCGCTCTTATTTGTGTATGTTAACCACCATACTGGCTTAGTCGCTGCTGCAACCTCACCACTTTACCCCTTCCTTTCCCATTAAGCTTTGCTAGTCTTGATACCCATGGTAATGGGATTGCCAAGTCCTCGTGGCTCACAAATTACTACAACAACAGTTGCAGGTACAGGTTATGCGATGATCATGACGCAAGAGCGATATTTGCTTGTTTTGGAGTTCTTCTTCTGCTTCTTCTTCGACCAGGGGATAGGTTCCAGGTCGGCAGCCTGGGCTAGCAGGGTGGATGTTGTTTGAGCTTCTGTTTGTGTTTCATCCGTAGTCGGATGGTGCTCTTTTGTAAGATGATGTTGTATTCGTGTGGCTTTGTATGCCTTATGTATGTATCCCTACCTATTATGTAATGTTGATGTAATGATATCCACCTTGCAAAAGCGTTTCAATATGCGGGTCTATCCTTGGTGGGACCTTCGAGTTCCTTTTGGATAGGGTCGCATATTGGGCTTGCAATATGCCTAGTTGCTGTTTTGGACAGCTTGTCCTTTAAACTTGTATAGAGCGTATGTGTTGCGCCGTTGCTCCGTTTTGAGTGTGCTCTATATGAAACTTGCTTGATTTTGCATGTAGTTTCATGTTATCATGGTGCATCCTTGTTTTGAGGTGTTTGCTTGATGTTTGTATGTATTTTGCACCTCTTAACTTGTTTTGCTCATATCTTCTAGGCCGTAGCTCTGAACTAAATGAACTTTATATGTAACTTGACTAGAATCTCGCGTAGATCATCTTGGTGCATATTAACTTGCTGTTTAACAACTTGAACATAAGGTTTATTCAGTTCTGGACCAATTTCCAAATTTGCATATGAGGACTTACCGAAATTGTTATATGTTGTTTCCGGCCTCATTTAAACTTGCCTTGATGTGTTGTTCTTGTTTGCATCATCTTGCCATGAGTAGCTTCATGTAGCTTTGTCATGCATCATACTTGGTTGAGCATCATGTCATGTATATGTGTGGTGTGTTTACCATGTTGTGTGCTTCTTCTCGATAGTTTCCCGTTTCGTTGCGATCATGAGGATTCGTTCGTCTACGCTTGGTTCGTCTTCGTGGCTTCATCTTCTTCATGGACTCGTTCTTCTTCCTAGTGGGATTTCAGGCAAGATGACCGTCACCTTGTTTCTCACTACTATCATTGCTATGCTAGTTGCTTCGTTCTATCGCTATGCTGCGCTACCTATCTCTTGCTTACCAAGCCTCCCAAATTGCCATGTCAGCCTCTAACCTTTTTACCCTTCCTAGCAAACCATTGCTTGGCTATGTTACCGCTCTGCTCAGCCCCTCTTATAGCGTTGTTAGTTGCAGGTGAAGTTGAAGATTGCTCCATGGTGGACAGGATTATGTTGGGATATCACAATATCTCTTATCTAATTAATGCATCTATATACTTGGTAAAGGGTGGAAGGCTCGGCCTTATGCCTGGTGTTTTGTTCCACTCTTGCCGCCGTAGTTTCCGTCATACCGATATTATGTTCCCGGATTCTGGGTTCCTTACGCGGTTGGGTGATTTATGGGACCTCCTTGACAGTTTGCTTTGAATAAAACTCCTCCAGCAAGGCCCAACCTTGGTTTTAGCATTTGCCTCACCACCACCTACTTTTCCCTTGGGAGTAATTAACCCAAGGGTCATCTTTATTTTAGCCCCCCCGGGCCAGTGCTTCTCTAAGTGCTGGTCCGAACCGAGCAACCTGCGGGGCCCCCTCGGGGAAACTCGAGATATTTGCAGCTCCTATCAGGATTGTCGGCGCATCGGGCGGCTTTGCTGGTCTTGTTTTATCATTGTCGAAATATCTTGTAAACCGGGATTCCGAGACTGATCGGGTCTTCCTGGGAAAAGGAATATCCTTCGTTGATCGCGAGAGCTTATCATGGCTAAGTTGGGACACCCCTGGAGGGTATTAAACTTTGGAGAGTCGTGCCCGCGGTTATGTGGCAGATGGGAATTTGTTAATATTCGGTTGTAGATAACTTGACACCTGATCCGAATTAAAACGCATCAACCGCGTGTGTAGTCGTGATGGTCTCTTCTCGGCGGAGTCCGGGAAGTGAACACGATTTCTGTGTTATGATTGACGTAAGTAGCGCTCAGGATCACTTCTTGATCATTACTAGTTGACGACCGTTCCGTTTGCTCTCTTCTCGCTCTCTTTTGCCTATGTGAGCCACCATATATGCTTAGTCGCTGCTCCAACCTCACCACTTTACCCCTTCCTTTCCCATTAAGCTTTGCTAGTCTTGATACCCATGGTAATGGGATTGCTGAGTCCTTGTGGCTCACAGATTACTACAACAACAGTTGCAGGTACAGGTTATGCGATGATCATGACGCGAGAGCAATGCTTACTTGTTTTGGAGTTCTTCTTCTGCTTCTTCTTTGATCAGGGGATAGGTTCCAGGTCGGCAGCCTGGGCTAGCAGGGTGGATGTCGTTTGAGTTTCTGTTTGTGTTTCATCCGTAGTCGGATGGTGCTCTTATGTATGATGATGTTGTACTCGTGTGGCATTGTATGCCTCTTGTATGTATCCCCATCTATTATGTAATGTTGATGTAATGATATCCACCTTGCAAAAGTGTATCAATATGCGGTTCTATCCTTGGTGGGACCTTCGAGTCTCTTTAGGATAGTATCGCATATTGGGCGTGACAAGTTGGTTCAGAGATCAGAGCCTCGACCGACCATAGGAGCCCCCTTGATTGATCGTGTAGTTTGGCCATTGTCGAGTCTAGAAGAAAACTGTTTTCGGAGTTTAGTTATATCGGAGAGTAGGAATTCTTTTTACTCCTCAACCTCTTTGTCGCTCTAGTAAGGAATCTTGACGTAGGTGTTTTGAACTACTCCTCTTCTCCTTCAAATTTTTCTTTAGGATCACGCGGCTAGTTTTCGTTCATTGTCCATCCTCTTTTGTCTGGTGCATCTCTTGTCAAGTCGACTCGAACCTCGTTGTCTTTGGGAGATCAATCCTCAACTCTTTTCGATCGATGTTGTTTCCCTGTCTGAAGTTGTCCTTGTTTTTCCCACCCGCCCTCCCTTCTTCTTCTCGAATCCGGAGTCCATAATCGAGTATCCATCCTACTCGTGCGAAGCCTTTGCTTTCTTTCCTCAATGATTTCAACCAGTGCTTTCTTTTCAAGATATTTGTTGGTTCCCCGTCCAAGTTGCCTTTGTTTTTCCCGCCCTTCCACCCTCTTCTTCCTGGAGCCTGAGTCTATTTCTAGCATCAATTTCATTCGTGCGGAGCCTCTTCAGTCTTTTGTCAATTATTTCAACCGGTGAATTCTCGTCTCAGTGGACATTCTTCATCTCTTTTCTTTCCGGTGGATTCAATTCTAATTTTCGGTAGTGATTATATTCTTTTCCTCCGCTCAAATGTTTTCCCTTTTCTCGTTCGCCTCTCGCCAGTTTATCCTTCCGGAGTGCTCAAGACGTATCAGGAGTTTTCGTCTGTGTTCCAATTAATTCGAGGTTGTCACCTCATTCAAATATTTCAATCGTTCTGGTGCATCATCTACTTCTTCAACATCCCTTTCCAATAGTATTTTTCTCTTCAGTGGGCCCTAACCCACAGGTCTTTTCCCAGGATCTTACCGACTCTTCTAATTCCCCCGAGTTTTTCTCAATTCTTTTCAATTGTGACGTAAGAATGGATCCCATCAGTCACATGCCTTCTCCAAGATCTCTTTCAAATTCTTTTCATTGTTGGCTCAACCCCTTCGCTTTTCATTCTCCCGGAGTATTTCAACAATTTTGGTGGTGTTTTCCATCGTCATTTGAAGACTGAAGAAGAGTTTTCCCCTAAATTCTGCCCGTTCTCTCGAAGATTCGCGGTTCTAGCTTCATGTTATCAGTCTCAAATTATTCCATTTGTCAGAGATTCTTTTCTTACTCATCCGGAGTTTTTCAGGAGTTGTTTTCCCGTTTCTTTTCACTGGAGGCCATCATTCCAGAAGAATTCTTCGTCCTCACATTTCAGCTACCTTTATCCAACTATCCCGGTGCTTCGTTCAAGTGTTCTTTAATAAGCTCATGGTCTCTTTGTTCTTTTGCATCTAAATCCCCTCTAGCATATTGGTTCTTCTAATTCTTCCCGGTGTTTCTTTCTCTTTTCTTCGTTCATTTTCATTCCTAACGGTGGTTCGTTCAAGATTCTTTTTCCTTGATTATCATTCATTCGTTCTTTCCAATCCTACCGGTGGTTCATGAAGACTTTCTCAAGTTTTGTACCTTACCCCTTAATCCTTTTCAAGAAGAATAAGTAGTATGCAAAATCCGTTGCTTGTCATCAATTTAATTTGATGAAGGATAAGCATACAACAAATCTTATTCTTATTTCCTCAAAGTGATTAATCCCTTCCTTCGGAGTTTGTTCGTGAGGATTAAATTCTAGTTCCAATGTTTTCATCTTTCCTTTTCTGGAATTCAAATTTCCTCGGCCATCTCGTCGGAACCTCCATCTAAATCATCGCAAGGCTCATCTTATTCTTTCATCCTTCATTCAATATCATAATCTTTTTTGTTACCGGAGTTCTTAATGTTGGTTCTTCATGATTTAATTCATTCTTCAAGAGTTCATCAAGATTCTTGTTGGTGAAATTCAAGTATCTTTTCTTCTCGAGTCTCGAAGTGTAATTAATTCTCCATATTCTTTTGAAGTGGAGTTTTGCATTTCTTCGTTCTTCTCAGCTATCCAATCATTTCCGTTTGTGGTCGGTTATCACCTTATGATCTTGAGATGTTACCTATAAGACCACAACAAGCTTATTCTTTTCGTTGTTGATTTTCTCAACAACTCCGTTTAAACCTTCCTTCTAAAGATGTTTTCAATTTCATTCATGGCACAAGTTGTCATTTTATTCTCCGTTCTTTTCATTCAGCTCTTTCAATTCTTTCCGGAGGTTTTGTGTCATGTCTTCATCAAGTATCATTCCATCCTCTCAAGCTCGCGCTCTATTCCTCCATGTTTCAGCCGGAGTGTTGTCTGAATTCTTCCATCCATATTCGTTTCTTATCTCATTCTAACTGGAGTGGTTTCATAGTCTACCTGATTCCGTGAGCTTTCGATTCTCGTCATTCTCGTCATTCCTCTATTCTTCTCGAGTGCTCTCGATTCTTTGCTTCTTCTCTTGAGCTCTTGTTTCACCTCATCCATTTTCCCTTCCGTCTCGGTCCTAAGATCTCGGGACGAGATCTCTTGTTAGTGGAGGAGTGTTGTAACGCCCCGGATCTGATGCGCCAGGTGTCTGCCAGTTATTCGCCTCCGTTGCCATGTCATTTGCTTGCGTGTTGCATTTTTTCATGTCATCATGTGCATCTCTTTTTGCATACATGTTCGTCTCATGCATCCGAGCATTTTCCCCGTTGTCCGTTTTGCAATCTGGCACTCCTATGTCCTCCGGCGTCCCCCTTTTGTCTCTTGTTGTGAGCGGGTGTTAAACATTCTCGGAATTGACCGTGATTTTCCAAGCGGCCTTGGTACACCACCGGTAGACCGCCTGTCAAGTTTCGTGCCATTTGGAGGTCGTTTGATACTCCAACGGTTAACCGGGTAACCGCAAAGGCCTCTTTTGTGTGCAGCCCAACACCCCTCCAAAGTGGCCCAATAACCCATCCAAACCCCCTCCATGCTCTCGGTCATTCGATCACGATCGTGTGGGCGAAAACCGCACCCCATTTGGACTCTCCTACCTCCCTCTACCTATATATATGCCCTCTTTCCCGAAATTTGCGGATGAATCCTACCCTAACCCTAGCTTCTTCCTCCTCCAGCCGCCGGACATGTCCGCGCCCCACCGGACATGTCCGCCACCGCCCCCTCAGTGAATCGTGGAGCGTCACGTCACCCTGCCGTCGCCCCGCAGCCCCTCCACTCCATCGCGGCCCTCCTGGCCCAGATCGGGCCCTCCCGAGCCCGAACTCCTCCGCCGCCGGGCCCGAGCACGCCCGCGCCCGAGGCCACTCGAGCCTCCCTGGCGCCCGAGCGCTCAGCTCCTCGCAGCTCCCGCCCGAGCTCGCTCCCGAGCGCCTGTCGTCCCCGCCTCTGCCCGAGCTTCCGCCGAAGTTCGCCGGCCTCCTCCCGCCGGCCACCACGACCAGCAGGTCGGACCCCTCGTGCCCTGCTCCTCCTTACCTGCCCATCTCCTTCTCCTCTCACCTCTCCCGTGCTCTCTCCCGCAGGAGCTCTACCATGGCTGCCACCGACCCATGGAGCTTGGTGCTTGTCGCTGGCCACGTCCCTCGCCCGATCCGGCCGGGATCCACCAGATCCGGCCACCCTCGACCCATTCCCGGCCTTCCCGAGTCCTCCCAGAGTACCAGCTCGCCGCCGCAGGCCATGGAGCTTCGTCAACTCCCGTCCTGGAGCTCCGTGTCCCGATTTTCGCTGGATAAAAAAACCACTGAGTCCCTGATTTTCAGCATTCTGGTGCCCAGTTTAACATGCCATAACTCTATGCATACTGTTCCGTTTTACGTGCATAATATATCAAAATGTTCGCTATGAGATGCTCTACATTTCATTCCATTGTGCCATGCTTGTTTGAGCTCATCTTGATGCCTGAATCATCGTTGCAAGGGTGCTATATGATGTTAATCTGCTGAAACTGTTATAACTTGATGATTTGTCATTTTTGTTGCATTTCATGTGTGCATCCTATGAGTATTAGCTCTACATGTGTTTTGTACTACATCATGTCACCTTTACAGGGGTGCTTGTCTTGTATTTTTGTGAGTATTGTAGTGAGTGCATCAAGCTTGTTAAGTAGGGTACTTGCTGTTGCTGTTTTGCTAGTCTGAATCTGCTATAACATGTTGCTATGTAAACCTACTGCTACAAGTCATTCTATGCATAATCTGGAAATGTTCACTAAAGATGTTTTGTTATACATGTCATGTTCTATCCATTCATGCCCTTGGTTGCATTTATAGACTGCTGTAGATTGTTGTAATCTTGCTCTCAACTTGCTAAATAATGTTGCTGTCAGCCAGTTAACATTAAGTTCAATGTTGCCATGATTGATGTTAGTGATCCATGCACCCTATGAACTTGCTATTGCCATGCTTAGCTTTATAAATATGTCTTCTTACTGTTGGTTGCCTTGCCATGCCATGTATTTCTCTGTGGTGAGTGGTTCAAGCTCACCAACATGCCTACTTATTGTTGTTTCTGCCATGTATGAATCTGTCATATCATTTGCCATGTTTACATGGGTGCCATCATATTTTCTGTACCCTTTTGGCTCCTGGTCAGTAAGAGACTTTTGTTATATGCAATTAGTAGATTAATGCCATGCCTTTGTTTGGCATGTTAAGTTCCTGTAACATTTTGTTTGATAGCTCTAAACATTGCAACCTGATGTTATTTCTGCTAAGCCTGAAAGTGTTATTATTTGCAATCTTGCCATGTCCTTTTGAGCATGATCTATTGATTTCTGGAGTTAGCTCAGTGTTCATGTTTTGTCATGATTTACCTGTACTTCATGCCCATGCCTTTTGTTCTTATGTTGGGGTGTTGTAGCATATTGTTTTGATGCTTGCTAGATGCCTAGTTGCTGTTTTGGACAGCTTGTCCTTTAAACTTGTATAGAGTGTATGTGTTGAACCGTTGCTCCGTTTTGAGTGTGCCCTATATGAAACTTGCTTAGAATTGCATGTAGTTTCATATTATCATGTTGCATCCATGTTTTTGGTCTTTGCTTGACGTTTGTATGCATTTTGCATCAATGTCATGTTTAACTTGTTTTGCTCATATATTCTAGGCCGTAGCTACGAATTAAATGAGCTTTATATGTAACTTGACTAGAATTTCGTGTAGATCCTCTTGGTGATCTTTAATTTGCTGTTTAATAACTTCAACTTAATGTTTGTTCAGATCTGGACCAACTTTGAAACTTGCATATGAGGGCTTACCGGAATTGTTATATGTTGTTTCCGGCCTCATTTAAACTTGCCTTGATGTGTTGCTCTTGTTTGCATCATCTCTTGCCATGAGTAGCTTTATGTAGTCTTGTCTTGCATCATGCTTGGTTGTGCATCATGTCATGTATATGTGTGGTGTGTTTACCATGTTGTGTGCTTCTTCTCGATAGTTCCTGTTTCGTTGCGATCGTGAGGATTTGTTCGTCTACGCTTGATTCGTCTTCGTGGCTTCATCTTCTTCATGGACTCGTTCTTCTTCCTAGCGGGATTTCAGGCAAGATGACCATCACCTTGGATCTCATTACTATCATTGCTATGCTAGTTGCTTTGTTCTATCGCTATGCCGCGCTTCCTATCATTTGCTCTTCAAGCCTCCCAAATTGCCATGTCAGCCTCTAACCTTTTCACCCTTCCTAGCAAACCATTGCTTGGCTATGTTACCGCTTTGCTCAGCCCCTCTTATAGCATTGTTAGTTGCAGGTGAAGTTGAAGATTGCTCCATGATGGACAGGATGATGTTGGGATATCACAATATCTCTTATTTAATTAATGCATCTATATACTTGGTAAAGGGTGGAAGGCTCGGCCTTATGCCTGGTGTTTTGCTCCACTCTTGCGGCCCTAGTTTCCGTCATACCGGTGTTATGTTCCCGGATTTTGCGTTCCTTACGTGGTTGGGTGATTTATGGGACCCCCTTGACAGTTCGCTTTGAATAAAACTCCTCCAGCAAGGCCCAACCTTGGTTTTACCATTTGCCTCACGTAGCCCTTTTTCCCTTGGGTTTCCGGAGCTCGAGGGTCATCTTTATTTACCCCCCCCCCCCCCCCGGGCCAGTGCTCCTCCGAGTGTTGGTCCAAACTAGAGCACCGTGAGAGACCATTCCTTGGCAACTTGGATTCGTCGGTTCCTATACGCTTCGCTTATCCGGTGTGCCCTGAGAACGAGATATGTGCAGCTCCTATCGGGATTTGTCGGCACATCCGGGCGGCTTTGCTGGTCTTGTTTTACCATTGTCGAAATGTCTTGTAAACCGGGATTCTGAGACTGATCGGGTCTTCCTGGGAGAAGGAATATCCTTCGTTGATCGCGAGAGCTTATCATGGGCTAAGTTGGTACACCCCTACAGGGTTTAAACTTTCGAGAGTCGTGCCCGCGGTTATGTGGCAGGTGGGAATTTGTTAATGTCCGGTTGTAGATAACTTGACACCAGATCCGAATTAAAATGCATCAACCGCGTGTGTAGCCGTGATGGTCTCTTCTCGGCGGAGTCCGGGAAGTGAACACGGTTTTGGGTTATGTTTGATGTAAGTAGGAGTTCAGGATCACCTCTTTATCATTGCTAGCTTCACGACCGTTCCGCTTGTTCTCTTCTCGCTCTTATTTGCGTATGTTAGCCACCATACTCGCTTAGCCGCTGCTGCAACCTCACCACTTCACCCCTTCCTTACCCTTTAAGCTTTGCTAGTCTTGATACCCATGGTAGTGGGATTGCTGAGTCCTCGTGGCTCACAAATTACTACAACAAGAGTTGTAGGTACAGGTTATGTGATAATCTTGACGCGAGAGCGATGTTAGTTATTTTGGAGTTCTTCTTCTGCTTCTTCTTTGATCAGGGGATAGGTTCCAGGTCGGCAGCCTGGGCTAGCAGGGTGGATGTCGTTTGAGTTTCTGTTTGTGTTTCATCCGTAGATGGATGGTTCTCTTATGTAAGATGATGTTGTATTCGTGTGGCATTGTGTGCCTTATGTATGTATCCCTATCTATTATGTAATGTTGATGTAATGATATCCACCTTGCAAAAGCGTCTTCAAGATGCGCTTCTATCCTTGGTGGGACCTTCGAGTTCCTTTAGGATAGGGTCACATCTTGGGCGTGACAGCTGCAAAGCTATTGGCGATGAACAAAGCTCGCAGCTTTCCTGGCATGCTTGGCTCAATAGATTGCATGCATTGGAGTTGGAACAATTGTACAAAGGCATGGCATGGGCAATTCCACGGCCAAAAGAAGGGTTCCACAAAAATCCTTGAAGCGGTGGCCGATCAAGAGACTTGGATTTGGCATGTATTCTTTGGAATGCATGGATCTTTGAATGACATCAATGTTGTCAACCGGTCACCGCTGATGAATAAGATTGCAAATGGTGAGTTGCCACCGGTGCAGTTTGTAGCAAATGGTCGTACATACAACTATGGCTATTATCTAGCGGATGGCATCTATCCAAAGTGGAAAACTGTAGGATCGAAAGTCTAGAGGGGGGTGATTAGACTACTTGACCAAATAAAAACTTACCCTTTTCCCAATTTTAGTCTTTGGCAGATTTTAGCTATCTTAGCACAATTCAAGCAATCTTAACACAATTCAAGCAAGCATGCAAAGAGTATATGAGCAGCGGAAAGTAAAGCATGCAACTTGCAAGAATGTAAAGCGAAGGGTTTGGAGGATTCAAACGCAATTGGAGACACGGATGTTTTTGTCGTGGTTCCCATAGGTGGTGCTATCGTACATCCACGTTGATGGAGACTTCAACCCATGAAGGGTAACGGTTGCGCGAGTCCACGGAGGGCTCCACCCACGAAGGGTCCACGAAGAAGCAACCTTGTCTATCCCACCACGGCCGTCGCCCCGAAGGACTTGCCTCACTAGCGGTAGATCTTCACGAAGTAGGCGATCTCCTTGCCCTTACAAACTCCTTGGTTCAACTCCACAATCTTGTCGGAGGCTCCCAAGTGACACCTAGCCAATCTAGGAGACACCACTCTCCAAGAATAACAAATGGTGTGTTGATGATGAACTCCTTGCTCTTGTGCTTCAAATGATAGTCTCCCCAACACTCAACTCTCTCTCACAGGATTTGGATTTGGTGGAAAGAAGATTTGAGTGGAAAGCAACTTGGGGAAGGCTAGAGATCAAGATTCATATGGTAGGAATGGAATATCTTGGCCTCTACACATGAGTAGGTGGTTCTCTCTCAGAAAATGGATGCTGGAAGTGTAGGTTCGTTCTGATGGCTCTCTCCACGAATGAAGAGGAGGTGGAGGGGTATATATAGTCTCCACACAAAATCTAACCGTTACACATAGCTTGCCAAACTCGGTGGGACCGAATTGAGAAACTCGGTCGGACCGATTCAGCAAATCTAGTGACCGTTAGGATTTTCGGTGGGACCGACATGCAACTCGGTAGGACCGACATGCAACTCGGTAGGACCGATATGGTTAGGGTTTAGGGCTTAACGTAATCTCGGCGAGACCGAATACACAAACTCGGTGAGACCGATTTTGGTAATAAGCTAACCAGAGAGTTGGTCAGGTAAACTCGGTGGGACCGATTCGCTCATTTCGGTGAGACCGAAATGTTACAAAAAGGAAACAGGGAGTTTACATTGCAATCTCGGTGGGACCGATCGCTCATCTCGGTGGTACCGAAACATTACGAAGGGAAACAGAGAAATTACAATCCCATCTCGGTGAGACCGAGATCCCTATCGGTGAGACCAATTTGCCTAGGGTTTGTGGCAGTGGCTATGACATCTGAACTCGGTGGCGCCGGGTAGAAAGAATCGGTAGGGCCGAGTTTGACTTTTGGTTTAGGTCATATGTGGATATGGGAAAGTAGTTGAGGGTTTTGGAGCATATCACTAAGCACTATGAAGCAAGAACCTCATTAAGCAACACCTCATCCCTCCTTGATAGTATTGGCTTTTCCTATAGACTCAGTGTGATCTTGGATCACTAAAATATAAAATGTAGAGTCTTGAGCTTTTGAGCTTGAGCCAATCCTTTTATCCTTAGCATTTTGAGGGGTCCACTTTTCTCATCCATGCCATGCCATCCATTGAGATTTTCCTGAAATATTTATCTTGGAATAATGTTAGCTCAATGAGCTATATGTTGTTAGGAATTACCAAAACCACCTAGGGATAGTTGCACTTTCAATCTCCCCCTTTTTGGTAATTGATGACAACATATAGATCAAAGCTTCGACAAATGATAATAAGAGTGAAAAACATTGTCGCTTTGAGAAGTATGTGATAAGCAAGAGCTCCCCCTAAATTTGTGCATAGTTTAAGATTTGCTTTGGACTGCAAATGCATAAAGAGTTAGGCTCATGGGTTACTCTTCCATGTCACATACATCTTGGTGGAGCGCTCAAAATGATAATAATCGAATACATGTAGTCATCACCAAGCAAAGTGAATGATCATATAGAGATAAATGGGATAATGTCATCCAACAAGCATAAATGTAGCATATGATCAAACACATGATCATCCAAGTATCACACAGACATAAAGTATCTCAAACAAGCATATAAAGTTCAACCACCAAAGAAAGAGAGAATAAAAAGCAACACTCTCTCTCGAAGCCTATGATCTATACATTTTTCTCCCCCTTTGGCAACAAGTTACCAAAAAGTTCATAGAAAATGCATATCACTAGATCGACTCTCAGGCTTGATCTCCAGGTGGTGGGTAGAGATGGCTCCTTGGACGAAGACTTCAGTTGATGTGGATGGAGCTGGAGGTGTAGGTGCTGGAGTTGGTTGCACTGGAGCTGTAGGAGCTGTAGCTGGTGCAGATGAAGTAGCTCTGGTGTCTGTCACTGGCACTGCAGCTGATCTCTGAGCTCTAGGAACTCTGGCAAATGCATCAGTGGTTGTCTTGCCCTTCCTCTCCTGCATATCATCTTGAAGCTGCTCAACAACAGACTGGATCTCAGTTACCTTCACATCCAAGTCATAGAATTTCTGCTCCATGATCCTCTCCAGGATCTCCTGGTTTTGAGTCAAGGTGGCCAGCCCCTTCTCAATCCTCAGAGTGGATGCAATCAAGTAGCCTAGCTGATCTTGTTTGCTCTTCAAAAAGTACTGAGATGCCTCTTCCATTGTTGGCATCTTGGTAGCCTTCTCTGTCCTTGCCTTCTCCTTCTTTGCTTGAGCATGCACAGAAGATGGTTCATCTTCATCCATAACCACTTGGTTGTCCTCAAAGTATGGATAGATAGGCATGTGATCCTTGTCCAACAAGTATGTGCATGTGCCCATCTTGGAGTTAATCAGCTCCTGGATCTGTGGGGCATACCCACAACTTCTCTTCTGGTCAGCTGTTGTCCTCTTGATAGTCTCAACTATGAGGCTCATGAACTTGAACTTATGTGGCACATCAAACAAGTGTAGCAAGTTTATTGCATGGCCTCTGATCATGTTGTGGTCACCTGACTTGGGAAAGAGAGTATGCCTGAGGATCCAGTTGATGGTTGGCAGTCCTCACACAAGATAATGTACTGATCCAAACTTATGTGTCTCAACTGCAGCATCTGGGATCTCCGTGTACATATGTGCCATAGTGTTGTGATCCATCTTCTTCTTGGCATAGACATCCAAGTCATCTCTTTCTCCTTAGGTGCATTGATCAGATTTGCCCATTCTTCAATTGTTGACTGGTACCTAGTACCTTCAGACATCCATACTATCCTGCCATCTGGATAGAAGTGTGTTGTGGAGTAGAACTGCATTATGAGCTCATCATTCCACTTTGTGAGCTTCTGCCCAACAAAGTCTGCAACTCCACAAGCATTGAAACTGTCATACACACCAGGATAGTGTTCCTCTTTTTCCTTCATGTAGGTTCAGTCCACCCACCTCATGTCACAAACTATAGGCTTCTTGTCCAGCAATACTATCTCATTGAAATCCTGCTGCTCCTTAGTATGGAACCTGTAGTCAACAACAGTCCTTCTCCTGATAGCATAAGGATCAGACAATCTCCACTATCTGAGGCCTGCATCCTTCCTCGGCTTCATGTTCTCAGCCACAGGATGAGCATCATTATGATCTGGAATCTTTGGCTTCAACTTTCTCAAGACATGCTCTTCAGCAGCAGTTTCAGGCACTGGGGCCTTGTTCTTCTCAGCAGCAGATATGTTTCTGGTATTCCTATTTGGTGCAATCTTGGGCTTGGAGGCAGCTTTGGGTGCTTCTTTGGGCTTTGATGATGCAGCCCCTGACCTAATAGCATCACCCATAAGCTTCTGAGCCTTGGGTGCTGGTGCAGCAACCTCTTCTTCTTCTTCTTCTTCCTCTTCCATCATGGAAGGCTTTCCAACAACTCTGGCCATGGTCTTATTGACCCTTTCCTTCCTCTTCTTCCCTTCTGCAGCAGCCTCTTTGGGTTGAGATTCCAAAGGTAATTGAGTAGAGGCTCTGGCTTTAGACATGGGAGTTCTCTTTGCAGGTACTTTGGTCTTCATACCAGGCTTAATGGCAGCAGCTGTGCCATACTCCTTTTTGAGTACCTTCTTCTTGGAAGTGACCTCATCCTCTACCGCCACATAGTCTTCATCCTCAGATTCTGAGGTTTTCTTCTTTCTAGCCCTGGTGGCAGCTTTGGGTAAGTTGCTTGGGGTGCTCCTGCTACCATCATCAGAGGTGCTAGAGGGACTAGTGCCCTCACTCATCTGAATTTGCTCCTCTTCCCTGTTCTGGCTGTCACTTTGATCAGACATGTTGCACACACTGACTGCAGAACCTGTGAATAGGTGTCACGCCCAATATGCGACCCTATCCAAAAGGAACTCGAATGTCCCACCAAGGATAGACCCGCATATTGGAACGCTTTTGCAAGGTGGATATCATTACATCAACATTACATAATAGGTAGGGATACATACAAGAGGCATACAATGCCACACGAATACAACATCATATTACATAAGAGCAACATCCGACTACGGATGAAACACAAACAGAAGCTCAAACGACATCCACCCTGCTAGCCCAGGCTGCCGACCTGGAACCTAACCCCTGATCGAAGAAGTAGCAGAAGAAGAACTCCAAACAAGCAAGCATCGCTCTCACGTCAAGATCGTCGCATAACCTGTACCTGCAACTATTGTTGTAGTAATCTGTGAGCCACGAGGACTCAGCAATCCCATTACCATGGGTATCAAGACTAGCAAAGCTTAATGGGAAAGGAAGGGGTAAAGTGGTGAGGTTGCAGCAGCGACTAAGCATATATGGTGGCTAACATACGCAAATGAGAGCAAGAAGAGAGCAAAAGGAACAGTCGTCAACTAGTAATGATCAAGAAGTGATCCTGAACTCCTAGTTACGTCAAACATAACCCAAAGACCGTGTTCACTTCCCGGACTCCGCCGAAAAGAGACCATCATGGCCACACACACGGTTGATGCATTTTAATTCGGATCTGGTGTCAAGTTATCTACAACCGGACATTAACAAATTCACATCTGCCACATAACCGCGGGCACGGCTCTCGAAAGTTTATAACCTGCAGGGGTGTCCCAACTTAGCCCATGATAAGCTCTCGCGATCAACGAAGGATATTCCTTCTCCCAGGAAGACCCGATCAGTCTCGGAATCCCGGTTTACAAGACATTTCGACAATGGTAAAACAAGACCAGCAAAGCCGCCGATGCGCCGACAATCCCGATAGGAGCTGCACATATCTCGTTCTCAGGGCAACACCGGGTGAGACTAGCTACGAGTAAAACCAGACTTCGAGTTTCCCTGAGGTGGCCCCGCAGGCAGCTCAGTTCGGACCAGCACTTAGACAAGCACTAGCCCGGGGGGGCTAAAATAAAGATGACCCTTGGGTTGGCCGACCCAAGGGAAGGGTATAGGTGGTGGTGAGGCAAATGGTAAAACCAAGGTTGGGCCTTGCTAGACAAGTTTTATTCAAAGCGAACTGTCAGGGGGGTCCCATAAATCACCCGACCGCGTTAGGAACGCAAAATCCGGGAACATAACACCGGTATGACAGAAACTAGGGCGGCAAGAGTGGAAAAAAACACCAGGCATAAGGCCGAGCCTTCCACCCTTTACCAAATATATAGATTCATTAATAATATAAGAGGTATTGTGATATCCCAACATAACCCTGTCCACCATGGAAAAATCTTCACTTCACCTGCAACTAGCAACGCTATAAGTGGGCTGAGCAAAGCGGTAACATAGCCAAGCAATGGTTTGCTAGGAAGGGTGAAAAGGTTAGAGGCTGACATGGCAATTTGGGAGGCTTGAAGAACAACTGATAGGTAGCGCAGCAAAGCGATAGAACGATGCAACTAGTATAGCAATGATAGTATTGAGATCCAAGGTGACGGTCATCTTGCCTGAAATCCCGCTAGGAAGAAGAACGAGTCCATGAAGAAGATGAAGCCACATAGACGAACCAAGCGTAGACGAACGAATCCTCACGATCGCAACGAAACGGGAACTATCGAGAAGAAGCACACAACATAGTAAACACACCACACATAGACAAGACATGATGCCCAACAAGCATGATGCATGAGAAAGCTAGATGAGGCTACTCATGGCAAGAGATGATGCAAACAAGAACAACACATCAAGGCAAGTTTAAATGAGGCCGGGAACAACATATAACAATTCCGGTAAGTCCTCATATGCAAATTTCGAAATTGGTCCAGATCTGAATAAACATTATGTTCAAGTTGTTAAACAGCAAGTTAAGATGCACCAAGATGATCTACACGAAATTCTAGTCAAGTTACATATAAAGTTCATTAGATTTGGAGCTACGGCCTAGAAGATATGAGCAAAACAAGTTCAACATGGCATTGATGCAAAATGCATACAAACATAAAGCAAACACCTCAAAACAAGGATGCAACATGATAATATGAAACAACATGCAAAATCAAGCAAGTTTCATATAGAGTACACTCAAAACGGAGCAACGGTTCAACACATACACTCCATACAAGTCATAACAACAATCTGTCCATAACAGTAACTAGGCATGTTGCAAGCATCAAAACAACATGCTACAACACCTCAATATGAAAACAAAAGGCATGGTCATGATGTACAGGTAAAGCATAACAAAACATGAACACTGAGCTATCTCCAGAAATCACTAGAACATGCTCAAACACACATGGAAAGATTGCAAATAATAACAGTTTCAGCCATAAGCAGAAATAATATCAGGTTGCAATGTTTAGAGCTATCAAACGACATGTTACAAGAACATATAATGGCAAACAAAGGCATGGCATGAATCTACTAATGGCATAGAACAAGAGACCCTTACTGATCATCAGCCCAAAAGGCATAGAAAATATGATGGCACCCATGTAAACATGGCAAGTTATATTACAGATTCATACATGGCAGGAACAACAATAAGTAGGCATGTTGGTGAGCTTGAACCACTCACCAAAGAGCAATACATGGCATGGTAAGGCAACCAAAAGTAAGAAGACATGTTTATGAAGCTAAGCATGACAAGAGCAAGTTCATAGGGTGCATGGATCACTAGAAAACAATCATGGAAACATTGAACTTAATGTTAACAGGCTGACAGCAACATCATTTAGCAACTTTGGAGCAAGATAACAACAAGCTACAGCAGGCTATAATTTCAACCAAGGGCATGAATGGATAGAGAAAGACATGTATAACAAAACATCCTTAGTGAACATCTCCAAAATAATGCACCAAATGACTTGTAGCAGCAGGTTAACATAGTAACAAAATATAACAGAATCTGTCAGAAAAACAGCAACAGCAAGTACACTACTTAACAAGCTTGATGCACTCAGCACACAACTCACAAAAATACATGGTTGCACCACTGGAAAGATGGCATAGCATAGATCAAAACACATGTAGACATCAACCTCATAGGGTGCACACATCAAACATGGCAAAAATGACAAATGAGCATGTTATAACAGTTTCAGCAGATTAACATCAACATGCACTCTTCCAACAGAATTTCGGGCATCAAGATGAGCTCAAATGAAAATGATACAATGGAATGAAATGAAGTACTCGTCGAGGCGAGCAATTTGACATATTACACGCACGAAATGGAGCAGTCTGCACGGAGTTATGATGCGATGAACATGGCATGATTATGCAAAATAACTTCGGGACTTAGCAGAAAAATCAACCTCGTGGGAAAGTCAAGGGGCACGGAGATCGAGGATGGCCGGAGATGCTCGCCGGAGACGGGGCCGGAGGTGGCCGGGGAGGCACGGGGAGGAGTCGCCGGAGCGCGGGGGGGGCTGGATCCGGTCGCTCCTCGACCGGATCTGGCCCGAGGGGGCGCCGGCGAGGAGGAGGAGGTCGGGGGCGGCGCCGGTGGCCGGATGGGCGGAGCCGGCCGGGAGGGGCGGCGGCGGTCGCCGGGGCAAAGGCGGACGGCGGCGGGGAGGCGCTCGGGGGTGCGGGCTCCCGTGGGCAGCGGTGGCGGCGGCGCTCCTAGGGCCGCGGCGAGCGGACGCCGGCGCGGGGCGAGGCGGGGAGGTCTGCGGCGGCGAGGCGAGGCGGTACCGGGGCGGCGGAGGCGGCGGGGATCCGGCGCGGCGGCGCGGGAGCTCGGCCCGGCGGCGGCGGCGACCGGGCTCGCGCGGGCCCCGGATGGGCTCCGCGGGCCGGCACGGTCGCGGGCAGCGCGGGGGCGACGTGGCGGCTGGCGATTCGCCGAGGGACGGCGGCGGACGTGTCCGGTCGGGGGCGGACGTGTCTGGCGGCGAAGAGGCAGCGGGGCTAGGGTTTCGGGGGGATTCATCCGCGAATTTCGGGGGGAGGCACATATATATAGGTAGAGGGAGCTAGAAGAGTCCAAATGAGGAGCGGTTTTCGGCCACGCGATCGTGATCGAACGACCGAGAGCATGGAGGGGTGTTTTCTGGGTTTTGGGCCATTTTGGAAGGGGTGTTGGGCTACAAGACCAAAGAGGCTTTTACGGTTACCCGGTTAACCGTTGGAGTATCAAACAACCTCCAAATGGCACGAAACTTGACAGGCGGTCTACCGGTGCTATACCAAGGCCGCTTGGCAAACCTCGGTCCATTCCGCGAAAGTTTAACACCCGCACAAGAGAATAGGCCAAAGGGGACGCCGGATGACATAGGAGTGCCGGATTGCAAAACGGACAACGGGGGAAATGCTCAGATGCATGAGACGAACACATATGAAAAATGAAATGCACATGAAGACATGATATGAAATGCAGATGATGACATGACAAAGTGCAACACACAAGCACATGACATGGCAATGGCGGCGAATAACTGGAAGACACCTGGCGCATCGAATCCGGGGCGTTACAACACTCCTCCACTAACAAGAGATCTCGTCCCGAGATCTTAGGACCGAGACGGAAGGGGAAAAAAAGGGATAAGGTGAAACAAGAACTCAAGAGAGGAAGCAAAGAATCGAGAGCACTCGAGAAGAAGAGAGAAACGACGAGGATGACGAGAATCGAAAGCTCAGGGAAACAAGATAGACTCTGAAACCACTTGTTCTAACCGGAGTGGTTAGAATGAGAAAAGAACGGATAAGACTGAAAGGATTTAGGCAACACTCCGGCTGAAACATGGAGGAATAGAACACGAGCTAGAGAGGATGGGATGACACTTGATGAACTCTTGAAGAATGAATTGAATCACGAAGAACCACCATGAAGAACTCCGTTAACAAAAGGATGGTGAGATAGAATGAAGGATGAAAGAATAAGATTAAATCTTACGATGATTTAGATGGAGGTTCCGACGAGATGGCCGAGGAAATTTGAACTCCGGAAAAGAAAAGATGAAACACTTGGAACTAGAATTTATTCATCGAGAACAAACTCCGAAGGAAAGGATTAATCACTTGGATGAAATAAGAATAAGATTTATTGTATGCTTATCCTTCATCAAATTAAATTGATGACAAGCAATGGATTTTGCATACTACTTATTCTTCTTGAAAAGGATTGAGAAGTGACATATCGCAAACTTGAGAAGGTCTTCATGAACCACCGGTAGGATTGAAAAGAACGACTGAATTAAAAATGATAATGAAGGAAAAGAATCTTGAACGAACCACCATAATAATTTGGAAATGACTGATGAAAGAGAATGAATCACCGGGAAGAATTAGAAGAACAAATATGGTAGAGGGAATTTAGATGCAAAAGAACAAAGTGATCCTAAGCTGATAAAAGAACACTTGAACGAAGCACCGGGATAAATAGAGAACGATAACTGAAATGATGGCCTCCGGTGAAAAGAAATGGAAAAACAACTCCTGACATGCTCCGGAGCTGGAAACAATTTGATAAGATAACATCGAGCTAGCACCGCAAATCTTCGGGAGAACGGACAAGATTTAAGAGAAATCTTCTTCTTTGGTCTTCAAATGACGACGAGAAACACCACCAAAATTACTAAGATACTCCGGTAGAATGAAAAACAAAGAGGTTGAGCCAACAATGAAATGATTAGAAAGAGATCTTGGAAAAGCATCTGGCTGATGAAATTCATACTTACGTCAAACTTGAAAAGAAATGAGAAATAACTCCAGGGGAATCAGAAGAGTCAGGTAAGATCCTGGGAAAAAACCTGTGGGTTAGGGCCCACTGAAAAGATAACACCGTTGGAAAGGGATGTTGAACAGATAGATGATGCACCGGAACAATTGAAATATTTGAACGAGGTGACAACCTCGAATTAATTGGAACACAGACGAATCTACTGAGAAGTCATGAGCACTCTGGAAGGATAAACTGGCGAGAGACGAACGAGCAGGGAAAACACTTGAGCTGAGGAAAAGAATATAATCACCACCGAAAAACTTGAATTGAATCCACCGGAAAAGAGATGAAGAATGACGAACGAGACGAGAATCCACCGGTTGAAATGATTGAGGGAAGACTGAAGAGACTCCGTACGAATGAAAATTGATGGTCGAAAGAGACTCAGACTCCGGGAAGAAGAGGGTGGGAGGGCGGGAAAAACACAGGCAACTGGAAGGGGAAAACAACGAATATCTTGAAGAGGAAACACCGGTTGAAATCATTGAAAAAAGAAAGCAAAGACTTCACACGAGTAGGATGGACACTCGATTACGGACTCCGGTTTCGAGAAGAAAAGGGGTGGGCGGGTGGGGAAAAGAAAGACAACTTCGGATGGGGAAAAACAACAACGTCGGAGGAAGAACTGAGGGTTGATCTCGTGAAAGACAAAGAGGTTCGAGTCAACTTGACGAGAGATGCACCGGACAAAAGAGGATGGACAACTCACGAAACTAACCACGTGATCCTAAAGAAAAATTTGAACGGGAAGAGGAGTAATTCAAAACACCTACGTCAAGATTCCTCACCAGAGCGACGAAGGGGCTGAGGAGTAAAAAGAATTCCTACTCTCTGATATAACTAGACTCTGAAAACAGTTTTCTTCTAGACTCAACAACGGCCAAACTACACGATCAATCAAGGGGGCTCCTAAGGTCGGTCGAGACTCTGATACCAACTTGTCATGCCCAATATGCGACCCTATCCAAAAGGAATTCGAAGGTCCCACCAAGGATAGACCCGCATATTGGAACGCTTTTGCAAGGTGGATATCATTACATCAACATTACATAATAGGTAGGGATACATACAAGAGGCATACAATGCCACACGAATACAACATCATATTACATAAGAGCAACATCCGACTACGGATGAAACACAAACAGAAGCTCAAACGACATCCACCCTGCTAGCCCAGGCTGCCGACCTGGAACCTAACCCCTGATCGAAGAAGTAGCAGAAGAAGAACTCCAAACAAGCAAGCATCGCTCTCACGTCAAGATCGTCGCATAACCTGTACCTGCAACTGTTGTTGTAGTAATCTGTGAGCCACGAGGACTCAGCAATCCCATTACCATGGGTATCAAGAATAGGAAAGCTTAATGGGAAAGGAAGGGGTAAAGTGGTGAGGTTGCAGCAGCGACTAAGCATATATGGTGGCTAACATACGCAAATGAGAGCGAGAAGAGAGCAAAAGGAACGGTCGTCAACTAGTAATGATCAAGAAGTGATCCTGAACTCCTACTTACGTCAAACATAACCCAAAGACCGTGTTCACTTCCCGGACTCCGCCGAAAAGAGACCATCACGGCCACACACACGGTTGATGCGTTTTAATTCGGATCTGGTGTCAAGTTATCTACAACCGGACATTAACAAATTCCCATCTGCCACATAACCGCGGGCACGGCTCTCGAAAGTTTATAACCTGCAGGGGTGTCCCAACTTAGCCCATGATAAGCTCTCGCGATCAACGAAGGATATTCCTTCTCCCAGGAAGACCCGGTCAGTCTCGGAATCCCGGTTTACAAGACATTTCGACAATGGTAAAACAAGACCAGCAAAGCCGCCTGATGCGCCGACAATCCCGATAGGAGCTGCACATATCTCGTTCTCAGGCCAACACCGGATGAGACTAGTTACGAGTAAAACCAGACTTCGAGTTTCCCCGAGGTGGCCCCGCAGGCAGCTCAGTTCGGACCAGCACTTAGACAAGCACTGGCCCGGGGGGGCTAAAATAAAGATGACCCTTGGGTTGGCCGACCCAAGGGAAGGGTATAGGTGGTGGTGAGGCAAATGGTAAAACCAAGGTTGGGCCTTGCTGGACAAGTTTTATTCAAAGCGAACTGTCAGGGGGGCCCCATAAATCACCCGACCGCGTTAGGAACGCAAAATCCGGGAACATAACACCGGTATGACGGAAACTAGGGAGGCAAGAGTGGAAAAAAACACCAGGCATAAGGCCGAGCCTTCCACCCTTTACCAAATATATAGATGCAATAATAATATAAGAGATATTGTGATATCCCAACATAACCCTGTCCACCATGGAGAAATCTTCACTTCACCTGCAACTAGCAACGCTATAAGAGGGCTGAGCAAAGCGGTAACATAGCCAAGCAATGGTTTGCTAGGAAGGGTGAAAAGGTTAGAGGCTGACATGGCAATTTGGGAGGCTTGAAGAACAACTGATAGGTAGCGCAGCAAAGCGATAGAACGATGCAACTAGCATAGCAATGATAGTATTGAGATCCAAGGTGACGGTCATCTTGCCTGAAATCCCGCTAGGAAGAAGAAGAGTCCATGAAGAAGATGAAGCCACATAGACGAACCAAGCGTAGACGAACGAATCCTCACGATCGCAACGAAACGGGAACTATCGAGAAGAAGCACACAACATAGTAAACACACAACACATAGACAAGACATGAGGCCCAACAAGCATGATGCATGAGAAAGCTAGATGAGGCTACTCATGGCAAGAGATGATGCAAACAAGAACAACACATCAAGGCAAGTTTAAATGAGGCCGGGAACAACATATAACAATTCCGGTAAATCCTCATATGCAAATTTAGAAATTGGTCCAGATCTGAATAAACATTATGTTCAAGTTGTTAAACAGCAAGTTAAGATGCACCAAGATGATCTACACGAAATTCTAGTCAAGTTACATATAAAGTTCATTAGATTTGGAGCTACGGCCTAGAAGATATGAGCAAAACAAGTTCAACATGGCATTGATGCAAAATGCATACAAACATCAAGCAAACACCTCAAAACAAGGATGCAATATTATAATATGAAACAACATGCAAAATCAAGCAAGTTTCATATAGAGCACACTCAAAACGGAGCAACGGTTCAACACATACACTACATACAAGTCATAACAACAATCTGTCCATAACAGCAACTAGGCATATTGCAAGCATCAAAACAACATGCTACAGCAACTCAATATGAAAACAAAAGGCATGGTCATGATGTACAGGTAAAGCATAACAAAACATGAACACTGAGCTATCTCCAGAAATCACTAGAACATGCTCAAACACACATGGAAAGATTGCAAATAATAACAGTTTCAGCCATAAGCAGAAATAACATCAGGTTGCAATGTTTGGAGCTATCAAACGACATGTTACAGGAACATATAATGGCAAACAAAGGCATGGCATGAATCTACTAATCGCATAGAACAAGAGACCCTTACTGATCATCAGCCCAAAAGGCATAGAAAATATGATGGCACCCATGTAAACATGGCAAGTTATATTACAGATTCATACATGGCAGGAACAACAATAAGTAGGCATGTTGGTGAGCTTGAACCACTCACCAAAGAGCAATACATGGCATGGCAAGGCAACCAAAAGTAAGAAGACATGTTTATGAAGCTAAGCATGACAAGAGCAAGTTCATAGGGTGCATGGATCACTAGAAAACAATCACGGAAACATTGAACTTAATGTTAACAGGCTGACAGCAACATCATTTAGCAACTTTGGAGGAATATAACAACAAGCTACAGCAGGCTATAATTTCAACCAAGGGCATGAATGGATAGAGAAAGACATGTATAACAAAACATCCTTAGTGAACATCTCCAAAATAATGCACCAAATGACTTGTAGCAGCAGGTTAACATAGTAACAAAATATAACAGAATCTGTCAGGAAAACAGCAACAGCAAGTACACTACTTAACAAGCTTGATGCCCTCAGCACACAACTCACAAAAATACATGGTTGCACCACTGGAAAGATGGCATAGCATAGATCAAAACACATGTAGACATCAACCTCATAGGGTGCACACATCAAACATGGCAAAAATGACAAATGAGCATGTTATAACAGTTTCAGCAGATTAGAATCAATACGCACTCTTCCAACAGCATTTCGGGAATCAAGATGAGCTCAAATGAAAGTGATACAATGGAATGAAATGAAGTACTCATCGAGGCGAACAATTTGACATATTACACGCACGAAACAGAGCAGTCTGCACGGAGTTATGATGCGATGAACATGGCATGATTATGCAAAATAACTTCGGGACTTAGCAGAAAAATCAACCTCGTGGGAAAGTCAACGGGCACGGAGATCGAGGATGGCCGGAGATGCTCGCCGGAGACGGGGCCGGAGGTGGCCGGGGAGGCACGGGGAGGAGTCGCCGGAGCACGGGGGGGCTGGATCCGGTCGCTCCTCGACCGGATCTGGCCCGAGGGGGCGCCGGCGAGGAGGAGGAGGTCGGGGGAGGCGCCGGTGGCCGGATGGGCGGAGCCGGCCGGGAGGGGCGGCGGCGGTCGCCGGGGCGAAGGCGGACGGCGGCGGGGAGGCGCTCGGGGGTGCGGGCTCCCGTGGGCAGCGGTGGCGGCGGCGCTCCTGGGGCCGCGGCGAGCGGACGCCAGCGCGGGGCGAGGCGGGGAGGTCTGCGGCGGCGAGGTGAGGCGGTACCGGGGCGGCGGAGGCGGCAGGGATCCGGCGCGGCGGCGCGGGAGCTCGGCCCGGCGGCGGCGGCGACCGGGCTCGCGCGGGCCCCGGATGGGCTCCGCGGGCCGGCACGGTCGCGGGCAGCGCGGGGGCGACGTGGCGGCTGGCGATTCTCCGAGGGACGGCGGCGGACGTGTCCGGTCGGGGGCGGACGTGTCCGGCGGCGAAGAGGCAGCGGGGCTAGGGTTTCGGGGGGATTCATCTGCGAATTTCGGGGGGAGGCACATATATATAGGTAGAGGGAGCTAGGAGAGTCCAAATGAGGAGCGGTTTTCGGCCACGCGATCGTGATCGAACGACCGAGAGCATGGAGGGGCGTTTGCTGGGTTTTGGGCCATTTTGGAAGGGGTGTTGGGCTGCAAGACCAAAGAGGCTTTTACGGTTACCCGGTTAACCGTTGGAGTATCAAACAACCTCCAAATGGCACGAAACTTGACAGGCGGTCTACCGGTGCTATACCAAGGCCGCTTGGCAAACCTCGGTCCATTCCGAGAAAGTTTAACACCCGCACAAGAGAAGAGGCCAAAGGGGACGCCGGATGACATAGGAGTGCCGGATTGCAAAACGGACAACGGGGAAAATGCTCGGATGCATGAGACGAACACATATGCAAAACGAAATGCACATGAAGACATGATATGAAATGCAGATGATGACATGACAAAGTGCAACACGCAAGCACATGACATGGCAATGGCGGCGAATAACTGGAAGACACCTGGCACATCGAATCCGGGGCGTTACAACACTCCTCCACTAACAAGAGATCTCGTCCCGAGATCTTAGGACCGAGACGGAAGGGGGAAAAAGGGATGAGGTGAAACAAGAACTCAAGAGAGGAAGCAAAGAATCAAGAGCACTCGAGAAGAAGAGAGAAACGACGAGGATGACGAGAATCGAAAGCTCACGGAAACAAGATAGACTCTGAAACCACTTGTTCTAACCGGAGTGGTTAGAATGAGAAAAGAACGGATAAGACTGAAAGGATTTAGGCAACACTCCGGCTGAAACATGGAGGAATAGAACACGAGCTAGAGAGGATGGGATGACACTTGATGAACTCTTGAAGAATGAATTGAATCACGAAGAACCACCATGAAGAACTCCGTTAACAAAAGGATGGTGAGATAGAATGAAGGATGAAAGAATAAGATTAAATCTTACGATGATTTAGATGGAGGTTCCGACGAGATGGCCGAGGAAATTTGAACTCCGGAAAAGAAAAGATGAAACACTTGGAACTAGAATTTATTCATCGAGAACAAACTCCGAAGGAAAGGATTAATCACTTGGATGAAATAAGAATAAGATTTATTGTATGCTTATCCTTCATCAAATTAAATTGATGACAAGCAATGGATTTTGCATACTACTTATTCTTCTTGAAAAGGATTGAGAAGTGACATATCGCAAACTTGAGAAGGTCTTCATGAACCACCGGTAGGATTGAAAAGAACGACTGAATTAAAAATGATAATGAAGGAAAAGAATCTTGAACGAACCACCATAATAATTTGGAAATGACTGATGAAAGAGAATGAATCACCGGGAAGAATTAGAAGAACAAATATGGTAGAGGGAATTTAGATGCAAAAGAACAAAGTGATCCTGAGCTGATAAAAGAACACTTGAACAAAGCACCGGGATAAATAGAGAACGATAACTGAAATGATGGCCTCCGGTGAAAAGAAATGGAAAAACAACTCCTGACATGCTCCGGAGCTGGAAACAATTTGATAAGATAACATCGAGCTAGCACAGCAAATCTTCGGGAGAACGGACAAGATTTAAGAGAAATCTTCTTCTTCGGTCTTCAAATGACGACGAGAAACACCACCAAAATTACTAAGATACTCCGGTAGAATGAAAAACAAAGAGGTTGAGCCAACAATGAAATGATTAGAAAGAGATCTTGGAAAAGCATCTGGCTGATGAAATTCATACTTACGTCAAACTTGAAAAGAAATGAGAAATAACTCCAGGGGAATCAGAAGAGTAAGGTAAGATCCTGGGAAAAAACCTGTGGGTTAGGGCCCACTGAAAAGATAACACCGTTGGAAAGGGATGTTGAACAGATAGATGATGCACCGGAACAATTGAAATATTTGAACGAGGTGACAACCTCGAATTAATTGGAACACAGACGAATCTACTGAGAAGTCATGAGCACTCTGGAAGGATAAACTGGCGAGAGACGAACGAGCAGGGAAAACACTTGAGCTGAGGAAAAGAATATAATCACCACCGAAAAACTTGAATTGAATCCACCGGAAAAGAGATGAAGAATGACGAACGAGACGAGAATCCACCGGTTGAAATGATTGAGGGAAGACTGAAGAGACTCCGTACGAATGAAAATTGATGGTCGAAAGAGACTCAGACTCCGGGAAGAAGAGGGTGGGAGGGCGGGAAAAACACAGGCAACTGGAAGGGGAAAACAACGAATATCTTGAAGAGGAAACACTGGTTGAAATCATTGAAAAAAGAAAGTAAAGACTTCACACGAGTAGGATGGACACTCGATTACGGACTCCGATTTCGAGAAGAAAAGGGGTGGGAGGGTGGGAAAAAGAAAGACAACTTCGGATGGGGAAAAACAACAACGTCGGAGGAAGAACTGAGGATTGATCTCGCGAAAGACAAAGAGGTTCGAGTCAACTTGACGAGAGATGCACCGGACAAAAGAGGATGGACAACTCACGAAACTAACCACGTGATCCTAAAGAAAAATTTGAACGGGAAGAGGAGTAATTCAAAACACCTATGTCAAGATTCCTCACCAGAGCGACGAAGGGGCTGAGGAGTAAAAAGAATTCCTACTCTCTGATATAACTAGACTCTGAAAACAGTTTTCTTCTAGACTCAACAACGGCCAAACTACATGATCAATCAAGGGGGCTCCTAAGGTCGGTCGAGACTCTGATACCAACTTGTCATGCCCAATATGCGACCCTATCCAAAAGGAATTCGAAGGTCCCACCAAGGATAGACCCGCATATTGGAACGCTTTTGCAAGGTGGATATCATTACATAAACATTACATAATAGGTAGGGATACATACTAGAGGCATACAATGCCACACGAATACAACATCATATTACATAAGAGCAACATCCGACTACGGATGAAACACAAACAGAAGCTCAAACGACATCCACCCTGCTAGCCCAGGCTGCCGACCTGGAACCTAACCCCTGATCGAAGAAGTAGCAGAAGAAGAACTCCAAACAAGCAAGCATCGCTCTCACGTCAAGATCGTCGCATAACATGTACCTGCAACTGTTGTTGTAGTAATCTGTGAGCCACGAGGACTCAGCAATCCCATTACCATGGGTATCAAGACTAGCAAAGCTTAATGGGAAAGGAAGGGGTAAAGTGGTGAGGTTGCAGCAGTGACTAAGCATATATGGTGGCTAACATACGCAAATGAGAGCGAGAAGAGAGCAAAAGGAACGGTCGTCAACTAGTAATGATCAAGAAGTGATCCTAAACTCCTACTTACGTCAAACATAACCCAAAGACCGTGTTCACTTCCCGGACTCCGCCGAAAAGACACCATCACGGCCACACACACGGTTGATGCGTTTTAATTCGGATCTGGTGTCAAGTTATCTACAACCGGACATTAACAAATTACCATCTGCCACATAACCGCAGGCACGGCTCTCGAAAGTTTATAACCTGCAGGGGTGTCCCAACTTAGCCCATGATAAGCTCTCGCGATCAACGAAGGATATTCCTTCTCCCAGGAAGACCCGGTCAGTCTCGGAATCCCGGTTTACATGACATTTCGACAATGGTAAAACAAGACCAGCAAAGTCGCCCGATGCGCCGACAATCCCAATAGGAGCTGCACATATCTCGTTCTCAGGGCAACACCGGATGAGACTAGCTACGAGTAAAACCAGACTTCGAGTTTCCCCGAGGTGGCCCCGCAGGCAGCTCAGTTCGGACCAGCACTTAGACAAGCACTGGCCCGGGGGGGCTAAAATAAAGATGACCCTTGGGTTGGCCGACCCAAGGGAAGGGTATAGGTGGTGGTGAGGCAAATGGTAAAACCAAGGTTGGGCCTTGCTGGACAAGTTTTATTCAAAGTGAACTGTCAGGGGGGGGCCCATAAATCACCCGACCGCGTTAGGAACGCAAAATCCGGGAACATAACACCGGTATGACAGAAACTAGGGAGGCAAGAGTGGAAAAAAACACCAGGCATAAGGCCGAGCCTTCCACCCTTTACCAAATATATAGATGCAATAATAATATAAGAGATATTGTGATATCCCAACATAACCCTGTCCACCATGGAGAAATCTTCACTTCACCTGCAACTAGCAACACTATAAGAGGGCTGAGCAAAGCGGTAACATAGCCAAGCAATGGTTTGCTAGGAAGGGTGAAAAGGTTAGAGGCTGACATGGCAATTTGGGAGGCTTGAAGAACAACTGATAGGTAGCACAGCAAAGCGATAGAACGATGCAACTAGCATAGCAATGATAGTATTGAGATCCAAGGTGACGGTCATCTTGCCTGAAATCCCGCTAGGAAGAAGAACGAGTCCATGAAGAAGATGAAGCCACATAGACGAACCAAGCGTAGATGAACGAATCCTCACGATCGCAACGAAACGGGAACTATCGAGAAGAAGCACACAACATAGTAAACACACCACACATAGACAAGACATGATGCCCAACAAGCATGATGCATGAGAAAGCTAGATGAGGCTACTCATGGCAAGAGATGATGCAAACAAGAACAACACATCAAGGCAAGTTTAAATGAGGCCGGGAACAACATATAACAATTCTGGTAAGTCCTCATATGCAAATTTAGAAATTGGTCCAGATCTGAATAAACATTATGTTCAAGTTGTTAAACAGCAAGTTAAGATGCACCAAGATGATCTACACGAAATTCTAGTCAAGTTACATATAAAGTTCATTAGATTTGGAGCTACGGCCTAGAAGATATGAGCAAAACAAGTTCAACATGGCATTGATGCAAAATGCATACAAACATCAAGCAAACACCTCAAAACAAGGATGCAATATGATAATATGAAACAACATGCAAAATCAAGCAAGTTTCATATAGAGCACACTCAAAACGGAGCAACGGTTCAACACATACACTACATACAAGTCATAACAACAATCTGTCCATAACAGCAACTAGGCATATTGCAAGCATCAAAACAACATGCTACAGCAACTCAATATGAAAACAAAAGGCATGGTCATGATGTACAGGTAAAGCATAACAAAACATGAACACTGAGCTATCTCCAGAAATCACTAGAACATGCTCAAACACACATGGAAAGATTGCAAATAATAACAGTTTCAGCCATAAGCAGAAATAACATCAGGTTGCAATGTTTGGAGCTATCAAACGACATGTTACAGGAACATATAATGGCAAACAAAGGCATGGCATGAATCTACTGATCGCATAGAACAAGAGACCCTTACTGATCATCAGCCCAAAAGGCATAGAAAATATGATGGCACCCATGTAAACATGGCAAGTTATATTACAGATTCATACATGGCAGGAACAACAATAAGTAGGCATGTTGGTGAGCTTGAACCACTCACCAAAGAGCAATACATGGCATGGCAAGGCAACCAAAAGTAAGAAGACATGTTTATGAAGCTAAGCATGACAAGAGCAAGTTCATAGGGTGCATGGATCACTAGAAAACAATCATGGAAACATTGAACTTAATGTTAACAGGCTGACAGCAACATCATTTAGCAACTTTGGAGCAAGATAACAACAAGCTACAGCAGGCTATAATTTCAACCAAGGGCATGAATGGATAGAGAAAGACATGTATAACAAAACATCCTTAGTGAACATCTCCAAAATAATGCACCAAATGACTTGTAGCAGCAGGTTAACATAGTAACAAAATATAACAGAATCTGTCAGGAAAACAGCAACAACAAGTACACTACTTAACAAGCTTGATGCACTCAGCACACAACTCACAAAAATACATGGTTGCACCACTGGAAAGATGGCATAGCATAGATCAAAACACATGTAGACATCAACCTCATAGGGTGCACACATCAAACATGGCAAAAATGACAAATGAGCATGTTACAACAGTTTCAGCAGATTAACATCAACATGCACTCTTCCAAAAGCATTTCGGGCATCAAGATGAGTTCAAATGAAAATGATACAATGGAATGAAATGAAGTACTCATCGAGGCGAACAATTTGACATATTACACGCACGAAACGGAGCAGTCTGCACGGAGTTATGATGCGATGAACATGGCATGATTATGCAAAATAACTTCGGGACTTAGCAGAAAAATCAACCTCGTGGGAAAGTCAACGGGCACGGAGATCGAGGATGGCCGGAGATGCTCGCCGGAGACGGGGCCGGAGGTGGCCGGGGAGGCACGGGGAGGAGTCGTCGGAGCGCGAGGGGGCTGGATCCGGTCGCTCCTCGACCGGATCTGGCCCGAGGGGGCGCTGGCGAGGAGGAGGAGGTCGGGGGCGGCGCCGGTGGCCGGATGGGCGGAGCCGGCCGGGAGGGGCGGCGGCGGTCGCCGGGGCGAAGGCGGACGGCGGCGGGGAGGCGCTCGGGGGTGCGGGCTCCCGTGGGCAGCGGTGGCGGCGGCGCTCCTGGGCCGCGGCGAGCGGACGCCGGCGCGGGGCGAGGCGGGGAGGTCTGCGGCGGCGAGGCGGGGCGGTACCGGGGCGGCAGAGGCGGCGGGGATCCGGCGCGGCGGCGCGGGAGCTCGGCCCGGCGGCGGCGGCGACCGGGCTCGCGCGGGCCCCGGATGGGCTCCGCGGGCCGGCACGGTCGCGGGCAGCGCGGGGGCGACGTGGCGGCTGGCGATTCGCCGAGGGACGGCGGCGGACGTGTCCGGTCGGGGGCGGACGTGTCCGGCGGCGAAGAGGCAGCGGGGCTAGGGTTTCGGGGGGATTCATCCGCGAATTTCGGGGGGAGGCACATATATATAGGTAGAGGGAGCTAGGAGAGTCCAAATGAGGAGCGGTTTTCGGCCACGCGATCGTGATCGAACGACCGAGAGCATGGAGGGGCGTTTGCTGGGTTTTGGGCCATTTTGGAAGGGGTGTTGGGCTGCAAGACCAAAGAGGCTTTTACGGTTACCCGGTTAACCGTTGGAGTATCAAACAACCTCCAAATGGCACGAAACTTGACAGGCGGTCTACCAGTGCTATACCAAGGCCGCTTGGCAAACCTCGGTCCATTCCGAGAAAGTTTAACACCCGCACAAGAGAAGCGGCCAAAGGGGACGCCGGATGACATAGGAGTGCCGGATTGCAAAACGGACAACGGGGAAAATGCTCGGATGCATGAGACGAACACATATGCAAAATGAAATGCACATGAAGACATGATATGAAATGCAGATGATGACATGACAAAGTGCAACACGCAAGCACATGACATGGCAATGGCGGCGAATAACTGGAAGACACCTGGCGCATCGAATCCGGGGCGTTACAACACTCCTACACTAACAAGAGATCTCGTCCCGAGATCTTAGGACCGAGACGGAAGGGGAAAAAAAGGGATGAGGTGAAACAAGAACTCAAGAGAGGAAGCAAAGAATCGAGAGCACTCGAGAAGAAGAGAGAAACGACGAGGATGACGAGAATCGAAAGCTCACGGAAACAAGATAGACTCTGAAACCACTTGTTCTAACCGGAGTGGTTAGAATGAGAAAAGAACGGATAAGACTGAAAGGATTTAGGCAACACTCCGGCTGAAACATGGAGGAATAGAACACGAGCTAGAGAGGATGGGATGACACTTGATGAACTCTTGAAGAATGAATTGAATCACGAAGAACCACCATGAAGAACTCCGTTAACAAAAGGATGGTGAGATAGAATGAAGGATGAAAGAATAAGATTAAATCTTACGATGATTTAGATGGAGGTTCCGACGAGATGGCCGAGGAAATTTGAACTCCGGAAAAGAAAAGATGAAACACTTGGAACTAGAATTTATTCATCGAGAACAAACTCCGAAGGAAAGGATTAATCACTTGGATGAAATAAGAATAAGATTTATTGTATGCTTATCCTTCATCAAATTAAATTGATGACAAGCAATGGATTTTGCATACTACTTATTCTTCTTGAAAAGGATTGAGAAGTGACATATCGCAAACTTGAGAAGGTCTTCATGAACCACCGGTAGGATTGAAAAGAACGACTGAATTAAAAATGATAATGAAGGAAAAGAATCTTGAACGAACCACCATAATAATTTGGAAATGACTGATGAAAGAGAATAAATCACCGGGAAGAATTAGAAGAACAAATATGGTAGAGGGAATTTAGATGCAAAAGAACAAAGTGATCCTGAGCTGATAAAAGAATACTTGAACGAAGCACCGGGATAAATAGAGAACGATAACTGAAATGATGGCCTCCGGTGAAAAGAAATGGAAAAACAACTCCTGACATGCTCCGGAGCTGGAAACAATTTGATAAGATAACATCGAGCTAGCACCGCAAATCTTCGGGAGAACGGACAAGATTTAAGAGAAATCTTCTTCTTCGGTCTTCAAATGACGACGAGAAACACCACCAAAATTACTAAGATACTCCGGTAGAATGAAAAACAAAGAGGTTGAGCCAACAATGAAATGATTAGAAAGAGATCTTGGAAAAGCATCTGGCTGATGAAATTCATACTTACGTCAAACTTGAAAAGAAATGAGAAATAACTCCGGGGGAATCAGAAGAGTCAGGTAAGATCCTGGGAAAAAACCTGTGGGTTAGGGCCCACTGAAAATATAACACCGTTGGAAAGGGATGTTGAACAGATAGATGATGCACCGGAACAATTGAAATATTTGAACGAGGTGACAAACTCGAATTAATTGGAACACAGACGAATCTACTGAGAAGTCATGAGCACTCTGGAAGGATAAACTGGCGAGAGACGAACGAGCAGGGAAAACACTTGAGCTGAGGAAAAGAATATAATCACCACCGAAAAACTTGAATTGAATCCACCGGAAAAGAGATGAAGAATGACGAACGAGACGAGAATCCACCGGTTGAAGTCATTGAGGGAAGACTGAAGAGACTCCGTACGAATGAAAATTGATGGTCGAAAGAGACTCAGACTCCGGGAAGAAGAGGGTGGGAGGGCGGGAAAAACACAGGCAACTGGAAGGGGAAAACAACGAATATCTTGAAGAGGAAACACCGGTTGAAATCATTGAAAAAAGAAAGCAAAGACTTCACACGAGTAGGATGGACACTCGATTACGGACTCCGGTTTCGAGAAGAAAAGGGGTGGGCGGGTGGGAAAAAGAAAGACAACTTCGGATGGGGAAAAACAACAACGTCGGAGGAAGAACTGAGGATTGATCTTGCGAAAGACAAAGAGGTTCGAGTCAACTTGACGAGAGATGCACCGGACAAAAGAGGATGGACAACTCACGAAACTAACCACGTGATCCTAAAGAAAATTTTGAACGGGAAGAGGAGTAATTCAAAACACCTACGTCAAGATTCCTCACCAGAGCGACGAAGGGGCTGAGGAGTAAAAAGAATTCCTACTCTCTGATATAACTAGACTCTGAAAACAATTTTCTTCTAGACTCAACAACGGCCAAACTACACGATCAATCAAGGGGGCTCCTAAGGTCGGTCGAGACTCTGATACCAACTTGTCATGCCCAATATGCGACCCTATCCAAAAGGAATTTGAAGGTCCCACCAAGGATAGACCCGCATATTGGAACGCTTTTGCAAGGTGGATATCATTACATCAACATTACATAATAGGTAGGGATACATACAAGAGGCATACAATGCCACACGAATACAACATCATATTACATAAGAGCAACATCCGACTACGGATGAAACACAAACAGAAGCTCAAACGACATCCACCCTGCTAGCCCAGGCTGCCGACCTGGAACCTAACCCCTGATCGAAGAAGTAGCAGAAGAAGAACTCCAAACAAGCAAGCATCGCTCTCACGTCAAGATCGTCGCATAACCTGTACCTGCAACTGTTATTGTAGTAATCTGTGAGCCACGAGGACTCAGCAATCCCATTACCATGGGTATCAAGACTAGCAAAGCTTAATGGGAAAGGAAGGGGTAAAGTGGTGAGGTTGCAGCAGCGACTAAGCATATATGGTGGCTAACATACGCAAATGAGAGCGAGAAGAGAGCAAAAGGAACGGTCGTCAACTAGTAATGATCAAGAAGTGATCCTGAACTCCTACTTACGTCAAAGATAACCCAAAGACCGTGTTCACTTCCCGGACTCCGCCGAAAAGAGACCATCACGGCCACACACACGGTTGATGCGTTTTAATTCGGATCTGGTGTCAAGTTATCTACAACCGGACATTAACAAATTCCCATCTGCCACATAACCGCGGGCACGGCTCTCGAAAGTTTATAACCTGCAGGGGTGTCCCAACTTAGCCCATGATAAGCTCTCGCGATCAACGAAGGATATTCCTTCTCCCAGGAAGACCCGGTCAGTCTCGGAATCCCGGTTTACAAGACATTTCGACAATGGTAAAACAAGACCAGCAAAGCCGCCCGATGCGCCGACAATCTCGATAGGAGCTGCACATATCTCGTTCTCAGGGCAACACCGGATGAGACTAGCTACGAGTAAAACCAGACTTCGAGTTTCCCCGAGGTGGCCCCGCAGGCAGCTCAGTTCGGACCAGCACTTAGACAAGCACTGGCCCGGGGGGGCTAAAATAAAGATGACCCTTGGGTTGGCCGACCCAAGGGAAGGGTATAGGTGGTGGTGAGGCAAATGTTAAAACCAAGGTTGGGCCTTGCTGGACAAGTTTTATTCAAAGCGAACTGTCAGGGGGGCCCCATAAATCACCCGACCGCATTAGGAACGCAAAATCCGGGAACATAACACCGGTATGACGGAAACTAGGGAGGCAAGAGTGGAAAAAAACACCAGGCATAAGGCTGAGCCTTCCACCCTTTACCAAATATATAGATGCAATAATAATATAAGAGATATTGTGATATCCCAACATAACCCTGTCCACCATGGAGAAATCTTCACTTCACCTGCAACTAGCAACGCTATAAGAGGGCTGAGCAAAGCGGTAACATATCCAAGCAATGGTTTGCTAGGAAGGGTGAAAAGGTTAGAGGCTGACATGGCAATTTGGGAGGCTTGAAGAACAACTGATAGGTAGCGCAGCAAAGCGATAGAACGATGCAACTAGTATAGCAATGATAGTATTGAGATCCAAGGTGACGGTCATCTTGCCTGAAATCCCGCTAGGAAGAAGAACGAGTCCATGAAGAATATGAAGCCACATAGACGAACCAAGCGTAGACGAACGAATCCTCACGATCGCAACGAAACGGGAACTATCGAGAAGAAGCACACAACATAGTAAACACACCACACATAGACAAGACATGATGCCCAACAAGCATGATGCATGAGAAAGCTAGATGAGGCTACTCATGGCAAGAGATGATGCAAACAAGAACAACACATCAAGGCAAGTTTAAATGAGGCCGGGAACAACATATAACAATTCCGGTAAGTCCTCATATGCAAATTTCGAAATTGGTCCAGATCTGAATAAACATTATGTTCAAGTTGTTAAACAGCAAGTTAAGATGCACCAAGATGATCTACATGAAATTCTAGTCAAGTTATATATAAAGTTCCTTAGATTTGGAGCTACGGCCTAGAAGATATGAGCAAAACAAGTTCAACATGGCATTGATGCAAAATGCATACAAACATCAAGCAAACACCTCAAAACAAGTATGCAATATGATAATATGAAACAACATGCAAAATCAAGCAAGTTTCATATAGAGCACACTCAAAACGGAGCAACGGTTCAACACATACACTACATACAAGTCATAACAACAATCTGTCCATAACAGCAACTAGGCATATTACAAGCATCAAAACAACATGCTACAGCACCTCAATATGAAAACAAAAGGCATGGTCATGATGTACAGGTAAAGCATAACAAAACATGAACACTGAGCTATCTCCAGAAATCACTAGAACATGCTCAAACACACATGGAAAGATTGCAAATAATAACAGTTTCGGCCATAAGCAGAAATAACATCAGGTTGCAATGTTTGGAGCTATCAAACGACATGTTACAGGAACATATAATGGCAAACAAAGGCATGGCATGAATCTACTAATCGCATAGAACAAGAGACCCTTACTGATCATGAGCCCAAAAGGCATAGAAAATATGATGGCACCCATGTAAACATGGCAAGTTATATTACAGATTCATACATGGCAGGAACAACAATAAGTAGGCATGTTGGTGAGCTTGAACCAATCACCAAAGAGCAATACATGGCATGGCAAGGCAACCAACAGTAAGAATACATGTTTATGAAGCTAAGCATGACAAGAGCAAGTTCATAGGGTGCATGGATCACTAGAAAACAATCATGGAAACATTGAACTTAATGTTAACAGGCTGACAGCAACATCATTTAGCAACTTTGGAGCAAGATAACAACAAGCTACAGTAGGCTATAATTTCAACCAAAGGCATGAATAGATAGATCAAGACATGTGTAACAAAACATCCTTAGTGAACATCTCCAAAATAATGCACGAAATGACTTGTAGCAGCAGGTTAACATAGCAACAAAATATAACAGAATCTGTGAGGAAAACAGCAACAGCAAGTACACTACTTAACAAGCTTGATGCACTCAGCACACAACTCACAAAAATACATGGTTGGCACCACTGGAAAGATGGCATAGCATAGATCAAAACACATGTAGACATCAACCTCATAGGGTGCACACATCAAACATGGCAAAAATGACAAATGAGCATGTTATAACAGTTTCAGCAGATTAACATCAACATGCACTCTTCCAACAACATTTCGGGCATCAAGATGAGCTCAAATGAAAATTATGCAATGGAATGGAATGAAGTACTCGTCGAGGCGAACAATTTGAGATATTACACGCACGAAATGGAGCAGTGTGCACAGAGTTATGATGCGATGAACATGGCATGATTATGCAAAATAACTTCGGGACTTAGCAGAAAAATCAACCTCGTGGGAAAGTCAACGGGCACGGAGATCGAGGATGGCCGAAGATGCTCGCCGGAGACAGGGCCGGAGGTGGCCGAGGAGGAGTCGCCGGAGCGCGGGGGGGCTGGATCAGGTCGCTCCTCGACCGGATCTGGCCCGAGGGGGCGCCGGCGAGGAGGAGGAGGCCGGGGGCGGCGCTGGTGGCCAGATGGGCGGAGCCGGCCGGGAGGGGCGGCGGCGGTCGCCGGGGCGAAGGCAGACGGCGGCGGGGAGGCGCTCGGGGGTGCGGGCTCCCGCGGGGAGCGGTGGCGGCAACGCTCCTGGGGCGGCGGCGAGCGGACGCCGGCGCGGGGCGAGGCGGGGAGGTCCGCGGCGGCGAGGCGAGGCGGTGCCGGGGCGGCGGCCGCGGCGGCGTGGATCCGGCGCGGCGGCCCGAGAGCTCGGCCCGGCGGCGGCGGAGACCAGGCTCGCGCGGGCCCCGAATGGGCTCCGCGGGCCGGCACGGTCGCGGGCGGCGCGGGGGCGACGTGGCGGCTGGCGATTCGCCGAGGGACGGCGGCGGACGTGTCCGGTCGGGGGCGGACGTGTCCGGTGGCGAAGAGGCAGCGGGGCTAGGGTTTCGGGGGGATTCATCCGCGAATTTCGGGGGGAGGCACATATATATAGGTAGAGGGAGCTAGGAGAGTCCAAATGAGGAGCGGTTTTCGGCCACGCGATCATGATCGAACGATCGAGAGCATGGAGGGGCGTTTGCTGGGTTTTGGGCCACTTTGGAAGGGGTGTTGGGCTGCAAGACCAAAGAGGCTTTTACGGTTACCCGGTTAACCGTTGGAGTATCAAACAACCTCCAAATGGCACGAAACTTGACAGGCGGTCTACCGGTGCTATACCAAGGCCGCTTGGAAAACCTCGATCCATTCCGAGAAAGTTTAACACCCGCACAAGAGAAGAGGCCAAAGGGGACGCCAGATGACATAGGAGTGCCGGATTGCAAAACGGACAACGGGGAAAATGCTCGGATGCATGAGACGAACACATATGCAAAATGAAATGCACATGAAGACATGATATGAAATGCAGATGATGACATGACAAAGTGCAACACGCAAGCACATGACATGGAAATGGCGGCGAATAACTGGAAGACACCTGGTGCATCGAATCCGGGGCGTTACAATAGGTATAGATGAGATAGAGTGGATGAGCATCACAAAATACAGAGGTTTTTGCAAAAGAATGAGTCAAAAACTTAGTTTTAGTTTTCCACAGAAAGCATTTCAGATCAACCGATTTGTAAACTCGGTGATACCGAAGCAGCTTTTGGAACCTAAACTAGTGAACTCGGTCAGACCGAGTCACAGTTCGGTGGCACCGAGACTGCTAGGGTTTCACAAAGTCCTGAATTCGGTCACATCGATTTGCAATTCTCGGTCAGACCGAGAATCACTTGTGCCATGGCCTTAGCCGAATCAGTGGAACCGAGTTCTACAACTCGGTGGGTCCGAGATGGTTTCGGCGGAAACCTAACCCTAAATTTTCAAATCACCTCTAATCTATGGTGTGTTTTGACTGGATAGAATAGTTTCAATCGTGGCAAGATTCATGATGAACACAATGTGCTAGGAATCGGACGGGGATAGCACACTGATCGAGTCCATACCCTAGTTCAGCGATGAACTCACTATGGCGGCAACAGCGGGAATGAATTCCGTTGACGGCGGCGGAGACCAACGACTGGAGGCGGCTGGCGACGAGGAGGATGATCCGGAGACCCTGGAGGCAGAGCGAGCTATGCGCGGGCGAACGAGTTCGGAGAAAGTTTCCAAATTTTTGCCCATGGGTATATATAGCCCGACCCTGTCGGTATGACCGAGTGGAACAACTCGGTGGCATCGAGATGCATAACTGTTGACAGTTACAGCAACTCGGTGTGACCGAAAAGTTCAAATCGGTTGCACCGAGATTGAAAACCTAGATCGACTTAGTGATCTCGGTATGACCGAAATGGAAGAATCGGTCAGACCGAAATGCACAAAGAAGTTTTGGAAGTTTAAGTCTATGACGAATCGGGGACTCCGGGTGCTCCTCACACAGAGTGGTTCGAATCTGACTTGATCAAACTTTGTGATGTAGCATGAATAGAGTTTGAGACGAGAAAAGCATAGATAGCTAGAGAAGGTTCTTAGGCATTCTTGTCCATCCACTTGGCAAAAGGAAAAAGAAACCAATCAATCAAAGCAACAAGTGGATGTCCTTGAATGAGTAAAATATGCAACCAACATGCTCACACAATAAAATGGCAAATGAAATATGTGGCAAAGCATGCACAACCAATCTAGCATCTATCAAACAATTGGCGATGACTAGGTCATCTATATATGAGTATATTGAATTAGGAGTCAAATGAGAACATTTGGTCATAGGTCATACTCATTGTTTAAGCTCAAGTGGGGTGACCACTTTTACATAATGCATTGATGTGTTCACACCATTAGAGTTGCTTTGACTCAATTTTTAGAGTTAAGCTCCCCCTAGATGTGAGATCCCCCTTAGAGGGATGAACTAACCTTGGGTTTTGTCGATGATGACTTCATGTAGGTGTTGAAGATGTGGATGCTCAATGTTGATGAAGATCATTTGGATCAATCCTTTGGAGTGAGTTGCACTTTCAATACCTACACGGGTTAGTCCCACAAGGAACAAACAAGGATATCCATAGACATAGAGTGATACACACACAAGATGATGTCTATGAAAGCATTAGGTTACCTTGTCCCTTGTCTTACCAACAAGAGGGTTTGTGACTCCTTGAACTAGTGCAAGATGTGGAAGTTGATTGCACTTGTTGTTGCCAAAATGATATGAGTGAAATATGTTGGCAGAGTCACCCTCAAGAACTCTCTAGTTCTTCTTCGGGATCCACATCATCTTGATGGGAATCCTTGGAGTTGTAGTCGTACTTGATGAAGTAGAGCTTGATGTAGTCTTGGGAACCCACTTGACCAAGGCCTTAGGAGCTTCTTCAAATGCATCAATCTCCTCTTGAAGCTTGTCCTTGCCTTTCTGCTTGTGGTCTTGTGGTGGAAGATCATCTTGAGCTTGTGTCCCCTTGAAGGAAGTAGGATCATACTTCTCTTGTTGAGGAACAAACTTCGTCTTGGGGTATTGATCTTCTTCCCACTCAACTCCATTGGCATTGAACTTTCGTTCAAAACCAACACCTTGGTTCTTCCGGTGCCTTCCTTGCTTGCGTACAATTTCCTCAAATTGCTTACTCCCGGCAAGGCTCTTGTAAACACCTTTCTCTATAATTCCCTTCAATAAGCTATTTTCTTGCTCAAGTGTAACTTGGCTAAGAGAATCGTTAGTGGAATCAAGAGAACTACTAGAAGCAACAACATTGGATTTAGCATGATTATTGTTACTACTAGAGGAAGAATCCTTCTTGTTCTTGTTAATGGACTTGACTTGAGGCATGTAAGTAGATAAGAGTAAACGCTTGGCAATGTAAGAAGAACTTTTCTTACGGAGATCATCATTGATTGCATTTAAGAACTCATGCTCTTGCTCAAGGTTGAGCTTTTCAAAGCGTAATTTCTCATGAGTCCTTAAAAGTTCTCGATGATCTTCTAAGATAGTTTCATGAGCTAACTTAAGAGTGTTTAGTTCTTTAGTTAGAATCTCAATCTTCTCCTTATCATTGTCATTCATTTTATCTTGATTAGCATGATTAACTAACGTTTCATCATAGTATTCATCACTAGAGTTGTCAACAAGTAAATCATCATCACCTAGCAAATCATCTTCGTCACTATTGAAATCAACATACTCGGGGTGTGTTACCTTTGGGCCTTTAGCCATGAAGCATCTTCCAAGTCCTTCATTTGGTGAATCAAATATGTCATAGGAGTTGGTTGACACAAGTGCTAGACCGGCAACACCTTCATCTTGAGTATATTCGGAGTCGGAGTGATAGCTTCTCTCGGAGTGATTGTCGGAGTCGGAGCCGGATACCCATTCACCAACATGAGCTTGATGTCTTCGTTTTGTGTAGCTCCTTGATGACTTGTCCTTCCTTTCCGAATCCTTGCTTCTCCGGGATGTTCTTCGTTCATAACGATCATCTCTACTCCTCTCTCTTGGTGGTGATTCTTCTATTCTACTTCTCCTCTTGGGTGATTCTTCTCTTCTTTTGTAGGGTGACGTACACTCATTGGAATAGTGTCCGGGTCTCCCACAATTGTAGCAATTGCGCTCTCGACTAGAAGATCTTATGTCATTGTAGGACCTTGACTTGGAGCTTCTCTCTTTGCTTCTATTCTTGTAGAACTTGTTGAAGTTCTTCACCATTAAGCTCAATTCTTCATTAAAGGTTTGTTTCTCACTTGATGATGTAGGAGCTTCACATGAGGCTTTGTAAGCACCACTTGACTTGTTGTGAAGTTCCTCCTTATCCTTGAGTGACATCTCATGAGCAACAATTCTTCCAATGACTTCCGTTGGCTTGAGATCTTTGTAACTGGGCATCATTTGGATCAATGTGCACACGGTATCATATTTTCCGTCCAAAGCTCTTAGGATCTTCTTGATGATGATTTTGTCAGTCATCTCTTCACTTCCTAAGCCGGCAATCTCATTTGTGATAAGAGCAAGCCTAGAGTACATTTCAGCGACACCTTCACCATCCTTCATTTTGAACTTGTCAACTTGACTTTGGAGCACATCCAACTTGGATTCCTTGACGGAGTCGGTACCTTCATGCATATCAATCAAAGTGTCCCAAATTTCCTTTGCATTCTCAAGACGGCTGATTTTGTTGAATTCTTCGGGGCACAGTCCGTTGAAGAGGATATCACAAGCTTGAGCATTGTATTGCAGCATCTTCAACTCTTCCGTGCTAGCTTCACGGTTCGGTTCTCTCCCATCAAAGAATTCACCTTGCAAGCCAATACACACAATAGCCCAAACGGCGGGGTTATGTCCAAGAATATGCATTTTCATCTTATGCTTCCAACTAGCAAAATTAGTACCATCAAAGTAATGACCTCTACGATGGTAATTTCCCTCGCTAGACACCATACTCTCCTAGGTTGTGAAACCAAGGCTATGACCACCAAAAGCTATGGAAATCAAAGCAAATAGAGACCAAAGCTCTGATACCACTTGTAGGATCGAAAGTCTGTCTAGAGGGGGGTGATTAGACTACTTGACCAAATAAAAGCTTGTCTTTTCCCAATTTTAGTCTTTGGCAGATTTTAGCTATCTTAGCACAAGTAAGCAATCTTAACACAATTCAAGCAAGCATGCAAAGAGTATATGAGCAACGGAAAGTAAAGCATGCAACTTGCAACAATGTAAAGGGAAGGGTTTGGAGGATTCAAACGCAATTGGAGACACGGATGTTTTTGTCGTGGTTCCCATAGGTGGTGCTATCGTACATCCACGTTGATGGAGACTTCAACCCACGAAGGGTAACGGTTGCGCGAGTCCACGGAGGGCTCCACCCACAAAGGGTCCACGAAGAAGCAACCTTGTCTATCCCACCATGGCCGCCGCCCATGAAGGACTTGCCTCACTAGCGGTAGATCTTCACGAAGTAGGCGATCTCCTTGCCCTTACAAACTCCTTGGTTCAACTCAACAATCTTGTCGGAGGCTCCCAAGTGACACCTAGCCAATCTAGGAGACATCACTCTCCAAGAAGTAACAAATGGTGTGTTGATGATGAACTCCTTGCTCTTGTGCTTCAAATGATAGTCTCCCCAACACTCAACTCTCTCTCACAGGATTTGGATTTGGTGGAAAGAAGATTTGAGTGGAAAGCAACTTGGGGAAGGCTAGAGATCAAGATTCATATGGTAGGAATGGAATATCTTGGCCTCAACACATGAGTAGGTGGTTCTCTCTCAGAAAATGGATGCTGGAAGTGTAGGTTCATTCTGATGGCTCTCTGCGCGAATGAAGAGGAGGTGGAGGGGTATATATAGCCTCCACATAAAATCTAACCGTTACACACAACTTGCCAAACTCGGTGGGACCGAATTGAGAAACTCGGTCTGACCGATTCAACAAATGTAGTGACCGTTAGGATTTCCGGTGGGACCGACATGCAACTCGGCAGGACCGATATGGTTAGGGTTTAGGGCTTAACGTAATCTCGGTGAGACCAATTTTGGTAATAAGCTAACCAGAGAGTTGGTCAGGTAAACTCGGTGGGACTGATTCGCTCATTTCGGTGAGACCAAAATGTTACAAAAAGGAAACAGGGAGTTTACATTGCAATCTCGGTGGGATGCTCATCTCGGTGGTACCGAAACATTACGAAGGGAAACAGAGAAATTACAATCCCATCTCGGTGAGACCGAGATCCCTATCGTTGAGACCGATTTGCCTAGGGTTTGTGGCAGTGGCTATGACATCTGAACTCGGTGGCGCCGGGTAGAAAGAATCGGTAGGGCCAAGTTTGACTTTTGGTTTAGGTCATATGTGAATGTGGGAAAGTAGTTGAGGGTTTTGGAGCATATCACTAAGCACAATGAAGCAAGAACCTCATTAAGCAACACCTCATCCCTCCTTGATAGTATTGGCTTTTCCTATAGACTCAATGTGATCTTGGATCACTAAAATATAAAATGTAGAGTCTTGAGCTTTTGAGTTTGAGCCAATCCTTTTATCCTTAGCATTTTGAGGGGTCCATTTTTCTCATCCATGCCATGCCATCCATTGAGCTTTTCCTGAAATATTTATCTTGGAATAATGTTAGCTCAATGAGCTATATGTTCTTAGGAATTACCAAAACCACCTAGGGATAGTTGCACTTCCATAAACCTTCGTGAAGCCGTTGAAAAAGCCGGAAGGTAAGAAAAATCTTGATTTCCACCATGCTCAGGCGGCGGCTAGAAAAGATGTGGAGAGAGCTTTTGGGATTTTGCAAGCCCAATTTGCTATTGTGAGAGGACCGGCTAGATTTTGGGATCAAAAAATGCTTTGGTACATCATGCACGCTTGTGTGATCATGCACAACATGATCATCGAGAATGAGTGTGGCCAAAATTTAGACTACTCATAGTATGAGCTCTTGGGCCATCCCATGCGACTGCGACGGAGGGCTGAAAGGGTGGCCCGTTTTGTTGCCTCCTATCATGTCATTCGGTGTCCCGCGGCGCACAACGATCTTCAGAAGGATCTCATTGAGGAGTGGTGGGCATCGCAAACTCCTTTTTACCGGAGCGGGGATGTACCGGCATGGCATCCACCGTTCAGCTGCTTTGTGATCCGAGTCTAAGTGGGACCCATTCATATGTATACCCATGTATTGTGGCAGATAATCATCTGTATATGGTCAAATCAATATCACATCAATAGGCCCCATGGCAGGAAATGCAGTACTATTTGCAGTGGGTTGTATGCATGCATGCGGCATCTCTCCTCTCTCTCTCGCATTTTATTTTTGTTTACATTTTTAGATGGCCAATATATTTTACAGTAATATTCTATTATTGAAAAATTTCATATATTCAAATTCCTGAACATAAGATCTTTAGAATGAGACCAATCTTGAATATATTTAAACTAGTTTAATTTTTACTATTTCAATCATATCAAAATACTAATTTCACTCATTTCAAATTACAATTTTTGAAAAAATGAAATCAGTTGTTGAAATGATTGAAACCACTTTTCAGAATATAGTTTTCTTTGTAAGTTTCATATTTCAGCTTCTGAAACTGTGTCTTCAATGGGGTGTCTGTAATGTGTTTTTCTGAAACTAGTGAAATCTATCTTTTGTAATGAGTGTAATTAGTTTTTTGAAACAAGTGAAATATTGTATTTCAATTGAGCGACTGTAATGTATTTTCTGAAATGAGTGAAATAAGTTATTTAAAAACGTGAAATATATCTTTTTTGGTGTCAAACGACTATTTCAAAGTTTGAAACAGATATCTCTGCTGAGTGAAATGCATTTCAATACTTTTTTTGGTAAATGTGAAGTGAAATTAGTTTTTGAGATATATTTTTAAATTAGATTTCAAAATAACATGTTTCATAGTCTTCAAAAAATATCTCGTTTCATAGATTTCACGTAGTTCAAAAAATAAATTTCGCTAAGTGAAATCACTTTTGTAACAAGTGAAATCACTTTTTTGAACGAAGTGAAATATAGTATTTAAATTGAATGAGTGTAATATGTTTTCTGAAACTAGCGAAATGGGTGAAATTTATCTTTTGTAACGAGCGAAACACTTTTCTGAAAGAAGTGAAATTTAGTATTTCAATTAAATGAGTGTAATATGTTTTCTGAACTAGTGAAATCTATCTTTTGTAACAAGTGAAATCACTTTTTTGAACGAAGTGAAATATATTATTTGAATTGAATGAGTGTAATATGTTTTCTGAAACTAGTGAAATGGGTGAAATTTATCTTTTGTAACGAGCGAAACACTTTTTTGAAAGAAGTGAAATTTAGTATTTCAATTAAATGAGTGTAATATGTTTTCTGAACTAGTGAAATCTTTCTTTTGTAACGAGTGAAATCACTTTTTTAGAACAAGTGAAATATATTATTTGAATTGAATGAGTGTAATATGTTTTCTGAAACTAGTGAAATGGGTGGAATTTATCTTTTGTAACGAGCGAAACACTTTTTTGAAAGAAGTGAAATTTAGTATTTCAATTAAATGAGTGTAATATAGTTTGAGATGAGTGAAATAATCAAATACAATAATATTGAAATATGATACATAAAATTCAAACTAGTCAAAATGTATCCAAGATTGGTCTTGTTTGAAAGGTCTTATCGTCCTGGACTCGAATATATAAAAAGTTTCAAAATAAACATTTGGTTCAAAACATATCAAGTATTCAAAAATATGAGAATGAAATTAATCCATGTGAGTGTGTGGAAAGAGGGGCTGCATGCATGCGTCATTCATCTCCACTCTAACTCTCTCTCTCTCCTATGTGAAAAGGCTGAAAAGACATGCAGTGTCAGTTTTGTCTGTTGTATTAACTCGGTATACTAGAGAAATCAATTTATAAATTTATATGGAGCCAGACAGCACGCATCTTGAGAAAATTGATGGATGGTGGATTCTCCACCGGTACATGCCACCACCGGTAAAAAAACTTATTCGTGGTGGGCATGGCATGAACGACAAAGAGCATTATTTCTGCATTCGACATTGTATTGTTCATGAACTATTTGTTGTGTTTATTGCAGTATTTGTTGCACTGAACGATAAACTATTTGTTGGGTTGTAATAATAACGAAATTGAACTATTTATTGTTGATTTATTTTGTTAATTTGATCATTTTTGCTTCTATTTGAAATGTATATGTTGTTTGTGCGAGTTGCGCGTGCTGCATTTTTTGCGCGCTGCTGGAGCGGCGCGCTGCTGGAGCGGCGCGCGCTGCATTTTAACGCGGTTGTTGGAACTAGTGCTGGCGGCCGCGCAAAACCAGACGAACGGCGCGCGGCAAACTAGTTTTTAGCGCGTGGCGCGAAGCGCGGCGGTTGGAGATGCTCTAATACTTCTTGAGTTCTATAATATAAAAACGTTTTTCAGGCTCTTATATTATGGGCGAAGTGAGTAGTATAAGTATTTCTTTTAACTCATAATCTGCAGCGAGGTACGGTCATTTAGCTAGTAGATAGAGTAAACTTAGGGTCAAAATCTTGTCCTAACAAGTAAGGATCTGTTTTGGAACGGATGCAAATGGAGCGGAGCATCAAGAGCCCCATCAAGGCATCCGCCATCTCCTTCCCAACCGCCGTAACCATGTCTTCCGACGTGATATTCTGACTCATGTGCGCATCCGCGAGGTTGTCTTGTCGCGCCGATGCCTTCCTCTTGGTCTCATGGACCGGCCGCGGCGCCGGCGCACGCTCCTTTCCTTCCTCGGCGTGGTGAACGTTTGTTACGTCGTGGTGCTGTACTTGGAAGAGAAGGAGAAGGCCGAGGGCGCCGTCAGGGTGACCCTGGAGTCCGTCGAGTCTCCTCTGCTTGTCTTGGTCGGGCAACTTGGGCTGCACTGCACGGGCAAGCTCGGCGACCGGAACGCCCACAGCTCGACGTCAACATGGACCTGCATCCCGTGCTCCGTCACGAACTCGCCCCAGTCGCCGATGAAGCGGTAGGCGCCGTTGGAGCGGAGGTACCGGAGCTTAAAGCCGAACTCGTTGCCGTGGTCGTCGAAGGCGGTGACGCGCAGGCCGTCCTTCCACTCATGGACAAGGTAGGTCTCCTTGCGGGAGAGGAGGCCGGTGATGGGGTGGCGCTGGATGGAAGCGCGCTTGCACGAGAAGAGGAGCCGGTTCTGGTTGAGGTCCACGTCACTCTTCTGTAGGGTCTTGACGCAGACGAACTGCGGGGCCGTGGCGCCGAGCGTCTCGAGGTGCCGCGTCAGCCCCATGCCGAGGCGCAGCGGCGGCGGGGCGGCGACCCGCGCCGGCAGCGACTTCTTCTTTCGATCCCTGTTCCTATCCTTCTTCTTCTTCTTCTTCTTGGCTGGTGCCGTTGCCGTCTCGTTTTCCTCCATGGTCACGAACGCGCCGTCGCACGCCGCCGGTCGCCTTGGCCGTGACACGTGTAAGAGTTGTTCGTCGCGGCCGCTCGTGAGTTTCTGGTGCTGGGACGTGGTCGCGATGGGACTGGACGCGCTGGTGCCTACTTCTGTTACCGTCTGGTATGGTAGGTCCAGATGGCTCTGAAGTGGAATCACGCGGGCGCTGCTGGTGTCCTCGCTCCCGGTATCGACCCGTCTCTTCTTGGGTGGAAGTGGGACTAGGAAAGAAGAATCCTCGCGGTCGCTACTGTCGCTCGTCGCCCTCTTCTTTAGCGGCAAGAGCGATTTGTCGATGCGTTGAGGATCCGTCGTCGGGATGATGATTGGCTTCGATTGCGCTTGCGCGGCATCGGCGTCGCCGTGTCGGAGGCCCGACGAGAATGGAATTCTTGGCACCGGCGTCATTGGAGATGCGATATCTTCTTCTGGAATACTTAGACTATATATGATTTCCTTGCAACCATGATCGGGGGTGACCAGTACGTATATATGATGATGGATCGGGATTACGAGTCCGCTTCAGACACTCTACGCTACCGTCCGTGGTGCGGGCACTAGGAAAACGAGCAGACTCTCGCCCCGCCAGCTCAGCCAAAACGGGTTGCTTGATGCCACTAGCAAATATACTTTGGAGCCCATGATCCTATATGTAAGATTCCTCCTGCTAATGGGCTCGCTATTTTCGCAGCAGCATCAGTCTCTTGATGGGCTCGCTGTTCTCCTGGATCGCTTTTGAACAGTGAGAAGATTTTTTTTGTCTGCCCCTCCTGCTAAATCAAATGAAAAGCCAGCAAGATGCTGGATCTTTCAAATAAAAAAAAGATTCCTCCATGTGTGTCGGTCCACACACCAAAAAAAAAAAGATTCCTCCGTAGATGTCTCTCAATGAAATGTGAACTCGATGGTATCTTGTTTTCACTTTTCTTTTGGTTAGCTCTGTTTAACCATGCCAGACGAGACATGCAGTAGCCGCTGTGCATCAGTGTGGCGATGGCAGCTCAGCCCGGCCGGCTTGCAATGCATATCGCTATACCGCTCAACATCGGCAGCGAAGCATGCCAAGTGTAAAGTTATTCAGTACACAACACAGATCAAATAACCAGTGAAATGTGCCAAGATAGCCTTGCTCAATTGCGGCACAAGAGATTATGACAGAGAGCAATCACTAAAAAAACAAGATCACATAGGTAGAAACACGCATTTGGAAAAGCACAAATCGCCCTACACGCATCAGACACCAACAACTGTCTCGCTTGATAAACTTATCACCAGTTCACGCTACTAGTACAACTTAAGAGAAGATGGTTCCCGCAACTCACAAACATTTTAACGACTCTAAGTTTGCTTTAAGCTAAACAGGGCCAAATATGGAGCTCACAGATTCCAGCGAGTTACTAACACGATGTAGGGCGAACGAAAATGAACTCTACTTTGATACGGAACCCTCGCCATCTTGCCCCATGGGGTGAACATCTGAGATGTTGCTGCTGTCGCATTTCACAGACGGTGAATCATCTGCTGCCAGTCTCTTCGAACAAGGCTCAGCGGAAATAGGCTTGATATTAGCTCGCTTGATGCCTCTGCCTACAACACCAAGGTCGGTAACAGTACTTCCAGTGCTTCCGGATGTTGCTGCTGTAGACATAGTTGGGGAGTCAAAGCCATTGTTTACTCCACCCATTTGTGAAGAAGTCAAAGATGCAGCTCTTGGTGCCACGGCATTGCCAGCCTTCTGCATAAACCCTGCCTTTGCGGCAATGCTTTTCATTATCTCCTCTATTTCAGAGCTTGGGGTTGCCATTGCTTGCTCCAGGTCTTCAAGCTGAACCAAAACAATTCAGATATCTCATTGCTCATTATGACAAACATAAACATTTTCACTCATACATCAATAGGCTGAAGACGAAAATAAAGTTGATAAGATGAAGGAATCTAGTTTAGTTACCTTCTTCTCAAGGTCAGGCAATATACCAGTAACAACCTCCAGCTCATCTTCAATAGACAATTTCTTTGAGTCTTTATCAGCAGTAGATGCACTGTCACCTTTATCAGCCAACAAGGTTTCCTTCGCTTTTTTCAGGCTCTCTAAACGTGACTTGCACAATGAAACAGCCTTTGCACAATATGGGATCGCATCTGCAATCTTAGATGCCAACTCATAGACCAAACAAATGCGGAAGTGTCTAGCACTGATTAAGGAAATTAGCAAAGAAAGAACAATAGTCTACAAGATAACAGTATTATATAACTGACATTTTCCTCTGGTCACAGTTAATAGCCACATTAGACTTGCATGTGCATTTACGTAAGTGAAAAGGTACCTGTGAGACATTCAAATCAGTAGAATTACCCACATCATCCATGGATAAGAAAATAATAAGGATAACTTCAGCCACATAAATCTTCAGCTAATAAAATACGCACCAGTAAAACCAAGTATGCCGCTGCATCATACCACTACATGGCAGACAATGACATTATTATTACCACAAGGAGGATACAGTTCAACAATTCGACGATGGTCAGGCTCAACCAAATGCTCCAAGATGGCCAAAGCTTTGAAGTAGTCACCAAGTGAGTTGTCTATGTCCTCTGCGAACAAATGTAGGCCATGAGTATCAAGACCACACACTAGTTTATTGCAGGAGTAACTAAGATAACAGAGATTACCTCTTTCCATGGAGACTTCAGCTAGAGCAGAAAAGATTTTCACTTTCTCCATAGTGTTGTCTGGATTCTTCTCCACTATTGCCCTTGCAATATCTAACATTTTCCAGGCTAGATCCAAATCAGAATCATCTTCTTCTCCCCCCATCTCATCACCATCCTTGTCACTCTCACCATCTACATCCTCCTGATCTTTCTCATTTGAGTTTTGACCTAATTAATGACCATGTCAGTGTTTACCACGGTAGGAAGAAGAGCAAGAAGCAATATAGCTAAAGCAATGATATACATTCATACATAGAACCAATCGGCATAATGTGATCATTTTTTATCAATATATATAGTCATGAGCAAATAACCAGAATTCTCATGGAAATGTGAGACAGCGATTATTCACATTTTGCAAAACTTACATAACACACAACTGCAGAAGTAGGGGAACTTGCAAGAACCATGAGATAAGCACGGAGGTCAACCCACTTCAAATATGGAACCCAAACAGAGGAAGGACTAAGGAGGAAGGGCCAAAGGCGGTTTACAAAGCATAAGACCAAGGCCTTGCAAAGTGCACAATTTTAGACGGCTAAATGCGACACATTCAAATGTACCCATATCTGTATAATTTGGCATTGTCATTCATGTGTATGGACAACAATGGCAGACATAAAATATTTAAAGCTGGAAGGAAAATATCTGACAAAAGGGGAAGGCAGGCAGACAACCACACAACATATTGTTGATCCACAACAAGCTTTTGAATGAGCAATCAAAGCATACATTTTACTACCTCTGAAATCATCTGCTATCTACAGCATAAACTTGTTTTAGACGTTTAATCAATTAACAAAATCACTTTGATGAAGTGGATGAGAAGTTGAGAACTCAAGAAATAACTATGAACACTACATACCTCCAAATAAGACCCAGCATTTTGCAGCACATGAGCTCATTACTGATTAACATCTAATTGTGGATAGCCTCCAGTCGGTACAACAAGAGGAATATAAAGAAGTCTTAAATCATAATGACCATAATGTTACTAATATAATAATATGTCCAGATTAATGTCCGTCTTCTGGTCTATAACTGCATCTGAATCTACTTGGGCAAAGGAATAACAACACACCTTCTTCAAGACCACCTTTGTCTGAAGATGGATCATCATCTTTGACGTTGCTACTGGATGCCTTTGAGTTTCCACTATCTTTATTGGTTGTGCTCTTCGCTGGTTCTTCATCTGGTGCACTCTTTGGAACATTACCCAAAGGATCGGTCTCCTCCTGTGATTTGTATAGCAAGGCACATCCATATTTATAATACGTGCTAGCACACTCTGAAGCAAGTTCTCCATAACGTTCAACCCTGGTGACAAGACATCAAAGCCGTACATTTTTTCAGTGTATCATTGTAAAGCTATTAAGGGTACAGCATAAGAACATGAAAGGTAACGTGATCTGAGATGAAACAGACCAACCAGAGTTAACCACCACAATGGTTCGATCAACCATTTTGATGACACAAAGTGCTAATTATGCTCCCTGTTGCCTGTCTTTTATAAAAAGTTCACTACTGATTGGCGCTTGCACAGCCTATGAAGTACAATTCTGAAGTGGGATGAATAAACTACATAACAGTAAATATTCGTAACTAACCAGTACTGAAGAGGCATGTACACATTTCTCAAATAAGATAGCACCTACGCCTCAAGTAATTACACTTAGATTTAATGCTTATCCTAGTATACACATCAAGCACCAATTGCCAACATAACCTCACAGTCAAGGGGCCTCAGGCAAAAGCAAAGCAACCAACAGGACAAACCACATATAAAACACTGCAAGTAGAAGCTGAATCTAAACACATCTAATCAGTTTCCAGCAGGTGAACGTTCTCGCAAGCTGCTAACTATGTGCAATTTTGCTTGTTTACAATGACTAATAGTGCCGGTCAGAAGCACTAGCAGGTACTAGAGAGGCATATAGACATAACTATGGATAATACCTATTCCCGAAGATGTTCCCATCACAACAAATTGGGAAAATCCATATAATTGCTGCCAAATAAGAGTAGGCTCATTGGACCGAATAATCATCTCTCACATCGCATTGCGCTCCCCGCTGAAGACATAAACGTAAATACCACAACTGGTGACCACCTTCCTGTAGAATCTCTTAAACCCTGGTAAAACCACCCACCAAACTACATAAACCAAAAGCTCGACAGACCTACCGCCGAAGTAACTAGCCCAGAAGAGCAATGAACTAAATAGACATTAAGCACATGATACATCCATGGGGGAATTTCCGCCGGCTAGGAGTCGGATCGGTGGGTGGGAGGAACCCTAACCTGATCTCGAGGGCGCGGCTGAGGCAGTCGACGGCGACTACGAAGTCCCCCTCCTCGATGGCTTTGGACCCCTTGTCAAACAGCTCCTCCGCCCGCTCTAGGGTTTTCTCCTCTCCCCCCTCTTTCTCCTCACCGCCCGCCTCCTCCTCGCTAGGGTTCGGGAGCGGTGGGTCCTGGCGCTCGTCTACCGGCGCCACGAAGTTCTCGGAGGACGAGTCCATGGGCGGCGGCGGCGCGGGGCGGGGGGGGGGGGGGGGGGGGGGGGGGTTGTATCGTTCCCTGTCGGCGCCGGAAGCTGCGGGTGGTGGGGAGGGAGGGAGCGGGAGAAGGGGCAATGAAATGGGGAATGTTTCGGGGAGACGCAGCGCCAATTCTGGTGACGTGAGGGATCCGCCGGGGGGCTGGGGGGGTTAGCTTTTCGGAGTTTGGGCTCATTTGGTCTTGCAAAACTGGGCTTTTAGGACCCAGAGTGTAACCGTATGAGCTAACAAAAATGCAAAGCTAATTTTTCAACTCCTCCTCCCGTTGTTACAAGTGACACGTCGCATGTGCGCCATTTTCAGAATTAGAGAATTTTGGTGAAATTTCTTCCCTCACAAAGAAAGATATGGTGAGTTTATTTAGGACATGTACAGTGCGCACACGTTGGCTGGGGGGCAATGAAAAGGGGATGGTAGGTTTAAATTCATTTTTTCCCAAATTTTCTAAAAAAAATCAAATTATAATGAAATATTACTGGAATAAAACGGATGTGAACAAATGAGAAAAAGCATGCTCATTCATTGGTTGGGAGATGGGCGCTCACTTATTATTGATTGGGCGAGGCCCATGTAGGCGAGTGCTCGCTGGCGCGGGAGGTACGCCAAGATAAACGCGAGCCACCCTTAGCGCTCACTGAAGGCGATATAAAAGCACTGCTCGTCAATCTCTTTACTTCATATTCGCGTAGATTAAATAACACACATGGCCCATGAACTGCTCCATCCCACCCACAAACCATCTACCAATGTCACACACGCAACCTTTTGTTGCTTCACGCCCTGCTGGGCCCCACTAGCACAACTGCATAAGAAGCAAACGAAGCTTTGGTGAAAGAAATTGATAAAACAACTAAGCATTTACGCTTGCCTTTAGTTCCCTTGCTATGCTTGAAGTCGCTCGATTTACTTCATCCCATCATAGTGTAAACGTTCGATTAAAATTCAACATATTGATGTCAGCCTCAAAACTCCCACTTCTTGAGTTACACTAGTTTTTTTTGGTGGAAATTTGGGATTTCGAATATGTGAGATACCTTCTTCCGACAACAGCATCATAAGGCGAATATGAATCTGCGAGAATAAAGCTCCTCGTTTCTTATGTTTCAACATGTTGTTTCTTTAGCCTAAAATGATATGTTGTTTTCTTAGGATGTGTTATTGTTCAAAATTTCAGACAAGTCATGGCATGGCAAGGATTTAGTGCTTCACACCTTCAGCTGGATTTGTTGTACAAGCATCCGACAAAATTTGGTAGGTAACCTACCCATATGTCAACTGAATATGGTTTTTTGCTTACTCAATAGTGTCGTGAACGTGGAAGCTTAAACACCCTTGAATAAAATAAAAGAGTTCTGCATTATAGGGCACTGCCGCACCAGTGCTTTGTTTATGTATGAGATCATGCTTAGAATGAGAGACAGACGATACTTTTGAACCAACAAATATCAACTCTAGGATGATCTGTGTGGTAGTTCTTCTGTGTACATGCACTCCTTTTGATGATTATGTGCGAAACATTCTCTATTGAGTATTCAAAACTATTGACTTCAATTGGTTATCTAGATTGATGCCCTGTGAAACACAATTGTAATGACTCACAAGTCACATCCCACCTTCCTTTGCACTGTAGCACATCTTTATAGGGCATGCTTTATAATTTTACAGACGTGGCATTTCGAATCCAAAATACTTTTATTTTTCTATTAAGCATGAACTTTTACATCAGCAAGTTCCAAGCTTACATTTTTCTGTCAATTAAATAGATATTTTTTTTGCATTTGTTTTCTTTGATGCTCAATCCATTTTTTTAATATGTAGCATTTTTCTTTGTTGCTGATGAACCACCTACGACAACGCGTGGGCACCAACTAGTTTTAGTAATATGTAAATCCAATGTTGTTGCTTATGTTATATATATGGAGTGAGTATAGACGAAGAGCCTGAATGATGCACTTAGCAAGATTTCATATAACTTATTAAAAAACTTTAGAATAATAAAATTTACAATTCAAATGACTTATTTGTAGATGTTCTTATGAGAATACTAGAAATAGGAATCTCTATTCCATTAAGAAGAGAATTTGTAGACCATGTTCTCATGGGATAATATTAGCAAAAGAATGATATTAGTAAAAAAAAAGTGCACAATAATTAGAAAAATGTAGTGTATCCATTTCAATCAGTTTGCAAATTAGGATAAATGAAGAGTGGACATGGTAATGATATAGTCGTAGTTTTTTTTTTTTGAGTACTGATATAGTCGTAGTTGTAATCTGTCATTTTCCTAGAGTGGCCTGTTTTGTGCCTACGGGTTCAGTTATCCTATGGCATTTTCTCGCGAAAAATAGAAGTCCTATAACATTGTTGTAACCTAGGATTTCAGCTGGTGGAGACGGTATCCCCCTATCGAAGCCATCGATTCGAATCAGACCCACGGCGAGGAAATGGCACAGCGGCCGCGGTGGCAGGAGAGGCAGCATCTCGCGCGCCTCTGCGACCTCGTCGCCGACTCCCTCCTTCCCCACCTCGTAAGCAACGCCGGGCGCTCGTATCTGGTAACCGCGGCCTCCCAGCTAGCCTCTCACGCCGCTTGCGCTGTCCTCCCTCCTCCGCAGGAACCCGAACCGCTGGTGACGCGGCGGCCGCAGCTCACTCGGGAGGAAGAGCGGCGCATACTCGTCGCGCTCTCCCGGGTAATCCTCTAGATTTGATTCGATGATTTGATTTACTGCTGCTTTACGTTTTCCGCTCCCATTCTTCCCATGATTGTTTTGAGGATTTTGGTTGTTATTAGGTAAACAAGGCATTTCGAGGATGGGACGACGACGAGGTGGATGATGGGGAGCAAGGGTGCGCATCGGATCAGGTATTGCTTCAAACTTCAGTTGCTTTGTTTTTGGTCCCTTTGGACTGTTTATCTCTCTACTACAGTAGTTCTTAGTTGGATTTCCCTGAGCCATTCATCGGTCGCTCTGATGTTTGGTTTTAGGGTTTATCGGATTAGAATTAACGTACGGGTTTATCGGATTAGAATTAACGTACCAAACTTGCAAGTAACCAGTAGCACGTAAATGTAGTCAGTATTGTTAGATGTCTCGTGGAGTAGCTCGAGTGTGCCAATCATGCAACCGACAGTGTGAGTTTCAGTCAGTAATTAGAATAGAAAACTGAGCTACACATGCTTGAAACCTACAGGTCTTGTGCATTTTTATTGAGATATTCTGTACCATACTTAAATTTTGTTTTGTATCTTATTCTTATATTTTGTTGAATTCAAACTCATGCACATTTGCTATCTATACTTTAGTACAATGTTATTAAGAGATAATTCATATTTACCTGTTTCATCCCCTTGCCTTTTTGGAGATTGTTTCGTGTTCGGAAGAAGCTCACAGTTGCTGTTTGCCACCTGACTACCATTTTGATGATGGGTTTAGCTGCAACAACAACAACAACAACAAAGCCTTTAGTCCCAAGCAAGTTGGGGTAGGCTAGAGGTGAAACCCATAAGATCTCGCAACCAACTCATGGCTCTGGCACATGGATAGCAAGCTTCCATGCACCCCTGTCCATAGCTAGCTCTTCGGTGATACCCCAATCCTTCAGGTCTCTCTTAACGGACTCCTCCCATGTCAAATTCGGTCTACCCCGCCCTCTCTTGACATTCTCCACACGCTTTAGCCATCCGCTATGCACTGGAGCTTCTGGAGGCCTGCGCTGGATATGCCCAAACCATCTCAGACGATGTTGGACAAGCTTCTCTTCAATTGGTGCTACCCCAACTCTATCTCGTATATCATCATTCCGGACTCGATCCTTCCTCGTGTGGCCACACATCCATCTCAACATACGCATCTCCGCCACACCTAACTGTTGAACATGTCGCCTTTTAGTCGGCCAACACTCAGCGCCATACAACATTGCGGGTCGAACCGCCGTCCTGTAGAACTTGCCTTTTAGCTTTTGTGGCACTCTCTTGTCACAGAGAATGCCAGAAGCTTGGCGCCACTTCATCCATCCGGCTTTGATCCGATGGTTCACATCTTCATCAATACCCCCATCCTCCTGCAGCATTGACCCCAAATACCGAAAGGTGTCCTTCCGAGGTACCACCTGACCATCAAGGCTAACCTCCTCCTCCTCACACCTAGTAGTACTGAAACCGCACATCATGTACTCGGTTTTAGTCCTACTAAGCCTAAACCCTTTCGATTCCAAGGTTTGTCTCCATACTCTAACTTCCTATTTACCCCCGCCCGACTATCGTCAACTAGCACCACATCATCCGCAAAGAGCATACACCATGGGATATCTCCTTGTATATCCCTTGTGACCTCATCCATCACCAATGCAAAAAGATAAGGGCTCAAAGCTGACCCCTGATGCAGTCCTATCTTAATCGGGAAGTCATCAGTGTCGACATCACTTGTTCGAACACTTGTCACAACATTATCGTACATGTCCTTGATGAGGGTAATGTACTTTGCTGGGACTTTGTGTTTCTCCAAGGCCCACCACATGACCTTTTAAATTATATTTCTCTCTGATAAATGCCACCGTATCCGGATCAAGATACGGCGCGCCACCTGGGGGGTGACGGCCCGGCCCTTGCCCATTTTCCACCACACCCGGGTTCCGATGTGGCGCGTCGCTGAGAGGGTTACGCCCCAACGAAAATCTTTTGGGTTTCATCTCCATGATGGGTTTAGCTGCCTGACCAATATTATCTCCATAGTGGTAAGAACTTCTAATGTGATGTCCTCCATGTTTCATGTCCCCCCCCCCCCCCCCCCCCCCCCCCCCCCGCCAAGCTGCTGCATACCCGGACACCTGCCCTCATGCACAACCACCGTACTTTAGCCATCAAGGTTTTTTTGGCAGTAGTACCTTTTTGAAAGTTATTTTTCTATCAGGCATCACAAACTAATAACACTCATGTTGTGTTTTCTTTTCTAATAATATAACTTGGCTACATTTTATTTTGCAACCTCTTGCTTTGACATTTTTTTGTAATTACTTTTGACATGAGGAGAAGAACAAGGGTGAAGCTCACAGTTTCGGAATTTGTATCCAATCTTATCGTTTGGTCCATAAGTAGCGATGCCATGTCCAAACTAAACCTACCTACATGACAATGGATAACATCAACATTGCACCAATAATTAACCTGAGGAACTTGTGGAACTTTGAGTCCTTTACTATTTCAGTATTAGATTGATAATTTGTGGTGCCATCACATCAGGCTATTTATTGGACTCGCTGCTTTCAGGTTTATAATGAAGATATTGTTTATTATTGAAGTGGCAATTTGGCATAATGTTTTGGGCATGCATCCTATTCATGCCAATTTGCCGCCCCATCTAACATCTAGCATGTGCAGAACTGTGTATGCTGTTGTCAATATTCTTGGCTTGGCATAACCTTTTGCTTTGGTGATTTTCATCGTTCTTATACCCCATCCACTTAAATTCGTGTTATGAATATTGGCTAGTGTGTTGTTATTTATCTTTCTTTGTGTATTATTGCAGCCCGGTGTATCAAGGCTTATAAACTACTGAACTTCTATGTTACCCCATCCTTTTCAGGTTGGCTTACTTCATCTATGTAGTGATTATATTAAGCATTCAGCTGGGAATATCTTGATGGCCATCTCTAATTCCCTAATGAAGTTTGTATGCTGCTCATGCTCTTCTCCTTGTTTTATGGTGCATAAGTTTCTCTATAGAATTATTTATTTATTATTGTATCTGTTGCTGTGTTCACAGGAAGCCGTTTGGATTCAGTTTGTTGAGCTGGTCTGGGCAGCTATACACACGGTATCAACATGCGCTCATAATCATTCTACAATTAATGCCACCAAAGGTTGTGTTGGTTGTTCATCTGCTGCGGAAAGCATAAGTCATGACACTACGACTAAAAGCACCAGCATTACAAGCTTTATAGCAGTACTCAAACTACGATGTGTCAATACCAGTAGGCAGATAATGACTTGCCTCTTTCGAGCACTACACATTATTCTGAAGCTTCTGAAACTCAATGACTCTGAACTGAAAGATGACTTCATTTGCCTGTCCATTCATCATATTCAGAAGTTACATTGGGATCCTGGTTACCAACTCAATGCCGGGAAAGTTGTCAGCATTGTCACGGATGACCGACATAGTTTGAGTGAAGATTCTGCACAGTTTGGAATAGTGTCAGGCAGTCTCCTCCAGCTCTTGTGCTCTTTAGTTGAGCAAAGTGACACAGAAGACACAGACCGACGAGATATATTTGTGAAACTTGCAGATGTCATTCCTAGATTAGGAACTTTCTTACAAGAGCAACAGGATACCCCCAAAAGTCTCTCTCAGTATTCAAAGCACAAAATATTGGTAGTTTTCATACATTCAGCAATCTTTTCTTACGAAGTTGAAACAATCTGTGACCAAGTACTCATCAATCATTTCTTTCTCAATGCAGATGTTAATGATAAGGCTTAAGCCTCACATACAGCAGAACTGCTCACATATTGTTTGTTTGCTGAAATTACTTCGACGCCACTTTCAGAGTACACTCCATGAACCTATGTTCCAACATAGCACTAAACTGGAGAACTGTTTAGAAGGATCCCCATTTTTGTTAAGTGGTGTAGGTTTGGGCGAGCTTCAGGATAAATCTACTCGGCACTTACAAAGGCAGGCTATGTATTTGTTTCTTAGTTGTTCGATAGTCTTGGCTTGCAGTGGAAATGATAGTAGACTGAAATGTTCGTGTAAGAGAGCTCAATGTTGTCACAAGGGGCAAGGCTGCACTGATAATTGCAACTATTTTGGCTTATCAGAAATCTCAGTTTGGTTTCAGAGATGTTGCTTAGACAAGATTTTGGACTCAAAATCATCAACAGACATTGTTTTATGCTTTCTGCAGTTATATATAGAGGAGGTATGCTTCTGCTCTAAATGCCAGAAAGCTCATTAACTTTGTTCATTGTTCAATGGCAAAACGAGCTTCTGTGTGAGTTGGTCGATTTTCGTTATGTCTTGTAGGTACTAGATAAGTTGGGTTTCATGTTCATACTCATGCATTTCTGCTTCTGTTTGTCTTCATAAGTGATTGTTGTCACCTTTTGCGGGTGGTTTGTTTCTTTACAGTAGAGTATTTGGATCTATATTAGTGCACATTGCTAGGGAGTTGCTTTCTATGTTGAGTACATCAGCATCATGCTCATTATTCCTCAATTTTGCTAATGTTTTTCTTTGCACATACAGTTCCTCTCCTCTCCTGTCCCCGTTCATCCAATGTAAATTGGACTTCAGGCCAATTGCTGAAGCCTTTATCTTCTTAATGCTTTGTTTTATTAGTGTTAACTTGTATTCCTCGTGTTTGAGTAAATGTTATAGTATTGGGCATATGTTCCTCCATGTTGCAGGACGATATGTTATTCATCATTCTCTTGCAGCTTTTGGATGCTCCGCTTATTTCGTTGGCAATGTAAGCAGAAGATATACCATATAATATTTCATAATGGAAAGTTATCCAGACTGTATGTATGTTTATATAGTTACCACCTTCTGTCCAAATTTGCAGAGATAAGATGGAAACTAAATGGACGTCTGAACTGATTGGTGCCAAACTGTTCTCCATAGTTTTTGACCCAGTTCATATTTTTCATCAATGGCTTTCATTGGTGAGTCAATCAACATGTTATACATCTTATTCTGCTAGATTCGCTAGATGCTCATTTATCTCTGCAAAGCAGTATTATGACATTCAGTTCTTGTTCATTTGATTGTGCAAATAGCTTCATGCCGTCATGGTTTCTTGGTGACGTGTTATTAAAGATGTAGCAACAAGCTTCCAGTAGTTTATGCAGTACAGGATAGGAGATGCCATCCTATAATGATTTTTAGCCGAGGAATTCTGGTTACTGCACTCCATAGAGTAAGTAGGCAGTTAATTCGTTAGGGCTCTAATAACAATCAAGATAATAGGTCCGGATAAGTGTACATCAGCTACCATAGCTAGAGGTAAATCATCTCTTGTTACTATCTCGTACTCAACTTAAGCATACTGGTTTTCTAAGTGAGTGTGAGACTGTAGGCATCGGTAAATTTCAGATGGTCTATAACTTCAGATTGTAGGAATGCGTTGCAGTTTGCACATAAGTACAAATAAATATATTTTTATTAGACCTTCCAAGCATATGGAGTGTTCGGCAATTTGTAACGACACTTACCAAATGTGTTATTTAGGACTCCTGCGTTTGCTGACCCATGAGTCATTTCTTTTCTATAGATCATCCAAATTCATTCTCCTTTTTTGACTGTATAATATACATTTTGAGTTGTTAATTATTTATTGTATTTATTTTGCAGTTGCACTATGATCACTTGGTACTTGTTGATTATCTCATATCTAAAGATGTAGGTGTGCATTGTGCCCAGTATCTATTACGGTCAGTTAGTAGCTTCCATATGTTTTCTGATATAGTCAAATGACAGACACGTGTAGCAACATGGAGTGTGATGTCTATGTCTCTGTTCTCAGGTGCTTACGACTGGTATCCGGGTGTTGGGATGCTTTTGTCGATGATTCAGTTTACGAGGCATAGATACAAAAATTTAACTGTAAAAGGCAAAGAACCTTGAAAAATATAAATAGTTTCACTGGTAGCACAATGGAAGGCACTAAGCTAGGTTCCTCTCATGACAAGGAAAATAAGAGCAAAGAACAGCTTTTCCTGAGTGCTAAAGTATGTCTCCTTTCGTTAAAGCGAACTTTGGAAGATCTTCATAAGAAAGATTTATTCCCTTACAATCCAAAGCCTCTGCTTAAAAGGTCCGTGACTATGATGATCTTTTCCCCGCTTAGTTCAGTGATATATTGTTTCGCTTCTACTTTCGCCTTTTTTATATTCAACTACCTTTTACTCAAAATGAGCATATAGATAATGTTTTTTGCAGCTTGTCCAGATTTGAGGAGCTCTGTGCGCAGTACTGAAACAATTAAGTTGCACCCGGTGACACGCTACCATTTCTGTGGTTGAATATTTGGTAATCAGATACTGTAATTTCCTTTGCTGGTTACATGTGTATATATTGGCTCGCACAATTCATTTGGTAACTACAACTTTTAATTAGTACTTCAGTTTATGATCTGGTTTCTTCGATTAGTTGTCCACGGTCTTGGACGCTTCTCCGGCCTCTCGGCGGCGCGGTCTGGCCTCCATTGCCACCCTCATTGCCTGGTCACTCTGGCAACACCGCAATGCTGCAGTCTTCGACAAGATCATGCCCTCTACCTCGGACCTTGTTCGCGCGATCATGGAGGAAGCTCGCTCCTGGGCAGCTGCCGGAGCCAAAGGATTTAATGCATTAATCCCTGTAACTTGAACCGATGTTTTTGGGGCTGAGCATCCCCTCTGTCCTCTGCTCACCTAGTGTCTCGGCCACGCCAGCTTGTGTACGTCGCTAGGTCGCTTCTCTGTACTTTATTCCCTCTATCAATGCAAAGATACTCTCTGCACTTTATCCCCTCTATCAATGCAAAGATACGCTCCAAAGCGTATTCGCCAAAAAGTTTATGATCTGGTGTATCATCTGAATTGGCTGAATCTTACAGATATGGAAGTTTGTGGCGTCAGGCTGCAGACAATCATGACATTGTAGATCCTGCGCTGCACCAAAAGTGAAGTGCTGTTGATATTTTGTAGGTACCTTCTTCACCTAGCTTAAGTGGCACTGGTTTAGTGGCAATTGGCATTCTTTCGCTTTATCTTCATACCTTGCTTTTGCTATATATGAGAATTAGAAAATCCGTGAGTTAAAAGCTTCCATTGGGCATGGCACGGGCCATCAGAATCCTAACAGGAAGAAAGGTATGGTCCACCCACAACATAGCACAAATGATTCAGTCAGCAACAACACTTGAATTTGTGCATACACAACATACTATAGGTACTTAATTGGAAATTTAGGTTGGCATACGAAATGTAAGATGTATTACAGTTTATGAATACTCCGATGAATGCATGCATATTACAGGCTATGATTCATCTCGCCTGAAACCGCATTTACACTGCAGGCTGTACCTCCTCATCTTGATGCAATTTTCCGCCATCCTGGCTCTCACATGCAGCTTTCTGATTATTTTGACATCAATATATTCAGAGAAAACAGTACCTGCCTTTCAACTCATTGATCAGCTTCGACCCTTCGAGAGAAAACAGTACCGCTACACGTACATGCGTACAATGAGTTGAAAGGCAGTTCCAAGGGTCAGAAACAGAGGTAGTAGCAAGTCAGTACTACACGGAAGAGTTGTATATGTAACTGCAGTTTGTAGTCTGTAGATATATGTGCATGACAATGAATGTACCTTTCGGCCACCCAAGGACAAACCTTATGAAAGTAAATCAAAATGTGGTTAGACTTCAATGCAAGTACTTCAGTAAGCAACACACTATTTCCACCAATCCAGACTCAAAACTAAAATATAGCAAATTAATTGGACACACCAGATTACCAGTCATCTTAAATTGTTATGACGCAAGATTCGCGCTGCTAAAGACATTGTGAAGCAAACTAAAGAGGGTCCAAAACTCTCAACAATTTTACCAGTCGGACATACCAGATTCCCAATCCATCATTATCTTTTATTGATCACCTTGACAGAATGGTAAAATATGTGAATATAACAAGTACTCCCTCCGTCCCAAAATAAGTGTCTCAAGCTTAGCACAATAGTACAGAGTTGAGACACTTATTTTGAGACGGAGGGAGTATAGTTCTGTAAGCACCAGCAGAATAAGATGCCAACTCAGAACTTCAACAATGGGTCCACACAGTGAGCACTGCCCACCATCCTTAAAGTGATGGCCAGACCGAGAGAGCTAATCAATGTCTGGAAAATTATTTGAGAAGTATGGCATTTTATGAGCCCAAGAACGGTGCTCCTGGCTGTTCTTGGCAGAGCGGCGGTTCAATACCACTTATCACACTGCAACAAAATTTACTCCATTTCAGTGCATGTATGGATTTCCTCCCCCTGTGATTGGTGAAGTCTCAGTACCCAGACCAATAGATGCTGATGCCCAAACTTTTCTCCAGAAAAAAGAAACTATGATGGCTCAACTCAAACACAACCTTCTAGTAGAACAAGAAAGGATGAAAAAGTATGCAGATAGAAACATAACAGATAGACAATACAGTGTGGGAGATATTCTTTTTAAAGATGCAGCCTTACAGACTTGCAGCATTTTGTATCAAGACATGCTTGAAACTTACAACAAAGTTCTATGGCCCTTACAGAGTATTACAGAAAATTGCAATTCATCCTACAAAATACAGTTGTCATCAGATGTACAGGTACACAATGTCTTTCACATCGGCCAGCTGAAAAGACATATCAGTCCAAATGATGTCCCAGCTCCAGGCCTTCCACTAGTTGATACTTATGGAAAAATCAAAGTGGCCCCTATTATCGTACTGGATACTCGAGCTGTTCCCAGAAAAAATCGACTGGTTACCCAATGGCTCATTCAGTGGCTAAACATGTCTCCTGAAGAAGCAACTTGGGAGGACGCAAACATCATCAAGCTCCTGGTAGAGTTGAGATTGCCAGAGTTGCTGCCTCGATACTTGCCGGGGACAGTGCTGTTCTTCTTTTCTTCTTTTTCCTGGCCTGTTCGCTCTCTGCAAAGAGTCATGAAGTCGCTCTTGGTAGAGATGAGGTGCTGATAACGTGTGATGAATCAATGTAATGAATAGTAAACTGATTGCTTTATTGATCGATTACATGTATATATATCCCTTGAAGGGACGCGCCTCACAGAAGTGACGTTTCGGAGAGACGCATCGAACAAGAGTGTCGGTTGCCTGTAGAATGGGATGGGACGTGTGCGGGAACAACACATCAGTTACAAATGTGGATTTCCTTAATTACATGCGCTAATTAAATCTCAACGAAAAGAACATGTCCGACCCAGTTTCCTATCATCGTACATACACAGATTTGATCTACACAACCCCCCCCAAAAAAAAAAGATTTGATCTACACAAATACATACACATACGTCTGACCTACTGCTAAAAGAAGAACATACTTACAAATACATACATACGGGCACAAGACACATAACTCGGGTTTGGCTTTCACTTCGAAGTTTTCGTGTTCATCCTTCGTTCCGATCAAGCCAACTTTATTTACATTCTTTTAATTTATGTTCTTTACTTTCAAGTTGTTATTACGCTCGTTGCTACAATCAATCATGTTACAACTCTGGTTTATTTGCTCCAAAGAACACTAATAGCTTCTGTAGATTCTCAAACAGTTACTTTACGCGAGACCCATGACAACTATTGTGCAACCGAAATGCCATTCATAAATAATCTCCTCCACTCTTCGTTGGGACGATTACTATTGGGATACTTACACGAAGTTGCTACAATACCCTGCATGTCTTGCAGGGCACCAGTCTTCGGTGCTTGAGGCTCTGAGCACCGCCCTTGTGACATCATGGCTGACAATTTTGGAGCCCTCGCCTGGATTAAGTGAGGATTTACCAGACGGTAAGTTTTCACAAAGATCAGCACTACACTACATGGTTTTCCCCCCTCCTAGTATTATGGTAAAATGGCTTTTAGGTATTTCATCGATTTGTCCTTCCTTTTGGGTTGCCCCATTTGTCAATGGACTCGGGGTACCCCTGTTTTTATTATGCTGACAAGTGCCCCCCATCATAATTCCTCCTGTAGTTTGGGCGAAGTTGACGAGCGAGGCCATAGACAAGGAAGATGTGTCGTATGTTGGGGTCGACGGTAGGTGAGCATATCAGTGACGGTGCGGGGAAGGTCAGCACCCAAGGGGTAGAGGCCATGTCGTGGGAGGGCGTAAAAAGAGAGGTCTCCGGCACTGGCAACAGAGAAGGAGTCCGGCGGCAGCGCGGCGCCACTGTTCTTTAGATGGTTGCTACTATTTTTCTTAGGAGACAGGAGAAAAAGAAACAAACATTTTTGCTTTTGCCAATTTTTGTTATGCCACTCTAGCTTTTGACATTTCACTTTTACAACTCTTATCTTTTGACAATCATCACAACTGTTATTCCGTGGCGAAAGCAAAATTTTCAGAGTCGAAAGTGTGATACATAGTCAAAAGCTACAAGTGGCAAAAGTTAAATAAAATTATTTTCTTTTTGCCACGGAATGGCAATTGTGATACATTATCAAAAGCTGAGAATGGCAAAAGTGAAATGTCAAATTTTAGAGTGGCATAAGAAAAATTGGTAAAAACTAGAGTGGCAAAAAACAAATTTTCACAAAAAGAAACACACAACAGAGAGAGAGAGAGAGAGAGAGAGATGGAGGGAGGGAGGGAGAGCGGGATCGTGTAGAAAGCCAAAATGAATGGAATAAAAGTTCGATGGGCTTGCGGCCCACGAAAGGTCCCACACAACATATCTTCTCTCAAAAATAAAAGAACATGTCCGACTACCAGTTTCTATTACACGCGTAGGTCGCTGGATAGCGACCTACCGCATACCCTCCTATGTGTCGCATCCTTTGTATGGGCGGTCCATTTCACGAATATTTTTTTAAATTCGTGATTTTTTTAAAATTTGCAAACATTTCTTGAATGCATGGACATTTTTAAATTTCGTGAAAATTTTCAAATTCAAAATTCTTTTCAATTCGAGATCAAAATTTTGAAGTCACCAACATTTTCTGAATCCGAGAACCTTTTTAAAATTCCGATTTTTTTTAAAATTCGCGAATATTTTTCTTACATAATTTATTTGAAATCTCGAGTATTTTTAAGGAATCTAAAAAAACAGAAAAGAAAAATAACAAACAAAAAGAAACGAAAAAAGTTTAGGGAAGGCGCGCCCCGTACCTGGGCCGGCCCAAGTTCGCGCGAGGGGCGCGGCCTCGCTTTCCACCGCACGGGTTGGGAAATAGGAGTCCCGGTCCGACCCGGCTACCTATCATTGTACTAGGATATGTACGCAGGTCAGATCTTCTAGAAATACGACGTACAGATACGACCGACCTAGACAATTACAAATACCTAGATCCGGATCTAGAAATACGTAGATACGGGCACCACATACGTACCCCGGCTTTCCCTTTCGTTTCGAAGCTCTCGCCTTCCGCTCCGTTGGGCTCGGCGGAACACGAAGATCAAATCGAGTAAGTCGCCTTCTTCTTCCTCCGTCGATCCGATCGAATTAGGGTTCGTGCTTTTCGTCTGCTTCCTTGGTCTTTGGTCTCTGTTCTTGACAGGGCAAGATCAAGATGGCCGCGGTTCTTCCTGCGCTGCTGCCAACCCCACCGTCGGCCCCAATCTCTACGTTGCTCAAGACATCGCGGACGGACGGGAAGCCTGGCCGTGCGTCAGCGAGCCGGAGATGGATAGATAGCAGATTTATGATTCTGGCCGCCGCGTCGGACATGACCGGCGGTGAGCGCGTCGGACGCGTGCTGTCGGAGATGAGCGGAGGCGAGCGAGTCAAACGCATGGCATCGGACATTGGCGGCGGCGACCGCGCCGGACGCGTGGCATCGGACACGGACGGCGGTGATCGCGCCGGACGCGTGGCATTGGGCATGGGCGGCGGTGCCCGCCCCGGTCGCGAGGAGTCCCGAACCAGCTGGAGCGCTGTCAAGAGGCCTGCGAGCCGCGCTCCTTGCAGTGACCGGTGTGACAAGAAGCCCAAGGCTGCGGTCGACAAGGAAGCTGCTCCGGAGGCAGAGGAGCAACTGTTCGCTGGTCCGACGTTCATGAGCGTGGTGCCCCCGGATCCGAGCGAGCTCCCGATCCCTTGCTACTTCATGAAGAAGTAGCAACAACACATGGGATTGGTCCCTTTACTACAGCCGTCGTCGTCGTCGTCGTGCAATATTGCTTTGTAGCCCAATTTCAGCGCTTATTAGATGCGCTTTTAGTAGTGTAATTTGTCATGGCTCTGGGTTGTGTTCATGTTAGTAAAACCCAACCCAGAGAGGGGCGGATGGGTGGCATGACAATCATAAACTGTCTTCATGTTATTTTACTCCCCTTGCAATCCTTCCTGCAGTTTGCATCCACTTCCTCTACTGAAGAGTGAATAAACCCTGTTTTAAGATCACCGTTGAGCCTCACAGCTGCTCCGCTAAATCTAACGCCATCAAGACTCGAAATCTGTCATAATCTTCAAGACTGGAACAAGGCAATGTTTCCAGCCAGTCTCTGTTGATTTAACAAGTCTCTTCATTTATAATCCTTGATTGATCTGGAGCAGGAGTTCCATTTCTACTGCTAAGAGCAGAGCTACTCTGCAACGAACCGGCCATCACAACAGAAAGAAAAGTATGGTCCACCCACAGCATTGCACAAATGATTCAGTTCAACAACAAATGGGACCTTCACACAGACACTTGAATCTGTGCATACACAACATAATATAGGTACTTAATTGGAAATTTAGGTTGGCATACCAAATGTAAGATGTATTACAGTTTATAATATAGGCTTCTGAAACCGCATTTACACTGCAGGCTGTACCTTCCTCGCCTTGATGCAATTCTCCCCATAGTGGTCTCGAGTAAGTAACATGCAGTTCTCTGATGATTTTGACATCAATATATTCAGAGAAAACGGTACCTCTACAGCACAGGACACGTTAAAATGGCATTTGCTCGAGCAGCCATAAACGTAAACCTGACATGTTGAACTCACCCACGATTACAAACAGCTGAATGAGAAGACATACTAATTGACCATGCGTTTCTCTTTTCTTACTTCAACCTCCCAACTAGAGACAAAGCTAGTTGGTTGATTACAGTGACTTCCACTTTTCTAGTTAAAACGCCCAACCGGAAACAATACATATAGATTGATAAAGCGGGACTTGCTCTTCTCTTATTTAAACTACACAACTGAAGATAAATCACTTATTTAAGCACGAGCTATGCAAGAAGCCAGCACCAGCAGGTTCATGTCGACAGATGTATCAATGCATCATCACTGGCCGTTCAATTGACGAATAGCACGATCTGAAAAGATCACAGAAATCATAAGCATGTCAGCTAATTGAATGGAAGCAGCGCTGCTGCATGTCATAAAGAAAAAAAAAGCATAAGCATGCCATTGCTAAAACTTCATGCCTGAAGAATGAAAATTGGGACATACAGTACAAATGATTGAGTTTGGATGGTGTGCTTCAGGTTGAGTACAAAGGAGACAACATATACAAGTTCCCGGTTATACTTATCTAGTTCATGTTCCAGCACAGAGTACCATCATCCATATTTTTCTGTTGCCAACAAAAAAAATACTACTCCCGAGAATTCAGTTCTATGGTCTCAGAGATTCTGACCAAAAATTTCCAATTCCCAATTGAAGAAAATATCCAAGCACGATGCTAATACCTGGAGTGTAGAAGCTAGTGTAGGGAATGGCAGTGCAGACGCTTCCCCTGCTGGACACCTTTCTTACTCGGCCGGACTTGAGCTCGATGGTGAACAGGCCAACAATAGTCCTCACGAAAATGACACCGGCGCCTTGGGCGAATCCACTCACATCGGGCATGATCATGAGGGCGCGAGAGGGGAGCAGCTTCCCGAGGTCGACGACTCGATGTTGTACCCACGCTGCAGCTCCATCGGGATCGACTTCCATGGACCAGAGGTAAATGCTGGATTCCTGCACGCCTGCAAATCCCAGTGTGCCGTCCTCCGCTGTTATGAGGACGATGTTATTCTCATGCACGTCCGGCCGGTCAATCACCGATAGCTTCCTCTCGCCAACAAAGTCGCACTGCAGAATTCGAGTGCTCGGATCGCACAGGAAGTAGACTGCATTTCCAGAGAGGACGCTTGGCTGCATCTCGATGGAAGCATCCGGATGCTCAACAAAGCTCGTGTTGCTCCATGAACTCGCCTCTGACGAGTAGAAGCACGCGGACGTGATCCAGATCCCCTCCTCCTTGTCGGTGCCCACGAATGCCACGAGGAAGGGGTCGTCGCCATGGCAGTCGAGGTGGTCGCAGCCATCCACGGCGCAGAACACCGCCGCGTTCCAGGACTTGGGGGTCTCGGGAAGGGGAATCCTCCGGTGCCCGTCGGTGACGGGGTCCCAGACGAAGAACTCAGCGGGCTTCTGTTCTGATTCTGAATCGTAGAAGAGGGCTCGGCCGTGGCGGGCATCGAGTGCGTACCAGCAGCGGCGGTCGGTGCGTGGCGGGCGGAAGGCCTTCGCGGTGGGGACGAATCGAGCGACGCAGGGATCCTCGTCGTAGAGGCGGTGGAGGAATCCCAGCATGGGCGGTGCCCCGTGGAACTTGCGGTAGCTGCGGAGGAAGGCGTTACCCGTGAGGAGGCGGCGCCAGGGCTTGGAGACGAGGCAGGCGCGGACGAGGCACCCGGGCTCGTCGGGCGGGAGGCGGAGCAGGATCTCCGCGACCACATCGTCCATCAGCGCCGTCGCCGGCGGCATATCGGAGGAGTTTTTGCTGGGGACGGAACAAGACGAGGAATGCGACAAGTGCTTCGGCTCTCTTGTCCGTTCTCACTGCCTCAAGCTGTTCTTCTGTATAGAGTCGGAGATGGTCAATTTTTTGATGGGAAAGTCTGGAGTGCATCTTTCTTTTCTTTTCTTTTTTAAAAAAATATGAACTTTATCAAAAAAATCAGAAAACTTTTGATTTATTCATTTTCGGTCATAGCAATACAACGAACAAAGATCTATCATCGCCCTCCCTTGTCTACAATGACTACATGGATTGATGCGGGCCGCAGACAAGTCGCTGTCATCGCCCTCCCTTGTCTAAACTTGATAAGACTTGTAGTAGACAATTTAGAAGTCATCATGTTGAGGCCCCATAGGACCAGCACACCTGAACAACAAATATTGCCGATGAAGAGAAGTGTACATCAGAAGGATCCAACCATAAGACACAACAATGTCGACGAACAAAGACTGGATCCGAGCAGATCCACCAAAGATAACCACCTATCAAATCCTGCGAGATCCGCCGAAGACATGCCTTCCATGCGCCCACCGACGATGCTAGCCGCACCATCGGGACGGTGTCCAGGCGGGAAGACCTTTTCCATCTTCAGGGAACCTTCGTTGTCACATCTTTATCAGTAGGACATAAATCCTAACAAAACTCAAAAGACATCTAAAACAAAGCCCTCCACCCGACAAGGGCCGGGATCCACCACGTGTGTGTGTAGTGAACAATGGGTGTTCATACCCCTGACCACAGATCGACAAGTTGCAGCCTCTGTGTCGGGAAGGATGTGGCACAAGATGGATCCACCCCAAGACACTCAAGACACAGTGAATAAAAACTTTGAAAAATACCTTCAGGCAGGTCATCGAGAAGTACTAAAGATCATCCCAGGCTCAAGGCTTGAGCAAGACCAGGATTTCTAGGAAGCAGGCCTTCCCGAGAACGGACTCTCCACATTGCCAGCAAGCCCCAAGTGTTGGGGAACGTAGTAATTTCAAAAAAATTCCTACGCACACGCAAGATCATGGTGATGGCATAGCAACGAGAGGGGAGAGTGTTCGTCCACGTACCCTCGTAGACCGTAAGCGGAAGCGTTAGCACAACGCGGTTGATGTCGTCGTACGTCTTCACGATCCGACCGATCCAAGCACCGAACGTACGGAGCCTCCGAGTTCAGCACACGTTCAGCTTGATGACGATCTCCGGCCCTCCGATCCAGCAAAGGCTCCGGAGATGAGTTCCGTCAGCACGACGGCGTGGTGACGGTGATGATGTTCTACCGGCGCAGGGCTTCGCCTAAACTCCGCGACGATATGACCGAGGTGGAATATGGTGGAAGGGGGCACCGCACACGACTAAGGAACGATCCGTAGATCAACTTGTGTGTCTATGGGGTGCCCCCGCCCCCGTATATAAAGGAGCCAGGGGGGAGGAGGCCGCCGGCCTAAGGGGGCGCGCCAAGGGGGGAGTCCTACTCCCACCGGGAGTAGGACTCCCCTTTTCCAAGTTGGAGTAGGAGAGAGGGGGAAAGAGGAGGAAGAGGAGAAGGAAAGGGGGGGCGCCGCCCCCCTTCCCTTGTCCTATTCGAACTAGGAGGGGGAGGGGCGCGCGGCCCCCTCCTTGCTCCTTTCTCTTCTCCCTCTTGGCCCATGTAGGCCCATTAACCCCCCGGGGGGTTCCGGTAAACTCCCGGTACTCCGGTAAAATGCCGATTTCACCCGGAACCATTCCGATGTCCAAACATAGGCTTCCAATATATCAATCTTTATGTCTCGACCATTCCGAGACTCCTCGTCATGTCCGTGATCACATCCGGGACTCCGAACAAACTTCGGTACATCAAAACTTATAAACTCATAATAAAACTGTCATCGAAACGTTAAGCGTGCGGACCCTACGGGTTCGAGAACTATGTAGACATGACCTAAAACCATTCTCGGTCAATAACCAATAGCGGGACCTGGATGCCCATATTGGTTCCTACATATTCTATGAAGATCTTTATCGGTCAAACCGCATAACAACATACTTTGTTCCCTTTGTCATCGGTATGTTACTTGCCCGAGATTTGATCGTCGGTATCCAATACCTAGTTCAATCTCGTTACCGGCAAGTATCTTTACTCGTTCCGTAATACGTCATCTCATAACTAACTCATTAGTTATATGCTTGCAAGGCTTAGGTGATGAGTATTACCGAGAGGGCCCAGAGATACCTCTCCGACAATCGGAGTGACAAATCCTAATCTCGAATTATGCCAACCCAACATGTACCTTCGGAAACACCTGTAGAGCACCTTTATAATCACCCAGTTACGTTGTGACGTTTGGTAGCACACAAAGTGTTCTTCCGGTAAACGGGAGTTGCACAACCTCATAGTTGCAGGAACTTTGTATAAGTCATGAAGAAAGCAGTAGCAGTATATTAAACGATCAAGTGCTAGGCTAACAGAATGGGTCATGTCAATCACATCATTCTCCTAATGATGTGATCCCTTTAATCAAATGACAACACATGTCTATGGTCAGGAAACATAACCATCTTTGATTAATGAGCTAGTCAAGTAGAGGCATACTAGTGACTATGTGTTTGTCTATGTATTCACACATGTATCATGTTTCCGGTTAATACAATTATAGCATGAATAATAAACATTTATCATGATATGAGGAAATAAATAATAACTTTATTATTGCCTCTAGGGCATATTTCCTTCAGTCTCCCACTTGCACTAGAGTCAATAATCTAGATTACATAGTAATGATTCTAACACCCATGGAGTCTTGGTGCTGATCATGTTTTACTCGTGAGAGAGGCTTAGTCAACGGGTCTGCAACATTCAGATCCGTATGTATCTTGCAAATCTCTATGTCTCCCACTTGGACTTGGCCCCGAATGGAATTGAAGCGTCTCTTGATGTGTTTGGTCCTCTTGTGAAATCTGGATTCCTTTGCCAGGGCAATTGCACCAGTATTGTCACAGAAGATCTTCATTGGTCCCGATGCACTAGGTATGACACCTAGATCGGAAATGAACTCCTTCATCCAGACTCCTTCATTCGCTGCTTCAGAAGCAGCTATGTACTCCGCTTCACATGTAGATCCCGCCACGACGCTTTGTTTAGAACTGCACCAACTTACAGCTCCACCGTTTAATAAAAACACGTATCCGGTTTGCGATTTAGAATCGTCCGGATCAGTGTCAAAGCTTGCATCGACGTAACCATTTACGACTAGCTCTTTGTCACCTCCATATACGAGAAACATATCCTTAGTCCTTTTCAGGTATTTCAGGATGTTCTTGACCGCTGTCCAGTGATCCACTCCTGGATTACTTTGGTACCTTCCTGCCAAACTTATTGCTAAGCATACGTCAGGTCTGGTACACAGCATTGCATACATGATAGAGCCTATGGCTGAAGCATAGGGAACATTTTTCATTTTCTCTCTATCTTCTGCTGTGGTCGGGCATTGAGTTTGACTCAACTTCACACCTTGTAGCACAGGCAAGAATCCTTTCTTTGCCTGATCCATTTTGAACTTCTTCAAAATTTTGTCAAGGTATGTGCTTTGTGAAAGTCCTATTAAGTGTCTTGATCTATCTCTATAGATCTTGATGCCCAATATGTAAGCAGCTTCACCGAGGTCTTTCATTGAAAAACTTTTATTCAAGTATCCCTTTATGCTATCCAGAAATTCTATATCATTTCCAATTAATAATATGTCATCAACATATAAAACTAGAAATGCTACAGAGCTCCCACTCACTTTCTTGTAAATACAGGCTTCTCCAAAAGTCTGTATAAAACCATATGCTTTGATTACACTATCAAAGCGTTTATTCCAACTCCGAGATGCTTGCACCAGTCCATAAATGGAACGCTGGAGCTTGCATACTTTGTCAGCACCTTTTGGATCAACAAAACCTTCTGGCTGCATCATATACAACTCTTCTTCTAGAAATCCATTCAAGAATGCAGTCTTGACATCCATTTGCCAAATTTCATAATCATGAAATGCAGCAATAGCCAACATGATTCGGACAGACTTAAGCATCGCTACGGGTGAGAAAGTCTCATCGTAGTCAACCCCTTGAACTTGTCGAAAACCTTTCGCAACAAGTCGAGCTTTATAGACAGTAACATTACCATCAACGTCAGTCTTCTTCTTAAAGATCCATTTATTCTCAATGGCTTGCCGATCATCGGGCAAGTCAACCAAAGTCCATACTTTGTTTTCATACATGGATCCCATCTCAGATTTCATGGCCTCTAGCCATTTTGCGGAATCTGGGCTCATCATCGCTTCCTCATAGTTCGTAGGTTCATCATGGTCAAGTAACATGACTTCCAGAATAGGATTACCGTACCACTCTGGTGCGGATCTTACTCTGGTAGACCTACGAGGTTCAGCAGAAACTTGATCTGAAGTTTCATGATCAATATCATTAGCTTCCTCACTAATTGGTGTAGTCGTCACAGGAACCGGTTCTCGTGATGAACTACCTTCCAATAAGGGAGTAGATACAGTTATCTCATCAAGTTCTACTTTCCTCCCACTCACTTCTTTCGAGAGAAATTCCTTCTCTAGAAAGGATCCATTCTTAGCAACGAATGTCTTGCCTTCGGATCTGTGATAGAAGGTGTACCCAACAGTTTCTTTTGGGTATCCTATGAAGACACATTTCTCCGATTTGGGTTCGAGCTTATCTGGTTGAAGTTTCTTCACATAAGCATCGCAGCCCCAAACTTTAAGAAACAACAACTTTGGTTTCTTGCCAAACCATAGTTCATAAGGCGTCGTCTCAACGGATTTATATGGTGCCCTATTTAACGTGAATGCGGCCGTCTCTAAAGCATAACCCCAAAACGATAGCGGTAAATCGGTAAGAGACATCATAGATCGCACCATATCAAGTAAAGTACGATTACGACGTTCGGACACACCATTTCGTTGTGGTGTTCCGGGTGGTGTGAGTTGTGAAACTATTCCGCATTGTTTCAAATGTAAACCAAACTCGTAACTCAAATATTCTCCTCCACGATCAGATCGTAGAAACTTTATTTTCTTGTTACGATGATTTTACACTTCACTCTGAAATTCTTTGAACTTTTCAAATGTTTCAGACTTGTGCTTCATTAAGTAGATATACCCATATCTGCTCAAATCATCTGTGAAGGTGAGAAAATAACGATATCCGCCACGAGCCTCAATATTCATCGGTCCACATACATCTGTATGTATGATTTCCAACAAATCTGTTGCTCTCTCCATAGTTCCGGAGAACGGTGTTTTAGTCATCTTGCCCATGAGGCACGGTTCGCAAGTACCAAGTGATTCATAATCAAGTGATTCCAGAAGTCCATCAGTATGGAGTTTCTTCATGCGTTTTACACCGATATGACCTAAATGGCAGTGCCACAAATAAGTTGCACTATCATTATCAACTCTGCATCTTTTGGCTTCAACATTATGAATATGTGTATCACTACTATCGAGATTCAATAAAAATAGACCACTCTTCAAGGGTGCATGACCATAAAAGATATTACTCATATAAATAGAACAACCATTATTCTCTGATTTAAATGAATAACCGTCTCGCATCAAACAAGATCCAGATATAATGTTCATGCTCAACGCTGGCACCAAATAACAATTATTCAGGTCTAAAACTAATCCCGAAGGTAGATGTAGAGGTAGCGTGCCGACCGCGATCACATCGACTTTGGAACCGTTTCCCACGCGCATCGTCACCTCGTCCTTGGCCAGTGCTCACTTATTCCGTAGTCCCTGTTTCGAGTTGCAAATATTAGCAACAGAACGAGTATCAAATACCCAGGTGCTACTACAAGCTCTAGTTAGGTACACATCAATAACATGTATATCACATATACCTTTGCTCACTTTGCCATCCTTCTTATCCGCCAAATACTTGGGGCAGTTCCGCTTCCAGTGTCCAGTCTGCTTGCAGTAGAAGCACTCAGTTTCAGGCTTAGGTCCAGACTTGGGTTTCTTCTCTTGAGCAGCAACTTGCTTGCCGTTCTTCTTGAAGTTCCCCTTCTTTTTCCCTTTGCCCTTCTTCTTGAAACTAGTGGTCTTGTTGACCATCAACACTTGATGCTCCTTCTTGATTTCTACCTCCGCAGCTTTCAGCATCGCGAAGAGCTCGGGAATAGTCTTGTTCATCCCTTGCATATTATAGTTCATCACGAAGCTCTTGTAGCTTGGTGGCAGTGATTGGAGAATTCTGTCAATGACACTATCATCAGGAAGATTAACTCCCAGTTGAATCAAGTGATTATTATACCCAGACATTCTGAGTATGTGTTCACTGACAGAACTATTCTCCTCCATCTTGCAGCTATAGAACTTATTGGAGACTTCATATCTCTCAATCCGGGCATTTGCTTGAAATATTAACTTCAATTCCTGGAACATCTCATATGCTCCATGACGTTCAAAACGTCGTTGAAGACCCGGTTCCAAGCCGTAAAGCATGGCACACTGAACTATAGAGTAGTCATCAGCTTTGCTCTGTCAGACGTTCTTAACGTCGTCAGTTGCATCAGCAGCAGGCCTGGCACCCAGCGGTGCTTCCAGGACGTAACTCTTCTGTGCAGCAATGAGGATAATCCTCAGGTTACGGACCCAGTCCGTGTAATTGCTACCATCATCTTTCAACTTTGATTTCTCAAGGAACGCATTAAAATTCAACGGAACAACAGCACGAGCCATCTATCTACAAACAAACATAGACAAGCAAGATACTATCAGGTACTAAGTTCATGATAAATTTAAGTTCAATTAATCATATTACTAAAGAACTCCCACTTAGACAGACATCTCTCTAGTCATGTAAGTGATCACGTGATCCAAATCAACTAAACCATAACCGATCATCACGTGAGATGGAGTAGTTTTCAATGGTGAACATCACTATGTTGATCATATCTACTATATGATTCACGCTCGACCTTTCGGTCTCCGTGTTCCGAGGCCATATCTGCATATGCTAGGCTCGTCAAGTTTAACCTGAGTATTCTGCGTGTGCAAAACTGGCTTGCACCCGTTGTAGATGGACGTAGAGCTTATCACACCCGATCATCACGTGGTGTCTCGGCACGACGAACTTTGGCAATGGTGCATACTCAGGGAGAACACTTGTTGATAATTTTAGTGAGAGATCATCTTAAAATGCTACCGTCAATCAAAGCAAGATAAGATGCATAAAGGATAAACATCACATGCAATCAATATAAGTGATATGATATGGCCATCATCATCTTGTGCTTGTGATCTCCATCTTCGAAGCACCGTCATGATCACCATCGTCACCGGCGCGACACCTTGATCTCCATCGTAGCATCGTTTGTCGTTACGCCATCTATTGCTTCTACGACTATCGCTACCGCTTAGTGATAAAGTAAAGCAATTACAGGGCGTTTGCATTTCATACAATAAAGCGACAACCATATGGCTCCTACCAGTTGCCGATAACTTCGGTTACAAAACATGATCATCTCATACAATAAAATATAGCATCACTTCTTGACCATATCACATCACAACATGCCCTGCAAAAACAAGTTAGACGTCCTCTACTTTGTTGTTGCAAATTTTATGTGGCTGCTACGGGCTTAGCAAGAACCTTCTCACCTACGCATCAAAACCACAACGATAGTTTGTCAAATAGACTCTGTTTTAACCTTCACAAGGACCGGACGTAGCCACACTCGGTTCAACTGAAGTGAGAGAGACAGACACCTGCCAGCCACCTTTAAGCACGAGTGCTTGTAACGGTGAAACCAGTCTCGCGTAAGCGTACGCGTAATGTCGGTCCGGGCCGCTTCATCTCACAATACCGCTGAACCAAAGTATGACATGCTGGTAGGCAGTATGACTTATACCGTCCACAACTCACTTGTGTTCTACTCGTGCATATAACATCAACGCATAAAACCTAGGCTCTGATGCCACTGTTGGGGAACGTAGTAATTTCAAAAAATTTCCTACGCACACGCAAGATCATGGTGATGGCATAGCAACGAGAGGGGAGAGTGTTCGTCCACGTACCCTCGTAGACTGTAAGCAGAAGCGTTAGCACAACGCGGTTGATGTAGTCGTACGTCTTCACAATCCGACCGATCCAAGCACCGAATGTACGGAGCCTCCGAGTTCAGCACACGTTCAGCTCGATGACGATCTCCGGCCCTCCGATCCAGCAAAGGCTCCGGAGATGAGTTCCGTCAGCACGACGGCGTGGTGACGGTGATGATGTTCTACCGGCGCAGGGCTTTGCCTAAACTCCGCAACGATATGACCGAGGTGGAATATGGTGGAAGGGGGCACCGCACACGGCTAAGGAACGATCCGTAGATCAACTTGTGTGTCTATGGGGTGCCCCCGCCCCCGTATATAAAGGAGCCAGGGGGGAGGAGGCCGCTGGCCTAAGGGGGCGCGCCAAGGGGGGAGTCCTACTCCCACCAGGAGTAGGACTCCCCTTTTCCAAGTTGGAGTAGGAGAGAGGGGGAAAGAGGAGGAAGAGGAGAAGGAAAGGGGGGGGGGGATGCCGCCCCCTTCCCTTGTCCTATTCGGACTAGGAGGGGGAGGGGCGCGCGGCCCCCTCCTTGCTCCTTCCTCTTCTCCCTCTTGGCCCATGTAGGCCCATTAACCCCCCGGGGGGTTCCGGTAACCTCCCGGTACTCCGGTAAAATGCCGATTTCACCCGGAACCATTCCGATGTCCAAACATAGGCTTCCAATATATCAATCTTTATGTCTCGACCATTCCGAGACTCCTCGTCATGTCCGTGATCACATCCGGGACTCCGAACAAACTTAGGTACATCAAAACTTATAAACTCATAATAAAACTGTCATCGAAACGTTAAGCGTGCGGACCCTACGGGTTCGAGAACTATGCAGACATGACCTAAAACCATTCTCGGTCAATAACCAATAGCGGGACCTGGATGCCCATATTGGTTCCTACATATTCTACGAAGATCTTTATCGGTCAAACCGCATAACAACATACTTTGTTCCCTTTGTCATCGGTATGTTACTTGCCCGAGATTTGATCGTCGGTATCCAATACCTAGTTCAATCTCGTTACCGGCAAGTCTCTTTACTCGTTCCGTAATACGTCATCTCATAACTAAATCATTAGTTATATGCTTGCAAGGCTTAGGTGATGAGTATTACCGAGAGGGCCCAGAGATACCTCTCCGACAATCGGAGTGACAAATCCTAATCTCGAATTATGCCAACCCAACATGTACCTTCGGAAACACCTGTAGAGCACCTTTATAATCACCCAGTTACGTTGTGATGTTTGGTAGCACACAAAGTGCTCTTCCGGTAAACGGGAGTTGCACAACCTCATAGTTGCAGGAACTTTGTATAAGTCATGAAGAAAGCAGTAGCAGTATACTAAACGATCAAGTGCTAGGCTAACAGAATGGGTCATGTCAATCACATCATTCTCCTAATGATGTGATCCCTTTAATCAAATGACAACACATGTCTATGGTCAGGAAACATAACCATCTTTGATTAATGAGCTAGTCAAGTAGAGGCATACTAGTGACTATGTGTTTGTCTATGTATTCACACATGTATCATGTTTCCGGTTAATACAATTATAGCATGAATAATAAACATTTATCATGATATGAGGAAATAAATAATAACTTTATTATTGCCTCTAGGGCATATTTCCTTCACCAAGCTCCCTGCCGCTCCACTCACACCTATCCGTCAGCAATCTGCTAACAGGTGGTGAGCACACGAAGATCTTCCAACAAGTGGCAGGCGCGCAGGTGGTTGGGTAGTGGCTGTCGGGCCGCGTGGTTAATCACCGCATCAATATTGCCTTTATTGACACCCATCCATTTGCGTGTCATGGAAATAAAAGGTAGTTGGGCTGACGGTACAGGTGGAGCAGGACCCCTTCCCGGCATCTAGTAGAGCAAGATACCTAATGGTGCATTAAATGCATTTGTCCTATACCGTCAGGGTTAGGTATGATAGTACTGTGGCTATCGTCAACATGTAGTTACCTTTCTGCCACTGTTGGTGACCCCTTAAGCTATAAAAGGAGGCCTGATGACCCACAAGTGTAGGGGATCAATCATAGTCCTTTCGATAAGTAAGAGTGTCGAACCCAACGAGGAGCAGAAGGAAATGATAAGAGGTTTTCGGTAAGGTTTTCTCTGCAAGCACTGAAATTGTAGGTGATAGATAGTTTTGTGATAAGATAAATAGTAACGAGTAACAAGTAAATAAAGCAAATAAAGTGCAGCAAGGTGGCCCAATCCTTTATGTAGCAAAGGATAAGCCTGGACTATTTCTAATAATGAGAAAGGAGCTCCCGAGGACACATGGGAATTATTGTCAAGCTAGTTTTCATCGCGATCATATGATTTGTGTTCGGTACTTTGATAATTTGGTATGTGGGTGGACCGGTGTTTGGGTACTGCCCTTACTTGGACAAGCATCCCACTTATGATTAACCCCTATTGCAAGCGTCCGCAACTACAAAAGAAGTATTAAGGTAAACCTAACCACAACATTAAACATATGGATCCAAATCAGCCCCTAACGAAGCAACGCATAAACTAGGGTTTAAGCTTCTGTCACTCTAGCAACCCATCATCTACTTATTACTTCCCTATGCCTTCCTCTAGGCCCAAATAATGGTGAAGTGTCATGTAGTCGACTTCACATAACACCACTAGAGGAAAAGACAACATACATCTCATCAAAATATCAAACGAATACCAAATTCACATGACTACTAATAGCAAGACTTCACCCATGTCCTCAGGAACAAATGTAACTACTCACAAAGCATATTCATGTTCATAATCAGAGGAGTAATAATACGCATAAAGGATCTGAACATATGATCTTCCACCAAATAAACCAATTAGCATCAACTACAAGGAGTAATCAACACTAGTAGCAACCCACATGTACCAATTTGTGGTTTCGATACAAGATTGGATACAAGAGATGAACTAGGGTTTTGAGAGAAGATGGTGCTGGTAAAGATGTTGATGGAGATTGACCCCCTCCCGATGAGAGGATCGTTGTTGATGACGTTGGAGATGATTTCCCCCTCCCGGAGGGAAGTGTCCCCGACAGAACAGCTCCGCCAGAGCCCTAGATTGGTTCCGCCAAGGTTCCGCCTCGTGGCGGCGGAGTTTTGTCCCGTTAGCTTGCCCACGATTTTTTCCAGGGTAGAAGCTCTCATATAGCAGAAGATGGACACCGGAGGCCCACCAGGGGCCCAGGAGACAGGGGGCGCGCCCAGTTGGGGGGGGGGGCGCCCCCACTCTCCTGGCCAAAGTGTGGGCCCCCTGGTGTATTTCTTTCGCCCAATAATTTTTATTAATTCCAAAAACATGTTTCATGGAGTTTCAGGATTTTTGGAGCAGTGCAGAATAGGTTTCCAATGTTTGCTCCTTTTCCAGCCAGAATTCCAGCTGCCGGCATTCCCCCTCTTCATGGTAAACCTTGTAAAATAAGAGAGAATAGCCATAAGTATTGAGATATAATGTGTAATAACAGCCCATAATGCAATAAATATTGATATAAAATCATGATGCAAAATGGACGTATCAACTCCCCCAAGCTTAGACCTCGCTTGTCCTCAAGCGGAAGCCGATATCGAAAGATATGTCCACATGTTTAGAGATAGAGGTGTCGATAAAAATAAAATACGGACATGAGGGCATCATGATCATTCTTATAACAACAACATATATAGATTTTATCATATGATTTCCTATGCTCAAGTGCCGATCAATTCACAATGTCAAGTATGGTTCAAAAACTTCATTGGGAACTAACAAACTATAATCTCAGTCATTAAAGCAATTTCAATTTATCATAACATCAGAAAGAGTCAACAATAGAGCTTTTCGGCAAGTTCACATACTCAACTATCTTGTAGTCTTCTATAATTTCTAACACTCACGCAATACTTGTGGTTATGGAGTTTCAGCCGGACACTGAGAAAGATAGGGGCTTATTGTGTTGCCTCCCAACGTATTCACATTTAGGTGATGTCAACAATAATAGCCCATGCTAACTTACATCCAATTGGGTATATATATCATGATCTTTCAATCACGATGAGCTTGCCAAAGGATAAAATGAAAAAGGGAAAGGTGAGGATCACCTTGACCCAAGCATGAAGTAAAAACACGAAGTAAAAGATAGGCCCTTCGCAGAGGGAAGCAGTGGTTGTCATGTGCATTTAGGGTTGATGCACAAAATCTTAATGCAAAAGAACGTCACTTTATATTGCCCCTTGTATGTGGACCTTTATTATGCAGTCCGTCGCTTTTATTACTTCCACAACATGATCGTACAAAGCTTATTTTCTCTGCACTAATAAGTCATACATATTTAGATAGCAATTTTTATTGCTTGCAACATGACAACTTACTTGAAGGATCTTACTCAATCCATAGGTAGGTATGGTGGACTCTCATGGCAAAACTGGGTTTAAGGATATTTGGAAGCACAAGTAGTATCTATACTTGGTGCAAGGAATTTGGCTAGCATGAGGGGGAAAGGCAAGCTCAACATGTTTGGAAGGTCAATGACAATATATTTTAACTGAGATGTGAGAAAACATAAACCATTACGTTGTCTTCCTTGTCCAACGTCCACTCTTTTAGCATGTCATACTTAATGAGTGCTCCCAATTATAAAAAGTGTCCAAAATAATATATTTATATGTGAACCCCTCTTTCCTTATCACTTCCTATTAATTGCAACGATGACTAAGACTACGTTTATCAACTCTCAGCAACTTTTATGCCTCATACTTTCTATATGTGAAGTCATCACTATCCATAAGATCAATATGAACTCTTTTATTCTTTCTACTTTCTCAAGATCATAGCAACATAGCGAAGCCCTTGACTCAACACTAATCTTTATTATAGATAGCTCACGAACTCGATTACATAAAGAGATCATAAAGCAAATCTCAAAACTACTTGATATCGAAACCTCAATCTACTAGATCAAGATACTACTAAAGGATCAAACTAAATAAAATGGTAAAGATAGGAGTGTGATGGTGATACGATACCGGGGCACCTCCCCCAAGCTTGGCAGTTGCCAAGGGGAGTGCCCATACCCATATGATTATGTCATCAGAGGTGGTGAAGTAGGAGTTGTTGATGATGTAGGCTTGTTCCTCAATTTACGCTTGAGTATAATATTTTGCTCCTTTAGGTCCTCGATCTCCTGCTCAAGGCTTAATACTCTTTTGCATAATTCTTGTTTATTTTCCTGCAAGAGACGAAAAGGGATAAACTCGATCTTTGGCTTCTTTGCTCCATCAGGGAGGCTTGACTTTTTAAACTCCACATGCATGTCCCCAGGCTGAGGTAATGGGGCTTCTTCTTTGTCTGAACTCGTCTCCTCCTTTACTTTAGGCTCATAGTCTTCCTCTTCTTTAGAGGTCCAACCATCATGCTCTAAGTCCCCGTAGACCTTAGGGTCTGCGAGGTAATCAACCACATAACTTTCCCCTTACGAATCCTAAGACGACATATTGCTCTGAATCTGTAACAGAACAGCTCGAAACGAAAACAGAGGATATTTGCGTGATACGGCGGTAAAAACCTTCGGGAGTATATATAATGAATTTTTACCAACCAAAATACGTAATGTGAAAGAAAATGGAGTCCGGGAGGCACACGAGATGCCCACGAGACAGGGGGCGCGCCCGGTAGGGAGGGGCGCGCCCTCCACTCTCGTGGGGGCCTCGTGTCCCTTTCGGACTACTTCTTTCTTCCTAAAATTCTTAAATATTCCAAAACTGATGCCATTGGAGTTGTTTTGTTGTCGGTTTACTTACCGTACCACATACCTATTCCTTTTTGGAGTCTGGAACATTCTGAAAAGTGTCCCTTATGTATTCCTTAGGGGTTACGGTTTCAATAATATTAGTTTCAACATTGATAGGATTACCTGAAATATAATGTTTAATTCTTTGACCGTTCACCACCCTCGGACTTGTGCCTTCAAAGTTGTTGATGTTTATGGCACCAGAGCGATAGACCTCCTCGATAACGTAAGGACCTTCCCATTTAGAGAAGTTTTCCTGCAATAAATCTTAAACGAGAGTTGAATAATAACACATAATCTCCTACGTTAAACTCACGCCTTTGTATCCTTTTGTCATGCTAGCGTTTGACTTTTTCTTTAAATAGCTTGGCATTCTCATAGGCTTGGGTTCTCCATTCATCAAGTGAGCTAATATCAAACAATCTCTTCTCACCGGCAAGTTTGAAGTCATAGTTGAGCTCTTTAATAGCCCAATATGCCTTATGTTCAAGTTCAAGAGGTAAATGACACGCTTTTCCATAAACCATCTTATATGGAGACATACCCATAGGATTTTTGTATGCAGTTCTATAGGCCCATAATGCATCATCAAGTTTTTTGGACCAATTCTTTCTAGATCTATTCACAGTCTTTTGCAAAATTAATTTGAGCTCTCTATTGCTCAACTCTACTTGACCACTAGACTGCGGATGACAAGGAGATGCGATTCTATGATTAACATCATACTTAGCAAGCATCTTACGGAAAGCACCATGAATAAAATGTGAACCACCATCAGTCATAAGATATCTAGGGACTCCAAACCTCGGAAAAATAACTTCTTTGAGCATTTTAATAGAAGTGTTATGATCAGCACTACTAGTTGGAATAGCTTCTACCCACTTAGTAATGTAATCAACAGCAACTAAAATATGTGTATAACCATTAGAGGCAGGAAAAGGTCCCATATAATCAAAGCCCCAAACATCAAACGGTTCAATAACTAGAGAATAATTCATAGGCATTTCTTGGCGTCTGCTGATGTTACCTACTCTTTGGCATTCATCACAAGATAAAACAAACGTACGAGCATCTTTGAAGAGAGTAGGCCAATAAAAACTAGATTGTAGTACCTTGTGTGCAGTTCTATCTCCAGCTTGGTGTCCTCCATAATATTCAGAGTGACACTTGCGTAGAATCTGCTCATGTTCATGCTCAGGCACACAACGTCTAATAACACCATCTACTCCTTCTTTATAAAGGTGTGGATCATCCCAAAAGTAATGTCTTAAATCATAAAAAAAAACTTTTTCTTTTGCTGGTATGTGAAACTAGGCGGTATAAATTTAGCAACAATGTAATTAGCATAATCAGCATACCAAGGAGCAGAACAAGAAGCATTAATGACCGCTAATTGTTCATCGGGAAAGCTATCATCAATAGGCAGTGGGTCATCAAGAACATTCTCTAACCTAGACAAGTTGTCTGCAACGGGGTTCTCAGCTCCCTTTCTATCAATAATATGTAAATCAAATTCTTGGAGCAAGAGAACCCATCTAATGAGTCTAGGCTTAGCATCTTTCTTTTCCATAAGATATTTAATAGCAGCATGATCAGTGTGAATAGTGACTTTGGAATCAACAATATAAGGTCTAAACTTATCACATGCACACACAACTGCTAAGAACTCTTTTTCAGTAGTAGCATAATTTCTCTGGGCAGTATCAAGAGTCTTACTAGCATGCTGGATAACATTCAATTTCTTATCAACTCTTTGCCCTAGAACAGCACCTACAGCATAATCACTAGCATCACACATAATTTCAAAAGGTAAATTCCAATCAGGTGGCTGAACAATAGGTGCAGTGATCAAAGCTTTCTTAAGTATTTCAAATGCTTCTACACAATCATCATCAAAGACAAAAGGAATATATTTTTGCAATAAATTAGTGAGAGGCCTAGAGATTTTAGAAAAGTCCTTAATGAACCTCCTATAAAACCGGCATGACCAAGGAAACTTCTTATACCTTTTATGTCCTTGGGACATGGCATCTTTTCAATAGCATCAACTTTGACTTTATCAACTTCAATACCTCTCTCGGAGATCTTGTGCCCCAAGACAATGCCTTCATTAACCATAAAGTGACACTTTTCCCAATTCAGGATGAGACTAGTGTCTTCGCATCTCTGCAAAACTCGATCAAGGTTGCGTAAACAATCATCAAAGGAGGATCCATAAACAGAGAAATCATCCATGAATACCTCACAAATCTTTTCACAAAAATCAGAGAATATAGCCATCATGCATCTTTGAAAGGTAGCAGGTGCTTTACATAAACCAAAAGGCATATGTCTATAAGCAAAAGTACCAAAAGGGCAAGTAAAAGTAGTTTTAGATTGATCCTTCACTGACACAGGTATCTGAGAGAAGCCAGAATAACCATCTAGAAAGCAGAAATGTGTGTGTTTGGATAGTATTTCTAGCATTTGATCAATAAAAGGTAAAGGGTAATGATCTTTCTTAGTAGCTTTATTTAACTTACGGAAATCAATTACCATCCTATAACATGTAATAATTCTTTGCGGGATCAATTCATCTTTATCATTAGGAACAACGGTAATACCTCCTTTTTTAGGAACACAATGGACAGGGCTTACACATTCACTATCAGCAACGGGATAAATTATACCTGCCTCAAGGAGCTTTAGTATCTCCTTTCTTACCACTTCCTTCATCTTGGGATTTAGTCGTCGTTGAGGATCTCTAACTGGTTTGGCATCTTTCTCCACTGTACTTTTGTGTTGGCATAATGTGGGACTAATGCCCTTAAGATCATCTAGAGTATATCCAATAGCTGCTCGGTGCTTCTTCAGAGTTTTCAATAATCTTTCTTCTTCTTGCTCTGAAAGGTTAGCACTAATAAGAACATGATATATTTTCTTTTCATCAAGATAAGCATACTTAAGATTATAAGGTAATGGTTTGAGTTCAAACACGGGATCACCCTTGGGTGGAGGGGGATCCCTAAGAATTTCAACGGGAAGATTATGTTTAAGCATAGGTTCCTGTTTAAGGAACACTTCATCTATTTCCCTTCTTTCCTTCATAAACATATCATTTTCATGGTCTAGCAAATATTGTTCTAACGAATTAGTAGGAGGTACAGCAATGGAAGCAAGACAATTAATCTCATCCTTACTAGGTGGTTCCCTATGATGAGGTTGTCTACGAAACTTAGCAAAATTAAACTCATGAGACATACCATCTAAGCCAACGGTAACAGTATCTTTTTCACAATCAATCTTAGCACTAGCTGTATTCAAGAAGGGTCTACCAAAAATAATGGCACAAAAATCATCTTGTGGGGAACTAAGAACAAGAAAATCAGCAGGGTATTTAACCTTCCCACACAAGACTTCAACATCTCTAACAATCCCAATAGGTTTAATGGTGTCCCTATTAGCAAGCTTAATAGTAACATCAATGTCTTCTAATTCAACGGGTGCAATGTCGTGCATAATCTTTTTATATAGATCATAAGGTATCGCACTAGCACTAGAACCCATATCACATAAGCCATGATAACAATGATCTCCTATTCTAACAGAAATAACAGCCATGCCTACGACAGGTATATGTATCTTAGTATCTGGTCTAGCAATATTAGCAGATTCATCACAGAAATAAATAACATACCCATCTAAATCATCATCCAAGAGATCTTTAACCATAGAAATACTAGGTTCAACATTAATTTGCTCAGGAGGTGTATAAGTCCTAGTATTACTCTTACGAACAACAGTCAAAGCTTTAGCATGATCCTTTATCCTAACAGGAAAAGGAGGTTTCTCAACATAAGTAGTAGGAACAATAGGATCACTATAGGTGATAGTCTTTTCTTCAACTGTAATAGGTGCAACTACTCTCACTTCAACGGGAGGATTATATTTAAACCACTTCTCTTTAGGGAGATCAACGTGAGTAGCAAAATATTCACAGAAAGAAGCTACTATCTCAGAGTCAAGTCCATACTTAGTGCTAAATCCACGAAAAGCATCGGTATCCATAAAAAATTTAACACAATCGAACTTAGGTGTCATACCTGACTCCTTACCATCGTCGGAACCCCAATCTTCAGAGTTGCGTTTAATGTTGGGGAATGTAGTAATTTCAAAAAATTTCCTACGCACACGCAAGATCATGGTGATGCATAGCAATGAGAGGGGAGAGTGTTGTCTACATACCCTTGTAGACCGTAAGCGGAAGCGTTAGCACAACGCGGTTGATGTAGTCGTACGTCTTCACGGCCCGACCGATCAAGCACCGAAACTACGACACCTCCGAGTTGTAGCACACGTTCAGCTCGATAACGTCCCTCGAACTCTGATCCAGCCGAGTGTCGAGGGAGAGTTTCGTCAGCACGACGGCGTGGTGACGATCTTGATGTTCTACCGTCGCAGGGCTTCGCCTAAGCACCGGTACGATATTATCGAGGTGGACTATGGTGGAGGGGGCACCACACACGGCTAAGAGATCCAAGGGATCAATTGTTGTGTCTTTTGTGCTAGCCCTGCCCCTCTATTTATATGTTGAGCCCCGGGGTCGAAACTTGGAGCAGAAGCCTCCTCAAAGTCGGTTTTGCCCGAAAGGCAAGAGTCCCACTTGGACTCCAGGACCAAACGCCACAATCCTTGGCGTCTGGCCAAGACGCCATGGGCCTCGGCGTCTGGCCCAGGGCCAGACGCCAGGGTCTCCGGCGTTTGGCCCCCTGGCCTCCGCAAAACTCCTTTTGCACCGACCTAAAGCCTCATGGGCTTGACCCCTTGGCCTAACCATATCATCCAATATATGAATCTTTACGTATCGACCATTTCAAGACTCCTCGTCATGTCCCCGATCTCATCCGGGACTCCGAACTCTTTCGGTACATCAAAACATGTAAACTCATAATATAACTGTCATCGAAACCTTAAGCGTGCGGACCCTACGGGTTCGAGAACAATGTAGACATGACCGAAACACGTTTCCGGTCAATAACCAATAGCGGAACCTGGATGCTCATATTGGCTCCCACATATTCTACGAAGATCTTTATCGGTCAGACCGCATAACAACATACGTTGTTCCCTTTGTCATCGGTATGTTACTTTCCCGAGATTCGATCGTCGGTATCTCAATACCTAGTTCAATCTCGTTACCGGCAAGTCTCTTTACTCGTTACGTAATGCATCATCCCGTAACAAACTCATTAGCTACATTGCTTGCAAGGCTTATAGTGATGTGCATTACCGAGAGGGCCCAGAGATACCTCTCCGACAATCGGAGTGACAAAACCTAATCTCGAAATATGCCAACCCAACATGTACCTTCGGAGACACCTGTAGAGCTCCTTTATAATCACCCAGTTACGTTGTCACGTTTGGTAGCACACAAAGTGTTCCTCCGGTAAACGGGAGTTGCATAATCTCATAGTTACAGGAACATGTATAAGTCATGAAGAAAGCAATAGCAACATACTAAACGATCAAGTGCTAAGCGAATGGAATGGGTCAAGTCAATCACATCATTCTCCTAATGATGTGGTCCCGTTAATCAAATGACAACTCATGTCTATGGTTAGGAAACTTAACCATCTTTGATTAACGAGCTAGTCAAGTAGAGGCATACTAGTGACACTATGTTTGTCTATGTATTTACACATGTATTATGTTTCCGTTTAATACAATTCTAGCATGAATAATAAACATTTATCATGAAATAAGGAAATAAATAATAATATTATTATTGCCTCTAGGGCATATTTCCTTCAGTCTCCCACTTGCACTAGAGTCAATAATCTAGTTCACATCGCCATGTGATTTAACACCAATATTCATATCTGTATATGATTAACACCCATAGTTCACATCGTCATGTGACCAACACCCAAAGGGTTTACTAGAGTCAATAATCTAGTTCACATCGCTATGTGATTAACACCCATAAGAGTACTAAGGTGTGATCATGTTTTGCTCATGAGAGAGGCTTAGTCAACTGGTGTGTCACATTCAGAGCCGTATGTATTTTACAAATATACTATGTCTACAATGCTCTGCACGGAGCTACTATAGCTAATTGCTCCCACTTTCAATATGTATCTAGATTAAGACTTAGAGTCATCTGGATCAGTGCCAAAACTTGTATCGACGTAACCCTTTACGATGAACCTTTTTGTCACCTCCATAATTGAGAAACATATCCTTATTCCACTAAGGATAATTTTGACCAATGTCCAGTGATCTACTCCTAGATCACTATTGTACTCCCTTGCCAAAACAGGGCAAAGTATACAATAGGTCTGGTCCATAGCATAGCATACTTTTATAGAACCTATGACTGATGCATAGGGAATGACTTTCATTCTCTTTCTATTTTCTGTTGTGGTCGGGATTTGAGTCTTACTCAATTTCATACCTTTGCAACACAGGCAAGAACTCTTTCTTTGACTATTCCATTTTGAACTACTTCAAAATCTTGTCAAGGTATGTACTCATTGAAAATCTTATTAAGCGTCTTGATCTATCTCAATAGATCTTGATGCTCAATATGTAAGTAGCTTTACTGAAGTCTTTCTTTTAAAGAACTTCTTTCAAACACTCCTTTATGCTTTGCAGAATAATTCTACATTATTTCCGATCAACAATATGTCATTCACATATACTTATTAGAAATGCTTTAGTGCTCCCACTCACTTTCTTGTAAATACAGGCTTCACCGTAAGTCTGTACAAAACTATATGCTTTGATCAACTTATCAAAGCGTATATTCCAACTCTGAGATGCTTGCACCAGTCGATAGACGGATCGCTGGAGCATGCACACTTTGTTAGCACCTTTAGGATTGACAAAACCTTCTGGTTGTATCATATACAACTCTTCTTTAATAATTCCATTAAGGAATGTAGTTTTGACATCCATTTGCCAAATTTCATAAAATGTGGCAATTGCTAACATGATTCGGACAGACTTAAGCATCGCTACAATTGAGAAAATCTCATTGTAGTCAACACCTTGAACTTGTCAAAAACCTTTTTGCGACAAGTCGAGCTTTGTAGATAGTAACACTACTATCAACGTTCGTCTTCCTCTCGAAGATCCATTTATTTTCTATGGTTTGCCAATCATCGGGCAAGTCCACCAAAGTCCACACTTTGTTCTCATACATGGATCCTATCTCAGATTTCATGGCCTCCAGCCATTTTGCGGAATCTGGGCTCATCATCGCTTCCTCATAGTTCGTAGGTTTATCATGGTCTAGTAACATGACTTCCAGAATAGGATTACCGTAGCACACTGGTGCGGACCATACTCTGGAAGACCTACGAGGTTCTGTAGTAACTTGATCTGAAGTTTCATGATCATCATCATTAGCTTCCTCACTAATTGGTGTAGCAATCACTGGAACTGATTTCTGTGATGAACTACTTTCCAATTCGGGAGAAGGTGCAATTACCTTATCAAGCTCTACTTTCCTCCCACTCACTTCTTTCGAGAGAAACTCCTTCTCTAGAAAGGATCCATTTTTAGCAACGAATATCTTGCCTTCGGATCTGTGATAGAAGGTGTACCCAACAATTTCCTTTGGGTATTCTATGAAGACGCACTTCTCTGATTTGGGTTTGAGCTTATCAGGATGAAACTTTTTCACATAAGCATCGCAGCCCCAAACTTTAAGAAACGGCAACTTGGGTTTCTTGCTAAACCATAGTTCATATGGTGTCGTCTCAACGGATTTAGATGGTGCCCTTTTAACGTGAATGCAGCTGTCTCTAATGCATAACCCCAAAACGATAATGGTAAATCAATAAGAGACATCATAAATCGCACCATATCCAATAAAGTGCGGTTACGATGTTCGGACACACCATAACGTTGTGGTGTTCCAGGTGGCGTGAGCTGTGAAACTATTCCACATTGTTTTAATTGAAGACCAAACTCGTAACTCAAATATTCGTCTCCGCGATCAGATCACAGATACTTTATTTTCTTGTTACGATGATTTTTCCACTTCACTCTGAAATTCTTTGAACCTTTCAATTATTTCAGACTTATGTTTCATCAAGTAGATATACCCATATCTGCTCAAATCATCTTGTGAAGGTCAGAAAATAACGATACTTGCCACGAGCATCAACACTCATTGGATCGCATACATCGGTATGTATTATTTCCAATAAGTCAGTAGCTTGTTCCATTGTTCCAGAGAACGGAGTTTTAGTCATCTTGCCCAAAAGGCACGGTTCGCAAGCATCAAATGATTCATAACCAAGTGATTCCGAAGATCCATATTTATGGAGTTTCTTCATGCGCTTTACACCGATATGACCCAAACGGCAGTGCCACAAATAAGTTGCACTATCATTATTAACTTTGCATCTTTTGGCATCAATATTATGAATATGTGTATCACTATGATCGAGATCCAACAAACTATTTTCATTGGGTGTATAACCATCGACGGTCTTATTCATGTAAACAGAATAACAATTATTCTTTAACTTCAAATGAATAACCGTATCGCAATAAACATGATCAAATCATATTCATGCTCAACGCAAACGCTAAATAACATTTATTTAGTTTTAACACTAATCTCGAAAATATAGGGAGTGTGTGATGATGATCATATCAATCTTGGAACTATTTCCAACACTCATCGTCACTTCCCCTCAACTAGTTTCTGTTTATTATGCAACTCCCGTTTCGAGTTACTACTCTTAGCAACTGAACCAGTATCAAATACCAAGGGGTTGCTATAAACACTAGTAAAGTACACATCAATAACATGTATATCAAATATACCTATGTTCACTTTGCCATCCTTCTTATCCGCCAAATACTTGGGGTAGTTCCACTTCCAGTGACCAGTCCCTTTGTAGTAGAATCACTTAGTCTTAGGCTTAGGTCCAGACTTGGGCTTCTTCACTTGAGCAGCAACTTGCTTGTTGTTCTTCTTGAAGTTCCCCTTCTTCCCTTTGCCCTTTTTCTTGAAACTAGTGACCTTGTCCACCATCAACACTTTGATGTTTTTCTTTGATTTCTACCTTCGCCGATTTTGCATCGCGAAGAGCTTGGGAATTGTTTTTATCATCCTTTGCATATTATAGTTCATCACGAAGTTCTACTAACTTGGTGGTGGTGACTAGAGAATTCTGTCAATCACTATATTATCTGGAAGATTAACTCCCACTTGATTCAAGCGATTGTAGTACCTAGACAATCTAAGCACATGCTCATTAGTTAAGCGATTCTCCTCCATCTTTTAGCTATAGAACTTGTTGGAGACTTCATATCTCTCAACTCTGGTATTTGCTTGAAGTATTAACTTCAACTCCTAGAACATCTCATATGGTCCATGACGTTCAAAACGTCTTTGAAGTCCCGATTCTAAGCCATAAAGCATGGTGCACAAAACTATCAAGTAGTCATCATATTGAGCTAGCCAAACGTTCATAACGTCTGCATCTGCTCCTGCAATAGGTCCGTCACCTAGCGGTGCATCAAGGACATAATTATTCTGCGCAGCAATGAGGGTAAACCTCAGATCACGGATCCAATCCGCATCATTGCTACTAACATCTTTCAACATAGTTTTCTCTAGGAACATATCAAAATAAACATATGAAAGCAACAACGCGAGCTATTGATCTACAACATAATTTGCAAAATACTACCAGGACTAAGTTCATGATAAATTTAAGTTCAATTAATCATATTACTTAAGAACTCCCACTTAGAAAGACATCCCTCTAATCCTCTAAGTGATCACGTGACCCATATCAACTACACCATGTCCGATCGTCACGTGAGATGGAGTAGTTTCAATGGTGAACATCAATATGTTGATCATATCTACTATATAATTCACGCTCGACTTTCGGTCTCCGTGTTTCGAGGCCATATCTGTTATATGCTAGGCTTGTCAAGTTTAACCTGAGTATTCTGCGTGTGCAACTGTTTTGCACCCGTTGTATTTGAACGTAGAGCCTATCACACCCGATCATCATGTGGTGTCTCAGCACGAAGAACTTTCGCAACGGTGCATACTCAGGGAGAACACTTCTTGATAATTTTTAGTGAGTGATCATCTTAAAATGCTACCGTCAATCAAAGCAAGTAAGATGCATAAAGGATAAACATCACATGCAATCAATATAAGTGATATGATATGGCCATCATCATCTTGTGCTTGTGATCTCCATCTCCGAAGCACCGTCGTGATCACCATCGTCACCGGCGCGACACCTTGATCTCCATCGTAGCATCGTTGTCGTTACGCCATCTATTGCTTCTACGACTATCGCTACCGATTAGTGATAAAGTAAAGCAATTACAGGGCGTTTGCATTTCATACAATAAAGCGACAACCATATGGCTCCTGCGAGTTGCCGATAACTTCGGTTACAAAACATGATCATCTCATACAATAAAATATAGCATCACGTCTTGACCATATCACATCACAACATGCCCTGCAAAAACAAGTTAGACGTCCTCTACTTTGTTGTTGCAAATTTTACGTGGCTGCTACGGGCTTAGCAAGAACCGTTCTTACCTACGCATCAAAACCACAACGATAGTTCGTCAAGTTAGTGTTGTTTTAACCTTCGCAAGGACCGGGCGTAGCCACAATCGGTTCAACTAAAGTGAGAGAGACAGACACCCGCCAGTCACATTTAAGCACGAGTGCTCGTAACGGTGAAACCAGTCTCGCGTAAGCGTACGCGTAATGTCGGTCCGGGCCGCTTCATCTCACAATACCGCTGAACCAAAGTATGACATGCTGGTAAGCAGTATGACTTGTATCGCCCACAACTCACTTGTGTTCTACTCGTGCATATGACATCTACGCATAAAACCAGGCTTAGATGCCACTGTTGGGGAACGTAGTAATTTTAAAAAATTTCCTACGCACACGCAAGATCATGGTGATGCATAGCAACGAGAGGGGAGAGTGTTGTCTACATACCCTTGTAGACCGTAAGCGGAAGCGTTAGCACAACGCGGTTGATGTAGTCGTACATCTTCACGGCCCGACCGATCAAGCACCGAAACTACAACACCTCCGAGTTGTAGCACACATTCAGCTCGATAACGTCCCTGGAACTCCGATCCAACCGAGTGTCGAGGGAGAGTTCCGTCAGCACGACGGCGTGGTGACGATCTTGATGTTCTACCGTCGCAGGGCTTCGCCTAAGCACCGGTACGATATTATCGAGGTGGACTATGGTGGAGGGGGCACCACACACGGCTAAGAGATCCAAGGGATCAATTGTTGTGTCTTTGGTGCTAGCCCTGCCCCTCTATTTATATGTTGAGCCCCGGGGTCGAAACTTGGAGCAGAAGCCTCCTCAAAGTCGGTTTTGCCCGAAAGGCAAGAGTCCCACTCGGACTCCAGGACCAAACGCCACAATCCTTGGCGTCTGGCCAAGACGCCATGGGCCTCGGCGTCTGGCCCAGGGCCAGACGCCAGGGTCTCCGGCGTTTGGCCCCCTGGCCTCCGCAAAACTCCTTTTGCACCGACCTAAAGCCTCATGGGCTTGACCCCTTGGCCTAACCATATCATCCAATATATGAATCTTTACGTATCGACCATTTCAAGACTCCTCGTCATGTCCCCGATCTCATCCGGGACTCCGAACTCTTTCGGTACATCAAAACATGTAAACTCATAATATAACTGTCATCGAAACCTTAAGCGTGCGGACCCTACGGGTTCGAGAACAATGTAGACATGACCGAAACACGTTTCCGGTCAATAACCAATAGCGGAACCTGGATGCTCATATTGGCTCCCACATATTCTACGAAGATCTTTATCGGTCAGACCGCATAACAACATACGTTGTTCCCTTTGTCATCGGTATGTTACTTGCCCGAGATTCGATCGTCGGTATCTCAATACCTAGTTCAATCTCGTTACCGGCAAGTCTCTTTACTCGTTACATGCATCATCCCGTAACTAACTCATTAGCTACATTGCTTGCAAGGCTTATAGTGATGTGCATTACCGAGAGGGCCCAAAGATACCTCTCCGATAATCGGAGTGACAAAACCTAATCTCGAAATATGCCAACCCAACATGTACCTTCGGAGACACCTGTAGAGCTCCTTTATAATCACCCAGTTACGTTCTGATGTTTGGTAGCACACAAAGTGTTCCTCCGGTAAACGGGAGTTGCATAATCTCATTGTTACAGGAACATGTATAAGTCATGAAGAAAGCAATAGCAACACACTAAACGATCAAGTGCTAAGCTAACGGAATGGGTCAAGTCAATCACATCATTCTCCTAATGATGTGGTCCCGTTAATCAAATGACAACTCATGTCTATGGTTAGGAAACTTAACCATCTTTGATTAACGAGCTAGTCAAGTAGAGGCATACTAGTGACACTATGTTTTGAAGGAAATATGCCCTAGAGGCAATAATAAAGTTATTATTTATTTCCTCATATCATGATAAATGTTTATTATTCATGCTAGAATTGTATTAACCGGAAACATGATACATGTGTGAATACATAGACAAACACATAGTCACTAGTATGCCTCTACTTGACTAGCTCATTAATCAAAGATGGTTATGTTTCCTAACCATAGACATGTGTTGTCATTTGATTAAAGGGATCACATCATTAGGAGAATGATGTGATTGACATGACCCATTCTGTTAGCCTAGCACTTGATCGTTTAGTATACTGTTATTGCTTTCTTCATGACTTATACAAAGTTCCTGCAACTATTAGATTGTGCAACTCCCGTTTACCGGAAGAACACTTTGTGTGCTACCAAACGTCACAACGTAACTGGGTGATTATAGAGGTGCTCTACAGGTGTTTCCGAAGGTACATGTTAGGTTGGCATAATTCGAGATTAGGATTTGTCACTCCGATTGTCGGAGAGGTATCTCTGGGCCCTCTCGGTAATACTCATCACCTAAGCCTTGCAAGCATGTAACTAATGAGTTAGTTATGAGATGATGTATTATGGAACGAGTAAGGAGACTTGCCGGTAACGAGATTGAACTAGGTATTGGATACCGACGATCAAATCTCGGGCAAGTAACATACCGATGACAAAGGGAACAAAGTATGTTGTTATGCGGTTTGACCGATAAAGATCTTCGTAGAATATGTAGGAACCAATATGGGCATCCAGGTCCCACTATTGGTTATTGACCGAGAATGGTTTTAGGTCATTTCTACATAGTTCTCGAACCCGTAGGGTCCGCACGCTTAACGTTTCAATGACAGTTTTATTATGAGTTTATAAGTTTGATGTACCGAAGTTTGTTCGGAGTCCCGGATGTGATCACGGACATGACGAGGAGTCTCAGAATGGTCGAGACATAAAGATTGATATATTGGAAGCCTATGTTTGGACATTGGAATGGTTCCGGGTGAAATCGGCATTTTACCGAAGTACCGGGAGGTTACCGGAACCCCCCGGGGGGTTAATGGGCCTACATGGGCCAAGAGGGAGAAGAGGAAGGAGCAAGGAGGGGGCCGCGCGCCCCTCCCCCTCCTAGTCCGAATAGGACAAGTTAAGGGGGGCGACGCCCCCCTTTCCTTCTCCTCTTCCTCCTCTTTCCCCCTCTCTCCTACTCCAACTTGGAAAAGGGGAGTCCTACTCCCACCGGGAGTAGGACTCCCCCCTTGGCGCGCCCCCTTAGGCCGGCGGCCTCCTCCCCCTGGCTCCTTTATATACGGGGGTGGGGGGCACCCCATAGACACACAAGTTGATCTACGGATCGTTCCTTAGCCGTGTGCGGTGCCCCCTTCCACCATATTCCACCTCGGTCATATCGTCGCGGAGTTTAGGCGAAGCCCTGCACCGGTAGAACATCATCATCGTCACCACGATGTCGTGCTGACGGAACTCATCTCCGGAGCCTTTGCTGGATCGGAGGGCCGGAGATCATCATCGAGCTGAATGTGTGCTGAACTCGGAGGCTCCGTACGTTCGGTGCTTGGATCGGTCGGATCGTGAAGACGTACGACTACATCAACCGCGTTGTGCTAACGCTTCCGCTTACGTTCTACGAGGGTACGTGGACAAACACTCTCCCCTCTCGTTGCTATGCCATCACCATGATCTTGCGTGTGCGTAGGAATTTTTTTGAAATTACTACGTTCCCCAACAATGGCATCCGAGACTAGGTTTTATGTGTTGATGTTATATGCACGAGTAGAACACAAGTGAGTTGTGGACGATATAAGTCATACTGCCTACCAGCATGTCATACTTTGGTTCAGCGGTATTGTGAGATGAAGCGGCCCGGACCGACATTACGCGTACGCTTACGCGAGACTGGTTTCACCGTTACGAGCACTCGTGCTTAAAGGTGGCTCGCGGGTGTCTGTCTCTCTCACTTTAGTTGAACCGAGTGTGGCTACGCCCGGTCCTTGCGAAGGTTAAAACGGAGTCTATTTGACAAACTATCGTTGTGGTTTTGATGCGTAGGTGAGAACGGTTCTTGCTAAGCCCGTAGCAGCCACGTAAAATTTGCAACAACAAAGTAGAGGACGTCTAACTTGTTTTTGCAGGGCATGTTGTGATGTGATATGGTCAAGACGTGATGCTATATTTTATTGTATGAGATGATCATGTTTTGTAACCGAAGTTATCGGCAACTGGCAGGAGCCATATGGTTGTCGCTTTATTGTATGAAATGCAAACGCCCTGTAATTGCTTTACTTTATCACTAAGCGGTAGCGATAGTCGTAGAAGAAATAGATGGCGTAAACGACAACGATGCTACGATGGAGATCAATGTGTCGCGCCGGTGACGATGGTGATCACGACGGTGCTTCGGAGATGGAGATCACAATCACAAGATGATGATGGCCATATCATATCACTTATATTGATTGCATGTGTTGTTTATCCTTTATGCATCTTATCTTGCTTTGATTGACGGTAGCATTTTAAGATGATCTCTCACTAAAATTATCAAGTAGTGTTCTCCCTGAGTATGCACCGTTGCCAAAGTTCGTCGTGCCGAGACACCACGTGGTGATCGGGTGTGATAAGCTCTACGTCCATCTACAACGGGTGCAAGCCAGTTTTGCACACGCAGAATACTCAGGTTAAACTTGACGAGCCTAGCATATGCAGATATGGCCTCGGAACACGGAGACCGAAAGGTCGAGCGTGAATCATATAGTAGATATGATCAACATAGTGATGTTCACCATTGAAAACTACACCATCTCACGTGATGATCGGTTATGGTTTAGTTGATTTGGATCACGTAATCACTTAGATGACTAGAGAGATGTCTGTCTAAGTGGGAGTTCTTTAGTAATATGATTAATTGAACTTAAATTTATCATGAACTTAGTACCTGATAGTATCTTGCTTGTCTATGTTTGTTTGTAGATAGATGGCTCGTGCTGTTGTTCCGTTGAATTTCAATGCGTTCCTTGAGAAAGCAAAGTTGAAAGATGATGGTAGCAATTACACGGACTGGGTCCGTAACCTGAGGATTATCCTCATTGCTGCACAGAAGAGTTACGTCCTGGAAGCACCGCTGGGTGCCAGGCCTGCTGCTGATGCAACTGACGACGTTAAGAACGTCTGGCAGAGCAAAGCTGATGACTACTCTATAGTTCAGTGTGCCATGCTTTACGGCTTGGAACCGGGTCTTCAACGACGTTTTGAACGTCATGGAGCATATGAGATGTACCAGGAGTTGAAGTTAATATTTCAAGAAAATGCCCGGATTGAGAGATATGAAGTCTCCAATAAGTTCTATAGCTGCAAGATGGAGGAGAATAGTTCTGTCAGTGAACACATACTCAGAATGTCTGGGTATAATAGTCACTTGATTCAACTGGGAGTTAATCTTCCTGATGATAGTGTCTTTGACAGAATTCTCCAATCACTGCCACCAAGCTACAAGAGCTTCGTGATGAACTATAATATGCAAGGGATGAACAAGACTATTCCCGAGCTCTTCGCGATGCTGAAAGCCGTGGAGGTAGAAATCAAGAAGGAGCATCAAGTGTTGATGGTCAACAAGACCACTAGTTTCAAGAAGAAGGGCAAAGGGAAAAAGAAGGGGAACTTCAAGAAGAACGGCAAGCAAGTTGCTGCTCAAGAGAAGAAACCCAAGTCTGGACCTAAGCCTGAAACTGAGTGCTTCTACTGCAAGCAGACTGGACACTGGAAGCGGAACTGCCCCAAGTATTTGGCGGATAAGAAGGATGGCAAAGTGAGCAAAGGTATATGTGATATACATGTTATTGATGTGTACCTAACTAGAGCTCGTAGTAGCACCTGGGTATTTGATACTGGTTCTGTTGCTAATATTTGCAACTCGAAACAGGGACTACGGAATAAGCGAGCACTTGACTAGGACGAGGTGATCGCAGTCGGCACACTACTTCTACATCTACCTTCGGGATTAGTTTTAGACCTGAATAATTGTTATTTGGTGCTAGCGTTGAGCATGAACATTATATCTGGATCTTGTTTGATGCGAGACGGTTATTCATTTAAATCAGAGAATAATGGTTGTTCTATTTATATGAGTAATATCTTTTATGGTCATGCACCCTTGAAGAGTGGTCTATTTTTATTGAATCTCGATAGTAGTGATACACATATTCATAATGTTGAAGCCAAAAGATGCAGAGTTGATAATGATAGTGCAACTTATTTGTGGCACTGCCGTTTAGGTCATATCGGTGTAAAATGCATGAAGAAACTCCATACTGATGGACTTCTAGAATCACTTGATTATGAATCACTTGGTACTTGCGAACCGTGCCTCATGGGCAAGATGACTAAAACACCGTTCTCCGGAACTATGGAGAGAGCAACAGATTTGTTGGAAATCATACATACAGATGTATGTGGACCGATGAATGTTGAGGCTCGTGGCGGATATCGTTATTTTCTCACCTTCACAGATGATTTGAGCAGATATGGGTATATCTACTTAATGAAGCACAAGTCTGAAACATTTGAAAAGTTCAAAGAATTTCAGAGTGAAGTGGAAAATCATCGTAACAAGAAAATAAAGTTTCTACGATCTGATCGTGGAGGAGAATATTTGAGTTACGAGTTTGGTTTACATTTGAAACAATGCGGAATAGTTTCGCAACTCACATCACCCGGAACACCACAACGAAATGGTGTGTCCGAACGTCGTAATCGTACTTTACTTGATATGGTGCGATCTATGATGTCTCTTACCGATTTACCGCTATCGTTTTGGGGTTATGCTTTAGAGACGGCCGCATTCACGTTAAATAGGGCACCATCTAAATCCGTTGAGACGACGCCTTATGAACTGTGGTTTGGCAAGAAACCAAAGTTGTCGTTTCTTAAAGTTTGGGGCTGCGATGCTTATGTGAAGAAACTTCAACCAGATAAGCTCGAACCCAAATCGGAGAAATGTGTCTTCATAGGATACCCAAAAGAAACTGTTGGGTACACCTTCTATCACAGATCCGAAGGCAAGACATTCGTTGCTAAGAATGGATCCTTTCTAGAGAAGGAGTTTCTCTCGAAAGAAGTGAGTGGGAGGAAAGTAGAACTTGATGAGATAACTATATCTACTCCCTTATTGGAAGGTAGTTCATCATGAGAACCGGTTCCTGTGACGACTACACCAATTAGTGAGGAAGCTAATGATATTGATCATGAAACTTCAGATCAAGTTTCTGCTGAACCTCGTAGGTCTACCAGAGTAAGATCCACACCAGAGTGGTACGGTAATCCTATTCTGGAAGTCATGTTACTTAACCATGATGAACCTATGAACTATGAGGAAGCGATGATGAGCCCAGATTCCGCAAAATGGCTAGAGGCCATGAAATCTGAGATGGGATCCATGTATGAAAACAAAGTATGGACTTTGGTTGACTTGCCCGATTATCGGCAAGCCATTGAGAATAAATGGATCTTTAAGAAGAAGACTGATGCTGATGGTAATGTTACTGTCTATAAAGCTCGACTTGTTGCGAAAGGTTTTCGACAAGTTCAAGGGGTTGACTACGATGAGACTTTCTCACCCGTAGCGATGCTTAAGTCTGTCCGAATCATGTTGGCTATTGCTGCATTTCATGATTATGAAATTTGGCAAATGGATGTCAAGACTGCATTCTTGAATGGATTTCTAGAAGAAGAGTTGTATATGATGCAGCCGGAAGGTTTTGTTGATCCAAAAGGTGCTGACAAAGTATGCAAGCTCCAGCGTTCCATTTATGGACTGGTGCAAGCATCTTGGAGTTGGAATAAACGCTTTGATAGTGTAATCAAAGCATATGGTTTTATACAGACTTTTGGAGAAGCCTGTATTTACAAGAAAGTGAGTGGGAGCTCTGTAGCATTTCTAGTTTTATATGTTGATGACATATTATTAATTGGAAATGATATAGAATTTCTGGATAGCATAAAGGGATACTTGAATAAAAGTTTTTCAATGAAAGACCTCGGTGAAGCTGCTTACATATTGGGCATCAAGATCTATAGAGATAGATCAAGACGCTTAATAGGACTTTCACAAAGCACATACCTTGACAAAATTTTGAAAAAGTTCAAAATGGATCAGGCAAAGAAAGGATTCTTGCCTATACTACAAGGTGTGAAGTTGAGTCAAACTCAATGCCCGACCACAGCAGAAGATAGAGAGAAAATGAAAAATGTTCCCTATGCTTCAGCCATAGGCTCTATCATGTATGCAATGCTGTGTACCAGACCTGACGTATGCTTAGCAATAAGTTTGGCAGGAAGGTACCAAAGTAATCCAGGAGTGGATCACTGGACAGCGGTCAAGAACATCCTGAAATACCTGAAAAGGACTAAGGATATGTTTCTCGTATATGGAGGTGACAAAGAGCTAGTCGTAAATGGTTACGTCGATGCAAGCTTTGACACTGATCCGGACGATTCTAAATCGCAAACCGGATACGTGTTTTTATTAAACGGTGGAGCTGTAAGTTGGTGCAGTTCTAAACAAAGCGTCGTGGCGGGATCTACATGTGAAGCGGAGTACATAGCTGCTTCTGAAGCAGCGAATGAAGGAGTCTGGATGAAGGAGTTCATTTCCGATCTAGGTGTCATACCTAGTGCATCGGGACCAATGAAGATCTTCTGTGACAATACTGGTGCAATTGCCCTGGCAAAGGAATCCAGATTTCACAAGAGGACCAAACACATCAAGAGACGCTTCAATTCCATTCGGGACCAAGTCCAAGTGGGAGACATAGAGATTTGCAAGATACATACGGATCTGAATGTTGCAGACCCGTTGACTAAGCCTCTCTCACGAGCAAAACATGATCAGCACCAAGACTCCATGGGTGTTAGAATCATTACTATGTAATCTAGATTATTGACTCTAGTGCAAGTGGGAGACTGAAGGAAATATGCCCTAGAGGCAATAATAAAGTTATTATTTATTTCCTCATATCATGATAAATGTTTATTATTCATGCTAGAATTGTATTAACCGGAAACATGATACATGTGTGAATACATAGACAAACACATAGTCACTAGTATGCCTCTACTTGACTAGCTCATTAATCAAAGATGGTTATGTTTCCTAACCATAGACATGTGTTGTCATTTGATTAAAGGGATCACATCATTAGGAGAATGATGTGATTGACATGACCCATTCTGTTAGCCTAGAACTTGATCATTTAGTATACTGCTATTGCTTTCTTCATGACTTATACAAAGTTCCTTCAACTATGAGATTGTGCAACTCCCGTTTACCGGAAGAACACTTTGTGTGCTACAAAACGTCACAACGTAACTGGGTGACTATAAAGGTGCTCTACAGGTGTTTCCGAAGGTACATGTTGGGTTGGCATAATTCGAGATTAGGATTTGTCACTCCGATTGTCGGAGAGGCAAATCTCTGGGCCCTCTCGGTAATACTCATCACCTAAGCCTTGCAAGCATGTAACTAATGAGTTAGTTATGAGATGACGTATTAAGGAACGAGTAAAGAGACTTGCCGGTAACGAGATTGAACTAGGTATTGGATACCGATGATCAAATCTCGGGCAAGTAACATACCGATGACAAAGGGAACAAAGTATGTTGTTATGCGGTTTGACCGATAAAGATCTTCATAGAATATGTAGGAACCAATATGGGCATCCAGGTACCGCTATTGGTTATTGACCGAGAATGGTTTTAGGTCATGTCTACATAGTTCTCGAACCCGTAGGGTCCGCACGCTTAACGTTTTGATGACAGTTTTATTATGAGTTTATAAGTTTTGATGTACCGAAGTTCGTTCGGAGTCCCGGATGTCATCACGGACATGACGAGGAGTCTTGGAATGGTCGAGACATAAAGATTGATATATTGGAAGCCTATGTTTGGACATCGGAATGGTTCCGGGTGAAATCGACATTTTACCGGAGTACCGGGAGGTTACCGGAACCCCCCCAGGGGGGTTAATGGGCCTACATGGGTCAAGAGGGAGAAGAGGAAGGAGCAAGGAGGGGGCCGCGCGCCCCTCCCCCTCCTAGTCCGAATAGGACAAGGGAAGGGGGGCGGCGCCCCCCCTTTCCTTCTCCTCTTCCTCCTCTTTCCCCCTCTCTCCTACTCCAACTTGGAAAAGGGGAGTCCTACTCCCGGTGGGAGTAGGACTCCCCCCTTGGCGCGCCCCCTTAGGCCGGCGGCCTCCTCCCCCTAGCTCCTTTATATACGGGGGCGGGGGGCACCCCATAGACACACAAGTTGATCTACGGATCGTTCCTTAGCCGTGTGCGGTGCCCCCTTCCACCATATTCCACCTCGGTCATATCGTCGCGGAGTTTAGGCGAAGCCCTGCGCCAGTAGAACAACATCATCGTCACCACGCCGTCGTGCTGACGGAACTCATCTCCGGAGCCTTTGCTGGATCGGAGGGCCGGAGATCGTCATCGAGCTGAACGTGTGCTGAACTCGGAGGCTCCGTACGTTCGGTGCTTGGATCGGTCGGATCGTGAAGACGTACGACTACATCAACCGCGTTGTGCTAACGCTTCCGCTTACGGTCTACGAGGGTACGTGGACAAACACTCTCCCCTCTCATTGCTATGCCATCACCATGATCTTGCGTGTGCGTAGGATTTTTTTTGAAATTACTACATTCCCCAACATGTTTGTCTATGTATTCACACTTGTATTATGTTTCCGGTTAATACAATTCTTGCATGAATAATAAACATTTATCATGAAATAAGGAAATAAATAATAACTTTATTATTGCCTCTAGGGCATATTTTATTCATTTAATTCCTTCCAATAAGTCCCATTTGAAATCAATAGTCTTCAACATATAAGAACCAGCACAGGAAGTATCGAGCAGGTTGCGATCATTAAGAGAAAGCCAAGCATAAAAGTTTTGAATAATCATTTCTCGGGAGAGCTCATGATTGGGGCATGAATATAACATTGACTTAAGCCTCCCCCAATCTTGAGCGATGCTTTCTCCTTCGCGAGGCCAGAAATCATATATGTAATTACGATCACGATGAACAAGATGCATAGGATAGAACTTCTGGTGAATTTCCAACTTCAATTGCTTATAATTCCAAGATCTCGTATCATCACATGGCCTATACCATGTCAATGCATCTCCCTTAAAAGATAAAGGGAAGACCTTCCTTTTGACAACATCATCGGGAATACCTGCAAGCATAAATAATCCACAAACTTCATCCACAAAGATAAGGTGTAAATCGGGATGCAACGTTCCATCTCCTGCAAATAGATTAGCTAGCAGTTTCTCTATCATACCCGAAGGAATCTCAAAGTAAATATTTTCATAAAGTTCAGTAGGTTGAGGAGCAACTCTTTGCTCTTCTGGTCGGGGTGAAGATACCCCGAACAAGCCCCTTAGAGGATTAGTTTCCATAGTGACAAGTAACAGAAAATTTCAGCACACTATATAAATGTTTCCTTACCAAGTTCCACTCACCAAAAATGCTACACTCCCCGGCAACGGCGCCAGAAAAGAGTCTTGATGACCCACAAGTGTAGGGGATCAATCGTAGTCCTTTCGATAAGTAAGAGTGTCGAACCCAATGAGGAGCAGAAGGAAATAATAAGCGGTTTTCGGTAAGGTTTTCTCTGCAACCACTAAAATTGTAGGTGATAGATAGTTTTGTGATAAGATAAATAGTAACGAGTAACAAGTAAATAAAGTAAACAAAGTGCAGCAAGGTGGCCCAATCCTTTATGTAGCAAAGGATTAGCCTGGACTATTTCTAATAATGAGAAAGGAGCTCCCGAGGACAAATGGGAATTATCGTCAAGCTAGTTTTCATCACGTTCATATGATTCGCGTTCGATACTTTGATAATTTGGTATGTGGGTGGACCAGTGCTTGGGTACTGCCCTTACTTGGACAAGCATCCCACTTATGATTAACCCCTATTGCAAGCGTCCGCAACTACAAAAGAAGTATTAAGGTAAACCTAACCACAACATTAAACATATGGATCCAAATCATCCCCTAACGAAGCAACACATAAACTAGGGTTTAAGCTTCTGTCACTCTAGCAACCCATCATCTACTTATTACTTCCCTATGCCTTCCTCTAGGCCGAAATAATGGTGAAGTTTCATGTAGTCGACATTCACATAACACCACTAGAGGAAAAGACAACATACATCTCATCAAAATATCAAACGAATACCAAATTCACATGACTACTAATAGCAAGACTTCACCCATGTCCTCAGGAACAAACGTAACTACTCACAAAGCATATTCATGTTCATAATCAGAGGAGTAATAATATGCATAAAGGATCTGAACATATGATGTTCCACCAAAAACCAATTAGCATCAACTACAAGGAGTAATCAACATTAGTAGCAACCCACAGGTACCAATTTGTGGTTTCGATACAAGATTGGATACAAGAGATGAACTAGGGTTTTGAGAGGAGATGGTGCTGGTGAAGATGTTGATGGAGATTGACCCCCTCCCGATGAGAGGATCGTTGTTGATGATGTTGGAGATGATTTCCCCCTCCCGGAGGGAAGTGTACCCGACAGAACAGCTCCGCCAGAGCCCTAGATTGGTTCCGCCAAGGTTCCGCCTCGTGGCAGCGGAGTTTCATCCCATTAGCTTGCCCACGATTTTTTCCAGGGTAGAAGATCTCATATAGCAGAAGATGGACACCGGAGGCCCACCAGGGGGCCCAGGAGATAGGGGGGCGCGCCCAGTAGGGGGGGGGGGGCGCCCCCCACTCTCCTGGCCAAAGTGTGGGCCCCCTGGTGTATTTCTTTCACTCAATAATTTTTATTAATTCCAAAGACATGTTTCGTGGAGTTTCAGGATTTTTGGAGGAGTGCAGAATAGGTTTCCAATGTTTGCTCCTTTTCCAGCCAGAATTCCAGCTGCCGGCATTCCCCCTCTTCATGGTAAACCTTGTAAAATAAGAGAGAATAACCATAAGTATTGAGATATAATGTGTAATAACAGTCCATAATGCAATAAATATTGATATAAAAAGCATGATGCAAAATGGTCGTATCAAGGCCCATGGCATCATTTGGATGGTTTCGGTCCATGTTTAGCCAATAGCACCCCTGAGCTCCTTGCTGGCAAGGGTTGCACTCTTGTACAAGAGGACTGAGGCACACATAAATCCACTAAAATCAAGAGTAGGGTTTGACGCATCTTTGCGGCCCGAACCTGGGTAAATCCACTATGTGTTGATCGTGGTTCTTGCCACTCTTTGTGTGTTGCGTACCCCTTCACCGAACGGAAAAGGCCTGTCTTGGCCCCATAGATTGTCGTACACCAACACCACGCCTCCATGCTCGTAAGGCCACAAAAGATGAGGAAGATTAGTGGCGCCGTCGACAGGAGGAAGGAATCCTAGTCGCATGTTCACTTAGGCGGAGAGACGAAGCAGTAAGTCTGAGTTGATGGCGTGCAAAAGCTTTATTCAATCGAAACAACAGATACATCATTTACAAGGAATGCTACTATCTCTATTCTCTTTCAAAGGCTCTACAAACCAATCAATAGTACAAGAAAGTCTAGCCAGCCTAGCAAGCTCATGAGAAAAACCTTATTTGCTTCTCTGTTACAATGTTTCGATCTAGAAATAGGAAAATCACAAGCAACAAAATAGCAATCCTAAAAAAATTCTCATTGCCGCTCCTGTCGACCGCCCTCCTGTTTGGGAACGTAGCATGCAATTTCAAAAAACTTCCTACGATCACGCAAGATCTATATGAAGGAAATATGCCATAGAGGCAATAATAAAGTTGTTATTTATATTTCCTTATATCATGATAAATGTTTATTATTCATGCTAGAATTGTATTAACCAGAAACTTAGTACATGTGTGAACATATAGACAAAACATAGTGTCCCTAGTATGCCTCTACTTGACTAGCTCGTTAATCAAAGATGGTTATGTTTCCTAATCATAGACATGTGTTGTCATTTGATGAACGGGATCACATCATTAGGAGAATGATGTGATGGACTAGACCCATCCGTTATCTTAGCATTATGATCGTTACAGTTTCATTGCTACTGCTTTCTTCATGATTTATACACGTTCCTCGGACGATGAGATTATGCAACTCTCGAATACCGGAGGAACACCTTGTGTGCTATAAAACGTCACAACATAAATGGGTGATTATAAAGGTGCTCTACAGGTGTCTCTGAAGGTGTTTATTGGGTCGGCATAGATCGAGATTACGATTTATCACTCCGTGTATCGGAGAGGTATCTCTAGGCCCTCTCGGTAACGCTCATCACTATAAGCCTTGCAAGTAATGTGATTAATGAGTTAGTTGCGGGATGAAGCATTACAGAACAAGTAAAGAGACTTGCCAGTAACGAGATTGAACTAGGTATGATGATACCGACGATCAAATCTCAGGCAAGTAGCATACTGCTGACAAAGGGAACAACGTATTTGTTATGCAATTTTACCGATAAAGATCTTCGTAGAATATGTAGGAGCCAATATGAGCATCCAGGTTCCGCTATTGGTTATTGACCGGAGATGTGTCTCAGTCATGTCTACATAGTTCTCGAACCCGTAGGGTCCGCACGCTTAACGTTCGATGACGATTTGTATTATGAGTTATGTGTTTTGATGACCAAAGTTTGTTTGGAGTCCCGGATGTGATCATGGACATGACGAGGACTCTCGAAATGGTTGAGACATAAAGATTGTTATATTGGAAGGCTATGTCTGGACACCGGAAAGGTTCCGAGTGGTTCAGGCATTTTTCCGGAGTACCGGGAGGTTACCGGAACCTCCCGGGGAGTTAATGGGCCTTAATGGGCCATGGTGGAAGAGAGGAGGAGGCGGCCAGGTGGGGGCACGCCCCCCCAAGCTCAATCCAAATTGGAAAGGGGCCGGCCCCGCTTTCCTTCTCTCCCTCTCCCTCTTCCTTCTTCTCCTACTCCAACTAGGGAAGGGGGGAAACCTACTCCTACTAGGAGTAGGACTCCCCCCCTTGGGTGAGCCATAGAGAGGGCCGGCCCTCCCCTCCTCCACTCGTTTATATACGGGGGAGGGGGTGTCGGTGTCAAAACCGGCGGATCTCGGGTAGGGGGTCCCGATCTGTGCTTCTAAGGCTAATGGTAACAGGAGGCAAGGGACACGATGTTTTACCCAGGTTCGGGCCCTCTCGATGGACATAAAACCCTACTTCTTGCTTGATTGATCTTGATGATATGAGTATTACAAGAGTTGATCTACCACAAGATCATAGAGGCTAAACCCTAGAAGCTAGCCTATGATGATTATGATTGTCCCTATACGGACCAAACCCTTCGGTTTATATAGACACCGGAGGGGGCTAGGGTTTACACAGAGTCGGTTACAAAGAAGGAGATCTAATGTCCGGATCGCCAAGCTTGTCTACCACGCAAAGGAGAGTCCTATCCGGACACGGGACGAAGTTTTGAGTCTTGTATCTTCATGGTCCAACAGTCCGGCCAAAGAATATAGTCCGGCTGTCCGGATACCCCCTAATCCAGGACTCCCTCAGTAGCCCCTGAACCAGGCTTCAATGATGATGAGTCCGGCGCGTAGATTGTCTTCATCATTGCAAGGCGGGTTCCGTCTCCGAATACTCCAAAGTAGATTAAGGATTGTGTCTGGCTCTGCGAGATAATTTCTGCACACCACCGTAGAGAGCATAACACTTCACAAATCTGATTTGCTGACAACAATTTTTTTAACGGTGTGCCCTTACGCCGTGGCCTGGTCCAGCACGGACCGGTTTTTCTCAGCGTGCCTCGATACACGTTGCGAGGCGGTTTCATTGGCACGCCTCGCCAGAACAGAGATCGTGTTCCTCTTATCGTGGGATCTTCCATCAATATGGGCGCGTGCAACCCCACGACGCCTGTTGGTATGACTCCGTGTTTTTAGGTAAGTCCCAAGCGGTTACGCTGAGGACGCTTGATATTCACCCCCTTTATAGAGGGGCCGAGGCCTATCCCTCTTTTATACCACGCTTGCGCCTTTTCGTATCTCGAGTTCTAACACCCGATGCCCAAGCTCAGGCACTTCGGATCTTCAATCATGTCCGGATCCAACCTTCAAGGCCGGTGGATGACCTCCTCGTGCACAGAGGGGGACATCGTGAAGCTTAGGGAGGTTAGATATCTGACCGCTGATATCAAGCACAGGCTTCCTGCTCTAGGGCAGGTCATCCCTACTCCCGATCCTAACGAGAGCATCGTATTTGTTTCTCACTTCCTCCGCGGCCTAGGCTTCACCCTTGATCCCTTTGTAAGAGGGCTCATGTTCTATTACGGGCTAGATTTTCATGATCTAGCTCCGGACGCCATCCTTCACATCTCGTCATTCATCGTTGTGTGCGAAGCCTTCCTCCACATCACCCCGCACTTCGGCTTACGGCTCAAGACCTTCAATGTGAAGCCGAAGATGATTGAGGGGCGACACGCGGAGTGTGGAGGTGCTGCAATAAGCAGGAACGACGGCGCCCCATGGCCAGAGGGCTTCTTCTCGAAGGTGTCCGATCTATGGCAGCGGAGGTGGTTTTACGTCACGGCTCCCAGAGGCACAAAGTGGGTGGCTGCCCCCGACTTCTATTCGGGCCCTCCGCCTCAACAGGCGTCATGGGCCAATGTGGGACGGGATTGGGGGCCTGCTAATGATGTACCAACATTGCAGAGCCGCATCCGGGAGCTTTGATAACCCACAAGTATAGGGGATCGCAACAGCTTTCGAGGGTAGAGTATTCAACCCAAATTTATTGATTCGACACAAGGGGAGCAAAAGAATATTCTTGAGTATTAGCAGTTGAGTTGTCAATTCAACCACACTTGGATAACTTAGTGTCTGCAGCAAAGTGTTTAGTAGCAAAAGTGGTATGATAATAAAGGTAACGGTAGCAAAAGTAAAGATAAATGTTTTTGGGTTTTTGTAGTAGTTGTAACAGTAGCAACGGAAAAGTAAATAAGCGAAGAACAATATGTGAAAGGCTCGTAGGCAATGGATCGGTGATGGATAATTATGCCGGATGCAATTCCTCATGCAATAGTTATAACATAGGGTGATATAGAACTAGCTCCAATTCATCAATGTAATGTAGGCATGTATTCCGTAAATAGTCATACGTGCTTATGGAAAAGAACTTGTATGACGTCTTTTGTCCTACCCTCCCATGGCAGCAGGGTCCTAGCGGAAACTAAGGGATATTAAGGCCTCCTTTTAATAGAGAACCGGAACAAAGCATTAGCACATATGAATACATGAACTCCTCAAACTACGGTCATCACCGAGAAGTATCCTGATTATTGTCACTTCGGGGTTGTCGGATCATAACACATAATAGGTGACTATAGACTTGCAAGATAGGATCAAGAAAACACCTATATTCATGAAAACATAATAGGTTCAGATCTGAAATCATGGCACTCGGGCCCTAGTGACAAGCATTAAGCATAGCAAAGTCATAGCAACATCAATCTCAGAACATAGTGGATACTAGTGATCAAACCCTAACAAAACTAACTTGATTACATGGTAAATCTCATCCAACCCATCACCGTCCAGCAAGCCTACGATGGAATTACTCACGCACGACGGTGAGCATCATGAAATTGGTGATGGAGGATGGTTGATGATGACGACGGCGATGAATCCCCCTCTTCGGAGCCCCAAACGGACTCGAGATCAGCCCTTCTGAGAGAGATTAGGGCTTGGCTGCGGCTCCGTGTCGTAAAACGCGATGAAACTTTCTCTCTGATTTTTTTCTCCCCGAGACGGAATATATGGAGTTGGAGTTGAGGTCGGAGGAGGTACAGGGGGCCCACGAGATAGGGGGCCGCGCCCTAGGGGGGACGCGCCCCCTGTCTCGTGGACATGCTATGGGCCCCCTGGCATTAATTCTTTCGCCAAAAATTCTTATTAATTCCAAAAAGTGCCTCCGTGGATTTCCAGGACATTCCGAGAACTTTTCTTTTCTACACATAAAACAACATCATGGCAGTTCTGCTGAAAACAACGTTAGTCCGGGTTAGTTTCATTCAAATCATGCAAGTTAGAGTCCAAAACAAGGGCAAAAGTGTTTGGAAAAGTAGATACATTGGAGACGTATCAACTCCCCCAAGCATAAACCTTTGCTTGTCCTCAAGCAATTCAGTTGATAAACTGAAAGTGATAAAGAAAAACTTTTACAAACTCTATTTGCTCTTGTTGTTGTAAACATGAAAAGCCAACATTCAAGTTTCAGCAAATATTATGAACTAACCATACTCACAATGACACATAGGCCTCACAATTACTCATATCAATAGCATAATCAGCTAGCGAGCCATAATAATAAAACTCGGATGACAACACTTTCTCAAAATAACCATAACACGATATAACAAAATGGTATCTCGCTAGCCCTTTCTGAGACCGCAAAACATAAATGCAGAGCACCTTTAAAGATCAAGGACTGACTAAACATTGTAATTCATGGTAAAAGAGATCCAGTCAAGTCATACCCAATATAAACCAATAATAATGAATGCAAATGACAGTGTGCTCTCCAGCGGGTGCTTTTTAATAAGAAGGGTGATGACTCAACATAAAAGTAAATAGATAGGCCCTTCGCAGAGAGAAGCAGGGATTTGTAGAGGTGCTAGAGCTCGATTTTAAAATAGAGATTGAATAACATTTTGAGCGGCAAACTTTCGCTGTCAACGCAACAACTATGAGATGGCTGTATCTTCCATACTACATGCATTATAGGCAGTTCCCAAACAGAATGGTAAAGGTTTATACTCCCCCAACCACCAACAAGCATCAATCCATGGCTTGCTTGAAACAACGAGTGCCTCCAACATACAACAGCCCTGGGGGAGTTTTGTTTAATTATTTTGATTTGCTTTGATCTTTTTGGATCATGGGACTAGGCATCCCGGTTACCGGCCCTTTCTGGTGAATGAGGAGTGGAGTCCACTCCCCTTGAGAATAACCCACCTAGCATGGAAGATATAGGCAGCCCTAGTTGTAACATGAGCTGCTCGAGCATACAAAACAGAATTTCATTTGAAGGTTTGGAGTTTGGCACATACAAATTTACTTGGAACGGCAGGTAAATACCGCATATAGGTAGGTATAGTGGACTCATATGGAACAACTTTGGGGTTTAAGGAGTTTGGATGCACAAGCAGTATTCCCGCTTAGTACAGGTGAAGGCTAGCAGAAGACTGGGAAGCGACCAACTGAGAGAGCGACAACAGTTGTAAACATGCATTAAAATTAATTCACACCGAGTACAAGCATGAGTAGGATATAATCCACCATGAACATAAATATCATGAAGGCTATGTTGATTTGATTCAACTACATGCGTGAACATGTGCCAAGTCGAGTCACTCAATTCATTCAAAGGAGGATACCATCCCATCATATCACATCATAATTATTCTAATAGCATGTTGGCACGCAAGGTAAACTATTATAACTCATAGCTAATCAAGCATGGCAAAAGCAACTATAATCTCTAAATGTCATTGCAAATATGTTTACTTCATAATAGCTGACTCAGGAACAATGAATCATCATATTTACAAAAAGAAGAGAGGTCGAGTTCATACCAGCTTTTCTCATCCCAATAAATCCATCATATATCGTCATTATTGCCTTTCACTCGCACGACCGAACGATGTGTATAATAATAAGAGTGCACGTGCATTGGACTAAGCTGGAATCTGCAAGCATTCAACTCAAGAGAGAAGACAAGTAATATGGGCTCTAAATTAAATAAACAATCATGCATATAAGAGCCACTAAGCATTTTCAATATGGTCTTCTCGACCCCCAAAGGAAAGAAAAGAAAAGAAAACTATTTACACGGGAAAGCTCCCAACAAGTAAAAGAAGAACAAGAAATCTTTTTTTGGGTTTTCAACTTAATTTCTACTACAAGCATGGAAATTAAACTAACTAATTTTTTTGGTTTTTCTTAAGGTTTATCAAACACACACAAGAAGAAAACTAGAAAAAGAAATTTAAACTAACATGGATAATACAATGAAAGAGTATGAGCACCGACGACTAGTGTGTGAACATGAATGTAAAGTCGGTGATAAATACGTACTCCCCCAAGCTTAGGCTTTTGGCCTATGTTGGTTTAATACCAATGACTGCCTGACTGATATCCATAAGTGAAACTGGGGTAGTATTGAGATGCAGAGGCGACCGCCTCCTGAGCAGCAGCGTGTTGGCGAGCTGCCTCCATTCCCCTCTCATATTCAGTTGCTTCTTCCCTGGTGACAACATATCTTCCTTTTGCTTGATAATCAAAAAGGTAGGGAGCAGGAAGAGTAACAGGGACGACATTGCGTCTGTGATAGATTAGTCAATAATGGAGGAATTGTTCATTCCTCTCAAGAAAATGATGATCAAACATAGCTTCTTTATCCAAATAAACAGGAGGTATAATCATATCCCCCTCTCGTGGAGCTATATTAAGAAAATTTGCCACACGGGTTGCATAAATTCCTCCGAAGAAATCTCCCCTTCTACTATTATTCTGCAACCTACGTGCAATTATTGCCCCCAAGTTATAACCTTTATAACCTGACACAGCACTCTTGAGGACACAAAGATCAGGAGCACACATGTGACATACTTCGTCCTTACCGTTAATGCGTCTACCAATAAAGAGAGCAAAATAATGTATAGCAGGAAAATGAATGCTCCCTATGGTAGCTTGTGCTATGTCCCTAGATTCTCCCACAGTAATACTAGCAAGAAAATCTCTAAATTCATATTTTGGAGGATCATTAATATTACCCCACTGCGGGAGTTTGCAAGCAGTTGTGAAATCCTCTAAATCCATGGTATAAGATGTATCATAAATATCAAACATGACACTAGGAGAATTACGCGCAGAAATATATTCGAACCTCCGCACAAAGGAATCAGTCAATTGATAATATTGAGGACACTTATCTTGTAAGAAGTCCCCCAGCTCGGCATTATGCACATACGCGTCAAATTCCTCCTTGAAGCCTGCTTAGACCATAAAATCATCGGATGGCCACTCACAAGCCCGTACATTTGCGTCCCTCGGCAAATTAACATCTTGTTCACGTATAGCAATCCTTGGCCCTCTCTTTGCCGAGGAACCTCCTTGGTACATTCTTCTAAGCATATTTCTTTTTCTGAAAATTTCTGAAATTTTTAGTAACTTCAAAATAAAAGTGGATAAAACTAAACAAGATTGATAGCAACTACTCCTACAAGTGCCTAGAGCCTATATCATGCATTGGAATTGCTTGGGACCTCAAAAATTTAACATGCAAGCTCAAGAACATGGTCACCTATGCAGCAAAAATTTGCAATGAATAAAGCACTAGAACAAAAACTAATTAGACCAATGGAGGAGTCACATACCAAGCAACAATCTCCCAAAGCAGTTTTCGGAATGGAGCTTTGAGCTAAGAGATCGAAAATCACAGCAAAACGAGCTAGAACTCATGCTTGAGCTGGATGGGGATTTTTTTGGGTAGAAGATGAAGTGTGTGGGTGCTGGCATAAGTGGAGGGGAGCCACCAGGGGCCCACGAGACAGGGGGCGCGCCCTATGGGGGGGCGCCCTCCTCTCTCGTGGCCTGGTGCTTGCCCCTCCTGAAGTGTTTTCAGTGCCTAAAATCCTCAAATATTCCAGAAAAAATCATACTAAATTTGCAGGGCATTTGGAGCACTTTTATTTTCGGACTATTTTTTAATGCACGGATAATTCAGAAAACAGACGGATAATACTATTTTTGCTTTGTTTATTCTAAATAACAGAAAGTAAAAAGAGGGTACAGAAGGTTGTGCCTTCTAGTTTCATCCATCTCGTGATCCTCACAATGAATCCACTAACAAGGTTGATCAAGTCTTGTTAACAAACTCATTCCGAATAACACGGAACCGGAGAAATTTCGAATAACACTAAGTTACCTCAACAGGGATATGAAAATCCCCAACAATAAGAATATCATACTTTTTCTTGAGAGTAGGGAGAGGAAATTCAAAACCTCCAAAAATGATAGTTGGAACTTTTTCAATAGAATTGATACTATGAATTTGAGATTGTTTCCTCGGAAAGTGTACCGTATGCTCATTACCATTAACATGAAAAGTGACATTGCCTTTGTTGCAATCAATAACAGCCCCTGCGGTATTAAGAAAAGGTCTACCAAGGATAATAGACATACTATCGTCCTCAGGAATATCAAGAATAACAAAGTCCGTTAAAATAGTGACATTTGCAACCACAACAGGCACATCTTCACAAATACCGACAGGTATAGCAGTTGATTTATCAGCCATTTGCAAAGATATTTCAGTAGGTGTCAACTTATTCAATTCAAGTCTACGATATAAAGAGAGAGGCATAACACTAACACCGGCTCCAAGATCACATAAAGCAGTTCTAACATAATTTCTTTTAATAGAGCATGGTATAGTTGGTACACCCGGATCTACAAGTTTCTTTGGTATTCCACCCTTAAAAGTGTAATTAGCAAGCATGGTGGAAATTTCAGCTTCCGGTATCTTTCTTTTATTTGTAATGATATCCTTCATATACTTAGCATAAGGATTTACTTTAAGCATATCAGTTAAACGCATACGTAAGAAAATAGGTCTAATCATTTTAGCAAAGCACTCAAAATCCTCATCATCCTTTGTCTTGGATGGTTTAGGAGGAAAGGGCATGGGTTTCTGAACCCATGGTTCTCTTTCTTTGCCGTGCTTCCTAGCAACAAAATCTCTCTTATCATAACGTTGATTCTTTGATTGTGGGTTATCAAGATCAACAGCAGGTTCAATCTCTACATCATTGTCTTTGCTAGGTTGAGCATCAACATGAACATTATTGTTAACATTATCACTAGGTTCATGTTCATCACCTGATTGTGTTTCAGCATCAGAAATAGAAATATCGTTGGGATTCTCAGGTGTGTCTACAGTAGGTTCACTAGAAGCATGCAAAGTTCTATCGTTTTTCTTTTTTCTTCTTTTTAGAAGAACTAGGTGCCTCTAAATTATTTCTCTGAGAATCTTGCTCGATTCTCTTAGGGTGGCCTTCAGGATACAAAGGTTCCTAAGTCATTCTACCAGTTCTAGTAGCCACTCTAATAGCAAAGTCATTTTTATTATTTAATTCATCAAGCAAGTCATTTTGAGCTTTAAGTACTTGCTCAGCTTGAGTAGCAACCATAGAAGCATATTTGCTAACGCGGTGAAGTTCATCTTTAACTCTAGCCAGATTATCACCTACGCGTCCTATCTCGAAAGCATTATTCTTTAATTCTCTACCAACATAAGCATTAAAACTTTCTTGTCTAGCCATAAAGTCGTCAAATTCATCTAAGCATGGGCTATGAAATTTAGTAGAGGGTATTTCAACTTTATCATATCTATAGAGAGAATTTACCTTTACTACCTGTGTTGGGTTATCAAGACAACGTAGTTCTTTAGGCGGTATATTAAGGCCATGTATTTCTTCAATAGGAGGTAAATTCTTAACATCTTCAGCTTTAATACCTTTTTCTTTCATTGATTTCTTTGCCTCTTGCATATCTTCAGGACTGAGAAATAAAACACCTCTCTTCTTCGGAGTGGGTTTAGGAATAGGCTCAGGAGTTGGCTCAATTGGTTCAGGAATTACTTCAGGAACTAGCTCAGTAAGATTCCAATTATTTTCATTAGTCAACATATTATTCAATAGTATTTCAGCTTCGTCGACTGTTCTTTCCCTGAAAACACAACCAGCACAACTATCCAAGTAGTCCTTGGAAGCATCGGTTAGTCCATTATAAAAGATATCAAGTATTTCATTTTTCTTAAGAGGATGATCAGGCAAAGCATTAAGTAACCGGAGAAGCCTCCCCCAAGCTTGTGGGAGACTCTCTTCTTTGGTTTGCACAAAATTATATATTTCCCGCAAGGCAGCTTGTTTCTTATGAGCAGGGAAATATTTAGCAGAGAAGTAATAAATCATATCCTGGGGACTACGCACACAACCAGGAGCAAGAGAATTATACCAAGTCTTAGCATCACCCTTTAATGAGAACGGAAATATCTTAAGGATGTATATATAGCGAGACTTCTCATCATTAGTAAACAAGGTGGCTATATCATTCAAGTTGGTAAGATGTGCCACAACAGTTTCAGATTCAAGGCCATAAAAAGGATCAGATTCAACTAAAGTAATAATATAAGGATCAACAGAGGATTCATAATCCTTATCAGTAACACAGATAGGTGAAGTAGCAAAAGCAGGATCGGGTTTCATTCTAGCATTAAGAGACTGTTGCTTCCATTTAGCTAATAATTTCTTAAGATCATTTCTATCATTGCAAGCAAGGATTTCCATAGCAGCTGTTTCATTCATTACATAACCCTTAGGAACAACAGGTAATACATAATCATTGGGGGAACCTTCATCATCACTATCATCAGTAATAGGTTCTTCAATATTTTCATTCCCCCTAACTCTAGCAAGTTATTCATCAAGAAATTCACCTAATGGCAAAGTAGTATCACGCACAGAAGTAGTTTCATCATGCATAGCAGAAGTGGCATCATCAATAACATGCGACATATCAGAATTCATAGCAGTAGCAGGTTTAGGTGTCGCAAGCTTACTAATAACAGAAGGAGAATCTAGTGCAGAGCTAGATGGCAGTTCCTTACCTCCCCTCTAGTTGAGGGCAAAATCTTGGTCTTAGCGTCTTTCAAGTTCTTCATAGTGATCAAGAGATATAAATCCCAAGTGACTCAGAGAATAGAGCCGGCAACGGCGCCAGAAATTAGTCTTGATAACCCACAAGTATAGGGGATCGCAACAGCTTTCGAGGGTAGAGTATTCAACCCAAATTTATTGATTCGACACAAGGGGAGGCAAAGAATATTCTTGAGTATTAGCAGTTGAGTTGTCAATTCAACCACACCTGGATAACTTAGTATCTGCAGCAAAGTGTTTAGTAGCAAAAGTGGTATGATAATAAAGGTAACGGTAGCAAAAGTAAAGATAAATATTTTTGGGTTTTTGTAGTAGTTGTAACAGTAGAAACGGAAAAGTAAATAAGCGTAGAACAATATGTGAAAAGCTCGTAGGCAATGGATCAGTGATGGATAATTATGCCGGATGCGATTCCTCATGCAATAGTTATAACATAGGGTGATATAGAACTAGCTCCAATTCATCAATGTAATGTAGGCATGTATTCCGTAAATAGTCATACGTGCTTATGGAAAAGAACTTGTATGACGTCTTTTGTCCTACCCTCCCATGGCAGTGGGGTCCTAGCGGAAACTAAGGGATATTAAGGCCTCCTTTTAATAGAGAACCGGAACAAAGCATTATCACATAGTGAATACATGAACTCCTCAAACTACGGTCATCACCGAGAAGTATCCCTATTATTGTCACTTTGGGGTTGTCGGATCATAACACATAATAGGTGACTATAGACTTGCAAGATAGGATCAAGAACACACATATATTCATGAAAACATAATAGGTTCAGATCTGAAATCATGGCACTCGGGCCCTAGTGACAAGCATTAAGCATAGCAAAGTCATAGCAACATCAATCTCAGAACATAGTGGATACTAGGGATCAAACCCTAACAAAACTAACTTGATTACATGGTAAATCTCATCCAACCCATCACCGTCCAGCAAGCCTACGATGGAATTACTCACGCACGGCGGTGAGCATCATGAAATTGGTGATGCAGGATGGTTGATGATGACGACGGCGACGAATCCGCCTCTCCGGAGCCCAAACGGACTCGAGATCAGCCCTCCCGAGAGAGATTAGGGCTTGGCGGCGGCTCCGTGTCGTAAAACGCGATGAAACTTTCTCTCTGATTTTTTTCTCCCCGAGACGGAATATATGGAGTTGGAGTTGAGGTCAGAGGAGGTCCAGGGGTCCCATGAGATAGGGGGCCGTGCCCTGGGGGGCGCCTCCCTGTCTCATGGACAGGCTATGGGCCCCCTGGCATTAATTATTTCGCCAAAAATTCTTATTAATTCCAAAACGTGCCTCCGTGGATTTCCAGGACATTCCGAGAACTTCTCTTTTCTACATATAAAACAACATCATGGTAGTTCTGCTGAAAACAGCGTCAGTCCGGGTTAGTTTCATTCAAATCATGCAAGTTAGAGTCCAAAACAAGGGCAAAAGTGTTTGGAAAAGTAGATAAGTTGGAGACATATCAAGCTTCTTGAGAGGGACATTAGCCTTGTCAGCATAATTCAGGTAATGCTTGTCCGACGGATGTTGCCGTGCAAACGCCAGCCTCTCCGGATGTGGGAGTTCAATCCGGAGGGTCCGCAGACTATTCCAAACTTCTTCGGCATGACGCTCGAAGGGATGTGTAAGTTATTCTTCGAACCACTAGTAAAGTGTCCGGACACCACCGAGGATGCGGGCCTGAGCTGCAACCGCCCAGATACCCAAGTAAGTAACCCAGAAACCGAACACTTTGTTTATATTTATCATAACATTATTCTGAAAATCCTCCGTGGCCAGGAATGGCTCAGCAAGGCGGAGAGAATCAGGTGTCCAGCGCCACTTCCCAAAGGCTCCCCTAGTCCCGCCATAGCCAAGATGCTTGGTCGTGTGCTAAGTAAAGTCCCTTCAGGGAAAGACGAAGGGAAGAACAGAGAAGCAGAACTTCACACATTGCACATCCAAACCGGGGGAATTGCTACCTCCCCAAAGGAGGATAGTCGGGGAGGGGAATCTAAGGTCTCCTCCCCTTGCATGAAGAAGAGGGCCGCCTCCGAAGACTTGGAGCGTAGGTGCCTAGAGAAGGGAAGAAAACTCGACCAGGAGGCCCTGCCCCGAAGGGCGTCCTCACCGCGCCATGCCCGCAAACGGGCCAGCCCTCAGCCGAGCTGTAAGTTAATCATAATTACAAAGCTAGTGCTTTCTCCTCCGAGAATAGTAACCAGGATCCATTCTTTGCAGTCCGGCTAGCAGCTCTTCTCGAGAGAGTTCGTCTTTGGGGGATCTCCTTCCGGAGATGATGGAGAGTGAAACCCCACCGACCTCTCCGCCTCATGGGGCGGTGACCCCGAGGTGTCATCATGGAGGAGTCCAGATTTGCCGAGGCCAGAAGCTAGTACTCCGGTTGCCCTGAGCCCGGAGCGTTCGGCTCCCATGGGGGGCGATAAGAAAGGTCCGGCGCAGTTTGGCGACCGGCCGGATACGCTGACGGGCCTTCTGGAGCGAGCTGCTCTCTCGGAGGATCACCGTTCATTAATGAGCACGGTGCTTGAGAAGATTTCATCTGCCACAAGCGGGTTGAATGAAGCTTTTACGAGCCTGCTCAGAGGCTTTGAGGTATGTAACAAAATACGTAATTCTTGATTGTGGCGCACGCGCTAGGTGTGCTCCATATGGTAGTAGCCCCTGAGACTCTGGCTGCCAGCCCAAGGCAGCAAACGGAGGATCACATCGTGTAGTAATAATCACACTGTGTTCATGCACAGGTGGCTAAGGGTCTGGCAGCCGACCGGTCCGTTGAAGTCGCCGAAATGAGGCGACAGATTGGAGTTATTGATGTCGATATCACACTTCTGAACAAGTGGCTTAACGAGTCACAAGGTATGTGCTCTGTTTTCCTTGGTTGTATAGGACATATTAAGAAGAGCATAATGTTAATATGATATGCTTTGTCTGTAGACGGAGCTGCTGCCGTGGAGGCCCTGAGGGTGGAGCTTGCCTTAGTCAAGGAACAAGCCCGGGCTAGCAGTGCGGTTGCCCTTAAGGCGGCCGAAGAGTTGAGAGCCGAACAGGCTGCTCATCGCCGAAGCGAACAAAAAATAGCCGAGATGGCTGTGGAGTTAAAAAACGCCGCCGACCGGTATGAGCTCCTTGAAAAAGAGAGTCAGGCTAATTCGGCTGACCCGAAGAAGGCCCTTGATGCGGCCAAGGAGACGCGTTCCGAAATTAGGGATGCACAGGAGGAGCTTCGACAGGCCAGAAAAATCGCGGCTGGAAACCCTTATTTATTGCGGATGAAGTTCTTAGATCTGAAGTATGCTCCTCTGGATCGACGCTGGAGCCCTACAGACGCGTATGTGAATCTGGTGAAGAGTACAGCTGATGCGGCCAAGTTTTTCGAGGATCAAAAAGATAATGAAGTGGAAAAGTTATTCTGGTCGCAATTCAGTGCTCCAACGCACCCATTGCCATTGAGTGAGAGGATGGCTGATGTGGCCGAGCTCCATAGGTTGTCCGGTCTTGCAATGCGGTCTGTAATAAACCATCTATGGCCGAAGGGGCCGAAGCCGGACAGTTATTTTGGTTTAGTGCAACAATTCCTTGGTGCCATATCACGGATCGATGCCATGAAGAGGTCGACGTGCTTAGAGGGTGCACGGATGGCTCTTGCTCGCCTTAAAGCATATTGGACAGATATGGAGGCCACCGTCATTGCTACCCAGAATCCGGCGGGAAGCCAGGATCCAGCCGAGCGCTACTTGGAGCAGGTAACAGAAGGTGCTCGCTTAATAGAGGCTCAGTGCTCGAAGAATGTCATGTTCGAGTGACAAATCGTTTCATTGTAAAAACAATTTTATTTAATTATGGAGGCTATGTTTATACTTTTCGCCCGAAAGTGTTATTATGCCTCCTATGCGGTCGTTTGATATATGTATGTAATCTGAAAGTTAGCAGCCGTTGGCTTCAGCCCCCACGCATACAATGCGGGGTGTTCGAGAGAATGTGCGTAATCACACTTGATCCAACGTCTTGGTCCATTAAGGAGGTGATCGCACGTCGAACTAGGCAACCAGACTATATAGCTTTAACACTTTCACTTAGCCATAGGAGTTTGACGGTGGGGTTACTATGTAGCCCCTTGTACCTTTGCGTGCATCCAAATACGGGCACGTGTGTACATGACCAGGAAGCGGTCCTTCGTTAATGCGGAGGAATCCTAAAGGTTCCGATAAGTCTTCGAGTGGTTGAACAGTCTCTCGCTATATCATGACAGTCAGTTTTCAGCTTTCTCTACTGAGGTGCTCATCCGGAATAACCAGGGCACAATCGCAGTAGTTCTCCTTTGGCCGCCTTAGCCGATAAGAACGGAACATAAGGCGGCAAACCCAGGAGCCGGGCAAACCCAACATTTGACCAAAGACATGATTCGGAGCTGATGCATATAAGGCCAAACTCGCGACGCCGAACACTCCCGAAGGTATTCGGACTTTATAACATATACTGGGCTGAGTAACGCCCTTTATTATGAACCCTGTATTTCTAGGTACGTGCATTAGTCTGTCGTGGCGAAATGCCAATAATGGTAGTATCCTCTGTGGGTGTAGTACCCATGGGATGTGTACGCAATAAGAGACAATAAAGAAGGTTTACACAGGGGCTTAATCTAAAGAGAAACCTTTGAGCGGGACCCTGCTGCACGTCTGCGCCTTTGTCTCCATTGTGCCATGTCCTGGGAGGGTGTCGCATGAATGGTGTCTGTAAAAAGGAAAACTCATGTAGAAGAGTATGACGTAAGCGTGCGAAGAGTTGGCTATCACCACTGGATAGTAAAAGTGTAAGACACTGGCCTGTTAATAAGGTTAAGCCAATAGTTGGGCTTTATTAAATATCTATAGCCCCTGGTGTCCTCTATGGGATTACGAGTGTGGCGCCCAGATCAAGTTTATCTGGGCTGCCGGACTCGTCTAACCATGTCCATGGTCTTACCAATCTTGCATTCTGGTATTAGAGGCCGCTTAGAGTCCGGCTGCTGGAGCCGTCTCATACTCTTCCGCGCGTAAGGAACGCTCTGTATTTCTGTTGACGGTGATGATGCCACGTGGACCGGGCATCTTGAGTTTAAGGTAGGCGTAGTGCGGTACTGCATTGAAGCGGGCGAAGGCCGTTCTCCCGAGTAATGCATGATAACCACTTTGGAGGGGGGCAATGGTGAAGAGTAGTTCTTCGCTTCTAAAGTTGCCAAGGGAACCAAATGTCACCTCTAGTACGAGGGAGCCCCTGCAGTGGGCTTCAACGCCTGGTATCACCCCTTCAAAGGTGGTGTTACTTTGGCTGATTCTGGATGGGTCTATCCCCATCCTGCGGACTGTGTCCTGGTATATTAGATTAAGACTACTGCCGCCGTCCATGAGGACGCGAGTGAGATGGTATCCGTCGATTATTGGGTCGAGCACCAAGGCAGCCGATCCTTCGTGTCGCATACTAGTCGGGTAGTCCATGTGATCGAAAGTGATCGGCAAGCCGACCAGTGGTTAAGTTTGGGGACGACGGGCTCTATAGCGTATGCGTCTCTGAGCGCGCATTCGCGCCTTCTCATGGGTATGTGAGTTGCGTGGATCATGTTTACTATTTTTACCTCTGGTGGGAATTTTTTCTATCCCCCAGTGTTCGGCTGGCGAGGCTCATCCTCGTCTTCACTTCGTGTTTCCCTTCCCTTGTGTTCAACATTTAATTTGTCGGCCTGCTTAAAGACCCAACATTCTCTGTGAGTGTGGTTCGCAGGTTTTTTGGGGGTGCCATGAATTTGGCACAGTCTGTCCAGGAATTTGTTCAGGCCGGACGGTCCCTCTTTGCTGCCTTTAAATGGCTTCTTTTGTTGACCGGGTCGAGAGCCCCTGAATTTGGCGTTGACCGTTGTGTTGTCCGGACTTTCTTTCTTGTTTCGATGTTTGTTTTTATTGCGCCGTGGCTTCGTGTTGCCATCCCTAATTTGGATGTACTTGGGTCGCTCGTGCCTCTACGGGCCAACCAGCTATCTTCACCCGCGCAAAAGCGGGTCATAAGGCTTGTTAAGGCTGCCATTGTCCTCGGCTTTTCCTGGCCAAGGTGTCTGGCGAGCCACTCGTCCCGGATACTGTGCTTGAAGGCCGCAAGGCTTCGGCATCCGGACAATCGGCAATTTGATTCTTCTTAGTGAGGAATCTGTTGCAAAGCTTGCGGGCGGACTCTCCGGGCTGTTGAATTACGTGACTTAAATCGTCCGCGTTCGGAGGTCGGACGTAGGTCCCTTGAAAATTGGCCCTGAAAGTATCCTCGAGTTCCTCCCAACTTCCGATTGAATTTTCGGGGACGCTTTTCAATCAGTGCCGAGCTGGTCCCTTCAACTTGAGGGGAAGGTATTTGATGGCGTGGAGGTCGTCCCCACGAGCCATGTGGATATGCAGGATAAAATCCTCAATCCAGACCCCGGGGTCTGTTGTTCTGTTATATGCCTCTATGTTCATAGGTTAAAAACCCTGTGGAAATTCGTGGTTCAGTACCTCTTCGGTGAAGCACAGAGGGTGAGCAGCCCCTCTGTATCTGGATGTGTTGTGGCATGCCGTCGACTGTTGTTGTGTCCGGTGCTGATTCCAAACTGGTACTCGATCAGTCTGATCGTTTTGGTGACCATAGTCCTCTGCCGGGGCGTGTCCTCTAGATCCGTAGATGGACCTCGTCGCGCCGGCCTTTTTATCCAGGAGCTCATGTAAATCGTGTGCGGCGTCAGTAGCTGCTCTATTACGGTTATGAAGTGGTTGGTCCGGCCCACTGGCCGTATTGTTCTTCGGTGGAGCGGCCTCGTCGTCGAATTCTAGCAGCAGCTTGCGCTTTGGGTAGCTCTTTGTGTGGCGATCGTCGCCGTATTTTTCTTCAGTGTCTAGCACTTTATTCCATCTGTGATTGAGCGTTTCCTGTACGGCTTTAAGCCTTTGCTTCTGCTTCTTTAGACTTCTCGCAGTGGCCATAAGCCTTCTGTGGAGGTTATATCGTTCCGAACGTGTTTCTGGGATGATGAATGCGTCGTCGTCCGGACTGTGCTCCTATCCCGGGGCAGTTTGATGAGTTCGTCCCTCGGGATCACTGTGATCGGGCGTCTGCTCCGGGCTGTTCTCGGCGTGACCTGGCTCATCCTGCTCCATCGCTGGGTCCATATGGTCGTTGTTGCCTTCGGAGTTGACTGGGGTGTCGATCTTTCTAGCGATGTTATCGCTATTTTTACTGTGGCTGGACTTAGAGTGGCGTCTGCGCCGTTGTTTTGGCTTTTGTCCGGGGGTTTTATCCTCCGTTTTGTCGCCATCGTCCTCCTTAGGCGTATCCACCATGTATATATCATATGATGAGGTGGCAGTCCAGCGCCCTGTGGGTGGTGGTTCTGAATCGTCTCCTGCGCCGACGTCCATACCGTCGGTGTCATCAGAGTTGAAGTCAAACATGTCTGTTACGTTGTCGATAGTGGCTATGAAGTGGGTGGTGGGTGGGCAACGAATTTCTTTGTCGCCTTTGTGGGTGTCAAAACCGGCGGATCTCGGTTAGGGGGTCCCGATCTGTGCGTCTTAGGCCAATGGTAACATGAGGCAAGGGACACGATGTTTTACCCAAGTTCGGGCCCTCTCGATGGAGGTAAAACCCTACTTCCTGCTTGATTGATATTGATGACATGAGTGTTACAAGAGTTGATCTACCACGAGATTGTAGAGGCTAAACCCTAGAAGCTAGCCTATGATGATTATGATTTTGTCTGTAAGGACTAAACCCTCCGGTTTGTATAGACACCGGAGAGGGCTAGGGTTTACATGGAGTCGGTTACAAAGAAGGAAATATAATATCCGGATCACCAAGCTTGTCTTCCATGCAAAGGAGAGTCCCATCCGGACACGGGACGAAGTCTTGAGTCTTGTATTTTCACGCTCCAACAGTTCGGCCAAAGTATATAGTCCGGCTGTCCGGATACCCACTAATCCAGGACTCCCTCAGTAGCCCCTGAACCAGGCTTCAATGACGATGAGTCCGGCGCGCAGTTTGTCTTCGGCATTGCAAGGCGGGTTCCATCTCCGAATACTCCAAAGTACCTGTTGCAACGAACAGTGTCCGGCTTCCCATCAATGTTGTACTCCTCGGCTTCTGTGCTTCAATAATGACCATCTCCACGTGTCGAGCGAATACGAGGAGCCGGGGCATTTTTGCACTCGCCGCCCCCGGTCCTGCAGGCAAACCGTCTATTTGAAGGGATGGGGATTCTCATATCCAAGCTTCACCTTCTTCCCCTTGAGCGAGCATCCAACGGAGCGCTCCGGAAAAAACCATTCCAACATGGCCGGCCGCCGTGGCTCTTCTTCTTGTTCCCTTCGCTTCAAGCCAGGTGACTGGGAAGAGTGTTCAGTTCCTCAAAGCCGTTTAATAGAGTTACAGACCCAAGGGTTTCTTCCACCGGAGTTCATGGTCCCCGTCCGAGCCGGACTAGCCACTTATAATGGCGGGGAGCAAGCGGAGAAATCTCCTAATCCATCCCCAGAGGAGCGAATATGCCTCATCCCGCATCTGCTAAGGGGCGTCGGGTTTCCAATCCAACCATTCCTTTGCGGGCTCTTGGAGTTCTACGGCCTCCAGTTGCACAACTTCACCCCTGCCTCTGTGCTGCATATAGCAGGATACGTTGCCCTTTGTGAACTATTTCTGGGCTGCGAGGCTCACTTTGGGTTATGGAAGAAGTTGTTCTGCCTCGTCCCTCACAACCAGGGGGAATCCATATGTCAAGTGGGCGGAGCCGAAGTATGGCGCATCGCCGAGACCGGATACCTGTCCGGTACCCCCAAGAAGGCACCTGAGAACTGGCCCTCGGAGTGGTTTTATGTTGATGACGTTCCCCTTCCGGATCCAGTCCGGGCTGGTCTCCCGGAGTTCAGTAATGCTCTGTCGAAGGCACGCTGAAGTTGGCGCCCTCAGGGCCCTCAAGAGGAGGATACCAGAGAAGTATACTTCTTGATGAATAGAATAAAGATACTGGCCACATGAGGGCTGACAATAGTCGAGGTTATGGCAATATGCATAATGCAGGGAGTGCAGCCGCTTCAATATCAGGGGAAGCCCATGTGGCATTACAATGGGGAAGACGATGCCCCCCGTTGTGGTTGTAAAGGTCCAGACTCTGCCACTGCTCTGGCAAGGATATTGTCCGATTTGTACAAAGGAGGAGAAGAAGAATTCCTTCATATTAAATTGCGGGATGGGTTTTCTATGTACAACCCCCCAAGCTGGGTAAGTCGCCATCCCCCCCGCTCCATTCCTTCTGGCGTCCTTCGTCATGATTATTTACCTCAATATTTCCGAGCAGGAAATGAGGAGGGTCGTGGAAGGGTTCAACAGCCCCTCCCTGCAGCCAGAGGACCCCGGAAGGGTCTTCGATGCCGGACTTGAAGAACATCCGGATATTACTGTGGAGCTTGTCAATGGGACATTTTATCAGGCCAGCTGTGATGGTGCCTCAGTGGCTATTGTCGCTGACTATCCCGGACTACTAACTTCATCGCGTGTAAGCAAAGCCAAAACCCTATCCTCCGAAGAGGACTCCATTATGATGCCATGCCTGAAATATCGTAGTAGAGACGACAGTCGGAACACGGCGCCGAGCCCCTGGGGGCTCGTCGGCAAAGGGCGTCCGGATCAAGCAGGCTTAAGAGGAAGGCAGTTAGGGCCGAAACGCCGCTACAGAGGTATGGTAAAAACCTGCTCCATGATTATTGTGTTTGAAATGTAACAGCATCCTTTGTGTCCTGGCAGAAAGAGGAGTAGCCGGACTATATCCGGAGATCCTGCCAATCATGCCTCCACCAGCCGGATTGCAGAACCGGCTTCGAGAGAGGAAGCGGATGTGGGGCCAATGCCGAATTGTCCTCCGACAGAGGATGCAGATATGCTCTCCGCCACGAATTCCAAAGTAGAAAGTGCCATGAATCACCGGTGCCGACGGGCCGTACTTCGCAACAACATCTTTTCCAAAGAGGCATTTAATGCTTTCAATTCGGGGGACGTATACATCCAAGCTACTTAAGGCGGGCTTGCCCGAGCGACGGACCAGTATGCCAAAGATATACGGGTAAGAAAATTTGATAAGCATGTATAGCAGTAGCCCCTGAGGGTTGAAACGGTTGGAACAACTATTTTAAGGATCAATTTATGCACAGGTCCTTGTAGATAAGAATGCCCAATTGTCTCGAGAGCTGGAGGATTGCAAGACCCAGCTAAGGGCCACGGTTGGCAAACTAGAGGAATCCCAGAAGGCCTCATCCGGTAACATTTGTCTCAATTGTACGGAAATGTATCGGTTAGTAAGTGGCTTTTATGATAAGTCTAACAGAAAATTCTGCAGACAATCCCAGGGTGAATCCGGAGGTCGTAAGAGATATCAAGTCACATCTCCAAAGGTAGCTAAAAGCTGGCGAGCGTGTTCTTATGCAAGTTAGGCAGGAGAAGAACAATCTTCAGGATGCCAATATCCGGCTGGGCGTCGAATTAAAATATGTTCGCGCTCAGTTGGCGAACCCCGTAAGGGAGAACAGAAGGCTTCGTCGCGACATTTATGGTAACTGTCGAGACGAACTGTAGTACAGCTCGGCGAGGAAGCATATTGACAGAATTTATATCTATAGGTATGTTGACGGGCCGCCCTGAAGAGGAGATGCCCGCGTCTGCAGCTGATTTACTTCAGAGGCTCTCACAGCTGCACGAGCGAGCTCGGCAGGTGATGCAGGGTATTGCCCAGGCCTTGTGGCCATCCACCTCTCCGCCAAAAGGCATGGGGGAGCTCGCGGATATGCTCCAAGGAGCGCGGCGGCGCTTCCGATTGTGGAAGATGTCAGCCTGCCGACAAGGTGCAAGAGAAGCCTGGGCCATGGTGAAGACGTGCTACACCAAGCTTGACCCGAACCATATGGCTGAAGTTGGACTGGCAGGGCCAGATGGGCAAGAAATTCCCGTTAGTCTGGTGTACGACCAGGCAGCGTTAGCTGCAAAGTATTCCCAATAGGATTGCAAGCTAGATAGCCTGTTGAACGGTATAGAGGAAGAATATAGTGAGTCCAAGTGACTATGTAATTCAATGGACGTATGTAGTCCCTAGCCGGATTAAAAATCATTTGTCATGGCGGACCTTTTCGCTTTAGACCCCAGATCCGACAGTCCGGGGTGTATCTGAATACCCGCTCAGTTATGCAGAACCGGTGTATGCGTGGAAACCAGGCGTAGGGGTCATAAGTGCTTGAACAGACAAGTACCCAACTAGCTATGTTATATTACATGGATAGTAAGAAACATCTTCCAGGGAGAATAGTTCCGTTAGGGGTTCCTTTCCCTGGGTACGCATGCATCGATGTACATGTCCGGACTGCGAACAGAGACGCAGGATACAAAACTTCTGGGGATTTACATTGTAATAAACGAAAGGAACATCTTTTGTTCACCGACCGAATATTCCCTTAAGAACGCTAGCTTTTGGCTTCACCTAGTCTGAGGTACACATCCGGCTGAACCGGCAGTAACAATCGCAGAGGTGCTCCCCTTATGCCCTAGCCGAATTAATGGGAACGTAGGGCATAAACACAAGAGCTAGGCAACCCAGCATGGCCACATCTTAAGTCATATCGATGCATATAATGGTGAAGAAAAGGCACATATGGAAAAATAACGCATATGTGATAGGCAAAAAGCCATTAAATTAATTATATTTAGCTTTCGTATAGGAAGCCCCCAGGTATGGCTTACACACATAGTGCGGCCGGAGTGATCCGAGCATCCGCACTATATTGAGTACTTTGTATGAAGAAGGAAAAAGGTAGAGAAAGGAAAAGGGAGGGAACCTAATTAAAAAGGAGGGGGTAAGGAGATGAACACTGAGTTCGGCGCTAGGCGTAGAATCTCCGAAGTCTGGCCGCGTTCCATGGGTTCGGCTCGGGTCTGTTATCAGATGCATTACGTAGGCGGTACGCTCCTCCAGTGAGAACTTTATCAATAACGAAGGGACCCTCCCACTTAGGTTTGAGCTTGTCCTTCTTCTTCTCCGGTAGGCATAGAACGAGTTCGCCAATATTATAAGTTTTGGCCTGCACTTCTCTGCTTTGGTACCGTCGAGCCTGCTGCTGATAGAATGCGGAACGGGCTTTTGTGATGTCGCGCTCCTCCTCCAGGGCATCTAAGTTGTCATGCCGATGTAACTCGGCTTCCTTCTCTTCGTACATGCGCACGCGAGGCAAATCATGTATTATGTCACAGAGTAGTACTGCTTCTGCGCCGTACACCATAAAAATGGTGTATATCTGGTGGTGCGATTCGGCGTGGTCCGCAGCCCCCAAAGTACAGAGTCAAGCTCCTCGACCCAGTGCGTATCCGATTCTGTCAAGGATCGCACTACTCTGGGTTTGATGCCGCTCATGATGAGACCGTTTGCATGTTCGACCTGGCCGTTAGTTTGGGGATGATAGACGGAGGCGTAATCGAGCTTAATGCCCATGTTGCTGCACCAAGTTTTCACTTCATCAGCTGTGAAGTTTGAGCCATTGTCGGTGATGATGCTGTGGGGGACGCCATATCGGTGTACAACCCCGGATATGAAGTCTATCACTGGTCCGGATTCGGCCATTTTGACTGGTTTGGCTTCTATCCATTTGGTGAACTTGTCCACCATGACCAATAAGTATTTTTTTCTTATGGCTTCCCCCCTTAAGGGGTCCGACCATATCCAGCCCCCAGACCGCGAAGGGCCAAGTGATGGGGATTGTTTGGAGAGCGGTAGGGGGCATGTGGCTCTGATTGGCAATGAGCTGGCAACCGACGCAGCATTGGACAAGGTCTTGTGCGTCTGCTCGGGCTGTGGCCAATAAAAGCCTGTGCGGAAGGCCTTGCTGACAAGTGCCCGAGCCGCAGCGTGGTGTCCGCCGAGTCTGGCATGGATTTCAGCCAAAAGCTGTTGCCCTTCCTCTTCGGAGATGCATCTTTGGAGCACTCCGGTCGCACTTTTCTTATAGAGTTCCCCCTCTTGGACTTTGTAAGCTTTGGAACGCTGCACGATGCAACGTGCTTCATTTTGGTCCTCGGGGAGCTCTTGCCTATTTATATAGGCCAAGAAAGGCTCAGTCCACGAGGTGATTACAACCATGATTTTGTGGGCCGAAGGTGTTATTTCGGTGGCGGAGCCTCCGATTATGTCTGATGGTTCGGAATCTGGGGGTGTATTCGGATCCGTGCTGGTGTTGCCGGACACCCCTTCCCATACCACGGATGGCTTGAACAGCCTTTCCAGGAATATGTTAGGTGGGACAGGGTCACGTTTAGCGCTGATGCGGGTGAGGATATCCGCCACTTGATTGTTTTCTCGAGCCACATGGTGGAATTTGAGCCCCTTGAGCCGAGCTGACATTTTGAGGACGACGTTATGGTAGGCCGCCATTTTCGGATCCTTGGCATCAAAGTCTCCGTTTATTTGTGATATTGCGAGGTTTGAATCCCCGCGCACCTCCAGGCGTTGAATGCCCATAGAGACTGCCATCCGAAGACCATGCAACAGAGCCTCATATTCGGCTGCGTTGTCGGAGTCTGTGTATAATATTTGGAGTACGTATTGGATCATGTCTCTGCTGGGAGCCATCAGTACTACACCTGCTCCAAATCCGGCCAGCATTTTAGAGCCGTCGAAGTGCATGATCCAGTTAGAGTACGCGTCGTACTCTTTAGGGAGTTCGGCTTCTGTCCATTCGGCAACAAAGTCAGCCAGTACTTGCGACTTAATGGCCCGCCGTGGTTTGTATGCTATGTCAAACAGAAAGAGCTCGATGGCCCATTTAGCAATCCGGCCCGTAGCGTCGCGGTTATTTATTATGTCGTTGAGTGGTGGCTCGTAGCGTCGCGGCCCAGTATTTGGCGTTATTAGGACTGGGTTACTGGCCAATAAGGTCTTTATTTCGTCAAGTCCGGCCGCGGCTGCATCCGTTCACACAAAGTGTTCGGTGCGCTGAAGAAGGCGGTAAAGAGGTAATGCCTTTTCTCCTAATCGGGAGATAAAGAGGCTTAAGGCAGCCACGCATCCAGCTAGTTTCTAGATATGCTTGAGGTTTGTTGGGATAGCCAACTATGACAGAGCTCAGATTTTTGCCGGATTCGCTTCCTTTCCTCTATTGGAAACAATGAAGTCGAGCAGCTTTCCCGAGGACACGCCGAGAACACATTTTTTCGGGTTTAGCTTGATGTCGTATGTTCGGAGGTTATCGAACGTAAGCCTCAAGTCATCTATTAGGGTTTTGACGTGTCTTGTTTTTATGACCACTTCGTCCATGTATGCCTCCACTGTTTTGCCGATTTGCTTCTCCAAGCATGTTTGAATCAGGCGTTGATAGGTTGCGCCGGCATTTTTAAGCCCGAAAGGCATAGTGTTGAAGCAGAAAGGACCATATGGCGTTATGAAGGCCGTTGCAGCTTGGTCGGACTCTGCCATCTTTATCTGATGGTATCCAGAGTATGCGTCGAGGAAACACAGTGAGTCGTGTCCTGCGGTGGCGTCGATGATTTGGTCGATGCGAGGGAGGGGGAAGGGATCCTTGGGGCAAGCCATGTTGAGGTCTTTGAAGTCGACGCATAGGCGCTAGGATTTGTCCTTCTTCGGTACCATTACCATGGCTTCAAATAAATTGGCCGGATTCATCAGAGATATTAAGCATGCCAGCCAATCCGGATGCTTAATATCTCTGATGAATCCAGCCTCAAATAAATTGGGTAGCTCTTCTCCCATGGCTTGCCATTTGGGCTCTGAGAAGCGTCTGAGAGTCTGTTTGACAGGCTTGTATCCTTTTAGTATATTGAGGCTGTGTTCGGCCAGTCTACGTGGGATGCCCGACATGTCCAAAGGGTGCCAGGCGAAAATGTCCCAATTCTCGCGTAGGAAGTCTCGTAGTGCGGCGTCCATTGTGGGGCTCAACTGTGTCCCGATGGAAGCTGTCTTCGTGGATCCGTTGGATGCACCTGGAATTTGACTATCTCGTCTGCGGGTTTAAATGAGGTGGACTTGGGTCGCTTGTCGAGTATCTTGTCGTCCTTGTCCATGGTGGTACGCAGCGTTGTTAGCTCTTTGGCTGCTAGAGCTTCATATAATGCTTCCAGGGCTAGTGATGCGGTTTTGTTTTCGGTGCGAAGTGCGACGTCCGGATCACTGGATAGAGTGATGATTCCGTTGGGTCCGGGCATTTTAAGCTTCATGTACCCGTAATGGGGTATAGCTTGAAAGCTTGTGAACACGTCCCGCCCTAAAAGGGCGTGGTACCCGCTGCTGAAAGGAGCCACTTGGAACGTGATTTCTTCGGACCTGTAATTCTCTGGAGTGCCGAATACCACATCGAGTGTGATTTTCCCGCACACCGTGCTTCCCGACTAGGGATGATTCCCCTGAAGGTTGTGCTGCTTTGCTCAATGCGGCTTTTATCAATTTCCATCTTGTTTAGTGTTTCTTCGTAGATCAAGTTTAATCCGCTTCCGCCATCCATGAGTAGTTTAGTGAGCCGAAAGCCGTCCACGATTGGGCTAAGGACCAAAGCGGTTGGTGCCCGGGCTGTCTGGATTTGAGGTTCATCACTGGCACTGAAAGTTGTAGCAGTGTCGTTCCACAGATTTATTTTTGCCACGTGGCAGATTTCAGCGAAATTTTGATGAGCTCGCTTGCGCCTATTGTTTGAGGCGAAAGTCTCAAAGACTGTTAGTACCGTATTGTTTTCTTTGGCGGGATGTTGTTCTGCTTTATGGCTTACAAGAAGATCCTCGCCACTTTTTGCTACCTGCCGGAGTATCCAACATGCTCTAAGGTTATGTGTTGGTGCACTGTCCGGCGGGCTGTGGATCTTACATGGCCCATTGAGCCATTCTTCCAATATGGTTCCACGCCCTGGGGTGGGCTTTGGTTTCTTGGGGATTGGATCGGCTGACTTATGACAGTTTGCCCGTTTATTTCGGACCAAGGTTTTAGTGAGAGCCGGACTATCCCAAAATTCTGTTTGGGATTTCCAGGCGCTTTCCATCGCAAAGTACTTCTGTACTATGGCTGCTAAGTCAGCAAAGTGTACTATGTCACGGCGACTTATAGCATTAAGGATCCCTTTGTTCATGCAGTTTTTGCAGAAAAGTGAGATTGCGTCTTCCTCATGACAGTCCTTGACCTTGTTTAGCACAAGGAGGAATCTGGCCCAATAGCGATGTACTATCTCTTAGGGCTCTTGTCTGATATGGGAGAGAAGGTTTAAGTCCGGGTGGGTCGGTGTAGCTGAATCTGGATTCTGATCCGACCTAACACCCAGGGGCAGAGGAGTTTCCGGGCTTGATAGCTCGGGATCCGGGGTGCTACCCGATTTTTCCGGTCCGATACCCGATTCTAAGTCCGGGGTCTAGATCATGTCCTCCCGTGAGCGGGTATCCGGCTCAGAGAGCTCGGTAATTCGGACATAATTCGTCCTCAAAATAGAGGGATAATCCGTATATGGCTCCTCCACTACCGCTATCTCGTGGGTGACCGGCGGGGATTTAATATCCCTTTGGTCGGGTTTAAGCCCAATCCGGTCGTAGTCTGTGGCAAGCCCCAGAGAGGCGATGCGATCCAAGAGCTCATTAAGGGAGGACAGCTCCCTTGGATCCATCTGTACGGCGAGTTCCGAATTGACGTGGAGGCTATTCGTGATGACCCGAGAGGTCATCGTCGGCGCGACAGCCGATTGGGCGACCATGACGAAGTCGCCTAGTCGGAGAGTTTGGCCTACAGCCAACGCCCCCCAGAGGTGATGTTATCCTGGACAACGAGACGGGCCATCAAGCCTTGCAGCAACGACACAGAGGAACTCTCAATGAAAGCACCAATGTCGGTGTCAAAACCGGCGGATCTCGGGTAGGGGGTCCCGAACTGTGCGTCTTAGACCAATGGTAACAGGAGGCAAGGGACACGATGTTTTACCCAGGTTCGGGCCCTCTCGATGGAGGTAAAACCCTACTTCCTGCTTGATTGATATTGATGATATGAGTGTTACAAGAGTTGATCTACCACGAGATCATAGAGGCTAAACCCTAGAAGCTAGCCTATGATGATTATGATTCTGTCTCTAAGGACTAAACCCTCCGGTTTATATAGACACCGGAGAGGGCTAGGGTTTACATGGAGTCGGTTACAAAGAAGGAAATATAATATCCGGATCACCAAGCTTGTCTTCCACGCAAAGGAGAGTCCCATCCGGACACGGGACGAAGTCTTGAGTCTTGTATCTTCACGGTCCAACAGTCCGGCCAAAGTATATAGTCCGGCTGTCCGGATATCCCCTGATCCAGGACTCCCTCAGCCTTCTTCCCCCTTGAGCCGGACATAGTTCGGCCAAGAGTCTCCTGACAAAGAGAGAGACTTTAATGAGTTCAGCATGTCGCCAAAGGGCGAGTGCTGGAAGATATCCGCAGCCGCAAATTCCATTACCGGAGCCCAGCCAGAATCGGCGGGCTCGTGGGCGCGCGGTCTGGGACCTACAACCGGACACAAGTCCAGGGGCCCGGAGACACATTCTTCCTTGGGGATGAAGTTTGTGTTCGGCTCTACCGCCGATGAGTGTGCGGCCTCCGGGGCGAGGTCCATCCACCCGTCCTCGGACGATGCAATCCGCCCCGGATTTAGGTCCGGGGCTCCTGCAGGCGTGATATCCCGAGTATTGTCCGACAGCAGGTCTAAGCAATGCTCATCGTGATTGTTCGGCGCTCCTGGCGTATGCCCGAATCCGTCGAAGATCAAGTCTCCGCGGATATCGGTCGTGTAGTTCAAGTTTTCATACCTGACCTGATGGCCAGGGGCATAGCTATCGATCTGCTCTAGATGGCCGAGCGAATTGGCCCGCAGTGCGAAGCCGCCGAACACGAAGATCTGTCCGGGGAGAAAGGTCTCACCCTGGACAGCGTTGTTGTTGATGATTGAAGGAGCCATCGAGCCTTGCAGCAACGACACAGAGGAACTCTAAATGAAAGAACCAATGTTGGTGTCAAAACCGGCGGATCTCGGGTAGGGGGTCCCGATCTGTGCGTCTAAGGCTAATGGTAACAGGAGGCAAGGGACACAATGTTTTACCCAGGTTCGGGCCCTCTCGATGGAGGTAAAACCCTACTTCCTGCTTGATTGATCTTGATGATATGAGTATTACAAGAGTTGATCTACCACGAGATCGTAGAGGCTAAACCCTAGAAGCTAGCCTATGATGGTTATGATTGTCCCTATATGGACCAAACCCTCTGGTTTATATAGACACCGAAGGGGGCTAGGGTTTACACAGAGTCGGTTACAAAGAATGAGATCTAATGTCTGGATCGCCAAGCTTGTCTTCCACGCAAAAGAGAGTCCCATCCGGACACGGGACAAAGTCTTGAGTCTTGTATCTTCATGGTCCAACAGTCCGACCAAAGTATATAGTCCGGCTGTCCGGATACCCCCTAATCCAGGACTCCCTCAGGGGGCACCCCATAGACACACAAGTTGATTGTTTAGCCGTGTGTGGTGCCCCTCCATAGATTTCCACCTCGGTCATATCAATGTAGTGCTTAGGTGAAGCCCTGCGTCGATAACTTCATCATCACCATCATCACGCCGTCGTGCTGACGAAACTCTCCCTCGATCTCAGTTGGATCTAGAGTTCGTGGGACGTCACCGAGCTGAACGTGTGCAGATCGTGGAGGTGTCGTACCTTCGGTGCTAGGATCGGTCGGATCGTGAAGACGTACGGCTACATCAACAACATTGTCATAATGCTTTCGCTTTCGGTCTATGAGGGTCCGTAGACAACACTCTCCCCTCTCGTTGCTATGCATCATCTAGACAGATCTTGCGTGATCGTAGGAATTTTTTTGAAATTTCTGCGTTCCCCAACAGTGGCATCCGAGACAGGTCTATGCGTAGATGTTATATGCACGCGTAGAACACAAAGAGTTGTGGGAGATAATAGTCATACTACTTACCAGCATGTCATACTTTGATTCAGCGGTATTGTTGGATGAAGCGGCTCAGACCGATATTACACGTACGCTTACGCGAGACTGGTTCTACCGACGTGATTCGCACACAGGTGGCTAGTGAGTGTCTGTTTCTCCAACTTTAGTTGAATCGAGTGTGGCTAGGCCCGGTCCTTGTTGAAGGTTAAAACAACACACTTGACGAAAAATCGTTGTGGTTTTGATGCGTAGGTAAGAACGCTTCTTGCTAAGCCCATAGCAGCCACGTAAAACTTGCAACAACAAAGTAGAGGACGTCGAACTTGTTTTTGAAGGGTATGTTGTGATGTGATATGGTCAAGACGTGATGATATATAAATTGTTGTATGAGTTGATCATGTTTTGCAAAAGTTATCGGCAACTGGAACGAGCCATATGATTGTCGCTTTATTGTATGAAATGCAATCGCCATGTAATTGCTTTACTTTATCACTAAGCAGCGGCAATAGTCGTAGAAGCAATAGTTGGCGAGACAATCATGATGCTTCGATGAAAGGTCAAGGTGTCAAGCCGGTGATGATGGTGATCATGACGGTGCTTTGAAGATGGAGATCAAAGGCACAAGATTATGATGGCCATATCATATCACTTATATTGATTGCATGTGATGTTTATCCTTCATGCAGCTTATTTTGCTTAGTACGGCAGTAGCATTATAAGATGATCCCTTACTAAATTTCAAGGTATAAGTGTTCTCCCTGAGTATGCACCGTTTCTACAGTTCTTCATGCTGAGACACCACGTGATGATCGGGTGTGATAAGCTCTACATTCACATACAACGGGTGCAAGCCAGTTTTGCACATGCAGAATACTCGGGTTAAACTTGACGAGCCTAGCATATGCAGATATGGCCTCGGAACACTGGAGACCGAAAGGTCAAGCGTGAAGCATATAGTAGATATGATTAACATAGAGATGTTCACCATTGAAAACTACTCCATCTCACATGATGATCGGACATGGTTTAGTTGATTTGGATCACGTGATCATTTAGATGACTAGAGGGATGTCTATCTAAGTGGGAGTTCTTAAGTAATATGATTAATTGAACTTTAATTTATCATGAACTTAGTCCTGATAGTATTTTGCAAATTATGTTGTAGATCAATAGCTCATGTTATAGCTTTCCTATGTTTTTATATGTTCCTAGAGAAAACTAGTTGAAAGATGATAGTAGCAATGATGTGGAATGGGTCCGTAATCTGAGGTTTATCATCATTGATGCACAGAAGAATTATGTCCTTGATGCACTGCTATGTGACAGATCTATTGCAGGAGCAGATGCAGACGTTATGAACGTTTGGCTAGCTCAATATGATGACTACTTGATAGTTTAGTGCACCATGCTTTACGGCTTAGAACCGGGACTTCAAAAACATTTTGAACACCATGGAGCATATGAGATGTTCCAAGAGCTGAAATTGGTATTTCAGACTCATGCTCGTGTCAAGAGGTATGAAACCTCTGACAAGTACTTCGCCTAAAAGATGGAGGAGAATTGCTCAGATAATGAGCATGTGCTTAGAATGTCTGGGTACTATAATCACATGAATCAAGTGGGAGTTAATCTTCCAGATAAGATAGTGATTGACAGAGTTCTCTAGTCGCCATCACCAAGTTACTGGAACTTCATGATGAACTATAGTATGCAAGGGATGACGAAAACAAATTCCCGAGTTCTTCGTGATGCTGAAATCGACGAAGGTAGAAATCAAGAAAAGTATCAAGTGTTGATTGACAAGATCACTAGTTTCAAGAAAAAGGGCAAAGGGAAAGAAAGGGAACTTTACATAGAATGTCAAGCAAGTTGTCACTCCCGTGAAGAATCCCAAAGCTAAACCTAAGCCTGAAACTAAGTGATTTTACTGCAAAGGAAATGGTCACTGGAAGCGAAACTACCCCAAATACTTGGTGGATAAGAAGGATGACAAAGTGAACAAAGGTATATTTGATATATAGATTAATTATGTGTACTTTACTAGTGTTCACAGTAACCCCGGGGTATTTGATGCTCGTTCGGTTGCTAAGATTAGTAACTCAAAATAGGAGTTACAGAATAAAAAGAGAGTAGTTGAGGGAGAAGTGACGATGTGAATTGGAAGTGGTTCCAAGATTGATATGATCATCATCGCACACTCCTTATACTTTCGGGATTAGTGTTGAACCTAAATAAATGTTATTTGGTGTTTGCGTTGAGCATGAATATGATTAGATCATGTTTATTGCAATACGATTATTCATTTAAGACAGAGAATATTTGTTATTCTGTTTACATGAATAAAACCTTCTATGGTCATACACCCAATGTTGATGGTTTATTGAATCTCGATCAAAGTAATACACATACTCATAATATTGATACCAAAAGATGCAAAGTTGATAATGATAGTGCAACTTATTTGTGGCACTGCCGTTTGGGTCATATCGGTGTAAAGCGCATGAAGAAACTCCATAAAGATGGACTTTTAGAATCACTTGATTATGAATCATTTGATACATACGAACCGTGCCTTATGGGCAAGATGACTAAAACTCCGTTCTCTGGAACAATGGAATGAGCTAATAAACATATTGGAAATAATACATACTGATGTACGCGGTCCGATGAAGTGTTGATGCTCGTGGCGGGTATCGTTATTTTTTGACCTTCACAGATGATTTGAGCAGATATGGTTATATCTACTTAATGAAGCATAAGTCTGAAACATTTGAAAAGTTCAAAGAATTTCAGAGTGAAGTGGAAAATCATCGTAACAAGGAAATAAAGTTTCTACGATCTGGTCATGGAGGAGAATATTTAAGTTATGAGTTTGGTCTTCATTTGAAACAACATGGGATAATTTCACAATTAACGCCACCTAGAACACCACAGCGAAATGGTGTGTCCGAACGTCGTAACCATACTTTATTGGATATGGTGCGATCTATGATGTCTCTTACTGATTTACCGCTATCGTTTTGGGATTATGCTTTAGAGACGGTTGCATTCACTTTAAATAGGGCACCATCAAAATCCGTTGAGACAACGCCTTATGAACTGTGGTTTGGCAGGAAACCAAAGTTGTCATTTCTTAAAGTTTGGGCCTGCGATGCTTATGTGAAAAAACTTCAACCTGATAAGATCGAACCCAAATCGGGGAAGTGCGTCTTCATAGAATACCAAAGGAAACTGTTGGGTACACCTTCTATCACAAGATCCGAAAGGGAAGATATTTGTAGCTAAGAATGGATCCTTTCTATAGAAGGAGTTTCTCTCGAAAGTAGTGAGTGGGAGGAAAGTAGAACTTGATGAGGTAATTGTACCATCTCCCGAATTGGAAAGTAGTTCATCACAGAAATCAGTTTTAGTGATTCCTACACCAATTAGCTGTGAGGAAGCTAATGATGATGATCATGAAACTTCAGATCAAGTTATTACCGAACCTCGTAGGTCTTCCAGAGTACAATCCGCACCAGAGTGGTACGGTAATCCTATTCTAGAAGTCATGTTATTAGACCATGATGAACCTACGAACTATGAGGAAGCGATGATGAGCACATATTCCGCAAAATGGCTTGAGGCCATGAAACCTGAGATGGGATCCATGTATGAGAACAAAGTGTGGACTTTAGTGGACTTGCTCGATGATCATCAAGCCATAGAAAATAAATGGATCTTCAAGAGGAAGATAGACACCGATAGTAGTGTTACTATCTACAAAGCTCGACTTGTTGAAGGAAATATGCCCTAGAGGCAATAATAAAGTTATTATTTATTTTCTTAGTTCATGATAAATGTTTATCATTCATGCTAGAATTGTATTAACCGGAAACTTAGTACATGTGTGATTACATAGACAAAACATATAGTCCCTAGTATGCCTCTACTTGACTAGTTTGTTAATCAAAGATGGTTATGTTTCCTAACCATAGACATATGTTGTCATTTGATGAACGGGATCACATCATTAGGAGAATGATGTGATGGACATGACCCATCCATTAGCTTAGCATTTTGATCGTGTCAGTTTCATTGCTACTCCTTTCTTCATGACTTATACAAGTTCCTCAGACTATGAGATTATACAACTCCCAAATACCGGAGGAACACTTTGTGTGCTACCAAATGTCACAACGTAAATGGGTGATTATAAAGGTGCTCTGCAGGTGTCTCCAAAGGTGTTTGTTGGGTTGATATAGATCGAGATTAGGATTTGTCACTCCATGTTTCGGAGAGGTATCTCTGGGCCCTCTCGGTAATACTCATCACTATAAACCTTGCAAGCATTGTGACTAATGAGTTAGTTGTGGGATGAAGTATTACGGAACGAGTAAAGAGACTTGCCGGTAATGAGATTGAACTAGGTATGATGATACCGACGATCAAATCTCGGGAAACATACTGATGACAAAGGGAACAAAGTATGTTGTTATGCAGTTTGACTGATAAAGATCTTCATAGAATATGTAGGAACTAATATGAGCATCCAGGTTCCGCTATTGGTTATTGACCGAAGACGTGTCTCGGTCATGTCTACATAGTTCTCGAACCCGTAGGGTCCGCACGCTTAACGTTTGATGATGATCGGTATTATGAGTTTATGTGATATGATGTACAGAAGATTGTTCGGAGTCCCAGATGTGATCACGGACATGACGAGGAGTCTCGAAATGGTCGAGACATAAAGATTGATATATTGGACGACTATATTTGGACACCAAAAGTGTTCCGGAGAAATTTCGGATAAAACCGGAGTGCCGGAGGGTTACCGGAACCCCCGGGGAAACTAATGGGCCTCGATGGGCCCTAGTGGAGAGAGAGAGGGGCCGGCCAGGGCAGGCCGCGCGCCCCCTCCCCTTGAGTCCGAATAGGACAAGGAAGGGGGGCCTTTTCTTCCCCCTCTCCCTCTCCTTCCTTCCCCCCCTCTCCCTTTAGGTGGAAACCTACTAGGACTTGGAGTCCTAGTAGGATTCCGCTATTGGGGGCGCGCCCTAGGAGGGTCGGCCGGCCTCCCCTTTGGTCCTTTATATACGGGGGCAAGGGGCACCCTAGAACACACAATTTGATTGTTTAGCCGTGTGCGGTGCCCCCCTCCACAGATTTCCACCTCGGTCATATCGTCATAGTGCTTAGGCGAAGCCCTGCGCCAGTAACTTCATCATCACCATCACCACGCCATCATTCTGATGAAACTCTCCCTCGACCTCAGCTGGATCTAGAGTTCATGGGACGTCACCGAGCTGAACGTGTGCAGATCGCGGAGGTGCCGTACCTTCGGTGCTAGGATCACTCGGATCGTGAAGACGTATGACTACATCAACCACGTTGTCATAACGCTTCCACTTTCGGTCTATGAGGGTACGTAGACAACACTCTCCCCTCTCGTTGCTATGCATCAGCTAGAGATAGATCTTGCGTGATCGTAGGAAATTTTTGAACTTACTGTGTTCTCCAACACTTGTCACAAAAGGTTTTCGACAAGTTCAAGGTGTTGACTACAATGATATTTTGTCAACTTTAGTGATTCTTAAATCCGTCTGAATCATGTTAGCAGTTGCCATATTTTCTGAAGTCAGACAGATGGATGTCAAAACTGCATTCCTGAATGGATTTCTAGAAGAAGAGTTGTATATGATGCAACCGGAAGGTTTTGTCGATCCAAAGGGTGCTAACAAAGTGTGCAAGCTCCAGCAATCCATTTATGGACTGGTGCAAGCCTCTCAGAGTTGGAATAAACGCTTTGATAGTGTGATCTAAGCATATGGTTTTATACAGACTTGCGGTGAAGCCTGTATTTACAAGAAAGTGAGTGGGAGCTCTGTAGCATTTCTAATATTATATGTGGATGACATATTGTTGATTGGAAATGATATAGAATTTCTGGATAGCATAAAGGGATACTTGAATAAGAGTTTTACAATGAAAGACCTCGGTGAAGCTGCTTACATATTGGGCATCAGGATTATAGAGATAGATCAAGACGCTTGATAAGACTTTTCAATGAGTAAATACCTTGCAAGTTTTTGAAAGAGTTCAAAATGGATTAGTCAAAGAAGGAGTTCTTGCCTATATTACAAGGTGTAAAGTTGAGTAAGACCCAAAGCCCGACCATGGCAGAAGATAGAAAGAGAATGAAAGTCATTCCCTATGCCACAGTCATAGGTTCTATAATGTATGTTGTGCTGTGTACTAGACCTATTGGGTACCTTGCCATGAGTTTGGCAAGGGGGTACAATAGTGATCTAAGAGTAGATCAGTGGACAACGGTCAAAATTATCCTTAGTGAGGACTAAGGAAATGTTTCTCGATGATAGGGGTGACAAAGAGTTCGTCGTAAAGAGTTAAGTCGATGCAAGCTTTTACACCGATCCAGATGACTCTAAGTCTCAATCTAGAACATATTGAAAGTGGGAGCAATTAGCTAGAGTACTTCTATGCAGAGCATTGTAGACATAGAATATTTGCAAAATACATACGGCTCTGAATGTGACAGACCTGTTGACTAAACTTCTCTCATAAGCAAAACATGATCACACCTTAGTACTCTTTGGGTGTCAATCACATAGCAATGTGAACTAGATTATTGACTCTAGTAAACCCTTTGGTTGTTGGTCACATGGCGATGTGAACTATGGGTGTTAATCACATACATATGTGAACTATTGATGTTAAATCACATGGCGATGTGAGCTAGATTATTGACTCTAGTGCAAGTGGGAGACTGAAGGAAATATGCCCTAGAGGCAATAATAAAGTTGTTATTTATATTTCCTTATATCATGATAAATGTTTATTATTCATGCTAGAATTGTATTAACCGGAAACTTAGTACATGTGTGAATACATAGACAAAACATAGTGTCCCTAGTATGCCTCTACTTGACTAGCTCAAGATGGTTATGTTTCCTAATCATAGACATGTGTTGTCATTTGATGAACGGGATCACATCATTAGGAGAATGATGTGCTGGACAAGACCCATCCATTAGCTTAGCATTATGATTGTTACAGTTTCATTGCTACTACTTTCTTCATGACTTATACACGTTCCTCAGACTATGAGATTATGCAACTCCTGAATACTGGAGGAACACCTTGTGTGCTATCAAATGTCAAAATGTAACTGGGTGGTTATAAAGATGCTCTACAGGTGTCTCCGAAGGTGTTTGTTGGGTTGGCATAGATCGATATTAGGATTTGTCACTCCATGTATCTGAGAGGTATCTCTGGGCCCTCTCGGTAATGCTCATCACTATAAGCCTTGCAAGCAATGTGAATAATGAGTTAGTTGCGGGATGAAGCATTATGGAACGACTAAAGAGACTTGCCGGTAATGAGATTGAATTAGGTATGATGATACCGACGATCCAATCTCGGGCAAGTAGCATACCGATGACAAAGGGAACAACGTATTTGTTATGTGGTTTGACCGATAAAGATCTTCGTAGAATATGTAGGAGCCAATATGAGCATCCAGGTTCCGCTATTGGTTATTGACCGGAGATGTGTCTCGGTCATGTCTACATAGTTCTTGAACCCATAGGGTCCGCACGCTTAACGTTCGATGACGATTTGTATTATGAGTTATGTGTTTTGATGACCGAAGTTTGTTTGCAGTCCCGGATGTGACCACGGACATGACGAGGAGTCTCGAAATGGTCGATACATAAAGATTGATATATTGGAAGGCTATGTTTGGACACAGGAACGGTTCCGAGTGGTTCTGGCATTTTTCCGGAGTACCGGGAGGTTATCGGAACCCCCCTAGGAGTTAATGGGCCTTAATGGGACATGGTGGAAGAGAGGAGGAGGCGGCCAAGGTGCCCCCCCAAGCCCAATCTGAATTGGGAAGGGGGCCGGCCCCCTTTCTTTCTCTCCCTCTCCCTCTTCCTTCTTCTCCTACTCCAACTAGGGAAGGAGGGAAACCTACTCCTACTAGGAGTAGGACTCCCCCCTGGCTTGGGCGTGCCATAGAGAGGGACGGCCCTTCCCTCCTCCACTCCTTTATATACGGGGGAGGGGGGCACTCCATAGACACACAAGTTGATTGTTTAGCCGTGTGCGGTGCCCCCTCCACAGATTTCCACCTCGGTCATATCGTTGTAGTGCTTAGGCGAAGTCCTGCGTCGATAACTTCATCATCACCGTCATCACGTCATCGTGCTGACGAAACTCTCCCTCGACCTCAGTTGGATCTAGAGTTCATGGGACGTCACCGAGCTGAACGTGTGTAGATCGTGGAGGTGTCGTACCTTCGGTGCTAGGATCGGTTGGATCGTGAAGACGTACGACTACATCAACCGCGTTGTCATAACGCTTCCGCTTTCAGTCTAGCAGGGCACATAGACAACACTCTCCCCTCTCGTTGCTATGCATCACCTAGATAGATCTTGCGTGATTGTAGACCTTTTTTTTGAAATTACTATGTTCCCCAACACTATCTAGGAGATTTATAGCAACGGGAGGGGGATAGTGTGTCCACGTACCCTCGTAGACCGAAAGCGGAAGCGTTAGGTTAATGCGGTTGATGTAGTCGAACGTCTTCACGATCCAACCGATCTAGTACCAAACGTACGTCACCTCCGAGTTCAGAACACGTTCAGCTCGATGACATCCCTCGAACTCTTGATCCAGCAGAGGGTCAAGGGAGAGTTTCGTCAGCACAACAACGTGATGACGGTGTTGATGATGTGATCCGCGCAGGGCTTTTCCTAAGCACTACAATGATACTATCGGAGGAGTAAACGGTGGAGGGGGGCATCGCACACGGCTAAGACAATGTTGTCACTTTGGGGTGCCCCCTGCCCCCGTATATAAAGGAGGGGGGAGGAGGCCGATGTACAGGAGGGGCGTGCCATGGGGGGGGGGGGGGTCCTACAAGGACTCCACTCCTAGTAGGATTCGGGCCCCCACCTTTTTCCTTTTTTCCGAAGTAGCAAAGGGGAAAGAGAGAGGGAGTAGGAGAGGGAAAGGGTGGGCACTGCCCCCACCCCTTGTCCAATTTGGATTGGCAAGGGGGGGCGCCACCTCCTATGGCCGGCCCTCTCTTATCCACTAAGGCCCATGTTGGCCCATTACTTTCCCGGGGGGTTCCGGTAACCTCCCGGTACTCCGAGACTTATCTGAGACTTCCCGAAACCATTCCAGTGTCCAAATGTAACCTTCCAATATATCGCTCTTTACCTCTCGACCATTTAGAGACTCCTCGTCATGTCCGTGATCTCATCCGGGACTCCGAACAAACTTCGGTCACCAAAACACAAAACTCATAATACAAATCATCATCGAACGTTAAGCGTGCAGACCCTACGGGTTCGAGAACTATGTAGACATGATTGAGACACATCTACGATCAATAACCAATAGCGGAACCTAGAGGATCATATTGGTTCCTACATATTCTACGAAGATCTTTATCGGTCAAACCGCATAACAACATATGTTGTTCCATTTGTCATCGGTATGTTACTTGCCCGAGATTCGATCGTCGGTATCATCATACCTAGTTCAATCTCGTTACTAGAAAGTCTCTTTACTCGTTCCGTAATACTTCATCCCGTAACTAACTCATTAGTCACATTGCTTGCAAGGCTTATAGTGATGAGCATTACCGAGAGGGACCAGAGATACCTCTCCGATACACGGAGTGACAAATCCTAATCTCGATCTATGCCAACCCAACAAATACCTTTCGGAGACACATGTAGGGCATCTTTATAACCACCCAGTTACGTTGTGACGTTTGATAGCACACTAGGTGTTCCTCCGGTATTCGGGAGTTGGATAATCTCATAGTCAGAGGAACATGTATAAGTGAGGAAGAAAGCAATAGCAATAAAACTTAACGATCATTATGCTAAACTAACAGATGGGTCTTGTCCATCACATCATTCTCTAATGATGTGATCCCGTTTATCAAATGACAACACATGTCTATGGTCAAGAAACATAACCATCTTTGATTAATGAGCTAGTCAAGTAGAGGCATACTAGGGACACTTTGTTCTGTCTATGTATTCACACATGTACTAAGTTTCCGGTTAATACAATTCTAGCATGAATGATAAACATTTATCATGATATAAGGAAATATAAATAATAACTTTATTATTGCCTCTAGGGCATATTTACTTTAGTCTCCCACTTGCACTAGAGTCAATAATCTAGATTACATAGTAATGATTCTAACACCCATAGAGTCTTGGTGCTGATCATGTTTTGCTCATGGAAGAGGCTTAGTCAACGGGTCTGCAACATTCAGATCCGTATGTATCTTGCAAATCTCTATGTCTCCCTCCTTGACTTGATCGCGGATAGACTCTTGATGTGTTTGGTTCTCTTGTGAAATCTGGATTCCTTTGCCAATGCAATTGCTCCAGTATTGTCACAAAAGATTTTCATTGGACCCGATGCACTAGGTATTACACCTAGATCGGATATGAACTCCTTTATCCAGACTCCTTCATTTGCTGCTTCCGAAACAGCTATGTGCTACACTTCACACGTAGATCCCGCAACAATGCTCTGCTTGGAACTGCACCAACTGACAGCTCCACCATTCAATATAAATATGTATCCGGTTTGCGACTTAGAGTCATCCGGATCAGTGTCAAAGCTTGCATCAACGTAACCATTTACGACAAGCTCTTTGTCACCTCCATAAATGAGAAACATATCCTTAGTGCTTTTTAGGTATTTCAGGATGTTCTTGACCGTTGTCCAGTGATCCACTCCTGGATTACTTTGGTACCTCCCTGCTAAACTTATAACAAGGCACACATCAGGTCTGGTACACAACATTGCATACATGATAGAAACTATGGCTGAGGCATATGAATGACTTTCATTTTCTCTCTATCTTCTACAATGGACGGGCATTGAATCTGACTCAACTTCACACCTTGTAACACATGCAAGAACCCTTTCTTTGACTGATCCATTTTGAACTTCTTCAAAACTTTATCAAGGTATGTGCTTTGTGAAAGTCCAATTAAGCGTCTTGATCTATCTCTATAGATCGTGATGCCCAATATATAAGCAGCTACACCAAGGTCTTTCATTGAAAAATTCTTATTCAAGTATCCTTTTATGCTATCCAGAAATTCTGTATTATTTCCAATCAATAATATGTCATCCACATATAATATTAGAAATGCTATAGAGCTCCCACTCACTTTCTTGTAAATACATGCTTCTCCAAAAGTCTGCATAAAACCATATGCTTTGATCACATTATCAAAGTGTATATTCCAACTACGAGAGGCTTGCACCAGTCCATAAATGGATTGCTGGAGCTTGCACACTTTGTTAGCACCTTTTGGATCGACAAAACCTTCTGGTTGCATCATATACAACTCTTCTTTTAGAAATCCATTAAGGAATGCAGTTTTGACATCCATTTGCCAAATTTCATAATCATAAAACATGGCAATTGCTAACATGATTCGGACAGACTTAAGCATCGCTACGAGTGAGAAGGTCTCATCGTAGTCAACTCCTTGAATTGTCGAAAACCTTTCGCAACAAGTTGAGCTTTGTAGATAGTAACATTACCGTCAGTGTCAGTCTTCTTCTTGAAGATCCATTTATTTTCTATGGCTTACCGATCATCGGGCAAGTTCACCGAAGTCCACACTTTGTTCTCATACATGGATCCCATCTCAGATTTCATGGCCTCAAGCCATTTCGCGGAATCTGGGCTCATCATCGCTTCCTCATAGTTCGTAGGTTCATCATGGTCTAGTAACATGACTTCCAGAATAGGATTAGCGTACCACTCTAGTGCATACCGTACTCTTGTTGACCTATGAGGTTTGATAGTAACTTGATCCGAGGTTTCATGATCATCATCATTAGCTTCTTCACTAATTGGTGTAGGAATCACTGGAACTGATTTCTGTGATGAACTACTTTCCAATTCGGGAGAAGGTACAATTACCTCATCAAGTTCTACTTTCCTCCCACTCATTTCTTTCGAGAGAAACTCCTTCTCTAGAAAGGATCCATTCTTAGCAACGAATATCTTGCCTTCGGGTCTGTGATAGGAGGTGTACCCAACAGTTTCTTTTGGGTATCCTATGAAGACACATTTCTCTGATTTGGGTTCGAGCTTATCAGGTCGAAGCTTTTTCACATAAGCATCACAACCCCAAACTTTAAGAAACGACAACTTAGGTTTCTTTCCAAACCACGGTTCATATGGTGTCGTCTCAACGGATTTAGTTGGTGCCCTATTTAACATGAATGCAGCAATCTCTTAAGCATAACCCCAAAACAATAGCGGTAAATCAGTAAGAGACATCATAGATCATACCATATCTAATAAAGTACGGTTACGACGTTCGGACACACCATTACACTGTGGTGTTCCAGGTGGCGTGAGTTGCGAAACTATTCCACATTGTTTCAAATGAAGACCAAACTCGTAACTAAAATATTCGCCTCCATGATCAGATCATAGAAACTTTATTTTCTTGTTACGATGATTTTCCACTTCACTCTCAAATTCCTTGAACTTTTCAAATGTATCAGACTTATGTTTCATTAAGTAGATATACCCATATCTGCTCAAATCATCTGTGAATGTCAGAAAATAACGATACCCGCCGCGAGCCTCAACACTCATCGAACCGCATACATCGGTATGTATTATTTCCAATAAGTCAGTGGCTCGCTCCATTGTTCCGAAGAACAGAGTCTTAGTGATCTTGCCCATGAGGCATGGTTCGCAAGAATCAAGTGATTCATAATCAAGTGATTCCAGAAGTCCATCAGCATGGAGTTTCTTCATGCGCTTTACACCAATATGATCTAAACGATAGTGCCACAAATAAGTTGCACTATCATTAATAACTTTGCATCTTTTGGCTTCAACATTATGAATATATGTATCACTACGATCGAGCTTCAACAAAAATAGACCATTCATTAAGGGTGCATGACCATAAAAGATATTACTCATATAAATAGAACAACCATTATTCTCTAATTTAATTGAACCATCTCGCATCAAACAAGATCCAGATAGAATGTTCATGCTCAGCGCTGGCACCACATAGAGTCATATTTTGTTCTAAGTATCGAGTTGTAATTCTTGAGTTTTATGTAAATAAAAGTTTGATGATCTTCATTATTAGAGCATTGTCCCATGTGAGGAAAGGATGATGGAGACTATGATTCCCCCACAAGTCGGGATGAGACTCCTGATGAAAAATAATAAAAAAGAAAAGAGAAAAAAGAGGCCATAAAAAAGAGAAGGCTCAAATAAAAAAATGAGAGAAAAAGAGAGAAGGGGCAATGTTACTATCCTTTTTCCACACTTGTGCTTCAAAGTAGCACCTTGATCTTCATGATAGAGAGTCTCCTATTTTGTCACTTTCATATACTAGTGGGAATTTTCATTATAGAACTTGGCTTGTATATTCCAATGATGGGCTTCCTCAATATGCCCTAGGTCTTCATGAGCAAGCGAGTTGTATGCACACCCACTTAGTTTCTTTTTGAGCTTTCATACACTTATAGCTCTAGTGCATCCATTGCATGGCAATCCCTACTCACTCACATTGATATCTATTGATGGGCATCTCCATAGCCCGTTGATACGCCTAGTTGATGTGAGACTATCTTCTCCTTTTTGTCTTCTCCACAACCACCATATTCTCTTCCACCTTAGTGCTATATCCATGGCTCATGCTCATGTATTGCGTGAAGACTGAAAATTTTTGAGAACATCAAAAGTATGAAACAATTGCTTGGCTTGTCATCGAGGTTGTGCATGATTTAAATATTCTGTGTGATGAAGATAGAGCATAGCCAGACTATATGATTTTGTAGGGATAGCTTTCATTGGCCATGTTATTTTGAGAAGACATGATTGCTTTGTTAGTATGCTTGAAGTATTATTATTTTTATGTCAATATTAAACTTTTGTTTTGAATCTTTCGGACCTAAACATTCATGCCACAATAAAGAAAACTACATTGATAAATATGTCAGGTAGCATTCCACATCAAAAATTCTGTTTTTATCATTTACCTACTCAAGGACGAGCAGGAATTAAGCTTGGAGATGCTTGATACGTCTCTGACGTATCTATAATTTTTGATTGTTCCATGCTATTATACTATCTGTTTTGGATGTTTAATATGCATTAATATGCTATTTTATATTATTTTTGGGACTAACCTATTAACCGAGAGCCCAGTGCCAGTTTCTGTTTTTTTGCCTATTTTAGAGTTTCGCAGAAAAGGAATACCAAACGGAGTCCAAACGGAATGAAACTTTCGCGATGATCTTTCTTGGACCAGAAGGAAACCAGAAGACTTGGAGATGAAGTCGGAGACGCAATAAGGCGGACACGAGGCAGGAGGGCGCGCCCAGGGGGTAGGGCACGCCCCCTACCTCGTGGGCCCCTCGTGGGTCTCCTGACCTAGCTCCTTCGCCTATATATACTCTTGTACCCTGAGAACATCCAGGAGAGCCACGAAACCACTTTTCCACCGCCCCAACCCTCTGTACCCATGAGATCCCATCCAGGGACCTTTTCTGGCATCCAGCCCGATGGGGATTCGATCACGGAGGGCTTCTTCATCAACACCATTGCCTCTCGGATGATGTGTGAGTAGTTTACCATAGACCTACGGGTCCATATCAAATAGCTAGATGGCTTCTTCTCTCTCTTTGATTCTAAATACCATGTTCTCCTTGGTGTTCTTGGAGATCTATTCGATGTAATATTCTATTGCGGTTTGTTTGCCGAGATCCAATGAATTGTGGATTTATGATCGGACTATCTATGAATATTATTTGGTTCTTCTATGTATTCTTATATGCATGATTTGATACCTTTGCAAGTCTCTTCGAATTATCAGTTTAGTTTGGCCTACTAGATTGATCTTTCTTGCAATGGGAGAAGTGCTTAGCTTTGGGTTCAATCTTGCGGTGTCCTTTCCCAGTGACAGTAGGGGCAGCAAGGCATGTATTGTATTGTTGCCATCGAGGATAAAAAGATGGGGTTTTCATCATATTGCTTGAGTTAATTCCTCTACATCATGTCATCTTAATTAATGCGTTACTCTGTTCTTTATGAACTAAATACTCTAGATGCAGGCACGAGTTGGTCAATGTGTGGAGTAATAGTAGTAGATGCAGAATCATTTCGGTCTACTTGACATGAACGTGATGCCTATGTTCATGATCATTGCCTTACATATTGTCATAATTATGCGCTTTTCTGTCAATTGCTCGGCAGTAATTTGTTCACCCACCGTAATATTTGTTATCTTGAGAGAAGCAACTAGTGAAACCTATGGCCCCCGGGTCTCTTTTCCATCATATAAGTTCTCGTTTACATCTTACTAGTTTCCGATCTACTATTTTTGCAATCTTTACTTTCCGTTCTATAAACCAAAAATACAAAAATATTTACTTTACCGTTTATCTATCTCTATCAGATCTCACTTTTGCAAGTAACTGTGCAGGGATTGACAACCCCTTTATCGCGTTGGGTGCAAGTTGTTGATTGTTTGTGCAGGTATTCGGTGACTTGTGCATTGTCTCCTACTGGATTGATACCTTGGTTCTCAAAACTGAGGGAAATACTTACGCTACTTTGCTACATCACCCTTTCCTCTTCAAGGAAAACCCAACGCAAGCTCAAGAGGTAGCAGGGAACATCTTATAATGCTACCGTCATACTAAGAAAAATAAGATGCATAAAAAATAAACATCACATGCAATCAAAATATGTGACATGATATGGCCATCATCTTCTTGTGCCTTTGATCTCCATCTCCAAAGCACCGTCATGATCTCCATTGTCACCGGCTTGACACCTTGTTCTCCATTGTAGCATCGTTGTCGTCTCGCCAACTATAGCTTCTACGACTATCGCTACCGCTTAGTGATAAAGTAAAGCAATTACATGGCGATTGCATTTCATACAATAAAGCGACAACCATATGGCTCCTTCCAGTTGCCGATAACTTTTACAAAACATGATCATCTCATACAACAATTTATATATCATCACGTCTTGACCATATCACATCACAACATGCCCTGCAAAAACAAGTTAGATGTCCTCTACTTTGTTGTTGCAAGTTTTACGTGGCTGCTACGGGCTTAGTAAGAACCGTTCTTACCTATGCATCAAAACCACAATGATTATTCGTCAAGCGTGTTGTCTTAACCTTCAACAAGGACCGGGTGTAGCCACACGCGGTTCAACTAAAGTTGGAGAAACAGACACTTACTAGCCACCTGTGTGCGAAGCATGTCGGTAGAACCAGTTTCGCGTAAGCGTACGTGTAATGTCAGTCTGAGCCGCTTCATCCAACAATATCGCCGAATCAAAGTAAGACGTTGGTGGTAAGAAGTATGACTATTATCGCCCGCAACTCTTTGTGTTCTACTCGTGCATATCATCTACGCATAGACCTGGCTTGGATGCCATTGTTGGGGAACGTAGCATGCAATTTCAAAAAGATTCCTACGATCAAGATCTATCTAGGAGATGCATAGAAACAAGAGGGGGAGAGTGTGTCCACGTATCCTCGTAGACCGAAAGCGGAAGCGTTAGGTTAACGCCATTGATGTAGTCGAACGTCTTCAGGATCCAACCGATCTATTACCAAATGTACGGCACTTCCGAGTTCAGCACACGTTCAACTCGATAACGTCCCTTGAACTCTTGATCTAGCAGAGGGTCAAGGGAGAGTTTCGTCAGCACGACAGCGTGATGACGGTGTTGATGATGTGATCCGCGTAGGGCTTCGCCTAAGCACTACGATGATACTATCTGAGGAGTAAATGGTGGAGGGGGGCACCACACACGGCTAAGACAATGTTGTCACTTTGGGGTCCCCCTGCCCCCGTATATAAAGGAGGGGGGAGGAGGCCGGCGGCCAGGAGGGGCGCGCCATGGGGGGGAGTACTACTAGGACTCCACTCCTAGTAGGATTTGGGCCCCCACCTTTTTCCTTTTTTCCGGAGTAGCAAAGGGGGAAGGAAAGAGGGAGTAGGAAGGGAAAGGGGGGCGCCGCCCCCACCCCTTGTCCAATTCGGATTGGCAGGCGGCGCCACCTCCTATGGCCGGCCCTCTCTTCTCCACTAAGGCCCATGTTGGCCCATTACTTTCCCGGGGGGTTCCAGTAACCTCCCGGTACTCCGAAACTTATCCAAAACTTCCCGAAACCATTACGGTGTCCGAATGTAACCTTCCAATATATCAATATTTACCTCTCGACCATTTCGAGACTCCTAGTCATGTCCGTGATCTCATCCGGGACTTTGAACAAACTTCGGTCACCAAAACACATAACTCATAATACAAATCGTCATCGAATGTTAAGCGTGCGGACCCTACGGGTTCGAGAACATGTAGAAATGGTCGAGACACATCTCTGATCAATAACCAATAGAGGAACCTCGATGCTCATATTGGTTCCTACATATTCTATGAAGATCTTTATCAGTCAAACCGCATAACAACATACGTTGTTCCCTTTGTCATCGGTATGTTACTTGCCCGAGATTCGATCGTTGATATGTTCATACCTAGTTCAATCTCGTTACCGACAAGTCTCTTTACTCGTTCCGTAATGCATCATCCCGTAACTAACTCATTAGTCACATTTCTTGCAAGGTTTATAGTGATGAGCATTATCGAGAGGGCCCAGAGATACCTCTCTGATACACGGAGTGGCAAATCTTAATCTTGATCTATGCCAACCCAACAAGCACCTTTCAAAGACACCAATAGAGCATCTTTATAATCATCCAGTTATGTTGTGACGTTTGATAGCACACAAGGTGTTCCTCCAGTATTCGGGAGTTGCATAACCTCATAGTCAGAGGAACATGTATAAGTCATGAAGAAAGCAATAGCAATAAAACTTAACGATCATTATGCTAAGCTAATAGATGGGTCTTGTCCATCAAGTCATTCTCTAATGATGTGATCCCGTTGATCAAATGACAACACATGTCTATGGTCAGGAAACATAACCATCTTTGATTAATGAGCTAGTCAAGTAGAGGCATACTAGCTAGGGACAATTTGTTTTGTTTATGTATTCACACATGTACTAAGTTTCCGGTTAATACAATTCTAGCATGAATAATAAACATTTATCATGATATAAGGAAATAAAATAACAACTTTATTATTGCCTCTAGGGCATATTTTCTTCACCTCCATTATTCATGATATCAATGACCTCCAAATTATCAGAATTAATGAAAAGTAGATTCCATCATGCCCGTTGCACAAGGGATAGACCGAATCTAAGCGCCAAAGCTTCCGTCATGAGAACGTCCGCACATGAATCTATTATCCAAAAACCTCCTACAATAAATTTTCCTTTATCGTCCCTCAGGACCGCCCTAGCTGACTGTGTCCCGGCTAGGGGGTCTCTCACCATGTTGCCTTCCAGCCTTTTGGGCCGGGCCGAGGACCCTCACATCGGTTTAGAAGTGGGCCACACTGGACGGCTGATAACGTATCAAAGGAAGGCTCCCGAAGACTTGTCGTGTACTCCAAGAAGCCAGATTAATCGAAGACACTATTTTCTTATATGTACTCTATTAGGATGCTGTAAACCTAGACTCCCCCTCCCACAGTATCTATATAAGCGGAGGGGTAGGGCTCAAAGAACGAACAACAATCTCAGGGTAGATCATCCATACTTTGTACTCCAACACAAAGCAATAAACACATGTAGGATGCTACTTGTGAGCTACGTTGGGATTTCCTCGAAGAGGAGAGGACGATGCAATACAGTAGAGATATGTATTTCCCTCAATTAAGAACCAAGGTTATCAATCCACGCAAGACCTCATGAACAGCACCTCCACACAAAAGAACAAATACTTGCACCCAATGCGATCAAGGGGGTTGTCAATCCCCTCAGCAGTTAATTGCAAGGATCAAGTCTAATGATGGTAGATAGATAAACAAAAACACAAAATAAAATAACGGTAAATAAATTCCAGCAAGGTATTTTTAGATTTTATATATGATAAAGGTAGACCCGGGGGCCATAGTTTTCACTAGAGGCTTCTCTCTCGAACAAAAAGCATGTGGTGGGTAAACAAATTACTATTGGTCAACTGATAGAAAAATGCATAGTTATGATGATATTCAAGACAATGATCATGTATATAGGCATCACGTCCGAGACAAGTAGATCGACTCCTGCCTACATCTACTACTATTACTCCACACATGGACCGCTATCCAGTATGCATCTAGAATATTAAGTTCATAAAGAATGGAGTAACGCCTTAAGAAGATGACATGATGTAGACAAAGTAAATCCAACCAATATGAATAAACCCTGTCATTTTCCCCTTAATGGAATGTCACTGGGATTGAGCACCGCAAGATCGAACCCATCACAAAGCACCTCTCCTATTGCAAGATAAATCAGTCTAGTTGGCCAAACCAAACGGATAGGTTGGAGAGATATACAAAGCTATAATAATCATGCATATAAGAATACAAAAAAGACTCAAATAATATTCATGAATAATCTGATCATAAACCCACAATTCATCAGATCCCAACAAACAAACACACCACAAAAAAAGATTACATCAAATAGATCTCCAAGAACATCAAGGAGAACATTGTATTGAAGATCAAAGAGAGAGAAGAAGCCATCCAGCTACTAGCTATGAACCCATAGGTCTGTGGTAAACTACTCACACATCATAGGAAGGGTAACAAGGTTGATGTAGAAGCCCTCCGTATCGATCCCCCCTCCGGTAGAGTACCGGAAAAGACCTCCATATGGGATCTCAGAAGAACAGAAACTTTCAGTGGTGGAAAAAGTATTTTGGGTGTCTCTCTGATGTATTGGGAATATTTGGAGATTTATAGAGGTGGTATTAGGTCAATAGGTGCCATGAGGGCCCCATAAGCCTATAGGGCACCTCCCTGGGGCACGCCCCCTAGCTTGTCGCTTCCTCGTGACTCCTCAAGTCTTCTCCCGAACCTTCTAGGATCCCTTCTTGTCCAGAACAAATCGTCAAAAAGTTCGTAGCATTTGGACTCCGTTCGGTACTGATTTTCTGAAAAGCCAAAAACAAGCAAAAACAACAACTGGGACTGGGCACTAGGTTAATAGGCCAGTCCCAAAAATTGATATATAATTGCATATAAAACATACAAGATTGATACTATAATAGCATGGAACAATAAAAAATTATAGATACTTTAGAGACCTATCAAGCATCCCCAAGCTTAATTCCTGCTCGTCCTCGAGTAGGTAAATTATAAAAACAGAATTTTTGATGTGTAATGCTACCTAACATGTTCATCATGTAATCTTTGTTTTATGATATGAATATTTAGATCCGAATGATTCAAAGTAATAGTCAATAATTTGACATAAAGACATCAATACTCAAGCATACCAACAAACAATCATGCCTTTCAAAATATTAATGCTAAAGAACACTATCCCTACAAAATCATATAACCTTGTCATGCACCATCTTCCTAACACAAAGTATAAATCATGCACTACCCCGGTGTCAGCCAAGCAATTGGATCATACTTTTTAACGCGTGATGCAGAACATCCTTTGGTCATCCCCATGGACCAACCTTTGCCTACTCAAGTGCCAAGTGGACCAATGACACGAGCACGTGCAAGAGCTCTCAAGACCGAGGTAACATCTCTCCTTAGTGATATTCCCTATGACCCACGTGAGACATGACTACTACCTAAAGCCGAAATGCTATGTGTGATTAGGTATGAAGAAGACCACCTCAAAGATGCTCGGGATGATGGATAAGCCCACAAGTACATGGACGAAGGAACATGGCAAAAGGAACCAAAGAAGGCTCCCAGGCCTCAGACATCCGCCCCCTGAAGACAGCAACAACAGCATCCCAGCAACACAGAAGTTACAGGGCCCGGACATCCAAACCAACGGCCCCGGACATCTGGCGCTAGCCCGAAAACCCAGCCCCCTCTGTCCAGAGAGCACCCAAAGCCAGCCTGAACATCCGGCCCCTGAACCCGGACATCTGGCCCGACATGAAGGCCCGAACATCTGGCCCGCCGCTCAAACATCCGGCTCCCATGTCTGCGTATAGTAAACGGGCCACCGGCCCATGTATCTCGTCCCTTCACCCAACTTGCACTAAGACTAAAAATAGACCCCCCCTCTCCATCTAGGGTTAGAAATTTGATAGCTCATCTAAGATAGAGATTTACGCATCCACTTATCCCCTACTCCTTTGGAGATCGAGGCCTCCTCAAGGAGAAGAACCCCCAAGTGGATTCAAGACCTCCTCACGGAGAAGATCCCCTAGTGGATTTAAGACCCCCCTGTCGTGGTTCTAAGTCTAACAGTAGAGTGGGGGTAGGTATGGAGAGGCAAGGTCCTAGCTATGGAGTAGTTGTAAACACAGGAGATGTACGAGTTCAGGCCCTACGTCTCGGAGCCCGGAGGCGGTCGAGTGGATTATGTGTGTATGGATTACAAGGGTGCGAACCCCTTACACTGAGGAGGGGGGAGGCTTATATAGTGCCTGCCAGACCCCTCCGGCCCTCAGTAATGCGGGGTTTAAAGTACATTAAGTCTAGGCGTTACTGGTAACGCCTCACATAAAGTGTCCTAAATACCATAAAGTCTACTTAATTACAGACCGTTGCGGTGCAGAGTGCTTCTTGACCTTCTGGTGGTCAAGTGAGTCTTCATGGTCGAGTCCTTCAAGTCCGTCGAGTGAAGTCTCTCTTGGTCGACTGGAAGGTAGTTTCTTCTGAGGGTGTCCTTGGGTAGGGTACGTAGATCAGGTCTATGACCCTACCCTAGGTACATGACTTCATCATTAGTCCCCGAATGGATTGAGGATTGAGTGAGGAAGGAGTTGATATTATTTTCGACCTGCTTTTGCGTTCTGGATATGTATCGTCTTGGGCTAATAATCTCTTCGTTGATAGTCAGCAACTTTTCTTCAGTCGCCTTGATCCATTCTTTTCTTTCGTCGAGTGAACCTTTGAACTTAACAATCCCCGAGCGACGGATCGCAAGAAATCTTGCGCCCGACAGATCGATCTGCCGTTCGCGGATTTTGTGGGATACGAAATTTGGGGAAGTGCGCGGAGCGGGGCGGACCGCGACATTCGGATGGGATAGGGCATAGACGTCTCGATTCCCGCGCCACCTTTTTCGCCACGTATCGCGTACGCGCGACTGTTTTGGAATGTGATTGGATTGCCCGGGCCCACCTGTCATCCACTCGGAAGCGTTCTTATAAAGGCGCCCGGCGAGGGTTTCTGAACAGTATCTCTCCATTCTCCTTCTGCCCTCTCCGCCTCCGCCCACTGCGCCCGCCCTTGCCTCCACACAATCGCTCCTCGTACGCTTCACCGGCAACAATGGTGAAGGAGAAGATGGCGGCGCTAGAGCGCGCGAAGAAGGCGACGGCGACGGGGAAGGCGAAGGCGAAAGGGAGAGCATCCAGTCGGGGCGGGTCTTCTTCGAGATCTCGTTTGCCGCACGGCTGGGTCCAAGGAGATTGGATCCGGTCGACCATCACTGAGAAGGATCTCACCGACATGGCCAACGACGATCTGATCCCCCACGGAGCAGCAAGGCTCCCGGGCAACGAGTGGCAACCCCAGCCGGAAGAGGGTGAGTGTGTTCTTCTGGCTACCCACGTCGACCGTGGGTTTTCTTTGCCGCCTAGTGTTTTCTTCCGTGGTTTCTTGAACTTCTTTGGGGCGCAACTCCACCACTTCAATCCGAACTCTATCGCCTACCTCGCTGCCTTTGTATCCATGTGTGAGAACTTTCTGGGTTGCCGACCACACTGGGGTCTGTTCAAGCATATATTCACGTGTCGTTCTCAGACCGTGAAGAAGGCGAGCCCAGATGACGATAAAACCAAGATTATTCAGATGTGTGGAGGTCTGGGGATCCAGATGAGGAATAAGAGCACCTTCCCAACCATGACCCTTCCTGAGTCGGTCAGAGGCTGGCAGTCGACTTGGTTTTACTGCCAGAACGAGTCGACGCCGGGGCAGTCGAGTGGTCTCCCTTCGTTTACCATGGACCGAGCCAACAGACCCTCCTCTCTGAAGGTGCTCCCGGAGGAGAAAGCTGACATGAAGATGTTGATGGAGCGGGTAGTCCAGTTGGTTCGGGAAGGAGTGACGGGTATGGATCTCTTGGAGGTTTTTCTTAGGCGACGTATCCAGCCTCTTCAGTACCGAGGCCATTGCATGTGGCTATACTGCGGAACCGAAGATGAGACTCGGATCAATCCAGAAGCAGTCGACGATGCTACGCTGGAGAGGTGGATGGCCGCGGTCACTGGGAACAAGGATAACCCTCGTGGAGCCAGGAGGATTCCACCACTCGACCATTCCAGCATTCCAGACAAGGTATGCCTACTTTACCTCCAATTGTATTCTTGCCATACTTATTCCGTTTTCTCCGCAAATTGATCTTTGTCTTGATGTCTGACAGGCCCTCACCGAACTATACTCGATGCCCAATGGAGCGCAGACTCCGACTGAGGAACTGGAGGTGACTGGAGGCGAAAGCCAGGAGGAGTGGGACTCAGATGCCGCTGAAGATGATGATGATGACGACTACGATGGGGAGGAAGAAGAGGAGGAGGAGGAGGAGGATGTTGCACCGCCGCGCTCGGAAAGGAGATCGAAGCTTGTCCATGACCCTGCGACTGAACGCGGCAAGGGGGTGGCGACTGTCGTGCAGTCGACCAAACGCCATCGGACCACTTCTCCGGCACCGACTGAAAAGGCTCCGAAGCAATCTCGGGTGGCACCGCCAAAACCGGCCAAGGTCCTGCCGAAGATGAAGGTGTCGATCCCCACTATATCAGGGTAAAAATGCTGCTTGAGTCTTCTTGAGTCTTCTTGTTTTATATGAGTTTATTTTTGGTCGACTCAAGAGTTAACCGACTGATTTTTGGAATTGCAGTGCTGCTACTTCCGATACCTCAGCCAGGGCTGACGATCATGAGATGGAGGACGCTGCAACCTCAAAACCTGGACACTCTCTTAATTATGTTTTTTAGTCAATTGGCTCTTGGTATCCAATTCTGATTCTTTTCTGCAGCTCCATCTAATGTCGTTATCACTCTTGGTATCCAATTCTGATTCTTTTCTGCAGCTCCATCTAATGTCGTTATCACCCTTCCTGACGACGACGACGACGAGGAACCGCTGAAGCACAGGAGGAGCAGGAAAGCATCTGCCGGTAGGGTGGCTCAGGATGTGACGGCACCCGAGACTCTGGTCGCGGAGGAGGAGAACACCACTCGGCACACCGTATCTTTCGCGGTGCCGCTGACGAGTGCTCATCCTGCGTCGTCGAGTGCTGCACAGCCTTCCCTCTTCTCGACACACTACGTCCCAGAGGACCAAGCCAGTGCTGCAAAGGAAGCGATACGCCAGGCGGGAGTCATGATGGAGCAGGTGAAGTCCATCTGGGAGGCTAGCCAGGCAGCCTATGGCGCCAGTTCTGCTCTCCAAAGCAATGTTCAGGTCAGTCGGTCATCGCCTGTTCTGTTAGGATATGATTTCTGAAAAATCTTTGTTTCCGGAATCCATAGTAGTCACCCACTGGGTGTGTCGATTGAAACTCCAGTTTAGCGGGGGCACCCTGAGTGCACCCGCTGGGTGTAGTCCCCAAGGCTATGGTCGACTGCTGGCAGTCGACCATAGGCTTTATAAGTTAAGTTCTTCTGTCATTCGACTAAGTCGAATGGATTTCTCAAACCGGTGGGGGCACGCTGAGTGCATCCACTGGGTGTAGTCCCCGAGACTATGGTCGACTGCTGGTAGTCGGCTACAGTCTGTAGAACATGAGTTTCTCCTCTCTTTTTTTGTTGGTCGACTGGTCGACTCTATCTTGATAGAACTAGTGGGGGCACGCTGAGTGCACCCACTGGGTGTAGTCCCCGAGACTACGGTCGAATGTTTGTATTCGGATGTAGTCTTAGAAACGCATGATTTTCCCTTAGTCACTCGGAAGTGAATTATCTTTGACATTTTGTTGATTGTTTCTTTGTAGAAATCCTGTGACCTGGCGGCTCGTTATACCGAGCTGGAGAACAAGCATATCCAGCTCGAGCTTGATCTGAAGCTGGTCTAGGAGAATCTGACGAAGGCGAAGGAGGAGACCAAAGGTACGTTTGGTGAGGCCTCAACGACTGCTTTTGTCCCTCATTTGTTTCAAAATATGATCTTGCTGTGACTTTGCAGGCAAAGTGAAGGAGGCCCAGAAGAAGAAAGACCTTGAGCTAGCTGAGAAGACCAAGCTTGCTGATGAGAAGTTAGCTTCGGTCACCAAGCTTGAAGAAGAAAACACTAATCTGAAAGCTGCTCTTGCGATTGCCAACAAGGAGGTCAGTCGACTGAAAAGTGACAAAGCTGCTCTGAACGACAAGGCCAGTCAGTTGGCTGGGAAGAAGAATGATCTGGAGGCCTATCTGAGCGGACTCACCAAGAAGTTGTTCCTCATGCTCGAAGGTAATCCTTTGCGTCCAGCAATCGTTTTTACAGTGATCTTTCCATTCGACCATTGCCTTGACTCAGCGATTGTACTTGCAGAATTTTGCCAAAACTTTGAAGAGTAAACTAGTCGACTGGAACCAAACCTGGACCCCATCAACTCTCCGGTGAACGATGAAGTTGCCATGAACGTGTTCCGGCTTGAGTCTCGCGTTACTGCTATCGTTGACTATCTTGCGAGGCTGAAGGTCGCCACTTCCCGTATTGACACTATGCTCTGGCCCAGGGAGACGCTCCAAAATGACCTCAAGTCTTTGATGACTCGACTAAACACAGTCCCTGGTCGAGTGCAGGAGTGGAAGAAGTCTTCCGCCAGGTGTGGTGCAGATGTCGCTCTGTGTCTGGCCCGAGTCTATTGCAAAGATGCATGAGAAGACAAGCTGGCGGCTCTTCGGGTGGCTAACACCAAGAAGCATGACTTCCGGTCTTTCATGGAGACTTTCATCGCTGCTGCCACTCGGATTGCGGACGGAATTGATCTTGGCGAGTTTGTTGCACCTTCCAGCCCTCCACAGGAGGGGTAAAAAACTTCTTTGAGCTCGACACTTTAAATTCGCCTCGGTATGCCGAGTGATTTTGTAACAGATAAACCTTAACAGGCTTAGCGCCTGAGCTCTTTGACTGGTTTTGCTGATTTGTCGACTCTGAGGCGATGCTCAGCCAGTCCCCTGGGAACACCTGGCATGTCAGCTGGCTTCCATGCAAAAATGTCCCAGTTCTCACGGAGGAACTGGATGAGCGCTTCTTCCTATTTTGGGTCGAGTGTCGTGGAGATGTGGGTCGGGGCTGCATTGGGGTCGGTCGGGTGAATGTGGACGGGCTTCGTCTCACCGGACGACTGAAATGCTGACTCTGTGGCAGGCTTCTTGGCTCGCAACAAATCACTCGGATCTGCATTTTGCTTATATTCTTCAAACTCGACCGCTGTCACCTGGGAATCGACAATCTTTGAGCCTTTCTGGAAACACTCTTCTGCCTTTTTCCGATCACCAGTGACAGTGATCACTCCTTTGGGGCCGGGCATCTTCAGTTTGAGGTACACGTAACATGGTCGAGCCATGAACTGTGCGTAAGCTGGTCTCCCCAAAATAGCGTGGTACGCGCTCTGAAAATCCACGACCTCAAACGTCAGCTTCTCCTTGCGAAAATGCTTTGAATCACCAAACACCACGTCCAGAGCTATTTGGCCGAGTGACTCGGCTTTCTTTCCTGGTATAACTCCATGAAAACTCATGTTACTGGTGCTCAGTCAGGGCATCGGAATGCCCATTCCCTTCAGCGTGTCCGCATACAATAAGTTCAGTCCGCTACCACCGTCCATCAGCACCTTCGTCAGCCGAGTGCCTTCGACAACCTGGTCGACCACCAAGGCTTGCCTCCCAGGGGTGGCTATATGAGTCGGGTGATCAGACTGGTCAAATGTGATGGGTGTTTGGGACCATCTCAGATAACTTGGTTTCGCCGGGGCGACCATGTTCACCTCACGGTTAATAACCTTCAGTCGGCTCTTGCTTTCCACATCCGCAAAAATCATCAGAGTGGAGTTGACATGAGGATATCCTCCCTCACTGTCCTCCTTGTCTTCGGCTTTGTCCGACTCCTTTTCCTTGTCCTTGGACTGTTTTCCTTGGAACTGCTGGATCAGGAGTCGACACTGGCGAGTGGTATGCTTCGGGTAGATGATATTACCCTCTTCATCTTTCTTCGTGTGGATGTGACACGGCATATCCATCACGTCATTTCCTTCTTTATCCTTCACCTTCTTGGGGTTCCAGGATCCTTTAGGTTTCCCTTTGAACTTGCCCTGAGTCACGGCCAGCGCCTCTCCAGGAGCTGCTGGTTCAGCCTTCCGCTTCTGCTTCCGACTGGTGTTTCCCTTCTCCGACTGACTCGGCTTGTACTTGCCGCTTCGGAGTCGGTCTTCCTCTTTGCCGTTGGCATACTTGGTAGCAATCTCCATCATCCGACTCAGGGTCATGTCCCCGGTTCGACCAAACTTCAAACTCAATTCTCTGTTCTTAACACCATCCTTGAAGGCGCAAACTACCTGATGATCAGACACGTTCTCCACGGTATGATGCAAAGTGATCCATCTCTGAGTATACTCTCTGAGAGTCTCATTCGTCTTCTGCACACAGACTTGCAGCTCTGTCAATCCAGCTGGTCGCTTGCAAGTTCCTTCAAATGTTCTGACGAACACTCGGGACAGAGATCTTCCCAAGTGTAAATGCTGCTCGGAGGTAACTGATTCAACCATGCTCTGGCAGAACCTTCCAACATGAGTGGAAAATGCTTCATGGCCACCTCGTCATTCCCGCCACCAATCTGAACCGCCACTCGGTAGTCCTCAAGCCAGGTTTCGGGCTTAGACTCACCAGTGAACTTGCTTACTCCAGTTGCCAACCTGAAGTTGGGGGGAATCACCGCGGCTCTGATAGCCCTGCTGAAACATTCTGGACCAGAAACATGCACTCGACTGCTTGTGGGCGCATCTCTGTCAGGGCCGCCTCGATGAGCTCTGTTCCGGTCGACCAAGCCTTGCACGATGATGGATCGCGCGTCGAAGCCTTGTTCCCGGGGGTCGACCGGAGCTATTCGCCCCACACTGAGTTGACGCCTCTCATCCTGCTGCCGAGGAGCGTAAGACCCACCCCTCGGGGGAGGAGTGAGCACTCGACGCCTATCATCACGATCATGTCGGTCACCATACTGATCTCGCCGATCCTCGCGTCCTTCACGCCGCGGAGGTGATCTGGGACTGTGAGCCGACTGGACCGTATTCGCAGCGACGGATCGACTGTGAATTATGTTGCGTGACTGCGACACGGCTGAATTCTGATCTCCTGCTGCCCGGAGCAAATCTCTGATCTGCATCAAGCCTCTGCCAGCTTCCGACTGAGAGGGCTGGATGGACTCTGCTATACGGGTTGCAGCTGCTAAATTTTGAATCGGGGTTCGATATACCTGAGTCGGCGGGAAGAGTTGACGTCGATTGGCGTCGGGTACTCGTTGCCGCGCGCGCTCGTCGAGTGCTCGCTGAAGGTTCTCCAGACGAGCGCGTTCAGCCAAGTTGGCCAAACGTGCTTCCTCCAAGGCGCGAGCCTCGGGGGTTTCTCCCGCGATGGGAGTATGCAGGGCATCCATGTTCCTGCGGCGAAGTTCTTCCCTCTGAAGGGAATTAAGTGGCTCGGGGTGGTACTCTTCATCGACTTGAGAGGGGTCGCCTCCACCGTCTACCCCGTCCTCGCGAGGGAAACCGGGAGGGCTGCGAGGCCCGTTGACCATCAAGACCTCCGCCGCTGGATCACTGCTATCACACTCGGATGCAGTCTCTACAGAGCCAGTCGACAGATCGAACAGGCCGTAGAGGGATTCGTCGGGCTCGATTGCCGCGACTTGGGTGATGGCCGTTTGGCGAACCACCGCGTGTCTCACCCACCGCTGGAGTCTCGACCGACCAGAGCGCTTGCGCTGGCGGGAGACCGGAAGGGTGATCGATAGGGGAGTCGACCGATATGGAGTCGACGGTTGCCGCAGCAGAACACCGCGGACACATGCGCGAAAATGCGTCGCACCGCGGACGGGGAGCGCATCAACGTTGAGTGGAGCCTCCTGGAGCCAAGCGGAGTCGTCAGCGATGAAGGTGAGAGCGCCGAGACGGATCTCGCGGCCCTTGACCAAAACTCCACCAGCAACCATGATGAAAGTACTCGGAAGAATCGCAACTTCTCCAAAAATCGCTAAGACACCTGCCCCACGGTGGGCGCCAACTGTCGTGGTTCTAAGTCTGACAGTAGAGTGGGGGTAGGTATGGAGAGGCAAGGTCCTAGCTATGGAGCAGTTGTAAACACAGGAGATGTACGAGTTCAGGCCCTTCTCGGAGGAAGTAACAGCCCTACGTCTCGGAGCCCGGAGGCGGTCGAGTGGATTATGTGTGTATGGATTACAAGGGTGCAAACCCCTTACACTGAGGAGGGGGGTGGCTTATATAGTGCCTGCCAGACCCCTCCGGCCCTCAGTAATGCGGGGTTTAAAGTACATTAAGTCTAGGCGTTACTGGTAACGCCTCACATAAAGTGTCCTAAATACCATAAAGTCTACTTAATTACAGACCGTTGCGGTGCAGAGTGCTTCTTGACCTTCTGGTGGTCGAGTGAGTCTTCATGGTCGAGTCCTTCAAGTCCGTCGAGTGAAGTCTATCTTGGTCGACTGGAAGGTAGTTTCTTCTGAGGGTGTCCTTGGGTAGGGTGCTTAGATCAGGTCTATGACCCTACCCTAGGTACATGACTTCATCACCCCCACCTCACAGATTGGGGTGAACTAGCTAATGTGTATCCTCCGTTGTTGACTTTGAATCGTGTGTTTCTCCTTTCTGTATGTGTGGAGGAAATGTTACTATCAATGTTTTTATGTACAAACAGAGAGAAGGGGCAATGTTACTATCCTTTTCCACACTTGCGCTTCAAAGTAGCACCATGTTTTTCATATAGAGAGTCTCCTATGTTGTCACTTTCATATACTAGTGGGAGTTTTTCATTATAGAACTTGGATTGTACATTCCGGTGATGGGCTTCCTCAAACGCCCGAGGTCTTCATGAGTAAGCAAGTTGGATGCACATCCACTTAGTTTTTCAATCTGAGATTTCATACACTTATAACTCTTAGTGCATCCGTTGCATGGCAATCCCTACTCCTCTCATTGACATCAATTGATGGGCATATCCATAACCCGTTGATTAGCCGCGTCGATGTGAGACTTTCTTCCTTTTTTGTCTTCTCCATATTAATCTTGGTTAAGAACAGTAGAGATAAAAGTGCAGCAAGGTATTTTTGTGTATTTATATATGATAAAAGTGGACGCCGGGGCCATAGTTTTCACTCAAGGCTTCTCTGTCGGGCACATAAAATACAATGAGTGAACAAATTACTGTTGGACAATTGATGGAAAAGCACATAGTTATGACAATATTCAAGGCAAGGATCATGTATATAGGTACCACGTCTGAGACAAGTAGATCGACTCCTGCCTGCATCTACTACTATTACTCCATCCATTGACCGCTATCCAGCATACATCTAGGGTATTAAGTATATAACAGAGTAGCGCCTTAAGCAAGCTGACATGATGTAGACAAAGTAAACCCAAGCAATATGAATAAACACCATCTTTTTATTCTTAATGACAACAATACAAATACGTGTCCATTCCCTTTCTGTCACTGGGATGGAGCACCGCAAGATTGAACCCATCACAAAGCACCTCTCCCATTGCAAGATAAATCAATCTAGTTGGCCAAACCAAACGGATAGATCGGATAGAAATAAAAGCTATAACAATCATGCATAAAAGAATTTAGAAAAGACTCAATTAATATTCATGAATAATCTGATCATAAACCCACAATTCATCGGATCCCAGCAAACACGCGGCAGAAGAAGATTACATGAGATAGAACTACAAGAACATCGAGGAGAACATTGTATTGAACATCAAAGAGAGAGAGAGAATAAGCCATCTAGCTACTAGCTATGGACCCGTTGGTTTATGATGAACTACTCACGCATCATCGGAAGGGCAGCAAGGATGATGTAGAAGCCCTCCGTGATCGATTTTTCCTCCGGCAGGGTGCCGAAGAAGGCCTCCAGATGGGATCGCGGAAGAATAGAAACTTGCGACGGCGGAAAAAGTGTTTTGGGTGGCTCTCTGGTATATTGGGAATATTTGGGGATTTATAGAGGTGGAATTAGGTCAAGAGGTGCCACGAGGGGTCCACAAGCATGGGCGCATGCGCCCTGAGCTTGTCGCTCCCTCGTGACTCCTCAGGTCTTCTCCTGAACCTTCATGGGTCCCTTTTGGTCCAGAAAAAATTAACCCATAATTTTTTCTCCATTTGGATTCTGTTTGATATTTACTTTCTAAAAAGCCAAAAATAAGCAAAAAACAACAACTGGCACTTGGCACTAGGTTAATAGGTTAGTCCCAAAAAATGATATAAAATTGCATATAAATGCATATGAAACATCCAAGATTGATACTATAGTAGCATGGAACAATCAAAATTTATATATACATTAGAGACGTATCACGCACGCACCCACGTCCTTGCCCACGACCGAGCGCACCCCCCCCCCTCCCGCATGTCGTCCACGCTCCGGCCGCGCCCAAGCCCGTGCCCTTGTCCTTTAAATAGCCCTCGACCCCTGCTGCAAAAGCCCCCAAACGCCCAACGACATTTCCACCAGGCTACTCGTCAGCAACCCCCATCCCCCCGCGTCCGCCACTGACCTACCCGTCGTCGAAATTCCGGCATATGAATAAATGGCAAGAGGTGGTGCAAATCTTTAGTGCCATACCGCTAGTGGCGGTGATGTTAGATCACCTTATATAGTGTGTTCTTCCCACTACACTTTGTGATTGATACAAGAGAGAAAGAGAGTACGACATGCTCGCCTCACCTGACCTGGCCGGGCTCGGGCCTATTTGTGCCGCCATCGTAGTCTACTTCATCCCGAACGCTGGCGCGCACCGGCGAGCGGGAGAGCGGGTCTCCGAAACCTCTTGCTCTTATGATCCCACATCGGGAGAGGACAAATTAGGTTTTAAGGAAGGGCTTCGCGCGACTGCTCGCATTGTTCATCACAGGACGTCTACCTCCAAGGCCAGGCGCTGCTGCGCATCGTCATCACCAAAGCTTCGACCGCTCTTCGGCAACCTCGTCGTCGACAACATCACGCAACAGCCTCCGCTACTTCATCTACAACCGATCAGTACATGTGGTGTGATCTGATTTATTATTATTATTGCTACTGTTGCATGTGCAATGCTGCTATTTAAGATGTTTTGTTCATCTAGTATTCTACTACATCCTAATAATTATTTTAATCATGATTTATATTCTCAAAATAAAATTGAGGGGTATTTATATTTTCAAATTAATCATGAATTTCATAATTGTACAGTACGGCCTTCTGGCAGGGACGAGCGGATACATGTAGCTCAGTTTCATTTCTTAAATAATGGTGTCCTGGCCCACTCATGGAGTACCTTCGTTCATTTCTTAAGCACGAAAGTGTGCTCTTTTTGCAAAAAAAACACACCATAACTGGGTTGAAGTTATCAATGCTTCAAGAAGAAAAACACCAGAAAACATGCATTTTGGTGGGCGTTTCTTGACTTTTGGTAGCGCATGGCAAAACGGCCGGACCAGATCGATCGCGCACCTCAAATGCCTCAGATGGGCGGGTTGCCCAGCGAGCTTTATATGTTCGATGCTACGGCTACATGCTAATAATTATTTTAATCATGATTTATATTCTCAAAATAAAATTGAGGGGTATTTATATTATCAAATTATCGTGAAATTTCATAATTGTGCAACACGACCTTGTGGCAGGACGGGCGGATACATGTAGCTCAGTTTCATTTCTTAAATAATGGTGTCCTGGCCCACTCACGGAGTACCTTGGTTCATTTCTTAAGCGTGGAAGTGTGCTCTTTTTGCAAGAAAAAAACACCATAACCGGGTCGAAGTTATCAGTGCTTCAGGAAAAAACACATCAGAAAACATGCATTTTGGTGGGTATTTCTTAACTTTTGGTAGCGCATGGCAAAACGGCCGGACCAGCTCGATCGCGCACCTCAAAGGCCTCGGATGGGCGGGTTGCCCAGCGACCTTTATATGTTCGATGCTACGGCTACATGCTAATAATTATTTTAATCATGATTTATATTCTCAAAATAAAATTGAGGGGTATTTATATTCTCAAAGTAATCTTGAAATTTCATAGTTGTCCAACACGGCCTTCTGGCAGGATGCACGGATACCTGGCGGGCCGCTCGTGGTGACCTGGCCCTCTCTGGAAATGGACACCCCCCCCCCCCCCCCCCCTCCTTAAATAATGGTGTCCTGGCCCACTCAAGGAGTACCTTCATTCATTTCTTAAGCGCGGAAGTGTGCACTTCTTGCAAAAAAAAACATCATAACTGGGTTGAAGTTATCAGTGCTTTAGGAAAAGAAATAAACCCACCAGAAAACATGCATTTTGGTGGGCGTTTCTTCAACATATCAGGCAAAGTAATCCGAAAACAAGGCTTGCTTTGCCTGAGAAGTCCCAATGACAAACCACATCAGATTACATTACATTTCAGAAACAAGAGCAGTGACCAGCATTCACAGGGCCTGTGGTCTTGTCCACAGGCCAAGCAGAAGGAGATGAAATACCAACATCACCAAAGAATAGTAGTGCTAGTACATCAGTTTTTAGCTGGAGTAGTAGGAGTAGTACAATTTCCAAGAAATCGTAATAATTATAACCTTCATTTCAGCTATTTTATATACTAGTAGTAGCAGCAGCAGCAGTAGTATTGAGGAGGCCTTTGTTGTTCCTCAGTGTGGAAGGCCGGCAGCTCTGCCGCAGAGTATGGCGTTGGTCGGGATGCTGTACTCGTTGGAGAAGCTCTGCTCCGCCGTCCAGACCCTCAGGTACAGCTGCTGGCCGAGGTACTGCCGGTCCCAGTTCGCTGACCTCAGGTTCCACATCCCTTGGTTGTCCAGCGACACCAAGATCGCCGACCATCCGTTGGGATACACCTGATGGATGAAGCAAATTGCAAATGTTGAGAGTTCAGGCTTACAAAGCTGCTTCTTCTTGAATAGCCAAGAATTTCATGGAATCGATTATGCCTGCTGGAATTGGAATATATTATACCTGAACAGTATGCCTCGCTTGCGCGTCGACCAGGTTGTAGTTCAGCCGCTCATTCTCCGTCCACTGCCCATTATCGCCGTACCTGAATCAAGCCAGAAGATCTAAAATGAGTTGATGTGCATACATAATGTATTCTGATTTAGTTCAAGTTTCACATGGTAATGCAAGCTGCTGTAGCTTACCCGACGACCCAGAAGTCATATCCGTCAAGATGCCACGACTGCATCTCGTTCTCGGTGTTCTGGAACACCACCTCCACGAACTCGTGCAGGTTGAGCCTGACCACAGGCGTCCCGGGCCGGGGTGCCCCGCCGTCGGGCCGCTCCGGGACACTGTCCCATTCGATCACGTTTGCGATGTTGTAGTTGTCCAGGAGCTTCAGAGGCGTGTCCGGGACGACGAATGAGACGCCGTTCACGGCGTACCGTCTCTGCCCAGCGACGACGGCAGCGGAGCTGGCCAAGACCAGCGTCCTCGACGTCTGGATAGTGCCGTAGTGGAACGACCCCTGCGGGTTGGGCCGCGCGGCGCTGGCCGTCAGGTTCCACCGGAACGACCTTGCCTGGTTCATCGACCACTCGCTCTCCTCCGGCGGCCCTGCCGGGAGCGGGCCAGGCGCCAAGGAGGTGGCGCTGCTGTAATGCAGCGTCCCGACCGCCGTCAGCGGGCTGGTGTCGGCCGGGTTGAACCGCGTAGACGCCACCACGGCGTAGTCCATGGGCGGCTGGTCGAGGGTGACGAGGAACGCCACGGACTGACCGACGTGCACGTCCAGGGAGTCGTAGACGTTCTGCACCGGGTGCGTGCCTTCCACCTCCGCCAGCTTCAGAGCATGGCCCTGGATCCGGAAGTTGATCGACGTCTTCATCCCGACATTGGACACTCTCAACAGATACGTCCTCCCTGAACAACAAAACCAAGACTGCTATTCATTTTCAGCGACGGTTTCAGAAGAGAGATTGCGAGAATGCTGCCTACCTTGGTCGCCGACCAAGGTGGCGGAGGGCATGCCGTTGATGAGCAGCGCGTCCGGGAATGGGAGCGGCGCGCCGGAGTCGAGTGTCTGGCGGAGCTGGTCGTGGCCGGTGAGGTACCAGTCACCGACGAGGAGTGTGAAGTCGCCGGCGGGAGGCGGGTAGGGGACGGGGATGGCGGGCCGCTGGTAGACGTTGAGGGCGCCGAACCCTCCGGCGGCGCGGTGCAGCGCGACGGAGGGGAAGTAGGTGAAGGTGCCGATCTGGTCCTTGGCCTGGAACTTGTAGGTGTAGTTGGCACCGGGCGGGATGGGGCAGTTGGTGCCCGCCACGCCGTCCTGCCATGAGTTCTTCCGCTGCTTGATCCCGTTCCTGCATTTTGCATTCGCGTTTGCAAGTACAGACTACAGAGTGAGCAAGAAGAGAGCAAGAAGAGAGAGAGGAGGTTGAAGAGGGTGGCTGCGGCAGTGAGTAATTGAATATACGGACGGACCATGTGATGAGGAATGGCTCGTCGAGGTTGTTGACGACGTTGACGATGAGGTTGTCGTTGGTGACGCAGTCGATGCGAGGGCCCGGGAACTGCCCGTTGATGAGGATGCCCTTGAACAACGATTACTGGTCAGTCAGTCAGTCAGTCCAAAATTCCTTTTCCTCACCGATATCAACATGGGCTATTTATAGCAGGAAATTTTACGGTACCAGTAGTGAATTGCAAGTAAAAAAGTGGAGAAATTTGCGACGAAACTAGCTTGAACCAACATTTTGGCGAATTCGGGCATGAAAAATTGAGCAGCATTTGGCATTCCGGAAGCACCACGGCAGAAACGGCAGAGTGAGAGTGTATCCCCAAACCCAATCTCTGTAGAGTAGCAAAATGCAGGGAGGTGGCCCACCCACATTGGTAGTACAGTAGCATACCTGCTGGGTGGTGCCGAGCGGGTTGATGGGGCCATACGTCACAATCCAGGTGAAGTAGCGGTAGGGGTCATCAGCGCCGGCGAGCCTCGCCGCCACCGCCGCCAGGAGCACCCACCGCGCCAATGCCAGACAAGGCCGAGTCGGAGCCATTCTTGGCATGGACGGCTGCCCGGGAAGAACCTCTAGATCTGGAACGAGTGAGTGGAGTCGCAGAAAGGGAAAGAGAAAGAGATGGTTCTTGTAGCTGGAGCTGCTGCTAGCTTTCGCCGGTCGCAGCAGTGCTCGTGCTTTGCATTAAGAAAACGGAATTGGAATGGAAGGGAAAGTGAAAGGAGCTAGCAGGTATACGCGCATATGGATGTGATGGGATGCAAGTTGCCGGGGAAAGAAAGGGGTATAAATATAAATGGAGGAGGACGGCGGGAGTAAAGCGAGCTGGGAATGCGGGATCGCCGCGTTGAGCTGCGGGGGCAGGCGAGGAAGAAGACAGCTTGGCCCGAGCTGTCCCCCTCTCCTCTTTTCAGTCCACGGTACGCTCTCGGCTGCTCACTCACTCCGGTGGTGTGAACGCAGCTGTGCTGTCCTGTCTCGCCCGTCTGCTAATTTCCTACCTTAATCGTGGATGTACTCGCCCGTCTGCTGCTGTTATAATTGCCGGTAAATGCAAAAACTTCGAGTACAAACCTATTCATTTTTCTTTTCTTTCCGTGGGGTGGGTGTTAGTCCTAGCCCTAGGAACATGTACTGCATGCATGCTACGGCTAATTCCGACTTTATAGAGACTTTCGGATTCAGATTCACAGGATATATTAGTGAGAAGTGTATATTAGTATATACTTCAACTGCCCGGCGGTTCAAAGTACAAGTAGTCAGTAGTGGAATAGTATATTTGCACAAGGCCAAGGTGCTACCAGGTTATGGATGGCAATGACCGCACCCTTTGAAAAAAAAATCCCGATTTATTATATTCAATCATGGCAGTAGGACGAAAAATAGAAATAATAAAAATTACATTTAGATCCGTAGACCACCTAGCGACAACTACGAGCACTGAGGCAAGGCGAAGGCACGCCGCCGTCATCGCCCTCCTTTGCCGAAGCCGGGCAAAACTTATTGTAGTAGAATTTGTTCGTTTCATAACTCGTAAATGGTAGTGTATTTGAACTAGGAATTTCACATGGCAATAGAATAACATCCTCTTACCATCCCATATTTATTCAGATTTTTTGGAACTTCCAAACGTGGTTCTCACAAGTATCCTTTGAAACTAGGTTTCCATGTAATATCACCTAAATCATTCCTAGGGGCTTGGAGCAACCACTTCTTGGACTTACTGATCCTCTTATTGGTGAGGCAATGGTGATACCAGAGGGAGTCATCGTTGCAAACCTTCGCGGCTTCAAGGAGGTAGTGCTGGAAACTGGTTGCGTGGAGGAGGCTAACCTCTGGAACACACGCCATGATTCCCGTTTAGTTGTGGCACCCATTTTTCTGCAAATTGGAGAGTTTCGTTATAGTTTTGATTTTTCTTTGTAACTGAACAAGTATCTAGATCAGCAAACGGTCCTGCACGCTTGTGTGCCAGCATGCTTGTAAGTTGGATACGATCAAAAGCTGGATCGATGGACCTTCTGGTTTTCTGATAAGTAGCCTGTTGGTTGGCTGCTCGGTGGACGCCTTCGTTGAATAGAGTTTCCAAAATTCTCCACCAAAAACAACACTGGTGGAGTAGTATTTACGTTTATCTCCGTGGAAAGTGTTGTGTGTCTCCATCACTATTGGTCTCCTTAATAACTTTATTAAATGTTTCCCAAAAGAACCTAATGATTCCACTAACTGGAAATCATCCTGTTTTCTTAGTTTTACTTTGTGATTGATTTTCTTTCCCTTCTTAGTAGGAGAAAATCGTAGATGCCGCTAAATGCTAGTACTCGGTATATAAGATTTGTTTGGAGTCAAACTACACAAAGTTTGATCAACTTTGTATTAAAAAATATTAACATCTATAGTATTAAAGTTGTATGGTATGAAAATTAATTTCAAGATGCACCTAATGACATTGTTTTTGTATTGTGAATGTTAATATTTTTTCAATAATGTTGGTCAGAAAAATATGAAAGGAGTACTAGATATCTACTCCATCCGTTCCATAATATAAGAGCGTTTTTTACACTACACTAGTTTAAAAATGCTCTTATACTATGGGACGAAGGGAGTACATGTACATTAGCATGAGCTGAACAACTTCTCTGTAAGAAGCTCCTTCTCTGCAAGAAGGAAGAAAGCTCTTGGAAGAAAACCAAACCAAAAGAGTATCCACACAAGCCACCGGCAGTAAAGAGAAAAGGGAACCATCCAGCATGCATACCGACTCTTATGATGGCTTTAATACTACTCTACGTACGCAAATCATGCAGATGTTTTTTTTTTTCCTTTTGTTATAAATAACGTACAAGAGCTTTTTCCTAAACAAACTAGCGAAACCATACGGTACCAGTCTAAAGTCTAAGCTTTACTGCAAGAATGACGGGCGAACATTCATTCTGAAAGAATACAACCAAACTCTCTTGTATAAACAATCAATCAATCGTTGTAGTATGTTGTTTTGTCCACGTGACACAGCCCGAAGAATGTTTGTCCGTCGATGAGAGACTCGCCAACTGCAGGCAGCACATGGCACCCGGGCCACACGAGCAAATAACAACAAGTACGGAGTAGTACTGCTCCATCCATGTAATCTTTGAGAGGAGCAAATTTGGCGCTTTGGATTACCGCTGCGTTTGGCTGGTCCTGATTTTAGAGGAACGGTGAAATCAATAGTTGCGGAAAGAGGGTACACGGTTGCACGCGTGGGGAAGAGCGGGATACGACCTCACTCACGACATCAAAATTGTAGGGATTATTTAAGCTCAATTTAATGTACGTAAACACACTCTTTATAAAGTGAAGAAAGCAATAAAATATTATTATTTAATAACGACAACTCACAAAAACAAACTCGCCATATTAGGTATGTCCTTGAACTACTTTGTGACAACTTTATTTCATTTCTAACTACCATTTTGCAAACCGAAGACAAATTGCAAGTGGCTTTGCAGGCATCCGGACCGCTGTCACGTCCGTTTCTTAGTGCCCTGCCCCACCATTAACCCTTCCCTCTCCCCCGTGCTCTTCCTGCCGAAACAGTCAGCACCGCTCCAAAAGGGTTAATGCCGCACTCATGCCCGGCCAGAGCGACGCGACCTCTCATTGTTGTCGGCATTGAAGCGGCACGCCGGCCGAGCGCCACCCACGCCGCTTCCCGGTGCACGCGATATGTCTCCGCATTCAAACACGCCAGTCCGTCCGCCTCCCTACATTAAACGCCGTGGTTCCTGAGGAACCTACTCCTACGTCACCCATGCGTTTGCCACCCACTATTAACCACACTGCAGCGGCCCATTGCCATCCGTCCGCTATATAAACCCCAGCCCCGGCCATAGCCACATTCATCCTCTTTCGATCCCTTTCTCCTCTCTGCACCATGTCGCCATGGCCTCCTCGTGCTCCAAAGCTCTCTAGGACACCCTCTCCTCATGGCAGAAGAAGGAGATGACCTCCATTCCTGTCGGCTGGCAGGCCGGCCAGCAGACGGAGGCTAACGACGCCCCAACGGATGACGAGGCGGCGCCACCCTCCTAGCAGGTGCATGGCGGCCTCACCATCGGTGAGGCCCGTGCGCACTATACGGACATGCTGCGAGAGAAGGAGAAGGCCAAGTTGCAATAGGTGCGGGCTGACCAGCACTATAACCTCTGCCTCCTCGAGGAGCACCGGCGCGCGAAGGAGCAACTCGCCGTCGTCACGACCATCGTGTTGGACATGGACATGGCGGAGCAGGAGGCACTGGTTGACTCCTACCGCTCCATGTGAGATCCGCCGCGACGGTTGGATGTACCGCCTCCATTAGGTTGAATTGGCAGCTAGCTACAGAAAGTTCGACGAGGCGGCGGATGAGGTGTGGGGCAAGAGCGATAACGAGGAGGACATTGCCAGCTCTAGGACGAAGCCGGCACATCCGCGGGTACCGACGGCAGCAAGGAAGAGTAGTGCGTGGTAGGTCGCCGCCGCTCGGCTTCCAAGAAGGCCATTGCTCTTCCCATCCCGTTGAAACCAATCTTGGTGGGCCGAACATCGTTGGTTGATTAGTCACTTGGCAGCGATATGGAGGTGAACAAATTCACTTCGCGGGGCTCCGGAGACGAAGGTACAGAGGTGGAGCTGGAGAGCGCCAAGGTGAAACTGGAGAAGGCTAAGGAAATAACCGGAGATTTCAGTTCTCGGGGCTCATGGCATGACATGGGGAACACACGTCCGCGATCTTAGATATAGCGTAGGGTTTAGTCCGGTTTGTATGAAAAAATGTAATTAATTTCATTTGGTTTATATGAAGAATGTTCGAAATGTAATGAATTTCGGTCGGCTTAAATGACACCCGCCGTGTTTGCATGAATTCTGTCAGGTTAGGTCAAACGGTAGTTGAAATGTATGCAGACATGGTTGTATGGTCGGTTCCTACATTGATGTCCGCGGACGGATGCCGAAGAAATTTGCAAGTCAGCGTTAGAGATGCCGAAGAGCATCTACAGTCGAGCGCCTGAAACCCTCCTCAAACATCCGGGCGGGCCGCCCGGTCACTGACCGGTCACGTTTTTTCGACCTAGACGGATGCCTCAAATGGGCCTCAAACGTCCGAGCTGACCGGCACCCCTCACATCCAACCCAAATATGGGACGGATATGGGGGCGCCCGGGCGCACCCGGGCACGCCCGCCATGTCGAACTAACGAAGGGGTCCCAGTCGGAAACGCCCTGAAACCCGACGGTCTAAAACTCATCTCTTCCGTCGGATCGCTGGCGCCGCGTGATGCAACTCCGGCGGGCCGCGTAGTGCCTAGCCCGACTATTTAAGTCGACCAACGGCACCGAAACCCTACCATCCATCCACATTTTCCTCCTCCTGTCCGCGGCCGCCACTTTCCACTCCACCCGTCTGTCTAGTAGACATGCACCCACGCCGCCAGGTGAGGAGCGAGCCCTTTCTGACGCCGAAGCGCCGGCTTGAGCTCCTTTAGCAGATCTGGGCTAGACGCGAAGCCCGGGTCGCCGTGGGGCTACTTCCGGATGCAGTGGATCCGGAGGAGGAGGAGGATGAGTCGGAGGAGGAGGATGTGGGAGACGCTGGCGACGGGGATCTACAGACGGAGCAGCAAGCCATCATCGATTCCCTCAGGCCGGAGTCGGCTGTGGAGACCAGGCAGCGTCGCCGACAGGAGATGGAGGCGCAGCAGGCCGCGGAGGAGGCGGAGATGCTCGCCTACATGATAAGGATGAGCAGGAGGAGGATGAGCCGGAGCCCTCCTACCCGCATATCTAGCCGATGCCCGACACCGTCGTGGTGGACATCTTCAACAATGAAGGGTAGCTAGGGTAGTACATAAGATTTCTTTTGCATGCTTTTTATAGATTAAGGGGATGAAATATAAGAGAAACAGATGAAAAACGCTTCTGAACACGTTCGTAGGCGTTTGCGGACTCAGGCTCCGTTCCATGCACAGGATTTTTGTAGGAAGTTTTGGAGGATCGTTTTCCGAAGGAATTTCTACCCGCAGTGCGTTCGTTTTGGAGGAATCTCGGTGGCCTTTTCCACAGGAAAGTCAGGCGAACCTGTACTTTTCACAGGAAATCAAAAATTCACTGAAACCTCATGTTCTCGCGGAGGCCCGATGCTAAGCTCTGTCTCTAGGCAGTCCAGCCGAATAAACAATGGCTGCATGGGCTCTCTCTATGCAGTCCATCACTTCTCAAGACAATAAAAAACTCTGATCAGTGGTGAGGGCACCCATCCCTCCACCGTACTGCAAGGCCTACTATTCCTGCAGACCGAACAAGCCAAAAGGCTCCATAGGTTTGCTCTTGACACTCAACTATATTCCTGTGCGGTTACTCATTCCTTTGTTTTGTTTGCCTTCAAACCGAACGGAGCCTCAGATTGCAAAGTTCGGCTGTAGATACTGTAAGTATACATGGTAGCACGCTGGCTAGTCATTGCTAATGTCATCAAACATGAGCAATGCGGGGAGTTGAAAAGTAAACATGAGCTGTGAGGAGAACACGGTAATTACCTGCCTTTGACCAGCGATGATGGCTGCATGTGGCCGCTGGCTGAACCGGAACCGTGTCGTCTACGAATGCAAGGCTAGTAGGAGTACCCCACAACGGCATTACTAGTGTCGCACCTGACCTGAGTAGCTGCAGCTTTTCTCTGCTTTTTGTGGTTGAGCGAATGCCGCGTGCGCGAGCGAGCGTCCCGCTTTCACAGCGACAGCACAAAACACCGTCCGCCCCGTCCGTGATTGCTGCCGTTTATTGAGTAGTACATTCATTCCCTAATTGTGAGCTCGACCTTATAGGCACCCTTTGCTACAGTACAAACGAAAAAAATATTGACAAAGTTTAAAAAAATCTGAATTTTTTTGTCAAGAAACTTTGATGTTTCTTCTACATGCGTGCTAATTTTCGTGATGAAATGACATTCATGCAGGTCTCGGCAAAAAACAAAATCTATGCTCCAAAATGCTTCAAAAAACAGTTTTTTTAGCATGATTTTGTTTTTTTGCGGAAACCTCCACGAATGTCATTTCATCACGAAAATTGGTATGCATGTAAAAAAAACATCAAAGTTTCTCGGCAAAAAATTTCAGATTTTTTAAATTTTTCACTACTTTTTCGGATTTTACTGTTAGTCTGTTCATGCAGGACCACTGGTGCTCAGGATCACATGCTCCATGTCCATTCATTCCCGTTTAACGTAATGTCAAGTTTTTCTTTTTTTACAGAAACAAGAACAGTACATAGTCCATCTCAGTCGGTTTAACAATAAGGTGGTTCATGTTTAGACTTGCACTTTTTTCCTGGATTTGTTTCAAACTTCCTGACGATGTTACTTTAATAGGAGGAGATATTTTTGTCGTTAATTTTGTGTCATTCGCAAAAGAATATGTACAGTGTAGCCCCTTTATAAATCATTCACAATTTCGCGAGTATACAACGTCTACGCTAGAGAGGTGTGGCATTCAACACTTGCTCACTGCGGCCTAGGCCAATTCGTCTAGACATGATATTCATGTTGTCCGTTCATGTGGTTCGTTCACAAGGAAGTGATTCCTACAAAGTATAACTTAGCCAAATGAAGATGGGAGGGTAGTAAGCGATGTTGTTTTTGTGATCAAGATGAGAATATTAAACACCTCTTTCTGAAATGTCCGCTCGCCAAATTTTTATGGCGTACGATTCAAGTGACCTTTAATGTTAGCCCTCCGTCTAGTATTAACACACTATTTGGATCGTGGCTAGATGGAGTGGAGCCGAGTATTGCAAGACATACTGAGATAGGGAAATACACTTTGGTTCCTGATTGTATATGGGGACTTTTGTATCGCAGACCTTTTGTGCGACATTTTTGCTTAATAATATAGCTGCATGCATCATTCAGATGCAGAGGCCGGGGATATTCGTCCTTTCAGAAAGAAAAAATGCCTTGCTCATCGAACGGTGGTCGGGTAGTCGGGATCTAATTCCTCACGCGCGGTGTCGTGGTTCTAAGTCTGACAGTAGAGTGGGGGGTAGGTATGAAGAGGCAAGGTCCTAGCTATGGAGAGGTTGTAAACACAAGCGATGTACGAGTTCAGGCCCTTCTCGGAGGAAGTAAAAGCCCTACGTCTCGGAGCCCTGAGGCGGTCGAGTGGATTATGTGTATAGGTGTTACAAGAGTGCGAACCCTTCTGCCTGTGGAGGGGGGTGGCTTATATAGAGTACGCCAGGACCCCTGCCAGCCCACGTAATGGAGGGTGTAAAGTATATTAAGTCTGGGGCGTTACTGGTAACGCCCCACATAAAGTGCCTTAACTATCATTAAGTCTATTCAATTACAGGCCGTTGCAGTGCAGAGTGCCTTCTGACCTTCTGGTGGTCGAGTGTATCTTCATGGTCGAGTGAATCTCCATGGTCGAGTCCTTCTAGTCAGTCGAGTGAGTTCTTCGTTGGTCGACTGGAAGGTGATCTCTTCTAAGGGTGTCCTTGGGTAGGACATTTAGGTCAGGCCTATGACCCTACCCTAGGGACATGAATCCATCATTAGCCCCCGAATGGATTGAGGCTTGAATGAGGAAGGAGTTGATGCTGTTTCCGATTGATTTTTGGTATACTGGCTATGCGTCGTTCGTGACCAAGATCTTCTTTGTTGATAACGAGCAACCTTTCTTCAGTCGACTCGATCCATTCTTGTCTTTCGTCGAGTGATCTTTTGGACTTTGCCAGTTCCCGAGCGACGGATCGTAGGAGATCTCGCGTCTGACAGACTGATCTGCCGCTCGCGGATTCCACGGGATACGAAATTTGGGGGAGCGCGTGAAGCGGAACGAACCGCGGCGCTCGGACGGGACAGGACATAGACGCCTCGATCTCCGCGCCGCTTTTTCCGCCACGTATCGCGTCAATGCAACTGTTTCGGGATATGATTAGGTGACCGGGTCCACCTGTCATCCACTCGGAAGGGATGTTATAAATGCGACTAGCGAGGGTTTCTGAATAGCGCTCCATTCTTTCTCCTCTGCTCTCCTCGTCTCTGCCCAATGCACCTGCTTTCGCCTCCGCAAAGTTCTCCTTCGCGCACCTCGCCGGCAGCCATGGTCAAGGAGAAGACGGCGGCGCTGGAGCGCGCAAAGAAGGCGTCGGCGGCGGAGAAGGCGCCGGCGGCGGAGAAGGCGAAGGGGAGATCCACCAGCCGCAGCGGGTCTTCGTCGAGATCTCGCCTGCCGAAGGGCTGGGTCCAGGGAGATTGGATCCAGTCGACCATCAGGGAGAAGGATCTCCTCGACATGGCCGACGACGGGCTGATCCCCCATGGCGCCGCAAGACTTCCAGGAAAAGAGTGGCAACCTCAGCCGGAAGAGGGTGAGTGTGTGCTCTTGGCCACTCATATTGATCGAGGATTTTCTCTGCCACCGAGCATTTTCTTTCGTGGTTTTTTGAACTTCTTTGGAGCCCAACTCCACCATTTTACTCCGAACTCCATCGCGTATCTTGCTGCATTCGTATCCATGTGCGAGAGCTTCCTGGGCTGTCGACCGCACTGGGGCTTGTTCAAGCACATCTTCACGTGTCGTTCTCAGACCGTGAAGAAGGCGAGCCCAGGCGATGAGAAAACCCAAGTCGTCCAAATGTGCGGGGGTCTGGGAATTCAAGTGAGGAACAAGAGCACCTTCCCAGCTATGACGTTTCCCGAGTCGGTCAGGGGCTGGCAGTCGACCTGGTTCTACTGCCAGAATGAGCTGACGCCGGGGCAGTCGAGTGGACTCCCCCCATTCACCATGAGCCGAGTGAACAAGCCCTCCTCTCTGAAGGTGGTTCCGGAGGAGAGAGCCGATGTGAAGATGTTGATGGATCGCGTGGTGCAGTTGGTCCGGGACGGCGTGACTGGCATGGACCTTCTGGAGGTTTTCCTTCGGCGGCGTATCCAGCCTCTTCAGTTCCGGAGCCATGGCATGTGGTTGTACTGCGGAACTGAAGACGAGACTCGAGTCCACCCGGAAGCAGTCGACGACGCCACGGTGGAAAGATGGATGGCCGCGGTCACTGGGAACAAGGATAATCCCCGTGGATCCAGGAGGATTCCTCCACTCGACCATCACACCGTTCCAGATAAGGTATATTTGCTCTGCTTTCCATTGTATATTTGTCGAATTTGTTTCTGTATGCTCTGCAACTTGGTCGATTGATCTCTGTCTTGACGTCTTCCAGGCCCTCACCGATCTGTATTCGATGCCCAATGGAGCTCAGGCTCCGACTGAGGAGGGAGAAGCCAGCGGGGGCGAGAGCCAGGACGAGTGGGATTCAGACGCTGCCAAAGATGACGACGATGACGACGACGATGATGAGGACGAAGAAGAGGAGGAGGTTGCACCACCGCGCTCGGAAAGGCGGTCGAAACTTGTCCATGACCCCGCGACTGAACGTGGTAAGGGGGTGGCGACTGCCTCGCAGTCGACCAAACGCCCTCGGACCGCTTCTCCGGTGCCGAGTGAAAGGGCGCCGAAGCAGTCGAAGGTGGCTCCGTCTAAACCCACCAAGCTCCTGCCGAAGATGAAGGTGTCCATCCCCATCATATTCGGGTAAACATGTTACTTGAGTTCTCTTGTTTTGTATAAGCTATATCTCTGGTTGATACTTGAGTTAGTCGACTGATTCTTTGGAACTTCAGTGCTGCAACTTCTGAGACCTCAGGCAAGGCTGACGACCATGAGATGGAGGACGCAGCAACCTCAAATCCTGGTACTATACTCTCAATTCTGTCCTTAGTCGACTGATTCATGATTTCTAACTTTGATTCTTTTTCTGAAGCTCCACCCCATGACATTATCACCCTTCCTGAAGATGATGATGATGAGGATGAAGAACCGCTGAGGCACAGGATGAGCAGGAAGGCGTCTACTGGTACGGCAACCCAGGATGCGACGGCGCCCGAGACTGTGGTCACGGAGGGGGAGAACCCCACTCGACACACCGTGTCTTTCGCGGTGCCGTTGACGAGTGCTCATCCCACTTCGTCGAGTGCTGCACAACCTTCGCTCTTCACAACACATCACGTCCCAGAGGACCAAGCCAGCGCTGCTAAGGAGGCGATACGCCAAGCGGGGATCATGATGGAGCAGGTGAAGATCGTCCGGGATGCAAGCCAAGCAGCTTATGACGCTAGCTCCGCCCTTCAAAGCAATGTTCAGGTCAGTCGACCACCGCCTGTTCTGTTAGGATATGCTATCAAAACTTTTTCTTTCTGAAATCCATAGCAATCACCCACTGGGTGTGTCGAGAAAAAACTCCGTGTTAGCGGGGGCACGCTGAGTGCACCCGCTGGGTGTAGTCCCCAAGGCTAAGGTCGACTGCTGGCAGTCGGCCTTAGGCTTTATAAGTAAAGGTTGTTCATCATTCGACTGGAGTGAATGAGTTTCCGACTGGTCGACTGGTCGACTCTGTCTTGAACAGAATTAGTGGGGGCACGCTGAGTGCACCCACTGGGTGTAGTCCCCGAGACTGTGGTCGACTGCTTGCAGTCGACTACAGTCTGAAGAGCACGTCCCCCTTTTTTTTGGGGGGGGGGGGTCGGCTGGTCGACTCTGTCTTGAACAGAATTAGTGGGGGCACGCTGAGTGCACCCACTGGGTGTAGTCCCCGAGACTACGGTCGAATGCTTGCATTCGACTGTAGTCTTAGAAACGTATGATTTTTCTCTATCCACTCGGAAGTGAATCATCTTTGATATTTTGTCGATTGGTTCTTCGTAGAAATCCTGCGACCTTGCGGCTCGCTATACCGAACTGGAGTAGAAGCACATTCAACTCGAGCTGGATCTGAAGCTGGTGCAGGAGAATCTGACGAAGGCGAAGGAGGAGACCAAAGGTATGTTCGGTGAGACCTCGACGACTCCTTTTTCCTTCCATTTGTTTCAAAATCTGACTTTGCTGTAACTTGCAGGCAAGGTGAGGGAGGCCCAGAAGAAGAAGGACCTTGAGCTAGCTGAGAAGACCAAGCTTGCTGACGAGAAGTTAGCTTCAGTCACCAAGCTTGAACAGGAAAATCACAATCTGAAAACTGCTCTGGCGATTGCCTCCAAGGATGTTGACCGACTGAAAACTGACAAGACTACCTTGACCGAGAGGATCAACCAGTTGATTGGGAAGAAGAATGACCTGGAAGGCTTCCTGGGTGGTCTTGCCAAGAAATTGTTCCTTATGCTCGAAGGTAATCCTTTACACTCGACCAACATTTTCAACTGTGATGCTTCCATTCGACCATTGTCTTGATTCGGCGTTTTGTCCTTGCAGAATTCTGTCGAAACTTTGAAGAAGAGACTAGCCAGTTGGAGCCGAACCTTGACCCTGTCAATTCTCCGGTGAATGATGAAGTTGCCATGAATGTCTTCCGACTGGAGTCCCGCGTTGCAGCTGTTGCGGACTATCTTGCAAGGCTAAAGGCCGCCACTTCTCGCATCGACTCGACGCTTTGGCCCGGGGCGACACTGCAGAATGACCTCGAGTCGTTGATGGCTCGACTAAACGCGGTCCCCGATCGTGTGCAAGAGTGGAAAAAGTCCTCGGCTCGGTGTGGCGCAGATGTTGCCCTGTGTCTGGCCCGAGTCCACTGCAAGGACGCGCGAGAAGAGAAGCTGGCGGCTCTCCGGGTGGCCAACACCAAGAAACACGACTTCAGGTCCTTCATGGAAACTTTCATCGCTGCTGCTACCAGGATCGCAGACGGGATCGACCTCGACGAGTTCGTTGCTCCTTCCAGCCCTCCACAGGAGGGGTAAAAAACTTTCTTTAAGCCCGACACTTTAAATTTGCCTCGGTATGCCGAGTGGAATTGTAACCGATAAACCTTAACAGGCTTAGTGCTGAGCACTCTCGGTTCCTTTAGGTATCGACCTAAACTTGGATTTGATGTTTGGATATGATTGCTCTTGGTTCGAATTGTCCTTTGCAGGTTCACAGCAAGATGCCTACTGCAGTCGACTTATTCCTTAGGCGAGCACTGGGCTGCAGCTAAGCCTCCGAGTGAGAGGTTTGCTCTTCACTCGGTAGGATTTTTTATAACTTAGGCGAGCGCTGGGCTGCAGCTAAGCCTCCGAGTGAGAGGTTTGCTCTTCACTCGGTAGGATTTTTTATAACTTAGGCGAGCGCTGGGCTGCAGCTAAGCCTCTGAGTGAGAGGTTTGTTCTTCACTCGGTAGGATTTTTTTTATAACTTAGGCGAGCGCTGGGCTGCAGCTAAGCCCCCGAGTGAGAGGTTTGCTCTTCACTCGGTAGGATTTTTTATAACTTAGGCGAGCGCTGGGCTGCAGCTAAGCCCCCGAGTGAGAGGTTTGCTCTTCACTCGGTAGGATTTTTTTATAACTTAGGCGAGCGCTGGGCTGCAGCTAAGCCCCCGAGTGAGAGGTTTGCTCTTCACTCGGTAGGATTTTTTATAACTTAGGCGAGCGCTGGGCTGCAGCTAAGCCTCCGAGTGAGAGGTTTGCTCTTCACTCGGTAGGATTTTTTTATAACTTAGGCGAGCGCTGGGCTGCAGCTAAGCCCCCGAGTGAGAGGTTTGCTCTTCACTCGGTAGGATTTTTTATAACTTAGGCGAGCGCTGGGCTGCAGCTAAGCCCCCGAGTGAGAGGTTTGCTCTTCACTCGGTAGGATTTTTTTATAACTTAGGCGAGCACTGGGCTGCAGCTAAGCCTCCGAGTGAGAGGTTTGCTCTTCACTCGGTAGGATTTTTTTATAACTTAGGCGAGCGCTGGGCTGCAGCTAAGCCCCCGAGTGAGAGGTTTGCTCTTCACTCGGTAGGATTTTTTTATAACTTAGGCGAGCGCTGGGCTGCAGCTAAGCCCCCGAGTGAGAGGTTTGCTCTTCACTCGGTAGGATTTTTTATAACTTAGGCGAGCGCTGGGCTGCAGCTAAGCCTCCGAGTGAGAGGTTTGCTCTTCACTCGGTAGGATTTTCACGTTGTATTTGTGGCGAAGCTCGGAGGAGAGGGTCGCAGTCGACCTGCACCTCGTCCTCCTTGCAAGCGTATGTTGTACTTAGGCGAGTACTTGGACTGCAGCTAAGCCCCCGAGTGAGAGGTTTGCTCTTCACTCGGTAGGATTTTTTATAACTTAGGCGAGCACTGGGCTGCAGCTAAGCCCCCGAGTGGAAGTCTGGCTTACCACTCGGTAGGATTTTTTATAACTTAGGAGAGCACTGGGCTGTAGCTAAGCCCCCGAGTGGAAGTCTGGCTTACCACTCGGTAGGATTTTTTATAACTTAGGCGAGCACTGGGCTGCAGCTAAGCCCCCGAGTGGAAGTCTGGCTTACCACTCGGTAGGATTTTTATAACTTAGGCGAGCACTGGGCTGCAGCTAAGCCCCCGAGTGGAAGTCTGGCTTACCACTCGGTAGGATTTTTATAACTTAGGCGAAACGGATTCGCGGCTAAGCCTCCGAGTGGAAGTCTGGCTTACCACTCGGTAGGATTTGTACAAACTTAGGCGAAACGGATTCGCGACTAAGCCACCCACTGGGGGAAAAAGTGACAAAAATTATGAAGGAATTATGGCACTATTATTTCGAAATCCATGAACTACAGAAGTATTTTATTACAACTCATCCGAATGGAAAACTTTAAGTGTAAAACGGGCGGAGCAGATCCACATTCCAAGCTCGGGGCTCTTCGATATTGTGTTCGATGTTGTAGAGACGATATGCCCCGTTGTGGAGAACTTTGGTGACGATGAAGGGTCCTTCCCAAGAAGGAGTGATCTTATGCTGTTTCTGCTGATCCACTCGGAGAACTAGATCTCCTTCTTGGAAGGCTCGACCCCTCACATTCCTGGCGTGAAAGCGACGCAAGTCCTGTTGATAGATGGTCGATCGGATCAGAGCCATCTTCCTTTCTTCCTCTAGAAGGTCGATTGCGTCCTGACGCGCTTGCTCAGCTTCTGCTTCGCTGTAGAGTTCAACTCGAGGAGCATTGTGAAGAAGATCACTCGGCAAAACTGCTTCAGCTCCATAGACCAAAAAGAATGGAGTTCTTCCGGTCGACCGATTGGGTGTGGTCCGCAAACCCCAAAGCACCAAAGGGAGTTCGTGAACCCATGCTCCAGCCGCGTGCTTGAGATCATGCATCAGTCGGGGTTTTAAACCCTTGAGAATTAAGCCATTGGCTCGCTCTGCTTGTCCATTCGACTGCGGATGAGCGATCGAAGCGTAGTCGACTCGTGTGCCTTGAGCGTTGCAGAAATCCTTGAATTCTTCCGAGTCAAAGTTCGACCCATTATCCGTAATGATGCTGTGCGGGACTCCATATCTGAACGTCAGCTCCCTGATGAAGGTAACCGCAGTACCGGCGTCAAGATTCTTGATTGGTTTAGCTTCAATCCACTTCGTGAACTTGTCGACTGCGACCAGTACGTGCGTGAAACCACTTCGACCTGTTCTCAAGGGACCAACCATGTCCAACCCCCATACTGCGAACGGCCAGACGAGTGGAATGGTCTTCAGAGCTGACGCGGGCTTGTGTGACATATTGGAGTAGAACTGACATCCTTCGCACTTGTCCATTATTTCCTTTGCCATCTCATTCGCCCTTGGCCAGTAAAATCCAGCTCGGTATGCTTTGGCTACAATGGTCCGAGAGGACGCATGGTGACCACAGGTCCCCGAGTGGATATCATTGAGAATGATTCGACCTTCTTCTGGCGTTATGCATTTTTGACCAACCCCAGTCGGGCTTTCTCTATACAGCTGTCCTTTGATAATGGTAAAGGCTTTGGATCGACGGACGATCTGCCGAGCCTCTTCCTCATCCTCTGGGAGCTCTTTTCTCAGGATATACGCGATATAGGGAATTGTCCAGTCGGGAGTGACCACTAAAACCTCCATGACCAAGTCGACCACTGCTGGAACCTCAACCTCAGTCGGATCTGTGGCACTCTTGGGCTGTGGAGCTTCCTCTGGGAAGGGATCCTCTTTAACTGACGGAGTGTGTATATTGTCCAAAAACACACCACTCGGAATGGCTTCTCTTTTGGAACCTATCTTTGCCAAATCATCTGCTGCTTGATTTTTCAGTCGGGGGATGTGATGGAGCTCCAACCCCTCGAACTTCTTTTCCAGCTTCCTCACTGCATTGCAGTATCCAGTCATGGCTGGGCTTCTCACGTCCCACTCCTTCATCACTTGGTTGACCACTAAATCTGAATCGCCATAAACCATCAGGCGACGGACGCCGAGTGAGATGGCCATGCGCAATCCATATAAAAGGGCCTCATACTCTGCCTCATTGTTGGAGGAATCAAAGTGAATCTGGAGCATATACCTAAGCTTATCTCCTCTGGGGGAAGCCAGAACAACCCCAGCACCAGAACCATTCAGCATCTTAGAGCCATCGAAGAACATGGTCCAATGCTCCGAGTGAACTTCAGTCGGCTGCTGTTGTTCAATCCACTCGGCGAGGAAATCTGCTATTGCCTGGGACTTAATGGCTTTCTTTGCCTCAAATTTGATATCAAGGGGAAGAAGTTCAATCGCCCATTTCGCCACTCGACCAGTTGCATCTCTGTTGTGCAGAATCTCTGATAGTGGGGCGTCGCTGACGACTGTGATAGAATGATCAGAGAAATAATGAGCAACCTTCTTCGTGGTCATGTATACTCCATACACAAGCTTCTGATAATGAGGATATCTCTTCTTGGATGGAGTCAAGACTTCAGACAAATAATACACCGGGCGCTGAACTTTTAAGGCTTTTCCTTCTTCTTCCCGCTCGACCGTAAGTACTGTACTGACGACTTGTCCTGTGGCTGCAATATAAAGCAACAGAGGCTCTTTGCTGATTGGAGCAGCAAGCACCGGCTGGGTGGAGAGCAGAGCTTTTAGCTCGGCAAACGCTGCATCAGCTTCTGGAGTCCACTCGAACTTGTCTGCCTTCTTCATCAGTCGGTAAAGAGGCAATGCCTTTTCACCGAGTTGTGAGATGAATCGACTTAATGCGGCCAAGCATCCAGTAAGCTTCTGGACATCGTGCACTCGCACAGGGCATTTCATTCGGAGAATAGTGCCGATCTTCTCTGGATTAGCGTCGATCCCTCGCTCGGAAACGAGAAAACCGAGTAACTTTCCACCAGGAACTCCGAATGTGCACTTCGATGGATTGAGCTTGATATCATACCTTCTGAGGTTGGCAAATGTTTCGGCGAGGTCAGCAAGCAGGTCGGAACCTTTTCGCGACTTAACGACGATATCATCCATATACGCTTCCACATTCCGACTGATTTGAGTGAGAAGACACTTCTGAATCATACGCATAAATGTGGCTCCGGCATTCTTGAGGCCGAATGGCATGGTGATATAGCAGAAGCACCCGAATGGAGTGATGAAAGCTGTTTTTACTTCGTCGGGCCCATACAGACGGATCTGATGATACCCGGAATATGCGTCTAGAAAAGACAACCTCTCACATCCCGCGGTCGAGTCAACAATTTGATCTATGCGAGGGAGAGGAAAATGGTCTTTCGGGCAGGCCCGATTGATGTGCTTGAAGTCAATGCACATGCGGAGTGAGTTGTCCTTCTTGGGAACCATGACGACATTAGCGAGCCACTCGGAGTGGTATATCTCTCGGATAAATCCTGCCGCCAACAGTCGAGCCACTTCCTCACCAATAGCTTTTCTCTTCTGGACGGCGGACCGCCGAAGATGCTCTTTGACTGGTTTTGCTGATTTGTCGACTCTGAGGCGATGCTCAGCCAGTCCCCTGGGAACACCTGGCATGTCAGCTGGCTTCCATGCAAAAATGTCCCAGTTCTCACGGAGGAACTGGATGAGCGCTTCTTCCTATTTTGGGTCGAGTGTCGTGGAGATGTGGGTCGGGGCTGCATTGGGGTCGGTCGGGTGAATGTGAACAGGCTTCGTCTCACCAGACGACTGAAATGCAGACTCTGTGGCTGGTTTCTTGGATCGCAACAAATCACTCGGATCTGCTTTTGCTTGTATTCTTCGAACTCGACCGCTGTCACCTGGGAATCGGCAATCTTCGAGCCCTTCTGAAAGCACTCTTCTGCCTTTTTCCGATCGCCAGTGACAGTGATCATTCCTTTGGGACCTGGCATTTTCAGTTTGAGGTACACGTAACATGGTCGAGCCATGAACCGTGCATAGGCGGGCCTCCCCAAAATGGCGTGGTACGCGCTCTGAAAATCCACAACCTCAAAGGTCAACTTTTCCTTGCGAAAATGCTTTGAGTCGCCAAAAACCACGTCCAGAGCTATTTGGCCGAGTGAGTTGGCTTTCTTCCCTGGTATGACTCCGTGGAAACTCATGTTGCTGGTGCTCAGTCGGGACATCGGGATGCCCATTCCTTTCAGTGTGTCTGCATACAACAAGTTCAGCCCACTACCACCGTCCATCAGCACTTTCGTCAGTCGAGTGCCTTCGACAACTGGATCGACCACCAAAGCTTGCCTCCCAGGGGTGGCAATATGAGTCGGGTGATCAGATTGGTCGAATGTGATGGGTGTTTGGGACCATTTCAGATAACTTGGTTTTGCTGGGGCAACCATATTCACCTCACGGTTAATGACTTTCAGTCGACTCTTGCTTTCCACATCCGCGAAGATCATCAGAGTGGAGTTGATATGCGGATATTCTTCCTCACTGTCCTCTTTGTCTCCGTCCTTGTCTGACTCCTTCTCCTTGTCCTTAGACTGTTTTCCCTGAAACTGCTGGATCAGGAGTCGACACTGGTGAGTGGTGTGCTTTGGGTAAATGATGTTGCCCTCTTCATCTTTCTTCGTGTGGATGTGGCATGGCATATCCATCACGTCGTTTCCTTCTTTATCCTTTACTTTCTTAGGATTCCAGGATCCTTTTGGCTTCCCTTTGAACTTTCCCTGAGCCACGGCCAGGGCCTCTCCAGGAGCTGCTGGCTCGGCTTTCCGCTTCTGTTTCCGACTGGAATTCCCCTTCTCCGACTGACTTGGCTTATACTTGCCGCTTCGGAGTCGGTCCTCTTCCTCGCCATTGGCGTACTTGGTAGCGATCTCCATCATTCAACTCAGGGTCATGTCCCCGGTTCGACCAAACTTCAGACTCAATTCCCTGTTCTTGACGCCATCTTTGAAAGCGCAAACTGCTTGATGATCAGACACATTTTCCACAGTATGGTGCAGAGTGATCCACCTCTGAATGTACTCTCTGAGAGTCTCATTGGTCTTCTGCACACAAACTTGCAGCTCTGTCAAACCAGCTGGTCGCTTGCAGGTTCCTTCAAAAGTTCTGACGAACACTCGGAACAAATCTTCCCAAGTGTAAATACTGCTAGGAGGTAACTGATTCAACCATGCTCTGGCTGAACCTTCCAGCATGAGGGGCAAATGCTTCATGGCCACCTCGTCATTCCCACCGCCAATCTGAACAGCCACTCGGTAGTCCTCAAGCCAAGTTTCAGGCTTGGACTCCCCAGTGAATTTGCTGACTCTTGTCGCCAACCTGAAATTGGGGGGAATCACCGCGGCTCTGATAGCCCTGCTAAAACACTCTGGACCAGAAACATGCACTCAACTGCTCGTGGGTGCATCTCTCTCGGGTCCACCTCGATGGGCTCTGTTCCGGTCGACCAAGCTTTGCACGATAATGGATCGCGCGTCGAAGCCTGGTCCCCTGGGGTCGACTGGAACTCTTCGCCCCGCACTGAACTGACGCCTGTCATCCTGTCGCTGAGGAGCGTAAGACCCTTCCCTCGGAGGGTAAACGAGCACTCAACGCCTGTCATCTCGGTCGTGTCGGTCCCCATACTGATCTCGCTGGTTGTCGCGCCCTTCCCGCCGCGGAGGCGATCTGGGACTGTGAGCCGACTGAACCGTATTCGCAGCGACGGATCGACTGTGAATTCTGTTGCGCGACTGCGACACGGCTGAGTTCTGGTCCCCTGCCGCTCGGAGCAAATCTCTGATCTGCATCAAGCCTCTCCCAGCTTCCGACTGTGAAGGCTGGATGGACTCTGCTATACGGGTTGCAGCTGCTAAATTCTGAATTGGCGTGCGGTATACCTGAGTCGGCGGGAAGAGTCGACTGGCTTCGGGAACTCGTCGCCGCGCGCGCTCGTCGAGTGCTCGCTGAAGGTTCTCCAGACGAGCGCGTTCAGCCACATTGGCCAAACGTGCCTCCTCCAGGGCGCGAGCCTCGGGGGTTTCTCCCGCAATGGGAGTATGCAGGGCATCCATGTTCCTGCGGCGAAGCTCTTCTCTCTGCAGAGAGTCGAGTGTCTCGGGCTGGTACTCTTCGTGGTCCTGTGCGGGGCTACCTCCACCGCCTGCTCCGCCACCATGGGCGAAGCCGGGAGGACTGCGGGGCCCGTCGACCATGAGAATTTCCGCCACCGGATCACTGCTATCGCATTCGGATGCAGTCTCTACGGAGCCAGTCGACAGATCGAACAGGTCGTAGAGAGATTCATCGGGCTCGATTGCCGCAACTTGTGCGATGGCCGTTTGGCGAGCCACCGCGTGCTTCACCCACCGCTGAAGCCTCGACTGACCAGAGCGTTTGCGCTGGTGGGAGACCGGACGGGTGACCGATAAAGGAGTCGACCGATAGGGGGCCGACGGTTGCCGCAGCAGAACGCCGCGGACACATGCACGAAAATGCGTCGCACCGCGGACGGGGAGCGCATCAACGTCGAGTGGAGCCTCCTGGAGCCACGCGGAGTCGTCTGCAACAAAGGTGAGAGCGCCAAGACGGATCTCGCGCCCCTCGACCAAAACTCCAGCAGTCATCATGATGAAAGTACTCGGAAATACTGCAACTTCTCCACAAAATCGCTACAACACCTGCCCCACGGTGGGCGCCAACTGTCGTGGTTCTAAGTCTGACAGTAGAGTGGGGGGTAGGTATGAAGAGGCAAGGTCCTAGCTATGGAGAGGTTGTAAACACAAGCGATGTACGAGTTCAGGCCCTTCTCGGAGGAAGTAAAAGCCCTACGTCTCGGAGCCCTGAGGCGGTCGAGTGGATTATGTGTATAGGTGTTACAAGAGTGCGAACCCTTCTGCCTGTGGAGGGGGTGGCTTATATAGAGTACGCCAGGACCCCTGCCAGCCCACGTAATGGAGGGTGTAAAGTATATTAAGTCTGGGGCGTTACTGGTAACGCCCCACATAAAGTGCCTTAACTATCATTAAATCTATTCAATTACAGGCCGTTGCAGTGCAGAGTGCCTTCTGACCTTCTGGTGGTCGAGTGTATCTTCATGGTCGAGTGAATCTCCATGGTCGAGTCCTTCTAGTCAGTCGAGTGAGTTCTTCGTTGGTCGACTGGAAGGTGATCTCTTCTAAGGGTGTCCTTGGGTAGGACATTTAGGTCAGGCCTATGACCCTACCCTAGGGACATGAATCCATCACGCGGCGCAAGGGTTTCGACTTCGTGGCTATCCTCACCATGTGGAGGCTGTGGAAGGAACGCAACAGCCGCATCTTCCAACGCTCAGCGGTCGTGGCTCGGGAGCTTTGTCGGCATATTGAAGAGGACGCCGAGATGTGGAAGATCTTCGGAGGAAAAGGGTTGGCTGATATTTGGGGATAGATCCCTCTCCTTTGTAGGGCGTTGTCTTTGTTAGTGTGGCATTCTAGTTGCCTGCCAGGCACAGTCGGATTGTCCCTTGTAACCGCGGCCTGCCGCCGGACAACATGTACTATTTTCCTTCCTCTAATCAGTGGCGGAGCTAGCAGAGAACGGCAAGGGGGGGGGGGGCTAATGACTACTTTTTTCTTCAATCTTAACCCCTGGAAAAGAATCTTCGGGGGGGCACAGCCCTCCAGAAGTGCACATAGCTCCGCCGATGCCTCTAATATACATCCGTGCTAGAAGTGAGAGAGAGGATTGGTGGAATAGTTGTTCTTATATTGCTTGAGCCTCGTGGGCATATATATAGGAATACATGATCTACTTGGAGTACAAGGCAAGCCAGAATATTTTCTAGTCTAACCTATGTTTCCTAATACAATCACGTTACTCAACATCCCCCCGCGGTCACAACGGTAGCGACGCAGACGGTGAGATTGGAGAAGAATCCGAAGGCAAGCCGACGGACACCCCCCACAGTCATAACGGTCGACGCATAGCGGAGTCGTGGTTGGAGTGGAAACCAACGAGGTTGCTCAAGCAGGCGGTAGCCCTTTGTGCCGTTTGTCGATGTAGCCAAGAGCGTGGGTGGTGGAGCCTTGGTTGAGGTAGCCGTGCGAAGAATGCCGTGGTCGATGTCGAGTCGGGGTGGCCGGTGTCGAGGAAGTCGTCGTGGAGTCGCGGGCGCAAGGAGGCGCCGAGTTAGTCATGGGCGCAGTGGTGACGAGGTAGTGGTGCGCCGGAAGTATGATGGTGTTGACGACGCGTCATGGCTGGTTTGCCAAGCCCGGGGACACATCGTGGACGAAGGCATGCACCGGTGTTGCCAGCACCAGGCATGCGTAGACGGACGAAGACGAAGTTGACGAAGCGCCGACCAAGCTTGCCAGGCCCGGGGACACGTCGTGGATGAAGGCATGCATCGGTGTTGCCAGCACCGGGCATGCATAGACGAGGGACCTGCACGAGCTGTACGGCATGTCGGAGAAGTCGGAGGGGCCAGCAGAGAAGAACTCGACGATGATTGAGGCGTCCATCGGCGCGGGGCCGATGTCACCAATGGTGGTCGGAGTAGACGAAGTGGTCGGGGTAGATGACGGCGACGCTGGCGACGGGCTGGTGCTTGGACGAAGACGAAGGGGGTGGACAGGCGGCGCTAGTGGCTACGAAGGTAGCGGCGGCGGCGGCCAAAGAAGAGCGATGGCGGCGGCCTGACGGCGGCGGCTAGGTTAGGAGTACAACAGCGGTGCTCGAAGTAGACGAAGAACCATGACAGCGTGACAAAGACCGGCGCGGATGGTGGCATTCCCGCGCCAAGGGAGACGGCACGGCGCATACCACGGGAGGTCGACGCGCGATGACGGCAGAGTGGATCGCGGGCCGCGGCACTACGACCCGAAGGGGCGACGCGGCGGCGGCAGGAGGGTCGGGGCGACGGCGGGAAGACCTCGGGGCGGTGGCGGGGACCGCAGGCCGCGACGCTGCGGCCCTAAGGGGCGACGCAATGGTGGTTCGCGAGTCGGTGCAGCCATGGGGACGACCTCGGGGCGGCGGCCGGGACCGCGTATCGCGACACTACGGCCCGAAGGGGCGACACAGCGGCGACGCACGGGTCGATATAGCCGCGAGGAGAACCATGGGCGGCGGCGCTGCGGCCCGACGGGGCGACGCAGCGGCAGCCCAATGCTCGATCGGTGGAGAGGCGCACTGAACTCGAAAACGATCTTCACGGGACCTGCAGAGGCGCGCTTAACCGACGGGCCAGGTCGGTCGCGCGGTGTAGATGAGGCGGATCGCCGCGGCGAGCGGGTGATCAAGCCGATCGCGCACGAGGTCGGGAACGCCGCTCGGTGGAGACGTGGTGGCGACGGAGTCCAAGATGAAGCCGGCGACGACGGACGGCGTGAGACGTCGTGCGGATGAGCTTGTCAGCACCGGCACCCAGGCTGCCAAAGCAACACCGGCGCCCGGGCAGCGAGGCCCGAGCGAGCAACGGAGCAGCGACGCCCAAGTTGAGGCAGCCGACAAGCCTGACGCAGCCGTCCCGACGCAGCCGAGGACGATGATGAAGCCATGTACCTAGGGTAGGGTCATGGACCTGTCCAAGGTACCCTCCCCAAGGACATCTTTATAAGAAACTGCCTTTCAGTCGACCTGGAAGGATTCCACTCGACGGACTCGAAGACACTCGACCATGAAGCCACTCACTCGACCACCAGGAGATCTAGAGTCGCTCCACATACAAACAGTCTGTTATTAAGTAGTCTTTATGGTCATGATAACACTTTATGTATGGCGTTACCAGTAACGCCCGGCCTTAATGTACATTGGATCCTTCATTCCGTGGGCTGGCTGGGGTCCTGGCGCACTCTATATAAGCCACCCCCCTCCACAGATAGAGGGGTTCGCACCTCTGTAACTCATACGCATATAATCCAGTCGACCGCCTCCGAGCTCCGAGATGTAGGGCTGTTACTTCCTCCGAGAAGGGTCTGAACTCGTAAATCCCTTGCGTATACAACTACTCCATAGCTAGGATCTTGCCTCTCCATACCTACCCCTATTCTACTGTCAGGCTTAGAACCACGACAGTTGGCGGCCACCTTGGGGCAGGTGTCTTAGTGACTTATTGGAGAAGTTGCAATTGTACCGATCGCCTTCATCATGGTTTCTGACGGAGTTTTGGTTGAGGGCCGCGAGACCCGTCTCGGCGCGCTCACGTTCATCGCCGAAGACTCCGCTTGGCTCCAGGAGGCTCCCCTCGACATCGATGCGCTCCCAGTCCGCGGGGCGACACACTTTCGCGCATGTGTCCGCGGCGTCCCGCTGCGGCAACCGTCGGCCCCGTATCGGTCGACCCCTGCATCGTCCTCCCTCCCTGTCTCCCGCCAGCGCAAGCGCTCCGGTCGATCGAGGCTTCAGCGGTGGGTGAGGCACGCAGCGGCCCGCCAGTCGGCCACCCCCCAAGTCGCGGCAATCGAGCCCGACGAATCTCTCTACGGCCTGTTCGATCTGTCGACTGGCTCCGCAGAGACTGCATCCGAGTGCGACAGCAGTGATCCAGCGGCGCAGGTCCTGATGGTCAATGGACCGCGTAGTCCTCTCGGCTTCCCCCGCATCGACGGAGGAGACGGCGGAGGCGACCCAGCGTAGGTCCACGAGGAGTATCAACCCGAACCACTCACTTCGCTGCAAAGGGAAGATCTTCGCCGCCGGAACATGGATGCTCTACATACTCCTATCGTAGGAGAAACCCCCCGGGGCTCGCGCCCTAGAGGACGCGCGTTTGGCCAACTTGGCTGAGCGCACTCGACTGGAGAACCTCCAACGAGCACTCGACGAACATGCACGACAACGAGTACCAGACTCCAGTCGACGTCAGCTCTTTCCACCACCGACTCAGGTATATCGAACTCCGATTCAGAATCTAGCAGCTGCAGCCCGTATAGCAGAGTCGATTCAGCCCTCTCAGTCAGAGGCTGGCAGAGGCTTGATGCAGATCAGAGATTTACTTCAGGCAGCGAGAGATCAAAATTCAGTTGTATCGCAGTCGCGTAATAGGATTCACAGCCGATCCGTCGCTGCGAATACAGTCCAGTCGGCCCATAGCCCAAGATCGCCCCCGCGGCGTGAGGGACGTGGAGGTCGACGTGATCAGTATGATGACCGATTCGATCGCGATGATCGGCATCAGGTGCCCACTCCTCCCCCAAGGGGTGGGTCGTACGCCCCTCGACAACAAGTTGACAGGCGCCAGCACAGTGTTGGACGAAGGGTTCGAGTCGACCCCAGAGAACCAGGCTTTGATGCGAGATCCATTATCGTTCAGGGTTTGGTCGACCGGAACAGAGCTCACCGAGAAGGTCATGATAGAGATGTGCCCACCAGCAACAGAGTTCATGTTTCAGGGCCAGAGTGTTTTAGCAGAGCCATCAGGGCCGCGGTGATTCCTCCCAACTTCAGGTTAGCGACTGGAGTTAGTAAGTTCACTGGTGAGTCCAAGCCCGATACTTGGCTTGAGGACTACCGAGTGGCTGTTCAGATCGGCGACAGCAATGATGAGGTGGTCATGAAACACCTACCTCTTATGTTGGAGGGCTCGGCCAGAGCATGGCTGAATCAGTTGGCACCAAGCAGCATTTACACTTGGGAAGATCTTGCCCGAGTGTTTGTCAGGACATTTGAAGGAACTTGCAAGCGACCAGCAGGTTTGACAGAGCTACAGGTTTGCGTGCAAAAGTCGAATGAGACCCTGAGGGATTACATCCAGAGGTGGATCACATTGCATCACACAGTGGAGAACATATCTGATCACCAAGCAGTCTGTGCCTTCAAGGAAGGCGTTAAGAACAGGGAGTTAAGTTTGAAGTTCGGTCGGACCGGAGACATGACTTTGAGTCTAATGATGGAGATTGCCACCAAATATGCCAATGGTGAAGAAGAGGATCGGCTCCGGAGTGGCAAGTACAAGCCGACTGCTCATGAAACCGGAGGAGGGAACTCCAGTCGGAAGCAGAAGCGAAAAGCCGAGCCAGCTGCTCCTGGAGAAGCCTTGGCCGTGACTCAGGGCAAGTTTAAAGGGAAGCCCAAAGGATCTTGGAACCCCAAGAAGGTGAAGGACAAGGAAGGAAGCGACATGATGGATTTGCCATGCCACATCCACACGAAGAAAGACGAGGAGGGTAACTTCATTTACTCGAAACATACCACTTGCCAGTGCCGACTCTTAATCCAGCAGTTTCAGGGGAAACAACTCAAGGATAAGGAGAAGGAGTCGGACAAGGTTGAGGACAAAGAGGACAGTGATGGAGTATACCCCCATGTCAATTCCACCCTGATGATTTTTGCTGATGTTGAGAGCAAAAGTCGATTGAAAGTTATCAACCATGAGGTGAATATGGTTGCTCCGACGACACCTAGTTATCTGAAATGGTCCCAGACTGCCATCACGTTCGACCAGTCTGATCATCCAACACACATAGCCACCCCTGGGTCCCAGGCAAGCTTTGGTGGTCGACCCAGTCGTCGAAGGCACTCGACTGACTAAGGTTCTGATGGATGGTGGCAGCGGCCTGAATATATTGTATGCGGAGACACTGAAAGGAATGGGCATTCCGATGTCCAGACTCAGTTCCAGCAACATGAGTTTCCATGGAGTCATTCTTGGGAAGAAGGCTGAGTCACTCGGCCAAATTGTCCTTGATGTGGTTTCGGCGATTCAAAGCATTTCCGCAAAGAAAAGTTAACATTTGAAGTTGTGGATTTCTAGAGTGCTTATCACGCTATTTTAGGCAGGCCAGCTTATGCACGATTCATGGCTCGACCATGTTACGTATACCTCAAATTGAAGATGCTTGGTCCGAAGGATGTGATCACCATCACTGGCAATCGGAAAAAGGCAGAAGAGTGCTTTCAGAAGGGCTCAAAGATTGCCGATGCTCAGATAACAGTGGTGGAGCTGCAGGAATACCAGAAAAATGCAGATCCGAGTGATTTATTGCGGGCCAAGAAGCCCGCCATGGAGTCAGCGTTCCAGTCGTCTGGTGAGACGAAGCCCGTTTCCATTCACCCGACTGACCCCAGTGCTGCTCCGACTCATATCTCCACAACACTCGACTCTAAATAGGAAGAAGCGCTCATCCAGTTCCTCCGTGAGAACTGGGACATCTTTGCATGGAAGCCTACTGACTGCCGGGTGTTCCCAGGGGGCTGGCTGAGCATCGTCTACGAGTTGACTCAAAAGCGAAACCTGTCAAAGAACATCTTCGACGGTCTGCCGTCCAGAGGAGAAAGGCCATTGGCGAGGAGGTGACTCGGCTCCTGGCAGCATAGTTTATCCGAGAAATTTACCACTCCAAGTGGCTCGCCAATGTTGTCATGGTCCCCAAGAAGGACAAGTCACTTCGCATGTGCATTGATTTCAAACATATCAATCGGGCCTGCCCGAAAGATCATTTTCCTCTCCCCTGCATCGACCAAATAGTCGACTCAACTACGGGATGTGAGCACCTGTCTTTTTTAGACGCTTATTCCGGGTACCATCAGATCCGCCTGTATGGACCCGACGAGATCAAAACGGCTTTCATCACTCCATTCGGGTGCTTCTGCTATGTCACCATGCCATTCGGCCTCAAGAATGCCGGAGCCACGTTCATGAGGATGATTCAGAAGTGTTTACTCACTCAAATCAGTCGGAACGTGGAAGCATACATGGATGATATTGTGGTCAAATCACGGAAGGGTTTTGACCTGTTGACTGACCTTGCTAAAACATTTGCCAATCTCAGGAGGTATGATATCAAGCTTAATCCATCAAAGTGCACATTCGGAGTTCTTGGTGGAAAGTTACTCGATTTTTCTCGTTTCCGAACGAGGAATCGATGCCAACCCAGAAAAGGTTGGCACTATACTCCGAATGAAACGCCCCGTGCGTGTGCACGATGTTCAGAAGCTTACTGGATGCTTGGCCGCGTTAAGTCGATTCATGTCTCGCCTCGGTGAAAAGGCATTACCTCTTTACCGACTGATGAAGAAGTCAGACAAGTTCGAGTGGACTCCAGAAGCTGATGCAGCGTTTGCAGAGCTAAAAGCTCTGCTCTCCACCCAGCCGGTGCTTGCTGCTCCAATCAGCAAAGAGCCTTTGTTGCTTTACATTGCAGCCACAGGACAAGTCGTCAGTACAGTATTTACGGTCAAGCGGGAAGAAGAAGGGAAAGCCTTCAAAGTTCAGCGCCCAGTATATTATCTTTCCGAAGTGTTGACCCCATCGAAGCAAAGATATCCTCATTATCAGAAGCTTGTATATGGGATTTACATGACCACGAAGAAGGTTTCTCATTATTTCTCTGGTCATTCCATTACAGTCGTCAGTGACGCCCCATTGTTAGAGATTCTGCACAACAGAGATGCAACTGGTCGAGTGGCAAAATGGGCGATTGAACTCCTTCCCCTTGATATCAAATTTGAGGCAAAGAAATCCATTAAGTCCCAAGCAGTAGCAGATTTCATCGCCGAGTGGATTGAACAGCAACTACCGACTCAAGTTCACTCGGAGCACTGAACCATGTTCTTTGACGGTTCTAAGATGTTGAATGGTTCTGGTGCTGGGGTAGTATTGGTTTCCCCCCGAGGAGATAAGCTCAGATATGTGCTCCAGATCCACTTTGATTCCTCCAACAATGAAGCAGAATACGAAGCACTTTTGTATGGGTTGCACATGGCCATTTCACTCGGCGTCCGTCGCCTTATGGTTTATGGCGACTCAGATTTGGTGGTCAATCAGGTGATGAAGGAGTGGGACATCAGAAGCCCAGCCATGACTGGTTACTGCAATGCAGTAAGAAAGCTTGAGAAGAAATTTGAAGGGTTAGAGCTCCATCATATACCCCGACTGAAGAATCAAGCGGCTGATTATTTGGCAAAGATAGGTTCCAAGAGAGAAGTCATTCCCAGTAACGTGTTTTTGGAACATATCCATACTCCATCAGTTCAGGAAGATCCTTTTACCGAAGAAGCTCCGCAACCAAAAAGTGTCACAGATCCGACTGAAGTTGAAGTTCCAGCGGTGGTCGACCTGATCATGGAAGCGTTGGTCATCACTCCTGATTGGACAGAGCCGTACATCACGTATATATTAAGGAAAGAGCTCCCAGAGAATGAAGAAGAGGCTCGACAGATCGTTCGCCGATCCAAAGCCTTTACCGTGATAAAGGGACAGTTGTACAAAGAAAGCGCGACTGGAGTCGGTCAGAAATGTATAATGCCAGAAGAAGGTCGGATAATCCTTGACGATATCCACTCGGGGACCTGTGGCCATCATGCGTCCTCTCGGACCATTGTGGCTAAAGCATACCGAGCGGGATTTTACTGGCCAAGAGCAAATGAAATGGCAAAGGAGATAGTCGACAAGTGTGAAGGATGTCAATTTTACTCCAATATGTCACACAAGCCCGCCTCAGCCTTGAAGACCATTCCACTCGTCTGGCCTTTCGCTGTATGGGGATTGGATATGGTTGGACCATTGAGAACAGGCAGAAGCGGCTTCACCCATGTGCTGGTGGCAGTCGACAAGTTCACTAAGTGGATTGAAGCTAAACCCATCAAGAATCTTGATGCCGGCACTGCTGTCAGCTTCATCAGGGAGTTGATATTCAGATATGGAGTTCCACATAGCATCATCACTGATAATGGGTCGAACTTCGATTCCGAGGAATTCAGAGCCTTTTGCACATCTCAGGGCACACGAGTCGACTATGCTTCAGTCGCTCACCCCCAGTCGAATGGACAGGCAGAACGAGCAAATGGTTTAATTCTCAAAGGGCTGAATCCCCGACTGACGCGCGATCTCAAGCACGCGGCTGGTGCATGGGTTAACGAACTTCCGTCAGTACTTTGGGGATTAAGGACCACACCCAATCGATCGACTGGGAGAACTCCGTTCTTCTTGGTCTACGGAGCCAAAGCAGTCTTGTCGAGTGACCTGCTTCACAACGCACCCTGAGTGGAACTCTACACTAAAGATGAAGCAGAGCAAGCCCGACAGGACGCAGTCGACCTTCTAGAAGAAGAAAGAGAGATGGCAATGATCCGATCGACCATTTATCAGCAGGACTTACGTCGCTTCCATGCCAAAAACGTGAAGAGTCGAGCCTTCCAAGAAGGAGATTTGGTTCTCCGAGTGGATCAACAGAAGCCACACAAGCTTGCTCCTACTTGGGAAGGTCCCTTCATCGTCACCAAAGTTCTCTACAACGGGGCGTACCTCCTTTACAATGTCGGTCACCAGATTGACGAGCCCCGAGCTTGGAACGCAGAGCTGCTCCGCCCCTTTTATACTTAAGTATTTACTCGGATGAGATGTAATAAAAGTACTTCTGTAGTTTATTTATCAAAGACAAGAGTGTTATAATTTTCCCAGCGATTGTTGTTACTTTTGTTTACATGAGAAGTCCCCCAGTCGGTGGCTTAGCTGCGAATCCGTTTTGCCTAAGTTTGTAAAAAAAATCCTACCGAGTGGTGAGACAGCCTCCCACTCGGAGGCTTAGCTGCAGTCCAAGTACTCGCATAAGTTCAAAAAAATCCTACCGAGTGGTGAGCCAGCCTCCCACTCGGAGGCTTAGCTGCAGTCCAAGTACTCGCCTAAGTTAAACGAAATCCTGCCGAGTGGTGAGCCAGCCTCCCACTCGGGGGCTTAGCTGCAGCCCAGTGCTCGCCTAAGAACAAATACAATGTACGCTCTACAAGGAGGACGAGGTGCAGGTCGACTGCTACCTTCTCCTTCCGAGCTACGCCACAAATACAATATGCGCTCTGCAATGAGGGCGAGGTGCAGGTCGACTGCTACCTTCTCCTTCCGAGCTACGCCACAAATACAATGTGCGCTCCGCAAGGAGGACGAGGTGCAGGTCGACTGTTACCTTCCCCTTCAGAGGTACGCTATAAAAAATCCTACCGAGTGGAGAGCAAACCTCCCACTCGGGGGCTTAGCTGCAGCCCAGTGCTCGCCTACATTTTTAAAAATCCTACCGAGTGGGGAGCAAACCTCCCACTCGGGGGCTTAGCTACAGCCCAGTGCTCGCCTAAGTTTTTAAAAATCCTACCGAGTGGGGAGCAAACCTCCCACTCGGAGGCTTAGCTGCAGTCCAAGTACTCGCCTAAGTTAAACGAAATCCTGCCGAGTGGTGAGCCAGCCTCCCACTCGGGGGCTTAGCTGCAGCCCAGTGCTCGCCTAAGAACAAATACAATGTGCGCTCCGCAAGGAGGACGAGGTGCAGGTCGACTGCTACCTTCTCCTTCCGAGCTACTCCGCAAATAGAATGTGCGCTCCGCAAGGAGGGCGAGGTGCAGGTCGACTGCTACCTTCTCCTTCCGAGCTACGCCACAAATACAATATGCCCTCCGCAAGGAGGACGAGGTGCAGGTCGACTGTTACCTTCCCCTTCGGAGGTACGCTACAAAAAATCCTACCGAGTGGAGAGCAAACCTCCCACTCGGGGGCTTAGCTGCAGCCCAGTGCTCGCCTAAGTTTTTAAAAATCCTACCGAGTGGGGAGCAAACCTCCCACTCGGGGGCTTAGCTGCAGTCCATTGCTCGCCTAAGTTTTTGAAAATCCGCTCTGTAGGGATGACGAGGTACGAGTCGACTGTTACCTTCCCCTTCAGAGCTCCGCCACAAATACAATGTGCGCTCCATCCCGATCCGCAAGGACGCAAGTCGACTGCAATCCGTGCTTCATTCCTACCTGCAAGAGTGCATCACGAGCATATATTCCGAGCAAAGAACAATGTTCGTTCGAAGGCAAAAGCAAACATATTCAACGACAAACCCAAGTTCAGATAGCATCCTACGGATCCAGAAGTGCTCAGGCATCGAGCCTGTTAAAGTTTACCGGTTACAAAAACCACTCGGCATTCCGAGGCAAATTTAAGGCATCAAGCATAGAAGTTTTTTACTCCTCCGGTGGAGGACTAGAAGGCGCGCCAAACTCGTCTAGGTCGATTCCATCTACAATCCGAGTGGCCGCAACAATGAAGGTCTCCATGAAAGATGGAAAGTCATGCTTCTTGGTATTGGCCACCTTGAGAGACGCCAGCTTGTCCTCTCGCGCGTCCTTGCAGTGAACTCGGACCAGCGACAGAGCAACATCGGCACCACACCTGGCAGAAGACTTTTTCCATTCTTGCACTCGACTTGGAATTTCATTCAGTCGAGTCATTAGAGACTCGAGGTTATTCTGAAGTGTTCCCCCGGCAGAGTGTTGTGTCGATGCGCGACGCTGCAACCTTCAGTCTAGCAAGATAGTCGACCACGGCAGCAATGCGAGACTCTAGTCGGAGCACATTCATAGCAACTTCGTCTTTCACAGGAGAGTTGATGGGATCCAGGCTTGTCTCCACTCGACTAGTCTCTTCCTCAAAGTTTTGGCAGAATTCTGTAAACACAACCCAAAGATAAGCCAGCAGTTTTGTGGTAAGTCCATAATTACAAGCCAGTCGGATATAAGGGATTACCTTCAAGCATGAGGAATAACTTCTTGGGGAGCCCTCCCAGATAAACCTCTAGATCATTCTTCTTTCCCGCCAGTTTGCTAGCCTTGTCGCTCAGGGCTATCTTGTCTTTCTTCAGTCGACTGACCTCCTTGTTGGCCGCGTCAAGAGCAGCTTTCAGATTGGTATTCTCCTCTTCAAGTTTGCTGATTGAAGCCAGCTTGTCTTCTGCGAGTTTCGTCTTGTCCGAAGTCGTTTTCTGCGCCTCGGCGAGGTCAAGATCTTTCTTTTCAGAGCATCCTTCAGTTTATCTGCAAAATGATGGTGAGATCAGACTCAGGAATGGACAGAAAATAAGGGCAGTCGTCAATTTTCTCACCAAACATACCTTTTGCCTCCTCCTTCGCCTTCGTGAAGTTCTCCTGGACAAGCTTCAGATCAAGTTCGAGCTAGATATGCTTGTTCTCCAACTCAGTATAACGAGCCACAAGCTCGCAAGATTTCTGCGAAAGATCAATCGACAGACATCAAAGATAGGTCACTTCCGAGTGACTAAGAGAAAAATCGTAGCATTTCTAAGACTACAGCCAAATCAAAATATTCAATTGTAGTCTTGGGTACTACACCCAGTGGGTGCACTCAGCGTGCCCCCACTGGTTCTATCAGCTTGGGTCGATCAGTCGACCAAAAGAGACAAAAAGGTTAACTGTCAGCAGTTAGCCACAGTTTCAAAAAAAAAGTTCTTCAGACCATAGTCGATTGCCAGCAGTCGACCACGGTCTCGGGGACTACACCCAGCAGGTGCACTCAGCGTGCCCCCACTGGTACCATGATTCCATTCGACCAGATCGAGTGGAGAGAGTAAAGAGGAAAAGTTCAAGGTATAAAGACTATAGTCGACTGCCAGCAGTCCACCATAGTCTCGGGGACTACACCCAGTGGGTGCACCCAGCGTGCCCCCACCAATCCGGATATTCAACCGACACACCCAGTGGGTGTACAGATACTAAGATCTTCAGAAAGAAAAGTTTTCAAGTACCATATCCTAACAGAACAGGCGGTGATCAACTAACCTGGACATTGCTCTGAAGGGCTGAACTTGCATCATAAGCCGCTTTACTGGCGTCTCGGATCGCCTTCACCTGCTCCATCATGACCCCCGCCTGGCGTATAGCTTCTTTAGCAGCACCTGCTTGGTCCTCTGGGACGTGGTGGGTGGAGAAAAGGGAAGGCGGATCAGCACTCGACGATGAAGGGCGAGCACTCGTCAGCGGCACGGCAAAGGACACGGTAGTCCGAGTGACGTTGCCCCCCTCCAGAACCAGCGTCTCAGGTGCTGATACAACCTGAGCAGTCTTGCCAGCAGACGTCTTCCTGTTCCTCCTCTGCCTCAGTGGCTCCTCATCGTCATCATCAGGGAGATCAATGATGATATTAGGTGGAGCTACAGAAAAGATTCAAAGTTAAAAATGAAGATCCTATCGACCGAAAGCGAAGCTACAGAGATCATACCAGGGTTGGAAGTGACAGCATCCTCCATTTCTTGATCTTCATGTCTAGTTGAGGTCTCAGAAGTAGCAGCACTACGATTTCAGAAATCAGTCGGTCAGCGAACGAGTCGACCAAGAGTGTATCCATGTTAAAAAAACACAAGTTATGCCATTACCCGGAAATAGTGGGAATCAGCATCCTCATCTTCGGCAGGGCCTTCGTCGGTTTTGATGACGCCGCACGGGGTTTCTTCAACGCTTTCTCAGTGGGCGCCGAAGAGGTCGTCCAAGGACGTTTGGTCGACTGCCCAACAGGCACGGCCGCCTTGCCGCGCTCGACTGCAGGGTCATGGATGAGCTTGGATCGTCTTTCCGTACGGGGAGGCTCGACTTCCTCCTCCTCTTCCTCCTCCTCTTCCTCATCAGAGCCGGCATCTTCTTCACCCTCCTCGCCATCGGATTCCCACTCCTCCTGACTTTCACCCCCGCTCCCTTCCTCCTCTTTGGTCTGTTCTTGCGCCCTGTTGGGCATCGAATACATCTCGGTAGTGATCTGGAAGACAACAAACAAGACAAAAGTCAGTCGACCGAATGGTAGCAAAACAGAATGAAGGAAACAGGGTCACAATCGGAGATACGTGATCAGACCTTGTCTGGTTCGTATGACTGGTCGAGTGGCGGGATCCTCCTGGCTCCACGAGGGTTATCTCTTTTCCCTGTGATGGCAGTCATCCACCTCTCCAGAGTGGCATCGTCGACCTCCTCCGGGTGGACCCGAGTGGTGTCTTCGGTACCCGAGTACATCCACATCGGATGGCCTCGGTATTGAAGTGGCTGAATGCGCCGTCGAAGGAAAACCTCCAGAAGATCCATGCTAGACACCCCGTCGCGGATGAGCTGGACTACACGCTCTACCAACACCTTAACCTGAGCCTTCTCCTCCGGAACCACCTTCAGAGAGGACGGCTTTTTCACTCGGTCCATGGAGAAAGGAGGGAGTCTAGTCGACTGCCCTGGCGTCGGCTGGTCTTGGCAGTAGAACCAGGTCGACTGCTACCCTCGGACTCACTCGGGAAGGATCATGGTTGGAAAAGCACTTTTACTCCTCATCTGAACCCCAAGACCCCTACACATCTGGATTACTTGGGTTTTCTCGTCACTCGGACTAGCCTTTTTCACCGTCTGAGAGCGACAGGTGAAAATGTGGTTGAAAAGGCCCCAATGCGGCCGACAACCCAAGAAGTTCTCACACAAGGACACGAAAGCAGCGAGATAGGCGATAGAGTTGGGTGTGAAGTGGTGGAGTTGTGCCCCAAAGAAGTTCAGAAATCCCCGAAAGAAAGGATTCAGCGGTAGAGAAAACCCGCGGTCAACGTGGGTGGCTAAGAGGACGCACTCACCCTCCTGAGGTTGCGGATGCCACTCCTTCCCCGGAAGCCTTGCTCATCCATGAGAGATCAGTCCTTCGTTGGCCAGGTCGTCGAGGTCCTTCTGGCTGATGGTCAAGCGGATCCAGTCTCCCTGGATCCAGCCTTGCGGCAGACCGGCCCGCGACGAGGATCCACCCCGACTGGTCGCCCTCCCCTTCGCCTTCGCAGTCGCCTTCTTCGCCCGCTCCAAAGCCGCCGTCTTCTCCTTCACCATCGTCGCCGGTGAAGCAGACACAGAGCAACAGCGCTGGGACGATGGCGAACGTAGCAGGTGAATCTGAGGAAGAAGGAGGGGAAAATGAGGGCGCACTGTTCAAAAAACCCCCGTCCGGCGCCTTATATGAAGTCTCTTCCGAGTGGCTGACTGGTAGGCCCGGACGATCCTGTCAAATCCCGCAACAGTCGCGCGCGCGATACGTGGCGAAAAAGGCAGCACAAAGATTGAGGCGTCCCTGCCTTATCCCATCCGAGTACCACGCCCCCCTCCGCTTCGCGCGCTTCCCGAAATTCAGATCCCGCTAAATCCGCGAACAGTAGAGCAACTTGTCAGACCGCAGATTTCCTCCGATCCGTCGCTCGGAAATCTCCAAGCTCATAAAAGTCACTCGACAGATACAAAGAATGGATCAAGGCGACTGAAAAAGAAGTTGATGCTATCACTAAAAGTCATTGATCCGGAACAAGACACACTCATAGCATGGAAAACAGGTCGGAAGAATTCTCAACTCCTTCCTCACTCAAACCTCGATCCATTCGGGGGCTAATGATGAAGCCATGTACCTAGGGTAGGGTCATGGACCTGTCCAAGGTACCCTCCCCAAGGACATCTTTATAAGAAACTGCCTTTCAGTCGACCTGGAAGGATTCCACTCGACGGACTCGAAGACACTCGACCATGAAGCCACTCACTCGACCACCAGGAGATCTAGAGTCGCTCCACATACAAAATGTCTGTTATTAAGTAGTCTTTATGGTCATGATAGCACTTTATGTATGGCGTTACCAGTAACGCCCGGCGTTAATGTACATTGGATCCTTCATTACGTGGGCTGGCTGGGGTCCTGGCGCACTCTATATAAGCCACTCCCCTCCACAGATAGAGGGGTTCGCACCTCTGTAACTCATACGCATATAATCCAGTCGACCGCCTCCGGGCTCCGAGACGTAGAGCTGTTACTTCCTCCGAGAAGGGCCTGAACTCGTAAATCCCTTGCATATACAACTACTCCATAGCTAGGATCTTGCCTCTCCATACCTACCCCCTATTCTACTGTCAGGCTTAGAACCACGACAAACGAGGCCGGCGAGATAGACCGCCGGACCGCCGTGCAGACGCGGCGGAGGCGGGTGATGTGGATCGATGGGCGGGCCGGCGCGCGAGCGACGACTATGATTGGTCGTTGCATGGTGCGTGGCTACCGGGTCAGGGCGATGCAAGTGTCCCGGTCGGAGCAGGGCGGTGACGGCCGGCGCAGGGCGACGGGCGGACCGACGCGCGGACGACGGCTGGCCCTGGCGGGCCGCCTCCGCGCGCGTGGCCGCTGTGTCGGAGGAGAGGCCGGCGGGTCGCGCCGGGGTCAGAGTAGAGGCGCTCGGGGTCGGCGACGTCGGTGGACAATGCAAACCGATCAAGAATAGATCAGAAAACCAAAAAAACACGCGATCAAGATGACAGGTGGGAGAGAGAAAACCCCGGAGCAAGGCTCGGGGAGAAGACTCTCTAGGACAGCTGGTCAACACGACCGGCAGACGAACCCTAGGTACGGGCGGCGCGGCCCCCGGCGCCGGTCATGGAGGCCGACCGCCCCGGGGCGGCGCGCCGGTGCGGAAGCGGCGGCGGCTAGGGTTTAGGATCGACTTAAGATAGATACCATGTTAGAAGGGAGAGTGGGATTTGATGGAATAGTTGTTCTTATATTGCTTGAGCCTCGTGGGCATATATATAGGAGTACATGATCTACTTGAAGTACAAGGCAAGCTAGAATATTTCCTAGTCCAACTTATGTTTCTTAATACAATCACGTTACTCAACAATCGGCACGCAAACCTTTTGCGTGTTTGCAATAAATAAATAAAAATGAAAGCTATGTGTTTGAAAAATCAAGATCATTGAGCCGTTTTCTAGTCACGAGCAGTCCAACACGCACCTTATAATTCAAGTTGAACAGGTTGATAGTAGCATTTCATACTAATTACTTATCATTAACTCAATTTTCTGTGCGAATCATACTTTTTATTAGAATGATTTGTGTGCAGCCAAGTTTCGGAAAAAAGAAAAGACTAATGTGCTCCACTCTCGATTGCATGCGAATATACACGTGACGTGCTCCTGATCCAGCATCCCAACCAAGTTTCGTTAGTGCATTTGCCTGGATTAAGCTAGGAACACGATGATTAGCATGCACCCATGGTGTCTGCGCAGCATCATCGCTTCATGCATTGGACATTTACTAGCCGTTAGAAGCTAGTCATGGGCTTAGTTGTTGATCGATGGTGTCGAGTCCTCGGGGACTTTTTCATTGTTTTGACCCTCTCAGCAAATTTTAGCACAAAATTAACTCCTCCCATATTTCACGATTTGACCCTTTTTGAAAACGTCACACGCCGTGGTGTTGCTGGTCTACACAGAAACACCGAACCAGCTAGCGTTTCTGATCTGACCGGACGTCAGGATCTCTGCTATACATAACAAGATAATCAGTGCAGCTCACATGTAAGAGTTACTCAACTTCAGAGGAGTTTCTTGCGTCTATAGTTCATGGATTTGGGACTGGATCATTCCCCTCAAATATCGTATCTTCTTATGGCTACTGTTGTGGGGTCGGCTAAATACTCGAGATAATATGATGAAGAAACAATGGACGTCAACCGTGACACGTCAGGATTGCGATATCTGCCTTGCTAGTGAATCTGCACTCCATCTGGTGCTACGTTGATGTCCGGCTACGGTGATTTGGAATGTGTTCGACCTGGCTGACCTTGCCTCCAATTCTCTGGATCTCATAAGCTTTGTGCAACAGGCTGAGCAGCGTTGGCCGTCCTCCGGTAAGTTCCACCTTCTATTTGCTGTCACTACAGTCACTTCATGGCAATGCCCGGAACGACAGGGTTTTCAACTCTAAGAGATGGTCCCCAGCATATGTAAAATAGTATGTGAAACAGTTGCTTCGCCTATGGCACAGTAGGAGCCATAAACAGGATGACAACGATGCTATAGCCACTTGGATACTCTGGCTAGATTAGATTAGCCTGTCCCTTCTGCAAATCTCTCTTCCACCTCCCTACATGTCCCTCTTCAAGCTGGCAGCTTATAGCCAGGGCACCTTGGTGCTAAATATAAGCTTCATGTAATTGACTTGTTCGGTCCCCATGCTTTGTTGCATGTTTTCAAATATATAAGGTAGAAGGATATCTACCTTTCATTAAAAAAAGACATAGTCAAGTACCTACATAGCATGGCATAAACGCAAGGCCCATGGCGTTACTGGTTTCTGCCCCAAGTAGAAACGCCATAGGATGTGGCGTTTGCAACAATGTGTACCCATTTTGCCACTTATTTATTAAGCGAAGAAACGTTGGATTGTTTGGCGTTTCTGTATAGACCAACAACGCCACAGCCCGTGGCGTTATCAAGAGGGTCAAATCATAAAATAAATTAGTGAGAGTTTATTTTGTGCTAAAGTTTGCTGAGAAGGTCAAAACTGTGAAAAAGGCCGGTCCTCGGCAGGATGGCGTTCCACCTGGCGCCTACAGACATTCACTGTTCTAGTGATGAATGATTTCTAGTAGTAGTATACGTTGTATCCACCTGCGGCCGCGACGGCGTTCTGTGGGCCGGTGAAGAGGCAAAGCTACAAGAGCCGAGATGGTAGGGCAGGAGGTTGGGAGAATGTGGTGTGGCTGGACGTAGGCACACTACATTCTCGTTCCTGGTTACCTCCTCTGTTCCTGCCGGTCTCGCTTTGTTTGCCACGGTGAGACAGCGATGGGGACTGCACGACCGTGGTGGCGCATGTTGGTGGCCGGCGTGTTTGGCGGCGCGCGATGAATCGTCTGGGGTCATGGGTGGTTGGTGGTTGGGAGAAATCCTTGTCGGCTTGTCCGGCACCGACGCGGTGACGCCTGTGGGCGTCGCCATGCCTTCCTGGAGGGCGTCGGGTTTACCCCTTCCCCCGCACCCCTCTGCATACTGGGGGAAACCCAAGGACTTGTCCGGGCAGCAGCGTCGTCGGCGTCGCGATCCTTCTTGAAGGTGTTGCTTGGTATGCGGCGGTCCGGAGCACTTGGAGTGTGGTGGAATTCTCCGGTGGGCGCATCGGTTGCGGGTCTCCTTCGTTTTCGTTGATCCGTCGCTGTTCGCATTGTTTCTTTTTCTGTTTTCTCTTTCATTTCTTTTAGGCGTGACTGTGCTGTTTCTGTTCCAGCACCTATCGCTGATTATATCGGTGATGGCTGCTTTGTAATACAAAGCGGGAAGAAACCCTTTTTCATAATGTGGTGTGGCTGATGAAGACTCCCATGAATGCATGATGACTATTACTACAAAGAGGCAGGCCTTCTCTGATCGTGGTGTTGCTGATTATCGCCGGCCAATTTGAAGATAGGAACACCCCATCGGGTGGTACTGCCAATGGTGCGGGCGCCCAGTCATCAATCAATCAAATATCCAAATATAGTTTTTTTTGAGATTTTAATACAAACTACATATGCATGTATATAGACGTATTTTGTAGTGTAGATTCACTAATTTTGATCCGTATATAGTTTATATTGAAATCTTTAAAAAGCCTTATATTTTAGGAACAGGGAGAGTAATAAAAATAACAAAGTACTGATGAGGGTATGAATCCTTAGAGACACATTCAGAAATTACAAATAATATGACATGGACGGTCATCGGGATGGTGGCTATCCGGGAGCAATTAAAATCTTAAGTCTGAAATGTGGAGGGCTCTCGAGGAACTCGGTGATATGGGCGCTGCTTGATATAGTACAATGGCAATGTGGCCGAGGTGATGTTTTTCTGTCAGGAAGACAGGAACTCATCTTGAAGAGCGGGCGACAGAACGGGAGCTCCTGTTCATCGCGCAGAACACACAAACGCGCAACCCCTACCTCCCGCACATGTTTTTGGACGGCCCATGTGTGGCTGGAAGCCACTGTTTTTTTTCCTTTCGTTTCTTCTTTTTACCTTCATTAAGAAATGTTAAGGATTTAAAAAATGAAATTGGAAATCTTCACGATTTTAAAAAATGTTCTCGAATTCCAAAAATGTACATGAGTTCAGAAAAATGTTCTCGGATTTACAAAATGTCCGTGAATTAAAAAAAGTTCCTGAAACTGAAAAACAATGTTTGCAATTTTGAAAAATGTTCACAATTTCATAAAATGTTCGTGACTTGTAATTTTTTTGATGTATTTGAAAAAAAGTTCATGAATTCAAAAACTATTCACAAAATAAAAAATGTTCACGGTTTCAAAAAATACCACGAATTTGTAAAACAATGTTCACGGATATTTGTGATTGTAGAACACGGTTCACAATTTTAAAAATGTTCACAAATTCAGAGAAGTTCATGATTTCAAAAAAATGTTCACCAATTTGAAAAGATGTTCACAAAAAAAGGGAAATGAAAAAATGAAACTAAAAAAAGAAAAAATAGGCGTGAAAAAAAGAAAAGAAAATAACAGATATAAGAAAAGAAAACATAAAAAAAAGGGTTTGGGAAGATTTTTGACGGGGTTATACCCAAAGGATAGGCCCATACATACATATGGCCCAACCTCAGGCCCAAGACGAGTCGGAATATGGTCCAGAATACAATGGGTCCTGGGGCTGTCAACCAGGCCCAATAAGGCTACAACCCAAGCCGTGAGATATCACAGGAGATACCCGCCACACGACAAAGTGCCTACGGTGGGATGATTTCCCCCTTGATGGGCATGAACAAGTTGCCGGTCACCAGGAATATGGGAGCAGTTGGACTACCTGTAGTCGGTCGGTTCCTAGGATTGTGTGACTGTAACGCCCCGAGACCGACGCTCCAGAAGACTTCCAGCTACTCCGAGTTTCGTCGTGTGATTTGTTTTGTTTGTTGCATCATTTGCATTGCATCATGCCATCATGTCATTTAATTTTTTAAAACTCACCTAAATAAATTGCATAGATCGTTGATCTATTTAAATCGAGGGATATTCACATGGTGATTTCTCTTCAAAACATATTCAAAGTCTCCTACTATTATTAGGGAGCTATAATAAATATTTCAATATTTGGAATTGATCATAACACACTTGCAAATAAATTCCAATGCTTTTGTTATCTCAATTCTTGGTCTCCAACTCTACCCATAAATCCTTTCGTCATTTTCCTGAGCTCCACCAAATTTCTTCATATCTTTGGACATACCGAATACCCACTTCTTTCTCACACTCATTTGAAATTAAATTCAAATGAGGTGGAATTCAACTCCACGCCTCTTTTATTTTCCTGGATCGAGCTCATTTTTGCGAGTTCGGGAAAATAATCCCCATGCGCAAAATCTTTCCCTAACCCTCTCTTTCTTTTCCTCTCTCTATTTCTTTTCTGGTAGAAAATTAGAGGGAGGGAGAAGAGAGCCCAGCAGTCCAGCCAGGCCTCTTGCCACTTCTCTTCCGGGCCGGCTAGCCTATCAGCCCAGCAGGCCCACCTAAACCCTTCCTAACCCTAGCCCGACCCCCCTGCTCGATACCTATCCCTCTCGTTCCCTCTGCCCGCCGCCACACACACACACACATCGAGCCAGGGAGAGGAGCTCCTTGCGCCCGATCCCCTTGCCTCCCTCCTTGATCTGGCCCGAAACCACCGTCGTCGTGCCTCTTCGCCTCGCCGCGCTGCCCCAGGACGTCGCTCCCCTGCCGTCTCCGGCGCCGCAGCACCGGAGTTGCTCCTTCCCCGTGACCCCGAGCCCCAAGCGCCGCCTCGTCTCCTCTGCTACACCCGCACCTCGCCTGCGACTTCTCCGCGTCGGCGACCTCCATCGCGCCTCCCTGCTTCGTCCGCCCGCGAGCACCACCACCTCCACAGCGCCGCCGCCTCAAGCTCCGTCCCCTTCGGCCCCGACTCCGGCGAGCGCCGCCCCGTCGACTCTCCTCCACGCGACGCCTCCCCTCTGCTTCCTCGTCCACCGCTGTTCCCGTCGCTCCACCGCGACTTCGGCAAGCTGTCGACCTCATCGCCTTCCTGCACGCGCGTGCCCGCTACTGGTCTCGTGCCAGGGCCCCTCCTCCTCACGGCCATGGTGTCCGTCATGGCTGTACAGTGCCGGCACGTTGCTGCTGCTTCGCCGCCCGCCTCCCTTCGTTGATCGCCAAGACCCGAGGCCTTTTGTGTTGCTTCATTTGGATGCGTCAAGTTCCTCTTCTACCTGTGTACGACTACGTGGATTCGCCAAGTACACCACCGGCAAGACCACGCGGATGCTCGGCCGAGTACTGTACGAAACGCCAAGTACCACGACGACCATCAACATGTACCTCTACACCGCATCGAAACGCCGAGTTCCTCGCCATCGACCCCCAGTTACTCGGATCCATGAAGTCCAACAATGACTTTGTACAACTACCGGCGACACCGAACATCTACGGATTGTGTACGACTACTTCCACTACAGCCGTGTACCACTACTTCCACTACCGTCGTGAGAACGTCTACTTCCTCTTCATTGCACCGAACTCGATCCGCTCCGAAAAGGCACGCTTCGAAGGTATAACCCCGAGACAACGTCCGTGGACCGAATGCATGTGTTGTATGAGATGCTCGTGTTTGCACCGTGCCCGTTTGCTTCATGCACGTTCCTCCTCGGTTGCCATGTCGTCGACCCGTGGGAACCCGGTTACCGGGAGCACCCCCACCATCTTGCATGACTCGCTCACGTCACACTTCCTTTTGCACCGGTATCTCCTTGAGTTATCGGATAACCAGAATGTTGCCGTGGCACCATTTCCGTTGTAGTTGCCGTGGCACCCCTTTCGTTCCGCCACGGTGACAAATGCTTCATAACATGCTCTTGTCAACATTTTCATAAAAACTGCATAAAACTTGCATATGTCATCCGCATCATGATAACAACATTTAAATGCTTAAAATTGTGTTTGCATTAAACTACTAAAAGACATGTGGGGATTTACCGGAATTGTTGTTTTTTGTTCCGGCCTCATTTAAACTTGCCTAAATAGTTAGTTTATTTATGCTTCACCTCTTGCCATGTTTTACAACACTTAATATTGTTTGGTAGCATAACCGAGAGAGAACTAAATAATTGATGTGGTGTTCCGTCAATATGCAACTCGTTGCATATTGAGCTCCACTTAACTTGTAGTGTTGTTTGTGCATATTGCCATGCCATGCCTCATTAAACAGGACATGCATCATACTTGTTTGTGCATCATGCTATGTTTATGCTTGTGTGTTTACCATGTTGCTTGCTTCTTTCCAGTTTGCTTCTCTCGTTAGCTTCGGCTTCGTTCCGGAGTTGTGAGGATTCATTCGACTACGTCCGTTTGTCTTCTTCATGGACTCGTTCTTCTTCCTTGCGAGATTTCAGGCAAGATGACCATTACCCTCGATATCACTTCTATCTTTGCTTGCTAGTAGCTTCGTTCTATCGCTATGCTGCGCTACCTATCACTTTTTTACCAAGCCTCCCAAATTGCCATGAACCTCTAACTTTGTCACCCTTCCTAGCAAACCGTTGTTTGGCTATGTTACTGCTTTGCTCAGCCCCTCTTATAGCCTTGTTAGTTGCTGGTGAAGTTGAAGATTGCTCCATGGTGGACAGGATTATGTTGGGATATCACAATATCTTTTATTTAATTAATGCATCTATATACTTGGTAAAGGGTGGAAGGCTCGGCCTTATGCCTGGTGTTTTGTTCCACTCTTGCCGCCCTAGTTTCCGTCATACCGGTGTTATGTTCCCGGATTTTGCGTTCCTTACGCGGTCGGGTGATTTATGGGACCCCCTTGACAGTTCGCTTTGAATAAAACTCCTCCAGCAAGGCCCAACCTTGGTTTTACCATTTGCCTACCTAAGCCTTTTTCCCGTGGGTTCTGCAGACTCAAGGGTCATCTTTATTTACCCCCTCGGGCCAGTGCTCGTCGTGAGTGTTGGTCCAACCTGTCAGCCGCCGGTGGCTACCAGGGGCAACTCTGGGATGGCCTACCGGAAGTTTGGACAATCCGGTGTGCCCTGAGAACGAGATATGTGCAGCTCCCATCAGGATTTGTCAGCACATTCAGGCGGCTTTGCTGGTCTTGTTTTACCATTGTCGAAATGTCTTGTAAACCGGGATTCCGAGACTGATCGGGTCTTCCTGGGAGAAGGTATATCCTTCGTTGATCGCGAGAGCTTATCATGGGCTAAGTTGGGACACCCTTGCAGGGTTATAAACTTTCGAGAGCCGTGCCCGCGGTTATGTCGCAGATGGGAATTTGTTAATGTCCGGTTGTAGATAACTTGACACCAGATCCGAATTAAAACGCATCAACCACGTGTGTAGCCGTGATGGTCTCTTCTCGGCGGAGTCCGGGAAGTGAACACGGTTTTGGGTTATGTTTGATGTAAGTAGAAGTTCAGGATCACCTCTTGATCATTTCTAGTTGACGACCGTTCCTTTGCTCCTCTTCTCGCTCTCATTTGCGTATGTTAGCCACCATATTTGCTTAGTGCTTGCTGCAGCTCCACCTCATTACCCCATCCTTCCTATAAGCTTAAATAGTCTTGATCTCGCGGGTTTTGAGATTGCTGAGTCCTCGTGACTCACCAGATACTATCACAACAGTTGCAGGTGCCGATGATACCAGTGCAGGTGATGCAACCGAGCTTAGATGGGAGCTCAACGAAGATCTTGGTCATTGCTATGTTTCGTTTCATGTTGATCATTAGTGAAGCCCAGTTGGGACGATCGGGGATCTAGCAGTTGGGTTATCTTCTTTTCTTTTGGCTTCGTCCGTAGTCGGACCATGTGTGTACTCTGAATGATGTATGAATTATATGTTCATTGTGTGAAATGGCGATTGTAAGCCAACTCTTTATCCCATTCTTGTTCATTACATGGGATCGTGTGAAGATGACCCTTCTTGCGACTAAACCACCATGCGGTTATGCCTCTAAGTCGTGCTTCGACACGTGGGAGATATAGCCGCATCGTGGGTGTTACAGTGACCCCCATGATGCAATCAATACCATAGCTATCCAACATAGAGTAATCTAGTTAAATACGGTAGTTACCAAGGAGTACTTGGCACTAACAGCAGGTCGTGCATTAGACCATCAATACCATTTATTACCAACTCATTATGACACCCCTCCTCGAGCACTGTATATAAGCCAGGAGAAGGGCACAGGGCCGAGGGTTGAACTCTATATTGTAGCTTATGCCAAGAGCTGAGCACCACAGGAGTAAGGTATTACTTCCCATATGTACTGCTTGATAGATACGATTGCCTCTACGTACACACTTCCATAGTATTGTCAGGATTATATCCATAATAGTTGGCGTCGACTGTGGGAAAGCGCCCATTGACATCATGGTGTATAGGGTTCCTTCATCGACTCATGTCGGCAACATCCATTTCGGCGTGCTCAAGTTCGCCAATAATAGCTTAACGTGGCATCCCGTTGCCCCATTGAATAGTGTTGACCTACCAGCACGTGGGAGCATCCATTACCGAGCCAATGACTTGGGCCTTTGGAGCCTTTAGCTTTCGATTTCGCACTAGTCGACTAGCTTGGCGCCAACGAAAGCTCTCGCACAAGCCTTCCACAGTTTCGATGTTTTGAGAGCTAGCTCATCGGGATGATAGAAACCGAAACTCGACAACTAAACTGACCAAAATTTTCTCCAATTGTTGCTAACCACGTACTGAAATAGCTAGTTCAACTATATATACTAGCTAATTTTAAGTACATAATACAGTTCAACCACATCTATAGTCAGATGAACTGAACAAAATTGCCCCTAAATACTACTACCACAGAGGGGCTTTGTACTACTTCCAGAAGCCTCTCCTCTGTCAAGCGTGCTTAGTAAGAGGCAAAGGAGGAGGAGCCTACCGACGAGCTGGACAGCTGGAATACGGTGCCTGCCGCCGTTGCACCTTTATCGACGCTCACCTCGAATGCCCTCTGCCACTCCAGGCGGCCCCTCTCGAAGCGGCGGGACTCCTCGTAGATCTGCTCATTCTGCGCCTCTGCGGCGGCGTGTGCTGCGGTCACAACAGCGGTAGACTCATTGCGTGCTCGACCAGGCACTCCTCCTCCTCCCACAGCAACTCGATGTAGCATGCAAAGTCGCTGACGCACATGCGGGGCTCCACCTCCACCTCCCGCATTCGGGCGGCAATGGCGGAGCGGCTGATGACCCCAACGGTCGACGGTGGGCCGGCGGCCATGGCAGCCACGACGGCCACCTCCTGCCTTCGCGCCGCGGTGGCAGAGCGGGTGATGGCCATGGTGGCCAACAGTGAGACGGCAGCCACGACGGCCACCTCCCGCCTTCGGGCCGCGGTGGCGCAGCGGGTGATGGCCACGGTGGCCGACAGTGGAGTGGCGGCCATGGTGGCCACCTCCCACCTTCGGGCCGTGGTGGCGGAGTGGGCAATGGCTCTGGCTTCAACGATGGTGTGGCGGCCATGGCGGCAGACTGTGGGGTTGTTGGGAAACGTAGCATGCAATTTCAAAAAAATTCCTATGCTCACGCAAGATCTATCTAGGAGATGCATAGCAACGAGGGAGGGAGAGTGTGTATACATACCCTCGTAAACCGAAAGCAGAAGCTTTTGACAACGCGGTTGATGTATTCGAACTTCTACTAGCTCCGACCGCTCAAGCACCGAACATACGGCACCTCCGAGTTCTGCACATGTTCAGCGCGATGATGTCCCTCGCCTTCTTGATCTAGCAAGGTGTCGAGGAAGTAGATGAGTTACGTCAGCACAACGTCGTGGTGACGGTGATGGTGAAGTGATACTTGCAGGGCTTCGCCTAAGCACGGCAAAACTATGACCGAGGGTGTAAACTGTGGAGGGGGGCGCCGCACATGGCTAACGATTGTTGTTGTGTGTTCTAGGCGCCCCTCCCCACATATATATAGGTGGGAGGGAAGGAGAGGCAGTCATGGGGCGCCACAAGTAGGATCCGGATCCTACTTGGGGTTTCCCAAGTGGCGCCCCCCTTTCCTTATTTCACCGGAGAGGAAAAGGGAAGAGGGATGGGAGGAAGGAAGGAAAGGGGGGGGGGGGAGAACCCCCTCTTCCTTCTCCAATTCAGCCTCCTGCCTAAGGGGGGAGTGCCATCCCTTGTGGGCTGCTGTGCTCCCCTCTTATGGCCCATATGGCCCATATCTTTCCCCCGGGAGTTCCCGTAACCCCCCCGGTACTCCGATAAATACCCGATACTATCCGGAACACTTCCGGTGTCCGAATACTATCATCCTATATATCAATATTTACCTCTCGACCATTTAGAGACTCCTAGTCATGTCCGTGGTCTCATCCGAGACTCCGAACAACATTTGGTTACCAAATCACATAACTCATATAATACTAAATTGTCATCGCACATTAAGCATGTGGACCCTACGGGTTCGAGAACTATGTAGACATGACCGAGACACCTCTCCGGTCAATAACCAATAGCAGAACCTGGATGCTCATATTGGCTCCTACATATTCTACAAAGATCTTTATCAGTCGAACCGTAATGACAACATACGCTATTACCTTTGTCATCGGTATGTTACTTGCCCGAGATTCCATCGTCGGTATCCACATACCTAGTTCAATCTCTTTACTGGAAAGTCTCTTTACTCATTCCATAATACATCATCCCTCAACTAACTCATTAGTCACTTTGCTTGCAAGGATTCTTATGATGTGCATTACCGAGAGGGCCCGGAGATACCTCTCCGATACTCGGAGTGACAAATCCTAATCTCGATCTATGCCAACCCAACAAACACCTTCAGAGATACCTGTAGAGCATATTTATGATCACGCAGTTATGTTGTGATGTTTGATAGCACACAAGGTATTCCTCCGGTATCTGGGAGTTGCATAATCTCATAGTCGAAGGAATATGTATTTGACATGAAGAAAGCAATAGCAATAAAACTAAATGATCAATATGCTAAGCTAATGGATGGGTCTTGTTCATCACATCATTCTCCTAATGATGTGACCCCGTTCATCAAATGATAACACATGTCTATGGGTTAGGGACTTAACCATCTTTGATTAACAAGCTAGTCTAGTAGAGGCTTACTAGGGACATGGTGTTTTGTCTATGTATCCACACATGTACCAAGTTTCCGGTTAATACAATTCTATCATGAATAATAAAAATTTATCATGAATACAAGGAAATATAAAATAAAACTTTATTATTGCCTCTAGGGCACTAGAGTCAATAATCTAGTTCATGTTGCCATGTGATTTAACACCAATAGTTCACATCTTTATGTGATTAACACCCATAGTTCACATCACCATGTGAACAGCACCTAAAGAATTTACTAGAGTCAATAATCTAGTTCACATTGAAATGTGATTAACACCCAAAGAGTACTAAGTTGTGATCATGTTTTGCTTGTGAGAGAAGTTTAGTTAACGGGTCTGCCACATTTAGGTCCGTATGTATTTTGCAAATTTCTATGTCTACAATGCTCTGCATGGAGCTACTCTAGCTAATTGCTCCTACGTTCAATACGTATCTAGATTGAGACTTAGAGTCATCTAGATCAGTGTCAAAGCTTGCATCGACGTAACTATTTATGACGGACTCTTTTATCACCTCCATAACCGAGAAACATTTTCTTAGTCCCCTTTAAGGTAACTAAGGATAATTTTGACCGATGTCCAGTGAACTAGTCGTGGATCACTATTGTACCCCCTTGCCAAACTCATGGCAAGGTACACAACGGGTTTGGTACACAACATGTCATACTTTGTAGAACCTATGACTGAGGCATAGGGAATGCCTTTCATTCTCTCTTTATCTTCTGTCGTGGTCGGGTTTTGAGTCTTTACTCAACTTCACACCTTACAATACAAAAAAAGACACATCCATGACATTTTGGGCCGAACGAATTTTTTTCTGTCATACATATGACACTTCTATGATGATAATTGTGACAAAACCCAGTATCATCATAGATTTGGTGGGGTCCTACTTCTATGACAAAAAATCATGACAGAAAATTGGCTTTTCGTCCTGGGCGGGCCAGAGACGCAGCTGCATGACATTCTTTGGGCCGTCCATGATGGAAAAAACCGTGATATAAGCGAGGGGGAGGAAAATTTTGGGGAGTTCCCGATTACGGTGGGAGGTCGGGGGCCGAGCGATGCGCGTTTCTCTCGTACACATACGCGCGTGTGTGCAAGGCGTTGGCTCTAACTGAACCCGAGCAAGGTGTTGGGCTCAAACTGAACCCGAGCGATTGCACTGCAGGCTACGCGTTACTGAACCCGAGCGATCAATTGATGGCTGTTAACTGAACCCGATCGAGCGATTCCTTTGCTACTGCTGCTAACTGAATCCGATCGATGCTGCCTCTGGGATGAACAGTGAGCGTTGCGGGGGGCGGGGGGTGTTTGGACGAACAGTGAGCGGTGGCATTGCCTCTGGATGAACATGACCCCGTGGTGTGGAGGGCTGGATGAACAGTAGACGGTGGAGGGGTGCCCGTGGAGGGGTGGTTGAACAGGATCCCATGGTGTGGAGGGCTGGATGAACAGTAAATGGTGGAGGGGTGCCCGTGGAGGGGTGGTTGAACAGTAGCCGGTGGAGTAGGGCACGGTGGAGGCTAGATGAACAGGAGCCCGTGGAGGCTGGAGGAGGTCGACGGTAGCCCGTGGAGGCTGGAGGAGGTCGATGGTGGAGATGAATAGTATCCCGTGGAGTCCCGTTTTGCGGTACGCCACACCCCTCCCGATGAACAGGACCCCTGTTTCGACCGTAGCGCTCCAACACAATTCCGTTTCGTCAGTTTTGCGGTACGCCACACCCCTCCCGATCAACAAGACCCCCGTTTCGACCGTAGGAGGTCCGTTTCGTCCGTTTTGCGGTACGCCACACCCCTCCCGATCAACAGGACCCCCGTTTCGACCGTAGGAGGTCTGTTTCCTCCGTTTTGCATTACGCCAGACCCCTCCCGATCAACAGGACCCCGTTCCGAACGTAGGAGGTCCATTTCCTCCGTTTTGCGGTACCTCAGGCCTCGTTTCCATCGCCTGTTCCGTCCAAGCCCTCCCGATGAACACGACCACGCATTCTGTTCCGACCCAGACGGTTGGCTCCCACACGTTCCGTTGGCTCCCGATGAACACGACACATTCCGTTGCCTCCCCATGAACACGATGCATTCCGTTGCCTCCCCATGAACACGATGACGACGCTGTTTCTCTGTTCCGACCCAGCCACGTCAACGAGCCCTCGCCATACGTATGCGCGAGTAGGCGTTCGAGACCCCGCCCGTATGTACACATACGTGGCCGTATTTTCTTTCTTGCACCCTGGCCGCTGTACGTACGTGTACATGCTACATGCGCGCCTCTACTACGACACGTGTGCGCCTCTACATCCACCAGTATATATGTACGTACACGTTCGCGACCAGAATGACAATGCTACGTATGCTTCGACTAGGTGGGTCCCGACTGTCAGGCACTTTCTTGCGTGCGAAGATGTAGCTGGTGGGTCCCAGCAGTTAGGGGGCAAATCGGTTTTTTTGCTCAGACGCACTTCCTTGCGTGCGAAGGTGTAGCTGGTGGGTCCCAGCAGTCAGGAGGAAACATTTTTTTCGTGAAATACGGTGGCCCGTCCGGTGGGTCCCCGTTGTCAGGTGGAGGAATAATTATTTTGAACGTAATAAGGAGGCACTTCCTTGCTGCGGCTGTGGATCCAACTGTCAGCCTCTCCATGTACAGTCCACGTCCGATGGAAGCCGTTCCTTGACAACGTTGACCACGCCGTGCCGAGAGCACCAGGATGGTGGACGACGGCGAGGCCTAGGAAGGGGACGACGCGGAGCCGGGGAAGACGCGGCAGTGGATGCCCACGCGTAGAGAAGTACGAGGGTTCACTGGTTCGCTGCGGTGTGAGGCTGCCATCGCTGCAGAATAACAGGGGGTGTGGGTGAGTAGAGGGATGGCCTGGCCAGCGGTGGGTGTAGTAGGGGGCGGTGAGGCCTCTACCGCATCGCAGCCGGCCACGGGAGGCAGGAGCACGAGGCACGACCGATGCTGGTTTGGGCGGCTGGAGCAAGAAGACCAGAGGTTGAAGAAGCACTACGGCCGTTGGATGGACATCGTACGGTCACAGGAGCTAGAATCGTGCATATTGACTAAGTTGACAAAGCCCTCCATCCCCGTCAACTTAGTAGGCCCACAAGTCAGCCTGCCACTATACTAGGTCCCAGCTAACAGGGGGAGTATTCATTTTTTTTTGTGCGTAATAAGGAGGCACTTCCTTGCGTGCGAAGATATAGCTGGTGGGTCCGAGCTGTCAGTGGCGGTAACGTTTTTTTTCACGAAATACAGAGGCCCTTTCGGTGGGTCCCTGATGTCAGGTGGAGGAATCATTATTTTGCGCGTAATAAGGAGGCATTTCCTTGCGTGCGGCCGTGGACCCAGCTGTCGGCCTCTCCACGTACAGTCCACTTCAGATGCATGTCGGTCATTGACCACGTTGACCAGGCCGCGCCGAGAGCACCAGGGCGGTGGACGACGGCGAGGCCTAGGAAGCGAACGACACGGAGGCAGGGAAGACTCGGTGTTGTTTTTCACGCGGAGGGGAGTACGACTATACGAGGGTTTACTGGTTCGTCTGCCGTCGCCGGAGAATAATAGCAGGTGTGGGTGAGTAGAGGGATGGATAGGCCAGTGATGGGAGTACGGTGGGGTGGTGAGGCCTGCGCGGCAGCACAGTCGGCCGCGGGGAGGAGGGAGCAGGCAGTCCCACCGGCGCTTGTTTGAGAGGCTGGAGCAGGAAGAGCAGAGATTGAAGAAGCACGACGGCTGTTCGATGGACATCCAACAGTCACTGCTTGTGCGTCAATCTTTTTCTAGGAAAGCCTCAAATCTGTGGAAAACAACATACAACCCGTCTGTCATTATTTCTAATAATTTACAACCCATTTGCTAATTCTTAAGGTTTTTTTGAGCCCATATTCTTTTTGTTAGCATTACAGCCCATATTGTGGCCACGGTTAAAAAATTATATGAAATTTTGCATATTCGGTGCGGTACGAACTGTTTTTAATGCCGAAATTTCGACTCACATTCAAACTGATTTTAAAAATAAATGTATATCAATATAAAATCCAACAAATTCTCCATGCATAAAAATTATTGTAATTTGAAATCTCAAAATGAAAAAAGGTATTTGAAACTAATTGCCAGTTTGATGTGTTTTAAAAATGTACAACCCATTTCTCATTACTAATAGGCCATTTTCTCGGCCAGCCGAATGAAGCTCTCCTTGTCTTGAAAGATTTGCAGCCCAACAGGCCTGACAAAGTGACTTACTTGGCAAATCACAAAAAAATTGGGCTGTGGCCGTGGACCCAGCTGTCAGCCTCTCCACGTACAATACTCTTCCGATAGAAGTCGGTCGTTGACCACATTGACCATGCCCCACCGAGAGCACCAAGGCGGTGGACGACGGTGAGACCTAGGAAGGGGACGACGTGGAGCCGGGGAAGACGCGACAGTGGATGCCCACGCGGAGAGGAGTACGAGGGTTCACTGGTTCGGCCGCGGCGTGAGGCTGCCGTCGCCGTAGAATAACAGGTGGTGTGGGTGAGTAGAGGGATACCCTGGGCCAGCGATGGGAGTAGTAGGGGGTGGTGAGGCCTCCGCGGCATCACAGCCGGCCACGAGAGGCAGGAGCACGCGACACGACCGGCACTGCTTTGGGCGGCTGGAGCAAGAAGACCAGAGGTTGAAGAAGCACTATGACTGTTGGATGGACATTGTACGGTCACTGGAGCTAGATTCATTCATATTGACAAAGTTGACAAAGCCCTCCGTCCTCGTCAACTTAGTAGGCCCACAAGTCAGCCACCCACTATGGTGGGTCCCAGCTAGCAGGGGGTATTCATTTTTTGGTGCGTAATAAGGAGGCACTTCCTTGCGTGCGAAGATATAGCTGGTGGGTCCGACCTGTCAGCAGTGGGAACATTTTTTTCGCAAAATACATAAGCCCTTCCCACGTACAGTGCACGTACAGTGCGTAATAAGGAGGAACTTTCCTTGCATGCGACCACGAACCTCGTGGGTCCCAGCCGTTAGGCTCTCCACGTACAGTCCTCTTCCGATGACTCTCGTATGTTGACCACGCCGCGCCGAGCGCACCGAGCGCACCGAGGCAGTGGACGACGGCGAGGCCCTAGACTGGAACGACCCAGAGATGGGGAAGATGCGGCAGTGGAGTCGCAGATGGAGAGGAGTGGGAAACTTGACTGGTTCGGGTGCGGGGTGGGCCTACACTCGGCAGAGAATAACAGGAGTTGCGGAGTGGAGGGATGGCCTGGCCGTCGGCGGGGTAGCGTTTCGCTGAGGAGCGTAAAACAACGCCGCTAGACGCCGAAGGCTGGAGCAGGTGGTTCCGGCAGCGCTGGGGGAAGAAGACGAGAGATTGAAGAAGAATGTCGGCCGTTGGATGTAAATTCAACGCCTTATTAGGCTTCAACCTACTGGCCCACATGTCAGCCAGTCCATTTGTTTTTTTAGTCCATTTGGTGGGCTGGGTGAAACAATGATGTAGCATCTATGCAGCCCGTTTAAATCCCATTTGCATTTTTCTCGAAATCCGCGGGCTTGCTCGGCTGGGTGAAAATATCATGTTGGGCTAGACGGAGAAATGTTATAAAAACATAAACACATGATTGCACGTCTATTACTGCATTGGTCAGTAAAATCTTTGCAAGCTTATGTACGCAGTCACTAGGAGTTAACTTGCCAAGTTATATATAAATAATAATTATTATTATTTTGTAAGAATTTTCAACTTACGGAATAAAATATCATTTTAATTTGATGAATTAATAGTATGTGGGGTATTATTATTTTTTAGGCTAGACGTGGGACAGTTGAGTTGGTTCTAGGGGAAAGTACTGGAAGAAAACTCAGTTTACATCGAAAAAAAAAGTGGAAGAAAATTCAGAGACCTACTGGGTCCACCTGAGGAGGGGAATATGTTGGGAGGAAGGAGATTCAAAGCACGGCAGCCGAGTGAACTAGTTTTTTTAACGGACAAGTAAACTAGTTACATACATAAGAAAATAGCCACTAAAAAAAGCAATCAGGTTAATGGGTTCTTAAAAGAAATATTTCGGACAAAACAGATAATTACAACACATAGGCTATTGCATGAAACACTCAAATGATAAAGGTGCTTATAAACAGATAAAGTACAACATCTAGACCTTCCTGGCACGCTTGATCATGACGCTGCGGCTGTCCGTGTACTCGTCGATTACGGGAGCAGACACGCCCTCATGTCCAAGATCTGTCTGCACATATCGTAGCATGCGTATGCGTCCTTGGCCGCATAGGTTATGTATGCTAGATTCAGAGGTACCTCCCACATGTTCAGGTCGTCTTCTTTCATGTCGGCGTATCAGGGGTCGATGATGGTCTCGGCGAGGTCAACCGTGGAGTCCTTCTCCTGCTCGTTGCTGATGATCTTGTATTACTTCTGGATGTCGACAAGCTTGTTGCACCAGATGGACGAATCGTGCGTTCTTCCTTCTCTCCACCGTAGCGAAGGTGCAGTCGGCGCTGCCGATAAAGAGGGGCGAATGCTCCAGAACCTGGTGCAGCCATAGGACTCAGGCGAGGCAGAGCTTCACCGAGTCCGTATCGTTGGTGTACATCACATTCAACTTGGTGCAGCCATAGGACTGAACGGCGAACTCAAAGGGGAACTCCTTGCTGAAGTCCATATCCAGCAGGCTCACCCCAAGGATCACCATTGGAGTCTCTTCGAGTGAACGAGTGTGTAGGCGGCGGCAGCAGTTCGTTTTTCTGCTCTTGGGGAACTGGATTCAACAGTAAGCTGAGTGTGTACAGGCGACAACAGTTACTACCCCTCCCTCATCCGCTGCACGCCCGGCAGAAGATGCACCCTCGACGCATTCAAACGCCTCCATTAAGAAACCTACTCCCGGCCACACGTTGGTTCACGAACGGGTCTGTATTGGTACTGTAATAACAGGAGTTAGTGGTCACTTTACTGAAATTTAATTAGCTTTAATAGAAATTTATACTTAAAACAAGCAATGCATTGGCTCATTCTATCAGTGCCACAGGATCAACATGCACAACAATTAGAATTATTATTCTCAGGATGCACACGATCAGCACATTTGTCGCACTTTCACAAAGATAATACTGCCAAGTTTGAACTGTTTGTTATGGTTGTTGTCCTCTGCATCATCATGCCATGTTTCCTAGCTTGCAAGATTCAGAACCAACAAATAAGATCCAAATAAAAAGTACAACAAAGATGCCTACACATCTCATTGATTCCCAGCTTGCAAGATTCAGAACCAACAAATAAGATCCAAATAATAAGTACAACAAAGATGCCTACACATCTCATTGATTCCCAGCTTGCAAGATTCAGAACTAACAAATAAGATTCAAATAATAAGTACAACAAAGATGCCTACACATCTAACTTATTCCCAGCTTGCAAGATTCAGAACCAACCCATTTGAGTCTTTTGATAAAGTGAATATCGGGATTAAATCCATCTTGGCTAGCCATGTCATACAATCGAAGAACTTGGCGAATGCTCTTGACCGTCATAACATCTGTAGTTGAGTATTCCTGTTTGCACAACACAAACAAGGAGACAGGAGAGCATGATTTCGCTTTAATAGCGGCCTCCTTGAACTCAACCTCCAGCTCCACTTGGATGAGGTCTGCCTGGAGTTCCATGATTCAATTCATGCGCCTTTTTCTGCAGTTCACCTGAAATGAAGCAAAGATAGCATCATTCAGCTAGCAAGAAGTACTTGCTCTTGTGAGATGGCAGGTTCTTCTTTAGTAGTTGCACTAAAATTGAGGAACATTAAGGTTGGCTGTCCGGCTCATGTAAGGTGCAACTATAATTTTCTTACCCTTTTGTGCAGTTCCACTAAAATAAAGTGCCATTGTGGTGACAGTGACGGCTCCATCTTGCAAAGGCTAATAAAATGTCGCACGAGATTACCAGCAGAACTTGACGGAGATTTTGGAAACTCCAATCACCATTTTGTGCAGTTCCACCAAAATTGAGAGATGTTGCCCACGTGACATTTTAGTTGAACTGCACAAGACACTCATTCCAAAAAAAGTGTTTTGTACAGTTCACCAAAAGGTCACAATAGCAACAAGGTGAAATGGATATCCCTATCTGCACAAAAAGGTAGAAAGTAAACAGTTGCTGGTCAATAAGAATATACGAAACATATACAAAATGAAAAGAAGCATCTTAATTATGTTCATGGCAATCACGCAAGGACAGTAGAAATTTTAAAACGTCAGCAATGCTTCATGTTACCAGAAGCATTACGATCAACAATGAGATTCCTCAAATATGGGATTACTTTAATGGTGGCATTGCTTGTTTACCAGACACAGTAAATCAATAGCAGCTAAAGAGTTGGTTTAAGGGCATGGGACCGTGGGGACACTAGGACACTCAACAGCGTAAATGAGCAACTTATTTATCATACTGGGGAAACAGCAGGAGTGCCATTTGTAACACAGTTTAATTGCATCTTATCAATGGAGGCATTAGATTAACAATAACATTGGTTAGACATGTCCCTAAGGTAACAGTGTGATCGCTTCATTTTACATGCGCCCTTACATTGACAACAGCAAAAGGTTGGTATAAGGACATGCGACAGTGGAAGCATCAGCACAATGTACCTACAAGGAGGCATAAAGTGGTGATGCCGAGTTTGTTCATGCTATGTGAGGGAAGCAAACCTAATCCTGGAGACCTTGTACTATGTGAGGGCAGCAAATCTAATCCTGGAGACCTTTTACTATGTGAGGGCAGCAAATCTAATCCTGGAGACCTTTTACTATGTGAGGGCAACAAATCTAATCCTGGACACCTTTTACTATGTGAGGGCAGCAAATCTAATCCTGAGACCTTTTACTATGTGAGGGCAGCAAATCTAATCCTGAGACCTTTTACTATGTGAGGGCAGCAAATCTAATCCTGGAGACCTTTTACCATGTGATGGCAGCAAATCTAATCCTGGACATACTCTGTTGACTTGTCCACCAGCCGCCACTTTCAATCCTTTTTTCAACCAATAATAGATCTGTTCCTTATCCAGTTTGTACTGCGTTTTCCCATTATTTCCCTTTTCAACCAAGAGACCGGTTGGGTATCCGGTCTCTACTGCTTTCACCATATTATTTCCTCTTTGAATCAAGTCCTAGATTCATGCTACAACTTTCCCCCCTTTCTTCAATATTTGAACAAAGCCCTAGATTCGAATGCATGAAGTAGCTTTACCTCTAATAATACTAAAAATTTAGCTGGCTTTGGAAGAGCTGATGGGAGTAGAAAAAGATGCACATGCAGACACGTGGGGAGATGGGGCAGTAGAGCAAGGCCGCTTTCGAAGAACTTATACCTGAGGGTCGCTGGGATGTCGGCGGCGGCAGGTCGGATCTGCGGACAATACGGCAGGGAGGAAGAAGTGTCGGAGGACCTCCCGAGCCGGCGCTGTGTCGGAGAGAACGACACGGGCAGAGGATCGGCCCCCTCCGGCAGCTGTGGGTTTCCTCCCTCGGCGGCGATGACCGCGTGAACGATGCACCTTTTAGTCCTCTACACACACCGACCGAAGGGATCCGGCCGGATCTGTGACCAGCGGTGAGCAGAGAGAAAATGTCGCTACCGCTGTCTTGTTTATATCTGGAGAGGATGAGAGAATGAAGAGAGCAACCCTAGTAAAGCAAGCGCTCAGGCCCCCGCGTCCATATATTTAGTGGAGTGATTATATTTTTTCTCTCCACAACAGGCGTTTCAATTTGTGTACGTGGCATTAAAGAAAAGAAACTCTCTATTTAAGGTGACTACTGTACGACTCCTACTTACTACTAGTAGTACTACATTATTGTTCACTTGTGCTCCCCGCCCCTCCATTAATTGAACAACCCCACAGGTGAATAAACATACAGTAAGTACTGTATTTATATAGAATGAACAAGCTCGAACTATTTTCGCGTAGTTAAAAGTTGAGGGCGGGGCTTTTCCCGGGCAGTACGCGCGGCAGTTTTCGGGTAGGCGGTTTGACAGAGAGGCGAGGAGGGTGAGCGAGTGGGGCTGTGCGATTTGACGGCACGTTGCTGCTGGAAAGACTTGTGATGTGACCACTCACTATAGTCATGAATTACTGGCGCTTCGACCGGGGTGATGCCCCCCTTTCGTTCCGCGCTCTAATCTAGTGCATGACACGTCGACCCGGATGCTGGCTCTCCCACATGTCGGAGTAGTAAGAAGGAGCAAAGAATGATGCGGTATATACTAGTACTATACTACTGCCTCCGTTCCTAAATATAAGTCTTTGGAGAGATTTCACTATGGACCACATACGGAGAAAAATGAGTGAATCTACACATAAAATGCATCTATATACATCCGTATGTGGTCCACAGTGAAATATCTACGAAGACTTATATTTAGGAATGGAGGGAGTACTACTCAGGTCACAGGAGTGCGAACCACGACAGCCCAGTGAACCAGCAGCGCGAACCACGGTAGCCCAGTGAACCAGCAGTAGAAAACAATGTGGTGATATGGCCATAAAAAACAATGTGCTACGGTCCACACTATAGCATGTACAGTAACACTCCTCTTTGTTTGGATCCTTGAGTTAGAGCTAGTTTGGGTTGAAATAGCCCCAAATTATCGAAACAAGAGGGGTTAGTTTGAGCTAGTTTGCTCTAACCCAGCTAAAAAAACTAGCCCGGTGGAGAGGTTCTAATTGGGTTAGTTATCCTCGGGCCCAGTAAAAGAGAACTAAAAAAATCTCCCCTGCCCGCACCAGATCGCTCCCCCCCTCTCGCACGACTCCTCTCTGTTCCCCATAGGGCCGCCCGCCCAAGCGCCGCTCGCCCTCTCTCTCCTCCGGCCGCCCTCTCCTTCCGGCCTCCGCCGCCCTACTCCGGCCGCCCTCTCCCTCCGGCCTTCGAAGGTCGCCCCGCTCCCCCTTCACCAGTCGTTTTTCTCCCTCTGTTGTGCGCGGCGGCGGCGCATCTACCAGGGAGGTCGCGAGAGGGGTGAGTTTGTTCGTTCCTTCCCTGTCTCACGGCCATATCATTGATCTTGCTTGCTCTAGCGCTAATTCTGATTTGGAAAAGTAGATCATGATCAAACTTGGTATAGATTTGTGGTGCAAGAATGGAATTGTTTGATGCTTCTTGAGGAGGTAATAAATCTTTCTAGAGGCCCAAAGAGTCAGGTCACCTTTCTAGGTATTTCAATTTCAGGCTTGCATTATTTCTAGAGGCCCAAAGATTCTGTTCACCATTCTAGGTATTTCAATTTCAGGCTTGCATTATTTCTAGAGGCCCAAAGAGTCAGTTCACCTTTATAGGTATTTCAATTTCAGGCTTGCATTATTTGTAGAGGCCCGAACATGCAGTTCACCTTTCTAGGTATTTCACTTTCAGGCTTGCATTATTTCTAGAGGCCCAAAGATTCAGTTCAGCTTTCTAGGTATTTCAGTTTCAGGCTTGCATTATTTCTAGAGGCCCAAAGATTCAGTTCACCTTTCTAGGTATTTTAGTTACAGGCTTGCATTATTTCTAGAGGCCCAAAGATTAAGTTCCCAGTCGGCGGCAAGCGGTCCTGCTACCCATGCCGGTGTCGACCTCAACTCGCAAGGGTCAGCGTCGGAGGGGTTCCCAGGGCTTGGGCTCTACAGAGCCTTCCTCTAGAGCGACGATGGCGAGCTCCTCCCTCGGTGCGTGGGGGCTCCGGGCTCCCTCCCTATCGTGAATGACTTCCGTGATGAGTTAGCTCATTCTTTGTTTCATGAAGTGTTTTTTTATTTTGTGAAGCTTGATTGATGACTTGTATGTTTAAGTGGGATATCTCATTTGTATGGACAAAGTAAAAATTATCATGTTTTGCATGCTTGATTTGTATAGATGGTTCGTTTATGTCAATTGTGAGCGGGAGGAGGCCACAGAAGAGCCGGCTACACCAAGAGGGTGCTTGGATCCAAGGGACTTATTTTAGTCTGACTAAAAATTGTCTCTTTAAGAGGCTAAAGTTCCAAGCACCCCTGACTAAAGAGGGGCTAAAACTAGTCTTGAGACTAAATTTTTTTAGTGAGGGGTACCCCTACTAAAATGTGGATTAGTCCTCTCTCTCCTCATTTAACTCCTCTCCTTTAACACAGGCGAGTTCTGGATTGGAGGGTTTGGAGGATAATAAATGCTCATTAACTTGATTTTAGTCTCTTTAGTATTTGGATCCAAGCATGGGTGAGGCTAGCAAGTTTTAGTCCCACTACTTTTAGTCACGGAACTAAAACGTATCCAAGCACCCTCCAAATCCGGCAGGAAATAGGGTCCAAAGTAGTCAAATGATTGAGATAGAGCATTTATTGTCAATCTAACCCTGCCATCCATACACCTCTTTGGTTTAGAGTTAGTTCAGGGTTAGAATCTAACTCTAACCTCTAACTAAGTTAGAGTTCTCCTCGTCTCGGTTCATCGCCATCATACTTTCCCCATTCCTGTGTTTTCAGTATCCTGCGAATCAAAGAGGCCCTTTTTTTGCGGGAAAAATCAAACAGGCCCTTAGACTGGTTTATGTCCGATCATTTTTTATAAACGTGTTATGTCCAAAATTTAATGAACGTGCTCCGGTTTCCACGAAAATAATCCGGTTTCATGTAGTAATTCATTCATTTATTTATTCTTCTGCGGGGGGTTTGCATGTAATTCGTGAGGTCTGAAATGTAAAGTACCCCGGCATATGCTCCGAGTCGTGCATGCACTTCAACCCAGATGCTCTATGTCCCACATGTCGGCGAATGGGAGCACGTGGAAATAGCCTAGGAGTACACATAGGAGGATAAATGCATGAAAAAAATATGTACTGTGAAGCATAGCCGCGGTTCGAAAAGGAGACCTAAAGTGATGACAACTATAGGTCGCACGCACCCAACTAGTGGTACTAGACATACGACTAATTTTTCCCTAAAAAAAAGAGGCACGAGTGCTCAGTACTCCTATTCTATAAACACGAGTCCCATCTGACAACAGCGTCCGTGCTACAGCTAGCTCTCCTCCCTCATTTCTCTCTTCTAATTCTAAACTCGGCCGACGCCCGGTGGGCGGGGTGGGTTTGCTCAACTGCGGCCCCACCTCACAGTGAAAACGTTACGACTGGAATAAAAATGCCATATACTCCCTCCGTTCATAAATATAAGCCTTTTAGATGCTATTTCAAATTGAATACAGCATACAAATGTATGTAGACATAGTTTAGAGTGTAGATTCACTCATTTTGCTCCATATGTAGTAGTCACTTGCTGGAATCTTTAGAAAGACTTATGTTTGGGAACGGAGGGAGTACTATACTAATAAAACATTAAGGCCACGAGGCGATGCAATGCTGGTTACAGGAGGCAAGAAGAAGAGATGCATCCATCGACGACGTCCAACTCCTCGACTCAGGGCGCCGTCCCACCGAACGGCGCCTAAGTAGCAGCGGCTTTCGTGGCCAGGTCGCCGTGCTTCTGAACAATGGCGTCCGAAGATTCCAGCCGCTAGAAGAAGGCCAACGTCTTTCTGTCCTTGCTTGCCTTGTAGTGGCCTATGTAGGCGATTTCATCGTAGACGTGGATGTGCAGGTCGACGGTTTCTTGCATGGCGAGGCGCTGCGCAGCGAGCGTGGCCTCGAGGTGCACATTCTTCGTCGCGACCTCCGGCACCTGCAGAGCCACCAGGGCTTGAAAGAGTTTATCACCATGGAGGCCGATGAGGGTGGTAGGCAATGAGGAGCCTGGGCGTGGGGGCTGGAGCAGTACGGCAAGGTTGTCCACACGCTTCTTGACGGCGGTGAACTTGCGGATGGAGTTGACCATCATGTCGTCCATGCGAGAGGCGAAGCCGGCGTCGGCGAGGGCTACGATGCCTGCAGTCGCCAGCACCGTCTGGAAACGCTGCACGGTGCGGGGCTGCAGGCCGACGCCTTGGATGATTTGGCACAGCCGACTGCCGCTCGCGTCCATCGCCTCCATAGGTGCTTGTGGCTTCTGGTCACTTGGTCTTGGATTGGAGTGAGCAGTGTTGCATGGAGACTTGGGAGTAGATGGATTGGAGTGGTGGGGCGCCTTTATTATATGAGAGTCCAAACTCTGTTGCATTCACATCATGCTAGCTCTATTCTGCTTCTCCAATTAATTCCCTCTACATGTAATTGAGGATGCATCATTGACCGTTCAACGTCTCGGGAACCGCTACCCTCTCCCTCCTTGGCATTCAAGCACCTATGGACCTGTCGATGACGAGGTGCCTATGGTGACTTCGTAAATTTCAAGATGATAGTGTCGTGCGTGTGTGCGTTCATAGGGGTGAGTGTATGCGCGTGTATATGAGCGCTTGCATCTGTACTGTGTCAAAAAAACGTAAATGCGTGTCAAAAAGAGACTAGTCAGTATACTCAATATTGTGCACCTCGGAGAGGAAAACGATAGAACTAGTACGTATTTATTTACGATGCAGATTCACTCATTTTGCTCCATATGTACTCCGTCTCGGTGTAGTCTAGTCACTTGTTGAAATCTCTAGAAGGGCAAATACTCCTTTCTGGTTTACAGGGCTATACTAGCAAGTAGTTGTACGTACTAGTACAATAGTTGGCACACATAGCAATTTTGTCTCATGCAAGAGCCTAGCTATATGCGTGCTCCAATGTTCGCAACTGCAACGTTCGGTTTGCGCTTGGCTCTTCGCCTCTTCGAGAAGACGAACAATGATGTTACTACTACTGCTTCTATAGTGTCGAATCCACGGTTGCATGTCCGTCCACCGCGAGCGGGATGGATAGCTTGTTGTAGAAGTACTACTAAGCAAAAGCATGTCCTCGTTTGCGAGCAACCGCGCGCATGGGCGAGGGAGAAGGCGTGTAGTAAAATCAAGCTTCTCCTCATTGTACGAGTTGACGCGACACATCATAGCACTGGCCCCACATGCTTGCCTCTAAACTTGGTTGAAAGACCCGCAGTGTATAATATATTTGCTGCAACCTCTAACATTTACCCACCATAAATTAAAATATATGTGGCCGTATGCATCGTTCTGATGCAGAGGCCGGGGAGTCCCCCCTTTTCAAAAAAAGTAAATTAAAATATATATTCCTGTCTTGACCAGATGAGCGTGCAAACTACAATCACCAGGGTGACAGGTAGGGCCAGAAGACTAATTTTTTTTTAAATTCGAGACGGCCACATAGCATGGAGCCGACCCCAACGATTTTAAGCTTACATGCACGGTACACGCTATCCTAGACTACTCTACACATGAAACTGCCACACGAGCGTTCGGGCTGCGCTTGGCTCTTCGCCTCTTCGGGAAGTCAAACAATGATGGAGTACTACTGCACTGGAGGAGTACCACAGTACGCTTCTGGCCATCTGACACCGATTGAACTGCTGCAAGTCAACCGCGTGCGGGAGGGAGAGCGTGTAGCGAAAGCTTCTCCTAGTTTTGCCAGCCACCACGCTAATGGGCGAGGGAGTGACGCTCCAGCCTTTGCGTGTATGATAGGTGGGCCCGACAGGTGTGTGGCCAACCTGTCATACAACCAAAGGCAGGTGCAATTAAGTCCGCGAGGGAGAGGATAATCAAACTTCTCGTTGATGTACGAGTTGACGCGACACATCAAAGCACTGCACTCGATATATTTCAATAATTTGTGTTTACCAATGCATTAATTACAACGCATGCATGCATGTCGTGACTCTCCTTTTGATACTTGCATGTGTTAATTTAATGCACGTTGAAGTAGTATAAAATATGTGACGGTAAAGCTTTGTAATACCCTGGCCCAAGTCAAGAGATGGTTGTGCACGAGAAGGGCGAGATCATGCAGACTGAACAGGACCCGATGATGGAGCTCTCTAAGGTCTCGATGGACCTCACTGTGCTCCACTGCCCCTTGTGCCTCCACCCCTTGACGCCTCCAGTGTATGAGGTTCAAATACACCTCGTCCGTTTGGCTGATTGAGCAAGGTGCAGGTTTCTTGATTGATGTGCTGTTCGATTGATTTCTGCAGTGCAAGGGAGGGCACCTGGCCTGTGCGGACTGCCGCATCAAGCGCCCCGGGAACAAGCAGCAGTGCTAGAAGTGCAAGCGCGGCGGTGGCTTTGACATGCGGAACACGGCGGTGGACTCCGTCCTTTCATCGATGAGGTTGGAGTGCCCGCACGAAGGCTGTGGGCTCTACGTCACTTACCACAAGCTCGACGATCACCAGAGCGTGTGTCCGCTCGCACCCTGCAAATGCCCCGTGCCCGTCTGCGGCTATGAAGGCCCGCCGCCGGCGCTCTACCACCACATCAACACCGTGCATCCCATGCCCATGCACATGATCCAGTACGGCAAGGTGCTCCAGCTGCAAGTGCTACTGTCGGAGCCACGGCTCTTGCTGTTCGCGGAGGAGGACCGCCGCGCGTTTTTCTTGGTCGGCGGCGTGCTTGACATCGGCGCGCCTATCGCCGTGTCGGTCGTCTGTATCAGAGCAGGGGCGTCCCCACTGCCGCACTACATGGCCAAGCTGTGGGCGAACGGCCCGCCGGGGGAGCCCAAAGGCATGACCGACGCTGTCAAGGTGGAAATGGAGGTGACAAGCAGCAAGGATCCCGGCGACATCGACGTGCAGGAGCTGACCTTCTTGACAGTTCCGCCCAAGCTGCTGGCCGGGGCTAAGCTTGTGTCCCTCCACATTCAGATTGATAAGCTCACGTCCTAAATGTTTCTACAGTGCCTTCTGTTTATCTTAGTAATATGCTAATATAGGGATTACCTTGGTCTACTTTAGCTTAAGAAATGGTGGGTTTTGGTGGCGATGCAGCAATTACTTCGACATCAGATCAGTAATTTCCAACAAAACGGATATTTTGTGTCTGTTGGATATGAAGTTCCTTTGGGTAAGAAGTACTACTTGTCATCAAAATGGATAAAAGGAGATGTATGTAGACGTATTTTAGTTCTAGATACATTCCTTTTTATCCATTTTGATGACAAGCACTCCCTTCGTTCCACAATACATGCCTTCCATTTGTCAAAATATAGATGTATCTAGAGATGTTTTAGTATATAGGTACATCCATGATAGAGCTAATCAGATGGTTGAAAACACTACAATTCATAGCTACAGATGCGTGTGTGACTCCCAGATGCAGAGGCCGGGGGTCATCATCCTCCTTTTCGAGAAAAAACAGACGCGTGTGTGAGAGGACAAGTGCGTGTGTGCACCTCTTCTCTTCCTGTATAACAAACTCAGAGTACAAGTTTTTGTGGGTGGCACGATGGTCCGTGCGAGAAGTCCCGAGAGATAGGTTTAATGCGTCTGAAAAAGACTAGCCTAGAGCTCGCCACGTGGCTATTCCTATCGAATGCCCCATTAACCGTAAGATATGTATACGACGGTGCCAGTTATTGCACGTACACAACAGTACTCCCTCCTTTCTGGTTTATAGGGCTTAATTCAAAAATCTCACCAACCAAGATGGTGAGTGGTGGAATATTTTTTGTAGTTTGCAAAAGCACCTAATTAATGCTCTTGTTTTTCTCAAACAATTATGTTTACCAATGCATTAATTGCAATGCATGCATGCATAAAGTACATGTATTGGTCAATTTTCTCTTAATACTTGCATGCAATGATTTAATGCACCTTGGAATCTGAACATGTGTTGTGGAACAACCAAATTGAGCCTTATAAAATGGAAAAACTAAAATTTTGAGATAAGCCCTATAAAACCGGAAAGGAGGGAGTAGAAAATGAACTACTCCCTCCTTTCCGGTTTATAGGGCTTATTTCAACTTTTTTGTTTTTCCAATTTAAAGGGCTCATCTCCATCACATTTTTAGTTTTCAAGGCGCATTAAATCTTTGCATGCAAGAATTAAAAAGGAACACACCAATGCATGTAATATTCCTACTCATCTAGTGGCCAAGCATGCATGCACTGCAATTAATCCAAATTAATGCATGTGTTTAATTTGAGTAGTTTTGTAAAGTACGAGATACATTCCTCCACTCATAAAATGCCTTGGTTGATGAAATTTTAGATTTGAGCCCTATAAACCGGAAAGGAGGGAGTACTCCATCCGAGAATAGTGCCGCACTTCGAAACTAGAACCGTCAATAAATTTTGAGCTTGCGTCTCGTCACATTCCAAATTACTCCACGCTATATTGAATTGCAAACCTGTTCACACCGATCACAACCTAAATGGTTTCCCACTTAGGAGCATATTAGTACCATGCAAGAATGGCAAACCTGTTCACACTGATCACAAACTAAATGGTTTCCCACTTAGGAGCATATTAGTACTCGGTTATAAATACTAGTATGCCAAGATGACTGCACATTCCTCCTCAACTCCTCATCCACAAAAACAAACAAGTCATTCAGCATCCTTCCCTTGTGTCTGCCATGGCCTGCGTGAGTTCTGGGTCGAGAGATTGCCACCAGGGAGAGGCGAGCATGGAAGCGGAAGCACGAGAGATGTCCCGCCTCGCTGCGAGAGCAGCCGACATGTCCTGTCGTGCGGAAGTAGCAGCACAAAGGTCCCGCCGCGCCGTTGAAGCAGCACGGAGGTCCCGCCGCGCCGTCAATGCAGCAGACTGGTCCGGCCGCGCCGCGGAAGCAGCAGAGATGTCCCGCCGCGCCACAAATGCAGCAGAGATGTCCCGCCGTGCCGCGGCGGCCTGGGACAATTTCTCGCGGGCAGGCGACGACTGTTACAGGCGCATGCATGCGATCGTCCATAGCCAGATGGATCAGATCTCCGGCTAGGCGAGGTTGCAGGATGATATGAAATCCTTGTTTGAACAGGCTACCGGTGTCATCCGGCAACTAAGAGAGGGCAATGAGAGGCTCCGGGCCGAGCGCGACCTACTGAGGGAGAAGATTGTTCGAAGTGTAGACTAGCAGGAGGAGACCAGTGCCTTGTTGAAGAGGACCGGCGTCATCGTCAAGAAACTTATGGATGAGAATGACATGCTCCGCAACGAGCGACAAAGGCTGGTGGAGGAATCCGTGGATGTTCTCAAGCAGCGTCTTGAGGACACGAAAGAGCTCATCGCCGCTCGCCGCGGAGACTAGTTCCCGCGGCCTGCAGCAACGCATCAAGAAAGTATAGATCAGTGAGCCAGATCCTTGTCTTCCTTCTTCTTTTGCCCTTGTGTATTTCGGGCGTAGCCGCATGTGGCTTTTTTAATTATATTTCTAATTATGTAAGACAATTAATCGTCCTTATCTTTCTGTGGAAGATCAATGTTGCGAGGCTGGAATGAAGAAAACTCTTGCTATAGCGACCCTGGCGTTGCTGTTCTTCTAGTTGCTGCTGGGCTTCCTTCAGTTTCCTGGTTTCTTTTGATGTAATAATCGGTTTAGGATGTGGATTGAGTCGTCGGTTGTGAAATGTTGGGTTCTAGCGCAGATGTTTGGCCTTTGTTGGCCTCTTGGGATGTTGTGATTTCAATCTGGTAGCTTTTAGTCCTTCGTGTTAGGCTGGAGTTGTGTTGAACTTCTTGTGAATTGTGGTAGTTTTCAGTAATGAAAATCGGAAGGGGCAAGCCCTTCTTTGATAAAAAAAATTAATCGTCCTTATATATTCATCAGTCTTGCTATAAGTCGCAGTAGATGCTATATAGGTCCGTCGGATCTTACATCAAGATCCGTGCTTTCAGATTTTCTTTTTTATCTCTTAAATCTCAGTTGAGTGAGACATAGCCACGCCATTAAATAGAGGTTCGGGCGCCATTAATGGAGATCTTGGGAGAGAGGTGGACGGAAGATGGAGGTCAAAGGGCTCTCCTCCTGATAAGCACGCGCAGGGGTCTGATCGCACGCCTCTCGTACTCAAATAGCTACCCTGCACGGCGCCTCCTAGCTAATAAAAAATGGGGACGCGTGGCGGCACGTAAATGGTACTAGTAAGTAGAACGCCCATGGTTTCAATAATACTTGTGTTTCCGATTGTAACGTGACATCACTTGTTCCAAAATGACTTTGTTGATTGTTAATGTGTGCACCTTCACAAATCGGACTGCAAATTTACCACAACATGTTGGTGCCATGTCATGGCACCAAGCCAAGTTTCATTATTTTCATGCATGTTTTGGATTTACATGAATTAAAAAACTAAGTTTCTCAGTGTTTCCAACCCAGCCACGACGCCCAGAATTTTGAATTTCATTCCCATTTCTTGCATGGAACCTAGAAATTTACCCAAGGACACACATGTGATTTTTCAACCAACTTTGGTGCACTGGAACATGTGCTTGTATTTCAAATTTGAATTATGCACACAAAGGTGATACGTTCCCTCCCAAAACCACGAGCCTTCTTGAGAGAAGCTCCGATCTGCAAGAAGCTTATACCAAAATTTGTTCCTATTCGGCCAATTTTTTTACCACGGCATGGTACTACCATGATATGACACCATGCCAAGTTTCAGGATTTTAAAACCAAGTTTCTCAATGTTCTCGACCGAGCCACGATGCCGAGATGTTTGAATTTTGTTCTCATTTTTTGCATGGGACCTACTCCCTCCTTCCATCTATATAGGGCCTAATGTGTTTTTCAAGACAACCTTTGACTATTGACAAGATTAATAGCACATGAGATGTATACTATGAAAATTATATTATTGGAAGCTCCTTTGACATACAAATTTGAAGGTATGCTTTGTGTAAGTTGCATGTCATATAGTATTGCTCTAACGTTTGGTCAAAGTTAGCCTCGAAAAACGCATTAGGCCCTATATAGATGGAAGGAGGGAGTAGAAATTCATCCGAGGACACAAATGTGATTTTTCAACCAACTTTGGTGCACGAGAGCATGTGCTTGTAGTTCAAAATTGAATTATGCACATTAAATGACCAAAAGCTCAATTAATGTGTAAATAAGGCCAAACGAAGCTGGAATAATTCCAAAATTTAATAGGGCACTCATGTAGTTCTTGAAGGAAATATGCCCTAGAGGCAATAATAAAGTTATTATTTATTTCCTCATATCAGAATAAATGTTTATTATTCATGCTAGAGTTGTATTAACCGGAAACATGATACATGTGTGAATACATAGACAAACTTAATGTCACTAGTATGCCTCTACTTGACTAGCTCATTAATCAAAGATGGTTATGTTTCCTAACCATAGACATGTGTTGTCATTTGATTAATGGGATCACATCATTAGGAGAATGATGTGATTGACTTGACCCATTCCGTTAGCTTAGCACTTGATTGTTTAGTATGTTGCTATTGCTTTCTTCATGACTTATACAAGTTCCTAGAACTATGAGATTATGCAACTCTCGTTACCGGAGGAACACTTTGTGTGCTACCAAACGTCACAACGTAACTGGGTGATTATAAAGGGGCTCTACAGGTGTCTCCAAAGGTACATGTTGAGTCGGCGTATTTCGAGATTAGGTTTTGTCACTCCGATTGTTGGAGAGGTATCTCAGGGCCCTCTCGGTAATGCACATCAGTATAAGCCTTGCAAGAAATGTAGCTAATGAGTTAGTTACGGAATGATGCATTACGTAACGAGTAAAGAGACTTGCCGGTAACGAGATTGAACTAGGTATTGGGATACCGACGATCGAATCTCGGGCAAGTAACGTATCAATGACAAAGGGAACAATGCATGTTGTTATGCGGTTTGACCGATAAAGATCTTCATAGAATATGTAGGATCCAATATGAGCATCCAGGTTCTGCTATTGGTTATTGACCGGAAACGTGTCTCGGTCATGTCTACATAGTTCTCGAACCCGTAGGGTCCGCACGCTTAAGGTTTCGATGACAGTTATATTATGAGGTTATGAGTTTTGATGTACCGAAGTTCGTTCGGAGTCTCGGATGTGATTACGGACATAACGATGAGTCTCTAAATGGTCGAGACATGAAGATTGATATATTGGAAGCCTATATTTGGATATCGGAAGTGTTCCGGGTGAAATCGGGATTTTACCGGAGTACCGGGAGGTTACCGGAACCCCCCGGGGGCTTAATGGGCCTACATGGGCCTTAGTGGAGAAGAGGAGAGGAGGCAAGGGCTGGGCCACGCGCCCCTCCCCCCCTAGTCCGAATAGGACAAGGAGAGGGGGGCGGCGCCCCCCTTTCCTTCCTCTCTCCCTCCTCCTTCCCCCCTTCTCCTAGTCCAACAAGGAAGGAGGGAGTCCTACTCCCGGTGGGAGTAGGACTCCCCTTGGCGCGCCCCCTCCTAGGTCGGCCGCCCCCTCCCCCTTGACTCCTTTATATACGGGGGCAGGGGCACCTCTAGACACAACAATTGATCTCTTGATCTCTTAGCCGTGTGCAGTGCCCCCCTCCACCATAGTCCTCCTGGATAATATTGTAGCGGTGCTTAGGCAAAGCCCTGCGACGGTAGAATATCAAGATTGTCACCACGCCGTCATGCTGACAGAACTCTCCCTCGACACTCGGCTGGATCGGAGTTCGAGGGACGTCATCGAACTGAACGTGTGCTAGAACTCGGAGGTGCCGTAGTTTCGGTGCTTGATCGGTCGGGCCGTGAAGACGTACGACTACATCAACCGCGTTGTTCTAACGCTTCCGCTTTCAGTCTACGAGGGTACGTGGACACACTCTCCCCTCCCGTTGCTATGCATCACCACGATCTTGCGTGTGCGTAGGAATTTTTTTGAAATTACTACGTTCCCCAACAGTGGCATCCGAGCCTGGTTTTATGCGTAGATGTTATATGCACGAGTAGAACACAAGTGAGTTGTGGGCGATACAAGTCATACTGCTTACCAGCATGTCATACTTTGGTTCAGCGGTATTGTTGGATGAAGCGGACCGGACCAACATTACGCGTACGCTTACGCGATACTGGTTCTACCTACGTGCTTTGCACACAGGTGGCTGGCGGGTGTCTATTTCTCCAACTTTAGCTGAACCGAGTGTGGCTACGCCCGGTCCTTGTGAAGGTTAAAAGAGCACTAACTTGACGAACTATCGTTGTGGTTTTGATGCGTAGGTAAGAACGGTTCTTGCTCAGCCCGTAGCAGCCACGTAAAATTTGCAACAACAAAGTAGAGGACGTCTAACTTATTTTTGCAGGGCATGATGTGATGTGATATGGTCAAGACGTGATGCTATATTTTATTGTATGAGATGATTATGTTTTGTAACCGAAGTTATCGGCAACTGGCAGCAGCCATATGGTTGTCGCTTTATTGTATGAAATGCAAACGCCCTGTAATTGCTTTACTTTATCACTAAGCGGTAGCGATAGTCGTAGAAGCAATAGATGGCGTAAACGACAACGATGCTACGATGGAGATCAAGGTGTCGCCCGGTGACAATGGTGATCACGACGGTGCTTCGGAGATGGAGATCACAAGCACAAGATGATGATGGCCATATCATATCACTTATATTGCTTGCATGTGATGTTTATCCTTTATGCATCTTATCTTGCTTTGATTGACAGTAGCATTTTAAGATGATCTCTCACTAATTATCAAGAAGTGTTCTCCTTGAGTATGTACCATTGCGAAAGTTCTTCGTGCTGAGACACACGTGATGATCGGGTGTGATAGGCTCTACGTTCAAATACAACAGGTGCAAAACAGTTGCACACGCTGAATACTCAGGTTAAACTTGACGAGCCTAGCATATACAGATATGGCCTCGGAAAATGGAGATCGAAAGGTCAAACGTGAATCATATAGTAGATATGATCAACATAGTGATGTTCACGATTGAAAACTACTCCATCTCACGTGATGATCGGACATGGTTTAGTTGATTTGGATCACGTGATCACTTAGATGACTAGAGAGATGTCTGTCTAAGTGGGAGTTCTTTAGTAATATGATTAATTGAACTTAAATTTATCATGAACTTAGTACCTAATAGTATTTTGCTTGTCTATGTTTGTTGTAGATAGATGGCTCGTGCTGTTGTTCCGTTGAATTTTAATGCGTTCCTTGAGAAAGCTCAGTTGAAATCTGATGGTAGCAATTACATGGACTGGGTCCGTAACTTGAAGAGTATCCTCATTGCTGCACAGAAGAATTATGTCCTGGAAGCACCGCTGGGTGCCAGGCCTGCTGCAGATGCAACTGATGACGTTAAGAATGTTTGGCAGAGCAAAGCTGATGACTACTCGATAGTTCAGTGTGCCATGCTTTACGGCTTAGAACCGGGACTTCAACGACGTTTTGAACCTCATGGAGCATATGAGATGTTCCAGGAGTTGAAGTTAATATTTCAAGCAAATGCCCGGATTGAGAGATTTGAAGTCTCCAATAAGTTCTATAGCTGCAAGATGGAGGAGAATAGTTCTGTCAGTGAACATATACTCAAAATGTCTGGGTATAATAATCACTTGATTCAACTGGGAGTTAATCTTCCTGATGATAGTGTCATTGACAGAATTCTTCAATCACTGCCACCAAGCTACAAGAGCTTCGCGATGAACTATAATATGCAAGGGATGGAGAAGACTATTCCCGAGCTCTTCGCAATGAAAAAGGCTGCGGAGGTAGAAATCAAGAAGGAGCATCAAGTGTTGATGGTCAATAAGACCACCAGTTTCAAGAAAAAGGGTAAAGGGAAGAGAAGGGGAACTTCAAGAAGAACAGCAAACAAGTTGCTGCTCAAGAGAAGAAACCCAAATCTGGACCTAAGCCTGAGACTGAGTGCTTCTACTGCAAGCAGACTGGACACTGGAAGCGGAACTGCCCCAAGTATTTGGCGGATAAGAAGGATGGCAAGGTCAACAAAGGTATATGTGATATACATGTTATTGATGTGTACCTTATAAAATGCTCACAATAGCACCTGGGTATTTGATACTGGTTCTGTTGCTAATATTTGCAACTCAAAACAGGGACTACGGATTAAGCGAAGATTGGCTAAGGACGAGGTGAAGATGCGCGTGGGAAATGGTTCCAAAGTCGATGTGATCGCGGTCGGCACGCTACCTCTACATCTACCTTCGGGATTAGTTTTAGACCTAAATAATTGTTATTTGGTGCCAGCGTTGAGCATGAACATTATATCTGGATCTTGTTTGATGCGAGATGGTTATTCATTTAAATCAGAGAATAATGGTTGTTCTATTTATATATAATATCTTTTATGGTCATGCACCCTTGAAGAGTGGTCTATTTTTATTAAATCTCGATAGTAGTGATACACATATTCATAATGTTGAAGCCAAAAGATGCAGAGTTGATAATGATAGTGCAACTTATTTGTGGCACTGCCGTTTGGTTCATATTGGTGTAAAGCGCATGAAGGAACTCCATACTGATGGACTTTTGGAATCACTTGATTATGAATCACTTGGTACTTGCGAACCGTGCCTCATGTGCAAGATGACTAAAACGCCGTTCTCTGGAACTATGGAGCGAGCAACTGATTTGTTGGAAATCATACATATTGATGTGTGTGGTCCAATGAATGTTGAGGCTCGCGGCGGGTATCGTTATTTTCTCACCTTCACAGATGATTTGAGCAGATATGGGTATATATACTTTATGAAACACAAGTCTGAAACATTTGAAAAGTTCAAAGAATTTCAGAGTGAAGTGGAAAATCATCGTAACAAGAAAATAAAGTTTCTATGATCTTATCGTGGAGGAGACTATTTGAGTTACGAGTTTGGTTTACATTTGAAGCAATGCGGAATAGTTTCGCAACTCACGCCACCCGGAACACCATAACGAAATGGTGTGTCCGAACGTCGTAATCGTACTTTACTAGATATGGTGCGATCTATGATGTCTCTTACTGTTTTCCCGCTATCGTTTTGGGGTTATGCTTTAGAGACGGCCGCATTCACGTTAAATAGGGCACCATCAAAATCCGTTGAGACGACGCCTTATGAACTGTGGTTTGGCAAGAAACCAAAGTTGTCGTTTCTTAAAGTTTGGGGCTGCGATGCTTATGTGAAGAAACTTCAACCAGATAAGCACGAACCCAAATCGGAGAAATGTGTCTTTATAGGATACCCAAAAGAGACTATTGGGTACACCTTCTATCACAGATCTGAGGGCAAGATTTTTGTTGCTAAATTCGGATCCTTTCTAGAGAAGGAGTTTCTCTCGAAAGAAGTGAGTGGGAGGAAAGTAGAACTTGATGAGGTAACTGTACCTGCCCCCTTATTGGAAAGTAGTTCATCACAAGAACCGGTTCCTGTGACAACTACACCAATCAGTGAGGAAGCTAATGATATTGATCATGAAACTTCAGATCAAGTTACTACCGAACCTCGTAGGTCAACCAGAGTAAGATCCGCACCAGAGTGGTACGGTAATCCTATTCTGGAAGTCATGTTACTTGACCATGGCAAACCTACGAACTATGAGGAAGCGATGATGAGCCCAGATTCCGCAAAATGGCTTGAGGGCATGAAATCTGAGATGGGATCCATGTATGAGAACAAAGTATGGACTTTGGTTGACTTGCCCGATGATTAGCAAGCCGTCGGGAATAAATGGATCTTCAAGAAGAAGACTGACGCTGATGGTAATGTAACTGTCTACAAAGCTCGACTTATTGCGAAAGGTTTTCGACAAGTTCAAGGGGTTGACTACGATGAGACTTTCTCACCCGTAGCGATGCTTAAGTCTGTCCAAATCATGTTAGCAATTACCGCATTTTATGATTATGAAATATGGCAAATGGATGTCAAAATTGCATTCCTGAATGGATTTCTGGAAGAAGAGTTGTATATGATGCAACCGGAAGGTTTTATCGATCCAAAAGGTGCTAACAAAGTGTGCAAGCTCCAGCATTCCATTTATGGACTGGTGCAAGCCTCTCGGAGTTGGAATAAACGCTTTGATAGTGTAATCAAAGCATATGGTTTTATACAGACTTTTGAAGAAGCCCGTATTTACAAGAAAGTGAGTGGGAGCTCTGTAGCATTTCTGATATTATATGTAGATGACATATAGTTGATTGGAAATGATATAGAATTTCTGGATAGCATAAATGGATATTTGAATAAAAGTTTTTCGATGAAAGACCTCAGTGAAGCTGCTTACATATTGGGCATCAAGATCTATAGAGATAGATCAAGACGCTTAATTGGACTTTCACAAAGCACGTACCTTGATAAAGTTTTGAAAAAGTTCAAAATGATCAGGCAAAGAAAGGGTTCTTGCCTGTATTACAAGGTGTGAAGTTGAGTCAGACTCAATGCCCGACCACATCAGAAGATAGAGAGAAAATGAAAGATGTTCCCTATGCTTCAGCCATAGGCTCTATCATGTATGCAATGATGTGTACCAGACCTGACGTATGCTTAGCAACAAGTTTGGCAGGGAGGTACCAAAGTAATCCAGGAGTGGATCATTGGACATCAGTCAAGAACATCCTGAAATACCTGAAAAGGACTAAGGATATGTTTCAAGTTTATGGAGGCGACAAAGAGCTAGTCATAAATGGTTATGTCGATGCAAGCTTTGACACTGGTCCGGACGATTCTAAATCACAAACCGGATACGTGTTTATATTGAACAGTGGAGCTGTCAGTTGGTGCAGTTCTAAACAAAGCGTCGTGGCGGGATCTACATGCGAAGCGGAGTACATAGCTGCTTCGGAAGCAGCAAATGAAGGAGTCTGGATGAAAGAGTTCATTTCCGATCTAGGTGTCATACCTAGTGCATCGGGACCAATGAAGATCTTCTGTGACAATACTGGTGCAATTGCCTTGGCAAAGGAATCCAGATTTGACAAGAGGACCAAGGACATCAAGAGACGCTTCAACTCCATCCGGGACAAAGTCCAGGTGGGAGACATAGAGATTTGCAAGATACATGCAGATTTGAATGTTGCAGACCCGTTGACTAAGCCTCTTCCACGAGCAAAACATGATCAGCACTAAGACTCCAGGGTGTTAGAATCTTTACTGTGTAATTTAGATTATTGACTCTAGTGCAAGTGGGAGACTAAAGGAAATATGCCCTAGAGGCAATAATAAAATTATTATTTATTTCCTCATATCATGATAAATTTTTATTATTCATGCTAAAATTGTATTAACCGGAAACATGATACATGTGTGAATACATAGATAAACTTAATGTCACTAGTATGCCTCAACTTGACTACCTCATTAATCAAAGATGGTTATGTTTCCTAACCATAGACATGTGTTGTCATTTGATTAACGAGATCACATCATTAGGAGAATGATGTGATTGACTTGACCCATTCCGTTAGCTTAGCACTTGATCGTTTAGTATGTTGCTATTGCTTTCTTCATGACTTATACAAGTTCCTACAACTATGAGATTATGCAACTCCCGTTTACCGGAGGAACACTTTGTGTGCTACCAAACGTCACAACGTAACTGGGTGATTATAAAGGGGCTCTACAGGTGTCTCCAAAGGTACATGTTGAGTTGGCGTATTTCGAGATTAGGTTTTGTCACTCCGATTGTCGGAGAGGTATCTCTGGGCCCTCTCAGTAATGCACATCACTATAAGCTTTGCAAGCAATGTAGCTAATGAGCTAGTTATGGAATGATGCATTACGTAACGAGTAAAGAGACTTGCCGGTAACGAGATTGAACTAGGTATTGGGATACCGACGATCGAATCTCGGGCAAGTAACGTATCGATGACAAAGGGAACAATGTATGTTGTTATGCGGTTTGACCGATAAAGATCATCGTAGAATATGTAGGAGCCAATATGAGCGTCCAGGTTCCGCTATTGGTTATTGACCGGAAACGTGTCTCGGTCATGTCTACATAGTCCTCGAACCCGTAGGGTCCGCACGCTTAAGGTTTCGATGATAGTTATATTATGAGTTTTGATGTACAGAAGTTTTTTCGGAGTCCCGGATGTGATTACGGACATAACGAGGAGTCTCGAAATGGTCGAGACATGAAGATTGATATATTGGAAGCCTATATTTGGATATCGAAGTGTTCCGGGTGAAATTGGGATTTTACCGGAGTACCGGGAGGTTACCGGAACCCCCCGGGGGCTTAATGGGCCTACATGGGACTTAGTGGAGAAGAGGAGGGGAGGCAAGGGCTGGGCCACGCGCCCCTCCCCCCTAGTCCGAATAGGACAAGGAGAGGGGGGCGGCTCCCCCCTTTCCTTCCTCTCTCCCTCCTCCTTTCCCCCTTCTCCAAGTCCAACTAGGAAGGAGGGAGTCCTACTCCCGGTGGGAGTAGGACTCCCCTTGGCGCGCCCCCTCCCCCTTGGCTCCTTTATATACGGGGGCACGGGGCACCTCTAGACACAACAATTGATCTCTTGATCTCTTAGCCGTGTGCGGTGCCCCCCTCCACCATAGTCCTCCTCGATAATATTGTAGCGGTGCTTAGGCGAAGCCCTGCGACGGTAGAACTTAAAGATTGTCACCATGCCGTCATGCTGACGGAACTCTCACTCGACACTCGGCTAGATCAGAGTTCGAGGGACGTCATCGAGCTGAACGTGTGCTAGAACTCGGAGGTGCCGTAGTTTCGGTGCTTGATCGGTCGGGCCGTGAAGACGTACGACTACATCAACCGCGTTGTTCTAACGCTTCTGCTTTCGGTCTACGAGGGTACGTGGACACACTCTCCCCTCTCTTTGCTATGCATCACCATGATCTTGCGTGTGCGTAGGAATTTTTTTGAAATTACTACGTTCCCCAACAGTTCTATGTTGCCTTTGTAAATAAACTCAAGGGGGACAACGTATATCGTTTCGCACTCAAAGGTGGCACGTTCCCTCTCAGAACCACGGGCCTTCTTGAGAGAAGCTTCGGTTTGCAAGAAGCTTATACCAAAATCTATTCCTATTTGGTCAATTTTTTTACCACAACATGGTAGTGCCATGACATGACATCCATGCCAAGTTTCATGATTTTCAGACGTGTTTTGGATTTACAAGAATTTTAAAACCAAGTTTCTCAATGTTCTCGGCCGAGCCACGATGCCCAGATGTTTTAATTTTATTCTCATTTCTTGCATGGGACCTAGAAATTCACCTGAGGACACAAATGTGATTTTTCAACCAACTTTGGTGCACGAGAGCATGTGCTTGTAGTTCAAATTTGACTTATGCACATTAAATGACCAGAAACTCAATTAATGTATAAAAAACGACAAATGAACCTGGAATAATTCCAAAATTTAACAGGGCACTAATGTAGTTCTATGTTGCCTTTGTTAAGAAACTCAAGGGGGGGCCAACGTATATCGTTTCACACTCAAAGGTTGCACGTTCCCTCTTAGAACCACGAGCTTCCAAATCGGCCCAATTTTTTACCACAACATGTTAGTGCCATGACATGACACCATGCCAAGTTTCATGATTTCCTAGCGAGTTTTGGATTTACATGAATTTAAAATCTAAGTTTCTCGATGTTCTCGGCCGAGTCATGACGCCCAGATGTTTGAATTTCATTCTCATTTCTTCCATGGGACCTAGAAATTCAACCAAGGACACACATGTGATTTTTCAACCCACTTTGGTGCACCGGAGCATGTGCATGCAATTCATATTTAGATTATGCACATTAAAAGTCCAGAAACTCAATTAATGTATAAAAAGGCCAAATGAACCCGAAATAATTCAAAAATTTAATAGGGCACTCATATAGTTCTATGTTGCCTCTGTAAATAAAATCAGGGGGCAGCGTATATCGTTTCGCACACAAAGGTGACACGTTCCCTCTCGGAACCACGAGGCTTGTTGAGAGAATCTCCGGTTTTGCAAGAAGCTTATACCAAAACTTGTCCCAATTCAGCCAAAAATTATACGTATGAAAACAGGGTTTAGATTATCCCGAACATCTCGCTACCTAGACCAATAATGTACTATGATTTGAATTCAACATAAAATGGATACAAATATTTGAATTGGAGAGCGTATGGTACATGTAGTTCATAGTGAAATATGATTACTGCTATATGCATGTTTTTTGTTATCAAGATAATATTTAAATTATTGTATAACTTGACAACAATCGTATTCAAATAAGGAAAATTGATTCAAATTTAGTCCATATGGTAGACGACAATATATATGTTCACATGGTGGAGTAAAATGTTCATATATGATGGAAGATCAAAATGTACGACTACATCAATTATGAACCGCAAGTTCACCTAACGATATATTCGAATTCAACATAACATGGATTAAAAAATTGAAATTCGAGATCATGGCATCTGTAATCATATAAAAAGGGAAATTACTCTTTCTTTGGTGGGAATTGATTTGTTTTTTGTTGTTGTTGAGGGAAGTGCGAATCGATTTGGTACTGTGCAGGGTAATCTTGTTCTCCCGATTTTTTTTACATTTTTCTTGTAGTTTTTTCAATGGCATCTATAGCAATATTGTAAAAGGGGACATGACTCTCTTGTGTCTTGTATGAATTGTTTTTTTACACATTAAGTTTGTTCTGCCGAACAAGGAATCCGCACCTTGTTATCCCGAAATTTTCAAGCTCGAGTATCTTTTGTCTCACCTGCTTTGAAACTCCCGCTTCTTCAACCCGCGCCGCGCCTTGTTATCCCGAAATTTGGACGCGCGCAAGAACTCCCTCCTCATCCTAAATCGCTCCCGCAGCCCAGACACGCGAAATCCCCCTTCTACCCCTCTGCCGGAAATGAAGCTCCACGTCGCGGTGTCAAAACCAGTGGGGGTACGCTGGTAACTTACCCTACATTTCGGACAAGTGCGTCCCTAAGCTTGGCTCCCCCTGTCACGCCCAATATGCGATACTATCTTAAAGAGACTCAAAGGTCCCACCAAGGATAGAACCGCATATTGATACGCTTTTACAAGGTGGATATCATTACATCAACATTACATAACAGATGGGGATACATACAAAAGGCATACAATGCCACACGAATACAACATCATCTTACATAAGAGCACCATCCGACTACGGATGAAACACAAACAGAAACTCAAATGACATCCACCCTGCTAGCCCAGACTGCCGACCTGGAACCTATCCCCTGATCGAAGAAGAAGCAGAAGGACTCCAAAACAAGCAAACATCGCTCTCACGTCATGACCATCGCATAACCTGTACCTGCAACTGTTGTTGTAGTAATCTGTGGGCCACGAGGACACGGCAATCCCATTACCATGGGTATTATGACTAGCAAAGCTTAATGGGAAAGGAAGGGGTAGAGTGGTGAGGTTGCAGCAACGACTAAGCATGATATAGTGGCTAACATACGCAAATAGGAGCGAGAAGAGAAGCAACGGAACGGTCGTGAAGCTATCAATGATCAAGAGGTGATCCCGAAACTACTTACGTCAAACATAACCCAAAACCGTGTTCACTTCCCGGACTCCGCCGAAAAGAGACCATCACAGCTACACACGCGGTTGATGCGTTTTAATTCGAATCTGGTGTCAAGTTATCTACAACCGGATATTAACAAATTCCCATCTGCCACATAACCGCGGGCACGGCTCTCGAAAGTTTATACCCTGCAGGGGTGTCCCAACTTAGCCCATCACATCTCTCACGGTCAACGAAGGATATTCCTTCTCCCGGGAAGACCCGATCAGTCTCGGAATCCCGGTTTACAAGACATTTCGACAATGGTAAAACAAGACCAGCAAAGCTGCCCGATGTGTCGACAATCCCGATAGGAGTCACACGTATCTCGTTCTCAGGACACACCGGATAAGTGAAGCATACAAGTGCCGACGTAACCCAAGTTGCCAAGGGATGGTCCCGCACGGTGCTCTAGTTTGGACCAACACTCCGAGGAGCACTGGCCCGGGGGGGGGGGGGGGGGTTGGGCCTTGCTGGAGGAGTTTTATTCAAAGCAAACTGTCTAGGGGGTCCCATAAATCAGCCAACCGCGTAAGGAACGTAAAATCAAGGAACATAACACCAGTATGACAGAAACTAGGGCGACAAGAGTGGAACAAAACACTAGGCATAAGGCCGAGCCTTCCACCTTTTACCAAGTATATAGAGGCATTAATTAAATAAGAGATATGGTGATATCCCAACATAATCCTGTCCACCATGGAGCAATCTTCAACTTCACCTGCAACTAACAATGCTATAAGAGGGGCTGAGCAAAAGCGGTAACATAGCCAAACAACAGTTTGCTAGGAAGGGTGAAAAGGTTAGAGGCTGACATGGCAATTTGGGAGGCTTGTAGAGCAAGAGATAGGTAGCGCGGCAAAGCGATAGAACGAAGCAACTAGCATAGCAATGATAGTAGTGAGATCCAGGGTAGCGGTCATCTTGCCTGAAATCCTTCTAGGAAGAAGAACGAGTCCATGAAGAAGACGAACGGATGAAGCCAAACAAAGCGTAGACGAACGAATCCTCACGATCGCAACGAAACAGGAACTATCGAGAAGAAGCACACAACATGGTAAACACACCACACATATACAAGACATGATGCTCAACCAAGTATGATGCAAGACAATACTACATAAAGCTACTCATGGCAAGAGATGATGCATACAAGAACAACATATCAAAGCAAGGTTAAATGAGGCCGGAAAGAACATATAACAATTCCGATAAGTCCTCATATGCAAATTTAGAAATTGGTCCAAAACTGAATAAACCTTATGTTCAAGTTGTTAAACAGCAAGTTAAGATGCACCAAGATGATCTACATGAGTTTCTATTCAAGTTACATATAAAGTTCATTTAATTCGGAGCTATGGCCTAGAAGATATGAGCAAAACAAGTCAAACATGGCATTGATGCAAAATGCATACAAACATCAAGCAAACACCTCAAAATAAGGATGCAACATGATAAGATGAAACTACATGCAAACCTAAGCAAGTTTCATAAAGAGCATGCTCAAAACGGAGCAACGATTCAACACATACACATGAAACAAGTTTAAAGGACAAGCTGTCCAAAACAGTAACTAGGCATCTAGCTAGCATAAAAACAATATGCTACAGCATCTCAACGTGAAAAAAAGGCATGGGCATAAGGTACAGGTAAAGCATGACAAAACATTAACACTGAGCTATCTCCAGAAAACACAACAACATGCTCAAAAGGACATGGCAAGATTGCAAATAATAACAGTTTACAGACTTAGCAGAAATAACATCAGGTTGCAATGTTTAATACTATCAAACAACATGTTACAGGAACTTAACATGGCATACGAAGGCATGGAATGCTAATACTAAAGACAAATAACAAACTCCCTTACTGAACTAATTCCAAAGATTAATAGAAAACATGGTAGGATCCATGCAAACATGACAAATGATATGACAGATTCAGACATGGCAGGAACAACAATAAGTAGGCATGTTGGTAAGCTTGTACAACTCACCACAGAGAAATACATGGCATGGCAAGGTTACCAACAGTAATACTACATGTTTATGAAGCTAAAAATGGCAAAAGCAAGTTCATAGGTGCATGGATCACTAGCAAAACACATGGCAAAACTGAACTTAATGTTAACAGGCTGACATCAACATTATTTAGAAATTTGAGAGCAAGATTACAACTAGCTACAGTTGGCTATAAATGCAACCAGGGACATGGATGGTTAAAGAATGACATCTATAACAAAACATCCTTAGTGATAATCTCCATATTATGCATAGAATGACCTGTAGCAGCAGGTTTACATAGCATCATGATATAGCAGATTCAGCCTAGCAAAACAGCAACAGCAAGTACCCTACTTCACGAGCTCGATGCACTCACTAAAAGACTCACAAAAATACATGGGTTGCACCACTGTAAAGATGGCATGATGTAGCTCAAAACTCATGTAGACATCAAGCTCATAAGATGCACGCACAAAATACAATGAAAAAGATAAAACAACAAGTTATAACAGTTTCAGCAGGTTAACATCATATAGCACTCTTGCAACGATGATAATGGCATCAAGATGGACTCAAAACAAGCATGTCACAATTGAATGAATTGAATATCATCTCACAACGAACATTTTAATATATCATACACGTAAAACGGAGCAGTATGCAACAAGTTATGGCATGACGAACATAGCATCAGAATGCAAATTTTACGGGGACAGTGGAAAAATCACCTCGCAGAAAACCGGATGGAGGGGTTCCGGGACGGAGCGGTACGGGACGGGCATGCCGACCTCCAAATGGAACGAAATTTGACGGGCGGTCTACCGGTGCTATACCAAGGCCACTCGGCAAATCTCGCCCCATTCTGAGAACATTTTTCTCCCGCTCACGAAACAAGGTCTGAGAGGGGCGACTGGGCACGGCGAGAGTGTCGGATCGCGAAACGGACAATGGGGGAAAAGACCGGATGCAAGTTTTGAAAAACATGCAGATGATGACATGGCAAAATGCAACACGCAAGCAATGACATGGCAACGAAGGCGAAAAGCTGGAAGACACCTGGCCCATCGGATCCGGGGCATTACAACTCTCGTCTACTAACAAGAGATCTCGTCCCGAGATCTTAGGAACGAGATGGAAGAGAAAGAGGAAGAGGTGAAGTAAGAACACAAGAGAGAAGATGAACAAAGTCGAGAGCACTCGATTAGAAAAAGAGGAAAGACGAGTATGACGAGGATCAAGGCTCATGGAATAAGACAGACTCTGAAACCACTCTAGTTAGAACAAGTTAGAAAAGGAATGAATAAAAGAATTTGGGCAGCACTCCGACTGAAAACGGAAGGATTAGAACATGAACTTCACCCAATGGGATGGCACTCGATGATATGAACAACGCAATGCCTCCGGAAGAATTGAAAGAATTCAATGAAAAGAACGGATGGAAGAACAAGAACTTCCACCACGAATGAATTCGATGGCATCCTTATTCTTCTTGAAAAGGATTGAGAAGTGACATATCGCAAACTTGAGAAGGTCTTCATGAACCACCAGTAGGATTGGAAACAACGAATGAATTAATATGATAATCAAAGAAAAAAAAATCTTGAATGAACCACCGTAAGCATTCGAAAATGACTGATGAAAGAGACTGAATCACCGGGAAGAATTAGAAGAACCAATATGCTAGAGGAGATTTAGATACAAGGGAACGGGAATAACTCGAGCTGATTGAAGAACATTTGAGCGAAGCGCTGGGATAAATGGATAACGGTAGCCGAAATGTGAGGACGAAGAATTCTTCTGGAATGATGGCCTCCGGTGAAAAGAAACGGAAAACAACTTCTGACGTACTCTGGATGGGTTAGAAAAGGAATAACTGACAAATGGAATAATTCGAGAGGATAACATGAAGCTAGAACCACCAAACATCAAGAGAACGGGCAAGATTTAGAGGAAAACCTCTTCTTCGGTCATCAAATGACGACGAGAAACACCACCAAAATTTGTTAAGGCACTCCGGGAGAACGAAAAGCAAAGAGGTTGAGGCAACAACGAAAATGATTTGAAATTGATCTTGGAAAAGGTCTGACTGATGGGATCCATTCTTACGTCACACTTGAAAAGAATAGAGAATAACTCCGGGGGAATTAGAAGAGTCAGGTAAGATCCTAGGAAAAGACCTATGGGTTAGGGCCCACTAAAAGAAAACACCGTTGGAAAGGGTTGTTGAAGAGGTAGATGATGCACCAGAATGATTGACATATTTGAATGAGGTGATAACCTCGAATTAATTGGAACACAGACGAATCTCCTGAGATGTCTTGAGCACTCTGAAAAGATAAACTGGCAAGAGGCGAACGAGCAAGGGGAAAACATTTGAGCAGAGGAAAAGAATATGATCAACACCGAAAATTAGAATTGAATCCACCGGAGAAGAAAAAGAGATGATGAATGTCAAACGAGACGAGAATTCACCGGTTGAGATAATTTACGAAAGACTGAAGAGGTTCCGCATGAATGAAATCGATGCTCGAAAGAGACTCAGGCTCCGGGAAGAAGAGGGTGGGGGGGGGGGGGGGCGGGAAAACAAAGGCAACTTGGAAGGGGAAACCGACGAATATCTTGAAGAGAAAACACCGGTTGAAATCATTGAGGAAAGAAAGCAAAGACTTCGTATGAGTAGAATGGATACTCGATTACGGACTCCGACTCCGAGATGAAAAGGGGTGGGCGGGTGGGAAAAGAAAACAACTGAGGATTGAACTTGGCAAAGATGAAGAGGCTTGAGTCAACTTGACGAGAAATGCACCGGATGAAAAGAGCTGAGAACCAACGATCGGAAAACCAACTGCGTGATCCTAAAGAAAATTTTGAAGGGGAAGAGGAGTAATTCAAAACACCTACGTCAAGATTCCTTACCAGAGCGACGGAGGGGCTGAGGAGTAAAAGAATTCCTACTCTCCGATATAACTAGACTCCGAAAACAGTTTTCTTCTAGATTCAACAACGGCCAAACTACATGATAAATCAAGGGGGCTCCTATGGTTGGTCGAAGCTCTGATACCAACTTGTCACGCCCAATATGCGATACTATCCTAAAGAGACTCAAAGGTCCCACCAAGGATAGAACCGCATATTGATACGCTTTTACAAGGTGGATATCATTACATCAACATTACATAATAGATGGGGATACATACAAAAGGCATACAATGCCACACGAATACAACATCATCTTACATAAGAGCACCATCTAACTACGGATGAAACACGACATCCACCCTGCTAGCCCAGGCTGCCGACCTGGAACCTATCCCCTGATCGAAGAATTAGCAGAAGAAGGACTCCAAAACAAGCAAACATCGCTCTCACGTCATGATCATAGCATAACCTGTACCTGCAACTGTTGTTGTAGTAATCTGTGAGCCACAAGGACTCAGCAATCCCATTACCATGGGTATAAAGACTAGCAAAGCTTAATGGGAAAGGAAGGGGTAGAGTGGTGAGGTTGCAGCAGCGACTAAGCATAATATGGTGGCTAACATACGCAAATAAGAGCGAGAAGAGAAGCAACGGAACGGTCGTGAAGCTATCAATGATCAAGAGGTGATCCCGAAACAACTTACGTCAAACATATCCCAAAACCGTGGTCACTTCCCGGACTCTGCCAAAAAGAGACCATCACGGCTACACACGTGGTTGATGCATTTTAATTCGAATCTGGTGTCAAGTTATCTACAACCGGATATTAACAAATTCCCTTCTGCCACATAAACGCGGGCATGACTCTCAAAAGTTATACCCTGCAGGGGTGTCCCAACTTAGCCCATCACAAGCTCTCACGGTCAACGAAGGATATTCCTTCTCCCGGGAAGACACGATCAGTCTCAGAATCCCGGTTTACAAGACATTTCGACAATGGTAAAACAAGACCAGCAAAGCCACTCGATGTGTCGACAATCCCGATAGGAGTCGCACGTATCTCGTTCTCAGGACACACCGGATAAGCGAAGCGTACACGTACCGACGTAACCCAAGTTGCCAAGGGATGGTCCCGCACGGTTTATGAAGCTAAACATGGCAAGAGCAAGTTCATAGGGTGCAGGGATCACTAGCAAAACACATGGCAAAACTGAACTTAATGTTAACAGATTGACAACAACATTATTTAGCAATTTGAGAGCAAGATTACAACAAGCTACAACATGCTATAAATGCAACCAGGGGCATGGATGGATAGAGCTTGACATGTATAACAAAACATCCTTAGTGATCGTATCCAGATTATGCATAGAATGACTTGTAGCAGCAGGTTTACATAGCATCATGATATAGCAGATTCAGCCTAGCAAAACAGCAACATCAAGTACCCTATTTCACGAGCTCGATGCACTCACTACAAGACTCACAAAAATACATGGGTTGCTCCATTGTAAAGATCGCATGATGTAGCTCAAAACTCATGTAGACATCAAGCTCATATGGTGCACGCACAAAATGCAATGAAAAAGAAAAAATAGCAAGCTATAACAGTTTCAGCAGGTTAACATCATATAGCACTCTTGCAATGATGATAATGGCATCAGGATGGACTCAAACAAGCATGGCACAATGTAATGAAATGAAGATCATCTCACAGCGAACATTTCGATATATCATACACGTAAAACGGAGCAGCATGCAACAAGTTATGGAATGATGAACATAGCACCAGAATGCAAATTTTACGGGGACTTGGTGGAAAAATCACCTCGCAGAAAACCGGATGGAGGGGTTCCGGGACGGAGAGGTACGAGACGGGCATGCTGACCTCCAAATGGAACAAAATTTGACGGCCGGTCTATCGGTGCTATACTAAGGCCACTCGGCAAATCTCGGTCCATTCCGAGAACGTTTTTCTCCCGCTCACGAAACAAGGTGTGAGAGGGGGCAATTGGGCACGACGAGAGTGTCGGATCGTGAAACAGATTACGGGGGAAAAGACCGGATGCAAGTTTCGTAAAACATGAAGATGATGATATGGCAAAATGCAACACGCAAGCAATGACATGGCAACAAAGGCGAAAAGCTGGAAGACACCTGGCGCATCGGATCTGGGGCGTTACAACTCTCCTCTACTAATAAGAGATCTCGTCCCGAGATCTTAGGAACGAGACGGAAGAGAAAGAGGAAGAAGTGAAGTAAGAACACAAGAGAGAAGATGAACAAAGTCGAGAGCACTCGATTAGAAAAAGAGGAAAGACGAGTATGACGAGGATCAAGGCTCATGGAATAAGACAGACTCTGAAACCACTCCGGTTATAACAAGCTAGAAAAGGAATGAATAAAATAATTTGGGCAGCACTCCGACTGAAAACGGAAGGATTAGAACATGAACTTCACCCAATGGGATGGCACTCGATGAGATGAACAATGTAATGCCTCCGGAAGAATTGAAAGAATTGAATGAAAAGAATGGATGGAAGAACAAGAACTTCCACCACGAATGAATTCGATGGCATCCTTAGAAGAAGGTTAGAACGGAGTTGTTGAGGAAAAACAACAACAAAAGAATAAGCTTGTTGCGGACTTATCAAAAACAACTCAAAACTTGAGGTGAAATAAGCAGTGACATGGCAATGAAGGCGAAAAGCTGGAAGACACCTGGTGCATCGGATCCGGGGCATTCCCCCCTCCCCCTTCGCCCCCCCATTCGTACACCGAGGCCGCCAAAACCCGCGAAACCCCACGCTCCTCCGTCGGCCTCCCGACCGCCGGCCAGCCAGAGACTCTTCCCCGACTATGTCGTCCACCGCAACAGCTCGCCGTCCCTCATCCACCGCACCGGATGAGGATCCGTTGTCGATCACGTCGTCCCGCCAGATCAGCCGCCCCGTCCTCCATCTCCAAGGAGCTACCCCGATGTTCACCTCGTCTATCGCGCCACCTCAATCCCCACAGTGTCGTCTTGACCTGCCCCACCAGAACCACATCACCCTCACCAATTCCTCCGATGAAGCCGAGGCCAACTCGGCGCCACCAAGGAGGTTTTGCACTCAGCGCTGCATTTTATCTTTTATTCGATCTCACGGGGCTGTCGGTGCTCGATACTGAGCAGACATGGCGTGTCTCCATCGACGGCGCCGTCGCCGGCCACATCATCCACGGCGTCTCTCCCCCATGTCGTTGCTTCCTCGGCGGCGACTTCCACAACGGCACTAGCTGCAGCTGCTCCGGCTCTCGCTCGCGATGCGGATCTGTTCTTTCTATTGGTCACGCTGCTGCACTGCTCCTGCTTTCGTTCATGCTGCTGCTCTGCTCTTGCTCTCGCTTGCGCTGCTGCTGCTGCTGCACGACCTCCGGCAGCTACAGGAGTTGTTGCTTTAGCACTCGCTCACGGTGCTACTGCACGACTTGCTCTCTGCTAGTGTGTTCCCTTCTCGAGCGTCTGCTGATTTAGATCACTGCTTCTCTGCTACTAGTGCTCGAACGCCCTAAACATCTATTGCAATGCTCTGTTACTAGTTCAATCAGTTTCGATAGTAAAATTCAGTTTCGACTGTGAAGTTCAGTTTCTTTATTTAAGTTCAGAGTGAACAGTACTTACAGCATCTGTCAGAGCGGCCGTGGCACGGCTAATGCGTTTTACATCTAGCACTTTTTGGTGATGTATTTTACATCTATTGCAGATGATATTAGGGTCCCACTTCGGATTAACATTGTTTGTCTTGTCATGCTTCAGCCTCGTCACCGTACACCTTAGCGGAGCTGCTCCAATGACAGAACCGTCCATCACAGTGGAGCAGTACCCTCGGCGCCGTTTCCAGAGGCCTCGGATCTTCTTCCCCGCCTCCGATAGTCACACCAGCATCATCACCATCCTCCACGTCCAACCCAATGATGCTGAGGTCCACAAGGCTATGCCAAAGAGGTTGTACACTCATCGCATCACTTTGTTTCTCCATTCCTCTGTTCTTTCAATTCATGTGAGCCAAACACCTAGGTTGAATGAAATCCTATGTTTCCAAATGCTCTGTTTTGCACGTGCATTCCTATCCTATTCCTGTGTTTTTCCTGTCCCTGCGTTTATAGAATCCTCCAATTCTAAGGAGCCCTTACAGATTTACTTCATTTTCAGATAGGCGTCAAAGAGAACTCTGTGTGTTATGTCCTGCTCCTGCCGTGCCGTCATCCACCCCACCTGAGGTGCACCATCGACAGAATCGTTCACTGTAGCAGAGATCCCCCCTGCAGACTTTCTTTCGCCGCCTTAGATCATCTTCCCCATTGCCGGCAGCCACGCCAACTGCATTACCATCATCGACTGAGCAGATGAACCCGAGGACCACACAGTTCCGAAAGAGAGGTCACAGTCTTTCGTGTTTGCTTACGTTATACATCGGTTATTATTACCTGCTACTTTATCGTTCAATGTTGAGTTTTGAATTGCCCATGGGTCTCATATCGAGCTAGCAACGAATAGTATTTGTCTACTATCTGGTTCATCTGGGGTCTTCTATGTGGTTCATGTTGGGTGGGCAACAAACAATAGATGATCCATTGTCTATCTTTTTAAACTGAAGCTATAATCTACATGCTATCATTAGTTTTGGATCCATCCACTCGTTTGCTACCATCAGTCTTGATTTTTTCATGCACCCCTTAGGCCTTACAAAATCTAACTATTTTTTTATTATGCATGTCAGATATTGTACACAATCGTACTGAACGTGTAGAGAAAAAGAGAAGACCGTTGCGTGCGAATATAATGTCATGCAGACGCCGCTCCATGGTGGGCGAAGTGTCCCCCCTCCTGCATTTTCAGATTGTATTCGAGAGGAAGATAACGGTTCAGATGGAGATTCAGAAGGAGCCGACCATGCCTGTTTACCACCTGAGGTGTTTGCTCTAACCTGGCATGCTGATGTTGGTCATATCATGCATATGGCGCCTTGCATTGCTTACATTACACATCTTGTATGTCATCAGCTTAGTTTAGATTTGCTTTGTGTGAATGCCACCAGTTTGGTTTCTATATCATACTCCCACCATTCCTAAATATTTGTCTTTTTAGAGATTTAAACAAGTGACTACATACGGAACAAAATGAGTGAATCTACACTCTAAAATATGTCTATATACATTCGTATGTGGTAGTCCATTTAAAATCTCTAAAAAGACAAATATTTAGGAACGGAGGGAGTATATGGGAATTATGCAATGCCATCTTCTTTAGCCAGGCATCATATACGTGAATCATGCAATGCCATCCTGTTTAGCCAGTCATCATATATGTGAATTGTATCGTGCCATATTTTTTTTCATAATGTATTCCATTTGTCAACAATGTTTATACATTCATCTACTCTTCCTGTGCATCAGCCATTTGAGTCAGTCATGGGAAAATCTGGAGCGAAAACAAGGTCTTCTGAGCAGTCAGTGCTACCTGTCAATGCAGATTTCTTGCTGGTTACAGATAGCTCCTCAGAGGAGGATTCAAAGATAGATGACCAGTCGTATCCCCCCCCCCCGAGGTGCATGCTCTAACTTGGCTGGGTTATATTGCTCATATTATGCATATGGTGTCTTGCATTGCCATGCCATCTGCTTAGATTAGACATGCTTTGTGTGAATGCCTCCTGTTTGCTTTCTATATCAGATATGTGAATTATGCAATGCCATGTTTTTCCAGCTAGTTATCATATATGTGAATTATGCACCGCCATGGAGCCAGGCATCATATATGTGAATTATCTCATGCCATCTTTTTTTCATTACGTATTCCATTTGTCGACAATCTTTGTATATTGAACTACTCTTCATGTGTATCAGCCATTTGAGCCGGTTATGGAAAAATCCGGAGTGAAAACAAGGTCTTCAGAGCAGGCAATGGTACCTGTTGAAGCATATATCTCGATGGTTACAGGGAGCTCCTCAGAGGAGGATTCAGAGACAGATGACCAGTCCTATATCCCACCTGAGGTGTATGCTCTAAGTTGCAATGTTTATATTTCTCATATGATGCATATGGTGTCTTGCATTGCTTAGTTTAGACATCATATGCACAATATTGAATTCTATCTTCTTAGTTTAGAGATCATACATGCGAGTGCCAGCTGCTTAGTATATGAATCAATTATGTCAATTATATCATGTCATCCTATATACTTAGACAACATGTATGTGAATTATTTCATCCCAACCCATTTTAGAAAGACATCATATAGTTTTGTCATGTCATCCTGTTTAGGTACTCATCATATGTTGAATTATGCCATTATATCCTGTTAAGTTATCCATCATATATCTGAAACTGTGTCATGCTATCCTGTTTAGTTAGGCATCATATATGTGAAATTGTGTCATGATGTCCTGTTTGGTTAGACAACATATATGTGAATTACCACATCTGTCTATCATACAATGTCTGTACGTTCAATTTCTTTTCTTGTTTATCAGCCATTTGAATTGGAGGGGGCGATGGCAGTATCTAAGGGAGCAAAAACCCGTTCTTCACAAAAGACAGTGCTACCCGTCAATGCAGATAGAACAATGGTTGTACTGGCCCACAAACTAGCCCCACCACACATACTCGAGACTCTTCCAGATTGCACACTTACACCGTTGGGCAGAGAACCAGCTACAACCCATCTAACCGCAACCCCAGCGGATAGTAACCCACTTATAGTTGACAAAGCACCATTCCACCACAGAGTACCCCCACACAAGCAGTTTGTAAAGCTACTGGAGTGCCCAAAGCACGAAGACCACCACAGCTAACCCAAACTCCACGTTTAAAGCAGAAGAGCAACTGTTTCAGGTTAGATTCCGTAGCTATGGTCCATACTCCTTTGCTGTTGCATCACTGTATTTACTCATACCAACTACTTTCGAATTTGAAGGATCCAATTGAAACTCCAATGGCGCAACAGGTAAGTTTTAAACCTATTTCTTTAACTGGATTGCTGTTCTAACTTCTTGCTCTATGTTGATTTCAGTTTACGTTGTATAAACAATTATGTTCTCATGTGATGCACATTACAAGTGCTGCCAATGTTGTGTAGTTTCTCACACTTATATTCTGTCTATGCTGATATGTCTTAAAAGTATATGAGTTGAACTGTGTCTCTATCTTGATTAGGGAACACTAGTCATGGACCCGTGCTCCTGCACGGGCTAGAGATTTGTCTACTTGACCATTATATATAATAGAATCAAAGATATTTTCAACGATCAAAATGTAACTTGTAAAAAGGGGAGTTGAAGAGATGTACAAATGAATATTAACACATGCATACATTTTTTTCTAATTACAGTATGAGTTCAAGTAACCACATGGATAAAATAGAAATGTTTTTTAATGCACCTAATATTATTTGCCTAAGAAATTAGTTATTTTAAACTAAGAAATAGGGGTACAAAGCATTAAAAAAATTAGAGATATGAAATGATACCTTAATTCTTTGTTCACGTGTTCCATATATATGGGGTTGTAGCTTTTATGTTCTTTATTTTCTATTTTAGATTAATACCAAAATAAAAATACCATAATAACAACACTGGTAAATTGCAAAGCATTCATGCAACCCAATTTTATCAGTGCTTTTATTCATCTGCAATATCTGATCAATCTAGAAAATTTTAACAACATTAAAATTCTTAGTGTGGAAGTTAAAAAACAACCCACTTGCCATGTGCTAGCACATCTCGAAAGTAATTTATAGAATATCGAGCACATTCAAGTCCCATCAAAAAAGTTTTTGAGTGATGTGATGATACAGAATATTGATAGAAATTTGCAACGAACTTACGAAAAGTTGTCTGAACACTGAAAATATATGTTTTGTAAAGCTAACATTAAAGACCATATATCCTCCATCTTAGAATGCAAAAAGCACATGGTAAATTAGAATTTGGAAAAGTGCACACTGAATGAGGAATATTAAAATACTCTTATTTCATCACCTGTCACAACACATCTACTCTTACGATGGTACTGATTGACATTATTTCTTAATGATCAGTAAACTATGGCGAAAAAAAAAACAAATGTGGAAATTCATGATACATGGATTCTAAATATAGTGATGTTTTCTCCGTTTTTCAGAAAATGTAGTTGGTGGACAAGGAGGGTTTCAACTGGCTAATATACATCGCTTAATTGGCACATAAAATTTGTATTTAGGTTAATGATGAAGCAATAAAAAGAAAACGATAGCCATGAGAAAATGGATCCTAATCTTCAGAAGAATGAACACTGAAAATTCAAGGAACTAACCGTAGAAAGTAACAGGAAATATTTAGTTAGTACTCAAAGAGACATCGGGAGTCTGTAGCAGTCATCACCCAAATGCATGGCATATATGATGCACCAATTAGTTCGTTCTTATGTGGCCAAAGTTGAACTATATTACCTGCCATCTATCAATCCAGCCTGCACTAATAATAATGATACCAATGTGACAATTTCAAAGATATTTATGAATAATGCTCGAATTGTTAGATAATCACAAAATCGGCAATCACGTTATTGCATCCCTAGCTGTTATATATACCCATGTAATCCCACTCGCCTTGTAAAAGATCGAAGTAATAATAAATACTCGGGCCGGTGACAGGCGTCGCGTGCATGTGGCGTCCATGTGATTCAGTAAGATTTTGATCGATATTGTGTGCCTGCGTTGCCTGCTTATTTGCAGCCAGCCAGAATCAATCCACCTGCCTGCTTGGATAAAGCATCGCCCAGCAGCTAAACCATGGGCCAGCGGTTAATCCTTCGATTGGCTAAATCATGTGCGTGTTGCTGGCTAAAGCATCGGCCAGCGGCCAGAGGCTAATCCTTCGATCCGCTACGTACCTGTGCAACTTCTCAGGCCGGCAACAACAGGCCCATATTGTTTGTTGTCGCCTCCTCGGAAATAATCTATGGCATACACGGAAGAATTTTATTAGATGAAAATGACCATCAATCTTAGACAGATATAAGCGATCAGCATATCTGTTCATGGCTTTCCCGGGCTACCAATTCAACATATTTTAATACTCCGAAAACTTGGCTATATATGAATGTGAACATCAGGTTACAACAGACCAAAAGGAGCAACATACAGTCAATTTTTTCATAGCTCATGTAATTACTCCAGGAGGTTCAAATACCAATCAAGGAATGAAAAAAGACGCCCATTCTCACATAGCGGTTGAACAAACATCTGCCTGACATTTGTACTGGAAAAACAAACTGCAGCTTCCTTGGCCCTTAGTCTCACATGAAAAATACTACAATCACATGAGATTTTCTTGAACAAATACCATATCTCATTATTATATGTTGTGTTCTAATAAGAACTACTTTTTAGTAAAATACGATAAAGAGCCATGTTGTAGGGAAGGAGAAAACTAAACAGGGTCAACTAATTGCAGAAGCTAGTTGTACGTACCTTGAGTATGAAGGTGATTAGAGGTTGTATCCAACACATTGCTATGTCTCTAGGTGCGCTGACTAATACATTAGGCTATTGTAGACCTCCAATGATGCTTAATACCTCCATGGAGTGTCCCTGCAGCATGAGACTTTCGTCCGGCGGAACATCCAACCTTGACTCCTCCCCCTCCCGACCCCCGCGCCGCCCCTCCAGGGCATCTCGGGGGCGAAACCCTAGATCGCGGTAGAGTCCTCCCCCTCCCGTCTCCCTCCCACTCGCCGCCGCCTGAGGCCGCTGCCGGGCAAGCCCGGGGCGCCGCCGAGGAAGGTGGCGGCGGGGCATCTGCTGCTCTGCTTTTCGCAGGGAGCCACGGGATCTGGGGCGGCGGCCTCGGTCGGAGTGGCGCCACCGGCTCTGCGGCGAGCGGTGGCGCGGGCGTGGTGGCGGTGTCCCTGGCCGTGAGGACGGTGGGGATCCGTTGGGCGTGGACCTTGCGCGGTCCTGGCGGCCGGCGGCACCAGATCTGGCGTTCCCTGATTTCCCCGACGCGGTGCGATCCCTCCCCTCCGGGCCTGGGTCGGCGCTCTTCTTCGATCTTCGGTCTCCGTGCTGCGGGTGGGGTGGTGGTGTGGAGCCAAACCAGGAGAAATCCATGGCCGGCCATGGCTGGCCGCGACGGCGGCGGCGCCCGAGGGCACCGTTCTTCCTCCTTGGAGGCGTTTGTTAGGTCTAACTCCCTCCACCCGCCCTCCTCTAGCCTCCCGGGTGAAAGCCCTAACCTCGGTGGGCGGCGGCGGCGCTCTCGGCGTCGTACTCCTTCTTGAAGGCGCCGCCTTTGGGAGCTGTTTGGTTGGTGTGCGCTGTTGGGGTGCATTCGGCGACGTCAGTGGTGTGTCTTCTTCGTCCAAGCTTGGTGCTATCCCTCCTCTGCAGCCGGGCCATGGGCAATTCTGCTTGTGGGAAGCTTTGGCGGCTCGTCGGGATGCGGGGATCCTCTCTATGTGGCCATCCTCCGGCGACAACCATTCTAGTTCTAGGTGGAGCATTCTATCTTCCGACGGTGCGGCGCCTTTCGAGCCAGGCGAGGAGGTTGTGGCCTTCTTCGGAGATGGAATTGGATGGTTGTGCCGTGCCGGGGTCCATAGCTGTTTGGTGACCACACTCCCTGTGATGCCGGTCATCCCCTTCTCCTCGGTGCCATCTTGGTCTAGCTCCCTGGTGCTTCGGTCTCGGAGGAGGGCCTCGATGTCTGCAGCTGTGTGCTTATCTGTTTTATCTTCTAGCTTGTAGCTTTGAGGCTAGTTAGCTGCTTTCCAGCGTCTATGTATCTTACCATGTTGTTTTTCTTTCTTTGGTTCTTGTGAGCTGTAATCCTGGCCGGTTGATGGCTTTGTTAATTCAAAGCCGGGATAGGCTCGAGCCCCATCTCGGGCTCGGTTGATGCCTTTTCTCTAAAAAAAGTGTCCCTGCAGCTTACTGCATGTCCATCGGCTGTTAAAAGCAGTCAGGCATTATCATGCAAAGAAACTAACAAAGAGAAAGATCTGATGCACATTCTCATGTAATCGCAGTACCTACCATGGTGGGTACAGAGATACATAACATGCATCTAATATGTGATACCCATTTTCATCCATACGCATCTAGGGATATAAATTAATCTGGACATGTAGACGGAGGGACCGAGGGAGTACCATTGTGAGTTTCAAACTGTCAACTACATCAACAGAGATGGATGACGGCTGTTATTACCATGTTTCTCGAGCAGTACGACATCAATCATAAAAGCAATCATGGACAAAATGCGTACTCTTCTGCAGCAGATATCTCACAGTGGTTCCATCTTCCATCTCACTATTCTCAAAGAAAAGCTGGAGAAGATCACCCGGATCTCGAAGTCCGTCCACACGGAACGTCTAGTTTGGCATCTCCGCACCTGTTCGTGGCCTTGTAGGGCGCTTGTCGCCGTGGCGCTTCAACTCCCGGCCTCCGCCGTCGGCCCTCCGCCGCCGGCGGGATTCGGCCCCAAGTCGCCGGATCTGGTCCATCCCCGTCCTCTTGCGCCTCCCGTCATCGCGGAACCACTCAAGCCGCCGCCACCCCTGAAATTCTCATCGGCGTCATCCTCGTATGGAGAGAGAAAGAAGAGAGATCGTGGATAGGTTGTTTTTTTAGGGAAGAAGACCCACGACTTGTCTTTTTATGGAATAGAGAAGACCCACAACTGGACTCCTCATGGGGATAATTGCGGTGAAAGGAGTCATCTCAACTGTTCATCTTTTGATCCAATGGTAAATAATGGTTTAATTATGAGGATTAACATGGTGGCTCATATGGTGCCTCCAATTAGTAAATATAAGATATAAGATAAACTAGAATGATATGGACAATATAGTGACCATAGTACATAGATATATGTTTGTTTCATGCTGCTATCCTGTCCACCTTACTACTGAACTGGTTTACCAAAATGAGTTTCTTATACTACAAGCTAAACCTGTGATGTGTCTGCTTGTTTCTCTTGTAGTATGCAAACAGAATATTGGAGAAGAGCACCCCACTATGCAATGGTAGAGAAAGTAATGCAGATAAGGTTCAAGATAGTGAGAAAACCCTGTTGGTCTCCAAGAAAGGTGATAAAAACGATCTTGTAGACAGTGAGAAAACCCCACAGTCCTGCGTTGATGTAGTGTTCGAGTTACTGGCCAGCACCGCTGGCACAAGCTCTTCGAACTCGCTGCCTGAATCACTTCGGCTTCTTCTGTCTCACCTACAAGCTGAAAGGCATCAGTCAGCTGTGCTGCGGCAAGAAACCGAAGGACTGAGGAAGTCCCTGCAGAATTCAGATGCGTACTTTCTTGTGCAACAACAAGCGCTGGAGGATTTAAGCGCCAAACAAGAGAAAGTTAATAAACTTGCTAAGCATCTTGCCAGCAATATGGGTACCCAGCATATTGTTTCTTGAACTCTTCTGAAGTGGTTTCAGTTCTGGACTTGTTTTACTGTGGCGTTTATATGCTGATTTGTTCCCTATATTTGCACTGGTGGCGAACTTTGATGCCTAGTGGATGTAATATGTGTAATAGCCGTGATAGCCTAGCATAAGTTGTTTGCTTATTTATTTCCTTGTTGTCTTGTTTATTTGTTTGCTTGTAGTCAGTGCATTTGTTTTTCCGCGGTTTGCTAGTGGCTACAATAACCTATTTTTTTAAACTAGGCCACAATAACCATGGGCTAATATTTACTGTAGTGACACTAGGCCTCCTACGGGCCGTAGAAACAGTGGGCCTTCTACGGGCTGTAGAAACAGTAGGCCTTCTACGGGCCGTAGAAACAATGGGCCTTCTACGGGCCGTAGAAACAATGGGCCTTCTACGGGCCGTATCATCAATGGGCCTTATACGGGCGTATGATCGATTGGCCAAACATGGGCTAATAACAGGCCGCATTATGGCCGTAAACGGGCTAGAGTTGGAATCGTCCGTTCATGGGCCGACCATAACGGGCCATCGTTAATACGCCGTATTTGATGACGCTATGAAAACGGCCCAACATATTAACGGACTACAAACATGCCGACTGTAATCACGGCCTGAATTTGGCCCACAAGCAGAAAATGACAGTAACGGCTGTAAGTAAACAAATGCTGGAAATGAGCCCAAGAATAAATGGGCTCTGAGAAGGCCGAAAGATAACATGGGCTGGAAACGGCCGAACGGAATAACGGGCCGTTAATGGGTATAAAGTGATACAATGTTCATTATGGGCCAGTTTCACCATGGGCCGTTAATAGGTGTAAAGTGAAACACTGTTCATTACGGACCAGTTTCACCACAGGCCGTTAATAGGCCAAGAGTTACGTAGGGCCTCATATGGGCCAAAAGACGTCATGGGCCTTACATGGGCCAGAAGTGAAAACGGGCTGGATCATATTGGATGGCCCAAATGACGCTACTGGACCTAATTCAGATAGGGCATAACGGGTCTTGGGTTAGCGGGTTGTAAATGGGCTATATGCGAACAGGCCGTTAACAGGCTTTCCATGGGCCGGCCCGCCACCTTTTGACCAAGTCAAACGGGCCGGCCTTTTCACAGGAATGGGCCTCTGTTGGGCCGTGCCATGTGTCGACGTTAGGCGCCTTTTGTCCAATGAGTGGATGACATCTGTCCCAACGATGAGCCGACACGTGTTTCCTCTAGCCAATGATGATTTTACACATGGAAAATCCCCATTGGTCGGGGCTGTTAACGGGTTATCGGATCCAAAACCCAACCCAATAGCTTAACGGCGTTCCGTTACGGTGGATGCCACGTGTCGGTCACCCTTGACGAAAGCACTTCTGTGATGCGTGATTTATCGTCATGGAAGTGGACACTTCCGTGATGATAATTTTGGTAATGTCATGGAACACTTCTACGACAGCACATGTATGACTATCTTGATTCTGTCATAAAATCGTCATGGATGTACATGCATGACAAAAAATGGACCTACTGTGACAAACACATATCATCACAGAAGTGTATTTTTTTGTAGTGTTACAATACAGGCAAGAACTCCTTTTTGACTAATCCATTTTAAACTCCTTCAAAATCTTGTCAAGGTATGTACTCATTGAAAGTCTTATCAAGCGTCTTGATCTATCTCTATAGATCTTGATGCCCAATATGTAAGCAGCTTCACCGAGGTCTTTCATTGAAAAATTCTTATTCAAATATCCTTTTATGCTATCCAAAAATTCTACATCATTTCCAATCAACAATATGTCATCCAGATATAATATCAGAAATGCTACAGATCTCCCACTCACTTTCTTGTAAATGCAGTCTTCACCATAAGTCTATATAAAACCATATGCTTTGATTACCTTATCAAAGCGTATATTCCAACTCCGAGATGCTTGCACCAGTACATAGATGGATCGCTGGAGCTTGCACACTTTGTTAGCACCTTTAGGATCAAAAAACCTTTTGGTTGCATCATATACAACTCTTCTTTAAGAAATGCAGTTTTGACATCCATTTGCCACATTTCATAAAATGCGGCTAACATGATTCAGACAGACTTAAGCATCGCTACGAGTGAGAAAAGCTCATTGTAGTCAACACCTTGAACTTGTCGAAAACCTTTTGCGACAAGTCGAGCTTTGTAGATAGTAACACTACCATCAGTGTCCTTCTTCATCTTGAAGATCCATTTATTCTCAATGGCTTGCTGATCATTGGGCAAATCTACCAAAGTCCACACTTTGTTGTCATACATGGATCCCATCTCAGATTTTATGGCCTCAAGCCATCTGTCGGAATCTGGGCTCATCATAGCTTCTTCATAGTTCTTTGGTTCGCCATGGTCTAATAACATGACTTCCAGGACAGGATTACCGTACCACTCTGGTGTGGAACATGCTCTGTTCGACCTACGAGGTCCAGTAGTAACTTGATCTGAAGTTTCATGATCATCATCATTAGCTTCCTCTCTAGTTGGCGTAGGCATCACGGGAACAGATTTCACTGATGTGCTACTTTCCAATTCGAGTGAAGGTACAGTTACCTCATCAAGTTCTACTTTCCTCCCACTCACTTCTTTCATGATAAACTCCTTCTCTAGAAATGTTCCATTCTTGGCAACAAAGATCTTGCCTTCGGATCTGTGGTAGAAGGTGTACCAAATTGTTTCCTTAAGGTATCCTATGAAGATGCACTTCTCCGATTAGGGTTTGAGCTTATCAGGCTGAAGCCTTTTGACATAAGTGTCGCAACCCCAAACTTTAAGAAATGACAACTTAGGTTTCTTGCCAAACCACATTTCATATGGTGTCATCTCAACGGATTTAGACGGTACCCTATTTAACGTGAGTGTGGTTGTCTCTAATGCATACCCCCAAAAAGATAGTGGTAAATCAGTAAGAGACATCATAGAACACACCATATCCAATAAAGTACGGTGACAACATTCGAACACACCATTACGCTGTGGTGTTCCACGTGGCATGAGTTGTGAGACTATTCCACATTGTTTTAAATGAAGGCCAAACTTGTAACTCAAATATTCGCCTCCACGATCAGATCATAGAAAGTTTATTTTCTTGTTATGACGATTCCCTACTTCACTCTGAAATTCTTCGAACTTTTCAAATGTTTCAGACTTGTGTTTCATTAAGTAGATATACCCATACCTACTCAAATCATCTGTGAAGGTGAGAAAATAACGATACCCGCTGCGTGCTTCAACACTCATCGGATCACATACATTAGTATGCATTATTTCCAATAAGTCATTAGCTCGCTTCACCATTTCAGAGAATGGAGTTTTAGTCATCTTTCCCATGAGGCATGGTTCGCAAGCATCAAATGATTCATAATCAAGTGATTCCAAAATCCATCCGCATGGAGTTTCTTCATGCGCTTTACACCAATATGACCTAAGCAGCAGTGCCACATGTATGTTACACTATCATTATCAACTTAGCATCTTTTGGCATCAATATTATGAATATGTGTATCACTACGATCGAGATTCAATAAACCATTTACATCGGGTGTATGACCATAGAAGGTTTTATTCATGTAAACAGAACAACAATTATTCTCTGATTTAAATGAATAACCGTATTGCAATAAACATGATCTAATCATATTCATTCTCAACGCAAACACCAAATAACATTTATTTAGGTTAAACACTAATCCCAAAGGTAGAGGGAGTGTGTGATGGTGATTGTATCAACCTTGGAATTACCTCCAACACACATCGTCACCTCGTCCTTAACTAGTCTATGTTCATTCTGCAACTCCTATTTCGAGTTACTAATCTTAGCAACTGAACCGGTATCAAATACCCAGGGGTTGCTACGAACACTAGGAAAGTACACATCAATAACATGTATACCAAGTATACCTTTGTTCACTTTGCCATCCTTCTTATCCGCCAAGTATTTGGGGCAGTTCCGCTTCCAGTGATCATTCCCTTTGCTGTAGAAGCACTCAGTTTCAGGCTTGGGTCCAGCTTTTGGCTTCTTCACGTGAGTGGCAACTTGCTTGTCATTGTTATTGAAGTTTCCTTTCTTTTCCTTTGCCCTTTCTCTTGAAACTAGTGGTCTTTTTAACCATCAACAGTTGATGCTCTTTCTTGATTTCTACCTTCTTCGATTTTAGCATTGCGAAGAGCTCGGAATATTTTTCGTTATCCCTTGCACAGTATAGTTCATCACGAAGTTCTAGTAGCTTGGTGATAGTGACTAGAGAACTCTGTCAATCACTATCTTATCTGGACACTACAACAAATCCCCCTCTACAGCAACACATGTCTAGCAACGATGATAGCATGATGTGTTGTTTTTGTTGAACCTCCCACCTTCCCCACTTAGCGCACCTCTCTATACCCACCTCCATCTCGTTTCGTGCTAACCTCTCACGCATGAAGAGTTTTTCTATTCTCCCTTCATTTATACCTCTCACCCAAAAAAAGAGCGAGAGACAGGCCCGGCAGCTAGGGTTCCCACCACGCCGCCATCCCCTCGCTCACGGCCGCCGTCCCCTCGTCCTCGGTTCATTAAAGAACCTCAGTGAAGGCCCGCCTCCATCGCCACTTTGCCCACGGATCGGGGACGCACAGGTCGTCGTTGCCCATCTTCCTCGCGTGGGGGAAGGGGTCGCCGCCGCCGTTAATCCGCTCGACCGCAGATGAAGATGTCGCTTTTATTCCTCAGACAGCTAGGAACGACGCAAACACGGACGCACCCGTCCTCCTCAACCGCAACAATTCTGCAGGTCTTATCCTGTCCCTCGCGCATCTGCAATTCTGAAATTTTATCTCTTAAAAGTTATATTCTCCGTTGCCCTCGCCCATCCTTGATTTTCCTTGCTGGCCGCACCTTACAGGCTACAAAATCGATGTAGTACATCCTCATAGAGGCTTGTCCTTGGCGCACAGCAGCACATGCTGACTTCAAACCTATACTTAGATTTCCTATTTTACTTGGATAACTGAAAGGAACCATTTAACTGACAATCTGACACATAAATTTCTCATAGGAGCAAATACAGGATTCTTCTGCTCAAAATTGAGCAAATAGAAAACATGGTTTCTGCAGAGAGACCAAAAGTTGATGAACGTGTCAAGTTGACGAACAAGTTGATGTGCGGTACTTTGCTTAGCGTGTCCCCATGCTTTCTCTCTTGAAAAATATTGTGCTCATGTGTTTCTATAGCCTGCAGGTTTGCTCAGGAAGTGACAATAATTTCATGGTGATCAACGAAAAGGGCGTTGATCCTTCACCCCTGGATCTCCTATCCAAAGCAGGGGTAATCAATTCTGACTTGGTACAACATGATGGTTCTACACTTATATTCAACCTTGATCTGTTTGGGGTTCCAGTTTAGTTAAGAACGTGTGTCATGGTGTCACCAGCTGAACTAGGATTTCTACATGGGCCAATGCATGTTCGTATGGTTTGTAACTATACTAAGGCCTAAGCATAACGATTGATGTTCCAAGTGATGCATGCACATCTCTCTATGGCCCTTCATTTTTTTTCTTGTCCTAAACATGCCAAGTAACATATATGTTTTGTTCCCCGACAAGTCGCTCCCTCCCCAGGGGCAACACGGGCGGCGACCAAATCGTCAAGGCCTCCGGCCACCCCACCCCTTCCTCCCCCTCGCCGTCGCCGGCGCCTCTCGCGGGCAAAGCTTGTGTGGAGCAGGCGGCGATAGGGCTCCTTTTTTCTCTACGGCGGACGGTGCCTCCCTCGAGCAGGGGAGCTCTTGGCGGCGTGGCGTCAGGTGGAGGGCGGCGGCCGGCACGGCGTCGCGCCTCTCGCGTCTCGGGCGTCCGTGCGCTGCGGCTTCGTCGACATGGGGGCGCTGGTGGCGGCGTGCGTGGCGCTTGCTGCTGCCCGTACTTTGGAGATCGGATCCGCCCGGATCTGGCTCCCCTACGGCGGCTGCGTCTCGCGGACGCTGGCAATCCGGGGCTGCGGCCTCGGTCTGGGCTCCCGGCATTGCCTCGGTGTGGACGGCGCGCGTGCGCGCGGCAGTGGCTCAGCTCCGGAAGTGCGCGTGGGGCGTAGATTGATGGCCGGGTGCGGCGACCAGTGGCTGGGCGTGGTGGATACGCTGCTCTGGAGTGCGCGGTGTGCTGCGGGGGGAGCTCGTCTGTTCTGCTCTCGCTCGTGTGGCTCCGACTGGATCTGGTGCGAGCTCGTGCTTCGATTTGGATGCTGTGCGACGTGGGTTGCTGCGGTGGTGGTGGTCACGGTGGTGCTGCGGTGGTGGAAGACGGCTTTAGCCAGGGGGTGGTGCGTCTCTGGTCACGGTGGATCATGGGATCCTGCGACCAGAATGAGGTCGGCCTCAACAGGTGGTGGTTGGTGGGCAGTGGTCGGTGGTGGTTGGTGGTCGACACATCTCCGGGAGAAATCTTTGCTCCAATCTTCATTGGAGCCGGAGACGGCGGCGCCTGTGGGTGCCGTGATCTTTCTTGGAAGCGTCGTCTTGGAGCTGTGCTCCTCCTCCCCACGGCTTTAGCTCCGGAGGGAAACCTCAGATCCGCTGGATCAGGCGATGGAGGCGTCTTCGTGTCTTTCTCCGCCTTGGGGGCATCGTCTCGGAGCCGGCTATGACTTGGAGTCTGGTGGATTGCGGCATCTTCGCCGCGTGTTTGCTGAGGTGGGGCGTTGGTTTTTGTTTGACAACGATGATGGCGTCGAGTGGAGCTCCGATCGCGGCGTGGACTTCGGTAGTCGGTTATTCCCGGCGTGTCCGAGGTGCTCTTCCGTGGGTTGCTTGGTTGCTTTGAAGTCGAAGCTGCGGTGGAGCGGGTCCAGGTGGTGACGATGACATGCGCTTGGTGGTCGTTTGCGGTGGGCATGGTCGACGCAACTCCTGCATATTTTCCTTGTGAGGCTTGTCGTCAAAGTCAGAGCTGTCAGTTGCTTGTGCGTGTGGTCTTCCGGTGGCATGGTGCCGTCGTGGTTTGTCCCATGTCGGTGGCCAGGTTGGCCGGTGGTGCCCATGTCATATGGGTTGGGTTGTATCGGTTTTAGCCTGGTTTTCCGTCAATTAACCTGGCAATTCTCTTCTTCTTAATCAATGAAAATGGCAAATCTTTTGCCTCTTTCAAAAAAAGACAGCTACTAATTTCGTCAGTAGTTAGTGGCTGGGTACATATGAATTTGTTTTGTAAGAACCATTTTCTGATGTTGATTAAGCTTCTTGCTTGCTATCGGTAGAAATGTGGATTCAATAATAAACCTTCTACCACACTATATGCTCCTATACAAAATTTCAGCAACATCTCTAATTCAGTTCAGACCAACAGCAGAAAGTAGTCGTATTCTACAACCAGTGCAGCTGCCAGTACGTACTAGCAAAAATAATCACAATAAATCTTTCCTCACAAGTACAGAATTGGAATATGTTTATTTTGCATGATTGGTTGAGTCAGTCTGGCCAAACAAGTTCAAACAAGACTTGGTGCTCAAGTGTAAATGTATAATCCCATGCGCCTAGTAGCAGTCTAGCTTCTGAACTAAAAGATACTACTCTCACCATCCCAAAATAAGTCTTTGATTTATTACAACTTCTGTTGAGTACAAGATAAGGGTAGGCGTGATGACGAGCAGAAGTGGATTCGATAGTTCATACTAGTCTTGCTCTTTCCCCTTTCTGTTTCTTAGTTCACTAAGCATGTCTTCTCTCTATTCATGAGTTGATTACTCCCAACTGTCCCAAATCTGATGATGATCTTTTTGCGTTGTCTATTCTGCAGGTTCTGAGAATTTTATTCATGGATCAGGAAATTATAATGTGTGACTTTGTAATTATCAGGTAACTATGAAGTTTTGCGTGATGTAGATTATTTAAAAGATTTTCAAGTTGTTGGCACTGAGATTTCTCCTAATACACCATAGGAGGCATGACTATGAATCATCCCAAGCATGAGTGGTATGAGAGTAAGGTGATGCAAAAATAATTAGTGCGAAGACCTCTCGAATATGGAAATACTCAGTTCTGTATAGTCGGTACTGTTGATTACCTAGATGCAAAAGAAGGACCTAGATTCCAAGCATGGTGATGACCTGTGTGTATTATTGTTATTTAGATGCAAAAAAGGACATGAATATAGGTTGCATAATCTCCAATGTTCTTTAATAAATTCATGTTGAAGAAGTATTTGTATTCAGATTATTAATTAGCCCCACATCTATGTATAAATTTACGTCTTGTAAATCACATTTGAACGGTGCTCATTTAAATTTTACTGCTCTATTAACCTGATTTTCTCTACTGTAAGTTACTCATCCCATATTGTTGTTGTAGATCACCAAGATAAATTGATGATGCATGGCTCAGATGTTGACTGGAAGGTTAAGAATGGAGCTACCGCAAGACAATTAGAATTGTCATTTTTAGGATCAATGATTCAGACATTATAGTTGACTGCAAGGTCAAGAATTGGGCTACTACTAGATAGTTTCACCAAGATAAATTGATGATGCATTGCTCGGATGTTGATTGCAAGGTTAAGAATGGAGCTACAACAAGACAACAAGAATTGTCATTTTTAGTTTCAATGATTCAAATATTATAGTTGATTGCAAGGTCAAGAATTTGGCTACTACTAGATAGTTTCACCTCTTGTAAACTTTGGATATCTTTGTAATGCAGATTGTTGATTCAACATATTAAGATATTTCTGTTTATTATATTCCTGTGTACTATTGGTATTGACCTAATGATTATGGATTGCAATATATCTTTGTTAATTTTTTGTGCTATGTTATCTGTTATGTCGATTTGAGGTTCCTTTTGTGTAGGGTACCGGCAACGCATATGAAGTGTTGTTGGTCTCTAGGTCTATACGTTGCTACCTAACAACGTTTCTACATGTCGTTTACCAACGCAAGCATATACGTTGTTGTAGCTCCTTGCAATGCCACCAACGGCAACGCATACTAATCCGTTGGTGTAGACCTTAGCAACACATATATGGACATACGACAACGCATTGATGTGTTGCTGAAGGGGGGTTCCTGTTGTAGTGGGAATATTAACTCCCACTTGATTCAAGTGATTGTAAAACCCAAACATACTGAGTACATGCTCACTCGTTGATCTATTCTCCTCCATCTTGTAGGCAAAGTACTTGTCAGAGGTCTCATATGTCTCTACACGGGCATGAGTTTGAAATACCAATTCCAGCTCTTGGAACACCTCATATGCTCTATGGCGTTCAAAACATTTTTGAAGTCCCGGTTCTAAGCCGTAAAGAATGGCGCACTAAACTATCAAGTAGTCATCATATCGAGCTTGCAAAACGTTCATAACGTCTGTATCTGCTCCTGCAATAGGTTTGTTACCTAGCGGTGCATCAAGGACATAATTCTTCTATGCAGCAACAAGGATAATCCTCAGATCACGGATCCAGTCCGCATCATTGCTACTATCATCTTGCAAATTTTCTCTAGGAACATATCTAAAATATATAGGAGCTATATTGCGAGCTATTGATCTACAACATAGATATGCAAATACTGTCAGGACTAAATTGCCGATAACTTTTACAAGAGACAATCATAAGGCTCCTGCCGGTTGCCGATAACTTTTACAAAACATGATCGTCTCATACAACAACGTATATCACATCATGTCTTGACCATATCACATTACAACATGCCTTGCAAAAACAAGTTAGACGTCCTCTACTTTGTTGTTGCAAGTTTTACGTGGCTGCTATGGGTTTCTAGCAAGAACCGTTCTTACCTACGCATCAAAACCACAAAGGTGATTTATCAAGTTTGTTGTTTTAACCTTCAACAAGGACCGGCCGTAGTCAAATTTGATTCAACTAAAGTAGGAGAAACAGACACCCGCCAGCCACCTTTATGAAAATCTACTTGCATCTCTGTCGGTGGAACCGGTCTCATGAACATGGTCATGTAAGGTTGGTCCAGGCCGCTTCATCCAACAATACTGCCGAATCAAAATAAGACATTGGTGGTAAGTAGTATGACGATCACCGCCCACAACTCTTTGTGTTCTACTCATGCATATCATCTACGCATAGACCTGGCTTGGATGCTACTATTGGGAAACATTGCATGGAAAACAAAAAGTTTTCTACGCACACGCAAGATCTATCTGGGAGATGCATAGTAACAAGAGAGGGAGAGTGTGTCTATGTACCCTTGTAAACCTAAAGCGGAAGCTTTTGACAACGCGGTTGCTGTAGTCGAACTTCTACTAGCTCCAACTGATCAAGCACCGAAACGTACGGCACCTTTGTGTTCTGCACAGGTTCAGCGCGATGATGTCCCTTGCCTTCTTGATCCAGCAAGGTGTTGAGGAAGTAGATGAGTTACGTCAGCACGACGGTGTGGTGACGGTGATGGTGAAGTGATTCTCGCAGGGCTTCGCCTAAGCACTGCAAAACTATGACCGAGGGTGTAAACTATGGAGGGGGCGCCACACACGACTAACGGTTGTTATTATGTGTTCTAGGCGCACCCCTCCCCACATATATATAGGTGGGAGGGGAGGAGAGGCAGCCATGGGGCGCCCCCCTCCGCACTACTGCCACCAAGCCAACGGGCGAGACCCCGTTCTTCCTCGTCTACGAAGCAGAGGCGGTTCTCCCTCATGAGGTCAAGCCTCGCTCCGTGTAGGTCCTGGCGTTTTATGAGGCGCAGCAAGATGCCATGCGGGGGATGGACCTCGTGCTGGTGGAGGAACACCGCCGTGAAGCCACACTACGGGCAGCAAGATACCAGCAGACGCTACGGCGGTACCACTGCCGCAGCATCCGCCCCAGGACGCTTGAGGTAGCTGACCTCGGATTGAGGCGGGTGCTCTCCAGGGAAGGGCTGCATAAGCTTTCACCCATGTGGGAGGGCCCGTTCAAGGTCGTCCATGTATCCAGGCCTGGCTCCGCGCGCCTGGAGACTCAGGGTGGGGTACCCGTCCCGAACGCCTGGAACATCCAACACCTCCAGAAGTTCTACCCCTGAAGAAAGGCCCGGTGCATGTGAAGAAGGCCCAGTGCATGTGAAGCTCGCCACCCAAAGAAAGGCTCGGTGCCTGTGAAGAAGGCCCAGTGCCTGTGAAGCTCGCCGCCCGAAGAAAGGCCCGGTGCCTGTGAAGAAGGCCCAGTGCCTGTGAAGCTCGCCGCCCGAAGAAAAGCCCGGTGCCTGTGAAGAAGGCCCAGTGCCTGTGAAGCTCGCCGCCCGTGACACTCTCACGTAATAATGAGTGGGGATGTACACGCCCCCGAGTCTCAGGAGTGCCGCCCTTGGGCCTCGGGGGCTCCTTCCCATGCCCAGTGGCAGCACTTAGCTCCGCGTTGTTGAGAAGATGTCGAAAACTAGACTAGGTGCCGGACGCGGCTTTTCATTTGCTTTCTGCGGTTGGCTCGCTCTTCCTCGTTTGAACCTTGATTAAAGTTGCTTCTGGTGTTCTTTGCCGGTTCTGTTCCATCGTCTTCTTCCTCTGTTTTCTGTCTTCAGCTCTTTGTCTGACTTGCTCTCTCTCGCAAGCCTCGCGAGGGGGCTGTGCGGGTGCCCTCGCAAGTCTTCTCCTTCTGATTTTCATGAGGCCTTCTCGTTCGAGTTCGCAGCGGGAGCACCCCTCTCAGTCTGTGCCCCTCGAGTACCACGACACGATGCGCCAGGCCATGACCGCCAGCCCTTGCGGCCAAGGTTCGAAAAATGATAGTCTCTCAATGAGTTTTGCAGCTCTTAAGGCGCCCGACGAGGCCTGAAGCAGGCACTTTGCAAGGCGGAAACTACTTCAAACGTGCCAAGCTAAGTTGTTCCTACACGCAGACGCATAACAACGACGCCATGACATAGCATAGGAACAATAAATGCAGCATGTTAACTAGGAAACCATAGTTTGTTACACCCCCCACGGGGCCCCATACTTGTCTCTCTCGATGCAGGAAAGAAGGAAAAGAAAACAAAAGCAGCACGCGCCCTACAGCAGTTCATGAGGAGGGATTTCCGGCGACCTCCTGAGCTCAGCCATACCCCGCCTCGCGCTTCACCAAAGCGCAGCGACAGGACGCCCTGCTGCCGCCCTCAAGGCGGACACGGCGGCGTGGCGGCTGGTCATAGCCGCCGCTGGAGGAGTTGTCTATGGAGGAGGTGCCGCCGAAGCTTGACGAGCCGCGGTCGCCACCGGGGGCGGGTTCACCTTCGCCCTCATCACGACCGTTGCCAAGACAGAGCACCTCGTCACCATCATCGTCTTTAGGCAGCACCCAATGCGGCGGCCATCTTCTCCAAACACCCTCACGTAGAGGGTCGCATCGCCATCATACTTGAAGTGGAGGGTGCACCTCCCGCCAAGACCACGTGCGCGGGTAAACGTCTACCAGCCTTGGTCCAAGGTTGCGTTGCTGATGACGGAGACCTCCACCGCAACCCAGGAGGCCCTGCTACAGCAGCCGTCCGCCTGCAACCAGAGCCCGCCTGGGCCAGCGGCCGACAGCTCACCGATGAAGGAGCGCGGGAGCTGAAGCCAGTTGCCAGTCGGGCTATCCGACCACACAGCAAATTCCGGCAGCACCTCCACTGAGTGGAAGCGCGGTCGGGGAAGCCGCGCGGCCACAACACGCCTTCCTCCACCAATCGGGCTGCCTCGACATGGGCGGCCCCCACGATGTGAAGGACCACTGCTGCGGCCGCGGAGAGCCATGGTGGGGGTTGCGGAGTGCTTGCGAGGGCGCCTGCGTCCGCGCTTGGGCAGAGGAGAGCCAGGCCCTTCCTGGCGAGCCTTCCCCTTTTCTGTGGCCGAAAACCTTTTCGCAGGTGCCATGGGGGCGCTGCAAGCAACAGGAGCGAGGAAGAAGAAGCGAGCGGAATGGGAAGAGATGTGCGATGGGGGCTCTCGCCCCCCCTCATTTATAGCCCAAGGGAGCCAACCGTCGGCCTCCTCGATCACAGGTAATGATAACCCTTTTTGCATGCAGCAGGGACTTGTCAAGTCGAGCAGTTGCCGAGGCAGCGTGGGATAGCGGAGACGCCCACGTCCAATCTGTAGCCATGCGTCGACCAAGGACGCAGGCTGTTGGGGCCCGCGGCGCTCCGCACTTGCCCTTTGGCTTTGACGCTAAGCCAAGCCCGAGCGCGCCTTGGGCCCGGGGGCTACTGTCGGCGTTCTGGGAATGGGGGTCCCCAGACTTGACTGCCTGCGGCCCATGTCGTGGCTTCACCAGTGGCCCAGTACAGCCCGTCTTCATCAACCAACGCTCAAGACCCTTGCGAGGGGCCAAGCCTCGTGGGGCGGACGATGCAAGGCCTCCTCGGGGACGCCTAACCAGGCAGGCTCGCGAGGAGGCGGAGAGATTAAGGCAAGGGGTGCAAGCCATGACGACCAAAGCCAGGCGGGCGCCAAGTGGGCACTAGCCTGTGCAGTGTCCTTGTTTCCCCTTTGGTGCTAAGAGGGCAAGAGCAGGCGTGGAGTACCGAGGCATCAGGCAAAGGTTTCCATATCGGTGCAACAATACCAAGACCTGCAGGACGGAGGTCACCTGGAGCCCAAGACGGCGTCACCACCAGCGCCTTTGACAGGCGAAGACCACCTTTAGTCAGGATAGCTTGTACTAGCTATCCCCTTTCAAATTGGCCGTTGTTGGATCCCTTCCCTCTCAATATTTGGGGAGAGGACCAGGGCCTCTATAAATAGGGCTAGCCACCACAGTAGAGGGGGATCAGATCCAGGGACAAATCAATCCCCCCTGAGCAAACCACCAAGCACAAGAACACCTCTCCTCAGGAGGCTGTTCTCCCTTGTACTGTTCATCATCAGCCCAAGAGGCAATCCACCACCACACATAGGAGTAGGGTATTACACCACAATGGTGGCCCGAACATGTATACGTCTTGTGTCTCTCGTATTGTGAGTTCATCGTGCTAGCTTAGAGATCGCGGCAAGGCTAAGAGCGAGATTTGGTAGGGGGAAATCTTCGTGCGCACCCCAGTGTTCGAACCTCAAGCATTTTGCCGGAACCCGATATCCGATAGCCGCTCTTTACGCTGCATCGCGAACGATTGTTCAACCACCGTATGATGTGGAACGCGACATAGTTTCACATCATGCCGCCGGCTCGCAACTACTGGCCGGCTTGTATACGACCGTTCGTTGCATGTTTAGCTGCTCTATGTGTGTGATTGCTCGTGGTTGAGGCGGCCATGACATGCTCTGCTCGAGTCCCACCGCGCGCGCTCTGCTCTCGCGTCCCTCCGCGTGCTCTACCGGCATCCCTCCACGCGTGATGCCAGTGTTTTGGGCCGGCGCACGATCACATACGTACGTGCTACCATTATGCATGCGGTTGTGCCGGGCACGATGCCACGATGCAGTTACCCGTTGCAAAAACTGCCATGAGGACATGCCGAGAATCCAGGCCGCGCGACCCCCATTTATTCCCACGACCATTTACCTTCATCTCTCGCGCCACACGACATAATAAGCACACCCACGACGACACATATAGAGAGGACATCCAGCGGCTCCAATGGCACTCCCCGTGGCTCCAATGGAGCTCCTAGCGGCCGACGACGACAACGGGGGGCAGTTCACCATGCATCACGTAGTGGATACCCACATGAGGGGGAAGGACCTCTTGGTGGTGTACACGAATGAGCCGGTCTTAGTGGAGAGCTCCATCCAAATTATGGAGCAGTTGTTTGCTGAGGACAAGTACCAAGCGGTCGACTTCGACCTCGAGTTCACCAGCAGTCGTGCCGGGCAAGATCAAAAGGTTGCCATCACCAATTGTGCGTGCGACATGACACCCTCGTCTACCACTACCACCTGGCCACTAGGCCCTGCGAGCATTTCTCCAGGTTTACTAACAACTCCGACTATAGTTTCGCTATGGTGGACACCACCAACAATCTAAAAGCGCTCAAGGTTTCATGCTTGACCTACCAGAATCTTGTCACCATCCGTGACCAATACAAGGTCCGGGGCAGCACCAACAACAAACATAACTCCATGGTTGACCTCGCCTCATCCATCATCGACTCCTACTACATGAAGATGAAGGATGAGAGCAAGAAGGACAAGAACGCCTGGCACATTGCCTGGCATCAGAGACTGGATGAAGAACACGTCAAGTACGCGGCCAAGGACGCGTACACAACTACGAGATGTACAGTCGGATCATTGACATGATCACTAGCGGACCTCCCCGATGGGCATGGTATGGCGCCTGCAACACCTTAATTTTGAGCAAAAAAAATTTATAACTAGTATGCATCAATCGCTAGCAGAAGACTGCCTCGTCGCTGTTAATACACGTGATGGGCCAACGGCCCGACGCAGCGAGCGGCAAGATGGGCCAACACCCAGACACGCGAGGCAGCCAGCAGGTTCGAGCATCCACGCGAGCGAGCAGAGACGCAACGCACGCACTCGACCACTCTGTTCTCTCCCTAGTCCCCACGACGCCAACCCTAATCCCGGTGGTGGCGGCGGCTGGACAGGTCTCCAGCCTCCAGGAGTGGGCGGGGCAGGCAACAGCGAGTGACGGCAGGGCAGGCAACGGTGGCGCAGTCGGGGGGGGGGGGGGCTAGAGGGCGGCGGCTTCGTGGCAGCAAGCGGCGTCTTCAGCCGGGGCCTAGGCCCTACGCCTAGCAGCAACAACAGCAGTCTGGCCAGCACAGTCACGGCCAGATTGCCCGAAGATGGAAAGGAAGAGGAAGGCAATAGGAAATCCAAAGGAAAGGGGAGGAGGTGATTTCTCGATTTTCCTGAAATTTTGTTGCAAATTCTAGAAGTAGCTTGAAGCCTCAAATTCAAGCAGATTGTAGTGACATATTAATGTTGTGAACACTCTGGATGTGAATTGCGGATTTGAAAAGATATTTTTAAGTGCTTGGTAGTGGCAGCAACTCGAAATCGAATCCAAGTACTCGTGAAAGTGTCAATGTTTCGGCACATGCCACTCATCAAGATCAAGTGAGTTCGGTGCAAGTAGAGCATAAAAATTTGATGCAAACTGAACAAGTGGAAGAACAAACTACAAATTCTCTTGAAGCTATAGTGGAAGAGAATGTTGAAGTTTATGAAGTTGAAGGTATATCTGTTTTTAGTGAAGATTATATAAATGGTGATCCTAGACTTCGTATTCCACTTGATTGATTTGCCCCCAACATTAGAGATGATGTTAGATTTGCTTATATATGAATGGGTGCAACTCGACCAACTAGTTGCACTCCCCCCCCCCCCAAATATAAATGGAAGATGCTTTCGGCCACAATGGTATAAGGACTTTGATTGGTTGGAATATAGTGTAACAAAGCTTAAGGCCTATTGCTTCTATTGTTATCTTTTTAAGCATGACCGAATGGATGATAAATTTGAGCATGATGTTTTCTCCAAATTGGGTTTTGACTGTTGGAAAAATGCGGTTGTAGCATTCTGTAAACATGTTGGTGGGCCATGTAGCATCCACAATATTTCAAAAACAGCATGTGATGATTTTAAAAATCAAGGGGCAAGTGTGAAAAGTAAAGTTACAACTTACAACAAAGGTTCACTAGTCAAGTATGAAACTCGTGTGGATACATCTTTGGGCATTGTAAGTTATCTAGCATTGCAAGGTGAACCATTTCGTGGGCATGATGAATCCAGTACTTCTTTGAACAAGGGGAATTTTTTAGAGTTACTTGATTGAGTGAAAGAAAGAATTCCAGAAGTGAAGGTTGCATTTGATGAGCTATGCCCTAAGACTGCCAAAATGACTTATGGAAAAATTCAAAAAATCCTTGCTAAACATTGTGCACAAGCGGTCACCAAGGCAATCAAAGAAGAGATGGGTGATTGTCTTTTCTCTATTCTTATTGATGAGTGCCGTGATATATCGGTGAAAGAACAAATGGCCATGGTAATCAGGTACGTCTTTAAGTTTTTGAAGTGTCTATGTGCTTTTTGATCATTTTGTTCTATGTAGAGTGGTCAACTAATTATATGACTTCCTGTAGGTATTTGTGCAAACAAGGAGAGACTATTGAACGCTTTTTAGGTATTAAGCATGTTCCGGACACAACATCTGCTTCTTTAAAGAAGGCATTATTGGAGGTTTTTGCTAAGCACGGTCTAGTTGTTGCACGACTACGAGGGCAAGGGTATGATGGGGCATCTAATATGAGAGGAGAATTCAATAGCCTTCAGAAGTTAATTCGAGATGAGAACCCATATGCTTTCTATATCCATTGCTTTGCCCACCAACTGGAGTTGGTGGTTGTTGCTGTTTCGAGATGTTGCAAGGGTGTTGAGGATTTTTTTGAATATGTGACCATGATTGCTAATCTCAGTACTTCATCTTGCAAGAGGAAGGATAAATTGCTTGACAAGCAAAAAGAGGTTCTTTTGGATAAGATTAAGAGTGGTGAGATGCCGACGGGAAGAGGGAAAATCAAGAAACATCCTTAGTCAGACCTGGAGATACAAGATGGGGCTCTCATTACACAACCTTATCTCGCATTGAATCAATGTGGGATGCAGTCATAGAGGTTTTGGGCATTGTTGAGGATGATGTGCGTGTTCCATGTAGGGTGGGAGGTTTGGTTCATCAAATGGAGACTTTTAGCTTTGTGTTCATCTTGAAGATGATGCTAAAAATCCTTCGCATGAAAAATGATTTGTCTCTTCTATTGCAAAAGAAGGATCAAGATGTTGTTCATGTATGTGATGGATCGTGCTATATGTATCTAGTCTGCTCGATATATTTTGTTCATGTAAACATACATGCATCTAAAATTGTAATTATCTCATTTCAGGCAGTGTCATTGGTTACGGATGTGAGAACACGTTTGATCAACTAGAGAAATAATGGTTGGGATCCACTCTTCGAAGATGTCAAAGCCTTTTGCACCAAAAACGACATTCCGATACCAAATATGGATGACATCTTTACAAAGTGGGGAAAATCAAGAAAAGGTGGACAAAACAATGTCACAGCTGATCATTTTTTTCCGCGTGGACACCTTCTATGCTGCTATAGACTCCATCCCCACAGAGTTTGATCATCGTTTTAATGAGGTATCTTCAGAGCTGCTCCAGAACTTCTCTTGTCTTGACCCAAGAAACTCCTTTTCTAGGTTCAATGTGAAAAAGATTGCTAGACTCACAGAGATTTGTCATGATGATTTCTCAGATTATGAACGTGAACATATAGTTGATAACCTAGAGCTATTCATTATCCATATGAGAAGAATTGAAGACTTTAGAGCTTGTCATGATATTGCAAGTCTAGCTAAAAAGATGGTTGAACTTGAAAGGCATGTCATGTTTCCTGCTGTTTAGCGCCTCATTGAGTTGGCATTGCTACTACCGGTAGCAATGGCAACAGTTGAAAGAGCCTTCTCATCAATGAAAATCATCAAGACTGAGTTGCGCAGCAAGATGTCTGATGGCTGGTATCAGTGTCAAAACCGGCGGATCTCGGGTAGGGGGTCCCGAACTGTGCGTCTAGGCGGATGGTAACAGGAGACAAGGGACACAATGTTTTTACCCAGGTTCGGGCCCTCTCGATGGAGGTAAAACCCTACTCCTGCTTGATTGATATTGATGATATGGGTAGTACAAGAGTGGATCTACCACGAGATCAAGGAGGCTAAAACCTAGAAGCTAGCCTATGGTATGATTGTTGTAATGGTTGTGTCCTACGGACTAAAACCCTCCGGTTTATATAGACACTGGAGAGGGCTAGGGTTACACAGAGTCGGTTACAATGGTAGGAGATCTACATATCCGTATCGCCAAGCTTGCCTTCCACGCCAAGGAAAGTCCCATCCGGACACGGGACGAAGTCTTCAATCTTGTATCTTCATAGTCTTGGAGTCCGGCTGACGATGATAATCTGGCTATTCGGACACCCCCTAGTCCAGGACTCCCTCAGTAGCCCCTGAACCAGGCTTCAATGACGATGAGTCCGGCGCGCATATTGTTCGGCATTGCAAGGCGGGTTCCTCCTCCGAATAATTCATAGAAGATTGTGAACGCCAGGATAGTGTCCGGCTCTGCAAAATAAATTCCACATTCCACCGTAGAGAGAATAATATGTACACAAGTTCAATCTGCTGGCGTATTTTGCGGCATGACGTCAAGCCACTACCAAGCCTTTACTTGAATCGTTTTTTATTATACCACCTCGGCGCGTTTAGTGAAGCGGTTTCCTTGGCACGTCTTGTCGAAGCAGAGATCGTGTTCCCCTTATTCTGGGATTCCCATCAATACGGACGTGGGTAACCCAACCGTGCCTGTTGCCAAGCCCCCTCTATCGGAGGCGAGTCCCGAACGGTCACGGGGACGGCTCTTGATATTCTCCCTCTTTATAATGGGACCAAGGCTTGTTTCTTTTCTTCTATCCTCAACCGAATCTATTCCTTGCCCCGAGTTCCAACACCCAGAGCCCCAGATTCGAGCGCTTTAGACCTTCAACAATGTCTGGCTCCGACCTACAGGGCCGGTGGATGCCCTCCTCCGTCACGGAGGAAGACGTGCTAAAGCTGCGAGAGGCCAAGTACCTGACTTACGAGATTTCGCATAGATTGCCCGCCGCAGGGCAAGTCACCCCCAACCCCGAGCCCGGCGAGTATGTCGTGTTTGTATCCCACCTCCGTCGGGGTTTAGGCTTCCCGATGGATCCTTTTGTGAGAGGGCTCATGTTTTACTATGGGTTGGAATTCCACGACTTGGCTCCGTAGTCCATCCTCCATATCTCTTCGTTTATTGTCGTCTGCGAAGCCTTCCTCCGCGTTGCCCCTCACTTCGGCTTATGGCTTAAGACCTTCGACGTGGAGCCGAAGATGATCGAGGGGCGTCAAGCAGAGTGCGGCGGGGCGGTTGTAAGCAGAAGGGCCGATGCTCCATGGCCTGAGGGCTCTTTTCAGGAGGAGCTCGGCTTGTGGCAGCAGGAGTGGTTCTACATAACCGCTCCCAGGGGCAGCAGGCAGAAGCCGCCGCCCATCTTCCGCTCGGGCCCTCCACAGCGGCTGATGTCATGGGTCAGCCAAGGGCTTAACTGGGGACCGTCAAAGGACGTGCCCCTACTGCAGGGCCGGATTCAAGACCTCCAGGCGAGGGAGATCGATCTGGTCGTGGTGATGCTGGTCATGTTGATTAGGCGTCTCCTGCCCTGCAAACGCCGTCCTCTCCGGCTGTGGGAGTTTAATCCGGAGGGACCACGAATTCTTCAACACTTCATGGGTACGACACCCGTGGAGATGTACAAACTGTTCTTCGGATCACGAGAGGCGTGTCCGGAATTGACCGAGGATGCCGGCCTAAGCTGCAACTGCCCGGATACACAAGTAAGTAACTCCGTGTCCGGACATACCGTTTGTTTGCCTTTCTATGATTCGCCTTTTGACCAATCGTCCTCTTAAACAGGAGTGGATAGCGCAAGCAAAACTGATACGGTGTCCGGCCCCCCTCCCAGAGACCGCGCCGGATCCCGTGCTGGTCAGGATGCTGGAGGTTGCGCCTTCAGAGGAAGGCGAAGGGGAGAATAGAGGAACTACTGCCTCAACCAAGGAGGCTTTTGAGGAAGGGGGGATCGAGAATCCCTCCTTCCAGGGGGAGAAGAGGACCGCCTCCGAAAACCCGGAGGCCAAAGCCCCGAAGCGGGGGAAGAAATCTTCACCAGAGGGTCCTGCGTCGGGAGAGGCTCCGGCCGCACAGTCTCCCCTAAAGAATCAGCCCTCCAGCGAGCCGTAAGTAGAAAACGGGGAGTTTTGTAATAAGGGACATCCCTAATTGTGCTTCTGAGGATAACTTAAGTTTTCACCTTGTAGTTCGGATCTCCGTCCTTCTCAGATGAGCTCGTCTTCGGGGGAACTCCGTCCGGAGATGATGGAGAGCGAGACGCCTCCATCTGACGCACCATCGTATAGGGCGGACGAGCCTGAAGTGTCATCACGGAGGGTATCCCCGAGTCCGGCAGGACCGAATAGTTCGGCGCCAACTGGTGTGCGGCCGGGGGAGCTGAAGGATCTGCTTGAGAGGGCGTCTATCTCAGAAGGTCACCGTACACTAATGAGTATAGTGATTGAAAGAATTTCATCCGCCGAAGGCGGATTGCGTGATGCCGTCAGGAGTTTGCTGGCGGGGTTTGAGGTACGTAAAAATAACATACCCTTTGACAGTTTTACACATAAAGTGCGCCCTATATAGATAGTAGCCCCTGAGACTCGGTAGGGTGTCGAGAACGACAGCGTGCCGAGGATCGAAATCCCAGGTATTTGTTTTCGACTTTCCTAAGCAGGTGGCGGATAGTTCGGTGGCTAGCCGGACTGATGGAGTTGCTGAACTAAAGCAGCAGCTCGATGTTGCGGATGCGGACATCGCGCTGGTCAATAAACGACTTGACGAGTCACAAGGTAGGTATTTTCTCCGTGGTCACCTAGTAAGGGAGCCGAAGCCCACTTCTTACAACATGTGTGCTAAATGCAGATGGTGCCGCTGCTGTGGAGAGCCTTCGGGCAGAACTTGCTCAAGCCAAGGAGCAAGCCAGAAGGAGTGATGCGGCTGCCTCGAGGTCGGCCGAAGGGCTAGAAGCCGAAAAGGCTGCACACTGCCGAAGCAGGGAGGAGATGGCCGAAATGGCCGTGAAGTTAAAAGATGCTACCGACCGCAATGAGGTTCTTGAAAAGGAGCGCCTAGCGGAGCGAGAAGACCTGGGGAAGGCCACCGCCGAAGCCAAGGATGCCCGTTCTGTAATGCGGGCTATAAAGGAGGAGCTGCGCCAGGCCAGAGACATTGTGGCTGGCAAGCCCTTTCTGCTGCGCCGAAGGTTTACGGATCCAAAGTATGCTCAACTTGGCTAGATATGGGGTCTGGAGGATCCTTATATGGACTTAGCGGCGAGTGCGGCAGATGTCGTTGTGCACTTCCGAAGTCAGAAGGATCACAAGACGGAAGAGCTGTTTTGGTCTCAATTCCATGGTTCAGAGCGTTCACTTCCGCTGACCGATCGGTTGGCCGAGTGGGCTGAGCTGAATAGACTGTTCGGACTTGCCATGACGGATATCGTGACTCATGTCTGGCCGGATAGGCCAAAGCCAAAGAGTTATTTTGGCTTATTGCAGCAATTTCTTGGGGCGGTGCCGCATATCAAGGCGATGAAGCGGTCGGCCTGCATAGAGGGTGCACGGATGGCCCTCGCCCGTGTGAAGACACATTGGACGGAGATGGATGCCACCGCTGTTGCGACCCAGGGTTCGGACGAGAGCCGGTTACCCGCCGAGCACTATTTTGGGGAAGTTCTGCGTGGTGCTCGTGTAATAGAGTCGCAGTGCTCAAAAAATGTCACGTTCAAATGAATGTTTTGGTTTGTAAAACAATGTTTATGATGTAAGCGCTTTTTGGTACTTGTGCATTCAAGTATTAAAATATCTCCTGTGCGGCCGTTGTCGGTGTCAAAACCGGCGGATCTCGGGTAGGGGGTCCCGAACTGTGCGTCTAGGCGGATGGTAATAGGAGACAAGTGACACGATGTTTTTACCCAGGTTCAGGCCCTCTCGATGGAGGTAAAACCCTACTCCTGCTTGATTGTTATTGATGATATGGGTAGTACAAGAGTGGATCTACCACGAGATCAAGGAGGCTAAACCCTAGAAGCTAGCCTATGGTATGATTGTTGTAATGGTTGTTGTGTCCTACGGACTAAAACCCTCTGGTTTATGTAGACACCGGAGAGGGCTAGGGTTACACAGAGTCGGTTACAATGGTAGGAGATCTACATATCCGTATCGCCAAGCTTGTCTTCCACGCCAAGGAAAGTCCCATCCGGACACGGGACGAAGTCTTCAATCTTGTATCTTCGTAGTCTTGGAGTCCGGCGGACGATGATAGTCCGGCTGTCCGGACACCCCCTAGTCCAGGACTCCCTCGGTAGCCCCTGAACCTGGCTTCAATGACGATAAGTCCGGCGCGCATAATGTTCGGCATTGCAAGGCGGGTTCCTCCTCCGAATAATCCATAGAAGATTGTGAATACCAGGATAGTGTCCGGCTCTGCAAAATAATTTCCACATTCCACCGTAGAGAGAATATCATGTACACAGGTTCGATCTGCTGACGTATCTTGTAGCGTGACGTCACGCCACTACCAAGCGTTTACTTGAGCCATTTTTTCTTATACCACCTCAGCGCGTTTAGCGAAGCGGTTTCCTTGGCATGTCTTGTCGAAGCAGAGATCGTGTCCCCTTATCCCGGGATTCTCATCAATACGGACGTGGGTAACCCAACCGCGCCATTGATGGTGGTGCTTGGGAGATAAGCGAGTTTTACCAGGCCGGTGGGGATGCATAGTCTTCGTCCGCCTATATATAAGGGGATAAGGATCCGCCTTTTTACCTACGCCTTCTTCCTCCTTTGCTTATCTATCTCCGCGCACTCTCGAGCTCCAGCGCCCAAGTCCGTGCATCTCGCCTCGAACTTCTCCGACCATGTCCGGAGCGGGAGGCAAATGGCTGGCCTCCACCGTTAAGGAGGAGCACATCGAAAAGCTGCGCGGCGCCGGATACCTCTCCAGCGACATCGCGCACTGGCTGCCCGACAAGGGGCAGCTCATCCCCACCCCCAGGCCCCATGAGAGGGTCGTTTTCCTTCCCCACTTCCTCCGCGGACTGGGCTTTCCACTTCACCCTTTTGTCCGGGGGCTCATGTTCTACTATGGCCTAGATTTCCATGATCTGGCGCCGAACTTCATCCTCAACATCTCGGCGTTTATCGTTGTGTGCGAGGCCTTCCTCTGCATCCAGCCCCACTTCGGCTTGTTGCTCAAGACCTTCAATGTCAAGCCGAAGGTAGTGAAGGGCACGCAGGCGGAGTGCGGAGGCGCCATGTTGGGAAAGATGCCCAACGTCCTCTGGTTCGAGGGGGCCTTCTTGGAGTCCGTCAAGGGGTGGCAGTCGGGGTGGTTCTACATCACCGAGCCGCGCGACCCGACGTGGGCGGCGGCCCCCGAGTTCAGATCTGGTATCCCTGTGCAGCTCACCTCCTGGAAAGAGAAGGGCTTGCTATGGGGTAGTTCGAAGGAGCTGACGGGACTCCAAGCCTATATCCAGAAGCTGGTGAACAAGAAGCTCAGGCTTGTTAACATGGTCCAAGTCATGCTCGTCCGCCAGATTCTCCCATGCCGAGAACGGGCATTCAACCTGTGGGAGTTTGATCCGGCACAGCACCAGGCGTTGAGCGGGCTCTTTGACACGACGTACGAAGGCGCCAGGAGGGTGCTGTTTAAGGGCGCCGAAGCCCCCGCATCCGCGACGGAAGATCGCGGATTTCACTCGCAGCATCTAGCTGACGAGGTAAGTGATTCTACCCCATTACGCGACACTTGTTGTTAATAGTTCGACCCTTAGCGGGTTTCAATATCCCTTTTTCCTTTGACAGGACTGGATGAAGAAGGCCGAGCAGCTCATCTGCCCAGCTCCCATGCCAGAAAACCCAGTGGACGCCTGTCTAGCGGGGCTGCTGGTTCCGGCACCACACGTGGTGCCAGAGAAGAAGGCCAAGATGGTGGCCACGGGTACTCGAAAGAGTTCCCGTTTTCAGGTGTCCGATGACTCCGAGGCGGATTCCTCTCCTGAAGACGAGGAGGAAACAGAGGACTCTCTCCCAGAGGAGGGATAGAGGAAGAGGAAGGCCTCCCCAATAGGGGAGGTCGAAGGGTCCAAGAGGGGAAGAACTATTCCCCCGGACAGCTCCGCCAACGCCAATGCTGGCGAAGAAGAGTGGCCCTCGAGGGCCAGGCCTCCGGCAAGATCATAAGTATCCTGATTCTGAATGATCTGTAATTTCTTTTGTGTCACATAGTGTCCTTCTAATGCCGCATACTGCCTGTAGTCCGGCCGACGATGATCTCCCCGCTTCGTCGAGCGGGTCGTTGGCTCCGTCAGATGTGGATTCCATTCTGATGGCCCCCACCCCTCACACCGCTGCGGACGCCGAGGTGGGATCCCGGGAAGGGACCCATCAGGAGGAGGCTCCGGAGGCGCCGCAAGGCAGCCTCCTGGACTTTGCGCCGGACTCCACGCCGGAACCCGCAGTGGTTCCGGAGTCCGGCAGGCGGCCCCTTCGCAAGAAGGGCAAGACCGTGACACCGGCAGCCCCCGTCCAACCGAAGGCGCCGGACAACTTGTTGGAGGCGCTCAAAGGCGCTTCCATCGAGGAAGAACACCGCACTATCATGAGCGCGGTGATTCAGAAGGTTCAGCTCGCCAAGAGCAGGCTGACAGAAGCCTGCAGCAGCCTTCTAACAGGCTTTGAGGTAAGAAGTTAAAATTATGTAATGTAATACCACATAGACAGTAGCCCCTGATGCTCGGTTCGGTGTTCGGAAAGAAAAGTCGGACTGAGGATCTAAAAAAAGATATACGCAGGGTTGCTAAAAATTATGTCAATATGGGTTTGCAGGCTGCGCTGCTGACCTCTGCCGCACTGACTACGGAGGTCGGTGCTTTGAAGCAGGACCTCGAGCGGTCCGAGCAAGAGCTCGGCCGTGCCAAGAAGCAGCTCGAGGACAAAGAAGGTGAGTAACACCACTTTGAATAGTTACCTTACAGAAAAGGATTTAGGTTGCAATAAAAATAACAAGGATAACATGGGTACTGCAGGGGCCACAAACGAGATGGCAACCCTGAAGGAGGCTGTGTCCGCGGCCGAACGCAATGCGGCCGCGGAACGGGCAGAGCGAGAGAAGCAGGAAGCGCAGGTGGCGGAAGTGCGGCAAGAGCTCCAGGCTCTCATGGAAAAGCATGAGAGTTTGGAGCGCGACTCAAAGACTCGAGAGTCCAAGTTTGCCTCGGCTCTCGAAAGTGCCAAAGCCGCCAAGGCCGAGGCCCATAAGGCTCTTCAGGAGATTGAGGCGGTGAAGAAAATAGCGGCGGGTAAGGCATTTTTCATGCAAAGCAAGCATGTTAATGTAAACTACGTGACACTTACCCGAATTCGGAGCTCTCCAGGGGCGTTTGCAGATCTGCCTCACAGTGTGTCCGATGCCGCCGCATTCTACCGAGCCGAGGAGGGGAGCTCGACGGAGAAGGTCTTCTGGTCTCAGTACGCTGAGACCAGCCATCCGGTGCCCTCTAGCGATCAGCTGAAGCAGTTGGTCGAGCTCCACAAGGTAGCCGAGCAGGCCATGAAGGGCATCATAGTCCGGCTGTGGTCTGGAGGGGCCATGCCTGGGAGCTACTTCGGCCTCGTGGGGCGGCTGGTGGATGCGTGCCCTTGGGTGGAGGTCATCAAGCGTTCCGCCTGTATTGAAGGTGCTCGTCGGGCCCTTGCCCGTGCAAAGGTGCACTGGGGCAGGCTGGATGCGGAGAGGCTTATCACTGATGCGCCGCCAGCAGGCAAGGAGTACCGTACGCCCGAGATGTACTATAAGACTATCCTGAAGGGTGCCCACAAGATTGCGGATGAGTGCCCCAGAGATGTAATTATTGAGTAGACTCGCTATGTAGTATCCTGTGCGCTGAAAACTTTGTTCAGTGTGGCCGTTTATAAAATCTGAGAGATGGCAAGTCGTCGGCTTCAGCCCCCAAGCCACGAGTGCTGGGGTGTTCGGGATAAACTTGAGCACTCTTGTTCCCATCTTTGGGTCCATCTAGGGAGGCGCTCAACACAACGAACAAGGCAACCGGACTTATAATGCTTGAACACTCTCACTTAGCCATAGAATTCTATAATTTTAAATTTCGGCGAAGCCCCTAGTATTCGGAAGACTGAGTTCGGGGTGCTATCCACGCCTTGGCCGGACATTATCCGGTTCTTCGCTTGAAGCGGCATAAGTCTTTAAGGACTCGAAAAGACCTCTCGAACAGCGACCAGTCTCTCGCCTTATCATGACAGTCAGTTTTAGCTTTCTCCATTGAGGCGCTCGCCCAGCTCAACCGGGGCGCAATCGCAGTGGTTCTCCCAGTGCCACCTTAGCCGACAGAACGGAACGTAAGGTAACAAAATGTGGGAGCCGGGCAAACCCAACTATTGACCCAAGACATGATTCGGAGCCGATTCATATAATGCTATAAGTTCGGGGTGCCGCACTTGTGAAAGTGTTCGGACTTATCACACCATAATGCGGGGAACATAAGCCCCTGGTGTATTCGGCCGTACCAAAATATACGGGTGCAAGATGTCATTAGTGAACATATGTGTAAAGTAATGCAATTACAGGCAAAAAGTGCTGCATTATTTATTCAAGGAATTCTGCTATGAGTGCGGAATGATACAAATAGTGCGGTAAGCAAGGGATTGGACTAATTAAACATGTCCCCCTCCAGGGGTGGGCTGCGGACTGGTGTATATAATCAAATTTAATGCTTGTAATGAAGACCACCTGAGTGTTAGTCGCAACCTTTTTCTCTCCCTGGCTGTTGCATCGTGAGCTCGGCGGGTTTGCCGCTGGACAGGGCATCTGGTGAACGGAGTCATGTGTATACAAAGAAAGAAAAATAAAAAATAAAAAAGGAGCGACACACTTGTGAGCCCCTGGTGTGGTCGAGCCGCACTCTGGGTCTGTTGTGGTCGTGCCCCTCCCCCTGGGCCCATGGTATCTCCAGAGCGTAATCATGTACGAGGAGGGTTGGTCTTGCAATCATGCGAGGGCTGGGGTTGGGGCCGCATTGCTACGCGTGCTCGGAACGTGCCAGGTGGTCTTGGTTGATGTTGCTCCGGGCGCGTTTGGCCGTGTCCGGCCGTTTAACGGCCGGACTCAAAAATTGCCTTAAAAGGCTGCTCTGTACTTCTGCCGCGAGAGCCGCTGTATGTTCCTTCGTTCGGAGGGAGCGTTCCGTATTTCCGTTGACCGTGATGACTCCACGAGGGCCTGGCATCTTGAGCTTTAGGTATGCATAATGCGGCACCGCGTTGAACTTTGCGAACGCGGTTCGTCCGAGCAGAGCGTGATAGCCGCTGCGGAACGGCACTATGTCGAAGATTAACTCCTCGCTAGAGAAATTATCCGGGGATCCGAAGACCACTTCCAGTGTGACTGAGCCTGTACAATTGGCCTCAACACCTGGTATGACGCCTTTGAAGGTCGTCTTTGTAGGTTTAATCCTTGAGGGGTCTATGCCCATCTTGCGCACTGTATCCTGATAAAGCAAGTTCAGGCTACTGCCGCCGTCCATTAGGACTCTCGTGAGGTGAAATCCATCAACGATTGGGTCTAAAACCGATGCGGCGAATCCGCCATGGCGGATACTGGTCGGATGGTCTCTTCGATCGAAAGTGATCGGGCAAGAGGACCATGGATTGAACTTAGGGGCGACTGGCTCCATCGCATATACGTCCCTTAGTGCACGCTTCCGCTCCCTCTTGGGTATATGGGTTGCGTATATCATGTTTACCGTCCGCACTTGTGGGGGGAAACCCTTCTGTCCTCTGTTGTTCGGCGGTCGGGTCTCTTCCTCGTCGTCGCTGTGCAGCCCCTTGTCGTTGTTTTCGGCAATTAACTTGCCTGCCTGCTTAAATACCCAACAATCTCTGTTGGTGTGGTTAGCTGGCTTTTCGGGGGTGCCATGTATCTGGCATGAGCGGTCGAGTATTCGGTCCAAATTGGACGGACCCGGAGTGGTTCTTTTGAATGGCTTCTTCCGCTGACCGGGTTTAGAGCCTTGGAATCCGGCGTCGACTGCCGTATCCTCCTTGTCATCGCCGTTAATGCGGCATTTATTTTTGCTTCGACGCGACCTGCCATTGTGGTCCTTAGTATTCGGACTACCAGCATTTTTGCTGAGGTTGTTGCTGCGAGCTAGCCAGCTATCCTCTCCCGCACAGAAGCGGGTCATTAATGATGTGAGGGCTGCCATGGATTTTGGCTTTTCCTGTCCTAGGTGCCGGGCTAGCCACTCGTCGCGGATGTTATGTTTGAAGGCTGCGAGGGCCTCTGCATCCGGACAGTCGACGATTTGATTTTTCTTTGTTAAGAACCGTGTCTAGAATTGCCTGGCCGATTCGTCTGGCTGCTGGATTATGTGGCTTAGGTCATCGGCGTCTGGTGGTCGCACATATGTGCCCTGGAAGTTGTCGAGGAATGCGGCTTCCAGGTCCTCCCAACACCCAATTGACTCTGCGGGTAGGCTGTTAAGCCAATGCCGAGCTGGTCCTTTAAGCTTGAGCGGGAGATATTTGATGGCGTGGAGATCGTCGCCACGGGCCATATGGATGTGAAGGAGATAATCTTCGACTAAACCGCGGGGTCTGTCGTGCCATCGTAGGATTCAATGTTTACGGGTTTAAACCCTTCAGGGATTTGATGATCCATTACTTCGTCAGTGAAGCATAGCGGGTGTGCGGCGCCTCTGTATTGAGCAATATCACGACGTAGCTCAAGGAAGCGTTGTCTGCCGTGTTTGGCCCGGCCGGAGTTTATGTATCCGGCTCGACGGTATTCGTCGTGGGTCGTGGGGCGCCCACGTGATCCATAGATAGATCTGGATTGTCTTGCCTTATCCTCCAATATATCTCGCAAGTCCGGCGCGTTCCCCCGTGGCTTCGTACTCTTCGAGCGATGCCGGGGTACGGTCTTGATGGAAGGCCTGGATGCCTCTCTGTCGCGACCACGGGGTGGTCGGTCAGCCGTATTGTGCGCTGGTGATGAAGATATGTATGCTTCCTCTTCTAATCGGGGGAGCAACTTGCGTTTTGGGTAGCTCTTGGAGGGGCGTTTGAGTTCATACTCTTCGGCCGCGAGGACCTCGGTCCATCTGTCGGCCAGCAGGTCTTGATCAGCTTGAAGCTGCTGCTGCTTTTTCTTTAGACTATTTGCTGTGGCCATTAGCCTGCGTTTGAAACGCTCTTGTTCGACGGGATCCTCGGGCACGACGAATTCGTCGTCGTTGAGGCTTGCCTCGTCTCCGGAGGGAGGTATGTAATTATCATCCTCGACCTCTTCGTCTGCCGCTCTCTCGTGAGGGCTTGCTTCTGGATCCTCCTGCGCTGAATCTTGCAGGAGGGGATTGTCTTCGGCACTCTCTGGGGTGTTATTATCCCCTGTGCCGGAATCTCCGTTCTTGCTGTGGCGGGATTTAGAGCGGCGCCGCTGACGCCGGCGCTTGGGCTGTTTCTTTGAGGAATCTGCCTCCGCTGCTTTTTCGCCGTCCCCATCTTTTGGGGTGTCCACCATGTATATATCGTATGACGAGGTGGTCTTCCAGTGCCCTGTAGGCACTGGTTCTTGATCGTCTCCGGCATCGTCGTCCATACTATCGATGTCCTCGGAGTCGAAGTCTAGCATGTCGGTTAGATCGTCGATAGTGGCTACAAAGTGGGTGGTGGGTGGGGTTTGAATTTCTTCGTCGTCCGCATCCCAACCATCCCGGCCATAGTCCGGCCAGGGCTCTCCGGATAGCGAGAGATGCTTTAGCGAATTTAGGATGTCGCCAAAGGGTGAGTGCTGAAAGATGTCCGCAGCGGTGAACTCCATAATCGGCGCCCGATCGGATTCGATTGGCAGGGGCGCAGGAGGTTCGGAGTCCGGCAGGGAGTCCGGCACCTCATAGTCACGAGCTTTATAGGGGACAAGGTCAGTGTTCGGCTCCATTGCCGCGGATGTTGCAGCTCCCGAGGCGGTGTCCAGCCACTCGTCCTCGATCTGCGCGATCGGCTCCGAACTATGGGGCGGAGCGGATTCATGTGCGGCCTCCAAGGCACTGTCCGGCGGCAGAGCTAGATCGTGCCCATCGTGACAGTGCGGCACACTCGGCTGCGGATCGGATCCATCGAAGATCAAGTCTCCGCGGATGTCCGCCGTGAAGTTTAGACTCCCAAATCTAACCTGACGGCCAGGGGCGTAGCTTTCGATCTGCTCTAGATGGCCAAGTGAATTAGCCCGCAGTGCGAAGCCACCGAATACGAAGATCTGTCCGGGGAGAAAAGTCTCACCCTGGACAGCGTTGTTGTTGATTGAACAAGCCATCGAGCCTATCGGTGACGACACAGAGGAACTCTCAATGAAAGCACCAATGTCGGTGTCAAAACCGGCGGATCTCGGGTAGAGGGTCCCGAACTGTGCGTCTAGGCGGATGGTAACAGGAGACAAGGGATACGATGTTTTTACCCAGGTTCGGGCCCTCTCGATGGAGGTAAAACCCTACTCCTGCTTGATTGATATTGATGATATGGGTAGTACAAGAGTGGATCTACCACGAGATCAAGGAGGCTAAACCCTAGAAGCTAGCCTATGGTATGATTGTTGTAATGGTTGTTGTGTCCTACGGACTAAAACCCTCCGGTTTATATAGACACCGGAGAGGGCTAGGGTTACACAGAGTCGGTTACAATGGTAGGAGATCTACATATCCATATCGCCAAGCTTGCCTTCCACGCCAAGGAAAGTCCCATCCGGACACGGGACAGAGTCTTCAATCTTGTATCTTCGTAGTCTTGGAGTCCGGCGGATGATGATAGTCCGGCTGTCCGGACACCCCCTAGTCCAGGACTCCCTCAGCCGTTTATGTATACGTGTGTATAACCTGAAAGATGGCAGTCGTCGGCTTCAGCCCCCACGCACAAGGTGCGGGGGTGTTCGCAAAAATAGCGCATTTTCACACTTAATCCGACGTCTCGGTCTTGTGAAGGAGGTGGTAGCGTAGCTAACGAGGCAACCGGACTATAATGCTTTATCACTTTCACTTAGCCATAGGAGTTCGAGGGTGGGGCTACGATATAGCCCCTAGGGGCACCGCGCTCTCCGAATTCGGGGCGCGTATGTGCCTGACCGGGAAACGGTCCTTCGTCAAAGCGGAGGAATTCTAAACATTCCGGTAGTCGATCGAGTGGTTGACCAGTCTCTCGCTGTATCATGACAGTCAGTTTTCGGCTTTCTCTACTGAGGTGCTCGCCCGGCCGAACCGGGGCACAATCGCAGTAGTTCTCCTGGTGCCGCGTTAGCCGATGATACGGAACGTAAGGCAGCAAAACATAGGAGCCGGACAAACCCAACATTTGACCAAAGACATGATTCAGAGCTGATGCATATAAGGCCTAACTCGAGACGCCGAACACTCCCTAAGGTATTCGGTCTTTATGATAGCGGGCAGAACAATGCCCTAAGCCCCTAGTGTCCAGGTACACGCAAGGTCCTCTGACGCGGCCGATGCCAAAACGTCAGTCTCCTCTCTGGTTATAATGAGAAACCAGGGGATATATATCAACAAGAGACAGTAAAAAAGGTTTAGCAGGGTCTTAATCTTAAAAGAATCGTTGCCACGGGTCCGTACTGCACGTCTGCGCCTGTGTCTCCGTTGTGCTGTATCCTGGACGGGCGTAACACGTTGTTCATCTGTAAAAGAGAGGAACTTAGTTTGAAAAGTAATCGTGCAAAAAATGAATTAAAAATCTAAATATGAATGAATGAATAAAGCTGAGCTTATATTAGCTCATACGCACAGCCCCTTGTAAAGGGGGGTGCGGTTAGGGAGCCCCTGGCTTATTTATGTCGGACTCATCTAGCCGTGTCCAGGGTTTTAAACGACCTTTTAATGAGATGATGCCGCGTGGACCAGGCATTTTAAGTGTAAGAGACGCGTAGTGTGGTATTGCCTTAAAGCGGACAAAAGCTTCATGTCCCAATAGTGCTTGATGGCTACTTTTGAATGGGGCGACATGAAAGATTAGCTTTTTGCGTCGGAAGTTGTCGGGTGACCCGAACACAACTTCTAGTAGTAAGGAGCCCGTGCACTTGGCGTAAGGGCCTGGCGTCACTCCTTTGAAGGAAGTGCGACTATGTCGAATTTTAGTAAGGTCTATCCCCAACTTGCGGATTGTGTCCGGATATAGCAGGTTTAAATCACTGCCGCTGTCCATCAGGACTAGTGTAAATTGTAGTCCGTCGATTATAGGATCCAATATTAGAGCAGTCCATCCTGCGTTTCGAATACTTCTGGAATAGTCCAGGTGGTCGAAAGTAATTGGTTTTGACATCCAACCTCGAGGTTCCGCTGGGGTGGACCGTGCGATACCTACTTTGGCAGGTGCCGCACTGTTGTTCCGTATTATCACATGAAGTGAGTTTACTGTTTTGACTTCTTGCGGGAAAGTCTTCTGTTTTCCGGTGCTCTGCTGGTGGGGTTCGTCATCATCTTCGCTTGGCGCGTCGAGCCCCTTGTGTTTGGCGTTGAGTCGGCCGGACTATTTGAAGACCCAACAATTTCGGTGGGTGTGGTTTGCAGGCCTTCCGAAGGTGCTGTGGATTTGACATATCCGATCCAAAATTTTGTTTAAGTTGGATAGCTCTTCACTGTTGTCCTTAAGGGGCAGTGTTTTGTTGTTCGGCCGCGAGCTTTTGAATTTGGCGTTGACCGCCGTATTCTTTGGGCTTTTTTCTTTATTTCGGCGCTGGTCCTTTCTGCGCCGTGATTTTCCGTTTCCATCTCTGATCTCGGATGTACTCGGGTCGATGGTGCTGCATCTTGCTAGCCAGCTGTCTTCCCCCGCGCAAAAGCGGGTCATGAGGCTTGTCAGCGCGGCCATTGTTCTCGGCTTCTCTTGGCCGAGGTGTCTGGTGAGCCATTCGTCTCGGACATTATGTTTAAAAGCTGCTAAGGCTTCAGCGTCCGGACAGTCGACTATTTGGTTCTTTTTGGTAAGAAACCTGTTCTAGAATTTGCGCGCTGACTCTCCCGGCTGTTGAGTTATGTGACTTAAATCGTCTGCATCCGGAGGTCGGACATAAGTCCCTTGAAAATTTGCTCTAAACGCGTCCTCGAGCTCTTCCCAACTTCCAATAGTATTTTCTGGGAGGCTTTTGAGCCAATGCCTAGCTGGCCCTTTGAGCTTGAGGGGTAGATATTTTATGGCGTGGAGATCATCTCCTCTAGCCATTTGTATGTGTAGTATGTAATCGTCAATCCAGACTCCGGGGTCTGTTGTTCCGTCGTATGCCTCTATGTTTACGGGTTTGAATCCCGCTGGAAATTCATGATCCAGCACCTCATTGGTGAAACATAGTAGGTGTGCGCCGCCCTGTATTTAGGCGTGCCGTTATCTTCGAACATGCGGCGTGTTGTGTTGCTTCCTGGGGCCCTCTTTTTTGCCCCATCAATGGACCTGACCGGGCCATCTGTTTTACGAGGATCGTGTGTCGTCTTGTGTGCGGCGCCGCTTATCGCTTTTGGCCTATCATCTGGTCGTCTATCCGGCCAGGCAGCCTCTTCGCTTTTTGACTGTGGGGGCTCTATGGCCTCCTCGTCGAATTCTGGCAGCAGCTTGCGCTTCGGTAGCTCTTTGTTTAGTGGCTATTGCCGTATTTGTCCGTGGTCTTGAGTACTTTGCTCCACCTCATTCTGAGTATGTCTTCCGCTGTTTTGAGCTTCCATTTTTCCTTTTTCAGACTTCTTGCAGTGGCGACAAGTCTTTTGTGAAGGTTCTTATGCTCCGGTGGTGTGTCCGGCGTGAGATCGTCCGGACTGTTGTTTTCGCCGGGCATGGATTGATTATCCAATTCGTCCTGTTCGGACGGTTGCTTGGTTGCATGTTCGTCGTCCACTGGTTTGCCCTGCTCTATTGCTTGGTCATTAGGAGTGCTGTTTTTGTCGAGGCGGGACTTAGGGCGGCGTCTGCGTCGCTGTTTTGGTTGTTTGTCGGCGGAATTATCCTTTGCCGCGTCCTGTTGTTCCTCGTTATCGCTTCCTTTTGGGGTGTCCACCATATATACATCATGGGTTGGGGTGGCCTTCCAGTGCTCGATGGGCGCTGGTTCTTGGTAGTCTCCGGCATCGTCGTCCATACCGTCGATGTCTTCGGAGTCGTAGTCTAGTATGTCGGTTAGATCGTCGACAGTAGCTACTAAGTGGGTGGTGGGCGGGCTTTGAATTTCTTCATCCTCCGCATCCCAACCATCCTGACCGCAGTCCGGCCAGGGCTCTCCTGATAACGAGAGATGCTTTAACGAATTCAGGGTGTCGCCAAAGGGCGAGTGCTGAAAGATGTCCGCGGCGGTGAACTCCATGGTCGGCGCCCAATCAGATTCGATTGGTAGGGGCGCGGGAGGTTCGGAGTCCGGCAGGGAGTCCGGCACCTCGGAGTCACGAGCTTTATAAGGGACAAGGTCAGTATTCGGCTCTATCGCTGTAGAAGTTGCAGCTCCTGAGGCGGTGTCTAGCCACCTGTCCTCGATCTGCACGGTCGGCTTCGAACTATAGGTCGGAGCGGATTCGTGTGCGGCCTCCAGGGCACTGTCCAGCGGCAGAGCTAAATCATGCCCATCATGACGGCGCGACACGCTTGGCTGTGGCCCGAATCCGTCGAAGATCAAGTCTCCGCGGATGTCGGCCGTGAAGTTTAGGCTTCCGAACCTGACCTGATGGCCAGGGGCGTAGCTTTCGATCTGCTCCAGATGGCCAAGCGAATTGGCCCGCAGTGCGAAGCCGCCGAATACGAAGATCTGTTCGGGGAGAAAGGTCTTATCCTGAACGGTGTTGTTGTTGATTGAAGAAGCCATCAAGCCTATCGGTGACGACACAGAGGAACTCTCAATGAAAGCACCAATGTTGGTGTCAAAACCGGCGGATCTTGGGTAGGGGGTCCCGAACTGTGCGTCTAGGCGGATGGTAACATGAGACAACGGACACGATGTTTTTACCCAGGTTCGGGCCCTCTCGATGGAGGTAAAACCCTACTCCTGCTTGATTGATATTGATGATATGGGTAGTACAAGAGTGGATCTACCACGAGATCAAGGAGGCTAAACCCTAGAAGCTAGCCTATGGTATGATTGTTGTAATGGTTGTGTCCTACGGACTAAAACCCTCCGGTTTATATAGACACCGGAGAGGGCTAGGGTTACACAGAGTCGGTTACAATGGTAGGATATCTACATATCCGTATCGCCAAGCTTGCCTTCCACGCCAAGGAAAGTCCCATCCGGACACGTGATGAAGTCTTCAATCTTGTATCTTCATAGTCTTGGAGTCCGGCTGACGATGATAATCCGGCTATCCGGACACTCCCTCAGCTGGCTTAATGACTTGATGGTGTGTTACATTGAGCGAGAGATCTTAAAAATATTGATCTTGGTAAAATTAAGGAAGATTTTCGGAAGGAGGTTAGGGCATTGCCATTACCTGGGTCTTCTAGATGCCATTAAATGGTTCATTATCGGTATGTTTTAGGTTGTTTTCCTATTGAAACATGTCTACAATTTCATTGTATTTGGTTATTTGTTTGCAGTGTACAATTTCATTCCTTTGATTCGCATAAAGAAAAATCTTAGTGAGACTTTGCCCCACCTTAAAAAAATTGTGGCCCGCCTCTGGACATGATGAAGTGTTTTCGTCCTGCCCCAGACGAGGGATCGAGCCACGAAGCAGTGGCGGGAGCATCACAAGAAGTAGATGACTAGATGCTCGTTTCTCCTAGTTTAGAATGCATGCAATTGTTTATTGAGGTGTGTGCAAATGATCTATATAGTCACTTATGTCATTGGATGTTTATTTCAGTTATATATATGTTGTTCTTCTGTAGACAGAGCAAATTACACGGCTTATTAGCAACAATCATCTGTGTTATAATTGGTCTTCACACACAGTTCGAATTATGGACCTGTTTGTCGCGTATCACACACATCTTGTTCAGTTGAACTGTTTCTGTTGTCTTGGCTCATCGCAAAGAGTTCATCCGAGTGAACTGTATGCCATCCATCGCACACAGCTTGATCTGGCTGACCATTTCTATTGTGTTTCCTAATCGCACACAGTTCATCCTAGTGAATTTTATGCCATATATCGCACACACCCTCATTTGGCTGACCATTTGTTCTGGATCATCGGAAACAGTTTGTATGGATTAAAGGTATGCCACACATCGCACATGCGGCTCTGATCTGAATCATGTTTGATGTATGCGCCATCACAAATAGTTTATCTCATTTTTGATGGTTTTCTTACACCACCGTTTGCGATTAATGCATCACACACAGTTTCGTCAAATGGTCTCTGCTTATAGTGTCGCATTAGCAGCATCCCGCGGTAGTGCATGGAGAATTAGAAGAGGATATATATGGAACAACCTGAAGGTTTTCTTATTCTTGGAAAAGAAAAGTTTGTCTGTAAGTTAAAAAATCTCTTTATGGATTGAAGCAATCCCCTAGACATTGGTACAAGAGATTTGACACTTTTATGCTCTCTCGAGGTTTCAAAAGGTCTAATTATGATAGTTGTGTTTATTTGAAAACTGTCAATGGTTCAACTATTTATTTCCTCGTTTATGTTGATGATATGCTAATTGCTGCAAAGAGTGTGTCAAATACGGATGAACTAAAGAAGCAATTGAGTAATGAATTTGAGATGAAGGATTTGGGTGCAACAAAGAAAATTCTTGGCATGGAAATATCCAGAGATAGACCATCTGGAAAAGTATATCTAAGTCAGAAGGGATATATTGATAAAGTTCTTTGTCGTTTTAATATGCATATTGCCAAGTCGGTGAGTACTTCATTAGCTGCACACTTCAAATTATCATCAGCTTTATGTCCTAAGTCAGATATGCAGATATTGAGTACATGTCTAGAGTTCCATATTCAAGTGCAGTTGGTTCACTTATGTATGACATGGTCAGTTCTCGTCCGGATTTATCATATGCATTGAGTGTTGTCAGTAGATACATGGCTAATCCTGGAAAAGAGCATTGGAAAGCAGTTCAGTGGATTTTCAGATACATGCGAGGTACTTCTAATGCTTATTTATAGTTTGGGAAAACCAGAGGTGGACTTGTTGGTTTTGTTGATTCTGATTTTACTAGTGATTTGGATAAGAGAAGATCACTCACAGGTTATGCTTTCACCATTGGTGGTTGTGCTGTGAGTTGGAGAGCAACTTTGCAGACTATTGTGGCTTGTTCCACTACTGATGCCGAGTATATGGCTATTTCTGAGGCATGCAAAGAAGCTATCTGGTTGAGAGATTTATACACCGAGCTTTGTGGAGATTCATCTTGCCCTACCATATTTTTTGACAGTCAAAGTGCTATATATGTTACGAAGAATCCAATGTATCATGAGAGAACAAAGTAGATTCATGTCAGATATCACTATATTCGATATGTTGTTGCTGAAGGTGATTTGAAAGTATGCAAGATAAGTACTCATGATAATCCTGTTGATATGACAACAAAGCCTGTTCCTACCGATAAGTTCGAGCTTTGCTCAACTTAGTTGGTATTTCTCACTAGTCCTACGGACTTTGACTCACAAGGTGTTTATACTGATTTGGATGGAGTTATTCACTTTTTTCGACTACTGGCGGGAATTTGGCTCAAGGTGGAGATTGTTAAATTGTGATCCAAATTCTACCGTGTTGGACCAGACGTAGTACAAATGGTGTGGGCCTTTGTGTTGGTACCGATGCATACAAGTACAACTCATTTACTTGTCCTCCAAGGACTCTTATGTATTGCCCTCATATATACCCATGTAGTCGCACCTAAAGATGGTATGTTGTCCCGTGCTTGTAATACTCCATCATAGTGATTGCGCCTTCGTGTGTCTGTGGTTTTCTCCTACAAGGGTTTCCACTAAAAAATCAGTGTGCTCTTGTGTCTCATGTATTCTCGTTTTATCTAACATCTACAAGTTTCACACAAAATCTTTTCATCTGCCTTCTTATAATTGTGTGCTCTGTCAAAATCATACCATTTTTTTAATCGAAACCATAGAACAATCGTTCTACAGAAATTTTATTAAAAGTAGTGTACAATATATACAAAGTCAACCCATAGAAGTGATCAACCCACTCCCGTCTTGTTGAATCCTGAGGCTAACATAGTTATTAATTCAAATTCTGTTCAATCCAACTGGAAAACTGGTCTCTGAATTTAGTCTTCACTCTGTGCAGAAGCAAAAGCAGATCTGTCTTGAGGGGGATTTTCCATGATTGGACTGTTGCCTCTTTTGCCTTGAATATTTTCCCATTTCTTTGCATCCAGATATTCCTGCAGCCCATAATCATGATTTCTATGGCAATGGGAATAGGTAGTGCTTGAATGGCAAGCGAGATTTCATCAAAAATTGAGAGACCTCTGTGTCTAGAACCCAAGATGGATTGCCAACAATCGAACGCAAAGTCACAATCCCAAAAAAGATGCTCAGATGTTTCCTCCGTGTTCATTTGACAGAGGGCATAGGATGTCAAGTAGAATGTTCTTCTTTGGAGCATATTTCTGGTATTGACTCTGTCATGTAGTAGGAGCCAGAAAAAGATCTTGTATCTTAACATAGCTGCATTCTTCCAGAGCTTTTTGAATATCAATGCGCCTGGTTCTCCCTTTGTCAGCTTTTTATACATTTTGATAGCAGAATAAGTGTTTCCCCATGGATATGTCCATCTGTCATCCTGATTGGTGATCTAAAGAAACTGAGTGATATCTTGCAATTCAAGGAATTGTTGATGGGCTTGAGCTGAGAGTGGGAGGAAGAAGTTTTCACTCATGTCTCTTGCTTGTAAAAACTCTTTAATGGTCAAACTGTCCTTGGTGGCAAAGGAGAAAACCTATGGAAATTTATCTCTTGTAATTCCATGCCCCCAATTGTCTAGCCAGAAATCAATAGTGTTGACTATTCCAAGATGTCCTTTGGTCACTGATTTGAATTCAGATAGTAGCCTAAAGATACTTTTCCACCAGAAGGAACCAACATTCCTATCGGTAATCACTCCATGAGGGTAGTAAGATTCCCAAATTAGATTTACCCAGGGAAGATTCTCCCTATCTAGGAATTTATGCAGATGTTCCATTAGGAGACATTTATTGTGTATTTCAATGTTGAGAACTCCCAATCCTCCTTGGTCTTTGGGAAAGGAGACCCTGCCCCATGATACAAGTGTTGTACCTCTGTCTTCCATGCCATACTTGCTCCAGAAGCAATGTTTCAAAGCCTTGTTAATTTGCTCAATGATGCCCTTGGGCAATTCAAGTGTGCACATGAAGAATATTGGAAGGTTTGCAAAGACAGACTTGATCAAAGTAAGCTTGTCTCCATACGATAGAAAGGTTGAACAACCAGTCAATCTCTTGTCAATCCTCTTTATAACAGGAAAAAAGTCTTCCAGCTTTGGCTTGGAGAGGGAAAATGGTAGACCTAGATATGTGAAAGGGAAGATTCCAATAGAACATTCTAGTCTTGCAGCCAAAGTTTGCATGATATCATTTCCTCTGTTGATAGGCACCATGGCAGATTTTCGAAGTTAACTCTCAAGCCAGTAAATACTGTGAAGTGGAGAATAAGGTTCTTGAGTTGTTCCACTTGTGTTTCAGAAGCTGGCATTATCAGCACAGTGTCATTAGCATATTGAATGAACGGGAAATCAGGGCAATGATGAATTTCAAGTGGCCTTGTGATTAGGTTATTATGCGTGGCCTCATTCATGATAGACTGCAATAGGTCTGCAGCAAGCACAAAAAGTAGGGGAGAAAGAGGGTCCCCCTGCCTTACTCCTCTCTTGCACAGGAACTGTTTCCCAGGAACACCATTAAGCAATACAACAGAATAACCAGAGAAGAAAAGCATGTCCATCCACATTAGCCGCCCGGTGCCAAAACCTCTTGCAATGATGATATCTTTGATTGATTGATGCTCAATAAGATCAAAAGCCTTCTCAAAATCCAGCTTTAACACAATAATCTCCTTGCAAGACATTTTACACTGATGAATGAATTCATAGGACCAAGCTAGACAGTCCTGAATAGACCTTGTTTTAAGAAACCATATTGGTTGGTGTGAACCAGCTTTAGAATGACATCTTGAAGTCTATTTTCCAAAAGCTTTGTTATGATCTTAATTGAGCAATTTAGTTGTGAGATAGGTCTGGAGTCATTGGGTGTAGTTGGTGCATCTTTCTTGGGAATGAGAGTTATGAATGAAGAGTTGATGCTCTGCAGGCTAATTCTTCCATGATAGAAATCATCAATCAAAGTTTAGAAATCAGGTGCTAAAATATCCCAGTAGTGTTTGATGAAGTTAGTATTGAAACCATCTGGCCCTGGTGCCTTGTCATTAGGCAGATTTTTGACCACTGCATCAATTTATTCTTTGGAAAAGGGTATTTCAAGCAGAGAGAGATCCACATCTTTGCAAAGAAGGCTGCCCAAATTGAGAGGGTTAAATGTTGGCACTGAAGTGTTCGGCCTTTGTATGAAAGCTTTTAGGAGAATATTAGCTTGGCATTGTGCTCTCTATGTGTGGTGCCCAAATCATCCTGTAAACTTGCAATGTGATTAACCAAGTACTTGATGGTAGCTTTGGCCTAAAAAAACTTGGAGTTGGCTTCTCCAAATGTAACCTACCTGATTGTAGCTCTTTGTTGCCAATAGATCTTTTGCAGCTCCAGAAGTTTAAGTAGGTGTTGGTTGACAATATCCCTTCCATTCCATTCTGTCAGAGTGAGAATTCTGAACTCTTCCAAAGAGTCAAGGAAAAATATGACTTCATTGGTGCTTTAATGGATATGCTGGGCTGAGAGATTGATTTTGACCAAATTTTCAAACATTTCCAGAGCCTTTGGAATTTGGCAGTTATGCTTTTTGCAGTATCTTGAATGTGGATGTCTTGTTCCCAATTCTGTTTAACAACATTTTTAAAACCCTGAATTTGTAGCCAAAAGTTTTCAAACCTAAAAATTTTAGCCTATCAATCTGCACCTGACTATTGGGGAACGTAGTACTTCAAAAAAATTCCTACGATCATGCAAGATCTATCTAGGAGAAGCATAGAAACAAGCGGGGAGAGTGTGTCCACATACCCTCGTTGACCGAAAGCGGAAGCGTTTAGTAATGCGGTTGATGTAGTCGAACGTCTTCGCGATCCAACCGATCCAAGTACCGAAACATACGGCACCTCCGTGATCAGCACACATTCAGCTCGGTGACGTTCCTCGAACTCTTGATCCAGTTGAGGCCGAGGGAGAGTTTCGTCAGCACGTCGGCGTGGTCACGGTGATGATGAAGTTACTGGCGCAAGGCTTCGCCTAAGCACTACGACGATATGACCGAGGTGTGTAACTGTGGAGGGGGGCACCGCACACGGCTAAAAGATCAACTTGTGTGTTCTAGGGTGCACCCCTCCCCAAGTGTCGAGGGGATGAACCCCAGGCAGGCAACGGAACCCGAATCCTTTTCAAAAACAACGGGGCCAGCATTGCCCCTTGATACGTCTCCAACGTATCTACTTTTCCAAACACTTTTGCCCTTGTTTTGGACTCTAACTTGCATGATTTGAATGAAACTAACCCGGACTGACGTTGTTTTCAGCAGAACTGCCATGATGTTGTTTTATGTGTAGAAAACAAAAGTTCTCGGAATGTCCTGAAAATCCACGGAGGCACTTTTTAGAAAATATAAAAAATACTGGCGAAAGAATCAAGACCAGGGGGCCCACACCCTGTCCACGAGGGTGGGGGGCGCGCCCCCTCCCCCTGGGCGCGCCCCCTGTCTCGTGGGCCCCCTAGACCTCCGCCGACCTCAACTCCAACTCCATATATTCCGTCTCGCAGAGAAAAAGAACAAAGAGAAAGTTTCATCGCGTTTTACGATACGGAGCTGCCGCCAAGCCCTAATCTCTCTCGGGAGGGCTGATCTGGAGTCCGTTCGGGGCTCCCGAGAGGGGGATTTGTCGCTGTCGTCATCATTAACCATCCTCCATCACCAATTTCATGATGCTCACCACTGTGCGTGAGTAATTCCATCGTAGGCTTGCTGGACGGTGATGGGTTGGATGAGATTTACCATGTAATCAAGTTAGTTTTGTTAGGGTTTGATCCCTAGTATCCACTATGTTCTGAGATTGATGTTGCTATGACTTTGCTATGCTTAATGCTTGTCATTAGGGCCCGAGTGCCATGATTTCAGATCTGAACCTATTATGTTTTCATGAATATATGTGTGTTCTTGATCCTATCTTGCAAGTCTATAGTCACCTATTATGTGTTATGATCCGACAACGCCGAAGTGACAATAATCGGGATACTTCTCGGTGATGACCGTAGTTTGAGGAGTTCATGTATTCACCATGTGCTAATGCTTTGTTCCGGTTCTCTATTAAAAGGAGCCTTAATATCCCTTAGTTTCTGCTAGGACCCCACTGCCACGGGAGGGTAGGACAAAAGATGTCATGCAAGTTCTTTTCCATAAGCACGTATGACTATTTACGGAATACATGCCTACATTACATTGATGAACTGGAGCTAGTTCTGTGTCACCCTATGCTATAGCTATTACATGAGGAATCGCATCCGACATAATTATCCATCACTAATCCAATGCCTACGAGCTTTTCACATATTGTTCTTCACTTATTTACTTTTCCGTTGCTATTGTTACAATCACTACAAAACCCAAAAAACATTACTTTTGCTACCGTTACCTTTATTATCATACTACTTTGCTACTAAATACTTTGATGTAGATACTAAGTTATCCAGGTGTGGTTGAATTGACAACTCAACTGCTAATACTCAAGAATATTCTTTGGCTCCCCTTGTGTCGAATCAATAAATTTGGGTTGAATACTCTACCCTCGAAAGCTGTTGTGATCCCCTATACTTGTGGGTTATCAAGACTAATTTCTAGCGTCGTTGCCGGGGAACATAGCTCTATTCTCTGAGTCACTTGGGATTTATATCTCTTGATCACTATGAAGAACTTGAAAGACGCTAAGACCAAGATTTTGCCCTCAACTAGGAGGGGAGGTACGGAACTGCCATCTAGCTCTGCACTAAATTCTCCTTCTGTTATTAGTAAGCTTGCGACACCTAAACCTGCTACTGCTATGAATTCTGATATGTCGCATGTTATTGATGATGCCACTTCTGCTATGCATGATACTTATGATGAAACTAATTCTGTGCGTGATACTATTTTGCCATTAGGTGAATTTCTTGATGAACAACTTCCTAGGGTTAGAGGGAATGAAATTATTGAAGATGCTATTATTGATGATAGTGATGATGAAGGTTCTCCCAATGATTAAGAATGGTTGTTGTTCCTGAGGGTTATGTTATGAATGAATGAAGAAGCTGCTAGAGCTATCTTTGCTTGCAATGATAGATATGATCTTAAGAAATTATTAGCTAAATGGAAGCATCGGTCTCTTAATGCTAGAATGAAACCTGACCCTGCTTTTGCTACTTCACCTATTTGTGTTACTGATAAGGATTATGAATTCTCTATTGATCCTGAGATTATTACTTTGGTTGAATCTGATCCTTTTTATGGCCTTGAATCTTAAACTGTTGTGGCACATCTTACCAAGTTGAATGATATAGCTACCCTGTTTACTCATGATGATAGATCTCGCTATTATTATATCCTTAAGATATTTCCGTTCTCATTAAAGGGTGATGCTAAGACTTGGTATAATTCTCTTGCTCCTGGTTGTGTGCATAGTCCCCAGGATATGATTTATTACTTCTCTGCTAAATATTTCCCTGCTCATAAGAAACAAGCTGCCTTGCGGGAAATATATAATTTTGTGCAAATCAAAGAAGAGAGTCTCCCACAAGCTTGGGGGAGGCTTCTGCGGTTAGTTAATGCTTTGCCTGATCATCCTCTTAAGAAAAATGAAATACTTGATATCTTTTATAATGGACTAACCCATGCTTCCAAGGACTACTTGGATAGTTGTGTTGGTTGTGTTTTCAGGGAAAGAACAGTCGACGAAGCTGAATTACTATTGAATAATATGTTGACTAATGAAAATAATTGGACTCTTCTTGAGCCAATTCCTGAGGAAATTCCTGAACCAATTGAGCCAACTGCTGAGCCTATTCCTAAACCCACTCCGAAGAAGAGAGGTGTTTTATTTCTCAGTCCTGAAGATATGCAAGAGGCAAAGAAATCAATGAAAGAAAAAGGTATTAAAGCTGAAGATGTTAAGAATTTACCACCTATTGAAGAAATACATGGTCTTAATATACCGCCTGTTGAAGAACCACATTATCTTGATAACCCGACATAGGTAGTAAAGGTAAATTCTCTCTATAGATATGATAAAGTTGAAATCCCCTCTACTAAATTTCATAGCCCATGCTTAGATGAATTTGATGACTTTATGGCTAGACAAGAAAGTTTTAATGCTTATGTTGGTAGAGAACTAAAGAATAATGCTTTCGAGATAGGACACGTGAGCGATAACATGGCTAGAGTTAAAGGTGAACTCAAACTTGTTAGCAAATATGCTTCTATGGTTGCTACTCAAGCTGAGCAAGTACTTAAAGCTCAAAATGATTTGCTTGATGAATTAAATAATAAACATGACTTTGCTGTTAGAGTGGCTACTAGAACTGGTAGAATGACTCAGGAACCTTTGTATCCTGAAGGCCACCCTAAGAGAATCGAGCAAGATTCTTAGAGAAACAATTTAGAGGCACCTAGTTCTTCCAAAAAGAAGAAAAAGAAAAACGATAGGACTTTGCATGCTTCTAGTGAACCTACTGTAGACACACCTGAGAATCCCAATGATATTTCTATCTCTGATGCTGAAACACAATCAGGTGATGAGCATGAACCTAGTGATAATGTTAATGATAATGTTCATGTTGATGCTCAACCTAGCAAAAACAATGAAATAGAGATTGAACCTGTTGTTGATCTTGATAACCCACAATCAAAGAATCAACGTTATGATAAGAGAGATTTTGTTGCTAGGAAGCACGGTAAAGAAAGAGAACCATGGGTTCAGAAACCCATGCCCTTTCCTCTTAAACCATCCAAGACAAAGGATGATGAGGATTTTGAGCGCTTTGCTGAAATGATTAGACCTATTTTCTTACGTATGTGCTTAACTGATATGCTCAAAGTGAATCCTTATGCTAAATATATGAAGGATATCATCACAAATAAAAGAAAGATACCGGAAGCTGAAATTTCCACTGTGCTTGCTAATTACACTTTTAAGGGTGGAATACCAAAGAAACTTGGAGATCCGGGTGTACCAAGTATAACATGCTCCATTAAAAGAAATTATGTTAGAACTTCTTTATGTGATCTTGGAGCCGGTGTTAGTGTTATGCCTCTCTCTTTATATCGTAGACTCGAATTGAATAAGTTGACACCTACTGAAATATCTTTGCAAATGGCTGATAAATCAACTGCTATACCTGTCGGTATTTGTGAGGATGTGCCTGTTGTGGTTTCAAATGTCACTATCATAACGGACTTTGTTATTCTTGATATTCCTGAAGACGATAGTATGTCGATTATCCTTGGTAGATCTTTTCTGAATACTGCAAGGGCTGTTATTGATTGCAACAAAGGCAATGTCACTTTTCATGTTAATGGTAATGAGCATACGGTACACTTTCCGTGGAAACAGTCTCAAGTTCATAGCATCAATTCTATTGGAAAAGTTCCAACTATTATTGGAGGTTTTGAATTTCCTCTTCCTACTGTCAAGAAAAAGTATGATATTCTTATTATTGGGGATTTTCATATCCCCGTTGAGGTAACTTAGCGTTATTCGAAATTTCTCCGGTTACGTGTTATTCGGAATGAGTTTGTTGACAAGACTTGATCAACCTTGCTAGTGGATTCATTTTGATGATCATGAGATGGATGAAACTATAAGGCACAACCTTCTGTACCCACTTTTTACTTTCTGTTATTTAGAATAAATAAATCGAAAATAGTATCATATGTCTGTTTTCTGAATTATCCATGCAATTAAAAAATAGCCCAAAAATAAAAGTGCTCCAAATGCCCTGCAAATTTAGTATGATTTTTTACGGAATATTTGAGGATTTTAGGCACTGAAATAACTGCAGGAGGGGCAAGCACCAGGCCATGAGAGTGGAGGGCGCGCCCACCACACCTGGGCGCGCCCCCTGTCTCGTGGGCCCCTGGTGGCCCCCCTCCACTTATGCCGGCACCCACACACTTCATCTTATACCCAAAAAATCCCCATCCAGCTCAAGCACGAGTTCTAGCTCATTTTGCCGCGATTTTCGATCTCCTTGCTCAAAGCTCCATTCACAAAACTGCTTTGGGAGATTGTTGCTTGGTATGTGACTCCTCCATTGATCCAAATAGTTTTTGTTCTAGTGCTTTATTCATTGAAAATTTTTGCTGCATAGGTGACCATGTTCTTGAGCTTGCATATTGAATTTATGAGGTTCCAAGCAATTCTAATGCATGATATAGGCACTAGGCACTTGTAGGAGTAGTTGCTACCAATCTTGTTTAGTTTTATTCACTTTTATTTTGAAGTTACTAAATTTTCAGAAAATGTTAAGGAAACTTTTGAGGGGCTCTTCTAGCCAAGGCTCTCAGGAAAAACAAGCGAAAGATAAGGAAAAAGCCAAGTATAATATTCCTCGCTTAGCGGAAGTACGGTCGTGTGAATGGCCATGCGATGATTTCTTGAAAGAAGCTGGAATTCATGAAGATTTTTATTCTTTGATCGAGAACGCAGGCCTCACCGGTTTCCTCCATGATCGGCTCGATCAGTATCTCTTACTCACCAATACTTTCGTGCAAATTTTTTATTATTATCCTAAGAAGTCACCGCCTTCAGTATCATTTCATTTATATGATGAATTCAGAGAAATGTCTTTACGTAATTTTTGCGGGGTATGTAGGATACCCTATGAGGGAGAATTAGAGGAACCCCATCGTAAAGATGTGGATGGCTTTGTTAACACTACAGCTGTAGAGGAGCCAAAGAAGGGTTCCGAGGCGAAAATCTCTAGCATACATTTTCCTATTTTACGCTACTTTGCCATATTTGCTAGTAGATGCTTGATTGGTCGTGGAAATAGTGGAAACTTTAGTGTTCCTGATATTATCATTCTTCAACATGCCATGCTTGGAGATAATAGTTTTAGTATGGGTGTCGTCGTCGCTAAACGGCTAAGCCTGAATCATACAAAAGGCCCCATACTTGGAGGTATCTATGCTTCACGTCTTGCTAGACATTTTCAGATACCTATTAGGCACCATGAGAAAGAGGAGACAAAATTGCCTCCTCACATTTTAGATTACAAGAGCATGGTAGCCCACACGTTTATTGTTGACAACGAAAAGAAGATGCTCTTGTATAACCTTAGATTTAATAAGAAACACAATGAGATTATTATTTTGCATGTGCCTCTGTTGTTTGATTTGATTGCAGATAATTTTCTTGTCACACCAGAGGCTGTGTACGCTCATCGAGGCCAAGCATCCACTCCAGAACCTGAACCTGAGCCGGAACCTGCACTGGATCCGGAGATGGCCAGCCAGTGGTATCGTGATTACACTTCCCAATACACCCGGGAGAGTAGCAGCGGTCCTTGGTATTAGACCAACTTAGGCCAAAATCCTAAGCTTGGGGGAGTACGTATTTCTCACCGAATTTACATTCATGTTCACACACTAGTCGTTGGTGCTCATACTCTTTCATTATATTATCCATGCTAGGTCAAATTTCCTTTTTCTAGCTTTATTCTTGTGTGTTTGATAAACCTTAAGAAAAACCAAAAACATTAGTTAGTTTAATTTCCATGCTTGTAGTAGATAGTTTTCTTTTCTTTTCTTTCCTTTGGGGGTCGAGAAGACCATATTGAAAATTTTTAGTGGCTCTCATGTGAATGATTGTTTATTTAATTTAGAGCCCATATTACTCTGTCTTCTCTCTTGAGTTGAATGCTTGCAGATTCCAGCTTAGTCCAATGCACGTGCACTATTACTATTATACACATCGTTCGGTCATGCAAGTGAAAGGCAATAATGACGATATATGATGGACTGGTTGAGATGAGAAAAGATGGTATGAACTCGACCTCTCTTGTTATTGTAAATATGATGAGTTCATGGTTTCTGATTCAGCTTATTATGAAGTAAACATATTTGCAATGACATTTAGAGATTATAGTTGCTTGTGCCATGCTTGATTAGCTATGAGTTATAATGGTTTACCTTGCGTGCCAACATGCTATTAGAATGATTATGATGTGGTATGATGGGATGGTATCCTCCTTTGAATGAATTGAGTGACTCGACTTGGCACATGTTCACGCATGTAGTTGAAACAAATCAACATAGCCTTCATGATAATTATGTTCATGGTAGATTATATCCTACTCATGCTTGTATTCAGTGTAAATTAATTTTAATGCATATTTATGACTGTTGTCGCTCTCTCAGTTGGTCGCTTCCTAGTCTTCTGCTAGCCTTCACCTGTACTAAGCGGGAATACTGCTTGTGCATCCAAACTCCTTAAACCCCAAAGTTATTCCAATGAGTCCACCATACCTTCCTATATGCGGTATTTACCTGCCATTCCAATTAAATTTGTATGTGCCAAACTCAAAACCTTCAAATGAAATTTTGTTTTGTATGCTCGAGCAGCTCATGTTACAACTAGGGCTGCCTATATCTTCCATGCTAGGTGGGTTATTCTCAAGAGGAGTGGACTCCGCTCCTCATTCACGAGAAAGGGCTGGTTGCCGGGATGCCTAGTCCCATGATCAAAAAAGAACAAAGCAAATCAAAATAATTAAACAAAACTCCCCCAGGGCTGTTGTTAGTTGGAGGCACTCGTTGTTTCGAGCAAGCCATGGATTGATGCTTGTTGGTGGTTGGGGGAGTATAAACCTTTACCATTCTGTTTGGGAACTGCCTATAATGCATGTAGTATGGAAGATACATCCATCTCATAGTTGTTGTGTTGACAGCAAAAGTATGCCGCTCAAAATGTTATTCAATCTCTATTTTAAAGTCGAGCTTTGGCACCTCTACAAATCCCTACTTCCCTCTGCGAAGGGCCTATCGATTTACTTTTATGTTGAGTCATCATCCTTCTTATTAAAAAGCACCTGTTGGAGAGCACACTATCATTTGCATTCATTACTATTGGTTTATATTGGGTATGACTTGACTGGATCTCTTTTACCATGAATTACAATATTTAGTCAGTCCTTGATCTTTAAAGGTGCTCTACATTTATGTTTTGCGGTCTCAGAAAGGGCTAGCGAGATACCATTTGGTTATATCATGTTATGATTGTTTTGAGAAAGTGTTGTCATCCGAGTTTTATTATTATGGCTCGCTAGCTGATTATGCTATTGATATGAGTAATTGTGAGACCTAGGTGTTATTGTGAGTATGGTTAGTTCATAATATTTGCTGAAACCTGAATGCTGGCTTTGCATGTTTACAACAACAAGAGCAAATAGAGTTTGTAAAAAATTTTCTTTATCACTTTCAGTTTATCAACTGACTTGCTTGAGGACAATCAAAGGTTTAAGCTTGGGGGAGTTGATACGTCTCCAACGTATCTGCTTTTCCAAACACTTTTGCCCTTGTTTTGGACTCTAACTTGCATGATTTGAATGAAACTAACCCGGACTGGTGCTGTTTTCAGCAGAACTGTCATGATGTTGTTTTATGTGTAGAAAACAAAAGTTCTCGGAATGTCCTGAAAATCCATGGAGGCACTTTTTGGAAAATATAAAAAAAACAGGTGAAAGAATCAAGACCATGGGGCCCACACCCTATCCACGAGGGTGGGGGGCGCGCCCCCTCCCCTTGGGCGCGCCCCCTATCTCGTGGGCCCCCTGGACCTCCACCAACCTCAACTCCAACTCCATATATTCCGTCTCGCGGAGAAAAAAAATCAGAGAGAAAGTTTCATCGCGTTTTACGATATGGAGCCGCCGCCAAGCCCTAATCTCTCTCGGGAGGGCTGATCTGGAGTCCGTTCGGGGCTCCCGAGAGGGGGATTCGTCGCTCTCGTCATCATCAACCATCCTCCATCACCAATTTCATGATGCTCACCGCCGTGCGTGAGTAATTCCATCGTAGGCTTGCTGGACGGTGATGGGTTGGATGAGATTTACCATGTAATCAAGTTAGTTTTGTTAGGGTTTGATCCCTAGTATCCACTATGTTCTGAGATTGATGTTGCTATGACTTTGCTATGCTTAATGCTTGTCACTAGGGCCCGAGTGCCATGATTTCAGATCTGAACCTATTATGTTTTCATGAATATATGTGTGTTCTTGATCCTATCTTGCAAGTCTATAGTCACCTATTATGTGTTATGATCGACAACCCCAAAGTGACAATAATCGGGATACTTCTCAGTGATGACCGTAGTTTGAGGAGTTCATGTATTCACTATGTGCTAATGCTTTGTTCCGGTTCTCTACTAAAAGGAGGCCTTAATATCCCTTAGTTTCCGCTAGGACCCCGCTGCCACGGGAGGGTAGGACAAAAGATGTCATGCAAGTTCTTTTCCATAAGCACGTATGAATATTTACGGAATACATGCCTACATTACATTGATGAACTGGAGCTAGTTCTGTGTCACCCTATGTTATATCTATTACATGAGGAATCACATCCGACATAATTATCCATCACTGATCCAATGCCTATGAGCTTTTCACATATTGTTCTTCACTTATTTACTTTTCTGTTGCTATTGTTACAATCACTACAAAACCCAAAAACATTACTTTTGCTACCGTTACCTTTATTATCATACTACTTTGCTACTAAATACTTTGTTGTAGATACTAAGTTATCTAGGTGTGGTTGAATTGACAACTCAACTGCTAATACTCAAGAATAATCTTTGGCTCCCCTTGTGTCGCATCAATAAATTTGGGTTGAATACTTTACCCTCAAAAGCTGTTGCGATCCCCTACACTTGTGGGTTATCACCCCTCAGTCCGGCTCGCACTTGGCCGGGTCACTCAACCCGGCCAAGTCCCTCGACCCGACCGAACTCCTCGACTCGGCCCCAACAACCAACTCAAGACTTCCCCAACAAGCCTCCTCCACCCCTGGCATGTTCTCCAACCCGGCCAAGGGTCAGCGGCCGTCCCATCCTGTCCAAACGATGGGTCGAGTCTCAACCAACTGATGACCGAAGCCACAGTGCCCCGCCCGTGCCTCTGGTCAGCCGGGCGTGGCAATAGTGCCCCCACCTACTCGCTGATTGGGGCTGGCGTGGCAATGGTGCGATCATCGTCACCCATGACGCCAGCAAGCGGCAACCTAACAGAACGTCACTATAGCGGACTCGACTCATCCACACCCTGCCGATCGAAAGACGGCGCACAGTGCCCCTAGGCGCATGGGGCCCGCGCCTGAGGAACCCGGCAAGACCTGGGACCCGGCGAGTCCCAGCGCCAGGCTCCCTGGACAATGACAACCCGGCCCTACGGCCTTGTAACATTACCATTGTACCCCTAGGGGTTGACCTATAAAACCCCCCAGGAGCCCTCATGCATACGGGCAATGCTCTCACACATCCACCCACTCGCACACCTAGCAAGTACCACCCGAGGAGAGGGAACTTCCTAAGCCTTGGCCAGCCTCCCTTTCTTCCTCCATACAACTCCAGGAGCAATTCTGTATTGTGATTCATAAACCACACTCGGCAGGACTAGGGGTGTTATCTCTCCGGAGAGCCTCGAACCTGGGTATGTCTTGCGTCCCGCGCTCGCTCATGCCGACCTCGCCTCCGGAGCCCACCAGGTCCTGGCCGATGAGTACCCCAGCGAGGTACTTAGCTTTTCCGACTCCCCGCTCTCCATCGTCGACGGTGCTCCCAGCGATGGACCTCTGCGTGGAGGTTTTCATCACCGACACCGGCGCCTCCTCCTTGTCGAGCGTGGCAAGAAAGGCCGCCGAAGCTAAGGCCGTAGCGGTCAGGGCCGGCTCGCCCAACCCGCTGCGCACCATGATGCAGAGCCTCCGCATTCCCATCGGCACCGACATCGATGCCTCCAACATCGCTGAAGCCCGGACTCGTCTCAACGAGGACTGCCAGCGCCTGCTGGACGTCACCGAGACGCTCGCCGCCACGCAGCGCCGCCTCGAGTCTACTCAGCTGGAGCGCAACGCTGCCTATGGCTTCACGCCGGACACGCCCGAGCCAAGCCGGGTCGCCGATGTGCGGGCCCGGGGCGGCGCGATCGGGTGCGCTTTCGGTGCTCTCCCTCCTGTCTATGAGACTCCAGTGAAGAACATGCGCGCTGCCCAGGCAGCCGCGGTCGGCCTGGACTAGCCCGCGGGCGAAGAACTGCAGGACTGCCTCAAGAGGGTGAACGACCTCCTCGATGCGGCCAATGCGCAGCAGGACCGCCTCAACTAGCTCGCCCAGCCGGCCGGCTCCGTCCGCATCGCTGGACCCGGCAACAACCAGCACACGGCGTCTTCACCACCCTGTGAGGCGCACTCCGGTCGCACCCGGACTCGGCACAACCCCGCTGCAATGACCGCCGACGTCCTGGGCGACGAGCCGGCCTCGGAGGTTCGACGCCGCCTCGACCCTCAGCTCCAACCCAGCAGACGTCCGACTGGAGGCGACCCGACCCCCCGCGGCGCGGTCACCGACCGGCTAAGCCTGCGCGCCATCGACGACACCGATGCCCGTCACCGCCTCGACCGACTCGCCCTCTCCCAGGAGCTGGAAGAGACCGGCCCCGTCGGACCGGCGTGCTTCGGTCCACGCATCCGGGGTGAGCCCTTCACCAAAGGGTTCACGCTCCCCCGCGACACCCCCAAGTATAACGGCACCGTGAAGACGGAGGACTGACTCACCGACTACACCGCCGCCATCGGCATCGCCGGCGGAAACCATCGCCTCGCCGTGCGCTACGCACCTCTCATGCTCCAGGGGTCGGCCCGCACCTGGTTGAACAGTCGGCCGGCTGGCAGCATCAACGCATGGGTCGACTTCGAGCAAGCCTTCGTGTGCAACTTCACCGACACCTACAAGCGACCCGGCCACCCCAGTCAGCTTGCCATGTGCGTGTAGGGGCCGGCTGAAACCGGCCGCGAGTACCTCGCACGCTGGACCGAGCTCAGGAACAGCTGCCAGGGCGTCCATGAAGTCCAAGCGATCCAGTACTTCGTCAACGGGTGCGGAGACAGCACCCTCCTCAAGCACAAGCTCTTGCGCTCTGAGCCGGCCACCATGGTCGTGCTCATGGTGACGGCGGACAAGTACGCCAACATCGACTCCGCCATGAAGATCCAGGTGGCACTGGATGAAGCCGGCAAAGCAAAGCCAGTGCCCCCCCCCCCCCCGAAGCCGGCCGGCGAAAGTAGCCGGAAGCAGCACAACCAACAGAACAACAAGCGCAAGGCCGATCAGCCGGCCCAGCGCTACGACAACCAGCTCGTCGCGGCCGCTGAGCCGGCCGCCAAACGCCGGTAGACTGGCAAGACGACATGGCAGCACGCCATGAGCTTCGAGGAAATGCTCGACGCTCCCTGCAAGCACCACAGCAGCGCGGGGCTGTCGACGCACATGCTCCGGCAGTGCGCCATCACCAAGTGCATCGCGAGGGGCGACATCCCGCTGCCTCCGGCCCCGGCTCCGGAGTGGGGCAGCCCCTTCCGCCTCCACCGCCGCCTCCGGCCGGCGGCGCAATGCGCGACGACCTCTATCTGGCCCAGAACGCGACCTATGTCGTCTTCACCAGCCTCGGCGACGACAAATGCAGCGAGCGCCTCCTTCGGCAGGACGTAAACACCGTCGTCCCGGCCAAGACGGAGTAAATGCACTGGTCGGAGCGCCCAGTCACCTGGACCCGGGAAGACCACCAGGCAGTCATGTCGAACCTGGGTGGTTATGCCCTCATCCTCCACCCCACCATAGTCGCGCCTCAGCGCACGTGCAAGTTCTCCTAGGTTCTCGTCGACGGCGGCTGCAGCATCGACATCTTGTACCGCGATACCATGAGCAAGCTCGGCCTCGAGGCCAAGGACCTGGAGCCAACCCAGACGATCTTCCACGACATCGTTCCCAGCCTCTCCTGCTCGATCGGCCGGATCCGGCTCAACGTCCTGTTTGGCGACAGTAGCCACTTCCGACGCAAGCCGATCTGGTTCGAGGTGGTGGACCTATCCAGCATGTACCACGCACTGCTGGGCCGGCCAGCGCTCGCCAAGTTCATGGTGGTCCCCTACTACGCCTACCTGAAGATGAAGTTACCGGGTCCGAAGGGCCTCATCAGCATCACTGGTGACTACCGCAAGTCCCTGGAGTGTGCCCGAGACAGCGCCAAACTAGTCGAGTCACTGGTCGTAGTCGAGGAGCGGCACCAACTCGACCGGATCGTCGCCTTGGCCCAAGAGGCGTCGGCCGCACAGGTCCCGGCTGAGGAGCTGGCCGACGAGGCCGCGCTCAAGCCCTCCAAGGAGACTAAGAAGGTGAAGCTGGACCCGGAAGACCCCAGCTGCAGCAAGTACGTTGTCGTGGGCACCCGCCTCGACAGCAAATAGGAAAGCGAGCTCGTCGACTTCCTCCGTGAGAATCAGGATATCTTTGGATGGACCCCAAAGGACATGTCGGGTATCCCGAGGAAGTACACCGAGCACAAACTCCACGTCCGCAAGGACGCCAAGCCTGTCCGTCAACCCCTGTGACGTTTTTTCGAAGAGAAGAGAAGGACCATCGGTGAAGAGGTCGCCAAGCTCTTAGCGGCCGGCTTCATCATGGAAGTGTTTCACCCTGAGTGGCTGGCCAACCCAGTCCTTGTCCTGAAGAAGAACAAGACCTGGTGCATGTGTATCGACTACACCAGCCTGAACAAGGCCTGCCCCAAAGACCCATGGTCAGCACGGCCCCTCTCGGCGAAATCATCGGGTGTCGGGATGCCTCCGGCCGGGTCGCCAAGTGGGCGCTCGAGCTAGCCGGCCACACCATCCTCTACGAGCCCCGCACTACGATCAAGTCCCAAGCTTTGGCCGACTTCCTCGTCGACTGGACCGAGACACAGTACCTGCCGCCGCCACCGGACTCAACGCACTGGCGCATGCAATTCGACGGCTCGAAGATGCGACTCGGCCTAGGGGCCGGCATCGTGCTGTCCTCCCCCAAGGGCGACCGACTCAAGTACGCACTGCAGATCCACTTCGCCGCCTCCAACAATGTCGCCGAGTATGAAGCCCGTGTGCACGGCCTCCGGCTTGCCAAGGAACTCGACATCCGGCGCATCCTGTGCTACAGCGACTCAGACCTGGAGGTGCAGCAGAGCTTCGGCGAGTGGGACGCCCACGACTCCAACATAACAAGCTACCGCTTCCTCGTCCAAAAGCTGTCCGGATTTTTCGAAGGCTGCGAGTTCCTTCACGCCCCACGCGCGGAAAACGAGGCCGTCGACATGCTCGCCAAGATCGCCTCGTCCCGGCAGTCCATTCCGTCCGGCGTCTCCCTCCAGCAGCTGCACAAGCCGTCCATGGAGCCGTCTCCGGACTCCGAGTCCATCCACGTTCCAGCCGACCCGGCCGCGCCCCAACCCAGCCCGCGGACTGCCGAGCCCGGCCCCTGGACTGCCGAACCCAACCCGGGGGCTGCTGAACCTGGCTCGAGGGCTACCGCCCCGGATCCCGAAATAGTGGCTGTCTTCGCCATAGTGACGGCGCCATCCTGGGGCCTGCCCATCTCGGAGTTCCTGGAGAACGGGGTCCTCCCCATGGACGAGACCGAAGCTCGGCAAGTATAGCAGCGAGCGTCCGCCTACAGTATCATCAACAACGAGCTCGTCAAGCGCAGCTCCACCTGCGTATTCCAACGCTACGTCGAGCAAGACAAGGGCATCGAGATCCTCCTCGACATACACCAAGGCGAGTGCGGGGACCACGCTGCCTCGCGATCCCTGGTGGCCAAGGCTTTCCGCCATGGCTTCTACTGGTCCACGGCCTTCGAAGACGCAGAGTCGCTCATCCACAAGTGCGAGGGGTGCCAATGCTTCAGCAAGCGTAGCCACCAGCCGGCGTCGGCACTCTGGACCATCCCGATCGCCTGGCCCTTTGCGGTCTGGGGACTCGACATGGTGGGGCCCTTCAAGACCGCTCGAGGTGGCATGACGCATTTACTGGTGGTAGTGGACATGTTCACCAAGTGGATCAAAGCACGGTCAATCAAGAAGCTGGACGGGCCAACGGCCGTCCGATTCGTCAAGGACATCGCGGTGCACTACGGCATGCCAAACAGCATCATCATGGACAACGGCACCAACTTCGCCAAGGGCGCGCTCGCGCGGTACTGCTCCGTCTCTGGCATCCGCTTCGACCTGGCTTCCATTGAACATCCGCAGTCCAATGGCCAGGTCGAGCAGGCTAACGGCCTCATCCTATCCGGCATCAAACCGCGACTCGTCGAGCCGCTCATTCGTTCAGCCGGCAGTTGGATGGACGAGTTGCCGGCCGTCCTCTGGAGTATCTGCACCACGCCAAATAGGTCGACCGGGTTCACCCCGTTCTTCATTGTCTACGGAGCAGAAGCCGTCATCCCGACCGATGTCGAGTTTGACTCGCCGCACATCATGATGTACACGGAATCCGAAGCCAAGGAAGCCCGCAAAGACGGCGTCGACCTGCTCGAAGAAGCATGTCTCCTAGCGCTCAGCCGCTCAGCCATCTACCAGCAAGGCCTGGGGCATTACCACAACAAGAAGATCAAGCCCCTTGCTTTCCGCGAGGGAGACCTCATCCTCCGGCTCGTCCAAGAGCAGGCCGGCCAACACAAGCTGTCCTCCCCATGGGAGGGACCCTTCATCGTCAGCAAGGCCTTGTGCGACCACAACGCGTACTACCTCATCGACGCCCTCAAGTCAAACAAGTGCAAGAGGGACACCACCGGCGAAGAAACAACCCGACCATGGAATGCAGAGCTCCTCCACCCGTTTTACAGTTAGCCGTGTGCAGGTATGTATCGCTGCCTTTTGTAATCATCTGAACACTATGGGATCCCCGAATGAGTCTCGGGGGCTGCCCTTTTGCAACCAAGCCATTTGTGTCTCCTACATTTGTGCATTACTTTCTTCTTAACCCAACCCGACCACCGAGCCGACTCTCTCAACCCAGGGGCTCAGGGGCTGGCTGGCTTGGCCGTCCGCCGTTTTTCTTAGTGACTCTTAACGCGTTGGATGAGCACGGCCTCCCGCTTCGCCCTAAGCCGTAGAACTGGCTTCGGCTGCCGGCTGGCAAGCACATAGGACCAAAAGCACCAGCGCACCACGAGCACTAAGCTAAGAACCGCTGGGTCACCCAACCCGGCCCCGCCACTTTAAAGTTGTTGCACGACCAGCTGCTCGCCAACCCAGCCCCGCCGGATTGCCGCCAGCCAGCCCAGTGGGTGTTTCATAAGGATGGCAATTTTATCCATGGATATTCGACCCGAATGGATAGGGTTTGGATATGATTTTCTATCCACGGGCAGCGGCCAAACTCGACCCGATTGCTTGTGGGTAGGGCATGGATATAATCTTGTACCCGTGGGTATATCCAAACCCGACCCGATAGTATGACTTATTGGGCAAAAATCAGCTATCCCTACCCCACAGTTACATGTCCTAGTGCAATTTAACACTTTGTTATCCAAAACATGCAAAAGAAATTACACAATCCCCATCATAACTTTTATTAGTTGACATTCAATACCCTTTGTAACATACCCCAACGCCCTTCCCTTATTTTTATATCCTTGTTAACTGACTCATCATTCTCATCTGTTAGAAAAATACTAAATGATCTTATGTTGTTAGTGGAGGTTGATTTACCATAAGTGAAGCCTAGCATGCCACGAAGTGAAGAATGGAAGAGCTTATGTTAACATTGTGCTATGTCTTATGTATATGTCTAGAGAGGACCCAATGGATATCCAGTAGGTATGGATATCCATCGGGTTTAGACATGGACAAAAAATTTCACCCGCGGATTTTTTTCATGGGTGGGCAAAGACTGTCTTCATGGATATGGATATGGATTTGATATTGTTCAACCCGATCCAAACCCGACCCATTGCCATCCTTAGTGTTTCGCTCGTGCTCAACATTTTGAAATCCTAAGTATTATACGCTCCTCTCAAAGGTCGAACCCCTTGTCACGGACCGGAGCCTCGGCCGTCAGACTCACGGGAGGGAAGCCCAAAGGGGGAGAGTTGCAAGAAAACGGCTCTAAAGACGAAAAGCAAAAGCGCAGGCATCCACGAAGTTTCTGCATACCACTGGATCGCTCGACCCGGCCTCACCACTTTAAGTTACCGCATGACCGGCTGCTCGCCAACCCAGCCCCGCCGGATTGCCGCCAGCCGGCCTAGTGGGTGTTTCGCTCACACACAACATTTCGAAAGCTTAACTATTGTACGCTGCTCTCAAAGGCCGAACCTCTTGTCACGGACCGGAGCCTCATCCGTTAGACTCGCGGGGGGGGGGGGAGTGTCGTGGTTCTAAGTCTGACAGTAGAGTGGGGGTAGGTATGGAGAGGCAAGGTCCTAGCTATGGAGAGGTTGTAAACACAAGAGATGTATGAGTTCAGGCCCTTCTCGGAGGAAGTAAAAGCCCTACGTCTCGGAGCCCGGAGGCGGTCGAGTGGATTATGTGTATATGAGTTACAGGGGTGCGAACCCTTCTGCCTGTGGAGGGGGGTGGCTTATATAGAGTGTGCCAGGACCCCTGCCAGCCCACGTAATGAAGGGTTTAAGGTACATTAAGTCTGGGGCGTTACTGGTAACGCCCCACATAAAGTGTCTTAACTATCATAAAGTCTACTTAATTATAGACCGTTGCAGTACAGAGTGCCTCTTGGCCTTCTGGTGGTCGAGTGAGTCTTCATGGTCGAGTCCTCCAAGTCGGTCGAGTGGGTTCCTCGTAGGTCGACTGGAAGGTGAACTCTTCTAAGGGTGTCCTTGGGTAGGGTACTTAGATCAGGTCTATGACCCTACCCTAGGTACATGAATCCATCATTAGCCCCCGAATGGATTGAGGCTTGAGTGAGGAAGGAGTTGATGCAGTTTCCGATTGATTTTCGCATACTGGTCATGCGTTGTTTTGGACTAAGAATCTCTTTGTTGATAACGAGCAACTTTTCTTCAGTCGACTCGGTCCATTCTTCTCTTTCGTCGAGTGACCTTTTGGACTTTGCCGATTTCCGAGCGACGGATCGCAGGAAATCCCGCATCTGACAGACCGATCTGCCGTTTCACGGATTCTGCGAGATATGAAATTTGGGGAAGCGCGCGAAGCGGGGCGGACCGCGGCGCTCGGATGGGATAGGACATAGACGCCTCGATCCCCGCGCCACTTTTTTCGCCACGTATCGCGTCCGCGCAACTGTTTCGGGATATGATTAGATCGACCGGGCCCACCTGTCATCCACTCAGAAGGGATCTTATAAATGCGCCCGGTGAGGGTTTTTGAACAGTGCCTCAGCATTCCCTCTCTGCTCTCCTCGTCTCCGCCCAACGCGCCCGCTCTCGCCCCCGCACAACTTCTCCTCGCGCATCTCGCCGGCAGCCATGGTCAAGGAGAAGACGGCGGCGCTGGAACGCGCGAAGAAGGTGTCGGCAACGGAGAAGGCGAAGGGGAGATCCACCAGTCGCAGCGGGTCTTCGTCTAGATCTCTCCTGCCGAAAGGCTGGGTCCAGGGAGATTGGATCCGGTCGACCATCACGGAGACGGATCTGCTCGACATGGCCAACGACGGGCTGATCCCCCACGGTGCCGCAAGGCTTTCGGGGAAAGAGTGGCAGCCCCAGCCGGAAGAGGGTGAGTGCGTGCTTCTGGCCACCCATGTCGACCGCGGATTTTCTTTGCCACCGAGTGTTTTCTTTCATGGTTTTTTGAACTTCTTTGGAGCCCAACTCCACCACTTCACCCCGAACTCTATCGCCTATCTTGCTGCGTTTGTATCCATGTGTGAGAATTTTCTGGGCTGTCGACCACACTGGGGCTTGTTCAAGCACATATTCACGTGTCGCTCTCAGACCGTGAAGAAGGCGAGCCCAGGCGATGAAAAAAACCAAGTTGTCCAAATGTGTGGAGGCCTGGGGATCCAGGTGAGGAACAAGAGCACCTTCCCAGCCATGACGTTTCCCGAGTCGGTCAGAGGCTGGCAGTCGACCTGGTTCTACTGCCGGAATGAGCCGACGCCGGGGCAGTCGAGTGGACTCCCTCAATTCACCATGGACCGAGTGAACAAGCCCTCCTCTCTGAAGGTGATTCCGGAGGAGAAAGCCGACGTGAAGATGCTGATGGAGCGCGTAGTTCAGTTGGTCCGAGATGGAGTAACTGGCATGGACCTTTTGGAGGTTCTTCTTAGACGGCGTATCTAGCCTCTTCAGTTCCGGAGCCATTGCATGTGGTTGTACTGCGGAACTGAAGACGAGACTCGGATCCACCCGGAAGCAGTCGACAACGCCACGGTGGAAAGGTGGATGGCCGCGGTCACAGGGAACAAGGATGATCCTCGTGGATCCAGAAAGATTCCTCCACTCGACCATCACAGCGTTCCAGACAAGGTATGTTTGCTCTACCTTCCATTGTATTCTTGTCATATTTATTTCTGTTTACTCCGCAAATCGGTCGATTGATCTTTGTCTTGATGTCTATCAGGCCCTCACCGAGCTGTACTCGATGCCCAATGGAGCACAGGCTCCGACTGAAGAGGGAGAAGCGAGCGGGGGCGAGAGCCAGGAGGAGTGGGACTCGGATGCCGCTGAGGATGATGACGATGATGATGACGATGAGGAGGACGAAGAAGAGGAGGAGGAGGAGGTCACACCACCGCGCTCGGAAAGGCGGTCGAAGCTTGTCCATGACCCTGCGACTGAACGTGGCAAGGGGGTTGCGACTGCTGCGCAGTCGACCAAACACCCTTGGACCACTTCTCCGGCGCTGACTGAAAAGGCGTCGAAGCAGCCCAGGGCGGCCCCGTCAAAGCCGACCAAGTTCCTGCGAAGATGAAGGTGTCCATCCCCACCATATCAGGGTAATCATGCTGCTTAAGTCTTCTTGTTTTGTGCGAGCTTTTATCTCTGGTTGACGCTTGAGTTAGTCGACTGATTCTTTGGAATTGCAGTGCTGCTACTTCTGAGACCTCAGCCAGGGCTGACAACCATGAGATGGAGGACGCAGCAACCTCAAACCCTGGTACTATACTCTTAATTCCGTTTTTAGTCGATTGACTCGTGATCTCTAATTCTGATTCTTTTCTGTAGCTCCATCCAATGTCGTTATCACTCTTCCTGATGATGATGAAGATGAGGAACCACTGAAGCACAGGAGGAGCAGGAAAGCGTCTGCCGGCAGGGTGGCCCAGGATGTGACGGCGCCCGAGACTCTGGTCGGGGAGGAGGAGAACACCACTCGACACACCATGTCTTTCGCGGTGCCGTTGACGAGTGCTCATCCTGCTTCGTCGAGTGCCGCACAACCTTCTCTCTTCACGACGCACCACGTCCCAGAGGATCAAGCCAGTGCTGCTAAGGAAGCGATACGCCAAGCGGGGATCATGATGGAGCAGGTGAAGACCATCCGGGATGCGAGCCAGGCAGCTTATGACGCCAGCTCCGCCCTTCAAAGCAATGTTCAGGTCAGTCGACCATCGCTTGTTCTGTTAGGATATGCTATCAAAACTTTTCTTTCCGGAATCCATAGCAATCACCCACTGGATGTGTCGATTAAAACTCCGTGTTAGCGGGGGCACGCTGAGTGCACCCGCTGGGTGTAGTCCCCAAGGCTAAGGTCGACTACTGGCAATCGGCCTTAGGCTTTATAAGTAAAGTCTTTCCCAAACCGGTGGGGGCACGCTGAGTGCACCCACTGGGTGTAATCCCCGAGACTGTGGTCGACTACTTGCAGTTGATTACAGTCTGAAGAATATGTCTTGAGCGTTTTTTGGGGGTCGACTGGTCGACTCTGTCTTTAATAGAACTAGTGGGGGCACGCTGAGTGCACCCACTGGGTGTAGTCCCCGAGACTACGGTCGAATGTTTGTATTCGGCTGTAGTCTTAGAAACGCATGATTTTCTCTTATCCACTCGGAAGTGAATTACTTTTGATATTTTGTTGATTGGTTCTTCGCAGAAATCTTGTGATCTTGCGGCTCGTTACACCGAGCTGGAGCACAAGCACATTCAGCTCGAACTGGATCTGAAGCTGGTTCAGGAGAATCTGACGAAGGCGAAGGAGGAGACAAAAGGTATGTTCGGTGAGACCTCGACGACTCCTTTTTCCCTTCATTTGTTTCAAAATCTGACCTTGCTGTAACTTGCAGGCAAGGTGAAGGAGGCCCAGAAGAAAAAAGACCTAGAGCTAGCTGAGAAGACCAAGCTTGCTGACGAGAAGTTAGCTTCAGTCACGAAGCTCGAAGAAGAAAATACTAATCTGAAAGCTGCTCTTGGGATTGCCAACAAGGAAGTCAGTCGACTAAAAACTGACAAAGCTGCCCTGACCGACAAAGTTAGCCAGTTGACTAGGAAGAAAAATGATCTGGAGGCCTTCCTGGGTGGTCTTGCCAAGAAGTTGTTTCTTATGCTTGAAGGTAACCCTTTACACTCGACAATCATTTTCAGCTGTGATCTTTCCATTCGACCATTGCCTTGACTCGGTGATTGTCCTTGTAGAATTTTGTCAAAACTTTGAAGAAGAGACTAGCCGGCTGGAACCAAACCTTGACCCCGTCAATTCTCCGGTGAACGATGAAGTTGCCATGAATGTTTTCCGACTGGAGTCCCGTGTAGCAGCTGTCGTGGACTATCTTGCAAGGCTGAAGGTCGCCACATCTCGTATCGACTCAACGCTCTGGCCCAGGGAGACACTCCAGAATGACCTCGAGTCGCTGATGGCTCGCCTGAACACGGTCCCTGGTCGAGTGCAGGAGTGGAAAAAGTCCTCGGCTCGGTGCGGCGCAGATGTTGCTCTGTGTCTGGCCCGAGTCCACTGCAAAGATGCGCGAGAAGACAAGCTGGCGGCTCTCCGGGTGGCCAACACCAAGAAACACGACTTCAGGTCCTTCATGGAAACCTTCATTGCTGCTGCCACTCGGATCGCAGATGGAATTGATCTTGATGAGTTCGTTGCACCTTCCAGCCCTCCACAGGAGGGGTAAAAAACTTCTTTTAAGCTCGACACTTTAAATTTGCCTCGGTATGCCGAGTGGAGTTGTAACCGATAAACCTTAACAGGCTTAGCGCCTGAGCACTTTCGGTTCCTTTAGGTATCGATCCGAACTTGGATTTGATGTTTGAATATGATTGCTTTTGGCTCGAAATGTCTTTTGCAGGTTCAAAGCAAGACGCTCACTGCAGTCGACTTATTCCTTAATCCCCTTAGGCGAGCGCTGGGCTGCAGCTAAGCCTCCGAGTGAGAGGTTTTCTCTTCACTTGGTAGGATTTTTATATCTTAGGCGAGCGCTGGGCTGCAGCTAAGCCCCCGAGTGAGAGGTTTGCTCTTCACTCGGTAGAATTTTTATATCTTAGGCGAGCACTGGGCTACAGCTAAGCCTCCGAGTGAGAGGTTTGCTCTTCACTCGGTAGGATTTTTATATCTTAGGCGAGCACTGGGTTGCAGCTAAGCCCCCGAGTGAGAGGTTTGCTCTTCACTTGGTAGGATTTTTATATCTTAGGCGAGCACTGGGCTGCAGCTAAGCCCCCGAGTGAGAGGTTTGCTCTTCACTCGGTAGGATTTTTATATCTTAGGCGAGCACTGGGCTGCAGCTAAGCCCCCGAGTGAGAGGTTTGCTCTTCACCCGGTAGGATTTTCACGTTGTACTTGTGGCGAAGCTCAGAGGAGAGGGTCGCAGTCGACCTGCACCTCGTCCTCCTTACGAGCGCACATTGTACTTATGGCGTAGCTCAGAGGAGAGGGTCACAGTCGACCTGCACCTCGTCCTCCTTACGAGCGCACATTGTACTTATGGCGTAGCTCAGAGGAGAGGGTCGCAGTCGACCTGCACCTCGTCCTCCTTACGAGCGCACATTGTACTTATGGCGTAGCTCAGAGGAGAGGGTCGCCGTCAACCTGCACCTCGTCCTCCTTACGAGCGCACATTGTACTTATGGCGTAGCTCAAAGGAGAGGGTCGCAGTCGACCTGCACCTCGTCCTCCTTTCGAGCGTACGTTGTATTTGTGGCGTAGCTCAGAGGAGAGGGTTGCAGTCGACCTGCATCTCATCCTCCTTGCGAGCGCACATTGTACTTAGGCGAGTGTTAAACTGCATCTAAGCCCCCCGAGTGGGAGTCTGGCTCGCCACTCGGTAGGATTTTTATAACTTAGGCGAGTACTTGGACTGTAGCTAAGCCTCCGAGTGGAAGTCTGGCTTACCACTCGGTAGGATTTTTATAACTTAGGCGAGTACTTGGACTGCAACTAAGCCCCCGAGTGGAAGTCTGGCTTACCACTCGGTAGGATTTTTATAACTTAGGCGAGTACTTGGACTGCAGCTAAGCCTCCGAGTGGAAGTCTGGCTTACCACTCGGTAGGATTTTATTTAATCTTAGGCGAAAGGGATTCGCAGCTAAGCCTCCGAGTGGGAGTCTGGCTCACCACTCGGTAAGGATTTTTACAAACTTAGGCGAAACGGATTCACGGCTAAATCACCCACTGAGGGGAAAATTTTATTGGACAAATAAAAAGTGACAAAAATTATGGAGGAATTATGACACTATTATTTTGAAATCCATGAACTACAGAGGTACTTTATTACAACTCATCCGAGTGATAAACTTAAGTGTAAAATGGGCGGAGTGGTTCCGCGTTCCAAGCTCGGGGCTCGTCGATATTATGTTCGACGTTGTAAAGACGGTACGCCTCGTTGTGGAGAACTTTGGTGACGATGAAGGGTCCTTCCCAAGAAGGTGCAAGCTTGTGTTGTTTCTTCTGATCCACTCGGAGAACTAAATCCCGTTCCTGGAAGGCTCGACCCCTCACATTTTTGGCGTGGAAACGACGCAAGTCTTGTTGGTAGATGGTCGATCGGATCAGAGCCATCTCCCTTTCTTCCTCTAAAAGGTCGACTGCGTCCTGCCGCGCTTGTTCAGCTTCTGCTTCGTTGTAGAGTTCAACTCGAGGAGCATTGTGGAGAAGATCACTCGGCAAGACTGCTTCAGCTCCGTAGACTAAGAAGAATGGAGTTCTTCCAGTCGACCGATTAGGTGTGGTCCGCAGTCCCCAAAGCACCGATGGAAGTTCGTCGACCCATGCTCCAGCCGCATGCTTGAGATCACGCATTAGTCGGGGTTTCAATCCTTTGAGGATCAGGCCATTGGCTCGCTCTGCTTGTCCATTCGACTGCGGATGGGCGACTGAAGCGTAGTCGACTCGTGTGCCTTGAGAGTTGCAGAAATCCCTGAATTCTTCTGAGTCAAAGTTCGACCCATTATCCGTAATGATGCTGTGCGGGACTCCATATCTGAATATCAGTTCCCTAATGAAGCTAACAACAGTACCGGCGTCAAGGTTCTTGATTGGCTTGGCCTCAATCCACTTGGTGAACTTGTCGACTGCCACCAGTACATGCGTGAAGCCACTTTGACCTGTTCTCAAGGGACCGATCATGTCCAACCCCCATACTGCGAAAGGCCAGACGAGTGGAATGGTATTCAGAGCTGACGCAGGCTTGTGTGACATATTTGAGTAGAACTGACATCCTTCGCACTTGTCCACTATTTCCTTTGCCATCTCATTCGCCTTTGGCCAGTAAAATCCGGCTCGGTATGCTTTGGCCATGATGGTCCGAGAGGACGCATGATGACCACAGGTCCCCGAGTGGATATCATTGAGAATGATTCGACCTTCCTCCGGCGTTATGCACTTTTGACCAACTCCAGTCGCGCTCTCTCTATACAACTGTCCTTTGATAACGGTAAAGGCCTTGGATCGACGGACGATCTGTCGAGACTCTTCCTCATCCTCTGGGAGCTCTTTTCTTAGGATATATGCGATATAGGGAATTGTCCAGTCGGGTGTGACTACCAAGATCTCCATGACCAAGTCGACCACTGCTGGGACTTCAACCTCAGTCGGATCTGTGGCACTCTTGGGCTATGGAGCTTCTTCGATGAAAGGATCTTCTTTGACTGATGGAGTGTGTATATGCTCCAAGAACACACCACTCGGAATGGATTCTCTCTTGGAACCTATCTTTGCCAGATCATCTGCTGCCTGATTTTTCAGTCAGGGTATGTGATGGAGCTCTAACCCCTCAAACTTCTTTTCCAGCTTCCTCACTGCATTGCAGTATCCAGTCATGGCTGGGCTTCTCACGTCCCACTCCTTCATCACTTGGTTGACCACTAAATCTGAATCGCCATAGACCATCAGGCACGGACGCCGAGTGAGATGGCCATGCGCAATCCGTATAAGAGGGCCTCATACTCTGCCCCATTGTTGGAGGAATCAAAGTGAATCTGGAGCACATATCTGAGCTTATCTCCTCTGGGGGAAACCAGGATAACCCCAGCACCGGAACCATTCAACATCTTAGAGCCATCAAAGAACATGGTCCAATGCTCCGAGTGAACTTCAGTCGGCTGCTGCTGTTCAATCCACTCGGCGAGGAAATCTGCTATTGCCTAGGACTTAATGGCTTTCTTTGCCTCAAACTTGATATCAAGGGGAAGAAGTTCAATCGCCCATTTCGCCACTCGACCAGTTGCATCTCTGTTGTGCAAAATCTCTGATAGTGGAGCGTCGCTGATGACTATGATGGAATGATCAGAGAAATAATGAGCAACCTTCTTCGTGGTCATGTATATTCCATACACAAGCTTCTGATAATGAGGATATCTCTGCTTGGATGGAGTCAAGACTTCAGACAAATAATACACTGGGCGCTGAACTTTGAAGGCTTTTCCTTCTTCTTCCCGCTCGACCGTAAGCACTGTACTGACGACTTGTCCTGTGGCTGCGATATAGAGCAACAGAGGCTCTTTGCTGATTAGAGCAGCAAGCACCGGCTGGGTGGAGAGCACAGCTTTTAGCTCGGCAAACACTGCATCAGCTTCTGGAGTCCACTCGAACTTGTCTGCCTTCTTCACCAGTCGGTAAAGAGGCAATGCCTTTTCACTGAGTCGTGAGATGAATCGACTTAATGCGGCCAAGCATCCAGTAAGCTTCTGGACATCGTGCACTCGTACAGGGCGTTTCATTCGGAGAACAGTGCCGATCTTCTCTGGATTAGCATCGATCCCTCGCTCGGAAACGAGAAAACCGAGTAACTTTCCACCAGGAACTCCGAATGTGCACTTTGATGGATTGAGCTTGATATCATACCTTCTGAGGTTGGCAAATGTTTCGGCGAGGTCAGCGAGTAGGTCAGAACCTTTTCGTGACTTGACGATGATATCATCCATATACGCTTCCACATTCCGACTGATTTGAGTGAGCAGACACTTCTGAATCATTCGCATAAATGTGGCTCTGGCATTCTTGAGGCCGAATGGCATGGTGATATAGCAGAAGCACCCGAATGGAGTGATGAAAGCTGTTTTTATCTCGTCGGGTCCATACAGATGGATCTGATGATACCCGTAATAGGCGTCTAGAAAAGACAATCTCTCGCATCCCGCGGTTGAGTCAGCAATTTGATCTATGCGAGGGAGAGGAAAATGGTCTTTCGGGCAGGCCCGATTGATGTGCTTGAAATCAATGCACATTCAGAGCGATTTGTCCTTCTTAGGAACCATGACGACATTAGCGAGCCACTCGGAGTGGTATATCTCTCTCGGATAAATCCTGCCGCCCACAGTCGAGCCACTTCTTCACCAATAGCCTTTCTCTTCTGGACGGCGGACCGTCGAAGATGCTCTTTAACTGGCTTTGCTGATGAGTTGACTCTAAGACGATGCTCAGCCAGTCCCCTGGGAACACCTGGCATGTCAGCTGGCTTCCATGCAAAAATGTCCCAGTTCTCACGGAGGAACTGGATGAGCGCTTCTTCCTATTTCGGGTCGAGTGTTGTGGAGATGTGGGTCGGGGCTGCATTGGGGTCGGTCGGGTGAATGTGGACAGGCTTCGTCTCACCGGACGACTGAAACGCAGATTCTGTGGCGGGTTTCTTGGAACGCAGCAAATCACTCGGATCTGCGCTTTGCTTATACTCTTCAAACTCGACCGCTGTCACCTGGGAATTGGCAATCTTCGAGCCCTTCTGAAAGCACTCTTCTGCCTTTTTCCGATCACCGGTGACAGTGATCACTCCTTTGGGGCCAGGCATCTTCAGTTTGAGGTACACGTAACATGGTCGAGCCATGAACCGTGCATAAGCTGGTCTCCCCAAAATGGCGTGGTACGCACTCTGAAAATCCACGACCTCAAACGTCAAATTTTCCTTGCGAAAATGTTTTGAATCACCAAACACCACGTCCAGAGCTATTTGGCCGAGTGACTCGGCTCTCTTTCCGGGTATAACTCCATGAAAGCTCATGTTACTGGTGCTCAGTTGGGACATCGGAATGCCCATTCCTTTCAGTGTGTCTGCATACAACAAGTTCAGCCCACTACCACCGTCCATCAGCACCTTTGTCAGTCGAGTGCCTTCGACAACTGGATCGACCACCAAAGCTTGCCTCCCAGGGGTGGCAATATGAGTCGGGTGATCAGATCGGTCGAATGTGATGGGTGTTTGGGAACATCTCAGATAACTTGGTTTTGCTAGGGCAACCATGTTCACCTCACGATTAATGACCTTCAGTCGGCTCTTGCTTTCCACATCTGCGAAGATCATCAGAGTGGAGTTGACATGCGGATATCCTTCCGCACTGTCCTCCTTGTCTTCGGCCTTGTCCGACTCCTTCTCCTTATCCTTAGACTGTTTTCCTTGAAACTGCTGGATCAGGAGTCGACATTGGCGAGTGGTATGCTTTGGGTAAATGATATTGCCCTCTTCATCTTTCTTCGTGTGGATGTGACACGGCATATCCATCACGTTGTTTCCTTCTTTATCCTTCACCTTCTTAGGGTTCCAGGATCCTTTAGGTTTCCCTTTGAACTTTCCCTGAGTCACGGCCAGAGCCTCTCCAGGAGCTGCTGGTTCAGCCTTCCGCTTCTGTTTCCGACTGGTGTTTCCCTTCTCCGACTGACTTGGCTTGTACTTGCCGCTTCGGAGTCGGTCTTCTTCTTCGCCGTTGGCGTACTTGGTAGCAATCTCCATCATCCGACTCAGGGTCATGTCTCCGGTTCGACCAAATTTCAAACTCAATTCTCTGTTCTTGACGCCATCCTTGAAGGCGCAGACTGCCTGATGATCAGACACATTCTCCACAGTATGGTGCAAAGTGATCCATCTCTGAATATACTCCCTGAGAGTCTCATTGGTCTTCTACACACAGACTTGCAGCTCCGTCAATCCAGCTGGTCGCTTGCTAGTTCCTTCAAATGTTCTGACAAACACTCGGGACAGATCTTCCCAAGTGTAAATGATGCTAGCAGGTAACTGATTCAACCATGCTCTGGCAGAACCTTCCAACATGAGGGGCAAATGCTTCATGGCCACCTCGTCATTCCCACCACCAATCTGAACCGCTACTCGGTAGTCCTCAAGCCAAGTTTCAGGCTTAGACTCACCGGTGAACTTGCTGACTCCTGTTGCCAACCTGAAATTGGGGGGAATCACTGCGGCTTTGATAGCCCTGCTGAAACATTCTGGACCAGAAACATGCACTCGACTGCTTGTGGGCGCATCTCTGTCGGGCCCACCCCGATGGGCTCTGTTCCGGTCGACCAAGCCTTGCACGATAATGGATCGCGAGTCGAAGCCTGGTTCTCTGGGGTCGACTGGAGCTCTTCGCCCCACACTGAGCTGACGCCTGTCATCCTGCTGCCGAGGAGCGTAAGACCCACCCCTCGGAGGGGAAGTGGGCACTCGACGCCTATCATCTCGGTCGTGTCGGTCTCCATACTGGTCTCGCCGATTCTCGCGCCCTTCTCGCCGCGGAGGCGATCTGGGACTGTGAGCCGACTGAACCGTATTCGCAGCGACGGATCGACTGTGAATTCTGTTGCGCGACTGCGACACGGCTGAATTCTGGTCTCCTGCTGCCCGGAGCAAATCCCTGATCTGCATCAAGCCTCTGCCAGCTTCCGACTGAGAGGGCTGGATGGACTCTGCTATATGGGTCGCAGCTGCTAAATTCTGAATTGGGGTTCGATATACCTTAGTCGGCGGGAAGAGTTGACGTCGATTGGCGTCAGGAACTCGTTGCCGCGCGTGCTCGTCGAGTGCTCGCTGAAGATTCTCCAAGCGAGCGCGTTCGGCCAAATTGGCCAAACGTGCCTCCTCCAAGGCGCGAGCCTCGGGGGTTTCTCCTGCGATGGGAGTATGCAGGGCATTCATGTTCCTGCGGCGAAGTTCCTCTCTTTGTAGAGAGTCGAGTGGCTCGGGCTGGTACTCCTCGTGGTCGCGTGCGGGGTCGTCTCCGCTGCCTGCCCCGCCCTCACGGGCGAAGCCAGGGGGAATGCGAGGTCCGTTGACCATCAGGATTTCCGCCGCCGGATCACTGCTATCGCATTCGGATGCAGTCTCTACGGAGCCAGTCGACAGATCGAACAGGCCATAGAGAGATTCGTCGGGCTCGATTGCCGCAACTTGGGTGGTGGCCGTTTGGCGAGCCACCGCGTGTCTCACCCACCGCTGAAGCCTCGACCGACCAGAGCGCTTGCGCTGGCGGGAGACCGGGAGGGTGGTCGATAGGGGAGTCGACCGATACGGGGTCGATGGTTGTCGCAGCAGAACGCCGCGCACACATGCGCGAAAATGCGACCGCGGACGGGGAGCGCATCAACGTCGAGTGGAGCCTCCTGGAGCCAGGCGGAGCCGTCGGCGAGGAAGGTGAGAGCGCCGAGACGGATCTTGCGACCCTCGACCAAAACTCCAGCAGTCATCATGATGAATATACTCGGAAGAATCGCAACTTCTCCAAAAAATCGCTAAAACACCTGCCCCAAGGTGGGCGCCAACTGTCGTGGTTCTAAGTCTGACAGTAGAGTGGGGGTAGGTATGGAGAGGCAAGGTCCTAGCTATGGAGAGGTTGTAAACACAAGAGATGTACGAGTTCAGGCCCTTCTCGGAGGAAGTAAAAGCCCTACGTCTCGGAGCCCGGAGGCGGTCGAGTGGATTATGTGTATATGAGTTACAGGGGTGCGAACCCTTCTGCCTGTGGAGGGGGGTGGCTTATATAGAGTGCGCCAGGACCCCTGCCAGCCCACGTAATGAAGGGTTTAAGGTACATTAAGTCTGGGGCGTTACTGGTAACGCCCCACAGAAAGTGTCTTAACTATCATAAAGTCTACTTAATTACACACCGTTGCAGTACAGAGTGCCTCTTGGCCTTCTGGTGGTCGAGTGAGTCTTCATGGTCGAGTCCTCCAAGTCGGTCGAGTGGGTTCCTCGTAGGTCGACTGGAAGGTGATCTCTTCTAAGGGTGTCCTTGGGTAGGGTACTTAGATCAGGTCTATGACCCTACCCTAGGTACATGAATCCATCAGGGAGCCCAAACAAGGAAAGTTGCAAGAAAATGGCTCCAAAAAAACAAAAAACAAAGGCGCAAACATTCACGCAGCTCATACATCTTAAATCAAGAAACAGGCCCAAGGCCAGAGTTCATTACACCTAGTCAACCCCCAGTGGGTGGGTGGACCTGCTACCTAACAGAAATTTTTGCTAAGTTAAAAATCAGGCATCGCCTCCGCCAGAGCGCGCAACTCCCGGGTCCGTCGAGGTGCCGGTGTCCTCCTCCCCGGCGTCCACATCACGGTAGACGTCCGTCTTCTCAGAGCTACCCTCCGAGTCGTCCAGAAGCAGGCCGTAGTCGTCAGCAGGCACGACTCCGCCATCCTCCGCCCGCTCCAGCTGGAACTCGTCATGGAAGGGGATCCGGGGATGTAGCTGGCCCTGGCGGCGATCCGTCCAGCCTCCGCCTGCAGCTGGCTCGCTGGCCCATCAACGCATCCAGCGCCAAGTCTGAATGCCACGACACCGCGAAGCTGAGCGCCATCTCGGCACCGGCATGAGCGGCGGAAACCCGCCACTCATGAAGACGGTCCAGGCCCGCCTCCAACCACCACGCTAGTCACGTGAACCTGGTCGGCGCGACGGCACCCGGCCAGAGGGCCGCCATCATTGTCGCACCGGCCTTAGAGAGCCGCCCCAACTGCTCGCTCAAGACTCGCAGACGGGCGTCGGCAACAGAAACGATGTCCTGGAAGGTCCAGGCCACCCGTGGGTCAGTCCCGGAGCCGACGATCCCTTGCGGGTCGTGATGAAAGTGGACCGCCTCCTCCGCCAGCTGTCGCGTCTCCGGAAAGGCCTCTACTGAGAAGAAAAGCAAGTCAGGAGAAAGTCACTAAGGAAGAAAAGCCAGAGTCCCAACCCGACAACAACAAAACCAAGGGAAAGCACTTACTCGAGAAGGACTCTTCCAGGTGCTGCGCTTTGAGCAACATACCGCGCCGCTCCCGAGCAATGGTGCGATCACGCTCCTCCAGTGCGTTCTCCAGGTCGATGACCTGGCAAGGGCCGCCTTCAGCTCGGCGTCCTTGTCCTTAGCCACTTTCACGGCCTCCTCGCAGCGCCGAGTCTCCCTTGCCAGGTCTCCTCCGCCGTGGCCACCAGTGCCTTCAGGCGATCCACCTCGGCCTGGAGTTGCCCTTGTCGTCAGCCAGCTTTCCGCGTTGCTGGTCCACCTCGACAAGGATCTGCTGCGCCTCCACGACCTTGGCGGCCTCCGCCTTCAGGCACTCCACCTCGGCCTCAAGGCGGCCCTTGTCGCCCGCCAGCTGCTCCTGCAGTTGCCTGGCTTCGTCTAGCACCCGCCGGGCTCCCGTCGCCTCTGCCCTCGCCCGCTCCGCCTCGGCTCCAAGCCGACCGGCGTCAGCAACAAGCCGGCCGTAGTGGAAGCCGGCCCGGATCAGCCGGGTCTTCCAAGACAACACCTCGGCTGTAGAAGAGATACTCAGAAACAAAGTACCACTTTAAGATTCGACCCAACTACTACGCAGTTGGCCCGAATCTCGGGGGCTACCCAGTGGGTGCGCTAGCGCGCCCCCACTGAAAAAGAGCATACAAGAAAAGTACCTGCCGTGGCGCGGAGCTCCTCCTCCTTGGCGGCGAGCCTCTCCTTGAGATGCCGGTGCGTCTCAAGGAGCCGGTTGAAGACGCTGACCCGGTAGGAGTCTAGTTTCTACACAGAGCAGCGATCAATACAAGACAGCAAGATAAGATTCGACCCAACTGCTAAGCAGTTGGCCTGAATCTCGAGGGCTACACCTAGTGGGTGCATTGGCGTGCCCCCATAAGAAAGAAGCAACAAAAGAAGAAAAAGCAGAACGTAATGGAAAACTTACAAACACGGTGCGCTCTAGTTCCTGCGTCGCCTCCACCTCGGCCTAGGCGAAGGCCTGGATCCGGTCCATCCGCCCTCGCGGGCGTCGGGTCACGGCGGCCATCGCTACCTCCTCCTGTGTCGGGGCACCAGGGCGTGCCCCCCGCTGGCCGCCTCCCCTGAGGCCGGCATCCCCTCCGGCGCCTTCTCGGGCGCCCTCTCCAGCTTCGACGATAGCCCGGAGGTCGGAGCGGCTTGCGGCTCCACCACCGACGGCACCTCGCTCGACGGCGTCCGAACCGCCACCTTCGGCGCCGTCCGCGATGCTTCCCCCAAGACAGCGTCACCGCCGCCTCCATCAATCCTTGCCCGCTCGACCACGCCGGTCCGCGGCAGGGTATCGTCACCAACGACCATGACCTCCCGGTCGAGGTCCATCACGTCTGCACGACCGCCTTGGCCGTGCTCCCCCTCCGACAACGGCACGAAGACCGTCGCCGCCACCATCGTACCCGCCGGCATCTCCGGCCATGCCGGCTCGTGCCCACATCACCGCGGCGCTGACCCAGGCCTGGGTCGACGCCATCTCCAACTCCGCCTCGGCCCGGTTCCGGTCTTGCCAGGCCAGGCCTTCGGCATCAGCCGGATCCAGACCAAGGTCTATATCCGCCGTGTCCTCCTCCTCCTCCTCCCGGTCGACGGTGTCGGACTGGATCCTCTGGAGCGCGGCGCCCTCGACGGACGCTGCATTCGCCGCTGCCAGCGCCAGCGAGATCGGCGACCTGAAACGCAAGACAGACTAAGTACAAGCCAAGAAGAGCCGCTCGACGACTCGGTTCAAGCCAGAAAGGGCGCTCACCCCGGCACCATCGGAACGGCGGGCCTCGCCGCTCTCTGCTGCGGTGTGGCACGCCTCCTCTTGGCGGGCAGCTTCGGCACCCGGCCGGGTCCACCGCATGCTTCGCGGTCGGAGCCCGCGGCACGATGTTGTCCTTCCCATGCGGCCGCCTTGCCACCGGCGCCCGCAAGACGACCCGGCTTCGGCCGCGCCGCCGCCTCCTCCACCCGGCGCTGCTACATCGACAGCTTACATTAGCACCCCCAATACCATAACCCGAACGGCAACTCAAGAAGGAAATCCAAGACTTACCGGCTCGGCACCCTGTGCCCGCATCGACGGTCGCCTCCTCCTCTCCGCCATGGGCCTCGGGCTCCTCCAAGGCCACATGCACTACCTGCGCCCGCTCCCGGCCGTAAGGATGCTGGATGGCATTCAGAAGCACCTCCCGCGTCGCGTCGGGGCGGATAAGAAGATATGCAGCTGCGAAATATGGAGACCAAGGACTCACCAACGATGCCGGGCTCACCTGGCTGTACTGGGCCTTCCCGAACTCCCAGTCACTCGCAGGTTGGCCTTGGAGATGTCGTTGACCCGGCGCGCAACCTGGTCCACTTCCAGCCGCGTGTTCGCCATGCGGTTGGGCTCCTGGAGGCCGGTCATCTGGCCGATGAGGTGGCTGCGCTACTGCAGCGGCAGCACTCGCTGGACGATGAAGACGGTGACGAGGTCGGTGCAGGTGAGCCCCTTCCGCTCCTTCATCATCGACACCCGCTCGCACAGGTTGAGCACCTCCTGCGGCGGATGCTTGGGGTAGTACCCCCAGTTCCACTTGTCCCTCGGCGGCGAGTTGATGAAGGGCGGCAAGTTGATGCGGTCTGCGCCGAGGTTGCGGACGTAGAAGAAGGAATTCTAGCACTTCTCGGGAGAATCCTCTAGCGGCATCTTTGGGCAGTCAGCGCCCGACCGCTTGGAGATGACGGCGGCCCCGCACTCGGACATCTCCCCGGCCCTCGGCCCTTACTGCTTCAAGGAGAAGAAGCTTACCCAGAGGTCGATCGAAGGCTCGACCCCCAGGTACCCCTCGTAGAGGGTGACAAAGCCTGACAGCTGCACAATGGCATCGGCACCCAGATGATGAGGCTGGAGCCCGAAGAATTCCAGGAAATCACGGAAGAAGCCGCTCGCAGGAAGCCCGAAACCGTGCCTGAAGTGCGGGAAGAAGACGATGCACTCCGTTCCCTCGGGCTGCGGCTCGCGCTCCCCCTGCGGCAGGCACGAGGCGACCTCCTTCTCCCCCGGCAGGTGCCTGGTGGAGCGGAGATAGGCGATCTCATCGAGGGCGACGGTCGAGCCCATCCACGAGCCCGATGACAATGCCATCAGCGAAGACGTGAAAGAAGGAAGAAGAAGGTGGCTGCAAAGCTCTCCTCAAGGTAGCGGGCGTCGCAGCTGGCGGCGGTCGCAAGAGGCGGAGGAAGGATGAAGAGGCAGGGGAGCGCGAGTGTGAATGATCTCCGCCGCTCCCTTCGCCCACAATTTATAGGCCACAATTTGAAATGTGGGGAAGTGGGATCGTTAGCGCTCGCCCCTCCCACTTCCCCGCAATAAGTGCGCACGCACGCAGTAACTGCCTAGAGAATGGCAACCGACACGCGGACGCCACAATAAATCTGTGCGCGTGGGCCGAGGGTGTGCGGCGGCGGGTCCCGGGGCGTCGCCCCATCCTGTCACGCGCGTGGCCTGTCAGGCCCCTCCGGCTCCCAGGCGCCACGTGGCGGCCGCGCGAGGCCCAAAAGATTTCCCAAAGATTCGTCGAACTCCTCGGTTTCCCGCCAAGACCGGGATGCCGCGATTCGGCTTCCGGAAGCCGGCACACAGTGGGTGTTGCCGGAACCGATAGTCACCAAATCCTCCTCCGCAAAAGGAGGAAACTGTGAAGGCCCTTCCACCCGAAGACGGCAGACCTTCAGAGCTTCGGGGACTACTGTCGGGGGGGACGAACCCCAGGTAGGCAACGGAACCCGGATCCTTTTCAACAACAACGGGGCCAGCATTGCCCCTTAGTCCGGCTCGCACTTGGCCGGGTTGCTCAACCCGGCCAAGTCCCTCGACCCGGCCGAACTCCTCGACTCGGCCCCAACAACCAACTCAAGACTTCCCCAACAAGCATCCTCCACCCGTGGCGTGTTCTCCAACCCGGCCAAGGGTTAGCGGCCGTCCCATCCCGGCCGTACGATGTGACAAGTCTCCACCAACTGATGACCGAAGCCATAGTGCCCCGCCCGTGCCTTCGGTCAGCCGGGCGTGGCAACAGTGCCCCCCACCTACTCGCTGACCGGGGCCGACGTGGCAACAGTGCGATCATCGTCACCCATGACGCCAGCAAGCGGCAACCTGACGGAATGCCATTGTAGCCGACTTGACTCGGCCACACCCTGACGATCGACAAGAAGGTGCATAGTGCCCCTAGGCACATGGGGCCCGCGCCCGAGGAACCTGGCGAGACCTGGCACCCGGAGGGTCCCAGCGCCGGGCTCCCTGGACACTGACAACCCGGCCCTACGGCCTTGTAACATTACCATTGTACCCCTAGGGGTTGACCTATAAAACCCCTTAGGAGCCCTCATGCATACGGGCAATGCTCTCACCCATCCACCCACTCACACACCTAGCAAGTAACACTCGAGGAGAGGGAACTGCCTAAGCCTTGGCCAGCCTCCCTTTCTTCCTCCATACAGCTCCAGGAGCAATTATGTATTGTGATTCATAAACCACACTTGGCAGGACTAGGGGTGTTATCTCTCCGGAGAGCCCCGAACCTGGGTATGTCTTGCGTCCCACGATCGCTCATGCCGACCTCGCCTCCGGAGCCCACCAGTGCCCTCGAGCCTCCTCCTATCTTTAGCCATCTCATGGCATCTGCCGTGCGCGCACCACCACACCACGTATATAAAGGAGGGAGGAGGGGAGGGACGGCCGGCCCCTAGGGCGCACCCAAGAGGGGAGTCCTACTAGGACTCCTAGTCCTAGTAGGATTCCACCAAAAGGGAGAGAGGGGGAAGGAAGGAGAGGGAGAGAGGGAGAAGGAAAGAGGGGGGCGCCGCCCCCTCCCTAGTCCAATTCGGACTAGCTCTTGGGGGCGTGCGGCCTGCCCTCATGGCCCTTCCTCTCTCTCCCCTAAGGCCCTGATACGTCCATTTTGCATCATGTTTTTATATCAATATTTATTGCATTATGGGCTGTTATTACACATTATATCTCAATACTTATGGCTATTCTCTCTTATTTTACAAGGTTTACCATGAAGAGTGGGAATACCGGCAGCTGGAATTCTGGCTGGAAAAGGAGCAAACGTTGGAAACCTATTATGCACAACTCCATAAGTCCTGAAACTCCACGAAACAAATTTTTGGATTTAATAAGAATTAATGAGCGAAAGAAATAGGCCAGGGGGCCCACACCCTGTCCAGGAGACAGGGGGCGCCCCCCCTGTAGGGTGCAGCCCCCTATCTCCTGGGCCCCCTGGTGGGCCTCCGACGTCCACCTGCTGCTATATCATCACTTTTACCCTGGAAAAAATCGGGGGCAAGCTTACGGGACGAAACTCCGCCGCCACGAGGCGAAACCTTGGCGGAATCAATCTAGGGCTCTGGCGGAGCTGTTCTGCCGGGGACACTTCCCTCAGGGAGGGGGAAATCATCACCAATGTCATCACCAATGATCCTCTCATCGGGAGGGGGTCAATCTCCATCAACATCTTCACCAGCACCATCTCCCCTCAAAACCCTAGTTCATCTCTTGTATCCAATCTTGTATCAAAACCACAAATTGGTACCTGTGGGTTGCTAGTAGTGTTGATTACTCCAAATAAATAAAGTAAATAAAGTGTAGCAAGGTGGCCCAACCCTTTATGATCTTGAGAAAGTAGAAAGAACAAAACAGTTCATATTGATCTTATGGATAGTGATAACTTCACACATAAAAAGTATGAGGCATAAAAATTGTTGAGAGTTGATGAACGTAGCCTTGGTCATCATTGCAATTAATAGGAAGTGATAAGGAAAGAGGGGTTCACATATAAATATATTATCTTGGACATCTTTTATGATTGTGAAGCACTCATTAAGTATGACATGCTAAAAGACTTGATGTTGGACAAGGAAGACAACGTAATGGTTTATGTTTTCCGACATCTTAGTTAAAGTATATTGTCATTGACCTTCCAAACATGTTAAGCTTGCCTTTCCCCCTCTTGCTAGCCAAATTCCTTGCACCAAGTAAAGATACTATTTGTGCTTCCAAATATCCTTAAACCCAGTTTTGCCATGAGAGTCCACCATACCTACCTATGGATTGAGCAAGATCCTTCAAGTAAGTTGTCATCGGTGCAAGCAATAAAAATTGCTCTCTAAATATGTATGACTTATTAGTGCAGAGAAAACAAACTTTGTACGAACTTGTTGTGGAAGTAATAAAAGCGACAGACTGCACAATAAGGGTCCACATACAAGGGGCAATATAAAGTGACGTTCTTTTGCACTAAGATTTTATGCATCAACCCTAAACGCGCATGACAACCTCTGCTTCCCTCTGCGAAGGGCCTATCTTTTACTATATGTTTTTACTTTATGCTTGAGTCTAGGTGATCCTCACCTTTCCCTTTTTCATTTTATCCTTTGGCAAGCTCCTCGTGTTTGAAAGATCATGATACATATATCCAATTGGGTGTAAGTTGGCATAGACTATTATTGTTGACATCACCTAAAGGTGAATACGTTGGGAGGCAACACAATAAGCCCCTATCTTTCTCAGTGTCCGGCTGAAACTCTATAACCACAAGTATTGCGTGAGTGTTAACAATTATAGGGACTATGAGATAATTGAGTATGTGAGCTTGCTGAAAAGCTCTATTATTGACTCTTTCTGAGGTTACAATAAATTGCAATTGCTTCAATGACTGAGATTATAGTTTGTTAGTTCCCAATGAAGTTTTGAACCATACTTGACATCGTGAATTGCTTATTAATTGAGCATAGGAAATCATATGACAAAATCTATATATGTTGATGTTATTAGAATGATCATGATGCCCTCATGTACGTATTTTATTTTTATCGACAACTCTATCTCTAAACATGTGGACATATTTTTCGATTTCAGCTTCCGCTTGAGGACAATCGAGGTCTAAGCTTGGGGGAGTTGATACGTCCATTTTGCATCATGTTTTTATATCAATATTTATTGCATTATGGGCTGCTATTACACATTATATCTCAATACTTATGGCTATTCTCTCTTATTTTACAAGGTTTACCATGAAGAGGGGGAATGCCGGCAGCTGGAATTCTGGCTGGAAAAGGAGCAAACATTGGAAACCTATTCTGCACAACTCCAAAAGTCCTGAAACTCCACGAAACAACTTTTTGGATTTAATAAGAATTTATGAGCGAAAGAAATAGGCCAGGGGGCCCACACCCTATCCAGGAGACAGGGGGCGCCCCCTCCCCCCCCCTATAGGGCGCGGCCCCCTATCTCCTAGGCCCCCTGGTGGGCCTCCGGCGTCCATCTTCTGCTATATCATCACTTTTACCCTGGAAAAAATCGGGGGCAAGCTTACGGGACGAAACTCCGCCGCCACGAGGCAGAACCTTGGCGGAATCAATCTAGGGCTCTGGCGGAGCTGTTCTGCCGGGGACACTTCCCTCAGGGAGGGGGAAATCATCACCAACATCATCACCAATGATCCTCTCATCTGGAGGGGGTCAATCTCCATCAACATCTTCACCAGCACCATCTCCTCTCAAAACCCTAGTTCATCTCTTGTATCCAATCTTGTATCAAAACCACAAATTGGTACATGTGGGTTGCTAGTAGTGTTGATTACTCCTTTTAGTTGATGCTAGTTGGTTTACTTGGTGGAAGATCATATGTTCAGATCCTTTATGCATATTATTACTCCTCTGATTATGAACATGAATATGCTTTGTGAGTAGTTACGTTTGTTCCTGAGGACATGGGTGAAGTCTTGCTATTAGTAGTCATGTGAATTTGGTATTCGTTCGATATTTTGATGAGATGTATGTTGTCTTTCCTCTAGTGGTGTTATGTGAACGTCGACTACATGACACTTCACCATTATTTGGGCCTAGAGGAAGGCATAGGGAATTAATAAGTAGATGATGGGTTGCTAGAGTGACAGAAGCTTAAACCCTAGTTTATGTGTTGCTTCGTTAGGGGATGATATGGACCCATATGTTTAATGTTGTGGTTAGGTTTACCTTAATACTCCTTTTTGTAGTTGCGAATGCTTGCAATAGGGGTTAATCATAAGTGGGATGCTTGTCCATGTTAGGGCAGTACCCAAGTACCGGTCCACCCACATATCAAATTATCAAAGTACCGAACACGAATCTTACGAACGTGATGAAAACTAGCTTGACGATAATTCCCAATATGTCCTCGGGAGCTCCTTCTTCATTATTAGAATTTGTCCAGGCTTATTCTTTGCTACAAAAAGGGTTGGGCCACCTTGCTGCACTTTATTTACTTTATTTACTTTTTCTCATTACTATTTATCTTATCACAAAACTATCTATCACCTACTATTTCAGTGCTTGCAAAGAAAACCTTACTGAAAACCGCTTATCATTTCCTTCTGCTCCTCGTTGGGTTCTACACTCTTACTTATCGAAAGGACTACGATAGATCCCCTATACTTGTGGGTCATCAGGCCCATGAAAGCCCATTAGTTTCCCCGGGGGTTCCGATAACCCCCCGACACTCCGATATTCATCTGGTACCCCTCGGAACTCATCTGGTGTCCTAATAACATCATCCAATATATCATTGTTTATGTCTCGACCATTTCGAGACACCTCGTTATGTCCATGATCTCATCTGGGACTCCGAACAAACTTCGGTACATCAAATCACATAACTCATAATTCAAATCGTCATCGAGCGTTAAGCGTGCGGACCCTACAGGTTCCAGAACTATGTAGACATGACCGAGACACCTATCCGGTAAATAACCAATAGCAGCACCTAGATGCTCATGTTGGCTCATACATATTCTACGAAGATCTTTATCGGTCAAACTGCATAACAACATACGTTGTTCCCTTTGTCATCGGTATGTTACTTGCCCGAGATTCGATCATCGGTATCATCATACCTAGTTCAGTATCGTTACCGGCAAGTCTCTTTACTTGTTTCGTAATGCATCATCCCGTAACTAACTCATTAGTCACATTGCTTGCAAGGCTTATAGTGATGATCATTACCGACAGGGCCCAAAGATACCTCTCCGATACACTGAGTGACAAATCCTAATCTCGATCTATGCCAACTCAACAAACACCACAGGAGACACCTGTAGAGCATATTTACAATCACCCAGTTACGTTGTGACCTTTGATAGCACACTCAGTGTTCCTCCGGTATTCGGGAGTTGCATAAACTCATAGTTAGAGAACATGCATAAGTCATGATGAAAGCATCAGCAATAAAACTAAATGATCATTTGTGCTATGCTAGCGGATGGGTCTTGTCCATCACATCAATCTCTAATGATGTGATCCCGTTCATCAAATGATAACACATGTCTATGGTCAGGAAACTTAACCATCTTTGCTTAACGAGCTAGTCTAGTAGAGGCATACTAGGGGCACTCTGTTTGTCTATGTATTCACACATGTACTAAGTTTCCGGTTAATACAATTCTAGCATGAAAAATAAACATTTATGATGATATAAGGAAATATAAATAACAACTTTATTATTGCCTCTAGGGCATATTTCCTTCAGTCTCCCACTTGCACTAGAGTCAGTAATCTATATTACATAGTAATGATTCTAATACCCATGGAGTCTTGGTGCTGATCATGTTTTTCTCGTGAGAGAGGCTTAGTCAATGGGTCTGCAACATTCAGATCCGTATGTATTTTGAAAATCTTTATGTCTCCCTCCTTGACTTGATCGCGAATGGAATTGAAGTGTCTCTTGATGTGCTTGGTTCTCTTGTGAAATCGGGATTCCTTTGCCAAGGAAATTGCACTAGTATTGTCACAAAAGATTTTCATTGGATCAGATATCAACTCCTTCATCCAGACTCCTTCATTTGCTGCTTCCGAAGCAGCTACGTACTCCGCTTCACACGTAGATCTCACCACGATGCTTTGCTTAGAACTGCACCAACTGACAGCCCCACCATTCAATATAAATATGTATCCGTTTTGTGACTTAGAGTCATCCAGATCAGTGTCAAAGCTTGCATCGATGTAACCATTTACAATGAGCTCTTTGTCACCTCCATAAATGAGAAACATATCCTTAGTCCATTTCAGGTATATTAGGATGTTCTTAACCGCTGTCCAGTGATCAACTCCTAGATTACTTTGGAACCTCCCTGCTAAACTAATAGCAAGGCACACATCGGGTCTGGTACACAGCATTGCATACATGATAGAACCTATGGCCGAAGCATAGGGAATGACTTTCATTTTCTCTCTATCTTCTGCAGTGATCGGGCATTGAGTCTGACTCAACTTCAAACATTGTAACACAGGAAAGAACCATTTCTTTACTTGATCCATTTTGAACTTCTTCAAACTTTATCAAGGTATGTGCTTTGTGAAAGTCTAATTAAGCGTCTTGATCTATCTCTATAGATCTTGATGCCCAATATGTAAGCAGCTTCACCGAGGTCTTTCATTGAATAATTCTTATTCAAGTATCCTTTTATGCTATCTAGAAATTCAGTGTCATTTCCGATCAACAATATGTCATCCACATATAATATCAGAAATGCTACATAGCTCCCACTCACTTTCTTGTAAATACAGGCTTCTCCAAAAGTTTGTATAAAACCATATGCTTTGATCACACTATCAAAGCATATATTCCAACTCCGAGATGTTTGCACTAGTCCATAAATGGATCGCTGGAGCTTGCACACTTTGTTATCACCTTTTAGGTCGACAGAACCTTCTGGTTGCATCATATACAACTCTTCTTTAAGATATCCATTAAGGAATGCAGTTTTGACATCCATTTGCCAAATTTCATAATCATAAAATGCGGCAATTGCTAACATGATTCGGACAGACTTAAGGATCGCTACGGGTGAGAAGGTCTCATCGTACTCAACTCCTTGAACTTGTCGAAAACCTTTTGCAACAAGTCGAGCTTTATAGACAGTAACATTACCGTCAACGTCAGTCTTCTTCATGAAGATCCATTTATTCTCTATGGCTTGTCGGTTGTCGGGCAAGTCAACCAAAGTCCACACTTTGTTCTCATACATGGATCCCATCTCAGATTTCATGGCCTTAAGCCATTTCGCAGAATCTGGGCTCATCATCTCTTCCTCATAGTTCGTAGGTTCGTCATGGTCCAGTAACATGACCTCCAGAACAGGATTACCGTACCACTCTGGTGTGAATCTTACTCTGGTTAACCTACGAGGTTCAGTACTAACTTGATCTGAAGTTTCATGATCATCATCATTAGCTTCCTCTCTAGTTGGTGTAGGCATCACTGGAACTAATTTCTGTGATGAGCTACTTTCCAATTTGAGAGAAGGTACAATTACCTCATCAAGTTCTACCTTCCTCCCACTCACTTCTTTCGAGAGAAACTCCTTCTCTAGAAAGGATCCATTCATAGCAACAAATATCTTGCCTTCGGATCTGTGATAGAAGGTGTACCCAACAGTCTCCTTTGGGTATCCTATGAAGACACATTTCTCCAATTTGGGTTCGAGCTTATTAGGTTGAAGCTTTTTCACATAAGCATCGCATCCCCAAACTTTAAGAAACGACAACTTGGGTTTCTTGTCAAACCACAGTTCATATGGCGTTGTCTCAACGGATTTAGATGGTGCCCAATTTAACGTGAATGCAGCCATCTCTAAAGCATAACCCCAAAACGATAGCGGTAAATCAGTAAGAGACATCATAGATCGCACCATATCTAATAAAGTGCAGTTACGACGTTCGGACACACCATTACACTATGGTGTTCCGGTGGCGTGAGTTGCGAAACTATTCCGCATTGTTTCAAATGAAGACCAAACTCGTAACTCAAATATTCACCTCCACGATCAGATCATAGAAACTTTATTTTCTTGTTATGATGATTTTCTACTTCACTCCGAAATTCTTTGAACTTTTCAAATGTTTCAGAATTATGTTTCATCAAGTAGATATACCCATATCTGCTCAAATCATCTGTGAAGGTCAGAAAATAACGATACCCGCCGCGAGCCTCAACACTCATCGGACCGCATACATTAGTATGTATTATTTCCAACAAGTCTGTTGCTTGCTCCATTGTTCCGGAGAACGGAGTCTTAGTCATCTTGCCCATGAGGCATGGTTCGCAAGCATCATGTAATTCATAATCAGATGATTCCAAAAGCCCATCAGCATGGAGTTTCTTCATGCGCTTTACACCAATATGACCTCAACGGCAGTGCCACAAATAAGTTGCACTATCATTATTAAACTTATATCTTTTGGCTTCAATTCTATGAATATGTGTATCACTACTATCGAGATTCAACAAAAAATAGACCACTCATCAAGGGTGCATGACCATAAAAGATGTTACTCATATAAATAGAAAACCATTATTCTCTGATTTAAATGAATAACCGTCTCGCATCAAACAAGATCCAGATATAATGTTCATGCTTAACATTGGCACCAAATAACAATTATTCAGGTCTAAAACTAATCCCGAAGGAGGATGTAGAGGTAGCGTGCCGACGGCGATCACATCGACTTTGGAACCATTTCCCATATGCATCGTCACCTCGTCCTTAGCCAATCTTCGCTTAATCTGTAGCCCCTGTTTCGAGTTGCAAATATGAGCAATAGAACCAGTATCAAATACCCAGGCGCTACTATGAGTATTAGTAAGATACACATGAATAAAGTGTATATCAAATATACCTTTCACTTTGCCATCCTTCTTATCGTCCAAATACTTGGGGCAGTTCCGCTTCCAGTGACTAGTACCTTTGCAGTAGAAGCGCTCATTCTTAGGCCTAGGTCCAGACTTGGGCTTCTTCACTTGTGCAGCAACTTGCTTGCCGTTCTTCTTGAAGTTTCCCTTCTTCCCTTTGCCCTTTTTCTTGAAACTAGTGGTCTTGTTAACCATCAACACTTGATGCTCCTTCTTGATTTCTACCTCCGCGGCCTTTAGCATCGCGAAGAGCTTGGGAATTGTCTTATCCATCCCTTGGATATTATAGTTCATCACGAAGCTTTTGTAGCTTGGTGGTAGTGATTGCAGAACTCTGTCAATGACACTATCAACCAGAAGATTAACTCCCAGTTGAATCAAGTGATTGTGGTACCAAGAAATTTTGAGTATATGTTCACTGATAGAACTATTTTCCTCCATTTTGCAGTTGTAGAACTTATTGGAGACTTCATATCTCTAAATCCGAGCATTTGCTTGAAATATTAACTTCACCTCTTGGAACATCTCATATGCTCCATGATGTTCAAAACGTAGTTGAAGTCCCGGTTCTAAGCCGTAAAGCATGGCACACTGAACTATCGAGTAGTCATCAGCTTTGCTCTGCCAGGAGTTCATAAAGTCCGGCGTTGCTCCTACAGCGGGTCTTGCACCTAGCGGTGCTTCTAGGACATTATTCTTTTGTGCAGCAATGAGGATAATCCTCAAGTTATGGACCCAGTCCATGTAGTTGCTACCATCATCTTTCAACTTAGCTTTCTCTAGGAACGCATTAAAATTCAAAGGAACAGTAGCACGGGCCATTGATTTACAATAACATAGACATGCAAAATACTATCAGGTACTAAGTTCATGATAAATTAAAGTTCAATTAATCATATTACTTAAGAACTCCCAATTAGATAGACATCCATCTAGTCATCTAAATGATCACGTGATCCATATCAACTAAACCATGTTCGATCATCACGTGAGATGGAGTAGTTTTCAATGGTGAACATCACTATGTTGATCATATCTAGTATATGATTCACGCTCGACCTTTCGTCTCAGTGTTTTGAGGCCATATCTGCACATGCTAGGCTCGTCAAGTTTAAGCCGAGTATTCTGCGTGTGCAAAACTGGCCTGCACCCGTTGTATGTGAACGTAGAGCTTATCACACTCGATCATCACGTGGTGTCTCAGCACGACGTACTGTAGCAACGGTGCATACTCAGGGAGAACACTTATACCTTCAAATTTAGTGAGAGATCATCTTATAATGCTACCGCCGTACTAAGCAAAATAAGATGCATAAAAGATAAACATCACATGCAGTCAAAATAAGTGATATGATATGGCCATCATCATCTTGTGCCTTTGATCTCCATCTCCAAAGCACCGTCATGATCACCATCATCACCGGCTTGACACCTTGATCTCCATCAAAGCATCGTTGTCGTCTCGCCAACTATTGCTTCTACGACTATCGCTACCGCTTAGTGATAAAGTAAAGCAATTACATGGCGATTGCATTTCATACAATAAAGCGGCAACCATAAGGCTCCTGCCAGTTGCCGATAACTTCTACGTAACATGATCATCTCATACGACAATTTATATATCATCACATCTTGACCATATCACATCACAGCAAGCCCTGCAACAACAATTTAGACGTCCTCTACTTTGTTGTTGCAAGTTTTACGTGGCTGTTACGGGCTTCTAGAAAGAACCATTCTTACCTACGCATCAAAACCACAACGATGTTTTGTCAAGTGTGTTGTTTTAACCTTCAATAAGGACCGGGCGTAGTCAAACTCGATTCAACTAAAGTTGGAGAAACAGACACCCACTAGCCACCTGTGTGCGAAGCACGACGGTAGAACCAGTCCCATGAACGCGGTCATGTAATGTCGGTCTGGGCCGCTTCATCCAACAATGCCGCTGAATCAAAGTAAGACGTTGCTGGTAAGCAGTATGACTATTATCGCCCACAACTCTTTGTGTTCTACTCGTGCATATAACATCTACGCATAGACCTGGCTCAGATGCCACTGTTGGGGAATGTAGTATTTCAAAAAGTTTCCTACGATCACGCAAGATCTATCTAGGAGAAGCATAGCAACGAGCGGGGAGAGTGTGTCCACGTACCCTCGTAGACCGAAAGCGGAAGCGTTTAGTACCGCGGTCGATGTAGTCGACCGTCTTCGCGATCCAACCGATCCAAGTACCGAATGTACGGCACCTCCACAATCAGCAGATGTAAAGCTCGGTGAAGTCCCTCGAACTCTTGATCCAATTGAGGCCGAGGGAGAGTTCCATCAGCACGACGAGATGGTGACGGTGATGATGAAGTTACTGGCGTAGGGCTTCGCCTAAGCACTACGACGATATGACTGAGGTGTGTAACTGTGGAGGGGGGCACCAGACACGGCTAAAAGATCAACTTGTGTGTTCTAGGGTGCCCCCTCCCCACGTATATAAAGCAGGGAGGAGGGGAGGGTCGGCCGCCCCCTAGGGCGCTCCCAAGATGGGAGTCCTACTAGGACTCCTAGTCCTAGTAGGATTCCACCAAAAGGGAAAGAGGGGGAAGGAACGACAGGGAGAGAGGGAGAAGGAAAGAGGGGGGCGCCGCCGCCTCCCTAGTCCAATTTAGACTAGCCCTTGGGGGGCCCGTGGCCTTCCCTCGTGGCCCTTCCTCTCTCTCCCATAAGGCCCATGAAAGCCCATTAGTTCCCCCGGGGGTTCCGATAACCCCCCGGCACTCTGATATTCATCCGGTACTCATCCGGTGTCTGAATAAAATCATCCAATATATCATTATTTATGTCTTGACCATTTGGAGACTCCTCGTTATGTCTGTGATCTCATCCGGGATTCCGAACAAACTTCGGTACATCAAATCACATAACTCATAATACAAATCGTCATCGAACGTTAAGCGTGCGGACCCTATGGGTTCGAGAACTATGTAGACATGACCGAGACACCTCTTCGGTCAATAACCAATAGCGGAACCTGGATGCTCATATTGGCTCCTACATATTCTATGAAGAACTTTATCGGTCAAACCGCATAACAACATACGTTGTTCCCTTTGTCATCGGTATGTTACTTGCCCAAGATTCGATCGTCGGTATCATAATACCTAGTTCGATCTCGTTACCGGAAAGTCTCTTTACTCGTTTTGTAATGCATCATCCCATAACTAACTCATTAGTCACATTACTTGCAAGGCTTATAGTGATGTGCATTACCGGGAGGGTCCAGAGATACCTCTCCAATACACGGAGTGGCAAATCCTAATCTCGATCTATGCCAACTCAACAAACACCATTGGAGACACATGTAGAGCATCTTTATAATCACCCAGTTATGTTGTGACGTTTGATAGCACACTAAGTGTTCCTTCGGTATGCGGGAGTTGCATAACTCATAGTCAGAGGAACATGTATAAGTCATGATGAAAGCATCATCAATAAAACTAAACGATCATTTTCTATGCTAACAGATGGGTCTAGTCCATCACATCATTCTCTAATGATGTGATCCGTTCATCAAATGACAACACTGTTGGGGAACGTTGCAGAAAATAAAAAAAATTATACGCATCACCAAGATCAATCTATGTAGTCGTCGAGCAATGAGAGAGAGGAGTGCATCTACATACCCTTGTAGATCGTGAGAGGAAGCATTCAAGAGAACGGGGTTGATGGAGTCGTACTCGTCGTGATCCAAATCATCGATGATCCTAGCGCCGAACGGACGGCACCTCCGCGTTCAACACTCGTACGGTTGGGGAAGACGTCTCCTCCTTCTTGATCCAGCAAGGGGGAAGGAGATGTTGATGGAGATCCAGCAGCACGACGGCGTGGTGGTGGAAGCAGCGGAGATCTCGGCAGGGCTTCACAAAGCTCAGCGAGAGGGAAAGGTGTTACGGGAGGAAGAGGGAGGCGCCAGGGGCTTGGGTGCGCAGCCCCCCCTCCCCCCTCTTTATATAGGGGCCCTAGGGGGCGCCGGCCCCCTAGAGATCCAATCTCAAGGGGGGGGGGCGGCCAAGGGGGGCGGGGACTTGCCCCCCAACTCAGGTGGGGCGCCCCCCACCCCCAGGGTTTCCAACCCTAGGCGCAGGGGGAGGCCCAAGGGGGCGCACCAGCCCACCAGGGTCTGGTTCCCTTCCCACTTCAGCCCATGGCGCCCTCGAGGATAGGTGGCCCCACCCGGTGGACCCCCGGGACCCTTCCGGTGGTCCCGGTACAATACCGGTGACCCCCGAAACTTTCCCGGTGGCCGAAATTGGACTTCCTATATACAAATCTTCACCTCCGGGCCATTTCGGAACTCCTCATGATGTCCGGGATCTCATCCGGGACTCCGAACAACTTTCAGGTTACCGCATACTAATATCTCTACAACCCTAGCGTCACCGAACCTTAAGTGTGTAGACCCTACGGGTTCGGGAGACACGCAGACATGACCAAGACGACTCTCAGGTCAATAACCAACAGCAGGATCTGGATACCCATGTTGGCTCCCACATGCTCCTCGATGATCTCATCAGATGAACCACGATGTCGAGGATTCAAGTAATCCTGTATACAATTCCCTTTGTCAATCGGTACGTTACTTGCCCGAGATTCAATCGTCGGTATCCCAATACCTCGTTCAATCTCGTTACCAGCAAGTCACTTTACTTGTACCATAATGCATGATCCCGTGACCAACCACTTGGTCACACTGAGCTCATTATGATGATGCATTACCGAGTGGGCCCAGAGATACCTCTCCATCATACGGAGTGACAAATCCCAGTCTCGATTCGTGTCAACCCAACAGACACTTTCGGAGATACCTGTAGTATACCTTTATAGCCACCCAGTTACGTCGTGACGTTTGGTACACCCAAAGCACTCTTACGGTTTCCGGGAGTTACACGATCTCATGGTCTAAGGAAATGATACTTGACATTAGAAAAGCTCTAGCAAACGAACTACACGATCTTGTGCTATGCTTAGGATTGGGTCTTGTCCATCACATCATTCTCCCAATGATGTGATCCCGTTATCAATGACATCCAATGTCCATGGTCAGGAAACCGTAACCATCCATTGATAAATGAGCTAGTCAACTAGAGGCTCACTAGGGACATGTTGTGGTCTATGTATTCACACATGTATTACGATTTCCGGATAACACAATTATAGCATGAACAATAGACAATTATCATGAACAAGGAAATATAATAATAACCATTTTATTATTGCCTCTAGGGCATATTTCCAACAGTCTTCCACTTGTACTAGAGTCAATAATCTAGTTACATTGTGATGAATCAAACACCCATAGAGTTCTGGTGTTGATCATGTTTTGCTCGCGGAAGAGGTTTAGTCAACGGATCTGCGACATTCAGATCTCTGTGCACTTTACAAATATCTATGTCTCCATCTTGAACATTTTCACGAATGGAGTTGAAGCGACGCTTGATGTGCCTGGTCTTCTTGTGAAACCTGGGCTCCTTGGCAAGGGCAATGGCTCCAGTGTTGTCACAGAAGAGAGTCATCGGCCCCGATGCATTGGGAATAACTCCTAGGTCGGTAATGAACTCCTTCATCCAGATTGCTTCATGTGCTGCCTCAGAGGCTGCCATGTATTCCGCTTCACTAGTAGATCCCGCCACGACGCTTTGCTTGCAACTGCCCCAGCTTACTGCCCCACCATTCAAAATATACACATATACGGTTTGTGACTTAGAGTCATCCAGATCTGTGTCAAAGCTAGCATCAACGTAACCCTTTACGACGAGCTCTTCGTCACCTCCATAAATGAGAAACATATCCTTAGTCCTTTTCAGGTACTTCAGGATATTCTTGACCGTTGTCTAGTGTTCCATGCCGGGATTACTTTGGTACCTTCCTACCAAACTTACGGCAAGGTTACATCAAGTCTGGTACACAGCATGGCATACATAATAGAACCTATGGCCGAGGCACAGGGGATGACACTCATCTTTTCTCTATCTTCTGCCGTGGTCGGGCATTGAGCCAAGCTCAATTTCACACCTTGCAACACAGGCAAGAATCCCTTCTTGGACTGATCCATATTGAACTTCTTCAATATCTTATCAAGGTATGTGCTTTGTGAAAGACCTATGAGGCGTCTCGATCTATCTCTATAGATCTTGATTCCTAATATGTAAGCAGCTTCTCCAAAGTCCTTCATTGAAAAACACTTATTCAAGTAGGCCTTAATGCTGTCCAAAAGTTCTATATCGTTTCCCATCAAAAGTATGTCATCTACATATAATATGAGAAATGCTACAGAGCTCCCACTCACTTTCTTGTAAATGCAGGCTTCTCCATAAGTCTGCATAAACCCAAACGCTTTGATCATTTCATCAAAGCGAATGTTCCAACTCCGAGATGCTTGCACCAGCCCATAGATGGAGCGGTGGAGCTTGCATACCTTGTTAGCATTCTTAGGATCGACAAAACCTTCTGGCTGCATCATATACAATTCTTCCTTAAGGAAGCCGTTAAGGAAAGCCGTTTTGATGTCCATTTTCCATATTTCATAATCGTAGAATGCGGCAATTGCTAACATGATTCGGACGGACTTTAGCTTCGCTACGGGTGAGAAGGTTGATACGTCTCCAACGTATCTATAATTTTTTATTGCTCCATGCTACTTTATCTACTATTTTGTACCATATTGGGCTTTATTTTTCACTTTTATATTATTTTTGGGACTAACCTATTAGCCGGAGGCCCAGCCCAGAATTGCTGTTTTTTGCCTATTTCGGTGTTTTGAAGAAACGGACTATCAAACGGAGTCCAAATGGAATGAAACCTTCGGGGACGTGATTTTCTCACGGAACGTGATCCAGGAGACTTGGACCCTACTCCAAGTTGTAACAGAGGCGGTCACGAGGGTGCCCCCCCCCCCCCAGGGCGCGTCCCCCTGCCTCGTGGCCCTCCTGTTGCTCCACCGACATACTCCTTCCTCCTATATATACCTACGTATCCCCAAACGATCAGAACAGGAGCCAAAAACCTAATTCGACCGCCGCAACCTTCTATATCCATGAGATCCCATCTTGGGGCCTGTTTCGGAGCTCCGCTGGAGGGGGCATCCACCACGGAGGGCTTCTACATCAACACCATAGCCCCTCCGATGAAGTGTGAGTAGTTTACTTCAGACCTTCGGGTCCATAGCTAGTAGCTAGATGGCTTCTTCTCTCTTTTTGGATCTCAATACAATGTTCTCTCCCTCTCTTGTGGAGATCTATTGGATGTAATCTTGTTTATGCGGTGTGTTTGTTGAGACCGATGAATTGTGGGTTTATGATCCAGCTTATCTATGAACAATATTTGAATCTTCTCTGAATTCTTTTATGTATGATTGAGTTATCTTTGCAAGTCTCTTCGAATTATCCTTTTTGGTTTGGCCAACTGGATTGGTAGTTCTTGCAATGGGAGAAGTGCTTAGCTTTGGGTTCGATCTTGCGGTGACCTTTCCCAGTGACAGAAGGGGCAGCAAGGCACGTATTGTATTGTTGCCATCGAGGATAACAAGATGGGGTTTTTATCATATTGCATGAATTTATCCCTCTACATCATGTCATCTTGCTTAAGGCATTACTCTGTTTTTAACTTAATACTCTAGATGCATGCTGGATAGCGGTCGATGAGTGGAATAATAGTAGTAGATGTAGAATCATTTCGATCTACTTGTCTCGGACGTGATGCCTATATACATGATCATTACCTAGATATGCTCATAACTATGCTCAATTCTGTCAATTGCTCAACAGTAATTTGTTCACCCACCGTAGAATATCTATGCTCTTGCGAGAAGCCACTAGTGAAACCTATGGCCCCCGGGTCTATTCTCATCATATCAATCTCCATTACTTTATTTACTTGCTTTGTTTTTACTTTGCCTTTTACTTTTCACTTTGCATCTATCTATCAAAAATACCAAAAATATTATTTATCATCTCTATCAGATCTCACTCTCGTAAGTGACCGTGAAGGGATTGACAACCCCTAATCGCGTTGCTTGCGAGGAGCTATCGTTTTGTGTAGGTACAAGGGACTTGTGCGTGGTCTCCTACTGGATTGATACCTTGGTTCTCAAAAACTGAGGGAAATACTTACGCTACTTTGCTGCATCATCCTCTCCTCTTCGGGGAAATCCAACGCAGTGCTCAAGAGGTAGCAAGAATAATTTCTGGCGCCGTTGCCGGGGAGGCTCACGCAAGCAAGTCAACCATACCAAGTACCCATCACAATCCCTATCTCTCGCATTACATTATTTTCCATTTGCCTCTCGTTTTCCTCTCCCCCACTTCACCCTTGCCATTTTATTCGCCCTCTCTTCCCCAATCTCCTCCTCTCTTTCCCGTTTGCCTTTTCCCGTTGCCTTTCTGTTTGCTTGTGTGTTGGATTACTTGTTTCCATGGCACAAGATAATACCAAATTGTGTGACTTCTCGAATACCAATAATAATGATTTCCTTAGTACTCCGATTGCTCCTCTTAATAATAATGAGTCTTGTGAAATCAATACCGCTTTGCTGAATCTTGTTATAGAAGATCAATTCGCCGACCTTCCTAGTGAAGATGCCGCTACTCATCTAAACAATTTTGTTGATTTGTGTGATATTCAAAAGAAGAAAGATACCGATAACAATATTGTCAAATTGAAGTTATTTCCGTTTTCACTTAGAGATCGTGCTAAAGTTTGCTTTTCGTCTTTGCCTAAAAATAGTATTGATTCTTGGAACAAGTGCAAAGATGCTTTTATCTCTAAGTATTTTCCTCCCGCTAAGATCATCACTCTTAGGAACGATATTATGAATTTTAAACAACTTGATCATGATCATGTTGCCCAATCTTGGGGAAGAAAGAAATTGATGCTTCGTAATTGCCCTACTCATGGTTTGAATTTATGGATGATCATACAAAAAATTTATGCCGGATTGAATTTTGCTTCTAGAAATCTTTTAGATTCGGCCGCGGGAGGCACGTTTATGGAAATTACGTTAGGAGATGCTAGAAGCTTGATAATATTATGGCTAATTATTCTCAATGGCACACCGAAAGATCTTCTAGTAAAAAAGTGCATGCTATAGAAGAAATAAATGTTTTGAGTGAAAAGATGGATGAACTTATGAAGATGTTTGCTACTAAAAATACTCCTCTTGATCCCAATGATATGCCTTTGTCTACTTTGATTGAGAATAATAATGAATCTATGGATGTGAATTTTGTTGGTAGGAATAGTTTTGGAAACAACGCGTATAGAGGGAATTTTAATCCTAGGCCTTACCCTAGTAATCCTTCTAATAATTATGGAAATTCCTACAACAACTCTTATGGAAATTTTAATAAGATGCCCTCCTAATTTGAGAGTAGTGTTAAAGAGTTTACGAATTCACAAAAGAATTTTAATGCTTTGCTTGAAGAGAAAATGCTTAAAGTTGATGATTTGGCTAGAACGTTGATAGAATTTCTCTTGAAATTGATTCTTTAAAGCTTAGATCTATTCCTCCTAAGCATGATATCAATGAGTCTCTCAAAGCCATGAGAATTTCCATTGATGAGTGCAAGGAAAGAACCGCTAGGATGCGTGCTTCCAAAGATGCCTTTATTAAAGTGTGTTCTTCCAATTCATATGAAAATCAAGATGAAGATCTAAAAGTTATTGATGTGTCCCCCATTAAATCTTTGTTTTGCAGTATGAATCTTGATGAAACTTAAGATGATCTTCCTTTACCTAGAAGGTGTTTTAAGAATTCGGAGTTTCTAGATCTTGATGATGAAATTGATGAAAGTGGGATTGAAAGAAATAAAAACCTAGATGTTGCTAAACCCACTATTTTGGATCTCAAGGAATTTAAGTATGAAAATTGCTCTTTGATTGGTTGTATTTCCTTGTTGCAATCCGTGCTAGATTCTCCTCATGCTTATAGTCAAAATAAGGCCTTTACCGAACACATTGTTGATGCCTTGATGCAATCTTATGAAGAAAAACTTGAGTTGAAAGTTTCTATCCCTAGAAAACTCTATGATGAGTGGGAACCTACTATTAAAATTAAAATTAAAGATTATGAGTTTCATGCTTTGTGTGATTTGGGTGCTAGTGTCTCCACTATTCCCAAAACTTTGTGTGATTTGCTAGATTTCCGTGACTTTGATGATTGCTCTCTAAACTTGCATCTTGCGGATTCCACTATTAAAAAGCCTATGGGAAGAATTAATGATGTTCTTATTTTTGCAAATAGGAATTATGTGCCCATAGATTTTATCGTTCTTGATATAAATTGCAATCCTTCATGTCCTATTATTCTTGATAGACCTTTCCTTAGAACGATTGGTGCAATTATTGATATGAAGGAAGGGAATATTCGATTCCAATTTCCCTTAAAGAAGGGCATGGAACACTTCCCTAGAAATAAAATAAAATTACCATATGAATCTATCATGAGAGCCACTTATGGATTGCCTACCAAAGATGGCAATACCTAGATCTATCCTTGCTTTTATGCCTAGCTAGGGGCGTTAAACGATAGCGCTTGTTGGGAGGAAACCCAATTTTATTTGTGTTTTTTGTTTTTGCTTCTGTTTAAGAATAAATAATCCATCTAGCTTATGTTTTGATGTGGTTTTATGTTTTAATTAGTGTTTGTGCCAAGTAGAACCTATAGGATAACCTACGATGATAGTTGATTTGATTCTGCTGAAAAACAGAAACTTTGCATGCACGAATATAGTTTTGTTAAATCACAGAAACATGATTTTACGTTGATTATTTTTGCTTCTGTTCAATAAACAAATTTTCCAGGACTTCCTATTTTGGTAGAATTTTTAGAGTTCCATAAGTTTGCATTAGTTACAGATTGTTACAGACTGTTCTGTTTTTGACAGATTCTATTTTACGTGTGTTGTTTGCTTATTTTGATGAATCTATGGCTAATAAAATAGTTTATAATCCATAGAGAAGTTGGAATACAGTAGGTTTAACACCAATATAAATAAAGAATGAGTTCATTACAGTACTTTGAAGTAGTCTTTTGTTTTCTTTCTCTAACGGAGCTCACGAGATTTCTATTGAGTTTTGTGTTGTGAAGTTTTCAAGTTTTGGGTGAATTCTTTTTGATGGATTATGGAACAAGGAGTGGCAAGAGCCTAAGCTTGGGGATGCCCATGGAACCCCCAAGATAATCCAAGGACACCAAAAAGTCAAAGCTTGGGGATGCCCGGGAAGGCATCCCCTCTTTCGTCCACTTCCATCGGTAATTTACTTGGAGCTATATTTTTATTCACCACATGATATGTGTTTTGCTTGGAGCATCTTGTATTATTTGTGTCTTTGCTTGTTAGTTTACCACAATCATCCTTGTTGTGATCACCTTTTGAGAGAGCCATACATGAATTGGAATTTGTTAGAATACTCTATGTGCTTCACTTATATCTTTTGAGCTTGATAGTTTTGCTCATAGTGCTTCACTTATATCTTTTGAGCGTGATAATTTTTGCTCTAGTACTTCACTTAGATCTTTTAGAGCACGGTGGTGGATTTGTTTTAAAGAAACTATTGATCTCTCATGCTTCACTTAGATTATTTTGAGAGTCGTTAATAGCATGGTAATTTGCTTAATATTAATATACTTGGTGAAACTTTCTTTTGAGTGAATTGAATACTAAGATAAGTTTGATGCTTGATAATTGTTTTGAGATATGGAGGTGATAATATCAAAGTCGTGCTAGTTGAGTAATTATGAATTCAAAGAATGCTTGTGTTGAAGTTTGCAAGTCCCGTAGCATGCACGTATGGTTAAAGTTGTGTAACAAATTTGAAACATGAAGTGTACCTGGCTTGTGCATCCTTATGAGTGGCGGTCGGGGACGAGCGATGGTCTTTTCCTACCAATCTATCCCCCTAGGAGCATGCGCGTAGTACTTGATTTTTGATGACTTCTAAATTTTTGCAATAAGTATATGATTTCTTTTGACTAATGTTGAGTCCATGGATTATACGCACTCTCACCTTTCCACCTTTGCTAGCCTCTTCGGTACCGTGCATTGCCCTTTCTCACCTTAAGAGTTGGTGCAAACTTCGCCGGTGCATCCAAACCCCGTGATACGATACGCTCTATCACACATAAACCTCCTTATATCTTCCTCAAAACAGCCACCATACCTACCTATCATGGCATTTCCATAGCCATTCCGAGATATATTGCCATGCAACTTCCATCATCATCATCATGACACACATTACTTTTGTCATATTGTCATTGCATGATCATGTAGTTGACATCATATTTGTGGCAAAGCCACCATGCATTATTTTTCATACATGTCACTCTTGATTCATTGCACCATCCCGGTACACCGCCGGAGGCATTCATATAGAGTCATATCTTGTCCTAAGTTTCGAGTTGTAATCCTTATGTTGTAATCAATAGAAGTGTGATGATCATCATTGTTAGAACATTGCCCAAAAAAAAGAGAAAGGCCAAAAGAAAAAAAAGGCCCAAAAAAAGAGAAAAAGAAGAAAAAAAGAAAAGAAAATAAAAAGGGCAATGCTACTATCTCTTTTTCCACACTTGTGCTTCAAAGTAGCACCTTGTTCCTCATGTAGTGAGTCTCATATATTGTGCTTCAAAGTAGCACTTTGTTCTTCCTGTAGTGAGTCTCATAAGTTTTCTTTTTATACTAGTGGGGATTTTTCATTATAGAACTTGGCTTGTATATTCCTACGATGGGCTTCCTCAAATGCCCTAGGTCTTCATGAGCAAGCGAGTTGGATGCGCACCCACTAGTTTTCTTTTGTTGAGCATTCATAGCTCTAGTGCATCCATTGCATGGCAATCCCTACTCCTCATGTTGACATCAATTGATGGGCATCTCCATAGCCCGTTGATTTTCCTCGTCAATGTGAGACTTTCTCCTTTTTTGTCTTCTCCACACAATCCCCATCATCATATTCTATTCCACCCATAGTGTTATATCCATGGCTCGCGCTCATGTATTGCGTGAAGGTTGAAAAAGTTTGAGATTATTTAAGTATGAAACAATTGCTTGGCTTGTCATTGGGGGTATAGAAGTTGGGAACATCTTTGTGTGACGAAAATGAAGCATAGCCTAACTATATGATTTTGTAGGGATGAACTTTCTTTTGCCATGTTATTTTGAGAAGACATGATTGCTTTGATTAGTATGCTTGAAGTATTATTATTTTTATGTCGATATGAACTTTTGTCTTGAATCTTTCGGATCTGAATATTCATATCCCAATTAAGAAGATTTACATTGAAATTATGCCAAAGTATCACTCCACATCAAAAATTCTCTTTTTATCATTTACCTACTCGAGGACGAGCAGGAATTAAGCTTGGGGATGCCTGATACGTCTCCAACGTATCTATATTTTTTGATCGCTCCATGCTACTTTATCTACTGTTTTGGACCATATTGGGCTTTATTTTCCACTTTTATATTATTTTTGGGACTAACCTATTAACCGGAGGCCCAGTCCAGAATTGCTGTTTTTTTGCCTATTTCAGTGTTTCGAAGAAATGGAATATCAAACGGAGTCCAAACGGAATGAAACCTTCGGGAACGTGATTTTCTCACCGAACGTGATCCAGGAGACTTGGACCCTACTCCAAGTTGTAACAGAGGTGGTCACGAGGGTGCCCCCCCGGGCGCGTCCCCCTGCCTCGTGGCCCCCTGTTGCTCCACTGACGTACTCCTTCCTCCTATATATACCTACGTATGCACAAACAATCAGAACAGGAGCCAAAAACCTAATTCCACCGCCGCAACCTTCTGTATCCACGAGATCCCATCTTGGGGCCTATTCCGGAGCTCCGCCGGAGGGGGCATCCACCACGGAGGGCTTCTACATCAACACCATAGCCCCTCCGATGAAGTGTGAGTAGTTTACTTCAGACCTTCGGGTCCATAGCTAGTAGCTAGATGGCTTCTTCTCTCTTTTGGATCTCAATACAATGTTCTCCCCCTCTCTTGTGGAGATCTATTTGATGTAATCTTCTTTTTGCGGTGTGTTTGTTGAGACCAATGAATTGTGGGTTTATGATCCAGCTTATCTATGAACAATATTTGAATCTTCTCTGAATTCTTTTATGTATGATTGAGTTATCTTTGCAAGTCTCTTCGAATTATCCTTTTTGGTTTGGCCAACTAGATTGGTAGTTCTTGCAATGGGAGAAGTGCTTAGCTTTGGGTTCAATCTTGCGGTGACCTTTCCCAGTGAAAGAAGGGGCAGCAAGGCACGTATTGTATTGTTGCCATTGAGGATAACAAGATGGGGGTTTTATCATATTGCATGAATTTATCCCTCTACATCATGTCCTCTTGCTTAAGGCGTTACTCTATTTGTAACTTAATACTCTAGATGCATGCTGGATAGCGGTCGATGAGTGGAGTAATAGTAGTAGATGTAGAATCGTTTTGATCTACTTGTGTCGGACGTGATGCCTATATACATGATCATTACCTAGATATTCTCATAACTATGCTCAATTCTGTCAATTGCTCAACAGTAATTTGTTCACCCACCGTAGAATATCTATGCTCTTGAGAGAAGCCACTAGTGAAACCTATGGCCCCCGGGTCTATTCTCATCATATCAATCTCCATTACTTTATTTACTTGCTTTGTTTTTACTTTGCATCTATCTATCAAAAATACCAAAAATATTATTTATCATCTCTATCAGATCTCACTCTCGTAAGTGACCATGAAGGGATTGACAACCCCTAATCGCGTTGGTTGCGAGGAGCTATCGTTTTGTGTAGGTACGAGGGACTTGTGCATGGTCTCCTATTGGATTGATACCTTGGTTCTCAAAAACTGAGGGAAATACTTACGCTACTTTGCTGCATCATCCTCTCCTCTTCAGGGAAATCCAACGCAGTGCTCAAGAGGTAGCAAAGGTCTCATCGTAGTCAACCCCTTGAACTTGTCGATAACCCTTAGCGACAAGTCGAGCTTTATAGATGGTAACATTGCCATCCGCGTCCGTCTTCTTCTTAAAGATCCATTTATTTTCTATCGCTCGCTGATCATCGGGCAAGTCTGTCAAAGTCCATACTTTGTTTTCATACATGGATCCTATCTCAGATTGCATGGCTTCAAGCCATTTGTTGGAATCTGGGCCCGCCATCGCTTCTTCATAGTTCGAAGGTTCACCGTTGTCTAACAACATGATTTCCAAGACAGGGTTGCCATACCATTCTGGTGTGGAACATGTCCTTGTGGACCTTCGAAGTTCAGTAGCAACTTGATCCGAAGTACCTTGATCATCATCATTAACTTCCTCTCTAGTCGGTGCAGGCACCACAGGAACATCTTCCTGAGCTGCGCTACTTTCCGGTTCAAGAGGCAGTACTTCATCGAGTTCTACTTTCCTCCCACTTACTTCTCTCGAGAGAAACTCTTTCGCCAGAAAGGACCCATTCTTGGCAACAAAGATCTTGCCTTCGGATCTAAGGTAGAAGGTATACCCAATGGTTTCCTTAGGATATCCTATGAAGACGCATTTTTCCGACTTGGGTTTGAGCTTTTTAGGTTGAAGTTTCTTGACATAAGCATCGCATCCCCAAACTTTTAGAAACGACAGCTTAGGTTTCTTCCCAAACCATAATTCATATGGTGTCGTCTTAACGGATTTAGACGATGCCCTATTTAAAGTGAATGTAGCTGTCTCTAGAGCATATCCCCAAAATGATAGCGGTAAATCGGTGAGTGACATCATAGATTGCACCATATCCAATAGAGTGCGATTACGACGTTCAGACACACCGTTACGCTAAGGTGTTCCAGGCGGCATGAGTTGTGAAAGGATTCCACATTTCCTTAAGTGCGTACCAAATTCGTGACTTAAATATTCTCCCCCACGATCTGATCATAAGAACTTTATCTTTCGGTCACGTTGATTCTCTACCTCACTCTGAAATTCCTTGAACTTTTCAAAGGTCTCAGACTTGTGTTTCATCAAGTAGACATACCCATATCTAATCAAGTCGTCAGTGAGAGTGAGAACATAACGATAGCCTCCGCGAGCCTCAACGCTCATTGGATCGCACACATCAGTATGTATGATTTCCAATAAGTTGGTTGCTCGCTCTGTTGTTCCGGAGAATGAAGTCTTGGTCATTTTGCCCATGAGGCATGGTTCGCATGTGTCAAATGATTCGTAATCAAGACACTCCAAAAGTCCATCAGCATGGAGCTTCTTCATGCGTTTGACACCAATGTGACCAAGGCGGAAGTGCCACAAGTATGTGGGACTATCGTTATCAACCTTACATCTTTTGGTATTCACACTATGAATATGTGTAACATCACATTCGAGATTCATTAAGAATAAACCATTGACCAGCGGGGCATGACCATAAAACATATCTCTCATATAAATAGAACAACCATTATTCTCGGATTTAAATGAGTAGCCATCTCGTATTAAACGAGATCCAGATACAATGTTCATGCTCAAAGCTGGCACTAAATAACAATTGTTGAGGTTTAAAACTAATCCCGTAGGTAAATGTAGAGGTAGCGTGCCGACGGCGATCACATCGACCTTGGAACCATTCCCGACGCGCATCGTCACCTCGTCCTTCGCCAGTCTCCGCTTATTCCGCAGCTCCTGTTTTGAGTTACAAATATGAGCAACCGCACCGGCATCAAATACCCAGGAGCTACTACGAGTACTGGTAAGGTACACATCAATTACATGTATATCACATATACCTTTGGTGTTGCCGGCCTTCTTGTCCGCTAAGTACTTGGGGCAGTTCCGCTTCCAGTGTCTGCTTCCCTTACAATAAAAGCACTCAGTCTCAGGTTTGGGTCCATGCTTTGGCTTCTTCCCGGCAACTGGCTTACCGGGCGCGGCAACTCCCTTGCCGTCCTTCTTGAAGTTCTTCTTACCCTTGCCTTTCTTGAAACTAGTGGTTTTATTGACCATCAACACTTGATGTTCCTTTTTGATCTCCACCTCCACTGATTTCAGCATTGAATATACCTCAGGAATGGTTTTCACCATCCCCTGCATATTGAAATTCATCACAAAGCTCTTGTAGCTAGGTGGGAGTGACTGGAGGATTCTGTCGACCACCGCGTCATCCGGGAGATTAACTCCAAGTTGAGATAAGCGGTTGTGCAACCCAGACATTTTGAGTATGTGCTCGCTGACAGAACCATTCTCCTCCATCTTACAACTGTAGAACTTGTCGGAGACTTCATATCTCTCGACCCGGGCGTGAGCTTGGAAAACCATTTTCAGCTCTTGGAACATCTCATATGCTCCGTGCTGCTCAAAATGCTTTTGGAGCCCCGGTTCTAAGCTGTAAAGCATGCCGCACTGAACCAGGGAGTAATCATCACTACGCGACTGCCAGGCGTTCATAACGTCTTGAGTTGCTGGAAAAACGGGTGCTTCACCTAGCGGTGCGTCTAGGACATATGCTTTCTTGGCAACTATGAGGATGATCCTCAAGTTCCGGACCCAGTCCGTATAGTTGCTGCTATCGTCTTTCAGCTTGGTTTTCTCTAGGAACGCGTTGAAGTTGAGGGCAACATTAGCGTGGGCCATTTGATCTACAAGACATATTGCAAAGATTTTAGACTAAGTTCATGATAATTAAGTTCATCTAATCAAATTATATAATGAACTCCCACTCAGATAGACATCCCTCTAGTCATCTAAGTGATCCATGATCCGAGTCAACTAGGTCGTGTCTGATCATCACGTGAGACGGACTAGTCATCATCGGTGAACATCTTCATGTTGATCGTATCTTCTATACGACTCATGTTCGACCTTTCGGGCTCTTGTGTTCCGAGGCCATGTCTGTACATGCTAGGCTTGTCAAGTCAACCTAAGTGTTTTTGCATGTGTAAATTTGTCTTACACCCGTTGTATGTGAACGTTAGAGTCTATCGCACACAATCATCACGTGGTGCTTCGAAACAACGAACTTTCGCAATGGCGCACAGTTAGGGGGAACACTTTCTTGAAATTATTATGAGGGATCATCTTATTTACTACCGTCGTTCTAAGCAAATAAGATGCAAAAACATGATAAACATCACATGCAATCAAATAGTGACATGATATGGCCAATATCATTTTGCTCCTTTTGAGCTCCATCTTCGGGGAGCCATGATCATCATCGTCACCGGCATGACACCATAATCTCCATCATCATGATCTCCATCATCGTGTCTTCATGAAGTTGTCACGCCAACGATTACTTCTACTACTATGGCTAACGGTTTAGCAATAAAGTAAAGTAATTACATGGCGTTATTCAATGACACACAGGTCATACAATAAATAAAGACAACTCCTATGGCTCCTGCCGGTTGTCATACTCATCGACATGCAAGTCATGATTCCTATTACAAGAACATGATCAATCTCATACATCACATATATTTCATTCATCACATCCTTTTTGGACATATCACATCACAAGGCATATGCTGCAAAAACAAGTTAGACGTCCTCTAATTGTTGTTGCATGTTTTTACGTGGCTGCTATAGGGTTCTAGCAAGAACGTTTCTTACCTACGCCAAAACCACAACATGATATGCTAATTTCTATTTACCCTTCATAAGGACCCTTTTCATCGAATCCGATCCGACTAAAGTGGGAGAGACAGACACCCACTAGCCACCTTATGCAACTAGTGCATGTCAGTCAGTGGAACCTGTCTCACGTAAGCGTATGTGTAAGGTCGGTCCAGGCCGCTTCATCCCACGATGCCGCTGAAACAAGATAAGACTAGTAGTGGCAAGTAAATTGACAAAATCGACGCCCACAACAATCTTGTGTTCTACTCGTGCAAAGAAACTACGCATAGACCTAGCTCATGATGCCACTGTTGGGGAACATTGCAGAAAATAAAAAAATTCTACGCCTCACCAAGATCAATCTATGGAGTCATCTAGCAACGAGAGAGAGAGGAGTGCATCTACATACCCTTGTAGATCGCGAGCGGAAGCGTTCAAGAGAATGGGGTTGATGGAGTCGTACTCATCGTGATCCAAATCATCGATGATCCTAGCGCCGAATGGACGGTACCTCCGTGTTCAACACACGCACGGTTGGGGAAGAAATCTCCTCCTTCCTGATCCAGCAAGGGGGAAGGAGAGGTTGATGGAGATCCAGCAGCACGACGGCGTGGTGGTGGAAGCAGCGGCGATCTCTGCAGGGCTTCGCCAAGCTCAGCGAGAGGGAGAGGGAGGCGCCAGGGGCTTGGGTGCGCAACCCTCCCTCCCCCCTCTTTATATAGGGGCCCTGGGGGGCCGGCCCCCTAGAGATCCAATCTCAAGGGGGGGCGGCGGCCAAGCCCCCAAGTCAGGTGGGGCGCCCCCCACCCCCAGGGTTTCCAATCCTAGGCGCAGGGGGGCCCAAGGGGGGCGCACCAGCCCACCAGGGGCCGGTTCTCTTCCCACTTCAGCCCATGGGGCCCTCCGGGATAGGTGGCCCCACCCGGTGGACCCCAGGACCCTTTTGGTGGTCCCGGTACAATACCGGTGACCCCCGAAACTTTCCTGATGGCCGAAATTGGACTTCCTATATACAAATCTTTACCTCCGGACCATTCCGAAACTCCTCGTGACGTCCAGTATCTCATCCGGGACTCCTAACAACTTTCGGGTTACCGCATACTAATATCTCTACAACCCTAGCGTCACCGAACCTTAAGTGTGTAGACCCTACGAGTTCGGGAGACACGCAGACATGACCGAGACGACTCTCCGGTCAATAACCAACAGCGGGATCTAGATACCCATGTTGGCTCCCACATGCTCCTCGATGATCTCATCGGATGAACCACAATGTCGAGGATTCAAGTAATCCCATATACAATTCCCTTTGTCAATCGGTACGTTAATTGCCCGAGATTCGATCGTCGGTATCCCAATACCTCGTTCAATCTCGTTACCGGCAAGTCACTTTACTCGTACCGTAATGCATGATCCCGTGACCAAACACTTGGTCACATTGAGCTCATTATGATGATGCATTACCGAGTGGGCCCAGAGATACCTCTCTGTCATACGGAGTGACAAATCCCAGTCTCGATTCGTGTCAACCCAACAGACACTTTCGGAGATACCTGTAGTATAGCTTTATACCCACCCAGTTACATTGTGACGTTTGGTACACCCAAAGCACTCTTACAGTATCCGGGAGTTACACAATCTCATGGTCTAAGGAAATGATACTTCACATTAGAAAAGCTCTAGCAAACGAACTACACGATCTTGTGCTATGCTTAGGATTGGGTCTTGTCCATCACATCATTCTCCCAATGATGTGATCCCGTTATCAATGACATCCAATGTCCATGGTCAGGAAACTGTAACCATCAATTGATAAACGAGCTAGTCAACTAGAGGCTCACTAGGGACATGTTGTGGTCTATGTATTCACACATGTATTACGATTTCCGGATAACACAATTATAGCATGAACAATAGACAATTATCATGAACAAGGAAATATAATAATAACCATTTTATTATTGCCTCTAGGGCATATTTCCAACAAACACATGTCTATGGTTGGGAAACATAACCATCTTTGATTAACGAGCTAGTCTAGTAGGGACACTCTGTTTGTCTATGTATTCACACGTGTACTAAGTTTCCGGTTAATACAATTCTATCATGAATAATAAACATTTATCATGATATAAGGAAATATAAATAACAACTTTATTATTGCCTCTAGGGCATATTTCCTTCACTAACAAGGTATGTGATCTAAGATAGGTTTGGACAAAGGCAGAACAAAAGTGTTGGGGCATTGGGAAGTCCAAGATTCATAAGTGAACACCCAATCCAACTTCTCAAGCAATGGGGCTTGTTGCATATTGCTCCAAGTGAAGCTCCTCCCCTTGAGTAGAATTTCCACCAAAGCTAGACTACTGATTGCATCATTAAATTTTAACATATCAGAGAAATTGTCACCTGACCTGCTTCTGTTGTTTGGATACGTGATGTAATTGAAATCTCTCATGATCATCCACTTGGTATCATCAGGCATCTGAATATTTCTGAACCAGTTCAGGAAATCATCTCTAGCTTCACCTTGACATGGGCCATAAATGTTGGTTAGAATCCAGGAATCACCATTTAACTTTGAAATGAATCTGATGGAGAGGGAGAAGTCATTTTGAAAGAGAGTTTCTCCTTCAAATAGAGTGCCATTCCATGCAATGAGGAGCCCACTAGAAGCTCCAACTGAGGGAAGAAAACAATTTATCCTCTTGGGGCAGAAATTTTTGAGATATCTATAGTCAAACTGTTCTTTCTTTGTCTCTTGCAGACAGATGATATCTGCATTTGCCTCTTCAAACTTATTTCTAAGAGCTAGCCATTTGTTGCTGCCATTAATGCCCCTGATGTTCCAATCGAGAATATTCCAGTTTCTATTCATATCTAGGTAGTATAGTGTCTATAACTGCAACTGTTCTGCTGAAGAAACCAACCAAACAAAGCCAGGTGAAAAAGAGGTAATAAACATAAGTCCATAACCACAAATCATCACACCACAGCTGTCTCTCAGTAGAGAGCAAATACTTATCACATAGGTAGATAATAAAGCAACTCCCACAATTGATCACTTTAGACTTAGACATCATTACAAAAGGATTGATTCTTAGAAGTTCCACTGATAACAGATCACAGAAGTGCATCAAGGACCCAGGAATAAAACCATTCATTGCTGACATTACTAACAGCTGGGATACTAACTAAGGCTCGAAGACATCCTTCTTTGATGGTCCCTTGGCAGCAGCCTTGGTCACCTTCTTCTTGGGCTGGTGTAGCATCTCATCAGTGTAGTCTTTTGCAGCAGCCTTACAAAATGAGACAGTGAGATTTTTAACAATCTTAGTAGCAATAGCAGGAGGGTTAGATGAACAAGGGAAACAATTCTTGTCTGAACATGATTTTCTCATGAAGCCTTTGTTCAATGCTTGCAATCTATAACTCCTTCTTACCTCAGTTTCAACCATGGGTGCTTTATCTTTCCTCTTCCTTTGAGCATGAGCAATTGAGGTGCTGGCAGCTGGCAGAGGGGAAGTGCTATCTTTGTTCAGTGCCTGAGGTGTCAAACTAGCATTAGAAGAAACTTCTTATTCCATAACTGAATTTTTACAACAAAGAATCTGTTCATTTTGACACTTTTCAGGTAAACAAAAGGCAATGTTCTGTTACTTGCAGAGCCTTCAATGATGTAAGTCCATAATTGGGAAGCAAGCAGAGATTTTGCCCAATCAAAATTGTCAACAGTCAACAGAGCAAAAGTGATGAATTTGCACCATTCAATAGGTACCTGAGTAGCTTGATCTGTTGGGGCCACAGGTGCAAAATGAGTGCTCCAAAGCTCCAGCCCTTCCTTGGATAAAAACTCCTCATCTTGCCCTGAAGATGCAGTTGTTTGTAACTAAATATCTTTAGCAGAAAAACTTGCATTGAAGATAGGAAAAGGGAAACATGGAGGTGCATCCATGATGTTACCTGCATATGAGCTAGAGTTTCCTGCTTCATGGTGATCTGATGAGGGTGAAATTCTCTGAGTGGTTGTAGTTGTGCCCTCTGTAGTGGCCAGAGGAATTGGAGGGGAAGAACATAAATCCCTGTCTGCGAGTTGAGTAGGAGCAATCATTGGGACCAAAGCAGTAGCAGCCTCCACTACAGCAACAACCGACTCCTTTGCAGCAATGTTTGGAACAGCAGTAGTGGCAATTGTCCCTTCTGCGGCAATGACTGGGACGGCAATTACAAATGTTGCAGATGGAGTTTCCATGTTTTTTTGCAGTAGTGGTTCTTGCACTGGCATTCCCATTTCAGGTTGTGGAGGAAAGTCAGCAACCAAATTAACATCTTCAGCAGCAGGCAGCAAGGGTGCTTCAGGGATGTTGAAATCTTCCACTGGCAGCTGCTCAATGGGTCGATTGAGATCAAAATCAGCATGAACAATAGGTTGAGCTTCAGACAGAAGAAGAGGGGCCAAAAGTCCATCCAAGTCTTGTAAGATTGGTCCTCCATTAGCAGATTCAGCAGAGCTAATACTAGCACTAGGCATACCCAAGGAAAGAGTGAGCCCACTGTTGTCATCCACCGGTTCCTCTGCTTCCATCTCCAGGGGGGCCATCATATCATTCAGCTCGAGGAATTCCCCAGCTTGAACTTCCACATCAACAATCTGTTGTTGCTGTGGCATGGCCCAATGACCCCAGCCCTCATCTTCCTTTGCTTGTGCAAGAGCTTCTTCGATAATTGGCAGATCTTGGTTCTCAGGCTGCAGCAGATGAAAAGCAATAGGCCCAACCATAAGATTATTCTGGGTGGGATGATGGAATTGTTCTTGTGGCCTTGGTGAGGATTTCCATCCACAGGAACCGGGTCTTCATCAGCAGGTGGCTCTCCAATAGGGATGTCATCGAAAATCACTACAGAGCAAGACCATGACTGACCACTAAAATTCTTGGCACCAGAAACTACCAGACTGGTCGGGACATCCTTCAAAGCATCAATCTTAACTTCCAGAGCTACAACAGAGTCGCTAGATTTAACTCTATCCCAAACCATAAGTTGCCCAAAACCCGCAGTTGCATTGGATAGTTCATGAAACTCCTCAAATCAGCAGGTAAACCAAACACCATAATCCAAACATCTCGATTCAGATTGAAAATTTTCCAGTTCAAACCCTCATTGTGCCTTTGAAAGACGATGTGGATGTCATCATAAGCATGCGGACCTCTGTTAACTAAGAAATCTCTATCCGCCGCACTCTTAACCCTCACAAAAGCTTGCCCAAACAGACACTTCGTCACAGCAGTAATTCCAATGCGCTTAGACTATAGAAACTCAAGGAGGATCTCATGAACATTGATAAAACTCACTTCACCTTGTGGCATGGGGATGATTGTTGCAATGGCAAGATCTTCATTGGCTAGAACTAGATTGCCATGGACCACCCGATGGCGCGCGGGCCGACCTTCCACCTCAATCGCATGGAAGCCTTCAGGGAGGAAAGGATCAGGGTCGAAGGGGAACGTTGCCATTGCCGACGGCCGGACGGGAGCAGCGATGGCAGAAACCCTCGTTGAAGGAGCTGGTTGCAGCGGCGGTGGAGGAGTTTGGTGGGAATGCGACAGCGGCGGTAATGACTTGATTTGACTGACCAGGAGCGGGGGTGGTCTCTCTAATGGGTGGGTCTGAATGTGGCGATTGACGGTTGTCACGGCCACTAGCCAAAAGTGGCTGCTGCAGTAGAAGAGGAGGTTGAATGCGGGGCGTCGGCTCGGAAATCGCGCCACCAAATTTGTTGTTATCCTTGATATGGCCCATACGATGGCATCCTCTGCATCGAATCCTGCTCTTGCAACTAGGCCTAAGATGGCCCACACCAAGGCAACGAACGCAAAATAGGCTACTAGGCTCCTGAGTGGGCCGGTCAGGCCCAGGATTCTGAAATCCCGAAGATCCTGCCCTCCCGAGTGCCATATTATTAGGAGCAGTTAATACTGGGTTTAAGACTGTCGTTGATTAAGCAAGGCGCTCTAAAACTGACAGGGGACATGGGGCACTGGATCTGGCCGGGGATCTAGCTGGGGAGGTATGATCTTGAAAGATTCTAGGAGTTTGAATAGTCACGGCATTCTTGATCAAGTTCTTGTGGATAAAGCCGGAACTCTTTGTGGAAATCTGGTCCACCATTCCCCCAAAGGAAGAAACCAAGATTGAATAGATCATTGACACAGTTTCCCCCTTTGATAATAGCAAAACCCACATCCTTGGAGGAAACATTGAATTTGAAAGACCAGTTCTGAAGGCAAGAAACTTTGAAACGTGATGCATGTCCCCCAAAGCAAGATTTAAGCATGAGACTGACTGAATCTACATTGATACGAAGTTTAGAGCGAGTCACCTCAGCCACTGGGAAGAATTCCTTGAGCTTGCCTCCATCAAAATGGTTTTTTTTACCGTGAACAGTAGGAAAGGCTCCTACTGTGTTAACATATTAGCCTCCATCAAAATGGTTGATAGGCACCCCATATTGTTTCCAGATGAAAGCTTCAAAGGCCAAACCTTGCTCGAACTTGAGATCGGAGAGGGCCATCTAGGAGGGAGACGACACCCACGATGCATGTGAGAGTGGCTACCGGCGCCGGAGTGGCAGACGGTAGAGTATGTGGCCGCCGTGGCCGGAGTGGCCAGCGGCGCAAGGGGAGGGCTAGGAGGGCTAGGGGAGCGCTAGTGAATAGATGTCTATTACCTCCATCGGTATCTTATCATACCGGCCGCTAAAGTTGCTTGTATAGTTGTGGACGTCCACTTTGTAAGTCCCGTCGGTGAAAACCTGGAGTGCAGAAGAGTCGCCCAGGGAATCCACTAGAAAGAGGCGAGGTGGAGAGAATGTGTGGTTGCAGAAGACCTCCCCAAAATCACACCATGGAAACAACAATGCATCTTTTCTGGGATTGTGAATTTGCTCTTAACTGTTGGAGCACTATTCTTGGCCAGAAATGTTGGGTAACGCAGTATTTCAAAAAAAATTCTACGATCACGCAAGATCTATCTAGGAGATGCATAGCAACGAGAGGGGAGAGTGTTGTATACGTACCCTCGTAGACCGAAAGCGGAAGTGTTATGACAACGCGGTTGATGTAGTCGTACGTCTTCACGATCCGACCGATCCTAGTACCGAAAGTATGGCACCTCCGTGATCTGCACACGTTCAGCTCGGTGATGTCGCGCGAACTCTAGATCCAGTTGAGTGTCGAGGGAGAGCTTCGCCAGCACGACGGCATGTTGACGGTGATGATGAAGTTACCGGCGCAGGGCTTCGCCAAAGCACTACGACGATATGACCGAGGTGGATTATGGTGGAGGGGGCACCGCACACAGCTAAGACAATTGTCAACTTGTGTTCTAGGGGTGCCCTCCCCACGTATATAAAGGAGGGAGAGGGAGGGAGGCAGCCGAGGGCACGCCCGGGTAGGAGGAATCCTACTTGGGCCCCTAGTCCAATTCGCCCCCCCCCCCCCACACACACCATATTTGGACAAGGGGGAAAGGAAGGAGGGGGGAGGAGAAGGAAGTAGGACTCCTACTTCATACTTTCCTTTTCCTCCTCTCCTTTCCCTTTCTCCCCACGTGGCTGAGGTGACTCGCTCTAAACTTCGTATATAGGGGGCTCACCTGCCCCTTGTGGGCTGGTGTGTTCCCTTACTTGGCCCATAAAGCCCATATCTTTGCCGAGGGTTGCTCGTAACCCTTCCGGTGACCTGGTATCATCCGGAACACTTCCGATGTCCGAATATAGCCTTTCAATATACGAATCTTTACCTATCAACCATTTCGAGACTCCTCGTCATGTCCGTGATATCATCCGGGACTCCGAACAAACTTCGGTCATCAAATCACATAACTCATAATACAAATCGTCATCGAACGTTAAGCGTGCGGACCCTACGGGTTCGAGAACTATGTAGACATGACCGAGACACATCTTCGATCAATAACCAATAGCGGAACCTGGATGCTCATATTGGCTCCTACATATTCTATGAAGATCTTTATCGGTCAAACCGCATAACAACATACGTTGTTTCCTTTGTCATTGGTATGTTACTTGCCCGAGATTCGATCATCGGTATCCTCATACCTAGTTCAATCTCATTACCGACAAGTCTCTTTACTCGTTCCGTAATGCATCATCCCGCAACTAACTCATTAATCACATTGCTTGCAAGGCTTACAGTGATGTTGCATTACCGAGAGGGCCCAGAGATACCTCTCCGATACACGGAGTGACAAATCCTAATCTCGATCTATGCCAACCCAACAAACACCTTCGGAGACACCTGTAGAGCATCTTTATAAGCATACAGTTACGTTGTGACGTTTGATAGCACACAAGGTGTTCCTCCGGTATTCGGGGGTTGCATAATCTCATAGTCAGAGGAACATGTATAAGTCATGAAGAAAGCAGTAGCAATAAAACTTAACGATCATAATGCTAAGCTAACGGATGGGTCTTGTCCATCACATCATTCTCCTAATGATGTGACCCCGTTCATCAAATGACAACACATGTCTATGGTTAGGAAACATAACCATCTTTGATAAACGAGCTAGTCAAGTAGAGGCATACTAGGGACACTTATGTTTTATCTATGTATTCACACATGTACTAGGTTTCCGTTTAATACAATTTTAGCATGAATAATAAACATTTATCATGAAATAAGGAAATGAATAATAATTTTATTATTGCCACTAGGGCATATTTCCTTCAAGAGAAACAGGGTCATTTCGGTTTTTGATGAGGTCGTGCTTACCACTCAAGCCCTCCCTACCCCTATTGCCATGGAAGTTATTATCATAGGTTGCTGGAACATCTGGATGCAAGGAAACAGAGTCATTTTCAGCGCTATTCCTGCTTCGGTCAATTCTTGAAGGGCATGTTTTCAATCAAACGTGCTTCTGATTAAGCACATGATCAAGGATAAATTTTCAAACGGAGTTTCTAGCTGGATTTAACAGTTCTTAACTTAACTTTCATGTTACCACAAGGTTTCGCAAAAACTGGAGCTGGTTAGGTTGAGCCTGATGTAATCTTTGGAATCTTGTAAATACTTTTATTTTTAGTATATTTATCGTAGAACGATTGTTCTATGGTTTTCGGTTCAAAAAAAAAGGCCGCTACTCCTGAAACAGTTTCGGGCATTGATGTTTCATTAGGCCTAAATCGGCTTAAGTACGTCGCATTGTATCAGATCACTGCCTGTCCATTTGCGCGCGAAAACCATAAGTGCATCGTACAATAGTTGATAAAATAGTCTTATCTTAAGTCTTACATGTAATTTAGATATGACAAAAAAAGACATCTACAATGGGTCACGTCTTAGTCTTATCTTCAATAATTAGTGATTCCTAAAAACGTGATAATACATATTGTGCTAAAAGATCATCTATTGTCTTCTCTTAAATAAGAGAAGACAAGCCTTTTTTACGGGTTCTCTATCCTCCACTTCATTATTTATCCTACGTGGCACTCCTAAGATAGAACCATTGTATATGCCCTAACCCAAATGCGTGTCGTTCGTATCGGGCGCCTGTCCGGTTAGGGCGGAGGATCACGGTGGGGGCGGCGGCGAGCTGGAGCCGGCGTTCTATAGGTGATGCCCATCTCGGAGCCAGACCCTCCGTCGTGGTCGACACGATTGGTGTTGGTCGCGCGCTAGGGTTCCATGGTTCTTCGGAGGTAATCTTCGATTCATTGTACTTCCGCAGCACTCCTCCATTGCGAAGTGATAAACAGTTTCTCTTTCCTGTCGGTGCAATATATGCAACCGGAATATTCATCATCGGAATATTCAATATGAGCTAAAGTATAAATGAATATTCGTCCAAGAGCAAGGGAGAACAGCAGCGGGAACTGCAAGTCCAGACACTAATATTCGTGTGGTACAAACAATGAATGAAACTACTCTACCATACTCGTATTCATCATCTGCTACAGCTAAACCATGACAGCGGTGAGACCAAAAAAATTCAGCAACACATGCAGGCGGTCCGGATGAAAGAAAACACGCAAGTCGCATGCCAAGAAAATGAGAAGTGTTTTTAAAGGAAATGATCGTTGCAATGCAGAAGAAGAAGAAGAAGAAGAAGAAGAAGAAGAAGCGGCCAATTCACGAGTCAGCACCAACAAGCATATACTCCAAGCCTGCGTCTGATTGTTCAACATTTGGCGGTGACGACAGACAAGGGAAAGCTCGAGGAATATTCATCCGCACATCCATCACAGGATCCTAAGCTCGTCGTAGGATCCTAGAACGATTCCACGTCCAGGAACTAGCAGTGACCAACCGTTCGATCACGTACTGATGGCCAATTCCAGCCTCTTCGCTTCTGTCCTAATGAAATGAAGTTCACACACAATCCAGTGTTCCTACCGTGGCCTTAACTGAAACTGGAGCAAACCGTATCTACTTACCTGAAACTGAGTGTGCAACCTCAGCCCCTTGTTCAGGCGATACGATCGGCGTCGAGTTTTTTCCTGTTTCGGCCGAACTACTGCCATACAGGATAGCGCGGGCAAGAGTACGTAGTGTGGACCAAAATCTGGATAACACCGCAAGATCAGCGCATGAATGCAGAGTCAAGGCCCGGACATGTTCAAACAAGCATGCTAGCAACGCCTCACAATATATATATAATAATCTCCCGGATAAGTATAGGCAGAAGAACCCAGTAATCAATCATGTAACACTTGTTTGACTCGCAGCAGCGATGATAAGCATGACAAAACTAAACATCATCAGCAAAAACAAAAAGGGTTATCATGAAGGAGGAAGAATGTGATGCTGACTTCTGGTCCTGTGAGCCTCACACAGCAACAAACTCGCAAGAAATCAAGGGTGTGCGGGCGACCTGGAAACCTAGACTTTCATGCCAAGAATGCACGGTTAGTTAGGTTCTGCAGCAGCAGCAGCAGCAGCAGGTGAGAAATGAGCGGAGCCGAGGAAGATTCTTGGTGTGCACTCCCGCCATCCTGGTTTTCAGGCGACAGATCATGATCAGATTCTTGGTGTCCCAACATCCCAGAGCAGATAGTTGGTCAGGTCAGGTGAAACACATGATGCTTTACTTCATAATAGGTAGGGGTAGGATCATCTCAAGTTTCTGATAGGTTCTTCATAATAGGTAGGAGTATTATCCGGATTCAGGACCACCTCAAGTTCCAAGGGAAAGGATGAGGATCCAAAGCATTTTTCTTCAGTTGTGGAATCCAGAGCAGACATCTTGATGTTTTCTCCATCCAGCCTTTGAATTGGGTCTTGATGCTCTCGCTGTGATGCTCATGGCCATCAAGAAGCAGAAAAATGCACCTTAATTTGCTGGAGAGAAGCAAAACACGGGCACAATCACAAGTTCAGAATCTACCTGCAACTGATTTTCAGTTGAATCAACAAACAACAGCAGCAAGCTTTATGAAAAGCTGTATACTGTACCACTACTTAATCGAAACGGAAATTTGCTTATCAAGAGAAAGTCTGACACTGAACATGGGTAAATTCTCTCGGCGAAAATTGTAGCTCTGCCCCAACCTTTTTAGATTAACATATCCGCAAAATTGTAACTAGTATAACCTCTTTCCGATGTACTTACATAATAACAGCAAGAGTTTCATCTCAAAGCACTCAAGGCTTCATCACCCTGCATACAGCAAAAAAGACTACACTACAATCCTGTCTCAGGAATCTCTCAAGATACCACTATCATCGCGCGCCATGGAATCGACCAGGAAACTCTGAACAAACACTAATATAACTTCTTGATCGATCATTTCCAGCCATAGCTCTCCGATCTGCCATCTTCCTCCTCGCCACTGACCGTCACCGATGAGGCAGCTACGCCTGAGCTTGAGAAGTTTAGGGGCCCCGGAGGTGATCCCCCTGACTGGGAGCTGCTCTGCTCCTGAGTTATCCAGAGCCCTCCCATGAGCACGATCGGCCGGTTGGCTGCCGGAGATCCTGGCGCCCTTCGGTTGTGCAGACGGTATTTCTGAACAATAATAAGAAAAACAATACAGGATTCACATTAGTGTCAATGCAAATTACTAAAAGCCAGTAATAAATCCCATCATTAGTACATGGACAGAAGTTTGTGAAAGATAGTGGTGAATTGCTCACCTGGAGATGGCTCTTCACTTCATCATTGGTCAGGCCATCCACCTTCATCAGCTCCCTGATTTGCTTTGGAGTAGCAACTGCAATCGTGGCAAGGATAACAGCCATGTAAGCTATTTGCTGCTACTATATATATGTACTGGGTGTTCTTGATATTATATCTAGAAATGGCAGGAAATTTCTGTGATTTATTTGTGAAGGGCTCACCTTGGGGACCGCCGAGTTGGTGCAGGGCAGTGACGAACTGGCGGTGCAGCTCCGGCGACCAGCACCGCCGCGCCTTCCTAGCTTGCTGCTGCTGCTGTGCTGTCTGCTGCGACTGGGCCTGGAGGCTAAGGGAAGGGGCAGCTGGTGCCAGGGCGGCCGCAGCCCTGGCCGCTTCTTGCGCAAATCCCACAAGCTGGCGGCGGCTTTCTTCAGCGCCGCCGGTAGCAGCAGCCGGAGAGGTCTTGATCGGTGCGGGCGACAGAAACGGCAGATCCGGCATCCGCACAGCCTTGTCATCCTTCCTGAAACTCGGCGGCGCGAACGCTGGCGCACCGGAGCCCACGGCCTTGGACGGCAAGGCAGCGCCGTCGCGAGATTCCGGCTCCGACGACCTCCTCCTCTCATCCTGCTTCTGCAATCGTAAAAAGGCGCAAACTTTCAGAACCCCAAACACAATAAAACCACACGATTTAATTATCATAAATGCTTCATGGAGAACAAACAAGCACGCGGGCAACTGAATCGCCGGATCCTACCTCGGAAGCATCGTCCCCCCGGACGGAATCGCCGGTCCAGAGCTGCGCGGTACTCATCCAGTTGCTCTTGTCGCCTGGGCCGGCGTCCTCCCTGTCCTCTCCTCGATCGCCGCCTCTCTTCTTCTCCTCCACCTCCTTCTTCATCACATCAATCACTGCTCAAGCAACCAAACCACGTCAAGAAAGGCTCCCCAAAAAGAAGAAAACAACAAAGGGATAATAGCTAGTACTAGCAAAAGCAAGCAAGCAAGAAGTTTCTCTCTCACCGTCAGCGAGGAGGCGTGCGCAGAGGGGGAGCTCGCGCCGGAACACCTCGATCTTGCTCTTCTCCTCCTCCAGCCTCCGGATACAGTCGTCCATGGCGGCCGCCGGCGCTTCCCTGACCCGCCCCAGGCTCTTGGCCGCGAACATCTTCAAATCCAGGCTCAAATCTGCGCCCATGCCGATCTCTCCTACATCCAGACCCATCGGTTTTACACCGGAGCTCTCGCTCTCGCTCTCCAAACGGAATCTTTACTGACTTGTTGCAAGAGGAAGTATGAGGTGGATGTGAACTGGAGGGAGGAGGTGGGTGAATGGGGACGTTTATATAGAGGAGGAGAAGCATTTCGGGAGGGAGGAGAATCTCGAGAGTGTGCGAGGATGAGACGAGGACGATTTTTCACGTCACCTACAGATAGCTACAATGAACGCTAGTTTCCATCAAGGCCCTTGAATTTTACGGCTTTTAAGCTTTAGCCCGCTTGCCTATGCATGCCAACAAATTCAAAATATGTCTTGTACACACCCTTTTTTTTGCGGGTGTTGTACACACTTTCAACCAGATTGAGCTTGTGCTATTGGGGTCAGAGGGAAGATGCAAAATGCCTTTTTGTTCAGGCTATTAGAAGAAGAAGAAAATATGCGGTCGTATTAATTGGAAATGTTTAGTTTTTGGAAGCAATTAATCGTGGGCGTCAAATACGTGTGTATCTTATCAAGGTAGTATATCGATCAGATACGATAGACAGCGGGGGATGTGTACATAAATTACGAATTTAATGGTATACATTTTCATTCTATATTCTAGATTTGTATTAGCTGGATATAATGATTTGTCTAGATATGCATGCATACGCGGCACTGAGGTTACATAATAAGTTCGTATTGGTTGTCTCGTAAAAGCGCGTGGTTAGTTTCTTTTCTTTAATTTTTGCGGTTGGTCATTATGATTTTCTTTCGTTTTATCTTTTGAATTTAGCTTTTGTACAATTTTATGCTTCTTCAGAACATAGTGTGTTGCGCTCATGGGTCAAGTTCCATATTTGTTGTTATATTAGTTTTGTGACTTGTAACACTGAACACTCTAATCAACATTGACTTCTTGTTCAAAAATATGACATAAATTGCTCTCTAAACTGTCTTCACTTCAATTTTCTATACATGTCTAACTTAGTGATCATGTTTGGTTGGTGGTCACCCGGTTGTGAAGTTTTCAACAACCAAAATAGGTAAAAGTATGGCATGCCTTATATAAACAGTTGTCACACATGGCCATGAGGTACTTTCTTGTGAAAAATGTATACCTCGTATTTGGCCATAGAAAGTGTATTCTACCTCACAACCTAGTAGGATATATGCATCACGTCACAACTATGAAAGTAATAAAGAAATATCAAACACAACAGTAATCCCAAAGTCGAATTTCGAGACCCAATTCGTGAGAAGATATGAATTGCCCCCCTTTGATCTTTGTCTAATTAGAGTGGTGACATCATTTCACAGTGGCATATGCATGGGGTTTTTAAAATATCCGGCCACAAGATATCCTTTTAGGAAACACCTCCAAATATGCATCACCCGGCCCGTAGGATAGTTAGCATGCTATATGGTGTCATTATTACTAATTTTATCCATTGCTAGCCTAAAGTAAAATGCAGAATATGTTATCATCTACAACGGACTATAGGACACTCTAAACTAAACTAAAAGTTGAATCAGCATTAACTTTTTATATGTGAACTAAGTTTAGGTATACCCTATGAATATTTGATGAAGCAGCATCTGAATCATTAGCACTTGCATAAAATAATATACAGATTAAATTGCATATGTATTCATTCTCAATCGCTAGCACTTGCGTAAAAGAATATACCCTATGAATACTTGACTAAGGAGCATCTCAATTGTAAGAGACATATCTCTTAGAAGAAAGAAAAATATGTGATGGTACTAATTGGACATGTTGAGTTTTGGTATCAATTAATCGTAAGCGGCAAATACGAGTGTATCTTATGAAGGTAGTATATTGGCCAGATACAATACACAGGGGCAATATGTACATAAATTACAAATTTAATTGCATGCGTATTTGTTCAATACTTTGGATTTGTATTAGCTGGATATATTGTTTTGTCTAGATATGCATGTGTACGCAACACTGAGGTTACATAATAAGTTTGTATTCATTGTGTCATAAAAGCGCGTTGTTGATTCTCTTTTCTTTAATTTTTACGGTTGGTCAATATATTTTTCTTTCGTTTTATCTTTTGAATTTAGCTTTTGTACAATTTTCATTCTCTCGCAAAAGCGCGACGATTTTCTTTCCCATTTTAGTCTCACTAGTGAGAGTCTAGGCATGTTTGGTTGGTTGTCACCCGGTTCTGAAGTTTTCAACAACCAGAATAGGTAAAAGTATGGCATGCCTTATATAAATAGTTGTCACACATGGTCATGAGGTATTTTCTTGTGAAAAATGTATACCTCATATTTGGACGCAGAAAGTGTATCTATCGCACAAGTAGTAGAATACACACATATCATGTCCATGTAAAAACTAACACTTGACAACTATGAAAGTAACAAAGAAACATCAAGCACAACAGTAATCCCGAAGTCGAATTTAGAGGCCCAATCCGTAAGAAGATTTGAATTGCCCCACTTTGATATTTATCTCATTAGAGTGGTGACATCATTTCACAATGGAATATGCATGGGGTTTTTGAAATATCCAGCCACAAGATATTCTTTTTTAGGAAACACCTCCAAATATGCATCACTCGGCCTGTAGGATTGCTAGCATGCTATATTGTGTCATTCCCACTACCAATTTTAGCCATTGCTAGCTTGAAGTAAAATGCAGAATATGTTATCATCTACAACGGACTATAGAACACTCTAATATAAACTAAAAGTTGAATAATTATTAATTTTTAATATTAGAACTAGATTTAGGTATACCCTATGAATATTTGATGAAGCAACATCTCAATCGTTAGCACATGCGTAAAAGAATATACAGATTAAATTGCATACGTATTCATTCTCAATCGCTAGCACTTGTGTAAAAGAATATACCCTATGAATACTTGATTAAGGAGCATCTCAATTGTAAGAGACATATCTCTTAGAAGAAAGAAAAATATGTGATGGTACTAATTGGACATGTTGAGTTTTGGTATCAATTAATCGTAAGCGGCAAATACGAGTGTATCTTATGAAGGTAGTATATTGGCCAGATACAATACACAGGGGCAATATGTACATAAATTACAAATTTAATTGCATGCGTATTCGTTCAATACTTTGGATTTGTATTAACTGGATATATTGTTTTGTCTCGATATGCATGTGTACGCAACACTGAGGTTACATAATAAGTTTGTATTCATTGTCTCATAAAAGCGCGTTGTTGATTCTCTTTTCTTTAATTTTTACGGTTGGTCAATATAATTTTCTTTCGTTTTATCTTTTGAATTTAGCTTTTGTACAATTTTCATTCTCTCGCAAAAGCGCGACGATTTTCTTTCCCATTTTAGTCTCACTAGTGAGAGTCTAGGCATGTTTGGTTGGTTGTCACCCGGTTCTGAAGTTTTCAACAACCAGAATAGGTAAAAGTATGGCATGCCTTATATAAATAGTTGTCACACATGGTCATGAGGTATTTTCCTGTGAAAAATGTATACCTCATATTTGGACACAGAAAGTGTATCTATCGCACAAGTAGTAGAATACACACATATTATGTCCATGTAAAAACTAACACTTGACAACTATGAAAGTAACAAAGAAACATCAAGCACAACAGTAATCCCGAAGTCGAATTTAGAGACCCAATCCGTGAGAAGATATGAATTGCCCCACTTTCATCTTTATCTCATTAGAGTGGTGACATCATTTCACAATGGAATATGCATGGGGTTTTTGAAATATCCAGCCACAAGATATTCTTTTTTAGGAAACACCTCCAAATATGCATCACCCGGCCTGTAGGATTGCTAGCATGCTATATTGTGTCATTCCCACTACCAATTTTAGCCATTGCTAGCTTGAAGTAAAATGCAGAATATGTTATCATCTACAACGGACTATAGAACACTCTAATATAAACTAAAAGTTGAATAATTATTAATTTTTAATATTAGAACTAGATTTAGGTATACCCTATGAATATTTGATGAAGCAACATCTCAATCGTTAGCACATGCGTAAAAGAATATACAGATTAAATTGCATACGTATTCATTCTCAATCGCTAGCACTTGTGTAAAAGAATATACCCTATGAATACTTGATGAAGGAGCATCTCAATTGTAACAGACAGATCTCTTAGAAGAAAGAAAAATATGCGATGGTACTAATTAGACATGTTGAGTTTTGGTATCAATTGATCGTAAGCGGCAAATACGAGTGTATCTTATGAAGGTAGTATATTGGCCAGATAAAATACACAGGGGTAATATGTACATAAATGACAAATTTAATTGCATGTGTATTCGTTCAATATTTTGGATTTGTATTAGCTGGATATATTGTTTTGTCTAGATATGCGTGTGTACGCAGCACTGAGGTTACATAATAAGTTTGTATTCATTGTCTCATAGAAGCGCGCCGTTGATTCTCTTTTCTTTAACTTTTGCGGTTGGTCAATATAATTTTCTTTTGTTTTATCTTTTGAATTTAGCTTTTGTATAATTTTCATTCTCTCGCAAAAGCGCGACGATTTTCTTTCCCATTTTAGTCTCACTAGTGAGAGTCTAGGCATGTTTGGTTGGTTGTCACCCAATTCTGAAGTTTTCAACAACCAGAATAGGTAAAAGTATGGCATGCCTTATATAAATAGTTGTCACACATGGTCATGAGGTATTTTCTTGTGAAAAATGTATACCTCATATTTGGACACAGAAAGTGTATCTATTGCACAAGTAGTAGAATACAAACATATCATGTCCGTGTAAAAACTAGCACTTGACAACTATGAAAGTAACAAAGAAACATCAAGCACAATAGTAATCCCGAAGTCGAATTTAGAGACCCAATCCGTGAGAAGATATGAATTGCCCCACTTTGATCTTTATCTCATTAGAGTGGTGACATCATTTCACAATGGAATATGCATGGGGTTTTTGAAATATCCAGCCACAAGATATTCTTTTTTAGGAAACACCTCCAAATATGCATCACCCGGCCTGTAGGATTTCTAGCATGCTATATTGTGTCATTCCCACTACCAATTTTAGCCATTGCTAGCTTGAAGTAAAATGCAGAATATGTTATCGTCTACAACGGACTATAGAACACTCTAATGTAAACTAAAAGTTGAATAATTATTAATTTTTAATATTAGAACTAAATTTAGGTATACCCTATGAATATTTGATGAAGCAACATCTCAATCGTTAGCACATGCGTAAAAGAATATACAGATTTAATTTCATACGTATTCGTTCTCAATCGCTAGCACTTGTGTAAAAGAATATACTCTATGAATATTTGATGAAGCATCATCTCAATCGTAACAGATAGATCTGTTAGAAGAAAGAAAAATATGCGGTAGTACTAATTGGATGCTGATTTTGGTTTCAATTAATCGAAAGCACCAAATGCGAGTGCATCTTATCAAGGTAGTATATCGGTCAGATATGATAGGCAGGGGTGATTTGTACGTAAATTGCAAATTTAATTGCATATGCATGTATTCGTCTATATTCTGAATTTGTATTAGCTGGATATATTGATTGTCTCGATATGCATGCGTATGCGGCGTTGGGGTTACATAATAAGTTCATATTCATTACCTCACAAAAGCACGTCGTTGATTTCCTTTTCTTTAATTTTTTAGGTAGGTCAATATAATTTTGTTTCGTCTTACCTTTTGAATTTAGCTTTTGTACAATTTTCATCGTCTCGTAAAAGCGCGTCATTGATTTTCTTTCACCATTTCAGTCTCACCGATGAGAGTCTAGGCATGTTTGGTTGGTTGTCACCCGGTTCTGAAGTTTCAACAACCAGAATAGATAAAAGTACGTCATGCCTTATATAAATAGCTGTCACACATAGTCATGAGGTATTTTCTTGTGAAAAATGTATATCTCGTATTTGGCCACAAAAAGTGTATCTACCGCACAACCTATTCTTGTGAAAAATGTATACCTTGTATTTGGCTATAGAAAGTGTATCTACCGCACAACCTATCCTTTTGAAAAATGCATATCTCGTATTTGGTCACAAACACGCATATCATGTCCATGTGAAAAGTAGGACTTGACAACTATGGAAATAAAGTAACTTCAAGGACAACACCAATTTCATAGTTAAATTTAGAGACCCAATCCGTGAGAAGATATGAATTGACACCTTTCATCTTTGTCTCATTAGAGTAGTGACATCATTTTACAATGGCATATGCATGGGTTTTTTGGAATATCCAGCCACAAGATATTATTTTCTAGGAAACACCTCCAAATATGCTTCACCCCACCCGTAGGATAGCTGGCATGCTATATAGTGTCATTCCCACTACTAGTTTTAGCCATTGCTAGCTTAAAGTAAAATGCAAAATATGTTATCATCTACTGTACAACAGACTATAGGACACTCTAATCTAAACTAAAAGTTGAATCAGTATTAACTTTTAGTATTAGAATTAAGTTTAGGTATACCCTATATGAATATTTGATGAAGTAGCATCTCAATCGTTAGCACTTGCGTAGAAGAGTAGAGAAATTAATTTAATACAACTCCCAGTTGTTCTACTCTTTTGTATTCATCCCAAATTGTGAAAACCAACAGCAAAATCTTTACAATAAAAGGAATATTGTGGATTAGTGGAGGATATGCCATGGACGGCTGGCGATTCAGATTCTGATGCCTTTCTGTTGAATCCAATACCAAGATGTCTCTATTGGAGTATAGTATATTTTTCTTTTCTCAAAAGAGAAAGAGAAAGCGAAAGGCCGGAGATAGAAAGAGTGGGGATTAGTACTGGAAATGTTCTTCATTATTTTTTAGGAGATGCCTTTGCTGGACCTGTAGAAGAGGATTGCTGGCGGACGGGAATATTCTGTGGAATGGCGTTCATGTAATTTATGCACGGCGCAAGGGATAGTGTGGTGACGGGAATATTATGCACGCTCGGCTCGCCACGTACGTACTACCTGTCTAGGCCTCTAGGGTGAAGATAAGAAAGAAGACAACAACTTGACCCGGCCTCTGCCGTTTCGTTCCGTGCATCATCTGGCATAATAGTACAGTTCTGCACTAGAGTAGTATAGGCCCGTCACGCTACATGCAACCGTAGACCCGTGGACTTTAATTTGACTCCCTCCGTTTCTAAATATAAATTTGTTTAGATAATTTATTAATATAAACTACATACAAAATAAAATAAGTGAATCTATATTTCAAAATATATCTATATACATTTGTATGTAGTTTATATTAAAAATGAAGGGAGTGCGTTTTTGGAGTGGCCAAATTGAAGTACACTACATAAATAATCGATCATCAAGCGCCGAATGTGTATGTGCGAGCTGGCCAATGTACTCGCGCGGTTGAGAATACTACACTATTTATATTGTATGACTACCAATTATGGGACTTGAGATGGTATAAATGTATGATCTATCCGTGGAGTAGATCTCACGCACGGCAAGATTATCTCTCAACATCGGTGGGGCTAAAGCTATATTTCCTGTGTTGAATTGTTATTGATGATAACATATTCCAGCTGTGCGCCTCACCTCCCTATGTCTCTCCTCCTCCGGCCTCTACATGTGAACCATGCATATAACAATTTTATTAATTATTAACAAAGATGCGGAGGCCGATTCGGTTTTCCGGAAGTGCATAATCATCAACTGGAATGCTATCCCTGCCGCTGGCTTCTCCACTCCCCCCCCCCCCCCCAAACAAGCCCATAAGCCCCTTTTTATCGCCAACTCGAAAATATCGGCCCTGTCGTGCCCCTAGAAGCCCACTTTTCGCCGGTTAGGGCCGAAATTGACGCCAACGGACCCAGGCCGAACCCGGCGCATTGGGGGCGCCCGAGGGCGCCGGGGGAAACGTTTTTGACGCGTAAGCCAGGTGGGCCCGCCTAGTCAGCGGCTGCGCGTCGCCGAGAATCTCCATCGTCCTCATCGCCTCATTTTCCCACGCGAATCAATGCAAATGATGCCGCCGGTCAGTCTTCCATTGATTCACGGGCAGCGCAGTGAAGGCCCGCCGTCGCGCGTCCCGCCCTCTTCCCGCCACGTGTCCACACTACTGCCGCCCACTCGCCGCTATAAAAGTCGCCCCTCCCTCGCCACTGCCCGCACACTCTACAACATCTCTCTCGCCGCCGACTCTATCTTCTTCACCGCAGACGCCCTCTCTCTCCTCGTTTCTCAAGCCGCGACCATGACTAAGCGCTACCCCGGCGACGGAGCGGCGGCCAACAGCTTCAGCCGCCACCACTTGCACAAGGCGGAGGCCCGCCTCCTCTATGAGGCGGACTACCCGGCGCCACCAGACATGCGGGTGCCGGGCTCGTGGAGGCTTAGCGCCGGTGGAGTCACAGTGCCACCGCCGCCCTCTGGTGTTGAACGGCGCGCCGATATCGCGTGAATCTGGTCGTCGTGGCCGGAGAGCGCCCGACAGCAGTCGAGGTACGCCCCCGACAGCCACATGCTGTGGACGGCATACTTCGACCACTGCTACTCCGACCAACTCGCCACCACGAATGGCGCTGAACCCCGCGGACACCACAACTTTGAGGGGAGGCATCAATTGTGGGGCATCCCCCGGCGCACCCTCGAAGCTGTCCTCGATCACATCGAGGCCGACACCTCGCCACGGATGGAGTACCCGAGGGGGCCTCCTTCTCTTGCTACCGTGGGAGTTCCTGGACGCCAAGGCAAGTGGAGACGGCGTCATCGTCCTCATCGGGCTCCCGTTCCTTGGGGTCACCGACGCTCCTCCCCGTCAAGCCGGAGTCGGTGAAGAAGGAGCACGAGGCCATGGCCGCCGACCTGGAGGACGGCCTGACGTGGTTGCTCCAGGACTATGTCCGGGAGGAAATGGAGCGCCAGCGCCGCACTCTGGAGGTGATCGTTGCGCGGCGCCGTTTCCGTGACTAGGGCGTCATCATCCTCCTCGAGGACAGCGACAAGGAGGTGCTGGCACCGACCCCCCCCCCCTCTCAGCATCGGCAACGCAGGTTAGGGGTGCAGCAAAGACCGCGGTGGCGGCGTACAGGATGACGACGGCGGTGACTACACCGCCTTCTACAAGCTCCTCGGCATGTAGAAGGCTCGAGCGGCGGCGGGCGGCGTAATTTGGCGTAGTCTTTTTATGTTTTTATTATGTCTTCTTATTATGTACAAATATGAATGAAAACCACCAAATATTACCCGAATTTGTGTCTTTTTTCATCTAATTTTAGCTAGACATCAATTTAAAAAAGGCGTCTCGAGCCGACCTGGGGCCGTGGTTGGGAACCCGACCACCCCCACAGCCAAAATGGTGCCAGCTAGCCCGCAGGAGGCGCTATTTCTGTCCCTGGGGGCGCCGAACGGCTGGACATGCTCTAAGGATAGGGTTTCTGTCTTCTGTCGATGGCGCTGCCGATCTGCCACTTCTTTTATGGCTTAATGGCCATGGGTGCGTGGTGGATTTCAGCCCTCGCCGGCGGGAGGGGCTTCATTTTAGGTGATTCTACAAGTTTTGTTAGGATTTGTGTCATGCTCAAGAAGACGAGGCGACGACGACTCCCTGAAGATAGAAAAAGGTTCTCCCCGCCTAGCCTCCATCCCGGTGATGCGTTTAGCATCGTTGGAGCACCTGTGGAGATGTGCCTGGCGGATCTCACGGAATTCGGTTGGTGGTTATCTTTGGTGGATCTGCTCGGATCCGGTTTTTGTTCGTCTTTATTCATGTGTCTTCAGGTTTGACCTTCCGATCTAAGCTTATCTTCATTGACGGCGGTTGATTTTCTGGTGTGTTGGTCCAATGGGGGCTTAGAGCATCTCCAGCCGTTCGGCCCCCCAGGGCACATAAAAATCGCCCCCTGGGGGCGAGCCGGCGATTCGTTCGGCGCTGGGGGCGGTTTTGCGCCCAGTCGACGCCCCCAGCTCGCCCCCAGTCGCCGATTTTGGCCCACTTTTGAAGCCCCATTTTGGTGAAAAAGGCCCATATGGGCGAGAATAGGCCCATATTCGGCGTGGTTCGCCGTGGCTCGGCGTTCAATTATCAACATAAATATTTTTTATCACATATTTCATCACAGAAAATTCAAATACTTCAACAAAATAGTACAACAACAAATAGTTCAATACAAATTATATAGTTCAGCAAATAAAAACTCATATTTCATCACATGTCGCGCCCGGTGTCGCCCTTGAGCCTTCATAGGTGCTCTATCAGATCTTGCTGCAGTTGATGATTGCACCTGTGAGTCTCGGATCTCCTGACGCATACTGAGGTAGTCAGTCCAGGTTGCCGGTAGCTGGTGATCAACTTGGGCAAGAGGACCCTGCCTGTGGTATGGTTCAGTGTCAAACACTGGCTCTTCCTGCTCGCTCTCAATGATCATGTTGTGCAAGATGACACAACAGGTCATGATCTCTCACATTTGATCTTTCGACCAGGTCTGAGCGGGGTACCGGACAACAGCAAATCGAGATTGGAGCACACCAAATGCCCGCTCGATATCCTTCCTGCAAGCCTCCTGAATCTTCGCAAACCAGGCGTTCTTACTTCCAGGCACAGGGTTTTTGATGGTCTTCACAAATGTCGACCATCTCGGATAGATGCCATCAGCTAGATAGTACCCCTTGTTGTAGTGCCGCCCATAGATCTCGAAGTTCACCGGAGGAGAATGACCTTCAACAAGCTTGGCAAAGACAGGAGAGCACTGCAGCACGTTGATGTCATTATGAGTTCCTGGCATACCAAAGAAGGAGTGCCAAATCCAGAGGTCCTGTGTGGCCACCGCCTCAAGTACCACACTGCAACCGCCTTTGGCGCCTTTGTACATCCCCTGCCAAGCAAATGGGCAATTCTTACATTTCCAATGCATGCAGTCGATGCTTCCAAGCATCCCAGGAAATCCTCTTGCTGCATTCTGTGCTAGGATCCGAGCAGTGTCTTCTGCATTGGGTGTTCTCAAGTATTGCGGTCCAAACACTGCCACCACTGCCCGACAGAACTTGTAGAAACACTCTATGCTGGTGGACACGGCCATGCGCCCATAGTCGTCCTGTGAGTCACCGGGAGCTCCATATGCAAGCATCCTCATCGCTGTCGTGCATTTCTGGATGGAGGTGAATCCAAGTTTGCCGGTGCAATCCATCTTGCATTTGAAGTAGTTGTCGAACTCCCGAATGGAATTCACAATCCTGAGGAAAAGCTTTCTGCTCATCCGATAACGGCGCCGAAATATTCTGTCGCCGTGAAGTGGAGCATCGGCGAAGTAGTCGGAGTAGAGCATGCAGTAGCCTTCGAGACGATGCCGGTTCTTTGCTTTCACCCGCCCCGGCGCCGAGCCACCTCGCCGCGGCCTTTCATTGCTCGCCAGCAGCTGGGCGAGGGCGGCGAGCGCCATGAGATGCTCTTCTTTCTGGACGTCGGCCTCGGCTTCCTCCTCCAGCAGCGCGGCGAGCACTTTCTCGTCATCCGAGTCCATCGCCAAGGCAGGCAAATCACCGAACACCTTGCGCGCGGTTGGCGTGCACCCGCCGCTAAACTGCCCCTCCACGGCCGGAAACGCCCAGCTGGTGTCGGAGGGGCTGCCGCGGGGAACCTCTGCTATTTTTCCGGCGGGGAATGGCTATCTACCGGTGAAGGGCGGCGGGGCGGCGCCGGGATATACCTAGCGGCGGCCGAGAGCGCGGGGGGTGGGAGGCGAGTCGGGGAAGAAAAACTTGACTTTTCACCTGACGACGTGGGCCAGCCGCGCTTTTCCCTTGCGCCGGAGTCCCCAAGCGCCCCCAGCGTGCCGGGTTCAGCCTGCGGCCGCCGGGCGGAAAAAAGGGCCGAACCGGCGCTTTTCGTCGTCCTGGGGGCGTGACCGGGCCGTTTTTTTGGCGCCGACACCGAAAAAGTCGCCGGGGGGGCCTGTTGGGGGCGCGGCTGGAGATGCTCTTAGCTCCATGACTTCCCAACTATCTAGTACAACAAGTTGCGCCCGGTTCCGGCGAGGGAGAGGCGGTGACGGCGGCGCGCCTTCGGCTCGCTTCAGTGCTTGTAGTCATCGTTAGATGATCTGCGAATTTGGATATAATTTTTATTATTTTTGATGCTTCCTATATTATTATGACTGAAGATGAATAGATCAAAATTTTCTAAATCTGTTGTTGTTGTTGTTGTTGTTGTTGACCTATCTTGCAGCCAAAACGTGTACGTGTCACTACAAGACGTATCTGACCATATCGATCTCTGTGTTCGGAGTATCATGCATGCATGCCCATAACGCGTACCTGTGTACGGCGTATACTGTGGGAGTATATGTCAAAATGCACACGTATGTCAAGTAATCTTTTAGATAGGCTCTATGATACACGGCTCTCGTCTGCAAGTGAGCACAAAAAGACAAAGGCACTAGGCAGTTTGTTGCAAATAAATGAGTGATCCCTTGTCTTGCCTTGTACGATGAGATAAGATGTATACTTCTTAAATGGCTTTATTTAGATACTCCATTTACTGTAATATTTTAGTCTTTTTATAGGGAAATATTTTAGCCATATATACGGTATAGTAGTACACGTTTGTACAGAGAAAGTACAAGAGCCATCCCGTTTATCCCGTGCGTTCCGATCTTGTGATAACATATGCGTGCATCGTCGTGCAAGTTAAATAAAGTCATTTGATTATAGCAAATGTTTTCTTAGCACAGTAATGCAAGCGTAGATACGTGCATACGCTCATTCCTATAAGACTATTCATAATAATGAGTAACTTAGACTACTAACATGTATTCCCTTCGTTGCTAAATATAAGTCTTTTTAAACATTTCGAGTAGATTACAACATACGGATATATCTAAATATATTTTAGAGTGTAGATTCACACAATTTGCTCCGTATGTAGTCATTTGTTGGAATCTCTAGAAAGACTTATATTTGGAAACAGAGGGAGTATATGTTTCTTGCAAAAAAATAAAATAACATGTAGTACTCCCTCCGTCCCAAAATAAGTGTCTCAACTTTGTACTAGCTCTAATAGAAATTTGTACTAAGCTCAAGACACTTATTTTGGGACGGAGGAAGTATATGTTACTAATTTATGTTACAACCTCTATAGTATGAGTAACATGTGTGTGGTGTCATGCAACACTTTTTTTGTTAGATTAGATCGTAGACTCATCTTGTCTTCTTGTCTTGATATGTGAAATATTACTTATAGTATGATTAACTAGCTACGTTATTCAATTTATCTCTCTCCTCATTAATTAGTTGTTACATCATCTTTTTTCTTGAGGTGACATATATGTTAATCTCATTATGGGTAGTCTAAACGTACACACGTACACACGCATATATGTTAATCTCACTATGGGTAGTCTCACTATGAGCACCTTTCAGAGACTGAGCCGGCATATCATCTTGAGATTTTACGAGAAATGCCTCATTTTTTTTAGAAAAAGAGGATGACCCCCGGCCTCTGCATCTGGGCGATGCATACAGCCACTTTATTAATTACTCTAACAAGACCTTACAAAGCCATACAAAAGCAAGACTAAAGCCACCGTCTAAGCAACAACTGTCGCTACACCTATCCAATTGATGAAGGGGCGCAAATAGTCTGGGCCTAATACCAAACAGACATCGCAGCCAAACCTAAACATCTAAGACCTGAGGTCCCAACCAGGACGCCTGCCGGGTATGGGGCACCTACCAATCCGGCGCACTCCTCAACCAGGACGTCTGCCGGGTATGAGGCCGCCACAGCCACCTGCCACCATTTCATCTTCAGAGTTGTATTGTTGCATGTACCGTGTCAGGTCTATCTGCCATCAACGCCACCACGACGCCCGACAGCGTCGTCCTCCTGCGCGAGTCCATCCTCTCACAGCGAACTCCGAATCTGCACTGCGCCACGCCGTCAAGATCCGTCGGCATCAGTGTGTAGGATGAAGCACCGCTCCACCAAAGAATCCGTCCTCTGGTCCCTCGATCACGTGTGTACCTCCAAGAATGACGCCCCCAAGGGAGGAACGACACCAGAGCGCCGCCGCCATCTGATCATCCGATCTGGGGTTTCCCCTAGAGGTAGCAGAGAGTGGCCTTGAACTTCTCCACAGCGATGCCTTCAAGAAGGGAACGACGCAGATAGCGCCGCCACCGCCGGCCTTAGCAGACGCCGAAGGCAAGTTTTCACCCAGATCAATTTGAAGGGATCCAACTCTCGTGCACGGGCCACCGTCACCACCAGCACCACCAGGCAGGACCCTGGAGCACCGGCAGATCAGCGAGCCGCCGGCACCACCGCATCCAGATCGCCGGCAACGCCGGGCCGCCGCCATCCCCCGGGCCGTCCGGGTCAGAGATGGAACCGCCGACCGCGCACAGGGACCACCGCCGCCTGCACACGCCGGAGCGCCGTCGAGAGCCCAGCGCCCGCCACTGCTTGCCGAGGGCCGCCGCCGCGCGCCCCGAGCGGACTCCCACGCACACCAGGGGAAACTGCCGTCGCCCCCAAGCCCGCGCCGGTGCGCCCCGCCTCCGGCGCGCCTCGTAGTTGATGGGAACGTCTCCTCTCATTGAATGCGCATTGCCAAAAATTCTAAAATAAATTCAGGATAAAATGTTTGGCGATACACAGAGGGAAACTAGCTGTAGGCTCATATGTATACATTCACACACACACACACAAGACATATACTGTACATAACTAATTGTCTCATACAGCTATAGTAGCTTTGCGTGCATCATGCATGTAAACTCCGACTTTGTACAAGTCAATGGTCGTTTCCGCTCTTTGCAGCATCTAATGGAATGAGAATATAGTGATTTGTTAATGGGGGTCTTTTATCGCTCTTCATGCGAGCTTCAACAGCGTACGGGGTGAACGTCAAAAAAAAAAACAGCGTACGGGGTGTGACTCAGAGAGAGAAACGTGTGGGTGTGGGTTTGCAAGAGGACAAGACGGGCCGCGAGATTCCGTTCCGTTGGGGAGAGAAAGCGGAGTGAGGAGAAGCGACGCCGTCGTCTCTCTCGCGCGCGCGTGGGTGGGGCCCGTGCCCACGCGGACGCGGTCGGGCTCCTGCGTACACCAACGCCGCGCCGGTGGCCCCAAATGGAAGCGTCCTCTTCCTTCCTCCTTTTTCTTGTGCTCTCGTGGGTGGATGGGATCAGTTCGGTTCGCCGCATCGCGTGCGGTGGGCTCAGTCATTTGTCTTTTCTTCTCTTCTGCGACCGGCAGGGGATGGCCTCTTCTTCTCTGCTTATCCACTGCGTCCGATTTTCCTCCCTACTCCCTTTCTTCAGTTCAAAGGGCTATTCTTAAATTTTCAATTTTTTTAACACAGTACAGACGCAAGCCCTCATGCAAACACGCATACACTCACCTATATGAATGCGCAGATGTACACCCTTATGAGCGCCTAGACTGAGCCGGTATTCATCTTGAGATTTTATGAAGTCACCGTAGGCGCCTCATAGTCGACAGGAACGTCTCCTCCCACTGAACACGTATCGCCTGAAATCCTGAAATACATTCAGGATAAATGCGAGCACCAGGATTTAAAAAATTGTGGGCTGGGGATACCAATATCCTCCTAACCATTCTGCCCGTAATGAAAGTATGATAGGTAGTACGTATCATGTATGCCAACTAGGCAATTTCAATGAGTTGACATAGAATTAAATGAATAAAAAGATTGTTGAGTATCATATTAAATGATGTATTACTATGTGTCTTGCATGACAATAAATGAAGTAATTTATGATACCACCATATGATATTATGTACTACGGATATAATATCATATAGTAGTATCATATCATGATACTGGTATATGATATTTCTCACTACGACCAGTCTTAGGCTCACTTTGAATGCAATTGAATTACAGTGCTTTAAATCTCATGCCACATTTAATTCATAGAGATATGAGAAAGAGAATTAGTGGTCACGCATGCATCTTATGCTACATGCACCATGTAAGTCCAATGAGAGGAAAGATGCTACACTAATTGCTTCCAGAATCGAATATGGGGAAAATATTTCATTGGGCGGGTTTGTATCCACAAAACCCGTGCCTTCCACTCATAATCTACCTTATATGATGAGATTTCAAATCAGAGCCCTCTAAACCGGAAATGACGGAATATTATTCTTCTTTTTCAGTTTTTCATTAAAAAAAGTTTGACAAAGGATGAATTTTATTAGCTTAAAATGAAGCATCAAGTAGATACATAATACAATAAGCACTCATCCGGCCTCTGCATAGTTAGGATGCACACATCTTACACACTCAACACACGTGATAAAACACCAACAATAAACAAAGTTATAATATATAATTGATACACTTTGTGCAAGCAAGATTGCCATCGAAAAGTCTTGCAAGAATAATCACGTGCTCTCCCGCTCCTAGCCTAGCCTCTCGCGCTTTGCCTCGTCGTGCGCCACTCCGGCACCAGTGGCTACCTCTCCGTTGGCCCTGCTCCAGCGCCGTCGGCCACCTCCCTAGCCGGCCCTCTTCCCGGCACCATGGCTAGCCACGTCGATCTCTCCGGCTCGGGCGGATCTAGCTCGCATTCCCCCTCGCCCTCCCCTCTGCTCTATGGTGCTCCCGGCAGTGGGCTCTGCCCTCGGTCCGCTTGTGCCGGCCGGTCCCTCCGTGCCGGCCCCTGGTGGCTCGTCCCAGCGGACCAAGCACATCCGGCATGACGGCCGCGCCCTGCTCTCCGCCCCCAGGGCGGCTGCCCACCGCATGCTACCCACCTCTCGCTCCCCGCCCAACTCCTGTATGCCGGTGCAGTTCCATGGATGCTGTTACAACTGTGGGCAGCCGGACCACATCTCCCGCGACTGCACCAACCCGACGAGGTGCGCCCTGATAACCCACAAGTATAGGGGATTGCAACAGTTTTCAAGGATAGAGTATTCAACCCAAATTTATTGATTCGACACAAGGGGAGCCAAAGAATATTTGCAAGTATTAGCAGCTGAGTTGTCAATTCAACCACACATGGAGATTAATTATCTGCAGCTAAGTGATCAGTAGCAAAGTAGTATGATAGTTTTGATAATAGTAGCAACAACAATAGTAACGGTAACCATGATAGCAATGATTTTGTAGCAAGTGCAATAGTAACAATAGCAGTAGTAACTTAGCAAGAACAATATGAGAGAAATTCATAGGCATTGGATCGATGAATTCGTTGAATAATATTCATCATATAACAGTCATAACCTAGGGCGATGCGGCACTAGCTCCAGTTCATAAATATAATGTAGGCATGTATTCCGCAAATAGTCATACGTGCTTATGGAAAGAACTTGCATGACATCTTTTGTCCTACCCTCCCGTGGCAACGAGATCCTATTAGAAACTAAGGGATATTAAGGCCTTGTTTTAATAGAGAAGTGGAACAAAGCATTAACACACGGTGAATACATGAACTCCTCGAACTACGGTCATCACCGGGAAGTGTCCCGACTTCTGTCACTCCGGGTTTGCCGGATCATAACACGTAGTAGGTGACTATAACTTGCAAAATCGGTTCTAGAACATACTCCCTCTGTCCCATACTATAAGAACGTTTTTAAACTATGTTAGCTTGAAAAACGTTCTTATATTACGGGATGGAGGGAGTAGATATAATGGTGATAACATAAACGGTTCAGATCTAAATCATGGCACCCGGGCCCAAAATGACAAGCATTAAACATGGCAAAGTCATAGCAACATCAATCTCAGAACATAATGGATACTAGGGATCAAACCCTAACAAAACTAACTTGATTAATGATGAATCTCATCCAACTCCTCACCGACCAGCGAGCCTACGAAGGAATTACTCACTCCTGGTGGGGAGCATCATGGAATTGGCAATGGAGAAGGGTTGGTGATGACGAAGGTCGAAGATCCCTCTCTCCGGAGCCCCAAACAGACTCCAGATCTGGTCTCCTGATGAATAACATGAGGTGGTGGCGGTTCCATCTCGTGAAACATGATAATTCTTTCTCCCTGATTTTTTCTCCAAATATGTTAATTTTTAGTATCAGGGTTGGAGTCTGCGGGGCCACCAGGTTGGGACAACCCACCTGGGCGTGCCTAGAGGGTGGGGCGCCCTGGTGGGTTGTGCCCACCCAGGTGCCCCCCTCCGGTGGTTCTTGGCTCCAGAAATTCTCTTTTATTATATATAAATTCCTCACAAAGTTTCGTTCCAATCTGAGAACTTTTATTTCTGCCAAAAAATCAACACCATGGTAGTTCTGCTGAAAACAACGTCAGTCCAGATTAGTTTCATTCAAGTCATGCAAATTAGAGTCTAAATCAAGAGGAAAAGCGTTAGAAAAAGTGGATACGTTGAGACGTATCATGCCCCTTGTGATCGCAAGGGGCACATCTCCAGCGACTGCCTTCTGTCGCGGGCGTCTTCCTCTAGGGCCAGCTCCCCGCGTGCTCCGGCCCCGGTCCGGCAGCACGCATCTCCCCCCGGTCCCTGCCTCGTCCTGGCCCGCGCTCCCAATTGGTGGTTCTCTCCCTCCGCCGCCTGGTCCGCCGCTCGCCGGCGCGATTCCCGTCGACTGCTCCTGGGCTTCGGTGGCTAGCATGGCATCCAGTGAGGGCTCGGTGGATGGCCCATCCTTCGACGTCCCATTCGCAGGGCTTCCGCCTGGTGGGGAGGTTGTGTCTCTCCGGCTGGCACATTCCCAACCCTGCCGGACTACTGCTACCTTGAGCGGTCCGAGGAGATCACGAGGCTTGAGGAGGAGCTCTCCCGTGCGGTTGTCGTCACCATCATCGGCACCTGCCCCCCGGTGGATCTTGCGGACGCGGCGGAGGCCCTTCATGCTACTTTCGACATCGTACCCGCATCCATGTCCATCCGTGCCTACCACCCCGAGGATTTTCTTGTACTATGTGACTCCCTGCTGTTGCAGTGCCGCATGGCAGACCGTGGACACGTGGATGGTCCGGGTTTCTCCCTGTCCTTCTGCCCATGGATTGGGTAGTCACAAGCTACCACTGTCAACCTTCCCTTCCTGGTGCCACTCGACCTCATGGGGGTGTCAGCCAATGCGTGGACGCACTGCATGGTGGATGCCATTTTCGAGGGTACTGGCTTCGTGGTGAATGTTGCGGAACCTACGGCTCACCGCAACAACATGTCCCGCTTTCGTGTGTGGCTCCGCACGTCGGATCTCTGCCGCATCCGCTCGCGGCGGTTCCTTCTGGTGGAAGAGCCTCCGGCGATGGCGGCTGCTCAGCGTGGCCCCAGACTTCACCCCAGCTCGCGCTCCCGCACGCTCAGCTACCCCATCACCATCCTCCGTGTGCCGGACGCGGCACCATCCACCTTGCCTGCTGATACGTCTCCAACGTATCTATAATTTTTGATTGTTCCATGTTGTTATATTATCATTCTTGGATGTTTTACAATCATTTTATAGCAACTTTATATCACTTTTTGAGACTAACCTATTGACATAGTGCCCAGTGCCAGTTGTTGTTTTTTGCTTGTTTTTTTACTTTGCAGGAAATCAATACCAAACGGAGTCCAAATGCAGCGAAACTTTTTGGTGATTTTTTCCAGACCAGAAAACACACGATGGGCCAAGAAAGTACCCGAGGAGGGCTCCGAGGGGAGCACAACCCACCAGGGCACGCCTGAGGGCCCAGGCGCACCCAGGTGGGTTGTGCCCACCTCGGTGGCCTTCCGCACCGCCTCTTTGCTCTATAAATACCCCAATATCCAGAAACCCTAGGGGAGTCAACAAAAATCAATTCCAGCCGCCGCAAGTTCCAGAAACCATAGATCCAATCTAGACACCATCACGGAGGAGTTCATCATCCTCATTGGTGCCTCTCCGATGATGCGTGAGTAGTTCATTGTAGACCTACGGGTCCATAGTACCTAGTTAGGGAAATTTTTGTTTTTGCCACTCTAGATTTTGCCAATTTTCCTTATGCCACTCTAGATTTTGACATTTCACTTTTGCCACTCTTAGTTTTGACAATTATCACAATTACCATTCTCGTGGCAAAAGCAAAATTTTCAAAGTGGCAATTGTGATAATTATCAAGAGCTAAGAGTGGCAAAAATGAAATAAAATTATTTTGATTTTGCCACAAAATGGCAATTGTGATAATTGTCAAAAACAAAGAGTGGCAAAAGTGAAATGTCAAAATCTAGAGTGGCATAAGGAAAATTGGCAAAATCTAGAGTGTCAAAAACAAAATTTTCCCTAGTTAGTAGCTAGATGGCTTCCTCTCTCTCTCTCTTTTGATTCTCAATACAATGGTCTCTTGGAGATCTATTTGATGTAACTCTTTTTGTGGTGTCTTTGTTGGGAACCGATGAACTTTGAGTTTATGATCAGATCTATGTTTTTATCTATGAAAGTTATTTGAGTCTTTTGATCTCTTATATTCATGATTACTTACAGCCTCGTATTTCTTCTTCGAATCTTTGGTTTACTTAGGCCAACTAGATCAGTTTTTCTTGCCATGGAAGAGGTGCTTTGTGATGGGTTCGATCTTAGGTGCTTGATCCCAGTGACAGAAGGGGAACCGACACGTTTCTATTGTTGCCATTAAGGATAACAAGATGGGGTCTATTTCTACATAAATAGATCTTGTCTACATCATGTCATCGTTCTTATTGCATTACTCCTTTTTTCCATGAACTTAATACACTAGATGCATGCTGGATAGCGGTCTATGTGTGGAGTAATAGTAGTAGATGCAGGCAGGAGTCGGTCTACTAATCTTGGGCGTGATGCCTATATAATGATCATTGCTTGCATATCGTCATGATTATTTGAAGTTCTATCAATTGCCCAACAGTAATTTGTTTACCCACCGTATGCTATTTTTCTCGAGAGAAGCCACTAGTGAAATGTACGGCCCCAGGGTCTCTTCTTTATTATATTTGCCTTCGAGATCTATTTTTATTTGCTTTTATTTTCAGATCTATCAATCCAAAAACACAAAAATACCTTGCTACAATTTTTATTTATTTATTTTATCTCGCGTTCCTGCGAGATCTATTTATCCAACCTACTACAATTTTACCTATTTTTTACCTGTGAGGGATTGACAACCCCTCTCTTATGTCGGGTTGCAAGTATTTGTTCTTTGTGTGCAGGAGTTGTTTACGTGGTGTTGCATGGTTCTCCTACTGGTTCGATAACCTTGGTCTCATCACTTGGGAAATACCTACTGTAGTTGTGCTGCATCATCCCTTCCTCTTTGTGGAAATACCAACGTAGTTCAAGCCACATCAGGGCGTCGTTCACATGTTGCTCGGATGCCCCTTCTCTAGGGAGGTTTGGTACCATGTTCTACTACCACATCGTCTACACCACTCCAACCCTTCCGGAGACACGTCGATTGCAGAATGGTGGCCAGCTGTGTCTTGGGCCATCACGCCTAGCTACAGGAAGGACTTGAACACCATGATCACCGCCACCCTAGGTTTCACCTGGCTCGAGCGTAACAGTCGCTATTCGACAACAAGGCAGCCACCTCAGTGGCCGTCATCGCTACCATAAAAGTTGAACTGATCCTTTGGCATAAGGCCTTTGTAGATGGTGGGCACATTTTTCAGGTCCATTAGGTTTTGTTTCCTGTTTGCGCCGACCTCACAGCTTGTGTGTTGGGGGCTTCGGTTGTGAACTTCTTCCCTCTCTTAATATGAAAGATACGCACACTCGTGCATGTTCTTGAAAAAAACAAAGTTATGTAAGACCAAAGTTATGCAAAGGCGAAGAAAAAGGAAAAGAAACACCAAAGCAATCAGATTTGCAATCGGCAAACTACAATAATGACGATATCCGCACTAACCACTCATGACACCACATGGACAACGAGGTTCTTCAACAACAACGCCTTCAGGAAAAGGAGCGATACTCAGGCGCCGCCGTCACCAGATCAAACCACAAGGCCAAAATGTAGGGTTTTACTCTAACAATTAGTCCGAGCCTATTTTTGCAATGCCCTCAACAAGGTAACAACATAATAAAAATGTTTCCATTGCCAGGTATAACCATTCGGGTTTGACCTAGGGTTTCACCCCGGAGCTCAAGATCGTGTGCTTGAGTAGCACCATCATCGAAGTCACGCATGTGTTGTCGCTGCCACTTTTCTGCTATCCCAGCAGCTACATGTGATGTGACCGCCGCCACAGCACAACCTAATTAGTCCCCTTACTGATCCGGTAAAGGAGCAAAAAGGATTCTTGCCTTTTCCCCCTGAGGTGACCCTGAGTTACCGAACCCACAAGAGGATGGTGCCCTTTAAGCATCCATCCGCGGACAGGGGGTGCAATCCGCAGACACCTATGCAGAAGGCGGTCATCCGATGCTATCTTGTATATGTCTGCCGGTAAAGGGCAATCTTAAATTCGAATTTAGTCCGATCCACACAGCACAACGGATCACACCAACGCCAGATCGCATGCCCGATTACAACTGAAAAGAGGCAAGTATGCTTAGTTTTGACATGCTAGAATCCAAAAGAACACAAGTTTGTCAGTCCGTGCATTTCTTTTGCCCTGTCGGACTGGCAATCCCAACCATCTTCTCCTCGATCAAGGTGTCATCACCGCCGCGTAGGCAACCTCCGCCTCCGCCGCGTCCTCATTGTCTATCAACTCATATTTCTATCGTTGCAACATCTCATAGCGGACGGATTGCATGCTCATTCTTGTGTCGGCATCCAAAGAGGCCACATTCATGAACAACATGTTGGCGTCCTCCACATTGGCCGTGATCTTCATCTTATTTTTCTTGAGTGCGACCTTCCTCTCTTTGATCATCGTCCTCCTCTCTTTGGGCTTGAACTTCTTGTCTGTCGCTTCCATTAACAATTTGAAACTCTATGACTTTTTCTCCTCCTTGAGGTCCGAGTGCTTCACGCATGCCTCCTCCTTCTTCAACAAGATGTCCTCGAACCTTTCCGCCAGCTTGGCTGCCACACCTTATCACTTCGCCCTCTCCTCCTCCCACTTATCCCCCCATAAAAATCATCTAACCTTCTTCGGCTGTTCATGGGTTGGGTTGGTAGGGTCACCAGTTTCTTCCTCGGTGGCTTGAGCGGTGGTCTTAGGTATGACAAGGTTCCACTTCGGTTGCCCATTCAACTTCAACCAACAATGTATGATGGTGAAGTTTTTCTTCTTCAACTTCTTGTATGGCAAACAAGCACGAGAAGGCTACAAAGAAAAATTGACAACAATGCATATCTGATAGTGAACAACAAAGCTAAGCATATCCGGCTAGTGATCAACTTACTTGCGCAGTAATTTGTGCACCGCTAGGCTATTGTGTAATGAGATGCTTCAAGTGCATGCAATACTTCGACACGATCTCTTGGATGGTGTACCATCGATGGTTGAGGGACTTTGATTCACGGTCGCAGATGACCGTGTCAGAGTAGGTGAGGGAGTCCTGGATTCGGGGGTCCTCAGGTGTCCGGCCCAGGAGTATGGGCCAGGTTGGATGGGCCGTATAGGATCAAGCTGAAGATTATCCTCCGTGTCCGGATGGGACTTCTCAATACGTAGGCGGCAAGATTAGAGTCTGGAAGCTTCCTTCCCTGATGAACCGGCCTTTTACAAACCCTAGGCCCCTCCGGTGTGTATATAAACTGGAGGGGTTAGTCCGTAGAGGCTATCCTCTTCATCGTCATTGGAATACTCATAGGCTAGACATCTAGGGTTTAGCCATTACGATCTCGAGGTAGATCAACTCTTGTAACCTTCATACTCGTCGAATATAATCAAGCAGGAGTAGGGTTTTACCTCCCTTAAGAGGGCCCGAACCTGGGTAAACAATGTGTCCCCTGGTCTCCTGTTACCATTGATCCTTAGACGCACGACTTTGGCCCCCCTACCCGAGATCTGCTGGTTTTGGCACCGACATTGGTGCTTTCATTAAGAGCTCTGTCGTGCTGTCAGCAAAAAGCGATCTATGGCTCGCCTAGTCATCAACGACAATATCACTTCTAGAGGGTGCTTAGCTTCTTGGCAGACCCTCCAGTTTGGAGGCTTCACCATAAGGGCTTGCGCGGCCGTCGAGCCTGCAACTCCCCCCATGGCCACCGGACAGCGTCTTCGCATCGGCCCTAAGTACTCCGAAAAGTTGGATCCGGCGGATGTTTCGTCTTTAAACGAACTGCTGGACCGCATCGCCGCCCTAGGGGTCTCAACGGACTATGATCGGATCGGGCTCAAGCCCGACCAGAGGGAAATTAATCGCCCGCCGATCACCCACCTCGTAGCATTTGTTGAGGAACCGGCCAAAGACACTTCCCTACCCGTGTTGAAAACCAAGTATGTTTGGGTCTCCGAATCCCCTGAGCTGGATACTTCCCCTCCGGATGGGACCTTACGCCCTTCGGACTCTAGTTCAAGCGTGGGATTGCCGGAGCTCTTGTGCCTAACTCGACCCAAACCGGTTGCCTCGGAAACCATTCTTGCTCCGAACACAGATGTGGGACAGGATCCAAAATTTAATCCACCCACCCACCACAATCTATTCTCCAAGCAACTTAGGTCCTCCAAATATATACGACCTAATGTATGTGCGGCAGCAGCCTCATGAAATGGTCCACCACTTTTGGGCCAGATTCCTGCTTGTTAAAAATAGGATCGAAGACTGCTCGGACGACGACATAGTTTTGGTTTTTCATCGTAACTGCATCAACGAGGGAATATTGAATGCCCTCGACCATCACCACATACAGAGTTTTATGGATTTATCACAAGTAGTACAAAAGTTTTGTGCGATGGAAAGCACATGGAGGGCCCAGAATACTCAACTGGAGCCCGCTGTCTCGAAGCAGTGTGCGGCCCGGGCCAAACGGATACATCCTGGAGGGTCACTCGCACCAGTCTATGGGCAGGAAAAATAAACCCTTCACGGGACACAGGTCCGTTCTTGACGAACTGCTAGACAAGCCCTGCCTGATTCACACCACTCCGCGCATAGTCCCAACCCATAGCCTTCGAGCATGTTGGGTACTCCAACAAGTAGCAAAAAGTGGAGAGGCCATCTTCACCACAACTCCAGAGAAATACCCCCTGGAGAGGGACAACTTCAACGTCCTAACAGTCTTTGAGACCTTCTCTTTGAACAATCAGCGTAAACGGGCGCTCCGCGACCTTGGCGAAGTCCACCAAATTACCGCACTGAGCCCATGGAATGACACGACAATAACCTTTACTGTCGAAGACAAACCAAAGGCTCAGTCAATCCGAGCACCCACCACCTTACTATTAAACCCCATCGTTGATGGTTTTCGGCTTACCGAAGTGCTCATGGATGCTGTAGTGGACTTAACCTCATCTACAAGGACACACTCGACAAAATGCAGATGGATAGATCACGCATCAAGCAAAGCAATACCACCTTTCAATGTATTATCCCCAGTCGAGAAGCACACTGCTCGAGAAAAATTAATCTGGATGTAGTGTTCGGCACGCCTGAAAACTATAGATCCGAAGAGTTGCTCTTTCATGTGGTCCACTTCAACAGTGGGTATCACGCCATCCTCGGCTGGGACGCTTCACGCTTTCAAGCTATACCCCATTACGAGTATATGAAACTCAAAATGCCCGGACCTAATGGAATTATCACAATTTCGAGCAACCGGGACAAAGCCCTTCATGCCGAAAACAAAACTGCGTCCTTGGCCCTCTAGGCACTATCTAAAGCTTTAGCAGCAGAGGAATTAACCACCCTGTGGTCCATGTTGGATAGGGACGATGTGATCCTTGATAAGAGATCCAAATCCACCTCTTTCAAGCCAGCCGAGGAAATAGTCAAATTCCAAGTGCACCCGATGGACCCTAACAAAACAACATCTACCGGAGCACAGCTGGATCCGGCAGTAGACACCATCCTACGCACATTCCTGCGAGAGAATTGGGACATCTTTGCCTGGCACCCTTCAGACATGTCCGACATCCCACGTAGACTGGTCAAACACAGTCTTAATGTAATCAAGGGATTCAAACCCGTGAAGCAGACAATACGGCGATTCTCCAAACCCAAGTGTCAAGCCATGGGAGAAGAGCTAGTCAAGCTGCTAGAGTCTGGGTTTATTAGGGAAATTAAACATCCGGCTTGGTTAGCCAACTTGGTTATGGTACCAAAGAAGGACAAATCCTGGCGCCTGTGTGTCGATTTTAAGGACCTCAATAAGGCTTGCCCTAAAGACCCCTTCCCATTGCCTCGCATCGACCAAATTATTGACGCAATAGCAGGGCAAGACTCTCTATGTTTTCTTGACGCCTACTCTGGGTACCATCATATTAAGATGAAGGAATCGGACCAGGCCACAACCATGTTCATTACCCCTTACGGTCCCTTCTGCTTCAACACTATGCCCTTCAGACTCAAAAACGTTGGGGCTACCTACCAGTGTATGATTCAAACTTGCCTGAAAAAACAAATAGGCAAAACGGTCGAAGCATATGTGGACGATGTGGTCATCAAGACAAAACACGTCTAGACACTGGTGGACGATCTCTGCCTCACCTTCGACAACCTCCGAACATATGACATACGGCTTAATCCGAAAAAATGTGTCTTCGGAGTTCCGACTGGAAAATTGCTCGGGCTTATTGTTTCCCATAGAGGAATTGAAGCAAACCCAGCTAAGATCCGAGCGTTGTCACAATTGGCCACACCAATAGACCTAAAGCAAGTACAGAAACTAGCCGGGTGCGTCGCGGCCTTAAGCCGCTTTATCTCCAAACTGGGAGAGAAAGCGCCACCACTCTACAAGATATTAAGGCGCACAGACAACTTCAAATGGATGGACACTGCCACAGCCGGACTAGAAGAGATTAAAACCCTTCTTGCAAGCAACCCAATCCTAGCTGCACCATGTGTTGGAGAGCCCATATTGTTATATATTTCGGCAACTACTTGGTTAGTGATGTGCTCATCCTCGAACGAGGGGAAGAGGGACATAAATTCCCCACCCAAAACCAGTCTATTATGTATCGGAGTACCTCACACCTTGCAACTACCGATACCCCCACTACAAGAAAATAGCCTACACAGTCATGGCATCCCATAAGTTGCGACACTACTTTCAAGAGTGTTCAATCACAGTGGCATCTGAAGTACCACTCAATGACATTATCAATAACATGGACGCCACCGGCCGCATAGCCAAATGGGCCATCGAGCTTTTACCGTTCGAAATCGTATACAAACCACGCCGGGCTATTAAATCCTAGGTATTGGCCGACTTTATTGCCGAATGGATGGAAGCTAAAGTCCCTAAAGAGTATATGTCATACTCCAATTGGATTATGTACTTCAACGACTCTAAAATGCTGGCCGGACTGGGGCCTGGTGTCATCCTAACACCCCTACTAGGGACATAGTCCGCTATGTGCTACAAATTATGTATATGGACTCCAACAATGTAGCCAAATACGAGGCGCTGCTACATTGTCTTCACATGGCTGTCTCCATGGGTATACACGCCTGGAGGTTTGCGGTGATTCCAACCTTGCAATTTCCATGTCAACGGAGAGTTCGACACAAAGGACCCCAAAATGGCGGCATATCGAAACGCTATATTAAAAATATCAGCCTGATTTGAAGGACTGGAATTTCATCACGTCGCTCGAGAGAGTAATCAGGCAACCGACATCCTCGCTCGTATGGGCGCCAAGCGCGACCCTGTGCCGCCTAACACCTTTGTGGAAAGGCTCTTTAAGCCATCCGTAGTGTGGCAGGGTGAGACCGGAGAAGGAGATATGAATCTGATCACACCCCCAGCTGCCGAACGCAACGCAGACACCGCCGGGGGTCCGGATATCGAGATAACACCCTCTACTCAAGAGATCATGGTGGTTATCACTCCCTGAACCATTCCTAGCCTACCTTAATAGGCAGGAGCTCCCCGACGATCAAAACGAAGCTCGATGCATAGTTCAGCGCTCTAAAGCCTTCAAAGTACATGAGGATGAATTGTATAAAAGAAGTACTACCAGAGTCCTTCAAAGGTGTATCTCCAAAGAAGAAGGAAGGTAGCTCTTGGTAGAAATACATGCTGGCCTCGGCGGCCATCATGCCGCAGCTCGAGCCCTCGTAAGCAAGGCGTTTCAGACAGGTTTTTTTGGCCCACGGCTCGAGCAGATGCTCAAGCCCTTGTCCAACATTGCGTGGTCTGTCAGCTTTTCGCCAATCAAAGCCACATGCCTCCCACCGCATTAAGAACAATCCCCATTACTTGGCCCTTTGCGGTCTAGGGGCTTGACATGGTTGGACCTCTTAAAGGGGGAAGCCACAAAAAGAAATACTTGCTGGTAATGGTTGATAAATTCACTAAATGGATAGAAGCCAAACCAGTAAAAACAGCTGAGGCCGGACCAGTGATCGACTTTATATCCGGAGTCGTCCACCGTTATGGTGTCCCGCACAGTACTGATAATGGCTCTAACTTCATAGATGATGAGGTGAAAACTTGGTGCGCTAAGTTGGGCATTAAACTCGACTACACATATATATACCCCCCTCAAACAAACGGCCAAGTTGAAAGGGCCAATAGTGTGATCATGAGTGGTACCAAGCCCGGACTAGTGTGCTCTTTACGAGAATTAGACAAGCACTGGGTTGAGGAACTTGATTCCGTACTTTGGGGACTCCGAACCACACCCAATCGAATGACCAGATACACACCTTTCTTTATGGTGTACGGCGCAGAGGCTGTGTTGCCCTGTGATATTATTCATGACTCACCCAGAGTGCACATGTACGAAGAGAGAGAAGCTGAACTAGATCGGTAGGATAACCTGGACGGACTCGAGGAGGAGCGCGATGTTGCTAAAGCTCGTTCCGCATTCTATCAGCAATAGGCCAGACGTTACCAAAGCAGAGAAGTGCGGGCTAAGACATATAATGTCGGAGAACTTGTTCTACGCCTCCCGGAGAAGAAAAAGGATAAGCTCAAGTCCAAATGGGAGGGCCCCTTCTTCATAGATGAAGTCCTTACTGGAGGAGCCTATCGCCTTTGCAATGCAGAGGATAATCGCCTTGAGCCGAACCCATGGAACGCTGCCCGGCTCCGGAGATTTTACGCATAGTTCGGCCTCCTTAGGTTTCGCTTTAAACTAGGTTTTTTCCTCTTTTCTCTCCCATTTTAATTTTTTTCCTTTTCTTTTCAAATGTATGTTCAAATCGACCGCATTGTTCGGGGTACACATCATGGGGGCTTCTTTTAAAGAAGCATTTTATTGAAAAGCTTATAAGCTTCTTTCGTCCATGACGGTTGTTGCTTCTGCCATTTTATGCACCTCTATGACTTAAGTTTTTGCCAAGTTGGGTTGCCTTGCTCCTGTGTTTATACCCTATGTTCCTGATTGTTCGGCTAGGGTGTAAAGGGAGTACCTCTGTAATTGCTACAACTGGGTTATCCGGATCTGTACCTCAGATGGGTGAAGCCGAAAGCTAGCATTCTTAAGGAAAATAATCGGTCGGCACATATACAACAGACTGTTTTTGGAAAAACTATGAAATTGGCCGCCTGTACTTCGGATACGAGCCTAGGCATGCATCATTTGGCATGCTAGCCCAAGGAAAGGAACCCCTAACGGAACTATTTTTCTTGGAAGATGTTTCTTACGTTAAATAGTAATATAACATAACTCCCCGAACACATTTTGTCTGATCGAGCAATATGAACGGATTGCCTGGTTTCCAAAGGTACTAAATGTTTCTTAGTTAAACATGGTATATGGAAACACTCCAACTTCTTGGTTTGGAGGTGGAAGCCAAAGGTCTGCGATGACAAAATTTTATAAGTTCGATCATAAAGTACATTGTTACATAGAATCGAATGCCTACTCTCTTTTAACGCCATCTAGTAGACTATCTAGTTTACAATCTTGTTGCGAATATTTTGTCGCTGTCATTACTTAGTCGTATACCAAGCTTACAGGAATTTCCTTCCCATCAGGTCCTTGAGGTCCAACTCAGGCCATATGATTTGGATCAAGTCCGGTATAGCGTGTCTTCACCATAGCCCATGCCTCTCGTGCACCTTCATGGCATGCAGATGTCTTCCATAGCTCGAAGCAATGCCGAGCACCCTTGAACAGATCTGCCAACTCCTCCATGCTTTCTGGAGGGGCATCAGAGGGTCATAAGGCTTTGGCCATATTCTTCATGGCCTTCCGGGCACGCTCGTGCAGCTTTGACAGTTCCTTTAAAACGTCGCTTTGCAGCCCGGACACTTCCTCATCGTGGCGGCCGGTCAACATACCTGTATCAACTGAACTGTAAGATTCCACATTATATGATTATATCAATAATTCGGATGGTTCACAAGTCATACCGAATATGCCGCCCTTCAGCTTCTGGTTTTCTTGTTGTGCCTCCAAGAGTTGAGCCTTTAAGCTCTCTATCTCTTTGGCCTGCTTCTTCACTTCTTCTTCTAGTTTTTTTATCTTTGCCAAAGTACATTGGGACACTCTTCATTTCTTCATGCTCGGAGACAGCGGCATTTAGCTGTGTACGGCTTTCCTCGAGCTCCTGGGACAATGCATTGTTTTTCTCCTTGAGAACCCGCGGTCATAAAAAGATCCTCAAATCGGTTTGCTCCACCCGCTTTAAGTCCCGGGGGCTACTGCTATCTATCTACTATATATATAAATTAATACATGTATATCTTTTGAGAACAGGCGAGCGACTCCTGTAAGTCCATCCCGGGCAGCTCGGATGTATGCGCCCACGGTGCTAAGGGCGGTAAATTCCAACTTTGTTAAAGCAGGAGTGCGCAGGGCTTCTTTAAAATGCCGATGATTCATTGCACTTTCCACTACGGACTTGGTGACGGACACCTCATCCGGCTCTTGATGGGGTAGATGGGTCTGCGTCGCACCAACGTGCGCATCGGACCTAGTTGACGTCTCCGGTGCCGGTTGGCTCCGGCCTGGCTGGCCTGGATCTTTTTTACGGTCCGCGCGGGTACCCCTCCTGAGAAAATAGAAGGAGGATGAAAAATGACAATTCGGCTTCACGCCTAAACATGAAATAAGACACATACCTTTTTGGTGATGGAGCAGGCTCAGTGGCACTCCCGGTTTCCTTTCGCTTCGCATGACCACCCCTTGAGGTATCGTCCTTCTTGTTGCCCATCCTTGGGTGCGGTTTGCTGAACATCGATCCTGCAAAGTACGGTTCAGTGCGGAGAAGTAAGTTATGTGCGGAAATTTCAGTCCTTTTTGACTGCCAAACACTTACCTTGACGAAGGGGTAGAGACCGGCGTAATCGTCCATGATGGCTACCTCCGGGCCGTCAAGGCTCGCCTAGTAATAGACTCCGTCTTCAAACTCCACAAATATATCCAGATCTTCATGGAATCCGGGGTCTTTGTGACGTGCGTGGTCTTCTGGTTGAGGAGGAGGGCAATAGATGTTCTCGACTACCTTCCTCCACGACTGTTTTTGAAACAACCAGGCTGTTCAGTTAATGCACCTCAATGATAAAAAAAGGTGCAGAACGACTAAACTTACCCAGTCAACGGGGTTGTACATGGAGAAACCGTCCCGACACTGTAGATGAACGAAGTCTTCTTCTTCTCCCTTATAAAGGTCCACAAGCATAGTGGCCAATGCGGCTTGGTTGTCCGGACCCTTTCGCGTATAGCGAGATGCGTCGTCCTCCCTGTTGTAGTTCCATAAAGGACCCACTCTGGACTGAAGAGGCTGGATACATCACTTTATCGCAATAACCATGACTTCAACGATGGAGGGTCCGAAATGGGTCAATAATCTGACCTTGCTGACCAATCTCATTACTTCCACACTATCCTCTTGTCTAGGGGACTTGGGGCGCCAGCTGAACAACTTCTTTAAAGGAGCACTGGAGAATTTGGGAAGCGCGCGCCGAACAGGGTCTGGAAGAGGAACATCCTCAATGTAGAACCATTCCGAAGACCATTCGTTGGACCCCCTCTTTGGAGTCCCGACTGGGTAACTGGATCCGGCTATGCGCCATACTTCGGCGCCGCCCACTTCAAATATAGACCATGGCGGGGGACGAGGTAGAGGAACTTTTTCCATGGTTCAAAATGAGCCTCACAGCCCAAAAGTAGCTCGCAAAGGGCGACAAAACCGAAAATGTGCAAAATAGAACCTGGTGTGAGGTTGTGCAGTTGGATCCCGTAATATTCCAGTAGACCCCTAAGGTAGGGGTGGATTGGGAATCCCACGCACCTCATAGACAAGATGAAGCACACCCTCTCTCCTTGGCTGGGATTGGGGAAATTTTCTGCCAATGCATCATCGCCCATAGAAGTTAACCCTGCCCGTATAGGGACTAGATCCGCGGGGGGGGGGGGGGGGGGGGGATATCCTTGCGTCTGGAGCCGACTGAGCTGGAGATGAGATACGGAGCAACTCTGCCAATCCCCTCTTGAGGGTCATGAGGACGCGAGGAGGAGCCACAGACACTATCCATGGTTTGATTTTTTTTTCCGTGGTTTGCTCTGTTGCTCTTGGGGCGATGCGATATGGTGTTTCGAAGATCTAACCTCGTTATATAGGCGCTGCCTGTTGGAAATAATAAAATACAAGGGTAACAGGCCATTCGCAATCACTCAGATGCGTGGAAATCGAGGCGACGACAGGAAGGAATCATAAAGACTGAACACGGAAACCGATGCCAGACTATTTTCAATACAGAGTATGATGGGGAACCCGCCTTGCAAAGCCGAAGACTTGCATCCACACACAACATAGTCATTGAAGGCAAGTTCGGGGGGTACTGAGGGAGTCCTGGATTCGGGGGTCCTCAGGTGTACAGCCCAGGAGTATGGGCCGGGTTGGATGGGCCGTACAAGATCAAGCTGAAGATTATCCTCCGTATCCGGATGCGACTTATCAATACGTAGGCGGCAAGATTAGAGTCCGGAAGCTTCCTTCCCTGATGAACCGACCTTGTACAAACCCTATGCCCCTCCGGTGTGTATATAAACTAGAGGAGTTAGTCCGTAGAGGCTATCTTTTTCACAGTCATTGGGATACTCATAGGCTAGACATCTAGGGTTTAGCCATTACGATCTCAAGGTAGATCAACTCTTGTAACCTTCATACTCGTCGAATAATCAAGAAGGAGTAGGGTTTTACCTCCCTTCAGAGGGCCCGAACCTGGGTAATCACTATGTCCCCTGGTCTCCTGTTACCATCGATCCTTAGACGCACGGCTTGGGCCCCCTACCCGAGATCTGCCGGTTTTGACACCGACAGTAGGGGGCGAAATGCTTGTGTTCATGGAACCAAGTGTGAATATTGTTCCAAAATGTTGTGCCCTTTAGCTCTGTGCCATGGATCGTGTCGAGGCTAGTGGCCAACCATGCATCGCACAACAGCTCGTCCTCCAACATGTTGAAGCTTTCTCCTCTACCCTTCTTCAGATCACCGACTGTATCATCCAGATCATTGCCCTCGCCCACCACCTCCTCCTCCTCCTCTTGTCTTGCGGCCCAATGCAGCTGTTGCTGTGTGCCCACGCCGGTCCGGGTGTAGGACTATTGCGTGCCCGTCTGGGTGTAGGACGACTGCTGCGGGTAGTTGCCAAACTGAGTGGGATACGAGTCTTCCACCTGCCCATCCTCATAGTCACATCCTCCTCCTTTGCCTCCATCGTGGATGATGTCGGGCATCTCGCTGTCCGGGTCATCGTACGCCGGCTCCCCTGCTCTAGGCACTGTAGCGAACAATGTGGGAACCCATCTGCTCCCCGCTCGCTGTCCACGCCCATACGAGCTACGACGAAGAACACTCGGAGAAGAGCGACCCTGCGTTTACATTGACTATACAAGGCTCCTCCCCGACAGCGGTTCTGAGTTGCTTGCCGGTGTAGAAGTATGGAGGCTTTTAATGCTCCAGCCATGTCGCCGTCTGTACCGTGGGTGCGCCCGTCTGGGCACCGCGGCCTCCGCCGCGACGTTCGCCATCCACCACGACCACCACACCCATCGGCGGCCATCCACTTCTTGAGCTTCTCCTCCTTTGCGGCCTTCACTTTGACGCTGCGAGGTTGCCGCGTAGCCTAGCTAATCTTCCGGGGCGAGCGTGATGCTAGGATCCTCCGGCACCTCTGCCGCCACCATCTCCAACAAGTTCTCCTCCGGTTCCATGCGTCAACGGCGGAAGGAAGGAGAGTGTGGGAGAAAAAGGGTGGGAATTGGGTGGAGAGCGGCGGGGGATGGAAGATGAGAGTGGGGGATTTTGGCGTGGAAACAGTGCGGGTTGCTACAAAAGTGCGGGCTCCGCCTTCCTTTTGCATGGGCCAAGGGGGTCAGAGTCCGACGTTTCTCATGTGTTGATTCCCGCAAAAACCCCCATGTTTGGTTCCGGTTGCGGGAAAATCATGGTCTGGACTGTGCCGCTAACTGATACAGAACCGCATTGGATGGCTTCCACGGTCAGGACTGCGGAGTCCGGTTGGATGTAGGCGGTTTGAGGGTCGGCGTTGGAGATGCCCTTAGCTGCATGTGTTTCTTTGTCACCTTTATTCCCCATTCATTGTAATCTGTTTGTAAGATGTTTTGACATTGTTATCTTAATTTAATTAATAATATGATCGTTGTGTGCATCGATGAATGCACGAGGCTGGAGGTATAACCTTGACTTTTGTAAGAAAAATAAAACTATATCATTTCGTTTTTGATAAAGGGCATTCTTATTGACTCGTAACGTCGCATCAAGTGGATAGAAAACACAACGAGTACACACCCGGCCTATGCAAACTATATCATTTCTAACGTTGAAAAATAATTTTGACTCGGATTCAACGGAATATGAATGAAACATTAAACTTGTTCTATGGAAAAACAAACTTTACACCTAGTGTCCTCAACACAGATAGAGAGAGAATCCATAACACCACATGATGTGTAGTCTTTTGCCACCTTTTCATAGTGGTAGATTCTAAGGCAAGCGCGCGCGCGAGAGAGAGAGAGAGGAACTAGGCAAATCACTTTGAATGTGTGCATGCATTTGGCTGACGAATCTCTCCCATCCCACCACCCAAAAGGTGGAGGATGCAAGGAGTAGTACCATCCAAGGACATGGCCGGCATTTTCTTTTCAGTAGTGGTGGATTGGATTAGATTCCCCATGCACGCAGACGCAGTGCATGATGAGCTAAACTATGCTTGCAATTGCATTGCATGGCTGAATTGGGTTCTGAATTTGTGATGCCTTGTCTTCTCCTCCTCCTTTGTGGTGATGACAACCTCTGGGTTGCATTTGCATCGCTTGGTCCCTTTCTTGCTAGTGCATACGTGCAGACGATTCTCCTCATCCACTCCACTCCACATGAGACGATACGATAGATGGAGGAGTGGTAGAGACTAGAGAGGCAGAGGTATATATGCATGTGCGGCAATTATTGTCTCCATTTTGATGGGAGCTTCCATCAGAAGCATGTCTCCAATAGCCCATAGGATTTGTATTCCAATCTTGATGTACACGCTGAAATGGATGCACAGACCTAGCGTGTGTTGTGGCGCGCCCTTCTTTCAGTTAACTACTACGTACTACTAGGTGGAAACCCGTGAGTGGATTTTCAAAGACGTTCAAATCAAACAAAATCAAGGATTCATGATTTCCCCCCGAAAAAAAAAGATTCATGACTTTCAGAGTAAAACAAATCTTTGGCACTGAGTTTCTTGCACCAACGCATTCGATCCATCCCAAGTCGCCGTCGATCGGCGACGACAGCGTGGAGGGCCTGGTGGTTTCGTCGGCGGCACCTCCGATCAGATCTGTTCTGACCTGTGCAGCCGGCGGTGGTGGTCGTCTCTTCCGTCAGAGGTGGTCGGCCTGAGGCTGGGTGTTCGGATCTCGGGATTCATCATCTGGCACCAGCTGCGAGTCGGGAAGACGTAGTTGCCGGTGAAAACCGAGCCAACAGCGGACGATGGTGGCGTTCCACATCGTTACCTTGATGAAGGCATCGTCATGTGACTACCGTCGACCCACTCATATTGCTCCGGGGGAAACCCTAGGATCTGGTGTTTCAGACCTGACGATGGCGGCACTGCGGTGTCGTTTCTCTCTTAGGAGCATCATTTTGTGGAGCAGCGCTGGAAGTCAGAGGCAGGAGGTGGAGCGGCTTCGTCTTGCACGGAGCTTCGGTGGAGATGTCAAGTCATGTCTGACCGACAGTTGCTACGCTTGGTCATGCCTGGTCGGTAGGTGCTACGCACGACAGATCCTCCAAGGGCTTCAAGCTGTGTCGGCTGGTGGTACTTGGCAGCATGGCGCTGAGGTGTATCAGTGGCGACCGTGACGTGTTCAGCTATTTGCGCGCAAGGAGGAGGTGCCGTTGGGCGCCGTGGTGGCGTCGACGATAGCTGGACTGAGCAAGGTTGATGCATCAGTACAGTTCTGAAGATGGAGCGGTGACAGTTGGCGGCGGCGGCCTCTGAGAGCATGCCGGACGAGTGCGTGCCCCAGACCCGGCAAGTGGCTAGGTTGGGGTCTCAGGTCTTAGATGTTAGGCTAAACTGCGATGTCTGTTTGGTATTAGGCCCAGACTATCTGCGCCCCTTCATCAACTGGATAGGTGTAGCGACAGTTTATTTTTTAAACGGCGGATTTAGTCTTACTGTTGTATGACTTTGTAAGATCTTGTGAAAATAATTAATAAAGTGATCGTATGCATCGTCCAGATGCAGAGGACGGAGGTCATCCTTCTTTTAAAAAAAGAAGTCGCCGTCGATCTTGCGGAGGGAAGAGTAGCAAGTGTGAACAAATTATATTTGCTGTTCTTTGTGGAAGAAACATTTCCAGCGAGACGATGGTACAGGGGCCAATAATTGAGTGGTACTACTCCTTGATCGGGCAGGCCTGGAATATTCATGATCGTGGATCACAAGGAGAAAGGGAAAGGGATCCAAAAACCCAATCAACAAACAGGTGGTGGTTGGCGCGGCGATGGCAATGCCATCCATGCCATGCCATGGTTTCTTGGGGTCACAGGAGGCGCCACACAACTCATCAAACGGCTCCTCGATGCTTCGAGGAGGCAAAGGTTATCGCCCCCGCCCCCGCCCCCAGCAGTGCAGATTCGGATCGCTATACAGACGGCCCCTCGATATTCCCTTGTGTGTTACGTACACTGGTAGATTAGTTTTAGCTGTACTACTCCCTCCGTTCCAAATTACTCGTCGCTGAAATGAATGTATCTATAACTAAAATACATCTAGATACATCTATACGTGCGATAAGTAATTCGGAACGGAGGGAGTAGAGTAGTACTGTTCTCTCTCGATCTCTTCTTGCATGTCCTACTCCAATGAAGAAAAACAATTTTTCCACGTGGAAGAGAAGCTTCCCATTGACAGCTATAGAGATTCACCTTTGCGTCTTCAATCTTTCCTATCATTATTTTTCCCTTCAAGCCATGGAACCTCATAAGGCCTGCATCGGATATGCGATTTTTTTTTCCACTGTATAATTTCTTTGCAAATAGAACAGAGATGAAAATACCACATGACGAATAAGAGACATCTTTCTTCGCAAAAAAGAAAGAAAGAATAAGAGACATCTTTGCATAAAAAAACAAAGAGTATGAATGGGCTTCATGCATGCTTATCTATAGGATTTGACAGCCAATTTATCTTTTACCCCGTCAAATCTGATCCCGATACTGTAAAAAATACATTTACCACAAAAAGAATACTACTAGTATTATTGGTTCGCTTGGCTTCTGCATATGCAAACACTGAAACTTGAGACTATATCATATATGGAATAAAACTACTATCAAATACTCGTCTCTTTTTTGGAAAAGGAATATACTCCTACTAGACTAAATCTGGAGTTGAAGTTTACTTATCAGTGGCTCCTGATTGGCCAGTTGCCAGCAGAATCAGAACCTTAGCTAGCTGCCATGTTGGAACACCTAACCTTGATCATATCTAAGCCAGAAAATGCCTCTTGTGCACTAATTTAATCATCCTAGCCATAATTGGCCCTTGCTCGCCGTTTGGGCCACATTCCCTTGTTAATTAAACCATAACAGGATAGATGATCTCCATGCAAGATTCCACGCTTGGATCGACAAGATAACATATAGTACAAGCATTGTAGCCTGGAATCTGGAGTATATCTCCCCAAGATTCGACAGCGAATATCTTGATCGACAAAGTCTCTCCATTTGACCAAACATGCACATTTTCTTTTTCCGCCTTCTTCTTCTGACCGATCGACAAATAATAATATTAAGATTTATGGGTTAATCAGACGTCGACCTCAGAGTACTGGAGCTGCGGTAGTAGTTTGGCACTTAGGCTGCTTTTGTTAATTGCCAGCTCCTTAGGAGATTACACGTGTGATTTTTCTCTTGTGCTAACATGGTAGAATATTTCTCTGCCACTTGAAAGATGCGTATCTCGCGGAAATTATTGTATATGTGTTGATGAGTCATAATACCTTTGTAGAGCGTATGCATGCTGCTGAATAACAGGATGCATTTTGTTTGTATCTATCCATCATAGCATCCATGTACGTAGTTGGTTGGCATAGTGGTTTCTAAGTCATGTACACAAGGAACAGTGATGCATTCCCTCATGTTTACATTTTATTTAATGGGGCGCCAGCTAAAGTACGTGTGTTCGCATGGACTGCAGCCCAGGAGGCCCTTGCAACGCAAGCTAGTAAGACCCATAGACACATGGAGGAGGATCCTACGTGCTTGCTTTGTGGCCATGCTGTGGAGGATGTGCACCACGCCCTCGTCCAGTGTCCCCATGCAGCTGCGCTCTGGGCAGCCATGCGAGAAGACTGGGACTTGCCGACCACTACCGAGCTACGTGACGCCGAACCCGAGTGGATACTCCGCCTGCTTGAAAAACTGTCGGATGTTCAGAAGTTGGCTTCCTTGATGATCATGTGGAGGATTTGGTATGCAAGGAATGAAATTACACATAACAAACCGCCGGTCCCGATCCAGGCCTCGCGCAGATTCCTCACGAGCTACATTACGTCCTTGATCGCAATACAACAGCATCCGTCGACAGACCTCACCAAGGGAAAGCAGGTGGTTGCTCTATCAGGAAGCATGCAAAAATACGCACATACAATAACAGCCACACCACGTTGGGAGACGCCTGATGCATATCATGCTAAACTGAATGTCGATGGTGCTTTTGTGAAAGAAAATGGTACGGCTGGGGCTGGGATGATCTTGCGGGATCATGAAGGTGATGTTATCTTCGCCGCGACACGGACACTATTTAATTGTGGTGACCCCTTAGAAGCTGAGATGGCGGCTATGGAGGAAGGATTACGGCTTTCTCTACACTGGACGAACCTGCCGCTGATTGTGGAAACGGATTGTGCCGAGCTGCTGAAGTTGGTTCAATCCAAAGACGGCGATCGATCAAGGTATGCATATCAGGTTAATGAGATCAGACGAATTCTGGCTCAAGAAAGGAACATTAGTCTAGCTAAGATTAGTAGGCACGCGAATGTGGCGAGTCACACCCTTGCTTGTATGGGTCGATCGCAACAGCGCACAGCATGTTGGCTCCGAAACTCCCCTATGGAGATAGCTAGCATTGTTGATTCTGAATGTAATCAGCATGGCTGATTAATGAGAAGTTCTTTTCCCGCAAAAAAAAAAGATACATAGCTAACATTTCCTTTCTAGGTCAAGCATTTGAATATTGTAATATCGCTAGAGTAGATTTTATTTCTAGCCATTTTGTGGTCTGTCTAAACCTTCTTCTTAATCAATGAAATGGTAAATCTTTTGCCTCGTTTAAAAAAAAAAGAAAGATCTGTTCGATAGCACAGAAAGGCTAAAGCTAAAGAAATGTTTGACCTAGAAAAGTAGAGGTTTAACTAATGGTGGAACATGCATGCCCAAGTGGCCGAGCCCAACACACCAAAAGTGTATTGACTTTGTGCAATGTCACCGAGAAGAAACAATAGTACAGGGGGAAGCGAAAAATTGCTATAGTAGTACGTACTCCACTAGACACTAGTGACCCTGGCCCTGTCCTAAAGCGTAAAGGTAAAGGGGCCAGGCAGGGCCATCCATCCTTGTTCTAGTTGATGCAAATCAGGATGAGGGGGCAACTACAAGTGGGCAGAAAGTGGTTACTGTTCCAGATTTGTCTTGCTGCTGCTATCAGAAATTCATATTGGCCAACACATGACAGTGGGCTGCACTGCACCAAACTGACTTGCACCATGTCAGTTTATCCTCCTTATCTGTCTGCTCATCAAGTGCACAGTTTTTTTTTTTTCAAAACGGAGGCATCAGGCGCACAGTTACATAGCATAATTTACCTACTTGCTAGTAACTTTGCCGACCTTGTCCTTCCTTTCTATCTGGTCCCCCGTCGCTTCTTATCTAGCCCAACAACCTTTCACAGCTACTCCTATCTATCTACTGTGTCGTTTAGGTGTAGGTCTAGTGTATGTGCAGGTACCATGGAGCAATGTCTATTCGCAAAAAAAAAAAAAAAGTAGCAATGTCAACCTGTCATGGATAAATGAGCCCATGGAATTGCAGTTCCGTCCATTACATACAAGGAAATTCACATGCCTGTTCCTTTCAACAGAAAGAGGAAGGAGAAAAGGTGGTGCAGTGGGTAATCTTGTTCTTGTGTAAAGGGCATGCTGCAATCCATATCCATAGTGGCAGACATTCAGAAGAACCATCTATTCTATTGTATACTATGCATGATCATTCATGCCAACTGGAGCAGTGGAGGAGTGTTTTTACTGCTCGCGCGTCATAGTGATATGTCTGTACTCTTTCTTTCTGAGGTACAGTGATGTACTTTCATACAGCAAAGATACAAAGTGTGTATACAGGTACTGCATGTGCATACGACGCAATATAGGACCAAAATCGAACACAACCCGATCCACTGCCTTGCTCTTTTTCTTCCCTGAGCTTTAAGTACATGCATGTAATTCGATCGCTGGTCAGTGTCCTCGACAATTTATTGGCGGCCAAAATGCAAGACACGTGTACGGTCGATACGTATGGAATCATTGGACGAGGATCCCCTGCCGTGGCCAAGCCTACCTTTGAGTCACTGACACATGGGTCCTACGGAGCATGGGGCCCACCTGTCAGTGACACAAAGGCAGGGTATGGCAGGGATTATAAAGTCAGAGGATCCACGTCCGGAATCATGGCGCCAATCTTTCAGGACAGTGACGGCACCTTGCTAGAATCCGCCGGACGGCTTGATGGGCGGCACTGATTTGCATGGGTCCATCTCCACCTATCATTTTACTGGCTGTGAGCCTGTGATAGCCTGATGAGATGAAAATTCTCGAGTCCTAGACGAGATCGTCACCTCGCTGGCTCCAACAAACTTATTAAGGCCGTACGCAAATACTCCTACCAACAGAAGCTGCAAAAGTTTTTTTTTTTGAAAGGAGGCAAAAGATTTGCCTCATATATTAATGAAGAGAAAAGAAAGAGTTTGAGGGATTACAACACCGCCTTACAAAGGGACTACTCTCCCGGCATGATTGAACTCAACTTCTTAGCACCGGCGGCGACCCAAAGTGCCGCCTCCTCTTTGATGAGGGCTAGAATTACAAATGGCGGGGCACTTTTGTGGTGAAACACCCTCGCATTACGTTCGTTCCAGATGGCCCAAGAGGTGAGCAATGTGAGGGAGGCCACCGCCTTCCTGTTGGGGACGGAGTAGTCGAAGAGCGCGATCCACCACTCCTTGGCGGATTCAAAGTGCTGCCAGCTTGCGGTATCAATGCTTTAAATCTGCAGCCACCCCTTGATCATGTTCCATACCCAGATGGTGAACCGACATCGGAAGAGAAGGTGATCCACTGTTTCCTGCTCACGCCTACAGAGGGGGCAAAGGCCACAGTTTGGCCATCCACGTTTGGCCAATCGGTCAGCGATCCACACTCTGTTTTGGGCGGCCAACCAAGTGAAAAACTTCACTTTGGGACGGGTCCAAACTTTCCAAATAACATGCTCCAGAGACGAACGAATCATGCCATGAAATTGCGCCTTGTAGGCAGAAGCCGCGGTGTAGAGTCCACTGTAAGTATGCTTCCACACAATCTCATCCTCCGCGTCGTGTTGCAGTTGGAAGCCTTGAATGCTAGACCAGAGCAGGAGGAATTGGCTGAAGCTGCAAAAGTTGAGTATGTACATGAGCGGCAGCGCAACTAGTAGATATCTACCTCTGGATGCGTACAGTACATATATAGGCATAGGTCGCTATCTACCACAGTCCACAGTGGATTCGCGCAGATTCGATTCCGCTTTGCAGAGCAGAGCATATTCACGCAATTTGCATCGACAAGGATGCGCATGCGAAACAAGTCGCTGTTAATTCTTTGTTTGGAACTACGCTCAGTTTGCCGTTTGCCCCTCGCTGTGATTGTTTCGTCGCCGTTATAGCTGCAGAGACGGAATAAGATCACCGGGAGGAGGAGCTAACAGCATCTCTAGCAGACTTCATATATTGTTGACCCGCAAAATGCGTATACAGTTCGCTGAAAACGGTTTTACGGGTCGACACGGGCTACAGCCGTAGACCTCGAGTAGCCGGCCCGTAAATATGTTGTTTTACGGGTCGGCTACGCGGGGTCTGCTCGGCCGCAGCCCGCGTCAACCCGCAAACCAAAAAAAACCCCGATTGGCGAATTTGACAGTGATTCCGACGGTTGAGTTAAAATTCGATGAATAAAATATAGTTCACGCGCAAATAAAAAGCATAGTTTTGTACGACAAACGCAAAAAGACTTCATGCAAAAGCGATGACCACACCAGCATCTTGGTCACTTTTCACCTCTCGTGGTGATCTTCACACCGCACCACCACCATCAATGCCATCGCTGCCCTCAAATCCATCACCGGCGCTTGTTCCAACTCCGGCAGTGAAACCATCGCCGGACGAACTGAGTGCATCAACAGCACTGGTTCCAGCTCCTGATGGAAAAACATCACCGGAACCAAAACACCCACCGGCCGCCGTTAGCATCCTCCTCCTCAAGATGTCTCTCCTTACCATATCATACTATTCTTTGGTGATGTCGTCCATGTCATCGCGGTTCAGTGGCATGATCCTGTTCTCTTCGGCAAGAAGCTTGGCCATGGCTTTGGTCTCAGCGGCATAGGCTCTTTTCTCCCCAATGTTCGCTTTGCGCAACCCCACCTCCTTGAGCACTTGCCACTTCTCTTACTTCTCTCGTGCCTTCTTCTTGACCAACTCTTTCTTTGCCTCCAATGTCTTCGACAGCATCAACAGACTTGATTGCACCATGGCATCTATCTTATCCCGCAAGCTCGATGCATCTTGTTCCCTCTTGATCTTCTCCTTTGTCTTCTTGTCTCTATCGGGCTTGTTCAAGTTTCCTGGGCCATCTTCATCTTCATCTTCATCCATGTTCGTAAGTGAACCCCTTTTCGGTGGGGATTGTCTGTCAATCAACTTCCACTTGTCACACGCTTTTAGTAATTCCCAAGAATGCTCTAGTTTTAAAAAATTGCCTTCGGAAGCTACCATGTCTTTGTATCTTTGTTGGGCAATTTTCTCCAACACAACTAAACCAATGTCAAATGATGCAATCACTTTAAATGGTACAAATTATTTGCACAACTTGGGAAGTGAAAATGAACTCACATAGTCGGATTCTACGGTTCCACTTGAAGGTGCATTGCGAACTTGTTCCAAGCAAGCAGCCCAACGGCTACAAATCGGCTTGATCACGTCCCAACGACCTTGGAGTGAGCGAAAGGTACGTGGAGTCCTATTGGGATACTTTCCCATCATGTCGAAATATTGATCTTCGATCCTTTGCCAATACCTCTTGGTGGTTTGAGATGTACCAGTGCAAGCATCGAGAGACACCACACTCCAAGCCTTGATGTAAGTGCATCTAGTGCCCCTTAGTGATTTTGGTGTATTGAAGACTTATAGGTTAAGTGACTGATGCGTTTGTGAGTGTACACAGGTCTATAAGTCTATGAGGAGTTTGATATTTACAGAGAAAGTCGACCCCTAAAAATAAAGTTCTTCGACTGAAGACTTTGATATTCTGAAGACTTTGAAAGTGAAGAAATTGGTGTGACCTTGAGGACTTGGTATTCATTCGAGGAATATGAAGCGTGAAGACTTTTGTTTTCGTAGTTTTATTTTCTCTTTCTTGAGTCATAGGAAACACCGTACTGTTAAAGGGGGTCGAGGAAATACTAAGGAAAAATTTCCATGTGATGCTCAACTCAAAATCCTACACCTACCAATCCCTTCGAGTGAAGCCATTGGAAATCTCATACAGTTCAGTCAATTTCTTCAGTGACAGAAACGCAGTTCTTCTGGTCACTGAGGACTTTGCTCTGACTGAGGAGTTAGGAATTCGCCAGTGTGAATTGCCTACACAGTGAGGAACATGATAGCCCTGAGGAATTTGAGAGTCAAATTTCCGACCGTTGCTGTGCTGCGCGCCGGCTGTCCAAAATATCTTATCCACCTAACGGTCATATCATTGAAGGGCATTTATGTCTTATCATGTCGGGCGGCTATAAATAGCCGCCCCCTACAACCACTAGCTGGTTGGCTGCTCCGAGAGAACTTGACACTTGTCATCTGAGAGTAACCCATCCTCCGAGGACTTTGAGCGAAAATCATCGAGTGAGGAAAATCCCAAAACCAAACCCCCACAAACCCAAAGTGATTGAGCATCACTGAAGAAATTGATCCTGCGTGGATCCGACGCTTGTTACCTTTGAAGACTGTGCTTCTTCCAGATGGTTAGGCGTCAAGGTCTAGAGCATCCAAGAGGAATTGTGGATCGCCGAGTGACCAAGTCTATGAAGGTTTGGAAGTCACCTGAAGACTTACCACGAGTGATTGGACGAGGACTACGTGGTCTTAGTTCAAGGAGAATACGGTGAGGACTGGGTGTCCTGAGTTGCGGCTCAGAGACTGGGTGTCCGGGACTGCGTGTCCTCGAGTTTAAATACTCAACCGCTCCAACCAGACGTACAACTGAGATAGCAGTTGGAACTGGTTTACCAAATCATTGTCTTCACCAACTAACTGGTTCTATTTCCTCAACTCTTTCATTTCCTCATTACTGTGTTGTATGTTGTTCATATCTGTGCTTGAAGACTTTGACTGAAGACTTTCACAAATTCCTCAGTTCAATTTCTTCAGTCTGTCCGTCTTCATCGTGTTATCTTGTGTTTACGTTTTCTGTACTCTGTGTCAGTCTTCATTTCATTATGATGACTATGTTTATATCCTGCTATGTTTACTTCTGAGTACTTATTCCGCTGCAAGTAGTTTTTCGCTAAGGAATTTCCTCACCATCAAATTCCTCAGTGAAGAATTCATAAAAATCGCCTATTCACCCCCCTCTAGTCGATATAACGCACTTTTCAATTGGTATAAGAGCAAGGTACTCCCTTGTTCTGCGTGATTTTGGTTTAACCGCCTGGAGTTTTAGTTATGTCGACCGCAGGTATGAAGAAAGTGACATGCCCTATCTTTGACGGTCATGACTATCCCAAGTGGAAGGCCATGATGAGGAAGCGCCTCATGACAAGGAACAGCGAGCTGTGGACCGTCACTGAGATTGGTCTTATTGATCTATGCAAGATGGCAGATGCTGATGATATTCGCAAGTACACTCGACTTGACATCATAGCGAAGGATATCATCTGCTCCTGCCTATCCAGAGATCAATTCGGGCGAATTATGCATCTTGCCAATTCGAAGCTCATCTGGGACCGAATCTCTGATGTCTATGAAGGTCATCGAACTCGTCATGATCCCTGGTTTGAGGACTTCAAGGAATCTCTCAAAACGATGACTTTCGAGCCAGAATCATCATCTTCTGCATCTTGTCTCATGGCAAACGGTGCTGAGGTAACTGAATGCTCCTCATCTGAGTCTTGTGATAATGAATCTGATAATGATGAATCTGACAATGATGAATCTGATGATGATATTGAATCCTGCTATACCAAACTTATTTGCATTGCCACTAAACAACAAACGGCTTTAGAACAAACTCAAGATATGCTAGAAAAAAGTGATAATATGTTGCGCAAAGAAATGGATCAGTCAAAAGCATTGGGTGAATTTCTTCAGAGAATTCACTCCAAGTTTGACGCCCTTCAAGATCAACATAATACCCTCTTGACTGATCACGAGAAGCTTTCTCTTGAATCTCTTCAAAGAAAGGAAGATCTTGAGAAGCTAAGAGTGTGTTATGAAGATCTTCAGAAGGAGCGCGATTCATTACTAGCTTAACAAATCAGCGCTTCTCAGGAAGAATTTGTTCCCCCATGCTTAAAGTGCATTGAACGTGAATCTGCTAATTCTTCACCTGAATGTTCAAATGCTTCAACTGTTACAAATCCTTCATCTGCCTCTGCTATCACTAATTCCTCATCTGAGGACATTGCTAGCATCACTGACCATGCAGGGCTGAAGGAACTGTACATGACAGGCATGTACAAAAGCCTCAAAGGACATCACACACTTTGTGATGTGCTCAAAAAGCAGATCCTCAACAGAAACCCTAGGAAAGAGGGTATTGCCTTTGAGAGGAAACTCAATGCTGATGGAACATATTGGAAGCCTGAGCAGTACCCCAAAACCTCATGGGTTGCTGCAAAGGGACCTCCAGTTGATCCATCTAACTTATCTGGCTTTACATGTGAATCTCCTCATTCTTCTGATGAGTCATTTGACTCCAACTATAAACTGTTCAAAAATCAGAATGGTGAAGTATTTGCTAGATATGTTGGCACTAACTGCAGGAACGGTTCCCCTATGAAGAAAATCTGGGTTCCCAAAAGTTGTGTTGAAAGTCTTCAGGTGAATGTCCTCATGACACCACCTGTGAAGAACAGGAACCCCAGATCAAATTCTTCATATGGACCAAATTCTTCATATGGATCAAAGTCCTCATATGATTATCATCGTGCTAACAACTCTGTCTCGCAGGGTAGAGCTAAGGGTTATGAATATGTGCATTATTCTTCAAACCATTATGTTCATAAGTCCTCAAGGAATTACTCTGCTTATTCATATGCTTACCCTAACCCCTCTTATGTGAAGCGAAATGGCTTGGCATCTTTGCCACCTTTCTCACATGGTGCTCGCAGAATGATGAACTCTTTGCCACCCCTCCAGATGTGGGTGGTGAAGAAAAAGAACTAATCTCTTCTGCAGGGTCAGGTCTCCAGACATGCTCTAACGTCTGAAGAATTTACTGGGGACCCGACGAAATTGCCTGAAAGGACGCAGGCAAATCCTGATGAAATGAACTTTCATTTCACACGTCCTCATACTGCTATATCTGTTTACTACTTGATGAAATTCATCTGATGAACTTGATATCATATTCTTCACTGATGAAGCATATGAGATTGTAAGTTACACTAATTCATCTGTAGGATGATCAACCCAAAACCACTGAATGGGTCCTCGATAGTGGATGTACAAATCACACGACTGGTGACAAGAATCTATTGATGGATGCTCCCTTATCACCGTCACCTCTGAAGCATATATCTTTGCTGACAAAGGCAAAAGTCAGGTATTGGGTCTTGGTAAGGTTGCTATCTCTAAGGATAAGCACATGGACAAAGTCATGCTTGTTGAGTCCTTAGGATACAATCTCATGTCAGTCTTAATGCTTTGTGATCTTGATATTGTTGTTGTCTTCGGCAAATATCGCTGTGTTGTGATTATGGAAGCTGAAAATTCCAAAGTCTTCGAAGGCTTTAGGAGAGGAGATCTATATATTGTTGATTTCTCTACAGGACCACAACCAGCCGTATGTCTACTTGCAAAAGCTTCAGAAGGCTGGCTATGGCATCGACGACTTGGTCACGCAGGCATGAGGAATTTGAACACGCTTGCGAAGAAGAAGCATGTCATTGGCATGCAGAATGTCAAATTCCTCAAGGATCACTTATGCGGAACATGTGAAGCTAGAAAAATGACCAAGGCCAAGCATCCAGCGAAGACTATCATGACCACTACCCGTCCATTCGAATTGCTTCACATGGACCTCTTTGGACCTAATCATTACTCAGCAGTCACTAATGATGCATCCTTATATGGTTTTGTCATTGTTGATGATTATTCTCGATATACATGGGTACACATTGTTACTTACAAACATGAAGTGCAGGAAGTCTTCAAACGATTTTCCTCGAGGGCTTCAACCAACTTTGGTGTGAAGATCAAGCATATTAGAAGTGACAATGGAACTGAGTTCAAGAATTCCAGTCTTGATGCCTATCTTGATGAACTTGGTATTACTCATGAGTTATCTGCTCCCTATACTCCTCAGCAGAATGGCGTCGTGGAGCGCAAGAACAGAACTCTTGTTGAGATGGCTCGCACTATGCTTGATGAATACAAAACGCCTCAGCGCTTTTGGATTGATGCAATTGATACTGCTTGCCACATCATCAACAGAGTATATCTTCACAAATTCTTCAAGAAGACTGCCTATGAACTCCTCACTGACAAGAAACCCAATGTGAGTTATTTCAAAGTCTTCGGTGCTAAATGTTGGATTAGAGATCCTCACCACAACTCTAAATTTGCACCGAAAGCACATAAAGATTTTATGCTTGGTTACGGAAAGGACTCGCACACCTACAGAGTCTTCAACATTGTTCTTCACAAGATTGTTGACACTGTAGATGTGCGGTTCGATGAAACTAATGGCTCGCAAAGAGAGCACCTACCTTCTGTGTTAGATGAACCAACACCTGAAGATGCTATCAAGCTCAAGGCAACTGAGGATGTCATTCTGACTGAAGAATCTGCTGAAGAATTCATTCCTGTTCATGAAGAACGTCGAGCCGATGCACCTGAAGAACATGATGAGGAAAATGGTGCTGAAGAAAATGCTGATCAAAATCCTCAGCGACAACCAACTCATCCACGCGTTGCAAAAGAAGTGCAAGTGGAGAAGATCATCGATGACATTAGCGCACCAGGTCTTCTCACACGCTCAAAAGCATCACATTTATCTAACTTTTGTGGGCACTATGCTTTTGTCTCTATCACAGAGCCCACTAAGGTAGATGAAGCATTTCTGGAGCCGGAGTGGATTCAGGCTATGCAAGAAGAATTACATCAGTTCGAGCTGAACAATGTCTGGGAATTGGTCAATCGCCCAGATCCACGCAAGCATAATATCATTGGCACAATGTGGATCTACCGCAACAAGAAAGATGAAAATGGCCTTGTGGTGAGGAATAAGGCACGACTAGTAGCTCAAGGCTACACACAGGTTGAAGGAATTGATTTCGATGAAACTTTTGCACCTGTTGCTAGACTTGAAGCTATTCGCATATTACTTGCTTACGCTAACCATCATGATATCATCTTATATCAAATGGATGTGAAAAGTGCATTCCTCAATGGTAAGCTTGAGGAAGAAGTATATGTTGCTCAACCCCCAGGTTTTGAAGATCCCAAGAATCCTGACAAAGTCTTCAGACTCAATAAGGCTCTCTATGGCCTCAAGCAAGCCCCTCGGGCGTGGTATGATACATTGAAGGAATTCTTCGTGAAGAATGGCTTCAAACCCGTTTCACTCGACCCTACTCTTTTTACTAAATCATATGATGGTGAACTGTTTGTGTGCCAAATTTATATTGATGATATTATCTTTGGCTGTACTGACCAACGTTATAGTGATGAATTTGCCTATATGATGAGTGAAGAATATCAAATGTCTATGATGGGAGAGTTGAATTTCTTCTTAGGTCTACAAATTCGTCAGCAGCGCAATGGCATATTCATATCTCAGGAGAAATACCTCAAAGATGTACTGAGGAAATTCGGCATGCAAGATTGCAAAGGCGTCAAAATTCCTATGCCCACAAATGGCCATCTGTGCACTAATGAAAATGGTATTGACTTCGATCACAAGGTATACCGCTCCATGATTGGTTCCTTATTGTACTTATGTGCATCTAGGCCAGATATAATGCTTAGTATTTGCATGTGTGCCCGATTTCAAGCTGCACCGAAGGAATCACACCATAAGGCTGTGAAGCATATTCTTCGATATCTAGCTCACACACCAACACTAGGATTATGGTACCCCAAGGGCTCTGCTTTTGATCTCATTGGATATTCTGACTCTGACTATGCTGGTGATCGTGTGGACCGCAAGTCAACATCTGGCACTTGTCATTTCCTCGGACGATCTTTGGTCTGTTGGTCCTCGAAGAAACAGAACTGCGTATCACTGTCTACTGCTGAAGCTGAATACATTGCTGCTGGCTCATGCTGTGCTCAACTGCTTTGGATGAAGCAAACCCTCAAGGACTATGGCGTCAACGTGAAGAATGTGCCTCTCCTCTGCGACAATGAGAGTGCCATCAAGATTGCTCACAATCCAGTTCAGCACTCGAAGACTAAGCACATCCAGATTCGTCATCATTTTCTTCGTGATCATGTGTTGAAGGGCGACATCTCCATCGAGCATGTGAAGACTGAAGAACAGCTAGCTGATATCTTCACTAAGCCCTTGGACGAGAAGAGATTTAGCAAGTTACGGTGTGAGCTAAATATCTTAGAATCTTCGAATGTTCTTTGAAAAGGACACACATCCTAACCCTTATGCAGAATTGATGACTTAGATGTGCAACACATGAAGAAACGTTTTTCTTCAATCAATGAAGAATAACACTCTAAGTGTGAAGAAATTAATGAAGAATTTGATTCTCAGAACCCTACGACAATTGTACGCGGTGTCTGAAATCATCATTCTTATACGGTGGGTCACGCCACCACAAAATATTGAAAATCTTCAATTTGAGTTTTTCCTCATTTTTGAAAGTCTTCAGTTTTTTCAAATTCTTCAACTTCGCAAAATCTTCACTGTTTCGGTCGTTTTTCTTCATTGGCTATATATATATACATATATATATATATATATATATATATATATATATATATATATGAGTTTATGTCCTCTACAACATTAACTTATTGCTATTTCTTCAAGTTGTGATTTCTGCTAAGTGAATGTGATCGGACCCTTCCCCCTCTATGCTACACTCAACCCAATCTATTCACAAATTCTTCATGTGCGTTCTATTTGAAACTCGTTCAAAGTCTTCACTGTGTCCTTGTCAGCTGAAGAAATTGCGAACGAAACTTTAAAACAAATCTTATCCAGATTTTCGGTTTTACCGCTCAAACCGTTCTGCATCCCACGATACATTATTTTATTCACCCACGATCTTACACCATCTCATCTGCACAGTACGTGGGTGACACATGTCGCGTGAAGAAGAAAGGGCAGGGGCATGTTCGTCCCAAAATCTTCGGGCGAACAGTTTTTACCGTGGCTATAAATACCCCTCTCCCCTTCCTCACTTCATTTACTCCGCTCGGTCGCTGTCTCTCGCTCGAGCTCTCCTCAAACCCTAGCGCCGCCGCTACTCCATCGCCGCCGGTGAGGAAGAGCTTCACTGCCTCGACCTCGTCGCCGTCGTACTCGCGCCGGCTGCGGAAATCTTCACTCCGCCACTGCCGTAGCCGTCTCCCTCTGCCAAGTTAGGGCGTGGGAGATCTAACTTGACGAACTTCATCGCTGTTCATCTCTGTTCGTCGTGTTCTTCAGTTCGGGTAATTAAAAGTCACTTTTATTACTCGCTTTGATTCTCAAACTTTTCTGAAAATCTTCAAAAGTGTTTTATTCTTCAAATCTTCACGTATAAACACCTCACACACTGTACGCTCTTGATCCATCTGTCTAAGCACTCATTTCTTCAAGATTCCTCAATTGTGCGGATTTTCGATCTGTACAACTCTGGAACCTAAGACAAGAACGCTTAGTGAAATTCCTCAAGGCTCAACTGGTCAAATTCCTCAAAACTTGTCTTTTCGAAAAATCTTCTGAGAACGCATATGACCTCTCCAAATTCCTCGCACCTACACTCTGTTCACAGGTACTCATGTCCGCTGCTGAATCACTAGGTTCTCATCAACTTAACTCATTTGCAGCGTTCCTCGAAGAAAAACTGCATACTTCTTCAGAGTGTTCAATTGTTCAAATTCCTCATCTGAAGAAAATGGTTGAAGGAAAGAGACCGCAGAAAGGAGGAAAGAAACCGGAGGTCATGACTGCTTTCGAGATCCCTGATGAAATATACAAGGATTATTGCACACGTGATGAAGCCAAGTTTGGCAAAGAAAACAAGAATCAGCGCAAGGTGCGCATTCAGAGGATTGAACGAAGATGGGCACGAGAATGGAGGGAATATCGATATGTTACTCCAAAGTACATGAAGAAATTCGCCTTAAATCCTCCATGCCCAAGAGCTCCATTGGCACCTGGCCAAGTCGCTGATCCCACTAGCATCAAAAGTGGTGAAGACTTTCCTGAAGAATGGGCGAGGCGCCAAGCAAAATTGGCAAGACAAGCCAAGGAGGCAGTGAGGAAATTCAATGAGGATTCTGCTGCTGCTGCTGCCGCTGAGACCTCGGTCAAGCCGAGGAAATCAATGTCGAAGAAGCCTGCTCGCAAGCCAAGTGCTTCACCATCAGCGCCCTCACGGCCAAGTTCCTCAGCCGCGCCCTCACGGCAAATTCCTCAGACCACTGCTGCTCCACCAAAGTCCTCAGCAGCTCCCTCCAAGTCCTCAACTCTTGTGCATCTGGCTACATGTCAAAGGACTCAGGGTTTCTCAATTGCTTCTGGTGTCTCAGCAAGTTCCTCAGCTGCACCAATGTCCTCATCAGGCCTCACTCTGCTGAAGACAAAAGCAACAGCTGGACGCGGTCCTCGGCCAAGTCCAAGAAAGAAACAGGTTGCTTTCCAAGTGCCCTCTGATGACGAGGCTTCTGATGAAGAACTTGCAGAAGTCATCAGAGACAGACAAGCAAAGGCCGCCAGAGCCAAAGGAACACCTGTGCCCCTGCTTCTGGATCCGAAGAAGATCCTCGACTATATTGACTTATGGCATAAGGATCCAAACACTCCCATGCCTGATCTGCCTCTGACTCCTGGTCAAAGTCATATGCTGACCCATTTCATCTCTCAAGAGAAATGGAAGTTTGAAAAGGCTCGTGAGATAAAGAGAGCACAAGCTAGAAAGGAGAAGCTTCTGAAGAAGAACGTTGTCAGACTGACACCTGAAGAACTTCTCAAGGCTCAATCTAAGATCCAAGCCCTCAGCAAGGATTTTGATGCATACAATGCTGATTGGCAAGCAGCCAAAGTGAGATTCGTCAATTTGACGAAGAAAATGACAACTGTTGCAGCCCCATCGCAACAAGAAAATCCTCAGGCTGCAGAATCTGCTCAGCCTGCTGAAGAACATGCCAGCACTGCTGATGACTTTCAGCCTGCTGATGAGAATACAAGTTCCAGGGCTGATGACTCCATCTCAGCCGCTGAAGAAATTCCCAGGGCATCCACTAGTGGTGCGCCTGAAGAAACTGGAGGGATCAGGGCAACTGCACCAGTTGCGCCTGAAGAAAATGAACCACAGTCCTCAGCTCCTCCTGCGCCAACACCAACTCCAATTCCTCCTTCTGCTTATGAAGTGAAGAAGACCAATGCTGCAGAGCGAGCTGCATTGAAGAAAAGGAAGGCATCAGCTGCGTCACATTCTTCGGCCGCGAAGAAAATGAAGCCAATGACCAGCTCGCTTGAAAATCCTATTGATGCCATTCCGATTTCCTCCATGTCATCCAAGGAAATTGTTCCTTATGGAGAAGACTACAAGATCCCAAGCGGATCTGATGAAGAAAATCATTCTGTTGCTACCTCAGAGCAGTTTGATGAAGAAATTGAAGTGGAAACATTCCCTTCAATGCCAGTCGTTTCCTCACCTATGCCTCAGTTCACAGCTGAAGAGGCTGGTGTTGAGGAAATTGAAAAAGAAGATGAAGATGTGGATATTGGATGCACTACACCAGTGATGAACGATGACTTTTGGGAAAGTCAGCATCCCAATACTCCTCTCTTCACTCCTATTCAACAAATTCCTCAATCCCCGGGTACAACTGTTCAAATGGGCTCTGAAGAAACTCATCCCACATCGTCTATTCATGAAGAAATTCCAGCCGCTAGTGCTGAAGAACCTGCTGCTGCTGATCCCCAAACTGCACAAGAAGAGGAACTAGAAATTCCTCAGCCTGAAGCACCTGAGATCGTCATTCCTGAGGTTGTGCTGCAAATCACTGACACTCCTCTGCCCAAACCGAAGAATCCGTTCTCTAGCAAGCAAAAATTCAAGGCTGAAGACTTCTTTTCTGAGCATGTGTTCTTCACTGATTACAATCCATATGACTCTGCTCGCATAAGGAAGAGACGTTTCTGGACTGCTACTCAAGCCAACTTCTATTCCTCAGTGCTCTTTGACAAGGACAAAATCTTCGATCATGAACATATTCCTCATGTGGATATGGAATCTCTGCCGTGCTTCGAGCCGGTCCTCCGAGTTATTCACGATGCAGGACTACTGAACTTCTGCACTGATATCTGTGATTGGAATGAAGAACTCATTCTTCAGTTCTATGCCACTTTGCATATCACCGGAGATGCTGAAGATGTCAATTCATGGGTACTGGATTGGATGACCGAAAACACTCACTATAAGGCACCAACAACTGAATTGCTTCGTGTCCTTCCTCTTGATCCTCCCCATGCCAGTGCACGTTGCATCTACAATGACCGCGAACTGACAGATCATTATATGCAAGTGCTCATGAAGCCTTTGAAGCCAGTGCAGGCCCCACGAACCAAATTCCTCGTCAAGGAATTGCTATATGTGCCTCGGACTGTCTATCGCATCCTGACGAAGACAATGAGTCCTATCAAAGGCCACGACTCAAATGATGAAGATGTCATTGGCATCATGAAGAACATGCTTTTCAACATCATTCATGGTGTTCCCGTCAACTTCCATGATTTCTTCATGAGGACTCTGGCTAATGTTGCTATGTCACCTTTTGAGCTGAAGCCCTATGCGCCTTGGATTATGAGATTCATAAGGGCAAGATCTTCACTGAATTACAAGGCTGACACTCTGAACCATGGTAGCTACTTGCCGCCCATTGAAGTCCTCAAGCGACCAGTTTCATCATCTAATGATAAGGGCAAGGTAGCTGCTGTGATCGATGAAGGCACTCGTCCATTGGATGGTCAATTCCGTCTAGCTACATCTTACTCTACCAATGACGACTCTGCCACACATGGCACTGCCGCAAATACCTCAGCTAAGCAAAAGCCTCAAGCAACAGCACCCAGGGTGATGACTGACCGTGAGTTACTCCTCAATCTTCATCAGAAGGTTGATCGCAATCACAAATGGGTGAAGCGTCAGTTTGCTGCAATTCTTCACAACATGACCTCAACCCATAATGCAGTGAAGAAAAATCAGTATCACCTTCATTAAACCCTCAACCGCACCTGGGCTGTTCTCACTCATGTATATTCCGCGGAAGAACTGAAGACTATGGGTCTCCAGGAAGCATTTGACTGGTCTGCACCACCTCCGAAGAAATTCAAGAGAGTCAAAGTTCCTGATCTGGTGGCCAGTTCTTATTCTTCATCGCGTGAAACTGATGAGCATGAAGATTTGGACGACACTGCGGCAGGCCCTACTTCAACGAATAACCCCGACAACGCTGGTGCTCCTCCATCGACTTGAAATTCTTCAGGGGCGTTAGTCCTCAGTTTCGATCCTTTTGGTCATTTGATGACAAAGGGGGAGAAATCTGAGTTAGTCTTCAAGCGGGTTTATATTATGGGCGTTTTGTTAAGTTACAACTCTCGTTCTTCCGAAACTTTTTATTGGATCGAGTTGTAATCTTAAATCCGATGGTGCCCTGATACTTTTGGACGGTGCATTGCGCTCTGACTTGATGCACTGTGCTCTGATACTTTTGATGTGTTATTCTGCATGCTTATTCCTCGTTAATATTATTGCACGCATGCTGAATCTCATCAGGCACCATATTTCATCATGCATTTCAAATTCTTCATATTATATATCAAATGCGTGTATGAATTACAAGATATAGGGGGAGATCTCCATGATTCAATTCTTCAAATGTGCATTGCCTCAAAAGCAAATTCCTCACTATGCACATATTCAGGGGGAGTTCTTCTATATCTTGCAATCAAATTCCTCAATATCAGTATTTACACTTCATATGTTTTTCCCCGTTGAAAACTTAACCTATGTTGTCATCAATCACCAAAAAGGGGGAGATTGTAAGTGCATCTAGTGCCCCTTAGTGATTTTGGTGTATTGAAGACTTATAGGTTAAGTGACTGATGCGTTTGTGAGTGTACACAGGTCTATAAGTCTATGAGGAGTTTGATATTTACAGAGAAAGTCGACCCCTAAAAATGAAGTTCTTCGACTGAAGACTTTGATATTCTGAAGACTTTGAAAGTGAAGAAATTGGTGTGACCTTGAAGACTTGGTATTCGTTCGAGGAATATGAAGCGTGAAGACTTTTGTTTTCGTAGTTTCATTTTCTCTTTCTTGAGTCATAGGAAACACCGTACTGTTAAAGGGGGTCGAGGAAATACTAAGGAAAAATTTCCATGTGATGCTCAACTCAAAATCCTACACCTACCAATCCCTTCGAGTGAAGCCATTGGAAATCTCATACAGTTCAGTCAATTTCTTCAGTGACAGAGACGCAGTTCTTCTGGTCACTGAGGACTTTGCTCTGACTGAGGAGTTAGGAATTCGCCAGTGAGAATTGCCTACACAGTGAGGAACATGATAGCCCTGAGGAATTTGAGAGTCAAATTTCCGATCGTTGCTGTGCTGCGCGCCGGCTGTCCAAAATATCTTATCCACCTAACGGTCATATCATTGAAGGGCATTTATGTCTTATCATGTCGGGCTGCTCCCTAGGCTATAAATAGCCGCCCCCTACAACCACTAGCTGGTTGGCTGCTCTGAGAGAACTTGACACTTGTCATTGAGAGCAACTCATCCTCCGAGGACTTTGAGCGAAAATCATCGAGTGAGGAAAATCCCAAAACCAAACCCCCACAAACCCAAAGTGATTGAGCATCACTGAAGAAATTGATCCTGCGTGGATCCGACGCTTGTTACCTTTGAAGACTGTGCTTCTTCCAAACGGTTAGGCGTCAAGGTCTAGAGCATCCAAGAGGAATTGTGGATCGCCGAGTGACCAAGTCTGTGAAGGTTTGGAAGTCACCTGAAGACTTACCATGAGTGATTGGACGAGGCCTGCATGGTCTTAATTCAAGGAGAATACGGTGAGGACTGGGTGTCCTGAGTTGCGGCTCAGAGACTGGGTGTCCGGGACTGCGTGTCCTCGAGTTTAAATACTCAGCCGCTCCAACCAGACGTACAACTGAGACAACAGTTGGAATTGGTTTACCAAATCATTGTCTTCACCAACTAACTGGTTCTATTTCCTCAACTCTTTCATTTCCTCATTACTGTGTTGTATGTTGTTCATATCTGTGCTTGAAGATTTTGACTGAAGACTTTCACAAATTCCTCAGTTCAATTTCTTCAATCTGTCCATCTTCATCGTGTTATCCTGTGTTTACGTTTTCTGTACTCTGTGCCAGTCTTCATTTCATCATGATTACTATGTTTATATCCTGCTATGTTTACTTCTGAGTACTTATTCCGCTGCAAGTAGTTTTTCGCTAAGGAATTTCCTCACCAGCAAATTCCTCAGTGAAGAATTCATAAAAATCGCCTATTCACCCCCCCTCTAGTCGATATAACGCACTTTCACTTGATCAACATTTGGTCTTCCAATATCGTGTAGTTCTTCGATCTCGTGCTTTTTTTGCTTGCGCTTGCTCATGCAGCCCCTCATCTATTTCCTCCACTTCATCTTCACCGTCGTGATCATCCACACCACCCTCCATTTCATTGTAATCAAAATCAGCGATAGGGGCTTGATCGATGTCGACGATGTTGGTGTCCAACAAGTTGACGAACTCGGTAGTGGCATCGTTCGAACCACCGGTACATTTATTGACATCAAGTCACGACTTACGATAATGGAGAAAAGCGAAGCAAGTAAAAGGAATTGAAGAAGCATACCTTCCGGCCATTTCATCAAAAACCTCGCCTGCGATGGAAGTGCCACCGAACGGCATCGTTGGGCTACATCTTGCCGGGGTGGGGGGAGAGGATGAAGGCGCCGTCCTTTTTGTAGGTACCTTCTTGCACTTCACGCCCGAAACCTTGCCCATCTTCTTTGGCGGTGGCCAGGCAGATCACGCAGCGACAGCAGCACCGGGCGCGCGTGCCTTCCCGGTAGGGCCAGCCGGATTTCCGCCATGCACGACCACGTTGCCCTGCCGCTTGCGGGCAGGCGCGGTGGTGCCTTGAGCGACGATGGGGACGACATGGCTGGCAACGAGATCTACCGGAGGGGATTGCGCGTGCGCGACATCCATAATGACGAGGGATGGCTGGAAGGCTTCCATGGCGGCGGAGAAGCGCCGGCGAAAATGGAACGGAGTGGGCGGAGGCCGATCAAGGGCGGCGAAGGAGGGTGGGCAGTGGGAACGGTCGCACGGAAATTTCCCTCGCGCCAAATCTCACTGCGGATAGGGAGCGAGCTCGGGTCGGCCTCCCACCCCGTGAATCTAAAGGTTGAGGGCCAACTTTTGCCGCGCCATGCAATTTTTTTTACGGATCCGACGCGTTTGCGGGGTCTGATTGAGCTGCGTTTTTCGCGCGGACCCATATTTTAACGGTTATTTTGCGGGTCAGGACATTATACGGGATCTGCTAGAGATGCTCTAACATGACGGAGGATCGTCGGGAGGAGGTCCTATTTAGTGGTCAATCCTATATCTCCAGACATGCCGGCCTTTTTCGGCTGTTTCATTGTTCGTGTGTGTGTGTTGTTTTTAGTTTCAATTTTATTTTTGTTTTTCTATATTTCTTTTTTTTGCAAGTATATATTTCTCTTTTTCAGATTTGCTTTTCTTAATCTTATCATTTTGCACATTTTCTTTTTTCATATAATTGTTAACCGCTAATGAGCGTCCTATAGGGCCTCTCCTGTTTAGCGGCAAAGGAGCTAGAACTAGCGCTACCGCAGAGCGCACTTCTAACGTGACGGGCCAGAAAAATATAGTAGTCGCTCGCTCTAACTCACTCCGTTTTTTCCCCTCGCTCCCTCATTAGAGAAACTTCCATTTGTTTGACAAAACCCGCTATGGTATTCTTACAGATTTGAAAAATTTGTGACTTCAAAACAGACCATGAATTTCAGGTTTTTTATAAAAACTTCTGAATTAAAAAATGTTCATGAATTAAAAAAATATTCATGAATTTGAAAAATAATCACAAGCTTCAAAAATATTCAAAATTTAAGTAGCTGTTCAGGATTTATTGTATAAATAAGAACACATTTTTTCAGTAATAAAAAAATTCAAAAACAGATTTTTTGAAAAAGATTCATGTTTAAAAAAAATTAAAAAAAGAAAAGACAGAAAATAAAAGCAACTAAAAACAAAGTAAAAAATCGACGAAAGAACACAAAACAAAAACGGCCTGAGCAACGAGGGAAACCGTCCAAATGGCCTGAAACACATTTATTTGGATAAACCAAAAGGACAAAAATAAAACCCCCAAAACCAAAAACACACAAATAAAAGCCCATAGAGGAAACACCCACTACGCGCCACTTAACGGTGTTGGGACGCGCCACATGGCGCGATGGGGCTCTCCCGCGCTAGGAAAAGTGCTCCCCGTGGGGTACCTTCCAACTAGTTGCTCACCAAAACCCCACCACTACGCATCTATGTAGGTCCACCTGTTAGTTTCGAGGTTTGTGTGTGCGAAGATGTCGAGATGTTTGATCATTAGCATTCAAGAGGAAATGGACAGGGAGGTGGTGCACATTCTGAACTTTAAGGGTTTGATCAAAGGAGAAGAGTTTTGAATCGGAATAGGGTCCGTGGAGCACGACTGCTGTACAAGGACTACAAGGACTACTTCCAACCCGAACCAACATTCCCGGATACATGGTTTCGTTGACACTTCCATATGCGCAAACCCTTGTTCTTGCGCATGGAGGGAGTTGAGGCACATGATTCCTACTTCAAGCTCATCAGGAATTGTTACAGACAACTCTAGTTCTCTACTAAGCATAAATGCACGACTGCTATGTAAGATGCTTGCACTAGGTACAACGCCGATGCCATTGGTGAGATGGTCCGGATGGAGGAGAGCACATGCTTGAAGAACACTGTGAGATTTTCCCGTGCCATGGTGCGGGTGTTTGGAGAAGAGTAACTGAGAGAACCACATGTGCAAGATGCAAAATATTTGATGGCTATTGGAGCGACAGGAGGCTTTCTAGGCATGCTCGGTTCAATTGGTTGCATGCATTGGTAATGGAAGAACTTCCCCAAAGGTTTGCGTGATATGTGCCAAGGTTACACATCATACTCAAAGCAATGGCATCAAAGGACTTGTGGATTTTGCATGCTTTCTTTAGCTTGTCTAGTTCTCACAACAACGTCAATGTGCTCCACCGATCTCCCGTGTTCAGGAGACTTTACAATGAGAAAGCGTTGCCGGGCAACTATAGTGTCAACAGGAAGGACTACAACATGGGCTACTACCTTGCAGATGATATCTATCCTAAGTGGGCGGCAATTTTGAAGACCAAATCTGATCCCCATGTCAACAAACAAAGCTAGGAAGGATGTGGAGAGGACATTCGCTGTGCTCCAAGCTCATTAGGGAATTGTTCCTGGAGCTGCAATGATGCGAGAATAAGAGATTTTGTGGCAGTTGGTGACATGTTGTGCCATTTTGGACAACATGATTGTCGAGGATGAGCGTGAAGAGGCAGCCGGAACCCATGATTTCGAGTAGCCCGAAGTACAGGTCCAGATCGTGGATAAAAAATTGCATATCCAATTATGAATTTTCTACAGATGCATCAAAATCTTCGAGACAAACAAGTGCACGTGCAGCTATTCAATGATATTGTGGAGCATATGTGGACCCACGATGAAAACCAAGGAGGAAACGAAGGGTTTTAATGTTTGGATTGCGCACTTTAAATAAATTTTATATTTGAACCATGTATTTCATGTATGAACTATGTTTAAATTGTGGAACTATTCAATGATCTTGTGATATTCATGTGTATGCCGAACCTGGATGGATTTGCATGGATTTGTCAATTTAGATTTGAGGAGCATGCCTGTTTGATGGGACTTTTGAGGAGTCGTCCGGCGCTATCCACAGATGTTTAGGGGGGGGGGTGCATTTGCAGGCGTCCTCCACCCCGGTCCCACCCAAAAAACCCTCCTGCTTGACCCTCTCCACGCGAAGCGGTTGCCACGTGTTCATGTCGGTTAGCGCCCTTAAGAGCGGACATGGCTCTGCGCCATTGAGGCTGGTCAAAGCGAAGTGACCGAACGAGCAGGCAACACCGCTTCAATGCAGACGTAGCGACCTAGAATCCTACTCCGGCCACTACGCCGGATTGAATTCGGCTTCCCGTCCCTTTGGGTGGCCGCAACGCCTATTTAAGAAGTGCTCTCGAGTCATCCACATCGCATACCTGAGTTCCTCCTGTCCGCCCCCAGCCGCCTCTGCAGTCCAAATCCCCTCTGACCATTGACTTGCCATGTCCAAGTCATGGTTCTCCGTGCCTGTAGGCGACAACAACTTCAGATTTCCCTCCGGGGCTGCCACCATTGTTCATCGAGGATCTCTTCCTCAATGGTCAGCGGCTCCTTCGACAACAAGGATATCATCATTTCCACCTGCTACGATGAGGAACAAACACCGCCACAATAACCGCCCCTCCTCTCAGAGGTTCTGGCCATCAACAAATGAGGTCTTGTAATAGATTGAACTGCTGACGGAGCGGTCATTCCCAGATCATGGTCCGGCACCGCCTGATACGTCCATTTTGCATCATGCTTTTATATCAATATTTATTGCATTATGGGCTGTTATTACACATTATATCTCAATACTTATGGCTATTCTCTCTTATTTTACAAGGTTTACCATGAAGAGGGGGGATGCCGGCAGCTGGAATTCTGGCTGGAAAAGGAGAAAACGTTGGAAACCTATTCTGCACAACTCCAAAAGACCTGAGACTCCCCGAAACAACTTTTTGGATTTAATAAGAATTTATGGGCAAAAGAAATAGGCCAGGGGGCCCACACCCTGTCCAGGAGACAGGGGGACGCCCCCTAGGGCGCGGCCCCTATCTCCTGGGCCCCTTGGTGGGCCTCCGGCGTCAATCTTCTGCTATATGATCACTTTCCCTCTGGGAAAAATCGTGGGTAAGCTTACGGGACGAAACTCCGCCGCCACGAGGCGGAACCTTGGCGGAATCAATCTGGGGCTCTGGTGGAGCTGTTCTGTCGGGGACACTTCCTTCCGGGAGGGGGAAATCATCACCAACGTCATCACCAACGATCCTCTCATCGGGAGGGGGTCAATCTCCATCAACATCTTCACCAGCACCATCTCATCTCAAAACTCTAGTTCATCTCTTGTATCCAATCTTGTATCAAAACCACAAATTGGTACCTGTGGGTTGCTAGTAGTGTTGATTACTCCTTGTAGATGATGCTATTTGGTTTACTTGGTGGAAGATCATATGTTCAGATCCTTTATGCATATTATTACTCCTTTGATTATGAACATGAATATGCTTTGTGAGTAGTTACGTTTGTTCCTGAGGACATGGGTGAAGTCTTGCTATTAGTAGTCATGTGAGTTTGGTATTCGTTCGATATTTTGATGAGATGTATGTTGTCTTTCCTCTAGTGGTGTTATGTGAACGTCGACTACATGACACTTCACCATTATTTGGGCCTAGAGGAAGGCATAGGGAAGTAATAAGTAGATGATGGGTTGCTAGAGTGACAGAAGCTTAAATCCTAGTTTATGCGTTGCTTCGTTATGGGTTGATATGGACCCATATGTTTAATGTTGTGGTTAGGTTTACCTTAATACTCCTTTTTGTAGTTGTGGATGCTTGCAATAGGGGTTAATCATAAGTGGGATGCTTGTCCATGTTAGAGCAGTACCCAAGTGCCGGTCCACCCACATATCAAATTATCAAAGTACCGAATGCGAATCTTACGAACGTGATGAAAACTAGCTTGACGATAATTACCAATGTGTCCTCGGGAGCTCCTTCGTCATTATTAGTATTTGTCCAGGCTTATCCTTTGCTACATAAAGGATTGGGCCACCTTGCTGCACTTTATTTACTTTATTTACTTTTGCTCGTTACTATTTATCTTATCACAAAACTATCTATCACCTACTATTTCAGTGCTTGCAGAGAATACCTTACTGAAAACCACTTATCATTTCCTTCTGCTCCTCGTTGGGTTCGACACTCTTACTTATTGAAAGGACTACGATAGATCCCCTATACTTATGGGTCATCAAGACTCTTTTCTGGCGCCGTTGCTGGGGAGCGTAGCGCTCTTGGTGAGTGGAACTTGGTAAGGAAACATTTATATAGTGTGCTGAAATTTCCTGTTACTTGTCACTATGGAAACTAATGCTTTGAGGGGCTTGTTTGGGGTATCTTCACCCCAACCAGAAGAGCAAAGAGATGCTCCTCAACCTACTGAACCTTATGAAAATATTCACTTTGAGATTCCTTCGGGTATGATAGAAAAACTGCTTGCTAATCCTTTTGCAGGAGATGGAACATTGCATCCCGACTTACACCTTATCTTTGTGGATGAAGTTTGTGGATTATTTAAGCTTGCAGGTATTCCCGATGATGTTGTCAAAAGGAAGGTCTTCCCTTTATCTTTGAAGGGAGATGCAATGACATGGTATAGGCTATGTGATGATACGAGATATTGGAATTATAAGCGATTGAAGTTGGAATTTCACCAGAAGTTCTATCCTATGTATCTTGTTCATCGTGATCGTAATTACATATATAATTTCTGGCCTCGCGAAGGAGAAAGCATCGCTCAAGCTTGGGGGAGGCTTATGTCAATGTTGTATTCATGCCCCAATCATGAGCTCTCTCGGGAAATGATTATTCAGAATTTTTATGCTCGGCTTTCTCTTGATAATCGCAACCTGCTCGATACATCCTGTGCTGGTTCCTATATGCTGAAGACTATTGATTTCAAATGGGATTTATTGGAAAGAATTAAACGCAACTCTGAAGGTTGGGATTCCGACGATGGTAAGGAGTCAGGTATGACACCTAAGTTTGATTGTGTTAAATCTTTTATGGATACCGATGCTTTCCGTGGATTTAGCTCTAAGTATGGACTTGACTCTAAGATAGTAGCTACTTTTTGTGAAACGTTTTCTACTCACGTTGATCTCCCTAAGGAGAAGTGGTTTAAATATAATCCTCCTGTTGAAGTGAAAGTAGTTGAACCCATTACAGTCGAAGAAAATACTATTACATATAGTGATCTCATTATTCCTACTGCTTATGTTGAAAAACTTCCTTTTCCTGTTAGGATAAAAGATCATGTTAAAGCTTCGACTGTTGTCCGTAAGAGTAATACTAGGACCTATACACCTCCTGAGCAAATTAATGTTGAACCTGGTATTGCTATGATTAAAGATCTTTTGGATGAGGACTTAGATGGGCATGTTATCTCTTTCTTGGGTGAAACTGCTAATATTGCTAGACCTGATACTAAGACACGTAGACCTGTTGTAGGCACGCATGTTATTTCTGTTAAAATAGGAGATCATTGTTACCATGGTTTATGTGATATGGGCGCTAGTGCTAATGCGATACCTTATGATCTTTATAAAGAAATTATGCACGATATTGCACCTATTGAATTAGAAGACGTTGATGTTACTATTAAGCTTGCTAATAGGGACACCATTAAACCTATTGGGATTGTTAGAGATGTTGAAGTCTTGTGTGGGAAGATTAAATACCCTGCTGATTTTCTTGTTCTTGGTTCCTCACAAGATGATTTTTGTCCCATTATTTTTGGTAGACCCTTCTTGAATACTGCTAGTGCTAAGATTAATTGTGAAAAGAATATTGCCACTGTTGGCATAGATGGTATGTCTCATGAGTTTAATTTCGCTAAGTTTAGTAGACAACCTCGTGAAAGGGAACCACCTAGTAAGGATGAAATTATTGGTCTTGCTTCCATTGCTGTTCCACCAACTGATCTGTTAGAACAATATTTGCTAGACCATGAAAACGATATGTTTATGAAGGAAAGGGAAGAAATAGATGAAGTGTTCCTTAAACAAGAACCTATGCTGAAACATAACCTTCCCGTTGAAATTCTTGGGGATCCTCTCCACCCAAGGGTGATCCCGTGTTTGAAATCAAACCATTACCTGATAATCTTAAGTATGCTTATCTTGATGAAAAAGAAATATATCCTGTTATTATTAGTGCTAACCTTTCAGAGAAAGAAGAAGAAAGATTATTGAAAACTCTGAAGAAGCACCGAGCTGCTATTGGATATACTCTGGATGATCTTAAGGGCATTAGTCCCACATTATGTCAACACAAAATTTCAGTGGAGAAAGATGCCAAACCAGTTAGAGATCCTCAAAGACGATTAAATCCCAAAATGAAGAAGTAGTAAGAAAGGAGATACTAAAGCTCCTTGAGGCAGGTATTATTTATCCCATTGCTGATAGTGAATGGGTAAGCCCTGTCCATTGTGTCGCTAAAAAGGGAGGTATTACCGTTGTTCCTAATGATAAAGATGAATTGACCCCACAAAGAATTATTATAGGCTATAGGATGGTAATTGATTGTAGTAAGTTAAATAAAGATACTAAGAAAGATCATTACCCTTTACCTTTTATTGATCAAATGCTAGAAAGGCTATCAAAACGCACACATTTTCGCTTTCTAGATGGTTATTCTGGCTTCTCTCAGATACCTATATCAGCGGGGGATCAATCTAAAACTACTTTTACTTGCCCTTTTGGTACTTTTGCTTATAGATGTATGCCTTTTGGTTTATGTAATGCATCCGCTACCTTTCAAAGATGCATGATGGCTATATTTTCTGATTTTTGTGAAAAGATTTGTGAGGCATTCATGGATGACTTCTCCGTCTATGGATCCTCTTTTGATGATTGTTTGAGCAACCTTGATCATGTTTTGCAGAGATGCGAAGACACTAGTCTCGTCCTGAATTGGAAAAAGTGTCACTTTATGGTTAATGAAGGCATTGTCTTGGGGCACAAGATCTCTGAGAGAGGTATTGAAGCTGATAAAGCCAAAGTTGATGCTATTGAAAAGATGACATGTCCCAAGGACATAAAAGGTATAAGAAGTTTCCTTGGTCATGCCGGTTTTTATAGGAGGTTCATTAAGGACTTTTCTAAAATCTCTAGGCCCCTGACTAATTTATTGCAAAATGATATTCCTTTTGTCTTTGATGATGATTGTGTAGAAGCATTCGAAACACTTAAGAAAGCTTTGATTACTACACCTATTATTCAGCCACCTGATTGGAATTTACCTTTTGAAATTATGTGTGATTCTAGTGATTATGCTGTAGGTGTTGTTTTAGGGCAAAGAGTCGATAAGAAATTGAATGTTATCCAGTATGCTAGTAGGACTCTTGATACTGCCCAGAAAAATTATGCTACCACTGAAAAAGAATTCTTAGCAGTTGTGTTTGCTGTGATAAGTTTAGACCTTATATTGTTGATTCCAAAGTTACTATCCACACTGATCATGCTGCTATTAAATATCTTATGGAAAAGAAAGATGCTAAGCCTAGACTCATTAGATGGGTTCTCTTGCTCCAAGAATTTGACTTGCATATTATTGATAGAAAGGGAGCTGAGAACCCCGTTGCAGACAACTTGTCTAGGTTAGAGAATGTTCTTGATGACCCACTGCCTATTAATGATAGTTTTCCTAATGAACAATTAGCGGTCGTCAATGCTTCTCGTACCGCTCCTTGGTATCCTGATTATGCTAATTACATTGTTGCTAAATATATACTGCCTAGTTTCACATACAAGCAAAAGAAAAAGTTCTTTTATGATTTAAGACATTACTTCTGGGATGATCCACACCTTTATAAAGAAGCAGTAGATGGTATTATTAGATGTTGTGTGCCTGAGCATGAACAGGAACAAATCCTACGCAAGTGTCACTCTGAATCCTACGGAGGACACCACGCTGGAGATAGAACTGCACACAAGGTACTACAATCTGGTTTTTATTGGCCTACTCTTTTCAAAGATGCTCGTAAGTTTGTCGTATCTTGTGATGAATGTCAAAGAATAGGTAACATTAGTAGACGTCAAGAAATGCCTATAATTATTCTCTTGTTATTGAACTGTTTGATGTTTGGGGTTTTGATTATATGGGACCTTTTCCTGCCTCCAATGGTTATACACATATTTTAGTTGCTGTTGATTACGTTACTAAGTGGGTAGAAGCTATTCCAACTAGTGCTGATCATAACACCTCTATTAAAATGCTTAAAGAAGTTATTTTTCCGAGGGTTGGAGTCCCTAGATATCTTATGACTAATGGTGGTTCACACTTTATTCATGGTGCTTTCCGTAAGATGCTCGCTAAGTATGATGTCAATCATAGAATTGCATCTCCTTATCACCCGCAGTCTAGTGGTCAAGTAGAGTTGAGCAATAGAGAGCTCAAATTAATTTTGCAAAAGACTGTGAATAGATCTAGAAAGAATTGGTCCAAAAAACTTGATGATGCATTATGGGCCTATAGGACTGCATACAAAAATCCTATGGGTATGTCTCCATATAAGATGGTTTATGGAAAAGCATGTCATTTACCTCTTGAACTTGAACATAAAACATATTGGGCTATTAAAGAGCTCAATTATGACTTCAAACTTGCCGGTGAGAAAAGGTTATTTGATATTAGCTCACTTGATGAATGGAGAACCCAAGCATATGAGAATGCCAAGCTTTTCAAAGAAAAAGTCAAACGCTGGCATGATAAGAGGATACAAAAGCGTGAGTTTAACGTAGGAGATTATGTGTTATTGTTAAACTCTCGTTTAAGATTTTTTGCAGGAAAACTTCTCTCAAAATGGGAAGGTCCCTACGTTATCGAGGAGGTCTATCGTTCTGGTGCTATAAAAATCAACAACTTCGAAGGCACAAATCCGAGGGTGGTAAACGGTCAAAGAATTAAACATTATATTTCAGGTAATCCTATCAATGTCGAAACTAATATTATTGAAACCATAACCCCTGAGGAATACATAAGAGACACTTTTCAGAACGTTCCATACTCCAAAAAGGCATAGGTACGTGGTACGGTAAGTAAACCGACTCCAAAACAACTAATGGCATTTTTTATCAGTTTTGGATTATTTAAAGATTTTAGGAAGAAAGAAGTAGTCGGAAAGGGGCACGAGGCTCCCACGAGAGAGGAGGGTGCGCCCCCTATCTCGTGGGCACCTTGTGTGCCTCCCGGACTCCGTGTTCTTGTATGTTACGTATTTTGGTCGGTAAAAATTCATTATATATACCCCCGAAGGTTTTGACCACCGTATCACGCAAATATCCTTTGTTTTCGTTTCGAGTTGTTTCTGTTTCAGATCTAGAGCATCATGTCGTCTCCAAGCGCTCCCAAGGACAAGTTTTTTCGAGAGGGTTATCAACCCCTATCTTGCGGAGGTCCTGCATCACCCTCAAACCATTGAGATGCATGAGGGGGTGTTGCACATCCGCGATGTGGAGGGACCAAGGCGTACCGGGAGCGCAGAGACAAAGCTCGAAGCCATGGAGCAAGAAGTTTTCAAGTGTCAAGGGATGGTGGAGCGTGGACTCAATGCCAACCAGATGATGATCATGGAGTTCGCCAACAACCACAAGCTGGATGCCAAAGTCATTGGGGATACCATCTTCAAGCTTCAAGAGAAAATCGAGCACCTCCAAGCCCAGATTTATGACCTGCAAAACCAGAACTGTGAGTATGAATATAGATTCAAGCGAATGAGTTTGGCTACAAATTTAAGGATCCCAGAGACTCGATCATCCTTTTATGATGGAGAGCCTATGCCTTGGAAGACAGACGACAAGCCTACATCATCAACAACTCCTACTTCACCACCTCTGAAGAAATAATCACATGGGTATGGGCACTCCCCTTGGCAACTGCCAAGCTTGGGGGAGGTGCCCCGGTATCGTATCAGCATCACACTCCTATTTTTACCGATTTATTTAGTTTGATCCTTTTAGTAGTATCTTGATCTATTAGTCCGAAGTTTTGATATCAAGTAGTTTTGAGTTTTTCATTGTGATCTCTTTATGTAATCGAGTCCGTGTGCTATCTATAATAAAGATTAGTGTTGAGTCAAGGGCTTTGCTATGTTGCTATGATCTTGAGAAAGTAGAAAGAACAAAAGAGTTCATATTGATCTTATGGATAGTGATAACTTCACACATAGAAAGTATGAGGCATAAAAATTGTTGAGAGTTGATGAACATAGCCTTGGTCATCGTTGCAATTAATAGGAAGTAATAAGGAAAGAGGGGTTCACATATAAATATATTATCTTGGACATCTCTTATGATTGTGAAGCACTCATTAAGTATGACATGCTAAAAGAGTTGACGTTGGACAAGGAAGACAACATAATGGTTTATGTTTTCCGACATCTCAGTTAAAGTATATTGTCATTGACCTTCCAAACATGTTGAGCTTGCCTTTCCCCCTCATGCTAGCCAAATTTCTTGCACCAAGTAGAGATACTACTTGTTTTTCCAAATATCCTTAAACCTAGTTTTGCCATAAGAGTCCACCATACCTACCTATGGATTGAGTAAGATCCTTCAAGTAAGTTGTAATCGGTGCAAGCAATAAAAATTGCTCTCTAAATATGTGTGACTTATTAGTGCAGAGAAAATAAGCTTTGTACGAACTTGTTGTGGAAGTAATAAAAGCGACGGATTGCATAATAAAGGTCCACATACAAGGGGCAATATAAAGTGACGTTCTTTTGCATTAAGATTGCATGCATCAACCCTAAACGTGCATGACAACCTCTGCTTCCCTCTGCGAAAGGCCTATCTTTTACTTTATGTTTTTACTTTATGCTTGAGTCAAGGTATATTCACCTTTCCCTTTTTATTTTTTATCCTTCGGCAAGCTCTTCGTGTTTGAAAGATCATGATACATATATCCAATTGGATGTAAGTTGGCATATGTTATTATTGTTGACATCACCTAAAGGTGAATATGTTGGGAGGCAACACAATAAGCCCCTATCTTTCTTAGTGTCCGGCTGAAACTCTATAACCACAAGTATTGAGTGAGTGTTAACAATTATAGGGGACTACGAGATAGTTGAGTATGTGAGCTTGCTGAAAAGCTCTATTATTGACTCTTTCTGATGTTACGATAAATTGCAATTGCTTCAATGACTGAGATTATAGTTTGTTAGTTCCCAATGAAGTTTTTTGAACCATACTTTTCATTGTGAATTGCTTATTACTTGAACATAGGAAATCATATGACAAAATCCATATATGTTGCTGTTATTAGAATGATCATGATTCCCTCATGTCCGTATTTTATTTTTATCGACACCTCTATCTCTAAACATGTGGACATATTTTTCGATTTCGGCTTCCGCTTGAGGACAAGCGAGGTCTAAGCTTGGGGGAGTTGATACGTCCATTTTGCACCATGCTTTTATATCCATATTTATTGCATTATGGGATGTTATTACACATTATATCTCAATACTTATGGCTATTCTCTCTTATTTTACAAGGTTTACCATGAAGAGGGGGGATTCTAGCAGCTGGAATTCTGGCTGGAAAAGGAGCAAATGTTGGAAACCTATTCTACACAACTCCAAAAGACCTGAGACTCCACGAAAAAACTTTTTGGATTTAATAAGAATTTATGGGCAAAAGAAATAGGCCAAGGGGCCTACACCCTGTCCAGGAGACAGGGGGCGCGCCCCCCTAGGGCGCAACCCCCTATCTCCTGGGCCCCCTGGTGGGCCTCCGGCATCCATCTTCTGCTATATCATCACTTTCCCTCTGGAAAAAGTCGTGGGCAAGATTACGGGATGAAACTCCGCCGCCACGAGGCGGAACCCTGGCGGAATCAATCTAGGGCTCTGGCGGAGCTGTTCTACCGGGGACACTTCCTTCCGGGAGGGGGAAATCATCACCAACATCATCACCAACAATCCTCTCATCGGGAGGGGGTCAATCTCCATCAACATCTTCACCAGCACCATCTCATCTCAAAACCCTAGTTCATCTCTTGTATCCAATCTTGTATCAAAACCACAAATTGGTACCTGTGGGTTGCTAGTAGTGTTGATTACTCCTTGTAGTTGATGCTATTTGGTTTACTTGGTGGAAGATCATATGTTCAGATCCTTTATGCATATTATTACTGCTCTGATTATGAACATGAATATGCTTTGTGAGTAGTTACGTTTGTTCCTGAGGACATGGGTGAAGTCTTGCTATTAGTAGTCATGTGAGTTTGGTATTCGTTCGATATTTTGATGAGATGTTTGTTGTCTTTCCTCTAGTGGTGTTATGTGAACGTCGACTACATGACACTTCACCATTATTTGGGCCTAGAGGAAGGCATAGGGAAGTAATAAGTAGATGATGGGTTGCTAGAGTGACAGAAGCTTAAATCCTAGTTTATGCGTTGCTACATTAGGGGTTGATATGGACCCATATGTTTAATGCTGTGGTTAGGTTTACCTTAATACTCCTTTTTGTAGTTGTGGATGCTTGCAGTAGGGGTTAATCATAAGTGGGATGCTTGTCCATGTTAGGGCAGTACCCAAGTGCCGGTCCACCCACATATCAAATTATCAAAGTACCGAACGCGAATCTTACGAACGTGATGAAAACTAGCTTGACGATAATTCCCAATGTGTCCTTGGGAGCTCCTTCTTCATTATTAGAATTTGTCCAGGCTTATCCTTTGCTACATAAAGGATTGGGCCACCTTGCTGCACTTTATTTACTTTATTTACTTTTGTTCGTTACTATTTATCTTATCACAAAACTATCTATCACCTACTATTTCAGTGCTTGCAGAGAAAACCTTACTGAAAACCGCTTATCATTTCCTTCTGCTCCTCGTTGGTTTCGACACTCTTACTTATCGAAAGGACTACGATAGATCCCCTATACTTGTGGGTCATCACCGCCTTCACCGCTGCCAGCATGCATGAAGGACAAACCATCATTTGCATCAACTCTCTTCACCCCCGTCTAGCTGTTCTATGAACTTCTACCTTAAATCCTCTGATGAGTGTAGCTTATGGTGTTGATTACTAATTGTAGTTGATCCTTAGTAATTTTATTGGTGAAAGATTCATGTGTTCAGATTGTTATTCATATATTCATCTCCACTGGTCATGATCCATGTGATGCGTTGTGAGTAGTCCATTTTGTTTCTATTAAACTTTTGAAGTTCAATCTAGTTCAATGTTTTGATAGTGTGTTGTGCTGTAATTCTCTAGTGGTTATGTGCAAACATAAACTACATATTATTTCACCTTTAAGGGCCTAAAGGAGTGCATTATGTTTTTAATTCGTTCATGGATGGGTGCTCGGAGTGACAAATATTACCATACCCTAAGTTTATGAGCTGTTGCATGAGGGGTGATGGAACCCTAGAAATTACTGCTATGGTTAGATGCTATCTTAGTTATTCTCTTGTATTTACAGATGCTTCCATGGAAGGTATAATAATAAATATGTTGTTTTTTCAAGTATGAACAACACATTATCATAGGTTCCACCACACAAAAACTATCAAAACAAAGAACGGTAAATCAATGAGCTCTTACTTATCACATAGTTCTCAAAGCGATGGTGTTATTCAATGATTATGTCCATGTTGAAGCTTTTATTCATCTATTGTCATCAATTATGAAATGGGGGAGATTGAAAGTACAACTAACCCCCAGGTGGTTTTGGTAATTCACAACAACATATACATAATTGAACTAATGCCTATTCAAAGATTATTTCAGGAAAGTTCAATGCAGGTATGGCAAGGAGATGTGAATGTGGACCCCTCAATGCAAAGAACACGGATTGGTAAAAAGCTCCAAGACTCTAACTTTTGAGTTGAGTGATCCAAGATCACATTGAGGCCATAGGAAAGCCAATACTATTAAAATAGACGAGGTTTGGATCATGAGTCATTTGCTCAAGTGCTTAGAGATATTGCTCCAAAATCTTCGGCCACACCCTCACATTCCAATTTGTCCAAAACCCTAAGTTTATCTCGGTCCCACTGATACACATACACCCTGACCTAGCAAGGTACACCAGACAGGGCCACTGCCTAAACCCTAGAAACTCGGTCTCACCAAGATGACATTCCTTCCCACCGAAGTGTGCGTGCCAACATTCTGTAACCCACTGTTTTCATCTCGGAATTGCCAAGTTAAACCTATCAGAATTACCGAAGTGAGGAAAGTGCTTAGTTCACGATCAGTCGGTCCCACCGAGTGGATTCATCCGATCAAAAAAATGCCTAAAGTTCAAACCTTTTGCACTATGGTCTCACCGAGTATTTCACCCAGTCCCATCGAGTTGTGCATAAAGGTGTGTAGCGGTTAGGTTTTTGGTGAAGGCTATATATACCCCACCCACACTACCTTCTCTCGGAGAGAGCAACCAGGACGAAACTACCACTTCCCATATCCATTTTCTGGGAGAGAACCACCTACACTTGTGTTGAGATCAAGGGATTCCACTCCAACCATTTGATCCTTGATTTCTAGCCCCCTCAAGTTGCTTTCCACTCAAAACTTTCTCCTAGTACCATGCCAAATCTATGAGAGAGTGATTGAGTGTTGATGAGACTATCTTTTGAAGCACAAGAGTGAGGAGTTCATCAACAACAACATCTATTACCTTTTGGAGAGTGGTGTCTCCTAGATTGGTTAGGTGTCACTTGGGAGCCTCCAAAGCTTGTGGAGTTGAACCAAGGAGTTTGTAAGGGCAAGGAGATTTCCTACTTCATGAAGAACTACCCCGAGTGAGGCTAGCCCTTCGTGGATGTAAGCCATGATGGAATAGACAAGGTTGCTTCTTCATGGACCCTTGGTGGGTGGAGCCCTCCTTGCACTCGCATAGCCGTTACCCTCTGCGGGTTGAAGTCTCCATCAATGTGGATGTACGATAGCACCACCTATCATAACCACGCCAAAAATGATTGTGTCTTCATTAAGTTTGATTTCTCGATCCCCTCCTTTATGTTCAGATGCAAAGTCTTTACTTTCCACTACCTACTATCTAGACTGGTATGTGTAGGGTGTTGCCTAACTTGTATGAATTGCTAAAAGTTGCCAAGAACTAAAATAGGGAAAATGTTAAGTTTTTATTTGGTCAAGTAGTCTAATATCCCCCTCTAGACCTAGTTACGACCCCACAACGAGGAAGAAGGCGGATAAAGGCGATACGAGGCCAGTCGTGGTGAATGCGATGAAGAATGGGGCCTCAGTGACGTCCATCATCGCCGTGCCCGCCAGCTTCATCTTGCTCGGGCCTCACTTATTCTTCACTCTGCCAACCAGGGGTCGGACCTTGTTCAGGCCCCCACGGTTGATGCCCGCCAACCGGTGTAGAGCCGGTGATGGCTCCTCCAACGCCACCTTCTTCTTGCCTTTTCCCTTCTTGATGTCAGTATTGGGCTTGTGCGGCGCCATGACAGTAGGGAAAGGAGGTGCTCTATCTCTTGAGCGATATTGCGAGAGCGTGTGTGTGAGGAGCATAGTAGCAAGGATGAGAGGAACAAGACGATGTGACGGAAGGGATGGGCCATTGTGCCTTTCCCCCTTTTTATAACCAGAGGTGGAGCAGCAACCACCTACCAGTTATGGTGTGTCACCCATTACCCCACTCACCGACTGAGAAGTAGTCATGGCACGGGGATCGAGGAGCCATTTCCATGTCATAGTAGCCATCATTATCATGGTGAATGCGGTCGGTGTGGGGACGTGTGAGAGGTTTTCCATCTCCAAGCATCGCAAACCACGTGGCAAGCCCCCCCCCCCCCCCCCCCGCGACTCTGGGCCCCATCTCTCTCGCGCCCCTACATTGGGCACGTGCAGGACAGGGGACGGGGGGCTACTGTTGGCCCAATGGGAACCCCGGTACCATGAGCCAATGAAACATGGGCCTTGACAGTGGCACCCGACAACCCGTGTCGCACCAATTTGCACCAAGAGGAGCCATGCCCAGGGAAAAGCCACCTGCAAGGGAGGGGAGCGCCACACTAGTGCAACAACCATTCCTTGCTCGCCGGGACTCCTAACCCCAACAAGCGCTTCCCGGATGCCGCTTGGGAAGCACCGCCTCCTGCAGGAGCAGTTCCTTCCCCGTGAAGGAATTGAGGCACCTACTTGTCAGTAGCATTAAATGTTCACTACCACACTATAGTGACTGGCATCAGTTGCCAAGATGGGACGCGTCATGTCCACCTTTTGACTTTGCGCACCGGTATGGTGCGCCCGCCTTGTGATCAGCTACAGGGGCCGGTAAGGCGCCACCTACCTGATGTGCTGCTATAGGAGCGCCTTGTAGCTACCTACCCGGCATGAGCATGGAGTCCATGCCCCGCCAAATCGGTCCAGCACGGATGACCCTCCTCTCTTTGTTTGTGCTGGCTATGTGGCAACCCCTCACTCCCAGAGCCAATATAAAAAGGGGACGATGACTACCTAGAGAGGGGATCGACCTATTAGGACTCAACTATATGCATTGTAACTAGTGTATTGTTCATCTCCTAGATTGCAATACCAAACACAGTAGGAGTAGGGTGTTAGACCTCGACGTTGGCTCGAACCTGGGTAATTCCAGCATCCCACGTGTCGTGTTACATTCTTGCCGGATCACGAGATAGTTAGTTGTTGAAATATGCCCTAGAGGTAATAAATTTGTATTATTATATTCCATGTTCATAAGTAAAGAGTTTATATTCTATGTTATAATTGCTATGATCCTGGAATACGTGATTCAATGGAAAACTCATATGCATGTGTAGAATGATAAATGGTAAAATAAGATTCCTAGTTTCGCCTCTAAGACTAGCTCAAGTGTAATGACAGTCTCAAAACAACTTTGGGAATATGGCGTTAGAAGAACGATCATATTGAATCGACCCAAAACTTGTTTTTATACTTTGAGATAATATTGTCATAAGTCAATTGTTATAACATGGAGTGTTAACTTGTGATTTTATTTCCTTAGACCTTGAGAGTATCATAGTCACTTCTTACCATATGATGAGCTTTGGGTTGCTAAATGCCATCAATAACTTGGTGATCATAATGACAACTTACAGGTTCATCAAAAAGATTGACAAGGAAAACGATAGCTCAAGAGTGGAATTTGCTCCTCCGATGATGGAGCGCTATTCTCAGGGCCCTCTCGGTGTTATGACATCCATCATCATTTGGCAAGACACGGGTGACTTCATCACATGGATGCCGGAACACGACAACGAGAAAGAAGAACAAAACCAGGTAACGAGGAGACCGACATAGTGAGAAATTGTATGACTCAACAAGATACCGATATATCACACCTTGGGTTTTGTAAAGTATTTCAAAGCAAAGATAACATCACATGTTAACAAAAGGTTCACTCGAATGTTATTCGTGTAATCATAGGGATCGATATGGATGTCCACGCGGTTCCACTATCTGTCATTGAACAAAGGGGTTTCATTCATGTCTATGGTTTACCGAACCTATAGGGTCACAAGCTTAAGGTAATCACAATCTACTCAGTGTTAGTAGGACGGGAGTATTGAGTATTTATTTGTGAAATAGTGTCGTTAATATCTGGAATAGTTCTAAGAGGAACCAGAAGCGTTTCAGGGTCACCAAAAGGGTTTCGGAGTTTATCGGGCAATACCAAATATTCCCAATATTTAATATATAGGTGGAAAATGTTTCCAGTGATGTTAAATTATATATAAAAGGCCCTAGTAATTGTTACAGTGCTTTATAATTAATTAAAAGGCCTAGTGGTGGAAGGCAACTTGGGCCACGGAGGCCAAAATGGAGGCGGTGCCCCCTTCCCTCGTGAGGGGCGAATTGGAGTGGGGGAGGAGTGCCCCCTTGGCCGGCACCCCAAGAAGGGACTTTCCCTCCTTGATGGCTGTCCGTCTATCCCCCTCTAACCTATATATAGTGGAGGTAGTGGCCATTTTCTTCATACAAGTTTTAGGTGCCTCCTCTAGCCCAATACTACTAGTTCCAATTGAGATAATTAGAGCTAGTACTCGTTCCTCTAATCCTCATAATTAGAAGTCCCGAGTGGCTCTAATATTCTCCTATAATTCTCCGGCAGCGATTAGCTCTAGACGGAGAAGTGCTGCCGAATCATGAAGACCGTATGCTTGCAAACTTTAGAGAGGTCGTGCTTTCAGTCTTCGGTTTAAGGGGTGGTTTGAGGGCAGTTCGCGGGATCGTTCATCGATGGTATGAGGGACTCCAAGTGATCTACACTGACTCGTCTGCTTCCGCTACAAACTCGGAGTTGGTAATGATCATGATCCAATCCCCTAATGCACCTTCATATTGTTCCTGGGTGTTCGTAGGTTGATTGTTTTTCTACTATGTTTTCCTATAGTGGCATCATGAGCGGTTTTATGAGTAGGCATAGATTGCGATCTAGATCACATGTGGATGTGAGGGATAATGTTCTTGCTATGCTTCCCATGAGCGTGTCTTCGGTTCAGGTCATTGATGGCATGGTGTAGCTTTTCACAAAGTTTTAACAATTCTTTAGCTCTGGCTGTCGACAATCTACTAACAGTTTGTTGGCATACATCATAGTCAAGAATAGTGAACCATCACGATCACGAGGGGACAACAAATATGTTCGATCTTCTAGGAGGTCACGCGTATTGACAAAGTTTAGTGTGGGGCTAGAGATTTTGAATTAAGTCTCTTCCCTCACACACCAGGAAAGTCTAGCAACAACAATTATGACCTTTTATTTGTGGATGTAGGAGCTAGTGTTTTCCATAAACCCTAGCAGCCATGCAACTAAAATTTGCTAAAACTAATTAGAGGACGTCTAACTTGGTTTTGCAGGGTTGCATGTGATGTGGTATAGCCTCCTTCATGATAAATAAGTTTATGTATGAGATGGTTATATGATGTAACGTTAAGTGGCTTGCGCGTCACAGTTCAACATGATAGCTGGAGCCAAGGGATTGCCACTTATATGACCTGCGTATTGGAACTCATTATTTTATTTAACGATGGAGTGATGGACGTGCTATGGAGGACCCAGAGCAAGGTGGCTTCACCAGGCACAGGAGAACACGTTGGTGACTACAACACCATCTCAGAGTACTTTCATGAAGACCATAGAAGATCATGGGGAAGTTCTTGACGCCAATGGGCTATATCACATCATGCTATTATGAATTGCCTATGATGTTTATCCCTTTGTTGTTTGCACCCTTTAATTGCGTAATAGTCAATTATTAGGGTGACTGTCAGTACTAAAATCGGCTGATCTCGGGTAGGGGGTTCTGAGTTGTGGATCTGGGAGCGATGGGTAACATGAGACAAGGGAGATGATGTTTGTTCAGGCCCTCTCGAAGTGGTAAAACCCTAAGAGAGTAATTGTGCCTCTATGGAGTAAACCCCTCAATTTATATAGGAACCGGGGGTATATAGGGTTACACATGGTCACTTGCCAACTAGGAATAAACACACCGACTATTAGAGAAGTCCTTGAAGTGTACGCCAAGTCTTTGATGGTGCCCGCTTTGTCCATGCCAGGTCTCATGACTTTTGGAGTCCTTCCTTGTGGAGATCGGCGGGTCGTAAGCTCGGCCCATGGACTGTTGGTCGTACAGTTTAGCACCCCCTAGTTCAAGACACCGTCAGTAGCCCCTGAACTTGTCATCAAAGCCTAGGATGGAAATACCATCCTTGTACTAATGTCTTCGGCTTTGTAGGCGAGTTCCTTCTCCATTAATCTGAATTCGGCTTCGTGACCCACAAAATGTCCTCGTCCTTCTCGCATTGGATCAAAATGGCCTTTGCTTAACGCGACCTAAGGACCTTCCCTCGGGACTTGCCGTGGGTCCCATCGTATGTGGCCATCCTGTTATTTTTTACAATTCCTCTTGATCCCCACATCATCTGGGGAAAAGCCCATTTATGGCTGGACGGCGAAGCAACCCCCCCCCCCTTCTTGACTTAGCCGGTACTTAATCTAGGCCACGCTCAAAACTGTAGCCCAGTCTCCCCACATCTCCTAGACATTAATCTCGGAGCTTCAGCCATGGCGAGCGGCGCTAGCTCATCGACATGCCCCCATGGACCTCTCAAAGGTGATTGAGGAAGTTGCCCCGTCACTCGTCGACAACTGGACCGACTTGCCACCCAAGGCTATCTGCCAGCTCCAGATCTTACTTCCACCCATACGGGCTTAATATCCTTGGACGGGCGAGTGCACGCGGACAGCCATCCCATCCTTCATGGGGATGAGTGTGTTTGCTTCATTCCTTTCTTGTTGCAGTGCCTTGGGTTTCCTATCCATCCCCATTCCTCCGGGGCCTTCTTGAGTTCTACAGGATCCAACTCCACAAGCTCACGCCCAACTCCATCCTGCATATCGTAGGATTCACTGCCCTCTGCGAAATGTACCTTGGATGCCAGGCACACTTCAGGATATGGAGGAAATACTTCTGCTTGATGCCCTCTATCAAAGCAGGAAGCTACATGAGATGGGAGAAGCCGAGGTATGCCACATTACGAGAACCAGCTTCCACAAGTACCTCTCGAGAGGATACTAAGACATGGACACCAAATGGTTTTATATGACCGGCGTCCCACTTTACGATCCCGTCCGCCCAGGACTTCCAACCTTCTCTCCTGTGCCTCCAAAGAAGCGCTTTACCTGGCGGCCGAAGAGTTCCTTGCAGAAGGACGACGCCGAAGTGGCCTGCCTCACCGCCCCAGTGAGGTTCCTGATGCACAACAGGTTGACCATCATTGATGCGATGGCAACGACCATTGCTCAAGGAGTTCAACCTCTTCAGGAACGCTTGCATCCCATGTGGCGATATGATAATGGGACGGACGACGCCACCCGGTCTATGCAGGGAGGTTTCAAGGACATGGAAGCCATGTGAAAGGATCGATATGGTTGACTAGAGGGGGGTGAATAGGCAACTACCTATTTTTAGCTTTTCTTAACAATTTTGGTTTAGCAACAAATAGGTTGTCTAGATATGCAACTAGGTGAGCAACCTATATGATTCTAGTAGCAACAACAACAACACAAGCAAGCAAGATATACAACACGAATAAAGCTTGCACAAAGTAGAGGTAAGAGATAACCACAAGTGGAGCCAATGGAGACGAGGATGTGTTACCGAAGTTCCTTCCCTTTGAAGGGAAGTACGTCTCCGTTGGAGCACTGCGGAGGCACAATGCTCCACAAGAAGACACTAAGGCCACCATATTCTCCTCACGCCCTCACACTATGCGAGATGCCGTGATTCCACTAGTGGTGCACTTGAAGGCAGCAAGTGGGTCTTTACAAACAAGGTTGGAGCTATCTCCACAACCGAATTGGAAGCTCCCAACACCACCACAAAGATTCATCACAATGGAATGTGGCTCCGAGGTGACCTCAACTGTCTAGGGTTGTCAAACACCGAAGAGTAACAAGATCCGCAAGGGATTAGTGGGAGGAATCAAATTTCTCTTGGTGGAAGTGTAGATCTAGGCCTTCTAAACCAATCCCTAAAGAATCAACAAGTTTGATTGGCTAGGGAGAGAAATCGGGCGAAAATGAGCTTCTGAGCAACAATGGAGCTTGGGGTAGGAAGACGTGAGCCAACTTGGAGAAGATGACTCCCTTTTATAGTGGGGAATAGACCAATCGTTATGCACTCCCAGCCCCATGCACAAGCGGTAGTACCGCTCAGGTGAGCGGTACTTCCGCTGGCACGGAAGATCTAGCTATTGCATTCAACTGAGCAAGTCAAGGAGGCGGTAGTGCCACCGAAGCGGTACTACCGCTCCCTCCAGTGGTATTTCCGCTTAGCGTTCTGCAGGAAACAATGATAGTAGATAAAAGCATGGCGGTAGTGCCGTGCAGCACGGTACTACCACTATGAATTGCCACTATACTTCCGCTCGAGGGATAGAGAAGTCCAGAGAGCAAAATATAAGTGGTACTCCATGCGGTAGTGGAATAGCGGTAGTTCCGCCGGAGCTGTACTACCACTCCGCAGAAGTGGTACTTCCGGTTAGTTGATAGGTTCCTAGTAAACCTGCGGTAGTGGGGTGGTTGTCAGGGCTGTAGTACCGCTTTAGCGGTACTACCAGAACTACCACTCTACTACCAACCATTTACAGAACACAAAAAACATGCAGAAGTTTGGCAGCACTGAACTACGGCAGTACCGGTAGAGCAGTACTACCGCTGAGCAGAGCGGTACTACCGCATAAGTGATTCTGGAAAGCCCATGCATGGAGGAAGGAAAGCTCAATTGCTGGGAAAGAAAGAGGGTGCAGAAAGGCTGTGTACGTGTTGATTCCACCCAAACATTTCCGAAGTAGACCCCCTCTTAATAGTACGTGATCCTACGACTCAAATCCACCGAAAATGAAACGCAAGAAAAAACACCATCTTTGCAATAGCTCTAAGGGGCATGAATCATCTTGTGACATATGATAGATTATCTGAAATGCTTATCGCACATGATTAGTCTGCAACAGCATTGTCATCAATCACCAAAACCACTAAGGAAGAAATATGCCCTAATAATCTCCCCCTTTTTGGTGTATTGATGTCAACACGGGATTTGCGCAAGGAAGGAACGAGATAAAAGGCAAACCCGACATCTACAAAATATAGATGGGTTCCCCCTAGATGTGTATAGTAATTAAGTATGCCTTTGGAATGGAAAGCACACACACTAAGATCAACACTCCCCCTATATTTCATAGACCAGAACACTTGCATCAACAATATATGATAGATAAGCATAAATGCAAGGAAATAGCATGTCAGCATAAAGATAGGGCACAAGATAGATAACATCTCACAAACTAATAAGGTACTTGACATGAAGATTAGGATAAGGTAGCATATGTCTCACACCATATGATAAGTACTTAGTTTCCACACACAAACTAAAGCAGAGCAAAGCAAACGAGAAAGAGTTCACGAGAGAACGAAATCAACAACCAAGAAGACACAGTCGTGACTCGGCAAATCCGTAAGCTCTCTTCCCCTTTGGCATTGAGACACCAAAAGGGCAAAGAGCACTAAACTAGTCCAAGGTGATGGAGATGATCCAGAACATCAGTACTCCTCATCTTTCTCAGAGTCCCCATGATCCTCAGACACCTATGCTGGCACATGTTGACGCTCAACCTCTGAGCATGACCACTAGCAGTGCTGCGAGACCCATGTCTCGTCGATCCTCTCCTTGAAGCCTGATACGTCTCCAACGTATCTATAATTTTTGATTGTTCCATGCTGTTATATTATCATTCTTAGATGTTTTACAATCATTTTATAGTCATTTTATATCATTTTTTGGAACTAACCTATTGACATAGTGCCCACTGCCAGTTGTTGTTTTCTGCTTGTTTTTTACATCACATGAAATCAGTACCAAACGGAGTCCAAACTCAGTGAAACTTTTTGTGGATTTTTTTGGACCAGAAGACATCCAGTGGGCCGAAGAAGTACCGGAGAGGGAGCCCGAGGTTAGCACAAGACACCAGGGCACGCTTGGGACCCCAGGCGCGCCCAGGTGGGTTGTGCCCACCTCGGTGGCCTCCCGCACCACCTCTTTGCTCTATAAATACCCCAATATTCCAGAAACCCTAGGGGAGTCCAAAAAAATCAATTCCAGCTGCCGCAAGTTCCAGAAACACCAGATCCAATCTAGACACCATTACGAAGAGGTTCTCATGTCCATTGGTGCCTCTCTAATGATGTGGGAGTAGTTCTTTGTAGACCTATGGGTCTGTAATTAGTAGCTAGATGGCTTCCTCTCTCTCTCTCTCTCTCTCTCTCTCTCTCTTGATTCTCAATACAATGGTCTCTTGGAGATCCATATGATGTACGTGTTTTTGCGGTATGTTTGTTGGGATACGATGAACTTTGAGTTTATGATCAGATCTATGTTTTTATCCATGAAAGTTATTTGAGTCTTCTTTCATCTCTTATATGCATGATTGATTATAGCCTCGTATTTCTTCTCCGATATTTGGGTTTTGTTTAGCCAACTTGATCTATTTATCTTGCAATGGGAAGAGGTCCTTTGTGGTGGGTTCGATCTTACGACGCTTGATCCCAGTGACAAAAGGGAAAACGACACGTATGTACCGTTGCTATCAAGGATAACAAGATGGGGGTATATTTCTACATAAATAGATCTTGTCTACATCATGTCATCGTTCTTATTGCATTACTCCGTTTTTCCATGAACTTAATACACTAGATGCATGCTGGATAGCGGTCGATGTGTGGAGTAATAGTAGTAGATGCAGGCAGGAGTAGGTCTAATAATCTTGGACGTGATGCCTATATAATGATCATTGCCTAGATATCGTCATGATTATTTGAAGTTCTATCAATTGCCCAACAGTAATTGTTTTCCCATCGTTTGCTATTTTTCTCGAGAGAAGCCACTAGTGAAACCTACGGCCCCCAGATCTCTTCTTATCATATTTTCCTCTGCAATCTATTTTCCTTTGCTTTTATTTTCAGTTCTATTAAAACAAAAGTACAAAATTACTTTGCTGCACTTTATTTTATTTGTGATCTATCTATCCAATCTATTACAACTTTATCTCGTCTCCTCGCCAATTTCTGGCATTGTTACCCGAATGGGATTGACAACCCCTTTAACACGCCGGCTTGCGAGTATTTGTTATTTGTGTGCAGGGGCTGTTTATATTGTGTTGCGTGGTTATCCTACTGGTTCGATAACCTTGGTCTCATCATTGAGGGGAATACCGAGCGTTGCTGTGCTGCATCATCCCTTCCTCTTTGGGGAAATAGTGACATAGCTCTAGCAGACATCAAAAGGAATTTCTGGCACCGTTGTCGGGGAGGATCATCAACATCAACCAGGTTCCTAATCACAAATCTCATCTCCTCGCAATGTACATCATTTGCCATTTGCCTCTCATTTTCCTCTCCCCTCTTCACTGAAATTTGCCGATTTATTCGCCCTCTTTTTCATTCATCATTTTCTCGTCAGATTTGTTTTTGAGTGCGTTCTTGCTTGTGTAGTCGTGATGCCTAAAAGTAAATATTATGATGTTATAACCAAATATTTTGCTTGAAATTGATAAAAGTACTAAGGAATATATGACTACACAATTTGAGCATAATAAATACTTTACTGAAGAACTTAAGGAGCACTCCATTGTGTTAAAGGCTATAACAAAACAACTTGATGATATTAGTAGAGAAGTTTGCAATCTCCAATCTAAGTATGCTTTTGCTGAAAGTTTGCTAGAAAAAATATCTGTTGCACAAGCTACTTTAGTAAATCAAATGGCCGCCAAACCAATCTCGTTAGAAGATATAAGTGATGAAGATCTTAAAATGATTGGTGTTTCCTCTATTGATTTTTTGTTTAGTAAAATTAAGATTTATGAAAAAGGGACTGGAGAAGAGGCAACTTTGGCTAGAAGGCGTCCCGATAATTTGGAGGGTGAAAATCTTGTTGAGAAAATTGATAAAAGTGGGTTTGAAGAGGTCAAGACTTTAAGTAGTGATGTGCCCACTATTATGGATTACAAATACTTTAATTATGACAGTTGCTCCTTGGTTGATTGTATTTCTTTGTTGCAATCCATGATAAATTCACCCCATGCTTATGAACAAAATAAAGCTTTTACAAAACATATTGTTGATGCTATGATGAAAGCTTTTGAAGAAAAGATGGAATTAGAAGTTTAAATTCCTAGAAAATTACATGATGAACGGGAACCTACCATCAAAGTCAAGATTAAAAATTATGAGTGTTTTTCTTTATGTGACTTGGGTGCTAGTGTTTCTACAATTCCGAAATCTTTATGTGATGTGCTTGGTCTCACCGATATTGAAGAATGCTCTTTAAATTTGCACTTGGAGGATTCTACTATTAAAAAGTCTACGGAAAGAACTAATGATGTTCTTATTCTTGCAAATAGGAATTATGTGCCCATAGATTTTATTTTTCTTGATATTGATTGCAATCCGTCTTGTCCAATTATACTTGGTAGACCGTTTTTACGTACTATTGGTGCCGTGATTGATATGAAAGAAGACAATATTAAATTACAATTTCCACTAAGAAAGGGTACGGAACACTTCCCTAGAACAAGAATTAGGCCACCATATGAATCAATCGTGAGGGCATCATATGGATCTAGAACTAAAGATGACAAAACTTAGATCCTACGCGTTATGCCTAGCTAGGGGCGTAAAACGATAGCGCTCGTTGGAAGGCAACCCAACTTGTATCATTTTGCCTTTTGGTTTTCTTGTTGTTTTCAATAAAATACCCAATTATTCCTCTTAATAGATGTGTTTTGTGGTTTAAATTAGTGTTTGTGCCAAGCAAGGCCTTTGGGATGATTTGGGTAAGAGTTGATTTGATCTTGCTGAAAAACAGAAACTTTTGCACTCACAAAATTATTTTTCATTTTTATCAGAAGAGCGATTTTGAGTTGATTCTTTTTTCAGAAGATGAATAAACAAATTATTCACATCTACATAATTTTTCAGAATTTCTGGAGTTACATAAGTATTCGAAGTAGTCATATTGCTACAGATTGTTCTGTTTTTGACAGATTCTATTTTCTTTGCGTTGTGTGCTTGTTTTGATGATTCTATGGTTTTCTTTGAAGAGTTTTTGCCATAGAAAAGTTGGAATACAGTAGATATAATGCAAAAATAAAATATGAATGGGTTTGCAACAGTACTTATAGTAGTGGTTTCCTTTCTTATACTAACGGATCTGACGAAGGTTTTGTTGAGTTTTGTGTGATTGAAGTTTTCAAGTTTTGGGTGATCTTATGATGGATGAAGGAATAACAATTAGCAAAAGGCTAAGCTTGGGGATGCCCGAGGCACCCCAAGATAATATTCAAGAAGTAGCAAGCAAGTAAGCTTGGGGATTCCCCCGAGTGGCATCCCCTCTTTCTTCTAACGACCATCGGTATATTACTTGAAACTATATTTTTATTCGTCACATATTATGAGTTTTGCTTGGAGTGTCTTGTGTGATATGAGTCTTTGCTTGTTTTTCTATGTGTTTAAAGTCTTGAATCCTTGCTGAACACACCTTTTTGAGAGAGCCAAAAATTATGCTATGATTGCTCCTATGTTTCACTTAAATTTTTAGAGCCATGGAATTGCTCTAGTGCTTCACTTATATCTTTTTGAGCATGGTGTGCTTTTTTATTTTTGAAGAAATGATCTCATGCTTCATTTAGATTTATTTGGGAGTTTGTAATTTTTTTATAAATTCTCTCTTGCTTCACTTAAATTATTTTGAGAGAAAGAAATATTATGCTCATGTTCTTCACCTAAATTTGTTTGCGCTTATTAAAAGCAACATATGAAATTAGTCCCAAAGTGATAAACATCCAAGGAGGATCTTTCATGAAGATCATTGGACAAAATAAACTTGGTTCTTAGTAATGGTTTTGAGATATGACGATATGATATGCGAGTCATGTTGATGAGTAATTATGCTTTGGTAAGAATATTGGTGTTAAGGTTTGTGATTCCCTATGCAAGCATGAAAGTCAATAGTTATGCAATGAAATTACATCCTACTTGGGGTGCATTATTTGGTGTTACTTATGCTTAATGCTTGGGTACGAGATTTTTTGTTTCTTGGTTGGTTGCTTCTCAATCTTTTTGCTAGCCTTCATTTTGCACTAAGTATGATCACTACTTGTGCATCCAAAACCCTTTAAACCAGTTTTGCCATATGAGTCCACTATACCTAACTATATGCGATATTTCCGTGCCATTCTAAGCAAATTTGCATGTGCGATCTCTAACTTCCAAAATAAATTTCTATTTTGTGTGCTCTACCGCTCGCGAGGAGGTGAGGGGTGACCGATGTTTTCCGTGCTAGATGTGTTATTCTCACGATGAGTGTTTATTCACTTGTCATTACATGAGAGTACGACAAAGGTATTAGGGATGCCTAGTCCCGAAATGAAAAATGAATTTACTTTATGTTTTCAAATAATAAATTCCTTGAAAAGTGTTGGTATGGAGGGCATCCTTGGATACGGTTAGCCATGGAAAGTGAAAGTATGGTGGAAAAAGGAATAAACTTTATTTTCTATTTGGGAACCGCCTATGATGTATCTAGCATGGAATGTATTGGGAACTCTAAGTCGTTTTCGTTGGGGGGAAGAGTATGCCTCCAAAAATGTTTTTATCTCTCAATTTTCACTTTGAGCTCTGGCACCTCTGCAAATCTCTACTTCCCTCTGCGAAGGGCCTTTCTTTTACTTTATGCAATTTTTATTTTTGGATTTGAGGCTCCCTCTTCTCTTATAAAGATCCAACTAAGGGGCACTATGATCGTATTTGAGCATTGGGTGTAGCTAATATTCAAGTGTATATTTCATGAATGAATCAATGATTGAGCATAATGGGCTAGGGATAACTTGCTTTAGCGTTGATATTTTGAAAGACATGGTTACTTGTTGATATGCTTGAGTATTAAAGTCTTCATGTCAAAACTAGACTATTGCTTTGATCCATATAAAAGTCCAAATGTCCATGCTACAAAGAAATGAATATGTCATGAACATGTTAGGTAGCATTCCACATCAAACATTCTGTTTTTATCATTTACCTACTTGAGGATGAGCAGGAATTAAGCTTGGGGATGCTGATACATCTCCAACGTATCTATAATTTTTTATTGTTCCATGCTGTTATATTATCATTCTTGGATGTTCTACAATCATTTTATAGTCATTTTATGTCATTTTTGGTACTAACCTATTGACATAGTGCCCAGTGCCAGTTGATGTTTTTTGCTTGTTTTTTACATGGCAGGAAATCAATACCAAATAGAGTCCAAACGCAGCGAATTTTTTGTGGATTTTTTGGACCAGAAGACATCCAGTGGGCCGAAGAAGTACCGGAGAGGGAGCCCGAGGTGGGCACAAGACACCAGGGCGCGCCTAGGTTGTACCCTCCTCGGTGGCCTCCGGCACCGCCTCTTTGCTCTATAAACACCCCAATATTCTAGAAACCCTAGGGGAGTCGACGAAAATCAATTCCAACCGCCGCAAGTTCTAGAAACACCAGATCCAATCTAGACACTGTCACGGAGGGGTTCATCATGTCCATTGGCGCCCCTCTGATGATGAGTGAGTAGTTCTTTGTAGACCTACGGGTCCGTACATAGTAGCTAGATGGCTTCATCTCTCTCTCTTGATTCTCAATACAATGGTCTCTTGGAGATCCATATGATGTAAGTCTTTTTGCGGTGTGTTTGTTGGGATCCGATGAACTTCGAGTTTATGATCAGATCTATGTTTTTATCCATGAAAGTTATTTGAGTCTTCTTTGATGTCTTATATGCATGATTGATTATAGCCTCATATTTCTTCTCCGATATTTGGATTTTGTTTGGCCAACTTGATCTATTTATCTTGCAATGGGAAGAGGTGTTTTGTGACGGGTTCTATCTTAAATTGCTTGATCCCAGTGACAGATGGGGAAACACCACGTATGTATCGTTGCTATTAAGGATAACAAGATGGGGTCTATTTCTACATAAATAGATCTTGTCTACATCTTGTCATCGTTCTTATTGCATTACTCCGTTTTTGCATGAACTTAATACACTAGATGCATGCTGGATAGCGGTCGATGTGTAGAGTAAAAGTAGTAGATGCAGGCAGGAGTCGGTCTACTAATCTTGGGCGTGATGCCTATATAATGATCATTGCCTGGATATCATCATGATTATTTAAATTCCTATCAATTGCACAACATATATTATTTTCCCACCATTTTCTATTTTTCTCGAGAGAAGCCACTAGTGAAACATATGGCCCTCGGGCCTCTTCTTATCATACTTTCCTTTGCGCTCTATTTTCCTTTGCTTTTTATTTTCAGTTCTATTAAACCAAAAATACAAAAAATACTTTGCTGCACTATTTTATTCGCGATCTATCTATCCAATCTATTACAACTTTATCTCGTCTCCTCGCCAATTTCTGGCACCATTACCCGAAAGGGATTGACAACCCCTTTAACACGCCGGGTTGCGAGTAGTTGTTATTTGTGTGTAGGGGATGTTTACGTTGTGTTGCATGGTTCTCCTACTGGTTCGATAACGGTGGTCTCATCACTGAGGGAAATACCTACCATTGTTGTGCTGCATCATCCGTTCCTCTTTGGGGAAATACCGACGTAGTTCTAGAAGACATCAGAGCCACTCTCAACCACTAGATAAATGTGCCTCATCATGATCTCGTCAAGTGTGCGAGCCTTCTTCTCAGCCACTTGAGTCTTGTATTATCCCTTGGCCTGCATGTAGAAGAGTTTCTTCATCATTGACTTGAGCTCTGATGTCCAAGATGGTTCCTTGTCAGGAGAAGGAACAAACTCATAGTCTGGCTCAGGCTCATCATCAGAGTCAGTGGGGGAAACAGGTGCAGTACCCCAGTTCTCCTTCTGGCGCAAGTTCAGTACCCCATGGGACACCATATGCTCAGTGGGAAGGGACTCTGCTGGAAACTCAGCTGCCCATGTTTCCTCAATCAACTTAAACAGATAGGGGCCATAGATGGGCACCTTCTGGTCCAACACGGAATAACGAAGTTCACGCCACATGATGTGAGAGATGTCCAAAGTAGATGTCCGACCCTTCTCCTTGATGCAAAGCAACTGCAGATCCACCAAAGAAGAGTGTACATGATCCAGGTTCCCAATGCGAGGGAAAAGGGTGTTGCGAAAGATGCGGTGCATGATATCCAAGAACGGAATGAGCTCCGTGCGAGTAGCCCCTTGGCAGTAGACACAATCCTAGACTAACGAATAAGCTTCGACTTGTGCATAGCAGGTGTATCCTTGTGAGGCCTGAGACCAACATGATTGTCTTCTCCCTCATCAGTAATGCCCAGACTATCCATGAAAGTCTTCCATGCAACCTTCATTCTCCTCCCACCTATCATCCAAGACAAGGATCTTTCCTCATCTGCATGAAAGTGAACCATGGCATAGAATTGAGTCACAATCTCTATGTCATAGTCCTTGTTGAATGTGATGATAGGAATAAGACCCCAGTGCTTATAAAGAGCAAGAGCTTCTCCAAAGTAAGCGAGATCCTTCTCCATGTGACTGATGTTGATAGACTTGACAACAACATACAAATTCTTCTTGGACTTCAGAATGTCCACATAGATCAGAGATTGTTCCTTGGTCCAGAAGGGACGACCAACCAGAGCCTCATCCTAAAGACGGTGATATGGGTTGCACATACGGAAAGAAACATATTCCTTGCCAGACATCTCATCTGGAGGAGTGTACTTCTCCTTCTGCTTAGTGGCGGTTCTCTTCACATGTTGTCTTGGAGGACCATTCGAACTGGCTGGTGCATCATCTGAGGTACGATAGCGATTGGATCCACCGTGACGAACCGGATTCTTACAACGAGCTTGATGAGTGGAGCTACCATCACCTGGAACTCACAAACATAGAGCGAGGGAAAAGCAGGTGTAAAGCCATTGCATAAGCCAAGAGATACACACAGAGAATAGACGTAAGTGCAGAAATTCTGAAAAACTAGGTCACAACGGTAGTACCACTCCCAGCAGCGGTAGTACCGCCGAAGGATAAGCGTCAGTACCGCTTGACACGAGTGGTAGTACCGTCGCAAGTGGTTCTATCATTCGCGTCCAGGCGGTAGTACTAGGGATAAAAATGGAGCAGAAACGGACGGAACTGAGTGCTACCACATTTGTTTTCATATTTTTTTGCAGAAGTGAAACGAATACAGAAACCCGGAAATGAATACGAAAACTGATACTACCGGAAACAGACACGGAGCGAATACAAAGCGGACACGGAAACAGAAGCGGGTGTTGACCGGAACTTAAACACCCCTTGAATCATAGAGAAATACACACAATAACAAACAAATTTAATGAATTGTTATCATGGCGACAACATAATATTATTATGTTAGCAACTTAGCATTCTATTGTAGTAGTACTGGACAATTGCGGAGTGATTGACAAAAAACGACCACTTTAGGGCTTTGTGTCCCTCTGAACTACCACTTTTTAAAAATTGACCGAAAACTACAGAAAAAGTTTAATTTTGTGACTAAAAACTACCATTTTCGGATAATGGCAAGTTTTGCCAATTTAAACGTGTTTATGACACATGGGGCCCGTCTGTCAAGGCTGATGTGGCAGAAAAGTCAATTCCGCTTATTTTGACTGTTAAGTTGGGCATTATGACAGGTGGGGCCCACACATTAGCATCACCTTCTTATTCCTCCTCATCTCTCTCTCTGGAATTTTAGCAAACACCTTATGTGCACCTCTGCTGCGGTGGAAGACCTGCCGGACTTGCCTTTCCAGCGGCTCTAGACCATCCGTCATGGTGCTACACACGATGGCGAGCACTGCCATGGCCTCTCTCTCTTTGTTCCGTGGGATGGGCAGTGCCTCGAGCTCCAACCGCTAACAGCTCGCTGGCAAACTGCAATTCCACACCACTAGCGACCCTCAAGAGCAATTGTGCGTGTGGGGGCCCTCCCCCTGTGCTCACTGATGTGGGTGGGGGCCCTCCCCCTCTGCTCACTGATGCGGGTGGGGTAGGAGAGGTTGGGCGGGATATGTAGCTTGCCGGCGCACAGATCCTGCTCGTGACGGTCGATGGAGGGAGTTCGAAGTTGACCCTCATGCTGCAGGGTAGGTGGATCCAGCCGTCGTGGAGGCGGATCCAGTCTGTGGATGGGAGGCAAAGGAGCGGTGCCCGCACCTGGTGGCAGCGAGGGGAGGTACGCGCGGGGCGGCGCGAGGACGAGGACGTGGGAGCTGGGGAGGTTGCTCCCCGGGTGGTGCGCGGCAGTGCCTAGGAAGAGGCCGTGGGGCCGGTGAGGAGAAGGCGACACAGGGGAGGAGACCGCGAGGACGGGGACGGGAAGGTGGCGTTGGTGATGGGAAAGGAGAAATGCCAAAGAGAGGGGGGATTGGAAGGAGAAAGAAGATGGATGTGTGGGGTCCACTTGTCATAACGATGAACTTAACGGTCCATAATAACAGAGTTGACTTTCCCGCCACATCAGCCTTGATAGACGGGCCCCATCTGTCATAAACGCGTTTAAATCGTCTAAACTTGCCATTATCCAAAAATGGTAGTTTTTAGTCACAAAATTAAACTTTTTTGTTAGTTTTCGGTCACCTTTTAAAAAGCGGTAGTTCATTGGGACGCAAACCCCTAAAGTGGTAGTTTTTTGTCAATCACTCGACAATTGCGTATACGGTCAAGCTGAGTACACATGTGGTAGTAGAAGTTCAGACTCAAATGATCCATTGTACTCATTGTGTGTGTGTTTGGTGGCTGGCTACAAAGCAGCCATAGGTGTATAGTAAAAACAGAAATTCCATATTCACAGAAACACAGAGTTCCGTTTCCATGCCCGTTCCACCGGAAAACACCGTTTCGTTTTTGTTTCCGTTTCCGCATAAAAAATTTCATTTACACTTCCGTTTTGCAAATTTCCATTTCCATTTTCATATTTCCTCTCTGTTTCCATTTTCCATACACAAAACTGGAACGTTTCCACTCCATTTTCATGCCTAGGTAGTACCGCCCACCCTACAGGATTACATCCGCGGTGTGGATCCAATAGTACCAGTAACGTAGAAGTTAAAAATTTCGGCAAAGACAACTATATTCCTATCTAGCAGTCACCCCGCATCCTGCTCATGGTTAGATTTAGCCAAAAAATCTACGAACACCACATGCATTGCCCTAGAACCAAGATTAAAAAAATAGAACCGTAGGAGAGAAAAACTGAGGGCAATACCGGTATCTAAGGCAACAAGAGAAGGTAGGGATCGATCCCACTGGTCAAAAATGGAGAAGACGACACAGAATCGGAGGGCCGGAGCCGGCCTCCGGAGCTGTTCGTGGTCGCTTGAGAGAGAGAAGTCAAGAGGAGGGAAGTGAATGGGTATGGGGAAGTTATAACTCCCCGTGCCCACCACTTAAGCCCCTCGTGGTCCCCGAAGCGGTATTACTGCCAGAGCGGTAGTACTGGTCACTCCCAGTGGTAGTACCGCCTCAGTGCTTCAACGGGAGGTCAGCTGCACTGCACCCAGCGGTAGTACCATATACCTGCACGGTAGTATTGCTCGAGCAGTAGTACCGTTCCGGTCAGCGGTAGTACTACTTGCCATGAGAAAAACTGCTAGTATCAAGTTTGGTAATATGGGTTTATGCAATTATAAGAGGTTTGAGAGAGAGGAAAGGCTTGGTTTGGAGACAAGGAAACACCACAAATGGAAAGGAATACTCCAAGGTCAAAAGGCAACTAAACCGAGAGCGCACATGGAGTAATCCAACACCCAAAGGCCTAAGACACAAAAGCACAACTCAAGCCAAATGGATCCAAGCGCCTCAAAGATAGGGCGGTGACCGAAGTCACCTATGTTTGAGTCAATTGGTATGGCACTGCAAAGAATTTAACCTTGGGCCCATGACCAAAACTCATCTTTGAAGCACAAGTACCATCAAGAATGTCCAATGTGAAAGACTTGATCAATTTATGCATAATGGGGGGATGGAGAGTTCATTGAGAGAACAACACTCCCCCTATGCCCATGCCTACATCTAGAACAAGTAATATGATGAATGTGGTGGGTGTGCCTAGATTCAAGCCACATTGCTCGAATCAATGATATTTAGCTCATGCCTTAACTCGCTAAATCTTGCTTCATCCAAAGGCTTCGTGAAAATATCAACTAGTTGCTCTTGAGTGTTGACATAGATAATCTCAAACTCCCGACGCTTGATGTGATCCCGGATGAAATGATGACGAATCTCAGTATGCTTCGTCTTGCTATGTTGTACCGGATTATAGGAGATATTGATCGCACTTTCATTGTCACATAGAATAGGCACTTTGTCACAAGTGGCACCTTAATCCTTTAAAGTTTGCCTCGTCCATAGCAATTGTGCACAACAACTTGTAGCGGCTACATACTCGGCCTCGGTGGAGGAGAGAGACACATAATTTTGCTTCTTCGAAGACCAACTCACCAAAGAGCAGCCAAGGAATTGGCACCCTCCAGAAGTTGACTTCCTATCCATAACATCTCTCGCCCAATCCGAGTCCAAATGACCCATGAGATCAAAACTTGGTCCTTTGGGGTACCATAAGCCAAAGTTTGGGGTATGAGCCAAATATCGAAAGATTCGCTTGACCGCCACATAGTGACTTTCCTTAGGTGCGGCTTGAAACCTTGCACACATTCCCACACTCAACATAATATCCGGTCTAGATGCACAAAGGTAAAGCAAGGATCCAATCATGGAGTGATATACCTTTTGATCCACCGATGGACCATTGGGATCAATGTCAAGCTTGCATTAAGTTGGCATAGGAGACTTGACCGGCTTGAAATCATCTAGCTTGAATCTTTTGAGCACGTCTTGGGTATACTTGGCTTCGTGGATGAAGGTTCCTTCTCTCCTTTGCTTGACTTCGAACCCGAGAAAGAACTTCAACTCTCCCATCATAGACATCTCAAACTTCTCGGTCATTAGTGCAGAAAACTCATCATTGAAAGTTTTGTTAGGAGAACCAAATATAATATCATGAACATATAGTTGGCATATGAACAAATCCCCTTTAACCCTGTTAGTGAAAAAAGTGGGATCGATTTTCCCAATTTCAAACCCACGATCTTGCAACAACTCGATAAGGTGCTCATACCATGCACGCGAGGCTCGTTTAAGGCCACAGAGTGCCTTGTTGAGTTTGTATACATGATTGGGGAGCTTGGGATCCTCGAATCCTGGGGGTTGTTTGACATATACAAACTCATTAAAGGGGCCATTAAGAAATGCACTCTTCACATCCATTTGTTGCAACTTAAAATCATGATGAGATGCATATGCAAGCAACATGTGAATAGATTCAAGACGAGCAACGGGAGCAAATGTTTTGCTGTAGTCGATACCCACGACTTCGGAGTAGCCTTGCGCCACCAATCTTGCCTTGTTTCGAACCACCACACCGTTCACATCTTGCTTGTTCTTGAAGATCCATTTGGTTCTAGTGACATTGTGGTTCTCCGTTGGCCTTGGCACTAATTACCATACTTTGTTGCGCTCGAAGTTGCCGAGTTCATCATGCATGCCCTCAAGCCAATCCACATCATTGAGTGCCTCATGTAACTTTTGGGGTTCAACACAAGAAACAAATGTGTGATGCTCACAAAAGTTTGTTAATTGTCTATGGGTAGTTACCCCTTTCCTCAAGGTTCCAAGCACATTCTCCATGACATATTGTTGATGCTTTAGCTTGGAAGCCATCTTGGCATCATGACGCACCAATAGCTCCTCAATAGGCACTGTCTTGAGCTTCCTCGGAGTCTTGAACTTGATCTTGGGTATCATTTGGTGCATCACCATCATCATGAGGTTGATATTGCCCTTGATCTTGTTCAGTTGGTTGAGGGCCTTCACTTTGTTCTTCGAAAGTTTATGGGTCTATTGTTGGTGATGGCTCCAATTGAGTAGAGCATTGTCCTTCTCCTTTGGTCACAAGGGGTTCCTCAATGGGGATAATTTGACCAATCCCCATTCTTCTTATGGCTTGAGGAGGAATTTCATAACTTACATCACAAAGACCACTTTGCTCCACTTGGGAGCCGTTATTTTCGTCAAACTCCATGTTACACTTCTCCTTAATGAGTCCATTGGACTTGTTAAGGACACGGTACGCATGGTAGTTTGTAGCATAACCAACAAATATGCCCCCTTGAGCTCTAGGTTCAAATTTAGAGAAACAAACACCTTTATTGAGAATGAAATACTTACACCCGAACACCCAAAAGTACTTGAGATTGGGCTTGCTACTAGTAAGTATCTCATATGGGGTCTTGTTCAAGACTTTGCGGAGATAGAGCCGATTGGATGCATGACATGTGGTGTTGATAGCTTCAGCCCAAAATTTGTATGGAGATTTGAATTCCGCCATCATGGTCCTTGCCGCATCCATTAATGTACGGTTCTTCCTCTCTGCAACACCATTTTGTTCAGGGGTATAGGGTGCGACATATTGGTGCTTGATACCCTCATCACTAAGAAACTCATCCAAGGTGTAGTTCTTGAACTCGGTGCCATTGTCACTTCTAATCATCAGTATCTTTGCTTCATGTTGACGTTGAGCTTCATTAGCAAAGTCCATGGTTGTTTGTTGGGTCTCACTCTTCCTCTTGAAGAAGTATACCCATGTATATCTTGAGTAATCATCCACATTCACCAAGCAACATTTTCTTCCCCCAAGAATATCAAAGGATGGAGGGCCAAAGAGATCTATGTGAAGGAGCTCCAAGGGCCTCTTCGAGTAGATGATAGTCGTGGCTCGGTGAGCTGTCTCATGTAGCTTTCCTTCAATACAAGCACTGCAAGCACGATCTTTGGCAATACTCACATTTGTTAGTCCATGAAGGTATCCCATTTGTGGAGACTTTGCAAAGATCTCATATTGACACGGGCTAGTCGGCGACGCCAAAGCCATCCCACATCAACTTTAGCCATCAGGCATGTCGCGGTCTTAGTGGGTCACTCTGAAAAGTTAACCACATAGAGACCGTTCTTAGCATGCCTAACAAAAGCTAGTTTAAGAGTCTTGCCCCACAAAATGGCCACGGTATCAAGATCAAAGAATGTAGCAAAGCCCATGAGTGCAAGTTGACAAACGGAAAGTAAATTGTATGCAAGGGGCTCAACAAGCATGACTTTCTCAATAGATAAATCTGGAGAGATGACCATGATTGCTTGTATCTGCGTTGTTATTTCCCCGAAGAGGAGAGGATGATCCAGCAGAACAACGATAAGTATTTCCCTTAGTTATGAAAACAAGGTTATCAATCTAGTAGGAGGACCAATCAACACTATGTCAACAACACCTGCAAACAAATAATGCTTGCAACCCAACGCGTAAGAGGGGTTGTCAATCCCTCGAAGATGGTAAAATATGATAAATAGATGGATTGATAGATGCAAATAAAATAAAGGCAAATAAAACTCAATGAGATACTTTTGGGTTTTTGATAATATTAGTTTGAAACAAAAGAGGCAAATAAATTGGAAACGCAAATAGCGATATAGATGTAAAAATATATGATAGGAAATAGACCCCGAGGCCATAGATTTCACTAGTGGCTTCTCTCAAAAAATAGCATACGGTGGAATTTACTGTTGGGCAATTGATAGAAGAGCAAATAATTATGACGATATCCAAGCCAATGATCATGTATATAGGTATCACGTCCAAGATTAGTAGACCGAAACGATTCTGCATCTACTACTATTACTCCACACATCGACCGCTATCCATCATGCATCTAGTGTATTAAGTTCATGGAGAAATGGAGTAATGTAATCAGAATGATGACATGATGTAGACAAGATCTATTCATGTAGGAATAGACCCCATCATTTTATCCTTAATAGCAATGATACATGCGTGCCTCGCTACCCCTTCTGTCACTGGGACACCACAAGATTGAACCCATCACAAAGCACCTCTTCCCATTGCAAGATAAATCAATCAAGTTGGCCAAACAAAACTGAAGTATCGAAGAAGAAATACGAGGCTATAATAATCATGTATGGATATGAATAGATCTGATCATAAACTCACAATTCATCGGATCCCGACAAACACATTGCAAAAAGTCATTACATCAAATAGATATCCAAGTACATCGAGAGAACATTGTATTGAGAATCAAAAAGAGAGAAAAGGCCATCTAGCTACTGCCTACTGACCCGTAGGTCTGTGGTGAACTACTCACGCATCATCGAAGGAGCACCAGTGAGGATGATGAACCCCTCCGTGATCGTGTTCCCCTCTGGCAAGGTGCTGGAATAGGGCTATAGATTGGATCTCGTGGTTCTGGAACTTGCGGCGGCTGGAATGGTGTTTCGTCAACTCCCCTAGAGTTTCCAGAATATTTGGGTATTTATAGAGCTTAAAGGTGGTGGAAAGGACCTCTATGGGCCCACAACCCATTAGGGCGCGCCCTGTTGTCTTGTGGGCCCCATGGGCCTTCCCTCGTGCACTTCCTTGGCTCCCAAGTTGTCTTCTGGGCAGAGAAAAATCTCCAAAAAGTTTCGTGGCATTTGGACTTCGTTTGGTACTCATATTCTTGGAAGTAAAAAAACAAGCAAACAACAACAACTGGCACTAGGCACTATGTCAATAGGTTAGTCCCAAAACCTGATAGAAAGTTGCTATAAAATGAATATAAAACATCCAAGAATGATAATATAATAACATGGAACAATAAAAAATTATAGATACGTTGGAGACGTATCAGCATCCCCAAGTGTAATTCATGCTCGTCCTCGAGTAGGTAAATGATAAAAATAGAATTCTTTTATGTGGAATGCTTCCTAACATGTTCATCACATATTATTTTCTTTTTTAGCATGGACATTTGGAATTGTGGATGATTCAAAGTAATAGTCTATATTTGACATAAAGACTTCAATACTCAAGCATATCAATAAGCAACCATGTCTTTCAAAATATCAACACTAAATAAAGTTATCCCTAGCCGATCATGCTCAATCATTGATCCATTCATGAAACACACTCGAATGTTAGCTACCTCCAACGCACATGTATGATCATAGTGCTTCTTAGTTGGTGCTTTATAAGAGAAGGTGGAGACTCAAATAAAAATAAGAATTACATAAATTAAATAGATAGGCCCTTCGCAGAGGGAAGCAGAGATTTGTAGATGTGCCAGAGTTCAAAGCTTAAATTGAGAGATAAAATACTTTGAGAGGCATGCTTTTCCCATCAACGAAAATGATCGAGTAATTCCCAATACTTTCCATGCTAGATACATCATAAGCAGTTCCCAAACATAAAATAAAGTTTATTCCTTTTTCCACCATTCTTTCACAATCGATGGCTAGCCGTATCCATCGGTGCCTTCCATACCAACATTTACTAAGGAATTTATTACTGTATTTGATAACATAAACTAAATTTCTTTTTCATTTCAGGACTGGGCATCCCTATTATCGCCACACTCCCGTGCAATGACAAGTGAATAAACACCCATCTTGAGAATAACAAATCTAGCATGGTAAAAATATTGGCCACCCCCTGCCGCTTCATGAGCGGTACTGGCACACAAAAAGGAAATTCATTTTGAAAAGTAGAGTTGGCACATACAAATTTACTTGGAACGACACAGAAATACCGCATATAGGTAGGTATGGTGGACCCATATGGAACAACTTGGTTTAAGGATTTTGGATGCACAAGTAGGATTCCTACTTAGTACAAATGGAGGCTAGCAAATAGATTGAGAAGCAAGCAACCAAGAAACAAAAATCTCACAAACGAGCATTAAGCATAACTATCACCGAATAATGCACACAAGTAGGATGTAATTTGATTGCATAACTATTGACTTTCGTACTTGCATGGGGAACCACAAACCTTAACACCAATATTCTTACTAAAGCATAATTACTCACCAACATGACTCACATATTACTATCAATATATCTCAAAACTACTACAAAGAATCAAGTTTATTTTGTCCAATGATCTTTCATGAAAGTTTTTATTATATCCCTCCTGAATATCTACCACTTTGGGACTAAATTTTCATATATTACCATTACTTATAACAAGCTCTCTGACAAATTTAAGTGAAGAACATGAGCATACTTTTTTTCTTTGTTTGTCTCAAAATAATATAGGTGAAGCATGAGAGAATACTTCTTCGAAATATACTAACTCTCAAATTAATCTAAGTGAAGCATGAGAGTATTTCTTCAAAAATCAAAGCACCATCGTGCTAAAAAGATATAAATGAAGCACTAGAGCAATTCCATATCTCAAAATAGTTAAGTGAAGCACTTAGAGCAATTCTAACAAATCATAGCATCATTATGGATTTCTCAAATAGGTGTGTCCAGCAAGGATGATTGTGACAACTAAAAAGCAAATTAAGAAAAGACTCATATAATACAAGACGCTCCAAGGAAAACTCATGATATGTGACGAATAAAAATTTAGCTCCAAGTAAAATTACCGATGGTCGTTAGAAGAAAGAGGGGATTCCTTCTGGGGCATCCCCAAGCTAAGTTTCTTGGTTCTACTTGAATATTACCTTGGGGTTCCATGGGGCATCCCCAAGCTTAGGCACTTGACACTCCTTATTCCTTCATCCATCGTGATCTCACCCAAAACTTGAAACCTTCAGTCACACAAAACTCAACAAAACCTTCGTGAGATCCGTTAGTATAATAAAGCAAATCACCACTTTAAGTACTATTGTAAACCCATTCAAATTTTATTATTGCATTATACATACTGTATTCTAACTTTACCATGTCTTATACCCCCTGATACAATCCATAGAATCATCAAAATAAGCACATAATGCAACAAAAACAGAATCTGTCAAAAACAGAATAGTTTGTAGTAATCTGAAAATTTACCATACTTCGGTAACTCCAAAATTTCTGAAAAATTATGAAAACATAGGCAATTGGTATATCAATCTTGTGTAAAACATTCTGAGAAAAAACATGTTTCTGTGATTTTTTAAAATTTTGCTGCTGGGCGCAAAAGTTTCTATTTTTCAACAAGATCAAATCAACTATCACCCAACATGATCCCAAAGGCTTTACTTGGCACAAACACTAACTAAAACATAAAAAACGCAATCATAACAATAGCATAATTGTGCAAACACTCAAGAACAGAAAGATAAAGACAAAAAATTATTTTATTCATTGGGTTGCCTCCCAACAAGCGCTTTTCTTTAAAACCTTTTAGCTAGGCGTTAAGAATTTTAATGATGCTCACAAGAAAGACAAAAAAATTGAAGCACAAAGAGAGCATCATATAGCATGTGAAAAACAAGTCTAAGTCTAACATACTTCCTATGCATAGGGATTTTATAGGGAAATTTTTATCAGGACAAGCAATTTCTAGCATATGCAAATAGGAAGAAGAAAGCATTAATATTTTCAACACAAATAGAGGTGATGTAGTAACACTAGCACATATGCCTGTGCATTGCAACGTGAAGAACAAATATCGTGTTCCCCTAGCCGAATAAGTATCTATTTTTCCTATCATGAATAAGAATTGTGCTTTCAGTCAAATAATTTTTGTAAAACTGCTAGGGAATGCATGGAATGTTTTGTTTGCAATTTATTTCGACTTCCACTATTTCATGTGCTATCCACCGACAAAGGTGTACTAATTGTACGCGGTTAATGTGAGACATATTAGTGTGAGAGATAGTAGGACTGTGATATTGGGTTAATTGTTATGACTGGTTCATTAACTGAAAACCGGAAACATGAATATTATATTATCTAAACCCGAGACAATTTTCTCATGAGGAATATTCTTGGAAAGCTCTATCAAATTGCAATATTAGTTGTTGTATTGCACTTTGAGTTATCCCATGTGCATACATTATATACTTAGACATAAGAAAAAAATCTTGTTATGAGACATGAACACCAGAAAAAATATGCATATAAAATCACTTATATGTGATGGGTGATCGCGTGATGCATATATACAACAAATGAGAGAGCATGCTTGTGTATAAATAATTCTTGTCTAAAGAGTGGGGAGTGCCTTGCTAATACAATTTCTTTTCAATATACCGACAAAAAAATTAAGAGCCGTTTGATGTATACCTGCACTTGTCATCATGCATTAACATGTGCTTCTTGCTACCATACCACCGGCCATGGGAACAACGGCGGGAGCTCCTGTGGGTGCATCGGTCGTCCATGCACGGCCGAGCCGGTAAACCGGTCTGGCTCTCTCCCATTATTGATCCATGCATGCTATAGACCAAGTTATTTTGCTCTATAAATTCCTTTCATTTTTAAGGGCACGGTAAATTTCAATCCTTTCCTTCCTTGATTAATTCCTTTACTTGCAAAGGCGAGGTGAGTTTTATTCGCTCAAGCCCACCCTGATTAGTTCTTTTCCTTCTTCACACAAGAGAGTTTTATTGCTTCCAGCCAACCGTGCATGCATCTCCCATTCTATCCTCCAGCTAACAACAAGCATGCATGCATCTTCTTTATTGTGTCTTTGTCTTGTTGTTTCTTCAGACTACTTCTAGATGTATTTAAATCAGTCCTTTGCCTTCCCACACAATAGCTTTGGTAGGTGGGTTGGCTCGTCCTTGTGGGATCAAAGCATGCAGGCAAGGTTCGAGTCCCTTGTAACACAATTTTTGTTTTTTTACATACATCACACAAAAACAAAAGACGATGGACGAAAAAAAATATGACGGACAAAAGGCGTCTGATGGACCAAAAAAAGTGGAGAAACGCTCCGTCCTTTATTATTAGGTAGAGATGAAAATTTCTACAACCATATTTTCCTCTCTCATAATAATTACATGTAGGATCATAATCAAATTCAACGATATAACTATCACATAAAGTATTCTCTTCACGATCCACATGCATGCAATGTTGACCCTCTTCCAAAATAGTGTGATTATCATCAAATGAAGTTATGACCTCTCCAAGCCCACTTTTATCAAAAAATTCATAAGATTGATCATTCTCCAAAGTAGTGGGATTATTTTTACCTAAAGTTGACGCTCTTCCAAACCCACTTTCAATATTATTGCAAACATTATTATTAATATCATATTCATCATGAGGCTTAAATAAACTTTCAAGATCATAAGAAACATTATCACCCAATCATGATCATTGCAATAAGTATTGGACATAACAAAATTATCATCCACAAGCTTGCAGTTTTGCGTATTATTAGCATAATTGACATTAATAGAATTCATAATAACATCATTACAATCATGTTTTTATTCAAGGAGACATCATGAATCACATTGTAAATTTCTTTGTTTAATACTTCATCACAGTTTTCAGATTCATGATTTTCAAGCAAAACTTCATAGAGATAATCAAGTGCACTCAACTCACTAGCTTTGGTTCATCATAATTTGGTCTCTTGAAAAGATTAGCAAGTGGATGAGGATCCATATCAATAAATTTTTTAGCAAGCAAATAGAACACACATGGCAACACAAGCAAAGATAGCTAACTAGAAAACACGCAAAAACGCAAATGAAAAGAAGGCAAATATTTTGTGCTTTCGCAAAAATGTTTTAGAAGTGGGGGAGATGAAAACGAGAGGCAAATGGCAAATAATGTAAATTGCAAGGAGATGAGATTTTTGATTGGGAACCTGATAGATGTTGATGTTGTCTCCCCGGCAACGGCGCCAGAAATTGGCAAGTTTACGGGAGACTACCTTGACTTGATCCTCCCGACAATGGCGCCACAAATTCTTCCTAATTGCTTGTATCTGTGTTGGTATTTCCCCGAAGAGGAGAGGATGATGCAGCACAACAACGATAAGTATTTCCCTCAGTTATGAAACCAAGGTTATCAATCCAGTAGGAGGACCAATGAACACCATGTAAACAACACCTGCACATAAATAACAAGTACTTGCAACCCAACGCGTAAGAGGGGTCGTCAATCCCTCAAAGTTGGTAAAATATGATAAATAGATAGATTGAAAGATGCAAATAAAATAAAGGAAAATAAAACTCAACGAGATAGTTTTGGGTTTTTGATAATATTGGTTTGAAACAAAAGAGGCAAATAAATTGGAAACGCAAATAGCGATACAGATCTGAAAATATATGATAGGAAATAGACCTGGAGGCTGTAGATTTCACTAGTGGCTTCTCTCAAGAAAATAGCATACGGTGGGTAAACAAATTAGTGTTGGACAATTGATAGAAGAGCAAATAATTATAAAGATATCCAAGACAATGATCATGTATATAGGCATCACATCCAAGATTAGTCGACCGAAACGACTCTGCATCTACTACTATTACTCCACACATTGACTGCTATCCAGCATGCATCTAGTGTATTAGAGCATCTCCAGCCGCGCCCCCAACAGGCGCCCCAGGCGACTTTTTCAGCGCCGGCGCCAAAAAACGCCCCAGTCGCGCCCCCAGGACGACGGAAAGCGCCGGTTCGGGCCTTTTTTCCGCTCGGCGGCCGCAGGCCAAATCCGGCGCGCTGGGGGGCGCTTGGGGGCACCGGCGCAAGGGAAAAGCGCGGCTGGCCCACGCCGTTAGGTGAAATGTCAAGATTTTCATCCCCGACTCGCCTCCCACCCCCCGCGCTCTCGGCCGCCACTAGCTATATCCCAGCGCCGCCCACCGCCTTTCACTGCTAGATAGCCATTCCCCGTCGGAAAAAATAGTAGAGGTAGCAGAGGTTCACCGTGGCAGCCCCTCCGACAGCAGCTGGGCGTTTCCGGCCGCCCTTTCCGGCCGCGGAGGGACAGTTTAGCGGCGGGTGCACGCCCATCGGGCGCAAGGTGTTCGGCGAATTGCCTGCCTCGGTGATGGACTCGAATGACGAGGAAGTGCTCGCCGTGCTGCTGGAGGAGGAAGCCGAGGCCGACGTCCAGGAAGAAGAGCATCTCATGGTGCTCGCTGCCCCCGCCCAGCTGCTGGCAAGCAATGAAAAGCTGCGGTGAGGTGGCTCGGCGCCGGGGCGGGTGAAAGCAAATAACCGGCATTGTCTCGAAGGCTACTGCATTCTCTACTCCGACTACTTCGCCGATGCTCCACTTCACGTCGACAAAACATTTCGGCGCCATTATCGGATGAGCAGAAAGCTTTTTCTCAGGATTGTGAATTCCATCCAGGAGTTCGACAACTACTTCAAATGCAAGATGGATTGCACCGGCAAACTTGGATTCACTCCAGAAATGCATGACAGCAATGAGGATGCTTGCATACGGAGCTCCTGGTGACTCACAGGACGACTATGGGCGCATGGCCGAGTCCACCAGCATAGAGTGTTTCTACAAGTTCTGTCGGGAAGTGGTGGCAGTGTTTGGACCGCAATACTTGAGAACACCCAATGCGGAAGACACTGCTCGGATCCTAGCATAGAATGCAGCAAGAGGATTTCCTGGGATGCTTGGAAGCATCGACTGTATGCATTGGAAATGGAAGAATTGCCCATTTGCATGGCAGGGGATGTACAAAGGCGCCAAAGGCGGTTGTAGTGTGGTACTTGAGGCGGTGGCCACACAGGACCTCTAGATTTGGCACTCCTTCTTTGGTATGCCAGGAACTCACAATGACATCAACGTGCTGCAGTGCTCTCCTGTCTTTGCCAACCTTGTTGAAGGTCATTCTCCTTCGGTGAACTTCGAGATCAATGGGCGGCACTACAACAAGGGGTACTATCTAGCTGATGGCATCTTTCCGAGATGGTCGACATTTGTGAAGACCATCAAAAACCCTGTGCCTGGATGCAAGAACGCCTGGTTTGTGAAGATTCAGGAGGCTTGCAGGAAGGATGTCGAGCGGGCATTTGGTGTGCTCCAATCTTGATTTGCTGTTGTCCGGTACCCCGCTCAGACCTAGTCGAAAGATCAAATGTGGGAGATCATGACCTGCTGTGTCATCTTGCACAACATGATCATTGAGAGCAAGCAGGAAGAGCCAGTGTTTGACACTGAACCATACCACAGGCAGGGTCCTCTTTCCCAAGTTGATCACCAGCTACCGGCAACCTGGACTGCCTACCTCAGTATGCGTCAGGAGATCCGAGACCCACAGGTGCATCATCAACTGCAGCAAGATCTAATAGAGCACCTATGGAGGCTCAAGGGCGACGTCGGGCGCGACGTGTGATGAAATATGAGTTTTTATTTGTTGAACTATATAATTTGTATTGAACTATTTGTTGTTTTACTATTTTGTTGAAGTATTTGATTTTTCTGTGATGAGATATGTGATAAAAAAGTATTTATGTTGATAATTGAACGCTGAGCTATGGCGAACCACGCCGAATATGGGCCTATTCTCGCCCATATGGGCCCTTTTCGCTGAAATGGGGCATCAAAAGTGGGCCAACATCGGCGCCTGGGGGCGAGCTGGGGGCGACGACTGGACGCAAAACCGCCCCCAGCGCCGAACGAATCGCCGGCTCGCCCCCAGGGGGCGATTTTTATGCGTCCTGGGGGGGGGGGGCAACGGCTGGAGATGCTCTTAAGTTCATGGAGAAACGGAGTAATGCAATAAGAACGATGACATGATGTAGACAAGATCTATTCATGTAGAAATAGACCCCATCATTTTATCCATAATAGCACGATACGTGCATGCCTCACTACCCCTTCTGTCACTGGGTAGGACACCACAAGATCGAACCCATCAAAGAACCTCTTCCCATTGCAAGATAAATCAACGAAGTTGGCAAAAAAAACCAAAATATCAAAGAAGAAATACGAGGCTATAATAATCATGTATAGATATGAATAGATCTGATCATAAACTCACAAGTTATCGGATCCCAACACCGCAAAAAGTCATTACATCAAATAGATCTCCAAGAACATCGAGGAGAACATTGTATTGGGAATCAAAAAGAGAGAAAAATCCATCTAGCTACTGCCTACGGACCCATAGGTCTGTGGTGAACTACTCACGCATCATCGGAGGAGATGAGGATGATGAACCCCTCCGTGATCGTGTTCCCCTCCAACAAGGTGCTAGAATAGGGCTCTAGATTGGATCTCGTGGTTCTGGAACTTGTGGCAGCTGGAATTGTGTTTCGTTGACTCCCCTAGGGTTTCTGGAATATTAGGGCATTTATAGAGCTGAGAGGCGGCGGAAAGGTACTCCGTCGGCCCCACAACCCACCAGGGTGCACCAGGGGCCTTTGGCGCGCCCTGGTGTCTTGTGGGCCCCACGAGCCTTCCCTCATGCACTTCCTAGCCGAGAACTCATGTGAAATCCCGTGTTCGTCAAGAAAGGTGTCCACATTGGCGTTCTTGAACTCCGTTCCGATGTAGCTGCGAACCTTCTTGATCTTCACTTCAAATTAGTTTTGGGCCTTCCTAGCAAAGTTTTTGAAGATCTTTTGGACCTGCAATTTATCATCAAGAAAGAACACCCACATAAATCTTGAAAAGTCATCAACAATGACCAATCCAAACGAGTTACCACCGAGACTCTTGTAGGCATTGGGACCAAAAAGATCCATGTGAAGTAGCTCAAGCGGTCTCCTTGTGGTCATGATGTTCTTCACGGGGTGACTTCCTCCAACCTGCTTTCCTGCTTGGCAAGCACTGCAAAGACTATCCTTGTCAAATATGACATCTTTAACACCAAGAATATGATCACCTTTAATAAGCTTGTCAAGATTTCGCATGCCCACGTGACCTAATCGTCTATGCCACAACCAGCCTTTAGAAGATTTAGCAATCAAGCAAGTTCTAGGTTGAGCCTTTTTAGTGAAATCAACAATGTATAGATCACCTCTATGTATGCCGGTAAAGACCATTTTATGATTATCTCTTTGAAACACTTGGCAATCTACTTCAGTAAATAGGACGTTGCAACCGAAATCAGCTAGTCTAGATACAGAAAGTAAATTGAAGCCAAGAGATTCAACGAGCCTAACATTTTGTATGGAGCTGTCATGTGAAATGGCCACCTTACCAAGGCCAACCACCTTACCCTTTGAGTTACCACCAAAAGTGACATACTTTCGAGGGTCGTTGTTTTCAACAAGCTCATGAAACATATCCTTGTCCCCGGTCATGTGATCGGTACATCCACTATCAAGAACCCATTCCTTTCCTCCAGCCATGTAGCCGCGAAGGTTAGCCATAAGACCAAAGTGTCTCATAGACTCTTCAAGATCAAAGTCACTATCATCATCCTCATCATAGTATCCATGTTCAACATCGTCTTGCAAATGATGATTTCCTAGAGAGAGTGATTCATTAGATATATGATTTTGACAATGTTCATCTCTATGAATTCTAATGGCTCCGGAAATGATATTGCTAATGATTCCAACATCTCCTTTGGCATGCATAAGGTCACAGAGCTCAAATAAACAATCTCCAAACATAGGATCATTGGGATTCATCTTATTCAAAGCAATAGACTTTTGAAGAATCTCATCTAAGTTTTTCAAGGAATAGTCTGGAAATCGTTCCTCAAGAAATCTCCATATAGTATAAGCACAATCAAGAGTTGGCAAGTGACTAATCAAATTTCTAGGCAAACCTCTAGTGATAAGATTGATGGTTCTAAGATTGCGTATCATGTCAAGAGACTCATCAGGGGTAGGATGCAAGGGGTTCACAAGGAGTAGTAATGTACTTGTTCAAGTGGTATTCATGAAAAATACCAAGCATCTCATTTTTCCACTCACTATAGAACTCTCCATCAAACATAGGCACTCTATGTCTAAGACTCCCCAATGTAGACTCACCCATCTTCCTCCAATGGTGATTAAACCAAAGAAACGGAGACTAATGCTCTGATACCAATTGAAAGCATCGAGAAGAGGTGTCTAGAGGGGGGGTGATTAGACCCTCAACAGGTAAAGATAGCAGTTTTTAAGTTTTTCAAGTTGAGGTTGGAAATTAGCACAATTTCAAACATTCACAATACAATTCAAGCAAGCATGCAAAGAGTATATGAGCAGCGGAAATTAAAGCATGCAAGTTGCAAGAAAGTAAAGGGATGGGATTGGAGTGTGCAAATGCAATTGGAGACACGGAGATTTTTGGCATGGTTTCGATAGGTGGTGCTATCGTAGATCCATGTAGGTGGAGACTTCAACCCACGAAGGGTAACAGTTGCGCGAGTCCATAGAGGGCTCCACCCATGAAGGGTCCATGAAGAAAACCTTGTCTATCCCACCATGGCCATCGCCCACGAAGGACTTGCCTCACTTGGGCAGATCTTCACGAAGTAGGCGATCTCCTTGCCTCTACAAACTTCTTGGTTCAACTCCACAATATTGATGGAGGCTCCCAAGTGACACCAAACCAATCTAGGAGACACCACTCTCCAAAAGGTAATAGATGGTGTGTTGATGATGAACTCCTTGCTCTTGTGCTTCAAATGATAGTCTCCCCAACACTCAACTCTCTCTCTCAGTTTTGGCTATGGTGGAAAGATGATTTTAGTGGAAAGCAACTTGGGGAAGGCTAGAGATCAAGATTCTTGTGATTGGAATGGAATGTCTTGGTCTCAACACATGAATAGGTGGTTCTCTCTCAAAAATTGAATGTTGGAAGTGTAGGCATGTTCTGATGGCTCTCTCCATGAATGAAGAGTGGGTTGAGGGGTATTTATAGCCTCCACACAAAATCTAGCCATTACACATAGATTCCCAAACTCGGTGAGACCGAATGGTGAAACTCGGTCACACCGATCCAGGTCAAACTGTGAACGTTAGACTTTTCGGTGGGACCGACAAGGTCAACTCGGTGGGACCGATGTGCGAGGGTTAGGGTAAAACCTCAACTCGGTTTGACCGATTATGCAAACTCGGTGAGACCGATTTTGGTAATGAGCAAACAGAGAATTGGTGAAGAAAACTCGTTGGGACCGAAGTTGTTGCAACAGGCAATAGGGAGTTTGCAAGCCCATCTCGGTGAGACTGAGATCCCATCGGTGAGGCCGAACTGATTAGGGTTTGGCAGTGGCTATGTCAAATGAACTCAGTGGCGCCAGATAGATCAAATCGGTGGGTCCGAGTTTGACTTTTAGGTTTAGGACATATGTGGAAATGAGAAAGTGGCTGAGGGTTTTGGAGCATATCACTAAGCACTTTGTGCAAGCAAGCCGTTAAGCAACACCTCGTCCCCTTTTAATAGTATTGGCTTTCCTATGGACTCAATGTGATCTTGGATCACTAAACTGAAAAAGGTAGAGTCTTGAGATTCTGCCAATGTTTGTCCTTAGCATCTTGAAGGGGTTCCACATCCTCTTGTCCATGCCACTCCAATGTTGAAGTTATCTGAAATATACTAGGTGAAAATATTAGTCCAACAAGAGATATGTTGACATTAATTACCAAAATCACCCAGGGGAGCACTTGTGCTTTAAATAATTGTACCGAACATGTAGATAAAAAGAGAAGACCGTTGCGTGGGAATATAATGTCATGCATATGCCGCTCCATGGTGGGCGAAGTCCCCCCCCTCCGGCCATTCCAGATTGTATTCTAGAGGAAGATAAATGTTTAGAGGGGGATTCAGAGGGAGCCAACCACTCCTATTTACCCCCTGAGGTGTTTGCTCTAACCTGGCATGCTGATGTTGGTCATATCATGCATATGACGCCTCACATTGCTTACATTATACATCTTATATGTCATCAGCTTAGTTTAGATTTGCTTTGTGTGAATGCCACCTGTTTGGTTTCTATGTCATGCTCCCACCGTTCCTAAATAATTATCTTTTTAGAGATTTTAACAGGTGACTACATACGGAGCAAAATGAGTGAATCTACACTCTAAAATATGTTTATATACATCCATATGTGGTAGTCCATTTGAAATCTCTAAAAATACAAATATTTAGGAATGGAGGGAGTATATGGGCATTATGCAATGCCATCTTCTTTAGCCAGGCATCATATACATAAATCATGCAATGCCATCCTGCTTAGCATGTCATCATATATGTGAATTGTATCGTGCCATATTTTTTTTCTTTATGTATTCCATTTTTCAACAATGTTTATACATTCATATACTCTTCCTGTGCATCAGCCATTTGAGTCGGTCATGTGGAAATTTGGAGTGAAAACAAGGTCTTCTGAGCAGTTAGTGTATGTGTCGATGCAGATTTCTTGCTGGTTACAGATAGCTCCTCACAGGAGGATTCAGAGACACATGACTAGTCGTATCCCCCCCCCCCCCGAGGTGCATGCTCTAACTTGGCAGGGTTATATTGCTCATATCATGCATATGGTGTCTTGCATTGCCATGCCATCTGCTTAGATTAGACATGCTTTGTGTGAATGCCTCCTGTTTGCTTTCTAGATCAGATATGTGAATTATGCAATGCCATGTGTTTTCAGCCAGTTATCATATATGTGAATTATGCACCGCCATGTAGCCAGGCATCATATATGTGAATTATCTCATGCCATCCTTTTTTTCATTACGTATTCCATTTGTCGACAATCTATGTATATTGAACTACTCTTCATATGTATCAGCCATTTGAGCCGGTTATGGAAAAATCTAGAGTGAAAACAAGGTCTTCAGAGCAGGCAATGGTACCTGCTGAAGCATATATCTCGATGGTTACAGGTAGCTCCTCGGAGGAGGATTCAGAGACAGATGACTAGTCCTATATCCCACCTGAGGTGTATGCTCTAATTTGCAATGTTTATATTTCTCATATCATGCATATGATATCTTGCATTGCTTAGTTTAGACATCATATGCACAATATTCAATTCCATCTGCTTAGTTTGGAGATCATACATGCTAGTGCCAGCTGCTTAGTATTTGAATCAATCATGTCAATTATATCATGCCATCCTATATACTTAGAGAACATGTATGTGAATTATTTCATCCCAACCTATTTTAGAAAGACATCATATAGTTTTGTCATGTCATCCTGTTTAGATACTCATCATATGTTGAATTATGCCATTATATCATGTTAAGTTATCCGTCATATATCTAAAATTGTGTCATGCTATCTTGTTTAGTTAGCCATCATATATGTGAAATTGTGTCATGTTGTCTTGTTTGTTAGATAACATATATGTGAATTACCACATCTTTCTATCATACATGTCTATACATTCAATTTCTTTTCTTGTTTATCAGCCATTTGAACCGGAGGGGGTGATGGCAGTATCTAAGGGAGAAAAAACCCGTTCTTCACAAAAGACGGTGCTACTCATCGATGCAGATAGAACCATGGTTGTACTGGCCGGCGAACTAGCCCCACCACCCATAATCGAGACTCTTCCAGATTGCACACTTACACTGTTGGACAGAGAACGGGCTACAACCCATCTACCCTGTCGGTGTACATAAGTATGGGCCCTTCTGTACCCCTTACTTGTGCACGGGCAGTTGTAGCCGCACCTGTGGTGAGGCTTGACAGGGCAGTAGGAAGCAAGACACGAGATGACCAAGACAACATTCAAGACAGTGAACACAGAGCAGAAGACAAGCAAGACCTCCCCAGCAATATCCATGCCGAGGTGGCTTGCGTAGCCCCGGCAAGACCCTTGCCGGGGTGACTTGCGAAGCACCAGCAAGGCCACCACCCTTAAGGCTGAGAGCTCTGGCACCATTGACAATGTCAAAACCAAGACTCGAGGGTGCATGCGTAGTAGCAGGCAGATCTTTGTGAAGACCAGAATACGAAGTCCCCCTGGAAGGCTCTTGCTGGGGACGACTGCAAGGCCCCGGCAAGATCCTTGCCGGGGACAATTGCGAAGCCATAGCGAGGCCCGCACACGACAAGGGTCCGCCACCCAGCGGTCATTCCAGCAACCAGCCTGCCAACTAGGCAAGCACCTGCGTGGCGGCATGCAGATCTTCGTGAAGATCCTGCCACCGCTGCAGCGTAGCGGCTAGCCAGTTAGCTTGGTGTTGCATGCCTCATCAGCCTGGATGCGTGTCAAAATAGGGTGAGGCGGCGATGGATGGGACGAGCTCTATTACTGTCCCCGATAAAGTTAGAGGGCATGTAAGCAGCGCATTTAATGCATTTGTCCTGCGATGTCAGTGATAAGCATGTGCACTGTAGCTACTTTACACCTCTTGTGTGCCACTGTGGCAACCTGAAAGTGCTAGTATCGACTAGAGGGGGGGGGGGTGAATATGCAATTTTTATGAAAGTCTCCAAAACTTGGAAGTTTCAAAGACAAACAACAGAAATGACCTAATTGTTATGCAGCGGAAGATAAACTACCCTAAGCTAGCCATAGTCAAGTATGCAATGATGTGAAAGTACATGACTAATAACAGCTAGGTAGTAAGGATCAGGATAGAAGATAGTATGAAGCCAATCAACAGTAGTAGTCAAGCAATGAAGTCAAACAGATACACAGATAGGCAATGACTTCACGAAGACAAACTTAAGTAAGGTTGGGAAGGGATAGAACCAGTTGTTTGTTGAAGACACAGGATTTGTTAGACCAGTTCCAGTTGCTGTGACAACTGTACGTCTGGTTAGGGAGGCTAAGATTTAACTCAGAAGACCGTGTCTTCACCTTATTCCCCTTGAGCTAAGGACACCCAGTCCTCGCCCAATCACTCTGGTAAGTCTTCAAGGGAGACTTCCAAACCTTCACAGACTTTGTTCACCGGCAATCCACAATGACTCTTAGATGCTCAGAACGCGACGCCTAACCGGCTGGAGGATTCATAGTCCTCAAGTGTAATAAGTCTTTAGGTCACACAGACAGAAAGACTTCAGTGATGCCTAACACTCTTTGGCTCTGTGTGTTTGGGCTTTGTCCTCGCAAGGATTTTTCTCTCTCTCAAATGCTTCGAGGTGGGTTGCTCTCAAACGACAAAAGTCGTGCACTAACTCTGAGCAGCCACCAATTTATGGTGTAGGGGGTGGGCTATTTATAGCCACAGGCAACCCGACCTGATTTGTCCAAAATGACCCTGGGTCACTGTCGTGGATTTGTCACGGCAGATGTCCTAGTGAAAGGACTTAGTCGTGTGGCCATCGCTACGGGTTAACTTGAAGGGGTTAAAGCGGACACAAAGACACGAGGGTTTATACTAGTTCGGCCCCTTCGATGAAGGTAAAAGCCTACGTCTAGTTGTGATGGAATTGATGTGGTCTCGATGGCTAGGGAGCAAAACAAGCTTCGCCTAGGCTCGAGTTGTTGTTGTCTGTCCTGAACCGCCGCCGGGTCGTCCCCTTATATACACGGGTGACGCCCGTCGGTTCATGGAGTCCCATACCGGTTCATATTCGTATCCCGGTTGGTCTCTCTATTCCTAACTTACAATACAAGTTTATACATCAGGCCGGTTTACGGCTACTGGTTCTAAACCGACTACAGGCCCTTGGCCTTCATCTGCTTATACTACTAATGAAGTTAACCCGGCCCAGGTAGGCCGGTTCACGCCCAGTGGTAATATCCCCAACATTAGGCCCCAGATTGATTTGAACTGGTTCATGTCAATCCTTCACAAAATCTTTGTCTTCGACATCTTCTGGTAATTGGTAAACCGCCATGTCGTCATCATCTCTGGCTGCTGTAAACCGGCATGACGTCACCACGGAGTTAACATTTATGACGCCTTCTTTTATTAATAGATCTGCCATACCCAAGTCATCAGCTCCACTTCCGAAATTTTGGCTCCTGGATTCGCGCGCCTGACCCACGTCTGTTGCCTTATAAATAGGACCGAAGGGTCATTTCATTTTCTCCCCATCATCTCTTTCTCTTCATCTTCCTCGCGTTGCCAGCCTCGGAGCTCCGCCGCCGCCGTTGTCCTCTGCATCGTCTTGGGCCGCTGCATCAACCCGAACGCACCAGAGCACCGCGGTAGCCTTCCGCGTCTTCCTCAGTTCTGGTAAACCTTCTGTTCTTCTTAATATAGATCTGTTCTAGGGTTTCCTGTTCTCGCCGTGTTCGTCGCTTGTTCATACTCGTACCCAGACTCCTGGAGAAATCTGTGAACCCCTGCTCTGTTTAGCAGTAGTTCCTTTAGCATCCGCCTGTAATTTCACACTTAAGTCCATAGATCTCATTTAGATATCCGCCCATTGGTTCACTTCCGTTCTGCTTTACCCTTTTGAATATTTTCTGTTTTTTCTGAACTTGCTTCAGATCCATTGCTGCAATAGGACCTTGTGAAACCTGTTTCTGCATACTTAGCCATCCGCAACTTCGATTGCTTTCGATATTTAGATCAGGCGGTTTAACTTAATATAGAAAAAATTAGTAAACCGGTATACACCATTAGTCCCCTTGTTGAACCGCCAGAATCCATATGATGCCACCTCGTAGAAATCCGGTTTACATGTACTGCCTCCAGTTTAACATTGTTCAGATCAGCACCTTCTTTTATCCAACATATTCTTGAACCGGTATCACCTATTTCTTGTAGATCTCACCATGGCCAAACAAGTATATGAGTGCAATTGGGTTCCTTCTCGCGTCACAGAAACTCAGCTGGATGATTTAGTCTTGATCGGCGCTTTAGACAGCAAAGATGCTATCCACTGGAGGGTTCCTAGTGATGAATGTCCTCCCACACCTCAAGAGGGAGAAGTTGTGATCTTTGCAGATCATTTAGCCCGGGGCTTCAAACCGCCCGGTCCTAAATTTTACCGGGATGTGTTAGCCAATTTTCAGCTCCGTCGGCAAGATATTGGCCCCAATTCTGTTACCAACCTATGTCACTTCCAAGTGCTCTTTGAGGTATACCTTCAAGAGGAGCCTTCAGTTGAATTGTTTAGAGACTGCTTTCACTTAAACCGCCGCACAGAATTCACTGATGGCCCCAATACCGAATTGGGCGGTATGGCCATTCAGAAAAGGAAAGAGATCACTTATCCCCACATCAAACTACACAGTCACCCCAAGGAGTGGAATGGAACATGGTTCTACTACAAAGACACCTCCCCTGACAATGAAAATCCCTTGCCTGGCTTTCGTCCGGAGCGGCTCAGCAACACTCACCCCTTTCCACAAAGATTAAGCGCCAAGGAGAGAAGCAAATATGCTCCGCAACTGTCCAAGCTCCGAGCCTTGATGGCCAACGGCTTAACAGGAATAGATCTTGCATGCTGTTGGATATCATGGAGCGTACTGCCTCTCAGCCGGTGCTCCAGTTTAATGTGCAAGTATACTGATAGCGTCGATGACCCACTCCGACACACTAAAATCCAGCTCTCAGATGATGAAGTTACAAATGCCGTGAAGAAGATGTTGAACGAACCGAAACACCTTTGCACTCAAACCGGCCTGCTCCCTTTCTGTGCTACCAACAAACCGCCAGCTGTAAGATTTTAATTGTACTTTTTACTAAACCTGTTATTGCTATCTCTGTCTGACATCAATTGCTGCTTAACCAGGGTGATAATCCATTTTGGAGCAAGAAGCTTCCGCAAGACAAACCGGAGAAAGCAGAACGGTCAACCCGGCCAAAGACCAAGGTTCTCAAGAAGCCGACTCACAAAAGGAAAACCACCATTTCATCTGATCCGGCTATTGATGATGATGTGGGTAACCCGGACCTTGAAGTAGAACTTGATTCGCTAGGCTTACTTTTTACACGCCTTATTGATGATGATACTTGTCAGGACGACGCTGAAGCCAGTAATGCTGATGTCACTGAGGTAACTATTCTTTCTTCCGATTCAGATCCTTTGCATTTGCCAAAACTTCGCCAGGCAAACCAGAAAGTTAAATTTTCTCATCCTCTTGCTTACTTGGATCCCAAATTTCTTATGAAGACTCAGCAACATGAAGCTCGCCGCGCAACCCGACACAGCGGTCAGGTAGTTACCTCCGCTGGTTTACCAAACAGTCCGGTTCGAAAACGCCGCTCTGAGATCTCCGACCTTTCTATTAATTTTTATCCTAAAGCGGGTTTCTTCCGTCAACCTCTTAATCCGTCCGACTCCGATTATCAGGTTACTTCTCATTCATCCTCTGGTGAATCATCGGCCACTCAGCTGCCACCACTGAAAACGGTTCTTCGGTAAGCTAGACTGAACATATGCTTCTGGTATACTATGTTATAACTTATGTTGTTCCTTGACTCCTTGTTTCTCTTTCAGGGCTAAACCCAAACCGAGCAAGAAGGCCCGTCTGGATAAAGCGGCCGAAGAAGATGTTGCCCCTGAACAGGATAAAGCACCAGATCTTGAAGCGTTTGTTTATGAAGATGTTCCCAGTGACCCTCCTTTGCATGATGACACTATTATTGAGAAAAGGCCTATCAATACTTCAGCCCCTGTTGACCCGCCTGCCAGTTCCATCCGGATTGAAAGATCCCGCAGTCCTTCAAAAGCTGCCGATAAACCAACCGCGCCAACGCAAACCGGTGAGTCCAAAGATGATGATGTTGTGATTACCGGTGTAGGCCGCTTTGAACTAGGGAAACCTGTCACTTTAGCCAAGCATACTGTGAAAGAAGATTTTTCCACCCTGAACAAAGGAAAATGGGATGTTGAACTGGAAACATATGCTGCTCTGAGTGCCCAAGATCTTCATTCTGGTTACTTGAACCGGCTATATACTAGTCGTGACTGTGAAGCTGGTCTGGTAAAGATGATGAGAGATAAATTTGAGGTAACTTCCTTGTGCTTCTTCTGTCTTTAATTACTGCTACTGTGTTAATCATCCTAGCCCCCAAGGGCCGGTTTGTAACCTTCTTCAAACCGGGACTTTCCTCAATACTTTGAAATCCATCAATGTAGCCTCCAAGGGCCGGTTCAACTTAGTATAGTTAAACCGGGACTCCAATAAAGATGCTAACATCAGAACATAACTGAACAAATAGCCATTAGCCCCCAAGTGCCAAGTTGAATACCTGTATTGAGCTTGGGACTTTGCGATGTAGTAAGAGATGAAAATTGAAGGTGCATTATCCCCCAAGTATCAAGCATATAACTTGTTATGTGGTTGGTACTTCAAATTCTTGTACCGTTTGTTTAAAGCCAAGCACTGTCTTGATGCAGGCTGAAGTGAGGATCAAAGAGGACCGGATTACCGATCTACAGGAAACTTTGAAGACCCAACAAGCTGAAACCGACAAAGCAAGGGAAGAATTAACCAGCACTTTGAGCATCACAGAATAGCTGAAAGAGGGCTTCAAGAAGGAGCGGGCTGATTGGGCCACTGAGAAGGCCGCTTTAATAAAAAGAGCTGAAAACACTGAAGCTGCCCTTAAACCGGTGGTAGATGAGCTGACCGCCGTAAAGCGGCAAATACACTCCATGACCGCTGCTATCTTTGGTAAGCTCCTTTTGGTTTCTGTGACAACTCTTGCCTGCTTATAATAGATCCGGTTTGTGATCGTTCCTGTACTGTTGCAGGTACACGCATTGGTCACTTAGGGTCAGATGTTCGAAAGAAGTTGAAAGCTGCCTACACTTTAGTTAAACAATTGTATACCGGAGCGCAACAGATCATCACCATGGCCTCTCATAACAATCCGGCACCCTCTTTAATCCAAGACACTCTTAATAGGTTGTCAATGCTTCCTGCTCGGATTGAAGAGCTGAAAAAATCTGCTGCGCGAACCGGAGCCATTAATGCCTTGATCCGGGCGAAAGCATGGGTGCCGGATTTCGATCCTGTTGAGGCAGCTCAAGCCTATCCCAGCCTGAAGGAAGATGGCTCTGAGTTCAATGAAGATGATTTGAGGGCAATAAACCGTGCAGTACGCCCTCTGGCTTGTCAATTGCCTGAAGAGGCAGACTTGTCGCATTATCAAGCCCAGTACAACGATCAGAACAAACGAGTGCCTGCACCAACTCTTGAAGCGGAGAATCTGATTCCTCCAATCCGTAAGCATACTTACGCTCCTGATATTGAACCGTCTTCTCTGATCCATGAAGAGGCTATCTTTCAAGCTTTAATGGGAATCGACTGGACCACTGTTGATTTCCAGCCAATGGATAGAGACGAGGAAGCTGAAGCGGCGCAGGACGATGAGCAGGTTTGAACCGGAAGCCGGTTTAAATAGCTGCCTTACAATGATCCGCCAAAATAACAATGATCTTATTTGGGCACCGTGTTGCCTTGTAATAGGATAGTTAATACTTCTGCCTTGAATATGCCTTCGTGCATAAGTACTGATGCTTTTGCTTGAAAAACCTCAATTTATATTTCCTGCAATCAGAAAATCTTGAACTGCCATCGCTGGGCATGAAGTTGGCTTAGCCAGGCTTGAAGTGGAGGTTTTATAAACCATTACCGTCAAAGGGGAGAAAACAGCTCCCATGTAAACCGTGCTGGGTCATTATGAGCCCCCCTGTTACTCCATGATGTTAACAGGAAAAGTAAACCGGGGATATTTCTCTGGATTAAAAAATGAACCGAATCCGTCAGCTGAACCGGTAAAAAAGTGTTGTTGGTTTAAAGGAAACACAACAAAAATTAAGAAATAGCCATAAAAGAAATATGGAAGCAAAGGCAATGATAAAAACCGTTTGCAAAAACATGCTTTACTGAGCTGATCAGATGGTGTTACCATGGTCGGACAGGACCAAGCCCCCAATAGGAGTGTCAATGGTTCAAGTCAGCCAGGTCCCCAAATGAAACCGTGGCATATATGCCAATCAAAAGGCGTGGAAATGGTTCGGGTTCGACCAAGCCCCCAAGTGATTTTGTGGCCTTAGGCCGATCAAGAGGCGTGACTGGTTCGGACTTGACCATGTCCCCAAGTGATCTGGTGGCTTTCGCCTATCAAAAGGCGTCGCGTTGGTTCGGACACGACCAAGGCCCCAAGTGATATGAAAAGCAAATTTCAAGGGGTAAACCGGAGGCCGCTTTAAGACAGAACCACTCCATGTAACCACACATGATATGAAAGGACAGAGACCCCGCTTTAGCTGAGGCTCCGGTTTTATTATATTAAAGATAATATATACATTGTCATAATATGTACATAGATAGCGCCAATGGCTCAGGTGTAGTAAGGCCGAAGATGAGCTATGTTCCACGGCCTGTTGGTCTCCTCCTCTGATGTGCGTGAGTCTTTATGCTCTCGAATATCAATCAGATAGTACGACCCGTTGTGCAGGTTCTTGCTGACCACGAAAGGTCCCTCCAAAGGTGGGGATAACTTGTGCATATCCGTCTGGTCTTGGATGAGCCGAAGCACCAAATCTCCTTCTTGAAAAGTTCTGGTTCTGACCCGGCGACTGTGATAGGGACGAAGATCTTATTGATAAATCGCCGAGCGGGCAGCCGCTATGTCACGCTCCTCGTCCAATAGGTCCAAAGCGTCTTGCCGTGCTGTCTCATTGTCCGCTTCAACATAAGCCGCCACACGAGGCGAATCGTGCCAGATATCACTAGGGAGAACCGCCTCCGCTCCATAGACCATGAAAAACGGCGTGTATCCTGTAGATCGGTTGGGTGTAGTATTGATACTCTATAGCACAGATGGTAGTTCTTCAACCCAACATCCTGGTGTTCTTTGCAATGGAACCATAAGCCGGGGTTTGATGCCTCGCAAGATCTCTTGATTAGCCCGTTCTGCCTGCCCATTGGACTGGGGGTGAGCCACTGATGATACGTCAAGTCGGATGTGCTCACGTTCACAGAATTCCTTCATAGCACCCTTGGACAAATTGGTACCGTTGTAAGTAATGATACTGTGTGGAAAGCCAAACCGGAAAAATCACCTTTTTAATGAACTGCACCGCTGTAGCTGCATCACACTTGCTAACAGGCTCCGCTTCAACCCACTTGGTAAACTTGTCAACTGCCACCAAAAGGTGGGTTTTCTTATCCTTGGATCTTTTAAAGGGTCCAACCATATCCATCCCCCATGTTGCAAATGGCCAAGTAATTGGAATCATCCTCAATTCTTGAGCCGGCACATGAGCACGTCTTGAAAATTTCTGACAGCCATCACACCGTTTAACCAAGTCCTCCGCATCAGCATGAGCTGTCAACCAATAGAACCCGTGATGAAACGCCTTTGCCACTAGAGACTTTGAACCGGCGTGGTGACCACAATCCCCTTCATGGATTTCACGTAAGATTTCACATCCTTCCTCAGGAGAAATGCAGCGTTGAAACGCCCCTGATACACTGCAATGATGCAATTCGCCATTAACAATAGTCATAGACTTGGATCGCCGGACTATCTGCCTGGCTAGAATCTCATCCCCTGGCAATACGCAAGATAAGGAACTGTCCAATCCGGTATGACATGCAGGGCTGCCACCAGTTGAGCCTCCGGATCAGGAATAGCCAAATCCGCTTCACCCGGGAGCTTGACTGACGGGTTGTGCAACACGTCAAGAAAGACATTAGGCGGGACCGGTTTACACTGAGAGCCCAACCGGCTTAAAGCGTCTGCCGCTTCATTCTTTCGACGGTCCACGTGATCCACCTGATAACCCTTGAAGTGACCCGCAATATTATCCACCTCACGACGATATGCAGCCATAAGTGGGTCCTTGGAATCCCACGTGCCAGACACTTGTTGAGCCACGAGGTCCGAGTCACCGAAGCACTTAACCCGACTTAAGTTCATCTCCTTAGCCATCCGGAGACCATGCAGCAAGGCTTCATACTCAGCTGCATTATTAGTACAAGGGAACATTAAGCGGAGAACATAACAAAACTTATCACCTCATGGGGAAGTCAATACGACTCCAGCCCCCGAGCCCTCCAATTGCCTGGATCCATCAAAATGGATAGTCCAATATGTGTGATCCGGCTTCTCCTCTGGTGCTTGCAACTCAGTCCAATCATTTATGAAATCCACAAGTGCTTGAGACTTCACCGCCGTCCGAGGTACGTACTTCAATCCGTGCGGCCCAAGTTCTATAGCCCACTTGGCAATCCGGCCAGTCGCCTCCCGGTTCTGTATGATATCCCCCAAGGGAGCTGAACTGACCACTGTGATGGGGTGCCCTTGGAAATACTGCTTCAACTTCCGGCTTGCCATAAAAACTCCATATACCAGCTTCTGCCAATGCGGATACCGCTGCTTAGATTCAATAAGCACCTCACTGATATAGTAAACCGGTCGCTGAACCGGATATTCCTTGCCCGCCTCCTTGTGTTCTACCACAATAGCCACTCTAACTGCGCGAGCATTGGCTGCTACATATAGTAATAACGGCTCCTTGTCGACCGGAGCTGCAAGAACGGGCGGATTGGCTAATTGCCGCTTCAAGTCTTCTAACGCTTCATCAGCAGCCGGACTCCAGATGAATTGATCTGTCTTTCTCAGCATCTGGTATAAAGGGATGGCCTTCTCTCCGAGACGGCTGATAAACCGGCTCGGTGCGGCGATCCGACCCGCCAAACGCTGAACGTCGTTGATACACTTCGGTTTAGCCAGGGAGGTGATAGCCATAATCTTCTCCGGATTAGCCTCGATTCCTCTGTTGGATACAAGAAAACCCACTAACTTGCCTGCCGGAACACCAAAGACACACTTGGCCGGGTTAAGCATCATCTTGTAAACTTGCAAGTTGTCAAAGGTTTCCTTCAAATCATCCACCAGTGTCTCCTTCTGCCTTGACTTGACGACAATATCATCCACATAAGCGTGCACATTACGGCCGATCTGTTTATGCAAGCAGTTCTGTACACACCGTTGATAAGTGGCTTGGGCACTCTTGAGCCCAAAAGGCATAGATACATAGCAGAAGGCTCCAAAGGGAGTAATAAACGCCGTCTTCTCCTGGTCCTTAACCGCCATTTTAATCTGATGATACCCAGAGTATGCATCCAAAAAACTCAAACGCTCACAACACGCCGTGGCATCAATAATCTGGTCAATGCGGGGTAGGGCAAAAGGATCCGCTGGACAAGCTTTGTTAAGATCCGTGTAATCCACACACATACGCCAAGTGCCGTTTTTCTTAAGGACCAGCACCGGATTAGCAAGCCACTCTGGATGGAACACCTCAATGATAAATCCAGCTGCTAAGAGCCTGGCCACTTCCTCTCCAATGGCTTTGCGCCTTTCTTCGTTAAACCGGCGGAGAAACTGCTTTACCGGTTTATACTTGGGATCGACATTAAGAGTGTGCTCAGCGAGTTCCCTCGGTACACCTGGCATGTCAGAAGGCTTCCATGCAAAAATGTCCCGATTCTCACGGATGAACTCGATGAGCGCGCTTTCCTATTTAGGATCCAAGTTGGCACTGACAGTGAACTGCTTGGACGAATCGCCGGGCACGAAGTCAACAAGCTTGGTCTCAGCTGCCGATTTGAACTTCAGATCTGAATCATGCTCTGTAGTGGGCTTCTTCAAAGGGGTCATGTCCGCCGGATCAACATTGTCCCTATAATATTTCAACTCCTCCGTGGCACAAACCGATTCTGCATAGGCCGCATCACCTTCCTCACATTCCAAAGCAATCTTGCGGCTCCCATGAACCGTTATTGTCCCTTTGTACCCCGGCATCTTGAGCTGCAAATAGATATAACAAGGCCGTGCCATGAATTTGGCATAAGCTGGCCGCCCAAACAAGGCGTGATATGGGCTCCGGATTTTCACCACCTCAAAGGTTAGTGTCTCGGATCGGGAATCATGCTCGTCCCCAAAAGCCACCTCCAGGGCTATCTTACCAATAGGATATGCTGATTTGCCAGGCACCACACCATGGAACACCATATTAGACGGTCTGAGATCTTTGTCTGTTATCCCCATGCGGCGGAATGTCTCATAGTACAGGATGTTAATACTGCTCCCTCCATCCATGAGCACCTTGGTGAATTTATAACCTCCCACCTGAGGGTCTGCCACTAATGCCAACTGGCCCGGATTGTCAACCCGGGGTGGATGGTCCTCCCTGCTCCACACGATAGGCTGCTCCGACCAGCGTAAGTAACGTGGTACGGCCGGTTCAACAGAGTTCACCGCTCACTTGTGGAGTTTCTGGTCACGCTTATCCAAGCTAGTTGTGAAAACGTGATACTTCCCATTGTTCAACTGTTTTGGCTGGCTCTGATAACCCGACTGCTGCTGCTGCTGCTGTTGGTTGTAACCCCCTTGACCGCTCTGATTATTCTGGTTGTTGTGACCGCCCTGATTGAAACCTGAACCGGAAGCTCCATCGTGACCCGGCCCATGGAAACCGGATCCTGAGCCACCACCTGACCCACGGTCATACCGGAAGGCATTAGAGTTTTTAAATTCCTGCATAATGTAACAATCCTTCCAAAGGTGGTTAGCCGGCGCCTCCTTCGTCCCGTGCTTTGGACAAGGCTGATTCAACAAATAGTTTAAGCGATCCGGGTTAGGATTTGGAGCCCCATTACGATTCGCCGCTTTACCTCTGCGCCGTTGACCCTTGTCCTGCGCATTAGTGTTAGCCAAAAAGTCCATGCTTCCATCCGCCTTACGCTTACCTCCGTTTCTGTGGCCCGCCGGTTTATACTGATGCCCCTTGGAGTTGCTATTCTTCTTTCCCTTCCCTGCTTCATCATCGTCGGTCTCGGGATCCTTGGTACTATCAGAATCAACATACTTCACCAAAGCGGCCATGAGAGTTCCCATGTCATTACAGAACCGCTTCATACGCCCCAATTTCAACTTTAAAGGCATAAACCGGCAGTTGCCCTCCAGGGTTAAGATCGCAGAGTCAGCATTGATCCTGTCAGACGAGTGCAAAACTTCTGAAACGCGGCGTACCCAATGGGTTGTTGACTCTCCGTCCTCCTGAACACAAGCCGCCAGGTCTACTATGGACTTGGGCTGTTTACATGTATCTTTGAAATTCTGGATAATCCGGGCCCGCAACTGGGCCCATGAACTGATAGAATTAGGCGGCAGGCTCTTCAACCAAGTACGGGTTGTGCCTTCAAGCATCATGGTGAAGTACTTTGCACACGCGGTCTCATCCACATCCAGCATCTCCATGGCCATCTCATAACTCTCTACCCATGCTTCTGGAGATAAATCAGTGGTGTAATTCGGCACCTTACGCGGACCCTTGAAGTCTTTGGGCAGGCGTACATTGCGTAAAGCAGGGACTAAACAGGGCACTCCCAAAGCAGATGCGACCCCTGGCCCGGGAGAGGTGGTAGGACGAACCGGTGTAAGCTGATCCGCCTCGTTCTGTGCTGCTAACTCGGCCTCCCTTCGTGCCCGGGCCCGATCCACTACCTCCTGAGCATCGCGAACACCACCTGCCGGGTTATTGCCACGGGCCGCTTCACGGCCTCGCGCATTGCTTGATATGGCCGGTTCATCCAGGCACCTGCTATAGCTCCGTCTTGGACGAGGTGTGGAGTGAATCCGATCGCGGCTGTATGAATATGCCTCCTGTTGAATCAAAGCGGTCCGGAGAAGTTCCTTAACCCGGCGTGTCTCTATTGCTTGCGGAGAGTCTCCTTCCACCGGGATAGCTTCTAATCGCGCAACAGCTGCAACAAGATTGTCCATAGGATTAGAATAATGACCCGGAGGCGTCTGAACCGGCGGAGGAATCACAATGTTTTGTCGAGGAGGTTCCATCAGGCAGGGTTGGACCGTCGCTCCTGGCCCTGGTGCCTCGATCCGGTTTGCCTCCAGGTGCCCCGGCGGATTACTGGTTCCAGCTCCCAGAGTGTGAAAGACATTTCGAGGGTCGAACCCTAACGTCAGGCGTGATCTGTGCTTCCGCTTCAAGACCTCCTGTGATGCGTTCTGGTCGAGCAAGAGTTTATAGGCATGGGCGTCCAAAGCGGCCCGCTCAGTGGCCATCCTGTCCTTCTCCACTGCCAGGTCGGCTTTGGCCTATACGATCTGCTCTCTCACCTTTGCAATCTCTGCATCATGGGCCTCCTGATCTGCCGGATTGGTCTCTGCCATAAGTGCAGCTAGTGTGTCAAATAGGTCAGACAGAACTTGAACCGGCGGACGCACAAGGCCTCCTATCCCTGCTGCCGCTGCCGCTGCTGATCCAGAGAGCATTGCTGCTGTGGTCGAAGAGTGATTTGCCGCCTGCGTGCCGGCCATGAATATTCCAACCCGGTTGATCTGATCTGGGGGGTCCGGAATACTGTCGCCATCGGAACAGCCCCTAATCTGGTCGTCTTGCAACTGGTACAATGATTCAGTCTCTCCGGTTGAAGACTCGTCGCCAGAATAAACGACAGTCTCGCTACCGTATTCTAACTCGTCCTCATGCCCTCCTCTGTGGATGACTCCCACGAAGGCACGCTTCACGGCCGGTTTAACCTGGGTAGATCTCGCACGCTGAGCCGTCTCGACAAGGTCGGTGCAGATGTCCGGCTTAGGCCCAGGCTCACCAACCTTGCCGATGAAAACGTGTATGCCACCAAAGGGGACCCGGTACCCGTACTCGATCGAATCGGCTTCGGGACCCCATCCTGCATCGTCGATGTAGGTCTTGCCACGACGACTCTTGGTCATCCGGCCCACAACATAGCCTTCGAGTCCTTTGAGCTTGCCCTCCAAGATCATCAAACTGTCGTGCGATAGCCCCACGGTGGGCGCCTACTGTCGTGGATTTGTCACGGCAGATGTCCTAGTGAAAGGACTTAGTCGTGGAGCCATCGCTACGGGTTAACTTGAAGGGGTTAAAGTGGACAAAAAGACATGAGGGTTTATACTAGTTCGGCCCCTTCGATGAAGGTAAAAGCCTACGTCTAGTTGTGATGGAATTGATGTGGTCTCGATGGCTAGGGAGCAAAACAAGCTTCTCCTAGGCTCGAGTTGTTGTTGTCTGTCCTGAACCGCCGCCGGGTCGTCCCCTTATATACACGGGTGACGCCGTCGGTTCATGGAGTCCCATACCGTTTCATATTCGTATCCCGGTTGGTCTCTCTATTCCTAACTTACAATACAAGTTTATACATCAGGCCGGTTTACGGCTACAGGTTCTAAACCGACTACAGGCCCTTGGCCTTCATCTCCTTATACTACTAATGAAGTTAACCCGGCCCAGGTAGGCCGGTTCACGCCCAGTGGTAATATCCCCAACAGTCACCGAGGAACTGACACGTGTTCCAACGGTCAGATTTCAAACACACGCGGCAACTTTACTTGGGCTACAAGCAAAGCTGACTCATCCAGCTCTGGATAAGGTTTGCTCTCATTGTCTTCGCTCGAAGACATAGGATTTGAGTTGAGCATCACTTCAGTCACTCTGACTTAGTTCACTTGGACCCCACTTAACAGTACAGTGGTTCCTATGACTCAACAAAGAAGAAAAGGAAACTACGAAACCACACAGTCTTCGCGCTTCATAGTCTTCACGCAATGTCTTCTCATGTCATAGTCTTCAATATGAATATCTTCTCATACCACCGTTGTCTTCATTGTCTTCATACATTTTTAGGGGTCATCTCCGGTAGGTAAACCGAATCGATGAGGGACACTACCTGCGTTATCCTGCAATTCTCACAAACGCATTAGTCCCTCAACCAACTTTGTCGTCAATACTCCAAGACCAACTAGGGGTGGCACTAGATGCACTTACAATCTCCCCCTTTTTGGTGATTGATGACAAACTGGTTGAAGTTTTCAACGGGGATAAATATGTGAAATTGGAAGGATAGGGAATTGTCTTCATAAGTTGCAAGGGCTCCCCCTGAAGATGTGCATGTAAGTAATTTGCTTTTGGAATGCAAATGCACATGGCAGGTTGTACTTGTGGAGATCCACTTCAACTTATGAAGATAATTCATCATGCATGAACTGATATAGCAAGTAGAATGACACGCATAATGAAGAATGGACGTCTGTAGAATGATCAAAGTGCAGAAGTTATAATCGCACATGCAGAATTTATCATCGCATCACAGTGAAGCAAATAAGTAGCAGATGACCATCAAGTTTAGGTGTTACAACTCAGAGAACCAAAAGTTTCAAAAGGCAAGAGTTGTAAGCACGAAGCAAAATATAATGCAACCGCCCATATAAACCCGCTTGAAGACTATCAACTCATACACTTCTCCCCCTTTTGTCAGTAAGGACCAAAAAGGTTTGAAGACATAGAGCATCTACTCGTCATCATGAGTAGGTGAAGCAGCAGGGTTGTCGTCGTTGGTTGGCGGTGCAGATGAACTTGGCGCAGTGTCGATGTGCGCAGTGGTAGGAGGTGGTGAAGTAGCATCATCTTCATCATCGATCACTCTGGCATTTACCGTTGCCGCGGAGGAAGAATATTCAGAGTCTTCAAGAGATGGAGCGCGACGTAGGACAACAGTCTGTGGAGGAGTGGAGTCAAACTGGAATCTTTCATTGAAGCTATCGTCTTGAAGATCAGCTTCACCACTGAGCAGAGTCAAACTGTTCCATGATCGCCGGCAAGTTTCATGAGCAACAAAGGCATTCTTGGTGGCAAGGTTGCGAATGCGATTGACATCCACCAAGAGGCTTTGCATCTATCTTTTGAGCCAGAAATGATGCTTATCCTGTTTCTGATGAAGGGCCACAAGAAGTTCTCGGTCATTGAGAACGCGAGAACGCTTCCGAGGCCTTTGTGCAATGGTGCTTTCAGTGGCTTCAGTGGGTGCTCGATGAGGCAGACGAGTGTTTCCAGCCAATGGATAGATTTGTGTTGCTGCTTGAACACCTTCAATAGGTTGAGTGAAGCTTTGGTGCTCGACATTCTGAAGACAAAGAGGCCGCTTGGCAGGGTCAGAGTATATAGCTTCAACTGACATATCAACCTTTGGCAGAAAGATCATATGATTGCGAGTAGAGGGATGATAATTGACAGATGAGTGTCTCTTGATGAGGCGCATGACCCATGGAGCATAAAACTTCAGACCAAACAGGTCAGAGCCAGAAGCAGCAAGTTGCCTGATGAAGAATTCTTGAGTGTTGAAGCTGATGCCATTAAGAATATAGAAGACCAAAGTCTTCATAGCTCCTTCAAGCTTTGCCGCTGATGAATGTCCTTTGACAGGCCATAGAGTTCGCCTGATGATATGATATATGGTGCGAGGCAGATACTCAAGGTCTTCAACAAAGAAATCTGTTGGATATTCAGCGTCAGATGGCAAGGGCTTCATCATGATCAACATCTGGCTCATATTGGGTTCTGGCTTATGGAAGATACTCTCTACAGCATTGCGGTGTAGCTGACAGTCAGGTTCATATAGTTCTCCAGGAGTGGCTAGCCCTGTAAGCTCAATGATATCCATAGCTTTGGCTTCATGATGAACATTTCCAGTCATCGACTTGAGAACCCATGTCTTGATGTCTCTGTTGTAGCCGCGAATGTGTAGAGTAGCATAGAATTGAAGCAATAGCTCTTCATTCCAATGTTCTTTGTGTGTCACAAAGTGAAGCAGACCAGCATCACGAAAGCAATCAAGTGCTTCTTCTAAGCACGGCAGTCCAGCAATGGCTTTAGTATCAAGGCGCATATGAGGGAAAATGCGCCCTTGATAATATAGAACGCAGGAGTAATAGCTTCTCTGCTGATAGCTCCAGAACTGATCTGATGATATGCTTGGCTTGGAGTAGGGGTTCTTGGCGCTGTCAAAGAAGGTATTGTGGCTTTTGAAGCCATTTGCATTGAAGGACCCTGGTGAGTTGGCAGTACCTGGAAACCTTGGCAACCTAGGCTTTGGCTTCTGGACCTGAGGCCTATGCTCAACATGATAGTCAAATTGAGGTCCTAAGGCAGTAGGCGGAGGCACCAGAATGGGCCATCGGACAGTGGTAAGCTGACCATGACTGTATGCTTGCTCAATTGTGTGAGGCCTTGGTGGCGGAATAGGAGCAGGGGCAACAACTGAGGCGTCAGGCTGCACAACAGGTGCTTCGGGAGTGGTTGTCTCATTAGCTTCAGGTGCAGCAGCCTCAGTAGTTTCAGGTTCAGTGGCCACATTTGCTTTAGGCACACTAGTTGGTGCAGGCTCCACATTAGCGTCAGCCATGACTACGTCATTGGCTTCATTGGCGTTGGCGGTGGCAGCCTCAACATTGTCAATCTCCTCTTGACGAACAGGAGGGTCGGGCACAGGCACGTTCACATCAGGAACTGCTTCTTCTATAATCACTTGGGGAGTAGGTACACGTACTTCTTCTTGATTTTCCTCGGCTGATGCAGCCGGAATGTCTTCAGCAGCATGTACTTCACACTCGGAGACATTCACAGTTGGAGCAGGTTCAGAAAATACTTGACGTGCAACAGGTGAATGTTGCACTTCTCCTTCTGGAACGCTCGATAGAGGGACTTGAGGCCTTTGTCCTTTGCGAAGCCTGCGAAATGCTGGCAACGCCTTAGGAGATGGAGTTGGCTGGGCCTCAAAGTCTTCATCCTCTTCTTGCACGGGGAGTGTAGCTTGTTGTTGTTAGGGAGTACTGGGGGAGTCTTGTAGTTGTGGGTGATCAGCCCACGATGCATCCTGAGCAATTGGCGTCAAAGGACGACCAATGCTGATGAGTTTGCTTTTCGTATGAACAGGCGATTATACCACGTTATGTTCGATCTGAGGAAGAACGTCATCAACTTCAACATTGTCATCATGACCAATGTCTTCAGCAGCGGTGGGTTCAGCTGCTGGAATATCTTCAGCTTCATGAGCCTCTGTGGGAGCAGGCTCATGGACTATCATCCTTCGTTCTTGATGTTCTGACACTGGGCGAACCACAGAAATGGGTTCAACAACTAAGGGCTCTGTGGAAGCAGCCCTAGTCTTCTTGGTCTTGTGCTTCTTCTTGGAGGGAGCTACATCAGAGGCTTCAGTGTTCTTTCTCTTTCTGGCTTCAGCCTCAGCGGCCCTCGTCTTCTTCTGTTCTGAAGCGGTTGTGGTGACCTTTGGCTTCGAGCCAGTCATGCTACTTGGGAAGGTAATGCGAGGGGCTTCTTGGCTTGAAGGTTCAGGCTGTTCAGCAGGAAGCTTCTTCTTCTTCTTTGCAGCCATCCTGGGGTCAATGCCAGGACGGCCAAGTGACTTGCGCTTCTCAGCCTCATTGTAGGCGAGCACACACTTATCAGCCAAACTCTTCGTGCGCTCTCGAGAGCCCTGAGCTTCTTCACGCTTCTTCAGAAAAGCTTCTTTAAGCTCATGTAGCATGACTTTGAAGTTTCTGACATCTTGAACACTTAGCTTGGCCACATGCTTCTTGAATTGAGCCTTCTCATAATCAATCTTGTTCTTGACCTCAACGATGCACTGAGCGAGAGCTAGCTCAGAAGCAATGGCGCCATTGAAGGTGACACTGAGGCCAATGGGAAGCTGTAAATCTTCAAAGCTGAGATTGGGGGTGTCGAACCACTCATCAATGAAATTGTGGATGATCGCCACATCAAAGAGAGGCAAGTTGTTGAAGATTTCTGCTTATTCCTTGCTCTTTATCAGCTGCTCAAGGGCATCATCAGCAAGATCTTCATCACTTGACAGATCAATGGGGTCTTCGCGCAGAATGGCGGCAGGAGTGAAGGCTCTTTGATTAGAAGGTCTGACAAGTTGCTTTTTCTTCTCCGTTCTCTTGGAGACACGGGATTGATCTTCAGACTGCACACTGGCTTCAGGAGGTGCAGTGGCCAGTGGCTTCGCATGGGAAGTCTTCGGAGGTGCAGCTGATTTTGAAGCCTTTGGCTTCTTTTGCTTCTGCGGCTTTGGAGGAGGAGCAGGGGCTTCATCGGAGTCAGCATCATTTTCAGAATGATCTACTCTGGCGCCTTGGACCACGATGTAGGTGATGAGGCCGTCAAGGTTGGAGAAGGGGACGATCACATTGGGATCAGCATCACGGGAGCCATCAGCACGGGGAGCAGAGGGACCTGGGTTGAAGTCCAAGCCTATGGACTTCTTGTTCTTCTTGGCTGAAGCCACAACAAACTGGTAGTTGCGCTTGAAGAGAGAGTCGTCACGACACTAGAGTAGTGAGGTGGGATCAGCGTTCTCAGGCTGTGGTCCTCGGACCATGCAAGGATAGAAGCCTTGAGCAATGGCTTCAACTCTGTTCTTGGGTTGAAGGCCTCGATAGAGGATATCACCCCAAGGTCTCTTGATGACATTATTCTCTGCATATTCCTTCGTCACAAACTTGTACTTGAACCATTCCTCAGCCCAATAGCGTCGAATCCATTGGATTCGCGTCTTTCTCTGATGATAATTCTCCTTGGGATCTGTCTTGTAGAGTTCTGCTAAGTCATCAGGCAGATCTTTGGATGTTCCTTCTCTGCGCTGTCTGCCACCCTTCCTTGCTGATTTTTCTGCAGCCATGAACTTCAAGATGAAAGGCTTCAATACGTTCAAAGACTTCAGAGACTTACGCTTGCTGGTCAAGCAGGAACTGGCTTCAGGAGAATTGATATGATACTGTAAGTATTCTGCAAACGAATGCAGACTATGAGAACCAAGGGATTCTCCCACGGACATGTACCTGTGACAGCATTAGAGATGCGAGGGAAGGGGAAGAGGTCATATGCATTCTCAGAAGATTTTGAAGAAAAATCAGTTTGAAGACATTAACCTCATGATGCGAAGACATTCACTTATATAGGTGAGTTGGTTCCAGATTTGTACCAATCCGTGAATAAGTACAAGTGAGGAATCAAACTAGATAGGAAATCTAAGTGAATTGACTAGGCAGTATGAGATGTAGACAGAATAGATCTAACGTTGAATAGGCAGAAACCACTTTCGGTAAACAGGATGAATCTTGAAGATCAAAAAGGTGGTAAAAATAGAGTCATAATAACCGCACGAAGAACTGCTAGATGGGATGAATGGGAGACCGAGCAGTTCAGCCCATCGTGCCCTAACTTGGCGACGGAGGACACCTACGGCGACGGCGGAGAGGACGATGTCCGCTGCCGGCGTGAGGACGGCGTCGGAGAAGTCGCGGCAGCTAAGCGCTTCGTCGCCGGCGTCGTCGCGAGCTAGCGGTGGCGCTAGGGTTTTGACGGAGGTGGAGAGGTGGAAGAAGGATTTCTTTACCGCAGGGGACAAGTATTTATAAGTAGGTGAGAGACACAGTGCAATTACGCTGGTGCCCCTGGCGGTTCACATCTGAGGGGTACGTGGCAAGCATGCAACATACTCAGAGTTGTCCCACGTTCCCACGCCCGCCAGGCATGTCGCAGAGTTGTTCCGGCTTCTCCGGATTTCAACAATAAAGATAATTCATTTAAAACAGATTTAATGTTTGTCTCTTTGCCTTCTGCTGACTAGGATGCAGAGAAGACATTTGACAGTTTCAATAGAATGCATATGATTTGGACAGATAGAGTTTGAGATAGGAAGCATAGAGAGGTTGGGGTCCGATCACATTCACTTAGTTCAAAAGATTCAATCTTGAAGACATAGCTATAAGTGAATGCTGTAGAGGACAGAACACTAGTATATATATATATATATATATATATATATATATATATATATATATATATATCAGAAAGCAATCAAATCATCATAGTGTAGAAAAAGTCATGAAGATAAATTGAACTGTAGACAAACCAAATACGAAGTCATTGCAATATAACGCCATGAGTGAAACACTTCAAACAGAGAAAGTTGGTGGTGGCGTTACCCACCATATAGGAAGTATTAGACCCATACACGGCGCACAATTATCATGGCGCTCCGAAGTCATATTCCATGTTAATGTATTCACACTCAGAGTGTAAATCTTCATTGATTGAAGATATACATTACTTTGTGTGTTGCACATCTAAGTCATCAACATGCATAAGTGTTAGGATGTGTGCCTGATCACAGGACATTAGAGGATTCCAATCTATTTAGCTCACACCGTAACTTGCAAAACCTTTTCTCATCCAAGGGCTTCGTGAAGATATCTGCCAGTTGCTCTTCAGTGTTGACGTGAATGATATCGATATCTTTCTTCATAACATGATCTCTGAGAAAGTGATGACGAATTTCAATGTGCTTTGTCTTCGAGTGTTGGACTGGATTGTTGGCTATTTTGATGGCACTTTCGTCGTCGCAGAAAAGAGGTACTTGTTTCAGGTTGATGCCATAATCCTTGAGAGTTTGCTTCATCCATAGAAGCTGAGCACAACAGGATCCAGCAGCAATGTATTCAGATTCAGCAGTTGAGAGTGATACACAGTTCTGCTTCTTTGAAGACCAACAGACAAGTGATCGACCAAGAAAATGACATGTGCCTGATGTAGACTTGCGACCCACCTTGTCACCAGCATAATCAGCATCTGAGAATCCAACCAAATCCGAGTGTTGGGGTGTAAGCCAAATATCGAAGAATTCGCTTCACAGCTAAGTGATGCGATTCCTTTGGTGCGGCTTGGAATTGAGCACACATGCAAACACTAAGCATAATATCTGGCCTAGATGCACAAAAATAAAGCAAAGAACCAATCATGGAGCGGTATACCTTTTGATCGAACTCTTTACCATTGTCGTCGGGACCAAGATGGTGTTTGGCTGGCATTGGCATCGTGTAGCCTTTGTAGTCTTCCATTCCAAACTTCTTCAGACAATCTTTGAGGTATTTTTCTTGAGATATGAAGATGCCATTTCTTTGCTGACGAATTTGAAGACCAAGGAAGAACTTCAGCTTACCCATCATGGACATTTGATATTGCTCTTGCATCATGTACCCAAACTCATCACTATACTTCTGGTTGGTGCAGCCGAAGATTATGTCATCCACATACATTTGGCACACAAACAGTTCACCATCATATGTCTTCGTGAAGAGTGTGGGATCGAGGGATCCAGGTTTGAAGCCTTTGCTCTTTAGGAAGTCTTTGATTGTATCATACCAGACACGAGGAGCTTGTTTGAGGCCATACAGTGCTTTGTTTAGCTTGTACACCATATCAGGATGTTTTGGATCTTCAAAGCCAGGTGGTTGTGCGACATATACTTCTTCTTCAATCTTGCCATTGAGAAATGCACTCTCTACATCCATTTGATATAGCAAGATGTTGTGATGATTAGCGTAAGCTAGCAGTATGCGAATAGCTTCAAGCCTAGCAATAGGAGCAAATGTTTCATCGAAGTCAATTCCTTCAACTTGAGTATATCTTTGAGCCACAAGACGTGCTTTGTTTCTGATGACTTGACCATGCTCATCTTGCTTGTTTCGATATATCCACTTTGTTCCAATAATGTTATGCTTGCGAGAGTCAGGTCGCTTGACGAGTTCCCATACATTATTCAGCTTGAACTGTTGAAGTTCTTCTTGCATGGCTTGAATCCATTCAGGTTCCATAAAAGCTTCAGCAACTTTCTTGGGTTCTGATATTGACACAAATGAAAAGCGCCAACAGAAGTTTGCTAGCTGTGTTGCTCTTGATTGAGTGAGCGGACCAGGTGAATTGATGCTGTCAATTATCTTCTCTATTTGAACTTCATTTGCAACACGAGGATGAACAGGACGAAGATTTTGCTCTGGCTGATCATTGTCATCATTGGGAGGATTGTCTTCGGTCTGAGCATTGTCTTCAGGTTGATTTGGTGCAGAGATGATAAGTTCCTCTTCAGGCTGTGCTTCAGATGGCATGATTTCACCAGTTCCCATCAGCTTGATAGACTCGTTTGAAGGAGCTTCATCTAGTGTACTTGGCAGAATCTCTCTCTGTGAACCATTGGTTTCATCAAATTTCACATCCACAGTTTCAACGATTTTGTAGAGATAAAGGTTGAAGACTCTGTAGGAGTGTGAATCCTTTCCATAGCCAAGCATGAAGCCTTCGTGAGCCTTAGGTGCAAATTTTGACTTGTGATGGGGATCCTTGATCCAGCATCTAGCTCCAAATACTCTGAAGTAACTGATGTTTGGCTTCTTGCCAGTAAGGAGCTCATAAGATGTTTTGTTCAGAAGCTTATGGATGTACACACGGTTGATGATGTGACATGTCGTATCAATAGCTTCAGGCCAGAACTTTCTTGGTGTCTTGTACTCATCTAGCATTGTTCGAGCCATCTCAATGAGGGTTCTGTTTTTGCGCTCAACGATGCCATTTTGCTGAGGTGTGTATGGAGCAGAGAACTCATGAGTGATTCCCATTGTATCCAGATATAGATCAAGTCCAGTGTTCTTGAATTCAGTGCCATTGTCACTCCTTATGTGCTTGATCTTCACGCCATAGTTGTTCATTGCTCGATTTGCGAAGCGCCTGAAGACATCTTGCACTTCAGTCTTGTAAAGAATTATATGAACCCATGTGTATCTTGAGTAGTCATCAACAATGACGAAGCCATAGAGACAGGCAGTAGTTGTGAGAGTGGAGTAGTGAGTAGGTCCAAATAAGTCCATGTGTAACAGCTCGAAGGGTTGTGATGTTGTCGTGATTGTCTTCGAGGGGTGCTTTGCCCTTGTCATCTTTCCAGCTTCACAGGCACCACATAGATGATCCTTTTTGAACTTGACATCCTCAATGCCAATGACATGCTTCTTCTTGACGAGTGAGTGTAAGTTCCTCATGCCAGCATGTCCTAGCCTTCGATGCCAGAGCCAGCATTCTGAAGCTTTTGTGAGAAGACATACGGCAAGCTGTGGACCTGCTGAGAAATCTACCATGTATAGATCATCTTTTCGATACCCTTCAAAGACTAGAGATTTGTCAGATTCCATTAGTACAAGGCAACGATATTTTGCAAATATCACAATCATGTTCAAGTCACAAAGCATTGAGACAGACATTAAGTTGAAACCAAGGGATTCAACAAGCATCACTTTATCCATGTGTTGATCCTTTGAGATTGCAACTCTACCTAGACCCAATACCTTGCTTTTACCAGTGTCAGCAAATGTAATGTGACTCTTGTCGGATGGACGTAAGGTTGAGTCCATGAGAAGACTTCGATCACCAGTCATATGGTTTGTGCATCCACTGTCCATAATCCATTCTGAAGCTTTTGGTGATGTGTCTACAGTGCAGTTAGGAGGATAGGCTTCACAAGAGTGTTGTGAAGCATAAGCATTTGACACATATAGGGATAGTCACAACTTATATCAAAGTTAGGACATAGTATGACTAATAAGAGATTCAGATGTGAAGTATATAGAATGACATTTTATCGTGCGTCCTAAATGAGTTTTAGGTCCCCAGCAATAGTATCGGACGCCATTGATTGCTGGCTGGACACCGTTTTCTGCAAAAGAGAGTTAGTTCTTCTTTGCCACCCACATCTTCAGTGGTGGCTTAGAAGCAATGAGTCTAAGTGCAGCATCTGAGAATTTTGGCTTTGAAGCCCTAGCAAATAGCCTTGCAGGAGATGAATGATACTCATATGAATAAGCTGAAAATTTCTTAGTCCTATGAACATAGCGGTTCGAAGATACACTCTCATATTCATAAGTCTGAGCATGATTTCCCTGCAAAACATTGGCGTTAGGGTGACTCATGTGAGTCACGTATCTATATGAAGCCTTTGGGCCACATGAAGCTATAGGTCTGGGGTTTGTCTTCTTCCTTGGTGGTGTCATGACGACATTTACAGGAAGATTCTCAATGTACTTCTTAGGTACCCAGATCTTCTTCATAGGTGGTCCATTCCTGCAGTTAGTACCAATGTACCTGGCAAACACTTCACCATTCTGATTTTTGAACATCTTATAGTTTGCATCAAAGGATTCATCAATGATAATAGGATTAGCACAGGTAAAGCCAGATAAGGTGGATGGATCTACTGAAGGTTCCTTTGCAGCAACCCATGTGGTTTTGGGGTACTGCTCAGGCTTCCAGTACGAGCCATCAACATTCATTTTCCTTTAGAACCCAACACCCTCCTTCCTAGGGTCTCGGTTCAGAATCTGCTTTTTGAGGACATCGCAGAGAGTCTGATGTCCCTTCAAACTTTTGTACATCCCTGTTTCAAGCAATGTCTTCAACATAGCATTTTCATCAGCAACAGCAGTGGTATCCTCCACAGAGGGGTTAGTAGCCACATCAGTAGTTGAAGACAATGAAACAGTAGCAGCAGTGGAACATTCAGCAACAGATGTAGCGTTATCACGCTCAATGCATTTTAGACATGGTGGTTCAAATCCATCCTGAGCGGAACTGATCTGTTGAGCGCGAAGTGACTCATTCACCTTTTGAAGATCTTCATGAGCCGCTCTCAATTTCTCAAGCTCTTGTTTCCTTTGAAGATAATCATAGGAGAGCCTTTCATAAGTAGTTGAGAGCGATTCATGACGACCTTCAAGTTCCTGGTACTTAGCATGAAGATTTTTTATGTCATCAACTAAGGACTGTGAACGTGTCATTTCAGCGTCCAACAGGTCATCGCTTTTGTCTAACAGTTTTTGAGTATGTTCCATAGCCTTTTGTTGTTCAGTTGCAATTTTAGCAAGTGTTTTGTAGCTGGGTTTGGATTCACAATCAGAGTCATCTTCACTTGAAGTTTGAAAGTAAGCATCGTGTGATTTTACCTTGGCACCACGTGCCATGAAGCAGTAGGTGGGAGTAGGATCGTCTTTGTCATTAGCTTCAGCATTGGTGTGGAAGTCATTGTCTTCAGTGTTGAAGATGGACTTGGCGACATAGGATGTGGCTAGAGCCAGACTTGCAACGCCAGGGTCAGACTCCTCTCCAGACTCCACCTCCGCCTCCTCCGAAGCAGACTCCTCCTCTGAATCCATTTCCTTGCCAACAAAAGCACGAGCCTTGCCAGATGAGCTCTTCTTGTACGATGAAGACTTGGAAGAAGACTTAGAAGACTTTGAGGATTTCTTCTTCTTCTTGTCATCGGAATCATATTCCTTGCTTTTCTTCTTCTTCTTCTCATTGTCCCACTGTGGACACTCAGATACGTAGTGACCAGGTTTCTTGCACTTGTGGCAGGTTCTCTTTTTGTGGTCATGGGTGGAAGCTTCATCATTCCTTGAGCTGGATCGTGAAGACTTTCTGAAACCTTTCTTCTTAGTGAACTTCTAGAAGTTCTTCACAAGCATAGCAAGTTCCTTTCCAATGTCTTCAGGATCTTCAGAACTGCAGTCAGATTCTTCTTCAGATGAGGAAATAACTTTTGCCTTCAAAGCGCGAGTTCGGCCATAGTTTGGGCCATAGATATCTCTTTTCTCAGATAGCTGGAACTCATGTGTGTTGAGCCTCTCAAGAATATCAGACGGATCGAGTGACTTGAAGTCAGGACGTTCTTGTATCATGAGGGCAAGGGTGTCAAAGGAGCTGTCAAGTGATCTCAGCAATGTCTTGACGATTTCATGCTTGGTAATCTCAGTTGCGCAAAGACCTTGAAGTTCATTTGTGATATCAGTGAGGCGATCAAACGTGAGCTGGACATTTTCATTGTCGTTTCTCTTGAAGCGGTTGAAGAGGTTGCGAAGAACACTGATTCTTTGATCTCTCTGGGTTGAGACGCCTTCGTTGACCTTGGATAGCCAGTCCCAGACTAGCTTCGACGTTTCCAGAGCACTCACATGGCCATACTGTCCTTTGGTCAGATGACCACAGATGATGTTCTTTGCAGTAGAGTCCAGTTGAATGAACTTCTTGACATCAGTGGGGGTGACACCTTCACCAGATTTGGGAACGCCATTCTTGACGACATACCAGAGGTCGACATCAATGGCTTCAAGATGCATACGCATATTATTCTTCCAATAGGGATATTCAGTTCCATCGAACACGGGGCAAGCAGCGGAGACCTTGATTATCCCTGCAGTCGACATAGCTGAAACTCCAGGTGGTTAAACCGAATCACACAGAACAAGTGAGTACCTTGCTTTGATACCAATTTAAAGTGCTAGTATCGACAAGAGGGGGGGAGGGTGAATAGGCGATTTTTATGAAAGTCTCCAAAACTTGGAAGTTTCGAAGACAAACAACAGAAATGACCTAATTGTTATGCAGCAGAAGATAAACTACCCTAAGCAAGCCATAGTCAAGTATGCAATGATGTGAAAGTACATGACTAATAACAGCAAGGTAGTAAGGATGAGGATATAAGATAGTATGAAGCCAATCAATAGTAGTAGTCAAGCAATGAAGTCAAACAGATACACAGATAGGCAATGACTTCACGAAGACAAACTTAAGTAAGGTTGGGAAGGGATAGAACCAGTTGTTTGTTGAAGACACAGGATTTGTTAGACCAGTTCCAGTTGCTGTGACAACTGTACGTCTGGTTAGGGAGGCTGAGATTTAACTCAGGAGACCGTGTCTTCACCTTATTCCCTTGAGCTAAGGACACCCAGTCCTCGCCCAATCACTCTGGTAAGTCTTCAAGTGAGACTTCCAAACCTTCACAGACTTCTTTCACCGGCAATCCACAATGACTCTTGGATGCTCAGAATGCGACGCCTAACCGGCTGGAGGATTCACAGTCCTCAAGTGTAATAAGCCTTCAGGTCACACAGACAGAAAGGCTTCAGTGATGCCTAACACTCTTTGGCTCTGGGTGTTTGGGCTTTGTCCTCGCAAGGATTTTTCTCTCTCTCAAATGCTTCGAGGTGGGTTGCTCTCAAATGACAAAAGCTGTGCACTTACTCTGAGCAGCCACCAATTTATGGTGTAGGGGGTGGGCTATTTATAGCCACAGGCAACCCGACCCGATTTGTCCAAAATGACCCTGGGTCACTGAGGAACTGACACGTGTTCCAACGGTCAGATTTCAAACACACGCAGCAACTTTACTTGGGCTACAAGCAAAGCTGACTCACTTCAGTCACTCTGACTTAGTTCACTTGGACCCCACTTAACAGTACGGTGGTTCCTATGACTCAACAAAGAAGAAAAGGAAACTACGAAACCACACAGTCTTTGCGCTTCATAGTCTTCACGCAATGTCTTCTCATGTCATAGTCTTCAATATGAATATCTTCTCATACCACCATTGTCTTCAATGTTTTCATACATTTTTAGGGGTCATCTCCGGTAGGTAAACCGAATCGATGAGGGACACTACCTGCGTTATCCTGCAATTCTCACAAACGCATTAGTCCCTCAACCAACTTTGTCGTCAATACTCCAAAACCAACTAGGGGTGGCACTAGATGCACTTACACAACCCCTTGGACGTATAAAAGGAGCCCGAGGCATACGAGAGGAGGATTCGAACTTTTCGATGGAACACGCGTAGCAGCTAGTCAAGGTTCAAGTACACCAAATATACATTCAAAGCAGGACTAGGGTTTTACACTTCCCATCGGCCCGAACCTGGGTAAAAATCCTTCGTGTTGATTGTTAGACCTACTCTTTGGGCATTCCTCTTCCCCGCCAACCGTAGAAGGGATCCGCGTGATCCCATAGGTGTCGTTTCCCTGACATCTTTGGCGTGCCAGGTAGGGGGAGGAGGTTGTGCTAATCTGGTCTAGTAGTTGGTAAGTCAGTTTCTTCATCACCATGGCTCCAAATAAGAAGACGATCATGGCGATCGATTCGTCTGGAGCCGGTCTGCCCATTCCAGCACGGATGGGCGACAGGGTAGACGCTGGTGGCAGCGCAGATCAACACCACCCACACCATTCTGGTACCAGGAGCCAGGCGAGCGGCATCGTTCGCAGCCACAATGGTTATCCGCGCGCCACTGCACCCAAGGACGGAGCCATGCTACCTACGGGTGGCGCGGGGACCTCCAAGGGTAGGAAGACGACTCCGCCGACGCATGCACCGCGGTCCTCCCAGGTCGTGCGCGACGAGCAGTGCTGCAACGTTGGTGACCCCGGGCGTCACCGCGGCAAGAGCCCTCAGCATCATTCTCCAGATGCGCAGGGCCGAGATGCACGCCAAGATGCTGGTGAAAAAGGCGCGCGGCCTCGGAACCGTGTTGGGGCTCCTCCTAACGTAGTTAGAAGTCCGAGCACCTCCCATTCCTCGCGTTTGTCGCTGCCACCCACACGAGCAGAATCATTGGCACGAGCACCGCTACTCCTCGACTTTCCTCCTGCTGCGGAGAAGCAAGAAGAGTGGAGGGATGCTATCCAAAGCCTTAATGGCCACGCCAACAGGGATGGTGATGCAGAGCATCCCACGTTAATCCCCATGTACACTCCGACTACTCTCCAAGCCCTAAGAGGACATATGATGAGACCTCGAACATACGCCATTGGACACAAGGTGAACTCGCTCCTCTATGAATCATCACTTTCCACATGTGAGACATGGCTACTACCTCAAACATATGTGCTATGCATGACCAGGAAACAAGAGGAAGGCCATGGAACAGCTACGAGCATTGGACAAGACGGCGGGGACACCAAGCGCGAGGAACAACAGGAAGAGCTACCAGGAAGCTACAGCTCCTGGACGTCCGACGACCTCCGGATGACCGACGATCTCCGGACGTCCGATGCTTGGAGACTCCACCAGCCAGATTGTCTCCAGCCGAGGCAACCTACAGCGCCCGGACGACCGCCCGACACCGGACGCCCGACTCTCATCAGCGCCCGGACGACCGACCCCGACCGGACATCCGACACTATCAGACCAGAGCCAAAACATCGGAAGTCCGAAGACTTCCGGACGACCAAACGCCCGCGAGCGACCGGACGACCGACAACCATCGAACGTCCGACGCCTATCTGCGCACAGAAATCGGGCCCGAGGCCCATGTATCCCTCTCCCACTTACCCCTTCGTGGACCTAGACTATAAATACCCCCTACCTCCTCCTAGCTAGGGTTATCATTGTGATAGCTCATATTTGCTATAGAGCTTTGCTCATCCACTTGGTTACTTCTCGTCGGAGTCCACGACCTCTTCGGAGAAGATCCCCCAAGCGGATTCAATACCCCATCATGGGAAGACACTTCAAGACCTCCTCACGGAGAAGACCTTTTGTATAGTCCTTTGTTAACCTTGAATCGTGTATCACTCTTTGTGTTTTGAGGATCTAGCATATGTGTGACCATATCTTGTTGGTTGAGTGATTTCTCTCGTGTTTCCCCGCGTGATTTCCCCTCGTGTTCTTCGTAGGATTCCCTCCAATCGTGAGAGATTGGGCATCTAGGGTTCTACCCTACATCATCTTGGTGTCATGAGCCACGTTGATTCGTATTTGGAGCCCCTACCCTTTGTTTTCTAGCTTGATTTTGTTGTGTTCTTCCCCAATTTCGAAAATTCCCCACCAAAAATAGCCCAAAATATTTTTGTGATTTGTTGGTCTGATTATGTTTTGTTCATTTTGATCCATGGATTTTCTTGGTTTCAAGTGGATCTAGCATCTCCCCAATTTTCCCCACTTTCCATCCACGAAATCTCATCAATTTTGGCCCCGAAATCTCCATTTTCCGCCCAAAATCGCATCCCGAAACTCGGATCTCGAGTTGACCCCGACCCATCGGACAACCGACGTTTTTCCGGACGTCCGTAGCCTCTGGAACCGTCGGACGACCGACACTTACCGGACATCCGACACCCCCGATCCAGTACTAAAACATCAGATTTCCGGCCACCGGTCATCCGACCCTTATCGGACGTCCGACCCCTATGAAAACTGACTTCGGCTGATATTTGTTTTGCCCATAACTAATTCATCTGAACTCCGGTTTTGACGTTCTTTAGCTCGTTTTGAAGCTATTGGCATCCCCCGTCCCACAAAAATACTTCCAACATCATTTGACTCCATCAAATTTTTGGAACTTTGGCATCTTTGCCTAGGGCTTCCACCATATCATGTACATAACCACCATAGACTTCCGCAACCTAACCCATTTTGTTCCCCATAGCATTAGTGGTTGCTTGAGTAGCAATTCGAGTCTCCTAAGGTGTTTTGGCTACTTAGGGATGGTTGCTTCTTCATCATCCACCACCACCACTTCCGCATACCCATTGCCCACCATACACTTCCGCCACCCAAGTTAACCCAATTTTGTTTGAGCTTATTTGAGTTGTGGCTTGTGTATCCTAAGGTGTTTCGGCTACTTAGAGGCGGCAACTTCAAGTTTGACACGTGTATAGCCCATCATTCCACTTCCACATTGCTGAGGGCAAACTACCACCGCATTCCGCTATCACCATTTGACATTTTCCTTTGGAGATTTTAAATTTGCGGTTTTCCCATTTCCTAGGGTGTTTTGGCTAACTAGGAACGGGTCAACATCGGCAATACCGCCTCTCATCATCGCCACGGATGGTAACCTCGACGACACCATTGTACATTCTCCTTGCCATTACATTGTTAACCCCTAGCCCTTTTTGCGCCACTTGCCTATTGAAACTAGCCATTTGAGTATTGCCGACAACGTTACTTGTTCACATTAGTGATCATTGGTCTAAACCTTCCATTGCATATATACCATATCATATTAGTATCATTTTGGTATCATATCATCTCTTGTGCCACAAGTTTGTTCCCGAATATATACGATTGCTATCTTGGTCTGTGCGTTGTGCAAAAGTGGCCATACAAAAAAAGAATAAGCTTTTAAGCAAAGAAAAAGAGAAAAACAAAGAGGTTGTAAGCAGCCATAGCATCATACCACATTGCATATAAGATTGTCATATCCGATCATCTTGGATCATACCGCCTGAACACCTTACATACATAGCATACTTGGGATAGAAGTTGATACATTTTGCATCTTATAGGTTGTGCACAAGTGTCGTATCTTCCTATTGAGCAATCGTGCTAGCATCTCTCTAAAGTTGTGCAACACGAGCGTTTTCCATGGATTCCACATTTTGTGCTCATTCCTTGGTTGCACGACCCCATTTATCTATCCGTGTGTGTGTTTCCGTGTGCCACATATTGCTATTGGTCTACATGTTTCACTTGCGAATTTGTGAATCTCTTTCAACATTATTGACTCTTGCTAACATTTTGCATCAAATGTTTTGTGCCACTATCCTCACCGAACTCCACCATAAGCCTTATTTGTGTAGGTGTAAGAATTGACGAGATCGTACCAATTGTGCTATTTCCATATTACATCATTAAGTGATCGTTGATCCATCTTCAACATCGGTCAAGGTACATTTGGTCTAGTTCTTCTCTTTCTCCCACTCACATTTGCTAAAGTCTTGTGATCGGTAGGCAAGGCATTTCATCTCCGGTCTTCGACAACAAGGACGGCGTGAACAACTACATCACCAAAGCGTCCATCTTCGGTCTACAACAACAAATGCAAGGTGCCCATTCTACCTTGCGAGAGTGCATCGAGAACCTCTCCATCGACATTCGTCACTCCGAAGCAAGGAAAAGGGACTACATCGATAACAATCTTTCCGCACACAAGGAGGAGCAAGATGCAAGGATGGAGGAGATTCGGGCCTTAATCAATCTACTTCCCCATCGTCATCTTCAAGGCGGCGGCGACCAAGTCGACCATCTTCGGAGCACCCATGCGATACAAGTGCAATTCGTCCATGTCCACATCTACATGGAGACCACCATCACGTTCATGATCCACATCGTGATGAAGGGTAAGTCACCTCCAAGCATCATGTGCACGACGTTGATGAACGCCATCGAGCTCAAGCACGGCAACGACACCATCATCATGAAGATGCTCGCCAAGCACACATGTACAAGTCCCAACAATCCCTACTTCACACCAAGTCCAAGCTTCATGAGAAAAAGAGAAGACCGCGAGACGAGCACCACTAAGACGGAGCTACGGCTACCACCACCACTTCAGCATCTTCGCCAAGTGCTATCAAGGCATCTTCGCCTTTGGACGTATGGCATCTTCACCTACTTCCCATGAGTACACCTACAATGACTTCATCAAGTCCAAGGCGACCACCTACAAGTGAGGGCGACACTTCCATCTTTGGAATCCCCTCAAGGAAGATGGCCGAGCATGGGAAATTTCCTTCGGTCATAGAGACGAGCTATGAGGTGCCACATCATATGGGCCCCCTACAACAAGACGATGACAAGAAGGTCGAGCAAGGGCCATCCCCTTCGACCACGGTGACGAGCACGGACCTCTTCAACAACATGAAAACAACGCCCATATTGGACTCATACTCCGAGTCAAGCTACGCGACCGACATGGAGACATTTTGCACCAACATCTCTTCGACACCCACATATGAAGAGATGCCCCAAGTGCCATGTGAGGAGAGCCACTACCACATGAGTGACATGAGTGACTCCACCATACGTGACATTGAGAGCATTTCCTATGAGAGGATGAGTGTGACCACCACTAGCCCCACACATGAGAGCATGCCACACATCCTATGTGAGCTTGGGAGCCATTTGAGTGACTCCACCAACCATATGAGTGAGAGCATCTTACCGGGAGTGAGTGAGCCACAACACTTAGTGAGTGAGGTAGTTGACACGGTATGTGAGGCCACTATGATTTCTAATGACTTAACCTCTACTCCGAGTGTGTTTTCTCTGGTGCTAGGTCTCCTACATGACAACATGCCTATCCTCGACGAGTCCATCCCTCCAATGGAGACGACGATGGCCATGGTGGATGATGATGCACCCCCCACATGGTTCCATCAAGATGAAGATGACAACGAGTGGATCTTCGACACCTCACCTACAACACATGAGCGACGCTCCAAAGGTAACATAGGTGATGGTGCTTCTCTTGTCCCACTAGTGGACTCACTTGACATCAGTTGCTCCTATGATGTTGATCACCCTATGGATTCTTCACATACTATGTCTTGTTTCGATATGCCACCCATTTATGATGAATATGATGATGAGCATGTTGAATTGCCTACTTGTGATGCTATGCTCCATAGGATATCTTGTGAAAATTCTTTTGGTCACATTATGTTCGACAACCCATTAAACTTGTCATATGCTATGAGTGAGATCTCCTATATTGAATCATTTCAATCTCAACATAGTAAGTATGCATGCCCCATTAAAATAAATCATTTGCACTTATGGCATAGATGATGAGATGATGGTCATTGGCTTTTGTTTTTCATGTGATGATATTGCCATGATTTACATGATTTGCGCAGTTCATCTACTATGCCATGCCAAGATCACATAGAACCAAATATGCATTGTTTTGAATGTTGTCAATATTTTCCATGTGATGTTTACATTAATGCTCATGAGGAGACCACAATAGTTTCCTCATACATACTAGGAGATCTTGATGCATTTCATACTTTGCATGATTCCCAGATTGCGTGCACCATATGCATTCCATGAATAACAATGTTCTACATATTTCTCATGATGCATTACATCCTTTGAATCTCAATTATGCTCTACATAACAACAAACCTCTCATGATGGACGACATGTTTCTATATCACGCATCTCATTTATTTGAGCATTGGATATTTTGTGCTAACCAACACAAGCACGTGCACATCATGATGGATGATGTGTACATATACCACGCACACACAATTTTTCCTTTGTCTTTGTTTTGTGTAGGTACTCGCGTATACACGTCAACCTCTCAATCCCAAGAGTTGACGAAACAAGCTCTTGAGAGCAACGGTGACTTGGGATCCCATGGACTATCCTTACCACCGTTCCCTTAGAGCAAGGACTATGCGCATATCTTCTACTTAGCTCTCACACGGCTATGGGCTATTTACCACTTGTCACCTTATGCCCATACTATCGTGTTCACTTTGCATGTTATGCCTCTTTACATGATTTTGCCATGCAATTGTGACCCTTTCTTGCAGCTACCCATGATTCACCATTATACTACTCCTATGTGTATTTGCATGCTTGGTGGAGATACTAGTATCTATTGCCATGATCTCTTTGTGCCCCATGCTATTGATGCTTGTTGTGTTGGGAGAGTCATGATGTTCCATTGCTATTTACATATAGCCTCTCACCAATACATTGATGAGATTTTTCTCATATCTTGCTTTCATGCTTGTGATATGTCATGTGCATTATTCATGCCCACTATTTGCTCACATGACATCCTTGCCATGATTCCCTCTAGAATGTTGCATCTTCGCACTACTAGCTTGCTTGACTTGATCGCTGTGATTGCTTGCTATGTTGCATCACCCATGTTCCACTCTTACTCGCTTTCTTGGGTTGATGAAATATATGCTCATGCCTATCACATGATATATCTTGCTCATTATCACTTGCCTCCAATAGTTGCATTATGCTTATTGACCGTGGAGACTTGGACATATTACTTGTGAAGCATGCTTGTTTACTTGAGCCTCTTGTATTTGGTTGTTCTTGCATCATATGCCTCCATACTATGAAATGCGCCCTTGTCCTTTCTTATGATGAGCATGATGCATACACTTGTTGGGTATCTTACCACATGAATGAAAAGTTTTGCATTTCTGCTAACCTCATTTGTTTTTCCTAGTGTTTGTCATGTTCTTTCGTTTTGAAGGATTCACAAGTCATTACCGTCATGAGACATATTGGTTATGTGAAGGCATACATGATGTGCAACTCCAACATCTTCGGGAACATTCATGAGGTGAACTCCTTCCCTTTGAGCCATCCTCAAATATGCATATTGGATGGGTCATTCTTTCATTAGTGTTTCCTTCTTGTTGTCTACATGATGCATCTCGCGAACGGAGGAGCAACATTGGAGATTGGCTCTATGGACCTTTACATTGAGGAGCGCTCGGACTTATTGGATGCACCTTTGAACCTCCACTCATGCCATGACATCGATCCATGGTATATCACCACCCATAATAAATTTGCACCCAATGCATGGATTGGCTCACATTGTGCTTGTCTTGTTGCATCTATTTCCATGTCATCCATGATATATGAGCTTGTGCACTTCCTTAGTAAATTTGTTGTGATCTTCCTTGATGGCATATTCATACATCATGATCACATTGTCCACCATCAATTGCATGATAACATACACACATTGAGCATACATTGCCATGTTCATGCTTTTGATACACCATCCCATTATGACATCAATTTGCACAATGGTGAAATTAATCACATTTAAAACACCTTTGTGCGTACAACAAATGCTTTTGCTCCCATTAATTCTTTGCATATCATTCTACATCTTTTGGATAAGCATCATGTGTCTTGCCACACACAATCTTGTCGAACGGACTCATACTTACTTCATGGACACTTTGTGTGCGCTAACCATTGTATTTCTTAGTGTCGCTTGTGTTTGCTCTTTTTGCATGTCTATCACTCCGAAGACACCTTGGAGTACTTGTATTGTGCCATGTCTTCAACTTCGTCCAACTACAAGTCCGTCCACGATGACCGTTTCCATGGTGATGAGGATCACGATCCGAGATCGAATCTTTCCCAAGGGGGAACATGATGTGGAGCATCCCACGTTCATCCCCATGTACACTCCGACTACTCTCCAAGCCCCAAGAGGACATATGAAAAGACCTCGAACATACTCCATTGGACACAAGGTGAACTCGCTCCTCTATGAATCATCACTTTCCACATGTGAGACATGGCTACTACCTCAAACGTATGTGCTATGCATGACCAGGAACCAAGAGGAAGGCCATGGAACAGCTACGAGCATTGGACAAGACGGCGAGGACACCAAGCGCGAGGAACAACGGGAAGAGCTGCCAGGAAGCTACAGCACTCGGACGTCCGACAACCTCCGGACGACCGACGATCTCCGGACGTCCGATGCATGGAGACTCCACCAGCTAGATTGACTCCAGCCAAGTCAACCTATAGTGCCTAGATGACCGCTCGACACCGGACGTCTAACACTCATCAGCGCCTGGATGACCGACCCTGACCGGATGTCCGACACTATCGGACCAGAGCCAAAACATCGGAAGTCCAAAGACTTCCGGACGACCGGACGCCCGCGAGCGACCGGACGACCGACAGCCATCGGACGTTCGACGCCTGTCTGCGCACAAAGATCAGGCCCGAGGCCCATGTATCCCTCTCCCACTTACCCCTTCATGGACCTAGACTATAAATACTCCCCTACCTCGTCCTAGCTAGGGTTGGCATTGTGATAGCTCATATTTGAGATAGAGCTTGGCTCATCCACTTGGTTACTTCTCCTCGGAGTTCACGACCTCTTCGGAGAAGATCCCACAAGCGGATTCAAGACCCCATCACGGGAAGACCCTTCAAGACCTCCTCACGGAGAAGACCTTTTGTATCGTCCTTTGTTGACCTTGAATCGTGTATCACTTTTTGTGTTTCGAGGAACTAGCATATGTGTGACCATATCTTGTTGCTTGAGTGATTTCTCTCGTGTTTACCCTCGTGATTTCCCCTCATGTTCTTCGTGTTCTTTGTAGGATTCCCTGCAATCGTGAAAGATTGGGCATCTAGGGTTCTACCCTACATCATATGGCCACCAGGAGGCAAGTCCTTTGCGGTGCGGGACCACCGAGTTGACGCGTGTTGACAATGGAAGGGTAGGAGGCGCCGCAACCACGGTGCACTCCCCTCCACCGCGATAGTGGCGGTCGCCAGCTCGTCGGGTCGACGCCCATGACGACGTATCCACGGCATTGTCCGATCCACGAGCTCGTCGCGACCAACGTCAAGTTCTTCGGGAACGGCTCAAGGAGGATGCTCGAACCACCATCGAGCGGCGACGGGAAGCGTGCCACCAATCTGATAGGCATTCAGGCCCACTGCATATGGGCCTGCGCCGGGGGATTCTGGTGACTTGCCTTATGCAATAACCTGTCCAACATTTACCCGTGAGCTGCGACAGTTCTGGTGGCCCACTACCCGCACCTTCAAACTAGTTGTCCTGGAGAAGTATGACGACAAGACTCATCCATCCGAGTTCCTGAGCATTTACACCATCGCGATGCAAGCTGCCGGGGCTCGGGATGGCAAGGTACTCGCCAACAATTCTCTGTTGGTGCTCAAGCCCAACATCAAGTCATAGTTGATGCATCTGCCGATAGATTCCATCTCCTCTTGGTCGGATCTGTGCCACGAGTTTGTTGGCGCCTTTACTGGTGGCCACGTAGCTCCTGGCCAGGCAAGTGATTTGCATGTCATCCCCAGAAGGATGGTGAATCCTTGCGCAAATACATACAGAGATTCAGCCGGGTGCAATATAATATCCCATATGTTCATCCTGCCGCTGTCATCAGCGTGTTCCTTCAGAATGTGCGCAATCATAAGGTGCATGAAGAGCTGGCGATCAACAAGGTTACGGATGTCACCGAGCTTTATGTTCTGGCCTACAGGTGCGCCCGAGCTGAAGAAGGAGGGAAGCACCCCGGTGAAGATGCCGGCGCGGAAAGTGACTCTGGAGATGAAGACATCATCACCCCTGCAAAGAAGGGCCGACGACGCAACAGGAAGCGCAAGGGCAAGACCGTGCTTGCCGTCAAGGAATCCGGCAATCCCAGCACCGCCAAGAAGGCCAAGGTTGATGATCCCGACAAGGAGATTGCCGGGTGCGACACCTGTCGGGCCTTCGCAGCTGCTGACAAGCAATATTGCAAGATTCATTGCACCAAAGGCTATGAGCTCCAAAACTACCGTCAAGTTGAGCAGATGATGAAGAAGCAGAGGGCTGAGTACGAAAGACGAGACAAAGAGAAGGCCCAGGATGGTGCTGAGGGATCTAGTAAGAAGCGCGGCAGTTGAGGGATCGCCGCGGCAAGGATAAGCAACAAGAGAGGCATGCTCGAGGCCGCGACAAGAAACAGGAGGATGACGATCATGACGATGACGACGAGTCCAGCGAGCACGAGTTTCAGAAAGCTACGGAGGTCATGTGTGTTGATGGAGACGCTTCATTGCATTCTTCCCACCGCCAACTTAAATAGTGGGCACGTGAGATTAATGCGACAGAGCCGATGATCAATGCCCAGAAGCCACTGAAATGGTCCAACACGCCTATCATTTTTTATGCCGAGGATCACCTTGATCGCACAACCGTGGTCAGGTGTTTGCCATTGTTGGTTTCACAAATAATCTGCAACCTCAAGGTGACAAAAATGCTGGTTGACAGTAGGGATGGTTTGAACTTGATCTCGTTCAACGTGATCAAGAGGTTGCAGATTCCTGATGAAGATCTCGAGGAGACGAGTACATTTCAAGGGATCAATCCAGGGAGAAGCCAGCCTAAAGGAAAGGTCACACTACCAGTCACATTTGGTGGTGACCTAAACCTCAGGACAGAGAAGATCGTTTTTGATGTCGCCAAAATGCCATGCCGTATAACGGGATCCTTGGCCGCCCAGCACTGGCCAAGTTCATGGCGGCATCACACTATGCCTACAACAAGCTAAAGATGCCTGGCCCGTTGAGCATCATCACTATCGGCTGCGACAAAAGAGATGCACTCATCTGTGCCGACCAACTCTACCGAGAAGCAGTTGTAGCACCTGCCACCAAAACACTTGCTCCTGCCATTGGAGCTCTCGAGGGGAAGAAGACCGGCAAGGAGATCGGCAAGGCCTCAACCACCGGCAAGAATTCTGGCCCCGGCAAGGCCTCTTGCACCCACTCCGACAAGCGCGCCTCCTCGGAGTGTTGCGTTCCCGATGAGGACATGCCAGAGAGCTCCACTGGCAAGAGCAAGAAATCCAAGGCAGCACCACCAGAAACGAAGAAGGTACCCGTCAAGGAGGACGACACGGGCGGAGCTTTTACCATAAGCTCCACCCTTGAGAGCAAATAGGAAAGCGCGATCGTCACCTTCCTGCGGGCGAATGTCAATCTGTTTGCATGGCAAGCATCTGACATCCCCGGCGTTCCCAGGGAGGTGATTGAGCACCACCTTGTTGTCTGTCCTCATGCGCGGCCCGTCAAGCAGAAGGTCCGGAAGCAAGCTTTGGAGTGGCAAGAGTTCATCATTGAAGAGATCATGAAGTTGGAAGCGGCAGGCTTGGTCAGAGGAGTGCTCCACCCAACATGGTTTGCCAATCTAGTGGTGGTGCGCAAGGCAAATGGGAAATGGAGGTTGTCTATTGACTATACTGATATTAATAAAGCCTATCCAAAGGATCCTTTCCCTTTGCCGCGCATTGACTAGATAGTGGACTCCACTGTCGGGTGCGACCTGCTATCGTTCCTCGAAAGCTACTCAGGATACCACCAAATCTTCATGACAAAGGAAGATGAAGAGAAGACCACGTTTATAAACCCATGTGGTATGTACTATTTTGTACGAATGCCTTTCAGGCTGAAAAGCGTTGGTTCGACTTTTGACTGAGCGGTCCAAATTGGTTTTGAGCCCCATCTACATAGAAATATGGAAGCTTACATGGATGATATAGTGGTCGAAACCAAGGACAAAGCAACGCTCTTGCAAGATCTGGAAGAAATTTTTGTAAATTTGCTCAAGATCAACCTCAAGCTCAATCCTGAGAAGTGTGTGTTCGGCGTCCCATCCGGCAAACTTCTCGGGTTCTTTGTATCTCAACGCAGAATTGAAGCAAATCCCGACAAGATTAAGGCGATTGGCAGATTGAGGCGCCAAGACGAGTCAAGGACGTACATAGGCTTGCTGGCTGCATTGCTGCTTTGAGTAGGTTCATCTTCAAATCTGTTGAGCATGCCCTGCCCTTTTTCAAAATCTTGAAAAAAACAGGTCCAATGAAATTCACTCCGGAAGCAGAGGCAGCGCTACAAGACTTGAAGAGGAACCTCTCCTCCATGCCAATACTAGTCGCGCCTAAACCGCAAGAGCCGTTGCTGCTGTATCTAGCAGCAACAAATCAAGTGGTCAGTGCTGCGCTAGTGGCGCAGAGAGAAGTTGAAGAAAAAGCAGAGGAAACGGCAAGGCCGTCGGATGACGAGCCAGAGCCTCCCCCGGCAGGGTCTGATGTCGGCAAGGCAGGACCCCCGGCAGAATCTAGTACCGGTAAGAAAGGATCTGTGCAAGCAAGTGAAGTGATACAGAAGAAGAAGATGATGCAGGACCCACTCTACTTTATCAACTCCCTCTTGCAGGGGGCTAGATCAAGATATTCTGGTGTGCAGAAGCTGCTCTTCAGCCTTCTTATGGGCTCGAGGAAGCTGCATCACTATTTTCAGGCACATGAGATCACCGCTGTCACTCGCTTCGCGTTGCAACAGGTCTTGCACAGCCCAGATGCAGCCGGGAGGATCATGGAGTGGGCGTTGGAACTATCAAGCTTTGCTCACAGGTTTGAAAGCACTTCGACAATTCAGAGTAGAGACTTGGTGGAGTTCATAGCAGAATGGACCTCAACGCCTGACGAAGAAATTCAAGAGACCACTCTTCCCGGCAAGGAAATGAGCCATGATTGCATATTTACTTTGATGGGGCTTTCTCGCTGCAAGGTGCTGGTGCTGGTGTGCTACTTGTCGCGCCCACGGGAGAGTGCCTCAAGTACGTAATCCAGATGCACTTTCCTCGGGAGAAATTAACAAACAACACTGTAGAGTATGAGGGACTGCTTTCCGGTCTCAGGATCGCGGCATACCTTGCAATCAGGAAGCTTATCGTCAAAGGTGATTCACAGCTTGTCGTCAAGCAAGTTAACAAAGATTATCAGAGCCCGTTGATAGAAGTCTATTTAGATGAAGTGAGGAAGTTGGAGGAGCGTTTTGACGATCTGCAAGTAGAGCATGTTCCTCGAGCAGAGAACAACATTGCTGACGACCTGTCAAAACGCGTTGCCATCAAGTTGCCCGTGGAACCAGGAACATTTATGCTCCAATTGACTCAGCCATCCATTGAACCATCGACAGGACAGAATAAGCAAAGGAAGGCAGGCCCCGGCAAGTACTTTCCTGCTGAGCTCCCTAGAGCCGCTAGCAAGGAAGTTGCTGGGAACTTCAAGCTTGTCGTGGAGCAACAGGCTCAGGCTGGGCCTCAAGCCCCTGTCGTGGAGACAACTGCGCCCACGGTAGAAGATGTGCCTTTAGTCCTTGCCGTCGAGCCTCAGGCTCCGGCATGGGCACAACACACCGTTCGTTTCCTCCAAACAGGGAACTCCCTGAGGAACAGGAAGAGGCAGAGAAAGTAGCCCGTCGGTCCAACATGTACCAGTTTGTAGATGATGTCTTATACATGAGGAGACCGAACGGCTTGAAATTGAAGTGCATTCCTCAGGAGGACGGACTAGAGTTGTTGGCAGAGATACATGGAGGCATATGTGGCTCTCACATAGGATCAAGAGCCCTTGCTGGCAAAGCATTCTGGCAAGGTTTCTTTTGGCCCACTGCTCTCCAGGATGCAACTGCACTAGTAACCAAGTGTGAAGCGTGCTAGTTCCATTCAAAGAAGCTTCATCAACCAGCTCAAGCTCTTCAGACGATCCCTCTTTCTTGGCCATTTTTGGTCTGGGGGCTCGACATAATGGGCCCCTTTCCCCGTGCTGTCGGGGGCTTTGAGTACTTGTATGTCGCAATCGACAAGTTCACAAAGTGGCCAGAAGTAGAGCCAGTGAGAAAGGTGACAGCACAATCAACTGTCAAGTTCTTCAAAGGACTATTTTATCATTTTGGTGTGCCAAACAAAGTCACCACCGACAACAACACACAGTTCATGAGCTGCACCTTCAGGCAGTATATCTGAGACCTCGGCAACAAAGTTTGTTTTGCTTCTGTTGCTAATGCAAGAAGCAACAACCAGGCAAAAAGGGAAAATGCTGAAGTGTTGTGGGGCCTCAAAACAAGAACTTTCGACAGGCTGCAGAAATGCGGAAGACGCTGGATTGATGAGTTACCAATGGTTCTTCCGTCAATCAGAACGACACCAAATCGAGCCACTGGCCAGACGCCCTTCTCCCTGGTATACGGGGCAGGAGCAGTTCTCCCCACAGAACTCACATACGGGTCACCCTGAGTGCTCACTTATGATGAGCTTGAGCAAGAGCTGTTGCACTAAGATGATGCTACGTTCCTTGAGGAAGATCGTCTTCAGGCTGCTGTGCAAGCCGCGTGCTACAAACAGGCCTTGTGCCGCTACCATAGCCGCAAGGTTCATGCCCCGAAGCCTTGAGGAAGGCGGCCTTGTTCTTTGGCGCGTTCAATCCGCCAAGAATTCCAACAAGTTGACGCCAAAGTGGGAAGGCCCTTATCAGGTAATACGAGTCACCAGGCCCGGTAGTCTGCCTGGAGAACGAAGATTGTATTCCAGTGAGCAATCCTGGAATATCGAACATCTTCGCAAGTTTTACCCATGAGGCGCGTCTGTCGGGACCCCCGGTGAGGGATTCCTGGATTAAGTGGTCCTCGGACAGCCGGACTATATGCGTATGCCGGACTGTTGGACTATGAAGATGTAAAATAGAAGACTTCGTCCAGTGTCCGGATGGGACTCTCCTTTGCGTGGAAGGCAAGCTTGGAGGTTAGGATATGAGTATTCCTTTCTCTGTAACCGACTCTATGTAACCCTAGCCCCCTCTAATGTCTATATAAACCAGAGGGTTTAGTTCGTAGGACAACATCAATCATAATCATAGGCTAGCTTCTAGGGTATTACCTCCATCGAGAGGGCCCGAACCTGGGTAAACATTGTGTCCCTCGCCTCCTGTTACCATTAGCCTTAAACGCACAGTTCGGGACCCCCTACCCGAGATCCGCCATTTTTGACACCGACATTGGTGCTTTCATTGAGAGTTCCACTATGTCATCACCGTAAGGCTTGATGGCTCCTTCGATCATCTACAACAACGCAGTCCAGGGCGAACTTTTTCTACCCGGACAGATTTTCGTATTCGGCGGCTTCGCACTGCGGGCCAACTCGCTTGGCCATCTGGAGCAGATCAACAGCTATGCCCCTAGCCATCAGGTCAGGTTTGGAAGCTTGAACTACACCGTCGACACCCGCAGAGACTTGATCTTTGACGGAATCGGGCCCATGATAGCCGCACCCAGCCGCCACGATGAACATGAGCTAAATCTGTTATCAGGCTGTGTGCAGGAGATTGTGCATGTAAACGTACTGGCCCTAAATCCATAGCAGAGCGCGCCATCCAAGGACGGCAGGCTCAACCTCACCACGGAGGCCGCAGACCGAGCATCGTAGAGCCGAACACAGATCGAACCTGCAATGAGGCCTGTGTCATCGGACCCCTCGAACTCGTCTCTGACCATAGGCTCCGAACCGCGTGTATCCGCACCCATCAAATCTGGCTGGGCGCCGATCTTAGAGTTCAGCTCTGCGGACATCTTCCAACACTCGCCCCTTGGCGATGTGTTAAACTCATTAAAGTCTCTCTCCTTGTCAGGAGATTCTTGGCTGGACTATATTCGGCTTGAGTGGGAAGCGGACGACGAAGAACTTCGTAACCCACCCACCACCCACTTGATAGCCACTGTCGATGATTTGACCGACATGCTTGATTTCGACTCCGAAGACATCGACGGTATGGACGACGATGCCGGAGAAGAACAGGAACCACCGCCCACAGGGCGCTGGACAGCCACCTCCTCATATGACATATACATGGTAGATACACCCAAAGAAGACAATGGCGATGCCAAAAAGGATCCAGTTGAGGGTCAACTTCCTGAGAAGCAGCCTAAGCGCCGACGTCAGCGGCGCCGCTCTAAGTCACGCCATGGTAAAAATAGCGATACAGGCACAAGAGAGAATAGCACTCCGGACGATGCCGAAGGCCCCGCCAAGCCAAGGTTCGAGCAGGCTGAACGGGAAGACGGGTGAGCCAGCCCCGACGAACAGGCCGTGAACGACAATTCGGAGGACAGCAATTACATGCCCCTCTCCGAGGATGAGGTGAGCCTCGGCGACAAAGAATTTATCATGCCAGAGGATCCCGTCGAGCAGGAGCATATTAAGCGACGACTTATAGCCATGGCAAAGATCCTGAAGAAGAAGCAGCAGCAGCTTCAATCTGATCAAGATCTGCTCACGGATAGATGGACTGAGGTCCTAGCAACCGAGGAATACAGACTCGAACGCCCAACCAAAACTTACCCAAAGCGCAAATTGCTACCTCAGTTCGATGACGAAGCGCTGGAGCCAGTACTACCAGCGCATGATGCGGCTGACCGACCACCGCGTGGCCGAGACAAAGCGGCAATTCAGCCCGAACACCAGCCGGCGCCACATCGCCGAACAAATAGAAACACAACGACTCGGGGACACACACATGACCTGCGGTACAACTTGGAGAACAAAGCAGGCCAAACCAGATCGATCTATGGATCGCGGGGGTGCGCCCCAATCCGCAACGACGGCCACCACGCCGGATACAACAAATAGACACCTGTTCGGGCTGTACCGTAGACCGGCTTCCTTCGAGCTGCGTCATGACGTAGCCCGACACTGAGGCGCTGCACACCCCCTATGCTTTACTGACGAAGTAATGGAGCATGAATTCCCAGAAGGGTTTAAACCCGTAAACATTGAATCATATGATGGAACAACAGATCTCGCGGTATGGATCGAGGATTTCCTTCTCCATATACATATGGCCCGCGGCGATGATCTCCATGCCATCAAGTATCTCCCGCTAAAACTCAAGGGACAAGCTAGGCACTGGTTGAACAGTCTGCCCAAAAACTCTAATGGCAGTTGGGAGAACCTGGAAGATGCATTCCTTGACAACTTCCAGGGCACTTATGTCCGACCCCCGGATGCCGATGACTTAAGTCATATAATCCAACAGCCCAGAGAGTCAGCCAGGAAATTCTGGACTCGGTTCTTAACTAAAAAGAACTAAATCGTCGATTGTCCGGATGCCGAAGCCCTAGCGGCCTTTAAGCATAACATCTGCGATGAGTGGCTCGCCCGACACCTCGGACAAGAGAAGCCGAAGTCCATGTCAGCCCTTACAACACTTGTCGGTGTCAAAACTGGCGGATCTCGGGTAGGGGGTCCCGAACTGTACGTCTAAGGCTAATGGTAACCGCAGGCGGGGGACACAATAGTTCGGGCCCTCTCTATGGAGGTAATACCCTACTTCCTACTTGATTGATCTTGATTATATGCGTATTACAAGAGTTGATCTACCACGAGATCGTAGAGGCTAAACCCTAGAAGCTAGCCTATGATTATGATTGTGCTTCTACGGACTAAACCCTCCGGTTTATATAGACATCGGAGGGGGCTAGGGTTACATAGAGTCGGTTACAAAGAAGGAAATCTACATATCCGAATTGCCAAGCTTGCCTTCCACGCAAAGGAGAGTCCCACCCGGACACGGGACGAAGTCTTCAATATTGTATCTTCATAGTCCAACAGTCTGGCATAAGTACATGGTCCGGCTGTCCAAGGACCCCCTAATCCAGGACTCCCTCAGTAGCCCCTGAACCAGGCTTCAATGACGATGAGTCCAGCGCACAGATTGTCTTCGGCATTGCAAGGCGGGTTCCTTCTCCGAATACTCCAAGGTAGATTTTGCACACATGAATCGTGTCCAGCTCTGCAAAACAAATTCCACGTACCACCATAGAGAGCACAATATTCCACAAATCTAATCTGCTGACAACTTTTCATAGCGTGACATCATGCCGCGGCCTAGTCATTATACGAACCGTTTTTCTCAACCTGCTACTACGCGTCTTGCGAGGCGGTTTTATTGGCATGTCTTGTCGAAGCAGAGATCGTGTTCCCCTTATCACGGGATTCTCATCAATACGGGCGTGGGTAACCCAACCATGCCGTTAGTACGACTCCTCGGTTTTAGGCAAGTTCCAAACGGCCACGCGGAGGACACTTGATATTCACCCTCTTTATAAAGAGGCCAAGACCTGTCCTTTTCATTCCACACCCAATCCTTCCCTTCCCCTACCTCAAGTTCCAACACCCAGGGTTCAGTTTAAGCGCTTCAGACCTTCAACCATGTCCGGATCCAACCTTCAAAGCCGGTGGATGGCCTCTTCCGTCACCGAGGAGGACATCAAGAAGCTTAGGGAGGCTACGTATCTGACCGCCGTAATCCTTCATAGGCTACCTACTCAAGGGCAGGTTATCCCCACTCCGGAACCCAACGAGAGTGTTGTATTTGTTTCCCACTTCCTCCGAGGGCTAGGCTTTAGTCTTGATCCCTTCGTTAGAGGGCTCATGTTCTATTACGGGCTAGATTTCCATGATCTAGCTTCAGATTCCTTCCTTCACATCTCGTCGTTTATCGTCGTGTGTGAGGCCTTCCTCTGCATTACCCCACACTTCGGCTTATGGCTCAAGACCTTCAATGTGAAGCCGAAGATGATCGACGGGCGACACACGGAGTGCGGAGGCGCTATAATAAGCAAAGGTGCCAACGCCCTATGGCCAAAGGGTTCCTTCCCGGACGTGTCCTACCTATGGCAACGGGAGTGGTTTTACATCATAGGACCCCGAGGTACAAAGCGGGCACCCGCCCCAGCCTTCCGCTCTGCCCCTCCGCCCCAACTGGCATCATGGGTCAACAAAGGGCTGGACTAGGGGCCAGTTAATGACGTGCTGACTTTGCAAAGCCGCATCCGGGATCTCCTCAAGAGGGATATCAGTCTCTCAAAGTAATTCAAGTAATGTTAGTTCATTGGGTCCTGCCATGCCAACGTCGATCTCTCCGTATGTGGGAGTTCAACCCGGAAGGACCACGAACCATTCAACACTTCTTTGGCGTGACACTTGAAGGGATGTATCGACTATTCTTCGGATCACGAATAAAGTGTCCGGATACCACCGAGGATGCGGGTCTCAACTGCAACCATCCAGATACCCAAGTAAGTAACTCCACGACCGAACATGTTGTCATTATATTTGTCACAACATTATTCTGAAAAAATACCCTCGGCCAGGACTGGATAAGAAAGGCGGAGAAGATCAGGTGTTCGTCCCCTCTTCCCGAAGGCTCGCCGGATCCTGTACTAACTAGGATGCTGGCTCGCGCACCTTATCAAGTGCCATCAGGAGAAGACGAGGGGAGGAATAAAGAAGCCAAAAGCGGGCTTCATACATTACACACCCTACCCGGGGGAATTAGTGGCTCCGAGTTGGAGGATGATCGGGGAGGTGAATCTAGAATCCCCTCCCCCTCGGGAAGAGAAGGACCGCCCCTAAAGACTTGGAAACAGAGGTTTCCAAATGAGGGAAGAAACCTTCACCAGGGGGCCCTGCCCCGGAGGGCATACTTACGGCACAGCGCCCACAAGGGGGCCAGCCGTCAGCCGAGCTGTAAGTGAACAAAGGCACATTAGAGAATATGCCCTACTCTTTTCTTGAGAATAACAACCGAGACATATGTTTTGCAGTCCGGCTCATAGCCCTTCTCAACAATGTTCGTCCTCGGGGCATCTTCTTCCGGAGTTGATGGAGAGCGAAACGCCTCCTCCTGCTTCCCCGCCTCATGAGACGGACAACCCTGAGGTGTCATCGCGGAGGATTTCTCCTGATCCGCAAAGGGCAGAAGGTAACTCTTCGGCCACCCAAAGTCTGGAGTTCTCGTCTCCTAAGGAGACCAACAGAGAAAGCCCGGGATTGTCCGGTGTACAACCGGACACATTGATGGGTCTTTTGGAGCAAGCGGCTATCTCAGAGGCACATCATACCTTAATGGGTACGGTGGTTGAGAGGATGTTTCATCCGCAAAAGGCAAGTTGAATGAAGCCTATACGAGCCTGCTAAGAGGCTTTGAGGTACGCAAAGTGATCTATATATTTTTAACTATACCGCACACGCAAGGTGTGCTTTGTATAGATAGTAGCCCCTGAGACTCTGGTTGCCGTCCAGACGCGGCGAGCAGAGGATCATAGTCTCAGGTAATGATGGCGCTTCTTTCGTGTGCAGGCGGCTGCAGATCCGGCGGCTGACCAAACTGCTGAATTTGCCGAATTGAGGCGGCAACTTGACATGGCGGATGCGGACATCACGCTTGTTAACGAGCGGCTTGACGAGGCATAGGGTATGTGTATTCGGGTGGTCAGCAAATATTAAGAAGAGCATGATGCTAGTATTTATAGTATGCTTTGACTGCAGATGGGGCTGCCACCGTGGAGACCCTTCGGGCTGAACTTGCCCGAGCCAAGGAGCAAGCCAGGAGAAGTGATGCGGCTGCCCTGAAGGCAGCCGAAGAATTAAAAGCCGAACATGCTGCGCATCGCCAAAGTGAGAAATAGCCAACATGACTATTGAGCTACAAAATGCCGCCAGCCGATATGAACTTCTCGAAAGGGAAAACCAAACAAAAACGGCTGACCTAGAGAAGGCCTTGCAAGCAGCAAAGGAAACTCGCTCTGAAATCAGAGCGGCGCAGGAGGAGCTTTGTCAAGCTGGTGATATCGTGGCTGGGAAGCCCTTTTTATTGCGAACGAAGTTTGGCGATCCAAAATATGCCCCTCTTGATCAATTGTGGAGCTCTGCAGACGCATACTTGGATTCAACAAAGAGTGTTGCTGATGCGATGGAGTATTTCAAGGATCGGAAAGATCATGAGGTGGAAAGGTTGTTCTGGTCGCAGTTCAGTGCTCCAAAGCGTCCCCTGCTGTTGAATGAGCAAATGGCCGAGTGGGTCGAGCTCCATAGGTTGTCCGAGCTTTCCATGAAGGCTGTCGTGGATGGCTCTTGCCCGTGTTAAGACATATTGGGTGAAGATGGAGGCCACCGATATTGCAACCAGGGGTCCGCCTGGGGGTCAGGACTCGCCCGAGTACTATTTTGAAGAAGTCCTAGAAGGTGCCCGTTTAATAGAGGTTCAGTGCTCAAAGAATACCATGTTCCAGTGACATGTATCTTGATTGTAAGAACAATGCTTTTAATAATAGATGCTATATTTATACTTTTGCCCGTAAAGTATTGTAGTGCCTCCTGTGTGTCCGTTTATGTATGCATGTATATACACTGAAAGTTTGCAGTCATCGGCTTCAGCCCCACGCATATAATGCAGGGGTGTTCGGCAAAGTGTGTAATCACACTAGATCCAACGTCCTGATCCGTTAAGGAGATGATAGCACGGCGAACAAGGCAATCGGACTATATAGCTTTAACACTTTCACTTATTCATAGGAGTTTGACGGTGGGGCTACTATATAGCCCTTGGTATGTCCGCGCTCATCCGAATAGGGTGCGTCTACATAGGTGACCGGGAAACCAGTCCTTTGTTAATGCGGAGGAACCGCGCAGATTTCGCTAGGTCATCGAGTGGTTGACCAGTCTCTCGCTTTATCATGACAGTCAGTTTTCGGCTTTCTCTACTAAGGTGCTCATCCAGATGAACCAGGGCACAATTGCAGTAGTTCTCCCGGTGTCACCTTAGCCGATAGAGAGGAACGTAAGGTAGCAAAACACAGGAGCCGGGAAAACCCAACTATTGACCAAAGATATGATTCAGAGCTGATGCATATAAGGCCAAACTCGCGACGCCGAACACTCCCGAAGGTATTCGGACTTTTCAACATATACTGGGCTGCGTACCGCCCTCGATAATGAACCCTGAATTTCCAGGTATGTGCATTAGTCTGGCGTGACGAAAGAGCGGTTGTGGTGAGAGCATAGTTCTCAAAAACACATTGATTGCTGCCCTTGTAACATCTATTTTAGAATGGCGAATAATAAACTTGCTGATAACGCCGACCAAAAGGGTTTGAACCAACAAGAGATGATAAAAAAGGTTTACACAGGGTCTTAACCTAAAAAGAAATCTTTGAACGGGGCCCTGCTGCACGTCTGCTCCTTTGTCTCCGTTGTGTCGTATCCTGGAAGGGTGTAGCTCCATGGTCATCTATAAAGAAAAAAGGAAAAGCCTAGGTGAAAGAAACTGGTGTGACCGTGCGGAAAGTTGGTTACTCTTAATGAAGCATGAGAATTCAATTTCTTGAGTGTAAATAGGATCCAGTCGTACTACGGATTCCATTCGTGCGGGCAACCCCTAGCACCACATATTGGGGTATAGCCGTTAGTCAAGCTCAGGTTTATCTGGGCTGATACAAATAGTGGTGCGCCGAACACGTCTAGCCGTGTCCATGGCCTCGACGACCGATTAGTTACTTGGTGTGGAGAGGCCGGTCAGTGGCTCGGCTGCTAGAGCCCCCACATACTCTTCCGCACGCAGGGAACACTCTGTATTTCCGCTAATTGTGATGACGCCACATGGACTTGGCATCTTAAGTTTAAGATAAGAATAATGCGGAACTGCATTGAAACGAGCGAAGGCCATTCTACCGAGTAGTGCATGGTAGCCGCTTCGGAATGGAGCGATGTCGAAGATTAATTCTTCACTTCAGAAGTTGCCGGGGGAACTGAATACAACCTCTAGTGTTAGAGAGCCCGTGCAGCGGGCCTCTACGCCTGGTATTACTCCTTTAAAGGTGGTATTGCTTTGGCTGATTCTTGACGGGTCTATCCCCATCTTGCGGACAGTGTCCTGATATATCATATTAAGACTACTACCGCCGTCCATGAGGACTCGGGTGAGATGGTATCCGTCAATTATTGGGTCGAGCACCAAGGGAGCCGAACCTCCATGCCGGATACTAGTTGGATGATCCCTGCGATCGAAAGTGATCGGGCAGGCCGATCATTGGTTGAATTTGGGGGTGACGGGTTCTACAGCGTATACGTCTCGGAGTGTGCGTTTGCGCTTCCTCTTTGGTATGTGGGTTGCATAAATCATGTTCACTGTTTTGACCTCTGGTGGAAATTTTTTCTGTCCCCCAGTGTTTGGTTGGCGAGGTTCGTCCTCGTCTTCACTTGGCGGCTCCCTCCCCTTGTGTTCGGCGTTTAGCTTGCCGGCCTGCTTGAAGACCCAGCATTCTCTGTTGGTGTGATTCGCAGGTTTCTCGAGGGTGCCATGAATCTAACATGATCTGTCTAGAATTTTGTTTAGGCAACAATCCATCTCTGCTGCCTTTAAATGGCTTTTTCCGTTGACCGGGTCGAGAGCCCCTGAATCTGGCGTTTACCGCCGTGTTGTCTGGGTTGTCTTCATTATTTTGACGCTTGTTTTTATTGCATCGTGGCTTCCCATTGTCGTCCCTGATTTCGGATGTGCCTTGGTCCTAGTGCCGCTGCGGGCCAACCAACTGTCCTCGCCCACGCAAAAGCGGGTCATAAGGCTTGTTAGGGCTGCCATTGTCCTCGGTTTTTCCTGGCCGAGGTGTCTGGCGAGCCATTCGTCCCGGACACTGTGTTTGAAAGCCGCTAAGGCTTCAGCATCTGGACAATCGATGATTTGGTTCTTTTTGGTGAGAAATCTGTTCCAAAGCTTATGGGATGACTCTCCATGTTGTTGGATTATGTGACTTAAATCGTCTGGGTCTGGAGGTTGGACTTAGGTCCCTTGAAAAATGGCCCTGAAAGCGTCCTCAAGTTCCTCCCAACTTCCAATTGAGTTTTCAGGGAGGCTTTTCAACCAGTGCCGAGCTGGTCCTTTCAACTTGAGGGGCAGGTATTTAATGGGGTGGAGATCGTCTCTGCGAGCCATATGGATGTGAAGAATAAAGTCCTCAATCTAGACTACAGGGTCTGTCGTTCCGTCGTATGCCTCTATGTTTACGGGTTTAAATCCCTCTGGAAATTCATGATCCAGCACCTCCTCGGTGAAGCACAGGGGATGCACGGCACCTCTGTATTTGGATGTGTCGTGGCATGCTTCCGACGGATGTAGTGTTCGTTGTTGATTCTGAGCTGGTATTCGATCAGTATAGCCGTTTTGATGGCCGTGATCCTGCGTAGGAGCACGCTCCCTAGATCCATAGATGGACCTGGCCATACCGGCTCCTTTGTCCAGGTGCTCAGGTAGATCGTGTGCTGACTTGTCTGCGGTGTCATTAGCCGCTCTATCTCGGCCACGGGGTGGTCGATCCAGCAGATCGGCCGTATTATTTTTCGGCGGGATGGGTTCTATAGCCTCGTCGTCGAATTCGGGCAGCAGCTTGCGCTTTGGGTAGCTCTTTGTGTGGCGATCGCCATCGTATTTTTCGTCAGTCTCGAGCACTTTGTTCCATCTGTGGTTGAGTGCATCCTGCACAGCCTTAAGCCTTTGCTTCTGCTTCTTTAAGCTCCTTGTTGTGGCGATAAGCCTTTTGTGGAGGTCCTCTTATTCCAAGTGCTTTTCTGGGATGATGAGTGCATCGTCGTCCGGACAATTCTCCTCACGGAGACAGGTTTATAACTTTTATCTTCGGCGTCGCTATGATTGGACAGCGGCCCCGGACTATGTTCACTGTCCCTTGGCTCATCCTGCTCCATCGCTGGGTTCATGGGGTCATTGTTACCTTCAGAGTCATCCGGTGTATTATTCTTTCTTGTGCCATTATCGCCGTTTTTGCTGTGGCGGGATTTAGAGCGGCGCCGCTGACGTCGGCGCGTTGGTTGCTTCTTGAGAGGATTACCCTCCGTTGCATCCTTCCGTTCCTCGCCGTTGTTTTCTTTGAGTGTGTCCACCATGTATATATCATATGATGAGGTGGCTGTCCAACGCCCTGTGGGCGGTGGTTCTCGTTCTTCTCCGGCATCGTCATTAATACCGTCGATGTCTTCGGAGTCGAAATCAAGCATGTCGGTTGAGTCGTCGACAGTGGCTATTAAGTGGGTGGTGGGTGGGTAATGAATTTCATCACGTCCGCTTCCCACTCAAGCCGGACATAGTTCGGCCAAGAGTCTCCTGACAGGGAGATAGATTTTAATGAGCTTAGCACGTCGCCCAAGGGCGAGTGCTGAAAGATATCCGCGGAGCTAAACTCCATGACCGGTGCCCAGTCAGGTCCGATGGGCACGGATGCATGCGGTTCGGAGCCCCTGGTCGGAGACGAGTCCGTAGGTCCAAAGACACAGATCTCCTTAGGAGTAGGATCTGTGTTCGGCTCTATCACCGCTGAGTGTGCGGCCTCCGTGGCGGGGTCCATCCACCCATCCTCGGATGGCACAATCTGCTCCGAATTTAAAGCCAGGGCAGCTGCAGGTGCGACCTCCTGAACACCGTCTGATGGCAGACCTAGGTCATGCTCATCATGACTGTAGGGCGCACCTGTGATGGGTTCGAATCCGTCGAAGATCAAGTCTCCGCGGATGTCAGCAGTGTAGTTCAGGCTTCCAAACCTGACCTGATGGCCAGGGGCGTAGCTATCGATCTGCTCCAGATGGCCAAGCGAGTCGGCCCGCAGTGTGAAGCCGTCGAATACGAAGATCTGTCCGGGGAGGAAAATCTCACCCTGGATTGCATTGTTGTGGACGATTGAAGGAGCCATCAAGCCTTACCGTGACGACACAGTGGAACTCTCAATGAAAGCACCAATGTCGGTGTCAAAACCGGCGGCTCGGGTAGGGGGTCCCGAACTGTGCGTCTAAGCCTAATGGTAACAGGAGGCGGGGGACACAATGTTTACCCAGGCTCGGGCCCTCTCTATGGAGGTAATACCCTACTTCCTGCTTGATTGATCTTGATGATATGAGTATTACAAGAGTTGATCTACCACGAGATCGTAGAGGCTAAACCCTAGAAGCTAGCCTATGATTATGATTGTGCTTCTAGGGACTAAACCCTCCGGTTTATATAGACACTGGAGGGGGCTAGGGTTACACAGAGTTGGTTACAGAGAAGGAAATCTACATATCTGAATTGCCAAGCTTGCCTTCCACGCAAAGGAGAGTCCCACCCGGACACGGGACGAAGTCTTCAATCTTGTATCTTCATAGTCCAACAGTCCGGCATAAGTACATGGTCCGGCTATCCGAGGACCCCCTAATCCAGGACTCCCTCAACGCTCATGACTCTCTTTTGTGCAGGCGAGGATAGCTGGCTAGCTCGTAGCAACAGCACCTCAAGTAAGCCTGGCACTTCCGAAGCCAGAGATAGCAACGGCAAGCCCCGACGCAACAGACACAAGCGTCAAAATAATGGCGACAATGCCGAAGACACGGCCGCCAATGCCGGATTCAATGGCTCCAAGTCCGGTCAGCGGAAAAAGTCATTTAAAAGAAACAATCTGGGCCCGTCCAGTCTGGAGCACATACTCGATCGTCCATGTCAAATCCACGGCACCCCCGATAAACCAGCCAATCATACCAACAGAGAATGTTGGGTCTTTAAATAGGCCGGCAAGTTAAATGCTAAAAACTAGGAAAAGGGATAGCAAAGTGACGATGACGAGCAACCCAGTCCACTGAACACAGGGGAACAGAATAAGTTTCCTCCTCATGTTAAAACAGTGAATATGATATACGCTACCCACATCCCCAAAAGGGAACGAAAGCGCGCACTAAGGGACGTCTACGCGATGGAGCCGGTTGCCCCAAAATTCAACCCGTGGTCCTCTTGTTCGATCACTTTTGATCGAAGGGATCATCCGACTAGTGTCCGTCATGGCGGTTCAGCCACACTGGTGCTAGACCCTATCATTGACGGATCCCACCTCACACGCGTCCTCATGGACGGTGGTAGCAGCCTAAACCTGCTCTACCAAGATACAATGCGCAAAATGGGTATTGATCCCTCAAGGATCAAGCCCACAAAAACCACTTTTAAAGGTGTCATACCAGGTGTAGAGGCCTGTTGTACGGGCTCAATCACACTGTAAGTGGTCTTCAGATCCCCGGATAATTTCTGAAGCGAAGAATTACTCTTCGATATGTCCCCTTCTGCAGTGGTTATCATGCACTGCTCGGACGAACCGCATTCGCTCGTTTCAATGCGGTGCCACACTATGCCTACCTTAAGCTCAAGATGCCCGGACCTCGCGGTGTCATAACAGTCAATGGAAATACGCAGTGCTCCCTCGTACTGAGGTGCACACCGCGGCCCTCGCAGTAGAAGTACAGAATAGCCTTCCTAGGCAAAACCTCAATTCGGCAATAAAGCCCCCGAACACCGTCAAGCGAGTCTGAGCTACTCTGCAGCAGGACTGTCCGGCTCGTCCAGAGCTCAGTTAGCAATCTGGCCTTCGACCCAACCCTAATAAAGCGGTGAAATTTGTGCCGTGCGTACACAACTACACACTTAAAATACCATGGGCCTGGATGGAGGCACAGCTAAACCGCGGTCCACGACGCGGCTCAACCGCTCCTGGACCCGCATACCTTCACCTTTTCTCTTTCTTTCAGGTTTTTTCTCTTCTCGAGGCCTTTTCGGACAAACCTACTCACCGGACCCATCGCGGGACGGATACACCAAGAAAGCTAGGGGCTCGGACGTACAAGGGAATACCCAGGTGGTCTTTGCTAATGATCGTCATACCTATTTTAAATACCCGCACGCAGCTCGCTCTTGGTCGCAGCATGTCAAAGCCTTATTTGCTTATTCCACTACTTTGTACAGATACGCCTTGACATATCAATTAACTTACAATGAAAAATAATATGCAGCCTCTGCTCATTACTTAATTTTTTTCCTTGTCTATTTATTTGCAATTGCACACTTACATTCTGGTACGCCTTAATTCGCCAGGGGCTTCATTATACCCCATAACAGGGCAATAAAGTCTGAACACTTTTATAGTACAGTTTGGCACCCCGAACTTACAACATTATATGCATCGGCTCCGGATCATGTCTTTGGTCAATAGTTGGGTTTCTCGGCTTCTGTGCTTGCTACCTTACGTTCCGCTATATCGGCTAGGGTAGGAAAGGGAGAACTACTGCGATTGTGTCCCGGTTCTTCCGGACGAGCGCCTCAGTAGAGAAATCCGAAAACTGACTGTCATGATGCGGCGAGAGTTGGTCAGCTATTCGAGAGGTTTTTAAATCGCTAGAGATTTTTTCCGCTTTATGCGAGGAATTGGTTTTTGTCCGATTAGGCGTGTATAGCGCCCCAACTTCGGCCTTCCGAATACCAGGGGCTACGCCAAAATTTAAAATTATAGACCTCCTATGGCTAAGTGAGGGTGATAAAGTTGTATAGCCTGATTTCCTTGTTCGTTGCGCTAAACAACTCCTTAAAGGACCAAACATTTGGATAAAGAGTGTTTAGATTTACCCCGAACACCCTGTACTAGCTACGTGGGGCCAGAAGCGGACGACTGGCCAACTCTTAGATTTCATAAACAGCCGCACAGGAGGTAAAATTTTAAACAACAAGCGGTATATTACATAAAGACCTCGTTCCATATTACAGGACATGATAAAATAATGCTTTCATGGGAAAATGATATCCTTGGCACATTGCTCTGCCACAAGGCGGGATCCCTCCATGAAACTATCATAGTACTTCTCGGGCTTGCGATGCTCCTTCCCCTTGGGCGGACCCTCGGTCATCAACTTCGTGGCATCCATCTTCGCCCAGTGCGTTTTGGCGCGGGCGAAAGCCATCCGCGCACCTTCAATGCAGAAAGACCGCTTGATAGCATCAAGACGAGGGCGGGCACTGACTAGCCGCTTCAGGAATCCGAAGTAGCTGCTAGGCATGGGCTCGGTAGGCCATAGCGGGACTATTAGGTCCTTCATGGCTAGTTCTGCCGCCTTGTGCAGCTCAGCGAACTGTCTCAGCTGGTCGCTAAGGGGCACCAGATGTTCTGGTCCAAGGTATTGAGACCAGAACAGCTTCTCCGTAGAGCTCCCTTCTTTAGCTCGAAAGAACTCTGCAGCATCTGATATGCTGCGCGGCAGATCCGCAAACGCTCCTGGAGAACTCCAAATTTGGGCAAGTAAAAGGAACGTTTCGTTCACACACTTGCTTTGCATAATAATAAAAAATTACCCGCCGCGATCTTTTGGGCCGCCTGGATTTCCTGGAGGGCGTTCTGGGCTTTGGCTCGGGCATCTTGCGCGCTCTAGCGGGCCTTGGCAAGTTCGGACTCTTGAGCCTTTGAATTACGCTCCAAGGACTCATACCTTTTGACGGCGTCCTGGAGCTCTTGCTAGACCTCGCCGACCCGGGCCCCTGCTTCTCGCGTGCGGCGCTTTCTTTAACGTCTTTGTCCTTGACCTCGGCCCACGCCTTCTTGAGGTCCGCTACTTCGGTCGCGGCCCCTAATAAAGTACATGACACTTCAGTCAGTACAAACTTTTCATCCTTCCTAAATATAAAGCACCGGTTAGTGCATACCTTGGCTGTCATCCCGTTTCTTCTTCACGAGGCTGAGTTCTTCCTCAGCCCGCTCCAGATTCCGCGTCAAGCCGGAGACCACCGCAGTATGACCAGCAGCGGCTAGCAGCGACGCCTGCTTATTCACATAGACATGATATGTTAGACTCCTGTGAAAATTTACTTTGATCCTATGTTTGGTTTTTCTTTCTGACCATCGAACAAAGCATCAGGGGCTACTGTCTACAAGGTGATATTCTTTTACAACTATATTACTTACCTCAAACCCTGTTAGAAGGCTAATACAGGTTTCGGTCAGTCCGTTCTAGGTGGATTGGACTTTCTCAATGACCGCACTCATAAGAGTGTGGTGTTCTTCCATAATGGAAGCGCCTCGTAGCGCTTCTAGCAATCGATCCGGTGCCTCTGGAGGGACAGAGGTCACCGGTGGAGGCGCCTTGCCCCCCTCGCTCGGGAGAGGCTGCCTGCCTGAATCCGGAGCCACTTGGTTCTCCGGAGCTGTATCTAGCTGAGGGCCAAACTGGACGCGGCTCCCATCATCTGGATTTGTAGGGGTCCTTCCCCCATGTGCTCGACAACCAGGCTTTTTTCCTCCGGCATCACCGGAAAGGCCTCCCCTTGGCCCGGTATCCTTCGGGACAACACCGAGTGGCCTTATGGGAGGTGGCCGTTGGAAGGGACCCGCTGTTCATCGCCGACGGGTCCAGCGACCCCTTCGAAGAAGAGGATAGCTCGATGTTGGACTGGGCCAGACTGCAGATGCATGGTCTAACACATTAAAAATGATAAAGTGAAAAAACTGGAAATATTGCCGTGTCCGGATACTGACGGTTTGGCCAAGGGCTTGACCCTGGGCCACCACTCCTCGCTGCTGTTGGTGGCTGCGGTGGAGTAGTCCGGAAGAGAGATCTTCTCCTTCTTGGGCGCCTCGGCCTCCCCATGTCTGGAGGCCTTCCTCTTATTTTTTCCCCCAGTGGGGGGGGGGGAACGGGTCTCCTCCTCGTCGTCGTCTTCGGTGGAGGAGTGCATCTCGGCGTCTTCGGACGTCACATCCGAAACACCCTTGCGTCGGAGACCACCTCTGGTCCCCTTGGCCGCCTTCTTGGCTTGCTTCTCCGGCACCTCATAAGGCGTCGGGAACAGCATCTTCGTCAGAAGAGGCGTTTCTAGATCTTCGGGCAGCGAAGCCGGACACTCGATCTGCTCCGCTATCATTACCCAGGCCTGGAAGATTGACATGGAGGCTTAGGATCCTCCCACAGATATACCTTGCAAACATAAAAGAACTTACCGGATTAGCCCAGCGTTTTGCGCTAAGCCCGCGATCTTCAGACGTGGGTGGTGGTACCTCGCCGGCCTTAAAAAGCACCTTCTAGATGTCTTCGTGTGTCGTATCGAAGAGCTCCAGCAGCGTCTAGTGCTTGTCCGGGTCGAACTCCCACGAATTACAAGTCCGGCTCTGGCACGGAAGAATCCGGCGGAAGAGCATGACCTGAACCACGTTGACAAGCTTTATTTTCTTGTCAATCATGTTCTGGACACATGTCTGGAGCCCAGTCACTTCTTCCGCTGAGCCCCAGGCTAGACCATTCTCTTGCTAGGAGGTGAGCCGCATGGGGACTCCAGATCAGAATTCGGGGGTCACAGTCCAGTTGGCGCCGTGCGGCTCGGTGATGTAGAACCACCCCGATTGCCACCCCTTTACAGTCTCCACAAAGGCGCCTTCGGGCCAGGTGGCATTGGGCATTTTGCCCACCATGGCGCCTCCGCACTCAGCTTGTTGGCTGCTCACCACCTTTGGCTTCACATTGAAAGTTTTCAGCCATATGCCAAAGTGAGGTGGGATGCGGAGGAAGGCCTCACACACGACAATAAATGCCAAAATGTTGAGGATGGAGTTGGGGGCCAAGTCACGGAAGTCTAGCCCATAGTAGAACATCAGTCCGCGGACGAACGGGTGAAGGGGGAATCCCAGCCCATGGACGAAGTAGGATAGGAACACCACCCTTTCTTGGGGCTCCGGGGTAGGGATGATCTGCCCCTTGGTCGAAAGCCAATGAGCGATGTCTTTGGACAAGTACCCGGCTTCCCGGAGCCTCTTGATGTCCTCCTTCTTGACAAAGGAGGCCATCCACTTGCCTCCAGCTCCAGATCTGGACATGATTGAAGTGCTTTTTGGGTGGAAGAGATGGGCGCTTGGGCGTTGGAGCTTGAGGATGAATGAGTAGAGGAAGAAGAGGGTGTGGGTGAAAGAGGGGAATCCTTATCCCTTTATAAAGGCGGTAAAATCATGTGCCTCCCCGCTCGCCCTAAAACTCGCTTATTTCCCAAGCGCCATGCTGATGGCATGGTTGGGTTACCCACGCCCGCATCGATGAGAATCTCGTGATAAGGGGACATGATCTCTTCCTTGACAATACATGCCAGTAAAACCGCACCTCAAAATACGGAGGGATAGGATAAAAATGATTCGAATAAAGACCGGGCAGTGGCATGATGTCACGCTATGAGTTGTCAGCAGATTGGACTCGTGGGATATTATACTCTCTACAATGGTATGTGGAATTTCTTTTGCAGAGCCGGACACGATTCTTATGTTCGAGATCTACTTTAGAGTATTCGGAGAAGGAACCCGCCTTGCCATGCCGAAGATAATCTGCGCGCCGGACTCATCATCATTGAAGTCTGGTTCGGGGGCTACTGAGGGAGTTCTGGATTAAGGGGTCCTCGGACAGCCAGACTATATGCGTATGCCGGACTATTGTACTATGAAGATGCAAGACAGAAGACTTCGTCCCGTGTCCAGATGGGACTCTCCTTTGCGTGGAAGGCAAGCTTGGTGGTTATGATATGAAGATTCCTTTCTCTGTAACCGACTCTGTGTAACCCTATTCCCCTCCGGTGTCTATATAAACCAGAGGGTTTAGTCCGTAGGACAACATCAATCATGATCATAGGCTAACTTCTAGGGTTTAGCCTATACGATCTCGTGGTAGATCAACTCTTGTAATACTCATATCATCAAGATCAATCAAGCAGGAAGTAGGGTATTACCTCCATTGAGAGGGCCCGAACCTGGGTAAACATTGTGTCCCCCGCCTCCTATTACCATTAGCCTTAGACGCACAGTTCGGGAACCCCTACCCGAGATCCGCCGGTTTTGACACCTACACCCGGCAACCCCCTTTTTGTACTAGCCTTGCCGGCAAGGCATGTAACCCTATGTGTAGAGCCAGGCGCAGACCCTGTGCACAGTCGATAACTTTCAAGGGATAATCGATTTTATGTCCCTAGTTGTGTCCTACTCGACAGTTTTTCCCTTAGTTTTCGAAAATCCTTGGTTTTGCCCAAGGCGTCTTGCTCCTCTTGTGGTTTTTCCCTTCCATCACGTTTCCGTCCAGTTAGTGTCGTTTGACCGTGTGTTGACCGTTTATGGATTTTTGGCTCGACCATTTTGCCCCTGCTTCGTCACTCTTTGAATAGACACTTCCAAGTGGGACCCATCACTAAGAAAACCATTTGTCACTCTTCTCACTATCATGTGGGACCCACAAAAGACGAAATATCTCTAATGGACACTGCCATGCTGTAAACATAACATCAATTTTGCAATCTTTTTTATGCAATAATTAACACAGCTTAAACTAATTAAAACACCAGTAATGAACACAAATTAGTACTTAAGGTCGGTCTCATCTCGAATATAATTAATAATTAGTCTATAGTTGCTAGCTATACTAGCTAATTGCGCCCTATGTAGGAGGGGGATGAGCTCGCTAGAGCTAAACAAATCGGCGTCGGAGCTTGCCGGAGCCAATGGAATCAGCGTCGGAGCTCGCCAAATCCTCCTCGCCCGTGTGTCCTCACGATGAGCGCTTGGAATCCACCACTGCAGCGTGGAAGGAGGCCTGGGCGAGGCGCGTGCCACCCTCCTCCACCATCTATCCCCACCATGCGTCCCCAGTCACCGCGCGCCACCCTGCAAACCATCTCTCCCCACCGTGCATCCCCGGCTGCCGCATACATTGGCCACCGACGAGATCTGTGCCTTCCTCAGGACGCGATCTAGGCCAGAGGGAGCTGTCGGCGGAGGCTGGCCCGTGTTGGCGTGGACGAGGGTCAACGGGGACACAGGCGCTGCAGTTCATGCCTCACACATTGCAGCGCTAGATCGAACAGGGCTCGCGGCGGCGGTGAATGGATCGAGAGATGGACCTCTATGGGCAGTGACATGGTGGCTTTGGGGTTGCTCCCTGCTCCTATCGGGGAAGAGAAAATAGGAGGGTGAGAGAGACAGAGAGAATCAATAGAGAAAGGGAGAAGGAAGGAGCACGGGCAGGGCGGTGCTCACGCCCAACCCCGACGAACGGCTGCAGAGATGAGGCATACCTTAGGCGTGGAAATGAGGCGGGTCGGGGCGGTTTTGCTCCTGCGGGCGGTCGAGCCCAACCCCGATGGGATCCATGGCTCCACCACTGGTGGGGCCTCCGCTAGCCTTCCTTCGCTGGCATGGACGGGATGTGTGGCTCCAGCGCCGACGGGATCTGAGAGAGGGGGAAGGGCATCCGGGACTAGGGTTTGACCGGCGGGGGAGAAATAAAAGGGAACATGGGATGGTGATGGGTCCCACTTGGCAGTGCCTCGCCAGAGAGTGAAGAAGGGGCAAAATGGTCCTATGAAAAGTCCACAAACGGTCAACATACGGTCAAATGGCGCTGACTGGACGGAACCGTGAAGGAAGGGCAAAAACACAAAGCAAGCTAACTGAGTTGGGCAAGACCGCGTGTTTTACAAAAATTGGGGTATTCCTGTCGAGGGTGACACAACTAAGGGCTCAAATACAATTATCCCAACTTTCAATATGTACAGTTCTTGTTGATTTCCATGTTTATGTATATACATATATGCATGCCTATCCAGGATATTGTACTACCCTTGTTTCCAACAAGTACTGATGAACCGCCAAGGTTCCATGCTCCTATCTTCTCTTCTTTTCGGCTATAGTGATGACGCTCGGTTCCGCTGTTCTTATCATGGAATTGGCTTCGACAAGAGGTTGAGAAGAGTTCTTGGCACTATGATCCCCGGCAAGCCGAACAGATAAAGTTTACCTCTTGTCCATTCATGTCTATAACCTATAACTTGTGCATTAGAAAACCTCGCCACTATTTTTAGACTTAGGTGCTCCCATCTCTGACTCGAACGCTTCTTCGGTCAGAATGGTTGCAGTAGCCATCGATAAAAAGAGGTTGGCAGGGGGCTGGACCCTTTGTCTGTAACCTGGTAGATGTGATTCTCCGGCAGGCAAAGAGGGTGCCGACAAGGTAGCCTACCGGGAAAACTCATTTCTTTACATTAAAGAGGCATTTCACCTCTGCATGGACATATACATGCATGCATGAGTTCCCAACAAGGCTCATCTTTTTTGTTGACATGCTGATGCAAGTCCAAGCATTACAGAACACGAACATGGACTCAAGGGGTTACATTATTTGAATTAGGATTTGGCAAGTGCCTACAAGTTTAAAACTAAAAACAATAAGTGCCCCGTAATCCCTGTTCTTGCCCCTCTCCTCCCAAGCACGGCAGGTGAAGGAAAAGGGGACAAAAGGGAGACACAGGGGGACGCGTCAATGGAGAGCATGGCGGAGGCGACCCGTCGACCACCGACACCAGGGCCAGTAGGGCATGACCGCCGGCAAGGCTTGTTGCCGGTGGGCAGTGCAGATGATGGTTCTGCCACCTGATGAAGATGGTGCAGGGAGTCATCAGTCGGAGTCGGAGTTGTCGTTCTCTCGCCCACTGCTGTCGTCATCGCCATCACGGCCCTCCTCGTCACTGTCGCTCAAGGAGGAGCTTTCCTCATTGGTGGAGCTCTCCGCGCAGCACCCTAAGCGAATTCCCAAGCGCCCGAAGACCTTGACGGAAAGCAGGCCGCTCTCCATTAATTTAAGCTAGAGAACGTGCCCCTCCAACAAACTATGGGCACGGGCAAAGCTTTTCCAACCACAGTGGAAGTACATAACATGGGGAGCAGGGAAGTCGACGTCGACCCACTTGCAGCCATTCCCACAGCCCCTCATATGCAGCCTCAAGGCGTGCGGCGGTTCAAGCTCCATTACCCGAGCAAACATAGTAGCGAGGCGGAGATGACCACACAAGGGCTTCTACAGCCTGATGAAGAACTCACGGGGCTGGTTTCTGACATGGCTTCCATTGGGGGAGGGGCCACCGGCGGAGACGCGACTAGTGCACCGCCCCATCCTCCTCTTCCTTGAGCGCCTCGGAGACCTCGGTCTCGTCCCCTCCCTCTCCATCTCATAGCGGGCTCCGCCGCCATGTACTCTGGAGGAGGAGGGACGCGTTGTCGAGGAGAAGCCCTCGTCGCCGCCGTTGGAGCGCCAGCACGACCTCTCACCATGACGAGCGGAGGAAGATTACGAAGCGGGAAGAAGAAAAAGGAGGTGTGTGTGGAAACACACCTCCCCTCCCCTTTTTATAGAATGACAGGGCCGGGGGCTGGCCTCTCACCCCAAGGGCGACCGCCCCGCTCAACCAATACGGCCTCCAGAGGCGCAGGGAATCAGGACCGACCCGCTGCTCCAACCAGCGACGCTTGATTTCCTGCCGCGGCACTGACGGCCATGCTCTCCGCATCCACCGCGTACCCTTTGTGATGCATGAAGGACATGTGGCGGACGAGCCAGAAGCGCAAAAGCAAGTGGGACGGCCGTTTTCTACCCCATGATTGTGGGGTGTATGAGCCATGCAGGCTACGATCTGAGCTTTCTTCGTAAATGAGCAGCGCCCCTGCAGATTCCTCTTTTTATTAGGAAGGCGTGGGCTGCCTCTTTACTATTCAATGTGAGGCATCACAGGCGTGCTGCGACCGTTCCACGCATGACCTCCACATCGCGCACTCAATGCGGACCGTAGGGGAGCACAACAAATGAGAAGATTACAGTAGTTAATCCCTGCCACGTGTGCCCGCACACTATTTTGGGCCTGGCCCAACGGCGCTTTGCACTCGTGTGTGGCCCAGGCCTGGGGGCTCCTATCGGTGTACATAAGTATGTGCCCTTCTGTACCCCTTACTTGTGCACGGGCAGTTGTAGCCGCACCTGTGGCGAGGCTTGACAGCGCAGTAGGAAGCAAGATACGATATGACCAAGACTGCGTTCAAGCCAGTGAACAGAGAGCAGAAGACAAGCAACACCTCCCCCGGCAAGATCCATACCAGGGCGGCTTGCGTAGCCCCAGCAAGACCCTTGCCGGGGCGTCTGCGAAGCACCAGCAAGGCCACCACCTTTTAGGCTGAGAGCTCTAGCACCATCGACAACGTCAAGACCAAGACTCGAGGGCGCATGCGTAGTAGCATGCAGATCATTGTGAAGACCAGAATATGAAGTCCCCCGGCAAGGCTCTTGCCGGGGACGACTGCGAGGCCCCGCCAAGACCCTTGCCGGGGACAACTGCGAAGCCACAACGAGGCTCGCACACGACAAGGGTCCACCACCCCGCGGATGTTCCAGCAACCAGCCTACCAACTAGGCAAGCACCTGCATGGCGGCATGCAAATCTTCGTGAAGATCCTGCCACCGCTCCAGCGCAGCGGCTAGCCAGTTAGCTTGGCGCTGCATGCCTCATCAGCTTGGATGTGTGTCAAAATAGGGTGAGGCGGCGATGGACGGGACGAGCTCTATTACCGTCCCCGATAAAGTTAGAAGGCACGTAACAGCACATTTGATGCGTTTGTCCTGCGATGTCAGTGATAACCATGTGCACTGTAGCTACTTTACACCTCCTATGTGCCATTGTGGTGACCCCTTGGACGTATAAAAGGAGGCCCGAGGCGTACTGGAGGAGGATTCGAACTTTTGTACAGAACACGCATAGCAGCTAGTCAAGGTTCAAGAACACCACATATACACTCAAAGCAGGACTAGGGTTTTACGCTTCCCAGCGGCCCGAACCTAGGTAAAAATCCTTCGTGTTGATTGCTAGACCTGCTCTTTGTGCATTCCTCCTCCCGGCCAACCATAGAAGGGATCCGCGTGATCCCATAGGTGTCATTTCCCTGATATAACCCCAACCCCGGTGGATAGTAACCCACTTCTAGTTTACACAACACCATGTCCACCATAGAGTACCCCCACATGAGTAGTTTGTAAAGCAACTCCAGTGCCCAGAGCACGAAGACCACCACAGTGAACTCAAAATCCACGTTTAAAGCAGAAGAGCAACTGTTCTAGGGTCAGATTCCATAGCTATGGTCCATTCTCCTTTGCTCTTGCATCACTATATTTACTCATACCAACTACTTTCGAATTTGAAGGATCCAATTGAAACTCCAATGGCGCAACATGCATGTTTTAAACCTATTTCTTTAACTGGATTGTTGTTCTAACTTCTTTCTCTATGTTGATTTAAGTTTCAGATGTATAAACACTTATGTTCTCATGTGATGCACATTACAAGTGTTGCTAGTGTTGTGTAGTTTCTCACACTTATATTCTGTCTATGCTGCTCTGTCTTAAAAATATATGATTTGAACTGTGTCTCTATCTTGATTTGGAAACATAAACTAGAATGATATGGACAATACAGTGACCATAGTATATAGATAGATGTTTGTTTCATGTTGTCATCATGTCCACCTTACTACTAAACCGGTTTACCAAAATGAGTTTCGTATACTACATGCTAAACCTATGATGTGTCTGCTTGTTTCTCTTGTAGAATGCGAAAAGGATATTGGAGAAGAGCACCCCACTATGCAATGGTAGAGAAAGTAATGCATATAAGGTTCAAGATAGTGAGACAACCCTGTTGGTCTCCAAAAAAGATGATAAAAACGATCTTGTAGATAGTGAGACAACCCCACAGTCCTGCGTTGATGTAGTGTTCAAGTTACTGTCCAGTACCACTGGCACAAGCTCTTCGAACTCGCTGCCTGAATCACTTCGCTTCTTCAGTCTCAGCTACAAGCTGAAAGGCATCAGTCAGCAGTGCTGCGGCAAGAAGCCGAAGGACTGAGGAAGTCCCTGCAGAATTCAGATGCATACTTTCTGGTGCAACAACAAGCGCTTGAGGATTTAAGTGCCAAACAAGAGAAAGTTAATAAGCTTGCTAAGCACCTTGCCAGCATTATGGGTACCTAGGATATTGTTTCTTGAGCTCTTCTGAAGTGGTTTTAGTTATGGACTTGTTTTGCTATGGCATTTATTTGCACTGGTCTCCAACTTTGACAACCAGTATATGTGATATGCTGCTTTGTTCCCTATATTTGCACTGGTGGCAAACTTTGATGCCCAGTGGACGTAATATGTGTAATAGCCTTGATAGCCTAGCGTAAGTTGCTTTCTTATTTATTTCCTTGTTGTCTTGTTTATTTGTTTGATTGTAGTCAGTGTAGTTCTTTTTCCGCGGTTTGCTAGTGGCCGCAATAACCTAATTTTTAAAACTAGGCCACAGTAACCATGGGCTACATATTTACTATAGTGACCATGGACCTCCTACGAGCCGTAGAAACAATGGGCCTTCTACGGGGCGTAGCATCAATGGGCCTTCTATGGGCCGTATGATCGATTGGCCAAACATGGGCCAATAACGAAGGGTCGTAATGGGCTAGAGTTGGGATCATCCATTCATGGGCCGACCATAACAAGCCTTTGTTAATCGGTCGTATTTGATGATGCTATGGAAACGGCCCAACGGATTAACGGGCCGACTGCAACGACAGGCTGAATTTGGCCCACAAGCAGAAAAGGCGAGTCACGGGCCGTAAGTAACCGAATCCTAGAAATGAGCCCACGAATAAATGGGCCTTGAGAAGGCTGAAAGATAACACGGTCTAGAAATAGCCCAATGGAATAATGGGCAGTTAATGGGTATAAAGCGATACACTGTTCGTTATGGGTCAGTTTCACCACGGGTCGTTATTGGGCCAGGAGTTACAAAGGGCCTCATATGGGCCAAAAGATGTCATGGGCCGGAAGTTACAATGGGCTGGAACAATATTGGATGGCCCAGATGACACTACTGAGCCTAATTCGGATAGGCCATAATGGGCCGTGAGTTAGCGGGCTGTAAATGGGCTATATGCGAACAGGCGTTAACAGGCTTTCCGTGGGCCGGCCCGCTACCTTTTGACCAAGTCAAACGGGCCAGCCTTTTCACAGGAATGTGCCTCTATTCGGCCGTGTCGCGTGTCGACGTATCATAGGCACCTTTGGTCCAATGAGTGGACGACATCTGTCCCAACGGTGAGCCGACACGTGGTTCCTCTGGCCATTGAGAATTTTACACGTGGAAAATCCCCATTGGTCTGGGCTGTTAACGGGTTATTGGATCCAAACCGAAACCCGATAGCCTAACAGCGACCCATTACGGTGAATGCCACGTGTCGGTTACCCTTGACGAAAGCAATTCTATGACACACAATTTATCGTCCTGGAAGTGGACACTTCCGTGATGATAATTTTGGTAATGTCATAGAACACTTCTATGACAGCATGGGTATGACTCTGTTGATTCTGTCATAAAATCGTCATGGATGTACATGCATGACAGAAAACGTGACCTACTGTGACAAACACATATCATCATGAAAGTGTATTTTTTTGTGGTGCCACCACCAATGTCAAACCCTCCTGCTTAACAGACTTCAGCTAAAGCATTTGCAGACACACTTCTCTCAACGATGTCTACGCACATCGGAGCGACAAGCCAGAAGACCCCTTCAGGAGTTCTCGAAGATTGTGCCTAGAGTGTCGTATAGCACTATACATTTTCAAACTTTTTGGTAACTTGTTGCCAAAGGGGGAGAATGTGTATATATCATAGGCTTCAAGAGAGAGTCTTTTTTGCTTCTTTGTTGGTTCTTATTTCCCTTGCTACTTTGGTTGTTTGTTGCTACTTCATGCTACATTTATGTTATGCTTGTGAGATACCTTATGTGATTATGTGTTTGATCATACTATGCTTAATGTGTGCTTACATGCCTATCTCTATGTTTGTTTGTGTGTGATCACTCACTTGTATCCTTGGTGATGCGTGCATGTTATTCTACTCTTATCATTTTGTTCACTCCACCAAGATGTATGTGACATGGAAGAGTGACCCGTGATCCTAATCAATTTTGCATTCATTCAAACGCAAAATTTAAATAATGCACAAATTTAGGGGGAGCTCTTGCTTATCACATACTTCTCAAAGCGATGATGTATTTCACTCATTTCATCATTTGTCAAAGGTTTGATCTATATGTTGTCATCAATTACCAAAAAGGGGGAGATTGAAAGTGCAACTAATCCTCGGGTGGTTCTGGTAATTTATAACAACATATAGCTCATTTTTTTCATAACAACATATAGCTCATTGAACTAATATCCACTCAAGATGAATATTTCAGGAAGTTCAATGAATGGCATGGCATGGACTAGAAATGTGGACCCCTCAAAATGAAAAAGCTCTAGACTCTTCATATTGGCAAAAGCTCTAGACTCTTCATCTTTGTTTTAGTGATCCAAGATCACATTGGGTCCATAGGAAAGCCAATACAATTAAAAGGGGACGAGGTGTTGATTAATGGCTTGCTTGCTCAAATGCTTAGTGATATTGCTCCAAAACCCTCAACCACTTTCTCCATCCAAATATGTCAAAACCCTAAACTTCAACTTGGCCCCACTGATTTTTCTATCTGCCGCCACCGAGTTCATATGACATAGCCACAGCCAGAAACCCTAACAGTTCGATCACACCAATACAGATCACGGTCTCATCGAGATGGCCTTGCCAACTCGCTGTTATCAGTTGCATTTATTTCGGTCTCACCGAAATTGCAATAAGAGTCACCGAGATGGCTTGACCAATTCTCTGTTGCCTTATTTCTTCACTTCGGTCTCACCGAGTTGATGCATTCGGCGCCACTGAGTTGAGGTTTGCCCTAAGCCCTAGCACATCGGTCCCAACGAGTTGTTCCAATCGGTCCCACCAAGATTCCTAACGTTCACATTTTGAACTAATCGGTCCCATCGAGTTTAGCTATTCGGTCTCACTGAGATGGGTCAAATGTGTGTAACGGTCGGATTTTGTGTGGAGGCTATTGCTACTTCTTGAGCTTCCGTTGGTTTTTCCCTTGAAGAGCAAAGGGTGATGCAGCAAAGTAGAGATAAGTATTTCCCTTAGTTTGAGAACCAAGGTATCTGTCGGATTCCCGGCTCCGCAGACCCATGAAAGGTTCGAACTCAGGGGTGTGTGCGTAGAACTCAACCTCTCAAGCCGATCGACTCACTGCTCTCATGACCTAGCTTGATGAACAAGAAGGAAAAGGACACGGTAGTTTACCCAGATTCGGGCCACCTTGCGGTGTAAAACCCTACTCCTACTTTGTGGTGGATTAGCCTAGCGGGGGGCTGAGGATAAACTAGTACAAGGGGAAGAACAGCCTCAGCAGGCTTGTTCTTGTGATGAGCTCTTGGGTCTCTTGTCTCTCAAGGGCTCGATGATTCGATGATTCAATCCCTTCTATGGTGGTGGCTAGTCTATATTTATAGTGGCCTTGGTCCTCTTCCCCCAAAACTTAGGCAGGAAGGGATCCCACAACGGCCAATTCTGAAAGCGGACTAGTAGTACACTTGATCCTGACGAAAGGTGGTATTTGCCTGCAAAGCTTCTGGTCGTGACGTCGTGGTGGGCTCGATGATGACATCCATCCTACCATTCTGGCGTCTTGGTCTCGTTGCACGCAAATGGCAACCTTTGGTTGATTCCTTGGGACTCCACACATGTGCTTGCCTCCTTTGCCCCAATGAGGAAACATGTTGCTCTATGCCCACAATCTGGGTACCCTAGTTCTCAGAATGCCGACAGAAGCCCCTGGGCCCAAGGCACGCTCGCACTTGGCTTCGAGGTGAAGCCAAAGGGCAAGTGCGGAACGCCGCGGCCCTAATCGCCTGAGGGCCGGGTCGACGTGTGGCGCTAGATAAGACATGGACGCCTCCGCTTCCCTATGCTGCCTTGGCAACCGTCCGACTTGAAAACTGCCTGCTGCATGCAGATGAAGCCATCATTACTCAAGATCGTGGGAGGCTGAAGATTGACCTCCCTTCGGCTATAAATGGGGGGAAGCGGGCAGAGCCCCCTACCCATCTTCGTCTTCTCGCCCCTTGCTTCTCCTTCCTCTTGCTCCACCATCTCGCCAGGGCATCCATGGCACCAACGAAGAGGTTCCCGGCTGCGGAGAAGGGAAAGGCCCCCAAGAATGGGCCGGACTCGCCCCTGCCCAAGAGGAGCTGCGGTCGCCCTCGCAAGCATGTTGCGACGCCAGCAGCGGCTCCTTGCGGGCGTCGGCATCTGCCCTCAAAGGTTGGCGCTACCTTCGGTAGTCTTTGGGGTGCGTATTCTTGTGGTGGAAGCCGCCGCGGTCAGGGAAGCCGCAGTGAGGACGCGAGGCATGCGGTGGCCATCCTGCCACCACTGCCATAGTCCCACTCAGCCGACTCTCCCATGTAGTTTGTGGTGTGGGCGGAGAAGCCTGCAGGTGCCTGGCTCCGGTTCCCGAGCTTCTTCATGAGCTCGCTGCCGGCTGGGAGGGCTGGTGGCTTATGGCTTCAGGCCGATGGCTGCTGTAGCAAGGCCTCGTGGGTGGAGGCCGAGGTCACGACCGCCGGCAACGTGTTCCCCAACCGGGGGTGGCAGTCGTTTGCCCGCGCACGGGACCTACGCGGGAGGTGCAACCTCCATTTCAGGTATCACGGCGTGGCAACCCTCTACGTGAGGATCTTCGGGGAAGACGACCCGCGCGTAGGGTGTTGCCCAGAGAGCGACAACGACGACGACGGTGATGACGACGGCGGACGGAGGGGCGGTGCCGTCGCTGGTGATGACCTCGCCCTTGGCGATGATCGCGCTACCTCTAGCAGCGGCGACTTCTCCTCCGCGGAATGCTCCAGTTACGATAACTCCGATAAGCCGCCACGTCGTGAGTCCAGACTGGGAGGGGAGGCGAGCTGCGTTGCCGCCATGCCCCGGTGGAGTGGGAGGAGGGCTCTGAGTGAGCCCGGGAGTTGCTGGAGCCGGTCTTTAGGAGCTGCCGTCGATGTGCACTTGTTTTTGTTTTTTCTTCTCTTTCTCTTTCTGCTGCAAAAAGAAGAAGTAGGAGGAGGCCCTCCAGGGCGTGTAATGGACTATGGCGCTTGCACCATTAAGTTATTATTTTTCGGATTACAGGATCCGCAAACCCTTGAAAGTTCGAACTCTAGGGTGCGTGCGGAAATCTCAACCTACCCAGCCTGCCTACTCGTGATTCTCCTAAGCCTAGCGCGACGAGCTCGAAGAGACAAAGAGACACAGCAGTTTATCCTGGTTCGGGCCACCTTGCGGTGTAATACCCTATTCCAACATTTTTGGTGGATTGCCTCGAAGGGCTAAGGATGAACTAGTACAATGGATGAACTGTCCTCAGGAGGTGAGGTGTTCTTGAGCTCAAGAGAGTTGTTGAGGTGGTCGGGTGAGAATGGATCCGTCCCCTCTATGGTGGTGATTAAGTCCTATTTATAGTTTCCTTGGTCCTCTTCCCAAGTGTTGGCGGGAAGGGATCCCACAATGGCCGGATTTGAAAGGGGACAAGTAGTACAACTTATCCTAACAAAAGTGGTCTTCGCCTGCGAGAAGCCCCTGGTCGTGACGCTGCGGTGGGCTCGGTGATGACCTCCGTCCTGCCGCCCTGGTGGTCTTGGTCTTGTTGCACCAGAATGGAAACCTTTGGTTGATTCCTCGGGACTCCGTGCCTGTGGCTTGCCTCCCTTGCACTGAAGAGGAAACTGGCGCTCTGTGCCCGCTTGCGCCCGCCTGGCCTTGGTCGTCATGGCTCACGTCAGGTGAGCCTCGTGAGGTGCACCTTGCATAGAACTCTCTGCCCCTCGGGAGCCAGCCTGAAGAGGCCGATCCCCTTAGGGGTCTTGGCGTCGTCCACCTCGCGAGGCTTGGCCCCTCGCGAGGGTCTTGAGCTGTTGATGCCGAAGCTGGGCCGTACCAGGCCGTCGGTGGAGCCACATGGTGGGCCGCAGGCAGGCAAGTCTAGATACCCCCATATCCAGAACGCCGACAGTAGGCCCCGGGCCCAAGGCGTGCTCGGACTTGGCTTCTAGGCGAAGCCAAAGGGCAAGTGCGGAGCGCCGAGGGCCCTAACCGCCTGCGGCCTTGATGACGCATGGAGATTGATGGGACGTGGGTGTCTCCACTTCCCCATGCTGCCTCGGCAACTATTCGACTTGACGGAATGATGCGGCATGCAGAAGATCATCATGGTGCAAGGTTGTGGAGGCTGGCGGTTGACCTTCCTTGGCTATAAATGTGAGGGAGGGGCAGAGGCCCCCGCTCATCTCTCTTTCGTCTTCCTGCCGCCCGCTTCTTCTCCTTCTCCGTCTTGCTTCCATGGCGTCGCCGAGGAGGTTTTCGGCGGCCGAGAACGGGAAAGCTTCCAAGGAGGGACCACCCTCCTCGCCTCCTAAGAGAGGTCGCGGCCGTCCCCGTAAGCATCCCACGACCCCTGCGGCGGCCCCTAGGGGGCGAGGGCGCGCAGCCCCTAGAGTTGGCGCTTCTCTTGGTGCCCGCGATGGCACCTCTTCTCGCGGCAGGGGCCGCCGGCTTCGGAGCACCCCCCATGACAACGGGAGGCGCACCGTGATCGTGCACCCGCCTCGGCTGCTCTTCTCCTCACTGGACGTGCTCCCTGAATTTGTGGTGTGGTCGGAGAGCCCGGCCGGCACCCCGCTCCGGCTTCCGCGTTTCTTCTCTGACGAGCTTCCATCCTCGGGGCTCGATGGTCTCTGGCTGCAGGCCGACGGCTGCTGCAGCTGAGCTTCGTGGCTCGGGGCTGAGGTCGCCGCCTCCGGCAGCATGGTCCTGACCCGCGGCTAGCATACGTTCGCCCGTGCGCGAGGCCTGGGCGGAAGGTGCACCCTCCACTTTAAGTACGACGGTCTGGTGACCCTCTACGTGAGGGTGTTCAGGGAGGACAGCCGTCGCGTGGGGTGCTACCCGGAGGATGGCAGCGATGACGAGGGTGGCGAAGGTCAGCTTGGCCTTGGCAACACGCACTCCTCTGCTCGCGATGGCAGCTCTTCCTCGGATGAGAGCTCGAGCAGTGGTGGCTACGACCGGCCCCCACGTCGTCGTGCTCAGGTCGAGGATGGCGGTGGTTCGTCCCGCCACACTGCTCCAATGAAGCTGGAGAGGAGCCCGACGTGAGTCTGGGGGCCGCCGAACTTGGACTCAAGACCGGCCACAGCCCTAGGTCACCTATGGGGGAGCTGGTGGAGCACCGGGCCACCTTGAGGCCCTGCTTGAGGATGCGGCGCCGGTGTCGAGTTCGTACGCCCTCGGGTCTTCTTTGTTTAGCCTTTCCTTTCTTCTGTAATTCGAAAAAAGATTGTGTACCCCGCGGGGGCATGCAATGAACTATGGCAGTTATGCCCTTTATGCTATGCTTGCTATCTTGATGTTGTGCTATAATGTTTGCGCTCTGAGTAAGTCAGGATAGGAAAACTTAGCTTGATATGTGCGCAGTAGCTTTTCGCCTCATGAAGGCCTGGCTTAAGGTACCCAATGAGGCCCCTTTCCTGGGGAGCTAAAGGTCATAGACATCAAGAGGTGCTTCGGGGTCTCAGGAGCCGTCGCGGAACCGCGCTAGGGCTACTTTCAAAGGAAAAGAAAAACTGACAAGCACCTCACTCCTCTTTATGCGAGCCCCCTGTTACAGATTAGCTCTGACTTAATGCACCGCGTCGCACTGCCCGGGGGGCACGGATATGAGGGGTGATAATGCATGTGAGCTTGATCGAGGGCTCCTCGTGAGGACAAGGCTGAAGGACCAGGGGCAGCGGGGTTCAGCGCGGTGTGCGCGCGCGAGGGTAGGCCCAGGGCGCACACACCTGCCTAGCCCCCACATGTGAGACGTGCGAGAGAGAGTGACGGGCAATTGCCACCTCTCTCCTGTCCTTTAGGCCAAAAATTACCAAGCGTGAGGAGAAGAAATTAACTCGGCGAACCAGAACACGAAAGTACCAAATCCATTGAAATATTACTAAAAACTGCAAGCAACTTCGGAAAGCAAATGAACAGCCGCGTCCAGCACCTAATCTAGTCTTCTCACCAGCGCGGAGCTAAGTGCTGCCACTAAGACATGGGAGGGAGCCCCCATGAGGCCCTAGGGCGACTCTCAGGAGACTCCGGGGCCTGTACACCCACACTCATTATTACGTGAGAGTGTCACGTGCGGAGACCTTCACAGGCCGGAGCCTTGCTTCATAGGCCAGAGCCTTTCTTCAGGGGTAGAACTTCTGGAGGTGCTGGATGTTCCAGGCTTTCTAGATGGGGACCCCGTCCTATGTCTCCAGGCGCGCGGCGCCAGGCCTGGAGACACGGGCAATCCTAAACAGGCCCTTCCACATGGGAGAGGGCTTGTGCAGCCCTTCTCTAGAGAGCACCCGCCTCAGGACGAGGTCGCCCACCTCTAACGTCCTAGAGCGGATGCTGCGACAGTGATATCACCGCAGTGCCTGCTGGTACCTTGCCGCCCGGAGCGAGGCTCGACGGCGGCATTCCTCCCCCAGCACGAGATCCATCCCCCGTGTGGCGTCCTGATGCGCCTCGTCGAACGCTAGGACCCGCGTGGAGTGAGGCCTAACCTCGTGTGGGAGAACCGCCTCTGCTCCATAGACGAGGAAGAACGGCGTTTCTCCCGTTGGCTTGGTCGCGGTGGTGCGGATGGACCACAGCACGGACTATAGCTCGTCGAGCCAGCCCCTGTCACAGGCCTCGAGCTTCTTCTTGAAGATTCTTGTCTTGAGGCCCCTCAGGACTTCTGCATTGGCCCTCTCGGCCTGGTCGTTGCTCCGGGGGTGCGCCACTGAGGCATAGCATATCTGCGTTCCAAGGTTAGCACAGTATGTTTTGAAAAGGTTCCTAGTGAACTCCGAGCCGCTGCCGGTGATGATGCGGTTAGGAACCCCAAACCAGCTCATGATGCACTAGATGAACTTGATGGCCGATCCAACTGGGATGGTGCGCACGGCTTCTACCTCCGTCCACTTGGTGAATTTGTCGATGGTGACGTAGAGGTATCGGTAGCCCCCTGGCGCTCAAGGGAACGGCCCCAAGATGTCCAGCCCCCAGACCGCGTATGGCCATGTGAGTGGGATTGTCTGGAGGCCCTGCGCAGGCTGGTGAATTTGCTTGGTGTGGAACTGGCATGCTTCATAGGAAAGCACCAGCTCTGTGGCGTCGTTGAGCATGGTGGGCCAGTAGAAGCCGCTGCAGAACGCCTTGCCCACTAGAGTGCGTGACGTGGAGTGATGCCCGCAGTCCCCACCATGTATGTCCGCTAGTAGCTCAAGTCCCTCTCCCTAGAGATGCATTGCAACGAAACGTCATTGGGCCTCTTGCGATATAACTCACCCATCTTGGATGCAGTACGCGGTGGCTTGACGAGCCACGCGCTCGGCATCCTCCTCCTTCTCTGGCAAGGTCCCCTGAAGCAGGTACGCCTTGAACTCTTCAGTCTAGCACCCCTCCTGAGGCTCGAGCGCCAGCAGCAGGCGGGCCCTCGTGGGATGGCCGCATGCTGGGGCGCCAGTCACAGGTACCCGAGGCAGGTCCTCCTGAGGCGGTGTTGGAGCCGCGGTGGGGGAGCCGCGGATGGCTTGAAGAACCGCTCCTCAAACACCCCCGGCTCCTGGGGGAGCCTTCGGGAGGATCTCTTGGCGATATCGTCCGCCTTCTTGTTCGTCCCTCGCAGCACGTGTTGCAGTTCCAAGCCTAAGAACCACTTCTCCATCTTGCGTACCTCTTCTAAGTTTGCCTCCATTTGCTCATCCTTGGGTGTGTACTCCTTGTTGCAGAAGTTGACGGCGAGCTGAGAATTGCCCTTGATGGTGAGGTGCTTCACCCCCGGCACCGCCGCGGCCCTGATACCGGTGCGCAGGCCCTCGAATTCTGCGATGTTGTTGGAGACCTTCTCGCCTTGCTGGAAGCAGAGTTGTACCGTGTAGCAGAGCTTGTCCTTGGTGGGTGAGATGAGGACGGCCCCTGCTCCTGCGCCTTGTCGTGCGAATGCTCCATCAAAGTACATGATCCACCGGTCTGGTTCCTCGTCCCCAGGTAAGAGGGAGAGGTCCTCGCTCACCCCGTCGTCTGGGAGGTCAGTCCAGTCGGCCATGAAGTCAGCGAGGGCCGCACCCTTGATGACCCTGGTGGTGCTGAACTCGAGATGGAACATCTGAAGCTCGATGTTACATTCTACAACTCGCCCGGTGGTGTTCGGTCTCCGGAGCACCCTCTCCAGTGTGTATGCCGAAACAACTTTGATGGGGTGGCCTTGTAAGTAGTGGCGCAGCTTTCGGGAGGTGATGAGGAGCGCGAGCAAGAGTTTCTGAGGCATGGGGTACCACGCCCGTGCCTCCATCAGCACCGTGCTGTCGAAGTAGATAGGGTGCTCGACGAGGGGAGAGGCATCAATGGATTCTTGTTCTTCTTGAGGGCGCAGGTCTTCGATGGCTTCGCGAGGCCCGTCCTCAAGAGCCCCCCTAGCTGTGGGGTCGATCGCAGCCTCGGGAGGGACATCGACCACTAGGTTGGTCGAGGCCCCAGGCGTGTTGTCCTGAGGGTGTTGCGCCTTGCTTGGTAGTTGAGTGTCCTGCCGAGGGTCCTTGGACGGGTGCTCCTTCCTTAGCGCCACCAGGGAGGCGCTGGCTGAGTGAGGGGTGTTTGCCAGATAGAGCACCAAGGGCTCGAGAGGGCGTGGTGCCACCATCACTGGTGGGTTGGTCAGGTATCTCTTGAGGTCTTGAAAGGCTACGTCTGCCTCCGGGGTCCACTCGAACGGCTCCTTCCTTTTCATCATCTTGAAGAACGAGAGGGTGCGCTCCCCCAGCTTGGAGATGAAGCACCCAAGCGAGGTTACGCAGTCCGCCAGCTTCTGCATCTCCTTCAGGTTCTGCAGGGGGCTCATGTCTTCTATTGCCTTGACCTTCTCTGGATTAGCCTCGATCCCTCTATGTGATAAAGCAGCTTGCTAGAGGGAACCCTAAATACACACTTCTCGGTATTGAGCTGAAGATCCACCTTGCGCAAGCTGTCAAACGTCTCCTCCAGATCTGCTATCAGGGTCCTGGCCTCCCGAGACTTCACCACTATGTCATCAACATAGGCCTCTGCGTTTCTCCTGAGCTGCGTGCCCAGGGCGATATGCATCAGCCGCTGGAAGGTAGCCCCGACATTGCACAGCCCAAAGGGCATGCAGGTGTAGCAGTACACCCCGCAGGGGGTCAGGAACGCTGTCTTCTCCACATCTTGCACGGCCATCTTGATCTGGTGGTAGCCTTGTTGAGGTTAATGAAGTCGACACACATGCGCTCCTTCCCTCCTTTCTTGGGGACGACGACGGGGTTCGCCACCCACTCCGGGTATCATACTTCCCTGATGACCCCTGCATCTTGCAGCTTGCGGGTTTCTTGGACGATGAAGGCCTGCTTCTTGGTGGACTGACGACGAGCCTTCTGCTTCACTGGCCGCATGTTTGGGCATACCTTTAGGTGGTGCTCGATTAATCCCCTCGGGACCCCAGCCAGGTCTTTGGGCTCCCAAGAGAATACATCCTTGTTGGCTCGCAAGAAGTCGACCAACGCTTTCTCTTGGTCCTGAGGGAGGCCAGCTCCTATGGTGAAGGTGGCACTGGTTGTTCCCTCCTCACTAACCAGCACTTGCTTCATCTCGGCTCGGCCTTGGGAGAATAGCTGCTTCTTCTTGGCCAGCACCGCTTCCGGGGCCCTAGGACCACCCTTCTCATCAGGCAGTGCAGATGCCACTGACCTGAAGGCGAGCTTGAGGGCCTGCAGCACATCTTTGGTGTCCCCTGCCACTGTGAGGACACCGTTGCTGCCAGGCATCTTCATGAGGTTGTAAGCTGGGTGAGTCCCCACCATGAACTTGGCCAAGGCCGGGTACCCCAGGATGGTGTTGTATGGCAGGTCGATTCTGGCGATGTCAAAGTTGATGAGCTCGGTGCGGTAGTTGTCGGGGGTCCCGAAGGTGAGAGGGAGGCGGATCTGCCCCAAGGGGCTGGTGGAGCCACCGCCGACCCTGGAGAAGGGCTTGGTGGGGCGCAGCCGGCCGGGGGGCACGTGCAGCAGGCCGAATGTCTCCGCAAAGAGCACGTTGAGGCCGGCTCCACCGTCGATGAGGGTCTTGGTGACTGCCACATTGCAGATGGTGGGGGGTGCAAAGCATCGGGAGCGTGCCTGCTCCTCTTGTGGCGGTCGGATGATCCTCGGGGCTGAAGGTGAGGTCAGCCTTGGGCACCGCCCAGCCCCGGGGAGCCCCCGGGCCCGCCTGGGTGGCACTTACTTGTCGGTAGAACTTCTTGATGTGGCGGTCGGAGGGTGGTGCCTATGAGCCACCTAGGAGAGCTACGACGACGGGGGCACCGGCGCCACAAAGCGTGCGACGAAGAGGCCGCGCAGCTCCTCCTAGGAGGCTACGGAGGACTCCGGCAGGTTGAGCAACCAGGCACGCAGTGCACCTATGAGGGCCATGGGGAACCAGTTGGCCTTCATCTTGTCATCTTTGCCGGCCGCCCAAACAGCTTCTTCGTACGCATGGAGGAAAGCGGCTGGATCCGCCGCGCCCTTGTAGCGTGGCGGCATCTCCGGTCTGAACTTGGGTGGCCACTGCACCTGCCGCAGGGAGAGGGTGAAACAGCGCAGCCTCGGTGCTCCTTCGAAGGCACGCGCCGGCCGAGTCGATGTAGAGGCACCCGCCATTGAAGCCGACGGGCGATCTGGCGTACAGGGCAGACGATCTCCGACGCACCCCTACTTGGCGCGCCAAATGTCGGATTATGGGATCCGCAAACCCTTGAAAGGTTTGAACTCTGGTGCATGCGGAAATCTCAACCTACCCAGCCTGCCTACTCGCGATTCTCCTAAGCCTAGCGCGATGAGCTCGAAGAGACAAAGAGACACAATAGTTTATCCTGTTTCGGGCCACCTTGCGGTGTAATACCCTACTCCAGCGTTTTTGGTGGATTGCCTCGAAGGGCTGAGGATGAACGAGTACAATGGATGAACTGTCCTCAGGAGGTGAGGTGTTCTTGAGCTCAAGAGAGCTGGTGAGGTGGTCGGGTGAGAATGGATCCGTCCCCTCTATGGTGGTGGCTCAGTCCCATTTATAGTGGCCTTGGTCCTTGTAAGTGCATCTAGTGCCCCTTAGTGATTTTGGTGTATTGAAGACTTATAGGTTAAGGGACTAATGTGTTTATGAGTGTACACAGGTCTATAAGTCTATGAGGAGTTTGATATTTACAGAGAAAGTCGACCCCTAAAAATGAATATCTTCGACTGAAGATTTTGGTATTCCTGAAGACTTTCATGAAGACTTTGAAAGTGAACAAATTGGTGTGTCCGTGAAGACTTGATATTCATGTGAGGAATATGAAGCTTGAAGACTTTTGTTTTCTTATTTTTGTTTTTCTCTTTCTTGAGTCATAGGAAACACCGTACTGTTAAAGGGGGTCGAGGAAATACTAAGGAAAAATTTCCATGTGATGCTCAACTCAATATCCTACACCTACCAATCCCTTCGAGTGAAGCCATTGGAAATCTCATACAGTTCAGTCAATTTCTTCAGTGACAGAGACGAAGATCTTCTGGTCGCTGAGGAATTTGTTCTGACCGAGGAGTTAGGAATTCACCAGTGCGGATTGCCTACATAGTGAGGAACATGATAGCCCTGAGGAATTTCAGAGTCAAATTTCCGACCGTTGCTGTGCTTTGCGCCAGCTGTCCCAAAATATCTTATCCACATAACGGTCATATCATTGAAGGACATTTATCTCTTATCATGTCGGGCTGCTCCCTAGGCTATAAATAGCCGCCCCCCTACAACCACTAGTCGGTTGGCTACTCCGAGAGAAACTGACACTTGTCATTTGAGAGCAACCCATCCTCCGAGGACTTTGAGTGAAAATCATCGAGTGAGGAAAATCCAAACCCAAACACCCACAAACCCAAAGTGATTGAGCATCACTGAAGAGATTGATCCTTCGTGGATCCGACGCTTGTTACCTTTGAAGACTGTGCTTCTTCCAGACGGTTAGGCGTCATGGTCTAGAGCATCCAAGAGGAATTGTGGATCGCCGAGTGACCAAAGTCTGTGAAGGTTTGGAAGTCGCCTGAAGACTTACCACGAGTGACTGGATGAGGTCTGTGTGACCTTAGTTCAAGGAGAATACGGTGAGGACTTGGTGTCCTGAGCTGCGTGCTCAACGACTGGGTGTCCGGGACTGTGTGTCCTCGAGTTTAAATACTCAGCCGCTCCAACCAGACGTACAACTAAGACAGCAGTTGGAACAGGTCTACCAAATCATTGTCTTCACCAAGCTTACCGGTTCTATTTCCTCAACTCTTTCATTTCCTCATTACTGTGTTAAGTAGTTGTTCATATCTGTGTTTGAATACTTTGACTGAAGACTTTCTCAATTTCCTCAGTTCAATTTCTTCAGTCTGTTTGTCTTCATCTTGTGTTATCCTGTGTTTACGCTTTCTGTACTCTGTGATTGTCTTCATTTCATCATGATGATTGTGCATGTCTTATGCTATGCTTACTTCTGAGTACTTATTACGCTGCAAGTAGTTCTTCGCTAAGGAATTTCCTCACCGGCAAATTCCTCAGTGAAGAATTCATAAAAATCGCCTATTCACCCCTTTCCGGCCACGAGCAGCAAGCTTTGTCGCAACACCCGTCAGTGCACCATGACAGCTGCAAGGCTACTCCGTCCCTGACTCCAGCAGCTTCGTCATCCCACGCGCGCCACGGCCAGGTGGACGCGTAGGCTACCCTGCTTACGGCACGGGAGCTTCTTCGCTACCGTCCCGTGGGTGATCTCTATGAGGAGTGGCTCGAGCGCATCGCCGAGCTCATCAGCATCGTGCACGAGGGCTTTGACGGGCCGGTTCGCTCGCTGCCTCAGCAACCATCTATAGCGGGCGACGTCGCGCACGGGGCTCCTCCTCCTCCTCCGGCCCGGGGCTCCATCGTCGAGCCAAGGCGTGTGGCTTCACGGCGCAACCCGCAGCGCCCGGCTCCGACTCGGGACAACGTGAGCTGCCTGGTAGTTCAACGTCCCCAAGGAGAGGCGTGCGTGCTTCCAGCGCCCCAGCACCAAGCTCGAGAGCTGCCATAGGAGGTGGTGGCGCGCGTGCACCAAGACTATGTTCCGCCCCCTCGACGACCTCCGATGGCCATGGCAGGATGCCGTGCGTTCACTGCAGAGCTCCGCAACATTGTCTGGCCGAGCAAGTTCAAGCCCGACCTGCCTCCATGCTGCGACGGTACCATAGAGCCCGCCGAGTTCCTACAGCTCTACAAGCTGAGCATCGAGGCGGCCAACGGTGATGAGAAGATCATGGCAAACTGGTTCCCTATGGCCCTCAAGGATGGCGCGTGTTCTTGGCTCCTGAACCTGACCGAGGGGTCGGTTTCTTCCTAGGAGGAGATGCGCAGCCGCTTCATCGCCAACTTCCAGGGCACTCGCGACCGTCCGCCAGCCGTGGGTGACCTGCGCCGCGTCAAGCAGCAGCCGGGGGAGACCCTGCATAAGTACATCCAGCGCTTCAACAACGTCCGCCTCAAGATCCCCAAGGTGTCGGATGAGGCCATCATTTCTGCATTCACCGATGGCGTCTGCGACGTCAAGATGAAGGAGGAGCTCGCCATCCACGAGGACCTCTGCACTGCTCTGGAGATGTTCAACATGGCGAACAAGTGTGTGAGGGCTGAGGAGGGACGCCTCTCCCTCCTCGAGCTCCCTGATGCTGATCCAGAAGACAAGAAGACCAAGACCAAGGACACGAAGCGCAAGGGGCCAGCCATGCTTGCGGCAGAGCCAGAGACCAAGCGCGGCTGCGACCACCCCGAGTCATCCAAGGGCAAGCGGCTGTTCTGCGCCTTCCACAATGTCTACAGCCACAACACCAGCGACTGCCAAGAGCTCAGGGCTCTCCACGACGGGTGCCTCAGTCGGCCCTGAGCGCAACAATCAGGGCTACGGTCGCGGAGGTGGCCGAGGTGGAGGACGCTGGGACGGACGCGAACGTCATCAGGAGTGGCGCGACCAGCCTTGTGAGGACCGCTGGCAGGACCAGCCTCGCGAAGGCAACTAGAGGGAGCAGCCTCGTGAGGACCGCCCTTAGGGCAACGCAACTTTGCCTCCTCTGCCTCCACCACCAAGAAGGAACGAAGATCACCATCAGGATGAGGGGGCTGGGGGCTTCCAGGAGCCGCGAGCCATTGCCTGCATCTTGGGCGGCTCACAAGCCCCAGCTTCTCACCGTGTCTTCAAGCAGTTTGCGCGCAAGGCCAATGCGGCACTCCCCAGGTTTGAAGCGACTCGCCCTATCAAGTGGTCCAAGTGTGCCATCACCTTTCACTCCTCAGACCGGCTCAAGTGCACAGCCACCGCTGGCGCGCCCCCCATGCTCTGCTCCCCCGTCATCAGCAACGTAACCGTCACCAAGACCCTCAACGATGGCAGAGCAGGGCTCAATGTTCTCTCTGTTCGGACGTTCGATAGACTCCAGGTGCCATACTACCAGCTGCACCCCACCAAGCCATTCTCAGGAGTAACCGATGGATCAACACACCCGATCGGGCAAGTTCGCCTCCCTGTCACCTTCGGCGAGCGCAACAACTACCGCACGAGCTCATCGACTTCGAGTCGCCGACATCTGCCTGCCCTACAACGCCATCCTTGGGTACCCAGCACTGGCAGTTCATGGCAACGATGCATCACGGCTACAACATCCTCAGGATGCCAGGAAGCAGTGGCATCATCACAGTCTGTCAGGAGAAGGATGCGGTGTGCTCCCTCGAGCGCGCTTTCCAAGCTGCAATTGTTGAAAACCCAGAAGACGAAGATGGCGCCCTCCCTCCTGAGGTCGCCCCCAAGACAAAGAAGCTGCAACAGGGCCAGGGATCTTGTGAGGAAGGAACACCTGAGGATGCAGCGCTGAGCCTCGCGTCTCCGGACATGGCGCCTTCACCCATCACATAGGAAGGCGCGCCCGGCGCCCCTCTCAGGCTGGGCTCGGGGGCTCTCCTCTTGAGGGCCTCAGACCTAGCCCATGTCGCAAGAGTGGCGCTCGGGCACCATGTGGAAGCGCTCTTCATAGCACGCTTCCCAGGAGAAGGCAGCAGGCATGAGGCACCAGGCGTTCAGGAGTTCATCAGCGAGGCAATCGAGGAGATTCAGGAAGGAAGGGTTTTGCAAGGCAATCGTCGCCTGCCGCGAGGTGGAACTCGCTGCCCAAGCAAGGGTAAAGAGTTCCGCGTCTGCATCGACATCCCTGGGCTCAACAGGGCCGCATATCAGCAGCTCATGTGGCCATCTCATGTCGGCCGATGCGAGGGATTGCCCACAGCTACGTCTGCATGCCTTTCGGCCTGGCGAGCGCGGTTGAGGCGTTCCAGTGCTGCATGAGGGACGCTCAGGCGGCCTGCGAAGCCAGGCACCAGGCGATCCTGGCGGAGATGGAGGAGCACCTTCAGGAGCCTCCCGGTCCGTCCGAGCCTCCTGAGGCCCGGCACCGGAGCGGCTCATGAGGAACGACTTCAGCAGTGCGTGCTTTTTGGCTACTTCAACAATTCTTCAACAACGGTACCAGGTGACATCTCCCTAGTTCGTTCAGTTTGGGGGCGCCCCTCGGGCTGCATCATCCCCAGGCCGTGTGGGTCTGTCCCGACGGCGTGTATCGTTTTGCATTCACCAAGATTATCTAATTGTTTCCGTGAGTTTATCTATGATTGTCACCTCATGACATTCGCCCCACGGCCCTGGCGTGGCTGACTGACGCCATTTCTGCACAACACGCACATCGGCACGACGCTTGTGCTTGGGTCCATCCCTGCAACGCTGATAAACCTGAGGATCGAGCTCTGGTTCGCGGCCCGCTCCGCATACGCCACCTCACAGGGTCCTCGGTGCCTCCGTCTCACACCGGGGGCTCTCGGCCTCCTTTGACATCAAACTTGCAGGATCACTCTACAATGAGCCAAGGGTCGGCCTGAACGACCACCGTCCAGCCTCACGAGTCGCTTGCACGTTAAAGGGGGGCTCCTGAGCATCCCGCCTTAGGAGCTCCTACTGGCTCTCCATCCCTCACCCCCTTGCCTTGACCACGGCATCGCGGCCTGGCATACCAGCGGTGGCTGAGCTCGCTCGAGGGCCGGGTCCCGAATACGTAGAGCACTTCGGCAAGCGAAGCAGGAGGATGGCCAAGACGGCCTGCACCTGACGGCGCCGCAGGCGCGACAGCAAGCGTTGCCTCTACGATGGACTCGGATCGCAAAAGATAAGTCTCAGCTTACTACGGCATCAGTTCCGCTCCACATGCCTCACCCTGCAGTTCCACTTGGGCGGTTCAACTCCCCTTTTTGATTTCCTGCACAGCTGCTTGCACGCCAAGGGGGACCTCGTGAGCATCGCGCCTCATGAGCTCTTACCGGACCTTGGGCCGCTCACCTCCTAGCCTTTACCACGGCATCGCGACCTAGCATACTAGCGACGGCTGAAGCCTGCCTAGGGACTAGGTCCCGCCGGCGTAGAGCGCCACGCTGTCTAGGGAAGAGAAAAGGGAGGAACTCAGCCAGAATGGAATACGCGTGTTCATTACAAAGTCGAAAGGAATAACAGCACTATTGGATACATCTCGGTCCTTACAAGCCCCACGGGGGCTAGTTGTCATTTTGCGCAGGAGAAACAAATACAGGGCCTTGCAGCGTTGCTGACGACGCCGGGCGGCAGTCGTGGCAGCACTCCAACCCCCGCGGGAGCTCGGCAGCACATAGCTGACGTCGCTCGACTCCGGAAAATTGTTGGGCTCAGGAGAGTCGCTGGACTCCCAGGAGTCGTCGCTGCTGCTGGACGAAGCGCTGAAGGGGGAAGCGGCATATCCAGCGCCCACCATGGCGTCCCTTGAGCTGCCCCCTCCGGGGCAGCACTCCAACCGCTCGCCTCGCTCGTTGAAGACCTTGAAGAACAAGGTGGCCTCGCCATCGTACTCAAAGTGGATCACCAGGGCTCCCTCTGCTCGGCAAGCCCTGGCGACCTCGCCCCATCCCCGCGTCATGAAGACGTCTCCGGACGGCACCACCTCAACCTCAGCCCTGGTGGCCAGGCTGCTGCACCCCGCGTGCTGCAGCCACAGCTCCACCGGCCCCCTCAGAGGCAGTTCACTGGCGAAGAACCGCGGGAACCGGATCCAAGTATCGGGAGGCATCACCGCCCACACCACGAACTCACATGTGTTATCCTCGGCATGGGTCCGTAGTGCGGCAGGCAGGGCAATGGCGGCCCTGCCTTCTTCACGAGACACCGCTCGATGGTGCACTCCTTCACCTTGCGCTCAAGCGTACAAGGGGAGGGGGAAGCCATGGGGAAGCCTCGATTGCCAAGGCCTGGCCACCTCTCGCCTCGCGCCCGCATCTCCATGGAGATGGAGTCGCTTCTTAGGCGGGAGAGGGTCCGGTCCCTCTCTAGGAGCCTTCCCCTTCTCCGTCGCAGAGAACCTCCTGATCGGCGCCATGGGAGCAAGGAGAAGAGGAGGAGAAGCAAGCAAGAGCAAGACGGAAGAGAAATGGGCAGGGGCTCCGCCCCCTCACAGGTTTGTAGCCGGGAGAAGGTAAATCATCAGCCTCCCATGATTTCTAGTAATGATGATCCTTTTTGCATGCAGCATGCAGTTGTCAAGTCAAGCAGTCGCCAAGGCAGCGTGGGGAAGAGAAGTCACCCACGTCCAATCAATCGCCACGCGTCATCAAGGCCGCAGGTGGTTAGGGCCCACGGCGCTCCGCACTTGCCCTTTGGCTTCGCCTGGAAGCCAAGTCTGAGCGCGCCTTGGGCCCGGGGGCTACTGTCGGCGTCCTGGACTTGGGGGTATCCAGTCCTGCCTGCCTACGGCCCACCCCGTGGCTCCATCGACGGCCTGGTATGGCCCAGCTTCGACATCAACACCACAAGACCCTCGCGAGGGGACAAGCCTCGCGAGGCGGACGACACTAAGACCCCTGAAGGAGTTTGCCTCCTCAGGAGGGCTCCTGAGGGGCGGAGAGATCTATGTAGCTACCTAATGAGGCTCGGCTGACATGAGCCATGATGACCAAGGCCAGGCGGGCGCCAGGCGGGCGCCAGGTAGGTACAGAGTGCAGGTTTCCTCTATGGTGCAAGGGAGGCAAGCCACAGGCGCGGAGTCCCGAGGAATCAGGCAAAGGTTTCCATTCTGGTGCAACAAGACCAAGACCGCCAGGACGGCAGGACGGAGGTCATCACCGAGCCCATCATAGCATCACGGCAGAGGCTTTTCACAGGCGAAGACTACTTTTGTCAGGATAGACTGTACTACTAGTCCCCTTTCAAATCCCGCTGTTGTGGAATCCCCTCCCGCTCATATTTGGGAAGAGGACCAAGGCAACTATATATAGGACTTAGCCATCACCATAGAGGAGGACCAAAAACCAGAACAAGTAGAGCACCACACCAGCTCAAGAACACCTCACCTCATGAGGCTTGTCCATCCTTTCTAACTAGTTCATCCATAGCCCCTCGAGGCAATACACCACGCCACACTAGAGTAGGGTATTACACCACAACGGTGGCCCGAACTAGTATAAATCTCTATGTGTGTGTGTCTCTGTGAGCTCTCCGCGCTAGGCTAGGGAGGATCGCGAGTAGGCAGGCTGGGTAGGTTGAGATCTCCGCACGCACCCCAGTGTTCGAACCTCTCACGGGTTGCCGGATCCTGAAATCCGACGAAACTGGCGCTCTGCGCCCGCTGGCACCCGCCTAGCCTTGGTCGTCATGGCTCACGTCAGCTGAGCCCCATGGGGTGTACCTAGCATAGAACTCTCTGCCCCTCGGGAGCCAGCCTGAAGAGGCCGATCCCCTCGGGGGTCTTGGCGTCGTCCGCCTCGCGAGGCTTGGCCCCTCGCAAGGGTGTTGAGCTGTTGATGTCGAAGCTGGGCTATACCAGGCCGTCGGTGGATCCACATGGTGGGCCGCAGGCAGGCAAGTCTGGATACCCCCATATCCAGAATGCCGACATTATTTCTATGCTTCCTCTTGATACTCATGTTGCCATTGATTGTGGTTGGGATAACTTATCTTAGAGTTAATGTGATAAACTTCCGCGCCGCGAGAGCGCTCCTTGTCAAGGGGTGACCCAGTGGTCACTAGGCTTCAGGGGGGGGGGCTCGTAGTTGTGGAACTAGGGGCCCCCGGAGGTGCAGTGCCTGCAAGCTCGTTTGAGAGCGTCGCACGATGACAAATATGCCACTGGGCCAGGGATTGGGGCTTTGGCGAGGTGTGTTCGCGGGCAAGCCCGAAGGACGCACACCTGCCCAGCCCTCACACGTGGGACGCGCGAGGAGGAGCAATGGGCAACTGCCACTCCTGCTGAGGCAAGGCCTGAGAGAACGAGCGAAGCAATAAGAAAAATTCCCAACCCTCAAAAAGAGACGCTGAAACTCCAAATTCCATTCAATAAGTCACAAATCAGATACAGAAAGCAAGCAAAAGAACAGCCATGTCCAACGCCTATACTAGTCTTCTCACCAGTGCAGAGCTAAGTCTTGCCACTAGGACGTGGGAGGGAGCCCCCATGAGGCCCAAGGGCGACGCTCAGGAGACTCCGGGCCGTGCACAGCCCCAACTCATTATTATGTGAGAGTGTCACGAGTGGAGACCTTCACAGGAGTGGAGCCTTCTTTACGGGTAGAACTTCCAGAGGTGCTGGATGTTCCAGGCATTCTAGATGGGGACCCCGTCCTCGCGTCTCCAGGCACACGGCGCCAGGCCTGGAGACACGGGCGATCGTGAACGGGCCCTCCCACATGGGGGAAAGCTTGTGAAGCCCTTCCCTGGAGAGCACCCGCCTTAGGACGAGGTCACCCACCTCGAGAGTCCTGGAATGGATGTTGCGGCAGTGGTACCGCCGCAGCGCCTGCTGCTACCTCGCCGCTCGGAGCGAGGCTTGGCGACAGCGTTCCTCCCCCAACACGAGGTCCATCCCCCGCGAGGCGTCCTGACGTGCCTCGTCGAATGCCAGGAACTGCGGGGAGTGATGCCTGACCTCGTGAGGGAGGACCGCCTCGGCTCTGTAGACGAGGAAGAACGGGGTCTCGCCTGTAGCTTGGTCGCAGTGGTGTGGATCACAGCACAGACGGAAGCTTGTTGAGCCAGCCTCCACCGCAGGCCTCGAGCTTTTTCTTGAAGCTCTGATACGTCTCCAACGTATCTATAATTTTTGATTGTTCCATGCTATTATATTACCCGTTTTGGATGTTTATAGGCTTTACTTTACACTTTTATATCATTTTTGGGACTAACCTACTAACCGGAGGCCCAGCCCGAATTGCTGTTTTTTTGCCTATTTCAGTGTTTCGAAGAAAAGGAATATCAAATGAAGTCCAAACAGAATGAAACCTTCAGGAGCGATCTTTTTGGAACAAACGCAATCCAGGAGACTTGGAGTGGACGTCAAGAAGCAGCCAAGGTGGCCACGAGGCAGGAGGGTGCGCCCTAGGGGGGTAGGCGCGCCCCCCACCCTCGTGGACCCCTCGTGGCTCCCCTGACCTACCTCCTTCGCCTATGTATAATACCGTACCCTAAAAACATCTAGGAGCACCACGAAAAACTATTTCCACCGCCCAAACCTTCTGTATCCACGAGATCCCATTTTGGAGCCTTCGCCGGCGCTTCGCTCAAGGGGGAATCGACCATGGAGGGCCTCTACATCATCTCCAAGGCCTCTCCAATGAGTTGTGAGTAGTTTACCACAGACCTTCGGGTCCATAATTATTAGCTAGATGGCTTCTTCTCTCTCTTCGAATCTCAATACAAAGTTCTCCTCGATCTTCTTGGAGATCTATTCGATGTAACTCTTTTTCCGGTGTGTTTGTCGAGATCCAATGAATTGTGGGTTTATGATCAAGTTTATCTATGATAAATAATTGAATCTCCTCCGAATTCTTTTATGTGTGATTGGTTATCTTTGCAAGTCTCTTTGAATTATCAGTTTGGTTTGGCCTACTAGATTGATCTTTCTTGCAATGGGAGAAGTGCTTAGCTTTGGGTTCAATCTTGCGGTGTCCTTTCCTAGTGACAACAGGTGCAGCAAGGCACATATTGTATTGTTGCCATCGAGGATAAAAAGATGGGGTTTATGTCATATTGCTTGAGTTTATACCTCTACATCATGTCATCTTGCTTAATGCATTACTCTGTTCTTATGAACTTAATACTCTAGATGCAGGCAGGAGTCGGTCGATGTGTGGAGTAATAGTAGTAGATGCAGAATTGTATCGATTTACTTGTTTTTTTGGATAGAAAGACTGTAAGGGAACCCCCTACAGTATAATTGGTGCAACAAACCCAAATTGCAAGTACCATGCCTTGAACCTGGGTGGATGGGAAGGCATCAACCCCTCCCCACCACTAGGCTATGCCTTAGTCTGCTTTCGATCTACTTGTAGCGGAGATGATGCCTATATACATGATCATGCCTCATAACTATGCACTTTTCTATCAATTGCTCAACAGTAATTTGTTCACCCACCGTAATACTTATGCTATCTTGAGAGAAGCCACTAGTGAAACCTACGGCCCCCGGGTCTATCTTTTATCATATAAGTTTCCCATCTATCTTTATTTTGCAATCTTTACTTTCAATCTATATCATAAAAATACCAAAAATATTTATCTTATCTTATTATCTCTATCAGATCTCACTTTCGCAAGTTACCGTGAAGGGATTAACAACCCCTTTATCGCGTTGGTTGCGAGGTTCTTGTTTGTTTGTGTAGGTACGAGGGACTTTTGAGGAGCCTCCTACTGGATTGATACCTTGGTTCTCAAAAACTGAGGGAAATACTTATGCTACTTTGCTGGATCACCCTTTCCCTTCAAGGAAAACCAACGCAGTGCTCAAGAGGTAGCAAGAAGGATTTCTGGCGCTGTTGCCGGGGAGGTCTTCGCTCAATTCAAGACATACCAAGTACGCATCACAAACTCATCCCCCTCGCATTACATTATTTGCCATTTGCCTCTCATTTTCCTCTCCCCCACTTCACCCTTGCCGTTTTATTCGCCCTATCTTTCCCGTTCTCCTCTCTCTTTCGCTTGCCTTCTTGTGTGCTTCTGTGTTCGATTGCTTGTCACGATGGCGCAAGATAATACCAAATTGTGTGAATTTTCCAATACCAATAATAATGATTTCCTTAGCACTCCGATTGCTCCCCTTAATGATGTTGAATCTTCTAAAATCAATGCTGCTTTGTTGAATCTTGTTATGAAAGATCAATTCTCTGGCCTTCCTAGTGAAGATGTCGCTACTCATCTAAACTACTTTGTAGATTTGTGTGATATGCAAAAGAAGAAAGATATGGATAATGATATTGTTAAATTGAAGTTATTTCCATTTTCACTTAGAGATCGTGCTAAAACTTGGTTTTCGTCTTTGCCTAAAAATAGTATTGATTCATGGAATAAATGCAAAAATGTTTTTATCTCTAAGTATTTTCCTCCCGCTAAGATCATCTCTCTTAGAAACGATATTATGAATTTTAAACAACTTGATCATGAGCATGTTGCCCAATCTTGGGAAAGAATGAAATTAATGATTCACAATTGTCCTACTCATGGTTTGAACTTATGGATGATCATACAAATTTTTTATGCTGGATTGAACTTTGCTTCTAGAAATCTTTTACGCGGGAGGCACTTTTATGGAAATCACTTTAGGAGAAGCTACTAAACTGTTAGATAACATTATGGTTGATTATTCTCAATGGCACATCGAAAGATCTACTAGTAAAAAAGTGCATGCGATAGAAGAAATTAATGTTTTGAGTGGAAAGATGGATGAACTTATGAAATTGTTTGCTACTAAGAGTGCTCCTATTGATCCTAATGATATGCCTTTGTCTACTTTGATTGATAATAATAATGAATCTATGGATGTGAATTTTGTTGGTAGGAATAATTTTGGTAATAACGCGTATAGAGGAAACTTTAATCCTAGGCCGTTTCCTAGTAATTCCTCTAATAATTATGGTAATTCCTACAACAACTCTTATGGAAATTTTAATAAAATGCCCTCTGATTTTGAGAATAGTGTTAAAGAATTTATGATCTCTCAAAAGAATTTCAGTGCTTTGCTTGAAGAAAAATTGCTTAAAGTTGATGAATTGGCTAGGAACGTTGATAGACTTTCTCTTGATGTTGATTCTTTGAAACTTAGATCTATTCCACCTAAGCATGATATCAATGAGTCTCTCAAAGCCATGAGAATTTCCATTGATGAGTGCAAAGAAAGAACCACTAGGATGCGTGCTAAGAAAGATTGCTTTGTAAAAGCGTGTTCTTCTAGTTTCCATGAAAATAATGATGAAGATCTAAAAGTTATTGATGTGTCCCCTATTAAATCTTTGTTTTTCAATATGAATCTTGATAATGATGGGACTGGATATGAGTCAACTTTAGTTAAAAGGCGTCCCAATGATTCAGAGTTTTTAGATCTTGATGCTAAATTTGGTAAAAGTGGGATTGGAGAGGTCAGAACTTTAAATGGCAATGAACCCACTATTATGGATTTCAAGGAATTAAATTATGATAATTGTTCTTCAATAGATTGTATTTCCTTGTTGCAATCCGTGTTGAATTCTCCTCATGCTTATAGTCAAAATAAAGCTTTTACCAAACATATTGTTGATGCCTTGATGCAATCTTATGAAGAAAAACTTGAATTGGAAGTTTCTATACCTAGAAAAGTTAATTATGAGTGGGAACCTACTATAAAAATTAAAATTAAAGATCATGAATTCAATGCTTTATGTGATTTGGGTGCTAGTGTTTCCACGTCCGAAAAGTTTATGTGATGTGCTAAGTTTCCATGAATTTGATGATTGCTCTTTAAACTTGCACCTTGCGGATTCAACTATTAACAAACCTATGGGAAGGATTAATGATGTTCTTATTGTTGCAAATAGGAATTATGTGCCCATAGATTTTATCGTTCTTGATATAGATTGCAATCTTTCATGTCCTATTATTCTTGGTAGACCTTTCCTTAGAACGATTGGTGCAATTATTGATATGAAGGTAGGGAATATTAGATTCCAATTTCCATTAAGGAAAGGCATGGAAAACTTTCCTAGAAAGAAACTCAAATTACCTTATGAATCCATTATGCGTGCCACTTATGAATTGAATGCCAAAGACGGCAATACTTAGATCTATTCTCGCTTTTATGCCTAGCTAGGGGCGTTAAACGATACCGCTTGTTGGGAGGCAACCCAATTTTATTTTTGTTCCTTGATTTTTTCTTATGTTTAGTAATAAATAATTCATCTAACCTCTGTTTAGATGTGGTTTTATGTTTAATTTAGTGTTTGTGCCAAGTATAACCTATAGGATAACCTACGGTAATAGCTAATTTGATTCTGCTGAAAAACAGAAACTTTTGCACGCACAAGAATAATTTTAACAAATCACAGAAACGTAATTTTGCGTTGATTCTTTTTGAAGTAGATCAATAGACAAATTTCCCAGGATGTTCTATTTTTGTAGGATTTTTAGAGTTCCATAAGTATCGAAAGTTACACATTGCTACAGACTGTTCTGTTTTTGACAGATTCTGTTTTTCGTGTGTTGTTTGCTTATTTTGATGCATCTATGGCTAGTATCGGGGGGTATGAACCATAGAGAAGTTGGAATACAGTAGGTTTAACACTAATATAAATAAATAATGAGTTCATTACAGTATCTTATGTGGTGGTTTTTCTTTCTTGCACTAACGGAGCTTATGAGATTTCCTGTTGAGTTTTGTGTTGTGAAGTTTTCAAGTTTTGGGTAAAGATTTGATGGACTATGGAATAAGGAGTGGCAAGAGCCCAAGCTTGGGAATGCCCATGGCACCACAATATATTCAAGGACAACCAAAAGCCTAAGCTTGGGGATGCCCCGAAAGGCATCCCCTCTTTCGTCTTCGTCTATCGGTAACTTTACTTGGAGCAATATTTTTATTTGCCACGTGATATGTGTTTTGCTTGGAGCGTCTTGTATAATACGAGTCTTTGCTTTTTAGTTTACCACAATCTTACTTGCTGTACACACATTTTGGGAGAGACACACTTGATTTGTAATTTATTAGAATACTCTATGTGCTTCACTCATATCTTTTGAGCTAGATAATTTTGCTCTAGTGCTTCACTTATATCTTTTAGAGCACGGCAGTGGTTTAATTTTGTAGAAACTGTTGACCTCTCATGCTTCACTTATATCATTCTGAGAGTCTTTTAGAACAGCATGGTATTTGCTATGGTTATAATATTGGTCCTAGAATGATGGGCATCCAAGTTGGGTATAATAAAAACCATCATAGAAAGTGAATTGGATGTTATGATCAATTTGATGCTTGATAATTGTTTTGAGATATGAGGATGGTGATATTAGAGTCATGCTAGTTGAGTAATTATGAATTTGAGGAATACTTGTGTTGAAGTTTGTGATTCCCGTAGCATGCACGTATGGTGAACCGCTTTGTGATGAAGTTGAAGCATAATTTATTTATTTATTGTCTTCCTTATGAGTGGCGGTCGGGGACAAGCGATGGTCTTTTCCTACCAATCTATCCCCCTAGGAGCATGCGCGTAGTACTCTGTTTTTAATAACTTGTAGATTTTTGCAATAAGTATATGAGTTCTTTATGACTAATGTTGAGTCCATGGATAATACACACTCTCACCCTTCCACCAGTGCTAGCCTCTCTTGTGCCGTGCAACTTTCGCCGGTACCATACACCCACCATATACCTTCCTCAAAATAGCCACCATACCTACCTATTATGGCATTTCCATAGCAATTCCAAGATATATTGCCATGCAACTTTCCACCGTTCTGTTTATTATGACACGCCCCATCATTGTCATATTGCTTTTTGCATGATCATGTAGTTGACATCGTATTTGTGGCAAGGCCACCTTCATAATTTTTCATACATGTCACTCTTGATTCATTGCATATCTCGGTACACCACCGGAGGCATTCACGTAGAGTCATATTTTGTTCTAATTATTGAGTTGTAAGTAAATAAAAGTGTGACGATCTTCATTATTAGAGCATTGTCCCAAGTGAGGAAAGGATGATGGAGACTATGATTCCCCCACAAGTCGGGATGAGACTTCGGACTTTATAAAAAAAAGAGGCCAAAGAAGCCCAAATAAAAAAAAGAGGCCAAAGAAGCCCAAATAAAAAAAGAAAAATGAGAGAAAAAGAGAGAAGGGACAATGTTACTATCGTTTTTCCACACTTGTGCTTCAAAGTAGCACCATGATCTTCATGATAGAGAGTCTCCTATGTTGTCACTTTCATATACTAGTGAGAATTTTTCATTATAGAACTTGGCTTGTATATTCTAATGATGGGCTTCCTCAAAATGCCCTAGGTCTTCGTGAGCAAGCAAGTTGGATGCACACCCACTTAGTTTCTTTTGTTGAGCTTTCATACACTTATAGCTCTAGTGCATCCATTGCATGGCAATCCCTACTCACTCGCATTGATATCTATTAATGGGCATCTCCATATCCCGTTGATACGCCTAGTTGATGTGAGACTGTCTTCTCCTTTTTTTGTCTTCTCCACAACCACCATTCTATTCCACATATAGTGCTATGTCCATGGCTCACGCTCATGTATTGCGTGAATGTTGAAAAAGTTTGAGAATACTAAAGTATGAAACAATTGTTTGGCTTGTCATGGGGGTTGTGCATGATTAAATACTTTGTGTGATGAAAATAGAGCATAGCCAGACTATATGATTTTGTAGGGATAGCTTTCTTTAGCCATGTTATTTTGAGAAGACATGATTGCTTTGTTAATATGCTTGAAGTATTACTATTTTTATGTCAATATGAACTTTTGTCTTGAATCATTTGGATCTGAACATTCATGCCACAATGAAGAAAATTACATTGATAAATATGCTAGGAAGCATTCCACATCAAAAATTCTGTTTTTATCATTTACCTACTCGAGGACGAGCAGGAATTAACCTTGGGGATGCTTGATACGTCTCCAAAGTATCTATAATTTTTTATTGTTCCATGCTATTATATTACCCGTTTTGGATGTTTATGGGCTTTACTTTACACTTTTATATCATTTTTTGGACTAACCTACTAACCGGAGGCCCAGTCCGAATTGCTGTTTTTTTGCCTATTTGAGTGTTTCAAAGAAAAGGAATATCAAATGGAGTCCAAAAGGAATGAAACCTTCGGGAGCGATCTTTTTGGAACAAACACAATCCAGGAGACTTTGAGTGGACGTCAAGAAGCAGCCGAGGCGGCCACGAGGCAGGAGGGCGCGCCCTAGGGGGGCAGGCACGCCCCCCACCCTCATGGGCCCCTCGTGGCTCCCCTGACCTACCTCCTTCGCCTATATATACTCCCGTACCCTGAAAACATCCAGGAGCACCACGAAAAACTATTTCCACCGCCGCAACCTTCTTTATCCGCGAGATCCCATCTTGGAGCCTTTGTCGGCGCTTCGCCGGAGGGGGAATCGACCACGGACGGACTCTACATCATCTCCAAGGCCTCTTCGATGGGTTGTGAGTAGTTTACCACGGACCTCCGGGTCCATAGTTATTAGCTAGATGGCTTCTTGTCTCTCTTTGAATCTCAATACAAAGTTCTCCTCGATCTTCTTGGAGATCTATTCGATGTAATTCTTTTTGCGGTGTGTTTGTCGAGATCCGATGAATTGTGGGTTTATAATCAAGTTTATCTATGAGAAATAATTGAATCTCCTCTGAATTCTTTTATGTGTGATTGGTTATCTTTGCAAGTCTCTTCGAATTATCAGTTTGGATTGGCCTACTAGATTGATCTTTCTTGCAATGGGAGAAGTTCTTAGCTTTGGGTTCAATCTTGCGGTGTCTTTTCCCAGTGACAGTATGGCCAGCAAGGCACGTATTGTATTGTTGCCGTCAAGGATAAAAAGATGGGGTTTATATAATATTGCTTGAGTTTATCCCTCTACATCATGTCATCTTGCTTAATGTATTACTCTGTTCTTATGAACTTAATACTCTAGATGCAGGCAGGAGTCGGTCAATGTGTGGAGTAATAGTAGTAGATGCAGAATCGTTTCGATCTACTTGTTGCGGACGTGATGCCTATATACATGATCATGCCTAGATATTCTCATGACTATACACTTTTCTATCAATTGCTCGACAGTAATTTGTTCACCCACCGTAATACTTATGCTATCTTGAGAGAAGCCACTAGTGAAACCTATGGCCCCCAGGTCTATCTTTTATCATAAGTTTTCCATCTATCTTTATTTTGCAATCTTTACTTTCAATCTATATCATAAAAATACCAAAAATATTTATCTTATCTTATTATCTCTATCAGATCTCACTTCCGCAAGTTACCGTGAAGGGATTGCCAACCCTTTTATCGCGTTGGTTGCGAGGTTCTTGTTTGTTCGTGTAGGTACGAGGGACTTTTGAGGAGCCTCCTACTTGATTGATACCTTGCTTCTCAAAAACTGAGGGAAATACTTACGCTACTTAGCTGCATCACCCTTTCCTCTTCACGGGAAAACCAACGCAGTGCTCAAGAGGTAGCAATCTCCTTGCCTTGAGGCCCCTCAAGACCTCTGCATTGGCACACTCGCCTGGCCATTGCTCCGTGGGTGCACCACCGAAGCGTAGCATATTTGGATTCCAAGGTTAGCACGACATGTTTTAAAGAGGTTGCTCGTGAACTGGGAACCGTTGTTGGTGATGATGCGGTTGGGCACCCCGAAGCGGCTTACGAGGCCCTTGATGAACTTGACTGCAGAGCTGGCTGGGATGGTGCGGACAGCTTCCACCTCCGTCCACTTGGTGAACTTGTCGATGGCGACGTAGAGGTAGCGGTAGCCCCCGGGAGCTCGACGAAACGGGCCCAAGATATCCAACCCCCAGACCGCGAATGGCCACGAGAGCGGGATGGTCTGGAGGCCCTGAGCGGGCTGGTGGATCTGTTTGGCATGGAATTGACAGGCTTCACAAGATCTTACCAATTCTGTGACGTCGTTGAGCGCAGTGGACCAGTAGAACCCGCTGCGGAACACCTTGCCCACGAGGGTGCACGATGAGGAGTGATGCCCACAACCCCCACCGTGAAAGTCGACCAGCAGCTCGCACCCCTGCTCCTTGGAGATGCACCATAGGGAGGCGTCGCTCGGGCGCCTCCTGTAGAGCTCACCATCCTGGATGCAGTGTGCGGTGGCCTGGCGGGCCACCCGCTCGGCATCCTCTTCCTTCTCCGGCAGGGTGCGCTAAAGCAGGTACGCCTTGAATTCCTTGGTCCAGCACCCCTCCTGGGGCTCGAGCGTGAGGAACAGACGGGCCCCTGAAGCCAGGCCACAAGCTGGGGTGCTAGTGGTGGGTGCCGTGGGCAGCTCCTCCCGAGGCAGTGCCGGCTCGGCAATAGGGGGAACTATCGATGGCCTGAAGAGCCGCTCCTCAAAGACGCCAGGCTCCTGGGGAAGGCGTCGGGATGCCCTCTTGGCGATGTCATCCGCCTCCTTGTTCATGCCGCGTGGCACATGCTGTAGTTCCAAACCTAAGAATTGCTTCTCAATTTTGCATACCTCCTCGAGGTATCCCTCCATGTGCTCGTCCTTCGGCGTGTACTCCTTGTTGGAGAAGTTGATGAGGAGCTGGGAGTCGCCTCTAATGGTGAGGAGCCTGACCCCCAGGGCAACCGCGGCCCTGAGCCTGGCGATTAGGCCCTTGAATTCGGCAATGTTGTTGGAGACCTTCTCACCGTGCTGGAAGCAGAGCTGCACGGCATAGTAGACCTTGTCTTGGGTGGGCGAGATGAGCACGGCTCCAGCCCCCGTGCCCTGGCGTGCGAATGCGCAATCGAAGTACATGACCCATCCATCAAGCGCTTCGTCTCTTGGGGCGAGGGAGTGGTTCTCACCCACTTCTTGGCTTGGTGCGTCAGTCCATTCAGCTACAAAGTCAGCGAGGGCTGCGCCCTTGATGACTTGGGTGGTGCTGAATTCCAGCTAAAACACCTACAACTCAATATTCCATTCGGTGATCCTTCCTGCAGCGTTGGGGCTCCAGAGCACCCTCTCCAGGGGGTAGGCTGAGACAACCTTGATTGGGTGACCTTGGAAGTAGTGGCGCAGCTTCCTGGAAGCGACGGGGAGTGCAAGGAGGAGCTTCTGCGGCATGGGGTACCGCGCCCATGTGTCACGTAGCATGGTGATGAAGAAGTAAACGGGATGCTCGACGAGGGAGGAAGTGTCCACCGAGTCTTGTACCTCTTCGGGTGATGGAGTCACAGGAACGCCGTCCTCAAGGGGGGCCACTACTGCCTCAGAGGCCCCGACCTTAGGAAACCCATCTCCTGACAGTTCGGTCGCGGTCTCAAGCGCCATCCTGAGGTCGTGGCGTCTTGGACGGGTGTGTGGTTCCGTTCTGTGCACCCTTGGCTGCATGCTCCTCGCAAACCGCCACCAGCACCGCGTCGGCTGAGTGAGGCATGGAGGCCAGGTAAAGCACCAGGGGCTCAAGAGGACGAGGTGCCGCCATCACCGGTGGGCTGGTGAGGTACTTCTTGAGGGCTTGGAAAGCCACATCACCTCTGGAGTCCATTCAAACGGGCCCTTCCTCTTCATCAGCTTGAAGGAAGGGAGGGCGCGCTCGCCTAACTAGGAGATGAAGCGCCCAAGCGAGGTCACGCAGCCAGCCAGCTTCTGCATTTCCTTGAGAGTTTGAGGCGGGCTCATCCTCTCTATCGCTTTGACCTTCTCTGGGTTGGCCTCAATTCCCCTGTGCGACACCAAGAACCTCAGCAGCTTGCCAGATGGGACACCGAATACACACTTCTCAGGGTTAAGCCGCAACTTCACCTCATGCAGGTTGGCGAATGTCTCCTCCAGATCTCCAACAAGGGTCCTTGCCTCCCTGGACTTGACCACTATATCATGGACATAAGCCTCTGCGTTCCTCCCGAGCTGCTTGCCCAGGGCGATGTGCATCAGCCTCTGGAATGTTGCCCCCGCATTGCGCAACCCAAATGGCATGCAGGTGTAGTAGTACACCCCGGATGGGATCAAGAAGGCCGTCTTCTCTACATCTTCCACCGCCATCTTGATTTGATGATAGCCTGAGAAGGCACCCAGGAAGCACAGTAGGTCGCACTTGGCGGCGGAGTCGATGATCTGGTCGATACGCGGAAGAGGAAACGGGTCTTGAGGGCAAGCTTTGTTCAGGCTCGTGAAGTCAACGCACATGCGCTCTTTCCCGCCCTTCTTGGGGACGATGACTGGGTTTGCCAACCACTCTGGGTGCCGCACTTCCCAGATAACGCCGGCCTCCTGAAGTTTGTGGGTCTCCTGGACGATGAACAACTGCTTCTCCAGGGCTTGCCATCGTGCCTTCTGCTTCACAGGGCGCGCGTGGGGGCACACCATGTGGTGGTGCTCGATTACCCCCCACGGAACGCCTACCAGGCACAATGCTTGCCATGCAAATATATCCTTGTTCGCATGGAGGAAGCTGACCAGTGCCTCCTCCTGGTCTCAGGAGAGGGCAGCGCCTATGGTGAAGGTAGCTCCTGACCCTCCGTTCTCGTCGACCGGTACTTGCTTCGTCTTGGCCCGGTCTTGGGAGAACAACGACTTCTTCTTCGCTGGGGCAGCCCCCTGGCCCTCCGGAGCGCTCCCCACATTTGGCCGCATGACCGCCGCGGCCTTGAAGGTGAGCCTGAGGGCCGTCACTGCATCCCCAGTGTCTCCTGACACAGTGAGGACGCCGCTGCTTCCTGGCATCTTCATGATATTGCAGCCGGGATGAGTCACCGCCATGAACTTGGCGAGGGCCAGGTACTCGAGGATGGCGTTGTACGGGAGCCCGTTGCATGTGACGTCGAAGTCGATGAGCTCGGCGTGGTAGTTGTCGCGTGTTGCAAAGGTGACGGGGAGGCGAATCTGCCCATCCGGGCAGGTGGAGCCGCCGACCACTCTGGAAAATGGTTTCGTGGGGAGGAGCCGGTCATGAGACACGTGGAGCAGGCCAAACGCCTCCACGGAAAGGATGTTGAGGTCGGTGCCGCCGTCGATGAGGGTCCTGGTGACTGCTATGTTGCATATAGTGGGGGTGCAAAGCATGGGCCGTGCGCCAGCACCAGCCGTGGTCTTGGGGTGATCTCTGGAGTTGAAGGTGAGGTCGGCCTTGGGCGCCGCCCAGCCCGGAGGGGCCCCTCATGGGGACAGAGAAGCCCACACCTAACGGAAGAACTACTTGGCGTGGTGGCTTGAAGAGGGCGCCTGCGACCCATCGAGGATGGTCGCGACGGCGTGGTGCGCCAGAACCGCGAAGCATGCGATGAATAACTTGCACATCTCCTCCCAGAAAGCCACCAAAGACTCCGGTAGGTCGAGCAGCCAAGTGCAAGGCATGCCTGTGAGTGCCATAGGGAGCCAATTTTCCATGGCCTTGTCATCTCCGCCCGCCGCCTAGATAGCCTTCACGTACGCTCGGAGGAACTCCGTAGGGTCCGTCGCGCCGTCATAGCGCGGCGGTAGCTCCGGCCTGAACTTCGGAAGCCATCGCACCTGCCGCAAGGTGGGGGAGAAAGCCCGGAGGACCATGATGTGCCCGGCGGACTAAGGGAAGGAGCGGCGCCCGCCATGGAGACCGAGCGGCAAGGGTGGAGCGCGGTTGATGAAGAGGCCGACCTCCGACATGCCCCTACCTGGCGCACCAAATGTCAGATTTCGGGCTCCGCAGACCCAAGAAAGGTTCGAACTCAGGAGCGTGTGCGGAGAACTCAACCTCTCAAGTTGATCGACTCGCTGCTCTCATGACCTAGCTCGATGAACAAGAAGGAAAAGGACACGGCAGTTTACCCAGGTTCAGGCCACCTGCAGTGTAAAACCCTACTCCTGCTTTATGGTGGATTAGCCTCGCAGGGGGCTGAGGATGCACTAGTACAAGGGGAAGAACAGCCTCAGGAGGCTTGTTCTTGTGATAAGCTCTTGGGTTTCTTGTCTCTCAAGGGGTCGATGATTCGATCCCTTCTACGGTGGTGGCTAGGCTATATTTATAGTGGCCTTGGTCCTCTTCCCCCAAAACTTAGGCAGGAAGGGATCCCACAACGTCCAATTTTGAAAGTGGACAAGTAGTACACTTGATCCTGACGAAAGGTGGTCTTCACCTGCAAAGCTTCTGGTAGTGATGTCGCGGTGGGCTCGACGATGACATCCATCCTGCCGTTCTGGCGGTCCTGATCTCGTTGCACGCAAACGACAACCTTTGGCTGATTCCTTGGGACTCCGCACCTATGGTTGCCTCCTTTGCCCCAAAGAGGAAACCTGCCACTCTGCGCCCACTGGCGCGTGCCTGGCCTTGGTCGTCATGGCTAATGTTACCTTGGCCTCATGAGGCGAGTGCTTGCATATAAATCTCCGCTCCTTAGGAGGCCGCCTAGGGAGGCCGCCCCTTCAGGAAGTCTTGATGTCGTCCGCCTCACGAGGTTTGGCCCCTCGCGAGGGTCTTGTCTTTTCGTCATTGAAGATGGGCCGTACCAGGCCGTCGATGGAGCCACGCCGTGGGCCACAGGTAGGCAAGTGTGGGTACCCTAGTTCCCAGAACACCAACAGCATCAATCCAGTAGGAGGTACAAGCAAGTCTCCAATCTATGCACCTGCACAAATAATCAAACACTTGCACCCACCGTGATAAAGGGGTTGTCAATCCCTTTAGGGTCACTTGCAAGGATGAGATCTGATAGAGATAGATATAAATGATTACTAAAACGTAAAACAAAATAAAAGTCAATAAAACTCAGCGAGGTATTTTGGGTTTTTGGTTTATAGATCTGAAAATATATGATGGAAAATAGACCCAGGGGCCATAGGTTTCACTAGAGGCTTCTCTCTTGAAAGAAAACATACAGTGGGTGAACAAATTACTGTCAAGCAATTGATAGAAAAGCGCAAAGTTACGATGATATCCAAGGCAATGATTATGAATATCAGCATCACGTCTGTGTCAAGTAGACCGAAACGATTCTGCATCTACTACTATTACTCCACACATCGACCGACTCATGCCTGCATCTAGAGTATTAAGCTCATAAGAATAGAGCAACGCTTTAAGTAACATGACATGATGAGAGGGATAAACTAAAGCAATATGATGGAAACCCCATCTTTTTACCCTTGATGGCAACAATACAATACATGCCTCACTACCCCTACTGTCACTTAGTGAGGACACCGCAAGATTGAACCTAAAACTAAGCACCTCTCCCATTGCAAGAAAACCCAATCTAATTGGCCAAACCAAACCGACAATTCGAAGAGAAATACAAAGATATTTAATCATGCATAAAAGAGTTCAAAAAAGACTCAAATAATATTCATAGATAATCCGATCATAAATCCACAATTCATTGGATCCCGACAAACACACCGCAAAAGAATATTACATCGGACAGAACTCCAAGAACATCGAGGAGAACATTGTATTGAAGATCAAAGAGAGAGAAGAAGCCATCTAGCTACTAGCTATGGACTCGTAGGTCTGTGGTAAACTACTCACGCTTCATTGGAAGGGCAATAGGGTTGATGTAGAAGCCCTCCGTGATTGAATCCCCCTCCGACAGATTGCCGGAAAAGGTCCCAAGATGGGATCTCATGAGGTTAGAGGCTTGCGGTGGCGGAAAAGTACTTTGGTGGACGCTTCTGGTGGTTTGCGAATATTTTAGGATTTGTGGAGCTGAGAGGAAGGTCGATGGACTCTTGAGGGGCCCACAAGCTAGGCGGTGCCCCCCTAGGGCGTGCCCTAAGGGCTTGTGGAGTCCTCGGGACTCTTATGGCCCTCTCCCCAAGTCTTCTGGGTATCTTCTGGTCCAAGAAAAAACATCGCGAAAGTTTTATTCTGTTTGGACTCCGTTTGATGTTCCTTTTCTGTAAAACTCAAAAATAAGGAAAAACAAAAACTGGCACTGGGATCTAGGTTAATAGGTTAGTCCCCAAAATAATATAAAATAGCATATTAATGCATATAAAACATCCAAAACAGATAATATAATAGCATGGAACAATAAAAAATTATAGATACCTTGAAGACGTATCAGCTATATATACCCCCACCCCCTTCTCCATATGTGAGAGAGACATCGTCAGAACGTGCCTACACTTCCACCATACATTTTCTGAGAGAGAACCAACTACTCATGTGTTGAGATCAAGATATTCCAATCCTACCACAAGAATCTTGATTTCTAGCGTTCCCCAAGTTGCTTTCCACTCAATTAATCTTTCCACCATATCCAAATCTGTGAGGGAGAGTTGAGTGTTGGGGAGACTATCATTTGAAGCGCAAGAGCAAGGAGGTCATCATCAACACAGCATTTGTTACCTTTTGGAGAGTGGTGTCTCCTAGATTGGTTAGGTATCGCTTGGGAGCCTCCATCAAGTTGTGGAGTTGAACCAAGAAGTTTGTAAGGACAAGTTGATCACCTACTTTGTGAAGATCTACCCGAGTGAGGCAAGTCCTTCGTGGGTGATGACCATGGTGGGATAGACAAGGTTTCTTCTTCGTGGACCTTTCATGGGTGGAGCCTCCGTGGACTCGCGCAACCGTTACCCTTCGTGGGTTGAAGTCTCCATCAACGGGGGTGTACGATAGCACCACCTATCGGAACCACGCCAAAAACCTTCGAGTCTTCATTGCATTTGCACTCTCCAAACCCTTCCCTTTACCTTCATATGCAGTGTTCTACTTTCCGCTGCTACACCCTTAGAATTGCATGTGTAGGTCGATTGCTTGACTTGTGTTAATTGCTAAAATCTGCCCATAACTAAAACTGGGAAAGGTTAGATTTTTATTTGGTCAAGTAGTCTAATCACCCCCCCCCCCCCTCTAGACATACTTTCGATCCTACAATGCGACACTACAAAACCGTCCCAGAAAATGGACATGCATAGTGACGTCCAAATGCGTCGCCAAAAATCAGGCCAGAACATCGCCAAAGTTGGCTAGGACGCTGCCTCGGGAGGAAAACACCTCATGACAGTGGACTATCATAGAAAATGGTTTTAGGCGATGGTTCCTATTTTGTCACCAGGGTTTTGTCACCGAATAGAGCAAATTTTGTAGTGTATTATGATGGTTTTATCATGAATTACAACATGAATGGGATGGAGAAAAGCACAAACGAGTTGTTTGCTATGCTCAAGACTACAGAGGCTGGAATGCAAAAGAACAAACAAGTGTTGATGGTCAATAAGACCGCCAGTTTCAAGAAGAAAGGAAAGTCCAAGAAGAAATCTTTAGGAGCCGGAAGACCGTGTCATAGAAGATGAAAAGGGCGGAACTACTAAGGAGACTAAATGTTCCTACTACAAGCAGAAGGAACATTGAAAGCGCAACTACAATCAGTACTTGGTGGATAAGAAGAAGAATGGTTCTTCTAGTAAAGGTATAAAAGTTATACATAGTTAATGATATTATCCATGTTAAATACTGTAAAGTCATGGGTATTTGATATAGGTCGGTTGCTCTTGTTTGCAAAATGATACAGTGACTGCAGAATGCTCACAAGTTGAAAAAGAATGAAGTCATCATGCAAGTCGGGAATGGTGATAGGATCGCTGATCAAGCCGTCGAACTCATGTCTTTAGTTTATCTTCAAGATTTATCCTAGAACCGAATAGTAGTTATTTTGATCAGAAGTTATGTAAGACATTATCTTTTGGGTTATGCGATGGATATTCTTATAAGTTTTAAACAATGGTTGTTCAAGTTTTTATAATACTATGATTTGGATCACCTTTATAACTGATGGTTTATTCATTATCTTGGAGATTAAGTATAAAGATTAAAAGAGGTAAAACATCCTGAGAAGACTAATACCACTTAAGTGTGGCATTGCCACATTGGTCATATCGAAAATAAATGTACGGAAAACTTCAATTAGATGAAGTATTAGAGTCTTCTAATCATTGAATCATTTGACAGAATTATTTAATGGATAAAATGAATAAAACATCGCTCAAAATTGTTTTCATCAAAAGGTAAAATCATTAGAATAACACATAGTGATGGATATGGTTTAGTGATCATACTAGGATGCAGTGAAGAATTATACTTCATAAATTTCACTCATGATTTGAGTAAATATGATTTACTTGGTGAAATAAAAGAATCTGAAAATTTTGAAATGTTCAAAGGAATTCAGGATGAAGTTAAGCATCATCTTGACAAAAGATAAAAGGTTATTTTTGTCATGGGTTTAGCAAATTAAATGATTATGAATTATTTCATAATTAACTAATCCACTTGTAACTATTTTGAGGTTATGCATTTATACAAAAAATGCACTAAAATGAAGCACCGTAAATGTCTAGCAAAACTATAACATACGAGTTATGGAGTGAACAACCTAGACAAATACTATCTCGTAGATAATCCCTCTTACAAAAGTTCAGAGACAAAAGTGTTTGTCATAGAGTATGGATATTTTCTCGAGAAAAGTTTCTTGCTAAAAGAGTAAGTGGGAGGACAATAGAACTTGAAAAGATTACAAAATCTTGAGTGAATATAAACATAATCAATTAAACAGAATTTGTTCCAAAAAAATATGTACAACTGACCCGAAAAGGGTTACCACACCAGCTATAGAAACTCCAAATTAAAGCTATAACTAAAACTGTGTAGGTAAGAAAGAGTTCATCTTAGTGGAAGATAAACCTATGCACTACAGGGAAGCGATGGCAGCGCCTAGCTCATAAGAATGGCATAAAGCTATCCAGACTGAATTTCATCAAGTTTGGAACTTGATTAGTTATTCAGGGAACAGACACTAGTGGTAATTTTACTATCCATGAAGCAAGGCCAGTTGCAAATGAATTTTGTGATCTTGTGGGAATTGATTATGATGAACCATTTTCACAAAAGTAATACTAAAAGTCTGCATGGATAATAGGTAGAAAAATGCCGATAAAATAATACAGGCTTCAACAAAACAAATCTATGGTTTGAAGCAAGCATCAAAAGGAGTTGGAATCAACATTTTGATGAAATGGTCAAATAGTTTAACTTCATTAGAATGATGAGACTTATGAAATTTAGTGGGATGACATAATGTTGGAAATAATATAAAGTTTCTTAGCATAATAAAAGGTTCTTTGAAAGGAGTATTTTCATGAAAGACTTAGGTAAACTAGCTTACTGCACACCGAGTTATATGGAGATAGATCAATATATGAAATTATGCTAAAACCAGAGTATGTGCATTGACAAGGTTTCAAAGAAGTTTGAAATGGAGAGTGGTGAAAGAAATTTCTCCCAACTGTCACATGGTGTAACACTTAGCAAATTAATTTCCTAGGCCAGTTGATTAGCATGTGTAGATGATTGGATTTCTAGATACACTGATAGTTGAATTCATCATTAGAACCATGATATGTGCAAAGATGAATGTTTCCTATGTACTAAGTTGTAGTAGCAGTAATCCTAGGATGGTTAGCTGGGCAGTTGATAAAATTACTATACCTAAGAAGGACAAAATGTATGTTTTGTCTGTGGAGGAGATGAAGAGATTGTTGTACAAATATAATCTTCATGACTGTGTTGAGATGACAATCGGTCTATACAACAACAAAGCCTATAGTCTTAAACAAGTTGGGGTAGGCTAGAGGTGAAACCCATAAGATCTCACAACCGACTCATGGTTCTGGCACATGGATAGCAAGCTTCGACGCACCCTTGTTCAGGGCTAGTTCTGTGTCGATACTCCAGTCCTTAGTTTGAACTATTGCAAACATGAATGATATTGTGGATAGTATAACGAAAGAAAATTATATGCTAAGGCTTTAGTTGCTTCAAAGTATAATGTCAATATAAATCAAGAAGTGTCTTGATAGAGATAGGATAAAAATATCTAAATCACGAAGCTTCTTGACATAGATTATATGATCCTAAATGCAATGAAACTAATGACACTATATTATGAATAATAGGGTCATCGTTCAAAGTAAAAGGGAGTTTAAAAATCCCACAGACATAACAAGAGCAAGTTTCACAAAGGATCTGAATGTGTTAAAGGAAATATGCAACTAGACCATTGACAAATAATATTGACAAAGACTATACCACAAGCAAAGCATGAGACAATACCAGATAGCCATCAGTGTTAAAGGAAATACGCAACTAGATTAATGACTCTAGTGTAAGTGGAAGTATGTTGAAAATATGCCCTAGAGACAATAATATTGTATTATTATATTCCATATTCATAATTAAAGAGTTTATATTCTATGCTATAATATCTATGATCCTGGGATATGCGATTCGGTGGAAAACTCATATGCATGTGTAGAACGATAAACAGAAAAATAAGATTCCTAGTTTCGCCACCAAGACTAGCTCAAGTGTTCTTGGTGATCGCGTTTTACAGATCTTGAGATATCGTTAAGTGTAATGATAGTCTCAAAACAACTTTGAGAATATGGCATTACAAGAACGATCATATTGAATCGACTGGAAACTTGCTTGTTACACTTTGAGACAATATCATCATAAGTCAATTGTTATAACATGGAGTGTTAACTTGTGATTTTAGTTCCGTAGACCATGTGAGTATTGTAGTCACTTCTTACTATACGATGAGCTTTGGGGTTGCTCAAATGTCATCAATAACCTGGTGATCATAACGACAACTTACATGTTCATCGAAAAGTTTGACAAGGGACACGATAGATCGAGAGTGGAATTTGCTCGCCCAATGATGGAGATATATTCATAGGGCCCTCTCGGTGTGACGGCATCCATCGTCGTCTGGCCAGACATGGGTGACTTCGTCACGGGGATGTCGGAAGAGGACAACAAGAAAGAAGAACAAAACTAGGTAACAAGGAGACCGATATAGTGAGCATGTGTATGACTCAAGAGGATACCAATATAGCTCACCTAGGGGTTTGAAAAGTATCATGAAGCAAAGGGAACATCACATGATGACCAAAGGTTCACTCGAATATCATTCATGTAATCATAGGGATCGATATGGACGTCCACGGTTCCGTATCGGTCATTGAACGAAGGGGTTTTGTTCATGTCTATGGTTTACCGAACCTACAGGGTCACAAACTTAAGGTAACCACAATATGTTGGGTGTTAGTAGGATGGGAGTATCAAGGATTATTTATGAAATAGTTTCGTTAATATTTGGTATAGTTCCAAGAGGAACATGAAGCGTTTCGGGGTCAATATCGGGTATTCCTGATATTTAATATATAGGTGGAAAATGTTTCGTATGATGTTAAATTATATATAAAAGGCGCTAGTAATTGTTAGAGGGCTTTTATAATTAATTAAATATCAGCGTGCCTTGAAAAGGCCTATTGGTGGAAGGCAACTTGGGCCACGAAGGCCCAAGTGGAGGTGGCGACAAAATTGGAGTGGGAGGGGAGTCCAACTCGTCCCCTCTTGGGCGACCCTCAAGGACGTACTTTCCCTCCTTGGTGGTTGTCCCTCTCTCCCCCTCTAACCTATATATAGTGAATGTATTGGCCATTTTGTTCAGACAAGTTTTAGGTGCCTCCTGTAGCCCAATACTACCAATCCTAATTGAGATAATTAGAGCTAATTCTAGTTCCTCTAATCCTCGTAATTAGAAGCCCCGAGTGACTCTAATCTTCTCCTCTAATTCTCCGTCAGCGATTAGTTCTGGACGGCAAAGTGCTGCCGAATCGTGAAGAATGTACACTTGCAAAATGTAGATAGGTCATACTTTCGACCTTCGGTTCGGAGGATCATTCGAGGGCAGCTCGCGGATCATTCTAGGGCGGTATGAGGGACTCCAAGTATTGTAAGTGCATCTAGTGCCAATCCTAGTTTGGTTTTGGAGTATTGACAACAAACGTGGTTGAGGGACTAATGTGTTTGTGAGAATTGCAGGATGACACAGGTAGTAGTCCCTCCTTGATTCAGTTTACCTACCGGAGATGACCCCTAAAAATGTATGAAGACATTGAAGATAATGGTGGTACATGAAGATATTCACATTGAAGACTATGGCAGAAGAAGACATTGAGTGAAGACTATGGAGCGCGAAGACTTAGTAGTTTTGTTGTTTCTTTTCTTCTTTGTTGAGTCATAGGAACCACCGCACTGTTAAGTGGGGTCCAAGTGAACGAAGTCAGAGTGACTGAAGTGATGCTCAACCAAAATTCTATGTCTTCGAGCGAAGACAATAAGAGCAAATCTTATCCAGAGTCGGATAAGTTAGCTTTACTTGTAGCCCAAGTAAAGCTGTCACGTGTGTTTGAAATCTGACCGTTGTGACACGTGTCAGTTCCTTAGTGACCCAGGGTCATTTCGGACAAATCAGGTCGGGTTACCCAGTGGCTATAAATAGCCCACCCCCTACACCATAAATTGGTGGCTGCTCAAGTTAGTGCGCGGCTTTTGTCATTGAGAGCAACCCACCTCCGAAGAGTTTGAGAGAGAAATCCTTGTGAGGACAAAGCCCAAAACACCCAGAGCCCAAAGAGTGTTTGGCATCATTGAAGTCTTTCTGTCTGCGTGATTTGAAGACTTGTTACACTTGAGGACTGTGAATCCTCCAGCCGGTTAGGCGTCGCGTTCTGAGCATCCAAGAGTAATTGTGGATTGCCAGTGAACGAAGTCTGTGAAGGTTTGGGCGTCTACCTTGAAGACTTACCAGAGTGATTGGGCGGGGACTGTGTGTCCTTAGCTCAAGGGGAATAAGGTGAAGACACGGTCTTCTGAGTTCAATCTCAGCCTCCCTAACCAGATGTACAGTTGTCACAGCAACTGGAACTGGTCGAACAAATCCTTGTCTTCACAACGCACTGGTTCTATCTCTTACTCTACTTACTTACAGTTTGTCTTTGTGAAGTCATTGCCTGATTGCTCTACCTATTTGACTTCACTATGTGACTACTTTGTCTGATTAGCTTCATACTATCTTCCATCCTGATCCTACTACCTAGCTGCTATTAGTCATCATGCTTTAGCTTCATACCTGTTTGACTATGGCTTGTCTAGTGTAGTTCATCTTCTGCTGCATGTTTATAGGTCTAGTTTCGTGTTCGTCTTCGAAACTTTCATGTTTTGAAGACTTTCATAAAAATCGCCTATTCACCCCCCCTCTAGTCGATAACTAGCACTTTAAATTGGTATCAGAGCAAGGTACTCCCTTGTTCTGTGTGATTCGGTTTAACCACTTGGAGTTTTAGCTATGTTGACTGCAGGATTGACGAACGTATCTTGCCCCATCTTTGACGATCATGAGTATCCTCGATGGAAGGCCATGATGAAGAAGCGACTCATGGCTATGGACAGTGAACTGTGGACCGTCACTGAGATTGGTCTTACCGATCTATGCAAGATGGCGGAGGTAATGACATTCGCAAGTACACTCTACTGAACCTCACGACGAAGGATGTCATCTGCTCCTGTCTGTCCCGACATCAGTTCAGGAACGTCATGCACCTCAATCACGCGAAGCTAATCTGGGACCGGCTTTCTGAGGTCTATGAAGTTCATCGTACTCGTCATGATCCTTGGTTTGAGGATTACAAGGATTCTCTCAAAGAGATGACCTTTGCACCTGAATCGTCATCATCCTCACCATGCATCATGGCAGAGGGTGCCAAGGTAACTGAATGCTACCTTTCTAAATCTAATGATGATGAATCAGGTGATGAATTTGGCCCCAGCTATGTCAAACTTGCTTCCCTTGCCACTAAACAACAAAGAGCCTTGGAAAAGGTTCAATACATGCTTAATAAGAGCGATGATATGTTGAGTGAAGAAATGGATCAGTCAAAAGCATTAGCTGAGAGTCTTCAAAGACTTCATTCCAAGTTTGACGCCCTTCAAGATCAACATAATACTCTCTTGTCTGATCACGAGAAGCTTTCTTCTGAATTTCTTCAAAGAAAGCAAGATCTTGAAAAGCTAAGAGTGGATTATGAAGATCTTCAGAAGGAGCGCAATTCACTACTTGCTCAACAAATCAGCGCTACACAAGAAGAATTTGTTCCTCCATGTCTGAAGTGCATTGAACGTGATAACGCTAATTCTGTTGCTGAGTGTTCTATTGCTGCTACTGCTTCAATATCTTCAACCATCGATGTGGTAACTAACCCCTCTGCGGAGGATGCCACTGCTATTGCTGATGAAAATGCCAGATTGAAAACATTGCTTGAAACAGGAATGTACAAAAGCCTCAAGGGGCATCAGACACTATGTGATGTCCTCAAAAAGAAGATCCTGAACCGAAACCCTAGGAAAGAGGGTGTTGGGTTCGAGAGGAAAATGAACGTTGATGGTTCTTACTGGAAGCCTGAGCAGTACCCCAAAACCACATGGATCTTGCTGCAAAGGAACCTTCAATGGATCCATCCAACTTATCTGGATTTACTTGTGCTAATCCAATTGTTATTGATGAATCCTTTGATGCAAACTATAAACTGTTTAAGAATCAAAATGGTGAAGTGTTTGCCAGGTATATTGGTACTAACTGCAGGAATGGACCACCTATGAAGAAGATCTGGGTACCTAAACAGTGTATTGAGAATCTTCCTGTGAATGTCATCATGACACCACCAAGGAAGAAGACAAACCCCAGACCTATGGCTTCATGTGGCCCAAAGGCTTCATACAGATACATGACTCACCCGAGTCACCCTGACACCAATGTTTTGCAGGGAAACCATACTCAAACTTATGAATATGAGCATGTGTCTTCAAACCGCTATGTTCATAGAACTCAGAACTTTTCTGCTTATTCATATGAGTATCGTTCTTCTCCTACAAGGCTATTTGCTAAGGCTCCAAAGCCGAAATTCTCAGATGCTGCACTTAGACTCATTGCTTCTAAGCCACCCCTGAAGATGTGGGTGGTTAAGAAGAATTAACTCTCTTTTGCAGGGAAAGGTCCCCAGCCGGAAATCAAAGGCGTCCGATGCTATTGCTGGGGACCTAAAACACATTATGGGACGCAAGATAAAATGTCCAAATGGTCTTACTATGTATTTCGTATCTGAATTGCTTGGCAGTCATACTATCAGTCCTAACCTTGATCTAAGCTTTGATAATCCTCTTGTACGTCAAATGTTTATGCTTCACAATACTCTTTGTGAAGCCTATCCTCCTAACTGCACTGTAGGGTATGACACCTCGTGCTTCAGAATGGATTATGGACAGCGGATGCACTAACCACATGACTGGTGATCGAAGTATTATCATGGACTCAACCTTACGTCCATGTGATAAAAGTCACATCACATTCACTGACACTGGTAAAAGCAAGGTATTGGGCCTAGGTAGAGTTGCAATCTCAAGGGATCAGCACATGGACAAAGTGATGCTTGTTGAATCCCTTGGTTTCAACTTAATGTCTGTCTCAATGCTTTGTGACTTAAACATGATTGTGCTATTTGGAAAATATCGTTGCCTTGTACTAATGGAATCTGACAAGTCTCAAGTCTTCGAAGGGTACAGGAAAGATGATCTGTACATGGTAGACTTCTCAGCAGGACCACAAATGGCCGTATGTCTTCTACCCAAGTCTTTAGAGTGCTGGCTCTGGCATCGGAGGCTAGGGCATGCTGGCATGAGGAACCTACACACTCTCGCCAAGAAGAATCACGTCATAGGCATCGAAAGCGTCGAGTTCAAGAAAGATCATCTATGTGGTGCTTGTGAAGCTGGGAAGATGACAAGGGCCAAACATCCCTCGAAGACAATCATGACTACATCTCGACCTTTTGAGTTGCTCCACATGGACTTGTTTGGTCCCACTCACTACTCTACTCTCACTGCTACTGCTTGTCTCTATGGTTTCGTTATTGTTGATGATTATTCAAGATAAACTTGGGTGCACATAATTCTCTTCAAGATTGAAGTGCAGGATGTCTTCAGACGCTTCGCCAACCGCGCCATGAACAACTATGGCGTCAAGATCAAGCACATTAGGAGTGACAACAGCACAGAATTCAAGAACATAGGCCTCGACCTCTATCTTGACACCTTAGGCTGCTGGGGAACGTAGCAGAAATTCAAAATTTTCCTACGTGTCACCAAGATCTATATATGGAGAGACTAGCAACGAAGGGAAGGAGAGTGCATCTACATACCCTTGTAGATCGATAAGCGGAAGCGTTCAAGTGAACGGGGTTGATGGAGTCGTACTCGTCGTGATTCAAATCACCGATGACCAAGTGCAGAACGGACGGCACCTCCGCGTTCAACACACGTACAGCCCGGTGACGTCTCCCATGCCTTGATCCAGCAAGGAGAGAGGGAGAGGTTGAGGAAGACTCCATCCAGCAGCAGCACAACGGCGTGGTGGTGATGGAGGAGCGTGGCTATCCTGCAGGGCTTCGCCAAGCACCATGGGAGAGGAGAAGAACTTGGGAGAGAGGGAGGGGCTGCACCAAAGGCAAAAGGTGTGTTTTAAGAGGCCCTCCTACCCTCACTCTATATAGGGAGCCCAAGGGGGGGGTGCGCCAGACCTAGGAGATCCAATCTCCTAGGGGGCGGCGGCCAGGGGAGGTTTCCCTCCCCCCCAAGGCACCTAGGAGGTGCCTTCCCTCCTTGGGACTCTTCCTTAGGGTTCCCCCTTCACCCTAGGCGCATGGGCCATAAGGGAAGTGGCGCCCCAGCCCACTTTGGGCTGGATCCCTTCCCACTTCAGCCCATGGGACCCTCCGGGATAGGTGGCCCCACCCGGTGGGCCCCCGGGACCCTTCCGGTGGTCCCGGTACAATAACGATGACCCCAAAACTTGTCCCGATGGCCGACATAGGACTTCCTATATATAAATCTTTACCTCCGGACCATTCCGGAACTCCTCGTGACGTCCGGGATCTCATCCGGGACTCCGGACAACATTCGGTAACCACATACAAGCTTCCTTTATAACCCTAGCGTCATCGAACCTTAAGTGTGTAGACCCTACGGGTTCGGGAGACATGCAGACATGACCGAGACGTTCTCCGGTCAATAACCAACAGCGGGATCTGGATACCCATGTTGGCTCCCACATGTTCCACGATGATCTCATCGGATGAACCACGATGTCAAGGACTTAATCAATCCCGTATACAATTCCCTTTGTCTATCGGTACGATACTTGCCCGAGATTCGATCGTCGGTATCCCGAAACCTTGTTCAATCTCGTTACCGGCAAGTCTCTTTACTCGTTCCGTAACACATCATCCCGTGATCAACTCCTTGATCACACTGTGCACATTATGATGATGTCCTACCGAGTGGGCCCAGAGATACCTCTCCGTTTACACGGAGTGACAAATCCCAGTCTCGATTCGTGCCAACCCAACAGACACTTTCGGAGATACTTGTAATGTACCTTTATAGCCACCCAGTTACGTTGTGACGTTTGGCACACCCAAAGCACTCCTACGGTATCCGGGAGTTGCACAATCTCATGGTCTAAGGAAATGATACTTGACATTAGAAAAACTTCAGCATACGAACTACACGATCCAGTGCTATGCTTAGGATTGGGTCTTGTCCATCACATCATTCTCCTAATGATGTGATCCCGTTATCAACGACATCCAATGTCCATGGTCAGGAAACCGTAACCATCTATTGATCAACGAGCTAGTCAACTAGAGGCTTACTAGGGACATGGTGTTGTCTATGTATCCACACATGTATCTGAGTTTCCTATCAATACAATTCTAGCATGGATAATAAACGATTATCATGAACAAGGAAATATAATAATAATCAATTTATTATTGCCTCTAGGGCATATTTCCAACAGTCTCCCACTTGCACTAGAGTCAATAATCTAGTTCACATCGATATGTGATTAACACTCAAGGTCACATCCCCATGTGACTAACACCCAAAGAGTTTACTAGAGTCAATAATCTAGTTCACATTTACCATGTGATTAACACTCGATGAGTTCTGGGTTTGATCATGTTATGCTTGTGAGAGAGATTATAGTCAACGGGTCTGAACCTTTCAGATCCGTGTGTGCTTTACAAATCTCTATGTCATCTCCTAGAAGCAGCTACCACGCTCTATTTGGAGCTATTCCAAATAATTGTTCTACTTGAAGCTATTCTAAATTGTTGCTCCATTATACGTATCCGGTATCTCTACTCAGAGCTATCCGGATAGGTGTTAAGCTTGCATCGACGTAACCCTTTACGACGAACTCTTTTACCACCTCCATAATCGAGAAAATTCCTTAGTCCACTAGTTACTAAGGATAACTTTGACCGCTGTCCTGTGATCCATTCTTGGATCACTCTTGTACCCCTTGACTGACTCATGGCAAGGCACACTTCAGGTGCGGTACACAGCATAGCATACTGTAGAGCCTACGTCTTAAGCATAGGGGACGACCTTCGTCCTTTCTCTCTATTCTGCCATGGTCGAGCTTTAAGTCTTAACTTCATACCTTACAACTCAGGCAAGAACTCCTTCTTTGACTGATCCATCTTGAACACCTTCAAGATCATGTCAAGGTATGTGCTCATTTGAAAGTTCCATTAAGCGTTTTGATCTATCCTTATAGATCTTGATGCTCAATGCTCAAGCAGCTTAATCCAGGCTTTCCATTGAAAACACTTTCCAAATAACCCTATATGCTTTCCAGAAATTCTACATCATTTCTGATCAACAACATATACCCATCAGAAATTCTATAGTGCTCCCACTCACTTCTTTGGAAATACAAGTTTCTCATAAACTTTGTATACACCCAAAATCTTTGATCATCTCATCAAAGCATACATTCCAACTCCGAGGTGCTTACTCCAGTCCTCAGAAGGATAGCTGGAGCTTTGCATACTTATTAGCATCTTTCAGGATTGACAAAACCTTCCGGTTGTATCACATACAACCTTTCCTCAAGAAAAATCGTCGAGGAAACAATGTTTTGACATCCTATCTGCAAGATTTCATAAATAACGCAGTAATCACTAATATAATTCCAACAGACTCTCAGCATCGCTACGAGTGAGAAAGTCTCACCGTAGTCAACTCCTTGAACTTGTCAGAAAACATCTTAACGACAAGTCGAGCTTTCTTAATGGTGATACTTACCATCACTGTCCGTCTTCCTTTTAAAATCCATCTGTACCTAACAGCCTTACGACCATCAAGTAGTTCTTCCAAAGTCTACACTTTGTTTTCATATATGGATCCTCTCTCGGATTATATGGCCTCGAGCCATTTATCGGAATCCGAGCCCACCATCGCTTCTCCATAGCTCGTAGGTTCATTGTTGTCTAGCAACATGACTTCCAAGATAGGATTACGTAACACTCTGAAGTAGTACGCATCCTTGTCATCCCACGAGGTTTGGTAGTGACTTGATCTGAAGTTTCATGATCACTATCATAAGCTTCCACTTCAATTGGTGTAGGTGCCACAAGAACAACTCCTGTGCCCTGCCACACACTAGTTGAAGAGACGGTTCAATAACCTCATCAAGTCTCCACCATCCTCCCACTCAATTCTTTCGAGAGAAACTTTTCTCGAGAAAGGACCCGATTCTAGAAACAATCCCTTATTGCTTTCGGATCTGAGACAGGAGGTATACCCAACTGTTTTGGGTGTCCTATGAAGATGCATTTATCCGCTTTGGGTTCGAGCTTATCAGCCTGAAACTTTTTCACATAAGCGTCACAGCCCCAAACTTTTAAGAAATGACAGCTTAGGTTTCTCTAAACCATAGTTCATACGGTGTCATATCATCGGAATTACGTGGTGCCCTATTTAAAGTGAATGTGGTTGTCTCTAATGCCTAACCCATAAACTATCGTGGTAATTCGATAAGAGACATCATGGTATGCATCATATCCAATAGGGTGCAGTTATGATGTTCAGACACACCATCACACTATGGTGTTCCAGGCTGTATTAGTTGTGAAACAATTTCCACAATGTCTTAATTCTGTGCCAAACTCGTAATTCAGATATTCATCTCTATGATCATATCATAGATCTTTTATCCTCTTGTCACGACGATCTTTCAACTTCACCCTGAAATTACTTGAACCTTTCAATAATTCAGACTCGTGATTCATCAAGTAAATATACTCAACATCTACTTAAATCATCTGTGAAGTAAGAACATAACGATATCCACTACACGCCTCAGCACTCATTGGACTGCACACATCAAAATGTATTACTTCCAACAAGTTGCTTTCTAGTTCCATTTTATTGAAAACGAGGCTTTCAGTCATCTTGCCCATGTGGTATGATTTGCATGTCTCAAGTGATTCAAAATCAAGTGAGTCAAAACGGTCCATTTGCATGGAGTTTCTTCATGCATATACACCAATAGACATGGTTCGCATGTCTCAAACTTTTCAAAAATGAGTGAGTCCAAAGATCCATCAACATGGAGCTTCTTCATGCGTTTTATACCAATATGACTCAAGTGGAAGTGCCACAAGTAGGTGGTACTATCATTACTATCTTATATCTTTTGGCATGAACATGTGTATCACTTCGATCGAGATTCAATAAACCATTCATTTTAGGTGTAAGACCATTGAAGGTATTATTCAAATAAACAGAGTAACCATTATTCTCCTTAAATGAATAATCTATTCCGATAGACATAATCCAATCATGTCTATGCTCAACGCAAACACCAATCTCGATGGTAGAGGGAGCGTGCGATGCTTGATCACATCAAGCTTGGGAAAAACTTCCAACACATATTGCCAGCTCACCTTTAGCTAGTCTCCATTTATTCCGTAGCTTTTATTTCGAGTTACTAACACTTAGCAATCGAACCGGTATCTAATACCCTGGTGCTACTAGGAGTACTAGTAAAGTACATATTAGCATAATGTATATCCAATATACTTCTATTGATAGCCTTCTCATCTACCAAGTATCTAGGGTAATTCTGCTCCAGTGGTTGTTCCCCTTATTACAGAAGCACTTAGTCTCGGGTTTGGGTTCAACCTTGGGTTTCTTCACTAGAGTAGCAGCTGATTTGCCGTTTCATGAAGTATCCCTTCTTTCCCTTGCCCTTCTTAAAACTAGTGGTTTCACTAACCATCAACAATTGATGCTCCTTCTTGATTTCTACTTTTGCGGTGTCAAACATCGCGAGTATTTCAAGGATCATCATATCTATCCCTGATATGTTATAGTTCATCACGAAGCTCTAGCAGCTTGGTGGTAATGACTTCGGAGAAACATCACTCCCTCATATGGAAGATCAACTCCCACTTGATTCAAATGATTGTTATACTCAGACAATCTGAGCACAAGCTCAACAATTGAGCTTTTCTCCCTTAGTTTGCAGGCTAAGAAAATCGTCGGAGGTCTTATACCTCTTGACGTGGGCACGAGCCTGAAATCCCAATTTCAGCCCTCGAAGCATCTCATATGTTTCGCGACGTTTCAAAACGTCTTCGGTGCCTCAACTCTAAACCGTTTAACTGAACTATCATGTAGTTATCAAAAACGTGTATGTCAGATGTTCGCAACATCCACAGACAATGTTCGAGGTTCAGCACACTGAGCGGTGCATTGAGGACATAAGCCTTCTAAGAAGCAATGAGGACAATCCTTAGTTTACGGACCTAGTCCGCATAATTGCTACTATCAACTTTCAACTAAATTTTCTCTAGGAACATAACTAAACAGTAGAACTAAAGCGCGAGCTATGAAATAATTTGCAAAGACCTTTTGACTATGTTCAGGATAATTTAGTTCATCTTATGAACTCCCACTCAGATAGACATCCCTCTAGTCATCTAAGTGATTACATGATCCGAGTCAACTAGGCCGTGTCCGATCATCACGTGAGACGGACTAGTCATCATCGGTGAACATCTTCATGTTGATCGTATCTACCATACGACTCATGCTCGACCTTTCGGTCTCTTGTGTTCCGAGGCCATGTCTGTACATGCTAGGCTCGTCAAGTTAACCCTAAGTGTTTGCATTTGTAAATCTGTCTTACACCCGTTTTATGTGAACGTTTGGATCAAACTCCCGATCATCACGTGGTGCATTGAAACAACAAACGGTCGCAATGGTGCACAGTTAGGGGGAACACTTTCTTGAAATTTTAATGAGGGATCATCTTATTTACTACTGTCGTTCTAAGCAAATAAGATGTATAAACATGATAAACATCACATGCAATCAAATAATAGTGACATGATATGGCCAATATCATATAGCTCCTTTGATCTCCATCTTGGGGCTCCATGATCATCTATTACAAGAACATGATCAATCTCATACATCACATATATCATTCATCACATCCTTTTGGCCATATCACATCACATAGCATACCCTGCAAAAACAAGTTAGACGTCCTCTAATTGTTGTTTGCATGTTTTACGTGGCTGCTATGGGTTTCTAGCAAGAACATTTCTTACCTACGCAAAACCACAACGTGATATGCCAATTGCTATTTACCCTTCATAAGGACCATTTTCATCGAATCCGATCCGACTAAAGTAGGAGAGACAGACACCCGCTAGCCACCTTATGCAACTAGTGCATGTCAGTCGGTGGAACCTGTCTCACGTAAGCATACGTGTAAGGTTGGTCCAGGCCGCTTCATCCCACAATACCGTCGAAACAAGATTGTACTAGTAACGGCAAGCATATTGAACAAAATCAACACCCACAACTACTTTGTGTTCTACTCGTGCATAGAATCTACGCAATAGACCTAGCTCATGATGCCACTGTTGGGGAACGTAGCAGAAATTCAAAATTTTCCTACGTGTCACCAAGATCTATCTATGGAGAGATAGCAACGAAGGGAAGGAGAGTGCATCTACATACCCTTGTAGATCGATAAGCGGAAGCGTTCAAGTGAACGGGGTTGATGGAGTCGTACTCGTCGTGATTCAAATCACCGATGACCAAGTGCCGAACGGACGGCACCTCCGCGTTCAACACACGTACAGCCCGGTGACGTCTCCCATGCCTTGATCCAGCAAGGAGAGAGGGAGAGGTTGAGGAAGACTCCATTCAGCAGCAGCACAACGGCGTGGTGGTGATGGAGGAGCGTGGCTATCCTGCAGGGCTTCGCCAAGCACCACGGGAGAGGAGAAGAACTTGGGAGAGAGGGAGGGGCTGCACCAAAGGCAAAAGGTGTGTTTTAAGAGGCCCTCCTACCCTCACTATATATAGGGAGCCCAAGGGGGGTGCGCCAGCCCTAGGAGATCCAATCTCCTAGGGGGCAGCGGCGGGGGGAGGTTTCCCTCCCCCCCAAGGCACCTAGGAGGTGCCTTCCCTCCTTGGGACTCTTCCTTAGGGTTCCCCCTTCACCCTAGGCGCATGGGCCATAAGGGAAGTGGCGCCCCAGCCCACTTTGGGCTGGATCCCTTCCCACTTCAGCCCATGGGACCCTCCGGGATAGGTGGCCCCACCCGGTGGGCCCCCGGGACCCTTCCGGTGGTCCCAGTACAATAACGATGACCCCGAAACTTGTCCCGATGGCCGAAATAGGACTTCCTATATATAAATATTTCCCTCCGGACCATTCCGGAACTCCTCGTGACATCCGGGATCTCATCCGGGACTCCGAACAACATTTGGTAACCACATACAAGCTTCCTTTATAACCCTAGCGTCATCGAACCTTAAGTGTGTAGACCCTACGGGTTCGGGAGACATGCAGACATGACCGAGACGTTCTCCGGTCAATAACCAACAGCGGGATCTGGATACCCATGTTGGCTCCCACATGTTCCACGATGATCTCATCGGATGAACCACGATGTCAAGGACTTAATCAATCTTGTATACAATTCCCTTTGTCTATCGGTATGATACTTGCCCGAGATTCGATCGTCGGTATCCCGAAACCTTGTTCAATCTCGTTACTGGCAAGTCTCTTTACTCGTTCCGTAACACATCATCCCGTGATCAACTCCTTGATCACACTGTGCACATTATGATGATGTCCTACCGAGTGGGCCCAGAGATACCTCTCCGTTTACACGGAGTGACAAATCCCAGTCTCGATTCGTGCCAACCCAACAGATACTTTCGGAGATACCTGTAATGTACCTTTATAGCCACCCAGTTACGTTGTGACGTTTGGCATACCCAAAGCACTCCTACGGTATCTGGGAGTTGCACAATCTCATGGTCTAAGGAAATGATACTTGACATTAGAAAAACTTCAGCATACGAACTACACGATCCAGTGCTATGCTTAGGATTGGGTCTTGTCCATCACATCATTCTCCTAATGATGTGATCCCGTTATCAACGACATCCAATGTCCATGGTCAGGAAACCGTAACCATCTATTGATCAACGAGCTAGTCAACTAGAGGCTTACTAGGGACATGGTGTTGTCTATGTATCCACACATGTATCTGAGTTTCCTATCAATACAATTCTAGCATGGATAATAAACGATTATCATGAACAAGGAAATATAATAATAATCAATTTATTATTGCCTCTAGGGCATATTTCCAACATAGGTATCACTCATGAGTTTTCTGCTCCTTACACACCTCAGCAGAATGGCATCGTGGAGCGTAAGAACAGAACCCTTATTGAGATGGCTTGGACGATGCTTGATGAATACAAGACTCCAAGAAAATTCTGCCCTGAATCCATTGGTATTGCATGCCATGTCATCAACCGTGTTTATCTTCACAAGCTTCTGAACAAGACATCCTATGAGCTTCTAACTGGTAAGAAGCCAAACGTAAGCTACTTCAGAGTATTTGGTGCTAGGTGCTGGATCAAGGATCCACATCACACTTCAAAATTTGTACCGAAAGCACATGAGGGTTTTATGCTTGGTTATGGAAAGGACTCGCACTCCTACAGAGTCTTCAACCTCTTTCACTATAAAGTGGTTCAAACTGTGGATGTGCGGTTCGATGAAACTAACGGCTCGCAAAGAGAGCACCTGCCAAATGTGCTAGATGAAGTACCTGCCAGTGAATCAATCAAGCTAATGGGAATAGGAGAGATCATACCATCAGAGGCCCAGCCTGAAGAGGAACTTATTATTTCTGCACCTGATCAACCTGAAGACATTGCTCAGCCTGAAGAAAATCCTCCAAATGATGACAATGATCAGCAAAAGCAAAATCTTCGTCCAATTCATCCTCGTGTTGCAAATGAAGTACAAATTGAGAAGATAATCGATAGCATCAATGCACCTGGTCCACTCATTCGTTCAAGAGCAACACAGCTAGCAAATTTCTGTGGGCACTTTGCATTTGTCTCAATATCTGAACCCAATAAGGTTGCTGAAGCCTTCATGGAACCTGAATGGATTCAAGCTATGCAAGACGAGCTTCAACAGTTTGAGCTAAACAATGTGTGGGAATTAGTTAAGCGTCCTGATCCTCGCAAGCACAACATAATAGGCACAAAATGGATATATCGCAACAAACAAGACGAGCATGGTCAAGTAGTCAGAAACAAAGCATGGCTCGTTGCTCAAGGATACACACAAGTTGAAGGAATTGACTTTGATGAAACATTTGCTCCAGTGGCTAGGCTTGAAGCTATTCGCATACTGCTAGCTTACGCAAATCATCATAACATCCTTCTGTATCAAATGGATGTGAAGAGTGCCTTTCTCAATGGAAAGATTGAAGAAGAAGTGTATGTTGCACAACCGCCTGGCTTTGAAGACCCAAAACATCCTGATATGGTATACAAGCTCAACAAGGCACTGTATGGCCTCAAACAAGCCCCTCGTGCTTGGTATGACACACTCAAAGACTTCCTGAAGAGCAAAGGCTTCAAACCTGGTTCTCTAGATCCCACTCTCTTCACGAAGACATATGATGGTGAACTGTTTGTGTGCCAAATCTATGTGGATGACATTATCTTCGGTTGCACCAACAAGAAATACAGTGATGAATTTGGTTACATGATGCAAGAACAATATCAAATGTCCATGATGGGAGAGCTGAAGTTCTTTCTCGGTCTTCAAATCCGTCAGCAACGCAAAGGCATCTTCATATCTCAAGAAAAATATCTCAAAGATTGCCTGAAGAAGTTTGGAATGCAAGACTGCAAAGGATACACGACGCCAATGCCAACCAAAAGTCATCTAAGACCCGACGCCAATGGTAAAGATTTCGATCAAAAGGTATACCACTCCATGATTGGCTCTTTACTTTACTTATGTGCATCTAGGCCAGATATCATGCTTAGTGTTTGCATGTGTGCCCGATTTCAAGCGGCACCAAAGGAGTCGCATCACTTAGCTGTGAAGCGAATTCTTCGATATTTGGCTTACACCCCAACACTAGGATTATGGTATCCAAAGGGCTCAGAGTTTGATCTTGTTGGGTTTTCGGATGCTGATTATGCTGGTGACAAGGTGGATCGCAAGTCTACATCAGGCACGTGTCACTTTCTGGGTCGATCTCTTGTCTGTTGGTCTTCAAAGAAACAGAACTGTATATCACTCTCAACTGCTGAATCTGAATACATTGCTGCTGGATCCTGCTGCGCTCAGCTTCTGTGGATGAAGCAAACTCTTAAGGACTTTGGCATCCATCTGAAGCATGTGCCACTCTACTGCGATAATGAAAGCGCTATCAAGATTGCCAATAACCCAGTTCAGCACTCGAAGACAAAGCACATTGAAATTCGTCATCATTTCCTCAGAGATCATGTTATGAAAGAAGATATTGATATCATTCACGTCAAGACAGAAGAGCAATTGGCTGATATCTTCACTAAGCCCTTGGATGAGAAAAGGTTTTGCAAGTTGCGGTGTGAGCTAAATATCTTGGAATCCTCGAATGTCCTATGATTAGGCACACATCCTAACACTTATGCAGTTCGATGACTTAGATGTGCAACACACGAAGTAATGTATATCTTCAATCAATGAAGACATACACTCTAAGTGTGAATACATTAATGTGGAAATTGACTTCAGAGCGCCACAATAATCTTGCACCGTGTCTGGTCTAATACTTCCTATACGGTGGGTAACGCCACCACCAAACTCTTATGAAGTATTTCCTCATGGCGTCATAATTGCAAAGTCTTCGCAATTGATTTAACTTCAACTTTAATTTGATTTCGTGATTACTGATTTGGCTTTACTCTGTTATATATATATATATACATATATATATATATATATATATATATATATATATATATATATATACTGTATTCTATATATATATATATATATATATATATATACTGTATTCTGTCCTCTACAGCATTCACTTATGGCTATGTCTTCTTGTTTGAATCTTTTGAACTAAGTGAATGTGATCGGACCCTAACCTCTCTATGCTTTCTACCTCAAGCTCATCCAAATCATATGCATTCCGTTGAAACTGTCGAATGTCTTCTCTGCGTCCTTGACAGCAGAAGATACAGAGACAAACATTAATATCTAGCTTTAAAGACATATCCTTTTGCCTAAAACCCAGAGAATTCGGAACGACCACCCCGACAATCCAGGCGTGCGTGGGAACGTGGAACAACTCTCAATGAGTTGCATGTTCGCCACGTGTCCATCAGATGTGAACCGCCAGGGGCACCTACGTAATTGCGCTGTGCTGTCTCTGTCCTTATAAATGCCTGTCTCGTCTCAGTCAAAATTCCTTCTTCCTCCTTCTCCATCTCTCGCAAACCCTAGCGCCTACGCTAGCTCTCGGCGATGCCGACGACGAAGCGCTTAGCTGCCGCGACCTCCTCGACACCGTCCTCACGCCGACCGCGGACCTCGTCTTCTCCGCCGTCGCCGTAGGTGTCTTCCGTCGCCAAGTTAGGGCACAGGAGATCGAACTGCTCGGCATCCATCTTCGCTCCGTCTAGCTGTTCTTCATGTGGTAATAAAAGTTTACTTTTTACCGTCTTTTTGATCTGATAGATTCATCCCTTCCAACCAAAAGTGGTTTTTAGATCTTCGAACATGAATCTATCTCTTTCTGCATCTCATATTCTGCCTAGTATATTCACTTATGCTTCTTCACAAGTTAGATTCCTCACTTGTACTTATTCTTGGATTTGTACAACTCTGGAACTAGATCTCATCATATAAGTGAATGTCTTCGCGTTATGAGGTCAATGTCTTCAAACTGATTTATCTTCAAAATCTCCTGAGAATGTATATGACCTCTTCCCCTTCCCTCGCACCTTTAATGCTGTCACAGGTACATGTCCGTGGGAGAATCCCTTGGTTCTCATAGTCTGCATTCATTTGCAGAATTCTTGCAGAGTCACATCAACTCACCTGAAGCGAGTTCCTGTCAGTCTAGCCGTTTGAAGCCATTGCACGTACTGAAGCCTTTCAGTCAACACTTCATGGCAACTGAAAAGTCAGCAAGAAATGGAGGCAGACAGCGTCGTGGTAACACCTCCAAGGACTTACCTCCAGATTTGCACGAGATGTACAAAACTGACCCAGAAGAAACCTATACTGAACGCAAGAATCGAATCCAATGGATTCGAAGATATTGGGCAGAAGAATGGTTTAGATATCGCTTCATCACTAAAGAATATGCAGAGAATAATGCCATCAAGTCACCCTGGGGTGATATTTTGTACAAAAATCTTCCACCCATGACTCAGGCTGAAGCTATTGAGCAAGGCTTCTATCCTTGCATGGTGCGTGGACCACAGCCTAAGAATGATGACCCTTCTTCACTACTCTGGTGTCGTGAAGACGGTCTGTTCAAGCGCAACTACCAGTTCGCCAAAGGCTCAGCTGCAAAGAACAAGAAGGATCTAGGGCTTGACTTCAACCCTGGTCCCTCCTCACCTCGGGACAATGGCACCCGTTGAAAGGATCGAGATGGACCTAGAGGAGGGGTGAATAGGTACAATAACAAATTTTAATTATTACTTAGCAATTTTAGGCAATTGCAAGTGAGTACTAAGTACTAAGCAAGTAACACAAACACGTAAGTAGGCAAGCACAATATGATGTACGTAAGTGCAACGAGACAAGTAACCACAAGTAGTGTCGGGGATATACCCCGTGGCGTAAACCGGCCGGAAGTATAACCCGGCCGGACTGGACGACTCACTGGTAACCCGCCTGGAGCTTGGCGGTTCACGGGCTACCCGCCCGGTCTTGGCGGTTCATTAGTAACCCGGTGGGCAGGTTAGATGGATGACGAGGCCCAAGGCCTAGAAGGCTGGTTCACGTTTAATGGTGGGCCAGTTTATGAGGAAAGAGTAAGGACTATTCTCCTACAATGGAAGCAAGACTAGGACTCCACTTGTAATAGAGTAGTCCTAATCCAAATAGGACTAGTCATGTAACCCGCCCCTTCAACATATATAAGGAGGGGCAGGGCTCCCCAAAGAGGGACAAGCTACAAGCAAGAAGAAACAATCTTAGGGCTAGACACAAAGAGGAGAGCCGGTTTATGGCGACTCCCTCATGATGATAATAAGACCTAGCCTCAAATAGCATGTAGGGTTTTTACCGGATGATGTTTCCCGGGGCCCGAAGCTGTCTAAATCCCTGTCTTGTGTTGTGTCTCCCGATTCCGCTCAACCCCTCTCAAGCTACCACATAGATGCGTTGGCCTCACGACTAAGTCCTGACACTAAGGACATCTGACGTGTTAATTCCACGACAGTTGGCGCCCACCATGGGGCCCGCGCATGGTGGTGTTGAGTTCTTGGAGGGATCTCTCACAGGGATCAAGGAGCTTGCAACTTTCCGGATGAAAGAGCCGGTTTAAAAGGATTTGCATCAGTTTCAAGTTTTATGGATCCAGATTGAAGGATTTGTGAGATTTAAAGTTCAAGAAATTAGGGTTGCGTTTGGAAGTCGCAAAAACCGCCGTGATCAACAGTTTCGGTTGCAGCTAAACATCAGATGACTATTGCTTGCGATGGATTGCGCCCTGAAGTGTTTCATCAGGTGTTACGCTTTTTCACGTTTCAATCAAGCGAAGACATCTACCATATAGCTACGTCAGAATTGTACATCCACGGCTGCGTCTCGTCAAAACCAACTACGACCCGGAGAGGAGTCAAAACCGGCTGGGTTGACCCGCCGTGTCCTTCTGCTTTCCCTGACAGTTTCCACATCCGTGACCAGGAAAAGATAGCCACGGCCCGTGGCTGGACTGAACTCCGCTTTCCGTCCGAGTCACTGCTGCGCTTCGTTTGCCTCCGCAACCCGGACTCGTCTGTCGACTGCGTCTGCGCCCTTGAGCCGCCCACCTGTTCCGAGCAGCCACGGCCTTCCATCACCGCCGGGCCGGTCGTCGCCGTCGACTCACCGCCGAGCAGTACCGCCTTTTACCTCAGTTCGGCACCTCCGTCTCCGCCTTCGCCTCTGCTCGGCCTCACTGAGAGCTGCCACCCGTAAACCGCCGACGCCATAACCCGCCCGTGCCCCAGCCTGAATCAGCCGCCGGATTGAGTCGGCCCCGTCACCTTCGAACCGCTGCTCGGTTCAGCTGCACTTCGCCGGCTAGTTTCAGCACACCGAGAGCCTACCTACACCTCGTCGATTCGCCGGAGCGGCCTCGTTCCACCCATGATGCATTGACCAGGTTCAAAACTCCGCTGTTATGAGTCGATTGTGGAGTCACTTCATCGATCCGCCGGAGCGGCCTCTTTGCCGCGACTACCTCTGCCCGCCAGCTCGTGCGCCATCACTGAGCTACTTCTGCCATTTACTTCTGTCATGGCCAACAATGAATCGCCGCCCCATTTCACTTCTGTTGCGGGTGAGCCGCCCCGTGCGCCTCGCGCTTCCGTCTGTGTCCGGCCGATGTTCCGGATCGCTGGGCTCCTCCACTGCGGTGGCTGCGTTGAGACACCCCCACAGGTCCGGCCCAGAGCCGGCCTTGAGTCACCCTGCCGGCGCGTCCTCTCCGGCGAATCGCCAAGCTCCTTTGTCTAATCTTTACATCGACAGTTTACTGCTGCTATTATTCGCCTCGCCGGCCGTGTCGAGTCAGCCGCCACCTGCGAGTCATCACCTTGCCAACTCGCCGTGGCCTCGGCTCCGCCTCGCTTCTAAAACCGCCATGACGTCGGGTCGCCTCCTGCAACCGAAGCACCTTCTGCCCAGGGCAGCGCTGCTCTGCCTCAAACCAAAGCGCTTCTCCACCGTGAACTGGCAGCAGTTTTCTCCGCTGCCTTAAACCGCCATGGATTTTCCCAACTCGCCGCGGCCTTCGCCTCCGCTGCTCTGCCTCAAACCGCCCAACTCGCCGTGGCCTTCGCCTCCGCTGCTCTGCCTCAAACCGCCGTAACTCGCCGCGGCCTTCGCCTCCGCTGCTTCAAACCGCCGTGACTCGCCAGCTGGCCTCAACTCGCCGCCCGGCCAAGTGGCCTCACTTCCGCCTCTATAGTGGTCTTATCGAGCCGCCACCGCTGGAGCTCACCCCCGTGGCCCTGTATCGCCGAGCCACAGGCTGGCCACCGCTGTTGCCCTGCGTCTTGAGCCGACCGCGTCGTTGAATAGTCCCGGCCTTGCCTCCGCTGCTGATTCTTCCGCCGTCTCGGCCCGTGGGCAGCCGTCTACCTGAGCCTTCGCTACGGCCTCTCCCTATTGGCGTCTTCTCCACTTCATCGACCCGCGGTCGTGCCTTAGAGCCGCCTGCGTGTCGCCTCCGGGTTGTGCCGACCATGCCTCGACCGCCGTTTCAGCCGCTGTTGCGGCCCTGCTTTTCCCGCGGCCATGCCGGCCCATGAGTGGCACCAACGCATGGAGCTTCGACAGCAGTTTTTGGAGCGTGTCCATGGGCCATGGCGGAGATAGCAGTAGGAGGCCAGAGCTGCGGAACGAGAAGAATCGATGGGGATACAGGAGAAGATAATCTGCCATGGAAATAGTGCTAGAAGGAGTGGCTCTCGCTGGAGCTAAGAAGATAAGGCTTCCAGCGAGCGGGCCTCACCTGGACGCGTGTCATCTGGAGCCAGCGATTGACAGGAGAGAGAATCATCTGGTCAAAAAAGAGAGTATTCCTTGAAAAAAAGGGATTATCTCCCCACGTGCAAGACCTCAAATCATGCTGGGTGCCAAAAGCATTACGATGCATTATCCAGCACCAGCGTCTCTGTGCATATGATGAAAATATCAGGTGCTATCTACCTTATCTACTTTCCAGTATATATATATATATATATATATATATATATTTTATTCTTTGAAAACATTTACTCTCGCATTGCCTTTTATGCAGAAAAATTCTTCCATATAGAAGAGACCATTATGCTACGGGTATAAAAATCCTGTGTACATCATCCAGTGGTCCAATCTACAAGGATATATGGAGGCCGTACTGGTATACGTCATCACTGCGGTTCTTAACAGCTGGGCATTCAACTATCAACATGCCGGGGGCTGACCTATATCACAGACAACACATGCAGTGGTCCGGTCTACATCGATTCCCTCGGACAGCACTTATGTCGTTACCCAATGGAGATGGACAAACCACCGCACCGCGGTCCGAGTTATTCCAACAACACGGAAGCAAGGCGTGACAATTTAGCCTCTGCCTGCGCCGGATGATTCAGTGGACAGGGCACACAAAGCACGGCCACTGCGGTTTATCTTCAACAACCAGCGGGGAGGAACCATTGGCCGAGTTACTGACACGGCTCATATGGGATCATTTATAACCCGCCACAGTCACCTCAATCTTCTGTGGATTTACATCGCGTTATTAACACCGATGATATATACCTTATGCTATGGTCAAGTACGGAGAATCTCAAGCCAACTCTTCGAGTCACCTTGAGACTCGGGGGCTATGATGATATGACGCAACAAGTCTTGCCAGTTTCCGCAAATTTAAAAATCCCAGGACAATGGAGGGAAAGATAACCCGGTCCCAGAGGCTACTGTTATTGGAAGGCCGCCAGAAAATTTCCGGCTTAGAAAGTATATGACAATTACAAAATCCCGTCTCAATGAAGAAGTTTCGGGTCATCAGAAAAGATTCCGGTTTAAAATCCGGCTCAAGGGAAGCCAGTCTCACTGAAGCTCTCAAATCTGGTTTAAGAATTTCCGGTTCAAAAAGGAATTAACTTCTCGCAAGTTCGAGTTTAAAGGCCGTCAGAAAATTTCCGGCTTAAAAAGAAGGATTCCGGTTTAATATCCGGCTTAAGGGAAAGTTATCTCCCACGAAGCTTTGAAGCTCTCAATATCCGGTTTAACGTCCGGTTCAAGAAGGATTTATCTCTTGCAATAAGTTAAAAGGTGCCAAAGAGGACCTGCTGCCATGATGCACGGTTCAAACATGCGTATCATGCCTTATTGGCTTATCATATCATTGATCACTTGGGGGCTTGGTCATGTCTGAACCATAGTCACGCCTCTTGATCGGCGCAATGCCACAATATCACTTGGGGGCTTTTGGTCGTGTTCGAACCAATGCAACACCTTTTGATAGGCGAAAACCACCAAATCACTTGGGGACATGGTCAAGTCTGAACCAGTCACGCCTCTTGATCGGCCTAAGGCCATAGAATCACTTGGGGGCTTGATCGAACCCGAACCATTGCCATGCCTTTTGATCGGCATAAATGCCACTGTTTCATTTGGGGACCTGGTTGACTTGAACCATCGCCACACCTATTGGGGGCTTGGTCCTGTCTGACCATGGTAACACCATCTAATCAGCTCAGTAAAGCATATTTCTTGCAAACGGTTTTATCATTGCCTTTTGCTTCAGTCTTCCTTAAAATGACTATTATTTTTCTTGCGTTTTTTAAACCGACAAGCGTTTTAAACCGGTTCAAAACTGTCATTGACGGAACACGGTCCATCCTTAATCTGGAGGAATATTTGCCCGGTTTGATTTTTTGATTTTATGTTACCATCTTATTATGGAGTAAACCGGTGTTCATTAACCCGGCTTGACTTTCAACTACAAGTTGTCAGTACATGACTAATTATGATCCGGCGATTATTAACCCGGTCTGGTTTCGACTATAAGTCACCAGTATTATATATGGTTAATCCGGTGTTTATCACAACCCGGTACGGTTTATCATAAACCGGCACAATATGGAAGGAGTTATCAGTACTCAAAATTTGGGTCATTACCTTCTACTACAAAAAGTTGGTAAACCCACGATGTGATTCAATGTCACAGGTATGATATATTTCATATTTGATTATTCTTAAGTGCAGCCTTGGTTATAAACTTGGGTTATATGTTGGGCATTATGACCCGTCCGGCGGTAAACCGCCAGGACACTTTAAACTTGTTGTATGCAGAAACAGGTTGAATAAAGCATGATTATAAATCACCGGCGTTTATTAAACCGGCCTGGCTTTAAGACGATAAGTCGCCAGTATATGATGAGAAAATATCCGGTGTTTATTAAACCGGCCTGGCTTTAAGACGATAAATCGCCAGTCTATGATGAGAAATTGTCCGGTGTTTATTAAACCGGCCTGGCTTTGGACTATAAGTCGCCAGTATATATTTGGATTGCGCCATTTGAATCATGCGCTTATAAATCATTGGATTATATTATTAAAATAGCCAACATGGCTGGATTTTTATTATGGTTATTAATATTATGATTGAGGTTTTCAAAGTCGCTTTAGCGCAATGGCTATCATATTATCAATGGATATGATTTATTCTACAATTGAAGGAATAGTCCCGAGTCGCTGCAGGCTTACAACCCGGCACTTGGGGGCTACATTATTCAACTTAAGATTATATCAAATATGCAAGTCTCATGTCATTGCAAGCATGCACCATGACACTTGGGGGCTAATGCAAAGTCATTTTTTGCTCACCTTATTGAAGACCCGACTCATCACATCGTAATGAGCCGGCCCTTGGGGGCTACCAATTGCTCCTGTCAACAATTCAAGGTACAAAGTTTTTTATTTCATTATATTCAAGGGTCCACTGCTCAGTTGGTAAAACACAAGGCTCTTAACCGTGTGGACATGGATTAAATCCCCATGATGGGGTTACATCATGTGATGTTATTTTTCATTGAAGTATATATCAAGTCCCAGCTCAATATTATCTTACTGAACCGGCCCTTGGGGGCTACACCATTGCTGTTCAAGGTTTACATAATTATATTTACAAAGTCCCTGCTCATTATTGCATAATGACCCGACCCTTGGGGGCTACATTGGTTGAAGTTTTTATGAGTATAAGGCAAATACAAGTCCCAGGTTGCTGCAAGCATAACAACCCGACACTTGGGGGCTACATATATGGAATATTCAGTTGTGACTAGTAACTGAGATGAACAATCTGGATTTCTTCAAGGTTGCAAAATTTATATTGACACAAGTCTTAAGCTATCATTATGTTCTCCTCTTAAGACTTGGGGGCTACAGGTAATATGCATATAAAGGAGGAACATCTTCAAATTCTCAGTTTTTGGCAAATCAGGAAGATTAATTGTGTGATCCGGCATTGGCAACAATCATAACCCGGTGTCTATAAACGGTCATAATCCGGGATCATCAGTTTTTATAACCTGGCCATTTTGGTAATGTTAAACCGGCAAGTTTTTACATCTTCAAACCGGCTGAATATCAGATGAATATTTCAAGACCAATATTTCTTAAACCGGCGCTTTGGAAGCCGACTCAAGTGGATTATTCTTCACAATATTTTTCTATGAGAAACCAATGTCAGCAAATTGAGTATGACGCTGGCTTATTGACCTGGATTTTCTAGAAGGAGGAAATGACAAGGACTTAAGGATGATCAGGTGCCGGTTTACAAGAATTTTTAACCCGGAGCACAACCTGTCAAGTTTGTTCTTGTGTTTATTTTACAGGATCAGTTTAACATGGATAAATCCAAATTAAACTGGGGGCTAATGTCGGGGATATACCCCGTGGCGTAAACCGGCCGGAAGTATAACCCGGCCGGACTGGACGACTCACTGGTAACCCGCCTGGAGCTTGGCGGTTCACGGGCTACCCGCCCGGTCTTGGCGGTTCATTAGTAACCCGGTGGGCGGGTTAGATGGATGACGAGGCCCAAGGCCTAGAAGGCCGGTTCACGTTTAATGGTGGACCGGTTTATGAGGAAAGAGTAAGGACTATTCTCCTACAAAGGAAGCAAGACTAGGACTCCACTTCTAATAGAGTAGTCCTAATCCAAATAGGACTAGTCATGTAACCCGCCCCTTCAACATATATAAGGAGGGGCAGGGCTCCCCAAAGAGGGACAAGCTACAAGCAAGAAGAAACAATCTTAGGGCTAGACACAAAGAGGAGAGTCGGTTTACGGCGACTCCCTCGTGATGATAATGAGACCTAGCCTCAAACAGCATGTAGGGTTTTTACCGGATGATGTTTCCCGGGGCTCGAAGCTGTCTAAATCCCTGTTTTGTGTTGCGTCTCCCGATTCCGCTCAACCCCTCTCAAGCTACCACATAGATGCGTTGGCCTCACGACTAAGTCCTGACACTAAGGACATCTGACGTGTTAATTCCACGACAAGTAGAGAGTTAGGGTTAGGAATAACCGCAACTCCGGGAGACGAGGATGTATGCCGATGTTCACTTCCTTGGAGGGAAGCTACGTCACCGTTAGGGAGGTGGATGTTACCACGAAGGCACACCAACGCCACGAAGGCTCACCCTATTCTCCCTTTGAGACAACACCACGAAGGCGTTTCTCAACCACTAGTGGTAGACCTTGGGGTGGTCTCCAAACCCTCACAAACTTATCCGGGGGTAATCACAAAGGTCGATTCCTCTCTGAAAGACTCCTACCGCCTAGGAGTCTCCAACCTCCAAGAGTAACAAGATCGATGGGGATTTGCTCAAGACTTGCTCAAATCACGAATTCCTTGGGTGCAAAGAAGGAGGAGAAGTGGATCTATCACTTGATCGGACAACTTCTTTCCAAAGCTCTCAAATCCCTTGGGGATCTAAGATTTGGTGTGGAGGAATGAGAGAGAGTGTGAGAAGTGTTCTAGGGTTTGTTCAAAGTGAATGGTCAGCCTCTCTAGTGGGGAAGAAAGGCTATATATATAGTGTGAGCTCAAATATGGCCGTTGTAGTGCAAGTGAACGGGCAGGCCGGACATCCAGGCTAGAGGCCGGACATCCGACCTGTCAAGCTACTTGGAGAACAGGGCAGAACAGAGTAGGAACCAGAGGAGCCAGACATCCGGGGGTCAAGCCCGGACATCCGGCGTAAAAGGGAAGCCCGGACATCCGGAAGATAGCCGGACATCCGGAGAGGCCACGAACGTTTACAGAACCAAATCAGTTTTTCGGGCAGTAAGGGGCCGGACATCCGGAATGGGGCCCGGACATCTGGCAAGACAGGAAGGCCCGGAAATCCGGCGCACACCCGGACATCCGGCCAAAAACAGAAAACCTACTGGACAAGAGGGCCAGATATCCGGGGCAAGAGCCGGACATCCGGGGGAGGACAGCGGCCCGGACATCCGGCACTCCCAAAGACAGAATGGTACAGAGACCTATAGAAAGGAGTATTTTGACTCGAGCAAGTCTGTTACGAACCCAATCGATCCCCTCTTAATAGTGCAGGATCCTATACTCAAAGGAAACAAAATGAAGCATCATTTTAACACTTCAACCTTGAGAGAACCCACCTCATATGCTCTTGATCCACACATAATTTGACGAACCGGGGACCAACACCTGAGATTCACTTGACAGCCATTGTTAGTCCCCTACATGTAGATTGTCATAAACATCAAAACATAATGTAAGGGCATGATTGCACTTTCAATCTCCCCAATTTTGTTTGTTGATGACAATCATACATGTAGTATCATAGATGTAATAAATAGTCTTAGCAATGATAATCATGGGAGAAAAACGGATACAGAATATGTTTAGTTACAATTTGCTTTTAGCTCCCCCTCATTGTGTGCATGCGATGAATATATTAGGATGACCAGCACAAAAGTTCGTATGATAGCATATGTAACTCAAAGAATTAAAGAAGTAAGAGACGAGAACATATGGAATCATCATCATAACACTTCAAATAGACTGAGAACATTTCGTGGCCATGCCATAATCATGACATAGTCTCAAGCGAACAAGTACCATAGGTAGCAGCATAAACATAATCATAACATAGTCTCAAGCGAACAAGTACCATAGGTAGCAGCATAAAGTTGTAATAACATATCATAGCATGACCATATTACTACGATACTACTTCTCCCCCTTTGACAGCAACAAGTAAAAAAGGGGCGAAGAACTAAACAGTCTCAATCACTCTTGGCGGATGTCATCATCATCATCAAGGAACTCGGGGTATTCAGCACGAGATGGAAAGCCGAAAGTGGACGAGGATGGAGCTGCGGGAAGAGGATCATCATCACTAACGGGACTCCCATGGTCACGGAGGCGCTGTTTGAGTATATTCTTGGAGATGACAAGGCGCTTCTGAACATCATGATTCTGCTGACAGCTGAAAGTGATCGCCTTCATGATAGCAGACTGAGCCTTACCCAAGAATGATGCAAAACGGCCACGAGGAGCGGTCGAGGAAGATGGAACAGAAGAACCAGTGGGCTGAGTAGAAGTAGATGTCCTCCCACCAGCAGACCTCCTAGGCTGAGTAGAAGCAGTAGCCGTCACACACATGTGAGGAGGAGGTTTCCAAATGGAGTGCACAGCTGACTTAACCACCTCAAATGGAGCAGTGTGATCAATCAGAGCCTGAATATATGGGGCATGAGGGAACTGGCGCGTCTGAATAAAACTGCAAAGACGGATCTCATGCCAAATGAAGTTGGTAGTGTCCAGAGGCACAGTGGGTTTCTCATGCATATGAACCATGAAGTCAATGCAATAGTTGCGAGCCCTCGAGCGATCTCCCTTCTTAGGATAGAGAGTGCGAAGCACACACTGAAAGAGGATGAAGAAGGGAGCACGGAAGATGGATACCTCATTGACTGGATATGCTTTTTCTTCATCAATGAGCTAAGAGGTAGGTTTTACAAGAGGCAAGCAAGCATCAATCCCTTTGGGCTTGCCCTCTGGATCCATACTGTGGATGCAATGGCCAACACTTGAGAGACCCAAAATCTGAACAAACCTGTCATAGGTGATACTCTGTGTAGTGTCATCGGTCATCCAAGTGAGAGTCTTGTCCGGACCAAAGAAACAGGTGGCATAGAACTGTAGAATGGCAGCTTCACTCCAATCACACCTGAAGGTCATTGCGGGACCAAGAGTCATGTCATCAATGATCTTGACTGGATCGTTAGGGAACATGGCAGGATTATCACGCAGGAAGTTTAGATCCAAGTATGAGTGAGGAGCAAGGCCACGCCCATGGACAAAACTGGAATAGAGATCCTGCTGCATACGAGTCCGGAACCGAGGCATCAGCCACCATCTCATATTGATTGACATCCCGACGGAACTGAAGATATTGCCCCGCCCCAACAGTTGTGAAGTCGTGAGTGGGGTGACCTCCACTATCAGGAAGCTCCATGGAGATGCGACGACCATGGGTAATGGGTATTGCAGAACCACAAACTTGAGGCATCGGCGCCCTCCTAGTACTGGGCTTGGACTGTCCAATGGACTGTCGTGGTGCACTGTCATCCTCTTCCTCTCCAACATAGTCCGCATCATCTGGATCCGAGGCCGACGGACTGGTGGATGGTGCTCGCTTCTTCTTCTTGGTGGTGGCCTTCTTCTTCTTGGGCCACGCATGCTCATAGGAGTCGGTGGAGCCTTGCCGGCGATCAACTGGAATGGATAATGAATGGTTTCCAATAAGAAGAAGCCAAAGAACATGAACAAGGATACACCAAATTAAACCGTGGAATGAACAAATTACATTCCCATGGTTAAGTTGAGTAACCGAGTACATATAGAGGTGTTTGTAGGCTTAGGTAAACATAACCTAAACGCGAGAGCAATAGATATGGCAAGATGTACTTGGAGAATAATGCAATCCAATAAGATTTGGTCACAAGCAAGGGAAGATGAGAAGAGATAGCACCCTTACCCCGAGAAGACAACTCGGGATGCTTGGGACCGCAGTTCTTGGTACGAGCCATGAAGAACTCCGGAGGTGAATCCCACTGAACACCGGCCCCTCCCGAGAGACTCAAGCCACAATCCAAGAAATGGATTGGATAGAATCATAGATCGGGAGGAGAAGAGTCCGTTGGCAGGGATCGGGGCCGGAGGTCAGAGGAGATGGCCGGGGCAGCACCGGAGTGATGGCCCGGCGGCGGCGGCTGTGAGGAGAGATGAGGGGAGGGACGAACGGAAAAAGGGGAACTGCCCCCAAACCCCACACCCCCTCCCCAGGTATACGCAACTTGCGGGCGACGGGCCAGACATCCAGGGCAAGGCCCGGATATCCGGCAAGTGGAAAAGAGAGACCAGAGAAGCAGCGCCCGGATGTCCGGCTGAGGCCCGGATGTCCGGCCACTGTTGGTAGTTTATGATTGTTTTGATGGGCAAGGAATTTTTCACAGAGCCCGGATGTCCGGCGAGAGACCCGGATGTCCGGTCACTGGACAGACGACACGCGCGAGGGAGAGATGTGAAGGAGGGGGCCGACACGAGTACTTCGATATAGACACCGCCAAGTAGTTTACATGAGATTAATAAGGAGGACAACCTGAGACGTCTAAGGCCATGCTAAGATGCATAAATAATCCAAACATGATTAAGAAGAAGGGTCCATATAAGCATTTGTTGGATTTCGGGTTCCGGCAGACCCTTGAGGTTCGAACACTGGGGTGCGCGCGGAGATTCAATCCTCTGCCTACTTGCTCTTCGCCGAATCGCTAGGACCTAAACTACCAAACAGAACAACACAAGAGACACAAGGTTTATACTGGTTCAGGCCACCATTGTGGTGTAATACCCTACTCCAGTGTGTGGTGTGGTGGATTGCCTCTCGGGCTGATGATGAACAATACAAGGAAGAACAGCCTCGCGAGGGTCTGTTCTTGGCTGGTGCTACTTGGTTCTGGCTCTTGGATTCTCAATCCGGTCTCTAGATGTCTCTACCCCGGGGGTGGCTAGTCCTATTTATAGGCAAAGGCCCTAGGCCTCTTGCCAAATATTGAGCGGGAAGGGCGCCAACAATTGGCCATTTTGAAGGGGAACAGCGGGTACACTTATCCTGACTAAAGTTGGTCCTCGTCTGTCAAAGGCTCTGGTGGTGACGCCTGTTTGGGCTCCACAATGACTTCCTTCCGGCTGTTGGGCTGGTCTTGGTCTTGTTGCACCGAAACGGATGCCTTTGCTTGATGCTCTCGCCTGCGCTTGCTCCCTTTGCACCAAAGAGGAAAGGAGGACACTGCGCGGGCTGGCGCCCGACTGGCGCCCTTGGTCGTCATGGCTTGCGTCATGGGCACCTCGCGAGGTACCCCGCCTTGAACTCTCCGCCTCCTCGTGAGCCAGCCTGACGAGGCCGTGCCTGAGGAAGCTCCTTGCCGTCCGCCCAGCGAGGCTTGGCCCCTCGCGAGGGTCTTGAGCTTGTGTTGATGAAGATGGGCTGTGCTGGGCCTCCTTTGAGCCACGCCGCAGGCCGCAGGCAGGCAAGTCTGGGGACCCCCGTTCCCAGAACGCCGACAGTAGCCCCCGGGCCCACTGCGCGCCCAGACTTGGCCGAGCAGAGAGGCGAAAGGGCAAGCGCGAAGCATCGCGGGCCCTAACAGCCTGCGGCCTTGGGTGCCGCGTGGCGGTTGATTGGACGTGGGCGCCTCCGCTTCCCCATGACGCCTCGGTAACCGCACGGATTCGACAAGTCCCTGCATGCAAAGCGGGTCATGATTACCTGCGATCGTGGAGGTCGATGGTTGGCCTTCGTCAGCTATAAGTACGGAACGATGCGCGTCTTTCCAGTCTATCCCCTCTTGCTTCTCCTTCTTCTTCATGGCTCCCCCAAGGAAGTTCTCGGCCGCAGAGAAAGGAAAGGCTCGCCAGGTCGAGTCTACCTCTCCCCCGCCCAAGAGTTGTTGTGGTTGCCCTCGCAAACATCCTGTAGCCTCCGCGGCGGCCCCCCGCGGTCGCGGAGGTGGCTCTCTGCGCAGCGACGAGCGGCTGGCCATGGTCGGGGGGCGCGTTCCGGCCGTGCGACCCCCGAGGCCACGCCTCCATACTGCGGAGGTGCTGCCGGAGTTCATTATGTGGGCGGTGGAGCCAAATGTCGCCCAGCTTCAGCTCCCTCGCTTCCTCCTAGGTGAGCTCCCAGCTGGCGCCTTGGGTGGCCTCTGGCTCCAGGCTGATGGCTGCTGCAGCCGGGCCTCATGGGCTTCGCTGGAGGTCTCCGCGGCTGTGAGCCTAGCCCTGACCCACGGCTGGCAGACGTTTGCTTGCGCGCGTGGCCTGCGCCGCCGGTGCTCTCTACACTTCAAGTTCGACGGCGACGCCACCCTCTACATGGGGGTGTTCGGGGAAGATGGTCACCGTGCAGGGTGCTGCCCTGAAGACGACGACCGTGGCTGGGGACTCAGCCCCGGTGAGGATGGAGAGGACAGCGCGCGGGCATTTGGCGGCGCCCGTGACTCCTCAAACTTCACCAGCTCTTCTTCGGGTAGCAACCCTTCTAGTAGCGGCCGCGGTCAGCCTCCACGCCGTCGCGCCTGCTTGGAAGGCGGCAGTGGGTCTGCCCGCTGTCGCGCCCCAGTGAAGCGCGAGAGGGAGTCCGCCTGAGCTCCAGAGGCGGCTCGAGTCTTCCACGAGGGCTGGTGCGGGACGAGCTTCGCCTGCTTTTGTGCTTTCCCTTCTTTTCTCCTGCGCAAAAAGACAGCAATGTGTGGCCCAGTGGGGGCGTGTTTGGGTTAACGTCGTCAATCATCGTACTGTTTCTGTTAATCCGGTATTGTTCCATTCTGTTGCATGCCCATTCGCAAGTAGTCTCTAGTCTCAGCCGTGGGGGCGACCGACCCAGGCCCTGTATTCGTGTCGTGGTGCCCGTGGGGCATGGCCTAGAGGGACGCTCCTGTAGTGGACTTGGGCCGTGAAAACTTGAGCGACAGGGGCAGGAACGCTCGCGAGGGCTCCCGGGGCTTCCGCCTCGCGAGCCCCAGCGCAAGAGAAATCGAGGCAGGAGAGCGAAAAGGTCAAAGAACCACAGGTCAAAAGGCGGCGATAGCTTCGATAAAACTCCAAATGAGAATGAACTAGCCAACTGCAGAAAGCAAATGAAAAAGCCGCGTCTGACACCTAGTCTAGTCTTCGACGTCTTCTCACCAGCGCGGAGCTAAGTGCTGCCACTGGGCGTGGGAGGGAGCCCCAGGGCCTGAGGCCGGCACCCCTGAGACTCCGAGGCGTGTACAGCCCCAACTCATTATTACGTGAGAGTGTCACGGGCAGCGAGCTTCACAGGCGTTGGCCTTCTTCACAGGCTCCGGGCCTTTCTTCGGAGAGGCAAGCTTCACGGGCATTGGCCCTCTTCACAGGCTCCGGGCCTTTTCCAAAATGCGACAGCTTCACAGGCGTTCGCCTTCTTCACAGGCTCTGGGCCTTTTCCAAAAAGATGAGCTTCACAGGCATTCGCCTTCTTCACAGGCTCTGGGCCTTTTCCAAAACGATGAGCTTCACAGGCGTTCGCCTTCTTCACAGGCTCTGGGCCTTTTCCAAAAAGATGAGCTTCACAGGCATTCACCTTCTTCACAGGCTCTGGGCCTTTTCCAAAAAGATGAGCTTCACAGGCGTTCGCCTTCTTCACAGGCTCTGGGCCTTTTCCAAAAAGATGAGATTCACAGGCATTCGCCTTCTTCACAGGCTCTTGGCCTTTTTAGGGGTAAAACCTCCGGAGGTGCTGGATGTTCCACGCGTTCTGTACAGGTACTCCCTCCTGAGTCTCCAAGTGCACGGAGCCGGGCCTGGAAACATGAACAACCTTGAACGGGCCCTCCCACGTAGGAGAGAGCTTATGCAGTCCCTCCCTGGAGAGGACCCACCGGAGCACGAGGTCCCCTACCTTGAGAGTTCTGGGGCGGATGTTGCTGCGGTGGTATCGCCGGAGTGCCTGCTAGTATCTTGCCGCTCGTAGTGCAGCTTCTCGACGACGCTCCTCCCCCAGCACGAGGTCCGTCCCCCCCCCCATGGCGTCCTACAACGTCTCGTCGAATGCCAAGACCCGCGTGGAATGACGCTTGACCTCGTGAGGGAGGACCGCTTCGGCTCCGTAGACCAAGAAGAAGGGGGTCTCCCCAGTCGGCTTGGTCGCAGTTGTGCGGATGGACCATAGCACGGACTGAAGCTCGTCATACCAACCTCTACCGCAGGCCTCCAGTTTCTTCTTGAACGTCCTGGTCTTGAGGCCCCTCAGGACTTCTGCGTTGGCCCGCTCTGCCTGGCCGTTGCTTCGAGGGTGTGCCACCGAAGCATAGCATATCTGCGTTCCAAGGTTAGCACAATACGTTTTGAAAAGGTTACTAGTGAACTGCAAACCATTGTCAGTGATGATGCGGTTCGGCACCCCGAACCGGCTCACGATGCCCTTGATGAAATTGACCGCAGAACCAGCAGGGATGGTGCGGACGGCCTCAACTTCGGCCCACTTGGTGAACTTGTCCACGGCGACGTAGAGGTAGCGATAGCCCCCTGGCGCCCGAGGAAAAGGGCCCAGGATATCCAGCCCCCAGACTACAAATGGCCACGTGTGGGGTATGGTTTGCAGACCTCCTGTCGGCTGATGGATCTGCTTGGCATGGAATTGGCAAGCCTCGCAAGCCTTCACAAGTTCGACAGCATCATTGAGCGCAGTGGGCCAATAGAAACCGCTGCGGAACGCCTTGCCGACGAGGGTCCGTGACGACAAATGATGCCCACAGTCTCCACCGTGTATATCTGCCAGCAGTTCTTTCCCTTGCTCCCTGGTGATGCAACGCAGGGACACATCATTCGGTCGTTTCCGGTAGAGCTCTCCATCCCTGATGCAGTACGCTGTGGCTTGCCGCGCTACACGCTCTGCTTCATCCTCCTTCTCCGGCAAGGTCCCTTGCGTTAAGTAGCTCCGGAGCTCTGTGATCCAGCACCCCTCCTGGGGCTCCATCGTCAGGAGCAGGCGTGCTCCTGAGGCTGGGCCACAGGCTGGGGCTCCCGAGGCAGGTGGCTGAGGAAGCTCTGCCCGTGGCTGTGCTGCGCTCGACAATGATGGCAGGGCCGAGGGCTTGAAGAGCCGCTCCTCGAAGACGCCCGGCTCCAGGGGCAACCGCCTGGAGGCTCGTTTGGCGATGTCGTCGGCCTCTTGATTAGTGCCGCGGGGCACATGCTGTAACTCCAACCCCCAGAACTGCTTCTCCATCCTGTGGACCTCCGCAAGGTAGGCCTCCGTGTGCTCATCTCTTGGCTCGTATACCTTGTTGGAGAAATTGACAAGGAGCTGCGAATCGCCCTTGATAGTAAGACGCTTCACTCCCAGGGCAGCGGCGGCCTTCAGGCCCGCGATCAGTCCCTCGTACTCCGCTATATTGTTGGAGACCTTTTCGCCCTGCTGGAAGCAGAGCTGCACGGCGTAGTACAGCTTGTCCTGAGTGGGAGATATGAGCACCGCCCCAGCCCCAGCGCCATGCTTGGAGAACGCCCCGTCAAAGTACATGACCTAGCCTTCCGGCGCCTCGCTTCCTGGGGAGAGTGATCAGTCCTCGTCGGCCTCGAGGTCTGGTGCCTCCGTCCATTCAGCCACGAAATCTGCTAGCGCGGCACCCTTGATGACCCTGGTCGTATTGAACTCGAGCTGAAACGGTTGCAGCTCAATGTTCCACTCAGCGACCCTTCCGGCCGAGTTAGGGCTCCTAAGCACCCTTTCCAAGGGGTATGCCGAGAGAACCTTGATCGGGTGACCCTGGAAGTAGTGCCGCAGCTTGCGCGAAGCCACCAGCCGAGGAGGAGCTTCTGCGGCATGGGATATTGTGCCCTCGCATCCCGCAACACCGTGCTGACGAAGTACACCGGGTGCTCGACGAGGCTTCGAGCGTCGGCGCTGGTGGTGGCCTCCGGAGGCTGTGGCGCCTGCTGAGGTGACGGGGCCTCCGGAGGCTGGTTGCCTGGGGAAGAGCTTCCACCGTTTTCGGCGCGCTTCCCTGCGGCGGCTGATCCTCCTCAGCCGTGGTTGTGACCTCTGTGAGTCCTCTTTGGCCCTGCTTTGCCTTGACACGTGCAGCAGTCGTGGCCTTGGTCCGATGCTCCTCCCTAACTGCCACCAGAGCCGCGCTGGCTGAGTAAGGAGTGGCGGCGAGATAGAGTACCAAGGGCTCTTGAGGGCGTGGGGCCACCATCACCGGAGGGCTGGTTAAGTATCTCTTGAGAACTTGGAACGCTTTGTCGGCTTCTTCAGTCCATTCAAAGGGCCCCTTCTTCTTCATCAGCTGAAAGAAAGGCAGCGCTTGCTCTCCTAACCTGGAGATGAAGCGCCCCAGCGCAGTCACACGCCCTGTGAGCTTCTGCATCTCTCTGAGGGTCTTTGGTGGGCTCATGTCTTCGACTGCCTTGACCTTTTCTGGGTTGGCCTCGATGCCTCGGTGGGACACAAGGAAGCCCAGGAGCTTGCCGGAGGGGACTCCAAACACACACTTCTCCGGGTTGAGCCGTAGGCTCACTGCGTTGAGGCTCGCGAAGGTCTCCTCCAGGTCTTGTATCAGGGTCTTGGCCTTGCGAGACTTCACCACGATGTCGTCGACGTAAGCCTCCACATTATTCCCGAGCTGCGGGCCCAAGGTGATGTGCATGAGCCGCTGAAAGGTTGCCCCCGCGTTGCGCAGTCCGAACGGCATGCATGTATAGCAGTACACCCCACACGGGGTCAGGAAGGCCGTCTTCTCCACGTCTTCCACCGCTATCTTGATCTGGTGATACCCGGAGAAGGCATCCAAGAAGCATAACAGGTCACACTCAGCGGTGGAATCGACGATCTGATCGATGCGAGGGAGCGGGAACGGATCTTGCGGGCATGCTTTGTTGAGGTTGGTGAAGTCGACACACATGCGTTCCTTCCCTCCCTTCTTTGGCACAACTAAGGGGTTGGCCAACCAATCTCGGTATCGGACCTCGCGAATAACCCCCGCGGCTTCTAGCTTGTGGGTCTCCTGGACGATGAAGGCCTGCTTTTCAGTGGACTGCCTCCTCGCCTTCTACTTCACGGGGCGCACGTTGGGACACACGTTGAGGTGGTGCTCGATTACGCCCCGTGGGATCCCTGCCAATTGATCGGGCTCCCAGGCGAACACCTTCTTGTTTGCACGCAGGAATTTGACCAGGGCTTCCTCCTGCTTGGGCTCGAGGTTGGCGCCTATGGTGAAAGTGGCGTCGGTGGACCCGTCCTCGTCGACAGGTACCTGCTTGGTCTCTGCCTTGTCTTGGGTGAACAACTGCTTCTTCTTGGTCGGCGCAGCCCCCTTGGGCTTGGGGGTTCTGTGTCGGCGGGCCGCGCCGCCGCCGCTGTCTTGAGGGCGAGCTTGAGTACTCGCAGCGCACCTTCGGTGTCCCCGGGTAGGGTGAGGACGCCGTTGCTCCCGGGCATCTTCATGAGGTTGTACGTCGGGTGAGTCGCGGCCATGAATTTGGCCAATGCTAGATAGCCAAGGATGGCATTGTAGGGGAGGCCGATGGGGGCGATGTCGAAATCGACCAGCTCCGTGCGGAAATTGTCGTAGGTGCCAAAAGTTACCGGGAGTCGGATCTGCCCCAAGGAGCTGGACGACCCGCCTCCGACGCCCGAGAAGGTCCGACTGGGTTGCAGCCGCTCCCGGGGTATGCAGAGGAGGTTGAAGGCCTCAACTCAGAGCACGCTGAGGCCCGTGCCACCGTCGACGAGGGTCGTGGTGACGGCCACCTGGCAGATGGTGGGCGTGCAGAGCATGGGGAGCGTGCCCGAGCAGGCCGAGTTGGTGGGGTGGTCCTCGGAGCTGAAGGTCAGCTTAGCTGATGGCTCCGACCGGCCCCGGGGAGCCCCCTGCCGCGTGGAGGCGGTGCCGGCCCGGCGGACGAATGGCTTGACGTGGTGGCTGGAGGGCGGCGCCTGCGAGCTGCCCAGGAGGGCCGCGACGGCCGAGGGAGCCGGCGCGACGGGGTGGGTGAGGAAGAGGCCGCGTGGCTCTTCCCAAGAGGCCATGGGGAAATGTTGGGATGATGCTTGCTGTCCGTTCCCCGCCGGGCCGATGGCGGCGTTGACGGCAGGTGGCGGGGAACAACAAGGGCGCCCGCCGACGGGAGTCGTCCGGGCGACATGGGAAGCGAGGGCGGCTCGGCGCTCGGCGCGAGCCCAACGAGCGTCAGACATGGATGCGATGGTCGGAGAAGAACGAGACGACGGAAGGCAAATTCTGGCGCACCCCTACCTGGCGCGCCAAATGTCAGATTTCGGGTTCCGGCAAACCCTTGAGGTTCGAAAACTGGGGTGCGCGCGGAGATTCAACCCTCTGCCTACTTGCTCTTCGCCGAATCGCTAGGACCTAAACTACCAAACAGAACAACACAAGAGACACAAGGTTTATACTGGTTCAGGCCACCATTGTGGTGTAATACCCTACTCCAGTGTGTGGTGTGGTGGATTGCCTCTCGGGCTGATGATGAACAATACAAGGAAGAACAGCCTCGCGAGGGTCTGTTCTTGGCTGGTGCTACTTGGTTCTGGCTCTTGGATTCTCGATCCAGTCTCTAGATGTCTCTACCCCGGGGGTGGCTAGTCCTATTTATAGGCAAAGGCCCTGGGCCTCTTGCCAAATATTGAGCGGGAAGGGCGCCAACAATTGGCCATTTTGAAGGGGAACAGTGGGTACACTTATCCTGACTAAAGTTGGTCCTCGCCTGTCAAAGGCTCTGGTGGTGATGCCTGTTTGGGCTCCACAATGACTTCCTTCCGGCCGTTGGGCTGGTCTTGGTCTTGTTGCACCGAAACGGATGCCTTTGCTTGATGCTCTCGCCTGCGCTTGCTCCCTTTGCACCAAAGAGGAAAGGAGGACACTGCGTGGGCTGGCGCCCGACTGGCGCCCTTGGTCGTCATGGCTTGCGTCATGGGCACCTCGTGAAGTACCCTGCCTTGAACTCTCCGCCTCCTCGTGAGCCAGCCTGACGAGGCCATGCCTGAGGAAGCTCCTTGTCGTCCGCCCCACGAGGCTTGGCCCCTCGCGAGGGTCTTGAGCTTGTGTTGATGAAGATGGGCTGTGCTGGGCCTCCTTTGAGCCACGCCGCAGGCCGCAGGCAGGCAAGTCTGGGGACCCCCATTCCCAGAACGCCGACAGCATTGTACAAGCGGTGACTGAGGTCACCATGTTTGAGCATATGGAACATAGTACCACAAAGATATAAACTTTGAGCACATGGTCACGACTCCATCATATTAAAATATCCTAGTTTGAAAAACTATGATAACTTTGAGAGTGTTTGTTCAATTTATGCATTATGTAAGGTGAGAGAACTCATGGATTGAGTGTCTCCCCCTAAATATATGCCTACATCAAGACAAGACATTAAGTTTATGCATGGATGAGTACTAGATTTCACATAATGTTGTCAAGCTCCAAGATACCAAGTTCATGCCTAAGTCGACAAAACCTTGCTTCATCCAATGGTTTGGTGAAAATATCTGCCAGTTGCAAATCTGTACCAATGTGATCAATGTGAATATCACCCTTCTCAACATGATCTCTCAAGAAGTGATACCTAATATCAATGTGCTTGGTGTGGAGATGATCCTTGGGGTTCTCAGCAATGTTGATAGCACTTTCATTATCACATAGAAGAGGCACATGTCTATAGGTGATACCGTAATCCTTCAAAGTTTTCCTCATCCATAATAACTGAGTTGCACAACTGGTGGCAGCAATGTATTCAGCTTCTGCGGTAGAGAGGGCAATACAATTTTGTTTCTTCGATGACCAACTTACCAAGGAGCGTCCAAGAAATTGACATGCACCGGAAGTGGACTTACGATCCACTTTGTCTCCGGCCCAATTCGCATCCGTGTACCCAATGAGATCAAACTTAGCATCCTTGGGATACCATAGACCCAACTTTGGGGTGTGAACAAGGTATCTAAGAATATGCTTAACCGCCTTATGATGACTTTCCCTAGGGGAAGCTTGAAATCTAGCACACATGCATACACTAAACATGATGTCTGGTCTAGATGCACAAAGATAAAGCAATGAACCAATCATAGAGCGGTATTTAGATGGGTCGAAAGGGATACCGTCTGTGTCTTTAGTGAGTGTTATTTTGGTTGGCATTGGTGTCCTACATGGACTAGCATCAGACATACCAAACTTCTCTAGGATATCCTTGAGGTATTTTGCTTGAGACAAGAAAATTCCTTCTTGGAATTGTTGAATTTGAAATCCGAGGAAGAACCTCAAATCCGCATTGAGTGACATTTCAAAATTCTTGGTCATTGAAGCCGCAAACTTCTTGCACAAATGAATGTTAGGAGAACCAAAAATGATATCATCTACATAGATTTGGCATAAGATCAAATCACCCTTATCCCTCTTAGTAAAAAGAGTGGGATCGATCACCCCTCTCACAAAACTATCATCGAGTAGAAACTTCTTTAAATGATCATACCAAGCATGAGGTGCTTGTTTGAGGCCATACAAAGCCTTATGAAGTTTGTACACATAGTCTTTGTGATCGGGAACAACGAACCCAGGTGGTTGTGACACATATACTTCCTCTTGTAGAGGACCGTTAAGGAAAGCACTCTTCACATCCATTTGATGTAATGTAAAACCATTGAAAGCAGCATAAGCAAGTAAGATGCGAATGGATTCAAGACGGGCAACTGGGGCAAAGGTCTCACCAAAGTCCAAACCTTCAACTTGTGAGTACCCTTGCGCCACTAACCTTGCCTTGTTGTGGATGATTACACCATTCTCATCTTGTTTGTTCTTGAAAATCCATTTTGTTCCAATGAGTTGTGCTCGGTAGGTGGCCTCTTGACTAATGACCACACTTGGTTGCATTCAAAACTATTCAACTCTTCTTGCATAATAACTAGCCAATCATTGTCCATCAATGCATCTTGTACCTTGATGGGCTCAACACTAGACACAAACGAGAAGTGAGCACAGAAGTTTGTTAAGTGTTTACGAGTGACTCTACCTTCCGATACGATATGCCGGTGAGAATTTTGTCAACATCAACACGACCGGCCACTCGTGGCATGATAGAGGTAAGGGTTTCACGAGGTTCAACTTCATGTCCATCATCTGCGTCCTCAACATATGGATCATTGATGTGTGGAGGAAGATCTTCTTGTTCATATTGCATTTGTTGAGGTTCATCATCAATGATTGGACTTTCTTGTTCTTGCACTTGATGATGATCTTGTTCTTGAAGATTATCATGAAGAGGAAATTGATCATCTTCTTCTACTCGGGCTAAGGGCATTTGTTGGGCACTAGGAGCTTGTGAGGGTATGGGTGTTGAAGTAGTTTGATGATGTGTGAGACTTCCATCTTCTTCTTCTTCATCATGAGGTTCCTGTTCCATAGGAAGAAGTGCACCAACACCCATGGTCAAAATGTCTTGAGAAGAATCTTGTTCACCTGCATCACTTAGATCAACTTTCTCCCCATGGGAGCCATTAAATTCATCAAACACCACGTCACAAGTTTCTACAACACATCCATTGGATTTGTTATAGACTCTATAGGTGTGAGAGTTTGATCCATAGCCAACAAATATACCCTCAATTGTTTTGGATTGAAATTTTCCTAACCGTTCTCTTTTGTTGAGGATGAAACATTTGCACCCAAATACATGAAAGTACTTGACATTTGGCTTGTTCCCAGTTAGAAGCTCATATGGAGTCTTTTCCAATATAGTGCGGAGGAAGAGCCGGTTTGATGCATGGCATGCGGTGTTGGCAGCTTCGGCCCAAAAACTATGTGGTGACTTGTATTCATCCAGCATGGGCCTTGCCATCTCTACAAGTGTACGGTTCTTCATTTCGGCTACACCATTTTGCTGGGGGGTGTATGGAGCTGAATATTGATGCTCAATCCCTTCGTCACTAAGGAATTCTTCCAAGGTATAGTTCTTGAACTCAGAGCCATTGTCACTTCTTATCGCCAGGATTTCTTTGTCAAACTTGCGTTGAGCTTGCTTGGCAAAATCAATGAAGGTGATCTTGGTTTCGTCCTTGGACTTGAGGAAGAACACCCATGTATATCTTGAGTAATCATCAACAATTACAAGCCCATACTTTTTCCCAGCAAGACTATCCCATGAAGGAGGCCCAAAAAGATCCACATGAAGGAGCTCCAGAGGCCTTGAAGTAGATACTATATTCTTGGGTGGGTGCTTTGATTGATGTTGCTTCCCAGCTATGCATGCACTACACACACGATCTTTCTCAAAAGAGACATTGGTTAGTCCAAGGATGTGATTCCCCTTTAAGAGATCTTGAAGATTTCTCATGCCGACATGGGCTAGCCGGCGATGCCATAGCCACCCCTTGTCAGCCTTGGCCATTAGACAAGTTGCATGGAATGTGCTCTCTTTCGAGAAATCAACCGTGTAAAGGTTGCCATCCAACTCTCCAACAAAGGCCACTTCGAGAGTATCTCTCTTAAAGACTTTCACATCCATTAGTCCAAAGAGTGTATCATAACCAATAGAAGCCAATTGGCGAACAGAAAGCAAGTGGTATTTAAGGGATTGAACAAGCATGACATTTGCAAGCGACATGTCATTTGTGATAGCCACCTTGCCCAACCCAAGTACCTGTCCTTTTGAACCTCCACCAAACATAATGCTCATAAATGGTTGAATAGCTTCCATGAAATCGTAGAGCAACTCGCTATCTCCGGTCATATGATTTGTACATCCACTATCAATCACCCATTTCACTCCACCGGAGAAGTTAACCTACACACAATTAAGACTTGGTTAGAGGCACCCATTTTGCAATGGGACCTCTCAAGTTAGTCACAAGGGTCTTAGGGACCCAAATAGCATAAAACCGAAATGCATTTTGAGGACCAACAAACTTCACATAAACTTCTCCATCCTTAGTCTTACGAAGTACATAGGATGGAGGCATGAACTCTTTTGGCTCGTTGAGAGTGGGCATGCCCCTTGTGGCCTTCCCACTAGCAACCTTACCTTTCTCCTTGTGTCCTTCTCGTACAAAAGTTTCTTTTAAAGGGGTGGTGCAATTTTGAGAGGACGTCTTCTTCTTGCTTGTGCTTGGGTCAAACCCGAGTCCCTCTTTGGCGAACACTTCATTGTGTTGGCTCAACACCTCATTAAGGTTATTTTGCCCTTGAGCACATGTCATGAGCCCTTTCTCAGTTTGAGCCTTGAGAAAACGATTCTCCTCAAGAATAGATGCTAGATCACTAGTAGAGTTAGTAGAACAAGCATCAACATTTATAATAGGAGACGAGTAAGCCTTAGCTAGAGTTTCAAGATAAGTAAGTTTGAGCGTCTCAAAACTCTTTGTAAGAAGGGTGAGCTCTTCTTCCTTAGTTTTGAGGGACACGGATAGAAGCTCACAATCCTTAGAGAGAGAAGCATGAGACTTCGCAAGCTTACTTTTATATTCATCAACTCTTCACAAGAGCCAATAGCCTTTTTCAAGGAGGCAAGATCTTTAGTATCAACATCAATATTTGCACCAATTTTTAAGCATAGTTCATCATTTCGTGTTTCCTCATATTGGACTTTCCACTCGGGTTTCACATTTTTCCTTTTCCTCGGTGACGAGGGTTTCGAGTTCCTTAATGGTGATGGTGTGCTTACTCACCATCTCCATAAGCATACGAAACATAGTGAGCTTCTTTCCTTTGAGGGAGCACATGAACTTATTAAGTTTAGCAAGCATAGGATCATTTAGATCATCATCCTCATAACTATCCTCCGCATCAAGATACTCATCACTAGGAGCAGGAGGAGTGAAAAGAGGAGGGTTTGATCGTGGGGTTACCTTGACCTTGTCAGGAGAGTGTTGGTCATGTCCATCTTCTACCATGGCCTTCGCCATGAGGCACTTGTGAGCGTTGCCCTTGTAATCCTTCATGTAGTTGTAGGTGACAACTTCACCACTCTTATTGACTAGCCTCAATGTGTTTTGAGAATCTTGAGCAACTCCGGCAACACCACTAACATCATCCGAATCGGATTCTTCTTGAGCAACCATTGCTTTCCCATCTCTCTTCTTGAGATTGGAGTTCAAAGGATTTGGCAATTTCTTCTTAGGAAAGGTCTTGGGAAACCTTGGTTTATCTTCTCTCTTCTCATAAGGGCACTCATTGGAGAAGTGGTTGGTTTCCTCACAGTTGTAGCATTTTCTTACTTTCTTCTTTTGGAATCTTCCCTTGAATTTTCCTGCGCTAAACTTCTTGACAAAGAGAGCCATGTCTTCATATGAAGGGCCCTCATCGGATTCAATCTCATCACCATCTTCATCATCATCATCTTCTTCTTCTTCTTCACTTTGCTCATCTTCACATACATGCTTGGCCTTCAATGCAAGATTGACCTTTGATGATGGGGAATCATGCATGGCAAGATGTTTTGTGGCATTAGCCTTTGACTCTTCAAATAGTTGAAAGGTGGATATGATGTCATCTGTAGTCATTTCCTTGAAGGTATGGTGTTGTCTTATGTCCCACACCATTTGATGGTGATATGGAGCAAGAGCATGAAGCAACTTATCCACAAGGAATCTTTTAGTCATGTTGAATCCATCTTGTGTCTTGTCACACTCACATGACTCAATATCGACAGTGAGAGTCATGAGGCGCTCATGGAGTTGATTGGGGGTTTCACCTTTCTCCATACAAAAGTTTTGCAATTGCCCCTTGGCAATTTCATATTGAGCACTCCGGAGGGTAGAGGTGCCAGTCTTGGATCGTATAATACTTTCCCATAGTTCCTTGGCACTTGTGATGTGTATGAACGGTCTCCTTTGCTTTTCATCCATACCTCTCCTTATACACATGATTATAGTGTCATTGAGGCTCTTGTCATATATTTCTCTTGGTGTGGGGTTCTTTGGATCAACCACATGATAGCCATACTCCAAGATCTCCAACATCTCATCGTTTCCATGTCGAAGATGATCCTGCATAGCAACTCTCCACAAAGCAAAATCGGAAGTGGCACTTAGTAAAGGAGGTTTGCCTTGAGGGTTATATCTTGGTTTCTCAACCTGAGGTCTTGCATAAAGCCAAGGAATACTGGCGCGTTCATTGCTAGAAGGTTGTTGACCAAGTGATGGAGTAGGCACAGTTGGCCTCAAGGCAGCACCACCCGAGAGTGGTGCGAGCACTGTGGACAACGTGGCTAATCTCATTTGGACCAAGGCCTCAAGAGAAGCATCATGCTCCTCTTTTTGCTTAGCAAGGGCCCGTTCTAGATCCTCCGACGTAAAGGTCTTAACTTCAGAGGAAGCCTCGCCTTTATCCTTAGGATCTACAACCAGGGAGTCCCATCTGGGTTCATCTCGCTCTAGGGCGGTTAAGCCACAAGAATAGAGCACGAGGCTCTGATACTAATTGAAAGGATCGAGATGGACCTAGAGGGGGGGGTGAATAGGTACAATTACAAATTTTAATTTTTACTTAGAAATTTTAGGCAATAATGCAGAATATGAAGATGAGCCTAACAATTGCAAGTGAGTACTAAGTACTAAGCAAGTAACACAAACACGTAAGTAGGCAAGCACAATATGATGTACGTAAGTGCAACGAGACAAGCAACCACAAGTAGAGAGTTAGGGTTAGGAATAACCGCAACTCTGGGAGACGAGGATGTATGCCGATGTTCACTTCCTTGGAGGGAAGCTACGTCACCGTTAGAGAGGTGGATGTTACCACGAAGGCACACCAACGCCACGAAGGCTCACCCTATTCTCCCTTTGAGACAACACCACGAAGGCGTTTCTCAACCACTAGTGGTAGACCTTGGGTGGTCTCCAAACCCTCACAAACTTATCCGGGGGTAATCACAAAGGTCGATTTCTCTCCGAAAGACTCCTACCGCCTATGAGTCTCCAACCTCCAAGAGTAACAAGATCGATGGGGATTTGCTCAAGACTTGCTCAAATCACGAATTCCTTGGGTGCAAAGAAGGAGGAGAAGTGGATCTATCACTTGATCGGACAACTTCTTTCCAAAGCTCTCAAATCCCTTGGGGATCTAAGATTTGGTGTGGAGGAATGAGAGAGAGTGTGAGAAGTGTTCTAGGGTTTGCTCAAAGTGAATGGTCAGTGCCGGTGTCAAAACCGGCGGATCACGGGTAGGGGGTCCCGAACTGTGCGTCTAGGTGGATGGTAACAGGAGACAAGGGACACGATGTTTGTACCCAGGTTCGGGCCCTCTCGATGGAGGTAAAACCCTACTCCTGCTTGATTGATATTGATGATATGGGTAGTACAAGAGTAGATCTACCACGAGATCAAGGAGGCTAAACCCTAGTAGGTAGCCTATGGTATGATTTTTGTAATGGTTGTTGTGTCCTACGGACTAAAACCCTCCGGTTTATATAGACACCGGAGAGGGCTAGGGTTACACAGAGTCGGTTACAATGGTAGGAGATCTACATATCCGTATCGCCAAGCTTGCCTTCCACGCCAAGGAAAATCCTATCCGGACACGGGACGGAGTCTTCAATCTTGTATCTTCGTAGTCTTGGAGTCCGGCGGACGATGATAGTCCGGCTGTCCGGACACCCCCTAGTCCAGGACTCCCTCAGTAGCCCCTGAACCTGGCTTCAATGACGATGAGTCCGGTGCGCATAATGTTCGGCATTGCAAGGCGGGTTCCTCCTCCGAATAATCCATAGAAGATCGTGAACACCAGGATAGTGTCCGGCTCTGCAAAATAAATTCCACATTCCACCGTAGAGAGAATAATATGTACACAGGTTCAATCTGCTGACGTATCTTGTAGCGTGACGTCACGCCACTACCAAGTCTTTACTTGAATTGTTTTTTATTATACCACCTCAGCGCGTTTAGCGAAGCGGTTTCCTTGGCACGTCTTGTCGAAGCAGAGATCGTGTTCCCCTTATTCCGGGATTCTCATCAATACGGACATGGGTAACCCAACCGCACCCGTCGCCACGCCTCCTCTATCGAAGGCGAGTCCCGAACGGTCACGGAGACAACTCTTGGTATTCTCCCTCTTTATAATAGGACCAAGGCTCGTTTCTTTTCTTCAATCTTCCATTGAATCCTCTCCTTGCTCCAAGTTCCAACACCCAGAGCCCCAGATTCGAGCGCTTCGGACCTTCAACAATGTCCGGCTCTGACCTTCAGGGCCGGTGGATGCCCTCCTCTGTCACGGAGGAGGACGTGCTAAAGCTACGAGAGGCCAAGTACCTGTCTTACGAAATTTTGCACAGGCTGCCCGCTGAAGGGCAAGCCATACCCACCCCCGAGCCCGGCGAGTACGTCGTCTTTGTATCCCACCTCCGTCGGGGTTTAGGCTTCCCGATGGATCCTTTTGTGAGAGGGCTCATGTTTTACTATGGGTTGGAATTCCACGACTTGGCTCCGGAGTCCATCCTCCATATCTCCGCATTCATCGTCGTTTGCGAAGCCTTCCTCCGCGTGACCCCCCACTTCGGCCTGTGGCTGAAGACCTTCAATGTGGAGCCGAAGATGATCGGGGGGTGTCAAGCAGAGTGCAGCGGGGCGGCCGTAAGCAGGAGGGCCGATGCCCCGTGGCCAGAGGGCTCCTTCCAAGAGGAGCTCGGCTTGTGGCAGCAGGAGTGGTTCTATATCACCGCTCCGAAGGGCAGCAGGCAGAAGCCGCCGCCCGTATTCCGTTCGGGACCTCCTCGACGATTAACATCGTGGGTCAACCAAGGGCTCAACTGGGGGCCGTCAAAAGACGTGCCCCTATTGCAGGGCCGGATTCGAGACCTCCAGGCGAGGGAGATCGATCTGGTCGTGGTGATGCAGGTCATGCTAATCAGGCGTCTTCTGCCCTGCAAACGCCGTCCTCTCCGGCTATGGGAGTTCAATCCGGAGGGACCACGGATTCTCCAACACTTTATGGGTACGACACCCGTGGAGATGTACAAGTTGTTCTTCGGATCGCAGGCGGCGTGTCCGGAATTGACCAAGGATGCCAGCCTAAGCTGCAATCGCCCGAATACTCAAGTAAGTAGCCCAGTGTTCGGACGTACCATTTGTTTGCCTTTCTACAATTCGCCTTTTAACCCGTTATCCTTCAACAGGAGTGGATAGCGCAAGCAAAGCTGATACGGTGTCCGGCCCCCCTCCCAGAGACCGCGCCGGATCCCGTGCTGGTCAGGATGTTGGAGGTTGCGCCTTCAGAAGAAGGCGGAGGAGAAAATAAGGGAACTACCGCCTCGCCCAAGGAGGCTCTTGAAAAAGGGGGGATTGAGAATCCCTCCCTCCAGGGGGAGAAGATGACCGCCTCCGAAGACCCGGAGGCCAAAGCCCCTAAGCGGGGGAAGAAATCTTCACCGGAGGGTCCTGCGTCCGGGGAGGTCCCGGCCGCACAGTCTTCTCTAAAGAATCAGCCCTCCAGCGAGCCGTGAGTAGAAAAAGGGGAGTTCATTAATAAGAAACATCCCTATTTGTGCTTCTGAGGATAACCGAAATTTTTACCTTGTAGTTCGGATCTTCGACCTTCTCAGATGAGCTCGTCTTCGGGGGATCTTCGTCCGGAGATGATGGAGAGCGAGACGCCTCCGTCTGCTGCGCCGTCAGAGAGGGAGGACGAGCCTGAAGTGTTGTCACGGAGGGTATCCCCGAACCCGGCGGAGCCGAAGAGTTCGGCGCCAACTAGTGTTCAGCCGGTGGAGCTGAAGGATCTGCTTGAGAGGGTGTCCATCTCAGAAGATCACCGTGCATTGATGAGTACGGTGATTAGAAGGATTTCGTCCGCCGAAAGCGGATTGCATAATGCCGTCAGGAGTTTGCTGGCGGGGTTTGAGGTACGTAAAAAACGACGCACCTTTTTGACAGTTTTGCACATAAGAGTGCGCCCTGTATAGATAGTAGCCCCTGAGACTCGGCAGGTTGTCGAAAGCGACAGCGTGCCGAGGATCAAAATCGCAGGTATTGAGTGCCGCCTTTTCTATGCAGGTGGCGGATAGTCCTGGGGCTAGCCGGACTGATGAAGTTGCTGAATTAATGCAGCAACTCGATGTTGCGGATGCGGACATCGCGCTAGTCAACAAGCGACTTGACGAGTCGCAAGGTAAGTTATCTCTCTGCAGTCACCTGTTAAGGGAGCCAAAGCCCACCTCTTATAATATTTATGCTTGACGCAGATGGTGTTGCTACTGTGGAGAGCCTTCGGGCAGAACTTGCTCAAGCCAAGGAGCAAGCCAGAAGGAGTGATGCGGCTGCCTCGAGGGCGGTCGAAGAGTTAGAAGCCAAAAGGGCTGCACACTGCCGAAGCAGGGAAGAGATGGCCGAACTGGTCGTTAAATTGAAGGATGCTACCAACCGCAATGAGGTTCTTGAAAAGAAGCGCCTATCGGAGCGAGAAGACCTGGGGAAGGCCACCGCCGAAGCCAAGGATGCCCGTTCTGCAATGCGGGCTATGAAGGAGGAGCTGCGTCAGGCCGGAGACATTGTAGCTGGCAAGCCTTTTCTGCTGCGCCGCAGGTTTACGGATCCAAAGTATGCCCAGCTTGACCAGCTGTGGGGTCCGGAGGATCCATATATGGACTTAGCGGCGAGTGCGGCGAATGCCGTTGTGCACTTCCGAAGTCAGAAGGATCACAAGACGGAAGAGCTGTTTTGGTCTCAATTCCATAGTCCGGATCGTTCACTTCCGTTGACCGATCGGTTGGCCGAATGGGCTGAGCTGAATAGGTTTTCCGGACTTGCCATGACGGATATCGTGACTCATGTCTGGCCGGATAGGCACAAGGCGACGAGCTATTTTGGCTTATTGCAGCAATTTCTGGGGGCGGTGCCACATCTCAAGTTGATGAAGCGGTTGGCCTGCATAGAGGGTGCGCGGATGTCCCTTGCCCGTGTGAAGACACATTGGACAGAGATGGATGCCACCGCTGTTGCAACCCAGGGTTCGGACGAAAGCCGGTTACCCGCCGAGCACTATTTTGGGGAAGTTCTGCGTGGTGCTCGTGTAATAGAGTCGCAGTGCTCAAAAAATGTCACATTCAAATGAAAGTTTTATTTTGTAAAACAATGGTTATGATGTAATCTCTTTTTTATACTTGTGCGTTTCAAGTATTGAAATATCTCCTATGCAGTCGTTTATGTATACGTGTGTATAACCTGAAAGATGGCAGTCGTCGGCTTCAGCCCCCACGCACAAGGTGCGGGGGTGTTCGCAAAAATAGCGCATTTTCACACTTAATCCGACGTCTCGGTCCCGTTAAGGAGGTGGTAGCGTAGCAAATGAGGCAACCGGACTATAATGCTTTATCACTTTCACTTAGCCATTGGAGTTCGAGGGTGGGGCTACGATATAGCCCCTGGGGGCACCGCGTTCTCCGAATTCGGGGCGCGTGTGTGCCTGACCGGGAAACGGCCCTTCGTCAAAGCGGAGGAATTCTAAACATTCCGGTGGTCGATCGAGTGGTAGTCTCTCGCTGTATCATGACAGTCAGTTTTTGGCTTTCTCTACTGAGGTGCTCGCCCAGCCGAACTGGGGCACAATCGCAGTAGTTCTCCTGGTGTCGCGTTAGCCGATGATACGGAATGTAAGGCAGCAAAACACAAGAGCCGGGCAAACCCAACATTTGACCAAAGACATGATTCGGAGCTGATGCATATAAGGCCTAACTCGAGACGCCGAGCACTCCCTAAGGTGTTCGGTCTTTATAATAATGGGCAGAACAATGCCCTAAGCCCCTAGTGTCCAGGTACGGGCGAGGTCCTCTGACGCGGCCGATGCCAAAATGTCAGTCTCCACTCTGGTTATAATGAGAAACTAGGGGATTATAGCAACAAGAGACAGTAAGAAAGGTTTACGCAGGGTCTTAATCTGAAAAGAATCCTTGCGACGGGTCCCTGCTGCACGTCTGCGCCTCTGTCTCCGTTGTGCCGTTATGCTAGATGGGTGTGCACGTTGTTCATCTGTAAAAAGAGAGGAACTTAGTTTGAAAGGAAATCGTGCGAAAAAAGTGCATGAAAAATATTAATGAATGAATAAAGCGGAGTCTATATTAGCTCATTATTGCTTATACGCACGGCCCCTTTGTGAAGGGGTGTGCGGCTAGGGAACCCCTAGCTTATTTATGCCGGACTCGTCTAGCCGTGTCCGGGGTCTTTAGATGACCCTCTTAATGAAATGATGCCACGTGGACCGGGCATTTTAGGTGTAAGAGACGCGTAATGTGGTATTGCGTTAAAGCGGACAAAAGCTTCACGTCCCAATAGTGCTTGATAACTACTTTTGAATGGGGCGACATGAAAGATTAGTTTCTCGCGTCGGAAGTTGTTCGGTGACCCGAACACAACTTCTAGTAATAAGGAGCCTGTGCACTTGGCGTAAGGGCCTGGCGTCACTCCTTTAAAGGAAGTGCGGCTATGTCGAACTTTAGTAAGGTCTATCCCCAACTTGCGGATTGTGTTCGGATATAGCAGGTTTAAATCGCTGCCGCCGTCCATCAGGACTTGTGTAAATTGTAGTCCGTCGATTATAGGATCCAATATCAGAGCAGTCCATCCTGCATTTTGAACACTTCTGGAATAATCCAGGTGGTCAAAAGTGATTGGTTTTGATATCCAATCTCGAGGTTCCGCTGGGGTGGACCGTGCGAGACCCATCTTAGCGGGTGCCGCATTCCGTATTATCACATGAAGTGAGTTTACTGCTTTGACTTCTTGTGGGAAAGTCTTTTGTTTTCCGGTGCCCTGCTGGTGGGGTTCGTCGTCTTCCTCGCTTGGTGCGTCAAGCCCCTTGTGTTCGGCGTTGAGTCGGCCGGACTGTTTGAAAATCCAACAATCTCGGTAGGTGTGGTTTGCAGGCCTTCCGGAGGTACTGTGGATTTGACATATCCAATCCAAAATTTTGTTTAAGTTGGATAGCTCGTCACTGTTGTCCTTAAGAGGCAGTGTTTTGTTGTTTGGCCGCGAGCTTTTGAATCCGGCGTTGACCGCCGTGTTCTTTGGGCTTTTCTCTTTATTCCGGCGCTGATCTTTTCTGCGCCGTGATTTTCCGTTTCCATCTCTGATCTCGGATGTACTTGGGTCACTGGTGCTGCATCTTGCTAGCCAGCTGTCTTCCCCCGCGCAAAAGCAGGTCATGAGGCTTGTTAGCGCGGACATTGTCCTCGGCTTCTCTTGGCCGAGGTGTCTGGCGAGCCATTCGTCTCGGACGTTGTGTTTAAAAGCTGCTAAGGCTTTAGCGTCCGGACAGTTGACTATTTGGTTCTTTTTAGTAAGGAACCTGTTCCAGAATTTGCGCGCTGACTCTCCGGGCTGTTGAGTTGTATGACTTAGATCGTCTGCATCCGGAGGGCAGACATAAGTCCCTTGAAAATTTGCTCTAAACGCATCCTCAAGCTCTTCCCAACTTCCAACAGTGTTTTATGGGAGGCTTTTGAGCCAATGCCGAGCTGGCCCTTTGAGCTTGAGGGGTAAATATTTTATAGCGTGGAGGTCATCTCCTCTAGCCATGTGTATGTGTAGTATATAATCCTCTATCCAGACTCCAGGGTCTGTTGTTCCGTCGTAAGCCTCTATGTTTATGGGTTTAAACCCTGCTGGGAATTCATGATCCAGCACCTCATTGGTGAAACATAGTGGGTGTGCGGCGCCCCTGTATTTGGGTGTACCGCTGTCTTCGAACACTTGGCGTGTTGTGTTGCTTCCTGGGGTCCTCTTTTTTGGCCCGTAAATGGACCTGGCTGGGCCATCTGTTTTCCCAGGATCATGAGTCGGCTTGTGTGCGGCACCGCTTGTAGTTTTTGGCCTATCATCTGGCCGTCTATCCGGCCAGGCGGCCTCTTTATTTTTTGACTGTGGGGGCTCTATGGCTTCCTCGTCAAATTCTGGCAGCAGCTTGCGCTTCGGGTAGCTCTTTGATTGATGGCCATTGACGTATTTGTCTGCGGTTTTGAGCACTTTGCTCCACCTCATTCTAAGTATGTCTTCCTCTGTTTTGAGCTTCCGTTTTTCCTTCTTCAGACTTCTTGCAGTGGCGACGAGTCTTTTGCGAAGGCTCTTATTCTCCGGTGGTGTGTCCGGCGTGAGGTCATCAGGACTGTTGGTTTTGCCGGGCATGGATTGATTATCCAATTCGTCCTGTTCGGACGGTTGCTTGGCTGCATGTTCGTCGTCCACTGGTTTGCCCTGCTCTATTGCTGGGTCATTAGGAGCGCTATTGTTGTCGAGGCGGGATTTAGGGCGGCGTCTGCGTCGCCGTTTTGGTTGTTTATCGGCGGGATTATCCTTTACCGCACCCCGTTTATCCTCGTTATCGCTTCCTTTTGGGGTATCCACCATATATATATCATGGGTTGGGGTGGCCTTCCAGTGCTCTGTGAGCGCTGGTTCTTGATCGTCTCCGGCGTCGTCGTCCATACCGTCGATGTCTTCGGAGTCGTAGTCTAGCATGTCGGTTAGATCGTCGACAGTGGCTACAAAGTGGGTGGTGGGAGGGCTTTGAATTTCTTCGTCGTCTGCATCCCAACCATCTCGGCCATAGTCCGGCCAGGGCTCTCCGGATAGCGAGAGATGCTTTAGCGAATTTAGGATGTCGCCAAAGGGTGAGTGCTGAAATATGTCCATAGCGGTGAACTCCATGATCGGCGCCCAATCGGATTCGATTGGCAGGGGCGCAGGAGGTTCGGAGTCCGGCAGGGAGTCCGGCACCTTAGAGTCACGAGCTTTATAGGGGACAAGGTCAGTGTTCAGCTCCATCGCCGCGGATGTTGCAGCTCCCGAGGCGGTGTCCAGCCACTCGTCCTCGATCTGCGTGATCGGCTCCGAACTATGGGTCGGAGCGGATTCATGTGCGGCCTCCAAGGCACTGTCCGGCGGCAGAGCTAGATCATGCCCATCGCAACAGTGCGGCACGCTCGGCTGCGGATCGGATCCATCGAAGATCAAGTCTCCGCGGATGTCTGCCGTGAAGTTTAGGCTTCCAAATCTGACCTAACGGCCAGGGGCGTAGCTTTCGATCTGCTCCAGATGGCCAAGTGAATTAGCCCGCAGTGCAAAGCCGCTGAATACGAAGATCTATCCGGGGAGAAAAGTCTCACCCTGGACGGCGTTGTTATCGATTGAAGAAGCCATCGAGCCTATCGGTGACGACACAAAGGAACTCTCAATGAAAGCACCAGTGTCAGTGTCAAAACCGGCGGATCACGGGTAGGGGGTCCCGAACTGTGCGTCTAGGCGGATGGTAACAGGAGACAAGGGACACGATGTTTTTACCCAGGTTCGGGCCCTCTCGATGGAGGTAAAACCCTACTCCTGCTTGATTGATATTGATGATATGGGTAGTACAAGAGTAGATCTACCACGAGATCAAGGAGGCTAAACCCTAGAAGCTAGCCTATGGTATGATTGTTGTAATGGTTGTTGTGTCCTACGGACTAAAACCCTCCGGTTTATATAGACACCGGAGAGGGCTAGGGTTACACAGAGTCGGTTACAATGGTAGGAGATCTACATATCCGTATCGCCAAGCTTGCCTTCCACGCCAAGGAAAATCCTATCCGGACACGGGACGGAGTCTTCAATCTTGTATCTTCGTAGTCTTAGAGTCCGGCGGACGATGATAGTCCGGCTGTCCGGACACCCCCTAGTCCAGGACTCCCTCAGTCAGCCTCTCTAGTGGGGAAGAAAGGCTATATATATAGTGTGAGCTCAAATATGGTCGTTGTAGTGCAAGTGAACGGGCAGGCCAGACATCCGGGCTAGAGGCCGGACATCCGACCTGTCAAGCCACTTGGAGAACAGGGTAGAACAGAGTAGGAACCAGAGGAGCCAGACATCCGGGGGTCAAGCCCGGACATCCGGCGTAAAAGGGAAGCCCGGACATCCAGAAGATAGCCGGACATCCGGAGAGCCCACGAACGTTTACAGAACCAAATCAGTTTTTCGGGCAGTAAGGGGCCGGACATCCGGAATGGCGCCCGGACATCCGGCAAGACAGGAAGGCCCGGAAATCCGGCGCACACCCGGACATCCGGCGAAAAACAGAAAACCTACTGGACAAGAGGGCCAGATATCCGGGGCAAGAGCCAGACATCCGGGGGAGGACAGCGGCCCGGACATCCGGCACGAGGCCCGGACATCCGGCACTCCCTGAGACAGAATGGTATAGAGACCTATAGAAAGGAGTATTTTGACTCGAGCAAGTCTGTTATGAACCCAATCGATCCCCTCTTAATAGTGCGGGATCCTATACTCAAGGAAACAAAATGAAGCATCATTTTAACACTTCAACCTTGAGAGAACCCACTTCGTATACTCTTGATCCGCACATAATTTGACGAACCGGGGACCAACACCTGAGATTCACTTGACAGCCATTGTTAGTCCCCTACATGTAGATTGTCATAAACATCAAAACATAATGTAAGGGCATGATTGCACTTTCACCCGTGAAGCCAATGAAAACAGGATCGGCCCCTTCTACAACCTTGCTGGCCTCATCACTCACATTATTGTTCAAGGTGCCAAAGTGGATCATTCTGATGATGATGCTGACACCGACGAAGCTCCAGCTCCTGCTCCAAAGCCTCAGAAGCAAAAGAAGACTAAAGCTTCAAAATCATCTGCTGCTCCAAAAGCTTCGAGAGCGAAGCCATTGGCATCTGCCCCTTCTGCTCCCAGCAATAACTCTGAAGATCTCTCTCGCATCTCCATGAGGCGTGAGAAGCCACAGAAGACACCAGTTCAGCAACTAAGTCATGCACTGACGCCTGCAGCCATTCCGAGGAATGAATCTGAAACCATTGACTTGTCTTCAGATGAAGAATTTGGTGAAGATGCTCTGGAGCAGCTGATCAAGAGCAAGCAAGAGGCGGAGATCTTCAACGATCTGCCCCTCTTTGATGTAAACATTCTGAAGAACTTCATTGATTAGTGGTTCGACAATCAAAATCTCAGCTTTGATGACCTTCAGCTTCCCATTGGCGTTAGCGTTGCTTTCCAAGGCGCCATTGCTCCTGAGCTTGCTCTGGCTCAGCGCATAATTGAACTGAAGCGAAAGATAGACTTCGAGAAGGAACAATTCAGGAAGCATGTAGCCAAGCTGAATGTGGATGATGTGCAAAAGTTCAAGGTGATGCTTAATGACCTCAAAGAGTCGTTTCGGAAGAAACGCGAGGAAGCCAAAGGCTCAAGAGAGCGCATGAAAGCACTCGCAGATAAATGCGTTCAAGCCTACAATGAAGCTGAAAAGCGCAAGGCACTTGGCCTCCCTGGCATTGACCCCTCAATGGCTGCCAAGAAAAAGAAGTCATCTGAAGCTAACACTGAAGCACCACGGCAGGAAGAAAACCAAGGCAGCTGAAGCCGAAGCTAGGAAGTGGAAAACCAAGCGCACCACTGATGAATCACCACCCTCTAAGAAGAGAAAAACCAAGAGAAGATATCGGGCTGCTCCTACAGAGCCCCTTGTTGTTGAACCCCTTGCCTTTGTTCCCCCTCCGTCTGCAAACCAAGAGCGTCGAATGATTGTTCATGAGCCTGCTTCCACAGAGGCTCCTGAAGCTCAAGAAGTCCCAGTCGTCGACCCCATCGCGACTGAAGATATTGGCCAAGATGATGTAGTTCTTCCTCAGATCGAGCGCCCAACGGTATCATCGCCTGTTCAAGCGAACAGTGAGCTTATCAGTATTGGTCGTCCTCTGACGCCAATCTCACAAGATGCATCGTGGGTTGATCGCCCCCAGCAAGCTACCCCACATCAACACTCACCAAGTACACCCCAACCATCATCCGTGCCCGTCATCAGCCCCATGTCCAATGATGACAACTACATGGAGACATCACCATCACCAAAGGCGTCGCCTGTATTCCAACGGCTTCTCAAAGGCCTGAGGCCATCCGTCTCCATGACCACCATCACAGAAGAGGGCTCCAACTTGTCAAGTTTAGTGGCACGCCAAGTGTTCTCTGAAGACAATCCTTCTGTGACGGTCCCTGTGTCTGAAGCCAATGCTGTTGAAGACCCTCCGGCTGCATCAGTCGGAGCAACACAAGAAGAAGAGCATGTTGCTACTCCCTACGCAACTCAAGAAGAAGTTCATGAAGAGAACCAGTCTATGCCAGAACCTCCAGCTACTCAAGTGGAGGGTGAGAACCCTGAGGCTGCCACAAATAGCATTCCTGAAGCCAATGAAGCCAATGTGGAGCCTACGGTGGCAAATGCACCAGTGGTCAATGAAGCCAGTGAAGCCCATGAAGCAGATGAAGTCCATGCCGCACCTGACACAAATCTGCAGCCTGAAGTCAATGCCACTGCTCCTGTTCCGCCTCCAAGGCCACATACTATCGAGCAAGAATACAACTATGGCCAGCTTGTCACTGTCAGATGGCCTATTCTGATTCCTCCACCTGCTGCTGGTCCTCAATTTGATTACCATGTCGAGCACATGCCTTAGATTCAGAAGCCAAAGCCAAGACTGCCCAGATTTCTAGGTACTGCCACTTCACTAGGATCTTTCAATGTCAACGGCTTCATTGCACACAACACCTTCTTCGATAGCGACAAGAACCCCTACACCAGGCCCAAGATTTCATCTGATCGGTTTTGGAGTTATCAGCAGCGCAACTATTATTCATGCATTCTGTACAACCAAGGCCGCATATTTCCGCATATGCGCCTTGATACTGAAGCCATAGCTGGCCTGCCATGCTTAGAAGAAGCTCTCGATTGCTTCAGAGAGGCTAGCTTACTGCATTTTGTCACTGATAAGGAGCACTGTAATGAAGAGTTGCTGCTTCAATTCTACGCCACTCTTCACATCAGAGGCTACAACAGGGATCCTAAGACTTGGGTCCTTGAGTGGATGACAGGAAATGTCCATCATGAAGCCAAAGCATTTGATGTCATTGAGCTTACTGGCCTGCCCACTCCAGGTGATCTCTATGAACCTGGTTGTCAGCTTCACACTGCAGCTGTGGAAAGCATCCTCCACAAGCCAGAACCCGACATGAGCCAGATGCTAAGTATGATGAAGCCATTGCCTCCAGATGCAGAATATCCTACGGAGTTCTTTGTTGAAGACCTCGAGTATCTGCCACGCACAATCTATCACATCATCAGGCGAACTCTCTGGCCTATCAAAGGACATTCTCCAAAGGCTAAGCTAGAACATGCAATGAAGACATTGGTCTTCCATATTGTTCATGGCAAATGCTTCAATGCACAAGATTTCTTCATACGCCAACTTGCTGCATCAGGACCTGACATTTTTGGCTTGAAGTTCTATGCTCCATGGATCATGCGTCTGATCAAGCTTCACACTGCTTTCAACTATCAGCCCTCTGCATGCAACCACATTGTCTTCTTGCCAGATGTCGATATGTCTGTTGAAGCTATCTATCCAGAGCCTGAAAAGGAGCCACTTAATCTTCATAACGTTGATCGTCAGAGCTTCACTCAGCCCATTCAAGGTGTGCTGGCTGCCACTCGAGTCTATCCGTTGGCTGGTACTATACGTGCACCTCACCATGCCCAAACCGAAGCCACTAATGGCACAATTGCTCAATGGCCTCGAAAGCGATCTCGTGTTCTCAATGACCGAGAGCTTCTCGTTGGCCTGCATCAGAAACAGGATAGGCATCATGATTGGCTCAAGCGCCAGATGCAGAGCATCATGACTGATGTCAATCGCATTCGCAACCTTGCAACCAAGAATGCCTTTGTCGCGCATGAAACCTATCGACGCACATGGAAAGGGCTGACGCTTATGTGTGCCGAGGAAGATCTTCAGGACGATGGCTTCTCAGAATGATTCAAGTTTGATTCCACTCCGCCCAGAAATGTTGTTCTGCGGCGCACTCCATCTCTTGAAGACTCAGAGTACTCCTCTTCTGCTGCAATTGTGAATGCTCGTGTGATCGATGATCAAGATGATGCTACTTCGCCACCTCCAAACCTCGACACTTCTCCAAGTTCGTCTGCACCGCCAAACCTCAACACCAACCCTGCATCTTCTCCTACTCCTTCTGGGAACGAGTAGAGGCTCAATGTCTTCAACCCTTTTTGGTCCTTACTGACAAAAGGGGGAGAAGCTATGAGTTGATAGTCTTCAAGCGGGTTCATATGGGCGGTTGCATTATATTTTGCCTAGTGTTTACAACTCTTGCTCTTGATACATTTGGTTCTCTGAGTTGTAACACTTAAACTCGATGGTCGTCTGCTACTTATTTGCTATTTTGTGATGCGATGATAAATTCCGCATGTGCGATGATAACTTCCGCACTTAAATCATTTTGTAGACGTCCATTTTTCATTATGCATGTCATTATCTTCGTTACATCGAATCATGCATGATGAATTGTCTTCATAAGTTGAAGAGGATCTCCACAAGTAGAACCTGCCATGTGCATTTGCATTCCAAAAGCAAATTACTCATATGCACATCTTCAGGGGGAGCCTTTTGCTACTTATGAAGACAATACCTCATCCTTTACAATTTCACATATGTATATCCCCGTTGAAAACTTCAACCAGTTTGTCATCAATCACCAAAAAAGGGGAGAGTGTAAGTGCATCTAGTGCCACCCCTAGTTTGGTTTTGGAGTATTGACGACAAACGTGGTAGAGGGACTAACGTGTTTGTGAGAATTGCAGGATAACACAGGTAGTAGTCCCTCCTTGATTCGGTTTACCTACTGGAGATGACCCCTAAAATGTATGAAGACATTGAAGATAATGGTGGTACGTGAAGATATTCACATTGAAGACTATGACAGAAGAAGACATTGAGTGAAGACTGAAAGTGCTAGTATCGACTAGAGGGGGGGTGAATAGGCGATTTTTATGAAAGTCTTCTAAACTTAGAAGTTTCAAAGACAAACAACAGAAATGACCTAATTGATATGTAGCGGAAGATAAACTACCTTAAGCAAGCCATAGTCAGGTATGCAATGATGTGAAAGTGCAGGACTAATAGCAGCTAGGTAGTAGGATCAGGATGGAAGATAGTATGAAGCCAATCAATAGTAGTAGTCAAGCAATGAAGTCAAATAGATACACAGATAGGCAATGACTTCATGAAGACAAACTTAAGTAAGGTTGGGAAGGGATAGAACCAGTTGCTTGTTGAAGACACAGGATTTGTTAGACCAGTTCCAGTTGCTGTGACAACTGTACGTCTGGTTAGGGAGGCTGAGATTTAACTCAGAAGACCGTGTCTTCACCTTATTCCCCTTGAGCTAAGGACACCCAGTCCTCGCCCAATCACTCTGGTAAGTCTTCAAGGGAGACTTCCAAACCTTCACAGACTTCGTTCACCGGCAATCCACAATGACTCTTGGATGCTCAGAACGCGACGCCTAACCAGCTGGAGGATTCACAGTCCTCAAGTGTAATAAGTCTTCAGGTCACACAGACAGAAAGACTTCAGTGATGCCTAACACTCTTTGGCTCTGGGTGTTTGGGCTTTGTCCTTGTAAGGATTTCTCTCTCTCAAATGCTTCGAGGTGGGTTGCTCTCAAACGACAAAAGCCGTGCACTAACTCTGAGCAGCCACCAATTTATGGTGTAGGGGGTGGGCTATTTATAGCCACTAGGCAACCCAACCTGATTTGTCCAAAATGACCCTGGGTCACTAAGGAACTGACACCTGTTCCAACGGTCAGATTTCAAACACACGCGGCAACTTTACTTGGGCTACAAGCAAAGCTGACTCATCCAGCTCTGGATAAGGTTTGCTCACATTGTCTTCGCTCGAAGACATAGGATTTGAGTTGAGCATCACTTCAGTCGCTCTGACTTAGTTCACTTGGACCCCACTTAACAGTACGGTGGTTCCTATGACTCAACAAAGAAGAAAATGAAACTACGAAACCACACAGTCTTCGCGCTCCATAGACTTCACACAATGTCTTCTCATGTCATAGTCTTCAATATGAATATCTTCTCATACCACCATTGTCTTCAATGTCTTCATACATTTTTAGGGGTCATCTCCGGTAGGTAAACCGAATTGATGAGGGACACTACCTGCGTTATCCTGCAATTCTCACAAACGCATTAGTCCCTCAACCAACTTTGTCGTCAATACTCCAAAACCAACTAGGGGTGGCACTAGATGCACTTACAATATCCCCCTTTTTGGTGATTGATGACAAACTGGTTGAAGTTTTCAACGGGGATAATTATGTGAAATTGTAAGGATAGGGAATTGTCTTCATAAGTTGCAAGGGCTCCCCCTGAAGATGTGCATATGAGTGATTTGCTTTTGGAATGCAAATGCACATGGCAGGTTGTACTTGTGGAGATCCTCTTCAACTTATGAAGATAATTCATCATGCATGAAATGATATAGCAAATAGAATGACATGCATAATGAAAAATGGACGTCTGCAGAATGATCTAAGTGCGGAAGTTATCATCGCACATGCGGAATTTATCTTCGCATCACAGTGAAGCAAATAAGTAGCAGACGACCATCAAGTTTAGGTGTTACAACTCAGAGAACCAAATGTTTCAAAAGCATGAGTTGTAAGCACGAAGCAAAATATAATGCAACCGCCCATATAAACCCGCTTGAAGACTATCAACTCATACGCTTCTCCCCCTTTTGTCAGTAAGGACCAAAAAGGTTCGAAGACATAGAGCATCTACTCGTCATCATGAGTAGGTGAAGCAGCAGGTTTGTCGTTGTTGGTTGGCGGTGCAGATGAACTTGGTGTAGTGTCGATGCGCGCAGTAGCAGGAGGTGGTGAAGTAGCATCATCTTCATCATCGATCACTCTGGCATTTACCGTTGCCGCGGAGGAAGAATATTCAGAGTCTTCAAGAGATGGAGTGCGACGTAAGATAGCAGTCCATGGAGGAGTGGAGTCAAACTGGAATCTTTCATTGAAGCCATCGTCTTGAAGATCAGCTTCAGCACTGAGCAGGGTCAAACTCTTCCATGATCGCCGACAAGTTTTATGAGCAACAAAGGCATTCTTGGTGGCAAGGTTGCGAATGCGATTGACATCCACCAAGAGGCTTTGCATCTGTCTCTTGAGCCAGAAATGATGCTTATCCTGTTTCTGATGAAGGGCCACAAGAAGTTCTCGGTCATTGAGAACACGAGAACGCTTCCGAGGCCTTTGTGCAATGGTGCTTTCAGTGGCCTCAGTAGGTGCTAAGTTGGGACACCCCTGCAGGGTATAAACTTTCGAGAGCCGTGCCCCCGATTATGTGGCAGATGGGAATTTGTTAATGTCCGGTTGTAGATAACTTGACACCAGATTCGAATTAAAACGCATCAACCGTGTGTGTAGCCGTGATGGTCTCTTCTAGGCGGAGTCCGGGAAGTGAACACGGTCTTTGGGTTATGATTTACATAAGTAGGAGTTCTGGATCACCTCTTGATCATTACTAGTTGATGACCGTTCCGCTTGTTTCTCTTCTCGCTCTCATTTGCGTATGTTAGCCACCATACTTGCTTAGTCGCTGCTGCAACCTCACTACTTTACCCCTTCCTTTCCCATTAAGCTTTGCTAGTCTTGATACCCATGGTAATGGGATTGCTGAGTCCTCGTGGCTCACAGATTACTACAACAACAGTTGCAGGTACAGGTTATGCGATGATCATGACGCGAGAGCGATGTTTGCTTGTTTTGGAGTTCTTCTTCTGCTTCTTCTTCGAACAGGGGATAGGTTCCAGGTCGGCAGCCTGGGCTAGCAGGGTGGATGTTGTTGAGTTTCTGTTTGTGTGTCATCCGTAGTCGGATGGTGCTCTTATGTAAGATGATGTTGTTTTCGTCTGGCATTGTATGCCTTTTGTATGTATCCCCATCTATTATGTAATGTTGATGTAATGATATCCACCTTGCAAAAGCGTTTCAATATGCGGGTCTATCCTTGGTGGGACCTTCGAGTTCCTTTTGGATAGGGTCGCATATTGGGTGTGACAAGTTGGTATCAGAGCCTCGACCAACCCTAGGAGCCCCCTTGATTGATCGTGTAGTTTGGCCGTTGTTGAGTCTAGAAGAAAACTGTTTTCGGAGTCTAGTTATATCGGAGAGTAGGAATTCTTTTTACTCCTCAGCCCCTTCGTCGCTCTGGTGAGGAATCTTTACGTAGGTGTTTTGAACTACTCCTCTTCCTCTTCAAATTTTCTTTAGGTTCACACAGTTGGTTTTTCGATCGTTGGTTCTCAGCTCTTTTCATCCGGTGCATTTCTCGTCAAGTTGACTCGAGCCTCTTCATCTTTGCCAAGTTCAATCCTCAGTTGTTTTTCTTTTCCCACCCACCCACCCTTTTTCTTGTCGGAACCGGAGTCCATAATCAAGTATCCATCCTACTCGTGCGAAGTCTTTGCCTTCTTTCCTTAATGATTTTAACCGGCGTTTTCTCTTCAAGATATTCGTCGGTTCCCCTTTCTAGTTTCCTGTGTTTTTTCCTGCCCTCCCACCCTTTTTCTTCCTGGAGTTTGAGTCTCTTTTGACCATCTATTTCATTCCCACGGAGCCTCTTCAGTCTTCCCTCAATTATTTCAGCCGGTGAATTCTCGTTTTGTTCGACATCCTTCATCTCTTTTCTTTTCCGGTGGACTCAATTCAAGTTTTTTGGGTTGATCACATTCTTTTCCTTTCGTAAAGTTTTCTCCTTACTCGTTTGCCTCTCGTCATTCAATCATTCCGGAGTTCGGAAGACATCTTAGGAGATTCATCGGTGTTCCAATTAATTCGAGGTTGTCACCTCATTCAAATATTTCAATTTTTCCGGTGCTTCTTTTATCTTTTCAACAATCATTTCCAACGTTGTTTTCTTTTAGTGGGCCCTAACCCACAGGTCTTTTCCCAGGATCTTACCTGACTCTTCTAATTTCCCCGGAGTTATTCTAAATTCTTTTCAAGTGTGACGTAAGAATGGATTCCATCAGTCACATGCCTTCTCCAAGATCGCTTTCAAATTCTTTTCATTGTTGGCTCTACCTCTTCGTTTTTTCATCCTCCCGAAGTACCTCAGTAATTTTGGTGTTGTTTTCCGTCGCCATTTGAAGACCGGAGAAGAGTTTTTCCTCTAAATCTTGTTCGTTCTCCCGAAGATTCGCGGTGCTAGCTCGATGTTATCCTATCAAATTGTTTCAAGTCATGCAAATTCTTTTCATCCATCCGTAGCATTCAGGAGTTGCTTTCTCTCTCGATCATCCGGAGGCCATCTTTTCGGAATATCACTCCGTTCTAAGTTTTTCAAATTCGTTCTCCAATTATTCCATATCCTGCCCCTTCGTTCGTCTCAATATTCTTTCGGTGCTTCGTTCAAGTGTTCTTTAATCAGATCGAGTTCTTCCTGTTCTTTTGCATCTAAATCCCCTCAAGCATATTTGTTCTCCTAATTCTTCCCGGTGATTCATTCTCTTTCGTCATTCAATTTTCGAATTCTTACGGTGGTTCGTTCAAGATTCTTTTTCCTTGATTATCATTTTAATTCATTCGTTCTTTTCATTCCTACCGGTGGTTCATGAAGACCTTCTCAAGTTTGCGATATGTCACTTCTCAATTCTTTTTAAAGAAGAATAAGTAGTATGCAAAATCCATTGTTTGTCATCAATTTAATTTGATGAAGGATAAGCATACAATAAATCTTATTCTTATTTCATCCAAGTGAGTAATCCCTTCCTTCAGAGTTTGTTCTTGATGGATAAATTCTAGTTCCAAGTGTTTCATCTTTTCTTTTCCGGAGTTCAAATTTCCTCGGCCATTTCGTCGGAACCTTCATCTAAATCATCGTAAGGCTCATCTTATTCTTTCATCCTTCATTCTATCTCATCATCCTTTATGATACCGGAGTTCTTCACGGTGGTTCTTCATGATTTAATTCACTCCTCAAGTGTTCATCAAGATTCTTCTCGAAGGAGCTCAAGTATCTTTCTTCTTGCATATCAAAGTGCAATTAATTCTCCATATCCTTTTGAAGTGGAGTTTTGCATTTCTTCGTTCTTCTCAGCTATTCGATCTTTTCCGCTTGTGGTCGGTTATCACCTCATAATTTTGAGATGTTATCCATAAGTCCACAACAAGCTTATTCTTTTTGTTGTTGATTTTCTCAACAACTCCGTTCAATCTTTTATCGCAAGGATGATTTTCAAATTCATTCGTGCTAGAAGATGTCATCTTCTTCTCCGTTCTTTTCTTTCAACTTTTTCAATTCTTCCGGAGGCATTGTGTCGTTCCTCTCGTCAAGTATCATTCCATCCTCTCTAGCTCGTGTTCTATTCCTTCCATCTTCAGCCGGATTGCTGCCTAAATCCTTTTAGTCTTATCCGTTTCTTTTCTCATTCTAACCACTCCGGTTAGAATGAGTGGTTTCATAGTCTATCTGATGCCATGAGCTTTTGATTCTCATCATTCTCATCGTTCCTCTCTTCTTCTCAAGTGCTCTCGATTCTTTGCTTCTTCTCTTGAGTTCTTGTTTCACCTCATCACTTTTTCCCTTCCATCTCGGTCCTAAGATCTCGGGACGAGATCTCTTGTTAGTGGAGGAGTGTTGTAACGCCCCGGATTCGTTGCGCCAGGTGTCCGCCAGTTATTCGCCATTGTTGCCATGTCATTTGCTTGCGTGTTGCATTTTATCATGTCATCATGTGCATTTCATTTTGCATACATGTTCGTCTCACGCATCCGAGCTTTTTCCCTGTTGTCCGTTTTGCAATCCGGCACTCCTATGTCCTCTGGCGTTCCCCTTTTGCCTCTCTTTTGTGTGCGGGTGTTAAACTTTCTCGGAATGGCCTGAGGTTTGCCAAGCGGCCTTGGTATACCACCGGTAGACCGCCTGTCAAGTTTCGTGCCATTTGGAGGTCGTTTGATACTCCAACGGTTAACCGGGTAACCGTAAAGCCTCTTTTGTGTGCAGCCCAACACCCCTTCCAAAGTGGCCCAAAACCCATCTAAGTCCCCTCCATGCTCTCAGTCGTTCGATCACGATCGTGTGGGCGAAAACCGCACCTCATTTGGACACTCCTACCTCCTTCTACTTATATATGTGCCCCTCTGTCGGTGTCAAAACCGGCGGATCTCGGGTAGGGGGTCCCGAACTGTGCGTCTAGGCGGATGGTAACAGGAGACGAGGGACACGATGTTTTTACCCAGGTTCGGGCCCTCTCGATGGAGGTAAAACCCTACGTCCTGCTTGATTAATATTGATGATATGGGTAGTACAAGAGTAGATCTACCACGAGATCAAGGAGGCTAAACCCTAGAAGCTAGCCTATGGTATGATTGTTGTAATGTATGTTGTCCTACGGACTAAAGACCTCCGGTTTATATAGACACCGGAGAGGGCTAGGGTTACACAGAGTCAGTTACAATGGTAGGAGATCTACATATCCGTATTGCCAAGCTTGCCTTCCACGCCAAGGAAAGTACCATCCGGACACGAGCCGGAGTCTTCAATCTTGTATCTTCGTAGTCTTGGAGTCTGGCGGATAATGATAGTCCGGCTTTCCGGACACCCCCTAGTCCAGGACTCCCTCAGTAGCCCCTGAACCAGTCTTCAATGACGATAAGTCCGGCGTGCATAATGTTCGGCATTGCAAGGCGGGTTCCTCTCTTGAATAATCCAGAGAAGATCATGAACACCAGGATAGTGTCCGGCTCTGCAAAATAAATTCCACATTCCACCGTAGAGAGAATAAAATGTATACTTAGTTCAATCTGCTGACGTATTATGCGGCGTGACATCACACCGCCACAAGGCCTTTGTTTGAATTACTATACCACCTCAGCATGTTTAGCGAAGCGGTTTCCTTGGCACGTCTTGTCGAAGCAGAGATCGTGTTCCCCTTATTCCGGGATTCTCATCAATACGTGCGTGGGTAACCCAACCGCGCCATTGATGGTGGCGCTTGGGAGATAAGCGAGTTTTACCAGGCTGGTGGGGGACGCATAGTTTTGTCCGCCTATATATAAGGGATAAGGATTCACCTTCTCACCTACGCCTTCTTCCTCCTTTGCTTATCCATCCCCGCGAACTCAAGCTCCAACGCCCGAGCTCGCGCATCTCGCCTCGACCTTTTCCGAATATGTCCGGAGCGGGAGGTAAATGGTTAGCCTCCACCGTCAAGGAGGAGGACATCACCAAGCTGCGCAGCGCCGGATACCTTTCCGGCGATATCGCGCATCGGCTGCCCGACGAGGGGCAGCTCATCCCTACCCCTAAGCCTCATGAGAGGGTCGTCTTCCTCCCCCACTTCCTCCGCGGACTGGGCTTTCCGCTCCATCCATTTGTTCGGGGGCTCATGTTTTACTACGGCCTGGATTTCCACGATCTGGCGCCGAACTTTATCCTCAACATCTCGGCGTTTATCATCGTGTGCGAGGCCTTCCTCTGCATCCGGCCCCACTTCGGCCTGTGGCTCAAGACCTTCAACGTCAAGCCGAAGGTTGTGAAGGGTACGCAAGCGGAATGCGGAGGCGCCATGTTGGGCAAATTGCCCAACGTCCCTTGGCTGGAAGGGACCTTCGTGGACTCCGTCAAGGGGTGGCAATCGGGGTGGTTTTACATCACCGAGCCGCGCAAACCCACATGGGCGGCGGCCCCCGAGTTTAGATCTGGCATCCCCACGCAGCTCACCTCCTAGAAAGAGAAGGGCTTGCAGTGGGGGAATCCGGTGGAGGTGACGGGACTCCGAGCATGTATCAAGAAGATGGTGAGCAATAGGCTCAGGCTCGTCGACGTGGTCCAAGTCATGCTCATCCGGCGGATCCTCCCATGCCAAGAACGGGCATTTAATTTGTGGGAGTTCAATCCGGAACAGCACCAGGCGCTAAGCGGGCTCTTCGATACAACATACGAAGGCGCCTGGAGGGTGCTGTTCAAGGGCGCCGAAGCCCCCGCGTCCGCGACCGAAGACCGCGGATTCAGCTCGTAGTATCCAACTGACGAGGTAAGTGATTCAACCCCATTACGGGACACTTGTGATAATTAGATTGACTCTAGTGAGGTTTCATTCTGCCTCTTCCTTTGACAGGAATGGATGGAGAAGGCCGAGCTGCTCATCAGCCCGGCTCCCATGCCAGAAGACCCAGCGGACGCCCGCTTAACAGGGCTGCTGGTTCCGGCACCGCACGTGGTGCCGGAGAAGAAGGCCAAGAAGGTGGCCGCGGGGACTCGAAAGAGTTCCCGCAATCAGGCGTCTGATGACGACGAGGACTCCTCCCCCGAAGACGAGGAGGAGTACTCTCTCCTGGAGGAGGGAGAGAAGAAAAGGAAGGCTTCCCCCATCGGGGAGGCCGAAGGGTCCAAGAGGGGGAGAACTATCCCCCCGGACAGTTTCGCCAACATCAGCGTTGGTGAGGATGAGTGGCCTCCAAGGGCCAGGCGTCCGGCAAGATCGTAAGTATCCGGATCCTTGATGTGTAATTTATTTTATGTCGCGTAGTATCCTTCTAACGCCGCATTCTGCCCGTAGTCCGGCCAATGATGATCTCCCCGACTCATCGAGCGGGTCATTGGCCTCGTCGGATGTGAATTCCATCCCAACTGCCTCCACCCCACGCGCCGACGAGGACGTCGAGGTGGGATCCCAGAGAGGGACCCATCAGGAGGAGGCTCCGGAGGCGCCGTCAGGCAGCCTCCCGGACTTCGTGCCGGACTCTACATCGGAACCCGCAGTGGTTCCAGAGTCCGGCAAGTGGCCCCTTCGAAAGAAGGGTAGGACCATGACGCCGGCGGCCTCCGTCCAACCGGAGGCGCCGGATAACCTGCTGGAGGCGCTTAAAGGCGCTTCCATCGAGGAAGAACACCGCACTATCATGAGTGCGGTGATTGAGAAGGTTCAGCTCGCTAAGAGCGGGCTGACCGAAGCCTGCAGCAGCCTTTTAACAGGCTTTGAGGTAAGAAGTTAAAATTATGTAATGTAATACTGCATAAACAGTAGCCCCTGATGCTTAGTTCAGTGTTCGGAAAGAAAAGCCGGACTAAGGATCTTTAACAAGATATACGCAGGGTTGCCTAAAATATGTCAATATAGGTTTGCAGGCTGCGCTGCTGACCTCTACCGCACTAACGTCGGAGGTTGACGTGCTGAAGAAGGATCTCGAGCGGTCCGAGCAAGAGCTCGGCCATGCAAAGAAGCAGCTCGAGGAAAAATAAGGCGAGTAACACCTCTTTGAATAAGTACCTTACAGAAAAGGATTTTGGTTGCAAATAAAATTAACAAGGATAATATGTGTATTGCAGGGGCCACTAACGAGGTGGCAGCCCTGAAGGATGTTGTGTCCGCGGCCGAACGCAGTGCGGCCGCGGAACGGGCTGAGCGAGAAAAGCAAGAGGCACGGGTGGCGGAAGTTCGGCAAGAGCTCCAGGCTCTCATGGAAAAGCATGAGAGTTTGGAGCGTGACTCCAAGACTCGAGAGTCTGAGCTTGCCTCGGCTCTCGAAAGTGCCAAGTCCGCCAAGGCCGAGGCCCGTAAGGCCCTTCAGGAGGTTGAGGACATAAAGAAGATAGCAGCGGGTAAGGCGTTTTTTATGCAAAGCAGGCATGTTAATGTGAACTACCTGACACTTACCCGCATTCGGAGCTCTCCAGGGGCGTTTGCAGATCTGCCGTGTAGTGCGTCTGATGCCGCCGCATTTTATCCTGGCGAGGAGGGGAGCTCGACGAAGAAGGTCTTCTGGTCTCAGTATACTGAGGCCGGCCATCCGGTGCCCCCAAGCGACCAGCTGAAGCAGCTGGTCGAACTCCACAAGGTAGCTGAGGAGGCCATGAAGGGCCTCATAGTCCGGCTGTGGCCTGGACAGGCCATGCCTGGTAGCTATTTTGGCCTCGTGCAGCAGCTGGTAGATGCATGCCCCAGGCTGGATGTAGTCAAGCGCTCCGCCTGTATCGAAGGCGCTCGTCGGGCCCTTGCCCGCATAAAGGTGCAATGGGGCAAATTGGATGCGGTGAAGCTTCTCACGGACCCACCGCCGCCGGGCAAGGAGTATCGCACGCCGGAGAAGTATTATAAAATTGTCCTGAAGGGAGCCTGCGATATTGCAGATGAGTGCTCCCGAAATGTAATCTTTGAGTGAACTCGCTGTTTATTTATCCTGTGCGCTGAAAACTTCGTTCATATGCGCCATGAGCAACGCTTGTTTAATTTAAAATATTACCTTCTGTGCGGCCATTTGTAAAATCTGAGAGATGGCAAGTCGTTGGCTTCAGCCCCCAAGCCACAAGTGCTGGGGTGTTCGGGATAAACTTGAGCACTCTTGTTCCCATTTTTGGGTCCATCTAGGGAGGCGCTCAACACGACGAACAAGGCAACCGGACTTATAATGCTTGAACACTCTCACTTAGCTATAGAATTCTATAATTTTAAATTTCGGCGAAGCCCCTGGTATTCGGAAGACCGAATCCGGGGCGCTATCCACGCCTTCATCGGACATTATCCGGAACTTCGCTCGAAGCGGCGTGAGTCTTTAAGGACCCGAAAAAACCTCTCGAACAGCGACTAGTCTCTCGCCTTACCATGCCAGTCAGTTTTAGCTTTCTCCACTGAGGCATTAACCCGGCTCAACCGGGGCGCAATCGCAGTGGTTCTCCCAGTGCCACCTTAGCCGACAGAACGGAACGTAAGGCACCAAAACGTGGAAGCCGGGCAAACCCAACTATTAACCTAAGACATGATTCGGAGCCGATTCATATAATGCTATAAGTTCGGGGTGCCGCACTTGTGAAAGTGTTCGGACTTTATCACACCATAGAGTGGGGAACATAAGCCCCCGGTGTATTATGCCGTACCAAAATATACGGGTGCCAGATGTCATATAATGAGCATATATATATAAAATGTGATGCAATTGCGATCATAAAGGTGCTGCATTATTAATGAAAGAAAAGTCTGCTAGTAGAGCGGACTGATACAAATAGTGCGGTAAGCAAGGGATTTGGACTAAATAAACATGTCCCCCTCCAGGGATGAGCTGTGGATTTGGTGTATATAATCGAATTTAATGCTTGTAATTGAGACCACCTGAGTGTTCGGCGCGGCCTTCTTTAGTCCCTGACTATTGCATCATGAGTTCGGCAGGTTCACCGCCGGACAGGGCTTCTGGTTAACAGAGTCCTGTGTACAAAAAAGCAGAAAAATAATAAAAAAAGAGGGGCACATTTGCGAGCCCTCGGTGTGGTCGAACCGCACTCTGGGTCCGTTGTGATCGTGCCCCCTCCCCTGTGCCCATGGTATCTCCAAAGCGTAATGATGTACGCGGAGTGTTATTCTTGCGATCATAGGCGGGCGAGGGTTGGGGCCGCATTGCTACGCGTGCTCTGATCGCGCCAGGTGGTCTAGGTTGGCATTGCTCCGGGCGCGCTTTGCTGTATCCGGCCGTTTAACGGCCGGACTCGAGAATTGCCTTAGAAGGCTGCTCTGTACTTCTGCCGCGAGAGCCGCTGTATGTTCCTCCGTTCGGAGGGAGTGTTCCGTATTCCCATTGACCGTGATGACTCCACGAGGGCCTGGCATCTTGAGCTTTAGGTATGCATAGTGCGGCACCGCGTTGAATTTGGCAAACGCGGTTCGCCCGAGCAGAGCGTGATAGCCGCTGCGAAACGGGACTATGTCGAAGATTAACTCTTCGCTCCGGAAATTATCCGGGGATCCGAAGACCACTTCCAGTGTGACTGAGCCTGTACAGTTGGCTTCCACTCCTGGTATGACACCTTTAAAGGTTGTCTTTGTAGGTTTAATCCTTGATGGGTCTATGCCCATTTTGCACACTGTATCCTGATAACGCAGGTTTAGGCTACTGCCGCCATCCATCAGGACTCTCATGAGGTGGAACCCATCGACGATTGGGTCTAAGACCAATGCGGCGAATCCTCCATGGCGTATGCTGGTCGGATGGTCTCTTCGATCGAAAGTGATCGGACAAGAGGACCATGGGTTGAACTTTGGGGCGACTGGCTCCATCGCATAGACGTCCCTTAGTGCGCGTTTCCTCTCCCTCTTGGGTATGTGGGTCGCGTATATCATATTCACCGTCCGTACTTGTGGGGGAAAACCCTTTTGTCCTCTGTTGTTCGGCGGCCGGGTCTCTTCCTCGTCGTCGCTATTGAGCCCCTTGTCATTGTTTTCGGCAATTAACTTGCCGGCCTGCTTGAACACCCAGCAATCTCTATTGGTGTGGTTAGCTGGCTTTTCAGAGGTGCCATGTATCTGGCATAAGCGGTCGAGTATTCGGTCCAGATTGGACGGACCCGGAGTGCTTCTTTTAAATGGCTTCTTCCGCTGACCGGGTTTAGAGCCTCGGAATCCGGCATTGACTGCCGTATCCTCCTTATCGTCGCCGTTAATTTGGCGCTTGTTTTTGTTTCGACGTGACCTGCCGTTGTTGTCCTTAGTATCCGGACTGCCAGAATTTTTACGGAGATTGTTGCTGCGGGCTAGCCAGCTGTCCTCTCCCGCACAAAAGCGGGTCATTAACGATGTGAGAGCTGCCATGGATTTCGGCTTTTCCTGCCCCAGGTGCCGGGCTAGCCATTCGTCCCGGATGTTATGTTTGAAGGCTGCAAGGGCCTCTGCGTCCGGACAATCGATGATTTGATTTTTCTTTGTCAAGAACCGTGTCCAGAATTGTCTGGCCGATTCGTGTGGCTGCTGAATGATGTGGCTTAGGTCATCGGTGTCTGGTGGTCGCACATATGTGCCTTGGAAGTTATCAAGGAATGCGGCCTCCAGGTCTTCCCAACACCCAATTGACTCTGCGGGCAAGCTGTTAAGCCAATGCCGAGCTGGTCCTTTAAGCTTGAGTGGGAGGTACTTTATGGCGTGGAGATCGTCGCCGCGGGCCATATGGATGTGGAGAAGATAGTCTTCGATCCACACCGCGGGGTCTGTTGTGCCATCGTAAGATTCGATGTTTACGGGTTTAAACCCTTCGGGGATCTGATGATCCATTACTTCGTCAGTGAAGCATAACGGGTGTGCGGCGCCCCTGTATTGAGCGATATCGTGACGCAGCTCGAGAGAGCGCTGTCTGCTGTGTTCGGTCCGGCCGGGGTTATTGTATCCGGCACGATGGTATTCGTCGTGGGTCGTAGGGCGCCCACGTGATCCATAGATGGATCTGGATTGCCTTGCTTTGTCCTCCAATATGTCTCGCAAGTCCGGCGCGTTCCCTCTTGGCTTCGTACTTTTGGAGCGATGCCGGGGTATGGTCTTGGCTGGGGGCCTGGATGCCTCTCTGTCACGACCACGGGGTGGTCGGTCAGCCATATCGTGCGCTGGTGATGGAGGTACGTATGCTTCCTCCTCTAATCGGGGGAGCAGCTTGCGTTTTGGGTAACTTTTGGAGGGACGTTCGAGTTTATACTCTTCGGCCGCGAGGACCTCGGTCCATCGATCGGCCAGCAGGTCCTGATCAGCTTGAAGCTGCTGCTGCTTTTTCTTTAGGCTGTTTGTTGTGGCGATAAGCCTGCGCTTGAAGCGCTCTTGTTCGACGGAATCCTCGGGTACGACGAATTCGTCATCGTTGAGGCTTGCTTCGTCTTCGGAGGGAGGCATATAATTGTGATCCTCAACCTCTTCGTCTGCCGCCCCCTCATGAGGGCTTGCTTCTGCATCCTCCTGCGCTGGAGGGGATTGTCTTCGGCACTCTCTGGAGTATTATTATCTCCTGTGCCGGAATCTCCATTCTTGCTGTGGCGAGATTTAGAGCGGCGCCACTGACGCCGGCGCTTGGGCTGTTTCTTTAAGGGATCTGCCTCCGTTGTTTCTTCGCCGTCCCCATCTTTTGGGGTATCCACCATGTATACGTCATATGACGAGGTGGCCTTCCAGTGCCCTGTGGGCGCTGGTTCCTGTTCGTCTCCGGCATCGTCGTCCATAGCGTTGATGTCTTCGGAGTCGTAGTCTAGCATGTCGGTTAGATCGTCGACAGTGGCTACAAAGTGGGTGGTGGGTGGGCTCTGAATTTGTTCGTCGTCCGTATCCCAACCATCCTGGCCATAATCCGGCCAGGACTCTCCTGATAACTAGAGATGCTTTAGTGAATTCAAGATATCGCCGAAAGGCGAGCATTGGAACATGTCCGCGGCGGTGAATTCCATAACCGGCGCCCAATCCGGATCGATTGCTAGGGGCGCGGGAGGTTCGGAGTCCGGCGCCTCGGAATCACGAGTTTCGCAGGGGACAAGATTAGTGTTCGGCTCCATCGCCGTGGATGTTGGAGCCCCCAGGGCGGCGTCTATCCACCGGCCCTCGATCTGGGCGATCGGCTCCGGGCCAATGGCCGGAGCGGACCCGTGTGCGGCCACCAAGGCACTGTTCGGTGGCAGAGCTAAATCATGCCCATCGTCACAGTGCGGCGCGCTTGGCTGTGGCTCGAGTCCGTCGAAGATCAAGTCTCCGCGGACGTCGGCCGTGAAGTTTAAGCTTCCAAATCTGACCTGACGGCCAGGGGCGTAGCTTTCGATCTGCTCCAGATGGCCAAGTGAATTGGCCCGCAGGGGGAAGCCGCCGAATACGAAGATATGTCCGGGGAGAAAAGTCTCACCCTGGACAGCGTTGCTGGTTGAAGATGCCATCAAGCCTATCGGTGACGACATAGAGGAACTCTCAATGAAAGCACCAATGTCGGTGTCAAAACCGGCGGATCTTGGGTAGGGGGTCCCGAACTGTGCGTCTAGGCGGATGGTAACAGGAGACGAGGGACACGATGTTTTTACCCAGGTTCGGGCCCTCTCGATGGAGGTAAAACCCTACGTCCTGCTTGATTAATATTGATGATATGGGTAGTACAAGAGTAGATCTACCACGAGATCAAGGAGGCTAAACCCTAGAAGCTAGCCTATGGTATGATTGTTGTAATGTATGTTGTCCTACGGACTAAAGACCTCCGGTTTATATAGACACCGGAGAGGGCTAGGGTTACACAGAGTCGGTTACAATGGTAGGAGATCTACATATCCGTATTGCCAAGCTTGCCTTCCACGCCAAGGAAAGTACCATCCGGACACGAGCCGGAGTCTTTAATCTTGTATCTTCGTAGTCTTGGAGTCCGGCGGATAATGATAGTCCGGCTGTCCGGACACCCCCTAGTCCAGGACTCCCTCACCCTCCCCCCGAAATTCGCGGATGAAATCCTTCCCGAAACCCTAGCCCCTTCTTCCTCCGCGCGCCGGACATGTCCGCCCGGCGCCGGACGCGTCCGCCGCCGTGGCTCCAGCCAACGGGGGAGCGCCACGTGACCCCGGCCACCGCGCGCCACCCGCGGCCTGCCAGGCCCGCCGCCGGCCCCCGTGCGGCCCGCGCGCCCCGCGCCCCTCCGCCGGTGCGCTCCGCGGCCGCCGGCGCCCACCGCCTCGGCACCCCGCGCCGCCCCGCCGCCATGCGCCGCCGGCCGGCCGCCGCCTCCCCGCGCCGCCACCCGGGGCCCCGAGCGCCCGCGCCTCTCCTCCCCACCGCCCCGACCAGGGCACGCGCCGCCCGCGCCTCCCCGGCCCCGCGCCGCCGGTGCCCGCCGCCACCGCGTCCCGCGAGGTCGCCGCCTCCTTGCCCCGTCAACCCCGCCTCCGCCGCGGCGCCCTCCGGCCAGATCTGGTCGGAGAGGGCCGGATCCGCCCTTCCTCGACCTCTCCCTCGACCTCTGCCGTCATCCCCATCGTCTCCGGCGAACTACTCCGGCGAACTCCAGATCTGGATCCCGAAGGTTGACCCCGATTCCACTAAGTCCCGAAATATCTTACATTATCATGCTATGTTCATCGCATCATAACTCTGCGCATGTAGCTCTGTTTCGTGCGTGTAATATGTCAAATTGTTTGTCTCGACGAGTACTTCATTTCATTCCATTGCATCATGTTCATTTGAGCTCATATTGATGCCCGAAATGCTGTTGGAAGAGTGCATGTTGATGTTAATCTGGTGGAACTGTTATAACTTGCTCATTTGTTATTTTTGCCATGTTTGATGTGTGCATCCTATGAGTATGAGCTCTACATGTGTTTTGATCTATGCCATGCCATCTTTCCAGGGGTGTCATCCATGTATTTTTTGTGATTTGTGTGCTGAGTGCATCGAGCTTGTTAAGTAGGGCACTTGCTGTTGCTGTTTTGCTAGGCAGATTCTGTTATATTTTGTTGCTATGTTAACCTGCTTCTACAAGTCATTGTGTGCATAATATGGAGATGATCACTAAATATGTTTTGATCTACATGTCTTGCTCTATCCATTCATGCCCCTGCTTGCAATTATAGCCTGCTGGAACATGTTGTTATCTTGCTCCAAAGTTGATAAATAATGTTGCTGTCAACCTGTTAACATGAAGTTCAGTTTTGGCCATGTGCTTTTCTAGTGATCCATGCACCCTATGAACTTGCTCTTGCCATGCTTAGCTTCATAAACATGTCTTATTACTGTTGGTTGCCTTGCCATGCCATGTATTGCTCTGTGGTGAGTGGTTCAAGCTCACCAACATGCCTACTTATCGTTGTTCCTGCCATGTATGAATCTGTCATATAACTTGCCATGTTTACATGGGTACCATCATATTTTCCGTGCCCTTTTGGCTCTTGGTCAGTAAGGGTCTTTTGTTCTATGAATTTAGTAGATTCATGCCATGCCTTTGTTTGCCATGATAAGTTTCTGTAACGTGTTGTTTGATAGCTCTAAACATTGCAACCTGATGTTATTTCCTGATAAGTCTAAAACTGTTATTATTTGCAATCTTCCCATGTGTGTTTGAGCATGTTCTAGTGATTTCTGTAGATAGCTCAGTGTTCATATTTTGTCGTGCTTTACCTGTACTTCATGCCCATAGTTTTTGTTCTTATGTTGGGGTGCTGTAGCATGTTGTTTTGATGCTTGCAATATGCCTAGTTGTTGTTTTGGACAGATTGTTGTTATGACTTGTATAGAGTGTATGTGTTGAACCGTTGCTCCGTTTTGAGTGTGCTCTATATGAAACTTGCTTGATTTTGCATGTAGTTTCATATTATCATGTTGCATCCTTGTTTTGAGGTGTTTGCTTGATGTTTATATGCATTTTGCATCAATGCCATGTTTAACTTGTTTTGTTCATATCTTCTAGGCCGTAGCTCCGAATCTAATGAACTTTATATGTAACTTGACTAGAATCTCATGTAGATCATCTTGGTGCATCTTAACTTGCTGTTTAACAACTTGAACATAAGGTTTATTCAGATCTGGACCAATTTCGAAATATGCTTATGAGGACTTACCGGAATTGTTATATGTTGCTTCCGGCCTCATTTAAACTTGCCTTGATGTGTTGTTCTTGTTTGCATCATCTCTTTCCATGAGTAGCTTCATGTAGCTTTGTCATGCATCATGCTTGTTGTTCATCATGCCTTGTGCATGTGTGGTGTGTTTACCATGTTGTGCGCTTCTTCTCGATAGTTCCCGTTTTGTTGCGATCGTGAGGATTCGTTCGTCTACGCTTGGTTCGTCTTCGTGGCTTCATCTTCTTCATGGACTCGTTCTTCTTCCTTGCGGGATTTCAGGCAAGATGACCGCTACCCTGGATCTCACTACTATCATTGCTATGCTAGTTGCTTCGTTCTATCGCTTTGCTGCGTTACCTATCATTTGCTCTTCAAGCCTCCCAAATTGCCATGAACCTCTAACCTTTGACACCCTTCCTAGCAAACCATTGTTTGGCTATGTTACCGCTTTGCTCAGCCCTCTTATAGCGTTGCTAGTTGCAGGTGAAGTTGAAGATTTCTCCATGGTGGACAGGATTTTGGTTGGGATATCACAATATCTCTTATATTATTAATGCATCTATATATTTGGTAAAGCGTGGAAGGCTCGGCCTTATGCCTGGTGTTTTGTTCCACTCTTGCCGCCCTAGTTTCCGTCATACCAGCGTTATGTTCCCGGATTTTGCGTTCGTTACGCGGTCGGGTGATTTATGGGACCCCCCTGACAGTTCGCTTTGAATAAAACTCCTCCAGCAAGGCCCAACCTTGATTTTACCATTTGCCTCACCACCACCTATTTTTCCCTTGGGAGTAATTAACCCAAGGGTCATCTTTATTATAGCCCCCCCGGGCCAATGCTTGTCTAAGTGTTGGTCCAAACTAGAGCACCGTGCGGGACCATCCCTTGGCAACTTGGGTTACGTCGGTACCTGTATGCTTCGCTTATCCGGTGTTGCCCTGAGAACGAGATATGTGCAGCTCCTATCGGGATGTCGGCGCATCGGGCGGTCTTGCTGGTCTAGTTTTACCATTGTCGAAATGTCTTGTAAACCGGGATTCTGAGACTGATCGGGTCTCCCTGGGAGAAGGTATATCCTTCGTTGATCGCGAGAGCTTATCATGGGCTAAGTTGGGACACCCCTGCAGGGTATAAACTTTCGAGAGCCGTGCCCGCGGTTATGTGGCAGATGGGAATTTGTTAATGTCCGGTTGTAGATAACTTGACACCAGATTCGAATTAAAACGCATCAACCGTGTGTGTAGCCGTGATGGTCTCTTCTCGGCGGAGTCCGGGAAGTGAACACGGTCTTTGGGTTATGATTGACGTAAGTAGGAGTTCAGGATCACCTCTTGATCATTACTAGTTGACGACCGTTCCGCTTGTTTCTCTTCTCGCTCTCATTTGCGTATGTTAGCCACCATACTTGCTTAGTCGCTGCTGCAACCTCACCACTTTACCCCTTCCTTTCCCATTAAGCTTTGCTAGTCTTGATACCCATGGTAATGGGATTGCTGAGTCCTCGTGGCTCACAGATTACTACAACAATAGTTGCAGGTACAGGTTATGCGATGATCATGACGCGAGAGCGATGTTTGCTTGTTTCGGAGTTCTTCTTCTGCTTCTTCTTCGATCAGGGGATAGGTTCCTGTTGGAAATATGCCCTAGAGGCAATAATAAAAGTATTATTATATTTCCTTGTTCATGATAATTGTCTTTTATTCATGCTATAACTGTATTATCCGGAAATCGTAATACACGTGTGAATACATAGACCACAATATGTCCCTAGTGAGCCTCTAGTTGACTAGCTCGTTGTGATCAACAGATAGTCATGGTTTCCTGGCTATGGACATTGGATGTCGTTGATAACGGGATCACATCATTAGGAGAATGATGTGATGGACAAGACCCAATCCTAAGCATAGCACAAAGATCGTGTAGTTCGTTTGCTAGAGCTTTTATAATGTCAAGTATCTTTTCCTTAGACCATGAGATTGTGCAACTCCCGGATACCGTAGGAGTGCTTTGGGTGTACCAAACGTCACAACGTAACTGGGTGGCTATAAAGGTGCATTACAGGTATCTCCGAAAGTGTCTGTTGGGTTGGCACGAATCGAGACTGGGATTTGTCACTCCGTGTAAGCGGAGAGGTATCTCTGGGCCCACTCGGTAGGACATCATCATATGCGCAATGTGACCAAGGAGTTGATCACGGGATGATGTGTTACGGAACGAGTAAAGAGACTTGCCGGTAACGAGATTGAACAAGGTATAAGGATACCGACGATCGAATCTCGGGCAAGTACAATACCGCTAGACAAAGGGAATTGTATACGGGATTGATTAAGTCCTTGACATCGTGGTTCATCCGATGAGATCATCGTGGAACATGTGGGAGCCATCATGGGTATCCAGATCCCGCTGTTGGTTATTGACCGGAGAACGTCTCGGTCATGTCTACATGTCTCCCGAACCCGTAGGGTCTACACACTTAAGGTTCGATGACGCTAGGGTTATAAAGGAAGTTTGTATGTGGTTACCGAATGTTGTTCGGAGTCCCGGATGAGATCCCGGACGTCACGAGGAGTTCCGGAATGGTCCGGAGGTAAAGATTTATATATGGGAAGTCCTATTTTGGCCACCGGAAAATGTTCGGGATTTTTCGGTATTGTACCGGGAAGGTTCTAGAAGGTTCCGGAGTGGGGCCCACCTGCATGGGGGGACCCACATGAACGTGGGTAGTGGGGGCAAGACCCCACACCCCTGGTCAAGGCGCACCAAGATCCCCCCTTAGAAGGAATAAGATCATATCCCAAAGGGATAAGATCAAGATCCCTAAAAAGGGGGGATAGCAATCGGTGGGGAAGGAAATGATGGGATTTCTTTCCTCCCACCTTTGCCAACGCCCCAATGGACTTGGAGGGAAAGAAACCAGCCCCCTCCACCCCTATATATAGTGGGGAGGCGCATGGGAGCTTCACCCTTGCCCCTGGCGCAGCCCTCCCTCTCCCAAGTGCTCCTCCTCTCTCGCGGTGCTTGGCGAAGACCACAGGATTGCCACGCTCCTCCACCACCACCACGCCGTTGTGTTGCTGCTGGACGGAGTCTTCCTCAACCTCTCCCTCTCTCCTTGCTGGATCAAGGCATGGGAGACGTCACCGGGCTGTACGTGTGTTGAACGCGGAGGTGCTGTCCGTTCGGCACTAGGATCTCCGGTGATTTGGATCACGACGAGTACGACTCCTTCAACCCCGTTCTCTTGAACGCTTCCGCTTAGCGATCTACAAGGGTATGTAGATGCACTCTCCTTTCTACTCGTTGCTGGTCTCTCCATAGATAGATCTTGGTGATACGTAGGAAATTTTTTGAATTTCTGCTACGTTCCCCAACAGTTCCAGGTCGGCAGCCTGGGCTAGCAGGGTGGATGTCGTTGAGTTTCTGTTTGTGTTTCATCCGTAGTCGGATGGTGCTCTTATGTAAGATGATGTTGTTTTCGTCTGGCATTGTATGCCTTTTGTATGTATCCCCATCTATTATGTAATGTTGATGTAATGATATCCACCTTGCAAAAGCGTTTTAATATGCGGGTCTATCCTTGGTGGGACCTTCGAGTTCCTTTTGGATAGGGTCGCATATTGGGCGTGACAGCTTGCCTCTTCGGAAGGCTGCTATGCTACCTAAAAGTGGTAGGATGTTACTCATCCAGTCAGTCCTTTGCGCGATTCCGGTGCACTCCATGCTGGCTCTGGACCTCCCCGCAAAAACACTAGCTGCCCTCGTAAAGATTTGTCGTGGTTTCCTGTGGTGTGGCAAGAAGGAGGCGAGGGGTGGCAACTGCTCCGTTGCATGGGACATGGTTTGTTCTCCAAAATGGACAGGTGGACTTGGTATCCCTAACCTGCATTGGCTAAACAAAGCGCTGAGGGCAAGATGGCCATGGTTGCAGAAGGTGGACAAGAACGGGTCATGGGCGGAATTCCACATCCCGGTGCCAACGGAATCTCTGGAATTGGTTCGGGCAGCGGTGCACACTTCGGTGGGTAACGGAAAAGGAACCCTCTTCTGGGAAGACAGGTGGCTCAATGGGTATAGGCTACAGGAGCTTGCCCCGACAGTACATAGACTAGTGCCTGACCGGCTAAGAAGATCAAAGCTCGTCTCGGAGGCGATTCATCACAGCAGCTGGGCAAGTGACTTGGGACCCAACATAACCACGCAGGCCTTGGAGGAATTCTTACAGCTGTGGCCTCTCATTACTTTTGTTCAGCTCACGTAGGATGCGGAGGACGAGGTCACTTGGACTTGGGAGAAAGACGGGCAGTTTTCAGCGAGATCAGCATATGCGGCCACGTTCATGGGGCGCACAGTTGCCCCGACGACGGCTTTCACTTGGAAATCTAGAGCGCCCTTGCAGTGTCGTTTCTTCGCGTGATTGGCTTTCAAGAACCAATGTTGGACGTCTGATCGGCTGGCACGATGATGGCTACCGCATCAGCAAGCCTGCCCGCTCTGTAATCAACACGAGGAAACGATTCAACACCTCCTTGTGGGATGCGTTTTTTCGAAGCAGGTCTGGCATTGGATGGGAAGGACGACGGGCAGGCAAGACTTTGAGCCGAAGCAAGATGAAGGTCTTGGGGAGTGGTGCACTAGGCAAGAGCGTACCACCACACGCTGCAAGTCCACTAGGGCCCTATGCTTACTTGCGATGTGGATGATTTGGAAACACCGCAACGACATTGTGTTTGACGACGCGACACCTTCCCTCTCGGCGACAATTCCTAGGATTAGGACGAAGGTAGATTATGGGCTAAAGTTGGCCTCTTGAAAGGCAATGTAAGAGGTTTTGAGGTGGATGAAGGTAGGCAATATCGAGAGGAATAGCTGATGACTTTGGGTGGTGCCGGATAAAATTCGGCATGTAAATGTGTTGTACATAAGACCTCGGAGTCCTCCCCCCTTCTTTAATGAATGATACGTACACTCGTGCGTATTCAAGAAAAGTTTGTAAATTTCCAGAACGAAATACGTTAAAATGAGTGCTATACAAGAAAAACAATGTAAGGCTTTTTAGTAGATGTACTGTTTGTTCTCAAAGTTCATGAATTTGTCTTCTGCACAGATCACGTGTCATGGTATTGCATTCTAAAATTTTACACACATACATATCACATCTTTGTTTACTTTTTTTTGTGTGCATATTTTGTTAAAACTGAAAAGTTTGATTTTGATTTTTTTCAAAAATTTCATCCTCCATGAAGGCCGAGCTCCAAAACGCAGACGCTCCTTTCATTTCATATATGTAGCTTCTCTAAGCCATCAGTGGCAAAAATGGAAATAAGCAGTGGACGGGTTCCCTGGCGCGAGTTGACTCGAAAGATTTCCTTCTATGCCGCGTGCGTTCCATTCTTTTCCCTCCCGAAAACGCCGCACATCACAACGACAGACCACCCAAAAAAAAGTTGATTTTTTTTCTGGGAGGAGGTGGTGGTCGTCGTCGTCGTCTCCGTCTACCTCCTCTCCGCCTCCGATGCCATTAACCCCACTCCCACGGCCAGCCTCTCGTCGCGAGCCCCCGTGATGCCGTCGTGGTGGAAGCGCTCCAAGACCGCCTTCCACCGCTCCGCCACCACCGCCTCCTCCGCCCCGGCCTCCCCCGCGCGGGCGTCCACCTCGCGCTCACAGCCGCGACGCGCGGGGTCCGAAGACGCGGGGGACCTCCTCCTCGCGCGGCCACACCGCCAGCCGCGGCAGCTCACGCGACAGCGGAAGCTGCGCCACGTCTACGATATCGACGCGCTGCTCGCCGACCTCGGCATCGACGTCGCGTCCTCCTCCTCGCCGCCGCACGCCAGGGGGCGCGCCTCCGCATCCGATGCCGTCGGGCTCGGTCCCCCGATCTCGCGGTCCTCCAACGCCGCGGACGGGGTGGTAGCTCCGCCTCCGAGGTCCGCGTCGTCCCCCGTGTTGCACCCGCTGCCGTTGCCGTCACCCTCACCGAAGCCCCCCGCAGAGCTGGAGACGACGGACCCGGCGGGGGTCGCGGAAGGCGGGAACGAGAGGGCGTCGTTGCAAATACCGAGGTAATGTTGATTCATCATGAATAAATAAAAATCGTTGCAACTTGCGATATCTTAGTTTCCCTATCGTCGACTGCTCCGAATTGTGTGCCGTTGTGTGATTGAACGTGATCGCTGAGCTGAGGAAACGACGGTAGAATTATGATCTTTTATCACGTAAACAATTTGCGACCTGTTAATGGGATTGACATGTCTTGGAAGCTACAAGGATTGCAATGAATTATACTACTTTCTGTTTTTCATTACACCATCCAGCCATTGCAATATTAGATGAATCTCTTCAGGATCTACATTGAGGTGAAAGATAGGTGGGGTTGCAATCCAACCATCTACAGGCAGAAGTAGCTAATAGTCGAAAGCTTGCTATGATTGTTTGGCCACTGCTTGTATTTATTGTAAGTTACAGAAATGAAGGGACAGGGGTTCAGAAGTCAGAACATTCTCTGAACTAGAATGTTCCTAGTTGGGAGATGGTGTTATCGCAGTTCTTATCAATGGTTTACCTCCGTTCTTACACTATGACATCTGACTGAAGAACAAAAATTGTGGGGTAACCAGAATGACTTGGGTGGTAGGATCCGCTGCTGTTACTAGCAACTTAGTTGCATTACCAAGTCTCATTTGCTGACCGGTCCTTTCCCTCTCTACTTTTAATGATATATGTGTACACTCCATATTGTATTTAAGCTTGAAAGAAATCTGTATCTAAACTTGCATTGTTCCTTGCATCATTTCCGGGTTCTTACTAATCATGTGGTTACAGGGTGACAGGTCAGACTGTGCAAAAGTTCCCTGAACATAATGATTTCTGCTCAAATGGTACAAAGCGGCCTACCTCTAGTCACCACCGAAAAGCACTCCATGACAAGTTCCAGGATAAGAGTTCAGCTGAAACAGGGAACTTCCGTTTGAACATTCCAACTAGAAGTGCTCCAACCAGTGGATTTTCCAGTCCCGTAGGCAGCCCTCGAAGATTGAGCAATGCTGACGTCTCATCTACTGTGGCATCTTCTCATGCTCCTCAAGCATGGTCAGCTCCATCGATCCACACTATTGATTTTCTGGGAGCTTTATCTCCTCGGACTTCGCCTGAAAAACTTACAGGGGCTTCAGAGCCATCTCCTTACTCTAGTACATTCAGAAGTCCTATTCTTATGCCAAGGAATACCAGTGCCCCTCCATCGCCACTCCCAAAGTTATTCCCAGAAACCCAAATTTCACGTACTGAAGTCAATGGAAGTGTTAGTTTGCATCCATTACCACTTCCTCCTAGTGCTATAAGCCCAATGCAAACATCTTTCAGCAACCAGCCTGCTCCAAAAGTTGAAATGCCTTCGGTGTCTTGTCAGTGGCAAAAAGGAAAACTTCTAGGTAGTGGTACATTTGGCTGTGTATATGAAGCTACCAATAGGTATGGAAGTGTATTCGCCATATCATTGTGACTATTACTTCGTTGACTTCTGGATGTTTGTGTACTGACATTTGCTTGTAGGAACACTGGAGCTCTTTGTGCAATGAAAGAGGTTAACATAATTCCTGATGATGCTAAATCTGCCGAGTCGTTGAATCAACTGGAGCAGGTTATCAAATTTGACTTATTATCTGAAGAAAGTGCATGCTGGATTTTGTTGCAAAAACAGGGAATTTGACTCTCTTTTCAATCAGTTCCATTGGTTCTTTGGGAATCTTTCATATGTTATTTTTCCTATTGAATTTCTTATTCTGATAATCAAGTCTTAGCTGCTTCAGTTTATTGTGCTTCTTCCAACAATTAAATATGACAGTAGTATGCCATGTGCTCATTAAAATACTTGTGATCTTCAACACAGACGAACACGAACTTAGAGCCCGTTCGGAACTCATCTGGCTTCTCCAAATCCGCGCTTCTCCTGCTCCGCGCGAGGAGCCAGCCCGAACGCGCCAGCTCCAGGAAGCCAGCTCCGCGGAGACGATCCCTCTCCAATGTAAAATCACGGAGCAGCAGAAGTGCAGTCGAAGTTTGACAAAATTACAGCAGGATTGCCACCGCCAAGTGAATAACGGTTCGCTCAATTAGAAAGACCAGTCGAACGATGCCTCGCCCCACGTTCTCCCAGCCAAACTACGCCATGGGCTGCTGCCTTTTTCAAAGAATTGGGCCTTAAGCCCAGCACATGCAGCCCATCTTCACTTCCACGGATCTGAGAAGAATTTTCCGCAGCCGAACACACCTAGCTCCGCGAGAGAAGCTGGCAGTGAGTACGAGAAGCTGGAATCATGGATTTGGAGAAGTCAGAGGAGTTCCGAACGGGGCCTTAGTATCTAGAACACATATGCACCTAGGAGCCAAAGGCAATTACCGCTAGTGTAGCACCTTTCTGAGAATTGATCTTTATTATTACAATGTAGTATTTGCCTTTTATCCTTGATAATGATTTATATGCAAGTTACAAGCTGCCTTTGCTGATCTATATTCATATATTTCAGGAAATAAAGTTCCTAAGTCAATTTAAACATGAAAACATAGTTCAGTATTATGGCAGTGACACTGTAAGTTCCCCACTATGCTGAGCTAAGTATTTCTTGTGCTTCCGTAACGACATCTTATTTCTTGGAGACCCTTGCAGATTGAAGATCGTTTCTACATTTACCTGGAATATGTACATCCGGGTTCGATTAATAAGTATGTCAAACAACATTATGGAGCAATAACAGAATCAGTTGTCCGTAACTTCACCCGACATATTCTTAGAGGCCTAGCTTTTTTGCATGGCCAAAAGATTATGCATAGGTGTGTGCTCATACATATACTTGTTTATACGATTTTTTATTGCTAGATCAGCTGTTATGTGAACTCATGGTTTGCCTCTCACCACTGCATGTGATTTTCTGTATCCTTATTGTAGAAGACTATAGGATGCAACTCAATTGTATTCCATCGGAGTCGGTTACATTATATACAAGAGGTGTCTTGCGTGACAAGCCAACTAACCCTACAATATCTCTAGATATCAATCTATACAAGGCTAGAGATAAGAGGAGAATCAGTCGGAAATAAATACAAAGATATCACGTTTCAACACCCCCCCCCCCCCCCCCCCCCCCCCCCGCGCAGTCGAAGCGTCGGCGTCGGCGATGCAAAGACTGGAACGGAACTCCTGGAATGCAGCGGTAGGCAATCCCTTGGTCATGATATCGGCAAACTGTTGGGTGGTCGGTACATGAAGTACACGAAGCTGACCCAACTGAACCTTCTCGCGGACAAAGTGAACATCGAGCTCGATGTGTTTAGTGCGCTTGTGCTGCACCGGATTAGCCGCGAGATAGGTGGCCGATACGTTATCACAAAAGACCACAGTAGCCTTCGGAAGAGAAATCCGAAGCTCACCAAGAAGGTGACGAAGCCAACAAGTCTCCGCAACAACATTGGCGACAGCACGGTACTTGGCCTCAGCACTCGAACGGGAGACAGTGGGCTGCCGTTTAGAGGACCAGGAGACCAAGGAGTCATCGAAGAAGACACAATAGCCAGACGTGGAGCGACGAGTGTCTGGACAGCCAGCCCAATCCGTGTCAGTATAAGCGAGGAGCTCAGTCGAGGCGGATGCACGGAGACGAAGACCGTAGGTCGGGGTGCCACGAATGTACCGAAGAATGCGCTTGACCAAAGACCAGTGGACATCACGAGGCGAGTGCATATGCAAGCAAACTTGCTGGACTGCGAACTGAATGTCTGGTCTGGTGAGCGTGAGGTACTGAAGGGCGCCCACAATACTGCGGTAAAGAGCAGCGTCGGTGGCAGGCTGGCCGGCGGAGGCGGAGAGCTTCGGCTTGGCCTCAGCAGGTGTGGCGGCTGGCTTGCAGTCAGTCATGCCGGCACGGTCCAGAAGATCAAGAGCATACTGTCCCTGATGCAGAAAGAACCCAGTGTCATCACGTCGCACATTAATGCCGAGGAAGAAGTGCAACGCGCCGAGATCCTTCAGTCGAAACTCAGAACCGACGCGACCAATGATGTCGCGAAGAAGATCCGTGCGGGAGGCAGTGATGACAATATCATCAACATAGAGCAGAAGCATAGCCACATGATCAGCCCGATGTAGCACGAACAGTGACGTGTCAGATGTAGTGCTGCGAAACCCAAGAAGACCAAGGAATCCGGCGATGCGCTGGTACCAGGCGCGCGGAGCCTGTTTGAGGCCATATAAGGACCGGGACAACAGACAAACATCATCCGGTCGCTGAGGGTCAACGAACCCAGTCGGCTGCTGACAGAGGACTCGCTCCTAAAGATGGCCATACAGAAAAGCATTGTTGATGTCGAGCTGATGGACGGGCCAGTGGCGAGAAGCAGCCAGCTGAAGAACCACACGAATCGTGGCAGGTTTGACGACCGGAGAGAAAGTCTCAGAGAAGTCAACGCCAGCATGTTGTGCAAATCCTCGGACAACCCAGCGAGCCTTGTACCGATCCAGAGAGCCATCCGGATGGAGTTTGTGACGAAAAACCCACTTGCCCGAGATGATGTTCGCTCTAGGAGGACGAGGAACAAGGGTCCAGGTCCGGTTGGCGACGAGAGCATCGTACTCAGCGCGCATAGCGGCGGTCCAATGCGGATCACTCAACGCAGAACGCATCGATCGCGGAACCGGAGAGAGGGTCGTGACGCTGAGGTTGTGGTAGCGCGGGTTCGGCTGGTGCACACCGGCCTTGGCACGCGTCACCATATGATGGTGAGGTGGCGGAGGAGGCGGGCGTGGACCGCGGCGCCGAGGCGCCACAACGACCGGCTCGGAGGACGAAGAAGAGGCCGGCGCTGTGACGGGTGTGGATGTCGAGGGCCTGGCCGACGGGGCCGAGAGGGTCGGCTCCTCCAGAGCCGACAGGGAGCCGGAGTGCGCTCGCTCGATCGGCGATGGGGCGTAGAGGAGCCCGAAGGGCCCGGCTCCGCCTGAGCCGACGAGGCACTTGATGGCCCGGCTGGGGTCGCGCCCGACTCCACCAGAGCCGGGGGGCGACGACCCGACGAGGCCGGGGAGACCGGCCCCTCCAGAGCCAAGAGGCGGGGGCCCGGCGTGGCCGGGGAGGCCGACTCCTCCTGAGTCGGCGGAGGGAACGCCGAGGGCGTCGAGGCAGCAGGCGACGAAGGCGCGGCCGCTCCCGAACGGCGAAGCGGGGGGAGCGCAAGGGCTCCACGAGGCCTGCGAGGAGAGGCGTCCAGAGGTGGCGAGGGACGCGGTGCAGCCTGCTGAAACGGAAAAACAAACTCATCAAAATACACGTGCCGTGACACGATCACACGATGGGACTCCGGGTCGTAGCAACGGAAGCCTTTGGTGTTTGGTTGGTAGCCAAGAAAGACACAAGCGATAGAGCGAGGCGCGAGCTTGTGTGGTGTCGTGGCGGTGATATTTGGATAACAAAGGCAACCGAAAACATGAAGATCATCGTATGACGGAGGTGACCCGAATAAGAGGTGATGAGGGGTGTAGTTCCACCGGGGTTTGCAAGGCCGGATGTTAAGGAGAAGGGTAGCTGTGGCGAGGGCATCGGGCCAAAACCGAGGCGGCATGTGTGCGTGGAAGAGCAAGGCGCGAACACTCTCGTTAAGAGTGCGGAGAACACGTTCGGCACGACCATTTTGCTGAGATGTGTATGGACATGTGAGACGAAAAATAGTGCCATGAGAGGATAAAAGAGTGCGAATGGCGAGGTTATCAAATTCCTTTCCGTTGTCGGTTTGGAGGTGAGCAATGGTGCAGTGAAAGTGGGTGGCAACATAGGCGTAAAAGGCATGAAGGGAGGAAGCGACGTCGGATTTGCGGCGCAACGGAAAGGTCCAAGTGAAGTGAGAAAAATCATCCAAAATCACAAGGTAATATGATAAACCCGAATTGCTAGGCACGGGAGATGTCCACACATCACAATGAATAACATTAAAAGGGAAAGTAGCAATGGATGATGAAGTTGAAAACGGCAAACGAACGTGTTTTCCTATGCGACAGGCATGACAAGTGTGTGCTGCCGATTTATTACATGAAAAAGGAAAAGTCTGCAAAACTTTATGAAGAGCGTCGGCGCCGGGATGGCCAAGGCGAGCATGCCAGAGAGACACATCGGCGTGGAGTGCGACGGGACCACTGCTTGTCGTTTGGCCACACGGGTAAAGATCGCCGGGGGAGTCACATCGGTGCAGAACCTTCCGGGAGTGGGCATCCTTGACAGAAAAACCATGTTTGTCAAACTCAACAGTAACAGGATGTTCACGAGTAAGAGTGCGGACAGAACATAAATTTTTGATTAAGGATGGAGACACAAGTACGTTATGAAGAGGTAGGGAAGATGATGAGAGAGGGAGGGAGGATGCACCGTGGTGGGTGATGGGAAGAGTGGATCCATCACCGACGACGATGCGAGAAGAAAGAGGGTACGGGGAGACACGAGAGAGGATACCGGGGTTGGACGCCATATGAGCAGCGGCGCCTGTGTCCATATACCAGTCCCCGCCGCCAGAGTAGTTGCTTGGGGAAGGGGCGGCGTGGAGGGCGGCTAGGAGCGCCGGGTCGTAGGTGTAGCCGGTCGGTGCAGCGCCGTAGGAGGATGACGAAGCAGCACCGGGAGCCATGGCCCCGGTGTACGCCGAAGAGCCGCCGAGTCCGGGGCCTCCTGGCGCGGCCAGGAGAGCCTGATGAAGGCCCGGGCGAGGGCCAAGTATGCCCGGAGCGGGTGCCCGCGGAAGGGGCATCGAGTAGGCGTGCACCACCCCCGTCCAGGGGTTGTACCCCGTGAGCCAGGGCGGGGGCGCCGCGGCCTGAGCAGGAGCGGGCGGAGCCGCCTGGCGGGGCTGGGAGCCGCCGTTGCGGCCGCGGCCGTCGCGACCTCCCCGCCTCTTCTGGCGGCCCTGGTCAGGGGCGGCGGGCGGCTGTGGAGCCGGCGCGCGAGGAGGCTGCGGGAGGGCGGTGATGCCCTTGGTGGTGCCGGCGTGGAGGGCGGCGAGAGGAGCTTGCCGCGCCGCGTGACGAAGGCGCTTTTCCTCCATGCGAAGGTACGTGACCGCCTTGGCGTACGTTGGCGTGAGGAGGGAGAGGTTGGCGGCGGATTGGCCGAGGTCGGGGTGGAGGCCGCGAAGGAGGTTGGTGAGGAGGACGGAGTCGTCGATGTTCATGCCGACATCGCGGAGTTCGTCCGCAAGAACCTTCATCCGCGTGCAGTACTCGTCGATCGAGAGATCGTTTTGCTGCATGGTGAAAAAATCACCTTGGAGGAAGACGCGGCGTTGGAGTTGATTGTCGAGGAAGAGATCACACAGCCGTGTCCACATGGTGTACGCCGACGGATCGCGGGAGTTCACCATGTTGAAGATGCCGGGAGAGATGGTGAGGAAGAGCCACTTGACGATGCAGGCGTCCACAGCAAGCCACTCGTCGTCGTCCTTCATGTCGCTGTAGTCGACGCTCCCGTCAACGTGCTCGATGAGACGGTAGGAGCGGAACAATAGCGCAAAGTACGTGCGCCATGCGTTGTAGGACGGCGAGTCGAGGTCGAGGATGACCGGAACGTGGTCCTTGATGTGGATCTCGTTGAGGCGATCGGAGGTGAACGTGGCACCGGAGAAGGAGCCGGCGTCGGAGGCAGAGGGTTTGGCCATGGAGATGGTTGGGTGGTTGGGGTTTTTGGGTGAGAGGGGTAGGGCGGTGGCGGCTACAGGAGGTACAGAGGAGCGGTGGCGGCCTTTAGGGTTTTGGGAGGGAGAGGTGGCGGCAGAGGGAAGGGGAGTAGCGGCGGTGGAGGCGGCTATGGGAGATGGGAAGGAGGCGGCGGCGGTGGCTACGGAGGAGTAGCGACGGCGGCGGCAGGAGGAGTGGGCGCGGCGGCGGCTAGGGCTAGGCGCGGCGGCGGCGGGTTGCGGAAGCGAGAGGATCACGGTAAAACTGATACCATGTAGAAGACTATAGGATGCAACTCAATTGTATTCCATCGGAGTCGGTTACATTATATACAAGAGGTGTCTTGCGTGACAAGCCAACTAACCCTACAATATCTCTAGAGATCAATCTATACAAGGCTAGAGATAAGAGGAGAATCAGTCGGAAATAAATACAAAGATATCACGTTTCAACACTTATCCTTCTGCTATTTTAGATTTTCGCGCATCAACCATCACGAACGACTTACCCTTGTCTGTTTATTTTACTGTGTTCTGGCTGAGTTTAGTTACTAGGTAGAATGGTTGTGTGAATGTTCATTCACTTTTGTACTTGCTCTAGATGAATTTACATGGTGGAGGACTTGGATGAATTTTTCATTCTGCCAAGTCTTTATGGTCAACTTCTTGATTATTTTTTGTTGATATGCACTCCTGCATTTGATATCACTTTGTGGCATGTATGTAAAAGTAAGTGAATTTACTCTTACAGGGATATCAAAGGAGCAAATCTGCTAGTTGATATCAATGGTGTAGTGAAATTGGCCGATTTTGGAATGGCCAAGCATGTGAGTATATCCTTGCATAGCAGTTTTTTCACATGGTACTGTGCTATGTCTATCCATTTTAACTTTTAGAGGTGCATTGGCAAAAATATTAGTTGAATACCAACTGAGGCAACCATCTAAATATTAATGTAGATATGTATAGTTGTTGGATAGTGGCTAGTTGTTGGATGTGCTTAAAAGTAGTTTGAGTGCATATCTCTCGTCTGCTGCATGTTATTGATCACTACAAACAAATAAAATTGTGTTTGGTAGCATTTTGCATAGTCCTATTGGTTGATTTATTTTTGGGAAACTGGCAGGACCACTGCCTTTTCATCAGAACCAATAATTACAGATGTATGGGCTTGTTTTTGAGTCGAGCAACTAAAACTAAAGATGCTATTAATTTAATCGTGTTCATTGTTTGCACAATTATTTGGTATATTGTCATCTTTTGTTGTGCTATCGTATCATCTGCAATAACTTTGTTAAGAGAAGGGCCACTCCACAAATTTTTGAAAGCTCACTCTGCTAAATAGTTGGAAACATATCCTAAGTATCCTCTCATTATGCCCTGTTGACACTTTTCTGTTTTACCAGTTAAGTACTGCAGCCCCAAATCTTTCATTGAAGGGAACACCATACTGGATGGCCCCAGAGGTATGCCTAGATAGTTCTTGCACACAATGTTTTTCTTTAACCTTATACTACTGTCGTGGTTCTTCAAGCTCACTTTACTTCTGGATTGCATACATACGATTGCCTGCTTGCAGACCTGCAATATGTAATGACATTGCAAAGTAAAAGTACACTATCCAAAGCATGTGCCTATTACATCTTACATGGGCCGCTACAGCTCCAAACTCGGTTTATGTAACAAAAGAAATGTGAACTGTTCTTAAGTAGATGGGATTAGTTGTCATTTCTTTGCCTGGAAGCAGTTAAAGCAACAATCTTAGCAGTAATTTTTGTTATATCTATCTCGTCAAGGGGAAGATGGTTCCCCTAACAAAAGTAGACGACTGATATGTGACCTGAAAGGCTGAAACAACCTCAATAGCACTGCATTTCTCTAGTGCACAATGCAAGTTATTAGGTCCCTTATGGAAATTAAATTATCATGTTACAAACAATACTGATAAAGTATTTTTGTGACTCTTTATTCAGCAGATTCGAGTTAATTAGCATTCTTGAGGCTACACAAATTCAGCTGATTCTGACTGCATTTTGGTTTGTTTCTTCTTCTGCAGATGGTTCAGGCTACACTAGCTAAAGATGTAGGATATGATCTTGCTGTTGATATCTGGAGTCTTGGTTGCACCATCATTGAGATGTTCGATGGAAAACCTCCTTGGAGTGATCTTGAAGGGGTAATAACTTGGAGTGTTTAGCTTTACAGTAAGCTTACTAACATGCATTTCATGACTTTGCCTAGTATGCATAAAATCATTTTCATTTGCCAAGGATAAAATTAATCAAAACGGAAGAGCTTCACCCAACGAAAATATTGGTTTGAAAGTGAAGATTTTTCGCGTTAGTTTCACATACATGGTCATTATGTGTATAACCCTTCTTACATGTTTATGTGGTATAGATGCAGCCATGTGATTGCTCACTGAATTTACGAAATTGGCATGCAAATAAATGCATGATATTCTCAAAGAAAAGGTCTATGTTACACAAATTGTGAGTTTTGAAAGCTTGAAGCTTTACTTCTCATAGTCTCATTTTGGGGCTGTAACAAGAAAAAATGTGGCTAGAGGGCATGTGTTTCTGTAGTAGTATAATCTTAATTTTATAGGAGTAGCACCAGATCACATAAATAGTTACAGAAGTTAACAAAAATAATGTTATTAGTTTATCAGAATCCATAACTTGGTAATCTGGGGCGCTCTCTCACATACTGTTATTCTAAGGAACCTTATCTGTACTACAGCCTGCTGCAATGTTTAAGGTTTTGCATAAAGACCCACCAATTCCTGAGAATTTATCCCTAGAGGGAAAAGATTTTCTGCAATGCTGTTTCAAGAGGAATCCAGCAGAGAGGCCGACCGCAAGTGAGTTGTTGGACCATCCATTTATCCGGAATTCAAGTCACTACAGAAAAACATGGTTCCATACATGCGTTTGCGGGGATTAAAGTCCATGTAAGTCTGTCTCTTCCTGCATGGCAGCCCCCCCCCCCCCCCCCCCCCACCTCCCCCCCCTCTATAAAGATCCCGACATTGGCGTAAATATAACTGATATCACTGTTGAATGACAGGATAACGGATACGGTTCCAGGGACAAAACATCCTCCAAGAGTGAACCATATGTGAAAGGAAGAAATACTATTGGGTGAGTAGCTTCCTTTTATTTATTGTTCTGTTAGTACCTAATAAACCGTTTCCAGTTTCATTTGCTAGAGATCCTAAGATACTTTAATTCTTTTCATTGCCAGTGAACCAAACAATTCTAGGCCATTTGAATCGTCAGCCTTTCGACTGACGCCACTAACAATCCAGGAAGTCGCACCTAATTTCGCCCCTCAACCGTTTGGTTTAGCCTCCAATCCTGGTTCCTTTGCCATCTCAACGAACCCCATGCATTTTCCGATGGCGAACCCTCAGCCTAGCCCACTGCCAAGGCCCAATGGAAAGGAGGTTCTCTTCTAAGCATATAAGGTGCTGCATGCAATGGGTAATGCCACTGATATCTGGGATCTTGTTCAGGTGCACAGCTCCTTTGCACAATACCAATCAAGAACTGATTAAAGCATAACAGAGAAAGAAGGGAAATATAAGAGAGGGAAATGAAACCTCGCGCAGCTAGAAACTCTATAAGGATAAGCTGCACGTGGTAATAGTGGAAGGAACGCCGCATCCATGCAGATCCCTTCCTGCACCAACAGTCATGTGATGGAAAACATCAATATTTCGCCGTCTGAACTTCTAGTAATTGAGCAGCAGTTGCACTTGCATGTATGATATCCCACAGTTTATCGGGTTGTTGTATATATAATAGCAAAGACTAGATGTTTTTGTTAGGCTGTCAAGACTCAAAGTATGATGACAACTGAATGCTGCTGAATGGGAGATCCATGAGAGCATGGGTGCCCTTTCTTTCGGGGAAATATTCTTGGCATTTATTGTGTAACATAGAACTAGGATTAGCTGTAGATAAAGCTGAAAGTTCATCTCTCTCCCTCTCTAGTAGGAATCAGGTGTAGCTATATGTTGCCATGTAACAATCTTTTTATTCTACCATCGATTATTTATTGAGAGATTGTACAGAACAGGTTTTATTTTTTCATGTTCAGAAGGTTTATCTGAGCTCCTCTAACATTCCTTTTAATTCTATACATTGGCCAAAAATAACCCGTGCATGAGTATGGATTGTCTGGAGAATACGATGAAGCAAATTTTACCAACATTGGAACAGAATTGCAGGGTCATCCTTAAAATCACTATGCTCCCTAATTTTAAAAGCCTCGCGATCAATTGAGGCTACTCATTTGGATTTTGGTCTTTCGATTTTGACCATGTCTTCTCTTGGGTCCTGTAGAGGGAATGGGGCTAAGTAGGCTCCTTTCAAAAGCGCAAGTGAAATGTGCCATTACTCCATTAACTCAAACTAGATGCACGCTTCAGACCAACTAACTTAAAAAGTGATCAATTTAGTCCATAAACAAGTTTATTACTATATAGGGTCAAAACCGGTTTCAGAGAGGGGGGGGGGGGGGGGGGGGGGGACCACCCATGTGGCTGCCACATCAGCGTATCTTGTGTTGGATAATCAGCAACTACCTTTACTGAGGGTCAAAGGCCAAACATATACATGTGTGGTAAAATGCAAGAAAGCCTCTTATACAATGGGGGTTATACAGAAAGGGACTATACACACCTAACACCCCCCTCAAACTCATGGTGGATCAACAACACTGAGTTTGGAGAGAAGAAAACTATGCTGCGCTCGAGTTTGTGCCTTCGTGAAGAAGTCTGCCAACTGTAACTCAGAGGGCACATAGTGAAGAGCAAGAGTCTGATCCTGCATGGCAGCACGCACAAAGTGGGCATCCACACTGATGTGCTTGGTGAGCTCATGCTTCACCGGGTCACGCGCAATATTGATAGCACCTGTACTGTCAGACAGTAAGGGAGTCGAAGTAGTAGCAGCCACACCAAAATCCTCAATTAACCATCATAACCAGATCACCTCAGCCGTCAACATAGCCATTGCTCGCAACTCAACCTTGGTGCTCGAGCGAGAAACTGTAGTCTGTTTCTTTGTCTTCCAGGCAATAAGAGAGCCACCAAGAAAGACACAGTAAGCAGACAGCGAGCGTCGATATGAGGTATCACTAGCCCAGGTAGCATCGGAGTAGGCCTGGAGCTCGAGAGAACTGGAGCGGGCAAAGAAAAGACGATGAGAGATCGTGCCACGAAGATATCGTAGAACACGGAGGAGATGACTATAGTGGACAGAGGTGGGGGCTGAAACAAACTGACTCAGGATGTGAACATGATAGGAAATGTCAGGACGCGTAACAGCAAGATAGACAAGGCTGCCAACGAGGTGACGATAGCGAGTGGGATTAGGAAGAGGGTCACCATCAGAGGCACGTAGCTGAACGTGAGCTCCATAGGAGTCACAATAGTGCACTCATCACCAAGAGCGGCGCGAGCAAGAAGATCCTGAATATATTTTTCCTGGGAGATGTAGAAGCCATCAGGGGTCGAAGAGATCTCAATCCCAAGAAAATAGCGAAGTGGACCAAGATCATACATGAGGAACTGGTCGTAAAGGCGAGCCTTAAAAAGGCAATGTAGTCAGAATCGTCACCAGTGATGATCATGTCATCAACATAGAGAAGGAGAGTCCGACCACGAGGAGACATGTGAACAAACAACGCGGGATCATGAACACTGGGCAAGAAACCAGCAGCAGTCACCACAGAGGCGAAAAGCTTGAACCAGGCACGAGGGGCCTGTTAAGACCATAGAGGGAGCGGCGAAGTCTACAGACCATAGCATTAGGGGCATAGTACCCTGGTGGTGGCTGCATATAAACCTCCTCACGCAACTCGCCATTGAGAAAGGCGTTCTGGAAATCAAGTTGAGAGATAGACCAATGACAAACAGAAGCCACAACAAGGAGAGTGCGGACAGTGGTCATGTGGGCCACAGGAGGGAATGTCTCATCATAATCGCGTCCCTGCTCCTGCTGAAAACCATGGGCCACAAACCGAGCTTTGTAACGCTCAAGAGAACCATCGAAGTGAGTCTTAGTCTTGTAGACCCACTTGCAGGTGATGGGACAAAAACCGGAAGGAAGGGAAACAAGATCCCATGTGCCAGAGCGCTCAAGGACAACAAGCTCTTCGGCCATCGCAAGCTGCCATTCAGGCTGAGTCATGACAGTCTGATAGGAAGTGGGCTCGGCAATAACAGAGAGACCGTACCGATCAGGAGAATAGCGATCGGGCGAGAGGAGAGGCCGAGCATGCAGGTTATGAACCGGGAGAGGCGTGAAGGGAGGCGCACCAGAGGAGAAAGGCGCATCAGGAGAAGCATCCTCAGTACGGGGGCGGCGAGTATAGTGGAGAGGGAAAGGCGAGAGAGGGCAACAAACTGGAGATGATGGTGGAGAGGTGGAGGAGGAGCTGGTGTCAGTGGTGAAGGAGAATGAATGAGAGGTGCTGGAGGAAGAGGTGAAGCAGGAGGCACATAGCAGAGTGTATCGAGAAGGAGAAGAAAAGAAATAATGTCCACAGAGAAGTTCGAGGAAGAAGGACGTGGGTAGTAAGAGCAAGACTTGTCAAAAGTCACATCACGCGAGATGCGCAAGCGATGACCAATAGGATCCCAACAACGATAGCCCTTGTGCTAATCACTGCAGCCAAAGAAAACACACTCAACCGACTGAGCAGTCAGCTTGGTGCGTTCTCGCGGGGCAAGAAGGACATAGCACACACATCCAAACATACGAAGAGCAGAGTAGTCGGGAGAATGACCAGCGAGACACTCCATAGGAATGCCACCCTGCAGTGCAGTGGATGGCTGAATGTTGATGAGGTAGGTGGATGTAGAAACAGCCTCAGCCCAAAAGTGGGGTGAAAGGGAAGCGGCAATCATCAGCGCATGAGCCGTCTCAAGCAGATGACGATGCTTACGTTCCGCAACGCCATTCTGAGCATGAGCACCAGGACATGAGAACTGGGCAAGAGTACCCTGTTCTGCGAGAAAACTACACAACAGCTGGGAGATATACTCTCCAGCGGAGTCAGCACGAAAAGTACGAATATGTATGGAAAACTGGGTGTGAACCATGGCAGCAAATCGTTTGTATATAGAGAGAACCTCGCTACGAGATTTCATGAAGTAGAGCCAAGTGTAGCGAGAGAAATCATCAATAAACAAAACATAGTAGCGATGACCACCTTTCGAATCAAAGGGAGGAGGACCCCAGACATCCGAATGAACTAAGTCAAAAGGACGCTGAGATACTGACTCGCTGATAGGATAAGGTAACTGGGTCTGTTTGCCAAGTCTACAACCATTACAATGTAAAGAAACATCTCCAGATACAGACCCTAAGAGGCCCTAACGCACTAATGATGACAAGTGAGCCACATATGTGACCAAGGCGATGATGCCACAGCTGGAAGGACGCAGACGAGGAGGCAGCAAGAGCATGAGAGCTGGGAGAAGTGGTGGCAGCGGAAGGAACACAGAGCCAGTGAACCTCCCAAAGGCCTTCTGACTCACGGCGCCGGGGGCGAGCACCAACCAAAACCTTGGTGCGACGATCCTGAATGGAGCAAGAGTCGGTATCAAGAATGACACGACAACCAGAATCAGTCAGTTGGGTAGCGAAAAAAAGATTCATGGTAAGGCGAGGAACATGTGAAACACTAGGAACCGAAAAGGATGGAGTGGAAATAATACCACGACTAGCAATAGGAAGAGGTGTGCCATCAGCGGTGAGAACATTAACGGGCGAAATAAGAGGTCAAAGAGAAGACAGTGCGGAAGAATCAGAAGACATATGAAAGGAAGCTCCAGAATTCAGAACCCACAAAGATGTACCTGACTGTGTAGATGCCGGCGGTAGTGGAGTGGTGGATGCAGGCACAGCGGCAATAGAACCTGTTGATGAGGAGCCAAAGGAATCAAGTAGACGCTTGAGCCATACAATATCCTGGTCAGTGAGCGACGGAGTCCCACTGGAAGGCGAGGAAGACGCAGGAGTCCCACTCAAAGAGAAGCGCCTCTGATCTGGCTTCTTCTGGCGCAGTCAGACTCAGGGTGACCAGTCCAGGAGAAGTAACCACAGAAGGTGTCACGGCACGATGTGCCCTTCTCAACATAAGGAGGGCGACCCACCCCCCTGAAGGAGCAGGCAGGAGCGGTGAGATGAGTAGACGACACAGGAGCTCGGGCAGCCAACACTGATGAAACCGCAAGCAAACCAGCAGAGCGAAGGCGGGCCTCCTCAGCATGAAGCTCGGCAAGCACCTCTGAGATAGGAACACAACCACGACAAGCAGGTGAGCACGTCGAGGCTCAAACTCAGAATGGAGACGAGATAAGAACTCATGGACCCTCAGAAACTCCAAATCGGACCGTGTAGTCTGATAGCAACGGCAAATCCCACAAACAACTGTCCTAAGGGAGTCAAGCTGGCACCAGATGGCGGAGTACTGAGAATAGAACTCATCAACAGAGGAATCACCTTGCTGGAGCGCGTGCTCCTGACGCGCCACAGATAGGTAGAGAGCATCACTAGAGGGCTGATAGCGCTGACAGAGATAAGATCACATCGCTGCAACTGTGCCAAGTCCCATGAACTCCGAAGCAAACTGAGGGAGGACACTCGCAGTGAGAACAGCAGCAGCACGAGCATCATCATTGCACCACTAAGTGTAAGCAGACAGATCATCGCGGTAGACAGAAAAATCATCTGAATAGGCTGATACCTGTTGATCATAAGCATCAACCGCAGCATCATCGAGAGCCTTGGCTGCATTCCGGTTAGCCTGAGAAGCATCAGCAACAAGAACCGGCGGCGCTGGTGGGATAGGTCCCACTGGAGCAACAGGGCATGGTAGACAAGGGACCTCACCTGAGAGAACACCCCACAGAAGAAGCCCATGCATATGAATGCGCATGAAACCCACAAACTCAACATAGTTGGTGCCATCGAAGATCACCGAGCACCGAGGAACATCGACATAGGCCGAAGAAGCCATGAAGAGCTTCCCTTCCCTTTTCTTTTTTTTTGAAGTCAACTAAGAGAGGAGACCCAATCTAGATCAATCGGGATCGGGAGAAATTGAACAGCACGCTCGCTAGGCCTGGACAAGCGAGCAGGCATGAGCCTGTGCGTACAGGGCAAGTGGGAACCAGCCCGGTCACCCGAGTTGCCGGGCAAGGAGCAGCCAACCGGGGCGCCGACTGAACGGGACGGCCAAAGGCAGGGCCGAGCCGAGCGGAGGCTGGGCGGCCCGGGCGGAGCTGCAGCAGCCGGGGCGGAGCCGCGGCGGCCGGACGGGGCAGAGCAGCGGCAGGACGAGGCGAAGTAAATGAAGAGGAGGAAGAGGGGCAGCAGATCCGAGCTAGGGAGTGGAGAGAAGACGACCGGAGACTGCAGCGCAACGGCCGGAGACTAGGTACGAGGTGCACGGAGTTGCATCACGCGGGAGGAAGGGGCTAACCTAGCATCTGATATCATGTTGGATAATCAGCAGTAACTTTACTGGGGGCCAAAGGCCAAACATATACATGTGTGGTAAAGTGCAAGAAAGCCCTTTATACAATGGGGTTATACAGAAAGGGACTATACACATCTAACATCTTGGACCGCTCACAATTGAATTAATGTGTAGACTGTTTTCTGAAAATTGGTCAATCACAACTTAGCTAATGGTGTATCGAAGAAAAAAGAAAACACATGGCACGGGACTTGAACCTACACCCTTGCGTAAGAAATTGGCTTGCTAACCAAAAAGACGCTGCTATAGCGTGCGCTATGCGGTGGGATCTAGGGCTTGTTTGGTTGCCGTAGGCTACAGTAGCTGCATTGCATAGCCTTCTCAACTCAGCCTGGCTATGCAAATGCAGCCTCAAATGCACTATCTGCAAGTTATTTGGTTGCTTGCGTGCCCTCTTGCCTGCATGGGCTGAACCACACTTCCTGGTGTTTGGTTGCATGCATGTTAGTGGAAAAGCTCAAGGCATGGTGTTTGGTTGTATGCAACGCCTGGTGTGTGATAACCTCTTTGGCTAGTTGGTGAGATTACCAACACACTTCAGCACAACCATGTACCACACATCATAAGCACAACAGAGGATCAACTACTTAACAACATATTTCAGATAAGAAGTACCACACTTCATAACGATTCAACGCATAAACCATAAACAGTTCAAAGCAGACTCGATAGTACTTAGGAAGTATTTGCCCCGGCCCTACTCCTTGGCGGCGAAGGCTTCGTCGTGCTTCCTGCACTTGTTGACGATCTCAACGCCATACTCATCGAAGATGATGACCTTGAGGGTGTCGGGAGTGAAGAGCTTAAACGTCACCATGTAGCCTATCTTGATCTGATGAACGGCTGCGTAGGTGGCCCAACCCTGATCCAAGGTCACCCTGCCATTCGTCAGCTTCACCGTCACCTTTCAGGAGCAGCCGGTGTTGTTCCTGAGCTTGAACTCCGTCGGCACCGCGACGAAGTGCTTCGTGAAGTCCAGGGGCATGGGGACGCACTCAAGCTTCGGTGCAAGGATGACCTTGCAGAAGTGAGTTGGGCCATCCTCCTCATGGTAGTGGGTGTAGTTGCGACGCTTGTTGCTGGGGGCTCCTCCATGCGCTCGTCGCCGCCAGCTGATACGTCCATTTTGCATCATGCTTTTATATCAATATTTATTGCATTATGGGCTATTATTACACATTATATCTCAATACTTATGGCTATTCTCTCTTATTTTACAAGGTTTACCATGAAGAGGGGGATGCCGGCAGCTGGAATTCTGGCTGGAAAAGGAGCAAACATTGGAAACCTATTCTGCACAACTCCAAAAGTCCTGAGACTCCACGAAACAACTTTTTGGATTTAATAAGAATTTATGGGCGAAAGAAATAGGCCAGGGGGCCCACACCCTGTCCAGGAGACAGGGGGCGCCCCCCCTGTAGGGCGCGACCTCCTATCTCCTGGGCCCCCTGGTGGGCCTCCGGCGTCCATCTTCTGCTATATCATCACTTTTACCCTGGAAAAAAAAATTCATGCGCAAGCTTATGGGACAAAACTCCTGCGCAAGTGTCACTCTGAATCCTATGGAGGACACCATGCTGGAGATAGAACTGCAGACAAAGTACTACAATCTGGTTTTTATTGGCCTACTCTCTTCAAAGATGCTCGTAAGTTTGTCTTATCTTGTGATGAATGTCAAAGAATAGGAAACATTAGTAGACGTCAAGAAATGCCTATGAATTATTCTCTTGTTATTGAACCGTTTGATGTTTGGGGCTTTGATTATATGGGACCTTTTCCTGCCTCCAATGGTTATACACATATTTTAGTTGTTGTTGATTACGTTACTAAGTGGGTAGAAGCTATTCCAACTAGTAGTGCTGATCATAACACCTCTATTAAAATGCTTAAAGAAGTTATTTTTCCGAGGTTTGGAGTCCCTAGATATCTTATGACTGATGGTGGTTCACACTTTATTCATGGTGCTTTCCGTAAGATGCTTGCTAAGTATGATGTCAATCATAGAATCGCATCTCCTTATCACCCACAGTCTAGTGGTCAAGCAGAGTTGGGCAATAGGGAGCTCAAATTAACTTTGCAAAAGACTGTGAACAGATCTAGAAAGAATTGGTCCAAAAAACTTGATGATGCATTATGGGCCTATAGAACTGCATACAAAAATCCTATGGGTATGTCTCCTTATAAGATGGTTTATGGAAAAGCATGTCATTTACCTCTTGAACTTGAACATAAGGCATATTGGGCTATTAAAGAGCTCAATTATGACTTCAAACTTGCCGGTGAGAAAAGGTTATTTGATATTACCTCACTTGATGAATGGAGAACCCAAGCATATGAGAATGCCAAGCTTTTCAAAGAAAAAGTCAAACGCTGGCATGATAAGAGGATACAAAAGCGTGAGTTTAACGTAGGTGATTATGTATTATTATTCAACTTTCGTTTAAGATTTTTTGCGGGAAAACTTCTCTCAAAATGGGAAGGTCCCTACGTTATCGAGGAGGTCTATCGTTCTGGTGCTATAAAAATCAACAACTTCGAAGGCACAAATCCGAGGGTCGTAAATGGTCAAAGAATTAAACATTATATTTCAGGTAATCCTATCAATGTTGAAACTAATATTATTGAAACCATAACCCCTGAGGAATACATAAGAGACACTTTCCAGAACGTTCCAGACTCCGAAAAGGCATAGGTACGTGGTACGGTAACTAAACCGACTCCAAAACAACTCTAATGGCAATTTTTATCAGTTTTGGATTATTTAAGAATTTTAGGAAGAAAGAAGTAGTCCGAAAGGGACACGAGGCTCCCATGAGAGAGGAGGCCGCGCTCCCCTGTAGGGCGCCCCCTGTCTCGTGGGCACCTCGTGTGCCTCCCGGACTCTGTTTTCTTGTATGTTATGTATTTTGGTCGGTAAAAATTCATTATATATACTCCCGAAGGTTTTGACCACCGTATCATGCAAATATCCTCTGTTTTCGTTTCGAGCTGTTCCTGTTGCAGAATAAAGCAAGATGTCTTCTCAGGAGTCAGTTGGGGAGAGTCGGGTGTCGCACCCAACGCCAGGTCCAAGAGCAAATAGCAATGCCTATCACTTTGGACCGTCAACGGAGGATGAGATGGAGGCTGATTTGAAAAGAATAGATGCCATGGAGGAGGATCAAGAAGTTACCTCTCGTCTCCGAGCAGAATTCACTATGGGGAACTACCTAGCCTGGCTGTCCCAACTTCGGTCATCCCTTCCAACTCTAGATTTCTTTCTTATGAAAATATGAAAAAGAGTTTCACTTGTTCTCTAGAAGCTATGCAGCATCCTTGGGTAAAAGGAGCTTTGGCCGTTATGGGCAAGCTCCGTAAAGAAATTATGGATCTCAAACAACAAGTCAATAAGCTCGAGGAGGAGAACCGCATCCTAAAGGGCATCATCGCCAAGAAAATCATAACACCAACTGTGAAGAAGGAGAAATAATCATATGGGTATGGGCACTCCCCTTGGCAACTGCCAAGCTTGGGGGAGGTGCCCCGGTATCGTATCACCATCACACTCCTATTTTTACCGCTTTATTTAGTTATCTTGATCTAGTAGATTGAAGTTTTGATATCAAGTAGTTTTGAGTTTTGCATTGTGATCTCTTTATGTAATCGAGTCCGTGTGCTATCTATAATAAAGATTAGTGTTGAGTCAAGGGCTTTGCTATGATTGCTATGATCTTGAGAAAGTAGAAAGAATAAAAGAGTTCATATTGATCTTATGGATAGTGATAACTTCACACATAGAAAGTATGAGGCATAAAAATTGTTGAGAGTTGATGAACGTAGCCTTGGTCATCGTTGCAATTAATAGGAAGTGATAAGGAAAGAGGGGTTCACATATAAATATATTATCTTGAACATCTTTTATGATTGTGAAGCACTCATTAAGTATGACATGCTAAAAGAGTTGATGTTGGACAAGGAAGACAACGTAATGGTTTATGTTTTCCTACATCTCAGTTAAAGTATATTGTCATTGACCTTCCAAACATGTTGAGCTTGCCTTTCCCCCTCATGATAGCCAAAATTCTTGCACCAAGTAGAGATACTACTTGTGCTTCCAAATATCCTCAAACCCAGTTTTGCCATGAGAGTCCACCATACCTACCTATCGATTGAGTAAGATCCTTCAAGTAAGTTGTCATCGGTGCAAGCAATAAAAATTGCTCTCTAAATATGTATGACTTATTAGTGCGGAGAAAATAAGCTTTGTACGAACTTGTTGTGGAAGTAATAAAAGCGACGGACTGCATAATAAAGGTCCACATACAAGGGGCAATATAAAGTGACGTTCTTTTGCATTAAGACTTTATGCATCAGCCCTAAACGCGCATGACAACCTCTGCTTCCCTCTGCGAAGGGCCTATCTTTTACTTTATGTTTTACTTTATGCTTGAGTCAAGGTGATCCTCACCTTTCCCTTTTTCATTTTATCCTTTGGCAACCTCTTCGTGTTTGCAAGATCATGATACATATATCCATTTGGATGTAAGTTGGCATAGGCTATTATTGTTGACATCACCTAAAGGTGAATATGTTGGGAGCCAACACAAGAAGCCCCTATCTTTCTCAGTGTCCGGCTGAAACTCTATAACCACAAGTATTGCATGAGTGTTAACAATTATGGGAGACTACGGGATAGTTGAGTATGTGAGCTTGTTGAAAAACTCTATTGGTGGGGATATAACTATTTGTGTAAGCCGCCCAGGAGGGGCCGGGATACACAAAGAAGACTCACCAGAGGAAGCCCAAGACCAAGCATGAAGATGGCGATTCAAAATAGGGTTTAAGTCCCACAGGTGGCTTAAGGCCCGTTGTAATAAACCGCCATGAATGGCATGACTTGTAACATAAGGTAGCTTTAACTAGTCACCGAGCCGGATACTGTTTATAAGCTGGCCGGGACTCTGTAAGCCACAGGGCGTCAACCCGTGTATATAAGGGGACGACCTGCTGGCGGCTTAGGGCAAGAAACAACTCATCGAGAGTCGGGCATAGCGTATCTCGCTCCCTGGTCATCGAAACATCAATACCAACCCAACTAGACGTAGTCCTTACCTTCACCGTAAGGGGCCGAACTAGTATAAACCCTCTCGTGTCCTTTGTCCCGATTTAACCCCTTCAAGCTTCCTAGTTGCGATGGCTCCACAACTAAGTCCTTTCACGAGGACATCTGACGTGACTATTCCACGACAGTTGGCGCCCACCATGGGGCCAGCGCATGGTGGATTTGAGTTCTTGAAGGGCAACTTCGAAGGGATCAAGGGATACGTAGTGGGCCGGATGACCAAGAGTCATCACGACAAGATCTACATCGACGACGAAGGCTGGGGTCCTGACGCCGGCTCAATTGAGTACGGATACAGGGTCCCCTTCGGCGGAATCCATGTCTTCATCGGCTGGATCGGTGAGCCGGGCCCTGAGCCGGACAACTGCACCGACCTCATCGAGACGGCTCAGCGTGCGAGGAAGACCCGGACTCAACCGGTCATGAGGCGTGCCTTCGTGGGTTGCATCCACGGAGAGGAACTTCCTGAAGGATCTGAAGATAGGGGCGAGACGACTGTCCTCTCAGACGGTGATTCGTCCGCCGGTTCAACAGATTCGTTGTACCAAGTGCAAGACGGCGTGCTCGGGGGCTGTTTCGATGGCATCAGTATTCTGGACCTCTGTGAGTCGCCAAGATGGGCTGGAGTCTTCATGGCTGGGACTCAGCCCGGCTCAAACTCTACAGCTGCTGCAGCAGTAACGTCCGGGTTAGGAGCAGCCGGCACAGGCGTCCCCGTGCGCCCACCGGCTCAGGTGCTGATAGATCTCATGGACAAACTTACGGCCCTGCTGACCGCTACGGTTATTCCTGCGGACAAAGATGAGCATGACGCAGCGGTAGCACAGGTGCGTGAAGAGATAGCTCAGGCGAAGGAGGCCTTGGCAGCTGAGGATACTAGATTAGCTACAGAGCGGGCGGCTCTCGACGCCCGGGCACATCGCTTGCAGTTAGAAGCTTACCAGCTCACGATGAGCCTAAACGCATCCAATGAGGTAATGACGAGGAGACATCAGAAAACTCAGTCCCGTTTGCCTCCGAATTACGACCCTCGGGTTCTTTTTGCGACACCCGGAGCCGGCCCAAGTAACCCGCCAGAGACCAATCAGCTTATGACAGCTGGAACAGGAGGGCCGACTCAGCCTCGGGAGACGGTGCCGCCTCACGTGAGCATGCCACCGCCGCATTATGTGCCAATCCCCCCGGGTCACTTTTCCAACCCCATGGAGAACTTAATTGCAGCTTCAACACGTTTGGCGGCTCTTCCCATGGACGGTGATGACCCGGCGACAGTGGAGACCCGGAGAGTCAGAGAACTTCTTCAGACGGCCTTAGCTCAGCAGGAGACCTATTCTTACAGCCGGGACATAATTCACTCAACTCCCCCGCCTTGGTTAGCACCGCCTCGTCAGAACCGGAGCCCGAGTTACAGCAGGCACATGGAGTCTGAAGCTTTGTCAAGCAACGCCCAACGCCGTAACCAGCCCGGTGGCTATCACCCGGTGCAAGACGGAATATGTCAGGAGAACGAACGAGTGGCTCAGGCAGCGGCTTATCAGGACATCCCGGAGTATCCAACGACTTCTGTTGAGGCGGGAGTAGCCACTAGAACCGGTGGTGTTCCTTGCCTGGTACCGGCTCTGCGCAATGTACGTCTGCCCAAGGACTTCAAGGGACCTTGAAAGATACCGAATTACACGGCCGACTTACAGCCCGGGCCATGGATCGAGAGTTATGAGATGTCCATGGAGCTGTTGGAAGTCAATGACGCGACGATGGCTAAATACTTCACCATGATGTTAGATGGAACAGCCCGGTCTTGGTTGAAGGGTTTGCCACCCAATTCCATTGGTTCATGGGAAGAGTTAAAGGCCCGGTTCATCCAGAACTTCAAGGACACTTGTAAGCAATCTATGTCGATCGTGGACTTGACGAATTGTAAGCAGGGGAGGGAGAATCCACCACCAATTGGGTGCGCCGGGTCAAGGAGATAATTCATTCATCCGACAATATGGATGCCAGCTCTGCAGTCCTTATGTTGGAGAAGAATTGTAGCTTTGAGCCACTGAGGCAGAAGCTGGGGCGCCTTAAACGTGACTGCAAGGATATGGGCACACTGATGGCGGCTTTAGTTAAATATGCCGATTCTGATAGTACCAAGGATCCCGCGTCTGACGATGAGAAGACAGGGAAGGGAAGAAGGAACGGCAATGGAAAGGGTCAACAGCATAACCCGGGGAATCAAAATGGCAATAAGCGTAAGGCGGACGGTAACCCGGAGTTTGTAGCCAATGCCAATGCGCAAGGTAACAATCAGAGGCGTAAGGGCAAACCGCCTCGATCCGGCGGGTCAGGCCCATCTCTCGAACAACTACTCAATGAGCCATGCCCGAGACACGGCACCAGGGAGCGGCCCGCCACACACCTGTGGAAAGATTGCGCGATCATGAAGGCGTTTAAGAACTCCAACACCTATGATGGCCATAATGGGTCTGGTGGCGGTTCAGGAGCTGGCGGTTTCCATGGCCCAGGTGGCGGCTCAGGTTCCGGCTTTCAGGGACGTCAAGGAGGAGGCTATAACCAGCAGCAGTCTGGTCAAGGAGAGCAGCAGCAACAACAGTCGGGTTATCAAAGCAACCGGAAGCAGTTGAATAGTGGGCAGTATCACGTATTTACCACTAGCTTATGCAAAAGTGACTAGAAGGTTCATAAGAGGGCCGTCAATTCTGTTGAGCCGGCAATCCCTCGTTATTTGAGGTGGTCAGAGAAGCCCATCATGTGGAGCAGAGAAGATCATCCTCCGCGGGTCGATAACCCGGGTTAGTTGGCCTTGGTGGTGGCACCTCAGGTTGGTGGGTATAAGTTCACTAAGGTGCTCATGGACGGGGGTAGTAGCATCAATATCCTCTACTATGAGACCTTTCGACGCATGGGATTAACTGATAAAAATCTGAGAACATCCAACATTGTTTTCCATGGAGTTGTCCCTGGTAAGTCGGCTTACCCAGTTGGCAAGATTGAGCTGGAGGTAGCCCTTGGAGACGAATATGACTCCAGAGCTGAGAAGTTGATGTTTGAGGTGGTCAAAATCAGGAGCCCATATCACGCTCTGTTTGGGCGGCCGGCTTATTCTAAGTTTATGGCCCGGTCGTGCTATGTTTATTTGCATCTCAAGATGCCGGGTCACAAGGGCACCATCACTGTACATGGCAGTCGGGAGGTAGCACTGGAGTGTGAAGAGGGCGATGCGGCTTATGCTGAGTCGGCCTGCGCAGCGGAAGAGCTCAAATTTTATCAAGATAATGTTGACCCGACGGATATGACATCCCTGAAGAAGCCAACTACAGAGCACGACCCGGCGTTGAAGTTTAAGTCGGCAACTGAGACGAAGCTCGTTGACTTTACCCCGGGTGACCCTTCTAAGCAGTTCAGCATCAGCAGCAATTTGGATCCCAAATAGGAAAGCACGCTCATCGAGTTCATCCGTGAGAACCGGGACATCTTTGCATGGAAACCTTCTGACATGCCGGGTGTACCGAGGGAACTCGCTGAGCACACTCTCAATATTGATCCAAAGTATAAGCCGGTCAGGCAGTTTCTTCGGCATTTTAACGAAGAGAGACGAAAAGCTATTGGAGAGGAAGTCGCCCGGCTCTTGGCGGCCGGGTTTATCATTGAAGTTTTTCACCCGGAGTGGTTGGCTAACCCGGTGCTTGTCCTAAAAAAGAACGGCACCTGGCGGATGTGTGTGGATTACACGGACTTAAACAAGGCTTGTCCGGCTGATCCCTTTGCTCTTCCCCGTATTGATCAAATCATTGATGCTACGGCGGATTGTGAACGTTTGAGTTTTTTGGATGCTTACTCTGGTTATCATCAGATCAAAATGGCAGTTAAGGACCAGGAGAAGACGGCTTTCATCACTCTGTTTGGAGCCTTCTGCTATATATCTATGCCGTTTGGGCTCAAAAGTGCCCAGGCGACTTATCAGCGGTGTGTGCAGAACTGTTTGCACGATCAGATTGGGCGTAATGTTCATGCTTACGTGGATGACATTGTGGTGAAGTCCAGAGAAAAGGAGACCTTGATATCTGATTTGAAGGAGACCTTTGATAATCTCCGGGTTTACAAGATGATGCTTAACCCGGCCAAGTGTGTGTTTGGCGTTCCTGCGGGCAAGCTCTTGGGCTTTCTGGTGTCCAACAGAGGCATCGAAGCTAACCCGGAGAAGATTAAGGCGATTACCTCTGGCTAAGCCGGCATGCATCAATGATGTTCAGCAACTGGCGGGTCGTGTTGCCGCCTTAAGTCGGTTCATAAGTCGGCTAGGTGAGAAGGCCCTCCCATTATATCAGATGATGAAGAAAACTGACACTTTTGTCTGGAGCGAGGCCACTGATGCTGCTTTTGAGGACTTGAAGAGACAATTGTCTGAACCGCCGGTTCTCGCGGCTCCAATTGATAAAGAGCCTTTGTTGTTATATGTGGCTGCCAATTCACGAGCCGTCAGCGTTGCCATTATGGTGGAGCGTCAGGAAGCTGGCAAGGAGCATCCTGTTCAACGGCCGGTTTACTACATCAGTGAGGTGCTCATTGAATCTAAGCAAAGGTAGCCACATTGGCAGAAGCTTGTTTACGGGGTGTTTATGGCCAACCGGAAGTTGAAGCAATACTTTCAAAGCCACCCTATAACTGTGGTAAGTTCTGCCCCTTTGGGAGACATCATTCAGAATAGGGAGGCCACAGGACGAGTCGCCAAGTGGGCCATTGAGTTTGGGCCTCACGATTTGAAGTATATGCCACGTACTGCTATTAAGTCTCAGGCCTTGGTGGACTTTATCAATGATTGGACAGAGTTACAGGCCCCTGAGGAGAAGCCGGATAACACATATTGGACGATTCACTTTGATGGGTCCAAGCAGCTAGAAGGCTCGGGGGCTGGAGTGGTGTTAACTTCCCCTCGAGGTGACAAATTTTGTTATGTACTCCGACTTATGTTTCCATGTACTAACAATGCAGCTGAGTACGAGGCCTTACTCCATGGTCTCCGGATGGCTAAGGAGATGAACTTAAGCCAGGTAAGATGCTTGGGCGACTCAGATCTTGTGGCTCAACAAGTGTCAGGCAAGTGGGATTCCAAGGACCCCCTTATGGCGGCTTATCGTCGTGAAGTAGATGCTGTCGCTAGTCACTTCACGGGTTATCAAGTGGAGCACATCGATCGAAGGAAGAATGAGGCGGCTGATGCTTTAAGCCGGTTGGGATCCCAACGTAAGCCGGTGCCGCCCAATACCTTTCTCGATGTGTTGCATAACCCTTCTGTCAAGGTGCCTACCGAGGAATAGCTAGCAGTGCCAGACCCGGAGGCACAGCTGGTGGCGGCTCTTCACGTTATGCCGGATTGGACAGTGCCCTACTTGGCTTATATGACCCGGGGTGAGTTGCCGGAGGATGAGACCTTGGCGAGACAAATCATCAGGCGCTCCAAATCCATGACGATTGTTAACGGCGAGTTACATCACCTAAGCGTCACGGGGGTGTTTCAACGCTGTGTGTCACCTACAGAAGGCCAAGAAATACTTCGTGAGATCCATGAAGGGGATTGTGGCCATCATGCCGGGTCAAAATCTCTTGTAGCCAAGGCTTTTCGTCATGGTTTCTATTGGCTGACGGCTCATGCTGATGCAGAGGATCTGGTCAGTAAATGTGATGGTTGTCAAAAGTTCTCACGACGAGCTCATGTGCCGGCTCAAGAATTAAGGATGATCCCAATCACTTGGCCATTTGCAGTCTAGGGGCTTGACATGGTTGGACCTTTCAAAAGGTCTAAAGATAAAAAGACACATCTACTGGTGGCAGTGGACAAGTTTACCAAGTGGGTTGAGGCAGAGCCGGTCAGTAAGTGTGATGCAGCCACGGCGGTTCAGTTCATGAAAAAGGTGATCTTTCGTTTTGGTTTTCCACATAGCATCATAACTGATAATGGCACTAACCTCTCCAAGGGTGCCATGGAAGAGTTCTGTCAAAGAGAACATATCCGGCTTGATGTTTTGGCTGTTGCTCATCCTCAATCCAATGGTCAAGCAGAAAGAGCTAATCAAGAGATCCTGAAAGGTATCAAACCCCGGCTCTTAGTCCCCTTACAGCGGACTCCGGTTTGTTGGATGGAGGAGTTACCTTCCGTGTTATGGAGTATCAACACTATGCCTAATAGATCTACAGGCTACACGCCTTTCTTTATGGTGTATGGTGCAGAGGCGGTCCTGCCAAGTGACATCCGACATGATTCACCCCGCATGGCGGCTTACGTTGAGGCTGACAACGAAGAAGCTCGTCAGAATGCACTTAACCTGTTGGATGAGGAGCGAGACTTGGCAATAGCCTGCTCGGCGATTTATCAACAAGACCTGCGTCGCTATCACAGCCGCCGGGTTAGGAGCAGAACCTTTCATGAAGGCGACTTGGTGCTCCGGCTCATCCAGGATCAGTCTAATATGCACAAGCTATCCCCGCCTTGGGAAGGGCCCTTTGTGGTCAGCAAGAATCTGCACAACGGGTCATATTATCTCATCGATATTCGAGAGCACAAGGACTCACTTAAGTCGGAGGAGGAGACCCGCCGGCCGTGGAATATAGCTCATCTCCGGCCTTACTATACTTAAGTCACCAGTTCTTAAGATATATATACTTTTGACGATGTACATATTATATAAAGCAATAAAGCAGGACCTCTGTCCTTTTTTCCATAAAGAATGTTTTATGTCTTCTTTATCAGGTGATGGACACTACCAATAGGGGACGGATCATATGTGAATCTGGCTTTCTCTTTGGTCCGGCTTATGATCATATCTGAATCTAGCCATGGTCACTTGGGGGCTTCCTGTTCAAACATAGGTCGTATTCGAACCAAAGAGAACATAGCTGTCGATACCCTTTTGATTAGCAAACTACTGAACCTACTTGGGGGCTTCTTGATCGTATCCGAATCATAGCTCAACCCCTTTGGGAATCGACATGGATCGTATTCGAATCAGCATCGCTAAACAACTCTTAAGGTCACTTGGGGGCTTCATGTTCAAACATGGGTCGTATTCGAACCAAAGAGAACATAGCTGTCGATACCCACTTTGATCGGCATCGCCAACGCCACTGGGGGCTATATGATCATATTCGAATCTTAGCTTAACCCCTTTGAAATGGTTTACTGATCGTATTTGAATCAGAAGCCTCAAAATTTTTATCTATTTTTATACAATCGCAAGTATTTGAGTTGTCACAAATATCATATGTGCCGGCTCTTACAGAGTTGAGTTATCAACTTCACTGTCCGGGTCACATTCCGGGTTATCAATACTCTATAACCCCCTGGTGCAGTAAACCGCCCAGGAATTTTTTTACTTGTTTTATGTGCAGGGTAAGGTAAAGCAAGTTAAACATCAAGGAAATACATGGTTAACATAAGCCGGCAAAATATAGTGATGGCGGCTTAAAAAAGTAACAAGCACCATAAACATGCGCAAGGGCATGACCAACATTAAGAAGTTTTTCTATCCTATTACAAGACTCCCCGAGTCTAAACAAGTGAAGCATTGTTTTTGCAAAAGTTATAACACGCCTGGAGGCTCATTCCTCCGTCTGGCTTGACGACTCCGGGTTATCCTTCTCCGCATCTCCTTCGGTTGTTTTGTCCTGGAAGGTGGACGAGGCCCGGTCAATGCCGCTCAAGGCTTCAAATTCAGCCTCATCATCTATTAAACTGGCCGGGTCCACTTCAGGGGCAAAGGTATGCTTACGTGTTGGAGGGATCAGGCTGACTTGGTCATATGGGATGTTTGGGATTCTCCGGTTCTCGCTATCATAGCCCGGCGAATACTTAGTAAGATCAGTATCATTCCCAATGAGAGTCGCCAGGGGACGTACGACTTTGACACAGGCAGTGAAGTCTTGGTCGTCAAAGGCAGTGCCGTCCTCCTTCAGGCTTGGATATCTGAGAGAGAGATCAACAAGGTCAAGTTCTGGCACCCATGCTCTTGCCCAGCTTAATGCGGCCACAGCTCCGGCTCTTGCAGATGCCCGCCTTAAATCCTGAATTCGTTGAGGTAGCACCGAAAGATGCCTCAACACATCTTGTAGAAGGCTAGGAGTGGTATTTGATAAGGCCACAACGGCCAAAGCACGTTGTGACCCGGAGTACAGCTGCTCCACTAAGGTGTACACCGCCTTAAGCTTGATCAACATATTTTCCTTCAGATTGGTACTCCTGGGGCCTGTATGTTCACAGGTATAACAGTAAGCCGAAGGTGACTATTACAATAACCCTTGGAAGATTACAATATCTAAGGTTTTTTAGAACGAGTTACCGAAGATGGCTGAGACCATTTGGGATATCTGTCGTTTTAAGTCGGACAGCTCGGTTGTTGCCTCGGCAAGAGATGCTTCTGCTGTTTCAGCCCGAGTCACCAGTGAAGCCCTCTCATCAACCCAAGTTTTCTTCTTCAATTCAAATTTTTTTCTTCAGCTTCTCTTGTTTAGAGACACTGAATTCAAACTTGGAGTTGGCTTTCTGAGTTTTGAGCTCTTGGGTTTTCAACTGGCTCTTCAGATCAGCAATTTCCGACTCAAATTGACTTATGGTGGCCTGCATTGACATCAGGTTATGGTAAGAATCATGGTAAGATAACATTCAAGTCCCAAACACTTTACAAGTAAAGATACTTGGCACTTGGGGGCTAATGTATGCTTAAAGAATTTTTTAACCTATCCTATCGAGTCATACATATTAAGTCTCAAACACTTTACAAGTAAAGATACTTGACACTTGGGGGCTAATGTGTAATACAAATTCAAAGTCTCATGCCATCACTGGGTTAAATGTATTCACTTTAAACCGGACAAACTAACAGTAAGTAGATTTCTAAGTCTACAGCATATTCATTCATAAGCAATAGACTTGGGGGCTGGTACAGTAAGTAAGGTTCAGGAGAAAAGCATAAATTATACCTCGGATTTGTGTTGTATTTGCTTCACCATGTCAATTTCCAGGTCACGACTATTGTGTACTTGGTTCAGATAACCCGAGACTATATCACCAATACTTAGGTGAGCATAATCAGTGATGTCCTGTTTGGCTTTCCGACGTTGAGCAAACTCCTCCTTGGCAGTGCATTGGGCAAGAACAGTAGGCCGGCCCGGTTCAACATATTGACTTTTCACAATTTCAACTTCCGGGTCAGTCGTTTTGACCAGACTAGGAACTTCCGGGTTATCAGAATTGTGGATAACATCTTCTGCAGGCGGGTCAGAGGTTGGCACCGGAATGTCAGAAGCCGGTACAGGTGGTGGCTGATGAGTGGAGCTGTCAGGAATGGATGAGTCAAGCGCCGGTTCAGTGACCACCGGGTCTCGGGATGGTTTATTCTTCTTTGCCCTCTTGCTGGGTTTCACTTGCAGGCTGTCAATCAAAGTGGAAGGATGAGTATCAAATTATAAGTATGGAAAAACTTAAGGAAAGAAAGGTTACATTACCCGGGAGCTGTTTTAAAAGCTGACATGTTTGATTGCATCGACTCGTTAGAGGAAGGAGAGGTATCCTGATAATTGGAGTCAGATGGATTGAGAGGTTGGCGAATTAAACCCGCTAAAGGTAAAGCAGAGCGTAAGTCGGAGATAACCTCGGTCCGACGCTTCCTGGTTGCGTCAGGTAAGCCGGAGGAGAGTTCTGCGTCCTGGTTGGCCCGAGTCTGCCACCGGTTTTCAAACTGTTGTTGCTTCAAAAGAAATTGAGGATATTGGTAAGCTAGAGGATGTGAAAATCTTACTTTTCGGGTCACCCTTCGGATTTTTTGTGTTAGCAAAGGCTCTGAGTCGGGGGAGATTATAGTTACCTCTTCGTCAATTGCTTGACTGTTCCCTGTATCCTCCTGAAAGGATAAAATGTCAGTAAAATAACGACAAAGGAGTTAAAGAAAATTAAAAGACTACCTCTTCCTCATCCGAAGAAGAGTCATCCAATTTAAGCATATCGGAGGCATTGGGTTTCTTCTTCTTTGAGGTGCCCGTCTTGGCGGCTTTCCTTTCAGTCTTCTTGGCTGCCCTGGCCTGTTTGGCAGCCTCATGGTCATACTTGACCTTCCAGAAATTATCACCGGCCTGTGGAAAAGATAAGGAATCATAAGTACAAGAAGGTATAATATGTTCAAAAGTATTTATGAAGATTAGTAACTTACCGCAGGAGCCGGGTTCTTCTTGCAGAAGGGAAGTAAACCGAAGGTATTACTAGTTACAGTGCCCTCCTTCAAAAGTGACTGGACTGTAGCATCTACCACATCATCTGGTAAGTCATCGGGACTATGACGCATTGGGTCCTCCTTCTCGCCTGTGTAAGTACACATTAAGCCGGAGCGGCGGCTTAATGGTAGTATCCGCCAGGTGACCCAGACCCGGACCAAATCGATGCCACATAACCCGTTGCCTAAAAGGGCTTTGATCTTCTTAATGGTGGGATTAAGAGGCAGGCGCTCAACAGCAATCAACTTGTCCGCCAGATGGTGGTTGGATTCAAGGCGCAGGGCGCGAAAGCCGGGCAGAGGGCTCTCATCAGCCGGTGATGTGTCTTGACAATAGAACCACGTTTGGTTCCAATCCTTCGGGTGACTTGGCAGCTCAGCATAAGAAAAAAGAAAATCTGTCCGCCGCTGGATTGAGATGCTGCCAAGTTCAAGGATAGGCCCGTTGGCACATTCATTCTGCCAGTTCAAATAAAAAAGTTCTCTGAACAAAAGTAGACTTGGCTCCTCTCCCAAGTACACCTCGCAGAAGACTTGAAAATTGCAAAGATTTGACACGGAATTGGGTCCAATGTCTTGAGGTCTAAGGTCAAAGAAATTCAAAACTTCCCTAGAATTTTGAGTCGGGAGGGGCAAATCCCCGGTTCATGTGATCCATAAACACTATTACCTCCCCATCTTTGGGTTGAGGTATCTCTTCAGATGGGTGAGGGGCATGATAAGACATGACCTCTTTCTTTGGCAGATGGCCAGACTTCACGAACTCGGCAAGTTTGTTTTTGGTCACTGTGGATGGGACCCAATTGCAAGTCACAGGGGCTTTGGCCGCCTTAGGAGCCATGACAACAGTTGGCCTACGACAAAATAAGAAAGCTCCGGTTCAACTTTAACCCGGGAGAAATATCTAAGTTATTTAAAGTGGCGGCTTAAAAAAGGGGCCCAATGATATAAGGGTGATTGTGCAAACAATATTTAAGCCGTTACCAGTGTCAAGAGCAATTCAAGAATTCTTAAAGATCATGAGAAGAAGGCAAGGCTTAAAGTTCAGTATCACTTATTTAAACCGGACACCTGGACAGCGGTGTTTAAAGGGCATTTTCCAGAAGAAGCTTTCCGGGTGATAGAAACAAGTTTCACAGACGACAGCTATTATTCTGGATCAAATTATTGCTCTGAAAGAAAAAATTTCTAGACCTAAAAACAGGGCAGAGAAGTTCATACGTTTGAAGAGGGTTTTTAAACGAGGAAAATGAGATCTATTTCTATGCAAGATCAATACAAACAACTACCGCATCAGTTCTGCACAGTTTTACGATCTAAACGGGGCATTGGAGGTGAAAACTAGCGAGGGTTTGCGTCGGGCAGTGATGAACGCCGACAAACTCAGCGGAGTTCCAATGCAGATCTAAGAAAGGAGAGGAGAGGAACTCATGGATGAGGATGAGCTGCGGAGGTTCGCCGTCGTTTTCTGGTCAGAATCAGGTAGATGCAGCGGCCTGAGTCGATGAAGACGAGGGGTTCGACGACGGTGGCGGCGGAGCTCGAATGGCAGAGAGGAGAGGAAGAAGATGACTGGAAGGAGAAGAATGAAAGACCTAAAGTCGCGCCTATTTATAGGGAGAGGATAACTGAGACGGTGCGGGAAACGAGGAGATAAGGATTACTATCCAGCGGCCCCGACGCCTTGATTTTCGGGACAATCAATAAAAGCAGAGATCCGTTGAAGGATACGATGGAATAGAAAATGAATTAAAGAAAGGATGACGTCACGCCGGGTTAAGATGGATCTAGAAGATGACGTCACGGCGGGTTAAAGAAAGCCCTCTGTATAGTCAGAAGACTGAAGATTTATTCTTTAGAAGTATATTTTTAAGATTAACATGAACAGGTTCAAATCAATCTGGGGCCTAATGTTGGGGATATAACTATTTGTGTAAGCCGCCCAGGAGGGGCCGGGTTACACAAAAAAGACTCGCCAGAGGAAGCCCAAGACCAAGCATGAAGATGGCGATTCAATATAGGGTTTAAGGCCCACAGGCGGCTTAAGGCCCGTTGTAATAAACCGCCATGATGGCATGACTTGTAACATAAGGTAGATTTAACTAGTCACCGAGCCGGACACTATTTATAAGCCGGCCGGGACTCTGTAAGCCACAGGGCGTCAACCCGTGTATATAAGGGGACGACCTGCTGGCGTCTTAGGGCAAGAAACAACTCATCGAGAGCCGGGCATAGCGTATCTCGCTCCCTGGTCATCGAAACATCAATACCAACCCAACTAGACGTAGGCCTTACCTTCACCATAAGGGGCCGAACTAGTATAAACCATCTTGTGTCCTTTGTCCAGATTTAACCCCTTCAAGCTTCCTAGTTGCGATGGCTCCACAACTAAGTCCTTTCACGAGGACATCTGACGTGACTATTCCACGACATCTATTATTGACTCTTTCTGATGTTACAAGAAATTGCAATTGCTTCAATGACTGAGATTATAGTTTGTTAGTTCCCAATGAAGTTTTTGAACCTTACTTGACATTGTGAATTGCTTATTACTTGAACATAGGAAATCATATGACAAAAATCTATATATGTTGCTGTTATTAGAATGATCATGATGCCCTCATGTCTGTATTTTTATTTTTATCGACACCTCTATCTCTAAACATGTGGACATATTTTTCGATTTCAGCTTTCGCTTGAGGACAAGCGAGGTCTAAGCTTGGGGGAGTTGATACGTCCATTTTGCATCATGCTTTTATATCAATATTTATTGCATTATGGGCTGTTATTACACATAATATCTCAATACTTATGGCTATTCTCTCTTATTTTACAAGGTTACCATGAAGAGGGGGGATGCCGGCAGCTGGAATTCTGGCTGGAAAAGGAGCAAACATTGGAAACCTATTCTGCACAACTCCAAAAGTCCTGAGACTCCACGAAACAACTTTTTGGATTTAATAAGAATTTATGGGCGAAAGAAATAGGCCAGGGGGCCCACACCCTGTCCAGGAGACAGGGGGCGCCCCCCCTGTAGGGCGCGGCCTCCTATCTCCTAGGCCCCCTGGTGGGCCTCCGGCGTCCATCTTCTGCTATATCATCACTTTTACCCTGGAAAAAATCGTGGGCAAGCTTACGGGACGAAACTCCACCGCCACGAAGCGGAACCTTGGCGGAATTAATCTAGGGCTCTGGCGGAGCTGTTCTGCCAGGGACACTTCCCTCCAGGAGGGGGAAATTATCACCAACGTCATCACCAACGATCCTCTCATCGAGAGGGGGTCAATCTCCATCAACATCTTCACCAGCACCATCTCCTCTCAAAACCCTAGTTCATCTCTTGTATCCAATCTTGTATCAAAACCACAAATTGGTACCTGTGGGTTGCTAGTAGTGTTGATTACTCCTTGTAATTGATGCTAATTGGTTTACTTGGTGGAAGATCATATGTTCAGATCCTTTATGCATATTATTACTCCTCTGATTATGAACATGAATATGCTTTGTGAGTAGTTATGTTTGTTCCTGAGGACATGGGTGAAGTCTTGCTATTAGTAGTCATGTGAATTTGGTATTCGTTCAATATTTTGATGAGATGTATGTTGTCTTTTACTCTAGTGGTGTTATGTGAACATCGACTACATGACACTTCACCATTATTTGGGCCTAGAGGAAGGCATGGGGAAGTAATAAGTAGATGATGGGTTGCTAGAGTGACAGAAGCTTAAACCCTAGTTTATGCGTTGCTTCGTTAGGGGTTAATATGGACCCATATGTTTAATGTTGTGGTTAGGTTTACCTTAATACTCCTTTTTGTAGTTGCGGATGCTTGCAATAGGGGTTAATCATAAGTGGGATGCTTGTCCAAGTTAGGGCAGTACCCAAGTACCGGTCCACCCACATATCAAATTATCAAAGTACCGAACGCGAATCATATGAACGTGATGAAAACTAGCTTGACGATAATTCCCAATGTGTCCTGGGAGATCCTTCTTCATTATTAGAATTTGTCCAGGCTTATCCTTTGCTATCTAAAGGATTGGGCCACCTTGCTACACTTTATTTACTTTATTTACTTTTTGCTCGTTACTATTTATCTTATCACAAAACTATCTATCACCTACTATTTCAGTGCTTGAGAGAAAACCTTATCCAAAACCGCTTATCATTTCCTTCTGCTCCTCGTTGGTTCGACACTCTTACTTATCGAAAGGACTACGATAGATCCCCTACACTTGTGGGTCATCACCAACCTCAGGCGTCTTCGGTTGTTCCTCGGCGGTGGGCGGCAGCACAACCTCATCGGACATTGGATGAAGGAGTTGCTTGCCCTTGTTGTCAACGACCGGGAGCACCTCCGTGCCAATCTCATTGCTCTCCTTGATCTGCACACAATTCATGGAGTCAAGCACAACACAGAGTTCATGGCTTATTGAAGAGCATGTAGTTAAAATAGCATGACTGTCACCCTTCCTCCTCTCCATCGCGCCTATATTTACTCGCCCTTCCCACCACTACTTACCTACCCCCTCTCTTCTCTCACTATAAACCTTCCCCCTCTCCATCGCTATTAGCTCCAGCTCCAGCTCCAACGCCAACCCCTTCCCTTAGGGTATTGGCTGGAGGGCCTTCTTTCTCGGGTGGTCGGCTGGTGACCGCACCAAGTTCGAGAACACCATGGAGGTGCGCTCGAACTTCGGCTCCATGCCTGAGATGCAGAAGGAATCTAATGCAATGCTCATGAGGGCCAATGCACAAGAGTTGAAGATGGTCCTGACCCAGCGAAGGGCGCGATGGCAGTCAACATCATTCGCTAAGCCATGAATCAGGCTGTCTCCAACGATGCTAAACAGAGCAATAAGTGGTGCAAGTACAAGAACTATTGGGCTCCTAATGACTGCCATGCCGCAGTGTACTGGGAGACGGCAATTGTGCCGTCGGCGGTCATCAGTGGGGAGCCTAAGGAGGAGGAAGAACCGGTGCAGATGCCAGTGAGGGCACCGGAGCCAGGCCGTCGTATCTGGCAGATCGACCTCGAATCCGCTGAGGACGACGACGACGATGACCCGCCGCCCCGCATGGCGATGAACAAGAAGATTAAGGCCAGCCACTCGACCCGCCGCTCCGCACGCCGGTGACGGCGGCCGCGGTTAGCCAGTGTCTGTTCTGTACCCCCAATCCCCCTTCTACTCCATCCGCATCTACCTCTATTCCGATCTTGCATGAACTACTATGAACTCGTATGTACTCGTATGAACTACTATGAACTGCCATGCTTATCTACCTCTATTCCCCATTCCCCTCTCCGTCGTGGATCGAATCTACCGCCGGATCGAACGCAAAAAAGTAGTGCACGACGAACAGAGAAGTGCTTACCGCCATTGCCGCGGGCCAGGTGATGATCCGCTCACCGGTGATGGAGTGCGGTGGTCTTCTTGCTCTCCTCCGATCCACCGCCACCGGTGAGAGTTGGGAGAGTGGGGGAGTGGGGAGAGGGAGCGGTGATGGGCGGTGAGGCTAATAACTGCCGGCGCTTCGGGAAGCAACGCGGCTTCTCGAGCGTGGTCACGCGTGTGCAGCCGCCGCCGCCAACGTGCACCGCTCGGGCCCTGGAGAAACTGCCAATAAGGGCGTTCTCAGGGAACCAGGCCTAGGAGTGCTTTAAGGTTCGTGCCATGTGGGCCGAACAGTAAAATTAGGCAACCAACCAGCCCATTTGCGTCCCGCGCGAGCCAGGATGGGCCTCATGCAAGCAACCAAACACGCCCCTAGTGGTTGCCCATTTTAGATAAGTTCACATATACGAACCACCCCTTCCGTTGAAAAAGAAAGTTTCATCTCACCCCGTGTTGCCACGTTCTACAAAAAAAAGAAAAAAATCTTACCTAGCTGACGTTCATTGGGAGAGTGATGGCAATTAACCCATTTTGATGGTTGTTTTAGTTTTGAGACAAGATCAAATTGTGCAGTTTAAACAAAAATTTGCCTTCTCTGAGAAAAACTACCATGTCACTCTGAAGAAACTATCATCCTTCCCAACTAAAACTGTCAGCAAAATCGTCCACAAATGCCACCCCTCCTGACGAACGTTCGCCAGCTAAGGGGGGTAAAAAAGGGACCCTATTAGAACATTAACTTGTTTGTGTATGAGATGCAGCCATCAGTTTATATTATTTCTTCCTTCCAGATTTATTGGACCGGCTAGCGGAATTGCTACGATTCGGAGCATCTATAGTCGGGCGCCTCAAACTGGTCTCAAATGCCTGGGCAGGCGGCCTGGTCACAAACCGATAAAAAAACGACCGGTCGGGCTGACCGGCACACGTCACATCCATCCCAAATCTGGCGCAGATATGGGGCGGTCCGGATGCGTCCGCCACGTCGGACTGGCGTTTGAGAACCACACGAAATCACTCGGAAATGTAACGGTCCGACGGTCATCTCCTCTGTGAGTGTTTTAACATCACATGATGCCGCTCTGGCTTACCTCCCGAGGGCCAAAATTCGGCTCTTTAAGTCGGGAGACGACCCCCAGCCCTACCACATTCGCTCCCTCCCTTCCCATGCCGCTAGCCCGAGCCGCATCCACTTTTCTCCCTCCTGTCCTCTCTCTTCGCTCGCCGCCATGACAGCCATGGCCCGGCAGAGGGTGACCACCTACACTGTGCTGATAGAAGAGCGTCGCCTCCAGCTGCTCGAGGAGATCCGGGCTAGGTGCGTCGCCCGGATCGAACTGGCCTACCTCCGGACTCGCCGGAGCCAGATGAGGAGGAGGACGGGAAGCAGCAGCCGGAGGCGGACCAGGACCCCCAGCCCATGGGGGGGGCTGGTCTGTAGGAGGAGGCAGAGCCGACTGCAGGCTTTGCCATGGAGGACGCCATGGCGGAGTTTGAGGTCGCCCAAACAGAGAAGATGGTGGAGCAGACTGTCATTCTGGAGTCCATCCTAGATGAGGAGGCGATGGAGGCCAACTGGCACTTCATCCGTCAGCAAAGGCCGGAGATTGACGAAATCTTCGCCTCTAGTGAGTCCAACGACGAGCCGAGTTGTCGCTAGCGCCCATCTACCCAGAGCCCAACATGGAGATCGTGATGATGAGTAGTCTAGGTAGATAGGATATCCACGTACTATGTTGCTTTTTATTCTACATGGTTTGTATGGATTTGAGTATCAAGTTTGAGGTACTTGATGCGGCACACGAATTTTAAGGTGTGGCTGGTCGGTGTCCGCGCACGCCGCCCGTCTGAGAGCCTGGACTTCATGTCCGTGGCTATAGTCTACACATGCTCTTAGGCAGAGCACTAATTGTGGCCCTATTTGTTGCCGCTAACTGAGACACTAACATGTTTCCATTAAGAAATATGGCATGCATATTTGTTTTTGCAGGAATTTTATATCTATCCATCAAACATCATATAGCATTACAAAGAAGATCGAGGTCCCCATTCGTTGCCGAAACCTTAACCTTGACCCCATCCTTCATGGGCTCCCCGCAAAGAGAGCTTCCTTCATGCTAAAATACTTGGGGCTGCCCTTGTTGGTGTGGAAGCTCAGACGTGCCGACTTTCAGCACCTGGAGGATCAGGTTGCAGGAAGGCTTGTACCTTGGGAAGGGAGATTCATTGCAACTCCGGGCCGAGTAGTTTTGGTCAAATCGGCCATGACTTCGCAGGTTGTCTTCACTGCTACTGCACTTCCCATCCCTAGGGGCACCCTGAACAACATCTCCAAGATTGAGCGAGCGTTCCTTTGGTTGGCCTCGCACAAGACGACTGGGGCCAAGTGTAAAGTCAATTGGGAGCGCATCTGTAGACCCAAGGACCTTGGGGGCCTTGGGGTGCGACACCTGGAGAAGTTCTATCGAGCGCTTCGTTTACGCTGGCTCTGGCTTGAATGGACTGTGCCGACGAGATTGTTGGTTGGCCTGGGTAACATATGTGATGAGGAGGATAAGCTCTTTTTTTATGCATGCACGACCATCACCATCGGCAACGGCGCTCGTGCACCCTTCTGGTAGTCCCCTTGGCTAAACGGGTGCAAGCCCAAGGACATCGCCCCCCTGATCTTTGAGGCATCGTCTCGAAAGCAATGGAAGGTCAGGGAAGCTTTGCATAATGAAGCATGGATTAGCAAAATCAACCCTACATCTGCGTTCTCTTTTGACCACCTGAGACAATTCCTGGAGTTGTGGACTTCCATCCATGGCATTAGTCTGGATGAGCATGCCGAGGACTCCATCATTTGGAAGCATATGTCTCAGGAGAATACACTGCTTCCTCAGTGTACAATGCGCAATTTCTATCCATCACTCGCACAGACATGTGCAAGGTCGTTTGGAAGACCTGGGCGCCCCGAACGTCAAATTCCTCGCGTGGCTTGCTTTACAAAACAGGATTTGGACAGCTGACCGGTTGGCCAAGAGGGGGTGGCCAAACTGTGGCCCTTGTCCTCTTTGCCGCAGGGACCTGGAAACTGTCGAGCACCTCTTCTTTGGCTGCTGCGACACGCTAAGACTATGGGGCTTGGTGAAGGACTGGCTTCAACTTGTTAGCTTGGACGTTGCAGTTTGGGCGAACTATAGGAGTATCAAGGACTGGTGGTTCGACATGGTCTCCACCCAGAGGATCCAAGGAAGCGCGATGTCTTCCCTCACTATGTAGTATGCAAGTTGATTTGGGATGAAAGGAACGCAAGGGTTTTTTGACGCAACTATGCTCCTCCAACTATCCTTCTTCGCACCATCTAGAAAGCGACGATTCTTTGGGCGACCGCGGGGGCGAAACATTTGGGACACATTCTACCGGGATAATAGTGCGGGTGTGTTATGCACCCCATGCTTGGGGCTTTTAATTTCTTGTCCTCTATAACTTTGAAAGACCTTCCCTCTCTTAATAATTAATGAAAAGGGGCAAATCTTTTGCCCCACGTTTCAAAAAAAGGACCAGCCAGTGTTTCTTGGCCTTGAGAGACAACACGGGGATTGCCTGGGTGGCGCTGGCATCTAGTAGTAGCTTCCTCGCACTCGTCGGATTCCGCGGGCAGCGAATACGAGAGTGAGAAGGTCTGCCCGATCCCAAGCATCATCGTCGATGGGCTCGGTAGTATAAGGCTAGTTGTAATTCTAGTATCATAGCAAGTATTATGCATGCTAACTAGGTAATTTTGGTGAGGTGTCATGAAATTAAATGAAGAAAGAGATGGTTGAGTATCATATCATGATACCGAATCATAATAAATGCTATGGTACTATGTGTCATGCATGGCAATAAATAAAGTACTACATGATACTAAGATATGATACAATGCATTAGGAAGGTAGTATCATACACTATTATCATATGCATGATACCAATATGTGATACTCCCCATTACAACCAGACTAAAAGGCCACCGATAGACACACGCCCTGTAATTATGATGCCTAATTATGACGGTCTAGAAGAATTATGATGCCTAATTATCGATGACTATTCATTTCTGAGCCGGGGCACATCCGCTCCCGGTAAACGGTAAATTAAAAAAAGATTCTTTTTTGCATATAAGATGTTCAAGTGCGTGATGTACGTGCTAAATTTCAGCTTGTACGAACATCTGAGGAGCTCATGGCAAAAAAATAAAATCAGTTCAAACAGTGCGTGAACAGTAAACTTTTCTCACAGACCCCAAATTTGTGTTTTTTCGTTGAGAGCCACTGAAATGTCCAAACTCCACAAAATTTGGTATAGACTTAACAAAAATGAGTATATAGCATCACAAAAAAATTAAGATTTTTTTGAATATTTTTGCTATTTAAAACAATTTTAGTGTTCACTCGAGAGTTAAAACGCCTGCGAACAAACCTGTGATTGGATGGTTAGAGGGACTGTGGTATCCCCAGCCCACCAAGGTTCAAGTCCTGATTCTCACATTTATTCCTGAATTTATTTCAGGATTTCTGGCGATGCGCATTCAGTGGGAGAAGACGTTTTCGTCCATGGCGAGGTGCCTACGGTGACTTCGTAAATTTCAAAATGATCTGCTGGCTCAGTCTTTCGGATGTGCTCATAGGCTAGGGTGTACGTGTATACGTTCATAGGGGTGAGTGTATGCGCGTGTATATGAGCACATGCATCTCTACTGTGTTAAAAAAGAGTCAAAACGCCGCTTTTCATTATAGACACCTATTAAGAGGTACTACTTCCATGTTAAACACTAATAAGGCAGCCTACATCTTTGGATCAACATACTTTAACGGTCAAGATCAGATGGAGACTTTAGCGCTAAATATGTTTGCTGCTAAACATTGGAACCACGTGAGCATCGTAGGATTAGAGATATGTACAAGTAAGATTGATTTGGTTCTTCGCTCTTCGTGCTTTTACAAGGATAGTAGATAGAATCCATGTATTTTATAAGGTAGTAGATGCACTTGTCTACGTATCTACAATCAGGCAAATCTTTCATTTCGTTTTATTTGAGATTAGAGAAAACTTCCATTCCATTTTATTTGGGATTAGGGTACAGCTAGACCCCTGTTAGTGGAGGGTTGTTGCAAAAACACGCCTCCTTTTCCTCGAGTATGCGCAAGGTATAACTTAATATAGCAATTGAACAAATGTTCCAAGATCAAACAATGAAATAGCTATCAACAACATATGAATTTAAGTGTAAAAAAGAGCGCTATAAGGTGAGACGGGTCACATCTAGTTAACTTGTTTTCAGAACCTACATAACATATTGTGACCCCGACTATTTTATTATATACAAAAAAGCCTGATACATGTTAAAAATAGAGAAATATCCTGAAAATTCCCATAAAAATTTAAAACATCGAACATTTCTTTCGGTGGTCTCATCTTAATCGGACAAAAGATAGCCATTAGATTTATGTAACCGTGTCCTACTGTGAGATGGACCTTACAATCATGCACATACATGACTTTAAAAATTCACGCACGCAACATCTGTCACATATATGACTTCAAAATGCACGTAACAACATTCGTCCGATGGACCCTCCTAAAGTAACAAGTGTATTTCCATCTCAATTAGTACTTGCTCAGTTTACAAATATAAGATGTTTTGGATATTTTAATATGAAATACACGCGGACTTAAATGAATGAACAAACACACTAAAACATATCTATATATACTGAAAAAATAGGGGATCTTATATTTGTGAACAGAGGGAGTACATATTAAACGTGAACAAGAATACCAAGATCCTCTCATACCAGAATACAATACAACTTAATATGTTTTCAAATTTTGTCACCAAGACAGAAACATGTGCTTGCGACAACCTTTTTCTAATCCTATCCACCACCAAGTCTCTTCCACGTCCTTGGTCCCGCTCCACTCTCCCGTTCGGCGATTCGTCGGCGCCAAAGGAATGGGGACTCATCCCTTTTAAAAGAAATCTTGTTTATACAACATGGGCTCATAATCATGTTAGAGTTTAAGGTGGTCTTAGATTCTTGGCCAAACCCTATGGTTGCTCATGTGCTCCAAGCGGATTGGACAATTCCCGCAAGGAATAAACATAAAAAATTCAAAAGAAATGTAACAAATAAATAAAGTTTTGGATAGTATGCTCAAGGCGTGACACATGGTAGCATTAGAGTGTCCCCCTCTTGTTCATGTATGCAAGAAGTAACCTGCTAGGTAGTCCCGATTATCTGCTACAACAAGATTTGCCCGGCTCCAATGAGGGAGGGGCAATGACAACGGCGCGTCTTTGGCTCACTCCAGTGTTTGTAGTTTTTGCTAGGTGGTCCATGGACCTGGTTGTAATTTTTATTACCTCTAATGTTCTCGTACTGCCATGATTGATGAATAGATCGAAAATTTCCCTCGTAAAAAAAACCCTGCTAGGTAGGTACCTTCTAAGTTGTGACTAGTCAATGGAATTTCCTATTCCATGCTCGTTGCATGGAACAGAGCGTATAAAACACGGACCCAGTGAACAACTTGGGCCAGCACATTTCAGTTGCTTTTTTTCCCGTTCACTAGTTTTTGTGATGTTTTTCTCGTCCGTTGTGCTAGCTTTTGCACTGGTTTTCTATTTGTTTTTTCTTTTTTCACTTTTTAAATAAAATGTGTTGCTTTTTTTGGCATTTAATTCTTCTTCTTCTATTATTCATTTTATATCACATGGACACTTTTTAATTCTGTGGTCATTTTTAAAAATGCATGTTTTTTAATTAAAGCTTATTTTATAAATTCATGAACATTTGAAAAATCCATAAACAATTTGCTAAATTTGAAACATTTTTTTAAAATTGACAAAGGTTATTCTAAATTTGTGTTTAAAACTACAATGAACATTTTTTTAGATTCTTGAATATTATTTTAAAATACACGAACTAGTTCTAACGAACATCCCAAAACAACCCATCATTCGAAAATGTCATTGTGTTCCCAGGTGCATTATGCTAGATGAACAGTAAATTCTAAAGATTTGCAAGAAAAATTCATTTTTTTTTTTGGAGATAAACATAGGTGAGTGTGAAGAATAGGCCTGGCACGATGGTGAAGTATTTTCCACTTTGCCAAAAGGCTCAATCCTACGCGGCCTCTCTGCATTGCACTACATAAAGGTAAGGCATGCCTCATATAATCATTCCCCAGATCATGTCTTGGTTGGTAGTTTCTAGCAGTGAGTTTGTCCTTCATGTATTATCGAGTGCTTCCTATGTATATTTTTTTGTGAACAGACGACATTCGTGATACTTATATGGATAAAGAAACAAAACATGCACCCCAAAACGCTTCAAAAATTTCCTTGAGTACCCTTTTTTTCTTATGTCTGCCTTTTCTTTTTCCTTGAGCACACCAAATGTTTTTTTTATAATTTGCATGGTAGTGAAACACTCAAAAAATTCATATACATCCCGGCGCATTCATGTTCTCATGTCTGCTTTTTCTTTTACCTAGGGCACATCAAATGTTATTTTTGTGCCGATAATTTACACGGTAGTGAAACACTAAAAGAAGTCATATGACATCCCGGCCCATCCACATTGGTCCAGTCAAAACACAGAGTGGTAGTTGTACGTCACAATTGAAGTTTGCATTCTATAGTTTGGTCGTGTATCATCATCTAGTCTAGTCTAGATCATGCCATCACCAAAGGTGGCACCTTCCACTGGAACCTTGGTGTCCACAACCCTTTGCTCATTCCTATACACATACCTCCTCGCGAAGAAGGTGTAGACGAAGAGCGACAGCAGCTCAAGAACAGCAAGCAGCCAGTAGAAGTTATCAAGCTTGCCCATGTTCAAGTTGGTCCCGTCCAGCCATCCTCCCGTCCCATCGGCGCGCCTGGTGACCCGGTTGGCCACCTGGATGAGCAGGCTCCCCAGCCAAGCCGACACCCCGAGGATGCAGTAGAAGATGGAGCTGCCAACGGACTTCATCCCCGTCGACGCCTCGCTGTAGAAGAACTCGAGGAGCCCCACGAAGGAGGTGACGTCCACCACCCCGAGGAGGAAGAACTGCACCGTCAGCCAGAACACGGACATGGGGATCCCGGTGGTTGCTTCCATCAGGCCCTTGTCCTCCGCGACCCTCTTCCTCTTGGCCTCCACCAGGGCGGCCACGCCGGTGGCCACGGTGGCCGAGAGGAACCCGATCCCGATGCGCTGCAGATGCGTGACGCCGCCCACGTATCCCGTCATCCTGCGCAGGAAGGGGACGATGAACCGGTCGTAGAGGATGAGGATCACCATCTGGAAAACGGTGGGGATGACGAAGAGCGTGGCCGGGGAGATGTGGACGCTGCCGAGCTTGGTGTCCATGGTGTTCCCCTGCTGCACGGTGAAGTTGAGGATGAGCGGCACCGGGATGTATCCGAGCACGGAGCTGAGGAAGATGGGCACCATCCGGAGGACGATCTTGGTCTCCTCCACCTGCGTCACGGTGCAGAGCGACCATGGCCCTGTCTCCCCGGTCTCTACCGCGGATTTCTCCAGGCACCTGTAGGAAGCTTTAGCTTCAGCCAAGTGTATATTTCAGGGCTGTTCTTCAGATTTGGCGGGAGCTACTTACCGAAAGCCATCTGTCCGCTGCAGCTCTTCAAGGACATTGTGATCATCTTGGTTCAGTTGCTTGAGTTCACTTGCGTTGTCAGGCAATTGAACATTTCTTTTCTTGAATGCCACCACAAGAACCTGTTTGATGCCAAGTATTTGGTCGAATTGCCATTACTATTACTAGGACCGGATTGTAATCTTGAATCTGAATAAACAAACACGCGGCGGATAATAAATACTACTATATACCTGCAAGATTCTTGTGATGGCGCTTCCACCGGGCAGCTGGTTCCTGTAGAAAGGGAAGCCGGCCATCCATATGAGCATCCCCAGCAGCACGCAGAGAGCGCACACGGTGAAGCCGATGTCCCATCCTCTCCTGTTCTCCACCCACACGACGAGCACCAGGCCGACGAAGCCGCCCGAGGACACGGCGAAGGTGTACCAGTTGAAGAAGCTCGTCTCCTGCCGCTGCTCCACGGGGTCGGCCGTGTCGAACTGGTCGCCCCCCAGCGCCGGCAGGCACGCGCGCGCAGCGCCGTCGCCGATGGGGATCAGGTAGAGGCCCAGGAGGAGCAGGCTCAGGTTGGAGCCACGGACCGTCTCGCAGGTCTGCGCGCCAGTGGGACTGCAGGGCGGCGGGTGCAGAGATGGGACGTGCGCTTGCACTGCCAGTAGGATGTAGCCCTGCAAATGCCAAAGTGTTCTGAACGTGAGATTAGGCTTGCACAGTGACTAGCCGTTACACCGATCAGATTAGGACTGCGAGCAGGGTGTAGCCCTGCAAATGCAAACGCCATGAATGACAAGTGCTCTGAATGTGAGATTAGGCTTGCACAGCGACTAGATTAGTAGTACTACTCCTTACTTAGGTGTCAAACCCAAATTGCAATGACCTGGTGGCATGTTTTGGCGCGTCAAGAGACCAGAGCAAAGTAGAGTTAAGTGTGAACGGTTATTTTGGGATCATAAAATCCCATCATATTTTATTTTGGAACAAAAAAAATTATGATCGGATTTTATGATCCCAAAAAATTATGATCGGATTTTTTTTTGGAAAGAAAATCCCATCATATTATTGTTTTATGAAATTCACATGTTTTTCTGCAGCATCCAAAACTATTTTTTTAACACAATCACAAACTATTTAAATTAGTAACAGACACGTGCAGTTGCATAGGCTAGCGTATACGTGGCACGCAAATATCGCATTTGTTAAGACTTTAGAGCTGAAGTGCACAACGAGTGAAGGCATATGGCGACTCTCGTTAGGTGGTGCTCTTTGAGCCCTAAATCTTGAGTTCTAGGATGAAAATCTAGCTCCGACCTTCTTTGATTGAACTTGACAATAATGGTATTCATGCATTGTTTCCTTGTTAAAACCATTGTCTGGAGTTTGCTCAGACTTCTGTTTAGGTTGAAACCCATAATCTATCATCATCGCTTGGATCCGACGACAACGGTGCTCCTGCTTTGTTCCTTTTCTGGAAGTGCCGTTGTCAGAGGATCTCTCCTGTTACCTTAGGGTTGTCAACATTGTTTGTTGATGTGATGTCATTTGAATATTTTTAATGGGAGAGGATTTGTGTCGCATAGGTGTGGGAGCACGCAGATTCCTGGCCGCCCAATTGCCCCGTGATTCGGAAATTGTTTGATCTTTACATGTGCTTTAGTCATTAATTACATTAGATGGGGTCCATGCGTTCAAATTTTGACAGCTCCACCCATCCCATTTTCATTATTTTTCTTTGACTTTCAAATTTGAATCCATTATATCTTTTGAATCGAAAGTTCAATATGTGTTCGCTTTGCATATCCGTCTTCGTTGGGACGAGGACTCTAGAGCAAGACCATTTGTCAATACGTTTTGACAAGTTTAAAAACTCCAGCAAGTTTCAACTACTAAAACTTGATAGGGGCGAATGATAAGTTCACCAAGTTTCAAAACTAAAACTTAACGAAATTGCTTCACACACGATACAACTTGAACGATCTGCGAACGATACCTTCTCCACGCATCAGCTAAAAAAACAATGGCCTCTCGCGTGCACACGGACGCTGCTGGAGTTGCCACATGGGATCGTGCACGAGTCAGCCGCAGGTTTGTCGTCCGTATAGCAGCGCTGAAAACTTAAACCCTAAGCCCGAGACCCCAAACCCTAAATCCAAAAACAAACGAAACTTGGTAAAAAAATTATATTACGACTATTAGGTTTTAAATATTTGACACTTGGTAAAATTTAACTGTTCTGAAAATGTTTTCAAGAACGGTTTTGTTCAAAAGTTTTTGTTGCAACAAACACAAATATACAAATGAAACTCGATTTGGACTTTCGGTTCAAAATATCTTAATAGATTGTAATTTGTGGATGAAATGCAAAAGCATGGGGGTGGGATGGGAGAAGCATGCATGCATGGAACACCCCCCCCCCCCCCCACCCACCCACCCACCCACACGAAAAAGTCCAAACAAGTTCGTGAAATCCAAAGCGGATCTTTGGTCGCACACATGTATGCTCTCACACCTGTTGTGTGCCCATGCGGATTTCTGCATTTTTTATGCGAAACACAAATTTTGATTTTGTATTTTTCCAACTTTTGTAACTTCAAAAAAATCAAATAACACAAGTGTTGACAATTTTTGAGGACCACAATAATTAAATGCCCAACTCCTATTTGACGCCTTCTGCGTCCGTCAGTGTGTAATCCGCAAACCAGTGCACACACCCCCTCCATGCTGGGCCGGCCCATTTGCGGATATTCTTTTTTGTTGGCCTGCGCAAAAAGGTGCCCGCGACGTGAATCAAACTCACGAACCTCCTCATTCAGTATAAATTGCAATAACTTACCAAGACACTTCACACGACGTGAGTACTTCCTTTTTCTTCTTTCTTCTGTTCGTGAAAACCAACGAGAATGGAAACGGTTGACCAGTCAACTATCGCCCGATCAACTATCGACTTTCAACTTTTTCTGAGACGTCGACTGTCAACCGTGAACGAGCGAAGGACAATGAGGAGCGAGCGCTAAGGAAGGAAGCGGCAGCGCCCAGCGCGTTTCTATGGGCCGGCACAAATGAAGCGGCTGCGTGAGCGCCAGTTGAGCGATCGGGCACCTGAACCGCCAATTAGGAGGAGCTCCCAATTTTGTCTCAAAAAAAAGGAGGAGCTCCCAATTTGTTGGGATATCTACTGCAAACTGAAAAAAAAAGTGTTGAAAGGGCGGCTGCCATGTCACACGAGAAGGCCCACTTTGGTGAGACGTTTTGCCAAACTGCCTTCTCTAGCGAGGGCCACTCTGCTGGGTTTTTTTAGGGGACACTGCTGTTTTTGTGTGATGGCGAAACACAACGATAGGGACCGTAGGAGCTGCAGATGGGACACCAGCCCCATTGGCCAAAACAAAAACAAGATAATTTTGCTAACGACAAATTGTTTGGAAATCTAACTAGTGCACATGCCCCGGTTAGTATTTTCATGCAGCACATGCTATTATGAAATTTTAAACGAGAGATGTGGTGTGTTATGCATGTTACAACAAGTAAGAGAAGATACCAGGCCACAGAAATAAGATCATATGCGATGCAAGACTTACATGGACGAGAGGTAACTCAACTAAGCTTAATTCAAAGCTGCGACACTTATTTTAAATCGGCAAGAGTAGTAAGCAAGTGACTATAACCTGATAACAAAGTGACTACACATCCACAACCTGGTAAAGAACTATAGCTATGACCTGACGCTCAATGACAAGAAAAATAAATGTAGAACATATGTTTCAAAGATCTAGTGCAAAAGCCAACGAGAAAAACGGACCATCAACCGGGTAATCTATACGGTTTTGAGTGATTATTTTGTAATTTTAAACTTAAAAAGAAGAAGCGTGCAGATGAAACTAACTGAAATGGTCCCAGCCTCCCAGGGCTTCTAGAAACTTGTTGATATTTTGGTTCCCGCGAGAAAGAAAGCGGGTCATCCAGCTCTGACAGTCCCACCAACTACTCCCCCGTTGTGTCGACCCCACATATGCTATGTATGTATGCCACTTTGATCGTCTCGTCGCTCCTCCTTTTTCCGCTGCTGTTGACGCACCCATGCCACCTTTGTCTAGCGCTTGGTGGAAAAATGCAGCACCTTTGCTAGCTACCTAGTCGTATTCGTACGTAGCATTAAACTCAAGGTGTGCTATCAGGCTAAAACGTTGACTAGATTCCTTAGTTAGTTGGGAAATACTACCGACTGTTACTGAATGAAATGCATAATGGAGCAATCATGCATGAGGCTTGATGTATGTAGATTAAAAACAACAAAGGCCCCTTCCACTTCCATGGATAAGTAAGTTGTACCAAAAACAAAATCCATCGCCTAAAAACATGGGCATGGACATGGACATGGAGCAGTAGATAGTACCAGAATCTCGATCGGGCCGAAGATGAGGACGGTGTAAAAGCGCTTGATGTAGGAGTCGGCGAGGAAGGCTGCCGGGATGGAGAACATCTGCAGCGCCGCGAAGAAGTTGCTGGCCGTCGTTGAGGCCTCCGCCACCCCCATGTGCATGGTGCCGCGAAGGTAGGTCACCAGGTTCATGATGTTGGCGATGTTGGCAGCGTTGCTCAGCAGCACCAGAGCTGCATGCAGTCCGCCGCACAACAACAGATTGCTACTTATTAGAGTGGGAGCATCCATTAAGAATTTAAGATATCTAATCTTTGCAAAAGATTAAGCTTTCTACTGAGTACTTAGTAAGTATGGTAAGGCGGGAGTGACCAGCTAGCTAGCTAGTTAGTCAGCATAGCTGGGGAAAAGTGCGCAAGAAACCTGCTAGCTAGCGTTAGCACGAGAAAGAAAAAAGTACAAATCGATCAGTTGTTTTCATAGCTATATATAGTAAAAAACGAAGATCACCATTGTTGAGAAATGGGATGGGTGCCAAGATCGACTGTTGGAGCGAGCGCATCAAAGGAAGGAAGGAAGGAAGACATGAATAATGCAGTATGCAGATGTTCCGTTCCAATTCCAATTCCAATTCCATACCGTGAATGAAGATGGAAGCTCTTACTCCTCCATGCTTCTTGGGGTTAACCGGCCTTCCCCTCCAGTCGACGAGCCCTGATGAGCTGCCCATGCCCTCCCTCCCTCCCTCCTTCTGATCCGCGCTGTTTCTGCTTGCAGTTGCAGGTTGCTGCTGCCGGTGGAATGGCTGCTGCGTCTCTCGACTTTGTGTCAGTCTCATGGTAGCTAATAAAGGAGAGGCGGTGGTGGTGGCACTGTCCAAGTGAGCACCAAGGGACGGAGGTAGGAACAGGATGAATGACACAGCGAAAGGAGGTCCCAATGGACAGTGAGACGCCACCAACCAGCTACAAATAACGGCTGCAGTGCGGTCAGCTATAGCTAAATGTCTCTCTCTCTCTCAAAAAAAAGCTATAGCTAAATGACCAGTCCCGGCTCCCAATGTTTCACATCGTGCTGCGCCAGTGCTATCCTGACCCATTCCCATTGCTTGGAAGGATGGTTTTCTTTGTGGTGGGGCTCAAGATGTTGCATGCGCTTCTACGTGTTTTTAAGTTATGATGAAGAAATTCATCGACTTGTTCAAATTTTTAATAGAAAATATTCTTTCTTCTACGTTTGAGACTTCAAAAAGGAGACTTGTTCAAATATATGTATCGCTGAAGAAACCACAATCCTTCTTAACGCTCAGGGCCGCTCCTTTACCTATTCTCAGTCTAGGAACAAAAAATTCTCACGACATGTCAGAGGTGCCGTGCCGCCGCCACCACCAATGGTGCAAGCCAAACAGATACTGTATCACTCCCTTGATGATAGAACTCGACAATCTGGAATCATATGTTGTCTCCCCACCCAGACTATATACATTTCACAATCAACAATATCAGCTGGTTTACCAATAAGATACTACCACTTTACCTGTGGATTCATCGTCACGTGAATACTTTGTGTCCGTTTTGATGAAGGACACTTTCATTAACACAAAATATAATATGCTCCAATCGCGTGCACACCATTGTCAACACCGGTTGGTGCTCCATTCGGAGTAGTGTAAACCTCGTATGAAGCCAATTCGTCCAACAGTAGATAACAGAGATGAACTTCTACATTGAAAGTCATATCATTTCTACAGTCTAAGCTTCCATAGTAAGGCAGATGCATCCACCCTTATTAGCATACTCCCTCCGTCCGAAAAAGCTTGTCCCTCAAATGAATGTATGTATGATGCAAAACTTGTTGGGTATGTCATCGAACAATGACCATACAAACTGTTAACACTTCTCGCGGATACAAATTGGAAATATTTTTAGATGACTGACTACATAGAATGCACAAACTTGTACTAAAAGAAGAGATGTTTAATTGTCTTTCCATGGGCACAAAAACAATGCTTCTTGCTTCCTTGCCAGTTGCTGTGAGCAAGATTGTCCTTTGTCAGCACAACTTCCTCGGCAAAGATATCACATAGAAGTCTTTCTTTTACTGATATCTTCAACTTTCATATTTATTTTACTACTGTCCACTGGAGTCTTCGAGTGCGAAAGCACGGTACCTATAGAGTCGACGCCCATTTTTGTTAGATTTCAGCAAAACTCATCCACAGCCTTGACAACATCAACCCATCAATCATACATAATTAACCAAGGGTGACCTACCAACAAGAATAAAAGTATAAACAGGAAGACTAATTATTACCTCAGGCTAGGAGTCTTGTTCTGGCAACCTTGTTTGGAACACTTGCCCTCTGCAGTAGATTCATAAGTGCACGTCACATGATAAATACCACCAGCTTTGATTAGTAGTTAATGCTCTGGATATTAATCTCCCATCTAAACAGCTTATCTTAATTCACCCAACATGAAAGACCATTGGACATGTAGCTTCATGAGATGAATCCATATATGAGACCAACTTACTTAATTTCAGTCTCACAATTCATGAAAGAATCATATACCCTTACACAAACTCCAACAAAAGATATCAAAAGGGTGACCTTCCAGTCCCGGGTACCATTACAATAACAGAAATTCAAAGCAGAAATCACCATGAGACTACTAAATAGCAGTGCACCCCACTTAACAAATGCTCTCAGCATCAATAGAAGTCAGGGTAAGCTGCTAATATTCTAGCAAATTAATTAGCATCCATAGTTGCATACAGATTACAGAGATAAACACGCATCCCAGAAAAGACAATCCCAACAGCATTGACATATTCTGGCAACATGAATTCGTCACCACTCCTGAGCATGCCAACATTAGGACCAAGCAAACCAGAAGCTTGTGAGAATTGGCAAATCAGTGTGTTAATTTTCAGGAACATACAGAACTTTCCCCACCAAACAGCGGTGCACATAAAATTCCATATGCAGTTCCGATTTGGAGAAGCTTCGTAACATCTGGCACAACCCCTTGGCCTTGCTTTCCGTAATTGAGTGATGAAAAGATACTGTCATCTTTTTTAAGGCCGTTGCCCAACTGAATAACCGTTGCACAAAATCACGTTCATGTTCAGTTCCTGATAGTTCACTAATTTCTACTTCTTGGAGGCGATCGAGCACAAGTTCCTCAGTTTTCCAGTGTGTTGGCTGATCACAAATGCAACTCGATGGGCATGGAGTCTGAGCCTGGAGTAAGGAGCATATCAACTTCGTAAGATTAACTGATATGTTTCATGATGAAAAAGAGACGAAATTATAATGTACTCCCTCCGTTCCAAAATAGATGACTCAACTTTATACTAACTTTAGTATAAAGTTGAGTCATCTATTTTGGAACGGAGGGAGTATCAGACTGCCCGAGTACTTCGAGATGCATCAGCACATTTACAAAAGAACAACACCAGGAAATAGTTTGAAGCCGGCATACTGCAGAAAATATGTATGTTCTTTGTACAAAGAGAAACTGGTACGACAAACACTATTATAGAAGTTACACGAATTCTTAAGCATGATGATGTTCAGTTTGACCTTTGGACTCATTGTCATGAAATATCTTAGAAAAGCATATCGTAAGAAAATAATATCCCCAAGTACTTGCTTTAAGTGTGTTATCAAGATTGAGCATGTGACTGAGCCTGCCAGGCAATAAAGCGCAATATACCGTGGATGACGATTTGTGGCTCTCGGGTGCCACACACCCCTATATGAATATAGAATTAAAAAAATACCAGGAAATTTCAAAAAAATCTGGAATTTCTGGATATCAAACCTGGGTGCCCAATTTACACCGTGTTCAGTTTCGTGGAGAAAGGGTGCCCATGGTAATCTCGGTAAAAAAGTCAAAAGTTCCTACGTATAGAAAAAACTATTTGGATGGATCGTCTGTCGGACCGTATTTCCTTCGCCACGGATACCATGGGCACTCATTCCAAACGAAACTGAGCACGGGTGGACAATGGGCACCCAGGTTTGATATCCGAAATTTTCAGAATTTTTTGAAATTTCCTGGTAATTGTTTTTAATACTATATTCATATAGGGGGGTGTGGCACCTGGGATCCCCATTTCCCAATATATTGTCACATACACTAGAAAATAGCACCGCCTTGCTAAACTTGAAGATGAAAGTATTAGCACTTACACGAGCCATATAATTTCCACTGTTAAAGTTTGGAGACAAGGTATTAGTATCAAACCAACACCTAGAGTAGGCCAACTGGCAATCTAGTCTAGGTATGCCCGAAAGTGCAAATGCGTATTGTTTTATGTGACTAACCTGATAACTCGAGCATTATACATGTTTAAAAGAGTTATAAAGAAATTAAGGATAGTTTTACCTCCAAGTAGTTGAGTGCCAACTTTCTTACACCAGTACACAGTCCGAGAATGTGGAATGAGCTGGCACCAAAGCAATGTCCGTTTGACATCACAGTCAGGGACAAGCATGTAACGTCAGGGAGCCTTGTCATGTCCTCCATCAAGTATCGATTGTTACCTATATCCTGCAGGTTCAGATGACGTCACAAAAAAGGATTATATGTAATGTCCGGGAACCTTGGCATGTCATCCATCAAGGTTTGTAGGTAAATCACAAAGGAGAGTAATGTATCACAGTCAAAAAGTTCATTATCCTCTTGGATAACGAATATTCTAGTCAGAAAAAAACAATACAATATAAGAGGTGAAAATCAGCCGCGCTCAGGCTCAACACATGTCTATTACAGAGATTTGAGTAAATAGAAGTACTCCCTCCGTTCCAAAATAGATGACCCAACTTTGTACTAAAGTTAGTATAAAGTTGAGTCATCTATTTTGGAACGGAGGGAGTATAGAACAAGCGAGAAATTTGCATGGCTATTCTAGAACGTGATATTGTCCCATTGACACATTCCTTCAGTTAAACTACATGTTTGTCTCATTATCAATTGATCACGTTGTCCCAATGACACATTCCTTCAGTTAAACTACATGTTTGTCTCATTATCTATTGGCTTATCTGCTTGACACAAACTTGCCATGACGACATAACTTCACATATAAGATTGAACTCACCGGATTATAGAGCAGTAGGAGGGTTAGACTGTGCATGACCTTGAAGTCCTGCAAGATCCTCAGGCAATCGCGATTGGGTGTAAAATCAACTGGTCCATATACGAGAAAAATGCCAGCGTGCAGACATTGTAGATGTGCCATCTCGCCAAGTTGGACAGAGCATGGATCATAAGCATCATTCCAATGGAGCGACAGCAGCTCAGGCGCTGAGACGCTAGCAATAGGTTGATTCGGAGCAAAGCAAAGGATCACACTTAGCTCTTTGAGCGTCGGCGCCACGACAGTGAGCTGCTGCAGGCCATCTAGATCCTTGAGCTTCAATTGCAGGAGAGACTCTGAGCGGATGGTGAATTTGTCGATGCCTCGGGCATCGGTGATGGTGAGCCTTTGCAAGCATGGGGACCACGCCGAGGATACAACGTCACCGAGCAGGCACGGACCCTGTACCTGGAAGCTATTCAGGCGAAGATCGGTGAGCCGAGAGGATATGGCGGAGGCTGGCACTGCAATGCCAAGAAACCCTAAGTGGAGCGAGATCGAGGTGGCGTTCTCGAAGCATGGCAGTTCAAAGGCACCTCTGTCCCCGGCCTCGTCGTCCGGCGACACAGTGTTGATGAAGAATAGATCGCCGGAGAGGCGGCGGGCGGCGATGGGGAGCCACGCGGCCATGAAATCGGCAGAGGCGTCCCTGGCGAGGACGCGAAGAGAGCGGAGGGCGGGCGCTTGGTGGGCGGCGAGGATGGCGGGTACGCTGTATGGGTTGGTGTCGGGGAGAAAGTCCAGGCCCGGGAGGAGGGCCCAGAGGCGGCGCCAGCGGCTGGAGAGGACGCTGGTCCGAGCGGCGACGGCGGTGTTGCGGAGCCTGAGAAGGATGTGAATGAGAACGTCGTCGGATAGCGCGCTGAGGAGGTCCTCGCTGCCGCTGGAGGAGAGCTTGGCTCGCTTGGCGGCGGTCTCGCCGTCATTATGCTCCATGGCGGAGGGATTTCGCGCGCCTCACATCGGGTTCACGCTCACTAGTTGGGGATGGGGCTGGGATGGGAAAGAGCCGGCGGCGGGGGATGGGGATGGGTCGGCGTCGAGTTGCGGGAGAAGGGCGTCGCCTCGCCACTGCGGCGAAGCGGACGTCAAGCGAACGCCCAGGCCCAGGAAGCTCAGTTGGAACAATTTCAGCCCACCAGCACAACCTTGAGTTTTTCTTTTCTGTTTTTTGCCAGTCCCGGCATTTAAAATACAACGTTCAAAACAGCGTGTTTAAATCGTTTGAATCACTGTGATGGTAAAAACCAGTTTATCATCATGTTCTCAGCGATAACAACTTCAAAAGATGATCATAATTGTGTACACTGGGCCATCAAAGCCTTCGGGATTTGGCAGCTACACATCAGCCGGATGATTTCTCTCCGCCTAGCTAGCCGTCCGATGCGACGGATGATGGCCCTTCGATGGTAGAAAACGAAGCTGTCGTCTTCTCTCTTTGTTCTTCCATCCTGCACCCCGTGGCGTCTGCAGCAAAAAAAGCTTCAGCATAGCAGCTTCCATGGCAGCACGGTGTGTCGCGCGAAGCACCAACGGCGTCCGGCGGCGCTCCATTGCAGCCTCGACGAAGCTTCAACGCCCCCCGTTGTGCTTCACTGCAGCTCCGGTGCGCTTCATTGCAGCTCCGGCGCGCTTCATTGCAGCCCCGCCAGAGCTCCATTGTAGCACTTGTCGCCCTCGAGGAGCTTCATCGCAACATCGGCGGCCTCCACGCGAAGCTCCAGCGGTGGCGACGGGTGCTACGACGCCGCTAGGCAGCCAGGGCGAAAGCTGTGGCGCAGTGGATGGCGACGCCGGCGGAAGCTAAGATGCAGCGCCGGTGGCCATGGAGGATGCTGCGATGCTTCATGCTATATTATCAATCTTGAATGCTTTATAAGCTTTAATATGCAATTTTATATCATTTCTTGGGACTAACCTATTAACTCAGTGCCCAGTGCCAGTTGCTTTTTTTGCTTGTTTCTGGCTTTTCATAAAATCATACCAAACGAAGTCCAAACACGATGAAACTTTATGGTGATTTTTTTCTGGACCAGAAAGGGCCTTACAAGGTTCGGGAGGAGGGCAGAAGACCTACGGGAAAGCAGCGAGCTCACCAGGCGTGCCCCTGAGCTCTTGGGTCCCACACAACTCCGTTTGACCTAATTCCACCTCTATAAATTCCCAAATATTCCCAAACCAACAGAGAGCCACTTGAAACACTTTTTCCACCGCCTCAAGCTTCTTTTCTACCGTGATCCCATCTGGAGGCGTTTTTCCGGTACACTGCCCGAGGGGCAATTGATCACGGGGGGGAGGGAGGCTCTACATCAACCTTGCTGCCCTACCGATGATGCGTGGGTAATTCACCAGAGACATACGGGTCCATAGCTAGTAGCTAGATGGCTTCTTTCTCTATCTTTGATCTTCAATACCATGTTCTCCTTGATCTTCTTGGAGTCCTATCCGATGTAATATTCTTTTGCATGGTGTTTGTTGGGAGCCGATGAATTGTGGGTTTATAACTCCGCAAACACATCGCGAAAAGGATGAATCGGATCCCAACAAACACATCACAAAACAAGATTACATCGGATAAAACTCCAAGAACATCAAGGAGAACATTATATTGAAGATCAAAGAGAGAGAAGAAGCCATCTAGCTACTAGCTATGGACCCGTAGGTCTGTGGTTAACTACTCACGCATCACCGGAAGGCAACAAAGATGATGTAGAAGCCCTCCGTGATCGATTTCCCCTCTGGCAGAATACCAGAAAAGGCCTCCAGATGGGATCGCAGAAGAACGGAAACTTGCGGCGGGCGAAAAAGTGTTTCGGGTGGCTCTCGGGTGGTTTCCCAATATTTGAGAATTTATAGAAGCGAAATTAGGTCAGGTAGAGCCACGAGGGTCCCACAAGGCAACATGGCGCGGCCCCCTCGTTTGCTGTCTGCTCTCCTCCCGAAGCTTCTAGATTCTCTCTTGTCCAGAAATAAATTGTCAAAAAATTTCATAGCGTTTGGATACCTTTGTTGCTGATTTTTGGGAAAACCAAAAACAAGCAGAAAACAGCAACTGGCACTAGGCACTGGGTTAATAGGTTAGTCCCAAAAATGATAAAAAATAGCACAAAAAGGCATATAAAATATCCAAGATTGATAATATAATAGCATGAAATAATAATAAAATTATAGATACATTGGAGACGTATCAGAATCCCCAAGCTTAATTCCTACTCGTCCTCGAGTAGGTAAATGATAAAAATAGAATTTTGATGTGAAATGCTACTTAACATGTGTATCATATAATCTCTTTTACAGTATGAATATTTTGATCTGAGTGATTCAAAGCAAGTCTATAATTTGATATAAAGACATCAATACTCAGGCATACCAACAAACAATCATGCCTTTTCAAAATAAAAATGCTAAAGAACGCTATCCCTACAAAATCATATAGCCTTGTCATGGTTGGTCTTCCTAACATAAAGTATTAATCTTGAGCTATCCCGATAAAAAGCCAAGCAATTGGATCATACTTTCTAACGCGCTTCAGCATTTTCAACCTCACACAATACATGAGTGTGATCAATGGACATAGCACTATGGGTGGAATATAATGTGGTGGTAGAGATTAATAAGGAGAAGTCAAAAAGGAAGATAGTCTCGCATCAACATGTCTAATCAACGGGCTATGGAGATGCCCATCAATTAATGTCGATGCGAGGAGTAGAGATTGTCATGCAATGGATGCACTAAGAGCTATAAGTGTATGAAAGGTCAATGGAAACTAAATGGGTGTGCATCCAACTTGCTTACCCATGAAGACCTCGGGCATTTGAGGAAGCCCATCATCGGAATATACAAGCCAAGTTCTATAACATAAATTCCCACTAGTATATGAAAGTGACAACATAGAAGACTCTCTATATGAAAAATATGGTGCTACTCTGAAGCACAAGTGTGGAAAAGGATGGTAACATTTCCCCTTCTATATTTTTCTCTCATTTTTTTTGTTAGGCTCTTTTTTGCCTCTTTTCTCTCTCTCTTTTTTATTTTATTTTTTGTCCGGATTCTCATCCCGACTTGTGGGGAAATCATAGTCTACATCATCCTTTCCTCATTGGGACAGATCGTCACACTTTTATTTACTTACAAATCAATAACTAGGGCAATATGACCCTATATATATATGCCTCTCCCAGTGTACCAGGATGTGCAATGATGCTAGCATAACATGTATAATGATGATGAACGGTGGCTGAGCCATAAATACTATGTCAGCTATATGATCATGCAAAGCAATATGACAATGAATGTGTATGTCATGAAAATGGAACGGTGGAAGTTGCATGGCAATATATCTCGAAATGACTATGGAAATGCCATAATAGGCAGATATGGTGGTTGTTTTGAGGAAGATATAAGGAGGCTTATGTGTGGTAGAGCAGATCATATCATGGGGTTTGGATGCACCAGCGAAGTTTGCACCAACTCTCGAGGTGAGAAAGGGCAATGAACGGTACCGAAGAGGCTAGCAAATGGCGGAAAGGTAAGAGTGTGTATAATCCATGGACTCACATTAGTCATAAAGTCACATACTTATTGTGAAAGTTTATTAGCCCTCGAAGCAAAGTACTACTCTCATGCTCCTAGGGGGTAGATTGGTAGGAAAAGACCATCACCCGTCCCCGACAGCCACTCATAAGATAGACACTCAATAATAAACCATGCTCCAACTTCATCGCATAACTAGAGACTATACATGCATGCTTAGGGAATCACAAACCTTAACATCAATATTCTTACTAAACCACAGTCATTCACTAGTACCCCACATATTACCATCTTAATATCGCAAAACTATTGCAAGGAATCAAACATATCGTATTAAGTGATCTACATGAACGTTTTTATTATACCCCTCTTGAATACCTATCATATCAGGATAAATTTCATGACACATGCATATTGACATTATTATTTATTAGACTCTAAAAAAGATTTAAGTGAATCGTGAGAGTGCAACTATTTATTTAAAATATAATCACCATCGTGCTCTAAAAGATATAAGTGTTGGGAAACGTAGCATGCAATTTCAAAAAAAAATCCTACACTCACGCAAGATCTATCCAGGAGATGCATATCAACGAGGGGGAGAGTGTGTGCCTATGTACCCTCGTAGACCGTAAGCAGAAGTATTTGACAATGCGGTTGATGTAGTTGAACTTCTTCTAGCTCTGACCGATCAAGTACGAACGTACGGCACCTTCGAGTTCTGCACACGTTCAGCTCGATGACGTCCCTCGTCCTCTTGATCCAGCAAGATGTCGAGGAAGTAGATGAGTTTCGTTAGTACGACGGCGTGGTGACGGTTATGGTGAAGTGATCCGGGCAGGGCTTCGCCTAGGCACTACGAAGATATGACCGGACGCGTAAACTGTGGAGGGGGCGCCGCACACGGCTAACAATTGATGTTGTGTGTTCTAGGAGCCCCCCTTGAAGGAAATATGCCCTAGAGGCAATAATAAAGTTATTATTTATTTCCTTATTTCATGATAAATGTTTATTATTCATGCTAGAATTGTATTAACCGGAAACATAATACATGTGTGAATACATAGACAAACATAGTGTCACTAGTATGCCTCTACTTGACTAGCTCGTTTATCAGAGATGGTTATGTTTCCTAGCCATGGACAAAAGAGTTGTCATTTGATTAACGGGATCACATCATTAGGAGAATGATGTGATTGACTTGACCCATTCCGTTAGCTTAGCACTTGATCGTTTAGTATGTTGCTATTGCTTTCTTCATGACTTATACATGTTCCTGTAACTATGAGATTATGCAACTCCCGTTTACCGGAGGAACACTTTGGGTACTACCAAACGTCACAACGTAACTGGGTGATTATAAAGGAGTACTACAGGTGTCTCCGAAGGTACATGTTGAGTTGGCGTATTTCGAGATTAGGTTTTGTCACTCCGATTGTCGGAGAGGTATCTCTGGGCCCTCTCGGTAATGCACATCATTATAAGCCTTGCAAGCAATGTGACCAATGAGTTGGTTACGGGATGATGCATTACAGAACGAGTAAAGAGACTTGCCGGTGACGAGATTGAACTAGGTATTGGACATCGACGATCGAATCTCGAGCAAGTAGCATACCGATGACAAAGGGAACAACGTATGTTGTTATGCGGTTTGACCGATAAAGATCTTTGTAGAATATGTAGGAGCCAATATGGGCATCCAGGTCCCGCTATTGGTTATTGACCGAGAATAAGTTCTAGGTCATGTCTACATAGTTCTCGAACCCGTAGGGTCCGCACGCTTTAGGTTTCGATGACAGTTATATTATGAGTTTATGAGTTTTGATGTACCGAAGGAGTTCGGAGTCCCGGATGAGATCGGGGACATGACGAGGAGTCTCGAAATGGTTGAGACGTAAAGATCGATATATTGGACGACTATATTCGGAGTTCGGAAAGGTTCCGAGTGATTTGGGTATTTTTCGGAGTACCGGAGAGTTACGGGAATTCGCCGGGGAGAAGTATTGGGCCTTATTGGGCCCTGCGGGAAAGAGAGAGGGGCTGCCTAGGGCAGGCCCCCCCCCCATGGCCTAGTCCGAATTGGACTAGGGGGAGGGGCCGCACCCCCTCCTTCCTTCCCTTCTCTCTTCCCCTTCCTTGTTTCCTACTCCTAATACATGGAAGGACTCCTAGTTGGACTAGGAAAGGGGGAATCCTACTCCCGGTGGGAGTAGGACTCCCCTAGGGCGCGCCATAGAAGAGGGCCGGCCCTCCCCTCCTCCACTCCTTTATATACGGGGGTAGGGGGCACCCCATAGATATACAAGTTGATCTACGGATCGTTCCTTAGCCGTGTGCGGTGCCCCCCTCCACCATATTCCACCTCGGTCATATCGTCGCGGAGTTTAGGCGAAGCCCTGCGCCGGTAGAACATCATCATCGTCACCACGCCGTCGTGCTGACGGAACTCATCTCCGGAGCTCGGCTGGATCGGAGGCCGGAGATCGCCATCGAGCTGAACGTGTGCTGAACTCGGAGGCTCCGTACGTTCGGTGCTTGGATCGGTCGGATCGTGAAGACGTACGACTACATCAACCGCGTTGTGCTAACGCTTCCGCTTATGGTCTACGAGGGTACGTGGACGTACACTCTCCCCTCTCGTTGCTATGCCATCACCATGATCTTGCGTGTGCGTAGGAAATTTTTGAAATTACTACGTTCCCCATCAGTGGCATCAGAGCCTAGGTTTTATGTGTTGATGTTATATGCACGAGTAGAACACAAGTGAGTTATGGGCGATACAAGTCATACTGCCTACCAGCATGTCATACTTTGGTTTGGCGGTATTGTTGGATGAAGCGGCCCGGACCGACATTACGCGTACGCTTACGCGAGACTGGTTCTACCGCCGTGCTTTGCACACAGGTGGCTGGGGGGTGTCAGTTTCTCCAACTTTAGTTGAACTAAGTATGGCTACGCCCGGTCCTTGCGAAGGTTAAAACGGAGTCTATTTGACAAACTATCGTTGTGGTTTTGATGCGTAGGTGAGATTGGTTCTTGCTTAAGCCCGTAGCAGCCATGTAAAACTTGCAACAACAAAGTAGAGGATGTCTAACTTGTTTTTGCAGGGCATGTTGTGATGTGATATGGTCAAGACGTGATGAGATATAAGTTTTTGTATGAGATGATCATGTTTTGTTGAAGTTATCGACAACTGGCAGAAGCCCTATGGTTGTCTCTTTGTTGCATAAGATGCAAGTGCCAAATAATTGCTTTACTTTATCGCTATGCGATAGCAATTAATAGTTGCAAGAGCAATTGTTGGCGAGACGACCATGTGACGACACATTGATATAGATCAAGATGATGAAGATCATGGTGTCGTGCCGGTGACGATAAAGATCATGACAGTACTTTGGAGATGGAGATCAAAGGCGCAAGATGATCATGGCCATATCATGTCACATATTTTGATTGCATATGATGTTTATCTGTTATACATCTTATTCTTGCTTTGATTGACGGTAGCATTTTAAGATGATCTCTCACTAATTATCAAGAAGTGTTCTCCCTGAGTATGCACCGTTGCCAAAGTTCGTCGTGCCCAGACACCACGTGATGATCGGGTGTGATAAGCTCTACGTCCATCTACAACGGGTGCAAGCCAGTTTTGCACACGCGGAATACTTAGGTTAAACTTGACGAGCCTAGCATATGCAGATATGGCCTCGGAGCACGGAGACCGAAAGGTCGAGCGTGAATCATATAGTAGATATGATCAACATAGTGATGTTCACCATTGAAAACTACTCCATCTCACGTGATGATCGGTCATGGTTAAGTTGATTTGGATCACGTGATCACTTAGATAACTAGAGAGATGTCTATCTAAGTGGGAGTTCTTAAGTAATATGATTAATTGAACTTTAATTTATCATGAACTTAGTCCTAGTAGTATTTTGCAAATTATGTTGTAGATCAATAGCTCACGTTGTTGCTTTCATATGTTTATTTTGATATGTTCCTAGAGAAAACTGTGTTGAAAAATGTTAGTAGCAATGTTGCGGATTTGATCCATGATCTGAGGTTAATCCTCATTGCTGCACAGAAGAATTATGTCCTTGATGCACCGCTAGGTGACAGACCTATTGCAAGAGCAGATGTAGACATTATGAACGTTTGGTTAGCTCAATATGATGACTACTTGATAGTTTAGTGCACCATGCTTAACGGCTTAGAATCGGGACTTCAAAGACGTTTTGAACGTCATTGACCATATGAGATGTTCCAGGAATTGAAGTTAATATTTCAAGCAAATACCCGAGTTGAGAGATATGAAGTCTCCAACAAGTTCTATAGCTAAAAGATGGAGGAGAATCGCTCAACTAGTGAGCATGTGCTCAGATTGTCTGGGTACTTCAATCGCTTGAATCAAGTGGGAGTTAATCTTCCAGATAAGATAGTGATTGACAGAATTCTCTAGTCACCATCACTAAGTTACTAGAACTTCGTGATGAACTATAGTATGCAAGGGATGACGAAAACGATTCCCAAGCTCTTCGTGATGCTGAAATCAACGAAGGTAGAAATCAAGAAAGAGCATCAAGTGTTGATGGTTAACAAGATCACTAGTTTCAAGAAAAGGGCAAAGGGAAAGAAAGGGAACTTCAAGTAGAATGACAAGCAAGTTGTCACTCCCGTGAAGAAGACCAAAGCTGGACCAAAGCCTGAAACTGAGTGCTTACACTGCAAAGGAAATGGTCACTGGAAGCGGAAATGCCCTGAATATTTGGTGGGTAAGAAGGATGGCAAAGTGAAGAAGTGTATATTTGATATACATGTTATTGATGTGTGCCTTACTAGTGTTTATAGTAGCCCCTGAGTATTTGATACTTGTTCGGTTGCTAAGATTAGTAATTCGAAACGGGAGTTGCAGAATAAACAGAGACTAGTTAAGGGTGAAGTGACGATGTTTGTTGGAAGTGGTTCCAAGATTGATATGATCATCATCGCACACTCCCTATACTTTCGGGATTTGTGTTGAACCTAAATAAGTGTTATTTGGTGTTTGTGTTGAGCATGAATATGATTTGATCATGTTTATTGCAATACGGTTATTCATTTAAGTTAGAGAACAATTGTTGTTCTGTTTACATGAATAAAACCTTCTATGGTCATACACACCAACGAAAATGGTTTGTTGGATCTCGATCGTAGTAATACACATATTCATAATATTGAGGCCAAAAGATGCAAAGTTAATAATGATAGTGCAACTTATTTGTGGCACTGCCGTTTAGGTCATATTGGTGTAAAGCGCACGAAGAAACTCCATGCTGATGGGATTTTGGAATCACTTGATGCTTGCGAACCATGCCTCATGGGCAAGATGACTAAGTCTCCGTTCTCCGGAACAATGGAATGAGCAACTGACTTATTGGAAATAATACATACTGATGTATGCGATCCGATGAGTGTTGAGGCTCGCGGCGGGTATCGTTATTTCCTGACCTTCACAGATGATTTGAGCAGATATTGGTATATCTACTTGATGAAACATAAGTCTGAAATAGTTGAAAGGTTCAAAGAATTTCAGAGTGAAGTGGAAAATCATCGTAACAAGAAAATAAAGTTTCTGCGATCTGATCATGGAGATGAATATTTGAGTTACGAGTTTGGTCTTCAATTAAAACAATGTGGAATAGTTTCACAGCTCACGCCACCTGGAACACCACAACGTTATGGTGTGTCCGAATGTCGTAACCGCACTTTATTTGATATGGTGCGATCTATGATGTCTCTTACCGATTTACCACTATCATTTGGGGGTTATGCATTAGAGACAGCTGCATTCACTTTAAATAGGGCACCATCAAAATCCGTTGAGATGACGCCTTATGAACTGTGGTTTGGCGAGAAACCAAAAGTTGTCGTTTCTTAAAGTTTGGGGCTGCGATGCTTATGTGAAAAAGTTTCAACCTGATAAGCTTGAACCCAAATCGGAGAAGTGCGTCTTCATAGAATACCCAAAGGTAACTATTGGGTACACCTTCTATCACAGATCCGAAGGCAAGTTATTCATTGCTAAGATGGATCCTTTCTAAGAGAAGAAGTTTCTCTCGAAAGAAGTGAGTGGGAGGAAAGTAGAGCTTGATAAGGTAATTGTACCTTCTCCCGAATTGGAAAGTAGTTCATCACAGAAATCAGTTCCAGTGATTGCTACACCAATTAGTGAGGAAGCTAATGATGATGATCATGAAACTTCAGATCAAGTTACTACAGAACCTCGTAGGTCTTCCAGAGTAAGATCCGCACCAGAATGGTGTAGTAATCATGTTCTGGAAGTCGTGTTACTAGACCATGATGAACCTACGAACTATGAGGAAGCGATGATGAGCCCAGATTCCGCAAAATGGCTTGAGGCCATAAAATCTGAGATATGATCCATGTATGAGAACAAAGTATGGACTTTGATTGACTTGCTCGATGATCAGCAAGCCATGTTAAATGAATGGATCTTCAAGAGGAAGACGGACACTGATAGTAGTGTTACTATCTACCAATCTTGACTTGTTGCGAAAGGTTTTCAACAAGTTCAAGGTGTTGAATATGATGAGATTTTCTCACTCGTATCAATGCTTAAGTCTGTCTGAATCATGTTAGCAATTGCCACATTTTATGAAATCTGGCAAATGGATGTCAAAACTGCATTCCTTAATGGATTTATTAAAGAAGAGTTGTATATGATGCAACCAGAAGATTTTGTCAATCCTAAAGGTGCTAACAAAATGTGCAAGCTCCAGCGATCCATCTATGGACTGGTGCAAGCATCTCGGAGTTGGAATATACGCTTTGATAAGTTGATCAAAGCATATAGTTTTATATGGACTTACGATGAAGCCTGTATTTACAATAAAGTGAGTGGGAGCACTACAGCCTTTCTAATTAGTATATGTGAGTGACATATTGTTGATCAGAAATGATGTAGAATTTTTCTGCAAAGCATAAAGTAGTGTTTTAAAGGAGTTCTTTAAAAAGACCTCAGTAAAAGCTACTTACATATTGAGCATCAAGATCTATTGAGATAGATCAAGACGCTTGATAAGATTTTCAATGAGTACATACCTTGGCAAGATTTTGAAATAGTTCAAAATGGAACAGTCAAAGAAAGAGTTCTTGCCTGTGTTGCAAAGGTATGAAATTGAGTAAGACTCAAATCCCGACCACAGCAGAAAATAGAAAGAGAATGAAAAGTCATTCCCTATGCCTCAGTCATAGGTTCTATAAAGTATGCTATGCTATGTACCAGACCTATTGTATACCTTGCTCTGAATTTGGCAAGGGAGTACAATAGTGATCTAGGAGTAGATCACTGGACATTGGTCAAGAATATCCTTAGTAAGGACTAAGGAGATGTTTCTCGATTATGGAGGTGATAAAAGAGTTTGTTGTAAAAGTTACATCAGTGCAAACTTTTACACTGATCCAGATGACTCTAAGTCTCAACCTGGATACATATTGAAAGTGGGAGCAATTAGCTAGAGTAGCTCCGTGCAGAGCATTGTGGACATAGCATATTTGCAAAATACATACGGCTCTGAATGTGACAGACCCGTTGACTAAGCTTCTCTCATGAGCAAAACATGATCACACCTTAGTACTCTTTGGGCGTTAATCACATAGCGATGTGAACTAGATTATTGACTCTAGTAAACCCTTTGGATGTTGGTCACATGATGATGTGAACTATGGGTGTTAATCATATACAGATATGAATATTGGTGTTAAATCACATGGCGATGTGAACTAGATTATTGACTCTAGTGCAAGTGGGAGACTGAAGGAAATATGCCCTAGAGGCAATAATAAAGTTATTATTTATTTCCTTATTTCATGATAAATGTTTATTATTCATGCTAGAATTGTATTAACCGGAAACATAATACATGTGTGAATACATAGACAAACATAGTGTCACTAGTATGCCTCTACTTGACTAGCTCGTTTATCAGAGATGGTTATGTTTCCTAGCCATGGACAAAAGAGTTGTCATTTGATTAACGGGATCACATCATTAGGAGAATGATGTGATTGACTTGACCCATTCCGTTAGCTTAGCACTTGATCGTTTAGTATGTTGCTATTGCTTTCTTCATGACTTATACATGTTCCTGTAACTATGAGATTATGCAACTCCCGTTTACCGGAGGAACACTTTGGGTACTACCAAACGTCACAACGTAACTGGGTGATTATAAAGGAGTACTACAGGTGTCTCCGAAGGTACATGTTGAGTTGGCGTATTTCGAGATTAGGTTTTGTCACTCCGATTGTCGGAGAGGTATCTCTGGGCCCTCTCGGTAATGCACATCATTATAAGCCTTGCAAGCAATGTGACCAATGAGTTGGTTACGGGATGACGCATTACAGAACGAGTAAAGAGACTTGCCAGTGACGAGATTGAACTAGGTATTGGACATCGACGATCGAATCTCGAGCAAGTAGCATACCGATGACAAAGGGAACAACGTATGTTGTTATGCGGTTTGACCGATAAAGATCTTTGTAGAATATGTAGGAGCCAATATGGGCATCCAGGTCCCGCTATTGGTTATTGACCGAGAATAAGTTCTAGGTCATGTCTACATAGTTCTCGAACCCATAGGGTCCGCACGCTTTAGGTTTCGATGACAGTTATATTATGAGTTTATGAGTTTTGATGTACCGAAGGAGTTCGGAGTCCCGGATGAGATCGGGGACATGACGAGGAGTCTCGAAATGGTCGAGACGTAAAGATCGATATATTGGACGACTATATTCGGAGTTCGGAAATGTTCCGAGTGATTTGGGTATTTTTCGGAGTACCGGAGAGTTACGGGAATTCGCCGGGGAGAAGTATTGGGCCTTATTGGGCCCTGCGGGAAAGAGAGAGGGGCTGCCTAGGGCAGGCCCCCCCCCATGGCCTAGTCCGAATTGGACTAGGGGGAGGGGCCGCACCCCCTCCTTCCTTCCCTTCTCTCTTCCCCTTCCTTGTTTCCTACTCCTAATACATGGAAGGACTCCTAGTTGGACTAGGAAAGGGGGAATCCTACTCCCGGTGGGAGTAGGACTCCCCTAGGGCGCGCCATAGAAGAGGGCCGGCCCTCCCTTCCTCCACTCCTTTATATACGGGGGTAGGGGGCACCCCATAGACACACAAGTTGATCTACGGATCGTTCCTTAGCCGTGTGCGGTACCCCCCCTCCACCATATTCCACCTTGGTCATATCGTTGCGGAGTTTAGGCGAAGCCCTGCGCCGGTAGAACATCATCATCGTCACCACACCGTCGTGCTGACGGAACTCATCTCCGGAGCTCGGCTGGATCGGAGGCCGGAGATCGTCATCGAGCTGAACGTGTGCTGAACTCGGAGGCTCCGTACGTTCGGTGCTTGGATCGGTCGGATCGTAAAGACGTACGACTACATCAACCGCATTGTGCTAACGCTTCCGCTTATGGTCTACGAGGGTACGTGGACGTACACTCTCCCCTCTTGTTGCTATGCCATCACCATGATCTTGCGTGTGCGTAGGATTTTTTTTGAAATTACTACGTTCCCCATCACCCCTCTCCACATATATATAGGTGGGAGGGGAGCAGAGGTAGCCAAGGGGCGCCACAAGTAGGCCGAATCCTACTTGGGGTCTTCCGCAATTCGGCCTCCCCCCTTCCATAATTTTCAGAGGGGGGAAAAGGGAAGAGGAAGGAGAGAAGGAAAGGGGGTGAACCCCCTCTTTCCCTTCTCCCACTCGGCCTTCTTCATTGGGGGGGGGGGGGGCGCCACCCCTTGTAGGCTGGTGTGCTCCCCTCTTATGGCCCATATCTTTCCCTCGGGGGTTCCGGTAACCCCTCCGGTACTCCGATCAATACCCGATACACTCCGGAACACTTCCGGTGTCCGAATACCATCGTCCTATATATCAATTTTTACCTCTCAACTATTTTGAGACTCCTCGTCATGTCACTGATCTCATCCGACACTCCGAACAACATTCGATCACCAAATCACATAACTCATAGGGTTTTTTACATCTGTGCCCCTGGTTCCTTAGCTCTACTCATTCATCCCTGCGCTCTTAACTTTTGCTCAATTTTCCCCACTCCCTTTCCAGAAACCCTCAAAACTTGTCACAACGGACGTTGTCGTCGGGTCAAAGGCTTGACCATTAACTCTGACGAGTGGGGCCACGCTGGACTGTGTCATCCGTTGGACCTGACAAGTGGGGTCGCGTTTGTCGGTGTCAAAACCGGCGGATCTCGGGTAGGGGGTCCCGATCTGTGCGTAAAGGCTGATGGTAACAAGAAGTAAGGGACACAGATGTTTACCCAGGTTCGGGCCCTCTCAATGGAGGTAAAACCCTACTTCCTGCTTGATTAATATTGATGATATGGGTAGTACAAGAGTAGATCTACCATGAGATCGTAGAGGCTAAACCCTAGGAGCTAGCCTATGATGGTATGATTGTAATTGTGATCGGCCTTCTAAGGACCAACCTCTCCAGTTTATATAGACACCGGAGAGGGCTAGGGTTTACATGGAGTCGGTTACAAGGAAGGAAATATAATATCCGGATCGCCAAGCTTGCCTTCCACGCCAAGGAAAGTCCCATCCAGACACGGGCCGAAGTCTTGAGTCTTGTATCTTCACGCTTCAATAGTCCGGACGTTGTACATAGTCTGGTTGTCCGGATACCCCCTTATCCAGGACTCCCTCAGTAGCCCCTGAACCAGGCTTCAATAACGATGAGTCCGGCGCGCAGTATTGTCTTCGGCATTGCAAGGCGGGTTCCTCCTTCGAATACTCCAAAGTGGTTATCGAACACGTAGACCGTGTCCGGATCTGCAAGATGATCTTCGTATGGTACATATCTGATTTGCTGGCAATCTTCGTGCGTCATGCCCTTGCATCATGGCCCGGGCCAACGTGAACCGATGTTTCCTACCCCACAACGACTCGTGTTACAAGGCGGTTTTATTGGCACGTCCCGTCGAGGCAGAGATCGTGTCCCTTTTATTACGGGATTTTCCATCAATATGAGCGTGCGTGACCCCACGACGGCTGTTGGTATTACCCCGTGTGTTTTTAGATAAGCCTCAAACGGTCACAGCGGGGACTCTTGATATTCACCCTCTTTATAAAGGGGTCGAGACCTACGCCTCTTTTTTCACCTTCATCGCGCCTTCTCGCACCTCGAGTTCTAACACCCAAAACCTAAGCTCCACCCCTTCGGAATCCTCCAATATGTCTGGATCTGATCCTCAAGGCCGGTGGGTCGCCTCCTCGATTGAGGAGAAGGACATTGCGAAGCTTAGGGAGGTCGGATACCTAACCGCAGATATCCAGCACAGGCTTCCTGCTCCAGAGCAAGTCATCCCCACGCCGGAGCCCAATGAGTGTGTTGTTTTTGTCCCACACTTCCTCCGCGGTTTGGGTTTCACCCTCGATCCTTTCGTGCAGGGGCTCATGTTCTATTATGGATTGGACTTCCATGATCTGGCTTCGGACGCCATCCTCCATATCTCATCGTTCATTATCGTGTGCGAGGCTTTTCTCCACATCACCCCGCACTTCGGCTTATGGCTCAAGACCTTTAATGTGAAGCCAAAGATGATCGGGGGGCAACATGTGGAGTGCGGAGGTGCCGTAATAAGAAGAAACGTCGACGCCCCATGGCTGGAGGGTGCCTTTCCAGAAGTATCCGATGTATGGCAACGGAGGTGGTTTTATGTCACGGCTCCCAGAGGCACAAAGTGGGCTGCCGCCCCTGACTTCTGTTCGGGCCCTCCATCACAGCTGGCATCTTGGACAGACGTAGGGCGGAATTGGGGGCCCGCTTCTGATATACCAGTACTGCAGAATCGCATCCGGGAGCTTCTTGCAAGGGATGTTAATCTCGTCAGCACAATGCAAGTGATGTTGATCCGGCGGATGTTGTCGTGCCAACGCCGGCCTCTCCGGATGTGGGAGTTCAATCCGGAGGGTCCGCGGACCATCAAGCATTTCTTCGGCCTGAAGCTCGAAGAGATGTGCAAATTATTCTTCGGATGGAAAGTGATGTGTCCGGATACCACCGAAGATGCGGGCCTAAACTGCAATCGCCTAGACACTCGAGTAAGTAGCCTTGATACCGGACACCCCGTTTTGTATTTATCATGATTGTTTATTCTGAAAATCATCCGCGTCCAGGAATGGCTCAGCAAGGCGGAGAGAATCAGGTGTCCGGCGCCACTTCCCGAAGGCTCGCCCGCTCCTACCATGGCCAAGATGCTCGACCGAGTACTCAGCAGGATGCCCTCGGGGAAAGGCGAGGGGAGGGATGAAAAATCCGAACCCCACACGCTACGCATCCGAACCGGGGGAGTTGCTACCTCCCCCAAGGAGGATAGTCGGGGAGGAGAGGTCGAGGCCTCCTCCCCGCGCGGGAAGAAGAGGGCCGCCTCCGAAGATTTGGAGGCAGAGATGCCCAAATTGGGGAAAAAGGCATCCCCAGGGGGCCTTGCCCCAACAGGCACCCTCACCGCACCATGCCCTCCAACGGGCCAGCCCTCCACCGAGTTGTAAGTCAATCTACAATCCGAAGGTACTGCATTTCTTCCTCGGTCAGTAACCAGGATTCAATTTTTTGCAGTCCAACCAGCAGCTCCTCTCAACAGGGTTCGTCTTCGGGGGACCTTCCTCCGGAGATGATGGAGAGCGAGACCCCACCCCCTTCTCTGACTCATGAAGCGGGCGACATCGAGGTGTCGTCATGGAGGACTCTGGGTCTGCCTAATCCAGCAGTCAATTCGTCAGCCGCCCAGCGCCCGGAGCACTTGGCTACAACGGGGGGCGATGGGAGGAGTCCGGCGCAGTTCGATGTCCGGCCGGACGTACTAGCGGGCCTGCTGGAGCGAGCTGCGCTCTCGGAGGAGCACCGCTCATTAATGAGCGTGGTGCTTAAGAAGATTTCATCCGCTACGAGCGGTTTGAATGAAGCATTCACAAGCCTGCTCAGAGGTTTTGAGGTATGTAATGGATAATCCACCGTTTCTTTAATTGTGAGGCACGCGCTAGGTGTGCTCCATATAGACAGTAGCCCCTGAGACTCTGGTTGCCCGCCTTAGGCGGCAAACGAGGGATCATAAACCAAAGATTTATGTTGTAAATATGTGCAGGTGCCTGTGGGTCCGGTCGCCGGCCCGTCCATTAAAGTGGCCGAACTGACGAGGCAAATTGGTTCGGTTGATGCCGATATCACTCTGATGAATGAGCGGCTAGATAAATCGCAAGGTATGCGCCCTGTCTCCCATTGCATAGGAAAATATTAAGGTGGCACATATTAATATAATTTGTTCAGACTGCAGATGGTGCTGCTGCCGTGGAGGCCCTGAGGGCGGAACTTGCTCTAGCCAAGGAACAAGCTCGGGTGAGCAATGCGGCTGCCCTAAAGGCGGCCGAGGAATTGAGAGCCGAGCAGGCTACTCATCGCCAAAGCGAGGAAAAGATAGCCGAAATGGCTATCAAGTTAAAAAATGTCGCTGACCGATATGAGCTCCTGAAAAAGGAGCATGAGGATAAATCAGTTGACCTGAGCAAGGCACTTAATGCCGCCAAGGAAATACGGACCGAGCTCAGAAGTGCGCGGGAGGAGCTTCAACAGGTCAGTAATATCGCGGCTGGAGGCTCTTATTTGCTATGGACGAAGTTCTTCGATCTGAAGTATGCTCCCCTGGATGGACGCTGGAGCTCGCCAAATGCGTACGCGGACCTGGCGAAGAGTACGGCTGATGCTGTGGAGTTCTTCAAAGATCAGGGTGATAAGGAGGCGGAGAAGCTTTTCTGGTCACAGTTCAATGCTCCCACTTGCCCGCTGCCGTTAAGTGATAGAATGGCTGCTGTAGCGGAGCTTCACAGGCTGTCCAGTCTTGCAATGCGGTCTGTAATAGACCATCTTTGGCCGAAGGGGCCTAAGCCGAACAGTTATTTTGGTTTGGTGCAACAGTTCCTTGGGGCCGTGCCTCGGATCGATGCCATGAGGAGGTCAGCATGCATAGAGTGCGCGGATGGCCCTTGCTCGCGTTAAAGCATATTGGACGGATATGGATGCCACTATGGTAGCATCTCAGGATCCGGTGGGGGCCAGTATCCGGCCGGGCACTACTTGGCGTAGGTCACGGAGGGTGCCCGCCTGATAGAGGCGCAGTGCCCGAAGAATCTCCTCTTGGAGTGATGATTCAAATCATTGTAAAAACATTTCAATTAGAAGGTTATATTTGTAATTTTTGTCTGAAAATATGATTGTGTCCCCTGTGCGGCCGTTTATATATATATATATATATATATATATATATATATATATATATATATATATATATATATATGTGTGTGTGTGTGTGTGTGTGTGTGTGTGTGTGTGTGTGTGTGTGTGTGTGTGTGTGTGTGTGTGTGTGTGTAATCCGAAAGATAGCAGTCGTTGGCTTCAGCCCCCACGCATACAATGCGGGGGTGTTCGCGAAAAAATGTGCTTGATCACTCTTTATCAAACGTCTTGGTCCGGCAAGGAGGTGATCGCACGTCGAACTAGGCAACCGGACTATATAGCTATAACACTTTTGCTTAGCCGCGGGATTTTAACGTTGGAGCTACTATGTAGCCCCTGGTACCTTCGCATGCATCCGAATACGGGCGCATATGTACCTGGCCGGGAAATGGCCCTTCGTTAAAGCGGAGGAATCCTAGAGATTACAGTGAGTCGTCGAGTGGTTGACCAGTCTCTCGCTGTATCATGACGGTCAGTTTTCGGCTTTCTCTACTGAGGTGCTCATCCGGAATAACCAGGGCAGAATCGCAGTAGTTCTCCTCTGGCCACCTTAGCCGATTATGACGGAACGTAAGGCGGCAAACCTAGGAGCCGGGCAAACCCAACATTTGACCAAAGACATGATTCGGAGCTGATGCATATAAGGCCAAACTCGTGACGCCGAACACTCCCGAAGGTATTCGGACTTTATAACAGATGATGAGCTCAAGAATGCCCATTCATTATAAACCCTGTATTTCTAGGTACGTGCGTTAATCTGTCGTGGCGAAATGCCAAAAACGGCAGTATCCTCTATGGGTATGGAACCCATGGGATGATGAAACAACAAGAGGCAATAGAAAAGGTTTACATAGGGGCTTAATCTAAAAAGAAACCTGTTGAACGGGGCCCTGCTGCACATCTGCGCCTTTGTCTCCGTTGTGCCGCATCCTGGAAGGGTATCGCGCGAACGTTGTGTGCAGAAAAGGGAATCTCATAGGAGAGTGCAACGTAAGTATGCGATGGATAGAAGAAAATATAAGATGCTGGCCTGCCAATAAGGTTGAGCCGAGTGTGGGGCTTTATTATTAGCCCCTGGTGTCCACTATAGGATTACATATACAGTGCCCTGGTTTAATATGGGCTGCCGGACTCGTCTAACCGTGTCCGTGGTCTTAACGACCCGGTAAATTTTTGTTAGAGGCCGCTTATAGTCCGACCGCTAGGGCCGTCGCGTATTCCTCTGTGCTCGAAAAGCGCTATGTTATTCCGCTAACGGTGATGACGCCGCGTGGACTGGGCATCTTAAGTGTAAGGTAGCCATAGTGCGGCAATGCGTTGAAGCGGGCGAAGGCCGTTCTTCCAAGCAATGCTTGACAGCTGCTTTGGAAGGGTGCGATGATGAAGACTAGTCCTTCGCTTCTGCAGTTGCTTGGAGAGCTGAATGTTACCTCCAGTATGACGGAGCCCCTGCTGTAGGCTTCAACGCTTGGTATCACCCCTTCAAAGGTGGTGTTGATCTTGCTGATTCTGGATGAGTCTATCCCCATCCTGCGAACAGTGTCCTCATATATTAAGTTGAGACTGCTGCCGCCGTCCATGAGGGCATGAGTGAGATGGTATCCGTCGATTATTGGGTCAAGCACCAAGGCGTTTGATCCTTCGCGCCGAATACTAGTTCGGCCGTCCAGACGATTGAAAGTGATCGGACAAGTCATCCAGTAGTTAGGTGTGGGTACGATGGGATCTATATCGCACGCGTCTTTATGGGCGCGTTCGTGCCTTCCCAAGGATGTGCGAGTCGTGTGGATCATGTTTACTGTTTTAACCTCTGGCGGGATTTTTTTTTCTGTCCCCCAGTGTTCGACTGGCGAGGTTCATCCTCGTCTTCACTTGGTGTTTCCCTTTCCTTGTGTTCGGCGTTTAGCTTGCCGGCCTGCTTGAAGACCCAGCACTCTCTGTGCGTGTGGTTCGCAGGTTTGTCGGAGGTGCCATGAATTTGGCATAGTCTGTCCAGAACTCTGTTCAGACCAGACGGTCCTTCTTTGCTGCCTTTTGATTGCTTGTTTTGCTAGTTAGGTCGAGAGCCCCTAAATCCGGCATTAACCATTGTGTTGTCCGGACTCTCTTCCTTGTTTTGGCATTTGTTTTTATTACGTCGTGGCTTCCTATTGCCATCCCTTATTTCGGATGTGCTGGGGTCGCTGGTGCCTTTACGAGCTAGCCAGCTATCTTCTCCCGCGCAAAAGCGGGTCATAAGGCTTGTTAGGGCTGCCATTGTCCTTGGCTTTTCTTGGCCGAGGTGTCTGGCGAGCCACTCGTCACGGATGCTGTGTTTGAATGCCGCTAAGGCTTCGGCATCCGGACAGTCAACGATTTGATTCTTCTTAGTGAGGAATCTGTTCCAAAGCTTGCGGGCGGACTCTTCGGGTTGTTGGATTATGTGATTTAAATCGTCAGCATCCGGAGGCCGGACATAAGTCCCTTGAAAATTGGTCCTGAAAGCGTCCTCTAGTTCCTCCTAGCTCCCGATTGAATTTTCGGGGAGGCTTTTCAACCAGTGCCGAGCTGGTCCCTTCAGTTTGAGGGGAAGGTATTTGATGGCGTGGAGGTCATCCCCACGAGCCATGTGTATGTGGAGGATAAAGTCCTCGATCTAGACCCCTGGGTCTGTCGTTCCGTCGTATGCCTCTATGTTTACAGGTTTAAAGCCCTGTGGGAATTCATGGTCCAGTACTTCACCAGTAAAGCACAGGGGGTGAGCAGCCCCTCTGTATCTGGACGCGTTGTTGCATGCCGTCGGCTGTTGTTGTGTTCGGTGTTTATTTCGAACTGGTGTTTGGTTGTTATAATTGTTTTGACGACCATGGTCCCCCACCGGGGTGTGTCCTTTAGATCCGTAGATGGACCTAGTTGCGCCAGCTTTCTTCTCCAGGTGCTCACGTAGATCGTGGGCGTCTTCGGTAGCTGATTTATTGTGGTTATGAAGTGGTACTCCTGATCTCCTGGTCGTGTTATTCTTCGGTGGAATGGCCTCGTCGTCGAATTCTGGGAGTAGCTTGCGTTTTGGGTAGCTCTTTGTATGGCGATCATTGCCATATCTTTCTTCAGTGTCTAGCAACTTTGTTCCATCTACGATTGAGCGTTTCCTGTGCGGCTTTAAGCCGTTGCTTCTGCTTCTTCAGACTTCTCACTGTGGCCATAAGATTTCTGTGGAGGTTCTCTCATTTCACGCGTTCTTCCGGAATGATGAATGTGTCGTCGTCCGGACTATATTCTTGTCCTGGGCCGGTTTGATGAACTCGTCCTTCAGGATCGTTTTCTTCGGGCGTACGCTCCGGACTATGTTCGGCGTGACCTGGTTCGTCCTACTCCATCGCTGGTTCTATTTGGTCGTTATTGCCTTCAGGGTTGACCGGAGTATCCATTCTTCTGGTGCTCTTGCTGATGTTGTTGCTGTTACCTGATTTGGAACAGCGTCTGCACCGTCGCTTTGGTTTTTGCCCAGGGGTGTTATCTTCCGGATTGTCACCATCGCCTTCCTTGGGCGTATCCACCATGTATATGTCGTGTGACGAGGTGGGAATCCGGTACCCCATAGATTCTGAGTCTTCTCCTACATCGTCGTCCATACCGTCGATGCCTTCGGAGTCGAAGTCCAGCACGTCGGTTAAGTCATCAACCGTGGCTATCAAGTGTGTGGTGGGTGGGTAACAAATTTCTTCGTCGCCTGCTTCCCACTCGAGCCTTACATAGTTCGGCCCGAAGTTCTCTATCAAAGAGAGGGTTTCAAATGAGTTTAGTATGTCGCCAAAGAGCGAATGCTGAAAGATGTTCGTCGCGGTGAACCCCATCACCGGAGCCCGACCAGGATCGGCGGGCTCGGGGACGCGCGGACTGGAACCTACATCCGGATATGAATCCGGGGGTCCGAAGTCACGGGTTCCCGAGGAGGTGAGACCTGTGTTCGGCTCTATCGCCAACGAGGGTATGGCCTGCGGGACAGGGACCAGCCCTCCGTCCTTAGGCAACGCAACCTGCCCCGGGTTTAGACCCGAGGCTTCTGCCGGGGTAATATCCCAAGCATCGTCTGACGGCAGGTCCAAGCCATGCTCATCATAACTGTCCGGCGATCCTGACATGATCTGCTCCAGATGACCAAGTGGATCGGCCCGTAGTGTGAAACCGCCGAACACGAAGATATGTCCGGGGAGGAAAGCCTCACCCTGGACAGCGTTGCAGATGATGATTGAAGGAGCCATCAAACCTTGTGGCGACGTCACAGAGGAACTCTCAATGAAAGCACCAATGTCGGTGTCAAAACCGGCGGATCTCGGGTAGGGGGTCCCGATCTGTGCGTCAAGGCTGATGGTAACAAGAAGTAAGGGACACAGATGTTTACCCAGGTTCGGGCCCTCTCGATGGAGGTAAAACCCTACTTCCTGCTTGATTAATATTGATGATATGGGTAGTACAAGAGTAGATCTACCACGAGATCGTAGAGGCTAAACCCTAGGAGCTAGCCTATGATGGTATGATTGTAATTGTGATCGGCCTTCTAAGGACCAACCTCTCCGGTTTATATAGACACAGGAGAGGGCTAGGGTTTACATGGAGTCGGTTACAAGGAAGGAAATATAATATCCGGATCGCCAAGCTTGCCTTCCACGCAAGGAAAGTCCCATCCGGACACGGGCCGAAGTCTTGAGTCTTATATCTTCACGCTTCAATAGTCCGGGCGTTGTACACAGCCCGGCTGTCCGGATACCCCCTTATCCAGGACTCCCTCAGTGTTGGGTGGTGTCGTTGTTCGACCATTGGGCCGTGGTTTCGTTGGGTCGTCCCTTGCATTAAATGCCTGCGTGCGCCTCCAGGACAGAAGCCTGCTATGCATGCACCCAAAAAAGCCTGCCTGCATGCGTCGATCGAGCCTGCATGCGCTGATGCCACGATGCCATGATGCGCCGATCGAGCCTGCATGCGCCAATGCGTCCACCATGATGCACTGATCGAACAACTTTCTTGCACGCTAGTCGCCACGAATGCAGCGACGGCTACTGCCGCTGGTTCCTCTCTTCTAGCTAGGTGGCTACTTATTTGTGGCTTGTGTAAAAAAAAAGAGATGTGTTCGTTGTGGCTACATGCACTAGGTGGTTACTAACAAGGGAACCCTACTAACAAAGCGAGCTCTCTAAGAAAACAATCAACAAATATGTAGTCCCAATATGTAGATAGGGCCAACAAGCCCATAGCACAATCACATAGTTCAAACTAGGAAGAACTTGATAATAGAATAGATAGAAAACTTAATAATAGAAGTTAAGAAAAGGGCCAACAAGCCATAGCAACTCCAACATAGTTCAGTTACAACTTAACATAACATAGACTAAAAAAGATAGAGGGTTTAGAACCCTAGCCGCCACCTTCTCCACCTCGCTCCTCCTCCGGGCACCCTTTTCACTGCTCCCTCGGGGCGTTGTAGATGGGGTACAGAAGATGTGCAGGCGCGTCACGGTGGGGAAGATGTTGTTGTACTCCGTGAACCTGTTGTGGGTGGTGAAAGCGATGAACATGGAGCCACACCAAAACACTCGGCCGAGGAGGTAGGAGGCGTCGAATGTGTTGCTGAAGTGGGCAAGGAGAGCAACCACCACCCGGTTTTGGATGACCTCCTCGACGCGGAACATCATTGGAGATCCCCATGGGAGGTGGTGGTAGCCGAACGCGAGGAAGAACTCGGTGAAGTTCTTGCGGTCCTCAACCTTGATATCACCCACACACGTAGTGTGCGATCAAGGTACACCCCGGTAGGGTAGAGCCTCTCCGGCACGGTGGGTGGGAAGTGGTACGTTGGTCCGGTGTACTGCATGGCTGAGGGATGTGCAGAAGAAGGAGAAGGGGTCGAAGAGCAAGAAGGGTAGATGGCAGAGGATGGGAGATGGATGAGGGATAGCAGAGGCAAAGGGTGGATTAAATATCCATAGTGCTACGTGTTATTTGGCCGTGGCAATAACACAGTCAAATGTGAAGTAGCCCATTTTCAAACCCGCCGCAACATCAGGAGTGTACAAGCGTGGGAAACGGTGGTTTGAAAAGAAGAAGAAAAAGAAGCCAATTGCACGCGTGGGAATCCGTGGTCATATATATTATATGAAAAAGAAAATAAATTTTCTACGCAATGTCAATTGTTGTGTAATTTCAAACGATGCAAAAAAACAGAGCCAGCACATTCATAGAAAACAGAGAAAACGATGCAAAAAAATGATGCAATTCAACGGTCCACCCAGAGCTTGGTTTTCTTTTGGGCCCAATAACAACATTTTTTTTCACGGAGTCAATGGTGGGCGAGCAGCCGAGCACAACCAACAGGATCACCTCTAGCGGATCGCCCCATGATCCAATGATGCGGAGCCGTCCTTGTGATCCAACGGCGTGGAGCTTGCGCGTAGCCTGCCCACCGAATTCCTTCTAGAAGACCACATCTGAGGGTCATCGCTTGGCGCCATGGTATGATCGGGCGGCTGACGTTCAGAGCTAGGGTTAGGCGAAACCCTGCGAGGTTTAGATGGGTTTTGTGCTAGTCAACGGGGTTTCGAAGGCTTTGACTGAGCATAACTAATTTAAAAAAAATCGAAAAATATGAAACCTTCGCCGTTCGTCGTTTTATAAGACACACTAATGAGGAAAAATAATAAACTTGGTATATGGTCATTTTCATGAAAAAACCCTAGCTGGCACGATCGAGGTCAAATGAGCACCACTAATTTAAAAAATAATAAATAAGAAAAACCTGCGCACAATGTTGTCTTATGTGACATGTTACCAACCAAAAATCATAAATTTGGTCTATGGTCATGTTCATGAGAAAACCTTCACACATATGAGCTATCACGTACAAGATTTCATAGAGTTCAAAGAGAGGAGGTAGGGTTACCTTCTGTTTTTGAAAAATTTAAAAAAATCAAAAAAATCACCAAAGCTTTATTTCAAAGTGAATAAGAAGGATCTGAACTTAGTTTTCCATTTTCATATTTTAAACATGTTTTAATAGTTTTTATATTAAAGCATATTTTTTCAAAAGAAAATGTAAAAATATGAAGGTTAATTCAAAAAATAGTGAGACTTCGAGTCTACACTATATAGATTGAATAGGTGTTAATAAAAAACATTTGGCTCATTTAGAGTAGGTCCAAAAACACTTGATTACAAATGGGCTATTTACCCTAGCCTGGGAGCTCATTTGGAGCACATTTCTCAAATTCAAATTTCTTTGACCTCCTCTAAATCACCTCAAATTTTGCACACATGATCTCCTACACAAACACATATAGTTTGCCAAGGTTTTATTTTTTTGCATTTTCTTGAATTTATACAGTCCTGTCGAACGTTAGTTCAAAACATCGGATAATGAAACATGTTGGTGGGAAAAGCATGCATTTGATTTGATTAATAAAGATGAGACAAATAATTAAGATAATACTCCTTTATGATCAGTGAAAAAGCAGCATGTCTGATAAGTGAAGCAACACTGAAACAACATGTGTGATCAGTGAAGCAACACTGAAACAACATGTGTGATGAGTGAAGCAACACTGAAACAACATGTCTGATCAGTGAAGCAACACTGAAACAACATGTGTGATCATTGCAGCACCTAAACTCATAGTTCACAACATCTAAACAAAACTAACCATACACCACAGGCAAATTTAAGGGAAGACAAATATAGATAGCATAATACATTACTAGCATCACCATAGATTCAGTTCAACACACCATAAACAGCCACATTCGGTTTACCAAAAGTAACCCAAAAGATAAAGATAAAGATTCAGTTCATCACAGCATCACATCATCACATCACGCCAGAGTCAGGGCCTACGCGAGGGCAGCATGCTGCCCCATGATCATGTAGTCCTCCCGGCGAATCGCTACATCCTCTGCATGAGACAGAAGGTGATCGAAGCGGCCATCCTTTGGCTTTGGCTTGGTGGTGCAGTAGGGGTAGTGCCACTTCTTGATCTTGCGATTGTAGAAGGAAGCAACTCCCTTGGCCTTGATCTTCTCCACCTCCTTGGCTATGAAGGACGTGACGTTGCCCTTGTACACATCTTCTCCAGAATCATACTGCACACATGAATGAGTTACATTAATACATTATACATTATAGATTCATATACACCATGTCAAAGGAACTAAATGAACAATCTAAATTTCAAGTAGGCTTACCTCATATTCTTCATCGTCACTAAACTCTGGATCGTACGGGTCGTACCGGGCCAGCTTCCTCTCCCCCCAACCATCATCCTCCTGAATATACAATTCTATCCATCACTAGTAAATATAGAAGCCAATTGAAAATTTAGATATGCACCCATGACACATTGATCATAAGGCAAATATACTCCCAATATACTATGATCCTATTTGCATTTTCCATTGTCATGCACACACATTGAAAAACAGAGCTAATATAACTACATATTGTGGACAAATTTATATACTAACGAATCAAATAACTTCTTAATCAATGGATTCCATTTGGGCATATGGCATTCAAAACCCCAGTCTGAGTAGCATTCAAAAACAAATCTAATAGGGACCTAATCTAATAAGCATACATGTCTGTAGCATTAAAAACCCAATCTGTGAGCATTACAAACAAATCTAATAAGCATACATCTGTGTAGCATTGAAGCATAGAGATCCCTATCTCTCATACAGATCTATCTAGCATTTTTGCGAAGAATTTATCCAACAAACCCTAGTACAAAACCCCCTCATCCCACCAATACAGAAAACCCCGGCCCATTCGTCAAACCAACTACTCTAACCATCTGAACTACCATATGAATCACAATCTAAACAATGCAACTAACTCTACAAGCTAATATCCTAAAGCAAGTGCAAATACCTCCTGCTCCCCACCAGACTACGCATCAAGGGTATCAGGATGGACTACGCCGCTCGATGCCGTCATCTTCTGCAGCGATGAGGCAGATCCCGCCACCTCCTTCTCCACATCTACAGCGGTTGCGAGTTTCCTCACACCGTCATGGACGCCGCCGACATCCGCGGTCACCTCGCCCTGCAGCTCCACCACATCTCCGGGCGCTGCGCCGGCGTCGCCACGAGCTTTGGCCATCGGACATATGGAGGCGATGAAGGTGAGGAAGAGGATGCGGTGGGGGAGAGCGAGATGGTGCGGTGGAGGCAGTGGAGGAGAGCGAGACGACACCGGTGGGGGAGAGGAAGATGATGAGGCGGGGAGGGGATTTGGGGGGAAATGGTAGGGGTGATGGAGGTGGTTGCCCCTCTTTATATGATGGGATGTTTCGGGCATGTCCCATGGACACGTGCTACTCCATGACCATGGTTAGTTGCATGCGCCCACGTATACGAATACCATTGTACGGTCAGCATACGAAACCACTATACGGGTAAACGGTCAAAGGTGGGCTCGGCCCTACGCGGCCCCACACGTCAGAGTTAACGGTCAAAGGCATTGACCGGAGGACAACGTCCGTTGTAACCTGTTCTGAGGGTTTCAGGCAAGGGAGTAAGGAAAAGCGAGCAAAAGTTAAGATCGTGGGGGTGAATGAGTACAACTAATGAACCAGGGGCGCAGAAATAAAAATCCCTAACTCATATAATACTAAATCGTCATCGAACGTCAAGCGTGCTGGCCCTACGGGTTTGAGAACCATGTAGACATGACCGAGACACCTCTCCAGTCAATAACCAATAGCGGAACATGGATGCTCATATTGGTTCCTACACATTCTACGAAGATCTTTATCGGTCGAACCGTTATGACAACATACGTTATTCCCTTTGTCCATCAGTATGTTACTTGCCCGAGATTCGATCGTTGGTATCTTCATACCTAGTTCAATCTCGTTACTGGCTGTTGTTGCAGCTCTCTATCTCTCTATCGTAGCTAGAGGTAGAAGAAGGAGGAGCACACAGTACACTGGGGTTTCACCCGGCTTCACAACCCCATTACTATTCCCAGAACCACGACTCACTGGATTACAAAGACGGCTTTGTAGCCCTTGGCAACAAACGCAATGCCCACGCATCCGTCACGCTGCATGCACGTACATGATCTGCATGCCCACGACGCACATGACCCGGCCGTGGCCACTAATCCATGCACTACCAAACTTACTTGACCGGCCCATGCAAGTAGCTAGCTTATCCATCCGGTGCATGCACTGACGCACGACGCGGACAGCTCCACTCCACCGGCCACACCTAATAGACTGACTACTACCACCAGTACACACTCATGCTACTGCCACGAGCGCGCACACACACACTACACACACATGCCACGTTGTTGCGTCCCACACGTCCCGCCCGTCCCGCGCGCCACCGACACGCCCGACAAACCCGACGAGCCCGACGGCACCAGTGTGTCCCACCCGTCCCACGCGCACCCGCACGCCTGACGAGCCCGACCACACACGCCGTGGCTTATTCCAACACACACACCCTAAGCCACGACCTACAAGAGTCCATTGTCATCGACGTTGGCACCGGCCAAGAGAGCCTGCTCTGCCGCCGGTCCTTTCCACAGCTGCGGGCACTCGCGCCTGAAGTGCCCGGGCTCCCCGCACTTGTAGTAGCGCCTGCGCCTATTGCCGCCGCTCCCCGATGCCACGCTGCGCCCGTCGTCGTCCTCCCGTGCTCCGTCTTGCTGCCGCTCCCGTGCTCGCCACTGTGCTGTCGTGAGCAGCAGGTGTCCATCCGCCCGCTCGCCGATGTCCTGCCGTCGACGTCGAACTTGCTTGTCGAACGCGTGCAGCCGCCCGAGCGCTTCGTCAAACGCCATCATCGTCATGTCGTGGAACTGCTCGATGACGGCGACAACGGGGAAGAGCCGATCCGGCACCATATCCAGCAGCTTCTTGACGAGCGCCACGTCACCCAGCGTCTCCCCGAGGTTGGCATACCTCGCCGCCATCGCCGCGAGCCTCCCACCATACACGTCGAGCTCCTCGCCGTCCGCCATCTTCAGGCGGTCAAATTCACCATGCAGCGTCGCCAGCCTCGCCGCACGGACCCGATCGGCGCCGACGAACCTCACCTTCAAGGAGTCCCATACCTCCCTGGCGGTGAGCTTCGTCGACACCTGCAGCAGCACATCCTCCGGCAACGCCCCGAGAAGCAACGCACGCGCCATCTTGTCCTTCCATGCGTTCACCGCCGTGTCGCCCGCCGCCGCCGCCTCCCATACGGTGTGGACGTCGAGGATCGCTTGCGCCTTGATGGCCCAGACCGTGTAGTTGTCCGCGGTCAGCATCGGCATCACCATCATCGCCGATCCGCCCGCGCCGCCGCCGTGTGGGACGAGCGCCATGGTCACCGGTGATCGCCCGAACCGAAGCTCTGTATAACAATTGTTGTTGCAGCTCTCTCTCTCTCTCTCTCTCTCTCTCTTGTAGCTAGAGGTAGAAGATGGAGGAGCACACAATACACTGGGGTTTCACCCGGCTTCACAGCCCCATTATTATTCCCAGAACCACGACTCACTGGATTACAAAGACGGCTTTGTAGCCCTTGGCAACAAACGCAGCGCCCACGCATCCGTCGCGCTGCATGCACGGACATGATCTGCATGCCCACTACGCACATGACCCGACTGTGGCCACTAATCCATGCACTACCAAACTGACTTGACCAACCTATGCAAGTAGCTAGCTTATCCATCCGACGCATGCACTAACACACGACACTGATAGCTCCACTCCACCGGCCACACCTAACAGACTGACTACTACCACCAGTACACACTCATGCTACCGCCACGAGCGCGCGCACGCACACACTACACACGCACGCCACGCTGCTGCGTCCCACACGTCCCGATCGTCCCGCGCGCCACCGACACGCCCGACGAACCCGATGAGCCCGACGGCACCAGTGTGTCCCGCCTGTCCCGCGCGCACCCGCGCGCCCGACGAGCCCAACCACACATGTCGTGGCATATTCCAACACTGGCAAGTCTCTTTACTCGTTTCGTAATACATCATCTTGCAACTAACTCATTAGTCACTTTGCTTGCAAGGCTTCTTATGATGTGTATTACCGAGAGGGCCCAGAGATACCTCTCGGATAGTTGGAGTGACAAATCCTAATCTTGATCTATGCCAACTCAACAAACACCTTCAGAGATACCTGTAGAGCATCTTTATAATCACCAGCTACGTTGTGACATTTGATAGCACACAAGGCATTCCTCCGGTATCCGGGAGTTGCATAATCTCATAGTCGAATGAATATGTATTTGACATGAAAACAATAGCAATAAAACTGAACGATCATAATGCTAAGCTAACGAATGGGTCTTGTCCATCACATCATTCTCCTAATGATGTGATCCCATTATCAAATGACAACTCATGTCCATGGTTAGGAAATCTTAACCATCTTTGATCAACGAGCTAGTCAAGTTGAGGCTCACTAGGGACACAGTATTTGTCTATGTATTCACACATGTATTTAGGTTTCCGGTCAATACAATTCTAGCATGAATAATAAACATTAATCATGAATAAGAAAATATAAAATAACAACTGTAAGGGCATATTTATCCCTTAGTAGTTTTGGTGATTGATGACAATGCTTTTGCGGACTAATCGTGTGCACTGAGCTTTTCAGATATATCACGACTGAACACAAGATGATTTGATGCCCCTTGAAGATTATTGAAGACGGTGTTTCTCTACATTTCTTTTCGGTGGATTTGAGTCGTAGGAAAGCCGTACTATTAAGAGGGGGTCTGCGTTGGAAAGGTTTGGGTAGAATCTCACGTACACGCGTTCCTTTTGCACCGCCTTTCCTTTGGCTCTTTGGAGCTTCCTCCGTCTCACCGTGTCTCTATAGAATGAAGGAGTCCTAGTGTTGTTGTTCATAGGCTAGCGGTAGTACTGCTCCCCTTGACTATAAAAGGGGTGTCTTCTTCCTCTAGTTGACCACCTCTTCCATCCACAAGTTCCATTTTCGCCCGATCTCTCGCTAGCCAATCAAACTTGTTGATTTTCTAGGGATTAGTTGAGAAGGCCCTGATCTACACTTCCACCAAGATGAATTTGATTCCCCCCACTAATCCCTTGCGGATCTTGTTACTCTTTGGTGTTTGAGCACTCTAGACGGTTGAGGTCACCGTGGAGCCATAGTCCGTTGTGGTGAAGCTTCGTGGTGTCGTTGTGAGCCTCCAATTAAGTTGTGGAGATTGCCCCAACCTTATTTGTAAAGGTTCGGTCGCCGCCTCCAAGGGGACCAATAGTGGAATCACGACGTCTCGCATTGTGTGAGGGCGTGAGGAGAATACGGTGACCCTAGTGGCTTCTTGGGGAGCATTGTGCCTCCACACCGCTCGAACGGAGACGTACTTCCCCTCAAAGGGAAGGAACTTCGGTAACACATCCTCGTCTTCATCGGTTCAACTCTTGGTTATCTCTTACCTTTACTTGTGCAAGATATATTGTGGTCTATCCCTTGCTTGCTTGTGTGCTTATTGTTGTTGCATCATATAGGTTACTCACCTAGTTGCATATCTAGACAACCTACTTTGATGCAAAGTTTAATTTGGTAAAGAAAAGCTAAAAATTGTTAGTTGCCTATTCACCCCCCCTCTAGTCAACTATATCGATCATTTCAATTGGTATCAGAGCCTCCTCTCTTTATTAAGGACTTTGTCATCCGAAGAGTATGGTTGACACCATAGATGGTGGGGAGGAGCACTCCGGTGTGAATCCGGTCTCGTCTATGGCCGATGGGGGAACTACGGTCTCTCATGAGGAATTCAATGCAGCTTTGGACACATTGAAAACCTCCATGACGACTGAGGTTGAAAGCATGTTTAATAAATTCTTAGAAGGGCTTAAACTATCTACCACGCTGATGAAAGTGGGTGATCCCACTAACAAGGTGACATATGCTAACTCCGACAAGGGGGAAGCTACTAGTGAAAAGGCTCCTTCTTCTAGTGGTAAAAATGGCAACGACATCTTTGCCCATGTGGAACCTCCACTTACTTATGGTGGACCGATTCCTTCCACTCATTTGAATCATGCCGGTCCTCCCCCTAAGATTGTAAAAAATGAGGACTTTGATTCTTGGGTTTATCGTTTTAAGTGTCATTTGAACCATGTTAATACTAACCTTTGGAGAATCATTGAAGAAGGTTTTTATCCGCATGACTGAAGCAACTTCACCCCTCGAGAAGCCACGGATAATCAATTAAATGAGAATGCTCTCTTCATCATTCAAGATGCAATTCCACCCAAATATCTTGCTCATCTCTGACCCTTCACCGTGGCCAAGGATGCATGGCGGCATGTTGTTTATCTCTACAGGGGAAGCGCAAGCATTCAACGCTCAAATTATGAAGTAGTGCAAGATGAAGCCGATGAGTTTGCAATGAAAGAAGATGAAGAACCTCGTGAGCTCTATCGGAGATTAACTACTCTCGCGGTCTCACTCCGAGATCATGGGAACAAGGATGCGGATGAAAATTGGATCAAGCGCAAATTTCTCAAGACCATGATGCCTTACCACAAGGCCATGTCCTCTGTCATTCTTCAAAGGCCGGACTTTCACACCTTGTCCTCAAGTGAAGTGTTGGATGAGTTTGTGGCTATGAGCATCTTGGACAAGACCGCCGACAATGCGGTGTTACGTTCTCAAAGAGCAAAGAAGCCCAACCTTGCCTTGAAGGCCAAGGTTAGTGTGGAATAAGAGGATGATGAGGAAGAAGATGAGAGCAACCCCGAAGATACTAAGCATGATTATCATGAACACATGGCTCTTGCTTCAAGGCAATTTTGGAGCAAGAAGAACACAAGGCCAAGCTTCAACAAGAATAACTCAAGTAGCTTCAAGGGCAAGCAACGTGTGAGAACATGTTACAATTGTGGCAATGTGAGCCATTTTGTTACGGAGTGCCCTTACGCGAGGAGGGAAGACAATGGTGGCAAGCTCATCCGAAAAGACAAAGCCAAGTCTTTCCCTAACAAGAACAACTTCACCAAGAAGACTCCAACAAGAGGGTTGGTGGTTCAAGAAGAATACCATGAGGATGATGATGATGATGAAGATAGTGAAGCCATGGCCATGGCCTCCGTTGCCATTGCCACAACTCCACGGGTATCCGTCTTCGACTCACCCAACGATAACATCACCGCCAAATTCCTCATGGCTAAAGCCACCAACAAGGCAACCCCCAACATCAAAACCACCATCATTAATACTCCCTATTTGACGGATTGCATTGATCAAAGTGAGGGGTCTTATGAGGAAGTAAATGAATTTGAGTCTTTTATGAGTAAGCTCAAGGGCAAATCCAAGAAGCACTTTGTTGCTCTCTTGTAACAACTTGGTGAAGCCAATGACATGATCGAGGCTCATGAAGAAACCATCTCTAAGATGGAAGGTCATAGTCATGACTATGCCGATGAGATATCGGATCTTTCTAATTCTCTTGAGGAAGAGCGTGTGCATCGTTTGGCTCTTGAGGAGTCACACAACGATGACCATGCTAAATTAAAGAAATATCTTGATCATGCTCTTGTTGTATCTCGTGTGCTAAGCTCCGAGAAGGCTACGCTTGGGGTTGACCATGCTAGACTCAAGGAGGAGTTTGATTTACTTGATAAGGCCCACAAGGTCTTGAAGGGTTCTCATTCAAGCCTCAAGGAGTCTCATTATCAACTCCAAGTGAAGCTAACCAAGGAGAAAGCCACTTTTCCTCATATGGTATTAATTGATAATGCAAATGCTACTAACTCGTGTTGTGAGCATGTGCATCTTGTGGAGGAGAATGCCAAGTTGAAGGAGCAACTTGAGGAAGGCCTTGTGACCTGCATACAAGGTGAGAAGAACCTCAATGACCTTTTGAGCAATCAAAAGGAAGTTGTGGCCAAGGAGGGAGTTGGGTTCGCACCCAATTCCAAGAATAAGAACAGCGACAAGACCAAACGACCTCCCCCTCTCAAGCAAACTTTCATGAAGGAGGAAGAGGGTGCTCCTAAGGAGAATAAGAACAATGTGAAGGGTGGTGATGTCAAAAAGGGCGATGCCACTCCTTCCGACAAAGCCGGCGACTTTAACCCTTCTTATGTGTTGTGCCGTGCTAGTGATGGGCATGTTTATGCTAAATTTGTTGGTTCTCCTTATGAGTACATTGAATGGTCTATTTGGGTTCCTAAGACCCTTGTTACTAACATCAAAGGACCCATTACAAAATGGGTACCTAAAACCAAGAATTGATCTCTTATAGGTGTTTGCTTCCGGTGGGGGATCATGGTTGCTCGATAGTGGAGCCACAAATCATATGACCGGAAGCAAGGACTTGGTGGTGGACGTGCACAAGATCCCTTCTATGCCCACCAACATCGAGTGGGGTGATACCTCGTCTTCTAAGGTATTGGGTCTTGGCAAGGTTGTCATTTCTCATGATCTCACGATCGAGAAAGTCATGCTTGTTGAGTCCCTTGCTTACAATCTACTTTCTGTTCGTCAACTTGCACTCATGGGCTTTGCCACTTTCTTTGATATTGATACCGTGGCCCTCTTGTGGAGCAAGACTCTTAAAGTAGCCTTTGTTGGGCATGTCGAGAACGGTCTTTATGTGATTAAATTTTCGGAGTGACCCACTAAGACCGCAACATGCCTAATGGCTAAAGTTGATGTGGGATGGATTTGGAATCGTCGTTTAGACCATATCAATATGAGATCTTTGCAAAGTCTTCTCAAGGGGGGCCATGTTCGTGGACTAACAAATGTTAGTTTTGCCAAAGATCATGCTTGCAGTGCTTGTATCAAAGGAAAGCTACATGAGAAGGCTCACCCTCCCACGACTATCATCTACTCGAAGAGACCCTTGGAGCTCCTACACATGGATCTATTTGGGCCTCCATCCTTTGATAGTCTTGGGGGTAGAAAGTATTGCTTGGTGATTGTGGATGATTATTCAAGATACACTTGGGTATATTTCTTCAAGAGGAAGAGTGAGACTCAACAAACCGTCATCGACTTTGCAAATGAAGCTCAACGTCAACATGATGCAAAGATCTTGACAATAAGGAGTGACAACGACACCGAGTTCAAGAACTACACCTTGGATGAGTTTCTTAGTGATGAGGGGATCAAGCATCAATATTCTGCACCATACACCCCTCAACAAAATGGTGTCACAGAGAGGAAGAACCGGACGTTGATGGATGCGGCAAGGACCATGATGGCGGGGTTCAAGTCTCCATACAACTTTTGGGCCGAAGCCATCAACACAGCATGTCATGCATCTAATCGGCTCTATCTCCGCAAAGGCTTGAACAAGACTCCTTATGAAATACTTACCGGTAACAATCCCAACCTCAAGTACTTCCGGGTGTTCGGGTGTAAGTGTTTCATTCTCAAGAAAGGTGTTCCTTTGTCTAAATTTGAGGCTAGAGCTCATGAGGGCATATTTGTTAGTTATGCTACAAACTCTCATGCTTACCGTGTCCTCAACAAGTCCACCGGACTCATTGAGGAGACGTGTAACATGGAGTTTCACGAGAATAACGGCTCCCAAGTGGAGCAAAGTGTTACTTGTATGTAGGCGATGAAATTCCTCCCCAAACCATAAGAAGAATGGGTGTTGGTCATATCCTACCCATTGAGGAACCCCTTGCGGCCGAAGGAGAAGGACAATGCTCCACTCAAGTGGAGCCATCACCAACCCATGACCCACACTCTTCCGAAGAACAAAGTGAAGGCCCTCAACCTCGTGAACAAGATCAAGGGCAACATCAACCTCAAGATGGTGGTGAACCACCAAGTGATGCCCAAGGTCAAGTTCTCCCTTTCGAGCAAGTTCAAGATCAAGAGCAAGCTCAAGACGGCGCTCAAGATGATCAAGTTACCCCTCCTGTTTTCACATCCAAGGAGGAATTAGAGCATCATGCCGCGAAGATCGCTTCCAAGCTCACTACCAAAGGTCATCTAATGGAGAATGTGGTTGGAAGCCTAAGAAAGGGGGTAAGCACTCGTAGACAATTAGCAAACTGTTGTGAACATCACAAGTTTGTTTCTTGTGTCGAACCCCAAAAGGTCTACGAGGCGCTCGAGGATCCGGATTGGCTCAATGCCATGCATGAATAACTCAACAACTTTGAGCACAACCATTAGTGGAAATTAGTGCCAAGGCTGACCGGGAATCATAATGTCATTGGAACCAAGTGGATATTCAAGAACAAGCAAGATGCTCATGGGATCATTGTTCGCAACAAGGCTCGTTTGGTGGCACAAGGCTACTCCCAAGTCGAGGGTATCGACTACGGTGAAACCTTTGCTCCCGTTGCTCGCCTTGAATATATTCATTTGTTGATTGCTTATGCTTCTCATCATAATTTCAAGTTGCAACAAAAGGATGTGAAGAGTGCTTTTCTTAATGGTCCCATTAATGAGTTGGTGTACGTCAAACAACCCCCGGGGTTCGAGGATCCCTATTTCCCCGATCATGTGTACCAACTCAACAAGGCGCTCTATGGCCTTAAACAAGCCCCACGTGTGTGGTAGGAGCATCTTACTGAGTTGTTACAAAATCGTGGGTTCGAAATCGGCAAAATCGACCCCACTCTTTTTACTAAGAAAGTCAAAGGGGAGTTGTTTGTGTGCCAACTTTATGTTGATGATATTATCTTTGGTTCCCTTAACAAAGCTTTCAATGAAGAATTTGCCGCTCTCATGACCTCATAGTTCAAGATTCTATGATGGGAGAGTTGAAGTTCTTTCTTGGGTTTGAAATCAAGCAAAGAAGAGAAGGAACCTTCATCAACCAAGCCAAATACACTCAAGACATCCTCAAGAGATTCAAGCTAAGTGATGTCAAGCCGGCCTCCACTCCAATGCCCGTCAAATGCCAACTTGACATTGATCCCAATGGTAAAGCGATGAATCAAAAGGTATATCGCTCCATGATTGGATCCTTGCTTTACCTTTGTGCATCTAGAACGGATATCATGTTGAGTGTGGGAATTTGTGCATGGTTTCAAGCCGCACCTAAGGAAACCCACTTCGTGGCGGTCAAGTGAATCTTTCGATATTTGGCTCATACCCCAAACTTTGGCTTATGGTACCCAAGAGGAGCCAACTTTGATCTTTTGGGCTATACAGACTCAGATTGGGTGGGAGACAAAGTGGATAGGAAGTCTACCTCCGGAGGGTGCCAATTGCTTGGTTACTCCTTAGTGAGTTGGTCTTCTAAGAAGCAAAGTTGTGTATCTCTCTCGTCCACCGAAGCGGAGTATGTGGCTGCCGGTAGTTGTTGTGCTCAACTTCTATGGATGAGGCTAACTTTGAAGGATTACGGTGTCACTTGTGACAAAGTGCCTCTTCCGTGTGACAATGAAAGTGCCATCAAGATCTCTCTCAACCCGGTGCAACACTTCAAGACGAAGCATATTGAGATTCAGTATCACTTCATCCGGGATCACATTAGGCAAGGGGAGATCAAGCTCAAGTATGTCAACACTCATGATAACCTTGCAGATATCTTCACGAAGCCCTTGGATGAAGCAAGATTTCGCGAGTTAAGGCATGAGCTAAATATCATTGATTCGAGCAATGTGGCTTGAACCCGTGCACACGCCACCATACTCATCATGCTATCTTGTTTAGGTGTAGGCATGGACATAGGGGGAGTGTTGTTCTCTCAATGAACTTTCCCTCCCCCCATTATGCATAAAATGATCAACTCTTTCACATTAGCCATTTTTTATGGTACTTGTGCTTCAAAGACGAGTCTTGGTCATGGGCCCAAGGATAATTCTTCGCGGTGCCATACCAAGTGACTCATACATAGGTGGCTCCGGCCACCGCCCTCTCTTCCTGAGAGTTGTGGCTCATGTTTTAGTCTTCATTGTCTTTTGCCTTCTCTTTGTGCCGTGCGTGTGTCGTCGTTGGGGCTTGCCTCATGGTTGTTCGGTGTCTTGTAGGTTGATTTGCAAATGCCGTTTCTCTCTCTCTCTCTCTCTCTCTCTCTTGTGCGAAACTTGCATTTTCCTGGGGGTACGGTACTACCGTAGGAGTTGCTTGCTTTGTGCGTGCACAGTGCATCCCTGGCGCACGGTACTACCGCTTCCATCGCGGCAGTAATTTTTTACTGCCGCTGGAAGAGCGGTACTACCACCCAGCGAGCGGTACTTCTGCCCGGGTGGTACTACCGCGATGACTTGCGGTACTACCGCACCATCGCGAGCGGGTGGGGGGTTAAGAGCGGGACAGGGGGAGTTCCAACTCCCCCATACCCATTCATATCTTTTCCCCACTCCGTCTCTCTCTCTCTCTCCTGCCCATGAACGGCGCCAGAGGTCTTCGCCAGATCTCCGTCTCCGGCCGCTCTCTTCGGATTCCGACCGTTGGTATCGTTCCCCACCTCGCCCCCTTGCCATGGACCAAGTTTTTTCCCCAAGTTCCTCTCCTTTTATTCTGTTCTTGTGCTTCTAGGTCTTGGGGAGATGCATGTGTTGTTCACGAGATTTTTGGCTAAATCTGTGCAAGAGGGATTTGTAGGAGAGTGGTAGTGTAGTAAGCATGCTTTTTGGGTTGACATAATAGTTTAGTTTGATCAACGGTAGTACCGATCTAGTTTTGCGGATGTTTTAGATCCAGATCCGCTGCTACTGTGGCGACTTTACTCCGTGCGGTACTACCGCTCCTCCTGGAGCGGTACTAACGCATCCATGCATGTAGCCTGCTCCACGCGGTACTACCTCTCCCTTGTGCGGTACTACCGCTCGGAGCGCAGAAGTAAAAAATTACTTCCGCCCGAGGCGCGGTACTACCGTGCCACCCCGGCACGGTACTACCACGGCTGGCGCGGATGTAGTTTTTTACATCCGTACGCCGGTCCGGTACTACCATAAGAGGCAAATTTTGCTATTTTATCTCTCCAAATCTCTTGCTTACTTGTTTCTTTTGGCTTTGGCCTTGGCATTTGCATTGATCCTTCTTGTTTTTTTGTGTGTATTCTTGTGCTTTGTGTCTAGGTGGTGGCTCCGGTTCCCATGTTTGTCGCTCGAATCCCAGCCATGACACAGTGTCAAAGCGGCTGCGCAACCAAGATGAAGCTGTAGAGGGCTCCAATGCCTCCCAACGCAGAACCAAGCACACCGCCACCAAGCAGAAGGAGCCCATCATGGGCATGGATGATATGCCTCTGGCCGAGTTCATTGTTTGAAGGAAGATCAACCTCTATGTGAATCCCCGTGCTAACTTCAGAGGGAATGATCTGTTCTGGACCAAGTAGCAAACCCTTATCTATCTGGATGTGATCAAGGCCAAGCAGAATGTCTACATGGAAGTTCACTGGATTGACATGAATCACATGAGGCACGACAAGCACCGTGGCTATTTTGGAGAGGCTTTGGATCTGGTGGAGCAGTTCGGCATTGAGCACATGCTTACCTTTCACATGGACTTTGACCCAGACATTGTGGATCAGTTCTTTGCTTCGGTCCACTTTGATTCCGATGAAGCAAGGACCATGACATGGATGACCGATGGTCAGTGGATGACTGCTAAGTGGAAGGATTTCATGGATTTGCTTCACATTCCAGATGCGGGGCTCGACACACCAGTTGGAGTTCGCCCTCATGCCAAGCCTGAGTCTGCCAACAAGAACAAGCTCCTGCCCTTCCTTGTTGAGAAGACACTTGCTAGCAAGAAGAAGGTGTGGGTGCTAAACCCCTTCCTTGACATCATGCATCGGCTCTTCCGTAACACCCTTTTCCCGCGCATTGGTGACATGGGCCAGGTGCATGCCAATCTGGTGGATATGATGCTCATTTGTGAGGATGCGCGTCAGGCTCAGACTCAACCACTTGATGTCTCACATATCATGTGGTGCGAGCTTTAGTTTGTGGTGTTCAACCGTAAGGTCCCCATCTATGTGCCTTGCCTGTTTCACTTGATCTCCAAGACTTGGGAGAAGCTCTATCCCAATGATGAGTTCGAAGCCCCCGACTGGATTCGTCATGAGCCCATCAAGCTCCGCATCAAGAGCCAATGGGCTAACACCACAACTGAGGCCGAGGCTGCCAAGCTGGCTGTGGATGAGGAGGAGATTGAGGAGGAGGAAGCTGCTGAGGACCGTTCTGCTGGTTACACCCCTCCCTCTACTGAGCCCTCTTGGGTGAAGAAGTTGAAGACGAAGATGAAGAGGTTGTTCTGCATGCAGACCCAGAGTCAGTACAAGGCACATGTCGCTCAGAAGGAGAGTCGCCGTCGCGACAAGAGGATCTTGAGGGCGTGTGGCGAGGAGGTGTCTAGCGGATCCGAGAAGCACATCACCCCCGAGGCTGCCTGGATGGCTAAGCAAGGCTACAAGTAGACTGATTCTAAGGAGGAGACCATTCCCGCTGCTGAGTTCGAGGAGGAGACATTTTCCGCCTGAGCTACCACCTATGTCATAGGTGCCCTCTCTGCCTTTTTGGTGTCTCGATGCCAAAGGGGGAGAGAGTGTAGGATTTGTGTGTCGTGTGTCATGTGTTTTGCCATGTTGCTTTGCTTTCGGTCTGTTGAACTTCGTTTGCTTTGGTTTGGTTTGTGCTTGTGAGACTAAGTTCTATCATATGGTGTGAGACATATGCACTCCTGCTTATCTTTATGTCTTCGTTACTTAGTTATATCCATCATCTTGCCTACTTGCTTAGTGTTGATTTTACTGTTGCAAGAGATGCCTTGTCTATAAAATATAGGGGGAGTGTTGATCCTAGTATGTGTGCCGTGCAGTCCAAAGCACATCTCTAGAGTGCACACATCTAGGGGGAGCCCGTCTATATTTTATAGATGGTGGGTTTGCCGTTGCCTCACTTTATATCCCTATGTGAAAATCCCTTATTGTCATCAATCCACCAAAAAGGGGGAGATTGTAAGGGCATATTTATCCCTTAGTAGTTTTGGTGATTAATGACTGCTTTTGCGGACTAATCATGTGCATTGAGCTTTTCAGATATATCATGCCTGAACACAAGACGATTTGATGCCCCTCGAAGATTATTGAAGACGGCGTTTCTCTACGTTTCTTTTCGGTGGATTTGAGTCGTAGGAAAGCCGTAATATTAACAGGGGGTCCGTGTTGGAAAGGTTTGGGTGGAATCTCACGTACACACGTTCCTTTTGCACTGCCTTTCCTTTGGCTCTTTGGAGCTTCCTCCGTCTCACCGTGTCTCTGCAGAATGAAGGACTCCTAGTGTTGCTGTTCATAGGCTCGCGGTAGTACTGCTCCCCAGAGCGGTACTACCACAGGCACTAGCGGTAGTACCGAGCCCCGACACGGTAGTACCGTGGGCGCCCATGGTAGTACCGCTCCATCTGAGCGGTAGTACCATGAGCTCTGGCCTGGCGTTGCTGCGCAAGCGGTAGTAGGGGTGGATGTAATTTTGTACATCTGTGCCCTACGCGGTAGTACCGTGCTCTGGCGCGGTAGTACCGTGCAGCCTGGCCAGGCACAACGGCATGAGTGGAAGTAGGGGCGGATGTAATTTTTTTACATCCGCCCTACACGATAGTACCGCACCTGGTTTGCGGTAGTACCGTGTCGGACTTTTGCATAGATAAAATCTCAGCGGATGTAGTCACAGATGTAATTTTTTATATCCATGCCTACCGTGCCTGGACGGTGCCTGCCATGTGGTAGTACTACATGGGGTCGCGGTAGTACCACGCCAGCGGTTCTACCGCACCCTGTCGGTGCTCATCTGGTTGGGTCCAGGCCCTGTCGCGTCCACGGTAGTACCGCAGGCCCGTGCGGTAGTACCACTCCAGTGGTTCGGTAGTACCGCGGGTCGCGGGCTAAGTGGTGGGTAACTATTGGAATTGTCCCTTGACTATAAAAAGGGTGTCTTCTTCCTCTAGTTGACCACCTCTTCCATCCCCAAGCTCCATTGTTGCTCCAAGCTCCAATTTCGCCCAATCTCTCTCCCTAGACAATCAAACTTGTTGATTTTCTAGGGATTGGTTGAGAAGGCCCCGATCTACACTTCCACCAAGAGAAATTTGATTCCCACCACTAATCCCTTGCGGATCTTGTTACTCTTGGGTGTTTGAGCACCCTAGATGGTTGAGGTCACCGCGGAGCCATAGTCCATTGTGGTGAAGCTTTGTGGTGTCGTTGGGAGCCTCCAATTAAGTTGTGGAGATTGCCCCAACCTTGTTTGTAAAGGTTCGGTCGCCGCCTCCAAGGGCACCAATAGTGCAATCACGACATCTCGCATTGTGTGAGGGCATACGGTGGCCCTAGTGGCTTCTTGGGGAGCATTGTGCCTCCACACCGCTCCAACGGAGACGTACTTCCCCTCAAAGGGAAGGAACTTCGGTAACACATCCTCGTCTTCATCGGTTTCACTCTTGGTTATCTCTTACCTTTACTTGTGCAAGATATATTGTGGTCTATCCCTTGCTTGCTTGTGTGCTTATTGTTGTTGCATCATATAGGTTGCTCACCTAGTTGCATATCTAGACAACCTACTTTGATGCAAAGTATAATTTGGTAAGGAAAAGCTAAAAATTGTTAGTTGCCTATTCACCCCCCTCTAGTCAACTATGTCGATCCTTTCAACAACTTTATTATTGCCTCTAGGGCATATTTCCTTCAGTCTCCCACTTGCACTAGAGTCAAAAATCTAGATTACATTGTAATGATTCTAACACCCATGGAGTCTTGGTGCTGATCATGTTTTGCTCGTGGAAGAGGCCTAGTCAATGGGTCTGCTACATTCAGATCTGTATGTACTTTGCAAATCTCTGTGTCTCCCTCCTTGACTTGATCACGGGTGGAGTTGAAGCGTCTCTTGATGTGTTTGGTTCTTTTGTGAAATCTGGATTCCTTCACCAAGGCAATTGCTCCAGTATTGTCACAAAAGAATTTCATTGGACCCGATGCACTAGGTATTACACCTAGATCGGATATGAACTCCTTCATCCAGATTCCTTCATTTGCTGCTTCCAAAACAACTATGTACTCCGCTTCACACATAGATCCTGCCACGACGCTCTGCTTGGAACTGCACCAACTGACAGCTCCAAAGCATGGATGTAACCATTTACGACGAGCTCTTTGTCTCCTCCATAAATGAGAAACATATCCTTGGTCCTTTTTAGGTACTTCAGGATGTTCTTGACCGCTGTCCAGTGATCCACTCATGGATTACTTTGGTACCTCCTTGCCAGACTTATGTCAAGGCACACATCAGGTCTGGTACACAGCATAGCATACATGATAGAACCTATGGCTGAGGCATAAGGAATTACTTTCATTTTCTCTCTATCTTCTGCAGTGGTCGAGCATTGAGTCTGACTCAATTTCACACCTTGTAACACATGCAAGAACCCTTTCTTTGACTGATCCATTTTGAACTTCTTCAAAACTTTATCAACGTACGTGCTTTGCGAAAGTCCTATTAAGCGTCTTGATCTATCTCTATAGATCTTGATGCCCAATATATAAGCAGCTTCACCGAGGCCTTTCATTGAAAAACTTTTATTCAAGTATCCTTTTATGCTATCCAGAAATTCTACATCATTTCCAATCAACAATATGTCATCCACATATAATATTAGAAATGCTATAGAGCCCCCACTCACTTTCTTGTAAATACAGGCTTCTCCGAAAGTCTGTATAAAACCGTATGCTTTGATCACCTCATCAAAGCGTATATTCCAACTCCGAGATGCTTGCACCAGTCCATAGATGGATTGTTGGAGCTTGCACACTTTGTTAGCACCTTTAGGATTGACAAAACCTTATGGTTGCATCATATACAACTCTTCTTTAAGAAATCCATTAAGGAATGTAGTTTTGACGTCCATTTGCCAGATTTCCTAATCATAAAATGCCGCAGTTGCTAACATGATTCGGACATACTTAAGCATCGCTACGGGTGAGAAAGTCTCATTGTAGTCAACTCCTTGAACTTGTCGAAAGCCTTTTGTGACAAGTCGAGCTTTGTAGATAGTAACATTACCATCAGCGCCAGTCTTCTTTTTGAAGATCCATTTATTCTCTATGGCTTGCCGATCATCGGGCAAGTCCACCAAAGTCCACACTTTGTTCTCATACATGGATCCTATCTCAGATTTCATGGTATCAAGCCATTTATCGGAATCTAGGCTCATCGTAGCTTCTTCATAGTTCATAGGTTCGCCATGGTCTAGTAACATGACTTCCATAACAGGATTGTCGTACCACTCTGGTGTGAATCGTGATTTGGTTGACCTACGAGGCTCAGTAGTAACTTGATCTAAAGTGTCATGATCATTGTCATTAGCTTCCTCTCTAGTTGGTGTAGGCATCACTGAAACAACTTTCTGTGATGAGCTACTTTCCAAATTGAGAGAAGGTACAATTACCTCATCAAGTTCCACGTTCCTCCCACTCACTTCTTTCGAGAGAAATTCCTCTAGAAATGTTCCATTCTTGGCAACAAAAATCTTGCCTTTAGATCTGTGGTAGAAGGTGTCCCCAATTGTTTCCTTAGGGAATCGTATGAAGACACACTTCTCCGATTTGGGTTCGAGCTTATCAGGCTGAAGCCTTTTGACATAAGTGTTGCAACCCCAAACTTTAAGAAACGATAGCTTAGGTTTCTTGCCAAACCACAACTCATACTATCGTCTCGATGGATATAGATGGTGCCCTATTTAACATGAATGCAACTGTCTCTAATGCATAACCCCAAAACTATAGTCGTAAATCGGTAAGAGACATCATAGATCGCACCGTATCTAATAAAGTGCGGTTACGACATTCAGACACACAATTATGTTGTGGTGTTCCAGGTGGTGTGAGTTGTGAAACTATTCCACATTGTTTTAAATGAAGGCCAAACTCGTAACTCAAATATTCGCCTCTACAATCAGATCGTAGAAACTTTATTTTCTTGTTACGATGATTCTCCACTTCACTATAAAATTCTTTGAACTTTTCAAATGTTTCAGACTTGTGTTTCATTAAGCAGATATACCCATATCTGCTTAAATCATCTGTGAAGATCAGAAAATAATCATACCCGCCGCGAGCCTCAACACTCATCGGACCACATACATCGGTATGTATTATTTCCAATAAGTCATTGGCTCGCTCCATTGTTCCAGAGAATGGAGTTTTAGTCATCTTGCCCATGAGGCATGGTTCGCAAGTATCAAATGATTTGTAATCAAGTGATTCCAAAAGTCCATCTGCATGGAATTTCTTCATGCGCTTTACACCAATATGACTTAAATGGCAGTGCCACAAATATGTTGCGCTATCATTATCAACTTTGCATCTTTTGGCATCAATACATTATGAATATGTGTATCACCACAATCGAGATTCAACAAAAATAGACCACTGTCGAATTTCGGGATCCGACAACCCTTGAGAGGTTCGAACTCTGGGGTGCGTGCGGAGATCTCAACCTGCCTAGCCTGCCTACTCGCGATCCTCCCTAGCCTAGCGCATCGATCTCAAAAGAGACACAAAGACACAGAGATTTATACTAGTTCAGGCCACCGTTGTGGTGTAATACCCTAATCCAGTGTGGTGAACTGGTACAATGATGAACAAGCCTCAGGAGGTGAGGTGTTCTTGAGCTGGTGTGGCGCTCTGCTTGTTCTGAGTCCCTCCTCTCTCTATGGTGGTGGCTAAGTCCTATATATAGTGGCCTTGGTCCTCTTCCCAAATATGAGCGGGAAGGGATTCCACAACGGCGGGATTAGAAAGGGGACAAATAGTACAGTCTATCCTGACAAAAGTAGTCTTCGCCTGCGAAAAGCCTCTGGTCGTGACGCTGCGGTGGGCTCGGTGATGACCTCCACCCTGCCATCCTGGCGGTCTTGGTCTTGTTGCACCAGAATGGAAACCTTTGGCTGATTCCTCGGGACTCCGTGCCTATGGCTTGCCTCCTTGCACCGAAGAGGAAAAGTGCGCTCTGCACCCGCTTGGTGCCCGCCTGGCCTTGGTCGTCATGGCTCATGTCAGCTGAGCCTCATGAGGTAGATGCATAGAACTCTCCACCTCTCAGGAGCCCTTCTGAGGAGGCCGCTCCTTCAGGGGTCTTGGCGTCATCCACCTCGCGAGGCTTGGCCCCTCGCGAGGGTCTTGTGGTGTTGGTGTTGAAACTGGGCCATACCAGGCCGTCGAGGGAGCCAAGTGGTGGGCCACAGGCAGGCAGGACTGGATACCCCCAAGTCCAGGACGCCGACAGTAGCCCCCGGGCCCAAGGCGCGCTCGGACTTGGCTTTCAGGTGAAGCCAAGGGGTAAGTGCGGAGCGCCGCGGGCCCTAACCGCCGGCGGCCTTGATGACGCGTGGAGATTGATTGGGCGTGGGCAACTCCATTTCCCCATGCTGCCTCGGTAACTGCTTGACTTGACTGGTCGATACTGCATGCAGAGGGTCATGATGGCGCGAGGTCGTGGAGGCCGGTGGTTGGCCTCCCTTGGCTATAAATGTGAGGGAGGGGCAGAGCCCCCCATCCATCTTTCCTTCGTCTTGCTGCCGCCGGCTTCTCTCCTCTCCGTCTTTCTCCCATGGCGTCGCCGAAGAGGTTTTCAGCGGCAGAGAAGGGGAAAGCCCCCAAGGAGGGGCCAGCCTCTCCTCCTCCCAAGAGGGGCCGCGGCCGTCCCCGCAAGCACCCTGCGGTCCCTCCGGCAGCATTCAGAGGGCGCAGGCGCGCCCCCCCAAGGGCAACGTTGCCCTAGGTGTCCGCGATGGCACCTCCTCCCGTGGTGGGGGCCACCGGCTCCGGAGCAGCCCCCATGATGAAGGGAGGAGCGCCGTGATCGTGCACCCGCCTCGGCCGCGCTTTTCCTTGCTGGAGGTGCTCCCCGAGTTCGTGGTGTGGTCGGAGAGCCCGGTTGGCACCTCGCTCCAGCTCCCACGCTGCTTCTCCGGCGAGCTTCCTTCTTTAGGGCTTCCCGGCCTCTGGCTGCAGGCTGACAGGTGCTGCAGCAGAGCTTCGTGGTTTAGCACCGAGATCTCCGCCTCTGGCAGTGTGGTGCTGGCCCGCTATTGGCAGACCTTCACCTGCGCACGTGGCCTGGGTGGAAGGTACACCCTCCACTTCAAGTACGATGGCCTAGCGACCCTCTATGTGAGGGTGTTCAGGAGGAACGGCCGCCGCCTGGGTGCTGCCCGGAGGACTGTAGCGACGACGATGGTGGCGACGACGAGCTTGGTCTTGGCGATGCGTACTTCTCCTCCCGTGGCGGCAGCTCTTCCTCGGACGACAGCTCGAGCAACGATGGCTATGACCGGCCTCCGCGTCATCGTGCTCATGTCGAGGATGCCGGTGGGTCGTCCCGCCACAGCGTTCCAGTGAAGCTGGAGAGGAGCCCGGCTTGAAGCTGGGGGCCAGCGAACTTGGACTCAAGGCCGGTGGCCCCGGATCTCCTGTGGAAGAACTAGTGGAGTGCCAGGCTACCTTGAGGTGCTGCTTGAGGATGCGGCGCTGGTGCCAAGCTTGCATGTCTTCGGCCCCTCTTTGTTTAGCTTTTCGTTTTTCCTGCAATCCAAAGAAGATTTGTCAAGCGACTTCTTCCCCCTTACGCGAGCCCCCTTCCATAGGCTGGTTTGGACCTGATGCACCGCGTCGCGTTGCCCGGGGGGCACGGACATGAGGGGTGTTGGCGCCAATGGACTCGATCGAGGGCTCCTCGCGAGGATGAAGCCGAAATAACGGGGTTCAACGTGGTGCGTGCGCGCAAAGGCAGGCCCTGGGCGCACACACCTACCTAGCCCCACGCGCAAGGAGCGCGAGGAGAAGTGGCAGGTGACTGCCACCTCTCTCGCGTCCTTAGACCAAAACAGCTTAGGAGAAAACACAATTCGAGGAACCAGCGTTCGAGAATACCAAATCCATTGAAAGACTACTGAGAAAACTGCAAGCAACTTCATAAAGCAAATGAACAGCCGCGTCCGGCACCTAATCTAGTCTTCTCACTAGCGCGGAGCTAAGTGCTGCCACTAGGACGTGGGAGGGAGCCCCAATGAGGCCCCAGGGCGACTCTCAAGAGACTTCGGGGCGTGTACAACCCCACTCATTATTATGTGAGAGTGTCATGAGCGGAGACCTTCAGAGGCCGGAGCCTTACTTCATAGGCCGAAGCCTTTCTTCAGGGGTAGAACTTCCAAAGGTGCTGGATGTTCCAGGCATTCTGGATGGGGACCCCGTCCTATGTCTCCAGGCGCGCGGCGCCAGGCCTAGAGACACGGGCAATCCTAAACAGGCCCTCCCACATGGGAGAGAGCTTATGCAGCCCCTCCCTGGAGAGCACCAGCCTCAGGACGATATCGCCCACCTCTAATGTCCTGGAGCGGATGCTGCGACAGTGGTACCACCACAGCGCCTGCTGGTACCTCGCTGCTCGGAGCGAGGCTTGACGGTGGCGTTCCTCCCCCAGCACGAGATCCATCCTCCATGTGGCGTCCTGCTGCATTTGATCGAACGCCAGGACCCGCGTGGAGCGATGCTTGACCTCGTGAGGGAGAACAGCTTCTGCTCCGTAGACGAGGAAGAATGGTGTTTCTCCTATTGACTTGGTCGCGGTGGTGCAGATGGACCACATCACAAACTACAACACATCGAGTCAGCCCCTGTCGCAGGCCTAGAGCTTCCTCTTGAAGGTGCGGGTCTTGAGGTCCCTCAGGACTTCCGCATTGGCCCTCTCAGCCTGTCCATTGCTCCGTGGGTGTGCTACTGAGGTGTAGCAGATCTGCATTCCAAGGTTAGCACAGTATATTTTGAAAAGATCGCTGGTGAACTGTGAGCCGTTGTCGGTGATGATGTGATTGGGGACCCCAAATCGGCTCACGACTCCCTTGATGAGCTTGACGACTGATCCTGCTGGGATGGTGTGATACGTCTCCAACGTATCTATAATTTTTGATTGCTCCATGCTACTTTATCTACTGTTTTGGACTATATTGGGCTTTATTTTCCACTTTTATATTATTTCTGGAACTAACCTATTAACCGGAGACCCAGCCTAGAATTGCTGTTTTTTGCCTATTTCAGTGTTTCAAAGAAATGGAATATCAAACGGAGTCCAAACGGAATGAAACCTTCGGAAACGTGATTTTCTCACCGAACGTGATCTAGGAGACTTGGACCCTACTCCAAGAAGTAACAGAGGCGGTCACGAGGGTGGGGGGCGCCCCCCCTAGGGCGCGCCCCCCTGCCTCGTGGCCCCCCTGTTGCTCCACCGACGTACTCCTTCCTCCTATATATACCTACATACCCCCAAACGATCGGAGGGGGAGCCAAAAAACTAATTCCACCGCCGCAACCTTCTGTATCCACGAGATCCCATCTTGGGGCCTGTTCCGGAGCTCCGCTGGAGGGGGCATCCACCATGGAGGGCTTCTACATCAACACCATAGCCCCTCCGATGAAGTTTGAGTAGTTTACTTCAGACCTTCGGGTCCATAGCTAGTAGCTAGATGGCTTCTTCTCTCTTTTTGGATCTCAATACAATGTTCTCCCCCTCTCTCATGGAGATCTATTCGATGTAATCTTCTTTTTGCGGTGTGTTTGTTGAGACCGATGAATTGTGGGTTTATGATCCAGCTTATCTATGAATAATATTTGAATCTTCTCTGAATTCTTTTATGTATGATTGAGTTATCTTTGCAAGTCTCTTCGAATTATCCATTTGGTTTGGCCAACTAGATTGGTAGTTCTTGCAATGGGAGAAGTGTTTAGCTTTGGGTTCAATCTTGCGGTGTCCTTTCCCAGTGACAGAAGGGGCAGCAAGGCACGTATTGTATTGTTGCCATCGAGGATAACAAGATGGGGTTTTTATCATATTGCATGAATTTATCCCTCTACAGCATGTCATCTTGCTTAAGGCGTTACTCTGTTTTTAACTTAATACTCTAGATGCATGCTGGATAGCGGTCGATGAGTGGAGTAATAGTAGTAGATGCAGAATCGTTTCGGTCTACTTGTCTTGGACGTGATGCCGATATACATGATCATACCTAGATATACTCATAATTATGCTCAATTCTATCAATTGCTCAACAGTAATTTGTTCACGCACCGTAGAATATCTATGCTCTTGAGAGAAGCCACTAGTGAAACCTATGGCCCCCGGGTCTATTCTCATCATATCAATCTCCATTACTTTATTATTTGCTTTGTTTTTACTTTGCCTTTTACTTTTCACTTTGCATCTATATACCAAAAATACCAAAAATATTATTTATCATCTCTATCAGATCTCACTCTCGTAAGTGACCATGAAGGGATTGACAACCCCTAATCGCGTTGGTTGCGAGGAGCTATCATTTTGTGTAGGTACTGTTGGGGAACGTAGTAATTTCAAAAAAATTCCTACGCACACGCAAGATCATGGTGATGGCATAGCAAAGAGAGGGGATAGTGTTCGTCCATGTACCCTCGTAGACCGTAAGCGGAAGTGTTAGCACAACGCGGTTGATGTAGTCGTACGTCTTCACGATCCGACCGATCCAAGCACCGAACGTACGGAGCCTCCGAGTTCAGCACACGTTCAGCTCGATGACGATCTTCGGCCTCTGATCCAGCCGAGTTCCGGAGATGAGTTCCGTCAGCACGACGGCGTGGTGATAATGATGATGTTCTACCGGCGCAGGGCTTCGCTTAAACTCCGCGACGATATGACCGAGGTGGAATATGGTGGAAGGGTGCACCACACATGGCTAAGGAACGATCCGTAGATCAACTTGTGTGTCTATGGGGTGCCCCCCGCCCCCGTATATAAAGGAGGGAGGGAGGAGGGGGCCGGCCTAAGGGGAGGCGCGCCCTAGGAGGTAGGTTTCCCCCCTCCTTTTCCTAATCCAAGAAGGAGGGGGAAGGAAGGAGTAGGAGAGGGGGAAGGCAAGGGGGGCGCCACCCCCCCTTCCTTGTCCTATTCGGACTCAAGGGGAGGGGGCGCGCCACTTGCCCTGGCCGGCCCCTCTCTTTCTCCAATAGGGCCCATCAAGGCCCATTACTTCCCGGGGGGTTCCGGTAACCCTCCGGTACTCCGGTTTTCTCCGAAAACTCCCGGAACAGTTCCGGTGTCCGAATATAGTCATCCAATATATCAATCTTTATGTCTTGACCATTTCGAGACTCCTCGTCATGTCCGTGATCACATCCGGGACTCCGAACAAACTTCGGTACATCAAAACTTATAAACTCATAACAAAACTGTCATCGAAACGTTAAGCGTGCGGACCCTATGGGTTCGAGAACTATGTAGACATGACCTAGAACCATTCTCGGTCAATAACCAATAGCGGGACCTGGATGCCCATATTGGTTCCTACATATTCTACGAAGATCTTTATCGGTCAAACCGCATAACAACATACTTTGTTCCCTTTGTCATCGGTATGTTACTTGCCCGAGATTTGATCGTCGGTATCCAATACCTAGTTCAATCTTTTTACCGGCAAGTCTCTTTACTCGTTCCATAATACATCATCTCATAACTAACTCATTAGTTACATGCTTGCAAGGCTTAGGTGATGAGTATTACCGAGAAGGCCCAGAGATACCTCTCCGACAATCGGAGTGACAAAACCTAATCTCAAATTATCTCAACCCAACATGTACCTTCGGAAACACCTGTAGAGCACCTTTATAATCACCCAGTTACATTGTGACGTTCGGTAGCACACAAAGTGTTCTTCTGGTATACGGGAGTTGCACAATCTCATAGTTGCAGGAACTTTGTATAAGTCATGAAGAAAGCAATAGCAGTATACTAAACGATCAAGTGCTAGGCTAACGGAATGGGTCATGTCAATCACATCATTCTCCTAATGATGTGATCCCACTAATCAAATGACAACACATGTCTATGGTTAGGAAACATAACCATCTTTGATTAATGAGCTAGTCAAGTAGAGGCATACTAGTGATTATAGTTTTGTCTATGTATTCACACATGTATTATGTTTCCGGTTAATGCAATTCTAGCATGAATAATAAACATTTATCATGATATGAGGAAATAAATAATAACTTTATTATTGCCTCTAGGGCACATTTCCTTCAGTCTCCCACTTGCACTAGAGTCAATAATCTAGATTACATAGTAATGATTCTGACACCCATGGAGTCTTGGTGCTGATCATGTTTTGCTTGTGAGAGAGGCTTAGTCAATGGGTCTGCAACATTCAGATCCGTATGTATCTTGCAAATCTCTATGTCTCCCACTTGGACTTGGTCCCGAATGGAATTGAAGCGTCTCTTGATGTGCTTGGTCCTCTTGTGAAATCTGGATTCCTTTGCCAAGGCAATTGCACCAGTATTGTCACAGAAGATCTTCATTGGTCCCGATGCACTAGGTATGACACCTAGATCGGAAATGAACTCCTTCATCCAGACTCCTTCATTCGCTGCTTCAGAAGCAGCTATGTACTCCGCTTCACATGCAGATCCCGCCACGACGCTTTGTTTAGAACTGCACCAACTTACAGCTCCACCGTTTAATAAAAACACGTATCCGGTTTGCGATTTAGAATCGTCCGGATCAGTGTCAAAGCTTGCATCGACGTAACCATTTACGACTAGCTCTTTGTCACCTCCATATACGAGAAACATATCCTTAGTCCTTTTTAGGTATTTCAGGATGTTCTTGACCGCTGTCCAGTGATCCACTCCTGGATTACTTTGGTACCTTCCTGCCAAGCTTATTGCTAAGCATACGTCAGGTCTGGTACACAGCATTGCATACATGATAGAGCCTATGGCTGAAGCATAGGGAACATTTTTCATTTTCTCTCTATGTTCTGCTGTGGTCGGGCATTGAGTTTGACTCAACTTCACACCTAGTAGCACAGGCAAGAATCCTTTCTTTGCCTGATCCATTTTGAACTTTTTCAAAATTTTGTCAAGGTATGTGCTTTGTGAAAGTCCTATTAAGCGTCTTGATCTATCTCTATAGATCTTGATGCCCAATATGTAAGCAGCTTCACCGAGGTCTTTCATTGAAAAACTTTTGTTCAAGTATCCCTTTATGCTATCCAGAAATTATATATCATTTCCAATTAATAATATGTCATCTACATATAAAACTAGAAATGCTACAGAGCTCCCACTCACTTTCTTGTAAATACAGGCTTCTCCAAAAGTCTGTATAAACCCATATGCTTTGATCACACTGTCAAAGCGTTTATTCCAACTCCGAGATGCTTGCACCAGTCCATAAATGGAACGCTGGAGCTTGCATACTTTGTTAGCACCTTTTGGATCAACAAAACCTTCCGGCTGCATCATATACAACTCTTCTTCTAGAAATCCATTCAAGAATGCAGTCTTGACATCCATTTGCCAAATTTCATAATCATGAAATGCAGCAATAGCTAACGTGATTCGGACAGACTTAAGCATCGCTACGGGTGAGAAAGTCTCATCGTAGTCAACCCCTTGAACTTGTCGAAAACCTTTTGCAACAAGTCGAGCTTTATAGACAGTTACATTACCATCAGCGTCAATCTTCTTCTTAAAGATCCATTTATTCTCAATGGCTTGCCGATCATCGGGCAAGTCAACCAAAGTCCATACTTTGTTTTCATACATGGATCCCATCTCAGATTTCATGGCCTCTAGCCATTTTGCGGAATCCGGGCTCATCATCGCTTCCTCATAGTTCGTAGGTTCATCATGGTCAAGTAACATGACTTCCAGAATAGGATTACCGTACCACTCTGGTGCGGATCTTACTCTGGTAGACCTACGAGGTTCAGCAGAAACTTGATCTGAAGTTTCATGATCAATATCATTAGCTTCCTCACTAATTGGTGTAGTCGTCATAGGAACCGGTTCTCGTGATGAACTACTTTCCAATAAGGGAGTAGATACAGTTATCTCATCAAGTTCTACTTTCCTCCCGCTCACTTCTTTCGAGAGAAACTCCTTCTCTAGAAAGGATCCATTCTTAGCAACGAATGTTTTGCCTTCGGATCTGTGATAGAAGGTGTATCCAACAGTTTCTTTTGGATATCCTATGAAGACACATTTCTCCGATTTGGGTTCGAGCTTATCTGGTTGAAGTTTCTTCACATAAGCATCGCAGCCCCAAACTTTAAGAAACGACAACTTTGGTTTCTTGCCAAACCACAGTTCATAAGGCGTCGTCTCAATGGATTTTGATGGTGCCCTATTTAACATGAATGCGGCCGTCTCTAAAGCATAACCCCAAAACGATAGCGGTAAATCAGTAAGAGACATCATAGATCGCACCATATCAAGTAAAGTACGATTACAGCGTTCGGACACACCATTTCGTTGTGGTGTTCTGGGTGGCGTGAGTTGCGAAACTATTCCGCATTGTTTCAAATGTAAACCAAACTTGTAACTCAAATATTCTCCTCCACGATCAGATCGTAGAAACTTTATTTTCTTGTTACGATGATTTTCCACTTCACTCTGAAATTCTTTGAGCTTTTCAAATGTCTCAGACTTGTGCTTCATTAAGTAGATATACCCATATGTGCTCAAATCATCTGTGAAGGTGAGAAAATAACGATATCCGCCACGAGCCTCAATATTCATCGGACCACATACATCTGTATGTATGATTTCCAACAAATCTGTTGCTCTCTCCATAGTTCCGGAGAACGGTGTTTTAGTCATCTTGCCCATGAGGCAAGGTTCGCAAGTACCAAGTGATTCATAATCAAGTGATTCTAGAAGTCCATCAGTATGGAGTTTCTTCATGCGTTTTACACCGATATGACCTAAACGGCAGTGCCACAAATAAGTTGCACTATTATTATCAACTCTGCATCTTTTGGCTTCAACATTATGAATATGTGTATCACTACTATCGAGATTCAATAAAAATAGACCACTCTTCAAGGGTGCATGACCATAAAAGATATTACTCATATAAATAGAACAACCATTATTCTCTGATTTAAATGAATAACCGTCTCGCATTAAACAAGATCCAGATATAATGTTCATGCTCAACGCTGGCACCAAATAACAATTATTCAGGTCTAAAACTAATCCCGAAGGTAGATGTAGAGGTAGCGTGCCGACCGCGATCACATCGACTTTGGAACCGTTTCCTACGCGCATCGTCACCTCGTCCTTGGCCAGTGCTCGCTTATTCCATAGTCCCTGTTTCGAGTTGCAAATATTAGCAACAGAACCAGTATCAAATACCCAGGTGCTACTACGAGCTCTAGTTAGGTACACATCAATAACATGTATATCACATATACCTTTGTTCACTTTGCCATCCTTCTTATCCGCCAAATACTTGGGGCAGTTCCGCTTCCAGTGACCAGTCTGCTTGCAGTAGAAGCACTCAGTTTCAGGTTTAGGTCCAGACTTGGGTTTCTTCTCTTGAGCAGCAACTTGCTTGCCGTTCTTTTTGAAGTTCCCCTTCTTCTTCCCTTTGCCCTTTTTCTTGAAACTAGTGGTCTTGTTGACCATCAACACTTGATGCTCCTTTTTGATTTCTACCTCCGCGGCTTCTAGCATTGCGAAGAGCTCGGGAATAGTCTTGTTCATCCCTTGCATATTATAGTTCATCACAAAGCTCTTGTAGCTTGGTGGCAGTGATTGGAGAATTCTGTCAATGACACTATCATCAGGAAGATTAACTCCCAGTTGAATCAAGTGATTATTGTACCCAGACATTCTGAGTATGTGTTCACTGACAGAACTATTCTCCTCCATCTTGCAGCTATAGAACTTATTGGAGACTTCATATCTCTCAATCCGGGCATTTGCTTGAAATATTAACTTCAACTCTTGGAACATCTCATATGCTCCATGACGTTCAAAACGTCGTTGAAGACCCGGTTCTAAGCCGTAAAGCATGGCACACTGAACTATAGAGTAGTCATCAGCTTTGCTCTGCCAGACATTCTTAACGTCGTCAGTTGCATCAGCAGCAGGCCTGGCACCCAGCGGTGCTTCTAGGACGTAACTCTTCTGTGCAGCAATGAGGATAATCCTCAGGTTATGGACCCAGTCCGTGTAATTGCTACCATCATCTTTCAACTTTGCTTTCTCAAGGAACGCATTAAAATTCAACGGAACAACAACACGAGCCATCTATCTACAAACAAACATGGACAAGCAAGATACTATCAGGTACTAAGTTCATGATAAATTTAAGTTCAATTAATCATATTACTTAAGAACTCCCACTTAGACAGACATCTCTCTAGTCATCTAAGTGATCACGTGATCCAAATCAACTAAACCATAACCGATCATCACGTGAGATGGAGTAGTTTTCAATGGTGAACATCACTATGTTGATCATATCTACTATATGATTCATGCTCGACCTTTCGGTCTCCGTGTTCCGAGGCCATATCTGCATATGCTAGGCTCGTCAAGTTTAACCTGAGTATTCTGCGTGTGCAAAACTGGCTTGCACCCGTTGTAGATGGACGTAGAGCTTATCACACCTGATCATCACGTGGTGTCTCGGCACGATGAACTTTGGCAACGGTGCATACTCAGGGAGAACACTTCTTGATAATTTTAGTGAGAGATCATCTTAAAATGCTACCGTCAATCAAAGCAAGATAAGATGCATAAAGGATAAACATCACATGCAATCAATATAAGTGATATGATATGGTCATCATCTTCTTGTGCTTGTGATCTCCATCTCCGAAGCACCGTCGTGATCATCATCGTCACCGGCGCGACACCTTGATCTCCATCGTAGCATCGTTGTCGTTTACGCCATCTATTGCTTCTACGACTATCGCTGTCGCTTAGTGATAAAGTAAAGCAATTACAGGGCGTTTGCATTTCATACAATAAAGCGACAACCATATGGCTCCTGCCAGTTGCCGATAACTTCGGTTACAAAACATGATCATCTCATACAATAAAATATAGCATCACGTCTTGACCATATCACATCACAACATGCCCTGCAAAAACAAGTTAGACGTCATCTACTTTGTTGTTGCAAATTTTACGTGGCTGCTACGGGCTTAGCAAGAACCGTTCTTACCTACGCATCAAAACCACAACGATAGTTTGTCAAATAGACTCCATTTTAACCTTCGCAAGGACCGGGCATAGCCACACTCGGTTCAACTAAAGTTGGAGAAACTGACACCCGCCAGCCACCTGTGTGCAAAGCACGTCGGTAGAACCAGTCTCGCGTAAGCGTACGCGTAATGTCGGTCCGGGCCGCTTCATCCAACAATATCGCCGAACCAAAGTATGACATGCTGGTAGGCAGTATGACTTATATCGTCCACAACTCACTTGTGTTCTACTCGTGCATATAACATCAACGCATAAAACCTAGGCTCGGATGCCACTGTTGGGGAACGTAGTAATTTCAAAAAAATTCCTATGCACACGCAAGATCATGGTGATGGCATAGCAACGAGAGGGGAGAGTGTTCGTCCACGTACCCTCGTAGACCGTAAGCGGAAGCATTAGCACAACGCGGTTGATGTAGTCGTATGTCTTCACGATCCGACCGATCCAAGCACCGAACGTACAGAGCCTCCGAGTTCAGCACACATTCAGCTCGATGACGATCTCCGGCCTCCGATCCAGCCGAGCTCCGGAGATGAGTTCCGTCAGCACGACGGCGTGGTGACGATGATGATGTTCTACCGGTGCAGGGATTCGCCTAAACTCCGCGACGATATGACCGAGGTGGAATATGGTGGAAGGGGGCACCGCACACGGCTAAGGAACGATCCGTAGATCAACTTGTGTGTCTATGGGGTGCCCCCCGCCCCCGTATATAAAGGAGGGAGGGAGGAGGGGGCCGGCCTAAGGGGAGGCGCGCCCTAGGAGGGGGAAACCTACTCCAAGTAGGTTTCCCCCCTCCTTTTCCTAATCCAAGAAGGAGGGGGAAGGAAGGAGTAGGAGAGGGGGAAGGCAAGGGGGGTGCCGCCCCCCCTTCCTTGTCCTATTCGGACTCAAGGGGAGGGGGCGCGCCACTTGCCCTGGCCGGCCCCTCTCTTTCTCCAATAGGGCCCATCAAGGCCCATTACTTCCCGGGGGGTTCCGGTAACCCTCCGATACTCCGGTTTTCTCCGAAAACTCCCGGAACACTTCCAGTGTCCGAATATAGTCATCCAATATATCAATCTTTATGTCTTGACCATTTCGAGACTCCTCGTCATGTCCGTGATCACATCCGGGACTCCGAACAAACTTCGGTACATCAAAACTTATAAACTCATAATAAAACTGTCATCGAAACGTTAAGCATGCGGACCCTACGGGTTCGAGAACTATGTAGACATGACCTAGAACCATTCTCGGTCAATAACCAATAGCGGGACCTGGATGCCCATATTGGTTCCTACATATTCTACGAAGATCTTTATCGGTCAAACCGCATAACAACATACTTTGTTCCCTTTGTCATCGGTATGTTACTTGCCCGAGATTTGATCGTCGGTATCCAATACCTAGTTCAATCTCGTTACCAGCAAGTCTCTTTACTCGTTCCGTAATACATCATCTCATAACTAACTCATTAGTTACATGCTTGCAAGGCTTAGGTGATGAGTATTACCGAGAAGGCCCAGAGATACCTCTCCGACAATCGGAGTGACAAAACCTAATCTCGAATTATGCCAACCCAACATGTACCTTTGGAAACACCTGTAGAGCACCTTTATAATCACCCAGTTACGTTGTGACGTTTGGTAGCACACAAAGTGTTCTTCCGGTATACGGGATTTGCACAATCTCATAGTTACAGGAACTTTGTATAAGTCATGAAGAAAGCAATAGCAGTATACTAAACGATCAAGTGCTAGGCTAACGGAATGGGTCATGTCAATCACATCATTCTCCTAATGATGTGATCCCACTAATCAAATGACAACACATGTCTATGGTTAGGAAACATAACCATCTTTGATTAATGAGCTAGTCAAGTAGAGGCATACTAGTGACTATAGTTTTGTCTATGTATTCACACATGTATTATGTTTCCGGTTAATACAATTCTAGCATGAATAATAAACATTTATCATGATATGAGGAAATAAATAATAACTTTATTATTGCCTCTAGGGCACATTTCCTTCAGGTACGTGGGACTTGTGCGTGGTATCCTACTGGATTGATACCTTGGTTCTCAAAAACTGAGGGAAATACTTATGCTACTTTGCTGCATCATCCTCTCCTCTTCGGGGAAATCCAACGCAGTGCTCAAGAGGTAGCAAGAAGAATTTCTGCCGCCGTTGCCGGGGAGGCTCATGCAAGAGAAAGTCAACCATACCAAGTACCCATCACAATCCCTATCTCTCGCATTACATTATTTGCCACTTGCCTCTCATTTTCCTCTCCCCCACTTCACCCTTGCCGTCTTATTCGCCCTCTCTTTCCCAATCTCCTCCTCTTTTTCCCGTTTGCCTTTTCCCATTGCCTTTTTGTTTGCTCGTGTGTTAGTTTGCTTGCTTGTCGCGATGGCTCTACCTAGATTTGGTGATCTTCACCTTAAAAGTCTATAGGAGATCGAAAGCAATGTCAGAAAATTTATGGTTTTGCAATTTGAGCATAATAATTTCTTCAGAAACGAGCTTAAGGAACAAAAAGTTTTATGAGTTATATGAATAAAGAACTCTATGATATGTCTAAAGAATTTGATGGTATAAGAGCCCAAATTGCTCGTCTTGAAAAGATGACCGCTGAAATTTCGGATATGCAAGCTACCTTAGTCAATAAGATGGCCGCTAAACCGAATTCCTATGAAAATCAAGATGAAGATCTAAAAATTATTGATGTCTCCCCCATTAAATCTTTGTTTTGCAATATGAATCTTGATGAAACTGAATATGATCTTCCTTTACCTAGAAGGCGTTCTAAGAATTCAGAGTTTCTAGATCTTGATGATAAAATTGATAAATGTGGGGTTGAAAGAAATAAAAACCTAGATGTTGCTAAACCCACTATTTTGGATCTCAAGGAATTTAATTATGAAAATTGCTCTTTAATTGATTGTATTTCCTTGTTGCAATCCATGCTAGATTCTCCTCATGCTTATAGTCAAAATAAGGCCTTTACTGAACACATTGTTGATGCCTTGATGCAATCTTATGAAGAAAAACTTGAGTTGAAAGTTTCTATCCCTAGAAAACTCTATGATGAGTGGGAAACTACTATTAAAATTAAAGATTATGAGTTTCATGCTTTGTGTGATTTGGGTGCTAGTGTCTCTACTATTCCCAAAACTTTGTGTGATTTGCTAGATTTCCGTGACTTTGATGATAGCTCTCTAAACTTGGATCTTGCGGATTCCACTATTAAAAAGCCTATGGGAATAATTAATGATGTTCTTATTGTTGCAAATAGGAATTATGTGCCCGTAGATTTTATCGTTCTTGATATAGATTGCAATCCTTCATGTCCTATTATTCTTGGTAGACCTTTCCTTAGAACGATTGGTGCAATTATTGATATGAAGGAAGGGAATATTAGATTCCAATTTCCCTTAAAGAAGGGCATGGAACACTTCCCTAGAAATAAAATGAAATTACCATATGAATCTATCATGAGAGCCACTTATGGATTGCCTACTAAAGATGGCAATACCTAGATCTATCCTCGCTTTTATGCCTAGCTAGGGGCGTTAAACGATAGCGCTTGTTGGGAGGCAACCCAATTTTATTTTTGTTTTTTTGTTTTTGCTTCTATTTAGGAATAAATAATCCATCTAGCCTCTGTTTGGATGTGGTTTCATCTTTTAATTAGTGTTTGTGCCAGGTAGAACCTATAGGATAACCTACGATGATAGTTGATTTGATTCTGCTGAAAAATAGAAACTTTCCACGCACGAATATAATTTTGTTAAATCACAGAAACGTGATTTTGTGTTGATTATTTTTGATGCTGTTCAATAAACAAATTGTCTAGGACTTCCTATTTTGGTAGGATTTTTAGAGTTCCAGAAGTTTGCGTTAGTTACAGATTGCTACAGACTGTTCTGTTTTTGACAGATTCTGTTTTGCGTGTGTTGTTTGCTTATTTTGATGAATCTATGGCTAGTAAAATAGTTTATAATCCATAGAGAAGTTGGAATACAGTAGATTTAACACCAATATAAATAAAGAATGAGTTAATTACAGTACCTTAAAGTAGTCTTTTGTTTTCTTTCTCTAACGGAGCTCACGAGATGTCTATTGAGTTTTGTGTTGTGAAGTTTTCAAGTTTTGGGTGAATTATTTTGATGGATTATGGAACAAGGAGTGGCAAGAGCCTAAGCTTGGGGATGCCCATGGCACCCCCAAGATAATCCAAGGACACCAAAAATTCAAAGCTTGGGGATGCCCCGGAAGGCATCCCCTCTTTCGTCTACTTCCATCGGTAATTTACTTGGAGCTATATTTTTATTCACCACATGATATGTGTTTTGCTTGGAGCGTCTTGTATTATTTGCGTCTTTGTTTGTTAGTTTACCACAATCATCCTTGCTGTACACACCTTTTGAGAGAGCCATACATGAATTGGAATTTGCTAGAATACTCTATGTGCTTCACTTATATCTTTTGAGCGTGATAATTTTTGCTCTAGTGCTTCACTTAGATCTTTTAGAGCACGGTAGTGGATTTGTTTTAAAGAAACTATTGATATCTCATGCTTCACTTAGATTATTTTGAGAGTCGTTAATAGCATGGTAATTTGCTTAATATTAATATACTTGGTATTCAAGATATGTGAAACTTTCTTTTGAGTGCATTGAATACTAAGATAAGTTTGATGCTTGATAATTGTTTTGAGATATGGAGGAGATAATATCAAAGTCGTGCTAGCTGAGTAATTGTGAATTTCAGAAATGCTTGTGTTGAAGTTTGCAAGTCCCGTAGCATGCATGTATGGTTAAAGTTGTGTAACAAATTTGAAACATGAAGTGTACCTGGCTTGTGCATCCTTATGAGTGGCGGTCGGGGACGAGCGATGGTCTTTTCCTACCAATCTATCCCCCTAGGAGCATGCGCGTAGTACTTGATTTTTGATGACTTCTAAATTTTTGCAATAAGTATATGAGTTCTTTTGACTAATGTTGAGTCCATGGATTATACGCACTTTTACCTTTCCGCCTTTGCTAGCCTCTTCGGTATCGTGCATTGCCCTTTCTCACCTTGAGAGTTGGTGCAAACTTCGCCGGTGCATCCAAACCCCGTGATACGATACGCTCTATCACACATAAACCTCCTTGTATCTTCCTCAAAACAGTCACCATACCTACCTATCATGGCATTTCCATAGCCACTCCGAGATATATTGCCATGCAACTTCCATCATCATATTCATGACATACATTACTTTTGTCATATTGCCATTGCATGATCATGTCGTTGACATCGTATTTGTGGCAAAGCCACCATGCATTATTTTTCATACATGTCACTCTTGATTCATTGCACCATCCCGGTACACCACCGGAGGCATTCATATAGAGTCATATCTTGTTCTAAGTTTTGAGTTGTAATCCTTATGTTGTAATCAATAGAAGTGTGATGATCATCATTATTAGAGCATTGCCCAAAAAGAAAAAAAGAAAAAAAGGGAAGAAAGGCCAAAAGAAAAAAAGAAAGGCCCAAAAAAAGAAAAAAAGAAAAAAAAAGAAAAAAGAAAGGGGCAATGCTACTATCTCTTTTTCCATACTTGTGCTTCAAAGTAGCACCTTGTTCTTCATGTAGTGAGTCTCATAAGTTGTCTTTTTATACTAGTGGGAATTTTTCATTATGAAACTTGGCTTGTATATTCCTACGATGGGCTTCCTTTAATGCCCTAGGTCTTCATGAGCAAGCGAGTTGGATGCACACCCACTAGTTTTCTTTTGTTGAGCATTCATAGCTCTAGTGCGTCCGTTGCATGGCAATCCCTACTCCTCATGTTGACATCAGTTGATGGGCATCTCCATAGCCCGTTGATTATCCTCGTCAATGTGATACTTTCTCCCTTTTTTTGTCTTCTCCACACAATCCCCATCATCATATTCTATTCCACCCATAGTGCTATATCCATGGCTCACGCTTATGTATTGCATGAAGGTTGAAAAGGTTTGAGATTATTTAAGTATGAAACAATTGCTTGGCTTGTCATCGGGGGTATAAAACTTGGGAACATCTTTGTGTGACCAAAATGAAGCATAGCCTAACTATATGATTTTGTAGGGATGAACTTTCTTTTGCCATGCTATTTTGAGAAGACATGATTGCTTTGATTAGTATGCTTGAAGTATTATTATTTTTATGTCAATATGAACTTTTGTCTTGAATCTTTCGGATCAATTAAGAAGATTTACATTGAAATTATGCCAAAGTATCACTCCGCATCAAAAATTCTCTTTTTATCATTTACTTACTCGAGGACGAGCAGGAATTAAGCTTGGGGATGCCTGATACGTCTCCAACGTATCTATAATTTTTGATTGCTCCATGCTACTTTATCTACTGTTTTGGACTATATTGGGCTTTATTTTCCACTTTTATATTATTTTTGGGACTAACCTATTAACCGGAGGCCCAGCCCAGAATTGCTGTTTTTTGCCTATTTAACACACCGCAAAAATGTATTACATCGAATAGATCTTCAAGAACATCGAGGAGAACATGGTATAGAGAATCAAAGAGAGAGAAGAAGCCATCTAGCTACTTGCTATGGACCCATAGGTCTGTGGTAAACTACTCACGCTTCATCGGAAGGGCAATAGATTTGATGTAGAAGCCCTCCGTGATCAAATCCCCCTCCGACAGGGTGCCGAAAAAGGTCCCTAGATGTGATCTCACGGGTACAGAAGGTTGCGGCGGTGGAAAAGTGTTTTCGTGGATGCCTCTGGTGGTTTGAGGATATTTGGAAATATATAGGCGAAAGAATTAGGTCAGGAGGGTCACGGGGGGTGGGGGCACAAGGCTGGGGGCGCCCTACCCCTGGGCGCGCCCTCCGTCCTTATGGCCGCCTCGTGGCTCCTCTGACTTCATCTCCAAATCTCCTGGTTGTCTTCTGGTCCAAGAAAAATCATCGCGAAGGTTTCATTCCGTTTGGACTCCGTTTGGTATTCCTTTTCTGTGAAACTCAAAAACAAGGAAAAACACGAACTGGCATTGGGCTCTAGGTTAATAGGTTAGTCCCAAAAATAGCATATTAATGCATATAAAGCATCCAAAACAGATAATATAATAGCATGAAACAATAAAAAATTATAGATACGCTAGAGACGTATCAAGCATCCCCAAGCTTAATTCCTACTCATCCTCGAGTAGATAAATGATAAAAACAGAACTTTTGATGTGGAATGCTACCTAACATATTTATCTATGTAATTTTCTTTATTGTGGCATGAATATTCAGATCCATAAGATTCAAAAAAAAGTTTAATTTTGACATAAAAACAATAATACTTCAAGCATACTAACAAGGCAATTGTGTCTTCTCAAAATAACATGGCCAAAGAAAGCTTATCCCTACAAAATCATATAGTCTGGCTATGCTCCATTTTCATCACACAAAACATTCAATTCAATCACAACCTCGATGAAAAGCCAAGCAATTGTTTCATTCTTTTGATGTTCTCGAACCTTTTCAACTTTCACACAATACATGAGCCTGAGCCATGGACATAGCACTATAGGTGGAATAGAATATGCTGGTTGTGGAGACGACAAAAAGAGGGAGATAGTCTCACATCAACTAGGCGTATCAATGGGCTATGGAGATAGCCATCAATAGATATCAATGTGAGTGAGTAGGGATTTTCGTGCAACGGATGCACTAGAGTTATATGTTTATGAAAGCTCAAAAAGAAAACTAAGTGGGTGTGCATCCAACTTGCTTGCTTATGAAGACCTAGGGCAATTTGAGGAAGCCCATCATTGGAATATACAAGCCAAGTTCTATAATGAAAAATTCCCACTAGTATATGAAAGTGACATCATAGGAGACTCTCTATCATGAAGATCATGGTGCTACTTTGAAGCACAAGTGTGGTAAAAGGATGGTAACATTGCCCCTTCTTTCTTTTTCTCTCATTTTTTGGGCATTTCTCATATTTTTGGCCTCCTTTTTTTCGTCCGAAGTCTCATCCCAAGTTGTGGGGGGAATCATTGTCTCCATCATCCTTTCCGCACATGGGACAATTCTCTAATAATGAAGATCATCACACTTTTATTTACTTACAACTCAAGAATTACAACTCGATACTTAGAACTAAATATGACTCTATATGAATGCCTCCAATGGTGTACCGGGATGTGCAATGAATCAAGAGTGACATGTATGAAAGAATTATGAACTGTGGCTTTGCCACAAAAACGATGTCAATTACATGATCATGCAAAGCAATATGACAATGATGAAGCGTGTCATAATAAACGGAATGGTGGAAAGTTGCATGGCAATATATCTCGGAATGGCTATGGAAATGCCATAATAGGTAGGTATGGTGGCTGTTTTGAGGAAGGCATATGGTGGGTGTATGGTACCGGTGAAAGTTGCGAGGTACTAGAGAGGCTAGCAAGGGTGGCAGGGTGAGAGTGCGTATAATCCATGGACTCAACATTAGTCATAAAGAACCCACATGCTTATTGCAAAAATCTATTAGTTATCGAAACGAAGTACTATGCGCATGCTCCTAGGGGGATAGATTGGTAGGAAAAGACCATCGCTCATCCCCGACCGCCACTCATAAGGAAGACAATCAATAAATAAATCATGCTCCAACTTTGTTACATAACGGTTCACCATACGTGCATGCTACAGGACTCACAAAACTTAACACAAATATTTCTCAAATTCACAATTACTCACTAGCATGACTCTAATATCACCATCTTCATATCTAAAACAATCATAAGGAATCAAACTTCTCATTGTATTCAATGCACTTTATATGAAAGTTTTTATTATATCCCTCTTGGATGCTTGTCATATTAGGACTAAATTTATAACCAAAGACAATTACCATGCTGTTTAAAGACTCTCAAATTAATATAAGTGAAGCATGAGAGTTCATCAATTTCTATAAAATAAAACCACCGCCGTACTCTAAAAAGATATAAGTGAAGCACTAGAGCAAAACTGCCTAGCTCAAAAGATATAAGTGAAGCGCTAGAGCAAAATTGCCTAGCTCAAAAGATATAAGTGAAGCACATAGAGTATTCTAATAAATCAGGATTCATGCGTGTCCCTCTCAAAAGGTGTGTACAGGAAGGATGATTGTGGCATACTAAAAAGCAAAGACTCAAATCATAAAAGACGCTCCAAGCAAAACACATATCATGTGGTGAGTAAAAAAATATAGCCTCAAGTAAAGTTACCGATAGACGAAGACGAAATAGGGGATGCCTTCCGGGGCATCCCCAAGCTTAGGCTCTTGGTTGTCCTTGAATATTACCTTGGGATGCCTTGAACATCCCAAAGCTTAGGCTCTTGCCACTCCTTATTCCATAGTCCATCAAACCCTTACCCAAAACTTGAAAACTTCACAACACAAAACTCAACAGAAAATCTGCTAAGCTCCGTTAGTATAAGAAAATAAATCACCACTTTTGGTACTGTTGTGAACTAATTCTTTATTTATATTGGTTTAATATTTATTGTATTCCAACTTTTCCATGGTTCATCCCCCCCCCCCCCCCCGATACTACCAATAGATTCATCAAAATAAGCAAACAACACATAGAAAACAGAATATGTCAAAAACAGAACAGTCCGTAGCATTCTGTCACTTTCGAATACTTCTGTACCTCCAAAAATTCTGAAAAATTAGGACAACCTGGGATATTTGTGTAACAATCCAGTTCAAAAGGAATCAGATCAAAATCCAGCTTCTGTGAATTATGAAAATTATTTTCCTGGGCGCAAAAGTTTCTGTTTCTCAGGAATATCAAAACAACTATCACCGTAAGCTATCCCAAAGGTCTTACTTGGCACAAACACTAATTAAAACACAAAAACACATCTAACCAGAGTCTATATGAATTATTTATTCAAAAACAGCAAGGAAAAATATTGGGTTGTCTCCCAACAAGCGCTTTTCTTTAAAGCCTTTTAGCTAGGCATTGATAATTTCAATGATGCTCACATAAAAGACAAGAATTGAAGCACAAAGAGAGCATCATAAAACACGTAACAAACACATGTAAGTATAACATACTTCCTATGCATAAGCATTTTATAAGCAAACAAATTATCAAGGCAAGCAAAAACTAGCATATGCAAGGATGAAGAAAGAGACGATAGCAACATAAAGAGAGGTAATTTAGTAACATGAAAATTTCTACAACCATGTTTTCCTCTCTCATAATAATTAAATGTAGGATCATAAGCAAATTCAAAAAAATAGCCACCACATAACATATTCTCAACATGATCCACATGTATGCGAAGTTGGCACTCTTCCAAGATAGTGGGATTAACATTAACTAAAGTCATGACCTCTCCAAACCCACTTTTATTAAAAAAAATCATAAGATTGAACATTCTCCAAATATGTGGGATCTAAAGTTGACACTCTTCCAAACCCACATTCAATATTATCACAAACATTATTATCAATCTCATATTCATCATGGGGCTTAAATACATTTTCAAGATTATAAGAAGAATCACCCAATCATGATCATTGCAACAAGTAGTGGACATAGCAAAATTAGCATCCCCAAGCTTGGGGTTTTGCATATCATTAACACAATTGACATTAATAGAATTTATAATAACATCATTGCAATCATGCTTTTTGGAACTATCGTGAATCACTTTATAATTTTCTTCTTTCAAAACTTCATCACGAGTTTTAGATTCACGAATTTCAAGCAAAACCTCATAAAGATAATCTAGTGCACTCAAATCTCCAGAAATTGGTTCATCATAATTGGATCTCTTAAAATATTAGCAAGTGGATGAGGATCCATAAACCTTTTGGTTCTTGATTTTCAATAAACACACAATTATGCTAAGCAAGCAAGCAAACAAGCCAAGTAAGACATAAATGGCAAATGGAAAGACGAACGGAAGAAGGGCGAAAAAAAGCAAGTCTTTTTGAAAATCATTTTAGAAGTGGGGGGGAGGAAAACGAGAGGCAAATGGCGAATATGAGAGTTTATGATGGGTACTTGGTATGTCTTGACTTGGCGTAGATCTCCCTAGGAACGGCGCTAGAAATTCTTCCAGCTACTTCTTAAGCTTGCGTTGGTTTTTCCCTTGAAGAGGAAAGGGTGATGCAGCAAAGTAGAGATAAGCATTTCCCTTAGTTTGAGAACCAAGATATCAGTCCAGTAGGAGACAACACACAAATCACCAAATACCTGCACAAACAATCAAACAACTTGCACCCAACGTGATAAAGGGGTTGTCAATCCCTTCATGGTTACTTGCAAAAGTGAGATCTGATAGAGATAGATAAACGATAAAGTAAATATTTTTGGTATTTTTGGTTTCTAGATTGGAAAGTAAAAGATTGTAGAAATAGTTGATCAGAAACAAATATTGTAGATCGGAAACTTATATGATGGAAAAATAGACCTGGGGGCCATAGGTTTCACTAGAGGCTTCTCAAGAGATAGCAAATAATACGGTGGGTGAACAAATTACTGCTGAGCAATTGATAGAAAAGCGCAAAGTTATGACGACATCTAAGGAAATGATCATGAACATAGGCATCACGTCTGTGTCAAGTAGACCGAAACAATTCTGCATCTACTACTATTACTCCACACATCGATCGCTATCCAGCATGCATCTAGAGTATTAAGTTCATAAAGAATGGAGTAACGCATTAAGTAAGATGACATGATGTAGGGGAATTAACTCAAGCAATATGATGAAAACCCCATCTTTTTATCCTTGATGGCAACAATACAATACGTGCCTTGCTGCCCCTACTGTCACTGGGAAAGGACACCGCAAGATTGAACCCAAAGCTAAGCACTACTCCCATTGCAAGAAAACCAATCTAGTTGGCCAAACCGAACCGATAGTTCGAAGAGAATTACAAAGATATCAAATCATGCATAAAACAATTTAGAGAAGATTCAAATAATATTCATAGATAAGCTGATCATAAATCCACAATTCATCAGATCTCGGCAAACACACCCCAAAAAAGTATTACATCGAATAGATCTCCTAGAACATCGAGGAGAACATGGTATTGAGAATCAAGGAGAGAGAAGAAGTCATCTAACTACTAGCTATGGACCCATAGGTCTGTGGTAAACTACTCATGCTTCATCGGAAGGACAATAGAGTTGATGTAGAAGTCCTCCGTGATCGAATGCCCCTCCGGCAAGGTGCTGGAAAAGGTCCCTAGATGGGTTCTCACAGGTACAGAAGGTTGCGGCGGTGGATTTCGTGGATGCTTCTGGTGGTTTGGGGATATTTGGGAATATATAGGCAAAAGAATTAGGTCAGGAGGGTCACGGGGGCCCTACAAGGGTCGGGGGCGCGCCCTCCATCCTTGTGGCCACCTCGTGGCTCCTCCAACTTCATCTCCAAGTCTCCTGGTTGACTTCTGGTCCAAGAAAAATCATCACGAAGGTTTCATTCCGTTTGGACTCCGTTTGGTATTCCTTTTCTGCGAAACTCAACAAGAAGGAAAAAACAGGAATTGGCACTAGGCTCTAGGTTAATAGGATAGTCCCAAAAATAATAAAATAGCATATTAATGCATATAAAACATCCAAAACAAATATAATAGCATGAAATAATCAAAAAATATATATACGTTGGAGACGTAGCATGCTCCCCTCTTATGGCCCATATGGCCCATATCTTCCCCCCGGGGGTTCCGGTAACCCCTCCGGTACTCCGATAAATACCCGATACACTCTGGAACACTTCTGGTGTCCGAATACCATCGTCCTATATGTCAATCTTTACCTCTCAACTATTTTGAGACTCCTCATCATGTCCGTGATCTCATCCGGGACTCCGAATAACATTCAGTCACCAAATCACATAACTCATATAATACCAAATCATCATCGAACGTTAAGCGTGTGGACCCTATGGGTTCGAGAACTATGTAGACATGACCGAGACACCTCTCCGGTAAATAACCAATAGCAAACCTAGATGCTCATATTGGCTCCTACATATTCTACGAAGATCTTTATCGGTCGAACCGTTATGACAACATGCGTTATTCCCTTTGTCCATCAGTATGTTACTTGCCCGAGATTTGATTGTCGGTATCTTCATACCTATTTCAATCTCGTTCCGGCAAGTCTCTTTACTCGTTCTACAATACATCATCCTGCAACTATCTCATTAGTCACTGTGCTTGTAAGGCTTCTTATCATGTGTATTACCGAGAGGGGCCAAAGATACCTCTCCGGTAGTCGGAGTGAAAAATCCTAATCTTGATCTATGCCAACTCAAAAAACACCTTCAGATATACCTATAGAGCATCTTTATAACACCAAGTTACGTTGTGATGTTTGATAGCATGCAAGGCATTCCCCCGGTATCCGGGAGTTGCATAAACTCATAGTCGAAGGAATATGTATTTGACATGAAGAAAGCAATCACTACAAGAAAAAGACACATCCGTGACATTTTGGGCCGAACGAAATTTTTTCTGTCATACATATGACACTTCTATGATGATAATTATGACAAAACCAGGTATCATCATAGATGTGGTGGGCTCCTACTTATATGACAAAAAATCATGACAGAAAATGGGCTTTTCGTCTTGGGCGGGCTGGAGATGCAGCTGCATGACATTCTTTGGGCCGTCCATGATGGGAAAAACCGTGGTAGAAGCGAGGGGGAGGAAAATTTTGGGGAGTTGCCGGTTACGGTGGGAGAGCGATGTGCGTTTCTCTCGTACAGGTACGCGCGTGTGTGTGAGGCATTGGCTCTAACTGAACCCGAGCGAGGCGTTGGGCTCTAACTGAACCCGAGCGATTGCACTGCAGGCTACGCGTTACTGAACCCGAGCGGTCGATCGATGGCTATTAACTGAACCCGATGGAGCGATTCCTTCGCTATTGCTGGTAATTGAAGCCGATCGATGCTGCCTCTGGGATGAACAGTAGGCGTTGCGGGGGGGTTTGGATGAACAGTGAGCGGTGGCGTTGCCTGTGGATGAATAGGAACCCGTGGTGTGGAGGACTGGATGAACAGTAGACTGTGGAGGGGTGGCTGTACAGGACCCCGTGGTGTGGAGGGCTGGATGAACAGTAGACGGTGGAGGGGTGCCCGTGGAGGGGTGGTTGAACAGTAGCCGGTGGAGTAGCGCGCGGTGGAGGCTGGATGAACTGGAGCCCGTGGAGGCTGGAGGAGGTCGACGGTAGCCCGTGGAGGCTGGAGGAGGTCGACGGTGGAGACGAACAGTATCCCGTGGAGTCCTGTTTTGCGGTACGCCACACCCCTTACCCCCCCCCCCCGTTTCGACAGTAGCGCTCCAACACAAGTCCGTTTCGTCCGTTTTGTGGTACGCCACACCCCTCCCGATGGACAAGACCCTCGTTTCAGACGTAGGAGGTTCGTTTCCTCCGTTTTGCAGTACGCCACACCCCTCCCGATCAACAGGAACCCCGTTTCGACCGTAGGAGGTCCGTTTCCTACGTTTTGCGGTACGCCAGGCCCCTCCCGATCAACAGGACCCCGTTTCGAACGTGGCCGGTCGAACACAAGGCTGTTTCCTCCGTTGTGCGGTACGCCAGGCCTCGTTTCCATCGCCTGTTCCGTCCAAGCCCTCCCGATGAACACGACCATGCATTCCGTTTTGACCCAGCCGGTTGGCTCCCCATGAACAGGACGACGACGATGTTTCTCCGTTCTGACCCAGCCATGTACGTATGCGCGATAGGCGTTAGAGACCCTGCCTATATGTACGTACGTGGCCGTATTTTCTTTCTTGCACCCTCTCCGCTGTACGTACATGTACATGCTACGTGCGCGCCTCTACTACGACACGTGCGCGCCTCTACATCCACCAGTATATATGTACGTACACGTTCGCGACCAGAATGACAACGCTACGTACGCTTCGACCAGATGGGTCCCGACTGTCAAGCACTTCCTTGCGTGCGAAGATGTAGCTGGTGGGTCCCAGCAGTCAGGGGGGCGAATCGTTTTTTTTGGACGCACTTCCTTGCATGCGAAGATGTAATTGGTGGGTCCCAGCAGATAGGGGAAACATTTTTTTCGCTAAATACGGTGGCCCGTCCGGTGGGTCCCCGCTGTCAGGTGGAGGAATAAATATTTTGCGCGTAATAAGGAGGCACTTCCTTGCTGCGGTCGTGGACCCAGGTGTCAGCCTCTCCATGTACAGTCCACGTTCGATGGAAGCCATTCCTTGATCACGTTGACCACGCCGCGCCAAGAGCACCAAGGCGGTGGACGACGGCGAGGCCTAGGAAGGGGACGACGCGGAGCCGGGGAAGATGCGGCAGCGGATGCCCACGCGTAGAGGAGTATGAGGGTTCACTCGTTCGGCTGCGGTGTGAGGCTGCCATCGCCGTAGAATAACAGGGGGTGTGGGTGCGTAGAGGGATGGCCTGGCCAGCGGTGGGAGTAGTAGGGGGCGGTGAGGCCTCCGCGACATCATAGCCAGCCACAGACAGCAGGAGCAGGCAGCACGACCGGCGCTGCTTTGGGCGGCTGGAGCAAGAAGACCAGAGGTTGAAGAAAGCACCAGAGGAGGGTCACATGCTATTCACAAGGGCGGAGGGTGTGCCCTACCCCCTGGGCATGCCCCCTACCTTGTGGGCCACCTGGCAGGTGCTACGTCTTGAGATTGCGTTGGTTTTCCTTGAAGAGGAAAGGGTGATGCAGCAATAGTAGCGTAAGTATTTCCCTCAGTTTTTGAGAACCAAGGTATCAATCCAGTAGGAGGCTCCTCAAAAGTCCCACGCACCTACACAAACTAACAAAGAACTCGCAACCAATGCAATAAAGGGGTTGTCAATCCCTTCACGACCACTTGCGAAAGTGAGATCTAATAGAGATAATATGATAAGATAAATATATTTTTGGTATTTTATAATATAGATGCAAAAAGTAAAGATGCAAATAAAAGTAGATTGGAAGCAAATATGATAAGAGATAGACTCGGGGGCCATAGGTTTCACTAGTGGCTTCTCTCAAGATAGCATAAGTATTACGGTGGGTGAACAAATTACTGTCGAGCAATTGATAGAAAAGCGAATAATTATGAGATTATCTAGGCATGATCATGTATATAGGCATCACGTCCACAACAAGTAGACCGACTCCTGCCTGCATCTACTACTATTACTCCACACATCGACCGACTCCTACCTGCATCTAGAGTATTAAGTTCATAAGAACAGAGTAATTCCTTATGCAAGATGACATGATGTAGAGGGATAAATTCATGCAATATGATATAAACCCCATCTTTTTATCCTCAATGGCAACAATACAATACGGGCCTTGCAACCCCTGCTGTCACTGGGTAAGGACACCGCAAGATTGTACCCAAAGCTAAGCACTTCTCCCATGGCAAGAAAGATCAATCTAGTAGGCCAAACCAAACTGATAATTCGAAGAGACTTGCAAAGATAACTCAATCATACATAAAAGAATTCAGAGGAGATTCAAATATTTCTCATAGATAAACTTGATCATAAACCCACAATTCATCGGATCTCGACAAACACACCACAAAAAGAGTTTACATCGAATAGATCTCCACAAGAGAGGGGGGAACATTGTATTGAGATCCAAAAAGAGAGAAGAAGCCATCACTACAAAAAAAAGACACATCCATGACATTTTGGGCCGAATGAATTTTTTTTCTGTCATACATATGACACTTCTATGACGATAATTGTGACAAAACCCGGTATCATCATAGATGTGGTGGGCTCCTACTTCTATGACAAAAAAACATGACAGAAAACGGAATTTTCGTCCTGGGCGGGCCGGAGATGCAGCTGCATGACATTCTTTGGGCCGTCCATGACAGAAAAAACCGTGGTAGAAGCGAGGGGGAGGAAAATTTCAAGGAGGTGCCAGTTACGGTGGGACGTCGGGGGCGGAGCGATGCGCGTTTCTCTCGTACAGGTACGCACGTGTGTGCGAGGTGTTGGCTCTAACTGAACCCGAGCGAGGCGTTGGGCTCTAACTGAACCCGAGCAATTGCACTGCAGGCTACGCGTTACTGAACCCGAGCGATCGATCGATGGCTGTTAACTGAACCCGATCGAGCGATTCCTTCGCTACTGCTGCTAACTGAAGCTGATCGATTGGATGAACAGTGAGCGTTGCGGGGGGGGGGGGGGGGTTGGATGGACAGTGAGCGGTGGCGTTGCCTCTGGATGAATAGGACCCCGTGGTGTGGAGGGCTGGATGAACAGTAGACGGTGGAGGGGTGGCCGTGGAGGGGTGGTTGAACAGGACCCCGTGGTGTGGAGGGCTGGATGAACAGTAGATGATGGAGGGCTGGATGAACAGTACACGGTGGAGGGGTGGTTGAACAGTAGTCGGTGGAGTAGCGCACGGTGGAGGCTAGATGAACAGGAGCCCATGGAGGCTGGAGGAGGTCGACGGTAGCCCGTGGAGGCTGGAGGAGGTCGACGGTGGAGATGAACAGTATACCGTGGAGTCCCGTTTTGCGGTACGCCACCCCCCGTTTCGACCGTAGCGCTCCAACACAAGTCCGTTTCGTCTGTTTTGCGGTACGCCACACCCCTCCCGATGAACAGGACCCCCGTTTCGACCATAGCGCTCCAACACAAGTCCGTTTCGTCCGTTTTGCGGTATGCCACACCCCTCCCGATCAACAGGACCCCCTTTTCGACCGTAGGAGGTCCGTTTCCTCCGTTTTGCGGTACGCCACACCCCTCCCGATCAACAGGACCCCATTCCGAACGTGGCCGGTCGAACACAAGGCCGTTTCCTCCATTGTGCGGTACGCCAGGCCTCGTTTCCATCGCCTGTTCCGTCCAAGACGGTTGGCTCGCACGCGTTCCGTTGCCTCCCGATGAACACGACGCATTCCGTTGCCTCCCCATGAACACGATGACGACGTTGTTTCTCCGTTCTGACCCAGCCATATACGTATGCGCGAGTAGGCGTTCGAGACCCTGCCCATATGTATGTACGTGGCCGTATTTTCTTTCTTCCACCCTCGCCGCTGTACGTACGTGTACATGCTACGTGCGCGCCTCTACTACGACACGTGCGTGCCTCTACTATGACAAGTGCACGCCTCTACATCGACCAGTATGTACGTACACGTTCGCGACCAGAATGACAACGGTACGTACGCTTCGACCAGGTGGGTCCCGACTGTCAGGCAGTTCCTTGCCTGCAAAGATGTAGCTGGTGGGTCCCAGCAGTCAGGGGGGCGAATCGTTTTGTTTTTTTTGCCCGGACGCACTTCCTTGCGTGCGAAGATGTAGCTGGTGGGTCCCAGCAGTCAGGGGGGCGAATTGTTTTTTTCGGACGCACTTCCTTGCGTGCGAAGATGTAGCTGGTGGGTCCCAGCAGACAGGGGGGAACATTTTTTTTGCGAAATACGGTGGCCTGTCCGGTGGGTCCCCGCTGTCAGGTGGAGGAATAATTATTTTGCACGTAATAAGGAGGCACTTCCTTGCTGCGGCCGTGGACCCAGCTGTCAGCCTCTCCACGTACAGTCCACGTCCGATGGAAGCCATTCCTTGACCACGTTGATCACGCCGCGCCGAGAGCACCAGGGCGGTGGACGACGGCGAGGCCTAGGAAGGGGACGACGCGGAGCCGGGGAAGACGCGATAGTGGATGCCCACGCGTAGAGGAGTATGAGGGTTCACTCGTTCGACTGCGGTGTGAGGCTGCCGTCGCCGTATAATAGCAGGGGGTGTGGGTGCGTAGAGGTATGGCCTGGCAGCGGTGGGAGTAGTAGGGGGCAGTGAGGCCTCCGCGGCATCACAGCCGGCCAGGGGCGGTAGGAGCAGGCGGCACGACCGACGCTGCTTTGGGCGGCTGGAGCAAGAAGACCAGAGGTTGAAGAAGCACTACGGCCGTTGGATGGACATCGTACGGTCACTGGAGCTAGAATCATTCATATATTGACTAAAGTTGACAAAGGCCTCCGTCCCAGTCAACTTAGTAGGCCCACAAGTCAGCCCCCCACCCAGGTTGGTCCCAGCTAGTAGGGGGGTATTCATTTTTTGTGCGTAATAAGGAGGCACTTTCGGTGGGTCCGAGCTGACAGCGGGGGAACGTTTTCTCGTGAAATACGATGGCCCGACCTGTGGGTCCCAGCAGTCAGGGGGAAATGTTTTTTCGCGAAATACTGGTGGCCCATGCAGTGGGTCCCATCTGTCAGGTGGAGGAATAATTATTTTCCGCGTAATAAGGAGGCACTTCCTTGTGGCTGCCGTGGACCCAGCTGTCAGCCTCTCCATGTACAGTACTCTTCCGATGGAAGTCGGTCGTTGACCACATTGACCACGCCGCGCCGAGAGCACCACGGTGGTGGACGACGGTGAGGCCTAGGAAGGGGACGACGCAGAGCCGGGGAAGACGCGGCAGTGGAAGCCCGCACGGAGAGGAGTACGAGGGTTCACCGGTTTGGCTGCGGTGTGAGCCTGCCGTCGCCGCGGAATAACAAGGGGTGTGGGTGAGTAGAGGGATGCCCTGGCCAGCAGTGGGAGTAGTAGGGGGCGCTGAGGCCTGCGCGGCAGCACAGCCGGTCACGGGAGGCGGGAGCAGGCGGTCCCGCCGGCGCTGCTTTGGCGGCTGGAGCAAGAAGATCAGAGATTGAAGAAACACGATGGCCGTTGGATTAACATCCAACGGTTACGTCTGCTAGAATCGTTTGTTGACGTAGTATATAATAACTAAAAAAATCTTGCATACGCGTCAACTAAACAGGCCCACAAGTCAGACCACTCCCTCTTTTTTTAATAATTTATATATAGCTCATGGCAAATTCTTATGCAATTGATTGCAGTCATTTTTTTTGGTTGGCCAGGGCCAATTTCGCATATTTCTGTGGGTTCCGAACTATTTTTAATACCGAAATGTCGAGCCAGATTTAAAGTACTTTGAAGATATATTTGAATTGGGTTAATGCCCAGTGAAATAGGAATCTGAAAATGTGAAAAAAACCAAGAAATTATAAAGTAATTGCCAATTTGTCATCTATTTTTATATTTACAACCCATTTCATATTACTTTCAAGATTTGCAGGCGTCTTGAAAGAGTTGCAGCCCATCAGGGCGTAGAAAAATAAGTAGGCCTGGATTGGGTATTCTTCAGAAAAAAATAAACTGGGCTCATTTTCACAAAGAAAAAATAGCTGGGCTGGTCACATGGTGAACATAAAATATAAGTCTGGGCTAGACGGGCCACAGCCCAGTTCAAACCCTGCTCCGTCTCAACAATACCAAACAAAAAAAATACTGCTCGAGTAGCTACGTCCTAGGTGTCAGCCGATCTTGTGCTGTTCTCTTGTCTATTGACTATATATGCTCACAATGTCGTGGGTCCCAGATGTCAGGAAAACACTAGGAGGAAGCATTTTAATTTTCCATACGCTGACGTGGTGGGCCCCTACTATCATCCTCTCCACGTACTTCTGCCAATTCCTGTTGTTTGTTGGCCATGTTGACAACGCGAGAGGGCGGCACCGTGGCAAGCGCACCAAAGCGCGCGGAGGACGTCGGCGTTAATGATTTAGGAGACGGTGGGGCTGCGATGCGTGTGCTGAGGCGCAGCCAGCCGTGGGAGGCGGAAGCAGGCGGCCCCGCTGGCACTGGTTTGGTTTTGGCGGCTGGAGGAAGACAAGACTGAAGAAACACGACAGACTGTAAAAGCAGCAGGAGTACTTAACAACCTTAACTGAAACCAGCAGGGGCACTTAACAACCAAAGCTGAAAGCAGTATGAGTACTTATATAGGTTCAACCGTACAAAGCACACCTCGAACAATGCTACTTTGCCTACAGTTAACCAAGGGTGAGGCCGCCAAGCCCCAGGACAAGGCCCAGGCGCCACCCCGCGCATCCACAACCTTCTGAAAGCAGCTTCATCTCGCAACGTGGTCAATAAACAGGATATTCGCTTTAGAGCCATGGAAAAGCATGAACATAATCTTCTGTCGTATTCTCCAAGATGGACGGGCCTTCATTATTTGAGACCACCCACAAATAAGTATCTTTTCACCTCCAAGGGGAATTGAGTAGGTCGACATAAACATCATGTTGTGACCAAGCGCAAGTCTGACCTGACCATGGTCAGGCATCTGTATAGGAACAATAGAACTCGGCAGTTCCTGTTTCAAGAAGATCACAGCTGTAAAACTGTGTATAAGCAATAGTTTATGAACAACATATATAACAGAAAACAACTCGTACCATAAGTTTCTCGACACAGTTGGACCTATTCAATGAGTGCAGCAGTGGCACACATATCCCACGTGGCCTTCCACCATTGAAACGCCCCACAAGGACCTCATGTCGATCCAGTCAACTTCAGTGCCATTAGTAACAACCGAGTTATTACAGAGTAACAAACGAGCAGACTGCTTAACTCTAAAAAAACCTACATGTGCCACCAATTATAAGACAATATTAGTTAGAAGTAGCATCTTCATGAGAGATCCATTGCTACTTCTATAGTTAAATTGCGATTAGTTAGATAGAATAGGTGGATTAAAAAGTAATCGAGGCAACAAGCAAGAACCAGATAGAAAACTAACATGGATGAACAATTGGAACGACATCGGGGTGGAAGATCGCAGTGAAGATGAGACCAGGTTCTGTTATTTCCATCAACATTCGTGCGCCAACTTTCAATCCTTAACACTTGAGAAAGTTTATCCAAGTTCGGCCATAAAAAAGCAGCGATCTTCTTGGTTCATGAACCCAACTTGGAAGCAATATCCATGGATTGTCTTCACTGTGACCATTAAACTAGTGTATTCAGTTATGGCAAGGCCGAGTATCTTGAGTACATGTGTTCTGGCAGAGCAAATAATACACTGCAGGAAAAATAATATGAGAACACAGCATGTTCAAAAAAACCCCACCCTCCCGAATAGAGAAGAGGATTCTAGGAACATACTGTGCGCGTTTCAAAATGCTATGGTAGGATGAGAAGGAACAAGTGTGGCGTCTCGCCGTGGGCGCAGAAATCTGTAGGGTACTCGCACTTTGGGCACTGCAACTGAAACACACTAGATTAAGTACGAAGAAAAATGCATCAACGGCAGCGGCTGCCATCCTAGGATTACCTGCCCAAGGGACTTGGATTTATCGGGGATGGATGAAGAATTCGTACCTGGTTCTCCATGAGAAAACCCTATGCAATCACCGAGCGGGTTTTTTCTCTAAACAAGCAGACGAGGGAGAAGGGGATTCAGGCCCAGTGAAATATTGCCGCTTCGTCCGTCCAGCTTACTGCTAAAGCTGGAAAGGGGGTTGTGATTTGATGGCTCATTGGGCATTACTGCGGCGCTACGACCGGGGTGTGTCTACCGTGAAGTTGTGCACTCTAATTTGTGCATATGGCACGTGGAGTCCGTTGCCGGTTGCCCCACATATCAGCGAAAGGAAGTAGAAAGACAGAAGTAACTAGTTACACATAAATATATTTTTTGACAGAGAGATACTCCCTCTATAAAGAAATATACAAATCTTTTATATCACAGGCTCACCTTGCCGAGAAATATACTCCCTCTGCAACGCACCGGCATTATGGGGGTTTAGCTTTTTCTTATGGGGGTTCAGCTGAGAATATAATACTCAGATAGGCTCACGGTTCTGGACTTTGGGCCGCAGGCTGACCCTGCATGTTTGGGGGCCCATGTGTTCTACCTCAACGCTTTTCATATTGCAAGCGACCGGTACTGCGCTGGTTTTAGATGTTGTCGCAAGGCAAATACACAAAATTGAATAAAGCACAGCAGCTGTTGGAATGAAATCGAATGACAGTTCCTAACCAGCAATCAGAGTTGCAATTCTATCAATGATATACCATGTGATAAATAATACTGTCGTACTACTTATACACACAGGACACTTGTTTCACCATGCCAGATTATTACATCAAAATCTCTCGGAGGATAGATCAATTCAGCAGTTGCGTGCTGCTACTAAAGAATTTCAAAGTTGATTTGGACCAGCTCTCCTTGCCGAGAAACTTTGATTTTGACATCATCCCCTACCGCAAGATATGATTTAGATTTGAACCTTGACCATCCTTTAGCATCAATCATCATGCGACCATCCTTTGTACTTACGGTATATTGAGCAGGTTCATTCACACCAAGGCTGCGCATGGTAAGAGAAACTTGGCCGTGTTCGCCCGGATTGTTGAACGACTCCCTCGTTGCTCTAGGGAATTCTCTGTTTGAAAACAAGAAGACATACCCAAACAGTTAGATCAACACAGTGAATCATGTGAAACAACATGGAAAGAAAAAAGAACGAAGCATTTGGGTGGCCAATGCTTACCAAGAAGGTGGACATGTCTGTTTTTGTAAGGACTTTGGTATATGAAGTGTGAACTGCAGCCCAGTCTGTTGCCGGTGCAACTGCACAGGCCGGACCAAATGCAAGTGCAAGTGTTGGTGCAAGCGCCAAAGCCGCTGCTGCTGCTGGAGATGGTGCTCCTTGTAGAGCTGGTGCCGATTTCGATGCCCGATCCTCCAGTAGATTAGACTGATCCGCTGGTGCGGTCGGTGCCCAATCCTCAGCTGGATCAGACTGAGCTGCTGCAGCTGTCAATGCTAGAGCAACTGCCGATGCTCGATCTGTGTGAGACAGCGGCGATCGTGTCTGGTTTGCTATGATCAGCTTTCTAACTTGACTAGGATCCGTGACCGTGATCCAGTTTTTTCTTTGTTTCTTTTAAACGAGAGAAGGACTAATTGTGGCGTTTTTGTTAAACCAAACTGCAGTTCATCATAGGGATTCAGCTTGTATTCAGACAACAGACTGATCCAATTTTTTCCCGTAATATAAGTGATGGACAGTGCCTTCGTTACTGACATGACATAAGAAGTGAAACCTGCAAAAATAGCCATCGTAGAGCAAACCAAACGGTTTATTCTATGATGAATGTCACATGGCAAAACCTGCATCGTAAAATTACAGGAAAAGAAAGAAAACATGACATTAAATCAATAAGATTTAGACAGTAAATCAATAAGATTTACTTGATGTGACACGAGTGAATCCTTACCAGGAAATCACTATGTTGAAGTACTAAATAGAAGATTGATCGTCCAACTACGCGTGGCATGCAGGGGCCCTGCCTACTCTCACAAGCAGGACAGTCCAAAGGTCGTGACAAATCGTATGGACCGAACATCCATGTGACTGGAAATCCTGGTGGGTGCGATAAACCCTGCAATGCATACAGATATTGGAGTGTAACCATAATTGATAAACCGTCCTCACAAAAAATATGATCTGGATACTTCAAAATGTACAGACTGAATTGAGTGGACAGACATTAACATAGACCGTTCTCCGGACTGACCACACACCAAAAGCGGCAGTACTAATAAACAATACAGAGTTCACAAACACAAATCAAGTACTGAACAATAGTACTTACTACAGACAAGCAAAGTTGCACTAACTAAACTCTGCAGACTATTTCCTGCCACCGACCTACGGGATGAACCCCGCATAACTGACTAGGCCATGGACTTCGTGTGAGATGTCTACATGCACCATCACCATCTTGTCAACCTTGGAGAACCTAACAGAGTGGTCTTTCCACTCATAAACATGATGATGAAGACAAGCCGCATCAGATTTGTTGGGAAGCTTTACAAGAACCACACCCTTCATAATTGAAGGCACAACCAGGAAATTGTTGTGGTCAAGTACAGCCTCGAGAACACGCCTGACAACAATGCTATAGGAAAACACTAGTTCAGGACACGTGGCGACAAGGACACGGTAGCTGGATAGTTCAGCAGTAGAACTCATCATCAGGTCTTCCAGTTCCATGGCATGACTTTGAGAACTTCATCTCCACCGCGGACCTGGTTCTAATTCAAACAGAAACCATATTTCATTACTACCTCCGTTCAGAAATATAAGATGATTTTCGATATTATACTCCATATATGACTACATATACGCACAGAAATGAGTGAACAAAGACACTAGAACATGTCTTCAAAGGCATGAGATCAGAGGGATTACATGCAATATCCATAACACAAGTTACTGAGGCAAATATACCCTCTTAAAAGGTAGCATTGGTGTTCATAAAGTACTCCCTCCGTCCCAAAATTCTTGTCTTAGATTTGTCTAGATACGGATGTATCAAGTCACATTTTAGTAACTAGACAAATCTAAGACAAGAAATTTGGGACAGAGGGAGTAGTTGAAAGTAATCTATAAGAAATCAGTGTCAACCTCTCGCATGTTTTGGTCAAAAGAGGAATTTAGAACCGTCATTTGGCATACTAAAATCACATGCAAGATCACCCAGAAAGTTGTACTACCAGTACTAGTACTGCGTGTTAGATGAAAAAACATGATCAAGATCGAGAAAAAGATCGTCAACAAGAGACATTACCTGGACTTGTTTAATGAGGGATCCCGGAGAGGGGGGCTTGGATAGGGCGATGGCTTTGAGCTTGTCTGCGGTAGTCTCGGCGGGGTGCTTGCGCTTCTTCGTACCATGAGCCTTGACGGTTTTGGCCAGAGCCATAGACATCACGTCGGCCGGTGCTCCGGCGTCCATCCAAGAGAGGAAGCTGAGAGAGAAGAGTGAAAGGAGGAACGAGATGAGGGAGAAGCAAAGCGAGTGGGGGTTTTCTTCAAGAGAGGAAGCTGAGAGAGAAGAGTGAAATGATGGTTGCTTCATCCGTCCAACTTACTGCTGGAAAGGAGGGGGCTTTTTGATTTGACGGCTCATTGGGCATTACTGCGGCAGTTCGATTGGGGTAGTCTACCGTCACTCTACTACGGAGTAATTTAGTGCATGGCTGGACCCAGGTGCTGGCTGTCCCACACATCGGCGAAAGTGAGTAATTTAGTGCATGGCTGGAGGAGGATCCGCACGGTAGAGCATGTCCACTGTTTTTCATTCTGAAGAAAAAAATGATTACAGCAAGCGTTTCCACTCTTACGACGGAGGAGTGCGAAACACGACAGCCACTTGAACATACACAGTGCTCCTACTACTAGGCATGTGCAGTGGTTCATACGTCAGTACTACACAATCTTGTTGCTAGTGTTGAGCGCATGTCAACTACTCCTATATGTAACATAGTACCGCTCTTTCGACTGTCCGGGCGAGAATGAACAGTGAGATCAATGTTAACAGAACTAGGTCCGCAGCGCACGGAGAGTACGGTGCTATAGTACTCCACGAAACATGAACCATATGAAGCACATCCTATAGTGTTAGACAGGGTGTATGAAGGGTGCACGGGATGGGAGCAAAAGTTCCCTTCTCGACCCACTTTTGTGTGTTTGGCAGAGTGCATGAAGGGTGCATGAGTCCACACTAGTAGGTTGACAAAAATACACGAAGAGGAAACAACTATATTGAGATGAGAATGCAACCAAACACACCCATACGCTTTGTGCTACAGTGACGGATCTGCACCGTCTGAGTTTGATCCAACGGTCATGTTGCACCGAGACATGGACATGCCCATGCAGAGGGCGCCTAAACACCATCGAAGTCCCCCTGCTTCTTGAGGCGCACGACATTGGTGATGCAGGGTGCAACCGCCCGCAGAGCCCGCTCCCAGTCGATGGGAGCTAGCTCGTCAAAGACGGCGTCCAATGGCACGAATGGATTCCGGTGTCGGAGCCCTGAAAGGATTCGCCCGGCAACGGCGACGACAACGCGCAACCCCTCCATGTCCAGCTCAGCCCCCACCATCGTGCGGAGATGGCTCAGCTCCTCGGAGATATAGGTGAAGAAGGAGACCAGGTCAGGAAGCCGCAGCTCGTTGAAGTCGACCGGGTGGTCGAACGGGTTTATCCCGAAGGCCGGCATCATCGCGCTGGCACGACGGTAGGCATTGTGCAGCCGCAACACGTGCGTGGCAACTTGGTTCACCAAGTGGCTGAGGCGATCCTGGACCTCGTCACGATCGGCCCGCTCGCGCTCCAGCCGGCTCCCCTGACGGCCTATCGTATCTCCCGCTTTCTGCAGCAACGCCGCCGACGCCTCGAGCATCTTTGTGGTGGACGCCTGCCGCTTTTGAAGCTCCGTGAACTCCCGCACATAACTGTCGCGCCCAATATGTGACTCTATCCAAAAGGAACTCGAAGGTCCCACCAAGGATAGACACGCATATTGAAACGCTTTTGCAAGGTGGATATCATTACATCAACATTACATAATGGACGGGGATACATACAAAAGGCATACAATGCCACATGAATACAACATCATCTTACATAAGAGCACCATCTGACTACGGAGGAAACACAAACAGAAACTCAAACGACATCCACCCTGCTAGCCCAGGCTGCCGACCTGGAACCTATCCCCTGATCGAAGAAGAAGTAGAAGAAGAACTCCAAAACAAGCAAACATCGCTCTCGCGTCAAGACCATCCCATAACCTGTACCTGCAACTATTGTTGTAGTAATCTGTGAGCCACGAAGACTCAGCAATCCCATTACCATGGGTATCAAGACTAGCAAAGCTTAATGGGAAAGGAAGGGGTAAAGTGGTGAGGTTGCAGCAGCGACTAAGCATGATATGGTGGCTAACAGACGCAAATGAGAGCGAGAAGAGAAACAAAGGAACGGTCGTGAAGCTAGTAATGATCAAGAGGTGATCTTGAACTCCTACTTACGTCAATCATAACACAGAAACCGTGTTCACTTCCTGGACTCCGCCGAGAAGAGACCATCACAGCTACACACATGGTTGATGCGTTTTAATTCGGATCTGGTGTCAAGTTATCTACAACCGGACATTAACAAATTCCCATCTACCACATAACCGCGGGCACGGCTCTCAAAAGCTTATACCCTGCAGGGGTGTCCCAACTTAGCCCATGATAAGCTCTCGCGATCAACGAAGGATATTCCTTCTCCCAGGAAGACCCGATCAGTCTCGGAATCCCGGTTTACAAGACATTTCAACAATGGTAAAACAAGACCAGCAAAGCCGCCCGATGCGCCGACAATCCCGACAGGAGCTGCACATATCTCGTTCTCAGGGCAACACTGGATAAGTCAAGCTACGAGTAAAACCAGACCTCGAGTTGCCCCGAGGTGGCCCCGCAAGTTGCTCATTTCGGACCAACACTTAGACAAGCACTGGCCCGGGGGGGCTAAAATAAAGATGACCCTTGGGTTGGCCGACCCAAGGGAAGGGTATAGGTGGTGGTGAGGCAAATGGTAAAACCAAGGTTGGGCCTTGCTGGGCAAGTTTTATTCGAAGCGAACTGTCAAGGGGGTCCCATAAATCACCCGACCGCGTTAGGAACGCAAAATCCGGGAACATAACACCGGTATGACGGAAACTAGGGCGGCAAGAGTGGAACAAAACACCAGGCATAAGGCCGAGCCTTCCACCCTTTACCAAATATATAGATGCATTAATAATATAAGAGATATTGTGATATCCCAACCAAAATCCTGTCCACCATGGAGCAATCTTCAACTTCACCTGCAACTAGAAACGCTATAAGAGGGCTGAGCAAAGCGGTAACATAGCCAAGCAATGGTTTGCTAGGAAGGGTGTCAAAGGTTAGAGGTTCATGGCAATTTTGGGAGGCTTGAAGAGCAAATGATAGGTAACGCAGCATAGCGATAGAACGAAGCAACTAGCATAGAAATGATAGTAGTGAGATCCAGGGTAGCAGTCATCTTGCCTGAAATCCCGCAAGGAAGAAGAACGAGTCCATGAAGAAGATGAAGCCACGAAGACGAACCACACGTAGACGAACGAATCCTCACGATCGCAACGAAACAGGAACTATCGAGAAGAAGCACACAACATGGTAAACACACCACACATAGGCAAGACATGATGCACAACCAAGCATGATGCATGACAAAACTAGATGAGCCAAGATGATCTACACGAAATTCTAGTCAAGTTACATATAAAGTTCATTAGATTCGGAGCTACGGCCTAGAAGATATGAGCAAAACAAGTTAAGCATGGCATTGGTGCAAAATGCATACAAACATCAAGCAAACACCTCAAAACAAGGATTCAACATGATAATATGAAACTACATGCAAAATCAAGCAAGTTTCATATAGAGCACACTCAAAACGGAGCAACGGTTCAACACATAGACTCTATACAAGTCATAACAACAATCTGTCCAAAACATCAACTAGGCATATTGAAAGCATCAAAGCAACAAGATACAGCACCCCAACATAAGAACAAAAGGCATGAGAATGATGTACAGGTAAAGCACAACAAAACATGAACACTGAGCTATCTCCAGAAACAACTAGAACATGGTCAAAAGGACATGGAAAGATTGCAAATAATAACAGTTTCAGGCTTAGCAGAAATAACATCAGGTTGTAATGTTTAGAGCTATCAAACAACATGTTACAGGAACTTATCATGGCAAACATAGGCATGGCATGAATCTACTAATTGCATAGAACAAAAGTCCCTTACTGATCATGAGCCAAAAAGGCATAGAAAATATGATGGCACTCATGTAAACATGGCAAAAGATATGACAGATTCGTACATAGCAGGAACAACAATAAGTAGGCATGTTGGTGAGCTTGAACCACTCACCATAGAGCAATACATGGCATGGCAAGGCAACCAACAGTAATAAGGCATGTTTATGAAGCTAAGCATGGCAAGAACAAGTTCATAGGGTGCATGGATCACTAGAAAAGCACATGGCCAAAACTGAATTTCATGTTAACAGGTTGACAGCAACATTATTTAGCAACTTTGGAGCAAGATTACAACAAGCTAAAGCAGGCTATAAATGCAACCAGGCGCATGAATGGATAGAGCAAGACATGTATAACAAAACATCTTTAGTGAACATCTCCAGAATAATGCACGAAATGACTTGTAGCAGCAGGTTTACATAGCAACAAAATATAACAGAATCAGCCTAGCAAAACAACAACAGCAAGTACCCTACTTGACAAGCTTGATGCACTCAGTACAAGACTCACAAAAATACATGGATTGCACCCCTGTAAAGATGGCATGGCATACTTCAAAACACATGTAGACATCAACCTCATAGGATGCACACATCAACCATGGCAAAAATGACAAATGAGCAAGTTATAACAGTTTCAACAGATTAACATCACATAGCACTCTTACGATGATGATTCAGGCATCAAGATGAACTCAAATGAACATGATGAAATGGAATGAAATAAAGTACTCGTTGAGACGAACAATTTAACATATTACACGCACAAAACGAAGCAGTATGCAACAAGTTATGATGCGATGAACATGGCATGATAATGCAAAATATTTTGGGACTTGGTGGAAATTTACCCCACGAAAACGTGGACGGGACGGTGCGGGACGGAGGGATCCGGGACGGGCGGAGGCGCGTTTGGTTCAGCGAACGGGTGGATCTCGTCCACCCGCGGCGGATCTGGCCGGAGTGGACTCCGGCGAGGGGCGAGGCGACTCCGGCGAGCAGCGCGGAGGCCGGAGACGGCGGGACCGGCGAAGTCCGGCGAGGAGGCGGCGGCCTCGGGCAGCGGCGGCGGACGGCGACCGAAGGCACGGCTCCGGGGCGGCGCGGGCTGGAGCCGCGGGCGGAGGCGGCAGCCGCGGCGGCGGCCCAGGCCGGCGGCGGCGAGGCACCGGGGCCGGAGGCGTGCAACGGCGCGGCGGCGGGGCCGGAGGGAGCTGGCGGCGGAAGCGGGCCGACAGCGGCGGGGATGGAGGCGCGGGCGAGGCCGCGGCGGCTGACGGCGGGGCGCCGGCGAGCGGCAGCGGCGAGAGGCCGGGACGGCGCGGCGGCGGGGCAGGAGGTCGCGGGCTCCCCTCGGGCCCTGCGCGGCCCAGGGCGGGCCCGATCTGGGCTTCACGGACCCTGACGGTGGGGAGGAGAGAGAGGGCGCGGGGGGCGACGTGGCGGCGGCTGATTCGCTAAGGGCGGCAGCGGACATGTCCGGGCGGCGGGGAAGAAACGTCCGGCGCGCGGAGGAGGAAGAGGCTAGGGTTTGGACCCAAAATTTCGGAGGGGGAGGTCTATATATAGGTAGAGGGAGCTAGGAGAGTCCAAATGAGGTGCGGTTTTCGCCCACACGATCGTGATCGAACGACCGAGAGCATGGAGGGGAGTTAGATGGGTTTTGTGCCACTTAGGAGGGGGGTTGGGCTGCAAAGAGAAGGAGGCTTTTACGGTTGCCCGGTTAACCGTTGGAGTATCAAACGACCTCCAAATGGCACGAAACTTGACAGGCGGTCTACCGGTGCTATACCAAGGCCGCTTGGCAAACCTCGGGCCATTCAGAGAAAGTTTAACACCCGCACACGAAAAGAGTCAAGAAGGGGACGCCGGATGACATAGGAGTGCCGGATTGCAAAATGGACAACGGGGAAAAAGCTCGGATGCATGAGACGAACATGTATGCAAAATGAAATGCACATGATGACATGATATGAAATGCATATGATGACATGGCAAAGTGCAACACGCAATAAAATGACATGGCAATGACGGTGAATAACTGGCAGACACCTGGCACATCGAATCCGGGGCGTTACAACTCTCCTCCACTAACAAGAGATCTCGTCCCGAGATCTTAGGACCGAGCCGGAAGGGAAAAGGGATGTGGTGAAACAAGAACTCACGATAAGAATCAAAGAATCGGGAGCACTCGAGAAGAAGAGAGGAACGACGAGAATGACGAGAATCGAAAGCTCACGGAATCAGATAGACTATGAAACCACTCCGGTTAGAACGAGATAAGTGACGACTAAGACTGAAAGGATTTAGGCAGCACTCCGGCTGTAACATGGGGGAATAGAACACGAGCTTCACAAGATGGGATTACACTTGATGAAGACATGACACAAAACCTCCAGAAAAAAATTGAAAGAGTAGAATGAAAAGAACGGAGAAGAAAACGACACCTTTTACCACAAATGAAATAGAAAGCAACCTTAGAAGAAAAGATTGGACAGAGTTGTTGAGAAAATCAACAACGAAAGAATAAGCTTGTTGTGGTCTTATAGGTAACATCTCAAGATCATAAGGTGATAACCGACCACAAACGGAAATGATTGGATAGCTGAGAAGAACGAAGAAATGCAAAACTCCACTTCAAAAGAATTCGGAGAATTAATTGCACTTTGAAAAGCAAGAAGGAAAGATACTTGAGCTCCACCAACAAAATCTTGATGAACACTTGAAGAATGAATTAAATCATGAAGAACCACCATGAAGAACTCCGGTGACAAAAGGATGATGAGATAGAATGAAGGATGAAGGAATAAGATTAAAGCCTTGCGTCGATGGAGGCTACGACGAAATGACCGAGGAAATTTGAACTCTGGAAAAGAAAAGATGGAGAACACTTGAAACTAGAATTTATTCATCACGAACAAACTCTGAAGGAGGGGATTAAACACTTGGAGGAAATTAGAATAAGATTTATTGTATGCTTATCCTTCATCAAATTAAATTGATGACAATCAATGGATTTTGCATAGTACTTATTCTTCTTGAGAAGGATTAAGGGAGGGTATATGGTGCAAAACTTGAGAAAGTCTTCATGAACCACCGGCAGGATTGGAAAGAATGAATGGATTAAAATGATAATTAAGGAAAAAGAATCTTGAACGAACCACCATAAGAATTAGAAAATGACTGATGAAAGGGACTGAATCACCGGGAAGAATTAGAAGAACCAATAAGCTAGAAGGGATTTAGATGCAAAAGAACAAAGAGATCATGAGCTGATTAAAGAACACTTGAACGAAGCACCGGGATAAATAGAGAACGATAACTGGAATGTGAGGACGAAGAATTCTTCTAGAATGATGGCCTCCGGTGAAAAGAAATGGAAAAACAACTCCTGACATACTCCGGATGGGTAAGAAAAGGAATATCTGACAAATGGAATAATTCGAGATGATAACATGAAGCTAGAACCACGAAACTTCGAGAGAACGGGCAAGATTTAGAGGAAAAACTCTTCTTCGGTCTTCAAATGACGATGGGAAACACCACCAAAATTACTGAGGTACTCCGGGAGAATGAAAAGCAAAGAGGTTGAGCCGACGATGAAATGATTTGAAAGAGATCTTGGAGAAGGCATGTGACTGATGGAATCCATTCTTACATCACACTTGAAAAGAATTGAGAATAACTCCGGGGGAATTAGAAGAGTCAGGTAAGATCCTGGGAAAATACCTATGGGTTAGGGCCCACTAAAAGAAAACACCGTTGGAAAGGGATGTTGAAAAGATAGATGATGCACCGGAACAATTGAAATATTTGGATGAGGTGACACCCTCGAATTAATTGGAACACAGACGAATCTCCTGAGATGTCTTGCACACTCCGGAAGGATAAACTGTCGAGAGGCGAACGAACAAGGAAAACACTTGAGCCGAGAGAAAGAATATGATCAACCCGAAAAACTTGAATTGAGTCCACCGGAAAAAGAAAGGGATGAAGAATGACGAACTAGACAAGAAATCACTGGTTGAAATAATTGACAAAGGATTGAAGAGGCTCCGCAAATTGATGGACGAAACAGACTCAAACTCCAGGAAGAAGAGGGTGGGAGGGCGGGAAAAAAATGGCAACTTGGAAGGGGAAACCGACGAATATTTTGAAGAGAAAACACCGGTTGAAATCATTGAAGAAAGAAAGCAAAGACTTTGCACGAGTAGGATGGATACACGATTATGGACTCCGGCTCCGAGAAGAAGAAGGGTGGGCGGGTGGGAAAAGAAAAACAACTGAGGATTGAACTTGACAACGATGAAGAGGCTCGAGTCAACTTGACGAGAAATGCACCGGATGAAAAGAGCTGAGAACCAACGATCGGAAAACCAACTGCGTGAACCTAAAGAAAAATTTGAATGGGAAGAGGAGTAGTTCAAAACACCTACGTCAAGATTTCATCAGAGCGACAAAGAGGCTGAGGACTAAAAAGAATTCCTACTCTCCGATATAACTAGACTCAGAAAACAGTTTTTCTTCTAGACTCAACAACGGCCAAACTACACGATCAATCAAGGGGGGCTCCTAAGGTCGGTCGAGGCTCTAATACCAACTTGTCACGCCCAATATGCGACCCTATCCAAAAGGAACTCGAAGGTCCCACCAAGTATAGACCCACATATTGAAACGCTTTTGCAAGGTGGATATCATTACATCAACATTACATAATGGATGGAGATACATACAAAAGGCATACAATGCCACATGAATACAACATCATCTTACATAAGAGCACCATCCGACTATGGAGGAAACACAAACAGAAACTCAAATGACATCCACCCTGCTAGCCCAGGCTGCCGACCTGGAACCTATCCCCTGATCGAAGAAGAAGTAGAAGAAGAACTCCAAAACAAGCAAACATTGCTCTCGCGTCAAGACCATCGCATAACCTGTACCTGCAACTGTTGTTGTAGTAATCTGTGAGCCACGAGGACTCAACAATCCCATTACCATGGGTATCAAGACTAGCAAAGCTTAATGGGAAAGAAGGGGTAAAGTGGTGAGGTTGCAGCAGCGACTAAGCATGATATGGTGGCTAACATACGCAAATGAGAGCGAGAAGAGAAACAAAGGAACGGTCATGAAGCTAGTAATGATCAAGAGGTGATCCTGAACTCCTACTTACGTCAATCATACCACATAAACCGTGTTCACTTCCCGGACTCCGCCGAGAAGAGACCATCACGGCTACACACGCGGTTGATGTGTTTTAATTCGGATCTGGTGTCAAGTTATCTACAACCGGACATTAACAAATTCCCATCTACCACATAACCGCGGGCACGGCTCTCGAAAGTTTATACCCTGCAGGGGTGTCCCAACTTAGCCCATGATAAGCTCTCGCTATCAACTAAGGATATTCCTTCTCCCAGGAAGACCCGATCAATCTCAGAATCCCGGTTTACAAGACATTTTGACAATGGTAAAACAAGACCAGCAAAGCCGCCTGATGCGCCGACAATCCCGATAGGAGCTGCACATATCTCATTCTCAGGGCAACACCGGATAAGTCAAGCTACAAGTAAAACCAGACCTCGAGTTGCCCCGAGGTGGCCCCGCAGGTTGCTCGTTTCGGACCAACACTTAGACAAGCACTGGCCCGGGGGGGCTAAAATAAAGATGACCCTTGGGTTGGCCGACCCAAGGGAAGGGTATAGGTGGTGGTGAGGCAAATGGTAAAACCAAGGTTGGGCCTTGCTGGGCAAGTTTTATTCAAAGCAAACTATCAAGGGGGTCCCATAAATCACCCGACCGCGTTAGGAACGCAAAATCCAGGAACATAACACCTGTATGACGGAAACTAGGGCGGCAAGAGTGGAACAAAACACCAGGCATAAGGCCGAGCCTTCCACCCTTTACCAAATATATAGATGCATTAATAATATAAGAGATATTGTGATATCCCAACCAAAATCCTGTCCACCATGGAGCAATCTTCAACTTCACCTGCAACTAGCAACGCTATAAGAGGGCTGAGCAAAGCGGTTACATAGCCAAGCAATGGTTTGCTAGGAAGGGTGTCAAAGGTTAGAGGTTCATGGCAATTTTGGGAGGCTTGAAGAGCAAATGATAGGTAACGCAACATAGCGATAGAACGAAGCAACTAGCATAGCAATGATAGTAGTGAGATTTAGAGTAGCGGTCATCTTGCCTGAAATCCCGCAAGGAAGAAGAACGTGTCCATGAAGAAGATGAAGCCACGAAGATGAACCACACGTAGACGAACGAATCCTCACGATCGCAATGAAACAGGAACTATCGAGAAGAAGCACACAACATGGTAAACACACCACACATAGGCAAGACATGATGCACAACCAAGCATGATGCATGACAAAACTAGATGAGCTACTCATGGCAAGAGATGATGCATACAAGAGCAACACATCAAAGCAAGTTTAAATGAGGCCGGGTACAACATATAACAAATCTGAATAAACCTTATGTTCAAGTTGTTAAACAGCAAGCTAAGATGCACCAAGATGATCCAAATGAAATTCTAGGCAAGTTACATATAAAGTTCATTAGATTCGGAGCTACGGCCTAGAAGATATGAGCAAAACAAGTTAAGCATGGCATTGGTGCAAAATGCATACAAACATCAAGCAAACACCTCAAAACAAGGATGCAACATGATAATATGAAACTACATGCAAAATCAAGCAAGCTTCATATAGAGCACACTCAAAACGGAGCAACGGTTCAACACATACACTATACAAGTCATAACAACAATCTGTCCAAAACATCAACTAGGCATATTGCAAGCATCAAAACAACAAGCTACAGCACCCCAACATAAGAACAAAAGGCATGAGCATGATGTACAGATAAAGCACAACAAAATATGAACACTGAGCTATCTCCAGAAACAACTAGAACATGCTCAAAAGGACATGGAAAGATTGCAAATAATAACAGTTTCAGGCTTAGCAGAAATAACATCTGGTTGCAATGTTTAGAGCTATCAAACAACATGTTACAGGAACTTATCATGGCAAACAAAGGCATGGCATGAATCTACTAATTGCATATAACAAAAGTCCCTTACTGACCATGAGCCAAAAAGGCACAGAAAATATGATGGCACCCATGTAAACATGGCAAAAGATATGACAGATTCGTACATAGCAGGAACAACAATAAGTAGGCATGTTGGTGAGCTTGAACCACTCACCACAGAGCAATAAATGGCATGGCAAGGCAACCAACAGTAAGAAGGCATGATTATGAAGATAAGCATGGCAAGAACAAGTTCATAGGGTGCATGGATCACTAGAAAAGCACATGGCCAAAACTGAACTTCATGTTAACAGGTTGACAGCAACATTATTTAGCAACTTTGGAGCAAGATTACAACAAGCTACAGCAGGCTATAAATGCAACCAGGGGCATGAATGGATAGAGCAAGACATTTATAACAAAACATCTTTAGTGAACATCTCCAGAATAATGCACGAAATGACTTGTAGCAGCAGGTTTACATAGCAACAAAATATAACAGAATCAGCCTAGCAAAACAACAACAGCAAGTACCCTACTTGACAAGCTTGATGCACTCAGTACAAGACTCACAAAAATACATGGATTGCACCCCTGTAAATATGGAATGGCATACTTCAAAACACATGTAGACATAAACGTCATAGGATGCACACATCAACCATGGCAAAAATGACAAATGAGCAAGTTATAACAGTTTCAACAGATTAACATCACATAGCACTCTTACAACGATGATTCAGGTATCAAGATGGACTCAAATGAACATGATGCAATGGAAAGAAATCAAGTACTCGTTGAGACGAACAATTTAAGATATTACACGCACAAAACGGAGCAGTATGCAGCAAGTTATGATGTGATGAACATGGCATGATAATGCAAAATATTTCGGGACTTAGTGGAAATTTACCCCGCGAAAACGTGGACGGGACGGTGTGGGACGGAGGGATCCGGGACGGGCGGAGGCGCGTTTGGTTCGGCGAACGGGTGGATATCGTCCACCCGCGGCGGATCTGGCCGGAGTGGACTCCGGCGAGCAGCGCGGAGGTCGGAGACGGCGGGACCGGCGAAGTCCGGCGAGGAGGCGGCGGCCTCGGGCGGCGGCGGCGGATGGCGACCGAAGGTGCGGCGGGGCGCGGCTCCGGGGCGGCGCGGGCTGGAGCCGCGGGCGGAGGCGACAGCCGCGGCGGTGGCCCAGGCCGGCGGCGGCGAGGCACCGGGGCCGGAGGCGTGCAACGGCGGGGCCGGAGGGAGCTGGCGGCGGAAGCGGGCCGGCGGCGGTGGGGATGGAGGCGCGGGCGAGGCCGCGGCGGCTGACGGCGGGGCGGCGGCGAGCGGCGGCGGCGAGAGGCCGGGACGGCGCGGCGGCGGGGCCGGAGGACGGCGGCGGAGGTCGCGGGCTCCCCTCGGGCCCGGCGCGGCCCGGGGCGGGCCTGATCTGGGCCTCACGGGCCCTGGCGGCGGGGAGGAGAGAGAGGCGTGGGGGCAACGTGGCGGCGGCTGATTCGCTGAGGGCGGCGGCGGACATGTCCGGGCGGCGGGGAAGAAACGTCCGGCGCGCGGAGGAGGAAGAGGCTAGGGTTTGGACCCGAAATTTCGAAGGGGGAGGTCTATATATAGGTAGAGGGAGCTAGGAGAGTCCAAATGAGGTGCGGTTTTCACCCAAACAATCGTGATCGAACAACCGAGAGCATGGAGGGGAGTTAGACGGGTTTTGGGCCACTTAGGAGGGGGGTTGGGCTGCAAAGAGAAGGAGGCTTTTACGGTTGCCCGGTTAACCGTTGGAGTATCAAACGACCTCCAAATGGCACGAAACTTGACAGGCGGTCTACCGGTGCTATACCAAGGCCGCTTGGCAAACCTCGGGCCATTTCAAGAAAGTTTAACTCCCGCACACGAAAAGAGTCAAGAAGGGGGCGCCGGATGACATAGGAGTGCCGGATTGCAAAACGGACAACGGGGAAAAAGCTCGGATGCATGAGACGAACATGTATGCAAAATGAAATGCACATGATGACATGATATGAAATGCATATGATGACATGGCAAAGTGCAACATGCAAGCAAATGACATGGCAACGACGGAGAATAACTGGCAGACACCTGGCGCATCGAATCCGGGGCGTTACAATAATGGAGGAGCATGGCACTCCTCTCCTCCTTGAGCTCACGGAGCTCCACGTCCTTGGCCCTGAGCTCCGCATCCTTGGCATGGAGGTCCTGTGTCAGGCGCCTCACCTCGGACTCCGTGATCTGCTGCGCCGCCATTGCACCAGGTAGAAGCAATGGGGAGAGGAAGCAAAGGGGGCGAAACGGCTGAAAGGCAATGCAATCTATGGGAAGGCGGAGGGAGCGAGCCGAGGAGCGGGGAATCTTTTGGTTCTCACCACGGTAAAACTGTTGGGGAACGTAGCAGAAATTCAAAATTTTCCTACGTGTCACCAAGATCTATCTATGGAGAAACCAGCAACGAGGGGAATGAGAGTGCATCTACATACCCTTGTAGATCGCTAGGCGGAAGCGTTCAAGAGAACGGGGTTGAAGGAGTCGTACTCGTCGTGATCCAAATCACCGGAGATCCTAGTGCCGAACAGACGGCACCTCCGCGTTCAACACACATACAGCCCGGTGATGTCTCCCATGCCTTGATCCAGCAAGGAGAGAGGGAGAGGTTGAGGAAGACTCCATCCAGCAGTAGCACGACGGCGTGGTGGTGGTGGAGGAGCGTGGCAATCCTGCAGGGCTTCGCCAAGCACCGCGGGAGAGGAGAAGTACTTGGGAGAGGGGAGGGCTGTGGCAGAACTTGTGGTGTGGCTACCCTCCCACCCCCCACATATATATAGGGGCAAGGGAGAGGGGGGCCGGCCCCCTCAGATCCAATCTGAGGAGGGGGCAGCGGCCAAGGGGGGGGAGGAGTGCCTCCCAAGTCAAGTGGAGGCCCTCCCCCTTAGGGTTTCCCCTCTCTCATGCGCATGGGCCTTGGGGGGGCTGGTTCCCCTAGCCCATTAAGGCTAGGGCGCCCCCTTACAGCCCATGCTGCTGTATTGGACGTGGTGGAACAATTTCCGGACCTCCGGACCCCTCCAGAATCCTCCGGAACCTTCTGGAAGCTTCCCGGTACAATACCGACAAAACCCGAACTTTTCCCGGAACCCGAACAACAACTTTCCATATATAAATCTTTACCTCCGGACCATTCCGGAACTCCTCGTGACGTCCGGGATCTCATCCGGGACTCCGAACAACATTCGGTAACCACATACGAACTTCCTTTATAACCCTAGCGTCATCGAACCTTAAGTGTGTAGACCCTACGGGTTCGGGAGACATGTAGACATGACCGAGACGTTCTCCGGTCAATAACCAACAGCGGGATCTGGATACCCATGTTGGCTCCCACATGTTCCACGATGATCTCATCGGATGAACCACGATGTCAAGGACTCAGTCGATCCCGTATACAATTCCCTTTGTCTAGCGGTATTTTACTTGCCCGAGATTCGATCGTCGGTATACCGATACCTTGTTCAATCTCGTTACCGGCAAGTCTCTTTACTCATTCCACAACACATCATCCCGTGATCAACCCCTTGGTCACATTGTGCACATTATGATGATGTCCTACCGAGTGGGCCCAGAGATACCTCTCCGTTTACACGGAGTGACAAATCCCAGTCTCGATCCGTGTCAACCCAACAGACACTTTCGGAGATACCTGTAGTGCACATTTATAGTCACCCAGTTACGTTGTGACGTTTGATACACCCAAAGCACTCCTACGGTATCCGGGAGTTACACGATCTCATGGTCTAAGGAAGAGATACTTGACATTAGAAAAGCTCTAGCAAACGAACTACACGATCTTTGTGCTATGCTTAGGATTGGGTCTTGTCCATCACATCATTCTCCTAATGATGTGATCCCGTTATCAACGACATCCAATGTCCATAGCCAGGAAACCATGACTATCTGTTGATCACAACGAGCTAGTCAACTAGAGGCTCACTAGGGACATATTGTGGTCTATGTATTCACACGTGTATTACGATTTCCGGATAATACAGTTATAGCATGAATAAAAGACAATTATCATGAACAAGGAAATATAATAATACTTTTATTATTGCCTCTAGGGCATATTTCCAACAGTCTCCCACTTGCACTAGAGTCAATAATCTAGTTCACATCGCCATGTGATTAACATTGACAGGTCACATCGCCATGTGACCAACATCCAAAGAGTTTACTAGTGTCATTAAACTAGTTCACATCATCATGTGATTAAGACTCAATGAGTTCTGGGGTTTGATCATGTTTTGCTTGTGAGAGAGGTTTTTGGTCAACGGGTCTGCAACATTCAGATCCCTATGTACTTCGCAAATCTCTAGGTCATATTGTAATGCTGCTTCCAGGCTCCACTTGGAGCTATTCCAAATGGTCGCTCCACTATACGTATCCGGTTTGCTACTCAGAGTCACTCGGATAGGTGTTAAAGCTTGCATCGACCTTTACGCCGAACTCTTTATCACCTCCATAATCGAGAAACATGTCCTTATTTAATCCAAGGACAATTTTGACCGCTGTCCAATGATCCATTCCTGGATCATTCTTGTACCCCTTGACTGACTCATGGCAAGGCACACTTCCGGTGCGGTACACAACATAGCATACTATAGAGCCTACATCTGAAGCATAGGGGACAACCTTCGTCCTTTTCGTCTATTCTGCCGTGGTCGAGCTTTAAGTCTTAACTTCATACCTTACATCTCAGGCAAGAACTCCTTCTTTGACTGATCCATCTTGAACACCTTCAAGATCATGTCAAAGTATATGCTCATTTGAAAGTACCATTAAGCGGTTTTTGATCTATCCTCATAGATCTTGATGCTCAATGTTCAAGTAGCTTAAACCAGGTTTTCACTTGAAAAACACTTTTCAAATAACCCTATATGCTTTACAGAAAATTCTACATCATTTCTGATCAACAATATGTCAACAACATATACTCATCAGAAATTCTATAGTGCTCCCACTCACTTCTTTGGAAATACAAGTTTCTCATAAATTTGTATAAAACCCAAAATCTTTGATCATCTTCTCAAAGTACATATTCCAACTCCGAGATGCTTACTCCAGTCCTTAGAAGGATCGCTGGAGCTAGCATACCTTTTAGCATCCTTAGGATCGACAAAACCTTTCTGATTTTATCACATACAACCTTTCCTTACGAAAACTGGTAAGGAAACTCATTTTTTACATCCATCTGCCAGATTTCATAAATGCAGCTAATGCTAACATGATTCTGACGGACTTAAGCATCGCTACGGATGAGAAAATCTCATCGTAGTCAACTCCTTGAACTTGTGAAAAACTCTTCGCCACAAGTCGAGCTTCATAGACGGTGACATTACCGTCCACGTCCGTCTTCTTCTTAAAGATCCATTTATCTCAATGGCTTGCCGATCATCGGGCAAGTCCACCAAAGTCCATGCTTTGTTCTGATACATGTATCCTATCTCGGATTTCATGGCTTCTAACCATTCGTCAGAATTTGGGCCCACCATTGCTTCTCCATAGCTCGTAGGTTCATTGTTGTCTAGCAACATGACCTTCAAGACAAGATTACTGTACCACTCTGAAGCAGTACGCATCCTTGTCACCCTACGAGGTACGGTAGTGACTTGATCCGAAGTTTCATGATCACTATCATAAGCTTCTACTTCAATTGGTGTAGGTGCCACAGGAACAACTTCCTGTGCCCTGCTACACACTAGTTGTAGTGACGGTTCAATAACCATATCAAGTCTCCACCATCCTCCCACTCAACTTTTTGAGACAAACTTTTCCTCGAGAAAGGACCTGATTCAAGAAACAATCCCTATTGCTTTCGGATCTGAATTAGGAGGTATACCCAACTGTTTTGGGTGTCCTATTAAGATGCATTTTATCCGCTTTGGGTTCGAGCTTATCAACCTGAAACTTTTTCACATAAGCGTCGCAGCCCCAAACCTTTAAGAAATGACAGCTTAGGTTTCTCTAAACCATAGTTCATATGGTGTCATCTCAACGGAATTACATTGTGCCCTATTTAAAGTGAATGTGGTTGTCTCTAATGCCTAACCCATAAACGATAGTGGTAATTCGATAAGAGACATCATGGTACGCACCATATCCAATAGGGTGCAACTATGATGTTCGGACACACCATCAAACTATGGTGTTCCAGGCGGTATTAATTGTGAAACAATTTCCACAATGTCTTAATTGCGTGCCAAAGCTCGTAACTCAGATACTCATCTCTATGATCATATCATAGACATTTCATCCTCTTGTCACGGTGATCTTCAACTTCACTCTAAAATTACTTGAACCATTCAATAATTCAGACTTGTGTTTCATCAAGTAAATATACTCTACATCTACTCGAATCATCTGTGAAGTAAGAACATAACGATATTCACTGCATGCCTCAGCACTCATTGGACTGCACACATCAAAATGTGTTACTTCCAACAAGTTGCTATCTTGTTCCATTTTACTGAAAAACGAGGCTTTTTAGTCATCTTGCCCATGTGGTATGATTTGCATATCTCAAGTGATTCAAAATCAAGTGAGTCCAAACGATCCATCTACATGGAGTTTCTTCATGCGTATACACCAATAGACGTGGTTCGCATGTCTCAAACTTTTCAAAAATGAGTGAGTCCAAAGATCCATCAACATGGAGCTTCTTCATGCGTTTTATACCAATATGACTTACATGGCAATGCCACAAGTAAGTGGTACTATCATTACTATCTTATATCTTTTGGCATGAAAATGTGTATCACTACGATCGAGATTCAATAAACCATTCGTTTCAGGTGCAAGACCATTGAAGGTATTATTCAAATAAACAGAGTAACCATTATTCTCCTTAAATGAATAACCGTATTGCGATAGACATAATCCAATCATGTCTATGCTCAACGTAAACACCAAATCTCGATGGTAGAGGGAGCGTGCGATGCTTGATCACATCAACCTTGGAAATACTTCCAACACATATCGTCAGCTCACCTTTAGCTAGTCTCCGTTTATTCCGTAGCTCTTTTATTTTGAGTTACTAACACTTAGCAACCGAACCGGTATCTAATACCCTGGTGCTACTAGGAGTACTAGTAAAGTACACATTAACATAATGTATATCCAATATACTTCTATCGACCTTGCCAGCCTTCTCATCTACCAAGTATCTAGGGTGGTTCCGCTTCAGTGCCCGTTCCTCTTATTACAGAAGCACTTAGTCTCGGGTTTGGGTTCAACCTTGGGTTTCTTCACTAGAGCAGCAGCTGATTTGCCGTTTCATGAAGTATCCCTTCTTGCCCTTGCCCTTCTTGAAACTAGTGGTTTCACCAACCATCAACAATTGATGCTCCTTCTTGATTTCTACTTTCGTGGTGTCAAACATCGCGAATACCTCAAGGATCATCATATCTATCCCTGATATGTTATAGCTCATCACGAAGCTCTAGCAGCTTGGTGGCAATGACTTTGGAGAAACATCACTATCTCATCTGGAAGATCAACTCCCACTCAATTCAAGTGATTGTTGCACTCAGACAATCTGAGCACAAGCTCAACGATTGAGCTTTTTCTCCCTTAGTTTGCAGGCTAAGAAAATCGTCGGAGGTCTCATACCTCTTGACGTGGGCACGAGCCTGAAATCTCAATTTCAGCACTCGAAACATCTCATATGTTCCGCGACATTTCGAAAACGTCTTTGGTGCCTCAACTCTAAACCGTTTAACTGAACTATCACGTAGTTATCAAAACGTGTATGTCTGATGTTCGCAACATCCACAAACGACGTTTGGGGTTCAGCACACTGAGCGGTGCATTAAGGACACAAGCTTTCTACTGTCCGCATAATCGCTATTGTCAACTTTCAACTATATTTTCTCTAGGAACATATCTAAATAGTGGAACTAAAGCGCGAGCTTACGACATAATTTGCAAAGATCTTTTGACTATGTTTAGGATAATTAAGTTCATCTTATGAACTCCCACTCAGATAGACATCCCTCTAGTCATCTAAGTGATTACATGCTCCGAGTCAACTAGGCCGTGTCTGATCATCACGTGAGACGGACTAGTCATCATCGGTGAACATCTTCATGTTGATCGTATCTACTATACGACTCATGCTCGACCTTTCAGTCTCTGTGTTCCGAGGCCATGTCTGTACATGCTAGGCTCGTCAAGTTAACCCTAAGTGTTTTGCATGTGTAAAACTGTCTTACACCCGTTGTATGTGAACGTAAGGATCTATCACACCCGATCATCACGTGGTGCTTCGAAACGACGAACTTTAGCAACGGTGCACAGTTAGGGGAGAAAACTTGTTGAAATTGTTGTAAGGGATCATCTTATTTACTACCGTCGTTCTAAGTAAACAAGATGCATAAACATGATAAACATCACATGCAATCAAATAGTGACATGATATGGCCAATATCATTTTGCTCCTTTTGATCTCCATCTTCGGGGCTCCATGATCATCAACATCACCGGCATGACACCATGATCTCCATCATCATGATCTCCATCATCGTGTCTCCATGAAGTTGTCTTGCCAACTTATTACTTCTACTACTATGGCTACCGGTTAGCAATAAAGTAAAGTAATTACATGGCGTTGTTCAATGACACGCAGGTCATACAATAAATAAAGACAACTCCTATGGCTCCTGCCGGTTGTCATACTCATCAACATGCAAGTCGTGATTCCTATTACAAGAACATGATCAATCTCATACATCACATATCATTCATCACATTCTTCTTGGCCGTATCACATCACATAGCATACCCTGCAAAAACAAGTTAGACGTCCTCTAATTGTTGTTTGCATGTTTTACGTGGCTGCTATGGGTTTCTAGCAAGAATGTTTCTTACCTACGCAAAACCACAACGTGATATGCCAATTGCTATTTACCCTTCATAAGGACCCTTTTCATCGAATCCGATCCGACTAAAGTAGGAGAGACAGACACCCGCTAGCCACCTTATGCAACTAGTGCATGTCAGTCGGTGGAACCTGTCTCACGTAAGCATACGTGTAAGCTTGGTCCAGGCCGCTTCATCCCACAATACCGTCGAAACAAGATTGGACTAGTAACGGCAAGCATATTGAACAAAATCAACGCCCACAACTACTTTGTGTTCTACTCGTGCATAGAATCTACGCAATAGACCTAGCTCATGATACCACTGTTGGGGAACGTAGCAGAAATTCAAAATTTTCCTATGTGTCACCAAGATCTATCTATGGAGAAACCAGCAACGAGGGGAAGGAGAGTGCATCTACATACCCTTGAAGATCGCTAGGCGGAAGCGTTCAAGAGAACGGGGTTGAAGGAGTCGTACTCGTCGTGATCCAAATCACTGGAGATCCTAGTGCCGAACGGACGGCACCTCCGCGTTCAACACACGTACAGCCCGATGACGTCTCCCATGCCTTGATCCAGCAAGGAGAGAGGGAGAGGTTGAGGAAGACTCCATCCAGCAGCAGCACGACGGCGTGGTGGTGGTGGAGGAGCGTGGCAATCCTGCAGGGCTTCGCCAAGCACCGCGGGAGAGGAGAAGTACTTGGGAGAGGGGAGGGCTGCGCCAGAACTTGTGGTGCGGCTGCCCTCCCACCCCCCACATATATATAGGGGCAAGGGAGAGGGGGGCCGGCCCCCTCAGATCCAATCTGAGGAGGGGGCAGCGGCCAAGAGGGGGAGGAGTGCCTCCCAAGTCAAGTGGAGGCCCTCCCCCTTAGGGTTTCCCCTCTCTCATGCGCATGGGCCTTGGGGGGGCTGGTTCCCCTGGCCCATTAAGGCTAGGGCGCCCCCTTACAGCCCATGCTGCTGTATTGGACGTGGTGGAACAATTTCCGGACCTCCGGACCCCTCCAGAATCCTCCGGAACCTTCTGGAAGCTTCCCGGTACAATACCGAAAAAACCCGAACTTTTCCCGGAACCCGAACAACAACTTTCCATATATAAATCTTTACCTCCGGACCATTCCGGAACACCTCGTGACGTCCGGGATCTCATCCGGGACTCCGAACAACATTCGGTAACCACATACAAACTTCCTTTATAACCCTAGCGTCATCGAACCTTAAGTGTGTAGACCCTACGGGTTCGGGAGACATGTAGACATGACCGAGAAGTTCTCCGGTCAATAACCAACAGCGGGATCTGGATACCCATGTTGGCTCCCACATGTTCCACGATGATCTCATCGGATGAACCACGGTGTCAAGGACTCAGTCGATCCCGTATACAATTCCCTTTGTCTAGCGGTATTTTACTTGCCCGAGATTCGATCGTCGGTATACCGATACCTTGTTCAATCTCGTTACCGGCAAGTCTCTTTACTCGTTCCACAACACATCATCCTGTGATCAACCCATTGGTCACATTGTGCACATTATGAGGATGTCCTACCGAGTGGGCCCAGAGATACCTCTCCATTTACACGGAGTGACAAATCCCAGTCTCGATCCATGTCAACCCAACAAACACTTTCGGAGATACCTGTAGTGCACCTTTATAGTCACCCAGTTACGTTGTGACGTTTGATACACCCAAAGCACTCCTACGGTATCCGGGAGTTACACGATCTCATGGTCTAAGGAAGAGATACTTGACATTAGAAAAGCTCTAGCAAACGAACTACACGATCTTTGTGCTATGCTTAGGATTGGGTCTTGTCCATCACATCATTCTCCTAATGATGTGATCCCGTTATCAATGACATCCAATGTCCATAGCTAGGAAACCATGACTATCTGTTGATCACAATGAGCTAGTCAACTAGAGGCTCACTAGGGACATATTGTGGTCTATGTATTCACACATGTATTACGATTTCCGGATAATACAGTTATAGCATGAATAAAAGACAATTATCATGAACAAGGAAATATAATAATACTTTTATTATTGCCTCTAGGGCATATTTCCAACAAAAACACCAGTCGACGACTTCTCACATCAGGGAGCAGTGGGTTTTTACAGGCGGAGTCATCGTGACTAATTGCTACCGCGCCTGCTCCCGTCAATCAAAAAATTTAAAATCCTGCCGCACCCAAACACCAGAGCAACGCCGCGGTGGATACTTAAATTTACCTGCCGGCAAGTAGATAAAAAAGGGGTGAAAAAACAAATGTGGCGGCGGCCTAGCTAATCGGTCGAACTAGCCCAACTAGCTAGCCACCGTGCTTCACTGATGTACTCGATGGGAAAGGTGGTCTTTCGTGATTTGACGACTCATTTACTTGCTTCGGCGCTACGACCGATGTCGGTGTCAAAACCGGCGGATCTCGGGTAGGGGGTCCTGAACTGTGCGTCTAGACGGATGGTAACAGGAGACAAGGGACACGATGTTTTTACCTAGGTTCGGGCCCTCTCGATGGAGGTAAAACCCTACTCCTGCTTGATTGATATTGATGATATGGGTAGTACAAGAGTGGATCTACCACGAGATCAAGGAGGCTAAACCCTAGAAGCTAGCCTATGGTATGATTGTTGTTCGTCCTATGGACTGAAACCCTCCGATTTATATAGACACCGGAGAGGGCTAGGGTTACACAGAGTCGGTTACAATGGTAGGAGATCTACATATCCGTATTGCCAAGCTTGCCTTCCACGCCAAGGAAAGTCCCATCCAGACTAGGGACGAAGTCTTCAATCTTGTATCTTCATAGTCTTGGAGTCCGGCCGATGATGATAGTTCGGCTATCCGGACACCCCCTAGTCCAAGACTCTCTCAGTAGCCCCTGAACCAGGCTTCAATGACGACGAGTCCGTCGCGCATATTGTCTTCGGCATTGCAAGGCGGGTTCCTCCTCCGAATAATTCATAGAAGATTGTGAACACCAGGATAGTGTCCGCCTCTGCAAAATAAATTCCACATACCACCGTAGAGAGAATAATATTTACACGGGTTCAATCTGCTGACGTATTTTGTGGCGTGACATCACACCACAACAAAGCTTTTACTCGAATCGTTTTTATTATACCACCTCAGCGCGTTTAGCGAAGCGGTTTCCTTGGCACGTCTTGTCGAAGTAGAGACCGTGTTCCCCTTATTCCGGGATTCTCATCAATACGGACGTGGGTAACCCAACCGCGCCCGTTGCCATGCCCCCTCCATCGAAGGCGAATTCCAAACGGTCACGGGGACGGCTCTTGGTATTCTCCCTCTTTATAATGAGACCAAGGCCCGTTCCTTTTCTTCAATCCTCAATAGAATCCGCCCCTCGCCCCGAGTTCCAACACCCAAGGCTCCAGATTCGGGCACTTTGGACCTTCGGCAATGTCCGGCTCCGACCTACAGGGCCGGTGGATGTCCTCTTCCGTCACGGAAGAGGACGTGCTAAAGCTGAGAGACGCCAGGTACTTAACCTACGAGATTTCGCATAGGTTGCCTGCCCAAGGGCAAGTCATTCCTACTCCCAAGCCTGGTGTGAGTGTCGTGTTCGTGTCTCACCTCCGTCGGGGTTTAGGCTTCCCGATGGATCCCTTCATGAGAGGGCTCATGTTTTACTATGGGCTGGAATTCCATGACTTGGCTCCGGAGTCCATCCTCCACATCTCATCGTTTATTGTTGTCTGCGAAGCCTTCCTCCGCACTACCCCTCACTTCGGTTTGTGGCTCAAGACCTTCAACGTGGAGCCGAAGATGATTGAGGGGCGTCAGGCAGAGTGCGGAGGGGCGGTTATAAGCAAGAGGGCCGATGCTCCATGGCTTGAGGGCTCTTTTCAGGAGGAGCTCGGCTTGTGGCAACAGGAGTGGTTCTATATCACTGCTCCCAGGGCTAGCAGGCAGAGGCGGCCGCCTGCCTTTCGCTCGGGCCCTCCACAACGGCTGACGTCATGGGTCAACAAAGGGCTTGACTGGGGGCCATCCAAGGACGTACCCATATTGCAGGGCCGGATTCGAGACCTCCAAGAGAGGGAGATCAATCTGGTCGTAGTGACGCAGGTTATGCTGATTCGACGTCTTCTGCCCTGCAAACTTCACCCCCTCCGCCTGTGGGAATTCAATCCGGAGGGACCGCGAGATCTTCAACACTTCATGGGTATGACACCCGTGGAGATGTATAAACTGTTCTTCGGATCACAAGAGATGTGTCCGGACTTGACCGAGGACGCCGACCTAAGCTGCAATCGCCCAGATACTCAAGTAAGTAGTCCTGTGTCTGGACATACCATCCATTTATTTATCAGGGATTTGCCTTTTAACCAGCTATCCTTTGAACAGGAGTGGATAGCGCAAGCAAAACTGATACGGTGTCCGGCCCCCCTCCCTGAGACCACGCCGGATCCTGTGTTAGTCAAGATGTTGGAGGTTGCGCCTTCGGAGGAGCGCGAAGGGGAGAACAGGGAAACTACCGCCTCTGCTAAGGAGGCTCTCAATAAGGGGGGAATCAAGAATCCCTCCCTCCAGGGGGAGAAGAGGACCGCTTCCGAAGACCCGGAGGCTAAGGCCTCAAAGCGGGGGAAGAAATCTGCATCGGAAGGTCCTGTGCCGGGAGGAGTCCCGGCCGCACTGTCTCCCCAAAGGAATCAGCCCTCCAGCAAGCCGTAAGTAGAGAAAGGGGAGTTTTGTAATAAGGGACATCCCTATTTTTATTTTTGAGGATAACCGAAGTTCTTACCTTGTAGTTCGGATCTCAACCCTTCTCAGTAGAGCTCATCTTCGGGGGACCTTCGTCCGGAGATGATGGAAAGCGAAACGCCTCCATCTACCGCACCGTCAGGCGGGGCGGACGACCCTGAGGTGTCGTCACGGAGGGTCCCCACAAGTCCGGCAGGGCCGGGGAGTTCGGCACCAACTGGTGTACGACCGATAGAGCTGAAGGATTTGCTCAAGAGGGCGTCTATCTCAGAAGATCACCGTACATTAATGAGTATGGTGATTGAAAGGATCTCATCCGCTGAGAGCGGGTTGCATGAGGCCGTCAGAATTTTACTGACAGGGTTTGAGGTACGCAAAAAATGACATACCTTTTTACAGTTTTGCACATAGAGTGCGCCCTGTATAGATAGTAGCCCCTGAGACTCGGTATGTTGTCAAAAGCGACAGCGTGCCGAGGATCATCGTCTCAGTTATAAAATGTCGCCTTTCCTACGCAGGTGGCAGAACGTTTGGTGGCCAGCCGGACTGACAGAGTTGCCGAACTGAAGCGGTAACTTGACGTTGCGGATGCGGACATCACGCTGGTCAATAAACGACTTAACGAGTCACAAGGTAGGTGGTTTCTTCGTGGTCACCTGGTAAGGGAGCTGATGCCCACACCTTACAACATGTATGCTTGATGCAGATGGCGCCGCTGCTATGGAGGACCTTCGGGCAGAGCTTGCTCGAGCCAAGGAGCAAGCCAGAAAAAGTGATGCGGCTGCCTCGAAGGCGGTTGAGGAGCTGAAAGCCGAAAAGGCTGCTCACTGCCGAAGCAGGGAGGAGATGGCCGGAATGGCCGTGAAACTGAAAGATGTTGCCGACCGCTATGAGGTTCTTGAAAGAGAACGCCAAGCGGAGCAAGAGGACCTGAAGAAGGGCACCGCCGAAGCCAAGGATGCCCGTTCTGCAATGCGGGCTATAAAGGAGGAGCTACGTCAGGCCGGAGATATTGCGGCTGGAAAGCCCTTTCTGCTGCGTAGGAAGTTCACGGATCCGAAGTATGCTCAGTTGGGCCAGTTGTGGGGTGCGGAGGATCCTTATCTGAATTTGGCGGCGAGTGCGGCGGATGCAGTCGTGCACTTCCGAAGCCAAAAGAATCATGAAATGGAAGAGCTTTTTTGGTCTCAATTCCATAGTCCGGGGCGTCCCCTTCCGTTAACCGATCGGTTGGCTGAGTGGGCTGAGCTGAATAGGCTGTACGGACTTGCCATGAAGGATGTGGTGGCTCATTTGTGGCCGGAAAGGCCCAAGCCTAAGAATTATTTTGGCTTAGTGCAGCAATTCCTTGGTGCGGTGCCGCATATCAAGGCGATGAAGCGGTCGGTATGCATAGAGGGTGCACAGATGGCTCTCGCCCGTGTTAAAACATACTGGGCAGAGATGGATGCCACCGATGTTGCATCCCGGGGTTCGGACAGAAGCCGATTACCCGCCGAGCACTATTTTTAGGAAGTCCTGCAGGGCGCTCGTTTAATAGAGTCGCAGTGCTCGAAAAATGTTATGTTCAAATGACATGTATGATTTGTAAAACCATATTTATAATGTAACGACTTTTTATACTTGTGCGTTCAAGTATTGAAATATTTCCTGTGCGGCCGTTAGTGTATATGTATATATAACCTGAAAGATGGCAGTCTTCGGCTTCAGCCCCCACGCACATGGTGCGGGGGTGTTTGCAAAAAAGCGCATTTTCACACTTAATCCAACGTCTTGGTCCTTTGAAGGAGGTGATAGCGTAGCAAACTAGGCAACCGGAATATAATGCTTTATCACTTTCACTTAGCCATAGGAGTTCGATGGTGGGGCTACTATATAGTCCCTAGGGGCACCGTGCTCTCCAAACTCGGGGCGCGTGTGTGCCTGACCGGGAAATGGTCCTTCGTCAAAGCGGAGGAATTCTAAACATTCCGGTAGTCGATCGAGTGGTTGACCAGTCTCTCGCTATATCATGACAGTCAGTTTTCGGCTTTCTCTACTGAGGTGCTCGCCCGGCCGAACCGGGGCACAATCGCAGTAGTTCTCCTGGTGCCACGTTAGCCGATAGAGAAGAACGTAAGGTAGCAAAACACAGGAGCCGGGCAAACCCAACATTTAACCAAAGACATGATTCGGAGCTGATGCATATAAGGCCTAACTCGAGACGCCGAACACTCCCTGAGGTATTCGGTCTTTATGATGACGGGCAGAACAATGCCCTTAAGCCCCTAGTGTCCAGGTACGTGCGAAAACTTCTGACGCGGCCGATGCCAAAACGCCAGCCTCCTCCTCGGTTATGGTAAGAAACCGGGGAATGTGTATCAACAAGAGACAGTAAAAAAGGTTTACGCAGGGTCTTAATCTAAAAAGAATCCTTGTAACGGGTCCCTGCTGCACGTCTGCGCCTGTGTCTCCGTTGTGCTGTATCCTGGACGGGTGTAGCACGTTGTTCGTCTGTAAAAAGAGAAGAACTTAGTTTGGAAAAATATCATGCAAAAAATGTATTTAAAACAGAGTATGATTTTAAAAGATGAATAGAGTTGAGCTTTATTGGCTCTCATTATTCATGCGTGCAGCCCCTTGTAAAGGGGTATGCGGCTAGGAAGCCCCTTGTTTATTTATGCCGGGCTCGCCTAACCGTGTCCGGGGTCTGAATGACCTATTTTTAGGGGCTTTGATCTGCAAGGCCAGATTAGCGTGTGGCTGTCAAGGCAGTCTCACGTTCTTCCGTGGTCGAGGAACACTCGAAGTTACCTTTTAGTGAGATGATGTCGCGTGGACCGGGCATTTTAAGTGTAAGAGACGCGTAATGCGGTATTGCGTTAAAGCGGGCGAAAGCTTCGCGTCCCAATAGTGCTTGATGGCTACTTTTGAATGGGGCGATATGGAAGATTAGCTTTTCGCAACGGAAGTTGTCGGATGAACCGAACACAACCTCTAGTAGTAAAGAGCCTGTACAATTGGCATAGGGGCTTGGCGTCACTCCTTTGAAGGAAGTGCTGCTATGGCGAATTTTGGTAGGGTCTATCCCCATTCTGCGGATGGTGTCCTGGTATAACAGGTTTATATCACTGCCGCCATCCATTAGGACTTGTGTAAATTGTAGTCCGTCGATTATAGGATCCAATATCAGTTCATCCCGCGTTTCAAATACTTCTGGAGTAATCCTGATGGTCGAAAGTAATTGGTTTTGACATCCAATTTCGGGACTCCGCTGGGGTGGACCGTGCGGCGCGTGCCTTAGTAGGTGCCGCACTTTTTTTCCTTGTTATCACTTGAAGTGAGTTCACTGTTTTGACTTCTTGTGGGAAAGTCTTTTGTTTTCTGGTGCTCTGCTTGTGGGGTTCGTCATCGTCTTCGCTTGGTGTGTCGAGCCCCTTGTGTTCCGCGTTAAGTCGGCCGGACTGCTTGAAGACCCAACAATCTCTGTGGGTATGGTTTGCGGGCTTCCCGGGGGTACTGTGGATTTGGCATATCCTGTCCAAGATTTTGTTTAGGTTGGATAGCTCGTCACTGTTGTCCTTAAGAGGCAGTGTTTTGTTGTTCGGCCGAGAGCTTTTGAACCCGGCGTTGACCGTCGTGCTCTTTGGGCCATTTTCCTTAGTTCGGCGTTGTTCTTTTCTACGTCGTGATTTCCCATTTCCATCCCTGACCTCGGATGTATTCGGGTCGCTGGTGCTGCATCTTGCCAGCCAGCTATCTTCCCCCGCGCAAAAGTGGTTCATGAGGCTTGTTAGTGCGGCCATTATTCTTGGCTTTTCCTGGCCGAGGTGTCTGGCGAGCCATTCGTCTCGGACGTTATGTTTAAAGGCTGCTAAGGCTTCGGCGTCCGGACAATCGACTATTTGGTTCTTTTTGGTGAGGAACCTGTTCCAGAATTTGCATGCTGACTCTCCGGGCTGTTGAGTTATGTGACTTAAATCGTCTGCATCCGGGGGGCGGACATAAGTCCCCTGAAAATTTGCTCGAAACGCATCCTCGAGCTCTTCCCAACTTCCAATGGTATTTTCTGGGAGGCTTTTGAGCCAATGCCGAGCTGGCCCTTTGAGCTTGAGGGGTAGGTATTTTATGGCATGGAGATCATCTCCTCTAGCCATATGTATGTGTAGGATATAATCCTCAATCCAGACTCCGGGGTCTGTTGTTCCGTCATATGCCTCTATGTTTACGGGTTTGAATCCCGCTGGAAATTCATGATCCAGTACCTCATCGGTGAAACATAGGGGGTGTGCGGCGCCCCTGTATTTAGGTGTACCGTTATTTTCGAACACTCGACGTGTTGTGTTGCTTCTTGGAGTCTTCTTTCTTGGCCCGTAGATGGATCTGGACGGGCCATCCTTTTTGCGAGGATCCTTATGTGGATCGTGTGCCGTTTTGTGTGCGGCGCCGCTTGCCGCTCTTAGCCTGTCATCTGGTCGTCTATCCGACCAGGCGGCCTCTTTGTTTTTTGACTGTGGGGGCTCTACGGCCTCCTCGTCGAATTCGGGCAACAGCCTGCGCTTCGGGTAGCTCTTTGCTTGGTGACTATCGCCGTATTTATCTGCGGTCTTGAGTACTTTGCTCCATCTCATTCTGAGTACGTCTTCCGCTGTTTTGAGCTTACGCTTCTGTTTCTTCAAGCTTCTTGCAGTGGCGACGAGCCTTTTGTGGAGGTTCTTATGCTCCGGTGATGTGTCCGGCGTGAGATCGTCTGGACTGTTGTTTTCGCCGGGGATGGGTTGCTCGTCCAATTCATCCTGTTCGGACGGTTGCTTGGTGGCATGTTCGTCGTCCACTGGTTTGCCCTGCTCTACGGCTGGGTCTGTATGGGTGCTGTTGTTGTCGAGGCGGGACTTCGGGCAGCGCTTGCGTCGCCGTTTTAGCTGTTTTTTTGGGGAATTATCCTTCGCCGCGTCCCGTGGTTCCTCGTTATCGCTTGCTTTTGGTGTATCCACCATGTATACGTCGTGAGTTGAGGTGGTTTTCCAGTGCCCAGTAGGCGCTGGTACTTGGTCGTCTCCGGCATCGTCGTCCGTACCATCGATGTCTTCGGAGTCGAAGTCTAGCATGTCGGTTAGGTCGTCGACAGTGGCTACAAAGTGGGTGGCGGGTGGGCTTTGAATTTCTTCGTCGTCCGCATCCCAACCGTCCTGACCGCAGTCCGGCCAGGGCTCTCCTGATAACGAGAGATACTTTAGCGAATTCAGGATGTCGCTGAAAGGTGAGTGCTGAAAGATCTCCGCAGCGGTGAACTCCATGATCGGCGCCCAATCAGATTTGATTGGTGGGGGCGCAGGAGGTTCGGAGTCCGGCGAGGAGTCCGGCACCTCGGAGTCACGAGCTTCACAAGGGACAAGGTCAGTATTCGGCTCCATCACCGTAGAGGTGGCAGCCCCCGAGGCGGTGTCTAGCCACCCATCCTCGATCTGCGCAGCCGACTCCGAATTAAGGGTCGGAGCGGACTCGTGTGCGGCCTCCAGGGTACTGTCCGGCAGCAGAGCTAAATCATGCCCATCGTGACAGTGCGGTGTGCTCGGCTGTGGCTCGAATCCATCGAAGATCAAGTCTCCGCGGATGTCAGTCGTGAAGTTCAGACTTCCAAATCTGACCTGACGGCCAGGGGCGTAGCTTTCGATCTGCTCCAGATGGCCAAGCAAATTGGCCCGCAGTGCAAAGCCGCCGAATACGAAGATCTGTCCAGGGAGAAAAGTCTCACCCTGGACCGCGTTGTTGTTGATGATCGAAGGAGCCATCGGGCCTTTAAGCGACGACACAGAGGAACTCTCAATGAAAGCACCAATATCGGTGTCAAAACCAGCGGATCTCGGGTAGGGGGTCCCGAACTGTGCGTCTAGGCGGATGGTAACAGGAGACAAGGGACACGATGTTTTTACCCAGGTTCGGGCCCTCTCGATGGAGGTAAAACCCTACTCCTGCTTGATTGATATTGATGATATGGGTAGTACAAGAGTGGATCTACCACGAGATCAAGGAGGCTAAACCCTAGAAGCTAGCCTATGGTATGATTGTTGTTCGTCCTATGGACTAAAACCCTCCGGTTTATATAGACACCGGAGAGGGCTAGGGTTACACAGAGTCGGTTACAATGGTAGGAGATCTACATATCCGTATTGCCAAGCTTGGCTTCCACGCCAAGGAAAGTCCCATCCGGACACGGGACGAAGTCTTCAATCTTGTATCTTCATAGTCTTGGAGTCCGGCCGATGATGATAGTTCGGCTATCCGGACACCCCCTAGTCCAGGACTCCCTCAACCGAGGAGGACCCAGAAAACGCGCGGTAGGGCATCCCACGTCAGGAAGAATATATGCGTGCACCACCCGGGAGGACCCCGAACCGTGCAGTAGGGTGCGCCACATCTCGGCACGGAGGAAAAATGTGCGTGTAAAAATATATTGTATCAGACGTAGTACCTATGGTTCGACCTCGGGACCCAGCCAGTCGGTCGAAAACACCTCACTAGCCACACAACTTCATCATGCAAACGTGGCACGGTTAGCTCCGTCTCGACCAGCCGCAACGTCTCTTGTTCTAGACGATTCTTCTATTTTCCAAGATTTTTTTAGTTGTAATAACACCACGGCAAGCTAACGCCGCTCTTCGTGTGTGCCCGTGCAAAGGTTAGACGATGGAGAGAAGAGAGATTGAGATCGCAGACCTGGGACCCACCCATAAGTGAGACAATGGTCATGCACGTGTTGACGAGGCACTCCCTCTACTCTACTCAACGCAAGTACTGTATAAGATCAAGTTATGGGACAACGCCAACAACCGTTCGTTTTTTCAGGCTATCGACTTACGCTTTGTAGTCCAGGTTGCCAGTTCGAATCTCGTCTTTCAGATTTGTTAGTTTTAGGTCCAAATTTGATTAATGACAAGTGGGACCCCCGTGTGTTGTTTCGATATTTCAGTGTAGGATGGTTTTTTTGAACAAACACTTTGCGCGATTAGACAAGTAACGACACGAGTTACACGTATTTTGCAAGTTTACGAACAAAAATGACAGCAGCATAGAATATCACATCCACCCCGCAGCTTAGATACTATGGTGATACGAGTTTTTATACCACTGGAAGTGAGATCCAATGGCTTGGGAGTAGTCTTTGTAATTATGCGCAATTTCCAAACTCTCCAAAGTTTATTTTTGCAAATAAAACATTCAGGCCTCGTGTGTGCCGCTGCATCTTCGATCCAACAGCTCCCCGGTGCTAATATTAGGTGCTCCCCGTAGCTTAATTACCCGCTACGGTGATATGAGCATCTAGGTCGTATGATTAGTGATTAGATGGCACATGCATAGTACTTGTACTTTCTGCGCATTTCCCAAACTCTATCAGTCGTATATTGCAAAAACATTCAAACCTCCTACTGTGGGCCGTTAGATCTCAGTGAACTCGTATCACCATAGAATCTACGGTGCGGGAGCACCTCACACTCTCCCATGCGAGAAAACATAAGGTGCTATCGCAGCTTGGATGCTACGGTGATACGAGCTTGGAGGTCGTTTGATCTGAGATCCAATGGCATCTGAGCAGTCTTTGTGCTTGTAAGCAGTGGCCGAACTCTTTTGGGGCTTTTCTGCAAAAGGCCATTCGAACCACCGAGGAGGTGTTGGGTCACAAATCCAACGCCTCCGAAGAGCTTGTATCACCAAAGCATCTAAGGTGTGGTGGCACATGATATTCTTACATATAGGAGAATATGATGTCCTCCTTCATCTTAGATGCTACGGTGATACGAGCTTCGAGGTCGTTGGATATGGGATCAAAGGGCATCTAAGTAGTTTTTGTACAAATTGTGTGCAATTCTCAAACTCATCAAGGTTTCCTGCAAAAAAATTAAGACTACATCATGTGAGCTGCTATATCTCAGATCTACAAGCTCCAAGCAACTCGTATCGGCATATAGCATGTAAGGTATGGTGGCACATGATATTCTCCCGGGGAGGAGGGGTGGGGGTGCACAACCAATCGGTGGTTGGGAGGGTGGGAACAAATATAATCTAAACAACCCTAAACAGAGCTCCACAATTTTATCTAAGGTCGAGGGGTTGACCCCCGACAATCATAGCTCCGCCTAAACACAACATTTGCATGTACTGTAGTACTAGACTTAATATTCATGTTTCAGTTTCATGTTCATTTTAAATATTGAACTGAGGATCATGGATGTCTTACATTTTACTCCCTTCGTTCCTAAATATTAGTCTTTTTAGAGGCTTCAAATGGACTGGCACATACGGATGTATATAGACATATTTTAGAGTCTAGATTCACTCATTTTGCTCCGTATGTAGTCACTTGTTGAACTCTCTAAAAGACTAATATTTAGGAATAGAAGGAGTATTTTTGAACTCGTGTGATACATGCATGGGTTGGGAAAATAGATGCACTATACTTATTGGATTGTTGTTGTGTTCGTGCGTGTGTGTCTGTGTGTGTGTGTGTGTGTGTGGTCATATGCTTGATACATCAAAGTTTTCTCACCTCCATATTGTTCATCTTTTAAATTTGAATTTGCATTGGAAAACTTACTAGGGATACCATGAAATGTGAAATCCACGTTGAGATCACTATATCACAAATTCACTCTAATTCAACGACTCGTCATAAATCAATTACCACGTTGAGATTAGTATTTGCAAGGAAAATATGGGTATTGTAATACAGATAGATTCGTTCGGCAATTTAAAAGGTTCCTTTCGTATTCTCAAATGGTAGGACCCAACGGCGTACCAGCTAGACCTTGGCTCGTGTTGATCCTAAAAAAACGGGCTCGTGTCCTTCGATGGCGTGCGTGGTACGCACATTAGGCAACCCCAACCAGTCAAGCCTCAGCGTTTCAAGTTGAAATATCTGGCGGCCAGAATTCCAGCCCTAGGAAATTCCCCTCATGTCCCCGGTCCATAATGACTACCGATGAACAACGGAGGGATGCTTTAGTAACTAGACAACGTTACCTACCGTGCCGAGCACGGTTCAATTCCCTCGGTCGCCGCTCATCAATGTCACCCGTCAACTGCATTGCCTAGTACTACTACTACTACACCAGGATGAGCATAGAATTGAGCCCGTTTGTTCGTGCCTAGTACTTGAGTTAATATATAAGACAATGCACTGGTACGGAGGGATTATCCTTTTACTCCCTCCTTTCCGGTTTATAGGGCTTATCTCAAAATTTTAGTTTTCCCATTTTATAAGTCTCAATTTGGTTGTTCGCCATCACATGTTCAGATTTCAAGGTGCAATAAATCATTACATGCAAGTATTAAGAGAAAATTGACCAATGCATGTACTTTATGCATGCATGCATTGCAATTAATGCATTCGTAAACACAATTTTTGAGGAAAACAAGCGCATTAATTGAGTGGTTTTGCAAACTACAACAATTGTTCCACCACTCACCATCTACCTTGGTTGGTGAGATTTTTGAATTGAGCCCTATAAACCGGAAAGGAGGTTTAACTAAGCAAAATGTTTGACCAAATCCTTTCTTAAGAAATACAACAGGACAGATGTACGGCTTGAAAATTTATTGCATGATGTAGGTTATGATATTGTTCCGAATCCTGGATCTTAAATTTCAGAAAATCCAAAAGGGAGCATAAATTCTTGAAACTGAGCATGGTCACATGATATGGCACAAATATTACTTCGTAAGTTTTTTGTTCAATTCGAGACAAGCTGCTTATGACAAATTGCACAAATGAAGAGCCAAGGTATTTTGGAACAAAGACATGTCACGTTAAGGCGAACGCTTTCACTATTGAAACCGTGGGTGTTTACGTGCCGCCACGAGTCCCTGCTTCTCATCGGCAGGTGCCGTCCCAGCAAGCGTGTGAGTCGACGGGAGGCGTGCGAGCAGACCGCTGCGCCGGCTGTCAGGGAGGCGTGTGAGCAAACCGTTGTGCAGACTCGCCGGGAGGCGAGCCCTTTGACTAGGCTCCGCCACCCACCGTCGTCCCAACTGCTCCCACTTTTAATGTCGTCGACGCCGCAGTTTAAAATCAACCCCGCACTACCCGGTATCGCTACAATCCTCTCTCTTCCTCTCCGATTCTCCTGTCGTCTACCTCCAACTAGCCTGACCTAAACGTACGCCATGCCGCATCACGATGGTCTGCCCTTAGTGTTCCAGTTTCATGAGGAAGACACCCAGCCGGAGTCTCAAGAACATAAGGCGCTTCGGGACGAGCTTGAACTGGCCTTGCGGGAAGACGTCGTGCCTGTCCCCGCTCCTGTTCCAGCTCCCGTCGCCCCGACTGCACCAGCGCCCATCCCCGTGGCATTGATGGGCTAGGAGCTGCACATTGTCGCCGAGCTTGATGCCACGGGGTTCCACGAGGTCCCCGCCGACTTTCACGCGCCCGTGCACCTGCCAGCGCATGCACCTGCGCGTGCACTGACGCGCACGCCTGTGCCGGTGCCCGCGCACCTGCCAGCGCATGCGCCTGTGCATGCACTGACGTGCGCGCTCGTGTCGGTGCCCATGCACACGAATGTCTTCGCCGCGCCGTTGACAGCGCCTGTCCCCACGCGGGTGCTAGTGCCCCCCTCAGCGGCATGGATGGCCGCCGTCGACCGCTTCCTTGCACCAACGCCAGTCGCCTCCTCCAGCCAGTTGACTCGCTCCGAAGTCCAAAACATTTTGGCCTTCCTTGAAGCTAGGCCAACGTCCAGGAGTACGCCAACAACGGCGCAAGACGCCGCCGTAGCCGTCGGTCAGTGGCCCGACGACACAAAGAGCACGGCAGAGGAGCCGCTTCCCACCGCAAGACGCCGCCGCTGCCGTCGCGTAATCTAAATTTTCCATGAAAAACGTTCGGATTGCCATGCTTAAAATTCGAACGTTTATCATTTCCGTTTATTTTATATCGATCGTCGTATAATTTAAAGTCGGAGTCAGACCGAACGAAATGTATGGTTTGATCGATTGAATGTTCTGCTAGAGCCGTATCAAATTAAATATAAAACGTCATCAAGCCACATGCATTCCTTGTCATCCAACGACCTAGACTGCTTCAATGTCGAGCTCTCAACACGTTTAGCGTGCAGTTAATTTCATGCCAAAAATAGTGCTTATCACATGACAACACGCAAATAATATCCTAGTAGTTAATATCCGCATGCAATTAATATACTTCCAAATTAATATGCATTGCACGTACACACTGACTAGTGCTGCTAGTACGTGAAACTGGTACCGTGACTTGTGAACGTATCCAGATATGGTCAACGGCAACATCGCCCGCGAGTTCTTCCTGTTTGCCTGTGCGTCTAAACGCAGAAGGGGAGGAGAGAGAGAGAGAACACATGAAACCCACCAGTAAGTGAAGGCAAATAGTACTAAAAATAATATTACATGTTATCCCTTAATTAGGTTGTGGTAATATAAAAACATTATGTGAACAAAGGGGGTACAACAAACATTGCTATTCTACGTATGTTGCCTATTGACATGCGGCTTGAAGGCCCGGTCGCATGTTCGATCCTCGTCCTTTATTTTTAATTTGTATATGGGTCCAAATTTCTTTCATGACATGTGGGCCCCTTGGTGTGTAGTTTGTAGCACTTTAATTTGTGGGTCGAAATTTGTTCCATTCCAAGTGGACTATCGGTGTGTAGTTTTGTAGCTTAATTATAATAATTAAAGAGAACAACATAGTGTTTTCAATAATACCATGGTGCGACGTTGAAGGTGAGAAAGGATGTGCGAGAGAGCGATGACCGAGCCAGAGGGAAATCAACTAGGGGAGTTGCGTGGGTTGCAACGACGTTTGGAGTAGTTGTGGGCCGAATGCTACGAAAACATAATCTAACCCGACCGGAATAAATGCCTACACAAATTAATCCAAGGTTGGAGTGCCCCTTGCAATGTAAATAGCTCCGACTTTGCGAGGGATGGAGAGGTAGTAGCTTCAACGCGTGGAAGATACGGTATGAGAAAGCAAGGTCAATCGGGAGACATATAGATAGAGAGACAAAGTGAGTGTGGTCCGACATTCATTGAACAAATATATATGCTCCGGAGAGATATTGTCCGATTGAGCTTTTGGTAAGGGTGAGGGCTGTAAGATAGAGCTTGAGAGATGATCCAGTCACAGACGTGTAGATATATTTTGTGTGGGAGGAAGCAAGGTCAACCGATCACATAGGGTCGCCGTGCGATCGAAAGAGTGAGACGGGTTGGAGAGAGTGACCTAGATAGACGATGTGCGTGAGAGAGTATACAATGTGAATAGGTCGAATTGGGCTCAAACATGGTGATATATCATTTTTGTCCGAGAAAGAGCGAGGTAAATCGAGACATACACACACACACACACACATAGAGAGAGAGAGTGAGCGTGGCCCACCATGAGGTCGAAAGAGTGGCGGCGGCTTGGATGGACTGACCTAGATAGACAATCTGCGTGAGAGAGTATAGTGTGTCGATCGAGGCCCGAACAGGGAGATATATCATTTGTGTATGAAAGAAAACGAGGTTAAACGAGACTCAGATAAAGAGAGCGATATTGAGAGAGTGTGGCCCGCCGTGCAGAAGAAAGAGTGAGACAGTCTCGAGGGAGTGACCTAGATATACAACGTGCGTTCGTGCGCACGAGAGGTTGGGGGGCTAGATAGGCAATGCATGTATTTAGCACGATAGGGTGAGAGGGAGAGGGGGGAGAGAGAGAGCTCGGCATGGGGTGCAATGGCGGGTGTGTGAGGTAAATACATTTGGTAACAGGAGTGGAAAAAGGGTTTGTGTAGTTGAGAGACTTAGAGATCGAAACATGGAGAGAAAAAATGAACATGTGTTGGAAACCGATAGCTTGCTAAGGTGGTTAGGAGAGGAAGATTGACCGATACAGGAAGTATGTAGCGTTTGTGCGCTGGGGGGGGGGGGACTAAAAACAACATTTGAATGTACATAGTACGAGACTTAATATCGATGTTTCAATTCGGTGTACATTGTAAGATTTGAACCGAGGACCAGGCATACGGGTAATTATTTCGAATTCGTGCCATACTAAGTTTCGAAAAGTTGACATTGGCTCAATTTGTTGTGCTATTTTGTAGGTCATATGTTTGAATCCATCCAAAAGTTTTCTCACTACCATGGTGTTCATCATATACATATGAATTTGTATTAAAAAAGTAGCATGGATACAGTGAAATGCGAAATCCACGTTAGAATTGGAGATCGCTACGTGACACACACTCTAATTCAAAAAACTAACTACGTGACACACATTCTAATTCAAATAACTAATTATGTGACACACTCTAATCCACGTTAGCGTGGTTACCGTTTCGATTTTTTTTCAAATAACTCCTCATTAGTTAATTTATAGTACTCCCTCTGTTCACTTTTATAAGACCTTGAAGACATTTCAGACAATGTGCAAAACGGTTCATTTTAAGTTGTCTGAAACGACTTACAAAAGTGAACGGATGGAGTATCTCGTTTCGAATGACTAATTATTGCAAGGAAAACAGGGGCATGGTAATACATACAGATTCGTTTGCAAATGAAAGAAGATTCGTTTGCATTCTCAAATGTAGGCGCACCAGGCAGACCAGGGTCATGTCGGGGTGGACGCTGCTTCGGTGCCTTAAAGGCAATAGCCCTTGGGTGACTGACATGTGGGCCAGCCACCTGTTGGGCCCACATGTCATGGACACAAAGGCAGGTGCCTTAAGGCACCGAAGCGTAGTCCTGTGGGGGTGGTCGCGTGTGTCGGACGGACGCGTAGCACCCAGCCACCCACCCACCCCTAAAAGGACGACGAAAATATGAGTTCGCGCTTCCACGTTTCGGATTGAAATATCTGGCGGCCCCAATTCCAGCCCTGCAAAATCTCTCTTCTCCACCGTCCCCTTCCGCGCCCAGATTGCTCAAATCCCTAATTCGCCACCATCCCTCGAATCGCACCTCGTCTCGTTTCTTTCCCCACCATTCCCCACCTCTGTGCCGGATGATGACGACGAAGACGATGGTCATGATTCACCGCCGCACTGGAGCTACCTCATCTACGCCCTCGTCCGCCGCACCGGGTGGTCCACCGACAACGTCGGCCGCCGCAACCGACGTGCCTCATAGACACCGAGTTCCACCGCATCAGGTGCGCTTCACCGACGCCGTCTCCCAACTCACCGGGGCTACTTCACCGAGCACATCGTCGCACCTCCGCCCCCCGAGGTCGTTGGGGCTTCACCAACGGTCTTGTCCACCGCATCATAGCGCTCCGTTGCCACTCAAGATCTGCATCCGTGCGCGGCCAGCCAACGCCAGCACATCACCCCCAACGGCTCTGAAGTGACCCGCACTCTAGCTAGGCGGGCATGCCCAAACGCCGGCCCGAACTAGGTATCCACACATCACTCCCTTGTGCACTGTTCCGACGATGTCTGGATATCCTTTCACTGCTCTCTTAGCTTACACGCCTATGCAACTCTGAATTTAACTCTTATTTCTTCTGGAGATATCATCTAAAACAAGCAAATCCATTTTTTAGCGAAGCATGACGGGGCTACGGGGTTTGGTACACATCCTGCACACCCGTATAACCTTGTAAGTATCTGTCCTCCGGTACAACTTCAAGGTCGATTCCTCTTATTTGATCAACCATTCGCCGTGTCAAAAATGCAGAGGGGGGTGCAAGGAGCACAAGGCCTGCACATCCAAGCAAGTGGTAACATGGACTTGTACATGGAACATCCCAAGCGCAAGCAGAGCTGCAGCGAGCCTGTACAACGAGCTAGCGTAAGTCCTTGCATTTCATTTAATTCGTACTGGCATTCGTGTATGATTTGTGTGCAGTGGCTGATCCACGAATTCAAGTTACCAGGGGCCAACATTTAACTTAAAAAATACGAAGGCACTTGCACTCCGGAAATCAACATAACTTGAGAAATGTGAAGCTACATGCACTTTGAAAACCAGCTAATGATCCAAAGTAGTTCAGATTATAAACACTAAATGATGCAAGCACCAAAAAACACAAAATGCAACATGGTGTACAAGGACTACAAACATGGTCTGTAGCTGCCTGAATTATTCGTTCTCTGGCTGAAAATATCGAAGTGTAATTGCATGTATAACCACTGCGCAAACTGCATATCAATATATCTATCCTGCACAAGTATGCCAATAGTTTCAAACAATAGATTAGAAAAGTATTTATGCTATGTTGTCATGATACGGGGACTTTCTGGTAGATGGCCTCGACGTTTCCTCAAGCTATGAAAATGCACTATAATTTGCTTGTCATCAATGCCTGCAAATCTCTGTCTCTCTCAACATAGTAGATCATCATTAGACACTAAATCCTTCAATGAGCTTGCAAAATGCTTGCATTAGATCCCTCATTAGACACTATATGTTCATCACCAGGAGCATGTAAAATGTTTGCATCAAATCCTTCATTAGCAGTCTATTCATTAGACACTTTAGGCTCAAGAACAATATGAGCTTGTATGTTTGCACCGGAAACTTGATTAGATACATCAGATTCAGTCAGTTCAGTATTGATTGGGGGAGTTATAAAATAAGTAGAAATTGGTTTCATTTTCTCATAGATTCCCTACATACAAGCAGTTTTACAACACCGTCAGGTTTAACTATTGGCCAGAAATTGAAGAGTTGAATTAGATATAATCAGGGATGTGGTGTACCTGCTCGTTGCGCATGCTACTCTTGCAAGCTGCGACTGTCTGTTTGCGCAAGTTCGATGCCATGCCCGTGCTACCGCCGCTGCCTCCCACGCAGGCTATACCTAGGGTTGGATCTTCATCTTCTTGTCCTTCCGTTCGCTTGAAGCCCGGCGACCGCCCTCCAACGAGGGCACGAGGAAGTGCTGTGTCAGTCTGTCCAGCAGCGGCTAGGTTAGGAGCGAACCAGACTGGAGGCTGGAGTGAATGAATTGGGATTTTTCCTGCTGTCGATCGATATGGGAGGCGCTCGTTTGGGCTGCGAGCCTGCTATAGGGCCTGCCTTGCACTTATGTTATTGGCCCATCCAAATTGAAACATTTTTCTTCATTTTTTACATTGCCTGCTCGTGCGTTGGGACAAACAAAACTAGCATGGGCCAACCTGGATGACTCAAACTAGGTGCACACTTTCCAGCCACCTGAGGCGGCCGCCCATACCAGCCCCTATGGTGGCGTCGCCCCTTTTTGCGTGTATGATTGGATAGTGAAAAATATTCCAGTGGCGCTTTTGATTTACCCACAGAATGGTTGAATTGCTTGTTTCTATGAACTGAGTTCGCCAATAATGTGAAGGATGCCAGTCTTTTCATCCTATTGTAGATTGCTTAGATCTCGATATGCCAAAAGTAATGGCATGAAATATACAGTAAAAGCCAGTGTGATGTGTTTGGCTACAACTAGTCTGACTACACGTCCTCATATAACATATCAAGGACGCACCATCTTACCAGATTAACCATTCGACTTACCCATGCAGTGTGGGAAGAAAGAAGTATTGGGACTGCGTATCCAAGCAATTGATGCCATGGACTCCTTTGTACAACCTTGTAAGCGAAAAGAAGTTGCAGTGTGCCTGTACAAAGAACTAGCATAAGTTCAGTTACCTGCTTCTCGAAATTTTAGTTAGCCACTTATTGCAAAATTGTTCAATTACGTTGCTTGGCTTAATTTAGTTTGCTACTAATTACATAATGGCACAGCCTGTTAATCATATTATAGACTGCGCCTATCTATGTGTTTGATACTTAATGTTAAGAATTACCTGTTTGCCTTAACTTAAATATCTACTTGTTTGTTTAACTGCTTTGCTGCTGCAACCGCGGGTTACAATGATGTTAATAACTACTCCCTCCGTCCCATAATATAGGATGTTTTTTGACACTAGCATAGTGTTAAAAAAACATCTTACATTATGGGACGGAGGGAGTACTTTTCAGCATCCAATTGAAACTCTTTAATTCCTTGTTTGTTTAACTGGTTTGCTGTTATAACTCCCAGTTGAGATGTTTTGCTAACTTCAAATTTTCTGAATCCAATCGGAACTTTAATGGCAAAATAGGTTAGCCCAAGATCAAAGAGCGAGGTCCATGGACATTGCATCATCCCACAACAGTGGCACCGGCCCAATCGTGCATTATGAATTGCCAACTGCTGATGCTCTAGAGGCTAAACTAGTGGTAGAAAGAGATTCTGCTTCTGCACTTAGAGATGAAGTTGACATGTTGAGGAAGCAAACAGCACAATCACAAGCAGTACTCAAGACAACCATTAAATATTTAGTGGATTTCAAAACGAAGCAAGCTGAGACTGACCAGATTGTTAAGGTCCTGAAGGAAAAAAGGAAATTAAATTCCTACTTGGTAAATCATAGGTGAAATGTTCTTTCCATAGTTGAATAACCTTTGTGTTGTCTGTTCATGTAATCAATCAAACCATTTGTTTTAGAGATCATGTAATAATTTTTTTTTGGTTTGTAATTTTATTTGAGCACAAGTCTGTATTAGTTGATAAGACTCGGAGACATTACATTTGGATTGCTGTGCCAGACCTACAAATATGCCAATTGGGCTGAATGTGCATTCAGTAATAGTAGTAGTATAGATGGACCATAAGTGGCACGCATCGGAAAGGGCCAAGATGCTAGCTAAAAAGAAGATGTTGTTGTAGCCAAAAAAAAGTACATCGGCCTGGCTTATGTACGTTAGTTGATATTATTGATCCATATACTCTATAAGTGTTTATATGTCTATTAGTTCTGTACATTCTTGGTTGATTGACTCGGTATTTGAATCTTGATACATCGCTTGTGTACATATCTGAATGGGAGTACACATTATGCTGCGTGTGACATTTGAGTTGGACATGAAGTGTTCCAAATATTTGAATTCACCTTAACTGGATACTAGTTTCTGAATTTGGTATCGGCATTTGTAAACCATATTCATATATGATAGTGGAATACATCTTTGTCGTCCTTTTGAAGATATATAAAAATACATAGAACGATTTATAAAGATTCATATAGGAATACAAAATGGATTCGAATTTAGTTGCCAGGGTAAACATGGATGCTTATTGTCCCAAAATTCGAAAGTAGCTACAAAATGTCCACTCCCACGTCGGCTGCCCGAAGCCAAGTGTTTGGGAGATGGAAATTACTGTCTACCCATTACACGGACAATCCATCGGCCCGATTTCCACTGCTCTAAATAGGGGTAGGTTAGTAACTTCAATTAGACGTGACACGACCGCCTCTGAGCCCATTCCGACACGGTGGGCGTCAAACATGGGCGGCAAAACACATTTGATTCAATCTCGTCCGAAAGACCTCTGTTTCTCCCTCCATTCCCCATTCATACACGGTGGGCAGCAAAACAAACTCGACTCGGCCAAAATCGATGTAGGAAAATATTTTCAATAGGGGCAGGTTTGTAACTTGACTCAGACGTGACACAACCGCCCTACTTGTCAGCCTCATTCATACACCGTGGGCGCCAACCACCCTCTCCTCACCCAAAATCGCTCTGGGCAAATATTGGCGAGATGCAAGATTACCGTCCTATCCCCAACCAACGAGACGTCCAAATTTTAAACGGGGGCTAAGTTCGTAACTTTCCCATATTTCAGACAGGCGCGTCCCAAAAACATGGTTCCCCGTACCTCTCCCTCCATTTTCCCATTCATACACCGTCCGCGCTAGAACACCCCATACCCACACCAGCCTCCGTCTGCCACTCCATCCATCGCCGCCGTCCTCCACCATGCCGGAGCGCCTACCAAGACCGCGTCGTCCACTGCTAGAGATGGACGTTTCTCATCCACGGCGACGGACCAATAGCCTTGTGTTGCGTCCTCTCGCTTCATCGGCGCCGTCGTCCTCTTTGCCGGGGCCACTCACACGACCTTCTCTTCCACCGCAACGGGACTTATCCCCCGATGCACCCGTCTACCGTCGCAGATCTGCTTCAACGCCACCAACAGCCATCGCACCCCCGATGCCTACACGGCGCCGCAAGAGAGGTGGTACTTCATATCTCCTCAACTTTTTGATCTCAACCAGAAAATAGATCTTAACTTGGTTACTCTACTTTCTTTTCAGCTCTTAGAATTTAGTTCTTAGTTCGAAGCAAACAATGGATGCTAAATATCATTTCTTCGGTTGCAGCTTCAAATCTGCCATGGCACAGCCATAATACGATTTAATTGATCATACTTAGGGTTTAATTGATCATGTTGGTTCCGTGGTGGTTTCTTTAATAGAAATCGGAGGGAAAACCCTCTTTTGCTAAAAAATATATGCTTAGAGTTTCCCCCTTTTATGATCACTATATGATCAGAATACGTGCTTCATGTCATAATAACACTGATCCATGCATCAAGCTAAACAAGCTTAGATGTTCAAATACGAATCTGATATTATTAAAACAGAGTTGTTTAATTGGTCAGCTAAATGTTCCTAAATTAGTTTCGAAAATGCATGTTCGCCGCTCGGGTGTGTATCTCTACAGGGTGCCCATGGTGGGCCGACCCACCCTGGGATTTTGGGTCGTCCCAGGCCTCGATTCCCCTCTGTTCTGCTGCGCGCTTCCGATCTCTACTCGCCCCCAGCCACCTGCCTCGCCGGCGACTTGCTGTCCCCGGACGGCATGACTCTAGGAGGAGACACCGGACTAACAGGAGGCCAGGAGCCGCTCGCCCAACAGCGTCACCGCTGCCCGGGCGCGCCGCCGTGCCTACCTTCCCAGTCCGTTCAGGGCTCAGGCATGCAGCACCCACCAAGCCAACCCGATTTATCCTGAGATACGTCCTCAACACTCAGCAGCCACTCCTCATCACCCATTTTCTAATTGATTCATTACTCATTAGGCAGGACTATCATTAGGGTTTGTTGTGTGCTCAGTGCTACCTACACTTAATGGTTCAGATGTATTTCGGTAATCTTTAGTACCTCTAAAGTTCACAGGGTTTTCAAAATTCCGGCCCTCGGAATAGAAACTAGTCATTTTGGATTGTTGGTCGTAGTGACATTGACCCAGATTACTACTGCAAGCCAGGTTTGTTGACAATTTTACTTGTCTTTCTTACTCATTCGATATAATATCCAATTATTCATGTCGATTAGTTGCAAACAATAAGTGCTAGACAAACTTCTTCATTCAGATTTTGGACGGTCTCTTACTGCAGTTACAATTCTGCATACTTGTCCTAATAAGCTCACAAGTAAATGATTGATTCACTACATCTATGCTTGCCTTGTCATATTTGTTGTCAATATTCTTTTAGGGTGGACCACCCTGTTTCTAAATACTGGAACCGTAGACCTGAGTGAATAGTATTTCTCTATGTGATCTCTTCCATCATGTGTGGTAACGAACACTGCATTGTATAGAAAGAAAGTGTCATTTCCAGCTTTTACATAGGTTTCGATCTTTTACATGGAATACAATCTGCCTACTTGCTTTGTGTCGCACTACCAACACTCCACCCTTGAAGCTAAACATTACGCCACTCATAATTGCTTAGTTTATTTGTTCAAATACGAATTTCATATGATTCTAATGTTCCTACTTCAGTTCTGAAATGTGTGCCTGCCTGTTATAGAGACATAAGGGGTTTGTATTTCTGTGTGTGGTCTGGTCAGCACGGTTGGGGAGGTGAACATTGCATATGCAGGGGTTTATAGGGAGACACTCTCTGAGTTGAATCCGCAATGCATTCCATAGATAATCTGACTACTTTTTATGTTTTCATGAATCTCAGATTCTGAACATCATCATAATGATTATGAGCTTGCGCGCATGAAAAGAATAAAGCAGAACAATGCCATGGCTGTCAAACTTGGCATTAAGGGACTGAAATCAAGTCTGGATGCAATGCAATGCAAACGCTCTCCACCTACAGATTCATGCTCAAAATATGATCCTAACAGCGATTCTGAGCTAGAGGGAGACCTAAGTCAATGTAGCTCCCTAGTGGAGGAGTCAGAGGAAGATGTCCTATCTTATTCACCCATCAAGGTACTTGCTCTAACTTTCCAAGGTTACATTGCTCGCACATATCTTGCAACTGATGCTTTGCATTACTTCTACTTTGTTGAACTGCCATTAGCTTAGTTTACATATCGTGTATGTGAATACGCCTTGCCTATCCATTTTCAGTACATATTCCATCTGTCATCATACCATATTTATCCATTCAAATGTTGTTCTTGTGTATCAGACGTTCAAAAGGAAGAGGGCGATTGCTGACCGTGGAGGAGCACAAGCAAAGTATTTGGAAAAGGTAATGGCACCTGATAAATCAAATAGCCCATTAGGTGTAGTTGCAATATCACCTGACCCACAAAATACCCCAACTCTAGCAGACTCTAGCCCTACTAAACTGGTCATTTCTGATGTCCCAACTCAGTAGACCCCAACTGCAGCAAACAGTATGATTATGCCAGTTGACATAGCACCAGCTGTATGATGCAAAACCCCCATTCCAGCAAAGAGTACACCAAATCCAGTTGCCAAATCCCTTTTCGAACCAGAGAGAGCCCCAATTGCAGCAAATAGGACCCCTGTTCCATTTCTTCCCAGTTTAGAAGACGAAGCTTATGTTGTTGTCAGGAACTTTGTGCGCATCTTTCCTTCATGGAAAGATTATACCGCAGACACAGAACAATTTCTAGTCTTCATCCGCAACTTACGCGTAAGTAATGTACTAGTGTTATTCATGGTCATTAATGCATATGTTTGTGCTGACAGAAGACACAAGATTTCATTCTTTTAAATAGGCGAGAAGCAAACTGGATTGTGATGACGAGCAAGAGTTGGTTGCGCTTTTCAAGCACTCGTTGATGAAGTATCGTTCCTACCTGAGGCAAGCGCACTTCGATGGCAAGCCTCTGAATGAAATTTCTGTAAAGTCTCTGGTGCTATATTTGTCTGACAGTGACTGGAATAATCTTGTTACACATTGGTCTCGGCTGCAGCGTAAGGTACTGTCTATGATATCACATCACAATTTGAACTACATTTCTGCATTTGCCTTAATGTCTCACTTGTACGAAAACTGTTAGCAGAAGAACATTCGTTCTCAAGGGACCACAGAATCTCGCAACTATACTGCACACTGCATTGCTCTCGTGAGTACCTCTTGCCTTGTATGACCATACTTACTTTCATAGCTGTTTGATTATGTAGCATCACTGCACATATTAGCCTCGTAATCGCCCATTTGGTGGACATTATAAGATCCGTATGGACTCTTACACAAATTTAGAATCAACCCAATGCTTTTGAAGAGGTTTAGCTCTGCAGTCCTCTTGTAAGGACTGAACGTGGTCTATCACTGTACTTACATTAACAGCTACTCCCTTCGTCCCATAATATAAGAATGTTTTGTACAGTACACCAGTGTTCAAAACACTCTTGTATTATGGGAAGAGGGATTGGTTCATTTTGTAGCATTCTGCATCTTATCTCCCTTGCCCACCATTTACTAAAAAAGATCAGATCTATATTTAATCTTACCAACAAGTAGAATACACAGACAATGCCAGTGCAGAAGTGTAGCCCATTTCTCTTGTCAGTACATTTTGTCCTGTAACGCTTGTACTTCCAGGGATTGGTAGTTGATTATGTAGCATCAATCTGCATCTTATCTTCATTATCCTCTATCCCTTCCAGTATTATCATATCTATAATTACTCTCTACAAAATGTAGAGTACAGGTAATGCTTATGAAGAAGATTCTGTGCTGAAATTCTTGAGTTGTCCTTCCCTTGACATGGAGAAGGGCATTATAAAGCCGGTGTTAACTGTTAATGTAAGTCAGTCCTTCTAAAGCCTTTATCCTCAACTACTGTTTAATTTGCTCATACTCCCTATCGTTTATTGCTGTTTAGTTTGCTGTTTCTACCAAAATGCATGTTCGTAAGAACCGTAAGTTCTAAGTTTTACTTGTAAAACCAAATTTCTTATTCTTACCATGCACATTACTTAATACTCCCTATATGCATGCTTGGTTTTGTGGATCTATAATCCAGTGTGTGGTGAAGCAGCCCACGTTTGCACCTTGTCATCTCCTATTTTATCTTACTGATGTGGCTGATGATATGAACAACATGCCATGCACATTATCCAAAATAGATACAATGATTTTCTTTGCCCTTCATCTATGCTTGTTATGTTGACATGGTAATCCAGTAGTGTGGTGAAGCTCCCGCATTATGAACAATGCCAAATTATGCTATTGATATTTTGAACTTACTCTTTATTTTCTAATTTGAAATTGGATAGAATTGACAGAATAGTTATCATCTTTGTTTATACACGTGCAAAACCTGTCATCTCTCTGCTTTGTTTCAGGGTGATATGCCTGATGCCATGCACAAGTCTGCTGAAGGCTGTGAGACAAACCCAACATATATTGCAGCAAAGAAGGCAAAACATCTTGAAGATAGCGAGACAACCCCAAAGTCTTGTCTTGATGCAGTGTTCAAGTTACTTGAGACTAACAGTCAGACAAGCTCACAGAATTAGTCGTCTGAATCAGTTCGACTTCTTCAGTCCCAAATTCTAGCAGAAAGGCATTCTGCAACTCAACTTCGACTTGAAGTCCTATCTCTAAGAAAGATTGCGGAGAACACCAATGAGAACCTCATCGCTAAACAGCTACACCTGGAAGCTATGACCGACATGCTAGGACGGTCTCATAGCCTTGCTCAGCAGCTTGCACAACAGTTCCCCCGCAAGGCTAACCTTTCTTGAACTATCTTGGAAGTGGTCTCGGTTTAGTATTATTTTGTTACGCTGCAATGGTGCCCAGTTTTTGTAATCTGCTTCTTCGTTGCACTTTATGATCACTGGTGGCGAACTTCGATGCCCAGTCGATGTAATATACCTTAAATCCTTTATTGTATAGTGTAGGTTTATTCTTAGTTACTGTGCCGTAATTTCTTTATTGTATAGAGTAGGTTTGTTCTTAATTCCTACTAGTTACTGCCATCATTCGCTATCTGAAAAAAATCAGATGTAGTCGACCGGGCCGAAACATTCGATAACGGGCCAGGTTTTTAGCGGGCCACAATTGGGCCGGCTGCGTCTTTCTTGGGCCCGAATGATTGGGGCCTTGACACATTACACTAGGCCCAAACTTACACCCGCCTATATTTTAGTTGAGCCTTTTGTCGACCAAGCGCTCAGTTCGGCCCAGGTAGCGTTGGGCCATTAACAGGCTGAATATTGTACTGGCCTGTTACGGCCGAGATGAAACCACGGGCCTTTAGCAGGCCAAAATGCATGTTGGGCCTCAATTTTCACTAGTCGTCGACGGGCCTTCAGCAGGCCGAAATGTAGACCGGGCCGTTATGGGCCCAGTTAGCTCACGGGCCGTTACCAGGCCGAAACATATCTCGGGCCTTAGTTGGCCCACTGATATCATGGGCCTTTAAGAGGCCGAAAGCTTAGTACAGGCATCAACGGGCCGAATTACGCGACAGGCCTTTAACAGGCCCAAAGTCACATTGGGCTTAACTGTTGCCACCTTTAGCACGGGCCGTTAGTGGGCCCGATGTCCCGTCGGACCATATATGGCCCATGGGCAGCACGGGCCATTCCCAGGCCGAAAGTCACACCGGGCTGAAATGGGCCCATGTCTACATCAGGCCTCTAACAGGCCGAAAGTCACTGGGCTGTAGTTGGGCCCGAATATTCGGTGAACAATTAACGGGCCAGATCTGGCTTCGGGCCGCAAATGGGCCCAAATATTGGGCGAACAATTAACGGGCCAGATCTGGCTTCGGGCCGTAAATGGGCCCAAATATTGGGCGAACAATTAACGGGCCAGATCTGGTTTCGGGCTGTAAATGGGCCTTTATTAAGCAGGCCGTTATTGGGCTGGCCCACAAGTACCTGATTAAGTTCTACGGGCCTTTGACTGGGCCGGCCTTTTTAACCTGTATGGGCCTCTGTTGGGCCTAGCAACGTGTCAACGTACCATAGGCATGTCTCCTCCAATGGACGGGCGACATCTGTCCCACTGACGAGCTGACAGGTGTTCCCTTCGGCCAATCAGAATTTTACACGTGAAAATTTCCCATTGGTCGGGGCTGTTAACGGGTTATCGGATCCAAAATCCGACCCGATAGCTTAACGGCGTTCCGTTACGGTGGATGCCACGTGTCGGTCACCCTTGACGAAAGCACTTCTGTGACGCGCGATTTATCGTCATGGAAGTGGACACTTCTGTGATGATAATTTTGGTAATGTCATGAAACACTTCTACGACAGCACAGGTATGACTATCTTGATTCTGTCATAAATTTGTCATGGATGTACATGCATGACAAAAAACGCGACCTACTGTGACAAACACGTATCATCACGGAAGTGTATTTTTTTGTAGTGAATAGCAATAAAACTGAACGATCATAATGCTAAGCTAACGAATGGGTCTTGTCCAGCACATCATTCTCCTCATGATGTGATCCCGTTATCAAATGACAACTCATGTCCATGGTTAGGAAACATTAATCATCTTTGATCAACGAGCTAGTCAAGTAGAGGCTAGCATGTATTCACACATGCCCTAGGGACACAATATTTGTCTATGTATCACACATGTATTTAGGTTTCCGATCAATACAATTCTAGCATGAATACTAAACATTTATCATGAATAAGGAAATATAAAATAACAACTTTATTATTGCCTCTAGGGCATATTTCCTTCAATAAGTGAAGCACTAGAGCAACTTACTAGCTCAAAAGATATAAGTGAAGCACTAGAACAACTGCCTAGCTCAAAAGATATAAGTGAAGCACATAGAGAATTCTAACAAATCGTGAATAAATGCAGGTCCCTCTCAAAAGGTGTGGGGAGCAAATGATAATTGTGGCAAACTAAAAGGCAAACAAAGAAAAGACTACTATAATACAAGACGCTCCAAGAAAAACTCATATCATGTGATGAATAAAAATATAGCCCCAAGTGATATACCAATAGATTGTCGACGAAAGAGGGGATGCCATCCGAAGCATTCCCAAGCTTAGATGCTTGGGTATCCTTGAATATTACCTTGGGGTGCCTTGGGAATCCCCAAGCTTAGGGTTTTGCCACTCCTTATTCCTTCATCCATCGTGATCTAACCCAAAACTTAACAACTTCAGCACACAGAACTCAACAGTAACCTCGTGAGATGTGTTAGTATAATAAAAAATCATTAACTTTAGGTACTGTTATGAACCCATTCATATTTTAATCTTGCATAATACCTACTATATTCTAACTACTCCATGACTATACCCCCCTTGATATAATCCATAGCATCATCGAAACAAAGACATATGCAATAAAAATACAAAATCTGTCTAAAATAAAACAGTCTGTAATGGTCTGAACAAACATCATACTTCTGTAACTCCAAAATCTCTGAAAAAATTAGGATAACATGGGCAGTTTGTATATCAATCATGTGTAAAATTCAGAATTTTATCACGTTCTAGTGAATTATGAAAATTCCTATACTGAACACAAAGGTTTCTGATTTCTCACAGAATCAAGTCAACTATCAACCAAATCATCCCAGAGGCTTTACTTGGCACAAACACTAATTTAAGCATAAATAACAGTAGCATAATTTTGTGAACACTCAAAAACAGAAAGAAAAATAAGATAACTATCGGGTTGCCTCCCAACAAGCTTTATTGTTTTACGCCCCTAGCTAGTGTAAGGCATTGTTTCAAGTATTATCATCCTTAGTTTTAATACCATAGGTGGCCCTCATAATAGATTCATATGGTGGTTTAATTCTCTTCCTAGGAAAATGTTCCATTCCTCTCTTTAATGGAAATTGGAACCTTATATTTCCTTCTTTCATAACAACTAGCAAAGTGGCCCGCTCGATGCGCGGGCTAGGATCTTATGAAGTTAAATTTGAGAAAAATATTAGGTAATTTCACCATAGAAAATGTAAACAAAATGTAATGACATTATCAAGTATTATAATTTTGCGACTTTTTTCTTTGGTATTTTATTGATATATAAGTATATGCGTTGTCCATTCTCATTTATCATACTAACCGTAGTTTTGATGATCGGCTGCATTATTCAAATTATATTTGTATGCTATAGTCTTATGATCAACTACATTCTTACAGTTATATCTATATATTTTTGCTAACATTTTTATCATGTTGCTTAGGGTTTTTTATAAATAGAAATGTATTACTCTCTTTGTTCCATCATAGATGTCGCTGATTTCGTACGCAGCGACAACTAAATTTTAACAAAGGAGTAGTTCTCATTGTTTTTGTTTTTAATGTAATCATAAGTTAATTTCTCACGGTACTCAAGATTCACATATTTATTTATTATATTTTAAATAAAATTTACTTAATTTTTTTTATCGTCTTGAGATATCCATATAAACTTTGCTAGTATGTATTTGTTTCTATAGACGTGCACGACAATACCATGGGTGAGCGTACTGTGTTTCAAAAATACAAGTGAGGACTCTGTGAGAGCAAATAATATACCATTAAGATATAAGCCACCCTTTTATATTTTGGAACTTTGATATATTTTGTCTTAATATGACACACGTGCACTCACAGTCGCAGGGTGCCTATATTACAAAACGTCATTAGTTTAGTGGGTCCCACCATTATTATTCTCCACTTTTCTATAGTACTATCCTGTAGTCTTAGGGCATCTCCACTAGGCCCCCCAAGACGCCTCCCCAGGCCACTTTTTGGACGCCCGCGGGCAAAAATCGTCCCAGTCATGCCCCCAAGTCCTCGTTTTTCGCCGGATTCGAGCAAAAATAGCGCCGGCGACCACAGACGACACCCAGCCCCTTGAGGGGCACTTGGGGCCGCCGGCATTACTTTTTGCATGGCGAAACCCCACGCGTCAGCCTCTCTCCTCTCTCTCTCTCTCCTCCTTTCTCTGCTAAGGACCACACATGCATGCAAAAAATCTGCCCCGCCTCCTCCTTTTTCTCCCTCCCGCCGCAGCTCTCTCGACAGAGCTCGCCGCCCCGCCTCCTCCGCCCCGCCCCGCCTCCTCCGCCCCGTCCCGCCTTCTCGCCGCCGCCCTCCTGGGCCGCCGCAGCCGCCCTGCCTTCTCGCCGCCGCCCCCGGGCCGCCGCAGCCACACTGCCTTCTCGCCGCCGCCCCCGGGCCGCCGCAGCCGCCCTGCCTTCTCGCGCCCGGGTCCCCTCCCGCACGGCCCTCCGCCGCCTCGGCCCCGCGGCCGTGGGGGACGGCTCGCTCCCCGCCCTGCTCCTGCTGCCGCCGCACGCGTCCTGCAGGGGCACTTGGCGCGGCCAGCCGGTGCGGGAGCAGCGGGTGGAAGCCGTAGTCCCCGGCTCCTTAGTGCGCTCCACGGGCGGTCAGGGAGGGCGCGCGCGGCCAGGCACGAGCGCGAGCGGGCGCGGCCACGGGCGCGAGCGCCCAGGCACGAGCGCGAACGGGCGCGGCCACAGGCGCGAGCGGGCGAGGGCGCGAGCAGCGGTGGCCATAGCGGGCGGGGGCAGTAGCGGCCAGCGAAGGCGGCGAGGACGCGCTGCTGGAAGGACGGGGCGGCTTGGGGGTGGACACGCCTGGGAAGATTTTCATCCCCGGGCCAAAATCTTCGCCGGCAGCCCCTCAGACGGCGAAAAAAATGCCTCCTGAGAGGCCAAACGGCTGGAGATGCCCTTATTGACTAATCTGTTTCTGTTCCCCCACTCATGTTCTCTTCTCACACAGTGAGATCGTCCATGTCCCCCGATCCCCTTTCTCTTTTCCCAAATCTTGCTTCTCACTCAAAAATTGTTGTTGCTGGATAACTTCCCCACTCTACACTCTTCTGGACTTCTCCGTTCTTGGCAGATCCCCTTTCTCCTCCTCTCATTTTTCTCCTTAGTGAAAATTTGGTACTGTTGGATAGCTTCCATGAGCTTGCTCTCTTGATTCGCTTATTTTAGGATGATGTAACCTGAATCCACCCCCGCACCTGCTGCTTCCACAGGGTGACCATCAACGGCGGCTAGTTTTCGTCCTCGCACACCTCCCCTATGCTGTTAAATGGCAATGGAGGGGTAGCATAGGCCAAGGATCTGCTGCGCCAAAGAGGCGAGATCATCGATCTGCACGGTGCTATTGATGTTGTCATCTGTGCAGTTGATTTTTTAGTCGATTTCATATCCCGCAGGCGTGCAATCCTCTTGGATCCAGCTTTAGTATGAGGATGCTAGCATTGTTTTCTTCCCCAAGTGTGCAAGCGAGACGCATCGTCATTATTTTCGCTGGAGGCAGCTCTAGACGTCCTCCTCACCCTCCAAAGCGGCAAACATTCTTGGAAGTTGAACTGCAGGTCCTTATTTTTCCTTTTCCTTACTGTCATATTTTCCCCTTTTCTTATCCTTTTCCTGTGTTGTTGCCATTCAACCAATATAATGTAATTAAGGAAATGGCTGTTAGTGGTAATTATTTCATATATATTTTTGCGAAATTTTGGAAGAACATCTGATTCTTTTTGAAGTGTTCTATAAGATTTGAATGAGGTACAGAGTAGATACTAATAAGTTTGTGAACATTTTAGAATCTTAGTATATATTCGAGGAGACATACCGACTGCTCTTTTTTTTATTTGGTTGATGATAGTAAGTTGTGAATGAGAAATACTCCCTCAGTCCCATAATACAAGTCGTTATTACATCCAATATGTGAGGTGTAGTGTTAGTTTGTTTATGGCCCCCTCCACTTTTTTCCGGGCTTGGGACATGCATTGGCAGTGTTAGGCCCCCTACCCTTATTTTATTAATATTCAACAAACTTAAGAAGCAATTAGTACAGTTGTGATTATCTATAGTTGAAATATTTCGGCGAGAAGAATGAATATATAATAATCTTTATCTTTACCTAATAATAAAGAGAATTGGGTTTCTGTCCATACGTCATAAAAACAACCCTCGAAGTTGGCAATAATTACCCATCAATGCCACCCATAAGTGGCAAAAACGATTCGTTTTTAATTTCTAATATCGCTCCAGAGCTCTGTTATTAACTGTGGATACGACAAAATATCATGAATGCATGACTAGCCCGGTGGCTTAGGCTACGACGCTCCACACAGGAGACCAGGGTTCAATCCCTGGTTCTCACGATTTTTCTCTTTCTTTTTACCAAGCGCAGTAATGGGCCAGCCCATGTGCGGGTCGTGGCGCCCCCTGATTTCTATATCTTTTTTTATTTCTATTTTGTTTTTTTCTCTAAAAATTAATTTCGGATTCATGGCGCCCCCTATCTTTTATTTCTTTTTACTTTTTTATTTCTGTTTTGGTTATTTATCTCAAAATTAATTTTGGATTTGCAAAATATCAAACAGTTGCGAGTTTTGAAAAAAAGTAGGAAAATGGTAAACTGTTTGTGAATTGAAAAAATATTCGAAAAATCATAAAATGTTCATGACTTAAAAAATTGCTCACATATTATAAACAAATCACGATTTCAAATGAATTTTCATGAAATATATTTTGTTTTTTATCTCTAAAAATTAATTTCGGATTCGTGGCGCCCCCTATTTTTTATTTCTTTTTACTTTTTTATTTCTGTTCTGGTTTTTTATCTCAAAATTAATTTTGGATTTCCAAAATATCAAACAGTTGCGAGTTTTGAAAAAAAAGTAGGAAAATGGTAAACTGTTTGTGAATTTAAAAAATATTCGAAAAATCACAAAATGTTCATGACTTAAAAAATTGCTCACATATTATAAACAAATCATGATTTCAAATGATTTCATGAAATAAAAAATGTTCATGATTTTTTTAAATGAGCCAATATTCAAAGCATATTCAGGAATTTAAAAATCATGTCCATCAGCTTTTAGAAAATGTTCACAAAAATTAAAACACATCCGTAAATAATGAACAAAACTAATTGTAGCTTCCATAAAGGTTTTATTAGGAGATCTATATAGCTCGTTTTATGATTTTATTTAGTCCTTCGCGTTGGGTAAAAAAGGGTTTCCGTGTTTTGTACAACGCTGAACCCAACAAAATTGACATAACTTTCTAAGGGTTTGTTTTTGTAAGCTATATTAAAATGACTAAATGTCTATTTTGCTTCCATACACAGTTATGCTTATTTTCATATCACAATAGTGGTTATGGTAAACACCGCTACGCTAAGTCCAGACGAGACACTTTATTTATCAGTATAGCTCAGGCAGGGTCCGTCAATGCAGTTTGCTCAGCCACAAAATATTTTGTTGTGACGCCTTTAAAAATCAAGTCTTGATGAGCATCATATTGTTCGTTTTTGAAATTACATTTTAAAAGTGTCTTATCTCATCATGACATCATTTGTATATACTTTGTGAATTTGATTCATACTTTTTTATATCTACCACACATGTATAACTTGATAGTTTTTTTCTGTTGCAACGCACGGGCATTTCCAAAAATGTTCGTTAAATCAAAAAAAGTTTGTCAAATTCAATAATTATTCCACCCAATTTCTAAAAAAGTTCATCGATTATAGAATGTTTGCCAGTTCAGGAAAATTGCTTAAAAATGTTCACAATTTTTTAAAAATGTTTGTAAATAGCAAAAAATATTCATAAATTGAAAAAATGTTCTTGATTGTAGAAAATGTTCAGAAATTTGTAATAGTATGTTGTTTGCGATTTCAAATATGTGCATGAGTTTAATAAATCGTTCTTAATTTCAAAATGTTCATGATTTCGAGAAATTGAGAGAGATATTGTATCTCGGTGATGCAACGAAATGTGATCATGACCATTGGAAATTATGAATTTTTTCTCCCGTTGCAACGCACGGGCCCTTTTGCTAGTTGAATATGAAAACCGGTCCGATTGCGTTGTACATATGAATTATAATAATTTCCGCATGCTTTCACTATCGGTTTGCGAGAAATACTAAACTCGTTGGATAAAACATCAGATAATATATTTTGTCAATGTTTGGTAGTAATGAACTATTTCCAATTGTTGATGCATTTTTGCAATATTTCACGTACAAAAATTAATAGCTAATAGCTGAATATGGAAAAAAAGGTCTTATAGCATTGTACATTTGCAATATAACAGCGTCCGATGCTTTCACTATTGATTTTAATTAAATAATAAGCTTATAGAATCAAGTATCACATAATGTAGATTTTTAATGTTTGGTAGTGATGTAGTATTTCCTCCTGTTGATGCATGTTTGCGTTACTTTGGCAGGGTAGTACAGCATATTTGACCTGCCATATCATGTTAGCATAGTTAAGTCAGACTTTATTTGTAATAGATTTTGTTGTGTAGTAAGTTCCTATAAATGTAATTCTTACATAATAGTCATGTTGCCTAATCTAGTGAAAGAAAACATCATGCTGAAATTCTGTTATTTTGTTCATACCTTTAGAATATTTCTGTATAGAATATGTTCTTGACCACATCATCCTCATTGCTATCTTCATCATCTACCGTTACCAGCAGTACCTCCCTTTTTGTTACTCTTGGGAAGGCTATGTATAATTGTCCACATGTGAAAACTTGTTTAGGTAGATGTAGTCCTACTTTGATTAGAGATTGGCCCTGGATCTTGGTGATAGTCATAGCAAAGCAAACTGATACAGGATATTTTCTCCTTTTTAGAACAAATGGCCACACTGATTCAGTTGGTGACATGACTATTCTTGGAATATATACCTTTTCTCCCACATCTGTTCCAGTTATTATCTGTGCTTTGATGAATCTTCTTCCAAGCTAAATAATCGTCATCCTTGTACCGTTGCATAACCCAGCACTTTGGTTGATATTACGGAGTAGCATCACAGGTATGCCAACTTTTAATTTCATGGTAAGCTATTCAAGAATTCTGTTGGATATAATAATTCTGTTTCTGCATTTAAGGTAGTTGCTTTGCGTACTATGTCACAACATAGATAAGTTTTATCTTCGCCTTGTATCTGATCCATTATATACTCATTTATATCGCGAATTGTTTCATTTCTTGAACATAATATTTCTCTTTCTTCTAAGTATTCTCGTGGGTGATACCTCTCCTGCAAATTGGGATATATGCTCTCCACAATTGTTCTTTTTGGATCATTTCCTTTCTCGAGCAGTATGTCATTTGGTTTTTTTATCAATTCCTCACCTTCTGATGATGTATTTTTTCCATCGCCGATATTTAGAATCCACTCTGCAAATTCTGCTACCCTTTGTTTCCGTGATTCATCATTTGTTGTGCATTCTAGCCGGATGTTCTTTGCTAGCTTCATTACATGAAAGTTCTTCCAAAGATGAGATCTTTTAATAGGTGTAGTGACTATGTTGTGTCTTCTTCCATTTGGTATAACAGGAAGGATCTGGTGGAAGTCCCCTCCTACAACCATTGTCATGCCAACGAATGGTCTCTCGCTGCTTTTCACATTTTTATGTCTTAATATATTCCTTAGAGTCCTATATAGCGCCTCAAAACATATCTTGAATGCCATTGGAGCTTCATCCCATAGTATTAGTGACATCTTTTTTAGTAGGCCTGCCAAGTCTGCTCTTTGTTGTAATTAATCTCTTCATTGAGTATCTTGTTTCCAAGTTCCTTTATTTCTGAAGAAGCAGGAAGTTCTATTCTGAGGTATTCCTTAAGTGTCTATCCAGCTTGTCTCATGAGCTTCTCTATTTCCACCAAGGCATGTCCTTGCTTCTGTGAGGCATAGTGTAGGATAGTTCGAGACTTTTTTCTATCTGTACTCCTTGTCTTCGCTTAGTACTTCCGAGCATGATTCCCATAGTTGTTTTGGGTTTGTGACTTTGCAGTGGCTTAAAATTGTTGTGAATAGCTGTCTTAACTGGTTTCCAGTCGCCCAATTTGATGCTTCATTGATGCACTGAAGCCAGTCTTTGTCATCATCAAGAAATCCTCGTGCTTCACAAGCAGATTTGTATGATGCGTGGGTAACTCCATTTACTGTTCTTATGTCTTCGAAACATGTGCATCCTTTCTTGACGTTAAGTAGCATTCGCATGTACTATTTTTGTCCGCTTGCTGAATGGGCATAATATATCCTTCCAACTGATTTTCCTTTCTTCCTTTTGCTCCACCTTCTCTCTTTCTTTTTCCACAACCATTTTGACAGGAATTCTGCATATGTTAATTCTCTGGCTTCTTCACACATCCTCTTTGTCTCCATCCACTGTGTAAATTTATTGATACCTACTCTTTCTTTCCTGGCGATCTTGGTTAAATCTGTAGAATCTGAGAAAATTACTTGTTGCTCATTTTCCAGGTGAAAAGGCAACTTTTCGACACAGGGATCTCTGAAGTGCATTTCGAATTGAAATATTCTCCAACACACATCATTCCCTGTTATATATGTGCATTCTAGGTACCTCTTTATCTCATTGTTTTCTATTAGTGTTGTTGCTTGATCATCACCTTTATTTATGTATGTAAAAAGGTATTTTATGCATAAAGATCTGTTGCACACCTAGACATTTATATGTGCTTGATATTTCACCAGCAGATTTCTACTGTATGGGACTACATATCTGTTGTCCAACTTTACTTCCCCTTTCTGTATGTATCTTCCATCGTCTCGTCTTCTATATACTGGGTATCCATCTTCATCGACAGTGGTATTGATGTTGTATTTTTTTGGGAACTTTCTTATCCATCTGTTGTCGACCATGCATGGTGACTTTGTGTTGGTTGCACCACATGGCCCGTCCATCATGTAGTTTTCCGCAGTTGCATATCCTTCCAGGTTGATTTCCTTGTCTGGTGTCTCTGCGCAAGTTACTCTATCTACCTCTGATGGTTCGGGATACTTGTGCTTTTCCTTTTTGCCGAGGAATATGACCATGTGGGCTTGTGGGAGGCCCCGATTTTGGAACTCTATTATGTATATAACTGCAATTTTATAAAATAACAGGTAGTTCTTTTGGTATAGGCAATTAAATAAGATGTTTTAAAATGTCAATATGATATATTACCTGCAAGTGTTTTTCCGAAGTATTCCCGCTCTTATGTCTCATGAACTCCTTGAGCTTTATCTGGAACACTCGATCAACAATATCAGGGCTTTCATATCCTTCATGTAGTTTGATTCTAGACTATCTTAACGTGAAGGTGGCATTAGCCTTCTATAGATGAGTAAAAAGTATGAACCTGACACCATTAAGACAGGAACCCACTCCTATAGGATTCTACATAATCAAGCTTCTGGGGTAACAATAACATGGCAACTTTTTTTAGACGAGTACTGCCTAGAGCATAATTGGACCATTATTTAATAGGTCTGATCTATAATTTTCTCTCTATATCCCAGCAAACAATCTCACTTGTTTCTGTTATAGTTGTAGTATGATTCTAGACTTCTATAGTATATCAACATCCATGGCATTAGCCTTCTGTACATGAGTAAAAACTATGAACCTGACACCAATAAGATAGGAACACACCTATAGGATTCTACATAATCAATCTTCTGAGATAACATGACAAATATTTTTAGATCGGGACTGCCTAGTGCATAATTGAACCATTATTGATCCATTAATAGGTCTGATATATAATTTTGTACATGTGGAACTTACTTGATGTTGTCTGATTGCTCGACGGCGCTGCCCTTTGGCCGCTGGAGGAAGACAACTCTGAAGTGCCACTGGTTGGAGGTTGTTGACCTCGAAATTTGGCTCGCCAAAGGAAGATTGATGCCAAAGGAAGATGATGTGGGAGGAAGATGATGTAGAAGTTGTACCCTAAAATCTAGAGGACAATGAACCTTTGAGGTCGTGGGGAAGGTCTTATATGGATGGCTGAGTTTCTCACGTCTGTACGATGATGCCGTCTGGACAGATATTTGGTTGGGAGAGTTATATGGTAGTTTTTTTGAGGAACAGAGAGACATGGTAGTTTGGATTTTTTTTAGAAACGGAGAGACATGGTTTGGATTTGTTTGGGGACATTGGACCTTTTTTTCCTGGGGTGGCGCCATCGATCATGGGATGGTCCATCATGTACGTGTGTAATGGCCCAACTTCCAATTTGTATGCGAATGCATTTTTATGATCCATATTGAACATGAAGCCATCATTGCAAGGCATGGACCCACTTGGTTTATGAAGATCTAATGGCTATGCTTTGTCATGACACTGAATTAAAGGTCGGATATTTCTAATTATTCTGAGTTTTTAGAAGATAATTATCTTTATTTTGATGACCCCATCAAGCACTTTTTATATATAAATAGATAATAGTTCTTATGGTTCGTAGGAAAGGCCTACTAAATATTATAGGACAAGACGGATTACATTTAATATCAAGTACATTAAGATCCACGGGCCCATAATTTTTATTAGCAATTATAAGCACATCATTTGTTCTACCCAATGGTTTCTTAATAGTTGAATCCGCTAAGTGCAAAGGGAACATTCATTCATATCGGTGAGACCTAGCACATCACATAAAGATTTTGGTATAGTAGAGACGCTAGCACCTACATCACACAAAGCATTACATTCATAATCTTTAATTTTAATTTTAATAGTAAGTTCCCATTCGTCATGCAACTTTCTAGGTATAGAAACCTCCAATTCTAACCTTTCATCATAGTCTATTATCATAGCTTATACAATATGTTTAGTAAACGCTTTATTTTGTTCATAAGCATTAGGTGAATTCATCATGGATTGCAACCAGGAAATACACTCGATCAAAGAAAAAATTTCATAATTAAAGTCCTTGTAATCCAAAGTAGTGGGCACATCACTATTTAAAGCTTTGACCTCTCCAATCCCACTTTTATCATTTTTATCATTAAGATCATCATCCTCCGAACAATTGGGACTCCTTCTAGCTAAAGTTGACTCTTCTCCGGTCCCTTCTTCATCAAGTTTATATTACTAAACAAAGATTTAATGGGTGAGACACCAATCATTTTAATATCTTCATCATGATTACGGCACAAACCAGGTGGAATAGCCTTTTCTAGGAATTCTTGCTTAACTCTCAACCTAGTGGTTCTCTCTTTACTTTCCTTAATTGAGACATAGATAGCTTTAATAGACTAATTAATATAATGCTTAGGTGGAAAACATTTAGATTTAAGAGTGTCCACATCATGAACAAATCTATCCATGTTCCTAGCCATATCACCAACTTTATTCAAATTTTCTTCTATCTTGGCATTGAAAACCTTTTGAGAACTAATGAATTCTTTAATGTTGTTCTCAAGATCAGTAGGTATCCTATTATTATTATTATTATTATTATTATTATTATTATTATTATTATTATTATTATTATTATTATTATTATTATTATTATTATAAGAGTTTCCATAGGAATTACCATATTATTAGAGGAATTTCCAGGGTACTATCTGGGATTAAAAGTACCTCTATAAGCATTGTTGTTAAAATTATTTGTAGAGACAAAATTCACATCAATAGAATCATTATTTTTCTAAGGTCACATCAGTAGGATCAACATAAGCATCTTTACTACCAACCATTTTCATAAGGGCATCCATTTTATCACTCAAAGTAGTAATTTCTTCAACATAATGTACCTTCTTACTGGTTGGAGCTATTTTGGTGTGCCATTGAGAGTAATTTGCCATTATATTATCAACGAGTTTTGTAGCTTCTCCCAATGTTATTTCCATAAAGGTACCACCTACAGCAAAGTCTAGAAGATTTCTTGACACAAAATTTAGTCTCGCATTTTTTTTTGGATTGTCATCCATAAGCTTGGGACAATTTCTAATCATTAATTTCATTCTCCCCCAAGATTATGCAACATGTTCATGTTCAAGTTGCTTAAAGTTCATAATTTGATTTCTATGAGAAATAATCTTAGCGGGAGGAAAATATTTGGCAATAAATGCATCCTTACACTTATCCCATGAATCAATACTATTTGTAGGCAAGGACGAAAACCAAGTTTTAGCACAATCTCTTAGCAAGAAAGGAAATAATTTCAACTTTATAATATCATTATCCACATCTTTTTTCTTTGGCATTTCACATAATTCAACGAAAGGATTAAGATGGGATGCAGCATCTTCATTAGGATTTCCAGAAAATTGTTCTTTCATAAAAGATTTAGCAATGCAGCACTAATATCACATGACTCCGCACTAGTGGCGGGAGGAGCAATTGGAGTACTAATAAAATCATTATTATTAGTATTTGAAAAGTCACACAACTCGGTATTTTCATGGGACATAGTGACAAGCAAGCATATGAGCAAACTAGCAAAGAAAATATTTTGTGTTTTTGTATTTCTAATGAGAAGCGGGGGAGATGAAAATGAGAGGCAAAGGAAAATAAAAATTAGAGCAAGTAGATGATAGTTTGTGCGAAGGTACTTGATAGGTTTTGATGATGTCTCCCCGGTAACGGTGCCAGATATTCTTCCTACTACTTGTGAGCTATGTTGGGTTTTTCCCCGAAGAGGAGAGGAGATGTAACATAGTAGAGATAAGTATTTCCCTCGGTGAGAACCAAGGTATCAATATATTAGGAGAATCACAGAAAGCCTCATGAATAGCACTACACATACAAAAGCAAATACCTGCACCCAACGCGGGAAGAGGGTTGTCAATCCCCTTGAACTCGTTACTTGTAAGGATTAATTCTGATAGAGATAGATAGAAAAGTAAATTGCAAAACAAAATAAAGGAAATAAAATTGCAGCAAGGTATTTTGGGATCTTATATACGACAAAAGTACACCCAGGGGCCATAGTTTTCACTACAGGCTTCTCTCTTGAGCAGATTGCATACATTGGGCGAACGAATTACTGTTGGGCAATTGATAGAAAAGCGCACAGTTATGACGATATTCAAGGTAATAATTACCCAACTAGCATGACTCTAATATTACCATCCTCATATCTCAAAACAATTATCAAGCATCAAATTGATCATAGCATCCAATTCACTTCCTATGATAGTTTTTATTATACCCAACTTGGATGCCCATCATTCTAGGACCAAATTTATAACCATAGTAAATACCATGCTGTTCTAAAAGATTCTCAAAATAATATAAGTGAAGCATGAGAGATCAACAATTTCTACAAAATCAAGCCACCGCCGTGCTCTAAAAAGTATAAGTGAAGCACTAGAGCAAAACTATCTAGCTCAAAAGATATAAGTGAAGCACATAGAGTATTCTAATAAATTCTAAATCATGTGTGTCTCTCCCAAAAGGTGTGTACAGAAAGGATGATTGTGGTAAACTAAAAAGCAAAGACTCATATCATACAAGACGCTCCAAGCAAAACACATATCATGTGGTGAATAAAAATATAGCTCCAAGTAAAGTTACCGATAGACGAAGACGAAAGAGGGGATGCCTTCCGGGGCATCCCCAAGCTTAGGCTTTTGGTTGTCCTTGGATTATCTTGGGGTGACATGGGCATCCCCAAGCTTAGGCTCTTGCCACTCCTTATTCCATAGTCCATCAAATCTTTACCCCAAACTTGAAAACTTCACAACACAAAACTCAACAGGAAATCTCATGAGCTCCATTAGTGCAAGAAAGAAAAACCACCACATAAGGTACTATAATGAACTTATTCTTTATTTGTATTGGTTTAAACCTACTTTATTCCAACTTCTCTATGGTTCATACCCCCCGATACTAGCCATAGATGCATCAAAATAAGCAAACAACACACGAAAAACAGAATCTGTCAAAAACAGAACAGTCTATAGTAATCTATAACTTTAGAATACTTCTGGAACTCTAAAAAATCCTACCAAAATAGGAAGTCCGAGGCAATTTGCCTATTTATCTACTTCAAAAAGAATCAACTAAAAATCACGTTTCTGTGATTTATTAAAATTACGCAAAAGTTTCTGTTTTTCAGTAGAATTAAATTAACTCTCACCCAAGATGATCCTATAGGTTCTACTTGGCACAAACACTAATTAAAACATAAAACCACATCTAAATAGAGGCTAGAAGATTTATTTATTACTAAACAGGAACAAAAAGTAAATAACAAAAATAAAATTGGGTTGCCTCCCAACAAGCGCTATCGTTTAACGCCCCTAGCTAGCCATTGATAATTTCAATGATGCTCACATGAAAGGAAGCACAATAAGAGCATCATGAAACATGTGACAAACACATCTAAGTCTAACATACTTCCTATGTATAGGCATCTTATAGGAGAACAAATTATCATAGCAAGCAAAAACTAGCATATGCAAGGAAGCGGAAAGAAACAATAGCAATCTCAACATAACGAGAGGTAATTTAGTAACATGAAAATTTCTAAAATCACAATTTCCTCTCTCATAATAATTACATGTGGGATCATAAGAAAATTCAACAAAATATCTATCACATAAAATATTTTCAACATGATCCACATGCATGCAAAGTTGACACTCTTCCAAGATAGTGGGATTAACATTAACTAAAGTCATGACCTCTCCAAACCCCCTTTTATCAAAAATTTCATAAGATTGAGCATTCTCCAAATATGTGGGATCTAAAGTTGACACTCTTCCAAACCCACTTTCAATAATATTGCAAACACTATTATCAATCTCATATTCATCATGGGGCTTGAATAAATTTTCAAGATCATAAGAAGAATCACCCCAATCACAATCATTGCAACAAGTAGTAGACATAGCAAAATTAGCATCCCCAAGCTTAGGGTTTTGAATATTATTAGCACAATTGACATCAATAGAATTTATAATAAAATCATTGCAATCATGCTTTTTATTCAAAGATCTATCGTGAATCGCTTCATAAAGTACTTCATCACAATTTTCAGATTCACGAATTTCAAGCAAAACCTCATAAAGATAATCTAGTGCACTCAACTCACTAGCAATAGGTTCATCATAATTGGATCTCTTAAAGAGATTAGCAAGTGGATGAGGATCCATAAATTTTTAGCAAGTGAAGATGCAAGCAAAAAGAAGGTACATGGTAACACAAGATCGAACGGAAGGAGGGCAAAGAAAAGGCAAAGGTGAAGTGGGGGAGAGGAAAACGAGAGGCAAATGGCAAATAATGTAATGCGAGGGAGATGAGTTTGTGATGGGTACTTGGTATGTTTTGACTTGCGAGAAGACCTCCCTAGCAACGGCGCCAGAAATCCTTCTTGCTACCTCTTGAGCACTGCGTTGGTTTTCCCTTGAAGAGGAAAGGGTGATGCAGCAAAGTAGCGTAAGTATTTCCCTCAGTTTTTGAGAACCAAGGTATCAATCCAGTAGGAGGCTCCACAGAAGTCACTCGTACCTACACAAACAAACAAGAACCTCGCAACCAACGCGATAAAGGGGTTGTCAATCCCTTCACGGTAACTTGTGAAAGTGAGATCTGATAGAGATAATAAGATAAGATAAATATTTTTGGTATTTTTATGATATAGATGGAAAAGTAAAGATGCAAAATAAAAGTAGATGGGAAACTTATATGATAAAAGATAGACCCGGGGGGGCATAGGTTTCACTAGTGGCTTCTCTCAACATAGCATAAGTATTACGGTGGGTGAACAAATTACTATCGAGCAATTGATAGAAAAGTGCATAGTTATGAGATTATCTAGGCATGATCATGTATATAGGCATCATGTCCATGACAAGTAGATCGACTCCTGCCTGCATCTACTACTATTACTCCACACATCGACCGACTCCTGCCTGCATCTAGAGTATTAAGTTCATGAAGAACAGAGTAACGCATTAAGAAAGATGACATGATGTAGAGGGATAAAGTCAAGCAATATGATATAAACCCCATCTTTTTATCCTTGATGGCAACAATACAATATGTGCCTTGCTGCCCCTGCTATCACTGGGAAAGGACACGGCAAGATTGAACCCAAAGCTAAGCACTTCTCCCATTGCAAGAAAGATCAATCTAGTAGGCCAAACCAAACTGATAATTCGAAGAGACTTGCAAAGATAACCAATCATGCATAAAAGAATTCAGAGAAGATTCAAATATTTCTCATAGATAAACTTGATCATAAACCCACAATTCATTGGATCTCGACAAACACACCGCAAAAAGAGTTACATCGAATAGATCTCCAAGAAGATCGAGGAGAACTTTGTATTGAGATTCAAAGAGAGGGAAGAAGCCATCTAGCTAATAACTATGGACCCAAAGGTCTGTGGTAAACAACTCACAACTCATCGGAGAGGCCTTGGAGATGATGTAGAGGCCCTCCCTGGTCGATTCCCCCTCAGGCGGAGCGCCGGCGAAGGCTCCAAGATGGTATCTTGCGGATACAGAAGGTTGCGGCGATGGAAATAGTTTTTCGGGGTGCTCCTGGATGATCTCGGGGTACGTGGATATATATGGGAGGAAGAAGTAGGTCAGTGAAGCCATGAGGGGCCCATGAGGGTGGGGGGCACGCCCACCCCCTAGGGCGCGCCCTCCTGCCTTGTGGCTTCCTCATCTGCTGCTTGACGTCCACTCCAAGTCTCCTAATTGTGTTTGTTACAAAAAGATCGCTCCCGAAGGTTTCATTCCATTTGGACTCCGTTTGATATTCCTTTTCTTCGAAACACTAAAATAGGCAAAAAACAACAATTCGGGTTGGGCCTCCGTTTAGTAGGTTAGTCCCAAAAATGATATAAAAGTGTAAAGTAAAGCCCATAAACATCCAAAATGGGTAATATAATAGCATGGAACAATAAAAAATTATAGATACGTTGGAGACGTATTGATAACCCACAAGTGTAGGGAATCGCAACAACTTTCGAGGGTAATGTATTCAACCCAAATTTATTGATTCGACACAAGGGGAGCCAAAGAATATTCTTAAGTATTAGCAGTTGAGTTGTCAATTCAACCACACCTGGATAACTTAGTATCTGCAGCAAAGTATTTAGTAGCAAAGTGGTATGATAATAAAGGTAACAGTGGCAAAAGTAAAGATAGTAGTTTTGTAATGATTGTAACAGTAGCAACGGAAAAGTAAATAAGTGAAACACAAGATGTGAAAAGCTCGTAGGCATTGGATCAGTGATGGATAATTATGTCGGATGCGATTCCTCGTGTAATAGCTGTAACATAGGGTGACACCGAACTAGCTCCAATTCATCAATGTAATGTAGGCATGTATTCCGAATATAGTCATACATGCTTATGGAAAAGAACTTGCATGACATCTTTTGTCCTACCCTCCCGTGGCAGCGGGGTCCTAACGGAAACTAAGGGATATTGAGGCCTCCTTTTAATAGAGAACCGGAACAAAGAATTAGCACTTAGTGAATACATGAACTCCTCAAACTACGGTCATCACCGAGAAGTATCCCGATTATTGTCACTTCGGGGTTGTCGGATCATAACACATAATAGGTGACTATAGACTTGCAAGATAGGATCAAGAACACACATATATTCATGAAAACATAATAGGTTCAGATTTGAAATCATGGCACTCGGGCCCTAGTAACAAGCATTAAGCATAACAAAGTCATAGCAACATCAATCTCAGAACATAGTGGATACTAGGGATCAAACCCTAACAAAACTAACTTGATTACATGGTAAATCTCATCCAACCCATCACCGTCCAGCAAGTCTACGATGGAATTACTCACGCACGGCGGTGAGCATCATGAAATTGGTGATGGAGGATGGTTGATGATGACGATGGCGATGAATCCCCCTCTTCGAAGCCCCGAACGGACTCTAGATCAGCCCTCCCGAGAGAGATTAGGGCTTGGCGGCGGCTCCGTATCGTAAAAGGCGATGAAACTTTCTCTCTGATTTTTCTCTCCGCAAAACGGAATATATGGAGTTGGAGTTGAGGTCGGTGGAGCCTCAGGGGGCCCACGAGACAGGGGGTGCGCCTAGGGGGGTGGGCGCGCCCCCACCCTCGTGGACAGGGTGTGGCCCCCCTAGTCTTGATTCTTTTGCCAGTATTTTTATATTTTCCAAAACTTGTCTCCGTGGATTTTCAGGTCATTCCGAGAACTTTTGTTTTCTACACATAAAACAACGTGATGGTAGTTCTGCTGAAAAGAATGTCAGTCCGGGTTAGTTTCATTCAAATCATGCAAGTTAGAGTCCAAAACAAGGGCAAAAGTGTTTGGAAAAGTAGATAAATTGGAGACATATCAACTCCCCCAAGCTTAAACCTTTGCTTGTCCTCAAGCAATTCAGTTGATAAACTGAAAGTGATAAAGAAAAACTTTTACAAACTCTGTTTGCTCTTGTTGTTGTAAACATGTAAAACCAGCGTTCAGGTTTTCAGCAAGTATTATGAACTAACCATACGCACAGTAACACCCAGGTCTCACAATTACTATTATCAATGGCATAATCAGCTAGCGAGCCATAATAATAAAACTCGGATGACAACACTTTCTCAAAATAATCATAATATGATATAACAAAAATGGTATCTCGCTAGCCCTTTCTGAGACCGCAAAACATAAATGCAGAGTACCTTTAAAGATTAAGGACTGACTAAACATTGTAATTCATGGTAAAAGAGATCCAGTCAAGTCATACCCAGTATAAACCAATAGTAATGAATGCAAATGACAGTGTGCTCTCCAGCGAGTGCTTTTTAATAAGAAGGTGATGGCTCAACATAAAAGTAAATAGATGGGCCATTCGCAGAGTGAAGCAGGGATTTGTTTAGGTGTCAGAGCTCGATTTTAAAATAGAGATTGAATAACATTTTGAGCGGCATACTTTCAGTGTCAACGCAACAACTATGAGATGGCTATATCTTCCATACTACATGAATTATAGGCGGTTCCAAACAGAATGGTAAAAGTTTATACTCCCCCACCACCAACAAGCATCAATCCATGGCTTGCTCGAAACAACGAGTGCCTCCAACTAACAACAGCCCTGGGGGAGTTTTGTTTAATTATTTTGATTTGCTTTGATCTTTTTGGATCATGGGACCTGGCATCCCGGTTACCGGCCCTTTCTCGTGAATGAGGAGCAGAGTCCACTCCTATTGAGAATAACCCACCTAGCATGGAAGATACAGGCAGCCCTAGTTGAAACATGAGTTGCTCGAGCATACAAAATAGAATTTCATTTGAAGATTTGGAGTTTGGCACATACAAATTTACTTGGAACGGCAGGTAAATACAACATATAGGAAGGTATGGTGGACTCATATGGAATAACTTTGGGGTTTATGGAGTTTGGATGCACAAGCAGTATTCCCGCTTAGTACAGGCGAAGGCTAGCAAAAGACCGGGAAGCGACCAACTGAGAGAGCGACAACAGTAATGAACATGCATTATAATTAATTCACACCGAGTATAAGCATGAGTAGGATATAATCTACCATGAACATAAATATCATGAAGGCTATGTTGATTTGTTTCAACTACATGCATGAACATGTGCCAAGTCGAGTCACTCAATTCATTCAAAGGAGGATACCATCCCATCATACCACATCATAATCATTTTAATAGCATGTTGGCACGCAAGGTAAACCATTATAACTCATAGCTAATCAAGCATGGCACAAGCAGCTATAATCTCTAAATGTCATTGCAAATATGTTTACTTCCTAATAAGCTGAATCAGGAACGATGAACTCATCATATTTACAAAAACAAGAGAGGTCGAGTTCATACCGGTTTCTCTCATCTCAATAAGTCCATCATATATCGTCATTATTGCCTTTCACTTGCACGACCGAATGATATGTATAATAATAATAGTGCGCGTGCATTGGACTAAGCTGGAATCTGCAAGCATTCAACTCAAGAGAGAAGACAAGTAATGTGGGCTCCAAGTTAAATCAACAATCATGCATATGAGAGCCACTAAACATTTTCAATATGGTCTTCTACTCTCGACCCCCAAAGGAAAGAAAAGAAAATAAAACTATTTACACGGGAAAACTCCCAACAAGTAAGAAGAACGAGAAATCTTTTTGGGTTTTCATTTTAATTCTACTACAAGCATAGAAATTAAACTAACTAATTTTTTTTGGTTTTTCTTAAGGTTTATCAAACACACAAGAAGAAAGCGAGAAAAAGAAAATTAAACTGGTATGGATAATACAATGAAAGAGTATGAGCACTGACAACTAGAATAGTGTGTGAACAAGAATGTAAAGTCGGTGAGAAATACGTACTCCCCCAAGCTTAGGCTTTTGGCCTAAGTTGGTTTACTGCAAGGGACCTCAGCTACTCTCCCCGGTGTACTGAGGGGTGAAATTAGGATACCACTGGCTGGCCATCTCCTCCGGATCCCACTGGTAAGATGATGCACAATAAGGGTCCAGTGCAGGTTCCGGCTCAGGCTCGGGTTCTGGAGTGGATGCTTGGCCTCGATGAGCGTACACCGCTTCCGGCGTGACAAGAAAATTATCTGCAATCAAATCAAACAACAGAGGCACAGGCAAAATAATAGTCTCATTGTGTTTCTTATTAAATCTCAGGTTATACAGGAGCATCTTATCTTCGTTGTCAACAATGAACTCATGTGCTACCATGCTCTTGTAATCTAAAATGTAAGGAGGCAATTTTGTCTCCTCTTTCTCATGGTGCCTAATAGGTATCTCAAAATATCTAGCAAGACGTGCAGCATAGATACCTCCAAAGATGGGGCCTTTTGTACGATTCAAGCTTAACCGTTTAGCAATGACAACACCCATACTAAAACTATTATCTCCAAACAAGGCATGGTGAAGAATAATAATATCAGGAACATTGGAGTTTCCACTATTTCCACGACCAATCAAGCATCTACTAGCAAATATGGCAAAGTAGCGTAAAACAGGAAAGTGTATGCTAGAGATTCTCGCATCGGAACCCTTCTTTGGATCCCCCACAGTGATAGTGTTAACAAAACCATCCACATCTCTTTGATGTGGTTCATCTAATTTTCCCTCAAAGGGTATCCTACATACCGCGCAAAAATTACGTAAAGACATTTCCCTGAATTCATCATATAAATGAAATGATACTGAAGGCGGTGACTTCTTAGGATAATAATAAAAGTTTTGCACGAAAGTATTGGTGAGTAAGAGATACTGATCGATCTGGTCATGGAGGAAATCGGTGAGGCCTACATTTTCAACTAAGGAGTAAAAGTCTTCATAAATTCTGGCTTCTCTCAAGAAATTATCGCATGGCCATTCACACCGCCGTACTTCCGCTATGCGAGGAAGATTATACTTGGCCTTTTCCTTCTCTTTAGCTTGTTTTTCCTGGGAGCCTTGGCTAGAAGAGCCCCTCAAAAATCTCCTTAACATTTTTGAAAATTTCTGAAATTTTAGTAACTTCAAAATAAAAGTGAATAAAACTAAACAAGATTGGTAGAAACTACTCCTACAAGTGCCTAGAGCCTATATCATGCATTAGAATTACTTGGGACCTCATAAATTTAACATGCAAGCTCAAGAACATGGTCACCTATGCAACAAAATTTTGCAATGAATAAAGCACTAGAACAAACTAATTGGACCAATGGAGGAGTCACATACCAAGCAAAAATCTCCTAAAGAAGTTTTGTGAATGGAGCTTTGAGCAAGGAGATCAAAAACCGCAGCAAAATGAGCTAGAACTCGTGCTTGAGCTGGATGGGGATTTTTTGGGGAAGAAGATGGAGTATGTGGGTGTTGGCATAAGTGGAGGGGGGCCACCATGGGCCCACGAGACAGGGGGCGCGCCCAGGGGGTATGGGCGCGCCCTCCACCCTCGTGGCCAGGTGCTTGCCACTCCTGCAGTGTTTTTAGTGCCTAAAATCCTCAAATATTCCATAAAAACATACTAAATTTGCAGGGCATTTGGAGCACTTTTATTTTCGGGATATTTTTTATTGCACGGGTAATTCAGAAAACAGACCGATAATACTATTTTTGCTTTATTTATTCTAAATAACAGAAAGTAAAAGGAGGGTACAGAAGGTTGTGCCTTCTAGTTTTATCCATCTCATGATCATCAAAATGAATCCACTAACAAGGTTGATCAAGTCTTGTTAACAAACTCATTCCGAATAACACGAAACTAGAGAAATTTTGAATAACACTAGGTTACCTCAACGGGGATATGAACATCCCCAATAATAAGAATATCATACTTTTTCTTGACAGTAGGAAGAGGAAATTCAAAACCTCCAATAATGGTAGTTGGACTTTTTCCAATAGAATTGATGCTATGGACTCGAGATTGTTTCCTCGGAAAGTGTACCGTATGCTCATTACCATTAACATGAAAAGTGACATTGCCTTTGTTGCAATCAATAACAGCCCCTGCAGTATTCAAAAAGGGTCTACCAAGGATAATCGACATACTATCGTCCTCGGGAATATCAAGAATAACAAAGTCCATTAAGATAGTGACATTTGCAACCACAATAGGCACATCCTCACAAATACCGACAGGTATAGCAGTTGATTTATCAGCCATTTGCAAAGATATTTCAGTAGGTGTCAACTTATTCAATTCAAGTCTACGATATAAAGAGAGAGGCATAACACTAACACCGGCTCCAAGATCACATAAAGCAGTTCTAACATAATTTCTTTTAATGGAGCATGGTATGGTTGGTACCCCTGGATCTCCAAGTTTCTTTGGTATTCCACCTTTAAAGGTATAATTAGCAAGCATAGTGGAAATTTTAGCTTCCGGTATCTTTCTTTTGTTTGTAATGATATCCTTCATATACTTAGCATAAGGACTTGCTTTAAGCATATCAGTTAAGCGCATATGTAAGAAAATAGGTCTAATCATTTCAGCAAAGTGCTCAAAATCCTCATCATCCTTTGTCTTGGATGGTTTAGGAGGAAAGGGCATGGGTTTCTAAACCCATGGTTCTCTTTCTCTATCGTGCTTCCTAGCAACAAAATCTCTCTTATCATAACGTTGATTCTTTGATTATGGGTTATCAGGATCAACAACGGGTTCAACCTCTACTTCATTATTATTGCTAGGTTGAGCATCAACATGAACATTATCATTAACATTACCACTAGGTTCATGTTCATCACCTGATTGTGTTTCAGCATCAGAAATAGAGATATCATTGGGATTCTCAGGTGTGTCTACAACAGGTTCACTAGAAGCATGCAAAGTCCTATCGTTTTTCTTTTTCTTCCTTTTGGAAGAACTAGGTGCCTCTAACTTATTTCTCTGAGAATCTTGCTCGATTCTCTTAGGGTGGCCTTCAGGATACAAAGGTTCCTGAGTCATTTTACCAGTTCTAGTAGCCACTCTAACAGCAAAGTCATGTTTATTATTTAATTCACCAAGCAAATCATTTTGAGCTTTAAGTACTTGCTTAGCTTGAGTGGCAACCACAGAAGCATATTTGCTAACGAGTTTAAGTTCACCTTTAACTCTAGCCATATAATCACTCAAGCGTCCTATCTCGAAAGCATTATTCTTTAATTCTCTACCAACATAAGCATTAAAACTTTCTTGTCTAGCCGTAAAGTCATCAAATTCATCTAAGCATGGGCTATGAAATTTAGTAGAGGGGATTTCAACTTTATCATATCTATAGAGAGAATTTACCTTCACTACCCGTGTCGGGTTATCAAGACAATGTGGTTCTTCAACAGGTGGTTATTAAGACCATGTATTTCTTCAATAGGAGGTAAATTCTTAACGTCTTCAGCTTTAATACCTTTTTCTTTCATTGATTTCTTTGCCTCTTGCATATCTTCAGGACTGAGAAATAGAGCACCTCTCTTCTTCGGAGTGGGTTTAGGAATAGGCTCAGGAGTTGGCTCAATTGGCTCAGGAATTGCCTCGGGAATTGGCTTAGGAAGGGTCCAATTATTTTCATTAGTCAACATATTATTCAATAGTAATTCAGCTTCGTCGACTGTTCTTTCCCTGAAAACACAACCAGCACAACTATCCAAGTAGTCCTTGGAAGCATCGGTTAGTCCATTATAAAAGATATCAAGTATTTCATTTTTCTTAAGAGGATGATCAGGCAAAGCATTAAGTAATCGGAGAAGCCTCCCCCAAGCTTGTGGGAGACTCTCTTCTGTGATTTGCACAAAATTATATATTTCCCGCAAGGCAGCTTGTTTCTTGTGAGCAAGGAAATATTTAGCAGAGAAGTAATAAATCATATCCTGGGGACTACGCACACAACCAGGATCAGGAGAATTAAACCAAGTCTTAGCATCACCCTTTAATGAGAACGGAAATATCTTAAGGATATAATAATAGCGAGACTTCTCATCATTAGTAAATAGGGTAGCTATATCATTCAACTTGGTAAGATGTGCCACAACAGTTTCAGATTCAAGGCCATAAAAAGGATCAGATTCAACCAAAGTAATTATTTCAGGATCAACAGAGAATTCATAATCCTTATCAGTAACACAGATAGGTGAAGTAGCAAAAGCAGGGTCAGGTTTCATTCTAGCATTAAGAGATTTCTACTTCCATTTAGCTAATAACTTCTTAAGATCATATCTATCTTTGCAAGCAAAGATAGCTCTAGCAGCTTCCTCTTCCATAACATAACCCTCAGGGACAACAGGTAATTCATAATCAGGGGGAGAACTTTCATCATCACTATCATCAATAATAGCATCTTCAATAATTTCATTCTCTCTAACCCTAGCAAGTTGTTCATCGAGAAATTCACCTAATGGCAAAGTAGTATCACGCACAGAAGTAGTTTCATCATAAGTATCATGCATAGCAGAAGTGGCATCATCAATAACATGCGACATATCAGAATTCATAGCAGTAGCAGGTTTAGGTGTCGCAAGATTACTCAAAACAGAAGAAGAATCTAGTGCAGAGCTAGAGGGCAGTTCCTTACCTCCCCTCATAGTTGAGGGAAAAATCTTAGTTATTTCGTCTTTCAAGTTCCTCATAGTGATTAGCGATATAAATCCCAAGTGACTCAAAGAATAGAGCTATGCTCCCCGGCAATGGCGCCAGAAATTAGTCTTGATAACCCACAAGTGTAGGGGATCGCAACAGCTTTCGAGGGTAAAGTATTCAACCCAAATTTATTGATTCGACACAAGGGGAGCCAAAGAATATTCTTAAGTATTAGCAATTGAGTTGTCAATTCAACCACACCTGGATAACTTAGTATCTGCAGCAGAGTATTTAGTAGCAAAGTGGTATGATAATAAAGGTAACAGTGGCAAAAGTAAAGATAGTAGTTTTGTAATGACTGTAACAGTAGCAACGGAAAAGTAAATAAGCGAAACACAAGATGTGTAAAGCTCGTAGGCATTGGATCAGTGATGGATAAATATGTCGGATGCGATTCCTCATGTAATAGCTATAACATAGGGTGACACACAACTAGCTCCAATTCATCAATGTAATGTAGGCATGTATTCCGAATATAGTCATACGTGCTTATGGAAAAGAACTTGCATGACATCTTTTGTCCTACCCTCCCGTGGCAGCGGGGTCCTAACGGAAACTAAGGGATATTAAGGCCTCCTTTTAATAGAGAACCGGAACAAAGCATTAGCACTGAGTGAATATATGAACTCCTCAAACTACGGTCATCATTGAGAAGTATCCCGATTATTGTCACTTCGGGGTTGTCGGATCATAACACATAATAGGTGACTATAGACTTGCAAGATAGGATCAAGAACACACATATATTCATGAAAACATAATAGGTTCAGATCTGAAATCATGGCACTCGGGCCCTAGTGATAAGCATTAAGCATAGCAAAGTCATAGCAACATCCATCTCAGAACATAGTGGATACTAGGGATCAAGCCCTAACAAAACTAACTTGATTACATGGTAAATCTCATCCAACCCATCACAGTCCAGCAAGCCTACGATGGAATTACTCATTCACGGCGGTGAGCATCATGAAATTGGTGATGGAGGATGGTTGATGATGACGACGGTGACAAATCCCCCTCTCCGGAGCCCCGAACGGACTCCAGATCAGCCCTCCCGAGAGAGATTAGGGCTTGGTGGCGGCTCCGTATCGTAAAACGCGATGAAACTTTCTCTTTGATTTTTTCTCCACGAAACGGAATATATGGAGTTGGAGTTGAGGTCGGTGGAGCCTCAGGGGGCCCACAAGACAGGGGGGCGCGCCCAGGGGGTGGGCGCGCCCCCACCCTCGTGGACATGGTGTGGGCCCCTGGTCTTGATTCTTTTGCTAGTATTTTTTATATTTTCCAAAACTTGTCTCCGTGGATTTTCAGGTCATTCCGAGAACTTTTGTTTTCTACACATAAAACAACATCATGGCAGTTCTGCTGAAAACAACGTCAGTCTGGGTTAGTTTCATTCAAATCATGCAAGTTAGAGTCCAAAACAAGGGCAAAAGTGTTTGGAAAAGTAGATACGTTGGAGACGTATCACGTATCACATTGCGGCTCGGCGAATGCGCAAGCTGCTTTGCTCATGGCACGGGAGCTCTTTTGCTACCGCCTAAGCGATGACTTATACGAGGAGTGGCTCACGTGCATCGCCGAGCTCGTCAGCGCCGACGGAGACTCCACTGCGCCGGCATGCTCACTGCCTCAGCAGCCGCCTGCTGCAGGCGACGTGGCTCACGGGGCACCTCCACCACCTCCAGCCCAGGGCGCCATCGTCGAACCAAGGCGAGCGGCACCATGGCGCGACCCGTAGTGTTAGGTGCCTACGCGTGAAGAAGTGAGCTGTCAAGTGGTGCAGCGGCCCCAAGAAGATGCACCTGCGCTCCTAGAACCTCCATGTCAAGACCGTGTGCCGCCAGTGGTGGTGGCACGCGAGCACCAAGACCAGGCTCCACCACCCCGACGGGTTCCTATGACCACAACAGGGTGCATGATTATCATAGCTTTGTATTTCTCTCCTATCTATCCGTTTGGTTTGGATAACTAGATAGATTTATCTTTCAATGGGAGAGGTGCTTTGTGATGGATTCAATCTTGTGGTGCTTTATATCCCAGTGACAAAGTAGGGGACAAGACACGTATTTATATTGTTGCCATTAAGGGGAAAACGATGGGGTTTATTCATATTTGTTGGATTTACTTTGTCTACATCATGCCATCTTGCTTAAGGCATTACTCCATTTTTATGAACTTAATACTCTAGATGCATGCTGGATAGTGGTCGATGGGTGGAGTAATAGTAGTAGATGCAGGCAGGAGTCGGTCTACTTGTCTTGGACGTGATGCCTATATACACGATCATTGCCTTGAATATCGTCATAACTAGGTGCTACTTCTTGAGCTTGCATTGGTTTTCCCTTGAAGAGGAAAGGGTGATGCAGCAAAGTAGAGATAAGTATTTCCCTCGGTTAAGAACCAAGGTATCAATCCAGTAGGAGGAACACACAAGTTTCCAATAATTGCACCTACACAAACTAACAAATACTTGCACCCAACACAATAAACGGGTTGTCCATCCCTACACAGCTACTTGTAAGGATGAGATCTGATAGTCATAGATATAAAAGACAAATAAAAGTGTGAAATATAATAAAAGTAAATAAATTGCAGCAAGATATTTTTGTGTTTTTGATTTTGTAGATCTGGAAATAATATGATAAAAGATAGACCCGAGGGCCATAGTTTTCACTAGAGGCTTCTCTCTTGAAAGAAAGCATATTGTGGGTAAACAAATTACTGTAGAGCAATTGATAGAAAACCGCATAGTTACAATGATATCCAAGGCAATGATCATGTATATAGGTGATGTCGCTTGAAACTGCATCGGTATTTCCCCAAAGAGGAAGGGATGATGCAGTACAGCTACGGCATATATTTCCCTCAGTTATGAAACCAAGGTATCAATCCAGTAGGAGAACCAAGCAACACTATGTAAACTGTACCTGCACAAAGAACGAATACTTGCAACCCAAAGCGTAAGAGGGGTGGTCAATCCCTCCTGGGTAACGGCGCCAGAAATTGGCAAGTTAACGGGAAAATATTTGTGACAGATTGGATAAATAGCTCTCGATAAAACACAAAATAAAGTAAGTAATAAAACAATGCAACAAGGTATTTTTGTGTTTCTGGAATAATAGATCTGAAAATAAAAGCAAATAAAAATATATCTCAAAGCAAATATGATAAAGAATAGACCCGGGGGCCGTATATTTCACTACTGGCTTCTCTCAAAAAATAGCACATGGTGGGTAAACAAATTACTATTGGGCAATTGATAGAAGATCGAATAATTATGACGATTGATACGTCAATTTTGCATCATGCTTTTATATTGATATTTATTGCATTATGGGCTGTTATTACACATTATATCACAATACTTATGCCTTTTCTCTCTTATTTTATAAGGTTTACATGAAGAGGGAGAATGCCGGCAGCTGGAATTCCAGACTGGAAAAGGAGCAAATATTAGAGACCTATTATGCACAACTCCAAAAGTCCTGAAACTTCACGGAGAATCATGTTGGAATAAATAAAAAATATTGGGTGAAGAAAGCACCAGAGGAGGGCCACACGCTATTCACAAGGGTGGAGGGTGTGCCCTACCCCCTGGGCGTGCCCCCTACCTTGTGGGCCACCTGGCAGGTGCTACGTCTTGAGATTGCGTTGGTTTTCCTTGAAGAGGAAAGGGTGATGCAGCAATAGTAGCGTAAGTATTTCCCTCAGTTTTTGTGAACCAAGGTATCAATCCAGTAGGAGGCTCCTCAAAAGTCCCACGCACCTACACAAACAAACAAAGAACTCGCAACCAATGCAATAAAGGGGTTGTCAATCCCTTCACGGCCACTTGCAAAAGTGAGATCTAATAGAGATAATATGATAAGATAAATATATTTTTGGTATTTTATAATATAGATGCAAAAGTAAAGATGCAAATAAAAGTAGATTGGAAGCAAATATGATAAGAGATAGACCTGGGGGCCATAGGTTTCACTAGTGGCTTCTCTCAAGATAGCATAAGTATTACGGTGGGTGAACAAATTACTGTCAAGCAATTGATAGAAAAGCGAATAATTATCAGATTATCTAGGCATGATCATGTATATAGGCATCACGTCCACAACAAGTAGACCGACTCCTGCCTGCATCTACTACTATTACTCCACACATCGACCGACTCCTACCTGCATCTAGAGTATTAAGTTCATAAGAACAGAGTAACGCCTTAAGCAAGATGACATGATGTAGAGGGATAAATTCATGCAATATGATATAAACCCCATCTTTTTATCCTCGATGGCAACAATACAATACATGCCATGCAACCCCTGCTGTCACTGGGTAAGGACACCACAAGATTGAACCCAAAGCTAAGAACTTCTCCCATGGCAAGAAAGATCAATCAAGTAGGCCAAACCAAACTGATAATTCAAAGAGACTTGCAAAGATAACTCAATCATACATAACAGAATTTAGAGGAGATTCAAATATTTCTCATAGATAAACTTGATCATAAACCCACAATTCATCGGATCTCGACAAACACACTGCAAAAAGAGTTTACATCGAATAGATCTCCACAAGAGAGGGGGGAACATTGTATTGAGATCCAAAAAGAGAGAAGAAGCCATCACTACAAAAAAAAGACACATCCGTGACATTTTGGGCCGAATGAATTTTTTTTCTGTCATACATATGACACTTCTATGACGATAATTGTGACAAAACCCAGTATCATCATAGATGTGGTGGGCTCCTACTTCTATGACAAAAAAACATGACAGAAAATGGGCTTTTCGTCCTGGGCGGGCCGGAGACGCAGCTGCATGACATTCTTTGGGCCGTCCATGACGGAAAAAACCGTGGTAGAAGCGAGGGGGAGGAAAATTTTGGGGAGTTGCCGGTTACGGTGGGAGGTCGGGGGCGGAGCGATGCGCGTTTCTCTCGTACAGGTACGAGCATGTGTGCGAGGCATTGGCTCTAACTAAACCCAAGCGAGGCGTTGGGCTCTAACTGAACCCGAGCAATTGCACTGCAGGCTACGCGTTACTGAACCCGAGCGATCGATCGATGGCTGTTAACTGAACCCGATGGAGTGATTCCTTCGCTACTGCTGCTAACTGAAGCCGATCGATTGGATGAACAGTGAGCATTGGGGGGGGGGGGGGTTGGATGAACAGTGAGCGGTGGCGTTGCCTCTGGATGAACAGGACCCCGTGGTGTGGAGGGCTGGATGAACAGTAGACGGTGGAAGGGTGGCCGTGGAGGGGTGGTTGAACAGGACCCCGTGGTGTGGAGGGCTGGATGTACAGTAGATGATGGAGGGCGGATGAACAGTACACGATGGAGGGGTGGTTGAATAGTAGCCGGTGGAGTAGCGCTGTGGAGGCTGGATGAACTGGAGCCCATGGAGGCTGGAGGAGGTCGACGGTAGCCCGTGGAGGCTGGAGGAGGTCGACGGTGGAGATGAACAGTATCCCGTGGAGTCTCGTTTTGCGGTACGCCACACCCCTCCCCCCGTTTCGACCGTAGCGCTCCAACACAAGTCCGTTTTGTCCGTTTTGTGGTACGCCACACCCCTCCCGATGAACAAGACCCCCATTTCGACCGTAGGAGGTCTGTTTCCTCCATTTTGCGGTATGCCACACCCCTCCCGATCAACAGGACCCCCGTTTTGACCGTAGGAGGTCCATTTCCTCCGTTTTGCGGTATGCCAGGCCCCTCCCGATCAACAGGACCCCGTTTCGAACGTGGCCGGTCGAACACAAGGTCGTTTCCTCCATTGTGCGGTATGCCAGGCCTCGTTTCCATCGCCTGTTCTGTCCAAGCCCTCCCGATGAACACGACCACGCATTCCGTTCCGACCCAGCCGATTGGCTCCCCATGAACACGACGACGATGCTATTTCTCCGTTCTGACCCAGCCATGTACGTATGCGCGATAGGCGTTAGAGACCCTGCCCGTATGTACGTAGGTGGCCGTATTTTCTTTCTTGCACCCTCGCCTCTGTATGTACGTGTACATGCTACGTGCGGGCCTCTACTACGACACGTGCGCGCCTCTACATCCACCAGTATATATGTACGTACACGTTCACGACCAGAATGACAACGCTACGTATGCTTCGACCAGGTGGGTCCCGACTGTCAGGCACTTGCGTGCGAAGATGTAGCTGGTGGGTCCCAGCAGTCAGGGGGGGCGAATCGTTTTTTTTCGGACGCACTTCCTTGCATGCGAAGATGTAATTGGTGGGTCCTAGCAGATAGGGGGAAACATTTTTTCGCTAAATATGGTGGCCCGTCCGGTGGGTCCCCGCTGTCAGGTGGAGGAATAATTATTTTGCACATAATAAGGAGGCACTTCCTTGCTGCGGTCGTGGACCCAGGTGTCAGCTTCTCCACGTACAGTCCACGTCCGATGGAAGCCATTCCTTGACCACGTTAACCACGCTGCACCGAGAGCACCAGGGCGGTGGACAACGGCGAGGCCTAGGAAGGGGACGACGTGGAGCCGGGGAAGATGCGGCAGTGGATGCCCACGCGTAGAGGAGTATGAGGGTTCACTCGTTCGGCTGCGGTGTGAGGCTGCCGTCGCCGTAGAATAACAGGGGGTGTGGGTGCGTAGAGGGATGGCCTGTCCAACGGTGGGAGTAGTAGGGGGCGGTGAAGCCTCTGCGACATCACAGCCGGCCACGGGCGGCAGGAGCAGGTGGCACGACCGGCGCTGCTTTGGGCGGCTGGAGCAAGAAGACCAGAGGTTGAAGAAGCACTACGGCCGTTGGATGGACATCGTACGGTCACTGGAGCTAGAATCGTTCATATATTGACTAAAGTTGACAAAGGCCTCCGTCCCAGTCAACTTAGTAGGCCCACAAGTCAGCCTCCCACCAAGGTTGGTCCCAGCTAGCAGGGGGGTATTCATTTTTTTGTGCGTAATAAGGAGGCACTTCCGGTGGGTCCGAGCTGATAGCTGGGGGGGACATTTTTTCGCAAAATACGGTGGCCCGTCGTGTGGGTCCCAGCAGTCAGGGGGAAACGTTTTTTTCACGAAATACTGGTGACCCGTCCGGTGGGTCCCTGCTGTCAGGTGGAGAAATAATTATTTTCTGCATAATAAGGAGGCACTTCCTTGCGGCTGCCGTGGACCCAGCTGTCAGCCTTTCCACGTACAGTACTCTTCCGATGGAAGTCGGTCGTTGACCACATTGACCACGCGGCGCCGAGAGCACCACGACGGTGGACGACGGCGAGGCCTAGGAAGGGGACGACGGGGAGCCGGGGAAGACGCGGCAGTGGAAGCCCACGCGGAGAGGAGTACGAGGGTTCGCTGGTTCGGCTGTGGTGTGAGGCTGCCGTCGCCGCAGGGCCTGGCCAGCAGTGGGAATAGTAGGGGGCGGTGAGGCCTCCGCGGCAGCACAGCCGGCCACGGGAGGCAGGAGCATGCGGCACGACCGGCGCTGCTTTGGGTGGCTGGAGCAAGAACACCAGAGGTTGAAGAATCACTACGGCCATTGGATGGCCATCGTACGGTCACTGGAGCTAGAATCGTTCGTATTGACTAAAGTTGACAAAGTCCCCCATCCCAGTCAACTTAGTAGGCCCAAAAGTCAGCCTCCCACCATGGTGGATCCCAGCTAGCAGGGGGAGTATTCATTTTTTTGTGCGTAATAAGGAGGCACTTCCGGTGGGTCCGAGCTGACAGCGCGGGGAAGGTTTTTTTCGCGAAATACGCTGGCCCGTCCGGTGGGTCCTAGTAGTCAGGGGGGAAACGTTTTTTTTCATGAAATAAGGTGGCCCGTCCGGTGGGTCCCTGCTGTCAGGTGGAGGAATAATTATTTTGCGCGTAATAAGGAGGCACTTCCTTGCGGCCGCCTCGACCCAGCTGTCAGCCTCTCCACGTACAGTACTCATCTGATGGAAGTTGGTCGTTGACCATGTTGACCACGCCGCGCCGAGAGCACCAGGGCGGTGGTCTGGACGACGGCGAGGCCTAGGAAGGGGACGACGTGGAGCCGGGGAAAACGCAGCAGTGGTAGCCCATGCAGAAAGGAGTACGAGGGTTCACTGGTTCGGCTGCGGTGTGAGGCTGCCGTCGCCGCAGAATAACAGGGGGTGTGGGTGAGTAGAGGGATGGCCTGGCCAGCGGTGGGAGTAGTACGGGGCGGTGAGGCCTCCGCGGCATCACAGCCGGCCACGGGAGGCAGGAGCACGCGACACGACCGCCGCTGCTTTGGGAGGCTGGAGCAAGAAGACCAGAGGTTAAAGAAGCACTAGGCCGTTGGATGGACATCGTACGATCACTACAGCTAGAATCGTTTATATTGACAAAGTTGACAAAGCCCTTGGTACGCGTCAACTTAGTAGGCCCACAGCTTGGATTTGGCAGAGAACATATTGCCCATTTGCGATTTGTAAGAATGTACAGCCCATTTTTCAATTCTAATGGAATTTACTACAGCCCATTTACGGGTTTGTTAAAAGTACAACCCAACTTCTAGGTAGGACAACGATTAATAATTTCAAACAACCGCTCAAAACAGAATTAAAAAAAATCCCACATTTTGATGGGATCTGAAATATTTTTATCCGAAATTTCTAGTCAGGTTAAATATAATTTCAAAATAAAGTTGTATCACGTTAAAATCCAACGAAATATTATGCGCGCAACAAGTAATGAAATTAAAATTTCCAAATTCCAAAAATAATATATTTTTCAAACTAATTACGTGTTTGGTGCATAGTAATTGTCCAGTTATTATAATTACATCCCATTTATTATTTCTTAAAGTCCATTTTCTTGTTAAGCCTAATGCATACCTCTTAGGAAACTTTGCAGCCCAGCGGGGCGGATAACAAGTTGACCCGGATATTGTGTACAACTGTCGGCCCAGTTGCATTGCTGATGTTGAAAAAAAAGGCCTGTGTAGTACAGTACAACCTAACTTGGTTACTCAGCCCACATTCAGGGACGCTAGAAAGGCCCAAACAAGGCTTTTGTACAACTTTTTGAAGTCACTGAGCTCAATTAATAACTTAAGAAAAAAGTTAGATTACAGTGGAACCTAATTAAAAGCTGTCACGAGCAAATAAATAATTCAACGGGTCCCACTTGTGCGTGTGCGCATGTGTGTGCATGTGTGTGTGTGTGAGAGAGAGAGAGAGAGAGAGAGAGAGAGACCCATCGGTCGATGCTCGTAAATACATCTTTCAGCCATATGCATTGCTGATGCTCAGTAAAAACTTATATAGTTGACACAATCATATAGAACATCATAGCACACTGAACTTGCATACAAAAATTTCACGCAGGCGGCACAATCAGGAGGGAAGCAGTGGATCACACTAAACCAACGAAGTCGTACATAACGGTTCATCGTCTTGATAAATGACGGGGAAATATCTTGAATGTTGTGCAAAGAAAAATGACAGACAACACAATAAGTTCTGCTAGCACATTAAGTTGACGTACAACCCTTTCTAAAAAAAGTTCAGGTACAAAATTAGAACAGGTCACAATCAAATGTACTGGCATATCAGTGCTTCAGAGCCATAGCTCGGATTTAACTAGTACTATCTGACAAGATTTAGTTGTTACCTCAAATTAGAGCACATCTAGGCAGCTAGCCCTGCCTCTTCTCCCAAAGAAGCAGTGGCCTCCGCCGCGCGATGGAGTAGGCCCTGTGCCATCCATCGTTCCGAGCAACATGGAGAAAGTCTGACGTTGACTCCTGTAATGGATGTCGTCGATGGACCCTGGCACCAGCGGGGGCAGCAAGACTTCGATTGATGGATTGACCACTTCTTCGACATGCACGAACACTCGATACAGGTACATCCCTAACATGGTCTGCGGCGGCCTTGGTGGCGACGAATAGTACAACCCCAGTTCCTGCACCGGTATCTCAACACCAATCACCTTCGGTATGGTGGACGGCTTCTTCATCCATGCCATAACCGTCAGAGCCCAGCTGTCTGGAGGAACAAACATACTTACGAGCTCACCTCCAAGGTCGTTGATAAGCTCGTTCATGGACTCGCTGTTCCAAGCACGTCGAGGCATGCCGTGGAAGGTAAGCTTTGTTAAAAACTCAAGCTCAGAGGGCACCGAGCCCAATCCTGGGTGCCACCGATCAAAGCTCACCAACGCGCCATCGCAGAACAAATGCCGGGAAGATTCGAACACACGACTGCAGTCGAAAGTTGTTCGGAACCTGACAAAGAAATCAGCCGGTGGTGGACAGACTTCGACGAGCAAGTCACTTATTTGGATGTCGTGTTCAATGCCAAGAGCTTTGACAAGGTCGTCCGGCGAGACGGGAGGCCGGTCGCCGTTGATGGTTACCATCAGCACTTTGCCGGCAAACTGGTCGTCAAGCGCCGCCATGCCACTGTTGAGCGACAGCACGCAGCGACCGAAGGCAGGACGGACCTCAGGATCTCCGGCTCGGAGATCTGCGTTGACCGGCGACATGATAGTGCGCTTGAGTACAGGGAGTACAGGAGGGGGATTTGGGGGAACTGGAGTAGGAATCGAGATTCCAGAGGTGGGGGAGGGGCGGGAGACTGGGGATGAAAACGTAGCATGAATTTCGAGCATGCGCCAATATGCTCTCGGCACGCAAGCGCACGAAAACACCGGTGGCGCCCACATGTCGGCCTAAGAGTCCTTATTCTTTTTTTTTTGGAGAGCCCGGCCTTTTTTTTCAGGATCTTTTGAGAGCCCGGTCCGAGAGTCATAATTGACCTGTTTGGCATTGCGTTACTACTCGGCCCATATTCAACGACACCTCACTGGCCCAAACAAGTGTACATCATCGAAAAGACAGTGAGCTCAAATTATATAACTTGAAAAAAGGAGATATACGCTGAACACTGGAGAATGGTGATGCCCTCATTTAGCCCACCAGTAGTTCGAGACAATAAACAGTTCGAAACAACGATATATACAACATTCAAACACTGACTAGTGACTACTACTGACATAAACAACAAGACATGATAGTTCATAAGAAGTCTTGCTACACCACCAAAACGTACCCATCTGCAGCGCTCAGACTCTCGTGATCCAGACGAGAATGACATTCTAAACAGAAGCAACTATTACATAGAAAGAGTGACATAGACGAGGATGACCAAATGACAAGGAATATGCATAACAAAAGAAAGAACTACCCATCCAGAACCAGCAGCAAAGACAACAAAGTCATTCGAAGAGATGAGCCAACACCATCATAATTTGCAGCCCCGCTTCAGCGACCAGTGATCCGGAGACACCAGTACTCCACCTTTTCGATGCAACAGCCCAATTACCTATCAACCTGAAGGCTTGAACCACATCACTGCCTGTCGTAATTGAGACATCCAAGGATCAAAGTTAATCCGGATGCCTTTGTCATTCTCACCTTCTTTTGGCTGCAGGCTATATCATTGACAATCAGGGGAGTATGCTCCCGAACTCCTAGGGCTCGCCGTGTAGACACAGTTTTCCACAGCAAACGGAGCCTCTCTGCCATCAAGGTACTTGCCAACGGTGATCTCCTGGTTAATCGGATAATTGAGTCCGAGAAACAGAGAGTGTGAACCAAGGCTGTTTACCCGCCTCCAACTAAAAATCCTAAAGGCCCCAACAAGCTGGTATCCTGCTCATATACGTAACAGCCACTGTCCGGATACTCACGTATTACACGGTGCTTGTATACAGTGGGGTTTTTGCAATATAACTTTTCCGGCTCATGTGTCCGAATGATCATCAGTCTTTTGCCGTTGTCTGATCGATCGAGGAACCAGTTGTGCTTCCCTGTTTTTGGTAAAGGTGGTGTAATTACAAAGGGCAGTAACTGTAGGGACACTGCATCATATCAAAAAGGACAGGCATTGTTAATGTAAGATCAACATTGTTCAGAGTATGAGTAGGATAATGCAAGAAACAACATTGATATGTCCATGTTGGAACTGGGAGGAAAATACAGGGAAAGGTATACTGGGTTCGAAAATATAGAAGTGCCATGCATGGTTATACTCATGTTATCTTGCAATCGATTCTTCACAGGAAACTACCATGTCATGCATGTTATGTAATCATGTTCTGTCCTCACAAACAAATTATTCAAGGTAACTAACAAACCATGCATTGTTATGTACTCGTGTTCTGTGGGCAAAATTTTTGTGAGGATATTATTCTAGCCATTGATTGCTGAAGGGCGAATATAGGTATGTACACATGGTAAGCATTGCAGGATTTCACTACTTCCAAATATAGAGTTCTCCATATGCACATTTACTTCCCTAATGTATGGTTAGATGAAACCAACAGTGTGGTGCATGTTTCTACATCATGAAAATGAGGAAACTAACATGGCCATTGATACACACTCATATTTAGTAGTAGTATATAGATTACTGTAAAATAAGGATAATATCCATATATTCCTAACCGTTTGATTATTCAGGGTACAAATTGGCTGTAATGACATGGTCACAATCGCATGAATTAACTCACTCCAAATATAGCTGATTTACGGCGTCTCTAATATATTGCCATAGTTCTACTCAAATTTTGCTCAAACAGGGATATGCCAATCATCAGAAAAAGTTCAAACAGTGTCATGGCGTCATCATTAACATGAGATGGAAGCAACTTACACGCGCCGTCCCAGCAATACGTGGTGCCATCTGCTTTGTCGATCGCGTAGATGATGCCATTGTGTTCAATAGCATCACAGAAGTGTGTATCCCTTTGACGATGATCCACTGCGAGCCGAGTTGTCTCCAGCTAAAAAAGGCACCGGCGTAAAGATAGGCGAGTCCACGGTCGAACAAGGCAATTGGCTTGAAGTCTGCATAATTCGCATGTCATGTGGGTACTTGGAAGATTACAATCTTCTGCAAAACAAGGTCCGTCCAACTGACGTAGTACTCTAGATGACTTGGACCGCGATGGTAATACTCTATATAATCCAACGGAGGAAGGATAATCTCATGGGAGGTATGGAAGATCACGAGCACCAACTTTTTACCGTCTTCTCTGAAGGCAGCCATCCAGTGGGAGTTCATGCTGACCCAGTACATACCTGCCAAGAAGTTTCGGGCGATGGTGATTGGATCGATGTCGAGGGAAATGATGTACGGCGACACACTACATAGCTGCAAAGAAGTTTCGGCTAATGGAGATCGTATTGAAGTCAAGGGGCATCATGCATGCCTCCGTATCATGGTGAGCCAATCTCGCAAGACCAGATAGCAGCAAGCAGGGTGTCTTGAAAAGCTTAGGCCTCGCTTCGATGATGGCCGTGTGCATGTCCCACGAGCATGCAGCCAGCCGCAGGGCGGTCAACATATCCATACATGAACAACAGAGGTTGAGGATGTCACTGGGGAGAATGCTCCAATCGCGGCTCATATGGATGTTGTGCGGTTCGCGTTCGGCCATGGTGAAGTTTGGAAGGGGGCTTGATTTACGGGGGAGCAGGATGTCGGTGCTGGAGCGGCTAGCAAGGGAATAGTGGTACTGGGGGAGGTGAGTGAGGCGACGATACACGGGGGCACAATGAGATGGAGATGGAGACGGAGACGGAGAAGGAGATGGAGATGGAGTGGTGCTATGGGAGCGGAGAGGGAGACGAGGCGAGGCGCCAATGTGCTGTACATCAGCGGTGACAGACTGCACAGTGCACAGGGTGAGGCTGACTTTGGTAACCCGAACACGCTGCCTCGCCTAGACTAGTGTCAGGCGCAGGGTGTTGTCACTTCACTGTGAGGACCGGATGAATAGTATTTTGACCATCAAGTGTACCACAGTTGTACTACTACTACTACTACTACTACTACTAGTAGGAACATGAGTACTCCAGTATTGTATAGCGTAAATAGGTCTCCCGTGCTACCATGTAGTTCACTTCATCGTTCAGGTATCATCCATATTGCGAGCAGAACCAAATTCTCGTGCATGCCCAATCAACGCCCTGCCGCGATGCATGCAGTTGTCGTTCTGGTGCATCAAGGACGGCATGCAGATCGTTCCACACTTGAGAAGAGGAAAAATGGAAAGGTAGAACGCGGCAGCAGAGGAAGAGAACACTGGCTAACGAGGCTGGGAGGGGATCGAGCAGGAAGTTAATGCTCCACGCCTAAAGGTTTTGGGAAAACCTGATTTTCATAAGGTGACTTATACTCACCTAAACGGAGGGAGTATTCCTTAACCAGAGAATGTTGTGTCTCCCACTCACGGGCTCAAAAAAAAGCTACGACACATTTTTTTATCTGTTTGCATAGGTCCCACCTATCAGGAAGGATGGGCACATACATGAACAGGTACGACTCCTCAGTCTACCCGCATAGCCTTTTCGTTTAGTCTACCTAGCCATCTAATCAACTGCCTGCACGCCACTTCTCCCATTTACTTCTCCATCGGGAACCGATTCACCTCGGCTTCTTCACCTCTCCTTCGTCTTCATTTGCATCCAAACCCCACTGCGTTCACATTGTTTTAACCTCTTTAAATAATCATCTACTACTTCAGTTAGACTAGCCATCTAATCCTAATTCTCCAAACCATAGCCCTTCGTTCCAGCGGTTCCAAATGACGAAAGAGATCGAGATGCAGGTTTTTAGCGTCCAACATGTCCTCGTCGAAGGCTCGATGCGCATAGTTGCCACCGTCACTGTCCACCCAAGGGTTGTTCGGCAGTGGATCAACAATGTATCCAATTCCCTCAAAAAGGTAGAGACGAGGGTCATCGGTCTCGATGCAGAGTACACGGAGCATGCCCCTGGGAAGATCCAGCGCGTCGCCGTCCTTCAGTTGTGCCTCGAAGATGATGTTTTGGTGTACCACATCATACACTCGCCCTCCATACCAGGTGAGCTTCACGATTTCTTGTCTCAGGAGGACGTATACTTCTGTGGGGCAGCCATCGCAGGGGACAAACAGAAGCTCGAGCCGTACAACCTTGATTTGAAAAGCATCGCTGACCTACAAACCAGAATCAAAATTCCTGTAGAAGATTGTGCTAAACAGACACCATCCCTATTCGACATAGCAAATTTTGTGCTCTGTACAAATCTTCAGAAGGGTGATGAGACGGTGGCATTAAGGTCGTCTGGATGGGAGAATTATACCTTGACGTACGAGCGGATAAAATATGCTGCCCTCGATGCACGTGTGAGTTTCGAGATAGCTGCAAGGTCCAAAGAGCTTGTTGCGAAGCCGTCTCCCACAGAGAATGAGAACAAGAAGAAGAAGAAGATAAGAAGAAGAAGAAGAAGAAGAAGAAGAAGAAGAAGAAGAAGAAGAAGAAGAAGAAGAAGAAGAAGAAGACGCTGCACCAGCAGGAGGGCATTATGGATGGATGAACTATTTCCTCTCTTGTAAAAAAAGTTATTCCCTCTCGGTGTATATTGATATAGATGGGCTATTTCGATGGTGTGCATGTCTTTGGAACAGAGTAGTAGCATGGGTCCGCTTGACTATAAGGAACTATTTATCCGCATATATAGCTTTCTCTGCTACTCCATCCAGTGATCGGTATACAGTGCATGTGTCCGTAGACATGATAGCTTGTCCATGGAAGTTCAACTACAGCGACCATCACGTTTCATCTCGCGATTCCCACGACGCCTCTCCAACCCATGGCACCACGCCCCCCGACGTGCGCCTCACCCCTCTCGGCCGCACCGCCCCTCTGCCTTTGTGTGCATGACATGTGGGCCACCTAAAATGCGGCGAGCATCAAGTTTCTACCACAGCCACCCGCGATTCCCACGATGCCTCTCGAACCCATGAAACCACACGTCCCCTGACCTGTGGCTCACCCCTCTTGGCCCCACTGCCCCTCTGCCTTCGGGAGCATTACATGTGGACCAGTCACCTATCGGGTCCACATGTTATTGACTCAAAGGTAGGCGTAGTTGTCAGGACCCCGATTCTATGCCACACCGATCTAGCATGTAACACCTCATATCACTTTGTGGCCTCACGCACGGTATTCCCACGGGTGTCGCCTTACCATGTCCGGGACCGTTTGCGCCTTTTGACACACGTATATGATAGTGTCGCTAGCATCCATATGACAAGAACCCGGGCTGACATGGCTAGTCGTGAACCCGAAGTGGCACTAACTTACAGGGACAGGCATACATGACCCAGCATCGAACGTGTCGGTCATCAGCGAGTGAATCCGGGCTGTAGCAACTGGGCTAGCAGGACTCCCGTAAACCGGGCTGTAGCAGGCTAACAGGACTCCGGTAGACACCGCGTGACATTTCCCCGAAGGGACAGACACAGGAACAAAGAAGGACACATGCCGGCCAGCCTAAGTGTTCCGGAGCAGTAGCAAGCTACCAGGGCTCAGTGGAAGCACTAGGAGACATTTCCCGGTAAGAGAGGCTACTAAGGATAAACAACTAGATAGTCAGATCCCACACATAGCAATACATATTACACGTACGCATAACATGCAAGTATGTGTTGTACAACATGGCATCAGAGCATAACTCAACAACTCATATATATAAAGGCTCAGAAGAGCCATCATAGCATTTATTGCAAACAGGGGTCACAGGACCCATCATACAGAGCATACAAGCAACAAGCGGAAGCATTACATGTCTGGGTACAGACATCTACAAATGAAAAAGGCTGAAAAGCCTGACTAACTACAACATCTGATCAAGATCGTAGCTGAGGTACAAGCTACTTGTCGAAGTCCACGAGAACACTAGTAAGACCGAAGTCTCCGCTGCAAAAACATAAATAAAGCAACATGAGTACAAAGGTACTCAGCAAGACTTACATTAGATCCTATCATACATGCAGCTGTATCAAGAGGGTAATGTGGGGTTTAGTTGCAGCAAGCCAGCATTGACTCTATGGCTATCCTGTTCTACGACTACCACAACTTCTTTGAGGTGATATGGCGCACACGAGTCCACTAATCACCACACAATACACTACTATGGATTCATCCCCGTCTCCTAACAAGAAGGCCATCCATAGCACTCACACTTGTCTTGAGCATTTTATAGTATCCACTTCAAGTTGTCTATGTACCATGTAAGCATCCAAGAAGTCCATAACCGCGGACCCGGCTATTCGAATAGATCATGTTAACCCTGCAGGGGTGTACTTCTTCACACACGCTCTCGCCACTTACCGCCATGTACATGTCATGTAACTCGGCAACCTTCAAGCAGAAGCCTGGCGAGGGTGTCGGCCACGACCTGACTAACCACACAAGACTCTAGTCCAGGTTTATCGCCTATTCGGGTTCCATCCGCAAGGAGATCTGGCCGGGGTGTCGCTCACGGCCCCAAACGATGTGAGCAGGGTTCCCAGGCCCACCATCCGGGTGCCACTTGGTACACCGTGCCACTGTGCCTAGTCTGTCCCAAGCCCACCTGGTCGGGTGCCACTTGGTAGACTACTAACACTACCTACAAACACCAGAAACTAGTTGCGACTCCTGGACAGAGATCAAGTTGGTTAATAAGTCGAGAGAGGCCGAGTTATCGGAACCCAATGTGTGGTAGTATCGAGTCATTGGACAACATACATAGAACTCAGTGCTTAAGGACGGTTCCATTGAGACAACCCACCATGTACTCCTACATGGGCTCTCATCGCTACCTTTACCAAATCGTGTTCACACACTTCACTCTCAGCATCAGAACATATCGTAACACTCCAACTCATTCCCAATGAATCAGACCTGACACAACTCTAAGCAATAGCAGGCATAGCATGGTAGGAACACAACATGGCTCAATCAACTCCTACACATGCTAGTGGGTTTCAACTATTTACCGTGGCAATGACAGGTCATGCAGAGGAATGGGTTCAACTACCGCAGCACAAAGTAGCAGATGAATCTTTGTTTTCCTAATGCAATAACTGAGAGCAGGAGCGAGAGAGTAGGATTGTATCGAAATGAACAAGGGGGTTTGCTTGCCTGGTAGATCAACAAAGGAGGCACTACTTCACAGACAGGTGCTCTAGAACGGTCTTCGGAGCAAGACCTATCGAGAAGGAACGGTGCCAACAATCAATACACAAACATATGCAACAATATGATGCATGAACATGGCATGAAGATGTGATGTTGTTTGAGCTAATGCAACTAGCATTCATTAGGTTGAAGTCCATTTGAATCAAGGGTTCAAATGCAACTCCAAATTAAGCTCTTATATATGCCATTTTAGTGTTTCACTTATACAGTAGGTATAAGTTGGTTTGTCATGCATGAAACTAGAACAGATGGATAGATTTAATTTTTCTGATAATTTTTCATATATAAATTATTTCAATCTGAGCTACGGTTGAATTTCTATGATTTTTTGAAGTTTATACCATTTTCTGGAATTTCCTGATTTAAATTAAATCCAGAAATGGATAACTGCGTCAGCATGATGTCATGCCTGCATCAGTAGGTCAAACGGTGCTGACCAGGTCAAACCTGACGTGTGGGGTCCGCACGTCAGTGACACAGTGTTAAACAAGGGGGTTTTACTAATCTAATTAAAAGATTAGGGCGCAGGGGCCCACTATCAGCGTCAGAGTTAGCTTAAATGGTGATTAGCACTAAGCTAATCACCTGGCCGACAGGGCCCGCATGTCAGGCCGGCGAGGTCGTCGGCGGCGACCTCAGGACGCGGCGGCGTCCGCGTTACAGGCCACGGGGGCGGCGGCTAAGGGCACCGGGGTGTAACCCGGGCTCGTCCGCATCCAGGGGAGCAGACGGGAGGCTGCAGGGGTGGCGGAGCTCGCTGGAGCGAAGCTCGCGGCGGCGGCCGGAGCACGGCTTCGAGCGGGAGCAGGCTGTGGGGCACGGGGAGGCCACCCGAGGGGCTCCGCGGCACCCTCGTGGCACCAGGAGCACGGTGATGTGCTCGGTTGCGGGCTGCGGTGGCCAGGGCGACAGCGGCGACATGGACGGCGGCGATAGGCTTCGGCCGTGGTCGGGAAAAGGGGCTACGGCGTGCGGGCAGCTAAATGGAGAGAGGGGAACGGGGCAGGAGCTCACAGCGGACTCGACGGGCTTGTCGGCGAGCTCGGGGACGCGCTGAAGACGACGGGGCGGCGAAGACGATCTCTGGTGACCGTAGATGAAGACGGCGGCGATGGCGACTCTCCAGGGCCTCCCGAGGCGCGTGGCTTGATGGAGAGGTAGCCGGCGATGTGGTGGAGCTTCTGGGCGCAGCGGCAGGGCGAGGCCGGTGGCCGCGGTGGTGCTCGTCGGCGGCGGCGGGCGCATTCGGACGCGAGAGAGAAAGCGAGGGGAGAGGAGAGGACTGGGGGAGAGTGAGAGGGTCCGGGGGGCACGTGGCGTCGTCTGGGCGTTCCAGGGCGACAAGGAGGACGCCAGGCAGGCAGCTGTGTGCCGGCGCGCATGGCGTCGGGCACCGCTTCCCCTCTGCCTACTGGCAAGAGGAGGAAGATGGCTATGCCCCTGGTGGGCTAGGCCAAAACAGAAACGGGCCGGCCGGAGGCGCCAGGCGGCTGTAGGTAAGCGCCAGGTAAGTTTTTTTCTGTTTTTGTTTCTCTTTTCTATTTTCTGACATTTGTTTTGATTTAATAAAAATAATAAATCATTTTATTTTCTTATGCCAATTTTTGTAGGAACTAGTGGTATTATTCCAGAGCTCCCCAACAAGTGGCACAATTTTTGGACATATATTATATATATAACATATATATATCCAATGCAAATAATTATGCATTAATTCCAAATGCCCAAAATAAATACTTATGAGCTCCTAAAAATATTGGTTTGATTTTTATCTCTGCCCAATATTTTCAGAGAGCAACATGAACATTTTCTTGGACCTTTTTGGAGCAATTTTTATCTGGGTCATTTCCAGAAATGATTCTGAGGGTTTCACAAATCCTCATTTCAAACTTAAATGGAATTTAAACATGATGCACAAATGACTAGCTAGTCTAGGTCATACCAGAACTAGGGATGTGACAACTCGCCCCCACTTGAAAGAATCTCGTCTCGAGATTCAGGGGTCGACGGAAAGAAAGTGGGGTACTCCAGTCGAAGACGATCTTCTCGCTCCCAAGTAGCTTCTCTCTCGGAATGATGAAACCACTGAACCTTGAGAAACTTGATGTTACGACGTCGAGTGACACGCTATGCTTGATCAAGAATGCGAACAGGGTACTCCCGATATGTGAGGTTATCTTGGAGATCAAGCGTTTCGTGGTCCACTCCGCGGATGGGATCCGAGAAGCAACGCCTGAGTTGGGAGACGTGGAAGACATCATGAACTCGGAAAAGATGTGGGGGTAGTTCCAACTGGTAGGCAACATCTCCTCGTTTAGCTAGAATGCGAAAGGGACCAATGTAACGAGGAGCCAACTTGCCTTTGATACCGAAACGATGGGTACCCTTCAAAGGAGTAACCCGAAGGTAAGCTTTGTCGCCAACTTCATAAGTCATATCCTTATGATGACGATCATACTGGCTCTTTTGACGAGATTGGGCTGTTTTCAAATTCTCATGAATGATACGAACTTGCTCTTCTGCCTCCTGGATCATGTCCGGTCCAAAAAATTGTCTTTCACTGGTTTCTGACCAGTTCAACGGTGTTCGACATATTCGTCCATAGAGAATCTCAAAAGGAGCTTTCTTGAGACTGGATTGATAACTATTGTTATAAGCAAACTCGACAAAAGGAAGACATTTCTCCCAATCCATACCGAATGAGATAACGCAAGCTCTAAGCATGTCCTCGAGAATTTGGTTGACCCTTTCCACCTGACCACTCGACTGAGGGTGGAAAGCGGTACTGAAGGAAAGATGGGTTCCCATGGCAGTTTGGAAACTCTCCCAGAAATGAGAAGTGAAAAGACTGCCACGGTCTAAATTGATCTCTAGTGGCACACCATGAAGGGACACTATTCGAGAAATGTATAAGTCAGCAAGCTAGCTAGCAGTGATACTCTCTCGAACAGGAAGGAAGTGAGCCACTTTGGAAAGACGATCAACGATTACGAAGATAGCATTATTCCCTCTCTTGGTCCTGGGAAAGCCGGTGATGAAGTCCATACCAACTTTATCCCATTTCCACTCAGGAATAGCTAAAGGCTGAAGGGTGCCAGCAGGTCTCTGATGCTCTGCCTTAACGCGACGACAAACGTCACAATTAGCAACAAAGTCGGCGATTTCTCTCTTCATCCTAGTCCACCAGAACCTCTGGCGTAGGTCCTGGTACATCTTAGTACTACCGGGATGAATCGTGAGAGGGGATTCATGCGCCTCCTTAAGAATCAATTGCTGCATCTGCTGACTCTTGGGAACCACCAAGCGGTTCCCAAAGTAAACAACACCTCGTTCATCCATAGAGAAACAACCAGCTACTCCCTTGGAGATATTTTTCTTGATTCGGGAGATTCCCGTATCATGCTTTTGGACTTCTATGATACGATCCACAATAGTAGGTTTTGCCACCAAGGTAGAAAGGAATCCGTGAGGAGCAATGTGAAGGTTAAGCTTACAGAATTCCTCATGGAGAAGTGGTTGACCCTGCTGCAACATGAGATTGTTGCAATAGGATTTACGGCTTAGCGCATCAGCCATGACATTAGCTTTGCCTGGAGTGTAAGTAATCCCTAGATCATAATCTCAGATCAACTCCAACCAACGTCTTTTCCTAAGGTTCAAATCTGGTTGGGTGAAGATATACCTGAGACTCTAGTGATCGGTGTAAATCTCGCAACGTTTACCAAGAAGGTAATGTCGCCAGGTCTTGAGTGCATAGACTACGGCTGCAAGCTCTAGATCATGTGTAGGATAATTCTCCTCATGTGGATGCAACTGTCGAGATGCATTGGCAATCACATGACGATCTTGCATAAGAATGCAACCTAGTCCCTGTCGTGAGGCATCGCAGTAGATAACAAAGTCTTTAGTGAAATCTGGTGGCACAAGTATGGGAGCAGAAGTCAGGCGTCTTTTCAGTTCCTGAAAACTGTACTCACACTATGGGGACCACTCAAACTTTTTATCTTTCTTGAGAAGTTCCGTGAGGGGTTTGGCCACCTTAGAGAAGTTTTCAACAAAGCGGCGACAATAACTGGCTAGACCAAGGAAACTCCTAACTTGTTTAACAGTTTCAGGTGGAGTCCAATCAAGAACGGCCTTAACTCTCTCGGGATTGACAGCAATGCCCTTACCAGAGATTACGTGGCCTAGGTAGGTCACTTCTGGCAACCAAAATTCACACTTGGAGAACTTGGCATAAAGGCGGTGCTCTCTGAGTTTTTCTAACACAAGTCTAAGATGTTCGGCATGCTCTTCCTCGTTCTTCGAGTAAATAAGAATATCATCGAGGTAAACCATGACGAATTTATCTAAGTACTCCATGAAGATCGAGTTCATCAAGCAGGAGAAAGTGGCTGGGGCATTAGTTAGACCGAAGGACATGACGGTGTACTCGTACTGGCCATAATGAGTGACAAAGGCTGTCTTGGGGATGTCCCCATTTCTGATCTTGATTTGGTGGTAGCCTAACCTCAAATCCATCTTGGAGAAGACTGAGGATCCAGCAAGCTGGTCATACAGGTCATTGATCCTGGGGAGCGGATATTTGTTCTTTATCGTGACCAAATTAACGGGACGATAATCTACAACCATCCGGTCCGTACCATCCTTCTTCTTGACGAAGAGGACGGGGCAAGCCCAAGGAGAAGAACTAGGACAGATGAAACCCTTTTGCAAGGACTCATCAAGTTGTTTCTTAAGCTCGGCTAGTTCTAATGGTGCCATCTTGTAAGGTCTCCTAGAGATTGGAGCGGTTCCTGGGATAAGATCTATGACGAACTCTACATCTCTGTCAGGTGGAACACCTGGCAGTTCCTCTGGAAAGACATCCGGAAAGTCACGGACTACCGGGATATCTTCAAGGTCTGGAAGAGGGCTGGCATTAAGAGAATAGAGCTGACGCCTTGCAACTCTAGTGGAGACAGTGACTATCTTGCCAGATGGGTGTGTAAGCTGAACGGACTTGGTGTAACAATCAATCTTGGCGTAATGAGCTTTCATCCAGCCCATACCCAAGATGATGTTAATATCTGTAGACTTGAGGGCTATAAGTGATGCGAGGAATACAAGTCTGTCAACAAAGATTTCATTACCATGGCTTACACTAGAAGTTTGCCATTTGGATCCAGGAGTTTGAATGACCAGCGGAGAGGGCATATCACAAAATGACATGTTGTGCAAGTTAGCATAGCTTTCAGAAATGAAGGAGTGAGATGCTCCACGGTTGAATTTCTATGATTTTTTGAAGTTTATACCATTTTCTGGAATTTCCTGATTTAAATTAAATCTAGAAAATGGATAACTATGTCAGCATGATGTCATGCCTGCATCAGCAGGTGAACGGTGCTGACCAGGTCAAACCTGACGTGTGGGGTCCGCACGTCAGTGATACTGTGTTAAACAAGGGGGTTTTACTAATCTAATTAAAAGATTTGGGCGCAGGGGCCCACTGTCAGCGTCAGAGTTAGCTTAAATGGTGATTAGCGCTAAGCTAATCACCTGGCCGACAGGGCCCGCATGTCAGGCCGGCGAGGTCGTCGTCGGTGACCTCAGGACGTAGTGGCGTCCGTGTTACAGGCCACGGGGGCGGCGGCTAAGGGCACCGGGGCGTAGCCCGGGCTCGTCCGCATCCAGGGGAGTAGACGGGAGGCTGCGGGGGCGGCAGAGCTCGCTGGAGCGAAGCTCGCGGCGGCGGCCGGAGCACGGCTTCAAGCAGGAGCGGGCTGTGGGGCACGGGGAGGCCACTCGAGGGGCTTTGCGGCACCCTCATGGCACTAGGAGCACGGTGATGTGCTCGGTTGCAGGCTGCGGTGGCCAGGGCGACGGCGGCGAAATGGACGGCGGTGATAGGCTTCGGCCGTGGTGGGGAAAAGGGGCTACGGCGTGCGGGCAGCTAAACGGAGAGAGGGGAACGGGGCAGGAGCTCACAGCGGACTCGACGGGCTTGTCGGCGAGCTCAGGGACGCGCTGAAGACGGCGGGGCGGCGAAGACGATCTCCGGTGACCGGAGATGAAGACGGCGGCGATGGCGACTCTCCAGGGCCTCTCGAGGCGCGTGGCTTGATGGAGAGGTAGCCGGCGATGTGGCGGAGCTTCTGGGCGCAGCGGCAGGGCAAGGGGTGGCCGGTGGCCGCGGTGGTGCTCGTTGGCGGCGGCGGGTGCGTTCGGACGCGAGAGAGAAAGCGAGGGAGAGGAGAGGACTGGGGGAGAGTGAGAGGGTCCGGGGGGCACGTGGCGTCGTCTGGGCGTTCCAGGGCGACGAGGAGGACGCCAGGCAGGCAGCTGCGTGCCGGCGCGCACGGCGTCGGGCACCGCTTCCCCTCTGCCTACTGGCAAGAGGAGGAAGATGGCTATGCCCCTGGTGGGCTGGGCCAAAATAGAAACGGGCCGGCCGGAGGCGCCAGGCGGCTGGAGGTAAGCGCCAGGTAAGTTTTTTTTTTCTGTTTTTGTTTCTCTTTTCTCTTTTCTGACATTTGTTTTGATTTAATAAAAACACTAAATCATTTTATTTTCTTATGCCAATTTTTGTAGGAACTAGTGGTATTATTCGAGAGCTCCCCAACAAGTGGCACAATTTTTGGACATATATTATATATATAACATATATATATCCAATGCAAATAATTATGCATTAATTCCAAATGCCCAAAATAAATACTTATGAGCTCCTAAAAATATTGGTTTGATTTTTATCTCTGCCCAATATTTTCAGAGAGCAACATGAACATTTTCTTGGGCCTTTTTGGAGCAATTTTATCTGGGTCATTTCCAGAAATGATTCTGAGGGTTTCACAAATCCTCATTTCAAACTTAAATGGAATTTAAACATGATGCACAAATGACTAGCTAGTCTAGGTCATACCAGAACTAGGGATGTGACAGTAGTAAGGCGCTGAAGCTCAGTCCCGACGATCCTGAGAGGGAAATGTAACTCCTGCGCCAGGGCTTGTGGTGCTCCCAAAGCACGAACTCGTGCCAAACTCGAGATTTGTTTCTTTACTATACATGCACGCAACGATTTAATGGACATTGTAATCTCAACATGTGATGGGGAGCTCTAATTTTGAATTTGAAACTTATAAAACGAAAAGATTCAAAACAAATAAACTGGGAGAGAGGGAGTATATCGTAGGATGTGTCCCATACAAAATAAGTCCCCTGGTTTGTCACCGCGAAGATGCGGTTAGAAAGGAGCACAATGTCTTCCTACTCGTACGGCAACAAACCGGCCGCAGACAGCATGGTCCGCCTTTGACCACCATGTGCAAGGTTCGTGCTATCTTTTATTCAATCTCACCGTGGTTCCATCGTACCAATTCATGTGGTGGCCCGTTGCATGGCTGATCCCAATGTTGGACAAAGGTTCTACGGGAACGGTGTCACCGTTGTAAATGTTGTGCAAATTGATGTTGGTACCCTCCCGTACATATGCAAGCCAATCTTCACTCGCACCGAGCCTAGCCTGTGAAACAGTGGGCAGGGGGAGAATTAGGAAATGGACACGGAGGTAGTCTTTAGAATGCATTTACTACGTGATCAAACTCATCTTACCAGCTCATCAGAGGAAATCCGAGTGCCCCTCAACGTCGGCACCTCAAGGGGCGTCAACTTGCAACTACGGCCACGCCGCGCTGGAGAGACCCCCAAGGAAACATCCTCGTGCGTTCCACGGAACATCAAGATGCATTTGTATGAGTAGTTTATCTTGTGAGAGAAAAGGATGAACGAGGGAAGGCCTCTAGAGATAGAGATGGACACTACTACTACCAATGTGCTGGCCCGTGCGTTGCAATGGATCCAAACTAGTAGAATAATACTTGTTCACGTGCTTGAAATATAAACACTCTAGTTTTGATATACATGTGTCAGCAGACACGACAGATTGTCCATAGAAGTTGAACCACGGCGACCATCACGTTTCTTGTTTCTACCACTACCACACCCACACGCGATTCCCACGACGCCGCTCCAACCCACGACACGACATACCCCGACGTGGACATGGATCCTCTGACGTGGCTATCACTGCCTTGCCATGCCTTTCCTTTGCTGACAGGTGGGACCCATGCTTACGGGTCCCACATGTCAGTGACAGAATGGTAGGATTGTTCGTGCCCCTCATCCCTCTCGGCCCCACCGCTTCTCTGCCTTTGTGTGGATGACATGCGGGCCAGCTGAACTGCGGCGACCATCAACTTTCTACCACAGACACACCCGATTGGACGCAGTTTGCCTGCTCCGTTGCTGTGCTCCGATCCGTACTCCCGCACCATCGAATTTTCATCCAGCGGCTGTGACACATTTCGTCCCGGGCATCAATCCTCAGCTGGAGTACTTATGTATTATAGGTAGTACCCGCCGGTGTGGCCATCTACGCCTCGTAACGCCCCGACGCCCAGCTGTGGTACCCTCGCCACGGCCACGCCACCACCGGCCGGTTCATCTCGAACGAGTGAGTCGCGAACCACGCCACCACCATGAGAATGACATGTGGGCCAGCCGCATTTAAGGCCCACATGTCATTGACTCATAGGCCGGGCACTAAGCCACTAAAGTTCGGTCCCGTGGGCCTCGAGAGGAAAATGTAACTCCTGCGGCAGGCCATGTGGTGCTCCCGCAGTACGAGCTTGTGCCAAAACTGGAATTTGTTTCTTACTACTACCAGTACTAGTAGTAAGGTACACGTGCATTGCACGCATGAGATTCTGGTGGTTTGTGCATTATGCTTCTACATGTGGAGTTTTCTGGGTTCTAACATGTGGCAAAATTTGGTGGAATGTAAGGTTAGGCAAGTTTGATTAACTTAGGTGAGTGTTTGGTTCAAGCCACACCTTAGGCAAGCCACACTGGCCCCACATGACATACACACAAAAATGTGGCAAGATTCCCTTAGGCTTGCCAACTTGTGGCAAAATTTGGTGGAATGTAAGGTTAGGCAAGTTTGATTAACTTAGGTGAGTGTTTGGTTCAAGCCAAACCTTAGGCAAGCCACACTGGCCCCACATGACATACACACAAAAAATGTGGCAAGATTCCCTTAGGCTTGCCAACTTGTGGCTCTCATTTTGAAGAACTTATTAATAACTGGCCGAAATCACTATTTTGACCTTATCAGCAATCTTTGTCACAAACTGAACTCGACATGAAAGTATTTCACGATCTGACCTTTCTGGAAACGCCAGAGACCGTGGCGTTTCTCCTCCACATAAAAACGCCAAGCTAGCTTGCATTGCTACCCCACGTGCAAACGCCAAGCTGGCTCGCATTGTTGCCCAGGCCGAGCTGGCGTTGCTCGCTGACATGGCAATCTGAAAACGCCGAGCCAAGTTGAGTGACCTCTGACGCTGCAAGAGCAGGAGCAGTGAGTACGTACGCTTCGTCTCCGCATGCCTTGATTGTGGGTGCAGTAGATGTTGGCTCGCTTAAATATGACATGCATCGATGCATGCCCACAGCGCTGCCATATTTTCCTGGAGCTCGCCAATCAATGGGTGACGTCAAAGCAAACCCAACCAAATGGCCAATGCCAATACATGCAATTGCTATGCTCCAGTCAAGTGGTAGGTACTATAGCCCAGATATGACTCATGTATGCGCGTATGTTGTGTTCATGCATGTTGGCCACTGTTTTGGTAGAGGCGGCGGACGTGCGTCCGTACGACCACTACTGCAGCTAGCTTACTAGAGGAGTTACTCCACTATAGCAAATGCATGGCCAGCTGGGCTGTTTGTATGTTAGAGCATGTACAACCGGACTCCTCAAACCCCTTTATACGTCCGGACGGATGACCCGGTCAGTGATCGGTCACAAAAAAGTGACTCAGCCGGACTTCGTCACCAGGTACCTCGTCCCCCATCGGCGCGATGGATGTTGCTTCGGCATCGTCCGTGGGGCTCCCGTTCGTGGCGATGAGCTGCAAGCTGGAGAACTTCGACCGGAGGGAGTGGTGAAGGAAGCAACATGAGAGGGAAGCAGCTGCGCAAGGAGTTCCAGCCAAGGATAATGTGGACATTGAGGATAATGTGGACCTTCTCTGGCGTTTCCAGAGAAGGTACAAACGCCAAAGTCGGTGACATTTCTAGAGAAGGTAGAAACGCAACCTGGCTCGGCGATTCCAGATTGCCATGTCAGCGAGCGACGCCAGCTCGGCCCGGGCAGCAACGCGAGCTAGCTCGGCGTTTACACGTGGGGCAGCAACGCAAGCTAGCTCAGCGTTTTTATATGGAGGAGAAACGCCACGGTCTCTGGCATTTCCAAAAAGGTCAGATCGTGAAATACTTTCATGTCAAGTTCAGTTTGTGACAAAGATTGCTGATAAGGTCAAAATAGTGATTTCGGCCTTAATAACTTTGCCTGAGCTTAGTTGTGGCAAAGTTAGTCATGAATTAAGTTCAACCATGGAGTATTCTAGATTATACACGTGGCAGAATCTGGTGGATGATATCCAATGGCCAATAGTGCTCGGATTTGCCATCTTTGTACCGTCGGATTGGCTTCATCCAACGACCAACTTTCAAAGTTTTTCACACACTATATAGGGGGTATAGATATAGATGTGCCGGCCCGTTGCAATGGATCCAAATTATATCTATTTAGTGGAGTGCACTCTAAACACATTATCTATTTATTTTTCTCTAACCTTCCGTAGCCATGCAACCAAGCCACATAAGCTTCATGGGTGCCCCCCACATCATATTATTCATACTACATTGATTGAAAAAAAGATAAATCACCCAAAACAAGATCTTCCCGTTTTTTGTTCCTACGATGTTGTGCCATGCACATATCTACTAATTGTATAGTGGTAGTACTAGTAATATAATAGTATTAGGAGTGCAAACTTGGTAGGAGTAGTACTACTACGGAATGCTCCTACTCTATCAACGAGCCCCGTCTGACACAAAATTTCTTGGCTTCCGTGCTACAGCTAGATCTTCCCCTTGTTTCTGTTTTCCAAGCCGGCGGCGGGCGGGGTGTCGGTATGCTCAACGGGCGGTCCCACATGAAAGTGAAAAATGCTAGGCACAGGGGAGGAGCTACGTGAGGGCCAACACGTGCCCTGGCCCGCCCAACCTAGCAGGATTTTCGTAGTTCTACATCCAGTTTTGAGGCATGGAACGTCAACGCAAGGGTAATTTCTATAGCCTGGCTAGACTGGCACGCCCAATGTTTTGCTTCAAGCTCCGCCACTGCTAGGCAACACGCCTTCCCTAAGCTATGTGTTGTGCCGGACGGGACGTGTTGTATTCCCGATTCCCGGGCGTGTGGGGGTGCGACGTGAACATGGCAGGCCTTTTCCTTTTACTAGCAATGTGCACATGCGTTGCGACGGATCCAAAGTAGTAGAATAGTAGTATTTGTTCACAAACTTGAAAGAAATCACTATTGTTTTAATATACTCCTAATATATTACTCCCTCCGTACCTAAATATTTGTCTTTTTGAGATTTCAAATGGGCTATCACATACGGATTATATAGACATATTCTAGTGTTTCTAGCAAGATGCCCGTGCGTTGCACGAAGTTGATGGAAAAGGTAAGCACAACTTATAAATTGACGGATGGAGTACTAGTTACAGTGATGCATATAATTAAGCAAAGGGATCGCACATGTCGGTATTGACTGGAACGAGAATGCAACAACACAATAAGAATTAAGGCCACGATGATGCGATCGCAGTGGTGGTTACAGAAGGCAAGAAGAAAGATGGATGCACAAATGTAGGACCTCCTCCTCCTCAACTTAGTGCGCCGGGCCACCGACCGGCAGCTAAGGAGTGGCGGCTTTTGTGGCGAGGTCGAGGTGCTTCTCAACAAAGGCATCCAAGGCTTCCAGCTGGTTGAGGAAGGCCAACGTCGTAGCGTCCTCACTGGCCTTGTAGATACCTATGTACACGATTTGCTCGTACGCGTGGATGTGTAGGTCGACGAATTCTTGCAGGGCGAGGCGCCTCGCGGCGAGCGCGACCTCCAGGTGGACATTCTTCATGGCGTCGGCGGACAGTCGCAGGGCCACCAGTGCTTGAAAGAGGTTCTGGCCATGGAGGCCGATTAGGGTGGCAGGCAATGAGGAGCCCGGGCGCGCGGGCTGGTGGAGTACGGCGATGTCGTCTGCGAGCTTCTTGAGGATGGTAAACTTGTTGCTGGTGGCAACGATCATCTGGTCCAACTGAGAGTCGTAGTTGGCGTCGATGGCGGCCATCCACCAGCCGGCTCCAACACCGTCTGGAGACGATCCTCGACGCCATGCCGCAGGCCGGCATCATGGACCATCTGGCGCAGCCGCTGGCCGCTCACGTGCATCGCCGCCATGGGTCTGGAGCGAGCTCTTTGGCGCTTAGTGTAGGTGCTTAGGCAAGTGCTTAGGTGCGTACGATGTGGTAGATGCATTGGAATGGATGAGGGGCGCCTTTATATGAGGGCAATGAGGGCAAACTGCGTTGCATTCACATTGTGCGGCCTCTTTTCCCGGACCTCCTCCCATTACTTCCCTCATGCATTAATTGAAGGAGGATGCATTGGCCGTTCAACATATCGGTAACCGCTACTCCCTCCCTTGTCTGCATTAAAGGCGTATCGGGAACTGCGCCGCCCGCTGTCAAATCGAATACTCCCTCCGTCTAGGTGAGTATTATAAGTCATCTTACAAAAACCAAATACTAGTAAGACTAGCTACCGTGGGAGTAACTTCAGCAGTAACATCGAGTCCAACTCAGCAAATTTGCTTATGTGGCAGTGAGTTAATGAGGAGAGAGGTAGTTATAATAACTTAGCTAGTTACTGTAACATCACATGTCCCAATGCAATATGAGTCTATAACCTAATAAATGAAGCTTTGCATGTTACCACACTTATGTTACTACTACCTCTGTCCGGGTTTATTGGTCCCCATTGTATTTCGTGCCAAATTTTGACCATAGATTAAACTAAGAAAATGCTCACGCATGTCACCAAACATTATATTTTTCAAAACTATGTTCAAATACGAATCCAATGAGATAATTTTTCTTGACATGCATTAACATTTTGTTAGTTAAATCTTTAGTCAAAATTTGGCACAAACTATAAAAGGGAGCTATAAACCAGGACGGAGGTAGTACCCACTATGAAGGTAGTAACATAGTCTAGGGATATGTGTATGTTACTAGTGTATGTTACTCACCATTGTGGCTAGTCTAACACATAGGCGTGGTGCATTAACTCTCACGTTGTTTCTTATTTTTTGACATAAATAGAGGAATCAACCAAGAAGAGATGTGGGGCTTGTATGCTTTTAATGACTTGAGACTATCAAACATGACATGTAGTGGTCAGTTCGTTGCACGCAATGATATTAATAAGGGAGTACCTAGAACTCATCTAGATGAGATATAATTTGGTCTCATTCACTTTGAAAACAAGAACAAATACAACCCACGTCAGCACACACGCGTCTTATAGCATCACATCCAATGTCTATAAAAGATGAATGAGACCAAATTATATCTCATCTAGATGAGTTCTAGCAAAACTGTATTAATAATACTTAGTACTCCTGCGCCATGTATCATATATTAGTATCATGTAGTACTTTATTTATTGCCATGTATGACACATAGTTCACGAGCGCTCTCTATATGTACCACCTTTTTTTTAATTTCAAGTTTTGCTCCATGGCGCAATCCATCGATACTACTACTGTACAAAAGTGGAGTATATACATTTTTTAAAAGGCTAGAGGGCAGGGCAGTCTAGCTCGGTCGGTTTCACGAGAGGCGAGGGCCTTTGTGATTTGACGGCTCATTAATGCTGTCAAATCGAATAGTACTGCACCGCCCGCTGCACGCCCGGCGCCTCCATTAAACCCCTCCGTTAAACCTGCATGCAAACCGAGAATCCTACTCCGGCCACACATCCGTTCATGAGCGGGCCGGAATTAAACGCAACACCGGCCAAGCTCCTCCCGTCCGCCCTCAGTTTAAACGAGGCCAGACGCCGGCCAAGCTCCTACCGTCCGCCCTCTATTTACACGAGGCCAGACAGACAGCGGGCAAGAATCGCACCCCTCCGCCGCTCCCCCATCTCCTCCTTCACCATTTTCTCCACCCTTCCGATGGCTTCCGATGAGCCGTTCTCCGGCATATTACCCGGCTGGGTGGCCCGCCGAGCCCTCCGGATACGGGCGAGGCCGCTCGGTGCTTCACCAACCTCGCTTGCAGGGGCGGGCCCACCTCAATTCAAGGGTATTCAGTTGAATACTCATTATTTTTGTCAAAAAACTATATGTATATAGTGTATACCATATGTATATTCAAGGAAAAACGAAACTGATGCAATAAAACGTTCTTCATAAGTATTTCAGCCCAAAAACAAAGACAAGCCCAGCTCCCACTCTCCTTCACCACCCACGACATGGCCCATAGGCCTAATTCGCTTTAGGCTATGCATGCATCTGCAACGCATCCATCGTTGATACAGTTATCTTCGCCAAAAGAAAAATCCATTGATCCAGTACCACACGAACCGGCGCCTTCCTTCTTGAAATTCTGTTCGCAAGCAAGCCAGAAGGCTGCTAGGGTTGATTGCCAACTTCCGTCGCCGCCTCATCGCATGCGTGTACGACAGCAGGCACTGGCGGGCGGCGCAACGGCGCATCCATCCATGTTCCAGATTCCATGGCCCCTCGCTCCCTCTTGTATGGATCTCGGCACACATCAGTCTTCGATTCTAAATCCACATCCCACTAGTTCAACTATTCTACCAATTCAACGTCTAATTGCTAATTAAATGTATTCATGTGGCTTACTACATTACCACAATTTAAATTGGGGTCACTCCTCTCATTCCGTATTTTAGTTGAACTAAATGCATCTAGCTATTACTGCAGGGGTCGTCCTCTTCTCCTGTTGTACAACAGGACGCAAACTACATGAGTCTCATCGAGCACCAATAAACTTACAACACTATAAGTAAGTTAATTCGACGAGTTGTCTTCCTATTTAATAATATACTGAAAGATAATATAGTAAAATTAGAGATTTGTTAGCAGTCCATTATCATTTGCTATTTTTTTATCCTCTATATATTTTGGATGTTGCGACTCGATATGCCGAACAATTAGTACTCCTATATGGTGGACAATTTGAAGTTATGATCAATTATTTGAATCTATTATATTATGCTATATCTTTGTGTATTATCCAATTTGTATAATTTGGTACTATAATCAGTTATACATACCTAAACAAGGCTTTAGGATTTTGAAAAATTGGCTTTGAAATTTTGAATACACACTCTTAAAATCCTGGGCCCGCCCCTGCTCGCTTGGCCCGACGGAGCCAGTTGCCGCCCCAAGAAGGCACGTGGTTCAGCAACTCGCTGCTCCAGTTCAGCTCGATGAGGAGTGGCGAGTTGCTCCATGCCGGTACGGCGGCGAGCACGCCGGTACGGGCATCGTCGCTGCCGCGTTGTACCGCGCCACCAGTGTCTGCGGTGGCCGCGCCTCCCGTGCCTGCGGCAGCGCCATGCAGGCAGAAATAGAAGCCGGGTGCGTGGAGAGCGACCAGTCGGTGGCCAGCTTCTCCCTGTCCGCCGCCATCATCGAGGAGAAGTAGAACACGGGAGGTCGCCGCCACTTGGGACCCATGAAGGCCACCGCCGAGGTGACGACCGCGGATTCAGGTGGTTTCTTTGCTGCTTCGTCTCTTCCGAGGACCTTCGTCGACCCCGCAAGTATCTGACGGACATGAGGAAGACAAAGGGATCCGCGAGGGGCCATTTAGAACTAAAATAAATCTAGATATATCCATTTCTAGGACAAGTATTTCCGGACGGAGGGAGTATTAATTATACAAGAGAGCCGGATTGGCACCTCTTAGTTCATGTAAATGTAATAAAATCCATCATGTTTATATGAAGATCCGGCTTTTTTATACGAAATCCTTCATGCTTATATGAAATCAGTCCGTGTTTGCACGAATTTCATCTGGTTGGTTAGAGTTGTAAAAATGTATGTCGTTGGCGTTTGATGTCGTCCTCCGCGGAAGGAAGCGGGAGGAAATTTGCCGGCTGCCGTTGGAGATGCTCTTTATGCTGGAAATAATAGAGTGACATCCAATCCATTTGAGTTAATTGCTTGTATGATTGTCCCTCTATAAAAAGTTAATTGCATGTACAGTGTACATGTGACTTGCAGGGTTGCTACAGCTTCGTACAGAAAGTTAAAAAGAAACAAGTCCATCCTTATAATATTCTAAGTACTCTGTGGGTTCCACTGTCAGTATAGTAGCAAAAGAAGTATATATTAAATAAGTAGAGTAATATATAATATACAAATCTAAAGTTAAAAGACGGAATTCGAACTCATGTCATCCCGTTGCGAGCATCCGGCGCTAACCAGCCCAGCACATTTTTGTTGTGTACCATGCTGGAGATATATCTCCATGTCTACTCTTATATATACTCCATTCGTTCCTAAATATTTGTCTTTTTTCAGATTTCAAATGGACTACCACATACGGATGTGTATGAAGACATATTTTAGAGTGTAGATTCACTCACTTTGCTACGTATGTCTTTTCAGGAAGGGGTCGGATTTGTCCTTGATTTATTTATGAGGTATCCAGATGGCACTGCACCACCAAGAAAAGAGGGTAACATCAAAATTATGGACTACTTTTTTGAGTATGTTGGTAAGGTCCGGTCGTAGTCACTTGTTGAAATCTCTAAAAAGACAAATACTCCCTCCATCCGGAAATACTTGTCATCAAAATGGATAAAAGGAAATGTATCTAGACGTATTTTAGTTTTAGATACATCTATTTTTATCCATTTTGATGACAAGTATTTTCGGGCGGAGGGAGTAGAAAACAGAGTTGGTGATGATGGTGTGCATGACATCCTGCAATATAGGCCGCCGGATTTATATCTAACGGATAGGAAAGAAACTATGGCAATTTTGCAAAAATATACCCACACGTCTCTCCACGTTCGCAAATATGGCCTTCCCTCGTCCAGCCTTTTCTCTCACAAGATAAACTAATCATACAAATGCATCTTGATGTCCCGTGCAATGCACAGGCAGCTAGCTAATTTCTTTTAAAGTAGTTGTTGCGATAATTGGGTTGAAGTGATATGTTCTATGTCTGCCCCGAATGATTTCAGATTCACTAGTAGTAACAAAGAAAAGGTTGCCTTGTTAATTAACAGAAAACAGGGTGAAAACTATCACATGAGGCCAGTAAAAACAAGGCACACTGGGTTCAGCGTCATCGTCACTACAGTTGTGTGCGCGCGAGAAGTCTACATATCGAGGGGGCTACCGAGCGAGGCACCGAGACACAATGTTTGAGAGAGAAACCAATTGACAGATTATGATTAGATCGAGTTGTCACCCTTTTACTGTCATTGTTGGGGGGGGGGGAGGGAGAGAAAGACGTATCGAGAGTGTGCGCGGTAGGCACAGAGGCACAACTAGCGAGTGTGTGTGTGTGTGTGTGTGTGTGTGTGTTTGAAAGAGGAGTCGATAGATTATTATCAAGATTGATGTGCCACCCTACTCCTTCAGTGCCGGGTAGTGTGTGTGTGTGTGTGTGTATGTGTGTATGTTTGAGAGAGAATCCAGTCGATAGATTAGTATCAAGATCGAGGTGTCACCCTACTCCTTCGGTGTCGGGTAGTGTGTGTGTGTATGTTTGAGAGAGAAGCCAGTCGATAGATTAGTATCAAGATCGAGGTGTCACCCTACTCCTTCGGTGTTCGGAAGTGTGGGTGTGTGTGGGGGGGAGGGGGCAGTGACACTCACATATCTCTATTCTTATAAAAAACAGAGTTGGTGATGATGGTGTTCCTTCCATCCTGCAATATAGGCCATCCGATTTATATCCGACGGGCATGAAGGAAAATATGGCAATTTTGCAAAAAGATACCCACACCCCTCTCCGCATTTGCAAATAAGGCATTCCCTCGTTCATCCTTTTCTCCCACAAGATAAACTTCTCATACAAATGCATCTTGATGTTCCGTGCAATGCCATGGGCATCTTGCTAGTAGGGAGAAGGAGTTTGTGTGACACATATCTAGCTATATTAAGGGATAGGTAGATAGCATATGTGTGAGAGACATTATTATACTTTGAGACATTAGTGGCTGTGGGTAGGTGGAATTAAAGGGGTGGGCGTGTTAGACATAGAGAGCGTGTGTGTTTGTGTGTGAGAGACTTGTAGGACGGGGTAGAAAGACGAATTTAACCCTGACGGAGGGAGAGAAATACACGAAGTGCGCCTGTGTGATTCCGATGCCCACAGGGAAATGAGATATGTATGCGTGTGAGAGAGATTGCACAATTCATTCACGTATCACTATCTATTGACCGTGGACGTGCATCGCTTGAACATAAGTCAATATCTACTTCGTATCGTGGTCAAAGGTACAATATCGATACAACGCTATAAAGATTGGACACTCACATATCACATTTTTTTTCGATTTAAATAAACCTTTTTCAGTTGTGCATGCCAAAGTTACAGTGATGTTTCTTCAAACAACCAATGTAGCTATCATGCACATGCACCATTTTTACTCTTGCATTCAAATTCATTAGTCTTGGATGATTTAAGTTTATATTTTGAAGTAATATATGTAATATTCATATATGAATTCAACGGTTACGCAATTTATGAAATGGAGGCTATGTAATCATATGAGGTAACACTTTTAAGTAGCTAACTACAATATCCATTTCTTTTTGTGCGCCTCTACACTAACACGTCAATGCATTATGTTTAAAGTAAATAACCAATGGCACTAAATTATCTATTTACACGAGAAATACATAGGCTGAACGTTTGATCCCTTTTCTGTGAACGCGCCACTACACCCGTACGATTGGCCACGCCCGTGTGAACGTCCAAGTTATCGGCGCATCATCCCGAGTTATTGTCTTTTTTTCTGGGGTGGACTTCACACCAGTTATTAACTGCTGACGCGTGCCCCGTGTACACAGTCTAGCATGACCTTCCCGCTAGCACGGTCCAAAATTAGTTGAAACTAGATACGAACGATCCCGCGGGCGGCAAAATGTCCCGCCTCCTTCTAAAATTTCCGCCACCTTAGTCTTTAGCATGCGAAATCCCCCTTTTGTCCTTGGTGCATGGAGACCAACAGTTACAATATCGCCCTCATCTACATGATAGGTCGGGGCTGCTTTGGTAACTTCCGGTTCCCCCCACTACACGGCACCCCCATTTCCTCTCCCCCCCTCCCGCAAAAACGACTAACTCCACAGCACCAGAGCATCTTACATCACGACGTCCGTACTTCATCGCCCTTTCTCCCCTCCCCTCTCGAAACCCTAGACTGCTCATCCACCGGCGTACCATAGCCCATTCACTGCCAGTGGCGTCCACCTCGCCGGATCTGCTTCTGCGGCCGCATCTACCCCTCCCACCTCCCCTATAAACAAGTAGACTGCTCATCCACCACTGTACCACAGCCCATTCAGTGTCGGCCGTGTCCACGGTGCTGGATCTGCTTCGCCGGTACTCTCGTCAACCGCCGCGCATCTGCAGCGGCTCATTCATACTCCCCACCAGTGATGCTTCGTCCACACCCCCCGGAGCCGCCCCACTGACGCCCCCGTTGACAGCCTCTGATCCTCTTTGCCGACACCTTCCTCAACCCTACCGGAGGCGCTTCGCCGACACCTTCCTCAACCCTACCGGAGCCGCTTCGCTGACACCAGCGTCAACCCTACCGGAGTAGCTTCGCCTATACCATTCTCAACCCTACCGGGGCCGCTTTGCCAACTCACAAGTCCACGGCCTCAGATCCGCTTCCTCGCACTCTCATCCAACCTACCGGAGCAGCTTCTGACGCCCCGTCCACGGCCGTAGATCCGCATTGTCGTCACCACCCTTAACCCAACCACCGGAGCAACTTCTGACGCCCCATCCACGGCCGCAGATCCGCATTGTTGACACCATCCTTAACCCAACCACCGGAGTAGCTTTTGACGCCCTGTCCACGGCCGCAGATCCGCGTCGTCGACACCATCCTTAACCCAACCACCGGAGCAGCTTCACCTACGCCCTCGTCCACGGCCACAGATCCGCTTCGCCCACACCGTAGTCCACCCTACCTGAGCCGCTCCACAAACACCCTACTCGACGGTTCTAGATCTCCTTATCGGACCCCGACAGCCAGCGCAACATCATCACCCTCGATGTTTCTAACCTGATTCCCACCGTCTGGAGAGATGCCAAGAACCCGCCACGGCCTAGGTACTTGTCACCTTTAAACCCGTCCAGCATCACCTGCCCGATATACTTCAAATATAGTAACCGGTCGCTGTTACCTGTTATGCAGCTGGCAAAAACTACAAGGACGATGTTTCTTCTGGATCTAACAGCTTGGCCAACCAAGATCCTGGACTGAGGCATTGCTATGATCTTGTAAGCGCGTCTCTCTCTCTTGTATTGTTCTGTGCCTGCCAGCGTGCTTTGCTAGGATTTTCGACCAGTAATCCCTTTGTGCAGACAATGATTTCTACTACAGGCTGCTAAATTAGATATGTAGATGTCATACATGATACTACCTCGTACCTCCGTTCCTAAATATAAGTCTTTCTAGAGATTTCACTATAGGCTACATACGGAGCAAAATGAGTGAATCTACACTCGAAAATGCATCTATATACATCTGTATGTGGTCCATACTGGAATCTCTACAAAGACATATATTTAGGAACAGGGGCAGTACATTACACAAAATCATAGGTGGCATGTAGGAATTCCAGTGCACTATAGGCTCCCTTAGAGTGCCTGCTAGTCCAGCATACAAAGTCATGGCTAGTTTATGGTACGCACACAATCGTTAATTGGTGGTTTAAATATGCGCAAGGGATATGCAATGTAGTATCATGTAGAGATGTCTAAAATTAGCCGTGTCAACTTGCAGATAGGGTTACACAATGAAAAAGTACAAGATGTATGTGACAATTTCATGGAACATCGCAAAAAAAGGAGAGGCAGCGGTGAGCCTATACAGTGTGCTATGGTACGTCACTCCTCCATTGCAATCATCGTGACATGTTATTTGTATGCCAGTTCTATTAGCCAAGTTTCTTAGGGACAGTTATTACGAGTTATCCTAAGAAAATAAGCACCTGTGAATATAAGCTCCATGTAATACGCCAACCAGTTCTTTTCATTGCGTTTTCAGCTTATCTTTGGTATGATCAGTGGAAAGTCTAGATTGCATTATATATATTTTTCATTTTGCTGCACATATGGAAATTAATTTGACTTGCAAACATCACAAATTGAACCCAGTGTAGTAATTAATATGATAGGAAAACAGACCATCACTATTTGCTCAAAATGCAAATACAAAGATATCATCTGCTTGGCACAATCTACTATGGTCAATGTTTTCCATAGAGATCCCATTGCCTAATTTAAACGAAGAACGCATGACCCACATTTAAATGAAGAACAATTATTTGTTGAAATTCGATGGTCCAAGTGGCTGGTTATTATCATATAGCAGCACCACCTGAAAGCATCATATAGCAGCAGCAGCAGCTCATAGCAACTCATCATACAGTAGCAGCAGTCTGCAATTCATCATATACCAGCAACAGCTCAGAGCAATTCATCATATAGCAGCAACAAGAGCAGCTCATAGCAATTCATCATATAGCAGCAGGAGGAGCAGCTTGTAGCAACTTATCATATAGCAGCAGCAGCATCTCATATCAATTCATCATATAGCAGCAGTAGCAGCTCATAGCAACTCATCATACAACAGCAGCAGCTCATAGCAATTCATCATATAGCAGTAGTAGGAGCAGCTCATAGCAATGCATCATATAGCAGCAGCAGAAGCAGCTCATAGCAATTCATCGTATAGTGGATCAGAATGAAAATTTGGCAGAAAATCAGAGGAGATCCTCACCTTGTTGGATGAGCTCATCCTTCAACAACACCTCATGGCCATGCCCTGGGAGGAGGGGAGGGGGAACAAGGTGCCTTCTGCCGCAGTGTGGCATCAGTCGTAGTTGTGCAGCGCCCGCTGGAGTAGTGCGTTGGACGAACCACAGTGGAGCAGCTGCTGGAGACCATGAGAATGAGGGGCGGCGCCAGAGGGAGGAGCAGCCAGGGAGATTTGCCCCTACCCGCCGGCCATGTAGCCTAGCTGGACATAGCATCGTCGAGGACCAGGCCAGATGGGACCAGTGGTGACGGCTCATTGGAGGAACCCTAGTGCTGCAGGCAGGGGATCGAGGTAGAGGGAAAGGGGAGAGGAGATGCAAGTGGGCAGGGCAATGAATGCTTGCGTGTTTGTTTTTAGTTGAGGGTCAGGTGTGACACAAGCGTTAGTAGTTGCATTTTGAGTGTAATATAGGCAGACAACAAAGTCATTTCACTATTCCCCTTCCCTTCAATTTTTAGTGAGGTTCTACCCGAAACACCCCCCTCCAAAGCAAAATTAGTTAATCCCAAGCCCATAACTCAAAAATGACTTCTTTACATATTTTATGGCTTATTTTGACAATATACCCTGAAAAGGCGGAATCGAACTGGCCCTTAACCTGCAATTCAATTGTGCATGCAATGATGAATTACTCCTGCCTACTATCTGTATATTTAGGCATCATCATACATGGCATAACCTAATACATGTGCATTCCATTGTAGTATCTGGAATATGCAATGTTTATGTTAGTTCATACGTTGCACATGATGTTTAAATGCCCCTTAAATCTGGTCAGTCAAGTGATGGTTTTTAAGCCTCCTTCTTTGCTTCTTTTCTTGATATGTAAGATTTGCTCACACATCTGTTCAATTGCTTGTTTGCATCAGCCAGCCATACTAGGACTGTTTGCTTTGATTACTTGATGTTCTTGACCTAACACTCTAACAGAGCTTGTCAATGATTTAAACACTCAGGGTTGTTGTAGTGGGGTCTTGTCTAACTCATAGGTGAATAAAGGTTTGGCTGTACACTACAGTAGGCTCTCCAAGAGTACCTGGAGATCCAGTTCGAAGGTATGCCTAGTTTTTACATAGTGCAGACATAGTAAATGCTCATTTCATTGTGTGCAAGTGCAAGAGATGCGGCATGTTTCATTATGTGGTGTTGTTTTGTTATAATCTCATCCTTTTGTGTTCACAGACTGGAAAGTATGCATATTTATCTTCCAAGGAGACAAATAACTAGTTTGTGTCACCTTGCAGAGGGGGTGCAATGAAGATAAGATTGAGAATTTCCAAGTACAAGATGTTAGGAAGGAGCCTTGCAAGAGAAGTAGGAGCTGCACTGAGCCTCTTCAACCTGCTAAGGTAAGTCACTGTATGCAACTCAACAGTTCAATTCCTTGTTTGTTTCAGGCATAGTTAATTTTCTCTTTTCAATTGCTTTATTTGTCCTCACTTAATGAGATGCCCAAATAATTATGCCTGATGTTCGGTACTTGTATCACTATTAGTTGACATAATTAAAGGCCTTGCCATTTAATTACTCTGCCGAAGTGTGCCTGAAGCTTTGAAGTCTATTAACCAACTACTATTGCATGAGGCTCACAATCTAGTTTATACTATGCTAATGATTGCGTAGTTTTGCCTGCTGTAGTATGTTTGTATGAAACCCTCTACTGTTCATTATGCTCCCTAAGACTTTAATTGAGGTATAGAATGGCCAACTGCTTGCTTACTTATACGCAACGTGTTGTCTAAATTTGTAACTTGTCTGTGTTTTCGATTGGGCCCCAACATCATGCTCCTCTGGTGAGCTAAGAGGGATTTATGTATGCAGGCTGCACAGACTATCTTTTTTATAATTTTTAAAATATCACCTGCTTATGCTTCATGATGTGTAACATTTTTTTGTGAAAGTGACGTGTAACATTATTGTTAGTCCTGTTTTGCCATGTAGTACAAAATAGTGTCTTGTTCGCTTCACAGTTGTAACTATATTTTTGCCCTAGTCATGTGTACTTACAGAAACATTTCAGGATGAAGTGACATCAACACAAAAATCTGTGAGCAGTGCGGCATGGCCATTACCGAATGATTATGGATTGGAATTGGAATGTGCTAATGTTCTCGAGCATCAACTAGAGGTGGCAAGACAACATGTACATGATTGTCAACGTATAATCAACAAGTTGAGACTGGACATGCAGGTATTAGATGCAGGAGTCAAAAAAATGAAACAAGACACCGAGGTAACCATGAAGAAATTGGAGATTTTGCAGACTGAAATTTGTGCTATCTGAATCCGGCCAATCCTATTTTCTGAAGAGATTATAGTTCAAATGGAGTTAAGTTGATGCGCGTCCATGATGTATGAGCCGTATTTGCCCAGTGTATGTAATTTGTTGTTTGTGTATGCTTTATTATCACCTGTGCCGTACCATGATGCCCAGTGGGTATAATCGGTTGTAATTTCTTTATTGTATAGTGTAGGATTATTCTACCTTTCTATGCCTTGATCTCTTTGTTGTATAGTGTATGCTTTTTAGAGGTGATAGTATTGAGTAGGATAATTCTTTGAATATGCTATATCATTCAAACGGGGGCCAACTCGCCCGACCATGGGCCTTCTACGTCTCGGAGGATCCATGGGCCTTCTACGTCTCGTAGGATCCATGGGCCTTCTACGTCTCGCAGGATCCATGGGCCTTCTACGTCTCACAGTGTCCATGGGCCTTCTACGTCTCGCAGGATCCATGGGCCTTCTACGTCACGTAGGATCCATGGGCCGCCGACTCATTTATGGGTCTTGTACTGGCCTTTAATGGGCCGTAGACGGGCCTATAATGGAAATCGTACGTTTTATTGGCCGACCATAACGGGCCGTTAATAGGCCGTATTTGGTGATGCTATGAAAATGGCCCAACAGACTAACGGACCACAAACGGGCCGACTGTAACGACATGCTGAATTTGGCCCACAAGCAGAAAATGACAGTAACGGGCCGTAAGTAACCGAATGCTGCAAATGAGCCCAAGAATAAATGGGCTCTGAGAAGGCCGAAAGATAACATGGGCTGGAAACGGCCCAACTGAATAACGGGCCCTTAATGGGTATAAAGCGATACACTGTTCATTACGGGCCAGTTTCACCACGGGCCGTTATTGGGTCTAAAGTAATACACTGTTCATTACGGGCCAGTTTCACCACGGGCCGTTAATAGGCCAAGAGTTACATAGGGCCTCATATGGGCCGAAAGACGTCATGGGCCATACATGGGCCAGAAGTGAAAACGGGCTGGAATCATATTGGATGGCCTAGATGACGCTACTGGGCCTAATTCGGATAGGGCGTAATGGGCCTTGGGTTAGCGGGCTGTAAATGGGCTATATGCGAACAGGCCGTTAACACGCTTTCCATGGGCCGGCCCGTCACCTTTTGACCAAGTCAAACGGGCCAGCCTTTTCATAGGAATGGGCCTTTGTTGGGCCATGCCACGTGTCGACGTATCATAGGCGCCTTCTGTCCAATGAGTGGATGACATCTGTCCTAACAATGAGCCGACACATGTTTCCTCCAGCCAATGATGATTTTACACGTGGAAAATCCCCATTGGTCGGGGCTGTTAACGGGTTATCGGATCCAAAACCTGACCCGATAGCTTAACGGTGTTCCGTTATGGTGGATGCCACATGTCGGTCACCCTTGACGAAAGCACTTCTGTGACGCGTGATTTATCGTCATGGAAGTGGACACTTCCGTGATGATAATTTTGGTAATGTCATCGAACACTTCTATGACAGCACAGGTATGACTATCTCGATTCTGTCATAAATTTGTCATGGATGTACATGCATGACAAAAAACGCGACCTACTGTGACAAACACGTATCATCACGGAAGTGTATATTTTTTGTAGTGCATCTAGCTAATAACTATGGACCCGAAGGTCTGTGGTAAACTACTCACAACTCATCGGAGGGGCTATGGTGTTGATGTAGAAGCCCTCCATGGTCGATTCCCCCTCCGGCGGAGCACCGACGAAGGCTCCAAGATGGGATCTCGTGGATACAGAAGGTTACGGCGGTGGAAATTGTCTTTCGTTGGCTCCCTGGATGTTTTCGGGGTACGTAGGCTTATATATGAGGAAGAAGTACGTCGGTGGCCGCCCGAGGGGCCCACGAGACAGGGGGCGCACCCTGTAGGGGTGGGCGCACCCTACCCTCTCGTGGCCGCCTCGGCTGCTTCTTGACTTGAACTCCAAGTTCTCTGGATCACGTTCGTTCCAAAAATCACGCTCCCGAAGGTTTCATTCCGTTTGGACTCCGTTTGATATTCCTTTTTTTGAAATACTGAAATAGGCAAAAAAACAGCAATACGGGCTGGGCCTCCGGTTGGTAGGTTAGTCCCAAAAATGATATAAATGTGTAAAATAAAGTCGATAAACATCCAAAAAGGGGTAATATAATAGAATGGAACAATCAAAAAATTATAGATACGTTGAAGACATATCAAGCATCCCCAAGCTTAATTCCTGCTCATCCTCGAGTAGGTAAATGATAAAAACAGAATTTTTGATATGGAATGCTACCTAGCATAATTCTCAATGTAATTTTCTTTATTGTGGCATGAATGTTTAGATCCAAATGATTCAAAATAAAAGTTCATATTGACATAAGAAATACCGATACTTCAAGCATACTAATCAATGTAATCATGTCTTCTCAAAATAACATGGCCAAAGAAAGTTATCCCTACAAAATCATATAGTCTGGCTGTTGCTCTATCTTCATCACACAAAGTATTTAATCATGCACAACCCCGATGACAAGCCAAGCAATTGTTTCATACTTTAATAATCTCAAACTCTTTCGACTTTCACGCAATACATGAGCGTGAGCCATGGACATAGCACTATATGTGGAATAGAATGGTGGTTGTGGAGAAGACAAAATAGGAGAAGATAGTCTCACATCAACTAGGCGTATCAACGGGCTATGGAGATGCTCATTAATATATATCAATGTGAGTGAGTAGGGATTTCCATGCAACGGATGCACTAGAGCTATAAATATATGAAAGCTCAACAAAAGAAACTAAGTGGGTGTGCATCCAACTCGCTTGCTCACGAAGACCTAGGGCATTTTGAGGAGGCCCATCATTGGAATATACAAGCCAAGTTCTATAATGAAAAATTCCCACTAGTATATGAAAGTGACAACATAGGAGACTCTCTATCATGAAGATCATGGTGCTACTTTGAAGCACAAGTGTGGAAAAAGAGATAGTAGCATTGTCCCTTCTCTCTTTTTCTCTCATTTTCTTTTTTTCTTTTTTTTGCTCTTTTTTCTTCTTCTTTCTCTTTGTTTCTTTGGCCTTTCTCTCTTTTTTTTGGCCTTTCTCTTTTTTCTCTTTTTTTTTCTTTTTGTAAAGTCCGAAGTCTCATCCTGACTTGTGGGGGAATCTTCATCATCCTTTCCTCACTAGGACAATGCTCTAATAATGAAAATCATCACACTTTTATGGATTTACAACTCAAGAATTACAACTCAAAGCTAGAACAAGATATGACTCTATATGAATGCCTCCGGCAGTGTACCGGGATATGCAATGAATCAAGACCGACATGTATGAAAATTATGAAGGTGGCCTTGCCACAAATACGATGTCAACTACATGATCATGCAAATAGCAATATGACAAAAGTAATGTGTGTCATATGAACGGAACGGTGGAAAGTTGCATGGCAATATATCTCGAAATGGCTATGGGAATGCCATAATAGGTAGGTATGGTGGCTGTTTTGAGGAAGGTATATGGTGGGTGTATGGTACCGACGAAAGTTGCGCGGCACAAGAGAGGCTAGCAATGGTGGAAGGGTGAGGTGCGTATAATCCATGGACTCAACATTAGTCAAAAGAACTCATGTACTTGTTGCAAAAATATAGAAGTGATCAAAAACCAAAGCACTACACGCATGCTCCTAGGGGGATAGATTGGTAGCAAAAAACCATCACTCGTCCCTGACCGCCACTCATAAGGAAGACAATCAATAAATAAAATTGTGCTCCGACTTCATCACAAAGCGGTTCACCATACGTGCATGCTATGGGAATCACAACCCTTAACACAAGTATTTTTCATAATCACCTCAACTAGCATGACTTTAATATCACTACCTCCATATCTCAAAACAATTATCAAGCATCAAATTGATCATAGCATCCAATTCTTTTTCTATGATAGTTTTTATTATACCCAACTTGGATGCTCATCATTCTAGGACCAACTTTGAAACCATAGCAAATACCATGCTGTTCTAAAATACTCTAAAAAAGATATAAGTGAAGCATGAGATACTAGCAATTTCTTCAAAATTAAGTCACCACCGTGCTCTAAAAGATATAAGTGAAGCACTAGAGCAAAACTATCAAGCTCAAAAGATATAAGGATTTTGGCTATCCCCAAGCTTAGGATTTTGGCTATCCTTGAATATTGGGGTGCCATGGGCATCCCCAAGCTTAGGCTCTTGCCACTCCTTATTCCATAGTCCATAAAAGCTTTACCCAAAACTTGAAAACTTCACAACACAAAACTAAACAGGAAATCTTATAAGCTCCGTTAGTGAAAGAAAACAAAACCACCACATAAGGTACTGTAATGAACTCATTCTTTAATTGTTTTGGTGTTAAACCTACTGTATTCCAACTTCTCTATGGTTTATAAACTATTTTACTAGCCATAGATGCATCAAAATAAGCAAACAACACACGAAAAACAGAATCTGTCAAAAACAGAACAGTCTGTAGCAATCTGTAACTAACGCAAACTTCTGGAACTCTAAAAATCCTACCAAAATAGGAAGTCCTGTACAATTTGTCTATTGATCAGAAGAAAAAATAATCAACACAAAATCACATTTCTGTGATTTAACAAAACTAAATTCGTGCGCGCAAAGTTTCCATTTTTTAGCAGAATCAAATCAACTATCATCATAGGTTATCCTATAGGTTCTACTTGGCACAAACACTAATTAAAAGATAAAAACACATCTAAACAGAAGGTAGATGAAAGATTTATTACTAAACAGGAACAAAAACAAAAAACACAAAGAAAAATGGGTTGCCTCCCAACTAGCGCTATCGTTTAACGCACCTAGCTAGGCATAAAAGTGAAGATAGATCTAAGTAGTGCCATCTTTGGCACTAAATTCATAAGTAGCTCGCGTGATAGATTCATAAGGTAATTTGACTTTCTTTCTTGGAAAGTGCTCCGTGCCTTTCTTTAATGGAAATTGGAATCTAATATTCCCTTCCTTCATATCAATAATCGCACCAATCATTCTAAGGAAAGGTCTACCAAGAATAATAGGGCAAGAAAGATTGCAATCTATATCAAGAACGATAAAATCCACGGGCACCAAATTTCTATTTGCAACAATGAGAACATCATTGATCCTTCCCATTGGCTTTTTAATGGTGGAATCCGCAAGGTGCAAATTTAAAGAGCAATCATCAAGATCATGGAAACCTAGAATATCACATAAAGTTTTCGGAATTGTGGAAACACTAGCACCCAAATCACACAAAGCAAAACACTCATGATCTTTAATTCTAATCTTTATAGTAGGTTCCCACTCATCATTAAGTTTTCTAGGTATAAAACTTCCAACTTAAGTTTTTCATCATAAGATTGCATCAAGGCATCAACGATATGTTTGGTAAAAGCTTTATTTTGACTATAAGCATGAGGAGAATTAACAACGGATTGCAACAAGGAAATACAACCTTCTAAAGAAAAATTATCATAATCAAATTCCTTGAAATCCGAGATAGTGGGTTCAATGCTATTTAAAGTCATGACCTCTCCAATCCCACTTTTACCAAATTTAGCATCAAGATCTAAAAACTCTGAATTCTTGGGATGCCTTCTAGGTAAAGTTGACTCATCGTTAGTCCCATAATTATCAAGATTCATATTGCAAAACAAAGATCTAATAGGAGACGCATCAATAACTTTAAGATCTTCATCATTATTTTCATTGAAACTAGAAGAACACGCCTTTATAAAGCTATCTTTCTTAGCACGCAATCTAGCGGTTCTTTCCTTGCACTCATAAATGGAAATTCTCATGGATTTGAGAGACTAATTGATATCATGCTTAGGAGAAGAAGATCTAAGTTTAAGAGAATCAACATCAAGCGAAAGTCTATCAACGTTCCTAGCCAAATCATCAACTTTGAGCAATTTTTCTTTAAGCAAAGCATTAAAATTCTTTTGAGAAATCATAAATTCTTTCACACTATTCTCAAAATCAGAGGGCATCTTATTAAAATTACCATAAGAATTATTGTAGGAATTTCCATAATTATTAGAGGAATTACTAGGGAACGGGCTAGCATTAAAGTTTCCTCTACAAGCATTGTTTCCAAAACTATTCCTACCAACAAAATTCACATCCGTAGATTCATTATTATTCTCAATCAAAGTAGACAAAGGCATATCATTGGGATCAAGAGGAGTATTCTTAGTAGCAAACAATTTCATAAGTTCATCCATCTTTCCACTCAAAACATTGATTTCTTCTATAGCATGCACTTTTTTACTAGAAGATCTTTCGGTGTGCCATTGAGAATAATTAGCCATAATATTATCAAGAAGTTTTGTAGCATCTCCTAACGTGATTTCCATAAACGTGCCTCCCGCGGCCGAATCTAAGAGATTTCCAGAAGCAAAGTTCAAACCGGCATAAATTTTTTGTATGATCATCCATAAATTCAAACCATGAGTAGGGCAATTGCGAATCATCAATTTCATTCTTTCCCAAGATTGGGCAACATGCTCATGATCAAGTTGTTTAAAATTCATAATATCGTTCCTAAGAGTGATAATCTTAGCGGGAGGAAAATACTTAGAGATAAAAGCATCTTTGCACTTGTTCCAAGAATCAATACTATTTTTAGGCAAAGACGAAAACCAAACTTTAGCATGATCTCTAAGTGAAAACGGAAATAACTTCAATTTAACAATATTGTTATCCATATCTTTCTTCTTTTTCATATCACGCAAATCCACAAAGTTGTTTAGATGAGTAGCGGCATCTTCACTAGGAAGGCCGGCGAATTGATCTTTCATAAAGAGATTCAGCAAAGCAGTATTGATTTCACAAGACTCAACATCATTAAGAGGAGAAATCGGAGTACTAAGGAAATCATTATTATTGGTATTCGAGAAATCACACAATTTGGTATTATCTTGCGCCATGGCAACAAGTAATCCAACACACAAGCAAACAGAAAAAAGGCAAACGAAAAGAGAGGAGGAGATTGGGAAAGAGAGGGCGAATAAAATGGCAAGGGTGAAGTGGGGGAGAGGAAAACGAGAGGCAAATGGCAAATAATGTAAATGCGAGGGAGATGAGTTTGTGATGGGTACTTGGTATCTCTTGACTTGAGCGAAGACCTCCCCGACAACGGCGCCAGAAATCCTTCTTGCTACGTCTTGAGCTTGCGTTGGTTTTCCTTGAAGAGGAAAGGGTGATGCAGCAATAGTAGCGTAAGTATTTCCCTCAACTTTTTGAGAACCAAGGTATCAATCCAGTAGGAGGCTCCTCAAAAGTCTCACGCACCTACACAAACAAACAAAGAACTCGCAACCAACGCAATAAAGGGGTTGCCAATCCCTTCACGACCACTTGCGAAAGTGAGATCTAATAGAGATAATATGATAAGATAAATATATTTTTGGTATTTTATAATATAGATGCAAAAAGTAAAGATGCAAATAAAAGTAGATTGGAAGCAAATATGATAAGAGATAGACCCGGGGGCCATAGGTTTCACTAGTGGCTTCTCTCAAGATAGCATAAGTATTACGGTGGGTGAACAAATTACTGTCGAGCAATTGATAGAAAAGCGAATAATTATGAGATTATCTAGGCATGATCATGTATATAGGCATCACGTCCGCAACAAGTAGACCGACTCCTGCCTGCATCTACTACTATTACTCCATACATCGACCGACTCCTGCCTGCGTCTAGAGTATTAAGTTCATAAGAACAGAGTAATACCTTAAGCAAGATGACATGATGTAGAGGGATAAATTCATGCAATATGATATAACCTCCATCTTTTTATCCTCGATGGCAACAATACAATACATGCCTTGCAACCCTTTCTATCACTGGGTAAGGACACCGCAAGATTGAACCCAAACCTACGCACTTCTCCCATGGCAAGAAAGATCAATCTAGTAGGCCAAACCAAACTGATAATTCGAAGAGACTTGCAAAGATAACTCAATCATACATAAAAGAATTCAGAGGAGATTCAAATATCTCTCATAGATAAACTTGATCATAAACCCACAATTCATCGGATCTCGACAAACACACCGCAAAAAGAATTTACGTCGAATAGATCTCCACAAGAGAGGGGGAAAACATTGTATTGAGATCCAAAAAGAGAGAAGAAGCCATCTAGCTAATAACTATGGACCCGAAGGTCTGTGGTAAACTACTCACAACTCATCGGAGGGGCTATGGTGTTGATGTAGAAGCCCTCCGTGGTCGGTTCCCCCTCCGGCGAAGCGCCAATGAAGGCTCCAAGATGGGATCTCGCGGATACAGAAGGTTACGGCGGTGGAAATTGTGTTTCGTTGGCTCCCTGGATGTTTTCGGGGTACGTAGGCTTATATAGGAGGAAGAAGTACGTCGGTGGCCGCCCGAGGGGCCCACGAGACAGGGGGCGCGCCCTGTAGGGGTGGGCGCGCCCTACCCTCTTGTGGCCGCCTCGGCTGCTTCTTGACTTGCACTCCAAGTCCTCTAGATCATGTTCGTTCCAAAAATCACACTCCCGAAGGTTTCATTCCGTTTGGACTCCGTTTGATATTCCTTTTCTTCGAAATACTGAAATAGGCAAAAAAAACAGCAATGCAGGCTGGGCCTCCGGTTAGTATGTTAGTCCCAAAAATGATATAAATGTGTAAAATAAAGCCCATAAACATCCAAAAAGGGGTAATATAATAGCATGGAACAATCAAAAATTATAGATACATTGAAGACGTATCAGCATGCCCCCGATGCCCAGCTTTTGCTATATGGTGTGTTTTGACCTGGAAAATATTAGAAGGAAGCTTTTGGGACGAAGCGCTGCCGTCTCGAGGCGGAACTTGGGCAAAACCAATCTAGGGCTCAAGCGGAGCTGTTCTGCCGGGGAAACTTCCCTCTGGGAGGGCGAAATCGAAGCCGTCATCATCACCAACGATCCTCTCATCGAGAGGGGGTCAATCTCCATCAACATCTTCACCAGCACCATCTCCTTTCAAACCCTAGTTCATCTCTTGTATCCAATCTTTGTCTCGAAACCTCAGATTGGTACCTGTGGGTTGCTAGTAGTGTTGATTACTCCTTGTAGTTGATGCTAGTTGGTTTATTCAGTGGAAGATCATATGTTCAGATCCTTAACGATAATTAATACTCCTCTGATTATGAACGTGAATATGCTTTGTGAGTAGTTACGTTTGTTCCTGAGGACATGGGAGAAGTCTTGTTATAATTAATCATGTGAATTTGGTATTCGTTCGATATTTTGATGAGATGTATGTTGTCTATCCTCTAGTGGTGTTATGTGAATGTCGACTACATGACACTTCACCATGATTTGGGCCTATGGGAAGGCATTGGGAAGTAATAAGTAGATGATGGGTTGCTCGAGTGACAAAAGCTTAAACCCTAGTTTATGTGTTGCTTCGTAAGGGGCTGATTTGGATCCATATGTTTCATGCTATGGTTAGATTTATCTTAATTATTCTTTTGTAGTTGCGGATTCTTCCAAGAGGGGCTAATCATGAGTGGGAGTCTTGCCCGAGGAAGGGAAGCACCCAAGCACCGGTCCACCCACATATCAAATATCAAAGTAATGAACGTGAATCATATGAGCATGATGAAAACTAGCTTGACAGTAATTCCCATGTGTCCTCGGGAGCGCTTTGCTTTATAAGAGTTTGTCCAGGCTTGTCCTTTGCTACAAAAAGGATCGGGCCACCTTGATGCACCTCAGTTACTTTTGTTACTTGTTACCCGTTATGAATTATCTTATCACAAAACTATCTGTTACCAATAATTTCAGTGCTTGCAGAGAATACCTTGGTGAAAACCGCTTGTCATTTTCTTCTGCTCCTTGTTGGGTTCGACACTTTCACTTATTGAATGTACTGCGATAGATCCCCTATACTTGTGGGTCATCAACGATATCCAAGGCAATGATCAATATATAGGCATCACGTCCAAGATTAGTAGACCGGCTCCTGCCTGGATCTACTACTATTACTCCACACATCGACCGCTATCCAACATGCATCTGGTGTATTAATTTCATAGAGAAATGGAGTAACGCAATAAGAATGATGACATGATATAGACGAGATCTATTCATGTAGGAATAGCCCCGATCTTGTTATCCTTAATAGCAATGATACATGTGTGTCTTGCTGCCCCTTCTGTTACTGGGAAAGAACACGGCAAGATTGAACCCATCACAAAGCACCTCTTCCCATGGCAAGAAAAATCGATATAGTTGGCCTAATTAAACCAAAGATTCGAAGAAAATATACGAGGCTATAAATAAGCATGCATATAAATGATCAAAAGAAGACTCAAATAATATTCATGGCTATAGATCTGATCATAAACTCAAAGTTCATCGGATCCCAACAAACACATCACAAAATGAGTTACATCAAATAGATCTCCAAGAGACCATTGTATTGAGAATCAAAAGAGAGAGAGGAAGCCATCTAGCTACTACCTACAGACTCGTAGGTCTATGGTGAACTACTCACGCATCATCGAAGAGGCACCAATGAGGATGATGAACCCCTCTGTGATGGTGTCTAGATTGGATCTAGTGGTTCTAGAACTTGCGGCGGCTAGAATAGTGTTTGGTAGACTCCCTAGGGTTTCTGGAATATTTGGGAATTTATAGGGCAAAGAGGCGGTGCGGAAGGTCACAGAGGTGGGCACAACCCACCTGGGCGCACCTAGGCCTCCTAGCGCGCCCAGGTGTCTTGTGCTCACCTCGGGCCTCCCCTCTGGTACTTATTTGGCCCAGTGGGTCAGAAAAAATCTCTGTTGGGGATATAACTACTGAGTATAAACCGCCCAGATAGGGCCGGGTTATACCTGTAACGAGTTATCCATATTGAAGCCCATGAAGACATGAAGTATGGCGCTTTACTGAAGAGATTTAGAGGCCCAGGGCCCAAAGGCAGATTAGGGCCCATAGACATAAACCGCCATATACTGTGTAACTTGTGTTGCAAGATAGGAAAGGGTAGAAACCGAGCCGGACACGTGTATGAGCCGGCCGGGATTCTGTAAACCGCCAGGCGTCAACCTGTGTATATAAAGGGACGACCCGGTGGCGGTTCAAGGAAAAGAGATGACAACTCGAGAGCCAGGCAAAGCGGATTCGCTCCCTGGTCATCGAAACCTCATCAATTCCATCACAACTAGATCGTAGGCTTTTACCATCACTGCAAGGGGCCGAACCAGTATAAACTCCTCGTGTCCTTTGTCCGGTTTAACCCCTTTAAGCTAATCTCCTTGCGATATCTCCACGACTAAGTCCTCACACTAGGACATCTGATGTGATAATTCCACGACAGTTGGCGCCCACCGTGGGGCTATCGCATGATGGTTTCGAGTTCTTAGAGGGCAATTTCGAAGAACTCAAGGGATACGCAGTGGGCCGGATGACCAAGAGTCGTCGCGGCAAGCTCTACATCGACGACGCAGGCTGGGGCCCCGATGTCGGCTCAATCGAGTACGGGTACTAGGTCCCCTTTGGTGGAATTCATGTCTTCATTGGCAAGATCGGCGAACCGGGCCCTGAGCCGGTTCTGCGCCGACCTCATCGAGACAGCTCAGCGTGCAAGCCCCGTCCGGGTTCAGCCCGCCATGAAGCGTGCGTTCGTAGGATTCATCTGTGGTGCGGAATCTAAACCGGTATCCGACGATGACACAGTTGTCTATTCAGATGGCGAATCCTCCACCGGTGAGACCGAGTCACTGTACCAACTGCAAGATGGCCGGTTTGGGGGCTGTTCTGATGGTGACAGTATTCTGGACCCCCTTGAACTGCCAAACCGGGTTGCAATCTTCATGGCCGGTACGCAGCCCACGCAGCACTCCTCAGCTACAGCGGCGATGATTTCCGGATTGGCAGCCAGGGCAGGAGGCCCCGCGTGCCCACCGGCTCAAGTCCTGTCTGGTTTATTGGTCGCTTGGACGACATTGCTGACCATAGAGGTTACCCCATACAATCGAGATCAGCATAACACGGAGGTCAAGATGCTGCGAGATCAGATAGCTCAGGCCAAGGAGGACTTGGCGGCTGAGGAAACCAGGATGGCTGAAGAGCGGGCCGCTTTGGATGCTCAGGCACAGCGGATTCAGGAAGAAAATTACTGGCTCATGTTGGATCAGAACGCTTCAAACGACGTGTTGAGGAGGAGGCATCGGTCTCGTCTACCACCGGTTTTATGAAGCAATGAACCTCTTTAACATGCCAGGAGCGGGAATCTGTAACCCGGCAGTGGTAAACCAGATTGAAGTACCTGAGACAGGAGCGCCAGATCAGCCATGGACGATGGACCTGCCTCGACGGAACCATGACCCGCCTCAGTACATGCCGACACCACCGGATCACTTTTCCACCCCTTTGGATAACATGATCGCTGCGGCGTCGCGATTGGCAGCTATTCGAATGGAAGGCGAGTCTCCAGCATCGGTTGAGACGCGGCGTGCCAGAGAGCTCCTTCAAACGGCTCTGGTTCAGCAGCAGGCTTATTTGTATAGTCGAGATAGGATTCATTCAACCCCTCGCCCGAGCCGGAGTTACAGCAGGCATATTAATGAACCGGCTGTGTCAAGCAGTGCATGGAACCGTAACGCCCCTCGAGGGCCTAACCCAGTGGGCAGTGGTGCAAATGCTTAGGACGTGGTGGATCACGGTAGAGCACGTCGAGAAGCCGAGTTAGCAACACAGTACGCGGACCATCGGCTTACTCCAGTTCGTCCAACAACTTCCGTGGAACCAGGTGTTGCTTTCAATTCTTGGGGGGTGCCATGTCTCACCCCGGATCTACGCAATGTGCGGCTACCCAAGGATTTCAAGGGTCCTCGTAAAGTTCCCAATTACACTACTGACTTACCCCCCGAGTCATGGGTCGAAAGCTATGAGATGGCAATGGAGATGCTGGATGTGGATGAGGCGGCATGTGCTAAGTACTTCACCATGATGTTGGAAGGAACAGCTCGCACTTGGCTGAAAAGTTTGCCAGCTAACTCCATTGGGTCATGGGCCGAGTTAAATGCCCGGTTTATACTGAACTTCAAGGACACGTGCAAGCAGCCCATGTCAATTGTGGATTTAGCCGCCTGTGTCCAAGAAGAAGGTGAATCGACAACCCATTGGGTGCGCCGGGTTTCGGAAATCTTGCATTCATCAGACCACATCAATGCCGATTCAGCAGTCATAACGTTGGAGGGCAATTGCCGGTTCAAGCCTCTGAAGCTGAAGTTGGGACGGCTCAAGCGTCACTGCAATGACATGGGAACGCTTATGGCAGCTCTGGTTAAGTATGCCGACTCTGATAGTACCAAGGATCCCGAGTCTGACAATGAAAAGATGGGGAAGGGAAAGAAGAGCGGCAGCACCAAAGGGCAGCAGCATAACCCGGCGGGCCATGGAAACAATGGTAAGCGTAAAGCGAATAATAGTTCAGATTTTGTGGCTAACACCAATGCGCAGGATAATGGTCAGCGTCGTAAGGAAAAACCGCCCATGCGGAGTGGAGGATCAGGTGTCAATCTTGAGCGCCTATTAAATCAGCCTTGCCCAAGGCACGGGACGCGAGAAAAGCCAGCTACGCACCTCTGGAAGGATTGCTTCATTATGCGGGAGTTCAAAAACTTGGATCTTTTCCGATATGATCATGGACCGTCCGGTAGTTCAGGACCTGGGTCTCATGGGCCGGGTTATGGTGGAGGTAGTTCTGGCTCAGGATTTCAAGGTAATCAAAGCGAGCATGGCAATCAAGGCAATCAGGGCAACCAGGGTGGTTATAATCAACAGGGGAGTCAGCAGCAGCAACAGTCAGGTTACCAAAGCCACCCGAAGCAGTTGAATAGTGGGCAGTATCATATCTTCACCACTAGCCTATGCAAGCGCGATCAGAAGCTTCATAAAAGGGTACTGAACTCCGTTGAACCGGCGGTGCCCCGTTACTTGCGTTGGTCCGAACAGCCTATTGTGTGTCGTCGAGAGGATCATCCGCCCCGGGTTGGTAATCTAGGTCATTTGGCGTTGGTGGTGGTGCCTCAGGTTGGAGGTTATAAGTTCACCAAGGTGCTCATGGACGGAGGGATCAGTATCAACATCTTGTATTATGAAACTTTCCGTCGCATGGGGTTGACAGACAAGAATCTTAAACCGTCAAACACCATTTTCCACGGTGTGGTGCCTGGTAAATCGGCTTATCCAGTCGATAAGATAGCTCTGGAGGTTGCTTTTGGAGATGATCATGATTCAAGATCAGAGACATTGACTTTTGAAGTGGTGAAAATCAGGAGCATGTACCGCCTTGTTTGGACAGCCGGCTTATGCTAAGTTCATGGCAAGGCCCTGTTATGTTTATCTATAGCTCAAGATGTCGGGTCATAAGGGGACCATCATAGTACATGGAAGCTGTAGGATCACTTTGGAATGTGAGGAAGGTGATGCGGCCTATGCTGAGTCGGTTTGTGCAACAGAAGAGTTGAAGTTCTACAAGGACAATGTTGATCCGGCAGATATGACTTCTTTGAAAAAAACAACAACAAAGCATGATCCAGCCTTGAAGTTTAGATCGGCTGATGAGACTAAGCTGGTTGATTTTGTTCCTGGCGATTCATCCAAGCAGTTTAGCATCAGCGCTAACCTGGATCCGAAATAGGAAAGCGCGCTCATCGAGTTCATCCGTGAGAACCGGGACATCTTTGCATGGAAACCGTCTGACATGCCAGGTGTACCGAGGGAACTCGCTGAGCACACTCTTAATATCGATCCCAAGTTTAAACCGGTCAAGCAGTTTCTCCGCCGCTTCAATGAAGAAAGATGCAAGGCCATCGGTGAGGAGGTAGCCCGGCTCTTGGCAGCAGGGTTTATTGTGGAGGTTTTTCACCCTGAGTGCTTAGCTAAACCGGTGCTAGTACTTAAGAAGAATGGCACTTGGCGTATGTGTGTGGATTACACAGATTTGAATAGGGCTTGTCCAACTGATCCCTTTGCTCTCCCTCGTATTGATCAAATTATTGATGCTACGGCGGGTTGTGAGCATCTGAGCTTTCTGGATGCTTATTCTAGTTATCATCAGATCAAAATGGCAGTTAAGGACCAGGAGAAGACATCTTTTATAACTCCTTTTGGAGCCTTCTGCTATGTATCTATGCCTTTTGGGCTCAAGAGTGCCCAGGCGACTTGTCAGCGATGTGTGCAGAATTGTCTTCATAATCAGATTGGGCGCAATGTTCATGCTTATGTGGATGATATCATGGTGAATTCTAGGAAAGCGGAGACGTTAATAGATGATTTGAAGGAAACTTTTGATAATCTCCGGGTTTATAAGATGATGCTTAATCCGGCCAAGTGTGTTTTTGGTGTATCGACAGACAAGCTCTTGGGTTTTCTGGTGTCTAACAGGGGCATTGAAGCTAATCTGGAAAAGATCAAAGCTATCACGTCTCTGGCTAAACCGGCATGTATCAACGATGTTCAACGTCTGGCGGGTTGTATTGCAGCGCTAAGCCTGTTTATCAGCCGGTTGGGAGAGAAGGCTATCCCTCTATATCAAATGATGAAAAATACAGACAACTTTGTCTGGAGTGATGCTGCTAATGCGGCGTTTGAGGATCTGAAGAAGCAGCTAGCCGAGCCACCTGTTCTTGCTGCCCCATTGATAAAGAACCATTGCTATTGTATGTGGCTGCTAACGCCCAGGTTGTCAGCGTGGCTATTGTGGTGGAGCGCAAGGAGGTAGGTAAGGAGTATCCGGTTCAGCGGCCGGTTTATTATATCAGTGAGGTACTTATTGTGTCAAAGCAAAGATATCCGCATTGGCAGAAGCTTGTGTGTGGAGTTTTTATGGCGAGCCGGAAGCTTAAGCAATACTTTCAAGGCCATCCCATCATTGTGGTCATTTTCGCTCCTTTGAGAGATATCATCCAGAACAGGGAAGCAACTGGCTGAGTTGCTAAGTGGGCTATCGAGCTTGGACCTCACGGGTTAAAGTATATGCCTCGTAGGGCCGTCAAATCCCAAGCGCTCGTGGACTTCAACAATGACTGGACAGAGTTGCAGGCGCCGGAGGATAAACCGGATAACACATACTGGACTATTCACTTCGATGGATCCAGACAATTGGAGGGCTCGGGATCTGGAGTGGTTCTTACTTCCCCTCGAGGTGACAAATTTTGTTACGTTCTCCGCTTAATGTTTCCTTGTACTAACAATGCAGCTGAGTATGAGGCCTTGCTCCACGGTCTTCGGGTGGTTAAGGAAATGAACTTAATCCGGGTACGATGCTTTGGGGACTCTGATTTAGTGGATCAGCAAGTCTCTGGTACTTGGGATTCTAAGGATCCACTCATGGCGGCTTATCAGCGTGAGGTGTATGTTATTGCTGGTCACTTCAAGGGTTACCAGGTCGAGCACATTGATCGGCGCAAGAATGAAGCGGTAGATGCTTTTAGCCGGCTGGGGTCTCAGCGTAAACCGGTGCTGCCCAATGTTTTTCTTGACGTTTTGCATAACCCGTCAGTTAAACTACCAACGGAGGAGGATCTGGCTATTCCTGACCCGGAGGCTCAATTGGTGGCTGTTCTTCATGCTATCCCTGATTGGACGGTGCCATACCTGGCGTACATGACCAGGGGCGAGTTACCCGAGGACGAAGTTTTGGCCAGATAGATAATTCGGCGGTCCAAGTCCACGAAGGTGCAGTGTCTCAGGGGAGTTTCAGCGCTGTGTTTCTCCTGAAGAAGGCTGTGAGATTTTGCGTGAAATCCATGAAGGAGATTGTGGTCATCATGCCGGTTCAAAATCCCTTGTGGCTAAAGCTTTCCGACACGGTTTCTATTGGCTAACGGCTCATGCTGATGCTGAGGATTTGGTCAGGAAGTGTGACGGTTGTCAGAAGTTTTCACGCCGAGCCCATGTTCCGGCTCAGGAGTTGAGAATGATTCCAATCACTTGGTTGTTTGCAACTTGGGGGCTGGATATGGTTGGGCCCTTTAAGAGGTCCAAGGATAAGAAGATCCACCTTCTGGTGGCGGTTGATAAGTTCACTAAGTGGGTAGAAGCGGAGCCAGTCAGCAAGTGTGATGCAGCCATGACGGTTCAATTCATGAAGAAGGTGATTTTCCGTTTTGGTTTTCCACACAGCATCATAATAGATAATGGCACGAATCTCTCCAAGGGCACTATGGAAGAATTTTGTCAACGTGAGCACATCTGGCTTGATGTGTCATCAGTGGCTCACCCCCAGTCTAATGGTCAAGCCGAGAGAGCTAATCAAGAAATCCTAAAAGGCATCAAGCCTCGGCTTATGGTTCCTTTGCAGAGGACGCCGGGTTGTTGGGTGGAAGAGTTGCCTTCTGTATTGTGGAGCATTAATACCACCCCCAATAGATCTACGGGTTATACACCCTTCTTCATGGTTTATGGAGCAGAAGCAATTCTCCCCAGCGATATTCGCCATGACTCGCCTCGGGTGGCAGCTTACGTTGAAGCGGACAACGAACAAGCACGCCAAGACGCATTGGACCTGTTAGATGAAAACGGGACATAGCGGCATCTCGTTCGACGATTTATCAGGAAGATCTGCGGCATTATCACAGCCATTGGGTTAAAACCAGAGCTTTCCAAGAAGGCGACTTAGTGCTCCGGCTTATCCAGGATCAGATCGATATGCACAAGTTATCCCCACCTTGGGAAGGACCCTTTGTGGTCAGCAAGAATCTGAACAACGGGTCATACTACCTTTTCAATGTTCGAGAGCACAAATACTCACGCAAATTGGAGGAGGAGACCCGCCGGCCGTGAAATATTGCTCATCTTCGGCCTTACTACACCTGAGCCATAGGCTCCTATTATGTACATATTCTCGACAATGTATATATTATGATCAATATAATAAACCGGCATCCTTGCTAAAGTGGGGCCTCTGCTGTTCTTCCTTAAAGTTTTCTTTGTTACATGGGGGCTTCTATTGATAAAACGGAGTTCTGATTGTCCATTAATCCGGCTTATAAAGCTACAAAAAAGAGATCTTGGGGGCTTCATACCCTAAATCATAAGGAGCCAAAGAGAGTTTGTTGCAAAGCACAACTCAAACATAGGTGCCCACTGAGAACAGCTCAAAATATTGCTTGGGGGCTCTTTGCTTCTACAAGAACAAAGAGTCTATAACTTTGCAATAGGCTATAAAAGCCAGGCTTGGAAGCCAGGTGTATTCACCTAAAACCCCGGGTTATCCTGCCGTTTTAAGTAAGTCACTCCGTCCAGGTAATCCTGGTAAGACCCGTTGAACGTTTGACAGTCAATCTTATAAAGACCCTGAACTTGTCATAGTTAAATTGACGATTGGTTAATGTGAGGTCCATCTTATAAGGCTTTGTGAAATGGTTTAACTCAGTGGCCTGGCAGCCCATGAAAAGCCTCGCCTTTTTTGCATGTTTTCTTCGCAAATCTTTCTTTTTGATGTTTATTTTGATGAGGTTTATATTAAAACCAGTGTTTGTTAACCCGGTCTGGCTTTGACTACAAGTCGCTAGTATGATATATGGATAATCCAGTGTTTATTATAACCCGGTACGACTTCACTATAAACCGGCAAAAAATGGTGGGAGTTATCAGTACTCAAGATTTGGGTTATTATTGGAAATATGCCCTAGAGGAAATAATAAATTAGTTATTATTATTATATTTCCTTGTTCATGATAATCGTTTATTATCCATGCTATAATTGTATTGATAGGAAACTCAGATACATGTGTGGGTACATAGACAACACCTTGTCCCTAGTAAGCCTCTAGTTGACTAGCTCATTCATCAATAGATGGTTACAGTTTCCTGACCATGGACATTGGATGTCGTTGATAACGGGATCACATCATTAGGAGAATGATGTGATGGACAAGACCCAATCCTAAGCCTAGCACAAAGATCGTGTAGTTCGTATGCTAAAGCTTTTCTAATGTCAAGTATCATTTCCTTAGACCATGAGATTGTGCAACTCTCGGATACTGTAGGAATGCTTTGGGTGTACCAAACGTCACAACATAACTGGGTGGCTATAAAGGTACACTACGGGTATCTCCGAAAGTGTCTGTTGGGTTGGCACGAATCAAGACTGGGATTTGTCACTCCGTGTGACGGAGAGGTATCTCTGGGCCCACTCGGTAGGACATCATCATAATGTGCACAATGTGACCAAGGGGTTGATCACGGGATGATGTGTTACGGAACGAGTAAAGAGACTTGCTGGTAACGAGATTGAACATGGTATCGGGATACCGACGATCGAATCTCGGGCAAGTACTATACCGGTAGACAAAGGGAATTGAATATGGGATTGATTGAATCCTTGACATCATGGTTCATCCGATGATATCATCGTGGAACATGTGGGAGCCAACAAGGGTATCTAGATCCCGCTGTTGGTTATTGGCCGGAGAGTTGTCTCGGTCATGTCTACGTGTCTCCCGAACCCGTAGGGTCTACACACTTAAGGTTCGATGACGCTAGGGTTATAGGGAATAGATGTACGCGGTTACTGAATGTTGTTTGGAGTCCCGGATGAGATCTCGGACGTCACGAGGAGTTCCGGAATGGTCCGGAGGTGAAGATTGATATATTGGACAAAGGGTTTTGGAGTCCGGAAGTGTTCCGGAGGTACCGGGTGATGACCAGCATGACCGAAAGGTGTTTCGGGAGCCCTTGCAAGTGTTGGGGGGCTTCATGGGCCAAGGGAAGGGGGCAAACCAGCCCACTAAGGGGCTGTGCGCCCCCCTCACCTTTTCCCACATGACTAGGGGGTTTGGGGCGCCCCATCCAGGGTTCCCACCTCCTGGCTTGGGGGCCAAGTCACCCAAAGGGAAGATCTCATCTGCCCTGGCCGCCGGCCCCCCCAGGGGAAACCCTAGGGCGCCTTCCCCTCCCCTTGCCCCTATATATAGTGGAGGTTTTGGGGCTTCCCAACACACGAGTCTCTCTCTCCCAAGGCGCAGCCCTACCTCTCTCCCTCCTCATCTCTCGTAGTGCTTGGCGAAGCCCTGCTAGAGTACCGCGCTCCTCCACCACCACCACGCCGTCGTGCTGCTGCTGGACGGAGTCTTTCCCAACCTCTCCCTCTCCCCTTGCTGGATCAAGGCACGGGAGACGTCATCGGGCTGCACGTGTGTTGAACGCGGAGGCGCCGTTGTTCGGCGCTTAGATCGGAATCAACCGCGATCTGAATCGCTACGAGTACGACTCATTCATCCGTGTTCTTGTAACACTTCCGCATCACGATCTTCAAGGGTATGAAGATGCACTCCCCTCTCTCTCGTTGCTGGTATCTCCATAGATTGATCTTGGTGTTGCATACAAAATTTTGAATTTCTGCTACGTTCCCCAACAGTGGCATCATGAGCTAGGTCTATGCGTAGTTTCTATGCACGAGTAGAACACAAGTTGTTGTGGGCGTTGATTTTTGTTCAATATGCTTACCGTTACTAGTCCAATCTTGTTTCGAAGGTATTGTGGGATGAAGCGGCCTGGACTGACCTTACATGTTCACTTACGTGAGACAGGTGCCACCGACTGACATGCACTTGTTGCATAAGGTGGCTAGCGGGTGCCAGTCTCTCCCACTTTAGTCGGATCGGATTCGATGAAAAGGGTCCTTATGAAGGGTAAATAGCAATTGACATATCATGTTGTGGTTTTGCATAGGTAAGAAACGTTCTTGCTAGAAACCGATAGCAGCCACGTAAAACATGCAACAACAATTAGAGGACGTCTAACTTGTTTTTGCAGGGTATGCTATGTGATGTGATATGGCCAAAAAGAATGTGATGTATGAGATTGATCATGTTCTTGTAATAGGAATGACGACTTTCATGTCGATGAGTATGACAACCAGCAGGAGCCATAGGAGTTGTCTTAATTTATTGTATGACATGCGTGTCATTGAACAACGCCATGTAATTACTTTACTTTATTGCTAAACCGTTAGCCATAGTAGTAGAAGTAATAGTTGGCGAGACAACTTCATGGAGACACGATGATGGAGATCATGGTGTCATGCCGGTGACGATGATGATCATGGAGCCCCAAAGATGGAGATCAAAATGAGCAAAATGATATTGGCCATATCATGTCACTTTTGATTGCATGTGATGTTTATCATGTTTATGCATCTTATTTGCTTAGAACGACGGTAGTAAATAAGATGATCCCTCATTAAAATTTCAAGAAAGTGTTCCCCCTAACTGTGCACCGTTGCGAAAGTTCATTGTTTCGAAGCACCACGTGATGATCGGGTGTGATAGATTCTAACGTTCACATACAACGGGTGTAAGCCAGATTTACACGCGTGAAACACTTAGGTTGACTTGACGAGCCTAGCATGTACAGACATGGCCTCGGAACACAAGAGACCGAAAGGTCGAGCATGAGTCGTATGGTAGATACGATCAACATGAAGATGTTCACCGATGATGATTAGTCCATCTCACGTGATGATCTCACACGGCCTAATTGACTCGGATCATGTAATCCCTTAGATGACTAGAGGGATGTCTATCTGAGTGGGAGTTCATAAGATGAACTTAATTATCCTGAACATAGTCAAAAGATCTTTGCAAATTATGTCGTAAGCTTGCGCTTTAGTTCTACTGTTTAGATATGTTCCTAGAGAAAATTTAGTTGAAAGTTGATAGTAGCAATTAAGCGGACTGGGTCCGTAAACTGAGGATTGTCCTCATTGCTGCGTAGAAGGCTTATGTCCTTAATGCACCGCTCGGTGTGCTGAACCTCGAACGTCGTCTGTGGATGTTGCGAACATCTGACATACACGTTTTGATAACTACGTGATAGTTCAGTAATGTTAAACGGTTTAGAGTTGAGGCACCGAAGACGATTTCGAAACGTCGCGAAACATATGAGATGTTTCGAGGGCTGAAATTGGGATTTCAGGCTCGTGCCCACGTCAAGAGGTATAAGACCTCTGGGAAGTTTCTTAGCTTGCAAACTAAGGGAGAAAAGCTCAATCGTTGAGCTTGTGCTCAGATTGTCTGAGTACCACAATCACTTGAATCGAGTGGGAGTTAATCTTCCAGATGAGATAGTGATGTTTCTCCAAAGTCATTGCCACCAAGCTACTAGAGCTTTGTGATGAACTATAACATATCAGGGATAGATATGATGATCCTTGAAATATTCGCGATGTTTGACACCGCGAAAGTAGGAATCAAGAAGGAGCATCAATTGTTGATGGTTAGCGAAACCACTAGTTTCAAGAAGGGCAAGGGCAAGAAGGGATACTTCATGAAACGGAAAATCAGTTGCTGCTCTAGTGAAGAAACCCAAGGTTGAACCCAAACCCGAGACTAAGTGCTTCTGTAATAAGGGGAACAGTCACTGGAGCAGAATTACCCTAGATACTTGGTAGATGAGAAGGCTGGCAAGGTCGATAGAAGTATATTCGATATACATTATGTTAATGTGTACTTTACTAGTACTCCTAGTAGCACCAGGGTATTAGATACCGGTTCGGTTGCTAAGTGTTAGTAACTCGAAATAAAAGCTACGGAATAAACGGAGACTAGCTAAAGGTGAGCTGACGATATGTGTTGGAAGTGTTTCCAAGGTTGATGTGATCAAGCATCGCATGCTCCCTCTACCATCGAGATTGGTGTTAAACCTAAATAATTATTATTTGGTGTTTGCGTTGAGCATAGACATGATTGGATTATGTCTATCGCAACACGGTTATTCATTTAAGGAGAATAATGGTTACTCTGTTTATTTGAATAATACCTTCAATGGTCTTGCACCTAAAATGAATGGTTTATTGAATCTCGATCGTAGTGATACACATGTTCATGCCAAAAGATATAAGATAGTAATGATAGTACCACCTACTTGTGGCACTGCCATGTAAGTCATATTGGTATAAAACGCATGAAGAAGCTCCATGTTGATGGATCTTTGGACTCACTCATTTTTGAAAAGTTTGAGACATGTGAACCATGTCTATTGGTGTATATGCATGAAGAAACTCCATGCAAATGGACCATTTGGACTCACTTGATTTTGAATCACTTGAGACATGCAAATCATACCACATGGGCAAGATGGCTGAAAGCCTCGTTTTCAGTAAAATGGAACAAGAAGGTGACTTGTTGGAAGTAATACATTTTGATGTGTGCAGTCCAACGAGTGCTGAGGCACGCAGTGGATATCGTTATGTTCTTACTTCACAGATGATTTGAGTAGATACTGAGTATATTTACTTGATGAAACACAAGTCTGAATTATTGAATGGTTCTAGTAATTTTAGAGTGAAGTTGAAGATCATCGTGACAAGAGGATAAAATGTCTATGATATGATCATAGAGATGAGTATCTGAGTTACGAGCTTTGGCACGCAATTAAGACATTGTGGAAATTGTTTCACAATTAATACCGCCTGGAACACCATAATGTGATGGTGTGTCCGAACATCATAGTTGCACCCTATTGGATATGGTGCGTACCATGATTTCTCTTATCGAATTACCACTATCGTTCATGGGTTAGGCATTAGAGACAACCGCACTCACTTTAATAGGGCACCACGTAATTCCATTGAGACGACACCGTTTGAACTATGGTTTGGAGAAACCTAAGTTGTCGTTTCTTAAAAGTTTGGGGCTGCGACGCTTATGTGAAAAAGTTTCAGGTTGATAAGCTCGAACCCAAAGCGGATAAAATGCATCTTAATAGGACACCCAAAACAGTTGGGTATATCTCCACTCGGTTCCGGAAGCAAAAGGGATTGTTTCTAGAATCAGGTCCTTTCTCGAGGAAAAGTTTCTCTCGAAAGAATTGAGTGGGAGGATGGTGGATACTTGATGAGGTTATTGAACCGTCTCTTCAACCAGTGTGTAGCAGTGCACAGGAAGTTGTTCCTATGGCGCCTGCACCAATTGAAGTAGAAGCTTATGATAGTGATCATGAAGCTTCGGATCAAGTCACTGTCGTACCTCGTAGGGTGACAAGGATGCATACTACTTCAGAGTGGTACAGTAATCCTGTCTTGAAGGTCATGTTGCTAGACAATAATGAACCTACGAGCTATAGAGAAGTGATGGTGGGCCCGGATTCCGACAAATGGCTAGAGACCATAAAATCCGAGAGAGGATCCATGTATAAAATAAAGTGTAGACTTTGGAAGAACTACCTGATGGTCGTAAGGCTGTTGGGTACATATGGATTCTAAGAGGGAAGACAGACAATGATGGTATGTGTCACCATTAAGAAAGCTCATCTTGTCGCTAAGATGTTTCTGACAAGTTCAAGGAGTTGACTACGATGAGACTTTCTCACTCGTAGTGATGCTAAGAGTCTGTTGGAATCTTATTAGCAGTTACTGCATTATTTATGAAATCTTGCAGATAGGATGTCAAAACATTGTTTCCTCGAAAATTTTCTTGAGGAAAGGTTGCATGTGATACAACCAGAAGGTTTTTGTCAATCCTAAAAGATGCTAACAAGTATGCAAAGCTCCAGCAATCCTTCTAAGGACTGGAGTAAGCATCTCAGAGTTGGAATATACGCTTTGATGAGATAATCAAAGTTTTTGGGTTTATACAAAGTTTGTTAGAAACTTGTATTTAAAATAAAGTGAGTGGGAGCACTACAACATTTCTGATAAGTATATGTGAATGACATATTGTTGATCCGAAATGATGTAAAATTTCTGGAAAGCATATAGGGTTGTTTGAAAAGTGTTTTTCAATAGAAAACCTGGATTAAGATGCTTGAACATTGAGCATCAAGATCTATGAAGATAGATCAAAAACGCTTAATAGTACTTTCAAATGAGCACATACCTTGACATGATCTTGAAGGTGTTCAAGATGGATAAGTAAAAGAAGGAGTTCTTGCCTGAGTTGTAAGGTATGAAGTTAAGACTTAAAGCTCGACCACGGCAGAAGAAAGAGAAAGGACGAATGTCGTCCCCTATGCCTTAGCCATAGGCTCTATACATATGCTATGCTGAGTACCGCACCTGATGTGTGCCTTGCCACGTGTCTGGCAAGGGGGTACAAGAGTGATCCAGGAATGGATCATTGGACAGCGGTCAAAATTGTCCTTGGAGTAATAAGGACATGTTTCTCTATTATGGAGGTGATAAAGAGTTCGGCGTAAAGGGTTACGTTGATGCAAGCTTTAACACCTATCCGAATGACTCTGAGTAGCAAACCGGATACGTATAGTGGAGCAACCATTTGGAATAGCTCCAAGTGGAGCATTGTCGGTGTCAAAACCGGCGGATCTCGGGTAGGGGGTCCTGAACTGTGCGTCTAGGCGGATGGTAACAGGAGACGAGGGACACGATGTTTTTACCCAGGTTCGGGCCCTCTCGATGGAGGTAAAACCCTACGTCCTGCTTGATTAATATTGATGATATGGGTAGTACAAGAGTGGATCTACCACGAGATCAAGGAGGCTAAACCCTAAAGCTAGCCTATGGTATGATTGTTGTAATGTATGTTGTCCTACGGACTAAAGCCCTCCGGTTTATATAGACACCGGAGGAGGCTAGGGTTACACAGAGTCGGTTACAATGGTAGGAGATCTACATATCCGTATCGCCATGCTTGCCTTCCACGCCAAGGAAAGTCCCATCCAGACACGGGATGGAGTCTTCAATCTTGTATCTTCGTAGTCTTGGAGTCCGGCGGACGATGATAGTCCGGCTGTCCGGACACCCCCTAGTCCAGGACTCCCTCAGTAGCCCCCGAACCAGGTTTCAATGACGATAAGTCCAGTGCGTATATAGTCTTCGGCGTTGCAAGGCGTGTTCTCCCTTCAAGTTCCATGTACCTGCCGAACAGTGTCCGGCTTCATCATAAATACTGTGTTTCTTGGCTTCTACGCCCAATAATGGTCTTTCTCCACGCGTCGCACGAATGCGAAAAGCCAGGGTGCCTTTTACGTTTCACCCCCCAGTCGTGCGAGTCATCCGCCTACAAAAGAGGCAAAAACCCAGATCCAAACCACACCATCTTCCTCCCGCGAATACTTCATTGGAGCGCCTTTGACCTAAAAATCCATTCCATCATGGACTGTCGACGCGGCTCCTCTTCTCGCGCTCCCAGCCCACCCCTGGGGGATTGGAGGAGGTGCTCTGTTCCGCACAACGAGCTAGTGAAGCTCCAAACGGGGGGATATCTCCCTCCGGCCTTCATGGTCCCGGTTCGAGCCGGGCTGGTCACTTATCAAGGTGGGAGTCAAGCGGAGGCTACCCCAAGCCCCAATAAGGGGGAGCGAGTATGCTTCGTCCCCTATCTAATAAGGGGACTCGGATTCCCAATACATCCGTTCCTCCGTGGGCTCCTGGAGTTCTACGGACTCCATCTCCACCACCTCACACCCGCCTCTGTCCTGCATATCGCGAGCTACGTAGCTCTTTGCGAGCTATTCCTGGGCATCGAGCCCCATTTTGCATTGTGGAAGAGGCTGTTCTGCCTCGTACCCCGTTCTCACGAGGGGTCCATATATCAAGTGGGCGGCGCCGAAATATGGTGCATCGCCGGGGCCGGATACCCATCCAGTACTCCCAAGAAGGCGTCCGAAGACTGGCCTTCAGAGTGGTTCTACATAGGAGACGCTCCGCTGCCGGACCCAGTCCGGATTGGCCTCCCGGAGTTTAATGCTGCTCCTCTGAAGAAACGCCTCAGCTGGCGCCCACGGAGCCCCCGATTGGAGGAGGACAAGAGCGTCCATTACTTGATGGGCCGAATAAGATTACTGGCCCACTCTGGGTTGACCATGATTGGAGTCATGGAAATATGCATCATGCGGGGGGTATAGCCATTGCAGTACAGAGGCCACCCCATGTGGGATTTCAACGGGGAAGACGATGCTACCCGTCATGGCCGCAAAGGGCCGGATTCGACCGAGGATCTGGTGAAGACCCTGTCCTGTCTGTACAAAGGGGAGAAGGATGACTTCCTTCGAACGAACCCTTTAAATGGGTTTCCCATGAACATCCCTAGAAGATGGGTAAGCGAACACTTTTAAGGGCTCAACCCATGCTTTCGAAGTTTAGGCTTCTTACATTATGTCTTCGGCGCAGGATCTACGCCGGACTGTAGAGGACATGGTAAGTCCCGCTCCGCAACCCGAGGATCCAGGAAGATCCCTGGATCCGGCCTCCGAAGAGGACCCGGACATCAAGGTGGAGCTGATCGACGGGGTGTTTTACCAGCTCAGCATGGATAACGCTTTGGTCGCCATCACGGCGGACTACCCCGGACTGTATCCGGCTTCCCAGGTGACTGTGACCGAGGTCCAGACACCATCATCTCTTCCCTGCCTATTTCTGACCTTCACGAACGATGGTATTTTACAGGAAGCGCCTTTACAGAGGGAAGCCGAGCCCGCGGCGGCTGACCAACAGAGGTCAGTCCGGACCAGCAGGCGGAAAAGGAGTGCGGTGCGGACGGAAACGTTGCCGCAAAGGTATAATTCGTATTTGAATTTTCAGAGCAACGTTCCTAGGAAACGTCTGAGTGCTCATGATCTTCATAGGAGAAAAAGCGAAAGTTGCTGATCCAACCTACACCGGCCAGGCTCCAGCGCCCGACCTGGAGGGGGAGGCCAACGCAAGACGCGGGCCGGATCCTTCTCCAATGGAGGACACCGACAGACTGTCCGCCACCAAGTCTGAGGTGGAGAGCGCCATGAACCATAGGCGCCACTGGACAGTATTTCGTGAAGCGTGCTTCTCCCCTGAGGCATTGGATGCCTTTAACGCAGGGGACGCGCATCTCCGTGCCGCTCAAGATGGTTTTACCAGAGCCACGGAGCAGTATGTGAAAGACATACGGGTAAGGGAATTTTAATGGTTATATATACCAGTAGCCCCCGAGACTTAAAGTAGTTATGTTAACTGATTTAAGGATCATTTGAAACGTAGGCTCTTACCGAGAAGAATGCCCAGCTGTCTCAGGAGCTGCAAGAATGCAAGGCCCAACTGGAGGCCGCACTTGCTGCCGCAGGAGGAGACGCAGAGACCCCTCCTGGTGACACATTTTTATTAATAAATATAAGCGTTGTGCGATGTGCGCGCAAGTCTAATAGTGACATTGCAGGTGCCGACGGACAAGATCTGGACAGACAAGAATTACTGCGCCAGCTAAAGGCCGGCGAGAGGGTGCTGAATAGGGTGCAGCAGGAAAGGAACAAGCTCGAAGATGCCAACGCCAAGCTTGGAGAAGAGCTGAAAGGCACTCAAGCCGAGCTGTCTAGCTCCGTTAAGGAGAATCAGCGGCTTCGTCGCGGCATTTATAGTAAGTGCTTGAGCGGACTCTTTTGAAAAGAAGAGTTCGGCGAGGAAGTAAATTGACATATTGTGTCTTGTAGGTATACTCACAGGTCGCCCTGCGGAGGAGATGCCCATATCAACGGGTGATCAACTTCCCGAGCTGTTGCAACTGCTTGAACGAGTTCGGCAGGCAATGAGCGGCGTCGTCCAGGCTTTATGGCCAGCCCTCTCCCTACCCGAGGGCCTTGGGGAGCTTGCGGAGAAGCTTCAGGGAGTGCGGCAGCGCTTCCGTTTATGGAAGATTTCGGCTTGCCGTCAAGGTGCCAGGGAGGCTTGGGCCATGGTGAAGACGCGTTACAAGAAGGCGGATCCCAACCACATGGCCGAAGTTGGACCGGTGGGGCCCGATGGGAAGGAGATCCCTGTGAGTTTAGTATACAGCCAAGTAGAGTTGGCTGCTAAATTTTCCCAACGGGACCGTAAGTTAGACAGCCTGTTAGACGGGATTGAGGAGGAATACAATCAGTAAATTTGACAATGTATGTTTTCCTTTAAAGTGACATGTTAAATGCCTTCTAGCCGGATTGTAGATCGTTTGTCTTTGCCGACCTTTTCGCTTCAACCTCGGGACCCTAGAGTCCGGAGTGTGTCCGAATACCTTTTTGGTTAAGACACAACCGTGGTATGCATGGAGACCAGGCGTAGGGGTCATTAGTGCTTTATCAGACAAGTGCCCAACTAGTTATGTTATATTACATGGTTAGTAAGAAACATCTTCCAGGGAGAATAGTTCCGTTAGGGGTTCCTTTCCCTGGGAGGCATGCCCTAAAGTGCATGTCCGGACTGCGAAAAAAGCAGAAAAACATCTGGTGGCGGATAAATAAGTAGGTAAAAAAATCATCTTTTAAGTCACCGACCGAATATTCCCTTAAGAACGCTAGCTTTCGGCTTCACCCAGTCTGAGGTACACATCCGGCTGACCCGGCAGTAACAATCGCAGAGGTGCTCCCTTTACCTCCTAGCCGAACAATCGGGAACGTAGGGGTAAGCACAGGAGCCAGGCAACCCAGCTTGGCCAAAACTTAAGTCATATCGATGCATATAACGGTGAGTAAAAGGTACATGTGGAAGCTTGACACATGTGCTGGGCATAAAACACTTATAATTGAGCTTCTGTAAAAGAAGCCCCCAGGTATAATGAGTGCGGATGGCACATCAAGTGTATGCGAAAAATGCAAAAGTAAGCCCTTAGGGGCTTTTTAATAAAAAGGTTATGAAAAGAGAAACAAAAGACAGCCGAAGTATAAAAATTTGGACGGAGGAAGGGGAAGAACTCTTAGTCCGGCGCTAGGCATAGAATCTTCGGAGGCGGGCTGCGTTCCATGGGTTCGGCTCGAGTCGGTTATCCGACGCATTTCGTAGACGGTATGCTCCGCCGGTCAGGACTTGATCGATAATGAAAGGGCCCTCCCATTTGGGCTTGAGCTTGTCCTTTTTCTTGTCCGGCAGGCGTAGAACTAGTTCGCCAATGTTGTAAGTCTTGGCCCGTACTTCTCTACTTTGATATCTTCGGGCCTGCTGCTGATAGAATGCGGAACGAGCCTTGGCGACGTCGCGTTCTTCCTCCAATGTGTCCAGACTGTCCTGCCGATCCAGCTCAGCCTCTCTTTCTTCATACATGCGCACTCGAGGTGAGTCATGAATAATGTCGCAGGGCAGGACTGCCTCTGCGCCATAGACCATAAAAAATGGTGTGAATCCGGTAGTGCGGTTAGGCGTTGCCCGCAGCCCCTAGAGTACGGAGTCGAGCTCCTCGACCCACTACATGTCAGATTTAGTAAGTGACCGCACTAGTCTGGGTTTAATGCCACTCATTATTAGACCATTTGCTCGTTCCACTTGACCATTGGTTTGAGGGTGATAGACTGAAGCGTAGTCGAGCTTGATGCCCATATTTTTGCACCATGACTAAACCTCGTCGGCTGTGAAGTTCGTGCCATTGTCGGTGATGATGCTGTGGGGGACTCCGTAATGGTGTACAACCTCGGATATGAAGTCTATCACTGGTCCGGACTCTGCCGTTTTGACCGGTTTGGCCTCTATCCATTTGGTGAATTTATCCACCATGACCAATAGGTACCTTTGCTTGTGGGTTCCCCCTTTAAGGGGTCCGACCATATCAAGCCCCCAGACCGCGAACGGCCAGGTAATGGGTATAGTTTTGAGGGTGGTGGGCGGCATATGGCTCTGATTAGCAAAGAGCTGACAACCAACGCATCTCTGGACTAAGTCCTGGGCATCTGCCCGGGCCGTCGGCCAATAAAATCCTGTACGGAATGCCTTTCCTACAAGGGCCCGGGCTGCTGCGTGGTGTCCGCCTAGTCCGGCATGAATTTCAGCCATGAGGTTTCACCCTTCCTCTTCGGAGATACACCTTTGAAGGACTCCGGTTGTGCTTTTCTTATAAAGTTCTCCCTCATGAACCTTGTAGGCTTTCGATCACCGGACTATGCAGCGGGCCTCGTTTTGGTCTTCGGGAAGTTCCTGCCTAAGCAAGTAGGCTAGGAATGGTTCTGTCCACGGGGCGATTACTGCCATTATGTCGTGGGCTGAAGGTGTTACGTCATCGGCTGAATCGCCGATTGGCGCGGTTTTTTCCGGTTTGTCACTTCCGGGCTCCTCTTCCCATAGTACGGATGGCTTGAAGAGCCGTTCCAGGAAGATATTTGGAGGGACAGCATCACGTTTGGCACCGATGCGTGCCAGTACGTCGGCCGCTTGGTTATTATCTCGGGCTATATGATGGAATTCGAGTCCTTCAAACCGAGCTGACATTTTTAGGACAGCCTTGCGATACGCTACCATTTTTGGATCCTTGGCGTCAAAGTCTCCATTTATTTGGGATATTGCAAGGTTTGAATCCCCGCGCACCTCTAGGCGTTGAATGCCCATGGAGACTACCATCCGGAGACCATGTAACAGGGCCTCGTATTCGGCTGCATTGTTGGAGTCCGTGTACATTATTTGAAGTACATACTGGACTGTGTCTCCGGTTGGGGACGTCAATACGACGCCAGCCCCCAGTCCGGCCAACATTTTAGAGCCGTCGAAATGCATAGTCCAATTGGAGTATGTGCCGTACTCTTTAGGGAGTTCGGCTTCGGTCCATTCAGCAACAAAGTCAGCCAAAACTTGTGACTTTATAGCTCGCCGAGGTTTGTAAGTTATATCGAATGGTAAGAGCTCAATGGCCCATTTTGCAATCCTGCCCGTTGCGTCGTGGTTGTTTATAATGTCATTGAGTGGTACTTCAGAGGCCACTGTTATCGAACACTCTTGAAAGTAGTGCCGGAGCTTCCGGGACGCCATGAACACCGCATATGCTATCTTCTGATAGTGCGGGTAACGGGACTTGCAGGGAGTTAACACAGTGGATACATAATACACTGGTTTTTGAAGAGGGAATTTGTGCCCTTCTGTCTCTCGTTCGACGACGAGGACCGCACTTACAACTTGATGCGTTGCTGCGATGTATAACAACATTGGTTCGCCCAGATTGGGCGCAGCCAGGACCGGATTTGTTTCCAATATGGCCTTTATTTCTTAGAGTCCGGCAGTGGCAGCATCCGTCCACTCGAAGTGTTCGGTGCGCCTGAGGAGGCGATAGAGGGGCAACGCCTTTTCTCCTAGACGGGAGATAAAGCGGCTTAGAGCTGCCACGCATCCTGTTAATTTTTGTATTTGTTTGAGGTCTTTTGGAATGTCCAACTGTGACAGAGCTCGGATTTTAGCCGGGTTTGCCTCGATTCCTCTACCAGACACGATGAAGCCCAGCAGCTTTCCGGCTGGCACGCCGAAAACGCATTTTTCCGGATTCAGCTTGATGTCATATGCTCTGAGGTTGTCGAACGTGAGCCTCAAGTCGTCTACTAGAGTTTCGACGTGTTTTGTTTTGACGACCACGTCGTCTACGTATGCCTCGACTGTTTTGCCGATCTGGGTAGCCAGACATGTTTGAATCATGCGCTGATATGTTGCGCCGGCGTTTTTAAGTCCGAAGGGCATCGTGTTGAAGCAGAATGGTCCGTAAGGGGTGATGAATGCCGTGGCGGCTTGGTCTGCTTCCGCCATCTTAATTTGATGGTAGCCAGAATATGCGTCGAGGAAGCACAATGAATCGTGTCTTGCGGTAGCATCGATAATTTGGTCGATGCGGGGGAGAGGGAAGGGATCCTTTGGGCAAGCCTTATTGAGGTCTTTAAAATCGACACAAAGGCGCCAGGATTTGTCCTTCTTTGGTACCATTACCAGATTTGCTAGCCAATCCGAATGTTTTATATCTCTGATGAATCCGGCTTCCAATAGTTTGGCTAGCTCTTCTCCCATTGCCTGTCTTTTAGGTTCGGAAAATCGTCGGAGAGCCTGTTTGACTGGCTTGAATCCTTTTAGGATGTTTAGGCTGTGTTCTGCCAATCTGCGTGGGATTCCGGGCATATTCGAAGGATGCCAGGCGAAATTGTCCCAATTTTCCCGAAGGAATTCGCGCAGTGCGGCGTCTATTTCGGGGTTCAATTGTGCCCCAATGGAGGCCGTCTTTGTTGGGTCCGTTGGATGGACCTGGAATTTTGTTATTTCATCTGCTGGTTTGAAGGAGGTGGACTTGGATCTTTTATCGAGTATCACATCGTCCCTGTTCACCGTAGAGCGCGGCGCGGTGAGTTCTTCTGCCGCTAAGGCTTCGGATAGTGCCTCAAGGGCTAGTGCGGCTGTCTTGTTTTCGGCGCGGAGTGCTATGTCCGGATCACTAACGAGAGTGATTATTCCGCTGGGCCCAGGCATTTTGAGCTTCATGTACCCATAATGAGGTACTGCTTGGAAAATTGTGAATGCCTCTCGTCCTAATATAGCGTGATATCCGCTGCTGAACGGGGCCACTTGGAACGTGACTTCTTCGGATCTGTAATTGTCCGGCGAGCCGAACACCACATCGAGTGTGATTTTTCCGGTGCAGCGCGCTTCCCGGCTAGGGATTATTCCTCTGAAGGTTGTGCTGCTTCGCTCAATACGGCTCCAATCGATTTCCATTTTCCGCAGGGTTTCCTCGTAAATGAGGTTTAATCCGCTGCCGCCATCCATGAGGACTTTTGTCAGTCGAAAGCCGTCCACTATGGGACTAAGCACCAGTGCGGCTGGCGCTCTGGCTGTTCAGAATTTAGGCTCGTCGCTGGCGTTGAAGGTGATAGCTGTGTCGCTCCATGGATTTGCTGTTGCTACTTGGTAGACTTCGGCGAGTCCGCGGATTGTTCGTTTTCGCATATTGTTTGATGCGAAAGTCTCGAAGACTGTTGATACCGTACTGGTATTGTTGGAGTGGTTTTGCGGGGCTAGAAGCTCCTCGCCACTTTTGGCCACCTGCCGTAATATCCAACATGCTCGAAGGCTATGTGTTGGGACTGCTCCCTCTATACTATGAAGCTTACAGGGTCCGTTGAGCCATCCCTCAAGTACGGTTCCGTTTCCCTTATTGGGTTTTTGTTTTTTTGTTTTTGCATCTGGGGCCTGAGTGTAAGGCGCCCTTTTGCTGCAGACTGGGTTTGGGGCCGGATTATCCCAAAATTGATTTTCGGTTTTCCGGAAACTCTCCATCGCACAGTACTTTCGTACTATGGACGCCAGATCAGTGAAGAGATTAATTTTGCGACGATCAATGGCGTTTAATATTCCCTTGTCCGTGCAATTATTGCAGAAGATTGAGATTGCGTTTTCCTCTCGGCAGTCCTTTATCCTGTCCATAACCAGGAGGAATCTGGCCCAGTAGTGATGTACTGTTTCAGCGGGCTCTTGCCATATTAGAGACAGATCGCATATGTCTGGGCGGGTGGGTGGACTAAAGTCCGGATCCCTGCCCATCTTGGGGCTCGAAGGCCGAGGAGTTTCCGAATTTGGAAGCTTGGGTTGCTGGACGCGATCCAGCGAGTCCGGAACGATGCATGGTTTTAAGTTCAATGCTCGATCGAGGTCCGTCCCTCCGCGGGAATCCGGCATGGAGGGTTCGGGAATCCGGACATGAATAGTTTTCAATACAGGCGGAGAGTTGTCGTATTGCTCCTCTACCATTGCGACGTGGTGGGTGGCCTGGGGGGAGTTGATCTCTCTCAGATCGGTTTTAAGCCCAATCTGGTTGTAGTCCGTAGCGACTCCCAGGGCGGCGATGCGATCCAAGAGCTCGTTAACGGACGAGAGCTCTATTGGATCCAACTGTTCGGCAGCTTTCGAGCTGACGCGAAGATTGCTTCTGACGACTTGAGAGGTCATTGTCGAAGCAGCAGCCGGACAGGTGGTCATGAGAAAACCACCTAGCCGGATTGTTTGGCCGGCGGCCAAGGCCCCTTCGGCGAAAACGCCGTCTTTAAAGACGGGTGGAGGCATCCTTCCTATCGGCGACGACACAGAGGAACTCTCAATGAAAGCACCAATGTCGGTGTCAAAACCGGCGGATCTCGGGTAGGGGGTCCCGAACTGTGCGTCTAGGCGGATGGTAACAAGAGACGAGGGACACGATGTTTTTACCCAGGTTCGGGCCCTCTCGATGGAGGTAAAACCCTACGTCCTGCTTGATTAATATTGATGATATGGGTAGTACAAGAGTGGATCTACCACGAGATCAAGGAGGCTAAACCCTAAAGCTAGCCTATGGTATGATTGTTGTAATGTATGTTGTCCTACGGACTAAAGCCCTCCGGTTTATATAGACACCGGAGGAGGCTAGGGTTACACAGAGTCGGTTACAATGGTAGGAGATCTACATATCCATATCGCCAAGCTTGCCTTCCACACCAAGGAAAGTCCCATCCGGACACGGGACGGAGTCTTCAATCTTGTATCTTCGTAGTCTTGGAGTCCGGCGGACGATGATAGTCCGGCTGTCCGGACACCCCCAAGTCCAGGACTCCCTCAAGCGCGGAAGCAGCATTTACAATATGACCTAGAGATTTGCGAAGTACATACGGATCTGAATGTTGCAGACCCATTGACTAAAACCTCTCTCACAAGCAAAACATGATCAAACCCCAGAACTCATTGAGTCTTAATCACATGATGATGTGAACTAGTTTAGTGACACTAGTAAACTCTTTGGATGTTGGTCACATGGCGATGTGACCTGTGAGTGTTAATCACATGGCGATGTGAACTAGATTATTGACTCTAGTGCAAGTGGGAGACTATTGGAAATATGCCCTAGAGGCAATAATAAATTAGTTATTATTATTATATTTCCTTGTTCATGATAATCGTTTATTATCCATGCTATAATTGTATTGATAGGAAACTCAGATACATGTGTGGGTACATAGACAACACCTTGTCCCTAGTAAGCCTCTAGTTGACTAGCTCGTTCATCAATAGATGGTTACGGTTTCCTGACCATGGACATTGGATGTCATTGATAACGGGATCACATCATTAGGAGAATGATGTGATGGACAAGACCCAATCCTAAGCCTAGCACAAAGATCGTGTAGTTCGTATGCTAAAGCTTTTCTAATGTCAAGTATCATTTCCTTAGACCATGAGATTGTGCAACTCCCGGATACCGTAGGAATGCTTTGGGTGTACCAAACGTCACAACGTAACTGGGTGGCTATAAAGGTACACTATGGGTATCTCCGAAAGTGTCTGTTGGGTTGGCACGAATCAAGACTGGGATTTGTCACTACGTGTGACAGAGAGGTATCTCTGGGCCCACTCGGTAGGACATCGTCATAATGTGCACAATGTGACCAAGGGGTTGATCACGGGATGATGTGTTACGGAACGAGTAAAGAGACTTTTTGGTAATGAGATTGAACAAGGTATCGGGATACCGACGATCGAATCTCGGGCAAGTACTATACTGGTAGACAAAGGGAATTGAATACGGGATTGATTGAATCCTTGACATCGTGGTTCATCCGATGATATCATCGTGGAACATGTGGGAGCCAACAAGGGTATCTAGATCCCGCTGTTGGTTATTGGCCGGAGAGTTGTCTCGGTCATGTCTACGTGTCTCCCGAACCCGTAGGGTCTACACACTTAAGGTTCGATGACGCTAGGGTTATAGGGAATAGATGTACGCGGTTTCCGAATGTTGGTCGGAGTCCCGAATGATATCCCGGACGTCACGAGGAGTTCCGTAATGGTCCGGAGGTGAAGATTGATATATTGGACGAAGGGTTTTGGAGTCCGGAAGTGTTCCGGAGGTACCGGGTGATGACCAGCATGACCGAAAGGTGTTTCGGGAGCCCCGGCAAGTGTTGGGGGGGCTTCATGGGCCAAGGGAAGGGGGCAAACCAGCCCACTAAGGGGCTGTGCGCCCCTCTCACCTATTCCCACGTGACCAGGGGGTTTGGGGCGCCCCATCCAGGGTTCCCACCTCCTGGCTTGGGGGCCAAGTCACCCAAAGGGGAGATCTCATCTGCCCTGGCCACCGGCCCCCCTAGGGGAAACCCTAGGGCGCCTTCCTCTCCCCTTGCCCCTATATATAGTGGAGGTTTTGGGGCTGCCCAACACACGAGTCTCTCTCTCCCAAGGCGCAGCCCTACCTCTCTCCCTCCTCATCTCTCGTAGTGCTTGGGGAAGCCCTACTAGAGTACCGCGCTGCTCCACCACCACCACACCGTCGTGCTGCTGCTGGACGGAGTCTTCCCCAACCTCTCCCTCTCCCCTTGCTGGATCAAGGCACGGGAGACGTCATCGGGCTGCACGTGTGTTAAACGCGGAGGCGCTGTTGTTCGGCGCTTAGATCGGAATCAACCATGATCTGAATCGCTACGAGTACGACTCCTTCATCCGCGTTCTTGTAACGCTTCCGCATCGCGATCTTCAAGGGTATGAAGATGCACTGCCCTCTATCTCGTTGCTGGTATCTCCATAGATTGATCTTGGTGTTGCGTAGAAAATTTTGAATTTCTGCTACGTTCCCCAATAGTTATCACCCTTACTGCAATAAGTTGGTAAACCAACGATGTGATTCAATGTCACAGGTATGATATATTTCATATTTTCTTAAAAGTATAGCCTTGGTTATAAACCCTGGTTTTATGTTGGGTGTTATGACCCGTCCGGCGGTAAACCGCCAAGACACTTTAAGCTTATTTTATGCAGAAACAAGATTGAATAAAGCTGCTAAGGATCATAAGCAGACATAGCATAATCATGACGGATTAACAGTATTATGCAAAGTGAATATGCACAATGGCATAGCAGACCAAGTATTTAAACTAGCCTATTACAAGGTGCTTTGATGCCCCAAAAGGATAATTGTTTATCACATGGGTTGCAGTGTGCAGAAGCTAAACCGGCCTCTGGATCATGATTCTTCACCAGGCTAACTTGAAGGCTGTGGATCATCCTGCACCGGGTCATCCTCCTCCTCTCCACCCAGTGGCTGGAAGTCAATGGTTGCCTAGTAAATCCCAGTTACGGCTTGGAAGACAACTTCATCACTTATAAGGTTGGACGGTTCAACATCAGGGGCGTAGGTATGCTTACGAATTGGCGGGATAAGATTTTGCAAATCATAAGTCGGTGCGTTAACCCTTTTGTTGTTGGCATCATAAATCATCTGGTAAAATGACAAATCAGTGTCTTCAGCCAGTTTGCTTGCCAGTGGACGCATTTCCCTCGTTATGGCCCTGAGTTCATCATTATCAAAATCTGAACCGTCCTCTTTTTGGCCTGGATAGCCATTTCCAATATCTTCCGGATCAAGGTCAGATATCCATGCCTTGGCCCGAGTCAATGCAGTAAGAGCACCAGCCCTAGCACCTGATTTCTTCAATTCCTCAAGTCGGGCAGGCATCATAGATAATTTTTCCAACGTTTCCTTGATGAAAGTTGGGGGCGGTTTATTATGTGAAGCTGTGCAGATGACCCGTTGAGCGCCGGTATACAATTGCTCTATCAGTGTATAAGTAGCCTTCATTTTTTGCGCATGTCCGAGCCAAGATGAGTAACACGGCTACCTGCAATGGTCAAAATATTATTAAACCGGCGGTTTCATGGATGTTACTTATTTAGAGCTTATGAAGAGGTTATTTACCGAAGACAGCAGTGGTCATAGCATTGATTTGCCACTTCAAGCCAGTCAGTTCTTCTGTTACTGGATTAAGGGCTGCCTCAGCGTCCTCCGCCCGCTTTAGCAGAGTTGATTTTTCAGCATCCCATCCTGCCCGTTCGCTTTTAAAGTTGTCCTTCAGTTGTTCCATGGCTGTTAAAGCGCTGGTCAGCTCTTCTTTAGACTTGGAAGTTTCTGCTTGTTGGGACTTGATATTTTCTTGAAGGTCAGCGATTTGAGATTCTTTTTTGCTCAAAGCAGCCTTCAAGAGACATTTAATGAGTTGGTAGTGTATGTTTGAATTCCCAAGCACATAACAAAGTTATACGCTTGGCACTTGGGGGCTAATGCATATTTGCTCAAGTTCAGGTTATGGATTTTTCCTCTTCAATTGGATTACAAAGATGATTATCAAGAATTTTAGAAGCTTCCTGACAGAAAGGTACTGACTCATCCTAAAGGTATAAACCGGTCCCTCGGGGCTATGCAAGCAAAATTAACTATTGTTCTGCTACAAGTCCTGGTTCACATTAACATTATTAACCGGCCCTTGGGGGCTACTGGAATTGATAGCCTAAACCAGTCATAAGGAAAGAAAGCTTATGCAGAGAGTGATATTTACCTCATATCGCTCCTTCATCAGGCCCACTAAACCGGCTTCATAGTCGCGGCTTGTGTACATGCGGTTTAAGAATCCAGAATGAATGTCTTGGGCGTTCAGGTGGGCATAGCTTGATAAATCTGTTTTCCACTTGCCCTTGTCCATAGCAGAAAGTTCTGCCTTGGCACTATGCTTTGATAAAGCGATAGGATTGCCAGGGGAGGTGAAACCAGTGCCAGTAATGACAACATCATCATCAGCACCTTTAGCCGGGCTTGGCGGATCATCAGCATGAGCCGATGGATCAATATCCATGTTCTCATCTTCAGTTGCTTGATCTGGCAACGACGGGCCATCAGGAATATTGTCAACATCTGGATGTGACGGTTCAGGAGTTTGTTCCATTTCATCCTGATTGGGGTCTTCAGCCGGTTTGGTCGCTTTGGCCTTCTTGCTGGTTCTGGCTTTGGCCCTGGAAAGTAATAAGTATGCATCAGAGCAGTGCAAGGATCAAAAATATAAAGTATGACGGATTAGCAAAATCTGCTCACCCAGGAACCGTTTTAAGGGTTGGAAGCTTCGTTGATGTTGATTCGCCAGAAGATGAATGGGAGGTCCCCTGGTAATTCGAGTTAGACGGTTTAAGAGGATATCGGAAATAACCCGCCCTGGGATAAGGTGTATCAGAAGTATAAGAGACCTCTTAGCGACGTTTGCGAACTGGAGAGTTCGGTAAATCGGAGGAGGTAACCACTTGGCCACTATGCCAGGTTGTGCGGCGAGCTTCATGCTGCTGTGTCTTCAAAGAGAAAGTGTGGATCCGAATAAGCTAGAGGGTGTGAAAATCTTACTTTCTGGACTGCTTGACGGGTTTTTGGTGTTCGCATAGGATCTGAGTTGGAAGAAAGAGTAATTACCTCTACATCACCAGCACAGCTAGCCTCCGCATCATCCTGATAATGATCATTTTCAATGAGGTGTATGAAAAAAGAACCAAGGGAATCAAGTTCTACCTCTTACTCCAGATCATCAAGCTCTTCATCATTGGGCACGTCAGGGAACTCGGCGGTTTTCCTCTTCGCAGGTTTCTTTGTAACTTTGGTCTTAGTGCAAGGTGCTTTCACCGATTTATCCTGCGGTTTCGCCAGTTTATCTTGTGGCTTCCTCTTCCAGAACGGATCCTCACCCTGCAAAGACGGACAACAAGTTATAAAGAAATATTTAAGAGGGGACGGATTAAGACAAGAATGATGCAATTCTTACAGTTGGCGGTTTATTGGAAACACAGAAAGGACTGAGCCCTGCCTTGTTGCATTCAGATACCGGTTCATCCAGCATCTTCTTGACAGATTCAGTAATTTCTTCGTCACTTAGCTGAATATCAATATGCCGTTGTGGATCTTTGAGATCTCCTGTGTACTCGCACATTAAACCGGGGCGACGGCTTAAGGGCAAGATACTCCAAGAGACCCAACAGCAGATAAAGTCGATGCCAGTTAAACCATTCGCCATAAAGGCTCGGAGTTTTGAAAGTTGTGGTGCATACTTAGCTCATTCCTTTGTCGTGAGTCGTTGGGGAACTGGATGTGTATTGGTAAGCCGGTGAGCACAATAACCCAGCAGAGGATTTTCGTTGTCTGGAGCTGTATTCCGGCAATAAAACCAAGCCTGATTCCAGTCTTTGGGGTGGCTATGATGCTTGGCGTGAGGGAAATTGACATCTTTCCTCTTCCGAATTGAAACTCCACCAAGTTTAGTATTGGGCCCGTCCGTAAATTCAGTAAAAGAAGTCTCTGAATAATTCGATAGTAGGTTCTTCTTGCAGATAAGCATTGCAAAACACTTGAAAATTGTAAATATTGGACACAAAGTTTGGTCCAATATCTTGAGGGCGGATTTGGAAGCTAGCAAGCACGTTGCGGAAGAATTTTGATCTGGGAGGGCTAAACCCTCAACTTAGATGATCAGCAAACACAATCACCTCTCCATCCTTGGGCTCAGGAGGATTTTCTGGACCGGGGACCCTCCAGTGGATGATCTCTTTACTCGCTAAAGCGCCAATTGCAACACACCCGGTCAGCTGTTCTTCCGTAACCCGGGAAGGGACCCAGTTGCAAGCATAAAATTGTTTGGTCATTTCAATAAAAAGCTGGAAAAAGATCAATGCCGGTTTAGGATTCATAACTGACAAGTATAAAGCATTGCAAGGTTATAGGGAGAAGACGTTGAGGCATATATACATATCAAACCGGATTCTGACATTGGCAGGGTTACAGAAATGATGAATCGGCGGTTTAAGAGAGGGCTAATGATACCTGGTGGGCTATAATTTTCTTAAGGTTAAACCACCTACATTGGTATGGAAGGAACAGATCTGAAAATAACTAAGTGTTGGAAAACAGGATTCACAAATTGACATTATAAATCTGGATCTATCGTGTGTCAGAAGATGGAAAACTATTCAGGGTTAAATATTCTGGCATTGGAATAGTTGAAGGATCCAGATAGGGTTTTCTACTTAAAGGAGATGCACTAATGGAAAGGAAGGATCATGGATATCTCTATACAGGATAAATATCAAGGTTTAGATCAAGAACTGTTGTGCAGAAACAAGGCGAGAACGAACACTGATGAACACCGATGGATACAGAAACCCTAATGACAGATCTAGGGGGGAAGGAAAGAGGACTTACCGGTGTCACGGGAGCAGTGGATAGGCGCCGTGATTCTCTAGTAGGCTCAGGGTGATGCAGCGGACGGAGTTGAGGTCGAGGACGAAGACGCGGCGGCGGCAGCTGAGCTTGAGCACTAGGTCGACGCGAGGAGGAAGAAGACATGAAGATGCACGAGGGGGAAAAGTAAAAATGACCCTCGGTGTTATTTATAGGGCGAAGGGATAAGCGACAGGCATGAGAATCGAGGAGCCCAAAAATGGATAAGTGACAGAGCTGTTGCCTCGATTTTCGGAAGCTCATTAATAAAGGGGAGGTATGTACGGTTTTTTAATAAGCAAGTAACGTCATGGTAGTTTATTATAATCTTGGAAGATGATGTCATGGCGGATTACAAGGTTCACATGAAGGTGTTCAAGAAGGAATTTTCTTAAGTGTGGAAGATTGACATGAACAGGTTCAAATCAATCTGGGGCCTAATGTTGGGGATATAACTACTGAGTATAAACCTCCCAGATAGGGCCGGGTTATACCTGTAACGAGTCATCCATATTGAAGCCCATGAAGACATGAAGTATGGCGCTTTACTGAAGAGATTTAGAGGCCCAGGGCCTAAAGGCGGATTAGGGCCCGTAGACATAAACCGCCATATACTGTGTAACTTGTGTTGTAAGATAGGAAAGGGTAGAAAATGAGCCAGACACGTGTATGAGCCGGCCAGGATTCTATAAACCGTTGGGCGTCAACCTGTGTATATTAAGGGACGACCCGGCGGCGGTTCAAGGAAAAGAGATGACAACTCGAGAGCCAGGCAAAGCGGATTCGCTCCTTGGTCATCGAAACCCCATCAACTCCATCACAATTGGATCGTAGGCTTTTACCTTCACTGCAAGGGGCCGAACCAGTATAAACTCCTCGTGTCCTTTGTCTGGTTTAACCCCTTTAAGCTAATCTCGTTGCGATGGCTCCACGACTAAGTCCTCACACTAGGACATCTGACGTGATAATTCCACGACAATCTCCAAAAAGTTCGCTGCATTTGGACTCCGTTTGGTACTGATATAATGCGAAGTAAAAAACAAGCAAAAAACATTAACTGACACTGGGTACTATGTCAATAGGTTAGTCCCGGAAAATGATATAAAGTTGATATAAAATGATTGTAAAACATCCAAGAATGATAATATAACAGCATGGAACAAGCAAAAATTATAGATACGTTGGAGGTGTATCAATAGGCATCACATCAGAGACAAGTAGACCGACTCCTGCCTGCATCTACTACTATTAGTACACACATCGGCCGCTATCGAACATGCATCTAGTGTAGTAAGTTAACAAGAACGGAGTAACGCCATAAGCAAGATGACATGATGTAAGGGATAGATACAATCAATATGAACAAACCCCATCTTTTTATCCTTAATGTCACCAATACAAATGTGTGTCATGTCCCCTTCTGTTACTGGGATTGAGCACCACAAGATTGAACCCATTACAAAGCACCTCTCCTATTGCAAGAAAAATCAATCTAGTTAGCCAAAACAAATCAATAGATTAGAGAGAAATGCAAAGCTATATAAATCATGCATAAAAGAGTTCAAGGAAGACTCAAATAATATTCATAGATAATCTGATCATAAACCCACCTTTCATCGGATCTCAACAAACACACCGCAAAAGAAGAATACATCGAATAGATCTCAAGAACATCAAGGAGAACATTGTATTGAAGATCAAAGAGAGAGAACAAGCCATCCAACTACTAGTTATGGATCCGTAGGTTTGTGGTAAACTACTCACACATCATCGGAAGGGCAGCGAGGTTGATGTAGAAGCCCTCCATGATCGAATCCCCCTCTCACAGAGTACCGGAAAAGGTCCCCAGATGGGATCTCACAAATACAAAAACTTGCAATGGCGGAGAAGTATTTTTGTTGTGCCCCTGGCCCATGGGGAATATTTGGGTATTTATAGAAGAAGAATTAGGTTTAGAGGAGCCATGAGGGGCCCACAAGCTTGTGGGCATGCCCCCTAAGCTTGTGGCCATCTCGTGGCCATTCTGGCATCCTCCCGAAGCTTGCAGGGTGTCTTGTGGTCCAAGAAAAATCGTCAAAAAGTTTCATTCCACTTGGACTCCATTTGGTATTGATTTTCTGTAAAGACAAAAACAAGGGGAAAACAACAACTGGCACTGGGCACTAGGTTAATAAGTTAGTCCCAAAAATGATATAGAATAGCATAATAATGCATATAAAACATCCGAGATTGATAATATAATAGCATGGAACAATCAAAAATTATAGATATGTTGGAGACATAAGAAGCGTCCCCAAGCTTAATTCTTGCCCGTCCTCGAGTAGGTAACTGATAAAAACAGAATTTTTGATGTGGAATGCTACCTAACATGTTTACCATGTAATATTTCGTTATATGGCATGAATATTCAGATCCATAAGATCCAAAACAAAAGTTTAATATTGACATAAAAACAATAATACTTCAAGCATACTAAAAAACCAATCATGTCTTTTCAAAATATCATGGGTTTTGATCTCAGTAAGTTACTAAAGACAGTTGAAGGGTTGGACTTTCTCACTGATCCTTTCTCTAAGAAGGAAATGGATGACACAGTCAAACATATGCCCATTGACAAGTCTCTGGTCCTGATGGTTTTAATGGGTTGTTTTAAAAATGCTAGCACATTATCTATTAAGATTTTTATGAGTTGGCTGAGGCTTTTCATTCTGGTTCTACAAATTTGGAAAACATCAATGGCTCTTATATCACCCTGATCCCTAAGAAATTGAATCCTGAAGGGATTGGTGACTATAGACCTATTTCTTTGACTGGGATGGGTCTTAAATTTTTGTCTAAGATGGCTGCTAATAGGTTCCAAAAGGTAATTGTGGCATGCATACATAAAAACCAATATGGTTTTATCAAGAGCAGGACTATTCAGGACTGCATTGGCTGGTCTTTGGAATATTTGCATCAATGCAATCAATCCAAGAGGCCTATTGTGATTCTTAAGTTGGATTTTGAAAAGGCTTTTGACTCAATTGAGCATGAAACCATTTTGCAGATCCTAAAATATAAAGGTTTCAATCTGAAATGGATTCTCTGGGTCAAGCAGCTTCTTTCCACAGGGACTTCATCAGTGCTATTAAATGGGGTACCTGGTAGGCTGTTTCTTTGTAAAAAGGGTGTTAGGCAGGGAGACTATCTTTCACCTCTGCTTTTTGTTATTGCTGCTGATCTTCTGCAAACAGTGGTGAATGATATGTTCAGGAGGGGAATTTTAAAGTTGCCAATTCCATGCCATGACCAAGATTATCCCATTGTGCAATATGCTGATGATACTCTCATTATACTGCCAGCTGATAAATTGCAACGCTTGGCCTTGAAGGACATGCTACAAGTGTTCTCAAGCTCAACTGGGCTAGTGGTTAACTTCCATAAATCTTCTATGGTGCCCATAAATGTTGATGAGAATGTTACCTTAGAGTTGGCTGCTGCTTTTGGGTGCAAAGTGGGAAAAATGCCTTTCACATATCTTGGCTTACCTGTTGGCACTACAAGACCTAAAATGGTGGATTTTATGCCACTAGTGGATTGTATGGAGAGAACGATGACATCTAGTTCCTCATTCCTTAATCAAGGGGAGAGACTCCAGTTCCTAAACTCTGCCTTGTCCTCCATGCCAATTTTTTATCTTGGTAGTTTGCTGGCACCTGCTGGGATCTTAAAGCAACTGTAGAGAATTCAGAGACAGTGTCTATGGAGAAAGCATAGGGATGAGCCAGTTCCATCCTTGGCTGCTTGGGATCTCACTTGTAGGCCCAAGAACAAAGGTGGTTTGGAAATTTTGAACCTGGGGTGCAAAACATGGCACTGTTGCTCAAGCACTTGCATAATTTCCTAAATAAGAGGGATTTGCCTTGGGTCTCTCTTATTTGGGACACATATTATCATTCCTCAGTGCCTCAGGGTACTGACAGTTGTGGTTCTTTTTGGTGGAAGGATATTTGTAAGCTGATGGATCATTATAGGAACACAACTTGGGTTCAAGTTAATTGTTGGAACACAGCCCTGTTTTGGTCTGATAAGTGGAAGCTTGGTGACTCAGTTGAGCCTTTGCAGATTAGGTTCCCTAGGCTTTTCTCTTATGTGAAGGATCCATGGATCTCTGTCTATGAAGCTTTTCAATCTCAGGATATGGTTACCATGTTTCATCTTCCTCTTTCTGCACAAGCTTACCAGGATTTGTTGACAGTGCAAAATCTTATGGTCTCTTGTAATAGAGATTTGGAGGCTAAGGATTGTTGGTTCTGGCAGGGGACATGTAATGCTTTCAAACCCAAGCTGTTTTACTCAATTATGCATTCCAACATGTCCTTTAACCCTCTCCTTCTATGGATATGGCAATCTTCTTGCACAATGAAAATCAAGGTATTTGCTTGGATGTTAATCATGGACAGATTAAATACCAAAGACATGGTGGAAAGAAGGCATTGGCATATGGATGATGGAGTTAACTGCCTCCTTTGTCACTTGAGGACTAGAGAGACCAGGAATCATCTGTTTTTTGGATGCAACTTCAGTGTCAGAATATGGAATTATCTGCAAATCACATGGTCACCTGGGAATGACATGTCTGATATTGTTTTGCAAGCCAAGCAGGATTTTGCAAAGCCTTTCTTCATTGAAGTGGTGTTTGTTGCTTGTTGGAACATATGGATAATTAGGAATGCAAAGGTGTTTAGGCATCAGAGGCAAAGTTTCAACAAGTGGAGGAGTGTTTTCATTCATGATATGCTGCTGATGCAACACAGAGTTAAGGCTAAGCACAAGGATGAGCTTCTTAAGTGGATTTCCTTCCTACCTCCATGAGGGTTTGTATCCATAGATCAGTAGTTTTTTATTTAATTTTCTTTTTCTGATTACCCCTTGTAATATTTGTATATTGTATACTTTCTCTTGGTAATAAAGTTAAAATGTTGTGGGGGGTTTTCCCTACAGTCACCAGTCAAAACAAAATATCATGGCTAAAGAAATTTATCCCTGCAAAATCATATAGTATTGTCATGCTCCATCTTCTTAACACAAAGTATTTATCATGCACAGCCCCGGTGCTAGCCAAGCAATTGGTTCATACTTTTTAACGCGCTTTAGCTTTTTCAACTCTCACGCAATACATGACCATGAGCCATGGATATGCACTATGGGTGTAATAGAATATAATGTTGGAGGTTGTGTGGAGAAGACAAAAAAGAAGAAAGTCTCACATTGACGAGGGTAATCAACGGGCTATGGATATGCCCATCAATTGATATCAATGTAAGGATTAGGGATTTCCATGCAACGGATGCACTAGAGCTATAAGTGTATGAAACCTCAAAAGAAAACTAAGTGGGTGTGCGTCCAACTTGCTTGATCATGAAGACCTCGGGCATTTGAGGAAGGGAAAACTTTGTTTTTTTCACTCTAGTGTTTGCCCACTTTGCTTATTCCACTCTAGAATTTGACATATCACTTTTGCTACTCTTAGCTTTTGACAATACATTACAAATGCCATTTCGTGGAAAAAGCAATAATTTTTAATTTTACTTTTGCAGCTCTTAGATTTTGACAATGTATCACAGTTTCCACTCTAAAATTATAGCTTTTGGTCAAAATGGTCATCATTAAATTCTAGAGTGGCAAAAGCAAAGTGGTCAAAAGCTAGAGTGGCGAAAACAAAGTTTTTTAGGAAGCCCATCATTGGAATATACAAGCCAAGTTCTATAATAAAAAAATCCCACTAGTAATATATGAAAGTGACAAAATAGGAGACTCTCTACCATTAAGAACATGGTGCTACTTTGAAGCACAAGTGTGGAAAAGGATAGTAACATTGTGCCTTCTCCCTTTTTTCTCTCTTTTTTTCTTTTCCTTTTTCCCCTCTTTTTTCCTTTTTTTATTGGGCACTTTGGCCTATTTTTTCTTGGGCTCATTTGGCCTCTTTTTTATTACTCCTCACATGGGAAAATGCTCTAATAATTAATATGATCATCACACTTCTATTTACTTACAACTCAAAAGAAAAATTACAACTCGATACTAGAACAAAGATATGACTCTATATGAATGCCTCCGGCGGCGTACCGAGATGTGCAATGATCTAGCGTCACATGTATAAAAAATATGAATGGTGGTGGAGCCACAAATACTAATTCAACTATATGATCATGAAAATGACAATGATGATATGAGTCATAATAAAACAGAACGGTGGAAATTGCATTGCAATATATCTCAGAAATGCTATGGAAATGCCATAATAGGTAGGTATGGTGGCTGTTTTGAGGAAGATATAAGGAGGCTTATGTGTGATAGAGCGTATCATATCACGGGATGCACCGGTGAAGTTTGCACCACAACTCGAGGTGAGAAGGGGCAATGCACGATACCGAAGAGGCTAGCAAATTGCGGAAAGGTAGGAGTGCATATAATCAATGGACTCACATTAGTCATAAAGAACTCACATACTTATTGCGAGAGTTTATTATCCCTCGAAGCAAAGGACTACTACGCATGCCCCTAGGAGGAGGTTGGTAGGAGTTAACCATCGCGCGCCCCGACCTCCATGCAAAGGAAGAAAATCAATAATAAATCATGCTCTAATTTCATAGCATAATGAGAGACCATATGTGCATGCTTCGGGAATCACAAACCTTAACAGATATATTATTACTAAACAAAAATTATTCACTCGCATGACTCAAAATCACCATCTTTATATCTGAAAACAAATGCAATGAATCAAATTTCTAATCTATTCAATGATCTTTATGGAAGTTTTTATTATATCCCTCTTGAATACCCATCATATTAGGACTAAATTCATACCCCAAGAAAATTGCCGTACTATTTATAAGACTCTCAAAATAATATAAGTGAAGCATGAGAGTTCGTCAATTTCTTTAAAATATAACCACCATGTGCTCTAAAAGATATAAGTGAAGCACTAGAGCAACTACCTAGCTCAAAAGATATAAGTGAAGCTCAAAGAGTATTCTAATAAATTAATGATTAATGTGTGTCCCTCTCAAAAAGGTGTGTCCAGCAAGGATGATTCTGGAAAAATAAAAAGCAAATAAAGCAAAGACTCATATAATACACGATGCTCCAAGCAAAACACATATCATGTAGTGAATAAAAATATAGCCTCAAGTAGTTTACCGATGGATTGTAGACAAAAGAGGGGATGCCATCCGGGGCATCCCCAAGCTTAGACGCTTGGTTGTCCTTGAATATTACCTTGTGATGCCTTGGGAATCCCCAAGATTAGGCTCTTGCCACTCCTTGTTCCTTAGCCCATCGAAACTTCACTCAAAACTTGAAAACTTCACAACACGAAACTCAACGGAAAACTCGTGAGATCTATTAGTATAATAAAGCAAATCACCACTTTAGATACTATTGTAAACTCATTCCAATTTTGTATTTGCATTATATCTAATGTGTTACAACTTCACCATGGCTCATACCCCCCGATACAACCCATAGATCATCAAAACAAGAGAACAACATAACGAAATCAGAATCTGTCAAAAATAGAACAATCTGTAGTAATCTGGACATTAGACAAACTTTTGTAACTCCAAATATTCTGAAAAATTAGGACAACATGGGAATTTGTATATAACTCTTTTATAAAAAAATCAGAATTTTATCATGCTCTAGCAAATTTTAACAATTCTGCTACTAGACGCAAAAGTTTCTGTTTTTTCACAGAATCAAATCAACAATCTTCCAAATCATCCCAAAGGTCTTACTTGGCACAAACACCAATTTAAACTCAATAACACCATCATAACAGCAGTATAATGGTATATTTATTCAAAAATAGAAGAAAAATCAAAAACAAAAAAACTATTGGGTTGCCTCCCAACAAGCGCTATCGTTTTACGCCCCTAGCTAGGCATTAATTTTATTTCTTGGAAAGTTTTCCATGCCCTTCCTTAATGGAAATTGAAATCTAATGTTTCCTTCTTTCATATCAATAATTGCACCAATCGTTCTAAGGAAAGGTCTACCAACAATTATGGGGCATGTAAGGTTGCAATCAATATCAAGCACAATGAAATCTACAGGCACATAATTCCTATTTGCAGTAATAAGAATATCATTAATTCTTCCCATAGGTTTCTTAATAGTAGAATCCACTGAGTGGAAATTTAAAGTACAATCATCAAGTTTATGGAAGCCTAGCACATCACACAAAGATTTTGGAATAGTGGAAACACTAGTAGCCAAATCACATAAAGCATTGCACTCATAACCTTTAATCTTAATTTTAATAGTAGGTTCCCATTCATCATATAGTTTTCTAGGGATTGAATCTTCCAACTCAATTTGTTCTTCAAGAGATTTCATCATAGCATCAACGATATGTTTAGTAAAAGCCTTATTTTGATCATAAGCATTAGATGGATTGAGTGTGGATTGTAACAAGGGAATACACTCAATCAAATAACAACTATAATAATTAAATTCCTTGTAATCCAAAAGAGTGGGCACATCACTAGTTAAAGTTTTGACCTCGCCAAACCCACTTTCATCAATTTTTTCGTTAAGATCATCACCCTCCAAATTATTGGGATGCCTTCTAGCTAAAGTTGACTCATCTCTAGTCCCTTCTTTATTAGTTTTTATATTAGCAAACAAAGATTCAATAGGAGTCACACAATTCACTTTAAGATCTTCATCATGATTATCGCAAAAACTAGAAGAACATGCTTTTTCTAGCCATTCTCTCTTAGCTCGCATTCTAGCGGTTCTCTCCCTACTTCCATTAATAGAAATTTGAATAGATTTCAGAGACTCATTAATATCAAGCTTGGATGGCATAGATCTAATATTAAGGGAATCAATATCATGAGAAATTCTATCAATGTTTCTAGCCACATCATCAAACTTAAGCAATTTTTCTTCTATCATGGCATTGAAAATCTTTTGGGAGTTAGTAAAATCTTTGATATTATTCTCAAGGTCAGAGGGTATCTTATTATAATTTACATAAGAATTGTTGTAGGAATTACCATAATTATTAGAGGAATTGCTAGGAAACGGCCTAGGATTAAAATTGCCTCTATACGCATTATTACTAAAATTGTTCCTACCAACAAAATTCACATCCATGGATTCATTATTATTTTCAATCAAAGTATACAAAGTCGTATCATTAGGAGCACTCTTGCTAGCAATCAATTTCATAAGTTCATCCATCTTTCCACTCAGAGTATTAATTTCTTCAATAGCATGCACTTTTTTATTAGTAGAAGACCTTTCCGTATGCCATTGAGAGTAATTTGCCATAATATTATCTAGGAGTTTAGTAGCTTCTCCTAATGTGATTTCCATAAAATACCACCCGCGGCGGAATCTAAAAGATTTCTTGATGCAAAATTCAATCTCGCATAAATTTTTTGTATGATCATCCATAAACTTAAATCATGAGTAGGGCAATTTGTTATCATTAACTTCACCCTCTCCCATGATTGTGCAACACGTTCATGATCAAGTTGCTTAAAATTCATTATATCGTTCCTAAGAGAGATGATCTTAGCGGGAGGAAAATACTTGGAAATAAAAGCATCCTTACACTTATTCCATGAATCGATACTATTTTTAGGCAAGGATGAAATCCAAGTTTTAGCACGATCTCATAATGAGAACAAAAATGGCTTCAATTTGACGATATCATTATCCACATATTTGTTTTCTTTTGCATATCACACAATTCAACAAAAGTATTAAGATGGGAAGCAGCATCTTCGTTAGGACTACCAGAAAATTGTTCTTTCATAACAAGATTCAACAAAGCAGCATTACTTTCATAAGATCTCGCACTAGTGGTAGGAGCAATCAGAGTACTAACAAAATCATTATTATTAGTGTTGGAAAATTCACACAACTTAGTGTTTTCTTGAGACATCATCACAAAGGAAGCAATCTAGCACACAAGCAAATAAGAAGCAAACGGAAAGGCAAACGGACAGAAGGCAAATAAAGAGGCAAATATTTTTGTATCTTTTTGAAAATGTTTTAGAAGTGGGGGAGATGAAAACGGGAGGCAAATGGAAAATAATGTAAATGCAAGAGATGAGAGTTTATGATAGGTACTTGGTAGGCTGGACGTAGATCCTCCTCGGCACCGGCGCCAGAAATTCTTCCAGCTACTTCTTGAGCTTGCGTTGGTTTTTTCCTTGAAGAGGAAAGGGTGATGCAACAAAGTATAGATAAGTATTTCTCTCAGTTAAGAACCAAGGTATCAATCCAGAAGGAGGAACACACAAGTCTCCAAAAATTGCACCTACACAAACTAACAAATACTTTCACCCAACGCGATAAAGGAGTTGTTAATCCCTTCATGGTTACTCATAAGGATGAGAGTTGATAGTGATAGATATAAAAGATATATAAAAGTGCGAAATAAAATAAAAGTAAATAAATTGCAGCAAGGTATTTTTGTGTTTCAGATTTTGTAGAGCTGGAAATAATATGATAAAAGATAGACCCGGGGGCATAGTTTTCACTAGAGGCTTCTCTCTTGAAAGAAAGAATACGGTGGGTAAGCAAATTACTATTGAGCAATTGATAGAAAAGTGCATAGTTATGACGATATCCAAGGCAATGATCGTGTTTATAGGCATCACGTCTGAGACAAGTAGACCGACTCCTGCCTAGATCTACTACTATTACTACACACATCGACCGCTACCCAGCATTTATCTAGTGTATTAAGTTACCAAGAACGGAATAACGCCTTAACCAAGATGACATGATGTAGAGGGATAGATCCAATCAATTTGAACAAACCCCATCTTTTTATCCTTAATGGCAACTATCGGCGTTCTGGGAACTAGGGTACCCAGACTTGCCTGCCTGCAGGCCACAGTGTGGCTCCCTCGACGGCCTGGTACGGCCCACTTTCAGCATCGATGAGACAAGACCCTCGCAAGGGGCCAAACCTCATGAGGCGGACAACGCCAAGACCTCCAGAAGGAGCGGCCTCCTAGGCGGGCTCCTGAGGAGCAGAGATTCTTATGCAAGCGCCCATATCGTGAGGATCAAGTGACGCAAGCCATGACGACCAAGGCCAGGCAGGCACCAGCAGGCACAGAGCATCAGGTTTCCTCTTTGGTGCTAAGAAGACAAGCGCAGGTGCGGAGTCCCGAGGAATCAGCCAAAGGTTTTCATTCCCGTGCTACAAGACCGAGACTGTCAGGGTCGAAGGACGGAGGTCATCACCGAGCCCACCATGGGGTCATGGTCAGTAGCTTTGCAGGCGAAGACCACCTTTCGTCAGGATAGGATGTACTTCTTATCCCTTTTCAAACTGGCCATTGCAGGATCCAATCCCGCCTTCATTTTGGAGGAAGGGGACCAAGGCCACTATAACTATAGCCTAGCCACCACCATAGAGGGGGATTTGATTCCATCTGAACCCACCGACACACAAGAACAGACCTCCTAAGTATGTACTTCCTCTGTACTGGTTCATCCTCAACCCACCGGGAGGCTAATCCACCACAAAGCAGGAGTAGGGTCTTACACCGCAAGGTGGCCCGAACCTGGGTAAACTGATGAGTCTCTTTCCTTTCCCGTTGATCGAGCTAGACTGTGAGAGCGATGAATTGGTAGGCTGGGGAGATTGAGTTCTTCGTACGCACCCCAGAGTTCAAACTTCCCTCGGGTCTGTGGATCCCCGAATCTGACATTTGGCGCGCCAGGTAGGGGTGCATCAAAGATTCACCTCCTCATCTGTTGTACCCTACCCTCGTTGTTTGGTTCCCATGGCAGGCGTTGCCCCACTGGCTGGGCCACCGGGCATGTTTGGAAATGTTGCGGGCCACCGGCCTCACCTATGGCCGACCTCACCTTCGAGTCAAGGGACCACCCCAAGACCACGGTCGACGCCGACGTGCTCCCTATGCTCTGCACCCCCACCATCTACAATGTAGCAGTCACCAGGACCCTCATCAACCGCGGTGCTGGCCTCAACGTCCTCTCCGTGGAGGCGTTCGGCTTGCTTCATGTGCCTTATGGCCGGCTCCTCCCCACCAAGCCTTTCTCTAGGGTCATTGATGGCTTCACCTGCCCCCTAGGGCCGATCCGCCTCCCCGTCACCTTTGGCACGCGCGACAACTAATCGAGCTCATCGACTTTGACATCGCTTGCATCGGCCTCTCATGCAACGCCATTATTGAGTATCCAGCCCTGGCCAAGTTCATGGCAGTGACTCATCCTGCCTACAACCTCATGAAGATGCCAGGAAGCAGTGGTGTCCTCACCGTGGCGAGGAATGCAAAGGATGCACTCTTGACCCTCAAGCTCGCCTTTAGGACCGTGGCGGCCGTGCGGCCAAGCGGGGAGGGGGCTCTGGAGGGCCTGGGGGCTGCGCCTGCAAAGAAGAAGCAACTGCTTTCTCAAGACCGGGCCGAGAAGAAGCAGGTGCCGGTCGATGAAGGCGGGGGATCGGACTCTACCTTCACCATAGGTGCCAGCCTCCCCCCAAACCAGGAAGAGGTGCTGGTCAGCTTCCTCCACGTGAACAAGGACATGTTTGCATGGGAAGCAGCGGATCTGGTCGGGGTTCCACGTGGGGTAATCAAGCACCACCTGATGGTGTGCCCCAACACACGCCCCGTGAAACAGAACGCGTGGCGGCAAGCCCAGGAGAAGCAGTCGTTCATCGTACAGGAGACTCGCAAGCTGCAAGAGGCTAGCGTCATTCGGGAAGTACGGCACCCAGATTGGCTGGCGAACCCGGTTATCGTTCCCAAGAAGGGCGGGAAGGAGCGCATGTGCGTCGATTTCACCAACCTCAACAAGGCTTGTCCTCAAGACCCTTTCCCTCTCCCATGCATCGACCAGATCATCGACTCCACCGCTAAGTGCAATTTATTGTGCTTCCTGGACGCCTTCTTAGGCTATCACCAAATCAAGATGGCGGTGCGGGATGCTGAGAAGACGGCTTTCCTGACCCCGTGCGGGGTAAACTGCTACACCTGCATGTTGTTCGGGTTGTGCAATGCCGGAGCAACCTTCCAGCGAATGATGCACATCACTCCAGGCCAGCAGCTCGGGAGGAATGCTGAGGCATACGACGATGACATAGTGGTGAAATCTCGGGAGGTAAGAACCCTAATCGAAGATCTTGAGGAGACATTCGTCGGTCTGCACAAAGTGAACCTGTGGCTCAACCCAGAAAAATGTGTGCTTGGCGTCCCGTCTGGCAAGCTGCTGGGCTTCCTGGTGTCTGTCAGATATCGGGTTCCGGCAAAACCCTTAAGGTTTGAACTTTGGGGTGCGCACGGGGATCTTCTCCCTACCGAAACATGCCCAGAACCTTGCCATGATTCTAAGCTAGCAAGACGAACAACACAAGAGACACAAGGTTTATACTAGTTTGGGCAACTGTTGTGGTGTAATACCCTAATCCAGTGTGCGGTGTGGTGGATTGCCTCTTGGGCTAATGATGAAGAGTACAGAGGAAGAACGGCCTTGTGAGGAGAGGTGTTCTTGTGGTGGTGGGTGTTCTGCTTAGAAAGGATTCGATCCCCTCCTACTGTGGTGGCTATCTCTATTTATAGAGGCCCTGGTCCTCTTCCCAAATATTGAGCGGGAAGGGAGCCAACAATGGCCATTTCGAAAGGGGACAGCTAGTACAAGCTATCCTGACTAAAGGTGGTCTTCGACTGCCAAAGCCACTAGCGATGATGCCATTATCGGCTCCATGGTTACCTCCGTCCTGCCGTCCTGCTGGTCTTGGTCTCATTGCACTGATACAGAAACCTTTGCTTGATGCCTCGGTACTCCGCGCCTGCGCTTGCCCCCTTTGCACCAAAGAGGAAACGAGGACACTGCGCAGGCTGGCGCCCGCCTGGTCTTGATCGTCATGGCTTGCGTCATGAGCACCTCGTGAGGTACCCCTCGCCTTGATCTCTCCGCCTCCTCGCGAGCCTGCCTGGTGAGGCCGCCCCTGAGGAGGCCTTGTGTCGTCCGCCCCGCGAGGCTTGGCCGCTAGCGAGGGTCTTAAGCATTTGTTGATGAAGACATGCCGTACTAGGCCGCTGGTGAGCCACGCTGCAGGCCGCAGGCAGGCAAGTCTGGGGACCCCCATTACCAGAATGCCGACAGTAGCCCCCGGGCCCAAGGCGCGCTCGGACTTGGCTTAGCAACAAAGCCAAAGGGCAAGTGCGGAGTGCCGCGGGCCCCAACAGTATGCGGCCTTGGTCGCCGCATGGCGGTTGATTGGACGTGGGCGTCTCTGCTTCCCCACGCTGCCTCGGCAACTGTCCGATTTGACGAGTCCCTGCTGCATGCAAAAAGAGTCATCATTACCTGTGATCGTGGAGGCAACAGTTAGCCTCCCTTGGGCTATAAATGGGTAGGGGCGAAAGCCCCTGTTGTCCATCTAATCTTGCTCCACCTGCTTCTTCCCCCCTGCTCCACCTCCGTTCTTCGACGCCAATGGCACCGATCCGCCGGTTCTCAGCCGAAGTGAAAGGAAAGACCCCCCGGGAGGGGCCTGACCCGCTCCCGCCGAAGAAATGGCCGGTCCCGTGCTATTGCGATGAGGTTGCGAGGCCGGAGATGATGAGGCCTTGGTGTGAGCGGCCACCTCCTGGGTTCCCGCTACCCCTGTACGCCCGGGCCGAGGGCCCTAGAGAAAGGGACGACGAGCCATGGCGGCGCGCGCCGTCGCTCCTGGAGTCCACGCTGCGGACTCCTCTCGCAAGCTCGTGCTCCACGCCGTGATGCCTCCAAGCACCTAGATTCGCTTCCCTCTATTCTTCGTCTTCGAGATGCTGCCGAGGGGGCCTCTCGAGCTTTGGCTGCAGCACGCCGACTGCGGTGCTCCGGCGACCGGAGCGGAGGTTGAAGTCGTCGCTCCGGGCAAGGTCTTCATGACCCGAGGCTGGGGCGAGATCACCCGAGTCTGCCGAACGGGGGGTGCCCTCGTGATTCATTTTGAATACGCGGCGCCTCCTTGATGTTCTTCAAGGTCTTCAATGTAGAAGGCCACCGACTGGAGTGCTGCCCCAGGGGAGGCGGCCGGGCCATCATCATGGCAGGGGCTAGGCCTGCCACCCGCTTCCCCAATGGCTCCGCTGGCAGCAGCGGCGATGCTTGGGAGTCCAGCGACTCTCCCGAGCACTTCGCGACTGCGGAGACGAGTGACAACAGCTACGTGCCCCCGAGCTCGCACTGTGCCCGGAGCAAGATGGCTGCATCAAGCCGCCGGCGCAGCTGATCTAGATGGGGTTGGCGCCGGCCTCCCATGGCCCACTGTTGATGATGGCGTCGGCCACGGAGGTGCGTGTAGTTAGGGCTCCTTAGGATTCGCGATTTTTGCTCCCTGCGAGGAATCGAGAAAACACCCCGTGGGGGCATGTAAAGGGTCCGCGATGTCTTTTGTTGATATTATCCTTATTATAAAGTGGTGTGAATGCTTGTCCTGTTCTGGCTTGGTTCTCCCTTTCTAACCTCGTGACGACCTGGTGCTCTACGCTGACAGGTCTCGGTCCCCAGGAAGGCTTCAGCCGTCGCTGGTATGCCAGGTCGCGATGCCGTGGTCAAGGCCAGGAGGTGAGCGGCCCGAGGTCCAGTAAGAGCCCCTGAGGCGCGATGCTCAGGAGGTCCCCTTTAGCGCACAAGCAGCCGCCGAAAGATGAGAAAGGAAGGCAACATTGCCATCACAGAGCCGCATTAGGTGGAGATTCTGTGTCACATCAATTAGCTATTCCAGGTGCGAAACTTATCTCGAAAACATGGGGTCGCTCCTTCGAGTTGCACCGGACTTGTACGTCGGCAGCTGGGATGTAGTTGGGTTGGGCCTTCGCGAGCTTCCCCTCTCTTCCCCACAGTCTCCTTAGTGCTCTACGTCCTCAGGTCCCGGCCCTCGAGCGAGCTCAGCCGCCGCTGGTATGCCAGGTCGCGATGCCGTGGACAAGGCCAGGAGGTGAGGGCTGGGGAGCCAATAAGAGCTCCTGAGTCATGATGCTCAGGATCCCCCCTTTTAACGCGCAAGCGGATCGCGCGGGAAAGAAGGAGAGAGCTCGTGGTGCCACCCGCTGTAGACCTCAGGAGGTTCCTGTAAACCAACACGAGAAGAGCTGGGGTTGCCATTATGATTGCCGACCGGCCATTGATTGCTCCGAGAGAGTGGTGAGGGCACTGAGGGCCTGGTGAGGTGATGCTTGCGGGCTGCCGCGGGCTACAGCTCGACCACTCAGATTTGTCAATGTTGCAGGGACGGACCCATGCGCAAGCGTCGTGCCAGAGCGAGCGGCTCCAAAGGTAGGTGTCAATCGAGCAGGTGATAATCACAGGCGGGTTAGCCATGAAGGGCAAATCAACTTAGATAAGTGCAGGAGGGATATATGCCACTGGGTCAGGCCCGAGCGGCTTGGGGATGATGCATCCCGAGGGGCGCCCCCAGCAAGGTAAACTAAAGACATAAGCAAAAGGGATACATGCCGCAGGGACAGACCCGTGCGGCCTGGGAATGATGCAGCCCTGAGGGCGCTCCCAGCTGAAATGAACTCGAAAGATGTCACCCGGTACCAATGTAAAGGGGGTGTTGAAGTAGCTGAAGATGCGCGGTGAAGAGGCCGACCCTCACAAACCACCGGAGCCCTGAGCCTCGGGAGGCTCTGGGGGTCCAGGCGGTTCCTCGAGGACCATGTCCATCTCCGCCAGGACCGCGTGATGCCTGGCCTCCTGAGCCACCATAATGCTCCACAGATGGCGCTGGTGAGTAGCAGCCGCGTTCGGCAGACTGAAAGGCATGCGGACATAGCTGTGCGGCGGACCCTTGCAACGTCCCACGTGTGAGGGCCAGAGGCGCTCCTGAGACGCGGCTCGGTTGAGCCTTGGGAAATCGATGCAGATGCGCAGCCCGCCATCCTTGCCTGGACAGGGAGTTACGCCAGGCAGATGGCGATCGCCGCATATGACTCTTGCTTCCTGAAGCTTCTGAGTGGTCCTAGTGATGAACTCCTGAGGGTTGGCTTTCCATGCCCCATGCCTTCTTGAGGGAAACATGCTGCGAAGCACGCCTCCAAATGGTGCCCGAGCGCCTCCCTCGTGATTTTGGCAAAGTCTGAGGCCCTCCAGAAGAGAGCCCCCGAGCCCTGCCCGAGGAGGGCGCTGGGCGTGCCTTCCTATGCGATGGAGGGAGGCGCCCCTTGCACGGGCACGGATCCTGATGCGACACCTCCTGAGGTGCCAACCTCCTGAGGCCTTGAGCTGGGCGATGTCTTCTTCTTCTTGGGAACTGCCTCAGGAGGGTTCTCGCCCTTGCTGTCCGGGTCCTCGATTGATGAAGCTTGGAAGGCGCGCTCGAGGGAGCACACCACATCCTTCTCTTCGTAGGGGACTGTGATGATTCTGGCGCTTCCTGGCATCTTGAGGACATTGTAGCCATGGTAGGTCAACGCCATGAACTTGGCCAGGGCGAATGTGGGCGACGTCAAAGTCAATGAGCTCGGTGTGGTAGTTGTTGCACTGTCCAAAAGTGACAGGGAGGCGGACCTGCCTTATCGGGGTGGTGGAGCCATCAGTAACTCCTGAGAAAGGCTTGGTAGGCTGAAGTTGATCATATGGCACTTGAAGGTTGTTGAACATCTCGACGGACAAAACGTTGAGCCCTGCGCCGCCCTCGATGAGGGTCCTGGTAACTTGCACATTGCTGATGACTGGGAACAAAGCATCAGGAGGACGCCAGCAGTAGCCGCACACTTGAGTTGATCTGCTGAGCTGAAAGTGATGGAGCACTTGCACCACCTGAGCGGGCGCGTGGCCTCGAGCTTGGGGAGGACTGCATTCACCTCGCGAGCAAACTGCTTGAAGATGCGCTGAGAGGCTGAGGCCTGGGCACCACCCAAGATACAAGCGATAGCACGTGGCTCCTGGAAGCCCCCAGCCCCCTCGTCCTGGTGGTGGTCATCATTCCTTCTTGGCAGTGGCGGCAGAGGAGGAAGGCCTGTGTTGCCCTGTGGGCGTTCCTCGCGAGGCTATCCCTCCAGGCTCCCTTGCGAGGCTGGTCCGGCCAGCGATACTCGCGAGGTCGGTCACGCCACTCCTGGTGAGGGCCTCGATCGTCCCATTGTCCTCCGCCTCTTCCTCCTCCTCGGCCGTAGCCCCGGTCGTTGTGCTCAGGACGTCGACCGATGCGTCCTTCTCGGACGGCCCTGAGCTCCTGGCATTCGTTGGTGTTTGCGTGTAGAAGTTGTGGTAGGTGCAGAATCGGCTGCCCTTGGATGACTCCAGCTGGTCCTTGGCATGCTTCTTGTCTGGTTCTGCTACGAGCACAACTGCTCCTTTGCGCTTCACATCCTTGGCCTTGGCTTTCTTCTCTTCTGGATCAGCAGTCGGAAGCTCGAGAAGGGAGAGGCGCCCCTCCTCAGCTCTTGTGCACTTGGTCGCCAGGTTGAATAGCTCCAGGGATATGCACAGATCCTCGTGGATGGCGAGCTCCTCCTTCATCTTGACGTCGCGGACGCCATCAGAAAACACTGAGATGATGGCCTCGTCTGTCACCTTGGGGATCTTGAGGCGAGCACTGTTGAAACATTGAATGTACTTCTACAGGGTCTCTCCAGGTTGCTTCTTGATGCGGCGCAGGTCACCCGCAGCCGGAGGGCGGTCACGAGTGCCCTGGAAGTTGGCAATTAAGTGGCTACGCATCTCGTCCCAAGAGGAGATCGAGCCGGGAGGCAAGTTCGGGAGCCAGGTGCGGGCACCATCCTTGAGCGCCATGGGAAACCAGTTCGCCATGACCTTTTCATCTCTGTTGGTTGCCTCGATGCCCAACTCGTAGAGCTCCAGGAACTCCGCGGGGTCAGCAGTACCGTCATAGCGAGGAGGCAGGTCCGGCTTGAACTTGCCGGGCCAGGCGACGCTACGCAGCTTGAAGGTGAAGGCATGGCAACCTGCGGTGGCCACCGGAGCCTTTTGCAGATGCGGGGCCTGCTCTTGATGGTTCCCGTGCCCGCCGCTAGGGGCAGCGCGGGGTCTTGGCGTGTTGGTGCAGGGATGCGGTCTTGCCATGCAGGTGCAGGGAGCCATGAGCGCCCTCTTGAGGCCGAGGAATTTCTTGGCAGCTTCTTTCTTGCCGCGCGGGCACCGAACTCGGTGGGTCACGTCCATGGACCGAGCGCCTTGGAGCCAGGGCGCCTTCTTGGGGAGGAGGTGGCGGAGGCACTCCCTGAGCCGTGTCGCCCATGCATGGAGGGCGAGGCAGCGAGAGAGACGACGCAGGAGAGCCCCCTGCGGCGCTGACGAGCTCGGTGATGCGAGCGAGCCATTCCTCGTAGAGGTCGTCGACGGGGCGGTAGTGCAGGAGCTCATGTGCTAGGAGCAACGCGGCCTGCGCGTCCATGGAGGCGCGACGAGCGTGAGACGATGAACCAGCTGGGGTCAGCAACGGAGTGGCGGTGCAGCCTTCCCACCGCATCGAGGGGTGCAACGAAGATTCTTGCTGCTAGTTCCCCGCTGGGCCGGTGGCGGCGTTGGCGGTAGGCAACGGAGAACGACGAGGAGGCCCACCGACGGGAGCCGTCTGGGTGACGTGGGCGGCAAGAGCAGCCTGGTGCTCGGCGCGGGCTCGGCAAGCGTCTGCCATGGATGCGACGAAGCGATGGGATGCGGATCAGCAGAGAAAAGATTTCCGCGCACCCCTACCTAGCGCGCCAAATGTCGCATATCGGGTTCTGGCAAAACCCTTAAGAATCGAACTCTGGGGTGCGCACGGAGATCTTCTCCCTACCGAAACACGCCCAGAACCTCGCCGCGATTCTAAGCTAGCAAGACGAACAACACAAGAGACACGAGGTTTATACTGGTTCGGGCCACTGTTGTGGTGTAATACCCTAATCCAGTGTGTGGTGTGGTGGATTGCCTCTTGGGCTGATGATGAAGAGTTCAGAGGAAGAAAGGCCTCGCGAGGAGAGGTGTTCTTGTGGCGGTGGGTGTTCTGCTTAGAAAGGATTCGATCCCCTCCTACTATGGTGGCTATCTCTATTTAAGAGGCCCTGGTCCTCTTCCCAAATATTGAGCGGGAAGGGAGCCAACAACGGCCATTTCGAAAGGGGACAGCTAGTACAAGCTATCCTGACTAAAGGTGGTCTTCGACTGCCAAAGCCACTGGCGATGATGCCGTTATCGGCTCCATGGTGACCTCCGTCCTGCTGTCCTGCTGGTCTTGGTCTCGTTGCACTGATATGGAAACCTTTGCTTGATGCCTCGGTACTCCGCGCCTGCGCTTGCCCCCTTTGCACCAAAGAGGAAATGAGGACACTGCGCAGGCTGGCGCCGCCTGGTCTTGATTGTAATGGCTTGCGTCATGAGCACCTCGCGAGGTACCCCTCGCCTTGATCTCTCCGCCTCCTCGCGAGCCTGCCTAGTGAGGCCGCCCCTGAGGATGCCTTGTGTCGTCCGCCCCGCGAGGCTTGGCCCCTCGCGAGGGTCTTGAGCGTTTGTTGATGAAGACGGGTCGTACTAGGCCGCTGGTGAGCCACGCTGCAGGTCGCAGGCAGGCAAGTCTGGGACCCCCGTTCCCAGAATGCCGACAGTGTTGCACAGAGGGATCGAGGCCAACCGGAGAAGATCAAGGCCATAGAAAGGATGAGTCCGCCGCAAAGCCTCAAGGAGATGCAGAAGCTGGCGGGCTGCATAACCTCACTTGGACGTTTTATATCCAAGCTAGGTGACTGTGCCCTCCCTTTCTTCAAATTGATGAAAAGGAATGGCCCATTCGAGTGGACTCGGAAGGCTGAAGCGGCCTTCCAAGACCTCAAGAGGTACCTCACCAGCCCACCAGTGATGGTAGCACCGTGCCCTCTCGAACACCTGGTGCTTTACCTGGCCACCACGCCTCACTCTGCAAGCACCACGCTCATGGCAGTCCGGGAAGAGCGTCAGGTTAAGGGCGCGCGGCGCAGCACCTCGCACCCGACCGAGACACCGCAGCCTCAGGACGGCACTCCTGAGGCCTCGGCCACCCCTCCAGTTAGCAGGACTCCTGAGGGTGGCACCCCTGAGGTCACGGTTGCCCCATTATACAACAAAGCCCCTGAGGTTCCCTAGTCACAGGAGGCACAGGACCCCGCCAACGCCTCCTCGCTCGTCGAGCATCCAGTGCACTTCGTCAGCATGGTGTTGCGTGATGCGTGGGCACGCTACCCCATGTCGCAAAAGCTTTTGCTCGCACTCCTTGTTGCCTCCCGGAAACAGCGTCACTACTTCCAAGGCCACCCCATCAATGTTGTCTCAGCTTACCCCTTGGAGAGGGCTACTCCGGAGTCCAAATGCCGCGGGAAGGGTCGCCGAATGGAACATTGAACTACATGCGTTCTAGTTGGAGTTTAGAACCACCAGGTTCATCTAGGGAGCGGCCCTCCCTGATTTTGTGGCAGAGTGGACTGACGCCCCTGACCGAGGAGTGGGCGAGGACCGTTCTCTCGCGCCCGGAGACGAAGCACCGGATGGTTGGGTCATGTACTTTGACGGTGCATTTGCGCGTCAGGGCGGGGGGGATGGAGCCGTACTCATCTTGCCCACCCAGGACAAGCTCTACTACGCCGTGCAGCTCTGCTTCCAGCATGGCGAGAAGGTCTCCAACAACATCGCGGAATACGAGGGCCTAATCGCCGGCCTCAAGGCTGCAGCGGCTCTGGGGGTGAGGCGCCTCACCATCAGGGGCGACTCCCAGCTCCTCGTCAACTTCTCCAACAAGGCGTACAAGCCAAAGGACGAGCACATGGAGGCATACCTTGAGGAGGTACAAAATTGAGAAACAAATCTTAGGCTTGGAATTGCAGCACGTGCCGCGCGACACGAACAAGGAGGTGGACGACATCGCCAGGAGGGCGTCCCGGCGTCAACCTCAGGAGCCTGGTGAGGGAGTCCTGGACTAGGGGGTGTTCGGACAGCCGGATAATCAATGTCCGCCGGACTCCAAGACTACGAAGATACAAGATTGAAGACTCCGGCTCGTGTCCGGAAGGTACTTTACTTGGCGTGGAAGGCAAGCTTGGCGATACGGATACGTAGATCTCCTACTATTGTAACCGACTCTGTGTAACCCTAGCCCTCTCCGGTATCTATATAAACCGGAGGGCTTTAGTCCATAGGACAACATACATTACAACAATCATACCATAGGCTAGCTTCTAGGGTTTAGCCTCCTTGATCTCGTGGTAGATCTACTCTTGTACTACCCATATCATCAATATTAATCAAGCAGGAGTAGGGTTTTACCTCCATCGAGAGGGCCCGAACCTGGGTAAAAAACATCGTGTCCCTTGTCTCCTGTTACCATCCGCCTAGACGCACAGTTCGGGACCCCCTACCCGAGATCCACCGGTTTTGACACCGACATTGGTGCTTTCATTGAGAGTTCCTCTGTGTCGTCACCAATAGGCTTGATGGCATCTTCAACCTGCAACGCTGTCCTGGGTGAGACTTTCCTCCACGGACAGATCTTCGTATTCGGCGGCTTCGCACTGCGGGCCAATTCACTTGGCCATCTGGAGCAGATCGAAAGCTACGCCCCTGGCCGTCAGGTCAGATTTGGAAGCTTAAACTTCACGTCCGATGTCCAAGGAGATTTGATCCTCGATGGACTCGAGCCACAGCCAAGCGCGCCGCACTGTGACGATGGGCATGATCTAGCTCTGCCGCCGAACAGTGCTTTGGTGGCCGCACACGAATCCGCTCCGGCCATTAGCCCAGAGCCGATCGCCCAGATCGAGGGCTGGTGGATAGACGCCGCCCCGGGGGCTTCAACATCCACGGCGATGGAGCCGAACACCAATCTTGTCCCCTGCGAAACTCGTGATTCCGAGGCGCCGGACTCCTCGTCGGCCTCCGAACCTCCCGCGCCCCTACCAATCGATCCAGATTGGGCGCCGGTTATGGAATTCACCGTCGCGGACATCTTTCAATGCTCGCCTTTTGGCGATATCTTAAATTCACTAAAGCATCTCTCGTTATCAGGAGAGTCCTGGCCGGATTATGGCCAGGATGGTTGGGATGCGGATGACGAAGAAATTCAGAGCCCACCCACCACCCACTTTGTAGCCACTGTCGACGATTTAACCGACATGCTAGACTACGACTCCGAAGACATCGACGCTATGGAAGACGATGCCAGAGATGAACAGGAACCAGCGCCCACAGGGCACTGGAAGGCCACCTCGTCATATGACGTATACATGGTGGATACCCCAAAAGATGGGGACGGCGAAGGAACAGCGGAGGCAGATTCCTTAAAGAAACAGCCCAAGCGCCGGCGTCAGCGGCGCCGCTCTAAATCTCGCCACAGCAAAAACGGAGATTCCGGCACAGGAGATAATAACACTCCAGAGAGTGCCAAGACAATCCCCTCCCGCAAGACTCAGCGCAGGAGGATGCAGAAGCAAGCCCTCATGAGGGTGCGGCAGATGAAGAGGTTGAGGATCATGATTATATGCCTCCCTCCGAAGACGAAGCAAGCCTCAACAATGACGAATTCGTCGTACCCGAGGATCCCGTTGAACAAGAGCGCTTCAAGCGCAGGCTTATCGCCACAGCAAACAGCCTAAAGAAAAAGCAGCAGCAACTTCAAGCTGATCAGGACCTGCTGGCCGATCGATGGACCGAGGTCCTCGCGGCCGAAGAGTATAAACTCGAACGTCCCTCCAAAAGTTACCCAAAATGCAAGCTGCTCCCCCGATTAGAGGAGGAAGCATACATACATCCATCACCAGCGCACGATATGGCTGACCGACCACCCCGTGGTCATGACAGAGAGGCATCCAGGCCCCCAGCCAAGACCATACCCCGGCATCGCTCCAAAAGTACGAAGCCAAGAGGGAACGCACCGGACTTGCGAGACATATTGGAGGACAAAGCAAGGCAATCCAGATCCATCTATGGATCACGTGGGCGCCCTACGACCCATGATGAATACCGTCGTGCCGGATACAATAACCCCGGTCGGGCCGAACACAGCAGACAGCACTCTCTCGAGCTGCGTCGCGATATTGCTCAATACAGGGGCGCCGCACACCCGTTATGCTTCACTGACGAAGTAATGGATCATCAGATCCCCGAAGGGTTTAAACCCGTAAACATTGAATCTTACTATGGCACAACAGACCCCGCGGTGTGGATCGAAGACTATCTTCTCCACATCCATATGGCCCGCGGCGACGATCTCCACGCCATAAAATACCTCCCACTCAAGCTTAGAGGACCAGCTCGGCATTGGCTTAACAGCTTGCCCGCAGAGTCAATTGGGTGCTGGAAGGACCTGGAGGCCGCATTCCTTGATAACTTCCAAGGTACATATGTGCGACCACCAGACGCCGATGACCTCAGCCACATCATTCAGCAGCCAGACGAATCGGCCAGGCAATTCTGGACACGGTTCTTGACAAAGAAAAATCAAATCGTCGATTGTCCGGACGCAGAGGCCCTTGCAGCCTTCAAACATAATATCCGGGACGAATGGCTAGCCCGGCACCTCGGGCAGGAAAAGCCAAAATCCATGGCAGCCCTCACATAGTTAATGACCCGCTTTTGTGCGGGAGAGGACAGCTGGCTAGCCCGCAGCAACAATCTCCGTAAAAATTCTGGCAGTCCGGATACTAAGGACAACAACGGCAGGTCACGTCGAAATAAAAACAAGCGCCGAATTAACGGCGATGATAAGGAGGATACGGCAGTCAATGCCGGATTCCGAGGCTCTAAACCCGGTCAACGGAAGAAGCCATTCAAAAGAACCATTCCGGGTCCGTCCAATTTGGACCGAATACTCGACCGCTCATGCCAGATACATGGCACCCCTGAAAAGCCAGCTAACCACACCAATAGAGATTGCTGGGTATTCAAGCAGGCCGGCAAGTTAATTGCCGAAAACAATGACAAGGGGCTAAATAGCGACGACGAGGAAGAGACCCGGCCGCCGAACAACAGAGGACAGAAGGGTTTTCCCCCACAAGTACGGACGGTGAATATGATATACGCGACCCATATACCCAAGAGGGAGAGGAAACGCACACTAAGGGACGTCTATGCGATGGAGCCAGTCGCCCCAAAGTTCAACCCATGGTCCTCTTGTCCGATCACTTTCGATCGAAGAGACCATCCGACCAGCATACGCCATGGCGGATTCGCCGCATTGGTCTTAGACCCAATCGTCGATGGGTTTCACCTCACGAGAGTCCTCATGGATGGCGGCAGTAGCCTGAACCTGCTTTATCAGGATACAGTGCGCAAAATGGGCATAGACCCATCAAGGATTAAACCTACAAAGACAACCTTTAAAGGTGTCATGCCAGGAGTGGAAGCCAACTGTACAGGCTCAGTCACACTGGAAGTGGTCTTCGGATCCCCGGATAATTTCCGGAGCGAAGAGTTAGTCTTCGACATAGTCTCGTTTCGCAGCGGCTATCACGCTCTGCTCGGACGAACCGTGTTTGCCAAATTCAACGCGGTGCCGCACTATGCATACCTAAAGCTCAAGATGCCAGGCCCTCGTGGAGTCATCACGGTCAATGGAAATACGGAACGCTCCCTCCGAACGGAGGAACACACAGCGGCTCTCGCGGCAGAAGTACAGAGCAGCCTTTTAAGGCAATTCTCGAGCCCGACCATTAAACGGCCAGATACAGCAAAGCGCGCCCGGAGCAATATCAACCAAGACCACCTGGCGCGATCAGAGCACGCGTAGCAATGCGGCCCCAACCCTCGCCCGCGTATGATCGCAAGAATAACACTCCGCGTACATCATTACGCTTTGGAGATACCATGGGCACAGGGGAGGGGGCACGATCACAACGGACCCAGAGTGCGGTTCGACCACACCAGGGGCTCGCAAATGTGCCTCTTTTTTATTATTATTATTTTTCTTATTTTTTGTACACAGGACTCTGTTAACCAGAAGCCCTGTCCGGCGGTGAACCTGCCGAACTCATGATGCAATAGTCAGGGACTAAAGAAGGCCGCGTCGAACACTCAGGTGGTCTCAGTTACGAGCATTAAATTCGATTATATACACCAAATCTGCAGCTCATCCCTAGAGCGGGACATGTTTATTTAGTCCAAATCCCTTGCTTACCGCACTATTTGTATCAGTCCGCTCCACTAGCAGACTTTTTCTTTCATTAATAATGCAGCACCTTTATGATCGCAATTGCATTACATTTTATATATATGTTCATTATATGACATTCTGGCACCCGTATATTTTTGGTACGGCATAATACACCAGGGGCTTATGTTCCCCACTTTATGGTGTGATAAAGTCCAAACACTTTCACAAGTGCAGCACCCCAAACTTATAGCATTATATGAATCGGCTCCGAATCATGTCTTGGGTCAATAGTTGGGTTTTCCCGGCTCCCATGTTTGGCTCCTTACGTTTCCGTTCCGTCGGCTAAGGTAGCACTGGGAGAACCACTGCGATTGCGCCCCGGTTGAGCCGGGTTAACGCCTCAGTGGAGAAAGCTAAAACTGACCGGCATGATAAGGCGAGAGACTGGTCGCTGTTCGAGAGGTTTTTTCGGGTCCTTAAAGACTCACGCCGCTTCGAGCGAAGTTCCGGATTATGTCCGATGAAGGCGTGGATAGCGCCCCGGATTCGGTCTTCCGAATACCAGGGGCTTCGCCGAAATTTAAAATTATAGAATTCTATGGCTAAGTGAGAGTGTTCAAGCATTATAAGTCTGGTCGCCTTGTTCGTCGTGTGGAGCGCCTCCCTAGATGGACCCAAATATGGGAACAAGAGTGCTCAAGTTTATCACCGAACACCCCAGCACTTGTGGCTTGGGGGCTGAAGCCAACGACTTGCCATCTCTCAGATTTTATAAACGGCCGCACAAAAGGTAATATTTTAAATTAAACAAGCGTTGCTCATGGCGCATATGAACGAAGTTTTCAGCGCACAGGATAAATACACAGCGAGTTCACTCAAAGATTACATTTCGGGAGCACTCATCTGCAATATTGCAGGCTCCCTTCAGGACAATATTATAATACTTCTCCGGCATGCGATACTCCTTGCCCGGTGGCGGTGGGTCCGTGAGAAGCTTCTCCGCATCCAATTTGCCCCATTGCACCTTTATGCGGGCAAGGGCCCGACGAGCACCTTCGATACAGGCGGAGCGCTTGACTACATCCAGCCTAGGGCATGCATCCACCAGCCGCCGCACGAGGCCAAAGTAGCTACCAGGCATGGCCTGTCTAGGCCACAGCCGGACTATGAGGCCCTTCATGGCCTCCTCAGCTACTTTGTGGAGTTCGATCAGCTGCTTCAGCTGGTCGCTTGGGGGCACCGGATGGCCGGCCTCAGTATACTGAGACCAGAAGACCTTCTCCATCGAGCTCCCCTCCTCGCCACGATAGAATGCGGCGGCATCAGCCGCACTACGCGGCAGATCTGCAAATGCCCCTGGAGAGCGCCGAATTCGGGTAAGTGTCCGGTAGTTCACATTAACATGCCTGCTTTGCATGAAAAATGCCTTACCCGCCGCTATCTTCTTTATGTCCTCAACCTCCTGAAGGGCCTTCTGGGCCTCGGCCTTGGCGGACTTGGCACTTTCGAAAGCCGAGGCAAGCTCGGACTCTCGAGTCTTGGAGTCACGCTCCAAACTCTCATGTTTTTCCATGAGAACCTGGAGCTCTTGCCGAACTTCCGCCACCCGCGCCTCTTGCTTTTCTCGCTCAGCCCGTTCCGCAGCCGCATTGCGTTCGGCCGCGGACACAGCATCCTTCAGGGTTGCCACCTCGTTAGTGGCCCCTGCAATGCACATATTATCCTTGTTAATTTTATTTGCAACCAAAATCCTTTTCTGTAAGGTACTTATTCAAAGAGGTGTTACTCACCTTCTTTTTCCTCGAGCTGCTTCTTTGCATGGCCGAGCTCTTGCTCGGACCGCTCGAGATTCTTTTTCAGCACGTCAACCTCCGCCGTTAGTACGGCAGAGGTCAGCAGTGCAGCCTGCAAACCCATATTGACATATTTTAGGCATCCCTGCGTATATCTTGTTATAGATCCTTAGTCCGGCTTTTCTTTCCGAACACCGAACTAAGCATCAGGGGCTACTGTCTATGCGGTATTATATTATATTATTTTAACTTTTTTACCTCAAAGCCTGTTAAAAGGCTACTGCAGGCTTCGGTCAGCCCGCTTTTTGCAAGCTGAACCTTCTCAATCACCGCACTCATGATGGTGCGGTGTTCTTCCTCGATGGAAGCGCCTTTAAGCGCCTCCAGCAGGTTATCCGGCGCCTCTGGTTGGACGGAGGCCGCCGGCGTCATGGTCCTGCCCTTCTTTCGAAGGGGCCGCTTGCCGGACTCTGGAACCACTGCGGGTTCCGATGTGGAGTCCGGCACGAAGTCCGGGGGGCTGCCTGACGGCGCCTCCAGAGCCTCCTCCTGATGGGTCCCTCTTTGGGATCCCACCTCAGCGTCCTCGTTGGCGCGTGGGGTGGAGGCAGTCGGGATGGAATTCACATCCGACGAGGCCAATGGCCCACTCGATAAGTCGGGGAGATCATCATTCGCCGGACTACGCACAGAATGCGGCGTTAGAAGGATACTTCGCGACATAAAAGAAATCACACATCAAGGATCCGGATACTTACGATCTTGCCGGACGCCTGGCCCTTGGAGGCCGCTCATCCTCACCAACGCTGATGTTGGCGGAACTGTCCGGGGGGATAGTTCTCCCCCTCTTGGACCCTTCGGCCCCCTCGATGGGGGAAGCCTTCCTTTTCTTCTCTCCCTCCTCCGGGAGAGAGTACTCCTCCTCCTCGTCTTCGGGAGAGGAGTCCTCGTCGTCGTCAGACGCCTGATTGCGGGAACTCTTTCGAGTCCCCGCGGCCACCTCCTTGGCCTTCTTCTCTGGCACCACGTGCGGTGCCGGAACCAGCAGCCTTGTTAAACGGGCGTTTGCTGGGTCTTCTGGCATGGGAGCCGGGCTGATGAGCAGCTTGGCCTTCTCCATCCATTCCTGTCAAAGGAAGAGGCAGAATGAAGCCTCACTAGAGTCAATCTAATTATCACAAGTGTCCCGTAATGGGGTTGAATCACTTACCTCGTCAGTTGGATTCTGCGAGCTGAATCCGCGGTCTTTGGTCGCGGACATAGGGGCTTCGGCGCCCTTGAACAGCACCCTCCAGGCGCCTTCGTATGTTGTATCGAAGAGCCCGTTTAGCGCCTGATGCTGTTCCGGATTGAACTCCCACAAATTAAATGCCCGTTCTTGGCATGGGAGGATCCGCCGGATGAACATGACTTGGACCACGTCGACGAGCCTGAGCTTATTGCTCACCATCTTCTTGATACATGCTCGGAGTCCCGTCACCTCCACCGGATTCCCCCACTGCAAGCCCTTCTCTTTCCAGGAGGTGAGCTGCGTGGGGATGCCTGATCTAAACTCGGGGGCCGCCACCCATGTGGATTTGCGCGGCTCGGTGATGTAGAACCACCCCGATTGCCACCCCTTGACGGAGTCCACGAAGGTCCCTTCTAGCCAAGGGATGTTGGGCAATTTTCCCAACATAGCGCCTCCGCATTCCGCTTGCGTACCCTTCACAACCTTTGGCTTGACGTTAAAGGTCTTGAGCCACAGGCCGAAGTGGGGCCGGATGCGGAGAAAGGCCTCGCACACGACGATAAACGCCGAGATGTTGAGGATAAAGTTCGGCGCCAGATCGTGGAAATCCAGGCCGTAGTAAAACATGAGCCCCCGGACAAATGGATGGAGCGGAAAGCCCAGTCCGCGGAGGAAGTGGGGAAGGAAGACGACCCTCTCATGAGGCCCGGGGGTAGGGATGAGCTGCCCCTCGTCGGGCAGCCGATGCGCGATATCGCCGGAAAGGTATCCGGCGCTGCGCAGTTTGGTGATGTCCTCCTCCTTGACGGTGGAGGCTAACCATTTGCCTCCCGCTCCAGTCATATTCGGAGAAGGTCGAGGTGAGATGCGCGAGTTCGGGCGTTGGAGCTTGAATTCGCGGGGATTGATAAGCAAAGGAGGAAGAAGGCGTAGGTGAGAAGGTGAATCCTTATCCCTTATATATAGGCGGACAAAACTATGTGTCCCCCACCGGCCTAGTAAAACTCGCTTATCTCCCAAGCGTCACCGTTGATGGCGCGGTTGGGTTACCCACGCATGTATTGATGAGAATCCCGGAATAAGGGGAACACGATCTCTGCTTCGATAGGACGTGCCGAGGAAACCGCTCTGCTAATGCTGAGGTGGTATAATGATTCAAACAAAGGCCTGGTGGCGATGTGATGTCGCGCCGCATAATACGTCAGCAGATTGAACTAAGTGTACATTTTATTCTCTCTACGGTGGAATGTGGAATTTATTTTGCAGAGCCAGACACTATCCTGGTGTTCATTATCTTCTCTGGATTATTCAAGGGAGGAACCCGCCTTGCAATGCCGAACATTATGCATGCCGGACTTATCGTCATTGAAGACTGGTTCAGGGGCTACTGAGGGAGTCCTGGACTAGGGGGTGTTCGGACAGCCGGACTATCAATGTCCGCCGGACTCCAAGACTACGAAGATACAAGATTGAAGACTCCGGCTCGTGTCCGGAAGGTACTTTACTTGGCGTGGAAGGCAAGCTTGGCGATACGGATACGTAGATCTCCTACTATTGTAACCGACTCTGTGTAACCCTAGCCCTCTCCGGTATCTATATAAACCGGAGGGCTTTAGTCCATAGGACAACATACATTACAACAATCATACCATAGGCTAGCTTCTAGGGTTAAGCCTCCTTGATCTCGTGGTAGATCTACTCTTGTACTACCCATATCATCAATATTAATCAAGCAGGAGTAGGGTTTTACCTCCATCGAGAGGGCCCGAACCTGGGTAAAAAACATCGTGTCCCTTGTCTCCTGTTACCATCCGCCTAGACGCACAGTTCGGGACCCCCTACCCGAGATCCGCCGGTTTTGACACCGACACCTGGCGTTTTTGAGGAGTGGCTCTTCAAGCTGTCAACCCCCCCCCCCTCCCCACCGCGGAACCAGCATCGCCTCAAGAGGAGCTCCCCCCGGCGCCCCAGCTTGCGGCCCGACCTTGGGATCCCGCCTGCTCCTTGCGCTCGAGCCTCAAGAGGGGTGCTGGTCTGAGGAGTTCAAGGCATACCTGCTATGGGGTGCCTTGCCGGGGAAGGAGGAGGACACGGAGCGTGTGGCCCGCCAGGCCACTGCGTACTGCATCCAGGATGGTGAGCTCTATCAAAGGCGCCCGAACGATGTTTCTCTACAATGCATCTCCAGGGAGTAGGGATGCAAGCTGTTGGCCGACATACACGGCGGGGACTATGGGCATCACTCCTCATTGTGCACCCTCGTGGGCAAGGCGTTCCATAGCGGATTCTACTAGCCCATGGCACTCAATGATGCCACTGAGATGGAAAGATCTTGTGAGGCCTGTCAGTTCCATGCTAAGCAGATCCACCAGCCCGCTCAGCCCCTCCAGACCATCCCGCTCTCGTAGCCGTTTGCGGTATGGGGGTTGGACATCCTGGGCCCATTCCCTCGAGTGCACGGGAGCTACCGCTACCTCTACGTCGCCATCGACAAGTTTACCAAGTGGGCGGAAGTGGAGGCCATCCGCACCATCCCAACTGGCTCGGCCATCAAGTTCGTTAAGGGCCTCATGAGCCGTTTCAGGGTTCCTAACCGCATCATCACCGACAATGGCTCTCAGTTCATGAGCAACCTTTTCAAAACATATTGTGCTAACCTTGGAACACAGATATGCTACACTTTGGTGGCACACCCATGGCAATGGCTAGGCTAAGTGCACCAATGCGGAGGTTCTGAGGGGCCTCAAGGCGAGGACCTTCAAGAAGAAGCTCGACGCCTATGGAAGGGGCTGGCTCAATAAGCTCCAGTCCATGCTGTGGTCCATCCGCACCACCGCGAGCAAGCCCACGGGCGAGACCCTGTTCTTCCTCGTCTACAGAGCCGAGTCGGTCCTTCCTCACGAGGTCAGGCATCGCTCCACGTGGGTCTTGGCGTTCAATGAGGCACGCCAGGACGCCTCGCGGGGGATGGACCTCGTGCTGGGGGTGGAACGTCATCGCCAAGCCTCGCTCCGTTCAACGAGGTACCAGCAGGCGCTGCGGCGGTATCACTGTCGTAGCGTCCGCTCCAGGACACTTGAGGTGGGTGACCTCGTCATAAGGCGGGTGCTCTCCGGGGAGGGGCTTCATAAGCTCTCACCCATGTGGGAGGGCCCGTTTAGGATCACCCATGTCTCCAGGCCTGGCGCCGCGCGCCTGGAGACACAAGACGGGGTCCCCATCTAGAACACCTGGAACATCCAGCACCTCTAGAAGTTCTACCCATGACCAAGGCCCCGTGCCTGTGAAGATCTCCGCTCATGACACTCTCACATAATAATGAGTTGGGGTTGTACACGCCTCAGAGTCTCCTAAATGCCGCCCCTGGCCCTCATGGGGGCTCCCACCCATGTCCTAGTGGAGGCCCCATGCTTCGTGCTGGTAGGAAGACAAGAAGACTAGTCTAGGTGTCGGATGCGGCTGTTCTTTTGCTTGCTTTATGTAGCTGGTTTTCGACTTCTTGAATGAAATTTGGAGCTTTCATGTCTTTCATTCGCAAGGGTTGGGAAATTTCTTTCTTTTTCTCTCCCCACAGTGTTCGCCTTTTGAATCCGTGTCTCAGGAAGAGTGGCAGTTGCCCGTCGCTCTTCCTCATGCGTCCCGCCCGCGGGGACTGGGTACGATGTGTGCGCTTGGGCTTGCCTGCAACCACACCTCGCCAAAACCTCGTTGCCCCAGCTTTGGCACCTTAATCCTCGTGGGACGCCCTCAAACGAGCTCACAGGCATGCACACCCTCTTAAGTGCATACCTCCGGGCATCGCGACATGGCGCACCAGCCATGACCAACCCACGCTCGGGGGCTCCCACGAGGTATTGCACCTCATGAGGCTTTCTAACCCTGCAGACACATGATGCCTCCGGAGGCTCAACGGTTCTTGAGTTTTCAAGAAGGAAGCCCTTGGAAGACGCCCCTGGAACAAGGGGCACGCAGGAGATCCAAACCCTGAAAGGTCATACCCTCACAGCACGGGAGTCTACTGCGAGCACATCGAGCTAAGTCACCCTAACCGCATCCAGTAGCAGCACAGATACCACGACATAATATAAAATAACGAGCATAGCATAATGCCGCAAGCGCCATGGTCCATTACATGCCTCGATGGGCATTCTACTCCTTTCTTGATGTAGAAAAAGGAAATGGAAGTGGCTACGCGACCACAATGGCTCATAAGGCCTGGCCCCAGCAACACTCGAGCTCAGTCGGAATCCTCCTCCGAATTCACCGGAGCGTGATGGTGGCGCGGCTCGTCACCCTCCTCAGTTTGAGCCTGGCGACACGGAGGCTTGTCGTAGTCATCGTCGCCGGTGCTCTTCCGGGAGGAGGAGCCGTCGTTGCTGGAGGTGACACGACCATCATCAAGGGCAAGGTCACCACCATCGCCGTCGTTGTCGCTTTCCGGGCAGCACCACGAGCGCTAGCCGCCTTCCCTGAACACCCTGACATAGAGGGTCGCGACGTCGTCATACCTGAAGTGGAGGGTGCATCTCCTGTGCAAGCCCCGTGCACGGGAAAACGACTACCACCCGCGGTTCAGGAACACGTTGCCGACGACGGTGACTTCAACGTCCACCTATGAGGCCTTGCTGCAGCAGCCGGAGGCCACCAGGCCCTCCGGCCGGCAGCACGCTCGTGGAGAAATGCGGAAGGTGGAACAGGTGCCCACTAGCCTCTCTGACCACACGACGAATTCCGGAGATGCATCGGCGGAGTGGGAGCCCGGCTGTGGCGGCCGGGTGATTGTCGCGCGCATCCCTCCGTCGCTCTGGTCGCCCCGTCCGCGGCAGCTCCTACCGCGATCAGAAGCACCACCACGGCTGCCGGAAGCAACACCAGCCATTGAAGGAGCGCACCCGCGCCCCCGAGGGGCCGCCACCGGGGTCGCCGCGTGCTTTTGGGGCCGCCCACGGCCTCTCTTGGACGGCGGCGAGCCTGGCCCCTCCTTGGGGGCCTTCCCTTTCTCCATCACAGAAAACCTCCTCACTGGTGCCATGGGTGTTTCGACAAGACGACGGGACAATAAGGAAGGAGGAGGAGCAAGCAGCAAGAATACGAAGATGAGTAGGGGGTTCCGCCCCCCTCCATTTATAGCCAGAGGGAGGCCAACTGCCGACCTCCCACGATCCCCAGTAATGATGATGTTTTTTGCATGCGGCAGGCTGTTGTCAAGTCGAATGGTTGCCGAGGCAGCATGGGGAAGTAGAGACGCCCACGTCCCATCAACCGCCATGAGTCGACTCGGTCCGCAGGCGATTGGGGCCCGCAGCACTTCGTCCTTGCCCTTTGGCTTCGCTTCAAAGCCAAGTCCGAGCGCGCCTTGGGCCCGGGGGCTACTGTCGGTGTTCTGGGAACTAGGGTACCCAGACTTGCCTACCAGCTGCCCACAGCATGGCTCCCTCGACGGCCTGGTATGACTCACTTTCAACATCGACAAGACAAGTGTGGGGGTCCTGGACTAGGGGGCCCTCGGGCGACCTGTCTATCGATGTGGGCCGGACTGATGGGCCGTCAAGATACAAGGTAGAAGATCACCTCTCATATCTGGTGGGGACTCCCGTATGCATGTATGGCAAGTATAGGTGTCCGGATATGTTATTCCTTTCTGTAAAACCCACTTCGTAAAACCCTAAGCCCCTCTGGTGTCTATATAAACCGGAGGGTAGATCGGAGGCAGGATCACAACATTGCTAGACTAGCTAATCTAGGGTTAGCCAAATCGATCTCGAGGTAGATCAACTCTTGTAACCCATGTGCCCTCGAATATAATCAAGCAGGAGTAGGGTTTTACCTCCATTAAGAGGGCCCAAACCTGGGTAAACACTGTGTCCTTTGTCCATAGTTACCATTGGTCCTCAGACATACAGCTTGGCCCCCCCTACCTGAGATCTGTCGGTTTTGACAGCGACATTGGTGCTTTCATTGAGAGCTCAGTTGTATCATCGACAGAATGATCGATGGCTCATCTATTTGTCAATGATGACGTTGCGTCCAGGGAAACCTTTCTCCCTGGGCGGGTCTTTGTGTTGGGTGGCTTTGTGCTTCATGCCAACTCGACCAGCCGCCTTGAGAAGGTCAATAGTTATGCCCCGGGCCACCATATCAGGTTTGGAAACCTGAATTATGTTGCTAACATCCGAGGAGACATAGTCTTCAACGTGTTCGCGGCCTCGGCCGCCACTCTGTGTCCCCGCCAAGAAGAGTCTTCGGATCCCTGGTAAGATCCCGTCGAGGGGTCAACACCCACCTCGGCCTTAGATCCGGGGCAGGTCCCATCATCCGAAGACGGGAGCGTGAGTCCCACCGGACTTCTTCCCCTTGTGAAACTCCTGACTGAAGACCCAGATGCAATCTTAGACTTGGCTCTGGGCAAATCCCGAACTGCCGAGGTCTGCACTCAGCGGGTCCAATCAGGCGTCCCATGTCGAACTTAGACCAGCAGATCCACAGTTTTGGGTCCCACTTCCGCTCTTAGATGAAGCATTGGGATTGAAGCAGTCTATCGCCATCACAGAGGCCTTGCCTCTGAACTGTACCCAGCTTGGACTGGGGGCTGAGAGCGGGGAATTTTATGCACCACCCACTTAATAGCCACTGTCAAGGACTGAACCGACATGTTGGACTATGCGTACAAAGACATCGACGGCATGGATGACGATGCCGACGCCGAACCAAGCCAAGTCCCACCCGTCACGGGGCGTTGACGGCCACTTCAACCTACGATGTGTACATGGTGGACACTCCGGATAAAAATAACGACGAGGATAACTCGAGCCCAGATGAGGACAAACCCGTCGATAAACCACCAAAGCACCAACATCAGTGGTGCCGCTCACGATCGCGTCGGGCTAAGGACAGCAATACTGGCACCAGAGATAATGACACTCTGGATGACGCCGAAGATCCCGAATACCCCATCGAGCCCACATCCAAACAGGACGAAGGGAAGAGGGTGAATATAGTCTTGGACACGCTGATCACGAGGATTCAGAAGACAACAACTATATGCCAGAAACCGAAGAGGAGGTTAACCTCGGCGATGAAGATTTTATCGTCCCAGAGGAACCTCTCGATCAAGAATGCTTCAAGCGGCAGCTCACTGCTACAGCCCAGAGCCTGAAGAAGAATCAGCAGCAGCTCAAAGCCGAGCAAGATACGCTGAATGAAAGGTGGACTAAGGTCCTGGACGCTGAGGAATACGACCACGAGCGACCTATTGAAAGTTACCCTAAGCGCAAGATGCTGCCAAAATTTGATGATGAAGCCCTTGAGCCAATATCGTCGAAGTATAATCAGACAGACCAACCAGACCGACCACCATGTGGGCGGGATAAAACGGCATATCAAGCCGAACACCAACCCGCACCCCCTCGCTGAAGAGGCAGGGAGACGACAGTCGTGGGATACACGTACAACTGGCAACATAACCTAGCCAATAAAGCTGGTCAGGCCAGATCAATCTAAGGATCAAGGGGCCGTGCCTCGGTGCGAGATAATGGCTATGAAGCCCGGCGCGATGTCTGTTACTATGTTTGGGATCAGAACCGAACTCAGATGTCAGCCGATCTCCACCGCGGCATTATGCGATATAGAGGGGCCGCACACCCCCTATGCTTCACCGATGAGGTCATGGAACATCAATTTCCGGAAGGGTTTAAACCCGTAAACATCGAACAGTATGATGGAACAACGGATCCGGCCATCTGGATTGAAGATTTTCTTCTCCACATTCACATGGCTCGAGGAGACGATCTCCACGCCATTAAATATCTTCCTCTAAATCTGAAAGGACTAGCATGGCACTGGCTAAATAGCCTCCTAGAAAACTCCATTGGAACCTGGGAAGACTTGGAAGATGCTTTTCGGGCCAACTTTCAGGGCACTTATGTCCGGCCACCGAATGTTGACGACTTGACTCACATAATTCAGCAGCCAGCTGAATCAGCCTGCAAACTTTGGACTCAGTTCTTAACTAAAAAGAACCAGATAGTAGACTGTCCAGACGCCGAGGCCTTACCAGCCTTTAAACACAGTGTCTGTGACGAATGGCTCGCCTGACACCTTAGGCAGGAAAAGTCAAAGACCATGGCAGCCTTAACGACACTCATGACCTGCTTTTGTGCGGGCGAAGACAGCTGGTTGGCTCGTAGAAGCAACAACTTGGGTGACCCCAGCACATCTGAGGTACAGGACGACAATGGTAAATCTCTCCGCAATAAAAACAAAACGTCAGAGCAACAACAATGACAACGCAGAGGGTACGACAGTCAATGCCGGATTCAGCGGTCCTAAGTCCGGTCAGCGGAAGAAACCTTTCAAAGGCAACAAGGACGGGCCATCCAGCTTAGATAAAATTCTTGAGAGGCCCTGTCAGATTCATGGTACACCCGATAAGCCTATGAACCACACCAACAGGAATTATTGGGTTTTCAAACAGGCCGGTAAAATCAATACCGAACACAAGGGAAAAGGGCCTCCAAGCGAAGGCGATGACTAGCCCCGTCAGCCAAACACCGGGGGTCAGAAGCAGTTTCCCCCCGAGGTGAAGATAGTGAACATGATATATGTCACTCATATCCCCAAAAGGGAGCGCAAACGAGCACTACCGGACGTCTATGCCGTAGAGCCTGTCGCCCCCAAGTTTAACCCATGGTCAGCCTGTCCGATCACCTTTGATCGCAGGGACCATCCAACCAGTATCCATCACAGGGGTTTGGCCGCCCTGGTTCTTGATCCAATCATTGACGGATACCACCTCACTAGAGTCCTTATAGACGGAGGAAGCAGTCTCAACTTGACTTATCAAGATACTGTCCTTAAGATGGGGATTGACCCATCATGAATCAAGCCTAGTAACACTACCTTTAAAGGTGTGATACCAGGAGTGGAGGCCCGTTGTATGGGCTCACTAATGCTGGAGGTAGTATTCGGCTCCCCAAACAACTTCTGCAGTGAAGAGTTGATCTTCGACATCGTCCCTTTCCGCAGTGCCTATTTTCACGCACTGCTCGGACGAACTGCTTTCGCCTGCTTCAACGCAGTCCTGCACTACACTTACTTAAAGCTTAAATGCCCGAACCTTGTGGGTTATCATAGTCAATGGTAACATGAAGAGCTCACCGCATCCCTTGTAGCCGAAGTATATGGCAGCCTTATGAAGCCGAACAGTTCACCGGCCAATAAAGCCAACGACGTATCCAAACAAGTCCGGTCCGCGCATAATAGCGATAAATCAACGGACCAGGACCTGGATTAGTAGTTCGGCCTCTGCCGATCGCCCCACCAGGTTACGACTTATGTACCGCGTGTACATAATTACATACTTAAAATACCTTGGGCGGAGCCAGAGGCACACTGCGAAAGAGGTCCATTGCACGGCTTGACCATAGTTGGACCGCATATATCTTTTTTCTTGCGAGATGGTTGTCGCAGGAGATCCCTTTAAGGCTGGCGCGTTCCAACCATCAAATACTCCTCTCAAAGGACTTACTGATAAGGAGAAAAGGCACAGACGTGCGGCAGGGCATCATTGGAGTTTATTTTCTAAACTATGATTGTTAGGCCCTATGTTAGACTTTCCCTTATGTAAAAAACAATTCTTCTCTTTGGGCATGTAATATGACCTTAATATTGAACGACATTGCCTGTCATCGACATATCAATAAAGATATAAAGGACGCAGATGATTATCACCTTCTTGGTTGGGTCTTGGTTTTCTCCTTGTCATCTGTGCTCCCCCTTACGTTCGACTGACATATGTGGTTCGACACGGTCTTCATTCCGGGGGTTGTATTCGGCCCCACAAAATTCTTAAGTCCAAACACCTATTGGGAACTCTTCGGCGTCCTGGATATGGCATTATATGCATCGGCTCCGAATCATGTCTTTGGTCTATAGTTGGGTTGCCCGGCTCCTATGTTTGCCACCTTACGTTCCGCAAGTTCGGCTAAGGTAGTAAAGGGAGAACTACTGTGATGTATTTTTGGTTCGTCCGGTTAAGTACCTCAGTAGAGAAAGCCGAAAACTGACTGTCATGATGGGCGAGAGCGGGTCAGCAATCCGGTGACTTAGTGTTATACTATGAATCGTTCGCAATTTATGTCGTGTTATACGAGGGGTTGGGTTTTCGACCAGCCGCGTTGCAAAGGCGCCGCACTCTGGATTGCCATTAATGCAACGAGGGGAAAGTACTTAGCGCTACCAATGGACTCTTATGGCTAAGTGAAAGTGCTAAAGCCCCATAGTCTGATTGCCTAGTTCACTCCGCAAGACGCCTCCTACATCGGACCAAGACGTTGCATTAAGTGTTGTCATGCGTTCCCGAACACCCCTGTTATATTTACGTGGGGGCTGAAGCCGATGACTGGTAAACTTTCAGACATATAAACAGCCAAACAGGAGGATAAACTAATTATAAAAAGCATAACCATTTTTACATCATGAGTTCATTACATGACTCTTACAAATCGGACACAACTACTCAAATATGATGTCCTTGGAGCACTGGCCCTCTACAATACAAGCTCCCTCGAGGACCTCGTCGAAGTACTTCCCCGGCCGTCGGTGCTCCTTGCCTTCAGGTGGCCCTGCGGTGGCAATCTCGGTGGCCTTCATCTTCGCCCACTGCACCTTGACATGCCCGAAGGCCATCCAAGCACCTTCTATGCAGGACGACCGCTTAAGGGCATCGATCCGAGGAAGCGCCTCCACCATCCTCTTCACAAGTCCGAAGTGGCTGCTAGGTATGGCCTCGGCCGGCCATAGACGGACTATTACGTCCTTCATGGCCAGTCCTGCCACCCTGTGCAGCTTAGACAACTGCTTTAGTTGGTCACTCAGGGGCACTGGAAGCTCTGGCGCAAGGTACTGCGACCAGAACAACTTCTCCGTTGAGCTCCCCTCTTCTGCTCGGAAGAATGTGGCGGCATCCATAATACCCCTCAGCGGATCCCCAAAGGCGCCTGGACAACTCCAAACTCGGGTCAGTAAAATATATCTCTTACTAGTATATCTACTTTGCATGATAAAAGCCTTACCAGCCGCAATCTGCCTCGCCTCTTGGATCTTCTGGCGAGCGCCCTGGGCATCAACCTGGGTTTCCTTAAGGCTCTCAAGAGCTTTGGTAAGCTCGGAGGCCTGCTTCAAACTCTTCTACTCCAAGGACTCGCACCTAGTGATGGCGTCCTTGAGCTCCTGTTCGACCTCCCCCACCCGTGCCTCATGTCGTCGGCGGGGGGGTTGCTCCTCCTCTAAATCCTTGGCCGCTTTGTCTGCGGCCGCCTTGCTCACCTCCGCCTCCTTCTTGGCTTCAGCGAGGGCGCCCTTGAGGGATTCGACCTTAGTTGCGCCAACTGTGAGTATTTTATAACATTTTTAGTCAGTTTACACGACTACATACAAACATCACTTTCGGGTATGAAGTACTTTCACATACCTTGGGTTTCATTAAACCGCTTGTTCATGCGGTCGAGTTCCTCGTCAGATAGACGAAGCTTCCGATTGAGCTCGGCTATCTCTGCGGCCTGGGCAATAGCCGCCAACATCGAAGCATGTCCAACAATATATACGACACATTATCAACATGTTTTGATCCTCTGTCCGGATTGTCCTAATCCGGACATAATATTAGGGGCTACTGTCTACACATGGGTTTCGCCTAAACATGTATATGTGTACAAAAAATAAAAACTAGTAAAGAATATTACATCGCTTACCTCAAAGCCTGTCAATAGGTTGTTGAAGGCTTCGGTCAGTCTGCTCTTCGCAGACCGAACATTTTCCATGACCGCACCCATCAGGGTGCGGTGGTCCTCCATGATGGAGGCACGTTGTAGTGCCTCCTGCATAGCGTCAGCAACCTCCGGATTGGCAGAGGCCACCGATGGAGCTCCTGTTCCTCCCCCCTCTTTTGAAGGGGGGTGTTGGTCCGAACCCAAAGTCGTATTGGTCTCCAGTGCGGTGTTCGGCGAGGGCCCGGACTGTTGAAGCCCCCCACCCTCGATGGTCATGGGGGTCGCCATGACCCACTCTACAGCGTCCGAGGTGTTGTCCTCGGGCGCCTTCTGGACGGTCTCGTCCGCCCCTCCCCGGCCAGGAGATGGCCTTTGGGATGACACCTCAGTGTCGTCCATGGCAGGGGGAGAGAGGGCGTGAGATGGGCCATCACTCTCCGCCTCTCCAGGGGCTAGAGAGTGCCCCTCCAAAGAAGAGGGGATCAGGATCTCGCGCGGAGGGCTGAAAAGCATAAAAGGATTGGGCATGACAAAGGTAGATTAAAGCAATAATTAAACGAGTAAGTTTCTGACACTTACGTTTCGCCAGGGGCTTCTTCCTTTGGACCCTCTCCGGGAAGCGTTCGGACTCCGGGTCCGAACTATCCAAGAGGACCACCTGCCCCTTATTCGGCGTCGTGCTACCTCTTGAGCATGCGTTGGTTTTCCCTTGAAGAGGAAAGGGTGATGCAGCAAAGTAGCGTAAGTATTTCCCTCAGTTTTGAGAACCAAGGTATCAATCCAGTAGGAGATGACACACAAGTCACCTAGTACCTGCACAAAAATCAAGAACCTTGCAACCAACACGATAAAGGGGTTGTCAATCCCTTCACGGTCACTCGCAAAAGTGAGATCTAATAGAGATAGTAAAGTAAATATTTTTGGTATTTTTGTTGTATAGATTGGAAAGTAAAGATTGCAAAATAGTAAACGATATGCAATGTAAATTAAAGAGATGTAATATAATAATAAAGAGACCCCGGGGGCCATAGGTTTCACTAGTGGCTTCTCTCGGGATAGCATGTATAATGGTGGGTGAACAAATTACTGCCGAGCAATTGATAGAGAGCGCATAATTATGAAGACATCTAAGGCAATGATCATGAACATAGGCATCACGTCCGTGTCAAGTAGACCGAAACGATTCTGCATCTACTACTATTACTCCACACATCGACCGCTAGCCAGCATGCATCTAGAGTATTAAGTTCATAAGAATGGAGTAACGCATTAAGCAATATGACATGATGTAGAGGGATAAACTCAAGCAATATGATATAAACCCCATCTTTTTATCCTCGATGGAAACAATACAACACGTGCCTTGCTGCCCCTACTATCACTGGGAAAGGACACTGCAAGATTGAACCCAAAGCTAAGCACTTCTCCTATTGCAAGAAAGATCTATCTAGTAGGCCAAACTAAACTGATAATTCGAAGAGACTTGCAAAGATATCAAATCATGCATATAGGAATTCAGAGAAGAACCAAATAGTATTCATAGATAATCAAGTTCATAAATCCACAATTCATCGGATCTTGGCAAACACACCGCAAAAGAATATTACATCGAATAGATCTCCAAGAACATCGAGGAGAACTTTGTATTGACAATCAAAGAGAGAGAATAAGCCATCTAGCTAATAACTATGGACGCGACGGTCTGTGGTAAACTACTCACGCTTCATCGAGGAGGCAATGGTGTTGATGTAGAAGCCCTCCATGATCTATTCCCCCTCCAGCAGATCGCCGGAAAAGGCCCCAAGATGGGATCTCACGGGTACAGAAGGTTGCGGTGGTGGAAAAGTGTTTTCCTGGCTCCCCTGATGTTTCTAGGGTATAAGAGTATATATAGGCAAAAGAAGTACGTCGGTGGAGCTACGAGGGGCCCACAAGGGTGGGGGGCGTGCCTACCCCCCTGGGCATGCCCTCCTACCTCGTGGCCTCCTCGTAGAGTCCCAGACTTCAACTCCAAGTCTTCTGGATTGCTTTTGGTCCAAGAAAGATCCTCGCGAAGGTTTCATTCCGTTTGGACTCCGTTTGGTATTCCTTTTCTGTAAAACACTGAAATATGCAAAAAAACAGAAACTATCACTGGGCCTCCTGTTAATAGGTTAGTCCCAAAAATAATATAAAAGATCATATTAAAGCCCATTAAACATCCAAAATAGATAATATAATAGCATGGAACAAACAAAAATTATAGATACGTTGGAGATGTATCAAGCATCCCCAAGCTTAATTCATGCTCGTCCTCGAGTAGGTAAATGATAAAAATAGAATTTTTGATGTGGAATGCTACCTAACATATTTATCAATGTAATTTTATTTATTGTGGCATGAATGTTTAGATCTGAAAGATTCAAGACAAAAGTTTAGTATTGACAAATAAATATTAATACTTCAAGCATACTAACAAAGCAATCATGTCTTCTCAAAATAACATGGCCAAAGAAAGCTATCCCTACAAAATCAAATAGTCTGGTTATGCTCTCTTCATCACACAAAGTATTTAATCATGCACAACCCCGATGACAAGCCAAGCAATTGTTTCATCCTTTTGATGTTCTCAAACTTTTTCAATCTTCACGCAATACATGAGCGTGAGCCATGGACATAGCACTATATGTGGAATAGAATGGTGGTTGTGGAGAAGACAAAAGGGAGAAGATAGTCTCACATCAACTAGGCGTATCAACGGGCTATGGAGATGCCCATCAATAGATATCAACGTGAGTGGGTAGGGATTGCCATGCAACAGATGCACTAGAGCTATAAGTGTATGAAAGCTCAACAAGAAAACTAAGTGGTTGTGCATCCAACTCGCTTGCTCACGAAAACCTAGGGCACTTTTGAGGAAGCCCGCCATTGGAATATACAAGCCAAGTTCTATAATTAAAAATTCCCACTAGTATATAAAAGTGACAACATAGGAGACTCTCTATCATGAAGATCATGGTGCTACTTTGAAGCACAAGTGTGGTAAAAGGATAGTAGCATTGTCCCTTCTCTCTTTTTCTCTCATTTTCTTTTTATTTGGGCCTTTTCTCTTTTTTATGGCCTCTTTTTTTATTTAGTCCGGGGTCTCATCCCGACTTGTGGGGGAATCATAGTCTCCATCATCCTTTCCTCACTGGGACAATGCTCTAATAGCGAAGATCATCACACTTTTATTTACTTACAACTCAAGAATTACAACTCGATACTTAGAACAAAATATGACTCTATGTGAATGCCTCCGGTAGTGTACCGGGATGTGCAATGATTCAAGAGTGACATGTATGAAAAAATATGAATAGTGGCTTTACCACAAATATGATGTCAACTACATGATCATGCTAGCACCATGACAATGATGGAGCGTGTCATAATAAACGAAACGGTGGAAAGTTGCATGGAAATATATCTTGGACTGGATATGGAAATGCCATAATAGGTAGGTATGGTGGCTGTTTTGAGGAATGTATATGGTGGGTGTATGGTACCGACGAAAGTTGCGCGGCACTAGAGAGTCTAGCAATGATGGAAGGATGAGAGTGCGTATAATCCATGGACTCAACATTAGTCATAAAGAACTCACATACTTATTGCAAAAAAATTATTAGTTATCTAAACGAAGTACTACGCGCATGCTCCTAGGGGGATAGATTGGTAGGAAAAGACCATCGCTCATCCCCGACCGCCACTCATAAGGAAGACAATCAATAAATAAATCATGCTCCAACTTCATCACATAATGGTTCACCATACGTGCATGCTACGGGAATCACAAACTTTAACACAAGTATTTCTCAAATTCACAACTACTCAACTAGCATGACTCTAATATCACCATCTCCATATCTCAAAACAATCATAACAAATCAAACTTCTCATAGTATTCAATGCACTTTATATGAAAGTTTTTATTATACCCATCTTGGATGCCCATCATATTAGGACTAATTTTATAACCAAAGCAAATTACCATGCTGTTCTAAAATACTCTCAAAATAATATAAGTGAAGCATGAGAGATCAATAATTTGTATAAAATAGAACCACCACCGTGCTCTAAAAAGGTATAAGTGAAGCACTAGATATTGTCTAGCTCAAAAGATATAAGTGAAGCACAAGGAGTATTCTAATAAATTCCGATTCATGCGTGTCTCTCCCAAAAGGTGTGTACATTAAGGATGATTGTTGTAAACTAAAAAGCAAAGACTCAAATCATACAAGACGCTCCAAGCAAAACACATATCATGTGGTGAATAAAAATATAGCCTCAAGTAAAGTTACCGATACACGAAGACGAAAGAGGGGATGCCTTCCGGGGCATCCCAAAGCTTAGGCTTTTGGTTGCCCTTGAATTATCTTGGGGTGCCTTGGGCATCCCAAAGCTTAGGCTCTTGCCACTCCTTATTCCAAAATCCATCAAATCTTTACCCAAAAAATTGAAAACTTCACAACACAAAACATCAACAGAAAATCTCATGAGCTCCGTTAGTATAAGAAAACAAACCACCACTTTAAGGTACTGTAATGAACTCATTCTTTATTTATATTGGTGTTAAACCTACTCTATTACAAATTCTATATGGTTCATACCCCCCAATACTACTCATAGATTAATCAAAATAAGCAAACAACACGTGAAAAACAGAATCTATCAAAAACAGAACAGTCTGTAGCGATCTGTAACTTTCGAATACTTCTGTAACTCTAAAAATTCTGAAATAAATTGGTGGAAGTGAGGAATTTGTATATTAATCATCTTCAAAAATAATAAACCTAAAATCACTCTCCAGTAAAAAATGATAGCTATTCTCGTGAGCGCGAAAGTTTCTGTTTTTTACAGCAAGATCGCAAAGACTTCACCCAAGTCTTCCCAAAGGTTCTACTTGGCACAAACACTAAATTAAACATAAAACCACATCTAAGCAGAAGCTAGATGAATTATTTATTACTAAACTGGATAAAAAAGCAGAGAACAAAAATAAAATTGGGTTGCCTCCCAACAAGCTCTATCGTTTAACGCCCCTAGCTAGGCATTGATAATTCAATGATGCTCACATGAAATACAAGAATTGAAGTGCAAAGAGAGCATCATGAAAAATGTGATAAACACATCTGAGTCTAACATACTTCCTATGCATATGCATCTTATAGGCAAACAAAATATCATAGCAAGCAAAAACTAGCATATGCAAGGAAGTGGAAAGAAACAATAGCAATCTCAACATAACAAGAAGTAATTTAGTAACATGAAAATTTCTACAACCATATTTTCCTCTCTCATAATAATTACATGTGGGATCATAAGCAAATTCAACAAAATATCTATCACATAAAATATTTTCGACACGATCCACATGCATGCGAAGTTGACACTCTTCCAAAATAGTGAGATTAACATTAACTAAAGTCATGACCTCTCCAAACCCACTTTTATCAAAAATTTCATAAGACTGAACATTCTCCGAATATGTGGGATCTAAAGTTGACCCGCTTTAAATACTATTGCAAACACTAATATCAATCTCGTATTCATCATGGGTCTTAAATAAATTTTCAAGATCATAAGATAAATCACCCCAATCATGATCATTGCAACAAATAGTAGTCATAGCAAAACTAGCATCCCCAAGCTTGAGGTTTTGCATATCATTAACACAATTGACATTAAGAGAATTTATAATAAAATCATTGCAATCATGCTTTTCATCGAAGGAACTATCAAGTATGGGTTCAATAGCAACGATCTCATGTTTAACATAAGGAATTATAGAAAATTCGTCTTCATAAGTATTGGCATCATGGCCACAAGAATAGCAAGCATCATGTTCATCAAGGGATATTTCACTCAAATCATCAGAATCATAATTATCTATAAATTCATGCATATCATTATTTTCTCCCAAAGCAGCGGTCATTCTTTCAATAAATTTTTTGACATTGACATTATGAGCATAGTTTTCATAGCAATATTTAAGTATGTCAAAATTTTCAGATTCGTAGAGAGTAATATCATACTTTTCAATCAAAGAAGCAACTTCATAAGCACCCTTAAAAGCAACAAATTCTTCAATTTGTTCGATATCACAGTAACTATAAACACCCTTTGAGGGAGTCCTGGACCAGGGGGTGCCCGGATAGCCGAACTATCATCTTTGGCCGGACTCCTAGACTATGAAGATACAAGATTGAAGACTCCGTCCCGTGTCTGGATGGGACTTTCTTTGGCATGGAAGGCAAGCTTGGCAATACGGATATGTAGATCTCCTACCATTGTAACTGACTCTGTGTAACCCTAGCCCTCTTCGGTGTCTATATAAACCGGAGGGTTTTAGTCCGTAGGACGAACAACAATCATACCATAGGCTAGCTTCTAGGGTTTAGCCTCTCTGGTCTCGTGGTAGATCTACTCTTGTACTACCCATATCATCAATATTAATCAAGCAGGAGTAGGGTTTTACCTCCATCGAGAGGGCCCGAACCTGGGTAAAAACATCGTGTCCCTTGTCTCCTGTTACCATCCGCCTAGACGCACAGTTCGGGACCCCCTACCCGAGATCCGCCGGTTTTGACACCGACATTGGTGCTTTCATTGAGAGTTCCTCTGTGTCATCACCTTTAGGCCCGATGGCTCCTCTGATCATCAACAAGGACGCGGTCCAGGGTGAGATTTTTCTCCCCGGACAGATCTTCGTATTCGGCGACTTTGCACTGCGGGCGAACTCGCTTGGCCATCTGGAGCAGATTGAAAGCTACGCCCTTGGCCACCAGGTCAGATTTGGAAGTTTGAACTATACGGCTGACGTCCGTGGAGACTTGATCTTCGACGGGTTCGAGCCATAGCCAAGCGCGTTGCACTGTCACGATGGGCATGATCTAGCTCTGCTGCCGGACAGTGCCCTGGAGGCCGCACAAGTGTCCGCTCCGACCCTTAGCTCGGAGCCGACTGCGCCGGTCAAGGACGGGTGGCTGGACACCGCCTCGGGGGCCGCTACCTCTACGGCGATAGAGCCGAATACCAACCCTGTCCTTTGTGAAGCTCGTGACTCCAAGGTGCCGGACTCCTCTCCGGACTCCGAACCTTCCGCGCCCCTGCCAATCAAAACCGATTGGGCGCCGATCATGGAGTTCACCGCTGCGGACATCTTTCAGCACTCGCCCTTTGGCGACATCCTGAATTCGCTAAAGTGTCTCTCTTTATCAGGAGAGCCCCGGCCGGATTATGGTCAGGACAGTTGGGATGCAGACGACGAAGAAATTCAAAGCCCACCCACCACCCACTTCGTAGCCACTGTCGATGACTTAACCGACATGCTAGACTTCGACTCCGAAGACATCGACGGTATGGACGACGATGCAGGAGACGACCAAGAACCAGCGCCTACAGGGCACTAGAAGGCCACCTCGTCATACGACATTTACATGGTGGACATCCCAAAGTATGGGAATAGCGATGGAACAACGGAGGATGACCCCTCCAAGAAACAGCCCAAGCACCGGCGTCAGCGGCGCCGCTCTAAATCCCGCCACAGCAAAAATGGAGATTCCGGCACCGGAGACAATAACACCCCGGACAGTGCTGAAAACAACCCCCTCCAGCAGGATTCAGTGCAGGAGGATGGAGAAGCCAGCCCTCATGAGAGAGCGGCAGACAGAGAGGTAGAGGACGATAATTATATGCCTCCCTCCGAAGACGAGGCAAGCCTCGATGACGACGAATTTGTCGTGCCTGAGGATCCCGTCGAACAAGAGCGTTTCAAGCGCAGGCTTATGGCCACAGCAAGCAGCCTCAAGAAAAAGCAGCAGCAGCTTAGAGCTGACCAAGATTGCTAGCTGACAGATGGACCGAAGTCCTTACAGCCGAAGAGTACAAACTCGATCACCCCTCCAAGAGCTACCCAAAACGCAGGTTGCTACCCCGATTAGAGGAGGAAGCACCTAAACCTACATCACTAGCGCATAATACGGCCGACCGGCCACCTCGTGGCCGCGACAGAGAGGCCTCTCGGCCCTACACTCAAGCCGCACCCCGGCGTCGCTCGAAAAGTACAAAGCCACGGGGGAATGTGCCAGACCTGCGGGATATACTCGAGGACAAGGCAAGGCAAACAAGATTGATCTACGGATCGCGTGGGCGCCCCACGATACGTGATGATAACCGTCACGCCAGATATGGCAATTCCGGCCGGGCCGAACATAGTATACAAAGCTCATTTGAGCTGCGTCGTGATATAGCCCAATACAGAGGCGCCGCACACCCACTATGCTTCACAGATGAAGTGATGGATCATCAAATCCCTGAGGGTTTCAAACCCGTAAATATTGAATCATACGATGGCACAACAGATCCAACGGTCTGGATCGAGGACTATCTCCTCCATATCCACATGGCCCGCGGTGATGACCTACACGCCATCAAATACCTCCCACTCAAGCTTAAAGGACCAGCGCGGCATTGGCTTAACAGCTTGCCAGCAGAGTCAATCAGTTGTTGGGTAGATCTGGAAGCCGCATTCCTCGACAACTTCCAGGGCACTTATGTGCGACCACCAGACGCCGATGACCTAAGCCACATAATTCAGCAGCCAGAAGAATCGGCCAGACAATTCTAGACACGGTTCCTAACCAAGAAAAATCAAATTGTCGACTGTCCGGATGCAGAGGCCCTTGCAGCCTTCAAACACAACATCCACAATGAGTGGCTTGCCCGGCACCTAGGACAGGAAAAGCCGAAATCCATGGCAGCCCTCACAACACTCATGACCCGCTTCTGCGCGGGAGAGGATAGCTGGCTAGCTCGTAGTAACAACATGACCAAGAGCCCTGGTAATTCAGATACCAAGGACACCAACGGCAGGTCGCGTCGCAACAAGCACAAGCACCACATTAATGGCGACAATACTGAGGATACGGCAGTCAATGCCGGATTCAGAGGCTCTAAACCCGGTCAGCAGAAAAAGCCATTCAAAAGAAATACTTCGGGCCCGTCCAATTTGGACTGAATACTCGATCGCTCGTGCCAGATACACGGCACCCCCGAAAAGCCAGCCAATCACACCAACAGGGATTGTTGGGTGTTCAAGCAGGCAGGCAAGTTAACTGCCGAAAACAATGACAAGGGGCTGCATAGCGATGACAAGGAGGAGACCCGGCCGCCGAACAATAGAGGAAAGAAGGGTTTTCCCCCACAAGTGCCGACGGTGAACATGATATACGCAACCCACATACCCAAAAGGGAGCAGAAGTGTGCACTCAGGGACGTATATGCGATGGAGCCAGTCGCCCCAAAGTTCAATCCGTGGTCCTCCTGCCCGATCACTTTTGATCGAAGGGACCACCCCACTAGCATCCGCCATGGCGGATTCGCCGCATTGGTTCTAGACCCAATCATCGACGGATTTCACCTCACTAGAGTCCTGATGGACGGCGGCAGCAGCCTGAACCTGCTTTATCAGGATACAGTGCGCAAAATGGGCATAAACCCCTCAAGGATTAAACCCACAAAGACGACCTACAAAGGCGTCATACCAGGTGTAGAGGCCAACTGTACAGGCTCAGTTACACTTGAAGTGGTCTTCGGATCCCTGGATAACTTCCAAAGCGAGGAGTTAATCTTCGACATAGTCCCGTTCCGCAGCGGCTATCATGCACTGCTCGGACGAACCGCATTTGCAAAGTTCAATGCGGTGCCGCACTACGCATACCTCAAGCTCAAGATGCCAGGCCTTCTAGGAGTCATTACGGTCAACTGAAACACCAAACGCTCTCTCCGAACGGAGGAGCATATAGCGGCTCTCGCGGCAGAAGTACAAAGCAGCCTCTTAAGGCAATTCTCGAGTCCGGCTGTTAAGCGGCTGAACACCGTCAAGCGCGCCCGGAGTAACCTACAATAAGACCGTCTGGCACGTTCCGAGCATGCGTAGCAATGCGGCCCCAACCCCAGCCCTCGCGAAATCGCGAGACCAGTACCACGCGTACATAACTACGCTCTGGAGATACCATGGGCACAGGGGTAGGGGCACGACCACGGCATGCCCGGAGGGCGGCTCAACCGCACCAAGGGCTCCCAATTGTGTCATTCCTTTTTTTTTCTTTTTTTCTTCTTATTCTCAGGACTCCGTTTTCCAGAAGCCCTGTCTGGCAGTAGAATTGCCGAATACACGATGCAACAGCCAGGGAAGCAGAAAGCTACGTCGAGTGTACAGGTGGTCTCTATAACGAGCAGTATACTTGTTTTACATATCATCCCGCAGCACGCTCCTGGAGGGCGACATGTCAAATAGTCTCGTCCCTTGCTTGTCGCACTATTTGTATCGTTCTGCTTTTTCCGCAGCTTTTTTAATAAACAATGCAAAATGTTTGCCTATTATTGCATTCCTTTTTTATCCACAAATGTTCACTTATGACATGTTGCATCCGTACGCTTTGGTACGGCCAAATACACCAGGGGCTTAAGTTCCCCAAAATATGGTGTGATAAGTCCGAACACTTTCACAAGTGCGGCACCCCGAACTTATAGCATTATATGCATCGGCTCCGAATCATGTCTTGGGTCAATAGTTGGGTTTGCCCGGCTCCCATATTTTGGTACCTTACGTTCCGTTATATCGGCTAAGGTAGCGCTGGGAGAACCACTGCGATTGTGCCCCGGTTGAGCTGGGTTGAGCACCTCAGTGGAGAAAGCTAAAACTGACCGTCATGATAAGGCGAGAGCCGGTCGCTGTTCGAGAGGTTTTTTGAGTCCCTAAAGACTTATGCCGCTTAGAGCGAGGAGCCGGCTTTGTCCGGCCCAGGCATGGATAGCGCCCCGAATTCGGTCTTCCGAACACTAGGGGCTTCGCCGAAATTTAAAATTATAGAATTCTATGGCTAAGTGGGAGTGTTCAAGCATTATAAGTCTGGTTGCCTCGTTCCTTGTGTTGAGCGCCTCCCTCGAAGGACCCAAAAATGGGAACAAGAGCGCTCAAGTTTATCCCAAACACCCCAGCACTCGTGGCATGGGGGCTGAAGCCAACGACTTGCCATCTCTCAAATTTGATAAACGGCCGCACAGAAGGTAATATTTTAAATTAATAAGCGTTGCTTAGCGCATATGAAGAAGTTTTCAAGTGTACACGATAACAAATGCGAGTTTACTAAAAAATTACATCTTTGGAGCATTCACCCGCTATAAGGCGGGCACCCTTTAGGACACCCTTATAGTACATCTCGGGCGTGCGATACTCCTTGCCCGGCGGTGGCGCCTCCGTCACAAGCTTCTCGGCGTCCATCTTGCCCTAGTGCACTTTAGCGCGGGCAAGGGCCTGACGGGCACCTTCAATGCAGACGGAACGCTTGATGACTTCAATCCATGGACAGGCGTCCACCAGCCGCCACACCAGACCGAAGTAGCTCCCAGGCATGGCTTCTTCAGGCCACAGCCGAACTATGAAGCCCTTCATGGCCTGTTCGGTCACCTTGTGGAGCTCGACCAGCTGCTTCAGCTGGTCGCTCAGGGGCACCGGATGTCCGGCCTCAGCATATTGAGACCAGAACACCTTTTCCGTCGAGCTCCCCTCCTCGGCTCGGTAGAACGCGGCAGCATCGGACACACTAAGGGGCAGATCTGTGAATGCTCCTGGAGAGCTCCGAATTAGGGTAAGTAACAGATAATTCACTTTTACATTCTTGCTTTGCATGAAGAATGCCTTACCCGCCGCTATCTTTTTTATCGCCTCAACCTCCTGGAGGGCTTTTTGGGCTTCAGCCTTCGCGGCTTTGGCACTCTCAAGAGCCGAGGCGAGCTCGGACTCTCGAGTCTTTGAGTCACGCTCCAAACTCTCGTGTTTTTCCACGAGAGCCTGGAGCTCTTGCCGCACCTCCGCCACCCGCGCCTCCTGCTTCTCTCGCTCAGTGTGTTCCGCGGCCGCATTGCTTTCGGCCTTGGACACCGCACCCTTCAGGGTCGCCACCTCATTCGTGGCCCCTGCAATACTCACGTTATTCATGTCATTTTTTGCAACCAGATCCTTTCTATAAGGTATTACTTTAATAAGTTATTACTTACCTTCCTTGTCCTCGAGCTGCTTCTTGGCACGGCCGAGCTCGTTCTCGGACCGCTCGAGGCTCTGCTTCAACACATTGACCTCCGCAGTCAGTGCGGCGGAGGTCAGCAGCGCAGCCTGCATTCCCATATTGACATATTTATGTTAGACTCCTGCGCATATCTTTTTAGATCCTCAGTTCGGCTTTTCTTTCCGAACACCAAACTGAGCATCAGGGGCTACTGTCTATGCGGTACTAATTTTACATATCTTAATTACATACCTCAAAGCCTGATAGAAGGCAGGTACAGGCTTTAGTCAGCCTGCTCTTGGCAGACTGAACTTTCTGGATCACCGCACTCATAACAGTGCGGTGCTCCTTGTCGATGGAGGCACCGTTAAGCGCCTCCGGCAAATTATCCGGCGCCTCCGGTTGGTAGGTTACCGGCATCGCAGTCTCGCCCTTCTTACGAAGGGGCCGCCCGCTGGACTCCGAAACCACTAAAGGTTCCGGTGCGGAGTCCGGCCCAGGGCCGAACTCAGAACCCTTTGGGGGTTGATCCCTCTCATGCCCAAAGTCCGGGAGGTTGCCCTGCAGCACCTCCGGAACCTCCTCCTCCTGGCTAGGCACCTTTTGGGACCCCACCTCGGCGTCATCCGTGGCGCGAGGAGAGGATACGGCCAGATGTGAAGTGTTATCCACGTCCGATGGCGCCAGGGAGCCGCTCGTTGAAGTGTCGAGCCCGTCCTTGGGTGGGCTGCAGGGTTATATTCGGCGTTAAGAGATTCTATACAAATGAAACACCATGAGTTATTCTGGTATCCGGACACTTACGAAGTCGCCAGGGGCTTAGTCCTTGGTGGCCACTCCTCTTCATCGTCGTCGGCGTTGGTGGAGTAGTCCGGGGGGAGGGTCCTTCCCTTCTTGGACTCTTCGGCCTCCCCCATTGGGGAGGCCTTCCTTTTCTTCTCTCCCCCACTGGGGGAGAGGCCTCTTTTTTCTCCTCCTCGTCTTCGCGGGAGGAGTCCGCCTCGGAGTCATCGGACGATGAGTCCGACAACACATGACGCCGGGAACTCTTTTGGGTTCCCGTGGCCTTCTTCTTGGCCTTCTTCTCCGGCACCACATAAGGCGCCGGAGCCAGCAGCCCTGTTAATTGGGCGTCCGCTGGGTCTTCTGGCAAGGGAGCCGGACAGTTAACCTGCCCGGACGTCTTTTGCCAGGCCTGTCAAAGGTGAAGGGAGTTTAGATCCCGCATAGAGTCAAACTATGAACAACAAGTGTCCCGTAAAGGGTAAAATAGCTTACCTCACCGGCTTGACGCTATGAGCTGAATCCGCGATCTTCGGTAGCGGATGAGGGAGCCTCGGCACCCTTGAACAGCACCCTCCAGGCGTCTTCGTACGTAGTGTCGAAGAGCCTGCTCAAGGTCTGGTGCTGTGCCGGATCAAACTCCCACAAGTTGAAAGCCCGTTGTTGGCACGGGAGGATCCGGCGGATGAGCATGACCTGGACTGCGTTGACGAGCTTGATCTTCTTGTTCACAAGGTTTTGGATGCAGGTTTGGAGTCCGGTCAGCTCTTCCAAATCATCCCATGTCAGGCCCTTCTCTTTCCAGGAGGTGAGCCGTGTGGGGACTCCAGATCTGAATTCGGGGCCCGCTGCCCATTCAGGGTCACGTGGCTCGGTGATGTAGAACCACCCCGATTGCCACCCTTTGATGGTTTCCACGAAGGCGCCCTCGAGCCATATGATGTTGGGCATCTTGCCCACCATGGCGCCTCCGCACTCCGCCTGCTGGCCGCCCACTACCTTCGGCTTGACATTGAAGGTCTTCAGCCATAAGCCGAAGTGGGGTCTGATGCGGAGGAAGGCCTCGCACACAACGATAAACGCTGAGATATTGAGGATGAAATTCGGGGCCAGATCGTGTAAATCTAGGCCGTAGTAGAACATGAGCCCCCGGACAAATGGGTGGAGTGGGAAGCCCAGTCCACGGAGGAAATGGGGAAGGAACACTACCCTCTCATGGGGCCTGGGGGTGGGGACGAGCTGCCCCTCGTCTGGAAGCCGGTGCGCAATGTCGTTGTGTAGGTATCCGGCTTTCCTCAACTTTTTGATGTGCCCCTCCGTGACGGAGGAAGCCATCCACTTGCCTCCTGCTCCGGACATGGCTGGGGAAGGTTGAGGCGAGATGTGCGGACTTGGGCGCTGGAGCTCGAGTACGCGGAAATGGATAAGCAAACGAGGAAGAAGGCGTAGGTAACAAGGTGGATCCTTATCCCCTTATATGGACGGACGAAACTATGCGTCTCCACCGGCCTGGTAAAACTCACTTATCTCCCAAGCGCCATAATCAATGGTGCGGTTGAGTTACCCACGCCCGTATTGATGAGAATCCCAGAATAAGGGGACATGATCTCTGCTTTGACAAGACGTGCCAAGGAAACCGCCTCGCTAAACGCGCTGAGGTGGAACAGTAAAAATGATTCGAATAAAGGCTTGGTCGTGGTGTGATGTCACGCCACGGAATACGTCAGCAGATTGAACTTGTGTGAATATTATTCTCTCTACGGTGGTATGTGGAACTTATTTTGCAGAGCAGGACACTATCCTTGTGTTTAAAATCTTCTATGAAGTATTCGGAGGAGGAACCCGCCTTGCAATGTCGAAGACAATATGCGCGCCGGACTCGTCGTCATTGAAGCCTGGTTCAGGGGCTACTGAGGGAGTCCTGGACTAGGGGGTGTCCGGATAGCCGAACTATCATCTTTGGCCGGACTCCTAGACTATGAAGATACAAGATTGAAGACTCCGTCCCGTGTCCGGATGGGACTTTCCTTGGCGTGGAAGGCAAGCTTGGCAATACGGATATGTAGATCTCCTACCATTGTAACCGACTCTGTGTAACCCTAGCCCTCTTCGGTGTCTATATAAACCGGAGGGTTTTAGTCCGTAGGACGAACAACAATCATACCATAGGCTAGCTTCTAGGGTTTAGCCTCTCTGATCTCGTGGTAGATCTACTCTTGTACTACCCATATCATCAATATTAATCAAGCAGGAGTAGGGTTTTACCTCCATCGAGAGGGCCCGAACCTGGGTAAAAACATCGTGTCCCTTGTCTCCTGTTACCATCCGCCTAGACGCACAGTTCGGGACCCTCTACCCGAGATCTGCCAGTTTTGACACCGACACCCTTTGCATAGAAAGATACGATTTCATTATCATTAAACTCACATAGGTAGGGAAGGTGTTTTTTAGGGTTCTTAGAGCAACAAGTAAAATCATAAATTTCACAAAGATTCCAAGCATAGCACAAAAACATGTTTATTTGATCCCATAAGAGTCACCCTTTTTCAGACAAACGATTACACACAAAATGAGCATGCTCATCTAAAGATTTTTCCTCAACTAAACTAGTTGGGGTTTCAGCACGAGCAAAAATAGATCGAAGATGATCCAAGTAGAATACTTTATGTGGATCCATATCAATAGATTTTTAGCAAGCAAAGATGCAAGCAAATAGAAGGCACATGGACACACAAACAAAAAGGCATACAGGAGAAAGGCGAAGAAAAGGCAAAGGTTTTCGAAATTCGTTTTAGAAGTGGGGCAGAGGAAAACGAGAGGCGAATGGCAAATAATGTAATGCGAGGGAGAAGAGTTTATGATGGGTACTTCGTACGTCTTGACTTGGCGTAGATCTCCCCGGCAATGGCGCCAAAAATCCTTCTCGCTAGCTCTTGAGCATGCGTTGGTTTTCCCTTGAAGAGGAAAGGGTGATGCAGCAAAGTAGCGTAAGTATTTCCCTCAGTTTCGAGAACCAAGGTATCAATCCAGTAGGAGACGACACACAAGTCACCTAGTACCTGCACAAACAATCAAGAACCTTGCAACCAATGCGATAAAGGGGTTGTCAATCCCTTCACGGTCACTCGCAAAAGTGAGATCTAATAGAGATAGTAAAGTAAATATTTTTGGTATTTTTGTTGTATAGATTGGAAAGTAAAGATTGCAAAATAGTAAACAAGATGCGATGTAAATAAAAGAGATGTAATATAATAAGAAAGAGACCCGGGGGGCATAGGTTTCGCTAGTGGCTTCTCTCGAGATAACATGTATTACGGTGGGTGGACAAATTACTGCCGAGCAATTGATAGAGAGCGCATAATTATGAAGACATCTAAGGCAATGATCATGAACATAGGCATCACGTCCGTGTCAAGTAGACCGAAACGATTCTACATCTACTGCTATTACTCCACACATCGACCGCTATCCAGCATGTATCTAGAGTATTAAGTTCATAAGAACGGAGTAACGCATTAAGCAAGATGACATGATGTAGAGGGATAAACTCAAGAAATATGATATAAACCCCATCTTTTTATCCTCGATGGCAATAATACAATACGTGCCTTGCTGCCCCTACTGTCACTGGGAAAGGACACCACAAGATTGAACCCAAAGCTAAGCACTTCTCCTATTGCAAGAAAGATCAATCTAGTAGGCCAAACAAAACTGATAATTCGAAGAGACTTGCAAAGATATCAAATCATGCATACAGGAATTCAGAGAAGAACCAAATAATATTCATAGATAATCAAGTTCATAAATCCACAGTTCATCGGATCTTGCCAAACACACCGCAAAATAATATTACATCGAATAGATCTCCAAGAACATCGAGGAGAACTTTGTATTGAGAATCAAAGAGAGAGAATAAGACATCTAGCTAATAACTATGGACCCGAAGGTCTGTGGTAAACTACTCACGCTTCATCGGCGAGGCAATGGTGTTGATGTAGAAGCCCTCCGTGATCGATTCCCCCTCCGGCAGATCGCCAGAAAAGGCCGCAAGATGGGATCTCATGGGTACAAAAGGTTGCGGCGGTGGAAAAGTGTTTTCGTGGCTCCCCCTGATGTTTCTAGGGTATAAGAGCATATATAGGCGAAAGAAGTACGTCAGTGGAGCTATGAGGGGCCCACGAGGGTGGGGGGCGCGCCCCCCTACCTCGTGGCCTCCTTGTAGAGTCCGAGACTTCAACTCCAAGTCTTCTTGATTGCTTTTGGTCCAAGAAAGATCCTCACAAAGGTTTCATTCCGTTTGGACTCCGTTTGGTATTCCTTTTCTGTAAAACAATGAAATAGGCAAAAAAACGGAAACTGGCACTGGGCCTTCGGTTAATAGGTTAGTCCCAAAAATAATATAATAGAGCATATTAAAGTCCATTAAACATCCAAAACAGATAATATAATAGCATGGAACAATCAAAAATTATAGATACATCGGAGATGTATCACGTCGCCCCCTCCAGGTTCTCGGCGGCCGTACTCTTTCCCCTCCTCCTCATGAGGGGTAGTAGCTCTCCACTTCCTCTTCCTCTTCCTCCTCCTCCTCTTCGTCCTCGTCTTCCTCATGGGAGGAGACGGGCTCGGTCTCTCCGGACACAGCTTCCGGAGGACCTTTGCGGCAGGGCCTGTCCTTGGGCCCCTTGCTCTTCTTCTTAGCCTTCTTCTCCGGCGGCTTATAAGGCGTCGGAACCAGCATCTCCTCCAGCTGAGAAGTGACTAGGTTTTCAGGCAGCGGATTCGGACTCTTGTTCCGCTCTGACTTTTTGGTCCAGCCCTGTAACAAAGGATGGGTTGATGAGTTCGTCATAGATCGAACGTATATGTATGAACTAGGTATGTCTTTGGAGATATCGAGTACTTACCAGAGAGGCTAGATTCATGGCGTTGAGGCCGGCATCTTTGATTTCCATGGGCCAGCTCTTCTGTGCCTTGAAGAGCAGCTTCCACATTCCCTCGTGCGTGGTGCCGAGGAAATGCTGTAGCGTCCGCAGCTCCTCCGACTTGAATTCCCACATAGGGGAAGCCCGGCGCTGGCAGGGGAGAATGCAGCGGAAGAGCATGATCTGAACCACGTTGGTTAGACCAATGTTCTTCCCTAGCACATTGGTGATGCGCATTTGTAGCGCCTGCACCTCCGTCTGGGACCCCTAGTCGAGGCCCTTCATGTCCCAGGAGGTGAGCCTCATGGGGGGTCCAGATCTAAACTCCGGAATGGCCGCCCATTTAGTGTTGCACGGCTCGGTGATGTAGAACCACTCCTATAACCAGATCTTCACGGTATCCACAAAGGCCCCCTTGGGCCATGTGGTTTTCGGCAGCTTGCTAATCATAGCTCCGCCGCAGTTCGCGTGCTGCTCGTCGACCACCTTCGGCTTCACGTTGAAGACCTTGAGCCATAGGCTAAGTGTGGGTGGACGCGGAGGAGAGCCTCACACACGATGATGAACACCGAGATGTGGAGGAAAGAGTTTGGGCCTAGATCATGGAAATCTAGCCTGTAGTAGTACATGAGTCCGCGGACGAACAGGTGGAGTGGAAAACCTAACCCTCTAAGGAAGTGGGGAAGGAAGACGACCCGTTCGCCGGGCTCCGGAGTTGGAATGACTTGATCTTTGGGGGGAAGCCTGTGCTTGATGTCGGCGGCGAGGTACCCCGCACTCCGAAGATCTTTTATCTCCCTCTCCGTCATGGAGGAGGCCTCCCACTTGCCCTTGGAGCCAGCTCCGGCCATGGTCGGAGGAGGTGGTTGTGGTGGTGAGCAAGACGAAGACTTTGTGGGCGCAGAGAGCTTGGGAGATTGGAAGGCTGAGGAGATGTGAAGGCGTGGGGAAGAAAGTAAAGATCTATTGCCCTCTTATAGGCAGTAAAAATGCCAACCGCCCCCACTCGTGCCTTGAATCTCGCCTATTCCCAATGAAAGCATGCGCCACAAATGGTTGGATTACCCAAATATCATCGATGTGCAAATGTGTATTAAGTGGGCACGGTCTCTGTTTTGACAGGACGTGCCAATGAGGCGTGGCCTCGAAACACGGAACGCGGGGTGGTAAAACGGTTCAAAATGTTGAAGGGTTAAGTCTGACGCTTCACCAAAAAAGTTGTCAGTAAAAGACATTGTTCTCATTTTTTATATATCCTGCCTTCGCAGCTAAGGGTTGTGTTCATTATGAAAAGCCGGATACAACTCTTTTACGGAGGAAAGACGATGTGTATTCTTCAAGGAACCCTCCTTGCAATGCCGAAGACAATCTGAACACCAAATATATCATCATTGAAGATTGGTTCAGGGGCTACTGTGGGAGTCCTGGACTAGGGGGTCCTCGGGCGACCGGTCTATCGATGTGGGCAGGACTGACAGGCCATCAAGATACAAGGTAGAAGATCACCTCTCGTATCCGGTGGGGACTCCCGTATGCATGGATGCCAAGTATAGGTGTCCTGATATGTTATTCCTTTCTGTAAAACTGACTTTGTACAACCCTAAGCCCCTCCGATGTCTATATAAACCAAAGGGTAGATCGGAGGCAGGATCACAACATTGCTAGGCTACCTAATCTAGGGTTAGCCGAATTGATCTCGAGGTAGATCAACTCATGTAACCCCTGTACCCTCGAATATAATCAAGCAGGAGTAGGGTTTTACCTCCATTAAGAGGGCCCAAACCTGGGTAAACACTATGTCCTTTGTCCATAGTTACCATTAGTCCTCAAACATATAGCTTGGGCCCCCCTACCCGAGATCTGCCAGTTTTGACACCGACAACAAGACCCTCGCAAGGGGCCAAGCCTCGTGAGGCGGACGACGCCAAGACCTTCGGAAGGAGCGGCCTCCTAGGCTGGCTCCTGAGGAACGGAGATTCCTATGCAAGCGCCCATCTCGTGAGGATCAAGTGACGCAAGCCATAACAACCAAGGCCAGGCGGGCGCCAGTGGGCACAGAGCATCAGGTTTCCGCTTTGATGCTAAGGAGGCGAGCACAGGCGTGGAGTCCTGAGGAATCAGCCAAGTTTCCATTCCCGTGCTACAAGACCAAGACTGCCAGGGCGGCAGGACGGAGGTCATCTCCGAGCCCACCATGGCGTCACGGCCAGAAGCTTTGTAGGCGAAGACCACCTTTCGTCAGCATAGGATGTACTTCTTGTCCCCTTTCAAACTGGCCATTGTGGGATCCCTTCCCGCCTTCACTTTGGAGGAAGAGGACCGAGGCCACTATAAATATAGCCTAGCCACCACCATAGAGGGGGATTTGATTCCATCCGAACCCCCGGATCAAATCCACTCCTTCCTTAGTCCACCGGCACACAAGAACAGACCTCTTGAGGTTGTTCTTCCTCTGTACTGGTTCATCCTCAGCCCACCGCGAGGCTCATCCACCACAAAGCAGGAGTAGGGTCTTACACTGCAAGGTGGCCCGAACCTGGGTAAACTGCTAAGTCTCTTTCCTTTCCCGTTCATCGAGCTAGGCTATGAGAGCGATGAGTTGGTAGGCTGGGAAGATTGAGTTCTTCGTATGCACCCCAGAGTTTAAACTTCCCTTGGGTTTGCGAAGCCCTAAATCCGACAGCAACAATAGAAATACGTGTCATGTCCCCTTCTATCACTGGGATTGAGCACTGCAATATTGAACCCATTACAAAGCACCTCTCCCATTGAAATAAAAATCAATCTAGTTGGCCAAGCGAAATCAATAGAGTAGAGAAAATTACAAAGCTGTATAAATCATGAATATAATAGTTCAAAGAAGACTGAAATAATATTCATAGATAATCTAATCATAAACCCACAATTCATCGGATCTCAACAAACACACCGCAAAAGAAGATTACATCGAATAGATCGCCAAGAACATCGAGGAGAACATTGTATTGAAGATCAAAGAGAGAGAAGAAGCCATCTAGCTACTAGCTATGGACCCGTAGGTCTGTGATAAACCACTCACACATCATCAGAAGGGCAGCAAGGTTGATGTAGAAGCCCTCCGTGATTGAAACCCCCTCCGGTAGAGTACCGGAAAAGGTCCCCAGATGGGATCTCACGAAGACAGAAACTTGCAACGGCGAAAAAGTATTTTGTGTGCCCCTGGTCTACGGGGAATAATTGGGTATTTATAGAAGAAGAATTAGGGTTAGAGGGGCCATGAGGGGCCCACAAGCTTGGGGGGTGCCCCCCGGAGCGCCCCCTGTGCTTGTGGCCATCTCGTGGCCCTTCTGGCCTCCTCCCAAAGCTTCCAGGGTGTCTTGTGGTCTAAAAAAATCGTCTAAAAGTTTTGTTCCATTTGGACTCCGTTTGGTATTGATTTTCTGTAGAAGACAAAAACAAGGGGAAAACGGCAACTGACATTGGGCACTATGTTAATAAGTTAGTACCAAAAAACGATATAAAACAGCATAATAATGCATATAAAACATCCAAGATTGATAATATAATAGCAATGAACGATAAAAAAGTATAGATACGTTAGAGAAGTACCACTATGCGCTTTTCTATCAATTGCCGCCCAACAGTAATTTCTTTACCCACCGTATGCTTTTTGTTCGAGGGAGAAGCCTCTAGCGAAAACTATGGCCCCTAGGTCTACTTTTGTCATATATAAAATCCAAAATACCTTGCTGCAATTTATTTACCATTATTTATTTTGTGTTTTATTTTATCTATCTATCACTACGAGAATTGATCCTTGCAAATAACCGCCAAGGGGATTGACGACCTCCTTGACGTCGTTGGGTGGAAGTATTTGTTCTTTTGTGTGTAGGTGCTGTTAATGAGGTTTCGCGTGGTTCTCCTACTGGATTGATAACCTTGGTTCTTAACTGAGGGAAATACTTATCTCTACTATACTATATCATCCTCTCCTCTTCGAGGAAATCCCAACACATCTCACAAGTAGCAAGGAGGTGGGCGGACTGTCGTACGAGGAGGAGGTTGGAGGTCGAGTGGTTGGGAGCAGTAAATGCAGTGACAGAGAGATAGAAGAGAAGAAGGATTTTTTTAATTTTTTTCCCTAAGTGGGTCCTACATGAAAGGTGATGTGGCGATACCCAGTCAGCAGTCAACAAAGTCAAAACTAAAGGAAATATGCCCTAGAGGCAATAATAAAGTTGTTATTTTATATTTCCTTATTCATGATAAAGGTTTATTACTCATGTTAGAATTGTATTGATCGGAAACTTAAATACATGTGTGAATACATAAACAAATACCGTGTCCCTAGTAAGCCTCTACTAGACTAGCTCATTGATCAAAGATGGTTAAGGTTTCCTATCTGTTAGCTTAGCATAATGATCATTCAGTTTTATTGCTATTTCTTTCTTCATGTCAAATACATATTCCTTCGACTATGAGATTATGCAACTCCCAAATACCGGAGGAATGCCTTGTGTGCTATCAAATGTCACAATGTAACTAGGTGATTGTAAAGATGCTCTACAGGTATCTCCGAAGGTGTTTGTTGAGTTTTAATAGATCGAGATTAGGATTTGTCACTCTGAGTTTCGGAGAGGTATCAATGGGTCCTCTCGGTAATACACATCATAAGAAGCCTTGCAAGCAAAGTGACTAATGAGTTAGTTACAGGATGATGCATTATGGAACAAGTGAAGAGACTTGACGGTAAAGAGATTGAACTAGGTATGAAGATACCGACGATCGAATCTCGGGCAAGTAACATGTCGATAGACAAAGGGAATAACGTATGTTGTCATAACGGTTCGACTGATAAAGACCTTCATAGAATACGTAGGAGCCAATATGAGCATCCAGGTTCCGCTATTTGTTATTGACCAGAGAGGTGTCTCGGTCATGTCTACATAGTTCTCGAACCCATAGGGTCCCCACGCTTATCGTTTGATGACGATATTTTATTTTACGAGTTATATGATTTGGTGACCAAATGTTGTTTGGAGTCCCAGATGTGATCATGGACATGACGAGGAGTCTCTAAATGGTCAAGAGGTAAAGATTGATATATAAGACAATAATATTCGCACACCAAAAGTGTTCCCGAATGTATCGGGTATTTATCGGAGTACCGGAGGGGTTACCGGAACCCCGGGGGGAATATATGGGCCATATGGGCCATGAGAGGGGATCACACCAGCCCACAAGAGATGGCGCGCCCCCCTATGGCAAGAGGCCGAATTGGGAGAAGGAAAAGGGGGGTTCAGCCGCCCCCCTTCCTTTCTCTCTTCCCCCTTCCCTTTCTTCTCCGATGAAAGAAGGCAGGGGGCACCACTTGGGGAAACCCCAAGTAGGATTCAGATCCAACTTGGGTCGCCCCCTGGCTGCTCCCTCCTCGCCCACCCATATATGTGGGAGGGGGCGCCTAGAACACACAACATCAATTTTTAGCCGTGTGCGGTGCCCCCCTCCACAGTTTACACCCCCGGTCATATTCTCGTGATGCTTAGGCAAAGCCCTGCAAGGGTCACTTCACCATCACCGTCACCATGTCGTCGTGTTGACGTAACTCATCTACTTCTTGACGTCTTGCTGGATCAAGAAGAAGAGGGACGTCACTGAGATGAACGTGTGTAGAACTCGAAGGTGTCGTACGTTCAGAACTCGATCCATGGAGCGCAAAAAAGTTTGACTACATCAACCGCATTGTAAAACGCGCTTACGGTCTACCCAGGTACGTAGACACACTCTCCCCCTCGTTGCTATGCATCTCCGTGGATGGATCATTTCGTGTGCATAGAAACTTTTTGTTTTCCATGCAACATTTCCCAATAGTGGCATCTGAGTCAGGTCTATGTGTAGATGATATGCACGAGTAGAACACAAAGAGTTGTGGGCGGTGATAGTCATACTGCTTACCACCAACGTCTTATTTTGATTCGGCGGTATTGTGGGATGAAGCGGCCCGGACCACCTTATATGTCCGCGCACATGAGACCGGTTCCTAGGGGCGGAGCCAGGATTTAGGCATGAGGGGAGAGAAGGAGATAAGGATAATACATGCAATTTTTTTCTTGAATACACACCTAAATGTGTGTTATTTTGTATTAGAAGACATTTTTGAGAATAAAGTGTCATAATGTATCACACTGACTTATCAAAACATAGTAATACAGTTTTTGCAATTCACAAAAGGGCTTCTTTTCTACAGGATTAAATTCAGGTCTACAACTAGCAAGATCATCGAACAATAAGATAATCTCATCCGATTGAACTTTGGAGCTATTTATTTTTCAGTGAAACACAAATATCATAAGTTTACGAATGCAGTCAGCCCTGTTTCCATCGAAATAGAAGGACAGGGTGCAGATGACGTTCTATAAAAACGAAAATGCCAAAAGGCAGCCTGAGGAGGAAACAACAACTAAGATGTACTACAAGCAAATACCATGAATCATCTCCCATATAACTAAAAAACACATCTAGTAATTTGTACTACTTAATCAATAGTTTGAGTCTCTGAGATGCAATCGCAAGAGCAGTTAACTAAGTATGCCATACCTTTATACTTCAGCGTTTGCGACAGGATCATCGCCACGGATTAGACTTCAGCGTTTGCAGACTAGATCATGGCCGCTGCAGGATCTGCAAAGGTAGAGACGAGGACTTGTTGGGTAGCACGGCGCCGCAGTGCTGTCGTTCCTCGATTGGCTAGGGCGGCTGATGGCGGCTAGCAGAAAACCATGATTGATCTGGTTTTGTGAACAACTTGGAAGACAGGAAAGTTGGGTCAAAATTCTCCACGGGGTATAAAGATGACACATGGGCTATGTTTGGGCATGGGTACATACATGCAGCGCCACAAAACTTGGGAAATCAATTCACCTATTGGGCCTTTGTATGAAGTACTAGTTGAACGGTACTTAAGGAATAATTTTACGGCCATTAGTACATACTATATACTAGGATCTGTATTAGTATCTACTCCGGTTCATTGAGGGGGGCCGATCGTTGGGGGGGTCTAGCCCCTGGTCACCCCCTGTCTCCTCCCTACCGGTTCCACCGACAGACATGCAACTAGTTTTGCATAAAGGTGGTTGGCGGGTATGTGTTTCTCCTACTTTAGTTGACTCGAATTGGACTGCGGCTGGTCCTTGAAAAATGTTAAAACAACAAACTTGACGGAACACCGTTGTGGTTTTGATGCGTAGGTAAGAACGGTTCTTGCTAGAAGCCCGTAGCAGCCATGTAGAACTTGTAACAACAAAGTAGATGGCGTCTAACTTGTTTTTGCAGGGCATGTTGTGATGTGATATGGTCAAGACATGATGTGATATACGTTATTGTATGAGATGATCATGTTTTGTAAAAGTTATCGGCAACCGGCAGGAGCCTTATGGTTGTCTATTTATTGTATGAAATGCAAATGCCATGTAATTGCTTTACTTTATCACTATGTGTTAGCGATAGTTGTAGAAGCAATAGTTGGCGAGACGACCACGACGCTACGATGGAGATTAAGGTGTCGAGCCAGTGATGATGGAGATCATGACGATGCTTTGGAGATGGAGATCAAAAGCACAAGATGATGATGGCCATATCATGTCACATATTTTGATTGCATGTGATGTTTATCTTTTATGCATCTTATTTTTCTTAGTACGGCGATAGCATTATAAGATGATCCCTTCACTAAATTTCAAGGTATAAGTGTTCTCCCTGAGTATGCACTGTTGTGACAGTTCATCGTGTTAAGATACCACGTGATGATCGGGTGTGATAGACTCTACGTTCACATACAACGGGTGCAAGACAGTTTTGCACATGCGGAATACTCGGGTTAAACTTGACGAGCCTAGCATGTACATACATGGCCCCGGAACACAAGTTAAAAGATGATAGTAGCAATGTTGTGGACTAGGTCCGTGATCTGAGGATTATCCTCATTGTTGCACATAAGAATTATGTCCTTTATGCACCGCTAGGTGGCAGACCTATTGCAGGAGCAGATGCAGACGTTATGAACGTTTGGCAAGCTCGATATGATGACTACTTGATAGTTTAGTGCGCCATGCTTTACGGATTAGAACTAGGACTTCGAAAACGTTTTGAACACCACGACGCATATGAGATATTCCATGAGATGAAATTGGTATTTCAGACTCATGCCCGTGTCAAGAGGTATGAGACCTCTGACAGTACTTTGCCTACAAGATGGAGGAGAATAGCTGAACCAGTGAGCATGTGCTCATATTGTCTGGGTACTAATCACTTGAATCAAGTGGGAGTTAATCTTCTAGATAAGATAATGATTGACAAAGTTCTCTAGTCACTATCACCAAGCTATTAGAACTTCGTGATGAACTATAATATGCAAGGGATGACAAAATTGATTCCCGAGCTCTTCGCGATTGAGGGAGTCCTGGACTAGGGGGTGTCCGGACAGCCGAACTATCATCGTCCGCCGGACTCCAAGACTACGAAGATACAAGATTGAAGACTCCGTCCCGTGTCCGGATGGGACTTTCCTTGGCGTGGAAGGCAAGCTTGGCGATACGGATATGTAGATCTCCTACCATTGTAACCGACTCTGTGTAACCCTAGCCTCCTCCGGTGTCTATATAAACCGGAGGGCTTTAGTCCGTAGGACAACATACATTACAACAATCATACCATAGGCTAGCTTTAGGGTTTAGCCTCTTTGATCTCGTGGTAGATCCACTCTTGTACTACCCATATCATCAATATTAATCAAGCAGGACGTAGGGTTTTACCTCCATCGAGAGGGCCCGAACCTAGGTAAAACATCGTGTCCCTCGTCTCCTGTTACCATCCACCTAGACGCACAGTTCGGGACCCCCTACCCGAGATCCGCCGGTTTTGACACCGACATTGGTGCTTTCATTGAGAGTTCCTTTGTGTTGTCACCGATAGGCCCGATGGCATCTTCAACCAACGACGCTGTCCAGGGTGAGACTTTTCTCCCCGGACAGATCTTCGTATTCGGCGGCTTCGCACTGCAGGCTAATTCGCTTGGTCAACTGGAGCAGATCGAAAGCTACGCCCCTGGCCGTCAGGTCAGATTCGGAAGCCTAAACTTCACGGCCGATGTCCGCGGAGACTTGATCTTCGACGGACTCGAGCCACAGCCAAGCGCGCCGCACTATGATGACGGGCATGATCTAGCTCTGCCGCCGAACAGTGCCTTGGTGGCCGCACGCGAATCCGCTTCGGCCATTAGTCCGGAGCCGATTGCCCAGATAGAGGATCGGTGGATGGACACCGCCTCGGGGGCTTCAACTTCCACGGTGATGGAGCCGAACACTAATCTTGTCCCTCGCAAAACTCGTGATTCCGAGGTGCCGGACTCCTTGCCGGACTCCGTACCTCCCACGCCCCTACCAACCAAATCGAATCGGGCACCGGTTATGGAATTCACCGCCGCGGACATCTTCCAATACTCGCCTTTTGGCGACATCCTGAATTCACTAAAGCATCTCTCGTTATCAGGAGAGCCCTGGCCAGACTATGGCCAGGATGGTTGGGATACGGACGACGAAGAAATTCAGAGCCCACCCACCACCCACTTTGTAGCCACCGTCGACGATCTAACCGACATGCTAGACTACGACTCCGAAGACATCGACGCTATGGACGACGATGCCGGAGACGAACAGGAACCAGCACCTACAGGGCACTGGAAGACCACCTCGTCATATGACATATACATGGTGGATACCCCAAAAGACAGGGACGGCAAAGAAACAGCGGAGGCAGATTCTTTAAAGAAACAGCCCAAGCGCCGGCGTCAGCGGCGCCGCTCTAAATCCCGCCACAGCAAGAATGGAGATTCTGGCACAGGAGATAATAATACCCCAGAAAGTGCCGAAGACAACCCCCTCCAGCAAGACTCAGCGCAGGAGGATGCAGAAGCAAGCCCTCACGAGAGGGCGGCAGACGAAGAGGTTGAGGATTACAACTATATGCCTCCCTCCGAAGACGAGGCAAGCCTCAACGATGACGAATTCGTCATGCCCGAGGATCCCGTCGAACAAGAGCGTTTTAAACGCAGGCTTATCGCCACGGCAAACAGCCTAAAGAAAAAGCAGCAGCAACTTCAAGCTGATCAGGACCTGCTGGCCGATCGATGGACCGAGGTCCTCGCGGCCGAAGAGTATAAACTCGAACGCCCCTCCAAAAGCTATCCAAGACGCAAGCTGCTCCCCCGATTAGAGGAGGAAGCATACATACCTCCATCACCAGCGCACGATACGGCTGACCGACCACCCCGCGGTCGTGACAGAGAGGCATCCAGGCCCCCAACCAAGACCGTACCCCGGCATCGCTCCAAAAGTACGAAGCCAAGAGGGAACACGCCGGACTTGCGAGATATATTGGAGGACAAAGCAAGGCAATCCAGATCCATCTACGGATCACGTGGGCGCCCCACGACCCATGACGAATACCGTCGCACTGGATATAATAACCCCCGGCCAGGCTGAACACGGCAGACAGCGCTCTCTCGAGCTGCGTCGTGATATTGCTCAATACAGAGGCGCCGCACACCCGCTATGCTTCACTGACGAAGTAATGGATCATCAAATCCCTGAAGGGTTTAAACCCGTAAACATTGAATCCTACGATGGCATAACAGACCCCGCGGTTTGGATCGAAGATTATCTTCTCCACATCCATATGGCCCGCGGCGACGATCTCCACGCCATCAAGTATCTCCCACTCAATCTTAAAGGACCAACTCGGCATTGGCTTAACAGCTTGCCCACAGAGTCAATTGGGTGTTGGGAAGACCTGGAAGCCGCATTCCTTGATAACTTCCAGGGCACGTATGTGCGACCACCAGACGCCGATGACCTAAGCCACATCATTCAGCAGCCAGACGAATCGGCCAGACAATTCTGGACACGGTTCTTGACGAAGAAAAATCAAATCGTCGGTTGTCCGGATGCAGAGGCCCTTGCAGCCTTCAAGCATAAAATCCGCGATGAATGGCTAGCCCGGCACCTGGGACAGGAAAAGCCGAAATCTATGGCAGCCCTCACATCATTAATGACCCGCTTCTGCGCGGGAGAGGATTGCTGGCTAGCTCGCAGCAACAATCTCCGTAAAAATTCTGGCAGTCCGGATACTAAGGACAACAACGGCAGGTCACGTCGAAATAAAAACAAATGCCGCATTCACGGCGACGACAAGGAGGATACGGCAGTCAACACCGGATTCCGAGGCTCTAAACCCGGTCAACGGAAGAAGCCATTCAAAAGAACCACTCCGGGTCCGTCCAATTTGGACTGAATACTCGACCGCTTATGCCAGATACATGGCACCCCTGAAAAACCAGCCAATCACACTAATAGAGATTGCTGGGTGTTCAAACAGGCAGGCAAGTTAATTGCCGAAAACAACGAGAAGGGGCTAAACAGTGACGACGAGGAGGAGACCCGACCGCCGAACAATAGAGGACAGAAGGGTTTTCCCCCACAAGTGCGGACGGTGAACATGATTTACGCGACCCATATACCCAAAAGGGAGAGGAAGCGCGCACTAAGGGACGTCTATGCGATGGAGCCAGTTGCCCCGAAGTTCAATCCATGGTCCTCTTGTCCGATCACTTTCGATCGAAGAGACCATCCGACCAGCATATGCCATGGCGGATTCGCCGCATTGGTTTTAGACCCAATCGTCGATGGATTTCACCTCATGAGAGTCCTGATGGACGGCGGTAGTAGCCTGAACCTGCTTTATCAGGATACAGTGCGCAAAATGGGCATAGACCCTTCAAGGATTAAACCTACAAAGACAACCTTTAAAGGTGTCATACCAGGTGTGGAAGCCAACTGTACAGGCTCAGTAACACTGGAAGTGGTCTTCGGATCCCCGGACAATTTCCGGAGCGAGGAGTTAATCTTCGACATAGTCCCGTTTCGCAGTGGCTATCACGCTCTGCTCGGACGAACCGCGTTTGCAAAATTCAACGCGGTGCCGCATTATGCATACCTCAAGCTCAAGATGCCAGGCCCTCGTGGAGTCATCACGGTCAACGGGAATACGGAACGCTCCCTCCGAACGGAGGAACATACAGCGGCTCTCGCGGCAGAAGTACAGAGCAGCCTCTTAAGGCAATTCTCGAGTCCGGCCGTTAAACGGCCGGATACAGCAAAACGCGCCCGAAGCAATACCAACCAAGACCACCTGGCGCGATCAGAGCACGCGTAGCAATGCAGACCCAACCCCCGCCCGCGCATGATCGCAAGAATAACACTCCGCGTACATCATTACGCTTTGGAGATACGATGGGCGAAGGGGAAGGGGCACGATCGCAATGGACCCAGAGTGCGGTTCGACCACACCAGGGGCTCGCAAGTGTGCCCCCCCTTTTTTTTAGTATTTTCCTTCTTTGTGTACACAGGACTCCGGTAACCAGAGGCCCTGTCCGGCGGCGAACCTGCCGAACTCAACAGTCAGGGACGAAACAAGGTTGCGACGAACACTCAGGTGGTCTCAATTACGAGCATTAAATTCGATTATATACACCAAGTCCGCAGCTCACCCCTGGAGGGGGACATGTTTACTTAGTCCAAATCCCTTGCTTACCGCACTATTTGTATCAGTCCGCACTCATAGCAGACTTCCTTTAATAAATAATGCAGCACTTTTCGACTGCAATTACATTACCTTTTATATATATATGTTCATTACATGACATCTTGCACCCGTATATTTTGGTACGGCCTAATACACCAGGGGCTTATGTTCCCCATATTGTGGTGTGATAAGTCCGAACACTTTCATAAGTGCGGCACCCCGAACTTATAGCATTATATGAATCAGCTCTGAATCATGTCTTGGGTCAATAGTTGGGTTTGCCCAGCTCCCACGTTTTGGTGCCTTACGTTCCGTTCTGTCGGCTAAGGTGGCACTGGGAGAACCACTGCGATTGCGCCCCGGTTGAGCCGGGCGAGCGCCTCAGTGGAGAAAGCTAAAATTGACCGGCACGATAAGGCGAGAGACTGGTCGCTGTTCGAGAGGTTTCTTCGGGTCCTTAAAGACTCACGCCGCTTCGAGCGAAGTTCCGGACCATGTCCGACGAAGGCGTGGATAGCGCCCCGGATTCGGCCTTCCGAATACCAGGGGCTTCGCCGAAATTTAAAATTATAGAATTCTATGGCTAAGTGAGAGTGTTCAAGCATCATAAGTCCGGTCGCCTTGTTCATTGTGTTGAGCGCCTCCCTAGATGGACCCAAAAATGGGAACAAGAGTGCTCAAGGTTATCCCGAACACCCCAGCACTCGCGGCTCGGGGGCTGAAGCCAACGACTTGCCATCTCTCAGATTTTATAAACGGCCGAACAGAAGGTAATATTTTAAATTAAAACAAGCGTTGCTCAAGGCGCATATGAACGCAGTTTTCAGCGCACAGGATAATACACAGCGAGTTTACTCAAAGATTACATTTCTGGGGCACTCATCCGCAATAACGCGGGCTCCCTTCAGGACAGTTTTATAATACATTTCAGGCGTGCGATACTCCTTGCCCGGTGGCGGTGGGTCCGTGAGAAGCTTCTCCGCATCCAACTTGCCCCAATGCACCTTTGTGCGGGCAAGGGCCCGACGAGCACCTTCAATACAGGCGGAGCGCTTGACGACCTCCACCCAGGGGCATGCATCCACCAGCCGCCGCACGAGGCCAAAGTAGCTCCCAGGCATGGCCTGTCCAGGCCACAGCCAGACTATAAGGCCCTTCATGGCCTCCTCAGCTACCTTGTGGAGTTCGACCAGCTGCTTCAGCTGGTCGCTTGGGGGCACCAGGTGTCCGGCCTCAGCGTACTGAAACCAGAAGACTTTCTCCGTCGAGCTCCCCTCCTCGCCACGATAGAATGCGGCGGCATCGGACGCACTACACGGCAGATCTGCAAACGCCCCTGGAGAGCTCCGAATGCGGGTAAGTGTCAGGTATTTTACATTAACATGCTTGCTTTGCATGAAAAATGCCTTGCCCGCCGCTATCTTCTTCACATCTTCAACCTCCTGAAGGGCCTTACGGGCCTCGGCCTTGGCGGACTTGGCAATTTCGAGAGCCGAGGCAAGCTCGGACTCTCGAGTCTTGGAGTCACGCTCCAAACTCTCATGCTTCTCCATGAGAGCCTGGAGCTCTTGCCGTACTTCCGCCACCCGTGCCTCCTGCTTCTCTCGCTCTTCCCGCTCCGCGGCCGCACTACGTTCGGCCGCGGACACAGCCTCCTTCAGGGCTGCCACCTCGTTCGTGGCCCCTGCCTTGTTAATTTGATTGCAACCAAAATCCTTTTCTGTAAGGTAACTATTCAAAGTGGTGTGACTCACCTTCTTTGTCCTCGAGCTGCTTCTTGGCATGGCTGAGCTCTTGCTCGGACCGCTCGAGATCCTTCTTCAACACATCGACCTTCGCCGATAGTGCGGCAGAGGTCAGCAGCGCAGCCTGCAAACCCATATTGACATATTTTAAGCAACCCTGCGTATATCTTGTTAGATCCTCAGTCCGGCTTTTCTTTCCGAACACCGAACTGAGCATCAGGGGCTACTGTCTATGCGGTATTACATTACATAATTTTAACTTCTTACCTCAAAGCCTGTTAGAAGGCTGCTGCAGGCTTCGGTCAGCCCGCTTTTGGCGAGCTGAACCTTTTGAATCACCGCACTCATGATAGTGCGGTGTTCTTCCTCGATGGAAGCGCCTTTAAGCGCCTCCAGCAAGTTATCCGGCGCCTCCGGTTGGACGGAGGTCGCCGGTGTCACGGTCTTGCCCTTCTTTCGAAGGGGCCGCCCGCCGGACTCTGGAACCACTGCGGGTTCCGATGTAGAGTCCGGCACAAAGTCCGGGAGGCAGCCTGACGGCGCCTCCTGGAGCCTCCTCCTGATGGGTCCTTCTCTGGGATCCCACCTCGGCGTCCTCGTTGGCGCGGGGGGTAGAGGCGGTCGGAAGTGAATCCACATCCGACGGGGCCAACGACCCGCTCGATGAAGCGGGGAGATCATCATCGGCCGGGCTACGGACAGAACGCGGCATTAGAAGGACACTACGCGACACGAAAGAAATTGCACGTCGAGGATCCGGATACTTACGATCTTGCCGGACGCCTGGCCCTTGGAGGCCACTCATCCTCGCCAACGGTGGTGTTGGCGAAACTGTCCGGGGGGATAGTCCTCCCCCTCTTGGACCCTTCGGCCTCCCCTATTGGGGAAGCCTTCCTCTTTCTCTCTCCCTCCTCCGGGAGAGAGTCCTCCTCCTCCTCGTCTTCGGGGGAGGAGTCTGCCTCGTCGTTGGACGCCTAATTGCGGGAACTCTTTCGAGTCCCCGCGGCCACCTTCTTGGCCTTCTTCTCCGGCACCACGTGCGGTGCCGAAACCAGCAGCCCTGCTAAACGGGCGTTCTCTGGGTCTTCTGGCATGGGAGCCGGGCTGATGAGCTGCTTGGCCTTCTCCATCCATTCCTGTCAAAGGAAAAGAGAGATTGAAACCCTCTTAGAATCGGTTTAATTACCACAAGTGTCCCGTAACGGGGTTGAATCACTTACCTCGTCAGCTGGATGCTGCGAGCGAAATCCGCGATCTTCCGTCGCGGATGCGGGGGCTTCGGCGCCCTTAAATAGCACCCTCCAGGCGCCTTCGTATGTCGTATCGAAGAGCCCGCTCAGCGCCTGGTGCTGTTCCGGATTGAACTCCCACAGATTGAATGCCCGTTCTTGGCATGGGAGAATCCGGCGGATGAGCATGACTTGGACCACGTCGACGAGCCTGAGCTTATTGCTCACCAGCTTCTGGATGCAGGCTCGGAGTCCTGTCACCTCCTTCGGATTGCCCCACAGCAAGCCCTTCTCTTTCCAGGAGGTGAGCTGCGTGGGGACGCCAGATCTAAACTCGGGGGCCGCAGCCCATGTGGGCTTGCGCGGCTCGGTGATGTAGAACCACCCCGATTGCCACCCCTTGACGGAGTCCACGAAGGCCCCTTCGAGCCAAAGGACGTTGGGCAACTTGCCCAACATGGCGCCTCCGCATTCCGCTTGCGTGCCCTTCACAACCTTCGGCTTGACGTTGAAGGTCTTGAGCCACAGGCTGAAGTGGGGCCGGATGCAGAGGAAGGCCTCGCACACGACGATAAACGCCGAGATGTTGAGGATGAAGTTCGGCGCCAGATCCTGGAAATCCAGGCCGTAGTAAAACATGATCCCCCGGACGAATGGGTGCAGTGGAAAGCCCAGTCCGCGGAGGAAGTGGGGAAGGAAGACAACCCTCTCATGGGGCCCAGGGGTAGGGATGAGCTGCCCCTCGTCGGGCAGCCGATGCGCGATATCGCCGGAAAGGTATCCGGCACTGCGTAGTTTGGTGATGTGCTCCTCCTTAACGGTGGAGGCCAACCATTTGCCTCCCGCTCCGGACATGTTCGGAGAAGGTTGGTGCGAGATGCGCGAGCTTGGGCGTTGGAGCTTGAGTACGCGGAGATGGATAAGCAAAGGAGGAAGAAGGCGTAGGTGAGAAGGTAAATCCTTATCCCTTATATATAGGCGGACGAGAACTATGCGTCCCCACCGGCCTGATAAAACTCGCTTATCTCCCAAGTGCCACCATCAATGGCGCGGTTGGGTTACCCACGTCCGTATTGATGAGAATCCCGGAATAAGGGGAACACGATCTCTGCTTCGACAAGACGTGCCAAGGAAACCGCTTCGCTAAACGTGCTGAGGTGGTATAGTAAAAAACGATTCAAACAAAGGCTTGGTAGCGGTGTGATGTCACGCCGCATAATACGTCAGCAGATTGGACTGGTATATGTTTTATTCTCTCTGCGGTGGAATGTGGAATTTATTTTGCAGAGCCGGACACTATCCTGGTGTTCATAATCTTCTCCGGATTATTCAAGGGAGGAACCCGCCTTGCAATGCCGAACATTATGCGCGCCGGACTTATCGTCATTAAAGCCTGGTTCGGGGGCTACTGAGGGAGTCCTGGACTAGGGGGTGTCCAGACAGCCGGACTATCATCGTCCGCCGGACTCCAAGACTACGAAGATACAAGATTGAAGACTCCGTCCCGTGTCCGGATGGGACTTTCCTTGGCGTGGAAGGCAAGCTTGGCGATACGGATATGTAGATCTCCTACCATTGTAACCGACTCTGTGTAACCCTAGCCTCCTTCGATGTCTATATAAACCGGAGGGCTTTAGTCCGTAGGACAACATACATTACAACAATCATACCATAGGCTAGCTTTAGGGTTTATCCTCTTTGATCTCGTGGTAGATCCACTCTTGTACTACCCATATCATCAATATTAATCAAGCAGGACGTAGGGTTTTACCTCCATCGAGAGGGCCCGAACCTGGGTAAAACATCGTGTCCCTCGTCTCCTGTTACCATCTGCCTAGACGCACAGTTCGGGACCCCCTACCCGAGATCCGCCGGTTTTGACACCGACAACGATGCTAAAATCGGTGAGGGTAGAAATCAAGAAAGAGCATTAAGTGTTGATGGTTAACAAGACCACTAGTTTCAAGAAAAAGGGCAAAGGGAAAGAAAGGGAACTTCAAGAAGAATGGCAAGCAAGTTGCCACTCCCGTGAAGAAGCTCAAAGTTGGACCTAAGCCTGAAACTGAGTGCTTCTACTACAAAGGGAATGGTCACTAGAAGCGCAACTACCCCAAATACTTGGCGGATAAGAAGGATGGCAAAGTGAACAAAGCTATATTTGATATACATGTTATGGATGTTTACCTTGCTAGTATTCGTAGTAGCCCTTGGGTATTTGATACTGATTCAGCTGCTAAGATTAGTAACTCAAAACAGGAGTTGCAGAATAAAACGGAGACTAGCTAAGGGTGAGGTGATGATGTGTGTTGAAAATGATTCCAAGGTTGATACGATCACCATTGCACACTCACTCTACCTTTGAGATTAGGTTGAACCTAAATAAATGTTATTTTGTGTTTGTGTTGAGCATGAATATGATTTGATCATGTTTATTGCAATACGGTTATTCATTTAAGTCAGAGAACAATTGTTGTTCTGTTTACATGAATAAAACCTTCTATGGTCATACACCTAATGAAAATGGTTTATTGAATCTCGATCATTGTGATACACATATTCATAAATATTGATGCCAAAAGATGCAAAGTTGATAATGATAGTGCAACATACTTGTGGCACTACCGTTTAGGTCATATTGGTATAAAGCGCATGAAGAAACTCCATGCGGATGGATGCTACCTCTTGAGCATGCGTTGGTTTTCCCTTGAAGAGGAAAGGGTGATGCAGCAAAGTAGCGTAAGTATTTCCCTCAGTTTTTGAGAACCATGGTATCAATCCAGTAGGAGGCTACACTCAAATCCCTCGTACATGCACAAACAAATAAGAACATTGTAACCAATGTGATAAAGGGGTTGTCAATCCCTTCACATCCACTTGCAAAAGTGAGATTTGATAGAGATAATAAGATAAATATTTTTGGTATTTTTATGATATAGATTGGGAAGTAAAGATTGCAAAATAAAATAGATCGGAAACTTATATGATGGAAAATAGACCCGGAGGCCATAGATTTCACTAGTGGCTTCTCTCAAGATAGCATAAGTATTACGGTGGGTGAACAAATTACTATCGAGCAATTGATAGAAAAGTGCATAGTTATGAGAATATCTAGGCGTGATCATGTATATAGGAATCACGTCCGCGACAAGTAGATCAAAATGATTCTGCATCTACTACTATTACTCCACACATCGACCGCTATCCATCATGCATCTAGAGTATTAAGTTCATAAGAACAGAGTAACGCATTAGGCAAGATGACATGATGTAGAGGGATAAACTCAAGCAATATGATATAAACCCCATCTTTTTATCCTCGATGGCAACAATACAATACGTGCCTTGCTGCCCCTGCTGTCACTGGGAAAGGACACCACAAGATTGAACCCAAAGCTAAGCACTTCTCCCATTCCAAGAAAGATCAATCTAGTAGGCCAAACCAAACTAATAATTCGAAGAGACTTGCAAAGATAAAAAATCATACATAAAAGAATTCAGAGGAGATTCAAATATTGTTCATAGATAATCTTAATCATAAACCCACAATTCATCGGATCTCGACAAACACACCGCAAAAAGAATTACATCGAATAGGTCTCCAAGAAGATCAAGGAGAACTTTGTATTGAGTTTCAAAGAAAGATAAGAAGCCATCTAGCTAATAACTATGGACCCGAAGGTCTGTGGTAAACTACTCACATTTCATCAGAGAGGCTATGGTGTTGATGTAGAAGCCCTCCGTGATCGATTCCCCCTCCGACGGAGCGCCAGAAAAGGCCCAAGATGGGATCTCACGGGTACAGAAGGTTGCGGCGGTGGAAATAGGGTTTTGTGGTGCTCTTGGATGTTTTCAGGGTATATGAGTATATATAGGCGAAAGAAGTCGGTCAGGGGAGCCACAAGGGGCCCACGAGGGTGGGGGCGCGCCTACCCCCCTGGGCACGCCTCCCTGCGTCATGCCCTCCTCGTTGCTTCCTTGACATCCACTCCAGATCTCTTGGATTGCGTTTGTTCCAAAAACGAATATCTCGAAGGTTTCATTTCGTTTGGACTCCGTTTGATATCCTTTTCTGCGAAACACTGATATAGGCAAAAAAACAGCAATTTGGACTGGGCCTCCGGTTAATAGGTTAGTCCCAAGAATAGTATAAAAGTATATAATAAAGCCCATTAAACATCCAAAACAGATAATATAATAGCATGGAACAATCAAAACTTATAGATACGTTGGAGACGTATCAAGCATCCCCAAGCTTAATTCCTGCTCGTCCTCGAGTAGGTAAATGATAAAAACAGAATTTTTGATGTGGAATGCTACCTAGCATAATTCTCAATGTAATTTTCTTTATTGTGGCATGAATGTTCAGATCCGAAAGATTCAAGACAAAAGTTTAATATTGACATAAGAGTAATAATACTTCAAGCATACTAACAAAGTAATCATGTCTTCTCAAAATAACATGGCCAAAGAAAGTTATCCCTACAAAATCATATAGTCTGGCTATGCTCTATCTTCATCACACAAAATATTTAAATCATGCACAACCCCGGTTTCAACCAAGCAATTGTTTCATACTTTAGTATTCTCAAAAAATTTCAATCTTCACGCAATACATAGGTGGAATAGGATGGTGGTTGTGGAGAAGACAAAATAGGAGAAGATAGTCTCATATCAACTAGGCGTATCAACGGGCTATGGAGATGCCCATTAATAGATATCAATGTGAGTGAGTAGGGATTGCCATGCAACGGATGCACTAGAGCTATAAGTGTATGAAAGCTCATCAAAAGAAACTAAGTGGGTGTGCATCCAACTTGCTTGCTCACGAAGACCTAGGGCAATTTGAGGAAGCCCATCATTGGAATATACAAGCCAAGTTCTATAATGAAAAATTCCCACTGGCATATGAAGGTGACAACATAGGAGACTCTCTATCATGAAGATCATGGTGCTACTTTGAAGCACAAGTGTGGTAAAAGGATAGTAACATTGTCCCTTCTCTCTTTTTCTCTTTTTTCCTCCTTTTTTGTGGGCTTCTTTGGCATCTTTCTTTTTATTTGGGCTTCTTTGGCCTCTTTTCTTTTTTTTAAAGTCCGGAGACTCATCCCAACTTGTGAGGGAATCATTGCTTCCATCATCATATCCTCACATGGGACAATGCTCTAATAATGAAGATCATCACACTTTTATCTACTTACAACTCAAGAATCTTAGAATAAAATATGACTCTATGTGGATGCCTCCAGCGGTGTACCGGGATAATGAATCAAGAGTGACATGTATGAAAGAATTATGAATGGTGGCTTTGCCACAAATATGATGTCAACTACATGATCATGCAAAGCAATATGACAATGGTGGAGCGTGTCATAATAAACGTAATGGTGGAAAGTTGCATGGCAATATATTTCGGAATGGCTATGGAAATGTCATAATAGGTAGGTATAGTGGCTATTTTAAGGAAGGTATATGGTGGGTGTATGATACCGGCGAAAGTTGCGCTGCACAAGAGAGGCTAGCAATGATGGAAGGGTGAGAGTGCGTATAATCCATGGACTCAACATTAGTCATGAAGAACTCACATACTTATTGCAAAACTCTACAAGTTATCAACACAAAGTACTACACGCATGCTCCTAGGGGAAGGGTTGGTAGGAGTTAACCATCGCGCGATCCTGACCTCCACACATAAGGAAGACAATCAATAAATAAATCATGCTCCAACTTCATCACATAACGGTTCATCATACGTGCATGCTACGGGAATCACAAAATTTTAACACAAGTATTCCTCAAATTCACAACTACTCAACTAGCATGACCCTAATATTACCATCCTCATATCTCAAAACAACCATCAAGTATCAAACTTCTCATAGTATTCAATGCACTTTATATGATAGTTTTTATTATACCTATCTTGGATGCTCATCATATTAGGACTAAAATTTTAACCAAAGCAAATAAACATGCTGTTCTAAAGGACTCTCAAAATAATATAAGTGAAGCATGAGAGATCAATAATTTCTATAAAATAAAACCACCGTCGTGCTCTAAAAAGATATAAGTGAAGTACTAGAGCAAAATTATCTAGCTCAAAAGATATAAGTGAAGCACATAGAGTATTCTAAGAAATTCCGATTCATGTGTGTCTCTCCCAAAAGGTGTGTACAACAAGGATGATTGTGGTTAACTAAAGGCAAAGACTCAAACCATACAAGACGCTCCAAGCAAAACACATATCATGTGGTGAATAAAAACATAGCATCAAGTAAAGTTACCGATGGAGAAGACGAAAAAGGGGATGCCTTCTGGGGCATCCCCAAGCTTAGGCTTTTGGTTGTCCTTGAATTTTACCTTGGGGTTCCTTGGGAATCCCCAAGCTTAGGCTCTTTCCACTCCTTATTCCATAATCCATCAAATCTTTACCCAAAAACTTGAAAACTTCACAACAAAAAACTCAATAGAAAATCTCATAAGCTCCGTTAGCGAAATAAAACAAACCACCACTTTAAGGTACTGTAATGAACTCATTATTTATTTATATTTGTATTAAACCTACTTTATTCCAACTTATCTATGGTTCATACCCCCCGATACTAGCCATAGATTCATCAAAATAAGCAAACAACACACGAAAAACAGAATCTGTCAAAAACTGAACAGTCTGTAGCAATCTGTAACTTTCGAATACTTCTGGAACCCCAAAAATTCTACAAAAATAGGAAGTCCTATATAATTTGTTTATTAATCTTCTTAAATAAGAATCAACTGAAAATCATGTTTCGGTGATTTATGAAAATTATTCTCGTGCGTGCATAAGTTTCTGTTTTTCAGCAAGATCAAATTAACTATCACCCAAGAAGATCATATAGGTTTTACTTGGCACAAACACTAATTAAAACATAAAACCACATCTAACCACAGGCTAGATGAATTATTTATTACTAAACAGGAACAAAAATCAAAGAACAAAAATAAAATTGGGTTGCCTCCCAACAAGCGCTATCGTTTAACACCCTAGCTAGGCCTTGAGATTTCAATGATGCTCACATGAAAGACAAGAATTGAAGCACAAAGAGAGAATCATAAAGCATATGAAAAACCCATCTAAGTCTAACATACTTCCTATGAATTGGCATCTTATAGGCAAATAAATTATCAAGACAAGCAAAAACTAGCATATGCAAGAAAGAACTGAGAAACAATAACAATCTCAACATAACAAGAGGTAATTTAGTAACATGAAAATTTCTACAACCATATTTTCCTCTCTCGTAATAATTACATGTGGGATCATATTCAAATACAACAATATATCTCTCGCATAAAATTTTCTCTACATGACCCACATGCATGCAAAGTTGACACTCTTCCAAAATAGTGGGAATATCATTAACTAAAGTCATGACCTCTCCAAACCCACTTTTATCAAAAACTTCATAAGATTGAACATTATCCAAATATGTGGGGTATAAAGTTGACACTCTTCCAAACCCACTTTCAGTATTATTGCAAACATTATTATCAATCTCATATTCGTCATGGGGCTTAAATAAATTTTCAAGAATGTAAGAAGAATCACCCCAATCATGATCATTGCAACAAGTAGTAGACATAGCAAAACTAGCATCCCCAAGCTTGAGGTTTTGCATATCATTAACACAATTGACATTAAGAGAATTTATAATAAGATTATTGCAATCATGCTTTTTATCAAAGGAACTATCAAGTATGGGTGCAATAGCAACGATCTCATGTTTAAGATAAGGAACTATAGCAAATTCGTCTTCATAAATATTGGCATCATGGCCACAAGAATAGCAAGCATCATCTTCATCAAGGGATATTTCAATCAAATCATCGGAATAATAATTATCTATAGATTCATGCATATCATTATTTTCTTCCAGAGCAACGGTCATTCTCTCAATAAATTCCTTAACATAGGCATTATGAGCATAGTTTTCATAGCAATATTTAAGTATGTCGGAATTTTCAGTTTTGTAGAGAGTAATATCATACTTTTCAATCAAAGAAGCAACTTCATGAGCACCCTTAAAAACAACAAATTCTTCAATTTGTTCGATATCATAGTAACTATAAACACCCTTTCCATAAGAAGATAAGATTTCATTATCATTAAACTCACATAGGTAGGGAAGGTGTTTTTTAGGGTTCTTAGAGCAACAAGTAAAGTCATAAATTTCACAAAGATTCCAAGCATAGTCAAACTATTTATTTGATACCATAAGAGCTTCCCCTTTTCAGACAAATGATGACGCACAAAATGAGCATGCTCATCTAAAGATTTTCCCTCAACTAAACTAGTTGGGGTTTCAGCACGACCACGAATAGATCGAAGATGATCCAAGTAGAACACTTTAAGTGGATCCATATCAATAGATTTTTAGCAAGCAAAGATGCAAGCAAATAGAAGGCACATGGAGACACAAACAAAAAGACATACGGGAAGAAGGCGAAGAAAAGGCAAAGGTGAAGTGGGGGAGAGGAAAACGAGTGGCAAATGGCAAATAATGTAATGCGAGGGATAAAAGTTTGTAATGGGTACTTGGTATGTCTTGACTTGTGCGTAGACTCCCCGGCAACGGCGCCAGAGATCCTTCTTGCTACCTCTTGAGCATGCATTGGTTTTCCCTCGAAGAGGAAAGGGTGATGCAGCAAAGTAGCGTAAGTATTTCCCTCAGTTTTTGAGAACCAAGGTATCAATCCAGTAGGAGGCTACACTCAAATCCCTCGTACCTGCACAAACAAATAAGAACCTTGCAACCAATGCGATAAAGGGGTTGTCAATCCCTTCACGGCCACTTGCAAAAGTGAGATCTGATAGAGATAATAAGATAAATATTTTTGGTATTTTTATGATATAGATTGGAAAATAAAGATTGCAAAATAAAATAGATCGGAAACTTATATGATGGAAAATAGACCCGGGGGCCATAGGTTTCACTAGTGGCTTCCACTACTAGGGAAAACGTTATACACAGAACTTTAGCAGTAGCACTTGTTAAAAAAGCTCGCTACTGCTAGACAGCAGTAGCGAGTGCCAAATAAGCGCGTTGCAGATGCATATATAGCAGTAGCGCGTCTCGCTGAAAACTCGCTACTACTAAAATTTCGACCACTAAGCCGATGGGCTACACATAGTAGTAGCAATCTTTTCAGAAACCGCGCTGCCGCTACTGTTCTTATAGCAGCGCGTTTACCTGTAAATTGCTATTGCTAACGAAAATAAAATAAAATGAAAAACAAATAGAAAAGTAAATGAAAATGAAAGAAATAGAAAAAGGAGAAAGAAAAAATATAAAATGTAAAGAAAAATAAACGAAAAAGGGAAAAAAGGATGAAGGAATAGCAGTAGCGCGTTTGCGGAAATGCGCTATAGCTAACTTAGCTATAGCGCGTTTTCCCTAACGCGCTACCGTTATTTTTGACTTAACCCAAAAAACGGTTTCCCCCTGGCCACCACTTCTCCCCCAAATCCCTCGCCCTACTCTTCGTCTCCGTCTCCCCCACTTCACCGTCACCCCCACTTCGCCGCCATCTCCTGCCGGCGTCGACGTCGCGCTCATCCTCACCGCCGAAGCCCGAGGCCGCCCAGCCTCACCGCCGCCGCCTCTCGGGCCGCCCTTGACCTTACCGTCGTTGCCCTCGACCTCTCTGCCGCCGCACTCGACCTCACCGCCCCCGAGCCCACCCAGGAGCGCCGCCTCTCGATCCTGAGCCCGCCCTCGCCGCCCCTACCTCCGTCACCGAGCAACTCCCCGCCACCGTCTCTCCCCTCTTTGTAAGTCCCCCCCCCCCACCCCTCCCCCACCCCCTCTCTCTCAGCGTTTTCTTCCTCTGCCATGTTAATTAGCAGCAGTAGTAGATGTTAATTAGTACTAGGGTTCATACATAATGATTTTTAGTAGTAGTAGTAGATGTTAATTAGTAGTAGTGATGGTACTAGTTAACTAGGGTAGTATGGTTAATAGTAGATGTTTTTTAGTTAGGGTAATAATAGATGTTAAGTAGTAGATAATGTTGTTGTTAATTAGTTCGGTAGGGTTTAGTTTTTGAATTGAGTTTATTTAACTAGATGTTAATTAGGGCAGTAGGGTTTAGTTTAGAGTAAAGTAATTTAGTTCAGTAGTTAACTAAATATAATCTATATTTGGTTTTTGAATTGAGTTTGAGAGAGCATGAGATTTGTGTAGATTTTCTTGTAGTGTCAAACGCTAGGACATGCAAATTTGAAGTGGTCGGGATATATGCAAATTCCTCAATTGTATTTCCACATGCATGTTTCGATTGTGCCCAAGTGGCCTTTTGTTGTTTCCATGGAATGAAGCCGAGTGGCCTATGTTTTGCCAGAATGTTGATTCATTTCCATTCCGGCAAATTTCAGGTTCTCAATTTGTCCACTTTTTAGCAAAGGTCATGCCAAAATTTTCCGTGAATTTTGGCATGACTTGTGCTACAAACTAGGACATATCGAGTGCCTGGGATTTGCCGCACCGGGAAGGAGTCAACGTTCCTGCAAAACAATAGGCCTTTTTATGTCATTACTCATTTTATTAGGTCTAGAATTAATTAACTAGATTTAATCGTAGGAAACATGGCTAGCAACGATGAAGGACAGGGTTCTTGTGATTGCGACGACGTCTACCAGGCGGCAGACGAATTTTTGAGCCTTGCCGACGATCAACCGATGTTGTTGCTGGGCCCACTGGTGGCATCGGGGACTGAGACCGACACGCAGACCGGTGTTGAGACTGAGACCGGCGCTGAGACTCAGACCGACATCAAGACCGGCGCTGAGACTGAGACCGGCGCTGCCTCGGGGAGCGGAGTCAGTGTAGAACCGAAAGCAAAGAGGCAACGGCTTCCTAACAAACTCATGACTACTAGACTGGTGGTCACGGAGGTGGACGACGGCAATTTTGAGCCAAACGCGCCCGAGGAAGCACACGCGTGCTACGACAATCAAATGGACTGCATCGTACGGACAACCGCCACCATCAACGATGAGAAACTACAGAAGATAGATAATATGAGGCCCTCCCTCCTAAAGAAGCTTCACCAGATATTCTTGTTCCCGGGCCGGAATGAAAAGGATTATGAAGATTCAGATAAGGACCCGGCAATGAAGAAGATAAACAAACACGCCATGACCAAGTTTAGCGACGCGTTGGCCGCCTAGAAAACAAGGGTGAAAGCAAGGATCATCGACAATAAGGAACCCTACTCCGAGATTGTAAAGGATAATTCGACAATCACGGAAGAGTAATTTCAAATATTCAAGGAGGCTTGCAAGGCCGAAGCTGCCAAAAAAAGTCTAAGTACATGAAGGGGCTTCAAGAGAGGAACATTGGGAGCCACCACCTCGGAAGCCGTGGTTACGGCGGGAGGAGGTCCAAATGGGCCAAGGAGGACACGGAAGCCGCGAGTCTGGGCATCCCAGACCCCTTGGCGGAGTTCACCGTCCCGCAAGAGCGTGACGTCCTCAGAGCCCGGCACCGTTGGGACCCAGTGAAGAAGGTTTACGAGACAAACCCGGTCACGATGGAGTTCATTAGACTGCTGGTAATTTTATTTTCTGATCAATTCAACTGCACACGTTAGTCATATTTGTAAACGATCCTTGTGCCTTTTGCAGAGAGAGCAGCACAGGATTGTCGCCGAAAGCGACTCGCTGTTTGAGGCATTGGCAAGGCCCAAGTGGGACACTCCATTCAACCGGGCATTGAACATATTGAAACGACTCCCGGTGGAGATTCGACCGTCGTATGGATGCGTGCACGGTGTCGAAGACGGCGCCACGTGGAAGAAGTACTATCGTGAGACCACAGAGGAGAGAAAGGAAAGACGGAGGTTAACTGAAGAAAACATCGACAAGAAGGTTGAGATTGCGGTTGAGAAGAAATCATCTCAGACAGTCGAAACAGCGATAGCTGCCGCAAAACAGGTGGTTGCAGATATGTCTACTTCCTTGGTTCCGGCCGTTTTCAATTGGACCAGGCAAAATCCAGGAAAAAATGCAGCGGACTTTCCCCTTGCTGACTTCTTGGGGAGCAGCTCGACTAGCGTTGCACCAGCACCTGCTCCCGCACCGGCTCCCACACCAGCTCCGGCACCGGACATGCTCGGTGGTGCTTCGTCTTTGGCTGAGCTCGACGCCCTCACGGTATCTGTCACACCGGCCCCCTTCAATAAATGTATAATCTCCCGTTTTCATTGCCTTTCAGATGTCTCACATCGCAGAATTTGCTTTGCAGGCCGACGAAACCCCATGCACCATATTGTACACCATCGGCGACCAGAAGGTGGACGTGGGGAAGGCGACGATAATGGAGTCGAAGGAACCATTGTTCCACAGCCGGCCGATCCCCCCTAACGTCTTCAAGGTTTCCGTGGCCACTGTCAAACCGGGCCACGAGAATTTGCCTCCTCTGATACTAGTGGGGGATGACGACGAGACCCTGCAGCAGCTTGGTGATTGTTGCAATGGGTGGGTCCTGTTGTGGCCAAAGAGTCTGCTTCGTCTGGGGGCGGCCGGGAGCACACCCACGAGCACGCAGCCTCAGCAAGGTATGAACATCAACACCCCACCTACCCAATTAGCGTCGGGTGTCGGGTTGGGTGATAGCGGATGGGGTAAGGAAGAGGCTACATTAGTCGCCGATGACGTCACCATGGGTGAGGATGAGGATGACGATGGCACTCAACAGTATGTCTATACTGGCGCCTACTCAGGGTTTGAGCGTCATGAGTCTGTGCCTGAATTGCCGTCTCCGGAGGCTGAACGTATTATGGACGACCTTCCAGTAGTAAAGAAGTCTAGGAAGAGAGCGAGGAAAGGCAAAAAAGTTGATTCTATGATCCAGTCGCCTCAGCAGCCTCGGCTTCAGGACCGTATAGATATCCCCGATGCGGATAAATGGCATATCCCCGGTCAACCAATCCTACCTGCAAGAGCGCTAGGGGCCAGATTCAGTGATCTAAGGAGACTTCATGATGATGTGCTGCGGATAGAGAAAGGCCTCATCGCCTCGAAAGATCCAGGATACCCACTCTACGTGGTTAACGTTCCGCGGCAAATGTCGTACGTTGACTGCTTCCCCACGGATAAGTTCTTCCTTCGATTCGATTACATATTCGACATGTTTCACGTGAAGAAGCTGGATTTTACGTTTGTCCGCCTTTATGCCTTGCACATGAACTACATCATCGGGGTTGAGCAGATACCTCATATCTATGTCGCTGACCCGTACTACATGCACGAGGGCTTCTTGGGAGTCTGCGCAAGGCACTGTGAATACGCGAGGGAAGACATCGTCAGTTCCATGCTCGCCAATAAGGACAAGGAGGCGATTCTCGTGCCTTATCATCTCGTGTAAGTCATCCGTGCGGATATCCTTCCTTCGATTTCAATCATTCATTTGCACGGTGGAGGCTAATTAATTTGAGGTGTACTTATTTTGCGCAACGACGGGCGCGCCGTCCTCATCATCCTCTACCCCCGATACTCCCACGCTCTTTACTTGGACTCATCGAAGAACATTCACAAAAAGGATTACACCCACATCAAGGATGTTCTCGACAGTGCTATGTTTAACTACCAAGCACGGGGTGGAGAGGTCAAGGACAAGAAGAGAAGGGGCGGCGGGCTCGCCTTCGGCCATAAGACCGACTTCTGCTGCATCCAGCAACCGAGCGATTCTCTTAATGATGGATTCTATGTCCTACACCACATGCTGGAGTACATACGGGATCACCAGAACCTTCGCATGTCACCTAGATCTAGCGATGCCCATATTTTGCAATGGGCAAATGACGTAGGAGATATCGAGGATCATCGACTTCGAGCTGAGTTCTATAACATCCAGCGCGAACTTGCCCAAATCATCATGAAGGAGGTCGTCGGAAAAAGAGGGATGTTCTACGAAGAAGGACAAATGTCGCGGGAAGACGTCCGAACATGGGTAGCCTCTCAGTGTCTCGACATGAAGCCTTTCACTAAGCTCGGGGACTATCTCCCTGACATGGATGGATGGCACGACATGTTGGAGTGATTGTCGATATATGACAATGTGTCCATTTAGTCCATACTTTATGTATGACAAAACTTTGAGTTATGCACGGCGAAACTTTATTTGTGATGTAATTAAACCGTCCTCCTCCTCGACTAGCAAAGATCACTCTAGTTAGGGCATTTTGGGTACGATGAACTTTGTTATTTATGCTTATGATATGTTGTTTCTATTTTTGCCAAGTCTGTCTCTTTCTGTTGCTCAACTATATATGTTGCATATCATCGACTCATGTGACGATGCAGGTGCATAGATCATCGATGGCAAAGAAGTGTTGGGGAACGAAGTAATTTCAAAAAATTTCCTACGCACACGCAAGATCATGGTGATGCATAGCAACAAGAGGGGAGAGTGTTGTCTACGTACCCTCGTAGACCGAAGCGGAAGCGTTGACGCAACGTAGAGGAAGTAGTCGTACGTCTTCCCGGTCCAACCGATCCAAGCACCGTTACTCTGGCACCTCCGAATTCTTGACACACGTACAACTCGATGATGCACCCCGAACTCCGATCCAGCAGAGGTACGGGGAGGAGTTTCGTCAGCACGACGGCGTGGTGACGATCTTGATGTTCAACTGTCGCAGGGCTTCGCCTAAGCACCGCTACAATATGACCGAGGTGTAATATCATAGAGGGGGGCACCGCACACGGCTAAGGAACGATCACGATGATCAACTTGTGTGTCTATGGGGTGCCCCCTGCCCCCGTATATAAAGGAGTGGAGGAGGGGAGGGCCGGCCCTCTCTATGGCGCGCCCTAGGGGAGTCCTACTCCCACCGGGAGTAGGATTCCCCCTTTCCTAGTCCAACTAGGAGACCTTCCAAGTAGTAGTAGGAGACAAGGAAGGGGAAGAGAGAAGGGAAGGAAGGAGGGGGTGCGGCCCCTCCCCCTAGTCCAATTCGGACTAGGCCATGGGGGGGCGCGCGGCCTGCCCTAGGCAGCCCCTCTCTCTTTCCCGTATGGCCCATAAGGCCCAATACTTCTCCCCGGCGAATTCCCGTAACTCTCCGGTACTCCGAAAAATACCCGAATCACTTGGAACCTTTCCGAACTCCGAATATAGTCGTCCAATATATCGATCTTTACGTCTCGACCATTTCGAGACTCCTCGTCATGTCCCCGATCTCATCCGGGACTCCGAACTCCTTCGGTACATCAAAACTCATAAACTCATAATATAACTGTCATCGAAACCTTAAGCGTGCGGACCCTACGGTTCGAGAACAATGTAGACATGACCGAGACACGTCTCCGGCCAATAACCAATAGCGGGACCTGGATGCCCATATTGGTTCCTACATATTCTACGAAGATCTTTATCGGTCAGACCGCATAACAACATACGTTGTTCCCTTTGTCATCGGTATGTTACTTGCCCGAGATTCGATCGTCGGTATCCAATACCTAGTTCAATCTCGTTACCGGCAAGTCTCTTTACTCGTTCCGTAATACATCATCTCGCAACTAACTCATTAGTTGCATTGCTTGCAAGGCTTATGTGATGTGCATTACCGAGAGGGCCCAGAGATACCTCTCCGACATTCGGAGTGACAAATCCTAATCTCGAAATACGCCAACCCAACAAGTACCTTCGGAGACACCTGTAGAGCACCTTTATAATCACCCAGTTACGTTGTGATGTTTGGTAGCACACAAAGTGTTCCTCCGGTAAACGGGAGTTGCATAATCTCATAGTCATAGGAACATGTATAATTCATGAAGAAAGCAATAGCAACATACTAAACGATCGGGTGCTAAGCTAACGGAATGGGTCATGTCAATCAGATCATTCAACTAATGATGTGATCCCGTTAATCAAATAACAACTCTTTGTCCATGGTTAGGAAACATAACCATCTTTGATTAACAAGCTAGTCAAGTAGAGGCATACTAGTGACACTCTGTTTGTCTATATATTCACACATGTATTATGTTTCCGGTTAATAATATTCTAGCATGAATAATAAACATTTATCATGAAATAAGGAAATAAATAATAACTTTATTATTGCCTCTAGGGCATATTTCCTTCAGCCTCCCACTTGCACTAGAGTCAATAATCTAGATCACATCACCATGTGATTAACATTGATAGTTCACATCATCATGTGATTAACACCCATAGTTCACATCGTCATGTGACCAACACCCAAAGGGTTTACTAGATTCAGTAATCTAGTCACATCGCTATGTGATTAACACCCAAAGAGTACTAAGGTGTGATCATGTTTTGCTTGTGAGAGAATCTTAGTCAACGGATCTTTCACATTCAGATCCATTATGTATTTTGCAATTTTCTATGTCTATAATACTCTGCACGGAGCTACTCTAGCTAATTGCTCTCACTTTCAATATGTATCTAGATCGAGACTTAGAGTCATCCAGATCGGTGTCAAAACTTGCATCGACGTAACCCTTTACGACGAACCTTTTGTCACTTCCATAATCGAGAAACATATCCTTATTCCACTAAGGATAATTTTGACTGCTGTCCAGTGATCTACTCCTAGATCACTATTGTACTCCCTTGCCAAACTCAGTGTAGGGTATACAATAGATCTGGTACACAGCATGGCATACTTTATAGAACCTATGGCCAAGGCATAGGGAATGACTTTCATTCTCTTTCTATATTATGTCGTGGTCGGGTTTTGAGTCTTACTCAATTTCACACCTTGTAACACAGGCAAGAACTCTTTCTTTGACTGTTCCATTTTGAACTACTTCAAAATATTGTCAAGGTATGTACTCATTGAAAAAAACCTATCAAGCGTCTTGATCTATCTCTATAGATCTTGATGCTCAATATGTAAGCTGCTTCACCGAGGTCTTTCTTTGAAAAACTCCTTTCAAACACTCCTTTATGCTTTGCAGAATAATTCTACATTATTTCCGATCTACAATATGTCATTCACATATACTTATCAGAAATGCTGTAGTGCTCCCACTCACTTTCTAGTAAATACAGGCTTCATCGCAAGTCTGTATAAAACTATATGCTTTGATTACACTATCAAAGCGTTTATTCCAACTCCGAGAGGCTTGCACCAGTCCATAAATGGATCGCTGGAGCTTGCACACTTTGTTAGCTCCCTTTGGATCGATAAAACCTTCTGGTTGCATCATATACAACTCTTCCTCCAGAAACCCATTCAGGAATGCAGTTTTTACATCCATTTGCCAGATTTTATAAATTGTGGCGATTGCTAACATGATTCGGACAGACTTAAGCATCGCTACAGTTGAGAAAATCTCATTGTAGTCAACACCTTGAACTTGTCAAAAACCTTTTTGCGACAAGTCGAGCTTTGTAGATAGTAACACTACTATCAACGTCCGTCTTCCTCTTGAAGATCCATTTATACAATATGGCTTGCCGATCATCGGGCAACTCCACCAAAGTCCACACTTTGTTCTCATACATGGATCACATCTCAGATTTCATGACCTTAAGCCATTTTGCGGAATCTGGGCTCATCAATGCTTCCTCATAGTTCGTAGGTTCATCATGGTCTAGTAACATGACTTCCAGAACAGGATTACCGTACCACTCTGGTGTGGACCGTACTCTGGAAGACCTACGAGGTTTTGTAGTAACTTGATCTGAAGTTTCATGATCATCATCATTAGCTTCCTTACTAATTGGTGTAGAAATCACTGGAACTGATTTCAGTGATGAACAATTTTCCAATTCGGGAGAAGGTACAGTTACCTCATCAAGTTCTACTTTTCTCCCACTCACTTCTTTCGAGAGAAACTCCTTCTCTAGAAAGGATCCATTTTTAGCAACGAATATCTTGCCTCGGATCTGTGATAGAAGGTGTACCCAACAATTTCTTTTGGGTATTCTATGAAGACGCACTTCTCTGATTTGGGTATGAGCTTATCAGGATGAAACTTTTTCACATAAGCATCACAGCCCCAAACTTTAAGAAACGACAACTTTGGTTTCTTGCTAAACCACAGTTCATATAGTGTCGTCTCAATGGATTTAGATGGTGCCCAATTTAATGTGAATGCAGCTGTCTCTAATGCATGATCCCAAAACGATATTGGTAAATCGGTAAGAAACATCATAGATTGCACTATATCCAATAAAGTGCGGTTACGATGTTTGGACACACCATAACGTTGTGGTGTTCCAGGTGGCATGAGCTGTGAAACTATTCCACATTGTTTTAATTGAAGACCAAACTCGTAACTCAAATATTCGTCTCCGCGATCAGATCGCAGAAACTTTATTTTCTTGTTACGATGATTTTTCCACTTCACTCTGAAATTCTTTGAACCTTTCAACTATTTCAGACTTATGTTTCATCAAGTAGATATATCCATATCTGCTCAAATCATCTTGTGAAGGTCGAAAAATAACGATACTTGCCACGAGCATCAACACTCATTGGATTGCATACATCGGTATGTATTATTTCCAATAAGTCAGTAGCTTGTTCCATTGTTCCAGAGAACGGAGTTGTAGTCATCTTGCCCAAAAGGCACGGTTCGCAAGCATCAAATGATTCATAACCAAGTGATTCCGAAATCCCATCAGCATAGAGTTTCTTTATGCGCTTTACACCAATATGACCTAAACGGCAGTGCCACAAATAAGTTGCACTATCATTATTAACTTTGCATCTTTTGGTTTCAATATTATGAATATGTGTATCACTACGATCGAGATCCAATGAACCATTTTCATTGGGTGTGTAACCATATAAGGTTTTATTCATGTAAACATAACAACAGTTTATTCTCTTACTTAAATGAATAACCGTTTTGCAATAAACACGATCAAATCATATTCATGCTCAACGCAAACACCAAATAACACTTATTTAGGTTCAACACTAATCCCGAAAGTATAGGGAGTGTGCGATGATGATCATATCAATCTTGAAACTACTTTCAACACACATCGTCACTTCACCCTTAACTAGTTTCTGTTTATTCTGCAACTCCCGTTTCGAGTTACTACTCTTAGCAACTGAACCAGTACCAAATACCGAGGGGTTGCTATAAACACTAGTAAAGTACACATCAATAACATGTATATCAAATATACCTTTGTTCACATTGCCATCCTTCTTATCCGCCAAATACTTGGGGTAGTTCTGCTTCCAGTGACCAGTCCCTTTGCAGTAGAAGCACTTAGTCTCAGGCTTAGGTCCAGACTTGGGCTTCTTCACTTGAGCAGCAACTTGCTTGCCGTTCTTCTTGAAGTTCCCTTCTATCCCTTTGCTCTTTTCTTGAAACTAGTGGTCTTGTTAACCATCAACACTTGATGTTCTTTCTTGATTTCTACCTTCATCGATTTCATCATCATGAAAAACTCGGGAATCATTTTCATCATCCCTTGCATACTATAGTTCATCACGAAGTTCTACTAACTTGGAGATGGTGACTAGAGAATTCTGTCAATCACTATCTTATATGGAAGATCAACTCCCACTTGATTCAAGCGATTGAAGTATCCAGACAATCTAAGCACATGCTCACTAGTTGAGCGATTCTCCTCCATCTTTTAGCTATAGAACTTGTTAGAGACTTCATATCTCTCAACTCGGGTATTTGCTTGAAATATAAACTTCAATTCCTGGAACATCTCATATGGTCCATGATGTTCAAAACATCTTTGAAGTCCCGATTCTAAGCCATAAAGCATGGTGCACAAAACTATCAAGTAGTCATCATATTGAGCTGGCCAAACGTTCATAACGTCTACATCTGCTCCTGCAATAGGTCTGTCACCTAGCGGTGCATCCAGGACATAATTCTTCTGTGCAGCAATGAGGATAAACCTCAGATCACGGATCCAATCCGCATCATTGCTACTAACATCTTTCAATACATTTTTCTCTAGGAACATATCAAAATAAACATATGAAAGCAACAACGCAAGCTATTGATCTTACAACATAATTTGCAAAATACTACCAGGACTAAGTTCATGATAAATTTTAAGTTCAATTAATCATATTACTTAAGAACTCCCACTTAGACATACATCTCTCTAGTCATCTAAGTGATCACGTGATCCAAATCAACTAAACCATAACCGATCATCACGTGAGATGGAGTAATTTTCAATGGTGAACATCACTATGTTGATCATATCTACTATATGATTCACGCTCGACCTTTCGGTCTTCGTGTTCCGAGGCCATATCTGCATATGCTAGGCTCGTCAAGTTTAACCTGAGTATTCTGCGTGTGCAAAACTGGCTTGCACCCGTTGTAGATGGACGTAGAGCTTATCACACCCGATCATCACGTGGTGTCTGGGCACGACGAACTTTGGCAACGGTGCATACTCAGGGAGAACACTTCTTGATAATTAGTGAGAGATCATCTTAAAATGCTACCATCAATCAAAGCAAGAATAAGATGTATAAAAGATAAACATCATATGCAATCAAAATATGTGACATGATATGGCCATGATCATCTTGCGCCTTTGATCTCCATCTCCAAAGTACTGTCATGATCTCTATCGTTACCGGCACGACACCATGATCTTCATCATCTTGATCTATATCAATGTGTCATCACATGGTCGTCTCACCAACTATTGCTCTTGCAACTATTGCTATCGCATAGCGATAAAGTAAAGCAACTATTTGGCACTTGCATCTTATGCAACAAAGAGACAACCATAGAGCTTCTGCCAGTCGCCGATAACTTCAACAAAACATGATCATCTCATACAACAACTTATATCTCATCATGTTTTGACCATATCACATCACAACATGCCCTGCGAAAACAAGTTAGACGTCCTCTACTTTGTTGTTGCAAATTTTACGTGGCTGCTATGGGCTTAAGCAAGAACCAATCTCACCTACGCATCAAAACCACAACGATAGTTTGTCAAATAGACTCTGTTTTAACCTTCGCAAGGACCGGGCATAGTCACACTCGGTTCAACTAAAGTTGGAGAAACTGACACCCGCCAGCCACCTGTGTGCAAAGCACGTCGGTAGAACCAATCTCGCGTAAACATACGCGTAATGTCGGTCCGGGCCGCTTCATCCAACAATACCGCCGAACCAAAGTATGACATGCTGGTAGGCAGTATGACTTATATCGTCCACAACTCACTTGTGTTCTACTCGTGCATATAACATCAACGCATAAAACCTGGCTCTGATACCACTGTTGGGGAACGAAGTAATTTCAAAAAATTTCCTACGCACACGCAAGATCATGGTGATGCATAGCAACGAGAGGGGAGAGTGTTGTCTATGTACCCTCGTAGACCGAAGCGGAAGCGTTGACGCAACATAGAGGAAGTAGTCGTACGTCTTCCCGGTCCAACCGATCCAAGCACCGTTACTCTGGCACCTCCGAGTTCTTGACACACGTACAGCTCAATGACGCACCCCGAACTCCGATCCAGCAGAGGTACGGGGAGGAGTTTCGTCAGCACGACGGCGTGGTGACGATCTTGATGTTCAACTGTTGCAGGGCTTCGCCTAAGCACCGCTACAATATGACCGAGGTGTAATATCGTGGAGGGGGGCACCGCACACGGCTAAGGAACGATCATGATGATCAACTTGTGTGTCTATGGGGTGCCCCCTGCCCCCGTATATAAAGGAGTGGAGGAGGGGAGGGCCGGCCCTCTCTATGGCGCGCCCTAGGGGAGTCCTACTCCCACCGGGAGTAGGATTCCCCCTTTCCTAGTCCAACTAGGAGACCATCCAAGTAGTAGGAGTAGGAGACAAGGAAGGGGAAGAGAGAAGGGAAGGAAGGAGGGGGTGCGGCCCCTCCCCCTAGTCCAATTCGGACTAGGCCATGGGGGGGCGCGGCCTGCCCTAGGCAGCCCCTCTCTCTTTCCCGTATGGCCCATAAGGCCCAATACTTCTCCCCGGCGAATTCCCGTAACTCTCCGGTACTCCGAAAAATACCCGAATCACTCGGAACCTTTCCGAACTCCGAATATAGTCGTCCAATATATCGATCTTTACGTCTCGACCATTTCGAGACTCCTCGTCATGTCCCCGATCTCATCCGGGACTCCGAACTCCTTCGGTACATCAAAACTCATAAACTCATAATATAACTGTCATCGAAACCTTAAGCGTGCGGACCCTACGGTTCGAGAACAATGTAGACATGACCGAGACACGTCTTCGGCCAATAACCAATAGCGGGACCTGGATGCCCATATTGGTTCCTACATATTCTACGAAGATCTTTATCGGTCAGACCGCATAACAACATACGTTGTTCCCTTTGTCATCGGTATGTTACTTGCCCGAGATTCGATCGTCGGTATCCAATACCTAGTTCAATCTCGTTACCGGCAAGTCTCTTTACTCGTTCCATAATACATCATCTCGCAACTAACTCATTAGTTGCATTGCTTGCAAGGCTTATGTGATGTGCATTACCGAGAGGGCCCAGAGATACCTCTCCGACATTCGGAGTGACAAATCCTAATCTCGAAATACGCCAACCCAACAAGTACCTTCGGAGACACCTGTAGAGCACCTTTATAATCACCCAGTTACGTTGTGACGTTTGGTAGCACACAAAGTGTTCCTCTGGTAAACGGGTGTTGCATAATCTCATAGTCATAGGAACATGTATAAGTCATGAAGAAAGCAATAGCAACATACTAAACGATCGGGTGCTAAGCTAATGGAATGGGTCATGTCAATCAGATCATTCAACTAATGATGTGATCCCGTTAATCAAATAACAACTATTTGTCCATGGTTAGGAAACATAACCATCTTTGATTAACAAGCTAGTCAAGTAGAGGCATACTAGTGACACTCTGTTTGTCTATATATTCACACATGTATTATGTTTCCGGTTAATACAATTCTAGCATGAATAATAAACATTTATCATGAAATAAGGAAATAAATAATAACTTTATTATTGCCTCTAGGGCATATTTCCTTCAAGAAGTGCTATGCCAAGAGTATATATATGACAAGTGGCCGGAGTGTCAGGCCCAGGTGTACCAGTTTCCGGTTTCCGGGCGACATGCAGTAGTTAGTTTAGGTTCACGCTAATGCGAGAGAGGGATACGAACTCATGTACTGCATAGTTCCGCTCTCACTCAAAGTGATAGCTCTTCTCGCGTATATCATTGTTTAGATGGATGACGATGTATTTGCAAGTAATCGAGACTTGTATCACTATTTTCGAGATGATGACGAGAGACCACTTTGTGTTGGATGATGATTATGATGATGACATGATTTGATGAGACTAGTTGTATGTATATGCTATGATTACATTTGTATGTGTATGATATGCTAAAGATTATTGTATAAAGCCTATTCAAATACAAAACAAATATGCAGAAAAAACCCTAATAAAACTAGTAGTAGCGAGGGGAAAAAAGTTAGCAGTAGCGCCGCCTTACCAGTAGCGCTTCCCTGTAAAAAGCGCTGCAGATATATCAGCAACGTTCTTCACTGAAGCGCGCTACAGCTATCCATGTATAGCAGTAGCGTGGGACGACAGGCGCTACTGCTACACGTTAGCTGTAGCGCCTTATCAGTAGCGCATCGTCCCGTGCTACTAATAGGCCTAAAACCCGCGCTGCTGCTAGGCTTTTCCCTAGTAGTGTTCTCTCAAGATAGCATAAGTATTACGGTGGGTGAACAAATTACTGTCGAGCAATTGATAGAAAAGTGCATAGTTACGAGAATATCTAGGCATGATCATGTATATAGGCATCACGTCCACAACAAGTAGATCGAAACGATTCTGCATCTACTACTATTACTCCACACATCAACCGCTATCCAGCATGCATCTAGAGTATTAAGTGCATAAGAACAGAGTAACACATTAGGCAAGATGACATGATGTAGAGGGATAAACTCAAGCAATATGATATAAACCCCATCTTTTTATCCTCAATGGCAACAATACAATACGTGCCTTGCTGCCCCTGCTGTCACTGGGAAAAGACACCGCAAGATTGAATGCAAAGCTAAGCACTTCTCCCATTGCAAGAAAGATCAATCTAGTAGGCCAAACCAAACTGATAATTCAAAGAGACTTGCAAAGATAACAAATCATACATAAAATAATTCAGAGGAGATTCAAATATTGTTCATAGATAATCTTAATCATAAACCCACAATTCATCATATCTCGACAAACACACCGCAAAAAGAATTACACCGAATAGATCTCCAAGAAGATCGAGGAGAACTTTGTATTGAGATCCAAAGAGAGAGAAGAAGCCATCTAGCTAATAACTATGGACCCGAAGGTCTATGGTAAACTACTCACAATTCATTAGAGAGGCTATGGTGTTGATGTAGAAGCCCTCCGTGATCGATTCCCACTCCGGTGGAGCGCCGGAAAAGGCCCCAAGATGGGATCTCACGGGTACAGAAGGTTGCGGCGGTGGAAATAGGGTTTCGTGGTGCTCTCAGATGTTTTCAGGGTATATGAGTATATATAGGTGAAAGAAGTCAGTGAGGGAAGCCACGAGGGGCCCACGAGGGTGGGGGCGCGCCTACCCCCCGGGCACGCCTCCCTACCTCGTGGCCGCCTCGTTGCTTCCTTGACGTCCACTCCAAGTCTCCTGGATTGCGTTTGTTTCAAAAACGACTCTCCCGAAGGTTTCAATCCGTTTGGACTCTGTTTGATATTCCTTTTATGCAAAACACTAAAATAGGCAAAAAACAACAATTTGGACTGGGCCTCTGGTTAATAGGTTAGTCCCAAAAATAGTATAAAAGTGTATAATAAAGCCCATTAAACATCCAAAACAGATAATGTAATAGCATGGAACAGTCAATTATAGATACGTTCGAGACGTATCAATGGACTTTTGAAATCACTTGATTATGAATCATTGGATACTTGCGAACCATGCCACATGGGCAAGATGACTAAAACTCCGTTCTCCGAAACAATGGAGTGAGCTAATGACTTATTGGAAATAATACATACCGATGTATGCGGTCCGATGAGTGTTGAAGCGCGCGGCAGGTATCGTTATTTTTTGACCTTCACAGAGGATTGTAGTAGATATGGGTATATCTACTTGATGAAACACAAGTCTGAAACATTTGAAAAGTTTAAAGAATTTCAGAGTGAAGTGGAGAATCATCGTAACAAGAAAATAAAGTTTCTACGATCAGATTGTGGAGGCGAATGTTTGAGTTACGAGTTTGGCCTTCATTTAAAACTATGTGGAATAATTTCACAACTCACACCACCTGGAACACCACAGCATAATGGTGTGTCCGAACGTCGTAACCGTACTTTATTAGATATGGTGCAATCTATGATGTCTCTTACCGGTTTGCCACTATTGTTTTGGGGTTATCCATTAGAGACAATTGCATTCACATTAAATAGGGCACTGTCTAAATCCGTTGAGACGACACCGTATGAATTGTGCTTTGGCAAGAAATCTAAGCTGTCATTTCTTAAAGTTTGGGGTTGCGCACTTATGTCAAAAGGCTTCAACCTGATAAGCTCGAACCCAAATCGGAGAAGTGCGTCTTCATAGGATACCATAAGGATACAATTGGGTATACCTTCTACCACAGATCCGAATGCAAGATCTTTTTTGCTAAGAATGGAACATTTCTATAGAACGAGTTTCTCTCGAAAGAAGTGAGTGGGAGGAAAGTATAACTTGATGAGGTAATTGTACCTTCTCTCAATTTAGAAAGTAGCTCATCAGAGAAATCCGTTCTCGTGATGTCTACACCAACTGGAGAGGAAGCTAATGATGATGATCATGAAACTTCAGATCAAGTTACTACTGAGCCTCATAGGTCAACCAGAGCACGATCCGCACCAGAGTGGTACGGTAATCCTGTTCTGGAAGCAATGTTACTAGACCATGGTGAACCTATGAACTATGAAGAAGCTATGATGATCCCAGATTCCGATAAATGGCTTGAGGCCATGAAATCTGAGATAGGATCCATGTATGAGAACAAAGTGTGGACTTTGGTGGACTTGCCCGATGATCGGCAAGCTATAGAGAATAAATGGACCTTCAAGAAGAAACTGACGATGATGGTAATGTTACTGTCTACAAAGCTCAACTTGTCGTAAAAGGTTTTCGACAAGTTCAAGGAGTTGACTATGATGAGACTTTCTCACCCGTAGCGATGCTTAATTCTGTCTGAATCATGTTAGCAATTGCCGCATTTTATGAAATCTGGCAAATGGATGTCAAGACTGCAATCCTTAATGGATTTTTTAAAGAAGAGTTGTATAGGATGCAACCAGAAGGTTTTATCGATCCTAATGGTGCTAACAAAGTGTGCAAGCTCTAGTGATCCATCTATGGACTGGTGCAAGCATCTCGGAGTTGGAATATACGCTTTGATGAGGTGATCAAAGCATATGGTTTTATACAGACTTATGGTGAAGCCTGTATTAACAAGAAAGTGAGTGGGAGCTCTATAGCATTTCTGATATTATATGTGGATGACATATTGCTGATTGGAAATGATATAGAATTTCTAGATAGCATAAAATGATACTTTGATAAGATTTTTTCAATAAAAGACCTCGATAAAGCTACTTATGTATTAGGAATCAAGATCTATAGAGATAGATCGAGACGCTTAATAGGACTTTCACAAAGCACATACCTTGACAAAGTTTTCAAGAAATTCAAAATGGACCAGTCAAAGAAAGGGTTCTTGCCTGCATTGCAAGGTATGAAGTTGGGTAAGACTCAAAACCCGACCACAACAGAAGATAGAGAGAGAATGAAAGTCATTCCCTATGCCTCAGCCATAGGTTCTATAAAGTATGCCATGCTGTGTACCAGACCTATTGTGTACCTTGCCATGAGTTTGGCAAGGGGGTACAATAGTGATCCAGGAGTAGATCACTGGACAACGGTCAAAATTTATCCTTAGTTACCTAAGAGGACTAAGGAAATATTTCTCGGTTATGGAGGTGATAAAGGGTTCGTCGTAAAGGGTTACACTGAGGCAAGCTTTGACACCAATTCAGATGACTCAGAGTCTCAATCTAGATACATATTGATGGTGGGATCAATTAGCTAGAGTAGCACCATGCAGAGCATTGTAGACATAGAAATTTGCAAATATACATATGGATCTGAATGTGACAGGCGCATTGACTAAACTTCTCTCACAAGAAAAACATGATCACACCTTAGTACTCTCTGGGTGTTAATCACATGGCAATGTGAACTAGATTACTCACTCTAGTGAACCCTTTGGGTGTTGGTCACATGACGATGTGAACTATTGGTGTTAAATCACATGGCGATATGAACTAGATTATTGACTCTAGTGCAAGTGGGAGACTGAAGGAAATATGCCCTAGAGGCAATAATAAAGTTGTTATTTTATATTTCCTTATTCATGATAAATGTTTATTATTCATGCTAGAATTGTATTGATCGGAAACTTGAATACATGTGTGAATACATAAACAAATACAGTGTCCCTAGTAAGCCTCTACTAGACTAGCTCATTAATCAAAGATGATTAAGGTTTCGTAACCATGGACATAAGTTGTCATTTGATAACGGGATCACATCATTAGGAGAATGATGTGATGGACAAAACTCATCCGTTAGCTTAGCATAATGATTGTTCAGTTTTATTGCTATTGCTTTCTTCATGTCAAATACATATTCCTTCGACTATGAGATTATGCAACTCCTGAATACCGCAGGAATGCCTTATGTGCTATCAAACGTCACAACGTAACTGGGTGATTATAAAGATGCTCTATAGGTATCTCCTAAGGTGTTTGTTGAGTTGGCATAGATTGAGACTAGGATTTGTCACTCCGAGTTTCGGAGAGGTATCAATGGGCCCTCTCGGCAATACACATCATAAGAAGCCTTGCAAGCAAAGTGACTAATGAGTTGTGACCGACTGTTGTTCGGAGTCCCGGATGTGATCACAGACATGACGAGGAGTCTCTAAATGGTCGAGAGGTAAAGATTGATATATAGGACGATAGTATTCGGTGTTAGCCGTGTGCGGCGCCTCCCTCCATAGTTTACACCCCCGGTCATATTCTCACGGTGCTTAGGCGAAGCCCTGAGAGGATCAAGTCACCATCACCGTCACCACACCATTGTGCTGACGGAACTCATCTATTTCCTCGACATCTTACTGTATCAAGAAGACAAGGGACGTCACCGAGCTGAACGTGTGCAGAACTCGGAGGTGCCGTACGTTCGGTACTCAATCGGTGGAACGCGAAGAAAGTTCGACTATACATCAACCGCATTGTAAAACGCTTCCGCTTACGGCCTATGAGGGTACGTAGACACACTCTCCCCCTCGTTGCTATGCATATCCATGGATAGATCATTGCATGTGCGTAGAATATTTTTTGTTTTCCATGCAACATTTCCCAACAAAAACCACTTTAATGGACCAAAACCCGACGGAGGGTTGATTTCTGAACTGAGTGATTAGTTCGGGGTGTAGGATGAGCAGTTTTGTAGTTGAGGGTTGAATGTTAAACCGAATGGTTAATTGAGGGTTGTAATGTGGACTTTTCTCTTTACCAATCTGCCTTTATCATTTTGGGGATATGCACTTGAAACAACAACATGTACACTAAACAGAGCACCGTATAAGTCTGTAGAGACAACACCATATGAGTTATGGAATGGGAAGAAACCCATTTTTCGCATCTCAAGATTTGGGGTTGCAAGACATATGTAAAACGTTTACAACCAAATAAGCTCAACCCCAAAGCAAACAAATGTTACTTTGTAGGTTATCCCAAAGAAATAGTTGGGCATTCCTTCTATCAAAATTCCGAAGAGAAAGTGTTTGTCGCTAAAAATGGGCACTTTCTCGAGAAGGAATTTCTCGCTAAAGCAGTAAGTGGGAGGATAGTATGGCTCGATGAGATTCTTGAATCTCCGAAAGTGAGAAATAGCAAAACAGAATCTGTTCCAGAAACTGTCTACACAAATGAACCGAAAACTACTACACCAGCTGCAGAAACTCCAGTTAAGACTGTAACTGAACTGCGTAGGTCAAGAAGAGTTATTGAACCTCCTGAATGGTTTCACAATGAAATATTCATCTTAGAGGAAGATGAACCTGCGCATTACAAGGAAGCGATGGCGGTGCCCCTCTCAAAACAATGGCTCAAAGCTATGCAATCTGAAATGGAGTCCATGTATGAGAATCAAGTTTGGAACTTGGTTGATCCTCCAGAGGGAGTAAAGCCCATACAATATAAATGGATCTTCAAGAGAAAAACAAATGCAAAGGCCTTTGCATCTTTGCCGTCTGCTGGCAGACGCCAAAGAGGCCTTTGTCGTACCTTATTCAGCCGGACATGTTGCAGTCTGCTGGTTGACGTCAAAGGTCTTTGCCGTCCGCCAGACATGCCTTTGTCGTCAGCCATGGCTAACGGCAAAGATCCTGATTCCAGTAGTGCATCTATAAAGCAAGGCTAGTTGCGAAAGGGTTTTCGCAAGTTGAGGGAGTTGATTATGATAAAACTTTCTCTCTAGTAGCAATGCTAAAGTCTGTACGGATTATGTTGGCTATAGTTGGAAATTTTGATTACCAGATGTGGAAAATGGCTGTCAAAACTGCTTTCCTAAATGGAAATCTGAAAGAGGATGTATACATGATATAACCAGAAGGTTTTGTTGATCCAAAGGATGCTAGAAAGGTATGCCAACTTCAAAGGTCAATCTATGTTTGAAGCAAAGCCTCAAGGATTTGGAATCAACATTTTGATGAAGTGGTAAAAGAGTTTAGCTTCATTAGAAATGATGAACAAGCTTGCGTATCCAAGAAGTTTAGTCGGAGCTCTGCAGCATTTAAGATATTATTTGTAGATGGCATATTGTTGATTGGGAATGATACTAAGTATCTTGGCACAATAAAAGACTATTTGAAGAGTGTGTTTTCAGTGAAAGACTTAGGTGAAGATGCATATATATTGGGCATAAAGATCTATAGAGATAGATCAAGACGTATAATAGCATTAAGCTAAAGCACGTACATAGGTTTTAAAGAGGTTTAAAATGGAGAATGCAAACAAAGGATTTCTCCCAATGTCACATGGTATAACACCTAGCGGAAATCAATGTCCCAAGACAGTTGATGCGTGAGTGCAAATGAACGGAGTACCATATGCCTTTGCTATTGGCTCCATCATGTGTGCTATGATTTATACAAGACCAGATGTTTCTTATGCGCTAAGTGTTAGTACCAGATACCAGCGTGATCCAGGATTGGCTCACTAGACAACAGTAAAGAATATTCTTAAGTACCTTGGAAGAACAAAGGTCATTCTCCTTGTTTATGGAGCGAATGAAGAACTCGTTGTAAATGGTTACACCGATGCTAGCTTGACTGACACAGATGACTATAAATCTCAATCAAGTTATGTTTTTACACTTAGTGGTGGTGGGGTTGCTTGGAAGAGTTTCAAACAAAACACAGTTGCAGATTCTACGACGGAAGCAAAGTATATTGCAGCTTCGGAAGCTTCAAATGAGGCATTCTAGATCATGAAGTTTCTTGAATAAATTGGTGTTGTCCCAAGTGTCATGAATCCAATGGCTCTCTATTGTGATAGTAGTGATGCCGTTGCTCAAGCAAAGGAACCAAGATCGCACATGAAGACTAGACACAATTGAACGCAAGTATCACATTGTCTGACAGTATGTTGAGAAGGGCTATGTGAATATTCCCAAGATTCACACGGATTTGAATTGTCAAACCAGATGATGAAGGCTCTACCACAAGCAAGCAAGAGCAACACCGGATAGCCATAGGTGTTAAAGAGACTATGTAAAGTAGATTATTCACTCTAGTGCAAGTGGGAGAGTGTTGGAAATATGCCCTAGAAGCAATAATATTTGTATTAGTATATTTTCATATCCATAATTAAGAGTTTATATTCTATGCTATAACTGTTATGATCCTGAATATGTGATTCAGTGGAAAAATCATATGCACATATGGAATGATAAACGATAAATAAAAGGTTCCTAGTCTCGCCTCTAAGACTAGATCAAGTGTTGTTGGTGATCATGTTTTCTGGATCTTAGGATATCGTTAAGTGTAACGATGGTCCTAAAACAACATAGAGATTATGACGTTGGAAGAACGGTCATATTGAATCGACCCAATCTTGTTTGTTATGAATTGAGTTAATATCGTCTATAATCAATTGTAATAACATGGAGTGTTAATGTGTGATTTTGCTCCTTAAAACATGAGAGTACCGTAGTCACTTCTTACCGTACGGTTGGCTTTGGGGTTGCTCAAACGTCATCTGTAACACGGTGATCAGAACAACAACTTACAGGTTCATCGGAAAGTTTGACAAGGGACTAGATAGCTTGAGAGTGGGATTTGCTCCTCCGGCGATGGAGAGATGGTCTTAGGGACCTCTTGGTGTGACAGCATCAATCACCGTCTGACCAGACACATGTGTGCCAGAACACAATAACGACAAAGAAGAACAAAATCGGTAACGAGGATTTTGGTATAGTAAGCATGGTGATGACTCAGGAGGATACTGATGCATCTCAGGTTTTGCGAAGTATCGTGAAGCAAAGGGAACATCACATAATAACCAAAGGATCACTCGAACATCATTTGTGTGCTCATAGGATGGACGTTTGCGGTCCCGCTGTCGGTCATTGAACGAACGGTTTCGTTCATGTCTATGAGTTACCGAACCTACGGGGTTACAAGCTTAAGGCAATCATGATCTGTTGAGTGTTACTAGGATGGGAGTCATGAGAATATATTTGTGGAATTATTTCATGAATATTCGGAATAGTTCCGAGAGGATCCAGAAGCGTTTCGAGGTCACCGGAGGGGTTTCGGTGAGTATCGGGTAATACCGGGTATTACCGATAAATTATATATAGGTGGAAAAAAATTCGGAGATGTTAAAAATATTTTTTGAGGGGTTGTTATATATATATATATAATGGTCTAGGAGTATTTAGAATATTATATATTTAAATAAATATCAACGGGCCTAAAAAGGCTAAGAGGTGGAAGGCAACTTGGGCCAAAAAGGCCCAAGTGGGAAATTGCCTCCTTCCCTAAGGAAGGAGGCCAAATCAAGAGAGGGAGAGGACTCCTACTCCCCCTCCTAGGCTGGCGCACCAAGGGGGACTTTCACCCTTGGTGGCAGCCATCCCTCTCCCCTCCAACCTATATGTACATGAGGATTTGTGCTCTTTTTTCATATAAGTTTTGGAGCCTCCTCTAGTTCTTCTAGTTCTTGTTCTACTCGGTCCTATTTGACTAATTAGAACTAGACTAATCCTCTTGTCCTCATAATTAGTAGTCTAGTGCGATTCTAATCTCCTCCCTCTAATTCTCCAGCGACGATTACTTCCGTAAGGCGAAGAGCTACCGGATCATGAAGGATGCATGCGTGCAACCAAGTAGAGAGGTCGTGCTTTCGATCTTCTGTTCGAGAGACTATTCATGAGCGGTACGAGGGACACCAAGTACGATCTACACCGACACGTTCTTCTTCCCCTGCAACTCAGTGATGGTAACGATCGTGATCCAACCCATTATGCATCTTCATATTGCTGTTGGGTGATCGTAGGTGCAATTTTTTTTGTTTTCTACTATGTTTCCCCAGAAAATATAACCATAGCATTAAACATATGGATCCAAAACAGCCCCTCATAGAACAATTCATAAACTGGGGTTTAGGCTTCAGTCATTCCCGCAACCAATCATCTACAAACTAATTTCACAATGCCTTCCCCTAGGCCAAAATATGGTGAAGTGTCATGTAGTCGACGTTCACATGACACTGAGGAGTAACAACACAACATATATCAAACATTGAACAATGATCAACTTTGCATGAATAATAATAAGAAGACTTCTCCATGTCCTCAAGAACAAATAGAACTACTCAAAACTCATAATATTGAACATGTTCAGTAGGCATAAATATGCAATCAACAATATGAACATATGGATCTTCCACCAAGTAAACCAACTAGCATCAACTACAAGATGCAACCAACACTACTACACACCCCTAGGTCCCAGTCTGAGGTTTAATACAAAGATTGAGCACAAGAGATGTACTAAGGCTTGGAGATGAGATGGTGGAGGTGAAGACGTTGATGAAGATGACGCCTCCCACGATTAGAGGAACGTTTGTGGTGATGATGGCTTTGAATTTCCCCTCCCGGAGGGAAGTTTCCCGGCGGAGTCGCTCCATCAGAGAGCAAAAGTTATCCGCCTCGAGACGGTGGCGACTCATCCCGAAAGTCTTCCTATGATTTTTTTCTAGGGTAAATTGCCTCATATAGGAGGATGGCGTCAGCCGTGGGCCTCTATGGGTCCCACAAGCCACCATGGCGCGCTAGGGGGGGGGGGAGGGGTAGGGCGCGCCCCTAGCTTGTGGGCCATCGAGGTTCCTCTCTGGTACTTCTTCCTTCCAGTATTTTTTATATATTCCAAAATAAATCTCCATAAATTTTCACATCATTTTGAGCTTTAGAGAATTGCCATCCGTTGTATATTTTTCATGTCAGAATTCCAGCTGCCGGTAATGTCCCTCTTTTGATGTATCTTGCATTTTAAGAGAGAAAAGGCATTAGAATTGCATCATAATATGAAATATAACTTCAAAATAATATAAGTAATAGTAGGAAATAATGACGCAAAAATGGACGTATCACTCCCTCTCTACAGTGTCGCTCACCCTTCGAACCCTCATCTCCGTTGCATGGTGCAGAATAAGTCAAATCCCGCACCGCCTCCTCTCTTGGATGAATACCATGCGCGACCAAAGGGACCCACCAGGGCGATTACTTAGTCAAAATCGTTGGTAAAAATCTAAAATTGAACACCTCAATTTTATTGTGGGAGCTTCTAATCCTTGGGAGCTTAGTGAATTAAAGGATTCAATGGTGTGTTTGTCTGTGCTTCTTAAAATGACTTTCCATGAAAACATGTTCTCGCCTGCTTCAAAGGGGACCAATAGTATTTACTGCAATGCAGTTTCAGAGCTCTCTCGTAACCTCGCTTCCCTTTCAGTTCCCGCGGGTGCCTTGATCGGTCCCTCAATGCATGTTGACACTTGCTATCTCACCCACCCAAAAACAGTGTCATGTCAGACTAAGACATCATCCACCCTCTTTTCCATTATAGCAGCTTCCCTTCAATAGCCATCTCACACGCACTTATGTTTGAGTCATAGCCCAAACAAACAAAGCGTTTGTTCCCTTTTTGGGTATACCTAAAATTAGGGGAAATAACACACTAGGGACCCATTTGGAACATAGGAAATTAAAATAAATAAGAAAAATTGAGATGTAATGTATCTTTAGTTCTTACATGAACCAAAAGAACATAAAAACTACAATTTTGTCTTCTAAATGTTACAAAAGGAAAATCGGGGCATTGTAGGCACAAAGATAAGAAATATATATAAGGTTGGTCTCTTCTAAAATTCCTATGCAATAGACGATTCTATTGGAATCTCGTATGAACATATAACGTGATATAATTTGTTTTTGATGGTGTCAGATGAATTTCCCTATAAGATTTATATTGTTCAATTTCCCCTTTTGTTCCAATTAAGGCCTAAGAATCCAAAATTAGCAACCATTGTTGCCGGTGTTCTTAGACCGACACTACCATCGAGTGATGACAAATTTTGTTCGGAGGGGAGTGAGAGTGGGATGGTAGCACATGAGATAAGCAGTTTACTCAGGTTCGAGCCCTCATTGGAGAGCTAACACCCTACTCCTACCTAGGGTGGTTACATGACTCGAGTGCTCGCTGACGATCGAGAAGATCGCTGGAGAGAGGTCTTTCTTGGATTACAAGTTCCTAGCCGCGATGACAACTGCAGAAGAAGGGGCTAGGTGGAAACTCTAGCGTTAGATGGCTACATAATGTATTAGGTACTTAGGTCTCTCCCGAGAGGGACCTAACTCGCCTTGTATACTCGTTTGAACTAGGGTTACATGGCTCAGATTGTACTAGAGAATGGCTCGTGCCACTTGGTCTAGCCGGACCATGTCATGCGTCGGTGGGTCTCCATGTCTTTGCGTTCCAAGTAGGGGCGGCATCTAGCTGGCACCCTGACCCGAGTGGCTGAATCGAGACAATCGGAGACAATGTAGCCAACCTATTGCTTGGTTGATGGCATCTGAGTGTCATATCCTTGCCAGTCGCTCCTTAGTGTCACTTGTCTTGCCTGTCAAGATGCGAGCGGGAATTGTTGAATTCCTGAAAGACAGAGAATGCAAAAATCATAGCGGCTCCAACCTCGCATGGGTAGGAGCATTGTGGCGGTTGAGCTACTATCAAGTGAGAGCATTGTGGCAGTTGAGCCACTATCGAGTAAGATTCAGTGGTATCTACTTCATCCCAGCCCCGGGGGGGGGGGCTAGTGGTCCATTGTAGAGCACACCATGCTTTCGAGCGGAGTCCTGAGTGGCGCATGTCATACCAAACGGGGCTTTCCCAACCAACATCGTGGAGGAACAACATCACATCTCTTTTTGGAACCAAGTATCAGGTCTCGGTGCCTGACACCTCTTGTTAGGGGGTCAACTTGTGCTCCATGGAGGACCATGATCGCCCTTCATTCAGGCGTGGCCCGAGCAGCCTGGGACCATGGAGGTCAGCTACATGTACCGATGTACTCATGATTGATGGCGCCCGAGTCATGAAGGTTTTAGTTCTCGCCTAGTGCCCATAGGGGGTTCGCCTATCGGGTGCCATTGTCACACCCGAGTTTTGCATGATGTCACAGAACACCCAAACACTTCTATGACACGTTAGGGTCCATGCAGCTCCAAGATCTTGAATTGGTCGGGTGGGAGGACCGAACAGGTGCATCCCTTGGTCTCGCCTTGGTCTTTGAGGTGGGGCCGTTAATCCATCGTCTTCCTAACAGTCTTCGAGAGGTCATGCACATCATGGGGAGGTAGCCGCTGATGCGTGGCACTCGATAGGATGTGACACTTGGGGTTTCTCTCCCACCCCTATGTAAATCGGGGAAGGGCTGGGAAAAGGTGTGTCCTTGTACCTGCAAATTCACCTGCACCAGACCCTCTCATAGTACCGCGCTCTGGCCAAACTCGTCGTGCTCCGGACTCCCATCATAGCCATCGTCGCTCGCTTGATCTTCCTGTTCGGCGACCGCCGCCACTCGTTCTGCCCACCACCGTTTGCGCGGCTCTAGGTCTGCGCTCCACCCACCTCTTTCTCGACGTCATGGGTTGCCCTCCGACGCAACACGTGGTGCGGCGGAGTATTAGGCGACAATGCCGGCAGCGTCGATGGTGTCCATCGTGACAGCCGAGCAACTGCAAATCTATTAGTGTTGTTAGTGATTGTGAAAAAAAATGATAATAACAATAGAAGAAGTGATGGGATTTAAAAGTCTATTATGCCCTCTATCTCAAAGGATGGTGCGTATTAGATTTTTATTCACACCCAAATCTTGTAAATTTTGATCAAGCTTATAGGTTTCTTAGAATGCCAAATCAATATTATTAGATTCATTATGAAATGTATTTTCATATGATACATACTCCCTCCGTTCCTAAATAATTGTCTTTCTAGAGATTTCAACAAGTGACTACATACAGAGCAAAATAAGTGAATCTACACTCTAAAATATGTCTACATACATCCGTATGTTGTGTCTATTTGAAATGCCTAGAAAGACAACTATTTAGGAACGGAGGGAGTATTTCATATTGTAGACATAGATAATTTTCTCAATAAATTTGGTTAAAGTTCGTGACTTTCAATACACGTGGGTGGCAAGTTTCGCTGCAAACTGAAATTGTGTAGAACCAAAGAAGCGAACCGATCGTCTTTGCCATCTGCCGTCGACTCTCTCCTTCCAACCCCCGGTTCTTTCCCCTTTGCCATCTGCCGTCTCAAAGTCTCGAGCGCACCCTGTTCCTACTCCGCTCCGCCGAGACCTCGCCGCCGGCGACTCGGGATCTAAACCCTACACCTACACCTACACCTACACCACAACGCACTGAAGAACAAGGCGCAGTAACAGCAGAAATGGTGCTGATCCCTCTCATCCGGGATTACATCGACCGCATGCTCCAGGACATCTCCGGCATGAAGGTCCTCATCCTCGACCCCCAAACCGTACGTACGCGCCCCCCGAAACCCTAGCCCTGGCAGGCCTCTGCTCCTCCCCATTTTTCTCACCAGATCCGCGGGCTCGTTCCAGGTGGGGATGGTTAGCGTAGTGTACAGCCAGTCGGATCTCCTGCGGAAAGAGGTGTTCCTCGTGGAGACGGTCGACGACGCCTCCAGCTCCAGGGCGTCCATGGCGCACCTAAAGGCCGTCTACTTCCTCCGCCCGTCCTCTGACAACGTCCAGAAGCTTCGCCGCCACCTCTCTGCGCCGCGATTTGCCGAGTGCCACCTCTGTGCGTAATTGATCCCCATTTGTTATATTCAACCCGTGAACTTGCTACATTCCTGTTAGTTCACGTCTTTTCTCAGTTTTCTGTGTGTTTTACTTTGAGAAGATCAGAAGAGTTGATTGCGATGGGGATGCAAACAATTTGGTAGACAACCCCAACAAAATGAAAACCAGCACATGAAGATTGGGGCAAGCAAGATACTAAAGCAACTACTCAAGACTACTTGCTCTTTTCTGGAAAACATGTTGCTCACCCTACTGTCTAAGAAGTTTTTAAAGTTACGCGTAACTAGAAATAATAAAATTAAAATCAATACAATGTAGCAGTTTGGGTGATAGTGTTGTACCTTGTGGCGGGGTCTGAAAGAGGGACAAATGCTTGGCTTGTCGCAGTAGAGTTTTGCTGATTTTGTTCATTTATTGTTTGTTTCCTTGCAGTCTTCTCCAATATATTGAAGATTCCACAGATTCAGGTGCTTGCCGATTCTGATGAGCAGGAGGTTGTGCAGCAAATTCAGGTATATGTCGTTCATGATTGTAAGTACACATTGGAATGAAGTGTTTGATAGTTGAAAGGGAGGATGGAGTTGGTATATGAATGCTGTTTTGTTTTGCAGGAGTTCTATGCTGACTTTTGTGCCATTGATCCTTTCCATTTCACTCTGAATATACACAATAACCACATCTACATGCTTCCAACGGTGGTTGATCCTCCTGGTATGCAAAGCTTCTGCGATCGAGCTGTTGATGGCATCGCTTCTGTCTTCCTGGCTCTGAAGCGTCGCCCTGTTATTAGATACCAAAGGACATCAGATGTTGCAAAAAGGATTGCACAAGAAACTACGGTGGGTCCACTGTCAATATTAAATATTACTACATGGAGACCATGAAAAAAAATCATCAACTTAGGATTTCAGCACATGTCAATATAAATATTTTTTTTGGCAAGAATATTAAATATTACAACATGAAGCATTCTAGAGAAATCTTTTTACATGCTTATCCCAATGATTGAAACTGTTGAAAGATCACTGTCAACTATTATATATTTGTTACTGTAGCACATCTTCAGGTGTTAACTCACTAGAAAACAGAAACACTTAACCTTTATACAGTAGTGATGATGCCTCATGCCTACACTGACACATGGTTCTTTTCGTACTCTTTTGATTATTCTATTCATATCTGCTTTCTGTGCTGTGATCCACATCACTTATGCCCGTCCGATTGTACTTCCATTGTCTGATCTTGAAGGCATGGTTACATATAGCCTCTTCTTCCTCCCAAGCGATATGTTCATCTCTGCACACACTGCAAGCTAGTCCTAGGTGGATTTTTGTGCAGTTCTTACTGAAAGCTTGAATTTCTTTTATACCTTTTCATTATTTATCAATGATCTTAAGTTACACAACGTGAATCTAGGCTTTTATTGTTAGAGCATGTTAGAATGGTTTATTTATCAATTAAAGTTGCATCGATTGTAAGTTTGTCTCAGATAGGTATTCTCCGGGACTGCTTAGAATTGTTGAACCAACAATGAGATTACGAAGGGAGTTAGTATGGCTCTGACCCATTGAACCAACAATGAGATAATGAGAATACAACCAAAAAAGTTGTAGTTAAATTTTATTCATGTGAAGGGGTGGAGTGGTACGAGTATAAGGGCAGTAGTTTCCAATTTATCTAAATGAGTGCCTCTGGGTGGCACTATGTTACAATCATTGGTCAATTATGCATGTTTTAGAGAATTTTCATGATAAACTTCATATTCTACAAACGGGAGTAGGAAGAAGTGCAATTTATAGAAGTAGAGGAAGATTGAAAATCTGTTCTGTGCCACAAAATGTACGCAATTCTGTATCATAATTATGCCTTACTTCTGTTTTAAGGATTTTGTGATGCCATTGTGACTTCTGTTTGGAATACTTGTTGCTCATGCACTTACAATTTGGAATGTGCAGAGGTTGATGTATGAGCAGGAAAGTGGCCTGTTTGATTTTAGAAGAACTGAAAACTCTTCCTTATTATTAGTGATTGACAGAAGGGATGATCCTGTTACTCCGTTACTTAATCAGTGGACATATCAGGTACTCTAAAAGATTATAATCTGTGGCTGTTTTGAATGTACTTTTCTATTGATTTGTTTACAAATTTGAATTCATAGGCGATGGTCCATGAGCTTATTGGAATTGAGAACAACAAAGTTGATCTCAAGGAGTTCGCTAATGTCCCTAAAGATCAGCAGGTTGAGAAGTGTTGAATTTCTTCTTTTCATACCATGTTAAAACACTGCATGAACTTTCTTCAAATATGATTAATGTGAAATATGCTGATATAGGAGGTGGTTCTATCAGCAGTACAAGATGACTTTTTTAGAGTGAACATGTTTGAGAATTTTGGAGACCTTGGTATGAATGTTAAAAGAATGGTAGATGACTTTCAACATCTTTCAAAAAGCAGCCAGAATTTTCAGAGTATAGGTAAGTGATATGGATTTTTGCTTTTGTTGTTTCCTATGAAAGAAATGGATCACGGAGAAATTGTGTCTATTTACCTAGTTTTTTTCATTTCATTTGTAATTTCACACCTTATACTTAAATATTGTCTTCTTATCCTCAACTAGTTTGATTTCTTTGAATAATTAAAAAAGGGCAGCCCCAGTGCATGTAGCTCCCGCTTGCGCAGGGTCTGGGGAAGGGTCCGACCACTTTGGGTCTATTGTACGCAGCCTTTCCCTACATTTCTGCAAGAGGCTGTTTCCAGGACTTGAACCCGTGACCTCTTTCCCTACATTTCTTTGAATAATTAATCTTGCTATAATATCCTTACTATCATATTAGTTATTTGTTATTGGTACTTTTATGAACAAGTGCATCTAATGATTTAAGTGTTGAACTTATTGTGTTCCTGTCCTCTCCTTACTATGTTATGGTGTCAGTTTATATTTTAAAACATGAATATTTTCATAAAAAACTATCCTCTTTTAGTAGCTGCAGTCGAACAAAATCTTAGCGCTTGTTGAATAGATGGCCCATAAGCCCATAACTAACAATCCAACATGCTATGAAATTTTTTTTTTTGGGGGGGGGGGGGGGGGGGGGGTAGTGGAATGCAAATAACTGTAATAGGCTGTGGGTCATAAAAGGGGATCAGGAAGAAGATATCTGTCATGTGGGGCCGCACATATGTGCGCTGCTGCAAGGTGCCTGGAGGGCAGCCACCCTGATCTCCACCCTATGGGATCTGTTCGCATTAAGCTAGGTCAGGAGAAGCACCTTACTAGTTGTTTGTTCTTACCATATTGGGAGAAAGCACCTGATTAGTAACTAGTAGTCCGTGTCAGTTTAGGCTATGTTTCTATTATGCAGTGCATCACTTATATATAAAGTGGCGTAGGCTGTAGCTTAAAGAAGATTAGGCTCCATGCACAGCAGCAACCCAGGTTGCCAGAGTTCGCCACCACAGCCGTCCAGAAGCCCAAGTAACCTCGCCCTCGCCCTGAAATCCAGCACGAGTACTACCTTTGAAATCTTGGATGTGACAATACTAGTTCTCGAACATTATGCCAATGTCACTTTGTACAATACGGTTTGTTGGTTTATAGTCTGAAATATATGTGTTTTGTGCTTTGTTTTAAACTCCGAATGCCTGATATGCTAATGGTTGTAGATGATATGGCAAAATTTGTGAGCAACTATCCTGAATATCGAAAGACACATGGAAATGTGACAAAGCATGTTGCTTTGGTGAGCGAGATGAGCAGAATGGTGGAGGAAAGGAAGCTTATGCAAGTTTCACAGACGGAACAAGAGCTAGCATGTGCAAGTGGACAAGCAGCAGCCTTCGAGGTATTCATTTGATGCCCGGAAACTATTTCACGCCTTTCAGGGTAACTTGGTCTTGGTATAGCTTGATTTTAGAGCTAGTTATGAAATGTAAAGCTGCTGCTATGTTTGTGATGTAAGACTGCTAACTTTTACATCTCAAATATTGCTTTGCTATTGAACCCACCCCCCCCCCCCCCCCCCCCCCCCCCCTCCCCTCTTGCCCCCCTATTTATATATCGTTTTGAAACCATTCTACTCTTGTTGTTGCTTTGACCAGTCAATAGCCATGTAAGTCGAATTGTGCCTCCCCTTAGAAGCAGCTTAAGGAGTTGATTTTTCTTTAGAAGAAAATTTACATTTCTGTTGCTGTGACCACTGCCATCAGCTAGTGTTCAAACCATACCTATTCTTGGAACTGCTGACCTATCTGTTGACTTGCTCATTAAGATAGAAGTACATTATGTATGAGAAGGCTCATTTGTCTGATCAGTTTGATGCTAGTTGAATTAATGTGAGTAGGGTTTACTCCACAGAGAAACTGACCAGTTGATTATTTTTGCCAATCATTGACCAGTTGCTTTTTTGCAGGCTGTTACTTCCTTACTTAACAATGAAAGTGTATCTGATATTGATCGTTTGCGACTTGTAATGCTCTATGCTTTGCGGTATGAAAAAGAGAGTCCAGTTCAGTTGATGCAGCTTTTCAACAAATTGGCTTCTCGCTCTGCTAAATACAAGTCGGGGGTATGTGAACTGTACTAGTTCTTGTGGTAAAACATTTCTCCTTGTTTTCTTTGCACATGTTGCTTTATTTCTTTTTCAGTTAATGGTCTTTCTAGTTCTTCAATGGAAGTTAGTTTTTATTTGTACTGTTTAAAGCGTAATGAATTGCAGTTTAATGCATCATTGAACCATTTCTTCTGTTTCTTGTTAACTACTCCTTCCGTCCCATAATATAAGATGTTATTTCGGTTGTAATAAATCTTATATTATGGGACGGAGGGAGTACCTTCTTGCTGTCCAATGGACTGAAAGTGCTGATCCATTGTTTGCTCTGGCTACAGCCAATATGGTATTGATTGTTTTCTGAATTCTAAATACCAAAGTTGAAGCAACACAAGGTTGTGGAGGAGCAACTCCACCTTGCTGGTACAAAGTGTTGAAGGAACTACTTCAACATGATGTGCTCGATATCACTCTAGAGGCGATAGGCCGATATGTCATGAGTGCAAGTGCAATACCAGAACTCCTAGAATACAAGATCTAAGATCTTAAGATAAGAACACGAAGTTCTTTTAAGTGTAATTGGTACGTAGTTTGAGTTACAAACCTAGAGGTGAGGGCTTCTATGTATAGGCTTTGTGAAGCCTTCACATCTCAGCTTCTACTCATAGCTAGAAGACTAGAAAATATTACTTAAAGGTCAAGACATCTCAGCTTCTACTCATAGATAGAAGACTCTACTCGAAGGGAGTATTACTTAAAGGTTAAGAAAACAAATACAGCAACATATGACTGAAGGACCAACTTATCTAGAATGGAATAGAAATATGTAGAAGTCAATTTGATTTTTGTTTTTTTCCCTCTACTGTTCCTTACAATTATCCCATAGTTCTTTGGAACTTAGCCTTGAGTTATCTTCATAGAGTGCTTGTTCTGGATGGTAGAGAGTCAAGTCTTCAATATTGAATGTTTTGGGTATACCCATCTTGCTCGGAAGATATATCACATAAGCATTATCATTTATCTTCTTTAAAATAAGGAATGGGCCATACTTTCTTTGTCCAAGTTTCCCATTGAACACCTAAAGGTAGCCTTTCTTTTCTGAGATGTACTATCATCTTATCACCTTCATAGGAGGAGGATTTCATCCTCCTTTTGCAGCCAGCTAACCGTTTGTACTTCTGATTTTGTGCTTCCAAAACACTGCAAATTTCTTTGAATAATCCATTGTAGTTATCAGCAAAGTACAATGCTGATTTTGAGTCCCCCCTTGATGGTAGCTTCACCAGTTCCACCACATGTGTTGGAACTTTAAAGAGAAAATAACTCCTGCTTGGAGTTATTGGAGAACTCAGCAAAAGATAAAGCAAAATCCCATTGTTCCTTTCTTTCCGCACATATGCAACAGACCAGATTACCCAAAAACTTCTGCACCATTTCTGTTTGTGGATGTACAGTACTAGAAGATTTTAATTCAGTGTTGAATGCGTCCACCAAGTGAGCCAATATGCAGCAAGAAACTTTCTATCACGATCTGAGACGATTGACCTTGGAAAACCATGAAGTCTGAACTGTGAACACTTCACGGAAGAGTAGCTTTGTCACATGACGAGCATTGCGGTATGGAATTAAATGAACCATTTTAGAGATCTGTTGGCCACCACAAACAGATCAATTCCTCGTCCGTTCTTGGCAAACCACAAGACGAAGTCCATACTCCATAGAGATGTTCTCCCATGCAGCAGCAGGAACATGCAAAGGCATGTATAACCACGTGTTTTGGACCTAGCCTTTGCAAGTTTCACATATGGGGCACCTTTGGACAAACTCTCCAGCATCTCCTTTTAGTTGTGACCAAAAGTAACGAGCCTCCAGGTTAGCTAATAGTATTGTCGCGTCTAACATGGCCACTAAGATAACTTAAATGGAGCTTTCTGATCAGCTTGTCACATAGGGTGTGTTTGGTAGCTGTTCTCATCCTAGCATGGCTGTTCCCCTTTGAGGAGAGAATTCCTTATTTGGCCCTTTCTTAAAGTTTGGTTCCCTATTTGGCCCAAAATAAAATTTTCTTCTCTATTTGACACCTAAAGTATTTTTTGTTCCTTATATGACACTTCTGTCTATTTTAGACACTAACAGTGTTATGTGTAAGGCGAAAAGACCGTTTTACCCCTAATGTATTGTGTAACTATTCTACATGTAGTAAAAAGACAATCAGTTCATCCATGTTTTAGGGATGTATGCTCTAATAATTTGGTTAGATCATCCATACGCGCATATGCTGCCTCTTGTCACATGGATCCATCTGATCGATAGATCAAACTTCAGCCGCAACGCACGTACGTTCCGTGACTTCCGTCGTTTCGTTCCCTAATCCCTAAGCTAATTCGTATCTTTTAGCTTCGACTGATTCGTCGACTCGGAGGCAATCGCTTCTGCAGCCAACCAGGCAAAGCCAGACGCGGTGCCGGACGCCACCATGACGGCAAACGCTGCACGTATACACGATCTGCATTAAACATGTATTTACGTTCAAGCCGCCGGCTAACACACACGCGAGGCATACAACATACGAGATTTTAGTGGCCACAGCCACATGCTTGTTGTTTCTTTCTTTGTATTGATGATGATCAGGGTACAAGAATATTACAGGGGCAATATGGTCTTTTTACCTCTCACTTAACACCGTTAGTGTCTAAAATGGACGAAAGTGTCATATAAGGAACAAAAATTACTTTTGCTGTCAAATAGGGAAGAAAATTTTATTTGGGCCAAATAAGGAACCAAATTTTAAGAAAGGGCCAAATAAGGAATTCTCCCCCCTTTGAGACATGCTGAGTACATGCAACTGCTGATGTTTGGTAGCTCTGTATGTACTGAGACATGCTGAGTTGAGACTTTGTTTGGTAGCCTGCATCTGGTTAGACATGCTGGGCTGAGACTCTGTTTGGTGGCCTGTATCTGAGGTAGATGTGGTTACCTCCTCTTAAGGTTGTAAGGATACCACAATAGTTACAAACACATCATAAAGAAAAATTGTGTGCACAATTAAATGGAGTTCTTGGCGCCAATACAACATTCAACCAATATTTCAACTACATGTAAATATGAAAAAAACATATTCAACACTTGACTAATAATAGGCATTACAAAAAGGATAAAATAACACAACATATGATCAATTGTATTAGCACATCCGAAAATAAGTTTGCCATGTCTGAAATTTATACATATACATACTACTTTACTAGACAGTGCTTTATCTCTGAAATTAGCACATCTATGAAACTAGTGTAATAGTGCCATGGTGTCCTACGACTTTGTACAAAATTGTGCTCTGCACAATGGCCGGAAATTCGAGCTAGTATGCACACAGCAAGCACATACGGCTGGATCGCCGGCGAGCTTGGACGGCGGCGAGCAGACGAGGCGTCGACCTAGGGCAGCGGTGACCTGGGCCGGAGGCAGCCACCAGGGGCGGCGAGGGAGAGCTTGGATAGGGGTGGCGGCGATGGTCACGGGGCGGCAACCAGGGATCCGGCAATTGCGCTTTGGTTCGCCGTTGTTGCGAGATAGGGAGAGAGAGTCGAGAGAGTGGCAGCGGTCATGGGGGAATTTTCCGTTTTGGGAGGTAACCCTAGCTCGTGGTGGGTCATGGGGAGATTTTCTCGGAGCCCTGAGCGAGAGTAGTGAACGTCCATCTAGGTGTTCGCAAGTGAGCATGGTTGAGGGCCCTTTTTAGCATGAGTTGGACATAGCTGAGGAGAGCTCATAAACCCTACCAAATAGTGAAAAGTGGATTGGATAGGGAACTTTTAAGCTCATGCACCCTCCATGCATCCTACCAAACACACCCATAGTGAACTTCTTGGGATGCACAGACGATCATTCTTGAAGAGATAGCCATCTTGCACCAAATAATCTTCACCTGATGGCTGGCCCCTAATGTGCTTTACCCAAACATGGCCAAAGTCTTCAGCGGAGGTCCAGGTCGGAGCAGAGAAGGGCGGCGATGGAGGGTGCGAGGGGAGCTGGCGGGAGGGTGGCCGCGGAGGCGTTAGCAGCTGCGGGAGGGGCGACACTGGTGGAGCCTCTCTCATGTGTGGCTAGATAAGGCCTAGCATGGACAGAATATTCAAACTGCAAAAGCCGAGGCTTGATGTCTTGAACCCAAGATCTCTTAGTTCTGATACCATATTAAGTTTCATGCACTGAGTAGAACCAAAAGTCCGAACTGATGGAGAAGGTTGGGCAATCCACATATATATACTTTAACAGTTTTAGTGATAAGTTCTTATATTTTATATCTTCATTTCACCGCATGAACTCCATTATACAGCAGATCTCTAGAATCGATGGTACACATGGTTCTTCAGATTCTAGGAAATATAATTTCTGTAAACCAGACTACCCAGCATTCCTTGAAGTGAATTAAACATGATGTTAATTAGGCTTGAATACTATAAATTATCTTTTTACTCATGTTTAATAAACATAATTAATGGGATCTTCATCAGTTGTTTGTTTTGTTATTTATACTACAGGCAAAAGATGGAAGTAGTCAGTTGTATTTTTATTGGAGGTTTGGGTAAGTCTAATCTGTGTTACTACTTCTCTATGCAGCTTGTTCAATTCCTGCTTAAGCAGGCTGGTGTTGACAAAAGAACAGGCGACTTGTATGGGAACCGTGACCTATTAAATATTGCTCGCAACATGGCTCGTGGACTTAAGGTCGACACAAAAGTTTGTCCCCACAGTTATGTTACATTTTCGTAGCTTGCTCCTTATGCGCTTATTGGTTGCAGGGCGTTGAGAACGTATACACCCAACACCAGCCTCTGATCTTCCAAACGATGGAGGGAATTGTCAAGGGGCGATTACGGGATGCTGACTATCCACTTGTTGGCAACCATTTCCAGCAGGGCAGGTTGGTCAAACATGTGCCATGTTAAGTGTCTGTGAAACTACTTTCTGTAATTCACTAACTTGGTTTATTGATGGACGTGTACAGTCCGTCCTTGAGCACATCCTACAAAATAAAGCTAAATCATTGATAGGGTACACTTTAGCTTTTGTTTAGTTTTCAAAATGCAACGGGCTAATTTATTGAAGTGGTGGCATCCCCACAGGCCTCAAGATGTTGTGATATTCATCGTTGGTGGGACAACTTATGAGGAAGCAAGATCAGTAGCCCTTTATAATGCAGCAAATCCTGGAGTTCGTTTCTTCCTTGGAGGTTCAGTGGTTCTAAATTCTAAGAGGTATGTACTGTTTAACCATCAGTCTCCTTGCAGTGCTTCATAGTGTGATAACTCTATTTGGTGTTAGATATTTCCTTATTTTATTTTTACTTGAAACAGAATATTTGGATTACAATTTTTGCAGTTGGTTTCCATTAAATTAGATTTAGATGAGAGGGAATCATGATTTGATGGTGTTACCGATGACTTTGCAGATTTCTTGAAAACCTGGGGGAGGCACAAAGAATATCAAAGTCTAGCACTCTATTATGAGCATGCTGTTGTCCCCTCCTGCTGGAGGCTTGCGAGAATGTGATAATTGATAGTTTCACTGCATATATTCAGAGAGAATGCAATTTGTGGTAATTTCTGTAATGTATAGCTTTAGCTGTTAGTGCAATACCACAGCGTATCTATAGAGGGCTCAGCTTCTGTACATTTCACATTTTTTGTGATAATTTTTTACTACCCAGTTCCAGTCCAGTTGACACGATCGAGAAGTGGACTATACAGAAATCTTTTCTTGTCTATTTTGATGGAGCACCACACTGTTGTTGGGGATCCTGGAGATAAGTGTGTTTAATCCCCTAAATTATTAGGTTTGGGACACATTACCCCTAACCCTTATTTTCCGGGAGATACACATGAGGTTGAATTATTATGTTCAGTTTGGGCTTGACCATCTATCTGGCAACGTCGTGTGCTCCGTGGTTGTGTTGGTGTTGGAGCATCTCCAGCCGTTCGGTGCCCCCAGGGACCGAAATATCGTCTCCTGGGGGCTAGCCGGTGCTTTTTTCGCCGGTGGGGGCGGTCGGGTTCCCAACTGCTGCCCCAAGTTGGTCCCAGGCGCCGTTTTTTGAAATACAAATTCGGCCTTTTTTGAAAATACAAATTCGGCTAAATTTTGAAGAAAATGACATGAATTTGGATCAAATTCAGGCGATTTTCATTCATATTTGTACAAATTTAAAGACATAATTAAAAAACTAAAAAAACTATGCCGCCATTGACTTGAGCCTACTACATGTTCAGGAGCTTGTAGAAAGCGGTGCCGGCGCCGTCGTCCTGCACGCCATGCCATGCGCCTCGGTAGCCATGAGCTGTCGCTCAGGCGCGAGAAAGAGGGCGTCGGGTACTCCAACGCTGGCGCGTTGCCGCCCTCGATGTGCTTGAGGACGGCGTGGAGCGTGCGCTCGAGGACACCCCACCACTGACAGCGGTCGTCGGAGTTGTGGCACCCCCTTGGCGTCGGAGCGCCATTCGTGGACGCGAGCTGGTCGGCGTGGCGGCGTTGGAAGTACGCCGTCCACAGAACGTGGTTGTCGGGGACGTACTTCGGCTGCTGCCGCGCTTCCTCCGGCAGCGTCGCCAGGATCCGCGCGATCTCGCCACGGCGTTCAGCGTCGGAGGGCGGTGGGGGCACGGGGACGCTGCCGACGTTGAGCCTCCACGAGCCCGGCACGCACATGTTGGGCGGCGCTGGGTAGTTGGCCTCGTTGAGGAGGCGTGCCTCCCGCTCGTGTAGATGGAGGCGGCCGAAGCCGTTGGCCGCCGCTTCGTCGGTTGGGCTTGAGACGGTTAAAGGAGAGAGGGTGGTCGGCGGCGAAGGAGAGAGGGGGGGGTGACGACGAGAGAAAGATGGTTGTGGCAAGGCAAGAGTGCGGCCAGCGGCGAGGAGGGGGCGGCGTTTACAGCGGCGAGTGGGCGGCAGCAGCGTGGACGCGTGGCGGGAAGGGGCAGGACGCGCGGCGGCTCACCTTCATTGCGTTGCCCATGATCAATGGAAGGCTGACCGGCGACAGCCTTGCCATTGATTCGTGCGGGAGCCGAGGTGATGAGATGAGGACGACGATGCAGTCGCTGACTCGGCGGGTCCACGGGGTGGGAATCTGGCGCGGAAAGTTTTGGCACTTTTTCCCTTCCCCCTGGTGCCCCCGGTCCCCCCCCCCCCCCCCCCGAGCATGTTGGGTTCGGCCTGGCTCCGCCGACGCCAATTTCGGCACTAACTGGTGAAATTTGAGCTCCTGGGGCACGACTGTGCCTTTTTTTGGAGCTGGCGATAAAATGGCCGCGGGGGGGGGGGGGGGGGGGGGTGGCGAGTGGAGATGCTCTTAGACTAGTTACGATGGGTAGTAACTTAGACCAGTAACATGTGTATGTTACTACCTCTATAGTGGGGAGTAACATATGTGTGGTGTCATGCAACACTTTATTTATTAGGTTGTAAACTTGTCTTGTCCTGGTATGTGTGATGTTACAGTAACTAGCTATGTTACCATATGCCTCTTTTTCCTCATTAATTACTCGCCACATCATCTGTTTTGCCTAGAGATGTGTGATGTTACCACCTATATTACTCCCACTGTGAGTAGTCTTAGACTACCCATAATGGAAGTAACATAGGTGGTAACATCACACATATCTAGACAAAATATATGATGCGAAAAGCAATTAATGAAGAAAGAGAGACATGTGATAACATATCTAGTTACTCCCCACATACCAAGATAAGATGAGTCTATAACCTAATAAATGAAGTGTTACATGACACTACCCATATGTTACTCCACACCGTAGAGGTGGTAATATAGAGTAGTAACATATGCAATTACTAGTCTAATTTACTCCCCACTGTGACTAGTCTTAGGGCAATTTGAACATTGTACATCAAACCGCTCCGACATATCTTAGCCGCGTTGTATTTTACTCTCAACAAACGCCATACTGCTCTGTTTGTTTAAAATGTAAATAATCGTATTTCTCATATGATAGCCATGTCATTTACAATGTGCGGAAGAATGAAGTCAGGGGCATTGAAGCCCAAAATTCAGATAAACTAACACCAAAGCAGTGCTTTGCTAAACAATTAGCAATAAGATTGGTTTCCCTCCGCAATGAACAAAGCTGACATTTGAAAAGTCTACCGCTAGCAGACTATTCTTGGTGATGATTGGCACATTGAACCCGTCTGCTTCGTGGGGTTTGCTTCTCGCAAGGCTGTGGTGGGAGCTTTCCAGTCTTTTTTGTATTTTATCCCCTGCCTTTTATAAGGTTAAGTTACGTAATCTGCGCGCTCTAGAAAAAATATGAGTTGGGTTGTATTTTACCCTCAACAAGTGTTGCACGTATGCTCCGTGGGGTTTGCTTCTAGTTTGGTTGTGGTAGTAGTTTGTCAGTATTTTTTGTATTTTACTCTTTGCCAGCTAAGGCACACAATTTGCGTGCTCTTAAAAAAAATGTTTAAGCCGCATGGTCTGGACATGTTTAGTCATCCAACGGGATACATCAAATATCTATAAACTTTGTCTTTGTCTAGACAATCATATCCCGCCAAACTGGTACCAAACAAGCGGAGGTATAGGGTCGTTCGGATGTCCGCCTGGTCCACTCCACGTGACCTTGGGAATCTATGCACAGGGGTTGGCACACATTTTCGTCTTGACTCTCCGGTAGAAACTTTGGGGCACTCTTTGAAGTTCTTTGTGTTGGTTGAATAGATGAATCTGATATTGTGTGATGCATATCGTATAATCATACCTGCGGATACTTGAGGTGACATTGGAGTATCTAGGTGACATTAGGGTTTTGGTTGATTTGTGTCTTAAGGTGTTATTTTACTACGAACTCTAGGGCTGTTTGCGACACTTATAGGAATAGCCCAATGGATTGATCGGAAAGAATAACTTTGAGGTGGTTTCGTACCCTATAATAATCTCTTCGTTTGTTCTCTTTTATGAGTGACTTCGGAGTGACTCTTTGTTGCACGTTGAGGGATTGTTATATGATCTAGTTATGTTATTATTGTTGAGAGAACTTGCACTAGTGAAAGTATGAACCCTAGGCCTTGTTTGGAAGCATTGCAATACCGTTTTTGCTCACTTTTATCATTAGTTACCTTGTTGTTTTTATATTTTCATATTACAAAAAACTATATCTACCATCCATATTGCACTTGTATCACCATCTCTTCACCGAACTAGTGCACCTGTACAATTTACCATTGTATTGGGTGTGTTGGGGACACAAGGGACTCTTTGTTATTTGGTTGTAGGGTTGTTTGAGAGAGACCATCTTCATCATACGCCTCCCACGGATTGATAAACCTTAGGTCATTCACTTGTGGGAAATTTGCTACTGTTCTACAAACCTCTGCACTTGGAGGCCCAACACCGTTTACAAGAAGAAGGTTGCGTAATAGACATCAAGCTCTTTTCTGGCGCCGTTGCCCGGGAGGTTAGTGCTTGAAGGTATATATTTAGTTCTTGCAATTGATTCTTTTTGTTTCTTGTTTTATCACTAGTTTAGTCTATAAAAGAAAACTACAAAAAAATGGAATTGAGGTTGCCTCATATGCTTCATCTTTTTAATGTCTTTCGTGAAAATGATGGAAAGGAAAATTGTGCCAAAGTGTTAGAAGAAGAATGCATTAAAATGTTTGGCACTAAATATTTGAATGATGAGCATGATTGCAATGTTGTTAGTATGAATTCCTTGAATATTCATGATGCTAATGATATGCAAAGCCACAAGTTTGGGGATGCTATGTTTGATGAAGATGATATTTTTAGTCCCCCAAGTTTGGATGAGCAAATTTATTATGATGATAGCATGCCTCCTATTTATGATGATTATATTGATGAAAGTGGGTTTGGAAGAGTGTCAACTTTAGGAAGCAATGATCCCACTATTTTGGAGGGTGTTGAATCTTATTGTGATAATTATAAAAGTGGATTTGGAGAGGTCATGACTTTATTTAGTAATGATTTCACTATCTTGGAAGAGGTTTCAATTGATTATGATGAGAACAAAGTTGCTACTTATGATGATTATTGTGATGATACTTATGCTACAAAAAGTAGTGATGATTATATTTATAAAACTTATCATGATTATGATTACCCTTTTTCTGAACATTACTCTTTAACGTGGAAACAATTTATAGTATTCGAGTTTCTTACTCCCACTATTTCGAATGAGAAGAATTTTGCTTATGTGGAGAGTAATAAAATTTATATGCTTGGGGATCATGAAAATAATGCTTTATGTGATGGTTATATTGTTGAATTCATTCATGATTCTCCTGTAAATTATTATGAGGGAGTAATATATGCTTGTAGGAGTTGCAATAATATCAAGTTTCCTCTCTATGTGTTGAAAATCTTGAAGTTATGCTTATTTTGCTTTCCTATGCTAGTTGATTATTGTTCCCATAAGTTGTTTGCTCACAAAATACCTATGCATAGGAAGTGGGTTAGACTTAAATGTGATATTCATATTCTTCATGATGCTCTCTTTGTGTTTCAATTCTTATCTTTTATGTGAGTATCATTGAAACCATCATGCCTAGCTAAAAAGGCATTAAAGAAAAGCGCTTGTTGGGAGACAACCCAATATTTAACCTTACTGTTTTTGTGTGTCCACATGATTATGCTAATGTATTAATCATGTTTTATAGCTTTTGTTTCAATAAAGTGCCAAGTAAAGCCTTTAGGATAGCTTACAGTGATAGTTGGGTTGATCCTGCGGAAAATCAGAAACTTTTGTGCTCAGTAAATTAGTTTTGATAATTCATAGAAACGTGATTTTTTATCTGATTCTGTTTTCCCTGGATTGGTACACAAATTTATCAGGTTTTCCTAATTTGGTAGGATTTTTAGAGCTACATAAGTATTTTAGAGTTACTGATTACTACAGATTGTTCTGTTTTTGACAGATTCTGTTTTCTATGTGTTGTTTGCTTATTTTGATGAATCTATGAGTAGTATCGGAGGGTATGAACCATAGAGAAGTTGGAATACAGTAGATATTAAACCAGTATAAATAAAGAATGAGTTCACAACAGTACCAAAAGTGGTGATTTATTTTCTTATACTAACGGAGCTTATGGGTTTTCTGTTGAGTTTTGTGTTGTGAAGTTTTCAAGTTTTGGGTAAAGATTCAATTATGGACTATGGAATAAGGAGTGGAAAGAGCCTAAGATTGGGGATTCCCAAGGCATCCCAAGGTAATATTTAAGGACAACCAAGAGCCTAAGCTTGGGGATGCCCCGGATGGCATCCCCTCTTTTGTCTTCATTCATTGGTAACTTTACTTGGAGCTATATTTTTATTCACCACATGATATGTGTTTTGCTTGGAGTGTCATATTTTATTGGGTTTTGCTTGTTGTTTGAATAAAATACCAAGATCTGAAATTCTTAAATGTTAGAGAGTCTTCACATAGTTGCATAATTATTCGACTACTCATTGATCTCCACTTATATCTTTTGGAGTAGTTTGTTGTTTGTTCTAGTGCTTCACTTATATCTTTTAGAGCACGACGGTGGTTTTATTTTGAAGAAATAGATGAAATATCATGCTTCACTTATATTATGTTGAGAGTCTTAAACATCATGGTAATTTTCTTTGGTTATGAATTTAGTCCTAATATGATGGGCATCCAAGAGGGATATAATAAAAACTTTCATATAAAGTGCATTGAATACTATGAAAAGTTTGATTCTTTATGATTGTTTTGAGATATGAAGATGGTGATATTAGAGTCATGCTAGTGGTGTACTTGTGAATTTGAGAAATACTTGTGTTGAGGTTTGTGAGTCTCGTAGCATGCACGTATGGTAACCATTGTGTAACAAATTTGAAGCATGAGGTATCTCTTTGATTGTCATCCTTATGTGTGGATGTCGGGATCGCACGATGGTTAACTCCTACCAACCCTTCCCCTAGGAGCATGCGTGTAGTGCTTGGTTTTGATGACTTATAGATTTTTGCAATAAGTATGTGAGTTCTTTATGACTAATGTTGAGTCCATGGATTATATGCACTCTCACCCTTCCACCTTTGCTAGCCTTTCTTGTGCCGCGCAACTTTCGCCGGTACCATAAACCCACCATTTAATTTCCTCAAAACAGCCACCGTACCTACCTATTATGGCATTTCCATAGCCATTTCGAGATATATTTCCATGCAACTTTCCACCATTCCGTTTACTATGACACGCTTCATCATTGTCATATTGCTTTGCATGATCATGTAGTTGACATCGTATTTGTGGCAAAGCCACCGTTCATAATTCTTTCATACATGTCACTCTTTATTCATTGCACATCCCGGTACACCGCCGGAGGCATTCATATAGAGTCATATTTTGTTCTAAGTATCGAGTTGTAATCCTTGAGTTGTAAATAAATAGAAGTGTGATGATCATAATTATTAGAGCATTGTCCCGTGTGAGGAAATAAAAAAAGAGAGGCCAAAGAAGCCAATAAAAAAAAAGAGGCCACAGAAGCCAATAAAAAAAAAGAGAGAAAAAGAGAGAAGGGGCAATGCTACTATCCTTTTACCACACTTGTGCTTCAAAGTAGCACCATGATCTTCATGATAGAGAGTCTCCTATGTTGTCACTTTCATATACTAGTGGGAATTTTCATTATAGAACTTGGCTTGTATATTCCAACGACGGGCTTCCTCAAATGCCCTAGGTCTTCATGAGCAAGCAAGTTGGATGCACACCCACTTAGTTTCTTTTTGAGCTTTCATAAACTTATAGCTCTAGTGCATCCATTGCATGTCAATCCCTACTCACTCACATTGATATCTATCAATGGGCATCTCCATAGCCCGTTGATACGCCTAGTTGATGTGAGACTATCTCCTCTTTTTTGTCTTCTCCACAACCACCATTCTATTCCACCTATAGTGCTATGTTCATGGCTCACGCTCATGTATTGCGTGAAAGTTGAAAAAGTTTGAGAATACTAAAGTATGAAACAATTGCTTGCTTGGCTGAAACTGGGTTTTGCATGATTTGAATATTTTGTGTGACTAAGATGGAGCATAGCCAAACTATTTGATTTTGTAGGGATAAGCTTTCTTTGGCCATGTTATTTTGAGAAGACATAATTGCCTTGTTAGTATGCTTGAAGTATTATTGTTTTTATGTCAATATTAAACTTTTGTTTTGAATCTTATGGATCTGAATATTCTTGCCACAATAGAGAAGACTACATTGATAAATATGTTAGGTAGTATTCCACATCAAAAATTTTGTTTTTATCATTTACCTACTCGAGGACGAGCAGGAATTAAGCTTGGGGATGCTTGATACGTCTCCAACGTATCTATAATTTTTGTTGTTCCATGCTATTATATTACTCATGTTAGATGTTTTATATGCATTTATATGCTATTTTATATGATTTTTGGGACTAACCTATTAACCTAGAGCCCAGTGCCAGTTTTTGTTTTTTCCTTATTTTTGAGTTTTACAGAAAAGGAATACCAAACGGAGTCCAATTGACGTGCCAATTTTTGATAATTTTTTATGGACCAAAAGAAGCCCCCGGAGTAAAAGAGTTGGGCCAGAAGAGTCACGAACCATCCACAAGGGTGGAGGGCGCGCCCTACCTCCTGGGCGCACCCCCTATCTCGTGGATGGCTCGGAGACCCCCCCTGACGTGAGACCAACGCCAAAAATTCCTATAAATATAGAAACCCCCGAAAAGAAACCTAGATCGGGAGTTCCACCGCCGCAAGCCTCTGTAGCCACCAAAAACCAATTGGGACCCTGTTTCAGCACCCTGCCGGAGGGGGGATCCATCACCGGTGGCCATCTTCATCCTCTTGGCGCTCTCCATGACGAGGAGGGAGTAGTTCACCCTCGGGGCTGAGGGTATGTACCAGTAGCTATGTGTTTGATCTCTCTCTCTCTCTCTCGTGTTCTTGATTTGGCATGATTTTGATGTACCGCGAGCTTTGCTATTGTAGTTGGATCTTATGATGTTTCTCCCCTCTATCTCTTGTAATGGATTGAGTTTTCCCTTTGAAGTTATCTTATCGGATTGAGTCTTTAAGGATTTGAGAACACTTGATGTATGTCTTGTGTGGGATACCCATGGTGACAATGGGGTATTCTACTGATTCATTTGATGTATGTTTTGGTGATCAACTTGCAGATTTCGTGACCTTGGGAATCTATGCATAGGAGTTGGCACATGTTTTCGTCTTGACTCTCCGGTAGAAACTTTGGGGCACTCTTTGAATTTCTTTGTGTTGGTTGAATACATGAATCTGAGATTTTGTGATGCATATCATATAATCATACTCGCGGATACTTGAGGTGACATTGGAGTATCTAGGTGACATTAGGATTTTGGTTGATTTGTGTCTTAAGGTGTTATTTTACTACAAACTCTAGGATTGTTTGTGACACTTATAAGAATAGCCCAATGGATTGATCGGAAAGAATAACTTTGAGGTGGTTTCGTATCCTATAATAATCTCTTTGTTTGTTCTCCCCTATTAGTGACTTTGGAGTGACTCTTTGTTGCATGTGAGGGATTGTTATATGATCTAATTATGTTATTATTGTTGAGAGAACTTGCACTAGTGAAAGTATGAACCCTAGGCCTTGTTTGGAAGCATTGCAATACCGTTTTTGCTCACTTTTATCATTAGTTACCTTGCTGTTTTTATATTTTCAGATTACAAAAACCTATATCTACCATCCATATTGCACTTGTATCACCATCTCTTCGCCGTACTAGTGCACCTATACAATTTACCATTGTATTGGGTGTGTTGGGGACACAAGAGACTCTTTATTATTTGGTTGTAGGGTTGTTTGAGAGAGACCATCTTCATCCTAAGCCTCCCACAGATTGATAAACCTTAGGCCATCCACTTGAGGGATATTTGCTACTGTCCTACAAACCTTTGCACTTGGAGGCCCAACAACGTATACAAGAAGAAGGTTGCGTAGTAGACATCAGTGAGCCATCCCTAGATTCGCCCTCCCGCACGATGGACTGTCACTTTTCCCTTTGCCGCCATGTCGCTGTCTGCACCACCCCTCTACCTGAAAATCGCCTGCTGGGGGCCTGAAGTTGGGGGCACGACTAGGAACTGGCACCCCCATGCCAAAATTAGCGCTGGCACCCCTCCAAGCGGCGCTATTTATCGTCGAAAATTGGCTGAAAGCCACAAAATCCTCGAGAGAAGAACTGAGGGAGGAGGAGGTCCGACACAAGCGAACTGCATGTGAGCCCTCCCACATTGATGCCTTGCCCACAAATTCCTGGTTGGTGTGGGGGAACGTTGCGACAGTTTAGTGTCGCCAAGGAGAGAGAGGTGAAGGGTGGTCGTGTCGCACCGGTGATCCACTGGATGAAGGAAATATGCCCTAGAGGCAATAATAAAGTTGTTATTTATATTTCCTTATTCATGATAAATATCTATTATTCATGCTAGAATTGTATTAACCGGAAACTTGATACATGTGTGAATACATAGAAAACACATCGTGTCCCTAGTATGCCTCTACTAGACTAGCTTGTTGATCAAAGATTGTTTAGTTTCCTAGCCATGGACATGAGTTGTCATTTGATAAACGGGATCACATCATTATTGGAATGATGTGATGGACAAGACCCACCCGTTAGCTTAGCATAATGATCGTTCAGTTTTATTGCTACTGCTTTCTTCATGTCAAATACATATTCCTTCGACTATGAGATTCTGCAACTCCAGGACACCGGAGGAATACCTTATGTGCTATCAAACGTCACAACATAACTGGGTGACTATAAAGTTGCTCTACAGGTATCTCTGAAGGTGTTTGTTGGGTTGGCATAGATCGAGATTAGGATTTATCACTCCGAGTATTGGAGAGGTATCTCTGGGCCCTCTCGGTAATGCACATCATATGAAGCCTTGCAAGCAATGTGACTAATGAGTTAATTGCGGGATGATGCATTACGGAACGAGTAAAGAGACTTATAATGAGATTGAACTAGGTATGAAGGTACCGATGATCGAATCTCGGGCAAGTAACATACCAATGACAAAGGGAATAACGTATGTTGACATTGCGGTTCAACCGATAAAGATCTTCGTAGAACAAGTGGGAACCAATATGAGCATCCAGGTTCCGCTATTGGTTATTAACCGGAGAGGTGTCTCGGTCATGTCTACATAGTTCTCGAACCCGTAGGGTCCGCATGCTTAACGTTCGATGACGATATGTATTATATGAGTTATGTGTTTTGGTGACCGAAGGTTGTTCGGAGTCCTCGATGAGATCACGAACATGACGAGGAGTCTCAAAATGGCCGAGAGGTAAAGATTGATATATTGGAAGGTTATATTCCAACACCGGAATGGTTCGGGTATTTTTTGGAGTACCGAGGGGTTACCGGAACCCCCCGGGAAGTAATGGGCCTTATTGGGCCATAGGGGAGAGGAGGAGGCATGCCACATGAGGTGCCCCCCATGGGAGTTCTAATTGTACTAGGGGAGGGGGCGTGGCCCCCCTTTTCCTTCTCCCTCTCTCTCTCCCTTCCCCCTTTCCCCCCTCCGGAAAGGAAGGGGGGGGGGTCCGAATTGGACTGGGAGTCCTAGTGGGACTCCCCCCTTTGGGGCGCCCTGGCCGGCACTCTCCCCTCTCTCTCCTTTATATATGAGGGCAGGGGCACCCCAAAGCACATCAATTGTCTTAGCTGAGTGCGTGCTGATGACCCACAAGTGTAGGGGATCAATCGTAGTCCTTTCGATAAGTAAGAGTGTCGAACCCAACAAGGAGCAGAAGGAAATGATAAGCGATTTTCAGTAAGGTTTTCTCTGCAAGCACTGAAATTGTAGGTGATAGATAGTTTTGTGATAAGATAAATAGTAACGAGTAACAAGTAAATAAAGTAAATAAAGTGCAGCAAGGTGGCCCAATCCTTTATGTAGCAAAGGATAAGCCTGGACAATTCCTAATAATGAGGAAGGAGCTCCCGAGGACACATTGGGAATTATCGTCAGGCTAGTTTTCATCACGTTCATATGATTCGCGTTCGGTACTTTGATAATTTGATATGTGGGTGGACCAATACTTGGGTAATGCCCTAACTTGGACAAGCATCCCACTTATGATTAACCCCATTGTTGAGGAAATCATTAACTGGTAGCTGCTCGGTTGGCTGAAGAATAGGGGATTAATAAGCTAATCGGCAAGTTAATCGGCCATTTAATCAATTGCTCGGGCGATTAATCAGTTAATCGACTACTTAGTGACCCTACGAGTAGGGATTAATCGGCAAGTTAACTAGTTAATCGGATGAATTCTTGAACAGGGATTAACCCCTATTGCAAGCATTCGCAACTACAAAAGAAGTATTAAGGTAAACCTAACCACAACATTAAACATGTGTATCCATATCAGCCCCTAACGAAGCAACGCATAAACTAGGGTTTAAGCTTCTGTCACTCTAGAAACCCATCATCTACTTATTACTTCCCCATGCCTTCCTCTAGGCCCAAATAATGGTGAAGTGTCATGTAGTCAACGTGCACATAACACCACTAGAGGAAAAGACAACATACATCTCATCAAAATATCGAACGAATACCAAATTCACATGACTACTAATAGCAAGACTTCACCCATGTCCTCAGGAACAAACGTAACTACTCACAAAGCATATTCATGTTCATAATCAGAGGAGTAATAATATGCATAAAGGATCTGAACATATGATCTTCCACCAAGTAAACCAATTAGCATCAACTACAAGGAGTAATCAACACTACTAGCAGCCCACAGGTACCAATTTGTGGTTTTGATACAAGATTGGATACAAGAGATGAACTAGGGTTTTGAGAGGAGATGGTGCTGGTGAAGATGTTGATGGAGATTGACCCCCTCACAATGAGAGGATCGTTGGTGATGATTTCCCCCTCCCGGAGGGAAGTGTCCCCAGCAGAACAGCTCCGCCGGAGCCCTAGATTGATTCCGCCAAGGTTCCTCCTCGTGGCGGCGGAGTTTCATCCCGTAAGCTTGCCCACGATTTTTTCCAGGGTAAAAGCGATGATATAGCAGAAGATGGACACCGGAGGCCCACCAGGGGGCCCAGGAGATAGGGGGCGCGCCCTATAGGGGGCGGGGGCGCGCCCCCTGTCTCCTGGACAGGGTGTGGGCCCCCTGGCGTATTTCTTTCACTCAGAAATTCTTATTAATTCCAAAAAGTTGTTTCGTGGAGTTTCAGGACTTTTGGAGCTGTGCAGAATAGGTTTCCAACGTTTGCTCCTTTTCTAGCCAGAATTCCAGCTGCCGGCATTCCCCCTCTTCATGGTAAACCTTGTAAAATAAGAGAGAATAGCCATAAATATTGAGATATAAAGTGTAATAATAGCCCATAATGCAATAAATATTGATATAAAAGCATGATGCAAAATGGACGTATCAACTTCCCCAAGCTTAGACCTTGCTTGTCCTCAAGCGGAAGCCGAAATCGAAAAATATGTCCACATGTTTAGAGATAGAGGTGTCGATAAAAATAAAATATGGACATGAGGGCATCATGATTATTATAATAACAACAATATATAGATTTTGTCATATGATTTCTTATGCTCAAGTGACAATCAATTCACAATGTCAAGTATGGTTCAAAAACTTCATTGGGAACTAATAAACTATAATCCCAGTCATTGAAGCAATTGCAATTTATCATAACATCAGAAAGAGTCAACAATAGAGCTTTTCAGCAAGTTCACATGCTCAACTATCATGTAGTCTTCTATAATTGCTAACACTCACACAATACTTGTGGTTATGGAGTTTCAGCCATACACTGAGAAAGATAGGGGCTTATTGTGTTGCCTCCCAATGTATTCACCTTTAGATGATGTCAACAATAATATCCCATGCTAACTTACATCCAATTGGATATATATATCATGATCTTTCAAACACGAGGAGCTTGCCAAAGGATAAAATGAAAAAGGGAAAGGTGAGGATCACCTTGACTCAAGCATAAAGTAAAAACATAAAGTGAAAGATAGGCCCTTCGCAGAGGGAAGCAGATGTAGTCATGTGCGTTTAGGGTTGATGCACAAAATCTTAATGCAAAAGAACGTCACTTTATATTGCCCCTTGTATGTGGACCTTTATTATGCAGTCCGTCGCTTTTATTACTTCCACAACAAGTTCGTACAAAGCTTATTTTCTCTGCACTAAATAAGTCATACATATTTAGATAGTAATTTTTATTGCTTGCAACATGACAACTTACTTGAAGGATCTTACTCAATCCATAGGTAGGTATGGTGGACTCTCATGGCAAAACTGGGTTTAAGGATATTTGGAAGCACAAGTAGTATCTCTACTTGGTGCAAGGAATTTGGCTAGCATGAGGGGGAAAGGCAAGCTCAACATGTTTGGAAGGTCAATGACAATATACTTTAACTGAGATGTCGGAAAACATAAACCATTACGTTGTCTTCCTTGTCCAACGTCAACTCTTTTAGCATGTCATACTTAATGAGTGCTCCCAATTATAAAAGGTGTCCAAGATAATATATTTATATGTGAACCCCTCTTTCCTTATCACTTCCTATTAATTGCAACGATGACCAAGGCTAAGTTTATCAACTCTCAACAATTTTTATGCCTCATACTTTCTATGTGTGAAGTCATCACTATCCATAAGATCAATATGAACTCTTTTATTCTTTCTACTTTCTCAAGATCATAGCAACATAGCAAAGCCCTTGACTCAACACTAATCTTTATTATAGATAGCTCACGGACTCGATTACAAAAAGAGATCACAATGAAAAACTCAAAACTACTTGATATCAAACCTTCAATCTACTAGATCAAAATACTACTAAAAGGATTGAACTAAATAAAACGGTAAAGATATGAGTGTGATGGTGATACGATACCGGAGCACCTCCCCCAAGCTTGGCAGTTGCCAAGGGAGTGCCCATACCCATATGATTATTTCTCCTTCTTCACCGTTGGTGTTATGATCTTCTTGGTGATGATGCCCTTCAGGATACGGTTCTCCTCCTCGAGCTTATTGACTTGTTGTTTGAGGTCCATAATTTCTCTACGGAGCTTGCCCGTAACGGCCAAAGCTCCTTTTACCCAAGGATGCTGCATAGCTTCTGGAGAACAAGTGAAACTCTTTTTCATATTTTCATAAGAAAGAAATCTAGAGTTGGAAGGAGTGACCGAAGTAGGGCAACCAGGATAGGTAGTTCCCCCATAGTGAATTCTGCTCGGAGACGAGAGGTAACTTCTTGATCCTCCTCCATGGCATCTATTCTTTTCAAATCAGCCTCCATCTCATCCTCCGTTGATGGTCCAAAGTGATAGGCATCGCTATTTGCTCCGGGACCTGGCGTTGGGTGAGACACCCGACTCTCCCCAACTGACTCCTGAGAAGGCATCTTGCTTTATTCTGCAACAGGAACAGCTCGAAACGAAAACAGAGGATATTTTGCGTGATACGGTGGTCAAAACCTTAGGGAGTATATATAATGAATTTTTACCGACCAAAATACGTAATATGCAAGAAAACGGAGTCCGGGAGGCACACGAGGTGCCCACGAGATAGGGGGGCGCACCCTACAGGGGGGGGGGGGGGCGCCCTCCTCTCTCATGGGAGCCTCGTGTCCCTTTCGGACTACTTCTTTCTTCCTAAAATTCTCAAATATTCCAAAACTGATAAAAATTGCCATTGGAGTTGTTTTGGGGTCGGTTTACTTACCGTACCACATACCTATACCTTTTCGGAGTCTGGAACATTCTAGAAAGTGTCCCTTATTATTCCTCAGGGGTTACGGTTTCAATAATATTAGTTTCAACATTGATAGGATTACCTGAAATATAGTGTTTAATTCTTTGACCGTTTACCACCCTCGGATTTGTGCCTTCGAAGTTGTTGATTTTTATAGCACCAGAACGATAGACCTCCTCGATAACGTAAGGACCTTCCCATTTTTAGAGAAGTTTTCCTACAAAAAATCTTAAACAAGAGTTGAATAATAAAACATAATCTCCTACGTTAAACTCGCGCTTTTGTATCCTCTTATCATGCCAGCGTTTGACTTTTTCTTTGAATAGCTTGGCATTCTCATAATCTTGGGTTCTCCATTCATCAAGTGAGCTAATATCAAACAACCTCTTCTCACCAGCAAGTTTGAAGTCATAATTGAGCTCTTTAATAGCCCAATATGCCTTATGTTCAAGTTCAAGAGGTAAATGACATGCTTTTCCATAAACCATCTTATAAGGAGACATACCCATAGGATTTTTGTATGCAGTTCTATAGTCCCATAATGCATCATCAAGTTTTTTGGACCAATTCTTTCTAGATCTATTCACGGTCTTTTGCAAAATTAATTTGAGCTCTCTATTGCTCAACTCTACTTGACCACTAGACTGCGGATGATAAGGAGATGCCATTCTATGATTGACATCATACTTAGCAAGCATCTTACGGAAAGCACCATGAATAAAATGTGAACCACCATCAGTCATAAGATATCTAGGGACTCCAAACCTCGGAAAAATAACTTCTTTAAGCATTTTAATAGAGGTGTTATGATCAGCACTACTAGTTGGAATAGCTTCTACCCCACTTAGTAACGTAATCAACAGCAACTAAAATATGTGTATAACCATTAGAGGCAGGAAAAGGTCCCATATAATCAAAGCCCCAAACATCAAACGGTTCAATAACAAGAGAATAATTCATAGGCATTTCTTGACATCTACTAATGTTACCTATTCTTTGGCATTCATCACGAGATAAGACAAACTTACGAGCATCTTTGAAGAGAGTAGGCCAATAAAAACCAGATTGTAGTACCTTGTGTGCAGTTCTATCTCCAGCGTGGTGTCCTCCATAAGATTCAGAGTGACACTTGCGTAGAATCTGTTCCTGTTCATGCTCAGGCACACAACGTCTAATAACACCATCTACTCCTTCTTTATAAAGCTGTGGATCATCCCAGAAGTATTGTCTTAAATCATAAAAGAACATTTTATTTTGCTAGTATGTGAAACTAGGCGGTATATATTTAGCAACAATGTAATTAGCATAATCATCATACCAAGGAGCAGTACGAGAAGCATTAACCACCGCTAATTGTTCATCAGGGAAGCTATCATTAATAGGCAGTGGGTCATCAAGAACATTCTCTAACCTAGACAAGTTGGCTGCAACGGGGTTCTCAGCTCCCTTTCTATCAATAATATGCAAGTCAAATTCTTGGAGCAAGAGAACCCATCTAATGAGTCTAGGCTTAGCATCTTTCTTTTCCATAAGATATTTGATAGCAACATGATCAGTGTGCATAGTAACTTTGGAATCAACAATATAAGGTCTAAACTTATCACATGCAAACACAACTGCTAAGAACTCTTTTTCAGTAGTAGCATAATTTCTCTGGGCAGTATCAAGAGTCTTACTAGCATACTGGATAACATCCAATTTCTTATTGACTCTTTGCCCTAAAACATCACCTACAGCATAATCACTAGCATCACACATAATTTCAAAAGGTAAATTCCAATCAGGTGGCTGAACAATAGGTGCAGTGATCAAAGCTTTCTTAAGTACTTCAAATGCTTCTACACAATCATCATCAAAGACAAAAGGAATATCTTTTTGCAATAAATTCGTCAGAGGCCTAGAGATTTTAGAAAAGTCCTTAATGAACCTCCTATAAAAACCAGCATGACCGAGGAAACTTATTATACCTTTTATGTCCTTGGGACATGGCATCTTTTCAATAGCATCAACTTTGGCTTTATCAACTTCAATACCTCTCTCGGAGATCTTGTGCCCCAAGACAATGCCTTCAAAACCATAAAGTGACACTTTTCCCAATTCAAGATGAGACTCATGTCTTCGCATCTCTGCAAAACTCGATCAAGGTTGCTCAAACAATCATCAAAAGAGGATCCATAGATGGAGAAGTTGTCCATGAATACCTCACAAATCTTTTCACAAAAATCAGAGAATATAGCCATCATGCATCTTTGAAAGGTAGCAGGTGCATTACATAAACCAAAAGGCATACGTCTATAAGCAAAAGTACCAAAAGGGCAAGTAAAAGTAGTTTTAGATTGATCCTTCGCTGACATAGGTATCTGAGAGAAACCAGAATAACCATCTAGAAAGCAAAAATGTGTGTGTTTGGATAGTCTTTCTAGCATTTGATCAATAAAAGGTAAAGGGTAATGATCTTTCTTAGTGGCTTTATTTAAGTTACGAAAATCAATTACCATCCTATAACCTATAATAATTCTTTGCGGGATCAATTCATCTTTATCATTAGGAACAACGGTAATACCTCCCTTTTTAGGAACACAATGAATAGGGCTTACCCATTCACTATCAGCAATGGGATAAATAATACCTGCCTCGAGGAGCTTTAGTATCTCCTTTCTTACCACTTCCTTCATCTTGGGATTTAGTCGTCTTTGAGGATCTCTAACTGGTTTGGCATCGTCCTCCAATGTAATTTTGTGTTGGCATAACGTGGGACTAACGCCCTTAAGATCATCCAGAGTATATCTAATAGCAGCTCGGTGCTTCTTCAGAGTTTTCAATAATCTTTCTTCTTCTTTCTCTGAAAGGTTAGCACTAATAATAACAGGATATATTTCTTTTTCATCAAGATAAGCATACTTAAGATTATCAGGTAATGGTTTAAGTTCAAACACGGGTTCACCCTTGGGTGGAGGGGGATCCCCAAGAATTTCAACGGGAAGGTTATGTTTCAGCACAGGTTCCTATTTAAGGAACACTTCATCTATTTCCTCCCTTTCCTTCATAAACATATCGTTTTCATGGTCTAGCAAATATTGTTCTATCGGATCAGTTGGAGGAACAACAATGGAAGCAAGACCAATAATCTCATCTTTACTAGGTGGTTCCCTATCACGAGGTTGTCTACTAAACTTAGTGAAATTAAACTCATGAGACATACCATCTATGCCAACGGTGACAATATTATTTTCACAATTAATCTTAGCACTAGCTGTATTCAAGAAGGGTCTACCAAAAATAATGGGACAAAAATCGTCTTGTGGGGAACCAAGAACAAGAAAATCAGCAGGGTATTTAACCTTCCCACACTAAACTTCAACATCTCTAACAATCCCAATAGGTTTAATGGTATCCCTATTAGCAAGCTTAATAGTAACATCAATGTCTTCTAATTCAACGGGTGCAATGTCGTGCATAATTTCTTTATATAGATCATAAGGTATAGCACTAGTACTAGCACCAATATCACATAAGCCATGATAACAATGATCTCCTATTTTAATAGAAATAACAGGCGTGCCTACGACAGGTCTACGTGTCTTAGTATCAGGTCTAGCAATATTGGCAGTCTCACCACAGAAAGAAATAACATGCCCATCTAAATCCTCATCCAAGAGATCTTTAACCATAGCAATACTAGGTTCAACATTAATTTGCTCAGGAGGTGTATAAGTCCTAGCATTACTCTTACGAACAACAGTCGAAGCTTTAGCATGATCCTTTATCCTAACTGGAAAATGAGGTTTTTCAACATAAGCAGTAGGAACAATAGGATCACTATAGGTAATAGTATTTTCTTCGACTGTAATAGGTGCAACTACTTTTTACTTCAACAGGAGGATTATATTTAAACCACTTCTCTTTAGGGAGATCAACGTGAGTAGCAAAAGATTCACAGAAAGTAGCTACTATCTCAGAGTCAAGTCCATACTTAGCGCTAAATCCACGGAAAGCATCGGTATCCATAAAATATTTAACACAATCGAACTTAGGTGTCATACCTGACTCCTTACCATCGTCGGAAACCCAATCTTCAGAGTTGCGTTTAATTCTTTCCAATAAGTCCCATTTGAAATCAATAGTCTTCAGCATATAAGAACCAGCACAGGAAGTATCGAGCAGGTTGCGATTATCAAGAGAAAGCCGAGCATAAAAATTCTGAATAATCATTTCCCGAGAGAGCTCATGATTGGGGCATGAATATAACATTGACTTAAGCCTCCCCCAAGCTTGAGTGATGCTTTCTCCTTTGCGAGGCCAGAAGTTATATATGTAATTACGATCACGATGAACAAGATGCATAGGATAGAACTTCTGGTGAAATTCCAACTTCAGTCGCTTATAATTCCAAGATCCTGTATCATCACATAGCCTATACCATGTCAATGCATCTCCCTTCAAAGATAAAGGGAAGACCTTCCTTTTGACAACATCATCGGGAATACCTGCAAGCTTAAATAATCCACAAACTTCATCCACAAAGATAAGGTGTAAATTGGGATGCAATGTTCCGTCTCCTGCAAATGGATTAGCTAGCAGTTTTTCTATCATACCCGAAGGAATCTCAAAGTAAATATTTTCATAAAGTTCAGTAGGTTGAGGAGCAACTCTTTGCTCTTATGGTTGAGGTGAAGATACCCCAAACAAGCCCCTCAAAGGACTAGTTTCCATAGTGACAAGTAACAGAAAATTTCAGCACACTATATAAATGTTTCCTTACCAAGTTCCACTCACCAAAAGTGCTACACTCCCTTGCAACGGCGCCAGAAAAGAGTCTTGATGACCCACAAGTGTAGGGGATCAATCGTAGTCCTTTCAATAAGTAAGAGTGTCGAACGCAACGAGGAGCAGAAGGAAATGATAAGCGGTTTTCAGTAAGGTTTTCTCTGCAAGCACTGAAATTGTAGGTGATAGATAGTTTTGTGATAAGATAAATAGTAACGAGTAACAAGTAAATAAAGTAAATAAAGTGCAGCAAGGTGGACCAATCCTTTATGTAGCAAAGGATAAGCCTGGACAATTTCTAATAATGAGGAAGGAGCTCCCGAGGACACATTGGGAATTATCGTCAGGCTAGTTTTCATCACGTTCATATGATTCACGTTCAGTACTTTGATAATTTGATATGTGGGTGGACCGGTACTTGGGTACTGCCCTAACTTGGACAAGCATCCCACTTTGATTAACCCCTATTGCAAGCATCCACAACTACAAAAGAAGTATTAAGGTAAACCTAACCACAACATTAAACATATGGATCAATATCAGCCCCTAACGAAGCAACGCATAAACTAGGGTTTAAGCTTCTGTCACTCTAGCAACCCATCATCTACTTATTACTTCCCCATGCCTTACTCTAGGCCCAAATAATGGTGAAGTGTCATGTAGTCGACATTCACATAAAACCACTAGAGGAAAAGACAACATACATCTCATCAAAATATCGAACGAATATCAAATTCACATGACTACTAATAGCAAGACTTCACCCATGTCCTCAGGAACAAACGTAACTACTCACAAAGCTTATTCATGTTCATAATCAGAGGAGTCCTAGATTGATTCCGCCAAGGTTCCGCCTCGTGGCGGCGGAGTTTCGTCCCGTAAGCTTGCCCACGATTTTTTCCAGGGTAAAAGCGATGATATAGCAGAAGATGGACACCGGAGGCCCACCAGGGGGCCCAAGAGATAGGGGGCGCGCCCTATAGGGGGGGGGGCGCCCCCCTGTCTCCTGGACAGGGTGTGGGCCCCCTGGCGTATTTCTTTCGCTCAGAAATTCTTATTAATTCCAAAAAGTTGTTTCGTGGAGTTTCAGGACTTTTGGAGCTGTGCAGAATAGGTTTCCAACGTTTGCTCCTTTTCCAGCCAGAATTCCAGTTGCCGGCATTCCCCCTCTTCATGGTAAACCTTGTAAAATAAGAGAGAATAGCCATAAATATTGAGATATAAAGTGTAATAACAGCCCATAATGCAATAAATATTGATATAAAAGCATGATGCAAAATGGACGTATCAGTTGCCCCCTCCACCGTTTACTCCTCCGGTTATATTTCGTAGTGATTAGGCGAAGCCCTGCGCAGATCACATCACCATCACCGTCACCACACCGTCATGCTGACGGAACTCATCTCCTTCGTACGTCTACTGGATCAAGAGTTCGAGGGACGTCATCAAGCTGAATGTGTGCAGAACTTGGAGGTGCCGTACATTTGGTACTTGATCGGTTGATTCGAGAAGACGTTCGACTATATCAACCGCGTTAAGTTAACACTTCTGATTTCGGTCTACAAGGGTACATGGACACACTCTCCCCCTCTCGTTGCTATGCATCTCCTAGATAGATCTTGCGTGAGCGTAAGAATTTTTTTGAAATTGCATGCTACGTTTCCCAAGGCATCCGAGCTAGGTCTATGCGTAGATGATATGCACGAGTAGAACACAAATAGTTTTGGGCGGTGATTGTCATACTGCTTACCTCCAATGTCTTAATTTGATTCGGCGGTATTGTTAGATGAAGCGGCCTGGACCAACCTTACATGACCACGTTCATGAGACCGATTCCACCGACAAACTTGCAACTAGTTTTGCATAAAGGTGACTGGCAGGTGTCTATTTCTCAAACTTTAGTTGAATCGAATTTGACTGCGGTCGGTCCTTGTGAAGGTTAAAATAACAAACTTGAAAAATCACCGTTGTGGTTTTTGTGCCATAGGTAAGTACGGTTCTTTCTAGAAGCCCATAGCAGCCACGTAAAACTTGCAACAACAAAGTAGAGGACGTCTAACTTGTTTTTGCAGGGCATGTTGTGATGTGATATGGTTAAGACATGATGTGATATGCGTTGTTGTACGAGATGATCATGTTTTGTAAAAGTTATCGGCAACTGGCAGGAGCCTTATGGTTGTCGCTTTATTGTATGAAATACAAACTCCATGTAATTGCTTTACCTTATCACTAAGCGGTAGCGGTAGTCGTAGAAGCAATAGTTGGCGAGACGACCACGGCGCTACGATGGAGATCAAGTTGTCAAGCCAGTGACGATGGAGATCATGACGTTGCTTTGGTGATGGAGATCAAAAGCACAAGATGATGATGGCCATATCATGTCACATATTTTGATTGCATGTGATGTTTATCTTTATGCATCTTATTCTGCTTAGTATGGCAGTAGCATTATAAGATGACCCCTTACTAAATTTCAAGGTATAAATGTTCTCCCCAAGTATGCACCGTTGCGAAAGTTCTTCGTGCTGAGACACCACGTGATGATCGGGTGTGATAAGCTCTACGTTCAAATACAACGGTTGCAAGCCAGTTTTGCACATGCGGAATACTCGGGTTAAACTTGACGAGCCTAGCATGTACAGACATGGCCTCGGAACACTTGAGACCGAAAGGTCGAACGTGAATCATATAGTAGATATGATCAACATAGAGATGTTCAGCATTGATGACTACTCCATCTCACGTGATGATCGGACATGGTCTAGTTGATTTGGATGACATATCATTTAGATGACTTGAGGGATGTCAATCTAAGTGGGAGTTCTTAAGTAATATGATTAATTGAACTTTAATTTATCATGAACTTAGTCCTGATAGTAATTGTAAATTATGTTGTAGATCAATAGCTCGCTATAGCTCCCCTATGTTTTTTGATATGTTCCTAGATAAAACTAAGTTGATATATGATAGTAGCAATAATGCAGATTGGGTCCATGATCTGAGGATTATCCTCATTGCTGCACAGAAGAATAATGTCCTTGATGCACCGCCAGGTGACAAACCTATTGCAGGAGCAGATGCAGGCGTTATGAACGTTTGGCAAGCTTGATATGATGACTACCTGATAGTTTAGTGCACCATGCTTTATGGCTTAGAATCGGGATTTCAAAAATGTTTTGAATGCCACAGAGCATATGAGATGTTCCAAGAGCTGAAATTGGTATTTCAGGCTCATGCCCGTCTCGAGAGGTATGAGACCTCTGACAAGTACTTCGCCTACAAGATGGAGGAGAATAGCTTGTGCTCAGAATGTCTTAGTACTACAATCGCTTGAATCAAGTGGGAGTTAATCTTCCAGATAAGATAGTGATTGACAAAGTTCTCTAGTCACTATGACCAAGTTACTGGAACTTTTTGATGAACTATAATATGCAAGGGATAACGAAAACAATTCCTGAGCTCTTCGTGATGCCGAAATCGATGAAGGTAGAAATCAAGAAAAAGAATCAAGTGTTGATGATTAAACAAGACCATTAGTTTCAAGAAAAGGGCAAAGGGAAAGAAAGGGAACTTCAAGAAGAATGGCAAGCAAGTTATCACTCCCGTGAAGAAGCCCAAAGCTGGACCTAAGCCTGAAACTGAGTGCTTCTACTGCAAGGAAATGGTCACTGGAAGCGGAACTACCCCAAATATTTGGCGGACAAGAAGGATGGCAAAGTAAACAAAGGTATTTGATATACATGTTATTGAAGTGTACCTTACTAGTGCTCATAGTGGCCCCTGGGTATTTGATACCTGTTTGGTTGCTAAAATTAGTAACTAGAAACAGGAGCTGCAGAATAAATAGAGACTAGTTGAGGGTGAAGTGACGATGTATGTTGGAAGTAGTTTCAAGGTTGATAACCATCACACACTCACTCTACCTTTCGGATTAGTGTTGGACCTAAATAAATGTTATTTGGTGTTTGCATTGAGCATGAATATGATTGGATCATGTTTATTGCGATACGGTTCATTTATGTAAGAGAATAATTGTTATTATGTTTACATGAATAAAATCTTCTATGGTCATACACCTAGTAAATGGTTTATTAAATCTCGATCGTAGTGATACACATATTCATAATAGTGATGCAAAAAGATGCAAAGTTGATAATGATAGTGCAACATATTTGTGGCACTGCCGTTTAGGTCATATTGGTGTAAAGTGCATGAAGAAACTCCATGCAGATGGGATTTTGGAATCAGTTGATTATGAATAATTTGATACTTGCGAACCATGCCTCATGGGCAAGATGACTAAAACTCCATTCTCTGGAACAATGAAGCGAGCCAATGACTTATGAAAATAATACACACCGATGTATGCGGTCCAATGAGTGTTGAGGCACGCGGCGGGTATCATTATTTTCTAACCTTCACAGATGATTTAAGCAGATATGGGTATATCTACTTAATGAAACACAAGTCTAAGGCATTTGAAATGTTCAAAGAATTTCAGAGTGAAGTAGATAATCATCATAACAAGAAAATAAAGTTTCTACAATATGATCGCGGAGGCGAATATTTGAGTTACGAGTTTGGCCTTCATTTAAAACAACGTGGAATAGTTTCACAACTCACACCACCTGGAACACCACAACGTAATGGTGTGTCTGAACGTCGTAACTGTACTTTATTAGATATGGTGCGATCTATGATGTCTCTTACCGATTTACCATTATCATTTTGGGGTTATGCATTAGAGACAGATGCATTCACTTTAAATAGGGCACCATCTAAATCCGTTGAGATGATACGGTATGAACTGTGGTTTAGCAAGAAACCTAAGCTGTTGTTTCTTAAAGTTTGGGGATGCGATGTTTATGTCAAAAGGCTTCAGCTCGATAAGCTCGAACCCAAATCGGAGAAGTGCGTCTTCATAGGATACCCTAAGGAAACAATTGGGTACAACTTCTACCACAAGTCCAAAGGCAAAATCTTTGTTGCTAAGAACGAAACCTTTCTAGAGATGGAGTTTCTCTCGAAAGAAGTGAGTGGGAGGAAAGTAGAACTTGATGAGGTAATTGTACCTGCTCTCAATTTGGAATGTAGCTCATCTGAGAAATCTGTTCCCATGATGCCTACACCAACTGGAGAAAAATAAAATGATAAAGATCATGAAACTGCGGATCAAGTTGCTACAAAACCTCACAGGTCAAATAGAGCACGATCCGCACCAGAGTGGTACGGTAATCCTGGTCTAGAGGTCATGTTACTTGACCATGATGAACCTACGAATTATGAAGAAGCTATGATGAGCCCATATTTCGATATATGGCTTGAGGCCATGAAATCTGAGATAGGATCCATGTATGAGAACAAAGTGTGGACTTTAGTGGATCTGCCCGATGATCGGCGACCCATAGAGAATAAATGAATCTTCAAGAAGAAGACTGACGCTGATGGTAATATTACTGTCCATAAAGCTCGACTTGTCACAAAAGGTTTTCGACAAGTTCAAGGAGTTGACTATGATGAGACTTCCTCACCAGTAGCGATGCTTAAGTCTGTCCGAATCATGTTAGCAATCACCGGATTTTATGATTATGAAATCTGGCAAATGGATGTCAAAACTGCATTCCTTAATAGATTTCTTAAAGAAGAGTTGTATAGATGCAACCAGAAGATTTTGTCAATCCTAAAGGTGCTAAAAAGTGTGCAAGCTCCAGCGATCCATTTATGGACTAGTGCAAGCATCTCAGAGTTGGAATATACGCTTTGATGAGGTGATCAAAGCATATGGTTTTATACAGACTTTTGGAGAAGCCTGTATTTACAATAAAGTGAGTGGGAGCTCTGTAGAATTTCTAATATTATATGTGGATGACATATTGTTGATTGGAAATGATATAGAATTTCTGGATAGCATAAAAGGATACTTGAATAAGAGTATTTCAATGAAAGACTTCGGTGAAGCTGCTTATATATTGGGCATCAAGATCTATAGGGATAGATTGAGACGCTTAATAGGACTTTCACAAAGTATATACCTTGGCAAAATTTCAAAGAAGTTCAAAATACATCTGTCAAAGAAAGGTTTCTTGTCTGTGTTGCAAGGTGTGAAGTTGAGTAAGACTCAAAACCCGACCACGACAGAAATACAAAGAGAATAAAAGTCATTCCCTATGCCTCAGCCATAGGTTCTACGAAGTATGCTATGCTATGTACCATACCTACTGTGTACCTTGCCATGAGTTTGGCAAGGAGGTACGATAGTGATCCAGGAGTGGATCACTAGATAGCGGTCAAATTTATCCTTAGTTACCTAAGAGGACCAAGGAAATATTTCTCGGTTATGGAGGTGATAAAGAGTTCGTTGTAAAGAGTTACGTCGATGCAAGCTTTGACACCGATCCGGATGACTCTGAGTCTCAATCTAGATACATATTGAAAGTGGGAGCACTTAGCTAGAGTAGCTCCATGCAGAGCATTGTAGACATAGAAAATTTGCAAAATACATACGACTTTGAAAGTGGCAGACCCGTTGACTAAAGTTCCCTCACAAGAAAAACATGATCACACCTTAGTACTCTTTGGGTGTTAATGACATAGCGATGTGAACTAGATTATTGACTCAAGTAAACCCTTTGGGTGTTAGTCACATGGTGATGTGAACTAATCACATAAAGATGTGAACTATTGGTGTTAAATCACATGATGATGTGAACTAGATTATTTACTCTAGTGCAAGTGGGAGACTGAAGGAAATATGCCCTAGAGGCAATAAAAAAGTTGTTATTTTATATTTCCTTATTCATGATAAATGTCTATTATTCATGCTAGAATTGTATTAACCGGAAACTTGATACATGTGTGAATACATTGACAAAACACCGTGTCCCTAGTATGCCTCTACTAGACTAGCTCGTTGATCAAAGATGGTTTAGTTTCCTAGCCATGGACATGAGTTGTCATTTGATAAATGGGATCACATCATTAGTGGAATGATGTGATGGACAAGACTAATCCGTTAGCTTAGCATAATGATCATTCAGTTTTATTGCTACTGCTTTCTTCATGTCAAATACATATTCCTCCGACTATGAGATTATGCAACTCCCGGACACCAGAGGAATACCTTGTGTGCTCTCAAACTTCACAACGTAACTAGGTGATTATAAAGATGCTCTATAGGTATCTCCGAAGGTGTTTGTTGGGTTGGCATAGATCGAGATTAGGATTTGTCACTCCGAGTATCAGAGAGGTATCTCTGGGCCCTCTCGGTAATGCACATCATATGAAGCCTTGCAAGCAATGTGACTAATGAGTTAGTTGCGAGACGATGCATTACGGAATGAGTAAAGAGACTTATCGGTAACAAGGTTGAACTAGGTATGAAGATACCGACGATCGAATCTCGGGCAAGTAACATACCGATGACAAAGGGAATAACGTATGTTGACATTGCGGTTCGACCGATAAAGATCTTCGTAGAATATGTGGGAATCAATATGAGCATCCAGGTTCCGCTATTGGTTATTGACTGGAGAGGTGTCTCAGTCATGTCTACATAGTTCTCGAACCCGTAGGGTCCGCATGCTTAACGTTTGGTGACGATATGTATTATATGAGTTATGTGTTTTGGTGACCGTAGGTTGTTTGGAGTCCTGGATGAGATCACGAACATGATGAGGAGTCTCAAAAAGGTCGAGGTGTAAAGATTGACATATTGGAAGGTTATATTCGGACACCGGAATGGTTCAGGTATTTTTTGGAGTACCGAGGGGTTACCGGACCCCCCCCCCCCCCCGGGGAAGTAATGGGCCTTATTGGGCCATAGGGGAGAGGAGGAGGCCGGCCACAGGAGGTGGTGCCCCCCCATGGGAGTCCAAATTGGACTTGGGGATGGGGCGCCCCTCTTTTCGTTGTCCCTTTCTCTCTCCCTTCTATCACCCCCAATATGCGACCCTATCCTAAAGGAACTCGAAGGTCCCACCAAGAATAGAAGCGCATATTGGGGACGCTTTTGCAAGGTGGATATCATTACATCGTACCATTACATAATAGTTGGGGATACATACAAAAGGCATACAATGACACATGAATACAACAACATCATACATAAGAGCAACATCCGACTACGGATGAAACACAAACAGAAACTCAACGACATCCACCCTGCTAGCCCAGGCTGCCGACCTAGAACCTATCCCCTGATCGAAGAAGAAGCAGAAGAAGAACTCGAAGCAAGCAAGCATCGCTCTCGCGTCATGATCATCGCATTACCTGTACCTGCAACTGTTGTTGTAGTAATCTGTGAGCCACGAGGACTCAGCAATCCCATTACCATGGATATCAAGACTAGCAAAGCTTAATGGGTATGGAATGGATAAGTGGTGAGGCTGCAGCAAGCGACTAAGCATGATATGGTGGCTAACTTACAAGTACAAGAATAAGATGAGAAGCTACGCAAACGGTCGCAAACTAGTAATGATCAAGAAGTGATCCTGAACTACTTACGTTCAAACATAACCCCACCGTGTTCTCTTCTCGAACTCACCCGAAAAGAGACCATCACGGTTACGCACATGGTTGGTGTATTTTAATTTGAATCTGGTGTCAAGTTCTCTACAACCAGACATTAAAAATTCCCATCTGCCACATAACCACGGGCACGGCTTTCGAAAGTTTAAACCCTGCAGGGGTGTCCCAACTTAGCCCATTATAAGCTCACGATCCACGGAGACAATCCTCCATCGCGGGACATCCGATCAGACTCGCGGTCCCTGTGCACAAGACATTTCGACAATGGTAAAACAAGTCCAGCAAGACCTCCCGGCGTGCCGACACCCTGATAGTAGCCGTGCGTATCTCGTCTCAGGCCACGTCCGGATAGGTCAGCCTACGAGTAAAACCAGATCCTCGGGTTGCCCCGTGGTGGACCCACAGTCTGCCCGTTTGGGACCAACACCATCAATGCTGCCCCCCTGCTATGTAGAAAAATCCTCGGGTTCATGACGCCCTATGCAAATTTATTATTTAGTTTAAGTATTATTATGGCAAATGTTCAAACCAATGTTGGGCCTTGCTGGAAGAGTTTTATTCAAAGCGAACTGTCAAGAGGGGCCCATAAACCCACACCGTGCTAGGGACGCAAAATCAAGGAACATAACACCGGTATGACGGAAACTAGGGCGGCAAGAGTGGAGCAAAACACCAGACATAAGGCCGAGCCTTCCACCCTTTACCAAGTATATAGATTCATTAATTAAATAAGAGATATTGTGATATCCCAAAATAATCCTTTTCCATTATGGAGCAATCTTCAACTTCACCTGCAACTAACAACGCTATAAGAGGGGCTAAGCAAAAGCGATAATATGGCCAAACAACGGTTTGCTAGGAAGGGTGAAAAGGTTAGAGGCTGACATGGCATTTTGGGAGGCTTGATAAGCAAGTGATAGGTAGCACAGCATAGCGATAGAACGAAGCAACTAGCATAGCAATGATAGTAGTGAGATCCAAGGTGACGGTCATCTTGCCTGAAATCCTGTAAGGAAGAAGAACGAGTCCATGAAGACGAATGGATGAAGACGAACCAAGCGTAGACAAACAAATCCTCACGATCGCAACGAAACAGGAACTATCGAGAAGGAGCACAACCGGAAAGAAGCAAACAACATGGTAAATACACAACACATAAGCATGACATGATGCACAATCAAGCATGATGCATGACAAAGGCTATATGATGCTACTCATGGCAAGAGATGAAGCATACAAGAATAACACATCAAAGCAAGTTTAAATGAGGCCGGCAACAACATATAACAAATCCGGTAAGTCCTCACATGCAAATTTCGAAATTGGTCCAGATCTGAATAAACATTATGTTCAAGTTGTTAAACAGCAAGTTAAGATGCGCCAAGATGATCTACACGAAAGTCTAGTCAAGTTACATATAAAGTTCATTTAATTCGGAGCTACGGCCTAGAAGATATGAGCAACACAAGCTAAACATGGCATTGATGCAAAATGCATTCAACCATCAAGAAAACACCTCAAAACAAGGATGCAACATGATAATATGAAACTGCATGCAATTCTAAGCAAGTTTCATATAGAGCATGCTCAAAACGGAGCAACGGTCCAACACATACACTCCAATCAAGATATAACAACAATCTGCCCAAAACAGCAAGTAGGCACTTTGCAAACATCAAAACAACATGCTACAGGAATCTTATGAGCACAAACGTGACATGTACTTCAATTACAGATAACATACTTCAAATATCATTAAGGTTCAGGTTCATAGGCATGAAGATTAAACCAATATGATCAATGCAAATAGTAACTTTATAACACAGGAGCATATACATGAGCAGAGTTAATATGATGGCAACTTGAGAGCAAAGACAAGCTACAACAAGTTTATATAGCAACCAAGGGCATGGAATCAAATTAAATATAACATAGAGAAAATAACATCATGGCCTCATATATATATGGGTCATGGATTAGTAGGAATCAACAAGACAAGATTGAATGTTGACAAAACAGTTTCAGCAAGTGTAAAATAGCAACATTATAATAGCATGTTTGCACGCATGTAACAGAGGCATATTACATCCAAAATTAACAAACATGTCATGTGAACAAAGTAATCATAGCATACTTCAAAACATGTAATTGGAGCATCTCCAGAATAGGCATAGAATAATTACTATCAAGCTCACAACACAGCATCATGAAGTTAACAGGAATCTGGAACATTATATAATCATGTTCATGGCAATGAAAACATATGCTACAGGACATATATTGGGCATCAAAAGGAATGGCATTATCAAGAATAACATACACATCAAAACATGTCAACTAAGCATCTCCAGAATATGCATGGATTAATTGGTAGCATCAAGCAAACATGGCAGCATGATATGACAGAAATAGACTTGACAGAAACTTAACAGCAAGTAGCCAACTTCACAAGCTTGATGCACACACTAAAGGGCATATAAAAATACACAGATTGCACCCCTTTAAATATGGCATAAAAATGCTCCTAAAACATGTAGACATCATGCTCATAGGATGCACACATAAAATGCAACAAAAATGACAAATCAGCAAGTTACATCAGTTTTTAGCAGTTAACAACAACATGCACTTTTGCAACAGTGATTAATGACGCATCCTAACATGAATGCAAAGCACACCAACCTATAGAGCATGAAGAGCAGAACATGTGCATATCAAGATCATCACCATAGCATCTACAGAGACAAAGTTGTGGCACTCACAAGATGCATATATGAAGTTAACAACCAGCAGATTTCAGCAGCTTATATCATTTAGCAGTTTGCAACAAATATTAAGGCATCAATATGAATCCTAACATGAATGCAAACTAGACCATCATGAAGAGCACTCTGAGATGAACATTTCGACATATCATACACGCAAAACGAAGCAACGAGCATCAAGTTATGACCATGCAAACATGTGCACATAAGGTTGAAAATCTGGGACAGTGAAATATACCCTCGCGAAACGGGACGGGGAGGAGCGGGACGGAGGGATCCAGGGGAGGTGGAGGCGTGTTTGGATCGGTGCACTGGTGGATCTGATCCACCCTTCGGTGGATCCGGCCGGAGAAGAGCTCCGGCGAGCTCCGGCGGGGACGACGAGGAGGCGCGGGGTGGCGGATCCGACGGTGAGGCGGCGGCGTCATCCGGCGGAGACGGCAAGGCGTGGCTCCGGCGAGCTCGGGCAGAGGCCGGAGAGCTCATGCGGCGGCGGGGCGGCGCTGGCGGGGGCGCGGAGGACGACGGCGCCGGCGAGGGGGCGCGATCGAGCTCGCGTGGGAGCCGGGCCGCGGGGTCCGGCGGCGCTCGGCGGGGACGAGGCGTCGGGGAGGCCGGAGCGGGCGGCGGCGGTGCATCGGGTCGACGCCGGCGAGGCGCTGCGGCGGCGCGTGGCGGGCTCGGGCGAACGGGCCTCGCGGGCGGTGGCGCCGGGCGCGGATGGGCCTGCACGGGCCCGCTACGGGCTCGGCGGGCCACAGCGGCAGGGAAGCCAGGGAGACGACATGGCCGGCGCTGGTTGGTTGCGGGGTGGATAGGGGCGACGTGGCGGCACTCGATTGGCCGGAGGCGGCGGCGCGGACACGTCCGGCATGGGGTGGACATGTCCGGTGGCGGGAGGATGAAGAGGACTAGGGTTAGGGGTGGATTTGATCCGGAATTTCGAGGGAGAGGGCCAATTTATAGGTAGATGGAGCTAGGAGAGTCCAAATGAGGTGCGGTTTTCGCCCACACGATCGTGATCGAATGGAGGAGAGCATAGAGGGGAGTTTGATGGGCTAGGTGGGATGTGTGGAGGGGTGTTGGGCTGCAAGGAGAAATGGGGTTTCGGTTAACTCGGTTAACCGTTGGGGCATCAAACGACCTCCAAATGGAACGGAATTTGACGGGCTGTCTACCTGTGATATTGTTGGGGTACATAGTAATTTCAAAAAAATTCCTACGCACACGCAAGATCATGGTGATGCATAGCAACGAGAGAGGAGAGTATTGTCCACGTACCCTCGTAGACCGTAAGCGGAAGCGTTATGACAACGCGGTTGATGTAGTCGTACGTCTTCACGATCCGACCGATCCAAGTACCGAACGTACGGCACCTCCGAGTTCAGCACACGTTCAGCTTGATGACGATCCCCGGACTCCGATCTAGCAAAGTGTCGGGGATGAGTTCCGTTAGCATGACGGCATGGTGACGATGATGATGTTCTACCGGCGCAGGGCTTCGCCTAAACTCCGCGACGATATGACCGAGGTGGAATATGGTGGAGGGGGGCACCGCACATGGCTAAGGAACGATCTTCAAGATCAACTTGTGTGTTCTACGGTGCCCCCCTGCCCCTGTATATAAAGGAGGGAGGGGGAGGTGCGGCCGGCCCCCTAGGGGTGCGCCTGGAGGAGTCCTACTCCCACCGGGAGTAGGACTCCCCCCTCTTGCCTTGGTGGAGAAGGAAAGGGGGAGGGGAAAGAGGAAAGGGGGGCGCCGCCCCCCCTTCCTTGTCCTATTCGGACTAGGGGGAGGGGGCGCGCGGCCTGCCCTAGCCGGCCCTCCTCTTCTCCCTCATGGCCCACTAAGGCCCATTAACCCCCGGGAGGGTTCCGGTAACCCCCCGGTGTTCCGGTAAAATCCCGATTTCACCCGGAACCATTCCGATATCCAAATATAGGCTTCCAATATATCAATCTTTATGTCTCGACCATTTCGAGACTCCTCGTCATGTCCGTGATCATATCCGGGACTCCGAACAAACTTCGGTACATTAAAACTTATAAACTCATAATAAAACTGTCATCGCAACGTTAAGCGTGCGGACCCTACGGGTTCGAGAACTATGTAGACATGACCTAGAACTATTCTCGGTCAATAACCAATAGCGGAACCTGGATGCTCATATTGGCTCCTACATATTCTACGAAGATCTTTATCGGTCAAACCGCATAACATACGTTGTTCCCTTTGTCATCGGTATGTTACTTGCCCGAGATTCGATCGTCGGTATCTCAATACCTAGTTCAATCTCGTTACCGGCGAGTCTCTTTACTCGTTACGTAATGCATCATCCCGCAACTAACTCATTAGTTAGATTGCTTGCAAGGCTTATAGTGATGTGCATTACCGAGAGGACCCAGAGATACCTCTCCGACAATCGGAGTGACAAAACCTAATCTCGAAATACGCCAACCCAACATGTACCTTTGGAGACACATGTAGCACTCCTTTATAATCACCCAATTACGTTGTGACGTTTGGTAGCACCCAAAGTGTTCCTCCGGTAAACGGGAGTTGCATAATCTCATAGTTACAGGAACATGTATAAGTCATGAAGAAAGCAATAGCAACATACTAAACGATCAAGTGCTAGGCTAACGGGATGGGTCATGTCAATCACATCATTCTCCTAATGATGTGATCCCATTAATCAAATGACAACACATGTCTATGCTTAGGAAACATAACCATCTTTGATTAATGAGCTAGTAAAGTAGAGGCATACTAGTGACTATATGTTTGTCTATGTATTCACACATGTATCATGTTTCCGGTTAATACAATTCTAGCATGAATAATAAACATTTATCATGATATGAGGAAATAAATAATAACTTTATTATTGCCTCTAGGGCATATTTCCTTCAGTCTCCCCCTTGCACTAGAGTCAATAATCTAGATTACACAGTAATGATTCTAACACCCATGGAGTCTTGGTGCTGATCATGTTTTGCTCATGAAAGAGGCTTAGTCAACGGGTCTGCAATATTCAGATCCGTATGTATCTTGCAAATCTCTATGTCTCCCACCTGGACTTGGTCCCGGATGGAATTGAAGCGTCTCTTGATGTGCTTGGTCCTCTTGTGAAATCTGGATTCCTTTGCCAAGGCAATTGCACCAGTATTGTCACAGAAGATCTTCATTGGTCCCGATGCACTAGGTATGACACCTAGATCGGAAATGAACTCCTTCATCCAGACTCCTTCATTTGCTGCTTCCGAAGCAGCTATGTACTCCGCTTCACATGTAGATCCCGCCACGACGCTTTGTTTAGAACTGCACCAACTTACAGCTCCACCATTTAATAAAAACACGTATCCGGTTTGCGATTTAGAATCGTCTGGATCAGTGTCAAAGCTTGCATCGACGTAACCATTTACGACTTTTGTCACCTCCATATACGAGAAACATATCCTTAGTCCTTTTCAGGTATTTCAGGATGTTCTTGACCGCTGTCCAGTGATCCACTCCTGGATTACTTTGGTACCTTCCTGCCAAGCTTATTGCTAAGCACACGTCAGGTCTGGTACACAGCATTGCATACATGATAGAGCCTATGGCTGAAGCATAGGAAACATCTTTCATTTTCTCTCTATCTTCTGCTGTGGTCGGGCATTGAGTCTGACTCAACTTCACACCTTGTAGTACGGGCAAGAACCCTTTCTTTGCCTGATCCATTTTGAACCTTTTCAAAACTTTATCAAGGTATGTGCTTTGTGAAAGTCCTATTAAGTGTCTTGATCTATCTCTATAAATCTTGATGCCCAATATGTAAGCAGCTTCACCGAGGTCTTTCATAGAAAAACTTTTATTCAAGTATCCCTTTATGCTATCCAGAAATTCTATATGATTTCCAATTAATAATATGTCATCTACATATAATATCAGAAATGCTACAGAGCTCCCACTCACTTTCTTGTAAATACAGGCTTCTGCAAAAGTCTGTATAAAACCATATGCTTTGATCACACTATCAAAGCATTTATTCCAACTCCGAGATGCTTGCATGAGTCCATAAATGGATCGCTGGAGCTTGCACACTTTGTTAGCACCTTTTGGATCAACAAAACCTTCTAGTTGCATCATATACAACTTTCTTCCAGAAATCCATTCAAGAATGCAGTTTTGACATCCATTTGCCAAATTTCATAATCATAAAATGCAGCAATTGCTAACATGATTCGGACAGACATAAGCATCGCTACGGGTGAGAAAGTCTCATCGTAGTCAACTCCTTGAACTTGTCGAAAACCTTTCGCAACAAGTCGAGCTTTATAGACAGTTACATTACCATCAGCGTCAGTCTTCTTCTTAAAGATCCATTTATTCTCAATGGCTTGCCGATCATCGGGCAAGTCAACCAAAGTTCATACTTTGTTCTCATACATGGATCCCATCTCAGATTTCATGGCCTCTAGCCATTTTGCGGAATCTGGGCTCATCATCGCTTCCTCATAGTTCGTAGGTTCATCATGGTCAAGTAACATGACTTCCAGAATAGGATTACCGTACCACTCTGGTGCGGATCTTACTCTGGTAGACCTACGAGGTTCAGTAGAAACTTGATCTGAAGTTTCATGATCAATATCATTAGCTTCCTCACTAATTGGTGTAGTTGTCATAGGAACCAGTTCTTGTGATGAACTACTTTCCAATAAGGGAGCAGGTACAGTTACCTCATCAAGTTCTACTTTCCTCCCACTCACTTCTTTTGAGAGAAACTCCTTCTCTAGAAAGGATCCGAATTTAGCAACGAAAATCTTGCCCTCAGATCTGTGATAGAAGGTGTACCCAACAGTCTCTTTAAGGTATCCTATGAAGACACATTTCTCCGATTTGGGTTCGAGCTTATCTGGTTGAAGTTTCTTTACATAAGCATCGCAGCCCCAAACTTTAAGAAACGACAACTTTGGTTTCTTGCCAAACCACAGTTCATGAGGCGTCGTCTCAACGGATTTTGATGGTGCCCTATTTAACGTGAATGCAGCCGTCTCTAAAGCATAACCCCAAAACGATAGCGGTAAATCAGTAAGAGACATCATAGATCGCACCATATCTAGTAAAGTACAATTATGACGTTCGGACACACCATTTCGTTGTGGTGTTCCGGGTGGCGTGAGTTGCGAAACTATTCCACATTGTTTCAAATGTAAACCAAACTCGTAACTCAAATATTCTCCTCCACGATCAGATCGTAGAAATTTTATTTTCTTGTTACGATGATTTTCCCCTTCACTATGAAATTCTTTGAACTTTTCAAATGTTTCAGACTTGTGTTTCATTAAGTAGATATACCCATATCTGCTTAAATCATCTGTGAAGGTGAGAAAATAACGATACCCGCCGCGAGCCTCAACATTCATTGCACCACAAACATAAGTATGTATGATTTCCAACAAATGAGTTGCTTGCTCCATAGTTCCGGAGAACGGCGTTTTAGTCATCTTGTCCATGAGGCACGGTTCGCAAGTACCAAGTGATTCATAATCAAGTGATTCCAAAAGCCCATCAGTATGGAGTTTCTTCATGCGCTTTATACCGATATGACCTAAACGACAGTGCCACAAATAAGTTGCACTATCATTATCAACTCTGCATCTTTTGGCTTCAACACTATGAATATGTGTATCACTACTATCGAGATTCAATAAAAATAGACCACTCTTCAAGGGTGCATGACCATAAAAGATATTACTCATATAAATAGAACAACCATTATTCTCTGACTTAGATGAATAACCATCTCGCATCAAACAAGATCCAGATATAATGTTCATGCTCAACGCTGGCACCAAATAACAATTATTTAGCTCTAAAACTAATCTCGATGGTAGATGTAGAGGTAGCGTGCCGACCGCGATCACATCGACTTTGGAACCATTTCCCACACGCATCGTCACCTCGTGCTTAGCCAATCTTCACTTAATCCGTAGTCCCTGTTTCGAGTTGCAAATAATTAGCAACAGAACCAGTATCAAATACCCAGGTACTACTGCAAGCATTAGTAAGGTACACATTAATAACATGTATATCACATATACCTTTGTTCACTTTGCCATCTTTCTTATCCGCCAAATACTTGGGGCAGTTCCGCTTCCAGTGTCCAGCCTGCTTGCAGTAGAAGCACTCAGTCTCAGGCTTGGGTCCAGACTTGGGTTTCTTCTCTTGAGCAGCAACTTGCTTGCTGTTCTTTTTGAAGTTCCCCTTCTTCTTCCCTTTGCCCTTTTTCTTGAAACTGGTAGTCTTGTTGACCATCAACACTTGATGCTCCTTCTTGATTTCTACCTCCGCGGCTTTTAGCATTGCAAAGAGCTCGGGAATAGTCTTGTCCATCCCTTGCATATTATAGTTCATCACGAAGCTCTTGTAGCTTGGTGGCAGTGATTGAAGAATTCTGTCAATGACACTATCATCAGGAAGATTAACTCCCAGTTGAATCAAGTGATTATTATACCCAGACATTTTGAGTATGTGTTCACTGACAGAACTATTCTCCTCCATCTTGCAGCTATAGAACTTATTGGAGACTTCATATCTCTCAATCCGGGCATTTGCTTCAAATATTAACTTCAACTCCTGGAACATCTCATATGCTCCATGACATTCAAAACTTCGTTGAAGACCCGGTTCTAAGCCGTAAAGCATGGCACACTGAACTATCGAGTAGTCATCAGCTTTGCTCTGCCAGACGTTCTTAACATCGTCGGTTGCATCAGCAGTAGGCCTAGCACCCAGCGGTGCTTCCAGGACGTAATTCTTCTGTGCAGCAATGAGGATAATCCTCAGGTTACGGACCCAGTCCGTGTAATTTCTACCATCATCTTTCAACTTTTCTTTCTCAAGGAACACATTAAAATTCAATGGAACAACAGCACGAGCCATCTATCTACAGCAAACATACACAAGCAAAATACTATCAGGTACTAAGTTCATGATAAATTTAAGTTCAATTAATCATGTTACTTCAGAACTCCCACTTAGATAGACATCCCTCTAATCCTCTAAGTGATTACGTGATCCATATCAACTACACCATGTCCGATCGTCACGTGAGATGGAGTAGTTTCAACGATGAACATCAATATGTTGATCATATCTACTATATGATTCACGCTCGACCTTTTGGTCTCCGTGTTCCGAGGCCATATCTGTTATATGCTAGGCTCGTCAAGTTTAACCTGAGTATTCCGCGTGTGCAACTGTTTTGCACCCGTTGTATTTGAACGTAGAGCCTATCACACCCGATCATCACGTGGTGTCTCAGCACGAAGAACTTTCACAACGGTGCATACTCAGGGAGAACACTTCTTAATAATTTTAGTGAGAGATCATCTTAAAATGCTACTGTCAATCAAAGCAAGATAAGATGCATAAAGGATAAACATCACATGCAATCAATATAAGTGATATGATATGGCCATCATCTTGTGCTTGTGATCTCCATCTTCAAAGCACCGTCGTGATCACCATCGTCACCGGCGCGACACCTTGATCTCCATCGTAGCATCGTTGTCGTTACGCCATCTATTGCTTCTACGATTATCGCTACCGCTTAGTGATAAAGTAAAGCAATTACAGGGCGTTTGCATTTCATACAATAAAGCAAATACCATATGGCTCCTGCCAGTTGCCGATAACTTCGGTTACAAAACATGATCATCTCATACAATAAAATATAGCATCACGTCTTGACCATATCACATCACAACATGCCCTGCAAAAACAAGTTAGACGTCCTCTACTTTGTTGTTGCAAATTTTACGTGGCTGCTACGGGCTGAGCAAGAACCGTTCTTACCTACGCATCAAAACCACAACGATAGTTCGTCAAGTTAGTGCTGTTTTAACCTTCGCAAGGACCGGGCGTAGCCACACTCGATTCAGCTAAAGTGAGAGAGACAGACACCCGCCAGTCACCTTTAAGCACGAGTGCTCGTAACGGTGAAACCAGTCTCGCGTAAGCGTACGCGTAATGTCGGTCCGGGCCGCTTCATCTCACAATACTGCTGAGCCAAAGTATGACATGCTGGTAAGCAGTATGACTTGTATCGCCCACAACTCACTTGTGTTCTACTCGTGCATATGACATCTACGCATAAAACCTGGCTTTGATACCACTGTTGGGGCACGTAGTAATTTCAAAAAATTTCCTACGCACACGCAAGATCATGGTGATGCATAGCAACGAGAGAGGAGAGTATCGTACACGGACCCTCGTAGACCGTAAGCGGAAGCGTTATGACAACGCGGTTGATGTAGTCGTACGTCTTCATGATCCGACCGATCCAAGTACCGAACGTACGGCACCTCCGAGTTCAGCACACGTTCAGCTCGATGACGATCCCCGGACTCCGATCCAGCAAAGTGTCGGGGATGAGTTCCGTTAGCACGACGGCATGGTGACGATGATGATGTTCTACCGGCGCAGGGCTTCGCCTAAACTCCGCGACGATATGACCGAGGTGGAATATGGTGGAGGGGGGCACCGCACATGGCTAAGGAACGATCTTCAAGATCAACTTGTGTGTTCTACGGTGCCCCCCTGCCCCTGTATATAAAGGGGGGAGGGGGAGGTGCGGCCGGCCCCCTAGGGGTGCGCTTGGAGGAGTCCTACTCCCACCGGGAGTAGGACTCCCCCCTCTTGCCTTGGTGGAGAAGGAAAGGGGGAGGGGAAAGAGGAAAGGGGGGCGCCGCCCCCCCTTCCTTGTCCTATTCGGACTAGGGGGAGGAGGCGCGCGGCCTGCCCTAGCCGGCCCTCCTCTTCTCCCTCATGGCCCACTAAGGCCCATTAACCCCCGGGAGGGTTCCGGTAACCCCCCGGTGTTCCGGTAAAATCCCGATTTCACCCGGAACCATTCCGATATCCAAATATAGGCTTCCAATATATCAATCTTTATGTCTCGACCATTTCGAGACTCCTCGTCATGTCCGTGATCACATCCGGGACTCCGAACAAACTTCGGTACATCAAAACTTATAAACTCATAATAAAACTGTCAGCGCAACGTTAAGCGTGCGGACCCTACGGGTTCGAGAACTATGTAGACATGACCTAGAACTATTCTCGGTCAATAACCAATAGCGGAACCTGGATGCTCATATTGGCTCCTACATATTCTACGAAGATCTTTATCGGTCAAACCGCATAACATACGTTGTTCCCTTTGTCATCGGTATGTTACTTGCCCGAGATTCGATCGTCGGTATCTCAATACCTAGTTCAATCTCGTTACCGGCAAGTCTCTTTACTCGTTACGTAATGCATCATCCCGCAACTAACTCATTAGTCAGATTGCTTGCAAGGCTTATAGTGATGTGCATTACCGAGAGGACCCAGAGATACCTCTCCGACAATCGGAGTGACAAAACCTAATCTCGAAATACGCCAACCCAACATGTACCTTTGGAGACACCTGTAGCACTCCTTTATAATCACCCAATTACGTTGTGACGTTTGGTAGCACCCAAAGTGTTCCTCCGGTAAACGGGAGTTGCATAATCTCATAGTTACAGGAACATGTATAAGTCATGAAGAAAGCAATAGCAACATACTAAACGATCAAGTGCTAGGCTAATGGGATGGGTCATGTCAATCACATCATTCTCCTAATGATGTGATCCCATTAATCAAATGACAACACATGTCTATGCTTAGGAAACATAACCATCTTTGATTAATGAGCTAGTAAAGTAGAGGCATACTAGTGACTATATGTTTGTCTATGTATTCACACATGTATCATGTTTCCGGTTAATACAATTCTAGCATGAATAATAAACATTTATCATGATATGAGGAAATAAATAATAACTTTATTATTGCCTCTAGGGCATATTTCCTTCAGATATACCAAGGCCACTCGGCAATCCTCGGCCCATTCCGAGATTGTTTTTTTATGCCACTTATAAAATAATATTTCAGAGGTGCCGCTGGCGCGTGCGAGTGCGTCTGGACTCGGAACGGACAACAGAGAGAACCGGGGGAACCCGAACGGATGCAAGTTTTGAAAAACATGCAGATGAATTGCAGATGATAACATGGCAAAATGCAACACGCAAGCAAATGACAAGGAAACAACGATGAATAACTGGAAGACACCTGGCGCATCAGATCCGGGGCGTTACACCTTCCCCCTTTTCCCTCTCCGAAAAGGAAGGGGGTCCGAATTGGACTGGGAGTCCTACTAGGACTCCCCCCTTGGGGGAGCGCTCTGGCCGGCCCTCTCCCCTCTCCCTCCTTTATATACGGGGGAAGGGGGCACCCCAAAGCACATCAATTGTCTTAGCCGTGTGCGGTGCCCCCCTCCACCGTTTACTCCTCCGATCATATTGTCATAGTGCTTAGGCGAAGCCCTGCACGGATCACATCACCATCACCTTCACCACGTCGTCATGCTGACGGAACTCATCTCCTTCGTGCCTCTACTGGATCAAGAGTTCGAGGGACGTCATCGAGCTAAACGTGTGCAGAACTCGGAGTTGCCGTACATTCGGTACTTGACCGGTTGATTCGAGAAGACGTTCGACTACATCAACCGTGTTAAGTTAATACTTTCACTTTCGGTCTACGAGGGTACGTGGACACACTCTCCCCCTCTCGTTGCTCATCTCCTAGATAGATCTTGCGTGAGCGTAGGAATTTTTTTGAAATTGCATGCTACGTTTCCCAACACTGGATCCCATGCTGAAATGGTAGGGTGTTTTTTTTCTTTTTTTGAGGGAGAAATGGTAGGGTGTTGTTTGATGCGTCAGGGCATGTACAATGGTTGATAAGATAGTCTTATCTTAAGTATTGCATGTAATTTAGAGATGACAAAAATGCCTACAATGGGTCATCTGTTAGCCTTATCTTCAATAACTAGTTATTCCTAAAAACATGGTGAGACTCGTCTTCTCTTAAATAAGAGAAGAAAAACCTTTTCTTATGAGTTCTCCCTCCTTCACCTCATCATTTATCCTACGTGGAACTTCTAAGATAGCACCACTGTGCATTCCCTCATGCGGGGTTGAGCCCTCGTCGAGGCAGATGTTTTTTTTGAGAAATCTGTAACCTTTATTAAATAGCAAGGTTCATGGGAATACATATTATATCGGGAAAAATTGAAAGCCACACATGGCGCCCAGATGGAAGAGAGGAAGCTGCTTCGGCCAAGGAATGAGCTTCTCTGTTGTGCTCCCGCTTCTCATGTATAATGTTGACTGACTCAAAAGCCCCACGACGAAAGTTTATCTCCCGGATGATCAATGCGTAGCGGCATGAAGCTACACTGGCAATGTTCATAACCACTTATGCGCAGTCAGTCGCAATACAGAAGGACGAGAGGTGAAGATCCAAGGCAAGGGACATTGCTTCGCTGCATGCCTGAGCTTCAAGCGATGTTGGCGAGCCCATCGAAGACAGTGACAGAAGCACCAAGGTAATTCCCAGACTTGTCCTGACACACAGCCGCGGCCGCTCCCCTAGCTCCATTCCTCGAAAGGCCGCCATCAACATTAATCTTCACATCATGCTCAAGCGGAGGGAGCCATGTTGCACGCGGAGGAACTGCTCTTGCATGCGTGTCCCTGCAGGTAACATGCAAGTCTCTAGTACGTACATGCATGCCCTTAGAATTTGTTGGTGAGCGAGGTGGGATCTGTTCCAGGTCCTCCAGGAATTTCTTAATGAAGCAGGATGTGCTCATCGGACTATGGTATTGATCATCATGGATATCACGTCGCCGTGCCCACCGAATTGCCCATGTAGTAATGATTACTCGAGTGAGATCTGCCTGTGGAAGTGTGTCAACTAACCAGAACATCCACAACTTCGCATCATGTTCGAAACAATGACCTCCGTTAGCTCTTCATCCGCTAACACCCACACGCATCAGGACATCTTGTAGTCAACCAACGAATGTCGCCAGGAGTCGAGATCTAAGTGGCATAAAGCGCACGTAGTCGTATCCTCCATCTTGCGGTGGTTCCTTACTTCGCCGGTAGGAAGAGATATCTGAGCCAAACACCATGCAAACACTCTAATCTTTGGAGGAAGTTGCATTCCCCATACATTTGCCCAAGATTTCCGATCGGCATCAATGCGAGAATGCCCAGATACATGCTCCAACCAGTCCGTGCGCTGCTTTTTAGTTGCTAATAAAACTCGGTAAGCCGACCGCACAGAACATAGCCCATTCTTTTCATAATGCCAAGCCCAAAAGTCCTCCTGCAGTCTCAAGTTGAGAGGTATATTCAAGATTTCTGCCTTATCTGCAAGGTGGTGTTCATCCAGCTTTGCAGCATCCCAGGTCGCTGTAGTATGGTCAATCAAATATGCGACTTTGAGAGGCGCGTTTGCTGACTGAGCACAGATCGGTCTCAACTTGTGATCCAGTGGATCCAGTTATCTTGCCATATATGGGTGTCCTCCCCGTTACCAATCCTTCCATGATGGACCTCCACACCTGCGAAGGGTAATTACCAACCTCGGCATAAAGAATAGAGCTCGTAGGGTAATAGACCGCCTTAAGGATATGTGCACTCACAGAAGTAGGTTGATGTAGGAGGCGCCATGCTTGACGGGCAAGGAGCACCAAGTTGAAAAGTTCGATATCCCGGAACCCCATACCTCCCATGAACTTGGGTTGGGTCATCACTTCCCACGAGACCCATGCTATTTTCCTCTCGCCCTTCTTTGATCCCCACCAAAACTTGCACAGAAGGCCATTGATATGTAGACATAACCCTCGGGGAAGTTTAAAACATGACATTGAATAGGTTGGAATTGCTTGGGCCATAAACTTGATAAGTACTTCTTTGCCTCCCACAAAGAATGCTTTCTCCATCCAAGCATGGACTTGCTTTCATATTCTATCTTTCAAATACTTGAAGGATCCCTTCTTGGCTCTCCCCACATCACTAGGAAGCCCCAGATATTTCTCTCTAAGTTTCTCGTTTTGCACATCCAAGATTTGCTTAATCTCCTGCCTTAGTGACTAAGCACATCTCTTTTTGCCGGTCGATGTGTGGAGTAATAGTAGTAGATGCAGGCGGTGTTGGGGAATGTAGTAATTTCAAAAAAAATCCTACGATCACGTAAGATCTATCTATGTGATGCATAGAAATGAGAGGGGAGAGTGTGTCCACGTACCCTCCTAGCCCGAAAGCGGAAGCATTTAGTTAATGCGGTTGATGTAGTCAAACGTCTTCGCGATCCAACCGATCCAAGCACCGAACATACGACACCTCCGCGTTTAGCACACGTTCAGCTCGGAGACGTCCCTTGTACTCTTGATCCAGTTGAGGCCGAGGGAGAGTTTCGTTAGCAGGATGGCGTGGTGACGGTGATGATGAAGTTACCGGCGCAGGGCTACGCCTAAGCACTACGACGATATGACCGAGGTATGTAACTGTGGAGGGGGGCACCGCACACGGCTAAAACAATTGTCAGCTTGTGTGTCTAATGGGTTCCCCCCTCCCCCGTATATAAAGGAGTGGAGGAGGGGGAGGGCCGGCCCTCTATGGCGCGCCCAAGGGGGGGAGTCCTACTCCCAGCGGGAGTAGGATTCCCCCTTCCCAAGTTGGAGTAGGAGAGGAATAAAGGGGGAGAGAGAGGGAAGGAAAGGGGGGGCCGGCCCCCCACCCAATTAGGATTGGGCTTGGGGGGCGCGCCCTCCACTTGACCGCCTCCTCCTCTCTCCCACTATGGCCCAATAAGGCCCATACACTCCCCGGGGGGTTCCGGTAACCCCCCGGTACTCCGGTAAATGCCCGAACTCATCTGGAACCATTTCGATGTCCAAACATAGTCGTCCAATATATCAATCTTCATATCACGACCATTTTGAGACTCCTCGTTATGTCCGTGGTCACATCCGGAACTCTGAACTACCTTCGGTACATCAAAACACATAAACTCATAATACCAATCGTCATCGAACGTTAAGTGTGCGGACCCTACGGGTTCGAGAACTATGTAGACATGACCGAGACACGTCTCCAGTCAATAACCAACAGCGGAACCTGGATGCTCATATTGGTTCCTACATATTCTATGAAGATCTTTATCGGTCAAACCGCATAACAACATACATTGTTCCCTTTGTCATCGGTATGTTACTTGCCCGAGATTCGATCGTCGGTATCTCAATACCTAGTTCAATCTCATTGCCGGCAAGTCTCTTTACTTGTTCCGTAATACTTCATCCCACAACTAACTCATTATTCACATTGCTTGCAAGGCTTATAGTGATGAGTATTACCGAGAAGGCCCAGAGATACCTCTCCGAAACACGGAGTGACAAATCCTAATCTCGATCTATGCCAACCCAACAAACACCTTCGGAGACACCTGTAGAGCACCTTTATCATCACCCTTTCATGTTGTGACATTTGGTAGCACACAAAGTGTTCCTCGGTATTCGGGAGTTGCATAATCTCATAGTCTGAGGAGCTTGTATAAGTCATGAAGAAAGCAGTAGCAATGAAACTAACACGATCATAATGCTAAGCTAACGGATGGGTCATGTCCATCACATCATTCTCCTAATGATGTGATCCCATTCATCAAATGACAACACATGTCTATGGTTAGGAAATATATCCATCTTTGATTAAAGAGCTAGTCAAGTAGAGGCATACTAGGGACTATAGGTTTTGTCTATGTATTCACACATGTACTAAGTTTCCGGTTAATACAATTCTAGCATGAATAATAAACATTTATCATGAATTAAGGAAATAAATAATAACTTTATTATTGCCTCTAGGGCATATTTCCTTAAGTCTCCCACTGGCACTAGAGTCAATAATCTAGATTACATAGTAATGATTCTAACACCCATGGAGCTTTGGTGCTGATCATGTTTGCTCGTGAGAGAGGCTTAGTCAACGGGTCTGCAACATTCAGATCCATGTGTATCTTGCAAATATCTATGTCCCCTTCTGACACTTGATGATGGATGGAATTGAAGAATCTCTTGATGTGCTTGGTTCTCTTGTGAAATCTGGATTCCTTTGCCAAGGCAAGTGCACCAGTATTGTCACAAAATATTTTCATTGGACCCGAGGCACTAGGTATGACACATAGATCGGATATGAACTCCTTCATCCAAACTCCTTCATTTGTCGCTTCCGAAATAGCAATGTACTCTGCTTCACACGTAGATCCCACCACGACGCTCTGCTTGGAACTGCACCAACTGACAACTCCTCCATTCAATAAAAATACGTATCCGGTTTGCGACTTAGAGTCATCCGGATCAGTGTCAAAGCTTGCATCGACGTAACCGTTTACGACGAGCTCTTTTTCACCTCATAAATGAGAAACATATCCTTAGTCCTTTTCAGATATTTCAGGATGTTCTTGACCGTTGTCCAGTGCTCCACTCCGGGATTACTTTGATACCTCCCTGCTATGCTTATAGGAAGACATACATCAGGTCTGGTACACAGCATTGCATACATGATAGAACCAATGGCTGAAGCATAGGGAATGACTTTCATTTTCTCTCTATCTTCTGTGGTGGTCGGGCTTTGAGTCTGACTCAACTTCACACCTTGTAACACAGGCAAGAACCCTTTCTTTGACTGATCCATTTTGAACTTCTTCAAAACTTTATCAAGGTATGTGCTATGTGAAAGTCCAATTAAACGTCTTGATCTATCTCTACAGATCTTGATGCCCAATATGTAAGCAGCTTCTCCGAGGTCTTTCATAGAAAAACGCTTATTCAGGTATCCCTTTATGCTATCCAGAAATTCTATATCATTTCCAATCAACAATATGTCATCTACATATAAGATCAGAAATGCTACAGAGCTCCCACTCACTTTCTTGTAAATACATGCTTCTCCAAAAGTCTGTATAAAACCATATGCTTTGATTACACTATCAAAGTGTTTATTCCAACTCCGAGAGGCTTGCACCAGTCCATAAATGGATCGCTCGAGCTTGCACACTTTGCTAGCACCCTTTGGATCGACAAAACCTTCCGGTTGCATCATATACAACTCTTCTTCGAGAAATCCATTCAGGAATGCAGCTTTGACATCCATTTGCCAAATTTTATAATCATAAAATGCAGCAATTGCTAAGATGATTCGGACAGACTTAAGCATCGCTACGGGTGAGAAAGTCTCATCGTAGTCAACTCCTTGAACTTGTCGAAAACATTTTGCAACAAGTCAAGCTTTGTAAATAGTAACATTACCGTCTGCGTGGGTCTTCTTCTTATAGATCCATTTATTTTCTATGGCTTGCCGATCATCGAGCAAGTCCACCAAAGTCCACACTTTGTTCTCATACATGGATACCATCTCAGATTTCATGGCCTCAAACCATTTCGCGGAATCTGGGCTCATCATCGCTTCCTCATAGTTCGTAGGTTCATTATGGTCTAGTAACATGACTTCTAGAACAGGATTACCGTACCACTCTGGTGCAGATCTTACTCTGGAAGACCTACAAGGTTCGGTAGTAACTTGATCTGAAGCTTCATGATCATCATTGTTAGCTTCCTCACTAATTGGTGTAGGAATCACTGGAACTGATTTCTGTGATGAACTACTTTCCAATAAGGGAGAAGGTACAGTTACCTCATCAAGTTTTACTTTTCTCCCACTCACTTCTTTTGAGAGAAACTCCTTCTCTAGAAAGGATCCATTCTTAGCAACAAAGATTTTGCCTTCGGATCTGTGATAGAAGGTGTACCCAATAGTTTCCTTTGGGTATCCTATGAAGACGCACTTCTCCGATTTGGGTTCGAGCTTATCAGGTTGAAGCTTTTTCACATAAGCATCGCAGCCCCAAACTTTAAGAAACGACAACTTTGGTTTCTTGCCAAACCACAGTTCATAAGGCGTCATCTCAATGGATTTTGATGGTGCCCTATTTAAAGTGAATGCAGCAGTCTCTAGAGTATAACCCCAAAAAGATAGCGGTAAATCAGTAAGAGACATCATAGATCGCACCATATCTAATAAAGTGAAGTTACGATGTTCGGACACACCATTTCGCTGTGGTGTTCTAGGTGGCGTTAATTGTGAAACTATCCCATGTTGTTTCAAATGAAGACCAAACTCGTAACTCAAATATTCTCCTCCATGATCAGATCACAGAAACTTTATTTTCTTGTTATGATGATTTTCCACTTCACTCTGAAATTCTTTGAACTTTTCAAATGTTTCAGACTTATGCTGCATTAAGTAGATATAACCATATCTGCTCAAATCATCAGTGAAGGTGAGAAAATAACGATACCCACCACGAGCATCAATACTCAGCGGACTGCATACATCAGTATGTATTATTTTCAACAAGTCAGTAGCTCATTCCATTGTTTTGGAGAACGGAGTTTTAGTCATCTTGCTCATAAGGCACGGTTCGCAAGCACCAAGTGATTCATAATCAAGTGATTCCAAAAGTCCATCTGTATGGAGTTTCTTCATGCGCTTTACACCGATATGAACCAAACGGCAGTGCCACCAATAAGTTGCACTATCATTATTAAACTTGAATCTTTTGGCTTCAACACTATGAATATGTGTATCACTACTATCAAGATTCAACAAAAATAGACCACTCAGCAGGGGTGCATGACCGTAAAAGATATTACTCATATAAATAGAACAACCATTATTCTTTGATTTAAATGAATAGCCGTCTCACATCAAACAAGATCTAGATATAATGTTCATGCTCAACGCTAGCACCAAATAACAATTATTCAGGTCTAAAACTAATCCTGATGGTAGATGTAGAGGTAGCGTGCCGACCGCAATCACATCGACTTTGTAACCATTTCCCACGCACATCGTCACCTCGTCCTTAGCCAATCTTCGCTTAATCCGTAGCCCCGGTTTCGAGTTGCAAATATGAGCAACAGAACCAGTATCAAATACCCAAGCGCTACTGCGAGCATTAGTTAAGTACACATCAATAACATGTATATCAAATATACCTTTCACTTTGCCATCCTTCTTATCCGCCAAATACTTGGGGCAGTTCTGCTTCCAGTGGTCAGTCCCTTTGCAGTAGAAGCACTCAGTTTCAGGCTTAGGTCCAGACTTGGGTTTCTTCTCTTGAGCAGCAACCTTTTTGCCGTTCTTCTTGAAGTTCCCCTTCTTCCCTTTGCCCTTTTTCTTGAAACTAGTGGTCTTATTGACCAACAACACTTGATGCTCCTTTTTGATTTCTACCTCCGCGGCCTTTAGCATCACGAAGAGCTCGGGAATAGTCTTGTTCATCCCTTGCATATTATAGTTCATCACGAAGCCTTTATAGCTTGGTGGCAGTGATTGAAGAACTCTGTCAATGACACAATCAACTGGAAGATTAACTCCCAGCTGAGTCAAGTGATTATGTACCCAGACATTTTGAGTATGTGTTCACTGACAGAACTATTCTCCTCCATTTTGCAGCTGTAGAACTTGCTGGAGACTTCATATCTCTCAACCCGGGCATTTGCTTGAAGTATTAACTTCAACTCTTGGAACATCTCATATGCTCCATGACGTTCAAAACGTCTTTAAAGTCCCGATTCTAAGCCGTAAAGCATGGCACACCGAACTATCGAGTAGTCATCAGCTTTGCTCTGCCAGACGTTCTTAACGTCATTAGTAGCATCTGCAGCAGGCCTGGCACCCAGCGGTGCTTTTAGGACATAATTCTTCTGTGCAGCAATGAGGATAATCCTCAAGTTATGGACCCAATCCATGTAGTTGCTGCCATCATCTTTCAACTTAGCTTTCTCTAGGAACACATTAAAATTAAAAGGAACGGTAGCACGGGCCATTGATCTACAACAACTTAGACATGCAAAATACTATCAGGTACTAAGCTCATGATAAATTAAAGTTCAATTAATCATATTACTTAAGAACTCCCACTTAGATAGACATTCCTCTAATCATCTAAGTGATCACGTGATCCAAATCAACTAAACCACGCCCGATCATCACGTGAGATGGAGTAGTTTTCAATGGTGAACATCACTATGTTGATCATATCTACTATATGATTCACGCTCGACCTTTCGGTCTCAGTGTTCCGAGGCCATATCTGCATATGCTAGGCTCGTCAAGTTTAACCCAAGTATTCTGCGTGTGCAAACCTGGCTTGCACCCATTGTATGTGAACGTAGAGCTTATCACACCCGATCATCACGTGGTGTCTCGGCACGACGAACTGTAGCAACGGTGCATACTCGGGAAGAACACTTGTACCTTGAAATTTAGTAAGGGATCATCTTATAATGCTACCAACGTCCTAAGCAAAATAAGATGCATATCACATGCAACCAAAATATGTGACATGATATGGCCATCATCATCTTGTGCTCATGATCTCCATCACCGAAGCATCATCATGATCTCCAACATCACCGGCGCAACACCTTGATCTCCATCGTACCATCGTTATCGTTTCTCCACCTATTGTTACTACGACTATCGCTACCGCTTAGTGATAAAGTAAAATAATTACATGGCGATTGCATTGCATACAACAAAGCGACAACCATATGGCTCCTGCCAGTTGCCGATAACTTTGTTACAAAACATGATCATCTCGTACAACAATTTATATCACATCATGCTTGACCATATCACATCATAGCAAGCCCTGCAAAAACAAGTTAGATGTCCTCTACTTTGTTGTTGCAAGTTTTACGTGGTTGCTACAGGCTTCTAGCAAGAACCGTTCTTACCTACGCATGAAAACCACAACGATTTACATCAAGTGTGATGTTTTAACCTTCAACAAGGACCGGGCATAGCTACACTCGATTCAACTAAAGTTGGAGAAACAGACACTCACCAGCCACCTATGTGCAAAGCACGTCGGTAGAACCAGTCTCGCGTAAGCGTACGCATAATGTCGGTGTCGGTGTACTAAAATAGGGGCGCTCTTTTGTAGCCCTTATTTGTGCGCGGGCAGTCAGAGTCGCGCCCACGGCCACACTTAAGCAGGGCGGAGACAGGAAATCAGAGCCACAAACACAGAAACAATCAGCACAACACCAAAGACCGAGACCACAGAGAGCAGATGGACGAAGCAGGTTTCCCCGGTAAGACCCTTGCCTGGGCAGCCTCAGCAGCCCCAGCAAGACCCTTGCCGGGGCGCTCGCCCACACCAGCAGAGTGAGCCACCCTCGAACCCACGGTCTCCAACACCATCAACCACGTTGGGCCAGGGCTCGGGAGGCACCTCCATGGTGGCATGCAGATCTTTGTGAAGACAAAGAATATTCAAGATCAGATGAGGATTGGAAGGCAACGATCCTCGACAAGATTCTTGCTGAGGAAACCCACAAGACCCCCGGCAAGATCCTTGCCGGGGATGACAGCGCGCCACGGCAAGACCCTTGCCAAGGGCGTCAGCGGGGCCATTGCCAGGCCCGCACCAACCAAGTCTCCACGCCGTTCACATGCAACTGCCAGCTCAACCAGCTAGGCAGGCACCTGTGTGGCAACATGCAACTTCCAGGCCAACTCAGCACATGCTTGTGTGGTGGCATGCAGATCTTCGTGAAGGCTCCACCACCGCGCCACCTCAGCTGTTTACCTGCCTACACGGCGCCGCATGCATCGCTGGCCAGGGCGCGTGTCGAAGCGAGGAGGAGCGGCGACGGATGGGACGGGCCTCGCTCCCGTCTCCGATAAAGCAAGAAGACACCTAAGCTACGCATTAAATGCGTCTTGTCCTGTAATACAAGCGATAAGCTCATAGCACAGTAGGCCTTTCCACCTCCTGTGTGCCATTGTGACAGCCCCTTTCGACTATAAAAGGAGGCCCATGGCGTACTGGAGGGGGATTCGGCTCTTTTGAACCATGCGACCACCGTAGCTAGTTCAAGAGCTCAAGAATATTCAATACATCCACCAAAGCAGGACTAGGGTTTTACGCATTCCTCGCGGCCCGAACCTGGGTAAATGATCCTTGTGCTGATTACTAATCCTGCTCTTCTCACAACCCTGCGCCCCCGCAACCGCAGAAGGGATCCTCATGGTCCCATAGGTGTCGTTTCCCACCGACATCTTTGGCGCGCCAGGTAGGGGGGCGCAGTTGTGAGAATCTGGTCTAGTAGTTGGCCTAGCAGTTCTTCATCGTCATGGCTCCTAAGAAGAAGATGACCACGGCGATCGGTTTGTCCGGGACCGGACTGCCAGTACCCGTGCAGACCAGTAGCGGGCCAGTCGCGGAGAGAACCCGTGGTGCGGCCCGCGAACACCCACATCACCCTGGCGGTCCAGGTGAAAGGATCGATATGGTTGACTAGAGGGGGGTGAATAGGCAACTAACAATTTTTAAGCTTTTCTTTACCAAATTAAACTTTGCAACAAAATAGGTTGTCTAGATGTGCAACTAAGTGAGCAACCTATATGATGCAATAACAACTAGCACATAAGCAAGCAAAGGATGTAATACAAGTAGGCTTGCAAAAGTAAAGACACGAAATAACCAAGAGTGGAGCCGGTGGAGATGAGGATGTGTTACCGAAGTTCCTTCCTTTTAAGGGGAAGTACGTCTCCGTTAGAGTGGTGTGGAGGCACAATGCTCCCCAAGAAGCCACTAGGGCCACCATATTCTCCTCACGCCCTCACACAATGCGAGATGCCATGATTCCACTATTGGTGCCCTTGAAGGCGGCGACCGAACCTTTACAAACAAGGTTGGGGCAATCTCCACAACAATTGGAGGCTCCCAACAACACCACGAAGCTTCACCACAATGGAGTATGGCTTCGAGGTGACCTCAACCGTCTAGGGTGCTCAAACACCCAAGAGTAACAAGATCCGCTAGGGATAAGTGGGGGGAATCAAATATCCTGTGGTGGAAGTGTAGATCGGGCCCTTGTCACCCAATCCCGAGCAAATCAACAAGTTTGATTGGCTAGGGAGAGAGATCGGGCGAAAATGGAGCTTGGAGCAATAATGGAGCTTAGAGGTGGAAGAGGTAGTCAACTAGAGGTATAAGACACCCCTTATATAGTCGAGGGAAATATCCAACCGTTATCCACATGTTCAGCCCGCGACACGCGGTACTACCGCTCCAGGGGCGCGGTTCTACCGCAAGGCGGCGCGGTACTACCGTGGCAGATCACGGTACTTCCGCGACCGCAGCAGAGGCCGGAACTTACCTGACTAGGGGGCAGTACTACCGCTTGCGCGGTACTACCGCTCCCCCTTGCGGTACTACCGCAAGGCAGGAAAGTCATTGCCTGGGAAGGGTGCGGATGAAATAAATTACATCCGTGCCTACTTCCGCTGAACATGCGGTGGTACAAAAATCCGATGCGGTAATACCGCTCGCGAGGCACGGTACTACCGCTGTGGGCGCGGATGTAAAAATTACATCCGCGCCTACTACCGTGACGCTGCGGTACTAGGTAGGAGGGCCACGGTACTACGACTCCTGGGGAGCGGTACTACCGTGGGCCCCCGCGGTACTACCGCGCTGGAAGAGCGGTACTACCGTGGGTGGCGCGGATGTAAAAAATTACATCCGCCCCTACTACCGTACCGGAGCGGCACAAGGCCTGGGGGCCGCGGTACTACGGCTCCAGAAGAGCGGTACTACCGTGACCCACAGCGGTACTACTTCTGGTACTTGCGGTACTACCGCAAGTACAGCAGTAGTCGTCAGATTTTAGCACAACCAAGATAACGAAGAGAAGCTCCAAAGTGCAGGGAAAGGTAGGACAAGTGTACGTGTTGATTCCACCCAAACCTTTCTGACGCGGACCCCCTCTTAATAGTACGGCTCTCCTACGACTCAAATCCACCAAAGAGAAACGTAGAACAACACCGACTTCAATAGTCTTCGAGGGGCACCGAATCGTCTCGTGCCTAGTGATGAAGTATCTGAGAAACTCAGGGCACATGATTAGTCCGCAAAAGCATTGTCATCAATCACCAAAACACCTAAGGGATAAATATGCCCTTACAATCTCCCCCTTTTTGGTGGATTGATGACAACACGGGATTTGCACATAGATAAGATAATTTAGAGCAAGGGCAAACCCCACCTCTCTAAAATATAGACGGGCTCCCCCTAGATGTGTGCACTTAGAGGAATGCTTTGGACTGCATAGCACACAAACTAGGATCAACACTCCCCCTATATTTTAGAGACCAAGGCATGATAATAAACATAGCATAGCATAAAGATAGCACAGTATAACACAAGCTCGCTAGGATAGATAGAGTGCATATGTCTTACACCATACGAAGTAAAGTAACCGAGGTTCAAACGAGAAAGCAGCAAATAGTTCAACCGAGAAAGCAGCAAACACACGACACAAATGACTCGCAAACTCGCAAATCCCTACACTCTCTCCCCCTTTGGCATCGATACGCCAAAAAGGCAGAGAGGACACCTACACACACGAGGTGGCTCAAGCAGGGAACTCGTCCCAACCCTCTCCGTCGGTCTCCTCGGTAGCTGGGATGGTCTCCTCGACATCCTCCTCAGACTCAATCCACCTGTAGCCTTGCTTCTCCATCCACTCAGCCTCTGGAGTGATGCGCTCCTCAGACCCGCCAGACACTTCCTCACCATAGAGCTGCATGATCTTGTTGTCCCGGCGACGACTCTCCTTGGACGCCACGTGAGCCCTGTACTGCCCCTTGGCTTGCATGCAGAACAGAGTCTTCATCTTGTCCTTCAGCTTCTTGGCCCATGATGGCGTAGGGGCACTCTGGGAAGGCCTAGCAGCACGGCCCTCAGCAACATCCTCGGCGCCAGCATCCTCCTCATCAACAGCAGCCCTAGCAGCAGTCGCCTCGGCACGAGTAGCGGTGTTGGCCCAGTTGGATTTGATACGCAGACAGATGGGCTCATGGCGAATCCAGTCTGGAGCAAGGAACTCCTCATCAGGGAACATCTTCTCCCAAGTCTTCGAGATCAGCCGAAATAGATAGGGCCCATAGATAGGCACCTTGCGGTTGAACACTGCAAACCGAAGCTCACACCACATGATGTGTGAGACATCAAGTGGCTGAGACTGAGTCGAATGAGCCTCCTGGCAAATGAGAATCATATCCACCATATAGGCATGAACCTTGTCTTTGTCACCGATGCATGGGAACAAAGAGTTGCGGAAGATGCGATACATGATATCCAGAAATGAGTTGAGTACCAAAGTTGTCTTGCCATTGGCGAGCGCCTTCTCAACCATGAACGGTGCAAGCTTGTCCTTGTTGGCAGAATCAGCATTGGCATGGGGGCGAACACCCACTGGCGTGTTAAGCCCATCATCAGGAACCTGAAGCAAATCCATGAACTCCTTCCAGGTAGCAGACAGTTGACGGCCATTGGTCATCCAGGTCATCCGCCGCTCTTCATTATGGTGAAAATACACTGAGGCAAAGAACTGACAGATGAGCTCAGGGTCATAGTCCAGGTGAAAGGATATCACATGCTTAATGCCAAACTGCTCCACCAAGTCCAGAGCCTCTCCAAAGTAGTCACGGAACTTGTCCTTCCTCATATGATGCATATCAATCCACTTCACCTCCACGTAGGTATTCTGCTTGTTCTTGATGACATCCAGATAGATGTTGGTTTGTTGCTTGTTCCAGAACAGCTCACGGCCTCTGACAGTGGAACGAGGGTGCACATAAGGGTGAAGCTGCCTGAGACGGACATACTCAGTTGGGGCTATCTCATCCATGCCCTTAGCGGGCTCCTTGTGCTTGCTAGCTGAGGTCTTGACATTGCGCTTGGAGGCAGACAATCCCTCTGGTACTTCACCTGGGTTGCGCAGACGCTTGGAGCCAGTGTCATGACTGGGATTGGACCGGCGAGAGCCACCACCTGAGACACACACGCAAAGCACCAAAGACGCGAAGAAGATCAATGCAAAGGCCACGAGAAAGCACAAGAAACACATAGAAGACATACGAGAAGGTTGGCATGTGATAGATGTGAGCCACGGTAGAACTGCCACTGCCTGCGGTACTAAAATATTAGTACCGCTCCAAACGCGGTAGTACCGTGCGAGGTCACGGTATTACCATGGTTGGAGCGGAAGTAAAATTTTAGTACCGCACAGAGTGCGGTAGTACCGCTCCAGAAGGGCGGTAGTACTGTGCAAGCGGTAGTACCGCGCCAGACGGGCGGTAGTACCGCGTCGCGTCAGATCCAACCGGCGGTTTGAATCTGAAAAGAACCGCGAAACCATGGTGGTGCTACGGTGATCAGATCTAGTGCAAGACAACAATACAAGTATAAACCCTATGCAATACTACGCTCCTTCATCCTACTCTTGCAGAGATTAAGCCTATGAATCTCAAGAACACACAAGCCTCCCCCAAAACCTAGAAACACCAAGCACAATCAACACGGAGAAGGAGTTGGGGAAAAACCTTGGTCCATAGCAAGAGCACGTGGTGGGGAACGATCCCACCGGTCGGAATCACGGGAGGGCAGCCGGTGGAGGAGATCCGGCGACGAACGCCGGCTCCAATCTTTAGCAAGGGAGAGAAGGAGGCGACGTGGAGAGAGGACTGCAAATGGGTATGGGGAGTTAGAACTCCCCCTGCCCGTCCTTATCCCCACGCCCTCGAACCGCCGTGGTAGTACCGCGTATCATCACGGTAGTACCGCTCGGGCGGAAGTACCGCACCGAGGTGGTAGTACCGCTCAACCAGGCGGCAGTAAAAAATTACTGCCGCGTGGTGACGGTAGTACCGTGCTCCCGCAAGCGGTAGTACCGTGGCGGGCCGCGGTAGTACCGCAGCTGGCCGCGGTAGTACCGTGAACTCAAGTCACTGCAAGTTTCAACACGAAAACACGAAAAGAAGGCCTTTGCACAGAAACTTTTCACACACAAGAAACCACAAGATCAAGCACAAACCAGAGGCAGAGAGACAACAAGAAACCACCAAGCGACAAGGCCTCTCAAGGAGAGAGGGCGGTGGCCGAAGCCACCTATGTTTGAGTTGGATGGTATGGCACCGCGAAGAATTATCCTTGGGCCCATGACCAAAACTCGTCTTTGACACACAAGTACCATCAAAAATGGCTAATGTGAAAGAGGTGATCGATTTATGCATAATGGGGGGAGGGAGAGTTCATTGAGAGAACAACACTCCCCCTATTTCCATGCCTACACCTAAACTAGACAACAAGTTGAGTGTGGTGGGGGGTGCACGGGTTCAAGTCACATTGCTCAAATCAATGATATTTAGCTCATGCCTTAACTCGCGAAATCTTGCTTCATCCAAGGGCTTTGTGAAAATATCTGCAAGGTTATCATGAGTGTTAACATACTTGAGCTCAAAATCCCCTCGCCTAATGTGATCCTGGATGAAGTGATACCGAATCTCAATGTGCTTCGTCTTGAAGTGTTGCACCGGGTTGAGAGAAATCTTGATGGCACTTTCATTATCACACCAAAGAGGCACTTTTTCACAAATGACACCATACTCCTTTAAAGTTTGCCTCATCCATAGGAGTTGAGCACAACAACTACCGGCCGCCACATACTCCGCTTCGGTGGACGAGAGAGACACACAACTTTGCTACTTGGAAGACCAACTTACCAAAGAGCACCCAAGAAATTGGCACCCTCCGGAAGTGGACTTCCTATCCACTTTGTCTCCCGCCCAATCGGAATCCGTGAAACCTTCAAGCTTGAAGTTTGCTCCCCTTGGGTACCATAAGCCAAAGTTTGGGGTATGAGCCAAATATCAAAAGATTCGCTTGACCGCCACATAATGACTTTCCTTTGGTGCGGCTTGAAAACGTGCACACATCCCCACACTCAACATGATATCCGGTCTAGATGCACAAAGGTAAAGCAAGGAGCCAATCATGGAGCGATATACCTTTTGATCCACTGCTTTACCATTGGGATCGATGTCAAGTTGGCACTTGGTAGGCATTGGTGTAGTAGCCGGCTTGACATCACTTAGCTTGAATCTTTTAAGCATGTCTTGAGTGTATTTGGCTTGGTTGATGAAGGTTCCTTCTCTTCTTTGTTTGATGTCAAAACCAAGGAAGAACTTCAACTCTCCCATCAAAGACATCTTGAACTTGGAGGTCATGAGAGCGGCAAATTCCTCATTGAAAGCTTTGTTAGGAGAACCAAAGATAATATCATCAACATATAGTTGGCATACAAACAACTCCCCTTTGACCTTCTTAGTAAAAAGAGTGGGATCGATTTGTCCTACTTCAAATCCACGATCTTGTAGCAACTCGGTAAGTTGGTCATACCATGCACGTGGGGCTTGTTTAAGGCCATAGAGTGCCTTATCGAGTTGATATACATGATCCGGGAAGTAGGGGTCCTCGAACCCGGGGGGTTGCTTGCCATAGACCAACTCATTAATAGGACCATTAAGAAAAGCACTTTTCACATCCATTTGTTGCAACTTAAAGTTGTGATGGGAAGCATAAGCAATCAACAAACGGATGGATTCAAGACAAGCAACGTGAGCAAAGGTTTCACCGTAGTCGATACCCTCGACTTGGGAGTAGCCTTGTGCTACCAATCTCGCCTTGTTGCGAATGATGTTCCCATGAGCATCTTGCTTGTTCTTGAAGATCCACTTGGTTCCAATGACGTTGTGGTTCCCCGATGGTCTTGGCACCAATCTCCACACCTTGTTGTACTTGAAGTTGTTGAGTTCTTCATGCATGGCATTGAGCTAATCCGAGTCTTCGAGCGCCTCATAGACCTTTTGGGGTTCAACACAAGAGACAAACGCGTGATGTTCACAATAGTTTGCTAATTGTCTACAAGTGCTTACCCCCTTTCTTAGGCTTCCAACCATGTTTTCCATGAGATGGCCTTTGGTGGTGAGCTTGGAATCAATCTTCACGGCATGACGCTCTAATTCCTCCTCGGGTGTGGAAGGAGGAGGGTTAACTTGATCATCTTGAGCGCCGTCTTGAGCTTGTTCTTGATCTTGAGCTTGCTCATGATCTTGAACTTGCTCGAGGGGAAGAACTTGACCTTGGGCATCATTTAGAGGTTCACCACCATCTTGAGGTTGATCTTGCCCTTGGTCTTGTTCATGAGGGTGAGGGCCTTCACTTTGTTCTTCGGAAGCGTGTGGGTCTTGGGGAGGTGATGGCTCCACTTGAGTGGAGCATTGTCCTTCTCCTTCGGCCACAAGGGGTTCCTCAATGGGTAGGATTTGACCAATACCCATTCTTCTTATGAATTGGGGAGGAATTTCATCACCTACATCACAAGTACCACTTTGCTCCACTTGGGAGCTGTTATTTTCGTTAAACTCCATGTTACACGTCTCCTCAATGAGTCCGGTGGACTTGTTGAGGACACGGTAAGCATGAGAGTTTGTAGCATAACCAACAAATATGCCCTCATGAGCTCTAGCCTCAAATTTAGACAAACGAACACCTTTCTTGAGAATGAAACACTTATAACTGAACACCCGGAAGTACTTGAGGTTGGGCTTGTTGCCGGTGAGTATATCATAAGGAGTCTTGTTCAAGCCTTTGCGAAGATAGAGCTGGATGCATGACATGCGGTGTTGATGGCTTCGGCCCAAAAGTTGTATGGAGACTTGAACTCCGCCATCATGGTCCTAGCCGCATCCATCAACGTCCGGTTCTTCCTCTCTGCAACACCATTTTGTTGAGGGGTGTATGGAGCAGCATATTGGTGCTTGATCCCCTCATCACTAAGAAACTCATCCAAGGTGTAGTTCTTGAACTCGGTGCCGTTGTCACTTCTAATTGTCAAGATCTTTGCATTGTGTTGACGTTGAGCTTCATTTGCAAAGTCGATGACGGTTTGTTGAGTCTCACTCTTCCTCTTGAATAAGTATACCCAAGTGTATCTTGAATAGTCATCCACAATCACCAAGCAATACTTTCTACCTCCAAGACTATCAAAAGATGGAGGCCCAAAGAGATCCATGTGAAGGAGCTCCAAGGGTCTCTTCGAGTAGATGATGGTTGATGGAGGGTGAGCCTTTTCATGAAGCTTTCCTTCGATACAAGCACTGCAAGCACGATCTTTGGCAAAACTAACATTTGTTAGTCCACGGACATGGTCCCCCTTGAGAAGACTTTGCAAAGATCTCATATTGACGTGGGCTAAACGGTGATGCCAAAGCCATCCCACGTCAACTTTAGCCATTAGGCATGTCGCGGTCTTAGTGGATCGCTCCGAGGAGTTAATCACATAGAGACCGTTCTCGACATGCCCAACAAAGGCTACTTTAAGAGTCTTGCTCCACAAGAGGGCCACGGTATCAATGTCAAAGAATGTAGCAAAACCCATGAGTGCAAGTTGACGAACGGAAAGCAAATTGTATGCAAGGGACTCAACAAGCATGACTTTCTTGATCATTAGATCATGAGAAATGACAACCTTGCCGAGACCCAATACCTTAGAATGTGAAGCATCACCCCAATCGACATTGGTGGGCATAGATGGAATCTCTTGCATGTCCACCACCAAGTCCTTGCTCCCGGTCATATGATTTGTTGCTCCACTATCGAGCAACCATGATCCCCCACCGGAAGCAAACACCTACAAGAGATCAATGCTTGGTTTTAGGTACCCATTTAGTAATGGGTCCTTTGATGTTAGTATTAAGGGTCTTGGGAACCCAAATAGACCATTCAATGTACTCATAAGGAGAACCAACAATGTCGAGGTAAAGTGTTAGTGTTAATGTACTCATAGGGTTAGGGTTTAGGGTTTAGGGTTAAAGTGCTAGTGTCGTGCTAGTGATGGGCATGTTTATGCTAAATTTGTTGGTTCTCCTTATGAGTACATTGAATGGTCTATTTGGGTTCCTAAGACCCTTGTTACTAACATCAAAGGACCCATTACAAAATGGGTACCTAAAATCAAGCATTGATCTCTTGTAGGTGTTTGCTTCCGGTGGGGGATCATGGTTGCTCGATAGTGGAGCAACAAATCATATGACCGGAAGCAAGGACTTGGTGGTGGACGTGCACAAGATTCCTTCTATGCCCACCGACATGGAGTGGAGTGATGCCTCGTCTTCTAAGGTATTGGGTCTTGGCAAGGTTGTCATTTCTCATGATCTAACGATTGAGAAAGTCATGCTTATTGAGTCCCTTGCTTACAATCTACTTTTCGTTCGTAAACTTGCACTCATGGGCTTTGCCACTTTCTTTGATATTGATAACGTGGCCCTCTTGTGGAGCAAGACTCTTAAAGTAGCCTTTGTTGGGCATGTCGAGAACGATCTTTATGTGATTAACTTTTCGGAGCGACCCACTAAGACCGCGACATGCCTAATGGCTAAAGTTGATGTGGGATGGCTTTGGCATCGCCGTTTAGCCCACGTCAATATGAGATCTTTGCAAAGTCTTCTCAAGGGGGACCATGTCCGTGGACTAACAAATGTTAGTTTTGCCAAAGATCATGCTTGCAGTGCTTGTATCGAAGGAAAGCTATATGAGAAGGCTCACCCTCCCACGACTATCATCTACTCGAAGAGACCCTTGGAGCTGCTTCACATGGATCTCTTTGGGCCTCCATGCTTTGATAGTCTTGGAGGCAGAAAGTATTGTTTGGTGATTGTGGATGATTATTCAAGATACACTTGGGTATATTTCTTCAACAGGAAGAGTGAGACTCAATAAACCGTCATCGACTTTGCAAATGAAACTCAACGTCAACATGATGCAAAGATCTTGACAATAAGGAGTGACAACGGCACCGAGTTCAAGAACTACACCTTGGATGAGTTTCTTAGTGATGAGGGGATAAAGCATCAATATTGTGCACCTTATACCCCTCAACAAAATGGTGTCGCGGAGAGGAAGAACCGGATGTTGATGGATGCGGCAAGGACCATGATGGCGGAGTTCAAGTCTCCATACAACTTTTGGGCCGAAGCCATCAACACCGCATGTCATGCGTCCAATTGGCTCTGCCTCAGCAAGGGCTTGAACAAGAGTCCATATGAGATACTCACCAGTAACAAGCCCAACCTCAAGTACTTTCGGGTGTTCGGGTGTAAGTGTTTCATTCTCAAGAAAGGTGTTCGGTTGTCTAAATTTGAGGCTAGAGCTTATGAGGGCATATTTGTTGGTTATGCTACAAACTCTCATGCTTACCGTGTACTCAATAAGTCCACGGGACTTATTGAGGAGACGTGTAACGTGGAGTTTGATGAGAATAACGGCTCCCAGGTGGAGCAAAGTGGCACTTGTGATGTAGGTGATGAAATTCCTCCCCAAGCCATAAGAAGAATGGGAGTGGGTTTTATCCTACTCATTGAGGAACCCCTTGTGGCCGAAGGAGAAGGTCAATGCTCCACTCAAGTGGAGCCATCACCAACCCAAGGCCCACATGCTTCTGAAGAACAAAGTGAAGGCCCTCAACCTCATGAACAAGACCAAGGGCAAGACCGATCCCAAGATGGTGTTGAAACATCAAGTGATGCCCAAGGTCAAGTTCTCTCCTCCGAGCACATTCAAGATCAAGAGCTTCCTCGAGATCAAGAACAAGCTCAAGACGACGCTCAAGATGATCAAGTGACCGCTCCTCGACTCACCACCGAGGAGGAATTGGAGCATCGTGCCGCTAAGATTGCATCCAAGCTCTCCACTAAGGGTCATCTCATGAAGAATGTGCTTGGAAGCATTCAAAAGGGGGTAAGCACTCGTAGACAATTAGCAAACTATTGTGAACATCACACGTTTGTCTCTTGTGTTGAACCCCCAAAAGGTCTATGAGGCGCTCGAAGATCCGGATTGGCTCAATGCCATGCATGAAGAACTCAACAACTTCGAGTGCAACAAGGTGTGGAGATTGGTGCCAAGGCTAACAGGGAACCACAATGTCATTGGAACCAAGTGGATATTCAAGAACAAGCAAGATGCTCATCGGACCATCGTTCGCAACAAGGCAAGATTGGTAGCACAAGGCTACTCCCAAGTCGAGGGTATCGACTACGGTGAAACCTTTGCTCCCATTGCTCGCCCTGAATCCATTCGTTTGTTGATTGCTTATGCTTCCCATCACAACTTTAAGTTACAACAAATGGATGTGAAGAGTGCTTTTCTTAATGGTCCTATTAATGAGTTGGTTTATGTCAAGCAACCCCCCGAGTTCGAGGATCCCTACTTCCCCTATCATGTGTATTAACTCGATAAGGCACTCTATGGCCTTAAGCAAGCCCCACGTGCGTGGTATGACCACCTTACTGAATTGTTGCAAGATCGTGGATTTGAAGTTGGGCAAATCGATCCCCCTCTTTTTACTAAGAAGGTCAAAGGGGAGTTGTTTGTATGCCAACTATATGTTGATGATATTATATTTGGTTCCCCTAACAAAGCTTTCAATGAGGAATTTGCCGCTCTCATGACCTCTAAGTTCAAGATGTCATCGATGGGAGAGTTGAAGTTCTTCCTCGGTTTCGAAGTCAAACAAAGAAAAGAAGGAACCTTCATCAACCAAGCCAAATACACTCAAGACATGCTAAAGAGATTCAAGCTAAGTGATGTCAAGTCGGCTTCCACCCCAATGCCCACCAAGTGCCAACTTGACATTGATCCAAATGGTAAAGCGGTGGATCAAAAGGTATATCACTCCATGATTGGCTCCTTGCTTTACCTTTGTGCATCTAGACCGGATATCATGTCGAGTGTGGGAATTTGTGCACGGTTTCAAGCCGCACCAAAGGAAAGCCACTTTGTGGCGGTCAAGCAAACCTTTCGATATTTGGCTCATACCCCAAACTTTGGCTTATGGTACCCAAGAGGAGCAAACTTCAAGCTTGTAGGATATTCTGATTCCGATTGGGCAGGAGACAAAGTGGATAGGAAGTCCACTTCCGGAGGGTGCCAATTTCTTGGTTGCTCTTTGGTGAGTTGGTATTCCAAGAAGCAAAGTTGTGTGTCTCTCTCGTCCACCGAAGCGGAGTATGTGGCGGCCGGTAGTTGTTGTGCACAACTCTTATGGATGAGGAAAACTTTAAAGGATTACGGTGTCATTTGTGACAAAGTGCCTCTTTGGTGTGACAATGAAAGTGTCATCAAGATTTCTCTCAACCCGGTGCAACACTTCAAGACGAAGCATATTGAGATACGGTATCACTTCATCCGGGATCATATTAGGCGAGGGGAGACCGAGCTCAACTATGTCAACACTCATGATAACCTTGCAGATATTTTCACGAAGCCCTTGGATGAAGCAAGATTTCGCGAGTTAAGGCATGAGCTAAATATCATTGATTCGAGCAATGTGACTTGAACCCTTGCACACCCCACCACAGTCAACTTGTTGTCTAGTTTAGGTGTAGGAATGGACATAGGGGGGGCATTGTTCTCTCAATGAACTCTCCCCCACCCCATTATGCATAAATTGATCAACTCTTTCACATTAGCCATTTTTGATGGTACTTGTGCTTCAAAGACGAGTTTTGGTCATGGGCCCAAGGATAATTCTTCGCGGTGCCATGCCAATTGACTTAAACATAGGTGGCTCCGGCCACCGCCCTCTCCTTGGAGAGGTTGTGTCTCGTTTTTGGTCCTTGTTGTCTCTTGCTTTTCTTTCTTTGTGCCGAGCTTGTGCTTGTGGTGTCTCGTTTGTTAGCTCGTTGGTGTGTTCATTCGCTTGAAGGTTCCGTGCAAAGGTGTTTCTTCCTTTTGTTTGAAACTACATTTTCTTGGGTTCACGATACTACCGTGGCCTGCCACGGTACTACCGCAAGGACACGGTACTACCACAACCAGCATGGCAGTAATTTTTTACTGCTGCTGGTGGAGCAGTACTACCGCTCACGGTGCGGTACTTCCGCCCGGGCAGTACTACCGCAAGACGCGCGGTACTACCGCGAAGTAGCGAGCGCGTGGGGGTTAAGAGCGGGAAGGGGGAGTTCCAACTCCCCCATACCCATTCACTCTTTCTCCCCACACCGCCTCTCTCTCTCTCTCTCTCTCTCTCTCTCCTGCCCAAGAGCGGCGCCGGAGGCCCTCACTGGATCTCCGTCTCCGGCCGCTCTCCTCGGATTCCGAGCGGTGGGATCGTTCCCCACCACTTCCTCTTGCCATGGAACAAGGTTTCTCCCCAAATTCCTCTCTTTTTGGTTCCTTCTTTTGCTTCTAGGTCTTTGGGGAGATGCATGTTGTTCTTGAGATTTTAGGCTAAATCTTTGCAAGAGTAGGATGTAGTAGAGTAGTAATGCGTAGAGATGGTTCTTGCTACGTTGCCCTGTGATGGATTTGATCAACCGTAGTACCGCGTTGTTGTCACGGCTGTGCATAGATAAAGTTGTGGTTTCGGATCTGCAACTGTGCGGTACTACCACATCTCCGGTGTGGTACTACCGCTCGTCCGGTACTACCTCTCCTCAGGAGCGGTACTACCGCGCGAGGCACGGCACTAAAATTTTACTGCCGCACCTAGACACGGTACTACCGTGCCTCCCTGGCGCGGTACTACCGTGGCTAGGAGCAGCACTAAAATTTTAGTACCACACAGCACTGCGATACTACCATTGTCTCAAATCCCTCATGTGGCAATTATCACGTGCTACTTCTACTTGTTTCACCTACTTTATTGTGTTCTTTGCATTGATCCTTCTCGCTTTTCGTGAGTGTTTTGTGTTTTGTGTCTTAGGTGGTGGCTCTGGTGCCCCTGCTCGCCGTTCCAATCCCAGTCGTGACACTAGCTCCAAGCGTCTGCGCAACCAAGACGAAGCTCCAGAGGGCACCGCCACCAAGGACAAGGAACCCCCCATGGGCCTGGATGAGATGCCACTTGCTGAGTTCATCTCTCGAAGGAAGATAAATCCCTATGTGCATCCTCGTGCCAACATTCGAGGGAATGACCTGTCTGGACCAAGCAGCAGAATCTCATTTATCTGGATGTGATCAAAGCCAAGATAAACATCTATGTGGATGTGCACTGGATTGACATGCACCTTATGAGGCAAGAGAAGCACCGGGACTACTTTGGTGAGGCTTTGGATCTAGTGGAGCAATTTGGCATTGAGCACATCATCTCTTTTCACAAAGACTTTGATCCTGAGATTGTGGCTTAGTTCTTTGCCTCGGTGCACTTTCATCCTAATGAGGAACGGACTATGACTTGGATGACCAATGGTCAGCAGCTGACTGCTACATGGAAGGAGTTCATGACTTTGCTTGGTGTTCAGGATGAGGGGCTCACCACACCCTAAGGTGTTCGTCCTCATGCCAATCCCGAGTCAGCCAACAAGAACAAGATTCATCCCTTCTATGTTGAGAAGAAGCTCTCCAGTGGTAAGTCATCTTGGGTGCTCAACTCCTTCCTTGACATCATGTACCGGATCTTCCGCAACACTCTCTTTCCATGCATTGGTGACAAGGACAAGGTGCATGCTTATCTTGTGGACATGCTGCTCCTATGTGAGGAAGCGCACAACTCTCAGACGCTGCCACTTGATGTCTCACATATCATGTGGTGTGAGCTTCGGTTTGCGGAATACAACTGTAGGGTCCCCATCTATGGACCTTATCTGTTTCATTTGATCTCGGCAACTTGGGAGAAGCTCTACCCTCCGGATGAGTTTGAGGCCCCTGGTTGGATTCGACATGATTCCATCAGGCTCCGTGTCAAGACTCAGTGGGCTAACACCACTTCTCGTGCTGAGGCCACGGCTGCCATGGATGTGGATGAGGAGGAGGCAGCGGACAAGGACAGCTCTGAGGGTTACATCCCTCCCACCTCCGAGCCATCTTGGGCTAAGAGGCTGAAGAACAAGATGAAGGCATTGTTCTGTATGCAAGCAAAGGGGCAATATCGGACTCACGTTGTCTCCAAGGAGAGTCGCCCTCGCGACAAGAAGATTATGAGGCTTTTTAGAGAGGATGTTTCTGGCGGTTCTGAGGAGCGCATCACTCCAGAGGCTGAGTGGATGGCAAAACAAGGCTTCAAGTGGCTGATTCTGAGGAGGACAACAAGGAGACCGTTCCCGCTGCCGAGTCTGACGAGGAGCGTGTGATTACTCCGCTTGAGCCACCACTTGTGTTGTAGGTGTCCTCTCTGCCTTTTTGGTGTCTCGATGCCAAAGGGGGAGAGAGTGTAGGGATTTGCGAGTCTTGTGTCGTGCTTGTGTTTGCTTTGCTCATGTTTGTTCCATTGAACCTTGCTTGCTTTGGTTTAGTTTGCTCATGAGACTTGTTCTATCATATGGTGTAAGACATATGCACTCTATCGTACCTTATTGAGCTCATGATATGTTGTGCTATTTATGTTATGCTCATATTTACTATCTTGTTTAGTGTTAGCGTTATTGTTGCAAGATATGCATTGTCTATAAATATAGGGGGAGTGTTGATCCTAGTATACGTGTCGTGCAGTCCAAAGCACTTATCTAGATAGCACGCATCTAGGGGGAGCCTGTCTATATTTTAGAGATGTGGGGTTTGCTTATGTTCTATATTATGTCCCCTTGTGCAAATCCCGTATTGTCATCAATCCACCAAAAAGGGGGAGATTGTAAGGGCATATTTATCCCTCGGGTGTTTTGGTGATTGATGACAATGCTTTTGCGGACTAATAGTGTGCCTTGAGTATTTCAGACGTTTCGTCACTAGGCACAAGATGGTTTGGTGCCCCTCGAAGACTACTGAAGACGGCGTTTTTCTATATTTCTTTTCGGTGGATTTGAGTCGTAGGAAAGCCATACTATTAAGAGGGGGTCCGCGTTGGAAAGCTCGGGTGGAATCATCACGTACACGTTTACTCCCTCTGCACCGCCTTTCCCTTTGTGCTTTGGAGCATCCTCCGTTTTCATCATATATATGCAAAGAGAAGGATTCCTAGTGTTGTTGTTCTGAGGCATGCGGGAGTACTACTCTCTTAGGAGCAGTAGTACCGCAGGCCCCCTCGGTAGTACCGCACGCCCTTGCGGTAGTACCGTAGGTGCCCATGGTAGTACCGCTCCTAAGGAGCTGTAGTACCGTGGCCTCAGACCAGACTCAGCCGCTCGTGCGGCTGTAGGGGCGGATGTAATTTTTTACATCCGCGCCCTACGCGGTAGTACCGCCCCATGCGCGCGGTAGTACCGTGAGTCCTGGTCTGGCATAGCAACATGAGCGGAAGTAGGGGCGGATGTAATTTTTTACATCCGCTCCCTGCGCGGTAGTACCGCATGCCATGCGCGGTAGTACCATGTTGGATTTTTGCATTGTTTGATTTTCAGCAGAAGTTGGCACAGATGTATTTTTATTCATCCGCGCCCTTCCCAGGCTAGTCCAATCCTGCCTTGCGGTAGTACCGCAAGGGGGAGCGGTAGTACCGCGGTCCGCCGCGGTAGTACCGTGAGCCCTTGCGGTAGTACCGCTTGTCTAGGGCGGTAGTAGCGCAGTTCACGGGCTGGTTAAGTGGATAACGGTTGGATTTGTCTCTCCACTATATAAGGGGTGTCTTTTTCCTCTAGTTGACCACCTCTTCCACCCCTAAGCTCCATTGTTGCTCCAAGCTCCATTTTCGCCCGATCTCTCTCCCTAGCCAATCAAACTTGTTGATTTGCTCGGGATTGGTTGAGAAGGCCCCAATCTACACTTCCACCAAGAGAAATTTGATTCCCCCCACTAATCCCTAGCGGATCTTGTTACTCTTGGGTGTTTGAGCACCCTAGACGGTTGAGGTCACCGCGGAGCCATAGTCCATTATGGTGAAGCTTCATGGTGTTGTTGGGAGACTCCAATTAAGTTCTGGAGATTGCCCCAACCTTGTTTGTAAAGGTTCGGTCGCCGCCTCCAAGGGCACCAATAGTGGAATCATGACATCTCGCATTGTGTGAGGGCGTGAGGAGAATACGGTGGTCCTAGTGGCTTCTTAGGGAGCATTGTGCCTCCACACCGCTCCAACGAAGACGTACTTCCCCTCAAAAGGAAGGAACTTCGGTAACACATCCTTGTCTTCACCGGCTCCACTCTTGGTTATCTCGTGCCTTTACTTGTGCAAGCTTATTTGTGTTGTATCCCTTGCTTGCTTGTGTGCTTGTTGTTGTTGCATCATATAGGTTTCTCACCTAGTTGCATATCTAGACAACCTACTTTGATGCAAAGTTTAATTTGGTAAAGAAAAGCTAAAAATTGTTAGTTGCCTATTCACCCCCCCCCCCCCCTCTAGTCAACTATATCGATCCTTTCAATGCTGGTTGCGGACGTCCGACAATGCCTCTGTGACTGCGGGAGATGAACAACATCGGCGACGAAGGTGGAGGGTGTTGATGCAAAGCAAAGGAGAGAAGGGACGGAGTGAAAGGAAAAGAGACCGGGAGGGGGGTTGGGTGGGCCGGGGGTGTCGGAATCCTATTTTTTGGGTGCGCGCACTCCCGCAAACCTCCCACACTTTTGTCTTCAATTTGCAGTAGAAATCGCGTCCGAACCGTCCCGCGAATCGATACAGTGTCAGGACCTAGCTATGATTTGAGGTGTAGGAGAATAAATCAGAGAGAATTTTCAAGGAAAGAGACCCCGATCAGGGTATTGTATTGATCTGTCGGCGTCGCCGTATATGTTTAGGTTTCTGCCATCAGGCGAATTAGGGAAAAAATTTATCAGCTAAGCCACAACCCGGCTGCTTTATAGGTGAGCAAGTTACTCCTCCTAATGGTAACTTGTCTGAACAGTAAATCGTATATAACGGCTAGCGATGAAAGTAACTTGAGGAGCTATGAGAACCGTCCGATAACTGAACCGGTATTTGCTAGATAAGCTATAGTTAACTGAAGATGTATCTTCAGTATATAGCAGGCCTGACATTGCCTCCTCCTGAAGAAGCGACGTGACCTCACGGCGTTGTGTTGCTGGTCCTCCACTCTTCAGTAATTGTGCGGAAGAACTGTGGAAATGCATGCTTGATAAAGTCCGCATCTTCCCACGTTGCATCCTCAGGAGCTAAATTCTCCCACTGAATTAGCCACTGTACCACGGGTAAATTTTGTCTTGGTACTTGTCTGACTTCCAGTACTGCAACCGGTCCCATCTTGACAGTTCCATCCTCGTTTACCATAGGCAGATCAGGGTTAGGTATTGATTTCCTACTTAGGTGTTTCTTGAGCTGACTGACATGAAACACTGGGTGCATCTTCACCCGTTCTGGGAGCTGTAGCTTGTAAGCATTGTTGCCAATCCTTTGGATGACAAGAAAGGGCCCATAATATTTGTTCTGTAATTTAAGTGCGCCTCAAAATCCAAAGGCAGCCAGCCTGTAAGGGGCCATCTTCAGATACACCAGATCTCCCTCCACAAATTGTCTTTCAACTCTTTTCAAATCAGCATACTTTTTCATTCTATTCTATGCTTGCACTAGATTTTCATTCAGCTGATCCAACATGTGCTGTTTAGAGCTAAGGAAATACTGAGCTTCAGTGTCCTCTCGTCCAGGTATAGCCAGTTCAGCAATTAATGGAGGAGGAAATCCATATAGTGCTTGGAAGGGTGACATTTTCAAAGCAGTATGGTAGGTGGTATTATACCAGTATTCGGCCAGAGGAAGCCAAGCTAGCCACTTCTTTGGTTCTTGAGTTGTCATGCACCTCAAATAAGTCTCTAAGCATTGGTTTATCCTCTCTGTCAGTCCATCTGTCTGGGGGTGATATGTTTAACTATATCTCAGCTCAGTCTTATATGCAAGAAAAATGTCTTTCCATAGCTGGCTTGTGAAAATTCTATCTCTATCAGAGATGATCAAAGTAGGTGGCTCATGTAATCTAATGATGTTATCTACAAAGGCCTGAGCTACAGTTTGTACTGAATAAGGATGTGGTAATGAATAAAATGAGAGTATTTGGTGAACCTGTCCACCACCACTAAAATCACATCCTTGCCTTGAGAGTTGGGCAGTCCTTCAATAAAATCCATAGAAATATGCTGCCAAGCCATATCTGCTATTGGTAGAGGGTCCAATAAACCAGGTTGCAAGCAATTTTCGTGTTTGGCTCTCTGACAAACAGGACAAGATGCAGTGTATGTTTCCACTGCTTGTTTCAAACCAGCCTAATAGAAAAGTCCTTTAATTCTCTGATGTGTTGCTCTCGTTCCTAAATGTCCCCCTACAGGAGAGTTATGTAGTGCAACAATTAATCTTTCCTTCAACTTGGGGTCATTTCCCACAAGGATTTTACCTTTAAACCTGATAATACCACCATGAATACTGTAGTCAGAATTGTCCTCTGCTTTCTGTAATAACAGTTTCTCTCGTAGTTTCTTGGTGGTAGGATCCATTTGATAGCTGAGCAGTAATTCTTCAGCCCACACTGGTGTGACAGAAGAAATTGACATGCATTTAGGAAACATCCTGGAAAGAGCATCTGCTACTCTATTTATTATGCCCTTCTTGTACTGAATTGTGGAGTTAAACTCCAACAACTTCATCATGAGTTTGTGTTGCACTCCTTCTGTGATTTTTTGATCAGTAATGAACTTGAGGGATTGTTGATCGGTTTTAATGATCACACTGTTGGCTAATAAGTAGTGCCTCCATTTCTTTAGAGCTTCCAGTATTGCTAACGCCTCTTTCTCATAAGTAGAGAGAGCTGCATTCCTGGGACATAATGCAGAGCTATAATAAGCAAGGGGTCTTCCTTCTTGCATTAATACAGCTCCAATTCCATGACTAGAAGCATCAGTCTCGAGCACAAATGGTTTTGCGAAGTTAGGAAGATCCAAAACTGGAGCAGTGACCAAAGCTTGCTGGATTTTGCTGAAAGCAGCATCCTGCTTAGTTGTCGAAGATAATTTTCCTTTCTTTAAGAGATCATGAAGAGGTCTATAGATGACACCATAGTGTTGTATGAATCTTCTGTAGTAACCTGCTAGTCCCAAGAAGCTTCTTAACTTGGTCACATCTATAGGAGTGGGCCAAGCTGCAATAGAAGAGATCTTGCTAGGATCTGTAGATAGGCCTTCTGCAGAAACTACATGACCTATGTATTCCACCTGAGGAACAGCAAAAGAGCACTTAGAGAGTTTGGCATACAGTTGATTTTCTCTTAGAGTTTGCAAAACCAGTTTGAGATGTTCTATATGTTCCTCCAAACTTTCGCTGAATATTAGAATATCATCAAAGAATACCAAGACAAACTTTCTTTTGTACTTTGCAAAGATGAAATTCATGAGGGCTTGAAAAGTTCCAGGAGCATTAGATAATCCAAATGGCATCACTAAATATTCAAAGTGACCCAAAAATGTCCTGAAAGCTGTTTTATGAATATCCCCAGGGTCCATTCTGATTTGGTGGTACCCAGACCTTAAATCCAGTTTTGAGAACACTTTAGCACCATGTAACTCACCCAGCAGATCTTCTATTACTGGTATTGGAAAGTTATTTTTGATAGTGACAGTATTGAGCTTTTTGAAATCGGTACAAAATGTCATGGTTGTATCCTTCTTTTTAACCAACAGTACAGGAGCTGCATAAGGACTCTGACTATGTCTGGTGAGATTGTTTTCCAGTAAATTAGTTATCTGTTTTTCCATCTCAACTTTTTGGTGATGAGGAACTCTGTAAGGTCTGGAGTGAGGTGGAGTGACCCCTGGCATCAGCTCTATCTTGTGATCCAATGCCCTTTTTGGAGGTAACTTGGTGGGCTCTGCAAACACATCCTTGTATTCTTCCAAGAGCTTGTTAACTGCAGCAGGTATACAGTGTTTCTCAGGTGTTTCTGCCACAATATTGTGAAGTTGTATTAGGAATGCTTGCACTCCTTTGTCTAACATCTTAGCTGCCTGCTCAGTTGATATCTCTACAATTTCCTCAATTTTGTTGTACATGGCAGCAGTTACTGTTGTTTTTCCCTGCACTATGAAGCTGAACTGATTTTGTGGCACATCAAACAAAATTGGGCTTACTAGAGTAAACCAATCATACCCCAATATTACATCATGACTTGGGAGATTTAAAACTCTAAAAGAATGTTCTAGAGGAAGTTTGGCCATTTGAAAAGGACAATGGGAACCACTGTTGCAGATATTAATGTGCCTCCCTCGGCCACAACAATTCTTCTGGGTTTAACTGGTAATAAATGGCAATTTGCTTTGGGCGCAAATTGTTCATTTATAAAGGAAGAAGAACTACCAGAATCCAGTAGGGCTACTGCTCTTTTCCATTAAGGGATATAATCACTGTAGGGCATTGTGTAGTCAAGTGTTGGACCATTGCATGAGAGGAAATGAACATTGCTTGTTCAGATTGTTCTGCCACTTCTTCTTGACTTTCTTGTTCAGTTTCAACATCAATTGGACCACTCTCCTCTACCTCATGTTGCAACATGTGAACATTTGGAACTAAAGTGCATTTGTGGCCATGAACCCACTTATCTCCACATCTCCAACACTCCCCTGCTTTTCTTGTTCTCTGAATATTACTATTGACATTTTCAGTATTTTTGCTAGTGCTTGGATTATGCGTTGCTGCAGGAGTGTTTGTTGTTTTCACTGCCGAAGAAACAGATTGCTTCTGATAATAGTATTGAAGGGCACACTAAATTTCTTCTGATGGGGTACTGGAGGGTGACATGGTTCAATATCCCTAGCTAAACAGAAAGCATCAGTCAGTGTGGCTGGTCTTAATGGCCTCAATTGATATTTAATACCATCTCTAAGTCCATTGACATGCACCTCACAAACCACTCTTCAGATAGGGCAGGATTTTCTTCTTGCATTTCTGACATTAAATCCTCAAAGAGTTTAGTATAATCTGACACTGTATTGTTGCTTTGTTTCAGTGTATTAAACTTTTCAGTTAGATCATAGGAGCTATGAGAGGAAAATCTCTTAACAATTCCTTGCCAAACTCTTTCCAAGTTAATTGTTTCTTTAGGAGACCAGATCTTCTCAGCCATACATCAGCCTCACCTGTCATGTACATTTGTGACAATGACACTTTGTATTCTTCAGGAGCACCTGCCATCTGGAAATACTTGTTACACTGTCTGATCCAGCCAACAGGATCTTCACCAAAAAATCTGGGAAAATCCATTTTAGGTCCTTTTGTCATTGATTTCATGAACTGGACTTGCATATCATGCTCGTATGTTCTGCAATAACCTTGCCAGAGTTGCTTGTCTCTTGTTGGTTGTTGAAATGCAGGTGTATGTACTCCTCTCCTCTGAGTGACTGGGGTTCCAATCATACTAGTTGTTTCCTGGTTTGCTTGATGAACAAAACCAGGTGGGCCATTGGTCCTGTGAGTTCTGATGGGAGGTAAGTTGTGCGTCTGCAGATCTTCTAACTATCTCGTTTTCTCTCTTTCAACTTCTAGTTGTTGTCTCAATTGTTCAGCTCTGAGTTGTTATTGCTGCGGTATTTGTTGCAGTGTTGGGGATTTTACCACTAGATCAGGATAAGTGTGCATTGTACCTTGATTTGCTGAACTTGAAGGGGCCACAATATTCTTCAACACTGCACTCATGGCTGATAGTTGCTTGCCCAACTCCAAAACAGCTTTCTCGACTCCTCCCACTTGCAGTGATATGTCATCTTGCTTTGAACTGATTGAGTGTACATCCTCTTGCAATTTAGTTACATCTGTTCGCAGCCCTGCACTATCCCTCTGAAGAACACCAAATCATCACGTAATGAGAGAACCTCCTGGAGATCGGCCTCATCGATCGTTTTAGCATGCCCCGTCACCCTGATCTAAGTAAGAGGGAGAGGGAATTTTACTACCAGATTCAACTAGTAACCAGGCTTTCTACACAGATCCTATCGCCTTCTTGCTCCGCTCCACCCAAGCTGCACGAACCAGCGATAGACATGGAATTTTACCACTAGAGAAGGGATCTCCAGCAACCACTCCACGCTACTGATTTGCAGCCAAACGAATCGCCGCCACTAAGGCCGCCCTAGTGCAGATCACCACCACCACGCCGCCCTGGTGTAGATCACCACCACCACGCCGCCCTGGTGCAGATCACCGCCACCACGCCGCCCTGGTGCAGACCGCCACCACTCGCGCCGTCCTGGTGCAGATCGCCGCGACCAGCGCCTCCTGGCTCAGATCGGCTCAAATCGCGACATAGGGAGGGAAATTGGGTGGGAATAATCTCTCTCTGTAATAAAATTTTGTGGCCAAAGAACAGACTAGCTCTGAATACCAATTTTTCAGGACCTAGCTATGATTTGAGGTGTAGGAGAAGAAATCAGAGAGAATTTGCAAGGAAAGAGACCCCGATCTAGGTTTTGTATTGATCTGTCGGCGTCGGCGTATATGTTTAGGTTTCTGCCATCAGGCAAATTGGGGAAAAATCCTATCAGCTAAGCCACAACCCGGCCGCTTTATAGGTGAGCAAGTTACTCCTCCTGACGGTAACTTGTCTGAACAATAAATCATATCTAATGGCTAGCGATGAAAGTAACTTGAAGAGCTACCAGAAACGTCCGATAACTGAACCGGTATTTGCTAGATAAGCTATAGTTAACTGAAGATGTATCTTCAGTATATAGCAGGCCTGACATACGGGTCCATGTTGGATGGATTCCACGGCCCGGACAGCGCGGCCCGAACAATTGCGGGAGATTTTTAGGTCCACCTTGGAGATGCCCTTACATCCATACTGGATGTAACATCATGGGACGAAGGGGGTACTTTGTTTTTTTTAACGGAGGCGAAAGTTTTGCCTCATCGAATAATTAAGAAGAAGAGAATTGCCCAATTAATTATGGAAAACCGGGCAAAAACCAATACAACACATGCGAACTACTCACAAAGTATGGAACACCACAACCGCACGATCGATCCAATAGACATAACCAATGCACAACAACAAACCCTCACACTTTTAAAACACAATGGAACACCCAACAGGAACACCTTGACTGAAGACAATGGACACCACCATGGGGACGGTCGAAGACATTTGAGATCATCCATTTAAGCAGCGGCGGACGCCTTTCCTATGGCGCCACACTTCTTGCCTATGCTCCTAAGAGCTTTCCACCTTCTCGATTTTGCCCGTTGTAGCCTTGTTCGTCGGGATGCAAGCAATCGCCTTGCCAGATCCGGGGCTAGCCACTTCCAAACTAGCAAGCAAGTCATAGATCTCTTTCGCAAATAGAGCCTCAGAATTAGTTGTCCACACACTTGCTATATCAACCTCATAACCCACAGACACCACTTGCCCAATGTTCTTCTCAGGTTTCTCCTTCATCACGCCAGTAACAGTCTTGCTAGACACAGGGTGATCAGACGCCCATTTGTCAAAGAAAATGTAGAACTCATTGTAGTTTTTGGTGTAGTTCTCATCAACTAAGCAACTGCCACTAGCACGCATCAAGACAGCGGCCGCATCAACCTCCTTAACTTCAGGCATCACCGACCTGATGGGTCCATACATAGGCAAGCTGGAAAGATTTTCATCACAGAAACTCGCACGAGCCTCTGCAAGACCCAAGTCCAAGATGGGCACACCATCCAGCACCTCAGTTGGCACTTGGCTAAGCTCCAAGGTGGTTGGAGCAGGAGCCACGGGCACCAACAATTCCCCAAGTAGCGGGGAAATTGGTTCCTCACACATCCCCTAAAGCTCAGGCATGGTCTGCATCACCGGGGCCAAGACCACGGAAGTGGCCTCTCCCACGGAGTCAACATGAGCGGCGGGTAGAGCATGAAGTGACGGTGAACTGGCTTTGGAACGAGGCGAAAAGCAACCATAGAGCTCCATATCACTCCCATCAACAACTCCAACATCAAGATCGACCATAGGAGACGATGCAGGGGCGGTTTGCTTTGCAATCAAAGCAATAGAGAGCCTGTCTAGAACAACTTCCGCACACTCCATAAAGCTCCCAAATCGAAGCAGCCAACCTTGCAGCGATTCGCGACATCACGTAGAGGTTGCACCGCCTCCTTCAGCTAAAGCGGCGCTAAGCCTTGTAGTTCAGAGCGCAATAACTCGGCTTGCGCTGCAAAACTAGGCTGCTGGGTTGCAAAACTCGAGGACGCCGAGATAGTGGGGGCAGAAGCAACAACCACTGCCCAGGAATGGCGCTGAATTCCTTTGGAATGGGCATGTTGTGGAGCAGGAGCTTGGGCTTGACAATGCTGAGAGACGAGGCAGTGTGGTGACGATATGGCAGAGGTTGCCAACAGGCTGAGTGGGCGCGAAGCATTGCGACATCCACGCACACGATGACCATTCCCAAGGCAACGGGAGCACCTGAACGGATCTCTGCAATCCATGGCTCGGTGCCCAGGAGCGAGGCAACGACAACATCTACCATGGAGCCAAGCGGGGATTGAACGGTGAGCAGATGTTGGGGATAGCGACCACCGCACGTGCCCCACACGCACCTCGACGGAGTCGATGACCTTGGCGGCTGCCGGCGGCGTCTGGGGGGCCACCTCCTCGTCATCATCCTCATCTGAATCGGGGCCAACAGAGAGAGCTCCACGAAGACCATTGTCTCCAGCAGCATTGACAGGCGGCATGGTAGGCGTCGGAGTCGTCGGGCCCAGATTGGAACTGGCCGACCCCTCGGTTGTGGAGGGCCACAATGGTTACAGGCGTCCCCGCACGGTTGGGTCGGCCTTGCGGGAGGCAAGAAAGGCCGCAGCGGCGCCGTCCACAGAGGGCAGCGGCAGACGGGCTGAGGCGGCCTCCGTCATCGTAGCGGTGGTGGCGCCGGCAGAAGGAGCCAAAGAGACCGGAGAGGCCTCCCTCGTTGTAGCGGTGGTGGCCCCGCAGGAGGCGTCAGAGATGCCGGAGCGGCCGCCATCGACGATGCAAGGAGGCCACCGGCAGGAGGTGCCAGAGAGGCCGCGGCGGCCGCCAACACCGAAGCGTGGGTAGCCATGGCGGGCGAATGAACGGAGAGGAAGACTGGTGGAGAGGAGAGAGCACGTCACGGGGGTGCTGGATCTGGGCTCGCCGAACGCGGAGCAGGCCAGAGCGATGAGATCAAGCCGGCGGCGGCCGCACGGCTACACCGCGCGAGGGCCGTCGCCATTTCCGTCGCGGCTCTCGCTGCTTCCCAACCCTGCTGTGGTTGTGGTTTCCAAGGGGGTACTTTGTGACAAGATAGATAAAAACCCATACCCGAGTTAAGTCTCAACATCCGATTCAAGAACTCCGTAACAAGTACCGAGCTGTTCTACACAAATCCCAGCAAATTATTCACCATCTCACAAGAAAAATGCATCGCCACTCTTGAGCATGGCAACAGCCGGATCTTACACGCCTGGAGCTCAATTTGTCTTCTACAACGTACTGAACAAGAACCGCAGTATATACACCTAAAATGTCATACATGTGTCTGGACTGGAGAAGCGTAGTAACATCTGGCGCAACTCCTTGGCCCTGCTTTCAGTCATTAAACGGAAGAAAGTTATATTCACCGTCTTAGTGCTGTAGACCAGCCGAATAACCGTTCCACCAGAGCTACTTCCCATTCGGTTCCTCTCAGCCCTCTGATTTCTACATCTTCGAGGCAATCCAGCACCAGCTCCTCAGATCTCCAGTTTAGTGGCTGATCACATATGCAACCTAGTGGACATGTTTGTACCTGAAACAGGAGTGTATCAGGTTAGTAGCGATTTATTATACAAAAGAACAAAAAATCAGAAATGTGTTCAGACTGCCTGAATTCTTCAAGATATGCCACCAACAAAACATACATCAAAACTTTCTATAAACAAACACAGAATAAGATGAATGCCTAATTTGCCTCTGATGCTCATGGAACCTTTACAGAAAATAAGCATCGAGCTTTAGTAGAACACATAGTATGTCCCAACTCCTAGCTCTAGCTGTGTATAGAGTGACTGATTCATATCTTTGCCTTAAACTCCAGATCGGGCCTGTCATGCAATAACTCACTTAACTTCACATCCACAGCCGTGCATTTCCAACAGTCTGCCATATTTATCGTCATATGTCATGGGATGATATTCGTAATTTGCATAATAAGGGAGCTCACCCTTGGGTGGTTTTAGGAGATTTTAATGAAATTCTTTACTCCTCAGAAAAAGAAGGTGGAAATGTGAGACCCAATGCAATGATGAAAGAGTTCAGAGATTGTCTTGCTGAGTGTTGTTTAGATGATGATATGGGTTATATTGGCGACCCCTTTACTTGGAGGAGAGGGAATATCAGGGAAAGACTGGACAGGGTGGTTTGTAATGCGTGGGACTATAAATTTCCTCATGCTGCGATCATTAATGAGGAACATGTACACTCTGACCATCGCCCCTGATTCTGGATATTAATTATTATATGACAATAATATGTTTAGCCGTTCAAAGAGCCGTGTGAATTTTATTGAAACTAGTTGGCTAACAAAAGAAGAAACAATTGAGGGGATTGTGAAGTCGGCTTGGGAGTGTAGAAGTGCATGCTAAGGTCAATGCAACCAAAAGACCGATCTGATGGAAGAGACTAGGCAATACATTTATACGTCAACACTCCCCCTCACGTGTGGCTCCCTCAGGCCTAAACGTGGACCGAAAGTGGGCTGCTATTTAATTGCGTCAGCCGGGTCTTGAACTCAAGACCTCTTGGCTCCGATACCATGTAGAAGTGCATGCTCTAGCCAATGCAAATAAAAGACCGATCTGATGGAAGAGACTAGGCAATACATTTATACGTCAACAGGGAGAAGGCCAAGATGGCTGGCATTGACCCGTCTCTCGCGGCGCGTACACGTGCTGTGCACACAGATTTACACTCTTGGGACTGAGACGCGTTAAGGGTCAGAAATGAAGATTGACAAATTAAAAAAGGAATTGGAGAGGCTAAGACGTGGTCCTTTGGACGCTGAATCCCGTTCACGGCAAAAGGAGATTTTGGTTCTTATTGAGAATCTTTTGGACCAGGAAGAGATTTTCTGGATTCAGAGAGGTCGCGCCAATTGGTTGATGCATGGGGATCGCAGTGCATCTTTTTTCCACAATGCGGCTACGGCTAGAAAAAAGAGGAATAATATTAAGAAGCTTCTTGATCACTCAGGGATTTTGGAGACAAGGTACGGAGTTGAAGGACCATATCAAGAACTATTTTTTAAAACTATTCACTTCATAAGTCTTGCAACCAAATCAGGAGATCCTTGCCCTAGTCCGGAGAAGAGTATCGGCTGAAATGAACAATACCCTTCTTGCTCCATACACTACCGAGGATGTTCGAAGGGCTCTTTTTGCTATTGATGATTTAAAAGCGCCGGGTCCGGATGGATTCCATGCTATTTTTTATAAAAGACTTTGGCCCAGGCTAGGGGATGATCTGGTTGAGGAGGTCCTTCAGGCGGTTAATACATGTACTATCCCTCCAAGGTGGAATGGTACTGTGATTGTGATGATTCCCAAGGTCAACTCTCCGGAAAAGCTATCCCAATTTAGACCTATCAGCTTATGTAACGCGGTGTATAAGGTTATTGCAAAAATGGTGGCAACTCATTTGAAGGCTTTTCTTCCAGAAATTATTAGTCCAACTCAGAGTGCTTCCGTTCCCAGAAGAATGATTACGGACAATGTCTTGGTAGCTAATGAGTGCTTCCATACAATAAAGAACAAGAGAGAAGGTAAAGAGGGCCTGTGGCGCTATCAAACTTGATATGCATAAAGCTTATGACCGGGTTGACTGATCTTTCCTGAAGGAGATTATGCTGAAACTTGGTTTTCGAGAGAATTGGGTAAATTTTGTTATGCAATATGTATCCACTGTTGAATACCGGGTCAGATTTAATGCAGAAGAAAGTGAGAGTTTCAAGCCGACGAGGGGTTTAAGGCAGGGCGATCCTCTATCGCCCTATCTTTTCTTGCTTTGTACGGAGGGGTTGACGGCTCTCTTGACGCATGCGGAGGAGAGTGGTAATATCTTGGGTGTGAAGGTTTGTAGAGATGCACCCCCTATCACCAACCTTCTCTTTGTTGATGACTCACTGATCCTCATGAAAGCCAATATGCACAATGCTGAGTTTTAGAAGTCAATCCTGGACTCCTACTGTGCCACTTCAGGGCAATTGGTCAGTGTGGATAAAACCAGTATTCTTTTCAGCCCTTATACGAGGGTCGAGGTGAGAGAGCAGATGTGCATAAGTCTGAATATCATGACGGAGGTCCTTAATGATAAATATTTAGGCTTGCCTGCCATGCAGGGATGGATAAATCTAACTGTTTCCAGTATCTGATTGATCGCATTATCAAGAAAATTAGTGGTTGGAAGGAAAAACTTTTAACTGTTGGAGGGAAGGAGATCCTCCTCAAGTCTGTTGTCCAAGCCATTCCCACCTATGCAATGTCCGTTTTTTAAATTCCTAAAAAAATGTAAACGAATTATTGACGCGATGGCGCATTTTTGGTGGGGAGACGAGGATAACCAGAGAAGGATGCATTGGATGGCTTGGTGGAAAATGTGTCTCCCAAAAAATCGAGGGATTGGTTTTCAGGATATCCACTGTTTCAATCTAGCGATGTTGACAAAGCAGGCCTGGCGTCTTTTTGAGAACCCCGACTCTTTATGTGCTACTATTTTGAGAGTCAAGTATTTTCCTGATGGGGATTTATTGAGCACAAAGTTAAAAAGGGTTCCTCGTTATCTTCGCAAAGTATTATGGTATTCTCTGAAGAATGGATATATTTGGCGAGTTGGAAATGGTCAGAGTATTGCTATTTGGGATCACGTGTGGATTCCAAATTGTTCCACTAGGAAAGTTATCACTCCGAAAGGGGGTCATTTGTTATCCCGAGTGGTAGACTTTATTGATCCGATTTCTAATAATTGGGATGAAGATCTGGTTAGACAAACCTTGTAGCCTATTGATGCACAAAGGGTCCTTGCTATCCCTCTCCCTCATCATGACATGCAAGATTTTTCTCCCTCATCATGACATGCAAGATTTTGTCGCCTGCAAATTTATGAAAAACGGTTTGTTTTCGGTCCGATCAGCATATTTCGTGGAATGGGATCATGAACATGGAATGAAACTAACAATTACCAATCGCATGGGACGACCACTGCTAATCCTATTTGGTGCAAGATTTGGAAGCTTTCGTGCCCAGGAAAGGTTAAGAATTTTATTCCGCGCACATTGCATGGTACACTTCCGTATCATGTCCCGGAAGTTTGGAGGAGATTGGGGCTGGACGAAATTATTCATAGAGCCTGCGAAGTTGATCATGCTGGGGAGGGGGTTCTGGAATTCCTACTCCTATTACCCGATCAGGATTTATCCATGATGGAGATTCAAAATTGCCATTACTAGCTGGTATTTGTGGTGGGCAAGACGTAAGTTGGTTAGAAAGTTCAGAGTGCCATCCAGATATCTGTGGGGATTACTGTGCTTTACGGCTAGTTTTGTTATTGCTTCTTCTCCTAATGCTTCCATGAAAAAAGGGGGATTGGACCAGGCCTCCAGGGGTTTCGTCAAACTAAATGCAGATGCTTCGTTTGATCAAGACATGTTTAGGGGTACTGTTGGGGCGGTCCTGAGGGATGATAAAGGGAAATACATTGCGGGAGGGAATGGGAGGATGGACTGGTGTGCAAATGTCTTAATGGTTGAATTTTTGGCTCTCAAGGGAGTTTCGTCCATAGTTGCCAAGAAGTTGGGTCGACCGGGTCGAGGAACGGGGCCGCTAATGGCGAAATCGATGGATCGATTGGGGTAGGCTTATCCGGGACGCCAGATCGGGACGCGGGACGTGACCCCGGGTCGACAACACTAATTACAATTATTAGTACAGAAATGTTGGATAATAAAACAATTAGCCCATTAGGCCCGTTAGCCTTCTTCTCACATGACCTATCTGAACGTGCCCTGTCAAACCTATGCTTCTAGTTTCTCAAAAAGAAAAGAAAAACTATGCTTCTCATTCATTTTCCTTCTGCCGCGCCGCCACTTCTCTTTCTCCGGCTAATCTGTGACTCTCCCATGGCGACTCCGCCCTCCATCGCCGGATTCTCAAGTGGCTCGCCGCTCTCGTACGCCTTATTCATCATTGGCGGGATTGGGACAGGAGAGGACGCATACGGCAACAGACATCTCGCCGGCCGGCCACCGGCAAGCTAGTGACGGATTGCGGAAGAGCGGACTCTGGATGCTCTATCCGTTGGTGGAGCGCGATTTCCTAGTGCCCTGGTTTACCCTGGTAAGACTCATTTACTCATGAAATTCCCTTGCGTCCTGCTGCCTGCATACCAATCTGAGTCGGTAACCATCGACCAGGTTCGGGGTCGCGATCCATACATCGACCCTGCTCGACCCACCATCGTTCCCGACCGTCGATCCGGGTCGATCGACCCCGGGTCAGGGAACGCATGGTCGAACCACGAACCACCCGACTATGGTTTCGTCAAAATAAATGTGGATGCTTCGTTTGATCAAGACATGTTTAGGGGTACTGTTGGGGCGGTCCTGAGGGATGATAAAGGGAAATTCATTGCGGGAGGGAATGGGAGGATGGACTGATGTGCAGATGTCTTAGCGGTTGAATCTTTAGCTCTCAGATTTGGGTTTCTCTAGCACAAAGGGCGGGATGCAACCGCCTCGTGATTAACTCTGATAACTTGAGATCATTGACACCATGAAGAATGGAGGACAATCTGCGGGTGCGGCGGCGGCGGTTTTTGACGATTGTTATCATTTTGCTTGTGATTTTCCTATTTCTAGGTTCGAGCATTGTAATATAGTAGCTAATAAAGTCACTCATGAGCTCGCTAGGCTAGCTTGCCTGTTGATTGGTTTGAGGAGCCATTAGATCATTAGATGAAATTGTAACCTTTCTCACAAACAATGTACTTGTTGTTTCTAATGAATAAAGTTGGTGATTTTTTATTCAAAAAAAAGTGTTATGCTACTTTGACAAGCTTGTCTTTTTGTACACAAATTGGTCATATTTTGTATCATTTTTGCAAGTGATTGTAATATGACACAGCATACCAAGGTGTGCTGGTGGGGCACTACCCTTGGCAAACAACGGCTTGGTCACTTCAAGCAGTGGCGTACCCGGGTGCCATGGTGGTGCTAAGAGAACAGGCAGTGAAACGACGAGGCTTTCTGCAGAACACCCCATTTTGGCGGCAGTACCTCTAATGGAGACAACTTTCTGCGATGGGATAAAAACTTTCAAGGTAAAAGCCGACGCGGTAGAGAAGCGCCTTGCTTGCTTGGAGAAGGAACACGTGGAATCAATCCACCGCAACTAATGGCAGTGGAGCGACCTCTTCCTTCGACAGTGACAGTGTTGTTTCCACTAAAAGCGGCAGCAATAACAGAGCCTTGGCGGAAGCTGTGCAGCCATGCATCAAACCGTGGAAACGCAGCCAGCAGCATCAGTAGTGGTGTGGCCAGACAAAGAAGCTCCAGAGACGCATCTTGCGGCATTGACGGTAATGCAGCAAGGTGCACCAGTGGCAGAGCCACTAGAAGGAGCAGCAGCTCAGGACAAGTTGGGTGGGGAAACCTCATCTGTGGTGGAGATCGCTCCAGCAGCGCTGGCGAAGCCCAACCCAGAGGTGACGGTATGAAACAGAGGAGCATAACAGATGTGGCAGATCAGATAGAAGTACCACATGTTGTTACAACCAACGCAGAGGGCAGCATCCAAAAGGCAGCACTGATTCCCATCGGCAGCAACAATAGGCAATGCAACCTCCAAGACCCTCAGTGCAACAACTGGGCCAGCTCAAAACGGTGACTTCTGTTAAGCTTCATGCACTAGCCAACGCAACCAAAAGTCCGAACTGATGGAAAGGGCTAGTGCAATCCACATATACTGTAACACCCCCTCTCACGTGTGACGGGGAAGACAAGTCAACACGTGCAACCGGAAGAGAGCGACGGCGCGTGAAACTCACGTATGACTCAAGAGGCCTCTACGTGGAGACAAAGGGGGGCTACCAGCAATTTTTAATAAATTGCGAAAGCCAGGACTTGAACTCAAGACCTTAGCTCTGATACCATGCTAAGCTTCATGCACTAGCCAACGCAACCAAAAGTCCGGACTGATGGAAAGGGCTAGTGCAATCCACATATACTGTAACAACTTCAATATGTGTAAACTAGGAGAAAGTCCAACAGTGCACAAAACAACTTGTGCAGTTGTATGCTTGTATTTGCATGGCAGTATAGAGCTTAAGGAACGAATCAGAAGAAGTGCTGGCCGGTGCTAATCCATGCATTGCATACATAAGGCAACCAAGTCTGAGTTTAATTCTCCTGCTACATGTCAGTTTCAAGACAAACCACAACCCCACGAGCTTCAGTGGGAACGGGCTCAGCTCTCCATTTTCATGGCAGACCACACCAGGAAGACGGAAACATCACACTTCATTGATGTGGGGCCACCTTCGGCAGAAACCATGTCTTCCAGACCACCACCAGAGCAGCTCAAGGATGGCTGCTTGTCAAGGGGACCATAGTTGTTATGTGCAAAATAGAGATCGTTTAGAACCTTTTGAATTGTTACTTGGGGGTCAAGTACTCAAGTAAGCCCTCCCAGATAAGGGACACCACATCCACACGTATCAATTATCAATCAAGAAATAAAGACACTTTTATCAATTGGCTATATCCCACATTCGTCCTCCTACTCCCCTATCCTCTACGCCATGCCACTGGGTCATCTTCATTTCAGCTGTTACCTTATCTGTCTCCATGGGAGTATCATTAATAAATTTGGGCACTATCAGATCAAGTTAAGGCATGGCATGAAATGCAAATGCATGCTTTTCTGACTTCCTTAGAAATCACGTATGAGATAAACAATTAAGGAAAGCTTTACCTCCAAACTGGTATGAGGATTTAATGTTAGGATCAGCCTTCTTACACCGGTACACATCCTGAAAACATGGAATAAGCTGGCTCCACAGGCATGTCCATGTGCTATTACACTAATGCTCAATAATGAAATGACTGGGAGCATTGTCATATCCTCCATCAAGTATTGCCTGTTACTTAGGTCCTGCAGATTTCTAAGATGTCACAAAAAAAAGGTTGTACATTGGAATATATAATAGTAGTTGTAAAAGAAGTAGAACACATGGTCTTGTAAAATGTGATTAGCACATGGAAAAAGGTTGTTATAAGCTAACAAGTTCACTTTGGATTTCTATTACACAAAACCTGGGCATTGTAAGCCCAGCTCTAAAAAACAAAAACAAAACTCAATGCTGATTTTCTATATAAGTCTAAACATTTTTGGCACGGTGGGGGCATTCAAGGTGTAACCTTGATAGATGCCTTACCTGTTCATGACGCTACCCATTCTCTAGTTAGATTACATGATAAAGGGGTAGTGCTCAAGCTGTGTTATGAGAAAGCTTTTGACACGGTCAATTTAGATTTCGTAGATGAGTTGCTCAAAATTAGGGGATTTGGTTGCAAATGGTTAGGTTGGATCCATAAGTAGCCGTGTTAGTGTAAATTTTCTATTCACGGACGGTCGCGGACATGCGGACGCCACCCGCTTGCATCCCTATCCATAAGATCACCCACAAAGGTGGTGTTAAACCGAACTATGCTGATAGTGATGTCTTTGTCACTGGTAAGGGTCTTAGGCAGGGGGGTTCCCTTTCCCCTCTGCTCTTTAATCTAGTTGTTCTCAGTATGCTATCTAGAGATGCTAGTACTGGGCTGATCAGAGGGCTTTGCCACTCTGTGTGTCCTGGGGGTGATTAGCCTCCAATATGCAGATGATACTATCATGTTTGTAGATAGAGACCCTGTCTTAGCAACCAAGTTGAAATGGGTTCTAATCTGTTTTGAACAGGTCTCAAGGATGAAAATTAACTATGATAAGAGTGAAATGATTCCCTTGAATATGGAACCTCATGAGATAGATAGTTTAGCTGGTATCTTTGCTTCCCAATCAAGTGCCTAGGTGTGCCTTTGCATTTCGATAAGCTGTCAAGGGAAGACCTTCAACCCATTATTGACAAGATCCTTAAGAGGATAGCTGGCTGAATAGGGAAGCTTTTATCCTATAAAGGGAGAATCATTTAGATCAGAACTTGTTTAGCTAGCATCCCTGTCTACCTTCTCTCATTCTTAAAGTTCCCTAAATGGGCTTATTGATATGATCAATTCCCAAATGGTTAATTGCCTATGGAATGACTTTGAAGGCCATAAGAAGATCCATTTAGCCCACTGGCAACTAGTATGTATGAAACAGGAATTTGGAGGTTTAGGTATATATACCTAACCTGCATAACCTTAACATCTGCCTTTTAGGATCTTGGATTAAGAGGTATATGGCTGGTGAGGGAAAGATTTGGAGAAGCATAGTTGATACCTTGTTTTCTTCCCCTAACATTATCTGTAGTGACTCTGTGGGAGCCTCTACTTTCTTGAAAGGGGTCATGTGGGCTGCAAAAGCAGTTAAATTTGGTTCTAGGTGGGCAGTAGGTGATGGTAAGAATATCAGGTTCTGGGAAGATACCTGGTTTGGGTCTTCTCCATTAACTGTTCAATACTGAGACCTTTACTGCATTTGCAGAGAGCAGTGCAATACCATACAGCAAGTGTGGGATGGTCATTCTATCAAGCTCTCATTTAGGAGGATATTTAATCATAATTTGATGAATCCGTGGTTTGAACTAGATTGTCAAAAGTCTCTAATTTGGCAATATGAAAGATCTAGGCAGTATTCTTCTACTAGTTCTTTGTATTCCACCACTAAGTATTGAACTGTGAAGAACAACAAAGATTCAGTGGGCTCTGACTCAGCAAGATACACAAGTGAAAATTTTGCACCAGCTATTCTGGAATGCCACCATCATCTAGATGATTATGTACCACCCCGAACACAAGTGAGAATTTTGCACCAGCTATTGTCAAATGCCACAATCAACCAAATGACACGTTCCTTTCCTTACAAAACCTATGTTTTCTTCCTTATCTATTGACTTGCTAGCATGTTACAAGTAACTGCATAACTCCAAATAAGAGAAGGATGAACTCACCCGCTGATAATTCAGTGTAAGTCTCAAACTGTGGATGACCTTAAAGTGCCGGAAGAGCCTCATCAAATCGCGATTGTGTTCAATGCCACTTGGTCCATATACAACATAAAAGCTTGTGCCCAGCCATTGAAGACGTGTCATCCTGCCGAACTGAACAGAGACTGGATCATAAGCATCACTCCACTCAAGCGACACCAGCCGAGGGGTTGAGATGGTGGCAACCGGTTGACTTGGATTAGGGGCATTAGCAAAGCTGTAGAAGACAGTTAACTCTTTGAGTGCCGGCGCCACAACAGTGAGGCGCTGCAGGCCACGCAATTTCCTGAGCTTTATTGTCATTAGAGACTCCGAATGTATGGTGAAATTGTCCAGGCCCCGGGCATCGCAGAGAGTGAGTTCTCGCAAGGCCGGGCACCGCGGAGAGGAGAGGGCGTCCCCGAGCTGGCACGGACCGTGTAGCCGGAAGTGAACGAGGCAGAGATTGGTGAGCCGGGTGAATACACCGGTAGGCGGCGCCGCGAGGCCGAGAAACCCCAGGTGGAGCGAGAGCAAGGTGGCGTTCTTGAAGCAGGGCAGCTCAAAGGCCCCTCTTTCTCCGGCCTCGTCCCGCCCACCATTCTGCTGCACCTTGTTGTCGAAGAACAGATCGCCGGAGAGGCGGCGTGAAGCAATTGGGAGCCAGGCCGCCATGGATTCGGCAGGGGCGTCCTGGACGAAGACAACGAGGTGATGGAGGGTCGGCGCTTCATGGGCGGCGAGGGCGGGTGCTATAAGGTGGGGGGCGGTGTATCCGGGGAAGTAGACCTGCGGGAGAAGGGCCCAGAGGCGGCGCCAGCGGCGGGAGAGGAGACTGGTTCGGGCGGCGGTGGGGGAATCGCGAAGCGTGTGAAGGATGTGGAGAACCAAGTCATCGGGCAGCGCGCTGAGGAGGTCGTCGATGCCTCCGCCGCCGCCGGCGGCGGCGGCGGAGAGCCTGGTTCGCTTGGCGGCGGTTTTGCCGTCGCCGTGCTCCATGGAGGAGGGATCTGTCTCACATGTCTCGCTGTACTCTTGGGAGTTGGGAGTATGGACGGCTATCAGGAATTCAGGATCTGCTAACTGGACAGTGGCTAGAACAGCAGATTCAGAAGGAAAAACGGAAAGTGGTGGACTCCGGTACATGAAGGAAAAACGGAAAGTTGGGAGTATGGCGAATTTCAGATACACCTCTCACCTCTGTGCCAGCGAGAACATGGCGGCTAGGATTTATACTGATCAATGAGATCAATATTTTTGAAGATACAAAATATGTTCAAAAATTCTGAAAAAAACTGGAGACACACATCCATGTTTGATTTACAAGCTCAAAAAGTATCAGCTGCTAATTCAAACTACACTTAGAGAAATAAAATCAAATGTGAATGGTGTCAAATACTATTCACCCAAAGGTGTCACTATTTATAGTCGGATTTGTTTTTTGAATCTCAAGCTGAGATCGAGTTTTGAGCTGAGTTTTTCTTAGCTGTACACATACCCCGCAGGTTGTTATAAATTTTTTTAGAATTTTTTGGATTGTCTAAATATGAAAATTTGGTGTTGATCATACGATATCATGTGAAAGGCTAATCCTATAATAGTCTTGCCAAGTTACTCCAAGATAAATTTCTCTTCTTATTGGGATCCCAAGCTATTATAGCTTTACATTATGAAAAAAGCAAAACATACGACTAAAAATAAAAAAGGTTATAAAGCTCTTGTCATAATTCAAACAGGGACACATGTAGATCATCTTTGGTTGTTGGATGTGCGATGGAGAGTTGCAGTGCACCGAAGCCGCTCGACGAAGCGATATGTTGTCGTTAGAAGCAGATCTGATGGCAGGAACGAGTCCGAGATGATGGGAACAATAAATTTGTTACATTTTTTTCAGTTAAACATAGCTAAGTGACGGATTCGTCAAACATCGTTAGGAATGGGGCCTAACATGCCCCCTCTTGAGCTCAGGCTTCTCCACTCGACTGATATCCTGGAAAAGTCTTCTGAATGAAGTAGAATCTTCCCAAATGGCATGTTCTTCTAGTAAGTTCTCCATTTGATCAATCGTTGCACTATAGGAATGTTGATGTTACCTTGAACTTAGCGGGTATGTTCGTCCATGACCAACATCTTGGACTCGGCGGCGATGTTATCCTCTCGGGGGCGTCATCGTGGAGTTTGGGTGTCATTGTCCATGGAGTAGCGTCATCTTCAGCTTCTCATGTGCTCATACTCGGCTTCCTCACTACCTTGTATTGTTTGGTCAGTGTGTTTTAACTATAAAACGAGGTGAAAGGTTGTTTCGAAATGTTACCCTAAACCCTAGGAATGAGCTTGCGTTGTAGTAAGGCTTCAAGCTTGATGAGGATTGTTCCATAAGGCTTGAGCAATGGTAAGGAACTGCTCCAGGCCCCAAGTGCTACTTGAGCTAACGAACATGGAATGTATCATGTAATTTGCACTCTTGTGGTGGCAGTAACTTGTAAGAGACTGCTCCCACTTCAGAGTGAACTCTGAAAGGACCATAGTATTTGGTGTGCAACTTTAAGTATTTTGTAATACTCACATAAGTATACATGTGATGGCCTGCAAGTGCACATGGCGATGTAGCAAATTCATAGTAAGCAAGGTTTGTTGATCCCGCAGGGAACGAAAAGGAAGACACTGCTATCCCCGCAACTGTGTTGTCACTTACGCAATTACACTCACACCCAAACTAGAGTTTGAAAATATTTCAGTAAAGTCGGTTGCTAGGGAAAACGATAAAATGCGTGAATTAAACTAAGTACTAGAACGAACGAAAAATAAATACTAAACTAAAAGGAGAAAATAAACAACGGTGATGTTTTAGATGAAAGCGTTGGCATCTAGGTACATCCTCATTCAGCTTTGGCTTTGATTGGGGTTAAGCTTTTTGACTATTAGGACATACGGCTAAGTCTATACCTTGCATTATGGGATATGACAATCGTTTAATGGTGGGACGGTCCCCCACATAACATTATCCGTCAAGCAGCGTCATATTGAGATAACTCAATCATCCTACTGTCCCTCTCATACCAGTGGCGGATAACAGAAAGACATTAATTTCACAAGGACCGGACCGACGGCCCTAGAATAATTGTGTCTCCCTCAAGATAGCAACACATGTCTCCTGGAGATCTCTCGGTTTGCACAACTATCTATTAAATTCATGTGTGACCTAGGAAGTTGAACGCCTCCAACTACACCGATGGATCGGACGTCTCCAGTCACTAAATTACCACAAGCATAAATAATAACATGAAAAGGACACACATAAATATATGATGCATATTAAATAACTGCTTACTAGCCGACCAACACATAGCAACAATTAATAAAATAACATGGAATTGAAGCACTGGTGGTTGAGGTTCATCGAATTGAAGCAACCATCTGGCTTTTGCGGATCTTTTATACGGTTGGCCCTAGTATGTTGCTTAAAGAAGTTATTTTCCCAAGGTTTGGGGTCCCTAAATATTTAATGATCGATGGTGGTTCACATTTTATTCATGGTGCATTCTGTAAAGTCCTTGCTAAATATGGTGTCAACCATAGAATTGCATCACCTTATCATCACCAGTCTAGTGGTCAAATTGAATTGAGCAATAGAGAATTAAATCTAATTTTGCAAACGACCGTTAATAGATCTAGAAAGAACTATTCTAACAAACTTGATGATGCATTGTGAGCATACAGAACTGCTTATAAAAATCTTATGGGCATGTCCCCTTATGAAAATGGTTTATGGAAAAGCATGTCATTTACCTCTTGAGTTAAACATTAAGCATATTGGGCAATTAAAGAACTTAACTATGATTTCAAACTTTTCGGTGAAAAGAGGTTATTTGATATTAGTTCTCTAGATGAATGGAGGACACAAGCTTAGAAAATGCTAAGTTATTTAAGGAAAAGGTTAAAAGATGGCACGATAGAAGAATCCAAAAATGGGAATTCAAAATAGGAGATCAAGTTTTATTATACAACTCCCGTTTAAGATTCTTTGCAGGAAAGCTTCTCCCTAAATGGGAAGGACCTTATATCGTTGAAGAAGTTTACCGTTCCGGTGCTATCAAGACAAACAACGTCGAAGGCACTAATCCGAAGGTGGTTAATGGGCAAAGAATTAAACATTATATCTCAGGTACACCCATTAATGCTGAAACTAATATTCCAAACCATGACACCGGAGGAGCACATAAGGGAAACCTTCTGGAATGCTCTAGAACCCCGAAAATGGGGTAGGTACATGGTACGGTAAGTAAACCGACTCCAAAGGTTCCATAAAAGTACTTTCTGTCCATTTTGAAATATTTAAAAAAATTAGGAAAATAATAAACAGTACAAAAAGTGCACAAGGGAGCGACATGCCCGAGGGCGCGCCTCCTAGGCTTATGGCCCCTCATGGACTTTCCCGGTTCCAATTTTCTTCCATGTTACTTGTCCTGCATGAAAAAAATTCATTATATATACTTTTTGGTGTTTTGACCACGGTATCGCAAGTACCTCCTCTGTTTCTTCCTCCTCCTTGAACTACGTGGAAGATGATGCTTGGTTGGTGTAGATTGAACTCAGGAGGGAGGAGGCCGAGGAAGTCACCACAGAAGAAGCTGAAGGAGATTCGCTTGAGGTCCACCCTTCGACTTCGGAGAGGGCCACTCTAGCTGGCATCTCCACTACCCCAAATCTTCATCAGGCAATAGGGACTAGAAGCAACCATGAAGGACAAGAGGTACAAGAAGGACTTCCTCCTAGGAGGCCCTTACACAGGTTGCATTGAAATAATTTTCGTAATTATGGAGTCGAGAATACTCCTCGTATGCACATATTGTCCAATTGGGACATATCTCACCCAAGAGTAAGTGATGCGGGGACAAGCTCTTGGAGGCCAGAAAATAAGCATATTATGGCCGAGGTTCAGAAGAATACGAAGATGATACGTCATGTGCTCCCAGAGATTCAGAGTTTGAGGGAGATCCTCATGGGCAAGACGGAGGACAAGCCTACTACTCCATCACCACCACCATCACCAAAGAAGGAGACTTGAGTACACGGGTATGGGCACTCCCCTTGGCTTGTGCCAAGCTTGGGGGAGGTGCCCCGGTATCGTAGCACCACCACTTTTATCATCATTATCTATCTCAGTTTGATCCTTGGTGACGGGGGGATAAACCCTGGGTAGCCTCATCCACACCCTAGCAGATTTCAAGACATCGGGGCTAGCCTAGCCCCTCAGTCTGACTGGTTGCAAGGCCGGCCCACGCGGCCGGCTCGTGCCAAAGGGCCGCCTCCTAGAAGGCGGACCACCCCAGAAGGCGGCAAGGGCGCGACTCCTGCCAGGCGGCCCTTCACCCCCTCAAAGTTTGCACCCACCTGCTACGACAAGACAGGGCATGGCAACAGTACCACCTGCCACCCCCGAATCCCAGACAGAACGTGGCAATAGTGCGGGCGTACCACGCGGACATCCCTCGTCTGACACGACACTGTAGCCACGCGGCCCATGACGACGCCTACGTCAGGCAGGGCCATGCCCCACGACGGACGGTCGGTGTAGCCCACAGGCGGCAGGCCCCACCTGCCCGCGTATCACCAGAAGGCGGCAAGGCCTGAGCAGGCAGCCTCAAGGGAAGGCCGACTCCTAGCAGGCGGCCGCCCCTCCCCTTGGAGTCTGTGCACCATTAACCAGAAGTGATCGCGAGCCAGGCGGCGGCACTCTAGCCATGCGCCCCCTGACCAAGCAACCGTCATCAGAGGCGAGGCTACAGTGTGGCCTGGTCCCCCTGGCCCGCAGGCAGCGGGCCCTACCTATTGGCTGAGTTCACGACAGTCGGCGGGGCCCACTAGGCGGCGGGCCCCAGCTGTCGGCGGAGAAGCCGGAGACCAGAGACACTAACGGTCGGGCCCTACGACCAGCCGGATTACCATTGTACCCCTGGGGGGTAAGCCTATATAAACCCCCCAGGGTCACCCATGCAAAGGGTTCAGCCCTTAGATCATCTTACACCCACATAGCTAAGGAGAAGTAGCGCTACCTGCCATCTTACTCCTCTAGCCCGAATAGCTCAAGGAGCAACCTTGTAGCCTGCTATTGATCATAGTGATGCGGAGACCCCGCAGAGCAGGATTAGGGGTGTTACCTCCACGGAGAGCCCCGAACCTGGGTAAGACCCGACGTCGTTTGAGGTCTTGCCTACTCCCACTTCTAGAGCCCGGCAACGTTCTATTGACCCCCTACATGATTAGCCACTCATTGGCATATGTCGAGGAAATACCACGATATTTGGCGCCCACCGTGGGGCAAGGCGCACCGTTGGCCGGAGACATGTTCTGGACAGGAACCCATTTCGTTCCCCGTGAGCGCAGCCAGCCCGGCTCGCCCAATGAAGCTTGCGTCGATGCTTTGCGCGGCATGGAGGCCGCCTGCGCCGCGAGCTCCCTCGCCGATCTCCTCGATGGAGTCCACCCCCGATGAGCCTGCCCCCGACGTGGGTTTGGCCAGCTCCGAGAGCTGCCTCGTCGACCTCCTCGGCAAGCTCCACATCACCAACGAGCCCACCTCCGACCTGGAGTCCGTTGGCTCCATCGACCTGCCCATCGAGATGATCATCGACTCCGACGCGGCCGATGCTGGTGCCTACCCTGACCACGTAGAGAACATCGATGCCCGCTCCCTCGCGCGGACAACATCACCAACGCCAGCACCGTCACAGAGGTGCTGGTCATCAGTCAGGATGGAGCCTCTGCCGGAGTAGACCAGGATCCGATCAGGGCTGCCCTCGCCACTCCGGTCGGGGATGTCATGGACAACGCGACGCTGGAGGCACACCGCCTCTCGCTCATCGACAACGCCAACCAGTTGGCCGCTGTGAAGCGCCTTACTGACACCTACTAGCGCGAGGTCGACCGTGCTATAGGCGACACTCCGGCTGCTGGAGAGCCCAGCCGGCTGGGCGCAGTCCGACAGCGCGGCGCCGCTATCGCTAGCATATTCGGGGTCGACCGCCTAGTCTACGCCACGCCATGGAGAACCTGCGCGCTGCCCAGGCGGCAGTAGAAGAGCTGGACAACCTAGAGGGAAACGAGAAGCTCCACTTGATGGAGCGCCTTTAGCAGCTCCTCGACACAGCCGCCTTCCAGCAGGAGGCTGCCCCCCGTGCGGCAAAACCCAATGTGCAAGATGAGAACCATCACCCTCGCCGTGAGCACGGCGCGACCTCTCGGTCCTCGACAGGCGGGGCGACCGGAGGGACCCGGAGCCAGCTGCTAGCCGCAGTCGGCGCACGCACCTCATGATTGAGCGCGACCAAGACGGCCGCCCAAGAGCAGTAGAACGGCGCAACAACTGCCCACCTCCCCCGCGCAGGGAGAGGCGCGCCTCCCCGCCTCCTGTTGGACATCCGACTCTCGGAGACCGGCTGGGTCACCATGAAGGAATCAGAGAGAACGATGCCCGCCACCGGATCGACCAACTTGCTCGATCCCTGGCGATAGAAGAAGAAGATGCAGTCGGCCCGCCTTGCTTTGGCCCCCGCATACGTGACGAGCCCTTTCCCAAAGGGTTCTCGCTCCCACGAGATACTCCCAAGTACAACAGCTCCGTGAAGCCGGAGGATTGGCCGGTGGACTACTCCACTGCAGTCAACATAGCAATCGGCAATAGGCGCGTTGCTGTGAAGTATGTCCCGCTCATGCTCCAGAGCACGCCCCGGACATGGCTGAATAGCCTCAAGCCATACAACGTCAACAAATGGCTGGACTTCACTGAAGTGTTCATATGCAACTTCACCAGGACGTACAAGCGGCCGCCCAAGCCTCACTGGCTCTCCATGTGCATACAAGGCCCGACTGAGTCCACTCGCGATTACTAAATGTGGTGGGGCGAGCTGCGCAACTCCTTCGAAGGGGTGCACGAGGTGCAGGCCATAGAATACTTCAGCGCCGGGTGCCGAGAGGGCACCTTGCTCAAGCACAAGCTCCTTTGCGACGAGCCGGCCATCCTCGACGAGCTGGCCACCCTCGACGAGCTGCTGATCATAGCGGATAAGTACGCCACGGCCAACTCCTCCATGAAGTCGGAGCTCCGAGTAGATGCGTTCGGAAAGGTGCTCCATCCGGCTTCCCAGATGCCAACTGGTGACGCCAACCGGCGCTAGCAAAACGACAACAAGCGCAAGGCCCAGCAGCCAGCAGGTAGCAGCAGTCGAAGATCAACAGCCGATTGGTTAGCCCAGCACCAAGTGGCAGAAAACTGGCAAGGGAGCTTGGCTACCCGCCCTCTCCTTTGAGCAAGCCCTTGACACCCCATGCAAGTTCCACAGTGGCGCGAAGCCATCCAACCACACCACGCGGAAGTGCAACTGGCTAGCTCAGATCGCCAAGGGCGAGGCCCTCCCACCTCCCCCGCCAGCCGGCCCTCCAGCCCCGGCCGCTCAGCAGCCAACAGCTCGTCCTATCGGTGCCATTCAAGACGAGTTCCCCGAAGAGCACGCCGCTTATGTCGTCTTCACAAGTGAAGTCGGCGACAGGCACAGCAGGCGGTAGCAGCACCGAGAAGGCAATGCTATCAGCACAGAAGCTCCCACCCGCATGCATTGGTCCGAGAGGCCCATCACTTGGAGCCAAGCTGACCACCCGGTTGTGATGCCCAACCCAGGTTCGTACGCCCTGGTGCTCGACGCAACCTTTGCAATGGAGAGGCGGAACTACCAGTTCGGCCGAGTTCTGATAGATGGCGGCAACAGCATCAACATCCTGTACCGCGAGACCATGGAGCGGCTGGGTATCAAGGCCAAGCAGCTTCAGCCAAGCCGGACTGTCTTCCATGGCATAGTTCCTGGCCAGTCCTGCTCCCCAATTGGCAAGGTAAAGATTGACGTCCTTTTCGGTGACAGTGATCACTTCCGCCGCGAGCCAATCTGGTTCGAGGTGGTCGACCTAGAAAGCCCCTACGACGCGCTCTTGGGCCGCCCTGCGCTGGTCAAGTTCATGATGGTCCCACACTATGCATATCTGAAGGCTAAGATGCAGGCACCAAGGGCATCATCACCACTGCTGGAGATTACAAGAAGTCCCAAGATTGTGCCGCCACCAGTAGCTGGCTCGCCGAGTCCCTCGTCATCGCTCAAGAAAGACGGCTCCTTGATCGGATGGTAGCCATGGCAAGTGAGAAGCCGCCCATGCCGACTGATCCCAAGGAGGCAGAAGCAGGGACCTCCTTCCAGCCGGCCAATGAGACCAAGCGGATTCCCCTGGACCCGGAGCACCCGGAGAAGTTTGCTGTCATAGGCATTGGCCTTAACAGCAAATAGGAAGGCGAGCTCGTTGATTTCCTCCGTGAGAATTGAGACATCTTCGCATGGTCCCCCAAAGACATGATGAGTGTCCCGACGGATCTCGCTGAGCACAAACTTCATGTAAGGTCGGATGCCAATCCGGTCAAGGAACCCCTCCACCTCTTGTCAAAGGAAAAAAGAAGGATTGTTGGAGAAGACAACTGCTAGCAGCCAGATTCATTATGGAACTGTTCCACCTGGATTGGCTTGCCAACCCGGTCCTTGTGCTAAAGAAGAAGAACAAGTGGTGTATGTGCATTGACTATACCAGTCTCAACAAAGCTTGCCCCAAAGATCCATTCGCTCTGCCGCGAATAGACCAAGTGATCGACTCCACAGCTGGATGTGAGTTGCTGTCTTTCCTTGATGCCTATTCCGGCTACCACCAGGTCAAGCTGGATCAGGCTGATCGCCTGAAGACCACCTTCATCATGCCATTCGGCACTTTGTTCTACATCACCATGATGTTCGGCTTGAGAAATGTCAGTGCCACCTTCCAACATTGTATGCAGAAGTGTCTGTTAAAGCAACTCGGTTGCAATGCTCACGTCTATGTGGATGATATTGTGGTGAAGATGGAGAAGCGTGGCACCCTGATGGAAGACCTGAAGGAGACCTCTGAAAACCTGCGTCGTTTCAACATCAAGCTCAACCCGAAGAAGTGTGTCTTCGGTGTACCAGCCAGCCAGCTCCTGGGCTTCCTTGTCTCAGAACACGACATCGAGTGCAACCCTGTGAAGATCAAGGCCATTGAGAGGATGGAGAAACCCACCAAGCTGCGTGACGTCCAGAAGTTCACCGGGTGCCTGGCATCCCTCATCCGCTTCATCAGTCGGCTGGGCGAGAAGGCACTCCCTCTGTACCAGCTCATGAAGAAAACCAGTTGCTTCGAGTGGAATGACCAGGCGGACGCCGCCTTCCTCCAGCTCAAGCGTGTAACGCCAACGCTGCCTTGTGATGCCCGGATATGTAAGCTACAGTGAACCTCTGCTAATGGTGCCACGTCACCTCGATTACTGTTCCTAATCTCGTGTTAGTTCGAAACTGATTCAAATTCAAATTCAAAATCAACCAAAGAATAAAAGTTTTCAAATTTTAAAACTAAAATGTTCGGAGTGAACCAAATATTGCATAGGTAATTATGGTGGAGAAAGCACACCTTTATAAAATGTTTAAACACTCTAAAATGAATAAAATAGTAACAATAATAATTATTTAAATGCTTCCAAAATGTTAAACAATTTCAAAACTATTTTGTTTCGGTGCTAAGTGGTTTGTGGCTGGGCTTAGTTTGCAACCTCTATTTTGGTGCCACTGTAGTATTTTACTAAAATGAGAAATAAAAGAAAAGAAATAAACAGAAACTATAAAAGAAAATAAGGTTTATAAAAAAAATGGCAAGCCCCAGGCCAACTGGGCCATCCGGCCCAACTCCTCCCTGGCCCAACCGGCCTCCCATATCCCCCCCACCCCACGAAACCCTAACCCAACCACCAGCACTCCCCCCCACGCCGTTCCCCCCCTCCCGATCCAATCTGGATCGGGGACGAGACCCCCACTCGCCCCACCTTGCTCGCTCCCCTCGTTCCTCTCCACCTCGCGCCACACGCACGCATCGTGCCTGGGGGAAGAGCTCCCCGCGCCCGATCCACCCACCAACCCTCACCGCCCCCTCTCCCCGATTTGGACGCGCCCCGAACCCCGTCGTCATCGCCGGCGCCAGGCGCCGCCTCGCCTGCGCTGCCCCACCGTCGCCGCCCTGCGCCGGACCGACCATCGCCACCGACCGGGACGACCACGCCGGACGTCATCGCCGCTCCTCCCCTGTGTCGCCGCGTCCCCGTCCTCCTCCCCAAAGGCTCCACCGAGCCTCGCCGACCCTCGTCTCTGCAACGTCGGTGAGGCACCGTCCTCCTCCCGCCCACGTGCTCGAACTCTGGTGCCGCACACCGCGTGCCCCGGTCTTGCTGCTCTTCCTCCTGCCGCACGCGCTCACCACGCGCTCTGGATGACCCCATACCGCGCGCTCACGGCCGTGACCTTCTCCCCGCGCCGCGACTGGACCGGCGCCCCTGCACGCGCCCGTGCGCGCCCACCCACGCCCACGGCCATCGCTGCCGGACGCCCGCGCCCGAGACGGTGCTCTGCCCGCTCCTGCTCACGGCCTCCTCGCCCCGCTCCCTCGACCATCCCATGCCCCGTGCCCCTGCTCCACGGCTGCTGCTGCCTCCTCTACCCATCGCACCCGCCGTGCCGCTACCTCCCCAGGTCATCGTGGCCTTGCCTGTGCTGCTTCCTCGCCGCCCCGGCCGCCTGGCCGGCGCCGTGGCCACCGGCCTCCCCCTGCACCGGCCCCCCTGCCGGGTCCGCCCGCACTGGCGTGCGCTCGAACGAACGGGTGCTGGACACCCATTGCGCCCATCCCCACCCGAGCACCCGTTAGCGCGAACCGCTGTGGCCCCTTTGGCCCAATGACACAGGGGCCCACACCCCAGAACTTTATTAAAAAAAAGAAGAAGGAGAATTAAAAAAATAAAAATAATAAAAATAAAAATGATTTAATAAAATTAATTATTAATTAATTAATTATCTAAGGGATTAATTAAGTTAATTAATCCGGTTTAATTAATTTAGTTAACTAGTTAGGTTAATTAAATAGTAATTAAATGAACTAATCTCTAGTTAATCTAAACAGTGTATGACAGGTGGGTCCCACTGGACCCACACGTCAGTTTGACCAGTCAACACCTCTGTTGACTGCTGACGTCATGATGACGTCAGAAAACACTGTTTTGGATAATGTTGAATTAAATAAATTAAATAAATTCTAAAAATGATTTAAAACTTTAGAAAATCATATCTTTTAATCCGTAACTCGGATTAAAATATTTTCAACATGAAAGTTGCTCAGAACGACGAGACGAATCCGGTTACGCAGCCCGTTCGTCTGCCACACACCCCTAGCATACCGAACACGCAACTTTCCCCCTCCGGTTCACCGGTCCGAAAACGCGGAACACCGGGAATACTTTCCCGGATGTTTCCCCCCTTCGTCGGTATCACCTACTACCGCGATTGGGCACACCTAGCATCGTTACTTGTCTTGTCATGCATCGATATGCATCTGTTTGCATGGTATTCATTGTTTTCTCCCCCCTCTTCTCTCCGATAGACTACGAGACCGACGCTGCTGCTGCCCAGTTCGTCTACGGAGTTGACGACCCCTCTCTCTTGCCAGAGCAACCAGGCAAGCCCCCCCCCTTGATCACCAGATATCGCCTATTCTCCTCTATACTGCTTGCATTAGAGTAGTGTAGCATGTTACTGCTTTCCGTTAATCCTATTCTGATGCATAGCCTGACATTGTTGCTACATCTGTTGATACCTTACCCGCAATCCTAAATGCTTAGTATAAGATGCTAGTTTATCATCATTGGCCCTACATTCTTGTCAGTCTGCCTTGCTATACTATTGGGCCGTGATCACTTGGGAGGTGATCACGGGTATATACTATACATATATACATACTACAGATGGTGGCTAAAGTCGGGTCCGCTCGAAGAGTACCCGCGAGTGATTCACGGATTGGGGGCTGAAAGGACCTTTGTCCCGACGGCCCTCTGTGTGGATCTTTGTGGCGGAGCGACAGGGCAGGTTGAGACCGCCTAGGAGAGAGGTGGGCCTGGCCCTGTTCGGCGTTCGCGAATATTTAACACGCTTAACGAGATCTTGGTATTTGATCTGAGTTGGCTACGAGCCTATACGCACTAACCATCTACGTGGGAGTAGTTATGGGTATCCCGGCGTCGTGGTATCAGCCGAAGCACTTCAGACGTCAGCGACGGAGCGGCGCGCGCCGGATTGGACTGGAACGCCACTAGGCTAGGTCTGCTTCCGGCCGCCCTCGCAACGTGCAGGTGTGCTATGGGCGATGGGCCCAGACCCCTGTGCGCTTAGGTTTAGACCGGCGTGCTGGCCTCTCTGTTTTGCCTAGGTGGGGCTGCGACGTGTTGATCTTCCGAGGCCGGGCATGACCCAGGAAAGTGTGTCCGGCCAAATGGGATCAAGCGTGTTGGGTAAGTTGGTGCACCCCTGCAGGGAAGTTAATCTATTCGAATAGCCGTGATCTTCGGTAACAGGACGACTTGGAGTTGTACCTTGACCTTATGACAACTAGAACCGGATACTTAATAAAACACACCCTTCCAAGTGCCAGATACAACCGGTGGTCGCTCTCTCTCAGGGATACGAGGAGGGGATCGCCGGGTAGGATTATTGCTATGTGATGTTACTTGGAGGACTTCAGGCTGCCCTCTTCTACCTGTTGCAAGACGGCGGTGACCAGAAGCGTAGTCTTCGATAAGACTAGCTATCCCCCTCTTATTCTGGCATTCTGCAGTTCAGTCCACTGATATGGCCTACTTACACATATACCCATGCATATGTAGTGTAGTTCCTTGCTTGCGAGTACTTTGGATGAGTATTCACGGTTGCTTTCTCCCCCCTTTTCCCCCTTTCCTTTCTTTCTGGTTGTCGCAACCAGATGCTGGAGTCCAGGAGCCAGACGCCACCGTTGACGACAACTACTACATTGGAGGTGCCTACTACTACGTGCAGCCCGCTGACGACGACCAGGAGTAGTTTAGGAGGATCCCAGGCAGGAGGCCTGCGCCTCTTTCGATCTGTATCCCAGTTTGTGCTAGCCTTCTTAAGGCAAACTTGTTTAACTTATGTCTGTACTCAGATATTGTTGCTTCTGCTGACTCGTCTATGATCGAGCACTTGTATTCGAGCCCTCGAGGCCCCTGGCTTGTATTATGATGCTTGTATGACTTATTTATGTTTTAGAGTTGTGTTGTGATATCTTCCCGTGAGTCCCTGATTTCGATCGTACACATTTGCGTGCATGATTAGTGTACGATTGAATCGGGGGCGTCACAAATTGGTATCAGAGCCGACTGACTGTAGGAATCCCCCTTCCACACTCCTTGGCCGAAGTCGAGTCTAGACATTGCAAAAACTTTTACTAACATGGCTGTGTGCCTTACGGGCCCACGTCGCCATTTGGGTGGTATTAGGATCTTTTATTCCTCGCCTTTACTCTAGGACCCTGATCTCTCTTCTATTCGGGTTAAATGGTTTTGCTAACTCTAACTCTAGGTTCTCGTAAATACTTTCTCCCGGAGAGCCCCTTCATTCCAGATGATGGCCTGCTTCACCAGAAGATTCCGAACATACTCTTTGATATTCTCTCGAGACTTTGTGCCCATCACTTTTGCTATTCCCGACCACCGATAAATCCTTATGGATAACTACCTACACTTGCCATTCATACGATCATCCCCATTGATCTTGTTATGACAAGATACCCCGAAGTTTTCTCTATTGTTCCGAGAATACTTTGTGCCTACTGCCTAGCAGTTCTTTGCCACATGAATACCCCTTCAAATAAATCCTCGCGCTTGTCGAATATCCGCTCATCCCCAGTTGTTCATGTGTTTCAAAAAAGTATACAAAATACTATTCGATCTTCCGAAAATCCTCTGGAGCCTTTTGCTCTTGAAATTCTTGCTTGCTTACATTATGGTTAATCCCATAAGTCTCGTAGTCTTATTGACATTCCTTGTCATTATTATTTTGAGTCTGTTGACTCAATATGTTTGCGAATACACGCAATCATCATTGATCCTTATAAATTACCTTCCCGGCTGAGCTGCCATTCTTTTAACTGGAATTGGTTCTCGACCAATCCAATTGTCGTCGATTGTACCCTAAGGCTATTCAACTTATCCATCCCTAATTAGAGCATTGCTTCTGATCCCTTGATTTGGAAATGATAATTCCTTTGCATTTGACAATTGAGTTAGTCAGTTGTTTCTATAATCTGATCTCCTTGCATTCTTCTTCCCCTAGTTGAGTACCGATGCTCACGTCAGATCCCTTGTGGACCACCAGATCCTTTGTTGGATTTTATCTGACAACGCCCTTCATATTCAATAACCTTGTGAGCCTCTCCTCTGATACATAACGCCTTTGGTAAATTGTATCGTCTGCCTTCTCAACCATGCTCTGCCTTCGAGCTTGAGTTAATTACTTCTAAAGATTCTGGTATATGATTCTAAGATGCCCCGATGGGTTGAACCTATGCCTTCCTTAATATGTGTGGACTCGAAAGTTTTCACGAGTCGTACTCTTCTGGTATTTTGCCAGATAAAATTTCAACACTACAACTTCATTGAATGCGAGAAGTGAATGAAAGGTTGTGCATTGGAGAAGTGGGAGTCGACCTTGAACTTTGTGTTCATGCCCATGGACACGATATACATCTTCTCATCGAAGCTTCTTTTAAAATTAATTATTCCCTTGGTATAAGATCATCTTATATCTGGGATCTGGCCTTTTTGCAATCGTGGTTCCGACCATGTTCTCCTTTAAATACCATTTCTCGTGCAAGTTTAAGCACTTGTCTTTTGCAGAGTAATCCCCCAGTCCAACCTCTACTTTGATTCATCGTCGAGTATTACCCTCCTGGTATCTCGAGATTATCTTGGAACTGCATAACTTCTTATGAGTTCTTCATCAAGTACTACATTCTCACTGATTACAATTTTTCACGGGCTCTGAGTTTTTAAACACTCAAAGACACTAATAACTGAACCGAGTCCGCACTACGGTTCGACAACTCTTCAGTAAGCTTCTATAAGTACGAGTTTGTACCCAATCACGCCATTCCTAGCCTGTTTGGCTATATCATTGTCGTGATGATTTTAACTGTGCTACCCGGTCCTTCTTCTCGGAGCACAACTTTTGACAATGATCTAAGCTTACGTCGATCTTCCTCGTCATATCAGTTCGCCTTGAACAACAATCTTGATTTCAAGTTTGTGTCGTACCTATGGTTCCAATAACCTCTTGCTTCATCATTCTTTTGACTTGATGTGATCGTGGATCGATTACATCTTCGTGGAATCTCTCGACAAATGTGTCATGATCACCATCTACATTCTGATGCTCTTCCAGGATATCAATTGAATTAATGATGAGAAATACCATCCTTGCCCTCGATGATTTGTGTTGTCATCGACCTCTTTATTGCGTTCCCTCCAACAAAAACTTGTTTGTGTTCTGTGTTATACCTCGAGTTCCTTGCTACCTAGCATTTGTTCTTCTTTGCCATGGAGTATTACCATCTTTTATGTCAAGAAGATCGTGAGGATTACTCCACCTCTTAAGAATTCTTGGTATGGTGATACTTCTCACCCTCACCATTCTTTCTTGGTACCCGTGTTGTTTCTAACCGGAATACCGACAATTGAACTATGAGGTGTGAATTCAAAACTTCTAGCAACCCTATTGCTTTGAAGTAATGGTCAAGTTTCATTCTAATTCTTTTGTTCGTCAAGCCACCACTCTAACATTGATCGTGCAACCCAACCCATATTCGGGTGCACCTTTCAACCAATGTTTAATTGAGTATGTTTCCTCGAGCATACATCATTATACCATTTGATCTGATAAATGTTATCTCCTTGTTCACATAATTGTGGAAATCCATCTTGTCGGAAATCTCGATGGATTATCGTCGAGCCCATCAGCCACCTCCTCCTCTCCTTGGTTTAATGATGAACTATTGTTTCAGGAACCCACTCCCATAGTTCATTTCCTGAGAATCCTGAAATATCATTTCGTCTATTTGTGTTGCACCTTTTATTCTCGGACATCCTGAGTCTGAGGTATCATTACACCAATCGGATCTGAATCTCGGTCAGATATGATGGTTGGGACAACTTTCCAAGAGTTATGTTGTTGGCCCTTTGATGACCTGGTAACAGGATGTCATGCCTAGCACCCCCCCCCCCTGGCTGGAGGACCTATCATTATGGTTTATTTGCAAGGATAACCATTCTTCTTGGAGGAAATTGTAAGACCTATTTTATAAGTTATTCCTGATGGATCCTTCGTGTTTTCCAAAGTCTGACCTTTGCTCGAAGACCATGTCGATGCTATCTCGAAGCATGCTTGTGGTACTTTGATTTTCAACAAGAACATTTGAAGCCCAATGCTAAATGTTTCCTGCTAAATTATCCAAACACCGCTGTATGGGTAATGTCATGAAATTTCTCTCCCCTACCTAAAGAGTTTTCTACATTATATCCTGTCATGGATATCATGCTCTGCTTGTCCTTGGGAAGGATATACCCTTGAAATATGTGTTTAAACACATTTTCCTTTCCATTGTTCTGTTTAATCTGATAATCTTATTTTCCTTTCCATTCGTTGGATTAACCTTTCTTGAGGTCTATATAATCTAAGCAGTATTATTCTCCTGCTTATGTAAGCACCTCGTGGTACAAATCTGCCAGTAAGACCCTGTACTATTGTTGGTGACATTTCGGTAACCACCGATGGACGAGAACTTTGCCTATTGGTCCGCCTCGATGCAACGAGCAGGAAAATGGTTCTCTTCGACCCTCGCCCTTGGTACCAAGTTGTTGCCGACATAACTGACATGGTACTCTCTGACATGCCTTGCTATCATGACCGTGCAAGATGTCACTGCTCCTATTTAAAAAAAACCACATGGTGGGCCCATAACCCACAGCTCCACAGGATCGAAACCTGACTGTCCTGTACACCCCCCTATTCCCTAAGTTATTCCTCGTGCGTGGCCTCGTATGTAATTCACGGGGTCACTTTCCTAGTAATCTATTCTGGTATCAGACACAAAACTTATTACCATTGCTCTGGACCCCTTTTACACTTTGTTTCAGGCATCGGATGATTGCCTACCCGCTTGAAACTTCTCATGGTACCTTCTTACTTTGCTCTCGATATTTTCTTGAGTTCTAGTTCGAGAGTTACTTTCCGCCACCTTCCCCTATGTTAGCTACCAGATAGTCAACCTTGCATAGGTTCGTTCTGCCGGAATACCCCCTTACCTATTCACAAGTATGTTGGAGTTCCCGAGAAAAGGGCGGCATCACCATGATGACCTGTAGTAGAGAAATGATGATGTCAAGGTAATGGATCGACCTCTTCGAGAAGAGCATCCAAGACCGAGAAGATTCGTTAGAATTTCGTGACCAGATCTTTCCCCCTTACTTCCCCTCTTAAATCTCGGGACGAGATTTCTTGTAGTGGAGGAGAATTGTGACGCCCGGATATGTAAGCTACAGTGAACCTCTGCTAATGGTGCCACGTCACCTCGATTACTGTTCCTAATCTCGTGTTAGTTCGAAACTGATTCAAATTCAAATTCAAAATCAACCAAAGAATAAAAGTTTTCAAATTTTAAAACTAAAATGTTCGGAGTGAACCAAATATTGCATAGGTAATTATGGTGGAGAAAGCAAACCTTTATAAAATGTTTAAACACTCTAAAATGAATAAAATAGTAACAATAATAATTATTTAAATGCTTCCAAAATGTTAAACAATTTCAAAACTATTTTGTTTCGGTGCTAAGTGGTTTGTGGCTGGGCTTAGTTTGCAACCTCTATTTTGGTGCCACTGTAGTATTTTACTAAAATGAGAAATAAAAGAAAAGAAATAAACAGAAACTATAAAAGAAAATAAGGTTTATAAAAAAAATGGCAAGCCCCAGGCCAACTGGGCCATCCGGCCCAACTCCTCCCCGGCCCAACCGGCCTCCCATACCCCCCCCACCCCACGAAACCCTAACCCAACCACCAGCACTCCCCCCCCACGCCGTTCCCCCCCTCCTGATCCAATCTGGATCGGGGACGAGACCCCCACTCGCCCCACCTCGCTCGCTCCCCTCGTTCCTCTCCACCTCGCGCCACACGCACGCATCGTGCCTGGGGGAAGAGCTCCCCGCGCCCGATCCACCCACCAACCCTCACCGCCCCCTCTCCCCGATCTGGACGCGCCCCGAACCCCGTCGTCATCGCCGGCGCCAGGCGCCGCCTCGCCTGCGCTGCCCCACCGTCGCCGCCCTACGCCAGACCGACCATCGCCACCGACCGGGACGACCATGCCGGACGTCATCGCCGCTCCTCCCCTGCGTCGCCGCGTCCCCGTCCTCCTCCCCAAAGGCTCCACCGAGCCTCGCCGACCCTCGTCTCTGCAACGTCGGTGAGGCACCGTCCTCCTCCCGCCCACGTGCTCGAACTCTGGTGCCGCACACCGCGTGCCCCGGTCTTGCTGCTCTTCCTCCTGCCGCACGCGCTCACCACGCGCTCCGGATGACCCCATACCGCGCGCTCACTGCCGCGACCTTCTCCCCGCGCCGCGACTGGACCGACGCCCCTGCACGCGCCCGTGCGCGCCCACCCGCGCCCACGGCCATCGCTACCGGACGCCCGCGCCCGAGACGGTGCTCTGCCCGCTCCTGCTCACGGCCTCCTCGCCCCGCTCCCTCGACCATCCCACGCCCCGTGCCCCTGCTCCACGGCTGCTGCTGCCTCCTCTACCCATCGCACCCGCCGTGTCGCTACCTCCCCAGGTCGCCGTGGCCTTGCCTGTGCTGCTTCCTCGCCGCCCCGGCCGCCTGGCCGGCGCCGTGGCCACCGGCCTCCCCCTGCACCGCCCCCCTGCCGGGTCCGCCCGCACTGGGGTGCGCTCGAACGAACGGCTGCTGGACACCCATTGCGCCCATCCCCACCCGAGCACCCGTTAGCGCGAACCGCTGTGGCCCCTTTGGCCCAATGACACAGGGGCCCACGCCCCAGAACTTTATTAAAAAAAGAAGAAGGAGAATTAAAAAAATAAAAATAATAAAAATAAAAATGATTTAATAAAATTAATTATTAATTAATTAATTATCTAAGGGATTAATTAAGTTAATTAATCCGGTTTAATTAATTTAGTTAACTAGTTAGGTTAATTAAATAGTAATTAAATGAACTAATCTCTAGTTAATCTAAACAGTGTATGACAGGTGGGTCCCACTGGACCCACACGTCAGTTTGACCAGTCAACACCTCTGTTGACTGCTGACGTTATGATGACGTCAGCAAACACTGTTTTGGATAATGTTGAATTAAATAAATTAAATAAATTCTAAAAATGATTTAAAACTTTAGAAAATCATATCTTTTAATTCGTAACTCGGATTAAAATATTTTCAACATGAAAGTTGCTCAGAACGACGAGACGAATCCGGTTACGCAGCCCGTTCGTCCGCCACACACCCCTAGCATACCGAACACGCAACTTTCCCCCTCCGGTTCACCGGTCCGAAAACGCGGAACACCGGGAATACTTTCCCGGTGTTTCCCCCCTTCGTCGGTATCACCTACTACCGCGATTGGGCACACCTAGCATCGTTACTTGTCTTGTCATGCATCGATATGCATCTGTTTGCATGGTATTCATTGTTTTCTCCCCCTCTTCTCTCCGATAGACTACGAGACCGACGCTGCTGCTGGCCAGTTCGTCTACGGAGTTGACGACCCCTCTCTCTTGCCAGAGCAACCAGGCAAGCCCCCCCCCCCTTGATCACCAGATATCGCCTATTCTCCTCTATACTGCTTGCATTAGAGTAGTGTAGCATGTTACTGCTTTCCGTTAATCCTATTCTGATGCATAGCGTGACATTGTTGCTACATCTATTGATACCTTACCCGCAATCCTAAATGTTTAGTATAAGATGCTAGTTTATCATCATTGGCCCTACATTCTTGTCAGTCTGCCTTGCTATACTATTGGGCCGTGATCACTTGGGAGGTGATCACGGGTATATACTATACATATATACATACTACAGATGGTGGCTAAAGTCGGGTCCGCTCGAAGAGTACCCGCGAGTGATTCACGGATTGGGGGCTGAAAGGACCTTTGTCCCGACGGCCCTCTGTGTGGATCTTTGTGGCGGAGCGACAGGGCAGGTTGAGACCGCCTAGGAGAGAGGTGGGCCTGGCCCTGTTTGGCGTTCGCGAATATTTAACACGCTTAACGAGATCTTGGTATTTGATCTGAGTTGGCTACGAGCCTATACGCACTAACCATCTACGTGGGAGTAGTTATGGGTATCCCGACGTCGTGGTATCAGCCGAAGCACTTCAGACGTCAGCGACGGAGCGGCGCGCGCCGGATTGGACTGGAACGCCACTAGGCTAGGTCTGCTTCCGGCCGCCCTCGCAACGTGCAGGTGTGCTATGGGCGATGGGCCCAGACCCCTGTGCGCTTAGGTTTAGACCGGCGTGCTGGCCTCTCTGTTTTGCCTAGGTGGGGCTGCGACGTGTTGATCTTCCGAGGCCGGGCATGACCCAGGAAAGTGTGTCCGGCCAAATGGGATCAAGCGTGTTGGGTAAGTTGGTGCACCCCTGCAGGGAAGTTAATCTATTCGAATAGCCGTGATCTTCGGTAACAGGACGACTTGGAGTTGTACCTTGGCCTTATGACAGCTAGAACCGGATAATTAATAAAACACACCCTTCCAAGTGCCAGATACAACCGGTGGTCGCTCTCTCTCAGGGATACGAGGAGGGGATCGCCGGGTAGGATTATTGCTATGTGATGTTACTTGGAATACTTCAGACTGCCCTCTTCTACCTGTTGCAAGACGGCGGTGACCAGAAGCGTAGTCTTCGATAAGACTAGCTATCCCCCTCTTATTCTGGCATTCTGCAGTTCAGTCCACTGATATGGCCTACTTACACATATACCCATGCATATGTAGTGTAGTTCCTTGCTTGCGAGTACTTTGGATGAGTACTCACGGTTGCTTTCTCCCCCCCCTTTTCCCCCTTTCCTTTCTTTCTGGTTGTCGCAATCAGATGCTGGAGTCCAGGAGCCAGACGCCACCGTTGACGACAACTACTACGTTGGAGGTGCCTACTACTACGTGCAGCCCGCTGACGACGACCAGGAGTAGTTTAGGAGGATCCCAGGCAGGAGGCCTGCGCCTCTTTCGATCTGTATCCCAGTTTGTGCTAGCCTTCTTAAGGCAAACTTGTTTAACTTATGTCTGTACTCAGATATTGTTGCTTCCGCTGACTCGTATATGATCGAGCACTTGTATTCGAGCCCTCGAGGCCCCTGGCTTGTATTATGATACTTGTATGACTTATTTATGTTTTAGAGTTGTGTTGTGATATCTTCCCGTGAGTCCCTGATTTCGATCGTACACATTTGCGTGCATGATTAGTGTACGATTGAATCGGGGGCGTCACATGCCTATCCTGGCAGCTCTGGCTGCTAAAGAGTCCATCCTCCTCTACATCGTCGTCACCAACCGAGTCATCAGCACGGTGATCGTTGTCGAGCGCCCAGAAGCCGGCAAGGCCCAGTCGGTCCAGAGGCCAGTGTACTACTTGAGCGAGGTCCTGTCGGCTTCCAAGCAGAATTACCCCCACTATCAGAAGATGTGCTATGGCATGTACTTTGCCGCCAAGAAGCTGAAGCAATATTTCCAAGAGCACTCCATCACGGTTGTCTTCACCGCTCCCCTTGCCGAGATCATGGGCAGCAGAGATGCCTCAGGCTGGGTGGCCAAGTGGGCCATTGAGCTAGCTCCCCACACCATCTTCTACCAGCCCCGCACCGCCATCATGTCCCAAGCATTGGCCGTCTTCCTTGTCGACTGGGCCGAGTCCTAGTACTTGCCGCCAGCTTCTGACTCTACGCACTGGCGGATGCACTTTGATGGCTCAAAGATTCGCACCAGCTTGGGAGCCGGCATCGTTCTCACCTCTCCCAAAGGCGACAAGCTGAAGTACATGCTGCAGATCCATTTCGCCGCCTCCAACAATGTAGCCGAGTATGAAGCGCTCATCTTCGGGCTCCGACTAGCCAAAGAAATCGGCATTCGCCGCATCCTCAGCTACGGCGACTCGGACTTGGTGGTCTAGCAGTCGTCCGATGACCGGGACGCCAAGGATGCCAACATGGCAAGCTACCACTTCCTCGTCCAGCAAATGAGTGGCCACTTCGACAGATGCGAGTTCATCCACGTGCCACGGGCCGAAAACGACGCGGCAGATGCTCTCGCCTGCATTGGCTCCACCCGGCAAGCCATACCAACTGACGTCTCCCTCGAGTGCCTCCGCAAGCCGTCTATCAAGCCTTCCCCGGAGTTTGACTCCATCTTCGTGCCGGCTGCCCCAGGAGTAGTTGGATCCGGCTCGGGGACTTCAGAAGTTGGCGCGGGACTTAACCGGTCGGCTTGGGGACTTCACAAAGAGGCCCGGGGGCTGCAGCACCAGCACCAGGTCCAGCGACCCCAGCAGGCGGCCCGGGGACTGCTGTAGTCGGCCTGGGGACTTCATCAGCACCATCAGGAGCGGCCGGCCCTAGCCCGCCACCTCCCAACCCGCCCCCCCCTCATACCAGTCACCGTGTTCACAGTGGTGGCGGCCCCATCTTGGGCACAGCCCATCCGCGACTATTTGGTCAACTGCATGCTGCCAATCGACCAAGTGCTAGCCAGACAGATCCAGCGCAGAGCATGCGCCTACACCATTGTCAATTAAGAGCTCGCAAGGCGGAGTGTGATCGGCGTCTATCAGCGCTGCATGGAACCAGAGAAGGGCATGGAGATCCTCAGAGATATCCATCAGTGTGAATGTGGCCATCATGCCGCCTCTAGGTCCCTCGTGGCCAAAGCTTTCCGCCATGGCTTCTGGCCGACTGCTTTGGACGATGCCAAAGAGTTGGTCAAGAAGTGCAAAGGGTGCTAGAAGTTCAGCACCAAGCAACACCTGCCGGCCTCCACCCTCAAGACCATCCCCATCACTTGGCCCTTTGTCGTATGGGGTTTGGACATGGTAGGCCCGTTCAAGACGGCACGTGGTGGTATGACCCATCTGCTAGTCGCCGTGGACAAGTTCACCAAGTCGATAGAAGCGAAGCCAATCAAGAAGCTGAATGGTCCGACTGCTGTCACATTCATCGCCGACATCACCGTCAGATATGGCGTTCCCCACAGCATCATCACCGACAACGACACCAACTTCGCCAAAGGCGCCTTGGCCCGTTTTTGTGCGAATCAAGGCATCTGACTGGACTTAGCGTCTGTTGCCCACCCGCAGTCAAACAACCAAGTAGAGCGAGCAAACGGCCTCATCTTGTCCGGCATCAAGCGTCGCCTGATCGAGCTGCTAGAGCGGTCGGCCGGCTGCTGGATCGACGAGCTGCTGGCCGTCCTCTGGAGCCTTCAGACCATGCCGAACAGATCAACCGGCTTGACGTATTTCTTCCTCGTGTATGGATATCGAGTTCGACTCGCCTCGAGTCACCATGTACATGGAGGCGGAGGCCAAAGAGGCGCGAGAAGACAGCGTCGATCTGCTGGAAGAGGCCCGACTGCTAGCATGCAGCCAGTCTGCCATCTACCAGCAGAGCCTGCGCCGCTACCACAACAAGAAGGCCAGGCCACGTTCTTTCTGTGAGGGCGACCTTGTGCTCCGCATGATCCAGTGATTAGTTGGGCAGCACAAGCTCACGACACCTTGGGAAGGCCCCTTCATCATCAGCAAGGCCCTGGGGAACGACTCATACTACCTCATCGACGCTCAGAAGCCCAGGGCACGCAAACGTTGCACAGCCAGCGAAGAGATGGAGCGACCATGGAATGCAAACCTGCTCCGCCCATTTTACAGTTGATTCGAGCGTATGTACCACGCCAACTTTTGTATTAAGTAAAAGACCTCAGGTCCCCGAGGTGCACTCGGGGGCTACCTTTTTATCTATCTATGAGTTAAGCTTATGCCATGACTGAGTTTTTCCTATTCCTGCCCCGTCCGGGTTCCGGTCAACCGGCCCGGGGGCTCACCGCCTTGGCCTAAGTTTGCACCAACCGGAGCTGACTAATAGTGTGCCAATGCCTAAAGCCCTCTCTTCACTCTAAGTCACAGCTTGCAGCACGACTGTCCGACTGGTGAGGAGCTAAAGGCCGGAACCATTGTCCACACGAAATTTGACAAAGGAAGAACGCTAACTTAGGCCTAGCCGGCCCTTTGCCTCCCTCGTTCCACTGCTCAGCAGCCGGCAGGCCGACTTCTCGCTTGATCAAGCTACACTCTACACGGCCCAAGTAACTTGCCCGTTCCGAAGAACGACCAAGTCCCTGACCCAGCCATAGACCGCAGAGCGGCTGTCCGGCTGGCAGGAAGGCGGCCAGGAGAATGCGGCATAAAAGAAAGCCAAAGAGAGAAAAGCAAAATCGAACACTTATATGTACATTGCAAAAGGCCCGAGGCCAACATTCATTAAGTTTAACTTACATCCCCAGTGGGTGGAATCGCGTGCGTTTAACGAAATTGTTCAAAAGATCGCAAGGACAGGACAAGACAAGATAAAAATGGCCGCCTAGGCCAAAGGAGCGGTAGGCGGGTCCGAGGGGTTGGTGGAGGCAGCGGCGCCAGATGGTGGAGCGGCCGACTGGTTGGTCTCGGCCTGGTCAGCATCGGCGGCAGTCGGTGCAGCCACCCGCGATTCGCTGGTTGAAGCCTGATCGGGCTGAGGCTGGTCACCCGATCCGTCTTCCGGCGCGTCGTCTTCTTCATCCTCGTAGTCGTCATCGCCGTCGCCCTCATCGCTGGAGGTGATTTTCTCCGCCGAGTCCTCCTCGCGCGCCGGGTCCAGCCCAAACCAGCTGGGCGGCACCTCTTTGCCCTCGTCGTCCAGGTCGGGGATGAAGACGATGGTGTTGGTGTAGTCTGCGGGTGCCACCGCGTGCTGGGTGAGCTCAAGGCCCACCTCCGCCAGCTCCAGACCGGCCTCCTACTGGAAGGTGGCCAACTAGGACAGATCCAGGTTGGGGTACCACGCGTTGGCAAACTCCAGGGCCGTTCGAGCACCTGCCCGAGCCGCGGCCCCCTTCCAGGCCTTGAAGCGACTGACTGCCACCTCCAGCCAGTCGACGGTCCGGCTGGGGGTGCGCAGAATCCGAGCTCCTGGCCAGAGGGCGGCCAACACTGGAGCCCCGGCGCGTTGCAGGCGGCGGATCATTCGATGGGCCGGCTGCAGGCGCATCTTGACGGCCAAGAGCTGCTCGTCGAGGCTCTTGGGGCACGATGTCCATGCCCGCCGCCCTTCGCACCGAGCGTCGCGCCTCGATGGCCTGGCTAACAGCGACGGAGTATCCCGGGAAGTACTCTGCGCAGGAAGAAGCTCAAGAAGAATTAGAAGACAGAAGCCGGCTCCCGCAACAGTCGGCGACCGCGCAAGAAGAAGAAATAAGTTACCATCGATCATGTTCTCGATATCCTCATAGCCGTCGGTTAGGAACTTCTCCTTCTCGGACCAGTTCGAGTGTTGAGTCTCGAACTCGTCCTTGAGGAGGTCCTCGCCGTCCTTCAGCTTCTAGCGGTCCGCCTTGTGCCGCTCCGCCTGGGCCGCCAGCTCCTTGGTCAGGCGCTCGCACTCCTGTGCCGCCTGGTTGCGCTCCAGCTCCTTGTCGCGAAGCTCGGTCTCGGCCTCGCCCAAGCGCTGCTGCAGTGCAGCGGCTGCCTCTGCAAACATAAGAAAAAGAAGACATCAGCATCAACAAAAAAAGGTAGTTGGCAGAAGATCCGCCCTGACTGCTCATTAGTCAGCCCTAATCTCGGGGGCTACACCCAGTGGGTGCGCTGATGCGCCCCCGTGAGAAGAAAGGCAGAGTGCTTACTTTAGCTCTCATTCAAGTCGCTGGCCCGCTTGGCCAGCTCCTTGACATGGGAGTTGTAGGGGGCCGTGCGGAGGTTGTGGTAGTCCTGCAGCAAGGACAAAGGAAGAAAAGAAAACAAATTAGCACTCGGGACTTGCCTGCATTGTGTTGGGGATTTTGGGAGGGATTTTCTAGAAAAATTCCACGGCGACATCCTTTTTCAGATGGAGGGAGTAGTATGTAGAAAAGTGATAGACTTGTGGTATCACAAAATACTGAAAAAATACTTCACAAATTGGTCTATCTCATATGAAGACCCATGGTTTTCAAGCGAGATGACCATGTGATGGCCATATCCATGGCATAGTTAAAGATAAGAAGACCAAATTTTGATCAAACATGGGTATTACCAGTGTGAAAAATCTTGCCAAAAGAAGTTTTAAAGTTTTTGTCATAAAACCTTTTTTATTTTCTATGTGCAAATATATATATTTTTTGTGTAAGAACTATCAAAAATAAGATTCAAAATTGCCTCTTAGGAATTTTCACACAAAGTAGACAACATTGGAGGCCTAATGCCATTTTTCATAAATTTCAAAACTTTTATCATTTGTTCCATTGATTTAATGGATTTCTAGACATTAAACATAGATGTCATAGATTTGAACTACAAGTGTGTTGGAGTTTGTTCAAAAAAAATATGGAAAAGACATTTTAATCAATGACATTATGAATGTGGGTACTAACCACAAAATGATAGAAATGCCCAACATAGGTAATGAATAGCCACCTTTGCAAGTTTGACCCCATTTTGGAAAAAACATAAAGAAAATGAAAAAAGAGTAGAAAAGAAATCATTTTGCATGGAGCCTTTGTTTAGGTAGTAGTATGTGGGAACAATGATAGACTTGTGGTACCACAAAATACTGAAAAAACCTTCACAAATTGGCCTATCTCATATGAAGACCCATGGTTTTCAAGCGAGATAACCATGTGATGGCCATATCGATGGTATACTCAAAGATAAGAAGAACAAATTTTTATCAAACATGGGTATTACGAGTGTGAACAATCTTGCCAAAGGAAATTTTTAAAGTTTTTTTTCATATTTTTTCTATGTGCCAAAAAGCCCTTTTTGTGAAAGAACTGACAAAAATAAGATTGAAACTTGCCTCTTTGGAATTTTCACATAGAGTAGACAACATTTGATGCCTAATGCCATTTTTCATGAATTTCAGAGCTTTTATCATATATTTCATTGATTTAATGAATTTGTAGACATTAATCACAAATTTGAACTACAAGTGTATTGTAGTTTGTTCAAAAAAATATAGAAAATGATTTTAAGCAGCTTTGAACCACATTACAACTTTGAACCACAAATTCACATAATTTCAAAGTTCAAACTCAAATCACATCATTTCAAAGTTCGAATTCAAATTCCAATCCTTTTCGCGCTCCTTGTGTTTCTAGCTGGATTCACCACATTGCTCCTTGTGTCCTTGTCGGGTTATTGGGTGGCTTCACTTCATTTGTTCTTTTTGTCTTCACAATAAGTTCTGGAGGTGGAGGTGGTGAGGGAGTACTTCCAGTAATAGAACATGTGACGGCCAATGGGAAAACAACTTTAGGTGCCCCAAGTTGAATTGCTCTTTATTCAACTTCTAAAGGTTCAAAACCTTCGAAAGCCATTCTTTTAAAGTCTTCATCGGATGTGGATTCAACAGTTGGTTCACCTTCAGTTGATGTCAAATCAACTTGTGCTCTATTCCTTTAATTCCGTTTATTTGCCTTTATTATATTCTTTTGTGTGCTTATCCTGGAGTTGTTCATAGAGGGACAAGATTAAATTTTGTTTTAAAAAATGAAAACAAATACATAAAGAGAAGGCACACATACCAAGTTGTACTTGCAACAATGATAACTCAAGTGGCTCAAGCGGTGCTTCTTCTAGCTCTTCTAGTTGCTCTTGATCTAGATCTGCTAGTTCTTCTGCCTCTTCCGCCATTGCTTCATGATCCTTTGCATTTTCGATGCCCCATTGATCATCCTCTCCAAATAATGGGTCCACTAGATTGGTACAAATCCTAACAATGTGCCCTAGTCTGGCATATCTTTTGCACTTGTGCCTCCTATGTGTACCTACCTCTGCACTTCCTCTTATCATGTTCTTCCTTGACCTTCCTGCTGGTCTAACTAAAACTAGAGTGTGAAGCTTAAAGCATGGATCAATGATGGTCCATTGGTCTTTTACCAACAATACATGCATGTTCTTGGCATATGTTGCCTTAAACTTCGCAACAGAGAAGTATTCAGAAACATACTGGTCAACCTCACCGTCTTCCCCCCAGTGAGTCTCATGAAAAACAGGTCATGTATGCATGGCTGCCAACGGATCTGCCATTCCCTGCAGTTGCATGTTTTACTAGTTAAATCCACCGGTTACCTCAATTCCCTATTTTTAGTGTCAATATATGTTACCTCAGCCTCGTACGATGATCATCTAATGCATCCATCCTCAATCCTCTTGCCCTGGCATGTGATGCGTCTCTATTTTATCTACTTTTCCTAACGCTTTTGCTCTTGTTTTGGACTCTAATTTGCATGATTTGAATGAAACTAACACGGACTGACGCTGTTTTCAGCAGAACTACCATGGTGTTGTTCTTGTGCAGAAATAGAAGTTCTCGAATTGGAACGAAACTTTTTGGAGATTTATCTCAGAATAAATAAAATATACCAAAACCAAGAACCACCAAAGGGGGTGCCCTGGCTCGGCACAAGACACCAGGGCGCCCCCTCTCTAACGCGCCCTAGTGGGTTGTGGCCACCTCGTGGACCCCCTGACCCTAATTCTAACTCCATGAATACCTATTTTCAGAGACAAAAAATAGGAGAGGAAGTTTCATCGCATTTCACGATACAAAGCCGCTACCAGCTCCTATTCTTCATCGGGAGGCCAGATCTGGAGCCCGTTCGGGGCTCCGAAGAGGGGAATCTTCGGTCTTTGTCATCACCAACCCTCCTTCATCACCAATTCCATGATGCTCCCCACCGGGATTGAGTAATTCCTTTGCAGGCTCACTGATTGGTGATGAGTTGGATGCGATTCATCATGTAATCAAGTTAGTTTTGTTAGGGCTTGATCCCTAGTATCCACTATGTTCTGAGATTGCTGTTTTTATGACTTTGCTATGTTTAATGCTTGTCACTAGGGCCAGAGTGTCATGATGTCAGATCTGAACCGTTTATGATTTCACCATTATATCTATGTTCTAGATCTGATCTTGCAAGTCATATTCACCAAACCCCAGTGTGACAGTAATTGGGATACTTTCCGGTGATGACCGTAGTTTGAGGAGTTCATGTATTCACTATGAGTTAATGCTTTGTTCTGGTTCTCTATTAAAAGGAGGCCTTAATATCCCTTAGTTTTCTTATGGACCCCGCTGCCACGGGGGGTAGGACAAAAGATGTCATGCAAGTTCTTTTCCATAAGCACGTATGACTATTTACAGAATACATGCCTACATTATAATTATGAACTAGAGCTAGTTATGTGTCGCCCTAGGTTATACTGTTATATGATGAATATCATCCAACGAATTCACCGATCCAATGCCTATGAGTTTTCCACATATTGTTCTTGCTAAGTTAATTTTGTTGTTGTCACTATTACACTTGCTACAAAACCATTGCTATCACTGTTACCACTACTATCAAAACTATCATATTACTGTGCTACTGATCACTTTGCTATAGATATTTAATCTCCAGGTGTGGTTGAATTGACAACTCAACTGCTAATATATACAAATATTCTTTGGCTCCCCGCCCTTGTGTCGGATCTATTAATTTGGGTTGAATACTCTACCCTCGAAAACTGTTGGGATCCCCTATACTTGTGGGTTATCAAGACCTTTTTCTAGTTCCATTGCGTGGAGCATAGCTATATTTTTTGAGTCACTTGGGATTATTATCTATTTATCACTATGAAGAATTTGTAGGATACCAAAACCAAGATTTTTCCCTCTAAGACGAGGGGAGGTAAGGAACTGTCATCTAGCTCTGCACTTGATTCACCTTCTATTTTGAGTAAACTTGCAACACCACCACATGCTATTAATCTTGATATGTCGCAACTTATTGACGATGCTACTTCTATGAATGATGCTAATGATGATGCTAGTACCTTGTTTGATGCTAATGTGCCACTAGGTGAATTTCTTGATGAACAAATTATTAGAGCTAAATATATTGAGAATGCTGAAACTGATGAAGTACTTGAAATTGAAAATCTTGAAACACCTATTAGACCTAGCTCTCCTATATTTGAAATGCCTAAGATACCTGAAGGTTATGTTATGTATGAGGAGATAGCTAGATTTATTGATTGCAATGATAGATATGATCTTAAGAAATTAATATGCAAACTGAGAAATCTTTGAATTCTAGACTGAAATGTGATCCTAAGCTTGCTACTTCACCTATTGTTACCGATAAGGATTATGAATTCTCTGTGAACCTAGAGTTAATTACTTTGGTTGAATCTGATCCTTTTCATGGCTACGAAACTGAAATTGTAGTGGCATATCTTAGTAAATTAAATCATATAGCCACCCTTTTTGCTCATGATGAGAAAACTCGCTACTATTATATTCTCAAGTTATTTCTGTTCTCATTAAAGGGTGATGCTAAGATATGGTACAATACTCTTGCTCCTGGTTGTGTGCCTAGTCCCCAGGATTTGATTTACTATTTCTCTGAAAAATATTTTCCTGCTCATAAGAAAGAAGTTGCCTTACAGGAAATATTTAACTTTGTGCAAATTGAAGAAGAGAGTCTCCCACAAGCTTGGGGAGGCTTCTCCAATTGCTTAATCCTTTGCCTGATCATCCTCTTAAGAAAAATTAAATACTTGATATCTTCTATAATGGACTAACCGTTGCTTCTAGGGACTTCCTAGATAGTTGTGCTGGTTGTGTTGAACGAACTGTTGAACAAGTTGAAGAATTATTGAATAATATATTAAAGAATTATGATGTTTGGACTCTTCCTGTCTTCCTGAACCATTGCCTAAACCCACTCCAAAGAAGAGGGGTATCTTATTTCTCAGTCCTGAAGGTATGCAAGAGGCAAAGAAATGTATGAAGGAAAAATGTACTAAACCTGAAGATGTTAAGAATTTACCGCCTATTGAAGAAATACAAGGACTTGATACGCCACCACCACCGGTGATAGAGGTAAATTCTTTTGTAAGGTTTGATGAAAGTGACATCCCTTAAAATAAACATCCTAGGCAATGGCTATATGAATTTGATAGGTACATCATCAAACAAGATCACTTCAACACAAATGTTATGAAACAATTGAAATACAACTCTGATATGATTGCCCGCTTGAGTGACTTGTTATTTAGAATCACTAATAATGTTAGAGGTGTAGGAAAACATGCCTCTATGGTTCAAACTCAGTTAGAACAAGTTGCTAAATCTCAAAGAGAATTGCTTAATGAAATGAATAATAATATGAATGATTTTGCTGTTAGAGTGGCAACTAGAGGAGGTAAAATGGCAGCCACTTTATCCTGAGGGACACCCTAAAAGAATTGAACAAGACTCTCAAAGATAATAATGACGTCTCTATCTCAGATGCTGAAACTCAATCTGGTAATGAACATTCACCTAGTGATAACGAAAATGACAATGATGATGTTCATGAAGACACCCAACCAGACAATGATAAAGAACCAGATAATGATGTTGAAATAGAACCTGCTATTGATCTTGATAACCCATGACCTAAAAATAAAAGATATGAAAAGCGAGACTTTGTTGCTAGAAAACATGGAAAAGAAAGAGAACCATGGGTTCAGAAACCCATGCCCTTTCCACCTAAACCAACTAGGAAAAAAAATGATGAAGAATTTGAACGCTTTGCTGAAATGCTTAGGCCGGTATTTTTGCGCACCCATTTGACTAATATTTTAAAGATGGCCCCTTATGCAAAGTACATGAAAGACATTATCACTAATAAGAGAAAGATACGTGAAGCTAAAATATCCACCATGCTTCCTAATTATTCTTTGAAGGACGGAGTACCTAAAAAACTCAGAGATCTAGGAATACCAACTATACCGTGCTCCATCAAAAGAAACTATGTCAAAACTGCTTTGTGTGATTTAGGAGCTGGTGTTAGTGTTATGCCTTTCTCTTTATATAAAAGACTTGATTTGAATAAAATCACACCTACCGAAATATCTTTACAAATGGATGATATTAACTGCCATACCTATTGGTATTTGTGAAGATGTGCCTGTTGTTGTTGCAAATGTTACTATCTTAACAGACTTTGTTATACTTGAGATGCCCGAGGACGACAACATGTCGATTATCCTTGGTAGACCCTTTTTGAATACTGCTGGGGCTGCTATTGATCGCAATAAAAGCAAGGTCACTTTTCATATCAATGGTAATGAGCATATGGTGCATTTTCCAAAGAAAAAAATTCCAAGTCAATGGTATTAATGTTATTGAAAAGTCTTCGACAATTACTATTGGAACTTTTCAACTCCCTCTACCTAATGCCAAAAAGAAATATGAAATACTTGTTGTTGGGGATATGCATATCCCCATTGAGGTAACTTAGTGTTTTACGGAAGTTCTTTGGTTTCATGCTAATCGGAAGTGGTTGTTAATAGGACTTGATCAACCTTATTAATGGATCATTTTTGGGCGGTATGAAGTTGATGAATTTAGTGAGCACAACCTTCTGCTTCCATCTTTTGTTTTCTATTTTTCTTAGTTAAATAAAATAAAATGCCATGTTTAGTCTGTTTTCTGAATTTTCTGTGCAATAAAAAAGTGTTCAAAAATAAAAGTGCTCAGAATGCCCTGAAAATTTAATGCGATTTTTTCTAACTACTTCTGAATTTTTGGTATGGATAACATCAGAGGGGGGGGGGTGCCCCTGGTGACCACAAGACACCAGGGTGTGCCAGTAACCCCAGGCGCACCCTGGGGGGTTGTGGCCCCACGTGGGTCCCCTCACTTATCCATTTAGCCCATGTAATCTCCGACCTCCAGAAAAAATCACCGTAGCTCTCTCTCTCTCTCTCTCTCTCTCTCTTGTGTTCTTTCTCTCAAACCCCTGATTTCGATCTCTTTGCTCGAAGCTCCGTTTCCGGAATTGTTTTGGGGGATTGCTACTTGGTATGTGACTCCTCCATTGCTCCAATTAGTTTTTGCTTTAGTGGTTTTTATTTTGAATAATTAGCTACTCTTGGTGCTGCTGTAGATGGTCTTGCATGTTGAATTGTTAGTTCTAAGTAGTTTGAATGCTTGTTATGACCTCTAGGCATCCATATGAGTAGTTGCTATCAATCTTGTGAAGTTTCTTTGACAAAAGTGTTGTGGACTAAAGTTTTTTAGAATTTTATTTATAGGAACAAGATGAGTTTCTTTAGGAAGTTTTCCTCCAAGAAGAATGCTAAGGGATTCATTGGGTAATCATCAGACAATGACCTCAACACTCCGAGAACGGTGCAGGTGCGGCCGTGCGAATGGCCGCATAATGCCTTCATGGAGGGGGTCGCGTTCCATCAAGAGTTCGCCCAATTCGTTGCAAATGTTGGGCTGACCGACTTCCTCGCATCTGAGTGTGAGCAGCACCACCTCCTTACAAATTCCTTTGTGCAAATTTTTCATTTTTTGAGTAGGAATAATCCTCCTGAGGTGCAATTTAATTTATATGCTGAAACTCGTCAGATACCGTTAACTGAATTTTGTGAGATATGTTTGATTCCCTCTGATGGGGAATTAAGAGAGCCTAGACCTGTAGAGTTTGAGGACTTTTAGCGCACTCTGTTAGTAGGAGATGAGAGAGGCGTGTCGAGTGTCACCGCCACTAGTTTGTAGTTTCCTTTTGTGCATTACTTTGCATTATTCATCGCAAAGTGTTTAACTGCTAGGGAGAAGGTTGGTGCACTTAGTGCCCCCGACTTCACAATTTTACGCTGTGCACTATACAATGATCACACCTTTAGCCTAGGGGCCATTATTGCACCTCGTCTGCACCTTAACAGAACTAAGGGCAAAATTCATGGTGGTATTCATGCCACTCGCCTACAGAGTCACTATAACGTTCAGATACGCCAACATGATTATCCTTTGCCATGAGTTTATCTAGATCATCAGGTGATGGTGTCTCACCAGTTTACTGATGATGCTGACTCTCTCCATAATATTCGTTATAACCTGGGTTTTAGTGTGGATTCCCGTGGTATTATTCCATTGCATGCGCCTGCTTTGTTTGATTCTGTTGCTAGGGGTGAATATAGGGTCATGCAAGAGGACATCATTGCCTATCGGAATGACCAGACAACAGCACACACTACAAAAAAAGTACACTTCCGTGATGATACGTGTTTGTCACAGTAGGTCGCGTTTTTTGTCATGCATGTACATCCATGACAAATTTATGACAGAATCAAGATAGTCATACCTGTGCTGTCGTAGAAGTGTTCCATGACATTACCAAAATTATCATCACGGAAGTGTCCACTTCCATGACGATAAATCGCGCGTCACAGAAGTGCTTTCGTCAAGGGTGACCGACACGTGGCATCCACCATAACGGAACACCATTAAGCTATCAGGTCGAGTTTTGGATCCGATAACCCGTTAACAGCCCCGACCAATGGGAAATTTCCACGTGTAAAATTCTTATTGGCCGGACGAAACACGTGTCAGCTCGTCAGTGGGTCAGATAGGCGCCTATGATATGTTGACACGTGCCACGGCCCACCACTGGCCCATTTAGCTTACAAAGCCGGCCCGTTTGACTTGGTCAAAAGTTAACGGGCTGGCCCATGAAAAGCCTGTTAACGGTCTCTTCGCAAATAGCCCATTTTACGGCCCGTTAACTCACGGCCCGTTAGGCACTAAAGGAAATCGGCCCAACAACGTCATGTGGGCCGTCAACACCAGCCCATTTCACTTTTGGCCCATGTATGGCCCACGACGTCTTTCGGCCCATATGAGGCCTTCGTATCTTTCGGCCCTTTACAAGCCCACGGTGACTCTAGCCCATAATGAACAGTAATTTTCTTTATACCCGTTAACGGCCCGTGATTTACATGGGCCGTTTCCAGCCCATGTTAGCTTTCGGCCTATTGACCAACTTCGGCCTTTCGAATACAAGCTAGACACCATATGGAACATGCAACCACATATGACACCGCAAAGTTAAAGCAAGCACCTGGGATGGTGGTTCATTGTGAGCGAGGTCATCAACTCTAGAGCAACGTTTACCGTCTCCATCTGCTGACACTGCACCCTTTAATGCGCTGTAACGTGCCGCGCCTAGCCGCGTAGAAAGCTGGCATGACTTGTCTCTTTTCTTTTTTGCTTCGGTTTTGGCAGACTCTGAAATACCCTTGCATAAAAACACAATAGTGAGAGTATGGATGAAGTGTGTGCAGAACTAGTGCACTGTAAAAGTAGCAGATAGCAGGTGGCTGAAAAATAAATGACAGGAGACATATGATAGCTCTACAACATTACATGGCAAAAAAATTAGATTCTACTCCGTATGATTTTGTAATATATGAGCATAGGAAATGCAGGTACTCCTCCAGCACACCACCACATGTGGTCATATCTAAGATAACAGTCGACTGAAAATAAATAGGTCAGTCGATTTTTAATGAAACGTCCAATCTATAAGGAACGGGCAGATGGCCTTCGTCTACCTCCCGCCAGTCACTGTTGACGATCTTTCTCGAACTGCCAGCGACCACCGGCCCAGACCCGTGACTCCGTCGCCCCGCCCTCCCATTGACCTCACACCACCGCCGTGCTTGGCAGTGCCCCCAAGCCATCCCTTTAATCCCGGCCGACCTCCAGATCGGGTGCCAGTAGCTCTAGACTGCACACGCCCCTAAGATAAACACCAAGGTGCTGCTTCCCCGGTGTAATAGTCGTACTAGAGCCTATTACGACGGGGAATGCTTCCGTTAATTGGGAATCAACTGGCCAGAAATTGAAATTCAGTGGGGCGACGGACCTCTAGCTAAGGTGAAATAGTATATGAGGAGAAACCTTGTGCATTGCGAGTTACTAGGAACATCTAGTATCAAGAAGAAGTGGTCAACTAGTGTCTTCTGTGGTATGAATACCGTGCAAGCAGAGACGTAAGATTTGCACGAATAAGGGAAGAGGAGTACCTTCTTCGGTTGCCGGTGTGGTCATCTCCACATGTCACGCCGATCTTCTTCTTTTTACCGGGGAAACCGATGTTCTGGAGGGTGCAGGCTTGGACGAACCCATGGCCAAATTGTTGACTGTGTTGCCATGGCCGTATGTCGGCAGAGGGGAAGCAGATCCGAGGCGGCGAAGGACGGCGTAGCAGGAACAGCTCCGGTGCGGTGGAGGGTGGCGAAGTTGGAGCGGCAGCGGTGAGGCGCAGGACGGCGTGGTTGAACTGGCTCGGGTACGGACGGCTCGGCCTCGGCTTCAACTACTAGCCGTGGAGGGCGTTGCGGTTGAGGTTGTGGTGGACGACGACATCGGGGTATCAGCTCTGGCATGATGGAGGAGGGCGGCGGTTGATGGGTGGGATGGGGTGGCGGACGGAGGACGCCGGGGTTTCGCGGCTGGTGGAGAGGTAGTTTTGGCGCCCAAGAAGTACTAATGGGGAATCGGACGGGTGGGGGGAACCATGTTTCGGTCTGGGACGCGCTTGTTTTTGGCTTTTTTGAACAGAAGATGGGACGCGCTTGTTTGAAATTTGGGGAAAGTACAAACTTTGCCCCCTCTTAAATTTCGGACCTACTGCAGGTCGGGGGTAGGATGGTAATCCCAGGTGTCCCAAATAGTGGGCGGGAGCGATTTCGGCCGCGCGCATGTGTGCTTAGGTGACCATTGTGTATGAATGTTTTTCGGAGGCGGTTGCATGGCGTCTAGATGAAGCTACAAACCTACCCCGGTTTAGACCTTTGGACGTCGGGCCGGTAGGTTTCACAGGTCGGAGTTATTAGAAAAGTAATTTCCTTGTACTACCAAGCATTGGTCTCATGCGGTTTCTGGCGAGTAGAGGCTCTTTTGGCGCTTCGTTCGAAATTTTGAAACACAAGCATTCACGTTTAGAGTACTCTTGAACTAAGAGGATTGACCTAAATAGACAACGTTATATTTGACCTTGTATGTTTGAAAACCTCATTAAATTATCCGCTTCCTTTTGAAATTTTGACACTTGAAAATCCTATAACTACGACTATTTTGGAATGGAGGAGCTAAATTTGAATCTATTTTGTACACTACTGCATATGCTATTATGTACAAAATCAGAGCAAAGATTGGTACCCCCATAGTTTAGGTATGGTTTACAAATGCCATGATATCAAATTCAAATAATTGAATGGACTTCATGTTGAATTCGATTTTTTTAAACCACCTTAGGTTGAATTCAAATGTATGCTAGTTCATAGGTAGCTATTTATAAATGTCCATTGTGTAACTTTCGTATGTATAATGTGCTTTACACACACAACATGAACTATACTCACGTTTATATTCGATTGCTAAAGTGATGCATTGTCTGGAGTTCAAAATACTAACTATGTGGATCAATTGTGTCGAATAATAACATAGAAATGCTCAAATTCGATAGAATCTAGATGTCTGATGGATCAATGACCGCTCCTTACGCGAATTGCAAATATCATGATCCCATCCTAATATTTGGATACAATTTATATCTTTAATCAATGTGTAGAGCAGTCTTTTACGTGTAGTTTCACTCTCCATCGGTGGTCTCTCACACATGCTCACACACTCTCTCCCGAGGTGCCTTTCTCGCACACATGCTCTAGATATAACCCTCCCTCCCTCTCGTAACCATTTACAACTGTTTTCACTAACTTTATCACAAGCACTCTTCCTCTTGCAAACATACACACGCACAATCCTCATCGACCCTTTCTATATACATGGACCTGCCTACGTGTCTCATGTACGCACATTATATTTACGCCTGTCTCCCACGCATTATCTCACACCTCTCTTCCTAATCGACGAGTATGATTCTAGCAGAGCATTTTGTAGGATGCCCCTTAAAGTTAGGTTGGATGAATAGTAATATCAGAGATAAAGGGGTTACCTTAGTCCGAGAACCTAGGGTTAGAAATCCTAGCCGGCTTTGTCAGTGGACACAGAGTCCTTCACAATTCTGCTATCTTTGTCTTGTACGACTAGTCATCCACGGGTCTTCCTAAATGTGTCATGGGCCGGCCAATGTGGCGCAGGACGGAACCGAACGAAGGGCCTCACCTCGACCCACCGGACCTCACACGGTGACACACTCTATGCCCCCACATCTCATTATCTTCTCACACCCACACATACCAACACAAACACCACACACACAGAAAATTTCTTCTGGTGCCTCTATTCCCCCCCTTGCACATACACACTCAAGGGAATGGAATCTCTTGTCGTGAGATCATATTCGTCTCTCTCTCTAGACCACTCTCATTTCTCGTGCTATCTCTCCCACGCCCCCCCGTCGGCCCCTCTATCCATGCCTCTCTCGAATACGTAATACACACACATACCTCTCTAGGCCCCGCCAAATGCATCAACTACACATTCACACATGTTACATCACGTACCCCATTGATCTAAAAAGCCCTCTCTTCACGTTTATTTCGCATACAACATTCCTTTTGAATAAAGTGTGGCCAAAAAATTATTTTAGACTTTCTACATATATACAACATTACAAAGTTATATGGAGGAGTACGAACACTAATTTGCATTGCATGGTGCCCACAATGATATTTATTCCGCACTGTGAATTTGTATATTTTTATACTATATACAAAGTTAGTCATAATAAAGAGAAATGAAGAGCATCTCTCTCTCCATCGCATACCCCCCCTGTACGCCCCTTTCACGTATGCACACAAAACTATCTCCAGGTCCTCTAAAAGTAAGCCCCCAGAAAATTCACGCGTGTTTCATCTTTCTCTCGCGATATATGCAATGACAATCATTGTATTTGAAGCGAAAGCACGATACATACATTGGACTTCATAATCCACTCATTACGGTCACCGTTTACGTTTAGTGGTTATTATACAGTCATGGGCTCACCGTACAACTTTGTATTTGCTCATGACATGACTAGTTGACCAGTTAAACGCTCCACGTGGCACCTCTAGTGTTGCATCACATTATCTCACTAACATCGTGCCCACCTGTCGACTTGTATCTACTCTACATCTACACTATTATAAAATACATAAAATACACTCTTATAAAAAACAGAGTTGGTGATGATGGTGTGCGTGCCATCCTGCAATATAGGCCGTCCGATTTATATCTGATGGATAGGAAAGAAACTATGGCAATTTTGCAAAAAGGTACCCACACACCTCTCCACATTTGCAAATAAGGCCTTCCCTCGTTCATCCTTTTCTCTCACAAGATAAACAAGTCATACAAATGCATCTTGATGTTATGTGCAACGCACGGACATCTTGCGAGTAAGAATGAAAACAAACGACAAAAAATATTTTGACGGTGGTTCGAAGTCATGACCGCGGGCACAATGGACAAGGTGGCCTTGTATTGGTATGCTGAGCCGTCTGTTTTAACACACAGGAGCTGGTGTGGTGATTATACACACATGCACGCATGCACACGAACTCCATCCACGCAACACTCACACAAACACATGCACCCACGCACGCACGCAACACTCACACATACACACGCAGTGTTGCGCACGCACGCAACACTCACACGCACACACGCACACATGCATGCACACACCCGTACACCACACGACCAACACACACTCTCACGCTCAAGTGCTCAACCTACACGTGCATGCGCACACATCAGGCCCTGACAGACACATACACAACCAGGTGATTCCCGCACACGGGTTGGAGCCTTGTCGCACCTGTGTAAATTTGTGTTTATCTGACCTTTTCCCTATGCGAACTGATAGGTGGGACCCACAAGGAACATGGTCAAATTAACTAGTCAACATGGCGCCACGCAGACTATTTGGCCGGTCAACAGAGTGCAATCCGATGCTGAACTGTGAGCAAGTGACCGGATAATCACCGCAAAATGTATATAGTGACTGTAATCAGCTTATTCTGAAGTTCAGTGACCGTATTACGCTTTTCTCTCTGTAGGCCCTCCAAAACTACATCTCTACACGTTCTCGCATGTTACATCTAACAACTATGCAATACAGCACTACTACTACACTCTAACACAATAAATCATATGTGTTTTTAGTTTTACTAGATATCATATTGTTACTTATAATTATTCAGTTTGCATACATTAAAATTGCCTTTGAAATGTATGGCCAGTATCATCTACCACGCGGGAAAAATCCCACCCTTTCCTGTTTAATCGGGTTTGTATCGATGGATCGTGCGAAATAGCAAAACTATAGTACTATATAGTACAAGTGACAGTTCACTGGGCCGTCGTGTCGTCTACTCCTCCGTCATAAGAGTGGAGCGCTCGCTTTCATAAATCTTCTAGTCCCTTTCTCTGACATGTGGGACATCAAGCTACCGGGTCCACGTGCCATACCGGAATACAGTGCAGAGCAGCCGGGGTGAAACACCCCAGTTATGGCGCTGGCGTATTAATGAGCAATGAGGCGTCAAATCATAAAGCTGCACCTTTCCCGCAGTTAAGTTGGAGGGACGAAGTAATAATGCTAAAAATGGAAGTTGGAGGGATGAAGCAACCATCATTTCACTCGTTGCTGAATCCGCTTCTCCCTCATCTTCTTCAACTTAACCACGTGTTGCTTCTGCCGTTGTTCTGCCTCATGTGGGATGCGGATCAGCTTGGTAAAGCACTGACACGTGGGACCACATGTTAGCAAACTGCCAGGACAACGTCCTCCGAAAATAAGAAACCTCCCCCACCATCCGCGTGACAAAATCACCTCCTTTTTACTAATCTTTGATTCTATAATTTTTTAGATCAATATAACTGAGATTTGTATAGATAGCACACAGGAGCAAAACCAAGTGGTATGGTTAAGGGCATCCACAATGTGTAGCCAAATGTGAAAATAGCTTTTGGCATCGAGGGAACCATTGTGGACGGTGTTGCCAAAGCCAAAAAGATGGAACCGAAGCTCCCTGATTGATTGATTGAAGGAATAAAAAAATGCAACATCTCTCCTCTTTCTCCCATGCTTGGACGCATGTAGTACAGTATAGAGCACAGAGTCTACTCCCCTGTCCCTTCTATCACAAATCACAAAGCAGTGAGGCGTCAAATCACAAAGCACGAACGAAGCAACTATCATTTCACTCTTCGCTGACTCCGCTTCTCCATCGTCTTCATCGAGAAACCATCTACACTAGTACTCCTAGTAGTAGTACTAGTAAAGGACTTCCTGGATGCAAATAAGGCGGTTGTCTCGGCTTGCAGGCGGCACTTGCGAACGACTTACCGTGGTCTCCCTCAATGGTGTTCTCCGTCGAACACACTTCGCCAAACCACAAAAAAAAGTCATCAACGTCACCGCAATGGGCAAGGAATTCAAATATAGTTACTACCTCCATTTTTTGTACACAAGGCCAGTATATCAAAATTACAATTTGCAAAGGGCCACTAACACTAATCGAGGCAAAATTGATGGGGTTAGCAACCAAGGACATTAATATCCCCTGCATGCATGCGGAAGTGAGAAGGTTCGTTTGCATGGCGCTGCATTAATCAAGCGATGAGGAGTGAGATGGTTAGCTCTTTGGTCTTTCAAGAAAAAATACGCATTAATTGACACGTGAAACAAGGATTTGTATCAAAGGAAAACCCCGCCTTTCTTTTTTAACACTAGTACTCCTAGTACGTACGTACTTATCCTGTTTGGGTCTTGGCCTTGCATTGCCAAAATTCGCCACACATTTTTGCCAAGCTTGCCTAAAGTTTTCAAAATGATAAGGAGGTACACTTGCGCACGGCTATCGCGGTTGCACCGCACCCTCACACGGTCGCTCCTGCACGCCGCGGTCGCACCGCACCCTCACACAGTCGCTCCTGCACACCGCAAACCCAACCAAGGGAACGCACCCTCACTGACACGTGCTGTCGCATGTGAACAAACCAAACTCAGCCATCCTATCGCTGACACATAGTTTTCGTTCATAGAGTATGTTTATCCAACCGGAGTATCCGTACGGCCCGTGCGGTGGTCTGTTGGGGAAGAAGAAGAGGTGAGGAAGAAGGAAAGAAGGGTTAGGAGACGTAGGATATTCATCCAACCGCCTGAAATGGTAGACTGACCCAAGTCAGGCGACTTGCATAACAAATAGTATGTTTTTACACAGCAAAAGATCCATAAAAACAACAACATAAAGAAAAACTATCACTGCTCGCGGAAAGAGACGGCCTCGTCGTCTTTGGCTGCCGGCGCGAACCAGCCGTCGCTGCCGACATGTGTCTCCGCACCGTGGTTGTCCTCGGCCTCCAGCTACTCGTTCAAGCGGAGCATGCGGGCGCTCTGCACGGACGAGAGCACAACCCGGTTCAAGTCGAGGATGTCTGGTTCCGCCTGCAGGAGGGACTCGATGGCAGCGGAATCCGCGTGCTCCGCGTCGAGTCGAGCCTCTGCCGTCCGGTTCAAGTCCAAGACTTCCAGTTCCGCCTGCAGGAGGGCGTCGATGAGAGCGGCATCCGCGCGCTCTGCGTCGAGTCGAGCCTCTGCCGCCCGGTTCATGTCCAGGACGTCCGGTTCCACCTGTAGGAGGGCCTCGATGGTAGCGGCATCCGCGCGCTCCGCCTCAAGTTGAGCCTCCGCCGCCCGGTTCACATCCACGACATCCGGTTCCGCCTGCAGGAGAGCCTCGATGGTAGCGGCATGTGCACGCTCCGCGTCGAGTTGAGCCTCTGCCTCCCGGTCCTCCTTTAGTATCGCCATGTTGAACCGCTGGTCCGCCTGCACCATGGGGGACTCAGACGCCAGCACGAAGTCGACGTCCATCATCTCATACCCATCGGGGGCCTTCTGCGCCGCGACCTCCGCAGTGAACATTGGATCGGCTTCCTCCTCCTCGTAGCTTGGCTCCAGAGAACTCGGGGATTGGCCCGCCGCAAAGCGAGCTTGGGAACGGAGGTCTGTGGCGCCGACCGCCGCCGCAATTTCTGCGCGGCGCTCCGGTGTCAGCATCTTGTAGTAAGTGATCTTGTAGCGCACCATGGCTTTCCGGCGAACTAGGGGACGCTTGATGCGGGCTAGGGGATCGAAAGGTGGGGGAATGGGCTGGAGATTTGGTGTGGTTTTAGGGCAGTGGTTGGCGTAGGCCGAGCAGCGAAGGTTCTGGTGTGAATAGTGGTTCCGGTGACGACCGGTCAATCGGTTTTGACTGTACATCGCTCTTGTCGCGTTCACGTTGCAGCCCAGAACGCTGGGCCCTCCACGTCGCTCACCGAATGGAACACGCTTTGTCTTGCGTTTTCGCTCGCTTGTGGGACCACAGTTGAGAGCAAACCGACGTCCCTCCCCCTCCCCCGCTCGCTTGTAGGCCGGTGCATTAACTTCTACCTTGTTTCTTGTTTCTTGACATATGAACCAATAAGAGATGAGGGTGTGCATGCTTTTAATGACCTGAGACTATCAAACATGACATGCAATGGTTAGTTCATTGCATGCAATACTATTAGTTAGCAAATAAACATTAATGTCTCTCATTTTCCCCTCCTCCTTGGTCATGGTGCACAACCTAAGATGACTTATTCACCTATGTGAAAGGAGTACTATTAATCTTGTCAATAGTCAAATTGGAAACCATCTCGAGTACAAATCTAGGAGTACATACGAATCTAACAATATTGATTGGGCGTTGTTGAATGTTGATACCTTTTTTTATCATAGTAGAGATACTTTGACTACACATAAAACTTATATGTAAAGTAGAAAGGATAGGAGGGAGTATATTGTGCATTCAAAAATGAAACGAACATTGAATACCCTATATATATGATTTGCGGATGCTATGATCACCGGAGTGGGGGCACGTGATACCTAAGGCGGATTCAAAATTTTGAATCCGCCTTAGGTATCACGTGCCCCCACTCATTCCCTCTCGATTTCATCTCGGGGTCCGGAGATCTATTGAAAGAGGACTAGGGTGGGTACATGTGAATGATACTCGGCGGAATGTTCAAATGAGGCATGCGGGAGGATGCACTCGACTGGAGGGCGACATGATCGATGGAGAAGAGGGTTGGAGAGGAATGAGAAATAAGCAAACGCCACATGATTACACTTGAACGGCTCAAATAAACAATAAGTTGTCTCGCTTGGCCTACATAGTGAAAGGCCTAATGTGCAACGCGGAGCACTGATGCTCGAATATGGCCGGGAAAACAGGGAAACCGACATGTGGTGCACACCCGTCGGGACGACGTAGCGCAGACTAGTCCAATGGAGGAGCTGGCCCACGACCTCCTCGCCACCGACAACCGTTCATGTGGGTCGTTGGGGCCAACAACGGGGCGCATCTCCAGCACCGCCTCTGGACACGGCGAACGCGGTGAGCGACACGCTCATATCGTCGATAGACACGGTCGGTTTCAGTGTGCCGAGGGTGGCATCTGTGCTGTGGCACGACCAACGGTATGTTTGGTTTGTGCCCAAGGTTGCCCCATCAAAGCATTGGGTAGCCAAAATTTTGGTTGAGGTATTGGTTGCCCATGATTTGGCCGACATTGGCAAGAAAAATGAACTAGAGTTGGCTAGAGTTCATTGGCATGCCAAAGAAATGGCAATCATTCAAACAAAGACCAATCTTTGGGTCATGACCAAAATTTTGGTAAGGTGCACTTTGGCCACAATCCAAACACACCCCAACACCCGGCTCGTCGAGGATGCACGGGGTGCCGCGACGCGTCTGCGGAGTGGTGTAGCGCGGCCAACTGCATCCTCTGGACATGAGACCATGCCGGGTCGTCTTGCTTTTTCAATGACATGCGGGGATCACATTTGAGCAAAGGGCATCTCCAACGCTGCCACGACCGCAGCTGACTATCCCGGCACACCAAAGTCCTCGTCCCTCGCACCGTCGCACGGTGCGTTCCCAGCCGGCGCCAGCTGCCCACATTCATGCCGTCCATTCATATGTCGTCGTTAAGAGGCTCGGTGCCCGAGGAACCAACTCCGGCGACTTAATGACGCACCCGGACGCTTGGCCTCACTGGAATGCGCTACTTAAAGCGGCAATGCCCAGCTAACCTCCACACCATAGCGCATCATCCTCCTACCTGGCACCACATCCGCCATGACCGCAAGTGCGAACGCTCTGCGAGAGAGCTTGTCTTCGGGGATGAAGCTCGAGGTCGCCGCCCTCGCTCAAGTCGCCTCTCGCGACGCAATAGCGGCGTAGCCGGACGCGGACGCGACCGCACAAGCGGTGGCCACGCTGGCGGCCGACGACGGGAGCACCGTCAGCCACGCGTCCTACTTGCCGCCGTCCAACGTCCGGCACCGCCGAGGTCGGGGACTCCTCTGAGGATGAGTAGGGCATGGGAGGCGGCAGGGCATGGTGTGCCAACTGGCCGGTCTGTATCCCGTGTTCTACTCTTCCTCGCCGGAGACCGCACCTTCACTTCACGGGTCTTGAACCCCGCCCCCGTACATAGAGATCACAGATGGAGGACGTCGGTCGCCACCGTAGAATAGGTTTAGGGTCGGGTTTCTTTTATTTTTCTGTCCTATAAAAGTTTGAAATGTAATGAAAATCTGCCGTGTTTGCATTAATCTCGGCCGGTGTATATGAACTTTCACAATAATATACATATTGTAGGAGTACTAGCAAGATGCCCGTACGTTGCACGGAAGATCAAGATCTTGTGGGAGAAAAGGATGAACGAGGGAAAGCCTTATCTGCAAATGTGGAGAGGAGTGCGGGTAAATTGTTATAGTTTCCTTCCTATCCGTTAGATATAGATCGGACGGCCTATATTGCAGGATGACAGGCACACCATCATCACCAACTCTGCTTTTTATTGAACCGAGACAAATCTAAAAAACCCAACTAAGCCAACCTCCCAGCATATCGCGCGGGAAAAGACCCGGCCGCGCCGTTTTAGTTAGGATTACCGGATTACTAGTAGTAGTATCGATGGATCGCGCGAAGCAACATTTTTTTGAGGGGGCGAAGCACCTAGTTTAAAAGGAAAAAAGGTGGTACACTCACAGCACTCCTGTTGCGGTCGCATTGCACCCCACACACGTTCAGTCCTGCACACGGCTCACGCAAACGGAACGCGCTTCGGCTTGCCTCTTCACTGACACGTGGGACTGCACTTGGAGAAACCGACCATGCGCCAAACTCCCCCCGCCCACCGCATGAAAATCCTCCCCCCACAAAAAATCCCCCCAAATTCGATTCAACCGCCCTTCAGCCAAATATTCCCCAAACCCCCTCCCCCCCGTCCCTCCTCCACTCCATTCACTCCGCCAAAGCCACCCTCCCCACCGCGTTGATACGTCGGCGCCACGATTCATCGAGGGGACGCACGGCGATCCTCTCGCTTCCACAGTACGCTCTCGTAAACTGCCATCCTCTAGCCGCGCCGCCACCTCTGGCTACGTTCTTGTGGAGGCGCACGACGGTCAGCGCCGCCACCGCTGGCGACGTTCGTGTGGAGACGCACGGCGGTCAGCTTCTCGCACGTACGCGCATTCTAGACTGAGGCCCCGTTCATATCGGTGTAGCGCTAAATGTTAGCTGATAGACGTTGTTAATCTCACTGTTTGCCGAAGTAGTTTACTGTCAATATGCTCTGCTTAAGAAGCTTCCTTGCCCTATTCTGCATTCAATCTGCTTAGCTGAGATGGCATGCCAAGGCCGATTAGTTGCTAAAATATCCTGCCATATATTTATTGTGACATAGATTGTCATGGTCTAGTAGCCAATCTGTTAGGTGAAATAGCTCTACACCGCTTTATACTCGATCTTTGTTGTTGCGATAGCCTTCCATAGTTTGATGGCTGTGTGCTCGGCCTCATTGACTGCTGAAACAGCCTGCCATAATTTAGCACTCAAATTTGTTTACTGAATTAGCTTTACATATATTTTGTTACTTAGATCTGCTCGTCCAAATATCTTGCCATAGCTTTAGACATCGACCTAGATATTTTTTTCTGGACTTCATAAAAAAGCATATATGTTTTTCCTGTAATATCTAGTAGAAGAACTAATTTGTATGTCTAACAGATGGACATGACTTGGATAACTTCTGCTCGAAGATTCTCCGCTGCATATGTCGAGGGGGTTGAAAACTTCATGAACTTTATTAGAGCTGAGTACGGTGGTCCGAAATCAGATGTGCTCTGCCCGTGTAGCAGTTGTATGAATTCAGTTACAAGAACCCAGTCAACTGTGCAAAATCATCTACACTTGTATGGGATGTCGGTCACATATACTAGGTCGGTTCATCATGGTGAAGCTGTGAACATCAATGTTATTGACTATGTGGAAGCAGCAGATCACCATCTTGATCTGCCTCATGCTCAGGTGGAAGAGGAGGAGGAGGTGGTGGTGGCGGAGCCAGTGAGTTTGACCAACATTGAAACAATGCTACGAAATGCTCGTGCATTCCGTGAACTTTCACCTGCAGAAGAAAAACGGTGGGCCCACATGTTGGAACAATGCAACGTTGCTGTCACCCCAGGAAATAATTTGTCAGTATTCTCAGCTATGATCACCTTTCTTCAGGTGAAGACATCTGAGCGGATGATCAACAAATCATTCGATGTGATGTTGGCTGCTTTCCGCAAATCTTTCCCAGATGCGTCTGAGCTGCCACACACCTACAGTAAAATGAAGAATTTCCTTCGTGTAGTTGGAATTGGATATGATATGATCCATGTTGAATAATTGTGTTCTGTTCCGGAAGGATTATGCCAACTTAAGTGAATGCCCGAAATGCAAATCATCAAGATGGAAAGATGGCGATGCTGTGAAGAGGGTTCCTCATAATGTTCTGAGACATTTTCCAATTACACCAAGATTGCAGAGGTTATTTCATGATGCTGAAACAAGAGAGGATGTACTGTGGCATTCTAGGAACCAGGAGTACAGAGATCAGAATGTAATGAGCCATCCATCTCATGGTAGTGAGTGGAAAAGCATCAATGATAAACACAAAGAGTTTGCTGCTGACCCGAGAAACATTAGACTTGGCTTAGCTTCAGATGGATTTAACCCATTTGGGCACCAGAGCGCCACATATAGCATGTGGCCAGTGCTTATTATCCCTTACAACATGCCTCCAAATGTCTGCACCAAAGAATCAAACTACATGATGGCCTTGCTCATCCCAGGTCCAAAAAGTCCTGGAAAGGATTTTGATTTGTTCATGGAGCCTCTTGTGGAGGAACTTCAATAGCTATGGAAGGGTATTCTCACTCGAGACCTATATAGCAGCCCACCAGCTGATTTGTTTCTACGTGCTGTTGTAATTTGGTGCATCCATGATTATCTGGCTTTGGGCACTATGTCAGGGCGAACGACACATGGTTACAATGCATGTGTTTGCTGTGACAGGAATCCGTTGTCATACGCAATACTTAGCAAGATCTATTACATTGGACACCGCCGTTTCCTTGCCAAGGACAATCCGCATCCTAGAAAATACCGAAGACATGTGTTCAATGCAAAGCATGAAAACCGTGATGCGCCAAAGAGGCTCACCGCCGATGAGTTGCAAGTGGAATTAGAGAAGGTCAGGCATATTACACCAGGAAACCATCATGGTAATGGTAGCGGGAAAAGGAAGCATGGCACAGTAGAAGAGAGATTATTGTTTACCCGCAGGTCCACTTTGTGGGACTTGGAGTATTGGAATGATTTGGATCTGCGGCATAATCTTGATGTGATGCACATCGAGAAAAATGTATGTGACAACATTATCGGCACACTTCTTAACATTGAAGGCAAGACGAAAGATACCTTAAAATCTAGGATTGATTTGACACACCTGGGTATCAGAAAGGATTTGCAGGTGCAAGATGAAGGTAAACCACGGGATATGGCACCAGCTGTGTACGTCTTGGACAAGGTAAAAAGAAAAGAATTTTGCGAGGTCCTGTCACGTGTGAGATTCCCACATGGATTTGCTTCCAATCCTGAAAGGAGAGTCAGTGCAGATGGAAAGAAGGTACAAGGGTTGAAAACTCATGATTGCCACGCCCTACTTCAAAGAGTTTTACCTGTTATCCTTAGAGGATTGGGCCGCCCTGACTTATACAGAGTAGTTGCAGAGTTGGGACAATTCTTCAGGGAACTCTGCAGTAGAAATATCAGGATAGATGCTTTGGAGCGTCTTAGAGACAAATTACCAACTATCCTATGCGACCTTGAGAAGATATATCCTCCAGCCTTCTTTGATGTGATGGTGCATTTGGCTGTTCATCTACGTGATGAGGCACTACTTAGAGGTCCAGTACAGTATGGATGGATGTAGCCTATTGAAAGGCGGCTAGGCACTTTCAAGGGCTATGTTAGGAGCAGAGCTAGACCCGAGGGTTCCATTGCAGAGGCCCACATTGCTACAGAAGCATTGACATTCTGCTCAAAATACATTGAAACGGCTGATCAGATTAGCAAAGAGGTGGGTGAAGACAATCTCGGGCTCAATGTTTTTGATTATTCTGTTCGAGTTACAAGGAAGAGTCGACAAGAGGACAAGCCTAAAGATTTGGACAAAATGGTTTGGTATGTGTTGAATAACTGTCCTGAGATACTACCTTATATCAAGTAAGTGCAGTACTGCAGCTTATACATTGTAATCTACTAAACTTGCAGCACATTCTTATATATTTAGATGTTTGACGCAATCACTATGTTGTGCAGCATCTACAAAGAGGAGTTACTGCCGCAAAATCCAAGAAACATTGACAAACTGGTTATGGCAGGATTTGCGAAATGGTTCAAGAACCATGTAAGCTTTTGAAGTGCACTGTCAGTTTTTTTAATATATTGAGTACATAAGATGATCAGCTTGTCTATTTTCTAACCATAGGTTAAGAAGATGCGGGAGGATGGGTAGGCAGTTGATGATGCCCTTTACTCACTAGCAATGGATCCTGATACTCGGGTAAGACATTATGAATCTTGCGTTGTTGGAGATGTGCGCTACAACACCCTTGCACGAGACGAAGGAAGGAAGACACAAAACAGTGCCATCATGAGCACGGATACGTATGACAAAGAGACAACTGAAATGTATGCTAACATAACAGACATTGTTCAGTTGCAGTATATCTCCAGTTTCGAGGATCATCGGTGTGTGGTTCTGTTGTGCTGTCGTTGGTATAACCTTTTTTCCAGGATCGCAAAACCCAGAGCTGATGATTATTTCAAATCCATCAATGTCAAGGCGGCATACCAGACCAACGAGCCTTTTATTTTGGCAAATCAAGCAACACAGATATTTTTCTTGGAAGACACATTTGCACGTAGTGATGACTGGAGAGTATTGCAAAGGTTTGAGCAGAGGAATTCGTTTAATGAAGTTGCACAACAAGATGATGCTTACACTGCTCCTGATGTACAAGATAACACAGATGTTCCTAATATCTTTGAGAACCATCACGTCAATGACACCGGCGAAAAGATTGCCTGTCGTGCTGTGGACATACAAGAGTTGATCAAGAAGAAGCCAACGTTCGAGGATGTTGAGGACGAAGAAGAAGATGACACCGTGGGAATTACGATTCAGACTGATACACATGGCGAAGATGTTGACGCTACTGCTACGGATGATGATTACATTGCTTTCGTTGTATTTTCCTGTTAGAAGACGTTTTTTATCTACTATGTGAAATTGTGTTTGCTATGACAACTGAAACCTGATGAACATGTTGTTTAGTATTTTGCTGTGAGAACATCACTTGTTATGTATGCTGATTTGTGTTTGGTGATTGTATGACAACTAAAACATGATGGCATTGTTGTTTAGTTGTACTCATATTTGGCTGTGAAACTTGAATTTGATGACATAGTTTGCTATTGGACTACAATTTGCTCGACGTCTTCGAATGAGAACAAAGCTGACCCGACAGGGCCTCTGCTATTTATTTATTTATATGAGCAAAAGGGGATACCCCCTGATTTCCGTTAATAGAAATCATCAGATGTTCACAACACTACGCCCAGCCTGCTACACAGGTTTCATTCATTACTAGTTTCAGCAAAGTGCTCATGTCGTAGCCACTGAATACATCACGAGTGCTACATACACTGCAAATAAAGAGACAATCATCCTACAGAGCACATCGATTTTGCCCATTATCTTCACAAGCTCTTTCATCTCCTCATTGCTGTCAAGGCCGTTCAGCAGCTGTTGCTTGGCCATGATCAGAGGAACTGCATCTTTAACCTTCTGCTCTGCATCTTCCTCTTCTACCGTTCCTTCAGTTACTTGTCCAACACCCCAACCTGCTGGTATTGGGATTCCTCGGCTAACCAAATAATTAGCGTAGTTGCATTCCCCCACATCAGCAACTTCCTAGAAATACAAATCACACGAATCTTCCCTTTTCTGCACGAATCAAATTGGAAGATCATCAACCAAACTATTAAAAAAATCAGCAACTAAAAGTAGCAGAACAACACTTAAACATATTATTACCCCATGATTTGGGCATTTGCAGCAGTGGCACCACACCAATGGCAACGGGTTGCGATGAGCAATTGGCTACGGTGCGCGTGCCGACGGGGGTGGGATGAGACCCACAGGCGATGGTACGGGTGGCGACTTGGCACATATCTGGTTGTTGCCTGCTGAAGAGCAGGTGGATGAGCAGCCAGCGGACATGGTTGCTGTGGCCAGAGCTTCTGATGCTAGGCAGAGTAAGTAGAGAAGAGGAGAAGCCAACGTTGGATATGTCAGTTTCATTACTTACAGAGTAGCATTGCACCATATATAGTCATAGTCTAGGTTTGGATTCGAACCAGCTACAGGAGCATGTCTTTCTTTTTTTTTAAACTCGGCAATGTCTCTTTACTGGTACACTAGCTTGTTTTGTATGCCTTCCCAAGTCTTTGATTTTCTTTCACTTTTTTGCGAGGAAGGAAGGAGGACAAAACTGAGAGTTCCTCGGACTCGAACCCAAGACCTCTCGGTTGAAAACCAAGGGTGCTAGTCACTTATGTGGCGAACGTTCCCTGTGAGGAGGACGGCAGACGAACGCATTTTCCTCGCAGTTTTCTTCCTATATATAAAAAAGCATGCTACTTGGTGTCCGCTTAGTCAAAAAATGATTGTGCCAACCTTGACCGTTCAGTTGACATTCAACGTCCGTCGCGTTTCTTCAGTCTCTTCTTCCTCGAGCCGCCAAAGCCAAACCAGCGCCGACGGGACCGCCTGCTCCCGCCTCCCATGGCTGGCTGTGATCTTCCCCGGCTCCTGTTCGTTCCCGTCCGAGGCCTCACCATCGTCCTCCGCCTTGGTTCACTTGCCACGGTGCCGCCCTCCGGTGTTGTTAGCATGGTCAACAACCGAGAGGAATAAGGAGATGACTGTACATGGTGACAGTAGGGACCCAGCAGCGTGTGCAGTAATTTTATTTTTTCAGGACGGAGAAGGGTATCAACTGGGTTGTGCGGTACCTGTGGCGCGTCTAGCCCAGGATTTTATTTCATATGTTTAGCACATGACCAGCCCAGTTTGTTTTTTTCCTTTCTGAAAAATGGCTAGCCAGCTATTTTGTTTTTTGCAGAATAACCAACATAGGCCTACTTGCTTTTCTACGCCCTGCTGGGCCAGAAATCTTTCAAGACGAGGAGCGATGCATTTTGCCCTGAAAATGGGCTATAAGTAATAAGAAATGGGTTATAAGTAATAAGAAATGGGATATAAGTAATAATAAATGGGCTGTAAAATGAAAAAAATACAGCAAACAGGCAATTAGTTCCCAAATAATGTTTTCTTTTGGATTTTGATATTTTAAATTTCATTGTTTTTGTGCGGGTAAAATTTCATTGAATTTAAATTAAGGTATATTTAGATTTAAAATTAATTTGAATCTGGCTAGAAATTTCGGGCTGTATGCTGTTTGGGAAAGATTTGGAGGCTGACTTGTGGGTCTACTAGGTTGACGTGTACTTTGGCTTTGTCAACTTAGTCCACAAACGATTCTAGCAGCAGTGACCGTTGGATGTTAATCCAACGGCCGTGCTGCTTCTTCAATATCTGATCTTCTTGCTCCAGCCGCCCAAACCAGCTCTGGTGGGACTGCCTGCTCCCGCCTCCCGTGGCCGGCTGTGCTGCTACACAGGCCGCACCGCCCTACCCTACTTCATTGCTGGCCAGGCCATTCCTCTACTCACCCACACCTCCTGTTATTTTCCGGCGACGGCAGCTAGACCAGTAAACCCTCGTACTCCCCACCGCGTGGGCAACCATTGCCGAGTCTTCCCCAGCTCCGTGTTGTTCCCTTCCTAGGCCTCGCCGTCGTCCACTGCCATGGTGCTCTTGGCGCGGTCTGGTCAACGTGGTCAACGAACGACATCCATCGGCCGTGGACTGTACGCGCAAAATAATGATTCCTCCACCTGACAGCTGGGACCCACCGGAAGGGCCTCTGTATTTCGCGAAAAAAATGTTTCCCCCGCTGACATGTCGGACCCACCAGCTATATCTTCGCACGCAAGGAAGTGCCTCCTACGCACAAAAAAAATGAATACCCACCCTGCTAGATGGGACCCACCATAGTGGGAGGATGACTTGTGGGCCAACTAAGTTGACGGGGACAGAGGGCTTTGTCAACTTAGTCAACATGAATGATTCTAGCTCCAGTGACCGTACGATGTCCATCCAACCGCCATAATGCTTCTTCAACCTCTGGTCTTCTTGCTCCAGCCGCCCAAAGCAGCGCCGGTCGTGCCGCATGCTCCTGCACCTCGTGGCCGGCTGTGATGCCGTGGAGGCCTCACCGCCCCCTACTACTCCCACCGCTGGCCCAGGGTATCCCTCTACTCACCCACACCCACTGTTATTCTGCGGCGACGGCAGCCTCACGCCGCAGCCGAACCAGTGAACCCTCGTACTCCTCTCCGCGTGGGCTACCACTGCTGCGTCTTCCCCGGCTCCGCGTCGTCCCCTCCCTAGGCCTCACCGTCGTCCAGACCACCACCCTGGTGCTCTCGGCGCGGCGTGGTCAATGTGGTCAACGACCGACTTCCATCGGAAGAGTACTATACGTGGAGAGGTTGACAGCTGGGTCCAGGCGGCCGCAAGGAAGTGCCTCCTTATTACACGCAAAATAATTATTCCTCCACCTGATAGCAGGGACCCACCAGACGGTCCACCTTATCTCGCGAAAAAATGTTTCCCCTCTGACTGCTGGGACCCACCAGACGGGCCAGCATATTTCGCGAAAAAACGTTCCCCGCGCTGTCAGCTCGGACCCACCGGAAGTGCCTCCTTATTACGCACAAAAAATGAATACTCCCTTTGCTAGCTGGGACCCACCATGGTGGGAGGCTGACTTGTGGTCCTACTAAGTTGACTGGGACGGGGGCCTTTGTCAACTTTAGTCAATATGAACGATTCTAGCTCCAGTGATCGTACGATGTCCATCCAATGGCCGTAGTGCTTCTTCAACCTCTGGTCTTCTTGCTCCAGCCGCCCAAAGCAGCGCCGGTCGTGCCGCATGCTCCTGCCTCCCGTGGCCGGCTATGCTGCCGCGGAGGCCTCACCGTCCCCTACTATTCCCATCCTGGCCAGGCCCTGCGGCGGCGGCAGCCTCACACCGTAGCCGAACCAGTGAACCCTTGTACTCCTCTCCGCGCGGGCTTCCACTGTCGCGTCTTCCCCGGCTCCCCGTCGTCCCCTTCCTAGGCCTCGCCGTCGTCCATCGCCCTAGTGCTCTCAGCGCGGCGTGGTCAACGTGGTCAAGGAACGACTTCCATCGGACATGGACTGTACGTGGAGAGGCTGACAGCTGGGTCCACGGCCGCAGCAAGGAAGTGCCTCCTTATTACGCGAAAAATAATGATTCCTCCACTAGACAGCTGGGACCCACCGAACAGGCCACTATAGTTCGCGAAAAAAACGTTTCCCCCTGACTGCTGGGACCCACCAGCTACATCTTCGCATGCAAGGAAGTGCGTCCGGGCAAAAAAACAAAATGATTCGCCCCCCTGACCGCTGGGACCCACCAGCGACACCTTCGCACGCAAGGAAGTGCGTCCGGGCAAAAACAATGATTCGCCCCCCTGACTGCTGGGACCCACCAGCTACATCTTTGCACGCAAGGAAGTGCGTCCGAAAAAAAATGATTCGCCACCCTTGACTGCTGGGACCCACCAGCTACATCTTCGCTGGCAAGGAAGTGCCTGACAGTCGGGACCCACCTGGTCGAAGCGTACGTAGCGTTGTCATTCTGGTCGCGAATGTGTACGTACATACTGGTCGTTGTAGAGGCGCGCACGTATCATAGTAGAGGCGCGCACGTAGCATGTATACGTACGTACATCGGTGAGGGTGCAAGAAAGAAAATACGACCACGTACGTACATACGGGCAGGGTCTCGAACGCCTACTCGCGCATACGTACGGCCAGGGCTTGTGTACATGGCTGGGTCGGAAAGGAGAAACAACGTCATCGTCGTGTTCATGGGGAGGCAACGAAATGCATTGTGTTCATGGGGAGGCAACGGAAGGCGTCGTGTTCATCGGGAGGCAACGAAACACGTGGGAGCCAACCGGCTTGGACGGAACAGGCGATGGAAACGAGGCCTGGCGTACCGCACAACGAAGGAAATGGACCTCCTACGTTCGGAACGGGGTCCTGTTGATCGGGAGGGGTGTGGCGTACCACAAAATGGAGGAAACGGACCTCCTACGGTCGAAACGGGGGTCCTGTTGATCGGAAGGGGTGTGGCGTACCGCAAAACGGACAAAACAGACCTCCTACGGTCGAAACAGGGGTCCTGTTGATCAGGAGGGGTGTGGCCCGCAAAACGGACGAAACGGACTTGTGTTGGAGCGCTACGGTCGAAACGGGGGTCCTGTTCATCGGGAGGGGTGTGGCGTACCGCAAAACGGGACTCCACGGGATACTATTCATCTCCACCGTCGACCTGCTCCAGCCTCCATGGGCTACCGTCGACGTCCTCCAGCCTCCACGGGCTCTTGTTCATCCAGCCTCCACCGCGCGCTACACCACCGGCTACTGTTCAACCACCCCTCCACGGGCACCCCTCCACCGTCTACTGTTCATCCAGCCCTCCACACCACGGGGTCCTGTTCAACCACCGCTCCACCGTCTACTGTTCATCCAGCCCTCCACACCACGGGGTCCTGTTCATCCAGAGGCAACGCCACCGCTCACTGTTCATCCAACCCCCCTCGCAACGCTCACTGTTCATCCAATCGATCGGCTTCAGTTCGCAGCAGTAGCGAAGGAATCGCTCCATCGGGTTCAGTTAACAGCCATCGATCGATCGCTCGGGTTCAGTAACGCGTAGCCTGCAGTGCAATCGCTCGGGTTCAGTAACGCATAGCCTGCAGTGCAATCGCTCGGGTTTAGTTAGAGCCCAACGCCTCACTCGGGTTCAGTTAGAGCCAACGCCTCGCATGTGTACGAGAGAAACGCGCATCGCTCGGCCCCCGACCTCCCACCGTAACCGGCAACTCCCCGAAATTTTCCTCCCCCTCGCTTCCACCATGATTTTTTCCGTCATGGACGGCCCAAAGAATGTCATGCAGCTGCGTCTCCGGCCCGCCAAAGACGAAAAGCCCATTTTCTGTCATGATTTTTTGTCATAGAAGTAGGAGCCCACCACATCTATGATGATACCGGGTTTTGTCACAATTATCGTCATAGAAGTGTCATATGTATGACAGAAAAAATTCGTTCGGCCCAAAATGTCATGGATGTGTCTTTTTTTTGTAGTGACAGGAGGAGCCCAAGGAGTGGGACACTCAGGTGCCGCCGCCACAACACTTCTACTTGGGACCGGATGGTTACGGCGAATGGTGATTACCAAGCTAGGCCAAAAGCCTAAGTTTGGGGAGTACGTATTTCTAGTTTTTCCACTGACATTACATTCATGTTCACACATTTCATTCTACTTGTCGGTGTTCACACTTTTTCATTGTATTATCCATGTTAGATTTATTTTTCTCGCTTTCTTCTTGTGTGTTTTAAAAACTTTGAGAAAATCCCAAAATATTTCTTGTTTCTTTTCAGTTTTCCTTTCTAGTTTAATTAGTTGTATTATTAATAGAAAACCCAGAAAGATTTCTTGATTTTTCTTTTGCTTGTTGGGAGCTTTCCTACGTAAATATTTTTCTTGTTTTGTTTTTCCTTCTTTAATTTGCTTTCTTCAAGAAAAACTAAAAACTCCAAAAATATTTCAGTGTGTTTCTCTGAAATTGTTTTCTTTTTTTATTGAGTCATACCAAGGAGAAGACCACGATGAAAATATTGAATGGCTCTTATATGCATTATTGTTGATCTAACAAAGAGCCCAAATTACCCTATCTTCTCCTTTTTGAATAAAATGTTTGCAGATTCCAGCTTAGTCCACAGCACTCTTGCACCATTATTATTTTCATATCATTCGGTCGTGCAAGTGAAAGGCAATAATGACGATATTTGATGAAGTGACTGTTGCAGAGAGAAACGGGTATGAAATCAACTTCTTTTGTTTATGTAAATATGTTTAACCTAGTATCCATGATTCAACATATTATGGTCAAACATGTTTGCGATGAAAACTAGAGGTTATTGTTTCTCATGCCATGCTTAAGTAGCTAGGAGGGGATAATGATTTATCCTGGATGTCAACATGCATTAAAATGATTGTGATGTAGTACGATGATATGGTATCCTCCTCTAAATGTTTGAAGTGGCTTGACTTGGCACATGTTCATGCATGTAGTTGAATCAAAACCAACATAGCATCTATGATATTTATGTTCATGGTGTTCATATCCTACTCATGCAAGTATTCAATGTTGCTTATGCATAACGCATGTTCATGACCGTTTGCACTCTTTAGCTGGCCGATTCTCAACCTATTTGCTAGCCATCACCTGTACTAAGCGGAAATACTGCTTGTGCATCAAAAATCTTTAAACCCAAGTTATTCCAGATGAGTCCACCAAACCTACCTATATGTGGTATTACCCTGCCGTTCCAAGCAAGTTTGCATGTGTCACCTCTAAAATTTCAAATGAACATCTGTTTTGTGTGCCTGGACCGCTCACTGGTGCTATACAAATGGTTTTTAACCCCTTTCCGTGACGACATTCTAAACCGTCGCCGAGTGAGTGTGTGCGATAGGGGGGGTCCTTCCCACACGACCCAGAAATCGTCGGGGATAGGCCCTCCTAGCACACACGCTCGGCAAAATTAGGTCGTGTGCGACGGGCGAGCGATCAAATATGGTTATACGTAAAATTGTGCTAAAAAATACAATTATACAGGCCAAATCATTTCCGGTCGTAAGTACATCCCACACGGTCAGTCCCGGCTAAACGTTTCCGCTCGGATGTACATTCCACACAGTCAGTCCCGGCTAAACGTTTACGCTCGGATGTACATTCCACACAGTCAATCCCAGGAATACGTTTTCGTTAGTATGTACATCCCACACAGTTAATCCAAGGAGTACGTTTCCGTTCGTATATACATCCCACACAGTCACTCCAAGGAAAACGTTCTGTTCGCAGGTACATCACACACAGTTTTCCCCATTAAATCGTTTGTGATAGCGTTGCCATTGCAGACGATATTAACAATTTTATCGTTTGCGTTATTGAATGCATCACACACGGTGCATAGAAGAAACTGTGTGGCATAGGCTGTCCATCACACACAATTTTTATGTGGTAAACGTTTGCGCAAGGTGGTCTAACGCAGACAATTTTCAAGAGGATGTCGTGTGTGATTCTTCATTGATCCAACACGGTTTATTCCTAGAAACTGTGTGCGTTGCCTGAGGTCATCGCCCACGGTGTTTTCTCAATAACCTTTTGCAATAGAAAACCCAATTAGCAAGCTAATTGGCCATTAGTAGGCTAATTGGGCTATTATTAATAATCCATTTATTAATCTAATTGACATTTCATATTAAGCACACAAATATTTCATTTTCATATTAAGGAAGCAGGATTTCATAATTGAAATACATCAGAGTACAACATCATATAGCTTCGGCACTCAGCTACCCCATTACACAACTGCACCAACACCAAGTTTCACATGCAACATCTATAACCTTTCAAAATTAGCATCATTGATGGTACATAGACAGCTGAATCTCATATGGAAAACTGTTGAAGCGGAAGGCGAATATTGAGCCTTCATTGATGTTGAAGGTTTTTGCAACTTTAGGCCAGTGCCTGTGGATGATTGACCGTCCATCCTTCGTCCTCTCCAGGAACACTTCAATATTGAACCGTGGGTGTTGTATGAATACCTTCCTCGCCTCCTGACCATATAGGTGGTTTGAGAGGTAATCATCAGTGAACTGCTTTGGAAAGGCCTGAAAACAAGGATGTGCATAAATATCTTCTCTAGATTGGAAATGGGGCAAAGGAATAAAAAAGCCAAGGTATAATAGTTAGTACCATCCTGTATTGAACTGATGTCTTCTTCATTGTGCAGACAAAGATGTTGTTGTTTTTTGTCACTAATTTCTTTATCCTAACAATCTTTCTGAGTTTCTTCACTTGACTGATATTGATGGACAACTCATTTCCCCATATGCAAAATGGGTCGAACAGTGGGTCAAAACCTCTGACAGCAGGACGTACATGTGCAAGACCAAATTGTTAAAAACCTAAATATTAGAATGGTTCCTGCAATTGCACAATAATGTGCTATTAGACAAAGGACCATGCATGTGCAAACCTCGATTGTAAACCTCAGTGCTTCCCATTGTTTCCCTGCAACACATATAAGGTAGTTAGTGATCAGGTTAAGTGAGGGTTCGCATGCTATCAGTAAAATATGTTGATGAAAAATAAGCACATTGCAGATTCATCAGATTAATTCAAGCCACATGGAAACCCATTTATCCAAACCAAGCATGATTAAGAACTAGGAAATATATCAATTGTATATATTTCTCATGTATTAAGTGCAGCCAAAAACTCCGCCTATGTTGTCTCAACATAGCCGGTCCCAAGCCCGGGTAAAGGAGGAGGGTTGTGATAGGCTTGGCAAGCCAACGTAAAAACTCAGCCACTCTTATGGAGATGAAACCCAAAAGATGTTCAACAGTTAGGTGTGGCGGAGATGCGTATGTAGAGATGGATGTGTGGCCACACGAGGAAGGATCGAGTCTAGAATGATGATATACGAGATAGAGTTGGGGTAGCACCAATTGAAGAGAAGCTTGTCCAACATCGTCTGAGATGGTTTGGGCATATCCAGCGCAGGCCTCCAGAAGCTCCAGTGCATAGCGGATGGCTAAAGCGTGCGGAGAATGTCAAGAGAGGGCGGGGTAGACCGAATTTGACATGGGAGGAGTCCGTTAAGAGAGACCTGAAGGATTGGGGTATCACCGAAGAGCTAGCTATGGACAGGGGTGCATGGAAGGTTGCTATCCATGTGCCAGAGCCATGAGTTGGTTGCGAGATCTTATGGGTTTCACCTCTAGCCTACCCCAACTTGCTTGGGACTAAAGGCTTTGTTGTTGTTGTTGTTGTTGTTGTTGTTGTTGTTGTTGTTGTTGTTGTTGTTGTTGTATTAAGTGCAGCCCAATTTGACTTATTCCTCACATGCACAACAATACAAAATTCTACCCACGACAATTGGATCTCGCATTGCACAATTGAACCAAGCAGTTAACTAAACACCACAACAAATGAACCAACCATTAACTGAGCACCACATTGCACAATATAACATACTCCTAATAGAAGATCAGACAGTTAACCAAACCAAGCATGCTTAACAACTTGGAAATATAGCAATTGTATTTGTTTCTCATGTATTTAGTACAACCAAATTCGATATATTTCTCACATAGTATACAAGAACATAATGCACCCACAACAATTGAACATCGCATTGCAGAATTGAACCAAACATTTAACTAAACACCACAACAAATGAACCAAATATTAACTAAGCACCACATTGCACAATATATAACATACTAGAAGATTAGACAGTTAACCAAACCAAGCATGCTTGACAACTTGGAAATATAGCAATTGTATTTGTTTCTCATGTATTTTGTAAAGATAAATTCTATTTATTTCTCACATGGAAGACAATACAAAATTGCACCCTGAAGAATTGAACATCACATTTGCAGAATTGAACCAAATAGTTACCTGAACATAACAACTAATTGACAAAACAGTTAACAAGTGAGCACCATATTGCATGACATATAGAACATATACACTAGAGCAACGGATTGCATGGTAAAAGTAGATATGACAATTCATTAGAATTTGTTAAGGAAAGGCAGGAGCAGCACATGCAACGGGTAAACCGAGCATGCTTAACCGGCATAGCTAGCAAACTGAACATAGGTCCTTATAGTGATGTAATAAGACAAGCTACTCCTCATTGTCGGAGATATCGATGATGATTGAATCCTTGAACATGGAAGAGGGCGAGGCGTCCACATCATGGGTGCCCTCTTCATAGTGGTGAGTTGCCTGAGCTGGTCCAGGCACCAACCTGCTGGCTCTTGAGTTGAGGTAAGCACGGGCACGCTGAGAAAACACCTCGTAGTCTTCGTCGAAGGCACCGATGGTGGCCTCAAGAGAACGCCACGAACTATCGTTTAAAGCAGCCAACCATGTTGCCGCGTTGGCGCGCGAGGCGTCGACAGTGGCCTCGACGGCGAGGTGCTCCTCCAAGATCTGGGGGTCGGCACGAATGGCAGCCATTGGGACCTCACCCGCGCGTGCAGCCGTGATTTGCTTCTCTGGTGCCAAATGCTCCTTGAGCTCCTGACTGTACTACATGCACCATGGCTTAGGATGGCGCTTATTTGGGGGAGGGGTCGGTGATTTGGGTGGAAGGTGTCACACTGGCCGTCGGGGCATGTTGGAAGTGGAAGGAGAAGGAGGATGGGGGTCGGGTGTGGATTACCTGCATGGATCGACTAGGCCGAGCAGCATAAAGGAGGGTCACCGGCGAGGAGGCATTGCTGCAAGCAAGGAGTGAAGGTTTCAACTTGGAAAGGAAGGCAGAAACAGGGGAATGTAGCTTTTGGTAAGGGGGAGGGGGCAGGGAGGTAAATATTTCCATGGAAGACGAAAAATTTGGATCGGTCCAGCGAAAAAACTGGCGCGCCAAGTGTCATCACACACGGTCCCTTATTCAGCAATGTGTATGATATGTGAGCATCACAAACGATTCATATGGCTTAACCCATGTGTGATGAGTTTGAACGTGCAAATTTTGGTCCAAATTTCCCTGGTCACAATGGTCATCCACGTCATTGTGGAATTTGGGTACACAATGGAGACTATATCACACCCACACTTCTTAATCAAGCAAGTTCAGCAATTAAACAGAGCTAGTTGACCTAAACATTACTCTAACAAATTAAAGACCGACACTCTTAATTAAACAAAACAAAGAGTACTACTACGGCTGGGGCTCGTCGATCTCTGCCGCCTCCTCCATGTCCAGCTCGCGCCCGGCGAACTCCTGGGGAAGGGGCTCCATGGCATCCATCGCACCATACTCGGCAAACATCTCGCCATCCGTGTCCGCCATCTGTTTGGAAAAGGCCGCCACGAGCTGGGCGTGGGTGGCTGTGATCTGGGCTTGGACGGGCTCCGTCATGGCAAGGTATGCCGCAGAGGAACGGACGACTGCTCAAACGCTCTCGGCGATTGCCAACTCTTCGGTCGTGGGTTGCCGACCGTTGTTGGAGAAGCTTCGTTTGATTTGTGCAGTGACCACCAGGAGCTGGGCATGGGCGGCCTTGACATGGTCGTGGGCGGCCTCCATCAGGGCTAAGGCCGCCGCTGCAGAATGGACAACTGTTGTGCCGCTCTCGCCAGTTGCTATCCCCGAGGCAGATATTGCTGCTGCCACCTAAGAAGTAACAGCGGCCATTTGGGCTTCCTTGGCTGCCGAGTCGCAGATTGCAACCGCGCTCAGGCAGCTTGTTAGCACATGCATGGCGGCTGCGACCGCACTGTCACTGGAGTGGGCCGTCAAAGTTGCCCTTGCGACATGGTTCCACGTCCCCTTCTTTCACCGACGACGATTTGAACAGTGAAATAATATTTGGAAAGCGAGCTAGTGTGCTTGACACGCCGGCTGTGGACTGTAGCCCACACACCTTCTCACATAAGCCATATGCGTACTATACTCCGACGAAGCTCCAAGATATTTTGTACTACATCTCACAGGTTGGTGATAATAAACTATGTGTGATCTACTTTATTTTTCTTCTTAATTTGAATTACATAATGGGGTCACAGTGGCAAAGGAGGGTGTTTGAATTGCTAGAACTTTTATCTGCAGTGAACACGTAACTATAGGTGTGTCGTCAAAAAAATTGGAACTATTTCAGGGTTCGTTTGGACATTTTTACACATTAACTTGGTTTTCTAGGCATTTCAAGTGCACAATTCAAAATTAAACTACATGCACATGCTCCAGTGCACCAAAATGGGTTGCAAAATCATATATGTGTCCATGGGTTTATGCTTATGTCCCATGCAAGAAATGGGGATGAATTTCAAACACCACGACACTGTGGCTCTCCGGCACACGTTGAGGTACTTGCTTTTGTAATTCTAGTAAATCAAAAACTCGTCCGAAGTTCATGAACCTTGGCATGATATCATGGAATGGCATCAATGAAGGAAATATGCCCTGGAGGAAATAATAAAGTTTTTGTTTTATATTTCCTTATATCATGATAAATGTCTATTATTCATGCTAGAATTGTATTAACCGGAAACTTGATACATGTGTGGATACATAGACAAAACACCGTGTCCCTAGTATGCCTCTACTTGACTAGCTCGTTAATCAAAGATGGTTAAGTTTCCTAACCATAGACATGTGTTGTCATTTCATGAACTAGATCTCATCATTAGGAGAATGATGTGATGGACAAGACCCATTCGTTAGCTTAGCATTATGATCGTCAGTTTTATTCCTACAACTTTCTTCATGTCAAATACATATTCCTCCGACTATGAGATTATGCGACTCCCAGATACCGGAGGAATGCCTTTTGTGCTATCAAACATCACAACGTAACTGGGTGATTATAAATATGCTCTACAGGTATCTCCTAATGTGTTTGTTGGGTTGGCATAGATCGAGATTAGGATTTGTCACTCCGAGTATCGAAGAGGTATCTCCGGGCCCTCTCGGTAATGCACATCATATGAAGCCTTGCAAGCAATGTGACTGATGAGTTAGTTGCAGGATGTTGCATTACGGAACAAGTAAAGAGACTTGCCGGTAACGAGATTGAACTATGTATGAAGATACCAACGATCGAATCTCAGGCAAGTAACATACCGATGACAAAGGGAATAACGTATGTTGACATAGCGGTTCGACCGATAAAGATCTTAATAGAATATGTGGGAAACAATATGAGCATCCAGGTTCCGCTATTGGTTATTGACCGGAGATGTGTCTCGGTCATGTCTACATAGTTCTCGAACCCGTAGGGTTCGCACGCTTAACGTTCAACGATGATTTGTATTATATGAGTTATGTGTTTAGGTGAGCGAAGGTTGTTCGGAGTCCCGGGTGATATCATGGACATGACGAGGAGTATCGAAATGGTCAAGAGGTAAAGATTCATATACAGTACAATAGTATTCGGACATCGAAAGTATTCCGGGGGTACCAGGAACGTATCGGGTCACCGAAAGGGGTTCTGGGCAACCCCCAGCAAACTACATGGGCCTAATGGGCCAACAGGGGGATAGACCAGCCCCTAAGGGGCTGGTGCGCCCCATGTAGGCCGAATTAGGAGAGGGGAAGGAAAGAGGGGAAGAGAGAAGAAAGAAGAGGGATTCGACCTCCCCCTTCCTTCCCTCTCCCTCCTCCTTCCTTCCCCGTCCGGAAGATACGGAAAGGGGGGAGCCAAATAGGATTAGGTCCCCAAGTAGGATTCCTTCTACTTGGGAGCCCCCTTTGGCTGCTCCCTCTCCCTCCCACCTATATATATAAGGGAAGGGCACCGCTAGAATACAAAATATTGATTCCTAGCCGTGTGCGGTGCCCCCCTCCACAGTTTACGCCTCCGGTCATATTCTCGAAGTGCTTAGGCAAAGCCCTGCGCGGATCACTTCACCATCACCGTCACCACGCTGTCGTGCTGATGGAACTCATCTACTTCCTTGACACTCTGCTAGATCAAGAGCTCGTGGGGCGTCATCGCACTAAATGTGTGTAGAACTCGGAGGTGTCGTATGTTTGGTACTTGATTGGTCGGAACGAGAAGAAGTTCGACTACATCAACCGCGTTAAGAAGACACTTCCGCTTTCGGTCTACGAGGGTACATGGACACACACTTCCCCTCTCATTGCTATGCATCTCCTAGATAGATCATGCATGAGAGTAGGATTTTTTTTGAAATTGCATGCTACGTTACCCAACAATCAACATGCTGGGGTAAAAAATATTGTCCCATTTGGGGTAGGTGAGGGAGTCCTGGATTAGGGGGTCCTCGGGTGTCCGGTTTATTTGATATGGGCCGGACTGATGGGCCGTGAAGACAAAGCAGAAGATTATCCGCCATGTCCGGGTAGGCCTCCTATGTGCGTGGACGGCAAGTTTGGTGTCCGGGTGTACTATTTCCTTCCTATGCAAACCAACTCTGTACAACCCTAGGCCCCTCCTTTGTGTATATAAACTGGAGGGTTTAGTCCATAGAGGGTATGAGAAGAATCATAGGCTAGACAGCTAGGGTTTAGCCATTAGGATCTCGATGTAGATCAACTCTTGTAACCCTTATACACACCGAATATAATCAAGCAGGACGTAGGGTTTTAATTACCTCCTTTAAGAGGGCCCAAACCTGGGTAAACATTGTATCCCTATTGTCCCTTGTTACCATCGATCCTCAGACACACAACTTGGGACCACCTACCCGAGATCTTCCGGTTTTGACATCGGCGTTGGTGCTTTCATTGAGAGTTCTGTTGTGTTGTCGACAGAAGAATTGATGGCTTGCCTCATCATCGACAATGGCGCTGTCTCCAGGGAGACTTTCCTCTCTGGTCAGCTTTTCGTGTTTGGTGGCTTCGTGCTACGTGCCAACTCGACCGATCACCTTGAGAAGGTCGATAACTACGCCCCTGGTCACCAGTTCAGGTTTGGAAGTTTAAACAACATCGCTGATATCCGAGGAGACCTGATCTTCGACGGGTTCATGGCCTCGGCTGCCGCTCCCCGCCCGCATGAAGAAGGCCCTTGAGATCTACCATCAGATCCTGTCTAGGGGTTGACACTCACGCCCGTCGTAGCCTTAGATCTGGAGCGGACCACATCGTCCGAAGACGGGAGGATAAATGCCAAGACCCTGATCCTAAGTCACACCGATCTAGCATGTAACACATCATATCACTTTGCAGCCTCACGCACGGTATTCTCACGGGTGCCACCTTACCTGGCCTGGGACCGTTTGCGCCATTTGGCTCATGTATATGACAATGTTGCTAGCATCCATATGACAAAGAACCCGGGCCGACATGACTAGTCGTAAACCCAAGGTGGTGCTAACTTACAGGGACATGCATACATGACCCAGCAACAAACGTGTCGTTCAACAACGTATGAACCCAAGTCGTAGAAAGCTACAAGGACTTAAAGGATCAACGCATGACATTTCCCCAAAGGGACAGGCATAGGAATAAAGAAGGACACATGCCGGCCAGTGATACGTCTTCGTCGTATCTATAACTTTTGATTGTTCCATGCCAATATTCTACAACTCTTACATACTTTTGGCAACTTTTTATACTATTTTTGGGACTAACATATTGATCCTGTGCCAATTCCTGTTTGTTGCATCTTTTTTTGTTTTGCAGAAAATCCCTATCAAACAGAGTCCAAACGGGATAAAACGGACGGAGATTTTTTTTGGAATATATCTGAATTTTGAGAAGTGGGATCAACGCAAGACGATGCTTGAGGGGCCCACGAGGCAGGGGGCGCGCCCCAGGGGGGTGGGCGTGCCCCTGACTCTCATGGACACCTCCTAAGGTGGTTATTGCCCTTCTTTCGCTGCAAGAAAGCTAATATTCGGAGAAAAATCGTGTTCAAAGTTTCAATCCAATCGGAGTTACGGATCTCCGGGAATATAAAAAACGGTGAAAGGGCAGAATAAGAAGGCAGAAACAGAGAGAGACAGAGAGACAAATCCAATCTCGGAGGGGATCTCGCCCCTCCCACGCCATGGAGACCATGGACCAGAGGGGAAACCCGTCTCCCATCTAGGTAGAAGGTCAAGGAAGAAGAAGAAGAAGGGGGCTCTCCCCCCTCGCTTTCGGTGGCGCTGAAACGCCGCCCGGGCCATCATCATCACCGCGATCTACACCAACATCTTCGTCATCTTCACCAACATCTCCATCACCTTCCCCCATCTATCTACAGCGGTCCACTCTCCCGCAACCCGCTGTACCCTCTACTTGAACATGGTGCTTTATGCTTCATATTATTATCCAATGATGTGTTGCCATCCTATGATGTCCGAGTAGATTTTCGTTGTCTTATCGGTAATTGGTGAATAGCTATGATTGGTTTAATTTTGCTTGTGGTCATGTTGCTGTCCTTTGGTGCCCATCATATGAGCGCGCGCGTGGATCACATCATAGGGTTAGTTGTATGTTGTTAGGACTATGTATTGGAGGGCAAGAGTGACAGAAGCTTCAACCTAGCATAGAAATTGATGCATACGGGATTGAAGGGGGACCAATATATCTTAATGCTATGGTTGGGTTTTACCTTAATGAACATTAGTAGTTGAGGATGCTTGCTAATAGTTCCAATCATAACTGCATAGAATTCCAAGACAGGTATGACATGCTAGCAGTGGCCTCTCCCACATAAAACTTGCTATCAATCTAGTAAAGTAGTCAATTGCTTAGGGACAATTCCGCAACTCCTATCACCACTTTTCCATACTCGCTTTACTAAATTTATTGCTTCTTTATCTAAACAGCCCCTAGTTTATATTTACGTGCTCCTTATATTCTTGCAAACCTATCCAACAACACCTACAAAGTACTTCTAGTTTCACACTTAGAACTTGAGGGAATATTTGTTCTACCTTTAGCACCTCGTTGGGTTCGACACTCTTACTTATCGAAAGAGGCTACAATTGATCCCCTATACTTGTGGGTTATCAAGACCTTTTTCTGGCGCCGTTGCCGGGGAGTCATAGCGTGGGGTGAATATTCTCATGTGTGCTTGTTTGTTTTATCACTAAGTAATTTTTATTTGCTGTTCTTAGTTGTTTTCTATCTTTAGTTATGAGTAGGAAACGCAAAATACCAAAAAAATTAGTTGTACCTACTACACCAATGGTTGAAGAACCACTCAATATCTATCACACTACTAAAGTTTTTTACTTGGATCATCTTTGATCCCTATGTGCTCGTGCTGAAACCCCAACTAGCTTAGTTGAGGGAAAATCTTTAGATGAGCATGCTTGTTATGTGCGACACCGCATATCTAAAAAAGGGAAACTTTTACTGGATCAAATTCATCGTTTGCAATGCTATGGTTGGAATTTATGTGAAATATATGATTTTACTTGTTGTTCTGAAGACCCTAAGAAACACCTTCCCTACCAATGTGAGTTTAGTGATAATGGAATTGTATCTTCGTATGCTAAGGGTGTTTATAATTACTATGATGTTCAACAAATTGAAGAATTTGTTGCTTTTAATGATTCTTATGAAATTGCTTCTTTGATTGAAAAGTATGATGCTACTCTTTACAAATCTGAAAATTTTGCCATACTCAAATATTGTTATGATAATTATGCTTCTAATGCCTATGTTAAACCATATATTGATAACCCCTCTGTTGTCCAAGAAGAGACTAATATTTTGCAGGAGTCTATGGAAGAAGGAATTGATTAAATTGTGAGCTCATTGGATGAAAAAGATGATGAGGAGAGCAAAGAACAAAAGGAGGAAGAGCGGATTAGCTACCCGTGCCCACCTTCTAATGAGAGTAACTCTTCAACTCATACATTGTTTAATTTCCCTTCGTGCTTACCGAAGGATGATTGCTATGATGATTGTTATGATCTCGTTGATTCTTTTGAAATATCCCTTTTTGATGAACTTGATGCTTGCTATGCTTGTGGCCAAGATGCCAATATGAATTATGCTTATGGAGATGAACTTGCTATAGTTCCTTATGTTAAAAATGAAATTTTTGCTATTGCACCCACGCATGATAGTCCTATTATCTTTTTGAATTCTCCCTACTACACTATATCGGAGAAGTTTGTGCTTATTAAGGATTATATTGATGGGTTGCATTTTACTACTACACAAGATGGTTTTGATAGATATAATATACATGTGCTTGCTGCTCCTACTTGCAATTATTATGAGAGAGGAACTATATCTCCACCTCTCTATGTGTTCCAATATGATAAAATTGCAAGAAACTGCTTATACTATGCATTGGCCTTTACTATATGTGCATGAATTGTTCTTTCATTACATGCAAATGCATAGGAAGAGAGTTAGACTTCGTTGTTGCATGATATATGTTACTTTGTGCTCACTACTAAATTACAAATCATTGTTAACTAAAATTGGCTTTGATATACCTTGGGATCCGGGTGGATCCATTACTTGAGCACTATATGCCTAGCTTAATGGCTTTAAAGAAAGCGCTACCAGGGAGACAACCTGGAAGTTTTAGAGAGTCATCTATTTCTGTTGAGTGCTTTATTATAGTCTAAAAAATTAAAAAATAAACAGGGGAACCCAAAACTTTTCAAAAAGGAAAGTGAAAGTGAGAAAGACAAGCATTGTTGAAGTGGGGGAGCTCCTTGAACTTTGTTCATGCTTACAGAAACTTTGTGAATCTTAATTACAGAAAATTTTCATCAAAAATAATTATCCCCTTTTACAATTCCATTTATAATAAAAATAATGTGCCAAGGTTTTCCTTTAGGATGTTTACAATGCTTGTTGGTTTGTGCGGTGCAGGACAGAAACTTTGGCTGTAGTGCGCGATTTTACATTTTTTACTGGAATGTCAAACGGTTCTGAAACTTTTTGCACTGCCTTTCTATACATTTTTTTATGTTTCCTAATTTTGGCAGAATGTTTGGGGTACCATAAGTATGGTTAATGTTCGGATTACTATAGACTGTCCTGTTTAAGACAGATTCTGTTTTTGATGCATAGTTTGCTTGTTTTGATGAAACTATCAATTTCTATAAGTGGATTAAGCCTTGGAAAAGTTATATTACAGTAGCTACAATGCAAAAACAAAATATGAATTGGTTTGGAATAGTACTTAGAGTAGTGATTTGCTTTATTATACTAACGGATCTTACCGGGTTTTCTGTTGAGTTTTGTGTGGATGAAGTGTTCAAAGATCGAGTAGGTCTTGATATGAGGAAAAGGAGGAGAGTCAAGAGCTCAAGCTTGGGGATTCCCAAGGAACCCCAAGTAAATATTCAAGGAGACTCAAGCGTCTAAGCTTGGGGATGCCCGTAAGGCATCCCATCTTTCTTCAACAAGTATCAGTATGTTTTCAGATTCATTTCGTTCATGCGATATGTGCAAATCTTGGAGCTCTTTTGCATTTAGTTTTCACTTTTATTTTATGCACCATGCTGGTATGAGATAGTCCTTGGTTGATTTATAGAATGCTCATTGCACTTCACTTATATCTTTTGTGTATGGCTTTATAGAATGCTTCATGTGCTTCACTTATATCATTTGAAGTTTGGATTGCCTGTTTCTCTTCACATAGATAACCGCCATTTGTAGAATGCTCTTTTGCTTCACTTATATTTGTTAGAGCATGGGCATATATTTTGTAGAAAGAATTAAATTCTCTTTCTTCACTTATATCTATTTAGAGAGTTGGCAGGAATTGGTCATTCACATGGTTAGTCATAAAATCCTACATAAAACTTGTAGATCACTGAATATGATATGTTTGATTCCTTGCAACAGTTTTGCGATATAAAGGTGGTGATATTAGAGTCATGCTAGTGAGTAACTGTGGATTAGTAGAAATACTTGTGTTGAGGTTTGTGATTCCCGGAGCATGCACGTATGATGAACCGTTATGTAATGAAGTCGGAGCATGATTTATTTTTCAATTGTCATCCTTTGTGTGGAGGTCGGGATCGCGCGATGGTTAACTCCTACCAACCCTTCCCCTAGGAGCATGCGTGTAGTACTTTGTTTCGATGGCTAATAAATTTTTTGCAATAAGTATGTGAGTTCTTTATGACTAATGTTGAGTCCATGGATTATACGCACACTCACCCTTCCATCATTGCTAGCCTCTTCGGTACCGTGCATCGCCCTTTCTCACCTCGAGAGTTGGTGCAAACTTCGCCGGTGCATCCAAACCCTGTGATACGATACGCTCTATCACACATAAGCCTCCTTATATCTTCCTCAAAACAGCCACCATACCTACCTATTATGGCATTTCCATAGCCATTCCGAGATATATTGCCATGCAACTTCCATCATCATCATATACATGACTTGAGCATTCATTGTCATATTGCTTTGCATGATCGTAAGATAGCTTGCATGATGTTTTCATGGCTTGTCCTTTTTTGATATCTTTGCTATGCTAGATCATTGCACATCCCGGTACACCGCCGGAGGCATTCATATAGAGTCATATCTTTGTTCTAGATATCGAGTTGTAATATTGAGTTGTAAGTAAATAAAGTGTGATGATCATCATTATTAAAGCATTGTCCCATGTGAGGAAAGGATGATGGAAACAATGATTCCCTCACAAGTTGGGATGAGTCTCCTAACTTTATGACAAATAAAATAGGCCAAAGAAGCTCAAATAAAAAAAAAGAGGCCAAAGAAGCCCACCAAAAAAATAAAAAAATGAAAAAATAAAATGAAAAAATGAGAGAAAAAGAGAGAAGGGGCAATGCTACTATCCTTTTACCACACTTGTGCTTCAATGTAGCACCATGTTCTTCATAGAAAGAGTCTCCTATGCTTTCACTTTCATATACTAGTGGGAATTTTTCATTATAGAACTTGGCTTGTATATTCCGGTGATGGGCTTCCTCAAATGCCTAAGGTCTTCATGAGCAAGCAAGTTGGATGCACACCCACTTAGTTTTCAGTTTGAGCTTTCAAACACTTATAGCTCTAGTGCATCCGTTCCATGGCAATCCCTACTCCTCACATTGACATCAATTGATGGGCATCTCCATAGCACGTTGATTAGCCGCATCGATGTGAGACTTTCTCCTTTTTGTCTTATCCACATAACCTCCACCATCATATTCTAGTCCACCTATAGTGCTATATCCATGGCTCAAGCTCATGTATTGCGTGAAAGTTGAAAAAGTTTGAGAATACTAAAGTATGAAACAATTGCTTGGCTAAAACCGGGGTTGTGCATGATTTATATACTTTTTGTGGTGAAGATGGAGCATAGCCAGACCTTATGATATTGAGGGATAACTATCTTTGGCCATGTTATTTTGAAAAGACATGATTGCTTTATTAGTATGCTTGAAGTATTATTTTCTTAATGTCAAATGATAGACTATTGCTTTGAATCACTCGTGTCTTAATATTTATGCCATGCTTAGATTACGTGATCAAGATTATGCTAGGTAGCATTCCACATCAAAAATTATCTTTTTTTTATCATTTACCTACTCGAGGATGAGCAGGAATTAAGCTTGGGGATGTTGATACGTCTCCGTCGTATCTATAATTTTTTATTGTTCCATGCCAATATTCTACAACTCTTACATACTTTTGGCAACTTTTTATACTATTTTTGGGACTAACATATTGATCCAGTGCCCAGTGCCAGTTCCTGTTTGTTGCATGTTTTTTGTTTCGCAGAAAATCCATATCAAACGGAGTCCAAACGGGATAAAAGTGGACGGATTTTGTTTTTGGAATATATCTGAATTTTGAGAAGTGGAATCAATGCGAGATGATGCTCGAGGGGCCCACAAGGCAGGGGGCATGCCCCTGACCCTCGTGGACACCCCGTAAGGCGGTTGTTGCCCTTCTTTCGCCACAAGAAAGCTAATATTTGGAGAAAATCGTGTTCAAAGTTTCAATCCAATCGGAGTTACGGATCTCTGGGAATATAAGAAACGGTGGAAGGGCAGAATCTGAAGGCAGAAACAGAGAGAGACAGAGAGACAGATCCAATCTCGGAGGGGCTCTCACCCCTCCCACGCCATGGAGACCATGGACAAGAGGGGAAACCCTTCTCCCATCTAGGGAGAAGGCCAAGGAAGAAGAAGAAGAAGAAGAAGAAGAAGGGGGGCTCTCCCCCCTCGCTTCCGGTGGCGCCAGAACGCCGCCAGGGCCATCATCATCACCGCGATCTACACCAACACCTCCGTCATCTTCACCAACATCTCCATCACCTTCCCCCATCTATCTACAGTGGTCCACTCTCCCGCAACCCGCTGTACCCTCTACTTGAACATGGTGCTTTATGCTTCATATTATTATCCAATGATGTGTTGCCATCCTATGATGTCTGAGTAGATTTCCGTTGTCCTATCGGTAATTGGTAAATTGCTATGATTGGTTTAATTTTCTTGTGGTTATGTTGCTATCCTTTGGGGCCCATCATATGAGCGCGCGCGTGGATCACACCATAGGGTTAGTTGTATGTTGATAGGACTATGTATTGGAGGGCAAGAGTGACAGAAGCTTCAACCTAGCATAGAAATTGATGCATACGGGATTGAAGGGGGACCAATATATCTTAATGCTATGGTTGGGTTTTACCTTAATGAATGTTAGTAGTTGTGGATGCTTTCTAATAGTTCCAATCATAAGTGCATAGAATCCCAAGACAGGGATGACATGCTAGCAGTGGTCTCTCCCACATAAAACTTGCTATCGGTCTAGTAAAGTATTCAATTGCTTAGGGACAATTCCGCAACTCCTACCACCACTTTTCCATACTCACTTTACTAACTTTATTGCTTCTTTATCTAAACAGCCCCTAGTTTATATTTACGTGCTCTTTATATTCTTGCAAACCTATCCAACAACACCTACAAAGTACTTCTAGTTTCACACTTGTTTTAGGTAAAGCGAACATTAAGCATGCGTAGAGTTGTATTGGTGGCCGATATAACTTGAGGGAATATTTGTTCTACCTTTAGCTCCTTGTTGGGTTTGACACTCTTACTTATCAAAAGAGGCTGCAATTGATCCCCTATACTTGTGGGTTATCAGCCAGCCTAAGTGTTCCGGAGTAGTAGCAAGCTACCATGGCTCAGTGGAAGCACTAGGAGACATTTCCCCAAGAAAGAGACTACCAAGAATAAACAACTAGGTTGTCAGATCCCACACATACCAAACATTTCAAATCATACGCACAATATGCTTGATATGTGCAAATACAACATGACATCACAACAAAACTCTACAACTCAAAAATATTTATTCAATAGACTCCGAGGAGCCAGATATTACAAACATGGGTCACATGACCCAACACACAGAGCATACAGGCAACGGAAGCATAACATGTCTGAGTACAGACAACTCTAAATGAAAAGGCTGAGAAGCCTGACTATCTACAAGACCCTCCCAAGGGTACAAGATCGTAGCTGAGGTAACAAGCTAAACGTCGAAGTCCATGCGGAACTACTAGTGAGACTGAAGTCTCTCTGCAAAAACATAAATTAAGCAAACGTGAGTACAAATGTACCCAACAAGACTTACATCAGAACTATCTACATATGGATCAATATCAACAAAGGGGGTGGTGGAGTTTGACTGTAGCAAGCCAGCTTTGACTCAGTGGCTATCCTGAACTACGTTTGCAAGTAACTCTTTTGAGGTGGCGCACACGAGTCCACATATTCACCATATCAATAGACCACTATGGATCCGCTCCCGTCTCCCTACGAGAAGGCCATCCATAGCACTCACGTTGATCTTGCGCATTTTAGAGTATCCACTTTCACTTGTCTATGAACTGTATAAGCAACCCAGTAGTCCTTTACCGCGGACGTGACTATTCAAATAGATCATGTTAACCCTGCAGGGGTGTACTTCTTCACACACACTCTCGCCACTTACCGCCATGTACATGTCATGTATCTCGGCAACCTTCAAGCGGAAGCATGGCGAGGGTGTTGGCCACGACCTGACTAACCGTGTAAGACTCTAGTCCAGGTTTATTTCCTATTCGGGTTCCATCTGCAAGGAGATCCGGCCGGGGTGTCGCTCATGGCCCCGAACAATGTGAGCAGGGTTCCCAAGCCCACCAAACGGGCGACGCTTGGTACACCATGCCATGGTGCCTAGTCTGCCCCAACCCACCTGTACCGGGTGCCACTTCGTAAACTACTAACACAACCTACAAACACCAGAAACTAGTTGCAACTCCTGGACAGAGATCGAGTTGATTAATAGGTTGAGAGGGGTCGAGTTACCGGAACTCAATATGTGGTAGAAACTGTCTTGGATCACAGACACATAACTCAGTTCCTGAGGACGGTTCAATGAGATAACCCACCATGTACTCCTACCTGGCCTCTCACCACTACCTTTACCAAACTGTGCTCACACACTTAGCTCTCAATAGCAGGACATGTTCACCACATTCCAATTCATCCCCGATGAATCAGACCTGACTCAACTCTAAGCAGTAGCAGGCATGACAAACAAGCATGAATGAGTAGGCACATCATGGCTCAAACAACTCCTACTCATGCTAGTGGGTTTCAGCTAATTACTGTGGCAAAGACATGTCATACAGAGGAAAGGGGTTCAACTACCGCAACATGTAACAGTTGAATCGTTGTTGTCCTAATGCAGTAAAAGAGAGCAGGAGCGGAGAGTGGGATTGTATCAGAATGAACCAGGGTTTTTTGCTTCTAAAGATGATATAGATCTTCATCGGTGTCATCAAACTCATCGTCGGAACATACGTCTACCGAGGGGGAACAACCACTGGCAAACAAGAGGGAACACAATCAATGCAATGCAACAATATGATGCATGATCATGACATGGCAATATGATGTGATTTGGCCTAATGCAGTTGGCAATGATTTAAATGGAGTTGGTTTGAACACAAGATTCAAATTCAAACTCCATGTGTGGTTATTTAAATGTCATTCATTTGGTTTGTCTTAAATAGTAGCCAAAAGTTGTTCTAACATGCATGAAAATGATATAGATGGAAATATTGGATTTTTCTGATAATTTTTCATATATAAATTATTTCATTTGGAGTTGCGGTTGATTTAATATGAATTTTTGAAGTTTATACTATTTTCTGGAATTTCTAAATCATTTCTGAAATAAGAAAAACTAGAAAAGCATTTACTGCGTCAGGATGACATCAGCATGACGTGAGCTGGTCAACTGACCGTGCCAGGTCAAACCTGACTCGTGGGTCCCACATGTCATTGACTCAGTTAACTAACATATTTTAGAATAAACCGAATCTAAAGATTAACAGGGCTGGGCCCACTGTAAGTGACTTGTGGTGTGATTAGTGCTAACTTAAACCATGCCACATCAGCGAACGGTGTTTTAGCCGCCGGTGACGAAATCACGCGGCGGTGGCTCGCCGGGGTTGCTCGGGACGATGCTAAAGGGCATAACTTCACGCGTGGTTTGCAGCTATGGCGAGCTAGCAGTGCAGCGCATCCAGTGGTGTCCGTGTGGTGTGCTAGGGGTGTGTGTAATAGCGGCGGCGACAAGACGGGCGGCCGCCGGAGTTCGCTCATCCATGGTTTAGGCGTTACGAGGCAGGGCGGGCATGGAAGATGGGCTCTACGGGTTGTTGGGATCACCAGGAGCACGCGGAGGCAAAGAGCACAGGTGGAGGAGCTCGGGAGCACGAAGCTCACCAGCCATGGCGACGGTTGGAGCTCGAGTTTGCGGTGACGGCAACTAGCGAATGGGAAAGGATGGGGTGAGGAAGGGGGAGGAGCAGGAGCTCACAGTGAACTCGATGGCGTCGTCGGTGAGGTCGGGGAAGCCCGGACGGCAACGAATCGACCGGGGCGACACTCGGTGCAAAGGGAGAAGACAACAGCGATGGCGGTGCTGCAGGGCGCTCCGGCATTGTTTGGCTCGGCAGAGATGAAGAGCAGGTCATGGCGGAGCTTCTAGAGAGGGAGAAGGGGCGCGGGGACAACAGTGGCTACAGAAAGGGCGGCGGTGCGCTCATGGCCGGCTCGGCCATGGGGAGGAACGAGAGAGGAAGGCGAGGGGGAAAGTGAACGAGGGGCGGGATCAATCCATACATATCCACGGTGCAAGGCGAGTACGTAAGAGGTGTCGACAACACGAAGCAGGAGGTGGCCGCTTAGCGCATGCGCTCGCTGTCCTGCCTCTGCCTACTGGCAGAGGTAGGGGACGACTAGCAACGCCTAGTGGGCTAGGCCTTTGACTGGGTTGCTGGTAAGTTAGGTAGGTTTCTTTCCCTTTTTCTATTTTTCTTATGTTTTCTTTTATTAATATCTTTTGCCACTGTTTTGAATTTAAAAATTCAAACAATGCCAAAAACTCCTATGAATATTTTTATTTTGCTAGATGGGCTTTTCAGAAAGCTCATAAAACATTTCAGGGGTATTTGAAATTATATTCTAATTATATGAATATAATTCAAATTCAAATAGCTAATGATTTAAATTCAAAGTCCCAAAAATAAATCCTTAAATATGTTCCTAAATTTTGGTTTGATATATATCTCTTGCCAAAATTCTGAAACATTGCATAAGGACATCTTGGAAACAAGAATGAAATTTCCAGGGTTCTTTGCCCTTCTTTTACTTAAGTTGTCAAGTCTTTAGATTTCCTCAATTCAAATTTCTTGAAATTAACATGATGCATGCTCACTGATGCAACTATTACACTCAGATATTCTAGGGCTGTGACAATAACAAACGGGACTCTTCCCGTTGTCGAGGAGCCAGACTCGCCTCTGGACACGAACTCCGAACTCTCGAGGTCTGCACCCTTAGGGCTCGGACAAGTGGTTATCACCGAGCCTAGCTCCACAGATATTCGGACGCCTGTCCAGCTCTCGCTCTTAAACGAAGCGTTGGGCTTAATACAATCTCTCACCATCACAGAAGTATCACCTCCGAACTAAACCCAGCTTGAACATGCGTTGAAACCGATGGTATGGACGATGATGTTGAAACCGAACCAGCTCAAAACCCGCCCATCACTGGGCGTTGGATGACCACTTCTACTTACGATGTATACATGGTGGACACCCCCGAGAAGAAGGACGACGATGGCACTCAAGATCCAAATAAGGATAAGTCCGTCGATGAACCACCAAAACACCGACATCAGCGGCGCTGCACACGATCGCGCCGGGGAAGGGAAAGTAATACCGGCACTAGAGATAATAAAACTCCAGACAATGCCGAATACCCCGACGGCTCCATTGAGCCTGCGTTCGAGCAGGACGAAAGGGAAGAGGGTCAATTCAACCCCGAGGAATTCACCGATCACGAGGATTCGAAAGATAGTAACTACTTACCTGTCTCCGAAGAGGATGTTAGCCTTGGTGACAAAGATTTCTGTAGCGACCCGACCTCAAATGGTCAAGCCTATGTGCTTAAGTGTCATCCCTGGATCGGTATGCTGACACACATAGTACTCGAGGATTTATAACAGAGGTAAATCACATTTATAAAGTAACGTAAATACTATTACCACAATCCATATAGCAGAAGTAACCTCAAGGTTGTGGAGTTCCCAACAACACCAACGGCAAAGTTGAGTGTAGACATCGTAACCCTAACATATCACTTACTCGTCGTAAGATTCCTGCAACATGAGACGTTGCAGCCATGTAGCTCAATACATTGAATGTACTGGCAAATTCACACCATAGGATAATGATGAATAATAGCTATCACTACATGCATATTTGGCTGGTGGAGGCTCTAAGTTAATTTTTTGCATAAAGCTAATTTTTCCCTACAACAAAGGAATAAATTTTATTTAACTACCAAATGTATGTCATTAAATGAGAAGGTTACTCCAACTCAATCCCAAAGTAATAATTATAACCCAACAATTTCCTTAAATAGAGTGATGGGACCAAATCAATAATCCAAGTACCAGATACTGAAGATGTCCATAACCGGGGACACGGCTAATCATGATTAGTTTGTACACACTATAGAGGTTTGCGCACTTTTCCCCACAAGACTCGATCGCCTCCCTTGAATTCCCCGCACTGCCAGGTGTTTGAGAATGGGATGACCGAGACACAGTCTTTCAGAAGCATTTACTCTCTACTCCGGGCGGACCGGTACACCTACAATCCCCCTACATCTGCTAGTCCACCTCTTCAAGAGCTCACACAACTTACTCAACTATGTCAGAGCCCATAATGTCTTGTGGCTGAACACAGAAGTTTCTAGCATGAATAATCGTATGATCCCTTTGAGCCTGGGTGGCATTCCTTAGGGTGATCACACGGGTACTCCGGGATCCCCTTGGGCAAGCACTGTGTTCTCCAGGTGCTCGGGCAAATCAATGGGTGCTCCAGGGTGCCCCAACCAATCCACCCAGATGTGTATCAAAGTAGCCACCTTAAGTTTCCCGTAGTTAACAATATCTCTCCCATCTTTCATGAATTCTGTCAAACCAAACCACGTCTATGAGCATATCATAGTAGTACAAGCACAACGTAGCAACACCCAAGGGTTCGAATATAAGACAATAGGTTCCTACCTCATCAACTACTTCCCATTACCCACATGTTATCAGGCCTACTCATGTAATGTATGAGGGTTGAAGTTAATGCATAAAAACTGGGTATGAAAATATGATCAAAGTGTGAACTTGCCTTGTACTGTCGATGAAGATCCTTCGCATTCACAACTCCTGGTAGTTCTACTCGTCACACTTCGTTCAATCTATCGTAAGCAATCAATAGTAACCACACATAAGCAATCATGAAAAGATCTCGGAAAACTTCGAAAACAAGCAATTAACTCTTGCAACAGGAAAATTTTTGTAATAGTACCAAAATTAGGTGGATTTGGCCTTATCAAAAAGTTTAGATCAAGAGCTTTGATTTGCAAAAAGAATCAATTACATCGGAGTTATAAAACTCGAGTTATGAATAAAACAAGTTTGAATTCAAAACTGTTTGAAAAACATTTAAACTTTCAAAAATATTTTTAAGTTGTTTATCTGGATAGAGGGGATCATAATGAATAAGTGGGCATTGGTTTTGTTGGATTTGGATAAACGAGCAAAAAGTTGTGAAGGTTTGAAAATCAGGGACTACTCTGTAAGAAAAACTATCTGCGGATAGGTCCTTGGGCGAAAATTAAACAAAAAGGAAAAATCTAACGAACGAACTTTCGCTAACAGAAACTAACGAACGGATTCGTTCATTAATGGGTGTAAGCTCGCTATTTAACATAACCTAAATAACAAACCGATCTAGCAAAGAAAACCGGAAATTAAACCGGATCGGGCGGCGGTTATACCGGTTCACGGCGGTTTGGCGGTTTTCGGCGAGAAAACCGGCGGCGGCGGAAACGAACTCCGGCGGCGACGAGACGGCGCGGGCTAGCGGCGTCGGCGCAGAGCATCGACACGGCAGGCGGCGGCGAGGTGTGGCGATGATGCACGGCTGCGGCGGCGGAGGGCGGTGGCGTGCAGCGTGGGGCGGCAGCGGCGGCAAAGTGCGGCGGCGGCAGTGAGATGCGAGGCAGCGGCGGCGCAATGCGAGGAGGAGAGGAGCGGCGACGACGACTTATAAAAGCAGGGGGAGGGGCATGGGCAGGAGGAGTCCGGGGCAAACAAGAACGCCGAGGTCGGTGCGGCGGTGCGCCGTGGTGGCGACGGACTCCGAGCGGAGCTCGGGGACGAGAGGGACACTGGGCCGCGGCCTGGCTGAGCTGGGCCGGCCCAGTTCGACGAAGATTTTTTTTAACTCAGACGAAAATAAGATTAAATAGCAAAATAATAAAAAAAAATTATATATAGCATATTATATATCAAAAATTTCAGAAAAATATTTTCTACAACATGAACATTTTCTTAGCATCAAATAATTTCCACACAAAATTAAATAAAGCAAAAAGTCCTACTGTTGCAATAAAACCTCAAAAAAACATTTTAAAATACCAAAATAATTTCAAATTCATTTTTCTCCAATTTTCTGATGTAGGGAATCATTTTACCCTATTTTCATATATTTTATTTTTGGAGAAAAATAATTTGAATAAAACCCAAATAACTCCAAATTGAAAAATAATTTCAAAGTGACTTTAAATTTGATTCTTTTAAACTTCCAACTCATATTTCATATGATTTGAAGAAGTCATTTTATATTCTCTCATGAAAATCATTGAGTTCCATAAAGTTTCTGAATTGGAAATATTTCCAAATGAAATTCAAATCCTTTCAAAACCCTTTTCATTTACAATGGAAGAATTCATGTCATCTTCTCTCTAGGGTTTTGTATTTGAAAATAATTTGAATTCATGGAGATCAGAAAGCAAAGTGAAAGTTTTGGGAAAGTCATTTTAGTCCCTCTCATTCAACTTTCAAAAAGTTTTCAAATTCCACTCAATTTTACACAAGCAACCACACCACAATCAAACAATCAATCAAAACTGTTTATTTAATATAACTTTCCAAAATTTAGAATTTTGGGATGTTACAAACCTACCACCCTTAAAATGAATCTCTCTCTCAAGATTCGGAAAGGCTAGCAAGAATTAGGTTGGGTTCGGGGGTCTCCTCAAAATCCAATGATCGTCACAATGGGTTTGGGGTGCTACCACCCTTAGAAACATGGTTACGGTTCCATCAAATCTCATATACTCCATCCTTATTGTTGACAGTGTCGGTCTTCTCAGATCTTCAGGATAATTCCTTCTTTGGGCCTTTCGATAGTAGCATAACCTTTTTCCTCAATTCTTCTGTCCTTATCTTGGTAAGGTTCTTCCGAGACTGGGTATTCTTAGCTGACAGGTCTGGTGCTCGTACTAAACAACTATCGGTATCTCATGGTGGTCATCAATTTATGGTTTCTCCTGCAGGAAATGGGTCTGGGCTTCATTCTCACCGTATGACCTATGTTTGGCAACAGCTGCCTTGTACAAGGGAAAATTGTCATACCATTCTAAGGTTCAAACAAGGTTTTGATATCATCATCTCTCTACTATGGGTAAGTCACTCAGATTTACCATCCCATATAGCATAGGCGAATAATAAGAGTAAGTCGGTATGGTGATCAATCCATCCCACACCTAAATCATTACCTTGTATATGGTTTAGCGAATCTCGCATTCTAACACTCGGTCATCCTCACAAGCATTGCAAAATTTCTCTTGTCGACGAACCAAGTTCGGATAAACCCATTGATTGTGCAAGCCAAACAAACATCTATCGTTTCTTCACAACTCTCAAGTTTTGCGTAAACTCCTATAAGATCGTCTGTTGATAAAGTCGTAACTTCTTCCAGGGTTTTTTCTTCAGCAAGAGTGTGCTTGCTTCTTTGGCAGGTCCTAGAGCCTATGGGTTATGGCCCATCTCATCACTTGTAAACCTTGAACTCATCATCGGGGCAATTGATTATTATTCCAACATCCAGCTTCCTAGCATTCTTAAATCCATCCGATTCTACTATCTCCCTTCCTTCTGTTGGTACCAAACTAAGACGTGATTACTCAGACTCATCATGGAGTTACAATTGCTCCATATTACCAACATTATACCTCCTTTATATCCAATAGTGCTTCATCCCTTCACATTCTTGGAGTATTCCCACTTATTGAGATAAAACTCATACTTGTTTTGTCTGTAGTCCACTTCGTCGAATATCATTTTCTTTTCTAGGGGTCAAGGGTCCTCACAGTTACTACCACCCTTGAAATGCACAAACTCATCCATAGACCATATTTCTCATATCCTCGAAAATTTTCAAAATCCTTCTTCATAGAGTAACAACTCATACAATCCAATTCAGTACCAATGATGCTAACTTTATTGATTATCAAATCATTATAATCTCCTAGATTTCCATTACATGCCTCAACTCAACACCTCAATATAAAAGATGTTCCCACTACTACTACTATATTTCTTTTTCAACTCAACTGTTTAGCACAAGTCTCCTTCTCATTGGGACAATCTCTGGCAAGTGCCCTGCTTCATTTCAGCAGAAACATATTACTTTTGACAAGTCTCAAGGTTTCCTTGTGATTACATAGCCTCCTTGGGTCCTCAGCTTCCTTTTTGGGCAATCGTTGAAGTAGTGCCCTGAATCTTTGCACCTGAAACATGTGATATGACTCAGGTCCTTCTTTGTAGAAATTGGGTTGTTTCTGGAATCCAATCTATTTCTCTTCCCAGACTTTTCCGTGCTAGTCAGGGCTCCTATTTCCTGTGGGTCATACTCTACTTCCACTGTCGGGAATGCTACTAGATCCCCCTTCAGACAACTCTGCGAGATGTGTCCTTCTTCTCCACATGAATAGCATGACTTGGTGCAGGTTTTAATTGGGTCTTCTTCAGGTGTGCCCTCCACCTCTTCCTCCATCATAGGTTCTTCTAAAGTTTCCTTGAGGGCTCATTTCATTGCTTCTTTCTTCTGCGTGATGGTTCTTTGTACCATGGGGTAAATGTGACACTGAGCAGGGTAGTGGGTAGTCCCTTCACACAAGAAACAAGTAATCTACCTAGTTGGGCATTCTTCAGCTGGGTGACTTTCTTCACAATGAGGGTATTCATCCTTGTTTTCCTTATGGTTGTGTCCTATTTCTCCATAGTGCTTGCATGCACACAGTTTCTTCATATCATTTCCATAAGGCTTCAACTTGTGGGACACAAGCCGAGACCTTTGCAGAGTCAACTTAAATTCTTCCCAAGTGGTTACTCTTTGCCATCCATTGATGGTTTGGTTCATCCTCCACCAAGTAGCAGCACCTCTTTCAAAGAATTGAAGAGCATGCTGGGACATATCCTTTCTGGCTATAGTGTTATTCTTCAAGTGATCCTCCATGTTCTGAATCCATTGGTCCATCTCCAACTGAGTCATCGGTCCAGATAATATGAGCTCATCTCCATTCATCCTCTTTTGGGTCCAGGGGTTTTGGGGTGAGATAAGAGAGACAAGGAGGGATACACACAATACAAACAATAGTTTTTGAAAAGACAGATTTTATTTTGTGTCCGTCGGAAAAACATCAAACAAATGGCAGCTCACAAACATCGCATCTAACGTAAGTATATAACAGGGTTTGGTCTTCTAAAGTTCCATAAATATTCAAAGTCGCCAAACTCTTCAAGTCTTGTTCATGTCTTCGATGGCTTCTTCCGATCATGCTTGTCCTTCTCAAGTTATTTTGCCAGATCATCTTTGTTGACGTGAAATCTCTCGTGACGTCCTTAATATTTCTGGAGTTGCATTCCAAACTTCTAGGTTTCAACATCCTTGACATGAACCATGATCCTACTGTCCTTCAGTTACTGATGAATCTCCGGTATCTCGAGGTTTCGCTCCTCCAGCTTGGCTACTTTCGGCTTCTAGGTCATGGGTTCTTCACGAAATGCTTCCTTGTCAAATACGGCTTCTTGCAGGTCCATCTTAAAATTCTTGAGGTAATACTCTAGATCCTGGTGATACACCAGCCAAGGTTAAAACTTCATCTTTTGCTGATAGGTGCTCCATTAGTCCTTTTGTCTTCCAATCCTTTTGAAGAAATGCATGCTCAACTCAGCACCGTGACAATAGCATAAGCTGGTGATAGGATCATGGATAGCCGTGTTTATGCCCATGTCTCTGCCATGAGCTATCATTCCATAGTTGATCTCATCCTGCCTTGGGGTTTTCTTTGATGACCAAAATTTGAGTTTTGATTCTCCATGTTCCGGTCTTCCTCTGACACACCCTGATGTCAGGCAGCTTCAATAGTCTTACAAGTTCCATAAGGGCTGGACCATAGGGGAAAATCTTCATAGCATTGTCTTTGGTTCAGGGTGAAGTTCTTCATCTAAAATATGGAAGTCAGGGGTTCTTCAGTAAAGAAATTATTAAGTGGATCCTATCAGAGCCTTCCAAGTCACTTCACTCTGGGAATTCTTCAGAGCCTTCAAATTTTCCGAGTCATCGGAGTCTTCAGCCGTTGTAGTTTCAATTACTCTAATGCACCATAAAATCCTCTTTGTTCTGAAGTGGTCTCCGTTTATGATATCTTGTCCTTCATGCAGTGGTCTCATCAGTCGAATCTTCGTGTGGTAAAAAGGGGAAAGGGGTATAGTCTAACTATTTGAGATGAGAGGAAAGTATTTGGTAAAGCTTTAGAAAAGATGAGAGTTGAGGGATCTCTTTTGAAAATAAAGTTTTTGGAGAAATCCTTTCTTATGGGCTTGCCAATTTCTAGGGGTCACGTCCTATAGTCAACATGTGCTCTGATACCACCTTGTAGCGACCCGACTTCAAACAGTCAAGCCTCTGTGCTTAAGTGTCATCCCTGGATCGATATGCTGACACACATAGTACTCGAGGATTTATAACAGAGGTAAACACTACAAAAAATACACTTCCGTGATGATACGTGTTTGTCACAGTAGGTCACATTTTTTTGTCATGCATGTACATCCATGACGATTTTATGACAGAATCAAGAAAGTCATACATGTGCTGTCGTAGAAGTGTTCCATGACATTACCAAAATTATCATCACGGAAGTGTCCACTTCCATGATGATAAATCGCGCGTCACAGAAGTGCTTTCGTTAAGGGTGACTGACATGTGGCATCCACCATAACGGAACGCCGTTAAGCTATCAAGTCCGGTTTTGGATCCAATAACCCATTAACAGTCGGGACCAATGGGAAATTTCCACGTGTAAAATTCTGATTGGCCTGAGGGAACACCTGTCAGCTCGTCAGTGGGCCAGATGTCGCCCGTCCATTGGAGGAGAAATGCCTATGATACGTCGACACATGGCTGGGCCCAATAGAGGCCCATATAGGTTAAAAAGGCCGGCCCAATCAAAGGCCTGCAGTACTTACTTAGGTACTAGTGGGCCAGCCCAATAACGGCCTGCTTAATAAAGGCCCATTTACGGCCTAAAGCCAAATCTGGCCCGTTAATTGTTCGCCGAATATTTGGGCCCATTTATTACCAGAAGCCAGATCTGGCCCGTTAATTGTTCGCCGAATATTTGGGCCCAATTACAACCCAGTGACTTTCGGCCTGTTAGAGGCCCGATGTAGACATGGGCCCATTTCAGCCCGGTGTGACTTTCGGCCTGGGAATGGCCCGTGGTACCCATGGGCCATATATGGTCCGACGGGACATCGGGCCGACTAACGGCCCATGATAAAGGTGGCAATAGTTAAGTCCAACATGACTTTGGGCCTGTTAAAGGCATGTCGCATAATTCGGCCCGTTGATGCTTGTACTAAGCTTTCGTCCTCTTAAAGGCCCATGATATCAGTGGTCCAACTAAGGCCCGAGATATGTTTCGGCCTGGTAACGGCCTGTGAGATAACTGGGCCCAAAAAGGCCCGGTCTACATTTCAGCCTGCTGAAGGCCCATCGACGACTAGTGAAAATTGAGGCCCAACATGCATTTCGGCGTGCTAAAGCCCCATGGTTTCATCTGGGCCGTAACAGGCCAGTACAATATTCAGCCTGTTAATGGCCCAATGCTACCTGGACCAAACTAAGCACTGGGTCCACAAAAGGCCCAACTAAAATATAGGCTGGTGTAAGTTGTGGGCCTGGTGCAAAGTGTGAAGGCCCCAATCATTCGGGCCCAAGAAAGATGCAGGCTGGCCCAATTGTGGCTTGTTAAAAAATAGGCCCGTTAGAGTCGAATGTTTCGGCCCGGTCGACTACATCTTATTTTTTTTTTCAGATAGCAAATGATGGCAGTAACTAGTTGGAATTAAGAACAAACCTACTCTATACAATAAAGAAATTACGACATAGTAACTAGTAATAAACTTACACTATACATTAAAGGATTTATGGTATATTACATCCATTGGGCATCGAAGTTCGCCACCATTGATCATAAAGCACAACGAAGAAGCAGCTTACAAAAACTGGGCACCATTGCAGCGTAACAAAATAATACTGAACCGAGACCACTTCCAAGACAGTTCAAGAAAGGTTAGCCTTGCGGGGGAATTGCTACGCAAGCTACTGAGCAAGGCTGTGAGACCGGCCTAGCATGTCGGCCATAGCTTCCAGGTGTAGCTGTTTAGCGATGAGGTTCTCATTGGTGTTCTTCGCAATCTTTCTTAGAGATAGGACTTGAAGACGAAGTTGAGTTGCATAATGCCTTTCTGCTAGAACTTGGGACTAAAGAAGTCGAACTGATTCAGACAACGAATTCTGTGAGCTTGTCTGACTGCTAGTCTCAAGTAACTTGAACACTACATCAAGACAAGACTTTGGTGTTGTCTCGCTATCTTCAAGATGTTTTTCCTTCTTTGCTGCAATATATGTTGGGTTTGTCTCACAACCTTCAGCAGACTTGTGCATGCCATCAGGCTTATCACCCTGAAACAAAGCAGAGAGATGATAGGTTTTGCACGTGTATAAACAAAGATGATAACTGTGCTGCCAATTCCATCCAATTTCAAATTAGAAAATAAAGAGTAAGTTCAAAATATCAATAGCATAATTTGGCATTGTTCATAATGCGGGGAGCTTCACCACACTACTGGATTACCATGTCAACATAACAAGCATAGATGAAGGGCAAAGAAAATCATTGTATATATTTTGGTTAATATGCATGGCATGTTGTTTATATCATCAGCCACGTCAGTAAGATAAAACAGGAGATGACAAGGTGCAAACGTGGGCTGCTTCACCACACACTGGATTATAGATCCACAAAAACAAGCATACATATAGGGAGTATTGAGTAATGTGCATGGTATGAATAAGGAATTTGGTTTTACAAGTAAAACTTAGAACTTACGGTTCTTGCGAACATGCATTTTGGTAGAAACAACAAACTAAACAGTAGTAAATGATAGGGAGTATGAGCAAGTTAAACAGCAGTTGAGGATAAAGGCTTTAGAAGGACTGACTTACATTAATAGTTAACACCGGCTTTATAATGCCCTTCTCCATGTCAAGGGAAGGATAATTCAAGAATTTCAGCACAGAATCTTCTTCACAAGCATTGCCTGCACTCTACATTTTGTAGAGAGTAATTATAGATATGATAATACTAGAAGGGATAAAGGATAATGAAGATAAGATGCAGATTGATGCTACATAATCAACTACCAATCCCTGTAAGTACAAGCGTTACAGGACAAAATGTACTGACAAGAGCAATGGGCTACACTTCTGCACTAGCATTGTCTGTGTATTCTACTTGTTGGTAAGATTAAATATAGATCTGGTCTTTTTAGTAAATGGTGGGCATGGGAGATGGGAGATAATATGCAGAATGCTACACAATGAACCAATCCCTCTTCCCATAATACAAGACTGTTTTGAACACTGGTGTACTGTACAAAACGTTCTTATATTATGGGATGGAGGGAGTAGCTATTAATATAAGTACAGTGATAGACGACGTTAGTCCTTACAAGAGGACTGCAGAGCTAAACCTCTTCGAAAGCGTTGGGTTGATTCTAAATTTATGTAAGAGTCCATACACATCTTATAATGTCCACCAAATGGACGTTAACGAGGCTAACATGTGCAATGATGCTACATAATCAAACAACTATGAAAGTAAGTATGGTCATACAGGGCAAGAGGTACTCACAAGAGCAATGCAGTGTGCAGTATAGTTGTGAGATTATGTGGTCCCTTGAGAATGAATGTTCTTCTGCTAACAGTTTTCGTACAAGTGAGACGTTAAGGCAAATGCAGAAATGTAGTTCAAATTGTGATGTGATATCATAGATAGTACCTTACGCTGCAGCTGAGACCAATGTGTAACAAGATTATTTAAGTCACCGTCGGATAAATGTAGCACCGGAGACTTTACAGAAATTTCATTTAGAGCCTTGCCATCGGAGTGCGCTTGCCTCAAGTAGGAACGATACTTCATCAACGAGTGCTTGAAAAGCGCAACCAACCCTTGCTCATCTTCACAATCCAGTTTGCTCCTCGCCTATTTAAAAGAATGAAATCTTGTGTCTTCTGTCAGCAGAAACATATGCAGTAATGACCATGAATAACATTAGTACATTACTTACACGTAAGTTGCGGAGGAAGACTGGAAATTGTTCTGTGTCTGCGGTATAATATTTCCATGAAGGAAAGATGCGCACAAAGTTCCTGATAACAATATAAGCTTCATCTTCTAAACTGGGAAGAAATGGAACAGGGGTCCTATTTGCTGCAATTGGGGCTCTCTCTGGTTCAAAAAGGGATTTGGCAACTGTATTTGGTGTACTCTTTGCTGGAATGGGGGTTTTGCATCGTAGAGCTGGTGCTATATCAACTGGCATAATCATATTGTTTGCTGCAGTTGGGGTCTGCTGAGTTGGGGCATCAGAAATGACCAGTGTAGTAGGGCTAGAGTCTGCTAGAGTTGGGGTGTTTTGTGGGTCAGGTGATATTGCAACTACACATAATGGGCTATTTGATTTATCAGGTGCCACTACCTTTTCCAAATACTTTGCTTGTGCTCCTCCACGACCAGGAATCGCCCTCTTCCTTTTGAACGTCTGATACCCAAGAACAACATTTGAATGGATAAATATGGTATGATGACAGTTGGAATATGTACTGAAAATGGATAGGCAGGGCGTATTCACATACACGATGTGTAAACTAAGCTAATGGCAGTTCAACAAAGTAGAAACAATGCAAAGTATCAGTTGCAAGATATGTGCGACCAATGTAACCTTGGAAAGTTAGAGCAAGCACCTTGATGGGTGAATAAGATAGGGCATCTTCCTCTGACTCCTCCATTGGGGAGCTACATTGACTTAGGTCTCCCTCTAGCTCAGAATCACTGTTAGTATCATATTTTGAGCATGAATCTGTAGGTGGAGAGCGTTTGCATTGCATTGCATTGCATCCAGACTTGATTTCAGTCCCTTAATGCCAAGTTTGACAGCCATGGCATTGTTCTGCTTTATTCTTTTCATGCGCGCAAGCTCATAATCATTATGATGCTATTCAGAATCTGAGATTCATTAAAACATAAAAAGTAGTCAGATTATCTATGGGATGCATTGCAGATTCAACTTGAAGAGTGTCTCCCTATAAACCCCTGCATATGCAAGGTTCACCCCAACCGTGCTGACCAGACCACACACAGAAATACAAACCCCTTATGTCTCTATAACAGGCAGACACACATTTCAAAACTGAAGTAGGAACACTAGAATCATATGAAATTCGTATTTGAACAAATAAACTAAGGAATTATGAGTGGCATAATGTTTAGCTTCAAGGGTGGAGTGTTGGTAGTGCGACACAAAGCAAGTAGGCAGATTGTATTCCATGTAAAAGATCGAATCCTATGTAAAAGCTGGAAATGACACATTCTTTCTATACAATGCAGTGTTCGTTGCCCACACATGGTGGAAGAGATCACATAGAGAAATACTATTCACTCATGTCTACGGTTCCAGTATTTAGAAACAGGGAGGTACACCCTAAAAGAATATTGACAACAAATATGACAAGGCAAGCATAGATGTAGTGAATCAATCATTTACTTGTGAGCTTACTAGGACAAGTATGCAGAATTGTAACTGCAGTAAGAGACCATCCAAAATCCGAATCAAGAAGTTTGTCTAGCACTTATTGTTTGCAACTAATCGACGTGAATAATTGGATATTATATCGAATGAGCATTGTTGAGGAATCGTTAACTGGTAGGTGCTCGGTTGGCTTGCGAGTAGGGGATTAACATGCTAATCAGCAAGTTAATCGGCCATTTAATCAAATAATCGGACGATTTATTGGTTTATCGGCTACATAGTGAGCCTACGAGTAGGGGTTAATCGACAAGTTAACTGGTTAATCAGACAAATTCTTGAACAGGGTGAATGAGTAAGAAAGACAAGTAAAATTGTCAACAAACCTGGCTTGCAGTAGTAATCTGGGTCAATGTCACTAAGACCAACAATATAGACTAGTGTCTGTTCCGAGGGCCAGAATTTTGAAAACCCTGTGAACTTTACAGGTACTAAAGATTACCGAAATACGTCTGAACCATTAAGTGTAGGTAGCTCTGAGCACACAACAAACCCTAATGACAATCCGGCCTAATGAATACTGAATCAAAATCATCTTATTTCTGAATGGAGGTAGTAATAAAATATGTTTTCTGTTTGAATTAGAACCAGGTCCGCGGTGGAGATGAAGTTCTCAAAGTCATGCCGTGTGAACTGGAAGACCTGAGGATGAGTTCTACTTCTAAACTATCCAGCTGATGTGTCCTTGTCGTCACGTGTCCTGAACTAGTGTTTTCCTGTAGCATTGTTGTCAGGCGTGTTCTCAAGGGTGTACTTGACCACAACAATTTCTTGGTTGTGCCTTCGATTACGAAGGGTGTGATTCTTGTAAAGCTTCCCAACAAATCTTATGCGGCCTGTCTTCATCATCATGTTTATGAGTGGAAAGACCACTCTGTTAGGTTCTCCAAGGTTGATGAGGTGGTGACAGTGCATGTAGACATCTCTCACGAAGTCCATGGCCTAGTCAGTTATGCGGGGTTCATCCCGTAGGCCGGTGGCAAGAAATAGTCTGCAGAGTTTAATTAGTGCAACTTTGCTTGTCTGTAGTAAGTACTATTGTTCAGTACTTGATTTGTGTTTGTGAACCCCGTATTGTTTATTAGTACCGCTGCTTTTGGTGTGTGGTCAGTCCTGAGAACGGTCTATGTTAATGTCTTTCCACTCAATTCAGTCTGTATATTTTGAAGTATCTAGATCATCTTTTTTGTCAGGACGGTTTATCAATTATGGTTACACTCCAATATCTGTATGCATTGCAGGGTTTATCGCCCCCACCGGGATTTCCAGTCCCCTGGATGTTCGGTCCATACGATTTGTCACGACCTTTGGACTGTCCTGCTTGTGGGAGTAGGCGGGGCCCCTGCATGCCACCCATAGTTGGACGATCAATCTTCTGTTTAGTACTTCAACATAGTGATTTCCTGGTAAGGATTAACTCGTGTCACTTCAAGTAAATCTTACTGATTTACTGTCTAAATCTTATTGATTTAATGTCATGTTTTCTTTCTTTTCCTGCAATTTTACGATGCAGGTTTTGCCATGTGACATTCATCATAGAATAAACCGTTTGGTTTTTTCTATGATGGCTATTTTTGCAGGTTTCACTTCTTATGTCGTGTTAGTAACAAAGGCACCGTCTGTCACTTATGTTATTGGAAAAAATTGGACCAGTCTGTTGTCTAAGTACAAGCTGAATCCCTATGATGAACTGCAGTTTGGTTTAACAAAAACGCCACAATTAGTCCTTCTCGCGTTTAGAAGAAATGAATAAAAAACTAGATCACGGTCACGGATCCTAGTCAAGTTAGAAAGTTGATCATAGTAGACCAGACACGATCGCTGCTGTCTCGCACATTGGTCCCACCTTCATCAATGGATTTAGCACCGGCAGTTGCTCTAGCACTAATAGCGGTAGTAGCTCAATCTGATCCAGCTGAGGATTGGGCACCGACCACGTCAACGGATCATGCTGATCTACCGGAGGATCGGGCATCGACACCGGCACCTGCTCCGACACCGGCACCAGCTCTACAAGGAGCACCATCTCCGGCAGCAGCAGCGGCTTCGGCACCTGCACCAACACTTGCATTTGCATCTTCTCCGGCCCATGCAACGACATTCGAACGAGCAGTTGCACCGGCAATAGACTGGGCTATAGTTCGCACTTCATATACCAAAGTCCTTACAAAAACCGAGATGTCCACCTTCTTGGTAAGCATTGGTCGCCCAAGTGCTTCGTTCTTTTTTCTTTCCATGTTGTTTCACATGATTCACTGTGTTGATCTAACTGTTTGTCTTCTTGTTTGCAAATAGAGAATTCCTAGAGCAACGAGGGAGTCGTTCAACAATCCGGGCGACTGTGGCCAAGTTTCTCTTACCATGCGCAGCCTTGGTGTGAATGAACCTGCTCAATATACCATAAGTACAAAGTATGGTCGCATGATGATTGATGCTAAAGGATGGTTAAGGTTCAAATCTAAATCATATCTTGCGGTAGGGGATGATGTCAAAATCGAACTTTCTCGGCAAGGAGAGCTGGTCCAAATCAACTTTGAAATTCTTTAGTAGCAGCACGCAACTACCGAACTGATCTATCCTCCGAGAGATTTTGATGTAATAATCTGGCATGGTGAAACAAGTGTCCTGTGTGTATAAGTAGTACGACAGTATTATTTATCACATGGTATATCGTTGATAGAATTGCAACTCTCATTGCTGGTTAGAACTGTCGTTCGATTTCATTCCAACAGCTGCCGTGCTTTATTCAATTTTGTGTATTCGCCTTGCAACAACATCTAAAACCAGCACCATACCGATTGCTTGCAATATGAAAAGCGCTGAGGTAGAACACATGGACCCCCAAACATGCAGGGTGGGCCTGCGGCCCAAAGTCCAGAACCGTGAGCCTGTCTGAGTATTATGTTCTCAGCTGAACCCCCATAATGCCCATGCCTTGCACGTAACATCAAGATGCATTTGTATGAGTATTTTATCTTGTGAGAGAAAAGGATGAACGAGGGAAGGCCTTATTTGCAAATGTGGAGAGGTGTGTGGGTAACTTTTTGCAAAATTGCCATAGTTTCCTTCCTACCCGTCAGATATAAATCGAACGACCTATATTGCAGGATAGCAGGCACACCATCATCACCAACTCGTCTATACTGTGTTCAAAACAACTCTATTTTTTATAATTACATATGTTATATATATTCCCCTTGATTTTTCTTATGTATAAAGTTGTGATATACTATAAAAGATTTGTATATTTCTTTACAGAGGGAGTATCTCTCTGTCAAAAATATATTTATGTGTAACTAGTTACTCCTGTCTTTCTACTTCCTTTCGCTGATATGTGGGGCATCCGGCAAAGGGGTCCACGTGCCATATGCACAAATTAGAGTGCACAAATGCACGGTAGACACACCCCGGTCGTAGCGCCGCAGTAATGCCCAATGAGCCATCAAATCACAACCCCCTCTTTGTAGCATTAGCAGTAAGCTGGATGGACAAAGCTGCAATATTTCACTGGGCCTGAATGACAGAATCCCCTTCTCCCTCGTCTGCTTGTTCAGAGAAAACCCCCTCTTGGCGATTGCATACAGTTTTCTCATGGAGAACCAGGTACGAATTCTTCATCCATCCTTGATAAATCTAAGTCCCTTGGTCGCGGGTAATCCTAGGATGGCAGCCACCGCCGTTGATGCATTTTTCTTCCTACTGAATCTAGTGTGTTTCATTTGCAGTGCCCAAAGTGCGAGGACCCTATAGGTTTCTGCGCCCTCGGTGAGACACCACACTTGTTCCTTCTCATCCTAACACAGGATTTTAAAATGCGCACAGTATGTTCCTAGAATCCTCTTTTCTATCCGGGAGGGTGGTTTTTTTTTGAACATGTTGTTGACTAATTTGGAAATTTGGATTGCTCTATTTGGATAAAAGGTACTACCAGTACGATGGTCAACACTGACGTGAAGGAGGAAGTTATTTCTAGATTTGGACAGGGAATACATTGTGTTCTTATATTATTTTTCATGCAGTGCATTATTTGCTCTACCAGAACACTTGTACTCAAGATGCTCGGCCTTGCCATAATTGAATACACCAGTTTAATGGTGACAGTGAAGAAAAGCCATGGATATAAGTTCCGAGTTGGGTTCATGAACCAAGAAGATCACTGCTTTTTTTATGGCCGAACTTGGATAAACTTTCTCAAGTGTTACAGACTGAAAGTTGGCGCACGAATGTTGATGGAAATAGCAGAACCTGGTCTCATCTTCACTGCGATCTTCCACCCTAACGTCCTTCCAATTGTTCATCCATGTTAGTTTTGTATCTGGTTCTTGCTTGTTGCCTCGATTACTTCTTAATCCACCTATTCTGTCTAACTAATCACAATTTAACTTTAGAAGTAGCAACGAATCTCTCACGAAGATGCTACTTCTAACTAATATTTTCTTATAATTGGTGGCATGTGTAGATTTTTTAGAGTTAAGCAGGCTGCTCGTTTGTTGTTCTGTAATAACTCGGCTGTTACTGATGGCACTGAAGTTGACTGGGACGACATCCACAAGTTCCTACACTATTGATCGTCTTGAGGTCCTTGTGGGGCATTTCAATGGTGGAAGGCCACGTGGGATATGTGTGCCACTGCGGTACTCGTTGAACGGGTCCAACTGTGTTGAGAAACTTATGGTACGAGCTGTTTTCTATTATATATGTTGTTCATAAACTATTGCTTATACATAGTTTTACAATTGTGGTCTTCTTGAAACAGAAACTGCCCAGTTCTATTGTTCCTATACAGATGCCTAACCATTGTCGGGTCGGACTTGCGCTTGGTCACAACATGATGTTTATGTCGACCTACTCCATTCCTCTTGGAGGCGAAAAGATACTTATTCATGGGTGGTCTCAAATAATGAAGGCTCGTCCATCTTGGAGAATAGGACAGAAGATTATGTTCATGCTTTTCCATGGCTCTAAAGTGAATATCCTGTTTATTGACCACATTGCAAGATGAAGCCACTTTCAGAAGGTTGTGGATGAGCGGGGTGGCGCCTGGGCCTTGTCCCGGGGCTTGGCGGCCTCACCCTTGGTTAGCTGTAGGCAAAGTAGCACTGTTTGAGGCGTGCTTTGTACAGTTGAACCTGTATAAGTACTCATACTGCTTTCAGCTATGGTTGTTAAGTGCCCCTGCTGGTTCAGTTAAGGTTGTTAAGTACTCCTGCTGCTTTTACAGTCTGTCGTGTTTCTTCAGTCCTGTCTTCCTCCAGCCGCCAAAACCAAACAAGCGCCGGCGGGGCCGCCTGCTTCTGCCTCCCATGGCTGGCTGCGCCTCAGCGCATGCATCGCCACCCCACCGTCTCCTAATTCGTTAACACCGACGTCTGAGGCCTCGCCGTCATCCTCCGTGCGCTTTGGTGCGCTCGCCGCAGCGCCACCCTCTCGCGTTGTCAACATGGTCAACACACAATAGGAATCGGCAGAAGTACGTGGAGAGGATGACAGTAGGGGCCCACCATGTCAGCGTATGGAAAAAATAAAATGCTTCCTCCAAGTGTTTTCCTGATATTTGGGACCCACGACATTGTGAGCGTATATAGTCAATAGACAAGAGAACAACACAAGATTGGCTGACACCTGGGACGTAGCTGCTGGAGTAGTATTTTTTTTGTTATTGTTGCGACGGAGCAGGGTTTGAACTGGGCTGTGGCCTATCTAGCCCAGGCTTATATTTTATGTTCACCATGTGACCAGCCCAGCTATTTTTTCTTTGTGAAAATGAGCCCAGTTTATTTTTCTTCAAGAATACCCAATCCAGGCCTACTTATTTTTCTACGCCCTGATGGGCTGCAACTCTTTCAATACGCCTGCAAATATTGAAAGTAATATGAAATGGGTTGTAGATATAAAAACAGATGACAAATTGCAATTACTTTATAATTTCTGAAGTTTTTCACATTTTCAGATTCCTATTTCACTGGGCATTAACCCAATTTAAATATATCTTCAAAGTACTTTAAATATGGCTCGCCATTTTAGTATTAAAAATAGTTTGGAACCCACAGAAATATGCGAAATTGGCCCTGGCCAACAAAAAATGGACTGCAATAAATTGCATAAGAAGTTGCAATGAGCTATATATAAATTATTAAAAAAAGAGGGAATGGTCTGACTTGTGGGCCTATTAAGTTGATGCGTATGCAAGATTTTTTTAGTTATTATATACGTCAACAAACGATTCTAGCAAACGTAACCGTTAGATGTCAATCCAACGGCCGTCGTGTTTCTTCAATCTCTGATCTTCTTGCTCCAGCCGCCAAATCCTGCGCTGGCGGGACCGCCTGTTCCAGCCTCCTGTGGCCGACTGTGCTACCGCGCAGGCCTCACCGCCCCCTACTACTCCCACCGCTGGCCAGGGCATCCCTCTACTCACCCACACCCCCTGTTATTCTGCGGCGATGGTAGCCTCACACCGCAGCCGAACCAGTGAACCCTCGTAGTCCTCTCCGCGCGGGCTTCCACTACCGCGTCTTCCCTGGCTCCGCGTCATCCCCTTCCTAGGCGTCGCCGTCGTCCACCGCCCTGGTGCTCTCGACGTGGCATGGTCAATGTGGTCAACGACCAACTTCCATCGGAAGAGTACTGTACCTGGAGAGGCTGACAGCTGGGTCCATGGCAGCCGCAAGGAAGTGCCTCCTTATTACGAGTAAAATAATTATTCCTCCACATGACAGTAGGGACCCACCGGACGAGCTACCGTATTTCGCGAAAAAAGATTCCCCCTAACTACTGGGACACACCGGATGGGCCACCGTATTTTGCGAAAAAAAGTTCCCCCTGCTGTCAGCTCGGACCCACCGGAAGTGCCTCACTATTACGCACAAATAAATGAATAGTCCCCCTGCTAGCTAGGACCCACCTTAGTGGGAGGCTGACTTGTGGGCCTACTAAGTTAACGGGGACGGAGGGCTTTGTCAACTTAGTCAATATGAACGATTCTAGCTCCAGTGACCGTACGATGTCCATCCAACGGCCGTAGTGCTTCTTCAACCTCTGGTCTTCTTGCTCCAGCCGCCCAAACCAGCGCGAGTCGTGTCGCGTGCTCCTGCCTCCCGTGGCCGGCTGTGATGCCGCGGAGGCCTCACCGCCCCTACTACTCCCACCGCTAGCCAGGGCATCCCTCTACTCACCCACACCCCATGTTATTCCGCAGCGACGGCAGCCTCACACCGCAGCCGAACCAGTGAACCCTCATACTCCTCTATGCGTGGGCATCCACTGCCGCGTCTTCCCCAGATCCGTGTCATCCCCTTCCTAGGCCTCGCCTTGTCCACCGCCCTGGTGCTCTCGGCACGGCGTGGTCAACGTGGTCAAGGAACGACTTCCATCGGACGTGGACTGTACGTGGAGAAGCTGACATCTGGGTCCACAGCCGCAGCAAGGAAGTGCCTCCTTATTACACGGAAAATAATGATTCCTCCACCTGACAGCAAGGAACCACCGGATGGGCCACCGTATTTCGTGAAAAAAAATGTTTCCCCCTGACTGTTGGGACCTACCAGCTATATCTTCGCACGCAAGGAAGTGCGTCCATATTACGGGCAAAAAAATGATTCGCCCCTGACTGCTGGGACCCACCAGCTACATCTTCGCACGCAAGGAAGTGTCTGATAGTCGGGACCCACCTGGTCGAAGCGTACGTAGCATTGTCATTCTGGTCGCGAACGTGTACTACATACGGGCTAGGTTTCGAACACCTACTCGCGCATACGTACGACCAAGGCTCGTGTACATGGCTGCGTCGGAACGAAGAAACAACGTCGTCGTCGTGTTCATGGGGAGCCAACCGGATGGGTCAGAACGGAATGCGTCGTCGTGTTCATCGGGAGGGCTTGGACGGAACAGCCGATGGAAACGAGGCCTGGCGTACTGCAGAACAGAGGAAACAGCCTTGTGTTCGACCGGCCACGTTCGAAACGGGATCCTGTTCATCTGGAGGGGTCTGGCGTACCGCAAAACAGAGGAAACGGACTTGTGTTGGACCTCCTACGGTCGAAACGGGGTCCTATTGATGGGGAGGGGTGTGGCATACCGCAAAATGGAGGAAACAGACTTGTGTTGGAGCGCTACGGTCGAAATGGGGGTCATGTTCATCGGAAGGGGTGTGGCGTACCACAAAATGGGAGTCCACAGGATACAGTTCATCTCCACCGTTGACCTCCTCCAGCATCCATGGGCTATTGTTCATCCACCGTCGACCTCCTCCAGCATCCACCTGCGATTGTTCATCCATGGGCTCCTGTTCATCCAGTCTCCACCGCGCGCTACTCCATCGGCTACTATTCAACCAGCCCTCTACACGGGCTACTGTTCATCCAGCCCTCCACGGGCTACTATTCATCCAGTCCTCCACCGGCTACTGTTCATCCAGCCCTCCACGGGGTCGTCCTGTTCATCCAACCCTCCACGGGGTCCTGTTCATCCAGCCCCAACCGTCTCGATCGATCAGGGTCCTGTTCATCCAGAGGCAACCATGGGGTCCCATTCATCCACCCCCACCGAGAACTGTTCATCCAAACCCCCAGCAACGCTCGCTGTTCATCCAAACCCCCCAGTTGCAACGCTCGCTGTTCATCCAAACACCCAGCAATGCTCACTATTCATCCAGAGGCAGCATCGATCGGCTTCAATTAGCAGTAGTAGCGAAGGAATCACTCGATCGCTCGGGTTCAGTAACGCTAGCCTGCAGTGCAATCGCTCGGGTTCAGTTAGGCGACGCCTCACTCGGGTTCAGTTAGAGCCCAACACCTCGCACCCACGCGCGAACGGTACAAGAGAAACGTGCATCGCTCGGCCCCGACCACCCACCATAAACCGGGAACTCCTCGATATTTTCCTCGCCCTCGCTTCTACCACGGTTTTTTCCGCCATGGACGTCCCAAAGAATGTCATGTAGCTACGTCTCTGGCCCGCCCAGGACGAAAAGCCCATTTTTTGTCATGATTTTTTGTCATAGAAGTAGGAGCCACAACATCTATGATGATACCGGGTTTTGTCGCAATTATCGTCATAGAAGTGTCATAAGTATGACAGGAAAAAAATTTGTTCGGCCCAAAATGTCACGGATGTGTCTTTTTTTTGTAGTGAAATCACATGTATAAAGTAACATAAATACTATTACCTCAATCCATATAGCAGAAGTAACCTCAAGGTTGTGGAGTTCCCAACAACACCAACAACAAAATTGAGTGTGGACATCGTAACCCTAACATATCACTTACTCGTCGTAAGATTCCTGCAGCATAAGACGTTGCAGCCATGTAGGTCAGTACATTGAATGTAATGGCAAATTCACACCATAGGATAATGATGAATAATAGCTATCACTACATGCATGTTTGGCTGGTGGAGGCTCTAAGTTAAATTTTTGCATAAAGCTAATTTTTCCCTACAACAAAGGAATAAATTTTATTTAACTACCAAATGTATGTCATTAAATGAGAAGGTTCCTCCAACTCAATCCCAAAGTAATAATTATAACCCAACAATTTCCTTAAATAGAGTGATGAGATCAATCAATAATCCAAGTACCAGGTACTCAAGATGTCCATAACCGGGGACACGACTAATCATGATTAGTTTGTACACTCTGCAGAGGTTTGTGCACTTCTCCCCACAAGACTCGATCGCCTCCCTTGAAGTCCTCGCACTGCCAGGTGTTTGAGAACGGGATGACCGAGACACGGTCTTTCAGAAACATTTGCTCTCTACTTTGGGCGGACCAGTACACCTACAATCCCCCTACATCTGCTAGTCCAGCTCTTCAAGAGCTCACACAACTTACTCAACTATGCCAGAGCCGATAATGGTTTGTGGCTGCACACGGAAGTTTCTAGCATGAATAATCGTATGATCCCTTTGAGCCTGGGTGACATTCCTTAGGGTGATCACACGGGTACTCTGGGATCCCCTTGGGATCACTGGGTTCTCCAGGTGCCTGGGCAAACCACTGGGTGCTCCAGGGTGCCCCAACCAATCCACCCAGATGTGTATTAAAGTAGCCACCTTAAGTTTCCCTTAGTTAACAATATCTCTCCCATCTTTCAAGAATTCTCTCAAACCAAACCACGTCTACGAGCATAGCATAGTAGTATAAGCATAACTTAGTAACACCCAAGGGTTCGAATATAAGACAATAGGTTCCTAGCTCATCAACTACTTCCCAGTACCCACAAGTTATGAGGCCTACTCATGCAATGTTTGAGGGCTGAAGTTAATGCATAAAAACTGGGTATGAAAATATGATCAAAGTGTGAACTTGCCTTGTACTGTTAATGAAGATCCTTTGCACTCACAACTCCTGATAGTTCTACTCATCACACTCCGTTCATTCTATCGTAAGCAATCAATAGTAACCACGCATAAGCAATCAAGCAAAAGAATCGAAGAAAAGATCTTGAGAAACTTTGAAAACAAGCAATTAACTCTTGCAACAGAAAACAATTTCTAAGACTACCAAGATTAGGTGGATTTGACCTTATCAGAAAGTTTAGGTCAAGATCTTGGATTTGCAAAAAGAATCAATTAAATCGGAGTTATAAAACTCGAGTTATGAACAAAAGAAGTTTGAATTCAAAAATGTTTGAAAACAAATTTTAAACTTTCAAAAATATGTTTAAGTTGTTTATCTGGATAGACGGGATCATAACGAAGAAGTGGGCGTTGGTTTCGTTGGATTTGGATAAATGAGCAAAAAGTTGTGAAGGTTTGAAAATCAAGGACTAATCTATAATAAAAACTATTCACGGATAGGTCCCTGGGCGAAAATTAAATAAAAAAGAAAAATCTAACGAACGAACGTTCGCTAACAGAAACTAACGGACGAATTTGTACGTTAATAGATCCAAACGGGTGTACGCTCGCTATTTAACACAACCTAAATAATAGACCAATCTAGCAAAGAAAACCGAAAATTAAACCGGATCGGGCGGCGGTTATACCAGTTCGCGACAGTTTGGCGGTTTTCGGCGAGAAAACCGGCGGCGGTGGGGACGAACTCTGGCGACAGCGAGACGGTGCGGGCTAGCGGTGGCGGTGCGGAGCAGCGGCACGGCAAGCGGCGGCGTGGCGCGCGACTGCGACGGCGGAGGGCAGCGGCGGACGGCAGCGGCGCGATGCGACGAGGAGAGGGGCGGCGGCGGTGACTTATAAAGGAGGAGGGGCGTGGGGAAGGGGCAGGGGCAGGAGGAGTCCGGGGCAAACACGAACACCGAGGTCAGCGCAGCAGCGCGCCGTGGTGGCGGCGGACTCCGAGTGGAGCTCGGCGACGAGCGGGACACTGGGTCGCGGCTGAGCTGGGCCGGCCCAGTTCGACGAAGATTTTTTTTAAACTCAGACGAAAATAAGATTAAATAGCAAAATAAAAAAATAGCATATTATATATCAGAGTTTTCAGAAAAATATTTTCTACAACATGAACATTTTCTTAGCGTCAAATAAATTCCACATAAAATTAAATAAAGCAAAAGTGCTACTATTGCAATAAAACCTCAAAAAACATTTTAAAATACCAAAATAATTTCAAATTCATTTTTCTCCAATTTTCTGATGTAGGGAATCATTTTACCCTATTTTCCATAATTTTATTTTTGGAGAAAAATAATTTGAATAAAACCCAAATAACTCCAAATTGAAAAATAATTTCAAAGGGACTTTAAATTTGATTCTTTTAAACTTCCAACTCATATTTCATATGATTTGAAGAAGTCATTATATCTTCTCTCATGAAATCATTGAGTTGCATAAAGTTTCTGAATTGGAAATATTTCCAAATGAAATTCAAATCCTTTCAAAACCCCATTCATTTACAATGGAAGAAGTCATGTCATCTTCTCTCTAGGGTTTTGTATTTGAAAAGAATTTGAATTCATGGAGATCAGAAAGAGAAGTGAAAGTGTTGGGAAGGTCATTTTATTCCCTCTCATTCAACTTTCAAAAAGTTTTCAAATTTCACACAAGCAACCACACCACAATCAAACAATCAATCAAAACTGTTTATTTAATATAACATTCCAAAATTTAGAATTTTGGGATGTTACAATTTCATCATCGCAGAGGAACCCCTCGAACAAGAACGCTTCAAGCGACAGCTCATCACCACTGCGCGGAGCCTGAAAAAGAAACAACGGCAGCTTAAAGCCAAATAGGACACGCTGAACGACAGATGAACTAAGGTCCTAGCCGCCGAAGAAGGATACGGCTTTGAGCGCCACCCAAAACGGAGGCTACTGCCACAATTGGACGACGAGGCCCCTGCGCCAATACCATCAAAATGCAATCAGGCTGATCAACCGGACCGACCACCACGTGGACGGGACAAAACAGCTAATCATGCCAAACACCAGCCCGCGCCCCCTCACCATAGAAGCAGGGAGACTGTGGCTCCGGCCTACATGCACAACCTATGTCAAGACCTGACCAATAGAGCCGTCCAGACTAGATAAATTTGTGGATCAAGAGGATGTGCCCCAACACGAGATGAAGGCCATCAAGCCTAGTACGACAAACATAACCAAGTCTGGGGTCAGCATCGAACACAGATGTCATCCGAACTCTATCGCAACTTCGCCCGATATAGAGGTGCCGCACACCCCATGTGCTTTACCAATGAGGTAATGCAGAACCAATTTCTGAAAGGGTTCAAACCCGTGAACATTGAGCAATACGATGGAATGACGGACCCCGCCATATGGATTGAGGATTTTCTCTCCACATTCACAAGGCTCATGGAGATGATCTCCACGCTATTAAATACCTCCCTCTAAAGCTGAAAGGATCAGCACAGCACTGGTTGAACAACCTTCCAAAGAACTCCATTGGAAGTTGGGAAGACTTGAAGGATGCTTTTCGGGCCAACTTTCAGGGCACTTATGTCCGGCCATCGGATGCTGATGACCTGAGTCATATCATCTAGCAACCCGGGGAGTCAGCCCACAAACTTTGGAATCAGTTCTTAATTAAAAAGAACCAAATTGTGGAATGTCCGGATGCCTAAGCCTTAGCGGCATTTAAGCATAGCGTCCGTGATGAATGGCTCGCCTGACACCTTGGTCAGGAAAAGCCGAAGACTATGGAAGCCCTTACTGCACTTATGACCCGCTTCTGTGCGGGCGAAGATAGCTGGTTGGCTTGTAGAAGAAACAGTACCAGCGACCCCGGCACTTCTGAGGCCAGGGATGGCAATGGCAGGCCATGATGCAGCAAAAACAAGCGTCAGAACAATAACGAAGAAACAAAGGATACGGTAGTGAACGCCGGATTCAGTGGCTCCAAACACGGTCAGCAGAAGAAGCCATTCAAAGGTAATAGGGACGGTCCATCCAACTTGGACAAAATACTAGAGAGACCTTGCCAGATTCATGGCACCCCTGACAAGCCTGCCAACCACACCAATAGAAACTACTGGGTTTTCAAACAGATCGGTAAATTAAATGCCGAACATAAGGGGAAAGGAACTCAAAGCAAGGACGATGATGAGCCTCGCCCGCTGAACACCTGTGGACAGAAATAGTTTCCCCCCAAGGTGAAAACGGTGAACATGATCTATGTCACCCACATCCCCAAGAGGGAGCGTGAATGCACATTAAGGGACGTCTATGCCGTAGAGCCTGTCGCCCCAAAATTCAACCCATGGTTGGCTTGTCCGATCACTTTTAAATGCAGGGACCACCCAACCAGTATCGGTCACGGAGGTTCGGCAGCCCTGGTACTCGATCCTATAATCGACGGATACCATCTTAATAGAGTCCTTATGGACAGCGGCAGCAGACTCAACTTGATCTACAAGGATACTATCCGTAAGATGGGTATCGACCCGTCAGGAATCAAGCCTAGCAACACTACCTTTAAAGGAGTGATACCCGGCGTGGAGGCCCGCTGTACGGTCTTATTAACAGTAGAAGTAGTATTTGGCTCTCCAGACAATTCCCGAAGTGAAAAATTGATCTTCGACATCGTCCCTTTTCGAAGTGGTTATCATGCACTGCTCGGATGAACAACTTTCGCTCGCTTTAATGTAGTCCTGCACTATGCTTATCTGAAGCTAAAAATGCCTAGACCTCATGGCGTCATCACAGTAAATGGGAATACGGAGCGCTCCCTTCGTACTGAGGAGCATACCGCGGCCCTAGCAGCCGAAGTACAGAGCGGCCTCATCAAGACGAAAAACTCATCGGTCATTAAGACCCACGACACTACTAAATGTGTCTGAACCGTGTTACAATGCGGTAGCTTGGTGGAAAGCTCGAATAGCAGTTTAGCCTCCGCCATTGTCCCATAAGGTTGCGGTATATGTACTTCGCGTACACAACTACGCCCTTAAAATACCTTGGGCAACGCCGGAGGCACACTGTAGAAGGTCTATAGTATGGCTTGACCCTATTCAGACCTCAAATATTCTTCTACTACAGGTTTGTTAAAGAACCTACCTGATCTACGGTCGCGCGGGACTTTTTTTCTAGGTTCCTATTTTTAACAGACGACCATCGACTCCTCCCCTTCAAGGATATCTCACTAAGGAGAAACGGCGCAGACTGCAGTAGGGCATCATTGGGATTTTTAAACCATTTCATTTAGGCTCTGTGTAAATCTTTCCCTTGTATAAACTTCTGGCATGTAAAATGACCTCGATGTTTTTGGCATTAGCTGTAACAACAGGACTCGACATATTAATCAGGGTATAAAGGAAACAGCTGATCACCACTTTGTTTGGTAATCATTTTATTTTATATTATCATCTATGTTCCCTCCCTACCTCAGACTGCCGCACGTGCTTTAGTCCGTCCTTAACACTGTGGGTTGTATTCGGCCCTGAACACCTATAGGGAACTCTTCGGTGTCCCGGATATTGCATTATATGCATTGGCTCCAAATCATGTCTTTGGTCTATATTGGGTTGCCCGGCTCCTGTGCTTACCACCTTACGTTCCACTCGTTCGGCTAAGGTAGCAAAGGGAGAACTACTGCGATTGTATTTCTGGTTCGTACGGTCAAGTACCTCAGTAGAGAAAGCCGAAAACTGACTGTCATGATAGGCGGGAGTTGGTCGGCGATTCGGCGACCTAGTATTATACTACAAATCATTAGCGATTCACCCCGTGTTATACGAGGGGCTGGTCTTCGTCCAACCGCATGGAAAAGGCACCATAGTCCAGATAGCCGCACACGCACAAGGGGCTAGTACTTAGCTCCACAGTCAAACTCCTATGGCTAAGTGAAAGTAATAAAGCCGCATAGTCTGATTACCTAGTTCGCCTCGTGGAAACCTCCTTTACGAACCAAGACATTGGATAAAGTGTGTTCACGCGTTACGCCGAACACCCCTGTAGCATCTACATAGGGGCTGAAGCCGACGACTAGCAACTTTCAGAAATATAACAACAAACGGCCACACAGGAGAAAAAATTGCTCGAATAGAAGGCGCGGAAATAGATATATAAACAACATGGGTTCATAACATAGTTTGCACAACCCGAACACATTTAGTCGAATATTATGTCCTTAGAGCATTGACCCTCTATCTCTCGGGCTCCTTCTAGGACGTCGCCAAAGTACCTCTCCGGCTTTCTATGATCTTTGCCCTCGGGCGGGCCTGCGGTTGCCGCTTCGGTGGCCTTCATCTTCGCCCATTGCATTTTGATGTGGGCGAAGGCCATCTGGGCACCCTCTATGCAGGCCGAGCGCTTAACGGCATCAATCTGCGGCTGCGTGTTGACAAGCCTCTCCACCAAACCAAAGTAGCTGCTCGAGATCGGCTCGGTCGGCTAGAGTTGGATTATGAGGTTCTTCATGGCCAAGCCTGCCACCCTATGCAGCTCCGTCAGCTGCTTTAGCTGGTTGTTCAACGGTGTTGGGTGTTCCGGAGCGAGAAATTGCGACCAGAACAACTTCTCGGTCGAGTTCCCCTCCTGGGCTCAGAAGAACTGTGCGGTATCAGCGGCACTCTTCGGAAGATTCGCAAACGCGCCTGGAGAACTCCACACTCGGTTGAGCAAAGTATAGCTCTGACCTCCAAAGATACTCTGCAAAAGACATGCCTTACCAGCCGCTAACTGCCTCGCCTGATGGATCTCGTCACGAGCACTCCGGGACTCGATCCGTGCCTCTTTGGCATCATGGAGAGCCTTGGCAAGCTCGGACGACTGGTCCAAAGTCTTCTGCTCCAAGGTTTTGCATTTGCTGATGGCATTCTTCAGCTCCTGCTCGACTTCGGCCAACCGAGCTTCGTGTTGGCGACGCGCAGCTTGCTCGGTCTTCAGTTCTGCAGCCGCTTTGCCTTATTCGCCTCCGCCTCTTTCTTGGCGTGGGCAAGGGCACCTTTGAGGGTCTCGACCTCGGCTGCGCCAGCTGTGATCATACCCAAAGCATTCCATGAGTTAACCTAAAATATACATATCACTTCTAATATAAAAATACATTCCTTCTTAGTGTTGTACGCATACCTTGCGTCTCGCCGAATCGCTTATTAATGCGGTCGAGTTCCTCATCTTCCACATGAAGCTTTCGACGGAGTTCGGAAACTTCGGCGGCATGGGCGGTCACCGCCAACATGTAAGCCTGTTACAATAACAACACAGTATGTTACTCTCCCGAATACTATATGGATCCTCTGTCCATTTTTTTCAAACCGGACAGAGCCTCAGGGGCTACTGTCTTTATACAGGTTTATTATTTTATATGAAAAGCTTTTAGAACATTACGTCGCATACCTCAAATCCTGTCAGTAGGCTACAGAAGGCTTCATCCAGTCCATTTTTAGCAGACTGAACCATCTCCATAACCACACCCATCAGGGTGCGGTGCTCCTCCACGACGGAAGCACTTTGCAGTGCTTCCTCCAGGGCGTTGGGCGCCTTCGGATTAATGGAGGCTGCCGATGGAGCTTGTGCTCCTCCCCCCCTCTTTCGAAGGGGGTTGCTTATCCGATCCCGGAGCCGTGCTGGTCCGGAAGGATGTTCGGCTGGGTCCTGGATTGTGGGGGCTCCCCACCGTTGGTTGTCATAGGGGCCGCCTCCCCTAGGTCTTCAGCGACCGAGGTATTAACCTTGGGCGCTATCTCGATGGTTCCGTCCACTCCCCCCGGCCAGGAGATGTCCTTTGAGACAACACTTAGGTGTCCTACATGGCGATAGGCGAGGGGCTCGCGGCAGCGTGTTGCTCTCTGCCATTTCGGGCGACAGAGAATTCCCCTCCGATAATGGAGTATGCGGGAGCTCGCGGGGAGTGCTGAAGGGCAAATAAAAAAATAACTTACATAATGGAAGCAAGTAGACCGAAGATAAACAATAAGTTTATGAATACTTACGATTAGGCTAGGTGCTTCACCCTGGGAGGTTTCTGGGGGACTAGTTCGGACTCTGAGTCCGAACTGTTCGGGAGCATCAGTTTCCCTCTCTTGGGCGCCTCCCCCTCCGGGTCTTTGGAGGCCGCCCTCTTCTTCTTCCTCCCCTTACGGGGGGAGTCACTTTCCACCTCCTCCTCCTTTTCTTCCTCGTATCCCTCGTGGGAAGAGAGGGCTACAGTCTCTCTGGACACTGTGTCTGAAGGACCTTTGTGGAGGGGGCCGCCCTTGGCCTCCTTGCCTTTCTTCTTCTTGGCCTTCTTCTCCGACACCTGATAGGGCGCTAGGACTAGCACCTCCGTTAGCTGGGGTGTGGTTGGGTCCTCAGGCAACTGTGCGGGTAAATTGATCTGCTCCGCCTTTGCCGTCCAACCCTGTACGAAAAGCAGGCAATGTAATCTTTATTATATCTGAAGTATTGACCAAATAGGTCTTCAGAAAGATTATGCTTACCGTTGTGGCCGGGTTCTCGATGTCGAGTCCGATGTCCTCGGTCTTCTTTGGCCACTTCTTCTGAGCCTTGAAGAGCTGCTTCCATATATCTTCGTGCATGGTGCCGAAGAAGCGCTTCAAGGCCCGTGGCTCCTCCAGATTGAACTCCCACAAGGGGGAGGCCCGGAGCTGGCAGGGAAGGGTGCGGCGGAAGAGCATCACTTGAATCACGTTTGTGAGATCGGTGTTTGCACCCAACATGTTAGAGATGCGCGTCTATAGCATCTGCACCTCTGGTTTGGACCCCCAATCAAGGCCCTTGGCGGTCCATGAGGTGAGTCTCGTGGGGGTCCGGATCTAAAGTCAGGCGTGGTCACCCAGTTGGCGTCGTGGGGTTCGGTGATGTAGAACCACTCCTGCCGCCATACCTTGACTGTCTCTATGAATGCCCCTTTGGGCCAGACGGCATTGGGAAGCTTACTTACCATAACCCCACCACAGTCCGCATGCTGTCCGTCAACCACCTTCAGCTTCATATTGAAGACCTTGAGCCACAGGCCGAAGTGTGGGGGGATGCGGAGAAGAGCCTCACACACGACTATGAAAGCCGATATGTGGAGGAAGGATTTTGGGGCTAGATCATGGAAATCTAGCCCGTAGTAAAACATAAGACCCCAGCAAAGGGGTGGTGGGGAAATCCTAGCCCCCGAAGGAAATGGGGGATGAACACGACCCTCTCACCGGGCTCAGGAGTAGGAATAACCTGATCTTTGTCAGGGATCCTATGCGCGATATCCGCGGACAAATAGCCCGCACTCCGGAGATCCTTGACGTCCTTTTCAGTGACGATGGAGGCCTCCCACTTTCCCTTGGAGCCAGACCTAGCCATTGCTGAGAAGGGTGGAGGCGGTGGAGGAGGTCGGAGTTTTGGGCACTGGAGTTTGGAGATTGGGAGACATAAGCTAGAGGAAGGCGTGAAGAAAAAGGAGAGGTCATTACCCTTTTATGGACGGTGAAAATACCAAGCGTCCCCCTCTTAAGCCATAAAACTCGCCTGCTCCCAATGAAATCGTGCGTAAGGTGCGGTTGGATTACCCAAACCATATTGATGAGAATCTCGTAATGGGCGGGCACGATCTCTGTTTTGACAAGACGAGCCAATGGAGGCTAAACCTCGAAACACGAAGCGAGGAGCGTGAAAACGTTTCGAATTGTTGAAAACTCAAGTGTGATGCTTCGTCATAAGAGTTGTCAATAGAGGCACTATTTCTATTTGGACGCCTTGCCTTCATGGCTAAGGGTTGTATTAATTATGCAGAACCGAACACAATCCCTTTATGCAGGAGGCTTAATTAAAATACTCGGGAGGAGGAACCCGCCTTGCAATGTTGAAGATAATCCGCATGCCAAACACATCGTCATCGAAGACTACTTCAGGGGCTACTGAGGGAGTCCTGGATTAGGGGGTCCTTGGGCGTCCGGTCTATTCGATATGGGCCGGACTGATGGGCCGTGAAGACAAAGCAGAAGATTATCCCCCGTGTCCGGGTAGGACTCCTATGTGCGTGGACGGCAAGTTTGGTGTTCGGATGTACTATTTCCTTCCTCTGCAAACCAACTCTGTACAACCCTAGGCCCCTCCGGTGTGTATATAAACCGGAGGGTTTAGTCCATAGAGGGGATGAGAAGAATCATAGGCTAGACAGCTAAGGTTTAGCCATTACGATCTTGATGTAGATCAACTCTTGTAACCCTCATACACATCGAATTTCATCAAGCAAGATGTAGGGTTTTACCTCCTTTAAGAGGGCCCGAACCTGGGTAAACATTGTGTCCCTATTGTCCCTTGTTACCATCAATCCTCAAACACACAACTTGGGACCCCCTACCCAAGATATGTAGGTTTTGACACCGACAGCAGGTTATGGTATAAGCTTCTCACAAACCAGAGCTTCTCACAATAAGCTTCATGGTTCCGGTAGGAAAACGTGTCACCTTTGTGGACAAAACGATATTCGTCGCCTCTTCTTGCTTTCAATTTTTTTCTGGTGTCAACATAGAACAACATGAGTGTCGTGTTAAATTTTGGAATTTTTTGGGGATCGTTCGGACATTTTTATACATTAACTGGGTTTTCTATGCATTTATGTGCATAACTCAGATTTGAACTACATGCACTTGCTCCAGTGCGTATAAATTGGTTGAAAAATCAAATATGTGTCCTTGGGTGCATGCTTATGTCCCATGCAAGAAATGGGAATGAATGTCAAACACCTTGCCACTATCGCTCGGCCACAAATGTTGAGATACTTTGCTTTTAAATTCTAGTAAATCCAAAACTCATCTGAAATTCATGAAAATTGGCATGCTATCATTGAGCGGCATCAACATGCCATGGTAATTTTTTTGTCCCATTTGGGGCAGGTCTGGTATAAGCTTCTCAGAAACCAGAGCTTCTCACAACAAGCCTGATGGTTTTGGTAGGGAACATGCCACCTTTTGGGATGAAACGATATCCGTTGCCTCTTCTTGCTTTCAAAATTTTCTTGTGTCAACATAGAACAACATGAGTGTTGTGTTAAATTTTGGAATTTTTAGGGGTTCATTTGTATATTTTTATACATTAACTGGGGTTTCTAGGCATTTTATGTGCATAATTCAAATTTGAACTACATGCACATGCTCCAATGCATATAAATTGGTTGAAAAATCAAATATGTGTCCTTGGGTGCATGCTTAGGTCCAATGCAACTAATGGGAATGAATGTCAAACACCTTTGCCACTGTCGCTCGGCCGCAAACATTGAGATATTTTGTTTTCAAATTCTAGTACATCCAAAACTCATCTGAAATTCATGAAACTCGGCATGCTATCATGGAGCAACATCAACATGTTGTGGTAAAAAATTGTCCCATTTGGGGCAGGTTTAGGTATAAGCTTCTTGCAAACCAGAGCTTCTCACAACAAGCCTGATGGTTTCAGTAGGGAATGTGTCACGTTTGGGGATGAAACAATATCCGTTGCCTCTTCTTGATTTCAAAATTTTTCTAGTGCTAACATAGAATAACAGGAGTGTTGTGTCAATTTTTGGGATTTTTCGGGGTTTGCTAGGATATTTTTATATATTAACTGGGTTTTCTAGGCATTTTATGTGCATAATTCAAATTTGAACTACATGCACATGCTCTAGTGCAGAAAAATGGGTTGACATATTAAATGTGTGTCCTTGGGTGCATTCTTAGGTACCATGCTAGAAATGGGAATGAATTTCAAACACTAGGGCACTTGATTGAAATGTTGAGATACTTTGTTTTTAAAATTCTAGTAAATCCAAAACTCGTCTGAAATTCATGAAACTTGGCATGCTATCATGGAATGGCAATGGTATTTTTCGTGGCCATTTTGAGAGAAGACGCACTCGAATAACAGCCAACAAAGGCATTTTGAAACTAATAGCTGTCACTTTAACATCTCAAACGTTTATATAATTTAAATCGTGTGCGTTCTGTTAACCATTCACGTGACGCCACGCGCCATTCTTTAACTGGCTAGGAGGTTATGTGCGAACATCTCCTTGACTAAAAGGAGGCCTGCGAGCGCAGTTCGGTGCGCAGGCTGACCGAGAGGCGTGCAAGCTGTCCTACAAAGCACAGGCTCACCGGGAAGCGTGTGAGCTGCAAGCTGCAGCTCACTGGGAAGCGAGCCTTTTGACTTCCATGGCCGCCCGCCTTGCTTGCATCCTCTCCATTAATGGCGTCTGAGCCGCTGTTTAATATGGGCGGCCTTACTGTTCGCCTCCCATTCCCCTCCCGCAGACCTCCACCAACATCATGGCACAGAAGGATCATCTGCCACTAGTGTTCTAGTTTGGTGAAGTCGACTCCGAGCCAGAGGAGATAGAAAATAAGGAGGAATGGGGCCTCATGGACATGGCCCTGAACGAGCTGGCCGCGACGGTTGCTGCCTCAGGGCCCGTCCCAGCTCCCATCCCTGCGCTCGCGCTAGCGACCATCCCCGTAGCATTGATGGGCTGGTCATCGAGCACTATTGCAGAGCTAGAAGCCGCGGGCGTCAGCGGGGTCTCCGCGGACCCGCGCGAGCTCGTGTACATGTCAGCGCCAGTACCCATGCGCGCCGCTGCACCCACTGCGGCGCCGGTTCCCGTGTGTTTGCCTGCACCCGCCGCGCCCGGGCCCGTGCGCGCGCCGCCCTCAGTGGCATGGGATGCCGCCGTCGACCTTTAACTCGTAGCGCAGCGAGTTGCCTTCCTCCCGCACCCTGCCCGTCCATCACGCGATGACATGATGTTTGATTTCCAGGTGAAGAACATTCGGTGCTGCTGTTGACACCAGATTTTGGCATGGTCAAAAACGTAACTGAGAAGGCCTCAAATGGAAAAGTGTTCAATATGAAAGTTGTGGGCCTCCTCGAGGCGATTGATTTTTATATAAAATTCATACAAATCCAAGGTTGTATGTCGATTCTAGAGCCAAAACAGTAGGCTGCTGTCAGACAACTGGGCTAGGCCGGATCATCCGGGCCTAGAGCCGGATATCCGGGCCGGAGGTCGTGAGAAGTCCGAGTTTGGTTAGATTTTGATGATTTGGACGGCAAGGCAAGTCCTTTTCTTGTACAGGAAGTCCATCCGCTTCTTATATGGATAAGAGGTGATGGCCGATTGAACAACAACACACAATCGAACAATCATCTACCACTTTTATCTTTACTTTTATCTCTCTCCCTTGTTCTTCTTCTTCCTTGTTCTTCGTTCGTTCTCCTTCATTGCAGGGCGGTGAACCTCGAGGCCCTAGGGGCAATCTGGTCGACCTAGGGTAGCCCATAGCCGTCGCGCGCCCTGACGGGGTCCCTCCCGGGCGTTTGGGGTTTTGGGTCTACAAAAGCGCCCGCTGGATTGTCTTGCGTACCGCGCTTCTGGCGGGTCTCCTTCACGTGAGCTACGGTGCATCACCCTCGGCATTGGAGGTACACGGTGACGTGTTCATGTGCGAACACACTTTTTGGCGACTCCGCTGGGGACAAAGCTTTGAACGGTCTCCGTCTCGTTCTTTCTACGAAGAGATCGTCATCTAGGGCTTTGCAAACTACAATGGTAATATGAATACCCAATTCCCTACTATAGATGCAAATATCTCATATGGTGTTACTAGATCATTCAATGACTATACACTATCGGCCAGCCCTAGTTTTTTCAATCATGCATCTAATTATGTGCATAGGCCGATTCAAAGTAGTTTACATGCTTCAAGTTCTTATGATACTAGTAACGTGCACCATATGTACTCCAACTCTCATGCATCGGCAACCCCACAAATTCATATGCCGATGAACAACATGGTGAGTTTGGTGAATCAAGTTGAAACACCCCATGTAGGAACTTCCAATAACACGCAACAAAGTGTTTCACCCTTTTATTCATCGGCAACTAATTTGCAACATGTTAATCCAAACATGCCGATGGATGGGACAATTGGCCATGCTACTACTAGCTATTCGGCCAATTACTCTCAATCATCATATGCTATGCCTTATGTCAGTAATTTTTCGTCACCGTATACAACTGTAGATGCTCGTAATTCGGCTCTGCACCTTCATGGTCATAGCCGAATAAGTGAAAAATTTCCAGGAGTGCACATGCCATCATCTAATATTGTAGCATATGATGCATCCTTTACGCAATTGCATAATTGTCGGCAACACCTCATTGCCGAAAAAATCTGAAAATATTGCGGAGCAATCCCTTACAGAATGGGAAGTGGCTACGTTAAAAAAGGATATAGCCCGAAATAACAAAATTAGTGCTCTTTGCCTTGAAGAACAAGATAAGGGGCTAGTTCCTGATTATAATGCAATAAGAGTTAGAGTTTTGCAAGAAGATGAATCTTTGCCAATTGATAGAATTGGTCGGCAAAAATATGGTTCTACAACAATGGATACGCCTTCACCTAGTACTATATCATATTATACACCCCCAACACAATTGCAAGGTTTCGGCAACACCCTTGTGTCATTGCCGAAAGAATCTAAAAGCATTGGGGGGCAATCATATCTGGAGTGGGATGAAGTTGAGAAAAAGCTTAAAGCCAATTTTGCCGCTCACCGCCAGAAACAAACAGAAAAAGAATTGGCTCAGATAAAAGAATCATTGCCAATTGTTAGTATCAATGAAAAGAAGGATGATTCGGAACATGAAGGTGCTTTGGTTCAAAAAGCCAAATCAAGTAGTATATATTCTGAATCCATCAAATCCAAAGAGGCAAGCATTATTGAGAAAGGGCATGGCAAGTATAGCAAAACAACCATGCTTGATTTTTCTGAAGTCAATAGAACTTACTTCCAGCCCTATGAGTTTCGTGCCACAGAAATTGACAAGCCTCAAGGACAAGAACAAGTAGTCGAACAAAGTTCGGCTGACATGGATCTTCAAAACAATGATGCATGGAATCAAGAAAAAGATGATGACAAGGTGTTGGGGAGCCATCCAAAGACGGAGCAAGATGTTCTTCAAGTCGCACCACCATCATGCTCTCCCAACATATTTGAAGAGGTATGGCTGTCAACTAATTTACCTGTTTTCAGATTTAGTCACAACTTTATTGTTGATGCATCTATTAGACAAATCCTCATAAGTAATTTTGAAAGACCAATGAAGAAGGGTAATTTAATTGTTAGAAATAAAATTGTTATTGAGCATATCAGTCAACCCATTGCGCCATATATAAAGACCGATAATGACTTGTTGTTGCAGCCAGGGCTTTACCCATTGCTTTATCTAAAGTTCATATCTAATTGGGTAGGTTTGCTTATTTACTACTTGGCTTGCATTTGGTCTCAATTGAGAGATGTATGCTCTAACTATTTTTGTTTCAGAAATTTAAAGCCAAGGTTAAATTCTTTTGAGAAAACCGATGCTATTATGATATCTTATCAAAAGACATCGGATATAGAGTGCAAAACACATTGCATAGCCGAATGGGGAGATTCCAAATCTGAACCATTCGTTTGCTTACCTCCAAAGCCGTTCGCACACCAAGATTGACTAGAAAACAAGAAGATTCCCTTCAATTCAAGCATGTGTGATCAAATATTTAATTTGTTACTGAAAAATAATTACATTAGAGTTCTTGATCACCATGAAAAACCATCTATCCGAGGACGAATGTATTGTAAGTTACATGATTCGGTCAAGCATAATTTTGAGGATTGCAATATGTTTTGTCAAATAGTTAAATCGGCCATTGAAAAAGGACGATTGAAACTTGTTGAAACACAAAGGGATGATCAGTCTATTCCGATTGGTCCTGATGGCAAACGGTTTTGGTATCGGCTGCTTCAAGCCGATCCATCTAAACACGAGAAGGTAAGGCCCATGGGTAATGCGATCAAGCTTTCAAGTATGGAAGTTGTTCAAGAGCACAATGATAATATTCTTGAGGGCGAAAATTCCATCGAGGTTGCACAAAAGATGGCAAATACTGGGGGGCAACGAGAAAATCCAAAGATCGGTGCAAGCACAACCAAATAAAACAAAGGCCGACATAAGCACAAAGGTAAAAGGCCGAAAGTCACTTTCGCACAACTATTGGAAAAATATCAGAAGATAAGTGAGGAGAACAGTGCTTATCAGCCAACTAATGCAAAAGCATCAAGATCACCCCCTAGGTGCAAATCCAAGGGTCGATATTGGCAAGAAGAGAATTTGAATGCAACTTGTTCATATCCTTATTTTGGGCCGCCAATGCCAATGTCGTGGATGCCTCCCTATGCTCACGTAAATCCATATCCATCATGGGACAAGTATGGTACAAGGGCACATTCTCCATATTATTATAAAGCATCTCACCAGTATTATGCAGCTCCAAGAAGACCAACGTTCAATGAGCAGTCATATCTTCAGGACCATTTCAAAAAAGAATCGATCTGGAGCACAAGGAAGAATAAGGAGGTGGTTGAGCAAGTCTACCGCGTCAAAAGAGATGGTCGTAAGAGCGCCACTTCAGATATGATCTCAAATGAAAAAGAGCCAATTAAAGTGTTGACATTGGCTACAAAAGACAATGAGGCAAGTCAATCAAGTGCCAAATCTGAAGGGAAGAAGTTGAGAGTGCCCAAGGTAAAACAAGAATTGCCATTACTTCAAACAAAATCACAGCCGGGGTGCTCGCTCGGCTTATCGTATTGGCAAAAGAAGGAGCTGCAAAAGCTTAGTGCACAAGAACTTGAAAAGAGAAACATGGCATGGGTTCCCAAAGGACATATTCAAAATAAGAATTATGTGCGAGGTTCCTTTACAAGGAGTGCGGCAAAGGTGAAGAAGGAAAAGAGTGAAAGCTACGAAGGACCAAGCCGAAGGTTTCAATATCTTCGGTCCACACATTATCCATTTTCTTCAACAATGTCGTTGATGCCTATGCCATGGAATTCTTCATCAGGTATGATTGGTTACCCTCAATGGGCTTATTTTAATCCATGGATGCAATATAATTTCTTACATCATGAAAGGGTATTACCAAATCATTATATGTTCAAGTAGCTTCACTTTTGTTGCTAATCTAATCTAAATGGCCGATATATATTCATCGTCCAAAGCACGTACAAAATGGCCGATGGAGTGTTGACATCGTGCTTAGAACAAACTTCGTGCAAGTTATTTTTCGGCACACAAGTTTTGCCGAAAAACAGGGGGGCATGGGTTGACACCAGATTTTGGCATGGTCAAAAACGCAATTAAGAAGGCCTCAAATGGAGAACTGATCAAAGTGAGAAAGGTCCATATCGTCAAAAGGAGAAACTTTGACATTTTGGCCATAGCCACCCGATCTCATCTCTAAGGCCGAAGTTGTGTTCGAAGTATTGAGATTTTGTATTCAGAACAATATTCGGCTGATTACGCCCACAAGATGGCATCTGATGTAAAAAGTTACAACTACATAGTTCTTCATCTCTGCATGGCCGGATCATCCTGACCGGGGTCCAGATCATTCGGCCAGGGGCCAAAAAATTGACACAAACAACAGAAGCTAAAAGTTTAAGCGGGATGATCTGGGTAAAGTCCCGGATGATCCGGGTAAAGGCCGAACAATCCGGGCAATCGTCCGGACGTCCGGATAATTTTTTTCTGCTGTAGACTTTGGAAAACGGCCCAAAACACCTTCAAGATGACCTCAAATCGAAAAGTGTTCAACATGAAAGTTGTGCGACTTGTCAAGACAGTTGATTGTGGTATAAAAGTCATCCAAATCCGAAGATGTATGTGGATTCTAGAGCCAAAACAGTAGGCTGCTGTCAGAAAATTGGGCTAGGCCGGATCATCCGGGCCTAGACCCGGACATCCGGGCCGGAGGTCGTGAGAAGTCCGAGTTTGGTTAGATTTTGATAATTTGGACAACAAGGAAAGTCCTTTTCTTGTACGGGAAGTCCATCCGCCTCTTATATAGATAAGAGGTGACGACTGATTGAACAACAACACACAATCGAACAATCATCTACCACTTTTATCTTTACTTTTATCTCTCTCCCTTGTTCTTCTTCTTCCTCGTTCTTTGTTTGTTCTCCTTCATTGCAGGGCGGAGAACCTCGAGGCCCTAGGGGTGATCAGGTCGACCTAGGGCAGCCCATAGCCGCCGCGTGCCCTGACGGGGTCCCTCCCGAATGTGTGGGGTTTCGGGTCTACAAAAGCGCCCGCCGAATTGTCTTGCGTACCGCGCTTTCGGCGGGTCTCCTTCGACGTGAGCTGCGGTGCATCACCCTCGGCGTTGGATGTACACGGTGACGTGTTCGTGCGCGAACAGCTGCCTTGAAGACTTCAGTAACGGCGTCCTGGAGGACGACAACGCCAACGCCAGTACAAACGTTTTAGTTAGAACACCCGTATGCAAACCGACAGCTTCCCCAAGAAGCCAAGGGAAAATGTGTCGAGAAGGATTTGTGCAACTCATCTTTGCAAATGTTTTATATAGAACACCAGTATGCAAAGTGAGAGCTATGGATTATGGGGGATTTCACCGAGTCAGGCGGGAAGCTTGCGCGGGAACCTGCGTGGTTGCGCGGGAACAGGGCTCACCATCGTTTGGCCAAAAAAACGCCCCCGCGCGCTGCTCAAGCTTGCACTCGAAGCCGTCTGTGGCAACAATGTGACAAGACGTGCGACAGGAGGATGAAAGGACACGTACTACGGTTAATAAAAAAATTGCGATTTAATTACCTACTACCGCCGCCCTGGTTTATAAGTAGTCTATGTACTTTTGTGCCAAATTTTGACTAGAGATTTTACTAATAAAATTCGAGTGCATGTCGCCAAAGATTATATCGTTGGATTCGTCTTTGAACATAGTTTACAATTATATAATTTTAGTAACATGCATTAACATTTTGTTGGTTAAATTTATGGTCAAAATACGGCACAGAATATAAAGGGGACTAATAGACCAAGATGGAGGTAGTAGCACACGGCCACTCTCTACACAGTGACGCAACTATCGGCCGGCTTGTGTAGACGACCATTTCCTGCGTGTTCAACTGCTCTAAGTGTTTGGTTGCTCGTGGTTGAGGCTGCCGCAGCACGCTCTGCTCGCATCCCGCCGCGCTCGCTCTGCTCTCACGTCCCTCCGGGCGCTCTGCCCTCGTCCCTCCACGCGCACTACCAATGTTTGGGGCTGGCGCACGATCACATACGTTCGTGCTGCCATTATGCATGAGGTTGTGCCGGGTGCGGCCTGTTGCAAAAACTGCCATGTGGATGTGCCGGGAATCCAGGGCGCCCGACCGCCATTTATTCCTGCGGCCATTTACCTTCATCTCTCGCACGACATGACACAATAAGCACACCCACGATGACACATACAGAGAGGACATCCATTGGTTCCAATGGCGCTCCCCGTGGCTCCAATGGCGCTCCCAGCGGCCGACGATGACAATGGGGTCAGTTCACCACGCATCATGTAGTGGACACCCATGTGAGAGGGAAGGCTCTCTGGGTGGTGTACACGAACGAGCGGGTCACGGCGGAGAGCTCCATCCAGACTATGGAGCAGTTGCTTGCTAAGGACAAGTACCAAGTGGTCAGAGTTCACCAGCGGTCGTGCCGGGCATGATCAGAAGGTTGCCGTCGCCCACTTGTGTGTGTGCCATGACGTCCTCGTCTACCACTACCACCTGACCACAAGGCCTTGCGAGCGTCTCTCCAAGTTTATCAACAAATCCAACTACAGTTTTGCTATGGTGGACACCACCAACGATCTTAACGCTCAAGATTTCGGGCTTGAAATGCCAGAATCTTGTCAACATCCAGGACCACTAGAAGGTCTGGGGCAGTGACAACAACAAACAAAACTCCCTGGTTGACCTCGCCTCGGCCATCATCGACCCCTACTACATGAAGATGAAGGATGAGAGCAAGAAGGACAGGAACGCCTTGCACAGTGTCTGGCATCAGAGACCAGATGAAAAACACGTCAAGTACGCGACCAAGGACGCGTACACAAGCTGCAAGATGTACAGGTAGATCGTTGACATGAGGAAGTGTCTTCTTCCTGCCCCAGACGAGGGATTGAGCCACAGAGCAGTGGCGGGAGCGTCACAAGAAGTAGATGACTAGATCATTTCTCCTAGTTTAGAATGCAAATGATCTTTATAGTCACTTATATAATTGGATGTTTATTTCAGTTATATATATATATATATATATATATATATATATATATATATATATATATATACAGACGGTCTATTCTGCTAATATTAGCAAAATAACTATTCTGCACACCACTTCTGCACTGCACGCTGAACACAAGTGCACGTCATTCTTTGAACCAAGTGTGCTGCAGTACTCACACGAGTGAACTTCTCGTCGGAAAAAACTGCACGCGTTATTTTTTCGGTACTGTTTTTGCTCTAATTTTTAACCGTTTCTCGGAACGAGGCGTGTAATATACCGTTGAAAAGCTATGGATTAAGTGCAACTTCGACATGTTGAACACTTTTCGAGATTCCACACGGTTTAAGAGCATTTTTGAAAATGGTGTGGCGGATGACGAGTGACAGCGAGCGTTTTTTCGCGTTTTTTTCTAAACCGCTCGTCGGAACGAAGCAAATGATATGCCGTTGGATAGATATCGTCGAGGCGCATCTTTTTCATATATAAATCTTTCTCTAATTCGTTACGGTTTAAGAGCAGTTTCAAATTTACTAAATCGCGGAATTCTGTTTTTCAAGTTCTTTAAAAATTTCAGTACTGTTTTTGCTCCAGTTTTTGAACCGTTTGTCGAAACGAGGCGTGTGATACGCCGTTGGAAAGCTACAAACGAGGTGAAACTTGCATATGTTGAAATATTTTTGACATTCCATACGGTTTTAAGTTAATTTTGAAAATCGTGCGGCGCACGACGAGTGGCAGCGGCCGTTTTTTGCAAAATTTTTGTAAACCGCTCGTTGGAATGATTCAAACGATACGCCGTTGGAAAGATATCGACGAGACACAACTTTTTCATTTAGAACACTCTCTCTAATTCCTTACGGTTTAAGAGCAGTTTTGATTTTACCGAAAAGCGGACACTCTGTTCTTCGCGAGACCAAAATCGTCGTATGTACTGCATCGGACAGAAGAACGCACTGTTTCAGACGAAATACCGCACTGCATCAGATAGACAAGTGCATTGCATGGTTTCTTTTTGTTTAGACGTATTTTTTCTTGGACGAGGAAATAAGAACGCACCGCTTCAGATGAAATACCGCACTTCATTAGATGGGCAAGTGCACTGCGTGGTTTCTTTTTGTTTAGACCTATTTTTTCTTGGACGGGGAAAGAAGAACGCACTGCTTCAGACAAAATACCGCACTTCATCTGACAGAGAAGTGCACTCCATGATTTTTTTGTGGGACGCAAATTTTCCCAAACGAGGTGGAGTGCACTTCATGTCGAGTGTTGGCAAACCACAATACAATGAAAAGTGAACCTCAAGACTACCGTAAACGGGCCGCGGCACTACCGAAAGTGTACCGCTTGAGCTTTTTCGAAATTTAATATTTTTTACGTGTGTAGACCGGGCGAGTGGATCGCAGGGACTGAGCAAGTGAACCACATGTAATGAGAAGTGAGCTGCTTTCCGAGGTGTTTTTGTTTCGGATTACCAAGTGAGCCACAAGGGAGTTTTATAGTGAATTGCGCGAGAGGACAAAGTGAGCTTCAAAAACATACATATCCATTCATTTACATAGCCACACTCACATTAGTGAGTTGAACCCAGGAACAGCCAACCGTATAGTCCACTCGACTCTTTTTCTGGGTTGTGCGTGTAGGTGGACATAACCGCATCATCAAAAGAGTTTAGAGGCGACACTAGGACTCCCTTTTCTCCCACCGAAGCAACAGAGCACTGAACGCACCCCGCCATCAGACTGCAATGCGGCCCGAGCGTGACTTCTTTTTACGCAAAAACAAACAGAGCACAGCAGGTCAAAAATAAGATAGCAGAGCTGCACGCGCCCCTCCATCGGACTGAAGTGCACCCCCGAGCAGGAAACTTTGATGCAAAATACGCTGATACATCACATTAAATAAGGTTAAGAAAATGCATCCACGGCCAGGAACTGCAAGGATGAGTTGCAGAACCGCTTTCCCGTGCAAACAGAACGGCTTTGTGGACATTGCCAGGAACAGGTGGCATCGAGCACACGTCAGCGAGCTGCATCTCAAGCTTTTTCGAACCACATGCTGTTAGGAGCTCTGTGCCAGTGCTAGAGGGAGTAGGATGGAGTGGCAAGAAGGGACAGGGGAACTCACCGGCTGTGGAGATATGAGAGGAAGGGAGGAGACAACAACATCTTGGGATAGTCGCTGGGGAAGGGAGATTGGAGGAGGAGCGGCAGTCGAGTGAGCGGTGGTGAAGGCGAACTGCACGGGGTGGAGCAACCAAATCGCTCGGCCCTCGTGCTCCTCTAGATGATGTCGCACAGGAGCCTACGAGGCGGAGCGAGCTCACGGCGAGGGATAAGGAGCCTAACCGGCGGCTACCGATGCGCTCGATCCCGATCTAGATCGAGCTACCAAAGAGGGAAGTGGGGTGGGTGCAGGAGGAGGATGGTGGGGGGCGGCGCGGGTGAGGTGGCGCTCCTACGCAGCGCACGAGGAGGATGGTGGGGCAGCGCAGTATGGGGCAGAGGCTGGCCGGAGGTTGGCGGTGGGAGGGGCGGGGATCGGGAGGGTGCGGGAATGGCTCACGGGGAAGAAAGGTGGGAGGTGGGAGGGCGGCTGCACCTGGGGGAGGCCTGATCCGGTGTTTTCGTGGCGGCAGCGCGGGATCCCGGTGGCACGTGGGGGGGCGGGACGGCGCTGGGTTGTGGGCGGCGGCGTAGGAAGAAGGTGTCAGGGGAGGGGACAGGTTGGGGGAGCTCGAACGGGCAGAAGTGGGGAAGGGGAGGGGAAGCTCGAGGCGGTGGGGAAGGAAGAGCGCGGGGGCGGCGCTGGTGGCATGCACGCAGGCCAGAAAGAGAGAAGGTGGACGCGGCGAGTAGTTGTGCACGGCCGGGGAAGAAGGTGGAGGGAGGTGGGGGTTTGGATCGGGGCAGTAGGTAGGTGTCATGCCGGAGGTGGGGTGGGAGGCAGGTGGGGAGTGTGTTTGGGGTGTTAACAGAATAAGGCTTAGGTGTTATTAGAATAAGGTCTTAAGGGGTGTTATCATAATTAATAGACCCACCCTATATATATATATATATTAATAGACCCACCCTATATATAGATATATATTACTAGCAACTTTATATCATTTTTGGGATTAACTTATTAACATAGTGCCCAGTGCCAGTTGTTGTTTTTTGCTTGTTTTTTACTTTGCAGAATATCAATACCAAACAAAGTCCAAATGCCACAAAACTTTTTGGAGATTTTTTTCTGGCAGGAAGAGACCCTGGAAGCTTCTGGAGGCCACGAGAAGATTGCCAAGGGGTCCTGAGGGAGTCCTAGATTAGGGGGTCCTCGTACAGCCGGACTATGCACTTTTGCCGGACTGTTGGACTATGAAGATACAAGATTGAAGACTTTGTCCCGTGTCCGGGTGGGAATCTCCTTTGCATGGAAGGCAAGCTTGGCAACTAGGATATGTAGATTTCCTTCTCTGTAAGCGACTCTGTGTAACCCTAGCCCCCTCCGGTGTCTATATAAACCAGAAGGTTTAGTCCATGGGACACCAATATTAGAATCATAGTCTAGCTTCTAGGGTTTAGCCTCTACGATCTTGTGGTAGATCAACTCTTGTAATACTCATATCATCAAGATCAAACAAGCAGGAAGTAGGGTATTACCTCCATTGAGAGGGCCAGAACCTGGGTAAACATTATGTCCCCCGCCTCCTGTTACCATTAGCCTTCGACGCACAGTTTGGGACACCCTACCCGAGATCCGCCGGTTTTGACACTGACATTGGTGCTTTCATTGAGAGTTCCACTGTGTCGTCACGATAAGGCTTGATGGCTCCTTCAATCATCCACAGCGATGTGATCCAGGGTGAGGTTTTTCTCCCTGGACAGATCTTCATATTCGGCAACTTCGCACTGCATGCCAACTCGCTTGGCCATCTGGAGCAGATCGATAGCTACGCCCCTGGCCATCAGGTCAGGTTCGGAAGCCTGAACTACACTGCCGACATCCACGGAGACTTGATCTTCGACAGATTCGAACCCATGACAGGCGCGTCGTACAGTCACGATGAGCATGACCTAGACCTACCATCAGACGGTGTTCAGGAAAACGCACCTGCAGCTGCCTTGGCCTTAGATCCTGAGCAGATCGTGCCCTCTGAGGACGGATGGATAGACCCCGCCATGGAGGCCGCACACTAATCGGCGATAGAGCCTAACACAGACTTCGCCTCTGATGAGGTCTGTGTCATTAGACCCTCGGACTCGTCTCTGGCCATAGGCACCGAACCACGCGCATCCGTGCCTATCGAACCCGATTGGGCATCGATCATGGAGTTAACCTCCGCGGATATCTTTCAGCACTCACCTTTGGGAGACGTGCTAAATTCATTGAAATCTCTCTCCCTGTCAGGAGACTCTTGGCCGAACTATGTCTAGCTTGAGTGGGAAGCGGACGACGAAGAAATTAGTTCCCCATCCACCACCCACTTAATAGCCACTGTCGACGACTTAACCGACACGCTCGATTTCGACTCCGAAGACATCGACGGTATGGACGACGATTCTAGAGAAGAACAGGAACCACCGCCCAAAGGGCGCTAGACAGCTACCTCATCATATGATATATATATCTATATATATATATATATATATATATATATATATATATATATATATATATATATATATATATATATATATATATATATATACCCCCAAAGAAAGCAATGGCGATGAGGCAACAGAGGATAATCCCCTTGAGAAGCAATCTAAACGCCGATGTCAGCGGCGCTGCTCTAAGCCCCGCCATAGCAAAAATAACGATACCGGCACAGGAGACAATGGCACTCCGGATAATGCCAAAGACGAAAACAATGCCGCCCAGCCAAGCTTCGAGCAAGCCGGATGGGGGGATGGGCAAGCTAGCCCTGATGAACAAGCAATGGATGAAGAATCGGAGGACGACAATTACATGCCCCTCTCCGAAGACGAGGTGAGCCTCGGCGACGAAGAATTTATCGTGCCTGAGGATCCCGTCGAGCAGGAGCGCTTCAAGCGCCGGCTTATAGCCACTTCAAAAAGTCTGAAGAAAAAACAACAGTAGCTTCAAGACGATCAAGATCTGCTAACTGATAGATGGACCGAGGTCCTGGCAGCCGAGGAATACGGACTCGAGCGCCCAACCAAAAGTTACCCAAAGCGCAGGTTGCTACCTCAATTCGAGGAGGAGGCACTAGAGCCTACACTACCAGCGCAGGATGCGGCTGACCAGCCACCTCGTGGCCGAGACAAAGTGGCGCATCAACCCGAACACCAGCACGCACCCCGTCGCCAAACAAACAAAAACACGAAGGCCCGGGGCTACATGCATGACTTGTGAGACAAATTGGAAAACAAAGCAGGGCAGTCAAGATCGATCTACGGATCACGGGGGCGTGCCTCAATGCGTGACAATAACCGTCATGCCGGATATACTAAATACAAATCCGGCCGGGCCGAATACAACAGACCAGACTCATTTGAACTGCGTCATGATGTAGCCCGGCACATAGACGCCGCACATCCCCTATGCTTCACTGACGAAGTAATGGATCATGAATTCCCAGAAGGGTTTAAGCCCATGAATATCGAGCCCTACGATGGGACTACAGACCCCGCAGTATGCATAGAAGATTTCTTTCTCCACATTCACATGGCCCGCAGGGATGTTCTACACGCCATCAAGTACCTCCCACTAAAACTCAAGGGATCGGCTCGGCATTGGCTGAATAGTTTGCCGATAGACTCCATTGGAAGTTGGGAGAACCTGGAAGATGCATTCCTGGATAACTTCCATGGCACTTATGTGCGACCACCGGATGCTTATGATTTAAGTCACATAACCCAATAGCCCGGAGAGTCAGCCAGGAAATTCTGGACTCGGTTCCTAACTAAGAAGAACCAAATTGTCGACTGTCTGGATGCCGAAGCCCTAGCGGCCTTTAGGCATAACATCCGTGATGAGTGGCTTGCCCGACACCTCGGCCAAGAGAAGCTGAAGTCCATGGCTGCCCTCACGACACTCATGACCCGCTTTTGCACGGGCGAAGACAGCTGGCTGGCTTGTAGCAATAGCACATCAAGAAATCCTGGCACCTCAGATACCAGGGATAGCAACGGCAAGCCCCGACGCAACAGACACAAGCGTCGCAATAACAGTGACAACGCCGAAGACACGGCTGTCAATGCCGGATTCGGTGGCTCTAAGTCTGGTCAGCAGAAAAAGCCATTCAAAAGAAACAATCCGGGCCCGTCCAGTCCGGACCGCATAATCAATCGCTCATGCCAAATTCACGGCACCCCCGATAAACCAGCCAACCACACCAACTGGGAATGTTGGGTGCTCAAACAGGCCGACAAGTTGAATGTTGAAAACAAGGAAAAGGGGCCGCACAGTGATGACGACGAGGAGCCCCGGTTGCCGAACACAGGAGGACAGAAGAAATTCCCTCCCCAAGTAAAAACGGTAAATATGATATACGCCACCCATATTCCCAAGCGGGAGCGGAAGCGCGCACTAAGGGACATCTACACGATGGAGCCAGTCGCCCCAAAATTTAACCCATGGTCTTCTTGTCCGATCACTTTTGATAGCAGGGACCATCCTACCAGTATCCGTCATGGCGGTTCAGATGCGTTGGTCCTTGACCCCATCATTGACGGATTCCACCTGACACGAGTCCTTATGGATGGTGGCACAGCCTGAACCTGCTCTATCAGGATACAGTGTGCAAAATGGGAATCGATCCCTCAAGGATCAAACCCACCAAAACCACCTTTAAAGGTGTCATACCAGGTGTAGAGGCCTGTTGCACGGGCTCAATCACATTGGAAGTAGTCTTCGGATCTCCGGACAACTTCCGAAGAGAGGAGTTAATCTTCGATATCGTCCCCTTCTGCAGTGGCTATCACGCACTGCTTGGACGAACCACATTTGCCAGATTCAATGCGGTACCGCATTATGCATACCTCAAGCTCAAGATGCTAGGACCTCGCGAGGTTATAACAGTCAATGGAAACACAGAGCGCTCCCTCCGTATGGAGGAGCACACTGCAACCCTAGCAGCAGAAGTACAGAGCAGCCTTCTTAGGCAGACTATCAATTCGGCAATAACGCCCCCGGACACCACCAAGCGAGTCCGAAGTACTCTGCAACAGGATTGTCCGGCACGTCCAGAGTCGCCTAGCAATTCGGCCTCCATCCTATTCCCATCAAGAGATGAAATTCGTGTCGTGCGAACATAATTACGCACTTAAAATACCATGGGCATAGACGGACACAGCTAGAAGGCGGTCCACAATGTGGCTCTGCCGCCCCAGGATCCGTATACCTTCACCCTTTTTCTTTCTTTTAGGTCTCTATTTTCGGAAGGCTCTTCCGATAGCCTGATTATCAGACCCATCACGGGACGGAAACACCAAGGAGGCAAGGAGCTTTGATATACAAGGGAATCCCCAGGTGGTCTCTAATAACGATCGTTATACCTGTTTTACATACCCACATGCAGCTCGCTCTTGGTTAGGATATGTCAAACACTCCTATTTTGCTTATCGCATTACTTGTATACATACGCCTTGATGTATTATTCACATAACAATGGAAAATAACGTACAACTTATTATTACATCTCTTTGTCTTTTTCCTTCACTTCTTATTTATTACAAATTGCACCCGTACATCCTGGTACGTTCAGCTCGCCAGGGGCTTCAGTGTACCCCATAACATGGCAAGAAAAGTCCGAACACTTTTGACAGTGTGGCACCCCAAACTTATAGCATTATATGCATCAGCTCTGAATCATGTCTTGGGTCAATAGTTGGGTTTTCCCGGCTCCCATGTTTTTCTGCCTTACGTTCCGCTATATCGGCTAAGGTGGCACAGGGAGAACTACTGCGATTGTGTCTCGGTTATTCCGGACGAGCGCCTTAATAGAGAAAGCCGAAAACTGGCTGTCATGATGCGGCGAGAGCTAGTCGTTGTTTGAGAGGTCTCAAATCCTTAAGGTTTTTTTCCACTTTGGGCGAGGAATCGGCCTTGTACGATTTAGGCGTGTATAGCGCCCCAAGTTCGGCCTTACGAATAACAGGGGCTACGCCAAAATTTAAAATTATAGAACGTCTATGGCTAAGTGAGGGTGATAAAGCTGTGTAGTCCGATTGCCTTGTTCGTTGCGCTAAACACCTCCTTAAAGGACCAAAAATTTGGATAACGAGTGTTTAGATTTATCCCGAACACCTCGGTACTAGATACATGGGGGCAGAAGCCGACGACTGGCCAACTCCCAGATTTTATAAACGGCCGTGCAGAAGGTAAAATTTTAAATCAGCACACATTATATTGCGCAAATGAACTTGTTTTCATATTACAGGATCAAATGAGTGAATTCACTCAAATATTACATCCTTAGCACATTGCTCCGCCACAAGGCGGGAGCCCTTCAGGACACTATCATAATATTTTTCAGTGTGGCGATGCTCCTTGCCCTCCGGCGGCCCTTCAGTCATCAACTTCTCGGCATCCATCTTCGCCCAGTGCACTTTTGAACGGGCGAAGGCCATGCGCGCGCCTTCAATGCAAATTGACCGCTTTATAACTTCAAGCCGGGGACAGGCACTCACAAGCCGCTTTACCAAGACGAAGTAGCTGCTGGGCAGGGGCTCGGCGGGCCACAGTCGGACTATGATGTCCTTCATGGCTAGTTCGGCCGCCTTGTGTAGTTCAACCAGTTGCTTCAGCTGGTCTCTGAAGGGCGTCGGATGTTCGGTCCCAATATACTGAGACCAGAACAACTTCTCCGTCGAGCTCCCTTCTTCAGCTCGGTAGAACTCCGCGGCATCAGATATGCTGCACGGCAGATCTGCGAATGCTCCTGTAGAGCTCCAAATTCGGGTAAGTAAAAGGAAAGTCTCCTTCACATGCTTGCTTTGCGTAATGAATGCCTTACCCGCTGCAATCTTCTTGGCTGCCTGAATCTCCTGGAGGGCCTTTTGGGCTTCGGCTTTGGCGTCTCGCGCACTCTGGAGGGCCTTCGCAAGCTCGGACTCTTGCGTCTTAGAGTCACGCTCCAAGGACTCATATTTTTGGACGAAATCCTGGAGCTCTTGCTGGACCTCGTCGACCCGGGCCTCTTGCTTCTCGCGCTCGGCACGCTCCTTGGCTGCTTTGTCTTCGGCCTCAGTCAGCGCCTCCTTAAGGGCCACCACTTCGGTCGTGGCCCCTATTAAAGTTCATGACGCTTCTCTTAGCAGCAGCAAGTTTTTCAATATAAATACAGAGACGGGGTATTGTGTACCTTTGTTTTCCTCGAGCTACCTCTTCACGAGGCCGAGCTCTCCCTCGGTCCGCTCCAGGTCCCACTTCAGTCTGAAGACCTCCGCAGTACGAGCGGCAGCGGCCAGCAGCGACGCCTGCTTATTCACATAGACATCTTCTGTTAGACTCCTGCGGATGATATTTGACACTCTGCTCGGCTTTTCTTTCTGAACACCAAATAGAGCATCAGGGGCTACTGTCTATACTGTGATACTTTCTTACAATTTTATTACTTACCTCAAAGCCCGTTAGGAGGCTGGCACAGGCTTCGGTCAATCCGCTTTTGGCGGACCGGACCTTTTCAATCACCATACTCATAAGAGTACGGTCTCCTTCATCAATGGAAGCGCCTTGAAGCGCTTCCAGCAAGTTGTCCGGTGCCTCTGGATGGACAGAGGTCATCGGCACAGGCGGCTCGCTCCCCTTAGAGAGAAGCTTCCTGCCTATATCTTGAACCACTGGGGGTTCCGGAGCAGTATCCGGCTGGGGGCCGAGCTTGCTGCGGCCCCTGTTAGCAGAATCCATGGGGTCTCCCCCCCCCCCCCATGTCCCCGGCGACTGGGATTTTTGCCTGGGGACGTCTCTAGAACTGTCTCCCCCTTGTCCAGTATCCTCTGAGACAACACCTCGGTGTCGTTCGCGGGCCTGGGGGAGGAGGTTGTTGGGAGGGAATCGTTGTTCATCTCCAACAGGCCCAGAGACCCATCCGAAGAGGATACGTAGATATGGGATTTGGCCGGACTGCATGTGCATGTTGGGCATGATAAGAAGCAATAAATCAAAATGTACCAGAAGTATTATAGTGTCCGGATACTTACGACTTAGCCAGGGGCTTGTCCCTGGGTAACCACTCCCTGCCGCTGTAGGTGGCTGCGGTGGAGTTGTCCGGAAGGAAGGTATTTCCCTTCTTAGATGCTTCGGCCTCCCCATGCGGGGCGACCTTTCTCTTCTCCTCCCCCGGTTGGGGGAGGGGTTCCCTCTTCCTCCTCCTCGTCTTTGTTGGAGGAGCGCGCCTCGGTGTCTTCAGACGATGAGTCTGATACAACCTTGTGCCGGAGACCTTTCCGGGTCCTCGTGGCCTTCTTCTTGGCCTGCTTCTCTGGCACCTCGTAGGGCGCCGGAAACAGCATCTTCGTTAGAAGAGATGATGCTGGATCTTTGGGTATCGGAGCCGGACAGTCGATCTGGACCGCTATCACTACCCAGTCCTATTGAATCAGCATGGAAGCTTAGATTCCTTCCACGAGTATGCTGGTAAAGGGCACATCTTGCAAAACATAAAAACTCACCAAAAGGGCTTGGCATTTCGCCTGAGTCTGTGATCTTTGGTTATGGGTGGGGGGACCTCAGTGGCCTCGAACAGCACCTTCCAGACGTCTTCGTGCATCGTGTCGAAGAGCTCTTGCAGCGTCTGGTGTTCGGCCGGGTCGAACTCCCACATATTGAAAGCCCGTATCTGACACGGGAGGATCCGGCGGATGAGCATGACCTGGACCACGTTGAAAAGCTTGATTTTCTTGCCTATCATATTTTTGACGCAGGTCTGAAGTCCGGTCAGCTCCACCGATGAACCCCAGGCTAAGCCCTTCTCTTTCCAGGAGGTGAGCCGCATGGGGATGCCGAATCGCAATTCGGGGGTCGCCACCCAGTTGGTGTCGTGCGGCTCGGTGATGTAGAACCACCCTGATTGCCACCCCTTCACGGTCTCCACAAAGGAGCCTTCAGGCCAGGTGACATTGGGCATCTTGCCCACCATGGTGCCCCCACACACCGCCTGCTGGCCGACCACTACTTTCGGTTTCACATTTAAGGTCTTCAGCCATAGGCCGAAGTGAGGCGTAATGCGGAGGAAGGCCTCGCACACGACGATAAACGACGAGATGTTGAGGATGAAATTGGGGGCCAGATCATGGAAGTCCAGCCCGTAGTAGAACATCAGCCCGCAGACAAAAGGGTGGAGGGGGAAACCCAGTCCACGGACAAAGTGAGCGAGGAACACTACCCTCTCCTGGGGTTTCGGGGTGGGGACGATCTACCCTTCGTCCGGAAGCCGGTGCGCGATGTCTGTGGACAAGTATCCGGCCTCCCGAAGCTTCGTAATGTCCTCTTCCGTGACTGAGGAGGCCATCGAGTTGCCTCACCCTCCGGACATGTTTGGAATGACTTTGCGGAGAAGGTGAAATCTTGGGTGCTGGAGCTCGAGCGAGAATGGATGAGCGGAGGAAGAAGAGGGCATGGGTGAAAAAGGGGAATCCTTATCTCTTTATAAAGGCGGTAGAAACTGTGCACCTCCCCACTTGCCCCATAAACTCGCTTATTCCCCAAGTGCCGCGTTGATGGCGCGGTTGGGTTACCCACACCCGTATTGATGAGAATCCCGTGATAAGGGGACACGATCTCTGCTTCGACAAGACGTGCCAATAAAACCGCCTCGCAATATGTGCAGTAGCAAGTTGAGAAAAACAGTTCACATAAATGACCAAGCCGCGGCGTGATGTCATGCTATGAAAAGTTGTCAGCAGATTAGATTTGTGAAATATTGTGCTCTCTATGATGGTATATGGAATTTGTTTTGCAGAGCCGGACACGATTCGTGTGTTCAAAATCTACCTTGGAGTATTCGGAAAAGGAACCCGCCTTGCAATGTTGAAGACAATCTGCGCGTCGGACTCATCATCATTGAAGCCTGGTTAAGGGGCTACTGAGGGAGTCCTGGATTAGGGGATCCTCGGACAGCCGGACTATGTACTTTTGCCGGACTATTGGACTATGAAGATACAAGATTGAAGACTTCGTCCCATGTCCGGGTAGGAATCTCCTTTGTGTGGAGGGCAAGCTTGGAAATTTGGATATGTAGATTTCCTTCTCTATAACCGACTCTGTGTAACCCTAGCCCCCTCCGGTGTCTATCTAAACCGGAGGGTTTAGTCCGTGGGACAACAACAATCAGAATCATAGGCTAGCTTCTGGGGTTTAGCCTCTATGATCTCGTGGTAGATCAACTCTTGTAATACTCATATCATGAAGATCAATCAAGCAGGAAGTAGGGTATTACCTCCATCGAGAGGGCCCGAACCTGGGTAAACATTGTGACCCCCGCCCCCTGTTACCATTAGCCTTCGACGCACAGTTTGGGACCCCCTACCCGAGATCCGCTGGTTTTGACACCGACAGGTCCACCAGGCACCAGGGCACCCCAGAGGGCCCAAGCGCGCCCTGGTGGGTAGTGGAGCCCTCGAGCACTGCCTTAACCTACCACCACCTCTATAGATACTCTAAAATCCCAAAAACCCAAGGGAGTCGACAAATTACTTTTTCCGCTGCCGCAAGTTCCAAAACCACGAGATCCAATCTAGAGGCCTTTTCCGACACTCTGCTAGAGGGGGCAACAAACACGGAAGGGTTCTTCATCATCCTTGCTGCCCCTCTGATGATGCGTGTGTAGTTTACCACACTTATGGGCCCGTTTCTTCTCACTTTTTGATCTTCAATACAATGTTCTCCACGATGATCATTGAAATCTATTTGATGTGACTTTTTTTGCGGTTTGTTTGTTGGGATCCGATGAATTGTGAGTTTATGATCAGTTCTATCCGTGAATATTATTTGAGTCTTTGCTGAACTCTTTTATCCATGATTTTTATAGCCTCGTATTTCTTCTCCGATTTATTGGTTTGGTTTGGACAACTAGATTGATTTATCTTGCCATGGAAAGAGGTGCTTTGTGATGGGTTCGATCTTGCGGTACTCAATCTCAGTGAGAGAAAGCGACATGACACGCATGTCATCATTCTTATTGCATTAATCTGTTTTCCATGAACTTAATACACTAGATGCATGCTTGATAGCAGTCGATGTGTGGAGTAATAGTAGTAGATGTAGAATCATTTCAGTCTACTAATCTTGGACGTGATGCCTATATACATGATCATTGCCTTGGATATCGTCATGATTATTCGCTTTTCTATCAATTGCCCAACAATAAATTTTTTACCCACCATATGCTATTTTCTCGAGAGAAGCTTCTAGTGAAAACTATGGCCCCGGATCTATTTTCTATCATATTAAATCCAAAAATACCTTACTCAATTTTATTTTAGTTATTTTATTTTTTGTTTTAGTTAGATCTATTTATAAAATCTCATACAATTTAATCTATCTCAATACCGTTGGGGGATTGACAACCCCTTCACGCGTTGGGTTGCAAGTATCTGTTCTTTGTGTGCAGGTGCTATTTACATAGTGTTGCTTGGTTCTCCTACTGGATTGATAACCTTGGATTCATAACTGAGGGGAATACTTACCTTTGTTGTGCTGCATCATCCTCTCCTCTTCGGGGAAATACCAACGCGGATTACAAGCAATCACTATTATATTAGCAATCTTTGATGCTTTATATGCATTTACATGCTATTTTATATCATCTTTTGGCACTAATGGCCTATTGACCCAATGCTTAGTGCCAATTCATAAAATCAATACCAACCAAAGTCCAAACACGATGAAACTTTACGATAATTTTTTCTGAACTAGAAGGGACCCTAGAAGGTTCGGGAGGAGGCCAGAAGAGCTACGAGAGAACCACGAGCTCATAGGGTGCTCCCTGGGGGTAGGGCGCGCCCCCTGAGCTCATGGGCCCCACGCAACTCCGTTTGACCAAATTTCACCTCTGTAAATTCAAATATATTCCCAAGCCAATAGAGAGCCACCTGAAACCTTTTTTCCTCCGCCGCAAGCTTCTATTCTGCCGGGATCCCATCTGGTGACCTTTGCTAGTACTCTGTCAGAGGGGGAATCAATTACGAAGGGCTTCTACATCATCCTTGTTGCCTTTTGATGATGCGTGAGTAGTTCACCACAGACCTACGGGTCCATAGCTAGTAGCTAGATGGCTTGTTCTCTATCTTTGATCTTTAATACAATGTTCTCCTCGATCTTCTTGGAGTTCTATCTGATGTAATTGATACGTCCATTTTGCATCATGTTTTCATATTGTTATTTATATTGTTATTATGCATAATAATGCTTTATAGAGTAATTCTAATGCCTTTTCTCTCATAATATGCAAGGTTTACACAAAGAGGGAGAATGCCGGTAGCTGGAATTCTGGACCTGAAGAAGCTATGTCAGTGTTACCTATTCTGCACATCTCCAAATGAGCTAAAAATTTACGGAGAATTGTTTTCGAATATATAAAAAACAATGGAGCAAATAACTACAGTAGGGGGGCACTTGGTGAGCACAAGACACCAGGGCGCGCCAGCCCCCCCAGGCACGCCCTGGTGGGTTGTGCTCAGCCCAGCCCACCTATGGTGCCCACCTTCTGGTATATAGGTCATTTTGACCTAGAAAAAAATTAAGGGGAGGACTTTCGGGACGGAGCGCCGCCATCACGAGGTGGAACTTGGGCAGGAGCACTTTTGCCCTCCGGCAGAGCGATTCCATCGGGGGAACTTCCCTCCCGGAGAGGGAAATCAAAGCCATCATCATCACCAACAACCCTCTCATCTTTGGGAGGCCAATGTCCATCAACATCTTCAACATCACCATCTCCTCTCAAACCCTAGTTCATCTCTTGTGTTCAATCTTTGTACCGGAACCTTAGATTGGTACCTGTGGTTGACTACTAGCTAGTGTTGATTACATCTTGCAGTTGATTACTATATGGTTTATATGGTGGAAGATTATATGTTAAAATCCATTATGCTATTTAATACCCCTCTGATCTTGAGGATGATTATCATTTATGAGTAGTTACTTTTGTTCTTGAGGTCACGGGAGAAATCATGTTGCAAGTAATTGTGTGAACTTGATATGTGTTTGATATTTGATGATATGTATGTTGTGATTCCCTTACTGGTGTCATGTGAACGTCGACTACATGGCACTTCACCATATTTGGGCCTAAGGGAATGCATTGTGGAGTAGTTATTATATGATGGGTTGCTAGAGTGACAGGAGCTTAAACCCTACTTATGCGATACTTCGTAAGGGACCGATTTGGATCCAAATCTTTAATGCTATGGTTAGATTTTATCTTAATATTTTTCTTGTAGTTGCAGATGCTTGCGAGCGGGTTAATCATAAGTGAGAGGTTTGTTCAATTAAGAATAGCACCCAAGCACCAGTCCACCCACATATCAAATTATCAAACTAGCGAACACAAATCAAACCAACATGATGAAAGTGACTAGATGAAATTCCCGTGTACCATCAAGAACTCTTTGCTTATTTTAAGAGACCATTTTGGCATGTCCTTTGCCACAAATGGATTGGGCTACCTTGCTGCACTTTATTTACCATTATTGTTACTTGTCCATTACAAATTATCTTGTTATCAAACTACCTGTTACCGCCAATTTCAGTGCTTGTAGAAAATACCTTGCTGAAAACCACTTGTCATTTGCTTCTTCTCCCCATTGGGTTCGATACTCTTACTTATCGAAAGGACTACAATTGATCCCCTATACTTGTGGTTCATCAGTAATCTTCTTTTGCAGTGTGTTTGTTGGGATCCGATGAATTGTGGGTTTATGATCAGATTATACATTGAAAGTAATTGAGCCTTTTCTAAACTTTATTATGCATCGTTATAGCTTTGTATTTGTCTCCAATCTATCTGTTTGGTTTGGCCAACTAGATCGATTTATCTTCAGTGGGAGAGGTGCTTTGTAATGGGTTCAATCCTCACCCAATGACAGAAGGATAGCCAGGCACGTATAGTGTTGTTGCCATTAAAGGTAAAAACGACGGGGTTTAATCATATTGCTTGAGTTTACTTTGTCTACATCATATCATCTTGCTTAAGGCATTAATCTGTTTGTCATGAACTTAATACCATATATGCATGCTGGATAGCGGTCAATTGGTGGAGTAATACTAGTAGATGCTGGCAGGAGTCGGTCTACTTGTCATGGACATGATGCGTATATACATGATCATTGCCATGAATACATCATAACTATGCGCTTTTTTATCAATTGACCAACAGTAATTTCTGTACCCATCGTATGCTATGTGTTCAAGAGTGAAGCCTCTAGTGAAAACTATGGCCCCCGGGTTTACTTTTATCATATTATTAAAACCAAAAATACTTTGCTGCAATTTTACTCTTTTTATTTTACTTCTCTTTTTATCTATCTATCCCTATCAGATATAATACTTGCAAGTAATGACTTAAAGGGATTAACAACCCTCTTACCCGCGTTGGGTGCAAGTATTTGCTTTTGTGTGTGTAGGTGTTGTCGAAGGGAATTTGCTTGGTTCTTCTATTGGTTTGATAACCTTGGTTCTCACTGAGGGAAATACTTATCTCTACTGTGCTGCTTCACCCCTCCTTCTCGGGGAAAATCCCAACGCAGCTTACAAGTAGTAGGAAGAATTTCTGGCGTTATTACATCATCAAATTCTTGTCAGGTTCCTACATACAAGCTATCATCTACTTGCTCTAGTTTTTATTTGCCTCTATTTTTCATCTCCACTTCTTTATAAAAAGAAAAACACAAAAAATATTTTACTTTGTTAGTTAGCTTGTTTTGCTTGAAGTTGCTATCATGTCTAAATTTGAGAAAGTTATTGTTGAAAGTGCTCGTGAAGATATCACTAGTGATTCTCTTGAGGATAAGCCCAACATGTTTGATCCTAATCATGATCCTTCAGAAAATAAAACTCCCACTATTTTTAAAACAAAAACTTATCATGTAGGTAGTGGGAATATTATTGGGAGGAACAACATTCAAGAATTCTGGAATAGCACTGGAGTCATTCTAATAATTTAAGAATCTATTATTGACAAGAAAAATTGGTATGTGAATGATATTGCTTTGCTTGTGGTTAAATTAGAAAGAAAATTCTTGCATACTCATCCCTCTTTACAAAATATATTCTTCGAACTTCCCAGTATTCATAATCCTGAGGCTAAAAAGAATGACACTATTATCCTTATGTATGAATTTGACTATATAATTGGAGAAGCTAGGGATATATTTGCCTTCGATAAAATTGATATTGAGCGTCCTCCAATAGAAGAGATCCTTCATCATAAAGACACCATACATAGGCTGGAATCTAATTATTATTTTTCTTATGGTGAAAATATTAGAAAGGAAGTTCTCTATGCTTAATTAATAAAACCATGTACCACAATACTTGTGATAAATTTGAGTGGATCACTAAGGGAATTGATGAAGGGTTTAGTGAAGAGTGGTTTGAAAGTGCGGCTAGAGATCCTATTGATGATGAAATACATGTGGATCGTGAAGATAATGTTTTAGTTATATTATTGAGTTTGATTATGATCCTACATGTAATTATTATGAGATATGAAAATATGGTTGTCGAAATTTTCATGTTACTAAATTACCTCTAGTTATGTTGAGATTGTCAATGTCTTACTCTTCTCCCTTGCATATCTAGATATCTCTTGTCTTGGTAATTTGTTTTCTATAAAATTCCTATGCATAGAAAGAAGGTTAGACTTAAATGTGTTTGTCACATGTTATATGATGCTCTCTTTGTGCTTCAATTCTTGTCATTTATGTGAGCATCATTGAAATCTTGAGCTTATCTTAATGGCTACAAAGAAAGAGCTTGTTGCTTGACAACCAAATATTTACCTTTATGATTTATTTCATTTTCTTGATTGACACAATTATTGCTAATATTATGACTATGTTTTTATGTTTTAATAGTGTTTGTACCAAGTAAAGCCTTTGGGATGATTTGCTTGATAGTTGACTTGATTCTATGAAAAAATAGAAACTTCTACGCCCAGTGCTGGAATTACTATAATTCACTGGAACATTATAAAATTCTGACTTTTTTAAATATGATTGACATACAAATTTCCCACATTGTCCATTTTTTTCACAATTTCTGGAGTTACAGAAGTATGATTTTAGTTCAGATCATTATAGACTGTTCTATTTTAGATAGGTTCTGCTTTCAATTGCATAGTTTGCTTGTTTTAACGATGTTATGGATTATATCGGGCGATATAAGTCATGGGAAAGTTAGAATACAATAGGTATTATTCAGGAATAAAATATGAATGGGTTCATAACAGTACGTAAAGTTTATGATTTGTCTGTTATATTAACGGATCTCACGAGGTTTCTGTTGAGTTTTGTGTGCTGAAGTTTTCAAGTTTTGGGTGAGATCACGATGGATGAAGGAACAAAGAGTGGCAAGACCCTAATCTTGGGAATTCCCAAGTCAACCCAAGGTAAAATTCAAGGAAGACCCAAGCGTCTAAGCTTAGTGATGCCCCAGATGGCATCCCCTCTTTTGTCTATAATCTATCGGTATGTTACTTGGAGCTACATTTTTATTCATCACATGATATGGGTTTTGCTTGGAGCATCTTGTGACATAGTTTTGCTTTGTTTGCTTTTTAGTTTGCCACAATCATTATTTTTTGGACACACCTTTTGAGTGGGACACACAATTATCGTGATTTATTAGAATACCCTATGTGCTTCACTTATATCTTTTAGAGCATGGCAGTGGTTATATTTTATAGAAATGATTGCACTCTGATGCTTCACTTAAATCTTTTGAGAGTCAATAAAAGGAAGTGGTAATGTGCATGTGTTATAAGACTAGTCCGAGAAGGATAGGTATTCAAGGGGATCATACCACAGGTTTATTGATTTCAAATGCATGGTTTAATGATATTAATGTCATAATATAAAGGATATTGCTTCCTGATCATTAGTTAGTAGAAATATCGGTATTAAAGCTTGTTATTATATGCTCATCTAAGTGTTGGTCATGTCATGGTGGGGAGGTTTGAGCATTTGTATTTCTAATTGAAATCCTTTAGTGCTGTTATAATCGGATGCGCACGATGGTTAACTCCTACCAACTAATTCCCTATGGGCATGCGAGTAGTACTTTTCTTCGAGGGCTAATAGGCTTTCACAATAAGTATATGAGTTCTTTATGACTAATGTGTGTCCATGGATTATACGCACTCCTACCTTTTCGCAACTTGCTAGCCTCTTCGGTACCGTGCATTGCCCTTTCTCACCTCGAGAGTTGATGCAAACTTCGCCAGTGCATCCAAACCCCGTGGTATGATACGCTCTATCACACAGAAGCCTTCTTATATCTTCCTCAAAACAGCCACCGTACCTACCTATTATGGCATTTTCATAGCCATTCTGAGATATATTACCATGCAACTTCCATCGTTCCGTTTTCATGACATATGTGTTCATTGTCGTATTGCTTTCCATGATCATATAGAGCTGACGTGATATTTGTGGCACAACCACCATACATAATTATTATACATGTTATGCTAGATCATTGCACATCCTAGTACACTGCTAGAGGCACTCATATAAAGTCAAATTGTTCTAGTTATCGAGTTGTAATTTTGAGTTGCAAGTAAATAGAAGTGTGATGACCATCATTTTTAGATCATTGTCCTAGTGAGGAAAGGATTATGGATACTATGATTTCCCCACAAGTCGGGATGAGACTCCGGACAAAAAATAAAAAGAAAAAAAAGAGGCCAAATGATCTCCATTGTATCTACTTTTCCTAACGCTTTTGCTCTTGTTTTGGACTCTAATTTGCATGATTTGAATGAAACTAACCTAGACTGATGTTGTGTTCAGCAGAACTACCTTGGTGTTGTTTTTTTGTGCAGAAATAAAAGTTCTCGGATTCGGACAAAACTTTTTGGAGAATTATGTCAGAATATATAAAAAAATACTGGCACGAAGAACCACCGGAGGGGGGCCCCCTGGCTGGGCACAAGATACCAGGGCACCCCCCTCTAGTGCGCCTTGGTGCGTTGTGCCCACCTCGTGGCCCCGCAGACCCTAATTCCAACTCCATAAATACCTATTTTCGGAGAAAAATCAAGGAGAAAGTTTCATCGTGTTTCACAATACGGAGCCGCTGCACCTCTTGTTCTTTATCGGAATACCAAATCTGGAGCCCGTTTGCGTCTCCGGAGAGGGGAATCTTCAGTCTTCGTCATCACCAACCCTCCTTCATCGCCAATTCCATGATGCTCCCCACCGGAAGTGAGTAATTTCTTCGTAGGCTCGCTGGTCGGTGAGGAGTTGGATGAGATTCATCATGTAATTGAGTTAGCTTTGTTAGGGCTTGATCCCTAGTATCCACTATGTTCTCAGATTGATGTTGTTATGACTTTGCCATGCTTAATGCTTATCACTTTGGGCCCGGGTGCCATGATTTCAGATCTGAACCATTTATGTTTTCACCATTATATCTATGTTCTAGATCCGATCTTGCAAGTCATATTCACCTATTACGTGTTATGATTCGTAACCCCAGTGTGACAGTAATTGGGATACTTTCCGGTGATGACCATAGTTTGAGGAGTTCATGTATTCACTATATGTTAATGCTTTGATCTGGTTCTCTATTAAAAGGAGGCCTTAATATCCCTTAGTTTCCTTATGGACCCCGCTGCCACGGGATGGTAGGACAAAAGATGGCATACAAGTTCTTTCCATAAGCACGTATGACTATTTACGGAATACATGCCTACATTATATTTATGAACTGGAGCTAGTGTCGTATCGCCCTAGGTTATGTCTGTTATATGATGAATATCGTCCAAAAAATCCGCCGATCCAATGCCTACGAATTTTCCACGTATTGTTCTTGCTAAGTTACTATTGCTATTGCTACTGTTACACTTGCTACAAAATCATTGATATCACTGTTACCGTTACTACTGTTGTTACCACTGCTATCAAAATTATCATTATTACTGTGCTACTGATCACTTTGCTACAAATATTTAATCTCTAGGTCTAGTTGAATTGACAAATCAATTGCTAATACCTACAAATATTCTTGGGCTCCCCTTGTGTCGAATCTATAAATTTGGGTTGAATACTCTACCCTCGAAAACTGTTGTGATCCCCTATACTTGTGGGTTAACACCAAAGAACCCACCAAAAAATGAGAGAAAAGAGAAAAGGGGCAATGTTACTATCCTTACCCACACTTGTGCTTCAGAGTAGCACCATGTTCTTCGTATCGAGAGTCTCCTGAGTTGTGACTTTCATATACTAGTGGGAATTTTTCATTATAGAACTTGGCTTGTATATTCCGATGATGGGCTTCCTCAAATGACCGAGGTCTTCATAAGCAAGCAAGTTGGATATACACCCACTTAGTTTCCGTTGAGCTATCATACACTTATAGCTCTTAGTGTATCCGTTGCATGGCAATCCCTACTCGTTGCATTGATATCGATTGATGGGTATCTCCATATCGCATTCATTAGCTGTGTTGATGCGAGACTTTCTTCCTTTTTTGACTTCCCATATTAAACTTTATCACTGCATTCTATTCCACCTATAGTTCTATATTCATGGCTCATGCTAATGTATTGCGTGAGGTTGAAAATGCTGAAGCACGTTAGAAATATGATCCAATTGTCTGGTTTGACAACGGGGTGCTCATGATTTATATTTATGCGGTGAACTCAGAGTCATGCCATGCTAACATGATAAAATGAGCAGGGATAAAATTCATTAAGGATCGTATATATTTGAAAAAGAAATGATTATGTTTCTTATATTCATTGATATTATTATGTTGATATTGTTACTTCATCATTTCTCAAAGATTATACCATAAAGAGATTACATGATACACATGTTAGGTAGCATTTCACATCAAAAATTCTGTTTTTATCATTTACCAACTTGAGGACGAGCAGGAATTAAGCTTGGGGATCCTGATACGTCTCCAACGTATCTATAATTTTTTATTGTTTGATACTATTCTATTATCAATCTTGGAAGCTTTATATGTATTTCTATGCTATTTCATTTTCTGGGACTAACCTATTAACCCAGTGCCCAGTGCATGTTGCCATTTTCTGCTTGTTTTTGGCTTTTCATAAAATCAATACAAACAAAGTCCAAACACGATGAAACTTTTACGGTGATTTTTTCTGGACCAGAAGGGACCCTAGAAGGTTTGTAAGGAGATCATAAGAGCTATGAGAGAGACAGGAACTCACAGGGCACGCCCCTAAGCTCATGGGGCCCACACAACTACGTTTGACCTAACTCCACCTTGATGACCCACAAGTATAGGGGATCAATTGTAGTCCTTTCAATAAGTAAGAGTGTCGAACCCAACAAGGAGCAGAAGGAAATGACAAGTGGTTTTCAGCAAGGTATTTTCTGCAAGCACTGAAATTGTCAGTAACAGGTAGTTTGATACCAAGATAATTTGTAATGAGCAAGTAACGGTAATAGTAAATAAAGTGCAGCAAGTTAGCCCAATCCTTTTGTGGCAAAGGATAGACCAAAATGTTCTCCTATAATAAGCAAAGCATTCTTGAGGGCACACGGGAATTTCATGTAGTCACTTTCATCATGTTGGTTTGGTTCGTGTTCGCTACTTTGATAATTTGATATGTCGGTGGACCGGTGCTTTGGTGTTGTTCTTACTTGAACAAACCTCCCACTTATGATTAAACCCCTCACAAGGATCCGCAACTACGAGAAAAGTATTAAGATAAAATCTAACCATAGGATTAAACATTTGGATCCAAACTGGTCCCTTACAAAGTAGCGCATAAACTAGGGTTTAAGGTTCTGTCACTCTAGCAAACCATCATCTAATAACTACTCCACAATGCATTCCCTTAGGCCCAAGTATGGTGAAGGGCCATGTAGTCGACATTCACATGACACCACTAAGCGAATCACAACATACATATCATCAAAATATCGAACACATATCAAGTTCACATGATTACTTGCAGCATGCCTTCTCCCGTGACCTCAAGAACAAAAGTAAATACTCACAAATGAGAATCATGCTCAATATCAAAGGGGTATTAAATAGCATAATGGATCTAAGCATGTAATCTTCCACCAAATAAACTATATAGTAATAAACTACAAGATGTAATCAACACTAGTCACCCACATGTACCAATCTGAGGTTCCGGTACAAAGATTGAACACAAGAGATGAACTAGGGTTTGAGAGGAGATGGTGCTATTTAAGATTTTGTTGATGGAGATTGGCCTCCCAAAGATGAGAGGGTTGTTGGTGATGACGATGGCTTCGATTTCCCCGGCGGAAACACTCCACTGGAGGGCAAAAGTTCTCCTATCCAAGTTCCGCCTCGAGACGGCAGCACTCCGTCTCGAAAGTCCTTTCCTTATTTTTCTAGGTCAAAATGACCTATATACTAGAATATGGGCACCGGAGGTGGGCTGGGCTGAGCACAACCCACCAGGGCGCCCCTGGGGGGCCTGGCGTGCCCTAGTGTCTTGTGCTCACCAGTCGGCCCCCTCCGGCAGTTATTTGCTCCATTATTTTTCATATATTCCAAAATAATTCTCCGTAAATTTTCAGCTCATTTGGAAATGTGCAGAATACGTGCCCTGATGTAGCTTTTTCAGGTCTAGAATTCCAGCTGTCGATATTCTCCCTCTTTGTGTAAAGCTTGCATATTGTGAGATAAAAGGCATTAGAATTACTCCATAAAGCATCATTATGCATAAAAACATTATAAATAACAGTAGAAAACATGATGCAAAATGGACATATCAACTCCCCCAAGCTTAGACCTCGCTTGTCCTCAAACGAAAAACCGATATCGAAAAACATGCCCACATGCTTAGAGAGAGAGGTGACGATAAAAACAAAATACAGACATAGTAGCACAATGCTTATTATTATTGCAGCAACAAACTTTATCATATAACTTCTCATGAACAAGTAACAATTCATCACAACATCGAAGTAAAATCATAAACTCTATTAAAACTAACAAACTATCACTACTGCAGGATGTTGCTAACGCGACACTGTGATCAAAGACCCTTTGACGAAACTATGTGTGATGCATTAATCACAAACGATGATGTAAAAACCGTGAAAAAGTTGCAAAACATTTGAGATGGCGGAGCCATCAAACACGGTTCTTATTTTTGTTGCATGTGCGATGCAGGGCACATGGTTGGTCCATCCGAACTATTTGCAATGAGACAAAACAACAGAAACAGGCAGCCATATCAAGGTGTGTGCGATATACGCCATACAGTTCACTCAGATGAACTGTTTGCTATTAGGGAGTGCAACAGAAACGGTTAGCCAGATCTAGGTGTGTGTGATATACGACATATGGTTCACTCGGACGAACAGTTTTTGATTAGGGAACACAACAGAAATGGTTCAACTTAACAAGATGTGTGTGTATGCGGCGTATAGTTCACATAGATGAACTGTTTGCGATGAGCCAAAATAACACAAACGAGTCATGTAAACAAGATGTGTGTGATATGTGGTAAACAGCCGACTCGGATGAACTATTTGCGATGAGAAATTACAACACATACGGTTATTACGGTTAATTCGTGCGCGATTCTGTGTGTACAAAAAACTCTGAAAATTGCAAACTAGTTGCTTGCGATGGCTAGGAGTATTGCACACGATGCGTCTGCGAGTACTCGTGTGCGATGACTAGTAAGTTACACATACGTTTCCTTATGTTAATACGTGTGTGAATTTGCAATATGGACAGTTAATATGCAAATGCCTTCTAGACATCGGGCACACGCTTAAACCCAATGAACTGTTTACGATACAAATACTTTCCATGAAAATTTAAACTTGGCTAACAACATTTGAGTAACATATATATAGTGGTTACACTATTCGACAAAAGGAGGATCTTCGTAACACGTTTTGACAACCATATGGTCCATATCCACTAGGGATGGCAACGGGGCCCCATACCCGCCAAACCCGTGGGGATTTCATCTATTAGGGGGTGGGGATGGGCGAAAAACATCCCTATGGGGATATTTACCAAACTAACTTATTCCCCATAGGGTACAATGGGGATGGGGACGATATCCTATTCCCCAGACCCAATACCCATCGGGACCCGGTTAGTAACCGTGACACTATGGTCAACGTTAAAATATTCACAAACAAACTTGCGAAAACAAAAAAAGCTCTGAAAAAACCCTTAACCTATCTCACATCCCCACCTCAGCTGCCACCATGACCAAGAAATCAATACGACCTAGATAGGCATTAGCAGGACAAGGACAACACCATGTATGTATGTTGATCATAGGGTGTCATATTATGTATATGAGTATTTGTTTACGGGGATGGGGACCCGTTACCCAGTGGGGCCTGGGTATGGGGAAATTTCATCCCCAGTCATGTAAACGGGGATGGGGATGGGATGATAGGGAATAAATGGGGATGGGAATGTTGTAGGTATCCCATAGGGGATTGTCCCCATTGCCATCCCTAATATCCACATACTTAACATATTAACAACTATCACATTTTACAAGGTTGAGGGCCAACAACCATATGGTCCATATCTACATACTTAACATAGTAACAACTAGCACATTTAAGAGGTTGAGGGCCAACAACCACAACTATCCGCTGGAAGCAGCTTGATCACGGTGACTCGGCATCTCATCAATGAAAAGGAAGAGCCCTCATGTGCCTTGGTAGAGCATGAGTAGAACAGTGTCTCCAATTTTCCAATATGGATGCATTGCTACAACAAGCGATAACTTGTTAATTTGAATGGTTCCATTTCTGCAGGAAATGCATTACCTTGCAATCACTTTGGCGTTATTAGCATCCACAAGTGTAATTCGACCACGCTAGGAAATTGATCCAGGAACTGCTAGAGCAGACAATTTCTATTGAAATGTAGAATAAAAACCAATTGTAACATATTGTTGAAGATATATATAGTTTATGAGCATCAACATAAAAATAAGACTTTGTACCAGCGTTTTGTGCACACAATTGGTCTTGTTCAATGTGTGCACCATAGGTATAATTAATCCCATCCAAAATCCGGTGTTCATACGCTGTGCTATCTCTGTCAGATTATCAACAAAGTTTATGACATGCTTCAAGTCCTTCCAGTGAAATTTGGTACGCTTAGTAACATGTATATCGTTCTCTATGCATCCAACATATCCTGCTTAAAAGGTGGAAAGGTATTATTTATTCAGAACATGGTAGAAGAATATATAGTGCACATAAATTGATAACTAGAATTGGTTACTGCCTAGGAACGGAGTCAGAAAATGAAATCACAATTGGTTGCTTAAATAGTGATGAATTAGTCAGTGCAAATACCCCAATTTTGCTAAGTAATATGCCAGCATGAAGAAAGTTGAAAGGACACTAACCTCGATCAGACTTTGATCGGCTAATGGCGTTGGGGAAGTAAATGCTACTTCTTGAGCTTGCATTGGTTTTTCCCTTTACGAGGAAAGGGTGATGCAGCATAGTAGAGATAAGTATTTCCCTCACTTAAGAACCAAGGTATCAATCCAGTAGGAGAAACGCGCAAGTCCCCAATAGATGTACCTACACAAACAATCAAACACTTGCACCCAACGCGATAAAGGGGTTGTCTGTCCCTTCACGGCCACTTGCAAATGTGAGATCTGAAAGAGATAGATAAAACTAAACAAAAGATAAAATATTTTTTTGGGTTTTTTGGTTTATAGATCTGAAAATAAAAGATTGCAGAATAATAGATCGGAAACTAATATGATGGAAAATAGACCCGGGGGCCATAGGTTTCACTAGAGGCTTCTCCCAGGAAGGCAAATAATACGGTGGGTGAACAAATTACTGTCGAGCAATTGATAGAAAAGTGCAGAGTTATGACAATATCCAAGGCAATGATTATGCAATATAGGCATCACATCCGTGTCAAGTAGACCGACTCCTGCCTGCATCTACTACTATTACTCCACACATCGACCGATATCCAGCATGCATCTAGAGTATTAAGTTCATAAAGAATGGAGTAACGCCTTAACTAAGATGACATGATGTAGAGGAATTAACTCAAGCAATATGATGAAAACCCTATCTTTTTATCCTCGATGTCAACAATGCAATACATGTCTCGCTACCCTACTTTGTCACTAGGTGAAATCACGGAATATTAAACCCAAAGCTAAGCACCTCTCCCATTGCAAGAAATACCAATCTAGTTGGCCAAACCAAACCGATAATTCTAAGAGAAATACAAAGATAACAAATCATTCATATAAGAATTCAGAGAAGATTCAAATAATATTCATAGATAAGCTTATCATAAATCCACAATCCATCGGATGTCGGCAAACACACCGCAAAAGAAGATTACATCGGATAGATCTCCAAGAACATCGAGGAGAACATGGTATTGTGAATCAAAGAGAGAGAAGAAGCCATCTAGCTACTAGCTATGGACCCGTAGGTATGAGGTGGACTACTCACACTTCATTGGAAGGGCAATAGAGTTGATGTAGATGTCCTCCGTGATTGAATCCCTCCGGCAGGATGCCAAAAAAGGTCCCAAGATGGGATCTCATAGACGGTTGCGACGGTGGAGAAGTGTTTTTGTGGATGCTTCTGAGGGTTTTGGAATATATGTGAATATATAGGAGGAAGATCTAGGTCAGGGGGTCATCGAGGGGTCCACAAGGTAGGTGGCGCGCCCACCCCCCTAGGGCACACCCTCCACCTTGCCGCCACCTCGTGGCTCTTCTAACTTGCACTCCATGTCTCCTGGGTGTCTTCTGATCCAAGAAAAATCATCGTGAGGTTTTATTCCGCTTGAACTCCATTTAGTATTCCTTTTCTGCGAAGCTCAAAAACAAGGAAAAAACAGAAAGTAGCACTGGGTTCTAGGTTAATAGGTTAGTCCCAAAAATAATATAAAATAGCATATTAATGCATACAAAACATCCAAAACAGATAATATAATAACATGGAACAATCAAAAATTATAGATACGTTGGAGACGTGTCAAGCATCCCCAAGCTTAATTCCTGCTTGTCCTCAAGTAGGTAAATGATAAAAACGGATTTTTTGATGTGGAATGCTACCTAACATATTTATCCATGTAATTTTCTTCATTGTGGCATGAATGTTCAGATCCATAAGATTCAAAACAAAAATTTAATATTGACATAAAAACAATAATACTTCAAGCATACTAATAAAGCAATCTTTTCTTCTCAAAATACTATGGCTAAAGGAAGCTATCCTTGCAAAATCATATAGTCTGGCTATGCTCCATCTTCATCACACAAAGTATTCAAATCATGCACAACCCCGGTTTTAGCCAAGCAATTGTTTCATACTTTAGTATTCTCAAACCTTTTCAACTTTCTCGCAATACATGAGCGTGAGCCATGGACATAGCACTATAGGTGGAATAGAATATGGTGGTTGTGGAGAAGACAAAAAGATGGAGATAGTCTCACATCAACTAGGCATATCAACGGGCTATGGAGATGACCATAATAGATATCAATGTGAGTGAGTAGGGATTGCCATGCAACGGATTCACTAGAGCTATAAGTTTATGAAATCTTAAAAAGAAACTAAGCGGGTGTGCATCCAACTTTCTTGCTCATGAAGACCTAGGGCATTCGAGGAAGCCCATCGTTGGAATATACAAGCCAGTTCTTTAATGAAAAATTCCCACTAGTATATGAATGTTACAAAATAGGAGACTCTCTATCATGAATATCATAGTGCTACTTTGAAGCACATGTGTGGAAAAAGGATAGTACCATTGCCCCTTCTCTCTTTTCTCTCTTTTTTTGATTGGCTTATTTTGCCTCTCTTTTTTATTTGGGCTTCTTTGGCCTCTTTTATTTTGATTCCTCACAAGGGACAATGCTCTAATAATGAAGATCATCACACTTTTATTTACTTACAACTCAAGAATTACAACTCGATACTAGAACAAAATATGACTCTATATGATTGCCTCTGGCGGTGTACTAGGATGTGCAATGACTCAAGAGTTACATATATGAAAAAATTATGAACGGTGGCTTTGCCACAAATACTATGTCGACTACATGATCATGCAAAGCAATATGAAAATGATGTAGCGTGTCATAATAAACGAAATGGTGGAAAGTTGCATGGCAATATATCTTGGAATGGCTGTGGAAATGCTATAATAGGTAGGTATGGTGGCTGTTTTGAGGGAGGTGTATGGTGGGTGTATGGCACCGACGAAAGTTGCGCGGTACTAGAGAGGATAGCAATTGTGGAAGGGTGAGAGTGCGTACGATCCATGGACTCAACATTAGTCATAAAGAACTCACATAATTATTGCAAAAATCTATTAGTCATCGAAATAAAGTACTACGCGCATGCTCTTAGGGGAAGGGTTGTTAGGAGTTAACCATCGCGCGTTCCCGACCTCCACATAAAGGATGACAATCAATAAATAAATCATGCACCGACTTCGTTACATAACGGTTCACCATACGTGCATGCTATGGGAATCACAAACTTTAACACAAGTATTCTTACCAATCCACAATTACTCACTAGCATGACTCTAATATTACCATCCTCATATCTCAAAACAATCATAAGGAATCAAACTTCTCATAGTATTCAATGCACTCTATATGAAAGTTTTTATTATATCCCTCTTGGATGCCTATCATATTAGGACTAAATTCATAACCTAAGCAAATTACCATGCTGTTTAGAGAGACTCTTGAAATAATATAAGTTAAGCAAGAGAGTTCAACAATTTTATAAAATAAAGCCACCGCCGTGCTCTAAAAAGATATAAGTGAAGCACTAGAGCAAAATTGCCTATCTCAAAAGATATAAGTTTAGCACATAGAATATTTTAGTAAATCACGATTCATGCGTGCCCCTCTCAAAAGGTGTGTATAGCAAGGATTATTGTGGCAAACTAAAAAGCAAAGACTCCTGTCATACAAGACGCTCCAAGCAAAACACATATCATGTGGTGAATAAAAATATAGCCTCAAGTAAAGTTACCGATAGACGAAGACGAAGACGAAAGAGGGGATGCCTTTCGGGGCATCCCCAAGCTTAGGCTCTTGGATGTCCTTTAATATTACCTTGGGGTGCCTTGGGCATCCCCAAGCTTAGTGATACGTCTCCAACGTATCTATAATTTTTTATTGCTCCATGCTACTTTATCTACTGTTTTGGACTATATTGGGCTTTATTTTCCACTTTTATATTACTTTTGGGACTAAACTACTAACCGGAGGCCCAGCCCAGAATTGCTGTTTTTTGCCTTTTTCAGTATTTCATAGAAACAGAAATATCAAACGGAGTCCAAACGAAATGAAACCTTCGGGATCGTGATTTTCCAACCAAACGTGATCCAGGAGACTTGGACCCTACTCCAAGCAGTGCCCGAGGAGGTCACGAGGGTGGAGGGCGCCCCCCTGGGCGCGCCCCCTACCTCGTGGCCCCCTCGGAGCTCCACCGACGTACTCCTTCCTCCTATATATACCTACGTATCCCCGAACGATCAGAACAGGAGCCAAAAACATAATGCCACCGCTGCAACCTTCTGTATCCACGAGATCCCATCTTGGGGCCTGTTCTGGAGCTCCGCCGGAGGGGGCATCTACCACGGAGGGCTTCTACATCATCACCATAGCCCCTCCGATGAAGTGTGAGTAGTTTACTTCAGACCTTCGGGTCCATAGCTAGTAGCTAGATGGCTTCTTCTCTCTTTCTGGATCTCAATACAATGTTCTCCCCCTCTCTCGTGGAGATCTATTCGATGTAATCTTCTTTTTGCGGTGTGTTTGTTGACATCGATGAATTGTGGGTTTATGATCCAGTATTATATATGGAAAATATTTGATTCTTCTCTGAATTCTTTTATGTATGATTGAGTTATATTTGCAAGTCTCTTCGAATTATCCTTTTTGGTTTGGCCAACTAGATTGGTAGTTCTTGCAATGGGAGAAGTGCTTAGCTTTGGGTTCAATATCGCAGTGTCCTTACCCAGTGACAGAAGGGGCAGCAAGGCACGTATTGTATTGTTTCCATCGAGGATAACAAGATGGGTTTTTTATCATATTGCATGAATTTATCCCTCTACATCATGTCATCTTGCTTACGGCATTACTCTATTTTTACTTAATACTCTAGATGCATGCTGGATAGCAGTCGATGAGTGGAGTAATAGTAGTAGATGAAGAATCATTTCGATCTACTTGTTTTGGACGTGATGCCTATATACATGATCATTGCCTAGATATACTCATAACTATGCTCAATTCTGTCAATTGCTCAACAGTAATTTGTTCACCCACCGTAGAATATCTATGCTCTTGAGAGAAGCCACTAGTGAAACCTATGGCCCCCGGGTCTATTCTCATCATATCAATCTCTATCACTTTATTTACTTGCTTTGTTTTTACTTTGCCTTTTACTTTTTACTTTGCATCTATCTATCAAAAATACCAAAAATATTGTCTCTATCAGATCTCACTCTCGTAAGTGACCGTGAAGGGATTGACAACCCCTAAGCGTTGGTTGCGAGTTGCTATCATTTTGTGTAGGTATGAGGGACTTGTGCATGGTCTCCTACTGGATTGATACCTTGGTTCTCAAAAACTAAGGGAAATACTTACGCTACTTTGCTGCATCATCCTCTCCTCTTCCGGGAAATCCAACGCAGTGCTCAAGAGGTAGCAAGAAGAATTTCTGGCGCCGTTGCCGGGGAGGCTCACGCAAGCAAGTCAACCATACCAAGTACCCATCGCAATCCCTATCTCTCGCATTACATTATTTGCCATTTGCCTCTTGTTTTCCTCTCCCCCACTTCACCCTTGCCATTTTATTTGCCCTCTCTTTCCCAATCTCCTCCTCTCTTTCCCGTTTGCCTTTTTCCCTTTGCCTTTCTGTTTGCTTGTGTGTTGGATTACTTGTTGCCATGGCGCAAGATAATACCAAATTGTGTGATTTCTTCTCGAACACCAATAATAATGATTTCCTTAGTACTCTGATTGCTCCTCTTAATAATGATGAGTCTTGTGAAATCAACACCGCTTTGCTGAATCTTGTTATGAAAGATCAATTCGCCGACCTTCCGAGTGAAGATGCCCCTACTCATCTAAATAATTTTGTTGATTTGTGTGATATGCAAAATAAGAAAGATACGGATAACAATATTGTCAAATTGAAGTTATTTCCGTTTTCACTTAAAGATCGTGCTAAAGTTTGGTTTTCTTCTTTGCCTAAAAATAGTATTGATTCTTGGAACAAGTGCAAAGATGCTTTTATCTCTAAGTATTTTCCTCCCGCTAAGATTATCACTCTCAGGAACGATATTATGAATTTTAAACAACTTGATCATGAGCATGTTGCCCAATCTTGGGAAAGAATGAAATTAATGCTTAGCAATTGCCCTACTCATGGTTTGAATTTATGGATGATCATACAAAAAATTTATGCCGGATTGAATTTTGCTTCTAGAAATCTTTTAGATTCGGCCGCGGGAGGCACTTTTATGGAAATTATGTTAGGGGATGCTACCAAATTGCTTGATAATATTATGGCTAATTATTCTCAATGGCACACCGAAAGATCTTCTAGTAAGAAAGTGCATGCTATAGAAGAAATCAATGTTTAAGTGAAAAGATGGATGAACTTATGAAGATGTTTGCTCCTAAAAATACTCCTCTTGATCCCAATGATATGCCTTTATCTACTTTGCTTGAGAATAATAATGAATCTACGGATGTGAATTTTGTTGGTAGGAATAGTTTTGGAAACAACACTTATAGAGGGAATTTTAATCCTAGGCCTTATCCTAGTAATCCTTCTAATAATTATGGAAATTCCTACAATAACTCTTATGGAAATTTTAATAAGATGCCCTCGGAATTTGAGAGTAGTGTTAAAGAGTTTATGAATTCACAAAAAAAATTAATGATTTGCTTGAGGAGAAATTGCTTAAAGTTGATGATTTGGCTAGGAACGTTGATAGAATTTCTCTTGAAATTGATTCTTTAAAGCTTAGATCTATTCCTTCTAAGCATGATATCAATGAGTCTCTCAAAGACATGAAAATTTCCATTGATGAGTGCAAGGAAAGAACCGCTAGGATGCGTGCTTCCAAAGATGCCTTTATTAAAGCGTGTTCTTCCAATCCCTATGAAAATCAAGATGAAGATCTGAAAGTCATTGATGTGTCCCCCATTATTGCAATATGAATCTTGATGAATCTGAAGATTATCTTCCTTTACCTAGAAGGCGTTTTAAGAATTCAGAGTTTCTAGATCTTGATGATGAAATTGATGAAAGTGGGATTGAAATAAATAAAAAATGTGATGTTGCTAAACCCACTATTTTTTATCTCAAGGAATTTAATTATGAAAATTGCTCTTTGATTGGTTGTATTTCCTTGTTGCAATCCGTGCTAGATTCTCCTCATGCTTATAGCCAAAATAAGGCCTTTACCGAACACATTGTTGATGCCTTGATGCAATCTTATGAAGAAAAACTTGAGTTGAAAGTTTCTATCCCTAGAAAAGTCTATGATGAGTGGGAACCTACTATTAAAATTAAAATTAAAGATTTTGAGTTTCATGCTTTGTGTGATTTGGGTGCTAGTGTCTCTACTATTCCCAAAACTTTATGTGATTTGCTAGATTTCCGTGATTTTGATGATTGCTCTCTAAACTTGCATCTTGCGGATTCCACTATTAAAAAACCTATGGGAAGAATTAATGATGTTCTTATTGTTGCAAATAGGAACTATGTGCCCGTAGATTTTATCGTTCTTGATATAGATTGCAATCCTTCATGTCCTATTATTCTTGGTAGACCTTTCCTTAGAACGGTTGGTGCAATTATTGATATGAAGGAAGGGAATATTATATTCCAATTTCCCTTAAAGAAGGGTATGGAACACTTCCCTAGAAAGAAAATAAAATTACCATATGAATCTATCATGAGAGCCACTTATGGATTGCCTACCAAAGATGGCAATACCTAGCTAGGGGCGTTAAACGATAGCGCTTGTTGGGAGGCAACCCAATTTTATTTTGTGTTTTTTTGTTTTTGCTTCTGTTTAGGAATAAATAATCCATCTACCTTCTGTTCGGATGTGGTTTTATGTTTTAATTAGTGTTTGTGCCAAGTAGAACCTATAGGATAACCTACGATGATAGTTGATTTGATTCTGCTGAAAAACAGAAACTTTGCACGCACGAATTTAGTTATGATTAATCACAGGAACGTGATATTGCCTTGATTCTTTTTGATGCTGATCAATAAACAAATTTTCCAGGACTTCCAATTTTGGTAGAATTTTTAGAGTTCCAGAAGTTTGCGTTAGTTATAGATTGCTACAGACTGTTCTGTTTTTGACAGATTCTGTTTTTCGTGTGTTGTTTGCTTATTTTGATGAATCTATGGCTAGTAAATTAGTTTATAAACCATATAGAAGTTGAAATACAGTAGTTTTAACACCAATATAAATAAATAATGAGTTCATTACAGTACCTTGAAGTAGTCTTTTGTTTTCTTTCTCTAACGGAGCTCACGAGATTTCTGTTGAGTTTTGTGTTGTGAAGTTTTCAAGTTTTGGGTGAATTCTTTTGATGGATTATGGAACAAGGAGTGGCAAGAGCCTAAGCTTGGGGATGCCCATGGAACCCCCAAGATAATACAAGTACACCAAAAATTCAAAGCTTGGGGATGCCCCGGAAGGCATCCCCTCTTTCGTCCACTTCCATCGGTAATTTACTTGGAGCTATATTTTTATTCACCAACATGATATGTGTTTTGCTTGGAGCGTCTTGTATTATTTGTGTCTTTGCTTGTTAGTCTACCACAATCATACTTGTTGTACACATCTTTTGAGAGAGCCATGCATGAATTGGAATTTGTTAGAATACTCTATGTGCTCACTTATATCTTTTGAGCTTGATAGTTTTGCTCATAGTGCTTCACTTATATCTTTTGAGCGTGATAATTTTTTCTCTAGTACTTCACTTAGATATTTTAGAGCACAGTGGTGGATTTGTTTTAAAGAAACTATTGATCTCTCATGCTTCACTTATATTATTTTGAGAGTCTTTAATAGCATGGTAATTTGCTTAATGTTAATATACTTGGTGTTCAAGATATGTGAAACTTTCTTTTGAGTGAATTGAATACTAAGCTAAGTTTGATGCTTGATAATTGTTTTGAGATATGGAGGTGATAATATCAAAGTCGTGCTAGTTGGGTGATTATGAATTTGAGAAATACTTGTGTTGAAGTTTGCAAGTCCCGTAGCATACACGTATGGTTAAAGTTGTGTAACAAATTTGAAACATGAAGTGTACCTGGCTTGTGCATCCTTATGAGTGGCGGTCGGGGATGAGCGATGGTCTTTTCCTACCAATCTATCCCCCTAGGAGCATGCACGTAGTACTTGAATTTTTGATGACTTCTAAATTTTTGCAATAAGTATATGAGTTCTTTTGACTAATGTTGAGTCCATGGATTATACGCACACTCACCTTTCCACCTTTGCTAGCCTCTTCGGTACCGTGCATTGCCCTTTCTCACCTTGAGAGTTGGCGCAAACTTTGCCGGTGCATCCAAACCCCGTGATACGATATACTCTATCACACATAAACCTCCTTATATCTTCCTCAAAACAGCCACCATACCTACCTATCATGGCATTTCCATGGCCATTCCGAGATATATTGCCATGCAACTTCCACCATCATCATCATGACATACATTACTTTTGTCATATTTCCATTGCATGATCTTGTAGTTGACATCGTATTTGTGGCAAAGCCACCATGCAATATTTTCCATACATGTCATTCTTGATTCATTGCACCATTCCGGTATTACCGCCGGAGGCATTCATATAGAGTCATATCTTGTTCTAAGTTTCGAGTTGTAATCCTTATGTTGTGATTAATAGAAGTGTGATGATCATCATTATTAGAGCATTGCCCAAATAAATAAATAAATAAATAAGAGAAAGGCCAAAAAAGAAAAAAAAAAGAAAGGCCCAAAAAAGGGAAATGCTACTATCTCTTTTTCCACACTTGTGCTTCAAAGTAGCACCTTGTTCTTCATGTAGTGAGTCTCATATATTGTGCTTCAAAGTAGCACCTTGTTCCTCATGTAGTGAGTCTCATAAGTTGTCTTTTTATACTAGTGGGATTTTTTCATTATAGAACTTGGCTTGTATATTCCTACGATGGGCTTCCTCAAATGCCCTAGGTCTTCATGAGCAAGCAAGTTGGATGCACACCCACTAGTTTTCTTTTGTTGAGCATTCATAGCTCTAGTGCATCTGTTGCATGGCAATCCCTAATCCTCATGTTGACATAAATTAATGGGCATCTCCATAGCCCGTTGATTAGCCTCATCAATGTGAGACTTTCTCCTTTTTTGTCTTCTCCACACAATCCCCATCATCATATTCTATTCCACCCATAGTGCTATATCCATGGCTCACGCTCATGTATTGCGTGAAGGTTGAAAAAGTTTGAGATTATTTAAGTATGAAACAATTGCTTGGCTTGTCATCGAGGGTATAGAAGTTGGGAACATCTTTGTGTGACGAAAATGAAGCATAGCCTAACTATATGATTTTGTAGGGATGAACTTTCTTTTGCCATGCTATTTTGAGAAGACATGATTGCTTTATTAGTATGCTTGAAGTATTATTATTTTTATGTCAATATGAACTTTTGTCTTGAATCTTTCGGATCTGAATATTCATATCACAATTAAGAAGATTTACATTGAAATTATGCCAAAGTATCACTCCGCATCAAAAATTCTTTTTATCATTTACCTACTCGAGGACGAGCAGGAATTAAGCTTGGGGATGCCTGATATGTCTCCAATGTATCTATAATTTTTTATTGCTCCATGCTACTTTATATACTATTTTGGACTATATTGGGCTTTATTTTCCACTTTTATATTACTTTTGGGACTAACATACTAACCGGAGGCCCAGCCCAGAATTGTTGTTTTTTGCCTTTTTCAGTATTTCGAAGAAACAGAATATCAAACGGAGTCCAAACGGAATGAAACCTTCGGGATCATGATTTTCCAACCGAACGTGATCCAGGAGACTTGGACCCTACTCCAAGCAGTGCCCGAGGAGGTCACGAGGGTGGAGGGCGCCCCCCTAGGTGCGCCCCCCTACCTCGTGGGCCCCTCGGAGCTCCACCGACGTACTCCTTCCTCCTATATATACCTACGTATCCCCGAACGATCAGAACAGGAGCCAAAAACCTAATTCCACTACCGCAACCTTCTGTATCCACGAGATCCCATCTTGGGGCCTGTTCCGGAGCTTCGCCGGAGGGGGCATCCACCACGGAGGGCTTCTACATCATCACCATAGCCCCTCCGATGAAGTGTGAGTAGTTTACTTCAGACCTTCGGGTCCATAGCTAGTAGCTAGATGGCTTCTTCTCTCTTTCTGGATCTCAATACAATGTTCCCCCTTCTCTCGTGGAGATCTATTCGATGTAATCTTCTTTTTGCGGTGTGTTTGTTGAGAACGATGAATTGTGGGTTTATGATCCAATATTATCTATGGAAAATATTTGATTCTTCTCTGAATTCTTTTATGTATGATTGAGTTATCTTTGCAAGTCTCTTCGAATTATCCTTTTTGGTTTGGCCAACTAGATTGGTAGTTCTTGCAATGGGAGAAGTGCTTAGCTTTGGGTTCAATCTTGCGGTGTCCTTACCCAGTGACAGAAGGGGCAGCAAGGCACGTATTGTATTGTTGCCATCAAGGATAACAAGATGGGGTTTTTATCATATTGCATGAATTTATCCCTCTACATCATGTCATCTTGCTTACAGTGTTACTCTATTTTTACTTAATACTCTAGATCATGCTGGATAGCGGTCGATGACTGGAGTAATAGTAGTAGATGCAGAATCGTTTCGATCTACTTGTTTTGGACGTGATGCCTATATACATGATCATTGCCTAGATATACTCATAACTATGCTCAATTCTGTCAATTGCTCAACAGTAATTTGTTCACCCACCGTAGAATATCTATGCTCTTGAGAGAAGCCACTAGTGAAACCTATGGCCCCAGGGTCTATTCCCATCATATCAATCTCTATCACTTTATTTACTTGCTTTGTTTTTACTTTTCCTTTTACTTTTTACTTTGCATCTATCTATCAAAAATACCAAAAATGTTATCTCTATCAGATCTCACTCTCGTAAGTGACCGTGAAGGGATTGACAACCCCTAAGCGTTGGTTGCGAGTTGCTACCGTTTTGTGTAGGTACGAGCGACTTGTGCATGGTCTCCTACTGGATTGATACCTTGGTTCTCAAAAATTGAGGGAAATACTTACGCTACTTTGCTGCATCATCCTCTCCTCTTCGGGGAAATCCAACACAGTGCTCAAGAGGTAGCACTTAATCTCTTGCCACTCCTTATTCCATAGTCCATAAAATCTTTACCCAAAACATGAAAACTTCACAACACAAAACTCAACAGAAAATCTCATGAGATCCGTTAGTATAAGAAAATAAATCACCACTTTATGGTACTTTTGTGAACTCATTCTTTATTTATATTGGTTCTACTGTATTCCAACTTATCCATGGTTCATACCCCCCGATACTACCTATAGAATCATCAAAATAAGCAAACAACACATTGAAAACAAAATCTGTCAAAAACAAAACAGTTTCTAGCAATCTGAAAACTTCGAATATTTCTGTAACTTCAAAAATTCGGAAAAAATTAGGAAAACCTAGGAAATTTGTATATCAATCTTGTGTAAACAATTCAGATCAAAATCCAGCTTATGTGAATTATGAAAATTATTTTTCTGGGTGCAAAATTTTCTGTTTTTCAGCAAGATCAAATCAACTATCACTGTAAGCCATCCCAAAGGTCTTACTTGGCACAAACACTAATTAAAACAAAAAACACATCTAACGAGAGGCTAGATGAATTATTTATTGAAAAACAGAACCAAAAAAGCAAGAACAGAAATAAAATTGGGTGGCCTCCCAACAAGCGCTATTGTTTAACGCTCTTAGCTAGGCATAAAACATAGATCTAGGTATTGTCATCTTTGGTATGCAATCCATAAGTAGCTCTCATAATAGATTCATATGGCAATTTAATTTTCTTTCTAGGAAAGTGTTCCATGCCCTTCCCTAACGGAAATTGAAATCTAATGTTTCCTTCTTTCATATCAATAATTGCACCAATCATTCTAAGGAAAGGTCTACCAAGAATAATAGGACATGTAGGATTGCAATCTATATCAAGAACAATGAAATCTATGGGCACATAATTCCTATTTGCAACAATAAGAACATCATTAATCCTTCTCGTTGGTTTCTTAATAGTGGAATCCGCAAGATGCAAATTTAAAGAACAATCATCATATTCACAGAAACCTAACACATCACATAAAGTTTTTGGAATCATAGAAATGCTAGCACCCAAATCACACAAAGCATGGCACTCATAATATTTAATCTTAATCTTAATAGTAGGTTCCCACTCATCATAAATTTTCTAGGGATAGAAACTTCCAATTCAAGCTTTTCTTCAAAAGATTTCATCATAGCATCAACGATATGTTCAGTAAAAGCTTTATTTTGATTATAAGCATGAGAATAATTCAACATGGATTGCAACAAGGAAATACAATCTATTAAAGAACAATTATCATAATTAAATTCCTTGAAATCCAAAAGAGTGGGTTCATTGCCACTTAAAGTCTTGACCTCTCCAATCCCACTTTTATCAATTTTTGCATCTAGATCTATAAACTCTGAATCATTGGGACACCTTTTAACTAAACTTGACTCATCTCCAGTCCCATCTTTATCAAGATTTATATTGGAAAACAAATATTCAATAGGAGTCACATCAATCACTTTAAGATCTTCATCAATATTTTCACAAAACTAGAAGAACACACTTTTACAAAGCAATCTCGTTTAGCACGCATCTTAGCGGTTCTTTCTTTACACTCATCAATGGAAATTCTCATAGCTTTTAGAGACTCATTAATATCATGCTTGGCTGGAATAGATCAAATTTTCAAAGAATCAATCTCAAGAGAAATTATATCCATGTTCCTAGCCAAATCATCAATCTTAATAAAAAAAATTCAACTAAAGCATTGAAATTCTTTTGCGAACTCATAAATTATTTAATACTAATCTCAAGATCAGAGGGCATCTTATTATAATTTCCATAATTATTGTTGTAGGAATTACCATAATTTTTAGAGGAATTACTAGGAAACGGCCTAGGATTGAAATTACCTCTATACGCGTTATTACCAAAATTGTTCCTACCAACAAAATTCACATCCATAGATTCATTATTATTCTCAATCAAAGTGGACAAAGGCATATCATTAGGATCAATAGAAGCACTCTTACTAGCAAACAGTTTCATAAGCTCATCCACCTTTCCACTCAAAACATTAATTTCCTCAATTGCATGCACTTTTTTACTAGTAGAAGATCTTTTGGTGTGCCATTGAGAATAATTAACCATAATATTACCTAGGAGTTTAGTAGCTTCTCCTAAAGTAATTTCCATAAAAGGACCTCCCGCGGCCGAATCTAAAAGATTTCTGGAAGCAAAATTTAATCCGGCATAAACTTTTTGTACGATCATCCACAAATTTAAACCATGAGTAGGGCAATTTTGTATCATCAATTTTGTCCTCTCCCAAGATTGTGCAACATATTCATGATCAAGTTGCTTAAAATTCATAATATCGTTCCTAAGGGAGATGATGCGGGAGGAAAATACTTGGAAATAAAATCATCTTTACACTTATTCCATGAATCAATACTATTTTTAGGCAAAGACGAACACCAAGTTTTAGCACGATCTCTTAGTGAAAACAGAAATATCTTCAATTTAACAATACCATTATCCACATCTTTCTTATTTTGCATATCACACAACTCAATGAAACTATTTAGATGGGATGCGGCATCTTCACTAGGAAGGCCGGAAAATTGATCTTTCATAACAAGATTCAACAAAGCGGCATTAATTTCATAAGATTCTGCACTAGTGGCGGGAGCAATCAGAGTACTAATAAAATCATTATTATTAGTATTGGAAAATCACACAATTTGGTATTATCTTGAGTCATCGTGACAAAGCAAGCAATCTAACACACGTGCACACAAAAATCAAACGAAAAGACGAACCGAAGAAGGGCGAATAAAAAGGCAAATCTTTTCAAAAATTGATTTAGAAGTGGGGCAAAGGAAAACGAGAGGCGAATGGCGAATAATGTAATGCAAGAGATGAGAGTTTTATGATGGGTACTTGGTAGGCTTGAGGTACGTGGGAACGGCGCCAGAAATTCTTCCTGCTACTTCTTGACCTTGCGTTGGTTTTTCACTTGAAGAGGAAAGGGTGATGCAGCACATTAGAGATAAGTATTTACCTTAGTTCAGAACCAAGGTATCAATCTAGTAGGAGAAACACGCAAGTCCCCAATAGATGTACCTACACAAACAATCAAACACTCGCACCCAACGTGATAAAGGGGTTGTCAATCCCTTCACGATCACCTGCAAATGTGAGATCTAAAAGAGATAGAGAAAACTAAACAAAATATAAAATATTTTTTGGGTTTTTTGGTTTATAGATATGGAAATAAAAGATTGCAAAATAGTAGATTGGAAACGAATATGATGGAAAATAGACCCGGGGGCCATAGGTTTCACTAGAGGCTTCTCTCATGAAGGCAAATAATACGATGGGTGAACAAATTACTGTCGAGCAATTGACAGATATCCAAGACAATGATTATGCAATATAGGCATCACGTCCGTGTCAAGTAGACCAACTCCTGCCTAAATCTACTACTATTACTCCACACATCGACCGCTATCCAGCATGCATCTAGAGTATTAAGTTCATAAAGAATAGAGTAACGCCTTAAGATGACATGATTTAGAGGAATTAACTCAAACAATATGATGAAAATCCCATCTTTTTATATTCGATGGCAAAAATGAAATGCGTGTCTTGCTACCCCTACTTTGTCACTGGGTGAAATCATGCAAGATTGAACCTAAAGCTAAGCACCTCTCCCATTGCAAGAAATACCAATCTAGTTGGCCAAAAAAACCCGATAATTCGAAGAGAAATACAAAGATACCAAATCATGCATATAAGAATTCAGAGAAGATTCAAATAATATTCATAGATAAGCTGATCATAAATCCACAATTCATTGGATCTCGACAAACACATCGCAAAAGAAGATTACATCGGATAGATCTCCAAGAACATCGAGGAGAACATGGTATTATGAATCAAAGAGAGAGAAGAAGCCATCTGGCTACTAGCTATGGACCCATAGGTCTGAGGTGGACTACTCACACTTCATCGGAAGGGCAATAGAGTTGATGTAGATGCCCTCCGTGATCGAATCCCCCCTCTAGCAGGATGCCAGAAAAGGCCCAAGATGGGATCTGACGGGAACAGAAGGTTGCGGTGGTGGAAAAGTGTTTTTGTGGATGCTTCTGAGCATTTTGGAATATATGTGAATATATAGGAGGAAGATCTAGGTCAGGGGATCATCGAGGGGCCCACAAGGTAGGGGGCGCGCGCACCCCCTAGGGTGCGCCCTCCACCCTTGCCGCCGCCTAATGGCTCTTCTGAGTTGCACTCCAAGTCTCCTGGGTGTCTTCTGGTCCAAGAAAAATCATCGTGAAGTTTTATTCCATTCGGACCCCATTTAGTATTCCTTTTCTGCGAAGCTCAAAAACAAGGAAAAAACGGAAACTGGCACTGGGCTCTAGGTTAATAGGTTAGTCCCAAAAATAATATAAAATAGCATATTAATGCATATAAAACATCCAAAATAGATAATATAATAGCATGGAACAATAAAAAATTACAGATACGTTGGAGACGTATCAGTAAACATCCATGTTAATTAGACCATGCTATGGTGGATGCACTAGAATTTTATTGCCAGCTTTCAGTTCATAACACTTAGACATTTTTCTCCAAAGGTCCGCATCAAAATAGGAGTGACCATCTTTATCAAGTTTTACGTTAACTGTCATTGTAAATCCATGTTGAGTTGTCAATATGACATCCATGGAGTCATCAACAAAGTAAAGCCCAAGATTTCCTTCTACTCCTATTCTTGCAAAGCAAGGGATGTACTGCTTGAAATGAAAATTAAGGTTGTAAATTTGATATATTGAAATAACAGAGCAAGATGCAAATATGGGAGAAACTGATAGAACAGATCAAAATATAGATGAAAGCAAAGTACAAAAATATATAATTAAAAATAGATAATGTAACAAAGATTTGATGCACATATGAGAGTAACTAAATGAACAATACATCATATATTTGCCTAATATAGGCGGAAAATTTGGGTTCGACAGCTAGGTTGCACGTGGCACCATACCTTTTATCCAAATGTAGCAATAGACGGTATATGTTCACAAATTTAGGCCATGCCAACCGTGGTAGGTTGGGATTGAACATACCGAACGCTCCCTCAAGTCATCCGGAATGGTGAGATAGAACTTCGTGTCCGACTGGCCGCAGCCACACTTGCCCGATTTGTGCTCGCACTATGGACACATGAATGAAAACCCTCGAATCAGCTAGAAGAAAAATGAATCCGTGACGATTTCCGTTGGTTGATTAACAACGACGGACCGACTGCGATAAGAGATTAGTGAATATTTCACTAACTTGATTACCTTCTCCATGAGAAAAATCCCCAGCCCAATCCCGCAGAAAACTCCAATCGACCAGAGTCTAGAATGTCGGTGCAGATAGGCACGGAAAGCGGTAGGGGTGAGATCTCGTGCCGTTTGGAGCACAACCTCCGCCCGTCGACGACAGCCGTCGAGCTTAGGGTGGCCGCCACGATGGAAGTTGATGAGGTATAGAGTTGCAGAGGAGTCCACGACGAGTGGGTGGGGACGAAGTGGGCAAGGGTTTTCTTTTTCCTTTTGCATGTGTGGGTGAACACACATGGTTCGCAGAGGCGACGGAGATGAATCATGTGCCATAGTAAATCACCGAGATTGAAGGGGAATCCAATTCTTTTTGTCCTTTGTCCATGAGTTTTTTTCTACAATGAACATAAACCCTGCAAATCACGGTGTTCAAATTTGGCACTTTTCCGGGTTCATTTACAATATTTAGGGGATTATGTGCATTTTCTAGGCATTAATGCACATAATTCAAATTCAAACAATTGGTGCATGAAAAGGTGCAAGAGAACGGTCTAGAAAACCATGATTGTGCTATTTAGTAAATTCTCATGCCTTTTACAAGGACTGGGCAGATATTTCACGAAAATGTGTGGCAACAGTCAACCACAAACACGTCGTTTATTTGTTTTTCAACTGTAGAAAAATGAAATACATGCTTGAAAAACATGACAGTTGGCATGGTGCCATGGTATGGCCTCACCATGTCCTGGTACAAATTTGAGAAGGTTTGGCTTATGTCGTCGTCCATGCCATTCATAAATCGAACCAGCACCGAGGAATTTTCATGGTTTCGAGGGGGAAATCAGCAAGATTGAAGGGGTCGGGAATCCAAATTTCCTTCCGAGCTTTTCATTCAGTGTTTTCTACAATCAACATACCCCCTCCAATGAAACATGTTCAAAATTGACATATTCACAGGCTCATTCACCATATTTAGACGATCATGTGCATTTTCTAGGCATTAATGCACATAATTCAAATTCAAACAATCGATGCATGAAAAGGTGCGCAAGAACGGTGTAGGAAACCATGTTCGTGCTATATAGTAAATTCTCATGCCTTTTACAAGGAATGGGCAGAGATTTCAAGGAAATGTGTCGCAAAAGTCAACCACAAATGCGTCATTTACTGGGTTAACAACTATAGAAAAATGAAATACATGCCTGGAAAACATGATGCCTGGCGTGGTGCCATGGTATGGCCTCACCGTGCCCTGGTAAATTTTTTAGAATGTTTGCCTTATGTTGTCATGCACGCCTTTCATAAATCGAACCATTACCAAGGAAGCTTCATGGTTTCGAGGGGGAATCACAAAGATTGAAGGGGGATCCATATTTCCTTTTTCCTTTGTCCATGAGTTTTTTCTACGATGAACATAAACCCTGCAAATCACCGTGTTCAAATTTGGCACTTTTCCGGGTTCATTTACAATATTTAGGGGATTATGTGCATTTTCTAGGCATTAATGCACATAATTCAAATTCAAACAATTGGTGCATGAAAAGGTGCAAGAGAACGGTCTGGAAAACCATGATTGTGATATTTAGTAAATTCTCATGCCTTTTACAAGGACTGGGCAGATATTTCACGAAAATGTGTGGCAACAGTCAACCACAAACACGTCATTTATTTGTTTTTCAACTGTAGAAAAATGAAATACATGCTTGAAAAACATGACAGTTGGCATGGTGCCATGGTATGGCCTCACCATGTCCTGGTACAAATTTGAGAAGGTTTGGCTTATGTCGTCGTCCATGCCATTCATAAATCGAACCAGCACCGAGGAATTTTCATGGTTTCGAGGGGGAAATCAGCAAGATTGAAGGGGTCGGGAATCCAAATTTCCTTCCTAGCTTTTCATTCAGTGTTTTCTACAATCAACATACCCCCTCCAATGAAACATGTTCAAAATTGACATATTCACAGGCTCATTCACCATATTTAGACGATCATGTGCATTTTCTAGGCATTAATGCACATAATTCAAATTCAAACAATCGATGCATGAAAAGGTGCGCAAGAACGGTCTAGGAAACCATGCTCGTGCTATATAGTAAATTCTCATGCCTTTTACAAGGAATGGGCAGAGATTTCAAGGAAATGTGTCGCAAAAGTCAACCACAAATGCATCATTTACTGGGTTAACAACTATAGAAAAATGAAATACATGCCTGGAAAACATGATGCCTGGCGTGGTGCCATGGTATGGCCTCACCGTGCCCTGGTAAATTTTTTAGAATGTTTGCCTTATGTTGTCATGCACGCCTTTCATAAATCGAACCATTACCAAGGAAGCTTCATGGTTTCGAGGGGGAATCACAAAGATTGAAGGGGGGATCCATATTTCCTTTTCCCTTTGTCCATGAGTTTTTTCTACGATGAACATACACCCTGCAAATCACCGTGTTCAAATTTGGCACTTTTCCGGGTTCATTTACCATATTTAGGGGATTATGTGCATTTTATAGGCACTAATGCACATAATTCAAGTTTAAACAATCGGTGCATGAAAGGGTGCACAAGGACGGCCTAGAAAACCATGCTCATGCCAGTTAGTAAGTTCTCATGCCTTGTACCAGGAATGGGTAGATATTTTGACAAAATGTGTGGCAATAGTCAACAACAAACGTTTGTTTATTAGGTTTTCAACTATAGGAAAAATGAAATAAATGCTTGAAAAACATGACTCCTGGCATGGTGCCATGGTATGGCCTCACCATGCCCTGGTAAAAATTTGAGAAGGTTTGGCTTATGTCATCATGCACGCCCTTCATAAATTGAACCATCACCGAGGAAGTTCCATGCTTTCGAGAGGGAAATCACCAAGATTGAAGGGGAATCCAAAATTTCTTTGTTCTTTGCACTGGAGTTTTTGTCTACGACGAATATACACCCTGCAAATCACCGTGTTCAAATTTGGCATTTTTTCACCATATTTAGGGGGTTATGTGCATTTTCTAGGCATTTAGCGCATATAAATCCAATCTAGCTACAGCTACACGGGTGTGATGTGAGGGACGTGGATTGCCGTTCGATCGCGGTGCATCCTATGGTGCACACGCGTGATCAGCGTGGCTGGGGTTCCGGCCAATCATAAAGCAACACATAATAGGCTCAGTGCACACTATTTCCGGAGGCGACGGAGATGAACCGTGTGCGATAATGAACGAGCAAAATTGTAAGGGAAGCCAAATTTCCTTCGGCGTTTGTCGTTGAGCCCTTAAAAATCACCGCACTATACGGCTGTCCAGCCCCTCCGTCCCAGAGCTCTCTCCAAGCGTCGTTCATGGCACCGCGCCGCACAGTAACTAATAAGGAATCGATGGCATCTCGTCATGCCAAGTTCATCGCCGCCGGCGGCCACACAGTTACATGGGCGGATGTTGATGCTGCCATGGACGAATGGGTGGTGGATCTAGAGGCGTCCAAAGCCGCACAGAAGAAGCAGAAAAGGCAGAAAGCAGTCAAGAAAAGAGAGTCCCACCGCTGCAAGAAAGAAGAGGCCGCATGCCGTGTTGAGGAGAGCTTGGCGGAGATCAAAGCACAGTGGTCTACCGCCTATAAGGTCGGGAAGGAGAACACCGACGTCTGGCCAGCACGCCCTGATGGTAGCATGTGAGAAGTAGTGAGTGCGTGTGTTGCCCATAAGTTTGTATAATTAACTACGAGCATCTACCAGTACTACATATGTACTAGTCTTAGGGCAAATTACCAGTAGTACTTTAAGTTGGTACTATCTACTATTAACGTACAATGTCGGTAAGCGCATCCTTTGAGGGCTTTGATTGTTGATTATCATGTGTTCACTGAAGTTTTGTAGACGCACCCCAACCCCAAATACCACCGAAACATCCGCCGGCAGCCACCAGAGGATACTAGAGCTGGCCGCAGCTGGTTTTTAGTCCCACCTCGTCATGCGAGTTGGCTGCACACCGGCTTAAATTGCCACGTCGGCGGATGGCAGCAAGCTTCTCTCTTGTTGCATAGGATCAAATCTGGCACGGTTTCTATGGCGTACCTGTGTGCATTTTTTTTTGCATTAATGATCCATAAGTTAGTTACCTGTGCGATGTTTCCTAATAAACCAGGCGTACCATTGACCGAAAAAATCAACTACACATGTACATTTTTTTGGAGACGGGATCTGCCAATTTTCTCTTTTCTCGCACACGAGTATTTACGCGCTTCATCTGCATTGTGTGTTTTCCCTGCCTAAGTTTTCAAGTTTCACAGCGAAATTTTCATTAGGCGCATGATTTCAGAATTTATTCCTCCAACCACATCCCCACCCATCAAATTTCCTCAGTATCCCCCCTCACCCTACCGGCAGCTCAAACCGCCGCCGTGGCAACCACAACTTCAAACACATACCACAACTTCAAACACATCTACGTTCTGCTCGGATACAGACAAGTAACCCTCCAATCTCTATCACGACACCGGCCTGATTGCTTAAATGGGGTCCGCAAAACATCCTCATGCCTCCAAATCCCCACCGCCCTACCTCCAGAGCATCGCCACGCAAGCCCAACCACATACACGTGGAGGTCGAGGAGCTGATGGCGGTCGATGGCACGATGGTCGTTGTGCGTGTTGACCCGAAGGAACACCTCGACTTGGTGCAGGCTCTGACCTAGATGAAGTGCCCCAACGACTACCCCCAAGACTTAACAGGTATGATCTGACCAACACAATCTTACTAATAGCACTTGCAATGTCTATGTCTTGTACGGTTGATGTATTAAGCATGTTCGTGCCTTGTTTATTTCAGTACTGCACACTTTGTGATGTTTAAGTATTAATTGTCCAGCTCAATTTCACCAATACAAGTAAGAAACTTACAATACAAAACTCAGGATATCACTAGAGATGCTGCCCATTTGCTATTTTTGGTGGAACCCTGTTGTACTTAACATGCCTGTCCATGTACTTACACAGGGTCATAACGGCCGATGTTGTTGTTTGCCGTCGAGGTTAGCTCCATCCCATGTCTTACAGTATTTCACATCATTTGTGCAATTGCACTTTAACTTCTAACATTTATTGGTTGCCTGTAGGTACACATGTCAGTGGCACTGATCCACGCTTCGACCCGAAAGAACAGCTCACCTCCGGCACTGACTTTGGGCGGGCTCTAGCCAAGATGAAGTGCCCCAGCAACTACCTCTCAAGACTTACCAAGTATGTACTCACCAGTTCAATCTTATCAATACTAGTTGCAATTCATGGCTATGTTTTGTACGGTCGATGTATTAAGCATGTTGTAGTAAACATGCCTAACACGTTTTAGCTACTTTCCCTACCTTTTTATAGACAACTGGGCCATTCTCTGCTCTAGCAGCACCTGCCTTGTGATGTCTAACTCTATCAATTGCATTTTTATCAGTACCGGTTTCAATGGCTATTAAGCCTATTGCAATTAACAGTTGTATCCATTTTTAAGCAGTTGTATTTCAATGGATACAAACTTACAAAACATGACTTAGGATGTTGTTAAGCCTATTGCAATCAACAGTTGTATCCATTTTTTAATCTGTCCCTTTGCTACCGTGCTACTCTCCGCAATGAAGATATACTAGAGATGTTGCCCATTTGCTATTTTTGGTGGATGCTAACCCTGTTGTACTTAACATGCCTTTCCATGTACTTGCACAGGGCCATAACGGGCGATGTTGTTGTTTGCCATCGAGGTTAGCTGCATCTCATGTCTTACAGTATTTTACATCATTTTTTGCAATTGCAGTTTGGCTTCTAACATTTACTTGCTTCTTGTAGGTACACATGTTGGCAGCACTGGTCCACGCTTCGACCCGGAGGAAGAGCTCACCTCCGCCGTTGCTGACTTGGGGCGGGCTCTGGACAAGATGAAGTGCCCCAGCAACTACCTCTCATGACTTACCAAGTATGAACTCACTAGTTCAATCTTACCAATACCAATTGCAATCAATGGCTATGTTGTGTACGGTTGATGTATTAAGCATGTTGTAGTAAACATGCCTAACACGTTTTAGCTATTTTCCCTACCTTTTATGGGCAACCGGGCTATTCTCTGCTCTGGCAGCACCTGCCTTGTGATGTTTAACTCTACCAATTGCATTTTTATCAGTACCGATTTCAATGGCTATTAAGTCTGTTGTAATTAACAGTTGTATCCATTTTTAAACAGTTGCATTTCAATGGCTACAAACTTACAAAACATGACTTAGGATGTTGTTAAGCTTGTTGCAATTAATAGTTGTATCCATGTCTTAATTCGTCCCTTCGCTACCGTGCTACTCTTTCGCAATGAAGATATCACTATAGATGTTGCCGTTTTATTACCGTTTGCTATTTTTGGTGGATGTTAACCCTATTGTAGTTAACATTGGCTTTCCATGTAATTAAACAGGGCTACAATGGGCAATGTTGTTGTTTGCTGTCGAAGTTAGCTGCATCCCATGTCTTATACACCATATATTCCTAAATATAAGTATTTTTAGAGATTCCAATATAGACTGCATAAGGAGCAAAATGAGTGATTATAGATTCTAATCCAAACTATATCTATAATTCTATATACATCAGTATGTAGTTCATATTGAAATCTCTAAAAAAATACTTGTACTTAGGAACGTACGTAGTTGTATTTTACATCATTTGTGCAATATCAGTTTAGCTTCTAACATTTACTGGTTGCTTGTAGGTACATATATGAGTGGTACTGATCCATGCTTCGATCCCTTTTGCGTATGGGGCAATGAGATATTCATGAACAAGTGTCAAGTGAGGAAACTAAGAAAGATTGTTAGGCGAAAAAAATGGTGATGGGAATTAAGCTCTTTATTTACACTTTGTCCAAGACAACAGTAAACTTTAGGATGGTAAGTAATGTGTTGCCTTTTCCCCCTACCCACAACAAGTTCCTATATTAGACCTCAGTATCTGATAGTTTCTCTTTTCAATGGTTTCCGAAGCTATTTACTGATGATTACCTTGCAAACTACATGACCGGAGTGGAGCCAACTAAGGTTAAAGTATATAATTCATGCTACCATGATAATGCTCTAGAAGTCTTCCTGAAGGCGGTGAAGGATGGGCGGACGATACTCACAAGGGGTTGGACAAAATTTGTTCGTGCCTATGGCATGCAGGAAGGCACATTATGGGCATTCCGCTTCTTCAACACCATCGGCAGTCAAATTGATTTACACTTGTCTCTTCACCTTTGCCGCCTCTAAATATTGTGGTTCATCATAGTTAATTGTTGTCTAATCCTGTAATTACTGAACATATTGTACTGACAATTTTATTTATGGATTCGTTGTTGAACCATTGTGCTGAGAATTTTAATTCCATGTTTCATATTTCAAAATTTCCAATTCTAATAATAAATTACAGGGAAAAATAAAATTATACAGGAGCGAATAAAATAATATGCACGCGGTTAGAAATAAATTAGCGTGTGCGATGAAAAATAGAGAACAGACGGTTCTTTGACGTGAATCGTTTGCGATGCCCGACGGACGCACACACAGTTTTGTCTCATATGCGTATACGATTCATGGTAATACGGCAAACGTTTCAAACCAGTGTGCGTGTGTGATAAGAATACCAATCACACACAATTATGAAAATGGACACGTTGGTGTTAGTAGAGGCACCGCACACATTTTACATTCATGAACCGTGTGCGATAACGTACCTATCACAAACATATCGGTAGATTAAATGTTGATGTCCACCTTTTTCACACGACTATAGCGGCGTAATCATTTGGGATGTCTCTCTGATCCGAAACATAACGTCGAGATGTAATGTGTGGGACTGGGGTGGCTTCTCATACGTTCATTCTATGGCGATCGTCTGTAGTCGCTCGCCTATCCCTGACGGTTTCTAGGTCGTGTGGGAAGGACCCCCCTATCGTAGTCACTCACTAGGCGATGGTTCCAAATGCCATCGTGGAAAGGGGTTAAAAACCGTTTGTATAACACGATATGGTACCAATGTATGGTCTCAGTCAACTTTGCAATTACAATTCATCATATTTTTAGGAAGGCTCTCGTATCGGAGCCCTTTGGCAAGTCCACATACTCAACCATCATCTAATCTTCTATGACTGCTAACACTGTATACCCATGAGCAAAAAGTTTCAATCGGACACACAGAAAGATAGGGGCTCAAAGCTTCGCCTCCCAACGTATTCACCTCAAGGGTGATGTCAAAAATAAAAACTCGTGTTCACCCACATCCAACTGGATATATGTTCCTAGATCTTTCTTCACCACATGATGCTTGCAAAAAGGGAAAATAAAAAGGAAGAGGGAAGAATACTTTGACTCTTGCATGAAGATAAATACATAAAGTAAAAGATAGGCCCTTCACAGAGGGAAGCAGAGGTTGTCATGTGCTTTTTGTTTTGTATGCTCAATCTCCTAGTGCAAAAGAATGTCATGTTATATTACCCCTTATGATAGCAACCTTTATTATGCAGTCCGTCAATTTTATTACTTTGCCATCACAAGTTCGTACAATGCTAAATTTTCTCTTACACTAAATGATCGAAGACATTTAGAAGCAATTTTTATTGCCCTTTTGCACCGATGACAACTTACTTGAAGGATCTTACTCAATCCATAGGTAGGTATGATGGACTCTCAAAACAAGATTTTGGGTTTAAGATTTTTGGATGCACAAGTAGTGTCTCTACTTAGTGCGGATTTTTGGCTAGCAAAGATATTGAGCAAGCACCACATGTTGAACAATCTATGACAATAATTTCTGTGTGAATATGAAGAAACATAAATTATTATGTTGTCTTACTTGTCCAACGTTAACAATTTTGGCATATAATATTTGATGGGGGCTCACAATCATAAAAGACGTCCAAGATAGTGTATTTGCATGTGCATCTTCTCTTCCCTTATTAATTCTTTCATGAATTGCATCATTGACCAATGCTATGTTTGTCAACTCTCAACAAATTTTACCACTTGTACTTTTCCTTATGTGATGTCATTACTTACCATAAGATTAGCATATGATCTTTTTCATTATTTCCTTTTCTTTTTATTGAAACAAAAGGGTGAAGAAACCAAACTCAAACAATTCTTTATTATATATCTCGCACACTATTACATAGATAGATCACTAAGCAAGCACTCGAAAATAAATCGAACTAAACTTTTATTCAACTAATTCTCAGGATAACTAAAGATCGAACTAAGATAGATAAAGGAAAAGAAAGTGGTGGTGATACGATATCGGGGCACCTCCCCCAAGCTTGGCACAAGCCGTGGGGAGTGCCCATGCCCATGTACTTAGGTCTCCTTTGGTGGTGAAGAAGATGGTGGTGGTGGCGATGAGGCAGTAGCGCGCTTATCCTCCGGCTTCCTTGGCAGCGCTTCACCATCATAAGAGGAAGCGCGAGTCTCGCGAGTCCTGCAACTGGTAGCATAACATACTTTAAATCTTGCATCAGACTTGATTTTGGATATCATAGATTTGGCTTTGCAGAAAGTTGATTTGCTCATTGAGGGTGAAGACGATGTCCTTCATGGACCGACCATCCACCTTGTGATCACGGGTGAAATCCATAATCATGAGGTGAATGGCACTGAGTCCACGCTCCACCATCTCCTTGCATTTTATGAGCTCCTACTCCATGGCTTCGAGCCTCGCCTCCATGGTTCCCTTCCCCTTGGGCCCTTGAACATCCCGGATGTGGAGTACCCCCTCATGCATCTTGATGGTTTGAGGGTGCTTAATCACCTCCGACAAGTAGGGTTTGATTACCCTCTCGAAGAACTTGTCCTTGGAGGAGCTCGGTGTAGCCATGGCGATCTACAGAAAACAGCAAGAAAGAACAATAGAGGATTTCTTTGCGACATGGTGGTCAATATGTTCGGGGGGGATATAAAGATTTTTTATCTTGGGAAACAAGCAAAACGAAAGGAAAATGGAGTCGGGAAGCTTTCCTAGGTGGGCACAACCCACCTGGGTGCGCCAGGAAAGGCAGGCACGCCTTGGTGTCTTGTGCCCACCTCAGTTGCCTTCCTGATTATTTCGTATTTTCCTAATTTTTGTAATATTCCAAAACTGATAGAAAATATTTTTGCGGATTTTCCGGAGTCCATTTACTTACCGTATCACGTACCTCCTCTTTTTCAGGTTTCTGGAGTGTTCCAGAAGGTTTCTTTTATGTGTTCCTCTAGTGTCATGGTTTGAATAATATTGCATTCAACATTAATAGGCATACCTGAGATATAGTGTTTAATTCCTTGCCCATTGACCACCTTCGGATTAGTACCTTCAGCATTATTAATTTTGATAGCTCCAGAGCGATAAACCTCTTCGATAATATATGGTCCCTCCCATTTGGAAAGAAGTTTTCCTGCAAAGAATATAAAACGAGAGTTGTACAAAAGAACATATTCCCCCAATTTGAATTCCCTCTTTTGGATTCTTTTATCATGCCATCTTTTAACTTTGTCTTTAAATAATTTGGCATTTTCATAAACTTGGGTTCTCCATTCATCTAGTGAGGTAATATCAAATAGCCTCTTTTCACCGGCAAGTTTGAAATCATAGTTGAGTTCTTTATTTGCCCAATACGCTTTATGTTCTAACTCAAGAGGCAAATGACAAGCTTTTCCAACAACCATTTTATAAGGAGACATACCCATAGGATTTTTATAAGCTGTTCTATAGGCCCAAAGTGCATCATCCAATTTCTTAGACCAATTCTTTTGAGACCTATTGATAGTCTTTTGTAATATTAATTTCATTTCTCTATTGCTAAGTTCAACTTGACCACTAGATTGAGGATGATAGGGTGATGCAATTCTATGGTTAACATCATATTTAGCGAGCATTTTACGGAAAGCACCATGAATAAAGTGTGAACCACCATCAGTCACTAAAAATCTAGGGACACCAAACCTTGGGAAAATAACTTCTTTAAGCATTTTAATGGAAGTGTTATGATCAACACTACTAGTTGGAATAGCTTCTACCCACTTAGTAACATAGTCAACAGCAACCAAAATTGTGTATACCCATTAATTAAAGGAAGGAAAAGGTCTCATATAATCAAAACCCCTAACATCGAATGGTTCAACAACAAGTGAATAGTTCATAGGCATTTCCTGATGCTTACCGATATTACCTATCCTTTGACATTCATAAAAAGATAAAACAATCTTACGAGCATCCTTGAAGAGAGTAGGTAATACGTCTCCAACGTATTTATAATTTTTGATTGTTCCATGCTATTATATTATCCATTTTGGATGTTTAATGGGCTTTACTATGCACTTTAATATTATTTTTGGGACTAACCTATTAACCGGAGGCCCAGTGCAAAATTGCTGTTTTTTGCCTCTTTCAGCGTTTCGCAGAAAAGGAATATCAAACGGAGTCCAAACGGAATGAAACCTTCGGGAGAGTTATTTTAGGAACAAACACAATCCAGGAGACTTGGAGTGGACGTCAAGAAAGAAACGAGGAGGCCACGAGGCAGGAGGGCGCGCCCAGGGGGTAGGCGCGCCCCCCACCCTCGTGGGCCCCTCGTGGCTCCCCTGACCGACTTCCTTCGCCTATATATACTCATATACCCTGAAAACATCTGAGAGCACCACGAAACCCTATTTCCACCGCTGCAACCTTCTGTACCCGTGAGATCCCATCTTGGGGCCTTTTCTGGCGCTCCGCCGGAGGGGGAATCGATCATGGAGGGCTTCTACATCAACACCATAGCCTCTCCGATGAAGTGTGAGTAGTTTACCATAGACCTTCGAGTCCATAGTTATTAGCTAGATGGCTTCTTCTCTCTCTTTGGATCTCAATACAAAGTTCTCCTCGATCTTCTTGGAGATCTATTCGATGTAATTCTTTTTGCGGTGTGTTTGTCGAGATCCGATGAATTGTGGGTTTATGATCAAGATTATCTATGAACAATATTTGAATATTTGTTATCTTTGCAAGTCTCTTCGAATTATCAGTTTGGTTTGGCCTACTAGATTGATCTTTCTTGCAATGGGAGAAGTGCTTAGCTTTGGGTTCAATCTTGCGGTGTCCTTTCCCAATGATAGCAGGGGCAGCAAGGCACGTATTGTATTGTTTCCCTCGAGGATAAAAAGATTGGGTTTATATCGTATTGCTTGAGTTTATCCCTCTACATCATGTCATCTTGCCTAATGTGTTACTCTGTTCTTATGAACTTAATACTCTAGATGCATGTTGGATAGCGGTCAATGTGTGGAGTAATAGTAGTAGATGTAGAATCATTTCGATCTACTTGTCGCGGACATGATGCCTATATACATGATCATGCCTAGATATTCTCATAACTATGCACTTTTCTATCAATTGCTCGACAGTAATTTGTTCACCCACCGTAATACCTATGCTATCTTGAGAGAAGCCACTAGTGAAACCTATGGCCCCCGGGTCTATTTTCCATCATATAAGTTTTCGATCTATTTTATTTTGCAATCTTTACTTTCCAATCTATATAATAAAAATACCACAAATATTTATCTTATTATCTCTATCAGATCTCACTTTTTGCATGTGGCCGTGAAGGGATTGACAACCCCTTTATCGCGTTGGTTGCAAGGTTCTTATTTGTTTGGGTGCAGGTACGAGGGATTTGAGTGTAGCCTCCTACTGGATTGATACCTTGGTTCTCAAAAGCTGAGGGAAATACGTACGCTACTTTGCTGCATCACCCTTTCCTCTTCAAGGGAAAACCAACGCATGCTCAAGAGGTAGAAGTAGGCCAATAAAAAAGCAGATTGCAATACCTTGTGAGAAATTCTATCTCCCGCATGATGCCCTCCATAAGCTTCGGAGTGACCTTTCCGTAGGATTTGTTACTGTTTATGCTCAGGTACACAACATCTAATAATACCATCTACTCCTTCTTTATAAAGATGTGGGTCATCCCAAAAGTAAATTCTTAAATCATAGAAGAGTTTTTTTGTTGGTATGTGAAGCTAGGTGGTATATATTAAGCAACAATGTAATTAGCATAGTCAACATACCAAGGAGTGTTATGAGAAACATTTATTGCAGCTAGTTGTTCATCAGGAAAGCTATCATCAATAGGTAGTGGGTCATCAAGAATATTTTCTAACCTAGACAAGTTATCAGCTCCTTTTCTAACAGAAATATGTAAATCAAATTCTTGTAGCAAAAGAACCCATCTAATGAGTCTAGGTTTAGTATATTTATTTCCATAAGATATTTTATAGCAACATGATCAGTGTGAACAATTAGTTTGGAATCAACGATGTAAGATATGAATTTGTCACAAGCAAACACGACTGCTAAAAATTCTTTTTCAGTAGTAGCATAATTTCTTTGGGCACTGTCTAGAGTTTAGCTAGCATAATGAATAACATTTAATTTCTTATCAACTCTTTGTCCTAGAACAGCACCAACAACATAATCGCTAGCATCACACATAATTTCAAAATGAAAGTTCCAATCAGGTGGTTAAAAATAGGTGTAGAAGTTAAGGCTTTCTTAAGTGTTTCGATATCCTTTTGTAAAAGATTTGTAAGAGCCCTAGAATTTTTTGAGAAGTCTTTAATAAACCTCCTATAGAAACCAGTATGACCAAGGAAACTACGAATACCTTTTGTATCTTTAGGATATGGCATTTCTCAATTGCATGATGCTAAATTAATCCACCTCAATACCTCGTTCAGAAATTTTATGCCCCAAGACAATAGCTTCATTAACCATAAAGTGGCACTTCTCTCAATTCAAGACAAGATTAGTTTGCTCACATCTTTGCAAAACTCGATCAAGGTTGCTTAAGAAATCATCAAAAGAAGTTCCGTAAACGGAAAAATCAACCATGAAAACCTCAACAATCTTTTCACAAAAATCAGAGAATATAGCAGCCATACATCTTTGAAAGGTGGAAGGTGCATTGCATAAACCAAAAGGCATACTTCCATAAGCATAAGTTCCAAAAGGTCAAGTAGAGGTGGTTTTCTCTTGATCGGGTTGTGAAATAGGTATATGAGAAAAAACAGAATATCCATCAAGAAAACAGAAGTGTGTGTGTGCTTAGATAGTCTTTCTAGCATTTGATCAATAAAAGGAAGAGGGTAATGATCTTTTCTAGTTGCTTTATTTAAATTTCTGAAATCAATTACCATTCTATAGCTACTGACAATTCTTTGTGGAATAAGTTCATTTTTATCATTAGGAACAACAGCAATACATCCCTTCTTAGGGACACAACAAACGGGACTTACCCATGTACTATCAGCTATGGGATCGATTATACCTGCTTCCAGAAGCTTTAATATTTCAGTTCTTACCACTTATTTCATCTTAGTATTCAAACGTCGTTGGTGATCAACAACGGGTTTAGCATCAGGTTCCATACTAATCTTGTGCTGACAGGGAGTGGGACTAATGCCCTTAAGATCATCAAGAGTATATCCAATAGCAGCTCGGTGCTTCTTCAGAATTTTCAATAATCTTTCTTCTTCATGTTCTGAAAGGTTAGCACTAATAATAACAGGATATATCTTTTTCTCATTGAGATAAGCATATTTCGAAGTGTCAGACAATTGTTTTAATTCAAAAACACGATCAAGTAGAGGTGTCAGATAATAGAGGACCTCCTAGAGTTTCAATAAGAAAATTGTGTTTAAGTAGAGGTTGTTGTTCAAAGAATATTTTATCTATTTAATTTCTTTCATGCAAGTGCATATTAATTTCATGGTCGAGCAAATATTGTTCTAGTGGATTAGTAGGAGGCATAGCAATGGAAGCAAGACCAATTATTTCATCCTTACTGGATAATTCTTTCTTATGAGGTTGTCTACTAAACTTGGAGAAATTAAACTCATGAGACTCATCACCAAAGCTAACACTGACAGTTTGTTTATGAGTTATGACAATCTATAGTAGCATTTACAGTGTTCAAGAAAGGTCTGCCAAAGATAATGGGACAAAAGTCATCTCTTGGGGAACCAAGAACTAGAAAATTAGTAGGATATTTTATTTTCCTGCACAAGACTTCAACATCTCTAACAATCCCTAGTGGTGTGATGGTGTCTCTATTATCAAGTTCAATAGTAACATCTATGTCTTCTATTTCAGCGGGTGCTATATCATTCATAATTTCTTGGTATAAGGTAAAAGGAATAGCACTCACACTAGCACCTAGATCACATAAACCATGATAACAATGATCTCCTTATTTAACTGACACAACAGGCATGCCAACAATAGCCTATGTTTATCTTTTTCATCGGGCTTAGCAATTCTAGCAGCTTCATCACAGAAGTAAATAACGTGCCCATCAATATTTTCTACTAGGAAATCTTTAACCATAGCAACACTAGGTTCTACTTTGATTTTCTCAGAGGGTCTAGGTGCTTTAATATTACTTTTGCGAACCACAGTTGAAACCTTAGCATGTTCCTTTATCCTAACAGTGAAAGGAGGTTTTCAATATAACAGTAGGCACAACTGGATCAACATTGTAAATAATAGTTTCTTCTTTCGCTATAACCGGTTCTTTAATTTCTTCGTTAATAAGGGGATGATATTTAAACCACTTCTCGTTAGGGAGATCAACATGAGTAGCAAATGATTCACAACAAGAGGCTACTATCTCAGAGTCAAGTCCATATTTAGTGCTAAACTTGTGAAAAGCATCGGTATTCATAAAAGATTTAACACAATCAAACTCAAGCTTATAATACCTGACTCTTTACGTTCGTCGGGTTCCCAATCTTCAGAGTTGCATTTAATTATTTCTAAAAGATCCCACCTGAATTCAATAGTCGTCTTCATAAAAGAACCATTACAAGAAGTATTGAGCATGGATTGATCATCACGAGAAAGCCGAGCATAAAAATTCTGAATGATAATTTCTCTCGAGAGCTCATGATTGGGGCATGAATATAACATTGACTTAAGCCTCCCACTAGAGTGATACTTTATCTTCATGAGGCCAAATATTTATATATAATTCCAATCACGGTGAACTAGATGCATAGGCTAATTTTTTTGATGAAATTCCAATTTCAATCGATTCCAGTTCCAAGATCCAATATCATCGCATAGCCTATACCATGTCAATGATTTTCCCTTCAAAGATAAAGGGAAAACCTTCTTATTAGCTTCATCTCCGGATAAACCTTCAAGCTTAAATAATCCACAGATTTCATCCACTTAGATCAAGTGCATATTAGGATGTTTAGTTCCATCTCCTGCGTAAGGATTAGCTAGCAGTTGTTCTATCATACCCAAAGGAATTTCATAACCAATATTTTAATTAGGTGTATTAGGTTGAGGGGCAACTAATTGTGCTTCCGGTCGAGGCAAAGATACCCCGAACAAACCCCTCAAAGGATGGTTTTCCACAGTAGCACGTGACAATAAATTTCAGCACGTAGTATAAATTTTTCCTTACCAATTTCCACTTACCAAGAGCGCTTCACTCACCGGAAACGGAGCCAGAGAAGAGTCTTGGTGACCCACAAGTATAGGGGATCAATAGTAGTCCTTTCTATAAGAGTGTCAAACCCAACGAGGAGCAGAAGGAAATGACAAGTGGTTTTCAGCAAGGTATTTTCTGCAAGCACTCAAATTGTCGGTAACAGGTAGTTTGATAGCAAGATAATTTGTAACGAGCAAGTAACAGCAATGGTAAATAAAGTGCAGCAAGGTAGTGAAGGAAATATGCCCTAGAGGCAATAATAAAGTTATTATTTATTTCCTTATTTCATGATAAATGTTTATTATTCATGCTAGAATTTTATTAACCAGAAACTTAGTACATGTGTGAATACATAGACACAACATAGTGTCCCTAGTATGCCTCTACTTGACTAGCTCGTTAATCAAAGATGGTTATGTTTACTAACCATAGACATGTGTTGTCATTTGATGAACATGATCACATCATTAGGAGATAGATGTGATGGACATGACTCATCCGTTAGCTTAGCATTATGATCGTTTCAGTTTCATTGCTACTGCTTTCTTCATGACTTGTACATGTTCCTCAGACTATGAGATTATGCAACTCCCGAATACCGGAGGAACACTTTGTGTGCTACCAAACGGCACAACATAAACGGGTGATTATAAATGTGATCTACAGGTGTCTCCGAAGGTGTTTGTTGGGTTGGCATAGATCGAGATTAGGATTTGTCACTCCGCGTTTTGGAGAGGTATCTCTGGGCCCTCTCGGTAATGCTCATCACTATAAGCCTTGCAAGCATTGTAACTAATGAGTTAGTCGCGGGATGAAGTATTACGGAACGAGTAAAGATACTTGCCGGTAACAATATTGAACTAGGTATGATGATACCGATGATCAAATCGCGGGCAAGTAACATACCGATGACAAAGGGAACAACGTATGTTGTTATGCGGTTTGACTGATAAAGATCTTCATAGAATATGTAGGAACCAATATGAGCATCCAGGTTTCGCTATTGGTTATTGACCGGAGATGTGTCTCGGTCATGTCTACATAGTTCTCGAACCCGTAGGGTCCGCAAGCTTAACGTTCGATGACGATTGGTATTATGAGTTTATGTGATTTGATGTACCGGAGGTTGTTCGGAGTCCCGGCTGAGATCACGGACATGACTAGGGGTCTCGAAATGGTCGAGACGTAAAGGTCGATATATTGGAAGGCTATATTCAAACATCGGAAAGGTTCCGAGTGATTCAGGTATTTTTGGAGTACCGGGAGTTACGGGAATTCACCGGGAGAAGTAATGGGCCTTATTGGGCTTTAGTGGAGAGAGGGGAGAAGGGCCAAGAGGTGGCACGCGCCTCCCCCTACCCAAACCGAATTGGAAAAGGGGTGGGGGCGCAGCCCCCCTTTCCTTCTCCCTTTCCCTCTCTTTCCTTCTCTCCTACTCCAAATAGGAAAGGGAATCCTACTAGGACTTGGAAGTCCTAGTAGGACTCCCTATGCTTGGCGCGCCCCCTAGGCCGGCCGCATCCTACCTTCCTCCTTTATATACGGGGGAGGGGAGCACCCCAAGGAGACACAAGTTGATCTTTAGCCGTGTGCGGTGCCGCCCTCCATAGTTTTCCACCTCGGTCATATCGTCGTAGTGCTTAGGCGAAGCCCTGCGCCGGTAACTTCATCATCACTGTCACCATGCCGTCGTGCTGACGGAACTCTCCCTTGGCCTCAGCTGGATCTAGAGTTCGAGGGACGTCATCGAGTTGAACGTGTGCAGATCGCAGAAGTGTCGTGCGTTCGGTACTTGATCTGTTGGATCATGAAGACGTTCGACTACATCAACCGTGTTAACTAAACGCTTCCGCTTTCAGTCTACGAGGGTATGTGGCTCTCCCCTCTCGTTGTTATGCATCACCTAGATAGATCTTGCGTGATCGTAGGAAATTTTTGAAATTACCGCGTTCCCAACAGGTAGCCCAATCCTTTTGTGGCAAAGGACGGGCCAAAACGGTCTCTTATAATAAGCTTTCTTGAGGGCACACGAGAATCTCATCTAGTCACTTTCATCATGTTGGTTTGATTCATGTTCGCTACTTTGATAATTTGATATGTGGGTGGACCGGTGGTTGGGTGTTGTTCTTACTTGACTAAACCTCCCACTTATGATTAACCTCCTCGCAAGCATCCGCAACTATGAGAAAAGTATTAAGACAAAATCTAACCATAGCATTAAACATTTGGATCCAAATCGGCCCTTACGAAGTAGCACATAAACTAGGGTTTAAGCTTCTGTCACTCTAGCAACCCATCATCTAATAACTACTCCACAATGCATTCCCTTAGGCCCAAGTATGTTGAAGTGCCATGTAGTCGACGTTCACATGACACCACTAATGAAATCACAACATACATATCATCAAAATATCGAACACATATCAAGTTCACATGATTACTTGCAACATGACTTCTCTCGTGACCTCAAGAACAAATTAACTACTCACAAATGATAATCATGCTCAAGATCAGAGGGGTATTAAATAGCATAATGAACATATAATCTTCCACCAAATAAACCATATAGTAATCAGCTACAAGATGTAATCAACACTACTAGTCACCCACAGGTACCAATCTGAGGTTCCGGAAGAAAGATTGAACACAAGAGATGAACTAGGGTTTGAGAGGAGATGGTGCTGTTGAAGATGTTGATGGAGATTGGCCTCCAAAGATGAGAGGGTTGTTGTTGATGATGATGGCTTCGATTTCCCCCTTCGGGAGGGAAGTTCCCCTGATGGAATCACTCCGCCGAAGGGCAGAAGTGCTCCTGCCCAAGTTCCGCCTCGAGATGGCGGCGCTCCGTCCCGAAAGTCCACTTCTTATTATTTTTTTAGGTCAAAATGACCTATATACCAGAAGATGGGCATCGGAGGTGGGCTGAGTACAACCCAACAGGGTGCGCCTGGGGGGGGGGGAGCTGGCGCCTCCTGGTGTCTTGTGCTCACACTAGGTCCCCCCCCCCCCCCCGTAGTTATTTGCTCCATTATTTTTCATATATTTCAAAATAATTCTCCGTAATTTTCAGCTCATTTGAAGATGTGTAGAATAGGTGCCCTCACATAGCTTTTTCAGGTCCAGAATTCCAGCTGCCGGTATTCTCCCTCTTTGTGTAAACCTTGCATATTATGAGAGAAAAGGCATTAGAATTACTCCATAAAGCATCATTATGCATAAAGACATTATAAATAACAGTGGGAAAGTATGATGCAAAATGGACGTATCACACCTCTATAAATTCACATGTATTCCGAAACCAACATAGAGCCACCTAAAACACTTTTTCCGTCGCTGCAAGCTTTTGTTCTTCCATGATCCCATCTGGAGGCCTTTTTCAGTACTCAAACGGAGGAGGAATTGACCACAGAGGGCTTCTACATCATCCTTGCTACCTACCGATGATGTGTGAGTAGTTCACTACAAACCTATGGGTCAATAGCTAGTAGCTAGATAGTTTCTTCTCTCTCTTTGATCTTCAATATATGATTCTCCTCGATCTTCTTGGAGTTTTGTTCGATGTAAAATCTTCTTTTGCGATGTGTTTGTTGGGATCCAATGAATTGTGAGTTTATGATCAGATTATTCATTGAAAGTAACTGAGTCTTTTTAACTTTATTATGCATAATTGTTATAGCTCTGTATTTCTCTCCGATCTATCCCTTTGGTTTGGCCAACTAGATTGATTTATCTTTAGTGGGAGAGGTGCTTGGTAATGGTTCAATCTTGTGGTGTCCGCATCAGTGATAGAAGGGGTAGCGAGGCATGTATAGTGTTATTGCCATGAAGGGTAAAATGACGGTTTTAATCATATTGCTTGAGTTTACTTTGTCTACATCATGTCATCTTGCTCAAGATGTTACTCTGTTTGTCATGAACTTAATAACATAGATGCATGTTGGATAGCGGCTGATTGGTGGAGTAATAGTAGTAGATGCAGGCAGGAGTTGGTCTAATTGTCACGGACGTGATGCCTATATACATGATCATTGCCATGAATATGTCATAACTATGCGCTTTTCTATCAATTGCCCAATAGTAATTTGTTTACCCACCGTATGCTATGTGTTCGAGAGAGATGCCTCTAGTGAAAACTATGCCCCTGGGTCTAATTTTATCATATCGCTAGAACCAAAATACTTTGCTGAAATTTTACTCTTTTTATTTTACTTTTATTTTTATCTATCTATCGTTATCAGAATTAATCCTTGCAAGTAATGAGTATAATGGGATTGACAACCCTCTTGCCCGCATTGGGTCCAAGTATTTGCTTTTGTGTGTGCATGTGCTGTCGAATGGAATTTGCTTGGTTCGTTAACCTTGGTTCTCACTGAGGGAAATACTTATCTCTAATGTATTGCTTCACCCCTCCTCTTAGGGGAAAATCCCAACGCAGTTTACAAGTAGCAGTACCCCTAAAAAAACTAGTCAGGAGGTAATGGTCAAAGGCTTTGACCGGATGGCAGTGCAACGTTTGGGATTTTGTGAGCACGTGGTGGAGGGGGAGGGCAAAAATGAGCAAAGTTAGTTGGCTTGGGCAACAATGACCACAACTAAGGAACTAGGTGCATGAAGATAGAAATCCCTATAATTATATCCAAGCAATTTAACTAACAGCTTGTGTTGAATGCCCTCAATTCATTTTTTTCTTGTATATATTTCAGTCCTGATAATAACATATGTTGCTGCAAAGTAATGCTTCCATTTTTCTAAAGCCTCCAAATTGCCAGGGATTCCTTGTCATATGTGGACCAAGTATTTACCTTAGGCCCTATAGTTTTACTCATGAAAGCAATATGTTGTCCTTGTTGCATTAAGAACTACCCTATACCATAACCAGATGCATCCATTTCTAGGATAAATGGCTTGGAGAAGTCAGGCATTTCAAGTGGCCCTTTATGTAGTCCTTTAACCTTGTCATACAACTATTCATGAAATAATCATCTGGTATAACATGATTATCCCTTGTCATGATATTCATTTGGGCCTCAAATTGCTGAAAAATTGAGCCATAGAGAAAGTTTGCACTAAGGCATGGTGTCGGTGTCAAAACCGGCGGATCTCGGGTAGGGGGTCCAGAACTGTGCGTCTAGGCGGATGGTAACAGGAGACAAGGGACACGATGTTTTTTACCCAGGTTCGGGCCCTCTCGATGGAGGTAAAACCCTACTCCTGCTTGATTAATATTGATGATATGGGTAGTACAAGAGTAGATCTACCACGAGATCAAGGAGGCTAAACCCTAGAAGCTAGCCTATGGTATGATTGTTGTAATGTATGTTGTCCTACGGACTAAAGCCCTCCGGTTTATATAGATACCGGAGAGGGCTAGGGTTACACAGAGTAGGTTACAATAGTAGGAGATCTACGTATCCGTATCGCCAAGCTTGCCTTCCACGCCAAGTAAAGTACCTTCCGGACACGAGCCGGAGTCTTCAATCTTGTATCTTCGTAGTCTTGGAGTCCGGCGGACATTGATAGTCCGGCTGTCCGAACACCCCCTAGTCCAGGACTCCCTCAGTAGCCCCTGAACCAGTCTTCAATGACGATAAGTCTGGCGTGCATAATGTTCGGCATTGCAAGGTGGGTTCCTCCCTTGAATAATCCAGAGAAGATAATGAACACCAGGATAGTGTCCGGCTCTGCAAAATAAATTCCACATTCCACCATAGAGAGAATAAAATGTACACTTAGTTCAATCTGCTGACGTATTATGCGGCGTGACATCACATCGCCACCAGGCCTTTGTTTGAATCATTATACCACCTCAGCATTAGCAGAGCGGTTTCCTTGGCATGTCTTGTCGAAGCAGAGATCGTGTTCCCCTTATTTCGGGATTCTCATCAATACGTGCGTGGGTAACCCAACCGCGCCACCAACGGTGACGCTTGGGAGATAAGCGAGTTTTACCAGGCCGGCGGGAGACACATAGTTTTGTCCGCCTATATATAAGGGATAAGGATTCTCACCTTCTCACCTACGCCTTCTTCCTCCTTTGCTTATCAATCCCCGCGAATTCAAGCTCCAATGCCCGAACTCGCGCATCTCACCTCGACCTTCTCCGAATATGACTGGAGCGGGAGGCAAATGGTTAGCCTCCACCGTCAAGGAGGAGGACATCACCAAACTGCGCAGCGCCGGATACCTTTCCGGCGATATCGCGCATCGGCTGCCCGATGATGGGCAGCTCATCCCTACCCCCGGGCCTCATGAGAGGGTCGTCTTCCTTCCCCACTTCCTCCGCGGACTGGGCTTTCCGCTCCATCCATTTGTCCGGGGGCTCATGTTTTACTACGGCCTGGATTTCCACGATCTAGCGCCGAACTTTATCCTCAACATCTCGGCGTTTATCGTCGTGTGCGAGGCCTTTCTCTGCATCCGGCCCCACTTCGACCTGTGGCTCAAGACCTTTAACGTCAAGCCGAAGGTTGTGAAGGGTACGCAAGCGGAATGCGGAGGCGCTATGTTGGGAAAATTGCCCAACGTCCCTTGGCTAGAAGGGACCTTCGTGGACTCCGTCAAGGGGTGGCAATCGGGGTGGTTCTACATCACCGAGCCGCGCAAATCCACATGGGCGGTGGCCCCCGAGTTTAGATCAGGCATCCCCACGCAGCTCACCTCCTGGAAAGAGAAGGGCTTGCAGTGGGGGAATCCGGTGGAGGTGACGGGACTCCGAGCATGTATCAAGAAGATGGTGAGCAATAAGCTCAGGCTCGTCGACGTGGTCCAAGTCATGCTCATCCGGCGGATCCTCCCATGCCAAGAACGGGCATTTAATTTGTGGGAGTTCAATCCGAAACAGCACCAGGCGCTAAACGGGCTCTTCGATACAACATACGAAGGCGCCTGGAGGGTGCGGTTCAAGGGCGCCGTAGCCCCTACGTCCGCGACCAGAGACCGCGGATTCAGCTCGCAGAATCCAACTGACGAGGTAAGTGATTCAACCCCATTACGGGACACTTGTGATAATTAGATTGACTAGTGAGGCTTCATTCTGCCTCTTCCTTTGACAGGAATGGATGGAGAAGGCCAAGCTGCTCATCAGCCCAGCTCCCATGCCAGAAGACCCAGCAAACGCCCGTTTAACAAGGCTGCTGGTTCCGGCACCGCACGTGGTGCCGGAGAAGAAGGCCAAGGAGGTGGCCGCAGGGACTCGAAAGAGTTCCCGCAATCAGGCGTCTGACGACGGCGAGGATTCCTCCTCCGAAGGCGATGAGGAGGAGTATTCTCTCCCAGAGGAGGGAGAGAAGAAAAGGAAGGCTTCCCCCATCGGGGGGGCCGAAGGGTCCAAGAGGGGGAGAACTATCCCCCCGGACAGTTCCGCCAACATCAGCATTGGTGAGGATGAGCGGCCTCCAAGGGCCAGGCGTCCGGCAAGATCGTAAGTATCCGGATCCTTGATGTGTGATTTCTTTTATGTCGCGAAGTATCCTTCTAACACCGCATTCTGTCCGTAGTCCGGCCAATGATGATCTCTCCGACTCATCGAGCGGGTCATTGGCCTCGTCGGATGTGAATTCCATCCCGACTGCCTCCACCCCACGCGCCAACGAGGACGCCGAAGTGGGATCCCAAAGAGGGACCCATCAGGAGGGGGCTCCGGAGGCGCCATCAGGCAGCCCCCCGGACTTCGTGCCGGACTCTACATCGGAGCCCGCAGTGGTTCCAGAGTCCGGCAAGCGGCCCCTTCGAAAGAAGGGCAGGACTGTGACGCCGGCGGCCTCCGTCCAACCAGAGGCGCCGGATAACCTGCTGGAGGCGCTTAAAGGCGCTTCCATCGAGGAAGAACACCGCACCATCATGAGTGCGGTGATTGAGAAGGTTCAGCTCGCGAAAAGCGGGCTGACCGAAGCCTGCAGTAGCCTTTTAACAGGCTTTGAGGTAAAAAAGTTAAAATAATATAATATAATACCGCATAGACAGTAGCCCCTGATGCTTAGTTCGGTGTTCGGAAAGAAAAGCCGGACTAAGGATCTATAACAAGATATACGCAAGGTTGCCTAAAAATATGTCAATATGGGTTTGCAGGCTGCACTGCTGACCTCTGCCGCACTAACGGTGGAGGTTGAGGTGCTGAAAAAGGATCTCGAGCGGTCCGAGCAAGAGCTCGGCCATGCAAAGAAGCAGCTCGAGGAAAAAGAAGGTCATTAACACCTCTTTGAATAAGTACCTTACAGAAAAGGATTTTGGTTGCAAATAAAATTAACAAGGATAATATGTGCATTGCAGGGGCCACTAACGAGGTGGCAACCCTGAAGGATGCTGTGTCCGCGGCCGAACGCAATGCGGCTGCGGAACGGGCTGAGCGAGCAAAGCAAGAGGTGCGGGTGGCGGAAGTTCGGCAAGAGCTCCAGGTTCTCATGAAAAAACATGAGAGTTTGGAGCGTGACTCCAAGACTCGAGAGTCCGAGCTTGCCTCGGCTCTCGAAAGTGCCAAGTCCGCCAAGGCCGAGGCCCAGAAGGCCCTTCAGGAAGTTGAGGACATAAAGAAGATAGCGGCGGGTAAGGCGTTTTTCATGCAAAGCAGGCATGTTAATGTGAACTACCGGATACTTACCCGAATTCGGCGCTCTCCAGGGGCATTTGCAGATCTGCCGCGTAGTGCGGCTGATGCCGCCGCATTCTATAGTGGCGAGGAGGGGAGCTCGACGGAGAAGATCTTATGGTCTCAGTATACTGAGGCCGGCCATCCGGTGCCCCCAAGCGACCAGCTGAAGCAGTTGATCGAACTCCACAAAGTAGCTGAGGAGGCCATGAAGGGCCTCATAGTCCGGCTGTGGCCTGGACAGGCCATGCCTGGTAGCTACTTTGGCCTCGTGCGGCGGCTGGTGGATGCATGCCCTAGGCTGGATGTAGTCAAGCGCTCCGCCTGTATCGAAGGTGCTCGTCGGGCCCTTGCCCGCATAAAGGTGCAATGGGGCAAATTGGATGCGGAGAAGCTTCTCACGGACCCACCGCCACCGGGCAAGGAGTATCGCACGCCGGAGAAGTATTATAATATTGTCCTGAAGGGAGCCTGCAATATTGCAGATGAGTGCTCCCGAAATGTAATCTTTGAGTGAACTCGCTGTGTATTTATCCTGTGCGCTGAAAACTTCGTTCATATGCGCCATGAGCAACGCTTGTTTAATTGAAAATATTACCTTCTGTTTGGCCGTTTATAAAATCTGAGAGATGGCAAGTCGTTGGCTTCAGCCCCCAAGCCACAAGTGTTGGGGTGTTTGGTGATAAACTTGAGCACTCTTGTTCCCATATTTGGGTCCATCTAGGGAGGCGCTCAACACGACGAACAAGGCGACCGGACTTATAATGCTTGAACACTCTCACTTAGCCATAGAATTCTATAATTTTAAATTTCGGTGAAGCCCCTGGTATTCGGAAGACCGAATCCGGGGCGCTATCCACACCTTCCTCGGACATAATCCGGAACTTCGCTCGAAGCGGCGTGAGTCTTCAAGGACCCGAAAAAACGTCTCGAACAGCGACCAGTCTCTCGCCTTATCATGCCGGTCAGTTTTAGCTTTCTCCACTGAGGCGTTAACCCGGCTCAACCGGGGCGCAATCGCAGTGGTTCTCCCAGTGCTTCCTTAGCCGACGGAACGGAAACGTAAGGAGCCAAACATGGGAGCCGGGCAAACCCAACTATTGACCCAAGACATGATTCGGAGCCGATTCATATAATGCTATAAGTTCGGGGTGCCACACTTGTTAAAGTGTTCGGACTTTATCATACCATAAAGTGGGGAACATAAGCCCCTGGTGTATTATGCCGTACCAAAAATATACGGGTGCCAGAATGTCATATAATGAACATATATATAAAATGTAATGCAATTGCGATCATAAAGGTGCTGCATTATTAATGAAAGAAAAAGTCTGCTAGTAGAGCGGACTGATACAAATAGTGCGGTAAGCAAGGGATTTGGACTAAATAAACATGTCCCCCTCCAGGGATGAGCTGCGGATTTGGTGTATATAATTGAATTTAATGCTCGTAACTGAGACCACCTGAGTGTTCGACGCGGCCTTCTTTAGTCCCTGACTATTGCATCATGAGTTCGGCAGGTTCATCGCCGGACAGGGCTTCTGGTTAACAGAGTCCTGTCTACAAAAAATAAGAAAAATAATAATAATAAAAAAGAGGCACATTTGCGAGCCCCTGGTGTGGTCGAACCGCACTCTGGGTCCGTTGTGATCGTGCCCCCTCCCCTGTGCCCATGGTATCTTCAAAGCGTAATAATGTACGCGGAGTGTTATTCTTGCGATCATACGCGGGCGAGGGTTGGGGCCGCATTGCTACGCGTGCTCTGATCGCGCCAGGTGGTCTTGGTTGATATTGCTCCGGGCGCGCTTTGCTGTATCCGGCCGTTTAACGGCCGGGCTCGAGAATTGCCTTAAAAGGCTGCTCTGTACTTCTGCCGCGAGAGCCGTTGTGTGTTCCTCCGTTCGGAGGGAGCGTTCCGTATTTCCATTGACCGTGATGACTCCACGAGGGCCTGGCATCTTGAGCTTTAGGTATGCATAGTGCGGCACCGCGTTGAATTTGGCAAACACGGTTCGTCCGAGCAGAGCGTGATAGCCGCTGCGAAACGGGACTATGTCGAAGACTAACTCTTCGCTCCGGAAATTATCCGGGGATTCGAAGACCACTTCCAGTGTGACTGAGCCTGTATAGTTGGCTTCCACTCCTGGTATGACACCTTTAAAGGTTGTCTTTGTAGGTTTAATCCTTGATGGGTCTATGCCCATTTTGCGCACTGTATCCTGATAAAGCAGGTTCAGGCTACTGCCGCCATCCATCAGGACTCTCGTGAGGTGAAACCCATCGACGATTGGGTCTAAGACCAATGCGGCGAATCCGCCATGGCGTATGCTGGTCGGATGGTCTCTTCGATTGAAAGTGATCGGACAAGAGGACCATGGGTTGAACTTTGGGGCGACTGGCTCCATCGCATAGACGTCCCTTAGTGCGCGTTTCCTCTCCCTCTTGGGTATATGGGTCGCGTATATCATATTCACCGTCCGTACTTGTGGGGGAAAACCCTTCTGTCCTCTGTTGTTCGGCGGCCGGGTCTCTTCCTCGTCGTCGCTATTTAGCCCCTTGTCATTGTTTTCGGCAATTAACTTGCCGGCCTGCTTGAATACCCAGCAATCTCTATTGGTGTGGTTAGCTGGCTTTTCAGGGGTGCCATGTATCTGGCATGAGCGGTCGAGTATTCGGTCCAAATTGGACGGACCCGGAATGGTTCTTTTAAATGGCTTCTTCCGTTGACCGGGTTTAGAGCCTCGGAATCCGGCATTGACTGCCGTATCCTCCTTATCATCGCCGTTAATTCGGCGCTTGTTTTTATTTCGACGTGACCTGCCGTTGTTGTCCTTAGTATCCGGACTGCCAGAATTTTTACGGAGATTGTTGCTGCAGGCTAGCCAGCTGTCCTCTCCTGCACAAAAGCAGGTCATTAACGATGTGAGGGCTGCCATGGATTTCGGCTTTTCCTGCCCGAGGTGCCGGGCTAGCCATTCGTCCCGGATATTATGTTTGAAGGCTGCAAGGGCCTCTGCGTCCGGACAATCGACGATTTGATTTTTCTTTGTCAAGAACCGTGTCCAGAATTGCCTGGCCGATTCGTCTGGCTGCTGAATGATGTGGCTGAGGTCATCGGCGTCTGGTGGTCGCACATATGTGCCTTGGAAGTTATCAAGGAATGCGGCCTCCAGGTCCTTCCAACACCCAATTGACTCTGCGGGCAAGCTGTTAAGCCAATGCCGAGCTGGTCCTCTAAGCTTGAGTGGGAGGTATTTTATGGCGTGGAGATCGTCGCCGCGGGCCATATGGATGTGGAGAAGATAGTCTTCGATCCACACCGCGGGGTCTGTTGTGCCATCGTAAGATTCGATGTTTATGGGTTTAAACCCTTCGGGGATCTGATGATCCATTACTTCGTCAGTGAAGCATAACGGGTGTGCGGCGCCCCTGTATTGAGCAATATCGCGACGCAGCTCGAGAGAGCGCTGTCTGCTGTGTTCGGCCCGGCCGAGGTTATTGTATCCGGCACGACGGTATTCGTCATGGGTCGTAGGGTGCCCACGTGATCCATAGATGGATCTAGATTGCCTTGCTTTGTCCTCCAATATGTCTCGCAAGTCCGGCGCGTTCCCTCTTGGCTTCGTACTTTTGGAGCGATGCCGGGGTATGGTCTTGGCTGGGAGCCTGGATGCCTCTCTGTCACGACCACGGGGTGGTCGGTCAGCCATATCGTGCGCTGGTGATGGATGTATGTATGCTTCCTCCTCTAATCGGGGGAGCAGCTTGCGTTTTGGGTAACTTTTGGAGGGACGTTCGAGTTTATACTCTTCGGCCGCGAGGACCTCGGTCCATCGATCGGCCAGCAGGTCCTGATCAGCTTGAAGCTGCTGCTGCTTTTTCTTTAGGTTGTTTGCTGTGGCGATAAGCCTGCGCTTGAAACGCTCTTGTTCAACGGGATCCTCGGGTACGACGAATTCGTCATTGTTGAGGCTTGCTTCGTCTTCGGAGGGAGGCATATAATCATGATCCTCAACCTCTTCATCTGCCGCCCCCTCATGAGGGCTTGCTTCTGCATCCTCCTGCGCTGAGTCTTGCGGGAGGGGATTGTCCTCGGCACTCTCTGGAGTGTTATTATCTCCTGTGCCGGAATCTCCGTTTTTGCTGTGGCGAGATTTAGAGCGGCGCCGCTGACGCCGGCGCTTGGGCTATTTCTTTAAGGAATCTGCCTCCGCTGTTCCTTCGCCGTCCCCATCTTTTGGGGTATCCACCATGTATACGTCATATGACGAGGTGGCCTTCCAGTGCCCTGTGGGCGCTGGTTCCTGTTCGTCTCCGGCATCGTCTTCCATAGCGTCGATGTCTTCGGAGTCGTAGTCTAGCATGTCGGTTAAATCGTCGACAGTGGCTACAAAGTGGGTGGTGGGTGGGCTCTGAATTTCTTCGTCGTCCGCATCCCAACCATCCTAGCCATAATCCGGCCAGGAATCTCCTGATAACGAGAGATGCTTTAGTGAATTTAAGATATCGCCGAAAGGCGAGCATTGAAAGATGTCCGCGGCGGTGAATTCCATAACCGGCGCCCAATCTGGATCGATTGGTAGGGGCGCGGGAGGTTCGGAGTCCGGCGAGGAGTCCGGCGCCTCGGAATCACGAGTTTCGCAGGGGACAAGATTGGTGTTCGGCTCCATCGCCGTGGATGTTGAAGCCCCCGGGGCGGCGTCTATCCACCAGCCCTCGATCTGGGCGATCGGCTCCAGGCTAATGGCTGGAGCGGATTCGTGTGCGGCCACCAAAGCACTGTTCGGCGGCAGAGCTAGATCATGCCCATCATCACAGTGCGGCGCGCTTGGCTGTGGCTCGAGTCCATCGAGGATCAAATCTCCTCGGACATCGGCCGTGAAGTTTGAGCTTCCAAATCTGACCTGACGGCCAGGGGCGTAGCTTTCGATCTGCTCCAGATGGCCAAGCGAATTGGCCCGCAGTGCGAAGCCGCCGAATACGAAGATCTGTCCGGGGAGAAAAGTCTCACCCTGGACAGCGTTGCAGGTTGAAAATGCCATCAAGCCTATTGGTGACGACACAGTGGAACTCTCAATGAAAGCACCAATGTCGGTGTCAAAACCGGCGGATCTCGGGTAGGGGGTCCCGAACTGTGCGTCTAGGCGGATGGTAACAGGAGACAAGGGACACGATGTTTTTTACCCAGGTTCGGGCCCTCTCGATGGAGGTAAAACCCTACTCCTGCTTGATTAATATTGATGATATGGGTAGTACAAGAGTAGATCTACCACGAGATCAAGGAGGCTAAACCCTAGAAGCTAGCCTATGGTATGATTGTTGTAATGTATGTTGTCCTACGGACTAAAGCCCTCCGGTTTATATAGATACCGGAGAGGGCTAGGGTTACATAGAGTCGGTTACAATAGTAGGAGATCTACGTATCCGTATCGCCAAGCTTGCCTTCCACGCCAAGTAAAGTACCTTCTGGACACGAGCCAGAGTCTTCAATCTTGTATCTTCGTAGTCTTGGAGTCCGGCGGACATTGATAGTCCGGCTGTCCGAACACCCCCTAGTCCAGGACTCCCTCACATGGAATGTCTTACAATTTTACAAATAGAAGATTCAGAGAATATGTCACCTAAAAACATGCACAACCTATGTCATTGCATAGTGTGTAGTATATCAAGTGCCTCTCCACCACTGTGCTGCATTGCCAGTGAACTACTCCCTCCGTCCTAAAATAAGTGTCTCGGTTTTAGTACAACTTTGTACTAAAGTTAGTACAAAGTTGAGACACTTATTTTAGGACAGAGGGGGCATTTAATAGCCACTTCAGTTCTATGGTCTAATGGAATTCTAGCACTTTTAAAATATTGTCACATAGCTTGTATCCAAGAATTAGGACTAGTTCCATTGAATTCAGGGATATTCAGCTTGACAGGTTTGAAAGCTATGGGAGCTCTTCTTGGATCTTGTTGTGGTTGTGCTCTTTGTCAACTAGCATGTTTGGCTTGGTCCAAGTCCACTTGATTACCTGCTAGGAACACCCTTGCACCTAAATAGCCTGAACCGCAACTTTCCTGTTGTTCCTACAAGTTTTGTTGCTTAAGTCTGTTCTCGATTTGTGTTGACTACCATAGTTGGGATGTCGATATGGTATTTTTGGAGTTCCATCCAATTTCAGTTCTCTACCTTGATTGTCCTGCAACCTAGCATTTCCCTGTGGGGTATGGTACTACGGATCATAGGTTGATAAAGTGCAATCACATGGAAGTTATTTAGAGGAAGTGTGTAACGCCCCGGATTCGATGCGCCAGGTGTCTTCCAATTATTCGCCGTCATTGCCATGTCATTTGCTTGCGTGTGCATTTTATCATGTCATCATGTGCATTTTATTTTGCATACGTGTTCGTCTCATGCATCCGAGCATTTTCCCCGTTGTCCGTTTTGCAATCCGGCACTCCTATGACCTCCGGCGCCCCCTTTTTGCCTCTTCTCTTGTGCGGGTGTTAAACTTTCTCGGAATGGCCCGAGGTTTGCCAAGCGGCCTTGGTATAGCACCGGTAGACCGCCTGTCAAGTTTCGTGCCATTTGGAGGTCGTTTGATACTCCAACGGTTAACCGGGTAGCCGCGAAGGCCTCTTTTGTTTGCAGCCCAACACCCCCACCAAAGTGGCCCAAAACCCATCCTAACCCTCTCCATGCCCTCCGCCGTTCGATCACAATCGCGTGGCCGAAAACCGCTCCTCATTTGGAGTCTCCTAGTTCCCTCTATCTATAAAAAGGCCACCTCCCCCGAAATTCGCGGATGAATCCCCCCAAACCCTAGTCTTCTTCCACCTTCCGCCGCCGGACATGTCCGTCCCGAGTCGGACGTGTCTGCCCGTCGCCTCCGGCCAATCCCCGCCTGCCACGTGTCCCGCCGCCGCCATCTCGCCCGCGGCCCGCCGCCGCAGCCCGCGAGCCCAGGGCAGGCCCGCCCGGGCCCGCGCGCGCCGCCCGCGCCTGCTGCCGCCGCCCGCGGCCTGAGCTGGCCCCGCGCCGCCGTGATCCGCTCTGCCGCCGCCAGGCGACCTCGCCGCCGGTGACCTCCGTCACGCCGACCGGCCCCTCGCCGCGCCTCCGCCCTCGCCTCCCGGCCGCCGCTGCTCCGGCCGCGCCGCCTCCCCTGGCCTCCCGCTCGCCCGTGCCTCGAGGCCACCGCCCGCCGCCGCCTTCTCTGCTCTCGCCGGCGACTCCAGTCCGCAGCGCCGCCGTCCACCCAAGCTCCTCCACCACACCTCGCCGCCCCCTGTGCCGTTTCTTCTCTGCCCCACCGCTCCTCTCGTCGCCGGAGCCGGCCACTGCGTCCCCGCGCCGTCCCCGACCTCCTCCGCCGTCCCGTGCCCCTCGCCGGCCTCCCCCTCGCCGGAGAGCTCGCCGGAGCTCTTCTCCGGTCTGATCCGGAGAAGATGGACCAGATCCACCCAACCCGGCAACCAAACGCGCCTCCACCGTCCCGGATCCCTCCGTCCCGCGTTGACTTTCGCGGAGGTAAAAATCTGCTAAGTCCCGAAATATTTTGCATAATCATGCCATGTTCAACGCATCATAATTTGCTGCATACTGCTCCGTTTCGTGCGTGTAATACGTCAAATTGTTCGCCTCGACGAGTACTTCATTTCATTCCATTGCATCATTTTCATTTGAGCTCATCTTGATGCCCGAAATGCTGTTGGAAGAGTGCATGTTGATGTTAACCTGCTGACTGTAATAACATGCTCATTTGTCATTTTTGCTATGTTTGATGTGTGCATCCTATGAGGTTGATGTCTACATGTGTTTTAATCTATGCCATGCCATCTTTCCAGAGGTGATATCCATGTATTTTTTTTGAGTTGTGTGCTGAGTGCATCGAGCTTGTTAAGTATGGTACTTGCTGTTACTGTTTTGCTAGGCTGAATCTGTTATTTTGTGATGCCATGTAAACCTGCTGCTACAAGTCATTTCATGCATTAATCTGGAGATGTTCACTAAGGATGTTTTGTTATACATGTCATGCTCTATCCATTCATGCTCCTGGTTCCATTTATAGCCTGCTATAGCTTGTTGTAATCTTGCTCCAAAGTTGCTAAGTAATGTTGCTGTCAGCCTGTTAACATTAAGTTCAGTTTTGGCCATGTGCTTTTCTAGTGATCCATGCATCCTATGAACTTGCTCTTGCCATGTTTAGCTTCATAAACATGTCTTCTTACTGTTGGTTGCCTTGCCATGCCATGTATTGCTCTGTGGTGAGTGGTTCAAGCTCACCAACATGCCTACTTATCGTTGTTCCTGCCATATTTGAATCTGTCATATAACTTGCCATGTTTACATGGGTGCCATCATATCTTCTGTGCCCTTTTGGCTCATGGTCAGTAAGGGACTTTTGGTCTATGCAATTAGTAGATTCATGCCATGCCTTTGTTTGCCATGATAAGTTCCTGTAACATGTTGTTTGATAGCTCTAAACATTGCAACCTGATGTTATTTCCTGATAAGCCTGAAACTGTTATTATTTGCAATCTTTCCATGTCTTTTTGAGCATGTTTTATTTGTTTCTGGAGATAGTTCAGTGTTCATGTTTTGTCATGCTTTACATGTACTTCATGGCCATGCCTTTTGTTATTATGTTGGGGTGCTGTAGAATATTGTTTTGATGCTTGCAATATGCCTAGTTGCTGTTTTGGGCAGATTGTTGTTATGACTTGTATAGAGTGTGTGTGTTGAACCGTTGCTCCGTTTTGAGTGTGCTCTATACGAAACTTGCTTGTTTTTGCATGTAATTTCATATTACCATGTTGCATCCTTGTTTTGGTGTGTTTGCTTGATGTTTGTTTGCATTTTGCATCAATGCCATGATTAACTTGTTTTGCTCATATCTTCTAGGCCGTAGCTCCGAACCTAATGAACTTTATATGTAACTTGACTAGAATCTCGTGTAGATCATCTTGGTGCATCTTAACTTGCTGTTTAACAACTTGAACATAAGGTTTATTCAGATCTGGACCAACTTTGAAATTTGCATATGAGAACTTCCGGAATTGTTGTATGGTGTTCCCGGCCTCATTTAAACTTGCTTTGATGTGTTGCTCTTGTTTGCATCGTCTCTTGACATGAGTAGCTTCATGTAGTCTTGTCTTTCATCATGCTTGTTGTGCATCTTGCCTTGTTCTTGTGTGGTGTGTTTACCATGTTGTGTGCTTCTTCTTGATAGTTCCCGTTTCGTTGCGATCGTGAGGATTCGTTCGTCTACGTGTGGTTCGTCTTCATGGCTTCATCTTCTTCATGGACTCGTTCTTCTTCCTTGCGGGATTTCAGGCAAGATGACCGCTACCCTGGATCTCACTACTATCATTGCTATGCTAGTTGCTTCGTTCTATCGCTATGCTGCGTTACCTATCATTTGCTCTTCAAGCCTCCCAAATTGCCATGAACCTCTAACCTTTGACACCCCTCCTAGCAAACCGTTGTTTGGCTATGTTACCGCTTTGCTCAGCCCCTCTTATAGCGTTGTTAGATGCAGGTGAAGTTGAAGATTGCTCCATGGTGGACAGGGTTATGTTGGGATATCACAATATCTCTTATATTATTAATGCATCTATATATTTGGTAAAGGGTGGAAGGCTCGGCCTTATGCCTGGTGTTTTGTTCCACTCTTGCCGCCCTAGTTTCCGTCATACCGGTGTTATGTTCCCGGATTTTGTGTTCCTAACGCGGTCGGGTGATTTATGGGACCCCCTTGGCAGTTCGCTTTGAATAAAACTCCTCCAGCAAGGCCCAACCTTGGTTTTACAATTTGCCTCACCACCACCTACTTTTCCCTTGGGAGTAATTAACCCAAGGGTCATCTTTATTATAGCCCCCCGGGCCAATGCTTGTCTAAGTGTTGGTCCAAACTAGAGCACCGTGCGGGACCATCCCTTGGCAACTTGGGTTACGTCGGTACCTGTACGCTTAGCTTATCCGGTGTTGCCCTGAGAACGAGATATGTGCAGCTCCTATCGGGATGTCGGCGCATCGGGCGGTCTTGCTGGTCTTGTTTTACCATTGTCGAAATGTCTTGTAAACCAGGATTCCGAGACTGATCGGGTCTTCCTGGGAGAAGGAATATCCTTCGTTGATCGCGAGAGCTTATCATGGGCTAAGTTGGGACACCCTGCAGGGTATAAACTTTCGAGAGCCGTGCCTGCGGTTATGTGGCAGATGGGAATTTGTTAATGTCCAGTTGTAGATAACTTGACACCAGATCCGAATTAAAACGCATCAACCGCATGTGTAGCTGTGATGGTCTCTTCTCGGCGGAGTCCGGGAAGTGAACACGGTTTCTGGGTTATGTTTGATGTAAGTAGGAGTTCAGGATCACTTCTTGATCATTGCTAGTTGACGACCGTTCCTTTGTTTCTCTTCTCACTCTCATTTGCGTTGGTTAGCCACCATACTTGCTTAGCCGCTGCTGCAACCTCACCACTTTATCCATTTCCTTTCCCATTAAGCTTTGCTAGTCTTGATACCCATGGTAATGGGATTGCTGAGTCCTCATGGCTCACAGATTACTACAACAACAGTTGCAGGTACAGGTTATGAGATGATCATGACGCGAGAGCGATGTTTGCTTGTTTGGAGTTCTTCTTCTGCTTCTTCTTTGATCAGGGGATAGGTTCCAGGTCGGCAGCCTGGGCTAGCAGGGTGGATGTCGTTTGAGCTTCTGTTTGTGTTTCATCCGTAGTCGGATGTTGTTCTTATGTATGATGTTGTTGTATTCGGGTGACATTGTATGTCTTATGTATGTATCCCCATCTATTATGTAATATCGATGTAATGATATCCACCTTGCAAAAGCGTTTCAATATGCGGGTCTATCCTTGGTGGGACCTTCGAGTTCCTTTTGGATAGGGTCGCATATTGGGCGTGACAAAGTGTTCATGTTAACACTGCTCTATCCATTGCCAGGGGGAAGTTAGACTTTCTCAGTAGGTTTGTACATTGTAGATAAACTCTCAACAGGAGTAACCACGGCAAACAATTTTGCAAAATTGTCCGCAATGTTTGTGAGATGGGTTTGGATGCTCTGGGAATTTTGTTGTACCTTGGAGCTAAATTCTTGTAATTCTTTCTTGTCTTCCACTTGCTAGTTTTGCATGGTCTGAACATCCAATTGCAGGAATTGCACCTCCAGATCAGTGTTTTCCACCATCGTCGCCAAGTGGTTTTAATTTTATCACACACCTGAGGTCTGGTGTGAAACCATAGTGGTTGATCTGTTTGTGAAAGAAGGGGAGTGGTACCAGAGATTAGACCCCGACTCTGTTGAAAGATTTCACCGAAGATTCGAACTTCACCCTCTCTCAAGTCTCAAACGCCCACAAGAACTGATTGCTCCCAATGCCAATTATTAGGATTTTCTCACTGAAGAGTGGCTAGAACAGCATATTCGGAAGGGAAATGGAAAATAGTGCACTTCACTGGATGATTGAGATGAAACTATGGCAAATTTAAGATAGGCCTCTACGACAACTAGACCATGACGACTAGGATTTATACCCAAGAACACGATGGCTAGGATTTATACCCAATTGCAAGATAGATGTCTCTTCCCATCGGGTTCATGAGCTATAGCATTACATTATGGAAACGTAAAGCAAAATAGAAGACTGGAAAAAAGGAGCTACAATGCTCTTCTCGGAATTCAAATAGGGACAGGTAGATCATCTTCAATCATTGGATGCGCGATGGAGGGCTGCAATGCTCCACGACAGCTCGACGAAGCTGTATGTTGCTCTTAGATGCAGATCGGACGATCAAAACAGAGTCCAAGATGGAGGGAACATGAAGTTTGTTGTGTTTCTTCAGTGAAACAAACACAGCAAGTTCGAATTCGATGGAGATCATTAGGAATGGGGCTTGACATCGGCGTCCTATGACGTATAACAACCCCCCCCCCCTTCCTAAAAAAAAGAGAATCTGAATTTGATATTAAATTTGAATGTTAGCTTTGAGTGCGGAGATGTTAGGATGTCTCAATATGTACATCTATTTAGGAATTTTTTTGGAAAAGGAGGCTCGCCGCGGTCTCTGCATCTGAAAGATGCATGCGGCCATATTATTAAAAAAGTTTGAATAAAAACATAGTCTTAGCTCCATTACAACTCACAAACGGAGGAAAAAATCAAAAGGAAAACTCATTGCCACAACCGGCAGGATAATAGGACTAGAACACTAGACGCCTATCATATTATGAGACCGCCATCCAATCTGGTTGAATATAGTCCATGCTACCATCTTCCACTGGTTGGAAGTGAGTAAGGACCACGTACAGATCCACGCTGTAGCTCTGAATGACCTGCAAGAAAATTAAACTATGTTGTCTGTTAAAAATCATATCAATTCCTGCAGTTCCATATAGCTCAAATAAGCGCATATATTCCAATCTGAATACGAGACGCAGAAATATGATCTACTCCAACTAGCCACGTCCCAAATAACGCTTCAATGCTAACTGGATGAATAATGTTAAAGGCTATATGAATCGTTCGTCAAAGTAATTTCACGAGAGGGCAATCTATGAATAGGCGGTGTATTGTTTTGTCATGATCACAAAAACAGCATAGTGCACTACCTATCCAACGTCGCTTTAGTAAATTATCTTGGGTGAAGATCACTTGCTTGTGGACAAACCACATGAAAATTTTGATACGCAAGAGAACCTTACTTCTCCAGATATGTAGCGATCTTGGGATTCGGCCAGAATTAATTAGATCCATATACATAGATTCGACCGTAAACACACCGCTTCTGGTTAATTTCTAGTGAAAGGAATCAGGTTGATCGGATAGTTGAATCTCCATCAACCTCCGCACCAAGTGTAGCCAGGAGTTCCAGCGCCTCTCCAACTAAAGATCTCCTAAACTGTATATTTAAGGGCACCTCCTATAGTACAGTAGCCACGTAAGCCTCCTTATGTTGTACAATATTATATAAGGTGGGGTACTGTAGGGCTAGAGGCGTCTCCCCTAACCACGTATCCTTCCAAAATCTTGTTGTCATACCATTGCCAACAAAGAATTTGGCCCTACGAAAGAACATATCTTTCGTTCTCATAAGTCCCTTCCAGAATGGCAAATCGTTAGGTCTTGCGGTAACTTGGGCAAGAGATTTTGATTGTAAATATTTGTTTCGTAATATTTGTGCCCACATACCATCAGTCTCTACTGATAACCTATATAGCCATTTACTCATTAGGCATTTATTTTTAATCTCTAGGTTCTCAATTCCGAAACCCCCGGTCCTCGACAAATGATATCCCATCTTGCCAGGCGATATTTTGTCTTAACATCATCTGACTGCCAAAAAAATCGAGATCGAAGGTACTTCAAAGAAAGATATCAGGAACATGGGCATACTAGTTAGTACTGAATTAATGAACACCAGCTGACCTCCATAAGACATTTGCCTGCTCTTTCAGCAGCTTAGTTTTTTTCAAATCGATTTTCACTGCATTTTCACTCTTTATTAGTAAGTTTACGATGATGAATCGGGATGCCCAAATAACTGAAAAGCAGAGATCCCAATTCACATCTGAACAATTGTCTACATGTGTCTTGTTCCTCTTTGGCCCTCCCAAAGCAGAACAATTCGCTCTTGTGAAAATTTATTTTTAGTCCCGACAATTGTTCAAAAAGACACAAGACCAATTTCATGTTCCAAGCCTTTGTAAGATCATGCTCCATGAAAAAAATAGTGTTGTCGGCGTATTGTAAGATGGATATTCCCCCATCGACTAGATGGAGAGCGAGTCCACGCCATTCTCCTTGGCCCGGCCTATATGAACGGTCAGCATATCAACCACTATATTGAATAAAAGAGGAGACACCGAATCATCTTGTCTCAAACCCTTAAGTCTGAAAATAGTGACAGGTATCATCGTTAACCTTTACTTCAACACTACCTTTTTGGACTAGAGAATCCACGTTAACCTTTACTCCGACACTACCTTTTTGGACTAGAGAATCCACATGATTCCTCCATGTCTCATTAAAACCTTCATGCGCATTGCCTGCTGAAGGAAAATGCCACCTTATTTTATCATATGCCTTTTTAAAATTCACTTTGAAGATGACCCCATCTAATTTCTTCGAATAAATCTCATGGAGAATTTCATGTAAGACAACAACCCCTTTTAGAATATGTTGCCCCGGCATGAAAGCCGCCTGGCTCGGTTGCACCATCGAATGGGCGACCCATTTCAGTCTATTAGTACCCACTTTCATGAATAATATTTTGAAACTCACATTTAAAAGGCTTGGAGCGGGAGCGCAGCTCTTTCATCTTAAAGGAGCTTACATATTTTCATTCTTTCGTAATTATTATCCTGATGCATAGGTGAATTCATTTTTCTCCTTTGCAAGCCACAAATGAAGATATCCTGCTGCATAGGTGATTTCATTTCTCCTTTGCAAGCCACAAATGAAGATACTCCCTCCGTTCCTTAATACAAGTCTTTCTAGAGATTTCAATAAGAGACTACATAAAAAGCAAAATGAGTGAATCTACACTTTAAAGTACTCCCTCTGTACCGAAATACATGTCGATGGAGTAGCTAAACTTTAGCTACTCCATCGACATGTATTTCGGTACAGAGGGAGTATGTCTTTATACATCTATATGTAGATTGTATTGAAATCTCTAGAAAGATTTATATTTAGAAATGGAGGGAGTAATATTTTTCATATACATATTTGCATAATGTATATGACTGGTTTTCTCAACACTTGTTATGAAGTTTGCAACGGCACATACGCATTATCAGATCAAGAATCCAACTCTAAATTGCTTGAAACCAACCTACTCCCTCTGTCCCAAAATATAAGAACGTTTTTAACACTACACTAGTGTCAAAAACGTTCTTATATTATGGGATGGAGGGAGTACTTGAATTCAAATCTCAGAAGTTGAGCAAGCATGGACCTCTATTACACAAAATACAGAAAATTATTTAGCATCCATGGTTCAGACAAAGACTACAGAGACAACAAACACACACCATGTCAGCATGATACATTTTGAGGCCTACGGCATTGACATAAATCCAACACAACTGAGACAACACAATCCCGCTTGATCCATGCATCCACTAAAATGCTCACACCAGAAGCCAAATTCAGCAGAAATCTAGACGAAAACTGGAACACCTGTCAATTTACCAAATATGTTAGCAAGCCATTTCTAGCTAAAACTAAAATAAGAGAGCAATATGGACCACTGCAATCCATGTAAACATAGGAAGCAAATGATTGGTAAAGGTTAGTACTTACAGGAAAAGGGGGCACTCCCAACGAAAATGTCTCTGGGTGACAAATCGATGACCATGAAAAAGCGGCATGCAATTAGCAGGAGCAACAATCTATCTACACCACGTGAGAAATGTTAAATCGTCGTGCTCAGATTCATCAGACCAATTCGGACCTCTCAGCAATTAGCAGTGCCTCGAGTTCCTCTCTCCGCTTCTCCAGCTCCTGGAATACCAACAGAAATTAAGGAATGGTCAGCAGATGACATCATGGTAGCGACCAGAACTATTGTTGTAAACTGTAGCCTTGACACATGTTAAGAAGAAACTTCCGCAGTTCACAAAGGCAGTGGATATAGCAGTGTGCAGTAGACAGTTGCTTGACTCAGACCAAAGGATTACAACAATGTGTATCCTCTTCTATAAATGGTTGATAATGATTCTCCTGTGAACAGATATTTTGTTTCAATCTCAAGGTATGACTCGGAAAACCTTCATACCAAACTTACCAATCATAGTGGAAGAATCGTATGAAATATGTATGCATTAAATGTACAGTAACCAATGATCAAAACAAGAGGGAAAAGCTATCAGGCAGGAACCATGGGAAGAATAAATTCTCCAGGGTCAAATAAGAGAAACTACCAGTATACACTCTGTTAAGCTTCATGCACTAGCCAACGCAATCAAAAGTCCAAACTGATGGGAAGGGCTAAGTAACACCCCCTCTCACGTGTGACGCGGGAAGTCAACATGTGCATAGACTCAAAGGTATAGCTCAAGAGGCCTATACGTGGACAAAGGGGCAGCAGCAATTTTTTAGATAAATTGCAAAAGCCAGGATTTGAACTCAAGACATTAGGCTCCGATACCATGTAAAGCTTCATGCACTAGCCAACGCAACCAAAAGTCCGAACTGAAAGTAGCTAGGTAATCCACATATACACTTCAACACACTCAAGCTTAATTTAAATGCATTATTACTCCTAAGAAAAATAGGGGCTGAGTACTTGCCTGCAGATCTTTGGCTGCTTGCTCTCGTGATGTTGCTTTCTGCTGCCTAGAACGCTTTAGTACACCAAGACATAATACCCCCTACACATTCAAAGTTGTTAGTGCAAGTAAAAACATGGTGGTACAACATAAACGAACTCCAATACTGATCATTTGTTCCACTGCACATTGCAGGATAATGCTTTGCTATAATAGGAATGCCCGGTTGCCAATATCTGATACCAGTGCTTGTGAGAAGCTGAATTCAACTGGTCCATAATGCTATCTATATAGTCATTTAAATAGGCTCAGATAGTTGTCAGGCTAATTTTCTGGAACAGGAAATGATTCAAAAATTACATGGTATCAATTTTGCTAACAAAATTAATATTTAGCTTTTTTGTTGACTTTTAACTTTTAGGATAGAAAGGCATCATAGTTTATAACAGAACACAGACTTAACACCCAAAGTTCTCTAGACTCACCGAGATTACATAGATTAGTCCACATGCAAGGAGCAGATAGCTGGCAATGTCCTGAAGCAAAATCAGATCGCTCCTTTCAACGTTTGGGTATGCCTTTGTCATGACAGCAACACTGCCAGGAACCAAAAGAAAAATGAATAACAATAGTAACAGACATGGTTACAATTTAAGACTGGCAAGACATAATCAATAGCACTTCCCATTCCTGTTTCCGTGATCATGACACTGCTCATAGCGTCCCAGGAAACAAATGAAAATTAAAAAGGTTCAGGATCCCAGAATTTTTACAGTGGCTGGTGCATGCAATTGTGATAGTTCTTGGTGCATGTGCTGTGAATGCAAAGAGGTCAATATGGTGAAACCCCCCATGATGATGACTTGATAAGAGCTTTACTCTCAACTCATGCCTAAGTTCACAAGTTATATCATCCTAGTAATATTCAAGTATTCACTAAAGTGTGCACACTTAATACTGCTCTTGCATTTCTAGTCACCCTGGTTGAAACTATGTCGATGAATTGATAACATGAAACCTAAATAAGACACAAGAGATATTTCGAGCAGAACTAAGGTGGCCTCCTGTGCTCCATAAGCTACAAAGTATTCCTCTGCCATGATGTATGCTAACATAGGCAATCTTGGGCTCATGCATGCAGGTGTCTCTGAGCATGTGAGGACCACAATCCACTGAAGGGGGGGGGGGGGGTATGATTGCATGGGGTAAGAAAATATTGATAAAATGAAGTTGTAATAGTACTAATACGAAATATGCATCTCATCAGCCAATTTGCTGATGAAGGTTAAGGTTGCTGAATACAAGAAAGGTTTGTGTTTGTCATGCTTTTCTATATGTCATAGCTATGCTTAAGGGTAGTGTTCGTGAAATTAGCAATTTATCGATCGAGTAACAGCCACTTTATGAAGCCACACCTCCCACAATTTTCAAGAACCATTCAGTTTGAAAATTATGAAGCCACACCTCTCGCAATTTTCTTTTGAGGTTTATTTTGTCCATTACTTCCAAAAATGAAGGAACCAAAACCAATCTACCAATTATATAGGTAAACTCTAGATGAGCATCGACACTAAGCATATGCATGAAACATTCTGAAATTTTTTAAAATATGCACCAATTCCAGTAAAAATAATAAGGGCAGCCCGGTGCATGTAGCTCCCGCTTGCACAGGGTCTGGGGAAGGTGCGGACCAAGAATTGAATTTTGTGAACATAATAGGAGTTGAGAAACACATAGTCATCCTGAATACTTACAATATCTGTAGCATCCCCCTTGCAGGCCAGTATTCCAATATCTATTCATGTCAAAGAGTAGAAAGTTTACAAAACTAGAAAGCCACTAAAATTCTAACTCCATTCATGGTCAATAAGATTGCATGAAGCCCAATCTATAAGCTTAAATCTAAAGGGCAGCCGAAACAAGACTTGGTGTTCGCTGACAGGAGCAGTTAGGGAATCTCCAAAGTTCCGTCATCATCATTGGTGATGATGTGGAAGAAAAAAAGAAGGAAAGAGAGCAAGTTTGTATGTTCCTAAACCAACAAGCCAAGCACAATCTGCGAGGTGGGAAAGAGAGCAAGCCTGTATATTCTGTCTCCTCCTAGAGGCAACTTAAGATTACACTCAATTGGAGTAAGAGATGACCTTAAAAGGACAATCTGACAATTCACTATAATAATGACATGGCATCTACAAAAAAATCTCCTAAACTAAAGAAACTAAATGGATTGCTACCTAAACCAATTAAAATTCCGACACCGATATAGCACATTCCACTATCAATGAATAGTAGCAAACAATTAATTGTGTGAAGCAAGCAACATAGGCACCATTTGGAGGCTGAAGCACAAAATAAATTACATGCAACCTACGCATTTTTTATCATCCACAAAACAGTTCAAATTGGACAAACCTCAACACCGCCAAAAGATGCATTTTTCTTTACAAATCCTAAAGATGCACATATTAAGGCAGGGGCGCCGGGCAACGAAGCGAACCTTGCAGAATTTGATGATGAATCCCCACTCAGTCTCGAGGACGGCCACGAATAGCGAGATCACCACCGCATAGCACCGGAATATGCCCCCGAATATCTGAAAGCCCGGCAGTAAGACACCGAATCAGCCCGTGACCGCGGTGCGTCGAGCAGGGTTGAAAGTGGAAGGGGGGACTCACGTAGCCACCGTTGCGGCGGAAGGACTGGACAGCGGAGAGGACGTTGACGGCGACGCAGAGCAAGGCGGTGGCGGCCGTGACGACGCTGAAGCAGCCGCACACGATGAGGAGGGGGTCGCCGCGGGCGCGTCGCCGCGTCACTCGCGGCGTGTCCCCGCCGCTTCCGCTGCCGCTGCCACCAGCCGCCGGCGGCAACTCTGAGGGCCCCGGCGCCGAGGAGGACGACGCCTCCCTGGCCATGGCGGACCAGCTAGGGTTAGGTATTTTTCCTTGCCCAGGGTTCGGCTTCGAGGCGTCGATGAGGTGGCGGGGGCGAGGGCGGAGTGAGTGAGAGGTGTGAGGTGTACGAGCGAGCTTATAAAGCGAGCGAGGAAGAAGCGGGTGGTGGCGCCCATGGACCGGGTGCACGGGGTCGGAGGACGCGCGGAGGGGCGTCGACCTGTGAGTGGGGCCAAGGGCTGGCCACGCGGGCGTGTGAGGTGGAAAGAGGAGCCAATGGGAGCCCAGCTCGTAGGTGTCTAGCTGGCATCAAGAGCATTCCATACTTTCTTTTTTGGCATCAAGAGCCTTCCATACGGCCATACTCCATACTGTTAGGCAAGGAAGAGAATATTTTAAAGAAAGAAAAATACTACTTTCCTGATGGAGGATTAGCTAGCTGATTTCTAGTAGCTGCATGATTTGCATTTATCCTAAATTTATTTTTTATTTTCGGCGATGTGCGTTCAATGAAAGGAGACATTTTCGAGGACTATGAGACATCTACGGTAGCTTCGTAAAATCTCGACGATATGCCGGCTCAGTCTTTCAGAGGTGCTCAAAGGGGTAGGGTGTGCGTGAGTACGTTCATAAGGATGAGTGTATGCGCATATATATAAGCGTTTGGTGAACTCAACAAGTGCTTGTTGAATTCAGACTTTCAGTCAACTGATGCTAGTGTCATTCACAAAAAATAAAATAAAATGATGATACTGTCACTGGACAAAAATATGATTCGTCTTAAAATATCTGCTACTTGAGAGGAATATAAATTTTACCACCAACATGAAAAACAATGCTATAATGTTTTTTTTTCGAAAAACTTTCAATCTATTTATCTTCAGTCATGGCAGTACAACGAACACTGGAAATAAAAATTACATCCAGATCCGTAGATCACCTAGTGACGACTTCAAGCACTGAAGCGAGCTGAAGGCGCACCGCCGTCATCACCCCTCCATCGCTGGAGTCGGGCACAACTTGTTGTAGTAGACAGTCAAAAAGTCGTCGTGCTAAGGCCCCATAGAACCAGCGCACCAGAACAGTAACCGCCGCAGATGAAGAATAACGTAAGTTGGAAGGATTCAACCCGAAGACACACGAACGTAGACAAACAACGACGAGATCCGAGCAAATCCACCAAAGATAGATCCCCTGGAGACACACCTCCACACGCCCACCAACGATGCTAGACGCACCGCCGGAATGGGGGCTAGACGGGGAGACCTTTATTCCATCTTCAGGGAGCCGCCGTCGTCTCGCCTTCCTGAGCAGGACACAAACCCTAACAAGACAGGAAAAACGACTAAAAACGGAGCCCTCCCGCCGGCCCTTGGCAGGATCCACCGTGCCTCCATGGCCCTAGGGCCACCGGAGACGAGGCGGACCTGCGGCGGCGCCGACGAGAGGCAGGAACCCTAGCTTTCTTTCTTGGAGGAGGAGGAGCGACTTCGGTACACATGAGAATGCTATAATGTTGCAACACTATATTTGAACAATAAAACAATAAATTAAAATAAACAGTAAATAGATTTTTTAAATTCTGAATGTTTTTGTACATGTTCGTGTTACTATAACAACCGTGCCCGGTAATTTTCATGTGAAACCAGATAGTAGTGTTTCATTGGTGAAAATGATAATTAATTGTAACATTTGGAGTTCAACTTGTTTTTTTTTCGCACATGTCAAATGCTTAAGCTTTCCCTCTAACATTTGGTTGTGACAATAAAGACATTTATTTCAAAAAAATAATTTAACATTGACAAAATACTTTTTTGAAGCGTAGGAGCATATGCCCCCTAGAGCCAAATTGAATTTCCCCTTTGTCTATCTATATATTGTAGTTTATTAAAATACATCACGGGCTAATAAAAAAGAGACAAATTGAAAGTGCTAGTATTCGATTAGAGGGGGGGTGAATAGGCGATTTTTATGAAAGTCTTCAAAACAGGGGTGTTTCGAAGACAATCAATAGAAATGAACCTATTGATATGCAGCGGAAGGTAGACTACACTAGACAATCCATAGTCAAGTAAGCAATGTAGTGAAAAGCGCGAAGACTATAATCAGCTAGGTAATATGGATCGGGATGGAAGAAGGTATGAAGCCAAACAGACAACAGTCTTCACACAGTGAAGTCAATCAGATCAGGCAAGTAGGCAAAGACTTCACGAAGACAAACTGTAAGTAAGGTGAGAGAGAAAGAATAGAACCAGTTGCTCGGAGAGGACAAGGGGTTTGTTAGACTAGTTCCAGTTGCTATGACAACTATATGTCTGGTTAGGGAGGCTGAGATCCAACTCAGAAGACCGTGTCTTCGCCTTATTCCCCTTGAGGTAAGAACACTTAGTCTTCGCCCAATCACTCTGGTAAGTCTTCAAGGGAGACTTCCAAACCTTCACAGATTTCATTCACTGGCAATCCACAATGACTCTTGGATGCTCAGAACGTGAAGCCTAACCGGCTAGAGGATTCACAGTCCTCAAGTGTAATAAGTCTTCAGATCACGCGGACAGAAGGACTTTAGTGATGCCTAACACTCTTTGGCTCTGGGTGTTTTGGGCTTTGTCCTCGCAAGGATTCTCTCTCAAAGGCTTCGGAGGTGGGTTGCTCTCAAATGACAAAAGTCGTGCACAAACTCTGAGCAGCCACCAATTTATGGTGTAGGGGGTGGGCTATTTATAGCCAGGAGGCAACCCGTCCTGATTTGTCCAAAATGACTCTGGGTCACTAAGGAACTGGCACGTGTCCAACGGTCAGATTTCAAACACACGTGGCAGCTTAGCTTGGGCTACAAGCCAAGCTGACTCATCCAGCTCTGGATAAGATTTGCTCTCATTGTCTTTGCTCGAAGACTTAGGTTTTGGTTGAGCATCACATCAGTCACTCTGACTTTGTTCACTTGGACCCCACTTAACAATACGGTGGTTCCTATGACTCAACAAAGAAGAAAAGGAAACTACGAAACAACTATGTCTTCGCACTCCATAGTCTTCACGCGATGTCTTCTCCTGTCATAGTCTTCAATGTGAATGTCTTCACAGACCACCATTATCTTCAATGTCTTCACACATTTTTAGGGGTCATCTCTGGTAGGTAAACCGAATCAATATGGGACTACTACCTGTGTTATCCTGCAATTCTCACAAACACATTAGTCCCTCAACCAAGTTTGTCATCAATACTCCAAAACCAACTAGGGATGGCACTAGATGCACTTACAGTCTCCCCCTTTTTGGTGATTGATAACAAACTGGTTGAAGTTTTCAACGGGGATAAAAGTATGAGAAAGTTTAGTGTTGTGAGTATTGTCTTCATACATGAGACGAGGCTCCCCCTGAAGATGTGCATATAGATGACTTGCGTTTGAATGCAAATGCACATGGCATGTTTTGCTTTGTGGAGGCCATCATCAAAGTGTAAAGACAATGCATTATGCATATAAGCAAATAACGAAGATAATGATATGCATAATGAAAAATGGACGTCTGCAGAATGACTTCATGCGGGATTTATCATCGCATCACAGAATAGCAGATAAAGTAGCAAATGACCATCAAGTTTAAGTGTTGCAACCCAGAGAACCAAATGTATCAAAAGACGAGAGTTGTAAGACTTAGCAAAAATAATGCAGCCACCCATAAGGACCCGCTTGAAGACCATCAACTCATATGCTTCTCCCCCTTTTGTCAGTAATGACCAAAAAGGTTTGAAGACATAGAGCATCTACTCGTTCCCAGAAGGAGCAGATGGAGGAGCAGGGTCGTTGCTGGAGTTTGGTGGTGCAGAGGGGCCTGGTGCAGAGTCGGTATGCAGTGCAGACATGGTTGGTGAAGTGGCGTCGTCTTCTTCATCGACGACATTGGCAACAATAGTTGCAGCCGAAGATGAATACTCAGAGTCTTCAAGAGAGGGAGTACGGCGCCCGCTTGCATTAGGAGGAGGCCTGGAGTCAAATTTGAATCTTTCGGTGAAGCCATCTGCTTGAAGATCATCTTCAGAACATAGCAGACTGAGGCTCTTTCAGGACCGCCTAGCATTCTCATGGGCAACAAAGGAGTTCTTGGTAGCCAAATTGCGAATGTGATTGACATCCACCAAGATACTATTCTAAGCCAGTCATGGTGCTTGTCTTGCTTCTGATGTAAGGCCACAAGTAGTTCTCGATCATTGAGGACTTTCGCGGGAGAAATTGCACAAACATAGTTCATCACATACTACATAGTTCATCACATGATCAACAAACTACAAGCATAGTTATACTACATACTAAGTTAAACTAGTACTAGAGGGGTCGGATCTGACGGTGGCGAGGTCGCGAAAAAATGGACGACGTCGTGGAGGAGCCGGACGCTCAATCCTCCTCGCCAGAGCTGCACAGGTTGACGTGCACAGCCGCCAGCTCCGCGCGGATGCGGCACCACTCCTCGGCATTCTCCTTGGCGGCGAGGTTGGCAGGGACCGCCTCCCGCCACTTGAGGCTTCGAGCTCCTCGGCGTGGCGCTGGCGCTCCGCCTGCTTGCGCACGCTCCGCTCGGCGATGGCGGCCGCAACGGCATCGACGTCGACGACGTAGTTTTCCGGCCCGATGACTTCGCGGCGGCCGAGCGGAGCGGGCTCCTCGGGATCCTCCTTCACGAGGACGAAGGCGATCGCGTCCGGCTCCTCCTCATCGTCCGACCACTCCCTCTTCACGGGAAGAAGGCCCGCGCCGGAGGAGAAGAACGCGTCTCGGCGGTCGTACTCCTCTGTCTCGCTCCGTCAAAAACTCGTCGGCGGCGACTTGCCGCGGTTGGTCCACATCCGGGCCCCGCGCTTCCGCGCGTCGTCGGACCGGACGTGCCGCTCGTGCTCTGGGTCCCTTCCGCCGCCGGATCTGCTGCTGGAGCCGCGCCCGGAGCTCCACATTCGGCCCTACATGGCGACTGGAAGCGGGGTGGGTGGTCGCCGGCGGCGAGAAATGTGGAGAGGGGGAAGGGGAATCGCGTGGCTCGGCGGCGGCGAGGGATAGGGTTTGGACCCGTAAACGAGTCGCAGAACCGCAGTTATAGCAGTCAGGGCGTGCGGTTTGCGGGCCGCGACAAAAAAATTTGCGGGTCGGACAAGTATGTGGGCTCTGTTCTGGCCAAAAAAATTGGTCGAGCCCGCATATTCGCCGGAATTTTGCGGGTTTGCGATTTATGCGGGGTCTGCTAGAGTTGCTCTTCACTTAAAGCGCATAATTAACTGATTAGATCTACAAACTTACATCAAGTCCTAATTAGGCCTACAACGTTTGTAGGTTAAGAATTGTACATCTCCAACCCACTTTCAGCGTCTCCTAATTGCATGTCCTATATGTTGGTGTTGATGATGTGATAATTTCGTCCAGAAAACACTTTCCTCTCAAAACAACATCGCAACAGTTCAAAAAACACTTTCATCTTTATAGAGTCGAAAGATCGCGTGCCTATGTGGCCTACTAACCATATCAATTTTTTTGCACCTAGACCTAGCAGATCACGAAGTCCTATCTTAAATCGTGTACATCTATAGCCACGCTGTAAAACTACGAGCTTAGTACATAGTACATACGTATGGTCGTGGTCTTGAACAATCGTGCAAAGTACTCGCGCATATGACTGACGATGCCATGGACCTAGGATAGGTCATAGGCTAGACCTATACGCCCTACCCAAGGTCACTACCCTAGAATCAAAGACACTCAAAGTATAGCAAGAAATACCGACTGAAGTAGCCATGGAGTGCAATCCACTCGACCAGTCACCTCACTCGGGTACCCCCATTTTCACTCGACTAAGATGAAGTCATTCGACCGTACAAGAAACTATTTGGAGTACAGAAGACCTGGAGTCACTCAGGATGGCAATGGTCAGGCGTTCACTCCGTAGTCTTAAAGATCATTAATAGCACTTTATAGTTGCCATTACCAGTAACGCCCTGTCTTAATATACATTGAACCGTGTAACAGGGGACGGCTGGGGTCCTGGCGCACTCTATATAAGACACCCCCTCTTCTGGGACAAGGGTTCACACCCCTTGTAACACAAACCCATATTCCAGTCGACCGCCTCAGGGCTCCGAGACGTAGGGCTTTTACCTCCTTCAAGAGGGGCCTGAACTCGTAAACTGGTGTGTACAACCTCGCCGTAGCTAGGGCCTTGCCTCCTCATACGTACCCCCTACTCTTACTGTCAGACTTAGTACCACGGCAGTTGGCGCCCACCATGGGGCAAAGCATCTTGGCAACTTCCGGCGAGGTTGCATTTTTTCCGATCTTCATCAACATGGTTTCCGACGATGGTTTGGTCATGGGTCGCGAGTTCCGACTCGGCGCGCTCACTTTCATCACCGACGACTCCGCCTGGCTCCAAGAAGCCCCCCTCGATGTCTAGGCTCTTCCGATCCGCCGGGCGTCGCACTTCCGCGCACCTGTGGCGTTCTCTTACGATAGCCGTCGACTCCGTATCGGTCGGCCCTCACATCTCTTCCCACTCCGCTGGTCACCACCGCAAGTGATCCGGTCGGTCACGGCTCTAGTGGTGGGTAAAGCATGCAGTGGCCCGTTAGACGGCCACCCCTCAAGTCGTGGTGATCGAGCCCCACAAATTTCACTGCGGTCCAGTCGACCCATCGGCTGGCTCTGCGGATACTTTTTTCGAGCACGGGAGCTGTGACCCCGCGGCAGAAGTTCTCATGGTCGACTCCCGTCGCAGCCCTCCCGGGTTTCGCCGCAACGGCGACAACATCGACGGTGACGGCCCGTCATACGACCATGGTGAGTACGAGCCCCAACCTCTCAATTCGCAGTAGAGGGAAGAGCTGCATCGCCACAACATGGAGGCACTTCAGACCCCCATCGTGGGGGAAACCGCCGAGGCTCGGGCCTTCGAGGTTGTGCGCCTGGCCACGCTGGCTGAGCGCACACGTCTAGAGAACCTCCAACATTCTCTCGACGGACACGCCCGTCGACTGATTCCCGAATCCAGTCGACGCCAATGATAGTTGTTTCCGCCTGAACCCCAGGTATACTGCACTCCAGAATCTCTTAGCTGTTGCACGTATAGCAGAGTCTATTCAGTCGTCCCGTTCAGAAGTTGTAAGAGGCTTGGAACAGAACCGAGCGCTGCTCCGGGCAGTAGGAGAGCAAAACTCCGCCGTTTCCTAGTCACGGAACAGGATCCACAGCAGGTCAGTAAGGGCAGATACAGTTCAGTCGGCACATAGTCCTGGGTCGCCTTTGCGACGTGAAGATCGTGATCATCGTCGAGATCGGCACCTGGGAAGAGCTCATGGAGAGTTTGATCATGAGTATGCCCATGACAACCACCGTTGAGTGCCTTCGCCCCCTCCAAGGGACGGGTCATACGTGCCCCGACGGTATGACGACAGACGCCCGTATGGTAATGACCACAGAGTTCCAGTCGACCCAAGAGAGCCTGGGTTTGACGCAAGGCCAGTCCTTGTACAAGGGTTGGTCGACCGAAACAGAGCATACAGAAAGGGTTGGATAGAGATCGACCCGGTGGAAGCAGGGTGCACATTTTTGGCCCCGAGTGCTTCGGAAGAGCCATCCGAGCCACTAAGATCCCTCACAACTTCAGGTTGGCGACTGGCGTCGATAAGTTCACCGGAGAGTTGAAGCCTGACACTTGGTTGGAGGATTACCGAGTGGCTGTGTACATTGGTGGCGGCAATGATGAGGTGGCCATGAAGCACCTCCCTTTGATGCTTAAAGGTTCCGCCAGAGCTTGGCTGAATTAGTTAGCTCCTGGGAGCATTTTCAATTGGGAAGAATTGGCCCGAGTGTTTACCGAAACATTTGAGGGCACCTACAAGCGACCTGCTGGTTTGACAGAGTTACAGCATTGTGTGCAGAAACAGAATGAGACTTTGAGAGACTATATCCAGAGGTGGACTACCCTTCATAACAAGTGGAGAATGTGTCGGAACACCAAGAAGTTTGTGCCTTTAAAGAAGGCGCTCGCTACAGAGAGCTCATTCTGAAGTTTGGTCGGACCGGAGACATGTCTCTTACTCGGATGATGGAGATTGCCACTCAGTACTCTAACGGCGAAGAGGAAGACCAACTCTGGAGCGGCAAAAACAAGTCAGTCGCCCAGGATACCGGAGGAGGAAACTCCAGTCGGAAGCAGAAACGGAAAGCTGAGGTTGCAGGTCCTGCTGAGGCGGCAGTTTTGAATCAAGGGAAGTTCAAGGGGAAGCCTAAAGGGCCTTGGACTCCTAAAAAAGTGAAAGATCAAGCGGGAAATGATGTGCTTGATTTACCGTGTCATAAACACACCAAAAAGGATCAAGCGGGAAACGCAAAGCCTACAAAGTTTAGCGCCCTGTGTATTACATTTCGGAAGTCTTGACTCTGTCCAAGCAGAGATATCCTCATTATCAGAAGCTTGTCTATGGAATTTACTTGACCATGAAGAAAGTTGCACACTACTTCTCAGACCACTCCCTTTCAGTCGTTAGCGACGCTCCATTGTCAGAAATTCTGAATAATAGAGATGAAACTGGTCGAGTGGCAAAGTGGGCGGTTGAAATCCTTCCTTTGGATATCAAATTTGAGGCAAAGAAAGCCATCAAGTCTCAAGCAATAGCAGATTTCCTCGCAGAGTGGATTGAATAGCAGCAACCGACTCAGATTCACTTGGAACATTGGACTATGTTCTTTGATGGATCCAAGATGTTGAATGGATCTGGTGCAGGAGTGGTTTTAGTATCCCCAAGAGGAGACAAGCTCAGTTATGTCCTCAAGATTCACTTTGATTCTTCAAACAATGAAGCTGAGTATGAGGCACTGTTGTATGGGTTGCGTATGGCCATTTCACTCGGCATCCAACTCTTGATGGTCTACGACGACTTAGACTTAGTGGTTAATCAAGTAATGAAGGAATGGGACATCAGGAGTCCAGCAATGACCGGTTGTTGCAATGTAGTAAGAAAGTTAGAGAAGAAGTTTGAGGGGCTAGAGCTCCACCACATACTCCGAATCAAGAATCAAGCTGCTGATGATCTGGCGAAGATAGGTTCCACTCGGAAGCCTATTCCCAGTAATGTGTTCTTTGAGCATCTCCACACCCCGCCAGTATAGGAAGATCCTTTCAAGGAAGAGCCCCCGCAACCAATAAGTTCAACCAATTCGACTGAGATTGAAGTCCCAACTGTGGTCAACTTGGTCATGGAAGTCTTAGTGATCACGCCCGACTGGACGGTGCCATATATCGCGTACCTGCCCAGGCAGGAACTCCCAGAAGATGAGGATGAGGCCCGCCAGATTGTCCGTCGATCAAAGGCTTTCACCATGATAAAGGGGCAGCTTTACAGAGAAAGTGTCACAGGAGTGGCTCAACGTTGCATCACCCTAGAAGAAGGTCGAATGATTTTAAACGAGATCCACTCGGGGACCTGTGGTCACCATGCGTCCTCTCGAACCATCATGGCCAAAGCATACCGAGCGGCATTCTATTGGCCACGTGCAAATGAGATGGCAAAGGATATAGTCGACAAGTGCGCAGGTTGTCATTTCTACTCCAACATGTCGCACAAGCCTGCATCTGCCGTGAAGACTATTCCACTCGTCTAGCCGTTTGCAATCTAGGGGTTAGATATGGTTGGACCCTTCAAGACTGGCAGAAGTGGCTTCACTCATTTGCTCATAGCAGTCGACAAGTTCACCAAATGGATCGAAGCCAAGCCTATCAAAAACCTTGACTCAAGCACTGTCGTCAGTTTCATCTGGGAGTTGATATTCAGTTATGGAGTCCCTCACAGCATTATCACAGATAAAGGCTCCAACTTTGATTCTGCTGAATTCAAGGCGTTATGTGCTTCCCAAGGCACTCGGGTCGATTACGCATCTGTTGTGCACCCACAGTCGAATGGGCAAGCAGAAAGGGCGAATGGTTTGATCCTTCAAGGGCTGAAACCCCGACTGATGCGTGACCTCAAGCACGCTGCTGGAGCTTGGTTGACTGAGTTGCCGTCCATCTTATGGGGACTGGGAACAACTCCGAACCGGTCGACTGACCGAACCCCTTTCTTCATGGTGTATGGTGCTGAAGCTATGCTTCCGAGTGATTCGCTGCACAACGCTCCCCGAGTGGAACTCTTCTCAGAAGCTGAAGCTGAACAGGCACGCCAGGACGTAGTTGATCTCCTAGAGGAGGAACATGAGATGGCTCTGATCCGGTCGACAATCTACCAACAAGATATGTGTCGATTCCATGCCGGTAATGTCAGAGGTCGAGCGTTCCAGGAAGGAGACCTTGTGCTCCGAGTGGATCAGAAACGACCTCACAAGCTCGCTCCAGCCTGGGAAGGTCCCTTCATCATCACCAAGGTACTTCAAAACGGAGCGTATCACCTCTACAACATAGCTAAGAAAGTGGACGAGCCACGCGCGTGGAACACGGAGCTGCTCCGCCGTTTCTGTACCTAAACCACTCGGATTGACGAGTTGTAATAAGAATCCTTCGGTTTGCTTATCAAAGACAAGATTTTTGAAGTACCTTAATGATTGTTTTCCCATAAGCACATGTGTTTAAATCCCCCAGTGCGTGACTTAGCTGCGAACTCGATTCGCCCAAGTTTCAGAACCACTCTGAGTGAAGAGCAACCCTCTCACTCGGGGGCTTAGCTGCGACCCGTACTCGCCTAAGTTAAAAAAACTACTCCGAGTGAAGAGCAACCCTCTCACTCGGGAGCTTAGCCACGAACCTGATTCGCCTAAGTTAAAAAAAAACATTCCGAGTGGAGAGCAACCCTCCCACTTGGGGGCTTAGCTACGAACCTGATTTGCCTAACTTAAAAAAAACATTTCAAGTGGAGAGCAATCCTCACGCTCGGGGGCTTACCTGCGACCCTGTACTCGCCTAATTTAAAAAACTATTCTGAGTGGAGAGCAATCCTCCCGCTCGGGGGCTTAGCTGCGACCCCGTACTCGCCGAAGTTCAAAACTACTCCCAGTGGAGAGCAATCCTCCCACTCGGGGGCTTAGCTGCGACCCCGTACTCGCCTAAGTTAAAAACTACTCCGAGTGGAGAGCAATCCTCTCACTCGGGGGCTTAGCTGCGACATCGTACTCGCCTAAGTTAAAAACCACTCCGAGTGGAGAGCAATCCTCCCACTCGGGGGCTTAGCTGCGACCCTGCACTCGCCTAAGTTAAAAACTACTCCGAGTGGAGAGCAATCCTCCCACTCGGGGGCTTAGCTGCTATCCCATACTTGCCTAAGTTAAAAACTACTCCGAGTGGAGAGCAATCCTCCCACTCAGGGGCTTAGCTGCGATCCCGTACTCGCCTAAGTTAAAAACTACTCCGAGTGGAGAGCAATCCTCCCACTCGGGGGCTTAGTTGCGATCCCGTACTCGCCTAAGTCAAAAACTACTCCGAGTGGAGAGCAATCCTCCCACTCAGGGGCTTAGTTGCGACCCCGTACTCGCCTAAGTTAAAAACCACTCCGAGTGGAGAGCAATCCTCCCACTCGGGGGCTTAGCTGCGACCCCGTACTCGCCTAAGGTAAAAACTACTCCGAGTGGAGAGCAATCCTTCCACTCGGGGGCTTAGCTGCGACCCTGTACTCACCTAAGTTAAAAAACCATTCCGAGTGGAGAGCAATCCTCCCACTCGGAGGCTTAACCGCGATCCCGCACTCGCCTAAGTCACGAAGATCCTCTGAGCTATGTCACAAGTACAACATCCGCTCCATCTCGATCCGCAAGGACGACGAGGTGCCAATCGAGCACGCCGTCGGAGCTGCATCACAAGTACAACGTACGCTCCATCCTGATCCGCAAGGACGACGAGGTACCGATCAAACACATCGTCAGAGCTGCGTCACAAGTACAACATCTATTCCAAGTGAGAAGTCAAGTTACACTCGAAATTAAAAAAAGATCTGAAAGCGATAAAGGCAAAGCCAGCATATTCAAAGAAAAACCAAGTTCAAAACCACGGGCAGAAGTACTCAGGCATCAGGCCTGAAAGAGTTTAACGGTTACAAAATCACTCGACATTCCGAGGCAAATAAAGGTGGAGCATAAAGTTTGTTCACTCGGCAGGAGGAGGGCTTGTTGGCTCAACAAAGCTGTCAAGGTCAATGCTGTCTGCGATACGAGTAGCAGTGTCGATGAAGGTATCCATGAAGGACTGGAATTGGAGCTTCTTGGTGTTGGAAACCTTGAGAGTCGCCAGCTTGTCTTCTCTGACCTTCTTGTAGTGGACTCGGACCAAGGACAGAGCCACATCGACGCCACAGCGAGCAGACGACTTCTTCCACTCGACCGGGAATTTCATTCAGTCGAGTCATCAGAGACTCAAGATCATTCTGGAATTCCGCTCAAGGCCAGAGCTCCATGTTAATCTGCGACACCGCCACCTTCAAATGAGCAAGATAAACCACATCACTGGCAAGACGAGACTCCAATCGCAGCACATTCATCGCAACATCATCCTTGACGGGAGAATTTATGGGGTCTAGATCCGTCTCGATCCGCCCAGTCTCTGCTTCGAAGACTTGACAAAATTCTGCACATTCAGAAAAGTGGTGAGTCGACAGCTATACAATGAGTCGGCAGTTACAAATCAGACAGACAAGAGAAAGTACCTTCAAGCTTCAGGACCAGCTTCTCAGCAAGTCTTCCCAAATAAGCCTCTAGTTCGCCTTTCTTCTGAGTGAGATATCCAACCTTGTCAGTCAGGGTCTCCTTGTCCTTCTTTAGCTTCGCAACTTCTTTGCTGGCTTCAGTAACAACAATCTTTAGCTTGGCATTTTCCTCTTCTAGCTTGCTGACTGAAGCCAACTTCTTGTAAGCAAGCGCTGTTTTCTCTCGCGCCTCTTTCTGTGCTGCGACAAGGTCAAGGTCCTTCTGCTCCAGAGCCTGCTTCATTTTGACTAAAGAAATAACATTCTTCAGACGACCTTGGAGTTGACGGTTTCCACTATGCACATCTGTTCGAGTGGAGTCACTCGGCTCAAAAGACTAAAAAGGAAAAACTATAAGGTGGACAGTCGGTGAGTCATTACCTCCCATAGCAGCATCATCATCCTTGGCCTTCTGAATATTCTTCTTGGCCAGCTCTAGGTCAACGTTGAGGCTGATCTGTTTCTTCTCCAACTCAGCAAACTGGGTCCCGAGCTCACAAGATTTCTGCAGTCAGCAAATAACACAGTCAGTCGACAAAAACAAAAGTTAATCACAACAAAAAGTGTTCTAAGACTACTACAGAATCAAACATTCAACAGTAGTCTCAGGGACTACACCCAGTGGGTGCACTTGGCATGCCCCCACTGGTCTGGTTTACCACTCAGCATGGTCTGCCCAGCGTAAGTATGCAAAAAAAAGATACATTCTCAGACCCCGGCCGACTGCCTGCAGTCGACCGTGGTCTCGGGGACTACACCCAATGGGTGCACTCTGTGTGCCCCCGCTGGTCTGGAACCCACTCGGATCAAACTATTCCGCCGAGTGAAAGAATAATGAAGATACATTCGACAAAGACCCCCGCCGAATCAAACATCCGACGGTGGTCTCGGGGACTACACCCAGTGGGTGCACTTTGCGTTCCCCCACTGGTTCAGAGATACACTCGACCTAACTTGGTTGACTCAAGTGGAAGAACTATTAAGCAATAAGTTAAAACATCCAATGGGTGATTGGATGTAAAGTGCAGACTCATGATAGATGCACATAAAAGGTTCCAAAACACTCATCCAGGGACATCTTACGGACAATGAATCAGCAGCTTACAACTACTATATCGTAGCAGGGCAAAAATCAAATCGAAAGATTAGTCAGAAATCAACTGACCTTGACATTAATGTGCAGAGCAGAGCTGGCGTTATAGGCAGCCTGGCTAGCCTCGTGCACCACCTTCATCTGCTCCATCATAAGGTCTGCTTGGAGTATGGCTTCCTTGGCCGCACCCGCCAGGTCATCTGGGGTATGATGAGCAGCAAAGAGCAATGAGGGTAGTACAGTCGGGGCAATCACAGGATCTGAAGCATGGAGCTGTGCAGGCGAAGCGGGGACTTGAGCAATCGATGCCGAAGGACGGGCAGTCGACACAGGATTGGCAAAAGAAACAGAGGCCCGAGTCGGATCTCCGGACCGCTGGACCACCGTTTCCGGTGCTGATGTTGACCGAGGCTCCTGGACGACATGCATTCTCCTGATTTAAGCCCTGCCCCTCCTTCCCGTATTCTTCTGAGGTGCTTCTTCATCGTCGTCTAGAAGTTCAATGACGTCTCGTGGGGCTGCACAAAAAGCAACCATAAGAGCTCAGTCGACTGACAATTCAACCGACAAAATAAGCACAAGGTTGCAAAATCATACCTGCTTTGGAAGTAGCCGCATCTTCAGTCTCTTCATCATCCTGAGCCTTGTCAATGTCCATGGAGGTCCCAGAAGTTGCAGCATTGAAAAATCCATAACTCACTCGGTCAGAGCAGAAGTATGAGTCGACAGTAAAACACAGAAAGACAAAACACTCACGCAGAAGCGACGGGAACGTCCATCTTGATCTTGTGCAAGGTCTTCGAGGCTTTGAAGGGACAACCTTGGGCTGCTTGGCGACCTTTTCTGACGGCTCCGGAGTTGAAGTCCGAGTGCGCTTATGCACTTGCGTGCTTGGAGCCGCAGCCTTGTTGCGCCCACCCGCTGGATCGTGAGACTACTTGGACCAGCGCTCTATGCGAGGTGGTGAGTCGACCTCTTCTTCATCGTCTGACTCATCACTCTCTTCCTCATCATCATCATCAGGAGATTGCCAGTCGGCACTCTCATCCGCGCTCTCCACTCCCTCCCGGGCTTGCTCTCTGTTCGGCATCGAATGCATCTTAGTATAAATCTGCAAGGTAAGAAGTTGAACAAACATCAGTCAGATTCAAGGATGGTTGCAAGTCAGATTGAAAGACACTCGGTAATAAGGATCCGACCTTGTCCGACTGATTTTCGGCGTCGAATGGGTTGACTCTCCTGGCCCCCCTGGGGTTGTCTTTGTTTCCAGTAATGCCTTTCAGCCACTGGGCCACCGTCTCATCGGTGACCTCCTCTGGGTGGACCCGAGCGGTGTCGTTGGAACCCGAATACATCCACATCGAATGATCACGAGCTTGGAGTGGCTGGATGCGCCGACTGAGGAACACTTCCAATAAATCCATGCCAGTCACGCCCTGACGGACTAACTGAACTACCCGCTCGACTAGCATGTTCACCTGTACTTTCTCCGCTGCAGACACGATCAGTGAAGAAGGCACCTGGACTCGACCTAGGGTAAAGGGAGGAAGACCGGTCGACTGACTGGGGGTCAGAATGTCTTGGCAGTAGAACCAGGTCGGCTGCCATCCCCTAACCGACTCGGTAAGTGTCATAGGGAAAAGTGCTCCTAACCCTCATCTGAATCCCTAAAACCCGCACATTTGAATCACGTGTGTCCTCTCGTCAGTCGGATTTGCCTTCTTCACAGATTGAGAACGACAAGTGAAGATATGTTTGAAGAGACCCCAGTGCGGTCTACAACCCAAGAAGTTTTCGCACAGAGAAACAAATGCAGCAAGGTATGTGATGGTGTTGGGAAAGAAGTGGTGAAGCTGGGCACCGAAAAAGTTCAGAAAACCCCAGAAGAAAGGATGCGGGGGCAGGGAGAAACCACGGTCGACGTGGGTTGCGAGGAGGACGCACTCACTCGCCTGAGGCTGAGGCTCGATCTCGTCCCCCGGCAGCCTCCAAGTCCCATCGGCGATCAAGCCCGCGGTGAACAGATCCTCCAGATCTTCTTGCCGGAGCTTAGATCGAATCCAGTCCCCCTGGATCCAGCCAGGCGGCAACCCGGACCTTGAGGACGATCCCCGACTCATTTTCTTGCCCTTCACCGTCGCCGTCGCTTTCTTCGCGTGCTTGATGTCTACTACACAACCTTCTTCTTGTAGACGTTGTTGGGCCTGCAAGTGCACAGGTTTGTAGGACAGTAGCAAATTTCCCTCAAGTGCATGACCTAAGGTTTATCAATCCATAGGAGGCGTAGGATGAAGATGGTCTCTCTCAAACAACCCTGCAACCAAATAACAAAAAGTCTCTTGTGTCCCCAACGCACCCAATATAATGGTAAATTGTATAGGTGCACTAGTTCGGCGAAGAGATGGTGATACAAGTGCAAAATAGATAGTAGATATAGGTTTTTGTAATCTGAAATAATAAAAACAGCAAGGTAACAAGTGATAAAAGTGAGCGTAAACGGTATTGCAATGATAGGAAACAAGGCCTAGGGTTCATACTTTCACCAGTGCAAGTTCTCTCAACAATAATAACATAGATAGATCATGAGAGATCTAAGTGAAGCATGAGAGATCAATAGTTTCTTTAAAACAAATCCACCACCGTGCTCTAAAAGATATAAGTGAAGTACTATGAGCAAAAACTATCAAGCTCAAAAGATATAAGTGAAGCACATAGAGTATTCTAGCAAATTCCAATTTGTGTAAGGCTCTCTCTCATTAAAGAATTTCAGATCTTGATACTTATTCAAACAGCAAGCAAAGCTAAAGAAAACTACATTGCAAGGATAGCACAACTCATGTGAAGAAGCAAAAACTTAGGCTCAACCGATACTAACTGATAGTTGTTGAAGAAGAAAGGTGGGATGCCTACCGGGGCATCCCCAAGCTTAGATGCTTGAGACTTATTGAAATATTATCTTGGGGTGCCTTGGGCATCCCCAAGCTTGAACTTTTATGTCTCCTTAATTCCTCTCATATCATGGTTTCTCTTTTTATCAAAAGCTTCATTCACAACAAACTCAACAAGAACTCATGAGATAGGTTAGTATAAACCAATACAAAACCTTATCATTTTCTACTGTAACAAATCACTAAAATTATTATTCAGCATTGAATACTAAATGCCTCTGTATATTTAATACTCCTATCACCAAATAGAATCATTAAACGAGCAAACATATGCAAACAATGCAACCATAACAGCAATCTGCCAAAACAGTACAGTCTGTAAAGAATGCAAGAGTATCAGTAATTCCCTGACTCCAAAAATTATGAACTAAAATTCCCACTGTAATAAATTTATCAGAGCTCAATATGCAAAAAGATTCAACATTATACCACTCTCTGACTTTTCTAGGGAATTTTTGCAACAGCGGTAAGCTTTCTGTTTTTCAAACAGCAACATGTATACTAGCAAAATAAGCATGGCAAAGGCTATCCTTGACTTCTTTATTGAAACTAAACAGGCAAAACATTATTCTAAATATCAGCAATCTAATACTAACAAAAGAAAATGACGCTCTAAGCAAAACACATATCATGTGGTGAATAAAAATATAGCTCCAAGTAAAGTTACCGATGGACGAAGACGAAAGAGGGGATGCCATCCGGGGCATCCCCAAGCTTAGGCTTTTGGCTATTCTTGAATATTACCTTGGGGTGCCTTGGGCATCCCCAAGCTTAGGCTCTTGCCACTCCTTATTCCATAGTCCATCGAATATTTACCCAAAACTTGAAAACTCCACAACACAAAACTCAACAGAAAACTCGTAAGCTCCGTTAGTGAAAGAAAGCAAAACCACCACATAAGGTACTGTAATGAACTCATTTTTTATTCATATTGGTGTAATATCTACTGTAATCCAACTTATCTATGGTTCATACCCTCCGATACTACTCATAGATTCATCAAAATAAGCAAACAACACATAGAAAACAGAATCTGTCAAAAACAGAACAGTCTGTAGTAATTTGTATCCAACGTATACTTCTGGAACTCCAAAAATCCTACCAAATTAGGAAGTCCTAAGCAATTGGTGTACCAATCCATAGAAAAAAGAATCAGATCATAAGCACGTTTCTGTGAATTAACAAAACTAATTTAGTGGGTGCAAAAGTTTCTGATTTTCAGCAGGATCAACACAACTATCATCGTAAGCCATCCTAAAGGTCTTACTTGGCACTTTATTGAAACAAAAGCTATAAAACATGATTACTACAGTAGCATAATCATGTGGACACACAAAAACAGTACGGATAAATATTGGGTTGTCTCCCAACAAGCGCTTTTCTTTAATGCCTTTCTAGCTAGGCATGATGATGACAATGATGCTCACATAAAAGATAAGAATTGAAACATAACGGGAGCATCATGAAGCATATGACTAGCACATTTAAGTCTAACCCACATCCTATGCATAGGGATTTTGTGAGCAAACAACTTATGGGAACAATAATCAAAAAGCATAGGAAGGTAACACAAGCATAGCTTCAAGAATTTAAGCACATAGAGAGGAAACTTGATATTATTGCAATTCCTACAAGCATATGTTCCTCCCTCATGATAATTTTCAGTAGCATCATGAATAAATTCAACAATATAACCAGCACCTAAAGCATTCTTTTCATCATCTACTAGCATAGAAAATTTATTACTCTCCATAGGCAAAATTCTTCTCATGAATAGTAGTGGGAGCAAACTCAACAAAGTAACTATCATGTGATTGAAAATTAAGATCAAGATGACAAGTTTCATGTTTATCATTATTCTTTAAAGCATATGTGTCATCACAATAATCATCATAGATAGGAGGCATTACTTTCATCATAGTAAATTTGCTCATCAAAGCTTGGGGGACAAAAAATATCATCTTCATCAAACATAGCTTCCCCAAGCTTGTGGCTTTGCATATCATTAGCATCATGGATATTCAAGGAATTCATACTAACAACATTGCAATCATGCTCATCATTCAAAGATTTAGTGCCAAACAATTTAGAGATTTCTTCTTCTAGCACTTGAGCACAATTATCCTTTCCATCATACTCATGAAAGATATTAAAAAGGTGAAGCGTATGAGACAAACTCAACTTCATTTTTTTTGTAATTTTTTTTATAAACTAGACTAGTGCTAAAACAAGAAACTAAAAGATTCGATTGCAAGATCTAAAGATATACCTTCAAGCACTCACCTCCCCGGCAACGGCGCTAGAAAAGAGCTTAGTTGACGGGGTGTGAGTGAGTGCCCTTTATCTAGCCTCCCCGGCAACGGCGCCAGAAAAGAGCTTGATGTCTACTACACAACCTTCTTCTTGTAGACGTTGTTGGGCCTGCAAGTGCACAGGTTTGTAGGACAGTAGCAAATTTCCCTCAAGTGGATGACCTAAGGTTTATCAATCCGTAGGAGGCGTAGGATGAAGATGGTCTCTCTCAAACAACCCTGCAACCAAATAACAAAAAGTCTCTTGTGTCCCCAACACACCCAATACAATGGTAAATTGTATAGGTGCACTAGTTCGGCGAAGAGATGGTGATACAAGTGCAAAATAGATAGTAGATATAGGTTTTTGTAATCTGAAATAATAAAAACAGCAAGGTAACAAGTGATAAAAGTGAGCGTAAACGGTATTGCAATGATAGGAAACAAGGCCTAGGGTTCATACTTTCACCAGTGCGAGTTCTCTCAACAATAATAACATAGATAGATCATATAAAGAGCCCTCAACATGCAACAAAGAGTCACTCCGAAGCCACTAATAGCGGAGAAAAACGTAGAGATTATGGTAGGGTATGAAACCACCTAAAAGTTATCCTTTCTGTTCTATCTATTCAAGAGTTCGTAGTAAAATAACATAAAGCTATTCTTTCCGCTCGATCCATCATAGAGTTCATACTAGAATAACACCTTAAGATACAAATCAACCAAAACCCTAATGTCACCTAGATACTCCATTGTCACCTCAAGTATCCGTGGGCATGATTATATGATATGCATCACACAATCTCAGATTCATCCAACCAACATAAAAGTACTTCAAAGAGTGCCCCAAAGTTTCTATCGGAGAGTCAAGAATGTGTGCCAACCCCTATGCATAGGTTCCCAATGTCATGAAACCCGCAAGTTGATCACCAAAACATACATCAAGTGGCACATGATATCCCATTGTCACCACAGATAATCACGGCAAGACATACATCAAGTGTTCTCATAAAGACTCAATCCGATAAGATAACTTCAAAGGGGAAACTCAATTCATCACAAGAGAGTAGAGGGGGAGAAACATCATAAGATCCAACTACAATAGCAAAGCTCGGGATACATCAAGATCGTGCCATAGATGGAACACGAGAGAGAGAGAGATCAAACACATAGCTACTGGTACATCAGGGTGAACTACTCCCTCCTCATCATGGATAGCGCCGGGATGATGAAGATGGACACCGGTGATGGGATCCCCCTCCGGCAGGGCGCCGGAACGGGGTCCTGATTGGTTTTTGGTGGCTACAGAGGCTTGCGGCGGCGGAACTCCCGATCCATCTTCTGTTCTGGAAGTTTTACGATACGTAGGTATATATGGGTGCAGGGGGTACGTCGGTGGAGCTACGGGGGTCCCACGAGGTAGGGGGGCGCGCCCGGGGGGGGGGGGGTGGGCGCGCCCCCACCCTCGTGGGCAGCCCGTATCTCCCCTGACGTGCACTCCAAGTTCCCTGGGTTGATTTCCTTCCAAAAATAACTTCTCCAGTTGATTTCGTTCTGTTTTGACTCCGTCTGATATTCCTTTTCCTCGAAACACTGAAATAGGCATAAAACAGCAAATCTGGGCTGGGCTCCGGTTAATAGGTTAATCCCAAAAATAATATAAAGTGGATAATAAAGCCCAATATTGCCTAAAACAGTAGATAAAGTAGCATGGAGCAATAAAAAATTATAGATACGTTGGAGACGTATCAGTGCTCCAGGGCCGCCGTCTTGTCCTTCATCATTGTGGCGGACTGCGCACGGGCGGGGCAGAGGCGTTGAGAGTGGAGAAAGACGCGGTGGAGAAGCAGAGGAAGAAGAAGGGGAATGGGGGCGCACTATGCAAATGCATCGGCCTCGACGCCTTTTATGGGCCTGCTTTCGAGTGGCTGACACGTGGGCCCGAGTGATCCTTTCAAATCCCGCAACAGTCGCGCACCAGATACGTGGCGAAAAAGGTGGCGCAGAAATCAAGGCGCCCCTGTCTATCCGTCCCATTTACTGCGGCGAGCTCCACCTCGCGTGCTTCCCCAAATTTTCGAATCCCGTGAGATCTGGGAACCGCAGTAACCAATCGTGCCGAAGATTTCGCACCATATCAACACTTGAAGATTGCCAGCATAAGTTCACTCGACAACCTCTGAATCGATCAAGGCGACTGAAATGAAGTCGAAGTTTCAACATGAACCTCGAGCTCAGTAAGAATGCTTATGAAGCATAAGAGTCAAGACAGGGTCAACTTCAACTCTTTTTTCACTCGGACCTCAATCCATTCGGGGGCTAATGACGATGGCATGGACTTAGGGTAGGGTCGTAGGCCTGACCTATACGCTGTACCCAAGGTTACTACCCTAGAATCGAAGACACTCAAAGTATAGCAAGAAATACCAACTGAAGTAGCCATGGAGTGCAATCCACTCGACCAGTCACCTCACTCGGGTACCCCCAATTTCACTCGACCAAGATGAAGTCATTCGACCGTACAAGAAACCACTCGGAGTACAGAAGACCTGGAGTCACTCAGGATGGCAACGGTCAGACGTTCACTCCGTAGTCTTAAAGATCATTAATAGCACTTTATAGCTGGTGTTACCAGTAACGCCCTGTCTTAATGTACATTGAACCCTGTAACGGGGGGCGGCCGGGGTCCTGGCGCACTCTATATAAGCCACCCCTCCTTTGGGACAAGGGTTCGCACCCCTTGTAACACACACCCATATTCCAGTCGACCGCCTCAGGGCTCCGAGATGTAGGGCTTTTACCGAAAAAGGCTTTCGCCCCGCTTTATAAATAAAGCAACCGCCACAGAGCATACATACCACATAGGTCCACGCCCACACACACAAGTCTCACAACACAGTACATAGGTTCTGCTGAGGGCACAGCTCAACAAGCCCAAAAAAGAAGAGAAAACACAACACTAGCACAGCGCACCCAACACGAGGTGGATAATCAGGCTCCGGCGGAGGCGGCGGAGGCGGCGGAGAGAGGCGGACGGCCATCGATCGGATGTCGGCGATGAAGGCGGAGATGGCATCACGGTCCGGGGGGCGACTAAGCGGCCGCCAAAGCTGCAAGAAACCCGAGAATTTGTAGAGGGCGTCAGTAGAGCGACGGAGGGGAGCGTGCTGGATCACAAGATTATTGCGAACGGTCCACAGCGTCCAGGCCAGCACCCCAACTTGAAGCCACCTAATGTGGCGCGTGGACGCTGGGGACAGTTGGAGTTCATCAAATAGGTCCAGGAAATTGGTGTGGCACCAAGTCCCGCCGACGACTTCGCGAAAGCAGCTCCAGAGGAATTGGGCGGAGACGCAAGAGAAAAAGATGTGGTTCGAGTCCTCCGGGACGCCACAGAGCGGGCAGATACCGGTGCCCGGGCCATTGCGCTTGCGGACCTCCACGCCAGAAGGGAGCCTACCACGGATCCATTGCCACATGAAAATGCGAATCTTCAGTGGCACACGAACGGACCAGACCATAGATAAGGGAAGAGGAGCGGAGGAGGGGGCGATGGCCGAGTAGAGCGACTTGGTGGTGAACACACCCGCCGGCTCTAGCCGCCAGCGGGTGCGGTCCGGTCTGTCATCCACCAGTGGCTCATGCAGTGCGACGTAGTCAAGTAACTCACGCCAGGCGGCGGATTCCGCCGGCCCGAACGGTCGATGAAAGGCCAGACGCCCCAGATCAAGAAGGGCCCTATTGACCGAAATCATGGGGTCAACGGAGATAGAAAAGAGGGAGGGGAAGCGGGCCGCGAAGGGGGAGTTACCGGCCCAATGATCATACCAGAAGAGAGTCGAGAGGCCGGAGCCAACCGAGATGGAGATCCCAATGCGGAGTACCGGGAGGAGCTGAACAATGGACTACCAGAACTGGGAGCCGCCCGATCTCTGGCAGAAGGCAAGGGGTTGACCCCGAAGGTATTTGTTCCGGATAATGTCCAGCCAGAGGCCGCCATGACCCTGGGCAATGCGCCAGAGCCAGCGGGAGAGGAGCGCAATGTTCATTCGCTTAGAGCACATGATGCCCAGGCCCCCTTGCTCCCGGGGCTTGCAGATGTCCGGCCAGCTAACCATGTGGTACTTCTGCTTATCATGCTCGCCAGCCCATTAGAAGCGAGACTGGATCTTGGCGATCTCCTTATGTAGGGACTCATGGAGGCTATAGAAGCTCATAAGGAACAGCAAAAGGCTAGAAAGGGAGGAGTTGATGAGAATAGTTCGGGCCGCCTTCGAGAGCCATCTCCCCTGCCAGGGCTCACACCGGGACTGGAGCCTAGAGATAGCGGGCCTCAGGTCCGCAGCAGAGAGACGCGAGTCGCTAATGGGGGTCCCCAGGTAGGAGGTGGGGAAAGAGCCCAAGCGGCAATTAAGCCGATTGGCGATGGCCAGAGACTCAGAAGGGGAGTATCCCAAAACCATGACGTCGCTCTTATCAAAGTTGATCTTGAGACCCGACATCTGTTGGAAGCAAAGAAGGAGGAACTTGAGGTTGGCGATGTCCATCTCCGAGCCTTCGACCATGATGATCGTGTCGTCAGCATACTGAAGGATGGAGATCCCGGATCCCCCAGAGAGATGTGGGGTAATCCTACTAATGTGGCCAACAGCCTTAGCCTTATCAAGAATGGTAGCCAAGGCGTCCACCACCATATTGAAGAGGAACGGGGAGAAGGGGTCGCCCTGGCGAACCCCATAGAGGGTGGGGAAGAAGGGGCCAGCCTCGCTGTTGATGTTAACCGTCGTGCGACCACAAGAGACCAGCTGCATGACTCTAGTGATCCAGCGATCATCAAAGCCCTTCCGAAGAAGGACTTCTCTGAGGAAGGGCCAGCTGACCGAGTCATAGGCTTTGTGGAAGTCGATCTTCAAAAAAATCGCCCTAAGGCGTTTGGTCCGGACCTCGTGGAGGACCTCGTGGAGAACCAGAACACCATCCAGGATATATCGCCCTCTAATGAAGGCCGACTGGTTAGGATGAGTGATCCGGTCAGCAAGCAGGGTCACCCTATTGGCGTATCCTTTGGCCAAGATCCTGAAAATCACATTAATGACAGTGATCGGCCGGAACTGGCGGATGTCGGACGCCCCAGGGACCTTGGGCATGAGAGAAATGATCCCATAGTTGAGGCGACCTAGGTCGATAGTACCCACAAAGAATTCTTCAAAAATGGCCATGACCTCTGGTTTAATCACGTTCCAGAAGGTCTGGAAGAAGACAACAGGGAGGCCATCAGGGCCAGGGGCCGAAGCAGCATTCATACCCTTGATTGCCTCCCAAACCTCCTGTTCGGAGAAGGGAGCCGTCAGGGCTGAGTTCTCCGCCCTGGAGACTAACCGAGAACCAGTCCAACAATCGTAGGCGAGGGAAATGCCGCTCCGAGGAGCGGCAGAGAAAAGGGACCTATAGAAACCGTCGACATGAGACCGGATGTCGCGAGGGTCCTAGAGGAGAGTGTCCCCATCCCAAAGGAGGGGGATGGTGTTGCGTCTACGGCGACCGTTGGCGATTGCCTGGAAGTAGGCGGTATTCGCATCACCCTTCAGGACCCACTTCTGGGCACCTCGAATGCGCCAATAGGCCTCCTCATCGGAGTAGATCACGGAGAGCTGGTCCTCGAGGTCATACCGGGCGAGCCACTCATCCGGAGACAGACCCACCAAGTCGGCCCGGAGATCAAGAGCCTGAATGGCAGAAAGTAGAGCCTTCTTGCGCTCTCTGGCATCGCGCCCGAGGTTAGCGCCCCATCCCTTCATGAACTGTCTACCACGTTTCGCACAGAAGTGCCACGTGTCAATCGCCGAGGGAGGACGGGGGTGGGGGTGGGCCCGGGCCTCAACCCACCGGGCGCACACGGCGTTAGTGAAGCCAGCCTGGGAAATCCAGAAGGTCTCAAAGCGGAACCGAGGCGGGATCGGCGGACGCTCGTCCGCGGAAGAGAGAAGGAGGGGGACATGGTCCGAGCCAATCCTAGTGATGGCGTGGAGGGAGGAGAGGGGACAGCGGAGGTCCCAATCCGGGGACACAAGGACCCTATCCAAAACGGACTGGGTCGGGGATGATTGTCGATTGGTCCAGGTGAACCGTGCACCAATCCTATCAATCTCCCTAAGGGCAAGGTCGGCGATGAAGTCATTAAACATCTGCATCCTGGCGAAGCAGACATTGCCGTTGTTCTTGTCCTCCGCCACGCGCAGCAGGTTAAAGTCACCACCCACCACCACGGGGAGGGAGGCGGCCGATATCTTTAGGTGCAGCTCTGCGAGGAAGGCCGCCGACCTACTATGGTCAGCCGGGCCGTAGACAATGATGATCTCCCACTTGAAGTTGAGAGATCGCTCAAAAAGCTCCATGCTGACGAAGAATTCTCCTCGGTCCATGCTGCCCACCTCGAATGTGGCATCCTTCACGCCTAAAAGGATGCCACCCGAGTGGCCTGCGCTCCCACTAGAAGGGAGCCAGTGCCACGCAAAGAGGTGGGAGCTCAAACGATCGAGCTCGGGGAGCGAGAATTCGCGACGCATGGTCTCCTGGATCGCAACGATGTCGATGTGCTCCTCGCGCATGTACTCCACCAGTTGGCGGCGACGACCATCATGGCCGAAGCCGCGGATGTTCCAGAAGAGGGCCCGCATTATGGGGCCATCGGGGGGCTGCTTGACCCCAGGACACGGGAGGCGCTTTGCGCGCGAAGAGCGGCAGTGCGGGAGCGGGTACGGCCACGGATCTCACCCAGAGGTTGGGGCGCCGGAAGCCGTGGCCTGGAAGTAGAGGGAGGGACCCCGTCCGCGGGAGCGTCTGGGGGGGGGGAAAGGAGAGCAGCACGGGCCTCGGCAAGTTTCCCCTCAAGGATCTCGCGCGCCCGGATGGCAGCTATCTGAACTAAAGGGGGGCCAACCTCCCCCCTGAAAATGATAGCAGAGTCGGAGGCCACTTTGGCAAGGTTGCCAAGGGGGATTGATTCTAGTGCAGAAAAGGAGCAAGACGAAGCAGAGGGGGGACGGGGGGCGTACCTGGCTCCAAGTTACGAGCAGCCGCGCGGATCTCGGCCCGCTCGCGGATGGGCAGAGCCGGGGAGCCCTCCGGGTGGGCCGCATCCAGCCGCACACTCTGGCGAGAGGCCACCACCGGGGAGGAGGTCGACCTGCCGCGACGGGAGTATGCTGCTGAGCGGGGGGGAGGAGGCTGGGCCGCCATCGGAGTGAGCACACGAGTCTCCCCCTCCCACAAAACCGGCAAAGTCGGAGACGCCAGCTGAGCAGGTCCGGCGCAGTCGGAGAGGAGAGGCTCAGACAGCGACGGTCCTGCCGGTGGTGGAGGAGGCGGTGGCGACGTGGCGCGGGGGGGCGACGGTGTCGGGGCTGGGACGCCCAGCAGGAGGGGGGGGGGAGCGGCCTGGGCATCCACCCTCTGAGGGGGGGACGGGTCTGGTGGAGCGCAGGCGGCCGGTGAGGGGGGGGGAGCCATCGGAGAAGCCACCCCCTCCACAGGCGCCGCCGTCTCCACAGGGGTGGAGGAGTCGTCCCGGAGCATGTCCGTCGAGGCCGTCCCAGTGGCAGGGGACGACATGGGAGAGCGCGGGGAGGAGGCAGGGTAGACCACCATGCCCACACTGGAGATGTCACTCCCCTCGGAGGAGGAGACCGGCGCGAGAGCAGAGTCAGCCAGCAGAGGAAGGAGGGAGGCCTTACGGCCCTGGCCCCCCCGGTCGACCGGGGGGGGGGGGCGAGGGGGAAGGGGAGCGGGAGTCCTCAGACGCCCCCTCCTCATCCGAGCGGCGGGAGCGGTGCCGCCCGTGGTAGTCCTCACCAGCCCCCGGGTTGCCACCGGGGAGGCCAGCGTCGAAGGAGCGGGGGCGCCCGATGTGGTTGGGGGGCTCGAGGGCGATCCTGAGGTCAAAGCCCTGGTCGTTGAAGAAGACACGGACAGAGGCGCGAAGCTTGGAGGAGTCGAGGCACTTAACCTTGACCCGGACCTCCTCCTCCTTGCGGAGTGAGAGCTCGTCCACGGCCACCACCTTGCCCAGGAGACGGGACATCTGGCGGATGACGAGCTCAGACCGCGCAACATCAGGCAGGCCGAAGATGAGGATCCAGGCGGTGTCGAGGACGGCCACAGCCTGAGCGTCGAGAATGGGCTCGGAGATCTCGACCACCAGCTGGTTGAGGGCGAGGGTGATCCGGCCACTACGCGTCGCGTAGCCGTAGCTGACAGCGTCGGGGAAGACGACAGAGAAGATGTAGCTGGCGGTAGGAGTGACCACCCAGTCCCACTGGTGTCGGTAGAGGTGGTTGAGCTCTGCCTCGATCATCTCCGGGGATGCCACGCCATCAACGACAGTGACAATTGCCTGGAGGGAGGGAGACGGCGGAGGAGCATCCGGGACCTCGAGGTGGAAGAAGCCCAGCCCCTCAATCCCGTGCCCATACATCATGAGCTCGGAGACCACCGGTCTATCCGGGCATAGGATGGCAGGGTGGCCGGGGTCCTTGCAGAGGTAGCAACACTGGGGGTTGGCGCAGGTGACCTGAGAGTGACCCCTCACCCCACAGTTGAAGCAGGAGGGGCGAGGAAGGCCGGAGACGGGGCCCGGCATGGGAGTGGAGCCATGGCCCGCCGGCGGAGGCACGGGCGGCGCGATGCGCACGCCGCGCCGCTTCTTCTTTTTGGCCGGACCGGCCCGACCGCGGATGGGGCCCCCATCGGGAGCCGGCGCCGGGGCCGCACCCCCGGAGGCCGCGGCATGTGGCGGAACGTAGCGACGGGGTTCCACCGGGGTGGGGAGGATCCCATCCCGGGGGCGGGGCGGGCTCAGCCGCGCGGCGCGGGATGGGGGGGGGGGGCGAACGGACTCGGCGGGGGGAAGGCGACGGGGAGCGTCGGCGACCACGCCGTTCGCCCGGGGACGCCCGAGGGGAACGGGAGCGGCCACGGCCCTCGCGGCGCGGAGGGGAGCGGCGACGTTCACGGAGCTCGCGGAGCTCCCTCCGGAGCTCCTCCTCGCGCCGAAGACCGTCCGGGGAGGGGCGAGCGGGCTCCCGGTGGAGCTCACCGGCCTTCCGCTTGTCCCGGGGCGTGGGGTCGTCCCACTCCCGCGGCATGGCGTGCGACGGCGAGGAAGGACGGGACGGGGGTGGGGGGGAGGGAGCGGCAGGGGAGGGAGGCTGAGGGAGTGGCCCCGGAGCGCCGGCCGGCGGGGAACCGGGGGCGGCGAGCGGGACCGGAGAGAGCCGCGGGGCGGGAGGTGAGGGGAGTAGCGAGGGGGTGGCGGCGCGGATCGGGGGAGGGAGGGGGAAACCGCAAGGGGGGCAGATCGAAGTAGAGGCCCCCGCCCTGGGCCTAGGGTCGGGGGGAGGCCGGCCCAGCCGGGGGGGGGGGGGGAGTGGGGGAGCTGGGTGGGTCGGTCCGTGGCCGGCCAGGGAAGGCCCATCAGCGGGCCTGGGTGGACCAAAGGCCGGCCCGGGCCAGGGCCCAGCAGGCCCGCCACCCGAGCGGGGCGGCCCACAGGCCGAGCGAGGACGGGGCAGGGGGCAGGAACCCTACCGCCGCCGGTCGTGGGCGCTGCCGCCGGCGCGGGGACGAGCAGGGGAGGAGGGAGAGCCGGCGAGCCCCGTATCGCCCGCACCCGGAGACCGGAGGTCCCGAAGTGCGCGATAAATGGCCGGTATGGGGTGGCGCGGGGGGCCCGGCGTGGGGGAGCCGAGGGGGAGGAGGAAATCGGCGGGGGGGAAAGGGGCGGGGGACCCGGCGGCCGAGACGGCACCCCCGGGCGGCGCCAGGAGGAGCGGGCGGCGCCCCTGTCGGAGCGCCCAGCCACGCCCCAGGTGCGGCCGCGCCGGCGACGGGAGGTACGGCCAGCCAAGGTCCCCGCTTGGGGGGGGGGGGGAGCAGACCGGGGCGGGCTCCTAGGAGCCGAGGGGGGGGAGGGGGATGCCCGCCGGCCGGGAGCCGAGCCCCGCACGTGGGGGGCTGCGCTCCCTGGTCGGCAGGGAGGGAGAGGCCGGCGGCCGGGGCCGGGGAGCACCGAGACCGGCGAGGCGACGGGAGGGGGGAACGGGGGATCCTCGGCGCAGTCGGCCCAGGAGAACCGGCCCGGCGTCGCAGCGGCGGCGGCGGCGGAGGACGGCCGGGCATCCAGCAGCAGGGCCACGGGGGGAGCGAGGCGGGAGGACTCCGGCGAGGGATCGGCGGCGGAGCGCGCGGGGTCGCCCGCAGGGGCGCCATCGCCCGCAGGGTCGCCAGCCATCGCTCACTCGATACAGATATTGATGTAGGGCTTTTACCTCCTTCGAGAGGGGCCTGAACTCGTAAACTCATGTGTACAACCTTGCCGTAGCTAGGGCCTTGCCTCCTCGTATGTACCCCCTACTCTTACTGTCAGACTTAGTACCACGACAACGACCAAGTCTACTATACACCGAAAGGCAATGTCCGATGGTGAGCAACAGCCGGCCGACTGGGGTATATTGTTACACATGCAGCAACGGAGTGAAGGCAATAGATGATTGCACAGGTCGGTGGGGGTACCTAGCAACGGCGAACCTATAACGGGACACTGTTCATCGAGAGGCAACAAATTTAATGCGTCGATACCGCACAACCAAGTCTTGTTCATCAAGCGCCAATCGGCTGGGGCGGGGATACCACACGACTGCCGCAATGGGGTCATGTGCATCGAGAGGCAACTGGATGGGGCAGGGGTACTTCGCGGCAACAATAGGGTATTGTACATCGAGAGAGGCTCCTCAATAATCGGTTGTCAACTTTCTACGTATCACACGCAAGGGCGCAACAACCGTGGGAGCTCCTCGCAGTGCAAACATATCAACTACCCTCGCGCATACGAAGGTCTCCTACACTACCACGCACAATCGCAGCGCATACCACGCACGATCGCAGCGCATATGGTTTCTTCAATTATCATACGCCGCACAGCTGCAGACTAGTTAGTGAGAGAGACTCGCATCGATCGATCGGGTTATTGTATGCAAATTCGATCTTGCGCATATGCAACAGGGGCCTCCAATGTACGTGTAACTACTTTCGCGCACAAGCATCGATTGTTAGATCGGGGGCTACAACTACCGTGCATGAGTGTCAATCGATCGCTTGGTTTCGATAATGTGAAGGCTTGCACAACGTGTGAGATCCCATAAACTACCTTATATCTCGCTCGGGTCCGACCACCCACTGTACATGTGCGGGGTAGAACTGATCCAAGAGATCTTAAAAAATTCCTGCCCTCACTTCTATCACGATTATTTTACATCATGAAAGACTCAAAGAATGTTATGCAGGTGCGTCGCCAGTCCACATAGAACAAAGAATTCCATTTTCAGGCATAATTTTTTTATCATAAAAGTAGGTGGCCACCACATCCTTGATAATATGTGTTTTCAGGACACGGCGTTTTGGCTCCCGAGCTCTTATGCTTCTCCTGTAAACAGTAAAATCGACAAAATAGCAAAAAAAATCTGATTTTTTTTGGAGTACAAGATGCTCCTGTGCATGTTGTTCGCAAAATTTGTCCGAGGCAATTTTTTGCCACGAGCTCCTCAAATGTCCAAACACCCTGAAAATTTTCACGGACATCACACGCTTAAGCATCTTGCACGCAAAAAAACAGATATTTTTGAATATTTTGTTATTTTTTTGTTTTACTATTCACCTGGTGTAGATGAGCTCAGGTTCAGAATTCAATATTTCAGTATTACACTTCCATGACGGGTTTTTTTTCGTTCGGGCCAAAATGTTTTGGATGTATCTCTTTTCTTCTAGTGTTGTGATCCATATATCCCAGCCCAAGAAAGAAGAACGAGGATCTCGAGGAAGTAAGGCACATGCAGTAAAGATCTGAATACATGGTACTACGGTTTATGAAACTGGTGTATTTGTTTATGCCAAGCATAACCAAAAATATAAAACCGTGGTTTAAACAAAACCACAATATTCTAGCAAAACTCTAAAAAGGCTGAGCTGACGAATGTATTATGTGGCACAATTTCAGCAGAAGTCTTCTTTCCTGTCGTAGAAGGGCATGCCTTACCAAGTTTGTCAGGCTCGTCGCCATGGGAGGCAGATTAGAACATGGCCCGCACCCTTCAAGGCCAGCCAGCTTCCAAACAGCAACGTCATCTTTGATATGATGGAAGGAGGCATGTGTGCTCTTTGCTTCGTCGCGGAAGATTCAGCCATTCCTTTCATTCCAGATTAATTGTCCACCGGACGGGGACTGTGATGGCATTTCGTTTCTCTTTCCTTATTTCACAACGGATTTGACTCGTTAGAGAAATGAGTTTCGACGACTGAGCTGAAGCATAACCATTCTCCCACCAAGAACGCAGCTGCACCCTCTGCATCGCTAGGCGCTAATGATAGAGGTCAGTTGAAGTGGCTGCGAGACATGTGTAGATAAGTTTCAGGGTGGCCGTGGCTGCGAGACACGTCTGGTTAGTTTGTCGGCAATGAGGTAGTGACCTTGCATCGCAATCCATGCTGAAAGCTTGGGCTTGGGGGACACACTTGTTTTCTAGATCAGATCGACCAATCTAGAGCAAATGAGCCCCTGGAATTGAATCAGATAAGCACTCCCCGCTGAATATTGGCCGCGGACGTCCATTCCTAAGAGATGCTGTCAGTGATCATAGAAATTTAATTGTGTAGCGACTGCCAGAGAGCAATGTAATCCCGAAGAACCCTGGGTGTCTGACAGTTGTTTGATTTTGGATATCCAAGCATCTTTTCCTAACTTTTAACAACGCTTGCCATAGCTTCTCCAAAATTGTTCTGGTCTTCGGCGCTGACTGTGCATGTCGGCTGTTGATTATGATATATATGTTGATCTGAGTGGCCAGTTTCACCTGCAATTCAAGCGAACGCCTCTCCATAAGTACTTGGACAGAAAACTAGTTTTTTTTCTCTCTAGTGTTAGCAACGAAGATGACTACTCTTCTGCGTGAATTGAAACCACTGAGAAGTACTACTATCTATTATAGCTCAAATGTTTATCCGTGTCATGCATCTATCATTCTATAATAAACACCCGGATGGATCTTTTTTATGTAAATAAGTACATGAACAGACAGGTGAAGATATACAAAAATACTAACTCATAACGGCACAAATTAACAAGTCCAGTACAATAATCCAGAGAGACCTTTTCTCTTCTTCTTCTACCTGTTGTGTTTAGATGCTGGACCAGATATGCTGTCAATGTCACTAACCACCTTGACAATGACCAGAATTACCTGTAGGATATCATCATAGTCACTTGGTCGACATGGCTGGCTAGCCTGGAGTTTTTTTTGGAGTGGAACCTGGAGCATTATTGATGTACATATAGCCAATGTCTCTCTTTGGGTCCAATCATCACAAGTTGCATAACAAGTGGAATCACTGAGAGGCGAGAGCGATTGATGCCCCCCTGTAGTTTGTCCCTGATGCCAAGCTAGAACCCATGGTCAAATGCAATGAGAAAAATAGGAGCGTGTACTGCTCCTGCTGTAGTTCTTGAAGTGCGAACTGCTACATCTAATTTGATGGGGAAAAGGTAAAGAAATAAGAGGAAAATGGAAAATATTTTTTTCCCTTTTTTGACGGGAAACAGTACTACTGTACTGCGTTTCTGCGTGTATTTGTAAAGATTTTATGGTTGTTTGTACGGACTATCAAACTAAGAGCTAGGTAGCTAGAAAATAGGGCTATACAAGGCTATACAAAGCCATTGTTCTGTGTTGCTTCTAGCATTTTTCACAAGCCTCATATATCATCCTGTCAAGTGTTTGAGCTTATCAGTGCAGTAATTGGGCTCTGACACTATCCTTATCACATCACATGGCACAGGTAGCTATCCCTATCCAAGATTTAACTGACTGATAGTACAATAATAGCAGGGACAAGCCATGAGCTCGTGACCTTCATTCCCTCTACGTAGTTAAGTAAACATCATTTGTTTGAGATATGGACTTGGCATCAACCGATCAAGCTCCATACCAGTATTTCCCCCTCTTAGCTGCAAGATGGAGGGGCTATTTTCTGCTGCTTTAGGCGATCTTGCTAGCAGGTGTATATCCTTTTTTGTCAACAAAAGAAGTACTCCACAGCGCCATCATTGTTCAATGTGGAGATTCTACAAAGACTAGACCGGATGTTGCTCCGGTTTCTCATTGTAGACTATGAACATTTTGCAGTGCACAGTATGATTGATGATGCCATAGGCATATATGTAGATACAGAGGTGGTCTGGCTAGTTAGGCAAGACTAAAACACAATCCTAACATACCAAATCTACATTGAACAATCATATTCAACACCCCCCCCCCCCCCCCCGACAGTCGATACTTCATTGGTGACGCATAGACTGGACCGAAAATCCTCGAAGGTGGACGTCGGCAACCCCTTGGTCATGACATCGGCAAATTGCTGAGCGGTGGGTACATGCAAGACGCAAATTCGCCCAAGAGCCACCTGCTCACACATAAAGTGAATGTCCAACTCAATATGCTTCATGCGACGATGATGAACGAGGGTTTGTGCAGAGGTAGACGACAGAGACGTTGTCACAATACACCACTGTAGCCTTGGACACGTCATGACGTAGCTCCTGAAGAAGTTGTCGTAACCAAGAGCACTCAACAACAGCGTTGTCCACTGCACGGTATTCCGCTTCAGCACTCGAGCGTGATACCGTGGATTGACACTTGGACGACCATGATATGAGCGAGGGCCAGAGGTAGACAAAATAGCCGGACGTGGACCGTCGAGTGTCATGGCAGCCAGCCCAATCTGCATCGGAGTATGTGACCACCTTGGTGGAGGAGGATGCCATCAAAGTGAGACCAAATGCCATGGTACCATGGATGTAGCGGAGAATCCGCTTCATCAAGTTCCAATGCGAGTCTCACGGGGAGTGCATGTGAAGGCACACCTGCTGAACAATATATGTCAAGTCCGGCCGAGTGAGCGTTAAGTACTAAAGAGCACCAACAATGGAGCGATAGAATGAAGCATCCGATGCAGGTGATCCATCAAGGGCAGAAAGCTTGGCCTTCATGTCAACTGGCGTGGCGACGGGCTTGAAGTTAAGCATGCTGGCGCGCTCGAGCAACTCATGAGCGTACTTTTGTTGGTGTAGAAAGAACCCATCACGACGCACCACCTCAATCCAGAGGAAGTAGTGCAAGGGGCCCAAGCCCCTGATGGCGAACTCGGACTGAAGCTAAGCGGTGAGCTGTCGAAGAAGCTCACCAGATGATGCTGTCAAGATGATGTCATCAACGTAGAGCAACAGGTATGAAGTGACATCGTTGTGGCAATACACAAACAGCAAGGTGTCGAAGCGAGTTACTTGGAACCCAAGTTGCTGAAGGTATGTGGCGATGCGCTGGTACCACGCACGGAGAGCCTGCTTGAGCCCATAGTGAGTGCGAGAGCAGGCACACATGATCCGAATGGTAGCATCCACAAACCCAATGTGTTATTGACAGAAGACCTACTCGTCGAGATGGTCGTGGAGAAAAGGCGTTGGAGACTCCCTCTGATGCAGGGGCCAAGCACGGGAGACCGCAAGCTGCAAGATAGTGTGGATCGTGCCCGACTTAACGACCGGAGCAAAGGTGTCAGTGAAGTTGATGCTGGCTCATTGACGAAAGCCATGAACTACCCAACGCGCTTTGTAGCGCTTGAGAATTCCGTTGTGATGAGTTTTGTGATGAAACACCCATTTCCCGGTAATGATATTGGCATGCCGAGGGCAGAGAACGAGTTGCCAGGTACGGTTAGGTTGCAAGGCATCGAACTCCTCTTGCATCGCATCAAGCCAGTGCGGGTCACGAAGGACCACACGAGCTGACTTCAATAAAACCTTCTCGTAGAAGTATTTTCACAAAGTTTTCGGTAATATTAGTAGATGCTATTTTAACTCTTACTTTTATTAAGATTAGAATTCTTATTCTACATCGAAGCTGCACACAAATACTCGTCAGCAGGGTAACGGTTGCTCGGACAATGCACCCCAGTGCGTGCATAACCATGCGGTGCGGCGGTGATGGAGGGCAAAGTGGTGGCGATGGCATGGGTGGTGCCTAGTTAAACGAAGCAACAGGCGATGCAAGTGAGGATGACGACGTTGCGGAAGAGCTCCCGGCAGCCGGACTGGAGCTAGCCATGGCCGACCTTCTGCTGCTGTGACAGCCGTGTCATGACTGAGCGCCGGTGTGCCATGGGGTGGAGCTGGGGCGAACCACGGAGGCGCATCACGAGGGTGCCGAGGCGCATCATGGAGAGCCGACGGTGGGCCATCATTAGGTGACGATGATAGTGGTGATGAAGCAGCGACGACTGGCTATACCTGCTGAAATGGAAAGACTTTCTCATCAAAATAAACGTGTTTCGATGTGATCACTTGGTGTAAGACCGAATCATAACAGTGGTACCCCTTGGTGTTCGAGGGGTAGCCAAGGAAGATGCAAGCTAGAGAGTGTGGGGTGAGTTTATGAGGGGCGGTGGAAGCGATGCTAGGATAGGAAAGGAATCCGAAAACTCGTAGCTCGTTGTAGGAGGGTGGTGTGCCGAAAAGCAAGTGGTGACGTGCATAGTTCCAAAGAGGATGACATGGTCGGAGATTGATGAGGAGAGATGCATTAGCTAGTGCATGAGGCCAAAAATGAGGCGGCACATTGGCATGGAAAAGAAGTGTACGAACGCAATCATTAAAAGTGTGAAGAACACGTTCAACATGATCATTTTGTTGCGAGGTGTAAGGGCAAGCTAGACGAAATATCGTGCCGTGGGAAGTGAGTAGGTTGGTAAGTGCAAGATTATTAAACTCTTTCCCATTATTTGTTTGAAAAGCATGAATGGGAGGATGAACTGTGTTGTGACATATGAGTAGAAAATGCGGTGAGGGTGGGTAGAATATCAGATTTCCGATGCAATGGAAAAGTCCACACATAGTGAGACAAGTCGTCTAAAATGACAAGGTGGTAATGATAAATCGTATTACTCGCAACTAGAGAAGTCCATACATCACTATGAATTAATTGAAAATGATCGGATGCAATGGTGGTAGATGCACTAAAGGGAGGACGAACGTGCTTTCCGACACGGCAAGTGATATGTCTCCAATGTATTCATAATTTTTTTTATTGTTTCATGTTGGTATATAATCAATCTTGGATCTTTTATATACATTTACTAGCAACTTTATATCATTTTTTGGGACTAACCTATTAACATAGTGCCCACTGCCAATTGCTATTTTTTGCTTGTCTTTTACATTGCAGAATATCAATACCAAACGAAATCCAAATGCCACGAAACTTTTTGGAGATTTTTTCTGGCAAGACGAGACCCTGGAAGCTTCTAGAGGCCATGAGAAGAGGCTTGTGGGTCCCACTAGGCACCAGGGCATGCCAGGGGCCTCTTGCGCGCCCTGGTAGGTAGTGGGGCCCACGGGCACCGCCTTGACCTACCTCGGGCTCTATAAATACTCTAAAATTCCAAAACCCCTATGAGGGTTTGAAGAAATACTTTTTCCGCCGCCACAAGTTCCAGAACAATGAGGTCCAATCTAGATCACGGAGGGGCCTCAGCGTCGCCCTCTCTCCGGTCACATCGCGCGACATTAATGTCAGCCGCTGCGTGCTCTGGGCGGCATTGAAGTAAATATGCCATAGAGGCAATAATAAAGTTGTTATTTATATATTTCCTTATATCATGATAAATGTTTATTATTCATGCTAGAATTGTATTAATCGGAAACTTAGTACATGTGTGAATACATAGACAAATAGAGTGTCACTAGTATGCCTCTACATAGACAAACAGATGGTTAAGTTTCCCAGCCATAGGCATGAGTTGTCATTTGATGGACGGGATCACATCATTAGAGAATGATGTGATTGACTTGACCCATTCCGTTAGCATAGCACTTGATCGTTTAGTATATTGCTATTGCTTTCTTCATTACTTATACATGTTCCTATGACTATGAGATTATGCAACTCCCGAATATCGGAGGAACACTTTGTGTGCTACCAAACGTCACAATGTAACTGGGTGATTATAAAGGTGCTCTACAGGTGTCTCCGATGGTGTTTGTTGAGTTGGCATAGATCGATATTAGGATTTGTGACTACGATCGTCGTAGAGGTATCTCTGGGCCCTCTCGGTAATGCACATCACTAAAAGCCTTGCAAGAAATGTGACTAATAAGTTAGTTACGAGATGATGCATTACGGAACAAGTAAAGAGACTTGCCGGTAACGATAATGAACTAGGTATTAAGATACCGACGATCGAATCTCGGGCAAGTAACATACCGATGACAAAGGGAACAACGTATGTTGTTATGCGGTTTGACCGATAAAGATCTTCGTAGAATATGTGGGAGCCAATATGAGCATCCAGGTTGCACTATTGGTTATTGGCCGGAGACATGTCTCGGTCATGTCTACATAGTTCTCGAACCCGTAGGGTCCGCACGCTTAACGTTTGGTGACGATCGGTATTATGATTTTATGTGTTTTGATGTACCGAAGGTAGTTCAGAGTCCCGGATATGGTCACAGACATGACGAGGAGTCTCAAAATGGTCGAGACATAAAGATCGATATATTGGATGGCTATGTTTGGACATCGGAATGGTTTCGGGTGAGTTCGGGCATTTACCGGAGTACCGGGAGGTTACCGGAACCCCTCGGGGAGTCAATGGGCCGTATTGGGCCTTAGTGGAAAGGAGGAGGAGGAGGCCAAGGTGGAGGAGCCCCCCCTCCCAAGCCCAATCCGAATTGGGAAGGGGGTCGGCCCCCCTTTCCTTCTCTCCTTCTCCCCCTTCCTTCCCTCTCCTACTCCAACTAGGGAAGGGGGAATCCTACTCCCACCAGGAGTAGGACTCCCCCCTTGGGCGCGCCTAGGAGGCCGGCCCTCTCCCCCTCCTCCACTCCTTTATATACGGGGGAGGGGGCACCCCATAGACACACAAGTTGATCATTGATCTCTTAGCCGTGTGCGGTAACCCCCTCCACCATAATCCACCTTGGTCATATCATTGCGGTGCTTAGACGAAGCCCTGCGTCGGTAGCTTCATCATCACTGAGGGAGTCCTGGACTAGGGAGTGTCCGGATAGCTGAACTATCATCATTGGCCGGAATCCAAGACTATGAAGATACAAGATTGAAGACTTCGTCCCGTGTCCGGATGGGACTTTCCTTGGCGTGGGAGGCAAGCTTGGCAATACAGATATGTAGATCTCCTACCATTGTAACCGACTCTATGTAACCCTAGCCCTCTCCAGTGTCTATATAAACTGGAGGGTTTTAGTCCGTAGGACGAACAACAATCATACCACAGGCTAGCTTCTAGGGTTTAGCCTCCTTGATCTCGTGGTAGATCTACTCTTGTACTACCCCATATCATCAATATCAATCAAGCAGGAGTAGGGTTTTACCTCCATCGAGAGGGCCCGAACCTGGGTAAAAACATCGTGTCCCTTGTCTCCTGTTACCATCCGCCTAGACGCACAGTTCGGGACCCCCTACCCGAGATCCGCCGGTTTTGACACCGACATTGGTGCTTTCATTGAGAGTTCATCTGTGTCGTCGCTTATAGGACCGATGGCTCCTTCGATCATCAACAACGACGCGGTCCAGGGTGAGACCTTTCTCCCCGGACAGATCATCGTTTTCGGCGGCTTTGCACTGCGGGCCAATTCGCTTGGCCATCTGGAGCAGATCGAAAGCCACGCCCCTGGTCACCAGGTCAGATTTGGAAGTTTGAACTATACGGCCGACATCCGCGGAGACTTGATCTTCGACGGATTCGAGCCACAGCCGAGCACGCCGCACTGTCACCATGGGCATGATTTAGCTCTGGTGCCGGACAGTGCCCTGGAGGCTGCACAAGAGTCCGCTCCGACCCTTAACTCGGAGCCGACTGCGCCGATCGAGGATGGGTGGCTAGACACCGCCTCGGGCGCTGCCACCTCTACGGCGATGGAGCCGAATACCGACCCTGTCCCTTGTGAAGCTCGTGACTCCGAGGTGCCGGATTCCTCGCCGGACTCCAAACCTCTCGCGCCCCTACCAATCGAATCCGATTGGGCGCCGATCATGGAGTTCACCGCTGCGGACATCTTTCAGCACTCGCCTTTCGGCGACATCCTGAATTCGCTAAAGTATCTCTCGTTATCAGGAGAGCCCTGGCCGGACTACGGTCGGGACGGTTGGGATGCGGACGACGAAGAAATTCAAAGCCCACCCACCACCCACTTTGTAGCCACTGTCGACGACCTAACCGACATGCTAGACTTCGACTCCGAAGACATCGACGGTATGGACGACGATGCCAGAGACGACCAAGAACCAGCGCCTACGGGGCACTGGAAAGCCACCTCGTCATACGACATATACATGGTGGACATCCCAAAGGATGGGAATGGCGATGGAACAACGGAGGAAGACCCCTCCAAGAAACAGCCTAAGCGCCGGCGTCAGCGGCGCCGCTCTAAATCCCGCCACAGTAAGAATGGAGATTCCCGCACCGGAGACAATAACACCCCGGACAGTGCCGAAGACAACCCCCTCCAGCAAGATTCAGCACAGGAGGATGGAGAAGCCAGCCCTCATGAGAGAGCGGCAGACAAAGAGGTAGAGGACGATAATTACATGCCTCCCTCCGAAGACGAGGCAAGCCTCGACGATGATGAATTCGTCGTGCCTGAGGATCCCGTCGAACAAGAGTGTTTCAAACGCAGGCTTATGGCCACGACAAGCAGCCTCAAGAAAAAGCAGCAACAGCTTAGAGCTGATCAAGATTTGCTAGCCGACAGATGGACCGAAGTCCTTGCGGCCGAAGAGTACGAACTCGAATGCCCCTCCAAAAGCTACCCCAAACGCAAGCTGCTGCCCCGGTTAGAAGAGGAAGCATATAAACCTACATCACCAGCGCACAATACGGCCGACCGGCCACCTCGTGGCCGCGACAGAGAGGCCTCTAGGCCTTCCACTAAAGTCGTACCCCGGCATCGCTCGAAAAGTACAAAGCCACGGGGGAATGCGCCGGACTTGCAAGACATATTGGAGGATAAGGCAAGACAATCAAGATCGATCTACGGATCGCATGGGCGCCCCACGATACGCGACGACAACCATCGCGCCGGATACAGCAATTCCGGCCGGGCCGAACACAGTAGACAAAGCTCGCTTGAGCTACGTCGTGATATAGCCCAATACAGAGGCGCCGCACACCCACTATGCTTCACAGATGAAGTAATGGATCATCAAATCCCCGAAGGGTTCAAGCCCGTAAACATTGAATCCTACGATGGCACAACAGACCCCGCGGTTTGGATCGAAGACTATCTCCCTCATATCCACATGGCCCGCGGGGATGATCTTCATGCCATCAAATACCTCCCACTCAAGCTTAAAGGCCCAGCTCGGCATTGGCTTAACAGCTTGCCAGCAGAATCAATTGGGTGTTGGGAGGACCTAGAAGCCGCATTCCTTGATAACTTCCAGGGCACATATGTGCGACCACCAGACGTTGATGACCTAAGCCACATAATTCAGCAGCCATACGAATCGGCCAGAAAATTCTGGACACGGTTCTTAACCAAGAAAAATCAAATCGTCGACTGTCCGGATGCAGAGGCCCTCGCAGCCTTCAAACATAACATCCGCGACGAGTGGCTTGCCCGGCACCTAGGACAGGAAAAGCTGAAATCCATGGCAGCCCTCACATCACTCATGACCCGCTTCTGCGTGGGAGAGGACAACTGGCTAGCCCGCAGTAACAACCTCAACAAAAATCCTGGCAGTCCGGATACCAAGGACCACAATGGCAGGTCGCGTCGCAACAAGCACAAACGCTGCGTTAACGGCGATAATACTGAGGATACGGCAGTCAACGCCGGATTCAGAGGCTCCAAACCCGTTCAGTGGAAAAAACCATTCAAAAGAACTACTCCGGGTCCGTCTAATTTGGACCGAATACTCGACCGCTCGTGCCAGATATACGGCACCCCCGAAAAGCCAGCTAATCACACCAACAGGGACTGTTGGGTATTCAAGCAGGCAGACAAGTTAATTGCCGAAAACAATGACAAGGGGCTGCATAGCGATGACGAGGAGGAGACCCGGCCGCCGAACAATAGAGGACAGAAGGGTTTCCCCCCACAAGTGCGGACGGTGAACATGATATACGCAACCCACATACCCAAAAGGGAGCGGAAGCGTGCACTCAGGGACGTATACGCGATGGAGCCAGTCGCCCCTCAATCCATGGTCCTCCTGCCCGATCACGTTTGATCGAAGGGACCACCGCACCAGCATCCGCCATGGCGGATTCGCCACATTGGTTCTAGACCCAATCGTCGACGGGTTTCACCTCACTAGAGTCCTGATGGACGGCGGCAGCAGCCTGAACCTGCTTTATCAGGACACAGTGTGCAAGATGGGCATAGACCCCTCAAGGATTAAACCCACAAAGACGACCTTCAAAGGCGTCATACCAGGTGTAGAAGCCAATTGTACAGTCTCAGTTACACTGGAAGTGGTCTTCGGATCCCCGGATAACTTCCGAAGCGAGGAGTTAATCTTCGACATAGTTCCATTCCGCAGCGGCTATCATGCACTACTCGGACGAACCGCGTTTGCAAAGTTCAATGCGGTGCCGCACTACGCATACATCAAGCTCAAGATGCCAGGCCCTCGAGGAGTCATCACGGTCAACGGAAACACTGAACGCTCTCTCCGAACGGAGGAGCATACAGCGGCTCTCGCGGCAGAAGTGCAGAGCAGCCTCTTAAGGCAATTCTCGAGTCCGGCCGTTAAGCGACCGGACACCGCCAAGCGCGCCCGGAGTAACCTACAACAAGACCACCTGGCACGTTCCGAGCACGCGTAGCAATGCGGCCCCAACCCCAGCCCTCGCAAAATTGTAAGACCAGCACTTCGCGTACATCACTACGCTCTGGAGATACCATGGGCATAGGGGGAGGGGCATGACCACGGCAGGCCCAGAGTGCGGCTCAACCACACCAGGGGCTCCCAAGTGTGTCATCCTTTTTTTTCTTATCCTCGGGACTTCGTTTACCAGAGGCCCTGTCCGGCAGTAGACCTGCCGAACTCACGATGCAACAGCCAGGGAAGGAGAAAAGCTACGATGAGCATTATACCTGTTTTATACACCATTCCGGAGCCTACCCCTGGGGGGGGGGGCATGCTAAATAGTTCCACCCATTGCTTATCGCACTATTTGTATCATTCTGCATTCATGACAGTATTTTTTGAATAAACAATGCATCGCTTTTTGCCTACCACTGCATTCCTTTCTTATACGTATGTTCATTTATGACATGTTGCATCCGTACACTTTGGTACGACTAAATACACCAGGGGCTTAAGTTCCCCATATTATGGTGTGATAAGTCCGAACACTTTCACAAGTGCGGCACCCCGAACTTATAGCATTATATGCATCGACTCCGAATCATGTCTTGGGTCAATAGTTGCGTTTGCCCGGCTCCCATGTTTTGGTACCTTACGTTCCGTTATATCGGCTAAGGTAGTGCTGGGAGAACCACTGCGATTGTGCCCCAGTTGAGTTGGGCGAGCACCTCAGTGGAGAAAGCTAAAACTGACCATCATGATGAGGCGAGAGACAGTCGCTGTTCGAGAGGTTTTTTCGAGTCCCTAAAGACTTATGCCGCTTAGAGCGAGGAACCGGCTTTGTCCGGCCCAGGCGTGGATAGCGCCCCGAATTCGGCCTTCCGAACACTAGGGGCTTCGCCGAAATTTAAAATTATAGAATTCTATGGCTAAGTGAGAGTGTTCAAGCATTATAAGGCCGGTTGCCTCGTTCGTTGTGTTGAGCGCCTCCCTAGATGGACCCAAAAATGGGAACAAGAGCGCTCAAGTTTATCCCGAACACCCCAGCACTCGTGGCATGGGGGCCGAAGCCAACGACTTGCCATCTCTCAGATTTGATAAACGGCCGCACAGAAGGTAATATTTTAAATTAAAAAGTGTTGCTTAGCGCATATGGACAAAGTTTTCAGCGCACAGGATAACAAAATGCGAGCCTACTAAAAAATTACATCTTTGGAGCACTCACCTGCAATAATGCAGGCACCCTTCAGGACACCCTTATAATACAACTCGGGCATGCGATACTCCTTGCCCGGCGGTGGCACGTCCATCACAAGCTTCTCAGCGTCCATCCTGCCCCAATGCACTTTAGCACGGGCAAGGGCCCGACGGGCACCTTCAATGCAGGTGGAGTGCTTGATGACTTCAACCCATGGACAAGCATCCACCAGCCGCCGCACCAGGCCGAAGAAGCTCCCAGGCATGGCCTCTTTGGGCCACAGCCGAACTATGAGGCCTTTCATGGCCTGTTCGGCCACCTTGTGGAGCTCGACCAGCTGCTTCAGCTAGTCGCTAAGGGGCACCGGATGTCCGGCCTCAGCATATTGAGACCAGAACACCTTCTCCGTCGAGCTCCCCTCCTCGGCTCTGTAGAAAGCGGCAGCATCGGACACGCTACGGGGTAGATCTACGAACGCTCCTGAAGAGCTCCGAATTCGGGTAAGTAACAGGTAATTCACTTTTACATGCTTGCTTTGCATGAAGAATGCCTTACCCGCCGCTATCTTCTTTAATGCCTCAATTTCCTAGAGGGCCTTGTGGGCTTCGGCCTTAGCGGCTTTGGCACTCTCAAGAGCCGACGCAAGCTCGGACTCTCGAGTCTTCGAGTCACGCTCCAAACTCTCGTGTTTTTCCACGAGAGCCTGGAGCTCTTGCTGTACCTCCGCCACCCGCGCCTCCTGCTTCTCTCGCGCGGCGCGTTCCGCGGCCGCATTGCATTCGGCCGTGGACACCGCCTCCTTCAGGGTCGCCACCTAGCTAGTAGCCCCTGGAGTACCCACGTTATCCTTGTCATTCCTCTTGCAACCAAATCCTTTTCTGTAAGGTACAACTTTACTAAGGTGTTACTCACCTTCCTTGTCCTCGAGCTGCTTCTTGGCACGGGCGAGCTCGCTCTCGAACCGCTCGAGGCTCTGCTTCAAGGCATTGACCTCGGCAGTCAGTGCGGCAGAGGTCAGCAGCGCAGCCTGCATTCCCATATTGACATATTTTTGTTAAGACTCCTGCGTATATCTTTTTAGATCCTCAGTCCGGCTTTTCTTTCCGAACACCGAACCGAGTATCAGGGGCTACTGTCTATGCGGTACTATTTTACATATCTTAAAATTCTTACCTCAAAGCCTGTTAGAAGGCTGCTGCAGGCTTCGGTCAGCCCGCTTTTGGCGAGCTGAACCTTCTGAATCACCGCACTCATGACGGTGCGGTGTTCCTCGTCGATGGAAGCGCCGTTGAGCGCCTCCAGCAAGTTATCCGGCGCCTCCGGTTGGACGGAGGCTGCCGGCGTCACATTCTTGCCCTTCTTACGAAGGGGCCGCCCGCCGGACTCCGGAACCACTGAAGGTTCCGGTGCGGAGTCCGGTCCAAAGTCCGGGAGGTTGCCCTGCGGCACCTCCCGGGCCTCCTCCTCCTGGCGGGTCACTTTTTGGGATCCCACCTCGGCGTCGTTGGCGTCACGGGGGGAGTAGGCGGTCGGAAGTGAAGTGCTATTCACATCCGACGTACCCAAGGACCCGCTCCACGAAGCGGGAAGATCGTCCTTGGGCGGACTACAGGGTTGTATGCGGCATTAAAAGATGCTATGCGACAAAAAGAAAAATTATGAGTTATTCAGGAGTCCGGATACTTACGATCTCGCCAGGGGCTTGGCCCTTGAGGGCCACTCCTCGTCGCCATCGTCGGCGTTGGTGGAACAGTCCGGGCGAAGGGTCCTTCCCTTCTTGGACCCTTCGGCCTCCCCCGTTGGGGAGGCCTTCCTCTTCTTCTCTCCCCCCGCTGGGGGAGAGGCCTCTTTCTTCTCCTCCTCGTCCTCGTGGGAGGAGTCCGCCTCGGAGTCATCGGACGATGAATCCGATAACACCTGACGCCGGGAACTCCTCCGGGTTCCCGTGGCCTTCTTCTTGGCCTTCTTCTCCGGCACAACGTAAGGTGCCGGGACCAGCAGCCCTGTCAAACGGGCATCCGCTGGGTCTTCTGGAAGGGGAGCCGGACAGTTAACCTGTCCGGACGTCTTCTGCTAAGCCTGTTCAAGGTATTGGGAGTTTAGATCCCGCATAGAGTCAAACTATGAAAAGCAAGTGTCCCATAAAGGATAATATAGCTTACCTCGCCAGCCGGACGCTGCGAGCTGAATCTGTGATCTTCGGTAGAGGATGCGGGAGCCTCGGCGCCCTTGAACAGCACCCTCTAGGCCTCTTCGTACGTAGTATCAAAGAGCCCGCTCAAGGTCGGGTGCTGTGCCGGATCGAACTCCCACAAATTAAAGTCCCGCTGTTGGCAGGGGAGAATCCGGCGGATGAGCATGACCTGGATTACGTTGACAAGCTTGAGCTTCTTGTTCACCAGGGTTTGGAGACAGGATTGGAGTCCGGTCAGCTCTTCCGAATCGCCCCACGGCAGGCCCTTCTCTTTCCAAGAAGTGAGCCGCATGGGGATGCCAGATCTGAATTCGGGGGCCGCTGCCCATTCAGGGTCACGCGGCTCGGTGATGTAGAACCACCCCGATTGCCACCCTTTGATGGTTTCCATGAAGGCGCCCTTGAGCCAAGTGACGTTGGGCATCTTGCCCACCATGGCGCCTCCACACTCCGCTTGGCTGCCCTTCACAACCTTCGGCTTGACATTAAAGGTCTTTAGCCATAAGCTGAAGTGGGGCTGGATGCAGAGGAAGGCCTCGCACACGACGATAAACGCCGAGATGTTGAGGATGAAATTCGGGGCCAGATCATGGAAATCCAGGCCATAGTAGAACATGAGCCCCCGGACAAAGGGGTGGAGTGGGAAGCCCAGTCCGCGGAGGAAATGGGGGAAGGAATACCACCCTCTCATGGGGCCCGGGGGTGGGGATGAGTTGCCCCTCGTCGGGGAGCTGGTGCGCAATATCGCTGGACAAATATCCGGCATTGTGCAGCTTCTTGATGTGCCCCTCCGTAACGGAGGAGGCCATCCACTTGCCTCCCGCTCTGGACATGGTTGGAGAAGGTTGAGGTGAGATGTGCGGACTTGGGCGCTGGAGCTCGAGTGCGTGGAGATGGATAAGCAAAGGAGGAAGAAGGCGTAGGTAAAAAGGTGGATCTTTATCCCCTTATATATGGGCGGACGAAACTTTGCGTCCCCACTGGCCTGGTAAAACTCGCTTATCTCCCAAGCGCCACAATCAATGGCGCGGTTGGGTTACCCACGTCCGTATTGATGAGAATCCCGGAATAAGGGGACACGATCTCTGCTTCGATAAGATGTGCCAAGGAAACCGCTTCGCTAAACGCGCTGAGGTGGAATAATAAAAACGATTCGAGTAAAGGCTTGGCTGTGGTGTGACGTCACGCCACAAAATACGTCAGCAGATTGAACTTGTGTAAATATTATTCTCTCTACGGTGGTATGTGGAATTTATTTTGCAGAGCCGGACACTATCCTGGTGTTCACAATCTTCTATGAATTATTCGGAGGAGGAACCCGCCTTGCAATGCCGAAGACAATATGCGCGCCAGACTCGTCATCATTGAAGCCTGGTTCAGGGGCTACTGAGGGAGTCCTGGACTAGGGGGTGTTCGGATAGTCGAACTATCATCATTGGCCGGACTCCAAGACTATGAAGATACAAGATTGAAGACTTCGTCCCGTGTCCGGATGGGACTTTCCTTGGCGTGGGAGGCAAGCTTGGCAATACGGATATGTAGATCTCCTACCATTGTAACCGACTCTATGTAACCCTAGCCCTCTCCAGTGTCTATATAAACCGGAGGGTTTTAGTCCGTAGGACGAACAACAATCATACCATAGGCTAGCTTCTAGGGTTTAGCCTCCTTGATCTCGTGGTAGATCTACTCTTGTACTACCCCATATCATCAATATCAATCAAGCAGGAGTAGGGTTTTACCTCCATCGAGAGGGCCCGAACCTGGGTAAAAACATCGTGTCCCTTGTCTCCTGTTACCATCCGCCTAGACGCACAGTTCGGGACCCCCTACCCGAGATCCGCCGGTTTTGACACTGACAATCACCGTCATCATCGTGCTGATGAAACTCTCCCTCGACAATTTGCTGGATCGGAGTTCGTGGGACGTCACCGAGCTAAACGTGTGCAGATCACGGAGGTGTCGTACGTTCGGTACTAGGATCGGTCGATCGTGAAGACGTACGACTACATCAACCGTGTTGTCATAATGCTTCCGCTTTCGGTCTACGAGGGTACATGGACAACACTCTCCCCTCTCTTTGTTATGCATCGCCATGATCTTGCGTGTGTGTAGGAAATTTTTGAAATTACCACGTTCCCCAACAGTGGCATCCAAGCCAGGTTTATGCGTAGATGTTATATGCACGAGTAGAACACAAGTGAGTTGCGGACGATAATAGTCATACTGCTTACCAACATGTTATACTTTGATTCGGCGGTATTGTTGGATGAAGCGGCCCGGACCGACATTACGTGTACGCTTATGCGAGACTGGTTCTACCAACGTGCTTCGCACATAGGTGGCTGGCGGGTGTTAGTTTCTCCAACTTTAGTTGAATCGAGTGTGGCTATGCCCGGTCCTTGTTGAAGGTTAAAACATCACATACTTGATGAAAAATCATTGTGGTTTTGATGCGTAGGTAAGAACCGTTCTTGCTAAGCCCGTAGCAGCCACGTAAAACTTGCAGCAACAAAGTAGAGGACGTCTAACTTGTTTTTGCAAGGCATGTTGTGATGTGATATGATCAAGACATGATGCTAAATTTTATTGTATGAGATGATCATGTTTTGTAACAAAGTTATCGGCAACTGGCAGGAGCCATATGGTTGTCTCTTTATTGTATGCAATGCAATCGCCCTGTAATTGTTTTTACTTTATCACTAAGCGGTAGCGATAGTCGTAGAAACAATAGTTGGTGAAACGACAACGATGCTACGATGGAGATCAAGGAGTCGCGCCAGTGATGATGGTGATCATGACAGTGCTTTGGAGATGGAGATCAAAGGCACAAGATGATGATGGCCATATCATATCACTTATATTGATTGCACGTGATGTTTATCTTTTATGCATCTTATTTTGCTTAGTTCGACGATAGCATTATAAGATGATCTCTCACTAAATTTCAAGGTACAAGTGTTCTCCCTGAGTATGCACCGTTGCGAAAGTTCGTCGTGCCAAGACATCACGTGATGATTGGGTGTGATAAGCTCTACGTTCACATACAACGGGTGCAAGACAGTTTTGCACACGCAGAGTACTCGGGTTAAACTTGACGAGCCTAGCATATGCAGATATGGCCTCGGAACACTGAGACCGAAAGGTCGAGCATGAATCATATAGTAGACATGATCAACATAGTGATGTTCACCATTAAAAACTACTCCATCTCACGTGATGATCGGACATGGTTTAGTTGATTTGGACCACGTGATCACTTAGATGATTAGATGGATGTCTATCTAAGTGGGAGTTCGTAAGTAATATGATTAATTGAACTTTAATTTATCCTGAACTTAGTACCTGATAAATTTTTTGCATGTCTATGTTGTTGTAGATAGATGGCCCGTGTTGTCGTTCCGTTGAATTTTAGTGCATTCCTAGAGATAGCTAAGTTGAAAGATGATGGTAGCAATTACACGGACTGGGTTCGTAACTTGAGGAGTATCCTCATTGCTTCACAGAAGAATTACGTCCTGGAAGCACCGCTAGGTGCAAGACCCGCTGCAAGAGCAACGCCGGACGTTGTGAACGTTTGGCAGAGCAAAGCTGATGACTACTCGATAGTTCAGTGTGCCATGCTTTACGACTTAGAACCGGGACTTCAGCGACGTTTTTAACGTCATGGAGCATATGAGATGTTCCAGCAGTTGAAGTTAATATTTCAAGCAAATGCCCGGATTGAGAGATATGAAGTCTCCAATAAGTTCTATAGCTGCAAGATGGAGGAGAACAGTTCTGTCAGTGAACATATACTCCAAATGTCTGGGTATAACAATCACTTGATTCAACTGGGAGTTAATCTTCCTGATGATAGTGTCATTGACAGAATTCTTCAATCACTGCCACCAAGCTACAAGAGCTTCGTGATGAACTATAATATGCAAGGGATGAAGAAGACAATTCCCAAGCTCTTCGCAATGCTAAAGGCTGCGGAAGTAGAAACCAAGAAGGAGCATCAAGTTTTGATGGTCAACAAGACCACCAGTTTCAGGAAAAAGGGTAAAGGGAATAAGGGGAACTTCAAGAAGAACGGCAAGCAAGTTGCTGCTCAAGTGAAGAAACCCAAGTCTGGACCTAAGCCTGAGACTAAGTTCTACTTCAAAGGGACTGGTCACTGGAAGCGGAACTGCCCCAAGTATTTGGCAGATAAGAAGGATGGCAAGGTGAACAAAGGTATATGTGATATACATGTTATTGATGTGTACCTTACTAATGCTCGCAGTAATGCCTGGGTATTTGATACTAGTTCTGTTGCTAATATTTGTAACTCGAAACAGGGACTACGAATTAAGCGAAGATTAGCTAAGGACGAGGTGACGATGCGCGTGGGAAATGGTTCCAAAGTCGATGTGATCGCAGTCGACACACTACCTCTACATCTACCTTCGGGGTTAGTTTTAGACCTGAATAATTGTTATTTGGTGCCAGTGTTAAGCATGAACATTATATCTGGATCTTGTTTGATGTGATACGGTTATTCATTTAAATCTGAGAATAATGGTTGTTCTATTTATATGAGTAATATCTTTTATGGTCATGCACCCTTAAAGAGTGGTCTATTTTTATTGAATCTCGATAGTAGTGACACACATATTCATAATATTGAAGCCAAAAGATGTAGAGTTGATAATGATAGTGCAACTTATTTGTGGCACTGTCGTTTGGGTCATATTGGTGTAAAGCGCATGAAAAAACTCCATTCTGATGGACTTTTGGAATCACTTGATTATGAATCGCTTGGTACTTGTGAACCATGCCTCATGGGCAAGATGACTAAAACTCCGTTCTCTGGAACAATGGAGCGAGCAACAGATTTGTTGGAAATCATGCATACTAATGTATGTGGTCCAATGAATATTGAGGCTCGCGGTGGGTATCATTATTTTCTCACCTTCACAGATGATTTAAGCAGATATGGGTATATCTACTTGATGAAACATAAGTCTGAAACATATGGAAAGTTCAAAGAATTTCAGAGTGAAGTGGAAAATCATCATAACAAGAAAATAAAGTTTCTATGATCTGATCGTGGAGGAGAATATTTGAGTTATGAGTTTGGTCTTCATTTGAAACAATGCGGAATAGTTTCACAACTCACGCCACCCGGAACACCACAGCGTAATGGTGTGTCCGAACATCGTAACCGCACTTTATTAGATATGGTGCGATCTATGATGTCTCTTACTAATTTATCGCTATCATTTTGGGGTTATGCTTTAGAGACGGCTGCATTCACGTTAAATAGGGCACCATCTAAATCCGTTGAGACGACGCCATATGAACTGTGATTTGGCAAGAAACCAAAGTTGTCGTTTCTGAAAGTTTGGGTTGCGATGCTTATGTGAAAAAGCTTCAACCTGATAAGCTCGAACCCAAATCAAAAAAATGTGTCTTCATAGGATACCCAAAGGAAACTGTTGGGTACACCTTCTATCACAGATCCGAAGGCAAGATATTCATTGCTAAGAATGGATCCTTTCTAGAGAAGGAGTTTCTCTCGAAAGAAGTGAGTGGGAGGAAAGCAGAACTTGATGAGGTAACTGTACCTGCTCCCTTATTGGAAAGTAGTTCATCATAGAAATCAGTTCCTGTGATCCCTGCACCAATTAGTGAGGAAGCTCATGATAATGATCATGAAACTTCAGATCAAGTTACTACCAAACCTCGTAGGTCAACCAGAGTAAGATCCGCACCAGAGTGGTACGGCAATCCTATTCTGGGGGTCATGTTACTTGACCATGACGAACCGACGAACTATGAGGAAGCGATGATGAGCCCAGACTCCACGAAATGGCTTGATGCCATGAAATATGAGATGGGATCCATGTATAGAACAAAGTGTGGACTTTGGTTGACTTGCCCGATGATCGGCAAGCTATAGAGAATAAATGGATCTTCCAGAAGAAGACTGACGCTGACAGTAATGTTGCTGTCTACAAAGCTCGACTTGTTGCAAAAGGTTTTCGACAAATTAGAGGAGTTGACTACGATGAGACAATCTCACCCATAGCGATTCTTAAGTCTGTCTGAATCATGTTAGCAATTGGTGCATTTTATGATTATGAAATTTGGCAAATGGATGTAAAAACTGCATTCCTGAATGGATTTCTGGAAGAAGAGTTGTATATAATGCAACCCGAAGGTTTTATTGATCCAAAGGATGCTAACAAAGTGTGCAAGCTCCAGCGATCCATTTATGGACTGGGGCAAGCCTCTCGGAGTTGGAATAAACGTTTTGATAGTGTGATCAAAGCATATGGTTTTATACAGAATTTTGGAGAAGCCTGTATTTACAAGAAAGTGAGTGGGAGCTCTGTAACATTTCTAATATTATATGTGGATGAGATATTATTGATTGGAAATGATATAGAATTTCTGGATAGCATAAAAGGATACTTGAACAAGAGTTTTTCAATGAAAGACCTCGGTGAAGCTGCTTATATATTGGGCATTAAGATCTATAGAGATAGATCAATACGCCTAATTTGACTTTCATAAAGTACATACCTTGATAAAGTTTTTAAGAAGTTCAAAATGGATCAAGCAAATAAAGGGTTCTTGCCTATGTCACAAGGTGTGAAGTTGAGTCAGACTCAAAGCCCGATCACTGCAGAAGATAGAGAGAAAATGAAAGATGTTCCCTATGCTTCAGCCATAGGCTCTATCATGTATGCAATGTTGTGTACCAAACCTGATGTGTGCCTTGCTATTGGTTTAGCAGGGAGGTACCAAAGTAATCCCGGAGTGGATCACTGGACAGCGGTCAAGAACATCCTGAAATACATGAAAAGGACTAAGGATATGTTTCTCGTTTATGGAGGTGACAAAGAGCTCGTCGTAAATGGTTACGTCGATGCAAGCTTTAACACTGATCCGGATGATTCTAAGTCACAAACTGGATATGTATTTTTATTGAACGGTGGAGCTGTAAGTTGGTGCAGTTCTAAGCAAAGCGTCGTGGCGGGATCTACGTGTGAAGCGGAATACATAGCTGCTTCGGAAGTAGCAAATGAAGGAGTCTGGATGAAGGAGTTCATATCCGATCTAGGTGTCATACCTAGTGCATCGGGTCCAATGAAAATCTTTTGTGACAATACGGGAGCCATTGCCTTGACGAAGGAATCCAGATTTCACAAGAGAACCAAGCACATCAAGAGATGCTTCATTTCCATCCGTCATCAAAGTGTCAGAAGGGGACATAGAGATTTGCAAGATACATGCGGATCTGAATGTTACAGACCCGTTTACTAAGCCTCTCTCACGAGCAAAACATAATCAGCACCAAGACTCCATGGGTGTTAGAATCATCACAATGTAATCTAGATTATTGACTCTAGTGCAAGTGGGAGACTAAAGGAAATATGCCCTAGAGGCAATAATAAAGTTGTTATTTATATATTTCCTTATATCATGATAAATGTTTATTATTCATGCTAGAATTGTATTAACCGGAAACTTAGTACATGTGTGAATACATAGACAAACAGAGTGTCACTAGTATGCCTCTACTTGACTAGCTCGTTAATCAAAGACGGTTAAGTTTCCTAGCCATAGACATGAGTTGTCATTTGATGAACGGGATCACATCATTAGAGAATGATGTGATTGACTTGATCCATTCCATTAGCTTAGCACTTGATCCTTTAGTATATTGCTATTGCTTTCTTCATGACTTATACATGTTCCTATGACTATGAGATTATGCAACTCCCGAATACCGGAGGAACACTTTGTGTGATACCAAATGTCACAATGTAACTAAGTGATTATAAAGGTGCTCTACAGGTGTCTCCGATGGTGTTTGTTGAGTTGGCATAGATCAAGATTAGGATTTATCACTACGATCGTCATAGAGGTATCTCTGGGCCCTCTCGGCAATGCACATCACTATAAGCATTGCAAGAAATGTGACTAGTGAGTTAGTTATGAGATGATGCATTACGGAACGAGTAAAGAGACTTGCCGATAATGATATTGAACTAGGTATTGAGATACCGACGATCGAATCTCGGGCAAGTAACATACCGATGACAAAGGGAACAACGTATGTTGTTATGTGGTTTGACCGATAAAGATCTTTGAGGGAGTCCTGGACTAGGGGGTGTCCGGACAGCCAGACTATCATCGTCAGCCGGACTCCAAGACTATGAAGATACAAGATTGAAGACTTCGTCCCGTGTCCGGATGGGACTTTCCTTGGCGTGGAAGGCAAGCTTGGTGATACGGATATGTAGATCTCCTACCATTGTAACCGACTCTGTGTAACCCTAGCCCTCTCCGGTGTCTATATAAACCAGAGGGTTTTAGTCCGTAGGACGAACATAACCATTACAACAATCATACCATAGGCTAGCTTCTAGGGTTTAGCCTCCTTGATCTCGTGGTAGATCCACTCTTGTACTACCCATATCATCAATATCAATCAAGCAGGAGTAGGGTTTTACCTCCATCGAGAGGGCCCGAACCTGGGTGAAAACATCGTGTCCCTTGTCTCCTGTTACCATCCGCCTAGACGCACAGTTCGGGACCCTCTACCCGAGATCCGCCGGTTTTGACACCGACATTGGTGCTTTCATTGAGAGTTCCTCTATGTCATCACCGATAGGCCTGATGGCTTCTTCAATCAACAACAACGCCGTCCAGGGTGAGATTTTTCTCCCCGGACAGATCTTCGTATTCGGCAGCTTCGCACTGCGGGCCAATTCACTTGGCCATCTGGAGCAGATCGAAAGCTACGCCCCTGGCCGTCAGGTCAGATTTGGAAGCCTAAACTTCACGGCGGATATCCGCGGAGACTTGATCTTCGATGGATCCGAGTCGCAGCCGAGCGTGCCGCACTGTCATGATGGGCATGATCTAGCTCTGCCGCTGGACAGTACCTTGGAGGCCGCACACGAATCCGCTCCGACCCATAATTCGGAGCCGATCGCGCAGATCGAGGACGGGTGGCTGGACACCGCCTCGGGAGCTGCAACTTCCACGGCGATGGAGCCGAACACTGACCTCGTCCCTTATAAAGCTCGTGACTCCGAGGTGTCAGACTCCCTGCCGGACTCCGAACCTCCTGCGCCCCTGCCAATCGAATCCGATTGAGCGCCGAGCATGGAGTTCACCGCTGCGGACATCTTTCAGCACTCACCCTTTGGCGACATCCTAAATTCGCTAAAGCATCTCTCGCTATCCGGAGAGCCCTGGCCGTACTATGGCTAGGATGGTTGGGATTCGGACGACGAAGAAATTCAAAGCCCACCCACCACCCACTTTGTAGCCACTGTCGACGATCTAACTGACATGCTAGACTACGACTCCGAAGACATCGACGGTATGGACGACGATGTCGGAGACGATCAAGAACCAGCGCCCACAGGGCACTGGAAGACCACCTCATCATACGACATATACATGGTGGACACCCCAAAAGATGGGGATGGCGAAGAAGCAGCGGAGGCAGATTCCTTAAAGAAACAGCCCAAGCGTCAGCGTCAACGGCGCCGCTCTAAATCCCGCCACAGTAAGAATGGAGATTCCGGCACAGGAGATAATAACACCCCAGAAAGTGCCGAAGACAATCCCCTCCAGCAAGATTCAGCGTAGGAGGATGCAGAAGCAAGCCCTCATGAGAGAGCGGCAGACGAAGAGGTCGAGGATGATAATTACATACCTCCCTCCGGAGACGAGGCAAGCCTCGACGACGACGAATTCGTCGTGCCTGAGGATTCCATCGAACAAGAGCGTTTCAAACGCAGTCTAATGGCCACAGCAAATAGCCTAAAGAAAAAGCAGCAGCAGCTTCAAGCCGATCAAGACCTGCTGGCCGACAGATGGACCGAGGTCCTCGCGGCCGAAGAGTATGAACTCGAACGCCCCTCCACCAAGACCGTACCCCGGCATCGCTCAAAAAGTACGTAGCCACGAGGGAACGCGCCGGACTTGCGGGATATATTGGAGGACAAGGCAAGACAATCCAGATCTATCTATGGATCACGAGGGCGCCCCACGACCCACGAAGAATACCGTCGCACCGGATACAACAACTCCGGTCGGGCCGAACACAGCAGACAACGCTCCCTTGAGCTACGTCGTGATATTGCTCAATACAGAGGCACCGCACACCCGCTATGCTTCACTGACGAAGTAATGGATCATCAAATCCCTAAAGGGTTTAAACCCGTAAACATTGAATCCTATGATGGCACAACAGACCCCGCGGTTTGGATCGAAGATTATCTTCTTCATATCCATATGGCCCGCGGTGACGATCTCCACGCCCTCAAATATCTCCCGCTCAAGCTTAAAGGACCAGCTCGGCATTGGCTTAACAGCCTGCCCGCAGAGTCAATTGGGTGTTGGGAGGACCTGGAAGCCGCATTCCTCGACAACTTCCAGGGCACATATGTGCGACCACCGGACGCCGATGACCTAAGCCACATAATCCAGCAGCCAAACGAATCGGCCAGGCAATTCTGGACACGGTTCTTAACAAAGAAAAATCAAATCGTCGACTGTCCGGATGCAGAGGCCCTCGCAGCCTTCAAACATAACATCCACGACGAGTGGCTAGCCCGACACCTAGGACAGGAAAAGCCGAAATCCATGGCAGCCCTCACATCATTAATGACCCGCTTCTGTGCTGGAGAGGATAGCTGGCTAGCTCGCAGCAACAACCTTAGCAAAAATGTTGGCAGTCCGGATACTAAGGACCATAATGGCAGGTCGCGTCGAAACAAAAACAAACGCCGCGTTAACGGCGACAACAATGAGGATACGGTAGTCAACGCCGGATTCCGAGGCTCTAAACCCGGTCAGCGGAAGAAGCCATTCAAAAGAACCACTCTGGGTCCGTCCAATTTGGACCGAATACTCGATTGCTCTTGCCAGATACATGGCACCCCCGAAAAACCAGCTAACCACACCAACAGAGATTGTTGGGTATTCAAGCAGGCAGGCAAGTTAATTGCCGAAAACAATGACAAGGGGCTGCACAACGATGACGAGGAAGAGACCCGGCCGCCGAACAGTAGAGGACAGAAGGGTTTCCCCCCACAAGTGCGGACGGTAAACATGATATACGCAACTCATATACCCAAGAGGGAGCGGAAGCGTGCACTAAGGGACGTATATGCGATGGAGCTAGTCGCCCCAAAGTTCAATCCATGGTCCTCTTGCCCGATCACTTTCGATTGAAGAGACCATCCGACCAGTATCCGCCATGGCGGATTCGCCGCATTGGTTTTAGACCCAATCATCGAGGGATTTCACCTCACGAGAGTCCTGATGGACGGCGGCAGTAGCCTGAACCTGCTTTATCAGGATACAGTGCGCAAGATGGGCATAGACCCCTCAAGGATTAAACCTACAAAGACGACCTTCAAAGGCGTCATACCAGGTGTTGAGGCCAATTGTACAGGCTCAGTCACACTGGAAGTGGTCTTCGGATCCCCGGATAATTTCCGAAGCGCGGACTTAATCTTCGACATAGTTCCGTTCCGCAATGGCTATCACGCTCTGCTCGGACGAATCGCGTTCGCAAAGTTCAACGCGGTGCCGCATTATGCATACCTCAAGCTCAAGATGCCAGGCCCTCGTGGAGTCATCACGGTCAACGGAAATACGGAACGCTCCCTCCGAACGGAGGAACATACAGCGGCTCTCGCGGCAGAAGTACAGAGCAGCCTTCTAAGGCAATTTTCGAGTCTGGCCGTTAAACGACCGGACACGGCCAAACGCGCCCGGAGCAACATCAATCAAGACCACCTGGCACGTTCCGAGCACGCGTAGCAATGCGGCCCCAACCCCAGCCCTCGCATGATTGCAAGACCAGCTCTCTGCGTAGATCATTACGCTCTGGAGATACCATGGGCATAGGGGGAGGGGCACGACCACAACAGACCCAGAGTGCGGGTCGACCACACCAGGGGCTCCCAAGTGTGTCGCTCTTTTTACTTGTATCTTCCTTCTTTTTATACACAGGACTCCGTTCACCAGAGGCCCTGTCCGGCGGCGAACCCGCCGAACTCATGATGCAACAGCCAGGGAGGGAAAAAGGCTGCGACGAACACTCAGGTGGTCTCCATTACGAGCACTAAATTGATTATATACACCAGTCCGCAGCCCACCCCTGGAGGGGGACATGTTTAATTAGTCCAATCCCTTGCTTACAACACTATTTGTATCATTCCGCACTCATAGCAGAATTCCTTAAATAAATAATGCAGCACTTTTTGCCTATAATTGCATTACTTTACATATATGTTCATTAATGACATCTTGCAACCGTATATTCTGGTACGGCCGAATACACCAGGGGCTTATGTTCCCCGCATTATGGTGTGATAAGTCCGAACACTTTCACAAGTGCGGCACCCCGAACTTATAGCATTATATGAATCGGCTCCGAATCATGTCTTGGGTCAATAGTTGGGTTTGCCCGGCTCCCATGTTTTGGTACCTTACGTTCCGTTCTGTCGGCTAAGGTAGCACTGGGAGAACCACTGCGATTGCGCCCCAGTTGAGCTGGGCGAGCGCCTCAGTGGAGAAAGCTAAAACTGACTGGCATGATAAGGCGAGAGATTGGTCGCTGTTCGAGAGGTCTTTTCGAGTCCCTAAAGACTTATGCCGCTTCGAGCGAAGAACCGGATAATGTCCGGCCAAGGCGTGGATAGCGCCCCGAACTCGGTCTTCCGAATACTAGGGGCTTCGCCGAAATTTAAAATTATAGAATTCTATGGCTAAGTGAGAGTGTTCAAGCATTATAAGTCCGGTTGCCTTGTTCGTTGTGTTGAGCGCCTCCCTAGATGGACCCAAAAATGGGAACAAGAGTGCTCAAGTTTATCCCGAACACCCCAGCACTCGTGGCATGGGGGCTGAAGCCGACGACTTGCCATCTCTCAGATTTTATAAACGGCCGCACAGAAGGTAATATTTTAAATCAATAAGCGTTGCTTAGCGCATATGAATAAAGTTTTCAGCGCACAGGATAACACATTGCGAGTTTACTCAATAATTACATCTTTGGGGCACTCATCCGCAATCTTGCGGGCACCCTTTAGGACAGTCTTATAGTACATCTCGGGCGTACGATACTCCTTGCCCGCTGGCGGCGCGTCAGTGATAAGCCTCTCCGCATCCAGCCTGCCCCAGTGCACCTTTGCGCGGGCAAGGGCCCGACGAGCACCTTCAATACAGGCGGAGCGCTTGATGACCTCCACCCAGGGGCACGCATCCACCAGCCGCCGCACGAGGCCGAAGTAGCTCCCAGGCATGGCCTCTCCAGGCCAAAGCTGGACTATGAGGCCCTTCATGGCCTGCTCAGCTACCTTGTGGAGTTCGACCAGCTGCTTCAGCTGGTCGCGAGGGGGCACCGAATGTCCGACCTCAGCGTACTGAGACCAGAAAACCTTTTCCATTGAGCTCCCCTCCTCGCCACGGTAGAATGCGGCGGCATCCGACACACTGCGAGGCAGATCTGCACACGACCCTGGAGAGCTCCGAATTCGGGTAAGTATCAAGAAATTGACATTAACATGCTTGCTTTGCATGAAAAATGCGTTACCCGCCGCTATTTTCTTCACATCCTCAACCTCCTGAAGGGCCTTATGGGCCTCGGCCTTGGCGGCTTTGGCACTTTCGAGAGCCGAGGCAAGCTCGGACTCTCGAGTCTTTGAGTCGCGCTCCAAACTCTCATGCTTTTTCATGAGAGCCTGGAGCTCTTGCCGCACTTCCGCCACCCGCGCCTCCTGCTTTTCCCGCTCTGCCCGTTCCGCGGCCGCATTGCGTTCGGCCGCGGACACAGCCTCCTTCAGGGTCGCCACCTCGTTCGTGGCCCCTGCAGTACCCACGTCGTCCTTGTTATTTTTATTGCAACCTAAATCATTTTCTGTAAGGTAACTATTCAAAGTGGTGTTACTCACCTTCTTTGTCCCCGAGCTGCTTCTTGGCACGGCCGAGCTCTTGCTCGGATCGCTCGAGGTCCTGCTTCAAAGCACTGACCTCCGCAGTCAGTGCGGCAGAGGTCAGCAGCGCAGCCTGCAAACCCATATTGACATAATTTTTAGCAACCTTGCGTATATCTTTTTAGATCCTCAGTCCGGCTTTTCTTTCCGAACACCAAACCGAGCATCAGGGGCTACTGTCTATGCAGTATTACATTACATAATTTTAACTTCTTACCTCAAAGCCTGTTAGAAGGCTACTGCAGACTTCGGTCAGCCCGCTCTTGGCGAGCTGAACCTTCTGAATCACCGCACTCATAATAGTGTGGTGTTCTTCCTCGATGGAAGCGCCTTTGAGTGCCTCCAACAAGTTGTCCGGCGCCTCCGGTTGGATGGGCGCCGCCGGCGTCACGGTCTTGCCCTTCTTGCGAAGGGGCCGCCTGCCAGACTCCGGAACCACTGCGGGTTCCGGCGTGGAGTCCGGCGCAAAGTCCGGGAGGCTGCCTTGCGGCGCCTCCGGAGCCTCCTCCTGATGGGTCCCTTCCCGGGATCCCACCTCGGCGTCCTCAGCGGCGCGAGGGGTGGAGGCAGTCGGGATGGAATCTACATCCGACGGGGCCAACGACCCGCTCGACGAAGCGGGAAGATCATCATCGGCCGGACTGCAGGCAGAGTGCGGCATTAGAAGGACACTATGTGACACAAAAGAGAAATTATAAATCATTCAGGAATCCGGATACTTACGATCTTGCCGGAGGCCTGGCCCTTGAGGGCCACTCTTCATCGCCAACGTTGGCGTTGGCGGAGCTGTCCGGGGGAATAGTTCTTCCCCTCTTGGACCCTTCGGCCTCCCCTGTTGGGGAGGCCTTCCTCTTCCTCTCTCCCTCCTCTGGGAGAGAGTCCTCTTTCTCCTCCTCGTCTTCGGGGGAGGAGTCCGCCTCGGAGCCATCGGACGATGAGTCCGATATCACCTGGCGCCGGGAACTTCTTCGAGTTCCCGTGGCCTTCTTCTTGGCCTTCTTCTCCGGCACCACATAGAGTGCTGGGACCAGCAGCCCCGTTAAGCGGGCATCCACTGGGTCTTCGGGAAGGGGAGCCGGACAGTCTACCTGTCCGGACGTCCTCTGCCAGTCCTGTCAAAGGCATTGGGAGTTTTAGATCCCATATAGAGTCAAACTATGAAAGAAAACAACTTTGCCATAAAGGATAATGAAGCTTACCTCACCGGCCAGGCGCTTGGTGCTGAATCCGCGATCCTCAGTCACGGACGCGGGGGCTTCTCCGCCCTTGAACAGCACCCTCCAGACGGCTTCATACGTCGTGTCGAAGAGCCCGCTCAGAGTCCGGTGCTGTGCCGGATCAAACTCCCATAGATTGAAGGCCCGTTGTTGGCAGGGGAGGATCCGGCGGATGAGCATGACCTGGATCACATTGACAAGCCTAAGCTTCTTGTTCACCAGGGTCTGAAGACAGGACTGGAGTCCTGTCAGCTCCTCCGAACTTCCCCATAGCAAGCCCTTCTCTTTCCAGGAGGTGAGCTGCATAGGGATACCAGATCTGAACTCGGGGGCCGCCGCCCACTTAGGGTCGCGCGGCTCGGTGATGTAGAACCACCCCGATTGCAACCCCTTGACGGACTCCAAGAAGGCTCCTTCGAGCCAGATGACGTTGGGCATCTTGCCCAACATGGCACCTCCGCACTCCGCTTGAGTGCCCTTCACTACCTTCGGCTTGACATTGAAGGTCTTGAGCCACAAGCCGAAGTGGGGCTGGATGCAGAGGAAGGCCTCGCACACGACGATAAACGCCGAGATGTTGAGGATGAAGTTCGGCGCCAGATCGTGGAAATCCAGGCCGTAGTAGAACATGAGCCCCCGGACAAAGGGGTGAAGTGGAAAGCCCAGTCCGCGGAGGAAGTGGGGAAGGAACACGACCCTCTCATGGGGCCTGGGGTGGGGATGAGCTGCCCCTTGCCGGGCAGCCGGTGCGCAATGTCGCTGGACAGATATCCGGCGCTGCGCAGTCTTTCCACGTGCCCCTCCGTAACGGAGGAGACCAACCATTTGCCTCCCGCTCCGGACATGGTCGGAGAAGGTCGAGACGAGATGCGCGGACTTGGGCGCTGGAGCTCGAGTGCGCAGAAATGGATAAGCAAAGGAGGAAGAAGGCGTAGGTAAAAAGGGTGGATCCTTATCCCCTTATATATGGGCGGATGAAGACTATACGTCCCCACCGTCCTAGTAAAACTCGCTTATCTCCCAAGCGCCACCATCAATGGCGCAGTTGGGTTACCCACGTCCGTATTGATGAGAATCCCGGGATAAGGGGAACACGATCTCTGCTTCGACAAGACGTGCCAAGGAAACCGCTTCGCTAAACGCGCTGAGGTGGTATAATAAAAAACAATTCAAGTAAAGGCTTGGTAGTGGCGTGACGTCATGCTACGAGATACGTCAGCAGATTGAACTTGTGTACATAATATTCTCTCTACGGTGGAATGTGGAAATCATTTTGCAGAGCCGGACACTATCTTGGTGTTCGCAATCTTCTATGAATTATTCGGAGGAGGAACCCGCCTTGCAATGCCGAACAATATGCACGCCGGACTCATCGTCATTGAAGCCTGGTTCAGGGGCTACTGAGGGAGTCCTGGACTAGGGGGTGTCCGGACAGCCGGACTATCATCGTCAGCCGGACTCCAAGACTATGAAGATACAAGATTGAAGACTTCGTTCCATGTCTGGATGGGACTTTCCTTGGCGTGGAAGGCAAGCTTGGCGATACGGATATGTAGATCTCCTACCATTGTAACCGACTCTGTGTAACCCTAGCCCTCTCCGGTGTCTATATAAACCGGAGGGTTTTAGTCCGTAGGACGAACATAACCATTACAACAATCATACCATAGGCTAGCTTCTAGGGTTTAGCCTCCTTGATCTCGTGGTAGATCCACTCTTGTACTACCCATATCATCAATATCAATCAAGCAGGAGTAGGGTTTTACCTCCATCGAGAGGGCCCGAACCTGGGTAAAAACATCGTGTCCCTTGTCTTCTGTTACCATCCGCCTAGACGCACAGTTCGGGACCCCCTACCCGAGATCCGCCGGTTTTGACACCGACAATCTTCGTAGAATATGTGGGAGCCAATATGCGCATCCAGGTTCCGCTATTGGTTATTGGCCGGAGACATGTCTTGGTCATGTCTACATAGTTATCGAACCCGTAGGGTCCGCACGCTTAACGTCGGTGACGATCGGTATTATGAGTTTATGTGTTTTGATGTACCGAAGGTAGTTCGGTCCCGGATATGATCACGGACATGACGAGGAGTCTCGAAATGGTCGAGACATAAAGATCGATATATTGGATGGCTATGTTTGGACATCGGGATGGTTCCGGGTGAGTTCGGGCATTTACCGGAGTACCGGGATGTTATCGGAACCCCCCGGGGAGTCAATGGGCCTTATTGGGCCTTAGTGGAAAGGAGGAGGAGGCGGCCAAGGTGGGCCCCCCCAAGCCCAATCCGAATTGGGAAGGGAATCGGGGCCCCTTTCCTTCTCTCCTTCTCCCCCTTCCTTCCCTCTCCTACTCGAACTAGGAAAGGGGGAATCCTACTCCCACCAGGAGTAGGACTCCCCCCTTGGGCGCGCCTAGGAGGCCAGCCCTCTCCCCCTCCTCCACTCCCTTATATACGGGGGAGGGGGCACCCCATAGACACACAACTTGATCATTGATCTCTTAGCCGTGTGCGGTGCCCCCCTCCACCATAATCCACCTCGGTCATATCGTTGTGGTGCTTAGGCGAAGCCCTGCATCGGTAGCTTCATCATCACCGTCATCACGCCGTCGTGCTGACGAAACTCTCCCTCGACACTTTGCTGGGTCGGAGTTCGTGGGATGTCACCGAGCTGAACGTGTGCAGTCGTACGTTCGGTACTAGGATCGGTCGATCGTGAAGACGTACGACTACATCAACCGCGTTGTCATAACACTTCCGCTTTCGGTCTACAAGGTTACGTGGACAACACTCTCCCCTCTTGTTGCTATGCATCACCATGATTTTGCGTGTGCGTAGGAAATTTTTGAAATTACCACGTTCCCCAACAGGCATGAATGCGACACGTGCATCAGAAAGAAAACACGGGTGGCGCTGGTGAAGGGTTTTGGTGGGACAGTGTGGTTAGAGTCCACGCTACTTAGGAGTGTCGTAGAAAATTTCATTCATTCGATCGACCAGTGGTCTATCTGAAGTCGTTGGATGACCCCCGCATGCGGTTTGGTACAATCGGAGTTCACAACCATGAAAATGTACGAGTCAATTACACCATTGATGCTAGAACTTGGCACAAATGATCACTTTAGTGCTAGAATTTGTGGTGTACATATAAGTGGTTCAAGAACTTGGCTTGATGGTGCAAATACGGTGTTGCATACGCCTGCGGTGCTGACTAGGCGTGCCAGCATGGCAGGACCCGCTGTTAGTGACAGAAAGGGAAGGCAGGGCGTGCGGCTTGTTTTTATTTTGCTAAAAGCCCCTCAATAATTTTTTTCTCTTACAAAAGATAAATTGGTTGGCCGGAGATTCAAACCAGCTACCTGTGGATTGCCAGCCCAGCTAGACGGCCTTGTTGTCACGTGAGGATACACATCCTTTATATATTTCAACTGAACAATTTTAATCTCAAAAATCTGTGCATGCTCGGTGATTCAAAACAGGAACCTTAGGATAAATAAGTGCCTGGGCATACCACCACAACAGACAAGGTCACTTATTTGTGATGTCTAATTACACTTTATGAATATAAGACAATGCAATCGTGTGAGTAAACTGAATTGTAGTCAGTGATACCATTTACAACATTTTAGGTTTTTGCATCTCTAAATTGGGTAAAAAATGTAAATGATAATTATGTGCTATCAATAATATACATATAAATAATACAAATACATTAAAAATGTTCATATAACATCAAAACAAATCCACCTACTAATTTAACAAAAATCCATATAATTAAATTAGTGCCCAGGGATACAACTTCAACCAAAGAGGTAACATATTTATGCAGTATAATTACACTTTGTGACTATAACAGAAAATGATCCAGTGGTTGAACTTAATTACAGTCAGCACGAACAATTTCAACATTTTAGTCTTGGGGATTTTAAAATTCTTTTAAATTATAATAATGCATTATAAATAAAATAAATTACATTAAAAACGTTCATATAACATCAAAACATATCCACGTATTAATTTAACAAAAACCAATATAATTAACTTTTGAATTTTTTAAAAACTATGATTTTACAAACTGTTCACAGTTTAAGAAAATATTTTAATTAGTTTTAGAATTTTTTATATATTAAGTAAATTATTATATGTTGATTTTGTTTCCTTATTTTAATATCATATTCATGTAGTATATAAAATTGATCATGCTTTAAGAAAATTTTAGGTTGTTTAAAAAGAGTTCACGTGTTTTAATATTTTTTTTCTTTCTGCAAACATTATTTATATATTTTTAATTAAATGTAAAATGTCTATGAAAAATAAATATGAGTCTAGTGTGCCATCAGATTGCAGATTCTGAAATTTGTACTATTTAAATCTTATAAACAGATTTTATAATTCATGAATATTTTAAATTGACCGATTGATCCGATTAGACTTCCCGCGGGGTAGCGCGGGGAACTTGCTGTATGAATATGTTTTAAAATAACACATGAATTTTTTAATTATGCAAAGCGTAATTATACTTTGGACGTCTTGTGTTGGGATGGTATGCCTGGCTATGTAACTTGTTATATTTTGGTTTTGGGACTAAAATTCTTCAATTATATGGTTAAGCCTAAAGTATATAAAATCTATGTATCTATACTTGACATCGATTCCAAATTGGTGTGCTGGCAAGCCACCAGCGCAGGTGACCTATAGGTCGTGAGTTCTAACGAGTCAGTTTTTTCCTTTTTTATGTACAGTTTCTCTCGAGGGACTTTTTCGTGAGAAAAAAATAATGAGAGGCTTTTCGCAAAAGACAAGCCACACGCCCTACCCTCCCCTTCCTGTCACTGACAGCAGACCCTACGGCAAGCGGGCGCGCCGCAAGCGTGTATAACACCATATTTGCACCGTCAAGCCAAGTTCTTGAACCACTTATATGTACACCACAAGTTCTGACACTAAAGTGAATTTTTGTGCCAAGTTCTAGCACTAGTGGTCAGTGGCGGAGCTAGGCATGAACTTCAGGGGGGGCCAAAAGTCAAAACATGAACAACTAAGAGGGCAAAGATTGTTCTTTTCCTTATCTAATCCTTGCATAGTAATTTTTCTTCACTAATTTGCCTAAGGCTGGGGGCCACGGCTCCCTCAGGCTTGCACCAAGCTCCACTGGTGTAATTAACTCAAAATGTATCTCAAAATATGTCTGCTAGAGTTGAGGTGTTTTGTGTTGCGCTACCCGTGTTCCCATTCCCACTGTACGGGTGATGTTCGCACACGAACACGTAACCGTGTACCTCCAACGCCAAGGGTGATGCACCGCAGCTCACATCGAAGGTGACAGGTGAAATTGTTGTGGGTGTACAGAACACATGAAACCTGTGAACCACCAGCTTCACAGATGGCAAATACTACTATGAGATCAGGTCATTAACATGAAAATTAATGGGAAAAGGAAAGAAAACGAGCACATGTTGGAATATGCACCCTCAGTTTATTCTGGCAGCGACAAGAAATGAATATCTAGGAATCGGGAGGCAAATTAAGGAACACATGATGACTCCCTGGGTTGGAGGAGATAATGATCAGAAAGCCGGGAACTCGATCCTGTTGCCACAGGGCCTGCCGCCGGGCTGGACGGGGCACTCGACGAAGCGCGAGGCGTCGGCGTGGACGCAGAAGTAGAGCTGGAAGAGCTGGCTGTTGCCGGACTCATCGCGGTTGCAGTCGACGTGAGGCGCGAACCCGGTCCCCTCCTGGATGGCGCCCTTGATGGCCCCCATCGTGTAGTAGCCGCCGTCGGGGGAGATGCCCGCGGTGGCGAGGGCGTCGAGGACGCGGAGCTGGCCGCGCAGGCGGAGGGCGGCCTGGAAGTAGCCGTGCTCGTTGAAGAGGTTCTGCGCGCAGGTGCCGTGCTTCTCCCACTCGTGCGCCCAGAAGCGGAGGCCGTCGTTGGTCGGGCACGCCAGCGTCGGCCAGCTGCTGCGCAGGCTGCTCAGGATGTCGCTCACCTGCACGCAACAACACATAGTATTTCTCCTCACTTTTCTTCTGTGGTGCATCTCGTGCGAGATGGAATGGAACAAGAGCGCGTGCACGCCAGGAAACGAATAATGCATGCGATGGAGAAGAAGGGGTGACCTTGGAGGGGTCGAAGGCGCTGTCGGGGTTGCAGTTCTGCGGGTAGGACCCATCGTCGCGGTTGGGCCACAGCCCGTGGATCCCGAAGTCCGCCGCCGGTTTGCCTGACCGCGGGTAGCAGCAGCTCTGCTTCGTGTCGCAGTACGACCCCGGCCACTGCACACACACACACACACACCAAGGCCAACCGCCGGCACTATCCATCAGCATTCAGCAACCAAGCAGCACGTACACCACATCTCGCAACTGCAAGGCTGCAACTACGGATGAACTGAACCGGCCACACGCGCACTCACCTGCAGCACGAGGTAGAAGAAATCGTAGCCCGCCTGTTTCCCGCTCTCCTGCGCTGCCACGCAGCCGACGCTCAGGGCGATCAGGAGGACCAGGGAGCACTGCAACCTCATGGCTTTGGATGGCTTTGCTGGTTGTAGAGCTATCTCGGACTGATGGTTCTTCGGAGATGAGATGAGATAGAAGCCTCTGTTGGTGTTGCGGATTTATAGGCTGCGTTGATGTGGATCTACTCCACGGCAAATGCCAGGTTTCCAGAACGTGCATTCCAAGGAGGGATTTAATTGCTTGCACTTTTGGGCTTGCGGGAATGCCAGAGATGGAAGCATGGCTGTGGGTGGCATTGGCAAGGTGTGCAAGGCAAGCAGCCGAACCAATTGCAGAATTCACGGGTCTAGCCATCTTGGTTCAGGGTACATCTTATTATTATGACCGACATTTCGTATTGGGTCATTTCTGAAGTACTCCAAAAAATTTGTACGATCGACATAATAACCGATATTATAACTGTACATGGCAATTCAGGTGTATAAAAAAGATAGCATATACTCAGAAATCACCAAGGAATAAATACTACGGTTTGGTTTGCATCAGCTACATATCTCGCGGGGAACTTGGGGCAGTTACAGTCAATTTGTTTTGGCCAAAGTGAAGTGTATACCTGCCAATTACTTGAGTGAAATGCATAAAACCACCATAATAGTGTCATGATATGCACAAAACTACTACCGTACAAATTGTGACAAAATGTGCCACGTGCAATGTTTGACAGTAGCAAAATACACTCGAAGACAAAGCTAATCTCTGTGGTGACTTTTCTAATTGGTCGGGCCCTTCAATCAGACTGAGTTGGCAAAAAAGGTGCCACGAGGGCATTGACTTGGTCTTCTTCTTTCTCTTCTCTCTCTCCCTGGCGAGCTGCCTCATTCGCGAGCCGGATCGGGCATGACTGCTGCCCCGTGAGGTACCCGGCTTGTACGAGTCGGGGTGTTTCTGTCTTTTTTACCAAGTCGTTGCGCATTTCCTACAAATTTGTTGTTTTATGTTGTTTGTCGAATGCGATGCACATTGTCCTTCCTCTTGCTTTGTTTTGTTGGGGCTTCTTCAAGCTTACTCGGTGTCGCTGACTTTTTACTTTTCGTAGCACCTTAGATTTGTATTCGGGCTCTGCTTACATTGGCGGTGGCTTCTTCCCTTTTGTGCCGTGTCCTTTTTTTCCTCTTATATGATGTTGTATTAGACCCAGTGCTCACTGGCATTGCTGCATTTCTCCGTCTTGCAGAATTGGACGACGTGTTTGCACCGGGCTTTGCACGCGTTCAAACAAATTCAAGACCAACAGATGAAGCGATGGTCGCATCGCGTTGAAACCCCAATTGTTTCCTCTCGAAACCACGTTTATTCCATGAAGATGGTTCGATTTCAAACAATGTATGTAACAACTTTTGCGAAACCTTGTCAAAATTTTACCATGGCCTCTAATTATCATCAAGTGACAACATGCCAAAGTTTGATACTTTTCGGACTTCATTTTTAATTTTTGAAATTTAAAAACAATTAAACTCCATGTTTGGGGTTGGGTCTTGGCACCCTCATATATGGAATTTCCCCCTTGCATAATGCCTAAACACAGAATCAATTAACATAATATGATTTTTCAGCTCAATTTCGCCAAATTTTCATGCACTTGCTATTCAAATTTTATTCTGTTCACTAAATTCTAGAAATGCACTCAATGGCTTAAATGTAGCAAACGAACCCCGAAAGATGCCAAATTTTTACATAGATCATGTAATTATGCATCTTGAGTGTAAAAAATAATAATTCAATGCCAACGGATGAAGCAGTGGTCACATCGCTTTCAAACCTCACTCGATCCCTCTTGAAACCACGTTTCTTCGACAGAGATGGTCCAAGTTCTAAGCAATGTAGTCATACAATTTGGGAAACCTTAGCAAAAAATTTACCACAGCATGTATGTGTCATATGAGGGCACCCTGCCGGGTTTCATGCTTTTCGAACATTGTTTGTACTTTTTAGAATTAAAAATCAACAAACTTCATTTTCAGAGTCCAATCTTGGCACCCACATGTTTAAAGTTCCTTCTCTTTTCTTATCTAAGGCCTAAATTATATGTACGAAGAACACAAATATGATTTGTCAAACCAAATTACCAGCTTTTTCATGCACTTGTAGTTGAAAATTTATTTATGTTCACTAAATATCTAGTGCCTAAAAGTTCACTTAATGCCTATGAAAGGAAATGGAGAGGGAGATAGGAAAAAATAAAATAAATAAATAACATAGAATAGAACAGAGCATAAAAGAAAAAAAAGAAACAATGTACAAGAAGGAGAGAAACAAGAGAAAGGAGAGGGAAACGGAAAAGAAGTGTTTGCGGTCCTCGACAAAGAGAAAGGAGAAGGAAAATAAAAAAAGAAAATAAATGTTTGTTGAGTGCAATCAAAAGGCACTAGGGAAAGAGAAGTGTTTGCCCAGTGCAAAGAAAAAGACAATAGGCGAATCAACCTGTGGTTGAGTTGGTTAGGTGGACAGTGGTGTTCCCAACCCACCAGGGTTCAAATCCTGGTGCTCGCATTATTCCTGGATTTATTTCAGAATTTCCGGCGATGCGCTTTCAGTGGGAGGAGACGTTCCCGTCGATGATGAGGTGCCTATGGTGACTTCGTAAATCTTGAGATGATATGCCGACTCAGTCTCTCGGAGGTGCTCATAGGGGTAGGGTGTGCGTGTGTGCGTTCATAGGGATGAGTGTATGCGCGTGTATATGAGCGCTTGTGTCTGTACTGATGCTAAAAAAAAAAGACAATAGCCAAAGAGTTCTGTGCCCAATAAAAAAAATTACATTCGGCAAAGAGTTGTTTGCCGAGTGCAAAAAAAACTATACTCGGCAAAAGTCATACTCCCTCCGTTCCAAAAGTATTTGCCTAGTACTCGAGAAAATGCACTCGGCAAACGCTTGGCAAAGTTTCAGATTTCAATAGCGGTAGTTGAAGGATTATGTTTTAATCTCCTTTCGAAAAGAGCGTGTACCAAAATGTACCAAAAGGAAGAAATTTAAGAACGAAAAGATTAGTTTAAAAAATAGAAATAACGACAGTAAATTGTGGTGCTAAAGCTAAAGCCAGTGTCGCCGGCTTCGAGTGATCAGCTTCTCTAACAACTATCACGACACCCTGCTGTTGTGGGCCAGACGGGATGGCGCAATAGCAATGCATCAACGGCGAAGGTTGAAAGTAGTCATAACGAAGAGTTGGCTCCCTAGGATTTGGATTTGGATTTGGTGTCCGATTTGGTGGAATTGTCCGCGCCGGCGACTGCCTGCTTGATGATGGCAGGTATGATATCCATGATCTTGTCGAACTCCTTGTTCTTGGCGACGAGTCCTGCCGGCGCGGTGGGGTCCGCCTTGCACTCGTTGCAGCTCCACTTCCACTCCCAGTCCCTGGACTTCTCCACATCCTCATCCACCACGACGAAGTCCAGCACCTCCGTGAGCTGGGCGTCGGCTCCCGCGGCGTTCCCGCCAGCGGCTGGCTTAAACTTTGTCGCCGCCTCATCGAACCCCGCCGCGCAGCTGTCCATGCACCGCCACTGCGTCTTGCCGTTGGGGAGCTTGTCCCGCTCCGCTTTGGCGGCGGTAGCAGCCTCGGTGGCCGTCTTCGCGGCGGCGGCGACGGCGGCCTGGGCCAGCGTTTTCGCGTCCGTCGCGGTGCTGGACTTGAGGAGCTCCTCGCAGTCGCTCGGCTGCGGCGTCTTGGCGCAGGCCTCCTTGACGATGCTGCCACCATCGACCACCAAGGAAGCGGCCGAGACGAGGAGGACGAAGGAGATGATGAGGGAGCTGCGAGGCGTCGCGATCGCCATGGTCGATTTACTCGCAGACTTGCCAAACTTGCATGCATGCACGGAGGATGGAGCCAAATTATAATAAGCTTATACATATACGTGTGGTCGAGAGTTGTCTTCTCCGTGTGGACATCGGCATGTTCGTCTTCATATGTGTGGCCACTCGCTTCCCTAGAAAAAGAAACAATGTGTGGCCACTGGCCTCCCATGCATAGATATAGTTCTGCTTTTTTTGGGGGGGAGTCCCGTTGCGAGCGAACAACGCTTGTTCAGCTGGGCCTTAGCAAGTCATGCCCCACGGCGGAGATTAAGCCTACGCAAAATGATTCGGGCCGCTGCCATAAAGTGCTCAATATTGTATTTACTAAAATATTGATATACTTAAGAAATTGTTCAACACATTTTAAAAAGGTAACCATGCACTTTACAAAAATGTTGATGTATTTTACAAACATGCATTAAATATTCCTATAATTTCATATAGAAGTGTCCGTGCATTTTAAGAAAAAGTAAATCATGTATAAAATAAAAATCATCTTGCATTTTTTTAAAAATGTTCAATATTACTTCCAAAATGTTCGTCGCGTATTCAAGAAGTGTTCATGTATAAAAAAATTGTAAACTATTTTTGGTGTTTTTGGGAAATATTTACATTTCTTTTACAAAAGAAACAAGAAATGAAGGAAACAATCAGAACAAGTAAAAAAAATAAAAAGGAAGAAAAATGAATAGAAAGAAAAAAACGGTGTGTGTGTGTGTTGGGGGGGGGGGGGGGGGTGCGACACTAAAACCGAACCAAGAAAACAGAAGGGAAAGGTTTGATACTACTGGGCCGACCCACGTGCCCGACGCCTTTAAGCACCATATAGTGTTTATGTTAGCACACAAAATCGGCTAAAGGGCGTGTAAATGCGATGACCCATATAGGTTCAGTTATTTCTATTTTAATTAAAATATTTAATAATTCTATTAAGAAAAACATAATAAATAAAAATACATTTATGTCTAAAAAGGCACTCCCTCTGTAAAGAAATATAAGAGCACTCAGATTACTATTTTGGAGACATAAATGCTCTTATATTTCTTTACGGAGGGTGTACATGCATTAAAAGAAACAATCATGCATTTATAAGTGTTCATGTGTTTTAATAAGTCATGTATTTAAAAATGTTAAAATATTTTCAAAAATATTCACATTAAAAAAAGTTAATGTCACATATTCAAAAACATTCTTGCATTTTAAAAATGATCACAAATTTAAAGATGCTCGTGTATTTTAAAAATAAGTTCACATATTTATAAAAATGTTTGCATATCACAAAATCAGGGAAAAAAAGGTGTTCTTGTGTATTTAAAAATAAATGAAAAAAGTATATAAGGAAAGGACGAAATAAAACAAGCAAGAAAAAACAAAACAAAAAAGAAACAGAAGAAAATCCTCAAGAAAAACAAAATAAAAACCTACAAAAGGCTTGGAAAACTACGTACAAACGTTAATGGGCCTCAAAGAATGGTGCACTCTCTTTGTGCGATTTCAGAAAGCATTTGCGTTTTGGGGAGTTGTGCTTCCCCGTACGATCCAGCACAACACACAAACATCCTCTAATTCTCTTCGTGTGTTCCATTATGATAGAGAAGTACTAAATGGGTTTGGGTTAAGATATGGCTGCCCTCCTTCGGTGATACCAGACTCTTGTTATCTTGGATTGGAAACAGAAAAGCTCATGCAGGTACGGAACCCTAGCAAACGGCGGAGAAGAATCTTCTTGTCCCCTTGCCTCCAACTGCCATGATGGCGTTGTGAGGTAGGTGGACTTAGATCTTCAAAAAAATAGTAGTATTCATCAACATCTAGCTAGTGATAGTTGTGGGGATTTAGGAGTAAAATTACTCTTGTAGTTTGGTTCTTTGTGGTGATGCCATGAAGCCCGAGAGGTATGTGTCCTTGTGGATCAAAGTATTCAACCTTTTGTTCTGGTACCTAGTTCTGGTTCTGGTAGTTTCGTTCTAGTAGACTTTTTGTTGCTATTTATTTTTCATTTGAGTTAGGAATTAAACTTGGGTGCCATTTGACACTTTACTTCAATCATTGCTTGCTGAAACTTTTGTTGTCCAGTGACAGGATTATGCCAAAGAAATGATACATGCATAGGGTATAGGTGTGGCTTAAGTTTGAGTACTATGAAACAATATGTTGTCTCTTTCGAGCTCTTGTGATCAGTACTCACTTATTACCACATACACGCACTCTTCAAGAGAAGGTTGAATAATATTCGTTGTAGTGTTGCCACTGCAAACGTTAACAAACTCATAGCTGAAATTTGAGCGGAAACTCAGGTGGATAGTTCATGTCTTTTCTTCTGCTCAAGCTATAAAAAATAGTATGTCTTTGAGAAAAATATAACTGTGCAGGAAACAACAACATCTGGAAGAGAAAGAAAATAGAAACATGGAAAAGAAAACAAACTGAGGGAGTACGGTAGACAGCACCAAGCTCTTGGCACCAATTAAGGTCTTTACACATGCAGCGTGGAACGAGCAGGAGCAAGCAAGCACAATAGAAACAAGGAAACCAGGTCTAGGGATTTTCATGAAAGTATAAAAAGGACAATCAAGATGGCACATCAAGATTGCAGCAACGACCATCATCGCTCAATCGGCAATTCATGCTGAAGCTCTAATATCAAATTAGCAGCTATAATTTTGAACAGGTTGGAAATACAAGAAGTGGCCTTTTTAATTGATAATCTCACATTGGCCAAGGCGGCGGCAGCAAGGGAGCTGAACTTGCAGCCCGTACACTAGATTATCAGAGGTCTTCTAACAGATTTTTGTGCCCCCAAAACCTCCAGTTGTGTTCATGTATTTCATGCCAGTAGAAATCACAACACTAAGTCTCATGAAGCAGCAAAGGTAGCCTATTTGCATGAATTTCATCCAAACCAAAAGGCTATAATTAGATGTAATAGTGTTGAACATTAGCAATGCCATTGTTCCCTGGAATAGATTATTCCAGATGTAATACAACATGATATGTCATTAATCATGTAAATTACAGTTATTTTGAATGAATGACGCGTCTTGAGCGCCCTTGTATTGTAAAAAAAATGATTTTGACAGCAGTTTCCTTTTTGAGTAGGAGTAGTTTAGATGTTTCAGTCACGCGCCGGTTTGAAATGGATTAACCAAGACCCCGGTGTCTCCGCACTGTCGCTTAAGCACACAAGCCATATATGTCTTTCGCGCGCGGGTATTTTTTTTTTTCCTTTTTTGAATCCAACACCGACAATAAATAAATTAAATAAAAATATAGTACAAGCCCCAAAGGGGTGAGAGTCTGGCCAAAGGTTTAGCCAATGTCTGCTCTAGGTATGGAGTTCATATCCTTACAAGTTATTGTCTATCCACTGTTTGAAACTAAGTTCAAACTTATGCTTGATCTTGTGTCTGAGAAGTTTTAGATCTTGCTTGAGATGAAATCTTCATGAATGGATAGTCTGCTAAGGCACGCGGGTATTGTCGCACGGCTCGTCGACGTCTCATGTCGTATTATCACGCGTGTGATATAAATTCCGGCAACATTTTTTTTGCTCATTTTCCTCCTATGCGTGGTACGGTCTTTCCCCGAAACCCTAAACCCCTCTGGTGGCGCCCGAGGCGATCTAGGGTTTTGACGTGGAACTCGACGTTCGGCCAGAGAATCGTCGTCAGCGTGGGGAGAGATTGATGGTTGGGGCACCGGCGATGGCTGCCTCTCGCGCGGCAGCAGGGGACGGTTCCCAGGCAGGCAGCGACATGAGGAAGAAGCTAGAGGAAGCCTTGGGAAAGCTCGACATATCTGAAGAAGAGGCGACTCCACTTGTGCTTGATGACTGGAAGGAGGGAGGACCGGTGAAGTGGCTGGTGGCTGGTAAAGTTCTGCATCGTAATCCTATTCATATTCAGACCATCACCAACGCGCTTCGTTCGGCGTGGGGCAATCCACACGGGTTGCAGTTCCGTTCTACGGGGCAAAACCTGTTTGTGGCAGAATTTGAGAATCAGCAAGATAGAGTTCGAGTTTGGGGTGGATCACCATGGCATATCAACAAGCATGCGGTCATATTGGCAGAGTTTGATGAGTGCATGAGGCCGGATGAGGTAAGGTTTGATAGGCTGCATATTTGGGCTAGGGTTATTAACCTACCCTACAATTTAAGGGATGAGCTGTGGTGGATGCCCATTGCTAAACAGATGGATCAACATGCACATCAAGTCAAGTTTGACCACAACGGGGGGTTCTTGCGTGCAAGAATCTCCATTGACGTGAACAAACCACTTAGAAGGTGGATTTTGCTAGATTCTGTAAGGAGAAAGAAGGTGGATATGTATGACATTCAATATGAGCAGGTGCCATACTTCTGTTTCTCTTGTGGCAGATTGGGAGACTCTGAACTTTACTGCCCAACACCAGGTTCTAGAGATGAGAAAGGGGAACTTCCATTTGGTCCGTCGCTTTGTGCTCCGGACGAATCAAGGAAGCAAGGCTATGATGGGTTTTCCAAGGAACCAAAGTCGGGTGCGAACAGTAAACAAACGACGAAAAATTCTAGCACCAACAAGGACACCGGAGAGGAGGTGAACTCCCCCCACAAGAGCAAGCCGCAGCAGAAGCGCAAGGAGGGCCCAAATCAGGTCTACAGACCAGTGGTGAAAACCTTGTTCCTTACTGGGGGAGGAACAGATGCAGATGGAGTTGGCACAAGCAAAACTGATGAGGACCCAACTTCAGCTAGCAATGACACTGACGGGGAAGATTTTATCCGCGAGCAGAAAAAGAAGAGACCCACTCGTAAAAATTCGGTAGAGATCGCTATGCGATCCTGCCCGTCCCAATGAGCTGTTTGAGCTGGAATTGCCGGGGGCTTGGGAACCCCGAGGCAGTTCGAGAGCTTCGTAGTATTGTGAAGCTAGAAGGACCCAGCCTTCTCTTTTTCATGGAAACGAAAATCAATGCAAAGAGATTTGAGGATTTGAAGTACACTCTAGGTTTGGAGGTTGTTTTGCTGTAGACAGTGCCGGCCTTAGCGGCGGCATTGGTCTTTTCTGGTCTTGAGATGTCATTGTTGAGTTAAAGAATTTTAGTCCGTGCCATATTGATGTGGTTGTCCAAGGTAATGATCAAGCTTCCTCAATATGGCATTTCACGGGTTTTTACGGGGCTCCAAGAGTTGAGGGTCGCCACCAGAGGTGGCAAAATCTCCGTTCCCTTCATGCAATACCTCATGCGGCATGGCTGTGTGCGGGTGATTTCAATGAAACTTTGTTTGCCTCCAAGCACTTCAGCAGAACAGCGCGGAGGGAGAGACAGATGCGTGCTTTCAGGGAGGTGATCGATGAAGTTTCACTACAGGATCTTGGTTGGTCGGCGACAACATATACGTGGGATAATCGTCAGGCAGGCGATGCAAATGTCAAGGCCAAATTGGATAGGTTTTTTACGAATGAATAGTTCAGGCAACACTTTGTGCATATTAGAATTAGACATCTTCCATCAGTGGAGTCGGATCACTGCTTTGTGATGGCAGAAATAAAGTTGCATACAGCCTGTAGGTCACGGGCAAAGAAGCAATTTCGTTATGAGAATGTTTGGCAGACTCATGTGGATTATGATCGTCTGGTTCAGGAAACTTGGCGGGCCATACAACGGGGATCAGGGCTTCAAGGGATTTCGATGGCTTTGGGCACTTTACAACAAACACTTGAACCATGGGGTTCCAGAGAATTCGGCAACCTTTCGCGCACTGTTCGACTACTGCAGAAGAGGCTTGCTCACATTCGTTACGGGTCTATTGGCTCGGGGCCGACGGATGAGGAGAAACAGATTGTGCAAAAACTGAAGGGGACGCTGCACCAAGAAGAGGTGTGGCTCCGACAGCGATCCAGAGTTCCCTGGCTCCGTGATGGAGACTGAAACACAGCCTATTTTTAGGCTCAAGCGGCACAACGTAAACGAATCAACAAAATATCCTGCCTTCGATGAGAGGATGGCTTGGTCTGTTTGTCTGAAGAGGAGGATACGATGGAAGTGCAAGCTTTTTATCAAAACTTGTACCAAACATAGGGTTTTGCGGACGCGTGCGATCTATTATCGCATGTGCCTGTTAAAGTAACCCAGGCCATGAATGATGATCTTGGTAAACCCTACACGGCCGAATAAGTGAAGGTGGCACTATTCCAAATGGCGCCTTCCAAAGCTCCGGGTGTAGATGGTTTCAGTGTAGGCTTTTATCAGCGACACTGGGACTTGCTAGGCGCTGATGTTACACTAGCAGTGTTGGATTTTCTCATTGAGGGGACCTACCAGCGGGTCTGAACAATACTTCTATCACTCTAATTCCTAAGGTACACCATCCGCAGTCGATCACATAGTATCATCCTATTGCTTTGTGCCCGGTCTTGTACAAGATTGCAGCCAAGGCTATTACTAACCTGTTGAGGAGCTTGATGGATTCAACCATCCACTACTAGGGAAAATCCTATATACAGAATCTTACCAGCAGCGGGTTTTAAAATAAGGCGCTGCTGCTATGTAGCAGTAGCGCGCTCCAGCAGAACTTGCTGCTGAAATAAAAGTAGTAGTAGCGCGCCTCCTGTAAGCCGTGTTACTGCTATAATTCCTGTTGGGGAACGTAGTAATTTCAAAAAAATTCCTACGCACATGCAAGATCATGGTGATGGCATAGCAACGAGAGGGGAGAGTGTTGTCCACGTACCCTCGTAGACCGTAAGCGGAAGCGTTATGACAACGCGGTTGATGTAGTCGTACATCTTCACGATCCGACCGATCCAAGTATCGAACGTACGGCACCTCCGAGTTCAGCACACGTTCAGCTCGATGACGATCCCCGGACTCCGATCCAGCAAAGTGTCGGGGATGAGTTCCGTCAGCACGATGGCATGGTGACGATGATGATGCTCTACCGGCACAGGGCTTCGCCTAAACTCCGCGATGATATGACCGAGCTGGAATATGGTGGAGGGGGGCACCGCACACGGCTAAGGAACGATCCGTAGATCAACTTGTGTCTCTAGGGTGCCCCCCTGCCCCCGTATATAAAGGAGCAAGGGGGGAGGCCGGCCGGCCCTAGGAGGCGCGCCAAGGAGGGGGGAGTCCTCCTCCTAGTGGGAGTAGGACTCCCCTTTCCTAGTCCCACTAGGAAGGAGGAAGGGGGAAGGAAAGAGAGGGAGAGGGAGAGGGAAAGGGGGGCCGCGCCCCCTCCCCTAGTCCAATTAGGACTCCTCATGGGGGGGGGCACCTCCTGGGCTGCTGCCCTCTCTCTCCCCTCAGGCCCACTAAGGCCCATTACTTCTCCCGGGGGGGTTCCGGTAACCCTCCGGCACTCTGGTTTTCTCCGAAAACGTCCGGAACACTTCCAGTGTCCGAATATAGTCGTCCAATATATCAATCTTTATGTCTCGACCATTTCGAGACTCCTCGTCATGTCCGTGATCACATCCGGGACTCTGAACAAACTTCGGTACATCAAAACTTATAAACTCATAAAGAAACCGTCATCGTAACGTTAAGCGTGCGGACCCTACGGGTTCGAGAACTATGTAGACATGACCTAGAACTATTCTCGGTCAATAACCAATAGCGGAACCTGGATGCCCATATTGGCTCCAACATATTCTACGAAGATCTTTATCGGTCAAACCGCATAACAACATACGTTGTTCCCTTTGTCATCGGTATGTTACTTGCCCGAGATTCGATCGTCGGTATCCAATACCTAGTTCAATCTCGTTACCGGCAAGTCTCTTTACTCGTTACGTAATGCATCATTCCGTAACTAACTCATTAGCTACATTGCTTGCAAGGCTTATAGTGATGTGCATTACCGAGAGGGCCCAGAGATACCTCTCCGACAATCGGAGTGACAAAACCTAATCTCGAAATATGCCAACCCAACATGTACCTTTGGAGACACCTGTAGTACTCCTTTATAATCACCCAGTTACGTTGTGACATTTGGTAGCACCCAAAATGTTCCTCCGGTAAACGGGAGTTGCATAATCTCATAGTTACAGGAACATGTATAAGTCATGAAGAAAGCAATAGCAATATACTAAACGATCAAGTGCTAGGCTAACAGAATGGGTCATGTCAATCACATCATTCTCCTAATGATGTGATCCCATTAATCAAATGACAACACATGTCTATGGTTAGGAAACATAACCATCTTTGATTAATGAGCTAGTCAAGTAGAGGCATACTAGTGACGTTATGTTTGTCTATGTATTCACACATGTATCATGTTTCCGGTTAATACAATTCTAGCATGAATAATAAACATTTATCATGATATGAGGAAATAAATAATAACTTTATTATTGCCTCTAGGGCATATTTCCTTCAGTCTCCCACTTGCACTAGAGTCAATAATCTATATTACACAGTAATGATTCTAACACCCATGGAGTCTTGGTGTTGATCATGTTTTTCTCGTGAGAGAGGCTTAGTCAATGGGTATGCAACATTCAGATCCGTATGTATCTTGCAAATCTCTATGTCTCCCACCTGGACTTGGTCCCGGATGGAATTGAAGCGTCTCTTGATGTGCTTGGTCCGCTTGTGAAATCTGGATTCCTTTGCCAAGGCAATTGCACCAGTATTGTCACAGAAGATCTTCGTTGGTCCCAATGCACTAGGTATGACACCTAGATCGGAAATGAACTCCTTCATCCAGACTCCTTCATTTGCTGCTTCCGAAGCAGCTATGTACTCCGCTTCACATGTAGATCCCGCCACAACGCTTTGTTTAGAACTGCACCAACTTACAGCTCCACCATTTAATAAAAACACGTATCCGGTTTGTGATTTAGAATCGTCCGGATCAGTGTCAAAGCTTGCATCGATGTAACCTTTTACGACTAGCTCTTTGTCACCTCCATATACGAGAAACATATCCTTAGTCCTTTTCAGGTATTTCGGGATGTTCTTGACCGCTGTCCAGTGATCCACTCCTGGATTACTTTGGTACCTTCCTGCCAAGCTTATTGCTAAGCACACGTCAGGTCTGGTACACAGCATTGCATACATGATAGAGCCTATGGCTGAAGCATAGGGAACATCTTTCATTTTCTCTCTATTTTCTGCTGTGGTCGTGCATTGAGTCTGACTCAATTTCACACCTTGTAGCACGAGCAAGAACCCTTTCTTTGCCTGATCCATTTTGAACTTTTTCAAAACTTTATCAAGGTATGTGCTTTGTGAAAGTCCAATTAAGCGCCTTGATCTATCTCTATAAATCTTGATGCCCAATATATAAGCAGCTTCACCGAGGTCTTTCATAGAAAAACTTTTATTCAAGTATCCCTTTATGCTATCCAGAAATTCTATATCATTTCCAATTAATAGTATGTCATCTACATATAATATCAGAAATGCTACAGAGCTCCCACTCACTTTCTTGTAAATACAGGCTTCTCCAAAAGACTGTGTAAAACCATATGCTTTGATCACACTATCAAAGCGTTTATTCCAACTACGAGATGCTTGCACCAGTCCATAAATAGATCGCTGGAGCTTGCACACTTTGTTAGTACCTTTTGGATCAACAAAACCTTGTGCTTGCATCATATACAACTCTTCTTCTAGAAATCCATTCAAGAATGCAGTTTTGACATCCATTTGCCAAATTTCATAATCATAAAATGCGGCAATTGCTAACATGGTTCGGATAGACTTAAGCATCGCTACGGGTGAGAAAGTCTCATCGTAGTCAACCCTTGAACTTGTTGAAAACCTTTCGCAACAAGTCGAGCTTTATAGACAGTTATATTACCATCAGCGTCAGTCCTTTTCTTAAAAATCCATTTATTCTCAATGGCTTGCCGATCATCGGGCAAGTCAACCAAAGTCCATACTTTGTTCTCATACATGGATACCATCTCAGATTTCATGGCCTCTAGCCATTTTGCGGAATCTGGGCTCGTCACCACTTCCTCATAGTTCGTAGGTTCATCATGGTCAAGTAACATGACTTTCAGAATAGGATTACCGTACTACTCTGGTGCGGATCTTACTCTGGTAGACCTACGAGGTTCAGTAGAAACTTGATCTGAAGTTTCATGATCAATATCATTAGCTTCCTCACTAATTGGTGTAGTTGTCACAGGAACCGATTCTTGTGATGAACTACTTTCCAATAAGGGAGTATGTACAGTTACCTCATCAAGTTCTACTTTCCTCCCACTCACTTCTTTCGAGAGAAACTCCTTCTCTAGAAAGGATCCGAATTTAGCAACGAAAATCTTGCCCTCGGATCTGTGATAGAAGGTGTACCCAACAGTTTCTTTTGGGTATCCTATGAAGACACATTTCTCCGATTTGGGTTCAATCTTATCTGGTTGAAGTTTCTTCACATAAGCATCGCAGCCCCAAATTTTAAGAAACGACAACTTTGGTTTCTTGCCAAACCATAGTTCATGAGGCGTCGTCTCAACGGATTTTGATGGTGCCCTATTTAACGTGAATGCGGCCGTCTCTAAAGCATAACCCCAAAACGATAGCGGTAAATCAGTAAGAGACATCATAGGTCGCACCATATCTAGTAAAGTACGATTACGACGTTCGGACACACCATTTCGTTGTGGTGTTCTGGGTGGCGTGAGTTGCGAAACTATTCCGCATTGTTTCAAATGTAGACCAAACTCGTAACTCAAATATTCTCCTCCACGATCAGATCGTAGAAATTTTATTTTCTTGTTACGATGATTTTCCACTTCACTCTGAAATTCTTTGAACTTTTCAAATGTTTTAGACTTATGTTTCATTAAGTAGATATACCCATATCTGCTTAAATCATCTGTGAAGGTGAGAAAATAATGATACCCGCCACGAGCCTCAACATTCATTGGACCACAAACATCAGTATGTATGATTTCCAACAAATCAGTTGCTCGCTCCATAGTTTCGGAGAACGGCGTTTTAGTCATCTTGCCCATGAGGCATGGTTCGCAAGTACCAAGTGATTCATAATCAAGTGATTCCAAAAGCCCATCAGTATGGAGTTTCTTCATGCGCTTTACACTGATATGACCTAAACGGCAGTGCCACAAATAAGTTGCACTATCATTATCAACTCTGCATCTTTTGGTTTCAACACTATGAATATGTGTATCACTACTATCGAGATTCAACAAAAATAGACCACTCTTCAAGGGTGCATGACCATAAAAGATATTACTCATATAAATAGAATAACCATTATTCTCTGACTTAAATGAATAACCGTCTCGCATCAAACAAGATCCAGATATAATGTTCATTCTCAACGCTGGCACCAAATAACAATTATTTAGGTCTAAAACTAATCCTGATGGTAGATGTAGAGGTAGCGTGCCGACTGCGATCACATCGACTTTGGAACCATTTCCCACGCGCATAGTCACCTCATCCTTAGCCAATCTTCGCTTAATCCGTAGTCCCTGTTTCGAGTTGCAAATATTAGCAACAGAACCAGTATCAAATACCCAGGTGCTACTGCGAGCATTAGTAAGGTACACATCAACAACATGAATATCACATATACCTTTGTTCAGTTTGCCATCCTTCTTATCCGCCAAATACTTGGGGCAGTTCCGCTTCCAGTGTCCAGTCTGCTTGCAGTAGAAGCACTCAGTCTCAGGCTTAGGTCCAGACTTGGGTTTCTTCTCTTGAGCAACAACTTGTTTGCTGTTCTTCTTGAAGTTCCCCTTCTTCTTCCCTTTGCCCTTTTTCCTGAAACTGGTGGTCTTGTTAACCATCAACACTTGATGCTCCTTCTTGATTTCTACCTCCGCGGCTTTTAGCATTGCGAAGAGCTCGGGAATAGTCTTGTCCATCCCTTGCATATTATAGTTCATCACGAAGCTCTTGTAGCTTGGTGGCAGTGATTGAAGAATTCTGTCAATGACACTATCATCAGGAAGATTAACTCCCAGTTGAATCAAGTGATTATTATACCCAGACATTTTGAGTATGTGTTCACTGACAGAACTATTCTCCTCCATCTTGCAGCTATAGAACTTATTGGAGACTTCATATCTCTCAATCCGGGCATTTGCTTGAAATATTAACTTCAACTCCTGGAACATCTCATATGCTCCATGACATTCAAAACGTCGTTGAAGACCCGGTTCTAAGCCGTAAAGCATGGCACACTGAAATATCGAGTAGTCATCAGCTTTGCTCTGCCAGACGTTCTTAACGTCGTCAGTTGCATCAGCAGCAGGCCTGGCACCCAGCGATGCTTCCAGGACGTAATTCTTCTGTGCAGCAATGAGGATAATCCTCAGGTCACGGACCCAGTCCGTGTAATTGCTACCATCATCTTTCAACTTTGCTTTCTCAAGGAACGCATTAAAATTCAACGGAACAACAGCACAAGCCATCTATCTACAACAAACATAGACAAGCAAAATACTATCAGGTACTAAGTTCATGATAAATTTAAGTTCAATTAATCATATTACTTAAGAACTCCCACTTAGATAGACATCCCTCTAATCTTCTAAATGATTACATGATCCATATCAACTACACCATGTCCGATCGTCACGTGAGATGGAGTAGTTTCAGCGGTGAACATAAATATGTTGATCATATCTACTATATGATTCACGCTCGACCTTTCGGTCTCCGTGTTCCGAGGCCATATCTGTTATATGCTAGGCTCGTCAAGTTTAACCTGAGTATTCCGCGTGTGCAACTGTTTTGCACCCGTTGTATTTGAACGTAGAGCCTATCACACCCGATCATCACGTGGTGTCTCAGCACGAAGAACTTTCGCAATGGTGCATACTCAGGGAGAACACTTCTTGATAATTTTAGTGAGAGATCATCTTAAAATGCTACCGTCAATCAAAGCAAGATAAGATGCATAAAGGATAAACATCACATGCAATCAATATAAGTGATATGATATGGCCATCATCATCTTGTGCTTGTGATCTCCATCTTCGAAGCACCGTCGTGATCACCATCGTCACCGGCGCGACACCTTGATCTCCATAGTAGCATCGTTCTCGTTACGCCATCTATTGCTTCTACGACTATCGCTACTGCTTAGTGATAAAGTAAAGCAATTACAGGGCATTTGCATTTCATACAATAAAGCGACAACCATATGGCTCCTGCCAGTTGCCGATAACTTCGGTTACAAAACATGATCATCTCATACAATAAAATATAGCATCACGTCTTGACCATATCACATCACAACATGCCCTGCAAAAACAAGTTAGACGTCCTCTACTTTGTTGTTGCAAATTTTACGTGGCTGCTACGGGCTTAGCAAGAACCATTCTTACCTACGCATTAAAACCACAATGATAGTTCGTCAAGTTAATGCTGTTTTAACCTTCGCAAGGACCGGGCGTAGCCACACTCGATTCAGCTAAAGTGAGAGAGACAGACACCCGCCAGCTACCTTTAAGCACGAGTGCTCGTAACGGTGAAACCAGTCTCGCGTAAGCGTACGCGTAATGTCGGTCTGGGCCACTTCATCTCACAATACCGCCGAACCAAAGTATGACATGCTGGTAAGCAGTATGACTTGTATCGCCCACAACTCACTTGTGTTCTATTCGTGCATATGACATCTACGCATAAAACCTGGCTCGGATGCCACTGTCGGGGAACGTAGTAATTTCAAAAAGTTTCCTACGCACACGCAAGATCATGGTGATGGCATAGCAACGAGAGGGGAGAGTGTTGTCCACGTACCCTCGTAGACTGTAAGCGGAAGCGTTATGACAACGCGGTTGATGTAGTCGTACGTCTTCACGATCCGACCGATCCAAGTACCGAACGTACGGCACCTCCGAGTTCAGCACACGTTCAACTCGATGACGATCCCCGGACTCCGATCCAGCAAAGTGTCGGGATGAGTTCCGTCAGCACGACGGCGTGGTGACGATGATGATGCTCTACCAGTGTAGGGATTCGCCTAAACTCCGCGACGATATGACCGAGGTGGAATATGGTGGAGGGGGCACCGCACACGGCTAAGGAACGATCCATAGATCAACTTGCGTCTCTAGGGTGCCCCCTGCCCCCGTATATAAAGGAGCAAGGGGGCAGGCCGGCCGGCCCTAGGGGGCGCGCCAAGGAGGGGGGAGTCCTCCTCCTAGTGGGAGTAGGACTCCCCTTTCCTAGTCCCACTAGGAAGGAGGAAGGGGGAAGGAAAGAGAGGGAGAGGGAGAAGGAAAGGGGGGGGGGGGGTCGCGCCCCCTCCCCTAGTCCAATTCGGACTCCTCATGGGGGGGGCACCACCTCCTAGGCTGCTGCCCTCTCTCTCCCCTCAGGCCCACTAAGGCCCATTACTTCTCCCGGGGGGTTCCGGTAACCCTCCGGCACTCCGGTTTTCTCCGAAAACGTCCGAAACACTTCCGGTGTCCGAATATAGTCGTCCAATATATCAATCTTTATGTCTCGACCATTTCGAGACTCCTCATCATGTCCGTGATCACATCCGGGACTCCAAACAAACTTCGGTACATCAAAACTTATAAACTCATAATGAAACTATCATCGTAACGTTAAGCGTGCGGACCCTACGGGTTCGAGAACTATGTAGACATGACCTAGAACTATTCTCGGTCAATAACCAATAGCGGAACCTGGATGCCCATATTGGCTCCTACATATTCTACGAAGATCTTTATCGGTCAAACCGCATAACAACATACGTTGTTCCCTTTGTCATCGGTATGTTACTTGCCCGAGATTCGATCGTCGGTATCCAATACCTAGTTCAACCTCGTTACTGGCAAGTCTCTTTACTCGTTACGTAATGCATCATTCCGTAACTAACTCATTAGCTACATTGCTTGCAAGGCTTATAGTGATGTGCATTACCGAGAGGGCCCAGAGATACCTCTCCAACAATCGGAGTGACAAAACCTAATCTCGAAATACGCCAACCCAACATGTACCTTTGGAGACACCTGTAGTACTCCTTCGTAATCACCCAGTTACGTTGTGACGTTTGGTAGCACCCAAAGTGTTCCTCCGGTAAACGGGAGTTGCATAATCTCATAGTTACAGGAACATGTATAAGTCATGAAGAAAGCAATAGCAATATACTAAACGATCAAGTGCTAGGCTAACGGAATGGGTCATGTCAATCACATCATTCTCCTAATGATGTGATCCCATTAATCAAATGACAACACATGTCTACGGTTAGGAAACATAACCATGTTTGATTAATGAGCTAGTCAAGTAGAGGCATACTAGTGACGTTATGTTTGTCTATGTATTCACACATGTATCATGTTTCCGGTTAATACAATTCTAGCATGAATAATAAACATTTATCATGATATGAGGAAATAAATAATAACTTTATTATTGCCTCCAGGGCATATTTCCTTCAATTCCCACGACCCCGCCGCAAAGCTAGTTCTAGCAGCAGCGCGTTAATTGGAAGTATGATACTGCTAGGTCGTTTAGCAGTAGCGCCTTTCCCTATAGAGAGCTACTGCTAAAACTAGCTATCTCCCACCACCCACGCTCTCCTCTATCCGATCCACTCACACACACACTCACTCAATCTCCCCCTCAACCCCCCCGCCGGTCCTCCCCCGCCGGCAGCCGTCGCCTACCCATCCTCCCTCTGCGCCGCCGTCACCTCCTTCTTCTCGCTGGACTCGGTACCGCCCTCCTCCTCCGTCCTCCCTCCACTCGCTGCTGGCCGGCCCCTCCTTGCTCCGCCCTTCCTCCTCTGTCCTACTCTCTCCTCCCCCCTCCAGTCGCCCCTCCTTCTCCCTCCTCCCTCCTCCATCCACAACCCATCCTCCCTGCTACATTTTGATTTAGTTGGCTAGTTCATATGCAACATTTTGATTTAGTTCATATGATTTAGTTGATTTAGCTGGCTAGTTCATATGCAACATTTTGATTTAGTTCATGTGATTTATTTGATTTAGTAGGCTAATTGATTTAGTTGATTTAGAACATTTTCATCTAGTTGATTTAGTAGGCAAGTTGTTTTAGTAGGCTTTAGTTGATCTATAGAACATTTTGATTTAGTTGATTTAGTTGATTTATAGAAGATTTTGATTTAGTTGATTTAGTACGCTAGTTGATAGCTCTGAATATTTGGCACCACCTAGCTAGATCTTAGGATTACAATTGTCCATCAAATTGCTTCTCGCGGAAGAAGAATCAAATTGCTTCTCGCGAAAGATTTGGCATTTGCCTGCTAGCTGTTGGTTTTATTCTAGAAGGTGTTAGTAAGCTATGAAATTATAACTGAAGAAGAACCAAAAATATCACATGCTACTGTTTTTCTTTCGTGTGAAGTGGATAGTTAATCCTTTGCTCATATTGCTCTAGGAAAATGGCGCCACCACCACCACCATGTCGACTGTGCAAGTCAAGATGCGCCAGTAGCCTTGCAACTGGCAAGCTGTTCGGCATCTACTTCCAGCCGAGTTTTCCTCATGCGGCGGTAAGAAATTATATGAAATGTAACAACTATTTTATTTTTAGTGTTGGCATTACTGCATTGTGTCATTTTAATTTTTTTACACAGATTGTCCCATGCAATGTGAGGTTGAAATTCAACAAGCTGACAGGAGACACTGTGACATTTGAGGCTCCTGGGGGGGGGGGCGTACACTACGGAGGTCGAGAAAGGACGCAATATGTCGCACATTGGAGGAGATGGATGGGCCCGTTTCCTCGCCCGCATGCGTCTTATTGGTGGTGAGCTGATCAGCTTCTCCTTCAGAGCAGAAAGACCCAAGCTAGTTGTCATTTATATCAACCTGGTGGAAGATGATGAAGATAATGAGGACCTACTCGATGAAGATGATGAGGACCCACTTAATGAAGCCATCTTAGCTCAAAGAATGAGGCTGAGCGAGGAGGAGGTGTGCAACCTATGGGAAGTTCCGCCATGTGATGACTTTGTCGGGGTGCCATTCATGACCCGCCTGACAAGTACCATGGTCGATCGACATGATATGTTATGTTATACTTACAAATGCAAATTATCCGATGATATTCTTAGTGTAGAGTCCAATGATGCTGTGTGGAATCTAGTCGATGATATGCTTTAGTGTAGAGTCCGGTCATGTGCTTATTAGTGTAGAATCTAAGGAACTATTAATAGTGTAGATAATCCATATATACTTATTAGTAGACTTCATGCTTAGTACAAATGTGTAGTATTGTGTCTTTTGATAGTGTAGAAATCTATAATTAATAGAAATATATTTGCAAGAGTATGTGCGAGGCTATTTATTAGTTGATATGTTTTTCTTAGTCAGAAATTGGCAAAGAGCCTATCTGTGAGTTGTGGTATCGAGCCTGATGAAGAAGGCTCAGCTGGACTACGCCTTACCTCAAGGGGCTCCGTCACAACCTGTACTTACCGCATGGACACGGACGGTTGCACACACTTAAACTCAGTTGGGAGGAAGAGATTCCTCATTGGCAAGAATCTTCGTGTTGGATAGGCCATCCTAATTACTATAAGGAACACCCATTGCCCAGGCTTGAGGATGATGATCGTCGTCGATATCATCTAGAACTACATATGATGATCGTCGTCGATATCATTTAGAACTACATATGATGATCGTCGTCGATATCACCTAGTACTGCTTGAGGATGCATGTTGACTATATATTAAATTGTTATCTAGTACTCCCTCCGTTCCAAATTACTCGTTGTGGTTTTAGTTCAACGACGAGTAATTTGGAATAGAGGGAGTACTACCTAGTACCTATAATGCTTTATGAAATTGATATCTAGTAGTACCTAGTATCTAGAAATTGTAGTTTATTGAAACTGAAACAGGGTAGGAAGTGGGGGGAGGGGGGATGATGAAAGATATAGCAGTAGCGAGGGGCTAGGAAACCGCTACAACTAATTAATAGTAGCGCATTCCAGAAAAGCGCTGCTGATATAGTCAACAGTAGTAGCACGGGTGCGGACCGCGCTACTACTAACAGTTAGTTGTAGAGTCGTAGTAGTAGCGTGGCTGCCCGTGCTGTTGATAGCCTCAAAACCCGCGCTACTACAAGGGTTTTCCCTAGTAGTGATCAGCGAAGAACAAAGTGCTTTCGTCCCTGGACGCCTTATTACAGATAACGTGTTGGTTGCGTAAGAGAGTATCCACATGATGAAAAGGAGGAAGAAGGGACATAATTATTGTGTGCGGTTAAGCTTGATATGATGAGAGCTTATGACCGCGTTGAGTGACACTATCTTGAAGCAATATTGTTGCGGCTCGGCTTCAGTATGAGTTTCACTAGATTAATCATGAAGTGTGTCTCCTCAGTACGATTTCCAGTTCGTGTCAATGAAGAGCTACTGCCTTACTTCACACCAACGAGGGGTTGTCGTCAAGGTGACCCCATATCACCTTATTTATTTCTGTTGTGTGCGGAAGGCTTTTCCTCATTGTTAAAATTCTACAATGGAGGAGTTGTTGATAGGGGGTTGCGAGTGAGTTACATATCTCCTTGGGTCACCCATTTACTGGTTGCGGACGACAGCCTTATCTTCATCAATGCAAACAATATGAGTGTTATTCATCTGAATGAGATTCTTCGAGTTTATGGTGAAGCCTCGGGGCAATGTGTCAATAGAGAAAAAAGCTCAATTTATTTAAGCTCTAACTCGCCATCATCTCTGAGGCAACTATTGAAGGCTACTTTGAACATCCAGGTGGAAGCCTTCAGTGAAAAATATTTGGGCCTACCCACCGCTGTTGGTCGGATCACAAGCGGTACTTTTGATCATGTCAACGAGAGGGTGCGTTCCAAGATCCAGGGTTGGTCAGAGAGGTTACTTGCTTGTGCGGGGCGTGATACTTTTTTGAAATCGATAGCCCAAGCAATTCCCACTTTTCCTATGAGTACCTTTCTGCTTACTAAGAAAGTTTGCAAGAGTCTGACTTCACCCATGGCCAAATATTTTTGGAGCAGCTCTCTTGATAAGAAGTCATTGCATTGGGTGTCATGGAAGGATTTGGCAACACCCAAGTGCAAGGGGGGCATGGGATTTCGAGATCCTCACTTATTTAACCTTGCAATGCTCGGAAAGCACGGATGGCGGTTTTTGACTAACCTGAATTCCCTATGCGCAAGAGTATTGAAAGGAAGGTATTTCCCCGATACTAAGTTTATGCAGGCCTCTGCACCCAAGTTGGCTTCTTCCACCTGGAAGGCGATTATAGCAGGGAGGGAAGCGCTAAGAACCGGGCTGATCACCCGTGTTGGAGATGGCAGTTCTATCTCGATCTGGACTGATAAACGGATTCCAGGAACGATTAGTATGACACCTGTTTCACGACGACCGAACACTGACCTTCATCTAGTGTCGGAGCTTATTAATTCTCATAACTGGGCGTGGATGCAGGATCTGATCAGAGAAAAATTCGTTGCTTCTGATGCTGCGGCCATTCTTAACATTCCTATCCGGTTGGGCGGTGACAATGATTTTCTTGCTTGGGCATTCAAAAAATCAGGCAACTACACTGTCAAAACAGCGTATCGATCTCTTGTGACTCAGAACGAGCGTTCGGCTCTAGAGGAAGGGACGGCTACCGGAACCTCATTGAATGATCAACAGTTGTGGAAAGCCCTGTGGAAGTTGAATGTTATCCCAAAAGTCAGAGTGTTTTGGTGGAGAGTGCTTCGAGGGATTCTGCCTGATGAAGCAACACTCAATCATCGACACATTGCAGATGCTCGTCAATGCAAAGTCTGTCTCGCAACAAATGAGGATCTGAAGCATGCATTATTACATTGCCCGCACGCTCAAAACTTCTGGGTAGAGGCCTGTGCGTGGTTTGGACTGCGGCTGCCCAACCTTCATTCGGAATCATGGGCACGTGACATTACGTGCGCCCCATGTTTCTCTTCTGACGACCGAGCAAAGATCACAACTATCATGTGGTCTATTTGGCATTCCAAGAACCGCATCAAGCATGGAGAAGAGGGTAGAGACCCGGTGTCTACCATGCGGGCTACCAAGGAGGCCATTGCACTCCTTCATCTACCTCGCAAAGATGCACAAGTTTCGCCTGGATTCGGCTACCGTCCGCCTGACGAGGGCTTTGTCAAGATCAACACTGACGGCGGACTCAATCTAGCGGACGACCAGGGGGGGGGGGGGGGGGGATGGAGTCGCTCGGTCTCCCTCGGCCCTGCTTGGTGCGTGGTGCAAGCCATACTCCGGGATCATAGATCCCCTGATCATGGAGGGTCCCTCCTTACGTGATGGTGTTCGTTTTGCTACTCTCCGAGGTTTCTCCCATGTGATAATGGAAGTAGACTGCTTGGAGTTGGTGACACTATGGAATTCTCGCCACAATTTTCGATCTATTGTGGCCTACTTAATAGATGAGATAGGAGAGCTTAGTACTTACTTTACATCTTTTGATATTTGCCATGTATGTAGATCAGCTAATCTTCCTGTGCCTCTTTGTGCGAAGCGTGCTTGTGCACTAGATGTAACAGATAGCTGGATGGATGAAACTCCAAGCTTTTTGATGACCAGCCTATTGGCTGACTCATCCAAGAATGCTTTTCGATGAATAAAGCTCTCCAATTAGTCTGAAAAATTTTTACCAGCATAACCAACCAGCGATGCAGGGTAGCACTTACCACACCACACGTCACGCTACCACCCGATCCAATTCATGAGGATGTCGATGGGTCACACACACGCGGAGAGATCAATAATTTTCAGCACGAGACAGCTCCACGTGCAGATATATATACTCATGGACCATCTCCCATTTACACTTTAACATCAAGGTAAGGTCTGCCTGAGGCCGAATTCCGGGCGGATGGGTCAGACAGACCTACCGCGTAGCCGTACCGTGCTAATAAAATACTTCCTTCGTCCCAAAATTTTTGTTTTAGGTTTGTCTACATACGAATACATCTTATCATATTTTAGTGTTAGATACATCCGTATCTAAATAAATCTAAGGCAAAAAATTTTAAGACGGAAGGAATATCAAATTCACGTGTATTATTGACCTGTCACCTCTGCCATGTATGCATGCACCAGCACCTGGGTGTGAAACGAGAAGCACAGGAGACGGGGTATTGCCCATCACATCGCCGCCGTCCTCCGTCTCCGTGCTGTGGCTTCCGCGTACGTCTTGTCGGACCAAGCTGTGTTGTCACGTAGCAAGCCTGTATACATATACATGATTAAATATCTAAAAATATCATCCAGCTATAGCTAAGCTAGAGATGCAGGGTAGCACGTAACACACGTCGCGTACTCGCCTAGGCCATTTCCAATTCAGAAATTCAATCATTTCAAGCGTGAAGAGATGTCGAATTCAGCTGTATCTGCATCCACTTCCCGATCGATTGTGCATGGTCGGCAGCCACTCCATCTATCCCGTCCGCATACATAATATCGTCTCTCTCTCTCTCCCACCCCCTTCCTTTTTGTGTTGTCTTGATTAGAATACCTACTAAACTTTAGAGCACTCCACCATGAAAACCAAACTGTAGCACCAGCCTTTAGCAGCTTGTCTTATATTTGGTCAGTTATTTTCGGAGCTTTTTAAGTGAAAATAAGCATAAGCTAAAAATAACTAGTATAACTTTTGCCTAGCTTATTTTCTAAGCCCACGTCTTTCCACCATGATAGCAAAAAAAAAAAAGGAAAAAAGGTACTTCCCGATCTTCTGGTTAGGTCATATACTCCTATGGCTAGAAAATGTCCGTAACTTTCCTCATGTTTCATTCAAATTGCAATTACACCCTCTGCAGTGCTTGACTCAACTTCCTTTGGCTAGATTTATTGTGCATCGCCGCCGCTTAACACCTCTTGGTGCTCCCTCGCAACATCCCCCCCCCCCCCCCATCCCCCGGGGGACCTCTTTGCCTTAGCCTCTGACTGGTGTTATGCTCCACATCCGCTTTCGACCGGTTTTGTGCTCCTCCCAACCTTGCCTCGGCCTCCCATCAGGCCCCACCTCCCTCGCCTCCTTTGACTAGCCACAATGGGTAGTAACATAGAGTAGTAACATGAGCATACTATCTCTAGTGGTGAGTAACATATGTGTGGTAACATGCAACACTTCATTTATTAAGCTATAGACTCAATTTGCCTTCATATGTGTGATGTTACTCATACTACTAGCCACAATGGTAAGTAACATACACATACTAGTAACATACACATATCCTTAGACTATGTTACTACCTTTATAGTGGGAAGTAACATAAGTGTGGTAATATGCAAAACTTCATTTATTAGATTATAGACTCATATTGCATTGGGACATGTGATGTTACAGTAACTAGCTAAGTTACTATAACTACCTCTCTCCTCATTAACTCACTGCCACATAAGCAAATTTATTGAGTTGGACTCCATGTTACTGCTGAAGTTACTCCCACTATGGCTAGTCTTAGTAACTAGTTATGTCACCACATGTCTCTCTTTCTTCATTTATTGTTTGCCACGTCATCTACTTTATCTAAATATGTATGATGTTACTATCTATGCTACTCTCACTGTGGGTAATGTGACTGTTATGTTCATTTCCAACGCAGGTCCAATGTGTTGTCATGTTTATTTCTTCAAGAACACGCATGAGCTTTGGGTGTCATTTCTTTAAGGCCTCATTTGGTTGCCGTGGATCCGGGGGGGGGGGGTCCCGGCCTTATCCCTGGGGGAATAAGCCACAGGCCGAGTTGACCCGGGGCAGCCCACGGCGTCATTTGGTAGCACACCGTCGAGAGGGACCCCTACCCTTTCCACGTCCCTTCCCCGGGAGCGATTCCCTGATCTCGTCAGGTCGGGCAGGAAATCCTCGAGAACCGACGACGCCGACTCTATCCTCCCGAGCTTGTGCCTCCGGCAGCCACCCGCGCCTCCGGCCAAGAGCTTCTCCCCCCGCCGGCGACGTCACCTCCTCCCTCCTGCCAGGATCCTCTGCCCGGTGATGGCGCCGGCCCAGAGGTTGGTTTTTACTTCCAGCGAGATCGACTACCCCTCGCAGCTCATTTCTCCTCAGGCGAACAGCAATGAGCTAGCAGTCACCTTCCTCGTCCTTCGAGCCAAGTTAGCCCGCTCTTCTTCCTCGTCCACTACTACCACCTATTTGATGCCTCGGTTAGCACTGATGATATTGCTCCAGATCCACGAACCTGAGCCGCCTTTCCTCATTTTACAGCTAATCAGAATCTTGGAACTCTCCTACCATTATCAAATTAACGGTGAGCACAATCTCTTCCTTTCACTTCTCCCCCCTAGATCTGCATGGTGTTTTGATTGGTCAATTGGCTCTTGTGATTGATTGTGAGGTCTGATGCTATATTTTGGATCTTTCAAGGAACATTTATCTTGTTTGGACTCTTGTTACTACAGAGGAGAGCATTGCCTAATGTGTGGCAGTTTGTCTACAGAAGTTAGATTATTGGCTGCATACATTATAATTTAGGTGCAATTCAGAAGAATGTGGCAAATGCAGTGGATTTGCTGCATTTAATTACTGGTGAGTCTTGTGAACTTTGGTTTAGGCAAGTTAATTGCTTTTGTGTAGACAGGCAAATACTAAACGTTTTTCTTTTGTTAGATCCTTATGGCAGTACATACTACAATTGTTTATTTTTATGCTTTTTTTCATAGTTATAAATTTTCTATTTTTAGTTTTGGTATCCTCTGCAATTAAATTCACCATGGCATACTTTTTAGACAGCCTGTGCAGTTACATGCCATTATGCATCATACACTTTGCATAGCTCAATACTCTTCTTGTATCTATGGATATCATGATCTATTGATGTCAAGTTTGTTTCACACATGACAAAGGACACAACACCAAATAAATCGAGAAATATTCATCAACACCACTGACTTATGTCTTAGACTTTATTGGTTGAAGGAGGAAATTTCTGCGATGGAGAGAACATAACGTGTGTAGACAGTTCATCTTATATTTTCTTGTTTTGCACTACATCCATCTTATCTTTATTTATTTTGCACCATTATTGATTGGAGTTTTATCTGAACCTGAGTTTTACCTGAACCTGAATTTTATCCATCTGACTGTTTGTAGATCCACGAGCCTTTGTTTCTGAACTCTGCCCATTCTTTCCTTTGCAATAACATGAGTTATTTTGAATTGATCATTTGATGTTACCCTAGCAGTGCCTCCATAGAAAATGAAATCTAGTTGATGTTATCCTTTGATCAACTTCTGCAAACATAAGGAACTAGTTGGTCTCACTCCAATAATACATGGATTACCATTTGGTCTATGTGTTTAGATGAGGGTCATTATATACATCTGCAGATTGGCATTTATCATTCAGATTTTCAACTTACATTTTCAAGGTATGTGATTTGATTTATCTGGAGGTAAGTTGTGCTTTCTGTCGGTTGCAATTACTATATGTTCCAAGTTGTGGCAACAATACTTCGGAATTTTTTTTGTAATCATTCCGCTAGAGTAGTATTTTTTTTATTATATGATTGCAGAAGTTGTATATGGATGTACTGCGGGCACCAAGAAGAAAGGGTAGTATATGGATGTACTGCCCCCCCCCCCCCCCCCCCCCCCCCCAAAGAAGAAAAAACTGGGGGCACGATAAATTTATCCTAGACACTATGAGGTTTTGTGGAACTCGGCTCGTGTAACTGTTGAGGTGGGGTGAATTATTTCGTAATTTTGCTAATTATTTTTGCATTTCATGTTTCCTAATTTATACGTATAATCTATAATCTCAGTAGTTTAGTAGGCTAATCCCTATTTCTTAACAATAAGATCGTTGTAATTGAATTATCGGCTTAAGAGTGTCACCAGCGGTCGCAAAAGTTATTTTTTGTTCTGCTGTATTAGTGTTAAGATCTGTATGAGTATGTCTTAGTCAGTATTGGTTTCAGATAACCAATCTGGACTTGCCATTGGGGTCTTTTTCGGCGATTTTGACTTTTGCACATAAAAGATCGGAACTGAAATGCCATTGCGATTTGTATTATCATGTCATATTAGAATCTGTTAATAATTTCTCATATGCTTCTCTTTCCCAGCTTATGATCCTTCATTTGTATAAATCAGGGGGGCTACACTTCTGAGACGAGGCTACAACACAATTTTTGTTGGAGTCAGCTACATTCTTACACCTCTAGCTCACGAAGGTCGTAGTCCCATTTGGATCGCCACTCAGCATGAGTGGAGTGACACTTGATTTCTTGTTCTGTATTAGAGTACCTAAGAAATGTTGCCTCTCTATGTTATGTGACATCTTTAGTTCTGACTATATTCTCATGAGTGTTCGAAGATGATAGTGTAAATCAGTGATTATTTATACATTTGCAAATTCCTTGATTTTCTGTGATTTATAGAATTATATGTAATGTCTTGAATATATTTGTGTTTTTTCGTAATTATTCATGGTACTTTTCTGAGCTGTTACAGAATTGATTGTGTAGAATCCTTCATTTTTGTGTTTTTTTAATTTATCTTCTTCTGGGGATTTTGCCCTCTTCCACCTGTTGCCATTTGGTAACGTGGACTTTGGGAGATTTCCCCCGTGGGAGAAGGGGATCCTACCTGACCCTCAAAATCCCCCGATGGGGTTTGCTACCCAGGGCATATTTCCTCGGGCAACCAAATGGGGCCTAAGAGAGAAGAGATGGTCAAATATAGATTATGCTAGGAACATCATATATGTCGGCTTCCAAGCGAATCTCCGTCACAAGGTTCATACAATTACTCATCACACTCTTTGCTTGAATGCTCGTGTCTTCCGCAGAGGGGGAGTTTAATGTTGCCCGCCTAGCCACCTCTGTTATGCTGAGAATTACTGATAGAGAAAACTTCTTCTGCACTCCAGCCATATGTACCGAGCTATCCGCACACCACTCCTGTTGACATTGGCTCTACGCCGCAACCTAGCTAGTTCGAGTATATAGCAAAAAACTATGCCACATTACAGTCTAGGTCTACAAAAAATATCATTTTTTTAATATTTTAAAAAATTACCACAAAAGTGGTCCGCTATTCCAAAAAACCCAAGTGACTGAACCTTTAAGATTTAAGCAAGGCTATGACATGTTTGGCCCACCGTCAGGTTGACTGGTAGATTTGACTGTTAAGTTGACCGTTGATAGGTGGCCCCCACATATTTCTAAAAGGCAATCGGGTCCCTAAAAAAGCAATTAGGTCCCTGTAATTTTTTTCAAAAAAGTAATCGGGTCCTTTTTAAAAAACAAAAAGAATCAATTAGGTCCTGCCGGCGACGAACTCGCCGGAGCCGAGGACACCGGAGGAGCTCGCCGAACACATCGCAAGGCGCTGCAGCTTTAGGTCCGTGCAGTGCCAGAACCAGGGCGACGGTTGCCGCGCCGAGGAGCACAACGAGGCGTGTGCATTAAAGCTCCTCCCCAACGAGCAGTGTTGCGGCTTCGCAGTCGCCCGCCGGCAGGCCGCACGAAGGCATGCCTGCCCCTTGCATGGAGATGAGCTGCGTGCCGCCCACTGCCTGTCGGAGTCGCTGCCTGCTCTGCCTCCTCTCTCCTCCATAGGTGTGCGCGCTCGGGGCTGTGGCGTGCTCGACCGCTCTGGTGGGGGAGGCTCCTGGGCGTGGTGGCCCGAGCAGCACGCAGCGGTGAAGAGCGGCAGCGAGCAGCACGAGGCGACGGCAGCGAGCACCAGCACCTACCAGCGGCGAGCAGCAGTGGCGGCGGCGGGCATCAACAGAAGCACGCAACAGGGGCGGGCAATAGCTACACGCAGCGGCGGCTGGGGTGGGAGTGGGGCTGCTCGCCGGCGCGGTGCTCAGGTGGCCGGGGTGGGGCTGTTCGACGGGACAAAGAAGAAAAGGGAGGAGAAGAAGATGGCATGTGGGCCCCACCCGGTCATAACGGTCAACTAACTGTTTACTTAATGGTGTTGACTTTTTTGCCATGAGCGGGCCCTCCATGTCGTAATCCAGATTAAGACAATAACTATTCGGTCACTTGGGTTTTTTGAAAGGGTCCACCACTTTGTGGTAGTTTTTTTAAAAATTAAAAAAATAACAGTTTTTTGGACGAAAGCCTATAATGTGGTAGTTTTCTATATACTCTAGCTAGTTCCGTCCCGACCGGCTATCCAAAAACCCAGACAATTTCAGTTCATGTGTGGTTTATTTCAGTTCAGTAATATCATAGATTTTTCACCAAATAACTCGTACAATAAGAATAAGATGAGGCAACAAAAGCTACAAGGAGTTGAACTACAGTTTCTCGGTGGTTTATTTCCCAATGTTTCTGTTTGCAAGGGAGTTTAAACCGTTCCCAATGTTTCTGTTTGCAAGGGAGTTTAAACCGTTTCTGTAGAAACTAGAGGAAAAGAACTAACCCATTTTATCGTCCAACATATGGTCAAAAAAGTTCTTGAGGATCATTGAACCAAAGACAGTACGTGGAGATTATATTTTCTGTAGACATATGATACAAAATATCATGTTAAATACACCAATGCGTGGATTTTCTGAAAAGGACGATTACCCCGGCCTTTGCATCTGGGCGATGCATGCAGCCATTTTATTAATTATTCAGAGAGACCTTACAAAGCAATACATCATGTAGTCTGAAGCCACCATTTTAGCAACATCTGTCGCTACCTCTATCCATATGATGAAGGGGTGCCGATACTCCGAGCGTAATACCAAACAAACATCGCACAAATGCCTAACATCTAAAGCCAGATACCCCAACCAAGCCACTCTCATGTGTCATCGCCGCCATCTTCCACCAATCCATCTTTAGAGCAAACTAACGCACCGACCTTGCAAGGCTTCTCTGCCATCGACGCCACCATGACGCCAGACAACATCCTCCTCCTGCGCGAATCCATCTCCGCGCATCGAAAGCCGAGTCTCCACAGCACCACGCCGTCGAGGTCTGTCGCCAACAATGTGTAAGATGAAGCACCGCTCCACCAAAGAAGCCGTCCCCCTGTCCCTTGAGCTCGTGTGCACCTCCAAAAATGACGTTCCCAAGAGGAAAACGACACCAGAGAGCCCCGTCATCCGACCTACTGGTCTAGGGTTTTCCCCAGAGATAGCAGGGAGTGGCCTTGAACTTTTTCACGACGATGCCTTCAAGAAGGGAACAACGTAGACAGCGCCGCCACCGCCGGCCTTGGCAATAGACGATGGCAGGTTTTCATCCAGATCTATTAGAAGAACCTCCATCTCTCGTACATGGACCGCCGCCATCCCTGTCGGGATTAGGACGATCCAGGCCGCCGCTGCCAGATCCCAACAAGGAGAAGCCCCCATCGAGACCCGCCGGCTGACCCGGGGAGGCCGAGCCCGCGCCTGCAGGACCAGATTCGCGCTGGATCCGTGCCCGCGCCGCCGCCTCGAAACCAACCCCACGCGCAGCTGCCACAGCCTGGCCGTCCGCTCGCGTCGCCCGATGCGCCTGCCCCGCATGAACGCCACTCCTCGCGGAGCCGCCGCATCTCGCGCTGCAGCCATGCACTGGGAGGAGTGAGAGGCCCCGCCGCCGCCGACGCGCATCGGGCTTCGCCCGGCGGCACCTTTTGGTGGCGTCGAGAGGAAAGGAGGGCGTAGTAGGCGGCCCCAGGATGTAGGTTAGGGTTCCCCGACGCCGCCCGCGAGCACACCAATGCGTGGATGCTCTTAACTCAGTGGTCAGAGCGCAGTGGTGCCTCCTAGCCGGAGCGGATTTGAACCTCGCTATATACCCAAAATACATTATAGGATGGTATTTGTCGACTAGCTAGGCATTTGTTCCTTAAGACGGCACCTCGCAACTAAGCGACGCAGAGTACGAAATAAGCAGATTTGTGTTTGTTTCTTGCTTTTTAGCAATACCAATTGAACTTTCAAATTGACAACCAAATTACTAGCATGTACTACTGTACTAGCACACGAACAAAACTGTCCCTGGGTGGTGATGATGGTAAACTCTTTTACATGGATCGGTTTACTACATCAAGACGGAAGCAAGCTGCCTGTATTTACAGCTCGCAATACGTACATACGTACACGCGAATCGACACTGGGTCATCACTTCTCCCTCCGTCTCCGCACGGTTGCTGCTTTCATATCATAGCTACACGCGGTCAAGAGCGAAGAGAGAGGATTCATCGATCTCGAAAACATCCTTTCCAAACCCGGCCATCAGGCAGCTCGGATTTTCTTTATTTTGAGAGATCAGAAGGCGCAGCAGGAAGAGAAGAGGCGGCTCCACGCGGCGGATTCGGCATCGGCCCTCCTCGTCCGCCTCCTCCCCCTCAGCTTCTTCCGGGCGGCGGCGTCAACCATGGCGGCGGTGGCGGCTACGTGCACGTACTTCCGCGGCGCGCTGCCGTCCATGCCGCTGAGCAGCTCCCACATGACGTGCACGTCGTCGTACTCGCACGTTCGGACCTCCCTGCGCAGCTCGCCAAGACCTGCAACTCATGGATGAATCACCACTCATCAGCTCCATCGTCCACGATGATAACGGACAGGAGAGGTAGGAGGAGGATGAGGATGAAACTCACCGGTGGATCGACGGAGGCCGAGGCGCCCACGGAGGCCGAGCCAGACCCGCTTTACCGGCACGGCCGCGCGGCGAAGGCAGGGGTACGACATGCTGCGCGCGAGCTCTCTAGCTTGGAGTGTGAAGATTGTAGTGCTGGCCGAGAGAAATTTTTGCCTCTGCCGATCAGCCTATCTGCCCTTGTAGCCGAAGAATTAATCAAGCAAGCTCCAGCACACACACCCTCTCTCTCTCTGTGTCTCTGATTCTGTTTGTGGCGCCCGTTGAGGTCTGCTTTATAGGCGAGCTGGGTGAGAGAGAGGAAGAGGACCGACGCGCTGTAGTTACTGTCTTACCGGACGTACGGCGTCCCTTGCCACTGACCTGACCGTCTGACGTGGACGCGCCGGAGTCCGGCGATTGAGCACGTGGATGGAGCATGAACGGCAGTCGGCGACGCTGGGTACGTCTCTCTGGCCGCGCACTGCGCACCAGCGCGTCTGAACAAGCGGCTTAGGATTAGCTGAACATCACTGTACGTACTCTTCCAATAATTTCTACTCTACTCGATGCCCATTTTGTTTTTTCTACCTACGTGTTCCGTTTTCAGTTGCAGGAAAACGCGCACGGGCCGACGCGTGTCCCGGTAAAAATCTGCCACGGCCAGCAAGCTAGCGCTCCCGGCTAGGATTGGCCAGCCACTGTACGTACTCTTCATAAATAATATTCTCTCCGTAAACTAATATAAAAAAGAGCGTTTAGATTACTGCGTTTAGATTACTACTTTAGTATTGTAAACGTTTTTATATTAGTTTACGGAGGGAGTACATATGATCATTTGATTTCCGAAACAAATTGTTGGTTAATTTGGCCCCTGCTAATACTATTACGATTAGGTAGTACTTTCACTGTAAAGAAATACTATAAGAGCGTTTAGATCTTTACCGAGGGAGCACATGCATGCACGTCACCAGCCGTGATATGGACAGTGGCGACGGGTGCATGATCGATTCCATACATGCATGGAGCCGTGTTAGTGTGGAGGAGAGTTTTTCAACGGTGCGCGGAAACAAATTCGGAATAAACTAGATCTTGTGCACGACTGGTAGCTATCTGAAGCAGCGGCAGAGCGTCCGCCTCCAGTTTCACAAACTTAAAACGTACCTGTCGTCCCCAACTAAAAATAACCGTTACGTGGACCTTCGTGCTGCACACAAAAAAAATGTACACAGCAGACAAAAGGAGCCGGATTTGTTATTCTTCTACGAATCGACTGATGTACTCCACCTGCACCAGGAGTGATTAGTGCTCAATCAGTTATCTCTTCAAAGTGCCCTTTTCGGTCTGTGACGATCTTACCCGTATGGTGCGGAATTATTACTGGGGCTCGGCCGAAGGTAAAAGGAAAGTACATTGGCGCGGTTGGGACCATCTACTACAGCCCAAAGCTAAGGGGGGTGTGGGTTTTCGTGATTTTCGTTTGTTCAACCAAGCGTTGTTAGCACGACAAGCTTGGAGATTGTTAACTAAACCGGATAGTTTGTGTGCTCGAGTTTTGAAGGCAAGGTATTATCCACTGGGCAAATTAGAGGATACAGTTTTCACTGGAAAGGCGTCCTCGTCATGGCAAGCTATCAGTTATGGGTTGGAATTATTGAAGAAGGGTCTCGTTTGGAGAGTTGGCATCGGCAGAAGTATTCGTGTCTGGAGGGATAACTGGATCCCCAGACCTTATTCATATAAACCTATATCCCCCCAGGGTAGGTGTCGGATTCGGTTTGTGTCGGGATTCCTGAACCAGAATGGCTCGTGGAACTATGGGCTTCTAAATGAGTATTTCGTTGAAGCGGATGTACAAGAAATAACAAAGATCAGGGCGTCACCGAGGCTGGATGATGATGTGATAGCTTGGGGCCCTGGGAAATATGGTGTGTTCACTGTAAAATCGGCTTATACTATGGCTTTTGAGGAGGCACACCGCGGCAATGACGTATCATCAAGTTCGTCTCCTTCTGGCCAAAGGAAATGCTGGGATTTCATATGGAAAAGTTGGGCGCCACCGGCGGTGAAGAACTTTGCTTGGAGGCTTGCCACCAACTCGCTTCCAACTTGGCAGAAGAAGAAGAAGATTGGCCTCGAGGTAGTCAGCAGGTGCCCAGTTTGCGGGGTGGAAGAGGAGGAAAATTTCCATCCTTTTGTTAACTGCCAGCTCGGTCTGGACCTGTACATCGCCATGAGCAAGGTATGGATGATTCCAGAGATTGAGTCTATACAAAACAACGGAAAGCAGTGACTTCTCCATGTACTAGCGCCGCTGAACGATGTGGGGCGAATGATGATCATGATGATTTTTTGGAGGAGTTGGTTTGTCCGGAATGAGTTGGTGCATTGCAAGCCTGCTCCGCCTATGGAGGTTTCAGTACGTTTTCTCCAAAGCTACCTGGATACTTTAATTGGGATCAAGCTGAACCCTCGGGCGGACCCAGCAAAAGGCAAGTCCCCTATAGTATATGAAAAACCGAGTGCAGATGATACCAGCTCTAATGTCCCAGAAGAGAAGGGATGGTACCCCCCGGCTCGGGGGTGGATTAAGTTGAACACAGATGGCTCTTTTGTTGCGACCGAGATAGCAGGAGCTGGAATGATCCTGCGTGATCATCGTGGAGGTGTTATTTTCTCTTCATGCAGGGCCCTGTACTCTTGTAGAGATGCCTTGAAGACCGAACTATGTGCATGCATGGAAGGCATTTCATTGGCACTTCAACGCAGTGACCTTCCTATAGTGGTGGAGCTGGATTCACTAGAGGTTGCTACGATGATTTCATGTGAGGCTGTTGATCGCTCAATCTATGCATCCATCGTCAAGGAGATAAAGTACTTATTGTCACTTAGACAAACTTGTATTACTCATGTTGTTAGAACTCAGAATAAAGCTAGTGATAGATTAGCAATGTTTGCTAGATCTCAAGGTAGGACCATGACCTGGCTTGGAGCTGGCCCGGATGAGGTGATGAACATTGTTACCCTCGATTGTAAGAACACCTTGATTGAGTAATACAAGTTTTGATCCCGCAAAAAAAAAAGTTATCTCTTCCTCATGCCCTCTGTAATTTCCTTTCTTCTACGGTACTCCCTCCAATCTAAAATAACTACGGTTACCTTTTAAGATATCACATGCATGCATGCTATGATTGGTGTTACTTGTCCTGTTGCGACTTGCGATGACCGGGGTTGCAGCTAAATCAGGTGTGGCAGTCTGCATGATCCAACTAGTAGCAGTACTGTTCTCTTCCTTGATCCAATCATGCAATCGTGTCGTGTCACACATGGCCTCTATTTCCAAAGTTACAGGATGGTGTGGCCCATATCATAAAGCACGACTTGATTGCTGGTTTGGGTGCACACGTGACTCGTCATGGTGAGGTTGCCCGACAATATTTGTGAACGGGAAACGTTTATACCCGGCGCACCGGCCGAGTGTTCCGCCGGTCGCGCACGGGCCGCTCGATTCGAGTTGATCGCACGGCTACGAAATAGCTAACAAACCACGTGCTACCCTCTTTCACGCCCACATCCTTTCCAAAGGGCCCACATGCACCAAACTTATCTTCTCGCGTGAGACAATGTCATCCACTGATTTCTTTTCTTCCCCACCAGATCCCATGGCTTTCCTCATCTCCGGTAGTGCTCAGCGCCGACCACCGCCGCAGCCCCGGCGCTACGAGTGCCAACCGGGTTCCTCCTCCTTCTTCTTTCCCATCCCCACCTCTGCCATGGCTTTTCCTCCTTCTCCTTCTCCTTCATGTCCACCATCATCGCACTACAAATCCGTCGTAGATCCGACGAGGTGCTGCCCTTGGACGGCGCCGCGACGGCCGCCACGCCGTGATCCGAGCTCCAACCCAGGGGGGGTGCTGGAACCGGCAAGGGGTGGTGCTGCAACCGCCCTCACCTGAAAGCTGGAAGTTTTTGGTGCTACAATCCTAGGCCGCAGTATCGGGGACGGCGGCTACGTTGTGCTACAACGGGCGGACAAGATGCTGGAACCGACCTCGGTGGGAGCTGCGACCAGCGGAAATTTTTGCTTCATCCGGGTTTTTGTTTTGCTGGAACTAGAGGATTTTTTTGCTACCATCATCTATGAATTTGGCTGGATCCGGTGCTCATTTTTTTGCTACCATTGTTTTAGTTTTTGCTAGAACTAGCACCAATTTTTGCTACCATTGTCTTTGAGTTTTGCTGGAACCAGATGATTATTTTTGCTACCATTGTCTTAGTTTTTGCTGGAACTAGCACTATTTGTGCTACTATCGTCTTTGGATTTTGCTGGAAACAATGTATTTTTTTGCTACCACCGGCTTTTGCTGCAACCTTCGTCAATCAGCGATGATGATTTTCTTGCAACCATCGCCGATTTTTGCTACAACCGGCAAATATTTTTGCTACGTCCATTCATGGCGAGTCGCGACCCGCGGTGACGATGACGTCATTTTTGCTGCAACCGCCGTTGTGTTTTGCTACGACCGACAAGTTTTTTTGCTACATCCGCTTTTATGGTGCGTTTGGTGCCTTTTGTGTCGCGGAAACTCATGCAGTCGACGGCAAGGCCGGGGCAACGCATCGGAGTGCTGCAACCATGGAACGCCGGTGGGAAAAGTTGCCATCAGTCGAGGGGGAAGTTGCAACCGGTCAACGATGGGATTTGCAGCAAAAATTGAGAGCGGGGGAGGTTCCCCAGCAAGCACCGTGGGCCGGAGACGATGTGCAGCCTCGCCGTTGTGAGAGGCGGCGATCTGGTGAGCTTCGCCGTCTCGTTCCCGTCCTGGATGTTTCTCTCCCGATTTGAGATTAGGAGGTGGGGAAGAGAGTTGTGGGCACGGGGAATACGAAGTAGGGACATTATTCTTCGATCTGACGGTTTCCGTACATCGCATCTAACGGCCACGGTTGGACCGGCCCAAAGTTTGGGCTGGCTGACCGGCGCAGAGTACTGGCCTTTGTGAACGGAGGGAACAGTATATATATACATCCTACGTGTGTATGTTTCCAGTATTTTATAAAACTAAATGGGAAATGATTAAGACCATCCGACAGATAACAATGCGTGCGTCGGCCGCCATCCTGGCCGTTGGATCTGATTTAATGAGATAGCTAGGACCAACGTATTATCAGACTAAGTTTTGCAACACAGTTGTTGTTGCAATCTCCCCACCGCAACAATTGGTGTGTTGCGAGATCTGGATCTGGATTGCTTTGAGCGCAATCATCACACGTGCTCCTCCCGAGCTCTCTGTCAAGCACACACCTCCTTGCGTTGCTCCGACCATCACCACCAACGCTCGCCGCCGGCAACACGCCGACGAGGTTGTCGGCGTAGGCGCCGCCGCCGCCGCCGCTGCCCGCCTCCACCATGAGCATAGGCCGTCGCGGTGCGCCCGAACTCAAGCTGCATCAGCCATCCCGAGGAAGCACCGGCGTCCAGGTCCATCACGGGGAGCTGCATCCACCATGACCCAACCGTCTCAAGGGAGCACCGTCCTTTGTTTCGGCTGACGTGGTCGTTGCTTGCTGCTCGATGTCCAACGAGTTTATGCAACAAGGTCTTTGTTGCAAAAAAAAAACAGTAACAAGATCTTTGTTGTCAAAAAGAATAAATTCCAACGAGACCTATGTTGCAAAAAAATATAAATTGCAACAAGATCTCTGTTGCAAAATAGCTGTAACAAGATATCAGTTGCAAAAATAATTTAGAACTTGACCTAGGTTGCAAAAAAAATTGTAACATAACCTTGTGTTGCGGAAATTTTCTGCAACTTGACATGTGTTGCAATGATAGAAGATAATCCTTGGCCGCTTAATCCATCAGACTGGGCGACTCCCGAGGCGGCGGATCTTTTAAAAAGATCCACCGGCCTATGCATAGCAGTGCCCAAATTAAATTTTGTTTTTTAAAAGGGAAACATTGAGCGTCAACTAGCTAGAAACAATCGACGCATCCGGCTCCTCCTTTAAGCGCCACGTGCCCTCAAGGCCTCATTTAAGGAAACATGAGTTATCTCTTAGTACAGAAACATCGCGCTCCTCTCTCCGTCTCTCGTCCCTATTTTTCTGCAGCATTAACTAACTATGTTGCAAAAGTTCTTGTACAACACCACCCTTGTTGCAAAAAAGAAGTGGACACAAAACAAAATCTGCATCACGACCTCTGTTGCAAAAAAAAAATCCCGCAACAGAACCTATGTTGCAAAATAATATCTCACAACACAACCTATGTTGCAAAAAAATCCGCGAGGAAATCTATTTTGCAAATGTTTCCGCAATAAGATCTTTGTTGCAAGAAAGTAGTGTAAGAAGTTCAACCGCTAGACTGTTCAGATCCGATGTTCTTTTAAGAAAATCCGCCGACCGACGCGTAGTAGGCCCCTTTTTAAATTCCAAATTATGGTCTCCATGGAGCTCTCGAGCTCCATTAGCAATTTCTGAAACATACCATTCTTTTATATGGGGGGAGACTTGTGTGAGATCTATGACATCGATTTTTTTGAAAAAAAAATACATGTTCAAACTTTCTCAATTTTTTTGCAGACACACATCAATGTTTGATGTGCAAGCTCAAAAAGTTTTAACTCCTAATTCAACTTACATTAATAGAAACAAAAAAAGAATTCAAAATTGGATTTGAATATGGTCAGAGTACTATGCGGGCAAAGCTGCTACTATTCACATTTGAATTTGTCTTTTTTGAATCTCTAAATGTACATCGAATTTTGAGCTGATTTTTTAAAGTTGTAGACATACCCCACATGAATGTTGTCAAATAATTTCAGATTTTTTTAACATCTAAATATGATTTTTTTTTAGGCTGTTCTCACGATCTCACCTAAATATCAGATCTCATGCAAGTCTCGGAGACTTGTGTGAGATGGTGTGTGAGCTTTAGATAAATTTTATGAGTTGTCGGCACACTGGCTTTATAAGTTTTTATATCGATAAAGAGTGGATTTTATTGGCTCGAAATGAAATATTAAGGGGATACAAACCCAATGCGTGCATACCTGGTCTCTGCATAACCAGGAAGCACACAACCAACTGTCAAAAAAGATGCACACAACCGACATCAACGTGCATACACAAAGAAACACGACAACAAAGAGAAAAGTCATACAAAACCAAAAGTATGCAAAATTGAGAAAAATGAAAGGAGAAGAAAAAAAACCAAAGCGATCAAAATAGCGATTGAGAAACTACAACAATGATCATATCTGCACCAACCATCTCTTGACATCACAAACACAACAAGAAAAGTTCTCCAACAACAATGCTTTCAGGAAGGGAATGACGTTCAAGCGCCGCCATGGGTAGATTCAACCAACAAAGACCAAATTCTAGGTTTTCATCCTGAAGAACGAGCTCGAGCATATCTGAGCAATGCGTTAAAAAAGGTAACAACGCAAAGAAATCATCATTGCTAGATATAACCAAGTAGGCTTAGACCTAGGGTTTTCACCATGAAGTTTGGGATGAGGTACTCGAGAAACACCACCAAATCAAAGCCAATCATGTGTTGTAGCTACCACTTTCCATGATCCCATTAGCTACATGCGTTGTATAGTCGTGATGTGAGATGCCAGTCAAGTCAAGACCATGCACACACAAGCGGCAGCCGAGCCGCGATAAAATTCATTCGCCATCAAAGGTTTCGACAGCGAACGTCATCGTCGCACATGCGACGAGTATCAACAAGGGAAGAAGGTCACCGGTACTATAGAAATACCATTTTCGGATGCTCCGGCAAACCCGCACCTTCCTTGTAATTGGTCCAAAAAACGAACTTGTCATTGCCAGCAAATTTGAAGATCCAAGCCTCTCCGGTTCTTCGCGACAATCTCCTAGTAGCGCAGGACCATGGTGTCACCACTGCCGCCCGCATGCCTACAGATGGGATCATGGCCACTAGCGCCTCGCCACCAAAGACCGTTGGCTAGCCTTGAAATTCCAATGCCATCGCCGTAGAAGCATACCCTCTGCCTCAAGTTGATGTCCATAGATTGCATGTCACTACCGAAGGCTAACAAAGAGGAAACCTTCTTGCAGCCACCTTCATCGACCAGTGTGAAGGCTTAGCTCGACCTAGTCTCTACTAGCAGTGAGGGAAAGAAAGGATGCGGAGGTAGGAGGCGGCGGCACCAGCTGGGACATGATATTAAAGGTGGAGGTGGCGGTTGTTAGGTTAGTCTCTAGCAATACCTTTATAGGTTCTTGGCAAAACGATGAAACTCTTTATGTGAAAAGGTATAGATTATGCTTATTAAGTCATGTTTATATAGTGTTCCAATGTGCTTTATGTCTAGGTATCTTCTGCATGCCTAACAATGTTAGAGACCCTCGAAAATTGTAGGAGAACATTCTCCTCACAAGTTGGTGGGGCTAAGAAGAGAGATCATTTGATGAGATGACAAAATATCGCAAACCTAAGTAAAAAGGTGTCTTTTACTTAGGTCTATTCATCAATTTAATGTGAGTTTCCGATGCATGAATGCTTGACCATGTGGTGGCAAATAGTTAGAGCTAAATATTTTCTACTTCACAATATCTTTGGTGCAAAATCTAGCAACCTTGTTGAATAGACCATTTGAAGATTATTAATGTGATTTAGTCCGGAGAAAATAATAAAGGGATGTTGTGATGCTGCTCTTTATTCGGGGAGACTATTGGATGGGAGGCAACTTTTTTGTTCTTCAGTGGGGCTAACAAAGTTCAATGGGATAACATTGTGTCTTTAGTAGTTAGGGTATCTTTATGTGAGGTTCCCGTCAGAATTAGCTTGTTCCTAGACTGTAACATGTATTTGGTAACTAGTTCACCAAGCTATGCTTTCTACAATATATGGTGAAGAGATATTAGCAAGTCTGCAAACATGTGTCATTGTCAAGGTTGTTTTGGCACTTCTAGGAGCATGTGTTCGATACCCATGTGATCCATGTCTCCTTATGGCAACATTATTTGTATATTTGTTCCTTTCTATGAGATGGCAAAACCTTTTTACTTTTGGTGTTTCTGTGTTGTGTTAGACCATTTGCAAATGAAATGATTATGCTTTATTTGATCACAATGTCATCAAGTCATCTCTTGTGATTGTTTTTTTCATGTTTGTTCTTCTTGAATTATAGGTAAGGTCTTCACCATGAGTGTATGCCATAAGTCATCCATGATGGCACCAATATAGCTATGCGCCCCCCATGCAAGAGTAACTTCACGTCTCTAGATAGTAGATTCCAACAATCTTCATCCTTGTTCGCACTTATTTAGCTACATGGCTGGAGGGCAAATGCATGTGCCTTCAAATTTTTTTGTGGTGGCGTGGTTCTTGTGTACTATATGTTCTTTTTCTTGGATGCATTCACATGTGCCCATGTAACATGTTATGTCTGATTGTAAAATATTGGAGGTGCCATTGGGTCTTCATCCCATAAAAGGTACCTGAATTTGCCTTTTATCATGTTCTTTCAAACGTTGCATTGAATGTGATTTTATTTCTAATATTTTGTTTGAGTGTGGTACTAAATCTTGGGTTCATTGACCAATGCTTTCAACACACATATGCCATAGTTTCGCTACATGAGCATCTCAATCCACAAACTAGGCCTAGCCAGAGAGCAAGACAAGCTCCCCACACACATCGTCCGCATGGGCCTGATAACACTGGCACTCCCAGCCCAGCAACCATGATCGACCACCAACGAGTAAAACATGATTTATTGCAAGGCGATTGACTCTGGTACCACTTGGTACGCAACCTCATATCTGCCAACGAGCATTTTTAGCCCACATGCATCATGTGCAACTACACAGGCGTCTCGTCCCACCAACTAGGCTCAATGGATGCTACACGAGTTTATAAGAGCCCCCCCCCCCCCCCCGTGCGGGAAAATCTAGCCTCGTAGGTACCCTCACACATCTAAGTTATGACCTACTTACTCCAAGCAACCGATGTGGGCCTAAACCCAACAAATTGTGTCCATGATGTGACTAACGTGAAATAGGGGAAGCCATATTTGAAAAAAAAATCAAGCCATTTTGATGCGGAGCATCTCTCGCTCATCCCCATGGACGTGTCTACATCTTCCTCAACACCACTTGGACCCATGACAAGAGCTAGAGCAAAAGCTATCGAAGATAAGGTGAACTTGCTCCTTTCCGAACTTCCTCTCTCTACTCATGAGACTTGGCTACTACCTCATATGGACACTTTGTGTGTGATCAGGTACCTGGAGGAAAGCCATGGTGCATCTACATCCATCGTACAAGGAGGCAAAGCTACCAACCGCGAAGGTCAAGAAGAAGATCCACTGGAGAAAGCTCCAGCCACCGGACGACCGGTCGGGACCGGACGTCCGGCGCCTGAAGCCCCAGCCGCCAAGTCCCAACCAACACAGGCCCCAGCGAGCGGACGTCCGGCCAGGACCGGACGACCGGCCACACCCTCCAGCGAGCGGACGATCGAAGTCTCCGGACGTCCGGCGCCTGTCAACAGAGCGAATATTAACGGAAGTATGAAACTTCCGGACGTCTGGCGCACCCTTCATAGAGAGCTTCCAGTGGACGTCCGGCGACACCGGAAGACCGGTCCCTCATGAGCCACCGGACGACCGGCCCCCAGCGGACGTCTGGTACCTGTCTGTGCACAGTTTCGAGCCAAAGCCCATGTACCCCTCCACTTCGCCCCCTTTTGCACTAAGACTATAAATAGGACCCCTCCTCCTCCTAGCTAGGGTTAGCATTGGATTAGCTCATGTTTGTGTGAGAGCCTTTGCTCATCCACTTGGATACTTCTCCTCGGAGTTCACGACCTCTTCGGAGAAGATCCCCCAAGCGGATTCAAGACCCCTTTCCAGGGAAGAACATCAAGGCCTCCTCGCGGAGAAGAACGGTTCCTTTGTATCCTTACCCTTGTTGATTGTGGATCATGTGTTACTCTTTGTGTTCGGTGATCTAGCGCTTGTGTGATCGATTCCTTGTTGGTTTAGTGATTCTCTCTCGTTTTCCCCGTGTTTTCCCTTTGTGCTTCCGCGTGTTCTTCGTGATTCCCTGTAGGATCCACTCCAAACGTGAAAGATCGTCGCTATAGGGTTCCACCCTACATCATCTTGGTATCATGAGCCACGTTGATCACGTTTTTGGAGCCCCTACCCCATGTTTTCTAGCTTGATTTTGTTGTCTTCGTCCTAATTCCGAAAATCACCACCAAAAAATAGCCCCAAATTTTTTTTGTGATTTGTTGGTGAGTTGAGATTTTGTTGGATTTGGTTCATGGATTTGAGTTGCTACGTGTGGATCTAGCTTTCCCCCCACTCCCCACCCTTTTCCATCCACCAATCCGCTCGATTTCAAAATCACCATCTCCTTCCCCCCCGAAACCGAGCAGTTCTTCCTGTGCCCAAAAATCGCCCAGGCACCGGACGACCGGAAGCTACTGGACGTTCGACGACCGGACGACCGCAAAAAAACCGGACGTCCGTGAAACTCTGAAGAAACTGAAATTTATCAGTTCGGCCACCACCACAACCCCACCCTCCACCACATCTTCCAAACCCACACACACCACCATTTTCCCCAATACCTCCGATGACGATTCTTAACATATTTTGGTCCTTGAGATTTTGAGTTGTGACTTCTGTGTCCTATTGTGTTTCGGCTATTTAGGTATGGTTCGACTTCATCATCACCATGGCTCATCTTCACAAGGGTCTCATCATCGCCAAGGACGGTAACTTCGACGACATCTTTGTCATACCTTGCAATTGCATTGATACCCCACATGGCCCTACTTTTGCGTAGCTTACCCATCGAGACTAGCCATTGAGTATTGCTGACAACGTGACTTGTGCACATTAGTGATAATACTCCATATCATACATACCATACCATCGTGGTGCATATCTCGGAATCAACTTGTGTGTCACAAAGTTGTCATCGCATACACAATTGCTATCTTGGTTCGTGAAGTTTTGCATGAGAAAAGAGCTCAAAAGTGAAAGAGCCACCCAAGCTTTTAAGCAAAGAGGAAAGATAAGCAAAGAGCTTATGAGCAAGAACCATAGCATCATACAACATTAAGATTGTCATATAAGATCATCTTGGATCATAGCACCGAAATACCATACATATAGTATACTTGGGATAGAGATCGTTGCATTTTTGCCTAGTAGGTTGTGCACAAGTTCCTTATCCGCCTTTTGTGCAATCGTGCTAGCGTCTCTCTAGTATTGTGCAACAAGAGCATTTTCGTGGTTTCCACATTTTGTCTCACTTTTGGTTTGCACAATCCCATTTATCTATTTGCGTGTGTGTTTCCGTGTACCCATACTTGCTTGGTCTACTTGTTGCATTTGCAATTTTGTGAATCTTTTCCAACATTATTGAAGCTCACTTACTATTGCATCAAATTTTATGCCACCATCCTAACCAAGCTCCACCATAAGCTTTTACTTGTGTAGGTGTGAGAACCGACAAGAATTGGTACCAATAGTGCTATTTCATTGTCCGCATTTGAGTGACCTTGATTCATCTTCAATATCGGTCAAAGGTAAATTGGTATTAGTTCTTCTCCTTCTACCACTCACATTTTGCTTGAAATGATGAATAGGCCAAGTACTTCTACCAACCCACTCTTCATCGAGCACGACGACGACATGTCATCATACGTCACCAAGAGCCACCTCTTTGGTGCACAATGAGCGTTGCATCAAGAGCAACAAACAATGAACGACCGCATCGACAACCTCGCCACCGACTTACGACTCTCCGAGCAACGTACAAGAGACTACTTCGACAACAAGCTCGACGCGCACAAGCAAGAGAACGATGCAAGAATGGGCGAGATCTGCGCCTTGTTGGTGAACCGGCCTCCTTCTACATCCTCATACTCAAGACGGAGCCACTCAAGTAGACACTCCGACGACTCCTTCTCCGGCTCAAGTACACCGTCATTGAACACTCTTAGACGAGCCGCGCGTCAAGACCGTCATGCATCTCGCAACCCGCTACATGTCAAGCATTCACAAGATCAAGTCGATGAGCAAGTCCCTCGTCCCCAATCAAACCAAGTAGCGTTTGCTCAAGCTCAAGAACGACAACGTCTTCGTTGCCGAGAAGAACAAGAACGAGCGCGTCAACATCAAGAGCAACAAGACGCCGAGGCTCAACGTCTTCAACAACAACAACTAGAAGCACAAGCTCTTGAGGCGGAACGTGCCCTTCAAGCATCAAGTCGAGCTATCGCCAACCGCAATCGCGAACGGCGCAATCAAGAGGAAGCCCTTCGAGAAGAAATCCAAGAGAGGAACTACCATCCGCGTGTCCAACATCAAGCTCCACAAGCTCCTTCACAAGCTCATCAAGCTCCACCTCAACCTCAAGGTCAACAAGAGCAAGTTGATCATGGACTTCCTCCATGCCAAGAGCAACATGAGGATGATTACCCTCCACGTCAAGGGCGTCATCATCACCATCGCCAACAACACAATGAAGAGCAACGCTATGGCAAGCTCAAATTCACAATGCCCAAGTTCAATGGAAGCAATGATCCCGAAGAGTACCTTTCATGGGCATTGAAGGTCGACAAGATCTTTCGTTTGCACAACTATGAGGAAGAGAAGAAGATCGCTATGGCATCACTTGAGTTCCAAGACTATGTGCTCATATGGTGGGAACAAGTCCTTGAGCACCGACAAGCAAGAGGTGAACCTCCAATCACAACTTGGGCTCAAATGAAGGATGTCATGCGAGCACGTTTTGTGCCGACTTACTACAACCGCGATCTCTTCAAGAAGCTACAACTCCTCAAGCAAGGAACAAAGAGTGTTGAACAATACTACAAGGAAATGGAGATTGCCATGATTCGAGCCAATGTCACGGAGGATGATGAGCAAACAATGGCACGATTCTTGAATGGACTCAATCATCCCATCAAGAACATCGCCGACTTCCAACCCTACTCCAACCTCATTGAGCTCGTGCATCAAGCTACAAAGGTGGAACGCCAAGTGCAAGTGACTTCAAGTACGCCAAGTACTCCTCCAAGACCGACGTCTTCTCCAATAACCAAGCTTCAACAACTACTCCAACTTCGACATCAACCAAGCCTTCTCCAAGCAACGACGACAAGTCAAGTTACAAGAAAACTTCCACAAGTTCAAGTCGTCTTCCTTCTACTACAAGCAACTCCAAGCCGCGTGCTTCGTCATCTACTCCAACCGATGAGACCATCAAGACAAGCTCCTTCAAGTGTTTCACTTGCGGCGACCGAGGCCACAAGTCCTATGAATGAACCAACAAGCACACCATGATACTCAATGATGATGGCACCTACGACTCAATGAGTGAAGATGAAATGGAAGCTATTGAGCAAGTGGCCATGCATAGGCAAGTGAACGAGGATGAAGATGATCAAGTCTTTTGTGATGAAGATACGAGCCCCGCTCTTGTTGTCTCCAAGGTCTTGACTCTTCAACATCAACAAGAAGAAGACCAAAGATGCCACATCTTCCACACAAAGGCCGACATCAATGGACGATCCGTCAAGGTCATCATCGATGGAGGTAGTTGCCACAACTTGGCAAGTGAAGAACTATGCTCCAAGCTTCAATTGGTCAAGAAGAAGCACCCGCACCCCTACAAGGTTCAATGGCTAAGTGACTCCGGCACTATACGAGTTGAGCATACGGTCCAAGTATCCTTCAAAATTGGTGCATATGAGGACACTTTGGAGTGTGATGTGGTCCCAATGACCGTTTGCCACCTCCTTCTTGGTCGACCATGGCAATTCGACCGTGGTGTCTTCCACAACGGGCGTACCAACCACTATAACTTCAAGATGAAAGGGAAGGAATATGTGCTACGACCTATGTCTCCTAGTCAAGTGATAGCCAACAAGCAAGCCACCCACCATAGAGAGAAGAGCGGAAAAGAGATCTACCAAAAAGTGAGTGAGAGCCACAAGCCAAACTTGAGCGCCTCTTCGCCTAGAGAGAAAAACCTCATACTATTTGCCACCAAAAGTGAGATGAGAGAAGTGTGTGAGAACCCATCGAGTGTGATGCACTTTGTCCTTGTGTGCAAGGATGGAGAACCAAAAACTAACACCAATCACGAGCTACCTTTGGTGTTTCAATCTTTTTTGCAGGAATTTCAAGATGTTTTCCCCGATGAGCTACCTCCGGGTCTACCTCCTCTACGAGGCATTGAGCATCGAATCGACCTCATCCCCGGAGCGCCACTTCCAAACAAAGCTCCATACCGTGTCAACCCCGAAGAAACCAAGGAGATTCAACGGCAAGTACAACAACTAATCGACAACGGTCATGTACGTGAAAGCTTAAGCCCTTGTGTAGTCCCCGTCATACTTGTGCCTAAGCCCGATGGAAGTTTCCGCTTGTGTTCCGATTGTAGACCTATAAATGCTATCACCATTCGCTATAGGCATCCCATTCCTCGCTTAGATGATATGCTTGATGAACTTAGTGGAGCCAACTTTTTCTCAAAAATTAATCTTAAAAGTGGCTATTATCAAATACGCATTCATGAGGGTGATGAATGGAAAACGCCTTTCAAAACAAAATTTGGCTTATATGAATGGTTAGTCATGCCTATGGGTTTATCGGAGGCTCCCGGTACTTTTGTGCGTCTCATGCATTATGTACTTCGACCTTATATTGGAGTCTTTGTTGTGGTTTACTTCGATAATATTCTTGTGTTTAGTAAAACCATGAAAGAGCATCTTGATCATGTTAAGCTTGTTTTGCAAACACTTCGCAAGGAAAGTCTTTATGCCAACATGAAAAAGTGCACATTTGGTGTTGACAAAGTGGTTTTCTTGGGTATCGTTGTATCTTCCAAGGGTGTCCATGTTGATGAAACTAAAATTGAAGCAATTAAAACTTGGCCCCAACCCACCAATTTGCAACAAGTGCGTAGTTTTCTTGGTCTTGCGGGCTTTTATCGCCGCTTTGTGAAAGATTTTAGCACAATAGCCGCTCCTTTGCATGCTTTGAGTAAGAATAATGCTCCTTTTGTTTGGGGATCTTTGCAATCCACCGCTTTTGATGAGCTCAAATCTTTTCTTACTCATGCTCCGATTCTTGCTTTGCCCAATTTTGACAAAACTTTTGAGGTTCACTGTGATGCAAGTGGTACCGGAATTGGCGGAGTTTTGATGCAAGAAAAGCGAGCCATTGCATATTTTAGTGAAAAACTCTCCGGTGCTCAACTTAACTATCCCATATATGACAAAGAATTGTATGCTTTAGTGCATGTACTACATGTTTGGGAACATTATCTTAGGCCTCATGAGTTTGTCATCCATACCGATCATGCAACGCTCAAGTAATTAAAAGGTCAAACTAAGTTGAACAAACATCATGCCAAATGGAGTGAATTTATCGAATCTTTCCCCTATGTGATCAAATACATTAAGGGTAAGGAAAATGTAGTTGCGGATGCGCTTTCACGCATATGTACGCTTGTCACTAAACTTGAGTTGAATGTTATTGGTTTTGAGCACATCAAAGACTTGTATGCTAATGATCCATCTTTTGCTATTCCTTATGCTAAGTGTTTGACGCATACTTCTTGGGAACAATACTATATTAAGGATGCTTTTCTTATGAAAGCTAACAAACTTTGCATTCCCGAGTCTTCCCTTCATTTGTTACTTTTGCAAGAGGCTCATGGAGGCGGACTCATGGGACACTTTGGACGAGATAAGACATTCGCCACGCTCTCCAAGAACTACTTTTGGCCCAAGATGTTTCGAGACGTCTCACGCTTCACCACCCGATGCTCTACATGTCGCAAAGCTAAGTCTAAAGCTCAATCTCATGGTCTTTACATGCCTCTTCCTATTCCTTGTCAACCTTGGGAGGACATTAGCATGGACTTTGTACTTGGTTTGCCTAGAACTCAAAATGGAAAGGATTCTATGTTTGTTGTTGTGGACCGATTTTCTAAGATGGCACGTTTCATTCCTTGCAACAAGATAGACGATGCTTCACATGTTGCAAATCTCTTTTGTAGGGAAATCTTGCGTCTCCTGGAGTACCAAAGACAATCATCTCCGAAAGCGATGTTAAGTTCTTGAGCTACTTTTGGAAGACCCTATGCGCCAAGCTCGGAATCAAGCTCTTGTTCTCATCCGCATACCATCCTCAAACCGACGGCCAAATGGAGGTGACCAACCGGACTCTCTCCACTCTACTTCGCGTGTTGATCAAGAAGAACATCAAGGAGTGGGAGGCATGTCTACCCATCGCTGAGTACGCCTACAACCGTGCAAGACATTCGACTACTGGCAAGTCCCCTTCGAGGTCGTCTACGGCTTCAACCCGTTGTCACCAACATGGATGCGAGTGCACGGGCAAGCTACATCAAGAAGATGCATGAAGATACAAGGCACACCATCGAGCGCCAAGTACAAGGACTAGCGACCAAGCTCAACGTCAACAAGCAACCCATGATCTTCAACATTGGCGATCTTGTGTGGATACACCTTCCAAAGGACCGCTTCCCCAACGAACACAAGTCCAAACTTCTCCCTCGAGCCGATGGACCCTTCAAGGTGCTAGCACGCTACAATGACAACGCCTACAAGATAGACCTTCCACGAGGCAAGTACAATGTGAGCGACATCTTCAACGTCAAGGACCTTGTGCCATACCATGGAGATGAAGATCTCGATCCGTGGTCGGATCCTTCCCAAGGGGTGGGGGTGGGGGAGATGATGCGGAGCATCCCTCGCTCATCCCCATGGACGTGTCTACATCTTCCTCAACACCACTTGGACCCATGACAAGAGCTAGAGCAAAAGCTATCGAAGATAAGGTGAACTCGCTCCTTTCCGAACTTCCTCTCTCTACTCACGAGACTTGGCTACTACCTCATATGGACACTTTGTGTGTGATCAGGTGTTGACGCTGGAACGCGTCACACGAACACATCGATGTGTACCCGCAGTGCCGAGGGAGATGCTCCGCAAATCACACCGCAGGAGGCCGACTTCCAGCGCGATACGCAAGACAACAAACCGACGCTTTTGGGACCCGAAACCCCACACGCCCGGGAGGGACCCCATCTGGGCGCGCGGCGGCTATGGGCTGCCCTAGGTCGACCTGATCGCCCCTAGGGCCACGAGGTTCGCCGCCCTGCAATGAAGAAGAACGAGCGAAGAATGAGGAAGAAGAAGAACTAGGGTTAAGGAGAAAAGATAAAAGATAAAAAGTGGTAGATTGATTGATCGATTGTGTGTTGTTCAATCGGCCATCACCCCTCAGGTATATAAGAGGCGGCTGGACTTTCCGTGCAAGGAAAAGGCTTGGATTCACGTCCAAAACCCTAGTCAAATTCGGATTGGTTTTGTCCGAACTTTCCAAAACTGTTCGGTTTAAACTGGCTGCTCCTTGCGGGTAACTTTTGAGGTGGTAAACGACCTCGGATGGAAACGTGCCCAAAAGCAATCTTGACCGTTTCGACGAGACGAACAACTTTTATGTTGAACGTTTTTTTATTAGAGTTCATCTTGAGGGTCAAATCGCTCGTGCAACACAGGCTGTTATTCGCGCTACCCATCAGGCAGGGTGTCTGGTGGGGCGCGCCACTTTTTGGCTCGTGATAGTGTTGTATTCGGATGGCTCTAACTTTTGCATATGAACCCGGATTTGAACGATTCTTATATCAAAATCGATCGTTTCGACGAGACGAAGACAATCCATGTAGATCATTTTTCCATACGAGGCAGTCTTGGGGGCGTAATGTGCCGAATAGTGTTCTGAATACAAAATCTCAGTATTTCGAACACAACTTCGGCCTTCGAGATGAGATCAGATGGCGATGGCCCAAACTTCAAAGATGTTTGTATCGACAATACGAAACTTTTTCATGTAGAACATTTCTCCATTTGAGGCCATTTTAAATAAGTTCTTGACTGTGCCAAAATCTGGTGTCAACACATGCCCCCCTGTTTTTCGGCAAAGCCTGTGTGCCGAAAAATAACTTACACATAGTTTGCTCTAAGGACGATGTCAACACTCCATCGGCCATTTTGTCATATTATTAGGACGATAAGTTTATATCGGCCATTGCTTGTGTGAATATTTTGACGCAAGCTTGGGTGAAACTTTCTCAACTTTCTTAACAATCCGATGATAAAGTCCCATAGATATGTATCTCAAGGTCATCCTCGGAACCATATTATTTACCCTTTTGCTAGGATTTTGCTGATAATCAATAATAAACTTTCTCCAATCCTTACTTTTTGCCTGCATAAAAAAATCATTAGTGGCCGAAGCGATGGACTTCGATTCAGCCTTACCTATGTTGACGAGACTAAGCATCAGCTATTGAATGAAATACAATACACCATGATTAACATAGTAGCCTGATGCTTGCTGTGCCAACTCTTTTGAATTGTCATGCCTAGAAATATGAACAGTTTTAAAGCAACCAAGGTAAATTTTGCATCTAGGCATACCTCAAGATAAACTACAAGTGATTCGTCAAAACATTCATAACCCTTGGATATTTGTTGCACTACTCATAACGAATCACCAAAAGCCTCAATATGTTTAGCACATATGGCAAAAGTTTCAAACCAAATAAAATTGCATACTCGGCTTTGATTATTGTGCAATAAATATTTTAAGAGGCATGAGGCTTCACATAACAGCACCATATGGAGATATATAAACAACACCAACACCATGGCCATTGTTATGAATTCAACCATCGAAACATAATCTCCATAGCACTAGAGAGACAAGGTTAATATCACTTAACATGTACCTTGTCTCGGTTCCAATTGAACTAAGGACGATGTTAGAATTTCACACCGGCCATGATCGGATAGTTTCTTAGGACGATAGTTAATTATCGGCCATTATCATAAGGTCCATGTAGAATTCATCCATTAAAGAATGTATAGCCGAAATAAACAAATAAAATAGCAATAAAATATTTTGGCCCCTTTGTCTTAGCAACAAAAATGTAACTAACCAAATGTATAGTGATTTGGTAATACTCTGTCATGATATGGAAAATTATGTTGCATCCATGGATCAAAATAAGTTCATGGAGGGTAACTGATCATACCTGTGGATAATTCCATGGCAAACGCATCAATGGCATTGTTGAAGAAAATGGATGATGTGCTAACCGAAGATTTTGATGTTGTGATGCGCACCTTCGGCTTAATTGTTTGTGGCTTTCATTATTTTCCTTCTTCACTTTTATTGTACTTGTTGCAATAGAAGCATGCACATCATTTTTGTCTTGATTGATCTTCTTGGGAACCCATGCCATGTTCTTCTTTTTCAGCTCTTGTGCACTAAGATTTTGTAATTTCTTCTTTTGCCAATATGATAAGCCGAGTGGGCATCTCGGCTGTGATTCTGTTTTGACCAATGGCAATTCTTTTTTGGCTTTGTGCACTCTCAACTTCTTTTCTTCAGATTTGGCACTCTGAGTCTTAACAATTGATTGCTTCATCTCATTGTCTGTAGTAGCCAATGTCAACACTTTCATTGGCTCTTTTTCATTTGAGATCAAATCTGAAGCAGCACACTTACGACCATCTCTTTTCACGCGGTAAACTTGCTTTACCACCTCTTTCTTCTTCCTTGAGCTCTGGACCGATTCCTTATGATTGAAACGGTCTTTGACGCGTGATTGTTCAAATGTTGATCTCCTTGGAGCTGCATAGTATTGGTGAGATGGTCTAGAGTAAGATGGAGAATGTGCCCTTGTATCATACATGTTCCATGATGAATATGTATCTATATGAGCATAGGGAGGCATCCACGACATTGGCATTGGCGGCCCAAAATAAGGATATGAATAGGTTGCATTAAAATTATCACTTTGCCAATACCAATCCTCATATTTGTGCCTTGGGGGTGATCTTGGTTTCTTTGCATGATTTGGCCGATAAGCATTCTTCTCTTCACTCTTCTTTTGATATTTATCCAATAGTTCAGCAAAGGTGATTTTTGATCTCTTACACTTACGCTTATTCTGGCCTTTGTTTTCTTTTGGTTTGCTTTCATCGATCATTAGATTTGCTTGCTGCCCCCCCAGTCCTTGGCGTCTCCATTGTAGCTTCGATGGAACTCCCGCCCTCAAGATTATGCTCGTTATGCTCTTCAACAACTTCTTTACTTGAAAGCTTGATCCCATCACCTGCAGCTTTTACATTCTCTTTAAATGGATTGGCTTGAAGCAGCCGATGCAAAAATATTTTGCCATCGAGACCAATCGGAATAGACTGGTCATCTCTTGGTGTTTCAACAAACTTCAATCGTCCTTTTTCAATGGCCGATTTAACTATTTGACGAAACATGTTGCAATCCTCAAAATTATGCTTGGACGAATCATGCAACTTACAATACATTCGTCCTTGGATTGATGGCTTAACATGGTGATCAAGAATTGTAATGTAATTATTTTTCAGCAACAAATCAAATATTTTATCACACATGCTTGAATTGAAGGTATACTTCTTGTTTCCTAGCCGATCTTGCTGTTTGAACGGCTTTGGAGATAAGCAAACGAATAGTTCAGATTTGGAATCTCCCCATTCGGCTATGCATTGTGTTTTCCACTCTATCTCCGATGTCTTTGGATAAGATATTATATTAGCATCGGTTTTCTCAATGGAATTTAACCTTGGCTTTAAATTTCTGAAATGAAGATATTTAGAACATACATGTCTCAGTTGAGACCAAGTGTAAGCCAAGTAAGAAATAAGCAAAGCTACCCAACTAGATATGAACTTTAGAGAAAGCAACGGGAAAAGCTTTGGCTGTAACAATAAGTCATTATCGGTCTTTATAAATGGCGCAATGGGTTGACCGATATGTTCCATAACAATTTTACTACTAACAAGTAAATTACCCTTCTTCATTGGTCTTTCAAAATTACTTATGGAAATATTTTTTATAGATGCATCAATAATGAAGTTGCGACCAAATCTGAAAATAGGTAAATTAATCGCTATGCATACCTCTTTAAATATGTTGGGAGAGCATGATAGTGGTGCCATTTGAAGTACATCTTCCTCCGTCTTTGGATGGCTCCCCAACACCTTGTCATCATCTTTTTCTTGAATCTGTGCATCATTGCTTTGAAGATTTTTGTCGGCCGAACTTTGTTCGGCTAGTTGTTCTTGTCCTTGAAGCTTGTCAATTTCTACGGCACGGAACTCATAGGGCAGGAAGTAGGTTCCATTAACTTCAGAAAAATCAAGCACCGTTGATTTCCTATGCTTGCCATGCCCTTTCTCAATAATGCTTGCCTCGTTGGATTTGATGGATTCAGAATATATACTACTTGATTCGGCTTTTTCAACCGAAGCACTTTCATGTTCCGAATCATCCTTCTTTTCATTGATACTACCAATTGGCAATGCTTCTTTTATCTGAGCCAATTCTTTTTCTATTTGTTTCTGACGGCGAGCGGCAAAATTAGCTTTAAGCTTTTTCTCAATTTCAGCCCACTCCGGATATGATTGCCCCCTAATGCTTTTAGATTCTTTCGGCAATGACACACGGGTGTTGCCAAAATTTTGCAATTGTGTAGGGGGTGTATAATATGATGTAGTACTAGGTGAAGGCATATGCATTGTTGTAAGACCATACTTTTGCTCGCCAATTTTATCAATTGACAAAGATTCATCTTCTTGCAAAACTCTAGCTTTTATTGCGGCATAATCAGGAAATAGCCCCTTTTCATGTTGTTCAAGGCAAAGAGCACTAATTCTCTTATTTTGGGCTAAACTCTTCAATGCAGCCACCACTACCTCATCTTCTACAATGTTGGGCACAACCGCTCCTGTAAAATTTACATTCATTCGGCTATAACCAGGAAGGTAAGCCGAATTATGAGCATTTACAGTTGTGTATGGTGCCGAAGAATTAGTAACATGAGGTGTAGCATATGACGGTTGAGAGTAATTGGCCGAATAGCCATTAGTAGCATGGCCAATTCTCTCATTCATCACCATGGTTGGATTACTATATTGCACATTAGCTGCCGATGAATAAAAGGGTGAAACACTTTCTTGTATGGCATTGGAAATTCTAAATTGGGGTATTTCAAATTGATTAATTGAACTCATCATGTTGCTCATCGGCATATGAATTTGCTGGGTTGCCGATGCATGTGAGTTGGGATACATATGGTGCATGTTACTAATATCATAAGAAGTTGAAGTATATAAATTACTTTGAATCGGCACTTGCACGTAGTTAGTTGCATGATTGAAAAAACTAGGGTTGGCCGATAGAGTATACTCATTGAACGATCTAGTAACACCATATGAATTATTTGCATCTACATAAAGGGATTGGGTATTCATATTACCTTTGTAGACTGCAAACCCTAGATGACGATCTCTTCGTAGCAAGAACGGGCCAGAGACCGTTCGAAGCTTCGTCCCCAGCGGAGTCGCCAAAAAGTGTGTTGATGCTGGAATGCGTCACACGAACACGTCGATGTGTACCCGCAGTGCCGAGGGAGATGCTCCACAAATCACACCGCGGGAGGCCGACTTCCAACGCGATACGCAAGACAGCAAGCCGGCGCTTTTGGGACCCGAAACCCCACACGCCCGGGAGGGACCCCGTCTGGGCGCGCGGCGGCTATGGGCTGCCCTAGGTCGACCTGATCGCCCCTAGGGCCTCGAGGTTCGCTGCCCTGCAATGAAGAAGAACGAACGAAGAACGAGGAAGAAGAAGAACGAACGAAGAACGAGGAAGAAGAAGAACTAGGGTTAAGGAGAAAACATAAAAGATAAAAAGTGGTAGATTGATTGGTCGATTGTGTGTTGTTCAATCGGTCATCACCCCTCAGGTATATAAGAGACGGCTGGACTTCCCGTGCAAGGAAAAGTCTTGTATTCACGTCCAAAACCCTAGTCAAATTCGGATTGGTTTTGTCTGAACTTTCCAAAACTGTTCGGTTTAAATTGGCTGCACCTTGCGGGTAACTTTTGAGGTGGTAAACGACCTCGGATGGAAACGAGCCCAAAAGCAATCTTGACCGTTTCGACGATACGAACAACTTTTATGTTGAACGTTTTTTGATTAGAGTTCATCTTGAGGGTCAAATCGCTCGTGCAATACAGGCTGTTATTCGCGCTACCCATCAGACAGGGTGTCTCGTGGGGCGCGCCACTTTTTGGCTCGTGATAGTGTTGTATTCGGATGGCTCTAACTTTTGCATACGAACCCGGATTGGAACGATTCTTATATCAAAATTGGTCGTTTCGACGAGACAAAGACAATCCATGTAGATCATTTTTCCATACGAGGCAGTCTTGGGGGTGTAATATGCCGAATAGTGTTCTGAATACAAAATCTCAGTATTTCGAACACAACTTCGGCCTTCGAGATGAGATCAGATGGCGATGGCCCAAACTTCAAAGATGTTTGTATCGACAATAGAAACTTTTTCATGTAGAACACTTCTCCATTTGAGGCCATTTTAAATAAGTTCTTGACAGTGCCAAAATCTGGTGTCAACATCAGGTACCTGAAGGAAAGCCATGGTGCATCTACATCCATCGGACAAGGAGGCAAAGCTACCAACCGCGAAGGTCAAGAAGAAGATCCACCGGAGAAAGCTCCAGCCACCGGACGACCGGTCGGGACCGGACGTCCGGCGCCTGAAGCCCCAGCCGCCAAGTCCCAGCCAACACAGGCCCCAGCGAGCGGACGTCCGGCCAGGACCGGACGACCGGCCACACCCTCCAGCGAGCGGACGACGGAAGTCTCCGGACGTCCGGCGCCTGTCAACAGAGCGAATATTAACGAAAGTATGAAACTTCCGGACGTCCGGCGCACCCTTCACGGAGAGCTTCCAGCGGACGTCTGGCGACACCGGACGACCGGTCCCTCATGAGCCACCGGACGACCGGCCCCCAGCGGACGTCCGGTACGTGTCTGCGCACAGTTTCGGGCCAAAGCCCATGTACCCCTCCACTTCGCCCCCTTTTGCACTAAGACGATAAATAGGACCCCTCCTCCTCCTAGCTAGGGTTAGCATTGGATTAGGTCATGTTTGTGTGAGAGCCTTTGCTCATCCACTTGGATACTTCTCCTCGGAGTTCACGACCTCTTCGGAGAAGATCCCCCAAGCGGATTCAAGACCCCTTTCTAGGGAAGAACATCAAGGCCTCCTCGCGGAGAAGAACGGTTGCTTTGTATCCTTACCCTTGTTGATTGTGGATCATGTGTTACTCTTTGTGTTCGGTGATCTAGTGCTTGTGTGATCGATTCCTTGTTGGTTTAGTGATTCTCTCTCGTTTTCCCCGTGTTTTCCCTTTGTGCTTCCGCGTGTTCGTCGTGATTCCCCGTAGGATCTACTCCAAACGTGAAAGATCGTCGCTATAGGGTTCCACCCTACATCACATTTGTTCTACCATGAAATTTCACGTGTCTTGGACCTCTCGAGGTAACTCACGTAAACAATTGGTGAGTATATTGTAGCTAGGTATAGTGTTGGTTTCAGAGAGAGGCATGATCCTAGCATCAATGTGAAACGAGCAAGCAAGATTCTACTTGTCACATGTACAATAGATGATTTATATCATTGTGTTGTATCTCGTAGGTAGTTATGTCACATAGAATATGACATTTCCTTTGTCATATTCGTGTCCTTTAAAAAAATCTTCATGTAAACTACACTTTGTTAACTCCTATGTGTCCAAAGACGAGAAGAGGTACCCACATTTTAAAAACTTGACCACTTTATCACCCATTTAGCATTATTTTTCTCCACTTTGTACCCCATTACGATGAGCACATTCATGTTGTGAACGCTTCTCACGACATGTATTTCTCCCAAGGCAGCCTTGCTTACCTCAAAGCAACTGGCTAGTGATCAATTCGATTGTTAGCAACTAGCTCGAAGCGTCACTAGTGACCCGAAGCTTTCAATGTACTCAAGAGTCTCGGGTCCCAAAAGCACGTGGTAAATTCCACTGAAGCCTAAGGCTGCCGAGGAAATTAGGTGACACACGCCGACCTGAAGATCTTGATTTCTTAGATAAGGGTGGTGGTGTAGGCGCTCTAGAGGAGGTGCGGTAGCGGCAATCGCCGGAGACATCACAACCAAATCAACATGAGGAGCGGACCACGCCTGTCACATTCAACTAAAAAACCTAAATTGGGATTCAAATGAAAAACATACTGATTAATAGGGCAAAAATTGGTCAAATTCTGAAATCTGCCACCTTCTATCTTCGTGCACACTTGGGGCTCCTTTGATTGAAAGAAAAAGTGGAAAAGAAGTAGGAATTTGATTTTCTCATATGATAATACTATTCATGTCTTTGGTTAAAGGAATGTGTAAAAGGAAAAGGCAGAGAAAATTTTCCTTTTAGCTCAGCTTTATGGAAAAACACATGAATTCTAACTAAATATTTTCATGTCGTTTGACTTTGACTTGACCATATTTATTACTCCCTTTGATCCATATTAATTGTTGCAGCTTTAGTACGAGGTTGTACCAAAGCTGCGACAATTAGTTTGGATCGAAGAGTAGGATTTTTGTATTTTTCTTATTCCTGTCAATCTCTATTTTCTTATGAAAAACCGAGTTGGTGATGATGGTGTGCCTGCCATCTTGCAATATAGACCGTCCGATCTATATCTGACGGATAGAAAGCAAACTATGACAATTGTGCAAAAAGATACCCGCACCTCTCTCCATATTTGCAGATAAGTCCTTCCCTCGTTCATCCTTATCTCCCACAATTTCATTGTTGAGCAATTAAAAAAGGAAGCCTCTGGAACAATCTGGCATGGTGGCCGCTGCCGGCGTCGCCCATCTCCATGCCTCCGCTCAATCCGACCACCATTCACCACCACGCTCCACTCCTCCTCACCTTATCTCTCCTCTTTCTCGAGATATCATTAGTTTTTACACATGGGATTACTCCCACATGGGTCAGTCACAACAGGTGTTTGGTAAAAAAATGCATCTTAATGTTCCGTGCAATGCACGGGCATCTTGCTAGTCAAACATAAAAGTTTATAGAATCCCTCCATTTTGTACATGCATATATTCCCGTGTTTTTCTTATTACTAGGTTTTTAGAATTCTGCAAACCAAATGAGCCCTTAAGGGATAGAAAATTGATTTTCCTCCTCTTCTTCTTTTCTCTATAGATATTTCTGAGCCGATTCGTGCGCGCGTGCGTCTGCGGGTGCTTGTTGCAGGTAGCTTGAAAGGACCCCCTAGTCGGTCACGAGTACGCACTCGGCCGCCATTTCAGTCTTTGAAGCCTGAAGGTACGGGTGGACACTCAGCCCCCACTCTGAACTTTTTACAACAATGAAACAAGAATTATTGGCCACTAACTGAGCCGCTTGTAGTGCCAAAGCCACTGATTCAGGCCGGAGATGGACGGACACCTGGATCAACGCATGCCCGCCCCTATCAGATCCGGTGTATTGTTGACGTCGATCGGTCGGCGGCGGCCTTAATGGCCTACCCAAATTCGCGACTGTTTATTGGGGCATCCACTCGATCTCCACCGGAGGCAGCAAAAAACGACATGTCCCTTCAGATTGTGCAAAGGACAAAATCATGAGCAAAAGCTTTTTTAAGTGGATGTCAAACGCGTAGGATTTCATATAAAATTAGTTCTCTTTCTCTGAAAATTTCAGAGTGCGTGTGCGTCTCTAGCTAAGCTTGGACCATACGTGTTCGTGGAGAAGAAATATCTGGTTCTGTTTGATGCTCTGATCAAGTGATTATTCTGGGTTTGCTCCTTCTGTATCCAGGGAGATACTGTATCTGCAGAACAGCACGTTGTCCAAACGCGTGCAGTATATTCTATGATTGTTTCTGGGTTTTTTTTTTCTGATAATCTATTGGCTTGACTGACAGCAGGCAACCAAAGCGCGTTATGTTGAGTTTTCTTATATCAGGAAAACAACAATACGATAGTCAATTGTACTTGTTTATTTTGGCGAGGCACACGACAAGCCCTAGCACCAAGTTTGTGCAAACAACCTTCTCCTCTCTGTTGACTGAAACTTTCATATCCCAAACTGAACCATTATAAGAACAACCTGTCGATTACCAACTGAACGGGCACCATCACAAACAGTTAGGATAAATTTCCCTTGAACAACAATTTTGATATATACTACTCATTCTTTTGTGGACAATGGCAGAGCAATAGCAGTTGAATTCAGTTGAACGCTGCACAGTTGTGGCGTATGTTCCCCTGGGACGCATCGGTCTTGACTCCCACGCGGCCCAGCTTCGTTATGGCCGCCACGAAGGCCCGGTCGAACGCGGCACCGCTCCGGGCCCACGCGTCGACGGTGGGCCTGGACCTCGGGTCGGTGAACAGCAGCTGGTCGGAGCTCAGTAGGCCCATTCCCCCTTGAAGATTCTTGAAGTACTGGTTGTCAAATGCCCGCGGCGTCACAGTGTCCATGGGCACGGCGGTCCGTGGGTCCACGTTGGGTGGGCACCACGCCTGCAGCTGGGCTGCGAACCGCGGGCTCAGCGTCGGGTCGGCTGTCGGCCGCAGCCGCCCGGCGAACGTGCTGCAGTGAGCCAGCCCCACCGTGTGCCCTCCTTCATGCACCGCAAGTCAAAAAAGAAAGGATAACATCAGAATTTGGATGTCCCTTTTCAAGGAAAAGAATTTGGATACGTCCGTGTCATGACACCATGTGATAGCTCAACGGTTAAGACTAAATAATGTACCCTACATGAAACCTGGCATGTCTTTGCTTCTAAGAAGGTGAATGAGAGCTCGTGAAGAAATCTTTAATTTGTTCGTAAATACAGTATCTATTGAATTACCAACAGGCGACTAAAGAAGCAGTAGACATGTGATCTAAAAAAGTAATACTAGGCATGTGGGTCAAGTGAGTCTAAAAATAATATATGCAAGCTAATAGATTAGGAGAAAAAAGATAGACTTATCATCCATCGTTATGCAAATACAACCTTAACTAGTTCTCAATCGACTAATGTTATCAAAAAAAGGAAGTAAAATGAGAAATTGGCAAGTCAGCTCAAAGAGAACTACATCTAACATCACCATCCATCACGGTTTTATGTGGGAGAGGAAGCTAAATGGACCGGGTTATAAAATCCTGACCCTAAAATCTCAAGCTCGGGCCTGACCCGTACCTAAAAAATTAAAAGTGATGTTTTCTTATTCCAAAAAGAATATCTGAAGAGTAAAGAAATGCATTATTGTCCTATATTTATTCAAATCCTATTTTTAGGTGTTATGTTTTTTTCTCTAACAGGCGGAGCCTTCGGGCTATAAAGTATAAAGTAGAGCGTAGCCCGATCGTCGTGCCTTCGGTCGGGCCGTCGTGTCGGACTGTTGATGCACATGCCTAATCCATCCATCACCTACCCAATGGGACATGCATGTTATTATTGATGCGGTTGTGTGAAAGAATCGAAGGATGGGGTGTAGCTGCTGTGTGCTTCTTTCCCCTGAGATGAGCAGGAAAGGCTACACAGGAGCATTGGCTATGGTGTTTCCAAATGGTTGATGACAAGCGATTGCATCTCGAGAAGTTGTATCATAGGCAAGCAATCTAATTTGGTAAGGGTGGGTGCGGCTAGCGGCTGCTCGTCTGTGATTTCTAATCTGTAGGGCAGCGGACACATGCACTATGGACAGGTTATCCGAGTACGAGTGCAAGTGTTGGAGTTCTCTTCAATGGGGTTTCTCCATGAGAAGAGGGCAAGCAATTGGGAAGGCCATGATCTTAGCAATTTCTCGTCAGAGAGAAGAAGACATGTCTCGCTCCCATATATATGCTAGAAGGTGTTTGTGTACTTTCATCGTGTTGCCACACACCTCCTGACCGACATGGCTCCACCACTCCATGCAGCATGTTAACTCGAGGGAGGCTACAATAGAATCAAGTCTTAGCATTAGAAAAAATAGACAAACGTGGTGTGGACCGTATGATCTTCAATGGATGTCCTAGATTTTCTGAGAGGGTGGACGGATGTGTTTTATATAAATCTCTATTCCTAATGGAGCAGTTGGTAGTCTCGCTTTTAGGGTTTTTTTTCGTCCCACCTCCCATGGTTTTTTTTGGTACCTCCTCCCACCTTCGCTGGGTTTGTTTCGTAGATTTTTTTTCTTCCCCTCCCCCCACTTCATCGGTTTATTTTCGCTTCACCCTCTCACACAACGAAAGAAATCTGAACAGACCAGAACTTTTCATACTGGCGCAAGTTATTTAGTGATGTAGAATCAATCACGAACAATCTCTAAAGATCAAATCTAAATTAATTAACCTTACCTTAAATCACTCAATCACATTAATTAGAAAACAAATAATTAATTTTCATAAAAACCGCTCAACCACATCAACCTTACCTTAACTCACGGATGGTAATCAATCTCCAAACAAAGGAAACAATACATCGAGGGAGCAGTAAATAAACTCCCTTTCTTATGACATGTATATGATCTTCCCTTCCCTCTCCGTTGTCGAGCGTTCTCGATTCTCGAGGCCGATGCTTGGGCTGCGTCACTAGGTCGCGATGGTGCCGGAGGACGAGGACGGCGAGGCCGGGTGCCGCGGCACAGCGTTGGCCGCGGCCGGTGAAGGGGGCGAAGAAGGGCGGCTTCCCTGGCCGTGGCCGTGGCCGTGGCCCTGGGAGTTGGTGCGGTGGAAGCGGCACTTGAAGGACCCGGCGTGGGTGGGCGGCGCGCAGACGCACTTGGAAGCGGGCCCGTGGCCCGCGCCGGACGGCGCCGACGCCGACCCGGGCCACCTCCTCCGCGTAAAAATTACCGGCCGATTTACATGAAATTAATTCCCTCGGTTGTGGTGGCAAATATAATACACATAATCCATATTGTTATGCACTAGCGTGTGTGTGTATGAAATAGATGGATTATGGTTCCGTATCCAATAAGATGGATGTGTGTGTGTGTGTGTGTGTTAGAGAGAGAGAGAGAGGGGGAGAGTGAGTGAGGAAGAGGGAGGGAGAGTGTGTATGAGGATTTGATGGTAAAAAAGGTCGCCAATGTCACTTGATATGTATGAGAATATTTAATATTGAACTCTTAAAGTTAATGTGGCCCCGTTGCAATGCACGGGCGTTCTTCTAGTGTTATTTAGGGAGGTTGTTGCGGAATCATCCAACTTATCCCTGACAGCAAATCGCGAAAACATATTCTAGCAATCCTGTAGATGGACAGAGCAATCAATTAAGTTGATGATCCATCGAAGAATATATTTTTTGGTTTTGGAGGGATTGATCCATCAAAGATGTCATTGTAGGACAGGGTCGTGGGCCGGCAGCCCGGCACGTAGTTTTGTCTCGTCGCATTCGACGTCTTCTCCATTGATGAGGCTGGACTGGAGTTTGGCGGCTTTGCACACTCCGAACAGGGCAGGTAACGCATGGTATGTCCGATTTGGAATTGGGTGCAAGCCTGGTTTACCTAGCTTTCACCGTCATCAGTGTCCCTGTCCCAACTTGATTTCAATGTGCAAGCAAAGCAAACGTACACAGAGCCCGTACGTACACGATCAGCAACGCGTAATTTGCCGCCTTATAATATTGTTTTTTTCGAAGTATCATTATACTGGTACTGGACTTAATTACGTACGTACCGGAGAGGGCGATCATGTCGGTCTGCGAGAGCCCGTTGGTGGCGAAGAGCGCCGTGAGCTGATCGAGGCTGGACGTCGGCGGGGCCAGCTTGCCGGGGACGCTGCTCGCCGTCGAGCTCAGCCCGTCCAGCCGCCCCAGCTCCACCGCGTACGACGGCCCGCCGGCCTGCGCCAAACCGTACGTGTCTTGCGTTAACTAATAAATACTTGCGTGCGTACGTATGAGAATCAGGCGGAAGAGATGGATGCATGAACTTGTTTTTTTTTTTTTGAAACGAGGCAAAAGATTTGCCATTTTCATTAATTAAGAAGGAGTGAGAATTACCCGGTTAATTGACGGAAAACCGGACTAAAACCGAGATGCATGAACTTGTTACCAGTGCAATGGCGTCCCTGGTGGCCATGACTAGTATGTCGGCGCAGGAGACCCGGTTCCGGCACCGTGGCACGGCGTCGACGGCCGCCTTGGCCTTGATCACCGTGTCGAAGCCGTCGCCGGCCAGCGACAGGTTGGCAGTGCTGTCCTTCTCCGCCGTGTTGTTGGCCGTGGACGCGATCAGCACCGACGCGTCGCACCCCTACATGCACACAAACGTTGAAGCGTAGCGTATGGCGGCATGGTTCTTCATGCACGTACGTACGGTGCATGTTTGCCTGTTACCTCGACGAAGCAGTCGTGGAAGAAGAGGTGCACGGTGGCCCCCACGGTGATGAAGGTCTGCTGGAACTTCTTGGCGACGGCGCCCCGGACGATGGCTTCGACGTCGGGGCACACGCCGGCGTAATGGTCCCGCCGGAGCTGCTCCGCGCACACGTTGGCGCTCGCGGCCAGTACCGCCACCGCCAGGAGCGCCGCCACGGCCGGACTCATGTCGCCCGCCGTCCTAGCTCGGTAGATAGCGCGTGTTCGCCGCCGCCACAAATATATGCGGACGCAGACGTACACGCAGTGGGGCGGCGCCGTGTGTTGGGTTCGTCTTGGTGGAGCGCAAGGCGACGCGACGACGGCAAGTTTGGGTTTGTGGTAGGGGCACCGAAGGATAAGGTCACACAGAGAGGGCCACTAATGAATCGATCGGTGGTGGTCTCTCCATCGATTACACTTATCGGCGTGCAGTGCAGGCAGCGAGTGTCCGTTGCCTTCGTGACAGTGATCTGAAAACGATGCTACTCTTGAATATTCCGATCCCCACAAAATTAAGCTAGCCTCAAAATCTGCGCTACACAGGGTACTCGAGTGCTTTAGAAAGGTTGCAACATACACTTGTATTTCCATTATGTTAATATATATCGAGTATTTTCATTTCCATCACGAAAAACAGTCGAGTACTCGATCAGCTCTGCTCTGCTCTGGAGTAGTTGGTTTCATCGCTGCGTAGTGCATGCCGTAAGTGGACGGGGTTTTCCAAGCGCGTAATTTCTGACATGAAACAAAAAAGACAAATGAATCTGTGTCTATTTCATTATTGACGATGTTTGTACATTATATATCTCTCAAGGTGTTAGAATAATCCGAGGCGCACCGTCGATCTACCGAGGACCAAGCAATCACACGAGTATGGTATCGAGATTTGTTAACGAGGTTCACCATCATGGCTACATCCCCGAGGCATTGACTACGGATGCTCCTTCCCATGACACCGCTATAATACCGCACCCCGGCCGGTCGGGCGCCTGCACATGCCGCCGCCCGTCAATGGCCTCGCCTGCACGCTGCACCTGACCGCTATTCGATCCGATTATGCGTATGCCGCCGCCGTGAACGATCTGCTCCGATTGCTTTTCCTGCGACAGTTTCCACGTCCATCGAGAACTCTTCCAGCCACCACGACCGAGTTATCAGACGTCCTTCGTCGCCCTCCTCTAGAATAATCAAACAGCCTCTTCGCAACCATAGCTCATGATACCACTTGTTAGAATCAATCTGAGGCCATCGTCGATCTACCGAGGACCAAGCAATCACACAAACACGCGCGATGATTTGTTAAGGAAAAAAATCGGTTCTGAAAGGTATTGTGGTGTGATGGAACATGGAATCTACTGGTTACTAGCATGTTTGATCTCGTGCATGGAACAATAGAATGAGAAAATTAGTCAGGAAGTCACTAGGTGCTACAGGTGTAGATGAAATTGTTTGAGTTGGTGGCACACGTACACAAGAGACTACAGGGACTACTTTTGGGTTCTTTGCTTCGTACGCTAAGGAGATTGCGGCATGGCAGCAGTGGTGTTGTTCGACTAGCAGTTAAACAGGAACCGAGGATAGCGACGTGCGTATAAGGCTTGGAGGAGTCTGGAGTGCGTCGTAACAGGGAACATGCATAATCAGGGAGTCAAAGCAATGCATGGAGATGTGCGGGATAGATACGGCGGGGTGGAGCATGGTAGCAGTCGGATAATTTCGGATGGATCGGACTGGACAGTCTGATGGACTGACGTGGATGTTGGTCAAAGCAGAAGATGGCGGTGATTTCAGTGACGATGATATAGGAGCGTGATGCTGATGGTGGCCAACTTCTGGGGCGTAGAAACACGTGGTGTAGGTCTGAGGGCTTGTGCGGCTTCAACAAGACTGTGGCGCATGGGTTGATTCAAGGTAGTGTACACATGAGTGCTTGAGATCGACGGGGCGTGGGGGTAGCACGGCCAGCTACATGGAGTTATGTTTAAGGTGGAGTTGGAGTCCGATGGATGACTACACTCTGTGCTGATGGAGGGGCTACAGCGTAAATGCATGGAGAGTCGAAGCCTATTTGAGCGGGATAGAGAGAGACACGTGGGTCAGACCGGGTACCGGTGGTCTGATGGAGACGTGATACTCGGCATCGGTCAGTGATGATCAGTGGTTCTCTGCAGTGGGGGTTGAGGCAGTGTGGGTTGGCTACCCGGGAGACTTGACCAGGACGGCAGAGGCTCGACGCGGTGATAGCGGCGATGCGTGCGGTAAGCACGGGACACAACGACGGGCCAATGAACTGGTGGTCAGACATGTGGTCAGACAAATTGTGCAGGGGGTACTGAAGCAGTGTTGATGAGTACTAGATTCAAGTTGGTGACTGGGTCTATCGGTGCCGGTTGATGGACATAAGTTGACTATGGAGAATCTGAGAAAGTGATGGAAAGTCTTAATGTCGAAAGCTGAGAGAGTACATGACTATATATTCTGTGGTGTTCAGTGCACATGGCAAAGTGCGGATGACAAATACAAAAGGAGGCCGAGTGCTATAGCTGTGGGACATGCCAGAGACTATACGGAAGAAGGGTGAGTCAACTACGAATTTGACTCAGGGTGACACAGGGCGACGGTGAAATTTCTTCAAGTTTCAAACAGACAGTCGAGGAGGGCGATGATGTTGAGTTCGGGTATCTCTTATATGTGGTGTCCAATATGTGAGTTGTTCACTTTCACGCAGATAGTGATCGGTGTGTGATGGCGGTGGATGGATACTCCGGAAGTTGGGAGCACAAAGTAGAGTAATGAGGAACTTAATTTTGCTCGAGTGTTGACTGTGAAGAAGATGAGAAGGGACTACAATTGCAGGTGGAGTCACGTGGAGTCTGGGATTAGCAGCGGTGCTCATGGCGTATCTTGAGTCCAATGTACATGGATGTTTGACGCATGGATGAATCCAAGGTGATGAAGAATATTCGCCAAGGTGGAGTTTGTTAGAGTTGTGTCGAATATAACTGTACAAGGTAGGTTACAGTTGGACTTGCAGTTGTATTGTATTTAGATAGGATATGGAGTCGTGTCCAAGTAGGACACTTATATCCTATGCCTCTCATATATAGCAGGGGTAGACACATGATGCAACCTATGCTAACATAATAGCACGGGCACCCGGGGGAGCCGGCGGCGTGTGTCGGCGCCCGGGCAGGCTGGGTGCGGTATTGTAGCGGTGTCATGGGGAGGAATGCCCGTAGTGAGGCCCCGGGGACGTAGCCATGATGGTGAACCTCGTTAACAAATCTCGGTCTTGTGTTTGTGTGATTGCTTGGTCCTCGGTAGATCGACGATGGCCTCGGATTAATTCTAACACAAGGGACACGAACGAATGGACATATCCATTTTAGAGGGAGCGAGGAGAGACGCGGCGGTTAGCGCCTATCGTCTTGAAACGTGCTCCTCCAAAAACCCTGTGAAAAAAATATGAGGAGATATACATAATATGTCATGAAAAACATCTTCTAAAGACCTAGTGAGAAAATACGAAGAAAATGATATATCACAATGCTTGTTTTACAATTGCCTCATTAAAAACTTTCCATGAGAAACCATGTAGGGATAAACTCATAAGATGAAAAAGGGTTTCCCCCGCTTTATATTATAAGGCAAACATCATCACATAACAACCGAGACACCAATAGAAACACATGCCACCACCGCACACGACACACACACCCAAGGCAAGATATAGGATTTAAACCAGCGTGTTGACCTCTCTATTGTGCCTAGGTAGCGCTGCGACGTGTTGATCTTCCGAGGCCGGGCATGACCTAGGAAAGTGTGTCCGGCCAGAGGGATCGAGCGTATTGGGAAATGTGGTGCACCCCTACAGGGAAGTTTATCTATTCGAATAGTCGTGTCCCTCGGTAAAAGGACGACCCGGAGTTGTACCTTGACCTTATGACAACTAGAACCAGATACTTAATAAAACACACCCAGACAAGTTCCAGAGACAACCTGGTGATTGCTTTCCCACAGGGCGACGAGGGGAGGATCGCCGGGTAGGATTATGCTATGCGAAGATACTTGGCGAACTTCAATCTACCTTCTTCTATATGCTGCAAGATGGAGGCTGCCAAAAGCGTAGTCTTCGATAGGACTAGCTATCCCCCTCTTATTCTGGCATTCCGCAGTTCAATCCATCGATATTGCCTCTTTACACATATACCCATGCATATGTAGTGTAGATCCTTGCTTGCGAGTACTTTGGATGAGTACTCACGATTGCTTTGCTCCCTCTTTTCCCCCTTTTTTCCTCTTCTTCTCGGATGCCGCAACCATATGTTGGAGCCCAGGAGCCAGGCGCCACCGTCGACGACGAATCCTACTACATTGGAGGTGCCTACTATTACGTTCAGGTCGCCTCCGACGAGGAGTAGTTTAGGAGGATCCCAGGAAGGAGGCTTGCGCCTCTTTCGATCTGTATCCCAGTTTGTGCTAGCCATCTTATGGCCACTTGTTTAATTTATGTTTGTACTCATATATTGTTGCTTCTGCTGTCTTGTTTATGTTCGAGCACTTGTATTCGAGCCCTCGAGGCCCATGGCTTGTAATATGATGCTTGTATGACTTATTTTACCTTTTAGAGTTGTGTTGTGATATCTTCCCGTGAGTCCCTGATCTTGATCGTACACATTTGCGTGCATGATTAGTGTACGATTGAATTGGGGGCGTCACACCAGGGCTGGGGATAGGAACCAGTAGTGAAACCTGGGTTTGGTCTTGCAGTGGGGATTGAACCTGCCGATAGCAAGGCGTCTAACCGGCCGAGGGTGCATGGCGAGGACGTGGGACAATGCATCCAGGCGTTGCCGCTCCCGCTGCAGAACTCGCCGTCGACGATGAGGACCAGGGGGTGGAGTTCCAGAGGGGTGCCACCGCCATGAGAGGACAGTGGTCCACACGCCAGATTTGATGGGAAGGTGGGATATGATGGTTACCAACATCTCGTCGGGGAGGCTACTGATGAAGTCCACGTTCGCCAGAGGCTCTTGCGGTTCTGGCTCGACCCGCCCCCGCTTGTTGGCCAGCTCGTCCTCCATCTCGCAGCACGTGGCAATCCTCGACTGCGGTGCTTGTAGATGAGAATGGAGGACTGTTCTACGTACCTTCTCGAGGCAGCCGGAACAAAAGTCCAAAACCAGCAATAAATTACAGCGCTCGTGGCTCGCTTCCCGGTGCGGTGAGCATGCGCAGCAGACTGCTCGCAGTCGTCTCGTCTAATCAAATAGCTGCCCACTGCTGGACAACTACGATCGTTTGCGATAATAACATGTTGGCTATTTTTTTAAATGCCTAGGAAAATCAATGTATAAAATAGCGAAACGAACCCTGAATAATTTTATATTTTTAGCACAGTTGCATGTTGCCTCTGTAAAATAAATCAAGGCGGGAAGAGACAACGTATGTCGTTTCCCACACAGATCAGGTGACCAAGTTCCCTCTCGGAACCATGAGGCTTCTTGATAGAAGCTCCGGTTTGTATGAAAGAAATATGGGTCAAAACCGAGTTGAAAAGGGCAGCAATATCTAAGTCTAGCTTACAAAAGGTACAAAAGCACGATGATTAATCGTTCATCAGGCTTACACAAAATCCAGCGGGACAATAACATCTAACTCAACCAAAGTTTTCGGCAGTCACAGTCAAATGGGTCGGTTTGATCCATAAAATCAAGATCCTGGGCCAGAAAATCTACTGGTACATGAAGACAAGTTGTTGTAAATAGAAGCAGAGCATGTTCAGAATGTTGGGTTCTATGGTAGGGTGCGTCGACTGCAAATTAAAATTTTCCTATGCGCTTAACAACCAATATCACGCTACAGGAGATGGATCACAGATTGTTACCACTAGACGCGCAGTGTCATGCAGCGAAAGAAGAGTTGGGGCAGCGCATCTGCGTGGTTCGTCTCCTCCCCGTCCGATCTCCCTCAAACAACTGATCATTGGATCACTCGTACAGGTTCACCGAAGCGGCGCAGGTGCACCGCCTCTAATGGTATCCGCGCGTGCAGGAGGAACACCGTGCGGCGGACTGCTAGGTCCGATCACACAGTCGGCAGCGAGTGAAGGTGGCTATTCGCAACACATGCATACCCTAGTGACAGCGCCGAAGCGATCATACACATGAGTATGTCGTACCCCCACTTTATATAGGCATCCGTCGCGGGCTCAACACTTAGGCCTCACATGGATCCTAAAGCCCAAAGTCTATTCGGCCTGGATCCAAGTCCGAGTAGGATCACATCCAACTCTTGGAGTCGTGTCCAGCCTCATAGATTCCTTCCCTTAAGCGCGCGACCACTTAGGTTCTCGATCACTTGGTCGTGAGTCAGATCACATCCGCCTCGTCTAGTCAGTAGCGGCCTCTAGCAAAGCGTGCCAACTCCAAGTGTGCGATGAAGCTTGTTAGGCAAACTTGTACATCACACTTCTGTTCCCTTTGCCACGTGATATATGTTGTCGGGCTCAAGGCGAGTCCGTCATCCTTATGTTAGCCCGAGCTCTTTCTCGTTCCAGTGATGCCGACCACAAATCGGATTATCTCATAATCCTTGTCGCATGGCCATGCTTATCCTAGTCGGGTCACATAAGGGGCCCAGAGTATATCTCTTCTGATCGGAGGGGCAAATCCCATCTTGCTCGACCATGTCTCGCAGCATGCGTCTACCCAGTCACGGAGTAGCATTTGTCGGCCCAAAGCAGGTCTGTCACCATCCCGAGTACATGCGCCAACTCAAGTCTTAGGACATAGAATGTATGTTGTACTAGAGACTCACAGATGACATATCATTGTGTCTCATAGTTGGGTATGTCTGCCTCAAAATCTCGACTCGGATCCGACTATGTCGGATCCGACCAGATCCTTCCAAGTCCACATTATCCGGTTAGCATCCAATGCTCCATGGCTAGTGAGACCAAGTCATCGACCGTGTCATATGCTAGTCTAGTCAGATGTGCGTCCACTAGCCCTTTCGACTAGGCACCTTTTAGGACAGTCATCATATAATGCATAGTCCCACAAACAAGTCATGTTCTTGTTGATACACATGATCGATAATGTCCAAGGACTATCTTTATTCATAAACACATAGGAAATATCATCATACATGATTGCCTCTAGGTCATATCTCCAACACAGAAGCCCTTTTGTCCACCTAAAACTTCTTTTTATGTTGTTCAATGTGTCCATCTGTGAGAAAGTTTTTTTAACCTTAATCCTCATGGACAATAGTACCCTCGCATTCAACGGGAATAATGTGACAAAGCTAGTGTTTGCATGGTTGGATGCATACCCTTCCAGTGTTATTATCCTCAAACGAATGTCATGAGAACTGAGAAAACCCTGGTGCTTCTTATGCCACCGATTGGTTATACCTTTTTGTCCATGTGCTTTTGCCTAAATAGACATGAAGACTGAAAACAATTAATTTATAAAAAAAGAGTATGTCAAAAGAGCGATAGTTGAACGGTTAATTCTAGTAAATTATATATGGGCTTTTAATGTGCTTGAAATCATCACCTGTATATATAAATTCCCCAGACATGGAAAGCATCACAGCAAGCCGATAATCGTGTTGAAATCAAAACACCAGGTACTGATATGTAAGGTCTTGACAGAACCCAGCACCATTGATAGGGTATCCATGGACAAACTCTTCATTGAGCACAGAACATAATATTAGTACCAAAAGTGTACTCCAAGATGATATAAAACTTATGCGCACAAATGAAAAATATAGCTTATGATTACAAAAGTGTTGATGATATAAAACTTATGCACACAAATGAAAAATGCAGCTTATGATTACAAAAGTGTTGATGATAATATACAGTACCTGAATAAGTGTGGAGCCAACCACCATCTTGTAACCTTCAAGCGGATCAGGAATTACACCCAAGGTCTCCAGTTTAGGCGCAGAGACCACAGTTATTTGCGAAGGTGCACACTAATATTCAAGGAGCAACCTTTGGAGTGAAGGGGCATCTTTGATGATGAGCTCCTCTCCTTTAAAGCAAATTCCAATGCTTACAAGGTGAGGTGACTTTATTTGGAGACTACGGATACATTTCTTTTCCAAAAACAAACAACAAGCACTCCAGGGCTACGCAACAGGAGTGGATGATGTTGTGCAGTGAGGCCTCTGACAGATCAACCACCACAAGTGCGAGTTTTTTTAGCAGTGGGAGTCGAAGCATTTGTACCAAATTGTCTGCTAGATGGCACCGGGCCAAGGGGGCGGTGTGGAGAGAGAGGAGGACAACCATGAGATGGACATCAGTGGTGAGGGCAAAGCTACAACGCTTGGTGGGAAGCTACTTGCATAGTAATGGCAGAACTCAAGATTTTGGAGTTTTTTGAATTGACGGGATGTCAGCCATGTGTCCACCGTGCAGGATATGTGTTGGAAATATGCCCTAGAGGCAATAATAAAATGGTTATTATTATATTTCCTTGTTCATGATAATTGTCTATCGTTCATGCTATAATTGTGTTATCCGGAAATCGTAATACATGTGTGAATGCATAGACCACACCATGTCCCTAGTGAGCCTATAGTTGACTAGCTCGTTGATCAACAGATGGTCATGGTTTCCTGACTATGGACATTGGATGTCATTGATAACGGGATCACATCATTAGGAGAATGATGTGATGGACAAGACCCAATCCTAAGCATAGCACAAGATCGTGTAGTTCGTTTGCTAGAGCTTTTCTAAATGTCAAGTATCATTTCCTTACACCATGAGATTGTTTAACTCCCGGATACCGTAGGAGTGCTTTGGGTGTACAACATAACTGGGTGACTATAAAGGTGCACTACAGGTATCTCCGAAAGTATCTGTTGGGTTGGCACGAATCGAGACTGGGATTTGTCACTCCATATGACGGAGAGGTATCTCTGGGCCCACTCGGTAATGCATCATCATAATGAGCTCAATGTGACTAAGTAGTTGGTCACGGGATCATGCGTTACGGAATGAGTAAAATGACTTGCCAGTAACGAGATTGAACGAGGTATTGGGATACCAACGATCGAATCTCGGGCAAGTAACGTACCGATTGACAAAGGGAATTCTATACGGGATTGCTTGAATCCTTGACATCGTGGTTCATCCGATGAGATCATCGTGGAACATGTGGGAGCCAACATGGGTATCCAGATCCCGCTATTGGTTATTGTCCGGAGAGCTGTCTCGGTCATGTCTGCGTGATTCCCGAACCCGTAGGGTCTACACACTTAAGGTTCGATGATGCTAGGGTTATAAGAAAGATTTGTATGTGATTACCGAATGTTGTTCGGAGTCCCAGATGAGATCCCAAACGTCATGAGGAGTTCCGGAATGGTCCGGAGGTGAAGATTTATATATGGGAAGTTGTCATACGGTCACCGGAAATATTCGGAGGCATACCGGTATTGTACCGGGGCCACCGGAGGGGTTCCGGGGGTCCACCGGGATGGGCCACCTGTCCCGGAGGGCCTCATGGGCTGTAGAGGGAAGGGAATCAGCCCCAGGAGGGCTGGGCGCAACCCCCCTAGGGCCCATGCGCCTAGGGTTGTGGGGAACCCTAAGGGGGGCGCCTCCCTTGCTTGGGGGGGGGGGGGGCTAGCCCCCTCCCCCCTTGGCCGTCGCCCCCCTCTAGATCCCAACTAGAGGGGCCGGCCCCCCTTTCCCCTTCTCTTATAAATAGAGGGGCAAGGGGAGGGCTGCAGCACCACATCCAAGGTGCAACCCCTCCCCTCCCCAACACCTCTCCTCCTCCGTAAGAGCTTGGCGAAGCCCTGCCGGAGAACTGCCGCTCCATCACCACCACACCGTCGTGCTGCTGCTGGAGCCCTCTTCCTCAACCTCTCCCTCCTCCTTGCTGGATCAAGGTGCAGGAGACGTCACCGGGTTGCACGTGTGTTGAACACGGAGGTGCCGTTGTTCGGCGCTAAGATCGGAGTCCACCGCGATCTGAATCGCTTTCGAGTACGACTCCGTCATCCACGTTCTTGCAACGCTTCCGACTCGCGATCTTCAAGGGTATGAAGATGCACTCCCCTCTCTCTCGTTGCTAGTTACTCCATTGATTGATCTTGGTGATGCGTAGAATTTTTTTAATTTCTGCAACGATCCCCAACAGTGGCATCATGAGCTAGGTCTATGAGTAGTTTCTATGCACGAGTAGAACACAAGTTTGTTGTGGGCATCGATTTTGCCAATTTACTTGCCACTACTAGTCTTATCTTGTTTCGGCGGCATCGTGGATGAAGCGGCCCGGACCGACCTTACACGTACACTTACGTGAGACAGGTTCCACCGACTGACATGCACTAGTTGCATAAGGTGGCTAGCGGGTGTCTATCTCTCCCACTTTAGTCGGATCGGATTCGGTGAAAAGGGTCCTTATGAAGGGTAAATAGCAATTGGCATATCACGTTGTGGTTTTGGCGTAGGTAAGAAACGTTCTTGCTAGAAACCTATAGCAGCCACGTAAAAACTTGCAACAACAATTAGAGGACGTCTAACTTGTTTTTGCAGCATATGCCGTGTGATGTGATATGGCCAAAAGGATGTGATGAATGATATATATGTGATGTATGAGATTGATCATGTTCTTGTAATAGGAATCACGACTTGCATGTCGATGAGTATGACAACCGACAGGAGCCATAGGAGTTGTCTTAATTTATTGTATGACCTGCGTGTCATTGAATAACGCCATGTAATTACTTTACTTTATTACTAAACCGTTATCCATAGTAGTAGAAGTAATCGTTGGCGTGACAACTTCATGAAGACACGATGATGGAGATCAAGGTGTCATGCCGGTGACGATGATGATCATGGCGCCCCGAAGATGGAGATCAAAAGGAGCAAAATGATATTGGCCATATCATGTCACTATTTGATTGCATGTGATGTTTATCATGTTTTACATCTTATTTGCTTAGAATGACGGTAGCATAAATAAGATGATCCCTCATAATAATTTCAAGAAAGTGTTACCCCTAACTGTGCGGCGTTGCGAAAGTTTGTTGTCTCGAAGCACCACGTGATGATCGGGTGTGATAGATTCTAACATTCACATACAACGGGTGTAAGCCAGATTTACATATGCAAAACACTTAGGTTGACTTGATGAGCCTAGCATGTACAGACATGGCCTTGGAACACAAGAGACCGAAAGGTCGAACATAAGTCGTATAGAAGATACGATCAACATGAAGATGTTCACCGATGATGACTAGTCCATCTCACGTGATGATCAGACACGGCCTAGTTGACTCGGATCAGTATCACTTAGATGACTAGAGGGATGTCTATCTGAGTGGGAGTTCATTAAATAATTTGATTAGATGAACTTAATTGTCATGAACTTAGTCTAAAATCTTTGCAATATGTCTTGTAGATCAAATGGCCCACGCTAATGTTGCCCTCAACTTCAACGCGTTCTTAGAGAAAACCAAGCTGAAAGACGATGGTAGCAACTATACAGACTGGGTCCGGAACTTGAGGATCATCCTCATAGCTGCCAAGAAAGCATATGTCCTAGATGCACCGCTAGGTGAAGCACCCGTTTTCCCAGCAACTCAAGACATTATGAACACCTGGCAGTCGCATAGTGATGATTACTCCCTGGTTCAGTGCGGCATGCTTTACAGCTTAGAACCGGGGCTCCAAAAGCGTTTTGAGCAGCACAGAGCATATGAGATGTTCCAAGAGCTGAAAATGGTTTTCCAAGCTCATGCCCGGGTCGAGATATATGAAGTCTCCGACAAGTTCTATAGTTGTAAGATGGAGGAGAATGGTTCTGTTAGCGAGCACATACTCAAAATGTCTAGGTTGCACAACAGCTTGTCTCAGCTGGGAGTTAATCTCCCGGATGACGCGGTCATTGATAGAATCCTCAAGTCGCTCCCACCTAGCTACAAGAGCTTTGTGATGAACTACAATATGCAGGGGATGGTGAAAACCATTCCTGAGGTATTTTCAATGCTGAAATCAGCGGAGGTGGAGATCAAAAAGGAACATCAAGTGTTGATGGTCAATAAAACCACTAGTTTCAAGAAAGGCAAGGGTAAGAAGAACTTCAAGAAGGACGGCAAGGGAGTTGCCGCGCCCGGTAAGCCAGTTGCCGGGAAGAAGCCAAACATGGACCCAAACCTGAGACTGAGTGCTTTTATTGCAAGGGAAGCGGACACTGGAAGCGGAACTGCCCCAAGTACTTAGAGGACAAGAAGGCCGGCAACACCAAAGGTATATGTGATATACATGTAATTGATGTGTTCCTTACCAGTACTCGTAGTAGCTCCTGGGTATTTGATACCGGTGCGGTTGCTCATATTTGTAACTCAAAACAGGAGCTGCGAAATAAGCGGAGACTAGCGAAGGATGAGGTGACGATGCGCGTCGGGAATGGTTCCAAGGTCGATGTGATCGTCGTCGGCACGCTACCTCTACATTTACCTACGGGATTAGTTTTAAACCTCAATAATTGTTATTTAGTGCCAGCTTTGAGCATGAACATTGTATCTGGATCTCGTTTAATACGAGATGGCTACTCATTTAAATCTGAGAATAATGGTTGTTCTATTTATATGAGAGATATGTTTTATGGTCATGCCCCGCTGGTCAATGGTTTATTCTTAATGAATCTCGAACGTGATGTTACACATATTCATAGTTTGAATACCAAAAGATGCAAGGTTGATAACGATAGTCCCACATACTTGTGGCACTGCCGCCTTGGTCACATTGGTGTCAAACGCATGAAGAAGCTCCATGTTGATGGACTTTTAGAGTCTCTTGATTACGAGTCATTTGACACATGCGAACCATGCCTCATGGGCAAAATGACCAAGACTCCGTTCTCCGGAACAATGGAGTGAGCAACCAACTTATTGGACATTATACATACTGATGTGTGCGGTCCAATGAGCATTGAGGCTCGCGGAGGCTATCATTATGTTCTCACTCTCACTGATGACTTAAGTAGATATGGGTATGTCTATTTGATGAAACACAAGTCTGAGACCTTTGAAAAGTTCAAGGAATTTCAGAATGAGGTAGAGAATCAACGTGACCGAAAAATAAAGTTCTTACGATCATATCATGGGGGAGAATATTTAAGTCACGAATTTGGTACACACTTAAGGAAATGTGGAATCGTTTCACAACTCACGCCGCCTGGAACACCTCAGGTAACGGTGTGTCCGAACATCGTAATCGCACTCTATTGGATATGGTGCGATCTATGATGTCACTCACCGATTTACTGCTATCATTTTGGGGATACGCTCTAGAGACAGCTATATTCACTTTAAATAGGGCACCGTCTAAATCTGTTGAGACGACACCGTATGAATTATGGTTTGGGAAGAAACCTAAGCTGTCGTTTCTAAAAGTTTGGGGATGCGATGCTTATGTCAAGAAACTTCAAGCTGAAAAGCTCGAACCCAAGTCAGAAAAATGCGTCTTAATAGGATACCCTAAGGAAACCATTGGGTATACCTTCTACCTTAGATCCAAGGGCAAGATCTTTGTTGCCAAGAACGGGTCCTTTCTAGAGAAAGAGTTTCTCTCGAAAGAAGTAAGTGGGAGGAAAGTAGAACTCGATGAAGTACTGCCTCTTGAACCGGAAAGTAGCGCAGCTCAGGAAGATGTTCCTGTGGTGCCTGCACCGACTAGAGAGGAAGTTAATGATGATGACCAAGGTACTTCGGATCAAGTTGCTACTGAACTTCGTAGGTCCACAAGGACACGTTCCACACCAGAATGGTATGGCAACCCTGTCCTGGAAATCATGTTGTTAGACAACGGTGAACCTTCGAACTATGAAGAAGCGATGGCGGGCCCAGATTCCAACAAATGGCTTGAAGCCAGGCAATCCGAGATAGGATCCATGTATGAAAACAAAGTATGGACTTTGACAGACTTGCCCCATGATCCGCGAGCGATAGAAAATAAATGGATCTTTAAGAAGAAGACGGACGCGGATGGTAATGTTACCATCTATAAGGCTCAACTTGTCGCTAAGGGTTATCGACAAGTTTAAGGGGTTGACTATGATGAGACCTTCTCACCCGTAGCGAAGCTGAAGTCCGTCCGAATCATGTTAGCAATTTCCGCATTCTACGATTATGAGATATGGCAAATGGACGTCAAAACGGCATTCCTTAACGGCTTCCTTAAGGAAGAATTGTATATGATGCAGCCGGAAGGTTTTGTCGATCCTAAGAATGTTAGCAAGGTATGCAAGCTCCAGCGCTCCATCTATGGGCTGGTGCAAGCATCTCGGAGTTGGAACATTCGCTTTGATGAAATAATCAAAGCATTTGGGTTTATGCAGACTTATGGAGAAGCCTGCGTTTACAAGAAAGTGAGTGGGAGCTCTGTAGCATTTCTCATATTATATGTGGATGACATACTGTTGATGGGAAATGATATAGAACTCTTGCAGAGCATAAAGGCCTACTTGAATAAGTGTTTTTCAATGAAGGACCTTGGAGAAGCTGCTTACATATTAGGCATCAAGATCTATAGAGACAGATCAAGACGCCTCATAGGTCTTTCGGAAAGCACATACCTTGATAAGATATTGAAGAAGTTCAATATGGATCAGTCCAAGAAAGGGTTCTTGCCTGTATTGCAAGGTGTGAAATTGAGCTCAGCTCAAAGCCCGACCACGGCAGAAGATAGAGAAAAGATGAGTGTCATCCCCTATGCCTCAGCCATAGGGTCTATTATGTATGCCATGCTGTGTACCAGACCTGATGTAAACCTTGCCGTAAGTTTGGTAGGAAGGTACCAAAGTAATCCCGGCATGGAACACTAGACAGCAGTCAAGAATATCCTTAAGTACCTGAAAAGGACTAAGGATATGTTTCTCGTTTATGGAGGTGACGAAGAGCTCGTCGTAAAGGGTTACGTCGATGCTAGCTTCAACACAGATCTGGATGACTCCAAATCACAAAACGAATATGTGTATATTTTGAATGGTGGGGCAGTAAGTTGGTGTAGTTGCAAGCAAAGCGTCGTGGCGGGATCTACATGTGAAGCGGAGTACATGGCAGCCTCGGAGGCAGCACATGAAGCAATCTGGATGAAGGAGTTCATTACCGACCTAGGAGTTATTCCCAATGCATCGGGCCCGATGACTCTCTTCTGTGACAACACTGGAGCTATTGCTCTTGCCAAGGAGCCCAGGTTTCACAAGAAGACTAGGCATATCAAGCAACGCTTCAACTCTATTCGTGAAAATGTTCAAGATGGAGACATAGATATTTGTAAAGTGCATACGGATCTGAATGTCGTAGATCCGTTGACTAAACCTCTTCCACGAGCAAAACATGATCAACACCAGAACTCTATGGGTGTTCGATTCATCACAATGTAACTAGATTATTGACTCTAGTGCAAGTGGGAGACTGTTGGAGATATGCCCTAGAGGCAATAATAAAATGGTTATTATTATATTTCCTTGTTCATGATAATTGTCTGTTGTTCATGCTATAATTGTATTAACCGAAAACCATAATACATGTGTGAATACATAGACCCTTGCCAAGGAGCCCAGGTTTCACAAGAAGACCAGACACATCAAGCGTCGCTTCAACTCCATTCGTGAAAATGTTCAAGATGGAGACATAGATATTTGTAAAGTGCATACGGATCTGAATGTCGCAGATCCGTTCACTAAACCTCTTCCGCGAGCAAAACATGATCAACACCAGAACTCTATGGGTGTTCGATTCATCACAATGTAACTAGATTATTCACTCTAATGCAAGTGGGAGACTGTTGGAAATATGCCCTAGAGGCAAGAATAAAATGGTTATTATTATATTTCCTTGTTCATGATAATTGTCTATCGTTCATGCAATAATTGTGTTATTCGGAAATCAGTAATACATGTGTGAATGCATAGACCACACCATGTCCCTAGTGAGCCTCTAGTTGACTAGCTCGTTGATCAACAGATGGTCATGGTTTCCTGACTATGGACATTGGATGTCATTGATAACGGGATCACATCATTAGGAGAATGATGTGATGGACAAGACCCAATCCTAAGCACAACACAAGATCATGTAGTTCATTTGCTAGAGCTTTTCTAAATGTCAAGTATCATTTCCTTAGACCATGAGATTGTGTAACTCCCGGACACCGTAGGAGTGCTTTAGGTGTACCAAACGTCACAACGTAACTGGGTGACTATAAAGGTGCACTACAGGTATCTCCGAAAGTGTCTGTTGGGTTGGCACGAATCAACACTGGAATTTGTCACTCCATATGATGGAGAGGTATCTCTGGGCCCACTCGGTAATGCATCATCGTAATGAGCTCAATGTTACTAAGTAGTTGGTCACGGGATCATGCATTACGGAACGAGTAGAGTGACTTGTCGGTAACGAGATTGAACGAGGTATTGGGATACCGACGATCAAATCTCGGGCAAGTAACGTACCGATTGACAAAGAGAATTGTATACGGGATTGCTTGAATCCTTGACATCATGGTTCATCCAATGAGATCATCGTGGAACATGTGGGAGCCAACATGGGTATCCAGATCCCGCTGTTGGTTATTGGCCGGAGAGCTGTCTCGGTCATGTCTGCGTGATTCCCGAACCCGTAAGGTCTACACACTTAAGGTTCGATGACGCTAGGGTTATAAGGAAGGTTTGTATGTGATTACCGAATGTTGTTTGGAGTCCCGGATGAGATCCCGGACGTCACGAGGAGTTTCGGAATGGTCCGGAGGTGAAGATTTATATATGGGAAGTTGTCATACGGTCACCGGAAATTTTCGGAGGCATACCGGTATTGTACCGGGGCCACGGGAGGGGTTCCGGGGGTCCACCGGGAGGGGTCACCTATCCCGGAGGGCCTCATGGGTTGTAGAAGGAAGGGAACTAGCCCCAGGAGGGCTGGGTGCAACCCCCCTAGGGCCCATGCGTCTAGGGTTGGGGGGAACCCTAAGGGGGCGCGCCTCCCTTGCTTGGGGGGGAAAGCCCCCTCCCCCCTTGGCCGCCGCCCCCCTCTAGATAGAGGGGCGAGGGGAGGGCTGCAGCACCACATCCAAGGCGCAGCCCCTCCCCTCCCAAACACCTTTCCTCATCCGTAAGAGCTTGGCGAAGCCCCGCCGGAAAACTGCCGCTCCATCACCACCACGCCGTCGTGCTGCTGCTGGAGCCCTCTTCCTCAACCTCTCCCTCCTCCTTGCTGGATCAAGGTGCGGGAGACATCACCGGGCTGCACGTGTGTTGAACGCGGAGGTGCCGTTGTTTGGCGCTAAGATCAGAGTCCACCGCGATCTGAATCGCTTTCGAGTATGACTCCTTCATCCACGTTCTTGCAATGCTTCCGACTCACGATCTTCAAGGGTATGAAGATGCACTCCCCTCTCTCTCGTTGCTAGTTACTACATAGATTGATCTTGGTGATGCGTAGAAATTTTTTAATTTCTGCAACGATCCCCAACAATATGTGCAACAGATAGCATGCCGGGATGCATAGGCGTTGAACGGAGCCCTGGTGGGAGGAGATGATGACTCCTGGAGTTCAAAATCATGAAGGACAGATAGCCAGTGATAGTCGAGATCAAGAGGCACGGTACGCCATAGAGTGTGCCTGTGTGCGGCAGCCATCCTTGGTGGGGAGAAGGAAGATGACCTCCCCAAGGATGGCGTCCGGGAGATCGCTAATGTGGTCTGCCTGATATTCTACGAGTTCCTCGTATCCAGGGGCATGGCCGCGTCTTCCCACGCTGCCGGGTGCAGGATCTACAGCTAGTGGCGCCGCTGGTCGGAGCCTCATATGTGTACATACCAATCTGGAAAAAAGGCAGAAACATACATGTAGGACATTCAAAATCAATTCTCAAGATCTGTAAGAAAAAAAGGCACAAACATATATGTAGGACATTCAAAATCAATTCTCAAGATCTGGCTACGAATTATTAGCATGCACCCTAACCCTAATCGGATTATTAGCAAAAAAATCATTTGTACAGAACAAACAATTAATCACTAACCATAGATACCATTCAAACAATCAATACACTACACAGATCTAACGAATCTTACTCTGATTTCATGGACTTGGTGAACATAACCAAGGATTTCTATTCCCAAGAAAATAAGGGGGGACTATCTGGTTTTCCGTCGGAGTCGTTGCCGGAGTAGCTGTGGACCTCCAGCTTCGGCTGGGGAGGCACAACAACGGCGACGAAGTCAAGGTCGCACTGCTGCTCGCACGAGACCTCGTCGACGGCAATAGCAACCTCTATGCCCAGCTTCATGCGTTGCGCGGGGTGCTTCACCAGCCCCGGCGTCGCCACTCCCTTCGATGATGCGCTTAGGCAAAATCCTAATACACTCCATGCGGCGGTGAAAACTGTGGACGCATTGTTGGTCTAACGCACACGGTTCGAATAAAGAGTCTGTTTGAGATATTGGTTGATAATTATTGATAATTTTCTGTCTGTAAGAAGATTATATCAAAACTTGTCTCAAATTTGAAAAATATATAATATCACAGTCTATTGGTGTCCATATGACACCATGATAAGTATCATGAATTTCAACTTAATTTTGGATTTACTCGATCTTAAAATCGAGATTCTCGATGTTAGAAATTTCTTGCATGGGGACTAAACATGCACCCAGGGACACATACACATATGATTTTCCAATCCATTTTGGTGCACTGTCACGGGTCTCATGTGGATCAAATTTGATTTTTGCACGTTAAATCCCTAGAAAATCAATCAATGTATAAAAACAGACAAATGTTATCTATTTTTTTTTTCAATTTTTAACATGAAACTCCTTTGGTCGCATGTTCACTGCAGAAAAAGTTTGACATGCATCTTTGGGCCACATGGACGCGGTGGTCCTAGGGCACTCACTCGCATGATCTCTCTCTATTGGCCCGCAAGGTCGTCACACTATGACCTGCGGTGAGAGTGGTTAATTTGACCAACAAGGATGGTCATTTCTTGGTTTTTGTTATGTACGGTAGGAGTATATATAGCACGCAAGAGGGTGGCCGGGGGCAACATATACTACGTGTCATATAGGACAATCACTCGCATGTGATGCTTGCATCCGTGGGCCCGCGAGGTTGTCCTCCATCACTTTAACCCAATGAGAGATTAATTTGACCAACAAGGAGGTTTCTTTTTGGGTTGTGTTGCGGTAGGAGTATATAGTACGCATAAAAGAGGGGAGGACGAGGCAACACATGCTACACACATGTCATGAACGATCTCGCTCTGTGTGGGGACTTTTCGGTTTCTGAGGTAGGTACCACAAAGAAGTTGTGCATATTGGGTATTAAAAACGTCACCAACACCTTGGGCCACCTGCAGACGATGATTGTCACTCACTCGCCTACGATGCTTCCCTCCATGGGCCTGCGAGGTCATTGTCCATCTAATATATGACACAACGAGAAAGGTAATTTGACGAACAAGGAGGATTATTTCCGGGTTGTGTTACGGTACGTAGGAGTATATATTACGCGTCGAAGAGGGGAGGGGGCCAGCATATACTGCACGTCATGAACCTCGCTTCGTGTGGGGAATTTAAGGTTTTTGAGGTAGGTGCAACATCAAAAGTTCTGCATATATATTAGGTATTCAAACATCACAACCACACATCTCCATACATGTGTTTGGCCCACATGCAAGCGATGGCGGTTTTCCTCTAGCACTCACTCATGGGGTTATCGGTAAGATGCTTCATCCATTTGTGTGTGCCTGCTTGGTCAATCACTTTGACTGACAGCGATAGAGGTTAATTTGACTTACAATTAGGAGGGGATTAAATTTTGGTTCATCTTAATTATATGGTACGGTACATGCATGTCATGATGTGAGAGATAACATATTATACTTTGAGCGCATGTGTATGCATGAATCCATCCCACCGGATCGAAGTGGGGGGGGGGGGCGAGCATGTGACGCATCATGAACCAGATCTGTGTGGGGACAGTGTGATTTTTGGCGCATGCATGCGCCACATCAAAATGTTGTGATTTTGGTATTCAAACATATAACCATGCATCACGCGTGTCCATATACATTTGGGGCACATGCATGCAATGGTTGTCCTTGGACACTCTCCCTTGCTTGGTTATCATCGATGACCTATATATTCGTGGGCCCGCGTGGACATCCATCACTTCGACCAACAACGCGAGAGAGGTTACTGATGTCTGCTAGATCTACGTCGGTATTTCCCCAAAGTGGAAGGGATGATGCAGTATAGCGACGGTAGGTATTTCCCTCAGTCATGAGACCAAGGTTATAGAACCAGTAGGAGAACCTCCTCACATCACGTAAACAGCACCTGCACACAAATAACAAATACTCGCAACCCGACGTGTTAAAGGGGTTATCAATCCCTTCCAGGTACGACGCCTCAAGATAGGCAAAAAAACATGAGGTAAAAGTGGTAGATAGAATAAATAGATCGCGGAACAAATAAATTGCAGCAAGGTAGTTTTGTATTTTTGGTTTAATAGATCTGAAAATAAATGCAGGGGAAAATAGATCGCAAAGGCAAATATGATGAAAGGAGACCCCGGGCCGTAGGTTTCACTAGTGGCTTCTCTCGAGAAAAATAGCAAACGATGGGAAAACAATTACTATTGGGAAATTGATAGAACTTCAAATAATCATGACAATATCCAGGAAATGATCATTATATAGGCATCGCGCCCAAGATCAGTAGACTGACTCCTGCCTGCATCTACTACTATTACTCCACACATCGACCGCTGTCCATCATGCATCTAGTGTATTAAGTTCATGAGAAAACGGAGTAATGCAATAAGAACGATGACATGACGTAGACGAGATCCGTTTATCTATTGCGGAGATATAGCTCTCATCTTGTTATCCTTAGTAGCAATGATACATACGTGTCGGTTCCCTTCTGTCACTGGGATCAAGCACTGTAAGATCGAACCCACTACAAAGCACCTCTTCCCATTGCAAGGTAAATAGATCAAGTTGGCCAAACAAAACCCAAATACCGGAGAAGAAATACGAGGCTATAAGCAGTCATGCATATCAGAGATCAAAGAAGACTCAGATGACTTTCTTGGATAAAAACATAGATCTGATCATAAACTCAATGTTCATCGGATCCCAACAAACACACCGCAAAAGAACTTACATCATATGGATCTCCAAGAGAATATTGTATTGGTAATCGAGAGAGAGAGAGAGAGAGGAAGCCATCTAGCTACTAACTACGGACCCGTAGGTCTACAAAGAACTACTCACGCATCATAGGAGAGGAACCAATGGAAGTGGTGAACCCCTCCATGACGGTGTCTAGATTGGATCTGGTGGTTCTGGACTCTGTGGCGTCTGGAATTGATTTTCGTCGACTCCCCTAGGGTTTCTGGAATATTTGGGCATTTATAGAGCAAAGAGGCGGTTCAGGGGGCACCCGAGGTGGGAAGCACCCACCAGGGCGCGCCTGGGCCTCCTGACGCGCCATGGTGGGTGCTGCTCCCCTCGAGCAGCCCCCAGGTGCTTCCTTGGCCCACTGGCTTTCTTCTGGCCCAAAAAATCCTCCAGGAGTTTCGTTGCGTTTGGACTCCGTTTGATATTGATTTCCTGCGATGTAAAAAAAGCAAAAGACAGCAACTAGCACTGGGCACTATTTCAATAGGTTAGTACCAAACAATGATATAAAATGATTGTAAAACATTCAAGAATGATAATATAATAGCATGGAATAATAAAAAAAATTATAGATACATTGGAGATGTATCAGCATCCCCAAGCTTAATTCCTGCTCGTCCTCGAGTAGGTAAATGATAAAAACAGAATTTTTGATGTGGAATGCTACCTAACATGTTCATCACATTTCTTTTCTTTATAGCATGGACATATGGACTTTTATATGATTCAAAGCAATAGTCTAGTTTTGACATGAAGACTTTAATACTCAAGCATAACAACAAGCAACCATGTCTTTCAAAATATCAACACTAAAGCAAGTTATCCCTAGCCCATCATGCTCAATCATTGATCCATTCATGAAACACACTCGAATATTAGCTACACCCAATGCTCAAACATGATCATAGTGCCCCTTAGTTGGTGCTTTATAAGAGAAGATGGAGACTCAAATTCAAAATAAAAATTGCATAAGTAAAAGAAAGTCCCTTGGCGGAGGGAAGTAGGGACCTGTAGAGGTGCCAGAGCTCAAAGCTTAAATTGAGAGATAAAAATTATTTTTGAGAGGCATACTTTTCCTACCAACGAAAACGACTTGGAGCATCCCAACACTTTCCATGCTAGATACATCATAGGCAGTTCCCAAACAGAAAATAAAGTTTATTCCTTTTTCCACCATAACTTTCACTTTCCATGGGTGCCCTCCATACCAACACTTTCCAAGGAATTTATTATTTGACAACATAAAGTAAATTCATTATTCATTTTGGGACTGGGCATCCCTAGTACCTTTGTCGTACTCTCGTGAAATGACAAGTGAATAAACACTCATCGTGAGAATAACACATCTAGCATGGAAAATATTGGCTACCCTTTACTGCTTCGCGAGTAGTAGAGCACACAAAAGAGAAATTTATTTTGAACATTAGAGATGGCACATGCAAATTTGCTTAGAACGACATGGAAATACCGCATATAGGTAGGTACAGTGGACTCATAAGGCAAAACTGGTTTAAAGGGTTTTGGATGCACAAGTAGTGGTCATACTTAGTGCAAAATGAAGGTTAGCAAAAAGATTGAGAAGCGACCAACCAAAAAGCGAAAAATCTCATACCCAAGCATTAAGCATAAGTAACACCGAATAATGCACCATAAGTAGAATATAAATTTCATTGCATAACTATTGACTTTCGTGCTTGCATAGTGAATCACAAACCTTAACATCAATATTCTTACTAAAGCACAATTACTCATCAACATGACTCACATATCATATCATCATATCTCAAAACCATTACTAAGAATCAAGTTTATTTTTTCCAATGATCTTCATGAAAGTTTTTATTATATCCTCCTTGGATATCTATCACTTTGGGACTATTTTCATGTGTTGCTTTTGATAAGCTCAAACAAATATAAGTGAAGATCATGAGCATAATTTTTTTTCTTTCTCTCAAAATAATCTAAGTGAAGCAAGAGAGAATTTCTTAAAAATTTACTAACTCCCAAATAAATCTAAGTGAAGCATGAGAGCATTTCTTCAAAATTAATGAAGCACACCATGCTCAAAAAGATATAAGTGAAGTACTAGAGCAAATCCATGGCTCTAAAAATTGAAGTGAAGCATAGGAGCAAGCATAGCATAATTTTTGGCTCTCTCAAAAGGGTGTGTCCAGCAAGGATTAAACACTTAAAAAACAAAGTAAAACAAGCAAAGACTCATATCATACAAGACGCTCCAAGAAAAACTCATATCATGTGATGAATAAAAATATAGTTTCAAGTAAAATACCGGTGGTTGTTAGAAGAAAGCGGGGATGCCACTCGGGGGCATCCCCAGGCTTAGTTGCTTGCTACTTATTTGAATATTATCTTGGGGTTCCTCGGGCATCCCCAAGCTTAGCCTTTTGCTTATCCTTATTCCTTCATCCATCATAAGATAACCCAAAACTTGAGAACTTCAATCACACAAAACTCAAACAAAACCTTTGTGAGATCCGTTAGTAAAAGAAACCAAACCACTACTATAATTAGTGTAAAAAACCTATTATTATTTTGTTTTTGCATTATATCTACTGTATTACGACTTTTCTATGGAAAAAACTCATCAAAGAAAACCATAAAATCATCAAAACAAGCACGCAACGCAAACAAAACAGAATCTGTCAAAAACAGAACAGTCTGTAACAATCTGAAAATTTCGAATACTTCTGTAACTCCACAAATCATGAAATAAATTGGTGGACGTGAGGAATTTGTCTATTAATCCTATGCAAAAAGAATCAACTTAAAAGCACTCTTCTGTTAAAAAAGAACAATAATCTCGTGAGCGCAAAAGTTTCTGTTTTTCAGCAAGATCAAATAAACTTTCACCTAAGTCTTCCCAAAGGTCTTGCTTGGCACAAACACTAATTAAAACACAAAAAACACAATCATAACAGTATTATAATTGTGATAACACTCAAGAACAGGAGGCAAAAAGCTAATAAAAATTATTCATTGGGTTGCCTCCCAACAAGCGCTATCGTTTTACGCCCCTAGCTAGGCATAACGCGTAGGATCTATGTTTTGTCACTATTATCCTTGTTTCCCTTGGAGGTATTTGTTTCGGGAGGCTTTGTAAATAAGACATAAAACACATTATCCATGGAAACCTTAGCACTATCAAGTTTCTTTATATCGTAACCCCTTTGATTTCCGGCAGTGATCCAAGAATAGTGTTGATTAACATCGTTAAAAACTTGTTGGATCATATCTAAAACGGGGACTTGCCTTTTAAGATTCTCATCAAAGATTTGGTTATATCCAAGCAAATGTCTCAAAGTATAATCACTATTATGAATAATTTCATCAATCACGGGTTTTTCACGATTCATGCCATAAAAATCAAAGATTTCCCTAGCTTCTCGTGTTATGTAGTCAAATTCATTCATCAAAACAAGAGTGGCTAACTTTTTAGCTTTAGGATCCTTTATAACGGGCAACTCATAAAACAATCTTTGCAGGGTAGGATGAGTACGAATAAATCTAGTTTCAAGCTTCAAAATAAGTGCCGAGATAGCTTCCGCATAAGATTTAGTCCTTTTATGTATAGGGATATCATCAAGACTTAATTTTCCGACATAATTGAAAAATTCTTGGATATGTTCTTTTCCCATAAAATTGCCTTGCCCCAAGAAAAAAGTTTTGGCATCCAGATTACCTGTATGCTCCATTTTAGGAGTTAGGCTATCATCCGTTTCTGCCATACCAAAGTCACTCATGGTGACAAGTTCAAGCAAATAAGAGATCTGACGAGAAAACGACGAACGAAAAAGAGGGCGAATAAAACGCCAAATTTTTGTGAAGTGGGGGAGAGGAAAACGAGAGGCAAATGGCAAATAATATAAATTGCAAGGAGATGAGATTTGTGATTAGGAACCTGATTGATGTTGAAGATCCTCCCCGACAACGGCGCCAGAAATTCCTTTTGATGTCTGCTAGAGCTACGTCAGTATTTCCCCAAAGAGGAAGAGATGATGCAGTATAGCGACAGTAGGTATTTCCCTCAGTGTTGAGACCAAGGTTATCGAACCAGTAGGAGAACCTCCTCACACCACGTAAATAGCACCTGCACACAAATAACAAATACTCGCAACCTGACATGTTAAAGGGGTTGTCAATCCCTTCCAGGTACGGCGCCTCAAGATAGGCAAAAAAATGTGAGGTAAAAGTGGTAGATAGGATAAATAGATCGCGGAACAAATAAATTGCAGCAAGGTATTTTTGTATTGGTTTAATAGATCTGAAAAATAAATGCAAGGGAAAAAAGATCACAAAGGCAAATATGATGAAAAGAGACTCCGGGGCCGTAGGTTTCACTAGTAGCTTCTCTCGAGAAAAATAGCAAACGGTGGGAAAACAATTACTGTTGGGCAATTGATAGACCTTCAAATAATCATGACGATATCCAGGCAATGGTCATTATATAGGCATCACCTCCAAGATTAGTAGACCGACTCCTGCGTGCATCTACTACTATTACTCCACACATCGACCGCTATTTATCATGCATCTAGTGTATTAAGTTCATGAGAAAACGGATTAATGCAATAAGAACGATGACATGATTTAAACGTGATCCGTTTATCTATTGCGGAGATATAGATCTCATCTTGTTATCCTTAGTAGCAACGATACATACGTGTCGGTTCCCCTTCTGTCACTAGGATCAAGCACCGTAAGATCGAACCCACTACAAAGCACCTCTTCCCATTGCAAGATAAATAGATCAAGTTGGCCAAACAAAACCCAAATATCGGAGAAGATCTACGAGGCTATAAGCAATCATACATATAAGAGATCAAAGAATACTCAAATAACTTTCTTAGATAAAAACATAGATCTGATCATAAACTCAAAGTTCATCTGATCCCAACAAACACACCACAAAAGAACTTACATCATATGGATCTCCAAGAGACCAATTCATTGATAATCAAGAGAGAGAGAGGAAGCCATCTAGCCACTAACTACGGACCCGTAGGTCTACAAAGAACTACTCATGCATCATAGGAGAGGCACCAATGGAAGTGGTGAACCCCTCCATGACGGTGTCTAGATTGGATCTGGTGGTTCTGGACTCTGCGGCGGCTGGAATTGATTTTCGTCAACTCCCCTAGGGTTTCTGGAATATTTGGGTATTTATAGAGCAAAGAGGCGGTTCAGGGGGCACCCGAGGTGGGAAGCACCCACCAGGGCGCATCTGGGACTCCTGGCACGCCCTGGTCGGTGCTGCTCCCCTCGAGCAGCCCCCCAGGTGTTTCCTTGGCCCACTTGCTTTCTTCTAGCCCAAAAAAACCCTCCAGGAGTTTCGTTGCGTTTGGACTCCATTTGATATTGATTTCCTACGATGTAAAAAACATGCAGAAAAAAGCAACTGGTACTGGGCACTATGTCAATAGGTTAGTACCAAAAAATGGTATAAAATGACTATAAAATGATTGTAAAACATCCAAGAATGATAATATAATAGCATGGAACAATAAAAAATTATAGATACGTTGGAGACGTATCAGTCACCAGGGTGGATTCTTCTTCTCTTGGTTCGCATTACCGTATAGTCGTGCGTCGATCATGGTGAGATTCGAGACGTAAGTTTGAGGGCATGCATACACATGAACCCCTATATATATAGTATATGCGTCATGAACCCTCGCTCCGTGTGGGGACTCTCTGGTTCCAAAAGCATAGTGCCTCATCAAAGTTGTGCATTGGGTATATTCAAACACCACATAACACTTCATACATATGTTTGGGACACATGCACGGAGTGGTTGACTTCAGGTACTCCCTCGCGGGGTTATCGGCGACAAGCTAGCCTATTTGTGGGGTTGCGTGTGGACGTCCATGCATGACTTTGACCCAACAAAGAGAGGTTATAAGACCAAGGTGGTGATTCTTCTTGGTCAGTGTTACAATACGCCTTGGTGAGGTGCCCCCTCCCACTGACTCAAAGTGTGTGTGTGGGGAGGGGGACACAGTACTAATTCGCACTAGATGAACCTCCGTGGGGTCGGGGATGTCCGATTAATTTGCGATGCACATGTGCCACATCAAATTTGCGATTTGGTTATTTAAATATCACATTACACCGTTTTCACACACACACACACACACACACAACACACACACACACACATCGGTCCACCCGCAGGTGTGGTTCGTATCTGGTCACACCCATCTCATGGCACAAGAACACATCTGTGGGCCCACACACGATCCATATTTGATCAGAAGCAAAAGGGGGGGAGGGGGTACCATGATGTACTCCTTTCAATTTTGTGTTATGGTAGGGTGAGATGTCAGACCTAGCTATTTGTGGGGATGCGTTCATAACTAGGATTACCCTCCTGCCAACACGAAGTGTGTGTGAGTGTCTGGGGGGTGGCTAGCAATAATAACATGCACTTTGTGTGACATGTGCCACATCAAAGTTGTGCATTGCGTATTTGAACAACAAACCACCCTTTTCATACATATATTTGGTCCACATGCAAGTGTGTTCGTGTTCTGACCCTTTCTCGCATTTTTTCGCCAAATTTATAAATAGCAGACGAGTCGGATGCAACAACCGTCTGTGATCGGGTATGCAACAAACATGGTTACATGGGACTACCCGTGTGCCGCGCCCCTGCCCCTGTCACCCACATCATCATAGTAGATTTGGCTCCACGAGGCTTCCCTCCCGCTCTCGAAAATATCTACTCCCTCGCAATCTCAAAAATATCTACCCGCCTAGAGGGTTTTTCTGTTTGATAGCACACGATTAGTATGTGTGGACCGTGCGCAATGTCTGTTACTCCTGCTCTACTTCAATCAGTTGATCCAAATTTTTAGTAGCCCCGACATTTTACACCCGTCTGCATCCTTCACAATCTCAAAAATATCTGATTGGCTGGAGTGTTTTTCTGTTTGATAGCATGCTATTATTATGTTTTAACCATGTGTGAAGTTTGTTACTCCTGCCCCGCTCTGCTTCAATCCCTTGATCCAATCGGTAGCCTCGCCATTTTACTCCTGCCTAGTAAAATTTTCAGTACCCGCGGCATTTCCTCAAACACCCACTACAAAAATTACACTTCTGTGATGATACGTGTTTATCACAGTAGGTCGCGTTTTCTGTCATGCATGTAAATCCATGACAATTTTATGACAGAATCAAGATAGTCATACCTGTGCTGTCGTAGAAGTGTTCCATGACATTACCAAAATTATCATTACGGAAGTGTCCACCTCCATGACAATAAATCGCGCGTCACAGAAGTGCTTTCGTCAAGGGTGACCAACACGTGGTATCCACCGTAACGAAACGTCGTTAAGCTATCGGGTCCGGTTTTGGATCCGATAACCCGTTAACAGCCCGGACCAATGGGAAATTTCCACGTGTAAAATTCTGATTGGTCGGAGGAAACACGTGTCAGCTCGTCAGTGGGCCAGATGTCGCCCGTCCATTGGAGGAGACATGCCTATGATACGTCGACACGTGGCAGGGCCCAACAGAGGCCCATATAGGTTAAAAAGGCTGGCCCATCCAAAGGCCCGTAGTACTTACTCAGGTACTAGTGGGCCAGCCCAATAACGGCCCATTTATGGCCCGAAGCCAGATCTAGCCCGTTAATTGTTCGCCGAATATTTGGGCCCAATTACAGTCCAGTGACTTTAGGAATGTTAGAGGCCCGACGTAGACATGGGCCCATTTCATCCCGGTGTGTCTTTCGGCCTGGGAATGGCCCGTGCTGCCCATGGGCCATATATGGTCCGATGGGACATCCGGCCCACTAATGGCCCGTGATAAAGGTGGCAACAGTTCAGCCCAATGTGACTTTGGGCCTGTTAAAGGCGTGTAATATAATTCGTCCCGTTAATGCATGTACTAAGCTTTCGGCCTCTTAAAGGCCCATGATATCAGTGGGCCAACTAAGGCCCGAGATATGTTTCGGCCTGGTAACGGCCCGTCATATAACTGGGCCCAAAAAGGCCCAGTCTACATTTCAGCATGCTAAAGGCCCGTCGACGACTAGTGAAAATTGAGGCCCAACATGCATTTCGGCCTGCTAAAGGCCCATGGTTTCATCTGGGCCGTAATAGGCCAGTAGAATATTCAGCTTGTTAATGGCCCAATGCCACCTGGGCCAAACTAAGCGCTGGGTCCACAAAAGGCCCAACTAAAATTTGGGCCGAATATAGGCCGGAGTAAGTTGTGGGCCTGGCGCAAAGTGTGAAGGCCCCAATCATTTGGGCCCAAGAAAGATGCAGACTGGCCCAATTGTGGCCCGCTAAAAACCAGGCCCATTAGAGGCGAATGTTTCGGCCCGGTCGACTACATCATATTTTTTTTCAGATAACGAATGATGGCAGTAACTAGTAGGAATTAAGAACAAACATACTCTTTATACAATAAAGAAATTATGACATAGTAACTAAGAATAAACCTACACTACACAATAAAGGATTTATGGTATATTACATCCACTGGGCATCGAAGTTCGCCACCAGTGATCATAAAGCGCAACGAAGAAGCAGATTACAAAAACTGGGCACCATTGCAGCGTAAGAAAATAATACTGAACCGAGACCACTTCCAAGATAGTTCAAGAAAGGTTAGCCTTGCGCGGGAACTACTGCACAAGCTGCTGAGCAAGGCTGTGAGACCGGCCTAGCATGTCGGTCATAGCTTCCAGGTGTAGCTGTTTAGCAATGAGGTTCTCATTGGTGTTCTCTGCAATCTGTCTTAGAGATAGGACTTCAAGTCAAAGTTGAGTTGCAGAATGCCTTTCTGGTAGAACTTGGGACTGAAGCGAACTGATTCAGACAACGAATTCTGTGAGCTTGTCTGACTGCTAGTCTCAAGTAACTTGAACACTGCACCAAGACAAGACTTTGGGGTTGTCTCGCTATCTTCAAGATGTTTTGCCTTCTTTGTTGCAAGATATGTTGGTTGTCTCACAGCCTTCAGCAGACTTGTGCATGCCATCAGGCATATTGTGACGCCCGGATAATTAAGCTACAGTAACCCTTTACTAATGATGCCACGTCACCTCCATTACGTTTACTAATCTCGCGTTAGTTCGAAACCGATTCAAATCCAAATTCAAAATCAAACAAACAATAAAAGTTTTCCAATCTTAAAACTAAAATGTTCGGAGAGAGCCAAATAATACATAAGTAATAATGGTGGAGAAGCCAACCTCTTTGAAAGTGTTGATTGTCCTAAAGTAAATAAAATAGTAGCAAATCAATTAATTAAATGCTTTTTCAATTAATAAATTACTAAACTATTCTATCTAGTTGCCCAAACTTATGTGCTAGTAGTATAATTATTTAGACTAAATTAGGGACTACTTTTATAAATTATAAAACTAAATAATTAGGAACTAAAAGAAAATAGAAAAGAAAAATAAGAAAAGGGAAAAGACTAAAACAAAAGAAAAGGAGAAAAGCAACCCCCCCTTACACTGGGCTTCGGCCTAGCTGGCCACCGGGCCAACCAGGCCAGCCCAGCCGCCGCCCTACTAACCCCCCCACCCCGACCGAACCCTAGAACACAACCCCCATTCTTCCCCCCGCATGATCCCCTCTGCCTCCCCCCGACTCAATTCGGATCGGGGCAACGGCATCTCGACCCCATCGCCAATCCTGCCGCCCGTCGCCCCACCTCGCCGGCGCAGAAGGCCACCCCACGCCACGACCTCCTCCTTGCAACTCCCTGCCCGGCTCCGACCCCCCTCGCATCGCCAACCTCCTCCTCCGCACCCCGCGCCGGACGCCCTTGCCGGAGACCGGCCTTCTCCTCGCAGCACGCCATCGCCTCGCGCACCCACCCCCCTTGCCCGCGCGCCTGCCGCGCTGGGGCTAGGCTCGCCACCTTGGCGCTCGTCGACAGTCGCCCATCCCGGCCACCTCATCACCGCCAGACCTCGTCGGGGTTCCCCCGGATCGGCCGCATCTACATCCTCTGCCCCGCCGGTCGTCACCATCAACCCACCACCACCACTGCTTCCCTGTCTCCGTCGGGCGTGCTCCCAAGCTCACTGTGAGCTCCCGGTCCTCTGTGGCCTCTCCCCTTTCTCCCCCTCGCCCCGTAACTTGGACGCAGCCGAGGCCGCGTCGACACCGCCATCCGACGTCGTCATCGTGGCCACCTTCGGCCGTCTTCAAGAACGACTGGCACCACTGCGCGCGTCGCGCTGCGCTGGTTCTGTGGGTGGTCGCAGATGCCCATTTGGTCGCGGGGGTCAAGATCCGGCGTCCTACCGCCGCCCCTGTAGATCACCACCGGCGCTTGATCTGTTTAGGTCGGCCCTGTCTTAATGACAGGTGGGCCCGACTATTTAGTGTTAGCACTAATTAAACCAGAATAGTGGGCACTAACGTGTAGGCCCCCTCCCAGATAATAATATACTTAAAATGCCCCTAATGCTAACTGTGATTATGACCCGTGGGGCCACCTCGTTAATTAATTAGTTTGGTTAAATAAAACTTTGTTAAAAAATTGACCCACTGACAGTCTGGCCCCACCTTTAAGTTAAACTAATTAAATGTTAAAACTCTGTCAAGTTAGACTCTGCCACTGACAGCGGGGCCCCACTGGTTAGTTGACTAGTCAAACCTGCTGACTAGGTAGTCCCAGTTAGTGACAGGTGGGACCCCCTAGGCCCCTTTGACTTTGTTGACCAGTCAACTGGTCAACAGTTGACTGGGCTGACTCAGCCCCTGACCCCACATGTCAGACTTAGTAGCACATATGTGGGTACACTTTTGTGTACCCATAGTAATTTCACTATTATTTTCGATTTAAATTAAATTTAGAAAATGAATAAAACTTTGAAAATTAATATAAATTAAACCGTAGCTCGGATGAAAATACTTTGTACATGAAAGTTGCTTAGAATGACGAGACAAATTTGAATACACAGCCCGTTCATCCGCCACGCATCCCTAGCATAGCGAACACACAACTTTCCCCCTCCGGCTCACCTACCCAAAAACGCGAAACACCGGGGATACTTTCCCGGATGTTTTCCCCCTTTGCCGGTATCACCTAGTACTGCGTTAGGTCACCCCTAGCACCGCATATTGCCATGTTATGCTTTGTGATGCTTTGATTGCGTTGTTATTTATTTTGTTCCCCCTCCGTTACTTCTTTTCGATAGACCCCGAGACTGCTGCCGGTACCCCCGTGATCGACTACATCGACTATGACCCCCTTATTGCCAGAGCAACCAAGAAAGCCCTCCCCCTTGATCACCAGATATCGCCTATTCTACCCTCTACTGCTTGCATTAGAGTAGTATAGATTGTTACTGTTTTCGATTAACCTATCTTGTTGCATAGCCTGTCATTGTTGCTACATCTATTGATACCTTACGCGTAATCCTAAATGCTTAGTATAGGATGCTAGTTTATCATCAGTGGCCCTACATTCTTGTCAGTCTGCCTTACTATACTATCGGGCCATGATCACTTGGGAGGTGATCACGGGTATATACTATACATACATACATACTACAGATGGTGACTAAAAGTCGGGTCGGCTCGTAGAGTACCCGCAAGTGATTTGGATATGGGGGATGAAAGGACAGGTGGCTCCATCCAGGTAGTGGTGGGCCTGGGTTCCCGACGGCCCCGAGTGCTACTTTGAGGCGGAGCGCAGGGCAGGTTGAGACCACCTAGGAGACAGGTGGGTATGGCCCTGGTCGGTGTCTGCGGTTACTTTAAAATAACATGCTTAACGAGACCTTGGTATTTGATCTGAGTCTGGGCACTGGCCTATACGCACTAACCAACTACAAGGGAACATTTGTGGGCACTCGACATCGTGGTATCAGCCGAAGCCTTCTTGACGTCAGCGACTGAGCGGTGCGCGCCGGGTTGGACCGCGTAATGCAACTTCCTTTGTAATGGAGGTTGCTAGGTCTGCTCACCGGCCACCCTCGCAACGTGCAGGTGTGCAATGGGCGATGGGCCCAGACCCCTGCGTGCATAGGATTTAGACCGGCATGCTGACCTCTCTGTTGTGCCTAGGTAGGGCTGCGACGTGTTGATCTTCCAAGGCCGGCATGACCCAGTAAAGTGTGTCCCGCCAGAGGGATCGAGCATGTTGGGAAATGTGGTGCACCCCTGCAGGGAAGTTGATCTATTCGAATAGTCGTGTCCCTCGGTAAAAGGATGACCCGGAGTTGTACCTTGACCTTATGACAACTAGAACCGGATACTTAATAAAACACACCCAGACAAGTTCCAGAGACAATCCGGTGATCACTTTCTCACAGGGCGATGAGGGGAGGATCGCCGGGTAGGATTATGCTATGCAATGCTACTTGGAGGACTTGAATCTACTCTCTTCTACATGCTACAAGATGGAGGCTGCCAGAAGCGTAGTCTTTGATAGGACTAGCTATTCCCATCTTATTCTGGCTTTCTGCAGTTCAGTCCATCGATATTGCCTCTTTACACATATACCCATGCATATGTAGTGTAGATCCTTGCTTGCGAGTACTTTGGATGAGTACTCACGGTTGCTTTGCTCTCTCTTTTCCCCCTCTTTCCTTTTCTTCTCGGATGCCGCAACCAGACGTTGGAGCCCAGGATCCAGATGCCACCGTCGATGACAACTCCCACTACACTGGAGGTGCCTACTACTACGTGCAGGCCGCTGACGATGACCAGGAGTAGTTTAGGAGGATCCCAGGCAGGAGGCCTGCGCCTCTTTCGATCTGTATCCTAGTTTGTGCTATCCATCTTATGGCAACTTGTTTAACTTATGTCTGTACTCAAATATTGTTGCTTCCGCTGACTCGTTTATGTTCGAGAACTTGTATTCGAGCCCCCAAGGCCCCTGGCTTGTAATATGATGCTTGTATGACTTATTTTACTTTTAGAGTTGTGGTGTGATATCTTCCCATGAGTCCCTGATCTTGATCGTACACGTTTGCGTGCATGATTAGTGTACGATTGAATCGGGGGTGTCACACATATCACCCTGAAACAAGCAGAGACATGACAGGTTTTGCACGTGTATAAACAAAGATGATAACCATGCTGTCAATTCCATCCAATTTCAAGTTAGAAAATAAAGAGTAAGTTCAAAATATCAATAGCATAATTTGGCATTGTTTATAATGTGGGGAGATTCACCACACTACTGGATTACCATGTCAACATAACAAGCATAGATGAAGGGCAAAGACAATCATTGTATCTATTTTGGTTAATGTGCATGGCATGTTGTTCATATCATCAGCCACATCAGTAAGATAAAACAGGAGATGACAAGGTGCAAATGTGGGTTGCTTCACCACACACTGGATTATAGATCCACAAAACAAGCATACATATAGGGAGTATTGAGTAATGTGCATGGTCTGAATAAGGAATTTGGTTTTACATGTAAAACTTAGAACTTACAGCTCTTGCGAACATGCATTTTGATAGAAACAGCAAACTAAACAGCAGTAAACGATAGGGAGTATGAGCAAATTAAACAACAGTTGAGTATAAAGGCTTTAGAAGGACTGACTTACATTAACAGTTAACACCGGCTTTATAATGCCCTTCTCCATGTCAAGGGAAGGATAACTCAAGAATTTCAGCACATAATCTTCTTCATAAGCATTGCTTGTACTCTACATTTTGTAGAGAGTAATTATAGATATGATAATACTGGAAGGGATAGAGGATAATGAAGATAAGATACAGATTGATGCTACATAATCAACTACCAATCCCTGGAAGTACAGGCAAAATGTACTGACAAGAGCAATGGGCTACACTTCTGCACTGGCATTGTCTGTGTATTCTACTTTTTGGTAAGATTAAATATAGATCTGATCTTTTTTAGTAAATGGTGGGCGAGGGAGATAAGCTGAAGAATGCTACACAATGAACCAATCCTTCTTCCCATAATACAAGAGTGTTTTAAACACTGGTGTACTATACAAAACGTTCTTATATTATGGGATGGAGGGAGTAGCTATTAATGTAAGTAAAGTGATAGACGATGTTCAGTCCTTACAAGAGGACTGCAGAGCTAAACCTCTTCAAAAGCATTGGGTTGATTTTAAATTTATGTAAGAGTCCATGCGGATCTTATAATGTCCACCAAATGGACGATAACGAGGCTAACATGTGTAGTGATGCTACATAATCAAACAACTATGAAAGTAAGTATGGTTATACAGGGCAAGAGGTACTCACAAGAGCAATGCAGTGTGTAGTATAGTTGCGAGATTCTATGGTCCCTTGAGAATGAGTGTTCTTCTGCTAACAGTTTTCGTACAAGTGAGACGTTAAGGCAAATGCAGAAATGTAGTTCAAATTGTGATGTGATATCATAGACAGTACCATACGCTGCAGACAAGACCAATGTGTAACAAGATTATTCTAGTCACCGTCGGATAAATCTAGCACCGGAGACTTTACAGAAATTTTGTTTAGAGGCTTGCCATTGAAGTGTGCTTGCCTCAGGTAGGAATGATACTTCATCAACGAGTGCTTGAAAAGCGCAACCAACCCTTGCTCATCTTCACAATCCAGTTTGGTCCTTGCCTATTTAAAAGAATGAAATCTTGTGTCTTCTGTCAGCAGAAACATATGCAGTAATGACCATGAATAACATTAGTACATTACTTACGCATAAGTTGCAGAGGACGACTGGAAATTGTTCTGTGTCTGCGGTATAATCTTCCATGAAGGAAAGATGCGCAGAAAGTTCCTGACAACAATATAAGCTTCGTCTTCTAAACTGGGAAGGAATGGAACAGGGGTCCTATTTGCCGCAATTGAGGCTCTCTCTGGTTCGAAAAGGGATTTGGCAACTGGATTTGGTGTACTCTTTGCTGGAATGGGGGTTTTGCATCGTAGAGTTGGTGCTATATCAACTGGCATCATCATACTGTTTGCTGCAGTTGGGGTCTGCTAAGTTGGGGCATCAGAAATGACCAGTGTAGTAGGGCTAGAGTCTGCTAGAGTTGGGGTGTTTTGTGGATCAGGTGATATTGCAACTACACCTTGATGGGGCATCATCATACTATTTGATTTATCAGGTGCCACTACCTTTTCCAAATACTTTGCTTGTGCTCCTCCGCGATCAGCAATCGCCCTCTTCCTTTTGAATGTCTGATACACAAGAACATCATTGGAATGGATAAATATGGTATGATGACAGATGGAATATGTACTGAAAATGGATAGGCAGGGCGTATTCACATATACGATGTGTAAACTAAGCTAATGGCAGTGCAATAAAGTAGAAGCAATGCAAAGCATCAGTTACAAGATAAGTGTGACCAATATAACCTTGGAAAGTTAGAGCAAGCACCTTGATGGGTGAATAAGATAAGGCATCTACCTTTGACTCCTCCACTAGGGAGCTACATTGACTTAGGTCTCCCTCTAGCTCAGAATCACTGTTAGGATCATATTCTGAGCATTAATCTGTAGGTGGAGAGCGTTTGCATTGCATTGCATACAGACTTGATTTCAGTCCCTTAATGCCAAGTTTGACAGCCATGGCATTGTTCTGGTTTATTCTTTTCATGCACGCAAGCTCATAATCATTATGATGCTGTTCAGAATCTGAGATTCATGAAAACATAAAAAGTAGTCACAATATCTATGGAATGCATTGCACATTCAACTCGAAGAGTGCCACCCTATAAACCTCTGCATATGCAAAGTTCACCCCCAACCGTGCTAACCAGACCACACACAGAAATACAAACCCCTTATGTATCTATAACATGCAGACACACATTTCAAAACAGAAGTAGGAACATTAGAATCATATCAAATTCGTATTTGAACAAATAAACTAAGGAATTATGAGTGGCATAATGTTTAGCTTCAAGGGTGGAGTGTTGGTAGTGCGACACAAAGCAAGTAGGCAGATTGTATTCCATGTAAAAGATCGAAGCCTATGTAAAAGCTGGAAATGACACACTCTTTCTATACAATGCAGTGTTCGTTGCCCACACATGATGGAAGAGATCACACAGAGAAATACGAGTGTCTATTCCTAGGGTCGGAATTTTGAAACCCTGTGAACTTTACAGGTACTAAAGATTACTGAAATACATCTAAACCATTAAGTGTAGGTAGCACTCAGCACACAACAAACCTTAATGACAGTCATGCCTAATGAGTTATGAACCAATTAGAAAATGGGTGATGAGGAGTGGTTGCTGAGTGTTGAGGACGTATCTCAGGATAAATCGGGTTGGCTTAGTGGGTGTTGCACGCTTGAGCCCTGAACGGACTGGGAAGGTAGGCACGGCGGCGCGTCCGGGCAGCGATGACACTGCTGGGCGAGTGGCTCCTGACCTCCTGTTAGTCCGACATCTCCTCCTAGAGTCATGCCGTCTGGGGACGGCAAGTCGCCGGCGAGGTAGGCGGCTGGGGCGAGTAGAGATTGGAAGCGCGCAGCAGAACAAAGGGGAATTGGGGTCTGGGACGACCCAAAATCCCAGGGTGGGCCGCGGCCCACCGTGGGCATCCTGTAGAGATACACACCCGAGCGACGAACATGCATTTTAGAAACTAAATTAGGAACATTTGGCTGATCAATTAAACAACTCTATTTTAATAATACCAGATTCGTATTTGAACAACTAAGCTTGTTTAGCTTGATGGGTGGAGCAGTGCTATTATGACACGAAGCACGTGTTCTGATCGTATAGTGATCATAAAAGGGGGAAACTCTAAGCATATTTTTTTTAGCAAAAGAGGGTTTCCCCTCCGATTTCTATTAAAGAAACCACCATGGAACTAACATGATCAATTAAACCCTAAGCATGATCAATTAAACCGTATTATGACTTTGCCATGGTAGATTTGAAGCTGCAAACCGGAGAAATGGTATTTAGCATCCATTGTTTGCTTCAAACTAAGAACTAAATTCTAAGAGCTGAAAAGAAAGTAGAGTAACCAAGTTACGATCTATTTTCTGGTTGAGATCAAGAAGTTGAGAAGATATGAAGTACCACCTCTCTTGCGGCGCTGTGTAGGCGTCGGGGGTGCGATGGCTGTCGGTGGCGTTGAAGCAGATCGGCGATGGTAGACGGGTGCATCGGGGGATAACTCCCGTTGTGAGCGGCCCCGGCAAAGAGGACGCCGCCGCCGATGAAGCAAGAGGACGCGATGCAAGGCTCTTGGTCCGTCGCCGTGGATGAGAAACGCCCATCTCTAGTAGTGGACGATGCAGTCTTGGTAGGCGCTCCGGCATGGTGGAGGATGGTGGCGATGGATGGGGTGGAGGATGGCAGCGATGGATGGGGTGGTGGACGGAGGAGGCTGGTGTGGGGATGATGTTCTAGCGCGGACGGTGTATGAATGGTAAAATGGAGGAAGAGGTACGGGGAACCATGTTTTTGGGACGCGTCTGTCTGAAATATGGGAAAGTTACAAACTTAGCCCCGTTTAAAATTTGGACGTCTCGTCGGTTGGGGATAGGACGGTAATCTCGCATCTCACCGATATTTGTCCAGAGCGATTTTGGGCGAGAAGAGGGTGGTTGGCGCGCATGGTTGGTGCCCACCGTGTATGAAAGGGGCTAACAGGTAGGGCGGTTGTGTCACGTCTGAGTGAAGTTACAAACCTGCCCCTATTGAAAATATTTGCCTACATCGATTTCGGCCGAGTCGAGTTTGTTTTGCCGCCCACCGTGTATGAATGGGGAAATGGAGGGAGAAACAGAGGTCTTTTGGACGAGCTTGAATCAAATGTGTTTTGCCACCCATGTTTGGCGCCCACCGTGTCGGAATGGGCTCAGAGGCAGTCGTGTCACATCTAATTGAAGTTACTATCCTACCCCTATTTAGAGAAGTGGAAATCGGGCCAATGGATTGTCCGTGTAATGGGTAGACAGTAATTTCCATCTCCCAAACACTTGGCTTCAGGCAGCCGACGTGGGAGTGGACATTTTGCCGCTTCTTTCGAATTTTGGGACAATAAGCATCCACGTTTACCCTGGCAACTAAATTCGAATCCATTTTGTATTCCTATATGAATCTTTATAAATCATTCTATGTGTTTTTATATATCTTCAAAAGCACGACAAAGATGTATTCCACTGTCATATATGAATATGATTTACAAATGCCGATACTCAAATTCAGAAACTAGAATCCAGTTTAAGGTGAATTTGAATATTTGGAACACTTCATGTCCAACTCAAATGTCACATGCAGCATAATGTGTACTTCCATTTAGATATGTACACAAGCGATGTATCAAGATTCAAATACCGAGTCAATCAACCAAGAATGTACATAACTAACAGACATATAAACACTTATAGAGTATATGGATCAACAATATCAACTAACATACATAAGCCAGGCCGCTGTACTTTTTTTGCTAGAACAACATCCTTTTTTTAGCCAAGCTATTATAGCATCTTATTCCTTTCCGATGCCTGCCACTTATGGTCCATCTATACTGCTATTATTGTTGAATGCACATTCAGCCCGATTGGCATATTTGTAGGTCTGGCACAGCAATCAAAATGAAATGTCTCCGAGTCTTATCAATTAATACAGACTTGTGCTCAAATAAAATTACAAACCAAAAAACAAAAAACAATTATTACATGATCTCTAAAACAAATGGTTTGATTGATTACATGAACAAACAACACAAAGGTAATTCAGCGATGGAAAGAACATTTCACCTATGATTTACCAAGTGGGAATTTAATTTCCTTTTTTCCTTCAGGACCTTAACAATGCGGTCAGTCTCAGCTTGCTTTGTTTTGAAATCCACCAAATATTTAATGGTTGTCTTGAGTACTGCTTGTGATTGTGTTGTTTGCTTCCTCAACATGTCAACTTCATCTCTAAGTGCAGAAGCAGAATCTCTTTCTACCACTAGGTTAGCCTCTAGAGCATCACCAGCTGGTAATTCATAATGCATGATTGGGCCGGTGCCACTGCTGTGGGATGATACAACGTCCATGGGGACCTCGCTCTATGATCTTGGGCTAACCTGTTTGCCATTAAAGTTCCTATTGGATTCAGAGAAGTTGAAGTTAGCAAAACATCTCAACTGGGAGTTATAACAGCAAACCAGTTAAATAAACAACGAATTAAAGAGTTTCAATTCGATGCTGAAAAGTAGTTATTAACATCATTGTAACCGGTTGTTGTAGAAGCAAAGCAGTTAGACAAACAAGTAGCTATTTAAGTTCAGGAAAACAGGTAATTCTTAACAGTAAGTATCAAACACATAGATAGGCACAGTCTATAATAGGATTAATAGGCTGTGGCATTATGTAATCAGTAGCAAACTAAATTAAGCCAAGCAACGTAATTGAACAATTTTGCAATAAGTGGCTAACTAAAATTCCGAGAAGCAGGTAACTGAACTTACGCTAGCTCTTTGTACAGGCACACTGCAACTTCTTTTTCGCTTACAAGGTTCTACGAAGGAGTCCATGGCATCAATTGCTTGGATACGCAGTCCCAATACTTCTTTCTTCCCACACTGCATTGGTAAGTCGAATGGTTAATCTGGTAAGATGGTGCGTCCTTGATATGTTATATCAGGACGTGTAGTCACACTAGTTGTAGCCACACACATCACACTGGCTTTTACTGTATATTTCATGCGATTACATTTGACATATAAAGATCTAAGCAATCTACAATAGGATGAAAAGACTGGCATCCTTCACATTATTGGTGAACTCAGTTCATAGAAACAAGCAATTCAACCATTCTGTGGGTAAATCAAAAGCGCCACTAGAATATTTTTCACTACCCCAATCATACACGCAAAAAGGGGAGATGCCACCATAGGGGCTGGTATGGGCGGCCGCCTCGGGTGACTGGAAAGTGTGCACCTAGTTTGAGTCGTCCAAGTTGGCCCAGGCTAGTTTTCCCATCCCAACGCACGAGCAGGCAATGTCAAATATGATTAAAAATGTTTTAATTTGGATGGGCCAATAACATAAGTGCAAGGCAAGCCCTATAGCAGGCTCGCAGCCCAAATGAGCGCCTCCCATATCGATCGACAACAGGAAAAATCCCAATTCATTCGCTCCAGCCTCTAGTCTGGTTCGCTCCTAACCTAGCCACCGCTGGACAGATCGACACAGCACTTCCTCGCGCCCTCGGTGGAGGGCGGTCATCGGGCTTCAAGCGAACGGAAGGACAAGAAGATGAATATCCAACCCTGGGTGTAGCCTGCGTGGGAGGCACCGGCGGCAGCACGGGCATGGCATCGAGCTTGTGCAAATGGACAGTCGCGGCTTGCAAGAGTAGCATGCGCAACGAGCAGGTACATCACATCCCTGATTATATCTAATTCAACTATTCAATTTCTGGCCATTAGTTAAACCTGACGGTGTTGTAAAACTGCTTGTATGTAGGGAATCTATGAGAAAATGAAGCCAATTTCTGCTTATTTTATAACTCCCCCAATCAATACTGAACTGATTGAATCTGATGTATCTAATCAAGTTTCCGGTGCAAACATACAAGCTCATGTTGTTCTTGAGCCTGAAGTGTCTAATGAACAGACTGCTAATGAAGGATTTGACGCAAACATTTTACATGCTCCTGGTGATGAATGCAAGCATTTTGCAAGCTCCCATTGAAGGATTTAGTGTCTAATGATGATCTGCTATGTTGAGAGAGACATAGAGATTTGCAGGCATTGATGATAAGCAAATTATATTACATTTTCATGGCTTCAGGAAACATCGAGGCCATGTACCAGAAAGTCCCCGTATCATGACAACATAGCATAAATACTTTTCTAATATGTTGTTTGAAATTATTGGCATACTTGTGCAGGATAGATATATTCATATGCAGTTTGCGCACTGGTTATAGGTGCAATTACACTTCGATATTTTCAGCCAGAAAATGAATAATTCAAGCAGGTATAGGCCATGTTTGTAGTCCTTGTACACCATGTTGCATTTTTGGTGCTTGCGTCATTTAGTATTTTATAATCTGAACTACTTTGGATCATTAGCTGGTTTTCAAAGTGCATGTAGCTTCACATTTCTCAAGTTATGTTGATTTCTGGAGTGCAAGTGCCTTCGTATTTTTTAAGTTAAATGTTCGCCCCTAGTAATTTGAATTTGTGGATCCGCCACTACACACAAATCATACATGCATGCTAGTATGAATTAAATGAAATGCACGGACTTACGCTAGCTCATTGTACAGGCTCACTGCAGCTCTGCTTGTGCTTGGGATGTTCCATGTACAAGTCCATGTTACCACTTGCTTGGATGTGCAGGCCTTGTGCTCCTTGCATCCCCCTCTGCATTTTTGACACGACGAATGGTTGATCAAATAAGAGGAACCGACCTTGCTATTGTATCGGAGGACAGATACTTACAAGGTTATACGGGTGTGCAGGATGGGTACCAGATCCCATAGCGCCGTCATGCTTCACTAAAAATGGTTTTTCTTGTTTCAGATGATATGTCTAGAAGAAATAAGAGTTAAAGTCAGAGTTGCATGGGCGTCTAAGCTAAGAGAGCAGTGAAAGGATATCCAAACATCATCGGAACAGTGCACAAGGGAGTGATGTGTGGATACCTAGTTCGGGCCGGCGTTTGGGCATGCTCGCCTAGCTAGAGTGCGGGTCACTTCAGAGCCGTTGAGGGTGATGCACTGGCGTTGGCTGGCCGCGCACGGATGCAGATTTTGAGTGGCAGCGGAGCGCTACGATGCGGTGGATGAGACCATTGGTGAAGCCCCAATGGCCTCGGGGGGCGAAGGTGCGATGATGTGCTTGGTGAAGTAGCCCCGGTGAGGTGGGAGACGACATCGGTGAAGAGCACCTAATGCGGTGGAAGTCGGTGTCTGTGAGGCACGTCGGTTGCGGCGGTCGGTGTTGTCGGTGGACCACCCGGTGCGGTGGACGAGGGCGTAGATGAGGTAGCTCCGGTGCGGTGGTGAAGCGCGATCATTGTCTTCGTCGTCGTCGTCCGGCACAGAGGTGGGGAAAGAGACGAGAGGAGGGGAGATTCGAGCTTTGCTTGGTTTGGCAGCAAATTAGGGATTTGAGCAATCTGGGCGCGGAAGGGGACGATGGAGAAGGGAGATTTTGCAGGGCTGGAATTGGGGCCGCCAGATATTTCAATCCGAAACATGGAAGCGCGAACTTATTTTTTTTCGTCGTTCTTTTTTTGGGGGGGAGGAAGGGAGGGCGGTGGGTGGCTGGGTGCTAAGCGTCCGTCCGACACACGCGACCAGCACGACACGACCCTGGTCTGCCTGGTGCGCCTACATTTGAGAATGCAAACGAATCTTCTTTCATTTGCAAACGAATCTGTATGTATTACCATGCTCGTGTTTTCCTTGCAAATAATTAGTAATTCGAAACGAGATACTATAAATTAATTAATGAGGAGTTATTTGAAAAAAATCGATACGATATCCACGGTATCCATGCTAACGTGGATTAGAGTGTGTGTCACATAATTAGTTATTTTTATTAGAGTGTGTGTCACATAGCGATCTCCAATTCTAATGTGGATTTCACATTTCACTGTATCCATGCTACTTTTTAATACAAATTCATATGTATATGATGAACACCATGGTAGTGAGAAAACTTTTGGATTCAAACATATGACCTATAAAATAGCACAACAATCGAGTCAATGTCAACTTTTCCAAACCTAGTATGGCACGAATTCAAAATAATTACCCATGTGCATGGTCCTCAAATCAAATCTTACAATGTACACCGAATTGAAACGTCGATATTAAGTCTCGTACTATCTACATTCAAATGTTGGTTTTAGCCCCCCCGGCACACACACTACATACTTACTGTATCGGTCAACCTTCCTCTCCTAACCACTGATGACCCACAAGTGTAGGGGATCTATCGTAGTCCTTTCGATAAGTAAGAGTGTCAAACCCAACAAGGAGCAGAAGGAAATGACAAAGCGGTTTTCAGTAAGGTTTTCTCTGCAAGCACTGAAATTGTAGGTAACAGATAGTTTTGTGATAAGATAAATTGTAACGAGTAACAAGCAATGAAAGTAAATAAAGTGCAGCAAGGTGGCCCAATCCTTTTTGTAGCAAAGGACAAGCCTGGACAATTTCTTATAATGAGAAAAGAGCTCCCGAGGACACATGGGAATTACCGTCAAGCTAGTTTTCATCACGCTCATTTGATTTGCGTTCGGTACTTTGATAATTTGATATGTGGGTGGACCGGTGCTTGGGTACTGCCCTTACTTGGACAAGCATCCCACTTATGATTAACCCCTATTGCAAGCATCCACAACTACAAAATAAGTATTAAGGTAAACATAACCACAACATTAAACATATGGATCCAAATCAGCCCCTTACGAAGCAACGCATAAACTAGGGTTTAAGCTTGTGTCACTCTGGCAACCCATCATCTACTTATTACTTCCCAATGCCTTCCTCTAGGCCCAAATAATGGTGAAGTGTCATGTAGTCGACGTTCACAACACCACTAGATGAAAGACAACATACATCTCATCAAAATATCGAACGAATACCAAATTCACATGACTACTAATAGCAAGACTTCACCCATGTCCTCAGGAACAAACGTAACTACTCACAAAGAATATTCATGTTCATAATCAGAGGAGTAATAATATGCATTAAGGATCTAAACATATGATCTTCCACCAAGTAAACCAATTAGCATCAACTACAAGGAGTAACTAATACTACTAGCAACCCACAGGTACCAATTTGTGGTTTTGATACAAGATTGGATACAAGAGACAAACTAGGGTTTTGAGAGGAGATGGTGCTGGTGAAGATGTTGATGGAGATTCACCCCCTCCCGATGAGAGGATCATTGGTGATGACGATGGTGATGATTTCCCCCTCCCGGAGGGAAGTTTCCCCGGCAGAACAGCTCTGCCGGAGCTCTAGATTGGTTCCGCCAAGGTTCCGCCTCGTGGCGGCGGAGTTTCGTCCCGTAAGCTTGCCTCTGATTTTTTTTCCAGGGTAAAAGCCTTCATATAGTAGAAGATGGGCACCGGAGGGCCACCAGGGGCCTAGGAGACAGGGGGCATGCCTAGTAGGGGTGGGCGCACCCCCACCCTCCTGGCCTGGGTGTGGGCCCCCTCTGGTAGTTTCTTCACTCAATAATTCTTATTAAATCCAAAAATAACTTCCGTGGAGTTCTAGGATTTTTGGAGCTGTGCAGAATAGGTTTCCAATATTTGCTCCTTTTCCAACCAGAATTCCAGTTGCCGGCATTCCCCCTCTTCATGGTAAACCTAGTAAAATAAGAGAGAATAGCCATAAGTATTGATATATAATGTGTAATAACAGCCTATAATGCAATAATATTGATATAAAAGCATGATGCAAAATGGACGTATCAACTCCCCCAAGCTTAGCCCTCGCTTGTCCTCAAGCGGAAGCCGATATCGAAAAATATGTCCACATGTTTAGAGATAGAGGTGTCGATAAAAATAAAATACGGACATGAGGGCATCATGATCATTCTTATAACAGCAACATATATAGATTTTGTCATATGATTTCCTATGCTCATGTAACAATCAATTCACAATGTCAAGTATGGTTCAGAAACTTCATTGGGAACTAACAAACTATAATCTCAGTCATTGAAGCAATTGCAATTTATCATAACATCAGAAAGAGTCAAGAATAGAGCTTTTCAGCAAGCCCACATACTCAACTATCATGTAGTCTTCAACAACTGCTAACACTCATGCAGTACTTGTGGTTATGGAGTTCCCGCCGGACACTAAGAAAGATAGGGGCTTAATGTGTTGCCTCCCAATGTATTCACCTTTAGGTGATGTCAACAATAATAGTTCATGCTAACTTACATCCAGTCCGATATATATATCAAGATCTTTCAAACACAAGGAGCTTGCCAAAGGATAAAATGAAAAAGGGAAAGGTGGAGAACACCTTGACTCAAGCATAAAGTAAAGACATAAATTAAAAGATAGGCCCTTCGCAGAGGGAAGCAGAGGTTATCATGTGCTTTTAGGGTTGGATGTATAAGTTCTTGATGCAAAAGAACATCACTTTATATTGCCACTTGTATATGGACCTTTATTATGCAGTCCGTCCCTTTATTGCTTCCACAACAAGATCGTATAAAGCTTATTTTCTCTGCACTAATAAGTCATACATATTTAGAGAGCAATTTTTATTGCCTGCAACATGACAACTTACTTGAAGGATCTTACTCAATCCATAGGTAGGTATCGTGGACTCTCATGGCAAAACTGGGTTTAAGGATATTTGGAAGCACAAGTAGTATCTCTACTTGGTGCAAGGAATTTGGCTAGCATGAGGGGGAAAGGCAAGCTCAACATGTTCGGAAGGTCAATGACAATATACTTTAACTGAGATGTGAGAAAACACAAACCATTACGTTGTCTTCCTTGTCCAACATCAACTCTTTTAGAATGTCATACTTAATGGGTGCTTCACAATCATAAAAGATGTCCAAGATAATATATTTATATGTGAACCTCTCTTTCCTTATTACTTCCTATTAATTGCAACGATGACCAAAACTACGTTATCAACTTGTCGGTGTACTAGAGTAGGGGTACCCTAGTATCCCGAACTTGTGCACGGGCAGTCGCAGCATCCCGCGGCAAGGCTTGCCGGGTGACCGCCAAGGTCCTCCGTAGCTCCTTTGGAGCCATTCAAGAACAAAGTGTTTAAGCCAAGGAGACATGGCCCCGGCAAGAGGAGCTTGCCAGGAAGGCCAATCAAGGCATCTCAAGGAACTTGCCGCGACGCGCCTCGCGTCCCGGCAAGGCCCAGCAAGCGACAAGCTTCCGGACGCGACAAGACAACGACAGCGGCAAGGCACTTGCCGCGGCAAGCTACCACTCTGTACCTGCGCTCCAGCACATCCACCAACGTGTCGCCCTGAGACCTTCCCAGGCGCACGTGGCAAGAAGCTGTGCAGCCAGCGGTGCGAGGTGGCAAGCGGAGATGACAAGATCGCCATCGTGGCAAGCGTTGGCGCCCCTGACGGTCCTTTTTTTGCACTGTTTGGGCGACACAGACGGGCATTTAATGCTTTTGTCCCCTGTCGTCAGGGTTAGGTATGATACACTGTACAAGTAGTTGTACCAACCGCAACTCTTTTTCCATTTTTGCCCTTGTCTACATTGCCACCTGTCGGTGACCCCTTGAGCATATAAAAGGAGGCCCATGCGCAATGTAGAGGGGGGTTCGGGGGATTCAAAGCCAGAAAGCAATACAATCAGGCAAGCAGCAGTAGGAGTATTATCTCTCCGAGGAGCTCCGAAGCTGGGTAAATCGTTCGTGTGCTTCGCCTCGATCTGCTCTTCGTGCGATCTCCGCCCCCCGCCGAACCGAAAGGGGCCCGGTCCGCCGGCCCCATAGGTGTTCATTCCCACGACATCTATGGCGCGCCAGGTAGGGGGCGTCAAGGTTGTGTGAACCTGATCCGGCGTTCGCACGAGCTACATCTTCATCATCTTCATCGACATGCCGCCAAAGAAGAAGGCTTCGGAGGTGGCTGCTCCGTCCACGTCGATCCCACCACCATCGGAGCAAATGGGTGGTGGGGTAGACGCCGGCGGAAGAACGGGCGTCGACGGGGGAGCTCATGCTGCTGCCAGGTCCAAGGACAAGGCTGCGCAGACCTCGGCGTCCGTACATGCACCGTGCCCGTCTCAGGAGGCGCGGGACCGGCAGCGTCATGGTACTCGCGGTACCATACGCTCGTTGGACCAAGATCGAGCTGGTGGATCTCGGGGCGCTCAAGACCAGCATGCACGCCAACATGCAGGCACGAGCAAGACACGGTCGCCTGGACGGGATACTGGTCCTTCCAACCCAGTTGGGAGTCCGAGCATATCCCGCTCCTCGCACCGTTCGCCGCCGCCACCGAAGACCCCAGCAGAAGCGTTGGCCCGAGCTCAACTGCTCTTGGATTACCCTCCGACGGCGGACAAAATCGACGATTGGAGGGCCACCATTCAGAGTCTCATCGGCTTCACCAACGGCGACACTCCACGGCAGCCGGGTACATCGCAACCGCGGCAAGATTGCCAGGCACGAGCCGATGGCGACAAGACCGGTGGGGGTGCAACCACCATGCACTCTCCACCCCGAAGGCCAAGATCGCCGACTCGCCGGGTCAACCTCGACACTAACTCCACAGCGTCATCAGATCCACGAGCTCGTCGTGATCAGCGCCAAGTTCTTCAAGAACGACAGCAAGAAGACGCTCGTACTCGCATCGAGCGCCGAAGAGAAGCGCGGCGTCAATCGGACCAGTGCGCTGGGCCCACTGTCGACATGCATGCGCCAGGGGAACCAGGTGACTTGCCATACGCGGTAGGTTGCCCTGCGTTCACTCGTGAGCTGCGGCAAGTCCAGTGGCCCAGCACGAAGAATTTCAAGCCCGACGTACCAGAGAAGTACGACGGCAAGACGCATCCATCGGAGTTCCTCAGCATCTATACCATCGCGGTGCAAGCTGCCGGGGGACGGGACGAAAAGATCCTTGCCAACTACTTCCCGTTGGTGCTCAAGCCTAATGTCTGATCCTGGCTCATGCACTTGCCGGACAACTCCATATCCTCATGGGCAGATCTATACCATCAGTTTGTCGGCGCCTTTATAGGCGGCCACAAACCTCATGGCCAAGAGAGCGACCTTCATATACTCGTATAGAAGGAAGGAGAGTCCCTGCGCAAGTAGACTCAGAGATTCAGCCGTGTACAGCACAACATCCCAGATGTCCATCCTGCCGCGGTCATCAGCGCGTTCCATCAGAATGTGTGTAACCGCAGGATGCCGGAGGAGATGGCGATGTGCAAGATCAGGGACGTCAGTGAGCTATATGCCCTGGACGACAAGTGTGCACGTGCTGAGGAAGGGAGGAGACTCCCCGGAGAGAATACAGGAGCAGGAGGATCTGACAGCGAGGATGCCGCCCCGGCAAAGAAAAACCGGCGGCGGAACAACAGGAAGAGGAAAGGCAAAGATGTGCTAGTTGTTGAGCAGTCCGACAACGGAGGTGGCGCCGAGAAAGCCAAAGCTGGTACCCCCGGCGAGGCTGTGGCGGTCGCCGACAAGCAGGGTGGCTCCGACAAGCAGTACTGCAAGATCCACCGCACCAAGGGCCATGATCTCTAGAGCTGCAAGAAGGTCGAGCAGCTTGTCGAGCAGCAGAAAGCTGAGTACGAGCGACGCGACAAGGAGAAGGCCCAAGAAGGTACTGTAGGATCCGGCAAGAAACGTCCTGGCCGAGGAGGACGCCGCGGCAAGGCCAAGCAGCGGCAAGGAGACCGACCTCCCCGCGGCCGCGACAAGGATGAAGATGACGACGACGATGAAGATATTGATGATGACGAGGCCGATGAGCAGGAGTTTCAGAAAGCCACAGAGGTCCTTTGCGTTGACGGCGGTGCTTCTCTGCATACTTCACACCGCCAGCTCAAGCAGTGGGTGCGGGAAGTTAATGCAGCAGAACCACCCGTCGAGTCACGCAAGCCTCTGAAATGGTCCAGCACGCCTATCATCTTCGATATTGAGGACCACCCTGATCGCATAACTACGGTCGGGTGCTTGCCGATGTTGGTTTCACCAACTATCCGCAACCTCAAGGTCACTAAGATGATAGTTGACGGCGGGGCCGGCTTGAACCTGATCTCCTCCGCGGTACTCCAGAAGCTCCAGATCCCTGACAGCGAGCTCGAAGAGACCGGCACATTCCAAGGAATCAATCCGGAAGGAGCAAGCCGAAGGGAAAGATCACGTTGCTGGTGACATTTGGCAGTGAGCTGAACTTTAGGACTGAGAGGGTCACTTTTGACGTTGCTAATTTTCCATTGCCTTACAATGGGATACTCGGCCGTCCAGCACTCGCCAAGTTAATGGCGGCCTCTCACTACGCATACAACATGCTGAAGATGCCAGGTCCGATAAGTGTCATCTCTGTCCCTGGAGACAAGAAGGATGCTCTTATCTGCACCGACAAGATCTACCGGGAAGCAGTAGCCGCAACAGATGGCAAGTCACTTGCCGCTGAAGCTCCCGGGGGGAAGAAGAAGACCAAGTCCGGCAAGAGCTCTGATGCCCACTCCGGCAAGCGCACCTCTTCGGAGTGCTGCGCTACCGTCGAGGACGCACCATCGAGCTCCACCGGCAAGTGTAAGAAGACAAAGGCAGCTCCACCAGAGACCAAGAAGGTGTCCGCCAAGGAGGACGGCACTGGTGGTACCTTCACCATCAGTGCCACTCTTGACCCTAAATAGGAAAGCGCGCTCGTTGCTTTCCTGTGGGCGAACGTCGACATGTTTGCGTGGCAACCGTCTGACATCCCCGGTGTTCCCAGGAAAGTAATCGAGCACCATCTTGCCGTTTGTCCTCATGCGCGGCCCGTCAAGCAGAAGGTCAGGAAACAAGCAGTGGAGCGCCAAGAATTCATTGCAGAAGAAATCAAGAAATTGGAAGCAGCAGGCCTTGTCAGATGAGTGCTCCATCCCACGTGGTTGGCCAATCCTGTAGTCGTGCGTAAGGCAAACGGGAAATGGAGGCTTTGTATCGACTTTACCAATGTCAATAAAGCTTGTCCCAAAGATCCATTTCCCTTGCCGCGCATTGACCAGATTGTTGACTCCACGGCCGGATGTGACTTGCTTTCATTTCTTGACGCATATTCAGGATATCATCAGATCTTCATGGCAGAAGAGGATGAGGAGAAGACCGCATTCATCACTCCATGTGGCACGTACTGTTTCGTACGGATGCCTTTCGGTTTGAAAAATGCTGGTTCAACATTTGCAAGAGTAGTCCATGACGCTTTTGAGCCACAGATACACAGAAATGTGGAAGCCTACATGGATGACATAGTGGTCAAGAGCAAGGACAAGGCAACTCTGATTCAGGATTTAGACGAGACCTTTGCAAATCTGCGCAAGATCAACCTCAAGCTTAACCCCGAGAAGTGTGTGTTTGGAGTCCCCTCCGGCAAGCTTCTCAGGTTCTTCGTGTCTCAACGGGGAATTGAAGCCAATCCCGACAAAATCAAGGCCATCGAGCAGATTGAAGCACCGAAGCGCGTCAAGGATGTACGAACACTTGCCGGTTGCGTGGCTGCTCTCAGCAGGTTTATCTCTAAGTCTGCTGAGCGCGCCCTGCCATTTTTTAAAATATTGAAAAAGGCAGGTCCAATGAAATGGACTCCGGAAGCGGAGGCTGCGCTGCAGGACTTGAAGAGATACCTGTCCTCCACTCCAATACTTGTCGCACCTAAACCATAAGAGAAGTTGCTGCTGTATATAGCGGCAACCAATCAAGTGGTTAGTGTTGCATTAGTAGCGGAGAGGGAGGCGGATGATGAGCCAGCAACCGCGGCAAGTGCACCCAGCGACAAGCAGGGGGCTTCACCGGCAAACTATGGTCCCGACAAGGATAGATCTGCGCAGGCGCATGAGGAAATACAGAAGAAAATGGTGCAGCGCCCAGTTTACTTTGTAGTTCCCTTCCGCAGGGGGCTAGGTCAAGGTATTCTGGTGTGCAGAAATTGCTTTTCGGCCTTCTCATGGCCTCGAGAAAGCTGCGCCATTACTTCCAAGCACATGAGATCACAGTTTTCACTCGTTTTCCGCTAAAGAGGATACTGCAGAATCCAGAAGCAACAGGCAGGATTGTCGAGTGGGCACTGGAACTGTCAAGCTTTGGCCTCAAGTTTGAGAGCACTTCAACTATCCAGAGCAGAGCATTGGCAGAGTTCATAGCAGAGTGGACGCCAACTCCAGATGAAGAAATTCCAGAAACGAGCATCCCCCTCAAGGAAGCAAGCAAAGAGTGGTTGATGTACTTTGATGGTGCCTTCTCGCTGCAAGGCGCCGGTGCGGGTGTGCTCCTTGTCGCGCCCACCGGAGAGCACCTCAAGTACGTAGTCCAGATGCACTTTCCCAAGGAGCAAGCAACAAACAATACTGCAGAGTATGAAGGTTTGCTTGCCGGTCTCAGGATCGCAGCAGACCTTGGGATCAAGAAGCTCATTGTCAGGGGTGACTCGCAGCTTGTCGTCCGCCAAGTAAACAAGAATTATCAGAGTCCATTGATGGAAGCTTACGTTGATGAAGTGAGAAAGTTAGAAGAGCACTTTGACGGCCTACAGATGGAACATGTTCCAAGAGCTCACAACGACATTGCCGATGGCCTGTCAAAGTGCGCCGCGTTACCTGTGGAACCAGGGATCTTTGTGCTCAAACTGACCCAACCGTCCGTAACACCATCAACTGGACAGAGCAAGAAGAGGAAGTTGATTTCTGGTGACTATTTTCCGGCAGAGCTCCCCGAAGCCGCCGCCAAGAAGGTCCCCAAGATCAACACCGAGAGTGCTGAGGAGCAGTCTGCTCCGGCAAGCCCTAGGGTTTGTTCTGTTGAAGCAGACACTCCCGACAAGTTTTGCTCCGGCAAGCTTGCCGGTGAACGTCAAGCTCCGGCTGAGCCGCAGGTTCTCGCCGTAGAAGCGGATGTTCCCGCAGCAGCATATGTGCCTTTAGTCCTTGTTGTCGAGCCACAAGCTCCAGCATGGGCACAGCAGATTGTCCGTTTCCTTCAGACATGAGAACTTCCCGAAGAGCAAGAAGAAGCGGAAAAAGTAGCCCGACAGTCAAGTATGTACCAGTTCGTCGACAACACACTGTACAGAAGAAGACTCAACAGTGTGAAATTGAAGTGTATTCACCGGGAAGATGGACAAAAGCTGTTGGCAGAGATACATGGAGGCATATGTGGTCACCACATTGGCGCCAGAGCACTTGCCAGCAAAGCATTCCGGCAAGGTTTCTTTTGGCCGACAGCCCTCCAGGATGCAACTGCACAAGTAAACAAGTGTGAAGCGTGCCAGTTCCATTCCAAGCAGATACACCAGCCAGCTCAAGCTCTCCAGACGATCCCTTTATCCTGGCCATTTTCGGTCTGGGGGCTCGACATCCTCGGCCCCTTTCCCCGAGCTGTCGGGGGCTTTGAGTACTTGTACGTTGCAATCGACAAGTTCACAAAGTGGAAGGAGTGAGGAAGGTGACAGCACAGTCAGCAGTCAAGTTCTTCAGGTCGATTGTTTGCCGTTTCGGGACCCCTAACAGGATCATTACCGACAACGGCACGTAATTCACGAGCCGCACCTTCATGTAGTACGTCCAAGATCTTGGCGCCAAGGTCTGCTTCGCTTCTGTTGCTCATCCGAGAAGCAACGGTCAAGCGAAGAGGGCAAATGCTAAAGTGCTGCGCGGACTCAAGACCAGGACTTTTGACAGGCTGCGCAAGTGCGGAAAGAACTGGATTGAGGAGCTGCCGGTGGTTCTTTGGTCGATCAGGACGACGCCAAATCGAGCCACTGGCCAGACACCTTTTGCTCTAGTCTATGGAGCAGAGGCAGTTCTCCCCACGGAACTCGTATACGGGTCGCCTCGAGTGCTCGCTTATGATGAGCTTGAGCAAGAGCAGCTGCGACAAGATGACGCGCTGCTCCTTGAGGAAGACCGTCTTCAGGTTGCTGTACGAGCTGCTCGATACCAGCAAGCTTTGCGCCGCTACCATAGCCGCAAAGTTAATGCCAGAAGTCTCGAGGAAGGCGACCTTGTTCTTCGGCGCGTTCAGTCCGCCAAGAATTCCAACAAGTTGACACCAAAGTGGGAAGGCCCTTACCGGGTGAAATGAGTCACTAGGCCTGGCGCTGTCCACCTTGAGACCGAAGATGGCACTCCGGTGAGCAACTCTTGGAACATAGAGCATCTTCGTAAGTTTTACCCATAAGGCGCGGTTGCCGGAACCTATTCCGGCAACCACCTTTTGTACAAGTCTTGCCGCTGTTTCATGTAATCCTTTGTACAAAGCCGGGCGCAGACCCCGTGCATAAATAAAGCTCATGTGCTCCGCACATCTTGTCAATTTCATGCTTTCTATTTTTTGCATGTGTTATCTGACATTTTGTGCAATACCTGCCCCCAGTAAGCAACAACGAGCCGTAAGGCTCCATATCTTTATTTTCTCTTCTTTCTCTTTCTCAAAAGGAAGGTTCCCTCGCCCACAAGTTTGCCGGGGGGGAAGGAGAAGATAATGGTGTGGACCAGGCGTCGTTCCAGAAAGTTTCGCCTTGCCGGGAAGAAAACGACAGAAAAGCTAAGTTGCCAAAGTTTGAGCAATCATTTTTAAATTTTTTAAAAGTTATCTTCCTCGGACGACCGTGCTTTGTATGGAAAACCTGTGCGCGGAGGAACCAACTCGTAGCTAGTTGCGCCCTTACTTTGTTTCGAGTCCGCTCAACAATTTAAGTGAGATGCGACTAGTTGCGACAAGGTTTCTTGTCGGTAGCGGCACCGCCAGCAGGCTGCTGACATCCCGCACTCAGCGCTCGCGGCTATGGTACCTGCACCGGCAAGTTCCCTAAAAAGCGTAGGGCAAAAACATACAAAGGATGGAATCAAGTAAAGGAAATAACATAGCAATTGATACCCAAAATAAAGTTATATTACAAGATAACTTGTCGCAGCTCTAATAGATTGTTCCCGTAACATGACCAAATAGGGACAAGAAAAGGAGGAAACGGGCGACCTAATCTACGCGATCGCCATCAACCCTCCTGACCTCGTTCACCTTGTCCACAATGGGGTGCGACAAGGGCCTTGAGCGCTTCCAGATCAGCATCCGCCGGCAGCTTCTTGAGGACGTTGGTGAGGTTGAGGCCTGGGTTGCGGAAGGCCACCTTCACCAACACTTTTTGAAGAACTCCCGCGCAAATCTGACGCGACTCGTCGGCCAGCTGCTTTGGGATCCTCTCCCGGAGTCGCTGGAGGGCCGTCGTCACGCCTTTAAAGAACAAGGTGAGCTTGGCGCTGGGCTGGAGGTTCTCATCGGAGGAATACCCGAAATCCTCCATCCCCAGCTGCGCCAGCTCCCCGTCGATAACTGCGGCGATGTTCACGAGACCCTCTGTCCAGAGCTCCACAGTCTCCTTAAAAGTGTTCTGGGTTTCGGCAGCCCTCGTCAGCAGCGCTTCGTTGGCCTTGATCTCCTCCTTCAAGGCCACCTCCCGCTCCTTGGCGCCGTCCAGCGTCTCGGTCAAAGTAGCCAGCTTCAACTCAAGATCTGCGTTGGAGTCCTTGGCGGCGCTCAGCTCCTTACCCTTCTCGACGAGACGACCTTGCAGCTCGCCATGGGCGTACGCGTCCTTCTCGCGCTCGCGCTTGAGCGCGGCAAGCTCTTCGCCGCTCGCTTTGAGATCGGCCTCCAGCTGCGCCACCTTTGTCTCCAGCTCCTTCTTGGCGGCCTCGGCAGCTGCGGCAGCGTCCTCTGCTTCCTTGAGAGCCCCGCTAAATGTTTGCTCGCGCGCGGCAAGCTCCTCCTCGTGGCTGTCAAGGTTGACTTTCCGCTGTGCCAACTCGCCTTCCCGCGCAAATAGCTCCTCTGCGACAAGCCGCTGTTGCTCTTCAGCTTCGGCCTTCTCAAGGAGGAAAGCCTTCCGCGCCTCGGCGAGTTGCGCCCGCTCCTCTGCGAGGGACCGGAGAGCTTCTTGGTTGCGTTCCCGGAGCTCCTCCGCGCGCTTCTCGATGTCCACTCCCGCCTTCGCAACAAGCGCTTCTCGGGATTCCACCTTGGCCTGCCGAGCGCGGTAGAGCGACAACAGCCTCCGCAGCAGCTGTTCCTCCTCAGGCTCGCCGCTGCTGTTGCTCGGCGCGTCAACCAGCGTCAGCCCAGCGGAGGCGAGCACTTCTCCATCAAAAATTTCTCCTTCGACCGGCGCCCTGGAGCTTGACGCCCAGGGGAGCTTGATGAAGACGCCATCGCCGGCCTTCAAATAGGCGCCGGGCTGGGGCTCTTCGGAGCCTGGCGCTGCGGCAGCGGCGGAGGGATCGGCGGTCAGCGTAGCGCCTTGCGCTCCTGCGGCCTCAGGGTCGTCAGTGCGATCGCCAGACCCCTCGCCAGCTCCTGCGGCGCCAGCTTTGGCGGCCTCTTCGCCAGCGGGCTCATCAGCGCCAGCTCCTTCTTCGGTGGCAGCGGCGTCTTCGGTGTTGCCGCGTGCGTTCTCCTCACCGGTGGCCTCGGTCTCCATCGGCCCCATGGAAGATGGATATGACGGCCGGGAAAAGAGAGAAAAAGTCAAGCAAATGATCCAAAAAGAAGATCAGAAGAAGAAGAACACAAGGGAAGTTTTCAAGCAAAAAGGGTTACCTGTACTAGGATCTGCAGTCATGGGCTCCACCACCGGGGGGTCGCTGGTGTTGTCCCTTGCCGGAGAACCGTCCCTTGCCGGAGAACTGTCCCTTGCCGGAGACTACTCCCTTGCCGGAGAACGCTCCCTTGCCGGGGAATCCTCCCTTGGCGGCGTAGTCGAAGCAGATAGCATCTCGGGGGTGGCTTCCGGGTGCTCCTGGTGAGGCTGGTCTGCTCCTACACAAACCAACAGTCAGATGTCAGCAAAAGGAAAAGCACCGATGCGCGCCTAACAATAGGAAGTAAACCATATACTTACGCTGGGGGCTGTGCTGGGGGCTGCTTTGGGGAATGGTTGCCGGGTCCGGCAAGGTGGTCTCGGGCGCACCCCCTCCTATCGCGGTGGGTTCGTCCTCGATGACAATCACCGGGACCTTGGCTCTCTTCGCTGCTCTCTGGGCCAGCGTCCTAAAAAGGAATAGGTTCAGAGTAAAGCAAATCAGATGCAAGACAAAACAGCAAGAATTGAAGAAACTACAAGTACAGCAAAGGATCTTACTCTTCTTCTTCCTCGTCGGAGCTGAGCGCGGAGAGGTCGAAGTTCGGCCCACCTTCGGCGCGACGAGGCGGAGGAGTAGGTTCCCTGGACCACTTGGCGGGGACGGCGGCAGGATCAGAAGCGGTGGTCCGGGAAGACCCCGCTCCAGTTGCCGCTGCGGCGTGAGACGCTCCCGCGGCGACAGTGCTCGCCCCGGTGGAGCGTGTCGCGCGGCACGGCGGCTGTTGACTCCTCTGCCGCCCTACTACGTCCCCGGCCTTGCGGAGACGCCTCCTTGGTGGAGCTGGGGGCTGCACTGGGGGCTCTGCTTGCGGCAAGCTGCCTGAAGATGGTGAGCCGCTCGCACCCTCGGCGGGCTCGCTCGACTCGGCGTCAAGCCCGGCAAGCTCTTCCTCCCCGGCAAGCTCTTCCTCCCCGGCAGGCTCTTCCTCAACGGCAAGCTCCCCTTCGCCGACAAGCTCATCTCGATCGGCAAGGCTTGCCGCCTCTGCTGCCTCTGCCTCCTCCACGGTGAATCCAAACTCACCCGCGGCAGCGGCTGCCGCCGCCTCTTCCGCCCTGGTGGCGATGCGCTGCATCTCCGCGTCGGTGGTGTCGCGGGTGAGGCTCTTCTGTTCGTCGGCACGGACCGCCACTTCCACTAAGCCGTCGAAGAACTGCTGCACAACGTCGTCCGCAGGCTCTTGCCAGGTTGGGACAAGTCCATGCGAGTTGCACAGCGGCATCATTGCGCGGATGCGGTCGAGCGAGGAGTTGTTGCACAGCGGGACGACGCCCTTCGGCAACCTAAACCATTCGGGATGTTGAGGGTCGTGCTTGAACAATTCCTTGAGCATCGCGTCCAGTTCCAGCACGATGAAGTTGAAATTGAGGCCCGGGCGCAGCCTCATGATGTCCGCCGGACCCCCGAATTCCCAGGCAGGTCTCCTCCTCTCTTGCAGGGGGGCGATGCGGCGGCGAAGAAAATCTGCGCCTACAGCGCCTACAGTGAGCCCGGCAAGCCTGAGGCGCAGGATCCGGGTGACGGCGATCTTCAGCCTATCGTCTTCCGGGGCCAAGGCGCTCCAATCGTTGCCGCGCACTACTGGGGCTTGGCGCTGGGCGGTAAATGGCTGCGGGTTCTCCTCGACAATCCAGCACCATTCCGCTCTCCATTCCTCCCATTTGCTGCGGAGCTCCCCCTCCAGGTAGGCTTCCTTCTTGCCGGCTCTTGAGATCCAGGCGATTCCGCTGGATAAGGGCTCCCCTCTCTCAACCCGGGGCATAAAGAAGTGACAGAAAAGAGCTACGTTTGGGTGGACTCCGACAAAGTTTTCGCAGAGATGTGCGAAAACTGCCATGGTCAGAACAGTGTTGGGGGTGAAGTCAAGGAGGTGGAACCCGTAGGTGTTCATGATATCGCAGAAGAATTCAGAGAAAGGCGGGCAGAGCCCGCAGTAGAAGAACAGCGCGAAGAAGGGATATCCATTTGGAGCCCGTTCTGAAGCGGCGGCGGAGAGTACCTTCGTGCGCGGATGCGCTCGCGTATCCGTCGACCAGAAGAGGTAGTAGTACTCCCTCAGCTCCTTTGCGGCAAGCTCGGGGAGGAAGGTTGCCCGCTCCTTTCGCAGCGCCTCGAGCCGCAGCGCCTCGGCCGACTTCACGGCCTTCCCCTTGCCGGTTTTTGGAGCCATGGCGGAGGTGGTGGGGGAGATCGACGGCGCTGGTGGTGCTGGTTGCGATGGGGGGCGGAGCTCTGCTCTCTTTCAGAAGGGGAGAGCGGCGGAGGATTTCTGAGATTGCAACGGCAACTGGCGAGATGGGCGAACTGCCCCTGTTTCCCCTGCTTATAAAGAGGGAGGGGGCGGACGTTCCATCTTTTCGAATAAAGAAACCACCCACGATCTCTCCCACGACGCCGCATTCAACGCGTGCCGTTACGGGAGGGCACGGTGGATACGGAGTAAGATACGGCGTGACCCGGGCCGCACGTGCCCGTGCCCTGTTTTGGGCCTGGCCCAACAGCACTCGGCACCGTGTGTGGCCCAGGCCCGGGGGCTCCTGTCGGTGTACTAGAGTAGTGGTACCCTAGTATCCCGAACTTGTGCACGGGCAGTCGCAGCATCCCGCGGCAAGGCTTGCCGGGTGACCGCCAAGGTCCTCCGTAGCTCCTTTGGAGCCATTCAAGAACAAAGTGTTTAAGCCAAGGAGACAAGGCCCCAGCAAGAGGAGCTTGCCGGGAAGGCCAATCAAGGCATCTCAAGGAACTTGCCGCGACGCGCCTCGCGTCCCGGCAAGGCCCGGCAAGCGACAAGCTTCCGGACGCGACAAGACAACGACAGCGGCAAGGCACTTGCCGCGGCAAGCTACCACTCTGTACCTGCGCTCCAGCACATCCACCAACGTGTCGCCCTGAGACCTTCCCAGGGGCACGTGGCAAGAAGCTGTGCAGCCAGCGGTGCGAGGTGGCAAGCGGAGATGACAAGATCGCCATCATGGCAAGCGGTGGCGCCCTTGACGGTCCTTTTTTTGCACTGTTTGGGCGACACAGACGGGCATTTAATGCTTTTGTCCCCTGCCGTCAGGGTTAGGTATGATACACTTTACAAGTAGTTGTACCAACCACAACTCTTTTTCCATTTTTGCCCTTGTCTACGTTGCCACCTGTCGGTGACCTCTTGAGCATATAAAAGGAGGCCCATGCGCAACGTAGAGGGGGGTTCGATGGATTCGAAGCCAGAAAGCAATACAATCAGACAAGCAGCAGTAGGAGTATTATCTCTTCGGAGAGCTCCGAAGCTGGGTAAATCGTTCGTGTGCTTCGCCTCGATCTGCTCTTCTTGCGATCTCCGCCCCTCGCCGAACTGAAAGGGGCCCGGTCCGCCGGCCCCATAGGTGTTCGTTCCCACGACACAACTCTCAACAACTTTTATGCCTCATACTTTCTATGTGTGAAGTCATTACTATCCATAAGATCAATATGAGCTATTTTATTCTTTTTATTCTTTCTACTTTCTCAAGATCATGGCAAGATAGCAAAGCCCTGGACTCAAAACACTAATCTTTATTATAGATAGCTCACGGACTCAATTACATAAAGAGATCACAAAGCAAAACTCAAAACTACTTGATACTAAAACTTCAATCTACTAGATCAAGATACTACGAAAAGGATCAAACTAAATAAAATGGTAAAGATAGGAGTGTTATGGTGATACGATACCGGGGCACCTCCCCCAAGCTTGGCAGTTGCCAAGGGGAGTGCCCATACCCATGTGATTATGTCCTCGGAGGTGGTGAAGTAGGAGTTGCTGATGATGTAGGCTTGTCACCCATCTTCCAAGGCATAGGCTCACCATCATAGAAGGATGATCGAGTCTCCGGGATCCTTAAATCTACAGCCAAACTCATTCTCTTGAATCTATATTCATACTCATAGTTTTGGTATTGCAGGTCATAGATCTGGGCTTGGAGGTGCTCGATTTTCTCTTGAAGCTTGAAGATGGTCTCCCCAATGACTTTGGCATCTAGCTTGTGGTTGTTGGTGAACTCCGTGATCATCATATGGTTGGCGTTGAGTACACACTCCACCATCCCTTGGCACTTGAAGACTTGTTGCTCCATGGCTTCGAGCTTTGTCTCCACACTTCTGGTACGCCTTGGTCCCTCCTCGTCGCGGATGTGCAGCACCCCCTCACGCATCTCAATGGTTTGAGGGTGTTGCAGCACCTCCGCGAGATAGGGGTTTATAACCCTCTCAAAAAACTTGTCCTTGGGAGCGCTTGGAGACGTCATGATGCTCTAGATCTGTCAGAAAAACAGCTCGAAACGAAAACAGAGGATATTTGCGTGATACGGTGGTCAAAGCCTTCGGGAGATTATATAATGAATTTTTATCGACCAAAATACGTAACGTGCAAGAAAACGGAGTCCGGGAGGCACAAGAGGTGGCCACGAGACAGGGGGCGCACCCTCCACCCTTGTGGAGGCCTCGTGTCCTTCCCGGACTACTTCTTTCTTCGTAAAATTCTTAAATATTCCAAAACGGATAAAAATTGCCATTAGAATTGTTTTGGAGTCGGTTTACTTACCGTATCACATACCTATTCCTTTTCGGAGTCTGGAACGTTCCGGAAAGTGTCCCTTATGTATTCCTCCGGGGTTACGGTCTCAACAATATTAGTTTCAACATTGATAGGATTACCTCAGATATAATGTTTAGTTCTTTGACCGTTCACCACCCTCGAACTTATGCCTTCGAAGTTGTTGATTTTTATGGCACCGGAACGATTGACCTCCTCGATAACGTAAGGATCTTCCCATTTAGAGAGAAGTTTTCCTGCAAAAAATCTTAAACAAGAGTTGAATAATAACACATAATCACCTACGTTAAACTCACGCTTTTGTATCCTTTTATCATGCCGGTGTTTGACTTTTTCTTTGAATAGCTTGGCATTCTCATAGGCCTAGGTTCTCCATTCATCAAGTGAGCTGATATCAAATAAACTCTTCTCACCGGCAAGTTTGAAATCATAGTCGAGCTCTTTAATAGCCCAATATGCTTTATGTTGAAGTTCAAGAGGTAAGTGACAAGCTTTTCCATAAACCATCTTATACGGAGACATACCCATAGGATTTTTGTATGCAGTTCTATAGGCCCATAATGCATCATGAAGTTTTTTGGACCAATTCTTTCTAGATCTATTCACAGTCTTTTGCAAAATTAATTTGAGCTCTCTATTGCTCAACTCTACTTGACCACTAGACTACGGGTGATAAGGAGATCCGATTCTATGATTAACATCATACTTAGCAAGCATCTTACGAAAAGCACCATGGATAAAATGTGAACCACCATCAGTCATAAGATATCTAGGGACTCCAAACCTCGGAAAAATAACTTCTTTAAGCATTTTAATAGAAGCGTTATGATTAGCACTACTAGTTGGAATAGCTTCTACCCACTTAGTAACGTAATCAACGGCAACTAAAATATCTGTATAACCATTAGAGGCAGGAAAAGGTCCCATATAATCAAAGCCCCAAACATCAAACGGTTCAATAACAAGAGAATAATTCATAGGCATTTCTTGACGTCTACTAATATTACCAATTCTTTGACATTCATCACAAGATAAGACAAACTTACAAGCATCTTTGAAGAGAGTAGGCCAATAAAAACCAGATTGCAATACCTTATGTGCAGTTCTATCTCCGGCGTGGTGTCCTCCATATGATTCAGAGTGACACTTGCGTAGGATCTATTCCTGTTCATGCTCAGGTATAGAACGTATAATAACACCATCTACTCCTTCTTTATAAAGGTGTGGGTCATCCTAGAAGTAATGTCTTAAATCATAAAATAACTTTTTCTTTCGCTGGTATGTGTAACTAGGTGGTATAAATTTAGCAACAATGTAATTAGCATAATCAGCATACCAAGGAGCAGTACGAGAAGCATTAATGACCGCTAGTTGTCTGCAACGGGGTTCTCACCTCCCTTTCTATCAATGATATGCAAGTCAAATTCTTGGAGCAAGAGAACCCATCTAATAAGTCTAGGCTTAGCATCTTTCTTTTCCATAAGATATTTAATAGCAGCATCATCAGTGTGAATAGTAACTTTGGAATCAACAATATAAGGTCTAAACTTATCACAGGCAAACACAACTGCTAAAAACTCTTTTTCAGCAGTAGCATAATTTCTCTGGGCAGTGTCAAGAGTCTTACTAGCATATTGGATAACATTCAATTTCTTATCAACTCTTTGCCCTAGAACAACACCTACAGCATAATCACTAGCATCACACATAATTTCAAAGGGTAAATTCCAATCAGGTGGCTGAACAATAGGTGCAGTGATCAAAGCTTTCTTAAGTATTTCAAATGCTTCTACACAATCATCATCAAACACAAAAGGAATATCTTTTTGCAATAAATTAGTCAGAGGCCTAGAGATTTTAGAAAAGTCCTTAATGAACCTCCTATAAAAACCGCATGACCAAGGAAACTTCTTATACCTTTTATGTCCTTGGGAAATGGCATCTTTTCTATAACAACAACTTTGGCTTTATCAACTTCAATACCTCTCTCGGAAATCTTATGCCCCAAGACAATGCCTTCATTAACCATAAAGTGGCACTTTTCCCGATTCAAGACGAGACTAGTGTCTTCACATCTCTGCAAAACTCGGTCAAGGTTGCTCAAGCAATCATCAAAAGAGCATCCTTAAATGGAGAAATCCTCCATGAATACCTCACAAATCTTTTCACAAAATTCAGAGAATATAGCCATCATACATCTTTGAAAGGTAGCAGGTGCATTACATAAGCCAAACGACATACGTCTATAAGCAAAAGTACCGAAAGGGCAAGTAAAAGTAGTTTTAGATTGATCCTTCGCTGACACAGGTATTTGAGAGAAACCAGAATAACCATCTAGAAAGCAGAAATGTGTGTGTTTGGATAGTCTTTCTAGCATTTGATCAATAAAAGGTAAAGGGTAATGATCTTTCTTAGTAGCTTTATTTAATTTATGGAAATCAATTACCATCCTATAACCTGTAATAATTCTTTGGGGGATCAATTCATCTTTATCATTAGGAACGACAATAATACCTCCCTTTTTAGGAACACAATGGGCAGGGCTTACCCAATCACTACCAGCAACGGGATAAATTATACCTGCCTCAAGGAGCTTTAGTATCTCCTTTCTTACCACTCCTTTCATCTTTGGATTCAATCGTCGTTGAGGATCTCTAACTGGTTTGGCATCGTCCTCCAAATTAATTTTGTATTGGCATAACGTGGGACTAATGCCCTTGAGATCATCCAGAGTATATTCAATAGCATCACGGTGCTTCTTCAGAGTTTTCAATAATCTTTCTTCTTCTTGCTCTGAAAGGTTAGCGCTAATAATAACAGGATATATTTTCTTTTCGTCAAGATAAGCATACTTAAGATTATCAGGTAATGGTTTGAGTTCAAACACGGGATCAACCTTGGGTGGAGGGGGGATCCCCTAGAATTTCAACGGGTAGGTTGTGTTTTAGAATATGTTCCTGTTGAAGGAACACTTTATCTATTTCCCTTCGTTCATTCATAAACATATCGTTTTCATGGTCTAGCAAATATTGTTCTAACGGATCAGTAGGAGGCACGGCAATAGAAGCAAGACCAATAATCTCATCCTTACTAGGTGATTCTCTATCACGAGGTTGTCTACGAAACTTAGCAAAATTTAACTCATGAGACATACCCTCTAAGCCAATTCTAACAGTATCCTTTTCACAATCAGTCTTAGCATTAACAATATTCAAGAAGGGTCTACCAAAAATAATGGGACAAAAATCATCTTGTGGGGAACTAAGAACAAGAAAATCAGCAGGATATTTAACCTTCCCACACAAGACTTCAACATCTCTAACCATCCCAATTGGTGAAATGGTATCTATATTGGCAAGCTTGATAGTAACATCAATACCTTCCAATTCAACGGGTGCAATATCATGCATAATTTCTTTATATAAGTCATAGGATATTGCACTAGCACTAGCACCCATATCACATAAGCCATGATAACAATGATCTCCTATCATAACAGAAATAACAGGCATGCCTACAACAGGTCTATGTATCTTAGCATCTGGTCTAGCAATATTAGCAGTCTCACCACAAAAATAAATAACATGCCCATCTAAATAATCATCCAAGAGATATTTAACCATAGCAATACTAGGTTCAACTTTAATTTGCTCAGGAGGTGTATAAGTCCTAGTATTACTCTTACGAACAACAGTCGAAGTTCTAGCATGATCCTTTATCCTAACAGGAAAAGGAGGTTTCTCAACATAAGTACTAGGAACAACAGGATCACTATAAGTGACAATCTTTTCTTCAACTGTAATAGGTGCAACTACTTTTACTTCAATGGGAGGATCATATTTAAACAACTTCTCCTTAGGGAGATCAATGTGAGTAGCAAAAGATTCACAGAAAGAAGCTCATATCTCAGAGTCAAGTCCATACTTAGCGCTAAATCCACGAAAAGCATCGGTATCCATAAAAGATTTAACACAATCAAACTTAGGTGTCATACCTGACTCCTTACCATCGTCGGAACCCCAATCTTCAGAGTTGCGTTTAATTCTTTCCAATAAGTCCCATTTGAATTCAATAGGCTTCAGCATATAAGAACCAGCACAGGAAGTATCGAGCATGTTGCGATCATTGGGAGAAAGACGAGCATAAAATTTTTGAATAATCATTTCTCTGGAGAGCTCATGATTGGGGCATGAATATAACATTGACTTAAACCTCCCCCAAGCTTGAGCGATGCTTTCTCCTTCACGAGGCCAGAAATTATATATGTAATTACGATCACGATGAACAAGATGCATAGGATAGAACTTCTGGTGAAATTCCAACTTCAATCATTTATAATTCCAAGATCCCGTATCATCACATAGCCTATACCATGTCAATGCATCTCCCTTCAAAGATAAAGGGAAGACCTTCCTTTTGATAACATCATCGGGAATACCTGCAAGCTTAAATAATCCACAAACTTCATCCACAAAGATAAGGTGTAAATCGGGATGCAATGTTCCATCTCCTGCAAAGGGATTAGCTAGCAGTTTCTCTATCATACCCGAAGGAATCTCAAAGTAAATATTTTCAGTAGGTTCAATAGGTTGAGGAGCAACTCTTTGCTCTTCTGGTCGGGGTGAAGATACCCCGAACAAGCCCCTCAAAGGATTAGATTCCATAGTAACAAGTGACAGAAAATTGCAGCACACTATATAAATGTTTCCTTACCAAGTTCCACTCACCAAAGGCGCTTCACTCCCCGGCAACAGCGCCAGAAAAGAGTCTTGATGACCCACAAGTATAGGGGATCTATCGTAGTCCTTTCGATAAGTAAGAGTGTCAAACCCAACGATGAGCATAAGGAAATGACAAGCGGTTTTCAGTAAGGTTTTCTCTGCAAGCACTGAAATTGTAGGTAACAGATAGTTTTGTGATAAGATAAATTGTAATGAGTAACAAGCAATGAAAGTAAATAAAGTGCAGCAAGGTGGCCCAATCCTTTTTGTAGCAAAGGACAAGCTTGGACAATTTCTTACAATGAGAAAAGAGCTCCCGAGGACACATGGGAATTATCGTCAAGCTAGTTTTCATCACGCTCATAAGATTTGCGTTTGGTACTTTGATAATTTAATATGTGGGTGGACCGGTGCTTGGGTACTGCCCTTACTTGGACAAGCATCCCACTTATGATTAACCCCTATTGCAAGCATCCACAACTACAAAAGAAATATTTAGGTAAACCTCACCACAACATTAAACATATGGATCCAAATCAGCCCCTTACGAAGCAACACATAAACTAGGGTTTAAGCTTCTGTCACTCTGGCAACCCATCATCTACTTATTACTTCCCAATGCCTTCCTCTAGGCCCAAATAATGGTGAAGTGTCATGTAGTCGACGTTCACATAACACCACTAGAGGAAAGACAACATACATCTCATCAAAATATCGAACGAATACCAAATTCACATGACTACTAATAGCAAGACTTCACCAATGTCCTCGGGAACAAATGTAACTACTCACAAAGCATATTCATGTTCATAATCAGAGGAGTAATAATATGCATTAAGGATCTGAACATATGATCTTCCACCAAGTAAACCAATTAGCATCAACTACAAGGAGTAATCAATACTACTAGCAACCCACAGGTACCAATTTGTGGTTTTGATACAAGATTGGATACAAGAGATGAACTAGGGTTTTGAGAGGAGATGGTGCTGGTGAAGATGTTGATGGAGATTGACCCCCTCCCGATGAGAGGATCGTTGGTGATGACGATGGTGATGATTTCCCCCTCCCGGAGGGAAGTTTCCCCGGCAGAACAGCTCTGCCGGAGCTCTAGATTGGTTCCGCCAAGGTTCCGCCTCGTGGCGGCGGAGTTTCTCCCGTAAGCTTGCCTCTGATTTTTTTTCCAGGGTAAAAGCCTTCATATAGGAGAAGATGGGCACCAGAGGGCCACCAGGGGCCTAGGAGACAGGGGGCGTGCCTAGTAGGGGTGGGCGCACCCCCACCCTCCTGGCCTGGGTGTGGGCCCCCTCTGGTAGTTTCTTCGCTCAATAATTCTTATTAAATCCAAAAATAACTTCCGTGGAGTTTCAGGATTTTTGGAGCTGTGCAGAATAGGTTTCCAATATTTGCTCCTTTTCCAGCCAGAATTCCAGCTGCCGGCATTCCCCCTCTTCATGGTAAACCTTGTAAAATAAGAGAGAATAGCCATAAGTGTTGATATATAATGTGTAATAACAACACATAATGCAATAAATATTGATATAAAAGCATGATGCAAAATGGGCGTATCAACCACCTTAGGAAGCTATCGGTTTCCGACACACGTTCATTCTTTCTCTCCGTGTTCCGATCTCTAACTCTCTCAACTACACAACCCCCTTTTCCACTCTGTTACCAAATGTATTTACCTCACACACCCGCCACTGCACCCCATGCCGAGCTCTCTCTCTCTCTCTCTCTCTCTCTCTCTCTCTCTCTCTCTCTCTCTCTCTCCCCTCCCACCCTCTCGCCCTAGATACATGCATTGCCTATCTAGCCCGCCAACCTCTCGTGCGCACGCACGCACGTTGTCTATCTAGGTCACTCCCTCGAGACTGTCTCACTCTTTCTTCCGCATAGCGGGCCACACTCGCTCAATCTCGCTCTCTTTATCTGAGTCTCGATTAACCTCGATTTCTTTCACACACAAATGATATATCTCCCTGTTCGGGCCTTGATCAACACACTCTATACTCTCTGACGTAGATTGTCTATCTTGGTCAGTCCATCCAAGCCACCCCCACTCTTTCAACTTCATGGCGGGCCACGCTCGCTCAATCTCTCTCTCTCTTTCTCCCTCTCTCTTTCTCCCTCCCTCTTTCGCCCTCTCTCTCTCTCTCTTTGTATGTCTCTCTTGACCTCGCTCTTTCTCGGACACAAACAATATATCTCCATGTTTGAGCCCAATTCGACATATTCATATTGTATACTCTCTCACGCACATTGTCTATCTAGGTTACTCTCTCCAACCCGTCTCACTCTTTTGATCGCACAATGACCCACACTCGCTCAATCTCTCTCCCTTTATATATGTAATCGATTGACCTTGCTTCCTCCCACACACAAAATATATCTACATGTCTGTGACTAGATCATCCCTCAAGCTCTATCTTACAGCCCTCACCCTTTCCAGAAGCTCAATCGGACAATATCTCTCCAGATCATATCTGTTCAATGAATGTCGGACCACACTCACTTTGTCTCTCTATCTATATGTCTCTCGATTGACCTCACTTTCTCACTCGTATCTTCCACACATTGAAGCTACCTATCCATCCCTTGCAAAGCCGGATCTATTTACATTGCGAGGGGGACTCCAACCTTGGATTAATTTGTGTAGGCATTTATTCCGGTGGGTTTAGATTATATTTTCATAGCATTCGGCCCACAACTACTCCAAACACCATTGCAACCCCCGCACCTCCCCCAGTTGATTTCCCTCTAGCTAGGTCATCGCTCTCTCGCACGTCCTTTCTCGCCTTCAACGTCGCACCATGGTATTATTGCAAAAAACTCTGTCGTTCTCTTTAATTATTATAAATAATCGACAAAACTACACACCGATAGTCCACTTGGAATGGAACAGATTTTGACCCACAAATTAAAGTGCTACAAACTACACATCGAGGGGCCCACCTGTCATGAAACAAATTTGGACCCATATAAAAATTAAAAAATAAAGGACGAGGATCGAACATGCGACCAGGGCCTTCAAGTCGCACGTCAATATGCAACATACGTAGAATAACAATGTTTGTTGTACCTCCCTTTGTTCATATAATGTTTTTATATTACCATATCCTATTTAATGGATAACATGTAATATTTTTTAGTACATTAGCGGGACCGGCTCGTTAGCACGTACTATTCGCCTTCACTTACTGGTGGGTTCCATGTGCTCTTTCCCTCTCTCTCTCTCCTCCCCTTCTGGTTTAGACGCACAGGCAAACGCGAAGAACTCGCAGGCAATGTTGCCGTTGCCATATCTGGACGCGTTCACAAGTTATGGCACCAGTTTCACGTACTAGTAGCACTAGGCAATGTGTACGTGCAATGCATGTTAATTTGGAAGTATATTAAGTGCATGCAGATATTAAGTAGGATATTATTTGCGTGTTATTATGTGATTAGCACTATTTTTGGCATGAAATTAACTACACGCTAAACGTGTTGAGCGCTTGATATTGAAGCAGTCTAGGTCGTTCGATGAGAAGGAATACATGTGGCCTGATGATGTTTTATATTTAAGTTGATACGGCTCTAGCAGAACATTCAATCGATCAAACCATAGATTTCATTAAGTCTGACTCCGACTTTACATTCATACGACGATCGAGCTAAAATAAATGGAAATGATAAACATTCGGATTTTAAGCATGGCAATCCGAATGTTTTTCATGGAAAATTTTGATTACGCGACGGCGGTGGCAGCGGCTTGCAGTGGGAAGCGGCTCCTCTGTTGTGCTCTGTGTGTCGTAGGGCCACTGACCGATGGCAGCGTCTTGCGTCGTTATTGGCATACTCCTGGACGTTGGCCCTAGCTTCAAGGAAGGCCACAATGTTCTGGACTTCGGTCTCCACGAGCGAGTCAACTGGCGGGAGGAGGCGACTGGCATTGGTGCAAGGAAGCGGTCGATGGTGGCCATCCATGCCGCTGAGGGGGGCACTAGCACCAGCGCAGGGATAGGCGCTGGCAACGGTGCAGCGGAGACATTCATGTGCACGAGCACCGGCACGGGCGCGCACGTCAGTGCACGCGCAGGCGCATGCGCTGGCAGGTGCACGGGCACCAGCACGGGAGTGTGCGTCAGTGCACGCACAGGCGCATGCGCTGGCAGGTGCACGGGTGCGTGAAAGTCGGCGGGGACCTCGTGGAACCCCGTGGCATCAAGCTCGGCGACAATGTGCGGCTCCCAGCCCATCAATGCCATGGGGATGGGCGCTGGCACAGTCGAGGCAATGGGAGACGGAACGGGAGCGGGGATAGGTGTGGCGTCTTCCCGCAAGGCCGGTTCAAGCTCGTCCCGAAGTGCCTTATGTTCTTGAGACTCTGGTTGGGTGTCTTCCTTAGGAAACTGGAAGACTAAGGGTAGACCATCGTGATGCGGCATGGCGTATGTTTAGGTCAGGCTGGTTGGAGGTAGACGACAAGAGAATCGGAGAGGAAGAGAGAAGACTGTAGCAATACCGGGTAGTGAGGGGTTGATTTTAAACTGTGGCACTGGCGACATTAAAAGTGGAAGCAGTTGGGACGAAGGTGGGCGGCTGAGCCTGGTCAAAGGGCTCGCCTCCTGGTGAGCCTGCACAGCGGTTTGCTTGCATGCCTCCCTGTCAGCCGGCGCAACAGTTTGCTCGCACGCCTCCCGTTGACTCACACGCTTGCTCGGACGGCACCTGCCGATGAGAAGCGGGACTCGTGGCGGCACGTAAACTCCCACGGTTTCAATAGTGAAAGTGTAGCCTTAACGTGACAGGTCTTTGTTCCAAAATACATTGGCTCTTCATTTGTGCAACTTGTCATAAGCAGCTTGTCTCAAATTGAAATAAAAATTATGAAGGAATATTTGTGCCATATCACGTGACCATGCTCAGTTTCATGAATTTCTGGTCACTTTTGGATTTTTTTGAAATTTAAAATATAGGATTCAAAACAATATCATAACCTGCATCATGCAATAAATTTTCAAGCCATACGTATGTCCTGTTGTATTTCTTAAGAAAGGATTTGGTCAAACATTTTGCTTAGTTAGACTTTAGACAAGTTATATATGTAGAGTAACAGGATAATCCCTCCGTACCAGTGCATGGCCTGATATATTAACTCAAGTACTAGGCACGAACAAACGGGCTCAATTCTGTGCTCATCCTGGTGTAGTAGTAGTAGTACTAGGCAATGTAGTTGACGGGTGACCTTGGGGAGCGGCGACCGAGGGAATTGAACCGTGCTCAGCATGGTAGGTAACGATGTCTAGTTACTAAAGCATCCCTCCATTATTCATCGGTAGTCATTACGGACCGGGGACATGAGGGGAATTTCCTAGAGGTGGAATTCTGGCCGCCAGATATTTCAACTCGAAACGCGGATGCTCGACTAGTTGGGGTTTCCTAATGTGCATACCACGCATGCCACCAGAAGGACACGAGCCCAGTTTTTTAGGATGAACACGAGCCAAGGTCTGGCTGGTACGCCGTTGGGTCCTACCATTCGAGAATACGAAAGGGATCTTTTAAATTGCCGAACGAATCTATGTGTATTACAATGCCCATATTTTCCTTGCAAATACTAATCTCAACGTGGTAATTGATTTATGACAAGTTCTTAAATGAGAGTGAGTTTGTGATATAGTGATCTCAACGTGGATTTCACATTTCATGGTATCCCTAGTAAGTTTTTCATTGCAAATTCAAATATAAAAGATGAACAATCTGGTGGTGAGAAAACTGTGTATGTATCAAGCATATGACTACACACACGTGCACACACACACACACACACACACACACACACACACACGAACACAACAACAATCCAATAAGTATAGTGCATCTATTTTTTTCAAACCATGCATGTATGACACGAATTCAAAAATACTCCTTCTGTTCCTAAATATTAGTCTTTTAGAGATTTCAACAAGTGACTACATACGGAGCAAAATGAGTGAATCTACACTCTAAAATATGTATATATATGTTCATATGTATTAGTCCAGTTGAAATATCTAAAAATACTAATATTTAGGAATGGAGGGAGTAAAATGTAAGACATGCATGGTCCTCAATTCAATATTTAAAATGAACAAGAAACTGAAACATGAATATTAAGTCTAGTACTATAGTACATACAAATGTGGTGTTTAGGCAAAGCTATGTAGATTGTCGGGGGTTAACCGCTTGACCTTAGATAAAATTGTGAAGCTCTATTTAGGGTTGTTTAGATTATATTTGTCCCCACCCTCCCAAACACCGATTGGTTGTTGATACGTCCATTTACATCATGCTTTTATATCAATATTTATTGCATTATGGGATGTTATTTCACATTATATCTCAATACTTATGGCTATTCTCCCTTATTTTACAAGGTTTACCATGAAGAGGGGGAATGCCGGCAGCTGGAATTCTGGCTGGAAAAGGAGCAAATATTGGAAACCTATTCTGCACAGCTCCAAAAATCCTGAAACTCCACGGAAGTTATTTTTGGATTTAATAAGAATTATTGAGCGAAGAAACTACCAGAGGGGGCCCACACCCAGGCCAGGAGGGTGGGGGTGCGCCCACCCCTACTAGGCACGCCCCCTGTCTCCTAGGCCCCTGGTGGCCCTCTGGTGCCCATCTTCTCCTATATGAAGGCTTTTACCCTGGAAAAAAAATCAGAGGCAAGCTTACGGGAGAAACTCCGCCGCCACGAGGCGGAACCTTGGCGGAACCAATCTAGAGCTCCGGCAGAGCTGTTCTGCCGGGGAAACTTCCCTCCGGGAGGGGGAAATCATCACCATCGTCATCACCAACGATCCTCTCATCGGGAGGGGGTCAATCTCCATCAACATCTTCACCAGCACCATCTCCTCTCAAAACCCTAGTTCATCTCTTGTATCCAATCTTGTATCAAAACCACAAATTGGTACCTGTGGGTTGCTAGTAGTATTGATTACTCCTTGTAGTTGATGCTAATTGGTTTACTTGGTGGAAGATCATATGTTCAGATCCTTAATGCATATTATTACTCCTCTGATTATGAACATGAATATGCTTTGTGAGTAGTTACATTTGTTCCCGAGGACATTGGTGAAGTCTTGCTATTAGTAGTCATGTGAATTTGGTATTCGTTCGATATTTTGATGAGATGTATGTTGTCTTTCCTCTAGTGGTGTTATGTGAACGTCGACTACATGACACTTCACCATTATTTGGGCCTAGAGGAAGGCATTGGGAAGGAATAAGTAGATGATGGGTTGCCAGAGTGACAGAAGCTTAAACCCTAGTTTATGTGTTGCTTCGTAAGGGGCTGATTTGGATCCATATGTTTAATGTTGTGGTGAGGTTTACCTAAATATTTCTTTTGTAGTTGTGGATGCTTGCAATAGGGGTTAATCATAAGTGGGATGCTTGTCCAAGTAAGGGCAGTACCCAAGCACCGGTCCACCCACATATTAAATTATCAAAGTACCGAACGCAAATCTTATGAGCGTGATGAAAACTAGCTTGACGATAATTCCCATGTGTCCTCGGGAGCTCTTTTCTCATTGTAAGAAATTGTCCAAGCTTGTCCTTTGCTACAAAAAGGATTGGGCCACCTTGCTGCACTTTATTTACTTTCATTGCTTGTTACTCATTACAATTTATCTTATCACAAAACTACCTGTTACCAACAATTTCAGTGCTTGCAGAGAAAACCTTACTGAAAACCGCTTGTCATTTCCTTATGCTCATCGTTGGGTTCGACAGTCTTACTTATCGAAAGGACTATGATAGATCCCCTATACTTGTGGGTCATCAAGACTCTTTTCTGGCGCCGTTGCCGGGGAGCGTAGCGCTTTTGGTGAGTGGAACTTGGTAAGGAAACATTTATATAGTGTGCTGAAATTTTCTGTCACTTGTTACTATGGAAGCTAATCCTTTGAGGGGCTTGTTCGGGGTATCTTCACCCCGACCAGAAGAGCAAATAGTTGCTCCTCAACCTACTGAACCTACTGAAAATATTTACTTTGAGATTCCTTCGGGTATGATAGAGAAACTGCTAGCTAATCCATTTGCAGGAGATGGAAAATTGCATCCCGATTTACACCTTATCTTTGTGGATTATTTAAGCTTGCAGGTATTCCCGATGATGTTGTCAAAAGTAAGGTCTTCCCTTAATCTTTGAAGGGAGATGCATTGACATGGTATAGGCTATGTGATGATACGGGATCTTGGAATTATAAACGATTGAAGTTGGAATTTCACCAGAATTTCTATCCTATGCATCTTGTTCATCGTGATCGTAATTACATATATAATTTCTGGCCTCGCGAAGGAGAAAGCATCGCTCAAGCTTGGGGGAGGCTTAATTCAATGTTATATTCATGCCCCAATCATGACCTCTCCAGAGAAATGATTAGTCAAAACTTTTATGCTTGGCTTTCTCCCAATGATCGCAACATGCTCGATACTTCCTGTGCTGGTTCTTATATGCTGAACACTATTGAATTCAAATGGGATTTGTTGGAAAGAATTAAATGCAACTCTGAAGATTGGGGTTCCGACGATGGTAAGGAGTCAGGTATGACACCTAAGTTTGATTGTGTTAAATCTTTTATGGATACCGATGCTTTTCGTGGATTTAGCACTAAATATGGACTTGACTCTGAGATAGTAGCTTCTTTCTGTGAATCTTTTGCTACTCACGTTGATCTCCCTAAGGAGAAGTGGTTTAAATATAATCCTCCCATTGAAGTAAAAGTAGTTGAACCTATTACAGTTGAAGAAAAGACTGTCACTTATAGTGATCCTATTGTTCCTACAACTTATGTTGAGAAACCTCCTTTTCCTTTTAGGATAAAGGATCATGCTAAAACTTCGACTGTTGTTCGTAAAAGTAATATTAGGACTTATACACCTCCTAAGCAAATCAAAGTTGAACCTAGTATTGCTATGGTTAAAGATCTCTTGGATGATGAGTTAGATGGGCATGTTATTTATTTCTATGGTGAGACTGCTAATATTGTCAGACCAGATGCTAAGGTACATAGACCTGTTGTAGGCATGCCTGTTATTTCTGTTAAGACAGGAGATCATTGTTATCATGGCTTATGTGATATGGGTGCTAGTGCTAGTGCAATACCCTATGACTTATACAAAGAAATTATGCATGACATTGCACCCGCTGAATTGGAAGGTATTGATGTTACTATCAAGCTTGCAAATAGAGACACTATTTCACCAATTGGGATTGTTAGAGATGTTGAAGTCTTTTGTGGGAAGGTTAAATATCCTGCTGATTTTCTTGTTCTTAGTTACCCACAGGATGACTTTTGTCCCATTATTTTTGGTAGAACCTTCTTGAATACTGTTAATGCTAGGATTGATTGTGAAAAGGATATTGTTACAATTGGCTTAGAGGATGTGTCTCATGAGTTTAATTTTGTTAAGTTTCGTAGACTACCTCGTGATAGAGAATCACCTAGTAAGGATGAGATTATTGGTCTTGCTTCTATTGCCGTGCCTCCTACTGATCCGTTAGAACAATATTTGCTAGACCATGAAAATGATATGTTTATGAAGGAAAGAAGGGAAATAGATGAAGTGTTCCTTCAGCAGGAACCTATTTTGAAACACAACCTACCTGTTGAAATTCTAGGGGATCCCCCTTCACCCAAGGGTGATCCCGTGTTTGAATTCAAACCATTACCTGATAATTTTAAGTATGCTTATCTTGATGAAAAGAAAATATATCCTGTTATTATTAGTGTTAACCTTTCAGAGCAAGAAGAAGAAAGATTATTGAAAACTCTAAAGAAGCACCGTGCTGCTATTGGATATACTCTGGATGATCTCAAGGGCATTAGTCCCATGTCATGCCAACACAAAATTAATTTGGAGGACGATGCCAAACCAGTTAGAGATCCTCAACGACGATTGAATCCTAAGATGAAAGAAGTGGTAAGAAAGGAGATACTAAAGCTCCTTGAGGCAGGTATAATTTATCCCGTTGCTGATAGTGATTGGGTAAGCCCTGTCCATTGTGTTCCTAAAAAGGGAGTTATTACTGTCGTTCCTAATGATAAAGATGAATTGATCCAGCAAAGAATTATTACAGGTTATAGGATGGTAATTGATTTCCGTAAATTAAATAAAGCTACTAAGAAAGATCATTACCCTTTACCTTTTATCGATCAAATGCTAGAAAGACTATCCAAACACATACATTTCTGCTTTCTAGATGGTTATTCTAGTTTCTCTCAATACCCGTGTCAGCGAAGGATCAGTCAAAAACTACTTTTACTTGCCCTTTCGGTACTTTTGCTTATAGATGTATGCCTTTTGGTTTATGTAATGCACCTGCTACCTTTCAAAGATGCATGATGGCTATATTCTCTGACTTCTGTGAAAAGATTTGTGAGGTATTCATGGATGATTTCTCCATTTATGGATCCTCTTTTGATGATTGCTTGAGCAACCTTGATAGAGTTCTGCAGAGATGCGAAGACACTAGTCTCGTCTTGAATTGGGAAAAGTGCCACTTTATGGTTAATGAAGGCATTGTCTTGGGGCATAAGATTTCTGAGAAAGGTATTGAAGTTGATAAAAGATGACATGTCCCAAGGACATAAAAGGTATTAGAAGTTTCCTTGGTCACACCGGTTTTTATAGGAGGTTCATTAAGGACTTTTCTAAAATCTCTAGGCCTCTGACTAATTTATTGCAAAAAGATATTCCTTTTGTCTTTGATGATGATTGTGTAGAAGCATTTGAAATACTTAAGAAAGCTTTTATCACGGCACCTATTGTTCAGCCACCTGATTGGAATTTACCCTTTGAAATTATATGTGATGCTAGTGATTATGTTGTAGGTGATGTTCTAGGGCAAAGAGTTGATAAGAAATTGAATGTTATCTAGTACACTAGTAAGACTCTTGATACTGCCCAGAGAAATTATGCTACTGCTGAAAAAGAGTTCTTAGGAGTTGTGTTTGCATGTGATAAGTTTAGACCTTATATTATTGATTCCAAAGTTACTATTCACACTGATTATGCTGCTATTAAATATCTTATGGAAAAGAAAGATGCTAAGCCTAGACTTATTAGATGGGTTCTCTTGCTCCAAGAATTTGATTTGCATATTATTGATAGAAAGGGAGCTGAGAACCCCGTTGCAGACAACTTATCTAGGTTAGAGAATGTTCTTGATGACCCACTGCCTATTGATGATAGCTTTCCTGATGAAAAATTAGCAGTCGTTAATGCTTCTCGTTTTGCTCCTTGGTATGCTGATTATGCTAATTACATTGTTGCCAAATTTATACCACCTAGTTCCACATACCAGCAAAAGAAAAAGTTCTTTTATGATTTAAGACATTACTTCTGGGATGACCCACACCTTTATAAAGAAGGAGTAGATGGTGTTATTATACGTTCTGTACCTGAGCATGAACAGGAACATATCCTACGCAAGTGTCACTCTGAATCATATGGAGGACACCAGGCTGGAGATAGAACTGCACATAAGGTATTGCAATCCGGTTTTTATTGGCCTACTCTCTTCGAAGATGCTCATAAGTTTGTCTTATCTTGTGATGAATGTCAAAGAATTGGTAATATTAGTAGACGTCAAGAAATGCCTATGAATTATTCTCTTGTTATTGAACCATTTGATGTTTGGGGCTTTGATTATATGGGACCTTTTCCTGCCTCTAATGGTTACACACATATCTTAGTTGCTGTTGATTACGTTACTAAGTGGGTAGAAGCTATTCCAACTAGTAGTGCTGATCATAACACCTCTATTAAGATGCTTAAACAAGTTATATTTCTGAGGTTTGGAGTCCCTAGATATCTTATGACTGATGGTGGTTCACATTTTATTCATGGTACTTTCCGTAAGATGCTTGCTAAGTATGGTGTTAATCATAGAATCGTTTCTCCTTATCACCCACAGTCTAGTGGTCAAGTAGAGTTGGGCAATAGAGAGCTCAAATTAATTTTGCAAAAGACTGTGAATAGATCTAGAAAGAATTGGTCCAAAAAACTTGATGATGCATTATGGGCCTATAGAACTGCCTACAAAAATCCTATGGGTATGTCTCTGTATAAGATGGTTTATGGAAAAGCTTGTCACTTACCTCTTGAACTTGAACATAAAGCATATTGGGCTATTAAAGAGCTCAACTATGACTTCAAACTTGCCGGTGAGAAGAGGTTGTTTGACATTAGCTCACTCGATGAATGGAGAACCTAGGCCTATGAGAATGCCAAGCTATTCAAAGAAAAAGTCAAACGCTAGCATGATAAAAGGATACAAAAGTGTGAGTTTAATGTAGGTGATTATGTGTTATTATTCAACTCTCGTTTAAGATTTTTTGCAGGAAAACTTCTCTCTAAATGGGAAGGTCCTTACATTATCGACGAGGTCTATCGTTTCGGTGCCATAAAAGTCAACAACTTCGAAGGCACAAGTCCGAGGGTGGTGAACGGTCAAGGAATTAAACATTATATCTCAGGTAATACTATCAATGTTGAAACTAATATTATTGAAACCTTAACCCCGGAGGAATACATAAGGGACACTTTCCAGAATGTTCCAGACTCCGAAAAGGAATAGGTATGTGGTACGGTAAGTAAACCGACTCCAAAACAATTCTAATGGCAATTTTTTTCCGTTTTGGAATATTTAAGAATTTTAGGAAGAAAGAAGTAATCCGGGAAGGACATGAGGCCTCCACGAGGGTGGAGGGCACGCCCACCCTTCCTGGGCGCGCCCCCTATCTCGTGTCCACCTCGTGTGCCTCCTGGACTCCGTTTTCTTGCACGTTACGTATTTTGGTCAGTAAAAATTCATTATATAATCTCCCGAAGGTTTTGACCACCGTATTACGCAAATATCCTCTGTTTTTGTTTTGAGCTGTTTCTACCGCTGGATAGAGCAATATGTCGTCCCAGGATTCGGAGGGAGAAAGCAATGTAGCTGATTTCCTTGCAGACCCTAAGGTCTACGGAGACTTGGAGCATGGTGGCTGGACCATTGAAGAAGAGGAATACTATGAGCCTAACGGAAAGGAGGAGACGAGTTCAGACGAAGACAAAGCCCCATTACCTCAACCTGGGGATATGCATGTGGAGTTTAAAAAGTCAAGCCTCCCTGAAAGAGCAAAGAAGCCAAATATCGAGTTTATCCCTTTTCGTCTCTTGCAGGAAAACAAACAGGAACTATGCAAAAGAATATTAAGCCTTGAGCAGGAGATCGATGATCTGAAGGAGCAAAATACTATCCTTAAGCGTAAATTGAGGAAGAAGTCTACACCATCACCTCCGAGGACATAATTACATGGGTATGGGCACTCCTCTTGGCAACTGCCTAGCTTGGGGGACGTGCCCCGGTATCGTATCACCATCACACTCCTATCTTTACCATTTTACTTAGTTCGATCCTTTTAGTAGTATCTTGATCTAGTAGATTGAAGTTTTAGATCAATTAGTTTTGAATTTTGCTTTGTGATCTCTTTATGTAATCGAGTCCGTGAGCTATCTATAATAAAGATTAGTGTTGAGTCAAGGGCTTTGCTATCTTGCCATGATCTTGAGAAAGTAGAAAGAACAAAAAGAATAAAAGAGTTCATATTGATCTTATGGCTGGTAATGACTTCACACATAGAAAGTATGAGGTATAAAAGTTGTTGAGAATTGACAAACATAGTTTTGGTCATCGTTGCAATTAATAGGAAGTAATAAGGAAAGAGAGGTTTTCACATATAAATATACTATCTTGGACATCTTTTATGATTGTGAGCACTCATTAAGTATGACATGCTAAAAGAGTTGATGTTGGACAAGGAAGACAACGTAATGGTTTATGTTTTCTCACATCTCAGTTAAAGTATATTTTCATTGATCTTCCCAACATGTTGAGCTTGCCTTTCCCCCTCATGCTAGCCAAATTCCTTGCACCAAGTAGAGATACTACTTGTGCTTCCAAATATCCTTAAACCCAGTTTTTGCCATGAGAGTCCACCATACCTACCTAGGGATTGAGTAAGATCCTTAAAGTAAGTTGTCATGTTGCAGGCAATAAAAACTGCTCTTTAAATATGTATGACTTATTAGTGCAGAGAAAATAAGCTTTATACAATCTTGTTATGCAAGCAGTAAAAGCGACGGACTGCATAATAAAGGTCCATATGCAAGTGGCAATATAAAGTGACGTTCTTTTTCATTAAGATTTTGTGCATCCAACCCTAAAAGCATATGACAACCTCTACTTCCCTCTGCGAAGGGCCTATCTTTTACTTTATGTTTTTACTTTATGTTTTTACTTTATGCTTGAGTCAAGGTGATCTTCACCTTTCCCTTTTTCATTTTATCCTTTCGCAAGCTCCTCGTGTTTGAAAGATCTTGATATATATATATATATATATATATATATATATATATATATATATATATATATATATCCAATTGGATGTAAGTTAGCATGAACTATTATTGTTGACATCACCAAAAGGTGAATACGTTGGGAGGCAACACAATAAGCCCCTATCTTTCTCAGGGTCCGGCTGAAACTCCATAACCACAAGTACTACGTGAGTGTTAGCAATTGTAGAAGACTACATGATAGTTGAGTATGTGGGCTTGCTGAAAAGCTCTATTCTTGACTCTTTCTGATGTTGTGATAAATTGCAATTGCTTCAATGACGGAGATTATAGTTTGTTAGTTCCCAATGAAGTTTCTGAACCATACTTGACATTGTGAATTGATTGTTACTTGAGCATAAGAAATCCTCTGATAAAATCTATTTATGTTGCTATTATAAGAATGATCATGATGCCCTCATGTCTGTATTTTATTTTTATCGACACCTCTATCTCTAAACATGTGGACATATTTTTCGATTTCGGCTTCCGCTTCAGGACAAGCGAGGTCTAAGCTTGGGGGAGTTGATACGTCCATTTTGCAACCTGCTTTTATATCAATATTTATTGCATTATGGGATGTTATTACACATTATATCTCAATACTTATGGCTATTCTCCCTTATTTTACAAGGTTTACCATGAAGAGGGGGAATGCCAACAACTGGAATTCTGGCTGGAAAAGGAGCAAATATTGGAAACCTATTCGGCACAGCTCCAAAAATCCTGAAACTCCACGGAAGTCAGTTTTGGAATTAATAAGAATTATTGAGCGAAGAAACTACCAGAGGGGGCCCACACCCAGGCCAGGAGGGTGGGGGCACGCCCACCCCTACTGGGCACGCCCCTGTCTCCTTGGCCCCCTAGTGGCCCTCCAGTGCCCATCTTCTGCTATATGAAGACTTTTACCCTGGAAAAAATCAGAGGCAAGCTTACGGGACAAAACTCCGGCGCCACGAGGCGGAACCTTGGCGGAACCAATCTAGAGCTCCGGCAGAGCTGTTCTGCCGGGGAAACTTCCCTCTGGGAGGGGGAAATTATCACCATCATCATCACCAACGATCCTGTCATCGAGAGGGGGTCAATCTCCATCAACATCTTCACCAGCACCATCTCCTCTAAAATCCTAGTTCATCTCTTGTATCCAATCTTGTATCCAAAACCACAAATTGGTACCTGTGGGTTGCTAGTAGTGTTGATTACTCCTCGTAGTTGATACTAATTACTTGGTGGAAGATCATATGTTCAGATCCTTAATGCATATTATTACTCCTCTGATTATGAACATGAATATGCTTGTGAGTAATTACGTTTGTTCCTGAGGACATGGGTGAAGTCTTGCTATTAGTAGTCATGTGAATTTGGTATTCGTTCGATATTTTGATGAGATGTATGTTGTCTTTCCTCTAGTGGTGTTATGTGAACGTCGACTACATGACACTTCACCATTATTTGGGCCTAGAGGAAGGCATTGCAAAGTAATAAGTAGATGATGGGTTGCTATAGTGACAGAAGCTGAAACCCTAGTTTATGCGTTGCTTCGTAAGGGGCTGATTTGGATCCATATGTCTAATGTTGTGGTTAGGTTTACCTTAATACTTCTTTTGTAGTTGCGGATGTGATACGTCTCCAACGTATCTATAATTTTTGATTGCTCCATGCTACTTTATCTACTGTTTTGGACTATATTGGGCTTTATTTTCCACTTTTATATTACTTTTGGGACTAACCTATTAACCGGAGGCCCAGCCCAGAATTGTTGTTTTTTGCCTTTTTTCAGTATTTCGAAGAAACAAAATATCAAACAGAGTCCAAATGGAATGAAACCTTCGGGATCGTGATTTTCCAACCGAACGTGACCCAGGAGACTTGGACTCTACTCCAAGTAGTGCCCGAGGAGGTCACGAGGGTGGAGGGCACGCCCCCCTGGGCGCGCCCCCCTACCTTGTGGGCCCCTCGGAGCTCCACTGACGTACTCCTTCCTCTTATATATACCTACGTATCCCCGAACAATCAGAACAGGAGCCAAAAACCTAATTCCACCGCGGCAACCTTCTGTATCCACGAGATCCCATCTTGGGGCCTGTTCCGGAGCTCCGCCGGAAGGGGCATCCACCACAGAGGGCTTCTACATCATCACCATAGCCCCTCTGATGAAGTGTGAGTAGTTTACTTCAGACCTTCGGGTCCATAGCTAGTAGCTAGATGGCTTCTTCTTTCTTTTTGGATCTCAATACAATGTTCTCCCCCTCTCCCGTGGAGATCTATTCGATGTAATCTTCTTTTTGCGGTGTGTTTGTTGATACGGATGAATTGTGGGTTTATGATCCAGTATTATCTATGGAAAACATTTGATTCTTCTCTGAATTCTTTTATGTATGATTGAGTTATCTTTCCAAGTCTCTTCGAATTATCTTTTTGGTTTGGCCAACTAGATTGGTAGTTCTTGCAATGGGAGAAGTGCTTAGCTTTGGGTTCAATCTTGCGGTGTCCTTACTCAGTGACAGAAAGAGTTGCAAGGCACGTATTGTATTGTTGCCATCGAGGATAACAAGATGGAGTTTTTATCATATTGCATGAATTTATCCCTCTACATCATGTCATCTTGCTTATGGCGTTACTCTGTTTTACTTAATACTCTAGATGCATGCTGGATATTGTCGATGAGTGGAGTAATAGTAGTAGACGCAGAATCGTTTTGATCTACTTGTTTTGGACGTGATGCCTATATACATGATCATTGCCTAGATATACTCATAACTATGCTCAATTTTGTCAATAACTCAACAGTAATTTGTTCACCCACCATAGAATACTTATGCTCTTGAGAGAAGCCACTAGTGAAACCTATGGCCCCAGGGTCTATTCTCATCATATCAATCTATATCACTTTATTTACTTGCTTTGTTTTTACTTTGCCTTTACTTTTACTTTGCATTTATCTATCAAAAATACCAAAAATATTATCTCTATCAGATCTCACTCTCGTAAGTGACCGTGAAGGGATTGACAACCCCTAAGCGTTGGTTGCGAGTTGCTATCGTTTTGTGTAGGTACGAGGGACTTGTGCGTGGTCTCCTACTGGATTGATACCTTGGTTCTCAAAAACTGAGGGAAATACTTACGCTACTTTACTGCATCATCCTCTCCTCTTCGGGGAAATCCAACGCAGTGCTCAAGAGTTAGCAAGAAGAATTTCTGGCGCCGTTGCCGGGGAGGCTCACGCAAGCAAGTCAACCATACCAAGTACCCATCGCAATCCCTATCTATCGCATTACATTATTTGCCATTTGCCTCTCGTTTTCCTCTCCCCCACTTCACCCTTGGGGTTTTATTTGCCCTCTCTTTCCCAATCTCCTCCTCTCGTTCTCGTTTGCCTTTTTCTCGTCGCCTTTTTGTTTCCTTGTGTGTTGGATTACTTGTTGCCATGGCGCAAGATAATACCAAATTGTGTGATTTCTCGAATACCAATAATAAGGATTTCCTTAGTACTCCGATTGCTCCTCTTAATAATGATGAGTCTTGCGAAATCAATACCGCTTTGTTGAATCTTGTTATGAAAGATCAATTCGCCGGCCTTCCTAGTGAAGATGCCGCTACTCATCTAAACAATTTTGTTGATTTGTGTGATATGCAAAAGAAGAAAGATACGAAGAACAATATTGTCAAATTAAAGTTATTTCCGTTTTCACTTAGAGATCATGCTAAATTTTGGTTTTCGTCTTTGCCTAAAAATAGTATTGATTCTTGGAACAAGTGCAAAGATGCTTTTATCTGTAAGTATTTTCCTCCCGCTAAGATTATCACTCTTAGGAACGATATCATGAATTTTAAACAACTTGATCATGAGCATGTTGCCCAATCTTGGGAAAGAATGAAATTAATGCTTCGCAATTGTCCTACTCATGGTTTGAATTTATGGATGATCATACAAAATTTTTATGCCGGATTGAATTTTGCTTCTATAAATCTTTTAGATTCGGCCGCGGGAGGCACTTTTATGGAAATTAGGATGCTACCAAATTGCTTGATAATATTATGGCTAATTATTCTCAATGGCACACCGAAAGATCTTCTAGTAAAAAAGTGCATGCTATAGAAGAAATCAATATTTTGAGTAAAAAGATGGATGAACTTATGAAGATGTTTGCTCCTAAAAATACTCCTCTTGATCCCAATGATATGCCTTTATCTACTTTGCTTGAGAATAATAATGAATCTATGTATGTGAATTTTGTTGGCCGGAATAGTTTTGGAAACAACGCTTATAGAGGGAATTTTAATCCTAGGCCTTATCATGTTAATCCTTCTAATAATTATGGAAATTCCTACAATAACTCTTATGGAAATTTTAATAAGATGCCCTCTCAATTTGAGAGTAGTGTTAAAGAGTTTATGAATTCACAAAAGAATTTTAATGCTTTGCTTGAAGAGAAATTGCTTAAAGTTCATGATTTTCCTAGGAACATTGATAGAATTTCTCTTGAAATTGATTCTTTAAAGATTAGATCTATTCCCCCTAAGCTTTATATCAATGAGTCTCTCAAAGCCATGAGAATTTCCATTGATGAGTGCAAGGAAAGAACCGCTAGGATGCGTGCTTCCAAAGATGCTTTTATTAAAGCGTGTTCTTCCAATCCCTACGAAAATCAAGATGAAGATCTAAAAGTTATTGATGTGTCCCCCATTAAATATTTGTTTTGCAATATGAATCTTGATGAATCTAAAGATTATCTTCCTTTACCTAGAAGGCGTTCTAAGAACTCGGAGTTTCTAGATCTTGATGATGAAATTGATGAAAGTGGGATTGAAATAAATAAAAACCGTGATGTTGCTAAACCCACTATTTTCGATCTCAAGGAATTTAATTATGAAAATTGCTCTTTGATTGGTTGTATTTCCTTGTTGCAATCCGTGCTAGAATCTCCTCATGCTTATAGTCAAAATAAGGCCTTTAACGAACACATTGTTGATGCCTTGATGCAATCTTATGAAGAAAAACTTGAGTTGAAAGTTTCTATCCCTAGAAAACTCTATGATGAGTGGGAACCTACTATTAAAATTAAAATTAAAGATTTTGAGTTTCATGCTTTGTGTGATTTGCGTGCTAGTGTCTCTACTATCCCCAAAACTTTATGTGATTTGCTAGATTTCCGTGATTTTGATGATTGCTCTCTAAACTTGCATCTTGCGGATTCCACTATTAAAAAAACCTATGGGAAGAATTAATGATGTTATTATTGTTGCAAATAGGAATTATGTGCCCATAGATTTTATCGTTCTTGATATAGATTGCAATCCTTCATGTCCTATTATTCTTGGTAGACCTTTCCTTAGAACGATTGGTGCAATTATTGATATGAAGGAAGGGAATATTAGATTCCAATTTACCTTAAATAAGGGTATGGAACACTTCCCTAGAAAGAAAATAAAATTACCATATGAATCTATCATGAGAGCCACTTATGGATTGCCTACCAAAGATGGCAATACCTAGATCTATCCTTGCTTTTATGCCTAGCTAAGGGCGTTAAACGATAGCGCTTGTTGGGAGGCAACCCAATTTTATTTTGTGTTTTTTTATTTTTGCTTCTGTTTAGGAATAAATAATCTATCTACCTTCTGTTTGAATGTGGTTTTATGTTTTAATTAGTGTTTGTGCCAAGTAGGACCTATAGGATAACCTACGATGATAGTTGATTTGATTCTGCTGAAAAACAGAAACTTTGCGCGCACGAATTTAGTTATGATATATCACTGGAATGTGCTTTTGCGTTGATTCTTTTTGCTTATGATCAATAAACAAATTGTTCAGGACTTCCTATTTTGGTAGAATTTTTAGAGTTCCAGAAGTTTGCGTTAGTTACAGATTGCTAAAGACTGTTCTGTTTTTGACAGATTCTGTTTTTCGTGTGTTGTTTGCTTATTTTGATGAATCTATGGCTAGTAAATTAGTTTCTAAACCATAGAGAAGTTGGAATACAGTAGGTTTAACACCAATATAAATAAATAATGAGTTCATTACAGTACCTTGAAGTAGTCTTTTGTTTTCTTTCTTTAACGGAGCTCACGAGATTTCTGTTGAGTTTTGTGTTGTGAAGTTTTCAAGTTTTGGGTGAATTCTTTTGATGGATTATGGAACAAGGAGTGGCAAGAGCCTAAGCTTGGGGATGCCCATGGCACCCCCAACATAATCCAGGGACACCAAAAAGTCAAAGCTTGGGGATGCCCCGGAAGGCATCCCCTCTTTCGTCCACTTCCATCGGTAATTTACTTGGAGCTATATTTTTATTCACCAACATGATATGTGTTTTGCTTGGAGCGTCTTGTATTATTTGTGTATTTGCTTGTTAGCCTACCACAATCATCCTTGCTGTACACGTCTTTTGAGAGATCCATACGTGAATTGGAATTTGTTAGAATACTCTATGTGCTTCACTTATATCTTTTGAGCTTGATAGTTTTGCTTATAGTGCTTCACTTATATCTTTTGAGCGTAATAATTTTTGCTCTAGCACTTCACTTAGATCTTTTAGAGCACGGTGGTGGATTTGTTTTAAAGAAACTATTTGATCTCTCACACTTCACTTAGATTATTTTGAGAGTCTTTAATAGCATGGTAATTCGCTTAATGTTAATATACTTGGTGTTCAAGATATGTGAAACTTTCTTTTGAGTGAATTGAATACTAAGATAAGTTTGATGCTTGATAATTGTTTTGATATATGGAGGTGATAATACCAAAGTCGTGCTAGTTGGGTGATTATGAATTTGAGAAATACTTGTGTTGAAGTTTGCAAGTCCCGTAGCATGCACGTATGGTTAAAGTTGTGTAACAAATTTGAAACATGAAGTGTACCTGGCTTGTGCATCCTTATGAGTGGCGGTCGGGGACGAGCGATGGTCTTTTCCTACCAATCTATCCCCCTAGGAGCATGCGCGTAGTACTTGAATTTTTGATGACTTCTAAATTTTTGCAATAAGTATATGAGTTCTTTTGACTAATGTTGAGTCCATGGATTATACGCACTCTCACCTTTCCACCTTTGCTAGCCTCTTCGGTACCATGCATTGCCCTTTCTCACCTTGAGAGTTGGCGCAAACTTCACCGGTGCATCCAAACCCCGTGATACGATACACTCTATCACACATAAACCTCCTTATATCTTCCTCAAAACAGCCACCATACCTACCTATCATGGCATTTCCATAGCCATTCCGAGATATATTGCCATGCAACTTCCACCATCATCATCATGACATACATTACTTTTGTGATATTGCCATTGCATGATCTTGTAGTTGACATCGTATTTGTGGCAAAGCCACCATGCATTATTTTCCATACATGTCACTCTTGATTCATTGCACCATCCCGGTACACCGCCGGAGGCATTCATATAGAGTCATATCTTGTTCTAAGTTTCAAGTTGTAATCCTTGTGTTGTAATCAATAGAAGTGTGATGATCATCATTATTAGAGCATTGCCCAAATAAATAAATAAAAGAGAAAGGCCAAAAAAATAAAAAAAGGCCCAAAAAAAGGGCAATGCTACTATCTCTTTTTCCACACTTGTGCTTCAAAGTAGCACCTTGTTCTTCATGTAGTGAGTCTCATATATTATGCTTCAAAGTAGCACCTTGTTCATGTAGTGAGTCTCATAAGTTGTCTTTTTTTTGTTATACTAGTGGGAATTTTTCATTATAGAACTTGGCTTGTATATTCCTACGATGGGCTTCCTCAAATGCCCTACACTACTAGGAAAAGGGCTATAGATAGGATTGATACTAATGGCGCACCAGGTAAGTAGTGCGCCACTACTATATACTAATGGTGCACCTGTTGGTGGTGCGCCATTAGTGTGGAAGACACTAATGGCGCACCAGGCACAAGGTGCGCCACTAGTATTGAGTGTTTTTTTTCATTTTTCTATACACTCTAATGGCGCATGGTGCCAAAGTGCGCCATTACTAGTTCTACCAAGTAATGGCGCAACCTTTAAACAGCGCGCCATTAGTATATTTTTTTTTTTACTTTTTTGCAAAACTGCTAATGGCGCACCATGTATATTTTCATGGACACTTTTTGATCTCGATCTCGATCCCACCCGCACCCTCCCCCGCTAGCTCCACCGCCGACGACGACCCACCGCAACCCTCCCCCGCTCCACCGCCGCCGACGAGCACCCCCCCCCCCCCCGCACCCTCCCCCGTTAGCTCCACCGCCGTCGACGACCCACCGCAACCCTCCCCCGCTCCACCACCACCGACGAGCACCCGGTCCCCCGCACCCTCCCCCGCTCCACCGCCGCCGACGAGCACCCGGTCCCCCGCACCCTCCCCCACTCCACCGCCGCCAACGGGCACCCCCCGCACCTTCCCCCCGCTCCACCGCCGCCGCTGATGATATTTTCAATTAACAAATTTGAACATATTTTTAAAAAAATTATTACTGTTTTATAAAAAAATATTACTGTTATGATTTAAACAAGTTTGAACATATTTAAACACAAATAAATATCAAACAGGATTTAAAATGCATAAACAAATATTGGGGAGCCTGGGAATCGAACCCAGGACCTCCTGGTGTGTGTGCTGCGTACTTACCAGTCGGGCTAGTGGGCGGGTCCTTTTTGATCTCGATCTTGACCCCACCTGCACCCTCCCCCGCTAGCTCCACCGCCGCCGACGACCCACCGCAACCCTCCCCCGCTCCACCGCCGCCGACGAGCACCCGGCCCCCCGCACCCTCCCCCGCTCCACCGCCGCCAACGGGCACCCCCTGCACCTTCCCCCCGCTCCACCGCCGCCGCCGATGATATTTTCAATTAACAAATTTGAACATATTTTCTAAATAATTATTACTGTTTTTATAAAAAAAATATTACTGTTATGATTTAAACAAGTTTGAACATATTTAAACACAAATAAATATCAAACATGATTAAAAATGCATAAAAAAGTATTGGGGAGCCTGGGAATCGAACCCAGGACCTCCTGATGTGTGTGCTGCGTACTGACCAGTCGGGCTAGTGGGCTGGTTCGGTTGTAGATAGGGTTAGGTGGTATATATGTCGGGCTAGATTAAATTACTTATGGCGCACCCTTCAGTGGTGCGCCATTGCTATTGATGTACTTATGGCGCACCCCTGGGTGGTGCGCCATTGCTAAGCCTCCCCCACACTAAAATCCCCAATCCCTAATCCATCTAATCCCTCTCCTGCCTCACCCGCCGTCCCCGGCCGTACGTGCACCCGACCACCCTCCGCCGCCGACCACGTCCCTCACCGTCCCCCTTCGCCCACGCCCGCGCCCGCGCCCTCACCGTCCCCCTCCCCCCGCGGCCCCGCCTGCGCCCCCCTCCCTCCCGACCTCCCCCCTACCCCCTACCCCCTCTCAACCGCCCCATCCCCTCAGCGCCGCCCGCCGTCTCCCCGAACCCTAGCTCCGCCGGCGTCGGGGATGACCACCTCGTCGGCCTCACCAGGCCGCAGGCCCTCAAGCCCCACGCCGTCCTCGGCCTCGCCCTCTCCATCGGCGGCGCCCCTTCCTCCGCCCCTGCAGCGCAGCAGCAGCAGTAAACAACCAGGTAAGATGATGATGCATTTTCATTCAGTCTTTCTATTCAGTCTTTCTATTTGTACTACTTGTTTATTGTGAAGCTAAGATGATGATGCTATTTTCTTTGAACAAGTACCTAATGCTGACCGATGGGTTCAGTTTTAATTTGCTAAATTAGAAATGTAGATGATGAATATCATAAATTAGAACCATAGATGGTGATTTTCCTCTCTCTAGCTAGTAGCTTAAACTACTACGTGCCCCATACCAGGATAGCCAGGGTTTAGGTGTGCATGCAATCATTATTTTTTTTCCTTTCTAAGATTTTTTTCTAGTCACACCCATAGGTTTCGAGCTTCGGGAGACCGCGGGTTTGTTGTAGGTAGCATGAGCGAGTGGCGGATGTCAGATAATGCCGAACTTGTCATGATGGTGGTACTAGAAACTAATCCTAAGGATGGTACCATGAAATCATGAAGAAAAGAGAGAAAAGTCAAGTGTCGATTCTCATTCGTTGGTGGCAATGAGAGGGATCGGAAACAAGATAGACTCTTTATGTCAATTGGGTGAATGGAAAGAGTTGTTCTTGCTGAGTATTCTGCCACATAACTTCATGCCAGGAATGATAGTGTCGAGTACCAGACAAATCAGGCCAAAAAATTGTAGCTTCACAGGTTTGGGGGCAAGGGTTTCTTTGAACCACTAGTAACTGAAGCATTTGAACTTCATTGGTGCCAACTATACTTGAAGAAATAGCTTCTGGATGCATTGGATCTTTTTGCATGTATCTTTGACATTAGCCTTTCTAGTTCAGTTGTCGAGACCTGATGTTCTTGTAATTTGCCTCTGATGAAAGGGTTGGGTCAGCTTACAGTTGCTTCGTTAGTTTTTCCTACGATGCCATGCTTATAAAACCTCTTCCAATGCACACGTACTTAGATGAGGTGCTAAACACATTAAAAAGTTTAGAAACTAATGCCCCAATGCATAGGTTCTTAACTTGTTGTAGTTAAGATTCTTTTATGTAATGATTTAGCAACTAAACTCCTCTATGCATTGGTGGACTTATTTCATTTAAGTGTTGTTTCTAGGTTCCTGCGCTTGGCATTGTTTCTCCTCTTAGTTACAAATTAAAATCCCTCAACATGATAATCAGCTGTTATCTTATTCCAAGATGCACATTTCCTCTGAAACCGACTGAACTGTTCTTAATTTTGCAGGTAGAGGGCAAGATAATTTGTTGGTTGTTTGCTGTCATGTTGTTATTACTTCCATTAGGGCATCTGTTGGTTCATTAACCTTTCTAACATCTGCATCTTAGTGTTCATTTGTTTACTGCATAAAAATATATAGTTTTGTTGCTATTATGCCTATATTCACTGCTGCTGCTGCTGTACTTGTGATGATGTTGTAGGTACCCCGAGAGGCCCTTGGGATTGCCGGAATGTCGATTAACTTCCGTTCTGGCAAATTTGGGTACTCCATATGTCCTATTTTCAGCAAAGGTAATGCTGAAATTTTCCGTGAATTTTAGCATTACTTTGCTAAAAATAGGACATATGGGTACTTGCGACTAATGCCTATTATCATGCATGTTTTATGATCTGTTGTAAGGGTACTAATTGGTCTCTTCTGCTGCTTATCAGAGATGGCGGGAAGCAGCCACCGCCGATCTGCGACACCGCAGTACGAGTTGGATGCTTCCGAGTTCTTCACTATCATACTTGAGGCTTCAGTATCATCCATGACGCAGGTATATAAACCAAAAGATATCCCCTTCACCCATCTCATTATGATATCTGTTGTTTGCTACATCACTCATTGTCCCAAACTGCAGAGGCTGCCTGACAGTTTTATGAACATGCTGATGGGTGAAGATCCGCCAAATAATGTGAAGCTGCGACAGGCCGGCAGTGGGTTTCGCAGGCAGTGGGATGTGCAGTTGGTGATCAAGAAGGGCCACATGTACTTGTCTCGTGGGTGGGAGAAGTTCTACCGTGCCTACGACCTGCGGCTGGGGTACTTCCTTCTCTTCAGGTACGACGACGACGCCAACATGCTCATCGTGAAGGTGTTCAACAAGACTATGTGTCGCATGCGCTACGCTGCCGATGATGATGCCGGTACGTTCTGCCTCTTCTTATTCCTCTACATTTGGCTTTGTCTCACATCGATTGTTAACGGTCATTGTTGCATTTTGGACAGGTAATGGGAGCAGCAGCAGCGACACTGGCTACAGCCAAAGCAGCAGCGACTATGGCTGTAGCGAAAGCAACAGTGATTCTGGCTGTAGCGAAAGCAGCAGCGATTCTGGCAGTAGCATAGACAACAAGAAGGATGATCCAGACTGGAGTGCGGGAGAAGAGCAGCAGAGTGAGGATGAGGAGCTGCAGGATGACGATGGGCATCAGGCTGAGGATGACCTAGCGCTGGTGGTGGCTGACCAAGGGCAAGAGATGGTGGTGGCTGACCATGGCCAAGAGATGGAGGTGGCTGAGAATGACCTAGCGATGGTCATGCCTGAAGGTGGCCTCGCGATGGTGGTGGTGCCTGACAATGACCACGCACCGGTGGTGGCGCCGGCGATCCCACAGCTGGGCGACATGACCACGCCAATTGTGGTAGAAGACTACATCCCACTGCCTCCACTGCATCCACCGCCTCGCCGCTCTAGGCGCATCAGGGAGAGGAAGGAGAAGAAGGAGAAGAACAATGCATGAGAACTGAACTTTGTCAGGTATGTCAGATCTCCTATAGGTTAGTTATCCAAAATGATATATATATATATACTTAGTTACCTATGTTATCTCTAATATGCTTAGTTTCCTATAGGTTAGCTTCATTTTTACCTAAGTTGGCTCTAATATACTAACTTAGAGCTTATATGCTTAGTTTCCTATAGGTTAGCTCCAAAATAACTTATGTTAGCACAAAATGATCAAGTTTACATAATAAGCTTATAGTCTTTTTCTTATTCTTCTTCTTTTCCAAAATGACATAGGTTAGCTTCATTTTACCTAAGTTGGCTCTAATATACTAACTTAGAGCTTATATGCTTAGTTTCCTATAGGTTAGCTCCAAAATAACTTATGTTAGCACAAAATGATCAAGTTTACATAATAAGCTTATAGTCTTTTTCTTATTCTTCTTCTTTTCCAAAATGACATAGGTTAGCTTCATTTTACCTAAGTTGGCTCTAATATACTAACTTAGAGCTTATATGCTTAGTTTCCTATAGGTTAGCTCCAAAATAACTTATGTTAGCACAAAATGATCAAGTTTACATAATAAGCTTATAGTCTTCTTCTTATTCTTCTTCTTTTCCAAAACTCTTCTTATTCTTCTTCTAGTGTTCTTCTTCTTCTAGTATTCTTCTAGTCTTCTTCTTTTTCTTCTTCTAACTTCTTGTTTATCATTTTGCAGATTTGATTTAATTGACGGAAGCTTGCGTGGATGGAGTGCTTCTTTTCCATTTGTGTTTTTATTTTGTATCAATGTGAAACTTTTGTGAATTGATGGATAACGGCGGAACTTTTGTAATATGTAACGACGGAACTATGTGTTGGCTATGTATGTATATATGATGAAACTTGTGTGTTGGATATGATTGTTATATGGATGCTTGTTGTATATATATGTGTTGAATATCTCATATGTGAAATAGTGACCTGAGATTAAGAAAAAAAATTAAAAAAAATTGTTACTAATGGCGCACTACCATGTGGTGCGCTATTAGTATAGCAGATAATAGTGGTGCACTGTGGGCAATACTAATGGCGCACTACGAGGTGCGCCATTAGAACACCAGATTCTAATGGCGCACATGTGGTGCGCCATTAGAAAAAAATTCTAATGGCGTGATGCTAGTGGCGCACCAGTAGTGCGCCATTAGAAGGCAAAACTGGTGCGCCACTAGCATGCCTTTTCCTAGTAGTGCTAGGTCTTCATGAGCAAGCAAGTTGGATGCACACCCACTAGTTTTCTTTTGTTGAGCATTCATAGCTCTAGTGCATCTGTTGCATGGCAATCCCTACTCCTCATGTTGACATCAATTGATGGGCATCTCCATAGTCCATTGATTAGCCTCGTCAATGTGAGACTTTCTCCTTTTTGTCTTCTCCACACAATCCCCATCATCATATTCTATTCCTCCCATAGTGCTATATCCATGGCTCACGCTCATGTATTGCGTGAAGGTTGAAAAAGTTTGAGATTATTTAAGTATAAAACAATTGCTTGGCTTGTCATCGGGGGTATAGAAGTTGGGAACATCTTTGTGTGACGAAATTGAAGCATAGCCTAACTATATGATTTTGTAGGGACGAACTTTCTTTTGCCATGTTATTTTGAGAAGACATGATTGCTTTGATTCGTATGCTTGAAGTATTATTATTTTCTGTCAATATGAACTTTTGTCTTGAATCTTTCGGATCTGAATATTCATATCACAATTAAGAAGATTTACATTGAAATTATGCCAAAGTATCACTCCGCATCAAAAATTCTTTTTTTTTTCATTTACCTACTCGAGGACGAGCAGGAGTTAAGCTTGGGATGCCTGATACGTCTCCAACGTATCTATAATTTTTTATTGCTCCATGCTACTTTATCTACTGTTTTGGACTATATTGGGCTTTATTTTCCACTTTTATATTACTTTTGGGACTAACCTATTAACCGGAGGCCCAGCCCAGAATTGTTGTTTTTTGCCTTTTTCAGTATTTCAAAGAAACAGAATATCAAACGGAGTCCAAACGGAATGAAACCTTCGGGATCGTGATTTTCCAACCGAACGTGACCCAGGAGACTTGGACCCTACTCCAAGTAGTGCCCGAGGAGGTCACGAGGGTGGAGGGCGCCCCCCTGGGCGCGCCCCCTACCTCATGGGCCCCTCGGAGCTCCACCGACGTACTCCTTCCTCCTATATATACCTACGTATCCCGGAACGATCAGAACAGGAGCCAAAAACCTAATTCCACCGCCGCAACCTTCTGTATCCACGAGATCCCATCTTGGGGCCTGTTCCGGAGCTCCGCCGGAGGGGGCATCCACCATGGAGGGCTTCTACATCATCACCATAGCCCCTCCGATGAAGTGTGAGTAGTTTACTTCAGACCTTCGGGTCCATAGCTAGTAGCTAGATGGCTTCTTCTCTCTTTTTGGATCTCAATACAATGTTCTCCCCTCTCTCGTGGAGATCTATTCGATGTAATATTCTTTTTGCGGTGTGTTTGTTGAGACCGATGAATTGTGGTTTTATGATCCAGTATTATCTATGGAAAACATTTGATTCTTCTCTGAATTCTTTTATGTATGATTGAGTTATCTTTCCAAGTCTCTTCGAATTATCTTTTTGGTTTAGCCAACTAGATTGGTAGTTCTTGCAATGGGAGAAGTGCTTAGCTTTGGGTTCAATCTTGCGGTGTCCTTACTTAGTGACAGAAAGAGTTGCAAGGCACGTATTGTATTGTTGCCATCGAGGATAACAAGATGGGTTTTTTTATCATATTGCATGAATTTATCCCTCTACGTCATGTCATCTTGCTTACGGCGTTACTCTGTTTTACTTAATACTCTAGATGAGTGGAGTAATAGTAGTAGATGCAGAATCGTTTCGATCTACTTGTTTTGGACGTGATGCCTATATACATGATCGTTGCCTAGATATATACTCATAACTATGCTCAGTTCTGTCAATTGCTCAACAGTAATTTGTTCACCCACCATAGAATACTTATGCTCTTGAGAGAAGCCACTAGTGAAACCTATGGCCCCCGGGTCTATTCTCATCATATCAATCTATATCACTTTATTTACTTGCTTTGTTTTTACTTTGCCTTTACTTTTACTTTGCATCTCTCTATCAAAAATACCAAAAATACTATCTCTATCAGATCTCACTCTCGTAAGTGACCGTGAAGGGATTGACAACCCCTAAGCGTTGGTTGCGAGTTGCTATCATTTCGTGTAGGTACGAGGGACTTGTGCGTGGTCTCCTACTGGATTGATACCTTGGTTCTCAAAAACTAAGGGAAATACTTACGCTACTTTACTGAATCATCCTCTCCTCTTCGGGGAAATCCAACGCAGTGCTCAAGAGGTAGCAGGATGCTTGCAATACGGGTTAATCATAAGTGGGATGCGTGTACAAGTAAGGGCAGTACCCAAGCACCGGTCCACCCACATATCAAATTATCAAAGTACCGAACGCGAATCATATGAGCGAGATGAAAACTAGCTTGACGATAATTCCCATGTGTCCTCGGGACCTCTTTTCTCATTATAAGAAACTGTCCAGGCTTGTCCTTTGCTACAAAAAGGATTAGGCCACCTTGCTGCATTTTATTTACTTTCATTGCTTGTTACTCGTTACAATTTATCTTATCACAAAACTATCTGTTACCTACAATTTCAGTGCTTGCAGAGAAAACCTTACTGGAAACCACTTGCCATTTCCTTCTGCTCCTCGTTGGGTTCGACACTCTTACTTGTCGAAAGGACTATGATAGATCCCCTATACTTGTGGGTCATCATTTGTGCACCCCCCTCCTCCCCGGGAGAATACCATGTGCCCCCATACCTTAGATGCTATATGCCGATACGAGTTGCTAGGAGCTTGTAGATCTGAGATATAGCAGCTCAGATGATGTCTTAATATTTTTACAGGAAACCTTGATGAGTTTGAGAATTGCACACAATTTGTACAAAAACTACTCAGATGTCCTTGGATCCCATATCCAACGACCTCGAAGCTCGTATCACCGTAGCATGTAAGATGAAGGAGGACATCATATTCTCCTGTATGTAAGAATATCATGTGGTACCACACCTTAGATGCTTTGGTGATACAACCTCTTCGGAGTCGTTGGATTTGTGACCCAACAACTCCTCGGTGGTTCGAATGTTTTTTTTGCAGAAAAGCCCCCAAAGAGTTCGGCCACTGCTTACAAGCACAAAGACTGCTCAGATGCCATTGGATCTCAGATTGAACGACCTCAAAGCTCGTATCACTGTAGCATCCAAGCTGCGAGAGCACCTTATGTTTACTCGCACGGGAGAATATGAGGTGCTCCCACACCGTAGATTCTATGGTGATACGAGTTCACGGAGATCTAACGGCCCACAGTAGGAGGTTTGAATGTTTTTGAAATATACGGCTGAGAGAGTTTGGGAATTGCGCAGAAAGTACAAGTACTATGCATGTGCCATCTAATCACTGATCATGCGACCTAGATGCTCGTATCACCGTAGCGGCTAATTAAGCTACGGGAAGCACCTAATATGAGCAACGGGAGCTGTTGGATCCAAGGTGCAGCGGCACACACGAGGCCTGAATGTTTTATTTGCAAAAAAACCTTTGGAGAGTTTGGAAATTGCATATAATTACAAAGACTACTCCCTAGCCATTGGATCTCACTTCCAACGATGTAAAAACTCGTATCACCGTAGCATCTAAGCTGCGGGGTGGATGTGATATTCTATGCCGCTGTCATTTTTGTTCGTAAACTTGCAAAATATGTGTAACTCGTGTCGTTAGTTGTCTAACCGCGCAAAGTGTTTGTTCAAAAAAACCATCCTACACTGAAATATCAGAACAACACATGGGGGTCCCACTTGTCATTAATCAAATTTGGATCTAAAACTAACAAATCTGAAAGACGATATTCGAACTGGCAACCTGGACTACAAAGCATAAGTCGATAGCCTGAAACAACAACGGTTGTTGGCTTTGTCCCATAACTTGATTTTATACAGTATTATGTTGAGTAGAGTAGAGGGAGTGCCTCGTCAACACGTGCATGACCATTGACTCACTTACTGGTGGGACCCAGGTCTGCGATCTCTCTCTCTCCTCTCCATCGTCTAACCTTTGCACGAGCACACACGAAGAGCAGCGCTAGCTTGCCGTGGTTTTATAATAACTAAAAAAAGCTTGGAAAATAGAAGAATCGCCTAGAACAAGAGACGTTGTGGCTGGTCGAGACAGAGCTAACCACACCTATCCTCCGTGCCATGTTAGCATGATGAAGCTTGTGGCTAGTGGGGTGTTTTTGACCGACTGGCTGGGTCTCGAGGTCGAACCATAGGTACTACGTCTGATACAATATATTTTTACACGCACATTTTTCCTCCGTGCCGAAACGTGGCACACCCTACCGCACGGTTTCAGGGTCCTCCCGGGTGGTGCACGCATATATTCTTCCTTGCCGAGACATGGGATGCCCTACCGCGCGTTTTTTGGGTCCTCCTTGGTCATAGCACCGAAGCAAGTAAATGAGTCGTCAAATCACGAAAGACCACCTTTCCCGCCGAGTACATCAGTGAAGCACAGTGGCTAGCTAGTTGGGCTAGTGCGACCGATTAGCTAGGCTGCCGCCACATTTGTTTTTCACCCCTTTTTTTATCTCCTTGTCGGCAGGTAAATTTAAATATCCACCATGGCGTTGCTCTGGTGTTTGGGTGCGGCAGGATTTTTAATTTTTTGATTGATGGGAGCAGGCACGGCAGGATTTTTAATTTTTGATTGACGGGAGCAGGCGCGGCAGCAATTAGTCACGATGACTCCGCCTGTAAAACCCACTGCTCCCTGATGTGAGAAGTTGTCGACTGGTGTATTCCCATGGTGAAAACCAAAAGATTCCCCGCTCCTCGGCTAGCTCCCTCCGCCTTACCATAGATTGCATTGCCTTTCAGCCGTTTCACCCCCTTTGCTTCCTCTCCCCCATTGCTTCTACCTGGTGCCATGGCGGAGCAGCAGATCACGGAGTCCGAGGTGAGGCGCCTAACACAGGAGCTCCAGGCCAAGGATGCGGAGCTCAGGGCCAAGGACGTGGAGCTTTGTGAGCTCAAGGAGGAGAGGAGTGCCATGCTCCTCCGTTATGTGCGGGAGTTCACGGAGCTTCAAAAGCGGCAGGCGTCCACCACAAAGATGCTCGAGGCGTCAGCGACGTTGCTGCAGAAAGCGGGAGATACGATAGGCCGTCAGGGGAGCCGGCTAGAGCGCGAGCGGGCCGATCATGACGAGGTCCAGGATCGCCTCAGGCACTTGGTGGACCAAGTTGCCATGCATGTATTGCGGCTGCATGATGCCTACCGTCGTGCCAGCGCGACCAAGCCGGCCGTCGTGCTAAACCCATTCGACCACCCCGTCGACTTCAACGAGATGCGGCTTCCTGGCCTGGTCTCCTTCTTCCCCTATATCTCCGAGGAGCTGAGCTGTCTCCACGCGATGGTGGGGGTGGAGCTGCACAAGGAGGGGTTGCCGGCTGCCGTGTCCGTTGCCGGGTGAATCCTCTCAGGGCTCCGTCACCGAAATCCATTCGTGCCATTCGACGCCGTCTTTGACGAGCTGGCTCCCGTGGACCAGGAGCGGGCTCTGCGGGCGGTTGCACCCTGCATCACCAACATCGTGCGCCTCGAGAAGCAGAGGGACTTCGGTGGTGTTTAGGCGCCCTCTGCATGGGCATGTCCATGTATCGGCACAACATGACCGTTGGATCAAACTCAGACGGTGTAGATCAGTCACTGTAGCACAAATCATGTGGGTGTGTTTGGTTGCATTCTCATCTCAATATAGTTGTTCCCTCTTCGTGTATTTGTGTTAACCTACTAGTGTGGACTGATGACCCACAAGTGTAGGGGATCTATCGTAGTCCTATCGATAAGTAAGAGTGTCGAACCCAATGAGGAGCAGAAGGAAATGACAAGCAGTTTTCAGTAAGGTATTCTCTGCAAGCACTGAAATTGTAGGTAACAGATAGTTTTGTGATAAGATAATTTGTAACGGGTAACAAGCAATGAAAGTAAATAAAGTGCAACAAGGTGGCCCAATCCTTTTTTGTAGCAAAGGAGAAGCCTGGACAAGTTCTTATATAGAGAAAAGCGCTCCCGAGGACACATGGGAATTATCGTCAAGCTAGTTTTCATCACGCTCATATGATTCACGTTCGTTACTTTGATAATTTGATATGTGGGTGGACCGGTGCTTGGGTACTGCCCTTTCTTGGACAAGCATCCCACTTATGATTAATCCCTATTGCAAGCATCCGGAACTACAAAAGAAGTATTAAGGTAAACCTAACCATAGCATGAAACATATGGATCCAAATCAGCCCCTTACGAAGCAACTCATAAACTAGGGTTTAAGATTTTGTCACTCTAGCAACCCATCATCTACTTATTGTTGGGGAACATAGTAATTTCAAAAATTTCCTACGCACACGCAAGATCATGGTGATGCATAGCAATGAGAGGGGAGAGTGTTGTCCACGTACCCTCGTAGACCGTAAGCGGAAGCGTTATGACAACGTGGTTGATGTAGTCGTACGTCTTCACGATCTGACCGATCCAAGCACCGAACGTACGGCACCTCCGAGTTCAGCACACGTTTAGCTTGATGACAATCCCCAGACTTCGATCCAGCAAAGTGTCGGGGATGAGTTCCGTCAGCACGACGGCGTGGTGACAATGATGATGTTCTACCGATGCAGGGCTTCGCCTAAGCACCGCAATGATATGACCGAGGTGGAATATGGTGGAGGGGGGCACCGCACACGGCTAAGGAATGATCACGAAGATCAACTTGTGTGTTCTAGGGTGCCCCCCTGCCCCCGTATATAAAGGAGCCAAGGGGGAGGGGGCGGCCGGCCAAGGAGGGCGCGCCAAGGGGGAGTCCTACTCCCACCGGGAGTAGGACTCCCTTCTTTCCTAGTTGGAGAAGGAGAAGGGGGAAGGAGGAGGAAGAGGGGAAGGAAAGGGGGGGGGGCGCCGCCCCCCTCTCCTTGTCCTATTCGGACTAGGGAGGGGAGGGGGCGCAACCCACCTCTTGCCTCCTCTCCTCTTCTCCCTTAGGGCCCATGAAGGCCCAATAACCCCCGGGAGGGTTCCGGTAACCCCCCGGTGCTCCGGTAAAATCCCGATTTCACCCGGAACCATTCCGATATCCAAATATAGGCTTCCAATATATCAATCTTTATGTCTCGACCATTTCGAGACTCCTCGTCATGTCCGTGATCACATCCGGGACTCCGAACAATCTTCGATACATCAAAACTTATAAACTCATAATAAAACTGTCATCGTAACATTAAGCGTGCGGACCCTATGGGTTCGAGAGCTATGTAGACATGACCTAGAAGTATTCTTGGTCAATAACCAATAGCGGAACCTGGATGCTCATATTGGCTCCTACATATTCTATGAAGATCTTTATCGGTCAAACCGCATAACAACATACGTTGTTCCCTTTGTCATCGGTATGTTACTTGCCCGAGATTCGATCGTCGGTATCCAATACCTAGTTCAATCTCGTTACCGGCAAGTCTCTTTACTCGTTATGTAATGCATCATTCCGTAACTAACTCATTAGCTACATTGCTTGCAAGGCTTATAGTGATGTGCATTACCGAGAGGGCCCAGAGATACCTCTCTGACAATCGGAGTGACAAAACCTAATCTCGAAATACGCCAACCCAACATGTACCTTTGGAGACACCTGTAGAGCTCCTTTATAATCACCCAGTTACGCTGTGACATTTGGTAGCACACAAAGTGTTCCTTCGGTAAACGGGAGTTGCATAATCTCATAGTTACAGGAACATGTATAAGTCGTGAAGAAAGCAATAGCAACATACTAAACGATCAAGTGCTAGGCTAACGGAATGGGTCATGTCAATCACATCATTCTCCTAATGATGTGATCTCGTTAATCAAATGACAACACATATCTATGGTTAGGAAACATAACCATCTTTGATTAATGAGCTAGTCAAGTAGAGGCATACTCATGACGTTATGTTTGTCTATGTATTCACACATGTATCATGTTTCCGGTTAATACAATTCTAGCATGAATAATAAACATTTATGATGATATGAGGAAATAAATAATAACTTTATTATTGCCTCTAGGGCATATTTCCTTCACTTATTAATCCCCAATGCCTTCCTCTAGGCCCAAATAAGGGTGAAGTGTCATGTAGTCGACATTCACATAACACCACTAGAGGAGAGACAACATACATCTCATCAAAATATCGAACGAATACCAAATTCACATGACTACTAATAGCAAGACTTCACTCATGTCCTCAGGACCAAACGTAACTACTCACAAAGCATATTCATGTTCATAATCAGAGGGGTATTAATATGCATTAAGGATCTGAACATATGATCTTCCACCAAATAAACCAACTAGCATCAACTACAAGGAGTAATCAACACTACTAGCAACCCACAGGTACCAATCTGAGGTTTTGGTACAAAGATTGGATACAAGAGATGAACTAGGGTTTGAGAGGAGATGGTGTTGGTGAATATGTTGATGGAGATTGACCCCCTCCCAATCAGAGGATCGTTGGTGATGACGATGGTGATGATTTCCCCCTCCCGGAGGGAAGTTTCCCTGGCAGAACAGCTCCGCGGGAGCCCTAGATTGGTTCCGCCTCGTGGCGGCGGAGTTTCGTCCCGTAAGTTGCTTATGATTTTTTTTCCAGGGTAAAAGACTTCATATAGCAGAAGATGGGCACCGGAGGGCTGCCTGGTGGCCCACGAGGCTGGGGGCGCGCCCAGGGGGGTAGGGCACGCCCCCACCCTCGTGGGTGGTCGGTGGCCCCCCTCAGGTATTTCTTCTGCTGAATATTTTTTTATTAATTCCCAAAATGAATTTTGTGGAGTTTCAGGACTTTTGGAGCTGTGCAGAATAGGTCTCTAATATTTGCTCCTTTTCCAGCCCAAAATCCCAATTGCCGGCATTCTCCCTCTTCATGTAAACCTTGTAAAATAAGAGAGAATAGCCATAAGTATTGTGAGATGACGTGAAATAATATCCCATAATGCAATCAATATCGATATAAAATCATGATGCAAAATGGACGTATCAACTCCCCCAAGCTTAGACCTCGCTTGTCCTCAAGCGGAAGCCGATATCGAAAAATATGTCCACGTGTTTAGAGATAGAGGTGTCGATAAAATAAAATACGGACATGAGGGCATCATGATCATTCTTATAACAGTAACATATATATATTGTCATATGATTCCTTATGCTCAAGTAACAATCTATTCACAAAGTCAAGTATGACTCCGAATCTTCATTTGAGAACTAACAAACTATAATCTCAGTCATTGAAGCAATTGCAATTTATCATAACATCGGAAAGAGTCAATATAAGAGCTTTTCAGCAAGTCCAGATAATCAACTATCATTTAGTCTTTCACAATTGCTAACACTCATGCAATACTTATGGTTATGGAGTTTTAATCGGACATAGAGAAAGACAGGGGCTCATAGTGTTGCCTCCCAACCTTTTAACTCAAGGATAATGTCAACAATAATAGTTCATGCTAACTTACATCCAATTGGATATATATATATATATCAGGATCTTTCTAACACGAGGTGCTTGCCAAAAGATAAAATGTAAAAAGGAAAGGTGAAGATCACCTTGACTCTTGCATAATGTAAAAGATAGGCCCTTCGCAGAGGGAAGCAGAGGTTGTCATGTGCTTTTATGGTTGGATGCACGAAATCTTAATGCAAAAGAACGTCACTTTATATTGCCACTTGTGATATGAACCTTTATTATGCAGCCATCGCTTTTATTACTTCCATATCACAAGATCGTATAAAGCTTATTTTCTCCACACTAATAAGTCATACATATTTAGAAGGCAATTTTTATTGCATGCAACATGACAACTTACTTGAAGGATCTTTCTCAATCCATAGGTAGGTATGGTGGACTCTCATGGCAAAACTGGGTTTAAGGATATTTGGAAGCACAAGTAGTATCTCTACTTGGTGCAAGGAATTTGGCTAGCATGAGGGGGAAAGGCAAGCTCAACATGTTTGAATGGTCCATGACAATATACTTTAACTGAGATGTGAGAAAACATAACCCATTACGTTGTCTTCCTTGTCCAACATCAACTCTTTAGCATGTCATACTTTAATGAGTGCTCACAATCATAAAAGATGTCCAAGATAGTATATTTATATGTGAGAACCTCTCTTTCCTTATTACTTCCTATTAATTGCAACGATGACCAAAACTATGTTTGCTAACTCTCAACAACTTTTAATCATCATACTCTCTATATGTGAAGTCATTACTTTCCATAAGATCAATATGATCTCTTAATTTCTTTTTACTCTTTTATGCACTTAAGATCATAGCAAGATAGCAAAGCCCTTGACTCAACACTAATCTTTATTATATATAGCTCACGGACTCGATTACATAGAGGGATCACAAAGCAAAACTCAAAACTATTTCATACCAAAACTTTATTCTACTAGATCAAGATATTACCAAAAGGATCGAACTAAGAAAACGGTAAAGATAGGAGTGTGATGGTGATACGATATCGGGGCAACTCCCCCAAGCTTGGCAGTTGCCAAGGGGAGTGCCCATACCCATGTGATTATGTCTCCTTCGGTAGTGGTGGTGTGATCTTCTTGGCGATAATGCCCTTCAGGATGCGATTCTCCTCCTCGAGCTTATTGGCCTGCTGCTTGAGGTCCATATTTTCCTTGCGGAGCTTACCAGTGACGGCTAAAGCTCCTTTCATCCATGGATGTTGCATAGCTGCTGGAGAACAAGTGACACTCTTTTTCATATTTTCGTCAGAAAGAAATTTAACATTGGAAGGGATGACTGAGTTTGGAATGGTTGAGCTCTATAGTTCCCCCATCGTGAATCCGGCTTGGAAACGAGAGGTAACTTCTTGATCCTTCTCCATGGCATCTATCCTTTTTAAGTCGGCCTCCATCTCATCCTTCGTTGATGGCCCAAAGTGATAAGCATCGCTGTTTGCTTCTGGACCTAGCGTCGGGTGAGACACCCGACTCTCCCCGACCGACTCTTGAGAAGACATCTTTCTCTAAATCTACGACAGAAACAGCTCGAAACAAAGACAGAGGGTATTTGCATGATACGGTGGTCAAAACCTTCGGGAGATTATATAATGAATTTTTACCGATCAAAAGAAGTATCGTGCAAGAAAACAGAGTCTGGAGAGCACACGAGGTGCCCACGAGGCAGGTGGCGCACCCTGGGGGTAGGGCGCGCCCTCCACCCTCGTGGATGCCTCGTGTCCTTCCCGGACTACTTCTTATTTTCCTATTTTCTTAAATATCCCAAAATGGAGAAAAATTGCTATTAGAACTGTTTTGGAGTCGGTTTACTTACCGTACCACATACCTATTCCTTTTCGGAGTATGAAACGTTCTGGAAAGTGTCCCTTATGTATTCCTACGGGGTTACGGTTTCAATAACATTAGTTTCAACATTTATAGGATTACCTGAGATATAATGTTTGATTCTTTGACCGTTCACCACCTTTGGATTTGTGCCTTCGAAGTTGTTGATTTTTATGGCACCAGAATGATAGACCTCCTCGATAACGTAAGGGCCTTACAATTTAGAGAGAAGTTTTCTTGCAAAAAATCTTAAATGAGAGTTGTATAGTGATACATCTCCAATGTATCTATAATTTTTTATTGTTCCATGCTATTATATTACCCATTTTGGATGTTTATGGGCTTTACTTTACACATTTATATCATTTTTGGGACTAACCTACTAACCGGAGGCCCAGCCCGTATTGCTATTTTTTTGCCTATTTCAGTGTTTCGAAGAAAAGGAATATCAAACGGAGTCCAAACGGAATGAAACCTTCGGGAGCGTGATTTTTGGAACGAACATGATCCAGAGGACTTGGAGTGCAAGTCAAGAAGCAGCCGAGGTGGCCACGAGGGAGGAGGGCGCGTCCAACCCTACAGGGCGCGCCCCCTACCTCGTGGGCCCCTCTAGCGACCACCGACCTACTTCTTCCTCCTATATATACCCACGTACCCTGAAAACATCATAACAGACCACGGAAACCTAATTCCACCACCGCAACCTTTTGTATCTACGAGATCCCATCTTGGAGCCTTCGCCGGTGCTCCGCCAGAGGGGGAATCGACCATGGAGGGCTTCTACACCAACACCATAGACCCTCCAATGAGTTGTGAGTAGTTTACCACAGACCTTCGGGTCCATAGTTATTAGCTAGATGGCTTATTCTCTCTCTTCGGATCTCAATACCATTTTCTCATCGATCTTCTTGGAGATCTATTCGATGTAACTCTTTTTGCGGTGTGTTTGTCGAGATCTGATGAATTGTGGGTTTATGATCAAGTTTATCTATGAGAAATATTTGAATCTCCTCTGAATTCTTTTATGTATGATTGAGTTATCTTTGCAAGTCTCTTCGAATTATCAGTTTGGTTTGGCCTACTAGATTGATCTTTCTTGCAATGGGAGAAGTGCTTAGCTTTGGGTTCAATCTTGCGGTGTCCATTCCCAGTGACAATAGGGGCAGCAAGGCACGTATTGTATTGTTGCCATCAAGGATAAAAAGATGGGGTTTATATCATATTGCATGAGTTTATCCCTCTACATCATGTCATCTTTCTTAATGCGTTACTCTATTCTTTATGAATTTAATACTCTAGATGCATGCTGAATAGCGGTCGATGTATGGAGTAATAGTAGTAGATGCAGGCAGGAGTCAGTCTACTTGTCACGGACGTGATTCCTATATACATGATCATGCCTAGATAATCTCATAATTATTCGCTTTTCTATCAATTGCTCGACAGTAAGTTGTTCACCCACCGTAATACTTATGCTATCTTGACAGAAGCCACTAGTGAAACCTATGGCCCCTGGGTCTATCTTTTATCATATAAGCTTTTCATCTACTTTTATTTGCATCTTTACTTTTCCAACCTATATCATAAAATACCAAAAATATATTTATCTTATCATACTATCTCTATCAGATCTCACTTTCGCAAGTGGCCGTGAAGGGATTGACAACCCCTTTATTGCGTTGGTTGCGAATTCTTTGTTTTTTGTGTAGGTGCGTGGGACTTTTGAGGAGCCTCCTACTGGATTGATACCTTGGTTCTCAAAAGCTAAGGGAAATACTTACGCTACTATTGCTGCATCACCCTTTCCTCTTCAAGGAAAACCAATGCAAGCTCAAGACGTAGCAAGAAGGAGTTCTGGCACCGTTGGCGGGGAGGTCTTCGCTCAAGTCAAGACATACCAAGTACCCATCACAAACTCATCTCCCTCGCATTTACATTATTGGCCATTTGCCTCTCATTTTCCTCTCCCCCACTTCACCCTTGCCATTTTATTCGCCCTCTCTTTCCCAATCTCCTCTCTCTTTAGCTTGCCTTTTTCTGTTTGCTTGTGTGTTGGATTACTTGTCGCCATGGCGCAAGATAATACCAAATTGTGTGATTTCTCCAATACCAATAATAATGATTTACTTAGTACTCCGATTGCTCCTATTAATGATGTTGAGTCTTGTGAAATCAATACTGCTTTGTTGAATCTTGCTATGAAAGATCAATTCGCCGGCCTTCCTAGTGAAGATGTCGCTACCCATCTAAATAACTTTGTTGATTTGTGTGATATGCAAAAGAAGAAAGATACGGATAATGATATTGTTAAATTGAATTTATTTCTGTTTTCCCTTAGAGATCGTGCTAAAGTTTGGTTTTCGTCTTTGCCTAAAAACTAGTATTGACTCTTGGAACAAGTGCAAAGATGCTTTTATCTCTAAGTATTTTCCTCCCGCTAAGATCATCACTCTTAGGAACGATATTATGAATTTTAAACAACTTGATCATGAGCATGTTTCCCAATCTTGGGAAAGAATGAAATTGATGATTCGCAATTGCCCTACTCATGGTTTGAATTTATGGATGATCATACAAAAATTTTATGCTGGATTGAATTTTGCTTCTAGAAATCTTTTAGATTCGGCCGTGGGAGGCACGTTTATGGAAATCACTTTAGGAGATGCTACAAAACTCCTTGATAATATTATGGCTAATTATTCTCAATGGCACACCGAAAGATCTACTAGTAAAAAAGTGCATGCTATAGAAGAAATTAATGTTTTGAGTGGAAAGATGGATGAACTTATGAAATTGTTTGCTACTAAGAGTGCTCCTATTGATCCCAATGATATGCCTTTGTCTACTTTGATTGAGAATAATAATGAATCTATGGATGTGAATTTTGTTGGTAGGAATAGTTTCGGAAACAATGCTTATAGAGGAAACTTTAATCCTAGACCGTTCCCTAGTAATTCCTCTAATAATTATGGAAATTCCTACAATAATTCTTATGATAATTTTAATAAGATGCCCTCTGATTTTTAGAATAGTGTGAAAGAATTTATGATCTCTCAAAAGAATTTTAATGCCTTGCTTGAAGAAAAATTGCTCAAAGTTAATGATTTGGCTAGGAACGTTGATAGACTTTCGCTTGATGTTGATTCTCTTAAACTTAGATCTACCCCTCCTAAGCATGATATCAACGAGTCTCTCAAAGCCATGAGAATTTCCATTGACGAGTGCAAAGAAAGAACCGCTAGATTGTGTGCTAAGAAAGATTGCTTTGTAAAGGCGTGTTCTTCTAGTTTCCATGAAAATAATGATGAAGATCTTAAAGTTATTGATGTGTCCCCTATTAGATCTTTGTTTTGCAATATGAATCTTAATAATGATGGGACTGGAGATAAGTCAACTTTAGTTAAAAGGCGTCCCAATAATTCGGAGTTTTTAGATTTTGATGCTAAATTTGATAAAAGTGGGATTGGAGAGGTCAAGACTTTAAATAGCATTGAACCCACTATCTTGGATTTCAAGGAATTTGATTATGATAATTGTTCTTTAGAAGGTTGTATTTCCTTGTTGCAATCCGTTGTGAATTCTCCTCATGCTTATAGTCAAAATAAAGCTTTTACCGAACATATTGTTGATGCCTTGATGCAATCTTATGATGAAGAACTTAATTTGGAAGTTTATATACCTAGAAAACTTTATGATGAGTGGGAACGTACTATAAAGATTAAAATTAAAGATCATGAGTGTTATGCTTTATGTGATTTGGGTGCTGGTGTTTCCACGATTCCGAAAACTTTATGTGATATTCTAGGTTATCATGATCTTGATGATTGTTCTTTAAATTTGCACCTTGCGGATTCCACCATTAAAAAGCCAATGGGAAGGATCAATGATGTTCTCATTGTTGCAAATAGAAATTTGGTGCCCGTAGATTTTATCGTTCTTGATATAGATTGCAATCTTTCTTGCCCTATTATTCTTGGTAGACCTTTCCTTAGAACGACTGGCGCGATTATTGATATGAAGGAAGGGAATATTAGATTCCAATTTCCATTAAGGAAAGGCATGGAGCACTTTCCAAGAAAGAAAATTAAATTACCTTATGAATCTATCATGCAAGCTACTTATGAATTCAGTGCCAAAGATGGCACTACTTAGATATATCCTCGCTTTTATGCCTAGCTAGGGGCATTAAACGATAGCGCTAGTTGGGAGGCAACCCAATTTTATTTGTGTTTTTTGTTTTTGTTCCTGTTTAGTAATAAATTTTGCATCTACCTTCTGTTTAGATGTGTTTTTATGTTTTAATTAGTGTTTGTGCCAAGTAGAACCTATAGGATAACCTGTGGTGATAGTTAATCTGATTCTTCTGAAAAACAGAAACTTTGCGCGCACGAAATTAGTTTTGTTAAATCACAGAAACATGATTTTGCGTTGATTCTTATTGATGTTGATCAATAGACAAATTTCCCAGGACTTCCTATTTTGGTAGGATTTTTAGAGTTCCAGAAGTATTCATGGGTTACAGATTGCTACAGACTGTTCTGTTTTTGACAGATTCTATTTTTCATGTGTTGTTTGCTTATTTTGATGCATCTATGGCTAGTATTAAGTGGTATAAATCATAGAGAACTTGGAATACAGTAGTATTAACACCAATATAAATAAAGAATGAGTTCATTACAGTACCTTATGTGGTGGCTTTGCTTTCTTTCACTAACGGAGCTTATGAGATTTCCTGTTGAGTTTTGTGTTGTGAAGTTTTCAAGTTTTGGGTAAAGATTTGATGGACTATGGAATAAGGAGTGAAAAAAGCCTAATCTTGGGGATGCCCATGGCACCCCAAGATATTCAAGAATAGCCAAAAGCCTAAGCTTTGGGAAGCCCTGGGAAGGCATCCCCTCTTTCGTCTTCGTTTATCGGTAACTTTACTTGGAGCTATATTTTTATTCGCCACATGATATGTGTTTTGCTTGGAGCATCTTGTATGATATTAGTTTTTTCTTTTTAGTTTACCACAATCATCCTTTCTGTACACACCTTTTTGGAAGAAGCCCACTTGATTGGAATTTATTAGAATACTCTATGTGCCTCACTTATATCTTTTGAGCTAGATAGTTTTTGCTCTAGTGCTTCACTTATATCTTTTAGAGCACGGAGGTGGCTTAATTTTGAAGAAATTTTTGATCTCTCATGCTTCACTTATATTATTTGAGAGTCTCTTAGAATAGCATGGTATTTGCTATGGTTATAAAATTGGTCCTAGAATGGTAGGCATCCAAGTTGGGTATAATAAAAACTATCATAGAAAATGAATTGGATGCTATGATCAATTTGATACTTGATAATTGTTTTGAGATATGGAGGTAGTGATATTAAAGTCATGCTAGTTGAGTGATTATGAATTTAAAGAATGCTTGTGTTGAAGTTTGTGATTCCCGTAGCATGCACATATGGTGAAGCGCTTTGTGATGAAGTTGGAGCACAATTTTATTTGTTGATTGTCTTACTTATGAGTGGCGGTCGGGGACGAGCGATGGTCTTTTCCTACCAATCTATCCCCTTAGGAGCATGCGTGTAATACTTTGTTTTTGATAACTTGTAGATTTTTGCAATAAGTATATTAATTCTTTTGACTAATGTTGAGTCAATGGATTATACGCACTCTCACCCTTCCACCATTGCTAGCCTCTCTTGTGTCGCGCAACTTTCGCTGGTACCATACACCTACCATATACCTTCCTCAAAAGAGCCACCATACCTACCTATTATGGCATTTCCATAGCCATTCCGAGATATATTGCCATGCAACTTTCCACCGTTCCGTTTATTATGACATGCATCATCATTGTCATATTGCTCTTTGCATGATCATGTAGTTGACATTGTATTTGTGGCAAGGCCACCTTCATAATTTTCATACATGTCGCTCTTGATTCATTGCATATCCCGGTACACCGCCGGAGGCATTCATATAGAGTCATATCTTGTTCTAAGTATTGAGTTGTAATTCTTGAGTTGTAAGTAAATAAAAGTATGATGATCTTCATTATTAGAGCATTGTCCCAGTGAGAAAAGGATGATGGAGACTATGATTCCCCCACAAGTCGGGATGAGACTTCGGACTTTATGAAAAAAAGAAAAAAAGATAAAGGCCAAAAAAAGGCCAAAGAAAAAAATGAGAGAAAAAGAGAGAAGGGACAATGCTACTATCCTTTTACCACACTTGTGCTTCAAAGTAGCACCATGATCTTCATGATAGAGAGTCTCCTATGTTGTCACTTTCATATACTAGTGGGAATTTTTCATTATAGAACTTGGCTTGTATATTCCAATGATGGGCTTCCTCAATGCCCTAGGTCTTCGTGAGGAAGCGAGTTGGATGCACACCCACTTAGTTTCTTTTGTTGAGCTTTCATACATTTATAGCTCTAGTGCATCCGTTGCATGGCAATACCTACTCACTCACATTGATATCTATTAATGGGAATCTCCATAGCCCGTTGATACGCCTAGTTGATGTGAGACTATCTTCTCCTTTTTATCTTCTCCACAACCACCATTCAATTCCACATATAGTGCTATGTCCATGGCTCACGCTCATGTATTGCATGAAAGTTGAAAAAGTTTGAGATTACTAAAGTATGAAACAATTGCTTGACTTGTCATCGGGGTTCTGCATGATTAAATACTTTGTGTGATGAAGATAGAGCAAGAGCCAGACTATATGATTTTGTAGGGATAACTTTCTTTAGCCATGTTATTTTGAGAAGACATGATTGCTTGATTAGTATGCTTGAAGTATTACTATTTCTTATGTCAATATGAACTTTTATTTTGAATCATTTGGATCTGAACATTCATGCCACAATAAAGAAAATTACATTGAGAAATATGCTAGGTAGCATTCCACATCAAAAATTCAGTTTTTATCATTTACCTACTCAAGGACGAGCAGGAATTAAGCTTGGGGATGCTTGATACATCTCCAAGGTATCTATAATTTTGATTGTTCCATGCTATTATATTACCCGTTTTGGATGTTTATGGGCTTTACTTTACACATTTATATCATTTTTGGGACTAACCTACTAACCGGAGGCCCAACCCGTATTGCTGTTTTTTTGCCTATTTCAGTGTTTCGAAGAAAAGGAATATTAAACGGAGTCCAAATGGAATGAAACCTTCGGGAGCGTGATTTTTGGAACGAACATGACCCAGAGGACTTGGAGTGCAAGTCAAGGAGCAGCCGAGGCGGCCACGAGGGTGGAGGGCGCGCCCACCCCTACAGGGCGCACCCCCTATCTCATGGGCCCCTCGGGCGGCCACTGACGTACTTCTTCCTCCTATATATACCCATGTACCCCGAGAACATCAGAACAGACCACGAAAACCTAATTCCACCTCCGCAACCTTCTATATCTGCGAGATCCCATCTTGGAGCCTGAACTCGGGTAGGGGGTCCCGAACTGTGCGTCTAGGCGGATGGTAACAGGAGACAAGGGACACGATGTTTTTACCCAGGTTCGGGCCCTCTCGATGGAGGTAAAACCCTACTCCTGCTTGATTAATATTGATGATATGGGTAGTACAAGAGTAGATCTACCACGAGATCAAGGAGGCTAAACCCTAGAAGCTAGCCTATGGTATGATTGTTCTTCGTCCTACGGACTAAAACCCTCCGGTTTATATAGACACCGGAGAGGGCTAGGGTTACACAGAGTCGGTTACAATGGTAGGAGATCTACATATCCGTATCGCCAAGCTTGCCTCCCACGCCAAGGAAAGTCCCATTCGGACACGGGACGAAGTCTTCAATCTTGTATCTTAATAGTCTTGGAGTCCGGCCAATGATGATAGGTCGGCTATCCGGACACCCCCTAGTCTAGGACTCCCTCAGTAGCCCCTGAACCAGGCTTCAATGACGACGAGTCCGGCGCACATATTGTCTTCGGCATTGCAAGGCGGGTTCCTCCTCCGAATAATTCATAGAAGATTTTGAACAACAGGATAGTGTCTGGCTCTGCAAAATAAATTCCACATTCCACCGTAGAGAGAATAATATTTACACAAGTTCAATCTGCTGACGTATTTCGTGGCATGACGTCATACCACGGCCAAGCTTTTACTCGAATCATTTTTATTGTTCCAACTCAGCGCGTTTAGCGAAGCGGTTTCCTTGGCACGTCTTGTCAAAGCAGAGATCGTGTCCCCTTATTCCGGGATTCTCATCAATACGGACGTGGGTAACCCAACCGCGCCCGCTGGCACGCCCCCTCCATCGAAGGCGAGTCCCAAACGGTCACAGGGACGGCTCTTGGTATTCAACCCCTTTATAACGAGACCAAGGCATGTTCCTTTTCTTTGATCTCAATCGAATCCGCCCCTCGCCCCGAGTTCCAACACCCGAGGCTCCAGATTCAGGTGCTTCAGACTTTCGACAATGTCCGGCTCCGACCTGCAAGGCCGGTGGATGCCTTCTTCCATCACGGAAGAAGACATGCTAAAGCTGAGAGACGCCAGGTATCTAACCGGCGAAATTTCGCATAGGCTGCCCGCCCAAGGGCAAGTCATTCCTACTCCCGAGCCCGGTGAGAGCGTGGTGTTCGTGTCTCACTTCCGTCAGGGTTTAGGCTTCCCGATGGACCCCTTCATGAGGGGGCTCATGTTTTATTATGGGCTGGAATTCCATGACTTGGCTCCGAAGTCCATCCTCCACATCTCATCATTCATTGTTGTATGCGAAGCCTTCCTCCACACTACCCCTCACTTCGGATTGTGGCTCAAGACCTTCAACGTGGAGCCGAAGATGATTGAGGGGCGGCAGGCAGAGTGCGGAGGGGCAGTTATAAGCAAGAGGGCTGACGCTCCATGGCCCGAGGGCTATTTTCAAGAGGAGCTTAGTTTGTTGCAACGGGAGTGGTTCTACATCACCGCTCCCAGGGGCACCAGATGGGTGGCGCCACCTGCCTTTCGCTCGGGCCCTCCACAACGGCTGGCGTCATGGGTCAACAAACGGCTTGACTGGGGGCCGCCCAAGGACGTACCACTGCTGAAGGGCCAAATTCGAGATCTCCAAGAGAGGGAGATCAATCTGGTTGTAGTGGCGCAGGTCATGCTGATCCGGCGCCTTCTGCCCTGCAAACGTCGCCCCCTCCGCCTGTGGGAGTTCAATCCGGAGGGACCGCGAGCTCTCCAACACTTCATGGGCACGACGCCCGTGGAGATGTATAAACTGTTCTTCGGATCACAAGAGATGTGTCCGGACTTGACCGAGGACGCAGGTCTGAGCTGCAATCGCCTGGATACTCAAGTAAGTAGTCTTGTGCCCGGACATGCTTATCCGTACATTTATCATAAACTTGCCCTTTAAAGAGGTGTCCCTTGAACAAGAATGGATAGCAAAAGCAAAATTAATAAGGTGTCCGGCCCCCCTCCCTGAGACCACGCTGGATCCTGTATTAACCAAGATGCTGGAGGCTGCGCCTTCGGAAGAGGGCGAAGGGAGGAACAGGAAAGCTACCACCTCCGCTAAGGAGGCTCTTAAGGAAGGGGGGATCGAGAATCCCCCCTCCAAGGGGAGAAGAGGACCGCTTCTGAAGATTCGGAGGCTAAGGCCTCAAAGCGAGGGAAGAAATCTTCACCAGAGGGTCCTGCGCCGGGAGGAGCCTCGGCCGCACTATTTCCCCAAGGAAATCAGCCCTCTAGCGAGCCGCAAGTAGAAAGGGGAGTTTTGTAATAAGGGACATCCCTATTTTTATTTCTGATGATAAACGAAGTTCTTACCTTGTAGTTCGGATCTCAGCCCTTCTCGGCAGAGCTCATCTTCGGCGGATCTTCGTCCAGAGATGATGGAGAGCGAAACGCCTCCATCTGTCGCGCTGTCAGGCGGGGCGGGCGACCCTGAGGTGTCGTCGCGGAGGGTTTCCCCGAGTCCGGCGGGGCCGGAAAGTTCGGCACCAACTGGTGTACGGCCGGAGGAGTGGAAGGATCTGCTCGGGCGGGCGTCTATCTCAGAAGATCATCGTACATTAATGGGTACGGTGATTGAAAGGATTTCGTCCGCTGAGAGCGGGTTGCATGAGGCCGTCAGAAGTTTACTGACGGGGTTTGAGGTACGCGAAAATGATATACCTTCTGACAGTTTTGCACATAGAGTGCGCCCTGTATAGATAGTAGCCCCTGAGACTCGGTACGGTGTCAGAAGCGACAGCGTGCCGAGGATCATAATCTCAGTTATAAGATGTCGCCCTTCCTATTCAGGTGGCGGAGTGTTCGGTGGCCAGCCGGACTGATAGATTTGCCGAACTGAAGTGGCAACTTGACGTTGCGGATGCGTACATTGCGCTGGTCAATATGCGACTTGACGAGTCGCAAGGTATGTGGCTTCTCCGCGGACACCTGGTAAGGAAGCTTGACGCTCGTGCCTTACTACATGTATGCTTAATGCAGATGGTGCCACTGCTATGGAGGACCTTCGGGCAGAGCTCGCCCGAGCCAAGGAGCAAGCCAGGAAGAGTGATGCGGCCGCCTTGAAGGTGGCCGAAGAGCTAAAAGCCGAACAGGCTGCCCATTGCCGAAGCAGGGAGGAAATGGCCAAGATGGCCATGAAGCTGAAGGATGCTACCGATCGCTGCGAGTTTCTTGAAAGGGATCGCCGAGCGGAGCAAGAGGACCTGAAGAAGGCCACCGCCGAAGCCAAGGATGCCCACTCCGCGATGAGGGCTATAAAGGAGGAGCTGCGTTAGGCCGGGGATATTGCGGCTGGAAAGCCCTTTCTGCTGTGTAGGAAGTTCACGGATCCGAAGTATGCTCAGTTGGGCCAGCTGTGGGGTGCGGAGGATTCTTATCTGAATTTGGCGGTGAGTGACGCAGACGCAGTTGCACACTTCCGAGGCCAAAAGGATCACGGGATGGAAGAGCCTTTTTGGTCGCAATTCCATAGTCCGGAGCGTCCACTTCCATTAACCGATCGGTTAGCCGAGTGGGCTGAGCTGAATAGGTTGTCCGGACTTGCCATGAAGGATGCCGTGGCTCATTTGTGGCCGAAAAGGCCCGAGCCGAAGAGTTATTTTGGTTAGTGCAACAGTTCCTTGATGCGGTGCCGCATATCGAGGCGATGAAGCGGTCGGCATGCATAGAAGGTGCACGGATGGCTCTCGCCCGTGTCAAAACATACTGGGTAGAGATGGAGGCCACCGGCGTTGCATCCCAGGATTCGGACAGAAGCCGATTACCAGCCGAGCACTATTTTGAGGAAGTTCTGCAGGGCGCTCGTTTAATAGAGACGCAGTGCTCAAAAAATGTTATGTTCAAATGACATGTATGATTTGTGAAACCATGTTTCAAATATAATATAAGGGCTTTTTATACTTGTGCATTCAAGTGTTGAAATACCTCCTGTGCGGCCGTTTAACATATATTTGTATATAACCTGAAAGATGGCAGTCTTCGGCTTCAGCCCCCATGCACATAGTGCGGGGGTGTTCGCAAAAAAGCGCATTTTCACACTTAATCCAATGTCTTGGTCCTGTGAGGAGGTGATAGCGTAGCAAACTAGGCAACCGGACTATAATGCTTTATCACTTTCACTTAGCCATAGGAGTTCGATGGTGGGGCTACTATATAGCCCCTGGGGGAACTGTGCTCTCCGAATTTCGGAGCGCGTATGTGCCTGACCGGGAAACGGTCCTTCGTTAAAGTGGAGGAATTCTAAACATTCTGGTGGTCGATCGAGTGGTTGACCAGTCTCTCGCTATATCATGACAGTCAGTTTTCGGCTTTCTCTACTGAGGTGCTCACCTGGGCGAACCGGGGCACAATCGCAGTAGTTCTCCTGGTGCCGCGTTAGCCGATAGAGCAGAATGTAAGGCAGCAAAACACAGGAGCTGGGCAAACCCAACATTTGACCAAAGATATGATTCGGAGCTGATGCATATAAGGCCTAACTCGAGACGCTGAACACTCCCTAAGGTATTCGGTCTTTATGAAAAGGGGCATGACAATTCCCTAAGCCCCTAGTGTCCAGATACGTGCAAAAATTTCTGACGTGGCCGATGCCAAAACGCCAGCCTCCTCCTCGGCTATGGTGAGAAACCGGGGGATGTGTATCAACAATAGATAGTAAGAAAGGTTTACGCAGGGTCTTAATCTGAAAAGAATCCTTGCAATGGGTCCCTACTGCACGTCTACGCCTGTGTCTCCGTTGTGCCGTATCCTGGACGGGCGTAGCACGGTGTACATCTGCAAAGGAGAAGAACTTAGTGCGAAAAATGTATAAACAGAGTATAAGTCAAAAAACGAATAAAATTGAGCTTTATTGTCTCTTATTGTACATGCGTGTGTTCCCTTGTAAGGGGGGACGCAACTAGTAGGCCCCTTGTTTATTTGTGCCGGACTCGCCTAACCGTGTCCGGGATCTGAATGACCTGTTTGGGTGATTTAATCAGCAAAGCCGGATTAATGCGTGGCTGTCAAGGCAGTCTCACTTTCTTCCGTATTCAAGGAGCACTCGAGGTTTCCCTTTAATGAGATGATGTCGCGTGGACCGGGCATTTTAAGTGTAAGAGATGCATAATGCGGTATTGCGTTAAAGCGGGCGAAAGCCTCGCGTCCCAATAGTGCTTGATAGCTACTTTTAAATGGGGCGATGTGGAAGACTAACTTTTCGCGACGGGAGTTATCAGATGAGCCGAACACAACTTCTAGTGGTAGAGAGCCCGTACAATGGGCATATGGGCCTGGCATTACTCCTTTAAAGGAAGTGTTGCTATGGCGTATTTTGGTTAGGTCTATCCCCATTCTGTGGATTGCGTCCTGATATAGTAGGTTTAGATCACTGCCGCCGTCCATTAGGACTTGTGTAAATTGTAGTCCGTTGATTATAGGATCTAATATCAGGGCAGTCCATCCTGTGTTCCGGATACTTCCGGAGTAGTCCTGATGGTTGAAAGTGATTGGTTTTGACATCCAGTGTCGGGACTCCGCTGGGGTGGACCGTGCAGCGCGTATTTTAATGGGCGCCACTCTATTTTTGCCTGATGTCACATGAAGTGTGTTTACTATTTTGACCTCTTGTGGGAAATTCCTTTGTTTGCCGGTGCTCTGCTTGTGGAGTTCGTCGTCGTCCTCACTTGGTGTTTCGGGCCCCTTGTGTTCGGCATTAAGTCGGCCGGACTGTTTGAAGACCCAACAATCTCTATGGGTATGGTTTGCAGGCTTCCCGGAGGTGCTGTGGATTTGGCATATCTTGTCCAAGATTTTGTTTAGGTTCGATAGCTCATCGCTGTTGTCCTTGAGAGGCAGCGTTTTGTTGTTCTGCCGAGAGCTTTTGAACCCGGTGTTGACTGCCGTGCTCTTTGGGTCGCTTCCCTTCTGGCGCTGGTCCTTTCTGCATCGTGGTTTCCCATTTCCATCCCTGACCTCGGATGTACTAGGGTCGCTGGTGCTGCATCTTGCCAGCCAGCTATCTTTGCCCGCGCAAAAGCAGGTCATGAGGCTTGTTAGCGCGGCCATTGTTCTTGGCTTTTCCTGGCTGAGGTGTCTGGCGAGCCATTCGTCTCGGACGTTATGTTTGAAGGCTGCTAAGGCTTCAGCGTCCGGACAGTCAACTATTTGGTTCTTTTTGGTGAGGAACCTATTCCAGAATTTGCGGGCTGACTCTCCGGGCTATTGAGTTATGTGACTTAAATCGTCTGCATCCGGAGGGCGGACATAAGTCCCCTGAAAATTTGCCCGAAACGCATCCTCGAGCTCTTCCCAACTTCCAATGGTATTTTCTGGGAGGCTTTTGAGCCAGTGCCGAACTGGCCCTTTGAGCTTGAGGGGTAAATATTTTATGGCGTGGAGGTCATCTCCTCTAGCCATATGTATGTGCAGGATGTAATCCTCAATCCAGACTCCGGGGTCTGTTGTTCCGTCGTATGCCTCTATGTTTACAGGCTTGAATCCCGCTGAAAATTCATGATCCAGCACCTCATCAGTGAAACATAGGGGGTGTGTGGCGCCCCTGTACTTGGGTGTGTCGTGATTTTCGAGTATTCGACGTGTTGTGTTGCTTTCTGGAGCTTGATTTCTTGGCCCATAGATGGACCTGACCGGGCCATCCTCTTTGCGAGGGCCCTTATATGGATCACGTGCCGGCTTGTGTGCGGCGCCGCTTGCCGCTCTTTGTTTATCATGTGGTCATCTATCCGACTGGGCGGCCTCTTTGTTTTTTGATTGTGGGGGCTCTACGGCCTCCTCGTCAAATTCGGGCAATAGTTTGCGCTTCGGGTAGCTTTTTGCTTGGCAACTATCGCCGTATTTGTCTGCGGTCTTGAGTACTTTGCTCCATCTCATTCTGAGTGCGTCTTCCGCTGTTTTGAGCTTCCGCTTCTGCTTCTTCAGACTTCGTGTAGTGGCGACGAGCCTTTTGTGGAGGTTCTTCTGCTCCAACGATGTGTCCGGCGTGAGATCGTCCAGACTGTTGTTTTCACCGGGGATGGAGTGCTTATCCAATTCACCCTGTTCGGATGGTTGTTCAGGGGCGTGTTTGTCGTCCACTAGTTCGCCCTGCTCTATGGCTGGGTCTGTGTGGGTGTTGTCGTTGTCGAGGCGGGACTTTGGGCGGTGCTTGCGTCGCCGTTTCGGCTGTTTTTCGAGGGAATTATCCTTTGCAGCGTCCCGTTGTTCCTTGTTATCGCTTCCTTTAGGTGTGTCCACCATATATACATCGTGACTTGAGGTGGTCTTCCAGTGCCCTGTAGGCGCTGGTTCTTGGTCGTCTCCGACATCGTCGTCCACACTGTCGATGTCTTCGGAGTCGAAGTCTAGCATATCGGTTGAGTTATCGACAGTGGCTATAAGGTGGGTGGTGGTGGGCTTTGAATTTCTTCGTCGTCCGCATCCCAACCGTCCTGGCCATAATCCGGCCAGGGCTCTCCTGATAAAGAGAGATACTTTAGCGAATTCAGGATGTCACCGAAAGGCGAGTGTTGAAAGATGTCCGCAGCGGTGAACTCCATGATTGGCGCCCAATCGGATTCGATTGGCAGGGGCGCGGAAGGTTCGGGGTCCAGAGAGGAGTCCGGCACCTTGGAGTTACAAGCTTCACAAGGGACAGGGTCAGTATTCGGCTCTATCACCGTAGAGGTAGCAGCCCCCGAGGCGGTGTCCAGCCACGCATCCTCGATTGGCGCAGTCGGCTCCGAGCTAAGGGTCGGAGCGGACTCTGGTGCGGCCTCTAGGGCACTGTCCGGCAGCAGAGCTAAATCATGCCCATCGTGACAGTGCGGCTCGCTCGGCTGTGGCTCGAATCCGTCGAAGATCAAGTCTCCACGGATGTCGGCCGTATAGTTCAAACTTCCAAATCTGACCTGATGGCCAGGGGCGTAGCTTCCGATCTGCTCCAGACGGCCAAGCGAATTGGCCCGCAGTGCAAAGCCATCGAATATGAAGATCTGTCCGGGGAGAAAAGTCTCACCCTGGACCATGTCGTTGTTGACGATCGAAGGAGCCATCGGGCCTATAGGTGACGACACGGAGGAACTCTCAATGAAAGCACCAATGTCGGTGTCAAAACCGGCGGATCTCGGGTAGGGGGTCCCGAACTGTGCGTCTAGGCGGATGGTAACAGGAGACAAGGGACACGATGTTTTTACCCAGGTTCGGGCCCTCTCGGTGGAGGTAAAACCCTACTCCTGCTTGATTAATATTGATGATATGGGTAGTACAAGAGTAGATCTACCACGAGATCAAGGAGGCTAAACCCTAGAAGCTAGCCAATGGTATGATTGTTCTTCGTCCTACGGACTAAAACCCCCCGGTTTATATAGACACCGGAGAGGGCTAGGGTTACACAGGGTCGGTTACAATGGTAGGAAATCTACATATCCGTATCGCCAAGCTTGCCTTCCACGCCAAGGAAAGTCCCATCCGGACACGGGACGAAGTCTTCAATCTTGTATCTTCATAGTCTTGGAGTCCGGCCAATGGTGATAGTTCGGCTATCCGGACACCCCCTAGTCCAGGACTCCCTCACCCATGTACCCCGAGAACATCAGAACAGACCACGAAAACCTAATTCCTCCTCCGCAACCTTCTGTATCTGCGAGATCCCATCTTGGAGCCTTCGCCGGCGCTCCCGGAGGGGGAATCGACCATGGAGGGCTTCTACATCAACACCATAGCCCCTCCGATGAGTTGCAAGTAGTTTACCACAGACCTTCGGGTCCATAGTTATTAGCTAGATGGCTTCTTCTCTCTTTTTGGATCTCAATACCATGTTCTCCTCGATTTTCTTGGAGATCTATTCGATGTAACTCTTTTTGCGGTGTGTTTGTCGAGATCCGATGAATTGTGGGTTTATGATCAAGTATATCTATGAGAAATATTTGAATCTCCTCTGAATTCTTTTATGTATGATTGAGTTATCTTTGCAAGTCTCTTCAAATTATCAGTTTGGTTTGGCCTACTAGATTCATATTTCTTGCAATGGGAGAAGTGCTTAGCTTTGGGTTCAATCTTGTGGTGTCCTTTCCCAGTGACAATAGGGGCAGCAAGGCACGTATTGTATTGTTGCCATCGAGGATAAAAAGATGGGGTTTATATCATATTGCATGAGTTTGTCCCTCTACATCATGTCATCTTTCTTAATGTGTTACTCTGTTCTTTATGAACTTAATACTCTAGCTGCATGCTGGATAGCGGTCGATGTGTGTAGTAATAGTAGTAGATGCAGGCAGGAGTCGGTCTACTTGTCACGGACGTGATGCCTATATACATGATCATGCCTAGATAATCTCATAATTATTCGCTTTTCTATCAATTGCTCGACAGTAATTTGTTCACCCACCGTAATACTTATGCTATCTTGAGAGAAGCCACTAGTGAAACCTATGGCCCTTGGGTCTATCTTTTATCATATAAGCTTTTCATCTACTTTTATTTGCATCTTTACTTTTCCAACCTATATCATAAAATACCAAAAATATATTTATCTTATCATACTATCTCTATCAGATCTCACTTTCGCAAGTGGACGTGAAGGGATTGACAACCCCTTAATTGCGTTGGTTGCGAGTTCTTTGTTTGTTTGTGTAGGTGTGTGGGACTTTTAAGGAGCCTCCTACTGGATTGATACATTGGTTCTCAAAAACTGAGGGAAATACTTACGCTACAATTGCTGCATCACCCTTTCCTCTTCAAGGAAAACCAACGCAAGCTCAAGACGTAGCATATAGCAACACATAATCACCTAGATTAAACTCGCGCTTTTGTATCCTCTTGTCATGCCATGTTTTAACTTTTTCTTTAAATAGTTTGGCATTCTCATAGGCCTGGGTTCTCCATTCATCCAGTGAGCTAATGTCAAATAACCTCTTCTCACCGGTAAGTTTGAAATCATAATTGAGCTCTTTAATGGCCCAATATGCCTTATGTTCTAGTTCGAGAGGTAAGTGACATGCTTTTCCATAAACCATTTTATATGGAGACATACCCATAGGATTTTTATATGCAGTTCTATAAGCCCATAATCCATCATCAAGTTTCTTGGACCAATTCTTTCTAGATCTATTGACAGTCTTTTGCAAGATTAATTTAAGCTCTCTGTTACTCAATTATACTTGACCACTAGAACATTCTCTAACCTAGACAAGTTGGAGAAGCATTTATGACAGCTAATTGTTCATCGGGAAAGCTATCATTAATAGGTAGTGGGTCATCAAGAACATTCTCTAACCTAGACAAGTTGTCTGCGACGGGCTTCTCAGCTCCCTTTCTATCAATAATATGAAAATCAAATTCTTGTAGCAAGAGAACCCATCTAATAAGTCTAGGTTTAGCATCTTTCTTTTCCATAAGATATTTAATAGCAACATGATCAGTGCGAACAGTTACTTTAGAATTAACAATATAAGGTCTGAACTTATCACAAGCAAATACAACTGCTAAGAATTCTTTTTCAGTAGTAGCATAATTTCTTTGAGCACTGTCTAGAGTTTTACTAGCATATTGAATAACATTTAGTTTCTTATCAACTCTTTGTCCTAGAACAACACCTATAGCATAACCGCTAGCATCACACATAATTTCAAATGGTAAATTCCAATCAGGTGGCTGAACAATAGGTGCAAAAATCAAAGCTTTCTTAAGTATTTCAAATGCTTCTACACAATCATCATCGAAAGTGAAAGGAATATCTTTTTGCAATAGATTAGTCAGAGGCCTAGAAATTTTAGAAAAGTCCTTAATGAACCTCCTATAAAAACTGACATGACCAAGAAAACTTCTTATACCTTTGATGTCCTTGGGACACGACATCTTTTCAATTGCATCAAATTTAGCTCTATCAACTTCAATACCTCTTTCAGAAATTTTATGCCCCAAGACAATGCCTTCATTAACCATAAGTGGCACTTTTCTCAATTCAAGACGAGACTAGTATCTTCGCATCTCTGCAAAACTCGATCAAGGATGCTCAAGCAATCATCAAAAAGGATCCATAAACGGAGAAATCATCCATGAATACCTCACAAATCTTTTCACAAAAGTCAGCGAATATAGCCATCATGCATCTTTGAAAGGTAGTAGGTGCATTACATAAACCAAAAGGCATACTTCTATAAGCAAAAGTATCAAAAGGGCAAGTAAAAGTGGTCTTTCTTGATCCTCAGCTAACACAGGTATTTGAGAGATACCAGAGTAACCATCTAGAAAGCAAAAATGTGTATGTTTGGATAATCTTTCTAGCATTTGATCAATAAAGGTAAAGGGTAATGATCTTTCTTAGTAGCTTTATTTAATTTGCGGAAATCAATTACCATCCTATAACCTGTAATAATTCTTTGCAGGGACAATTAATCTTTATCATTAGGAACGACAGTAATACCACCCTTCTTAGGGACACAATGGACAGGACTTACCCACTGACTATCAGCAACGGGATAAATTATACCTGCCCCAAGGAGCTTTAGTATTTCCTTTCTTGCCACTTCTTTAATCTTAGGATTTAACCGTCATTGGTGATCAATAACTGGTTTGGCGTCTTCCTCCAATTTTATTTTGTGTTGGCATAGCGTGGGACTAATGCCCTTAAGATAATCAAGAGTATATCCAATAGCAGCACGGTGCTTCTTCAGAGTTTTCAATAATCTCTCATCTTCCTGCTCTGAAAGGTTAGCACTAATAATAACAGGATATATATTCTTTTCATCAAGATAAGCATATTTAAGAGTATCAGGTAATGGTTTAAGCTCAAATACGGGATCACCCTTGGGTGGTGGAGGATCCCCTAAGATTTCAACAGGCAAGTTGTGTTTCAAAATAGGACCCTGTTTAAAGAATACTTCATCTATTTCCCTTCTTTCATTCATAAACATATCATTTTCATGGTCTAGCAAATATTGTTCTAAAGGATCATTAGGAGGCACGGCAATAGAAGCAAGAACAAATAATTTCATCCTTACTAGGCAATTCTTTATCATGAGGTTGTCTACGAAATTTAGCAAAATTAAACTCATGAGACATATCTCCTAAGCCAATCGTAACAACATCCTTTTCGCAATCTATTCTAGCATTAACAGTATTCAAGAATGGTCTACCAAATATAATGGGACAAAAGTCATCTTGTGGAGAACCAAGAACAAGAAAATCAGCAGGATATTTAACATTCCCACACAAGACTTCAACATCTCTAACAATCCCAATTGGTGAACAGTATCTCTATTGGCAAGCTTAATTGTAACATCAATATCTTCTATCTCAGCAGGTGCAATGTCATGCATAATTTCTTCATATCACATAAGCCATGATAACAATGATCTCCTATTTTAACAGAAATAACAGGCATGCCTACAACAGGTCTATGTTTCTTAGCATCGGGTCTAGCAATTCTAGCAGCTGCATCACAGAAATAAATAACATGCCCATCAATATTATCAGCCAAGAGATCTTTAACCATAGCAATACTAGGTTCAACTTTAATTTGCTCAGGAGGTGTATATGTTCTAGTATTACTCTTACAAACCACAGTTGAAGCTTTAGCATGATCCTTTATCCTAACAGGGAAAGGTGGTTTCTCAATATAAGTAGTAGGAACAATAGGATCATTATAAGTGATAATCTTTTCTTCAACTGTAATAGGTGCAACTACTTTTACTTCAGTGGGAGGATTATATTTAAACCACTTCTCCTTAGGGAGATCAACATGGGTAGCAAATGATTCACATAAAGAAGCTACTATCTCAGAGTCAAGTCCATATTTAGTGCTAAATCAACGAAAAGCATCGGTATCCATAAAAGATTTAGCACAATCAAACTTAGGTGTCATACCTAACTCCTTACCATCGTCGGAGTCCCAATCTTTAGAGTTGCATTTAATTCTTTCAAATAAATCCCATTTGAATTCAATAGTATTCATCATAAAATACCCAGCACAAGAAGTATCAAGCATGGTGCGATAGTTGAGAGAAAGCCGAGCATAAAAGTTTTGAATAATCATTTCTCTTGAGAGCTCATGATTGGGGCATGAATATAACATTTACTTAAGCCTCCATGGCATTTACTTGAGAGCTCATTTCTCTTAGTAGCCAATGTCAACACTTTAATTGGCTCTTTTTCATTTGAGATCAAATCTGAAATTGCACTCTTACGACCATCTCTTTTAATGCGGTAAACCTGCTTGACCACCTCTTCTTCCTTGAGCTCTGGACCGATTCCTTGAGATTGAAACGGTCTTTGACGCGTGATTGTTCAAATGTTGATCTTCTTTGAGCTGCATAGTATTGGTGAGATGGTCTAGAATAAGATGTAGAATGTGCCCTTGTATCATACCTGTCCCATGATGTATATGTATCTATATGAGCATAGGGAGGCATCCACGGCATTGGCATTGACGGCCCAAAATAAGGATATGAATATGTTGCATTAAAATTATCACTTTGCCAATACCAATCCTCATATTTGCACCTTGGGGGTGATTTTGGTTTCTTTGCATGATTTGGCCGATAAGCATTCTTCTCTTCACTCTTCTTTTGATATTTTTCCAATAGTTGTGCGAAAGTGACTTTCGGCTTTTTACCTTTGTGCTTACGTTGGCCTTTGTTTTCTTTGGTTGTGCTTGCACCGATCTTTGGATTTGCTTGCTGCCCCCCAATACTTGGTATCTCCATTGTAGCTTCGATGGAATTGTAACCCTCAAGATTATGTTCATTATGCTCTTCAACAACTTCTTTACTTGAAAGCTTGATCCCATCACCTGTAGTTTTTACCTTCTCTTTAAATGTATCGGCTTGAAGCAGCCGATGCAAAAACTTTTTGCCATCAGGACCAATCAGAATAGACTGGTCATCTCTTGGTGTTTCAACAAACTTCAATCATCCTTTTTCAATGGCCGATTTAACTATTTGACGAAACATGTTGCAATCCTCAAAATTATGCTTGAACGAATCGTGCTACTTACAATACATTCATCCTTGGATAGATGGCTCAACATGGTGACCAAGAATTCTTATGTAATTATTTTTCAGCAATAAATCAAATATTTGGTCACACATGCTTGAATTGAAGGTAAACTTCTTGTTTTCTAGCCGATCTTGCTGTGTGAACGGCTTTGGAGATAAGCAAACGAATGGTTCGGATTTGGAATCTCCCCATTCGGCTATACATTGTGTTTTCCACTCTATCTCCGGTGTCTTTGGATAAGATATTATATTAGCATCGGATTTCTCAAAAGAAATTAACCTTGGCTTTAAACTTCTGAAACGAAAATATTTAGAACACACATGTCTCAATTGAGACCAAGTGCAAGCCAAGTACGAAATAAGCAAAGCTACCCAACTAGATACGAACTTTAGATAAAGCAACAGGAAAAGCTTTGGCTGTAACAATAAGTCATTATCGGTCTTTATAAATGGCGCAATGTGTTGACCAATATGTTCCATAACAAGTTTATTGCTAACAAGTAAATTACCCTTCTTCATTGGTCTTTCAAAATTACTTATGAGAATATTTCTTATAGATGCATCAATAATGAAGTTGCGACCAAATCTGAAAATAGGCAAATTACTCTCTATGCATACCTCTTCAAATATGTTGGGAGAGCATGATGGTGGTGCCACTTGAAGAACATCTTGCTCCGTCTTTGGATGGCTCCCCAACACCTTGTCATCATCTTTTTCTTGATTCCGTGCATCATTGCTTTGAAAATCCATGTCAGCCGAACTTTCTTCGGCTACTTGTTCTTGTCCTTGAGGCTTGTCAATTTCTATGGCACGAAACTCATAGGGAAGGAAGTAGGTTCCATTGACTTCGGAAAAATCAAGTATGGTTGTTTTGCTATGCTTTCCATGCCCTTTCTCAATAATGCTTGCCTCTTTGGATTTGATGGTCTCAGAATATATACTACTTCATTCGGCTTTTCTAATAACCGAATTTTCTTTGTTACCTGAATCAACAACTTTATCTTTTTGAATTTGCAAGGCTTCTCGCTCTCGTCTAATTTTAGCCCACATCTCAGCTTGGCAAGCTTTAAACTTTTTCATCTCAATTTCCATCCACTCATCATGAGATTGCCCCCTAATACTTTGAGACTCTTTCGGCAATGAGGTTCCGAAACTTTGAGATTTTTTAAGTGGTACACTGGATGGTATAGCACTGGGCGACTGCATTGTTTGCACAATTCTAGCTTTTACAGCAGCAAAATCATGAGGCTTCCCGCCTTCTATTAGTTCCCGGCGAATAGAGTTGCACAAATCCCAAGAGAATGTAAGCTTGTTCTCAATTACCCAGTCTGGATATGGTTGCCCCCCAATGCTTTTAGACTCTTTCGGCAATGAGATGTTGCCGAAATTCTGTAATTGTGTAGGGGTACATGATATGCCACGGTAGTAGGTGAAGGCATTTGTGCTCCTGCAGAAGTTTCACTTATTCGGCCATGACCATGAAGGTGCTGAGCCGAATTATGGACATCAACAGTTGCGTATGGTGCCAAAAAATTAGTAGCGTTAGGCGTAGCATATGATGTTTGAGGGTAATTGGCCAAATAACTAGTAGTAACATGGCCAATTCCCCTCTCCACCGGCACGTTTGGATTAGCGTACTGCAAGTTATTTGCCGATGAATAAAAACTTGAAACACTTTGTTGCATACGATTGGAAGTTCCTACATAGGGTGTCTCAACTTGATTAACCGAACTCATCATGTTATTCATCGGCATATAAATTTGTGGGGTTGCCGATGCATGGGAGTTGGGATACATATCTTGCATGTTGCTAAAATTATATGAAGTAGAATCATGGAGATTTTGTTGCATCGGCCCTTGCACATAATTAGATGCATGATTGATAAAGCTAGGGCTAGCCGATACATTATGCTCATTAGATGATCTAGCAACAACATATGCATTATTTGCATCTACATATGTGAATTGGGTATTCATATTACCTTTGTAGATTGCACACCCTAGATGACGATCTCTTCGTAGCAAGAACGGGTCGGAGACCGTTCAAAGCTTCGTCCCCAGCAGAGTCGCCAAAAAGTGTGTTCACACACGAACACGTCACCGTGTACCTCCAACGCCGAGGGTGATGCACCGCAGCTCACGTTGAAGGAGACCCGGCCGGAAGCGCGGTACGCAGGCAATCCGGCGGGTGCTTTTGAGGACCCGAAACCACACACGCCCGGGAGGGACGCCGTCTGGGCGTGCGGCGGCTATGGGCTGCCCTAGGTCGACCTGACCGCCCCTAGGGCCTCGAGGTTCGCCGCCCTGCAACAAGAAGAACAGACGAAGAACGAGGAAGAAAAAGAACAAGGGTTAAGGAGAAAAGATAAAAGATAAAAAGTGGTAGATGAATTGATCGATTGTGTGTTGTTCAATCGGCCGTCACCCCTTAGGTATATAAGAGGCGGCTGGACTTCCCGTGCAAGGAAAAGGCTTGGATTCACATCCAAAACCCTAGTCAAATTCAGATTGGTTTTGTCCGAACTTTCCAAAACTGTTCGGTTTAAACTGGCTGCACCTTGCAGGTCTTTTTTGTGGTGGTAAACAATCTCGGATGGAAACGAGCCCAAAAGCAATCTTGACCGTTTCGATGATACGAACAACTTTTATGTTGAACGTTTTTTGATCAGAGGTCATCTTGAGGGTCAAATCAGTCGCGCAAAACAGGCTATCCCTCGTGCTACCCATCAGACAGGGTGTCTGGTGGGGCGCGCCAGTTTTTGCCTCCTGACAGGGCTGTATTCCAATGGCTCTATCTTTTGCATACGAACTCGGATTGGAATGATTTTTATATCAAAATCGATCGACGAGACGAAGACAATCCGTGTAGATATGTTTCCATTTGAGGTCGTCTTGGGGGCTTAATCAGCCAAACTGTACTTTGAATATAAGATCTTAGTACTTTGAGCATAGTTTCGGCCTTCGAGATGAAATTGGACTGCGATGACCCAAACTTCAAAGATGTTCATATCGACAATACGGAACTCTTTCATGAAGATCACTTCTCCATTTGAGGCCATCTTAAATAGGTTATTGACCATGCCAAAATCTGGTGTCAACACATGCCCCCCTGTTTTTCGGCAAAGTTTGTGTGCCGAAAAATAACTTCCGCATAGCTTATTCTAAGGACGATGTCAACACTCCATCGTCCATTTTGCATGTTCTTAGGACGACAGGTATATATCGGCCATTGCTTGTTTGAACCTCTTGATGCAAACTTGGGTGAAAACTTCTCAGCTTCTATAACAATCCGGTGATAAGGTTCCATAGATCAAAACCATCCTCCGAACCATATTGTTCACCCTTTCGCTAGGATTTTGCAGATAATCAAGAATGAACTTCCTTCAATCCTTACTTCTCCTGCATAAAAGTTTCATTAGTGGCCGAAGCGGTGGGCTTCGATTCAGCCTTACCTATGTTGACAAGACCTAGCATCGGCTATTGATAGAAATGCAATACACCATGGTTAACATAGTAGCCGGACGCTTGCTGTGCCAACTCTTTCGAATTGTCATGCCTAGATATATGAACAATTTCAAAGCAACCCAAGGTAAATCTTGCATCTAGACATACCAAAAGATAAACTATAAGTGATCCGTCAAAACATTGATAACCCTTGGATATTTGTTGCACTACTAATAACGAATCACCGGAAGCCTCAATATGTATAGCACCTATATCAAGGCAAAGCTCTAATCCGAATGAAATGCATATTCGGCTTTGATGATTGTGCAAAAATATTATAAGCGGCCTGAGGCTTCACAAAATAGCTCCATATGAAGATAAATAAGCAACACTAACACCTTGGCCATTGCCACAAATTTACCGTCGAAAATAATCTCCATAGTACTAGAAAGACAAGGGCAATATCAATGAACATGTACCTCGTTTTGTCCTCTAATTGAACTAAGGACAATGTTAGGATACTACATCAGCCATGCTTTGACATATTCTTAGGGCGATAGATAAATACCGGCCATCAACATAATGCCCATGTAGAATTCATTCACCAAATCATGTATAGCCGAAATAAACAAATGAAATAGCAATCAAATATTTCGGCCCTTTGGATTAGCAAGAAAAAATGTAGCTAATAAAATGTATAGAGATTTGGTAATACCCTCTCATGATGCAGAAAATTATGTCGCTTCCATGGATTAAAATAAATCCAGGGAGGGTAATTTATCATACCTGATGATGAATTCCATGGCAAAGGCATCAATAGTATGGTTGAAGAATATGGATGATGTGCTAACCGAAGATTTCGATGGGGTGATGCAAACCTTCGGCTTAACTGTTTTTGGCTTCCATCCTTCTCTTTCTTCACTTTTGTAACACTTGTTGCAATAGAAGGTTGCACATCACTTTCATTTTGACTGCTCCTCTTCGGAACCCATGCCATGTTCTTCTTTTTCAGCTCTTGTGCACTAAGTTTTTGTAATTCCTTCTTTCGCCAATACGATAAACCGAGTGGGCATCTCGGCTGTGATTTTGTTTCAACAAATGGCAACTCTTTTTGGGCCTTGTGCACCCTCAACTTATTTTCTTCAGATTTTGCACTCTGATTTTTATCAATTGATTATTTTGTCTCATTGCCTTTAGTAGCCAATGTCAACACTTTAATTGGCTCTTTTTCATTTGAGATCAAATCTGAAATTGCACTCTTACGACCATCTCTTTTAATGCGGTAAACCTGCTTGACCACCTCTTCTTCCTTGAGCTCTGGACCGATTCCTTGAGATTGAAACGGTCTTTGACGCGTGATTGTTCAAATGTTGATCTTCTTTGAGCTGCATAGTATTGGTGAGATGGTCTAGAATAAGATGTAGAATGTGCCCTTGTATCATACCTGTCCCATGATGTATATGTATCTATATGAGCATAGGGAGGCATCCACGGCATTGGCATTGACGGCCCAAAATAAGGATATGAATATGTTGCATTAAAATTATCACTTTGCCCATACCAATCCTCATATTTGCACCTTGGGGGTGATTTTGGTTTCTTTGCATGATTTGGCCGATAAGCATTCTTCTCTTCACTCTTCTTTTGATATTTTTCTAATAGTTGTGCGAAAGTGACTTTCGGCTTTTTACCTTTGTGCTTACGTCGGCCTTTGTTTTCTTTGGTTGTGCTTGCACCGATCTTTGGATTTGCTTGCTGCCCCCCAGTACTTGGTATCTCCATTGTAGCTTCGATGGAATTGTAACCCTCAAGATTATGTTCATTATGCTCTTCAACAACTTCTTTACTTGAAAGCTTGATCCCATCACCTGTAGTTTTTACCTTCTCTTTAAATGTATCGGCTTGAAGCAGCCGATGCAAAAACTTTTTGCCATCAAGACCAATCGGAATAGACTGGTCATCTCTTGGTGTTTCAACAAACTTCAATCGTCCTTTTTCAATGGCCGATTTAACTATTTGACGGAACATGTTGCAATCCTCAAAATTATGCTTGAACAAATCATGCAACTTACAAAACATTCGTCCTTGGATAGATGGCTCAACATGGTGACCAAGAATTCTTATGTAATTATTTTTCGGCAATAAATCAAATATTTGGTCACACATGCTTGAATTGAAGGTAAACTTCTTGTTTTCTAGCCGATCTTGCTGTGCGAAAGGCTTTGGAGATAAGCAAACGAATGGTTCAGATTTGGAATCTCCCCATTCGGCTATACATTGTGTTTTCCACTCTATCTTCGGTGTCTTTGGATAAGATATTATATTAGCATCGGATTTCTCAAAAGAAATTAACCTTGTCTTTAAACTTCTGAAATGAAAATATTTAGAACACACATGTCTCAATTGAGACCAAGTGCAAGCCAAGTACGAAATAAGCAAAGCTACCCAACTAGATACGAACTTTAGATAAAGCAACAGGAAAAGCGTTGGCTGTAATAATAAGTCATTATCGGTCTTTATAAATGGCGCAATGTGTTGACCGATATGTTCCATAACAAGTTTATTGCTAACAAATAAATTACCCTTCTTCATTGGTCTTTCAAAATTACTTATGAGAATATTTCTTATAGATGCATCAATAATGAAGTTGCGACCAAATCTGAAAATAGGCAAATTACTCTCTATGCATACCTCTTCAAATATGTTGGGAGAGCATGATGGTGGTGCCACTTGAAGAACATCTTGCTCCATCTTTGGATGGCTCCCCAACACCTTGTCATCATCTTTTTCTTGATTCCGTGCATCATTGCTTTGAAGATCCATGTCAGCCAAACTTTGTTTGGCTACTTGTTCTTGTCCTTGAGGCTTGTCAATTTCTATGGCACGAAACTCATAGGGCAGGAAGTAGGTTCCATTGACTTCAGAAAAATCAAGTATGGTTGTTTTGCTATGCTTTCCATGCCCTTTCTCAATAATGCTTGCCTCTTTGAATTTGATGGTCTCATAATATATACTACTTGATTCGGCTTTTCTAATAACCGGATTTTCTTTGTTACCTGAATCAACAACTTTATCTTTTTGAATTTGCAAGGCTTCTCGCTCTCGTCTAATTTTAGCCCACATCTCAGCTTGGCGAGCTTTAAACTTTTCATCTCAATTTCCATCCACTCGTCATGAGATTGCCCCCTAATACTTTGAGACTCTTTCGGCAATGAGGTGCCGAAACTTTGCGATTTTTTAGGTGGTACACTGGATGGTACAGCACTGGGCAACTGCATTATTTGCACAATTCTAGCTTTTACAGCAGCAAAATCATGAGGCTTCCCGCCTTCTATTAGTTCCTGGCGAATAGAGTTGCACAAATCCCAAGAGAATGTAAGCTTGTTCTCAATTACCCAGTCTGGATATGGTTGCCCCCCAATGCTTTTAGACTCTTTCGGCAATGAGATGTTGCCGAAATTCTGTAATTGTGTAGGGGGACATGATATGCCACGGTAGTAGGTGAAGGCATTTGTGCTCCTGCAGAAGTTTCACTTATTCGGCCATGACCATGAAGGTGCTGAGCCGAATTATGGACATCAACAGTTGCGTATGGTGCCAAAAAATTAGTAGCGTTAGGCGTAGCATATGATGTTTGAGGGTAATTGGCCAAATAACTAGTAGTAACATGGCCAATTCCCCTCTCCACCGGCACGTTTGGATTAGCGTACTGCAAGTTATTTTCCGATGAATAAAAACTTGAAACACTTTGTTGCATCCCATTGGAAGTTCCTACATAGGGTGTCTCAACTTGATTAACCGAACTCATCATGTTATTCATCGGCATATAAATTTGTGGGGTTGCCGATGCATGGGAGTTGGGATACATATGTTGCATGTTGCTAAAATTATATGAAGTAGAATCATGGAGATTTTGTTGCATCGGCCCTTGCACATCATTAGATGCATGATTGATAAAGCTAGGGCTAGCCGATACATTATGCTCATTAGATGATCTAGCAACAACATATGCATTATTTGCATCTACATATGTGAATTTGGTATTCATATTACCTTTGTAGATTGCACACCCTAGATGACGATCTCTTCGTACCAAGAACGGGCCGGAGACCGTTCAAAGCTTCGTCCCCAGCGGAGTCGCCAAAAAGTGTGTTCACACACAAACACGTCACCGTGTACCTCCAACGCCGAGGGTGATGCACCGCAGCTCACGTTGAAGGAGACCCGGCCGGAAGCGCGGTACGCAGGCAATTCGGCGGGTGCTTTTGAGGACCCGAAACCCCACACGCCCGGGAGGGACCCCGTCTGGGCGCGCGGCGGCTATGGGCTGCCCTAGGTCGACCTGACCGCCCCTAGGGCCTCGAGGTTCGCCGCCCTGCAACAAGAAGAACAGACGAAGAACGAGGAAGAAAAAGAACTAGGGTTAAGGAGAAAAGATAAAAGATAAAAAGTGGTAGATGAATTGATCGATTGTGTGTTATTCAATCGGCCGTCACCCCTTAGGTATATAAGAGGCGGCTGGACTTCCCGTGCAAGGAAAAGGCTTGGATTCACGTCCAAAACCCTAGTCAAATTCGGATTGGTTTTGTCCGAACTTTTCAAAACTGTTCAGTTTAAACTGGCTGCACCTTGCGGGTCTTTTTTGTGGTGGTAAACGATCTCGGATGGAAACGAGCCCAAAAGCAATCTTGACCATTTCAATGAGACGAACAACTTTTATGTTGAACATTTGTTTATCAGAGGTCATCTTGATGGTCAAATCGGTCGCGCAACACAGGCTATCCCTCGCGCTACCCATCAGACAGGGTGTGGTGGGGCGCGCCAGTTTTTGCCTCCTGACAGTGATGTATTCCGATGGCTCTAACTTTTGCATACGAACTCGGATTGGAACGATTTTTATATCAAAATCGATCGACAAGACGAAGACAATCCGTGTAGATAATGTTTCCATTTGAGATCGTCTTCGGGGCTTAATCAGCCAAACTGTACTTTGAATATAAGATCTTAGTACTTTGAGCATAGTTTCGGCCTTCGAGATGAAATCGGACTGCGATGACCCAAACTTCAAAGATGTTCATATCAACAATACGGAACTCTTTCATGAAGATCACTTCTCCATTTGAGGCCATCTTAAATAAGTTATTGAACATGCCAAAATCTGGTGTCAACACGTAACTACTCACAAAGCATATTCATGTTCATAATCAGAGGGGTATTAATATGCATTAAGGATCTGAACATATGATCTTCCACCAAGTAAACCAACTAGCATCAACTATAAAGAGTAATCAACACTACTAGCAACCCACAGGTACCAATCTGAGGTTTTGGTACAAAGATTGGATACAAGAGATGAACTAGGGTTTGAGAGGAGATGGTGCTGGTGAAGATGTTGATGGAGATTGGCCCCCTCCAGATGGGAGGATCGTTGGTGATGACGATGGTCATGATTTCCCCCTCCCGGAGGGAAGTTTCCCCGGCAGAACAGCTCCGCCGGAGCCCTAGATTATTTCTACCAAGTTTCCGCCTCGTGGCGGCGGAGTTTCGTCCCGTAAGCTTGCTTATGATTTTTTCCAGGGTAAAATACTTCATATAGTAGAAGATGGGCACCGGAGGGCTGCCAGGTGGCCCGCGAGGCAGGGGGCGCGCCCAGGGGGGTAGGGGGCGCCCCCACCCTCGTGGGTGGTGGGTGGCCCCCCTCAGGTATTTCTTCCGCTGCATATTTTTTATTAATTCCCAAAATGACTTTAGTGGAGTTTCAGGACTTTGGAGCTGTGCAGAATAGGTCTCTAATATTTGCTCCTTTTCCAGCCCAGAATCCCAGCTGCCGGCATTCTCCCTCTTCATGTAAACATTGTAAAATAAGAGAGAATATCCATAAGTATTGTGACATGACATGAAATAACAACCCATAATGCAATAAATATCGATATAAAAGCATGATGCAAAATGGACATATCATGGACTCATGCACCCTTCATGCACTCTGCGAAACACCCAAAAGTGGGTCGAGAAGGGAACTTTTTCTCCCATCCCGTGCACCCTTCATACACCCTGCCTAACATTGATTCGTGCTTCATATGGTTCATGTTTCATGGAGTACTGTAGCACCGTACTCTCCGTGTGATGTAGACCTAGTTCTGTTAACATTGATCTCACCGTTCATTCTCGACCGGACAGTCGAAAAAGCGGTACTATGTTACTACATTACTATTCATATAGTTGACATGCGCACAACATCATTTGTTATCGTCATATCTTACTACACTAGCAACAAGATTACGTGGTACAGACGTATGAACCACTGCACATGCCTAGTAGTAGGAGCACTGTGTATGTTCAAATGGCTGCCGTGTTTCGCACTCCTTCGTCGTAAGAGTGGAAATGCTTGTTGTAATCATTTTTTCTTCAAAAAAATAGTGGACATGCTCTACCATGCGGATCCTCCTCCAGCCATGCACTAAATTACTCACTTTTGCCGATGTGTGGGACATCCAGCATCGGGGTGCACTAGCCATGCACTAAATTACTCCGTAGTAGAGTGACGGTAGAATACCCCGATCGAAGCGCCGCAGTAATGTCCAATGAGCTATCAAATCACAAAACCCCCTCCTTTCCATCAGTAAGTTGGACGGACGAAGCAACCATCATTTCACTCTTCTCTCTCAGCTTCCTCTCTTGAAGAAAACCCCCACTCGCTTCGCTTCTCCCTCATCTCGTTCCTCATTTCACTCTTCTATCTCAGCTTCCTCTCTCAGCTTCCTCTCTTGGATGGACGCTGGAGCACCGGCTGACGTGATGTCTATGGCTCTAGACAAAACCGTCAAGGCTCATGGTATGAAAGCGCAAGCACCCCGCCGAGACTACTACAGACAAGCTCAAAGCCATCGCCCTGTCCAAGCCCCCCCTCTCCAGGATCCCTCATTAAGCAAGTCCAGGTAATATCTCTTCTTGATGATCTTTTTCTCAATCTTGATCGTGTTTTCTCATCTAACACGTAGTACTAGTACTAGTAGTACAACTTTTTGGGTGATCTTGCATGTGGATTTTGTGTGCCAAATGACGGTTCTAAATTCCTCTTTTGACCAAAACATGCGAGAGGTTAACACTGATTTCTTATAGATTACTTTCAGTTACTCCCTCCGTCCCAAAATTCTTGTCTTAGATTTGTTTAGATACAGATGTATTTAATACTAAAATGTGACTTGATACATCTGTATCTAGACAAATCTAAGACAAGAACTTTGGGACGGAGGGAGTACTTTATGAACATAAATGCTACCTTTGAAGAGGGTATATCTGCCTCAGTAACTTGTGTTATGGATATTGCAAGTAATCCCTCTGCTCTCATGCCTTTGAAGACATGTTCTAGTGTCTTTGTTCACTCATTTATGTGCGTATATGTAGTCATATATGGAGTATAATATCAAAAATCATCTTATATTTCTAAACGGGGGTAGTAATAAAATATGGTTTCTGTTTGAATTAGAACCAGGTCCGCGGTGGAGATGAAGTTCTCAAAGTCATGCCGTGTGAACTGGAAGACCTGAGGATGAGTTCTACTGCTAAACTATCCAGTTGTTGTGTCCTTGTCGCCACGTGTCCTGAACTAGTGTTTTACTATAGCATTGTTGTCAGGCGTGTTCTCGAGGCTGTGCTTGACCACAACAATTTCCTGGTTGTGCCTTCGATTACGAAGGGTGTGGTTCTTGTAAAGCTTCCCGACAAATCTGATGCGACCTGTCTTCATCATCATGTTTATGAGTGGAAAGACCACTCTGTTAGGTTCTCCAAGGTTGACAAGATGGTGATGGTGTAGGTAGACATCTCTCACGAAGTCTATGGCCTAGTCAGTTATGTGGGGTTCATCCCATAGGTCGGTGGCAAGAAATAGTTTGCAGAGTTTAATTAGTGCAACTTTGCTTGTCTGTAGTAAGTACTATTGTTCAGTACTTGATTTGTGTTTGTGAACCCTGCAATTGTTTAGTACTGCCGCTTTTGGTGTGTTGTGTGTCCTGAGAACAGTCTATGTTAATGTCTGTCCACTCAATTCAGTCTGTATATTTTGAAGTATCCAGATCATCTTTTTTGTGAGGACGTTTATCAATTATGTTACTCCAATATCTGTATGCATTGCAGGGTTTATCGCACCCACCAGGATTTCCAGTCCCATGGATGTTCGGTCCATACGATTTGTCACGACCTTTGGACTGTCCTGCTTCTGGGAGTAGGCGGGGGCCTGCTACCTCTTGAGCACTGCGTTGGATTTCCCCGAAGAGGAGAGGATGATGTAGTAAAGTAGCGTAAGTATTTCCCTCAATTTTTGAGAACCAAGGTATCAATCCAGTAGGAGACCACGCACAAGTCCCTCGTACCTACACAAAACGATAGCAACTCGCAACCAACGCTTAGGGGTTGTCAATCCCTTCACGGTCACTTACGAGAGTGAGATCTGATAGAGATAATATTTTTGGTATTTTTGATAGATAGATGCAAAGTAAAAAGTAAAGGCAAAGTAAAAAACAAAGCAAGTAAATAAAGTGATATAGATTGATATGATGAGAATAGACCCGGGGGCCATAGGTTTCACTAGTGGCTTCTCTCAAGGGCATAAATATTCTACGGTGGGTGAACAAATTACTGTTGAGCAATTGACAGAATTGAGCATAGTTATGAGTATATCTAGGCAATGATCATCTATATAGGCATCACGTCCAAAACAAGTAGATCGTAACGATTCTGCATCTACTACTATTACTCCACTCATCGACCGCTATCCAGCATGCATCTAGAGTATTAAGTAAAACAGAGTAACACCGTAAGCAAGATGATATGATGTAGAGGGATAAATTCATGCAATATGACAAAAACCCCATCTTGTTATCCTCGATGGCAACGATACAATACATGCCTTGCAACTCTTTCTGTCACTGAGTAAGGGCACCGCAAGATTGTACCCAAAGCTAAGCACTTCTCCCATTGCAAGAACTACCAATCTAGTTGGCCAAACCAAAAAGATAATTTGAAGAGACTTGCGAACATAACTCAATCATACATAAAAGAATTCAAAGAAGAATCAAATATTTTCCATAGATAATACTGGATCATAAACCCACAATTCATCGATCTCAACAAACACACCACAAAAAGAAGATTACATCGAATAGATCTCCACGAGAGAGGGGGAGAACATTGTATTGAGATCCAAAAAGAGAGAAGAAGCCATCTAGCTACTAGCTATGGACCCGAAGGTCTAAAGTAAACTACTCACACTTCATCGGAGGGGCTATGGTGATGATGTAGAAGCCCTCCGTGGTGGATGCCCCCTCCGGCGGAGCTCCGGAACAGGCCCCAAGATGGGATCTCGTGGGTACAGAAGGTTGCGGCGGTGGAATTAGGTTTTTGGCTCCTGTTCTGATCGTACGGGGATACGTAGGTATATATAGGAGGAAGGAGTACGTCGGTGGAGCTCCGAGGGGCCCACGAGGTAGGGGGCGCGCCTAGGGGGCGCCCTCCACCCTCGTGACCTCCTCGGGCACTGCTTGGAGTAGGGTCCAAGTCTCCTGGGTCACGTTCGGTTGGAAAATCGCGATCCCGAAGGTTTCATTCCGTTTTGACTCCGTTTGATATTTTGTTTCTTCGAAATACTGAAAAAGGCAAAAAAATAGCAATTCTGGGCTGGGCCTCCGGTTAATAGGTTAGTCCAAAAAGTAATATAAAAGTGGAAAATAAAGCCCAATATAGTCCAAAACAGTAGATAAAGTAGCATGGAGCAATCAAAAATTATAGATACGTTGGAGACGTATCAGGCATCCCCAAGCTTAATTCCTGCTCGTCCTCGAGTAGGTAAATGTTAAAAAAGAATTTTTTATGCAGAGTGATACTTTGGCATAATTTCAATGTAAATCTTCTTAATTGTGATATGAATATTCAGATCCGAAAGATTCAAGACAAAAGTTCATATTGACACAAAAATAATAATACTTCAAGCATACTAATCAAAGCAATCATGTCTTCTCAAAATAACATGGCAAAAGAAAGTTATTCCTACAAATTCATATAATCTGGCTATGCTCCATCTTCCCCACACAAAATATTTAAATCATGCACAACCCCGATGACAAGCCAAGCAATTGTTTCATACTTATGACATTCTCAAAACTTTTTCAATCTTCACGCAATACATGAGCGTGAGCCACGGATATAGCACTATAGGTGGAATAGAAGGGTGGTTGTGGAGAAGACAAAAAGAGGGAAGATAGTCTCACATCAACTAGGCGTATCAACGGGTTATGGAGATGCCCATCAATAGATATCAATGTGAGTGAGTAGGGATTGCCATGCAACGGATGCACTAGAGCTATAAGTATATGAAAGCTCTATAAAAGAAACTTAAGTGGGTGTGCATCAACTTGCTTGCTCACGAAGACCTAGGGCATTTTGAGGAAGCCCATCATTGGAATATACAAGCCAAGTTCTATAATGAAAAATTCCCACTAGTATATGAAAGTGACAAAATGAGAGACTCTCTATCATGAAGATCTTGGTGCTACTTTGAAGCACAAGTGTGGTAAAAGTATAGTAGCATTGTCCCTTCTCTCTTTTTCTCTCATTTTTTTATTTGGGCCTTTCTCTTCTCTTTTTTTTAAGGCCTCTTTTTATTGTAAAGTCCGGAGTCTCATCCCGACTTATGGGGGAATCATAGTCTCCATCATCCTTTCCTCACTTGGGACAATGCTCTAATAATGATGATCATCACACTTTTATTTTTCTTACAACTCAAGAATTACAACTCGATACTTAGAACAAAGTATGACTCTATATGAATGCCTCCGGCGGTGTACCGGGATATGCAATGAATCATGAGTGACATGTATGAAAGAATTATGAACGGTGGCTTTGCCACAAATACAATGTCAACTACATGATCATGCTAGCAATATGACAATGATGGAGCGTGTCATAATAAACGGAACGGTGGAAAGTTGCATGGCAATATGTCTCGGAATGGCTATGGAAATGCCATGATAGGTAGGTATGGTGGCTGTTTTGAGGAAGGTATATGGTGGGTGTATGATACTGGCGAAAAGTGTGTGGTATTAGAGAGGCTAGCAAAGGTGGAAGGATGGGAAAAAGTGTGTATAATCCATGGACTCAACATTAGTCATAAAGAACTCATATACTTATTGCAAAAATCTAGAAGTTATCAAAGCAAAGTATTACGCGCATGCTCCTAGGGGGATAGATTGGTAGGAAAATACCATCGCTCGTCCCCGACCGCCACTCATAAGGAAGACAATCAATAAATAAATCATGCTCCGAGTTCATCACATAACGGTTCACCATACGTGCATGCTACGGGATTCACAAACTTCAACACAAGTATTCTTTGAATTCACGACTACTTTAACTAGCATGACTCAAATATCACCATCTTCATATCTCAAAACAATTATCAAGCATCAAACTTATCTTAGTATTCAACGCACTAAAAAGAAAGTTTCACATATCTTGAACACCAAGTATATTAACATTAAGCGAATTACCATGCTATTAAAGACTCTCAAAATAATCTAAGTGAAGAATGAGAGATCAAATAGTTTCTTTAAAACAAATCCACTACCGTGCTCTAAAAGATCTAAGTGAAGTACTAGAGCAAAAATTATCACGCTCAAAAGATATAAGTGAAGCACTATGAGCAAAACTATCAAGCTCAAAAGATATAAGTGAAGCACATAGAGTATTCTAACAAATTCCAATTCATATATGGCTCTCTCAAAAGGTATGTACAGAAAGGATGATTGTGGTAGACTAACAAGCAAAGACACAAATAATACAAGACGCTCCAAGCAAAACACATATCATGTTGGTGAATAAAAATATAGCTCCAAGTAAATTACCGATGGAAGTGGACAAAAGAGGGGATGCCTTCCAGGGCATCCCCAAGATTTGACTTTTTGGTGTCCTTGGATTATCTTGGGGGTGCCATGGGCATCCCAAGCTTAGGCTCTTGCCACTCCTTGTTCCATAATCCATCAAAATAATTCACCCAAAACTTGAAAACTTCACAACACAAAACTCAACAGAAATCTTGTGATCTCCGTTAGAGAAAGAAAACAAAAGAATACTTCAAGGTACTGTAATGAACTCATTATTTATTTATATTGGTGTTAAACCTACTGTATTCCAACTTCCTTATGGTTCATAGACTGAATTACTAGCCATAGATGCATTGAAATAAGCAAACAACACACGAAAAACAGAATTTGTCAAAAACAGAAAAGTCTGTAGAAATCTGTAAGTAACGCAAAATCTGGAACTCTAAAAATTCTACCAAAATAGGAAGTCCTGGACAATTTGTTTATTGATCAGCAGCAAAAATAATCAACGCAAAAGCATGTTCCTGTGATTTATCATAACTAAATTCGTGCGCGCAAAGTTTCTGTTTTTCAGCAGAATCAAATCAACTATCATCGTAGGTTATCCTATAGGTCCTACTTGGCACAAACACTAATTAAAACATAAAACCACATCCAAACAGAAGGTAGATGGATTATTTATTCCTAAACAGAAGCAAAAACAAAAAACACAAAATAAAATTGGGTTGCCTCCCAACAAGCGCTATCGTTTAACGCCCTTAGCTAGGCATAAAAGCAAGGATAGATCTAGGTATTGCCATCTTTGGTAGGCAATCCATAAGTGGCTCTCATGATAGATTCATATAGTAATTTTATTTTCTTTCTAGGGAAGTGTTCCATACCCTTCTTTAAGGGAAATTGGAATCTAATATTCCCTTCCTTCATAGCAATAATTGCACCAATCGTTCTAAGGAAAGGTCTACCAAGAATAATAGGACATGAAGGATTGCAATCTATATCAAGAACGATAAAATCTATGGGCACATAATTCCTATTTGCAACAAAAAGAACATCATTAATTCTTCCCGTAGGTTTTTTAATAGTGGAATCCGTAAGATGCAAGTTTAGAGAGCAATCATCAAAATCACGGAAATCTAGCAAATCACATAAAGTTTTGGGGATAGTAGAGACACTAGCACCCAAATCACACAAAGCATGAAACTCAAAATCTTTAATTTTAATTTTAATAGTAGGTTCCCACTCATCATAGAGTTTTCTAGGGATAGAAACTTTCAATTCAAGTTTTTCTTCATAAGATTGCATCAAGGCATCAACAATGTGTTCGGTAAAGGCCTTATTTTGAGTATAAGCATGAGGAGATTCTAGCACGGATTGCAACAAGGAAATGCAACCAATCAAAGAGCAATTTTCATAATTAAATGCCTTGAGATCCAAAATAGTGGGTTTAGCAACATCATGGTTTTATCTATTTCAATCCCACTTTCATCAATTTCATCATCAAGATCTAGAAACTCCGAATTCTTAGAACACCTTCTAGGTAAAGGAAGATAATCTTCAGATTCATCAAGATTCATATTGCAAAACAAATATTTAATGGGGGACACATCAATAACTTTTAGATCTTCATCTTGATTTTCATAGGGATTGGAAGAACACGCTTTAATAAAAGCATCTTTGGAAGCACGCATCCTAGCGGTTCTTTCCTTGCACTCATCAATGGAAATTCTCATGGCTTTGAGAGACTCATTGATATCATGCTTAGGAGGAATAGATCTAAGCTTTAAAGAATCAATTTCAAGAGAAATTCTATCAACGTTCCTAGCCAAATTATCAACTTTAAGCAATTTCTCTTCAAGCAAAGCATTAAAATTCTTTTGTGAATTCATAAACTCTTTAACACTACTCTCAAATTCAGAGGGCATCTTATTAAAATTTCCATAAGAGTTATTGTAGTAATTTCCATAATTATTAGAAGAATTACTAGGATAAGGCCTAGGATTAAAATTCCCTCTATAAGCGTTGTTTCCAAAACTATTCCTACCAACAAAATTCACATCCATAGATTCATTATTATTCTCAAGCAAAGTAGACAAAGGCATATCATTGGGATCAAGAGGAGTATTTTTAGGAGCAAACATCTTCATAAGTTCATCCATCTTTTCACTCAAAACATTGATTTCTTCTATAGCATGCACTTTTTTACTAGAAGATCTTTCGGTGTGCCATTGAGAATAATTAGCCATAATATTATCAAGCAATTTGGTAGCATCCCCTAACGCAATTTCCATAAAAGTGCTCCGAATCTAAAAGATTTCTAGAAGCAAAATTCAATCCGCCATAAAAAATTTGTATGATCATCCATAAATTCAAACCATGAGTAGGGCAATTGTGAAGCATTAATTTCATTCTTTCCCAAGATTGGGCAACATGCTCATGATCAAGTTGTTTAAAATTCATGATATCGTTCCTAAGAGTGATAATCTTAGTGGGAGGAAAAACTTAGAGATAAAAGCATCTTTGCACTTGTTCCAAGAATCAATACTATTTTTAGGCAAAGACGAAAACCAAACTTTAGCACGATCTCTAAGTGAAAATGGAAATAAATTTAATTTGACAATATTGTTATCCGTATCTTTGTTCTTTTGCATATCACACAAATCAACAAAATTGTTTAGATGAGTAGCGGCATCTTCACTAGGAAGGCCGGCGAATTGATCTTTCATAACAAGATTCAACAAAGCGGTATTGATTTCACAAGACTCATCATTATTAAGAGGAGCAATCGGAGTACTAAGGAAATCATTATTATTGGTATTTGAGAAATCACACAATTTGGTATTATCTTGCGCCATGGCAACAAGTAATCCAACACACAAACAAACAGAAAGGCAAAGGAAAAAAGGCAAACGGGAAATAGAGGAGGAGATTGGGAAAGAGAGGGCAAATAAAACGGCAAGGGTGAAGTGGGGGAGAGGAAAACGAGAGGCAAATGGCAAATAATGTAATGCGAGAGATAGGGATTGCGATGGGTACTTGGTATGCTTGACTTGCTTGTGTGAGCCTCCCCGGCAACGGCGCCAGAAATTCTTCTTGCTACCTCTTGAGCACTGCGTTGGATTTCCCCGAAGAGGAGAGGATGATGCAATAAAGTAGCATAAGTATTTCCCTCAGTTTTTGAGAACCAAGGTATCAATCCAGTAGGAGACCACGCACAAGTCCTCGTACCTACACAAAACGATAGCAACTCGCAACCAACGCTTAGGGGTTGTCAATCCATCCACGGTCACTTACGAGAGTGAGATCTGATAGAGATAATATTTTTGGTATTTTTGATAGATAGATGCAAAGTAAAAAGTAAAGGCAAAGTAAAAACAAAGCAAGTAAATAAAGTGATATAGATTGATATGATGAGAATAGACCCGGGGGCCATAGGTTTCACTAGTGGCTTCTCTCAAGAGCATAAATATTCTACGGTGGGTGAACAAGTTACTGTTGAGCAATTAACAGAATTGAGCATAGTTATGAGTATATCCAGGCAATGATCATGTATATAGGCATCACGTCCAAAACAAGTAGATCAAAACCATTCTGCATCTACTACTATTACTCCACTCATCGACCGCTATCCAGCATGCATCTAGAGTATTAAGTAAAACAGAGTAACAACGTAAGCAAGATGACATGATGTAGAGGGATAAATTCATGCAATATGATTAAAAACCCATCTTGTTATCCTCGATGGCAACAATACAATACGTGCCTTGCAACTCTTTCTGTCACTGAGTAAGGACACCGCAAGATTGAACCCAAAGCTAAGCACTTCTCCCATTGCAAGAACTACCAATCTAGTTGACCAAACCAAAAAGATAATTCGAAGAGACTTGCGAAGATAACTCAATCATACATAAAAGAATTCAGAGAAGAATCAAATATTTTCCATAGATAATACTGGATCATAAACCCACAATTCATCGGTCTCAACAAACACACCACAAAAAGAAGATTACATCGAATAGATCTCCACGAGAGAGGGGGAGAACATTGTATTGAGATCCAAAAAGAGAGAAGAAGCCATCTAACTACTAGCTATGGACCCGAAGGTCTGAAGTAAACTACTCACACTTCATCGGAGGGGCTATGGTGATGATGTAGAAGCCCTCCATGGTGGATGCCCCCTCCGGCGGAGCTCTGGAACAGGCCCCAAGATGGGATCTCGTGGGTACAGAAGGTTGCGGCGGTGGAATTAGGTTTTTGGCTCCTGTTCTGATCCTTCGGGGATACGTAGGTATATATAGGAGGAAGGAGTACGTCGGTGGAGCTCCGAGGGGCCCACGAGGTAGGGGGCGCGCCCAGGGGGGCGCCCTCCACCCTCGTGACCTCCTCGGGCACTGCTTGGAGTAGGGTTCAAGTCTCCTAGGTCACGTTCGGTTGGAAAATCGCGATCCCGAAGGTTTCATTCGGACTCCGTTTGATATTTTGTTTCTTCAAAATACTGAAAAAGGCAAAAAACAGCAATTCTGGGCTGGGCCTCCGGTTAATAGGTTAGTCCCAAAAGTAATATAAAAGTGGAAAATAAAGCCCAATATAGTCCAAAACAGTAGATAAAGTAGCATGGAGCAGTCAAAAATTATAGATATGTTGGAGACGTATCAGGGCCCTGCATGCCACCCGTAGTTGAACGATCAATCTTCTGTTTAGTACTTCAACATAGTTATTTCCTGGTAAGGATTCCCTCGTGTCACATCAAGTAAATCTTATTGATTTACTGTCTAAATCTTATTGATTTAATGTCATGTTTTCTTTCTTTTTGTGCAATTTTACGAAGCAGGTTTTGCCATGTGACATTCATCACAGAATAAACCGTTTGGTTTGCTCTACGATGGCTATTTTTGCAGGTTTCACTTCTTATGTTGTGTCAGTAATGAAGGCACTGTCCATCACTTATATTACTGGAAAAAATTGGATCAGTCTGTTGTTTGAGTAACCTATGATGAACTGCAGTTTGGTTTAACAAAAATGCCACAATTAGTCCTCGGTTTTAAAAGAAATGAAGAAAAAAACTGGATCACGGTCACGGAGCCTAGTCAAGTTAGAAATCTCATCATAGCAGATCAGACACGATCGCCGCTGTCTCGCACATCGGTACCACCTTCAACAACGGATCGAGCACCGGCAGTTGCTCTAGCACTGATAGCAGCAGCAACTCAGTCTGATCCAGCTGAGGATTGGGTACCGACCGCGTCAGCAGATCAGGTTGATCTACCGGAGGATCGGGCATCGACACCGGCACCTGCTCCGACACCAGCACCAGCTCTACAAGGAGCACCATCTCCGGCAGCAGCGGCGGCAATACGAGTCGCGCCGGTACGGGCACCAGCAACGGCTTCGGCACTTGCATCAACAGTTGCACTTGCATCTGCTCCGGCCCGTGCAGCGGCAACCGAACGAGCAGTTGCACCGGCAATAGACTGGGCTGCAGTTCGCACTTCATATACCAAAGTCCTTACAAAAACCGACATGTCCACCTTCTTGGTAAGCATTGGCCGCCCAAGTGCTTCGCTCTTTTTTCTTTCCATATTGTTTCACATGATTCACTGTGTTGATCTAACTGTTTGTGTATGTCTTCTTGTTTGGAAACAGAGAATTCCTAGAGCAACGAGGGAGTCGTTCAACAATCCGGACGACCGTGGCCAAGTTTCTCTTACCATGTGCAGCTTTGGTGTGAATGAACCTGCTCAATATACCATAAGTACAAAGGATGGTTGCATGATGATTGATGCTACAGGATGGTCAAGGTTCAAATCTAAATCATGCATTGCGGTAGGGGATGATGTCAAAATCAAACTTTCTCGGCAAGGAGAGCTCGTCCAAATCAACTTTGAAATCCTTCAGTAGTAGCACGCAATTGCCGAACTGATCTATCCTCCGAGAGATTTTGATGTAATAATCTGGCATGGTGAAACAAGTGTCCTGTGTGTATAAGTAGTACGACAGTATTATTTATCACATGGTATATCATTGATAGAATTGCAACTCTGATTGTTTGTTAGGAACTGTCGTTTGATTTCATTCCAACAGCTGTCGTGCTTTATTCAATTTTGTGTATTCGCCTTGCGATAGCATCTAAAACCAGCGATGTACCGATCGCTTGCAATATGAAAAGCGTTGGGGTAGAACACATGGGCCCCCCAACATGCAGGCCCACCGGTGCCCAAAGTCCAGAACCGTGAGCCTGTCTGAGTATTATATTCTCAGCTGAACCCCCGTAACGCCCGTGTGTTGCACGTAACATCAAGATGCATTTGTATGAGTATTTTATCTTGTGAGAGAAAAGGATGAACGAGGGAAGGCATTATTTGCAAATGTGGATAGGTATGTGGGTACCTTTTTGCAAATTGCCATAGTTTCCTTCCTATCCGTCACATATAAATCGAACGGCCTATATTGCAGGATGGCAGGCACACCATCATCACCAACTCGTCTATACTGTGTTAAAAAACTCTGCTTTTTATAATTATATATGTTATATATATTCCCCTTGATTTTTCTTATGTATAAAGTTGTGATATAAAAGATTTTTATATTTCTTTATAGAGGGAGTATCTCTCTGTCAAAAATATATTTATGTGTAACTAGTTACTCCTGTCTTTCTAATTCCTTTAGCTGATATGTGGGGCATCCGGCAACGGGGTCCACGTGCCATATGCACCAAATTAGGGTGCACAACTGCACGGTAGACACACCCCGGTCGTAGCGCCACAGTAATGCCCAATGAGCCGTCAAATCACAAAACCCCCCACCTTTTCAGCTTTAGCAGTAAGCTGGACGGACGAAGCAGCAATATTTCACTGGGCCTGAATCCCCTTCTCCCTCATCTGCTTGTTCAGAGAAAACCCCCTTAGGCGGTTGCATAGGGTTTTCTGTTGGAGAACCAGGTACGAATTCTTCATCCATCCCCGATAAATCCAAGTCCCTTGGTCGCGGGTAATCCTAGGATGGCAGTCACCGTCGTTGATGCATTTTTCTTCCTGCTGAATCTAGTGTGTTTCATTTGCAGTGCCCAAAGTGCGAGGACCCTACAGGTTTCTGCACCCTCGACGAGACGCCACACTTGTTCCTTCTCATCCTAACGCAGGATTTTAAAACGCGCACAGTATGTTCCTAGAATCCTCTTTTCTATCCGAGAGGGTGGGGTTTTTTGAACATGTTGTCGACTAATTTGGAAATTTGGATTGCTATATTTGGATAAAAGGTACTAGTATGATGGTCAACACTGACATGAAGGAGGAAATTATTTCTCGATTTGGACAGGGAATACATTGTGTTCTCATATTATTTTTCTTGCAGTGCATTATTTGCTCTGCCAGAACACATGTACTCAAGATGCTCGGCCTTGCCATAGCTGAATACGTGCTACCTCTTGAGCACTGCGTTGGATTTCCCCGAAGAGGAGTGGATGATGCAGCAAAGTAGCGTAAGTATTTCCTTCATTTTTTGAGAACCAAGGTATCAATCCAGTAGGAGACCACGCACAAGTCCCTCGTACCTACACAAAACGATAGCAACTCGCAACCAACGTGATTAGGGGTTGTCAATCCCTTCACGGTCACTTACGATAGTGAGATCTGATAGAGATGATAAATAATATTTTTGGTATTTTTGATAGATAGATGCAAAGTAAAAAGTAAAAACAAAGCAAGTAAATAAAGTGATAGAGATTGATATGATGAGAATAGACCCGGGGGCCATAGGTTTCACTAGTGGCTTCTCTCAAGAGCATAAGTATTCTACGGTGGGTGAACAAATTACTGTTGAGCAATTGACAGAATTGAGCATAGTTATGAGTATATCTAGGCAATGATCATGTATATAGGCATCACGTCCAAGACAAGTAGATCGAAACGATTCTGCATCTACTCCTATTACTCCACTCATCGACTGCTATCCAGCATGCATCTAGAGTATTAAGTAAAAACAGAGTAACGCCTTAAGCAAGATGACATAATGTAGAGGGATAAATTCATGCAATATGATAAAAAACCATCTTGTTATCCTCGGTGGCAACAATACAATACGTGCCTTGCAACCATTTCTGTCAGTGGGTAAGGACACCGCAAGATTGAACCCAAAGCTAAGCGCTTCTCCCATTGCAAGAACTACCAATCTAGTTGGCCAAACCAAAAAGGATAATTCGAAGAGACTTGCAAAGATAACTCAATCATACATAAAAGAATTCAGAGAAGAATCAAATATTTTCCACAGATAATACTGGATCATAAACCCACAATTCATCGGTCTCAACAAACACACCGCAAAAACAAGATTACATCGAATATATCTCCATGAGAGAGGGGGAGAACATTGTATTGAGATCCAAAAAGAGAGAAGAAGCCATCTAGCTACTAGCTATGGACCCGAAGGTCTGAAGTAAACTACTCACACTTCATCGGAGGGGCTATGGTGATGATGTAGAAGCCCTCCGTGGTGGATGCCCCCTCCGGCGGAGCTCCGGAACAGGCCCCAAGATGGGATCTCGTGGATACAGAAGGTTGCGGCGGTGGAATTAGGTTTTTGGCTCCTGTTCTGATCGGTTGGGGATACGTAGGTATATATAGGAGGAAGGAGTACGTTGGTGGAGCGTCGAGGGGCCCACGAGGTAGGGGTGCGCCCCGGGGGGCGCGCCCTCCACCCTCGTGACCGCCTCTGGCACTTCTTGGAGTAGGGTCCAAGTCTCCTGGATCACGTTCGGTTGGAAAATCACGATCCCGAAGGTTTCATTTCGTTTGGACTCTGTTTGATATTCTATTTCTTCGAAACACTGAAAAAGGCAAAAAACAGCAATTCTGGGCTGGGCCTCCGGTTAATAGGTTAGTCCCAAAAGTAATGTAAAAGTGGAAAATAAAGCCCAATATAGTCCAAAACAGTAGATAAAGTAGCATGGAGCAATCAAATATTATAGATACGTTGGAGACGTGTCAATACGCCATTTTAATGGTCACAGTGAAGACAAGCTATGGATATAAGTTCCGAGTTGGGTTCATGAACCAAGAAGATCGCTGCTTTTTTTATGGCCGAACTTGGATAACCCTTCTCAAGTGTTACAGACTGAAAGTTGGCACACGAATGTGGATGGAAATAGCAGAACCTGGTGTCATCTTCACTGCGATCTTCCACCTCGATGTTGTTCCAATTGTTCATCCATGTTAGTTTTGTATCTGGTTCTTGCTTGTTGCCTCGATTACTTCTTAATCCACGTATTTTGTCTAACTAATCACAATTTAACTTTATAAGTAGGAACGGATCTCTCACAAAGATGCTACTTCTAACTAATATTTTCTTATAATTGGTGGCACGTGTAGGTTTTTTCAGAGTTAAACAGGCTGCTTGTTTGTTATTCTGTAAGAACTCGACTGTTACTGATGGCACTGAAGTTGAATGGGACGACATCCACAAGTTCCTACACTTTATTGATCGTCTTGAGGTCCTTGTGGGTCGTTTCAATGGTGGAAGGCCACGTGGGATATGTGTACAACTGCTGCACTCATTGAACAGGTCCAACTGTGTCGAGAAACTTATGGTACGAGCTGTTTTCTGTTATATATGTTGTTCATAAACTATTGCTCATACACAATTTTACAGCTGTGATCTTCTTGAAACAGAAACTGCCCAGTTCTATTGTTCCTATACAGATGCCTGACCATGGTCGGGTCAGACTTGCGCTTGGTCACAACATGATGTTTATGTCGACCTACTCCATTCCCCTTGGAGGTGAAAAGATACTTATTCATGGGTGGTCTTAAATAATGAAGGCCCGTCCATCTTGGAGAATAGGACAGAAGATTATGTTCCTGCTTTTCCATGGCTCTAAAGCGAATATCCTATTTATTGACCACATTGCGAGATGAAGCCGCTTTTAGAAGGTTGTGGATGCGCGGGGTGGCGCTTGGGCCTTGTCATGGGGCTTGGAGGCCTCACCCTTGGTTAACTGTAGGCAAAGTAGCACAGTTCGAGGCGTGCTTTGTATGGTTGAACCTGTATAAGTACTCATACTGCTTTCAGCTATGGTTGTTAAGTGCCCCTACTGATTTCAGTTAAGGTTGTTAAGTACTCCTGCTGCTTTTACAGTCTGTCGTGTTTCTTCAGTCCTGTCTTCCTCCAGCCGCCAAAACCAAACCAACGCCGGCGGGGCCGCCTACTTCCGCCTCCCACGGCTGGCTACACCTCAGCGCACGCATCGCTGCCCCACCGTCTCCTAAATCATTAATGCCGACGTCTGAGGCCTCGCCGTCGTCCTTCGCGCACATGCCGTGGTGTCGCCCTCTCGCATTGTCAACATGGTCAACAAACAACATGAATCGGCAGAAGTACGTGGAGAGGATGATAGTAGGGGCCCACCATGTCCGCGTATGGAAAAAGAAAATGCTTCCTCCTGGTGGTTTCCTGACATCTGAGACCCACGACATTGTGAGCGTATATAGTCAATAGACAAGAGAACAACACGAGATCAGCTGACACCTGGGACGTAGCTGCTCAAGCAGTATTTTTTTGTTATTGTTGAGACGGAGCAGGGTTTCAATTGGGTTGGCCCGTCTAGCCTAGGAGTATATTTTATGTTCACCATATGACCAGCCCAACTATTTTTTTTCTTTGTGAAAATGAGCCCAGTTTATTTTTTCTGGAGAATACCCAATCCAGGCCTACTTATTTTTCTACGCCCTGATGGGCTGCAACTCTTTCAAGACGCCAGCAAATCTTGAAAGAAATATGAAATGGGTAGTAAATATAAAAACCAATGACAAATTGGCAGTTATTTTATAATTTCTGAATTTTTTCACATTTTCAGATTCCTATTTCACTGGGCTTTAACCTAATTTAAATATATCTTCAAAGTACTTTAAATCTGGCTCGACATTTCGGTATTAAAAATAGTTTGGAACCCACAAAAATATGTGAAATTTCGTTTAAATTTTTAACCCTGGCCCTGGCCAACAAAAAAATGGACTGCAATAAATTGCATAAGAAGTTGCAATGAGCTATATATAAATTATTAAAAAATAGGGAATGGTCTGACTTCTGGGCCTATTAAGTTGACGTGTATGCAAGATTTTTTTTAGTTATTATATACGTCGTGTTTCTTCAGTCTCTGATCTTCTTGCTCTAGCCGCCAAATCCAGAGCCGGCGGGACCGCCTGCTCCCGCCTCCCATGGACGGCTATGCTGCCGCGCAGGCCTCACTGCCCCTACTACTCCCACCGCTAGCCAGGGCATCCCTCTACTCACCCACACCCCCTGTTATTCTGCAGCGATGGCAGCCTCACACCGCAGCCGAACCACTGAACCCTCATACTCCTCTCCACGCGGGCTTCCACTGCCGCGTCTTCCCCGGCTCCGTGTCGTCCCCTTCCTAGGCCTCGCCGTCGTCCACCGCCCTGGTGCTCTCGGCGCGGCGTGGTCAATGTTGTTAAGGAATGACTTCCATCAGAAGAGTACTATACGTGGATAGGCCGACAGCTGGGTCCATGGTGGACGCAAGGAAGTGCCTCCTTATTACGCGCAAAATAATTATTCCTCCACCTGACATCAGGGACCCACCGGACTGGCCATCGTATTTCGTGAAAAAACGTTCCCCCCAGACTGCTGGGACCCACCAGCTACATCTTCGCATGCAAGGAAGTGCGTCCATATTACGGGCAAAAAAATGATTCGCCCCCCTGACTGCTGGGACCCACCAGCTACATCTTCGCACGCAAGGAAGTGCCTGACAGTCGGGACCCACCTGGCCAAAGCATACGTAGTGTTGTCATTCTGGTCGCTAATGTGTATATACATACTGGTCGATGAAGAGGCGTCATGTCTACCACACAACCTTCTTCTTGTAGACGTTGTTGGGCCTCCAAGTGCAGAGGTTTGTAGGACAGTAGCAAATTTCCCTCAAGTGGATGACCTAAGGTTTATCAATCCATAGGAGGCGTAGGATGAAGATGGTCTCTCTCAAACAACCCTGCAACCAAATAACAAAGAGTCTCTTGTGTCCCCAACACACCCAATACAATGGTAAATTGTATAGGTGCACCAGTTCGACGAAGAGATGGTGATACAAGTGCAATATGGATGGTAGATATAGGTTTTTGTAATCTGAAAATATAAAAACAGCAAGGTAACTAATGATAAAAGTGAGCGTAAACGGTATTGCAATGGTAGGAAACAAGGCCTAAGGTTCATACCTTCACTAGTGCAAGTTCTCTCAACAATAATAACATAATTGGATCATATAACTATCCCTCAACATGCAACAAAGAGTCACTCCAAAGTCACTAATAGCGGAGAACAAACGAAGAGATTATGGTAGGGTACGAAACCACCTCAAAGTTATCCTTTCTGCTCAATCTATTCAAGAGTCCGTAGTAAAATAACACGAAGCTATTCTTTCCATTCAATCTATCATATAGTTCATACTAGAATAACACCTTAAGACACAAATCAACCAAAACCCTAATGTCACCTAGATACTCCATTGTCACCTCAAGTATCTGTGGGCATGATTATACGATATGCATCACACAATCTCAGATTCATCTATTCAACCAACACAAAGTACTTCAAAGAGTGCCCCAAAGTTTCTACCGGAGAGTCAAGACGAAAACATGTGCCAACCCCTATGCATAGGTTCATGGGCGGAACCCGCAAGTTGATCACCAAAACATACATCAAGTGGATCACGTGATATCCCATTGTCACCACAGATAAGCACAGCAAGACATACATCAAGTGTTCTCAAATCCTTAAAGACTCAATCCGACAAGATAACTTCAAAGGGAAAACTCAATTCATCACAAGAGAGTAGAGGGGGAGAAACATCATAAGATCCAACTATAATAGCAAAGCTCGTGATACATCAAGATCGTGCCATAGAGAGAACACGAGAGAGAGAGAGATTAAACACATAGCTACTGGTACATACCCTCAGCCCCGAGGGTGAACTACTCCCTCCTCGTCATGGAGAGCGCCGGGATGATGAAGATTGCCACCGGTGATGGATTCCCCCTCTGGCAGGGTGCCGAAACGGGCTCCCGAGAGGTTTTTGGTGGCTACAGAGGCTTGCGACGGTGTAACTCCCGATCTATTGTTCGCTTCGATGTTTTTAGGGTATATGGGAATATATAGGCGAAAGAAGTCGGTCGGGGCAGCCTCGAGGGGCCCATGGGGGTGGAGGGCGCACCCAGAGGGTGGGTGCGCCCCCTATCTCATGGCCTCCTCGACGCTTCCCTGGCTTGCACTCCAAGTTCCCAGGATTGCTTCTGTTCCAAAAATAACTTTTCCGAAGGTTTCATTCCGTTTGGACTCCGTTTGATATTCGTTTTCTTTGAAACACTGAAATAGGCAAGAAAACAACAATATGGGCTGGGCATCCGGTTAATAGGTTAGTCCCAAGAATGATATAAAAGTGTAAAGTAAAGCCCATAAACATCCAAAACAGGTAATAGAATAGCATGGAACAATCAAAAATTATAGATATGTTGGAGACGTATCAAGCATCCCCAAGCTTAATTCCTGCTCGTCCTCGAGTAGGTAAATGATAAAAACAGAATTTTTGATGTGGAATGCTACCTAGCATAATTCTCAATGTAATTTTCTTTATTGTGGCATGAATGTTCAGATCCAAATGATTCAAAATAAAAGTTCATATTGACATAAGAAATAATAATACTTCAAGCATACTAATCAACGCAATCATGTCTTCTCAAAATAGCATGGCTAAAGAAAGTTATCCCTACAAAATCATATAGTCTGGCTATTGCTCTATCTTCATCACACAAAGTATTTAATCATGCACAACCCCGATGACAAGTCAAGCAATTGTTTCATACTTTAGTAATCTCAAACTTTTTCAACTTTCACGCAATACATGAGCGTGAGCCATGGACATAGCACTATATGTGGAATAGAATGGTGGTTGTGGAGAAGACAAAAAGGAGAAGATAGTCTCACATCAACTAGGCGTATCAATGGGCTATGGAGATGCCCATTAATAGATATCAATGTGAGTGAGTAGGGATTGCCATGCAACGGATGCACTAGAGCTATAAATGTATGAAAGCTTAACAAAAGAAACTAAGTGGTGTGCATCCAACTCGCTTGCTCACGAAGACCTAGGGCATTTTGAGGAAGCCCATCATTGGAATATACAAGCCAAATTCTATAATGAAAAATTCACACTAGTATATGAAAGTAACAACATAAGAGACTCTCTATCATGAAGATCATGGTGCTACTTTGAAGCACAAGTGTGGTAAAGAGGATAGTAGCATTGTCCCTTCTCTCTTTTTCTCTCATTTCTCTTTTTTTTCTTTTTTTCCTTTTTATTTTTCTCCCTTTTTTGGGCCTTTTTCTTTTTTTCTTTTTGGCCTTTCTCTTTTTTTCTCTTTTTTTTAATTTTTTTCATAAAGTCCGAAGTCTCATCCCAACTTCTGGGGGAATCATAGTCTCAATCATCCTTTCCTCGCTGGGACAATGCTCTAATAATGAAGATCATCACACTTTTATTTACTTACAACTCAAGATTACAACTCAACAAGATATGACTCTATATGAATGCCTCCGGCGGTGTACCGGGATATGTAATGAATCAAGAGCGACATGTATGAAAAGTATGAAGGTGGCCTTGCCACAAATACGATGTCAACTACATGATCATGCAAAGAGAAATATGACAATAATGATGCGTGTCATATAAACGGAATGGTGAAAAGTTGCATGGTAATATATCTCGGAATGGCTATGGAAATGCCATAATAGGTAGGCATGGTAGCTGTTTTGAGAAAGGTATATGGTGGGTGTATGGTACCGGCGAAAGTTGCGCGGCACAAGAGAGGCTAGCACTGGTAGAAGGTGAGAGTGTGTATAATCCATGGACTCAAAATTAGTCATAAGAACTCATATACTTATTGCAAAAAATCTACAAGTCATCAAAAACAAAGTACTATGCGCATGCTCCTAGGGGGATAGATTGATAGGAAAAGACCATCGCTCGTCCCCGACCGCCACTCATAAGGAAGACAATAAATAAATAAAAATTGTGCTCCAACTTCATCACAAAGCGGTTCACCATACGTGCATGCTATGGGAATCACAAACTTCAACACAAGCATTCTTTAAATTCATAATCACACAACTAGCATGACTTTAATATTGCCACCTCTAATATCTCAAAACAATTATCAAGTATCAAATTGATCATAGCATCCAATTCACTTTCTATGATAGTTTTTATTATACCCAACTTGGATGCCTACCATTCTAGGACCAAATTTATAACCATAGCAAATACCATGTTGTTCTAAAAGACTCTCAAAATAATATAAGTGAAGCATGAGAGATCTACAATTTCTACAAAATATAACCACCGCCGTGCTCTAAAAGATACAAGTGAAGCACTAGAGCAAATGACAAACTACTCTGAAAGATATAAGTGAATATCAATGAGTAGTCGAATAATTGTGCAACTATGTGAAGACTCTCTAACATTTAAGAATTTCAGATCTTGGTATTTTATTCAAACAGCAAGCAAAACAAAGAAAATAAAATGACGCTCCAAGCAAAACACATACCATGTGGTGAATAAAAATATAGCTCCAAGTAAAGTTACCGATGAACGAAGACGAAAGAGGGGATGCCATCCGGGGCATCCCCGAGCTTAGGCTCTTGGTTGTCCTTGAATATTACCTTGGGGTGCTTTGGGCATCCCCAAGCTTAGGCTCTTGCCACTCCTTATTCCATAGTCCATCGAATCTTTACCCAAAACTTGAAAACTTCACAACACAAAACTCAATAGAAACTCGTAAGCTCCGTTAGTGTAAGAAAATAAAACCACCACTTAGGTACTGTAATGAACTCATTCTAAATTCATATTGGTGTAATATCTACTGTATTCCAACTTCTCTATGGTTCATACCCTCCGATACTACTCATAGATTCATCAAAATAAGCAAACAACGCATAGAAAACAGAATCTGTCAAAAACAGAACAGTCTGTAGTAATCTGTATCAAACGTATACTTCTGGAACCCCAAAAATCCTATCAAATTAGTAAGTCCTAATAAATTTGTGTACCAATCCAGAGCGAAAAGAATAAGATCAGAAGCACGTTTCTGTGAATTCTCAAAACTAATTTACTGGGTGCAAAAGTTTCTGATTTTCAGCGGGATCAACACAATTATCACTGTAAGCTATCCTAAAGGTCTTACTTGGCACTTTATTGAAACAAAAGCTATAAAACATGATTACTACATTAGCATAATCATGTGGACACACAAAAACAGTAAGGGTAAATATTGGGTTGTCTCCCAACAAGCGCTTTTCTTTAATGCCTTTCTATCTAGGCATGATGATGACAATGATGCTCACATAAAAGTTAAGGATTGAAACATAATGGGAGCATCATGAAGCATATGACTAGCACATTTAAGTCTAACCCTCTTACTATGCATAGGGATTTTGTGAGCAAATAACTTATGGGAACAATAATCAACTAGCATAGGAGGGCAAAACAAGCATAGCTTCAAGATTTTCAACACATAGAGAGGAAACTTGACATTATTGCAATTCCTACAAGCATATGTTCCTCCCTCATAATAATTTTCAGTAGCATCATGAATGAATTCAACAATATAACCAGCACCTAAAGCATTCTTTTCATGATCTACTTGCATAGAAAATTTACTACTCTCCACATAAGCAAATTTCTTCTCATGAATAGTAGTGGGAGCGATCTCAACAAAATAATTATCATGTGAGGCATAATCCAATTGAAAACTAAAATCATGATGACAACTTTCATGGTTATCATTATTCTTAATAGCATACAAGTCATCACAATAATCAACATAGGTAGCAACTTTGTTCTCATAATCAATTGGAACCTCTTTCGAAATAGTGGATTCATCACTAAATCAAGTCATGACCTCTCCAAATCCACTTTCATCACAATAAGATTCAACATCTTCCAAAATAGTGGGATCACTACTTCCTAAAGTTGACACTCTTCCAAACCCACTTTCATCAATATAATCATCATAAATAGGAGGCATGCTATCATCAAAATAAATTTGCTCATCGAAACTTGGGGGACAAAAAATATCATCTTCATCAAACATAGCTTCCCCAAGCTTGTGGCTTTGCATATCATTAGCATCATGGATATTCAAGGAATTCATACTAACAACGTTTCAATCATGCTCATCATTCACATATTTTATGCCAAGCATTCTATGTAATTCTTCTTCTAGCACTTGAGCATAATTTTCCTTTTCATCATACTCGCGAAAGATATTAAAAAGATGAAGCATATGAGACAAACTCAAATCCATTTTTTTAGTTTTGTTTTGTAAACTAAACTAGTGATAAAACAAGAAACAAAAAGATTCGATTGCAAGATCTAAAGATATACCTTCAAGCACTCAACTCCCCGGCAACGGCGCCAGAAAAGAGCTTAGTTGACGGGGTGTGAGTGCCGCTTACCTAGCATCCCCGGCAACGGCGCCAGAAAAGAGCTTGATGTCTACTATACGTTGTTAAGGAATGACTTCCATTAGAAGAGTACTATACGTGGATAGGCTGACAGCTGGGTCCACGGTGGACGCAAGGAAGTGCCTCCTTATTACGCGCAAAATAATTATTCCTCCACCTGACATCAGGGACCCACCGGACTGGCCATCGTATTTCGTGAAAAAACATTCCCCCCAGACTGCTGGGACCCACCAGCTACATCTTCGCATGCAAGGAAGTGCGTCCATATTACGGGCAAAAAAATGATTCGCCCCCCTGACTGCTGGGACCCACCAGCTACATCTTCGCACGCAAGGAAGTGCCTGACAGTCGGGACCCACCTGGTCAAAGCATACGTAGTGTTGTCATTCTGGTCGCTAATGTGTATATACATACTGGTCGATGAAGAGGCGTCATGTCTACCACACAACCTTCTTCTTGTAGACGTTGTTGGGCCTCCAAGTGCAGAGGTTTGTAGGACAGTAGCAAATTTCCCTCAAGTGGATGACCTAAGGTTTATCAATCCATAGGAGGCGTAGGATGAAGATGGTCTCTCTCAAACAACCCTGCAACCAAATAACAAAGAGTCTCTTGTGTCCCCAACACACCCAATATAATGGTAAATTGTATAGGTGCACTAGTTCGGTGAAGAGATGGTGATACAATTGCAATATGGATGGTAGATATAGGTTTTTGTAATCTGAAAATATAAAAACAGCAAGGTAACTAATGATAAAAGTGAGCGTAAACAGTATTGCAATGGTAGGAAACAAGGCCTAAGGTTCATACTTTCACTAGTGCAAGTTCTCTCAACAATAATAACATAATTGGATCATATAACTATCCCTCAACATGCAACAAAGAGTCACTCCAAAGTCACTAATAGCGGAGAACAAACGAAGAGATTATGGTAGGGTACGAAACCACCTCAAAGTTATCCTTTCTGCTCAATCTATTCAAGAGTCCGTAGTAAAATAACACGAAGCTATTCTTTCCGTTCAATCTATCACAAAGTTCATACTAGAATAACACCTTAAGACACAAATCAACCAAAACCCTAATGTCACCTAGATACTCCATTGTCACCTCAAGTATTTGTGGGCATGATTATACGATATGCATCACACAATCTCAGATTCATCTATTCAACCAACACACAGTACTTCAAAGAGTGCCCCAAAGTTTCTACCGGAGAGTCAAGACGAAAACGTGTGCCAACCCCTATGCATAGGTTCATGGGCGGAACCCGCAAGTTGATCACCAAAACATACATCAAGTGGATCACGTGATATCCCATTGTCACCACAGATAAGCACGGCAAGACATACATCAAGTGTTCTCAAATCCTTAAAGACTCAATCCGACAAGATAACTTCAAAGGGAAAACTCAATTCATCACAAGAGAGTAGAGGGGGAGAAACATCATAAGATCCAACTACAATAGCAAAGCTCGCGATACATCAAGATTGTGCCATAGAGAGAACACGAGAGAGAGAGAGAGATTAAACACATAGCTACTGGTACATACCCTCAACACCGAGGGTGAACTACTCCCTCCTCATTATGGAGAGCGCCGGGATGATGAAGATGGCCACCGGTGATGGATTCCCCCTCCGGCAGGGTGCCGGAACGGGCTCCCGAGAGGTTTTTGGTAGCTAAAGAGGCTTGTGGCGGCGGAACTCCCGATCTATTGTTTGCTTCGATGTTTTTAGTGTATATGGGAATATATAGGCGAAAGAAGTCGGTCGGGGGAGCCTCGAGGGGCCCACGAGGGTGGAGGGCGCGCCCCCCTATCTCGTGGCCTCCTTGACGCTTCCCTGGCTTACACTCCAAGTTCCCAGGATTGCTTCTGTTCCAAAAATAACTTTTCCGGAGGTTTCATTCCGTTTGGACTCCGTTTGATATTCCTTTTCTTCGAAACACTGAAATAGGCAAGAAAACAGCAATATGGGTTGGGCCTCCGGTTAATAGGTTAGTCCCAAAATGATATAAAAGTGTAAAGTAAAGCCCATAAACATCCAAAACAGGTAATATAATAGCATGGAACAATCAAAAATTATAGATACATTGGAGACGTATCAAGGCACGCATGTGTCGTAGTGGAGGAGCGCATGTAGCATGTGCACGTACATACAACGGACAGGGTGCAAGAAAGTAAATACGGCCACGTACGAACATACGGGCGGGGTCTCAAACGCCTACTCGCGCATACGTACGGCCAGGGCTCATGTACATGGCTGGGTCGGAATGGAGAAACTGCGTTGTCGTCATATTCATGGGGAGCCAACCGGCTGGGTCAGAATGGAATGCATCGCGTGTTCATCGAGAGGGCTTGGACGGAACAGCCGATGGAAACAAGGCCAGGCGTACCGTAGAACGGAGGAAACTGCCTTGTGTTCGACCAACCACGGTCAAAACGAGATCATGTTCATCGGGGGGGTCTGGCGTACCACAAAATAGAGGAAACGGACTTCTGTTGGACCTCCTACGGTCAAAACGGGGTCCTGTTGATCGGGAGGGGTGTGGCGTACCGCAAAACGAAGGAAACGGACTTGTGTTTGAGCGCTACGGTCGAAACGGGGGTCCTGTTCATCGGGAGGGGTGTGGCGTACCGCAAAACCGGACTCCACGGGATACTGTTCATCTCCACCGTCGACCTCCTCCAGCCTCCACGGGCTACTTTTCATCCACCGTCGACCTCCTCCAGCCTCCACCTGTGACTGTTCATCCACAGGCTCCTGTTCATCCAGCCTCCACCGCGCGCTCCTCCACCGGCTACTGTTCAACCAGCCCTCTCCACAGGGTCCTGTTCAACCACCCCTCCACAAGCTACTGTTCATCTAGCCCTCCACCGGCTACTGTTCAACCAGCCCTCCATGGGGTCGTCCTATTCATCCACGAGGTCCTGTTCATCCACCCCCAGACGGCTCAATCAGGGTCATGTTCATCCACCCCCAACTGGCTCGATCCGGGTCCTGTTCATCCACCCCCAACCGGCTCGATCGGGGTCCTGTTCATCCACAGGCAACACCACGGGGTCCTGTTCATCCACCCTCACCGGGAACTGTTCATTCAAAAAACCCCAACAACGCTCACTGTTCATCAAGGGAAGGAGGCAGCAGGGTTCGATCGGCTTCAGTTAGCAGCAGTAGCGAAGGAATCACTCGGGTTCAGTAACATAGCTAGTGCAATCGCTCGGGTTCAGTTAGAGCCCAACGCCTCGCACACACGCGTACGTGTACGAGAGAAACGCGCATCGCTCGGTGCTACGTCTTGAGCTTGCGTTGGTTTTCCTCGAAGAGGAGAGGGTGATGCAGCGATAGTAGCGTAAGTATTTCCCTCAGTTTTTGAGAACCAAGGTATCAATCCAGTAGGAGGCTCCTCAAAAGTCCCACGCACCTACACAAACAAACTGAGAACTCGCAACCAACGCAATAAAGAGGTTGTCAATCCCTTCACGGCCACTTGCGAAAGTGAGATCTAATAAAGATAGTAAGATAAGATAAATATATTTTTGGTATTATATAATATATATATATGCAAAAAGTAAAGATGCAAATAAAGGTAGATTGAAAGCAAATATGATAAGAGATAGACCCCGGGGCCATAGGTTTCACTGGTGGCTTCTCTCAAGATAGCATAAGTATTGCGGTGGGTGAACAAATTACTGTCGAGCAATTGATAGAAAAGCGCATAGTTATAAGATTATCTAGGCATGATCATGTATATAGGCATCACGTCCATAAGAAGTAGACCGACTCCTGCCTACATCTACTACTATTACTCCACACATCGACCGACTCCTGCCTGCATCTAGAGTATTAAGTTCAAAAGAACAGAGTAACGCATTAAGCAAGATGACATGATGTAGAGGGATAAACTCAAGCAATATGATATAAACCCCATCTTGTTATCCTCGATGGCAACAATACAATACGTGCCTTGCAACCCTTTCTGTCACTGGGTAAGGACACCGCAAGATTGAACCCAAAGCTAAGCACTTCTCCCATGGCAAGAAAGATCAATCTAGTAGGCCAAACCAAACTGATAATTCGAAGAGACTTGCAAAGATAACTCAATCATACATAAAAGAATTCAAAGAAGATTCAAATATTATTCATAGAGAAACTTGATCATAAACCCACAATTCATCGGATCTTGACAAACACACCGCAAAAAGAGTTTACATCGAATAGATCTCCACAAGAGAGGGGGGAACATTGTATTGAGATCCAAAAAGAGAGAAGAAGCCATCTAGCTAATAACTATGGACCCGTAGGTCTTTGGTAAACTACTCACAACTCATCGGAGGGGCAAGGATGTTGATGTAGAAGGCCTCCGTGGTCGATTCCCCCTCCGGCAGAGTGCCGGCAAAGGCTCCATGATAAGATCTCGCGGATACAAAAGGTTACGGTGGTGGAAATTGCGTTTCGTTGTGCCCTGGATGTTTTTGGGGTACGTAGGTATATATAGGAGGAAGAAGTACGTCGGTGGCTGCCCGAGGGGCCCACGAGACAGGGGGCGCGCCCTACAGGGGGGGGGGGCGGCCTCCTATCTCATGGGAGCCTCAGCAGCTTCTTGGCTTGCACTCCAAGTCCTCTGGATCACGTTCCTTCCAAAAATCACGCTCCCGAAGGTTTCATTCCGTTTGGACTCCGTTTGATATTCCTTTTCTTTGAAATACTGAAATAGGCAAAAAAACAGCAATATGGGCTGGGCCTCCGGTTAGTAGGTTAGTCCCAAAAATGATATAAATGTGTAAAATAAAGCCCATAATCATCCAAAAGGGGTAATATAATAGCATGGAACAATCAAAAATTATAGATACGTTGGAGACGTATCAAGCATCCCCAAGCTTAATTCCTGCTCGTCCTCGAGTAGGTAAATGATAAAAAGAGAATTTTGAAATGGAATGCTAACTAGCATAATTCGTAATGTAATTTTCTTTATTGTGGCATGAATGTTCAGATCCAAATGATTCAAAATAAAAGTTCATATTGATAAAATAAATAGTAACACTTCAAGCATACTAATCAATGTAATCATGTCTTCTCAAAATAACATGGCAAAAGAAAGTTGATCCCTACAAAATCATATAGTTAGGCTATGCTTCATTTTCGTCACACAAAGATGTTCCCAACTTCTATACCCTTGATGACAAGCCAAGCAATTGCTTCATACTTAAATAATCTCAAAAAAAATTCAACCTTCATGCAATACATGAGCGTGAGCCATGGATATAGCACTATGGGTGGAATAGAATATGATGATGGGGATTGTGTGGAGAAGACAAAAAAGAAGAAAGTCTCACATTGACGAGGATAATCAACGGGATATGGAGATGCCCATCAATTGATGTCAACATCAGGAGTAGGGATTGCCATGCAACGGACGCACTAGAGCTATAAATGAATGCTCAACAAAATAAAACTAGTGGGTGTGCATCCAACTTGCTTGCTCACGAAGACCTAGGGCATTTGAGGAAGCCCATCGTAGGAATATACAAGCCAAGTTCTATAACAAAAAATTCCCACTAGTATGAAAAAGACAACTTATGAGACTCACTATATGAAGAACAATGGTGCTACTTTGAAGCACAATATATGAGACTCACTACATGAAGAACAAGGTGCTACTTTGAAGCACAAGTGTGGAAAAACAGATAGTAACATTGCCCTTTTTATTTATTTGTTTTTTCTCTCTTTTTTCTTTTTTTTCTTTTTTTCTTCTTTTTTTTCTCTAGGCCTTTCTTTTTTTTCCTTTTTTTCTTTTTGGCCTTTCTTTTTTTTTTCCTTTTTTTCTTTGGGCAATGTTCTAATAATGATGATCATCACACTTCTATTGATTACAACAAAAGAATTACAACTCGAAACTAGAACAAGATATGACTCTATATGAATGCCTCCGGCGGTGTACCGGGATGGTGCAATGAATCAAGAGTGACATGTATGAAAAAATATGCATGGTGGCTTTGCCACAGATACAATATCAACTACATGATCATGCAATGGCAATATGACAAAAGTAAAGTATGTCATGATGATGATAAACGGAACGGTGGAAAGTTGCATGGCAATATATCTCGGAATGGCTATGGAAATGCCATAATAGGTAGGTATGGTGGCTGTTTTGAGGAAGATATAGGGAGGTTTATGTGTGATAGAGCATATCGTATCACGGGGTTTGGATGCACCGGCGAAGATTGCACCAACTCTCAAGGTGAGAAAGGGCAATGCATCGGTACCGAAGTGGCTAGCAAAGGCGGAAAGGTAAAAGTGTGTATAATCCATGGACTCAACATTAGTCAAAAGAACTCATATACTTATTGCAAAAATTTAGAAGTCATCAAAAACCAAGTACTACGCGCATGCTCCAAGGGGGGTAGATTGGTAGGAAAAGACCATCGCTCGTCCCCGACCGCCACTCATAAGGATGCACAAGCCAGGTACACTTCATGTTTCAAATTTGTTACACAACTTTAACCATACGTGCATGCTACGGGACTTGCTAACTTCAACACAAGCATTCTTTAAATTCATAATCACCCAACTAGCATGACTTTAATATCACTACCTCCATATCTCAAAACAATATCAAGTATCAAATTGACCATAGCATCCAATTCACTTTCTATGATAGTTTTTTTATACCCAACTTGGATGCCTACCATTCTAGGACCAATTTTATAACCATAGAAAATACCATGCTGTTCTAAGAGACTCTCAAAATAGTATAAGTGAAGCATGAGAGACTAGTAATTTCTCCAAAATTAAGACACCACCGTGCTCTAAAAGATATAAGTGAAGCACTAGAGCAAAAACTATCAAGCTCAAAAGATATAAGTGAAGCACATAGAGTATTCTAGCAAATTCTAATCAAATAGGCTTCTCTCAAAAGGTGTGTACAGAAAGGATGATTGTGCTAAACTAAAAAGCAACGACTAATATAATACACGATGCTCCAAGCAAAACACATATCATGTGGCGAATAAAAATATAGCTCCAAGTAAAGTTACCAATGAACGAAGACGAAAGAGGGGATGCCTTCCCGGGGCGTCCCCAAGCTTAGGATTTTGGCTATTCTTGAATATCTTGGGGTGCCTTGGGCATCCCAAAGCTTAGGCTCTTGCCACCCTTTATTCCATAGTCCATAAAGGCTTTACCCAAAACTTGAAAACTTCACAACACAAAACTCAACAGGAAATCTTATAAGCTCCGTTAGTGAAAGAAAACAAAACCACCACATAAGGTACTGCAATGAACTCATTCTTTATTTACTTTGGTGTTAAACCTACTGTATTCCAACTTCTCTATGGTTTATAAACTAATTTACTAGCCATAGATGCATTGAAATAAGCAAACAACACACGAAAAACAGAACAGTCTGTAGCAATCTGTAACTAACGCAAACTTATGGAATTCTAACAATCCTACCAAAATAGGAAGTCCTGGAAAATTTGTTTATTGAACAGAAGAAAAAAATCAACTCAAAAGCACGTTCTTGTGATTTAACAAAATTATATTCGTGCGCGCAAAGTTTCTATTTTTCAGCAGAATCAAATCAACTATCATCGTAGGTTATCCTATAGGTTCTACTTGGCACAAACACTAATTAAAAGATAAAAACACATCTAAACATAAGATAGATGCAAGATTTATTACTAAACAGGATCAAAAACAAAAAACATAAAGAAAATTGGGTTGCCTCCCAACTAGCGCTATCGTTTAACGCCCCTAGCTAGGCATAAAAGCGAAGATAGATCTAACGAGTGCCCTCTTTGGCACTAAATTCATAAGTAGCCCGCATGATAGATTCATAAGGTAATTTGAATTTCTTTCTTGGAAAGTGCTCCATGCCTCTCTTTAATGGAAATTGGAATCTAATATTCCCTTCCTTCATATCAATAATCGCGCCAATCGTTCTAAGGAAAGGTCTACCAAGAATAATAGGGCAAGAACGATAAAATCCATGGCACCAAATTTCTATTTGCAACAATGAGAACATCATTGATCCTTCCCATTGGCTTTTTAATGGTGGAATCCGCAAGGTGCAATTTAAAGAGCAATCATCAAGATCATGGAAACCTAGAATATCACATAAAGTTTTCGGAATCGTGGAAACACTAGCACCCAAATCACACAAAGCAAAACACTCATAATCTTGAATTCTAATCTTTATAGTAGGTTCCCACTCATCATTAAGTTTTCTGGGTATAGAAACTTCCAAATTAAGTTTTTCATCATAAGATTGCATCAAGGCATCAACGATATGTTTAGTAAAATCTTTATTTTGACTATAAGCATGAGGAGAATTAACAACGGATTGCAACAAGGAAATACAACCTTTTAAAGAGCAATTATCATAATCAAATTCCTTGAAATCCGAGATAGTAGGTTCAATGTTATTAGGAGTTGAGGACTCTCCAATCTCACTTTTACCAAATTTAGCATCAAGATCTAAAGACTCCGAATTCTTGGGATGCCTTCTAGTCAAAGTTGATTCATCATCAGTCCCATAATCATCAAAATTCATATTTCAAAACATAGATCTAATAGGAGACGCATCAATAACTTTAAGATCCTCATCATTATTTTCATGGAACTTTTTTGGTTTAGCGGCCATCTTATTGACTAAGGTGGCTTGCTTATCAGAAATTTTGGCTATAGTATTTTCAAGACTGGTAATTTGAGCATTAACACCATAAAATTCTTTATTCATATCATCAAGCTCTTTGTTCATAAACCCCAAAAAAACATTTTGTTCCTTAAGCTCTTTTCTAAAGAAATTATTATGCTCAAATTGCAAATTCATAAAGCTTCTAATATTTGATTCAATCTCATCCATCCTTCTGAGAAGGTGGTCAGGACCCTTAGGCGAAGCCATAAAGTCAAACAAGCACACAAGCACACAGAAAAAAGGCAAGCGAAAAGAGAGGACGAGATTGGGAAAGAGAGGGCGAATAAAACGGCAAGGGTGAAGTGGGGGAGAGGAAACGAGAGGCAAATGGCAAATAATGTAAATGCGAGGGAGATGGGTTTGTGATGGGTACTTGGTATGTCTTTGAAAGAAATATGCCCTAGAGGCAATAATAAAGTTATTATTTATTTCCTTATTTCATGATAAATGTTTATTATTCATGCTAGAATTGTATTAACCGGAAACATAATACATGTGTGAATACATAGACAAACTTAATGACACTAGTATGCCTCTACTTGACTAGCTCATTAATCAAAGATGGTTATGTTTCCTAACCATAGACATGAGTTGACATTTTATTAACGGGATCACATCATTAGTAGAATGATGTGATTGACTCGGCCCATTCCGTTAGCTTAGCACTTGATCGTTTAGTATGTTGCTATTGTTTTCTTCATGACTTATACATGTTCCTATGACTATGAGATTATGCAACTCCCGTTTACCGGAGGAACACTTTGTGTGCTACCAAACATCATAACGTAACTGGGTGATTATAAAGGAGCTCTACAGGTGTCACCGAAGGTACATGTTGAGTTGGCGTATTTCGAGATTAGGATTTGTCACTCCGATTGTCGGAGAGGTATATCTGGGCCCACTCAGTAATGCACATCACTATAAGCCTTGCAAGCATTGTAACTAATGAGTTAGTTGCGGGATGATGTATTACGGAACGAGTAAAGAGACTTGCCGGTAATGAGATTGAGCTAGGTATTGAGATACCGACGATCAAATCTCGGGTAAGTAACATACCGATGACAAAGGGAACAACGTATGTTGTTATGCGGTTTGACCGATAAAGATCTTCATAGAATTTGTAGGAGCCAATATGAGCATCCAGGTTCCGCTATTGGTTATTGACCGGAAACGTGTTTCGGTCATGTCTACATTGTTCTCAAACCCGTAGGGTCCGCACGCTTAAGGTTTCGATGACAGTTATATTATGAGTTTATAAGTTTTGATGTACCGAAGGAGTTCGGAGTCCCGGATGAGATCGGAGACATGACGAGGAGTCTCAAAATGGTCGAGACATAAAGATCGATATATTGGACGACTATATTCGGACATCGGAAGGGTTCGTAGTGATTCGGGTATTTTCGGGGGTACCGGGGAGTTACGGGAATACGAGGAAGAAGCAATGGGCCTCATGGGCCAAGTGGTGGAAGAGAGGAGGCAGGGCGCGCGGCCCCCCTAGCCCAAACCGAATTGGACTAGGGGGCCGGCCCCTCTTTCCTCCTTTTCCTCCCTCTCCTTCCTTCTCCTTCTCCTTCCCTTCCTTCCCCTCTCCTAGTTGGACAAGGAAAGGAGGGAGTCCTACTCCCGGTGGGAGCAGGACTCCTCCTGGTGCGCCCCTCCTGGCCGGCCGCCCCTTCCCCCTTGCTCCTTTATATACGGGGGCAGGGGGCACCTCTAGACACAAGTTGATCTTCGTGATCGTTCCTTAGCCGTGTGCGGTGCCCCCCTCCACCAGATTCTGCCTCGGTCATATCGTAGCGGTGCTTAGGTGAAGCCCTGCATCGGTAGAACATCATCACCATCACCACGTCGTCGTGCTGACGGAACTCTTCCCCGACACCCTGCGGGATCGGAGTCCGGGGATCGTCATCGAGCTGAACGTGTGCTAGAACTCGGAGGTATCGTAGTTTCGGTGCTTGATCGGTCGGGCCGTGAAGACGTACGACTACATCAACCGCGTTGTTCTAACGCTTCCGCTTTCGGTCTACAAGGGTACGTGGACAACACTCTCCTCTCTCGTTGCTATGCATCACCATGATCTTGCGTGTGCGTAGGAAAATTTTGAAATTACTATGTTCCCTAACGGTGGCATCCGAGCCAGGTTTTATGCGTAGATGTCATATGCACGAGTAGAACACAAGTGAGTTGTGGGCGATACAAGTCATACTGCTTACCAGCATGTCATACTTTGGTTCAGCGGTATTGTGAGATGAAGCGGCCCGGACCGACATTACGCGTACGCTTACGCGAGACTGGTTTCACCGTTACGAGCACTCGTTGCTTAAAGGTGACTGGCAGGTGTCCGTCTCTCTCACTTTAGTTGAACCGAGTGTGGCTACGCCCGGTCCTTGCAAAGGTTAAAACAACACTAACTTGATGAACTATCGTTGTGGTTTTGATGCGTAGGTAAGAACGGTTCTTGCTCAGCCCGTAGCAGCCACGTAAAATTTGCAACAACAAAGTAGAGGACGTCTAACTTGTTTTTGCAGGGCATGTTGTGATGTGATATGGTCATGATGTGATGCTAAATTTTATTGTATGAGAGGATCATGTTTTGTAACCGAGTTATCGGCAACTGGCAGGAGCCATATGGTTGTCGCTTTATTGTATGAATGCAAACGCCTTGTAATTGCTTTACTTTATCACTAAGCGGTAGCGATAGTCGTAGAAGCAATAGATGGCGTAACGACAACGATGCTACGATGGAGATCAAGGTGTCGCGCCGGTGATGATGGTGATCACGACGGTGCTTCAGAGATGGAGATCACAAGCACAAGATGAAGATGGCCATATCATATCACTTATATTGATTGCATGTGATGTTTATCCTTTATGCATCTTATCTTGCTTTGATTGACGGTAGCATTTTAAGATGATCTCTCACTAAATTATCAAGAAGTGTTCTCCCTGAGTATGCACCGTTGCGAAAGTTCTTCGTGCTGAGACACCACGTGATGATCGGGTGTGATAGGCTCTACGTTCAAATACAACGGGTGCAAAACAATTGCACACGCGGAATACTCAGGTTAAACTTGACGAGCCTAGCATATACAGATATGGCCTCGGAACACAGAGACCGAAAGGTTGACCGTGAATCATATAGTAGATATGATCAACATAGTGATGTTCACCATTGAAAACTACTCCATCTCACGTGATGATCGGACATGGTTTAGTTGATTTGGATCACGTGATCACTTAGATGACTAGAGAGATGTCTGTCTAAGTGGGAGTTCTTAAGTAATATGATTAATTGAACTTAAATTTATCATGAACTTAGTCCTGGTAGTATTTTGCAAATTATGTTGTAGATCAATAGCTCGCGTTTTTGTTTTCATATGTTTATTTTGATATGTTCCCAGAGAAAATTGTGTTGAAAGATGTTAGTAGCAATGATGCGGATTGGATCCGTGATCTAAGGTTTATCCTCATTGCTACATAGAAGAATTATGTCCTTGATGCACCGCTAGGTGACAGACCTATTGCAGGAGCAAAAGCAGACGTTATGAATGTTTGGCTAGCTCAATATGATGACTACTTGATAGTTTAGTGCACCATGCTTAACGGCTTAGAATCGGGACTTCAAAGACGTTTTGAATGCCATGGACCATATGAGATGTTCCAGGAGTTGAAGTTAATATTTCCAGCAAATACCCGAGTTGAGAGAAATGAAGTCTCCAACAAGTTCTACAGCTAAAAGATGGAGGAGAATCACTCAACTAGTGAGCATGTGCTCAGATTGTCTGGGTACTTCAATCGCTTGAATCAAGTGGGAGTTAATCTTCCAGATAAGATAGTGATTGACAGAATTCTCTAGTCACCATCACTAAGTTACTAGAACTTCGTGATGAACTATAGTATGGAAGGGATGACGAAAACCATTCCCGAGCTCTTCGTGATGTTGAAATCGACGAAGGTAGAAATCGAGAAAGAGCATCAAGTGTTGATGATTGACAAGACCACTAGTTTCAAGAAAAGGGCAAAGGGAAAGAAAGGGAAACTTCAAGTAGAATGGCAAACAAGTTGTCACTCCCGTGAAGAAGCCCAAAGCTGGACCAAAGCCTGAAACTGAGCGCTTACACTGCAAAGGGAATGGTCACTGGAAGCGGAAATATCCTGAATATTTGGTGGATAAGAAGGATGGCAAAGTGAACAAGGGTATATTTGATATACAGGTTATTGATGTGTGCCTTACTAGTGTTTATAGTAGCCCTTGAGTATTTGATACTTGTTCGGTTGCTAAGATTAGTAACTCGAAACAGGAGTTACATAATAAACAGAGACTAGTTGAAGGGCAAGTGTCGATGAGAGTTGGAAGTAGTTCCAAGGTTGATATGATCATCATCGCACACTCCCTATACTTTTGGGATTAGTGTTAAACCTAAATAAATGTTATTTGGCGTTTGTGTTGAGCATGAATATGATTTGATCATGTTTATTGCAATACGGTTATTCATTTAAAGTAAGAGAATAATTGTTGTTCTATTTACATGAATAAAACCTTCAAATGGTCATACACCCTACGAAAATAGTTTATTGGATCTCGATCGTAGTGATACACATATTCATAATATTGATGCCAAAAGATGCAAAGTTAATAATGATAGTGCAACTTATTTGTGGCACTGTCGTTTGGGTCATATCGGTGTAAAGCGCATGAAGAAACTCCATAAAGATGGATTTTCGGAATCACTTGGTTATGAATCATTTGATGCTTGCGAATCGTGCCTTTTGGGCAAGATGACTAAAACTCCGTTCTCCGGAACAATGGAACGAGCTACTGACTTATTGGAAATAATACATACCAATGTATGCGATCCGATGAGTGTTAAGGCTCGCGGCGTGTATCGTTATTTTCTGATCTTCATAGATGATTTGAGCAGATATGGGTATATCTACTTGATGAAACATAAATCTGAAACATTTGAAAAGTTCAAAGAATTTCAGAGTGAAGTGGATTGTAACAAGAAAAATAAAGTTTCTATGATCTGATCGTGGAGATGAATATTTGAGTTACGAGTTTGGTCTTCATTTGAAATAATGTGAAACAGTTTCGCAACTCACGCCACCTGGAACACCACAATGTAATGGTGTGTCCGAACGTCATAATCGTACTTTACTAGATATGGTGCGATCTATGATGTCTCTTATCGGTTTACCACTATCGTTTTGGGGTTGTGCATTAGAGACAGCTGCATTCACGTTTAATAGGGCACCATCTAAATCCGTTGAGACGACACCGTATGAACTATGGTTTAGCAGTAAACCTAAGGTGTTATTTCTTAAAGTTTGGGGCTGCGATGCTTATGTGAAAAAGCTTCAACCTGATAAGCTCGAACCCAAATCGGAGAAGTGCGTATTCATAGAATACCCAAAGGAAATTGTTGGGAACACCTTCTATCACAGATCTGAAGGCAAAATATTTGTTGCTAAAATGGATCCTTTCCAGAGAAGGAGTTTCTCTCGAAAGAAGTGAGTGGGAGGAAAGTAGAGCTTGATAAGGTAATTGTACCTTCTCCCGAATTGGAAAGTAGTTCATCACAGAAATCAGTTCCAGTGATTCCTACACCAATTAGTGAGGAAGTTAATGATGATGATCATGAAACTCCAGATTAAGTTACTACAGAACCTCGTAGGTCTTCCAGAGTAAGATCCGCACCAGAGTGGTACGGTAATCCTATTCTGGAGGTCATGTTACTTGACCGTGGCGAACCTACGAACTATGAGGAAGCGATGATGAGCCCAGATTCTGCGAAATGGCTTGAGGCCATGAAATCTGAGATGGGATTCATGTATGAGAACAAAGTGTAGACTTTGGTGGAATTGCCCGATGATCGGCAAGCCATATTGTATAAATGGGTCTTCAAGAGGAAGACAGACGCTGATAGTAGTGTTACTATCTATAAAGCTCGAATTGTCGAAAAGGGTTTTCGACAAGTTCAAGATGTTGAATACAATGAGATTTTCTCACTCGTATCGATGCTTAAAAATCTGTCCGAATCATGTTAGCAATTGCCACATTTTATGAAATTTGGCAAATGGATGTCAAAACTGCATTCCTTAATGGTTTTATGAAAGAAGAGTTTTATATGATGCAACCAGAAGGTTCTGTCAATCCAAAAAGTTGCTAACAAAATGTGCAAGCTCCAGCAATCCATCTATGGACTAGTGCAAGCATCTCAGAGTTGGAATATACGCTTTGATAAGTTGATCAAAGCATATAGTTTTGTACAGACTTACGGTGAAGCCTGTATTTACAATAAAGTGAGTGGGAGCACTACCGCTTTTCTGATAAATATATGTGAGTAACATATTGTTGATAAGAAATGATGTAGAATTTTTCTGGAAAGCATAAAGGAGTATTTGAAAGGAGTTCTTTGAAAGAAAGACCTCAGTAAAGCTACTTACATATTGAGCATCAAGATCTATTGAGATAGATCAAGACGCTTGATAAGTTTTTCAATAAGTACATACCTTGTCAAGATTTTGAAATAGTTCAAAATGAAACAGTCAAAGAAAGAGTTCTTGCCTGTGTTGCAAAGGTGTGAAATTGAGTAAGACTCAAATCCCGACCACGGTAGAAAATAGAAAAGAGAATGAAAGTCATTCCCTATGCCTCAGTCATAGGTTCTATAAAGTATGCTATGCTATGTACCAGACCTATTGTATACCTTGCTCTGAATTTGGCAAAGGAGTATGTCGGTGTCAAAATCAGCAGATCTCGGGTAGGGGGTCCCGAACTGTGCGTCTAGGCGGATGGTAACAGGAGACAAGGGACATGATGTTTTTACCCAGGTTTGGGCCCTCTCGGTGGAGGTAAAACCCTACTCCTTCTTGATTAATATTGATGATATGGGTAGTACAAGAGTAGATCTACCACGAGATCAAGGAGGCTAAACCCTAGAAGCTATCCTATGGTATGATTGTTCTTCGTCCTACGGACTAAAACCCTCCGGTTTATATAGACACCGGAGAGGGCTAGGGTTACACAGAGTCGGTTACAATGGTAGGAGATCTACATATCCGTATCGCCAAGCTTGCCTCCCACGCCAAGGAAAGTCCCATTCGGACACGGGACGAAGTCTTCAATCTTGTATGTTCATAGTCTTGGAGTCCGGCCAATGATGATAGTTCGGCTATCCGGACACCCCCTAGTCCAGGACTCCCTTAGTAGCCCCTGAACTAGGCTTCAATGACGACGAGTCCGGCGCGCATATTGTCTTCGGCATTGCAAGGCGGGTTCCTCCTCCGAATAACTCATAGAAGATTGTGAATGCCAGGATAGTGTCTGGCTCTGCAAAATAAATTCCACATACCACCATAGAGAGAATAATATTTACACAAGTTCAATTTGCTGTCGTATTTTGTGGCGTGACGTCACGCCACGGCCAAGCCTTTATTCGAATTGTTTTTATTATTCCACCTCCGCGCGTTTAGTGAAGCGGTTTCCTTGGCACGTCTTGTCGAAGCAGAGATCGTGTCCCCTTATTACGGGATTCTCATCAATACGGACGTGGGTAACCCAACCACGCCATTGATTGTGGCGCTTGGGAGATAAGCGAGTTTTACCAGGCTGGTGGGGACGCATAGTTTCGTCCGCCCATATATAAGGGGATAAGGATCCACCTTTTTACCTACGCCTTCTTCCTCCTTTGCTTATCCATCTCTGCACACTCGAGCTCCAGCGCCCAAGTCCGCACATCTCACCTCAACCTTCTCCAGCCATGTCCGGAGCGGGAGGCAAGTGGATGGCCTCCTCTGTTACGGAGGGGCACATCAAGAAGCTGTGCAGCGCCGGATATTTGTCCAGCAATATCGCGCACCGGCTCCCTGACGAGGGGCAGCTCATCCCCACCCCCAGGCCCCATGAGAGGGTGGTATTCCTTCCCCATTTCCTCCGCGGACTGGGCTTCCCACTCCACCCCTTTGTCCGGGGGCTCATGTTCTACTACGGCCTGGATTTCCATGATCTGGCCCCGAATTTCATCTTCAACATCTTGGCGTTTATCGTCATGTGCGAGGCCTTCCTCTGCATCCAGCCCCACTTCGGCTTGTGGCTAAAGACCTTCAATGTCAAGCCGAAGGTTGTGAAGGGCAGCCAAGCGGAGTGCAGAGGCGCCATGGTGGGCAAGATGCCCAACGTCACTTGGCTCGAGGGCGCCTTTGTGGAAACCATCAAGGGGTGGCAATCGGGGTGGTTCTACATCACCGAGCCGCGTGACCCTGAATGGGCAGCGGCCCCCGAATTCAGATCTGGCATCCCCATGCGGCTCACTTCCTGGAAAGAGAAGGGCCTGTTGTGGGGTAATTCGGAAGAGCTGACCGGACTCCAATCCTGTCTCCAAACCCTGGTGAACAAGAAGCTCAAGCTTGTCAACGTAATCCAGGTCATGCTCATCCGCCGGATTCTCCCCTGCCAACAGTGGGACTTCAACTTGTGGGAGTTCGATCCGGCACAGCACCAGACCTTGAGCGGGCTCTTCGACACTACGTATGAAGAGGCCTGGAGGGTGCTGTTCAAGGGCGCCGAGGCTCCCGCATCCACTACCGAAGATCGCGGATTCAGCTCGCAGCGTCCGGCTGGCGAGGTAAGCCATGTTATCCTTTATGGGACACTCGCTTTTCATAGTTTGACTCTATGTGGGATCTAAACTCCCAATACCTTTAACAGGCCTGGCAGGAGACGTCCGGACAGGTTAACTATCCGGCACCCCTTCCAGAAGACCCAGCGGATGCCCGTCTGACAGGGCTGCTGGTCCCGGCACCTTACGTGGTGCCGGAGAAGAAGGCCAAGAAGAAGGCCACGGGAACCCGGAGGAGTTCCCGGTGCCAGGTGTTATCGGACTCATCGTCCGATGACTCCGAGGCGGACTCCTCCCACGAGGACGAGGAGGAGAAGAAAGAGGCCTCTCCCCCAGCGGGGGGAGAGAAGAAGAGGAAGGCCTCCCCAACGGGGGAGGCCGATGAAGGAAATATGCCCTAGAGGCAATAATAAAGTTATTATTTATTTCCTCATATCATGATAAATGTTTATTATTCATGCTAGAATTGTATTAACCGGAAACATGATACATGTGTGAATACATAGACAAACATATAGTCACTAGTATGCCTCTACTTGACTAGCTCATTAATCAAAGATGGTTATGTTTCCTAACCATAGACATGTGTTGTCATTTGATTAATGGGATCACATCATTAGGAGAATGATGTGATTGACATGACCCATTCCGTTAGCCTAGCACTTGATCGTTTAGTATATTGCTATTGCTTTCTTCATGACTTATACATGTTCCTGAAACTATGAGATTATGCAACTCCCGTTTACCGGAGGAACACTTTGGGTGCTACCAAACGTCACAATGTAACTGGGTGATTATAAAGGAGTACTACAGGTGTCTCAAAAGGTAGATGTTGGGTTGGCGTATTTCGAGATTAGGTTTTGTCACTCCGATTGTCGGAGAGGTATCTCTAGGCCCTCTCGGTAATGCACATCACTATAAGCCTTGCAAGCAATGTAACTAATGAGTTAGTTACGGAATGATGCATTACGTAATGAGTAAAGAGACTTGCCGGTAACGAGATTGAACTAGGTATTGGATACCGACGATCGAATCTCGGGCAAGTAACATACCGATGACAAAGGGAATAACGTATGTTGTTATGCGGTTTGACCGATAAAGATCTTCGTAGAATATGTAGGAACCAATATGGGCATCCAGGTTCCGCTATTGGTTATTGACCGAGAATAGTTCTAGGTCATGTCTACATAGTTCTCGAACCCGTAGGGTCCGCACGCTTAACGTTACGATGACAGTTTTATTATGAGTTTGTAAGTTTTGATGTACCGAAGTTTGTTCGGAGTCCCGGATGTGATCACGGATATGACGAGGAGTCTCGAAATGGTCGAGACATAAAGATTAATATATTGGACGACTATATTCGGACACCGGAAGTGTTCCGGACATTTTCGGAGAAAACCGGAGTGCTGGAGGGTTACCGGACCCCCCCCCCCGGGAGAGTTAATGGGCCACATGGGCCTTAGTGGAAAGAGAGAGGGGCGGCCAGGGTGGGGCGCGCGCCCCCTCTCCCTCTGTCCAAATTGGACTAGGAGGGGGCAGAGCCCCCCTCTTTCCTTCCCCCTCTCCCCCTTCCTTTCCCCTCCTAGTAGGAGTAGGAAAGGGGGAGTCCTACTCCTACTAGGAGGAGGACTCCTCCTCCTGGCGTGCCCTCTAGGGCCGGCCGGCCTCCCCCCCTTGCTCCTTTATATACGGGGGCGGAGGCACCCTAGAACACACAAGTTGATCTACGGATCGTTCCTTAGCCGTGTGCGGTGCCCCCCTCCACCATATTCCACCTCGGTCATATCGTCGCGGAGTTTAGGCGAAGTCCTGCGCCGGTAGAACATCATCATCGTCACCACGCCGTTGTGCTGACGGAACTCATCCCCGAAGCTTTGCTGGATAGGAGCCGGGGATCGTCATCGAGCTGAACGTGTGCTGAACTCGGAGGTGCCGTACGTTCGGTGCTTGGATCGGTCGGATCGTGAAGACGTACGACTACATCAACCGTGTTGTGCTAACGCTTCCGCTTACGGTCTACGAGGCTACGTGGACAACACTCTCCCCTCTCATTGCTATGTCATCACCATGATCTTGCGTGTGCGTAGGAATTTTTTTGAAATTACTACGTTCCCCAACAGTGGTATCAGAGCCTAGGTTTTATGCGTTGATGTTATACGCACGAGTAGAACACAAGTGAGTTGTGGGCGATACAAGTCATACTGCTTACCAGCATGTCATACTTTGGTTCGGCGGTATTGTGAGATGAAGCGGCCCTGACCGACATTACACGTACGCTTAGGCGAGACTGGTTTCATCGTTACGAGCACTCGTGCTTAAAGGTGACTGGTGGGTGTCTGTCTCTCTCACTTTAGCTGAATCGAGTGTGGCTACGCCCGGTCCTTGCGAAGGTTAAAACAACACTAACTTGATGAACTATCGTTGTGGTTTTGATGCGTAGGTAAGAACGGTTCTTGCTAAGCCCGTAGCAGCCACGTAAAACTTGCAAAAACAAACTAGAGGACGTCTAACTTGTTTTTGCAGGGCATGTTGTGATGTGATATGGTCAAGACGTGATGCTATATTTTATTGTATGAGATGATCATGTTTTGTAACCGAAGTTATCGGCAACTGGCAGGAGCCATATGGTTGTCGCTTTATTGTACGAAATGCAAACGCCCAGTAATTGCTTTACTTTATCACTAAGCGGTAGCGATAGTCGTAGAAGCAATAGATGGCGTAACGACAACGATGCTACGATGGAGATCAAGGTGTCGCGCCGGTGACGATGGTGATCACGACGGTGCTTCGAAGATGGAGATCACAAGCACAAGATGATGATGGCCATATCATATCACTTATATTGATTGCATGTGATGTTTATCCTTTATGCATCTTATCTTGCTTTGTTTGACGGTAGCATTTTAAGATGATCTCTCACTTAAAATTATCAAGAAGTGTTCTCCCTGAGTATGCACCGTTGCCAAAGTTCGTCGTGCCCAGACACCACGTGATGATCGGGTGTGATAAGCTCTACGTCCATCTACAACGGGTGCAAGCCAGTTTTGCACACGCAGAATACTCAGGTTAAACTTGACGAGCCTAGCATATGCAGATATGGCCTCGGAACACGGAGACCGATAGGTCGAGCATGAATCATATAGTAGATATGATCAACATAGTGATGTTCACCATTGAAAACTACTCCATCTCACGTGATGATCGGTTATGGTTTAGTTGATTTGGATCACGTGATCATTTAGATGACTAGAGAGATGTCTGTCTAAGTGGGAGTTCTTAAGTAATATGATTAATTGAACTTAAATTTATCATGAACTTAGTACCTGATAGTATTTTGCTTGTCTATGTTTGTTGTAGATAGATGGCTCGTGCTGTTGTTCCGTTGAATTTTAATGCGTTCCTTGAGAAAGCAAAGTTGAAAGATGATGGTAGCAATTACACGGACTGGGTCCGTAACTTGAGGATTATCCTCATTGCTGCACAGAAGAATTATGTCCTGGAAGCACCGCTGGGTGTCAGGCCTGCTGCTAATGCAACTGACGACGTTAAGAACGTCTGGCAGAGCAAAGCTGATGACTACTCGATAGTTCAATGTGCCATGCTTTACGGATTAGAACCGGGTCTTCAATGACGTTTTGAACGTCATGGAGCATATGAGATGTTCCAGGAGTTGAAGTTAATATTTCAAGCAAATGCCCGGATTGAGAGATATGAAGTCTCCAATAAGTTCTACAGCTGCAAGATGGAGGAGAATAGTTCTGTCAGTGAGCATATACTCAAAATGTCTTGGTATAATAATCACTTGATTCAACTGGGAGTTAATCTTCCGGATGATAGCGTCATTGACAGAATTCTCGAATCACTGCCACCAAGCTACAAGAGCTTCGTGATGAACTATAATATGAAAGGGATGAACAAGACAATTCCCGAGCTCTTCGCAATGCTAAAAGCTGCGGAGGTAGAAATCAAGAAGGAGCATCAAGTGTTGATGGTCAACAAGACCACTAGTTTCAAGAAAAAGGGCAAAGGAAAGAAGAAGGGGAACTTCAAAAGGAACAACAAGCAAGTTGCTACTCAAGAGAAGAAACCCAAGTCTGGACCTAAGCCTGAAACTGAGTGCTTCTACTGCAAGCAGACTGGATACTGGAAGCGGAACTGCCCCAAGTATTTGGCGGATAAGAAGGATGGCAAGGTGAACAAAGGTATATGTGATATACATGTTATTGATGTGTACCTTACTAGAGCTCGTAGTAGCACCTGGGTATTTGATACTGGTTCTATTGCTAATATTTGCAACTCGAAACAGGGACTACGGAATAAGCGAGCACTGGCGAAGGACGAGGTGACGATGTGCGTGGGAAACGGTTCCAAAGTCGATGCGATCACGGTCGGCACGCTACCTCTACATCTACCTTCGGGATTAGTTTTAGACCTGAATAATTGTTATTTGGTGCCAGCGTTGAGCATGAACATTATATCTGGATCTTGTTTGATGCGAGACGGTTATTCATTTAAATCAGAGAATAATGGTTGTTCTATTTATATGAGTAATATCTTTTATGGTCATGCACCCTTGAAGAGTGGTCTATTTTTATTGAATCTTGAAAGTAGTGATACACATATTCATAATGTCGAAGCCAAAAGATACAGAGTTGATAATGAGAGTGCAACTTATTTGTGGCACTGCCGTTTAGGTCATATCGGTGTAAAGCGCATGAAGAAACTCCATACTGATGGACTTTTGGAATCACTTGATTATGAATCACTTGGTACTTGCGAACCGTGCCTCATGGGCAAGATGACTAAAACACCATTCTCCGGTACTATGGAGAGAGCAACAGATTTGTTGGAAATCATACATACAGATGTATGTGGTCCGATGAATGTTGAAGCTCGTGGCGGATATCGTTATTTTCTCACCTTCACAGATGATTTGAGCAGATATGGGTATATCTACTTAATGAAACACAAGTCTGAAACATTTGAAAAGTTCAAGGAATTTCAGAGTGAAGTGGAAAATCATCGTAACAAGAAAATAAAGTTTCTTCGATCTGATCGTGGAGGAGAATATTTGAGTTACAAGTTTGGTTTACATTTGAAACAATGCGGAATAGTTTCGCAACTCACGCCACCTGGAACACCACAAAGAAATGGTGTGTCCGAATGTCGTAATCGTACTTTACTAGATATGGTGCGATCTATGATGTCTCTTATTGATTTACCACTATCGTTCTAGGGTTATGCTTTAGAGACGGCCGCATACACGTTAAATAGGGCACCATCAAAATCCGTTGAGACGCCGCCTTATGAACTGTGGTTTGGCAAGAAACCAAAGTTGTCGTTTCTTAAAGTTTGGGGCTGCGATCCTTATGTGAAGAAACTTCAACCAGATAAGCTCGAACCTAAATCAGAGAAATGTGTCTTCATAGGATACCCAAAAGAGACTGTTGGGTACACCTTCTATCACAGATCCGAAGGCAAAACATTCATTGCTAAGAATGGATCCTTTCTAGAGAAGGAATTTCTCTCGAAAGAAGTGAGTGGGAGGAAAGTAGAACTTGATGAGGTAACTGTACCTGCTCCCTTATTGGAAAGTAGTTCATCACAGAAATTAGTTCCTGTGACACCTACACCAATTAGTGAGGAAGCTAATGATATTGATCATGAAACTTCAGATCAAGTTTCTACTGAACCTCGTAGGTCTACCAGAGTAAGATCCGCACCAGAGTGGTACGGTAATCCTATTCTGGAAGTCATGTTACTTGACCATGATGAACCTAGAACTATGAGGAAGCGATGATGAGCCCAGATTCCGCAAAATGGCTAGAGGCCATGAAATCTGAGATGGGATCCATGTATGAAAACAAAGTATGGACTTTGGTTGACTTGCACGATGATCGGCAAGCCATTCGGAATAAATGGATCTTTAAGAAGAAGACTGACGTTGATGGTAATGTAACTGTCTATAAAGCTCAACTTGTTGCGAAAGGTTTTCGACAAGTTCAAGGGGTTGACTACGATGAGACTTTCTCACCCGTAGCGATGCTTAAGTCTGTCCGAATCATGTTAGCTATTGCTGCATTTCATGATTATGAAATTTGGCAAATGGATGTCAAAACTGCATTCTTGAATGGATTTCTGTAAGAAGAGTTGTATATGATGCAGCCAGAAGGTTTTGTTGATCCAAAAGGTGCTAACAAAGTGTGCAAGCTCCGGCAATCCATTTATGGACTGGTGCAAGCATCTCGGAGTTGGAATAAACGCTTTGATAGTGTGATCAAGGCATATGGTTTTATACAGACTTTTGGAGAAGCCTGTATTTACAAGAAAGTGAGTGGGAGCTCTGTAGCATTTCTGATATTATATGTAGATGACATATTATTAATTGGAAATGATATAGAATTTCTGGATAGCATAAAGGGATACTTGAATAAAAGTTTTTCAATGAAAGACCTCGGTGAAGCTACTTACATATTGGGCATAAAGATTTATAGAGATAGATCAAGACGCTTAATAGGACTTTCACAAAGCACATACCTTGATAAAATTTTGAAAAAGTTCAAAATGGATCAGGCAAAGAAAGGGTTCTTGCCCGTGCTACAAGGTGTGAAGTTGAGTCAAAACTCAATGCCCGACCACAGCTGAAGATAGAGAGAAAATGAAAGATGTTCCCTATGCTTCAGCCATAGGCTCTATCATGTATGCAATGCTGTGTACCAGACCTGACGTATGCTTAGCAATAAGCTTGGCAGGAAGGTACCATAGTAATCCAGGAGTGGATCACTGGACAGCGGTCAAGAACATCCTGAAATACCTGAAAAGGACTAAGGATATGTTTCTCGTATATGGAGGTGACAAAGAGCTAGTCGTAAATGGTTACGTCGATGCAAGCTTTGACACTGGTCCGGACGATTCTAAATCGCAAACCGGATACGTGTTTTTATTAAACGGTGGAGCTGTAAGTTGGTGCAGTTCTAAACAAAGCGTCGTGACGGGATCTACATGTGAAGCGGAGTACATAGCTGCTTTGGAAGCAGCAAATGAAGGAGTCTGGATGAAGGAGTTCATTTTCGATCTAGGTGTCATACCTAGTGCATCGGGACCAATGAAGATCTTCTGTGACAATACTGGTGCAATTGCCTTGGCAAAGGAATCCAGATTTCACAAGAGGACCAAGCACATCAAGAGACGCTTAAATTCCATCCGGGACCAAGTCCAAGTGGGAGACATAGAGATTTGCAAGATACATACGGATCTGAATGTTGCAGATCCGTTGACTAAGCCTCTCTCACGAGCAAAACATGATCAGCACCAAGACTCCATGGGTGTTAGAATCATTACTATGTAATCTAGATTATTGACTCTAGTGCAAGTGGGAGACTGAAGGAAATATTCCCTAGAGGCAATAATAAAGTTATTATTTATTTCCTCATATCATCATAAATGTTTATTATTCATGCTAGAATTGTATTAACCGGAAACATGATATATGTGTGAATACATAGACAAACATATAGTCACTAGTATGCCTCTACTTGACTAGCTCATTAATCAAAGATGGTTATGTTTCCTAACCATAGACATGTGTTGTCATTTGATTAATGGGATCACATCATTAGGAGAATGATGTGATTGACATGACCCATTCTGTTAGCCTAGCACTTGATCGTTTAGTATATTGCTATTGCTTTCTTCATGACTTATACATGTTCCTGAAACTATGAGATTATGCAACTCCCGTTTACCGGAGGAACACTTTGGGTGCTACCAAACGTCACAACGTAACTGGGTGATTATAAAGGAGTACTACAGGTGTCTCCAAAGGTAGATGTTGGGTTGGCGTATTTCAAGATTAGGTTTTGTCACTCCGATTGTCGGAGAGGTATCTCTAGGCCCTCTCGGTAATGCACATCACTATAAGCCTTGAAAGCAATGTAACTAATGAGTTAGTTACGGAATGATGCATTATGTAACGAGTAAAGAGACTTGCCGGTAACGAGATTGAACTAGGTATTGGATACCGACGATTGAATCTCGGGCAAGTAACATACCGATGACAAAGGGAACAACGTATGTTGTTATGCGGTTTGACCGATAAAGATCTTCGTAGAATATGTAGGAACCAATATGGGCATCCAGGTTCCGCTATTGGTTATTGACCGAGAATAGTTCTAGGTCATGTCTACATAGTTCTCGAACCCGTAGGGTCCGCACGCTTAACATTACGATGACAGTTTTATTATGAGTTTGTAAGTTTTGATGTACCGAAGTTTGTTCGGAGTCCCGGATGTGATCACGGACATGATGAGGAGTCTCGAAATGGTCGAGACATAAAGATTGATATATTGGACGACTATATTCGGACACCGGAAGTGTTCCGGACGTTTTCGGAGAAAACCGGAGTGCCGGAGGGTTACCGGAACCCCCCCCCCCCCCCCCCCCCCGGGAGAGTTAATGGGCCACATGGGCCTTAGTGGAAAGAGAGAGGGGCGGCCAGGGTGGGCCGCGCGCCCCCTCTCCCTCTGGCCTGAATTGGACTAGGAGGGGGCGGCGCCCCCTCTTTCCTTCCCCCTCTCCCCCTTCCTTTCCCCTCCTAGTAGGAGTAGGGAAGGGGGAGTCCTACTCCTACTAGGAGGGGGAGTCCTACTCCTACTAGGAGGAGGACTCCTCCTCCTGGCGCGCCCTCTTGGGCCGGCCGGCCTCCCCCCTTGCTCCTTTATATACGGGGGCGGGGGGGCACCCTAGAACACACAAGTTGATCTACGGATCGTTCCTTAGCCGTGTGCGGTGCCCCCCTCCACCATATTCCACCTCGGTTATATCGTCGCGGAGTTTAGACGAAGCCCTGCGCCGGTAGAACATCATCATCGTCACCACGCCGTCGTGCTGACGAAACTCATCCCCGAAGCTTTGCTGGATCGGAGCCCGAGGATCGTCATCGAGCTGAACGTGTGCTGAACTCGGAGGTGCCGTACATTCGGTGCTTGGATCGGTCGGATCGTGAAGACGTACGACTACATCAACCGCGTTGTGCTAACGCTTCCGCTTACGGTCTACGAGGGTACGTGGACAACACTCTCCCCTCTCGTTGCTATGTCATCACCATGATCTTGCGTGTGCGTAGGAATTTTTTTGAAATTACTACGTTCCCCAACAGCCGAAGGGTCCAAGAAGGGAAGGACCCTTCCCCCGGACTGCTCTGCCAACGCCGGCGACGGCGACGAGGAGTGGCCCTCAAGGGCCAAGCCCCTGGCGAGATCGTAAGTATCCGGACTCCTGAATAACTCATAATTTTCTTTTTGTCGCATAACATCTTTTAACGCCGCATACAACCCTGTAGTCCGCCCAAGGACGATCTTCCCGCTTTGTTGAGCGGGTTCTTGGGTACGTCGGATGTGAATAGCACTTCACTTCCGACCGTCTCCTCCCCCCGTGATGCCGACGACGCCGAGGTGGGATCCTGGAAAGGGACCCACCAGGAGGAGGAGACCTCGGAGGTGCCGCAGGGCAACCTTTCGGACTTTGGACCGGACTCCGCACCGGAACCTGAAGTGGTTCCGGAGTCCGGCGGGCGGCCCCTTCGTAAGAAGGGCAAGACTGTGACGCCGGCGGCCTCCGTCCAACCGGAGGCGCCGGATAACTTGCTGGAGGCGCTCAACAACGCTTCCATCAAAGAGGAACACCGCACTGTCATGAGTGCGGTGATTCAAAAGGTTCAGCTCACCAAAAGCGGGCCGACTGAAGCCTGAAGCAGCCTTCTAACAGGCTTTGAGGTAAGAATTTTAAGATATGTAATATAATACCGCATAGACAGTAGCCCCTGATGCTCGGTTCGATGTTCAAAAAGAAAAGCCGGACCGAGGATCTAAAAAGATATACGCGGGAGTCTTAAGAAATATGTCAATATGGGAATGCAGGCTACGCTGCTGACCTCTGCCGCACTGACTGCGGAGGTCAATACCTTGAAGCAGAGCCTCGAGCGGTCCGAGAGCGAGCTAGGCTGTGCCAAGAAGCAGCTCGAGGACAAGGAAGGTGAGTAACACCTTATTACAGTTGTACCTTACAGAAAAGGAATTGGTTGCAAGAGAAATGACAAGGATAACGTGGGTACTCCAGGGGCTACGAACGAGGTGGTGACCCTGAAGGAGGCGGTGTCCGCGGCCAAACGCAATGCGGCCGTGGAATGCGCCGAGCGAGAGAAGCAGGAGGCACGGGTGGCGGACGTACGGCAAGAGCTCCAGGCTCTCGTGGAAAAACACAAGAGTTTGGAGCGTGACTCGAAGACTCGAGAGTCCGAGCTTGCGTCGGCTCTTGAGAGTGCCAAAGCCGCTAAGGCCGAAGCCCACAAGGCCCTCCAGGAAATCAAGGCATTGAAGAAAATAGCGGCAGGTAAGGCATTCTTCATGCAAAGCAAGCATGTAAAAGTGAATTACCTGTTACTTACCTGAATTCAGAGCTCTCCAGGAGCGTTCGCAGATCTGCCCCGTAGCATGTCCGATGCTGCCGCTTTCTACGGAGCCGAGGAGGGGAGCTCGACAAAGAAGGTGTTCTGGTCTCAGTATGCTGAGGCCGGACATCCGGTGCCCCTTAGCGACCAGCTGAAGCAGCTGGTCGAGCTCCACAAGGTGGCCGAACAGGCCATGAAGGGCCTCATAGTTCGGCTGTGGCCCAAAGAGGCCATGCCTGGGAGCTACTTCGGCCTGGTGCGGCGGCTGGTGGATGCTTGTCCATGGGTTGAAGTCATCAAGCATTCCGCCTGCATTGAAGGTGCCCGTCGGGCCCTTGCCCGTGCTAAAGTGCACTGGGGCAAGATGGATGCTGAGAAGCTTGTGACGGACGCGCCACCGCCGGGCAAGGAGTATCGCACGCCCGAGATGTATTATAAGGGTGTCCTGAAGGGTGTCCGCATTATTGCGGGTGAGTGCTCCAAAGATGTAATATTTGAGTAGACTTGCATTTTGTTATCCTGTGCGCCGAAAACTTTGTTCATATGCGCTAAGCAACGCTTGTTAATTTAAAATATTACCTTCTGTGCGGTCGTTTATCAAATCTGAGAGATGGCAAGTCGTCGGCTTCAGCCCCCATGCCACGAGTGCTGGGGTGTTCGGGATAAACTTGAGCGCTCTTGTTCCCATTTTTGGGTCCATCTAGGGAGGCGCTCAACACAACGAACAAGGCAACCAGACTTATAATGCTTGAACAATCTCACTTAGCCATAGAATTCTATAATTTTAAATTTCGGTGAAGCCCCTAGTGTTCGGAAGGCCGAATTCGGGGCGCTATCCACGCCAGGGCCGGACAAAGCCGGTTCCTCGCTCTAAGCAGCATAAGTCTTTAGGGACTCAAAAAAACCTCTCGAACAGCGACCGGCTCTCGCCTCATCATGACAGTCAGTTTTAGCTTTCTCCACTGAGGTGCTCACCCAGCTCAACTGGGGCACAATCGCAGTGGTTCTCCCAGCGCTACCTTAGCCGATATAACGGAACTAAGGTACCAAAACATGGGAGCCGGGCAAACCCAACTATTGACCCAAGACATGATTCGGAGTCGATGCATATAATGCTATAAGTTCGGGGTGCCGCACTTGTGAAAGTGTTCGGACTTATCACACCATAATGTGGGGAACTTAAGCCCCTGGTGTATTTAGCCGTACCAAAGTGTACGGATGCAACATATCATAAATGAACATATGTATAAGAAAGGAATGCAATTATAGGCAAAAAGTGATGCATTGTTTATTCAAAAAATACTGCCATGAATGCAGAACGATACAAATAGTGCGAGAAGCAATGGGTGGAACTATTTAGCATGTCCCCTTCCAGGGGTAGGCTGCGGAATGGTGTATAAAACAGGTATAATGCTCGTAATGGAGACCACCTGGATACTCGTCGTGGCCTTTCTTCTTCCCTGGCTGTTGTATCGTGAGTCCGGCGGGTCTGCTGCCGGACAGGGCCTCTGGTAAACGGAGTCCCGAGGAAAAAAAAAGAAAGATGATGACCTATTTGGGAGCCCCTGGTGTGGTTGAGCCGCACTCTGGGCCTGCCGTGGTCGTGCCCCTCCCCCTTTTCCCATGGTATTTCCAGAGCGTAGTGATGTACGCGGGGTACTGGTTTTGCAATTTTGCAAGGGCTGGGGTTGGGGCCGCATTGCTACGCGTGCTCGGAACGTGCCAGGTGGTCTTGTTGTAGGTTACTCCGGGCGCGCTTGACGGTGTCCGGTCGCTTAGCAGCCGGACTCGAGAATTGCCTTAAGAGGCTACTCTGAACCTCCGCCGCGAGGGCCGCTGTATGCTCCTCCGTTCGGAGAGAGCATTCGGTGTTTCTGTTGACCGTTATGACTCCTCGAGGGCCTGGCATCTTGAGCTTGAGGTATGCGTAGTGCGGCACCGCATTGAATTTTGCAAACGCGGTTCGTCCGAGCAGTGCATGATAGCCACTGCGGAACGGAACTATGTTGAAGATTAACTCCTCGCTTCAGAAGTTATCCGGGGATCCGAAGACCACTTCCAGTGTAAGTGAGCCTGTACAATTGGCCTCTACACCTGGTATGACGCCTTTGAAGGTCGTCCTTGTGGGTTTAATACTTGAGGGGTCTATGCCCATCTTGCGCACTGTATCCTGGTAAAGCAGGTTCAGGCTGCTGCCGCCGTCCATCAGGACTCTAGTGAGGTGAAACCCATCGACGATTGGGTCTAGAACCAATGCGGCGAACCCACCATGGCGGATGCTGGTGGGGTGGTCCCTTCGATCAAAAGTGGTCGGGCAGGAGGACCATGGATTGAACTTTGGGGCGACTGGCTCCATCGCGTATACGTCCCTGAGTGCACGTTTTCACTCCCTTTTGGGTATGTGGGTTGCGTATATCATGTTCACCGTCCGCACTTGTGGGGGGGAAACCCTTCTGTCCTCTGTTGTTCGGCGGCCGGGTCTCTTCCTCGTCATCGCTATGCAGCCCCTTGTCATTGTTTTCGGCAATTAACTTGCCTGCCTGTTTGAATACCCAACAATCCTTGTTGGTGTGATTAGCTGGCTTTTCGGTTGTGTCGTGTATCTGGCACAAGCGGCGAGTATTCGGTCCAAATTGGACGGACCCGGAGTAGTTCTTTTGAATGGCTTTTTCCGCTGATCGGGTTTGGAGCCTCTGAATCCGGTGTTGACTGCGTATCCTCAGTATTATCGCCGTTAATGCGGAGTTTGTGCTTGTTGCGACGTGACCTGCCATTGCGGTCCATGGTATCCGGACTGCCAGAATTTTTTGTTGAGGTTATTACTGCGGGCTAGCCAGCTGTCCTCTCCCGCGCAGAAGCGGGTCATGAGTGATGTGAGGGCTGCCATGGATTTCGGCTTTTCCTGTCCTAGGTGCCGGGCAAGCCACTCATCGCGGATGTTGTGTTTGAAGGCTGTGAGGGCCTCCGCATCTGGACAATCGACGATTTGATTTTTCTTGGTTAAGAACTGTGTCCAGAATTGTCTGGCCGATTCGTCTGGCTGCTGAATTATGTGGCTTAGGTCATCAGCGTCTGGTGGTCGCACATATGTGCCCTGGAAGTTATCAAGGAATGCGGCTTCCAGGTCTTCCCAACACCCAATTGATTCCGCTGGCAAGCTGTTAAGACAATGTCGAGCTGGTCCTTTAAGCTTGAGTAGGAGGTATTTGATGGCGTGAAGATCATCACCGCGGGCCATGTGGATATGGAGGAGATAGTCTTCGATCCAAACCGCGGGGGTCTGTTGTGCCATCGTAGGATTCAATGTTCACGGGTTTGAACCCTTCGGGGATTTGATGATCCATTACTTCATCTGTGAAGCATAGTGGGTGTGCGGCGCCTCTATATTGGGCTATATCGCGACGTAGCTCAAACGAGCTTTGTCTACTATGTTCGGCCCGGCCGGAATTACTGTATCCGGCGTGACGGTTGTCGTCGCGTATCGTGGGGCGCCCATGCGATCCGTAGATCGATCTTGATTGTCTTGCCTTATCCTCCAATATATCTCGCAAGTCCGGCGCATTCCCCCGTGGCTTTGTACTTTTCGAGCGATGCCGGGGTACGGCTTTAGTGGAAGGCCTAGAGGCCTCTCTATCGCGGCCACGAGGTGGCCGGTCGGCCGTATTGTGCGCTGGTGATGTAGCTTTATATGCTTCCTCCTCTAATCGGGGCAGCAGCTTGCGTTTGGGGTAGCTTTTGGAGGGGCGTTCGAGTTCGTACTCTTCGGCCGCAAGGACTTCAGTCCATCTGTCGGCTAGCAAATCTTGATCAGCTCTAAGCTGTTGCTGCTTTTTCTTGAGGCTGCTTGCGGTGGCCATAAGCCTGCGTTTGAAACGCTCTTGTTCGACGGGATCCTCAGGCACGACGAATTCGTCGTCGTCGAGGCTTGCCTCGTCTCCGGAGGGAGGCATGTAATTATCATCCTCTACCTCTTCGTCTGCCGCTCTCTCGTGAGGGCTGGCTTCTCCGTCCTCCTGTGCTGAATCTTGCTGGAGGGGGTTGTCTTCGGCACTGTCCGGGGTGTTATTGTCTCCGGTGTCGGGATCTCCATTCTTGCTGTGGCGGGATTTAGAGCGGCGCCGCTGACGCCGGCGCTTAGGCTGTTTCTTGGAGGGGTCTTCCTCCACTGTTTCATCGTCATTCCCATCCTTTGGGATGTCCACCATGTATATGTCGTATGACGAGGTGGCTTTCCAGTGCCCCGTAGGCGCTGGCTCTTGGTCGTCTTCGGCATCATCGTCCATACCGTTGATGTCTTCGGAGTCGAAGCCTAGCATGTCGGTTAGGTCGTCGACAGTGGCTACAAAGTGGGTGGTGGGTGGGCTTTGAATTTCTTCATCGTCCGCATCCCAACCATCCTGACCGTGGTCCGGCCAGGGCTCTCCAAATAACGAGAGATACTTTAGCGAATTCAGGATGTCGCCAAAAGGCGAGTGCTGAAAGATGTCCGCAGCGGTGAACTCCATGATCGGCGCCCAATCGGATTCGATTGGCAGGGGCGCGGGAGGTTCAGAGTCCGGCGAGGAGTCCGGCACCTCGGAGTCACGAGCTTCACAAGGGACAGGGTTGGTATTCGGCTCCATCGCCGTAGAGGTAGCAGCCCCCGAGGCGGTGTCTAGCCACCCATCCTCGATTGGCGCAGTCGGCTCCGAGTTAAGGGTCGGAGCGGACTCTTGTGCGGCCTCCAGGGCACTGTCCGGCAGCAGAGCTAGATCATGCCCATCGTGACAGTGCGGCACGCTCGGCTGTGGCTCGAATCTGTCGAAGATCAAGTCTCCGCGGATGTCGGCCGTGAAGTTCAAACTTCCAAATCTGACCTGATAGCCAGGGGCATAGCTTTCAATCTGCTCCAGATGGCCAAGCGAATTGGCCCGCAGTGCAAAGCCGCCGAATACGAAGATCTGTCCGAGGAGAAAAGTCTCACCCTGGACCGCGTCGTTGTTGATGATCGAAGGAGCCATCGGGCCTATAGGTGACGACACAGAGGAACTCTCAATGAAAGCACCAATGTCGGTGTCAAAATCGGCGGATCTCGGGTAGGGGGTCCCGAACTGTGCATCTAGGCGGATGGTAATAGGAGACAAGGGACACGATGTTTTTACCCAGGTTCGGGCCCTCTCGATGGAGGTAAAACCCTACTCCTGCTTGATTGATATTGATGATATGGGTAGTACAAGAGTAGATCTACCACGAGATCAAGGAGGCTAAACCCTAGAAGCTAGCCTATGATATGATTGTTGTTCGTCCTATGGACTAAAACCTCTCCGGTTTATATAGACACCGGAGAGGGCTAGGGTTACACAGAGTCGGTTACAATGGTAGGAGATCTACATATCCGTATTGCCAAGCTTGCCTTCCACGCCAAGGAAAGTCCCATCCGGACACGGGACGAAGTCTTCAATCTTGTATCTTCATAGTCTTGGAGTCCGGCCAATGATGATAGTTCGGCTATCCGGACACCCCCTAGTCCAGGACTCCCTCAGAGTACAATAGTGATCTAGGAGTAGATCACTGGACATTGGTCAAGAAAATCCTTAGTGAGGACTAAGGAAATATTTCTCAATTATGGAGGTGATAAAAGAGCCCGTCGTAAAGAATTACATCGGTGCAAGCTTTCACACCGATCCAGATGACTCTAAGTCTCAATCTGGATACATATTGAAAGTTGGAGCAATTAGCTAGAGTAGCTCCGTGCAGAGCATTGTAGACATAGAATATTTGCAAAATACATACGGCTCTGAATGTGACAGATCCGTTGACTAAGCTTCTCTCACGAGCAAAACATGATCACACCTTAGTACTCTTTGGGTGTTAATCACATAGCGATGTGAACTAGATTATTGACTCTAGTAAACCCTTTGAGTGTTGGTCACATGATGATGTGAACTATGGGTGTTAATCATATACAGATATGAATATTGGTGTTAAATCACATGGCGATGTGAACTAGATTATTGACTCTAGTGCAAGTGGGAGACTGAAGGAAATATGCCCTAGAGGCAATAATAAAGTTATTATTTATTTCCTTATTTCATGATAAATGTTTATTATTCATGCTAGAATTGTATTAACCGGAAACATAATACATGTGTGAATACATAGACAAACTTAATGTCACTAGTATGCCTCTACTTGACTAGCTCATTAATCAAAGATGGTTATGTTTCCTAACCATAGACATGAGTTGTCATTTGATTAACGGGATCACATCATTAGTAGAGTGATGTGATTGACTTGACCCATTCCATTAGCTTAGCACTTGATCGTTTAGTATGTTGTTATTGCTTTCTTCATGACTTATACATGCTCCTATGACTATGAGATTATGCAACTCCCGTTTACCGGAGGAACACTTTGTGTGCTACCAAACGTCACAACATAATTGGGTGATTATAAAGGAGCTCTACAGGTGTCACCGAAGGTACATGTTGAGTTGGCATATTTCGAGATTAGGATTTGTCACTCTGATTGTCCGAGAGGTATCTCTAGGCCCACTCAGTAATGCACATCACTATAAGCCTTGCAAGCATTGTAATTAATGAGTTAGTTGCGGGATGATGTATTACGAAACGAGTAAAGAGACTTGCCGGTAATGAGATTGAGCTAGGTATTGAGATACCGACGATCGAATCTCGGGTAAGTAACATACCGATGACAAAGGGAACAATGTATGTTGTTATGCGGTTTGACCGATAAAGATCTTCGTAGAATATGTAGGAGCCAATATGAGCATCCATGTTCCGCTATTGGTTATTGACCGGAAACGTGTTTCGGTCATGTCTACATTGTTCTCGAACCCGTAGGGTCCGCACGCTTAAGGTTTCGATGACAGTTATATTATGAGTTTATGAGTTTTGATGTACCGAAGGAGTTCGGAGTCCCGGATGAGATCGGGGACATGACGAGGAGTCTCCAAATGGTCGAGACGTAAAGATCGATATATTGGACGACTATATTCGGACATCGGAAGGGTTCCGAGTGATTCGGGTATTTTCGGGGGTACCGGGGAGTTACGAGAATACGAGGAAGAAGCAATGGGCCTCATGGGCCAAGTGGTGGAAGAGAGGAGGTAGGGCGTGCGCCCCCCCTAGCCCAAACCGAATTGGACTAGGGGGCCGGCCCCTCTTTCCTCCTTTTCCTCCCTCTCCTTCCTTCTCCTTCTCCTTCCCTTCCTTCCCCTCTTCTAGTTGGACAAGGAAAGGAGGGAGTCCTACTCCCGGTGGGAGTAGGACTCCTCCTGGCGTGCCCCTCCTGGCCGGCCGCCCCCTTGCTCCTTTATATATGGGGGCAAGGGGCACCTCTAGACACAAGTTGATCTTCGTGATCGTTCCTTAGCCGTGTGCGGTGCCCCCCTCCACCAGATTCCACCTAGGTCATATCGTAGCGGTGCTTAGGCGAAGCCCTGCGTCGGTAGAACATCATCACCGTCACCACGCCGTCGTGCTGACGGAACTCTTCCCTGACACCCTGCTGGATCGGAGTCCGGGGATCGTCATCGAGCTGAATGTGTGCTAGAACTCGGAGGTGCCGTAGTTTCGGTGCTTGATCGGTCGGGACGTGAAGACGTACGACTACATCAACCGTGTTGTTCTAACGCTTTCGCTTTCGGTCTACGAGGGTACGTGGACAACACTCTCCCCTCTCGTTGCTATGCATCACCATGATCTTGCGTGTGCATAGGAAAATTTTGAAATTACTACGTTCTCTAACAGTCTTGACTTGAGCGAAGACCTCCCCGGCAACGGCGCCAGAAATCCTTCTTGCTACATCTTGAGCTTGCGTTGGTTTTCCTCGAAGAGGAGAGGGTGATGCAGCGATAGTAGCGTAAGTATTTCCCTCGGTTTTTGAGAACAAAGGTATCAATCCAGTAGGAGGCTCCTCAAAAGTCCCACGCACCTACAGAAACAAACTGAGAACTCGCAACCAACACAATAAAGGGGTTGTCAATCCCTTCACGCCACTTGCGAAAGTGAGATCTAATAAAGATAGTAAGATAAGATAAATATATTTTTGGTATTATATAATATAGATGCAAAAAGTAAAGATGCAAATAAAGGTAGATTGAAAGCAAATATGATAAGAGATAGACCCGGGGGCCATAGGTTTCACTAGTGGCTTCTCTCAAAATAGCATAAGTATTACGGTGGGTGAACAAATTACTGTCGAGCAATTGATAGAAAAGCGCATAGTTATGAGATTATCTAGGCATGATCATGTATATAGGCATCACGTCCATAAGAAGTAGACCGACTCCTGCCTGCATGTACTACTATTACTCCACACATCAACCGACTCCTGCCTGCATCTAGAGTATTAAGTTCATAAGAATAGAGTAACGCATTAAGCAAGATGACATGATGTAGACGGATAAACTCAAGCAATATGAAATAAACCCCATCTTGTTATCCTCGATGGAAACAATACAATACGTGCCTTGCAACCCTTTCTGTCACTGGGTAAGGACACCGCAAGATTGAACCCAAATCTAAGCACTTCTCCCATGGCAAGAAAGATCAATCTAGTAGGCCAAACCAAACTGATAATTTGAAGAGACTTGCAAAAATAACTCAATCATACATAAAAGAATTCAGAGAAGATTCAAATATTATTCATAGATAAACTTGATCATAAACCCACAATTCATCGGATCTCGACAAACACACCGCAAAAAGAGTTTACATCGAATAGATCTCCACAAGAGAGGGGGAGAACATTGTATTGAGATCCAAAAAGAGAGAAGAAGCCATCTAGCTAATAACTATGGACCCGTAGGTCTATGGTAAACTACTCACAACTCATGGGAGGGGGCAAGGATGTTGATGTAGAAGCCCTCCATGGTCGATTCCCCCTCCGACAGAGTGCCGGCGAAGGCTCCAAGATGAAATCTCGCGGATACAGAAGGTTACGGTGGTGGAAATTGTGTTTCGTTGTGCCCTGGATGTTTTTGGGGTACGTAGGTATATATAGGAGAAAGAAGTACGTCGGTGGCCGCCCGAGGGGCCCACGAGACAGGGGGCCGCGCCCTATAGGGGGGGGGGGCGGCCTCCTATCTCGTGGGAGCCTCGGCAGCTTGTTGGCTTGCACTCCAAGTCCTCTGGATCACGTTCGTTCCAAAAATCATGCTCCCAAAGGTTTCATTCCGTTTGGACTCCGTTTGATATTCCTTTTCTTCGAAATACTGAAATAGGCAAAAAAACAGCAATATGGGCTGGGCCTCCGGTTAGTAGGTTAGTCCCAAAAATGATATAAATGTGTAAAATAAAGCCCATAAACATCCAAAAGGGGTAATATAATAGCATGGAACAATCAAAAATTATAGATACGTTGGAGGCGTATCACTCGGCCCCCGGCCACCCACCGTAACTGGGAACTCCCCGAAATTTTCCTCGCCCTCGCTTCTACCACGTTTTTTTCCGTCATGGTTGACCCAAAGAATGTCATGCAACTGCGTCTCCGGCCTGCCCAGGACGAAAAGCCCATTTTCTGTCATGATTTTTTGTCATAGAAGTAGGAACCCACCACATCTATGATGATACCGGGTTTTGTCACAATTATCATCGCAGAAGTGTCCTAAGTATGACAATTTTTTTTCTTTCGGCCCAAAATGTCATGGATGTGTCTTTTTTTGTAGTGACCACCTTGGACCCCCTCCACACACACACACACACACACACACACACCAAATCCCCCGCTCACACACATACACACCACCCCTCCCTCGCTCGAAACCTAGCTAGGTCACCGTCGCCGCCGCCGCGCCGCCTCCATCCTCAACCTCTGCTAGTCTGAACATGTAGGTTACCCACCGATATGCATACCCTCGCCACCCTAAGTTTCTTAGATGACGCCTATGAAACGCCCACTTGCCCTCAGATCCCCATTCCCACCTCCTCCCCCACTCCAGAGCGTCGCAACCTAAACCCGGCTAAGCTTCCCGGGGAGCTCGAGGAGCGAATGGCCTAAAAGAGCTTTACTGCGGCCTCTTCGCCCGACGTCGGCGAGGTGGCCGCCAAGGAAGCTGACGACGATGACTGAATGCAGCCTTTCAATCAGCGGGCTAGAGTATTCTAGCATGTCGTGGACGCCAGCTACGACATGGAGGTCATCGACAATGATGGCTTGACGCGGGCAATGTCACAGGTTAAGTTGACTACCCCCAACCCCTTGGGTTCGACAACCGTCGAACTCATCGATGGCCCTGCCGCTGATCTCTTGCGGCTCGTTATGAACAATTTGCCATCCTTCATCGCCATGGAGCCCATTTTGTCATTTCTGAAGGACACGTTCTACGATGCTAGCTTGGGATCCTCAACTGCAAAGTCAGACCTCATCGACGGCGACCACGAGGAGGAGCCAATCTGGGACAAGTGAGGAAACCCATAATTTGTTTTGTCGTGCCTCTTCACCGGGGAATTCCATGATTCTCGGACCCCTTTTGTAGTGAGAACCTATCCAGTATTTATTGCTATATCTGGTTGTTTGCATTATGCCTTTTTTATTTCTATGGATTTTGGTTATTCGGTTGTTTGTAGTTAGCATATGTCTAGTTTCAATTGCCATCTTTGGTTGTTCGTAGTATGCCTTTTTTATTTCAGCTATTCACAATGTGATGTTCTATATGTGCTAGTATGAACTATGCAGTTCAATTTCATCAATACCAATTTTAACAATAGCTCTATGAATTACTATATTTGGTTGTTGTTAAGCATGTTGTACTCCCTCCAGCCCTTTTTAGTTCGCATATAAGATTTGTCTAAAGTCAAGCCTCGTAAAGTTTGACCAACTTTATAGAAAAAATACCAACATTTACAATATGAAATCAATATCAGTAGATGTGTCATGGCTTAAATTTTCATATTGTATAATTTTAGCATGGTAGATGTTGATATTTTTTCATATAAATAAGGTCAAACTTTATGAAGTTTGACTTCAGACAATTCTTATATACAGAGTAAAAAGGACCGAAGGGAGTATTTAATACGCCTTTCCATTTGTTTTAACAATAACTAGTGTACTTAGACCTACACAATACAAGTTTGAATGACTATGTTTGCTTGTTTTAAAAATATTACGCCTGTTGCAGTTAATAACACACCTTTCCACTTCTTGTTTTTCTTAACTAGCGTGCTTAAACCTTGGCCATGAAGCTATCATTTGGAGATTATGTTCTCTACCATGGATATATTTGGTTGATGTTTAGCCTGTTGTGCTTATCATGCCTTTAGATGTACTTACATAGGACAATATTGGGAACATCTGTTGTTTACCATCGAGGTTAGTTTCATCCCATGGCTTATATATACTCATTGTTCAGGATATTGGTAGCTGGTACCATATAGGCCGAGGGCTGATAAGGGATTAAACGTTGAATCGGACATTTAACTGAATATATCTATAACCCATTTATCGGTAGGTTAACTAGGGCTATATCTAACATATCTGAGGCTACATAGCAAGATGCATTGTACTGAATGACTACATATGCAATCCTAGGCCACACAACAACAAGGAAGGATTGTTTGGTTCTAGGCCTAGGAGTGCCACACTTTGCCATACAATGTTGCCAAACTTGCCAACGGGTTAGTTCTTCAAAACGAGAGCCACAAATTGGCACGCCTAAGAGAATCTTGCCACACATTTTGAGTGTATGTGATGTGGGAACATAGTGTGGCTTGAACCAGACACACGCCTAAGTTGGTCAAACTTGCCTAAGCTTTGGTGTGGCAACCTTTGGCAAAAGTAGTCTCAAACCAAGAGTGTTACCTTAATGTTCTGATGATGTCTAGATATACATAGAAGAGCAACAAGAACACCAACAACACAACAACAGTTAACTGTAGTTAATTGGCTGATATTTGTAGAAATGTAATAAACTCCCTGAACCCCATAATATAAGATGTTTATTCATCCACACCGTGAATATATTGGATGCTATAAGATCTTATATAATGGGACGGAGGAAGTGTTGTACCACATCATATTGCAATTGTTGTTTAGCTTCTAATGTTAACTTGGTGCTTTTAGGTACATGTCATTGGTAAAGATTCGTGCTTCGATCCTTTCTGCGTATGGGGCAATGAGATATTCATGAACCAACTTCAAGAGAGGAACTGATAAAGATTGTTATTAAAATGGGTCAAAAGATGTCAATCGAACTATTTGTTTACACTTTATGCAAAACAACAGTGAATTGCAGCATGGTAAGTAAGAACTCTGTAGCCTTCTTTTTACTGCCCATAATGAGTTGTGTTAGATGACAATGTCTGAATCTTTTTCCTTTGCAGTGGTTCTCGAAGCAGTTTACTCAAGACTACCTCTCAAATTACATGATTGGTGGGCATGCAAAGGTTAAAGTATTTCTACAACAACACAATGACTATCTAGATGCCCTCATGAGTCATGCACACGGTGAAGGATAGGCGGTCGACCATCACAAGGGGGTGGACTAAGTCGTGTGTTCCTTCTGCATGGAGGAGAGCACAATACGGGCATTCCACTTCACCTTGTTCAACAACTAGAATGTCTTTTGCATCTTTCTTTACCGTGTTTAATAGTACAAGTATACAACCCTGGTTCATCATTCTTTATTTGGTGCTTATGTACTTCTTGAACATGTGTATCTATGAGTCGAATAATGCATTGGTTGTTTAACCTGATGGATATGAATAAAGTTATAGCCAACTTTCGAATTCAAATTCGGTACAATTTTAAATAGCAGCGATTTAATTAGGGTTGAAATATGCTCTGCAGGTCGTTACGGCGCACACGGTCTGTAAAGCACAAACGTGTGTGATATACATGTACTTCCGACACGGTTTGCAGAGAGGAAACGTGTGCGACCATGCACACAGTTGCCGTTTGTGAAGCATGTGTGATGTCAAACAATATCACAAACGATGCGAGCAAACTAAATGTTTGTGATAGTCGCCTTATCATACACGGTTTACAGTCATGAACTGTTTCGGATGTCGTAGGCATCATAAACGTTGCACCACATAATAGTGTGTGCGATAGTTATCTTATACGACACTGCTACAACGGTCCAACGTTTCGTAATCCTATCCGACACTCGTACGATGATTAGGTAATATTCTTAATTACATATCACATACAGTTTGGGAGAAGTGAATGTGTGTGATAGTCTCCTGATCGCACACGTTTGGCAATCATGAACTGTTTGTGATGGAGTGCGCATCATAAACGTTGCACCGCATAATAGCGTGTGCAATGGTAATGCCAGCACACACGAGTAGTAAAGATGGAGCGTTTGGGATATTCGATATATCACAACCAGTTGTGTGAAGAATCGCGTTTGGGATAGATGCCCACATCGCATATGCTTAGTTATGCAAAACATATGCATTCCTACTACCTATCCCCGACGGTTTCTGAGTCGTGTGGGAAGGACCCCTTATCGCCCACACTCACTAGGCGACGATTTTAAATGCCGGCGCGGAAAGGGTTAAAAACCGTTTGTATAGCAGCTCGCTGTACCAGTGCATTTTTAGACCCGGGCATGCCAAATAAAACGTGCCAAATCCAAAGATCATGTGATGCAAGTACTTCAAGAATGATGATGGGCTTCTTAACATGACCCTAATATTGCCCTCGTAAAGCCTTCGGTCAGTTCTTCCATTTTCAATGCATGCAGTCAAGAGATCCAAGCAAACCTGGGCACCCTCTTGCTTCTGAGATTGCAAGGAGCCTCTCGGTGTTTGCCACCGTTGTTTCTCTTAGGTACCGAGGTCCGAACACCTCGACCAAGGCAGTTGCAAACCTGACAATGGCATCTCCGCATGTGCTCTCAGAAATCTGTAGGTACTCGTCCCACGAATCAGTGTCCGTGCCATATGCAAGCATCTGGAGTGCGACCGTGCACTTCTAGTAGCCAGAGAAACCAATCGTTTCCACGACGTCCTTCTTCAGGATGTAGTCATCGTAGGACCAGACATCAGGGACAAAGTAGTCGCCCATCAGTGTCAAATGGCCGCGCACCGTGTTGCGGCTAAGCACTTGATGACCCTTGATCGAGCCCTTGAAATTGAGAACACGCTCCTCCGCACGCTCCGTGTCTTAAAGGACCGCCTGCATCATCGCTGTCTCATCGGTGTACTCCTCGTCCGACGAGCCATCGAACGACTTAACATACTTCTCGATATGTACTCCAAATCGGAATCCATTGCTAGAAAGAAGAAGGGACACCTGTTTTCAGTTTAGTCGATACATCAAATAGTTGCCGGGCATGGTGAGAATAACAGTAGCGCATGGTACCTGGCGGGGCGGGCGGAGGACAGGGGTTGAACGGAGACGGAGGAGAAGCGGGTTGGAGGCCTGTTGTATCGTTGGAGGTGACGGAGACGCAGATTTTCGATAGGTGTGTGACGTGATGGCAGGGGTGGTGGAGCGGCAGCGACGGCAAGAGAGAAAGAAGGCAGGAGAGGAAACGAGGATGATGGAGTCGCGGGGTCCGGAAAGGTTTTGGGTGGGCCTGGGTTCGGATTCCTATGTTTCGCGCGTCCGGACTCCCGCAAAGCTTTCCCACTTCTGTCTTTGTTTTGCGATAGAAACTGCGTTCGGATCGCCCTGCGGATCAATACAGTCCCGCGTTGGATCTCTCCCATGGTCTGGACAGCTGGATCCGGACGGATGGGGGCGGTTTGTGGGTCCGCCTTAGAGATGCCCTAATATACAAGGTTTTTGACACTTAGCTCGGATTGGGCCCACCATACACGTGCCAGTTGGGTCCCAACACGAGCTCCTTTGGCGCACCCCCATGGACCCACCTGTCAGTTGCACTGACCGCGCTTCTCCCACGCCCCCCACCTACATCCCCAAAACAATATCCCCAAAAACATGTTTCTCAGGAAAACCAATCGTACTTGTTGAAACCCTAGCGCCATCTCGCCGCCGGCGATGTCCGCTTGACGGACGCGCCGCCGAGAAAGCACCAAACTCCTCCGAGCCCTCCCCTCTCTCTGATCCGTCGCCCGCCCGCGGGATCCGGATCGTCTTCAGCCATGTCAAAGGCCAGGGTCTACGCCGACGTTAACGTGGTGCGCCCCAAGGAGTACTGGGATTATGAGGCCCTCGCCGTCCAGTGGGGGTGAGTCGAATCCGCCCGTAGCCAACCTCGCCCTAACTCTCAAGTTCTTTTTTTTTTCTTTCTCTTTTCGTTCCCGTGGCGCATCTGCGTGTCGTGGATCCTTTTCGTCTGTTCGTTGCGAGGCAGTTCAGGGACTACATACAATGGCGCTTCGACTTCTCGATGCGTCTTCGGAGGTCTTGTCAGGCACGAGCGTGACTGTGCCGTGCGGTTAGAGAAGGCCCGCGTGTTGTAGATTGAGAGGGGGAGTTGCCAGATGTGCTTGCTCAGATAATTCCGGCAGTTGCTTGATTGCTTCGCTACAATATATCCGACTTCAGTAGTCACTTACTCGATCTCACTGTTTCGTGATACTTTTGGTAGTTCAGTACGAAATTATGCGTCTGTACATCTTACGTGGACTTTGGCAGATTATTCATAGTTTTGTACATGTTTAGTGGACTTTCATTAACTTTCCACATATTGAGCACCCGAATCCAAACGTCAGATTCTGTCACCCGTGCTCATTTACCAGCAATATTCTCCCTGTCCAAATATTTTGCTGAATTGGCAAATTGGGCACTTGAACCTGTCTTGGACTACAACACCAGCACCCAAGTGGAGCGAACACTGTCCATGACCTCTATATGTTCTAATTTTATTGTTTTGAACAGTTGCTAGTTCGTGTGTTTTCCCCTTCTTGGAAGCGTGCTGCTCTATTAGTGTCACACTTTGTTGATTGAGCTGGACTGATTATTTCGTGTTATCGCTATTTTTTCAGATAATATATGGTTGTATTTTCCAAAAATTATCATATCATGCCTAATTTTAATCTCAAAGCAGCTGTTCCAAGTAAAAACCACATTTACATTAAGGCCCATGCTGAAGAGAATTTACTCCTGTTCTGTTTCTGTTGAATTGATAATTCTGCTCAGCAACATGAGATAAATAAGGCTCCACTGAACTATCTATGCTGTTGGAGTACCTTGATTTGTAAATTAGTATATGTTTAATAAATACAGTGATATGCAACTATATTTGAAATTGTAACAAGCTCTGCCTTTGTGTAACTTCTCATTGGGACCCAGACATTTTTTTGTCCTCCCTTGAGCTTGACATGGGGTTTTATTGCCCTGTTATTTTTATATAATGAAAGAGGATAGAACTCAAGTATGAAGCATCAGTTTGTAGAAGTTGGATAATTTGACCTTTGTCTTGCACGAAAAATATATGCACTCATTTATTTTGATGTAACAATACCCCAAAAGTGTCATGAGATATCTTTATAATAGTTTGGTGTTTTCTCTTCGTTCTCCATCATACAAACAGGAAAAGAAAATCCTATGCCTGGAACAATCAAAACTGATTACTTTTAGCATGCCAGCTGCAAGTATCCCTGCCCCCACAAGGATAGTACACTTACCATTTTGGTTTGAATGGTGTGGTTATTTGTTACTTCTGGTCCCTCTGAAAGATATCATGTGATTGTTAAATTACAGAATGTCCTAATGGACCAGTACATCCAGCGATGAGTTCTGACTGTTATGATGTTTTTCAATCAGTGAGCAGGATGACTATGAAGTTGTGAGGAAAGTTGGAAGGGGCAAATACAGTGAAGTCTTTGAAGGTATCAACGTCAACAATAATGAGAAATGTGTTATTAAGATCCTGAAGCCTGTGAAGAAGAAGAAGGTAACTTATCTGTGCCTTATATGGTCACGGTTTAACTATGATTTTAGTTTTTTCACGTTTGTCATGCTTATCCAGATCAAAAGAGAGATCAAAATACTACAGAATCTCTGTGGAGGTCCAAATATTGTGAAGCTGCTTGATATTGTCAGGGATCAGCATTCAAAAACACCAAGCTTGATCTTTGAATACATCAATAACACAGATTTCAAAGTGCTATATCCGACACTGACAGATTATGACATTCGCTACTATATCTATGAGTTACTGAAGGTATGAATCTGTCCCAAGTTTCTGTTGATGTAACATTGCCAAGAACACTGATTGTTAAAACATCTAAAACTTTTTTTGCTCTTCTGATAAAGCCTTGAAGATACATTAAATACTTACATGACTGTCTAGTTTGAACATCTGGCTAGACTCATTTCCTAGGACCCTTTCTTGTGTTCGTGGATGATATTTGTGATAGTAAGGAATGAATAATCCCTTATCAATGCTAACAAGCAACCATACCAGTTAGTGTTTTTCCCCTCTTTTGAGGAGACCAAGACAAGTTGCTGTTAATTTGATTGCTGGACCTAGATGTTTCGTATCCTATATTCTAGTTATGATTTATCACAGTTTCTTCCGTGTGCAGGCTTTGGATTACTGCCATTCACAAGGCATTATGCACCGAGATGTGAAGCCTCACAATGTTATGATAGATCATGAGCTTCGAAAACTCCGGTTAATAGACTGGGGCCTTGCTGAATTCTACCATCCTGGAAAGGAGTATAATGTTCGTGTTGCATCAAGGTAGGTACATAGAAATACGTTGTTGCTATTTAATTATCTTAAACCTACTTACTGATACCAAATAACCTTATTTGCTTGTGCACTTCCCAACAATTGGTCTTCTTCTGGTCACTTGTGAGGCAATACACAGCCAAAATTTAGTTTATTTAAATCAACATTTTTTGTGGAAAGGGTATTTCTTTTGGTAATATTTGTTTTCATTTGTAGAAATCTCAACGTCATAATACACATAAACAGAATGAGTGATGTGGTGAATGATTGCTTCGTACAGTAGTTAATGCTCCATTACGTAACTTGCATATTCCAAATATTTCCATATGATCATTTTCAAAATATTTGCTGACATTTCCTTTTTCACTGGGATTTAGGTACTTCAAGGGACCTGAGCTTCTTGTTGACTTACAAGATTACGACTACTCTTTGGACATGTGGAGTCTTGGCTGCATGTTTGCTGGAATGGTATGACCGCTATGATAGTACAGTTGATATTATTGATAGCTTTCTTTTGTATCTCAGACTTTTGTTCAACTGGTGATGATCTTATGAATCATGTATTGTTGGTTGCAGATATTCCGCAAGGAACCATTTTTCTATGGCCATGACAACCATGATCAACTTGTTAAAATTGCAAAGGTGCTTATTAAGTTTATTCCTTTGATTCTTTGTAAAGGTAGTTATAACTGATAAAAGGATTATTTTTGGTGGCATCTGATATTCTTTAGAGTTGCCATATATCATTTGCTATTATTTACCTTAGTGACTGAGTGGTTCTGGCTCAATGTTTTGATGAATTTGTACTCATGCTCACATGTAATTACTAGCTTTACTCTAGCTGTGTAGTCCTGTTTGAACTTAACATGAGCGCTAAAGTCTGACCACACCCCTGTATTCACAGGTACTTGGAACAGATGGGCTAAATGCTTATTTGAACAAGTACAGAATTGAGCTTGACCCTCAGCTTGAAGCCCTTGTTGGAAGGTATATCGCCACCCAGCACTAATTTTGATGCAAGATCTCTATTTGTCATCTAATTTACAGTTTCTATAATTTCCTCACAGGCACAGCAGAAAACCCTGGTCGAAGTTTATCAATGCAGACAACCAGCATCTAGTATCCCCTGAGGTCTGTCAATAATACATATATATCTCAAGTATACTTTACTAGCAGTAACCTGCTCCTGGTTTCTCAACGAGGCCTTTTCCTCTCCATTTTAGGCCATAGATTTCCTTGATAAGCTTCTGCGCTATGATCACCAGGATAGGCTCACTGCACGTGAAGCTATGGTAAGTCTTACTGTTTTCGACTGATTGTAAAGTGGCTCCCAGCCAATCGTGCTAAATGTCCATTTGACCATGCAATTATACTTTCTTTTCTCATCTCCAGCTCCTTGGTGCTGCATGATGTGTTTGAGCATTTGGTTTGTGGATAGATTGATTAGTGCGGTTGCTTAGAGGATGTCATGTTTGGAGTTACAATGGTTCCTGTTCTAATTTTAAAGGTGTAATGCAGGCACATCCATACTTCCTCCAGGTGAGGGCTGCCGAAAACAGCAGGACTCGTGCGCAATAGCAATAGCAAGACTGTTGCTGACATTGAACGAGCAGCGCTTGATGAAGCGCATCCTTGTAGCGACTTTGTCATGTATTATGACTCGATAATGGTTGGGTCAGCTGGGAAAGGTAAGAGCCCGTGTGGTGTGTGCCTCTCATCGACGAGGCGGAAAAGAACTGTGATTTGCTCCTGTTGTTTGTGTATGGAAACCAGATTGATTGAAACTTCGCAACACACTTTTCATGTAACGTGTTTGGTAACATTGTATGACTCTGCTTGTAAAGAATATCATTGGTAAATTGCTTTGGATTCAAAATTCTGTTTAGTCACTGGATTATTAGCTTGTTATTTTGATGAGCCGTCCAACTCCTTTCCTATTGGGATCCATCATTTCTAATAAAAAATCAAGTCTTTTTCTTCTGTGGTTCCGGCCAGATCGCAGTCAAATTGCCGTCCCAAGAGCATCTCCAACTGCTCCACTATGTCTAATCGCCGTTTACGGCAAGTTGGGGGGTAGAAAGGTCTCTTCAACGGTTCCTGAAAGTGGCCATAACTTAACTCGAGAGGCTCCCGTAAACTGGTCCTTTTCTTCCATAGTAAGATCATCAAGTAGCACAATGTTGTGGAGAGCAACTCCACCTTACTGTTATAGCGAGTGTTGAAGGATGTTGAAGGAACAACTTCAATGTGTGCGCTAGATATCGCTTTAGAAACATGAGCAGGGCCAAATCTTAAATGAGAACACCAAGTTCTATAATAGGTAGTGGGGTATATAAATCTCGTTACAAACTAGAGGTGACAACCTTTATTTTTAGGACTATGAGAAGCCTTCACATACTCCTACTTTAGGTATAATACTTTAGAAAACATTATCTAAGATTCATCATTCTACTAGCTAGAAGACTCTAAAAGACAGTAGGTAGGGTTGAGAAAAAAAAAGGAAAAAAAATATTAGACTACAATAGAAGTATCTAGAAGTAGCAAAACATATTTGGCATATGATTTTATTTTTATTTTTGTTACTTATTGTTCCTCATCATTTTTCTCTGGTTGTATGGAACTCGACCTTGAGTTATCTTTTCATGGAGAGCTTTTTTCGGATGGTAGAGAGTAAGTCCGCAACGTTGAAAGTGTTGAATATACCCATGTAACTTGGAAGATCTATCACATGAGTAGTATCATTTGTCTTCCTCATAATAGAGAAGGGCCATACCTTCGCCGTCTAAGCTTCCCTTCAACACCTATAGGCAGCCTCTCTTTTCGGAGGTAAATCATCACCTTATCACCGACTTGGAATGATTCCAGTCTCCTTTTGCGGTCAGCAAGTTGTTTATATTTCTGATTTTGTCCACTAAAACATCACAAGTCTCTTCAAATAACTCAGTGTAATTATCAGCAAAGGACAATGTTGATTTTGAGTTTCCCCTTGATGGTACATCAGGTCCACCACATGTATTGGAACTTTAGTGTAGATAATGGAAAAGGACTCCTTCCTATGAATCTATGCTCGGAGTTATTGTAGGAGAACTCTGCAAGAGATAAATCCAAATCCCATTGTCCCTTTCTTTCTCCACAAATGCAACGGATTAAATTACCCAAAAACTGTTTACAACTTCCGTTTGTCCATCTATTTGTGGATGAGCAGTGCTAGAAAATTTTAATTCAGTGTTGAATTGCTTACACAAAGTGAGCCAAAATGCAGCAAGAAACTTGCTATCACAGTCTGAGACGATGGTCCTTGGAACTCCATGAATTCTGACCACTTCTCGAAAGAATAGGTATTGCCACATGATGAGCATCCGTTGTCTTGCGACATGGGATGAAATGAGCCATTTTAGAGAATCTATCCATGACCATGAACACGACATTACTCCCTTGTCTTGTTCTTGGTGGAGTCCATAGAGATGTCCTCCCATGGAGCAACAGGAACATGCAAAGGCATGCATAACCCTGCGTTCTGGACTTGGCCTTTGCAGGTTTGACCTATGGGGCATCACCGAACAAACTTTCCAGCATCTCTCTTTAGTTGTGGCCAAAAGGAATGAGCTTCCAGGTTAGCGACAGTCTTTTCTCGTCTAACATGGCCACTAAGATCACTTGAATGGAGCTCTCTAATTAGTTTGTCATGCAGAGAACTCCTTGGGATGCACAAACGATCATTTTTTAAGAGATAGCCATCCTGCACCAAATAATCATCACCTAATGGTTGGCACCTAATGTGCTTTACCCAAACATGTCCAAAGTCTTTGTCATCCCCATACAACTCCTTTATTTGATCCATGCCTGGAAGTTCAGCCTCAAAAGAAGTCAAGGGGCATGCACGATGATTCAAAGCATCAGCCACTCGGTTAGTTGTTCCAGATTTATGCACGGTGAGATAGTTAAACCTCTTGAGATATGTTACCCATCTTGCTAGCATGCGATCAACATGCTTTTGGTTTCTAAAATGCTTTAAGGATTGATGGTCACTATAAATGATGAACTCTTTAGGCAGCAACTAGACTTCCCAAGTTTTCAAAGCTCTGAAAACGACATACAATTCTTGCTGATAAGTACCCCATCTCTGCCCTTTTTTGCTTAATTTCTCACTGAATACAACAATGGGCTTCCTTTCTTGAGATAGATCAGCTCCAATGCCTACTCCTTTGCATGTTTGACCTATGGGGCATCACTGAACAAACTTGCACCAATTATCGAATGATCTTCTAGGTTTTGCTTGATTCTTTCTTCAAACACTCGATAATTGGTGCCATGACAGTGCTAAAGTTCTTTACAAATCGCATATAGAAAGTTGTAAGGCCATGAAAACTTCTTACCTCAGAAATGTTCTTCGGAGTTGGCCATTCTTAGATTGCTTCAACCTTAAGAGTCGACAACACGAATACCGTTGCATGTTATGACGAATCATAGGAAAAGAAGTTGTGTTTGTAGGAAAACACATTTCTTCAAGTTGACATAGAGATCATTTCCCTTAATACTTGTAGCACCTTTCGAATGTGGTCAAAGTGTTCATCCTCATCCTTTCTATAGATCAAGATGTCATCAAAATACACCACACCAAAATGGGATAAGAAGGGCTGAATGACTTGATTCATCAAGTGCATAAAGGTACTTGGCGCATTTGAGAGTCCAAATGGCATGATTAGCCATTCAAAAAAAAAAACTTCCTTTGTCTTGAAGGTTGTCTTCCATTCATCCCCGGGTTTGATACAAATTTGATGATATCCGCTTCCTAAATATAGCTTTGCGAACACTCTTGCTCCACTAAGCTGATCCTACATATCATCCAGATGGGGAATAAGGACTCTACAACTTACGGTGATCTTGTTAATGGCTCTACTATCTGCACACTGCGCCAAGATACATCTTTCTTTGGCGTGTGCAGGGCTGGTACAACACATGGGATAATACTTTCTCAAATGTGCCCCCTTTGTAGCAATTCCTCCGCTTTCCCCTTCAATATATCATGCTCTTTTGGACTCATTTGATAGTTTGGAAGATTAGGAAGGCTTGCTCCCAAGATTAAGTCGCTTCTATGTTGAATTCCTCTCATCGTTGGCAGGCTCCAAGTACGTTATGAAATTCTGCTAATAAGCCACATACCTTTGCTAGAATTTCAATAGTTGAGGTGCTCTTCTCCTTTAAAATAAGTGCATCACACAAATCTGCCTCCTTTAAGTCTTCCATAAACTCATTAGAGGTGTGGGAGATAGTTACATACTTTTCCCCTCCTTTGAGATATTACCATCAGTTTTGTTTGGTAGAATAATGATCTTTCTGTTGTTCCAAATGAAAGAGTAAGAATTTTTCTTGCCCCTGTGTGTAGTATCCACATCAAATTGCCAAGGTCTCCCAAGAAAAACATGGCTGGCGCCATATCAAGTACGTCACACAACACATTCGAGCGATAATGCTTACCCAAAGAAAGTGGCAAGTTACATTGTTTGGTGATCCTCATATTCACTTCTTTATTGATCCATCCAACAGTGTAGGGGTTTGGATGATCATGAGTTTCAACCTTTAAATGGTTCACCAACTTCTAGCAGATAAGATTTTCACAGTTGCAATGTAAGTTGCGCGACCTCTTGAAGAGGTGGACTAGCAGATGTAGGGGAAAGTAGGTGTATCGGTCCGCCCGGAGTAGAGAGTTAATGTTTCAGAAAGACTATGTCTCGATCATCCGATCATGGATGCGGTCGAGTCTTGCGGGCAAAAGTGTGCAAACCTTTGCAGAGTGTATAAACTAATCATGGTTAGCCGTGTCCCCGGTTATAGACATCTTGAGTATCTAGTACTTGAATCTATTGATGTGATATCATCACTTTACTTAATGAACTTATTGGGTTAATGATGATACTTTTAATTGGGATTTGAGTTGGGGTTACCTTCTCAAATATTGGGCAACCTGGGAGTAGTTAAATAAATTTATTCCTTTGTTGTAGGAAAAAACTAGCTTTATGCAAAAACTTAAACTTATAGCCTCCACCAGCCAAATATTGCATGTAGAGATAGTTCTTGCATTTCATTGCTTTACAGTGTAACTCTGCCAGCATATTTAATGTGCTGACCTACATGGCTGTAACATCTCATGTTGCAGACTACTCAGACGACGAATAAGGTGCGATAGGTCGTTGCTTTGCACTCAGCTATGCCATTGGAGTTGATGGACTCATTTACCTTCGAAGCTTCCGTAGTTATTTAATTTAGATGGCCTTCAGCCATGATATTTTTGTGTAATCATACTCTTTATGAGGACTCGATGTAATAAGTGTGTGATTGAAACTCTTTTATAATTCCTCGAGCACTGTGCGTGTCAGCATTACAGATCCAGGGATGACACTGATGCACAGAGACTTGACCGTTTGAGGTCGGGTCGCTACAAGATGGTATCAGAGCACACGCTGACTGTAGGACACGACCACTAGAATAAGCCACATGATTTCTCTTCTCTACTTATTTCTAATTCTCCTCTCTTTCTACTCTATAGATGGTGGATCCCAGGAGCAAGTTCACTTAGCCGAATGACGCCACCCTTTTCGGACGACACTTGAAGGAAGTCACTAAGTATCTGAACATCGGACTACCAAGCTTCACGGGGACTTTCTCTACATCTGTACCGGAAGAGGAGCGCTGGAAGATCAAAGTCTGGGTACCTTGGAGGACATTTGCGCCAACAACGGAGCCTATTGATTTCTACCTGGATGCACCAAGCCGGACTGTAGGAAAGAGCATGGCATCCCATATCACCTTTGGACGCATATGTGAAGTGTACCACAAGGAGCTGGAGAACACCATTTATCATATATGTGGCCGCCGAGATGAAGAATGGGAGATGATTCGTATCGGGAGGGATGGATCAATTGCAGCCTACATTCAAGAGATGGGAGATCATATTCTTCGACAAGAGAATCAGCAAATTATCCACAAAGAAGATCAAGAAGCTGATGAAGAGAAACAACGAGCTAGAAGAGGAACTTAAGTCTACACGCGATGGATACGAGGAAGAGATTGCCGTACTACTGGAGAAGCATGAAGACCTGAAGAGGAAGGTAGGAATACCAGTGGAGCATCACAAGGGAGAACCAGCCAAGGAGATCCGTTCGGAGGACTACATCATCCTGGACGACACCGACACAGTTAGTGATGCAAATGATGACAATGATGACGACTACGTTGACGAAGTTGGAGCAGATATAATGGAGTCTTCCTCCGATGAAAACTTCTAGATGACCACCATTGTAACTAGTAATATTCCTCCAAGTAGTTAGCAATGATCGAGTTTGTAATCATAGGTTAGACCGACTGTGTGATTTTGTGTGCTATTGAATGAAGTGAATTGATTATGTTTGTCTCATGAGCATATGGGTAGTGAACTTCTCTTAGACCTCATTTCTATTCTGTTTCCTCACCCCTTCTAACCCATCAGATGCCTCCGAGACGTTACAATGGATTTTCATTCCCACCGGAGCTCACTCAGTTGATCCAGTAACAGAATGCCTTGATGCAGATACTAGTCCAGAACCAGAACCAAGGCAATAACAACAACAACCCACCACCACCACCCCCTGTTGACCACCTAGCCCGTTTCCTAAGGTTGAATCCGTCGGTGTTCTCTAGTAGCATCGAGCCGATTGTTGCAGATGATTGGCTCCGCAAGATTGGGAGAGAGTTGACCACTGCAGGATGCACAGATGCGGAGAGAGTGCGTTTTGCCGCACATCAGCTTGATGGACCCGCAACATCTTGGTGGGAGAATTTCACCACCACTTACCCCATTGACACTATTACATGGGATCAGTTTCAGCAGGCTTTCTGCACCGCCCATGTTTTAGCAGGAGCTATGAGCATGAAGAAGCGCGAGTTTCACAACTTGCGCCAAGGAGGGCGAACAGTAGGCCAGTATGTGGATGAGTTTAGCAAGTCAGCATGCTATGCCCCAGATGACGTAGCCACAGATGCCGCTAAGCAAGAGAAGTTTCTTGAGGGACTAAATAATGAGCTGAGTATGCAGTTGATGGTGGCAACATTCAACAACTACCAGGAGTTGGTAGACAGGGCACTCATGATTGAAGGCAAGCAGCAACAGATTGACAATCGCAAGAGGAAGTATGGATAGGGGAGGTACACTTCTGGAGCTCAACAGAAGCCCCGCTATTCCCCATACTCGAGAGGACATACCCACAACCATGGAGGCCATAACCATGGAGGATATGCGCACAATGGAGCAAGTTTGCACAACCACAGTGGCCCCAAGAATGGAAATGGGAATGGAGGAAGTAGCAGCCAGAACCGTTCCAACCCCGCAACACCAGCCAAGAGGGATCTGAGCCACATTACCTGTTTCAAGTGCCAGAAGACCGGACATTATGCCACTGAATGTCTTGAAGCGAAGAATGGAAATGGCAGTGGAGGTTCTGCCAGGAAGCCCAACCCCTTCACCAAAGGACTGGTCAACCACGTCAGCGTGGAGGAGATTGAGGATCAACCCGACGCAGTTGTTGGTAAGTTTTTTATTAATGTATTTACCGCACTTGTTCTTTTCGATACTGGTGCATCACATTCATACATATCAAGGGGATTTGTGGATAAGTATAACCTGCCAACCGTAGCCCTTAAGTCACCTATGTTAGTAAGTTCCCCAGGAGCGGAGTATATGGCTAGTAGGGGATGCTATTAGTTGCCACTAACCATAGGTAGACATGTTTTCCCCACCGACCTAATTGTTCTGGAGTCACAAGGATTGGATGTGATACTAGGAATGGATTGGCTGTCCAAGTTTGAAGGAAACATTGACTCTGCCACTAGATCAATTCTTCTCACCACCCTAGAAGGAAAGAGGATCAAGTATGTATCCCGGCATGCGCCGAGGAGAACTCAGGTGAATTCCTTATCAGGAGTTGTTCAGGAGGAAGTACCGGTGGTGAAGGATTATCCCGACGTATTTCCGGAAGAGTTACCAGGCATGCCACCAGATCGAGACATTGAGTTTTTGATTGAGCTATTGCCAGGCACCGGACCAATATCAAAGAGACCATATCGGATGCCCGCAAAGGATCTGGAGGAAATTAAGATGCAGATAAAGGAGTTACTGGAGAAAGGTTACATTCGACCAAGTTCATCACCTTGGGGAGCCCCAGTGCTTATAGTTGAGAAGAAGGATGGATCTTTGAGGATGGTTGTTTATTATCCTGCGCTGAATGAGGTGATGATCAAGAACAAATACCCTCTGCCTATGATCAATGATTTGTTTGACTAGTTGCAAGGAGCTAAAGTTTTCTCCAAGATCGATCTTCGATCAGGTTATCACCAGTTGAAGATCCAAGAGCAGCATATACCTAAGACAACTTTTACCACAAGGTACGGGCTATATGAGTATACCGTTATGTCATTTGGTTTGACTAACGCACCTGCCTATTTCATGAATATGATGAACAAAATGTTTATGGAGTTTTTGGATAAGTTCGTCGTGGTGTTCATTTATGATATATTGGTCTACTCGAAGAATGAAGAAGAGCATAAGGAGCATTTGCATTTGGTTCTTGAGAAGCTTAGAGAACATCAGTTGTATGCCATCAGCAAATGTGAGTTTTGGTTAAAGGAAGTTGGATTTCTCGGACATGTTATATCCGGAGAAGGAATAGCAGTAGACCCTACCAAGGTTGCTTCTATTACTAAATGGTTGGCACCCACATGAGTTGGAGAGATCAGAAGTTTCCTCAGACTCGCAGTTTATTACCGGAGGTTTATTGAGAATTTCTCCAAGATTGCAAAGCCCATGATGGAGTTATTGAAGAAGGACACCAAGTTTAAATGGACTGAGGATTGTGAGGCCAGTTTTCAGGTGTTGAAGAAACGTTTGGTTACAGCCCCGGTGCTGATTCTCCCAGAGCAACGTAAGGATTACCAAGTATATTGCGACACTTCACGTCAAGGACTTGGAGGTGTACTTATGCAGGAAGGAAGAGTTGTTTCATATGCCTCACGAGAGCTTTGACCTCATGAGTTGAACTATGCTACGCATGATTTGGAGTTAGCAGCCGTAGTGCATGCGCTGAAGACATGGAGACACTTTCTCATTGGAAATCATTGTGATGTATACACGGATCATAAGAGTTTGAAATACATCTTCACGCAGAAGGAGTTGAACCTCAGGCAAAGGAGATGGTTGGAGCTGATAAAGGATTATGATATGAAATTGCATTATCATCCCGGAAAGGCCAATGTCGTAGCCAATGCGTTGAGCCACAAGAGTTATGTTAACACGCTCATAACCGAAGGATTACCAAAGGAGTTAGCAGATGATCTTCGAGAGCTATGCTTGGAGATAGTTCCGAGAGGTTATGTTGCAGCATTGGAAATTCAGTCCACTTTGATGGGTAAGATCAGAGAAGCCCAGAAGACTGACAAAGAGATTGCTGAGATAAAGGAAAGGCTAAAGGATTTCGTGAGGATGAGCACGACACCTTATGGTTTGAGGATCGCATATATGTGCCTAATGACCCCGAGATCAGGAAGTTGATTCTGCAGGAGGCCCATGATTCGCCGTACTCGGTTCACCCATGCAACACTAAGATGTATCTGGATTTGAAGGAAAGTTTCTGGTGGACAGGAATGAAGAAGGATATTGCCGAGTATGTAGCAGTATGTGATGTATGTCAGAGAGTCAAGGCAGAACATCAGATACCAGCAGGATTGCTACATCCATTGCCGATACACGAATGGAATTGGGATAAACTTGGCATGGATTTTATCACTGGATTACCCAGGACTCGTTCAGGCTATGACTCAATCTGGGTTTTAGTCGATCGTTTGATGAAAGTAGCTCATTTCATCCCGGTGAAGACAACCTATACGAGTGCTAAGTTGGCAAAGATATATGTGACCAGGATTGTATGTCTGCATGGAGTTCCGAGGACCATTGTATCAGATAGAGGAACCCAGTTTACTTCAAAGTTTTGGAATCAGTTGCATGAAACTTTGGGTACCAGGCTAGAGTTTAGTACAACCTTTCATCCACAGACAGATGGACAGACCGAGAGAGTCAATCAGATTCTGGAGGACATGTTGAGACCTTGTGCACTAGATTATGGATCTAGTTGGGATGACAATTTGCCATATTGATGACCCACAAGTATAGGGGATCGCAACAACTTTCGAGGGTAGAGTATTCAACCCAAATTTATTGATTCAACACAAGGAGAGCCAAAGAATATTCTTAAGTATTAGCAATTGAGTTGTCAATTCAACCACACCTGGATAACTTAGTATCTGCAGCAAAGTATTTAGTAGCAAAGTAGTATGATAGTAATGGTAACAGTGGCAAAAGTAAAGATAATAGTTTTGTAGGAATTGTAACAGTAGCAACGGAAAAGTAAATAAGCGAAGCACAAGATGTGAAAAGCTCGTAGGCATTGGATCAGTGATGGATAATTATGTCGGATGCGATTCCTCATGTAATAGCTATAACATAGGGTGACACAGAACTAGCTCCAGTTCATCAATGTAATGTAGGCATGTATTCCGAATATAGTCATACGTGCTTATGGAAAAGAACTTGCATGGCATCTTTTGTCCTACCCTCCCATGGCAGCGGGGTCCTAGTGGAAACTAAGGGATATTAATGCCTCCTTTTAATAGAGAACCGGAACAAAGCATTAACACATAGTGAATACATGAACTCCTCAAACTATGGTCATCACCGAGAAGTATCCCGATTATTGTCACTTCGGGGTTGTCCGATCATAACACATAATAGGTGACTATAGACATGCAAGATAGGATCAAGAACACACATATATTCATGAAAACATAATAGGTTCAGATCTGAAATCATGGCACTCGGGCCCTAGTGACAAGCATTAAGCATAGCAAAGTCATAGCAACATCAATCTCAGAACATAGTGGATACTAGGGATCAAACCCTAACAAAACTAACTTTACATGGTAAATCTCATCCAACCCATCACCGTCCAGCAAGCCTACGATGGAATTACTCACGCATCGCGGTGAGCATCATGAAATTGGTGATGGAGGATGGTTGATGATGACGACGGCGATGAATCCCCCTCTCTGGAGCCCAAAATGGACTCCAGATCAGCCCTCCTGAGAGAGATTAGGGCTTGGCGGCGGCTCCGTATCGTAAAACGCGATGAAACTTTCTCTCTGATTTTTTTCTCCGCAAAACGGAATATATGGAGTTGGAGTTGAGGTCGGTGGAGCGTTAGGGGGCCCACGAGACAGGGGGGCGCGCCCAGGGGGGAGGGTGCACCCCCACCCTCGTGGGCAGGGTGTGGCCCTCCTGGCCTTGATTCTTTTGCCAGTATTTTTTATATTTTCCAAAACTTATCTCCGTGGATTTTCAGGTCATTCCGAGAACTTTTGTTTTCTGCACAATAGACAACACCATGGCAGTTCTGCTGAAAACAACGTCAGTCCGGGTTAGTTTCATTCAAATCATGCAAGTTAGAGTCCAAAACAAGGGCAAACGTGTTTGGAAAAGTAGATACATTGGGGACGTATCAACTCCCCCAAGCTTAAACCTTTGCTTGTCCTCAAGCAATTCTGTTGATAAACTGAAAGTGATAAAGAAAAACTTTTACAAACTCTGTTTGCTCTTGTTGTTGTAAATATGTAAAGCCAGCATTCAAGTTTTCAGCAAGTATTATGAACTAACCATACTCACAATAACACTCAGGTCTCACAATTACTCATATCAATGGCATAATCAGCTAGCGAGCGATAATAATAAAACTCGGATGACAACACTTTCTCAAAACAATCATAATATGATATAACAAGATGGTATCTCGCTAGCCCTTTCTGAGACCGCAAAACATAAATGCAGAGCATCTTTAAAGGTCAGGGACTCACTAAACATTGTACTTCATGGTAAAAGAGATCCAGTCAAGTCATACCCAATATAAACCAATAGTAATGAATGCAAATGACAGTGTGCTCTCCGGCGGGTGCTTTTTAATAAGAGGATGATGACTCAACATAAAAGTAAATATATAGGCCCTTCGTAGAGGGAAGTAGGGATTTGTAGAGGTGTCAGAGCTCGATTTTAAAATAGAGATGAATAACATTTTGAGCGGCATACTTTCACTGTCAACGCAACAACTATGAGATGGTGATATCTTCCATACTACATGCATTATAGGCGGTTCCCAAATAGAATGGTAAAAGTTATACCCTCCACCACCAACAAGCATCAATCCATGGCTTGCTCGAAACAATGAGTGCCTCCAACTAACAATAGCCTTGGGGGAGTTTTGTTTAATTATATTGATTTGCTTTGATCTTTTTGGATCATGGGACTGGGCATCCCGGTTACCAGCCCTTTCTCATGAATGAGTAGCGGAGTCCACTCCTCTTGAGAATAACACACCTAGCATGGAAGATACAGGCAGCCCTAGTTGAAACATGAGCTGCTTGAGCATACAAAACAGAATTTCATTTGAAGGTTTGGAGTTTGGCACATACAAATTTACTTGGAATGGCAGGTAGATACAACATATAGGTAGGTGGACTCATATGGAACAACTTTGGGGTTTAAGGAGTGTGGATGCACAAGCAGTATTCCCGCTTAGTACAGGTGAAGGCTAGCAAAAGACTGGGAAGCGACCAACTGAGAGAGCGACAACAGTCATGAACATGCATTAAAATTAATTCACACAGAGTACAAGCATGAGTAGGATATAATCTACCATGAACATAAATATCATGAAGGCTATGTTGATTTGTTTCAACTACATGCGTGAACATGTGCCAAGTCGAGTCACTCAATTCATTCAAAGGAGGATACCATCCCATCACACCACACCACAATCATTTTAATAGCATGTTGGCACGCAAGGTAAACCATTATAACTCATAGCTAATCAAGCATGGCACAAGCAACTAAAATCTCTAAATGTAATTGCAAATATGTTTACTTCATAATAAGCTGAATCAAGAACGATGAACTCATCATATTTACAAAAACAAGAGAGGTCGAGTTCATACCAGCTCCTCTCATCTCAATTAATCCATCATATATCGTCATTATTGCCTTTCACTTGCACGATAGAACGATGTGTATAATAATAATAGTGCACGTGCATTGGACTAAGCTGGAATCTGCAAGCATTCAACTCAAGAGAGAAGACAAAGTAATATGGGCTCTAAGTTAAATGAACAATCATGCATAAGAGAGCCACTAAACATTTTCAATATGGTCTTCTACTCTCGACCCCCAAAGGAAAGAAAAGAAAATAAAACTATTTACACGGGAAAGCTCCCAACAAGTAAGAAGAAGAACGAGAAATCTTTTTGGGTTTTCATTTTAATTACTACAAGCATGGAAATTAAACTAACTAATTTTTTTGGTTTTTCTTAAGGTTTATCGAACACACAAGAAGAAAGCTAGAAAAAGAAATTAAACTAGCATGGATAATACAATGAAAGAGTATGAGCACCGACAACTAGAATAGTGTGTGAACATGAATGTAAAGTCGGTGAGAAATACGTACTCCCCCAAGCTTAGGCTTTTGGCCTAAGTTGGTCTATTGCCACGGACCGCGGCTACTCTCCCCTGTGTACTGAGGGGTGTAACGAGGATACCACTGGCTGGCCATCTCCTCCGGATCCCACTGGTAAGATGATGCACGATAAGAGTCCAGTTAAGGTTCCGGCTCAGGCTCAGGCTCTGGAGTGGATGCTTGGCCTCGATGAGTGTACACCGCTTCCGGCGTGACAAGATAATTAACTGTAGTCAAATCAAACAACAGAGGCGCAGGCAGAATAATAGTCCCATTGTGTTTCTTATTAATCTCAGGTTATACAGAAGCATCTTATCTTCGTTATCAACAATAAACTCATGCGCTACCATGCTCCTGTAATCTAAAATGTAAGGAGGCAATATTGTCTCCTCTTTCTCATGGTGCCTAATAGGTATCTCAAAATATTTAGCAACACGTGCAACATAGATACCTCCAAAGATGGGGTCTTTTGTACAGTTCAGGCTTAGCCATTTAGCAATGACGGCACACATACTAAAACTATTATCACCAAACAAGGCATGGTAAAGAATAATAATATCAGTTACACTGAAGTTTCCACTATTTCCACGACCAATTAAGCATCTACTAGCAAATATGGCAAAGTAGCATAACACAGGAAAGTGTATGCTAGAGATTCTCGCATCAGAACCCTTCTTTGGATCCCCAAGAGTGATGGTGTTAACAAAGCCATCCACATCTTTACGATGTGGTTCATCTAATTTCCCCTCAAAGGGTATCCTACATACCGCGCAAAAATTACGTAAAGACATTTCCTTGAATTCATCATATAGATGAAATGATACTGAAGGCGGTGACTTCTTAGGATAATAATAAAAATTTTGCACGAAAGTATTGGTGAGTAAGAGATACTGATCGATTCGGTCGTGGAGGAAATTGGTGAGGCCTGCATTCTCGATCAAAGAATAAAAGTCTTCATAAATTCCGGCTTCTCTCAAGAAATCGTCACGGTGCCATTCACACGGCCATACTTCCGCTATGCGAGAAGATTATACTTGGCCAATTCCTTCTGTTTAGCTTGTTTTTCCTGGGAGCCTTGGCTAGAAGAGCCCCTCAAAAATCTCCTTAACATTTTCTGAAAATTTCTGAAATTTTAGTAACTTAAAAATAAAAGTGCATAGAACTAAACAAGATTGGTAGCAACTACTCCTACAAGTGCCTAGAGCCTATATCATGCATCAGAATTACTTGGGACCTCAAAAATTTGCAATGAATAAAGCACCAGAATAAAAACTAATTGGACCAATGGAGGAGTCACATACCAAGCAACAATCTCCCAAAGCAGTTTTATGAATGGAGCTTTGAGCAAGGAGATCGAAAATCGCAGCAAAATGAGCTAGAACTCGTGCTTGAGCTGGATGGGGATTTTTTTTGGGAAGAAGATGGATTGTGTGGGTGCAGGAATAAGTGGAGGGGGGCCACCATGGGCCCACGAGACAGGGGGCGCGCCCAGGGGTGTGGGCACGCCCTCCACCCTCGTGGCATGGTGCTTGCCCCTCCTATAGTGTTTTCAGTGCCTAAAATTCTCAAATATTCCATAAAAAATCATACTAAATTTGCAGGACATTTGGAGCACTTTTATTTTCGGGATATTTTTTACACGGATAATTCAGAAAACAGACAGATAATACTATTTTTGCTTTATTTATTCTAATAGACAACACCATGGCAGTGCTGCTGAAAACAACGTCAGTCGGGGTTAGTTTCATTCAAATCATGCAAGTTAGAGTCCAAAACAAGGGCAAAAGTGTTTGGAAAAGTAGATACATTGGAGATGTATCACATATGCATAGTTCTCTTATAACAACAGTTTTCAAGCCAGTTTGAAGATGGCCCCTTTCGAAGCTTTGTACGGAAGGAGGTGCAGGACACCGTTATTGTGGGATGAAGTTGGAGATCGACAGTTGTTCGGACCAGACTTAATCAAAGACTCTGAGGAGAAGGTTAAGTTGATTCGCGACAGACTCAAGGTAGCCCAGTCCAGGCAGAAGAGTTATGCGGATACTAAATGCAAGGAGATAGTATACGAAATCGGAGACAGAGCATATCTTCGTGTGTCCCCACTTCGAGGAGTGAAATGTTTTGGAGTCAAGGGAAAGCTAGCACCACGTTTTGTGGGACCATACAGAGTTTTGGAATGCATGGGAGAAGTTGCATACAAGCTGGAATTGCCAGAAGGATTGTCAGGAGTTCATGATGTGTTTCACATTTCCCAGTTGAAGAAGTGCCATGCAGAGATGGCCGATATTCCTTTGAGAGATACAATGCCACTGGAAGCAATTCAGTTAGATAGTGATTTGACCTATGAAGAGAAACCAATCAAGATTCCCGAGTTTTCCAGTCGAGTTACTCGCAGCAAGGTTATCAAGTTTTGCGAAGTTCAGTGGAGCCACCATATCGAGGAGGAAGCCACCTGGGAGCGAGAAGAAGATCCTCGCAAGGACCACCCAAACCTTTTTGCTGACCAACCCGAATCTCGAGGGCGAGATTCATCTTAAGGGGGGTAGGTTTGTAACATCCCAATTTTCAATTTGGATGTTATACATAGATCATCATATGCATATCATATTTATTCTTGCATTTTGTTGTGATCGTAGAAATCTTATGCAACTCAAGGACCCACGGAGAGAGTTGGAGGTTTCATAAAAAATCATATTTGAATTTATTTCAAATTTGAAGAAAGGATCAATTTGATTTTATTATTTTTCTCTCCAATTAATTCCAACATTAAAAATAAATGAGAGAAGATAATATGACTTCTTCAACCTAAGTGAAATATTGGAGAAAGAATTTTAAAATCAAATTACCATTTTATTGGTATTTTATTTGAATTACAAAAATATTACATTTTTGAAAATTTCATATTAGTTCAAAAAATGTTCATCTTGTCCTAAATATTAGATTTGGACGGTGAAAATTGTTTCTGGAATTTTTAGAATTTTTTATATTTATTTAGGATTTTTCCTTCACGGCGAAATTGTTTGGACCGACTGGGCCGAAGCCTAGCCGGCCCAGCAGCCAGCAGGCCGTCGCCACCGCCTTCACCGCGCCGCGGCGCCGCGTACGGGAGCCAGACTCCTCGGAGTCCGGGTCGGGCTCGCGCCCCCTCGCCAAGGCAACCCCCCGGAGCCCCTTTATAATGCGCCGCCACCCCGCCGCCTCCTCCACCCTGCGCCGAACCGCCACGAGCAGCAACAGCAGCAGCGCCGAGCCGCCACCGCCGCCGCCCCGTGTAGCCACCGCCCCGCCACCATCGCCTCGCCGCCCGCGTCGCCGCCTAGTCGTCGCCGCCATTGATCGTCGCTGACAAACCGATCAATCTCGGTTTTTCTTCGGTTCGGTTAGTCATATCGTCTTTTAGGGTTTTTCCTAAGTAACGAACGTTCGTTCGTTCATTCGTTTTCAAGGACGGTTTTCGTCGTATAAGTTCTGTTAGTGAACCTTCGCACCGTAGGTTTTTATTTTTAGTTTATTTTTTGGCCAGGGACCTGCCCGCGAATAGCTTTATCGCGATTTAGCTCCTCATCTTAGAACTAGCATAACTTTTTACTCGTTTATCCAAATTAGATGAAACCAGTGCCTAAATCTTCGTATCGTTCTGTTCTTTCCAGTTAACCAACTTGAACATGGTTTTGGTACTGTAAAATCTAAGTTTAGTACAGATTAGTAAACAATCTTGTTTCGTTCGTATTTTGAGTTTCGTTTCTTTGTTTGAGTTGAATCTTTTTGCAAATCGTAGCTAATCACATGTACCTACTGTTAAGATCTAATTCACATGATAATAATGCTGTTAGGTTTACTTTTGTTAGTTTAAGCCATTTGCTTGTTTCGTGTTTGATTTGGATCTTTTCTCGGTTTTTCTCGATGCTTCGTTTGAGTGATTGCTTATGTATGTTATTGTTTGTCTATGCTAGATTACCCGGAGTACGAAGCTTGTTACTATGAATCTCTAGAGTTTGCAGATCATCAGCAAGGCAAGTTACAGTTTGATCATACTCTTCTACACCCAGTTTTTACTATGCATTAGTATTGCTCCTCAAATATTTGCATGAGTAGGATTGGGAACATGTGGTTTGGTTGTAGTACTTGAGGTAGGAACCTAATACCTTTTGATCACCCCGGGAATATACATTATGCTTATTATTGCTTAGCCATGCTCGTAGACAGGGATTGGATCGTGATTCACACATGGAAGTTTGAGAGTTATCTAATCATGGATAACATTAAGGTGGCAACTTTAATATACATCTGGGTGGATTGGTTGAGGCACCTGGGGAACCCAGTGTTGCCTATTTTGGGAAATCCCAGAGTACCCGTGTGATTTTTTCCTATGGTTCGCCACCCAGGCTCAAAGGGATCATAAGATTATTAATGCTAGAAACTTCCGTGTGCAGCCACAAGCCATTATTGGCTCTGGCATAGTTGAGTAATTTACGTGACCTCTTGAAGAGGTGGACTAGAAGATGTAGGGGAAAGTAGGTGTACCGGTCGGCTAGGAGTAGAGAGTTAATGTTTCAGAAAGACTATGTCTCGATCATCCGATCATGGATGCGGCCGAGTCTTGCGGGGAAAAGTGCGCAAACCTCTACAGAGTGTATAAACTAATCATGGTTAGCCGTGTCCCCGGTTATGGACATCTTGAGTATCTAGTACTTGAATCTATTGATGTGATCTCATCACTTTACTTAATGAACTTATTGGGTTAATGATGATACTTTTAATTGGGATTTGAGTTGGGGTTACCTTCTCAAATATTGGGCAACTTGGAAGTAGTTAAATAAATTTATTCCTTTGTTGTAGGGAAAAACTAGCTTTGTGCAAAAACTTAAACTTACAGCGTCCACCAGCCAAATATTGCATGTAGAGATAGTTCTTGCATTTCATTGCTTTACAGTGTAACTCTGCCAGCATATTCAATGTGCTGACCTACATGGCTGCAACGTCTCATGTTGCAGACTACTCAGATGACGAATAAGGTGCGATAGGTCGTTGTTTTGCACTCAGCTATGCCATTGGAGTTGATGGACTCATTTACCTTCGAAGCTTCCGCATTTATTTAGTTTAGATGGCCTTCAGCCATGATATTTTTGTGTAATCGTACTCTTTATGAGGACTCGATGTAATAAGTGTGTGATTGGAACTCTGTTATAATTCCTCGAGTACTGTGCGTGTCAGCATTACCGATCCAGGGATGACAGTGATGCACAGAGACTTGACCGTTTGAGGTCGGGTCACTACATGATGACATCTAAGGGAATGATCATGAACATAGGCATCACGTCCGTGTCAAGTAGACCGACTCCTGCCTGCACCTACTACTATTACTCCACACATCGACCGCTATCCAACATGCATCTAGAGTGTTAAGTTCATAAAGAACGGAGTAACACATTAAGCAAGATGATTTAGAGGAATTAACTCAAGCAATATGATGAAAACTCCATCTTTTTATCCTCGATGGCAACAATACAATATGTGCCTTACTGCCCCTACTGTCACTGGGAAAGGACACCGCAAGATTGAACCCAAAGCTAAGCACTTGTCCCATGGCAAGAAAGATCAATCTAGTAGGCCAAACTAAACTGAAAATTCAAAGAGACTTGCAAAGATATCAAATCAGGCATATAAGAATCCAGAGAAGAACCAAATAATAATCATAGATAATCTTGTTCATAAATCCACAATTCATCGGATCTCGGCAAACACACTGCAAAGAGTATTACATCAAATAGATCTCCAAAAACATCAAGGAGAACTTTGTATTGAGAATCAAAGAGAGAGAAGAAGCCATCTAGCTAATAACTATGGACCCGAAGGTCTGTGGTAAACTACTCACGCTTCATCGGAGAGGTAATGGTGCTGATGTAGAAGCCCTCCATGATCGAATCCCCCTCCGGCAGATCGCCGAAAAAGGCCCCAAGATGGGATCTCACAGGTACATAAGGTTGCAGCGGTGGAAAAGTGGTTTCGTGGCTCCCCTTGATGTTTTAGGGTATAAGAGTATATATAGGCGAAAGAACTAGGTCGGTGGAGCTACGAGGGGCCCACGAGGGTGGGGGCGTGCCCTCCTGCCTCATGGCCTCTTCGTTATGTCTCTGACTTCATCTCCAAGTCTTCTGGTTTGCTTTCAATCGAAGGAAGATCATCGCGAAGGTTTCATTCCGTTTGGACCCCGTTTGGCATTCCTTTTATGCTGAACTCTAAAATAGGCAAAAAAACAACAGAAAGTGATACTGGGCCCTCTGTTAATAGGTTGTCCCAAAAATATTACAAAATAGCATATTAAAGCCCATTAAACATCCAAAATAGATAATATAATAGCATGGAACAATAAAAAATTATAGATACGTTGGAGACGTATCAAGCATCCCCAAGCTTAATTCATGCTCGTCCTCGAGTAGGTAAATGATAAAAACAGAATTTTGATGTGGAATGCTACCTAACATATTTATCAATGTAATTTTCTTTATTGTGGCATGAATGTTCAGATATGAGAGATTCAAGAAAAAACTTTAATATTGACATAAAAAAATAATACTTCAAGCATACTAACAAAGCAATCATGTCTTCTCAAAATAACATGGCCAAAGAAAGATATCCCTACAAAATCATATAGTCTGGCTATGCTCTATCTTCATCACACAAAATATTTAATCATGCACAACCCCGATGACAAGCCAAGCAACTGTTTCATACTTTTGATGTTCTCAATCTTTTTCAATCTTCACGCAATACATGAGCGTGAGCCATGGACATAACACTATAGGTGGAATAGAATATGGTGATTGTGGAGAAGACAAAAAGAAGGAAGATAGTCTCACATCAACTAGGCATATCGATGGGCTATGGAGATGCCCATCAATAGATGTGAATGTGAGTGAGTAGGGTTTGCCATGCAACGGATGCACTTGACCTATAAGTGTATGAAAGCTTGGCAAAAGAAACTAAGTGGGTGTGCATCCAACTTGATTTCTCACGAAGACCTAGGGCATTTTGAGGAAGCCCATCATTGGAATATACAACCCAAGTTCTATAATGAAAAATCCCCACTAGTATATGAAAGTGTCAACATAGGAGACTCTCTATCATGAAGATCATGGTGCTAATTTGAAGCACGAGTGTGGAAAAAGGATAGTAGCATTGCCCCTTCTCTCTATTTCTATCTTTTTTATTTTTTTATTTGGGCCTTTTGTCTTTTTTATGGCCTTTTTTTCGTCCGGAGTCTCATCCCGACTTGTGGGGAATCATAGTCTCCATCATCCTTTCCTCACTGGGACAATGCTCTAATAATGAAGATCATCACACTTTTATTTACTTACAACTCAAGAATTACAACTCGATACTTAGAACAAAATATACTCTATGTGAATCCCTCCGGCGGAGTACCGGGATGTGCAATGATTCAAGAGCGACATGTATGAATTATGAAAGGTGGCTTTGCGACAAATACTATGTCAACTACATGATCATGCAAAGCAATATGACAATGTTGGAGCGTGTCATAATAAACGGAACGGTGGAAAGTTGCATGGCAATATATCTCAGAATGGCTATGGAAATGCCATAATAGGTAGGTATGGTGGCTGTTTTGAGGAAGGTATATGGAGGGCGTATGGTATCGGTGAAAGTTGCGCGACACAAGAGAGGCTAGCAATGGTGGAACGGTGAGAGTGCGTATAATCCATGGACTCAACATTAATCATAAAGAACTCACATACTTATTGGAAAAATCTATTAGTTATCGAAACGAAGTACTACACGCATGCTCCTAGGGGGATAGATTGGTAGAAAAAGACCATCGCTCGTCCCCGATCGCCACTCATAAGGAAGACAATAAATAAATAAATCATGCTCCAACTTCATCACACAACGGTTCACCATACGTGCATGCTACGGGAATCACAAACTTTAACACAAGTATCTCTAAAACTCACAACTACTCTACTAGCATGACTCTAATATCACCATCTACATATCTCAAAACAATCATAATGAATCAACCTTCTCATAGTATTCAGTGCACTTTATATGAAAGTTTTTATTATACCCATCTTAGATGCCCATCATATTAGGACTAATTTTATAACCAAAGAAAATTACCATGTTGTTCTAAAAGATCTCAAAATAATATAAGTGAAGCATGAGATTTAAACAATTTCTATAAAATAAAACCATCGCCGTGCTCTAAAAAGATATAAGTGAAGCACTAGAGCAATATTGTCTAGCTCAAAAGATATAAGTGAAGCACATAGAGTATTATAATAAATCACGATTCATGCATGTCTCTCCCAAAAGGTGTGTATAGCAAGGATTATTGTGGTAAATTAAAAATCAAAGACTCAAATCATACAAGACGCTCCAAGCAAAACACATATCATGTGGTGAATAAAAATATCGCCTAAAGTAAAGTTACCGATAGACGAAGACGAAAGAGGGGATGCCTTCCGGGGCATCCCCAAGGTTAGGCTTTTGGTTGTCCTTGAATTTTACCTTGGGGTGCCTTGGGAATCCCCAAGCTTAGGCTCTTTCCACTCCTTATTCCAAAATCCATCAAATCCTTACTCAAAACTTGAAAACTTCACAACACAAAACTTCAATAGAAAATCTCATGAGCTCCATTAGTATAAGAAAATAAATCACCACTTCAAGGTACTAATGAACTCATTATTTATTTATATTGGTGTTAAACCTACTGTATTCCAACTTCTCTATGGTTCATACCTCCCGATACTACTCATAGATTCATCAAGATAAGCAAACAACACACAAAAAACAGAATCTGTCAAAAACAGAACAGGTTGTAGCAATCTGTAACTTTCGAATAGTTCTGTAACTCCAAAAATTCCGAAATAAATTGGTGGACTTGAGGAATTTTTCTATTAATCTTATGCAAAAAGAATAAACCTAAAATCACTCTTCTGTAAAAAAATGATAGCTATTCTCGTGAGCGCAAAAGTTTCTGTTTTTTATAGCAAGATCGCAAAGACTTCACCAAGTCATCCCAAAGGTTCTATTTGGCACAAACACTAAGTAAAACATAGAGACACATATAACCAGAGGCTAGATTAATTATTTATTACTAAATAGGAGGGAAAAAAAGAACAAAAATAAATTTGGGTTGCCTCCCAACAAGTGCTATCGTTTAACGCCCCTAGCTAGGCATAAAAACATGAATAGATCTAGGTATTGCCATCTTTAGTATTCAATCCATAAGTGGCTCTCATAATAGATTCATAAGGTAATTTAATTTTCTTCCTAGGAAAGTGTTCCATACCCTACCTTAAAGGAAATTGGAATCTAATGTTTCCTTCTTTCATATCAATAATTGCACCAATCATTCTAAGGAAAGGTCTACCAAGAATAATAGGACATCTAGGATTGCAATCTATATCAAGAACAATGAAATCTACGGGCACACAATTCCTATTTGCAAAAATAAGAACATCATTAATTCTTCCCATAGGTTTTCTTAATGGTGGAATCCGCAAGATGCAAATTTAAAGAACAATCATCAAATTCACGGAAACCTAACACATCACACAAAGTTTTTAGAATCGTGGAAACACTAGCGCCCAAATAACACAAAGCATGATATTCATAATCTTTAATCTTAATATTAATAGTAGGTTCCCACTCATCATAAAGTTTTCTAGGGATAGAAACTTCTAGTTCAAGCTTTTCTTCAAAAGATTGCATCAAAGCATCAACGATATGTTTAGTAAAAGCTTTATTTGGATTATAAGCATGAGGAGAATTTAAGACGGATTGCAAAAAGGAAATACAATCTATTAAAGAACAATTATCATAATTAAATTCCTTGAAATCCAAGATAGTGGGTTCATTGCTACTTAAAGTTTTGACCTCTTCAATCCCACTTTTATCAATTTTTGCATCTAGATCTAAAAACTCCAAATCATTGGGACGCCTTTTAATTAAAGTTGACTCATCTCCAGTCCCATCTTTATCAAGATTCATATTGGAAAACAAAGATTTAATAGGAGTCACATCAATCACTATTAGATCTTCATGATTATTATCATGAAAACTAGAAGAACACGCTTTTACAAACCAATCTTTTTTGCACGCATCTTAGCGGTTCTTTCTTTGCACTCATCAATGAAAATTCTCATGGCTTTGAGAGACTCATTGATATCATGCTTATGTGGAATAGATATAAGTTTCAAAGAATCAACATCAAGAGAAATTCTATCCACGTTCCTAGCCAACTCATCAACTTAAGCAATTTTTCTTCAATCAAAGCATTGAAATTCTTTTGCGAACTCATAAATTCTTTAACACTATTCTCAAAACCAGAGGGCAACTTATTAAAATTTCCATAAGAGTTGTTGTAGGAATTACCATAATTATTAGAGGAATTACTAGGAAACGACCTAGGATTAAAATTTCCTCTATACGTGTTGTTTCCAAAATTGTTCCTACCAACAAAATTCACATCCATAGATTCATTGTTACTCAATCAAAGTGGACAAAGGCATATCATTAGGATCAGAAGAAACACTTTTTACTAGCAAACAATTTCATAAGTGCATCCATCTTTCCACTCAAAACATTAATCTCTTCAATCGCATGAACCTTTTTACAAGTGGATCTTTCGGTGTGCCATTGAGAATAGTTAACCATAATATTACCTAGGAGCTTAGTGGCCTCTCCTAAAGTGATTTCCATAAACGTGCCTCCCGCGGCCGAATCTAAAAGATTTCTAGAAGCAAAGTTCAATCCGGCATAATTTTTTTTGTATAATCATCAACAAATTCAAACCATATGTGCAAAGCGAAGAACCTTACCAGGGCTTGACATGCCGTGAATCCTATGGAAAGAGAGGGGTGCCCTCGGGGCAATTATGTATCATTAATTTCATCCTCTCCCAAGCTTGTGCAACATGCTCATGATCAAGTTGCTTAAAATTCATAATATCGTTCCTAAGGGAGATGATCTTAGCGGGAGGAAAATACTTAGAGATAAAAGCATCTTTGCACTTCTTCCATGAATCAATACTATTTTTAGGCAAAGATGAGAACCAAGTTTTAGCACGATCTCTAAGCGAAAACGGAAATAGCTTCAATTTAACAATATCATTATCCACATCTTTCTTATTTTGCATGTCACACAAATCAACGAAGTTGTTTAGATGGGATGTGGCATCTTCACTAGGAAGGTCAGAAAATTGATCTTTGATAACAAGATTAAACAAAGCGGCATTAATTTCACAAGATTCAGCATTGGTAGTAGGAGCAATCGGAGTGCTAATAAAATCATTGTTGTTGGTGTTGGAAAAGTCACACAATTTAGTATTATGTTGAGCCATCGTGACAAGCAATCAATCCAACACACAAGCACACAAGAAGCAAGCGAAAAGAGACGAACGAAAGAGGGGTGAAGAAAAGGCAAAGGTTTCAAAAATCATTTTAGAAGTGGGGGAGAGGAAAACGAGAGGCGAATGGCGAATAATGTAATGCAAGGGAGAAGAGTTTATGATGGGTACTTGGTATGGCTTGACTTGGTGTAGATCTCCCCGGCAATGGTGCTAGAAATCCTTCTTGCTACCTTCCGAGCTTGCGTTGGTTTTCCCTTGAAGAGGAAAGGGTGATGCAGCAAAGTAGCATAAGTATTTCCCTCAGTTTTGAGAACCAAGGTTTCAATCCAGTAGGAGACGACGCACAAGTCACCGAATACCTGCACAAACAATCAAGAACTTGCAACCAACGTGATAAAGGGGTTGTCAATCCCTTCACATTCACTCGCAAAAGTGAGATCTAATAGAGATAGATAAATGGTAAAGTAAATATTTTTGGTATTTTTGGTTGTATAGATTGGAAAGTAAAGATTGCAAAATAGTAGATCGGAAACTAGCAAAGTGTAAACGAGATTCAATAATATGGAAAAGAGACCCGTGGGCCATAGGTTTCACTAGTGGCTTCTCTCGAGATAGCATATATTACGATAGGTGGACAAATTACTGCCGAATAATTGATAGAAAAGCGCATAATTATGATGACATCTAAGGTAATGATCATGAGCATAGGCATCAAGTCCATGTCAAGTAGACCGACTCCTGCCTGCATCTACTACTATTACTCCACACATCGACCGCCATCCAGCATGCATCTAGAGTATTAAGTTCATAAAGAACGGAGTAACGCATTAAGCAAGATGACATGATGTAGAGGAATTAACTCAAGCAATATGATGAAAACCCCATCTTTTTATCCTTGATGGCAACAATACAATACATGCCTTGCTGCCCCTACTATCACTAGGAAAGGACACTGCAAGATTGAACCCAAAGCTAAGCACTTCTCCCATGGCAAGAAAGATCAATCTAGTACTCCAAACTAAACCGAAAATTCGAAGAGACTTGCAAAGATATCAAATCATGCATATAAGAATTCAGAGAAGAACCCAATAATATTCATAGATAATCTTGTTCATAAATCCACAATTCATCGAATCTTGGCAAACACACCGCAAAATAGTATTACATCGAATAGATCACCAAGAACATCGAGGAGAACTTTGTATTGAGAATCAAAGAGAGAGAAGAAGCCATCTAGCTAATAACTATGGGCCCGAAGGTCTGTGGTAAACTACTCACGCTTCATCGGAGAGGTAATGGTGTTGATGTAGAAGCCCTCTGTGATCGAATCCCCCTCCGGCAGACCGCCGGAAAAGGCCCCAAGATGGGATCTCACGGGTACAGAAGGTTGCGGCAGTGCAAAAGTGGTTTCGTGGCTCCCCTTGATGTTTTTAGGGTATAAGAGTATATATAGGCGAAAGAACTAGGTCGGTGGAGCTATGAGGGGCCCATGAGGGTGGGGGCGCCTACCCTCCTGGGCGCGCCCTCCTGCCTCATGGCCTCCTCGTTACGTCTCCTACTTCATCCCCAATTCTTCTGGTTTGCTTTCAGTCCAAGGAAGATCATCGTGAAGGTTTCATTCGGTTTGGACTCCGTTTGGTATTCTTTTCTACAAAACTCTAAAATAGGCCAAAAAAACAGAAACTGGCACTGGGCCCTCTGTTAATAGGTTAGTCCCAAAAATAATATAAAAGAGCATATTAAAGCCCATTAAACATCCAAAACAAATAATATAATGGCATGGAACAATAAAAAAATTATAGATATGTTGGAGACGTATCACTGCAGCTGGTCGCTGAGGGGCGTCGGATGCTCCGACCCAAGATACTGCGACCATAATAGCTTCTTGGTCGAGCTCCCCTCCTCGTCTCGGAAGAATTGCGCGGCCTCAGCGACACTCCTCGAAAGATCCGCAAACACGCTTGGAGAACTCCAAACTCAGGTCAGCAAGATATACCTCCTACTTCCAAATTTCTCCGCGGAAGAAAGGCCTTACCAGCCGCTATCTGTCTCGCCTGCTGGATCTCCTGGCGAGGGCTCTGGGACACAACCTGGGCCTCCTTAACATCCTGGAGGGCCTTGGCAAGTTCAGATGCTTGGTCCGAAGTCTTCTGCTCGAAGGACTCGCACTTGGTGATGGCGTCCTTGAGCTCTTGCTCGACTTCGGCCACCCAAGCTTCATGTTGACGGCGGGCAATTTGCTCTACCTCCAGCTCCTTGGGTGCCTTCGCAACGGCTGCTTTATTCGCATCCGCATCCTTCTTGGCCTGGGCAAGCGCGCCTTTGAGGGAGTCGACCTCGGCTACGCCAACTATGATCATAATCACAAAATCCAATGAGTTAAAGGACTCATTATACATACCACTTCTAATATATAAACTTCCACATTGCTTGTTTCTCCTTGAACCGCTTGTTAATGCGGTCGAGCTCCTCATCGGCCACTCGTAGTTTCCGGTTAAGCTCGGAAACCTCCGTGGCCCGGGCGGTAGCCGCCAACATGGATGCCTGTCACACGCATTAGCACAGTATATTAGTGTCCGAATTATCTTGGGATCCTTGGTCCGGGTTGTTCTAATCCGGACAGAGTCTCAGGGGCTACTGTCTACACACAGGTTTATCCTTTGCGTATAGTAACTTTATTTAGAACATTACGTTGCATACCTCAAAGCCCGTTAGTAGGCTGTTGAAGGCTTCATTCTGTATGCTTTTTGCAGACTGAACCTTTTCCATAACAGCACCCATTAGGGTGCGGTGCTGCTCCATGATGGAAGCGCGTTGCAGCGCTTCCTCCAGAGCATGGGCAGCCTCCGGATTAGCAGAGGCCACTGTTGGAGCTGCTGCTCCTCCCCCTCTGTCGAAGGGGGCTGCGCATCCCTTCTCGGAGCCGCATTGGTCTCTAGAACGGTGTGCGGTGGGGGCCTGGACTGATGGGGCTCCCTGTTGTTGGTCCTGAGGGTCGCCTCCCCCAGGTCTTTGGTGACCGACTCGACACCCTCGTCCACCCCTCCTCGGCCAGGAGAAGTCCTTTGGGACGACACCTCGGTGTCCTCCATGGCAGTAGGTGAGGGGGCTCGCGACGGCGCGTCATTCTCCTCCTGCTTAGGCAGCAGGGAGTTCCCCTACGAAGAGGGGGTGTTTGGAATATCGCGGGGAGGGCTGAAAAGCAAACAATAATGTAATTTACATGACAGAGGCAGATAAGCGAAAACTGAACAAGTAATATTTCAGATACTTACGATTCGGCTAGGGGCTTCACCCTGGTGGCTCTCTTGGGGATGTGTTCGGACTCTGAGTCCAAACTAACCAAAAGGGTTACATTCCCCTCTTCGGCGCCGCTCCCTTAGGGTTTTTGGAGGCCGACCTCTTCTTCCTCCACTTGCGGGGGGAGTCGCTTTCCGCCCCCTCCTCCTCGTCTTTGTACTCGTCTCCCTCATGGGAGGAGACGATCTCGGTCTCTCCGGACACAACATCCGAAGGGACTCTGCTGCGGGGGCCACCCTTGGGATCCTTGCCCTTCTTCTCCGGCGCCTGGTAGGGCGCCGGGACCAGCATCTCCGTCAGCTGGGAGTGGCTGCATCTCCGTCAGAAAGATTAATAATTACCGGAGTGGCCGGATTCTCGATGTCGACCCCGACGTCTTCGGTCTTCATGGGCCAACTCTTCTGGGCCTTGAAGAGCAGCTTCCATATCTCTTCGTGCGTAGTGCCGAAGAAGCGCTTCAAGGTCCGCAGCTCCTCTGGATTGAACTCCCACATGTGGGAGGCCCGGCGTTGGCAGGTGAGGACGCGGCGGAAGAGCATGATCTGCACCACATTGGTGAGACCGACATTTTTGCCCAAGACATTGGTGATGCAATTCTGCAGCATCTGCACCTCCGTTTGGGACCCCTAGTCAAGGCCTTTAGCGGTCCATGAGGTGAGCCTCGTGGGGGGTCTGGATCTGAACTCCAGAATGGCCACCCAGTTGGCGCGGCTGCGTTCAGTGATGTAGAACCACTCCTGCTGCCAGACCTTGACGGTCTTGATGAAATCCCCTTTGGGCCATGTGGTGTTGGGAAACTTGCTTACCATGGCCCTGCCACAGTATGCATGCTGTCCATCCACCACCTTTGACTTCACATTAAAGACCTTGAGCCACAGGTCGAAGTGTGCTGGGATGCGGAGCAGAGCCCCACACACGACGATGAACGCCGATATGTGGAGGAAAGAATTTGGGGCTAGATCATGGAAATCTAGCACATAGTAGAACATGAGGCCCCGGACGAAGGGGTGGAGTGGAAATCCTAGCCCCCTGAGGAAATGGGGGAGGAAGACAACCCTTTCACCGGGCGCCGGAGTGGGGATGACTTGGCCCTCGTCGGGGAGCCTGTGCGCAATGTTTGTGGCCAGGTACCCCGCACTCCGGAGTCCCTTCACGTCCTTCTCCGTGACGGAGGAGGCCTCCCACTTTCCCTTGGAGCCTGACCTGGCCGTGGCTGGAGAGGGTGGTGGCGGTGAGGAAGACGAGAGCTTTTTCGGGCGCTGGAGCTTGGGAGATTGGAAGGCAGAGGCTGGAAGAAGGTGTGGGGAAGAAAGGAGGAATCTTTTGCCCTCTTATAGGCGGTGAAAATACCAACCGTCCCCCCACTTAGGCCTTAAAACTCGCCTATTCCCAATGAAAGCGTGCGCCACGATCGGTTGGGTTACCCAAATCCCATTGATGAGAATCCCGTAAGAAGTGGGCACGATCCCTGTTTTGACAAGACGGGCCAAGGGGGTTCGAGCTTGAAACACGAAACGAGGAGTGTGAAAATAATTCAAAACACTGAAGAGTCAAGTTTGATGCTTCGCCGGAAAAAGTTGTTAGTAAAGACACTATTCCTATTTTTTATATTCTGCCTTCGTGGCTAAGGGTTGTGTTAATTATACAGAGCCGGATACAGTTCTCTATAAGGGAAAACTAGTGTATGGAATTCAAGGAGAGGAACCCGCCTCGCAATGCCGAAGACAATCCACATGCCGAATACGTCGTCATTGAAGACTAGTTCAGGGGCTACTGAGGGAGTCCTGGACTAGGGGGTCCTCGGGCGTTCGGCCTATTCAATATAGGCCGGACTGATGGGCTGTCAAGATGAAGGAACAAGACCACCTCCCGCGTCCAGTTAGGACTCCTGTATGCGTGAATGACAACATTAGGTGTTCAGATATGCTATTTCCTTTCTCTGTAATCCGACTCTGTACAACCCTAGGCCCCTCCGATATCTATATAAATCGGAGGGGTTTAGACCGGAGGCAGAATCATAATACTTATAGGCTAGACAATCTAGGGTTTAGCCATTACGACCTCGAGGTATATCAACTCTTGTAACACCTATACTCATCAAATACAATCAAGCAGGACGTAGGGTTTTACCTCCTTTAAGAGGGCCCGAACCTGGGTAAACATTGTGTCCCTTTGTCCATTGTTACCATTGATCCTCAGACGCATAGCTTGGCCCCCCCTACCTGTAGAGCACCTTTATAGTCACCCAGTTACGTTGTGGCATTTTCTAAACACAAGGTACTCCTCCGGTGTCAGTGAGTTGCATGATATCATGGTCATAGGAACATATACTTGACATGAAGAAAACGATAGCAATAAACTGGACACGATCAAATGCTACGTTTATAGTGTAGGTTTTGTCCATCACATCATTCTCCTAATGATGTGATCCCATTATCAAATGACAACTCATGTCCATGGCTAGGAAACCATAGCCATCTTTGATCAACGAGCTATTCCAGTTAAGAGGCTTACTAGGGACATGTTGTTGTCTATGTATCCACACATGTATGTGCGTTTCTGATCAATACAATTCTAGCATGGATAATAAACAATTATCATGAACAAGGAAATATGATAATAACCAATTTATTATTGCCTCTAGGGCATATTTCCAACAGGCCCTAGTGGCTTCTTGTGGGAGCATTATGCCTCCACACTGCTCCAACAGAGACGTACTTACCCCAAAAGGAAGGAACTTCAGTAACACGTCCTTTTCTTCACCAGCTCCACTTGTGGTTATCTCTTACCTTTACTTTGTGCAAGCTTTTATTGTGTTGTATCCTTTGCTTGCTTGCTTGTGTTGTTGTTTTTAGCATTATATAGGTTATTCACCTAGTTGCATATCTAGACAACATTTTTGTTGCTAAACCTTATTTGATAAGAAAAGCTAGAAATTGGTAGTTGTCTATTCACCCCCTCTAGTCAACCATATCGATCCTTTCAATACTGGCACCACAAAATTAATGACATTGCTTGATAAGAAGAAGAACAGGGCGGCGAACCTTGTTGGGACGACGCTTCGCTCAATAACCAACGTCGGCCCCCTCGACCCTGAAGGATTGATCCTTACTGGTAAAGAGGAGGGTTTGTATTCCCGAGATGGTTCTCCTTCCATAAAAACCTTGAATGACCGAGGTCTCATCATTCTCCTCAACGTAACTTCACAAGGGGTGAGCGCGGGCTTGGAGGGGCTGGACGTCGCGGTGGAGCGCCGTGTGCATCGTGTGAAAAGAGGTGACGCCCTTCTTGATGAAGAAGTCCTCCCTCTCTAGAAGCTTTGTCACCTCTGCCTCCTCCCCCCCCAGCTGGTGTTCTTGGGGTTCCAACAGTGCAACCTTTCTAGTGGGGTGGCCGAAAAATGTGGTGGTGACCGCTTCTCTGCTGCCCAATGGCACGTTGACCATGTAGAACCACTCCTCCTACCAATGCTTCATGGTTTTGATAAATTTTCCTGGCAACCACTTGGTGCTCGGAATCTTAGTTATCATGGATGTCCCACACTGCGCCGGCTTGTTGCAATTCGTCTGCATCTTGACATGGAAAAACTTGAGCCAAAGTCCAAAGTGGGGCTCTAAGTAGAGGAACACCTCACAAAAAGTGACATAGCAGACGATGTGGAGAATGAAGCTGGGGGCGAGGTTGCGGAACTGAAGACCATAAAAGTAAAGAATACCTCGGAGGAAGGGATGGATAGGAAAATCCAAAACCTCGGAGGAGATGGGATGTAAAAATGATGCGCTTGCCGATGCGAGATTCGGGGACTCTGACGTATGAGAGACCTGTCGGCCCTTTGACAAGCGGGGAGTGGGCCCGGGCGCCGGGATGTACCCAGTGTGTCCTAGAGCGTGACGATGTCCTCCTTGGTGATGATGGAGGATCACCATAGCCCTTGTGCTTGCGGCTTCTATCTTTCTCTAACTGCTTTCTGGCTCCTCATGGTGGCCTTTTGGCCGCCCTTCGAAGGCTTCATCGCCATGGTGTGACCTCCTTCAGCAGCCATCTCTTGAAAGGAGGAAAGTTAAGAGTAAACGAGAAGCTTTTTTGAGTTCTAGTTGTTTGGCACCGGAGCTCGAGGATGACGAAGACGAGAGCAAGATTGGAAGCGTAAAGCCAAGTTTCTCGCACCTTTGGCCTTTTTTCTGAGCAAGTAAGAATGCAGATTGAGCGTGTCGCATGGCAGTAATTTCATGAGTTCCCCATGTGATGTGCATTAAGCGTGTGCGGGTATTGAGGGGTTTGTTGATGATGTCGCTACATATCCCGGGCATGATCTCTTTATTGATTGGACACGCAAAATGGCAGTGGCCTCGAGCCGCGCTAGCATGTTTATGATGACATCTGAAATGACTGTACGACTCTGCGGAGCGTGATGATGGTTCATGTCAGTCAAAGCTACACTACAAAAAAAGGCACATATGTGACATTTTGGGCCGAACGAATTTTTTTTCTGTCATACTTATGATACTTCTATGACGATAATTGTGAGAAAACCCGGTATCATCATAGATGTGGTGGGCTCCTACTTCTATGACAAAAAATCATGCTAGAAAATGGGATTTTCATCCTGGGCGGGCCAGAGACACAGCTGCATGACATTCTTTGGGCCGTCCATCACGGAAAAAACTGCGGTAGAAGCGAGGGCGAGGAAAAAATCGGGGAGTTCCCAGTTATGGTGGGTGGTCGGGGGCCGAGTGATGCGCATTTCTCTCGTACATGTACGTGCGTGAGTGCGAGGCATTGGGATCTAACTGAACCCGAGCGAGGCATTGCCTAACTGAACCCGAGCGATTGCACTGCAGGCTACGCGTTACTGAACCCGAGCAATCGAGCAATTCCTTCGCTACTGCTGCTAACTGAAGTCGATCGATGCTGCCTTTGGATGAACAATGAGCGTTGCTGGGGGGTTTGGATGAATAGTTCCCGGTGGGGGTTGGACGAACAGGACCCTGTGGTGTTGTCGCTGGATGAACAGGACCCCGATCGATCGAGCCAGTTGGGCGTGGATGAACAGGACCCCGTGGAGGGCAGGATGAACAGGACCCCGTGGAGGGCTGGTTGAACAGTAGCCGGTGGAGGGCTGGATGAATAGTAGCCCGTGGAGGGGTGGTTGAACAGGACCCCGTGAAGAGGGCTGGTTGAACAGTAGCCGGTGGAGGAGCGTGCGGTGGAGGCTAGATAAACAGGAGCCCCTGGATGAACAGTCGCAGGTGGAGGTTGGAGGAGGTCGATAGTGGATGAACTGTAGCCTGTGGAGGCTGGAGGAGGTCAATGGTGGAGATGAACAGTATCTCGTGGAGTCCCGTTTTGCGGTACGCCACACCCCCCCGATGAACAGGACCTTCGTTTCGACCGTAGCGCTCCAACACAAGTCCGTTTCCTCTGTTTTGCGGTACACCACACCCCTCCCAATCAACAGAACCCCGTTTCGACTGTAGGAGGTCCAACATAAGTCCGTTTCCTCCATTTTGTGGTACGCCAGACTCCTCCCGATGAACAGGATCCCATTTCGACCGTGGCCGGTCGAACACAAGGCTGTTTCCTCCATTCTGTGGTACGCCAGGCCTCGTTTCTATCGGCTATTCCATCCAAGCCAGTTGGCTCCCATGCGTTCTATTGCCTCCCGATGAACACGGCGCATTCCATGGCCTCCCCATGAACACGACGACGACACAGTTTCTCCGTTCCGACCCAGCCATGTACATGAGCCTTGGCCGTAGATATGCGCGAGTAGGCGTTCGAGACCCCGCCCGTATGTACGTATGTGGCCGTATTTTCTTTCTTGCACCCTGGCCGATGTACGTACATGTACATGCTACATGCGCACCTCTACTACGACATGTGCGCGCCTCTACTACGACACGTGCGTGCCTCTTCATCGACCAGTATGTACGTACACATTCGCGACCAGAATGACAACGCTACGTATGCTTTGACCAGGTGGGTCCCGACTGTCGGGCACTTCCTTGCGTGCGAAGATGTAGCTGGTGGGTCCCAGCAGTCAGGGGGTGAACCATTTTTTTCCCGTAATATGGACACACTTCCTTGCGTGCGAAGATGTAGCTGGTGGGTCCCAGCAGTCACGGGGGAAATGTTTTTTTTACGAAATACAGTGGCCCGTCCGATGGGTCCCCGCTGTCAGGTGGAGGAATCATTATTTTCCTTGTAATAAGGAGGCACTTCCTTGCTGTGACCATGGACCCAGCTGTCAGCCTCTCCACGTACAATACTCTTCCGATGGAAGTCGTTCCTTGACCACGTTGACCACGCCGCGCCGAGAGCACCAGGGCGGTGGACGACAGCGAGACCTAGGAAGGGGACAATGCAGAGCCGGGGAAGACGCGGCAGTGGATGCCCACGCGGAGAGGAGTATGAGGGTTCACTGGTTCGGCTGCGGTGTGAGGCTGCCATCGCCGCAGGGCCTGGCTAGCGGTGGGAGTAGTAGGGGCGGTGAGGCCTCAACGGCAGCACAACCGGCCACTGGAGGCAGGAGTAGGCAGTCTCGCCGGCGCTGGTTTGGGCGGCTGGTGCAAGGAGAGCAGCGATTAAAGAAGCAGCAGGACCGTTTGATTCAAATCCAACGGTTACTGCTGCTAGAATCGTTTGTTGACTAAGTTGACAAGTCCTGCGTACGCGGTAACTTAGTAGGCCCACAGGTCAACCTCCCAACCGGTGCGCCCCATATGTCAGTGGGAGGAATCATTTTTTTCGCGTAATAAGGAGGTAGTTGATTGCGTGCGGCGAGGCCAGCGGAGGGAGTAGGGTGGGCCGGTGAAGCCTACGCGGCATCACAACGGGCCACAAGAGGAGGGAGCAGGCAGTCCCGTCGCCCATTTGCTATTATTTTTATAAATTTTTACTCATTTTCTAATTCATATGGAATTTATTGCAGGCCATTTTCCATTTTTAGAATTGCTGCCCATTTTCTGGTCAGTACCAGGGTTAAAAAATTTAACTAAATATGTGCGAAATTTTGAAAATTCACAAATTTTTGCTGGGGAACAAAATATTCTGAATCCAAAAATTAGTCGACATACTAAAACAAATCTAAAAATAAATTAGTACTATGTCATGTTAAATCCAATGAAATACTCCCTCTGTCCCAAAATTCTTGTCTTAGATTTGTCTAAATACGGATGTATCAAGTCACGTTTTGATATTAGATACATCCGTATCTAGACTAATCTAAGACAAGAATTTTGGGACGGAGGGAGTATAAAGTATCTGTGAAGAACAAAAACAAAAACAGAAACTAATATCCCATTTACTATAATTTTTTTGGAATTTTCAACCCCTTTGATATTACTTTTAATAGACACTGACCATAGTCTTTGGCCAGGCCGGAATGCATCCCTCCTCGTCTTGAAAGATTTGCAACCCAGTAAGTCGGAGAAAACAAATAGGCCTAGCTTGGGTATTCTTCAAAAAGAAATACTGGGCTACCTATTTTCACAAAGAAAAAACTGCTGGGCTAGTCATGTTGTTAGACGGGCCACAGAGACCGCACAACCCAGTTTATAGCCTGCTCCTCCGAATTACTACTCAAAATAAAAAGTTGTGCAATTCTGTCGTTAATTGACTATACATTGAAAATGATGTGGGTCCCAGATATCAGCAGGGGGGATTAGAGTAAAAAAACGAGGGGTGCATCTGAGTAGTAAAAGAGGCGCTTGCTTATGTTCGGGAGTGGACCTGGTGGGTCCGTACTGTCATACTCACAACTACAGTCCTCTCCCCATTCACTATGTTAACAGGGCCGGACGGCGGCAGCGCGGCGAGTGCACCAAGGCGGAGGAAAAAGTGATGTCGCCAATGTGCTGGGCTGGGGTGGACATTCTTATTGAAAAATAAAAATGGACCGGAACTACTTACGACGTTGACTACGATTTGCATGGATCCGCTGTTTGCAGGAAGAAAATGCTGGAGAAAGAAGACTGGTCACTATCTTTGCCTAAGAATAATATCGACTGAATGTAACGACACTATCATAGGAAATAATATCCTCCTGTTAAATCGTGAATTTAAAGAACTGGTGCATGAGCATTTAGCTTTATTTATTTATTTATGTTTAGGGGACCATGAGCATGTACCTGGGTCAGATTCATGTGACAGCCTCCCTTCCAGTTAATTATGGGCTCCTCTATTGGCCTTCATCAGTGGGTTGCATGTTATCAACAAGTGGAAAATGTGTTCCGTACCAAAAATAGTATGCGCTACGTACGGTATGGGGCGCTAAAGGATCGGACCATGCAACGACTTCCAAAACATTGTGTTTGTCATTCTAACAACACATTTATTCAACCAACAGACGAAATATACTACTGATTGTACATTGAAAACAGCAGCATCAACTAGGGCTGGGGGTGCAACAGAAGCAGTAAGCAGGCCAGAAGAGTAAAGACGCATCTCTCTCTTCCAAACCAAACATCAGCCATCATTACAAAAGGGCTACCAAAAAAGAACAAGTGTATGCATCAAACTAAATAAAGATCCTACTACACCAAGTGTACACATCTAACTAACTGGCTCAACTAGACGTTACTATTTATTAAGCTGTGGATATTGACTAACGGCTTGAACCAGATGGGTGCCTAGCGAGGGAAACTCCATCCAGCAAGTCGAAGTCTGATACTTGCGACCCTCTCTCCTACTTTGGGTTGCAGAGCGTGGTGGCACATATCAAGGTATGGTGCATGCAGAGACGCATGGTATGTTTGTAAGTGCATCTAGTGCCACCCCTAGTTAGTTTTGGAGTATTGACGACAAACCTGGTTGAGGGACTAATGTGTTTGTGAGAATTGCAGTATAACACAGGTAGTAGTCCCTCTTTGATTCGGTTTACCTACCGGAGATGACACCTAAAAATGTGTGAAGACATTGAAGACAATGGTGGTCTGTGAAGATATTCACATTGAAGACTATGACACGAGAAGACATTGAGTGAAGACTATGGAGCGCGAAGACATAGTTGTTTCGTTGTTTCCTTTTCTTCTTTGTTGAGTCATAGGAACCACCGCACTGTTAAGTGGGGTCCAAGTGAACAAAGTCAGAGTGACTGAAGTGATGCTCAACCAAATCCTATGTCTTCGAGGAAAGACAATGAGATCAAATCTTATCCTGTGTCGGATAAGTCAGCTTTACTTGTATCCCAAGTCAAGCTGCCGCGTGTGTTTGAAATCTGACCGTTGCGACATGTGTCAGTTCCTTAGTGACCCAGGGTCATTTCGGACAAATTCGGTTGGGTTGCCCAGTGGCTATAAATAGCCCACCCCCTACACCATAAATTGGTGGCTGCTCAGAGTTAGTACACGGCTTTTGTCGTTTGAGAGCAACCCAGCGCCGAAGCTTTCGAGAGAGAATCCTTGCGAGGACAAAGCCCAAACCACCCAGAGCCCAAAGAGTGTTTGGCATCACTGAAGTCTTTCTGTCCGTGTGACCTGAAGACTTGTTACACTTGAGGACTGTGAATCCTCCAGCCGGTTAGGCGTCGCGCTTTGAGCATCCAGGAGCCATTGTGGATTGCCGGTGAACGAAGTATGTGAAGGTTTGAAAGTCTACCTTGAAGACTTACCGGAGTGATTGGGCGGGGACTAAATGTCCTTAGCTCAAGGGGAATAAGGTGAAGACGCGGTCTTCTGAGTTGAATCCCAGCCTCCCTAACCAGATGTACAATTGTCACAGCAACTGGAACTGGTCGAACAAATCCCTGTCCTTCTGAAGCCACTGGTTGTATCTCTTACCTCTCTTACTTACAGTTTGTCTTCGTGAAGTCATTGTCTACTTGCATTATCTGTTTGACTTCAATGTGTCACCATCTGTTCTAATTGACTTCATAATATCTTCCATCCTGATCTTTACTACCTAGCTGCTATTAGTCTTCGTGCTTTCACTCCATTGAATACTTGACTATGGCTTGTCTAGTGTAGTCTACCTTCCGTTGCATTAGAATAGGGTTGTTTATATTGTTTGTCTTTGAAACTCCCATGTTTTGAAGACTTTCATAAAAATCGCCTATTCACCCCCCCTCTAGTCGATAACTAGGCCTTTCAATTTGGTATTAGAGCAAGGTACTCCCGTGTTCTGTGTGATTTGGTTTAACCACCTGGAGTTTAGCTATATCGACTGCAGGGATAATTAAAGTCTCTGCTGCGTGCCCCATCTTTGATGGCACTGAATATCCCTACTGGAAGAATAGGATGCGCATGCATGTTGAAGCCATTGATGTTGATCTATGGTATGTCGCCAAGAACGACGTTCCCAAGACTGGTGAAGGCGTCACCCCTACTGATGTCAAGAAGTTCATTCAATTGGACTCCACTGCCAAGAACATCATCTGTGGTCACCTTACCAAAGGACAGTATGGCCGTGTGAGTGCTCTGGAAACGTCGAAGCTAGTCTGGGACTGGCTCTCCAAGGTCATTGAAGGCATCTCAACTCAGCGAGATCAACATATCAGTACTCTCCGCAACCTCTTCAACCGCTTCAAGAGACACGACAACGAGAATGTCCATCTCACATTTGATCACCTCACTGATATCACAAATGAGCTCCAAGCACTCGGCGGCACTGAGATCATGAAGTGTGAGATAGTGAAGACACTACTGAGATCTCTTGATAGCTCATTTGACACCTTAGCCCCGATGATACAAGAACACCCTGATTTCAAGACTCTCGATCCATCTGACATACTTGAGAGGCTCAACACACATGAGTACCAGCTATCTGAGAAACGAGATATCTATGGCCCCAACTATGGCCGAACTCGAGCTTTGAAGGCAAAGGCTGCTGCTTCCTCATCTGAAGAAGAATCTGACTGCAGTTCTGGTGATCCTGAAGACATTGGAAAGGAGCTTGCTATGCTTGTAAAGAAGTTCCAGAAATTCACCAAGAAGAAAGGCTTCAGAAAGTCTTCACGATCCAGCTCAAGGAATGATGAAGCTTCTGCCTATGGTCACAAGAAGAGAACCTGTCACAAGTGCAAGAAACCTGGTCACTACATCTCTGAGTGTCCACAGTGGGACAACGAGAAGAAGAAGAATAAGAGCAAAGAATACGAGTCTGATGACAAGAAAAAGAAGAAATCCTCAAAGTCTTCTTCCAAGTCTTCTTCTAGATCTTCATCACACAAGAAGAGCTCATCCGGCAAGGCCCGTGCTTTTGTTGGCAAGGAAATGGATTTAGAGGAGGAGTCAGCTTCAGAGGAGGCAGAGGTGGAGTCTGAGGGGAAGTCTGACTCGGGTGTTGCGAGTCTGGCTCTAGCTACTGCCTATGTCGTCAAGTCCATCTTCAACACCGAAGAAAATGGCTCCGTCACCAACACTGATGATAATGTCGAGGATGACTCGCCTCCCACCTACTGCTTCATGGCATGCGGTGCCAAGGTAAAATCACACGATGCTTACTTTCAAACATCTAGTGAAGATGACTCTGATGGTGAATCCAAACCTAGCTACAAAACACTTGCTAAAATTGCAACTGAACAACAGAAAGCTATGGAACATACTCAAAAACTGTTAGACAAAAGCGATGACTGTTGGACGCGGAAATGACCAAGTCTCGGTCCTTAATTGAAGACATAAAAAAATCTTCATATTAAGTACCAGGAACTTGAAGGTCGCCATGAATCGCTCACAACTTCTCATGAAAAGCTTTCCTATGATTATCTTCAAAGGAAGCAGGAACTTGAGAAATTGATATCGGATCATGAAGATCTTCAAAAGGAAAATGAGTCACTTCACGCCCAACAGATCAGTCCCGCTCAGGAAGGATTTGAACCACCATGCCTAAAATGCATTGAGCATGATAACGCTGCTTCTGTTGCTGAATGTTCTACCGCTGCTACTGTTGCAATATCTTCAACTGCTGACATGGTAGCTAACCCCTCTGCTGAGGATACCACTACTATTACTGATGAGAATGCCAGGTTGAAGACACTGCTTGAGACAGGGATGTACAAAAGTTTCAAAGGGCATCAGACACTGTGTGATATCCTCAAAAAGCAGATTCTGAACCAAAACCCTAGGAAAGAGGGTGTTGGGTTCGAGACGAAAATGAATGTTGATGGGTCGTACTGGAAGCCTGAGCAGTACCCCAAAACCACATGGGTTTCTACAAAGGAACCTCCAGTTGACCCATCCACCTTATCTGGTTCCACTTCTGCTAACCCCATTATCATTGATGAATCCTTTGATGCAAACTATAAACTGTTTAAGAATAAGAATGGTGAAGTGTTTGCCAGGTATATTGGTACTAACTGCAGGAATGGGCCACCTTTGAAGAAGATATGGGTTCCCAAAAGTTGTCTTGAGAATCTTCCTGTGAATGTCATCATGACACCACCCGTGAAGAAGACAAACCCCATACCAAAGGCTTCATATGGTCCAAAAGCTTCATACAGACCGAGGACTCATCTGAGTCACCCTAATGTTAATGTTTTGCAGGGAAATCATACTCAGACCCATGAATATGAGTGTGTTTCCTCAAACCGCTATGTTCATAGAACAAAGAATTTCTCTGCTTATTCCTATGAGTATTATTCACCTCCTGCAAGGCTATTTAGTAGGGATCCAAAGCCGAAATTCTCAGATGCTGCACTTAGACTCATTACTTCTAAGCCACCCCTGAAAATGTGGGTGGTTAAGAAAACTTAACTCTCTTTTGCAGGGTAAGGTCTCCAGCCAGAAATCAAAGGCATCCAAAACTGATGCTGTGGACCTTAAACATCTTGTGGGACGCAAGATAAAATGCCCAAATGGTCTTACTATGTACTTCATTCCAGGATTTCTTGATACTCACCCTATCTATCCTAACCAAGATCTGAATTTTCATGTTCCACTTGTTCGTCAAATGTTTATGCTTCACAACTCGCTTGGTGAAGCCTATCCCCCAAACTGCACTGTAGGCTATGACACCTCATACTTCAGAATGGATTATGGACAGTGGATGCACTAACCACATGATGGGCGATCGAAGTTTTCTGATGGATTCAACGCTACGTCCATCAGACAAAAGTCACATCACATTTGCCGACACTGGTAAAAGCAAGGTATTGGGTCTAGGCAGGGTTGCTATATCAAGGGATTAGCACATGGATAAAGTGATGCTTGTTGAATCCCTTGGTTTCAACTTAATGTCTGTCTCAATGCTTTATGACTTAAACATGATTGTGCTATTTGGAAAATATCGATGCCTTGTACTAATGGAATCTGACAAGTCTCTAGTCTTTGAAGGGTATCGGAAAGACGATCTATATATGGTAGATTTCTCAGCAGGACCACAGATGGCCGTATGTCTTCTAGCAAAGGCTTCCGAATGTTGGCTCTGGCATCGAAGGCTAGGGCATGCTGGCATGAAGAACTTGCACACTCTCGCGAAGAAGAAGCATGTCATGGGCATCGAAGGCATCAAGTTCAAGAAGGACCATCTATGTGGTGCCTGCGAAGCTGGAAAGATGACTAGGGCCAAGCATCCCTCGAAGACGATCATGACTACATCTAAACCCTTCGAGCTCCTTCACATGGATCTATTTGGCCCTACTCACTACTCTACTCTCAATGCTACTGCTTGCCTCTATGGCTTCGTAATTGTTGATGATTACTCTAGATATACTTGGGTGCATATAATCCTCTACAAGACTGAAGTGCAGGATGTCTTCAGACAATTTGCCAATCGTGCCATGACGAACTATGGCGTCAAGATCAAGCACATCAGAAGCGACAATGGCACTGAGTTCAAGAACATTGGCCTCGACCTCTATCTGGATACACTTGGTATCACACATGAGTTCACTGCTCCTTACACACCTCAGCAGAATGGCATCGCCGAGCGCAAGAACAGAACTCTTATTGAGATGGCCCGAACGATGCTTGATGAGTACAAGACTCCATGGAAGTTCTGGCCTGAAGCCATTGACACTGCTTGCCACATCATCAACCGCGTTTATCTTCACAAGCTTATGAAGAAAACATCCTATGAGCTCCTAATTGGTAAGAAGCCAAATGTAAGCTACTTCAGAGTATTTGGTGCTAGGTGCTGCATCAAGGATCCACATCACACTTCAAAATTTGCACCGAAAGCACATGAAGGTTTTATGCTTGGTTATGGAAAGGATTCGCACTCCTACAGAGTCTTCAACCTCTTTCACTATAAAGTGGTTGAGACTGTGGATGTGCGGTTCGATGAAACTAACGGCTCGCAAAGAGAGCACCTGCCAAGTGTGCTAGATGAAGTTCCTCCAAGTGAATCTATCAAGCAGATGGGAATTGGAGATATCATACCTTCTAAGAATCAATCTGAAGAGGAACTTGTCATTTCGGCACCTAATCAACCTAAAGACAATGCTCAGCCTGAAGACAATCCCCCAAATGATGACATTGATCAGCAAGAGCAAAATCTTCGTCCTACTCATCCTCGTGTTGCAAATAAAGTTCAGATTGAGAAGATAATTGACAGCTTGAATGCACCTGGTCCACTCACTCGTTCAAAAGCAACTCAAAGAGCAACACAGCTAACCAACTTCTTTGGACATTTTGCATTTGTCTCAATCTCTGAACCCAAGAAAGTTGATGAAGCCTTCATGTAACCTGAATGGATTCAAGCTATGTAAGAAGAGCTTCAACAGTTCGAGCTGGATAATGTATGGGAATTGGTTAAGCATCCTGATCCTCGGAAGCACAATATCATTGGCACCAAATGGATTTATCGCAACAAGCAAGATGAGCATGGTCAAGTTGTCAGAAACAAGGCTCGTCTCGTTACGCAAGGATATACTCAAGTGGAAGGAATTGACTTCGATGAAACATTTGCTCCGGTGGCAAGACTTGAAGCCTTTCGCATACTGCTAGCCTATGCAAATCATCACAACATTATTCTATATCAAATGGATGTGAAAAGTGCTTTTCTCAATGGAAAGATAGAAGAAGAAGTATATGTCGCACAACCTCCATGTTTTGAAGATCCAAAACATCCTGATATGGTATACAAGCTCAATAAGGCACTGTATGGCCTCAAACAAGCCCCTCGTGCTTGGTATGACACGCTCAAAGACTTCCTGAAGAGCAAAGGCTTCAAACCTGGTTCACTAGATCCCACACTCTTCACGAAGACATATGATGGTGAACTGTTTGTGTGTCAAATCTATGTGGATGACATTATCTTCGGCTGCACCAACAAGAAATACAGTGATGAATTTGGTCACATGATGCAAGAGCAATATCAAATGTCCATGATGGGCGAGCTGAAGTTCTTTCTGGGTCTTCAAATCCGTCAGCAACACAATGGCATCTTCATATCACAAGAAAAATATCTCAAAGGTTGCCTGAAGAAGTTTGGAATGCAAGATTGCAAAGGATACACGACGCCAGTGCCAACCAAAAGTCATCTGGGTCCCAACGACAATGGTAAAGAGTTCGATCAAAAGGTATATCGCTCCATGATTGGTTCTTTGCTTTACTTATGTGCATCTAGGCCAGATATAATGCTTAGTGTTTGCATGTGTGCCCAATTCCAAGCGTCACCTAAGGAATTGCATCACTTAGCTGTGAAGCGAATTCTTCGATATTTGGCTTACACCCCAACACTAGGATTATGGTATCCAAAGGGCTCAGAGTTTGATCTAGTTGGATTCTCAGATGCTGATTATGCTGGTGACAAGGTTGATCGCAAGTCCACATCAGGCACATGTCACTTTCTGGGACGATCTCTTGTCTGTTGGTCGTCAAAGAAGCAGAACTGTGTATCTCTCTCTACTGCTGAATCTGAATACATTGTTGCTAGATCTTGTTGTGCTCAACTTCTTTGGATGAAGCAAACTCTCAAGGACTATGGAATCCATCTGAAGAATGTGCCTCTTTACTGCGATAATGAGAGTGCTATGAAGATTGCAAACAACCTAGTTCAGCACTCGAAGACAAAGCACATTGAAATTCGTCATCACTTTCTCAGAGATCATGTTATGAAGGAAGATATTGATATCATTCACGTCAAGACAGAAGAACAGTTGGCCGATATCTTCACAAAGCCCTTGGATGAGAAAAGTTCTTGCAAGTTGCGGTGTGAGCTAAATATCTTGGAATCCTCAAATGTCCTGTGAATGGACACACATCCTAACACTTATGCATTTTGATGACTTAGATGTGCAACAAACGAAGTAATGTATATCTTCAATCAATGAAGACATACACTCTAAGTGTGAATACATTAATGCGGAATTTGACTTCGGAGCACCACGATAATTGTGCGCCGTGTCTGGGTCTGATACTTCCTATACGGTGGATAACGCCACCACCAAATTTTTGTTTGAAGTGTTTCTCTTGGCGTTATGTTTGCATAGTTTTCATATTGGATTCATTTTCATCCTTGGCTTATACTCAAGTTTATCTTAAATTGGTTGGATTGGACTAGTACTATACATATCTATCTGTGTTCTGTCTTCTACAACATTCACTTATAGCTATGGCTTCGTGTTGAATCTTTTGAACTAAGTAAATGTGATTGGACCCTAACATATCTATGCTTCTACCTCAACTCTATCTATCCAAGTCATATGCATTCTATTGAAAACTGTTGATTGTCTTCATTGAGACATTGTCAGTTGAAGTCAATCTGACAACTATTTATATCTGTTTTTAATGCTTTATCCTATTTGCCTGAAACCCAGAGAATTCGGAACGACCACCCCGACAAACCAGGCGTGCGTGGGAACATGGAACAACTCCCAAGGTGTTCCATGCTTGCCACATGTCCGTCAGATGTGAACCGCCAGGGGCACCTGCATAATTGCGTTGTGCCGTCTCTGTCCTTATATATACCCGTCATGTCTCGGTCAAAAATTCTTCTTCCTCCTCGCCACCTCTTGCAAACCCTAGCGCCTCCACTAGCTCTCGACGACGCCGACGACGAAGCGCTTAGCTGCCGCGACTTCCTCGACGCCGTCCTCACGCCGGTCGCGGACCTCGTCCTCTCCACCGTCACCGTAGGTGTCTTCCGTCGCCAAGTTAGGGCACGGGAGATTGAACTGCTCGGCCTCCACCTTTGCTCTATCTAGCAGTTCTTCGTGTGGTAATTAAAGTTTACTTTTTACTGTCTTTTTGATCTGATAGATTCATCCGTCCTTACCAAAAGTGGTTTCTAGATCTCCAAACTTGAATCTATCTCATTCTGCATCTCATATTCTGCCTAGTCTATTCACTTATGATTCTTTACAAGTTAGATTCCTCACTTGTACTTATTCTTGGATTTGTACAACTCTGGAACCAACTCTCATCATATAAGTGAATGTCTTCGCGTTGTGAGGTCAAACTGATTTATCTTCAAAATCATCTGAGAATGCATATGACCTCTTCCCCTTCCCTCGCACCTCTAATGCTGTCACAGGTACATGTCCTTGGGAGAATCCCTTGGTTCTCATAGTCTGCATTCGTTTGCAGAATTCTTGCAGAGTCACGGCAACTCACCTGAAGCCAGTTCTTGTTTGACCAGCCGTTTGAAGCCATTGCACGTACTAAAGCCCTTCAATTTAAACTTCATGGAAACTGAAAAGTCAGCACGAAAGGGAGGCAGACAGCGCCGTGGTAACACTTCCAAGGATTTGCCTCCAGATTTGCACGAGCTGTACAAAACTGATCCTGAGGAAACCTATACCGGCCGCAAGAATCGAAACCAGTGGATTCAAAGATATTGGGCAAAAGAATGGTTCAAATACCGCTTCGTCACTAAAGAATATGCAGAGAAAAATGCCATCAAGGGACCCTGGGGAGATATTGTGTACAAAAATCTTCAACCCCAGTCTCTTCCTGAAGCCCTCCAACAAGAATTCTATCTGTCGTGGAATTAACACGTCAGATGTCCTTAGTGTGAGGACTTAGTCGCGAGGCCAACGCATCTATGTGTTAGCTTGAGAGGGGTTGAGCGGAATCGAGAGACGCAACATAAGACAAGGGTTTAGACAGCTTCGGGCCCCGGGAAACATCATCCGGTAAAAACCCTACATGTTGTTTGAGGCTAGATCTCATTATGATCATGAGGGAGTCGCCGTAAACCGGCTCTCCTCTAGTTGTGTCTAGCCCTAGAGATTGTTTCTTTCTCGTCCCCCTTTGAGGAGCCATGCCCCTCCTTATATATGTTGAAGGGTCGGGTTACATGTGGAGTCCAACTCGAACTTTAACTTAAACTATTTTGACTTCCCTTCCTGGGCTTCTTAACGTCTGCCGGTTTAACATTGTCTGCCGGTTTAACATCCTCTGCTTGTTTAACATTGTCTGTCTGTTTAACATCCTCTGCCGGTTTAACACTCGCCGGTTTACCGTTTGTCTTAGCCATCTGTCTTAACTGTCTGTCGGTTTACCACCAACCGGTTTACCGTCTGCCTTAGCCATCTGTCTTGACTCTCCGCCGGTTTACCATCCGCCGGTTTACCAAGTCCCAGCCGGTTTACAACTCCAGCCGGGTCATACAGCGGGGTATATCCCTAACATTAGCCCCCAGTTTAATTTGGATTTATCCATCTTAAACTAACTCTGATCATCCTTAAGTTCTTGTCACCTCCTTCTTCTAGAAATTCCGGTTTAATAGGCCAGCTTCATAATCAACTTGCTGACATTGGTTTCTCATAGAAAATATATTGTGAAGAATAACTCCTTTGATTCAGCTCCCAATGCTTAAAAACAATATTGGTCCTTGAAATACTCATCTGATCTTCAGCCGGTTTAAGAATGTGAAATTTGCCGGTTTACAAATTTTGATGGTACCGGATCATAACTGTTTGTTGACATCAGCTTTTGAAAATATACCTCTTATATACCCATCACTTGTAGCCCTCAAATCTTAAGAAGGTAACGTAGTAACAGCTTAAGATTTGCTTCAATATGAATGTCACAAGCTTGAAGAAATCCAGTTTGTTCATCTCAATCACTAGTCAGAATTGAGTATTCCACATATGTAGCCCCCAAGTGCCGGGTCATTATGTAATAATGAGCAGGGACTTTGTAAATATAATCATGTAAACTTTAACAACAACGGTGTAGCCCCCAAGGGCCGGCTCAGTAAGATAATATTGAGCTGGGACTTGATATATACTTCAATAAAAATAACATCATACGATGTAACCCCCATCATGGGGCTTGAATCCATTTCTACAAGGTTAAGAGCCTTGTGCTTTACCAACTGAGCAGTGGACAATGTAATGGATAAAAAACTTTGTACCTTGAATTGTTGACAGAAGCAATTGGTAGCCCCCAAGGGCCGGCTCATTACGATGTGATGAGTCGGGTCTTCAATAAGGTGAGCAAATAATGACTTTGCATTAGCCCCCAAGTGTCATGGTGCATGCTTGCAGCGACTGGAGACTTGCATATTTGATGTAATCTCAACTTAAATAATGTAGCCCCCAAGTGCCGGGTTGTAAGCCTGCAGCAACTCGGGACTATTCCTTCAATTGTAGAATAAATCATATCTATTGATAATATGATAGCTATTGCGCTAAAGGGACTTTGAAAACCTTAATCATAATACTGATTATTGATAACCATAATAAAAATCCAGCCATGTTGGCTATTTGAATAATATACCCAATGATTTAGAAGCGCAAGATTCCAATGCGCAATCCAAATATATACCGACGACTTATAGTCCCAAGCCAGACCGGGTCAATAAACACCGGATTATAAGTGATTATGTACTGAAAACTTGTAGTTGAAAGTCGAGCCGGGTTAATGAACACCGGGTTAATTTGATGACTGATAGTCATGCCGGGTCAATAGACGCCGGTTCAACATAAAATTTATCAAAAGAGAAAAATCTTGACAAAGGCAAATAAAACCGTGTAGTCGAGGCTTTTCAAGGGCTGCCAGGCCCAAATGCGAGGCTTTTCATGGGCTGCCAGGCCGCTGAGTTGAACCATTTAACAAAGCCTTTTAAGATGGACCTCCAACTAACCAATCACCGTTTTAACTTTGACAAGTTCAGGGTCTCAATGAGAGTAACTGTCAAACGTTCGGAGGGTCATGCCAGGATTACCTGGATAGGAGTGTCTTACTTGATGAAGGCAGGTTAACCCGGGGTTTTAGGTAAATATACTAGGCTTCCAAGCCGTGGGTCGATACCCAGCTACAAGGGTCCTTTCAAACTCCTTGGTATTTGACACAAGGAGCCCCCAAGTAACGTGATGAGTTGTGCTCATTGGGTGCCTATGTTTGAGCTGTGCATAGCACCTAGACTCTCTTTGGCCCCTTGGGTGTGAAGCTCCCAAGCTATATTGTGGCGTGATAGCCGGATTAATGGATAGAACTCCGTTTGTCAGCTGAAGCCCCCATGTAACCAATAATATGATAAGCCAATAAAGTAGGATACCCATGTTTGAACCGTGCATCATGGCAACAGGTCCTCTTTGGCAACCTTTAACTTTTTGCAAGAAATAAATTCCTCTTGAACCGGGATTTTGAACCGGATATTGACGGCTTCAGAGATTTATGGAAGATAGATTTCCCTTTGAACCGGATTTGAGAGCTTCAAAGCTTCATGATAGATAAATTTCCTTTGAACCAGATTGTAAACCGGATATTTGGAGAGCTGTAGTGAGACTGACTTCCCTTGAGCCGGATTTTTAAACCGGATATTTGAGAGCTTCAACGCTTTATGAGAGAGAGATGTGTCTTGAACCGGATTTTAAACCGGAATCATTTCTGATGACCCGGAACTTGTTCTGGCGGCCTTTATACTTTCATCAATATGGTAGTAGCCTCCGGGACCGGGTTATCTTTCCCATCAACGTCCTGGGGTTCCTGACTTCACTGAAAACCGCAGACATTTGCTGAGTCATATCATTGTAGCCCCCAAGTCTCAAGGTGACTCGAGGAGTTGGCTTGAGATTCTCCATATTGGACCGTGATATAAACCGGCATAAGTGGCATTTCATTGGTGTCGATAGCACGATGTAAATCCACAGAAAGTTGAAGTGATTGCGGCGGGTTATAAATGATCCCGTATGAGCCGTGTCAGCAACTCGGCCAATGTTTCCTTCCAACTGGTGATTTGAAGTTAACCAAACTGTAGTGGCGCTGACTTGTGCGCTTGCCCATTGAACCACCCAGTGCAGACGGCGGTTGATAGTATATGATAATTTTCCTCCATTTTGTTGAAAGAAAACCCGGGCTACCCAAGCTGTGACTTGTTCATACTCAAGAAATAGCTCATGCAGCCAGGTGCAGCCAGGTATGTTGATGTAGACCAGGCCGCGAGAGACAGACGACAAGGACGACCGCAACATCAGAGGCAGCTCAGACAGATGAGTCAGCCGTGGCATTGTAAGCCGGTGCGGACGGGGAAAATCAGCACCGGTGTCGTAAACCGGCACGGTCGGGCGAGTTAATCGCGGGTGCGGTCCCGTCAAGCTGATGTAAACCGGGCCACATGACACGAATGAAACGCCAGTGTAGAACGTTGCTAGCGTGTGCTCCGTGCCCGTAATATAACGCCTCATTTGTAATGAACAATTGTCCCGCGTCAAAAAAGATCACATGCCAAAGTAATTGTTCACACAAAAATTAATATGTGCTATGAAACAAACCGGACAGATATCACCTCATGTTGTTTGTTCGGACAACGGATGATCCGTTTATCACAACAGATGCAGTTTAGACTGGTCAGCGACTCAATATGGTCCCGGCGGTTCAAGCAGAAACCCTCCGGGTTATTCTCCGGGTCTTTAAGCACCCGGCACGGGCGGTGCAGATGTATACGTCGCCTCCGACGCCGACGCACGAGGACCGGATCATACCTTGGCCATGAGTCAATTGACCTGTGTATAGCATAGCATACCGTGAAAAAAGCTTTGGATGATACTTAATTATACCAGTAAAAGTTTAGAAAAATAGCACCTGATTTGTTCGTATGGCAGATGATCCATATGAAATATCCGTCAATAAACTGACAATAATATAGCCCATCAGGTGTATATATAATACTTAAATGATGAGTGGTTTGCAGATGTTGCTGTAGTTCCTTTTCTTTAACACCAGTTCCTGGCTTTGGGAGCGGTTTAACGCTAATGGGAGCGAAGCGCGGCAAAAGAGGCAAGCAAGCCAGCAGGCGTAGCGGTGAACCGCCGCGGTGAGGTCAGCAGGTGTAATCGGCAGCGGGTCGCGTCTGCGACAACTCAGGCACAGCCGCAGCTTGAGAGTCGGTGAGGACGCGCAAAGGCGCAAAGAGACAGCGGAAACACGGCCAGCCCGTGACTTCGGCGACTTGGAGCAGAGGGCGGCTTCAGGCCCGTCGCTGGTCGTGTCAGCGTGGGCGGGTCTCACGCAAGTAAACCTGGAAGTGGTTTTGAATTAACCAGGTTAAATGGTTTGGTTCCTTGCTTTGGGTTTGACTAGCAAAAGAGCCTGTGCGTTGCAACGGGAGAGAAAACATAACACATGCTCTTAACTCAACAACCATCACTCAAAACCACAATAGGTCCATCTCCTTTATTTTTGCGAGGCATCATATTTATGTTGCCGTTTATCCTCCTTCTCATCCTCACCAGCGATGGCCTTGGTGTTCACACAAAACAACAAAAAATGTGTGTTGAATATGGTTAATCCTAAGGCGTTCTCTCTCCCTCTCTTCTCCCTCCCCCCCCCCTCTCTCTCTCTCGCTTTCTCTCACTCTCGCGATGAGAAATCTGTTGTTTTCCCCTGCGATATTTTTCAGAGGTATGCATGTGTAGTTATCGATGTTTTCTTTTCCCTATATGGTTATAGTGGGGTGTTTATTTGCAATCTGGATCGCCGCCGGTATGGAAAAAAAACCAGATCTTGCGCTATAAATTATAAGTTTGCTTCCATAACAATATTTTAAAAATATTTAACAGGTAAAATTAACATCATATTTAGATTCCACACATTTTTCTAATAAAATTTCATATATAATATGTTAAAATCGAAGTTACGGTTTAAAAGATATGGATGATTGTAAAAAGCATTTGTTTGACTTAAATATGATTCGCGCGGATGAATTACCTAAAACATCAGGGTTTTTTTCGAAAAATGTAAAATAACGGTTCGGGTGTGTCTTAAATCCGGACGGCGGGTTGATTTTAAGAAAAGACAGGGATTTTTTTTATAAAATGCCATGATGGACGAAGGAAAACCAATTTGCTTTATTATTAGGTAAAGATTGGTTCAGTTATTCATGGGGCTAAACTGTTAACAGTTGGGTTTGGTTTTGGTTTAAGGAGAAACGAGTTGGATGTGGTTGGGTATGGGCCTATTATGTTTGGTTCCTGACAGTTTCTAGCTAGGTCTGAGAACCGGCTCCTTAGATTGGTTCCCAGCGAGCCTATTCAGTTTGGCTTTGCTGCTTCTACAGCGAGCATGCGTAGGAGCTCTATTTGACTTGCCTCTTCCCAGCTAGCACATAATCAAGTTGGCGGGTTATTACGTTATACATTTATATAGATATACAACACGTGTGGGTAACTGATCTAAAAACCACAAGCTTAAACCACGGTTCCTCCACCAGTTTAGTTTAGTTTGGGTTGAAATATCTTGTGGTTCAGTTTAGGTTAGGTGGCATAACACATTTGTGTGGTTTGGTCTGGTTTAGTTTTCTTAAATTTGTCACATGGGTTCAGGTTGGGTATGGTTAAGTTACCCAACCATTGCCAGATTTACACGCAAGATGAGGTAGCAGCGGTAACACATCAGTTGATCTTGCCTCTTAAAACATCAGCCAATTTTGAATAGTAATGGCATCAATTCCTTTTAACTATGAAATAAGGATTTGACTCTTGTCAGCAATGGCATTCCTCTGGACTTCAACTATAGCATTCCCTTGAATGATTTTGAGCAAAACAACGCCATGTTGCCTTCAGCTCTTACACCGTGATCGGTATATGGTCGATCTGAAATTCAGGCTAGTGTAACCTGATGAAACTGAATCATCACAATTGAAATCACGCCTATCTTGTTCTCTGTCCAAGCCCTGTACGGGTTATATGCGCCAATGGACCGGAATGCAGAGGCGATACGAGGTTGGGCTCGTAGGCGGCTTGGCGCGCCAGGCATCCAGAACGAAAACGAGTAGAGGCGTCTCGGAAGTGCTAGCGACAAAGGCGGAGGACGAAACAGTGACTCGGACCCGGCAGAGGCATCGGTCGAGGGCAGGTGCGTGCAGCGGCTCAAGGCGAAGGTGAACCTGACCCGGCGCGGGCGGTTTGTGGCAGCGGCTGCTGCAGCAGAGTAGGTCGGAGGCGCGGCCGTCGCTTTAGAGGTAGCAGTGGGCGGCGACTCAAAACAGGCCATGGCCGTAGTAGCAGTGGAGGCACGAAGGCAAAGGGCAGGGGAGACGCCAGCGTGGGAGGTCGACAAGGCGGGGCACCGGGCCAGTCCGCGGCGCCGGCAACTCACAGCAACGGGGCGACTCTCGCGGCAGGGGAGAGGCGCACGGCAGCGACTCAAAGGGAGGCTGGGGCGGCTCCAACCGGTGCAGCAGTATGTGGAAGACTGGCGTGGCCGGCGGAAGGCACGGTCGGCGAGTGACGACTCAAAACCGGCCGACGCAGCGGCGCAGGGCACTGTGAGGGTGACCCGGCGGCGATTTGGCGAGGCACTCGGCGGTGACCCGGCAGTGATTTGGTGGGGCTGCTCCGTGGATGGCGGTTTGCCGGTCGCCGGCTTGGGGTCGGAACGGTGGCGGAGCCCAGCTTGAAGCGTGGGCGCGGGCGCGGTCAATGGATGAGTCCTGGCCATGGCGAGTCACGGCGGCGGGAGGTCGCGGCAGTTTGGGCAGTTTGGAGGAAGCGGCGATCCAGTCGAGGTAGATCGAGGCTGCGGTTGGATCAACGACGGGTTGGAGAAGCGTCGGTCTGGCAGGGGCCGTGGCCGCACGGCAGTTGAGGCGCGCCTGTTGATGGCGATTCAGGTCCATGGCCTCGTCCATTGCCTCCTCAAAGTTTGAGTTTTAGATTTGACTCGGTCCTGACACCAGAAAAAGTAGCAGTAGCAGGGGCGTAACCCGGTGACTCCAGAGGGGCATCGGCAAGACGGGCCGCGGCTAGGTAGCAGCGGCTCTCGGGGCGACGGCGATGGAGATCCGGCCAGAATGGCTCGTACTGTCTCGGGTTTGTTGACAAGTCCACGTGGTAGCCTGCAATTTACTATTCCAGGATGCTTCTTTTGGACAGTTTTGATTTTGACTCGGAGCGCTAATAGTGGTACTATTCAGTAGTGATTTGATCTGACACGCTTGCTTTAATTGAATCTTCAAGCGGCGGCTCGCAGGCAGGACCTTACCGAGACGGAACACCGGTTTGGATGCGGCAGCAGGAGGGTCCCGACGACTTGATGTTGGTCTTGGCTCACATAATAGCCACTGTAACAGATATCGATTCACCTTCGGATTCGTCGGATCGCCGGGTCACGTTCATCCACACATAACCCTAATTTTCTTTTGACCTCAAACCTCACAGATTTACCTCTGGATTGATGAATTTGAAGTTGATGTAAATCCTTTCAAACCGGCTCTTCTGACAAAATACAAACTTCCCGATCCCTGGGAGGGATCCCTCCAAGAACTCAACACCATCATGCGCTAGCCCCACGGTGGGCGCCAACTGTCGTGGAATTAACACGTCAGATGTCCTTAGTGTGACGACTTAGTCGCGAGGCCAACGCATCTATGTGGTAGCTTGAGAGGGGTTGAGCGGAATCGAGAGACGCAACATAAGACAAGGGTTTAGACAGCTTCGGGCCACGGGAAACATTATCCGGTAAAAACCCTACATGCTGTTTGAGGCTAGATCTCATTATGATCATGAGGGAGTCGCCGTAAACCGGCTCTCCTCTAGTTGTGTCTAGCCCTAGAGATTGTTTCTTTCTCGTCCCCCTTTGAGGAGCCCTGCCCCTCCTTATATATGTTGAAGGGGCGGGTTACATGTGGAGTCCAACTCGGACTTTAACTTAAACTATTTTGACTTCCCTTCCTGGGCTTCTTCTTAACGTCTGCCGGTTTAACATTGTCTGCCGGTTTAACATCCTCTGGCGGTTTAACATTGTCTGCCGGTTTAACATCCTCTGCCGGTTTAACACTCGTTGGTTTACCGTCTGTCTTAGCCATCTGTCTTAACTGTCTGCCGGTGTACCACCAGCCAGTTTACCGTTTGTCTTAGCCATCTGTCTTGACTCTCCGCTGGTTTACCATCCGCCGGTTTACCAAGTCCTAGCCGGTTTACAACTCCAGCCGGGTCATACCGCGGGGTATATCCCTGACACTATCCGTGCATGATTCGCGGACTGCAGCCAGAGAATGCTGATCCTTCTTCTCTGCTGTGGTGCCGTGAAGACCATCTGTTCAAGCACAACTACCAGTTCGCCAAAGACTCAGCTGCGAAGAACAAGAAGGCTCTAGGGCTCGACTTCAACCCTGGTCCCTCCTCACCTCGGGACGATGGCACCCGCGAAGCCAATTAGAATAGGATCGGTCCCTTCTACAACCTTGATGCCCTCATCACCCACATTACTGTTCAAGGTGCCAAAGTGGATCATTCTGATGATGATGCTGACACTGATGAAGCTCCAGCTCCTACTCCAAAGCCGCAGAAGCAAAAGAAGGCTAAAACTTCAAAGTCATCTGCTGCTCCAAAAGCTTCACGAGTGAAGCCATTGGCAACTGCCCCTCCTGCTCCCAGTAACACCTCTCGCATCTCCAAGAGGCGTGAGAAATCACAGAAGAAACCTGTTCAAAGACTGAGTCAAGCACTGACACCTGCTGCCGTTCTGAGGAACAAATCTGAAGCCATTGATTTGTCTTCAGATGAAGAATTTGGCAATGATGCCCTTGAGCAGCTGATCAAGAGCAAGCAAGAGGCGGAGATCTTCAATGATCTGCCCCTCTTCGATGTGAACATCTTGCACACTTTCATTGATGAATGGTTCGACAATCAAGAACTCAGCTTTGATGACCTTCAACTCCCCATTGGCATCAGCGTATCCTTTCAAGGCGCCATTGCTCCTGAGCTGGCTTTAGCTCAGTGAATCGTTGAGCTGAAGCACAAGATTGATTTTGAGAAGGAACAGTTCAAGAAGCATGTAGCCAAGCTAAGTCTGGCTGATGTCCAGAAATTTAAGGTGATGCTCAATGACCTCAAGGAGGCGTTTCGCAAGAAACGTGAGGAAGCCAAAGGCTCAAGAGAGCGCATGAAAACTCTTGCTGCTAAGTGTGTTCAGGCTTACAACAAAGCTGAAGAGCGCAAGGCTCTTGGGCGTCCTGGCATTGACCCCAAGATGGCTGCCAAATACAAGAAGAAGCATAATGTGGCCCAGACTGAAGCTCCATGGCGGTAAGAACCTCACATTGTCTTCCCATCCAGCATGACAGGCTCGAAGCCTAAGGTCTCCACTGTGGCTTCAGATCAGCGAAAACCAAGGCAGCTGAAGCCGAAGCCAGAAAGCGCAAAACCAAGAACACCATAGAGGATGCACCACCCCTCAAGAAGAAGAAGACCAAGAAGAGAGATCGGGCTGCTCCCAAAGAGCCCCTTGTTGTTGAACCCATTGCTTTTGCTCCCCCTCCATCTGCAAATCAAGAGCGTCGCTTGATTTTTCATGAGCCTGCTTCCACAGAGGCTCCTGAAGCTTAAGAGGTTCCAGTCGTTGACCCCATCGCGACTGAAGACATTGGTCCCCAAGACAATGTAGGAGATGATGAAGTCCTTCCTCAGACCCAGCGCCACACGGTATCATCGCCTGTTCACACGAACAGCGAAACCATCAGTATTGGTCGTCCTTTGACGCCAATCTCACAAGATGCCTCACGGGCTGATCACCCCCAACCAGCAACCCCAGTTCAAGACTCACCAAGTACACCCCGTCCTTCACCAACGCAAGGTCCCAGTCCAATTGTCAATGACGACAATTACATGGAGACCACACCATCCCCGAAAGCGTCGCCCATGTATCAACGGCTTCGCAAAGGCCAGAGGCCATCGGTCTCCATGACAACCATCACAAAAGAGGATTCACACCAATCCAGCTCAGTGGCACGTCAAGTGTTTCCTAAAGCCAATCCTTCTGTGACGGTCCCTATGTCCGAAGCTAATGCTTCTAAAGAGATTCTGGCTGCATCAGCCAAAGAAAGACAAGAAGAGCTTGTTGTTACTCCCCCTACCACCCAAGAAGTTGTTCTCGAGGAGAACATATATGTGCCCGACCCTCCAGCTCCTCAAGTGGAGGTTGAGAATAATGAGGCGACCACCAACATCGTCACTGAGGCCAATGACGTTGTCATGACTGAAGACAATGTGGCGCCTCAAGTCAACAATGTGAATGAAGCCAATGCTGCACCTGCAACGAATGTGCCGCCTGAAGCCTCTGCAACTGCCACTCCTCCTGTCCCGCCTCCAAGGCCCCACACAATTGAGCATGCATTCTACCAAGGCGAGCTTGTTCCTGCAAGATGGCCAATTTTGATTCCTCCGCCTACTCCTGGACCTCAATTTGACTATCATGTGGAGCACAGGCCTCTGATTCAGAAGCCAAAACCAAGGCTGCCAAGGTTCCCAAGTACTACATCGGCACCAGGCTCATTCAATGTCAACGGCTTCATTGCACACAACACCTTCTTCGATTCTGGCAAGAACCCATATTCCAAGCCAAGAATCTCATCAGATCGGTTCTGGAGCTACCAGCAGTGCAGCTACTACTCCTGCATTCTATACAAACAGGAGCGCATATTTCCTCATATGTGTCTGTACACTGAAGCCATTGCTGGTCTACCCTGCCTTGAAGAAGCCCTAGACTACTTTCGTGATGCTGGTCTTCTGGAGTTTCTCACTAACAAGGAACATTGGAATGAAGAGCTTCTCCTGCAATTCTATGCAACCCTCCACATTCGCGGCTACAACAGGGATACAACGACATGGGTCCTTGAGTGGATGGCAGGCAACGTTCATCATGAAGCCAAAGCCTTTGGTCTCATTGAGCTTACCGACCTCTCCACTCCAGGCGAACTGTATGAACCTGGTTGTCAGCTTCACCACGATGCATTGGAGAGCATCTTTCAGAAGCCTGAGCCCAACATGAGCCAGATGCTTAGTATGATGAAGCCACTACCCCCGGATGCTGTGTATCCCAAGGAATTCCTTGTTGAAGACCTTGAGTATCTGCCCCGCACTATCTATCATATCATTCGGCGAACTCTATGGCCGATCAAGGGGCATTCCTCCTCAGCAAAGCTTGAAGGTGCAATGAAGACATTGTTCTTCTACATACTCAATGGCAAAAGCTTCAATACTCAAGATTTCTTCATTCGCCAGTTTGCTGCATCCGGGTCTGACATTTTTGGTCTGAAGTTCTATGCTCCTTGGATCATGCGTCTGATCAAGCTCCACTCTGCCATTGACTATCAACCCTCTACTCGTAACCATCTCATATTTCTACCAGAGGTTGATATGTCCATTGAAGCCATTTACCCAGAGCCTTCCAAGGAAGCCCTATATCTTCACAATATAGACCGTCAAAGCTTTTCCCAGCATGTTGAAGGTGTACAGGCTGCTTCTCGTGTTTATCCATTGGCCGGCAACACTCGTCATGCACGTACTGAAGCCACAGAAAGCACCATTGGTACAAGAACTCGCAAATGATCCCGTGTGCTCAATGACCGCGAGCTTCTTGTGGCTTTGCATCAGAAGCAAGATAAGCATCATTAATGGTAGAAGCGACAAATGCAAAGCCTCTTGGTGGATATCAATTGCATTCGCAATCTTGCCACCAAGAATGCCTTTGTCGCCCACGAAACCTGTCGGCGGACTTGGAAGGGTTTGACACTGCTCAGTGCTGAAGCTGATCTTCAAGACAATGGCTTCAACGAAAGATTCAAGTTTGACTCCACTCCTCCCAGGAATGTTGTTTTACGTCGAACCCCCTCTCTTGAAGATTCAGAGTACTCTTCGTCCGCAGCCGCAGTAAATGTCAGAGTTATTGATGAAGTCGATGATGCTACTTCACCACCGCCGACATCAGCGCGTATCAACACTGCACCAAGTTCTTCTGCGCCAGCAATCCTTAATGGCGACCCTACTGCTTCACCTACTCCTCATGGGAACGAGTAGAGCCTATGTCTTCAAACCTTTTTGGTCCTTACAGACAAAAGGGGGAGAAGCATAGGTTGATAGTCTTCAAGCGGGTCCTGATGGGTGGTTGCTATACTTTTGCCTAGTGCTTACAACTCTCGTTTTGCTACATTTGGTTCTTTGAGTTGTAACACTTAAACTTGATGGTCGTCTGCTACTTTTTTTTTGCTATTTTGTGTGATGCGACGATAAATTTCGCATATCCGATGATAAATCCCGCATGAACTCATTCCGCAGATGTCCATTTTTCATTATGCATATCATTATTCCTGTATATCTGTTTATGCATGATGTATTGTCTTCATACGGTGAAGAGGATCTCCACAAGTACAAGCTGCCATGTGCATTTGCATTCCAACGCAAAACATTTATATGCACATCTTCAGGGGGAGCCTTTTTAACATCTATGAAGACAATATCTTAATCCTTACAATTTCACATACTTTTATCCCCGTTGAAAAATTCAACCAGTTTGTCATCAATCACCAAAAAGGGGGAGATTGTAAGTGCATCTAGTGCCACCCCTAGTTGGTTTTGGAGTATTGATGACAAACCTGGTTGAGGGACTAATGTGTTTTTGAGAATTGCAGTATAACACAGGTAGTAGTCCCTCTTTGATTCGGTTTACCTACCGGAGATGACCCATAAAAAACTGTGAGGACACTGAAGACAATGGTGGTCTATGAAGATATTCACATTGAAGACTATGACACGAGAAGACATTGAGTGAAGACTATGGAGCGCGAAGGCATAGTTGTTTTGTTGTTTCCTTTTCTTCTTTGTTGATTCATAGGAACCACCGCACTATTAAGTGGGGTCCAAGTTAACAAAGTCAGAGTGACTGAAGTGATGCTCAACCAAATCCTATGTCTTCGAGCGAAGACAATGAGAGCAAATCTTATCCTGTGTCGGATAAGTGAGCTTTACTTGTAGCCCAAGTCAAGCTGCCGCGTGTGTTTGAAATCTGACCGTTGCAACACGTGTCAGTTCCTTAGTGACCCAGGGTCATTTCGGACAAATCCGGTCCGGTTGCCCAGTGGCTATAAATAGCCCACCCCCTACACCATAAATTGGTGGCTGATCAGAGTTAGTACACGGCTTTTGTCATTTGAGAGCAACCCACTGCCAAAGCTTTCGAGAGAGAATCCTTGCGAGGACAAAGCCCAAACCACCTAGAGCCCAAAGAGTGTTTGGCATCACTGAAGTCTTTCTGTCCGCATGATTTGAAGACTTGTTACACTTGAGGACTGTGAATCCTCCATCCGGTTAGGCGTCGCGTTTTGAGCACCCAAGAGCCATTGTGGATTGCCGGTGAACGAAGTCTGTGAAGGTTCGGAAGTCTACCTTGAAGACTTACCAGAGTGATTGGGCGGGGACTAAGTGTCCTTAGCTCAAGGGGAATAAGGTGAAGATGTGGTCTTCTGAGTTGAATCTCAGCCTCCCTAACCAGACGTACAGTTGTCACAGCAACTGAAACTGGTCGAACAAATCCTTGTCCTTCTGAAGCCACTGGTTCTATCTCTTACCTCTCATACTTACAGTTTGTCTTCATGAAGTCATTGTCTACTTGCATTATCTGTTTGACTTCACTGTGTGACTATCTGTTCTGATTGACTTCATAATATCTTCCATCCCGATCTTTACTACCTAGCTGCTATTAGTCTTCGTGCTTTCACTCCATTGAATACTTGACTATGGCTTGTCTAGTGTAGTCTACCTTCCACTGCATTAGAATAGGGTTGTTTATATTGTTTGTCTTCAAAACTCCCATGTTTTGAAGACTTTCATAAAAATCGCCTATTCACCCCCCCTCTAGTCGATAACTAGCCCTTTCAACGTTGTGTACACACAGTTTTTCCTGATGAACAAAACCGCGCCGCCATCATGATCCTTGCCGTTGGTTATCTCCTGGTTAATCGGATAATTCAATCTGACAAACAGAGAGCGTGTACCAAGGCTACTTACCAGCCTCCAATCAAAAATTCTTGAAGGCCCAGAGAAGCTGGGATCCTGCTCAAAGACCTTGCAGTGACTGTGATTGTATTCCGCGAAACAACATGTCCGGTACGTGCGAACGATCATCAATCATTCGCCATCGTCTGATCGAGCCAGGAACCACCTGCAACTGCCATGCCGCTTTTCTTTGAAAGGTTCTGGGATTAGGAAGGGTAGGGACACCAGGCGGCCTACAACATCATATCAAGTTGGAGTCAAATAAAAAAGGGCTCTTAATGTAGTCAATCTTAAGAACAACATGTTATGAGCATGAATATTTTTTCAGTAAATGTTGACAGTAATATAAGCAAGACATCATGATATCGTAGAAAAGTAACATACTGCTGTAACAGCCGTTTGTAGCGATGACTGGAGTATGGCCAATAATACGTCCAGCCATAGAAGGAGTCGACAGCTTAAATGAAGCCCTTGTGTTCGATGGCATCAGAGAATGATGGAGGATGTATGATCCTACGATGGACGTGCAGATTTATCCACTTACTGAAGTGACCTGTCAGATAGGCGAGACCACGGTTGAAGAACGCAATTAGCCTGAAGTCCTTATAATTCGTAGATCTTGTGGGCACTTGGCTGATTACAACCTTGAGCAAATCAAACTTGGTATCATGTTGGCTACTGTAAGATTCCGAGTATTCTGGGCCGCGGTGCCAAAGCAGTGCAGTGTTAATCGCAGGAAGGGGGATCAATCTCCGGGTATAGACCTCCACGAGCATACAACTGCCGTGACCATCGACGAGCACCATCCAAGACATGTTCATGCCGACCCAATACATACCGTTAATGTAGTTGAGGGTGACGGGGATTGGATCGCAGTCAAGGGGGTTGATGCTCGCCACCCTATGATCATTATGTTGCGTGACACGCCATTTCTGAAGATCAGGCGGCATCAGCAAGCAAGGAGCTGGCTTAAAAAGCTCCGGCCTGAGTGCTTTGAGTAAATGGTACAGCACCGACGAGTACGCGGTGAGCGGCATGGTACTGAGATTGTCCACACGTGAAGCAATGAGCTTGATTACCTCAGTGGGGAGTGAATTCCAGCCACTCTTTCGGCGGATGCTGCTTGGTTCTGCCATTGTTAGTGCTTGGGTTTCAGACGAGGGGGGAGGCACCTTAGCGGGGATGGAAGATTGGACGAGATTATGTGCGGACAAAGATGGACAAGCGGATATGTGCTGCGGGAAGTGGATAGGTGATGATGACTATAGCATGCCGCTTGACTTACGAGACACATACCAGCAGTGTAGGGTCATATCGATGTCGGACAACTTGCTTGAGTGGTCACAGTACTGGTACTCCCTACAGTACCTACTACTATGCCCTAACTTGCTTGAGTAGAGTAGTAGTGGAGTAGGACTCTGCTCTACTACTAGCACCGGAGGAGTAGTATATTCTAATCTAAAATAGTTACAAACTTCAATGCCCGAGCGTGGAACGACTACGAACCGCCATCGGTGCTAACTCCAATCCCCAGCAAACGTTCGCTGGGAGACATGGCAGTTTCAAACGCCCGCGATGCAGTTATAGTACGTGTGTAAGGGTGGCGGTTTTGTCAAATACTATGGCTTAAAAACAGGCCATCGTCGGATGGAAATCTGACGGTTACGTGGGATTCACCAGGATTGAGCTCGTGGCGAACAATCGCTAGATATCATTACTAAAAAAAGGTTAAAACACCCGGGGCTATAACTTTCACTGGCTGACCACTAACAATGATACTAACATAGTTGTGAAATGGTCAAAGTCCGTGTCTACGTGGTGTTTGGAATTATATGCAAAAAATTAGCAAGATGCTCATGCATTGCACGGCACACCATCATCACGAACTCGGTTTTCTCTCTACTCCTACTCCTATAAAAGACTCAGTTGGTGATGATGGAGGCGAGGAGGCGTGTTCAGCCGGGCGAGCAGCAGATGGCGCAGTACTATTCGATTTGTTATAAAAACAAAGAAGAGGTAGAGATAGAGATAAGAGTAGAGATAGAGACTTAGGAAGGAGCACCATCTATTGCTTCGTGTGCTACTCCTGCGCTCCATTCGGCGGTCGCAACGTCCCATACAGCCACTCCCTCCTTCGCTCCATTCGGCGGGCGCTGTTGAAATTTGGGGAGCACACTCTCGCGACTGCTGGCAGCGACGACTTCACCGATGACGACTTCTTCCCCGACCTCGACAACCTCTTCCTCAACGACATGGGCGACAACCTCAACGCCAACGGTGCTGCTCCCGTTGCATCATATGTGTTTTTGTCCTTCCTGTTCGAAATCGTGGTAGAATTCATGTTTCTACTATGTATCCTAGATTCTATATGTTCGTCTACTATGCTAGTCCACATGATTAGTTTAATCTCTGTTATAGCCATCATGATTTATTTTGTGCTTATTCGAATTAAATCTCGTAGTAACTTGCTCATATATTCAACTGGCGCATCGTCCCCTACAGCCACTCCTGTTTCATGGATGGCCTAGTCGATGCCTCCAAGGAGCCCTTCATCAACTGCTATGAGTGCCCAATGCCATTCCGGGGCTCACTGACGGACATCGTGCATCACCTCACGGATGCGTGCGGCGGTCACTACTGGCCCTTGGCGAAGAACATCAAGTACGAGACGTGCTACCCGTTCACCATGCCGGAGTCGCTGGAGGATCACCTCTGCCTGCTAGTCTCGGAGGAGGACGACAGCATCTTCCTCTTGATCGTGGGCACCGGCGAGGCCCGTGTAGGCCGCCGCCCCGTCTCTGTAGTGTGCGTCAGGGGCGACACCGTTGACGCTGACACTGACACGAGGCCGATGTATGGGTGTGTGCTCACTATTACTGCCCCTCAGAGGTACGTGGGCAGCGACACCGGCTCCATCATGCTGACTAGGACTATGCAGAGCTGGGACCTTCCCGCCGATGTGGACATGGAAGACGCATGGTATGATTTACCCCCCAACGCGGTGCACGGGGACTCCAAGGAGGTTCACCTGGACATATGCATTACCAAGTTGATCATGAGTCTTCGCTCAATGTAATCCATTATCTAAGCATATGGAGACTTTCATGCATGATCTTGCTCTATTGGAGTATCGCGCATGAATAAAAGTGTATCCATTTATTGTTTAGTCTAGAATCTTCCATGTATGAATATTTACTACAGTACTGCTGAAAGACTTACGATGAACCATTTCTTACATCTCCTCTGCCCCCTTCCAAGTCATCCTAATTTAATCCCTCCGTCTAGGTGTATAAGGGCATGGTTAATACTTAATAGTATAGCCAACTGTTGACTATAAGAAAGTGCCATGTCATCTGTAGCCAACATGTATAACAATCGATACTCAAAAACTAATTCTTAAAGATCATTTCTTGCAAAGCACAATAAGTGTTATTTCTTCACAAGTTTTGGATGCAGGTTGAACAGTTGAATGCTTTTGTTTGCAAAAGATACATTTTTATCTATTTCACCCGGATGTTTGTGAGCTCTAGAGATGAAATAATATCTAAAGAAACCTATTGATACCCGTTACACATGAGATGAACCCCAAATCCTTGTCAAAATAAACAACTCCCCGATCAATGCATTTCATTCTTCCGTGCAATGCATGGGCACCTTACTATAGATTAGTACGACCAAAAATTGAACTAACATTATATATAGTACGATAAATGCTGATGCATGTCACCTAAAATTATATCATTGAAAACTATGTTCAAATACGAATCCAACGATATAGTTTTTGTTGACATGCACTAACATTTTGTCAGTTAAATCTTCAGTCAAATTCAATGGGGGACTAATAAACCACGACCGATATAGTACAAGTGTAGAGGGCAGCACTGCACGGGAGTCTCACCCCGCTCGTGGCCGGCAGTAAAGCCGTCATATCACAAAACCCAACCACTGCGAGTAATAAGTGACCTGGCAAAATAAACGGACAAGCAACCATCACATCCCTCCATCTTTTTTGCATTTCATCTCTCTGCATTTACTTTCTCCGGTTCATCTCGCACACTCGATCCCTAGCTACTACTCCTAGTATCCCTAGCTACTACTCCTAGGGCCAGTTCTTTTGGCGGCTTAAAAAATAAGCCGTCTCTTCCCCACCTTTTCCCATAAGACTAGTCATAGTGGAGAGTAACATTAAGGCGCCTCACTCATTTATTTGGGCTTCTAAACTACTAGTAGTACCTCCATCCTGGTTTATTCATCACCATTGTAATTTGTGGTAAATTTTGACCAAAGATTTAACTGATAAAATGTTAGTGCACAAACATTTCATTAGTTAAATTTATGATCAAAATTTGACACAGATTACAATGGGGACCGATAAACCATGACGGAGGTAGTAGTAATGGGATTACTAATCTAGAAGCCTAAACGAACTGGCCCCTGGTACTCCTACTACTAGTAGTACTCAAGTTGGAATTCCAATTGCACGGCACAACTTGTTAGGCAAAAAATTTGATACAGGGTGTAGGAAGCGGTTTGGGAATTTGCATGCCTTTCCGACCAGTGAGATACTCCGTACAAAGTACCTCAGAGAAATAACCACAGAGAAGGAAGCTAAAAGTAAACAATCAAACGAGCATTTTTGCATTTGTTTTGCATTGAATTGTTTCACAAGCTTGACTAGTGTTGTTTTTCTACTTTTACAAAAACCGCATCGTAATGTTAAAACGTGTATTTGCACGTACATAAGTAATAGTAGTACTTCCTCCGTCTAGGTGTATAAGTCTTCCCTCCTTCTTGGTCACGGTGCACAACCAGGGATGACTTATTCACCTGGACGGAGGGAGTAGCACAGTCTGCAAGCATATATAGAGAGAGACGTGTAGTGCGATAGTATATAGTAAAGTTTGTGCTATATGCACGTACTTACAAAATGCGTACGGATACACAAGGTTTCCAAACTTTCCCTTTTACATACTTAATTAAGGATGCTAATAATTCCCGAACGTTCGGGATTTATCATTTGCGTCCCAAAACTAATGAGATCACCTTATGGAACTAAATTATACTCCTACTAAAAGCCACGACGCTCGCAAGAGCGCTTGCGGTGCGCCACGAGTGCCCTAGTGCACGGCCGTTTTCTAGCGCGCTGACACAACGCCTCTTCCTCAGCCTCGCAACTCACGGGGTGCTGATTGGCGGCTTGCCGGCGGGCGAGCGTGATCTCACCAGTGTGGTGATCCAGCGCCAACATGTACTCCTCCTCACTGGAAGCGTGCACCCGGTCCACATACCGCCAAGCGTAGATGAGGCGTTCGGGCCTGACTGCACTCAGAGCTTTGGAATGGGCGTCCTCCGCCACCCTCACGGACCTCACATGAGCCTTCTGCCAAAGAGCCAATTTCCTGACTCTCTCGGACGTGACATAGACCTGCCAGGCAGCTTGCCCTGCGGCGCGCTTCTCTTCCTCGGCCTTCTTCTCCGCCTCTATTTTGGCATGCTCTGCCGGAGGCAAAACCTCCCACAAGGCGACATTCATTTCTTTCCAAAGCTCCTCAAGGCTGGGGGGCTCGGCGGGCGGCACGGCGTTCTCCTTGTAGCGGGGAGCCGACGCATCCTCCAACGCGCGTGCTGGCGAGATTGGGAACGTCGATGCGTCCACCTCAATGCGTCGCGGCGAGGAGTGGAACGCCGACGCGTCCTCCTTGACTAGTGGCGGAGAGGAACGGAACGGTGACGCGTGACCGTCTGCACGGTGCAGCGAGGGGCGCCTAGGGCTTGGGAGGGGCGATGCCATGGTGGTCGACGTGAGAGGGAGGGGGAGGAAATAGCGATGGATGTGAGCGTTCTTCCGAATGCCGTGGGAGGTGCAGTATTTATAGCGAGCAATGGCACACCTACGTAAGATATGGACTGAGATACACTGACTTAACTGCAGGTCCAGTTGCGTCCCTGACATGTGGGCCAGACCCCTGTTGGGCCCATATGTCAGTGACCCAATGCACCAGCAGTTCAGTAACATAAGCAGCATCCCATAAGATATGTTGCGTGATTAACGTAACAGCTACGCGGGCATATTTGTTGGAGTAAAATACGGGGGAGGGAAGGGGTGGAAATATTGCTGGTCACAATGGTTTGGACGAGCACGGAGGGAGGAGAGTCATGCATGCAGATTTTTTCCACACGGGGTGGAATGGTGGGACCTCTGAAGGGAGAAGGAGAGTCTAGCAGGCATATTATTTTCACACATGGAGAGGAAAAGATTTGGAGACAAATGGGCTTCGTGCAGGTATGGGGAACGGTGCATAATAAGTCATCTTGCATGCCGGGCTAGGTATAGTCTCAATTCATTAAAAACATACACGCCCCACACATGTTCATATTTCAAGGTGCACTAAATTATTGCATGCGATAATTAAGGCTGGCCATAATGGTGGTATCTTAGCTGGTATCATGCACATGGGAATAGCAAATATGTTGATGTGACAAAGAATTAAAGAAGAGAGGGGGATTAGAGTAACTAGTGTTCGTGCATGCATGCAATGCCATAATGCATTGGTAAACACATTTTTTTGTGAAGAACGACAACATTAGTTGAGTACTTTTGCAGACTACAAAAACTATTCCACCGCCTCTATCTTGCTAACAGTAGGTGAAAATTTTGAATTGAGCCCTTTAAACTAGAAGGGAGGTAGTAGTACTCTAATAGCTAACCTTGTTGTGATGACTAGATAGGACATGGCACACGCCTGGACGGAGGAACTAGTCTGCATTGTGCATTTAAGTTTTGTCTGAAGTCAATGTACCTCTACTTTGACCAAACTTATAGAAAAATGTATCAACATTCACAATGTCAAATCAATATTTTTATACTCATTATAAAATTTAGTTCTTATACTCATTATAATCAGTATTGTAGATATTGATATTTTTAGTATAAATTTGGTCAAACACTTTGCAAACGGTTGACGGAAGTAAGAAGGACCAGAGGGAGTATCATGCATGCGGAGTAGGCAAAATTTTTGCTCATTTATAGTCGGTCGAAGTCTCAAAGGGTGCGACCGCGCGAGGGAGGCGAAGGTCATGGGAGGCGCGACGGTTGACGGAATTAAGTGAAGTTACATCCTCGCGCCGGCAAGGTGCGCGAATAGGCAGAAGCTATACCGTCAGGCCTACGATATGGGTCTAGTAGACATGACATCTAGTGGGTCCCGCATAGTAATCGAGAACTCTTTGGGGGCTTGTAGCCGTTTATCCACCGGGCAAGCCAACAACATGTCAGTATGGAGATACTATCACTGGCGGTCAAGCAAGGGGAAGGCCGTGTTCTGAAGGCAAAGGCGTAAAGTGTTGGCGGGCGATTTGAATAGGCAGGCCGTCCGGTATGGGCCTGGGTGTGTGTAGCGGGCCGTGGGCCATCTGTATTGCCGGCAACGTATATAAGCTGGCCGTTGGGTGTCGTGCGGGGTATCGTTGATTTGAATTTGAAAGTACTCTCTCCTCTGTTTCTCTCTAGTTGCGTCCGCATCTCTCTCTCTCTCTCTCTCTCTCTCTCTCTCTTGCGCTGATCCCCTTCTCCTGTTCGAATCTCACCGGCGACGAGCCCCAAATCCGGCGGTCCTCCTCGGCCAACGGCAAGGGCGTTACAATCTGGTATCAGATCTTTCGGTCCGTGGCTCGCTTCCTCAACCTCGAGAGCGTACCCAGCAAATTCCAAGGCGACGGTCTCCGGTCACCCTAGGGTTCGACTGGTGTAAATCCTGACCTGAGGTGGGTTGCTTCAGAGGGAGGCACCACGGCCAAGTTCAAACCCAGCGCGTAGACGCGACACATCACCGGAGAGATGGAGGCGTTTCAAGAGTGCATGCTGAAGGAGTTTGCAGCGATGCGGGCAGAGCAGAGCAAGCTCGCCGTAGCGGCCGAGATCTGCCAGCGTCTGGAGGCGCTTGACACGAAGCTGGAGGAGCAGTCGCAGCGCCTGGACCAGGTGCAGGTGAAGGCCAACCTGTCCTGCGACACCCTTGGCAAGGTCCAGCAGGTGCAGGTGCAGGCCGGCAAGCAGAGCGCCGTGACTTCAGAGACGTCGCGGCAAGTACCTCGCTCGACTCCACCGTCAATTCAGAGCGATGGGGTGCTCGGGGCGGCTCCAGGATCAACCGCGCGCAGCCAGGCTCGCCATAACCAGGTACCTATGGAAAATCCATACCTCCGCGGAGAACAGGGAGAGCATGTGATGTGTGATGATGCGACTGGAAAGAGGAATTGGATGCCTAAGATGGATTATCCTAAGTTTGATGGGATGGGGGTGCGAATATGGCTTGACCAATGTGAGTCATTCTTCCTGTTGTACAGCATTCCTGAAAATTTCAGAGTCACATCTGCATCTCTGAATTTAGTGGGCAATGCAGCACATTGGTTTTAGTCATATAAACAGACGGGAATATGGCCTAACTGGCAGCAATTTTGCAAAGCAGTGACAGAAGAGTTCGACATAAATGTGCACAGAGAGCTATTGCAGGAATTGATGAGGCTGAAACAAGGAGGTACAGTAGAGGAGTACAAGAATCAGTTCTATCAGCTGGTGTATAACATCAGACTTTATGAGCCTGCTCTCAGTGACACCTTGTTGGTCACAGGGTTCATTTTGGGACTGAAGGAAGAGTTGTGTGCAGCAGTAGAAATGCAACTACCTGACAATATGCTGTGGTGCAAGAGCGATTACTGCTGAAAACAAAAGGGGGCAAGCTTGGGTACCAAAAAGGGTAGTATACTAAAAAGGATAACAGACATGTCGTAGCTCCAGGTGAATTATGGAAAGCGAGGCAGCTCAAGGAGTACAGAAGAGCCAATGGACTGTGTTATAGCTGTGGAGAGAAATACACTCCTGGGCATGTTTGCAGCAATACTAATAACAGCACTGCACAGTTGAAAGCAACAGAGTGTGTAGATCCTCATTAGATCATTTCTGATGCTGTGTTAGATGCATTGTTGGAAGAACAACCTGAGGAATGTGCCACTATATCTGTTCAGGCACTGTCTGGAGCATCACATCCCAAGACCATATAGTTCAGAGCATTAATTGGAAATCAAGTAGTGCTGATACTGTTAGACTCAGGCAGTACTCACACTTTTGTGGATCAAGCACTGTTAGACAGAGTTAAACTGAAATATGAAACTTTGCCTACAACCTTGTCAGTGAAAGTGGCAAATGGTGATCTGCTACAGTGCTCTGAATGTGTGCCATAGTTAACTTGGTGGATACAAGGCCACAATTTCACTAATGAAATGAGGGTGTTACAGTTAGGAGGTTATGATATAATTTTGGGCATGGACTGGTTAGAGAAATGGGGAGTTATGCAATGCCAATGGGCTGAGAAATGGATCCAGTTTGACTACCAAGGAAAAACTGTGAGACTACAAGGAGTGTTACCAGTAGAAAAAACTCAGTTAACTGAAATTCCAGTGGAACAAGTAGTGAAATGGGATAAAGGAAACGACATTATGGCAGTTGCTTTAATACAACCTGTTTGGGAGAAAAAGACAGACAATGAAGTGACTGCACCAATCAAGGAGGTATTACAGGATTTTCTGATGTGTTCAATGATCCTAAAACACTGCCCCCTCACAGACACATAGATCATGTGATAAATTTAGTGCCTGGAGCTGTTCCAGTCAACAGCAGACCTTACAGGTATTCTCCCCTTCGGAAGGAAGAAATTGAAAGGCAAGTGGATGAAATGCTCAAAGCAGGCCTGATAACTCCAAGCTTAAGTCCTTTTGCATCACCAGTACTGTTAGTAAAGAAGAAGGATGGTTCATGGAGATTTTGTGTGGATTATAGGAAGCTGAATGCTCTCACAATTAAAAGCAGGTTTCCTTTACCTGTCATTGATGAGTTGTTAGATGAACTAGGAGGGGCAAAATGGTTTTCCAAGTTAGATTTAAGAGCTGGCTACCACCAGATCAGAATGTTGCCTGAAGATGAGCCCAAAACAGCCTTTAAGACTCACCATGGACAGTTCCAATTCAGAGTAGTTCCTTTTGGGCTGGCAACAACACCTGGCACTTTTTAGTGTATGATGAATTTTCTGTTTCCTGGCAGAAATAAAGGAAGGAAATAGGTACTGGTGTTTATGGATGATATACTGGTGTGTAGTTTCTCCTTAGAGGAGCATCTCCAGGATCTGAGAGAAGTGCTTCACTACACTAAGGGACAATCACTTTTATTTGAAAGAGAGCAAATGTTCTTTTGGTCAGCAATCTCTGGAATATTTGGGGCATATTATTTCTGATAAAGGTGTAGCCACTGATCCCTCCAAAACTGATGTTATGTTAAGTTGGCCAGTTCCCAACAATGTGACAGAATTAAGGGGATTCCTAGGTCTGACTAGATATTATAGGAAGTTTGTTCAGAACTATGGAATATTGGCAAAACCTTTAACTCTGCTGCTGAAGAAACAAGCATTCCAATGGACACCTGAAGCTCAAACTGCTTTTGAATAGTTACAACAAGCAATGGCTACTACTCCTGTCCTAGTTCTACCCAACTTTGATCAACCCTTCTGTGTGGAAACAGATGCTTGTGACTCTGGTGTAGGAGCTGTATTAACACAACAAGGACATCCAGTGGCTTTTTACAGCAAAGCTCTTGGACTTAAAAACAAGCAACTGTCTATCTATGAAAAGGAGTTCCTAGCAATAATGATGGCAATAGATAAGTGGAGGACATATCTATCAAGAGGGCCTTTTGTAATTAAAACAGACCACAAGAGTTTATGTCACCTAGGAGATCAAATTCTGACTTCAGAGCTCCAGAGAAAAGCTATGACTAAACTGGTGGGATTGCAGTTCAGCATTCAGTACAAGAAAGGAGTTGAGAACACTGTTGCAGATGCATTGTCCAGAGTGGCTCATCTGTTTCCCATTCAGGTTGTATCTACATCTCAACCTATCTGGATACAGGAAGTACTGAACTCCTACACTGTAGATGCTGAAGCTCAGGAAATGCTGCAAAAGTTAGCTCTAGATCCTGTAGCTTGTCCAGGTTTTAAGCTGCATAAAGGACTGTTGAAACATGATGATCAGATCTGGATAGGAGCAATTACTGGACTTTAAACCAGACTGATACAAGCTTTTCATTCTTCCCCTGTGGGAGGCCACTCAGGAATTCTTCCAACATATTTCAGAGTGAAGCAATTGTTTCATTGGCAAGGTATGAAAGGAGATATTGAAAATTTTGTCAAGCAGTGTTCAGTGTGTCAACAAGCCAAGCATGAGTTGTGTAAGTCCCCTGGAATGTTGCAGCACTTACCAATTCCTGAAGGACCATGGCAGTCCATTAGTATGGATTTCATTGAAGGTTTACCTAATCAGAAGGTTACAACTCTATTTTAGTAGTAGTTGACAGGTTCACTAAAGTGAGCCACTTTATACCTCTCAAACACCCTTTCACTATTGCTGGTGTTGCCAAAGCCTTTCTGAATAATGTGGTCAAATTACATGGACTACCACTGTCCATCATATCTGACAGAGACAAGATATTTACCAGCTCATTTTGGAAGGAGTTGTTCAGGGTGTGGGGCACAGAATTACAAATGAGCACTGCATATCATCCCCAAACTGATAGTCAGACAGAAAGAGTCAACCAGTGTTTGGAAATGTATTTGAGATGTGCTGTTCATGATTGTCCTGCTAAGTGGAAAAGCTGGTTGCCTCAAGCAGAATTCTGGTATAACTCAACATTCCACTCCTCATTGGGTTGTACTCCTTACAAAGCTCTGTATGGACATGAGCCAAACATTGGACAACTAGCTGGGGATCATGCTTCTCTGAATGGGGAAGTGCATAGCTGGCTATCTACTCAGACAGAACACACTAACAGACTGAAGGAGCATCTACACAGAGCACAAGTGAAGTACAAACATTATGCTGACAAAAACAGATCACCTAGGGAATTCTCTGAAGGTGAACGGGTGTATCTGAGACTGCAACCATATGCTCAGTCCTCAGTTGTGAACAGGCCCTGTCCAAAGCTAGCACTGAATTTTTTTGGACCATTCAAAGTCATTTCCAAAATTGGAGCTGCTGCATACAAGCTTGAGTTACCTAAAGGAAGCCAAGTTCATCCAGTGTTCCACGTCTCCCAGCTTAAATCGCATGTGCCAGATCACACACCAGTTTTCATGGTACTGCCCAAACCTCTGGATTTATCAGTTCCAGGAGTTGTTCCAGAACAATACTGGACAGGCGTCTGGTAAAGAAAGGCAACGCAACGCATTTGCAAGTGCAGATCAAGTGGACTTCAGTGCCAGATTCGGCGGCTACGTGGGAGGATTACGAGGTCATCAAGGCACGCTTTCCTGATGCACCAGCCTGGGGTCCAGCTGGTTCTCAAGGGGAGGGAAATGACAGTATGGAGATACTATCACTGGCGGTCAAGCAAGGGGGAGGCCGTGTTCTAAAGGCAAAGGCGTAAAGTGTTGGCGGGCGATTTGAATAGGCAGGCCGTCCAGTGTGGGCATGGGTGTGTGTAGCGGGCCGTGGGCCATCTGTATTGTCGGCAGCGTATTTAAGCTGGCCGTTGGGTGTCGTGCGGGGTATCGTTGATTTGAATTTGAAAGTACTCTCTCCTCTGTTTCTCTCTGGTTGCGTCCGCATCTCTCTCTCTCTCTCTTGCGCTGATCCCCTTCTCCTGTTCGAATCTCACCGGCGACGAGCCCCAAATCCGGCGGTCCTCCTCGGCCAACGGCAAGGGCGTTAAACAACCCCACACCGTTCGCACGCCCTACTCGTCCCCGTCTTCTACTAGTACAATACCTTACAATAGTTCGCTCCCAGCCGTCCCGTCCTTTCACATTACACCAGTTCAACTTCTCCTAACCCTCCTCCAAAATCCATGGCCTCCCAAATCTCCATGGTCGCTGCTGAGTACCAGGTTAGAGCCATCACCGGCGATGAGTTCATCGTCATCTACACACGTGGATCCGTGACGGTGAAAGCATGCTTGCTCGCTTCCTACGCATGTTCAACAGTTCAAAGGATGAGTGGGTCGCTGGGCTAGATGTTTAGTACACCACAATCCTAGAAAGAGAGAAGATTCTAAAGGAGGTAGAGAAGAAGAAGCCCGCTGTGATCCAGGTTTGCGTACATAACGTGTGCTTGGTCTACCACATATGCCATGCCGATGTTGAGTGCCAGGATTTTAAGAACTTCCTCAAGGACGAAAGAGTGAAATTCGTTATTGTAGACTTTAGGAACGACAATGATGTCCTGGGTCGGATAGGCCTCGTTGTAGGCCAGCCCTTCGATCTCCAGAAGGCAAGCCTAGTGTCCTCCTCTCAGCCTTCAATCCTGACCCTAGCAGCAGCTATGATTGATCCTTCGTACGCTAAACTATAGAAACCTCACCACGAGTTTCATCATGCATGGGAGTCAAAGACATTAGATGAAGATCACATCCTGTACGCAGCAATGGATGCCTACCTTTGTTTAAATATCTACAAGGGTTGGATGAAGAATCAGAGCCCAGTGCCCGGTTCAAGCAAAGAAGCGTCGGCGAAGAGGAAGAGGGACTAGGATGAAGTCGAGGACGTGGACTCGGACTCCGAGTAAGGTGGCAGTGTCGTCGGTCATGTTGGTTCTACTGCAGTGTCAAGCGGACTAGTTGCTTAGTTTAGGGGTGTGTTGTGCTGAGCCCCCATCAGAACTATGTTTATGTTCTTTCTCATTATTTGAACTTTATGTTCTTTCTCATTATTTGAACTCTTTAGTACATACAGTAGTACTAGTACTATGTCTTACTACTGTTCTTCTTGCAGTTGGTACTACTGCTCGTATCTTCGTGTTCCTACTGTACTTAATACGTTCGTACTAGTATTATAATTTGGGTTAGTCAATTTGTGAAAGAAGTTCAACGGAGCGAAGGAAGAAGACGGCAGAGAAGCTACCCCAGTATCTATATTAGGGTGGCAGGGTGCCCATGATCTACCTTATGAGTGTTGGGTGTAGAATGCAGTTCGCCGGAAAAAATGGATCGTGCCCGGCGTTAAACGGATGGTGGGGGTGGGGGGAGCATGGTGGTGGCAGGCGGTTAGGCGTGTGGCGGGCTGAGAAGATGAACCATGCATCAATTTCGGAGGTTGAAGAAGCCCTTCTAGCCATCCATGTTGCATCCAACGGCTCACAAGAGTCGACTGACCCAAATTGCTCCTTCAGATTGCAGGATCCACGTGGCATTCAAGGTCTCAAAGGTAGATTCCGCATCCGCACCAGGTTTGCGGGCTCGGCGCAAGCACGACCGGCTTCCGCCGCAACAACCACCATGCACGCCTCCTCCGCGTGGGCGGAGACGACAATGACATGCTAGTTCCTCCTCGCCGGCATGCTAGAGCACGCGCTCGTCCTCCTCTTCATACGCTATGTGCATAGACGCGGCTCCACCAGCTGCTCGCGTGCTTGGCAGCTCGGTGGCATCGCGAGGAGGGACTTCAGACGACGTGAGCGGGCGAGCCTTCAGCTTCAAGGCACAGGGATGGCAACGACACGGCGGTGATGGGCGAGAAATTGTTGGCCGGAGCAGGCGGGCGCCGGCATGCGCAATGGCGGCGGTGGCATATTGATGAGTGCACGTATGGGAGCTTAGTTTAGTTTTATATAGGGTTTGTCAAACTTAAAAGAAAACCGTACTAGTACACGTAAACATTAGACTGAGGCAACGCTTATATTAGTTACCACAACCACGATACGAAATCCTGTGCAAGCGCGTACCGCGGCCGCGCAGTCGATCGAACGGTCCATCACCGTGTCGCGCTCGAAGGACATCCACCGAACCTTTTTGTGTGTGTGAAAACAATCCCCGAATATTACTCAACTTTTTTTCCTGGAAAAGTTCTTGATGCTACAATATTTTCATATATTTGAATTTAGCTCCAGTTCGTGTTTCTTTGGATTTGGACATTTTAGGTGCGCCCTAGTTTTTTTAATACTGATTTTGTGTGTGTGACTGAGAGAGAATGTGTGTATGTGTCCATATGTGTGTTGTGGCGGAAGGGCAATGTGGAGACGGTATGCGTGTGATAGAGACATAGAGAGGTGTGAATGTGGAAATGATCATGCATGAGTGAGACATAGATAGATGCCGATACATTGTGTATACATGAGAGAACGGTCTTCTATTTTACTTGTGTGTGTGTGTGTGAGAGAGAGAGAGAGAGGGGGGAGCATCCGTAACACAATAACCATATCTCTCGATTTGTCCGTCCCTCGCACGATCGCATGTAATACATGCATCAACGCACACATTTTGACACCTTCACCCGGCCCTACCCACCTCAAGGCCCGCACATCGCTCTCTATCTCACACGCACAATCTCTTCGTGAAAACCATGTTTAGCATTTAGCTTTCCGCCACATACACACACATTTCTCTCCATAGGTTTGTTTTCTCTCAATATCTGACACACACACACACACACACACACACACACACACACACACACACACACACACTCCCCCGAGCACACAATTCATCCCCATCCAAGGTTATATGGCGACCACTCTTGCTTGTGCTTCTCAGCACCCCAGCATGCACAACACCTCAATCTCCAAAGAGGGCATCGAGGAGATCGAAGGCGGTGATCGCACTGCGCTAGAGAATGCGGGGCCATTTGGAAGCAGGATGATGTGACGACGGCTAACTGACTCCTCCTCCCACCCTCTCTCTCCCGCACAAAATTACCAATCCCTCTCTCCCCCGCACAAAATTATCAATCCCTCCCACGAGATCCTTCCCCTCTCGTCCATGTTTTTCCAGCTCTCTCATCAAACTTGTTGTCTCTTCTCCTTCCACGTGTACAGAATCCGGATGCACACGCATCTCACGTATATTACATGTCTCCATCTTTCTCACAGACCTAACTTCTTCCTCTCTCTTTCTCTCTCTATATCTCTCTCTCTCTCGTTAGGTTTGTCTCCTACTCTCTCGTCCACATACATACAATCTTTCCCGCCCTATCTGCTCCATCTTCGCAAGCTCTCACTCTACACGTTTCATTCACACATTGGGATGTGTTCAAAATGTTGCTTTTATAATGGATGATGTAGAGTTATGGTTGGTTTTGTTGCATCCTACAAAGTAATAACTATGAAATGCATTTAGATTCTCATTTGACTGGGATTATGTGAGTTTGAGCATATTGTGAAGTACTATGGACCTCGTAAATCTTGGAATTCAACAATGATTGTAACTATTGAATTGTATAGACCATTACATTCGAAGTCAGTAGCCTAATATATTTATTTCACAATTACAATAAATGATTAATTCACTACAAACTAAGAAAACAAATGTGTACTCCCTTTGTTTTTTTTAAGTCTGTGTATTAGCATTGGTCAAAGTCAAGTTTTGTAAACTCTCAGAAAGTTTATAACAAAAAATATTAACATATACAATAACAAAAAAATACCATTAGATTCATTATTGAATGTACTTTCACATTTGTTATGGTAAATGTTTATATTTTTCTATAAACTTGGTCAAACATAGGAAGTTTGACTTCGGTCAAACCTAATATGCAAAGTTAATAAAAACGGAGGGAGTACTAGTAGTTACTAGTACTACTCGCTAGTTGCTTAGCCGAATCACCCAGCACGCCACACGGGGATTTCAGTGTCACAAAATTTTGAGGTCGGCGGGAAAATCTCCCGTGACCCTGATTCGAGCAGTGGGAAGTTACCAGCATAGCCTTCGGAACATGCCTACGGATGACGCTTGGTAGGGGGCTGTTTTCGTAACTTCAGGTTCACCCTACCCAGCAAACCCCACCCCGGCACCCAGAGTAGTACACCTGAATACTCCCCATTTTCTATCCCCACCGCAAAATAGACTTCTCCATGGCACCGCAGCCTTCATGCTCCTCCCCTTCTACATCGGCGCACTCGTCCACCACAGCGCATCTGCCTCATCGATGACCTCATACGGCGCACTGGAGCCGGTCCACCGTCGTCGTCGTACACGGAGCCTCTTCCCCGGCACCGTCTTCCACGGTCTCGGATCTGCTTCCCGAAAGCCGACGCCAAGCACAGAAGCACCACCGTCGTGGACAATGAACCGACTCCCGTTGCCGACCATGATGCACAGAGGCCGCCGTGACCATCGTTCTCCTCCTCGATTGGTAATGTGTGTATTGAATCACTTAGCAGTACATGTGCGGTTCCAATTTTGTTCATACCTACCCTTCAAATTTCCTGGTTGCTATTGTTCCCATAAAAGTAATTAGTTATAGCCTCCATTGTCCAACAGAATATCAGCTTGTAATTGTGCGTCGCTCCTGTATTGTATTGTGCTTGGGTAGGTTCTTCATCTGCAACCAGTAGTGTGGCAAATGATGGAAAGTTTTTTAGAACTAGCAAGATGCCCATGCGTGGCATGCATTAAGATGCATTTGTATGAGTAGTTTATCTTGTGGGAGAAAAGGATGAACGAGGGAAGGCCTTATTTGAAAATCTGGAGAGGAGTGTGGGTATCTTTCTGCAAAATTGCCATAGTTTCCTTCCTATCGTCGGATATAAATTGGACGGCCTATATTGTAGGATGGCAGGCACACCATCATCACCAACTCTGTTTTTTAAAAGAAAAAAAGTAGAGAGTAGAGAAGTAGAGATAAATACTAAATATAAAATAAATATAACAGTAGAGAAGAGAGTAGAGATAGCAGGGACGTCAGGAAAGGATCGCGCGCGGGGGGAAAAAGTGGCCGGGCATGTGCTAGTTTTGGAGCGCGGCGTCCGGTGCGCTTTATAAAATCCAACGCCCTCCCACCGCTCTGTGCCTTGCCACCGCTCTCTCCCCGCTCTGTGCCTCGCCACTGCTCTCTCTGCACTCTTTCTCGCCTCGCCGCCGCTGCGCCACCATGCCGCCGCGTCGCCGGGAAACTTGGGGATACCGCGGGGTCCGCGTGCCCCCCTCCGGCGGCTTGTCCGCCGAGATCCGGTTTCGCGGGATGCGCCTTGGCCTCGGCAATTTCGACACTGCCAACGAGGCCGCCCGCGCGTATGATGCAGCAGCGTGGCGCCTCCGGTGGCCTCATAGAACATTGAACTTCCCCAACGTGTCGGCGCGGGAGTGGGCGCAGGAGCTCGGGCCTCTGCTGCGGCTTATCACTGACGAGGATCGTCGCGACAACCGGAGGCAGGAGCATCGTCTTGGCATCACTGAGATAGACGAGGAAGCCATGGCGTTGTGGTGCCAACACTTCCCGCAGGACATCATCAACGAGCATGAGTTCTACGCACAAAGGAGGGTGGAGAGGGAGAAGAGGAGGGCGGAGCGAGCCGCCTATCGCGAGGACAAGCGTAGGCAAAAAGCGTACACTCAATTCAACATGAGGCTAGGAGTAGCGTCGCCCTGGGAATCCGACGATGATCGGTATCTTCACGCCTACATTCCGACGTCGGAGGAGGACATCACCGAGGAGGAGTCGGACGGCGAGGAGTAGTTGAATTATCTTTTTTTATCTATCTATGCTGAGAACTATCCTCTACTCTCTAGTCTCTAGTCTCTATCTCTACTTCTCGACCTCAGCACTATAAACACTTTTTTAAAGCGCCGCACGTTGCGATTCTGTTGGAGATGCTCTAACATGGCAGACGAATGCTTTAATGTTGCCCACAAGATGCGTGAGTATTACTAGTATTATATTTTTCTTGCCATGTTGAGATTTTAAAACCATGAGTGCGAACATGCAGAGGAGCAATGAAGACCAAACACGGGATATTGGGGACATCTTCAAGGAGCGTGGCAACTTAAAGAGGAGCTGCACCGAACCTGTAAAACGAGCTTTGGTAAGTAACACCCTTTCAATTACTTTCGTTTAGCCTCGTGTTCTTCGATGTGTATGTGTTGTAGTTTCTGTTTCTCTTAGCCTCAGGTTCTCCGATGTGTAATAAGAAGAGTCTTAATCGTCCTAATGCTTTCGTTTTTAGCTTGAAGTACGAAGTGGGTGAGTCTCACCTTGTAGTCTATTTTTTTCTTTTGAATTCACTTCTCCGAGTCCTGTTTATCTGGCTTCTACTAAATGGATCTGGGTTGCTCTGAGTACTGGTCTAAAAAAGAAGTAACTTCATGTCAGGATGCAGTTCCTGTGAGGAGGGAAGTATGGTCAACCTCGAGATCATGTTTCCAAAATGAGGCTGGATTACACACAAGGTGCCAGTTCCCTAATGATGCTGGATTAGACACAAGGTGCAAATTCTCAAATGATGCTGGTTACACACAAGCCAGGTGGAGTCATCAGTTGTTCGTGTCCTCGTGGCTCTAGTAAAGGCTGAAAGAAAGCGTGCAACAGCCCTTGAGAATGTAGCTGAGTTCCTAAAGAAGCGAAAAGAGCAATCAGATGCTCTCTTCACCCAAGCTAAAGAAGAGATGGAAGAAGCTAGAAATAAGCTAGCAGAGGCAGAGCAGGCTTGGCGTCTCCTGCTATCTAAAACTATTGTCAATACAAAATTTCCTTCATAATAGCTAGGTTCAAATGTTTATCCAGTCAGCATGCCTGTTGTGATGTTTGTGCATCTACTGATGTGGCACAAAATAATTTGTTTTTGGGTCATGTAATAACAGCAATTACTTTCCAAACAATAACAGACGGAGCATTGGACATGGTATAGTTCACGCGTAAGCCCGACATTCCAAGTTCAACTTCCACATCAAACTCATGTTCACAGATATCTGCACATTCATAGATAATGTCCACAACCATGATTCACTTCAAAGCAAAAAAAATGTGAGGAGAGTTATAAATAAAGAAAAACCTCTGGTTCCTGCTACTAGTGCGAGCACAACAAGTCAAGACCATGCGTAATTAATTATATTTTGGTCATTTTTTGTGTTTTGAAATGTCGGCCGGCTCGCGGAAGGACGTGTTGCTGACACACGCGCGGATTCAATGGAGGCAGGTGGGGCAGTATGACGCCGGTTGCATGAGGCGAAGAGGCGTGTTCCGCCGGGCCTGCAGCCAGTGGGGCCCTCTTGGCCGACGTGCCGGTTCAATGCCTGCGCTATGAGAGATCGTGTCCGTGTCAGAGCAATGACTCCCTCTAGTCCTTTTTTGTTTGGGTATAACAATCTCGTTTTCCATTCACATTTTACAAGTAAATTTCGTGGACAAACTTTGACCCAAAATACGATGGGCACTAGTGAACCAGAACGGAGGTAGTAGTTTGTTTTTTATCAAAGAAGGGTTTCCCCCTTCCAATTTTCATTACTGAAAACCAACATCTATACCATAGTATTTGCCCTAGAACTACCAGGTTCAACATCTCGCAACATAAACCCATGCAACCATACGCCAAGGAGGTACTAGTAGCTGTGAATTCCATTTTCGCTCCATACCAATCGTTCTAAAAACTACTTAGTACTTATAACGCGCCATTGAAAATCGAAACTCTTAACCCCACTAAAAAATGATATTTTAAACGTCGCTACTCGATCTGTGGCAACTAGCGAGCCACCGCCTCCAGGTCGTTCACCTGTGGTCCCGACCATCAACTCCTACGGATCAAATTATCACGCGAGCTGACAATTCCTACAAAGGTGCGCTCCACCACGTACCCGGTACCCGCGCTTGCAGCAATCATGCACCTAGGGTTTCAGGGTTTATTTGTCAACAGTGCCTTTACGTAACTCTCATGTGTGCGAGACAGCGGGAGACCGACTGCGTGCGTGCGCCTCTTCTCTTCGTATATGTATTCCACCGTTTGTCTGGTGTCCAAAAAATTATACAGTGGTAATAACTACTAGCAATGTGCCAATGCGTTGCCACACGATCAAAGTAGATTAATACATATTCACCGATTTGATAGAAAAAAGAGTCTAGTTTTGAAATACGTATATCACTAAAAATATGTTATGTTTCACTCAAAATATATTCCTTTGGCGGTTTTGATGAGATAAGGGAGGAATGTTGTTGGTTTCAAGATTCGAGAAGTGGTATATGTCTAATTTCTACTCTTACTAGCAAGATGCCCGTGCATTGCACGGAACATCAAGATCTTGTGGGAGAAAGGGATGAACGAGGGAAGGCCTTATCTGCAAATGTGGTGAGGAGTGCGTGTAAATTGCCATAGTTTCCTTCATATCCGTCAGATATAAATCAGACGGCCTATATTGCAGGATGGCAGGCCCACCATCATCACCAACTCTATTTTTTATCCCTACTCTTAATAAAAGCACAATCGGTGATGATGGTGCTCCTGCCATCCTGCAAAATAGGCCGTCCGATCTATATCTGACGGATATGAAGGAAACTATGGCAATTTTGCAAAAAGATACCCATACCCCTCTCCACATTTGCAAATAAGGCCTTCCCTCGTTCATCCTTTTATCCCACAAGATAAACTACTCATACAAATGCATCTTGATGTTCTGTGCAACGCGTGTGCATCTTGCTAGTTGTTGCAAAAAGCCCATGTGTGTGAGAGAGAGAGAGAGGGAGAGAGGAGGAGGACGGAGTGCATGTGTGACAAAGACACAAAGAGTGTTTGTGCGAGAGGTATTAGCTTAAAATGAGGCGATAGTGTGTGTGCACGATCGAGAGGGCGTGTCTCAAGAAGGGAAGAAAAATCTACATAGATACAAGGAGCGGGAGAGAGACATGTATGCGATAGTGGAAGCACGAGTGTGCGGGTGTATAAACCTATCTAGAGGCTAGTCGATAAACGTTTGTGAGAGAATTACGAGTCGGGGGTGCGAAAGCGAGAGTTTTGTGTGTGTGAGAGAGAGATGGTAGTCGGGAAGGGGAGTGGAAGAAAGGAGTTGTGTGTGTGAGAGAGAGAGAGAGAGATAGGGGGGAGTTTGTCTGATCGGTAAACAAATGAATAATGTCAGTCTGGGATGGAGACGGACAGGAGACCGCAACAATTGTTGTGTCTGCAGGAGGGAGAGTAATTTTAGTCGTATGAGTCATATCTAGAGACATATAGGGTGTGTGAGAGAATCCCACGGAGAGAAAGACAAAGTGAAAGATGAGTGGAGACTGTGTGTGTGGCGGTGAAAAAGAAAGCTTAGGTACCTAGTGATACCAGAGAATGGTAGAGACGTGAGAGATAATGAAAACCGTGTAATGTATAATGATAGGGAGAGTGTGACACTTCTCAAGGGAGACGTCGAGAGACCATGTTTGCAACGATAGGAGAAACATGAAGTGAGCATGCGGTGAGCTGGAGAAAAGAGAGTGATAGCTACATGAAGGGGCATGCTTGCGAGAGAGATGGGCGTGAAAGGAGTCAACATAAAAGGGATTCAAATATTTGAATTCGAGATGATGATACATGTAGTCCATACTCGAACCAAAATTGATCTATCAAACATGCATACTCATATGAATTCACGCGCATCTATGTTATTTAATATGTAGATATTACTGATCCATACATTTTAGTAGAACATAATTTGGTTTAAATTTTTTGAATTCAACCTTATGATTTTGAGATCATTGTATTTGTAAATCATATTATACATATAAAGGAGCATAATTCTTTGTTGTGCTTTTGAAAGTATATATAAAAAATGATGTATATAGAATTTTATTCCAATCGAAAATGGATCCTGCCCAAAAAAAATAGAATACAAACGGGATTCGAATTGAGTTGACACGTTAAACGTGCACTCTGTAAAATTTGAACGAAGCGGGGAAAGTTGCAGTAACCGCCCGAAACCAAAATCCGCGAGATGGAAATTACTGCCTATCCCTGCCACGCAAAGCCTATCGGCTCAATTTCTATAGGTTTCGATAGGGGTAGGTTTGTAATTTCACTCAAACATGACATACCGCCTCTCACCCAGATTCATACACGGCGGGCGCCAAAAAACAGTGTCTCCTCGGCCGAAATCGACTCCCTCCCTGATTCATACACGGTGGGCGCCAAAAACAAACTCTCGTCGGCAAATATTCGGTGTATGCGAGATTACCGTCCTATCCCCAACCGACTAATATTGCTGTGATTGAAACAGGGGCTAAGTTTATAAATTTCCTCGCATTTGAGACAAGCGCACCCTAAAGACATGGTTCCCCCTTCCTCTCTCCCTCCATTTCCCCATTCGTACTCCGTGGGCGCCAAAACACCCTCTCCACCCCAGCCTCCTCTGTCCACCACCCATCCACCGCAATCCTCCTCCACCATGCCGGAGCTGATACCCCGACGCTGTCGTCCATTACAAGAGATTGACCTCTCTCATCCACGGCTTCGGACCAGGGTCCTTGCATCCCGTCCTCTCACTTCATCCCCGCTGTCGTCCACCTTGCCGGCACCGCCCCTACGACCGTCTCGTCCACCGCGCCCTGCCGCCACCGTCTACCCTCCTAGATCTGCTTCCACGCCGCCGACAGCCATCGCTACCGCGGCACCGTCAAATTCTCAGCATATGCATACACAGCGCCGCACCAGAGGCGGTACTCTTTTGTATCTGCTCAACTTATTTATCGCGGCAAGAAAATAGATCGCCACTGCTTTACTTTGATTTCTTGTCCATCACTTACTTGCTAGTTGAAAGCAAACATTGGTTGCAAAGTTTCCTTTGTTTGGTTTGCACCTTCAGATCCGCCATGGCACGCTCAACACTATACTCGCAATGCTTATGATTTTCCCCTTTTATATTCCACACTAGTTAAATCACAGTAGACTAAATTTCAAAATTGGGTCAGTCGATTTTTCAGGGATCATTGGAGTTCGCCGGTGCGAAGGAAGGGGCTCGGGTGGGGATGGTGGTTGTGGGGGCGGTGGTGGGGCCTCGCCGAACAAAGAAAACTCGACGAGGGTGGGGGCGGGGGTGGGGGTGGGGGTGGCATAGGAACACAGGCGGTGGGGCCGGTGGTCCGGCCGGTGGCCCGTACGGTGTTCTGTATGGGAACAATCAGAGATGAGGAAGAAGGGTTAGGAGATGTAGGATCTTCATCCAACCGCCTGAAATGGTCGACTGACCCAAATGACAAAAGTCACGTGACTTGCATGCAAACATGCCTTTATATTCAGTACCATCATCGTACCTGCTTAGCACTGCTCCTGAATCCATCAAGCTAAACAACGTGCCACTCATAACTCCAAACTTGTTGCTCAAATACGAATCTGATATGATGCTGATATTACTAAAACAGATAACGTTTAATTGGTCAGCTAATGTTCCTACTTTACTTTCGAAAAGCACGTGCACCACATATAGAGAGACAACAGGGAGTTGCATTCTTAATGCTCTCTGGTTCATCATGTGTGGGCACTGTGCAACGAACATTTTATTATTCAAAATCTGCTTGCTCTTCTTTAGCATGTTCCTCTCCCGTTCTTCTTTAATACAAGTCTTTGTATAGATTCCACCATGGACTACATATGGAGCAAAATGAGTGAATCTACACTCTAAAATGTATCTGGATACATCTATATGTGATCCATAGTGTAAATGTGACGCCCCCGATTCAATCGTACACTAATCATACACGCAAATGTGTACGATCAAGATCAGGGACTCACGGGAAGATATCACAACACAACTCTAGACACAAATAAAATAATACAAGCTTTACATTACAAGCCAGGGGCCTCGAGGGCTCAAATACATAGCTTGATACACAAGAGTCAGCGAAATCAACAATATCTGAGTACAGACATAAGTTAAACTAGGATGCCTTAAGAAGGCTAGCACAAAAGCAACAATGATCGAAGAGGCAAGGCCTCCTGCCTGGGACCTCCTAACTACTCCTAGTCGTCGGCGGTCTTCACGTAGCAGCATCCATCGGCGGTGGCATCTGGCTCCAAGGGTCCACCATCTGGTTGCATCAACCGGAAAGAAGAAAGAAGGGGGAAAAGGGGTAGCAAAGCAACCGTGAGTACTCATCCAAAGTACTCGCAAGCATCAGATCTATACTAAGTATGCATTGGTATCAAATGGAAGGGTTGTATCTGTGGACTGAACTGCAGAATGCCAGAATAGAGGGGAAGGCCTAGTGTCGGTGACAAAACCGGCGGATCTCGGGTAGGGGGTCCCGAACTGTGCATCTAGGCGGATGGTAACAGGAGACAAGGGATACGATGTTTTTACCCAGGTTCGGGCCCTCTCGATGGAGGTAAAACCCTACTCCTGCTTGATTGATATTGATGATATGGGTAGTACAAGAGTGGATCTACCACGAGATCAAGGAGGCTAAACCCTAGAAGCTAGCCTATGGTATGATTGTTGTAATGGTTGTGTGTCCTACGGACTAAAACCCTCCGGTTTATATAGACACCGGAGAGGGTTAGGGTTACACAGAGTCGGTTACAATGGTAGGAGATCTACATATCCGTATCGCCAAGCTTGCCTTCCACGCCAAGGAAAGTCCCATCCGGACACGGGACAAAGTCTTCAATCTTGTATCTTCATAGTCTTGGAGTCCAGCTGACGATGATAGTCCGGCTGTCCGGAAACCCCCTAGTCCAGGACTCCCTCAGTAGCCCCCAAACCAGGCTTCAATGATGTCGAGTCCAGCGCATATATAGTCTTCGACGTTGCAAGGCGGGGTCTCCTTCAAATTCCATGTGTTTGCTGGATAGTGTCTGGCTCTTTTATAAATGTTGCGCTCCTTGGCTTCCATGCCCAATAATGGCCTTCTTCCACGCGTCGCATGAATGCGAAAAGCCAGGGTATCTTTTATGTTTTACCCCCTAGCTGCGCAAACAATCTGCCTATAAGAGAGGCAAGAATCCAGATCCAAATCACACCATCCTCCTTCCGCAAGTACTCATCGGATCTCTTCTGACCAAGAATCCATTCCATCATGGACCGTCGACGCAGCTCCTCTTCTCGCGCTCCCAGCCCTCTGCCCGGAGATTGGAGGAGATGTTCTATCCCGCACAATGAGCTGGTGACGCTCCAAGCGGAGGGATACCTTCCTCCAGCCTTTATGGTCCCGGTTCGAGCCGGGCTGGCCACTTACAAAGGTGGGAAGCAAGCGGAGGCCACCCCTAGTCCCAACAAAGGGGAGCGGGTATGCTTCGTCCCCTATTTGATAAGGGCGCTTGGATTTCCTGTACATCCGTTCCTCCGCGGGCTTCTGGAGTTCTACGGACTCCAGCTCCATCACCTCACGCCTGCCTCTATTCTGCATATCGCGGGTTTCGTAGCTCTTTACGAGCTATTCCTGGGCATCGAGCCCCACTTTGCACTGTGGAAGAGGCTATTCTGCCTCGTACCCCGCTCTCACGAGGGGTCAATATATCAAGTGGGCGGTGCCGAAATATGGCGCATCGCCGGGACGGGATATCCCTCCGGAACCCCTAAGAAGGCGTCTGAAGACTGGCCTTCAGAATGGTTTTATGTAGAAGACGCTCCACTGCCGGACCCTGTTCGGATCGGCCTCCCGGAGTTTAGCAATGCTCCTCTGAAGAAACGCCTGAGTTGGCGCCCGCGGAGCCCTCAGCTGGAGGAAGACAAGAGCGTCCATTATTTGATGGGCCGGATAAGGTTACTGGCCCATTCCGGACTGACCATGATTGGAGTCATGGCCACGTGCATTATGCGGGGGGTGCAGCCGCTGCAATACAGGGGCCACCCCATGTGGGATTTCAACGGGGAGAATGATGCCACTCATATGGCCGCCAAGGGCCGGGATCGGCCAAAGATCTGGTGAAGATTCTGTCCGGCCTGTACAAGGGGGAGAAGGAGGACTTCCTCCAGACGAGCCCATTGAATGGGTTCTCCATGAACAACCCTCGAAGCTGGGTAAGCGGATGTTTATTTATCCGACCCACGCTTTCAAAGTTAAGTACCTTACTTTATGGTTTTGATGCAGGATCTGCGCCGGACCGTGGAGAGCATGCATAGCCCGGCCCCACAGCCCGAGGATCCAGAAAGATCCCTTGATCCGTCCTCTGAAGAGGATCCGGACATAAAGGTGGAGCTAATTGACGGGGTGTTTCACCAGCTCAGCATGGATAATGCTCTAGTCGCCATTACGGCTGACTACCCCGGCCTATCTCCGGCTCCCCAGGTGATTGTGACCGAAGTCCTGACACCATTATTTCGTCCTTGCGCATTTCTGACCACCGTATACAATGGTGTCTCGCAGGAGGTACCTTCAAGGCAGGAAGCCGAACCCGCAGCGGCTGACCCACAGGGGTCAGTCCGGCCCCGCAGGCGGAAGAGGGGTGCAGTGCAAATCGAAACGTCACCGCAACGGTATAGCTTGCGACCATTGTTTAGGACAAAGTTCCTAGGAGGTGTTTGAATGCTCATAGCTTTTGCAGGAGAAAGAGTGTTCGCCGGACTACGGGCGGAGAGGTTGCCAACCAAGCCTCTGCCAGCCAGGCTCCAACACCTGGTCTGGAGGGGGAGGCGAGCGCAAGGCGCGAGCCGGATACTCCTCCAACAGAGGACGCCGACAGACTGTCCGCCACCAAGTCTGAGGTGGAGAGCACCATGAACCATAGGCGTCGCCGGACAATTTTTCGTGACGCGTGCTTCTCTCCTGAGGCGTTGAATGCCTTTAACGCAGGGGACGCGCACCTCCGTGCTGCTCAAGATGGTTTGACCAGAGCCACGGAGCAGTATGTAAAAGACATACGGGTAAGAGATTTTAATAGTTGTATATGCCAGTAGCCCCTGAGACTTAAAGTAGTTAGAGTAACTGATTTAAGGATCATTTGATATGCAGGATCTTACAGAGAAGAATACCCAATTGTCCCAGGAGCTACAAGAGTGCAAGGCCCAACTTGAGGCTGCACTCGCTGCCGCAGGAGGAAACACAGAGACCCCTCCTGGTAACACATTATTTCAAAAAGATAAGTGGTGTGCGGCGTACGTGTAAGTCTGACAATGATATTGCAGATGTTGCCGGACTGGATCCGGACAAGCAACAACTACTGCGCCAGCTGAAGCCCGGCGAGAGGGTGCTGACGAAGGTGCAGCAGGAAAGGAACAAACTCCAGGATGCCCACACCCATCTTGGAGAGGAGCTGAAAGGTGTTCGGGCCGAGCTGTCTGGCTCCGTGAAGGAGAATCAGCGGCTTCGTCGCGGCATCTATAGTAAGTGCTTGAGCGAACTCCTTTGAAAAGAAGAGTTCGGCGAGGAAGTCAATTGACAGAAATATGTTTGTAGGTGTGCTCACAGGTCGCCCTGCGGAGGAGATGCCCGTATCAACGGGTGATCAACTTCCTGAGCTGGTGCAACTGCTCGAACGAGTTTGGCAGGCGATGAGCGGCGTCGTCCAGGCTTTATGGCCATCCCTCCCCTACCCGAGGGCCTTGGAGAGCTTGCGGAGAAGCTTCAGGGAGCGCGGCAGCGCTTTCGTTTATGGAAGATATCGGCCTGCCGCCAAGGTGCCAGGGAGGCCTGGGCCATGGTGAAGACGCGGTACAAGAAGGCGGATCCCAACCACATGGCCGAGGTCGGACCTGTGGGGCCTGATGGGAAGGAGATCCTTGTGAGTTTAGTGTACGGCCAAGTAGAGTTGGCCGCTAAATATTTCCAATGGGACTGTAAATTAAATAGCCTGTTAGATGGGATTGAGGAGGAATACAGTCAGTCGATTTGACAATGTATTTTAAAATGACATGTAAAATGCCTTCTAGTCGGATTGTAGATCGTTTGTCTTTGCCGACCTTTTCGCTTCAACCTCGGGACCCTAGAGTCTGGAGTGTGTCCGAATACCTTCTCGGTTAAGAAACAACCGGGGCATGCATGGAGGCCAGGCATAGGGGTCATTAGTGCTTTATCAGACAAGTGCCCAACTAGTTATGTTATATTACATGGTTAGTAAGAAACATATTCCAGGGAGAATAGTTCCGTTAAGGGTTCCTTTCCCTGGGAGGCATGCCCTAAAGTGCATGTACGGACTGCGAAAAGAGCAGGAAAACATCTGGGGGCAGATAAATAAATGGGTAAAAAATCATCTTTCAAGTCACCGACCGAATATTCCCTTAAGAACGCTAGCTTTCGGCTTCACCCAGTCTGAGGTACACATCCGGCTGACCCGGTAGTAACAATCGCAGAGGTGTTCCCTTTACCTCCTAGCCGAACAATCGGGAACGTAGGGGTAAGCACAGGAGCCAGGCAACCCAGCTTGGCCAAAACTTAAGTCATATCGATGCATATAATGGTGAATAAAAGGTACATGTGGAAGTTTGACACATGTGCTGGGCATGAAGCCCTTATAAGTAAGCTTCTGGTAAAGAAGCCCCCAGGTATAATGAGTGCGGATAGCACATCAAGTGTGTGCGGACAATGCGCAAGTAGGCCTTTAAGGGCTTTTATGAAAAGGGTGAGAGAAAAAAGAGAAACGAAACACAGCTGAAGTGTAAAAATTTGGACGGGGGAAGGAGACGAACTCTTAGTCCGGCGCTAGGCGTAGAATCTTCGGAGGCGGGCTGCGTTCCATGGGTTCGGCTCGAGTCAGTTGTCCGACGCATTTCGCAGACGGTACGCTCCGCCGGTCAGGACTTGATCGATAATGAAGGGGCCCTCCCATTTGGGCTTGAGCTTGTCCTTTTTCTTGTCCGGCAGGCGTAGAACTAGTTCGCCAACATTGTAAGTCTTAGCCCGTACTTCTCTGCTTTGATATCTTCGAGCCTGCTGCTGATAGAATGCGAACAAGCCTTGGCGACGTCGCGTTCTTCCTCCAATACGTCCAAGCTGTCCTGCCGATCCAGCTCGGCTTCTCTTTCTTCGTACATGATCACTCGAGGTGAGTCATGAATGATGTCGCAGGGCAAAACTACCTTTGTGCCGTATACCATAAAAATGGTGTGAATCCGGTAGTATGGTTGGGCGTTGTCCGCAGCCCCCAAAGTACGGAGTCGAGCTCCTCTACCCAGTGCGTGTCAGATTCCGTAAGGGACCGCACTAGTCTGGGTTTGATGCCGCTCATTATTAGACCATTTGCTCGTTCCACTTGACCGTTGGTTTGAGGATGATAGACTGAAGCGTAATCAAGCTTAATGCCCATATTTTTGCACCATAATTTAACCTCGTCAGCCATGAAGTTCGTGCCGTTATCGGTAATGATGCTATGGGGGACACCATAACGGTGTACTACCCCGGATATGAAGTCTATCACTGGTCCGGGCTCTGCCGTTTTAACTGGCTTGGCCTCTATCCATTTGGTGAATTTGTCCACCATGACCAATAGGTACCTTTGCTTATGGGTTCCCCCTTTAAGGGTTCCAACCATGTCAAGCCCCCAGACCGCGAACGGCCAGGTAATGGGTATAGTTTTGAGGGCGGTGGGTGGCATATGGCTCTGATTAGCAAAGAGCTGATAACCGACGCATCTTTGGACTAAGTCCTGAGCATCTGCCCGGGCCATCGGCCAATAAAATCCTGTACGGAATGCCTTGCCTACCAGGGCTCGGGCTGCGGCGTGGTGTCTGCCTAGTCCGGCATGAATTTCAGCCAGAAGGTTTCGCCCTTCCTCTTCGGAGATACACCTTTGAAGGACTCCGGTTGTGCTTTTCTTGTAAAGTTCCCCCTCATGGACCTTGTAGGCTTTAGACCGCCGAACTATGCAGCGAGCCTCGTTTTGGTCTTCGGGAAGCTCCTACCTAATCAGGTAGGCTAGGAGTGGTTCTGTCCATGGGGCAATTACTGCCATTATTTCATGGGCTGAAGGCGTTATTTCATCGGCTGAGTCGCCGATTATGTCAGATTGTTCTGTGTTGGGTGATATGGCTGCTTTCGGGTTGTTATTTCCGGACTCCTCTTCCCATAGTACGGATGGCTTAAAGAGCCGTTCCAGGAAGATGTTAGGAGGGACAGCGTCGCGTTTCGCGCTGATGCGTGCCAATACGTCGGCTGCTTGGTTATTATCCCGGGCTACGTGGTGGAATTCAAGTCCTTCGAACCGAGCTGACATTTTTAGGACAGTGTTACGATAGGCTGCCATTTTCGGATCCTTGGCGTCAAAGTCTCCGTTTACTTGGGATATTGCAAGGTTTGAATCCCCGCGCACCTGTAGGCATTGAATGCCCATGGAGATTGCCATCTGGAGGCCATGTAGGAGGGCCTCGTATTCGGCTGCATTGTTGGAGTCCATGTACATTATCTGAAGTACGTATTGGACTGTGTCCCTAGTTGGGGACGTCAATACGACGCCAGCCCCCAAGCCGGCCAACATTTTGGAGCCGTCGAAGTGCATAATCCAATTGGAGTATGCACCGTATTCTTTAGGGAGTTCGGCTTCAGTCCATTCAGCGACAAAGTCAGCCAGGACTTGTGACTTTATAGCTCGCCTAGGTTTGTAAGTTATATCAAATGGTAGTAGCTCGATGGCCCATTTTGCAATCCTGCCCATCGCGTCGCGGTTGTTTATAATGTCGTTGAGGGGTACTTCGGAGGCCACTGTTATCGAATACTCTTGAAAGTAGTGTCGGAGCTTCCGGGATGCCATGAACACTGCGTACGCTATGTTTTGATAGTGCGGGTAATGGGACTTGCAGGGAGTTAAGACAGTGGATACGTAGTACACTGGTTTTTGAAGAGGGAATTTATGCCCTTCTGTTTCTCGTTCGACGACGAGTACCGCGCTCACAACTTGATGTGTTGCCGTGATGTATAACAACATTGGTTCGCCCAGGTTAGGCGCGACCAGGACCGGATTTGTTGCCAATATGGCTTTTATTTCTTCGAGTCCGGCAGTGGCCGCATCCATCCACTCGAAGTGTTCGGTGCGCCTGAGGAGGCGATAGAGGGGCAATGCCTTTTCTCCCAAACGGGAGATAAAGCGGCTTAGAGCCGCCACGCATCCAGTCAATTTTTGTATTTGTTTGAGGTCTTTTGGAATATCTAGCTGTGACAGAGCTCGGATCTTGGTTGGGTTTGCTTCAATTCCTCTACCGGATACAATGAAGCCCAGGAGCTTTCCGGCTGGTACGCCGAAAACGCATTTTTCCGGATTCAGCTTGATGTCATATGCTCGAAGGTTGTCGAATGTGAGCCTCAAATCGTCTACTAGAGTCTCGACGAGCTTGGTTTTGACGACTACGTCATCTACGTATGCTTCTATTGTTTTGCCGATCTGGGTAGCCAGACATGTCTGAATCATGCGCTGATATGTTGCGCCGGCGTTTTTGAGTCCGAAGGGCATCGTGTTGAAACAGAATGGTCCATATGGAGTAATGAATGCCGTTGCGGCTTGGTCTGCTTCTGCCATCTTGATTTGATGGTAGCCGGAGTATGCGTCAAGGAAGCACAATGAATCGTGCCCTGCAGTAGCATCAATTATTTGGTCGATGCGGGGAAGGGGGAAGGGATCCTTTGGGCAGGCCTTGTTGAGGTCTTTAAAATCGACGCATAGGCGCCAGGATTTGTCCTTCTTTGGTACTGTTACCAGGTTTGCTAGCCAGTCCGGATGTTTGATGTCTCTGATGAATCCGGCTTCCAGTAGTTTGGCTAGCTCTTCTCCCATTGCCTGTCTTTTGGGTTCGGAAAATCGCCGAAGAGCCTGTTTGACTAGCTTGAATCCTTTTAGGATGTTTAGGCTGTGTTCTGCCAATCTGCATGGGATTCCTGGCATATCTGAAGGGTGCCAGGAAAAGATGTCCCAATTTTCTCGAAGGAATTCTCGCAGTGCGGCATCTACATCAGGGTTCAACTGTGCCCCGATGGAGGCCGTCTTTGCTGGGTCCGTTGGATGGACCTGGAATTTGACTATTTCCTCCGCTGGTTTAAAGGAGGTGGACTTGGATCTCTTATCGAGTATCACATTGTCCCTATTCACCGTAGAGCGCAGCGCAGTGAGTTCTTCTGCCGCTAGGGCTTCGATAGTGCCTCCAGGGCTAATGCGGCTGTCTTGTTTTTGGCGCGGAGTGCTATGTCCAGATCACTAGCGAGAGTGATTATTCCGCCGGGCCCAGACATCTTAAGCTTCATGTACCCGTAATGGGGTATGGCTTGAAAAATTGTGAATGCCTCTCGTCCTAATATAGCGTGATATCCGCTGCTGAACGGGGCCACTTGGAACGTGACCTCTTCGGACCTGTAATTGTCCGGTGAGCCAAACACCACATCAAGTGTGATTTTTCCTGTGCAGCGCGCTTCCCGGCTAGGGATTATTCCTCTAAAGGTTGTGCTGCTTCGCTCAATGCGGCTCCAGTCTATTTCCATTTTTTGAAGAGTTTCCTCGTAGATGAGGTTTAGTCCGCTGCCGCCATCCATGAGTACCTTGGTAAGACGAAAGCCATCCACTATTGGACTGAGGACCAATGCGGCTGGTGCTCGGGCTGTTCGGAATTTAGGTTCGTCATTGGCGTTGAAGGTGATGGCCGTGTCACTCCATGGATTTGTTGTTGTTACTTGGTAGACTTTGGCGAGGCTGCGGATTGTTCGTTTTCGCACATTATTTGATGCGAAAGTCTTGAAGACTGTTGACACCGTACTGGTACTGTTGGAGTGGTTTTCCGGGGCTAGAAGCTCCTCGCCACTTTTGGCCACCTGCCGCAATATCCAACATGCTCGAAGGCTATGTGTTGGGGTGGCGCCTTCTGTACTGTGAATTTTACAGGGTCCGCTGAGCCATCCCTCCAGTACGGTTCCTTGCCCTTTATGGGTTTTTTGCTTTTTGGTTTTTGTACCTGATGCCTGAGTGTGCTGCACCCTTTTGTTACGGACTAGGGTTGTATTCGGGGCCGGATTGTCCCAAAACTTAGTTTCGGTTTTTCGGAAACTCTCCATCGCACAGTACTTTCGTACTATGGACGCCAGGTCGGCGAAGCGTGTAATTTCACGGCGACTGACGGCGTTCAAGATTCCCTCGTCCGTGCAATTATTGCAGAAAATTGAAATTGCATTTTCCTCTCGGCAGTCCTTTATCCCGTCCATAACCAGGAGGAATCTGGCCCAGTAATGATGTACTGTTTCAGCGGGCTCTTGCCGGATTTGAGATAGATCGCATATGTCTGGGTGGGTGGGTGGAATTAAGTCCGGAATCCTACCCATCTTGAGGCTCAAGGGCCAAGAAGTTCCCGAATTTGGAAGATTGGATCGTTGGACGTTGTCCAACGAGTCCGGTCCGATGCCTGACTTTAGGTTCAGTGCTTGATCGAAGTTCGTCCCCCCGCGGGAATCCGGCATGGAGGGTTCGGAAGCCCGGACATGACTAGTTTTCAATATAGGAGAAGAGTCGTCGCGTTGTTCCTCTACCACCGCAACGTGGTGGGTAACCTGGGGACAGTTAATCTCTCTCAGATCGGTTTTAAGCCCAATCTGATTGTAGTCTGTAGCGACTCCCAGGGCGGTGATGCGATCCAAGAGTTCGTTTACGGACGAGAGCTCTGTTGGATCCAGCTGCTCGGCGAATTCCGAGTTGACATGAAGATTGCTTTTGATGACCCGAGAGGTCATCGTCGAAGCGGTGGCCGAACGGGCGGTCATGAGAAAACCACCCAGCCGGATAGTTTGGCCGGCGGCCAAGGCTCCTTTGGCGAAGATACCGTCTTTGAAGACGGGAAGAGGCATCCTTCCTATCGGTGATGGCACAGAGGAACTCTCAATGAAAGCACCAATGTCGGTGTCAAAACTGGTGGATCTCGGGTAGGGGGTCCCGAACAGTGCGTCTAGGCGGATGGTAACAAGAGACAAGGGACACGATGTTTTTACCCAGGTTCGGGCCCTCTCGATGGAGGTAAAACCCTACTCCTGCTTGATTGATATTGATGATATGGGTAGTACAAGAGTGGATCTACCACGAGATCAAGGAGGCTAAACCCTAGAAGCTAGCCTATGGTATGATTGTTGTAATGGTTGTGTGTCCTACGGACTAAAACCCTCCGGTTTATATAGACACCGGAGAGGGTTAGGGTTACACAGAGTCGGTTACAATGGTAGGAGATCTACATATCCGTATCGCCAAGCTTGCCTTCCACGCCAAGGAAAGTCCCATCCGGACATGAGACGAAGTCTTCAATGTTGTATCTTCATAGTCTTGGAGTCCGGCTGACGATGATAGTCCGGCTGTCCGGACACCCCCTAGTCCAGGACTCCCTCACCTAGCCTATCAAAAACTAGCATCTTCAAGCAGCTCCGAGCATCTTGCAGCATGTAGAAGAGTAAAGAGTAGCAGTTTATATTTAACAAACATGTTGTAACCTCAACGCCCAGAGATCCTTCCTCGACTCCCTATGAGAAAGCAATCCCGGAGCCACATGTCCATCACATATCTCAAGTATCCATTTCTAGTTATATAAGATCTGGATACAAGTCTGAACGTCCATTACCGTGGACACGGTATTCGAATATATATCTTCCCTGCAGGGGTGCACCACGTTACCCAACACGCTCGATCACTCTGGCAGGACACACCTTTCTGGGGTCAATGCCCGCCCTCGGTAGATCAACACGTCGCAGCCCGACCTAGGCTCAGTAGAGAGGTCCCCGCCGGTCTACATCCTAAGCACTCCGGGGTCTTGGGCCCATCGCCCGCGGCACTCCGGGTCATTGCGAGCAGGGTGGATACCAGCACCGCCTCGGATGGCCAGCACGATCCAACCGTGCCGCACTGCTGAACTGGACGTCTGACAAAGCTTCGGCTGATACCACGATGTCGAGGCCCATATCTATTCTCGCGTGGGGGTTAGTGCATAAAGGCCAGAGGCCAACTCAGAACAAATACCCAAACCTGTTAGTGCATTGGGGGCTCGCGGAAACGAGCAGAGACTCACGATAAGGTGACCCCATCGCCCCGTCTCATGGACTTACGGCAAGGGCCCAGACTGCCCGGCCGTGCCATGTGGAAAACTCGCGGGTGCTCAACGGGCCCGCCCGACTTTCACATCAACTCGCGGGTGCTCAACGGGCCCGCCCGACTTCAACAAAGGTCTCAAGTAAAGTCAAGGTAACTGTGTGTCCAGACATCAAGGGTAAAACCCGAGGAATCACCCCCGGTGGATTCCACTCAATGTAATCATCAAGGTGAACGTAAGAGGGACCACCCTCGAGGTTCACACTTGAGGTGTTGAACGACAGAGCCGTATCAGGAATGGTGAAAGAGGAGATCACCCTCGATGACCACGACCGAATAGCTACACTACAGAATTATCATCAAGAGTGCGTTATGAGGGATCACCCTCGGCACTCGTTAGTAGCTCTGCAGAGTCGAGGAACAAAAGGGGCGTGATGTGATGTCAGGTGTCGGGCTCTGGTCATCGATCACGCTGATCGAGTCGTCGATGATGAAGCAGGGGCAACAAGGACAAGTGGGGGTCACTGATGGATCACTAACCAACCTATACTAAGCAGTTTAGGATAAGCAGGTAGGTCAGCAGGTACAAAAGTAGGCTATGCATCAGGATAGGAGCAAACAATAACAGTAGCAAAATCTAATGCAAGCATGAGAGTATAGAATGGGCGATATCGGGATGATCAAAGGGGGGGCTTGCCTGGTTGCTCAGACAAGAAGGAGGGTCGTCATCGACGTAGTCGATCACAGTGGCATCAACAGCGGTCTCAGGGTCTACCGGAGAGAAGAGGGGGAAGAAACAGTAAATACATAGTAAGCAAGAGCATAACAGGACAACAGACAGAGCTAGACGTGTTCTAACGCGGTACTAGGTGATACTGGCGAAGGGGGAAACATCCGGGAAAGTTTTCCCGGTCGCGGACGTCTGTTAGACAGATGAACCGGAGGGGAAAGTTTGCAGGTTCGCTATGCTAGAGACGTGTGGCAGACGAACGGACCGCGTATTCGGATTCGTCTCGTCGTTCTGAGCAACTTTCATGTAGAAAACTTTTTCATCCGAGCTACGAATTATTTTCTCTGATTTTTCAAAGATTTAAACAATTCCTGAAATCATTATTAATTCAAAATTGGAATTATGATGTCAGCCTGACGTCATCATGATGTCAGCAGTCAACAAAGCGTTGACTGGTCAAACTGACATGTGGGTCCTGCTGTCATAGTCATAGCTTAATTAACAGGTATTGATTAACTAACCCAGTTAATTAGGTAAATTAAACAGAATTATTTAAGTTAAGTTATTAATTAAATTAATTAATTGATTATTATTATTATTATTGATGTTATATATTTTTTAAACTTTTTTTAACAGGGGCGTGGGCCCCTAATGTCAGTGGCCTAGGGGGGCCTTAGCGGGGCGGGCGAAACGGGTGCGGGCGTGGGCGCCCATGTGCGCCCGAGGCCACCAGGGGGCGGCGACGCCGGCCACGGCAGAGGCCGGCCGCGGCATGGCCAGCGCGCGGGCTGCGCGTGGCGGGCGCGGGACGGGGACGGCAGCACGCGACAAGCGCGGTAGGAGGTAGCCGCGGGGCCTGCACGCTCGGGACATGCGGCAAGCGCGGTGACAGCGGCGCAAGCGAGGGCGCGGTCACCGCGAGCTCCTCGGGAGCTCGGACGTGACGACGGGACGACCTATGACGACAGGAGGGAAGGGAGAGGGGGGAAACGGAAGAGGGGGCCTCACCGGGCCCTGTAGTTGTGCATTAGTGGGCGCGAGGAGGAGTCGGGGAGGCGCCGGAGCTCAGGGCGGCGCGGTAGACGACGGGGCGGCGACGGGTTGCCGATGACGATGGGTGACGGCGTTGGGTCGACGACGAGGCGAGGCCGCGGCGTTAGGCGGGCGTCGCGCGAAGGAGAGGAGGGCGAGGAGGACGACAACAGGGCAGCAGCATCGGCGAGGTGGCGGGGCGCCGGCACGGGGCTGGCCACGGTCACGGGGCCGGCGCGAGCACCGGGGTCGCTGCCCCCGATCTGGATCGGGGGATGGCCAGCGGGAGCGAGAGACGTGAGGGGGATCGTGAGGAGTGGGGGGGTAGGTGCGGTTGGGCCCTAGGGTTCCACGGGGGGAGGTTATGCAGACACGGCTGGGCCAGTCGGGTTGGGCTGGCCGGCTGAGGTGGGATGGGCCGAGGCCCATGGGGAGCTGGGGGCTTCTTTTCTCTCCTCGCCTTTTCTTTTGCTCTTTTCTTTTTACAAAAAAATGCTATGCAATATTTGAGCTGCGCAAAGGAGTTCTGTAAAAATGTGGGACTTGGCCAAATAAATACATTACAATATTTGGCACTTGCCACAAAAGTTAGGGAAGAGTTTGAATTGATTTGGATTTTTCACAAATGGAAAAGCACTTTAAAATGCTTATTTAGAACTGCTTTAATTCCCGGGGAAATTAGCTATCTCAAATGATGTTGAATCACTCATGACATTTAGTTAGTGAAAATATGCAACCTAGCGAACATTTTTGTTTTACTGTTTGGAGAATTAATTTATTTGACTTTATTTTAAAAATGAATTTGAATTGGTTTTGAATCAAAGTGAGATTAGCAACAGTAACATTGATGACGTGGCATCATTAGTAGGGGATTACTGTAGCTTGATTATCCGGGCGTTACAGTAAATCTCTACAAAGACTTATATTTTGGAATGGAGGGAGTATGATAGTAGTACAGTATGTTCCTTGTAGTAAAGATGAGCAGGGACATTTGCAGTGTAGAGGTCTATACGGTCGGTTGTGATGGACACTTTGAACTCTTCGGGCCTCTTTGATTCATAGGATTTTGTAAACATAGGAATAGGATTTGTAGTGGCCTGCCCACTTGAATCGTATAAGAATAGCAAGGAAATGCGGGGAGCTGTGTCGCCTTTGAGAGTTACACTAATATTAACAGTACCACACCTTCAGTTGAAGAGAGTTGGTATCTGAAGCCTTTCTAGCCGTACCGACAGTAATAGCACATATATTCCAACAAGTTCCACTTTACTGATTTTACTCTGATGCTTACGGTTTTCCCGTTATATCTACACTATGATCTGTGTAGCTGCTTTGTGTCGCACTAGCAGCAGTTCACTCTTTAAGCTAAACACTGCAATGACTTACAAAATTGGCACCAAGGCATTGAGTGCCATTCTGGATGCAATGAAACTCATACGCTCCCCACCTGTTGATTCTTGTTTAGAATATGATCCTAATGACTATTCTAACCTCAAGGAGTCAAAGGCAGATGGCCTGTCCTATTCACCCATCAAGGTGCCTGTTCTAATTTGGCAAGGTTTTATTGATTGCGCGAATCTTGTATATGTTGTCTTGCATTTCTTCTACTTTGTTGCACCGCCATCTGCTTAGTTTACTCATCATATATGTCGAGATGCCATGCCCATCCATTATCAATACATATTCCATCTGTCATCATACCATGTTTTTTCACTCAAATGTTGTTCTTGTGCATCAGACATCAAAAAGGAAGAGGGTGATTGCCGAACATGAAGGAGCACCAGCAAAGTCCTTGAAAAATGTGGTGGTGCCGGAGAAATCATACATCACCCCACTTATATTGGCTGTACAACCAGTGACACAAAACGTAGGACCGACTCCAGCAGACTGTACCCATACTTCACTGGCCACACCACTAGCCCCACCACACAGGACCTGCACTCCAGCAAAAGGTATGCCGATTTCAGTTGCCATAGCACCAGCCATACCACAGAAAAATCTCACTCCAGCAAAAAGTACAACAAGTCCACCGACCGAAGACCTATCCCAACTACAGAGACGCCCAATTCCTGCAGATTGGAACCTCATTCTAGTTATTCTGAGTTTAAAAGACAATGCTTTCAATGTTGTTAGGGACTACGTGCATATATTCCCATCATGGGAAGATTATAGTGAAGACAAACACCATTTTCACATCTTCCTGTCCCACTTACGTGTAAGTGCTATTATTCATGGTGATTATTTTCCTGTTTTCTGTTGATTGAACACATCAATGATTTACATTACATTGTTGTAAGTAGGCGAGGGTCAATCTGGATAGTCATGACGAGCAAAGCTTGCTTGCGCTTTTCAAGGAAGCATTGCAGTAGTATCAGTGTTACCTGAGGAAATTACACTTTGATGGCAAGTCTATAAATGAATTTCCGGTGAAGTCTCCTGTGCTAAATTTAGAAGACATTGAATGGAAAAACCTTGTTATGCACTGGTCTCGTTCCCGGGATGAGGTACTGTCTATGAAATCACATGACAATTTGAACTTCTACTTTTTCGCATGTGCCTTACGGATCTTTTTTGCATGAAATCTGCTCGAAGAAGAATTCCGGTTTGAAAAGAATGACAGGATATCGTAATATGCTGCCTGCTGCTTTGCTCTTGTTAGTACATGTTGTCCTGTATCACTGTACTTGCATACATACCTGGTTCATTATGTGACAGCAGTATGCATGATAGCTGCTTATCAATTGTTCGCTCCAAATTATCTGATTTGTATGAATGGTTACATTAGTGTAGAATATATCCAATGCTAATGAATTTTTTTAGCTCTGCATTGTTCTTGTAAGTACCTGCTGCTCTTTATCAGTGTACTTATATTGACAGGTAGTTGTTCATGTACCATCACTCTGCAGCTTATTTTCCTTTGCCCTCCATTTTCTACACATCAGATCTATATTTACTCTTACCATAAGGTTGGATAACACCGATGGTACTGAAGAAGTTTAGCTTTGCATTGCTCTTGGCTGTACCTTTTGCCTGTATCGCTGTACTTACATTTATAGCTACTTGGTTATGTAGCATCACTCTTCATCTTATCTTAAGTATTCTCCATTTTTTTCTTATATTATCACATCTATATTTACTCTTAACAAAATGTAGAATAAAGGCAATGCTTATAAATAATATTCTGTGGTAAACTTCTTGAATTGCCCCCCCCCCCCCATCAATATGGACAAGGGCTTTATAGAGTCTGTCTTCACCAATAATGTAAGTTTGTCCTTCTCAAGCCTTCAAACTTTGTTGTGTATATTTGGTTAGGCATGACTGCAGCAACTGTTTATTTTTAGTGTTTGCATCAAATTGCATGTTTAAAGTTTATTATGTAGTTCATAAACAAAAGTTTATCCTTCTCAATTTAAGTTTTCAGTTGTACAACCAAGTTCCTTCTTCATACCATGTAAATTAAACTATACAAAGCAAGTGATCTTCTTTTGCACTGCATGTATGCTTCTGTTCTTGATCCGTAATCCAGTGGTGTGGTGAACCTACCCACTACAACACAATGTCATATTCTGCAATGTCTTAACTATGAACAATGTCATATCATTCTACTATTATTTAAACCGTCTCTTTACTTGCCAATCTGAAATGGGATAAATTGATAGCACACTAACCATTGATATTTATGTGTTCTTGATCTGTAATCCAGTGGCGTCGTGAAGCTACCAACTCCTTCACAATATCATTTCCTGCCATGTGTTGACCCGAACAATACCATATTGTGTTAATGCTATTTTAAACCGTGTCACTTTATTCGCCAGTAAGAAATGTGATGAATTGTCAGCACTGATACTTATATGTGCAAAACTTGTCATCTGTCTGCTTGTTTATCTTTCAGAGTGAGGAGGGTATAAGTGTCAAATAAGCGCAGTCTCATCAGCTTGCTCAGCTGCTTGCACTGCAGCTCCCGAGCAGGGCTAACCTTTCTTGAACTCTATTGAAGTGCTGTCGGTTTTGTATGTTATTTTATCGGCGTGCTTATTTGCACTGGTGGTGATCTTTGATGCCCAGTGTATGTAATCTGCTGTCTGCTTGTGCTTTATTATCATATTGGCAAACTTTAATGCCCAGTGGATGTAATATGCCGTAATTTCTTTATTGTATAGTCTACTTTTTTTTTCTTATTCACGATGCTGCAGTTATTTTACTGTATATATATATATATATTGTCTTCGCAGTAAACCGACCAAACCGTAAAATTACGATACATAATCGGGCCGTCATGCAAATCACTATGTATGATCCGCATCATGGGCCCCGTCATCTTGGTCCGTTAACTGGCCTAAATGTAAACTGGCCCACTAGTAGATTCAGGCCTTTAATAGGCCGAGTAAACCGCCGACTCTATTTTCGCAAGAAAACTCAGTGGACTTTTAGGAGGCTGAAAAGTAGGTTGGGCCTGAAACGCGTCGAACAGCTCATGGGCCGGCAACAGGCCGAAATAGACCCCGGCCCATAATTGTGCCAATCATATCATGGGCTTTTAACAGGCCAAAATTTTCTCGGTCCTTGTTTGGCCCAATCAGATTATCGGCTGTGAGCAGGTCGGATGCAAACCGGGCCGTAGTTAGGCCCAACTATATGATGGGCTTTTAACATGCCAAAATAAATATAGGGCCGAAATGTTAAACAGGCCTTTAATAGGCCGAAACTAATATCAGGCCGAATTACTAAATGTGCCTTTAGCAAGTGGGCCCAAAAGTATAGCGTCCAGTTGACAGGCCGAATCTGATATGTGCCATAATTTAGCCCAAAGCCTCCTGAAGGGCCAGACCTGATCTGGGCCGTAATTTGGCCCAGAATGTAGCAGGCTTTTAACGGGCCGGATCTCATATGGGCCTTTATTAGGCCCGGAACATGGCACACTGTTAATGGACCGGATCAAATATGGGTCGGCATTTGGCCCAAAACATGGCAGCCTGTTAATGGGCCGGCCTACTAGTGTCCTCAAAATTTGTGGGCCTTCAGCTGAGCCAACCCATTATGGTTGGCAAAATCTCGTGGGCCTTTAGCTGGGCTGGCCCATTATGGCCCGTAAAATCTTGTAGGCCTTTAGCTGGGTCGGCCCATTAAGGTCCGCAAAATCTCGTGGGCCTTTTGCTGGGCCAGCCCATTATGGCCCAGAAAATCTAGTGGGCCTTTCGCTGGGCCGACCCATTATGGTCTGCAAAATCTCGTGGGACTTTAGCTGGGCCGGCCCATTATGGTCTGCAAAATCTCGTGGGCCTTTAGTTGGGCCGGCCCATTTAAACTTTATGGGCCACTTTTGGGCCGGTCCACGTGTCAACATATCATAGGCGCATCTCGCCCATTGGATGAGTGACACCTGTGCCAACATGGAGCTGACACGTGTTTCCTCCAGCTAATGATGATTTTACACGTGGAAAATCCCCATTGGTCTGGGCTGTTAACGGGTTATCGGATCCAAAACAGGACCCGATAGCTTAACAACGATCCGTTATGGTGGATGCCACGTGTCGGTCACCCTTGACGAAAGCACTTCTGTGACGCGTGATTTATCGTCATGGAAGTGGACACTTCCGTGATGATAATTTTGGTAATGTCATGGAACACTTCTACGACAACAGAGGTATGACTATCTTGATTCTGTCATAAAATCGTCATGGATGTACATGCATGACAGAAAATGTGACCTATTGTGACAAACACGTATCATCACAGAAGTGTATTTTTTTGTAGTGCTACCAGGGCAGGACTGAATCATCATCCTTATCTGGGCGCGGGAAGGCTTCACTTTCAAGGCAGTTCTGTGCAAGGAAAGTCCTTGGAGCCCGAGGAACTCCTCGGAAATAGTAAACTTCCTGTAAAAGGGTTTTTGGAAATTATGAAGGACTCCTCGGATGCCCACAAATATACCTCGTCGGTGAAAATTTATCACTTCAGAAAAAGGCATGGACAACTTATAGAACCAACTTGCAAGACCGATAACTGAAAATGGAGAAGAACTCAGAAGGACCGATGAGCGTCCTCCACTTCAAATGAGTTTAGGGACTACTATGGTGTCCTGGACTAGGGGGTGCTTTCCATGCTGGTTCCCGACCAGGTGGGTCTAGCGGGTCCCGATCGTCGGGCCAAGCAAAGCCAAGATGGAAGGTTCCGAAGACTTGGCACATACTCCAAGACTTAGATGTTGTCTTCGTCGTGATTACCCCTAGATGTAACCGACCTATGTGTAAACCCTAGGTACCCCTAATATCTATATAAGCCAAGGGGTGGGGGTCGTAGACGGCAATTCTCATACACAAACACTCTCACGGTAGATCAGCGTGTAACTTGCACTCCCTCCAAACCAATACAATCAAAGCATGATGTAGGGTATTGTCTCTTCGGGAGAGCCCGAACATGGGTCAATCATGTGTCTATGTTAGCATCATACGAAGGCTACCAGCTCGGGACTCCCTACCCAAGGTGTGCTAGATTTGACTCCAACAGTTGTGGAGAAAGCCCCAACCTTGTTTGTAAAGGTTCCGGTTGCCACCTTCAAGGGCGCTACAAGTGGATTTGCGACACCTTGCATTGTGCGAGGGAGTAAAGAGAATAGGGTGAGTCTATGGGATGCTTGGGGAGCATTGTGCCTCCACACCCCACCAATGGAGACGTACCTCCCCCAAAGGCGAAAACTTCGAAAACACATCGTCTTCTTCGTCTCCACTTGCGGTTATCTCGCTCCTTGTTGCCAGCTTCTGCCTTGTATTTAACTCTTGTCAGCTTGTGTTGCTCATTCAGCTTATCATATAGATTGTCCACTTAGCTGAATATCTAGATGACCTATCATTTTGTTGAGCCTAAAATTTGCAAAAGAGATTAAAATTGTTAGTCGCCTATTCAACTCCCCCCCTTCTAGTCGACCATACCGATCCTTTCACAAGGCACGTCGTCTATTGGCCGAGCACTCAACAGAAAAAGGAGCAATACGAAAAGACTTCGGAACGACCGAGGAGCAAACACTTAGGCCGTTATGACACAAATTAAAGTAAAGGCCTTAACATCCCCCAAGGTCGGTGAAGCTGGACTTGGGTAAATTTTTTAGAACGATCAAATCAAACAAAGAAAAAACATCTTTATTCAACACATTTATAATGCCTAACCGAGCTAAACAAATTCTTTAAAAAAATTAAGCATGAAAGTTACTTAGATGCTTTATGCTCTTGGTGTTAGTGACGTTGTCCGGCCTTGAGACAACACGAGATCCCAGCCCCCAAGTTGGTCTCGATGTGGCGGAGTGAGGAGGTCGACTCGACGAAGCGACGACACAACACGGTTGACGCTGCGAGTCGAAGCCTCCGGTCCAGCTGACATGATGAAGCAGGTCGTTGGGGTGAAGTTGGAGCTCCCAAAGTAGGTCGATGAAGTGACGATACATCACGGTTGACGTTGCGAGTTGAAGCCTCCGGTCCAGCTGACATGACGAAGCGGGTCGGCGGGGTGACGTTGGAGCCCCTAGAGTAGGTTGATGAAGTGTCGACACAACACACAGTTGATGTTGCGAGTCGAAACCTTTGGTCCGGCTGACATGACGAAGCAGGTCAGCGGGGCGAAGTTGGAGCCCCCCAGAGTAGGTCGATGAAGTGATGACGCCGAAGCCCTTGACTCCTTGAGCCAGCCGACGTGGCGGGGGCAAATCGATGAGGTGACGCCGGGGCCCTCACGTCAAGCGACGTGACGGAGCAGGTTGGGATGGTGGACGTCGGCATGATATGAAGTGACGACGCGGCGATGCCGGCGCAGGTCGGAACATGACGGGATTGATGTTGGCTTGTTGAAGTGATGGCGCGACGATGTCGGCGCGCCCGACCTGTGCAATCCGTGGGGCGGCGATGTGGTCTCCTCCCCTCCCCCCTCATGCCCCCCAACGCTCCGAGGACGACGCAACCTGCTCATCTCTGCCACACAACACCATGATATTGGTCCCGGTGGAGCTGCGAGATTTTTGTCAGAAATCAACGGTCCAGGAGACGTTTGTTTCCAGTTCTAAAAATCCGACGTCAGATTTTTATCGATTCGTTAAAGCATTTTGAATTTTATTTCTAGACCCAGTTTTCTTACAGCTATTTCTAGACCCGGTTCATAGCACCACTTTCACAGATGGTTCTAGACCTCGGAACGAGCAGCTAACGGACGGTCCAGATACGCCCTCCTTCAGCGGGTGTCCACACGGACACTGGCACGCGCAAGTTGCCCGCGATTGATTGACGCCAACGTCGGCTTCCGCCTCCACCTCCCACCTCCACGTCTATTAAACGCAGCCGCCTCCTGCTTCTCGCCTTCCCCACCAAATTTCCGCCGAAGCAGAAAAAGCATCGTCTCGTCGAGGAATCAACAGCCATGGGCGGAGGCAACGCGCAGAAGTCCAAGATGGCGAGGGAGAGGAACCTCGAGAAGCTGAAGGGCGGCAAGGGTAACGGAGCTAATTCCCCCTTCTCTTGGTCGTCAGATCTTGTTGGTCTTCCTGATCTGATCCTGTTGGTGTTTTCTCTTCTGATCCTTCGCAGGGAGCCAGCTCGAGGCCAACAAGAAGGCCATGAACATCCAGGTGAGCCGATTAATCCCGCCTATCCAATCGATCGAATCGATCTAACCCTCTCTAGCGATTGGGGATTTTTTTTCCGCAGACGAAACTGTTATCTGTGGCATTTGTTGAAATTACGCCTTTAACTGGGACGGGATGCGTGCCTCTTCAGTTGCAACGACGATTGGTAGCCTATTTCTCGATAGGACTCTGGGTGGATGGTTTTTTCTTTTGTGCGGCGATTGTCGGTAGGATTTGGAGCTTTTTCTTTTGTCAATTACGCCTAGAGAAACGAAGGGAATCATATACTTTTGGCTGCCAGGACTATAGCTAGCGTATCGACATACTAGCATGCTAGATTACAAGTTAATTGTACCAAAATTGCCCTTCGGGCATAGATCTGGGGGTATTCTCATCGCATATCGTGCGAATTACAAGTTACTACTAGTTGTTTGTCTGCCTGAGTTCTGCCAAGCAAAGTTGCAACCTTCACAGTGTGTGTCGCTGTTTGATAAGTAAGAGACACTTGTAGTTCAATGAGATATAATCTGACAGCTTTAAGAGTGTGGCATGTCCTAACCAGCTTTGGTCTGCTACCAAGCAAGGCTATGCTTGTGTCTGAAACTAGTTCTGGATGGTACCAGTTAATCATTAGGATCCACGGGGGAGGGGGGTAGCTGGAAGACTCTTGTTAAGTTAGTGTATAATCCCAGTGGATGTGCCCGTTGTTTGCTTACCAACTTGATGGACTGAGCTTGCGATGCCAAATAGCTACATTTACTACACAGGTGAAAAATTCTAGTCTCTTGGAACCCAACTGCTCACACCTTGAATTAGTAACAAAGTGATGTGGCTCTTGATATAATGAAAATTGTTCGTCGCAGTGTATAATTAGTCTTGACAAAACAATCTTGGCAGTCATGTTGCCTCCGAGTTCATCAAATTTCTTGTCTGCCAATGGATATGCACCATATTGGATAGCTGAAATGGTTCTGTGGCTTTGTCTTGCACATCACACGTTATAAGTTTAGAGAACTTAGAAACATTATTTGGTAAATTGCCCGATCATCTGATCAATGCTTTCTTCCCAATGCAGTGCAAGATATGCATGCAGACTTTCATCTGCACCACCTCTGAAGCAAAGTGCAAGGAGCATGCCGAGGCAAAGCATCCGAAGAGCGAGCTCGTCCAGTGCTTCCCCCACCTCAAGCAGTGATATCTGCCCAATCAGACGGAGAGAGAGATAAAAGAGAGAGAGAGAAGCTGTCATAATCCACCTAGTATTATCATGTTCCGCAATGACTGATTGTTGACCTAAGCTTGGGTCTGAACTCTGGTGTGCTGCTGTCCCAGCTGCTTTGGTTGTGTGCCCATCTACTATGTAATCGTCCTCTATCAGCCTGTTGTGCTACAATATCTTAATCCTCTGTGGATTTGCTCCTCGTGCTTAGTATGCTGTCGCAAAATTCATCTTTTTGACATGTTTCTCGCTTCCAATGGCACCGATGCTAGCTTGGTCAGAGCACGGTTTACAGCCAAGCAGCATCAAACATGAGCAGTTTTTTTTTGAAAGCAAACAAAGATTTCTATTACGATTACTCGCTGGCCATATCACCAGCACACCGTCTAGTACAGGTTGCGGAAAGTGGCCAAGCCGAGTCTCATAGCAGCCACTCTCCATATAGACTTCACTCGTAGCTAACATATGTGCTCCCCCACAAAAAAATAAAAATAAAAAATGTGCTTGATTCACACTTACAACATTCAGACCTACATACATCTTAAGCTTCACATCGGTAAACAAAGTGCCTAAAGCTGAAAGATCATACTCCCTCCGTTCCGAATTACTCGTCGCATGTATAGATGTATCTAGATGTATTTTAGTTCTAGATACATCGATTTCAGCGACGAGTAATTTGGGACGGAGGGAGTAGTTGTTCTTTGTTATTGCTTCCTTCAGCGTTGTGAAATCTGTTTCAAATGTCACTTGTTGGCAGCCCAAATGAGTAGCAGTAATAGTTGCTTGCTGAAGGGCCAAAGCTTTAGCATGCAATGGACCGGAGACATGATTCAGATTTCCAGCACCTGCCGCTAGGAGCGTTCCTTGGTCATTCCTCATGGTGAAACCCAGCCTCCTGAGTGTGTTTCTCAAGTAAAGGATCCATCTGTGTTTATCTTGAGAATTCCCTTCGGAGATGGCTTCCACTTATGTTTTGCTTGCTTGCTCATCTCTTCCTTCTTTGTCTTGTCCATGCAAGTCAATTGAAGATAATACTTCCCGTATACTTCTTGTGGGTTCATCCTTATTAGCGTTGTTTCTTCTCATAAATACTAACTTTAGTCTGATGTGTTCAAGTTGAGATGCTCTCCACACATTTTTAACCTTTTTGCATTTAAAAAAGAGGTGGCCTCCATCCTCATCCAATCTATAATAAAGAGGCACCTAGTATCAAGAGGAATACCTTTTCTACGAAGTTTCATTCGCAAGGGAAGGTTGTACGTTGCAGCTCTCCATAAGAAGTGTAGTACTTTGTTTCGTAGAGGGAGCGCCCATAACTTCTTCCGGTTGAGGCTCCGTTCGATTTGGAGGCGCAAAAAGCGAAGGAATAATCAACTGCAGAGGAATAGAGTCGTGTGTGAAGAGCAAACCTGTGGCCCGTTCGGTTTGCAGGAATAGTACGATGGTGGGATGGACATCTGATTAGTTTTTTATTGTCTTGAAGAGTGATCACCTTCCATGCAATCATTGTTTATTCGGCTAGACTGTCCTAGAGCCAGAGCTAGGCCTCGGGCCTCCGCTAGAAAATGAGGTTCTGGTGGATTTTAATTTTTCTGTGAAAAGTACAGGTTTGTGTGACTTTCCGATGGAATGAGCCACCAAGATTCCTTAGAAACGAACGCGGTGAGGGTAAAAATTCCTACGTAAACAAATCCTCCAAAAGTTCCTGTGATATTCCTGTATACCGAACGGACCCTGAAGCTTAAGATTTTCCCTTCTGCAATGGAAGTTGAAGTTAGCCCTAATACAAAATCTCTAGCTGCACTATCTACGGCCACCTTATAAGCTGATTGAACAGAAAATGATCATTTTTTATCATAATGCCATGCAATGAAATCACATGTATCTTCTTGAATGGGTATTCGCATGATGAGGTTTGCATCCTCATCCGAGAAGGTCTGTTGTACCAGCTGCATATCCCATTGGTTTGTTATCGGGTTGATCAAATCAACTACTTTGTCCACCAGATGGTTACCTTTTGGTGTATTGGGCCTCCGTGTGTTTCCTTTAGGAATCCACGGATCATTCCATATTTTGATCCTTGCTCCGTTCCCACTCTCCATATTATCCCTTTCTCCAGCAATTGTATGCCTTTTATTATGCTTCTCCAAGTATAGGAAATACCTGCACAAGGAATAGCCTCAGGAATTGATCCATTTGGGAAATATCTGGCTGCCATCACTTGGGAGCACAAGGAATGGGGATTCTGTAAAATTCTCCATGCCTGTCTAGCCAACATAGCTAGGTTGAAATAGTGCAGGTTCCGAAAACCTAGACCTCCATCTTCGGCTTTGATAGCTTTTCCCAACTAATCGAGTGGATTTTATTTTCCCAACTATGAGAGCACTCAGGTTGTCACAAAATGTTTTGGTCAGGTCCAAGCATGCCATTGCATACACTGGAATTGCCTGTGCTGCAGCTTTTATCAATATTTCTTTCCCTGCTTTTGACAACAGTTTCAACTTCCATCCCTGTATCTCTTTCCAGACCTTCTCTCGAATATAGCTGAAATTCTTTGCTTTTCCTTTGCCAATATATGTAGGAAGGCCTAAGTATTTTCTAGTTAAGCCCTCCACTTTGATGCCCATGATCCTCTTCATATTGTTTTTCCGTCCCTCATCCTTAATTTTTGCTAAAGAAAATTGATGATTTGTCCTTGTTTATCATTTGCCCTGAGCACTGTTCATATGTACTCAATATCATGTTTACCTCTTGTACTGCTCCCTCACTTGCCTCCATTAACACTAATGAGTCATTCGCAAAGAGGAGGTGGCTAACACTAGGGGTGTTTCTGCATATTTTTATGCCTCTGGCCTTTCCATTTGCTTCAGCTTCATTAAACATTGCAGAGAAACCTTCAGCGCAAAACAAAAATAAGTATGGGAATAAAGGATCTCCTTGGCGTAGTCCCCTCTGGGTACGATCACATCCGTTTTGCCCTGGTTTACCTTAATTTGATATTTTACACTAATTATGCACTTCATCAGCTGGACCCAGGCCCTTCTAAATCCTTGTTTTATCATCATGTCTTCAAGAAACTTCCATTCTACTCTATCATATGCTTTGCTCAAACATGAGCAGTTCTAACTTCGAGTAAGAGCACAGTTTATACAACCAAAAATTGGCTAGCCAATGTTTTTGGCAAGCAGAAAATTGACACCGTCAAAGATTGCCCAAATCAGCGAGTTTTCTACAATTCTATTAGTCTATAAACGTGCATGATATGTGTAGTTTAAGCACACAAATGGATAGCTGAGATGTGTAGTTCACGGTCACCGAACTTGCTAGTAAAATGCGTTATTGATGCATTAGCCGAGATGCACACACAAACTAAACTAGCTGATTGCTTTAGAGTTAAAAAATGCATTCTTTGTCACTGAACTTGTCAAGCTAGTCGTACTTTGGTAACCCACTGTGCTAGCTTGACAAGTTGACGAAAAAGGGTTTCCCCTTTATATTAACCACCACGACATATTTCATACAAGTATAGAGTTATCCCTATAGAAAAGCAGAAATAAACAGGTCTGGTTGGGGCAGCAGCAGAACTGTTGGTGCAATGATAGGCCCCTTATGTTTTGGAGTTTGTTGACATAAACAATATGTGACTTATGTGTTTGCTAGTGCACACAGAGTAACAGGTCCATGAAGTATCGAGGAGTTTGATGCAAACGACAAAGATAATCCTTGTGCGTGGCAGCGAAGGTTATCACCAAATATGAAGCTAACATGATTGACCCCTAAAAATTGCTGAAGATCAAGCAATTGGTTCGGTGTCTGTTCAAAGCATATGACTGCGTTCGAGGAAGAATGAAGACGAAGTGAAGACGTAGCATTTGTTTTGTTGTTCTTCTTCTTTCATTGAGTCATAGGACCACCGTATTATTAAGAGGGGTGTAGCATTTGAAGCTTTGGTTCTCTGATGCTAAACCCAAATCCTATGAAAGCTGTGAGAGAAATCTCTTTGTGCTTCGAGCAAATACTTGCCAGCAAGAGACTGTGATCTTCTTCGCTGCGAGAGATTTGACTCGGACCGAGGAGTTAGCATTACTTGTTCCTCAAGTAATGTTACCGTTGACCGTTGTAAACATGCCAGTTGGCCATTGGCTGGACCTCGTGTCCAAAATGGTCATTTCCCATCTGGGAAGACTGCGGCAATAAATAGCCACCCCACGCCGGCTTTGTCCGGTGGCTGCTCCGTTTGATTTCTGAGAAGATTGTCGAGCAACCCACTCTCTGAGCGATTTGAGTTTAAAATCCACTGAGAGAAAAACCCTAGAGCTGGAGAATTAGATAGTGGTTCAGCATCAGTGGAATCTAAGTTTAGTACGCTCCGCCTATTACTCTTGAGAGATGCAAACTCTCTAGACGGTTAGGTGTTAATTTCTTCAGAGTCCAAGAGTGATTTTGGTTCTCGAAGAATAAGTCTGTGAAGGTTCGGAGATCGCCTTCAAGTATCTACCACGAGTAATCGACATTGGTTGATGACTCGATTGTCGAGGAGAATAGGGTGAAGAGAGTTCATCTTCCGTGTTAAGTCACAACCCCTCCAACCAGACATAGTCCTTGTGTAGAAGGACGAACTGGTCGAACAAATTCCTTGTCGCCATCGAGCATCTTCGGTTATCTCTGTCACTCATGTTTACCTTCAATGCATTTTCATTCGTATGATTTACATCAATGCATGCTCTAGTTTCCTTTCGGTACTCTGTGTTAGTTCACTATTGTTTGCTTTTCATTCGTTCCACTGCTGGGTTCTGAGAGATTTAAGTTTTCCGAAGAAAAATTAAAACTCCAATTCACCCCCCTCTGGTAATCATACTTTGTTCCTACAATTGGTGTCAGAGCAAGATACTCCTTGACTCTACTCATTTTAGTCTAACGAATTTGGAGTTTAAGTATGTCTTCAATGAACTACAAGTCGCATCTAAAGATTCCCATATTCGATGGGACGGACTATCCCTTCTGGAAGGAGAAGATGAAGATTCGTCTTTGAGAAATAGATGATGATATGTGGAACGTGATGCAGCTTGGGCTTACAGTCGCTATTCCTCAAGCTCCTATCGACGAAGAAAAGAAGCTCATTCAACTGGATGCTCAAGCCAAAGATGAGATTGGTGGCCATCTCTCTCGAGCATAATTCTTTCGGTATCGTCGGTGTGAAATTGCAAAGGAACTGTGGGATGTCCTTGAAAAGATCAATGAAGGAGTTTCAACTCAGAAGGAAGCTCGAATTGATACCCTACGCGAGAAATTCAATTGCTTCAAGCACGATGGAAATGAAAGCTGTCAGCAAAACTTTGATCGTCTCAGTGATATAGCAAATGAACTTCAAGGTCTCGGCGCCAAAGATATCACCAATCATGAAGTTGTGAAGAAACTGCTCCGATCGCTTGACAATTCATTCGACACTCTTGTCCTGATGATTCATGAACGTCCTGATTTCAAGTCCCTCAACTTTACTGATGTCATGGAAAGATTGAACACTCATGATGAGTAAGAAGAAGAGAAAAGAGATCTGTATGGCTCACCTCAACGCAAAAATCATGCTCTCAAGGTTGTGGCTGATTCTTCCTCCGATGGAAATGCCAAAGAAGATTCAGATGATCCACAAAGACTCAGCAAATATCTTGCACTAATCACAAAAAGATGTCAACGCTTCTAGAAGAAAAGCCAGTTTCAGAAAAGAAGTTCAAGCAACTCTGGGGGTTCTAAATCTTCATCAAAACCTGCTGGACAATACACCTGTTTCAAGTGCAAAAAGCCAGGACACTTCATTTCGGACTGCCCTTCTGGGAAGGTGAAATTCGCGCTAGTGGAAGATATGATTCGGGCAACTATCGAGGCAAAAGCAAAAGCAAGAGCAAGAACTACGACTCCGATGAAGAAAAGAAAACGAAGAAATTCTTCAAGAAAAAGGACAACTCCACTTCAAAATCTTTGTCAAGATCTTCATCAAGGAACCCCTCCAAGTCCTCCTCCAACCACAAGAATACTTCTCGTAAGTCCAAGGCATACATCAGCAAGGAGATGAATTCTGAAGAAGAAGAGTCGTCTGCCTAGGAAGAAGAGAATGAGTCCGATGAAGATTCCGACCCAGGCATGGCATGCGCCTCCTCTTCTGCGACGAATTTCTTCAGGAACCCATCAAGCGATGATGAAACTCCTTCCTACTACTTCATGGCAAAGGCTTCTAAAGAAAAGGTATCCTCCAAACATCACAAGGTTCACTCCAGTGATCAATATTCTTCTGATGAGGATGACCATGCTAAGTTGATAAAAATTGCTAATATTCAACAAAACTCTCTTGCGAAAATTGAGAAAACCCTCAGGAAATCTGAAGGGTCGTTGGTTGAGGAGATGGAGAAAAATCAGTCGTTGACCGAAGAGTATTCCACTCGCAAGACACGAATGGATGAACTTTCAACTCGTCATGATTTTCTCTCAGAGGACCAAGAAAGATTGACATACGATTACCTGAAAAGGAAATAGAAACTCGAGGCGCTGAGAGAGGCTCATGAAGATTTGATTAGAGAAAATTATCTTCTCACCCAACAACTCAAGGATAAATCTAAGGTGTTTGAGCCACCATGTCTGAAATGCCTTGAACGAACCAATGATGAATCAAATGCCGAATCATCTGTGAATGCTAACCCCTCCGTCGAGGAAAACAATTCTATTTCTGACGAAAATGTTCTTGGGGAACATAGTAATTTCAAAAAAGTTCCTACGCACACACAAGATCATGGTGATGCATAGCAACCAGAGGGGAGAGTGTCGTGCACGTACACTCGTAGACCGTAAGCGGAAGCGTTATGACAACGCGGTTGATGTAGTCATACGTCTTCATGATCGACCGATCCTAGTACCGAACGTACGGCACCTCCGCGATCTGCACACGTTTAGCTCGGTGACATCCCATGAACTCATGATCCAGTAGAGCTTCGAGGGAGAGTTCCCTCAGCACGACGGCGTGATGACGGTGTTGATGAAGTTACCGACGCAGGGCTTCGCCTAAGCACCGCTACGATATGACCGAGGTGGATTATGGTGGAGGGGGGCACCGCACACGGCTAAAGATCAATGATCAACTTGTGTGTCTTGGGGTGCCCCCCCGCCCCCGTATATAAAGGAGCTAGGGGAGGCGCCCGGCCAAGGAGGAGAGCGCGCGAAGGGGGGAGTCCTACTCCCATCGGGAGTAGGACTCCTCCTTTCCTAGTAGGAGTAGGAGAAGGGGGAAGGAGGAGAGAGGGGGGAAGGAAAGGGGGGCGCCGCCCCCCTCCTTGTCCAATTCGGACTAGAGGGGGAGGGGGCGCGCAGCCTGCCCTGGCCGCCCTCCTCTTCTCCACTAGGGCCCAATAGGCCCACTACTCCCCGGGGGGGTTCGGTAACCCCCGGTACTCCGGTATATGTCCGAACTTGCCCGGAACACTTCCGAAGTCCAAACATAGTCATCCAATATATCGATCTTTATGTCTCGACCATTTTGAGACTCCTCCGTGATCATATCCGGGACTCCGAACTACCTTCGGTACATCAAAACACATAAACTCATAATACCGATCGTCAGCAAACGTTAAGCATGCGGACCCTACGGGTTCGAGAACTATGTAGACATGACCGAGACACGTCTCCGGTCAATAACCAATAGCAGAACTTGGATGCTCATATTGGCTCCTACATATTCTACAAAGATCTTTATCGGTCAAACCGCATAACAACATACGTTGTGCCCTTTGTCATCGATATGTTACTTGCCCGAGATTCGATCGTTGGTATCTCAATACCTAGCTCAATCTCGTTACCGGTAAGTATCTTTACTCGTTCCATAATGCATCATCTCGCAAATAACTCATTAGTCACATTGCTTGCAACGCTTATAGTGATGTGCATTACCGAGAGGGCCCGGAGATACCTCTCCGACAATCGGAGTGACAAATCCTAATCTCGATCTATGCCAACTCAACAAGTACCATCGGAGACACTTGTAGAGCACCTTTATAATCACCCAGTTACGTTGTGACATTTGGTAGCACACAAAGTGTTCCTCCGGTAATCGGGAGTTGCATAATCTCATAGTCATAGGAACATGTATATGTCATGAAGAAAGCAATAGCAGTAAACTAAAACGATCAAGTGCTAAGCTAACGGAATGGGTCAAGTCAATCACATCATTCCCCTAATGATGTGATCTCTTTTGTCAAACGACAACTCATGTCTATGGTTAGGAAACCTTAACCATCTTTGATCAACGAGCTAGTCAAGTAGAGGCATACTAGTGACACTATTTTGTCTATGTATTCACACATGTATTATGTTTCTGGTTAATACAATTCTAGCATGGATAATAAACATTTATCATGAAATAAGGAAATAAATAATAACTTTATTATTGCCTCTAGGGCATATTTCCTTCAGTCTCCCACTTGCACTAGAGTCAATAATCTAGATTACACAATAATGATTCTAACACCCATGGAGTCTTGGTGCTGATCATGTTTTGCTCGTGAGAGAGTTTTAGTCAATGGGTCTGCAACATTCAGATCCGTATGTATCTTGCAAATCTCTATGTCTCCCACCTGTACTTGGTCACGGATGGAATTGAAGCGTCTCTTGATGTGCTTGGCTCTCTTGTGAATTCTGGATTCCTTTGCCAAGGCAATTGCACTAGTATTGTCACAAAAGATTTTCATTGGACCGGATGCACTAGGTATGACACCTAGATCGGATATGAACTCCTTCATCCAGACTCATTCATTTGCTGCTCCCGAAGCAGCTATGTACTTCGCTTCGCACGTAGATCCCGCCACGACGCTTTGCTTAGAACTTCACCAACTGACAGCTCCACCGTTCAATATAAACACGTATCCGGTTTGCAATTTAGAATCGTCCAGATCAGTGTCAAAGCTTGCATTGACATAACCATTTACGACGAGCTCTTTGTCACCTCCATAAACGAGAAACATATCCTTAGTCCTTTTCAGGTATTTCAGGATGTTCTTGACCGTTGTCCAGTGATCCACTCCTGGATTACTTTGGTACCTCCCTGCTAAACTAATAGCAAGGCAAACATCAGGTCTGGTACACAGCATTGCATACATGATAGAGCCTATGGCTGACGCATAGGGAACAATTTTCATTTTCTCTCTATCTTCTGAAGTGGTCGGGCATTGAGTCTGACTCAACTTCACACCTTGTAACACAGGCAAGAACCCTTTCTTTGCTTGATCCATTTTGAAATTTTTCAAAACTTTATCAAGGTATGTGCTTTGTGAAAGTCCAATTAAGTGTCTTGATCTATCTCTATAGATCTTGATGCCCAATATATAAGCAGCTTCACCGAGGTCTTTCATTGAAAAACTCTTATTCAAGTATCCTTTTATGCTATCCAGAAATTCTATATCATTTCCAATCAATAATATGTCATCTACATATAGTATTAGAAATGCTACAGAGCTCCCACTCACTTTCTTATAAATATAGGCTTCTCCAAAAGTCTATATAAAACCATATGCTTTGATCACACTATCAAAACGTTTATTCCCACTCCGAGAGGCTTGCACTAGTCCATAAATGGACCGCTAGAGCTTGCACACTTTGTTAGCACCTTTTGGATCGACAAAACCTTCTGGTTGCATCATATACAACTCTTCTTCCAGAAATCATGCAGTTTTGACATCCATTTGCCAAATTTCATAATCATAAAATGCGGCAATTGCTAACATGATTCGGGCAGACTTAAGCATCGCTACGGGTGAGAAAGTCTCATCGTAGTCAACTCCTTGAACTTGTCGAAAACCTTTCGCAACAAGTCGAGCTTTGTAGACAGTAACATTACCGTCAGCGTCAGTCTTCTTCTTGAAGATCCATTTATTCTCGATGGCTTGCCGATCATCGGGCAAGTCAACCAAAGTCCACACTTTGTTCTCATACATGGATTCCGTCTCAGATTTCATGGCCTCGAGCCATTTTGCGGAATCTGGGCTCATCATTGATTCCTCATAGTTTGTAGGTTCGCCATGCTCAAGTAACATGACCTCCAGAATAGGATTACCGTACCACTCTGGCGCGGATCTTATTCTGGTTGACGTACGAGGTTCGGTAGTAACTTGATCTGAAGTTTCTTAATCAATATCATTAGCTTCCTCACTAATTGGTGTAGGTGTCACAGAAACCAGTTTCTGTGATGAACTACTTTCCAATAAGGGAGAAGGTACAGTTACCTCATCAGGTTCTACTTTCCTCCTACTCACTTCTTTCGAGAGAAACTCCTTCTCTAGAAAGGATCCATTTTTAGCAACAAATGTCTTGCCTTCGGCTCTGTGATAGAAGGTGTACCCAACAGTCTCTTTTGGGTATCCTATGAAGACATATTTCTCCGATTTGGGCTCGAGCTTATCAGGTTGAAGCTGTTTCAAATAAGCATCGCATCCCCAAATTTTAAGAAATGAAAACTTTGGTTTCTTGCCAAACCACAGTTCATAAGGCGTCGTATCAACGGATTTAGATGGTGCCCTGTTTAACGTGAATGCAGCCGTCTCTAAAGCATAACCCCAAAACGATAGCGGTAAATCAGTAAGAGACATCATAGGTCGCATCATATCTAATAAAGTGCGGTTACGACGTTCGGACACACCATTATGCTGTGGTGTTCCGGGTGGCGTGAATTGCCAAACTATTCCGCATTGTTTCAAATGAAGACGAAACTCGTAACTCAAATATTCTCCTCCACGATCAGATCGTAGAAACTTTACTTTCTTGTTACGATGATTTTCTACTTCACTCTGAAATTCTTTGAACTTTTCAAATGTTTCAGACTTATGTTACATTAAGTAGATATACCCATATCTGCTCAAATCATCTGTGATGGTGAGAAAATAATGATACCCGCCGCGAGCCTCAATATTCATCGGACCACATACATTAGAATGTATGATTTCCAACAAATCAGTTGCTCGCTCCATTGTTCCGGAGAACGGCGTTTTAGTCATCTTTCCCATAAGGCATGGTTCACAAGTACCAAGTGATTCATAATCAAGTGATTCCAAAAATCCATTCGTATGGAGTTTCTTCATGCACTTTACACCAATATGACCTAAACGGCAGTGCCACAAATAAGTTGCACTATCATTATCAACTCTGCATCTTTTGGCTTCAACATTATGAATATGTGTATCACTACAATCGAGATTCAACAAAAATAGACCACTCTTCAAGGGTGCATGACCATAAAAGATATTACTCATATAAATAGAACAACCATTATTCTCAGATTTAAATGAATAACTGTCTTGCATCAAACAAGATCTAGATATAATGTTCATGCTTAACGCTGGCACCAAATAACAATTATTTAGGTCTAATACTAATCTCAAAGGTAGATGTAGAGGTAGCGTGCCGACCGCGATCACATCGACTTTGGAACCATTTCCCACGCGCATCGTCACCTCGTCCTTAGCCATTCTTCGCTTAATCCGTAGTCCCTGTTTCGAGTTGCAAATGTTAGCAACAGAACCAGTATCAAATACCCAGGTGCTACTGCGAGCTTTAGTAAGGTACACATCAATAACATGTATATCACATATACCTTTGTTCACCTTGCCATCCTTCTTATCCGCCAAATACTTGGGGCAGTTTCGCTTCCAGTGACCAGGCCCTTTGCAGTAGAAGCACTCAGTCTCAGGCTTAGGTCCAGACTTGGGTTTCTTCTCTTGAGCAACAACTTGTTTGCCGTTCTTCTTGAAGTTCCCCTTCTTCTTCCCTTTACCCTTTTTTCTTGAAACTGGTGGTCTTATTGACCATCAACACTTGATGCTCCTTCTTGATTTCTACCTCCGCAACCTTTAGCATCGCAAAGAGCTCGGGAATTGTCTTTTCCATCCCTTGCATATTATAGTTCATCACGGAGCTCTTGTAGCTTGGTGGTAGTGATTGAAGAATTCTGTCAATGACACTATCATCAGGAAGATTAACTCCCAGTTGAATCAAGTGATTATTATACCCAGACATTTTGAGTATATGTTCACTGACAGAACTATTCTCCTCCATCTTGCAGCTATAGAACTTATTGGAGACTTCATATCTCTCAGTCCGGGCATTTGCTTGAAATATTAACTTCAACTCTTGAAACATCTCATATGCTCCATGATGTTCAAAACATCATTGAAGTCCCAGTTCTAAGCCATAAAGCATGGACACTGAACTATCGAGTAGTCATCAGCTTTGCTCTGCCAGACGTTCACAACGTCCGGCGTTGCTCCTGCAGCGGGTCTTGCACCTAGCGGTGCTTCCAGGACGTAATTCTTCTGTGCAGCAATGAGGATAATCCTCAAGTTACGGACCCAGTCCTTGTAATTGCTACCATCATCTTTCAACTTAGCTTTCTCAAGGAACGCATTAAAATTCAGTGGAACAACAGCACGGGCCATCTATCTACAACAACATAGACAAGCAAAATACTATCACGTACAAAGTTCATGATAAATTAAAGTTCAATTAATCAAATTACTTAAGAACTCCCACTTAGACAAACATCCCTCTAATCATCTAAGTGATCACGTGATCCAAATCAACTAAACCAGTTCCGATCATCACGTGAAATGGAGTAGTTTTCAATGGTGAACATCACTATGTTGATCATATCTACTATATGATTCACGCTCGACCTTTTGGTCTTAGTGTTTCGAGGCCATATCTGCATATGGTAGGCTCGTCAAGTTTAACCCGAGTATTTCTGCGTGTGCAAAACTGGCTTGCACCCGTTGTATGTGAACGTAGAGCTTATCACACCAGATCATCACGTGGTGTCTCGGCACGATGAACTTTGGCAACGGTGCATACTCAGGGAGAACACTTATACCTTGATATTTAGTGAGAGATCATCTTATAATGCTACCGTCAATCAAAGCAAAATAAGATGCATAAAAGATAAACATCACATGCAATCAATATAAGTGATATGATATGGCCATCATCATCTTGTGCCTTTGATCTCCATCTCCAAAGCACCGTCATGATCACCATCGTCACCGTCGTGACACCTTGATCTCCATCGTAGCATCGTTGTCGTCTCGCCAACTATTGCTTCTACGACTATCGCTACCGCTTAGTGATAAAGTAAAGCAATTACAGGGAGATTGCATTGCATATAATAAAGGGACAACCATATGGCTCCTGCTAGTTGCTGATAACTCTGTTACAAAACATAATCGTCTCATACAATAAAATTTAGCATCATGTCTTGACCATATCACATCACAACATGCCCTGCAAAAACAAGTGACGTCCTCTACTTTGTTGTTGCAAGTTTTACGTGGCTGCTATGGGCTGAGCAAGAACCGTTCTTACCTACGCATCAAAACCACAACGATATTTTGTCAAGTTAGTGTTGTTTTAACCTTCAACAAGGACCAGGCGTAGCCACACTCAATTCAAGTAAAGTTGGAGAAACTGACACCCGCCATCCACCTATGTGCAAAGCACGTCGGTAGAACCAGTCTCGTGTAAGCGTACGCGTATTGTCGGTCCGGGCCGTTTCATCCAACAATACCGCCAAATCAAAGTATGACATGCTGGTAAGCAGTATGACTTGTATCGCCCACAACTCACTTGTGTTCTACTCGTGCATATAACATCTACGCATAAACCTGGCTCGGATGCCACTGTTGAGGAACGTAGCAATTTCAAAAAAATTCCTACGCACAGGCAAGATCATGGTGATGCATAGCAGCAAGAGGGGAGAGTGTCATCCATGTACCCTTGTAGACCGTAAGCGGAAGCGTTATGACAACGCAGTTGATGTAGTCGTACGTCTTCATGATCGACCGATCCTAGTACCGAACGTACGGCACCTCCGCGATCTGCACACGTTCAGCTCAGTGACGTCCCATGAACTCACGATCCAGTAGAGCTTCGAGGAAGAGTTCCCTCAGCATGACAGCGTGATGACGGTGTTGATGAAGCTACCAACGTAGGGCTTCGCCTAAGCACCGCTACGATATGACCGAGATGGATTATGGTGGAGGGGGGCACCGCACACGGCTAAAGATCAATGATCAACTTGTGTGTCTTGGGGTGCCCCCCACCGCCCCCATATATAAAGGAGCAAGGGGGGAGGCGGCCGGCCAAGGAGGAGGGCGCGCCAAAGGGGGAGTCCTACTCCCATCGGGAGTAGGACTCCTCCTTTCCTAGTAGGAGTAGGAGAAGGGGAAGAGGAGAGAGGGGGGAAGGAAAGGGGGGCGCAGCCCCCCTCCTTGTCCAATTCGGACTAGAGGGGGAGGGGGCGCGCGGCCTGCCCTGGCCGCCCTCCTCTTCTCCACTAGGGCCCGATAGGCCCATTACACTCCCCGGGGGGTTTCGGTAATCCCCGGTACTCCGGTCTATGTCCGAACTTGCCCGGAACACTTCTGAAGTCCAGTCATCCAATATATCGATCTTTATGTCTCGACCATTTTGAGACTCGTCGTCATGTCCGTGATCATATCCGTGACTCCGAACTACCTTTGGTACATCAAAACACATAAACTCATAATACCGATCATCACCGAACGTTAAGCGTGCGGACCCTAAGGGTTCGAGAACTATATAGACATGACTGAGACACGTCTCCGGTCAATAACCAATAGCGGAACCTGGATGCTCATATTGGCTCCTACGTATTCTACGAAGATCTTTATCGGTCAAACCGCATAACAACATACATTGTTCCCTTTGTCATCGGTATGTTATTTGCCCGAGATTCGATCGTCGGTATCTCAATACCTAGCTCAATCTCGTTACCGGTAAGTATCTTTACTCGTTCCGTAATGCATCATCCCGCAACTAACTCATTAGTCACATTGCTTGCAAGGCTTATAGTGATGTGCATTACCAAGAGGGCCCAGAGATACCTCTCCAACAATCGGAGTGACAAATCCTAATCTCAATCTATGCCAAGTCAACAAGTACCATCAGAGACACCTGTAGAGCACCTTTATAATCACCCAGTTACGTTTGGTAGCACACAAAGTGTTCCTCCGGTAATCGGGAGTTGCATAATCTCATAGTCATAGGAACATGTATATGTCATGAAGAAAGCAATAGCAGTAAACTAAAACGATCAAGTGCTAAGCTAACGGAATGGGTCAAGTCAATCACATCATTCCCCTAATGATGTGATCCCGTTTATCAAACGACAACTCATGTGTATGGTTAGGAAACCTTAACCATCTTTGATCAACGAGCTAGTCAAGTAGAGGCATACTAGTGACACTATTTTGTCTATGTATTCACACATGTATTATGTTTCCGGTTAATACAATTCTAGCATGAATAATAAACATTTATCATGAAATAAGGAAATAAATAATAACTTTATTGTTGCCTCTAGGGCATATTTCCTTCAGTTGCTAGGTTGAATTTTCTTCTTTAGACAGGAATGTTAAATATCTCAAAGGACACCAAGCCCTTTGCGATCTTCTGAAGAAATCCATTCTTCACAAAAATACCAGGAAGGAAGGTATTGGTTCCGGAAGGAAACTGAATGAAAATGGCACTTACTAGGAACCACATCAATATTCTCAAACTGTGTGGGTTCCTGCAAAGAGCAAAATGTTTGATCCAGCATTACTTTCGGGATACAACTCTCATATCCCTGAATATCTTGATGATGATTCCCTGGAAAATTATAAGTTGTTCAAGAATAAACGTGGTGATACTGTTGCTCGCTATGTTGGACCAAATAGCAGAAATGCCCCCCCCCCCAAAGAAAGCTATTTGGGTGCCTAAAAAACTATTGATACTTTTCATGTTTCTACTCGACTGACCATGCAGGCACAAAGAATTCGACAGAATGAGTATATGCATACCGCATACAATCACTATGCTCATTCATCTGGAAAGAATTTCAATGCTTATTCATTCAATTATACTCGCACCTCATCGAGTAACAAGTATGTTTATCGAAAGAAATCATATCCTGCTCGTTCATTTGTTTGGAAGCCACCTGCAAAGATGTGGGTGGTTAAGAAAGCATAATTCTTCTGCAGTACTATGTCTTCGGGTGAACTAAATGGATAATGGACAGTGGTTGCGCTAGTCATATGACCGGAGACAAGTCGTTGTTTGTCGAACCCAACTTAATTGCTTCTCAACTGAAGTATATTACTTTTGGTGACAACAACAAGGGATAGGTAACTGGGCTAGGTAAAATTGCTATATCCATGGACAAGTCCATTGATGATGTTTTACTTGTTCAATCTCTCGGATGCAATCTTATGTCAGTTGGCAAGCTATGTGACTTAGGCATGCTAGTTCTATTCTCTATATCCAAATGCATTGTCTTAATGGCCTCTAACAATTCCTTCGTGTTTAAGGGAATTAGAAAGGGTGATCTTTATATTGTGGATTTCTCTAAGGGCCCCTCAGTCCAAACTTGTTTGCTTGCAAAAGAAACCGAAGGATGGCTGTGGCACCGTAGACTTGGTCATGCAGGTATGAGAAAGTTGTAGACCCTGGTGAAGAAAAATCATCTTCGCGGCATTCCTGATGTAAAATTCGACAAGAATCGTCTCTGTGCTGCTTGTGAGGCTGGTAAATTGGCTAATAAACACCATTCATCCAAGTCAGTTATGACCACAACAAGACCACTGGAAATTCTTCATATGGATTTGATGACCCACAAGTATATGGGGTCAATTGTAGCCTTTTCGATAAGTAAGAGTGTCAAACCCAATGAGGAGCAGAAGGAAATGACAAGTGGTTTTCAACAAGGTATTCGTTGCCCATTAACAACCTTCGGGTTAGTACCTTTGGCATTATTTATTTTCATAGCTCCAGATCGATAAACCTCGTCGATAACATAGGGTCCTTCCCATTTGTAGAGGAGTTTTCTTGCAAAGAATCTGAAACAAGAGTTGTAAAAAAGGACATATTCTCCAACCTTGAACTCATGCTTTTGGATTCTTTTATCATGCCATGTTTTAACCTTTTCTTTGAATAACTTTGCATTTTCATAAGCTTGGGTTCTCCATTCATCTAATGAGCTAATATCAAATAACCTCTTTTCACCAGCAAGTTTGAAATCACAGTTGAGTTCTTTAATTGCCCAATATGCTTTATGTTCTAACTCAAGAGGCAAGTGACAAGCTTTTCCATAAAACATTTTATAAGGAGACATACCCATAGGATTTTTATATGTTGTTCTATAAGCCCAAAGTGCATCATTTAGTTTCTTAGACCAATTCTTTCGGGACCTATTGACAGTCTTTTGTAGGATTCGTTTTATTTCTCTATTGCTAAGTTCAACTTGACCACTACACTGAGGATGATAAGGTGATGCAATTCTACGGTTAACATCATACTTGGCAAGCATTTTACGGAAATCACCATGAATAAAGTGTGAACCACCATCAGTCATTAAATATCTAGGGACTCCAAACCTTGGGAAAATAACTTCCTTAAGCTTTTAATAGAGGCATCGTGATCAGCACTACTAGTTGGAATAGCTTCTACCCACATGGTAACATAATTAACAATAACCAAAATATGAGTATACCCATTAGAGGAAGGAAAAGGTCCCATGGAATCAAATCCCCAAACATCAAATGGTTCAACAACAAGTGAATAATTCATAGGGATTTCTTGACGCTTACTGGTATTACCTATTCTTTGACATTCATCACAAGATAAGACAAACTTACAGGCATCCTTGAAGAGAGTAGGCCAAAAAACCCAGATTGCAATACCTTATGAGCAGTTCTGTCTCCCGCATGATGTCCTCCATAAGATTTGGAGTGACATTTCCGTTGGATTTGTTCCTGTTGATGCTCAGGTACACAATGTCTAATAATACCATCTACTCCTTCTTTATAAAGATGTGGGTCATCCCAAAAGTAGTGTCTTAAATCATAGAATATTTTTTTCTTTTGTTGGTATGTATTTAGCAATAATATAATTAGCATAGTCAGCATACCAAGGTGTACTATTAGAAACATTTATAGCAGCTAACTGTTCATCAGGAAAGCTATCATTAATAGGTCGTGGGTCATCAAGAATATTTTCAAGCCTAGACAAGTTATTAGCTACGGGGTTCTCTGCTCCTTTCCTATCAGTGATATGCAAATCTCTTGTAGCAGAAGAACCCACCTAATGAGTCTAGGTTTAGCATCTTTCTTTTCCATAAGATATTTTATAGCAGCACGATCGGTGTGAACAGTCACTTTGGAATCAACAATGTAGGATCTAAATTTATCACAAGCAAACACCACTGCTAAGAATTCTTTTTCAGTAGTAGCATAATTTCGTTGAGCATTGTCTAGGGTTTTACTAGCATAATGGATAACATTTAATTTCTTATCAACTCTTTGTCCTAGAACATCACTGACAGCATAATCACTAGCATCACACATAATCTCAAAAGGCAATTCCAATCAGGTGGTTGAACAACAAGTGCAGAAATTAAGGCTTTCTTGAGTGTTTCGAAGTCCTCCAGACAATCATCATCAAAAACAAAAGGAATATCTTTGATAAACCTCCTATAGAAACCAGCATGACCAAGGATACTATGAATACCTTTGATATCTTTAGGACATGGCATTTTCTCAATTGCATCAACCTTGGCTTTGTCCACTTCAATGCCTCTTTCAGAAATTTTATGGCCCAAAACAATACCTTCGTTAACCATAAAGTGGCATTTCTCCCAATTCAAGACAAGATTTGTTTGTTCACATCTCTGCAAAACTCGACCAAGATTACTTAAACAATCATCAAAAGACTTCCCATAAACAGAAAAGTCATCCATGAAAACCTCAATAATATTTTCACAAAAATCAGAGAATATAGCAGTCATACATCTTTGAAAGGTAGCAGGTGCATTACATAAACCAAAAGGCATATGTCTATAAGCATAAGCTCCAAAAGGACAAGTAAAAATGGTCTTTTCTTGATCAGGTTGTGAACAAGTATTTGTGAAAAACCAGAATATCCATCAAGGAAGCAAAAATGTGTGTGCTTAGATAGTCTTTCTAGCATTTGATCAATAAAAGGCAGAGGGTAATGATCTTTTCTAGTTGCTTTGTTTAATTTTCTATAATTAATTACCATTCTATAGCTTGTGACGATTCTTTGTGGAATAAGTTCATTCTTATCATTAGGAACAACAGTTATACCTCCCTTCTTAGGGGCACAATGAACAGGACTTACCATCTACTATCAGCTATAGGATAGATTATACCTACTTCCAGAAGTTTCAATATTTCCGTTCTTACCACTTCTTTCATCTTCGGATTTAATCGACGTTGGTGATCAACAACGGGTTTAGCATCAGGTTCCATATTAATCTTGTGCTGACATAGAGTGGGACTAATGCCCTTAAGATCATCAAGAGTATATCCAATAGCAACTCGATGCTTCCTTAGATCTTTCAACAATTTTTCTTCTTCATGTTTTGAAAGATTAGCACTAATAATAATAGGATATATCTTTTTCTCATCAAGATAAGCATATTTCAAAGTGTTTGGCAATTGTTTTAATTCAAACACAGGATCACCTTTGGGTGGAGGAGGACCTCCTAGAGTTTCAATAAGAAGATTGTGTTGAAGCAGAGGTTGTTGTTCGAACAAGATTCTATCTATTTCATCTCTTTCATGCATATGCAAATCATTTTCATGGTCTAGCAAATATTGTTCTAAAGGATCAGTAGGAGGTACAGCAAAATAAGCAAGACCAACAATTTCATCCTTACTAGGCAAATCTTTCTTATGAGGTTTTCTACTAAACTTGGAAAAATTAAATTCATGAGATTCATCACCAAAGCTAACACCGATAGTTTGTTTCTCACAATCTATTCTAGCATTGACGGTGTTCAAGAAAGGTCTACCAAAGATACTGTGACAAAAGTCATCCTGTGGGGAACCAAAAACAAGAAAATCAGTAGGGTATTTTATTTTCCCACACAAGACTTCAACATCTCTAAGAATCCCAATTGGTGATATAGTATCTCCATTGGCAAGTTTAATAGTAACATCTATGTCTTCTATTTCAGCGGGTGCTATTTCATTCTTAATTTCTTCATATAAGGAAAAAGGAATAGCGCTCACGCTAGCACATATATCACATAAACCATAATAACAATGATCTCCTCTCTTAACTGAGAGAACGTGCATGCCAACAACTGGTCTACGTTTATCTTTTTCATCGGGTTTGGCAATTCTAGCAGCTTCATCACAGAAGTAAATAACATGCCCATCAATATTATCGACCAAGAGATCTTTAACCGTAGCAACACTAGGTTCAACTTTGATTTGGTCAGCTGGTTTAGGTGTTCTAATATAACTTTGTTGTCCACAATTGAAACTTTAGCATGTTCTTTCATCCTAACAGGAAAAGGTGGTTTTTACATATAAGCAGTGGGAACAACTGGATCAACATTGTAAATGATACTTTCTTCTTTAGCTTTTACTGGTTCTTTAATTTCTTCTTTAATTGGTGGGTGATATTTAAACCACTTCTCCATAGGAAGATCAACATGAGTAGCAAAAGATTCACAAAAGGAAGATACTATTGTCGTGGGAATAAATCTGACAGTAAGAATAGGGGGTACGTATGAGGAGGCAAGGTCCTAGCTACGGTGAGTTTGTACACGCAAGTTTACAAGTTCAGGCCCCTCTCGAAGGAAGTAAAAGCCCTACGTCTCGGTGCCCTAAGGCTGTGTTGACTGGATATGCGTGAATGTTACAAGGGGTGCGAACCCTTGTGCCGTAGGAGGAGGGTGGCTTATATAGAGTGCACCAGGACCCTCTATGACCTCCGTTACACAGGGTTCAATGTGAGTTAAGATGGGGCGTTACTGGTAACGCCAGCCATAAATGATAATTAAGACTAAGAGTGAACGCCTGACCGTTGCCATCCTGGGATGACCTTAGATCTTCTACACACGGAGGGCTTCTTCATATGGTCGAGTAACCATGTTGTGGTCGAGTGGAATTGGGGTATCCGAGTGGAGTCTTCTGTCGAGTGAATTACTCTTTGGGGTGATTCCAGTCGGTATTCCTTGTTGGTCCTTAAATTTCTTTGACTGTAGGTCAGTGTCCTTGGGTGGGGTGTCTAGGTCAGGCCTAAAACCCTACCTAGGTACATGTCCTTGTCATTAGCCCCCGAATGGATTGACATCTGAGTGGAGAAAGGTTGAGGTTGATTCCGACTCAATTCAATGCTACGGAGGCATCTCATTGAGGTCTGGGAAGTACATTGGTACCCTCAATCTTGATCTGGTTGGCTCGATCGAATCTGATAGCTTGAAGCTATCAAGTGAATTGTCGGTGTCAAAACCGGCGGATCTCGGGTAGGGGGTCCCGAACTGTGCGTCTAGGCGGATGGTAACAGGAGACAAGGGACACGATGTTCTTACCCAGGTTCGGGCCCTCTCGATGGAGGTAAAACCCTACTCCTGCTTGATTGATATTGATGATATGGGTAGTACAAGAGTGGATCTACCACGAGATCAAGGAGGCTAAACCCTAGAAGCTAGCATGTTGTATGATTGTTGTTATGATTGTTATCCTACGGACTAAAACCCTCCGGTTTATATAGACACCGGTGAGGGCTAGGGTTACACAGAGTCGGTTACAATGGTAGGAGATCTACATATCCGTATTGCCAAGCTTGCCTTCCACGCCAAGGAAAGTCCCATCCGGACACGAGACGAAGTCTTCAATCTTGTATCTTCATAGTCTTGGAGTCCGGCCGACGATGATAGTTTGGCTATCCGAACACCCCCTAGTCCAGGACTCCCTCAGTAGCCCTTGAACCAGGCTTCAATGACGACGAGTCCGGCGCGCATATTGTCTTCGGCATTGCAAGGCGGGTTCCTCCTCCGAATAATTCATAGAAGATTGTGAACACCAGGATAGTGTCCGGCTCTGCAAAATAAATTCCACGTACCACCGTAGAGAGAATAATATTCACACAAGTTCAATCCGCTGACGTATTTTGTGGCGTGACGTCACACCACTACCAAGCCTTTACTTGAATCGTTTTTATTATGCCACCTCAGCGCGTTTAGCGAAGCGGTTTCCTTGGCACGTCTTGTCGAAGCAGAGATCGTGTTCCCCTTATTCCGGGATTCCCATCAATACGGACGTGGGTAGCCCAACCACGCCATTGATTGTGGCGCTTGGGAGATAAGCGAGTTTTACCAGGCCGGTGGGGACGTATAGCTTCGTCCGCCCATATATAAGGGGATAAGGATCCACCTCTTTTACCTACGCCTTCTTCCTCCTTTGCTTATCCATCTCCGCGCACTCGAGCTCCAGCGCCCAAGTCCGCACATCCCACCTCAACCTTCTCCAGCCATGTCCGGAGCGGGAGGCAAGTGGATAGCCTCCTCCATTACGGAGGGGCACATCGAGAAGCTGCGCGGCGCCGGATACCTATCCAGCGACATCGCGCACCGGCTGCCCGACGAGGGGCAGCTCATCCCCACCCCCAGGCCCCATGAGAGGGTCGTATTCCTTCCCCACTTCCTCCGCGGACTGGGCTTCCCACTCCACCCCTTCGTCCGGGGGATCATGTACTACTACGGCCTGGACTTCCATGATCTGGCTCCAAATTTCATCCTCAATATCTCGGCGTTTATCGTCGTGTGCGAGGCCTTCCTCTGCATCCAGCCCCACTTCGGCTTGTGGCTAAAGACCTTCAACGTCAAGCCGAAGGTTATGAAGGGCAGCCAAGCGGAGTGCGGAGGCGCCATGGTGGGCAAGATGCCCAACATCACTTGGCTTGAGGGTGCCTTCGTGGAATCCATCAAAGGGTGGCAATCGGGGTGGTTCTACATCACCGAGCCGCGTCACCCTAAATGGGCAGCGGCCCCCGAATTCAGATCTGGCATCCCTATGCATCTCACCTCCTGGAAAGAGAAGCGCTTGCTATGGGGTAGTTCGGAGGAGCTGACCGGACTCCAGTCCTGTCTCCAGACCCTGGTGAACAAGAAGCTTAAGCTCGTCAACGTGATCCAAGTCATGCTCGTCCGCCGGATTCTCCCCTGCCAGCAACGGGCCTTCAATTTGTGGGAGTTTGATCCGGCACAACACCGGACCTTGAGCGGGCTCTTCGACACGACGTACGAAGCTGCCTGGAGGGTGCTGTTCAAGGGCGGTGAAGCCCCCGCATCCGCAACCGAAGATCGCGGATTCAGCACGCAGCGCCCGGCCGGCGAGGTAAGCTATGTTATCCTTTATGGGACACTCATTTCTTCCATAGTTTGACTCTGTGTGGGATCTAAACTCCCAATACCTTTAACAGGACTGGCAGAAGACGTCCAGACAGGTTAACTATCTGGCTCCCCTTCCAGAAGACCCAGCGGACGCTCGTTTGACAGGGCTGCTGGTCCTGGCGCTGTATGTAGTGCCGGAGAAGAAGGCCAAGAAGAAGGCCACGGGAACCCGAAGGAGTTCCCGACGTCAGGTGATATCGGACTCATCGTCCGATGACTCCGAGGCAGACTCCTCCCACGAAGACGAGGAGGAGAAAATAGAGGGTTCTCCCCCAACGGGGGGAGAGAAGAAGAGGAAGGCCTCCCCAACGAGGGAGGCCGAAGGGTCCAAGAAGGGAAGGACCCTTCCCCCGGACCGCTCCGCCAACGTTGGCGACGGCAACGAGGAGTGGCCCTCAAGGGCCAAGCCCCTGGCGAGATCGTAAGTATCCGGACTCCTAGATAATTTATAATCTTTCTTTTTGCCACACAATGTCTTTCTAATGCCGCATACAACCTGTAGTCCGGCCAAGGACGATCTTGCCGCTTCGTCGAGCGGGTCCTTGGGCACGTCGGATATGGATTCTCTTCCGACCGCCTCAACCCCCCGTGACGCTGACGACGCCGAGGTGGGATCCCGGGAAGGGACCCGCTAGGAGGAGGAGGCCCCGGAGGTGCCACAAGGCCTCCCGGACTCTGCGCCGGACTCCGCACTGGAACCTGCAATGGTTCCGGAGTCCGGCGAGCGGCCCCTTCGTAAGAAGGGCAAGACTGTGACACCGGCGGCCTCTGTCCAACCGGAGGCGCCGGATGACTTGCTGGAGGCGCTCAACGGCGCTTCCATCAAAGAAGAACATCGCACTGTCATGAGTGCGGTGATTCAGAAGGTTCAGCTCGCCAAGAGCGGGCTGACCGAAGCCTGCAGCAGCCTTTTAACAGGCTTTGAGGTAAGAATTTTAAGATATGTAATATAATACCGCATAGATAGTAGCCCCTGATGCTCGGTTTGGTGCTGTGAAAGAATAGCCGGACTGAGGATCTAAAAAGATATACGCAGGAGTTCTTAAAAATATGTCAATATGGGATTGCAGGCTGCGCTGCTGACCTCTGCCACACTGACTGCGGAGGTCAATGCTTTGAAGCAGAGCCTCGAGCGGTCCGAGAGCGAGCTCGGCCATGCCAAGAAGCAGCTCGAGGACAAGGAAGGTGAGTAACACCGTATTAAATCTGTACCTTACAGAAAAGGATTTGGTTGCAAGAGAAATAACAAGGATAACGTGGGTACTACAGGGGCCACAAACGAGGTGGCGACCCTGAAGGAGGCGGTGTCTGCGGCCGAACGTAATGCGGCCGCGGAACGAGCCGCGAGAGAAGCAGGAGGCGCGGGTGGCGGCGGTACAGCAAGAGCTCCAGGCTCTCGTGGAAAAGCACGAGAGTTTGGAGCGTGACTCGAAGACTCGAGAGTCCGAGATTGCGTTGGCTCTTGAGAGTGCCAAAGCCGTTAAGGCCGAAGCCCACAAGGCCCTCCGGGAAATCGAGAATTTGAAGAAAAGAGCAGCGGGTAAGGCATTTTTCATGCAAAGCAAGCATGTGAATGTGAATTACCTATTACTTACCCGAATTCGGAGCTCTCTAGGAGCATTCGCAGATCTGCCCCGCAGCGTGTCCGATGCTGCCGCTTTCTACCGGGCCGAGGAGGGGAGCTCGATGGAGAAGGTCTTCTGGTCTCAGTATGCTGAGGCCGGACATCCGGTGCCCCCTAGCGACCAGCTGAAGCAGCTGGTCGAGCTCCACAAGGTGGCCGAACAGGCCATGAAGGGCCTCATAGTTCGGCTGTGGCCTGGGGAGGCCATGCCTGGGAGCTACTTCGGCCTGGTGCGGCGGCTGGTGGATGCGTGTCCCTGGGTTGAAGTCATCAAGCACTCCGCCTGCATTGAAGGTGCCCGTCGGGCCCTTGCCCGTGCAAAGGTGCACTAGGGCAGGATGGACGCTGAGAAGCTTGTGACGGACGCGCCACCGGCGGGCAAGGAGTATCGCACGCCCGAAATGTATTATAAGAGTGTTCTCAAGGGTGCCCGCATGATTGCGGGTGAGTGCTCCAAAGATGTAAAATTTGAGTAGACTCGCATTTTGTTATCCTGTGCGCTGAAAACTTTGTTCATATGCGCTAAGCAACGCTTGTTAATTTAAAATATTACCTTCTGTGCGGCCGTTTATCAAATCTGAGAGATGGCAAGTCGTCGGCTTCAGCCCCCATGCCACTAGTGCTGGGGTGTTCGGGATAAACTTGAGCGCTCTTGTTCCCATGTTTGGGTCCATCTAGGGAGGCGCGCAACACAACGAACAAGGCAACCGGACTTATAATGCTTGAACACTCTCACTTAGCCATAGAATTCTATAATTTTAAATTTCGGCGAAGCCCCTAGTGTTCGGAAGACCGAGTTCGGGGCGCTATCCACACCTGGGCTGGACAAAGCCGGTTCCTCGCTCTAAGCGGCATAAGTCTTTAGGGACTCAAAGAAACCTCTCGAACAGCGACCAGCTCTCGCTGTATCATGACGGTCAGTTTTAGCTTTCTCCACTGAGGCGCTCGCCCAGCTCAACCGGGGCGCAATCGCAGTGGTTCTCCCAGTGCTACCTTAGCCGATACAACGGAACATAAGGTACCAAAACATGGGAGCCGGGCAAACCCAACTATTGACCCAAGACATGATTCGGAGCCGATGCATATAATGCTATAAGTTCGGGGTGCCGCACTTGTGAAAGTGTTCGGACTTATCACACCATAATGTGGGGAACTTAAGCCACTGGTGTATTTAGCCGTACCAGAGTGTACGGATGCAACATGTCATAAATGAACATATGTATAAGAAAGAAATGCAATTATAAGCAAAAAGCGATGCATTGTTTATTCCAAAAATACAGCCATGAGTGCAGAACGATACAAATAGTGCGGTAAGCAAGGGATGGGACTATTAAACATGCCCCCTCCAGGGGTAGGCTGCAGAATGGTGTATAAAACAGATTTAATGCTCGTAATGGAGACCACCCGAGTGTTTGTCGTAGCCTTTCTCCTTCCCTGGCTGTTGCATCGTGAGTTCGGTAGATCTACTGCCGGACAGGGCCTCTAGTGAATGGAGTCCTGTGGATAAGAAAGAAAGAAGAAAAAAGATGACACACTTGGGAGCCCCTGGTGTGGTTGAGCCGCACCCTAGGCCTGTCGTGGTCGTGCCCCTCCCCCTATGCCCATGGTATCTCCAGAGCGTAATGATGTATGCGAAGGACCAGTCTTGCAATTTTGCAAGGGCAGGGGTTGGGGCCGCATTGCTACGCGTGCTCGGAACGTGCCTGGTGGTCTTGTTGTAGGTTACTCCGGGCGCGCTTAGCCGTGTCCGGTCGCTTAACGGCCGGACTCGAGAATTGCCTTAAGAGGCTGCTCTGTACTTCTGCCGCGAGAGCCGCTGTGTGTTCCTCCGTTCGGAGGGAGCGTTCAGTGTTTCCGTTGACCGTAATGACTCCTCGAGGGCCTGACATCTTGAGCTTGAGGTATGCGTAGTGCGGCACCGCGTTGAACTTTGCGAACGCGGTTCGTCCGACCAGAGCATGATAGCCTCTGCGAAATGGGACCATATTGAAGATTAACTCCTCGCTTGGGAAGTTATCCGGGGATCCGAAGACCACTTCCAGTGTAACTGAGCCTGTACAATTGGCCTCTACACTTGGTATGACGCCTTTGAAGGTCGTCTTTGTGGGTTTAATCCTTGAGGGGTCTATGCCCATCTTGCGCACTGTATCCTGATAAAGCAGGTTCAGGCTGCTGCTGCCGTCCATCAGGACTCTGGTGAGGTGGAATCCATCGATGATTGGGTCGAGAACCAATGTGGCGAATCCGCCATGGCGGATACTGGTGGGGTGGTCCCTTCGATCAAAAGTGATCGGGCAGGAGGACCATGGGTTGAACTTCGGGGCGACAGGCTCCATCGCGTACACGTCCCTGAGTGCACGCTTCCGCTCCCTCTTGGGTATGTGGGTTGCGTATATCATGTTCACCGTCCGCACTTGTTGGGGGAAACCTTTCTGTCCTCTATTGTTCGGCGGTCGGGTCTCTTCCTCGTCATCGCTATGCAGCCCCTTGTCATTGTTTTCGGCAATTAACTTGCCTGCCTGCTTGAATACCCAACAATCCCTGTTGGTGTGATTAGCTGGCTTTTCGGGGGTGCCGTGTATCTGGCACGAGCGGTCGAGTATTCGATCCAAATTGGACGGACCCGGAGTAGTTCTTTTGAATGGCTTTTTCCACTGACCGGGTTTGGAGCCTCTGAATCCGGCGTTGACTGCCGTATCCTCAGTGTTATCGCCGTTCACGTGGCGTTTGTTTTTGTTGCGACGCGACCTGCCATTGCGGTCCTTGTTATCTGGACTGCCAGAATTTTGGCTGAGGTTGTTACTGCGGGCTAGCCAGTTGTCCTCTCCTGCGCAGAAGCGGGTCATGAGTGATGTGAGGGCTGCCATGGATTTCGGCTTTTCCTGTCCTAGGTGTCGGGCAAGCCATTCGTCGCGGATGTTATGTTTGAAGGCTGCGAGGGCCTCTGCATCCGGACAGTCGACGATTTGATTTTTCATTGTTAAGAACCATGTCCAGAACTGTCTGGCTGATTCGTCTGGCTACTGAATTATGTGGCTTAGGTCATCGGCGTCTGGTGGTCACACATATGTGCCCTGGAAGTTGTCAAGGAATGCGGCTTCCAGGTCTTCCCAACACCCAATTGATTCTGCTGGCAAGCTGTTAAGCCAATGCCGAGCTGGTCCTTTAAGCTTGAGTGGGAGATATTTGATGGCGTGAAGATCGTCCCCGCGGGCCATGTGGATATGAAGGAGATAGTCTTCGATCAAACCGCGGGGTCTGTTGTGCCATCGTAGGATTCAATGTTCACGGGTTTAAACCCTTCGGGGATTTGATGATCCATTACTTCATCTGTAAAGCATAGTGGGTGTGCGGCACCTCTATATTGGGCTATATCACAACGTAGCTCCAGCGAGCTTTGTCTACTGTGCTTGGCCCGGCTGGAGTTGCTGTATCCAGCGCGATGGTCGTCGTCGCACATCGTGGGGCGCCCGCGCGATCCGTAGATCGATCTTGATTGTCTTGCCTTATCGTCCAATATGTCTCGCAAGTCCGGCGCATTCCCCCGTGGCTTCGTACTTTTCGAGCGGTGCCGGGGTACGGTTCTGATGGAGGGCCTAGAGGCCTCTCTGTCGCGGCCACGAGGTGGTCGGTCAGCCGTATTGTGCGCTAGTGATGCAGGTTTATATGCCTCCTCCTCTAATCGGGGGAGCAACTTGCGTTTGGGGTAGCTTTTGGAGGGGCGTTCGAGTTCATACTCTTCGGCCGCAAGGACTTCGGTCCATCTGTCGGCTAGCAGGTCTTGATCAGCTCTAAGCTGTTGCTGCTTTTTCTTTAGGCTGTTCGTCGTGGCCATTAGCCTGCGTTTGAAACGCTCTTGTTCGATGGGATCCTCGGGCACGACGAATTCGTCGTCATCGAGGCTTGCCTCGTCTCCGGAGGGAGGCATGTAATTATCGTCCTCTACCTCTTCGTCTGCCGCTCTCTCATGAGGGCTGGCTTCTCCGTCCTCCTGTGCTGAATCTTGCTGGAGGGGGTTGTCTTCGGCACTCTCTGGGGTGTTATTATCTCCGGTGCCGGAATCTCCATTCTTGCTGTGGCGGGATTTAGAGCGGCGCCGCTGACGCCGGCGCTTGGGCTGTTTCTTGGAGGAGTCTTCCTCCGCTGCTTCCTCGCCATTCTCATCCTTTGGGATGTACACCATATATATGTCATATGACGAGGTGGTTTTCCAGTGCCCCGTAGGCGCTGGTTCTTGGTCGTCTCCGGCATCGTCGTCCATACCGTCGATGTCTTCAGAGTCATAGTCTAGCATGTCGGTTAGATCGTCGACAGTGGCTACAAAGTGGGTGGTGGGTGGGCTTTGAATTTCTTCGTCGTCCGCATCCCAACCATCCTGACCGTAATTCGGCCAGGGCTCTCCTGATAGCGAGAGAGACTTTAGCGAATTCAGGATGTCGCCAAAAGGTGAGTGTTGAAAGATGTCCGGGCGGTGAACTCCATGATCGGCGCCCAATCAGATTCGATTGGAGGGGGCGCAGGAGGCTCGGAGTCCGGCAAGGAGTCTGGCACCTCGGAGTCACGAGCGTCACAAGGAACAAGGTCAGTATTCGGCTCCATCGCCGTAGGGGTAGCAGCCCCCAAGGCGGCGTCTAGCCACCCGTCCTCGATCTGGGCAGCCGGCTCCGAATTGAGGATCGGAGCGGACTCGTGTGCAGCCTCCAGGGCACTGTCCGGCAGCAGAGCTAAATCATGCCCATCGAGACAGTGCGGCGCGCTCGACTGTGGCTCGAATCCATCGAAGATCAAGTCTCCGCGGATGTCAGCTGTGAAGTTTAAACTTCCAAATCTGACCTGATGGCCGGGGGCGTAGCTTTTGATCTGCTCCAGATGGCCAAGCGAATTGGCCCGCAGTGCAAATCCGCCGAACATGAAGATCTGTCCGGGGAGAAAAGTCTCACCCTGGACTGCGTCGTTGTTGATGACCAAAGGAGCCATCGACCCTATCAGTGACGACACAGAGGAACTCTCAATGAAAGCACCAATGTCGGTGTCAATACCGGCGGATCTCGGGTAGGGGGTCCCGAACCGTGCGTCTAGGCGGATGGTAACAGGAGACAAGGGACACGATGTTTTTACCCAGGTTCGGGCCCTCTCGATGGAGGTAAAACCCTACTCCTGCTTGATTGATATTGATGATATGGGTAGTACAAGAGTGGATCTACCACGAGATCAAGGAGGCTAAACCCTAGAAGCTAGCCTGTGGTATGATTGTTGTTATGATTGTTGTCCTATGGACTAAAACCCTCCGGTTTATATAGACACCGGAGAGGGCTAGGGTTACACAGAGTCGGTTACAATGGTAGGAGATCTACATATCCGTATTGCCAAGCCACCTTCCATGCCAAGGAAAGTCCCATCCGGACACGGGACGAAGTCTTCAATCTTGTATCTTCATAGTCTTGGAGTCCGGCCGACGATGATAGTTCGGCTATCCGGACACCCCCTAGTCCAGGACTCCCTCATGAATAAATGCAGTAATCCTCCAAGTGGATTAGGACACGAAATCTTGGACGCAATTGACTGCTCTGCGGTTTCTGGATTTTACGAGATTCGAAATTTCAGAGAAGCGCGCCGGACGGGGCGTGGCGCGATAAGCGGAACGAATTGGACCGGGACGCCTCGATCTCCGTGCTGCCTTTTTTGCCATGTATCGGTCCTGTGCCTGTGATGGGATATGATTTGATCGCTGGGGAGCACTGGTCAGTCACTCGAAGTCAGCCTCATATAAGGTGTCGAAGCTGATGCGTGACACAATGCTTTCAATCGATCTCTATCCTCTCTTCTTCTCCGCCTTCGTTCTCCCTGCTCCTCACGCCTCTCCTCGGCCCTCTCAAGCTCCACACAATGGTGAAGGAGGAGACCACGACTCTGGAGCGCGCAAAGAAGGCATCGGCGGCGGTGAAGGGGAAGAAGACGGTGCGGGGTTCGTCGTCACATTCCGCTCTGCCGCCTGGCTGGATCCAGGGGGATTGGACTCGCTCGACGGTCTCGCAAGAGGACTTGGAGAACCTCGCTCATGACGGCCTAATTAAACCCGGGTCCTGGAGATTGCCTGGGGAGGAGTTTGAGCCACAGCTGCGCGATGGTGAGTGTGTTCTCCTCACCACCCACATTGAGCGTGGTTTTTCTTTGCCTCCGCACCCGTTCTTGCGAGGGTTCTTGAACTTCTTTGGGGATCAGGTTCATCATTTCACTCCAAACACTATCTTGTATCTTGCTTCTTTCATCTCCATGTGCAAAAATTTCTTGCCACCCACACTGGGGTCTTTTCAATCATATATTCACTTGTCAGTCTTAGACGATGAAGAAAGCTAACCTAGTCGACCAGGAAACACACGTGATCCAGATGTGCGGGGGGCTAGGGATCCAAACAAGGGGTAGGAGATGTTTCCCCTCTGTGACTTTTCCCGAATCCGTTAGAGGGTGGCAGTCGACCTGGTTCTACTGCAAGGATGTTCTGACTCCTGGTCAGTCGACTGGCCTCCCTCCTTTCACTCTAGAAAGACTCCAGTCTCCTTGATCGCTAGTGGTAGCCCCGGAGGAGAAAGAGGAAGTGCAGATGCTGGTTGCAGCTGTTGTTGAGTTGGTGAAGGAAGGAGTGACAGGGATGGACCTGTTGGAGGTGTATCTCAGTCGACGGATCCAGCATCCGTAATCTCGTCACCACCCTATGTGGATGTACTCGGGATCTGACGACACCGCTCGTACCCATCTGGAAGAGGTTGCCGAGAAGACGGTAGCTCAGTGGCTGTGGAGTGTTACTGGTAACAAGGACAACCCAAGGGGGGCCAGGAGGATTCTACCATTCGACGCCATCTGTGCTCCTGGAGAGGTCAGACTCGCCTATTCGAGTGATTTTTCTTTTTATCTTTGTCGAATGGTTGTTCTTGAATCCGACTCATATACACAACTGGCATTTTGTAGGTTTTCCCCAAGCTGCACTCGATGCCCAACGGAGAGGAATATCGGGAAGGGATGGACAGCGACAGTGAAGACAGTGACAACGAAGATGCCAAAGATAGTGTAGATGAGAGCGAGGACTCGAGCAGCAGCGACGAGGAAGTCGACTCACCGCCTCGTTCCGAGCATCGATCCAAATAGCAGCAAGACCCCACAGGGGGACAGGGCAAGGTTGCCACGTCGAGTGCCAAAGTTCCCAAGCGCACTCGCACGTCAACTCCTAAGCCGACTGAAAAGGCTCCAAAGCAAGCCAAAGTTGCTCCGCCCAAGCCTCGAAAGGCCTTGCCAAGGATCAAGGTGGTTGTGCCCGTGACATCAACATAAGCACTTCTTTCGTGTATTTTTCTGTGTTCTTCTGCAGACTCTTTGGCTTGTTTTGATCGAGTGAAATCTGAATTTTTCATCTGCGACCTCCATGGATATTGACAGACTGTGGTGATGCAGAAACAGCAGATGCGGTCACCTCTCGAGCGGGTAAGGCTTCATGACTTATCTGTGTTCTGTTAATAGATCTTCAGGGTCGACTGAAATTTCACCATGGAGTGTTTTGCAGCATCAGAGAATATCATTCAACTTCCTGATGATGGTGATGAGGATGAGCCTCCGAAGAATACTGGGAAGAAAGGTCGAAATTTGAGCAAGAGGGTGCGAGGGTCCAGGTGATCCAGCCAGTCAGTGATCCAGCACGGGCTTCTGTCTCCTTTGCCATTCCTTTGTCGAATGACCGGCCTTCTGCGTCAACTGCGCAAGCTCCAGAGCCATTGTACAAGTTCAAGCTCCTACTCCACCAGTACAGACATCTGCTCCATCATCTCATATGTTTGCTGCATACCCTGTCCCAGAGGACCAAGTAGGAGCTGCCAAGGAGGCCATGATTCAGGCAGGACTAATGATGGATCAACTGAAAGTGGTGTATGACGTCAGCAAGGCCGCATTCAACGCGAGCTCTGTTCTTCAAGCTAATGTCCAAGTAAGTGGAATTGTAAGTTAATTTTCGATTGATTTCTCTGTCTTGGCTTTTGCTCTGTTCAGACACACTCTCTGCAAAATGCTGCTTTATATTCGTAAGATGTTCATGCATCAAACTTGACTTTTGCAACTGGCACCTGTTCACCCAGTGGGTGTTTTACCTCTATAGTGTATCTTCTTCACTCGAGTCGACCAGGTCGAGTCGAGTGAAAAACTTTTGGTCCAGTGGGGGCACGCTAAGTGCACCCACTGGGTGTAGTCCCCAAGAGCGTCGTTGAATGTTTGATTCGGCGGGGGTCTTATTGAAATATTTGCTTGTAGCACTTCCACTCGACCTAGACAGGTCATGCCGAGTGGGAAATGAAACCAGTGGGGGCACGCTAAGTGCACCCACTGGGTGTAGTCCCCGAGACCACGGTCGACTGCGGGCAGTCGGCGGTGGTCTGTGAACCAATGATGTTTGCTTTTTTTTACTCCTTCCACTCGAGCTGGGATGATATGCTAAGTGGGAAATGAAACCAGTGGGGGCACGCTAAGTGGACCCACTAGGTGTAGTCCCCGAGACTTCTGTTGGATGTTTGATTCGGCAGCAGTCTTAGATCTCTTTTGCTATGTACTTGATTCTTGTATCTTTCCACTCGGAGGTAACTGTTGACTGACTTGTCCAACTGTTGTTTTGCAGAAATCTTGTGAGCTAGGGGCCCAATATGCCACTGTGGAGCAGGAGAAGACCAGTCTTAAGCTCCAGATGGAATAGGCCAAGGAGAGTTTGAAGAAGGCTCAGGAGGAAGTAGCAATCATGGGAGGTAACCACTTGCTGACTGCAAGCCTTGTCATTTTCCCTTTCTGTCCTTTGAACCGAGTAATTTCACTCGAACAGATGTGCGTAGTGAAAATCGTCAACTCCAAGCATGTCTAAGGAATGTTATTTCTTTAGTCAAAATGAAGCAGGCCCTGGAGTAAAAGGATCTTGACCTTGCTGCGGCGCAGAGGAATGCTCGTGAGAAGACTGAGCTTGCCGACCGGAAGTTGGCTTCAGTCAGAGAATTGGAAGATGAGAATGCTAAGCCGAAGAGTGCTGTTGATGAAGCAAAGAAGGAAAACGTGCAACTGAAGGATGAACAAGTGGCTCTGACCAAGAAGAGGGATGAACCAGAAGCTTATCTGACTGATCTTGCTCAAAAGATGTTCCTGAAGCTTGAAGGTATTTCCCTTCGATCGACTGAAAAACTTTCCTGCCATGTTGCTGTCGATTCACTAACTTTCCATGCTTGCAGAATTTTGTCATAACTTTGAGGAGGAAACCGGGCGGATCGAGACTAGACTAGACCTTATCAACTCCTGTGTCAAAGACGAAACTACCATGAACGTGCTGTGACTGGAGACTCGACTTGCAAACGTCTTGGACTACATCGCTGGCCTGAAAACCGCGATGTCTCAGGTCGACAAGGAGATCTGGCCACATGTTGTGCAACAGAATGACCTCGAGTCGCTGATATAACATCCCTGACCGAGTGCAGGCATGGAAGAAGTCAGCTGCGCGTTGTGGCGCTGATGTTGCTTTGTCCTTCATCCACGTTCGCTGTAGGGACGTCAAGGAAGAGAATCTGAAGGATCTTCAAGTAGCTAACACCAAGAAGCTTCAATTCCAATCCTTCATGAAGACCTTCATCGACGCATCCACTCGCATCGCAAATGGCATTGACTTGGATTCATTTGTTGAGCCAGCCAGCCCACCTCCCGACGAGTGAGAAACTTGATGACTTAATTTGCATCGGAATGCCGAGTGGATTTTGTAACCGTTAAAACTCCTTCGAGTCTGATGCTCGAGTACTTTCACTTGCAACTTCGAACCTTGCTATATTTATCCGAACTTGGTTGCTTTATTCGACCGCAGTTGCTTTGTTTCCACTGCTCTTTGGATTTTCTTGGTTTGAGTGGAGTGAGGGGGTTGCTCTACACTTGGAATTGACATTTTTGTTTCTGGTGCAGCCCAGAGCGCATCCAGACTTTGTACTTGTGGCGCAGCTTAGAGGGTGTCATACATTGTACTTGTCGTGCAGCTCAAAGTGCGTCACACGTTGTACTTGGGGCGCAGCTCAGAGCGCATCCAGACGTTGTACTTGTGGCGCAGCTCAGAGTGCGTCATACGTTGTACTTATGTTGCAGCTTAGAGTATGCTTGGAGTGTTCTTAACTTAGGCGAGTACGAGATCACAGCTAAGCCTCCGAGTGAGTGGGTCGCTCTTCACTCGGAGTGTTTTTGAACTTAGGCGAGTAAGGGGTCGCAGCTAAGCCCCCGAGTGAGAGGATTGCTCTTCACTCAGAGTATTTTTGAACTTAGGCGAGTACGGGGTTGCAGCTAAGCCTCCGAGTGAGAGGATCGCTCTTCACTTGGAGTATTTGTGAACATAGGCGAGTATGGGCTCGCAGCTAAGCCCCCGAGTGAGAGGATCGCTCTTCACTCAGAGTGTTTTTGAAACTTAGGCGAGTACGGGATCGCAGCTAAGCCCCCGAGTGAGAGGATCGCTCTTCACTCGGAGTGTTTTTGAAACTTAGGCGAGTACGGGATCACAGCTAAGCCCCCGAGTGAGAGGATCGCTCTCCACTCGGAGTGTTTTTGAAACTTAGGCGAGTACGGGATCACAGCTAAGCCCCCGAGTGAGAGGATCGCTCTTCACTCGGAGTATTTTGAACTTAGGCGAGTATGGGATCACAGCTAAGCCCCCGAGTGAGACGATCGCTCTTCACTCGAAGTGTTTTTGAAACTTAGGCGAGTATGGGATCGCAGCTAAGCCCCCGAGTGAGAGGATCGCTCTTCACTCGGAGTGTTTTTGAAACTTAGGCGAGTACGGGATCGTAGCTAAGCCCCCGAGTGAGAGGATCACTCTTCACTCGGAGTGTTTGAAACTTAGACGAGTATGGGATCGCAACTAAGCCCCCGAGTGAGAGGATTGCTCTTCACTCGGAGTGTTTTGAAACTTAGGCAAGTGCGGGATCACAGCTAAGCCCCCGAGTGAGAGGATCGCTCTTCACTCGGAGTATTTTTGAACTTAGGCGAGCACGGGATCGCAACTAAGCCCCCGAGTGAGAGGATCGCTCTTCACTCAGAGTGTTTTTGAAACTTAGGCGAGTACGGGATCACAACTAAGACCCCGAGTGAGAGCATCTCTCTCCACTCAGAGTGTTTTGAAACTTAGGCGAGTACGGGATCGCAGCTAAGCCCCCGAGTGAGAGGATCGCTCTTCACTCGGAGTGTTTTTGAAACTTAGACGAGTATGGGATCGCAGCTAAGCCCCCGAGTGAGAGGATCGATCTTCACTCAGAGTGTTTTTGAAACTTAGGCGAGTATAGGATCGCAGCTAAGCCCCCGAGTGAGAGGATCTCTCTTGACTCGGAGTGTTTTTGAACTTAGGCAAGTACGGGATCGCAGCTAAGCCCCCGAGTGGGAGGATTGCTCTTCACTCGGAGTGTTTTTGAAACTTAGGCAAGTATGAGATCGCAGCTAAGCCCCCGAGCGAGAGGATCACTCTTCACTCGGAGTGTTTTTGAAACTTAGGCGAGCGCTGGGTCGCAGCTAAGCCCCCGAATGAGAGGGTCGCTCTTCACTCGGAGTGTTTTTGGAACTTAGGCGAATCGGGTTCGCGGCTAAGCCCGTGGGTGAGAGGATTGCTCTTCACTCGGAGTGTTTTTGAACTTAGGTGAATCGGATTCAGGCTAAGCCACCCAGTGGGGGATTTGTAAAAACAATCAATTTGCCACTGCGGAAGTCATGTCTTTGATAAACAATCTGAAAAGTACTTCTTATTACATCTCGTCTATCCCTGTGTTCTTAGGTATAAAAATGACGAAGCAGATCTGCATTCCAAGCGCGCGGCTTGTCCTTCCTCTTGGTCACATTGTAAAGGCGATACACATCGTTGTGAAGTACCTTGGTGATGATGAAAGGGCCTTACCAGGCAGGAGCTAGCTTGTGAGGGCATTTCTGATCCACTCGAAGCACAAGATCTCCCTCCTGGAATGCTCGACCTCTGACATTTCGCGCATCGAATCGACGAAGATCTTGCTAATAAATAGTCGATCGGATCAAAGCCATCTCTCTTCCTCTTCCAGAAGGTCAAGAGTGTCTTGACGTGCTTGCTCGGCTTCGACTCTGAGAAGATTTCAACTCAGGGCGCATTGTGGAGCAGGTCACTCAGAAGCACTACTTCAAATCCATACACCATAAAGAAAGGAGTCTGACCAGTTGACCAATTGGGGGTCGTCCTTAGTCCCCAGAGAACAGAGGGTAGCTCCGTCACCCAAGCGCCTGCTGCATGCTTGAGGTCATCAATCGGGGTTTTAGCTCTTGCAGTATCAAACCATTGGCTCTTTCTGCTTGTCCATTCGACAACGGATGCGCTATGGATGCATAGTCGACCCGAGTGCCTTGGGAAGCACAGAAAGCTCTGAATTCATCGGAATCAAAGTTTGACCCATTATCTGTGATGATGCTATGCGGAACTCCATATCTGAATATCAGCTCTCTGATGAAAGTGATGGTTGTGCTTGAGTCGAGGTTCTTGATGGGTTTAACTTCAATCCACTTAGTGAACTTGTCGACTGCCACGAGCATATGGGTGAAGCCGCTTCTGCCAGTCCTCAAGGGCCCGACCATGTCGAGTCCCCAAACAACAAATGGCCAGACGAGTGGGATATTCTTCAAGGCTGATGCAAGTTTTGAGACATGTTTGAGTAAAACTGGCATCCTTCGTACTTCTCCACTATCTCCTTAGCCATTTCGTTTGCTCGCGGTTAATAGAATCCCGCTCGGTATGGTATGGCCACGATGGTCCGAGAGGACGCATGGTGACCACAGGTCCCCGAGTCAGTCTCATTTAGAATCAGTCGACCCTCTTCCAGAGTAATGCACCGTTGAGCTATGCTAGCCACACTTTCTCTGTAAATTTGATCACCTATCACCGTGAAGGCTTTGGATCTACGAACGATCTGCCGAGCTTCATCCTCATCCTCTAGGAGCTCTTGCCTAAGCAGATATGCAATGTACGTCACTGTCCAGTCGGGGATGATTACCAAAACCTCCATGATTAGGTCGACAACTGCTGGGACTTCAACTTTAGTCGGATTGGTTGAACTTATAGGTTGTGGGGGCTCCTCTGTAAAAGAATCTTCTTGAACCGACGGGGCGTGGAGATGGTCCAAGAATACATTACTAGGAATAGGCTTCCGAGTGGAGCCTATTTTAGCCAGATCATCAGCAGCCTGATTCTTGATTCGGGGTATGTGATGGAGCTCTAACCCTTCAAACTTCTTTTCTAACATTCTCACTGCATTGCAATATCCTGTCATGGTTGGGCTCCTGATATTCCATTCTTTCATCACTTGATTCACTACCAAATCTGAGTCGCCGTAGACCATTAGGCGATGGACACCGATTGAAATGGCCATACGCAACTCATACAAAAGTGCTTCGTATGCTTCATTATTGGAAGAATCAAAGTGAATCTGCAATACATAACTGAGCTTGTCACCTCTCGGGGATACCAAAACCACTCCAGCACCAGAACCATTCAACATCTTGGATTCGTCAAAGAACATGGTCCAGTGTTCCGAGTGGACTTGAGTCGGTTGTTGTTGCTCAGTCCACTCAGCCAAGAAATTTGCAATTGCCTAAGACTTAATAGCCTTCTTTGCTTCAAACTTTATATCAAGAGGAAGGAGTTCAATAGCCCACTTAGCCACTCTACCAGTTGCGTCTCGATTGTTCAAAATTTCTGACAATGGGGCGTCACTAACAACTGAAACCGAGTGATCTGTGAAGTACTATGCAACTTTCTTCGTTGTCATATAGATTCCATAGACAAGCTTATGGTAATGTGGGTACCTTTGCTTGGACGGAGTCAAAACTTCAGAAATGTAATACACTGGGCACTGAACTTTATAGGCTTTGCCTTCCTCCTCTCGCTCGACTGTGAGCACTGTGCTGACAACCTGTCCAGTGGCTGCAATATATAACAACAGAGGCTCCTTGCTGACTGGAGCAGCAAGCACTGGCTAGGTAGAAAGCAGGGCTTTGAGCTCTACAAATGCTGCTTCAGCTTCAGGAGTCCACTTGAATGTATCAGACTTTTTCATCAGTCGGTAAAGAGACAATGCCTTTTCACCGAGGCGAGAAATGAATCGACTGAGAGTAGCCAAGCAACCTGTAAACTTCTGAACATCATGTACGCGCACAGGGCGTTTCATTCGGACGATTGCTCCAATCTTTTCTGGGTTTGCGTCGATTCCTTGTTCGGAAACAAGAAAATGAGCAACTTCCCACCTGGAACTTTGAATGTGCACTTGGATGGATTCAACTTGTTGTCATATCTTCTTAGGTTGGCAAAGGTTTCAGCAAGGTCAGTCAGCAGGTCGAAACTCTTGCATGACTTGACCACGATATCATCCATGTATGCTTCCATGTTCCGACTGATTTGAGTGAGCAGACACTTCTGTGTCATGCGCATGAACGTGGCTCCAGCATTCTTCAGACCAGAAGGCATGGTTACATAGCAAAAACACCCAAATGGGGGTGATGAAGGCTGTTTTTATTTCGTCAGGCCCATACAGACGGATCTGATGGTACCCAGAATACGCATCCAAGAAGGACAAACGCTCACACCCTGCTATCGAGTCAACTATCTGATCGATGCGGGGAGAGGAAAATGATCTTTCGGGTAGGCCCGATTGATATGCTAGAAATCAATACACATACGATGTGAATCATCTTTCTGAGGGACCATGACGACGTTGGCGAGCCACTTGGGGTGGTAAATCTCGCGGATGAACTCGGCAGCAAGGAGCCGAGCTACCTCCTCGCTAATCGCCTTTCTCTTCTCAACAGCGGATAGTCAAAGATGCTCTTTGACTGGTTTTGCTTTCGGGTCGACACGCACATGGTGCTCAGCCAGCCCCCTGGGTACACCTGGCATGTGAGAAGGTTTCCATGCGAAGATGTCCCAGTTCTCACGGAGGAACTGGATGAGTGCGGCTTCCTATTTGCTGTCGAGTGTTGTCGATTTGTGAGCCGACGCTGCATTAGGGTCTTCCGGGTGGATGTGAACAGGCTTGGGCTCTCCAGCTGACCGAAATGCAGTTGAAGCAGGCTTCTTGGATTGCAGCAAATCACTCGAATCTACTTTTTTTGAACTCCTGCATCTCTACGGCTGCCATCTGTTCATCTGCAATCTTGTAACCCTTCTCAAGGCATTCTTCTGCTCTCTGTTTATTTCCTGTAACCATGATCACACCTTTGGGACCGGGCATCTTCAACTTGAGATATACGTAACATGGTCGAGCCATGAAACGAGCATATGCAGGCCTGCCCAGAATGGCGTGATAAGCACTCTGGAAATCTACCACCTCAAATGTCAACTTTTCCCCTTGGTAATTCTTGGAATCACCAAAAACCACATCAAGAGTAATCTGCCCGAGTGACTTTGCCTTTTTCCCAAGAATGACGTCGTGAGACTGCATGTTGCTCTCATTGAGCTTGGACATCGGAATGCCCATCCCTTCTAGGGTCATTGTCAGTCGGGTGCCCCCAATGACTGGGTCAACCACCAGCGCTTGCCGCCCAGGGGTAGCAATGTGCGCCGGGTGATCTGACTGGTCGAACGTAATGGGAGTCTTCAACCACTTCAAATATGTCAAAGTTGTTGGAGCAACCATATCCACTTCTCTGTTTATGACTTCCAGTCGACTTTTGCTTTCGACATCAGCAAAAATCATCAGGGTAGCATTGATCTGAGGGTAACCCTCCTCTACCTCCTTCTCATCTTCCTTATCAGACTCTTTCTCATTAGACTAATTCTCTCGGAAGCTCTGAATCAGAAGACGGCACTGCCGAGTGGCATGCTTCGGTTGAATCAGGTTTCCCTCCTCATCTTTCTTCATGTGTATGTAACACGGAAAATCCAGGACGTCCTGTCCTAACTGATCTTTCACCTTCTTGGGTTTCCACTGTGGCTTAGGTTTTTCTTTAAACTTTCCACCTCCTGCATTAAGGACTGCAGCCTTAGCAGGACCTATTGGTTCGGCTTTACGCTTCTGTTTCTGATTGGAATTCCCAGTTTCGGAGTCATGGACGACTATTTTCCCTTTGCCGTGGCAGAGTCGGTCCTCCACTTCACCATTGGCGCACTGACTGGCTATCTCCATCATTCTGGTCAGAGTCATATCTCCGGACCGACCAAACTTCAAGGTAAGCTTTCTGTACTTGACACCCTCTTTGAAGGCACAAACCGCCTGGTGATCTAACACATTTTCCACCGTATGATGAAGGGTGGTCCATCTCTAGATGAAATCTCACAAAGTCTCATTCGGTTTCTGAACACAGTGTTGCAATTCAATCAGCCTAGCAGGTCGCTTGCAAGTGCCCTCGAATGTTTTGATGAACACTCGAGCCAAATCATCCCAGCAGAAAATACTCCCAGGGGCTAACTGTGTCAACCAAGCTCTGGCCGGCCCCTCAAGCATCAAGGGGAGTTGTTTCATAGCTACATCATCATTGCCACCACCGATCTGCACAGCCACTCGGTAATCTTCCAGCTAGGTGTCCAGCTTCGATTCCCCAGTGAACTTACTCACACCCGCTACCAATCTAAAGTTGGGAGGGATCTCAGCTGATCGAATGGCCATACTGAAACATTCAGGTCAATAAATGAATGATCTGTTCCCACTCGGACGATCTCTGACCTGCCCTTCTCTGTTGGCTCAACCTCTGTCGACCAAAACCTTGTACAAGGAGTGATCTCGCATTGAATCCCTGCTCTCTTGGGTCGATCGGGGCTCTCCGCTCGTCACCATACGGGTTCCTATCATCATAACGCCGGGGCGCGTATGATCCGCCCCTTGTAGGGGGTGTAAGCACTCGACGGTGGTCATCACGGGAACCCTGACGATCAAATTGTCTATGGCCCTGCTCCAGGTACTGGTCCTGGTGGGGACCACTATCTTCTCGTCGCCTGGGTGACCTTGGACTATGTGCCGACTGAACAATGCCTACAACCACTGACCTGCTATGAATTCTGTTGCGCGACTGGGAAACGATAGAATTCTATTCCCCAGCGGCCTTAAGCAATGCACAGATCTGCTCTAAACCTCTTCCAGCTTCTGAACGCGATGGCCGAATTGACTCTGTTATGCGTGCTGCTGCTGTAATATTTTGAATCGTAGTTCGGTATACCTGAGTTTCAGTCGGAAACAGCCGTCTAGCCCATCGACTGGATTCGGGAATCCGCTAACGAGCCCGCTTGTTGAGTGCCTTCTGCAGATTGTCCAGGCGCGTACGCCCAGCCAAGGTGGCCAAGCGCGCAGCCTCCAAGGCCCGAGCCTTAGGGGTCTCCCCAATGATGGGGGTCTGGAGCGCCTGAACATTGCGTCGATGCAACTCTTCCCTCTGCTCCATGGTGAGGGCCTCGGGGACGTACTCCTCATGCCCTTGAGACGGGCTAGCGCATCGTTGCCTCCACTGTTGCGGTGAAATCTGGGCGGGCTGTGCTGGGAAGTGACCACGAGAACTTCTGTCCCTGGGTCATTGCTTTCGCATTTGGAGAGGGAATCAGAGTGACCAGCCGGCACATCGAATAGACCATAAAGAGATTCATCAGGCTCGATCGCCGCGCCTTGGGGGGTAGTCGATTGGCAAGCCACTGCATGCTTCACCCACCGCTGGAGCCGCGAACGGCCGGACCGCTTGCAACGGCGAACAACGGGGAGTGATGATGTCACCAGGGCCGACTGATACTGAGTTGACGGCTGTCGAAGAAGGACGTCGCAAACACTCGCACAGAAGTGCATCGCCCCGCAGACGGGGAGGACCTCGATGTTGAGGGGAGCTTCATGAAGCCAGGCGGAGTCGTCGGTGATGAAAACGAGCGCACCGAGACGGATCTCGTGGCCCAACGCCAAACCACCACCGAAAACCATGTTGTCAGAGAACGAAATACACAACCTCGCCGGAAGTCGCTTAGACGCCCGCCCCACGGTGGGCACAAACTGTCGTTGGAATAAATCTGACAGTAAGAATAGGGGGTACGTATGAGGAGGCAAGGTCCTAGCTATGGTGAGGTTGTACACACAAGTTTACGAGTTCAGGCCCTTCTCGGAGGAAGTAAGAGCCCTACGTCTCGGTGTCCTGAGGCTGTGTCGACTAGATATGCGTGAATGTTACAAGGGGTGTGAAACCTTGTGCCAGAGGAGGAGCGTGGCTTATATAGAGTGCACGAGGACCCTCTCTGACTTCCGTTAGACAGGGTTCGGTGTGAGTTAAGATGTTGCATTACTGGTAACGCCATAAATGATAATTAAGACTACAGAGTGAACGCCTGACCGTTGCCATCCTGGGATGATCTTCGATCTTCTACACACCGAGTGGTTCTTCATATGGTCGAGTAACCATGCTGTGGTTGAGTGGAATTGGGGTATCCAAGTGGAGTCTTCTGTCGAGTGAATTACACTTTGGGGGGATTCCAGTCGGTTTTCCTTGTTGGTCCTTAAGTGTCTTTGACTGTAGGTCAGTGTCCTTGGGTGGGGTGTCTAAGTCAGGCCTAAAACCCTACCCCAGGTGCATTTCCTCGTCAACTATCTCAGAGTCAAGTCCATATTTAGTGCTAAACTTTTGAAAAGCATCGGTATTCATAAAAGATTTAACACAATCAAACTTAGGTTCGATACCTGACTCTTTACCTTCGCCGACTTGCCAATCTTCAGAGTTGCGTTTAATTCTTTCTAAAAGATCCCACCAGAATTCAATAATCTTGTTGATAAAGGAACCAGTACAAGAAGTATCGAGCATGGATTGATCATTACGAGAAAGCCGAGCATAAAAATTCTGATTAATAACTTCTCTTGAGAGCTCATGATTGGGGCATGAATATAACATTACGAGAAAGCCGAGCATAAAAATTCTGATTAATAATTTCTCTTAAGAGCTCATGATTGGGGCATGAATATAACATTGAATTCAGCCTCCCCCAAGCTAGAGCGATACTTTCTCCTTCACAAGGCCAAAAATTATATATATAATTCCGATCACGATGAACTAGATGCATAGGATAATTTTTTTGATGGAATTCCAATTTCAACCGATTCTAGTTCCAAGATCCAATATCATCGTATAGCCTATACCATGTCAATGCCTTTCCCTTCAAAGATAAAGTGAAAATCTTCTTCTTAGCTTCATCTCCGGGTGATCCTACAAGCTTAAACAATCCACAAATTTCATCCACATATATCAAGTGCATATCAGGATGTTTGGTTCCATTTCCTGCTTAAAGATTAGCTAGCAGTTATTCTACCATACCCGAAGGAATTCCATATTCAATATTTTGAGTAGGTGCAGTAGGTTGAGGAGCAACTAATTGTGGTTCCGGTCGAGGTGAAGATACCCCGAACAAACCCCTCAAAGGATTGTTTTCCATAGTAGCAAGTGACAATAAATTTCTGCACATACTAATAGTGTTTCCTTACCAATTTTTACTTACCAAGAGCGCTTCACTCCCCGGCAACGGTGCCAGAAAATAGCCTTGATGACCCACAAGTATATGGGGTCAATTGTAGCCTTTTCAATAAGTAAGAGTGTCGAACCCAACGAGGAGCAGAAGGAAAGGACAAGTGGTTTTCAGCAAGGTAATGTCTGTAAGTGCTAAAATTGTAAGTAGGAGAGTAGTTTGATAGCAAGATAATTTGTAACGAGCAAGTAATGGTAGTAGTGAAAAAAATGCATCAAGGTAGCCCAATCCTTGTGAGGCAAGGACAGGCCAAAACGGTCTCTTATGATAAGCAAGGTGTTCTTGAGGGTACACGGGAATTTCATCTAGTCACTTTCATCATGTTGGCTTAATTCGTGTTTGCTACTTTGATAATTTGGTATGTGGGTGGAGCGGTGCTTAGGTGTTGTTCTTACTTGAAAAAACCTCCTACTTATGATTAAACCCCTCGCAAGCATCCGCAACTATGAGAAAAGTATTAAGAATAAATTCTAACCATAGCATTAAACTTTTGGATCCAATCGGTCCCTTACAGAATAGCGCATAAACTAGGGTTTAAGCTTATGTCATTCTCGCTATCCATCATCTAATAACTACTCCACAATGCATTCCCTTAGGCGCAAATATGGTGAAGTGTCATGTAGTCGATGTTCAGATGACACCACTAAGGGAATCACAAGATACATATCACCAAAATATCGAACACATATCAAGTTCATATGATTACTTGCAACATGATTTCTCCCGTGACCTCAAGAACAAAAGTAACTACTCACAAATGATAAACATGCTCAAGATCATAGGGGTATTAAATAGCATAATGGATCTGAACATATAATCTTCCACCAAATAAACCATATAGTAATCAACTACAAGATGTAATCAACACTACTAGTCACCCACAAGCACCAATCTATAGTTCCGATTGAACACAAGAGATGAACTAGGGTTTGAGATGAGATGGTGCTGTTGAAGATGTTGATGGAGATAGCCCTCCCCAAGATGGGAGAGTTGTTGGTGATGATTATGACAATGATTTCCCCCTCCGGGAGGGAAGTTCCCCCGTCGGAATCACTCCACCGAAGGGCAAAAGTGCTCTTGCCCAGGTTCCGCCTCAAGACGGTGGCGCTTCGTCCCGAAAGTCCTCTCCTTATTTTTCTAGGTCAAAATGACTTATGTACCAGAAGGGGGGAACCGGAGATGGGCCTGGGTGAGCACAACCCACCAGGGCGCGCTTGGGCTCCCTGGCGCGCCCAGGTGGGTTGTGCCCACCTGGCGGGCCCCCTCTAGTACTTATTGGCTCCAAAAATCCTCATTTATTCCATAAAAATTCCTCGTAAAGTTTCAGCTCATTTGGAGTTGTGCAGAATAGGTAGCCTAACGTAGCTTTTTTAGGTCCAGATTTCCAGCTGCCAGAATTCTCCCCCTTTGTGTGTACCTTGCATATTATGAGAGAAAAGGCATTAGAATTACTCCAAAAAGCATTATTATGCAACAAAACAACATAAATAACAGTAGGTAAACATGATGCAAAATGGACGTATCAGGATTTATTCGATCCTCAAAATATGCAAGCTTCGGTGGCAGTCACTATGGTCTAGTTATTGTTGATGATTTCTCTCGATACACTATGGTATTCTTTCTCGAAAACAAGACCTACACTCAAGATATCTTCAAAAGTTTCGCTAAGAAGGCCCAGAATGAATATGATGTGCGGATTAAGCATGTCAGCAGTGACAATGGAATTAAGTTCAAAAATTCTCATATTGCTGAATTTCTTGATGATCATGGTATTACCCATGAGTTCTCTGCTGCATACACCCCCCAACAGAATGGGGTTGTTGATAAAGAACATAACTCTCATTGAAATGGCGAGAACAATGCTCAGTCAGTATAAAACTCCCATTTGCTTCTAGCTGATGCTATTAACACTGCTTGTCATGTTATCAATCGTGTTTATCTTCAGAAGTTCCTTAAGAAAAGTTCATATGAGCTTATCACCGGCAAGAAACCGGATGTTTCTTATCTACGTGTTTTTAGTGCACCTTGTTACATTCTTGATATGCATCACTCTTCCAAGTTTAAACCTAAGGCACATGAAGGTTTTCCTCTCGGTTATGGCTCAAACTTTCATACGTATCGTTCCTATAACTCTCACCACATGAAAGTTATGGAAGTGGTAAATGTGCGGCTTGATGAATCTAACAACTCCCTAAAAGAGCACCTGCCAAATGTGATATATGAATCATTGATATCGGATGCTATTCGGCAAATGGCCATTGGGAGCGTCAATACTGTTGAAGGAAATGCACCTTAGTCCTCAGATGATGATGCTCCTATGACTCAAAGCAGAACTCGTCAAGCCACTGATGAAGCAAATGCTCCTCCGAATGAAAATGGCAATCAAAATCCAAATGCAATTGAAAATGGCAATCCTAAAGGGAATGACGATGCAAATACGGATGAAATGACAATGATCATCACGAAGATAATGCTCATCCCCGTGTGGCAAATCGAGTTGATCCTTCATTAATTCTCGATGAAATTGAGAATACAGGTTATTGACCCACAACTCATTCACGCACTCGTTTGGCTAACTACTGTGGCAGTTTCTCCTTTGTTTCATTGGCAGAACCTACCCAGTATGAAGAAGCCATGAATGATCCGGACTGGATGAATGCCATGCAAGAGGTGTTGGTGCAATTCAATTTAAATGATGTCTGGGAACTGGTTGACAAACGAAATCCCAAGAAGCACGGTATCATCAGCACAAAATGGCTTTTCCGCAATAAGCAAGATGAAAATGGTATTGTGGCGAGAAACAAAGCACGACTTGTTGCTCAAGAGTACACACAGGTAGAAGGTATTGATTTTGGTGAAACCTATGCTCCTGTTGCACACCTTGAGACAATTCGCATTCTTCTTGCTTATGCAAACTACAATGATATTCTGCTTTATCAAATGGATGTGAAAAGTGCTTTCCTCAATGGTAAAATTGATGAGGAAGTGTACGTTAGACAACAACCTTGCTTTAAACACCCTGAGTTTCCTAACAAAGTTTTTAGGTTGAAGAATGTCGGTGGGAAACAACACCAATGGGATCACTGAAATCCCTACTACAGTTGCGGGGCACGGGGATCATGAGAAGAGCGGGGCTAGCAGACAGCACAAAGGGGATTTACCTAGGTACGGGCCGCAAAGATGCGTAAAACCCTACGATCCTGCTTTGGTGGATGTATTTAGTGTTCTTGAGCTCTTGAACTAGCTCTAGGTGCTGCTAGGTTCGAAAGAGCCGAATCCTTCTCCAGTGCGCCATGGGCCTCCTTTTATAGGCAAAAGGGGCCGCCACAGTGGCACACAGGAGGTGGAAAGTGCTACAGCGCTATGACCTTATCGCTGGTATTATAGGACAAAGTGCATTTAATGCGAGGCTTAGGTGTCCCTTCACTTTATCAGGGATGGGGGCGAGGCCCGTCCTGTCCGTCGCCGCTCCTCCTTGTTTTGACACACGCCCTGGCCAGCGATGCATGCGGTGCCATGTAGGCAGGCAAGCAGCTAAGGTGGCGTGGCGGTGGAGCCTCCACGAAGGGCTGCATGTTACCACACAGGTGCCTACCCAACTGGTTGGGTCGGCAGCTGCATGCGAACGGCAGCGTAGACTTGGCTGGCGCAGGCCTGGTAGTGGCCCCGCTGGCGCGCTGGGTGAGGGTCTTGTCGGGTGGCCCGGCAACGATCTTGCCGGGTGGCCCGACAAGGGTCTTGCCGTGGTGCGCTGGCGTCCCCGGCAAGGATCTTGCCGGGGGTCTTTTGGGTTTCTTCGGTGAGGATCTTGGCGAGGATTGTTGCCCTCCTATCCTCATTTGATCTTGACTATTCTTTGTCTTCACAAAGATCTGCGTGCCACCACGGAGGTGCCTCCCGAGCCCTGTCCCAATGCGTTTATCTAGCGTTGGTGGGCTCAAAGGTGGCTCGCTCGGCTGGTGGGGGCGAGCTCCCCCGGCAAGGGTCTTGCCGGGGCCGCTGAGGCTGCCCCGACAAGGGTCCTTGCTGGGGAAACCTGCTTCGTCCATCCGATCTTTGTGGCCTTGGTCCTTGTCGTTGCTTTGTTTATCTTATGCCTTCGGCTTCTCTCTGGCTTCCCTTTCCCACCCTGTTATGCGTGGCCATGGTGGGTGGCTCTGACTACCCGTGCACAAGTAAAGGGGTCAAAAGGAGTGAGGGAGTCCTGGACTAGGGGGTGTCCGGATAGCCGGACTATCATCATCGGCCGGACTCCAAGACTATGAAGGTACTAGATTGAAGACTTCGTCCCGTGTCCGGATGGGACTTTCCTTGGCGTGGAAGGCAAGCTTGGAAATACGGATATGTAGATCTCCTACCATTGTAACCGACTCTGTGTAACCCTAGCCCTCTCCGGTGTCTATATAAACCGGAGGGTTTTAGTCCATAGGACAACAATCATACCACAGGCTAGCTTCTAGGGTTTAGCCTCCTTGATCTCGTGGTAGATCCACTCTTGTACTACCCATATCATCAATATATCAAGCAGGAGTAGGGTTTTACCTCCATCGAGAGGGACCGAACCTGGGTAAAAACATCGTGTCCCTTGTCTCCTGTTACCATCCGCCTAGACGCACGGTTCGGGACCCCCTACCCGAGATCCGCCGGTATTGACACTGACATTGGTGCTTTCATTGAGAGTTCCTCTGTGTCGTCACCTATAGGCTCGATGGCTCCTTCAATCATCAACAACGACGCAGTCCAGGGTGAGACTTTTCTCCCCGGACAGATCTTCGTGTTCGGCGGCTTTGCACTGCGGGCCAATTCGCTTGGCCATCTGGAGCAGATCGAAAGCTACGCCCCTGGCCATCAGGTCAGATTTGGAAGCCTAAACTTCACGGCTGACATCCGCGGAGACTTGATCTTCGACGGATTCGAGCCACAGCCGAGCGCGCCGCACTGTCACGAAGGGCATGATTTAGCTCTGCCGCCGGACAGTGCCCTGGAGGCCGCACATGAGTCCGCTCCGACCTCTAGTTCGGAGCCGACCGCGCAGATCGAGGACAGGTGGCTGGACACCGCCTCGGGAGCTGCGATCTGTACGGCGATGGAGCCGAATACTGACCTTGTCCCTCGTAAAGCTCGTGACTCTGAGGTGCCGGACTCCTCGCCGGACTCTGAACCTCCTGCGCCCCTACCAATGGAATCCGATTGGGCGCCGATCATGGAGTTTACCACCACGGACATCTTTCAGCACTCACCCTTTGGCGACATCCTGAATTCGCTAAAGCATCTCTCGTTATTAGGAGAGCCCTGCCCGGATTGCGGTCAGGACGGTTGGCATGCGGATGACGAAGAAATTCAAAACCCACCCACCACCCACTTTGTAGCCACTATCGACGATCTGAACGACATGCTAAACTACGACTCCGAAGACATCGACGGCATGGACGACGATGCTGGAGACAACAAAGAACCAGTGCCTACGGGGCACTGGAAAGCCACCTCAACTCATGATATATATATGGTGGACACCCCAAAAGGGAGCGATAATGAGGAACAACGGGACGCGGCGAAGGATAATTCCTCCGAAAAACAACCAAAATGGCGACGTAAGCGCCGCCCCAAGTCCCGCCTCGATAACAACAGCACTCATATTGACCCAGCCATAGAGCAGGGCAAACCAGTGGGCAACGAACATGCAACCAAGCAACCGTCCGAACAGGACGAATCGGATAATCAATCCATCCCCGGCGAAAACAGTAGTTCAGACGATCTCACGCCGGACACACCACCGGAGCATAAAAACCTTCACAAAAGGCTTGTCGCCACTGCAAGAAGCTTGAAGAAGCAGAAACTGAAGCTCAAAACAGCGGAAGACATACTCAGAATGAGGTGGAGCAAAGTACTCAAGACCGCGGACAAATATGGCAACAGCCACCAAACAAATAGCTACCCGAAGCGCAAGCTGCTGCCCGAATTCGACGAGGAGGCCATAGAGCCCCCACAGTCAAAAAGCAAAGAGGCCGCCTGGCTGGATAGACGACCAGATGACAGGCCAAGAGCGACAAGCGGCGCCGCACACTAGCCGGCACATGATCCTCGCAAAACAGATGGCCCGGTCAGGTCCATTTATGGGCCAAAAAAGAGGGGCCCAGGAAGCAACACAACACACCGAGTGTTCGAAGACAACGGCACACCCAAATACAGAGGCGCCGCACACCCACTATGTTTCACCGATGAGGTGCTGGATCATGAGTTTCCAGCGGGGTTCAAGCCTGTAAACTTAGAGGCATACGACGGAACAACAGACCCCGGAGTCTGGATTGAGGATTACATCCTGCACATACATATGGCTAGAGGAGACGATCTCCACGCCATAAAATATCTACCCCTCAAGCTCAAAGGGCCAGCTCGGCATTGGCTCAAAAGCCTCCTAGAAAATACCATTGGAAGTTGGGAAGAGCTCGAGGACGCGTTTAGAGCAAATTTTCAGGGGACTTATGTCCGCCCTCCGGATGCAGACGATTTAAGTCACATAACCCAATAGCCCGGAGAATCAGCGCGCAAATTCTGGAACAGGTTCCTCACCAAAAAGAACCAAATAGTCGACTGTCCGGACGCCGAAGCCTTAGCAGCTTTTAAACATAACGTCCGAGACGAATGGCTCGCCAGACACCTCGGCCAGGAAAAGCCAAGAACAATGGCCGCGCTAACAAGCCTCATGACCCGCTTTTGCGCGGGGGAAGACAGCTGGCTAGCAAGACGCAACACCAACGACCCGAGTACATCCGAGATCAGAGATGGACACGGAAAATCATGGCGCAGAAAGGACCAGCGCCGAAATAAAGAAAAGAGCCCAAAGAACACGACGGTCAACACCGGATTCAAAAGCTCGCGGCCGAACACCAAAACACTGCCTCTTAAGGACAACAGTGACGAGCTATCCAACTTAAACAAACTTTTGGATCGGATACGTCAAATCCACAGTACCCCCGGGAAGCCTACAAACCACACCCACCGAGATTGTTGGGTCTTCAAACAGTCCGGCCGACTCAACGCCGAACACAAGGGGCTCGACACGCCAAGCGAGGATGACGACGAACCCCACCAGTAGAGCGCCGGAAAACAAAAGACTTTCCCACAAGAAGTCAAAACAGTAAATTCACTTCACGTGATAATACAGAACAATAGTGTGGCACCCGCTAAAGTACGTGTCGCACGGTCCACCCCAGCGGAACCCCGAGATTGGATGTCAAAACCAATTACTTTCGACCACCTGGACTATTCCAGAAATATTCGGAACGCAGGATGGACTGCTCTGATATTGGATCCTATAATCGACGGACTACAATTTACACAAGTCCTAATGGATGGCGGCAGCGATTTAAACCTGCTATATCCAGACACAATCCGCAAGTTGGGGATAGACCCTACTAAAATTCGCCATAGCCGCACTTCCTTCAAAGGAGTGATGCCAGGCCCTTACGCCAAGTGCACGGGCTCCTTACTACTAGAAGTTGTGTTCGGATCACCCGACAACTTCCGTCACGAAAAGCTAATCTTCCATGTCGCCCCATTCAAAAGTAGCCATCAAGCACTATTGGGACGTGAAGCTTTCGCCCGCTTTAACGCAGTACCGCATTACGCGTCTCTTACACTTAAAATGCCCGGTCCACACGGCATCATCTCATTAATAGGTCGTTCAAGACACCGGACACGGCTAGACGAGTCCGGCATAAATAAACTAGGGGCTCCCTAGCCGCATACCCCTTCACAAGGGGCTGCGCGTACAAACACTAAAGAGCCACTAAAAGCTCAACTTTATTCATTCATTCATACTTTGCTTTCAATAAAGTTTTTGCATGATTTCTTTTCAAGCTAAGTTCCTCTCTTTTTACAGATGAACAACGTGTACACCTGTCCAGGATACGGCACAACAGAGACACAGGTGCAGACGTGCAGCAGGGACCCGTGGCAAGGATTCTTTTCAGATTAAGACCCTGCGTAAACCTTTCTTACTGTCTCTTGTTGATTCATATCCCATGGTTTTTTACCATAACCAATGAGGAGGCTGGCATTTTGGCATCGGCCGTGCCAGAAATTCTTGCTTGTACCTGGACACTATGGGCTTAGGGCATTGTTCTGCCCGTTATCATAAAGACCGAACACCTTAGGGAGTGTTCGGCGTCTCGAGTTAGGCCTTATATGCATCAGCTCCGAATCATGTCTTTGGTCAAATGTTGGGTTTGCCCGGCTCCTGTGTTTTGCTGCCTACGTTCCGTATCATCGGCTAACGCGGCACCAGGAGAACTACTGCGATTGTGCCCCGGTTCGGCCGGGCGAGCACCTCAGTAGAGAAAGCCGAAAATTGACTGTCATGATACAGTGAGAGACTGGTCAACCACTCGATTGACTACCGGAATGTTTAGAATTCCTCCGCTTTGACGAAGGACCGTTTCCCGGTCAGGCACATACGCGCCCCGAATTCAGAGAGCGCGGTGCCCCTAGGGGCTATATCGTAGCCCCACCCTCGAACTCCTATGGCTAAGTGAAAGTGATAAAGCATTATAGTCTGGTTGCCTCGTTTGCTACGCTACCACCTCCTTCACGGGACCAAGACGTTGGATTAAGTGTGAAAATGCGCTATTTTTGCAAACACCCCCGCACCATGTGCATGGGGGCTGAAGCCGAAGACTGCCATCTTTCAGGTTATACACAAGTATACATTAACGGCCGCACAGGAGATATCTCAATACTTGAACGCACAAGTATAAAAAGCACTTATATTATAAATATCGTTTTACAAATCATAAAAATCATTTAAACATGACATTCTTTGAGCACTGCGACTCTATTGCACGAGCACCCCGCAGAACTTCCCCAAAATAGTGCTCGGCGGGTAACCGGCTCTCGTCCGAACCCCGGGTTGCAACAGCGGTGGCATCCATCTCCGTCCAGTATGTGTTCACACGGGCGAGGGCCATCCATGCACCCTCTATGCAGGCCGACCGCTTCATCACTTTGATATGCGGCACCGCCCCAAGGAATTGCTGCAATAAGCCAAAATAACTCTTCGGCTTGGGCCTATCCGGCCAGATATGAGTCACTACATCCGTCATGGCAAGTCCGGACAATCTATTCAGCTCAGCCCACTCGGCCAGCCGATCGGTCAGCGCAAGTGAACGCTCCGGACTGTGGAATTGAGACCAAAAAAGCTCTTCCGTCTCGTGATCCTTTTGACTTCGGAAGTACACAATAGCATCTGCCGCACTCGCCGCTAAATCCATATAAGGATCCTCCGGACCCCACAGCTAGCCAAGCTGAGCATACTTCGGATCTGTGAACCTCCTGCGCAGCAGAAAAGGCTTGCCAGCCGCAATATCTCCGGCCTAGCGCAGCTCCTCCTTTATAGCCCTCATTGCAGAATGGGCATCCTTGGCTTCGGCGGTGGCCTTCTTCAGGCTTTCTTGCTCCGCTCGGCGTTCTTTTTCAAGAACCTCATAGCGGTCGGTAACATCTTTCAGCTTCACGGCCATTTCGGCCATCTCCTCCCTGCTTCGGCAGTGAGCAGCCCTTTCGGCTTCTTGCTCTTCGGCTGCCTTCGAGGCAGCCGCATCACTCCTCCTGGCCTGCTCCTTGGCTCGAGCAAGCTCTGCTCGAAGGTCCTCCACATCAGCGGCACCATCTGCATCGAACACACATGTTGTAAGGAGTGAGCTTCGGCTTCCTTACTAGGTGACCACGGAGAAACAACCTACCTTGCGACTCGTCAAGTCGCTTATTGACCAGCGCGATGTCCGCATCCGCAACATCGAGTTGCCGCCTTAGTTCAGCAACTCCATCAGTCCGGCTGGCCACCGGACTATCCGCCACCTTTGTAGGAATGGCGAGAATTAACACCTGAGATTATGATCCTCGGCACGCTGTCGCTTTCGACAACATACCGAGTCTCAGGGGCTACTATCTATACAGGGCACACTTTATGTGTAAAACTGTCAAAAGGTATGTCACCTTTATGTACCTCAAACCCCGCCAGCAAACTTCTGACGGCATCAAGCAGCCCGCCTTCGGCGGATGAAATTCTTCCAATCACCATACTCATCAATGTACGGTGATCTTCTGAGATAGATGCCCTCTCGAGCAGATCCCTCAGCTCCCCCGGCCGTACACCAGTTGGCGCCGAACTCTCTGGCCCGGCCGGACTCAGGGATACCCTCCGTGATGACACCTCAGGGTCGTCCGCCCCACCTGACGGTGCGGCAGATGGAGGCGTCTCGCTCTCCATCATCTCTGGACGAAGGTCCCCCGAAGACGAGCTCATCTGAGAAGGACGGAGATCTGAACTACAAGGTAAACACTTAGGTTATCCTCAGAAGCACAAATAGGGATATCCCTTATTACAAAACTCCCCTTTTTCTACTTATGGCTCGATGGAGGGCTGATTCCTTAGGGGAGATAGTGCGGACGGGGCCTCCCCAGACGCAGGACCCTCTGGTGAAGATCTCTTCCCCCGCTTCGAGGCCTTGGCCTCCGGGTTTCCGGAAGCGGTCCTCTTCTCCCCTTGGAAGGAGGGATTCTCGATCCCTCCTTTCTCGAAAGCCTCCTTGGTAGAGGTGGTAGCTTCTCTGCTTTCCCCTTCGCCTTCCTCCGAAGGCTTAACCTCCAGCATCTTGACCAACACGGGATCTGGCATGGTCTCCGGGAGGGGGGCCGGACACCGTATCAGTTTTGCTTGCGCTATCCACTCCTATTCAGAGGACAATTGGTTAAAAGGCAAATCCAAGAAATGCAAACGAATGGTATGTCCGGACACAGAGCTACTTACTTGTGTATCCGGGCGATTGCAGCTTAGGCCGGCGTCCTCGGTCAATTCCGGACACACCTCTTGTGATCCGAAGAACAATTTGTACATCTCCACGGGTGTCGTACCCATGAAGTGTTGGAGAATTCGTGGTCCCTCCGGATTGAACTCCCACAGCCGGAGAGGACGACGTTTGCAGGCAGAAGACGCCTAATCAGCATAACCTGCATCACCACGACCAGATCGATCTCCCTCTCTTGGAGGTCTTGAATCCGGTCCTGCAATAGGGGCACGTCCTTTGACGGCCCCCAGTTGAGCCCTTGGTTGACCCATGATATCAGCCGTCGTGGAGGTCCCGAGCGGAAGATGGGCGGCGGCTTCTGCCTGCTGCCCCTGGGAGCGGTAATATAAAACCACTCCTGTTGCCACAAGCCAAGCTCCTCTTGGAGACAGCCCTCGGGCCATGGAGCATCGGCCCTCCTGCTTACAACCGCCCCGCCGCACTCTACTTGGCGCCCCTCGATCATCTTTGGCTCCACGTTAAAGGTTTTAAGCCACAAACCGAAATGGGGGGTAGTGCGGAGGAAGGCCTCGCAGACGACAATGAATGACGAGATGTGGAGGATGGACTCCGGAGCCAGGTCATGGAATTCCAACCCATAGTAAAACATGAGCCCTCTCACAAAAGGATCCATCGGGAAGCCTAAACCCCGACGGAGGTGGGACACAAACACGACGCTTTCGCCGGGCTCGGGAGTGGGAATGACTTGCCCTTTGGCGGGCAACCTATGCGAAATCTCGTAAGTCAGGTACTTGGCTTCTCTCAACTTTAGCACGTCCTCTTCCGTGACGGAGGAGGGCATCCACCGGCCCTGTAGGTCGAAGCCGGACATTGCCAAAAGTCCGAAGCGCTCGAATCTGGGGCTCTGGGTGTTGGAACTCGGGGCGAAGGGCAGATTCGATTGAGGATTGAAGAAAAACGAGCCTTGGTCCCATTATAAAGAGGGAGAATACCAAGAGCCGTCCCCATGACCGTTTGGGACTCGCCTTCGATAGAGGAGGCGTGGCAACGGGCGCGGTTGGGTTACCCACGTCCGTATTGATGGGAATCCCGGAATAAGGGGAACACGATCTCTGCTTCGACAAGACGTGCCAAGGAGACCGCTTCGCTAAACGCGCCGAGGTGGTAAAATAAAAACGATTCGAGTAAAGGCTTGGTAGTGGTGTGACGTCACGCCACAAAATACATCAGCAGATTGAGCTTGTGTACATATTATTCTCTCTACGGTAGTATGTGGAATTTATTTTGCAGAGCCGGACACTATCCTGGTGTTCACAATCTTCTATGAATTAATTCGGAGGAGGAACCCACCTTGCAATGCCGAACAATATGCGCGCCGGACGCATCGTCATTGAAGCCTGGTTCAAGGGCTACTGAGGGAGTTCTGGACTAGGGGGTGTCCGGATAGCCGGACTATCATCATCGGTCGGACTCCAAGACTATGAAGATACAAGATTGAAGACTTCGTCCCATGTCCGGATGGGACTTTCCTTGGCGTGGAAGGCAAGCTTGGAAATACGGATATGTAGATCTCCTACCATTGTAACCGACTCTGTGTAACCCTAGCCCTCTCTGGTGACTATATAAACCGGAGGGTTTTAGTCCATAGGACGAACAACCATTACAACAATCATACCGTAGGCTAGCTTCTAGGGTTTAGCCTCCTTGATCTCGTGGTAGATCCACTCTTGTACTACCCATATCATCAATATCAATCAAGCAGGAGTAGGGTTTTACCTCCATCGAGAGGGCCCGAACCTGGGTAAAAACATCGTGTCCCTTGTCTCCTGTTGCCATCCGCCTAGACGGATAGTTCGGGACCCCCTACCCGAGATCCACCGGTTTTGACACCGACAAGGAGAGCCCCTACTTTTGTACACCGACAGGAGCCCCCGAGCCTGAGCCATACATAAGCACAGCACGTTGTTGGTCCAGGATCAGAATGGTGCACGGGCAGATGGGGCAGATTTTACCGCGGTAACTGCTCCGTCCGCTGCGCTTCCCCACGACCCGCATTGAACACGCGACGTGGTGGTCGTGTGCGCGGGCGTGACGTGGGAGGCATGCATGGGACAGCGTCCGCACACATGCGTCATATCGTAGTCAATGGGAAAGGAGGCGGCCCGCGCCTTCCCCATAAAAAGGAATAACCGTGGGCGCGCTGCTCACTTTACCCCCCCTCCCCCGCGCCTTTCTCCATTCTTAGAACCGCCGCCCCCTTTCTTCCTTCTTCTCGAGCCTCTCTTCCTTCGCCCCTCGCTGTCGTGCTTCTACCATCCCCTGCTCTTTCGCTTCTCGCAGCTGCCATGGCGCCCAAGTCCACAAAAAGCAAGGGAGCGGCGAAGGACACCGAGGTGACGGAGCAGCCGGAGAGCGAGCTGGTGGCGCGACGAGCGCAGTCCGCTTACTTCCCCTCGACGGTCGGCATGCCCGAGCTCCGGGAGATGTTCAAGGATATGTGGGGAGTGAAGACGGAGGGGAGAGAAGACGGGGCATCCAGCCACTCACGTAGTCCCTGCCACCGTCGGGCCCTCCCCAAACCGGTAACCCTTCTTCATCGACTATTTCTCCTGCGGGCTCTGTCCCCCCTTCTCTGATTTCTTCAAGGATATCATGCACACCTACGACTTTCGTCTCCTGGATTTCACCCCGAATGCCGTGGAGTGCATGGTCCTCTTCGCACATCTCTGCGAGGGCTTCGTTGGGGTGCACCCCAGCACGGCGCTCTTCGGCCATTACTTCTCCCCTCGGATCCAAAAAGGGGGCGCCATTGCTGGCTGCGTCGCCTAGATCCCGAGGGCCAAGGGGGCATACCCGGACGGCGCCACGAAGAAGAGGTGGGAAGAATGACGGGGCTGGTGGTGCTGGATTGAGGAGGAGGACCCGCCAGCATTCTGCGAGGTTTGCCAGAAGCCGCCAGTCCGTGGTGGCGATTGGGGCGACGTCGACGCCGACGACGCGAAGCTTACGGTCGCCACCACCAGGATTCTTCGGCTCACCCAGGCCGAGCTCACCCTCGAAATGATCGGGGCGGACTTCATCCGCCGCCGGATTGCCCCTCTGCATGACAATGGGAAGCCGGCCTGGCTCTTCGTGAACGCTGCCGACATCATGAGGCTCCGCCCCGGCCTCGACAACAACCTGACGGTGCTGAGGCAATCCCATCTTTGCCAACAGATCTACCAGCTTGAGGTTGACGACGAGGGCGAGGTCGGGCGGTCCGGCAAGCTTGCCAGGGCCGCCGCGAAGGCCGGCAAGGTCGACAAGGAGCCTGTTTTCAAGTTGCCGGCAGGAGTGGTCCCGCTAAGCAACAACTCTCGCCGGAACGAGATCATCGCCATGATGCCGCTCTTCAACACGCATGGCCTTGACCCGAACTGGGTTAGCCAGACGGGCTCGTGGTGCAGGAGTTCTTCGACACCTTGCATGAGGTGTATGTCACCGCCGAGCCGCGGCTTATCCAAGACACCTCTCCGGCGGAGCTGGACTATATCGCCGCCAGGGTGGAGGAGGCGAGGCTTGCTGAGGAGGAGGCAAAGCTCGTCAGGGAGGCTGGCAGCGCCGGTGGCATGGTGGACAAGGCCGCGGCGGAGGCGGAGGAGGGGGAGCTCGCCTGATGGGCAGCAGCCGTTGGGGAGGCCAACGGCGCCTACACCAGGGTTCCCCTTGTTGAAGACGCCGCCGACGGGTCGTCGGAGAAGGAGGGCGAGGGGGCAAAGACCGCGACTGTCGACCCTCCAATCGCCGGAAAAGGGCGGGTCCTGCGGCGGGCCATCTCCGGTGAGCCGGTCCGTCTTGACCGGGCCGCGCAGCCACGGCAAGCCCATGAAGCGCCCGTGCGCCAGACGAGGGCGGTGGCGATGAAGAAAACGGCAAAAGTCGTGGCATCAAAGAAGAAGACATCTGCTTCTTCATCGTCCAAGCGCACCTGGACGCCATCGCGTCCCCCCTCACCGGCAAACATCGGTGCGGGGATTGCGTTTGACTTCGGGCCTCTCATCCCGGAGATAGACCTCGGGCCTCTCAGCCCAGAGAGAAAAAGGAAAGCAACAGAGGAGGAGGAGGAGGAGGAAGAGAACGAAGAGTAAGCTTTTGCTTTCCTCCCTCATTCCTTACACCTCCCCTGATGGCGTTGCTCATTTGTCTCCATCTTGCATGGATGTGGAGATGCTGGCCCAGAGGATAAACAGGGCCAGAATTTCGGCGAGTGGCCAGCCCCCGGCAGGCACCTCCAGTACGCCACTGGTGGTGTCGAGCAGCCTGGACAGTAGCCCCCAGCCCAGCCCCCAGCGTAAGTCCATCATCCATCCCTTGTCAACATGCATAATGCATGACGCTTTGGTACTGACCCTGTCGTGGATGTAGGAGGGGAGCAACACCAAGGGGAGCCGCATGGGGCTTCTCCCATCGTGCCGCCCCCGTCGACCACGCCGCCCCGAGGGGTGTCCCCGGCAAGGGCACCAAGTGCCGAGGCCATGCACACGGAGGAGGGGGAGAACACGGGCGCCGGTGGCTTCGCCTCGACGCCAGACCTTGGCGGAGAAGGGACTTCCGCCTCATGGCCGGCACGAGTAAGCCACTCGCTCTCCACTTCTGCTTGCATTTTTTCTTTCCTCTTTTCCTTACTGGCTTTCGATCTTGGCTCCGCCCTGCCTCCTTCTTGGCATCCAGACCCCTCCTTAGAGGACGTCGATGCCGCCATCCAGGACGTCGCCATGGATGCCACGGCGGAGGCGGAGAAGATTGCTGCCGAGGAGAGCGCCAGGGGCGCCGCCGAGGATGCCGCTGATGTCTACTACACAACCTTCTTCTTGTAGACGTTGTTGGGCCTGCAAGTGCACAGGTTTGTAGGACAGTAGCAAATTTCCCTCAAGTGGATGACCTAAGGTTTATCAATCCATGGGAGGCGTAGGATGAAGATGGTCTCTCTCAAACAATCCTGCAACCAAATAACAAAGAGTCTCTTGTGTCCCCAACACACCCAATACAATGGTAAATTGTATAGGTGCACTAGTTCGGTGAAGAGATGGTGATACAAGTGCAATATGGATGGTAGATAAGTATTTGTAATCTGAAAATATAAAAACAGCAAGGTAACTAAAGATAAAAGTGAGCGTAAACGGTATTGCAATGGTAGGAAACAAGGCCTAGGGTTCATACTTTCACTAGTGCAAGTTCTCTCAACAATAATAACATAGATAGATCATATAATAATCCCTCAACATGCAACAAAGAGTCACTCCAAAGCCACTAATAGCGGAGAACAAACGTAGAGATTATGGTAGGGTACGACACCACCTCAAAGTTATTCTTTCGGATCGATCTATTAAAGAGTTCGTACTAGAATAACACCTTAAGACACAAATTAACCAAAACCCTAATGTCACCTAGATACTCCATTGTCACCTCAAGTATCAATGGGCATTGTCGTGGATTTGTCACGTCAGATGTCCTAGTGTAAGGACTTAGTCGCGAGGCCAACGCATCTATGTGGTAGCTTGAGAGGGGTTGAGCGGAATCGAGAGACGCAACACACAAGACGAGGATTTAGACAGCTTCGGGCCCCGGGAAACATCATCCGGTAAAAACCCTACATGTTGTTTGAGGCTAGGTCTCATTATCATCATGAGGGAGTCGCCATAAACCGGCTCTCCTCTTTGTGTCTAGCCCTAAGATTGTTTCTTGTTGCTTGTAGCTTGTCCCTCTTTGGGGAGCCCTGCCCCTCCTTATATATGTTGAAGGGGCAGGTTACATGTGGAGTCCTATTAGGATTAGGACTAGTCTATCTCTAATACAAACCGGATACAAGTCCAGATCTTAACTCCTTGTTAGACAAATATTCCTTATGCCTTTCCTCTTAAACCGGCCCACCATAGCGTGATCCGGCCTTCCATAAACCGCCTGTTGGGCCACCGGGTCTTGTCGCTCCTCTGACCCGCCTGCCGGATTACCAATGAATCTTAAACCGCCAGGTCCAAGTGGGTCGCCGGTGAATCTCCAAACTCTAGCCGGGTCATACATCTGGCGGCTTATACCGCGGGGTATATCCCCGACATTAGCCCCCAGTTTAATTTGGATTCATCCATGTTAAACTGATCTGCAACATAAACACAAGAACAAATTTGTGGGGTTGTGCTCCGGTTTAAATATTCTTGTAAACCGGCACTTGATCATCCTTAAATCCTTGTCATTTCTTCCCCCTAAAAAATCCGAGTCAATAGACCAGTTTCATAATCGATTTGCTTGCAGAAGATATTTTGTAAATAAAGAATCCATTTGACTTGGCCTTCAATGCTCTGACTTGACAAAAATATTAATCTCTAAAATATTCAACTGATATCCAGCCGGCTTGAAGATGTAAAACTTGCCGGTTTATGATTACCACCTTTGTCGGGTTATAAAAACTGATAATTCCGGGTCATGATTGTTGCCAACGCCGGTTCATGGTTGTTGCCAACGCCGATTCATGATTGTTGCCAACGCCGGTTCATGATTATTGATGACGCCGGGTTGCAGACATAGGGTCGTAATGATTGGTGACGCCGGGTCAATCCGGTTTGCTCAAAACAGAGAATTTGAAAATAGTCCTTCGATAATAATATAATACCTGTAGCCCCCAAGTCTTGAGCTGAACAAAGTGATGGCTTAAGACTTGCTTCAATATAAATACTGCCACTTGAGAAGAAATCCATGTTGTTCATCCCAGTCACTTAGTAAAAACTGAATACTCCATATTATGTAGCCCCCAAGTGTCGGGTTGTCCTGCTTGCAGCAACCTGGGACTTGTAATTGTCTTATACTCATAAAAACTTCAACCAGTGTAGCCCCCAAGGGCCGGGTCACTATGCAATAATTAGCAGGGACTTTGTAAATATAATCATGTAAACTTTGAACAGCAACGGTGTAGCCCCCAAGGGTCGGCTCAGTAAGATAATATTGAGCTGGGACTTGATATATACTTCAATGAAAATAACATCATATGATGTAACCCCCATCATGGGGCTTGAATCCATGTCCGCAAGGTTTAAGAGCCTTGTGCTTTACCAACTGAGTAGTGGACCCTTCAATGATAAATGAAAATTTGTGTACCTTGAATTGTTGACAGGAGCAATTGGTAGCTCCCAAGGGCCAGCTCATTACGATGTGATGAGTCGGGTCTTCAATAATATGAGCAAAAAATGACTTTGCATTAGTCCCCAAGTGTCATGGTGCATGCTTGCAGTGACATGAGACTTGCATGTAATCTCAATTTGAATAATGTAGCCCCCAGCGACTTTGAAAACCTCAATCATAATATTAATAACCATAATAAAAATCCAGCCATGTTGGCTATTCAAGATAATATAATCCGGTATGAAAACCTTATTCATCCAATATCATAATGAAAATTCAGCCAAGTTTGGCTATTTGAATAATATAACCCAATGATTTATGAGCGCATGATTCCAATGGCGCAATCCAAATATATACTGGCGACTTATAGTCGAAACCAGACCGGGTTAATAAACGACGGTGATTTATAATTATGCTATATTCAACCTGTTTCTGCATACAACAAGTTTAAAGTGTCCTGGCGGTTTACCGCCGGACGGGTCATAATGCCCAACATATAACCCAGGTTTATAAACAAGGTTGCACTTAAGAATAATCAAATATGAAATATATCATACCTGTGACATTGAATAACCTCATTGGTTTACTAACCTTTTGTAGTAAGGGTGATAACCCCAATCTTGAGTAATGATAACTCCTTTCATACTATGCCGGTTTATGATAAAACCGTACCGAGTTGTGATAAACACCGGTTTAACCATATATAATACTGGCGACTCGTAGTCAAACCAGACCGGGCTGATAGTCTCCGGATTATGATTTGATCATGTACTGACAACTTGTAATTGAAAGCCAAGCCGGGTTAATGGACACCGGTTTACTCCATAATAAGATGGTAACATAAAATCAAAAAATCAAACCGGGCAAATAGTCTCCGGATTAAGAATTGACCGTGTTCCGTCAATTGACAGTTTTGAACCGGTTTTAAAACGCTTGTCGGTTTTAAAAAACGCAACAAAATAATAGTCATTTAAGAAAAAGACTGAAGCAAAAGGCAATGATAAAACCGTTTGCAAGAAAGATGCTTTATTAAGCTGATCAGATGGTGTTACCATGGTCGGACAGGACCAAGCCCCCAATAGGTGTGGCGATGGTTCAACTCAGCCAGGTCCCCAAATGAAACCGTGGCATTTATGCCGATCAAAAGGCATGGCAATGGTTCGGGTTCGACCAAGCCCCCAAGTGATTATGTGGCCTTAGGCCGATCAAGAGGCATGACTGGTTCAGACTTGACCATGTCCCCAAGTGATCTAGTGGCTTTCGCCTATCAAAAGGTGTTGCATTGGTTCGGACGCGACCAAGCCCCCAAGCGATATTGTGGCATTGCGCCGATCAAGAGGTGTGACTATGGTTCAGACATGACCAAGCCCCCAAGTGATTATAACATGATAAGCCAATAAGGCATGATACCCATGTTTGAACCGCGCATCATGGCAGCAGGCCCTCTTTGGCACCCTTTAACTTTTTGCAAGAGATAAATCCTTCTTGAGCTGGACGTTAAACCGGATATTGAGAGCTTCAAAGCTTTGTGGGAGACATCTTTCCCTTGAACCGGATTTTAAACCGGAATCTTCATTTTCAGCTGGAAATTTTCTGACGGCCTTTAAACTCGAACTTGCGAGAAGTTAATTACTTTTTGAACTGGAAATTCTTAAACCGGATTTGAGAGCTTCAGTGAGACTGGCTTCCCTTGAGCCGGATTTTAAACCGGAATCTTTTCTGATGACCCGGAACTTCTTCATTGAGCCGGGATTTTGTAATTGTCATATACTTTCTAAGCCGGAAATTTTTTGACGGCCTTCAAATAATAGTAGCCTCCGGGACCGGGTTATCTTTCCCTCCATTGTCGTGGGGTTTTTAAATTTGCTGAAACTGGCAAGACTTGTTGCGTCATATCATCGTAGCCCCCGAGTCTTAAGATGACTCAAGGAGTTGTCTTGAGATTCTCCGTACTTGACCATAGCAGAAGGCATATATCATTGGTGTTGATAACGCGATGTACATCCACAGAAGGTTGAGATGTCTGCGGTTATAAGTGATCCCATTGGAATTGTGCTAGTAACCCGCCAGTGGGTCATCCACGCTGATTGTTTGAAATTACCCAAACTGCAATGGCAACGATTTGTACCCCAATTCATTGAGCCATCCGGCAGAAGCTGATAATATATTATGATCTGCTCCAGTTTTGTGGAAATAGACCGGACCGCAGGGCGGCGGTTTACGAACGCAGTAGCTTGGGTCTTCTATTGAGTGGCACGGCAAGGACAGATTTCCACGATATAACATCACTTGGAAATAAATAATTGCCCTGCATACAAAAAAGATACAGATCAAAGTAATTACTTCTTTGACGAAAACAATATGGTGCTAATAAATTTAGACGGATATCACCTGATTCCTTTTTACGACGGATCCTCTGTCCGTAGATAATTTTTCAGTACCGTCACTGAATTCCCTTTGATCCATATATTTATCGAAAGCATATTTGTGTTGACACTGCCGATCTTCTTTTTCATTTGATCTTCGCATGGGTTGTAGTAGTACTTTGTAGTACTAATTGATTTTGCCCCCATGCATGTGCATCGGAGTCAAACAAGTAGTTTAACCTTCTCTCTTCAAACAACGTATTTACGTTTCCTTCCAATGGTGTAAACCTATGTCTGAAGCTTGACAAACAGACTGCAGGCGTCTGGTGACGGGGTCTCTGCAGTAAAACGCCTGCAGCACTTTCTTCTGAAGCAAACAAACTAAACCACCGGCTCTGATCGGCAAAGGTAAAGCCGTCGGCAAGTCCTCTTAAGCAGTGATAGAGGCGGTAAGTGGAAGCAGTTGGTGTGTGCCCGGCTTAAAGCGGAACGAGGCTGGGTTAGCAGAGATGGGCCACGGTGACGAAACAAACCAGCAGCACAATGCGAGGCTACGGCGGTTCAAGACCAGGTTGAAGAGGCGTGGTCGTGGCCCGGAGCAAAGGTGAAGCGGCCGCGGACATGGAGCAGGGGGCTGAGCGCATGGTGGCGTAGAGCGGCGGGTTGAGGCCAGTGCGGCGGCTCCAGGCGACTTGCAATGGCAGACCAACCTACCAACAGCAGGGTGAGTCCGTGGCGACCCGGCAGGAAATAGCAGTGAGGCGGATTACGGCAGCGGCGAGTTGAAGGCCCGACCGTGGCCAGTTCAGCGCGAACGCGCGGAGCAAGAAGAGGCAAATTAGGGGCGCCGGGCAAAAACAGCGCGTAGCCATGGCTGGAGCGATGCGGGAGGCGGCTTGAGACTCGGAACGGCGTGGCCATGGTGACTCGGAACGGCGCGGCCATGGCGACTCGGAGATGGCAGCTAGGAACGGTGTATGGTAAAGGCGAGCTGGGCGCCGGACAGGGCAGGCCGCACAGAGCCGGCGCAAGGCCAGGTCGCGCGCGTGGTCGGCGTAGTGGCAAACGGGGCCGTGCGTAGCCGAGTCGCGGGATGCCGGAAAAGGCCGGCCGGACTGCGGGGAAGCCGGTGTGGAACCAGAACGGCGCGGACCCGGCAGGGGCGAGCGGGACGACGGACGCGCAGGAGGCCGGTGGCTTGAGAAGCGACGGAGCGGACCGCTGGCGGCGCACAGCGACAGGTGAGCTGGAGATAGGAGCCACGGTAGAGGAAACGCCAGCGACTCGGCGAGCCGGTCCACGGCGACGGCTGCTTGGCGCAGCAGCAGTTTAAGAGACGGCAGGGCGGCTTTGACGGGCCGAAGGCGCGGTGAGGCAGAGACGGTGAGCCTTGGCAACGGGGCGACTCAGCCAGGGCGGCCCCGCAGCAAGGGCGGCAACACTCGGGCAGCGCCGTGACGCGGGAGGAGTTTTTCGTCAGCGTGAAGGATGGCGGCAGCACAGGTGAATTGGGCGTCTGAGGAGGTGTCACGCTGACTGACTCGTGACAGATGCAAGGCCGTGAAAACAACGGCTTGAAGTGGCGCCGGCTAGTTGGAGGCGTGAACCTGCGATGATGGATGCACAGTAGGTCAACGAGGCGGGTCGCATGAGGAGTCCGAGCCCGCGGGCCATCCGTGTCCGGGTCGGCTTGAGGTGCAGCGGCGCACGTGAGGCCTCGAAGGTGTGGGCCGCGAGGGCGGGTTAAAGCAAGGCCAAGCAGTGATAGCGGCGCGAGGCGAGCCATGGCGCAGAGGCAGGGTGATTCCAGCGAGGAAGTGCGACCGGTGGCTTACGGCACGGCCAGCAAGGGCGACTCCCCGTAGAAGCCCAACGGGACGGCGACTCACGGCGACGGGGCGCTTCATCCAAGGCGGCCTTGCAGCAAAAACAAGGCCGTGACAATAGAGGCGCGGTGGCTCAATGAAGCAAGTCGCCGGAGGAGTTCGAGCTCGGCGTTTTCCTTTCCTTTGACAATTTTCTTTGACCGACTTGTACTTGCTCACCGATTGATAGAACTCGGCAGATCAATATTGGAAACCTTTTATCTGTTCGATGGAAACTGTCACTCGATTGTTTGCAGGAACCGGCGAAACCGATCTCTTGTTGGCTTGGACAGATTGTCTCGCATCGGCGGCGTTGAAAAAATCTGCCCTTGTTGCCGTGCATGCTGTCCTTGAAACTTTTTCGATCTGGACTGACGAACTTGACGTTGATGTAGATATTTTTTTTTGCCGGTTCTCCTCCAGCCAGCCAGTCACGAGCTTCCCGATTCCTGAAAGAAATCCCTCCAAGAACTCGACACCACCGTGCGCCGGGCCCCACGGTGGGCGCCAACTGTCGTGGATTTGTCACGTCAGATGTCCTAGTGTAAGGACTTAGTCGCGAGGCCAATGCATCTATGTGGTAGCTTGAGAGGGGTTGAGCGGAATCGAGAGACGCAACACACAAGACGAGGATTTAGACAGCTTCGGGCCCCGGGAAACATCATCCGGTAAAAACCCTACATGCTGTTTGAGGCTAGGTCTCATTATCATCATGAGGGAGTCGCCGTAAACCGGCTCTCCTCTTTGTGTCTAGCCCTAAGATTGTTTCTTGTTGCTTGTAGCTTGTCCCTCTTTGGGGAGCCCTGCCCCTCCTTATATATGTTGAAGGGGCGGGTTACATGTGGAGTCCTATTAGGATTAGGACTAGTCTATCTCTAATACAAACCGGATACAAGTCCAGATCTTAACTCCTTGTAAGACAAATATTCCTTATGCCTTTCCTCTTAAACCGGCCCACCATAGCGTGATCCGGCCTTCCATAAACCGCCCGTTGGGCCACCGGGTCTTTTCGCTCCTCTGACCCGCCTGCCGGATTACCAATGAATCTTAAACCGCCAGGTCCAAGTGGGTCGCCGGTGAATCGCCAAACTCTAGCCGGGTCATACATCCGGCGGTTTATACCGCGGGGTATATCCCCGACAGGCATGATTATACGATATGCATGACACAATCTCAGATTCATCCAACCAACACAAAGTACTTCAAAGAGTGCCCCAAAGTTTCTACCGGAGAGTCAAGAACGTGTGCCAACCCCTATGCATAGGTTCATGGGCGGAACCCGCAAGTTGGTCACCAAAACATACATCAAGAGGCACATAATATCCCATTGTCACCACAGATAAGCACCGCAAGACATACATCAAGTGTTCTCATAAAAGACTCAATCCGATAAGATAACTTCAAAGGGGAAACTCAATTCATCACAAGAGAGTAGAGGGGGAGAAACATCATAAGATCCAACTACAATAGCAAAGCTCGGGATACATCAAGATCGTGCCATAGAGGGAACACGAGAGAGAACACGAGAGAGAGAGATCAAACACATAGCTACTGGTACATACCCTCAGCCCCGAGGGTGAACTACTCCCTCCTCGTCATGGAGAGCGTCGGGATGATGAAGATGGCCACCGATGATGGGTTCCCCCTCTGGCAGGGTGCTGGAACGGACTCCCGAGAGGTTTTTCATGGCTAAAGAGGCTTGCGGCGGCGGAACTCCCGATCTATCTTCGTATTCGATGGTTTTAGGGTACGTAGGGTTATATAGGCGAAAGAAGTCGGTCGGGGGGGTGCTCGAGGGGTCCACGAGACAGGGGGGCGCGCCCTGTAGGGGGGGCGCCCCCTATCTCCTGGGCTCCTCGAGTATCTTCTGACTTGATCTCCAAGCCTCCAAGATGATATTCTTCCAAAAAATCACGATGCCGAAGGTTTCATTCCGTTTGGACTCCGTTTGATATTCCTTTTCTTCGAAATACTGAAACAGGCAATAAAACAGCAATATGGGCTGGGCCTCCGGTTAATAGGTTAGTCCCAAAAGTAATATAGAAGTGTATAATAAAGCCCGTAATCTTTCAAAACAGATAATAGAATAGCATGAATGCTTCATAAATTATAGATACATTGGAGACGTATCAGCCGCCAAGGGGCCCGCCGAAGAGCCCGGCAAGGGGCCTGCCGGGGAGGCCGGCAAGGCCGCTGCCGAGGAGGTGGCATTTGACCACCTGCCCTCCTCCTTCGCCGCCTCTGGCTCCGGCAGGTACCTGAGGGTAAGCGACGACCTCTTCATCCATCTCCTTGGTGCGTCGAGCACCAGGGCTCCCTTTGAGGGAGAGGTGTTCGACGAGGAGGCGCTTGTCGCCGCCGGGCTCAAGATCGTCGATGAGCCGGGCGTCGGTGGCGCAGGCTCCAGGAGGAGCGGCTGCTCCAGGCCATGGGTGCCAGCTTCCGGAAGCTCCAGGCGCTCCATCGCGCCCGCCTGGACAAGGCCAAGTCCAGGGCGGCGGCGGTGGAGAAGGCGGAGGAGGACTTTGGGGGGGCGCGTCGCTAAGGCGCAAGACTGGTTCCGCCAGGCCCAGGACGAGCTGAAGGCCGCCAAGGGCGAGCTGGCCAACCGTGAGGTGGAGCTCACCCTGAAGCTGGCCGACGTCGAGAAGGCCCAGGAGACGGCGAAGAGGTTGGCCGACGAAGCCGAAGCCGCACGGACCCAGCACGAGTCCGCGCAGAGAACCCAGGAAGAGGACCTTGCCACGCGCGAGGAGAAGCTTGCCGCCACGCTCCGCGGCAAGGACGAAGAGGTGGGCAAGCTCGTTCTACAGTGGACCCAAGAGCTGGAGCGGAGGCATCAGGAAGCACTCAACGCCCAGGCTCAGGCCTTCGCCAGCAGGGTGAAGGAGCTGGAGGGGCAAGCTCCGAAGCTGGCCCAGGAGAAGGATACGCTCAACGGCGCTCTGACAGAGGTGTAGGGCGAGCTCGTCGGCAAGGCCGGAGAACTCCCAGAAGCCAACAACTCCATTAGCAACATAAAGCTGAAGCTGGGAGAACTCAAGAAGACGTTGTCGGAGGCCAGAACCCGGGAGGGGTTCCTGACCAAGGAGCTGGCGACAGAGAAGCAGCGGCGGGTGAACGAGACCGCCAACCTCGAGGACCACGTGGCGAGCGAGAAACGTTGGCTCGAACTCCTTGCCATCGTTGCAAACTCGGCCGCCGATCAGCTGGCCATTATGGGGATGCCGGAGATGAGGTACGCCCCAGAGGCGAACCTAAGCCCCAATGCCAACCTGACCATATACTTTGAGAAGGTCGTTGGCGCCCTGAGGCGGCTTCATTCCAACCGGGCGGCCTCCTGGCCGAGGAATCCCGGATACTCTGCCGAGGTACCATGACCAGGGTGCTCACCAAGATTGCGCACTAGCACCCAGACCTCGATTTTGGAGCTGTGCTGAAGAGCTTGCCTGAGGATGCTGACATCGCGGCGCTCAATGAGCGTATCTAGCGCATCCTCAGTCGCATCGACAAAATCAAGAGGTTGGAAGGCCAGCGCCAGGACTAGGCACCCCGTTCTTCGTCGCTGCTGCGGGTTCATGACCAAGACAATGCTATCTTTAGTTAGAACCGCGGCGACAATTTGTGTAATATAACTCTGCAGTGCTCTTGAAACTATGCATGTTATTTTCCTGTTCGATTTTCCTTTGTATATCCACCCCATGTCGACAGGGTAGGCTTGCCGGCACGTAAACCCAGGGCGGGGCTTTGAGGACGGATCCTCCTTAGCCTGTTGGGTGTGCTTGTTGCCGGGCAAAGCACCTTACCGCATTTGGCGCGGCTGCTCGATCTGTCGAGCTTGACTCGAGTCAGAACCAAGAGCGTTGCCGATGGCGAAAGGCTACCCTGCCGCTCTCGACGCGGCCGCTTGAACTATTGAGCGGACTCGAAACAGAACAAGGGCCCCTCTGCGTACATGCTCTCCATACATAGGCCGAACCGTCGAGGATAATAACCTTATATTTAAGGAGAAAAACTTAAAATTCAACATGACTTAGCTCTCTCGTCGCCGCATCGGCGTCCTTTGCGCCAACGGGCAGCGTCGCCTTCTCCGCAGGAGCTGTGACGATGATGAACTGCTAGGCCTTCCACTGGACCCGATTCTTACAATCACGCTCACCTACCTGGCGCGCCAAAGATGTCGGTGGGAAACGACACCTATGGGATCACTGGAATCCCTACTACGGTTGCGGGGCGCGGGGATCGTGAGAAGAGCGGGGCTAGCAGACAGCACAAAGGGAATTTACCCAGGTTCGGGCCGCAAAGATGCGTAAAACCCTACGATCCTGCTTTGGTGGATGTATTTAGTGTTCTTGAGCTCTTGAACTAGCTCTAGGTGCTGCTAGGTTCGAAAGAGCCGAATCCTTCTCCAGTGCGCCATGGGCCTCCTTTTATAGGTGAAAGGGGCCGCCACAGTGGCACACAGGAGGTGGAAAGTGCTACAGTGCTGAATGCGAACGGCGGAGGAGACTTGGCTGGCACGGGCCTGGCAGTGGCCCTGCTGGCGCGCTGGGCGAGGGTCTTGTCGGGTGGCTCGGCAAGGATCTTGCCGAGTGGCCCGACAAGGTTCTTGCCGTGGCGCGCTGGCGTCCCCGGCAAGGATCTTGCCGGGGGTCTTGTGGGTTTCTTCGGAGAGGATCTTGGCGAGGATTGTTGCCCTCCTATCCTCATTTGATATTGACTATTCTTTGTCTTCACAAGGATCTGCATGCCACCACGCAGTTGCCTCCCGAGCCCTGTCCCAATGCGTTTGTCTAGCGTTGGTGGGCTCAAAGGTGGCTCGCTCGGCTGGTGGGGGCGAGCTCCCCCGGCAAGGGTCTTTCCAGGGCCGCTGAGGCCGCCCCGGCAAGGGTCCTTGCCGGGGAAACTTGCTTCGCCCATCCGATCTTTGTGGCATTGGTCCTTGTCGTTGCTTTGTTTATCTTGTGCCTTTGGCTTCTCTCCGGCTTCCCTTTCCCTCCCTGTTATGCGTGGCCGCGGCGGGTGGCTCTGACTGCCCGTGCACAAGTGAAGGGGTCAAAAGGAGAGCCCCTACTTTTGTATACCGACAAAGAAAGATTTATACGGGCTTAAACAAGCCCCTCGAGCTTGGTATGACACCCTGAATAAGTTTCTGCTCGATAAAGGGTTCAAGACATGATCCACTGATCCCATACTTTTCACTCATGCTGTTGACAATGATTTATTCGTTTGTCAAATCTATGTGGATGATATTATCTTTGGATGTACTAACAATGCTTGCAGCTTAGAATTCGGGAAAATGATGTCCGACAAATATCAAATGTCTATGATGGGTGAAATCAAATTCTTTCTCGAACTACAAATTCATCAATAGGAAAATTTCATTTTCATTTCTCAGGAGAAATATCTGAAAGAGTGCCTGAAGATGTTCAAAAATCCAAGATTCCAAGATGAAGGGCTATAAAACTCCAATGCCCACGGTCGGTAAGCTAGATGCAGATGTGTATGGTAAGGATTACAATCAGAAAGCTTATCATTTGATGATTGGATCTCTTCTTTATCTATGTGCATCTAGACCTGACATTATGTTGAGTGTTTGCATGTGTACTCGCTATTAAGCTGCACCGAAATAATCCCATCAACAAGCGGTCAAGTGCATTCTAAGATATTTGGCTCACACCCCCACCTTAGGTTTATGGTATCCTAAGAGAGCACAGTTTGATCTTGTTGGATATTCAGATTCAGATTAGGCTGGTGACTTGGTTGATAGGAAATCTACTTCGGGGACATGTCATTTCCTCGGTAGATCCTTGGTCTGTTGGTCACCAAGGAAGCATAATTGTGTATCTCTGTCTATGGCTGAAGCCGAATATATTGCTGCTAGCGTTTGTTGCACTCAGTTATTGTGGATGAAGGAGACACTGAAGGATTATGGTATCAAGGTCAAGCATATCCCTCTATATTGTGATAATGAGAGTGCCATCATGTGCAGCATTCTCGCACGAAGCATATTGCCATCAGACATCATTTCATTCGCGATCATATGGCTCGAGAGGATATTGTTATCAATCATGTCAAGACCGAAGACGATCTCACTGATATTTTCGCCAAGCCACTCGACGAGAAAAGAATTTCTTCTTCCCTTGCCTGTTACTTTTCAGTTGTAGCGACCCGACCTCAAACGGTCAAGCCTCTGTGTATCCGTGCCATCCCTGGATCAGTATGCTGGCACACACAATACATCAATGCATACATCAAAGTGCAATCACATGTATGAATAACGTAAAACAGATATATACCTTATATCAGTGGAAACAATCAATCGCTGTGGAGTCCCATCAATGCCATCAGCAGGTTGAGTGTAGACCGTAACCCTATATCGTAACTCTTACTCGTCAAAGAAATATCTGCAACATGATATGTTGTAGCCGTGTAGTTCAGTACATTGAATGTACCGACAAGATCACAACAAGAGAAAACAGATGATTAAACTATTCTATATACAATATGGCTTTGTGGCTCTGGGTCTGAGTTTTATTTGCGTAAAGGCTGGTTTTATTTTCCCTACATCAAAGGTAATAACCGGAGTCTGTACTACAGAGTTGTCTATCATTAGATGGTTCCGCCAACCGATGTCTCATAGCCCAAATCATCATAAGTTGCCCACAATTAAGTTTTCGATCCGGTGTTGAGAGTTCCGAGATAGATCCAAGTCCAGAGGCTCAAATTGTCTGTAACCGGGGACACGGCTAATCATTAGGTTTTAACCCTTTGCAGAGGTTTGTACACTTTACCCACTAGATTTGATCCCCTTTTTACGTTCTCGCACTTCAGGGTGTTTGAGAACAAGATGACCGAAACATGGATTCTGAAGAGTTCCCCTGACCACTATCCAGTGCTCATCCAATCCTACCGTAGTTCTACATCTAACATCCCAAAATTCTAAATTTTGGAATGTTATAATAACTAAATAATTTTGATTGATTGATTGTTTGTTGTTTGACTGATTGACTGAAAGTGAGTGAAATTTGAAACTTTTTGAAAGTTGAATGAGAGGGGATGAAATGACTTTCCCAAACTTTCACTATGCATTTTGATCCTCAGGAATTCAAATTCATTTCATCACAAAACCCTAGAGTGAAGATGACATGACTTCTTCCATTTGAAATGAAAAGGGTTTGAAAAGATTTCAATTCCATCTGAAAATATTTCAAATTTGAAACTTTATGCAACTCAATGATTTTTAGGCGAGAAGATAAAATGACTTCTTCAATTATATGAAATATGAGTTGGAAGTTAAAAAGAATCAAATTGAAAGTCATTTGGAAGTATTTTGAAAACCCCTTTCAATTTGGAGTTCTTTAGCTTTTAATCAAATTATTTTTCTCCTAAAAATAAATAAACAGAAATAAGGGTAAAATGATTCCCTTCAATGGAAAATTAGGAGAAAATAATTTTGAAATCATTTTGGTATTTTAAAATGATTTTTATTGCGTTTTATTGCAACATCAACATTGTTTGTCTTTTGTGAATTTTTGTAGATTTTATTTGAACATGAAAATAGTTCATGCTTTAGGAATATTTTTTTGTGAAGATTTTGATATATATATGTGTCCTATATAAAACTTTTTTATTTTCTCTATATCTTATTTTCTCCCTGTCTTATTCCAAAAAAGAAAAAAAAAGGAAAACCTAGCGCTAACCAGGCCGGGCGGCCCAGGAGCCAGTCGGCCCAGCCAGCCAGCCATTCGAGCCGCAGCCCAGCCAGCGCCGCCGCCCAAAGCCCCTCTCCTCCGATCGCCCGCTCCTCCTCTCGCTCGTCCTATGCCACTGACCTCTGGGCCCCGTTGCCCGATCGCCCTTGCCCGTCATCTTCTTCCTCCCCACGCCAGAACCACCGCCGCCGCACCACCGGAATCCTGATTCTCGCGGGATACGATCTCCCCGACCTTTCCCCTCCTCCAAGGCGCCTCCCCTATAAGTACCCTGCCTCCTCGACCCGTCCCCCTCATTTCCCTGCACCCAGAAACCCTGCCTCCTCCCCAATCGCTTGCCGGAACCCGAGCGCCGCCGCACGCCATTGTCGCCCTGCCTCTTCACTTTGACCACCCCGGCGCCGTCCGAACCCAGCACCGACCCTTCCTCGCTCACCCGCACCTCCCCAACCCCTCGCCCGAGCTCCATAGCCACCAAAACGCCCTCGCCATTGACCACCCGACGCCACGGCCACCCCGACCTCACCGCCGACCTCCTCTGTGCACCTCCTCCGATGCCACGACCACCGTTGAGGACGCCATGCGCTGCTGCACCTGCATGTGGCCTCGTTCGACGCCGCCGACCACCGGAGGCCTCACCTGCATCACCGCCCTAGTGCCACCGCCGTCGGCACCGTCGCCGGAGTTTGTCGCCGCCGCGGTGAGCTTTCTCTCCCTCCTCATCCGTCCGATCTACTTTATACGGCCCAAATTAGATTAGAATCGAATGGTTAGGTTTTTTAATTAGATCGGTTCACTTTGGTTTATTGTCCGGTTTAGATCGAACTGAGTTGTCTTGGTTTTTCTCTGTTAGCCGCAACACGCCTTTTTCTTAAGGCGCGACCGTCCATTCGTAGTTTAGGGCACCTGCACGCCTCGGCCAATCGTGTTGCGCCACGTGTAGGCTAGCCGACGCTTAGTGTTTTCGTTTTAGATTTATAGAAATAGTTTCAATTTTAGATTGTTAATAACTTTTATTCCAAAGTGAGTGTTTCTTTTTGCATTGTGTCAAAAATTTGTTAAAGTTTCTGTTTATGTACTTAGTTTTCAAATTTTAGTAGGTTAAATTTGAATTTGATAAAATTTGTTCAAATCACTATTTTGGCCATAACTTGAGTTTTATAAAATATTTTTGATTGATTCTTTTTGCTACTGTTTTGTTATTGTTTTGTTTAGTAGCATATGGTGATAAATTTTTAGTTTATTTTAGATTTGGTTTTTAGCAAAACAGTATTGTTTTAGTTATTGCTTTGTTTTAGTCTTTTCTTTATTGTTTTTATTAGTTTTAAATTATTTCTTTTTGTCACATTTGACAAATTTAGTTTTTTTTATGTTAGTCAGCAAAAGAAAATTTTGTTTTTATTTAAGAATTTATTTTATTTAGTTTTGTATGAAAACTTGTAGAGGTCATAGTTAGTGTTTCATGAAAGCTTTTTATTTGTTTCTTTTTGCCAATAAAATTTTATGAAAAATACTTTCTGTTAACTTAGTTGTTTTAATTTTTGTTTTCTGTTAATTTATTAGTTTGGTGTTTTATTTGTTGTTAAGTTTTACTTAGGACAAAACATTTTGTGTATGTCTTAGAGTTTTCTTTAGTAGTTTTTGTTGTGTAGTTTTCCTTTGTTTTATTTGGTGTCCCTTGTTGATTTGCGTGTTATTTGTTGGTTTTATTATGAGTGTTAGAATAGCTTGATAGTATGAGTGCTTATGTGAATGCTATGTTTGACTTGTATAGATTTTCTTCGGAGGGTGATGAATAGTTCTATCAAGTTTTCTGAGAGCGTTATATATTCATCAAGTAATACCAGGCAAGTTCACTTTGACCATGGTTTTCATACCTATGTTTTTATTGCATTTAATGTCATCTTTGCAACAATTCCTCCAGTAGTGTTATTGAATCTTGTAGTTGGGTAGAATGCATGAGGTAGGAACTCATCTCCCTGTTACCAAGCCCGGGACGTTATATAGTTTTATTGCTACGCTATAGTAGACGGGGTTTGGTATGAGTGCACGAGAGTGGTGTGAAGAAGGAGGACTCTACATCAATGACGACAACTCCATGATGGCATCTGTAAGGACTGCATCTTCAAGGCCTCAAGACTTCAAGACTCAAGACAAGAATTCAATACACACTACTGGGTGAAGGACGGTTGACGGGCACCCTGGAGCAACCAGTGGATGGCTGGGATGCATGGAGAAGCGCCATGACATCTTGCGGAAAGCTTTAGTCAGAGTCAAAGAGACGGAAGAATACTTCATGCCCGGAAGCTTACCTGTGCAACCGCAAGTCACTATGGGCTCTGGCTTGGTTGACCTTAGTTGTGACTCTGGCTGGGACGGTGCTAGCTCCTGGGCCGCCCAGCCTGGTTAGCGCTAGGTTTTCATTTTTTTTTCTTTTTTGGAATAAGACATGGAGAAATAAGATACAGAGAAAATAAATAAATGTTTTATATAGGACATATATATATATATCAAAATCTTCACAAAAAAATTCCTAAAACATGAACTATTTTTCATGTTCAAATAAAATCTACAAAAATTCACAAAAGTCAAACAATGCTGCTGTTGCAATAAAATCCAATAAAAATCATTTTTTAACTACCAAAATGATTTCAAAATTATTTTATCCTAATTTTCCATTGAAGGGAATTATTTTACCCTTATTTCTATTTATTTATTTTTAGGAGATAAATAATTTGATTAAAAGCCAAATAACTCCAAATTGAAAGGGGTTTTTCAAAATACTTCCAAATGAATTTCAATTTGATTCTTTTTAACTTCCAACTCATATTTCATATAATTGAAGAAGTCATTTTATCTTCTCTCCTGGAAATCATTGAGTTGCATAAAGTTTCAAATTTGAAATATTTTCAGATGGAATTCAAATCTTTTCAAACCCTTTTCATTTCAAATGGAAGAAGTCATGTCATCTTCACTCTAGGGTTTTGTGATGAAATGAATTTGAATTCCCGAGGATCAAAATGCATAGTGAAAGTTTGGGAAAGTCATTTCATCCCCTCTCATTCAACTTTCAAAAAGTTTCAAATTTCACTCACTTTCAGTCAATCAGTCAAACAACAAACAATCAATCAATCAAAACTATTTATTTATTATAACATTCCAAAATTTAGAATTTTGGGATGTTAGATGTAGAACGACGGTAGGATTGGATGAGCACTGGACAGTGGTCAGGGGAACTCTTCGGAAGACCATGTTTCGGTCGTCTTGTTCTCAAACACCATGAAGTGCGAGAATGTAAAAAGAGGGATCGAATCTTGCGGCTAAAGTGTACAAACCTCTGCAGAGGGTTAAAACCTAATGATTAGTCGTGTCCCCGGTTACGGACAATTTGAGTCTCCGGACTTGGATCTATCTCGGAACTCTCAACACCGGATCGAAAACTTAATTGTGGGCAACTTATGATGATTTGGGCTATGAGACATCGGTTGGCGGAACCATGTCATGATAGACAACTCTGTAGAACAGGCTCCGGTTATTTCCTTTGATGTAGGAATAAAACCAGCCTTTACACAAATAAAACTCAGACCCAGAGCCAGAAAGCCATATTGCATATAGAATAATTTTATCATCTGTTTTCTCTTATTGTGATCTTGCCGGTACGTTCAATGTACTGACCTACACGGCTGCAATGTATCATGTTGCAGATATTTCTTGGACGAGTAAGAGTTACGATACAGGGTTACGGTCTACACTCAACCTGCCGATGGCATTGACGGGACTCCACACCCATTAATTGTTTCCGCTGAGACTTATAAGGTATATATCCGTTTTATGTTATTCATACATGTGATTGCTCTTTGATATATGCATTGATGTATTCTGTGTGCTAGCATACTGATCCAGGGATGGCACGGATACACAGAGGCTTGACCGTCTGAGGTCGGGTCGCTACAGCTGAAAAGTAACAGGCAAGGGAAGAAGAAAATCGTCGTCTCATCAAATCAGACGTCGAAAAGAAAAAGGCTAAAGGAAAAGCCGAATGCCATTCAAAGAACAAACATGATCCAAGATCTGCTGCTCTGAAGAAAAAGAGCGCGCCGAAAAGAAGGCCTGCTAAACCAGTTGAGCCTGAAAGTGATTCTTCCGATCAAGATGATCCTCCGCTCACAAGAGAAGAAATTGACGCAACTCTTTCAGAATAAGTGAATATCACTACATCCACTTTTCTACCTAATCTTTGAGCAAGTGTTGTCTCAATCACACCTCCAAAGAAGAACCCCTTGGAGAGAAAGACTCCACGTACAACTGTTATAATGATTGACAAAGTAAACACAAATCCTCATCCTGATGCAATTGATCTGCAGGATTTGGTAGTTGATGCCCTTGTAGGCACATCCAAGCCAGGAGAAAAGCTCCCGAAGCAAAAGGCGAAGCAACTTCAAGCTCCTTCTGCCGAACAGAATGTTGCAAGAACTGAGGTTGTCAAAGAAAAGGCTGCAAAATTTGCTCCCAAGTTGCTCCTACTGCACATCCTCAAGTTGATTTTGATGCACCACATTATTTCAATCAAGTGTTCATTATGGAGCAGCGTGACCGATTTGTGGAGAACCTGTTTGATGGGGAAGTGGCATATTTGCCCATTCCCTCTAAAGTAATTACTCAAGCCTCTGATCTGGTCCAAGACATGAGAAATGATTCGGTTGAGACAAATGACCTCACTGCCCAACTCAAAGAGCTTGACAACTGTATGAAAGATACAAAATCCAAGTTTGTCATCAAGCAACTTGAAGAATCTTATGTGGATGTAAGTAAGGCTTTGACTATCCTTCGGCACACAAGATTAGGATTTCACTCTGACTTGGATCAAATCGTTCGCAAAATATGCCTCGATCATCAAGCTCAAGTCATTGGATACAATGAACTTGACAAAGGACACATTGATCCGGCAAAGCAAAAGAAGAACACTGGTACATCGAGGTGCTATGCAAACAGTTTTTAACCCCTTTCTGTGACGGTGTTCTGAACCGTCACCTAGTGAGTGACTGCGATAGGGGGGTCCTTCACACACGACCCAAAAACCGTCGGGGATATGCCCTCCTGGCACACACGATCGGCAAAATGAGGTCGTGTGTGACCGGCGAGCGAGCAAATACGGTTATACATACAGTAGTGCTAAAAATACAATTATACGTGCAAAATCGTTTTTGGTCGTAAGTACATCCCGCACAGTCAGTCCCAGCTAAACATTTCCGTTCGTATATACATCCCACATAGTCGCTCCAAGGAAAACATTTCCGTTCGCAGGTACATCACACACAATTTTCCCTGTTAAATCGTTTGTGATATATTTAGCAACTTGTTCTAATTAAGTTTGAACCATATAGGCATGTTTTCCTACACCTCTAACATCATTAGAGATTCTAAATAACAAGTCACTTAAGCGAGCAATCATATCAGAGTTGTATTTCAGTTGTTTCATAACATTTGCATTGAAGCGATCTTGCTTTCTAATGTAATTATCAAACTCATAAAGGCATTGAATAGGGTGTTTATTATGAGGATCCTCACTATCATTGAATTTAATTAAAGATTTACCTCTACCACCTTAGGTGGTGGTGGTGCCTCAAGCCCATGCATTTCTTCTATAGGTGGTAAATTTTTAACATCCTCGGCCTTAATACCTTTTTCCTTCATAGATTTCTTTACCTCTTGCATATCTTCAGGACTGAGATATAAGATACCCCTCTTCTTCGGAGTGGGTTTAGTAGGTGCTCCAGGAGGAGTCCAGTCATCATAATTTTTCAATATGTTATTCAATAATTCTTCAGCTTGCTCAATAGTTCGTTCCCTAAAAACAAAACCAGCACAACTATCTAGGAAGTCCCTAGAAGCATCGGTTAGTCCATTACAGAAGATATCAAGTATTTCATTTTTCTTAAGAGGATGATCAGGCAATGCATTAAGCAATTGGAGAAGTGTCCCCCAAGCTTGTGGGAGACTCTCTTCTTCAATTTGCACAAATTTAAATATTTCCTGCAAGGCAGCTTGTTTCTTATGAGCAGGGAAATATTTTTCAAAGAAGTAATAGATCATATCCTGGGGACTATGCACACAACCAGGAGCAAGAGTATTGTACCAAGCTTTAGCATCACCCTTTAATGAGAACAGAAATAACTTGAGAATATAGTAATAGCGAATCTTCTCATCATGAGCAAAAAGGGTAGCTATATCATTCAACTTAGTAAGATGTGCCACAACAGTTTCAGTTTCATAACCATGGAAAGGATCAAATTCAACCAAAGTAATTAACTCTGGGTCAACAGAGAATTCATAATCCTTATCAGCAATAACAATAGGTGAAGTAGCATACTCAGGATCACATTTCATTTTAGCATTCAGAGATCTTTCTTTATACTTGCATAATAATTTCTCTAGATCATCTCTATCCTTACAAGCAAGAATATCTCTAGTTGCCTCCTCACTCATAGTATAACCTTACGGTACATTTGGCAATTCATATCTAGGAGGACTAGTTCTAGTAGGTGTTTCGTGATTTGTAGTTTCAAGTTCATCACTAGATTCAACAATATCATGTTGTCTTACTCTAGCAATTTGTTCATCAAGAAATTCACCTAGTGGCACATCATCATCAAGCAAGATACTAGCATCATCATGAGTAGCATTCATAGCAGAAGTAGCATCATCAATAACTTGCGACATATCAGAATTAATAGCATGTTGTGGTGTTGCAAGTTTACTTATAACAGAAGGTGAATCTAAAGCAGAACTGGATGGCAGTTCCTTTCCTCCCCTCGTCTTTCAGGGAAAAATCTTAGTCTTAGCATCCTTCAGATTCTTCATAGTGATAATATGATAATAATCCCAAGTGACTCAACAAATATATCTATGCTCCCCAGCAACGGCGCCAGAAAAAGGTCTTGATAAACCACAAGTATTGGGGATCGCAACAGTTTTCGAGGGTAGAGTATTCAACCCAAATTTATAGATTCGACACAAGGGGAGACAAAGAATATTTGAAGGTATTAGCAGCTGAGTTGTCAATTCAACCACACCTAGAGATTAATTATCTGCAGTAAAGTGATTAGTAGCACAGTAGTATGATAGTTTTGATGATGGCAGCAGTAGTAACGGTAACAGTAACAGTGATAGCAGTAATATTGTAGCAGCAACGATAGCAGTAGCAACAGTAGTAACTTAGCAAGAACAATATAAGATAAATTCGTAGGCATTGGATCGATGACTCGTTGGATGATATTCATCATGAGACAGTTATAACCTAGGGCGATACGGCACTAGCTCCAGTTCATAAATATAATGTAGGCATGTATTCCGTAAATAGTCATACGTGCTTATGGAAAGAACTTGCAAGACATCTTTTGTCCTACCATCCCATGGCAGCGGGGTCCTATTGGAAACTAAGGGATATTAAGGCCTCCTTTTAATAGAGAACAGGAACAAAGCATTAGCACACGGTGAATACATTAACTCCTCAAACTACGGTCATCACCGGGAGTGGTCCCGACTATTGTCACTCCGGGGTTGCCGGATCATAACACGCAGTAGGTGACTATAACTTCCAAGATCGGATCTAGAACATGGATATAAAGGTGATAACAAAATGGTTCAGATCTGAAATCATGGCACCCGGGCCCAAAGTGACAAGCATTAAGCATGGCAAAGTCATAGCAACATCAATCTCAGAACATAGTGGATACTAGGGATCAAGCCCTAACCGAACTAACTCGATTACATGATGAATCTCATCCAACTCCTCACTAACCAGTGAGCCTATGAAGGAATTACCCACTCTCAGTGGGGAGCATCATGGAATTGGCGATGGAGCTGTGTTGGTGATGACGAAGATCAAATACCCCCCTCTCCGGAGCCCCAAACGGACTCTAGATCTGCCCTCCCGAGGAAGAGCTTGGCTTGGTGGCGGCTCCATCTCGTGAAACGTGATAAATCTTTCTCCTTTTTATCTAGAAATATGGGATTTTATACTGTCGGTTTGAGGGTCAGCCGGGCCACCAGGTGAGCAGCACCCACCAGGGTGCGCCTGGGGGGGGGGGGGGCTGGCGCCCCCTGGTGGGTTGTGCCCATCCAAGTGCCCCCCTCAGGTCCATCCTGGCTCCAGAAATTCTCTTATTTGATATGAAAAATCCTCGCAAAGTTTCATTCCATTCCGAGAACTTTTATTTCTGCACAAAAAAAACCATGGTAGTTTTGGTGAAAACAGCGTTAGTCCGGAGTTAGTTTCATTCAAATCATGCAAATTAGAGTCCAAAACAAGAGCAAAAGTGTTAGGAAAAGTAGATACGTTGGAGACGTATCAGGTTGTCGCGACTTTAGCCTCATCAAAGGGCGCCGTGAGGTGTGCATTCTCCTCCGGGGTGACTTGGCCCTTGCTGACCCAAATATGGTGGGCGAGAGTCGTACCATCGCGATCCAATCCAGAGAAGAGCGTCTTGTAAAAACCATCGACATGGGTCCGAATTTCCTCTATAAACCGAAGTAGGTGCTCCCCCTTCCCAAAGGAGGGGGATAATACATCTACTCCTACGACCACTGGCAATCGTTTGGCAATGTTGGTGTTGCCGAACAGAACCCAACTCACACGGGCCCACTGACACTAGTAAATCTCTTCTCTACAATAGATGTCCATTAGTTCATCTTCAAGGCTATAACGAAGCGACGACTCCTCAGGTGACAGCCCCACCCCATCCGCCTTGATAACGAGCGCATGCATTTTGCTAGGAGGTTTGCCTTCCTAAGCTTAATGTCCCAACCAATGTTCGCACCCCAGCCTTTCATGAATGACGGACGCGCCTTGTGAACAAATGCTAGGAGTTAATCACTGTCGGGGAGACGACACCTATGGGATCACGAGGATCCCTTCTACGGTTGGCGGGGAGAGAGTTGCGCAAAGAGCAGGTCTGGTGATCAGCACGAGGTTTTTTTTACTCAGGTTCAGGCCGCTATGGAGCATAAAACCATAGTCCTGCTTTTGGGTGTATATTTCGTGTTCTTGAGTTCTTAGACTAGCTGCTATGCATGCCCAGTACAAAAAGCCCGAACCCCTCTCATGTACGCCTTGGGCCTCCTTTTATATGCCAAAGGGGTCGCCACTATGGCACACATGAGGTGTAAAGTAGCTACAGTGTACAACCTTATCGCTGACGTTGTAGGACAAGCGCATTTAATGTGCTGCTTACGTGTGCTCCAACTTTATTAGGGATGGTAATAGAGCTTGTCCCATTCATCACTGCCTCACCCCATTCCGACAGACGTCCAGGCTGACGAGGCTTGCAGCGCCAGGCTGGCTGGCTAGCCGCTGCGCTGGCGCGGTGGCAGGACCTTCCTGCATGCCACCACGCAGGTGCTTGCTTAGTTGGCCTAGAATATGCATGCTGCCATGCAGGCGTCTGCCTAGTTGGCAAGCTGGTCGCCTTGCTGGAACGGCCGTGGGGTGGTAAAACCTCGTCTGGTGGGGGCTTGGCTGTGGCCCCACAATTGTCCCCGGCAAGGGTCTTGCCGGGGCCTCGCAGCCATCCCTGGCAAGGGCCTTGCCGGGGGTGTTTGTCTTCTGGTCTCCACGTAGCCCTGCGGGCTGTCAGTCTTCACAAAGATCTACATGCTACTATGCATGCGCCCCCGAGTCTTGGCCTTGACGTTGTTGATGATGTCAGAGCTCTCAGCCTCAAGGGTGACGGCCTTGCTGGTGCTTCACGAGCTGCCCCGGCAGGGAGCTTGCTGGGGCTACACGAGCCGCCCCGGCAAGGATGTTACCGGGGGAGGTCTATCTAGTCTTCTGCTCTTTATTCACTGGCTTGAATGCTTGTCTTGGTAGTCTTGTATTTTGTCTTCTACCGCCCTGCCAAGCTTTGCCGCAGGTATGGCTACGACTGCCCGCGCACAAGTAAGGGGTACACAAAAGCCCATACTTTTGTACACCGACATGAGCCCCCGGGTCTGGGCCACTCATAAGCGCGAAGCTTCATTGGGACAGGCCCAAAACAGTGCGCGGGCACGCGTGGCAGAGATTAACCGCTATAACTTCTCGTCAGTTGCACTTCCCCATGATCCGCATTGAGTGTGTGATGTGGGGGTCGTGCGTGGAACGGTCGCAGCACGCCTGCGACGCCTCGCAGTGAATAGTAAAGAGGTGGCCCGCTCCTTCCCCATAAAAAGAGGAATCCGCAGGGGCGCTGCTCATTTACCCTTCTTGCCTTTCCCAATCTAGGAACGGCCATTCCCCTCTTCTTCTTCGAGCGCAAATCAGAGCTCTCGCCTCCGCTCGCCGCCGCCACGCTTCCATTGCTTTTGAGCCCTCTCTCTCTCTCTCAGCCTCCATGGCACCCAAGGCGAGCAGGGGCAGGGGAGTGGCCAAGACCACTGAGGGGAAGGAGGTGCCAGAGAGCAAGCTGGTGAAGCTGTGGAAGAAGCACGCCATCTTCACCTCGACGATTGATGTGCTAACGCTCAGGGGCCGATTCAAGTGCCTATGGGGGAGGGAGACGATGGGGCATCCCGCCACGCACATCATCCTCACTCCCTTCACCAAGCCTGGTCCAAATAAATATCCTTTGTTCGTTGATTACTTCTACTGCGGGCTCTGCCCCCCTTTCTCAGATTTCTTCAACGACATCCTGCACACCTACGGCTTCCACCTTCTGGATCTCATGCCGAATGTCGTGGCATGCATGGCCCTCTTCACCCAACTTTGCTAGGGCTTCACCGGGGTGCTTCCCAACACGGCACTCTTCCGCCATTACTTCGTCCCTCGCATCCAGCCAGGGAATGCCATCTCTGGCTGCATCACTTGGATCCCAAGGGCCTTGTGCAAGAGCACATACCCGAAGGTCCCAGAAGGAGAAGTGGGAAGAATGGCGGGGCTGGTGGTGCTGGATCATGGAGAAGGATCCACAGCCATTCTGCCAGGTCCGTCAAAAGCCGCCGGTCCGCGGCAAGGACTGGGGCGAGTTCGACGCCAACGACAAGAAGCTCATGGTCGCCACCACCAAAATCCACCGCCTCACATCAGTCGGGCTCATGCCTGAGATGGTTGGGGCTGACTTCATCCGCCGCTGCATTGCTCCTCTGCACAATAAGGGGAGGCCGACCTGGGACTTCAAGAATGTGGCAGACATCATGAGGCTCCACACTGGTCTGAACTATAATTTTATGCTGCCAGAAGCTTTTCCAGCTCAAGGTTGACAAGGCCGGCAGGGCCGCCAAGACCGGTAGGGCCGACAATCCATTCAGGTTGCCGGCGGGGGTGGTCCCGTTGAGCAACAATGCTCAATTCTTGCCTGACCTCCATCATCGCCATGCTGTCGGTGTTCAACGCGCATGACCTTGATCCAACCTGGGATGAGCCAGAAGCGGTGCTGGTGTAGGGATTCTTCGACAACTTGTCGGAGAAGTACGTTCACAACGAGTCGCTGCTCATCCGCCCCACCACTGAAGAAGAGATTCCGTACATTGCCACCAGGGTGGAGGAGGCAGCACTTGCCAAGGAGGCCAGCAGCCTTGGCACCGTGGAGGACGAGGACGATGATTCGATGAGGAGAAGAAGTTTGCTGAGTGGACGGGGTCTGCCGGGGAGCACAGCGGCACCAGCGCCGGGGTTCCCCTTGCTAAAGAGGAGGCCGAGGAGTCGGCCGAGGAGGCATCTGATGCGGATGAGCCTTCAGCCCCAAAGAAGAAGCGTGTCCTGCAGCGGGCTAGATCCAGTGAGCTAGTCCGGCCCAGCAAAGCCACGCAGCGACAAGAGGCCCAGGCGCAACCCGTGCGTCAAATGAGGCGCATGGCCGCGAAAGCGGCGAAGGTAGCGGCAGCAGCGAAGAAAGCTGCGGCCGCTGCCTCCTCCTCGACCAAGCGACCTAGGACTCCATCCCCTCCTCCTCCCTTCACGGACACCGTCCTGTCGGCCGATTTTGACCTTGGGTCCTTCAGCCTAAAGAGGAAGAGGAGGCCAAAAGGGGAAGATGAGTAAGCACCTTGCCCCTTTTTATTCCCTGATCCTCTGTTCAGGCTATCTTGTTCTGACTCAATCTTGTCTTCTCAGTGATACGAAGACGCTGGCTCAGAGGGTGGCAAAGAGAGCCATGGCTTCGATGGGCGATGAGCCCCGGCAAGCGCTTCATGTGTGCCGGGGATGATCATAATCAGCCTAGATGCCAGCCCTCAGTGCAGCCCCCATTCCAGCCCCCAGCGTGAGTCCGTTAACCATTTCCCGCTGGCGGGCGTCGGGATGTGCATCTTCAGCGCTGACCTTGCCGGGTTCGTAGGAGGAGAGCGGCAACAAGAGAAGCCGCTAAGGGCCACCCGCGACATGCCGCCCCCGTCGACTACGCCACCCAGAGGGGGGGTCCCCGGCAAGGGCATCCAAAGATGAGCCCCTGTGCATGGAGGAAGGAATGGCGAGCACACGTGTTGGCAGCTCTACCCCAGCAATGGACATTGCCGGGGAGGGAACCACTCCTCCTCACCCTGCCGCAGGTAAGCCGCCTGCCTTTTCTCTCCTGCTGTCTTCGTCATATGACTTTCTTTCTTTTTATTTCTATTTCTCCGTTCTGAGCTTTGGCTTTGGTTCTGACTCATTCTCGTTTTTGGTTTCCAGACCCTCTCTTGATGGACCAGATGGACATCGACGCTATCATCGAGGAGACTGCCAAGGATGCCAAAGCTAAGGCCGCCAAAATCGCTATCGAGGAGGCTGCCAAGGCTGTTGCTGATGCAACCGTCAGGGCTGCTGCCGAGGAGGCCGCCAAGGAAATCGGTGACCATACTGACGGCAACTCTGCCGCAGGAGCGCCTAGCGCTACACCGGTCCCAGAGCCCTCAGCTGCCGGGGAGAAGGCGGTCAATGACCAACCCTCATCCTCTACAGCCCTCGCTCCGAGCAAGTACTTGAAGGTGGGCGACGATCTGTTCATTAGTATCCCAGGGATGGCTAGCACTGGGGTACCAACCGAAGGGGAGGTGTTTGACAACGAGATCCTCGCCGCTGCCGGGCTCCAAGTTGTCGACGAGCCGAGCGCCAGCAGCAGTAGTTCCAAAGAAGACCAGCTCCTCCAGGCCATGAGCACCAATTTCCAGAAGCTTCAGGCGCTCTGCCGCGCCCGGAAGGACAAGGCGGACTCCAGGATGGTGGCCGTGGACAAGGCAGAAGCAGACTTTCAAGAGCGTGTCGCTCAAATGCAGACCTGGTTTGCCGAGACCCGGCAAGATCTGAAGGTCGCCCAGGATTAGCTAAGCGAGCGCTCGCAAGGGCTCCTCCTGAAGCAAGCTGACATCGAGAAGGCTCAAGAGGTGGCCAAAGCATAGGCCGCCAAGGAGGAAGCTAACCAGAGGCAGCGCCAAGTTCTACTTAAAGCCCAAGAAGAAGACATGGTTGCCCGTGAAGGGGCGCTTGCCGCCAAGCTTCACGGCAAGGACAAAGAGGTCGAAAAGCTTGTCGCGCAGCTGACCCAGGAGCTGAAGCAGGAACACAAAGACGCGCTTGATGCTCAGGCCCTAGACCATGCTGGCAAGCTGAAGGAGGCCATTGACGGTGCTAAGGTTGCAGAGGCCGCCAAGAACGAGTTGGCCGACAAGCTGGAGAAGCTGGAGCTAGAGCTGGAGGAACTGAAGAAAGAGATCTTCACGCTGAAGAACAACAGGGCATGACTGTCCGCACCTTGGTGGATTTGTAGGTCACCATCTCCGACAAGACTAAGCTGCTCTCCGAGGCCAACAACTCCATCGCCGATTTGAAGCTGAAGCTAAACACCTTGGAGGAGACACTCGCGGAGACTGCTACGTCTTGAGCTTGCATTGGTTTTGCCCTTGAAGAGGAAAGGGTGATGCAGCAAAGTAGCGTAAGTATTTCCCTCAGTTTTTGAGAACCAAGCTATCAATCCAATAGGAGGCTCCTTAAAAGGCCCATGCACCTACATAAACAAACAAGAACCTCGCAACCAACGCGATAAAGGGGTTGTCAATCCCTTCAAGGCCACTTGCGAAAGTGAGATCTGATAGAGATAATATGATAAGACAAATATTTTTGGTATTTTTATAATATAGGTTGGAAAATAAAAGATGCAAATAAAAGCAGATGGAAAACTTATATAATAAAATATAGACCCGAGGGCCATAGGTTTCACTAGTGGCTTCTCTCAAGATAGCATAAGTATTACGGTGGGTGAACAAATTACTGTCGAGCAATTGATAGAAAAGCGCATAGTTATGAGATTATCTAGGCATGATCATGTATATAGGTATCACGTCCGTGACAAGTAGATCGAAATGATTCTACATCTACTACTATTACTCCACACATCGACCGACTCCTGCCTGCATCTAGAGTATTAAGTTCATAAGAACAGAGTAACGCATTAAGAAAGATGACATGATGTAGAGGCATAAACTCATGCAATATGATATAAACCGCATCTTTTTATCCTTGATGGCAACAATACAATATGTGCCTTGCTGCCCCTGCTGTCACTAGGAAAGGACACCGCAAGATTCAACCCAAAGCTAAGCACTTCTCCCATTGCAAGAAAGATCAATCTAGTAGGCCAAACCAAACTGATAATTCGAAGAGACTTGCAAAGATAACTTAATCACACATAAAAGAATTCATAGGGGATTCAAATAGTTCTCATAGATAAACTTGATCATAAACCCACAATTCATCGGATCTCGACAAATACACCGCAAAAAGAGTTACAACGAATAGATCTCCAAGAAGATCGTGGAGAACTTTGTATTGAGATTCAAAGAGAGAAAAGAAGCCATCTAGCTAATAACTATGGACCCGAAGGTCTGTGGTAAACTACTCACAACTCATCGGAGAGGCCTTGCAGATGATGTAGAGGCCCTCCACGGTCGATTCCCCCTCCGGCGGAGCACCTGCAAAGGCTCCAAGATGGGATCTCGCGGATACAAAAGGTTGCGGCGGTGGAAATAGTTTTTCGTGGTGCTCCTGGATGTTTTCGGGGTACGTGGATATATATAGGAGGAAGAAGTAGGTCGGTGGACGCTCGAGGGCCCACGAGGGTGGGGGCGCGCCCACCCCCAGGGGGTGCGCCGGGCACCCTCGTGGCAGACTCGTTTGTTGCTTGACATCCACTCGAAGTCCCGTGGATTGCGTTTGTTCCAAAAAGATCGCTCCTGAAGGTTTCATTCTGTTTGGACTCCGTTTGATATTCCTTTTCTTTGAAACACTGAAATAGGCAAAAAAACAGCAATTCGGGTTGGGCCTCCTGTTAGTAGGTTAGTCCCAAAAATGATATAAAAGTGTAAAGTAAAGCCCATAAACATCCAAAACGGGTAATATAATAGCATGGAACAATCAAAATTATGGATACGTTGGAGACGTATCAAGAATCCCCAAGCTTAATTCCTGCTCGTCCTCGAGTAGGTAAATGATAAAAACAGAATTTTTGATGTGGAATGCTACCTAGCATAATTCTCAACGTAATTTTCTTTATTGTGGCATGAATGCTCAGATCCAAATGATTCAAAATAAAAGTTCATATTGACATAAGAAATAGTAATACTTCAAGCAACTAATCAAAGCAATCATGTCTTCTCAAAATAACATGGCATTAGATTGTTCATCCCTACAAAATCATATAGTTAGGCTATGTTTCATTTTCATCACACAAAATACTCCCATCAAGAACAACCCCGGTTTCAGCCAAGCAATTGGTTCATACTTTTTAATGCGCTTCAGCTTTTTTTAACTCTCACGCAATACATGAGCGTGAGCCATGGATATAGCACTATGGGTGGGATAGAATATGATGATGGAGGTTGTGTGGAGAAGACAAAAAAGGAGAAAGTCTCACATTGACGAGGCTAATCAACGGGCTATGGAGATGCCCATCAATTGATGTCAACATGAGGAGTAGGGATTGCCATGCAACGGATGCACTAGAGCTATAAATGTATGAAAGATCAACAAAAGAAACTAAGTGGGTGTGCATCCAACTTGCTTGCTCATGAAGACCTAGGGAATTTTGAGGAAGCCCATCATAGGAATATACAAGCCAAGTTCTATAATGAAAAATTCCCACTAGTATATGAAAGTGACAACATAAGAGACTTTCTATATGAAGAAGATGGTGCTACTTTGAAGCACAAGTGTGGAAAAGGATAGTAACATTGCCCCCTTTTTATTTTCCTTTTTTTGGGCCTTTCCCTTTTTTTGGCCTTTCTTTTTTTTGGCCTTTCTTTTGGGGGGGGGGGACAATGCTCTAATAATGAGGATCATCACACTTCTATTTATTTACAACTCATGAATTACAACTCAAAACTAGAACAACATATGACTCTGTATGAATGCCTCCGGTGGTGTACCGGGATGGGCAATGAATCAAGAGTGACATGTATGAAAAATTATGCTTGGTGGCTTTGCCACAAATACGATGTCAACTACATGATCATGCAAGGCAATATGACAATGATGATGCGTGTCATGATAAACGGAATGGTGGAAAGTTGCATGGCAATATATCTCAGAATGGCTATGGAAATGCCATAATAGGTAGGTATGGTTGCTGTTTTGAGGAAGATATAAGGAGGTTTATGTGTGATAGAGTGTATTGTATCACGGGGTTTGGATGCACCAGCGAAGTTTTCACCAACTCTCAAGGTGAGAAAGGGCAATGCACGGTACCAAAGAGGCTAGCAATGATGGAAAGGTAAAAGTGCGTATAATCCATGGACTCACATTAGTCATAAAGAACTCATATACTTATTGCAAAAGTTTTATTAGCCCTTGAAGTAAAGTACTACTATGCATGCTCCTAGGGGGGAGGTTGGTAGGAGTTAACCATCGTGCGTCCCCGACCTCCACTCAAGGGAAGGCAATCAAAAGAGCACCCCATGCAATAAATTTGTTACACAACTTTTACCATACGTGCATGCTACGGGACTTGCCAACTTCAACACAAGTATTCTTTAAATTTACAATCACCCAAGTAGCATGACTCTAATATCACCATCTCCATATCTCAAAACATGTATCAAGTATCAAATTGATCATAGCATCCAATTCACTTCCTATGATAGTTTTTATTATACCCAACTTGGATGCCCATCATTCTAGGAACAATTTTATAACCATAGAAAATACCATGCTGTTCTAAGAGACTCTCAAAATAATATAAGTGAATCATGAGAGATCAATAATTTCTACAAAATTAAACCACCACCGTGCTCTAAAAGATATAAGTGAAGCACTAGAGCAAAACTATCTAGCTCAAAAGATATAAGTGAAGCACATAGAGTATTCTATTAAATTCCAAATCAAGTGGTTTCTACCAAAAGGTGTGTACAACAAGGATGATTGTGGTAAACTAAAAAGCAAAGACTAATATCATACAAGACACTCCAAGCAAAACACATATCATGTGGTGAATAAAAATATAGCTCCAAGTAAAGTTACCGATAAACGAAGATGAAAGAGGGGATGCCTTCCGGGGCATCCCCAAGCTTAGGATTTTGGTTATCCTTGAATATATTGGGTGCCATGGGCATCCCCAAGCTTAGGCTCTTGCCACTCCTTATTCCATAGTCCATCAAATCTTTACCCAAAACTTGAAAACTTCACAACACAAAATTCAACAAGAAATCTCATAAGCTCCGTTAGTGCAAGAAAGAAAAACCACCACATAAGGTACTATAATGAACTCATTCTTTATTTATATTGGTGTTAACCTACTGTATTCCAACTTTTATATGGTTCATACCCCCCGATACTACCCATAGATGCATCAAAATAAGCAAACAACACACGAAAAACAGAATCTGTCAAAAACAGAACAGTCTGTAGCAATCTGTAACTTTTGAATACTTATGGAACTGTAAAAATTGTACCAAAATAGGAAGTCCTGGGAAATTTGTCTATTGATCTACATCAAAAAGAATCAATGCAAAATCACGTTTCTGTGATTTACTAAAATTATTCTCGTTCATGCAAAATTTTTTGTTTTTCAGCAGAATCAAATTAACTATCGCCGTAGGTTATCCTATAGGTTCTACTTGGCACAAACACTAATTAAAGCATGAAAACACATCTAAACAGAAGATAGATGAAATATCTATTACTAAACAGAAGCAAAAAAGCAAGGAACAAAAATAAAATTGGGTTGCCTCCCAACTAGCACTATCGTTTAACGCCCCTAGCTAGGCATAAAAGTGAGGATAGATCTAAGTAGTGGCATCTTTGGCATTCAATTCATAAGTAGCTCGCATAATGGATTCATAAGGTAATTTAACTTTCTTTCTAGTTAAGTGTTCCATCCCTTCCCTTAATGGAAATTGGAATCTAATATTCCCTTCCTTCATATCAATTATTGCACCAATCATTCTAAGGAAAAGTCTACCAAGAATGATAGGACATGAAAGATTGCAATCTATATCAAGAACGATTAAATCTACGGGCACATAATTCCTATTTTCAACAATAAGAACAACATTGATCCTTCCCATAGGTTTCTTAATGGTGGAATCCGCAAGGTGCAAGTTTAAAGATCAATCATCAAAATCATGGAAACCTAGCACATCACATAAGGTTTTCGGAATCGTGGAAACACTAGCACCCAAATCACATAAAAGCATAGCACTCATGATCTTTAATTTTAATCTTTATAGTAGCTTCCCACTCATCATAAAGTTTTCTAGGTATATAAACTTCCAAATTAAGTTTTTCCTCATAAGATTGCATCAAGGCATCAACAATATGTTTGGTAAAAGCTTTATTTTGACTATAAGCATGAGAAGAATTCAACATGGATTGCAACAAGGAAATACAATCTATTAAAGAACAATTATCATAATTAAATTCCTTGAAATCCATAATAGTGGGTTCAATGCTATTTAAAGTCTTGACCTCTCCAATCCCACTTTTACCAAATTTAGCATCAAGATCTAAAAACTCTGAATCATTGGGACACCTTTCAACTAAAGTTGACTCATCTTCAGTCCCATCATTATTAAGATTCATATTGCAAAAAAAATATTTAATAGGGGACACAACAATAACTTTTAGATCTTCATCATTATTTTCATGGAAACTAGAAGAACACGCTTTTACAAAGCAATCTTTCTTAGCACGCAACCTAGCGGTTCTTTCTTTGCACTCATCAATGGAAATTCTCATGGCTTTGAGAGACTCATTGATATCATGCTTAGGAGGAATAGATCTAAGTTTCAAAGAATCAACATCAAGCGAAAGCCTATCAACGTTCCTAGCCAAATCATCAACTTTAAGCAATTTTTCTTCAAGCAAAGCATTAAATTCTTTTGAGAGAACATAAATTCTTTAACACTATTCTAGAAATCAGAGGGCATCTTATTAAAATTTCCATAAGAATTATTGTAGGAATTTCCATAATTATTAGAGGAATTACTAGGGAACGGCCTAGGATTAAAGTTTCCTCTATACGCGTTGTTACCAAAATTATTCCTACCAACAAAATTCACATCCATAGATTCATTATTATTATCAATCAAAGTAGACAAAGGCATATAATTAGGATCAATAGGAGCACTCTTAGTAGCAAACAATTTCATAAGTTCATCCATCTTTCCACTCAAAACATTAATTTCTTCTATAGCATGCACTTTTTTACTAGTAGATCTTTCGGTGTCTCATTGAGAATAATTAGCCATAATGTTATCAAGGAGTTTAGTAGTTTCTCCTAAGGTGATTTCCATAAAAGTGCCTCCCGCGGCCGAATCTAAAAGATTTCTAGAAGCAAAATTAAATCTGGCAAAAAAATTGTATGATCATCCATAAGTTCAAACCATGAGTAGGGCAATTGCGAATCATTAATTTCATTCTTTCCCAAGATTGGGCAACATGCTCATGATCAAGTTGTTTAAAATTCATAATATCGTTCCTAAGAGAGATGATCTTAACGGGAGGAAAATATTTAGAGATAAAAGCATCTTTGCACTTATTCCATGAATCAATACTATTCTTAGGCAAAGACGAAAACCAAGTTTTAGCATGATCTCTAAGTGAAAACGGAAATAACTTCAATTTAACAATATCATTATCCGTATCTTTCTTCTTTTGCATATCCCACAAATCAACAAAGTTGTTTAGATAGGTAGCGGCATCTTCACTAGGAAGGCCATTGACCTTTCATAACAAGATTCAGCAAAGTAGCATTGATTTCACAAGACTCAACATCATTAAGAGGGGTAATCGGAGTGCTAAGGAAATAATTATTATTGGTATTGGAAAAGTCACACAATTTGGTATTATCTTGCGCCATCGTGACAAACAATCCAACACACAAGCACACAAAAAGGCAAGCGAGAGAGAAGATTGGGAAAGAGAGGGCGAATAAAACGGCAAGGGTGAAGTGGGGGAGAGGAAAACGAGAGGCAAATGGCAAATAATGTAATGCGAGGAAGATGAGTTTGTGATGGGTACTTGGTATGTCTTGACTTGAGCAAAGACCTCCTTGGCAACGGCGCCAGAAATCCTTCTAGCTACATCTTGAGCTTGCGTTGGTTTTTCCATTGAAGAGGAAAGCATGATGCAGCAAAGTAGCATAAGTATTTTCCTCGGTTTTTGATAACCAAGGTATCAATCCAGTAGGAGGCTCCTCAAAAGTCCCACGCACCTACACAAACAAACAAGAACCTCGCAACCAACGTGATAAAGGGGTTGTCAATCCCTTCACGGTAACTTGCGAAAGTGAGATCTGATAGAGATAATAAGATAAGATAAATAGTTGGTATTTTTATGATATAGATTGGAAAATAAAACATGCAAATAAAAGTTGATGGAAAACTTATATGATAAAAGATAGACCTGGGGGCCATAGGTTTCACTAGTGGCTTCTCTCAAGATAGCATAAGTATTACGGTGGGTGAACAAATTACTGTCGAGCAATTGATAGAAAAGCACATAGTTATGAGATTATCTAGGCATGATCATGTATATAGGCATCACGTCTGTGACAAGTAGATCGAAACGATTCTGCATCTACTACTATTACTCCACACATCGACCGACTCCTGCCTGCATTTAGAGTAATAAGTTCATAAGAACAGAGTAACACATTAAGAAAGATGACATGATGTAGAGGGATAAACTCATGCAATATGATATAAACCCCATCTTTTTATCCTCGATGGCAACAATACAATACGTGCCTTGCTGCCCCTGCTGTCACTAGGAAAGGACACCGCAAGATTGAACCCAAAGCTAAGCACTTCTCCCATTGCAAGAAAGATCAATCTAGTAGGCCAAACCAAACTGATAATTCGAAGAGACTTGCAAAGATAACTTAATCACACATAAAAGAATTCAGAGGAGATTCAAATATTTCTCATAGATAAACTTGATCACAAACCCACAATTCATCGGATCTCGACAAACACACCGCAAAAAGAGTTACATCGAATAGATCTCCAAGAAGATCGAGGAGAACTTTGTATTGAGATTCAAAGAGAGAGAAGAAGCCATCTAGCTAATAACTATGGACCCGAAGGTCTGTGGTAAACTACTCGCAACTCATCGGAGGGGCTATGGTGTTGATGTAGAAGCCCTCCGTGGTCGATTCCACCTCCGGCGGAGCGCCGACGAAGGCTCCAAGATGGGATCTCGCGGATATATAAGGTTGCGGCAGTGGAAATAGTTTTTCGTGGTGCTCCTGGATGTTTTCGGGGTACGTGGATATATAGGAGGAAGAAGTAGGTCGGTGGACGCTCGAGGGGGCCACAAGGGTGGGGGGCGTGCCGGGCACCCTTGTGGCCGCCTCTTTTGTTGCTTGACGTCCACTCCAAGTCCCGTGGATTGCGTTTGTTCCAAAAAGATCGCTCCCGAAGGTTTCATTCCGTTTGGACTCCGTTTGATATTCCTTTTCTTCGAAACACTGAAATAGGAAAAAAACAGCAATTCGGGTTGGGCCTCCGGTTAGTAGGTTAGTCCCAAAAATGATATAAAAGTGTAAAGTAAAGCCCATAAACATCCAAAATGGGTAATATAATAGCATGGAACTATCAAAAATTATAGATACGTTGGAGACATATCAGAGACCAGGGCCCGTGAAAAGACCCTGGTCAAGGACCTTGAGGATGAGAAGCAGCTGTTGTAGTGTGTCGCCGCCACCCACAACGACCTTGTGGACGGCACGAAGTTCTGGACCAACCACCTTATTGACGTCGCGGAGAGGCTCACCACACAGCTATCTGTCATGGGCATGCCAAACTTCAGGTTCTCCCAGGAGGTGAATGTGAGCCAAAGCTCCAGGCTGGCCCTGTTCTTCAAGGGCGTCCTCGATGCCCTGGTGCTGCTCCACTCCAACCGAGCGACTCATCTGGCCAACGAGTCCTGGAAGCTTTGCCGGGGCACCCATCTCAAGGTGCTCACCAAGGTGGCGTACTGGAACCCCAACCTCGACTTCATCAACGCGCTTGAGAGCTTACCAGAGGATGCGGACCTCAAGGCGCTTGAAGAGCATATCGAGCCCATCATCAGTTGCGTTGACAGAGTCAAGAGGTTGGAAGGCCAGCGGCGGTACTAGCCACTCCATTTCTTGTTGCCACTGCGAATTCATACCCAAGACGATTTTATCTCAAGTTAGAACCGCGGAAACCATTGATGTAATATAACTTGATGTGCTTTAAACTGAACGCATGTTATCTTCCTGTTTGGTCTCTCTTTGTATGTACTACATCCTATGCTTAGTGGGATAGGCTTGCCGGCGCATAAACCCTTATCATGAGCACTTTGAGGAACGGATCCTTAGCAGCCTGCAGGGGGGGTCGCTGCCAGGCAAGACACCTTGCCGTTCTTAGCGCAGCCGCTTGAGCTGTTGAGCAGACTCAAAACAAAACAAGGGCGCTACCAATTGTGGTAGGGTTCCTTCACGTGCAGGTTTTCCATACAAGAACTGAAACCATTCAAGGGAAATAACCTTACAAAAAGGAAATCACTCAAGGTTTGGCGTGACTTAGCTTTTTGTTGTTCTGTGGATCGTCGCCGCGGCTACAGGCGACACCGCTCGCCTAGCTGCTAGTACCAGAGTGATGTGGATGGTTTTGACCTCCTCCGCCACCAGCGTCTGCCCCGTTGCCTGTTCGCGCTGGCACGGGCAGATCGGCTCCAAACGAGCTGATTGTCGTGATCGGCTTCTTCTTCGGAGCCATGGCGATGAAGAAACTGACGCACTAACTACAAGACCAGATTTCCACAACTTCTCCGCCTACCTGGCGCGCCAAAGATGTCGGGGAGACGACACCTATGGGATCACGAGGATCCCTTCTACGGTTGGCGGGGGGAGAGTTGCGCAAAGAGCGGGTCTGGTGATCAACACGAGGTTTTTTTACCCAGGTTCGGGCCGCTATGGAGCGAAAAACCCTGGTCCTGCTTTTGGGTGTATATTTTGTGTTCTTGAGTTTTTAGAATACCTGCTATGCATGCCCAGTCCAAAAAGCCTGAATCCCTCTCTTGTACGCCTCGGGCCTCCTTTTATATGCCAAAGGGGTCGCCGCTATGGCACACAGGAGGTGTAAAGTAGCTACAGTGTACAAGCTTATCGCTGACGTTGTAGGACAAGCGTAGTTAATGTGCTGCTTGCATGCCCTCCAACTTTATCGGGGATGGTAATAGAACTTGTCCCGTTCATCGCTGCCTCACCCCATTCCGACACGCGCCCAGGCTGACGAGGCATGCAGCGCCAGGTAGGCTGGCTAGTCCCTGCACTGGCGTGGTGGCAGGACCTTCACGAAGATCTGCATGCCACCACGCAGGTGCTTGCTTAGTTGGCCTAGAATTTGCATGCTGTCACGCAGGTGTCTGCCTAGTTGGCAAGCTGGTCACCGTGCTGGAACGACTGTGGGGTGGTAAAACCTCCTCTGGTGCAGGCCTGGCTGTGGCCCCACAATTGTCCCCGACAAGGGTCTTGCAGGGGCCTCGCAGTCATCCCCGACAAGGGCCTTGCCGGGGATGTTTGTCTTCTGGTCTCCATGTAGCCCTACAGACTGTTAGTCTTCACAAAGATCTGCATTCTACTATGCATGCGCCCCCGAGTCTTGGCCTTGACGTTGTTGATGATGTCAGAGCTCTCAGCCTCAAGGGTGACGGCCTTGCTGGTGCTTCACGAGCTGCCCCGGCAGGGATCTTGCCGGGGCTACGCGAGCCGCCCCAGCAAGGATGTTGCCGAGGGAGGTCTAGCTAGTCTTCTACTCTTTATTCAATGGCTTGAATGCCTTTCCTAGTAGTATTGTATTTTGTCTTATACCGCCCTGCCAAGCCTTGCGGTAGGTGTGGCTACGACTGCCCGCGCACGAGTAAGGGGTACAGAAAAGTCCATACTTTTGTACGCCGACAATCGCCGACATGGCACAGTGCGGTTCAAACGGTGCGGCAATCCACCTCATCCTGGCCGCCTCAGTAAATCCCTGCTTCTAAAGCCAAAAGGCTTCAAACTGAAAGCAAGAAGGGGCCCGAGGGCGTTCATCCATGGAGGAGATGATCAGGGGTATGGGGTCGGACCCTATATGAGTAATCGGCTGAATGGTGCAAAAGGGAACCATAGTTCCCAATCAGGGGTCATGAAGACCCTATTGAGCACACATCTAGTAGGAGAAACACGTCGATTTGTCGATGTATATCCAACACCAACACAGATCCGATCAATCTCTCATATGCCCATATCATGATACAATCACTGAAACATTGTATACCGGGATAATCCACCCGAGAATTATTCTTATCATGAGGGGTACAAATTAAATTGAAATTGTCCCCCTCCCCACGACCATCAGGAATCGACTCTAGAGATTTTGGCATGAAGCACCTCTAAAAAGGCAGCTGAACAGTGATGATAGGCAGGGCCGTAAACGATCACTATCTCCCATCTGACGTTAATCACTCGTTCCCAATTCTCCAAGATAACAAAGAATTCACCATGATCCATACTACCCATCTCAAAGGTTTCTTCCTTTACCCCTAAAAGGATGCCACAGGAGGTGACCTACCTCCCCACTTGGCGGCAGCTAAGGGAGTCCTGGATTAGGGGGTCCTTGGACAGCCGGACTATGTACTGTGGCCGGACTGTTGGACTATGAAGACACAAGATAGAAGACTTCGTCCCGTGTCCGAATGGGACTCTCCTTTGCGTGGAAGGCAAGCATGGCGATTCGGATATGTAGATTCCTTTCTCTGTAACCGACTTTGTGTAACCCTAGCCCCCTCCGATGTCTATATAAACCGGAGGGTTTAGTCCGTAGGACAACAATCATAATCTCATAGGCTAGACTTCTAGGGTTTAGCCATTATGATCTCGTGGTAGATCAACTCTTGTAATACTCATATTCATCAAGATCAATCAAGCATGAAGTAGGGTATTACCTCCATAGAGAGGGCCCGAACCTGGGTAAACATTGTGTTCCCCGCCTCCTGTTACCATTAGCCTTAGACGCACAGTTCGGGACCCCCTACCCGAGATCCGCCGGTTTTGACACCGATATTGGTGCTTTCATTGAGAGTTCCACTGTGACGTCGAAGATAGGCTTGATGGCTCGCCTTGTTATCAAGGACAACATCACCTCCGGGGGAGCCATGGCTTCAGGCCAAACCCTCCGGCTGGGTGGCTCTACCATGGCCGCCCGTTTGGCCGTCGGGCCAACGATGACTTCTCGGGTCATCGAAAATTGCCTTCACGTCAGCTCAGAATACTTCGAACAGATGGATCCGATGGAGTTGTCGTCTTTAAACGAGCTCCTGGATCGCATCGCCGCCTTGGGAGTCGCTACGGACTACGATCAGATTGGGCTTAAACCCGATCAAAGAGAAATTGAATCTCCACCGATCACCCATCAGATAGCGGTAGTGGAGGAGCAATGTGATGACTCTTCCCCTATGTTGAGGACGAACTATGTTCGGATCTCCAAGCTCACAGAGCCAGATACTCGCTTGCGGGAAGAGATGCCCCATATTCCGAGCTTAGAATCGGACCGTGGGCCGGAAAAATTGGTTGATATCCCAGAGTCCGAACTGTTAAGCTCGGAATTTTCTCAAGCTCCGGAACCCAGATTGGGTCAGGATTCAGACTTAAATCCACCCACCCACCCAGATATAAGCGATCTTACCTACATCAGACAGCAGTCCCAGGAAACGGTCCATCATTTTTGGGCCAGATTCCTCCTTGTCAAGGACAGGATCAAGGACTGCCGCAATGAAGACGCAATCTCATTATCCTACAAAAACTGCACGGACGAGGGAATCCTCAATGCAATCAATCGTCGTCACGTATCACACTTCGCTGACTTGGCAACCATAGTACAGAAGTATTGCGCAATGGAAAGTGCCTGGAAAACTCAGGCAGCCTCTTGGGAGCCACCGGTTTCCACTAAACCCCTCATCCAGATAAAAAGGACGCACGTCGGTTGCCTAATACAATAACAAAAAAATCAAAGCCCGTTACGGGGCGCGGAACCATTCTAGAGGGATGGCTCGATAGGCCATGCAAAATACACACAACACCGGATACCGTACCAACATACAGCCTTAGAGCATGTTGGATACTCCGGCAGGTGGCCAAGAGCGGCGAGGATCTCCTCACCAAAAACACCGCAAAGCAACATCCCATGGAAGACAACAACCCTACAGTATTGACAGTCTTCGAGAATTTCGCCTCGAACAATAGGCGCAAAAGGGCACTTCGCGGCCTCGCTGAAGTCTGCCAAGTTGCAGCAATAAACCCCTGGAACGACATGGCCATAACTTTCAACGCCAGTGACGAACCAAAATTTAGAACAGTCTGGGCACCTGCCGCATTGGTCCTCAGTCCAATTGTGGACGACTTTCGGCTTACCAAAGTGCTCATGGACGGCGGCAGCGGACTGAACCTCATTTACGAGGAAACTCTTTAACAAAATGGAAATAGACAGGAGCCGCATTGAGCAAAGTAATACGACCTTCCGAGGAATTATTCCCATTCGGGAGGCGCGATGTGCGGGAAAACTCACACTCGATGTGGTATTCGGCTGCTGGAGAATTATCGGTCGGAAGAGATAACCTTTCAAGTGGCCCCTTTCAAAAGCGGATATCACGCCCTGTTAGGGCGAGAGCATTTGCAAGCTTCCAAGCTATACCCCATTACAGGTACATGAAGCTCAAGATGCCCGGGCCCAATGGAATCATCACTCTTGCCAGTGATCCGGACATAGCACTCTGTGCCAAAAACAAAACCGCCACCTTGGCCCTCGAGGCATTATCTGAAGCCCTCGCGGCTGAAGAATTAACCGCATTGCGCTCCACGGTGGATAGGGACGACGTGATACTTGATAAGCGATCCAAATCCACCTCCTTCAAACCAGCAGACGAAATAGTCAAATTCCAGGTCCACCCAACGGACTCCACAAAGACAGCATCCATCGGGGCATAGCTGGACCCCACGGTCGATGTCGCACTGCGGGCATTCCTACGTGAAAACTGGGACATATTTTCTTGGCACCCTTCTAATATGCCAGGAATCCCACGCAGGCTGGCCGAACATAGCCTAAACATATTGAAGGGATACAAGCTGGTCAAGCAAGCATTACGGTGCTTTTCCGAACCCAAACGACAAGCCACGGGAGAGGATCTAGCCAAGTTACTCGAGGCCGGATTCATCAGAGATATAAAACACCTGGACTTGCTCGCAAACCTGGTGATGGTACCAATGAAGGATAAATCTTGGCGCCTATGCGTCGATTTCAAAGACCTCAACAAGGCTTTCCCTAAGGATCCTTTTCCCCTCCAGCATTGATCAGATCATCGATGCTACCGCAGGACACGACTCGCTGTGTTTCCTCGAAGCATACTCCGGATACCATCAAATTAAGATGAAGGAGTTTGATCAAGCCACAACGGCATTTATCACCCCATACGGGCCTTTCTGCTTCAACACTATGCCTTTCGGGCTCAAAAACGCTGGTGCCACCTATCAACGCATGATTCAAACATGCCTGGAAAAACAAATCCGCAAGACAATTGAAGCATACGTGGATGGTGTAGTCATCAAAACTAGGCACGTTGAATCCTTAATAGACGATCTGCGTCTCACATTTGACAAGCTCCGAACATATGACATCAAGCTCAATCTGGAAAAGTGTGTTTTCGGCGTTCCCACTAGAAACTTCTGGGCTTCATCGTTTCCAATAGAGGAATTGAGGCAAACCCAGCTAAAATCCGAGCTTTGTCACAGTTGGCTACACCAACAGACCTTAAACAAGTCCAAAAATTATCCGGATGTGTGGCAGCTCTAAGCCGCTTTATCTCCAGATTAGGAGAAAAGGCATTGCCACTCTATCGCCTTCTCCGACGCACCGATCACTTCGAGTGGACGGACGTGGCAATAGCCGGATTGGAAGAAATAAAGGCTCTTCTAGCAAGCAACCCAATCCTCGTCGTGCCAAACGTCGGTGAACCCATGTTATTATACATATCGGCCACACACCAAGTTGTGAGTGTGGTGCTCGTCGTCGAACAAGTGGAGGACGGACACAAATTCCTGCTCCAAAAGCCGGTATACTACGTATTCACTGTCCTCACACCATGGAAATTCCAGTACCCTCATTACCAAAAAGTAGCATACGCGATTTTCATGGCATCCCGGAAGCTACGACACTAGTTTCAAGAGTGCTCGATAATGGTGGCCTCCGAAGTACCTATCAATGACATAATAAACAACCGCGACGCTACGGGTCGGATTGCCAAGTGGGCCATTGAGCTCCTCCCATTTGACATATCATACAAACCGCGCCGGGAAAATTAAATCCCATGTATTGGCCGACTTCATCATGAAATGGACAGAGGCCGAACTCCCTAAAGAGTACGGCACATATTCCAACTGGGTCATGCACTTCGACGGCTCCAAAATGCTAGCAGGCCTAGGGGCAGGCGTTGTCCTAACATCCCCTACTGGTGATACTGTTCAATACGTCCTACAAAGATTATTCACGGACTCCAACAATGCAGCCGAATATGAAGTTTTATTGCATGGTCTTTGGATGGCCATCTCCATGGGCATACAACGCCTGGAAGTGCGCGGGGATTCAAACCTCGCAATATCTCAAATAAATGGATATTTCGATGCCAAAGATCCGAAGATGGCGGCTTACCGTAACGTCGTTCTCAAAATGTCGGCTCGCTTCGAGGGGCTCAAGTTTCACCATGTGGCTCGAGAAAGTAATCAAGCGCGGATGTCCTTGCTCGCATCGACGCTAAGCGCGACCCCGTCCCACCTAATATATTTTTGGAAAGGCTCTTCAAGCCATCCGTGGTGTGTTAGGGGGAGAGCGGCAATACCAATCCGGATCCGAAGACAAACCCAGATTCCGAACACACCGACATAATCGGGGGCTCAACCACCAAAATTACACCATCGGCCCATCTCATCATGGCAGTCATCGCCCCATGGACCGAACCCTTCTTGGCCTACCACAATAGGCAAGAACTTCCTGAGGATCAGAATGAGGCACACTGCATTGTGCGGCAATCTAAAGCCTACAAGGTTCACGAGGGAGAACTCTATAAGAAAAGCGCTACCGGAGTACTTCAAAGGTGTATCTCCGAGGACGAAGGGCAGAAACTCTTCGCTGATATTCATGCCGGTCTCGGTGGTCACCATGCCGCAGCTCGGGCCCTTGTAAGTAAGGCCTTCCGTACAGGTTTCTATTGGTCAACGGCCCGAGCAGACGCACAGGACCTTGTCCAACATTGCGTTGGATGCCAGCTTTTTGCCAACCAAAGCCATATGCCACCCACCGCTTTACAAACAATCCCCATCACCTGGCCTTTTGCGGTCTGGGGGCTTGATATGGTTGGACCCCTCAAAGGGGGAAGCCATAAGAAGAAATATCTGTTGGTCATGGTGGATAAAATCACTAAGTGGATAGAGGCCAAACCAGTTAAAATGGCACAAGTCGGGCCAGTCATAGACTTTATATCTGGTGTTGTGCACCGTTATGGTGTTCCGCACAGCATCATCACCGACAACGGCTCCAGTTTCACAGCCGATGAGGTGAAAGCCTAGTGTGCTAATCTGGGCATCAAGCTCGACTACGCCTCCGTCTATCTCCCACAAGCCAACGGCCAAGTTGAACGAGCCAATGGTCTTATTATGAGCGGCATTAAACCCAGATTAGTGTGGTCTTTGAAAGAATCAGACAAGCACTATGTGGTAGAACTCGACTCCATACTCTGGGGGCTGCGGACCATGCCCAATCGTTCTACCAGATATACACCCTTCTTCATGGTGACATTATCCGAATGTGTACCTCAGACTGGGTGAAGCCGAAAGCTAACATTCTTAAGGGAATATTCGGTCGGCGAACTAAAGATGTTTTTACTTGTCACTTTATGAACCCCCAGATGTTATATATGTTGTTGTTTTTTCAAACACAGTTCAGACATGCACATTAATGCATGCTTACCCAGGGAAATGAACCCTTAACGGAACTATTCTCTCTGGAAGATGTTTCTTACGATCAAAATGTAATATAACATAACTAGTCGGATACTTGTCTGTTCAAGCAACTATGACCCCTACGCCTGGCTTCCACGCGTACCCCGGTTTACATTACCGAGCGGGTAGCACTCCGCACCTTCGGGTCCAGAGGTTGAAGCGAAAAGGTCTGCCATGACAAGCATTTTACAATTCATCTAGAGACATTAATTTGTCAAATGAAGTACATAGTCACTTAGACTCAAACACTTCTTCCTCTATGCCATCCAACAAGCTATCTAGTCTACAATCCTGTTGGGAATACTTGGCGGCTACATTGTACTTGGTCATATACCAAGCTAGTGGGAATTTCTTCCCCATTTGACCCTACAGGTCTGACCCGAGCCATGCGATTCGGGTCGATCTTGGTATACCGAGTTTTCACCATTGCCCAGGCTTCTCGCACACCTTCCCGGCAGGCCGATATCTTCCATAATCGTAAGCGCCTCCGCGCTCCCTTGAATAGCTGTACAAGCCCCTCCATACTTCCTGGAGGAGAGTCGGATGGCCATAAGGCCTTGGCCATACTTTGCATCGCCTGCCGAGCTCGCTCGTGCATTTGCGATAGCTCTTGTAGCAGATCGCTCGATGATCCGGACACCTCCTCTTCGGGACGGCCCGTCAATATACCTACGGACATAATTATTGTCAGTTTCTTTCCTTGTCGAACTATGTAAAGGTAAGTCCGAACACATACTAAATATGCCGCCTCGCAGCCTCCTATTCTCCTTCACGGAGTCGGCCAGCTGGGCTCGCACGTCTTTTAGTTCCACACCCAGCTCAGTGTTGGCATCTTGGAGTTTGTTCTTCTTCACCCTGACCTTTGTCAGTATACGTTGGCCCGCGGCCAGTTGCCTTTGAGCTCCTGGACCTCCCGCTTGTGCGACTACCGGTGCTTCTGCCATAAGATTTGCACCTGTATTAATAATTCTGGTATATGATTATGTTTTCTTGATAGAGGGAAACATTACCAGACGCCGCCTTCTTGGATTTCTCCAGTTCGGCGGTAGCAGCAGTCAGCTGGTCCTGACACTTTTTCAGCTCTTGAGACAACAGATTGTTCTTCTCTGTGAGCACCTGGTCATATAACGATCCTTAAATCAGTTGTACCAACTGTTTCAAGTCTCGAGGGCTACCAGTATATGGTTATCAGTTTTGTAAAAATGTGTACTTACCCGCATATCTTTCAAATACTGGTTTGTGGCTTTGGTGAGCCCATCTCGAGCAGCTCGGATGTATGCATCACCTGAGTTGAAGGCGTTGAAGGCCTCTTCTGAAAAACTAGGGTCGCGAAGAACGGCGCCGATGATTCATGGCGCTTTCCACTTCGGAGTTCGTGATGGATACTTTATCCGACTCCTCCGCAGAGGGACAATCCGGTGTCACTTCCGCGTTAGCCTCAGTCCTTGCGACAGGGTCCGGAATCCGGCTCGTAGAGGCATGACCGGCAGGATCCCTGAACATAGTCCGGTGAATGTTTTTCCTGATAAGACACAACGGATATTATCATACTTTAAATGTGACGGCCATAGAGCATACTTAAAACAACCATACCTCTTTGCTAAAGGCTCGTCCGTGCTTCTATTGGTTTTCCTCTTCGAAGGCCTGCCCGACATAGGCGCCGCCTTATTGCGAGTCACCTCAGGTGCTGCATGGCGCGCCGGTCGCCTCCCCTTTAGAGCATAATATAGTGCAGTGGGTAAGGCGGAAGAGGGGAATTCTCCCAAAGGACAAGTCTCCTAATTACTTACATGCGACGCAGGGAGGAGACCAGGATAGTCGGCAATGATGGCCACTTCGGTGCCATCACAGTTCCCCTGGTAAAACATCCGTTCCCCAAGCTCAACGAATATATCCGGATCCTCTTCGAATCTGGGATGAAGGGCCTGGTTGTGGTCCTCTGGCTATGGTGCGGGGATGTGGATCTCCCTGCTGACTTTCCGCCATTCCTGTTATAAATGACGGATTAATATCTATGAAAAAGGATTCAGGGAGTTGATGGAGTAGAGTAGTGAGACGGAAACTCACCCATCTAGGAGGGTTGTACATGGAAAATCCATCCCTGGGATTAATGTGGATGAACTCCTTCTCCTCCCATTTGTATAATCTGGACAGTATTTTCGCTAAAGCCACATAAGTGTCTGGACCCTTCCGACCATAGCGGGTGGCATCATCTTCTCCGTTGAAGTGCCACATGGGGCGCCCTCGGTATTGGAGTGGCTGAACCCCTCGCATTATGGATATCGCCATAACCTCGACTATTGACAATCCGGATTGAGCAAGCGTCTTTATCTTGCTCATCAATTGGTGGACTTCCATGCTATCTTCCTCCCTAGGGCTCCGCGGACGCCAGTTGAGGCGCTTCTTCAATGGAGTTTTGAATATTCGGGAAGACCCCTCTGGACTGGGTCAGGAAGGGAGACGTATTCAATATAGAACCATTCGGAAGGCCATTCTTCGGATGCCCTCTTTGGTGTGCCGGACAGGTATCCGGTCCCAGCGATGCTCCATATCTCGGCTCCGCCCACTTGGAATATGGATCCCTCTTGATTACGAGGGACGAGGCAAAACAACTTCTGCCATAACTCAAAATGAGCCTCGCAACCCAGAAATAGCTCGCAAAGAGCAACATAACCCGCAATATGCAGGATGGAGTGATGTCTACTACACAACCTTCTTCTTGTAGACGTTGTTGGGCCTGCAAGTGCACAGGTTTGTAGGACAGTAGCAAATTTCCCTCAAGTGGATGACCTAAGGTTTATCAATCCGTGGGAGGCGTAGGATGAAGATGGTCTCTCTCAAGCAACCCTGCAACCAAATAACTAAGAATCTCTTGTGTCCCCAACACACCCAATACAATGGTAAATTGTATAGGTGCACTAGTTCGGCGAAGAGATGGTGATACGAGTCCAATATGGATGGTAGATATAGGTATTTGTAATCTGAAATAATAAAAACAGCAAGGTAACTAATGATAAAGTGAGCGTAAACGGTATTGCAATGATAGGAAACAAGGCATAGGGTTCATACTTTCACTAGTGCAAGTTCTCTCAACAATAATAACATAGATAGATCATATAACAATCCCTCAACATGCAACAAAGAGTCACTCCAAAGCCACTAATAGCGGAGAACAAACGAAAAGATTATGGTAGGGTACGAAACCACCTCAAAGTTATTCTTTCGGATCAGTCTATTCAAGAGTTCGTACTAGAATAACACCTTAAGACACAAATCAACCAAAACCCTAATGTCACCTAGATACTCCATTGTCACCTCAAGTATCCGTGGGCATGATTATACGATATGAATCACACAATCTCAGATTCATCCAACCAACACAAAGTACTTCAAAGAGTGCCCCAAAGTTTCTACCAGAGAGTCAAGAAAACGTGTGCCAACCCCTATGCATAGGTTCATGGGCGGAACCCGCAAGTTGGTCACCAAAACATACATCAAGTGGCACGTGATATCCCATTGTCACCACAGATAAATACAGCAAGACATACATCAAGTGTTCTCAAATAAAGACTCAATCTGATAAGATAACTTCAAGAGGGAAACTCAATTCATCACAAGAGAGTAGAGGCGGAGAAACATCATAAGATCCAACTATAATAACAAAGCTCGCGATACATCAAGATCGTGCCATAGAGAGAACACGAGAGAGAGAGAGAGATCAAACACATAGCTACTAGTACATACCCTCAGCCCCGAGGGTGAACTACTCCCTCCTCGTCATGGATAGCGCCGGGATGATGAAGATGGCCACCGGTGATGGGTTTCCCCTCCGGCAGGGTGCCGGAACGGACTCCCGAGAGGTTTTTGGTGGCTACAGAGGCTTGCGGCGGCGGAACTCCCGATCCATCTTGATTGTCGATGTTTTTAGGGTACGTAGGCTTATATAGGCAAAATAAGTCGGTCGGGGGTGCTCGAGGGGCCCACGAGACAGGGGGCGCGCCCAGTAGGGGGGGCGCCCCCTATCTCCTGGCCTCCTCGAGGATCTTCTGACGTGAACTCCAAGTCTCCAGGATCATATTCTTCCAAAAAATCATGTTGTCGAAGGTTTCATTCCGTTTGGACTCCGTTTGATATTCCTTTTCTTCGAAATACTGAAACAGGCAATAAAACAACAATATGGGTTGGGCCTCCGGTTAATAGGTTAGTCCCAAAAGTAATATAAAAGTGTATAATAAATCCGATAATCATTCAAAACTGATAATAAAATAGCATGAATGCTTCATAAATTATAGATACGTTGGAGATGTATCAGCATCCCCAAGCTTAATTCCCGCTCATCCTCGAGTAGGTAAATGATAAAAGAATTTATGAAGGATGAATGCTAGAAGGTGCACAAGTTTGATCAATGATAATTTCAATCACCTTTTCTAGCATGATTATATGTCATAACAGTAGTTCACCTCATAAAACTTCTCACGGTAAAGTAACAAGCAATTCACATGTTAAGGCATAGACCATAAACTTTCTTGAAAACTAGCAAACTTCATTCTCAATCATCAAACAATTGCAATTCATATTATTTTCAGGAATAGAAAACTCCACATACTCAACTATCATATAGTCTTCTACAATTGCTAGAACTCATGCAATACTAATGGTTATGGAGTTTCAATCGGACACTGAGAAAGATAGGGGCTCATAGTGTTGCCTCCCAACGTATTCACCTTTGGGTGATGTCAACAATAATAGTTCATGCTAACTTACATCCAATTGGATATATATATCAAGATCACCCCAACACGAAGTGCTTGCCAAAGGATAAAATTAAAAAGGGAAAGGTGAAGATCACCTTGACTCTTGCATAAAGTGAAAGACATAAAGTAAAAGATAGGCCCTTCGCAGAGGGAAGCAGAGGTTGTCATGCACTTTTAAGGTTGGATGCACAAAATCTTATTGTGAGTGAACATCGCTTTATATTGCCACTTGTATATGGACCTTTATTATGCAGTCCGTCGCTTTTATTTCTTTCATAACAAGATCGTATAAAGCTATTTTCTTCACACCAAAAGATCATACATATTTAGAGAGCAATTTTCATTGCTTGCACCGATGACAACTTACTTGAAGGATCTTACTCAATCCATAGGTAGGTATGGTGGACTCTCATGGAAAAACTGGGTTTAAGGATATTTGGAAGCACAAGTAGTATCTCTACTTGGTGCAAGGAATTTTGGCTAGCATGAGGGGGAAAGGCAAGCTCAACATGTTTGAATGATCCATGACAATATACTTTAACTGAGATGTCGGAAAACATAAACCATTACGTTGTCTTCCTTGTCCAATGTCAACTCTTTAGCATGTCATACTTAATGAGTGCTCCCAATTATAAAAGATGTCTAGGATAGTGTATTTATATGTGGAATCTCTCTTCCTTCAATATTCTTTCATGAATTGTTCAAATGACCAATACAATGCTTGCTAACCTTCAATAAATTTACAACCTCTACTTCTTAGATGTGAAGTCATAAATCCCCATGGGATAAGCAAATGAGACATATATAATTTCAGATTTATGACATTCAACTTATTCAACCATTTACTCATAGGATATAAGTGAAGCACACAAGTAAATGACAAACTACTCCAAAAAGATATAAGTGAAGATCAATGAGTAGCGAAATAATTATGCAACTATGTGAAGACTCTCTCTAATTAAAGAATTTCAGATCTTGGTATTGTATTCAAACAGCAAGCAAAGCAAGATAAAATGACAATGCAAGGATAGCACAACTCATGTGAAGAAGCAAAAACTTAGGCTCAACCGATACTAACCGATAATTGTTGAAGAAGAAAGGTGGGATGCCTACCGGGGCATCCCCAAGCTTAGATGCTTGAGACTTCTTGAAATATTATATTGGGGTGCCTTGGGCATCCCCAAGCTTGAGATTTTGTGTCTCCTTAATTCCTTTTATATCTCGGTTTCTCTTTTTATCAAAAACTTCATCCACGTAAAACTCAACAAGAACTCGTGAGATAGGTTAGTATAAACCAATGCAAAACCTTATCATTTTCTACTGTAACAAATCACTAAAATTATTATTCAACATTGCATACTAAATTACCCTGCATATTTAACACTCCTATTCTTAAATAGAATCATTAAACAAGCAAACATATGCAAACAATGCAACAATAACAGCAATCTGTCAAAACAGTATTGTCTGTAAAGAATGCAAGATTCATCATACTTCCCTAACTTCAAAAATTATGAAAGAAAATTCCCACTGTATTAAATTTATCAGAGCTCATTATGCAAAAAAATTCAACATTATATCATGCTCTGACTTTTCTATGGAATTTTTGCAACAGCGGTAAACTTTCTGTTTTCAAACAGCAACATGTATACTAGCAAAATAAGCATGGCAAAGGCTATCCTTGACATTTTTATTGAAACTAAAGATGCAAAAAATTATTCTAAATAACAGCAAGCAAATACTAACAAAAGAAAATGACGCTCCAAGCAAAACACATATCATGTGGTGAATAAAAATATAGCTCCAAGTAAAGTTACCGATGAACGAAGACGAAAGAGGGGATGCCATCCGGGGCATCCCCAAGCTTAGGCTTTTCGTTGTCCTTGAATATTACCTTGGGGTGCCTTGGGCATCCCCAAGCTTAGGCTCTTGTCAGTCCTTATTCCATAGTCCATCGAATCCTTACCCAAAACTTGAAAACTTCACAATACAAAACTCAACAGAAAACTCGTAAGCTCTGTTAGTATAAGAAAATAAAACCACCACTTAGGTACTGTGATGAACTCATTATAAATTTATATTGGCGTAATATCTACTGTATTCCAACTTCTCTATGGTTCATACACTCCGATACTACTCATAGATTCATCAAAATAAGCAAACAACACACGAAAAACAGAATCTGTCAAAAACAGCACAGTCTGCAGTAATCTGTATCAAACGTATACTTCTAGAACTCCAAAAATTCTACAAAATTAGGAAGTCCTAAGAAATTTGTGTACTAATCCAGAGCAAAAAGAATAAGATCAGAAGCACGTTTATGTGAATTAAAACAACTAATTTACTGGGTGCAAAAGTTTCTGATTTTCAGCAGGATCAACACAACTATCACCGTAAGCTATCCTAAAGGTCTTATTTGGCACTTTATTGAAACAAAAGCTATAAAACATGATTATTACAGTAGCATAATCATGTGGACACACAAAAACAGTAAGGGTAAATATTGGGTTGTCTCCCAACAAGCGCTTTTCTTTAATGCCTTTCTAGCTAGGCATGATGATGACAATGATGCTCACATAAAAGATAAGGATTGAAACATAACGGGAGAATCATGAAGCATATGACTAGCACATTTAAGTCTAACCCACTTTCTATTCATAGGGATTTTGTGAGCAAACAACTTATGGAACAATAATCAACTAGCATAGGAAGGCAAAACAAGCATAGCTTCAAGATTTTCAACACATAGGGAGGAAACTTGACATTATTGCAATTCCTACAAGCATATGTTCCTCCCTCATAATAATTTTCAGTAGCATCATGATTGAATTCAACAATATAACCAGCACCTAAAGCATTCTTTTCATGATCTACTTGCATAGAAAATTTACTACTCTCCACATAAGCAAATTTCTTCTCATGAATAGTAGTGGGAGCAAACGCAACAAAATAATTATCATGTGAGGCATAATCCAATTGAAAACTAAAATCATGATGACAAGTTTCATGGTTATCGTAATTCTTAATAGCATACAAGTCATCACAATAATCATCATATATAGCAATTTTGTTCTCATAATCAATTGGAACCTCTTCCGAAATAGTGGAATCATCACTAAATAAAGTTGACACTCTTCCAAATCCACTTTCATATTCATCATAAGATTCAACATCCTCCAAAATAGTGGGGTCACTACTTCCTAAAGTTGACACTCTTCCAAACCCACTTTCATCAATATAATCATCATAAATAGGAGGCATGCTTTCATCATAATAAATTTGCTCATCAAAACTTGGGGGACAAAAAATATCATCTTCATCAAACATAGCTTCCCCAAGCTTGTGGCTTTGCATATTATTAGCATCATGGATATTCAAGGAATTCATACTCACAACATTGCAATCATACTCATCGTATAAATATTTAGTGCCAAACATTCTATAGATTTCTTCTTCTAGCACCTGATCACAATTTTCCTTTCCATCATTCTCACGAAAGATATTGAAAAGATGAAGCGTATGAGGCAAACTCAATTCCATTTTTTTATAGTTTTTATTTTATAAACTAAACTAGTGATAAAACAAGAAACAAAAAGATTCGATTGCAAGATCTAAAGATATACCTTCAAGCACTCACCTCCCCGGCAACGGCGCCAGAAAAGAGCTTGATGTCTACTACACAACCTTCTTCTTGTAGACGTTGTTGGGCCTGCAAGTGCACAGGTTTGTAGGACAGTAGCAAATTTCCCTCAAGTGGATGACCTAAGGTTTATCAATCCGTGGGAGGTGTAGGATGAAGATGGTCTCTCTCAAGCAACCCTGCAACCAAATAACAAAGAGTCTCTTGTGTCCCGAACACACCCAATACAATGGTAAATTGTGGGTGCACTAGTTCGGCGAAGAGATGGTGATACGAGTGCAATATGGATGGTAGATATAGGTATTTGTAATCTGAAATAATAAAAACAGCAAGGTAACTAATGATAAAAGTGAGCGTAAATGGTAATGCAATGATAGGAAACAAGGCATAGGGTTCATACTTTCACTATTGCAAGTTTTCTCAACAATAATAACATAGATAGATCATATAACAATCCCTCAACATGCAACAAAGAATCACTCCAAAGCCACTAATGGCGGAGAACAAATGAAAAGATTATAGTAGGGTCCGAATCCACGTCAAAGTTATTCTTCTGGATCAATCAATTCAAGAGTTCGTACTAGAATAACACCTTAAGACACAAATCAACCAAAACCCTAATGTCACCTAGATACTCCATTGTCACCTCAAGTATCCGTGGGCATGATTATACGATATGCATCACACAATCTCAGATTCATCCAACCAACACAAAGTACTTCAAAGAGTGCCCCAAAGTTTCTACCGGAGAGTCAAGAAAACGTGTGCCAACCCCTATGCATAGGTTCATGGGCGGAACCCGCAAGTTGGTCACCAAAACATACATCAAGTGGCACGTGATATCCCATTGTCACCACAGATAAAGCCGGCAAGACATACATCAAGTGTTCTCAAATAAAGACTCAATCCGATAAGATAACTTCAAGAGGGAAACTCAATTCATCACAAGAGAGTAGAGGGGGAGAAACATCATAAGATCCAACTATAATAACAAAGCTCGCGATACATCAAGATCGTGCCATAGAGAGAACACGAGAGAGAGAGAGAGAGAGATCAAACACATAGCTACTGGTACATACCCTCAGCCCCGAGGGTGAACTACTCCCTCCTCGTCATGGATAGCGCCGGGATGATGAAGATGGCCACCGGTGATGGGTTCCCCCTCCGACAGGGTGCCGGAACGGACTCCCGAGAGGTTTTTGGTGGCTACAGAGGCTTGCGGCGGCGTAACTCCCGATCTATCTTGATTGTCGATGTTTTTAGGGTACGTAGGCTTATATAGGCGAAAGAAGTCGGTCGGGGGGTGCTCGAGAGGCCCATGAGACAGGGGGCGCGCCCAGTAGGGGGGGTGCCCCCCTATCTGCTGGCCTCCTCGAGGATCTTCTGACGTGAACTCCAAGTCTCTAGGATCATATTCTTCCAAAAAAATCACGCTGCCGAAGGTTTCATTCCGTTTGGACTCCGTTTGATATTCCTTTTATTCAAAATACTGAAACAGGCAATAAAACAACAATATGGGCTGGGCCTCCGGTTAATAGGTTAGTCCCAAAAGTAATATAAAAGTGTATAATAAAGCCCATAATCATTCAAAATAGATAATAAAATAGCATGAATGCTTCATAAATTATAGATACGTTGGAGACGTATCATGGAGGCACGTGTGAAGTTATGCAGTTGGAGGCCATAGTACTCCAGAAGCCCTCGGAGGAATGGATGGATTGGAAATCCGACGCCTCTCAACAAATAGGGAACAAAGCATACTCGTTCCCCCCTGGATGGGTTGGGGAACTGTCGGTGTTCTGGGAACGGGGGTCCCCAGACTTGCCTGCCTGCGGCCTGTGGCATGGCTCAAGTGGTGGCCTAGTACGTCCCATCTTCATCAGCTCAAGACTCAAGACCCTCGCGAGGGGCCAAGCCTCACGGGGTGGACGACACAAGACTTCCTCAGGAACGGCCTCACCAGGCAGGCTCGCGAGGAGGCGGAGAGATCAAGGCAGGGTACCTCGCAAGGTGCTCGTGACGCAAGCCATGACAACCAAGACCAAGCGGGCGCCAGGCGGGCGTCGGCCTGCGCAGTGTCCTTGTTTCCTCTTTGCTGCAAAGGGGGCAAGCGCAGGCGTGGAGTACCGAGGAATCAGGCAAAGGTTGCCATTCTGGTGCAACAAGACCAAGACCAGCAGAGCGGCAGGATGGAGGTCACCGTGGAGCCCAAGACGGCGTCATCACCAGTGCCTTTGGCAGCCGAAGACCAACTTTAGTCAGGATAACTTGTACTAGATGTTCCCCTTCAAAATGGCCGTTGTTGGCGCCCTTCCCGCTCAATATTTGGGAAGAGGACCAGGGCCTCTATAAATAGGACTAGCCACCACAGTAGGAGGGCATCATTTGATTAGCATCCGAGAGGCGATCGAACTCACCCACGCAGTTCATCGCACCAGCTCGAGAACACCTCTCGCGAGGCTGTTCTCCCCTTGTACTGTTCATCATTAGCCCCTGAGGCAATCCACCACACCACACACTAGAGTAGGGTATTACACCACAACGATGGCCCGAACCAGTAGAAATCTCGTGTCCCCTGTGTTGTTCATCGTTTTAGCTTAGATCTTGTGAGGCGATCGGACTTGAATCGGTAGGGGGAAGATCTTCGTGCGCACCCCAGAGTTCGAACCTTAAGGGTCTGCCAGAACCCAACATCCAACATTTGGCGCGCCAGGTAGGGGTGCGCCGGAATCTTTATTCCATTGTCTCGCGTTCGATCTTCCGTCGTGTCCATGGCTGACGCTCGCCAGGCTCGCGCCGAGCGTTGGGCTGCTCTCGCTGCCTGCGTCGCCCAGACGGATCCCGTTGGTGGGTGTCCCCGTCGTTCCCCATCGCCTGCCGCCAACGCCGCCGCCGGCCCGGCGGGGAACAAGCAGCAGGCCTCGTTGCTGCATCCTTCGGTGCGACGGGAAGGCCGCACTACCACCCCGTTGCTGACTCCAGCTGGTTCGTCGTCCCACGCCTGTCGCGCTCCCACGGACGCGCACGCCGTGTTGCTCCTGGCGCGTGAGCTCCTGCACTACCGTCTCGTAGACGACCTCTACGAGGAGTGGCTCACTCGCATCACCGAGCTCGTCAGCACCGCAGGGGGCTCCCCTGCGTCGTCCCTCTCGCTACCTCGCCCTACGTCCTGCACAGGAGGTGTGGATCAGTAGGTGCCTCCTCCACCTCCTCCCCAAGAAGGCGCCCTGGCTCCAAGGCGCGCGGACCCAGGACAAGATCCACCGCGTCCGGCGCCCGTGCGGCCAGAAAGGAGCTGCCAAGAAATCCCTCGTCCCCAAGAAGGTGCACGCGTGCTCTCGGCACCGGTGCGCCACGACCGCATCCCTGCGCCAGCACGCCAAGACCCCGCGCTGCTCTAGGCAGCAGCGCGCGGAAATCCCTAGGAGCAAGCCCCGCATCAGCAGAGAGCTCCGGTGGCCACCGCAGGCTGCCACGCCTTCATCACCGAGCTATGCAGTGTCGCCTGGCCAGGCAAGTTCAAGCCTGACCTGCCTCCTCGCTACGACGGCACTACCGACCCCGCAGAGTTCCTACAGCTCTACGAGCTGGGCATCGAAGCCGCCAACGGGGACGAAAAGGTCATGGCGAACTGGTTTCCCATGGCACTCAAGGATGGTGCCCGCACCTGGCTCCTGAACCTGCCTCCTGGCACAATCTCCTCCTGGGACGAGATGAGCACTCACTTCATCGCCAACTTCTAGGGCACTCGCGACCGCCCACCAGTCGTGGGTGACCTGCACCGCATCAAGCAGCAGCTCGGAGAGACCTTGCAGAAGTACATCTAGCGCTTCAACAACGCTCACCTCAAGATTCCCAGGGTAACCGAGGAGGCCATCATCTCGGCGTTCTCTGATGGCGTCCACAACATCAAGATGAAGGAGGAGTTGGCAATCCACAAAGGTTTGTGTACGTCTCTGGAGTTGTTCAATCTGGCGACCAAGTGCACAAGGGCTGAGGAGGGACGCCTCTCCCTTCTCGAGCTCCCTGCAGCGGACCCAGAAGAGAAGAAAGCCAAGGCCAAGGATGTGAAGCGCAAGGGAGCAGCTGTGCTCACAGCAGAGCCGGACACAAAGCGCGGCAGGGACTAGCCGGAGTCATCCAAGGGCAGCCGGTACTGTGTGTACCATGATCTCCATACCCACAATAGCAATGAATGCCAAGAGCTCAGGGCCGTGAGAGAAGGCCGTGTCGATCGACGCCCCGAGCGCATCGATCGAGGCTATGACCGAGGTAGAGAAAGAGGTGGAGGACGATGGGACGACCGTGGCCCTCGCCAAGGGTGGCATGACCGGCCTCGCGAGGACCGCTGGCAGGACCAGCCTCGCGAGGGGGCTTGGAGGGATCAGCCTCATGAGGATCGCCCGCAAGGCAATGCAGGACTTCCTCCTCTGCCACCACCGCCAAGAAGGAATGAAGACTATCATCAGGACGAGGGGGCTGGGGGCTTCCAGGAGCCGCGTGCAATCGCTTGCATCTTGGGTGGCGCTCAGGCCCCAGCCTCTCAGCGCATCTTCAAGCAGTTTGCTTGCGAGGCGAATGCAGCCCTTCCCAAGCTTGAGGCTACGCGCCCTCTTAGGTGGTCTGCGTGCGCCATCACGTTCAGCTCAGCGGATTAGCTCAAGGGCGCGGCAACAGCCGGTGTCCTCCCGATGCTCTGCTCCCAGTCATCAGCAATGTGCAAGTTACCAGGACCCTCATCGATGGCGGAGCAGGGCTCAACGTCGTGTCCGTCGAGACATTCAACAATCTTCAAGTGTCGTACGATCAGCTTCAACCAGCCAAGCCCTTCTCAGGAGTCACTGATGGTTCCACTATCCCGATAGGGCAGGTCCGCCTCCTTGTCACCTTTGGGCAGCGCAAGAACTACCGTACCGAGCTCATTGACTTTGACATCGCCCACATTCGCCTGCCATACAATGCCATCCTCGGGTATCCAACCCTGGCCAAGTTCATGGCAGTGACTCACCATGGTTACAACATCCTCAAGATGCCAGGAAGTGCCAGAGTCATCACGGTCCCCTATGAAGAGAAGGATGCAGTGTGCTCCCTCGAGCGCGCCTTCCAGGCCGCGTCAATCGAGGACCCAGGCAACAAGAGTGGAAACCTTCCTGAAGCAGCTCCCAAGAAGAAGAAGACATCACCTGGCTCAAGGCCTTAGGAGGCAGGCACCTCCGGAGGCGCCACATCGGGACCCACGCCCATCCAAGGGGCGCCACCCTCCGTTGCATAGGAAGGCGCGCCCGGCGCCCTCCTCGGGCAAGGCTCGGGGGCTCTCTCTTGGGGAGCCACTGACTTTGCCAAGATCACGAGGGAGGCGCTCGGGCACCACTTGGAGGCATGCTTCGCGGCACATTTCCCTCAGGAAGGCGTAAGGCAAGGAGGTCCCAACCCTCAGGAGTTCATCACCAAGGTCGCTCAGGAGTTGCAGGAATCGAGAGTCATGCGCGGCAATCGCCGCCTGCCTAGCGTAGCTCCCCATCCAGGCGAGGATGGTGGGCTGCGCATCTGCATCAACTACCCAGGGCTCAATCGAGTCGCGTCTCACGAGTGCTTCTGGCCTTCGCGCGTGGGACATTGCGAGGGTCCACCGCACAGCTACGTCTGCATGCCCTTCGGCCTGCCAAACGTGGCTGCTGCTCACCAGTGCCTGATGAGAAGCATTCTGGAAGCTCAAGTGGCCAAGCATCGCGCGCTCCTGGAGGAAGTGGAGATGGACCTCGCCAAGCCGCCCGGACCTCCTGAGCCTCCCGAGGCTCAGGGCTCTAGGGGCTCGTGAAGATTGGCTTCTTCACCACGCACCATCAGCTACTCCGACACTCACTCTGCAATGGTATCAGGTGACTTCTTCTAAGTTTCGTTTCAGCTGGGAGCGCCCTTAGGGCTGCATCTTTCCCAGGTCGCGTGGGTCTGTCCCCGCGACATGTATCTGTTTTGCTTTCATCTTCAGCTTACCTTGTTGGGGGCGCCCCTCGGGCTGCATCATCCCCAAGCCGCTCGGGCCTGACCCAGTGGCGTTTGCCTTTCTCTGCATCTATCTAAGTTGATTTGCTTCTTCATGCTTAACCTGCTTGAGATAATCGCCTGCTCGATTGACACCTACCTTTGGAGCCACTCGCTCTGGCGCGGCGCTTGCGCATGGATCCGTCCCTGCAACACCGACAAATCTGAGTGGTCGAGCCCTGGCCACGGCAGCCCCGCATAGCGCTACCTCACCAGGCCCTCAGTGCCTCAATCACTCCCTCGGAGCAACCAATGGCTGGCTGGCAATCGTAATGGCAGTCCTTGTTTTCCTAGTGTTGGTATACAGGATCCGCACAAGGAGTAGCGTGGGGGGGGCGTGAGCTCTCTCTCTCTCTCTCTTCCATGCGATCCGCTTGCGCATTAAAAGGGGGGCACCTGAGCATCGCGACTCATGGGCTCTTACTGGCTCTCCAGCCCTCACCCCCTGGCCTTGACCCACGGCATCACGACCTGTCATACCAGCGCGGCTGAGCTCGCTCGAGGGCCAGGACCTGAGGACGTAGAGCATGAAGGAAAGCGCGGGGAAGAGGGGAGAAGCTCACGAGGGCCTGAACCAGCAACGCCTCAGCTGCCGGCGCGCAGGCCCGACACCTAGCCGAAGAACTACTCCAAACTCATGAGATAAGTCATGCCTCAGCGAAAGCTAAATCAACGCGATGCCAAACCCTCGCCTAGAGCAGCTCTGTCACGGCAACGTTGCCTGCCTTTCTTGCCCAACGGAGGCCGCTTGAGCGCTAAAGGGGACCTCCTGAGCATCGCGACTCAGGGGCTCTTATTGGACCTCGGGTCGCTCACCTCCTAGCCTTGACCACGGCATCGCGACCTGGCATACCAGCGACGGCTGAAGCCTGTCTGGGGACTGGGACCTATCAGCGTAGAGCACCAAGCCCTCGTGAGGAAGGAAAGGGGGAGCCGAGCCGGCACATGACAAGCATCTCGCTTCGATTCATAATAAGGATATAATATTCACAAAATACATGGCAAGCGCCTTACAAACCCCTGCGGGGTGTTACTTCGATTCCTCGCAGGGAACAAAAGGTGCTAATCCTAAGGAACGCTAACTACGCGTGCCTCCGCAGGAGACACCATCATCAATAGTGGGCCATCAGGCGCCGGCGCCAACCCCATCCAGATCAGTGGCGTTGGCGGCCTGATGCAGCTGCCCTGCTCCGAGCGCGACGCGAGCTCGGGGGCTCGTAACTATCGTCGCTCGTTTTCGGAGTCAAGTGAAGCTCGGGGGAATCGCTGGATTCTCCGGCTCCTCCGCTGCTGCCTGAGGAGCTGCTGGAGAATCGGTTGGCAGGCCTGGTCCTCGCCGCTTCGATGCCCCGGGCGCTTTCCTTGGGGAAGCACTCCAGCCAGCGTCCTTCCGCGTCAAAGACCTTGAAGAACATCAAGGAGGCGCCATCGTATTCAAGATGAATTACGAGGGCACCCCCTGTCCGGCAGACCCTGGCGATCTCGCCCTAGCCCCGGGTCATGAAGACCTTGCCCAGAGCGATGACCGCGACCTCTGCTCCGGTCGCAAGGGTGCTGCGGTCAGCATGCTGCAGCCAGAGCTCCAGAGACCCACTCGGCGGCATCTCGAAGGCGAAGGAGGGAGGAAGGCGGATCTGTCGGTGTTCTGGGAACGGGGGTCCCCAGACTTGCCTGCCTGCAGCCTGCGGCGTGGCTCAAAGGGGGGCCAGCACGGCCCATCTTCATCAACACAAGCTCAAGACCCTCGCGAGGGGCCAAGCCTCGCGGGGCGGACGACAAGGAGCTTCCGCAGGCACGGCCTCGTCAGGCTGGCTCACGAGGAGGCGGAGAGTTCAAGGCGAGGTACCTCGCGAGGTGCCCATGACGCAAGCCATGATGACCAAGGGCGCCAGTCGGGCGCCAGCCCGCACAGTGTCCTCCTTTCCTCTTTGGTGCGAAGGGAGCAAGCGCAGGCGAGAGCATCAAGCAAAGGCATCCATTTTGGTTGAACGAGACCAAGACCAGCCCAGCGGCAAGGAAGAAGTCATTGTGGAGCCCAAGCAGGCGTCACCACCAGAGCCTTTGACAGGCGAGGACCAACTTTAGTCAGGATAAGTGTACCCGCTGTTCCCCTTCAAAATGGCCAATTGTTGGCACCCTTCCCGCTCAATATTTGGGAAGAGGCCCAGGGCCTTTGCCTATAAATAGGACTAGCCACCCCCAGGGTAGAGCAATCTGGACCTGATCTAGCAATCTGGATCCTCACCAAGAAACTAGTAGATAGAGCGATTGAACTCCTCCTAGCAGTTCGTCGCACCAGCCAAGAACAGACCCTCGCGAGGCTGTTCTTCCTTGTATTGTTCATCATCAGCCCAAGAGGCAATCCACCACACCACACACTGGAGTAGGGTATTACACCACCATGGTGGCCTGAACCAGTATAAATCTTGTGTCTCTTGTGTTGTTCTGTTTGGTAGTTTAGATCCTAGCGATTCGGCAAGGAGCAGGCAGGCAGAGGGTCAAATCTCCACGCGCACCGCAGTGTTCGAACCTCAAGGGTCTGCCGGAACCCGAAATCCGACATTTGGCGCACCAGGTAGGGGTGCGCCGGGATCCACCTTCCGCCACTTCGCGTCCCGTCGCATCGTCATCACCATGTTCGGCGACCAGGCGGGCAACCCTGATCCCTGGGCGGCTTGGCCCGCCCGCGCAGAGCCGCTCGCCCCGGGCGACCCCATGCCCCAGGCAGCTCGCGGTCCACAGGGCGTTGCGGGCCATGGGCGACGCGGACAGGCCTCGATAGCTCTAACACCGCGGTAGACGCGGTCGGCAGCAAGGGCCTCCAACCACGCCGCGGCCACGACGCCGTACACCCGCCGGGAGCAGGCGAACTCAAGGGCCGCGCTCACGGTGGCCCGAGAGCTGCTGCAGTGCAGGCTGATGGAAGGCAGTCGCGATGTGTTGCTAGAGCGGGTGGCGTTGCTCCTGGGCTTCGCCGCCTCGGGGGCTCACCCCTTCTGCACTCAGCTCCTGCCCCAGGCTCAGGGCGGCCCGCGCGGGGGGCCCACGCGCACCTGCGGGCTCCAAGGCTACTCCAACACCAGCGAAGCTGTCGGCACCGAACCAGCGGCAGCACTGACTCTGCTCCCCGCCAGCGAAGAAGGACTCGTCGCGACCCACGGCCCCAGCGGGCCGCCACGCTACCACCCCCAGGTAGGTGCATCAGGCAGAGCTGCATGGCGCGTGGAGCCGTATGGCGCGGCCTTCGGGATGACGGCCCCAGAAGAGTACGTGCCCCACATGATGGATCAAGGGCACCCGCGTGAAGGCGAACAGGGCTCACTCCTCAGCCCGAGCTGGGGGACGAGGCGCCAGAAGTTGAGCTCTTCCAGGAACCCAGGGACGGCCCCACCGGCCATGCTGGAAGCGACGATTATCGGGTACCACTAATCCCTCAGGAGCTGGCATACACTAATCATGGGTCGCAGGAGGTGCAGGTCGCCACAGCGAGCAGCTTCCCCGCTCCCGCGGCCTCTTACCCCTCAGGAGGAGGGCGTCGGGGCTGCAGGAGAGGGGCCGAGATCCGACATCACCACCGTGGTGTTCGGAGCAAGGTGTTCCCAGGAGGTAGGCCCTCTGCTGCGGAGGGGCCGAGATCCGACATCACCACCGCGGTGTTCGGAGCAAGGCGTTCCCAGGAGGTAGGCCCTCCGCTGGGGAGGTGCCTCAGGGCCTGCCCCTGGCGGAGGACCCGTGGTCGTCGGGGGAACCGCTGGCGACCGCTCTACCCCATCGGCGGCGTCCTGGTTTCCAGTCGTCGTTGATGGCACTAGAGTGTGGTGCAAGGTGGGGCCCTCGTCAGGCGATATGAAGCAAGGCCGGTACCTGTGAAGAAGGCCCAATGCCTGTGAAGCTCGCTGCCCCGTGACACTCTCACGTAATAATGAGTGGGGTTGTACACGCCCCGGAGTCTCAGGGGTGCCGGCCTCAGGCCCTGGGGCTCCCTCCCACGCCTAGTGGCAGCACTTAGCTCCGCGCTGGTGAGAAGACGTCCAAGACTAGACCAGGTGCCGGACACGGCCTTTTTCTGCTTTCATTGCTTTTCTCTTGGTTGTTGCTTTCCCCCGCTGGATTTAAGTTGGACTCGAATTTGAGATTTGTGTGTGTTTCGGGAAGGGGTGCTTAGTCTTGTTCGAGCAATCTCTCGTGTTTCGGTTATGACCTCACCTCAGCTGCCTCCCCTCGCGAGCCCCTCGCGAGCCGGGTCTGGCCTGGCTTGCGTGCAGCCCAGACTACCGCTGATGTACCCTCTCAGGAGGTTTTTCACTGCAGATCCCACAGATTCAATCAGGAGGCGTGCGAGGCGCCACGGCCTCCGACAAAGTTATCTCGAGGCCCGCTCGGGACAAAGGTAAACTAGCCAGCCGGCTCGTCACATGGCCAACCACTTGGCACGGGCATGTGAGTGAAGTAGCATTCACTAGTACACTGAACATAAGTTTTACATGAGGGGCACCCCCTCCCAAAAATGCTCTTACAACCATCGGGACAAAAGCCTGAGTTTTATTCATGCAGGATAAGGAAACAGGGGCAATGCACTGTCAGTCGGATAAATCCCCCAATGCATCCTCAGGAACGCCGCCCGAACTGTCGCTGGCGTCGCTGGCCTCTCCATCGCCCTCAGCGTTGTCGTCAGCGGCGTCAGGGCCGTTCACCACGCCGCCCTCGTCGGCGGCCACGATCACGCCATCATCATCTGAAGCGAAGGCCCTGACAAGGGCGTCCACGTTGTCTTCCACCCAGTACCCCAGGTCGTCTCGGATGGCCTAGGGGACTGGGGCGATGGCGGCATCAAAGTTGAAGTGAGGGTCCATGTTCCGGAGATGGCTGAAGACGCGGGAAAAGGCACGCCCGAGTAGGGCTCGGCTCCTCTCCTCCACCAACCTGTTGGCACGGACTGACCACGCCTCCAGCTGCGTCACGATGTCGGTGAAGAATTGAAGGTTGCCGGCGTAGTTAATGGCATGCGGCTCGCCGACAGCCGCCTCGCAGATGTTACCTAACACCGTGTTGGCCCTCTCCCGAAACGTGGTGAGCATGGGGGCGTGCTCGTGTTCCAAGAGCCGCCGCTGACGTATCTCATCCACATTCTGACGAGCGATGGCCTCAGCCTCAACCACCTGTTGGCGAAGAAGAAGCACCTCGGCATGGGAAGTAGTTGACTCCCCCTGCGCCGCCTCAAGTGCGACCCGCAAGGCATCGACCCGCCGTGTTGCTTCCTCCAGTTTGGTCCTGAGGACGCTGGTCCTACCTTCGGCCTCAGTCCGGATCAACTCCAGCCTCTCCTTGAACTCGCGCTCGAGGTTCAGGCGCGCCGTCGCCACCCGACGTCCGACCTCCTCCGAGACACGGGCTTCCCGCGCAGCGACATCGTCCTCCGCCCGTGTCACCAAGCGCTCCCTCGTCTCCAGGCGCTCGTACTCGCGTGCGCGTTCGGCGGCTTCCAGCGTCAGCGCTTCCTCATGCTTCTGGAGCTCCGCTGAGTCGCCGGAGGCCACCTTCATCGACGCAAGGGCCGCCTCACGCAGCTCCACCTGCTCCTCCAGTGAGCGGCACTGGGCCAGGAGTTCCCATGCCCGCTCCTCCGTGGCCTCTCGCCGCCGGTCAGCTTCCCGGGCTTCTTTGATGGCCCGGGAACGGGCCTCCCGAGAGGCCGCCAGCGACGCCTTGGCCTCCTCATCGTCGAGATCGCGCCGACGGTGCGTGAGGGCGACAGCCGCCTCCAGCTCACGCCTCTCTCCAACCAGGCGCAGGCCCTCGGCCTCCAGGCACGCGTCCTCATCAGCGAGCTCCTCACCAAGCAGGCTCACTGCGTCAGTCGCCCTTCGGAGGAACCCTTGGCGAAGAGTGCGATGCTCCCGGGCGCGCTCGAGTACGTCTTCCACACCATCATCCGCCCCAAGCGAGCGTCGTGGGGTACGGATCAGCATTCCCCTCCCGGGCAGGGGGCTGGGGGCTGGCGCCCTTGAGACGACCAGGCACGCCCTGCCAGAGGCCCGACCTAGAGCCAGTCCATCTCCAAGTGAAGAGCGCCGGGAGTACCCCAGCCAATTGCGATCCACGACCGGACTAGAAGCCCACAGCAGGCTGGCTATGCCACGAGAAGGCTCGCGAAGGAAGGCCGCGGGGAGCACAGGGCTGCGCTGCGCCTCGGGATGGTTCATCTCACCAACCGGCCTCGCCACAAGGGCCTTGCTGTTCGGAACGATCAAAGATGGCGGAGAGGGCGGAGGCGAGGGGGATGGCTCCTCATCCACCCCCACGAGCTCGGAAGGAAGGGCCCTGCGGAGCAAGGATCCGGACAGGCAACGGAAGAATCAGGAGCTGGGAAGGGAGAAGGCTTACTCATCGATGGCGAAGTACTTCCTACGCTTCAGCAGGCGGCAAGGGTAATCATCGCCCAGGGCCTCCCTCCTCTTCCGGAGGGCCTCAAAGTCCACGCGGAAGCGACCCAAGAGTTGAGCGCAGGGGTCAGCCTACGACGAAGAGGAAGCACCAAGGCGACCCGCATCGCGGGCGTCCGCCTGATGCGCGCCTCCGGTCGCCTCACCAAGAAGAGCAGCTGGGGCCTCGGGGGCCTCAGCCGCAGGCACTGCGGGCGGCCGCTCGCCACCTTCAGCTACGGCAGCACGGGCCTCAGGGGCCACTCCCTCATGAGTGCCGCCCAGTGTTGTCACCTCAGCGGGGGCACCCTCGGCCTCCAGAGGCTCATGCCTCCCTGCTCCGCCACTTGAGGAAAAGTCGCCCTGACCGGCTGCGAGGGCGACCACCACCACTGGGTTCTCGCGAGGCCCCTGGAGGCCAGCAGGGCGCGGCCCCCATTCGTCGAAAATGGGCATCTGGCTCACGAAGTCACCTCTATTCGAGCAGAGGTACAGCAAGGCCCCCCCTTGCCGAATGCCGCCGGGGGAAGGATCCCCAGTCAAGACCAAGAGCACCTTCCTCAGCGCTTCAGGCGTCAGGTCCTCTTCCTAGAGCCGCATACGATCCCCATGGCCGCTGAAGGCCCACATCCAGTGAGAATGGTGTTGGAGAGGGGCAACACGGCGTAGCAGGAACTCCTTCACCACCTTGGGCGCCGTCACGCCGAGCTCCCTCAAGAACTCGAAGCGACGCCAGACGAAGGCGAGTCGGGGGCTCGTGAGCGTCTCCTGACCCCAGCCTGAGTTGGGGACAGCAGGCGAAGATGGCTCTGTCAGCAGGGGGCTGGGCACCCCTACGTCCACATACAGCCACCGCTCGTGAAACCCAGGCGCGGGCGGAGGAAGACTGAAGCCAATTCCTAAAGCCGCTGTCTCAGGCGCAGCAACAAAGCTCACGCACCCCGAACATTGGGTGGGGTCGACCAGGCGCAGGGAGAAAAAATGGCGTAGCAAGGCAACTGAGGGAAGGATGCCCATCATTGCCTCGCAAACGAAGGCGAAGACTGCGAGAAGAGTGATGGACTCAGGACCTAGATGCATCATATGGATCTGATAATGGGAGAGCACGGCGTTGAAGAAATCAGAAAAGGGGGGAACCAGTCCCGTCCACAGGGCGTCGACGAAGTATCGGACCTCGGTGGCAATCCTGTCAATGGAGAAGCGGGACGCGGGCCAGGCCGTCATCCTCCCGCATTCGTTGAAGATGGTGGCCAGGGCCGAGCTGACGCTCAAGCCCTCTTGATTGATTATGATCGGCCGATCGACGGCGGGGGCCGCCGATGACGATGAGCGAGGCGGCGGCATGGGCTTCTTCCCCCTTCCCTTCTTTGGCGGAGCCATGACGGCGGAGAAGGGGGGGAAGGTTCGAGATTGGATTGGATGTGGAAACTGGAGTTCGAGAGGAGAAAGGACAGAGAGCGCTCGAGCAGCAGAAAGGGGAGCGGCTGTGTGCGGCTACGAGTCCGCCTAGCAAGGCATAAAATAAGGAGGCGTGGGGGAACAGTGCACCCACGTCCAATCAACCGCCACGCGGCACCCAAGGCCGCATGCTGTTAGGGCCCGCGACGCTTCGCGCTTGCCCTTTTGCCTCTCTACTCGGCCAAGTTCGGGCGCGCCGTGGGCCCGGGGGCTACTGTCGGCGTTCTGCGAACGGGGGTCCCCAGACTTGCCTGCCTGCGGCCTACGGCGTGGCTCAAAGGGGGGCCCAGCGCGGCCCATCTTCATAAACACAAGCTCAAGACCCTCGCGAAGGGCCAAGCCTCGCGGGGCGGATGACAAGGAGCTTCCTCGGGCACGGCCTCGTCAGGCTGGCTCACGAGGAGGCGGAGAGTTCAAGGCGGGGTACCTCACGAGGTGCCCATGACGCAAGCCATGACGACCAAGGGCGCCAGTCGGGCGCCAGCCCGCACAGTGTCCTCCTTTCCTCTTTGGTGCAAAGGGAGCAAGCGCAGGCGAGAGCATCAAGCAAAGGCATCCATTTCGGTGCAACAAGACCAAGACCAGCCCAGCGGCAGGGAAGAAGTCATTGTGGAGCCCAAGCAGGCGTCACCACCAGAGCCTTTGACAGGCGAGGACCAACTTTAGTCAGTATAAGTGTACCCGCTGTTCCCCTTCAAAATGGCCAATTGTTGGCGCCCTTCCCGCTCAATATTTGGGAAGAGGCCCAGGGCCTTTGCCTATAAATAGGACTATCCACCCCCAGGGTAGAGCAATCTGGACCTGATCTAGCAATCTGGATCCTCACCAAGAAACCAGTAGATAGAGCGATTGAACTCCTAGCAGTTCGTCGCACCAGCCAAGAACAGACACTCGCGAGGCTGTTCTTCCTTGTATTGTTCATCATCAGCCCAAGAGGCAATCCACCACACCACACACTGGAGTAGGGTATTACACCACCATGGTGGCCTGAACCAGTATAAATCTTGTGTCTCTTGTGTTGTTCTGTTTGGTAGTTTAGATCCTAGTGATTCAGCGAGGAGCAGGCAGGCAGAGGGTCAAATCTCCGTGCGCACCGCAGTGTTCGAACCTCAAGGGTCTGCCGGAACCCAAAATCCTATAGGATCCAAGAGCATGGAGGCATGGCGGCGTGGAGCACAAGCTCGCGAGAAGAGACCTCGCTGTGGACTCCAGGGGGGACGACGCGCACCGCAGTGACTCGTCGGCATCGCCGGTGGTGCCATCGGTATCGCTCGGCGTCTTCTTCTCCAGGGCCCTCGATTCGGGCGTACAAGGGCAGAACCCAGGCAGCGGCCGCTCGTACCAAGGCCTCGACGTCTCCTTCCATGTGACCACGTCGCAGCGGCCGGGGACAGGCCGTTTTTTTGGCGTAAGCGGGTCGGGACCCTCTCGGGGGGCCTTCCCCTTCTCTTCCGCAGAAAATCGGCGGATCGGCGCCATTGGCATAATGTGGAGCAAGGGCGAGGAGGAAGAAGAAGGGGAGAAGCAGGAAGAGATGGACCGCGGGGGCTCTCGCCCGTCCATACTTATAGTCCGGAGGAGGCCAACCGTCAGCCTCCACGATCACAGGTAATCATGACCCATTTCTGCATGCAGGGACTTGTCAAGTCGAGCGGTTGCCGAGGCAGCGTGGGGAAGCGGAGGCGCCCATGTCCAATCAACCGCCATGTGGCGCCCAAGGCCGCCGGCTGATGGGGCCCGCGGCGCTCCGCACTTGCCCCTTCGCTTCTCCGCTAAGCCAAGTCCGAGCGCGCCTTGGGCCCGGGGGCTACAGTCGGCGTTCTAGGAACGGGGGTCCCTAGACTTGCCTGCCTGCAGCTTGCGGTGTGGCTCAAGTGGTGGCCCAGTACGGCCCATCTTCATCAGCTCAAGACTCAAGACCCTCGCGAGGGGCCAAGCCTCGCGGGGCGGATGACACAAGACTTCCTCAAGAACGGCCTCGCCAGGCAGGCTCGCGAGGAGGCGGAGAGATCAAGGCAGGGTACCTCGCGAGGTGCTCGTGACGCAAGCCATGACGACCAAGACCAGGCGGGCGCCAGGCGGGCGCCAGGCGGGCGCCAACCTGCGCAGTGTCCTTGTTTCCTCTTTGGTGCAAAGGGGGTAAGCGCAGGCGTGGAGTATCAAGGCATCAGGCAAAGGTTGCCATTCCGGTGCAATGAGACCAAGACCAGCAGAGCGGCAGGATGGAGGTCACCGTGGAGCCCAAGACGGCGTCATCGCTAGTGCCTTTGGCAGCCGAAGACCAACTTTAGTCAGGATAACTTGTACTAGATGTTCCCCTTCAAAATGGTCGTTGTTGGCGCCCTTCCCACTCAATATTTGGGAAGAGGACTAGGGCCTCTATAAATAGGACTAGCCACCACAGTAGGGCGGCATCATCTGATTAGCATCCGAGAGGCGATCGAACTCACCCACGCAGTTCATCGCACCAGCTCAAGAACACCTCTCGCGAGGCTGTTCTTCCCTTGTACTGTTCATCATCAGCCCCTGAGGCAATACACCACACCACACACTGGAGTAGGGTATTACACCACAACGGTGGCCCAAACCAGTATAAATCTCATGTCCCCTGTGTTGTTCATCGTTTTAGCTTAGATTTTGTGCGGCGATCGGACATGAATCGGTAGGGGGAAGATCTTCGTGCGCACCCCAGAGTTCGAACCTTAAGGGTCTGCCGGAACCCAACATCCGACAGGAACTTCTCCGCCTGTTCCCCGCCATCGTAAGAAGCCAATCCGGCTCGAACGGGGACCAGATCTGCGGGGGGGGGGGGGGGGATCCCTGGGTCTGTAGCTTCACCAGTTGGCTGTGGGATACCGGACACTTTTCCCAATCATCCTGCTTGGGCCGTGAGGACGTGAGGAAGAGCTGGGAGCGCTAGCCATGTTGGGGTGGTTTCGGCGAGCAAGCTCTGCGGATTCCTTGCTTGAGGGAGATGGTGTGGATTAGATCTGAAGATATCCGTCTCTTTAATAGACAATTTTCTCATACGGTCAGGGCAGTAAATGCAAAAATACCCCGACCTCTCGTATTCGCTCGACACATGGAAGCTGAAATCATGAAGGTGCAGAAGCCGATGAGCGCGTCGTTAAATGAAAGGTCAGACACTGCTATTTAAGTCATGTACTTTGAAGTATTCGGAGAGGGAACCCGCCATGCAATGCCAAAGACAATCTGCACGCCGGACTCATCGTAATTGAAGCCTGGTTTAGGGGCTATTGAGGGAGTCCTGGATTAAGGGGTCCTCGGACAGCCGGACTATGTACTGTGGCCGGACTGTTGGACTATGAAGGCACATGATAGAAGACTGCATCCCGTGTCCGGATGGGACTCTCCTTTGCATGGAAGGAAAGCAGGGCGATTCGGATATGTAGATTCCTTTCTCTGTAACCGACTTTGTGTAACCCTAGCCCCCTCCGGGGTCTACATAAACCGGAGGGTTTAGTCCGTAGGACAACAATCATAATCTCATAGGCTAGACTTCTAGGGTTTAGCCATTACGTTCTCGTGGTAGATCAACTCTTGTAATACTCACATTCATCAAGACCAATCAAGCAGGAAGTAAGGTATTACCTCCATAGAGAGGGCACGAACCTAGGTAAACATTGTGTCCCCCGCCTCCTGTTACCACTAGCCTTTGACGCACAGTTCGGGAACCCCTACCCGAGATATGCCAGTTTTGACACCGACAGCAGCCAATGCCAAGTGAAGAGATGGCGAATAAACCTTCAAGCTATGAGAGGGAGAAATTTGTTCACATGGTTGCTTGAATCGCAAGTATGTCAGTTCTCTCATCACCGATGTACTCGATAAACTGCTCACGCCGTTCGTCATGTTTGAAGCCTCGAATGTTCCAAAATAGTGCACGCACTAAGACACGAGGGGAGGGGGCTTGACCCCGAGGTGATGGAGGCACTAAGGGCTCGATGCAACTGGATGGTAGGCCAACAAGTACGACCACACCAATCTCATTTGGAGATAGATGATTGCTATCTGAATTGTTTGAACTAGGCAGAACAAAATCACTATAATCATGTGCCACAAGGGCCCTAGCAGACGCCAACTTGCCATCCAGGATTTCCTTAGCCTAGATGGCAACAATTTGCTCTAACAAGGAGTTTACCTAGGTTCGGGCCCTCGTGGTTGAGATAACACCCTACTCCTGCTATGATTTAATTGATGGTGGAAAATGCCTCACATGAGGGGGTTACAAATACGGAGTAAGTGTAGCTTCCAAGATGATGACAATGATGTCGATGCCCGGAGCTATCCCCTGGACTCGTCTTATAAAGGATGACAAGTCCTAGGGATAGAAGAGCTCTAACCGACCTAAAGCTCTCTTCGGTGGAGGAGTTCGTAGCTTTCCCACCAAGACACCCTAATTTTTTTTGGAGGGCTCTCTGTGCCAGTCGAGTGCCCCTAGAATCATCAGGACCTGCTAGCCCCTGGAGCCAGCCCAACATCCTAAACGCCATTTGATGGGTCACCCCTGGTGTAGCGCACCATCAGTTAAGATCGACTAGACCATGGCAACTAGCTGCATAGCAGATGTGTTGTAGAGGTTAGAAACTTACCCCCGGGGGTTGCCCATGATATGATAATGTGGCCTGGCTGAAAGCTATATCGGGCGCCAATTTTGTGGGATAGGGATTCGCCAAGAAGGTGCAGCCTTTGTGAGAGCAGTGGTGGAGGCGAGGTGTCTGGCCGCGTCAATAGTAAGTGCAAGGAGCCAAAGAGGAAGCTCTGTCCCCTGAATGAATTTGACGGAGAGTATATTAAAAGGCATCTAAACCTTACTTCCAAGTTCCAATACGCGTCGCCCCTACCTAGCATGTCATCTGTTGAGTTATCTACCTGGCAATAACCATTTGAGGTAGCGCGTGCGTCTTAGTTTCAGGTGCACACGAGGAGATTTACCCAGGTCCAGACCCTCAAATCAAGGTAATACCCTACTTCCTACTTGACTGGTATTGATGGTCCAGCCTCATATGAGAACTTGGATTTTGTGTGTACCAAGGATTTGATCAAAAGATCGGGTGGGGTGTTTACCTCAGATGATTATGTCTATGATTATAAAGTTTAAGAGATACCTTTCGGGGTGGGGGTACGTGCCAAGCCTTGGGTAGTCAGCCAAGGCTAGGTTTATGAAGTCCCGAGTTGGTTCATAGTTGACTAAATACAGAAGATGAAGATAGATACATAGCAAAGACTTTGTCTTGTGCCTCAAGGTGGCGATGCGCCCTGTATTGCTGGCGGCCTTTGAGTAGCAACCCTGGGTCGTCCTACGATTGTTGGACCTCTTCTAGTCTACATATCTACTAGATGACCCGGTGCACCATTCATGCAAAGATCAACTGCAGCCAAGAAGCCAAGCAATCTATGAATAACATGTTTTATGATGATCCGCAAAGGGTGTGTGGTTCCCTACATGACTATGAATAAGGAACAAAAAAGCTAAGCAAGCTATATGAAATAGCTGATGACCCACAAGTATAGTGGATCAATCATAGTCCTTTTGATAAGAGTGTCGAACCCAACGAGGAGACGAAGGAAATGACAAGCGGTTTTCAGCAAGGTAATTTCTGCAAGCACTGAAATTGTCGGAAACAAGTAGTTTGATAGTAAGATAATTTGTAACGGGCAAGTAATGGTAACAGTAAATAAAGTGTAGAAAGGTAGCCTAATCCTTTTTGTAGCAAAGGAAAGGCCAGAAAAATCTCTTATACTAAGCAAAGCGTTCTTGAGGACACTCGGGAGTTTCATCTAGTCACTTCCATCATGTCGGTTTCATTCGTGTTCGCTACTTTGATAATTTGATATGTGGGTGGACCGGTGCTTGGGTGTTGTTCTTACTTGAACAAACCTCCCACTTATGATTAACCCCCTCGCAAGCATCCGCAACTATGAAAGAAGAATTAAGATAACAATCTAACCATAGCATTAAACATATGGATCCAAATCATCCCCTTATGGAATAGCATAAACTAGGGTTTAAGCTTCTGTCACTCTATCAACCCATCATCTAATAAATACTCCACAATGCATTCCCTTACGCCCAAAGATAGTGAAGTGTCATGTAGTCGACGTTCACATAACACCACAAGGGAATCACAACATACATATCATAAAAATATCGAACGAGTATCAAATTCACATGATTACTTGCAACATGACTCCTGCCTTGGCCTCAAGAACAAGGGTAACTACTCAGAAATAATATTCATGATCAAGATCAGAGGGCTATGAAATAGCATAATGGATCTGAACATATAATCTTCCACCAAATAAACCATCTAGCATCAACTACAAGATGTAATCAACACTACTAGTCACCCACAGGTACCAACTTGAGGTTTTGATATAAAGATTGAACACAAGAGATGAACTAGGGTTTGAGATGAGATGGTGTTGTTGAAGATGTTGATGAAGATTGGCCTCCCAAAGATGAGAGGGTTCTTGGTGATGACGATGGCTTCGATTTCCCCCTCCCTGAGGGAATTTACCCCGGTGAAATCGCTTCGTTGGAGGGCAAAAGTGCTCCTTCCCAAGTTCTGCCTCGATATGGCGGTGCTCCGTCCCGAAAGTTCTCTCTTTATTTATTTTTAGGTCAGAAGACCTTACATACCAGAAGATGGGTACCGGAGGTGGTCAGAGGAGCCCACTACCCACAGGGCGCGTCAGGGAGGGCAGACGCGCCCTAGTGTCTTGTGGGCACCTGGGTAGCCCCGTCTGATGGTTCTTTTCTCCAATATTTATCATATATTCCAAAATAATTCTTCGTAAAATTTCAGCTCATTTGGAGATGTGTAGAATAGGTATTTCTGAAATAGCTTTTTCAGGTCCAGAATTCCAGGTGTCGGTATTCTCCCTCTTTGTGTAAAACTTGCATATTATGAGAGAAAAGGCATTAGAATTACTCCACAAAGTATTGTATTGCATAAAAACACTATAAATAACAGTAGGAAAAACATGATGGAAAATGGAGATATCAATAGCCCAGAAGCAAAGTTGGGCATATGGAATATGCTTTAAAGAAAAGGAAGAAACAACATGAGCCTACCTAACCACGAGCCTAATAGATAGCAAGGAGCCACACCGACTTCACGGAAACAACCGGGCAGTTCCAGAAGGAGCAAACCCACCTTAGATGGTTGTCAAGGCATCGGCTTAGCATCGGGTCCACCCTAGTAGGTCTTTGGGTGGGATAACTAGTTGGGGGTCTAGGCAGGACGAGCCCCACCACAAATGCACGCACCGGCACATAGAGGGCAACGGCAGCGGGCGGCACCGAGACTATATTTTGATTTCATTATCCTAAAAGCCTAATATGATTTTTTTGACATGATGGGAGACCAACCCTAATGAGACCCACAAAGTATACACCAATCCTAGACCAACCGGGCAGAGAAGGATGGAACGACCGCAAGCCGACCTGGCCACCAGCCCATTAGGCAGTACGGAACCAAACCAACTTTAGGGAAATGATTGGGCAATTTTGAAAGGAAAGGAGCAAAACACCTTAGTCACCCAGAAGATATTGCTATATCAGGTCCATTTGCAGCTAGCCTTTGGGTGGGATAGCCGGGCAGGGTCCACGCAGGACGGGCCGATCCATCCCGTAGTCATCCAGTATTGCCATAGAAGGCCAATAACTAATACGAGTTTGGTCAGAACGTTTTTTTATCTGACCAAGGCTTTCTTTAGAAATGACCCCCCCCCCCTCGGCCCAAGGGCATGCCCATGCGGGCAGGGATGCACTGAACGGACATAGGAAAGCCTCGTCAATAGCTAAACTGACATGATGAAACTACCACCGGTAGCTAGCAGCACGCCATCGCTAGAGGAGCAACTGTCTCGGCCCACCCACCAGATCTTGCCCCTCTAGATCTATATGGGGAGATGCCCATGGCAGCTCGACAGCGATAGCTGTGACACAACTATTTTCGCACCGGCACCACAACCTCAGCCTCATGCAAGTCACAACCGCTTGCCACTGCCTCCACCCGTTAAGGCACCGACCAGCAATGTCAGAGGAGCAGCCACCACCAGTCTACCAAATCCGAGCCATCCATGGTAGGTCACAGAAGCCATGGCCTCCACCATCACCACACGCACCCCCACCTGCCCATCCTGCACCCGCACTTGCACACCACATGACTAGCGAGAGGAGCCAACTGACAATGCCCCCCCTTTCGGCGGCGACAACAGGCAGGAAGAAGGAAGGAGGGGTCAGGGTACATTTCCTCTTTTCTTGAAATGATGGTACATATCGATTCTGACCCAGCTATTAGAAGGGATAGAGTGGAGGTTGGCGGAATATGATGGATGTATTATTGAGCCTCGAGGGCGAGTATATATTGAGTACAAGACATAGAGGGCAAGAAGCCTCTCCTAGAGATCAGGTAGGAGACGGATTACAAATCATTGATAACCCACAAGTATAGGGGATCGCAATAGTTTCTAAGGGTAGAGTATTTAACCCAAATTTATTGATTCGACACATGGGGAGTGAAAGAATATTCTCAAGTATTAGAAGCTGATGTCAATTCAACCACACCTGAAAGATTTAAAATCTGCGGCAAAGTAGTATGGAAGTAACGGTAATGATGGCAAAAGTAACAGTAGAAGTTTTGTAGCAGTCGTAACAGTGGCAACGGAAAAGTAACTAAGCAAAGATCAATATGTGGAAAGCTCATAGGCAATGGATAAATGATGGGTAATTATGTTAGATGGCATTCATGATGCAATAGTTATAACCTAGGGTGACATAGAACTAGCTCCAATTCATCAATATAATGTAGGCATGTATTTCGAATATAGTCATACGTGCTTATGGAAAAGAACTTGCATGACATCTTTTGTTCTACCCTCCCGTGGCAGCGGGGTCCTATTGGAAACTAAGGGATATTAAGGCATCCTTTTAATAGAGAACCGGACCAAAGCATTAGCACTTAGTGAATACATGAACTCCTCAAACACGGTCATCACCAGGAAGTGTCCCGACTATTGTCACTCCGGGGTTGCCGGATCATAACATGTAGTAGGTGACTATAACTTGCAAGATAGGATCAAGAACATATATTCATGAAAACATAAAGGGTTCAGATCTGATATCATGGCACGCAGGCCCTAGTGACAAGCATTAAGCATAGCAAAGTCATAGCAACATCAATCTCAGAACATAGTGGATACTAGGGATCAAACCCTACCAAAACTAACTCGATTAAATGGTAAATCTCATCCAACCCATCACTGTCCAGCAAGCCTATGATGGAATTACTCACACATGGCGGTAAGCATCATGAAATTGGTGATGGGGATGGTTGATGATGATGACGGCATCAATTTCTCCTCTCAGGAGCCCAAAACGGACTCCGGATCTGCCTTCCCGAGGAAGAACAGGAGGCGGCGGCACCTCTGTATCGTAAAACGCGATGAATCCTTCTCTCTAATTTTTTTTCTCCCCGAATGTGAATATGTGGAGTTGGAGTTGAGGTCGGTGGATCTTCGTGAGACCCACAAGCCAGGGGGCGCGCCCAGGGGGTAGGGCGCATCCCCCACCCTTGTGGGCAGGTGGTGGGTCCCCTTTGGTTGATTCTTTCGCCAATATTTTTTATTTATTCCAAAAGTATTCCCCGTGAAATTCCAGGTCATTCCGAGAACTTTTATTTCTGCACAAAAATAACACCATGGCAATTCTGTTGAAAAGAACGTCAATCTGGGTTAGTTCCATTCAAATCATGCAAATTAGAGTCCAAAACAAGGGCAAAAGAGTTTGGAAAAGTAGATACGATGGAGACGTATCAACTCCCCCAAGCTTAACCCATTGCTTGTCCTCAAGCAATTCAGCTGATAAACTAAAAGTGATAAAGAAAAACTTTTACAAACTTTGTTTGCTCTTGTTGTTGCAAATATGTATAGCCAGCATTCAAGTTTTCAGCAAAGATCATGAACTAATGATATTCACAATAACATTTGGGTCTCACATTTACTCATATCAATGGCATAATCAACTAGCGAGCAATAATAATAAATCTCGGATGACAACACTTTCTCAAAACAATCATGATATGATATAGCAAGATGGTATCTCGCCAGCCCATTCTGAGACCACAAAACATAAATGCAGAGCACCCCTAAAGATTAAGGATTGACTAGACGTTGTAATTCATGGTAAAAGAGATCCAGTCATACTCAGTATCAACTAACAACAATGCATACAAATGACAATGGTGCTCTCTAACTGGTGCTTTTTATAAGAGGATGATGACTCAGCAATAAAAGTAAATAGATATAGGGAAGCAGGGATTTGCAGAGGTGCTAGAGCTCGGGTTTTTAAAACAGAGATGAATAATATTTTGAGCGGTATACTTTCATTGTCAACACAACAACCAAGAGATCTCAGTATCTTCCATACTACATACATTATAGGCAGTTCCCAAACAAAATAGTAAAGTTTATACTCCCCCACCACCAACAAGCACACTCCACGGCTGGTACGAAACAACAGGTACCGTCCAACTAACAACAATCCTGGGGGAGGTTTTGTTTGCAATTATTTTGATTTGGTTTGACCATGGGACTGGGCATCCCAGTTACCAGCCATTTTCTCGTGAATGATGAGCGGAGTCCACTCGTCATGAGAATAACCCACCTAGCATGGAAGATACTGACAGCCCCCAGTCGCTACATGAGCGATTCGGGCATACAAAACAAATTATCATTTGAAGGTTTAGAGTTTGGCACGTGTAAATTTACTTGGAACGGCGGGTAAATACCGCATATAGGTAGGTATGGTGGACTCATATGGAACAATTTTGGGTTTATGGAAGTGGATGCACAAGCAGTATTCCCGCTTAGTACAAGTGAAGGCTAGAAAGAGACTGGGGAGCACCAACTAGAGAGCGACAACAGTCATAAACATGCATTGAGATTAACCAACAATGAGTGCAAGCATGAGTAGGATATAAATCACCATGAACATAAATATTGTGGAGGCCATGTTTATTTTGTTTCAACTACATGCGTGAACATGTGCCAAGTCAGGCCACTCAAATCATTCAAAGGAGGATACCATCCTATCATACTACATCACAACCATTTTAATAGCATGTTGGCACGCAAGGTAAACCATTATAAACTCCAAGCTAATTAAGCATGGCATGAGTAACTATAATCTCTAATTGTCATTGCAAACATGTTTCATTCATAATAGGCTGAATCAGGAACGATGAACTAATCATATTTACGAAAACAAGATAGATCGAGTTCATACCAGATTTTCCTCATCTCAATCATTTCATCAAATATCGTCATTATTGTCGTTCACTTGCACGACCGAACGGTGTGAATAATAATAATAGTAGTGCACGTGTATTGGACTAAGTTGGAATCTGCAAACATTTATTCAAAGGAGAAGACAAGGTAATATGGGCTCTTTGTTAGATCAACAATAATGCATATGAGAGCCATGTTGGAAATATGCCCTAGAGGCAATAATAAAAATATTATTATATTTCCTTGTTCATGATAATTGTCTTTTATTCATGCTATAACTATATTATCCGGAAATCGTAATACACGTGTGAATACATAGACCTCAATATGTCCCTAGTGAGCCTCTAGTTGACTAGCTCGTTGTGATCAACTAATAGTCATGGTTTCCTGGCTATGGACATTGGATGTCGTTGATAACGGGATCACATCATTAGGAGAATGAGGTGATGGACAAGACCCAATCCTAAGCATAGCACAAAGATCGTGTAGTTCGTTTGCTAGAGCTTTTCCAATGTCAAGTATCTCTTCCTTAGACCATGAGATCGTGTAACTCCCAGATACCATAGGAGTGCTTTGGGTGTATCAAACGTCACAACGTAACTGGGTGACTATAAAGGTGCACTACAGGTATCTCCGAAAGTGTCTGTTGGGTTGACACGGATCGAGACTGGGATTTGTCACTCCGTATGACGGAGAGGCATCTCTGGGCCCACTCAGTAATGCATCATCATAATGAGCTCAAAGTGACCAAGTGGTTGGTCACGGGATCATGCATTACGGTACGAGTAAAGTGACTTGCCAGTAACGAGACTGAACAAGGTATTGGGATACCGACGATCGAGTCTCGGGCAAGTAACGTACCGATTGACAAAGGGAATTGTATACGGGGTTTGATCTAATCCTCGACATCGTGGTCCAACCGATGAAATCATCGTGGAACATGTGGGAGCCAACATGGGTATCCAGATCCGCTGTTGGTTATTGGCCAGAGAGTGGTCTCGGTCATGTCTGCATGTCTCCCGAACCCGTAAGGTCTACACACTTAAGGTTCAGTGACGCTAGGGTTATTAGGAAGACTTGTATGTGATTACTGAATGTTGTTCGGAGTCTCGGATGAGATCTCGGACGTCATGAGGAGTTCCGGAATGGTCCGGAGGTGAAGTTTTATATATGGGAAGTTGTCATACGGACACCGGAATGTTTCGGGGGCTTATCGGTATTGTACCGGGGCCACCGGAGAAGTTCCGGGGGTCCACCGGGAGGGGCCACCCCTCCCGGAGGGCCACATGGGCCGCAAAGGGGAGGGATCCAGCCCCTGGAGGGCTGGGCGCCCCCCCCCCCCACCTTGGGCCCATGCGCCTAGGGTTGGGGGGGAAACCCTAAGGGGGGCGTCCCCCTTGCTTGGGGGGCAAGTCCCCCCTCCCTGGCTGCCGCCCCCCTCTAGATCCCATCTAGAGGGGTCAGCCCCCCTTGCCCCTTCCCCTATAAACAGAGGGGTGAGGGGAGGGCTGTTGTACACACATCCAAGGCGCAGCCCCTCCCCTCCCCAACACATCTCCTCCTCCGTTACGTGCTTGTGAAGCCATGTCGGAGTACTGCTGCACCAACACCACCACTCCGTCGTGCTGCCGTTGGAGCAATCTTGCTCAACCTCTCCTTCCTCCTTGCTGGATCAAGATGGAGGAGACGTCGTCCGTCCCATACATGTGTTGACGCGGAGGTGCTGTCCGTTCAGCACTTGGACATCGGTGATCTGAATCACGTCGAGTACGACTCCATCATCACCATCCCCTTGAACACTTCCGTACACGATCTACAAGTGGTATGTAGATGCAAAGTCACTCCCTTAACTCGTTGCTTAGATGAACTCATAGATGGATCTTGGTGAAACCGTAGGAATTTTTTTAATTTTCTGCAACGTTCCCCAACAGTGGCATCATGAGCTAGGTCTATGCGTAGTTCTCTAATGCACGAGTAGAACACAATTTTGTTGTGGGCGTGGATCTTGTCAACTTTCTTGCCACTACTAGTCTTTTCTTGCTTCAGCGGTATTGTGGGATGAAGCGGCCCGGACCAACCTTACACGTACGCTTACGTGAGACCGGTTCCACCGACTGACATGCACTAGTTGCATAAGGTGACTGGCGGGTGTCTGTCTCTCCCACTTTAGTTGGAGCGGATTCGATGAAAAGGGTCCTTATGAAGGGTAAATAGAAGTTGACAAAATCACGTTGTGGTTATTCGTAGGTAAGAAAACGTTCTTGCTAGAACCCAATTGCAGCCACGTAAAAGATGCAACAACAATTAGAGGACGTCTAATTTGATTTTGCAGCGATTGTTCATGTAATGTGATATGGCCAGAAGTTGTGATGAATGATGATTAATATATTGTGATGTATGAGATCATGTTCTTGTAATAGGATTCACGACTTGCATGTCGATGAGTATGACAACCGGCAGGAGCCATAGGAGTTGTCTTTATTTTTTGTATGACCTGCGTGTCATTGAAGAACGCCATGTAAATTACTTTACTTTATTGCTAAACGTGTTAGCCATAGAAGTAGAAGTAGTCGTTGGCGTGACAACTTCATGAAGACACGATGATGGAGATCATGGTGTCATGCCGGTGACAAGATGATCATGGAGCCCCGAAGATGGAGATCAATGGAGCTATATGATATTGGCCATATCATGTCACTACTATATAATTGCATGTGATGTTTATTATGTTTATGCATCTTGTTTACTTAGAACGACGGTAGTAAATAAGATGATCCCTTACAACAATTTCAAGAAGTGTTCTCCCCTAACTGTGCACCGTTGCTACAGTTCGTTGTTTCGAAGCACCACGTGATGATCGGGTGTGATAGATCCTTACGTTCACATACAACGGGTGTAAGACAGTTTTACACATGCAAAACACTTAGGGTTAACTTGACGAGCCTAGCATGTACAGACATGGCCTCAGAACACGAGACTGAAAGGTCGAACACGAGTCGTATGGAAGATACGATCAACATGAAGATGTTCATCGACGATGACTAGTCCGTCTCACGTGATGATCGGACACGGCCTAGTCGACTCGGATCGTGTAACACTTAGATGACTAGAGGGATGTCTAATCTGAGTGGGAGTTCATTGAATAATTTGATTAGATGAACTTAATTATCATGAACTTAGTCTAAAAAACCTTTGCAAATATGTCTTGTAGATCAAATGGCCAACGCTCATGTCAACATGAACTTCAACGCGTTCCTAGAGAAAACCAAGCTGAAAGATGATGGCAGCAACTATACGGACTGGGTCCGGAACCTGAGGATCATCCTCATAGCTGCCAGGAAACAATATGTCCTAGAAGGACCGCTAGGTGACGCTCCCGTCCCAGAGAACCAAGACGTTATGAATGCTTGGCAGTCTCGTGCTGATGATTACTCCCTTGTTCAGTGCGGCATGCTTTACAGCTTAGAACCGGGGCTCCAAAAGCGTTTTGAGCATCACGGAGCATATGAGATGTTCGAAGAGCTGAAACTAGTTTTCCAAGCTCATGCCCGGGTCGAGAGATATGATGTCTCCGACAAGTTCTGTAGTTGTAAGATGGAGGAAAACAGTTCTGTCAGTGAGCACATACTCAAAATGTTTGGGTTGCACAACCGCCTGACTCAGCTGAACATTAACCTCCCTGATGAGGCGGTCATTGACAGAATCCTCCAGTCGCTCCCACCAAGCTACAAGAGCTTTGTGATGAACTACAACATGCAGGGGATGGTGAAGACCATTCCTGAAGTGTTCTCAATGCTGAAGTCAGCAGAGGCTGAAATCAAGAAAGAACATCAAGTGTTGATGGTCAATAAGACCACTAAGTTCAAGAAGGGCAAGGGCAAGAAGAACTTCAAGAAGGACGGCAAGGATGTTGCCGCGCCCGGTAAGCCAGTTACCAGGAAGAAGTCAAGGAATGGACCCAAGCCTGAGACTAAGTGCTTTTATTGCAAGGGGAAGGGTCACTGGAAGCGGAACTGCCCCAAATACTTAGCGGATAAGAAGGCCGGCAACACCAAAGGTATATTTGATATACATGTAATTGATGTGTACCTTACCAGTACTTGTAGTAACTCCTGGGTATTTGATACCGGTGCCGTTGCTCATATTTGTAACTCACAGCAGGAGCTGCAGAATAAACGGAGACTCGCGAAGGACGAGGTGACGATGCGCGTCGGGAATGGTTCCAGGGTCGATGTGATCGCCGTCGGCACCCTACCTCTACATTTACCTACGGGATTAGTTTTGAACCTTAATAATTGTTATTTGGTGCCAAGTTTGAGCATGAACATTGTATCGGGATCTCGTTTGATGCGAGATGGCTACTCATTTAAATCCGAGAATAATGGTTGTACTATTTATATGAGAGATATGTTTTATGGTCATGCTCCGATGGTCAATGGTTTATTCTTAATGAATCTCGAGCGTAGTATTACACATATTCATAGTGTGAATGCCAAAAGATGTAAAGTTGATAACGATAGTCCCACATACTTGTGGCACTGCCGCCTTGGTCACATTGGTGTCAAGCGCATGAAGAAGCTCCATGCTGATGGACTTTTAGAGTCTCTCGATTATGAATCATTTGACACATGCGAACAATGCCTTATGGGCAAAATGACCAAGACTCCGTTCTTCGGAACAATGGAGCGGGCAACCAACTTGTTGGAAATCATACATACTGATGTGTGCGGTCCAATGAGCGTTGAGGCTCGCAGAGGATATCGTTATGTTCTCGCTCTCACTGATGACTTGAGTAGATATGGGTATGTCTACTTAATGAAACACAAGTATGAGACCTTTGAAGAGTTCAAGGAATTTCAGAATGAGGTAGAGAATCAACGTGACCGAAAGATAAAGTTCCTACGATCAGATCATGGAGGAGAATACTTAAGTCACGAATTTGGTACACACTTAAGGAAATGTGGAATCGTTTCACAACTCATGCCGCCTGGAACACCTCAGCTTAACGGTGTGTCCGAACGTCGTAATCGCACTCTATTGGATATGGTGCGGTCTACGATGTCTCTTACCGATTTATCGCTATCATTTTGGGGATACGCTCTAGAGACAGCTACATTCACTTTAAATAGGGCACCGTCTAAATCCGTTGAGACGACACCATATGAATTATGGTTTGGGAAGAAACCTAAGCTGTCGTTTCTAAAAGTTTGGGGATGCGATGCTTATGTCAAGAAACTTCAACCTGAAAAGCTCGAACCCAAGTCGGAAAAATGCGTCTTCATAGGATACCCTAAGGAAACCGTTGGGTATACCTTCTACTTAAGATCCGAGGGCAAGATCTTTGTTGCCAAGAACGGATGCTTTCTGGAAAAAGAGTTTCTCTCGAAATAAGTAAGTGGGAGGAAAGTAGAACTCGATGAAGTACTACCTCTCGAACGGGAAAGTGGTGCAGCTCAGGAAAATGTTCCTGTGATGCCTACACCAACTGAAGAGGAAAATAATGATGATGTTCAAGGTACTTTGGATCAAGTTGCTACTGAACTTCGTAGGTCCACAAGGACACGTTCCGCACCAGAGTGGTACGGCAACCCTGTCCTGGAAATCATGTTGTTAGACAATGGTGAACCTTCGAACTATGAAGAAGCGATGGCGGGCCCAGATTCCAACAAATGGCTTGAAGCCATGAAATCCGAGATAGAATCCATGTATGAAAACAAAGTATGGACTTTGACAGACTTGCCCGATGATCGGCGAGCGATAGAAAACAAATGGATTTTTAAGAAGAAGACGGACGCGGATGGAAATGTTACCATCTATAAAGCTCGACTTGTCGCTAAGGGTTATCGACAAGTTCAAGGGATTGACTACGACGAGACATTCTCTCCCGTAGCGAAGCTGAAGTCCGTCCGAATCATGTTAGCAATTGCCGCATACTATGATTATGAGATATGGCAGATCGACGTCAAAACGGCATTCCTTAACGGACATCTTAAGGAAGAGCTGTGTATGATACAGCCGGAAGGTTTTGTCGATCCTAAGAACGCTAACAAAGTATGCAAGCTCCAGCGATCCATTTATGGACTGGTGCAAGCATCTCGGAGTTGGAACATTCGCTTTGATGAGATGATCAAAGCGTTTGGGTTTATGCAGACTTATGGAGAAGCCTGCGTTTACAAGAAAGTGAGTGGGAGCTCTGTAGCATTTCTCATATTATATGTAGATGACATACTCTTGATGGGAAATGATATAGAACTTCTGGACAGCATTAAGGCCTACTTGAATAAGTGTTTTTCAATGAAGGACCTTGGAGAAGTTGCTTATATATTAGGCATCAAGATCTATAGAGATAGATCGGGACGCCTCATAGGTCTTTCACAAAGCACATACCTTGATAAGATTTTGAAGAAGTTCAAAATGGATCAGTCCAAGAAGGGGTTCTTGCCTATGTTGCAAGGTGTGAGATTGAGCTTGGCTCAGTCCTCGACCACGGCAAAAGATAAAGAAGAGATGAGTGTCATCCCCTATGCTTCAGCCATAGGATCTATTATGTATGACATGCTATGTACCAGACCTGATGTAAACCTTGCCGTAAGTTTGGAAGCAAGATACCAAAGTAATCCTGGCAAGGAACACTGGACAGCGGTCAAGAATATCCTGAAGTACCTGAAAAGGACAAAGGACATGTTTCTCGTTTATGGAGGTGACGAAGAGCTCGTCGTAAAGGGTTAGTCGACGCTAGCTTCGACACAGATCTGGATGACTCTAAGTCACAAATCGGATACGTGTATATGTTGAATGGTGGAGCAGTAAGCTGGTGCAGCTGCAAGCAGAGTGTCGTGGCGGGATCTACATGTGAAGCGGAGTACATGGCAGCCTCGGAGGCAGCGCATGAAGCAATTTGCGTGAAGGAGTTCATCACCGACCTAGGAGTCATACCCAATGCGTTGGGGCTGATCAAACTCTTCGGTGACAACACTGGAGCTATTGCCCTTGCCAAGGAGCCCAGGTTTCACAAGAAGACCAGGCACATCAAGCGTCGCTTCAATTCCATCTGTGAAAATGTTCAAGATGGAGACATAGATATTTGCGAAGTACATACAGATCTGAATGTCGCAGATCCATTGACTAAACATCTCTCGCGAGCAAAACATGATCAACACCAAAACTCTATGGATGTTCGATTCATCACAATGTAACTAGGTTATTGACTCTAGTGCAAGTGGGAGACTGTTGAAAATATGCCCTAGAGGCAATAATAAAAATATAATTATATTTCCTTGTTCATGATAATTGTCTTTTATTCATGCTATAACTGTATTATCCGGAAATCGTAATACACGTGTGAATACATAGACCTCAGTATGTCCCTAGTGAGCCTCTAGTTGACTAGCTCGTTGTGATCAACTGATAGTCATGGTTTCCTGGCTATGGACATGGGATGTCGTTGATAACGGGATCACATCATTAGGAGAATGATGTGATGGACAAGACCCAATCCTAAGCATAGCACAAAGATCGTGTAGTTCGTTTGCTAGAGCTTTTCCAATGTCAAGTATCTCTTCCTTAGACCATGAGATCGTGTAACTCCCGGATACCGTAGGAGTGCTTTGGGTGTATCAAATGTCACAACGTAACTGGGTGACTATAAAGGTGCACTACAGGTATCTCCGAAAGTGTCTGTTGGGTTGACACGGATCGAGACTGGGATTTGTCACTCCGTATGACGGAGAGGTATCTCTGGGCCCACTCAGTAATGCATCATCATAATGAGCTCAAAGTGACCAAGTGGTTGGTCACGGGATCATGCATTACGGTACGAGTAAAGTGACTTGCCAGTAACGAGACTGAACAAGGTATTGGGATACCGACGATCGAGTCTCGGGCAAGTAACGTACCGATTGACAAAGGGAATTGTATACGGGGTTTGATCGAATCCTCGACATCGTGGTTCAACTGATGAAATCATCATGGAACATGTGGGAGCCAACATGGGTATCCAGATCCCTCTATTGGTTATTGGCCGGAGAGTGGTCTCGGTCATGTCGGCATGTCTCCCGAACCCGTAGGGTCTACACACTTAAGGTTCGATGATGCTAGGGTTATTAGGAAGACTTGTATGTGATTACCGAATGTTGATCGGAGTCCTGGATGAGATCTCGGACGTCACGAGGAGTTCCGGAATGGTCCGGAGGTGAAGTTTTATATATGGGAAGTTGTCATACGGACACCGGAAAGTTTCGGGGGCTTATCGGTATTGTATCGGGGCCACCGGAGAAGTTCCGTGGGTCTACCGGGAGGGGCCACCCCTCCCGGAGGGCCACATGGGCCGCAAAGGGGAGGGAGCCAGCCCCTGGAGGGCTGGGCGCGCCCCCACCTTGGGCCCATGCGCCTAGGGTTGGGGGGGAAACCCTAAGGGGGGCGCCCTCCTTGCTTGGGGGGCAAATCCCCCCCTCCCTGGCCGCCGCCCCCCCCTCTAGATCCCATCTAGAGGGGTCGTACCCCCTTGCCCCTTCCCCTATAAATAGAGGGGTGAGGGGAGGGCTGATGTACACACATCCAAGGCGCAGCCCCTCCCCTCCCCAACACATCTCCTCCTCCGTTACGTGCTTGCGAAGCCCTGTCGGAGTACTGCTGCACCAACACCACCACGCCGTCGTGCTGCCGTTGGAGCAATCTTCCTCAACCTCTCCTTCCTCCTTGCTGGATCAAGACGGAGGAGACGTCGTCCGTCCCATACGTGTGTTGAACGCGGAGGTGCTGTCCGTTCAGCACTTGGACATCGGTGATCTGAATCACGTCGAGTACGAATCCATCATCACCATCCCCTTGAACGCTTCCGTACACGATCTACAAGTGGTATGTAGATGCAAACTCACTCCCTTGACTCGTTGCTTAGATGAACTCATAGATGGATCTTGGTGAAACCGTAGGAAAAATTTTAATTTTCTGCAACGTTCCCCAACAGTGGCATCATGAGCTAGGTCTATGCGTAATTCTCTAATGCACGAGTAGAACACAATTGGTGGGCGTGGATCTTGTCAACTTGCTTGCCACTACTAGTCTTTTCTTGCTTCGGCGGTATTGTGGGATGAAGCGGCCCGGACCAACCTTACACGTACGCTTACGTGAGACCGGTTCCACCGACTGACATGCACTAGTTGCATAAGGTGACTGGCGGGTGTCTGTCTCTCCCACTTTAGTTGGAGCGGATTCGATGAAAAGGGTCCTTATGAAGGGTAAATAGAATTTGACGAAATCACGTTGTGGTTATTCGTAGGTAAGAAAACGTTCTTGCTAGAACCCAATTGCAGCCACGTAAAAGATGCAACAAGAATTAGAGGACGTCTAACTTGTTTTTGCAGCGATTGTTCATGTGATGTGATATGGCCAGAAGTTGTGATGAATGATGATTAATATATTGTGATGTATGAGATCATGTTCTTGCATGTCGGTGAGTATGACAACCGGCAGGAGCCATAGGAGTTGTCTTTATTTTTTGTATGACCTGCGTGTCATTGAAGAACGCCATGTAAATTACTTTACTTTATTGCTAAACGTGTTAGCCATAGAAGTAGAAGTAGTCGTTGGCGTGACAACTTCATGAAGACACGATGATGGAGATCATGATGATGGAGATCATGGTGTCATGCCGGTGACAAGATGATCATGGAGCCCCGAAGATGGAGATCAATGGAGCTATATGATATTGGCCATATCATGTCACTACTATATAATTGCATGTGATGTTTATTATGTTTATGCATCTTGTTTACTTAGAACGACGGTAGTAAATAAGATGATCCCTTACAACAATTTCAAGAAGTGTTCTCCCCTAACTGTGCACCGTTGCTATAGTTCGTCGTTTCGAAGCACCACGTGATGATCGGGTGTGATAGATCCTTACGTTCACATACAACGGGTGTAAGACAGTTTTACACATGCAAAACACTTAGGGTTAACTTGACGAGCCTAGCATGTACAGACATGGCCTCGGAACACGGAGACCGAAAGGTCGAACACGAGTCGTATGGAAGATACGATCAACATGAAGATGTTCACCGACAATGACTAGTCCGTCTCACGTGATGATCGGACACGGCCTAGTCGACTCGGATCGTGTAACACTTAGATGACTAGAGGGATGTCTAATCTGAGTGGGAGTTCATTGAATAATTTGATTAGATGAACTTAATTATCATGAACTTAGTCTAAAAAACCTTTGCAAATATGTCTTGTAGATCAAATGGCCAACGCTCATGTCAACATGAACTTCAACGCGTTCCTAGAGAAAACCAAGCTGAAAGATGATGGCAGCAACTATACGGACTAGGTCCGGAACCTGAGGATCATCCTCATAGCTGCCAGGAAACAATATGTCCTAGAAGGACCGCTAGGTGACGCTCCCGTCCCAGAGAACCAAGACGTTATGAACGCTTGGCAGTCTCGTGCTGATGATTACTCCCTCGTTCAGTGCAGCATGCTTTACAGCTCAGAACCGGGGCTCCAAAAGTGTTTTGAGCATCACGGAGCATATGAGATGTTCGAAGAGCTGAAACTAGTTTTCCAAGCTCATGCCCGGGTCGAGAGATATGATGTCTCCGACAAGTTCTATAGTTGTAAGATGGAGGAAAACAGTTCTGTCAGTGAGCACATACTCAAAATGTTTGGGTTGCACAACCGCCTGACTCAGCTGAACATTAACCTCCCTGATGAGGCGGTCATTGACAGAATCCTCCAGTCGCTCCCACCAAGCTACAAGAGCTTTGTGATGAACTACAACATGCAGGGGATGGTGAAGACCATTCCTGAAGTGTTCTCAATGCTGAAGTCAGCAGAGGCTGAAATCAAGAAAGAACATCAAGTGTTGATGGTCAATAAGACCACTAAGTTCAAGAAGGGCAAGGGCAAGAAGAACTTCAAGAAGGATGGCAAGGATGTTGCCGCGCCCGGTAAGCCAGTTACCGGGAAGAAGTCAAAGAATGGACCCAAGCCTGAGACTAAGTGCTTTTATTGCAGGGGGAAGGGTCACTGGAAGCGGAACTGCCCCAAATACTTAGCGGATAAGAAGGCCGGCAACACCAAAGGTATATTTGATATACATGTAATTGATGTGTACCTTACCAGTACTCGTAGTAACTCCTGGGTATTTGATACCGGTGCCGTTGCTCATATTTGTAACTCACAGCAGGAGCTGTGGAATAAACGGAGACTGGCGAAGGACGAGGTGACGATGCGCGTCGGGAATGGTTCCAGGGTCGATGTGATCGCCGTCGGCACGCTACCTCTACATTTACCTACGGGGTTAGTTTTGAACCTTAATAATTGTTATTTGGTGCCAAGTTTGAGCATGAACATTGTATCGGGATCTCGTTTGATGCGAGATGGCTACTCATTTAAATCCGAGAATAATGGTTGTTCTATTTATATGAGAGATATGTTTTATGGTCATGCTCCGATGGTCAATGGTTTATTCTTAATGAATCTCGAGCGTAGTATTACACATATTCATAGTGTGAATGCCAAAAGATGTAAAGTTGATAACGATAGTCCCACATACTTGTGGCACTGCCGCCTTGGTCACATTGGTGTCAAGCGCATGAAGAAGCTCCATGCTGATGGACTTTTAGAGTCTCTCGATTATGAATCATTTGACACATGCGAACAATGCCTTATGGGCAAAATGACCAAGACTCCGTTCTCCGGAACAATGGAGCGGGCAACCAACTTGTTGGAAATCATACATACCGATGTGTGCGGTCCAATGAGCGTTGAGGCTCGCGGAGGATATCGTTATGTTCTCACTCTCACTGATGACTTGAGTAGATATGAGTATGTCTACTTAATGAAACAATAATGCATATGAGAGCCATGTTGGAAATATTCCCTAGAGGCAATAATAAAAATATTATTATATTTCCTTGTTCATGATAATTGTCTTTTATTCATGCTATAACTATATTATCCGGAAATCGTAATACACGTGTGAATACATAGACCTCAATATGTCCCTAGTGAGCCTCTAGTTGACTAGCTCGTTGTGATCAACTGATAGTCATGGTTTCCTGGCTATGGACATTGGATGTCGTTGATAACGGGATCACATCATTAGGAGAATGATGTGATGGACAAGACCCAATCCTAAGCATAGCACAAAGATCGTGTAGTTCATTTGCTAGAGCTTTTCCAATGTCAAGTATCTCTTCCTTAGACCATGAGATCGTGTAACTCCCGGATACCATAGGAGTGCTTTGGGTGTATCAAACGTCACAACGTAACTGGGTGACTATAAAGGTGCACTACAGGTATCTCCGAAAGTGTCTGTTGGGTTGACACGGATCGAGACTGGGATTTGTCACTCCGTATGACGGAGAGGTATCTCTGGGCCCACTCAGTAATGCATCATCATAATGAGCTCAAAGTGACCAAGTGGTTGGTCACGGGATCATGCATTACGGTACGAGTAAAGTGACTTGCCAGTAACGAGACTGAACAAGGTATTGGGATACCGACGATCGAGTCTCGGGCAAGTAACGTACCGATTGACAAAGGGAATTGTATACGGGGTTTGATCGAATCCTCGACATCGTGGTTCAACCAATGAAATCATCATGGAACATGTGGGAGCCAACATGGGTATCCAGATCCCGTTGTTGGTTATTGGCCGGAGAGTGGTCTCGGTCATGTCTGCATGTCTCCCGAACCCGTAGGGTCTACACACTTAAGGTTCGGTGACGCTAGGGTTATTAGGAAGACTTGTATGTGATTACCGAATGTTGTTCGGAGTCCCGGATGAGATCCCGGACGTCACGAGGAGTTCCGGAATGGTCCGGAGGTGAAGTTTTATATATGGGAAGTTGTCATACGGACACCGGAAAGTTTCGGGGGCTTATCGGTATTGTACCGGGGCCACCAGAGAAGTTCCGGGGGTCCACCGGGAGGGGCCACCCCTCCCGGAGGGCCACATGGGCCGCAAAGGGGAGGGAGCCAGCCCCTGGAGGGCTGGGCGCCCCCCCCCCCCACCTTGGGCCCATGGACCTAGGGTTGGGGGGGAAACCCTAAGGGGGGCACCCCCCTTGCTTGGGGGGGCAAGTCCCCCCTCCCTGGCCGCCGCCCCCCTCTAGATCCCATCTAGAGGGGTCGGCCCCCCTTGCCCCTTCCCCTATAAATAGAGGGGTGAGGGGAGAGCTACTGTACACACATCCAAGGCGCAGCCCCTCCCCTCCCCAACACATCTCCTCCTCCGCTACGTGCTTGCGAAGCCCTGTCGGAGTACTGCTGCACCAACACCACCACGCCGTCGTGCTGCCGTTGGAGCAATCTTCCTCAACCTCTCCTTCCTCCTTGCTGGATCAAGACGGAGGAGACGTCGTCCGTCCCGTACGTGTGTTGAACGCGGAGGTGCTGTCCGTTCAGCACTTGGACATCGGTGATCTGAATCACGTCGAGTACGACTCCATCATCACCATCCCCTTGAACGCTTCCGTACACGATCTACAAGTGGTATGTAGATGCAAACTCCCTCCCTTGACTCGTTGCTTAGATGAACTCATAGATGGATCTTGGTGAAACCGTAGGAAAAATTTTAATTTTCTGCAACGTTCCCCAACAAGCCAATCAACATTTTCATCATGGTCTTCTCCTCTCGACCCCCAAAGAAAAGAAAAGAATTTCAAAGAAACACACTGAAATATTTTTGGAGTTTTTTTTCTGAAGAAAGTAGAACAAGAACGAGAAAAACTATTTACATGGGAAAGCTCCCAACAAGCAAAAGAAGAATGAGAAATCTTTTTGGTTTTTCTTCAATAGTACTACTACATAAACATGGAACGCAAACTAAACTACAATTAATTTTTTTGTTTTTATCAAAGTTTTTCGAACACACAAGAAGAAAACAATAAAAAGAAAATAAACTAACATGGATATTACAATGAAAAAGTATGAACACCGACAACTAGAATGAGTGCGTGAACATGAATGTAATGTCGGTGAGAAATATGTACTCCCCCAAGCTTAGCCTTTGGCCTAAGTTGGTTTACAGCCATGGCTGGCCCGACGGATATCCAAAGTTATAGTCGGGGTTCTACTGGGATGCGGCAGCTACAGCCTAAAGGGCTGCAGCATGGAGGCGAGCGGCCTCCACCTCTCTCTCATACTCGTTTGCCTCCTCCCTAGTTATAAAATATCCCCCTTTTAACTGAAAGTTGAAGAAGGCAGGAGCAGGAAGGGTAATATGGACAGCACGTTGTCTGTCAAAGATTAGTCGGTACAGGAGGGACTGCTCATTCCTCACAAGAAACTAGTAGCGTACCAAGCATTATAATCAAGAAAAGCATGTGGTAATTCAATGACATTCCCCTTTATGGGTACTCCAAGATAATTAGCTAAGCGGGTGGCATAAATCCCACCAAAAAGGTCTCCATCCTTAGCATTAAGATGTAACCTCCTCGCAATAATAACCCCCAAGTTATATCGCTTATCACCCAACACTGCACACTTCAAGACACTAAGATCTGGAACGCAAAGGTGGCTACGCTCATGCTTACCGTTAATGCATCTACCTATAAAGAGAGAAAAATAATGTATGCCAGGAAAATGGATGTTCCCCATGGTAGCTTGTGTAATATTTCTAGTTTCTCCCATAGTGATGCTAGCAAGGCAATCATTATACTCAGTCTTATGGGGTTCACTAATGATGCCCCATTGTGGGATTTTGCATGCTTCATTAAAATCTTCTAGGTCCATGATATAAGATTTGTTATAAGGTCAAACAAAACAGTATGCGTACTGCGTTGAGATGTAAACTTAAACCATCGCACAAATGAACAGGTGAGGTGATAGTATTGCTTGCACTTATCTAAAATGAAGTCCTCGAGATCAGCATTTTGTATGTACGCGTCAAATTCCTCCTTGAAACCTGCATGAACCATGAATTGATCTAATGGCCATTCACAAGGCCATACTCGAGCTTCCCTTGGTGGTTCAAGATCTGGCTCACATATCGCGAGCCTTGGGGCATGCTTCCTCGAGGAACCACCTTGGTAAATCTTCCTAAACATTTTTCTTCCTCTGAAAAATTTAGTGACTCGAAATAAAAGTGAATCAAACTCAACAAGATTGATAGCAACTACTCCCACAAGTGCCTAGAGGCTAGATCATGCACCAATACTACTTTGGACCATATAAATTTGACATGCAAGCTCAAGAACAGGGTCACCTACGCAGCAAAAATTCACAATAAATAAAGCGCTAGAACCAAAACTAATTGGACCATTGGAGGAGTCACATACCGAAGAACAAACCCCCAAACCAGTTTTGCAAATGGAGCTCTGCACAAGGAGATCGAAAATGGCAGCAAGATGAGCTAGAACACGGGTTTGAGCTACGGGATGATTTTTTCTGGAGGAAGACGAAGTGGATGGGTGCTGGAATAAGTGAGGGGGGCCTATGTGGGACCCACAAGGCAGGGGGCACGCCCAAGGGGTAGGGCGCACCCTCCACCCTTGTGGACCGCTGGTGCATCCCCTGGTGCATATTTAGTGCCAGAAATTACAAAATATTCTATAAAAAATCATACCTGATTTTTAGGGCATTTGGAGAACTTTTATTTTTGTGACATTTTTTTATTGCACGGATAATTCAGAAAATAGTCGGATAATACTATTTTTGCTTTGTTTATTCTAAATAACAGAAAGTAAAAGGTGGGTACAGAAAGTTGTGCTTTATAAATTCATCCATCTCATGCTCATCAAAAGGAATTCGTTAACAAGGTTGATCAAGTCTTATTAACAAACTTCTTCCGAATGACATGAAGCCGGAGAATTTTAGAATAACACTAAGTTACCTCAACGGGGGTATGCATGTCCCCAACAATAAGAATATCATATTTCTTTTTGACAGTAGGAAGAGGGAATTCAAAACCTCCAATAGTAATAGTTGAAATTTTTCCAATAGAATTGATACTATGAACTTGAGGTTGTTTCTTCGGAAAGTGTACCGTATGATCATTACCATTAACATGAAAAGTGACATTGCCCTAGTTGCAATCAATAACAGCCCCTGCAGTATTCAAAGAGGGTCTACCAAAGATGATCGACATACTGTGTCGGGTTATCAAGACCATGTAGGCGGTAAATTCTTAACATCTTCAGCTTTAATATCTTTTTCTTTCATAGATTTCTTTGCCTCTTGCATATCTTTAGGACCGATAAATAGAATACCTATTTTCTTCGGAGCTGAGGAGTTGGTTCAGGAAGTGTCCAATCATTATCATTACTCAATATATTATTCAATAATTCCTCAGCTTATTCAACAGTCTGTTCCCTGAAAACACAACCAGCACAACTATCTAGGTGCTCCCTAGAAGCATCGATTAGTCCATTATAAAAGATATCAAGTATTTCATTTTTCTCGAGAGTATGATCAGGCAAAGCATTAAGTAATTGGAGAAGCCACCCCTAGGCTTGTGGGAGACTCTCTTCTTCAATTTGCACAAAGTTTAATATTTCCTATAAGGTAGCTTGTTTCTTATGAGCAGGGAAATATTTTGCAGAGAAGTAGTAAATCATATCCTGGGGACTACGTACACAAGCAGGAGCAAGAAAATTAAACCATACCTTAGCATCACCCTTTAATGAGAAAGGAAACAACTTAAGAATATAGTAATAGTGAATTTTTTCCTCATGAGCAAATAGGGTGGCTATATCATTCAATTTAGTAAGATGTGCCACAACAGTTTCAGATTCATAACCATGGAAAGGATCAGATTCAACCAAAGTAATAAACTTAGGATCGACGGAGAATTCATAATCCTTATCGGTAACACAAATAGGTGAAGTAGCAAACTTAGGGTCATATTGCATTCTAGCATTCAAAGATTTTTCTTTCTGCTTAGCTAACAGATTCTTAAGATCATCTCTATCATTGCAAGCAAGAAAGTCTCTAGCAGTTTATTCACCCATAATATAACCCTCAGGTACAACAAGCAATTCATATCTAGGGGGAGAATCATAATCTTCAGTTTCAATAATATCATCAGTTTCAGTAATTTCATTCTCTAACCCTAGCAAGTTGTTCATCAAGAAATACCTAGTGGCATAGTATTATCAAGCAAAGAAGTGGTATCATCATAAGCATCATGCATAGCAGAAGTGGCATCATCAATAACATGTGTCATATCAGATCAATAGCAGGTGTAAGTGTCACAAGTTTACTCAAAACAGAAGGTGAATCAAGTGCAGAGCTAGATGGCAGTTCCTGACCTCCACTCATAGTAGAGGGATAGATCTTGGTTTTGTTGTCTTTTAGATTCTTCACAGTGATCAACAGATATAGAACCCAATTGACTCAGAGAATAGAGCTATGATCCCCGGCAACGGCGCCAGAAAAAGGTCTTGATAACCCACGGTGATCGCAACAGTTTTCGAGGGTAGAGTATTCAACCAAAATTTATTGATTCGACACAAGGGGAGCCAAAGAATACTCTCAAGTATTAGCAGTTGAGTTGTCAATTAAACCACACCTGAAAGACTTAATATCTACAGCAAAGTATTTAGTAGCAAACTAGTATGGAAGTAACGGTAACGGTGGCAAAAGTAACAGTAACAGTTTTGTAGCAATCGTAACAGTGGCAACAGAAAAGTAAATAAGCAAAGATCAATATGTGGAAAGCTCGTAGGCAATGGATCAATGATGGATAATTATGTCGAATGGCATTCATCATGCAACAGTTATAACCTCGGGTGACACAGAACTAGCTCCAATTCATCAATATAATGTAGGCATGTATTCTGAATATAGTCATACGTGCTTATGGAAAAGAACGCATGACATCTTTTGTCCTACCCTCCCGTGGCAGTGGGGTCCTATTGGAAACTAAGGGATATTAAGGCCTCCTTTTAATAGAGAACTGGACTAAAGCATTAGTACTTAGTGAATACATGAACTCCTCAAACTACGGTCATCACCAGGGAGTGTCCCGACTATTGTCACTCCGGGGTTGCCGGATCATAACACATGGTAGATGACTATAACTTGCAAGATAGGATCAAGAACACACATATATTCATGAAAACATAAAGGGTTCAAATTTGAAATCATGGCACTCACGCCCTAATGACAAGCATTAAGCATAGCAAAGTCATAGCAAGATAAATCTTAGAACATAGTGGATACTAGGGATCAAACCCTAACAAAACTAACTCGATTACATGGTAAATCTCATCCAACCCATCACCGTCTAGCAAGCCTAAGATGGAATTACTCATGCATGGCGGTGAACATCATGAATTTGGTGATGGAGGATGGTTGATGATGATGACGACGTTGATTTCCCCTCTCTGGAGCCCAAAGCAGACTCCAGATCTGCCCTCCAAAGGAAGAACAGGAGGCGGTAGCAGCTCCGTATAGTAAAACATAATGAATCCTTCTCTCTGATTTTTTTTCTCCCCGGACGTGAATATATGGAGTTGGAGTTGAGGTCGGTGGAGCTTCGTGGGACCTACAAGCAATATTTTTTATTTATTCCAAAAGTATTCCCCATGAAGTTTTAGGTCATTCCGAGAACTTTTATTTCTGCACAAAAATAACACCATGGCAATTCTGCTGAAAACAACGCCAGTCTGGGTTAGTTCCATTCAAATCATGCAAATTAGAGTCCAAAACAATTGGAAAAGTAGATACGATGGAGATGTATCAATCTTAGACTACCAAATACATGTAACCCGAATATATCTCTAACATCCCCCCACGGTTGTAGCGGTAGCATCGCAGACAACACGAGCACGGATGGTCGGATTGGAGAGATTTGTAGCCGAAGGGCTAACATCCCCCCGCAGTCGCAGCAGGAGCATCGTGGATGATGTCACGTCGCAAACGCGTTGAATGTAGAGGAAGCCAGCGAGTTGCTCAAGCAAGGTGATAGGCCTTTGTGCCGTTGTCGAGGTAGCCAAGAGCGTGAGTGGTGTAGCTGTAGTCGAGGTAGCCATGCAAAGAATGTCGTGGTCGATGTCGAGTTGGGGTGGCCGGTGTCGAGGAAGTCGTCGTGGAGCCGCAGGCGCAAGAGGCGCCGAATTAGTCATGGCGCAGTGGTGTCGAAGTAGTGGTGCGCCGGGAAGAAGACGTTATTGACAAGGCGTCACGCCGGGTTTTCCAAACCCGGGAGACACGTCATAGAAGAAAGCACGCGTCTATGTTGCCAGCATCGGGCAGGCGTAGATGGATGAAGACGAAGTTGACGAAGCGCCGCACCAGGCTTGCTAGGTGATACATCTCCAACGTATCTATAATTTATAAAGTGTTCATGTTGTTATATTATCATTCTTGCATGTTTTACAATCATTTTATAGCAACTTTATATCAATTTTTGGGACTAACCTATTGACATAGTGGCCAGTGCCAGTTGTTGTTTTTTGCTTGTTTTTTACATCGCAAAAAATCAATAACAAATGGAGTCCAAACGCAGCGAAACTTTTTGGAGATTTTTTTTGGACCAGAAGACACACGGTGGGCCAAAGAAGTACCAAAGGGGAGCTCCAAGGGGAGCACAACCCACATGGGCGCGCCTAGGCGGCCAGTCGCGCCCAAGTGGGTTGTGCCCACCTCGGTGGCCTCCCGCACCGCCTCTTCGCCCTATAAATTCCCAAATATTCCAAAAATCCTAGGGGGTCGAGGGATCAGAAGTCCGCCACCGCAATCCTCTGTAGCCACGAAAAACCTATCTAGATCACATTCTGGCACCCTACCGGAGGGGGAAATCATCACCGATGGCCATCTCCATTTTCCCAGCGGCCACCATGATGATGGAGTAGTCCACCCTTGGGGCTGAGGGTTTGTACCAGTAGCTATGTGTTTAATCTCTCTCTCTCTCTCTCTCTCTCTCTCTCTCTCTCTCTCTCTATATATATATATATATATATATATATATATATATATCTTGTGTTCTTGATATGTCACGATCATGATGTATCGCGGGCTTTGTTAATATAGTTGTATCATATGGTGTTTTCCCCTCTCTGTCTTATTGTGAATTGAGTTTTCCCTTTGAAATTTCATTTTATCGGATTGAATACTTTTATGGATTTGAGAGCACTTGATGTATGTCTTGCTACGAATACCCGTGGTGACAATGGGGTATCATATTGATTCACTTGATATGTGTTTTGTGAAGGAAATATGCCCTAGAGGCAATAATAAAGTTATTATTTATTTCCTTAATTCATGATAAATGTTTATTATTCATGCTAGAATTGTATTAACTGGAAACTTAGTACATGTGTGAATACATAGACAAAACATATAGTCCCTAGTATGCCTCTTCCTAACCATAGACATGTGTTGTCATTTGATGAACGTGATCACATCATTAGGAGAATGATGTGATGGACATGACCCATCCGTTAGCTTAGCATTTATGATCGTGTCAGTTTCATTGCTACTGCTTTCTTCATGACTTATACAAGTTCCTCATACTATGAGATTATGCAACTCCCGAATACCAGAGGAACACTTTGTGTGCTACAAAATGTCACAACGTAAATGGGTGATTATAAAGGTGCTCTATAGGTGTCTCTGAAGGTGTTTGTTGGGTTGGCATAGATCGAGATTAGGATTTGTCACTCCGTGTTTCGAAGAGGTATCTCTGGGCCCTCTCGGTAATACTCATCACTATAAGCCTTGCAAGCATTGTGACTAATGAGTTAATTGCGGGATGAAGTATTATGGAACGAGTAAAGAGACTTTCCGGTAACAAGATTGAACTAGGTATTGAGATACCGACGATTGAATCTCGTGCAAGTAACATACCGATGACAAAGGGAACAACGTATGTCGTTATGCGGTTTCACTGATAAAGATCTTCGTAGAATATGTAGGAACCAATATGAGCATCCAGGTTCCGCTATTGGTTATTGACCGGAGACGTGTCTCGGTCATGTCTACATAGTTCTCGAACCCATAGGGTCCGCACGCTTAACGTTCGATGACGATTGGTATTATGAGTTTATGTGATATGATGTACCGAAGATATTTCGGAGACCCGGATGTGATCACGGACATGAAGAGGAGTCTCGATATGGTCGAGACATAAAGAATGATATATTGGACGACTATATTCGGACACCTTAAGTGTTCCAGAGAAGTTTTCGATAAAACCGGAGTGCCGGAGGGTTACCGGAAACCCCGGTGGAACTAATGAGCCTCGATGGGCCCTAGTGGAGAGAGAGGGGCCGGGCAGGGCAGGCCGCGCGCCCCCTCCCCTTGAATCCGAATAGGACAAGGAAGGGGGCACCCCCCTTTCCTTCCCCCTCTCCCTCTCCTTCCATCCCCCTATCTCCCTTTAGGTGGAAACCTACTAGGACTCGGAGTGCTAGTAGGATTCCCCTCTTGGGGGCGCGCCCAAGGAGGGCCGGCCAGCCTCCCCTTGCTCCTTTATATACGGGGGTAGTGGGCACCCTAGAACACACAAGTTGATTGTTTAGCCGTGTGCGGTGCCCCCCTCCACAGATTTCCACCTCGGTCATATCATCGTAGTGCTTAGGCGAAGCCCAGCGCCGGTAACTTCATCATCACCGTCACCATGCGGTCGTGCTGATGAAACTCTCCCTCGACCTCAACTGGATCTAGAGTTCATGGGACGTCACTGATCTGAGCGTGTGCAGATCACAGAGGTGCCGTACCTTTGGTGCTAGGATCGGTCGGATCGTGAAGACGTACGACTACATCAACCGCGTTGTCATAACACTTCCGCTTTTGGTCTACAAGGGTACATAGACAACACTCTCCCCTCTCGTTGCTATGCATCACCTAGATAGATATTGCGTGATCGTAGGAATTTTTTTGAAATTACCGTATTCCCCAAACAGTGGCATCCGAGCCAGGTCTATGTGTAGATGTTATATGCACGAGTAGAACACAAAGAGTTGTGGGCGATAATAGTCATACTGCTTACCAGCATGTCATACTTTGATTCGGTGGTATTGTTGGATGAAGCGGCTCAGACCGACATTACGCGTAAGCTTACGCGAGACTGGTTCTACCGACGTGCTTTGCACATAGGTGGCTGGTGAGTGTTTGTTTCTCCAACTTTAGTTGAATCAAGTGTGGCTATGCCCGGTCCTTGTTGAAGGTTAAAATAGCACACTTGACGAAAAATCGTTGTGGTTTTGATGCGTAGGCAAGAACGATTTGTGCTAGAAGCCCGTAGCAGCCACGTAAAACTTGCAACAACAAAGTAGAGGACGTCTAACTTGTTTTTGCAGGGCTTGCTGTGATGTGATATGCTCAAGGCATGATGTGATACAATTTGTTGTATGAGATGATCATGTTTTGTAACAAAGTTATCGGCAACTGGCAGGAGCCATATGGTTGTCGCTTTATTGTATGCAATGCAATTGCCACGTAATTGTTTTAGTGTATCACTAAGCGGTAGTGATAGTCGTAGTAACAATAGTTGGCGAGACGACAACGATGCTACGATGGAGATCAAGGTGTCGTGCCGGTGGAGTTGGAGATCATGACGATGCTTCGGTGATGGAGATCATGAGCACAAGATGATGATGACCATATCATGTCACATATTTTTGATTGCATGTGATGTTTATCCTTTATGCATCTTATTTTGATTATAACATCGGTAGCATTATAAGATGATCCCTTACTAAATTTCAAGGTACAAGTGTTCTCCCTGAGTATGCACCATTGCTACAGTTCGTCGTGCCGAGACACCACGTGATGATCGGGTGTGATAAGCTCTACGTTCACATACAACGGGTGTAAGCCAGTTTTGCACACGCAGAATAACCGGGTTAAACTTGATAAGCCTAGCATATGCAGATATGGCCTCGGAATACTGAGACCGAAAGGTCGAGCGTGAATCATATAGTAGATATGATCAACATAGTGATGTTCACCATTGAAAACTACTCCATCTCACGTGATGATCGGACATGGTTTAGTTGATTTGGATCACGTGATCACTTATATGATTAGAGGGATGTCTATCTAAGTGGGTTCTTAAGTAATATGATTAATTGAACTTTAATTTATCATGAACTTAGTACCTGATAGTATTTTGCATGTTTATGTTGTTGTAGATCAATGGCTCGTGCTACCGTTCCTTTGAATTTTAATGTGTTCCTAGAGAAAGCTAAGTTGAAAGATGATGGCAGCAACTACACGGACTGGGCCCGTAACTTGAGGATTATCCTCATTGCTGCACAGAAGAATTACGTCCTAGAAGCACCGTTGGGTGCCAGGCCTACTACAGATTCTACTAATGACGTTAAGAATGTCTGGCAGAGCAAAGTTGATGACTACTCGATAGTTCAGTGTGCCATGCTTTACGGCTTAGAATCGGGACTTCAAAGACGTTTTGAACGTCATGGAGCATATGAGATGTTCCAAGAGTTGAAATTAATATTTCAAACAAATGCTCGAGTTGAGAGATATGAAGTCTCCAACAAGTTCTACAGCTGCAAAATGGAGGAGAATAGTTCTGTCAGTGAACACATACTCAGAATTTCTAGGTACCATAATCACTTGACTCAACTGGCAGTTGATCTTCCAGTTGATTATGTCATTGACAGAGTTCTTCAATCACTGCCACCAAGCTATAAAGGCTTCGTGATGGACTATAATATGCAAGGATGAACAAGACTATTCCCGAGCTCTTCGCGATGCTAAAGGCCGTGGAGGTAGGAATCAAAAAGGAGCATCAAGTGTTGATGGTCAATAAGACCACTAGTTTCAAGAAAAAGGGCAAAGGGAAGAAGGGAAACTTCAAGAAGAATGGCAAAAAGGTTGCTGCTCAAGAGAAGAAACCCAAGTCTGGACCTAATCCTGAAACTGAGTGCTTCTACTGCAAAGGGACTGGTCACTGGAAGCGGAACTGCCCCAAGTATTTGGCGGATAAGAAGGACGGCAAAGTGAAAGGTATATTTGATATACATGTTATTGATGTATACTTAAATAATGCTCGCAGTAGCGCCTGGGTATTTGGTACTGGTTCTGTTGCTCATACTTGCAACTCGAAACAGGGGCTACGAGTTAAGCGAAGATTGGCTAAGGACGAGGTGACGATGCGCGTGGGAAATGGTTCCAAAGTCGATGTGATCGCGGTCGGCACGCTACCTCTACATCTACCATCAGGATTAGTTTTAGACCTGAATAATTGTTATTTGGTGCTAGTGTTGAGCATGAACATTATATCTGGATCTTGTTTAATGCGAGACAGTTATTCATTTAAATCAAAGAATAATGGTTGTTCTATTTATCTGAGTAATATCTTCTATGGTCATGCACCCCTGCTGAGTGGTCTATTTTTATCGAATCTCGATAGTAGTAATACACATATTCATAGTGTTGAAGCCAAAAGATTGAAGTTTAATAATGATAATGCAACTTATTTGTCGCACTGCCGTTTGGGTCATATCGGTGTAAAGCGCATGAAGAAACTCCATGCTGATGGACTTTTGGAATCACTTGATTATGAATCACTTGGTGCTTGCGAACCATGCCTTATGGGCAAGATGACTAAAACTCCGTTCTCTGGAACAATGGAACGAGTTACTGACTTGTTGGAAATAATACATACCGATGTATGCGGTCCAATGAGTATTGATGCTCGTGGTGGGTATCGTTATTTTCTTACCTTCACAGATGATTTGAGCAGATATGGTTATATCTACTTAATGAAGCATAAGTCTGAAACATTTGAAAAGTTCAAAGAATTTCATAGTGAAGTGGAAAATCATCATAACAAGAAAAGAAAGTTTCTACGATCTGATCATGGAGGAGAATATTTGAGTTATGAGTTTGGTCTTCATTTGAAACAACATGGGATAGTTTCACAACTAACGCCACCTGGAACACCACAGCGAAATGGTGTGTCTGAACGTCGTAACCGTACTTTATTAGATATGGTGCGATCTATGATGTCTCTTACTGATTTACCGCTATCGTTTTGGGGTTATGCTCTAGAGACGGCTGCATTCACTTTAAATAGGGCACCATCAAAATCCGTTGAGACGACGCCTTATGAACTGTGGTTTGGCAAGAAACCAAAGTTGTCGTTTCTTAAAGTTTGGGGCTGCGATGCTTATGTGAAAAAGCTTCAACCTGATAAGCTCGAACCCAAATTGGAGAAGTGCGTCTTCACAGGATACCCAAAAGAGACTGTTGGGTACACCATCTATCACAGATCCGAAAGCAAAATCTTTGTTGCTAGGAATGGATCCTTTTTAGAGAAGGAGTTTCTCTCGAAAGAAGTGAGTGGGAGGAAAGTAGAACTTGATGAGGTAACTGTACCTTCTCCCTTATTGGAAAGTAGTTCATCACAGAAATCAGTTCCAGTGATTCCTACACCAATTAGTGAGGAAGCTAATGATGATGATCATGAAACTTTAGAACAGGTTACTACCGAACTTCGTAGGTCTTCCAGAGTAAGATCCGCACCAGAGTGGTACGGTAATCCTATTCTAGAAGTCATGTTACTAGACCATGATGAACCTACGAACTATGAGGAAACGATGATGGGCCCAGATTCTGCGAAATGGATTGAAGCCATGAAATCTGAGATGGGATCCATGTATGAGAACAAAGTGTGGACTTTGGTGGACTTCCTGATGATCGGCAAGCCATAGAAAATAAATGGATCTTTAAGAAGAAGACCGACGCAGACGGTAATGTTACTGTTTACAAAGCTCGACTTGTTGCGAAAGGTTTTCCACAAGTTCAAGGAGTTGAAAACGATGAGACATTCTCACCCGTAGCGATGCTTAAGTCTGTCCGAATCATGTTAGCAATTGCTGCATTTTATGATTATGAAATTTTGCAAATGGATGTCAAAACTGCATTCCTAAATGGATTTCTGGAAGAAGAGTTGTATATGATGCAATTGGAAGGTTTTGTCGATCCAAAGGGTGCTAACAAAGTGTGCAAGCTCCGGCGATCCATTTATGGACTGGTGCAAGCCTCTCGGAGTTGTAATAAACGCTTTGATAGTGTGATCAAAGCATATGGTTTTATACAGACTTTTGGAGAAGCCTGTATTTACAAGAAAGTGAGTGGGAGCTCTGTAACATTTCTAATCTTATATGTAGATGACATATTGTTGATTGGAAATGATATAGAATTTCTGGATAGCATAAAGGGATACTTGAATAAGAGTTTTTCTATGAAAGATCTCAGAGAATCTGCTTACATATTGGGCATAAAGATCTATAGAGATAGATCAAGACGCTTAATTGGACTTTCACAAAGCACATACCTTGATAAAGTTTTGAAGAAATTCAAAATGGATCAGTCAAAGAAAGGGTTCTTGCCTGTGTTAAAAGGTGTGAAGTTGAGTCAGACTCAATGCCCGACCACTGCAGAAGATAGAGATAAAATGAAAGTCATCCCCTATGCTACAGCCATAGGTTCTATCATGTATGCAATGTTGTGTACCAGACCTGATTTATGACTTGCTATAAGCATAGCAGGGAGGTACCAAAGTAATCCCGGAGTGGAGCACTAGACAACTGTCAAGAACATCCTGAAATACCTGAAAAGTACTGAGGATATGGTTCTCGTTTATGGAGGTGAAAAAGAGCTTGTTGTAAACGGTTACGTCGATGCAAGCTTTGACACTAATCTGGATGATTCTAAGTCGCAAACCGGATACGTATTTTTATTGAATGGAGGAGCTGTCAGTTGGTGCAGTTCCAAGCAGAGCGTCGTGGCGGGATCTACGTGTGAAGCGGAGTACATTGCTGCTTCGGAAACAGCAAATGAAGGAGTTTGGATGAAGGAGTTCATATCTGATCTAGGTGTCATACCTAGTGCATCGGGTCCAATGAAAATCTTTTGTGACAATACTGGTGCAATTGCCTTGGCAAAGGAATCAAGATTTCACAAGAAAAGCAAGCACATCAAGAGACGCTTCAATTCCATCCGTCATCAAGTGTCGGAAGGGGACATAGAGATTTGCAAGATACACACGGATCTGAATGTTGCAGACCCGTTGACTAAGCCTCTTCCAGGAGCAAAACATGATCAGCACCAAAGCTCCATGGGTGTTAGAATCATTACTATGTAATCTAGATTATTGACTCTAGTGCAAGTGGGAGACTGAAGGAAATATGCCCTAGAGGCAATAATAAAGTTATTATTTATTTCCTTAATTCATGATAAATGTTTATTATTCATGCTAGAATTGTATTAACCGGAAACTTATTACATGTGTGAATACATAGACAAAACATATAGTCCCTAGTATGCCTCTACTTGACTAGCTTGTTAATCAAAGATGGCTATGTTTCCTAACCATAGACATGTCTTATCATTTGATGAATGGGATCACATCATTAGGAGAATGATGTGATGGACATGACCCATCCGTTAGCTTAGCATTATGATCGTGTCAGTTTCATTGCTACTGCTTTCTTCATGACTTATACAAGTTCCTCAGACTATGAGATTATGCAACTCCCGAATACCGGAGGAACACTTTGTGTGCTATCAAATGTCACAACGTAAATGGGTGATTATAAAGGTGCTCTACAGGTGTCTCCGAAGGTGTTTGTTGGGTTGGCATAGATCGAGATTAGGATTTATCACTCCGTGTTTCGGAGAGGTATCTCTGGGCCCTCTCGGTAATACTCATCACTATAAGCCTTGCAAGCATTGCGACTAATGAGTTAGTTGCGGGATGAAGTATTACGAAACGAGTAAAGAGACTTTCCAGTAACGAGATTGAATTAGGTGTTGAGATACTGACGATCGAATCTTGGGCAAGTAACATACCGATGACAAAGGGAACAACGTATGTTGTTATGCGGTTTGACCGATAAAGATCTTCGTAGAATATGTAGGAACCAATATGCACATCCAAGTTCCACTATTGGTTATTGACCGGAGACGTGTCTCGGTCATGTCTACATAGTTCTCGAACCAGTAGGGTCCGCACGCTTAACATTCGATGACGATTGGTATTATGAGTTTATGTGAGATGATGTATTGAAGATTGTTCGGAGTCACGGATGTGATCACGGACATGACCAGGAGTCTCGAAATGGTCGAGACATAAAGATTGATATATTGGACGACTATATTCGGACATCTTAAGTGTTCCGGAGAAGTTTCAGATAAAACCGGAGTACCGGAGGGTTACCGGAAACCCCGGGGGAACTAATGGGCCTCGATGAGCCCTAGTGGAGAGAGAGAGGGGCCGGCCAAGGCAGCCTGCGCGCCCCCTCCCCTTGAGTCCGAATAGGACAAGGAAGGGGGGCGGCGCCCCCCCCCCCCCTTTCCTTCCCCCTCTCCCTCTCCTTCCTTCCCCTTCTCTCCCTTGAGGTGGAAACCTACTAGGACTTGGAGTCCTAGTAGGATTCCTCTCTTGGGGGCACGCCCAAGCTGGGCCAGCCGGCCTCCCCCTTGCTCCTTTATATACGGGGGCAGGGGGCACCCTAGAACACACAAGTTGATTGTTTAGCCATGTGCGGTGCCCCCCTCCACAGATTTCCACCTCAGTCATATCGTCGTAGTTCTTAGGCGAAGCCCTGTGCTGGTAACTTCACCATCACCATCACCACGGTGTCGTGCTAACGAAACTCTCCCTCGACCTTAGTTGGATCTAGAGTTCGTGGGACATCACCAAGCTGAACGTGTGCCGATCACGGAGGTGCCGTACCTTTGGTGCTAGGATTGGTTGGATCGTGAAGACGTACGACTACATCAACCGCGTTGTCATAATGCTTCCGCTTTTGGTCTACAAGGGTAGACAACACTCTCCCCTCTCGTTGCTATGCATCACCTAGATAGATCTTGCGTGATCGTAGGAAATTTTTTGAAATTACGGCGTTCCCCAAACATTTTGGCACTCAATCGCGGATTCCTGAGGTGACATTGGGGTAATCTATGCATAGGGATTGATGCACGTTCTCATCTTTGTTTCTCCAGTAGAAATCTTGGGGCACTCTTTGAGGTTCTTTGTGTTGGATTGAGTATTATGAATCTGAAATTGTTTGATGCATATCATATAATCATCTCACGGATACTCGTGGTGACATTGGAGTATCTAGGTGGCATTGGAGTTGGTTGATGTGTATCATTTGGTGTTATTTTAGTACGAACTCTTGGATAGATCGATCTGAAAGAATAGCTTGGTGTTATTTTAGTACAAACTCCATGATAGATTGATTGGAAAGAATAGCTTTGAGGTGGTTTCGTACCCTACAAAGAATTTCTTCTTATGTTCCCCGCTAGATAGGAACTTTGGAGTGACTCTTCATCGCACTTTGAGGGATGGTTATATGATCCAATTGTATTAGCACTGTTGGGATATTGCACTAGCGAAAGTACGGACCCTAGGCCTCATTTTCAAGCATTGCAATACCGTTTGTGCTCACTTTTGTTACTTGCTACCTTGCTGTTTTTATTGTTGCCATCACAAAAATCAATATCTACTATCATTACTACACTTGTATCACCATATCTTTGCCGAACTAGTGCACCTATACAATTTACCATTGTATTTGGTGTGTTGGTGACACAAGAGACTTTTTATTATTTGGTTGCAGGGTTGTTTGAGAGAGACCATCTTCATCCTACACCTCCCACGAATTGATAAACCTTAGGCCATCCACTTGAGGGAAATTTGCTACTGTCCTATAAAACTCTGTGCTTGGAGGCCAAACACGAATCTACAAGAATAAGTTGTGTAGTAGACATCAAGCTCTTTTCTGGCGATGTTGCCAGGGAGGTGAGTGCTTGAAGGTATATCTTTAGATCTTGCAATTGAATCTTTTAGTTTCTTGTTTAATCACTAGTTTGGTTTATAAAAAGAAGCTACAAAAAATGGAATTGAGGTTGCATGATATTATTCATCTTTACAATGTCTTTTGTGAAAATGATGGAAAGGAAAATTGTGCTCAATTGATAGGAGAAGAATTCTATAAAATGTGTGACAAAAAATCTTTGAATGATGAGCATGATTGCAATGTTGTTAGTATGAACTCTCTGAATATCCATGATGCTAATTATATGCAAAGCTACAAGCTTGGGGATGCTATATTTGGTGAAGATGATATTTTTACGCCCCCAAGTCTTGATGAGAAAATTTATTATGATGAAAGCATGCCTCCTATTTATGATGATTATATTGATGAAAGTGGGTTTGGAAGAGTGTCAACTCTAGGTGCTAGTTATCCCACTATTTTGGAGGGTGTTGAATCTTATTGTGACAATTATGAAAGTGGACTTGGAGAGGTCATGACTTTATTTAATGATGAATCCACTATTTTGGAAGAGGTTTCAATTGATTATGAAAACAAAGTTCCTATCTATGATGATTATGGTGATGGCATGTATGCTATATTGAATAATTATAACCATGAAACTTGTCATCATGATTTTAATTTTCAATCACATGATAGTTACTTTGTTGAGTTTGCTCCCACCATTATTCATGAGAATAAATTTGCTTATGTGGAGAATAAAAATTCTATGCTTGTGGATCATGAAAAGAATGCTTTATGTGATAGTTATATTGTTGAATTCATTCATGATGCTACTAAAAATTATTATGAGAGAGGAACATATGCTTGTAGGTATTGCAATAATATCAAGTTTCCTCTCTATGTGTTGAAAATCTTGATGTTTTGCTTGTTTTGCCTTCCTATGCTAGTTGATTCTTGCTCTCATAAGTTGTTTGCTCACAAAATACCTATGCATAGGAAGTATGTTAGGATTAAATGGGCTTGCCATGTGTTTCATGATGCTCTTGTTATGTTTCAATTCTTCTTGTTTATTCGAGCATCATTGAAATAATCATGCCTAGCTAAAAAGGCATTAAAGAAAAGCGCTTGTCGGGAGACGACCCAACATTTTAACCTACTATTTTTGTGTGTTCACATGATTATGCTACTGTATTAACCATGTTTTATAGCTTTCGTTTCAACAAAGTGCCAAGTAAAGCCTTTGGGATAGTGTGGGTGATAGTTGACTTGATTCTGTGCAAAAACTGAAACTTTTGCTTCCAGTAACATAATTGTTTAAATACACTGGCACGTGATAAAATTCTGATTTTTTTACAGATGATTGATATACAAATTGTCTATGTTGTCCTAATTTTTTAGAATTTTTTGATTTACAGAAGTATGGTAGTTGTCCAGATCATTACAGACTGTTCTATTTTTGACAGATTCTATTTTTAATACGTAGTTTGCTTGTTTCGTACCCTCAGTCCCATAATGTAAGACGTTTTCCGATACTAGTATAGTGTCAAAAAACTTCTTACATTATGGGACAGAGGAAGTAGTTTCTATGGCTTATATTGCTCAATATAAATTGTGGCAATGATAGGGTACAGTAGGCATTGTGTGAGAACAATTACGAATTATGTCTTTGACAGTACCAAAGTGAATGATTTGTCTTTATCATACTAACCCGTCTCACGAAGTTCCGTTAAGTTTTGTGTGATTGAAGTTTTCAAGTTTTGGATGAGATATCGATATGAGGAGAATAAGGAGTGACAAGACCCTAAGCTTGGGGATGCCCAAGGCACCCCCAAGGTAATATTCAAGGAAGATCCAAGCAACTAAGCTTGGGGATGCCCCGGAAGGCATCCCCTCTTTCGTCTCCAACAATATCGGTAACCTTACTTGAGGCTAAATTTTTATTCGTCACATGATATGTGTTTTGCTTGGAGCGTCATTTTCTTTTGTTTGCATTTTCTTGCTGCTATTTATAATAAAGTTTTGCATCTTTCATTTCAATAAAAATGTCAAGTATAGCCTTTGACATGTTTATTTTGCAAGTCTATTTGTGGCTGTTTGAAAACAGAAAGTTGCACGCTAGTGCGTGAATTCTCTAGAAAAGTCAGAATGTGATAAAATGTTGAATGTTTTTGCATAATAAGATATGATAAATTTTCTACAGTGTTGTAAGTTTTTAGAATTGATTGAGTTACAGAAGTATGAATTATCTTGCATCCTTTACAGACTATCATGTTTTGGCAGATTGTTGTTATGTTATCATTGTTTGCATATGTTTGCTTGTTTAATGATTTTATTTGAGGATAGGAGTATAAATATGCAGAGGCATTTAGTATGAAATTTTAAATAATAATTTTAGTGATTTTCTACATTAGAGAATGATAAGGTTATTGCATTGATTTATACTAACTTATCTCACGAGTTCTTGTTGAGTTTTGTGTGGATGAAGTTTTCAAGATTTAGGAAAACCGTGATATAAAAGGAATTAAGGAGACACAAAACTCAATATTGGAATCATCCCAAGATAATATTTTAAGAAGTCTCAAGCATCTAAGCTTGGGATGCCCCGGTAGGCATCCCACCTTTCTTCATCAATAATTATCGGTTAGTATCGGTTGAGCCTAAGTTTTTGCTTCTCCACATGAGTTGTGCTATTCTTGGAATGTCATTTTATTTTGTTTTGCTTGTTGTTTTAATAAGTTACTTAGATCTGGAAAAAAAATAAGAGAGAGTCCTCAATTAGCTACCCATTTACTTAACTACTCGCTTGATCTTCACTTATATCTTTTTGGAGTAGTTTGTCATTTACTCTTGTGCTTCACTTATATCCTATGAATAAATTGTTGAATGAATTGAATATCATGAAGTTGAAATTATATGTTCATATCATGACTAGTAGTAGCTTCACATTGGGTTTAGAAAGTGAAATCTTTTGAAGCTTGACAATCACAATATTGGTCATACAAGCAATTCATGAATGATTAGTATAAGGAAGAGAACTTTCACATACAAATATATTATCTCGGACATCTTCTATGATTGTGAATACCCATTAATTATTTTCAAACTTGAGCAAATTAGTTGAAGTTGGACAAGGAAGACAACATAATGAGTTATGGTTGTGTATATTTGCATAAAAGTCATATTGTCATGGATCCTCCAACATGTGGCATTTGCTTAGGGATCTTTTGCTAGCCAAAAAATCGTACTAAGTAGAGATACTACTTGTGCATCCAAAAATCATTAAACTCGGTTTCTTGCCATGAGTACTATACCTACGTATGGATTGAATAAGATCCTTCAAGTAAGTTGTCATCGGTGCATAAAGCAATAAAAATTGCTCCTAAATATGTTTGATCTTTTATAGTAAGGGGAAATTGAGCATTATACGAACTTGTGATGGCAAAATAATAAAAGCGACGGACTGCTTAATGAAGGTTGCTATCATAAGGGGCAATATAACGTGGTGTTCCTTTGCATTAAGAGCTTGAAGATCCAAATAAAAAGTGCATGACAACCTCTGCTTCCCTCTGCAAAGGGCCTATCTTTTACTTCTCAATACTTACTTTTATGCAAGAGTCAATAGTATGCATTCTCATTTCAACCTCAATTATTCTCTAGTTGGCAAGCATCATGTGGTGGGGAAAGATCTAGGCACACATGGCCAGTAAAATATATTTGATCATGATTTATTATTGTTGACAATTATCTCTACGATAAATGACTTGGGAGGCAAAACATTAAGCCCCCATCTTTCTGTGTGTTCGATGGATGCCATTTGTTCTAAGAATATGCTTTGAGTACTAGCAATCATGGAAGACTATATGATGATTGAGTATGTGGAGCTCTTACTTAGACTCTTTGAATAAGTTGAATTTCAATTGTTTGGTGACTAAGAACATAGGTTGTTAAATTTCAAGAGAATTCATTGTTTGAACCTTAACATGTGAATTGGTTGCTACTTTAACATGATGAGTCTTATGAGAAAGGGTTGATGTTATGATGCTAGGAAAAGTGATTGAAATTATTATTGATCAAACTTATGCACTTTGCTAGCATTCTCACTTCATAAATTGTTTATTTTATCATTTACCATTGCAATTGTTTGGTGACTAAGAACATAGATTGTTGAATTTCAAGAGAATTCATTGTTTGAACCTTAACATGTGAATTGGTTGCTACTTTAACATGATGAGTCTTATTAGAAAGGGTTGATGTTATGATGCTAGGAAAAGTGATTGAAATTATCATTGATCAAACTTATGCACTTTGCTAGCATTCTCACTTCATAAATTATTTCTTTTATCATTTACCTACTCGAGGACGAGTAGAAATTAAGCTTGGGGATGCTAATACGTCTCCAACGTATCTATAATTTATGAAGTATTAATGCTGTTATATTATCATTCTTGGATGTTTTACAATCATTTTATAGCAACTTTATATCATTTTTTGGGACTAACCTATTGACATAGTGCCCGATGCCAGTTGCTGTTTTTTGCTTGTTTTTTACATCACAGAAAATCAATACCGAAAGGAGTCCAAACGCAGTGAAACTTTTTGGACATTTTTCTAGACCAGAGGACACCCAGTGGGCCAAAGAACTACTAGAGGGGAGCACAACCCACCAGGGCGCGCCTGGGGGCCCAGGCGCGCCCAGGTGGTTTGTGCCCACCTTGGTGGCCTCCCGCACCGCCTCTTTGCCCTATAAATTCCCGAATATTCCAAACCTAGGGGAGACGAGAGATTAGAAGCTCCGCCGCCGCAATCCTCTTTAGCCATGAAAAACCAATCTACACCCCGTTCCAACACCCTGCCGGAGGGGGAAATCATCACCGGTGGCCATCTTCATTATCTTAGCGGCCACCATGTTGAGGAGGGAGTAGTCCACCCTCGGGGTTGAGGGTTTGTACCAGTAGCTATGTGTTTAATCTCTCTCTCTCTCTCATGTTCTTGAGATGTCACAATCTTGATGTATCGCGGCTCTGTTAATATAGTTGGATCATATGGTGTTTTCCCCTCTCTATCTTGTTGTGGATTGATTTTTCCCTTTGAGATTTCGATTTATCGGATAGAATACTTTTATGGATTTGAGAGCACTTGATGTATGTCTTGCTATGAATACCTGTGGTGACAATGGGATTGATTCACTTGATATGTATTTTGGCATTCAACTCACGGATTCCTGAGGTGACATTGGGGTAATATATGCATAGGCGTTGATGCACGTTCTCGTCTTTATTTCTCCAGTAGAAATCTTGGGGCACTCTTTAAGGTTCTTTGTGTTGGATTGAGTATTATGAATCTGAAATTGTTTGATCCATATCATATAATCATCTCATGGATACTCGTGGTGACATTGGAGTATCTAGGTGGCATTAGAGTTGGTTGATGTGTATCATTTGGGGTTATTTTAGTACAAACTCTTGGATAGATCGGTCAAAAAGAATAGCTTGGTGTTATTTTAGTACGAACTCTATGATAGATTGATCCGAAAAAATAGCTTTGAGGTGGTTTCGTACCCTACAAAAAAAAAATCTTATGTTCTCCGCTAGATAGGAACTTTGGAGTGATTCTTCATCACACTTTGAGGGATGGTTATATGATCCAATTATATTAGCACCGTTGAGAGATTGCACTAGCGAAAGTACGGACCCTGGGCCTCATTTTCAAGCATTGCAATACTGTTTGTGCTCACTTTTGTTACTTGCTACCTTGCTGTTTTTTATTGTTACCATTACAAAAATCAATATCTACTATCAATACTACACTTATATCACCATCTCTTCGCCGAACTAGTGCATCTATACAATTTACCGTTGTATTTGGTGTGTTGGGGACACAAGAGATTTTATTATTTGGTTGCAGGGTTGTTTGAGAGAGATCATCTTCATCCTACACCTCCCACGGATTGATAAACTTTAAGTCATCCACTTGAGGGAAATTTGCTACCGTCCTACAAAACTCTGCGCTTGGAGGCCCAACACGAGTCTATAAGAAACAAGTTATGTAGTAGACATCACCAGGCCCGGAGAACGCCGTGGACGAAGGCACACATAGGTGTCGCCAGCACCGGGCATGCGTAGACGAGGGACATGCACAAGTTATACGCCATGTCGAGGAGTCAGAGGGGGCAACAAAGAAGGAGACTCAACGACGGTTGTGGCGCCAATCGGCGTGGGGCCGATGTCACCAAGGATGGTTGGAGCAGACGAACTGGTCAGGGAAGACGACGACGATGCTGGCGACGGGCTGGTGCTAGACAAAGACGAAGAGGGTGGACAGGCGGCGGCGGCTACGGAAGTAGAGCGGCGGCGGCGGCTAAGTTAGGAGCACGGGGGCGGTGCTCGAAGTAGGCGAGGAACCTGACAGCGTGACGAAGACCGGTGCAGACAGTGGCATTCCCGCGCTAAGGGAGGCGGTGGGGCGCACACCACGGGAAGTCGATGCGCGAGGATGACGGAATGGACCGCGGGCTGCGCCGCTATGGCCCGAATGGGCGACACAGTGGCAGCAGGCGGGTCGGGCGATGGTGGGAGGACCTCGGGGCAGCGGGGGGGGGGGGGGGGTCCGCCGGCCGCGTCGCTACAGTCCGAAGGGGCGATGCGCGAGTGGGTGCAGCCACGGGAAGAACCATGGGGCGACAGCGCTGCGGTCCGATGGAGCGACGCAGCGGCAACCTGTTGCTCGATCGTTAGAGGGACGCGTTGTACTCGGAACAGTCTTCACGGGACCTGCGAAGGAGCGCGCAACCGAGGGGACAGATCGGTCTCACGGCGTAGATGAGGCGGATCATGGGCGGGCGGGTGATCAATCCGATCGCGCGCGAGGTCGGGGACGCCGCTTGATGGAGGCGGAGTCCGAGATGAAGTCGCCGACGACGGTCGTCATTGGACGATATGAGCGCAGCCAGCCCGAGGCAGCCGGCGAGCCCGACGCAGCCGGGCGCGGGGCCGGTGAGGCAGACGGCAGGGCGGCCGCACAAACGCGGCGAAAGCGGGTGGTGATGGAGAGGTCCCGGTCGGAGCAGGGCGGCGACGGTCGGCGCAAGCGACAGGCGGGCAAACGCATGGACGACAATCGTGACGGGCCGCTCGTTGCACGAGGCCGCTGAGTCGGAGTAGAGGTCGGCCAGTCGCCCCGGCGTTGGAGTAGAGGCGCGGGGTCGACGGCGGCGCCGGGCGACGCTAACCGATCTTAGATCGGAAAATCAAGAAGGAAACGGCGATCAATGCGACCGGCGGGAGAGAGAGAGAAACCCAGATCAAGGGATCGTGTTAACCGGCTGCCCTAAAGAGTCTGGGGGCGGCACGGCCCCGATGGCGGTCATGGAGTGCGATTGCTCCGCGGGCAGCGCGCGGGGCGAAAGCGGTGGTCAGCGGACAGGGTTTGAATCGGGTAGGTCTAATACCATGTTAGAAGGGATAGAGAGGAGATTGGCGAAATGTGATGGATGTATTATTGAGCCTCGAGGATGAGTATATATTAAAGACTTGAAAGGCAAGAAGCCTCTCGTGAAGATGAAGTAGAAGACGGATTACAAATTCTAGACTACCTAATATCAGTACGGTTTCTAAGCTCGCAAGAAATGGAAGCCTAGGAGAAGTTCAGCGTTTTTTTTTGGCCAAAATCACTATTCTGACCTTTTCAGCAATCTTTGCCACAAAGTGAACTCGACATGAAAGTATTTCACGATCTGACCCTTTTAGCAACGCCACAGCCCGTGGCGTTTCTTCTCCATACAAAAACGCCGAAGTAGCTCGCATTTCAGACCCACATACGAACGTCAAGCTAGCTAGCGCTTCCGACCCACATGAAAACGTTTCCGCCCAGGCAGAAACGCCATGATCGTTGGCGTTTGTGGCATAAACTCGCTTTGCCTGCTTAGCCCGATAGGCGCGCGCATGCATGACACCCTGGTTGCCGAACGTCGCTTTCACCCTCCTGTATGCATGCAGCTTAGCAGGGAATCTCCCCATCCCAGTCAAAAGGTAAAACGTTGCTACAAAAATAAAGAAAAGCCATCTTTTATTGTACGCGGTACAAGTACGATGACAGCTCATGTCTCATGTCTGACCAGTCATGTCCATGCTAGCGATCAACGGCAGCGGGTGCATGCTCAAGCAATAGCGATGCCTGGCCCATAAGTAGTACTAGCATGTTCAGGCATGCTTCTATATTTTAACACTTGCTAATATACTTACGGCGGCGGGAGTTTATGCCACAAACGCCAACGATCATGGCGTTTCTGCCTCGTCGGAAACGCCAACGTGCTTGGCGTTTCCATGTGGGTCGAAAGCGCTAGCTAGCTTGGCGTTCGTACGTGGGTCTGAAATGCGAGCTACTTCGGCGTTTTTGTATGAAGAAGAAACGTCACGGGCTGTGGCGTTGCTAAAAAGATCAGATTGTGAAATACTTTCATGTTGGGTTCATTTTGTGACAAAGATTGTTAAAAAAGTGTCCTTTTTTCTTCCCTGCGGTGGGCCCCGACTGTCAAGGTCAGATCGTGGCGAGGGGAAACGCAACCGACGTCTCGAGTGGTCAAACACCGCACTGCCCAACCGCCTCGCGATGGGTGCCGCCTCCGCCGTCGTCCATCCGGCCGTCTCGGCTCTGCGCCAGGTCCACCCCAAAGAAACCCCTCCCGTATCCACTTCCCCCGCTCCTATGCGGCAGCCTCTCGGTGTATCAGCGGGCGATGGAGCTTCATCTTCCCCGCCCTATTCACCCCGTTCCGGCGTTCGTGACCTCTTCACACGGCATCGCCGGCGTGCTCGCTTTCCACAGGGTCTCTGGCTTGTAGGGGACTGGTGACGACCTTGAACCTGGTACGTGTGCTACGCCATCCCTTCGGAATGTCACGTTCAGTTACATTCTAGCACATTCAGAGATTGAGTAAAGCTCCAAAACAATGGAAATCATACACAATTCATACCAAACTACAGGTGCGATAACATTGTCCAGCAGTCTGTAGGTTGGCTTCCTTGCCTCTGTTCGATTTCGGGTTTGTGCGTGTGTTTGGGCACATTATGATTGGTACAAGCCCTCTTTTCAGTTACTTCACCACTTTCTTTAGGTTCAAATTCTGTTATTATATAACATTCTTTAGAACTGAGTAGGATTCAGGATCGTTTTTATTTCATATTGACTTTCTGATGTGTCTTCTCTTTCCCTGAAGGTGGAGTTCTTGTTCTTCCTCTGATGGTTTGCTCTTAACTGCTTATGGAGATGCATATAAGTTACAAACAACCCAGACAGTGAACAATATATGTGTTGAGTTCATATTAGTTATATAGTGAGATTTTACCCATTTTTCCAAGTGTTATTTGCCGATAGAAAATTAATCAGTGCTTTCATGGCTACTCCTGCAGTCCTAGCTCATGAGAAAAGCCATATTCGTTCTCACAAATTGATACAATGCAATCCCAGCCACAGTTGGACGATTAGACCCAAAAGTACCCATTGTCATGCTTTCATGTACGTAGATTCAACTTCATTGTGGATATGTATTTCTACTTTTTCCGGTTTATGATAGCTAATGTGTGAGGCTCTGTGAACAATCCATCCATTTGCAGTGTATTAGACGAACAACCCAATAATGGCTGGAGTATGTATTGCTCCTAGAACTCCTAACCAAGGTGCTATCTCACGATTTCTTTTCTTTCTCTTGGTACTACAAATCTGGTTGTGATGAAGCTTCCTAAGAATTATATATTCCGCTTTCCGCACCGAGGGATCTAAGAACAAGTGACTAATTTCTTTATGTGTGTTATTATGTTTGGACGATAATGATACCTTGTTGATCGTAGATTGTTCATTCTTATCCAGCAGTATACTCTACCATTTGTATACCCTTTTGAAAAAAAATAGATCAACAAGGAGAACTCCCTGGTTGCATTACTCAGAAAGGGGGCATATCCTTTAATGTTTATGTCAACAAACCATTATTTCAGTTTTCTTAGCGGATTATATTCTGGTTTGTCATACTGGTACAAGGAAGAATCTAGGTTTAGAATTTTGTTGGACACCTCCCTCATTGGCCATAAACATATTGGTTGGTCTTGGTCGGTTGATATAGTGCCAAACTGTCAATGGTTTCTCCAGTGGACGGATTCCAGTGCTCGTGCCTTCAGAAATATTTGTTGTTGGTCTGGTGTTGGGTGTACAATTCAGTAATTAGGTTGGCCATAACAATTCAGTAATTTGATCCCTTCTTTCTTATATTTTTGCACTAACTAACCTCTTTTTGTACTGCAAGAGCTTAACGTCAATAGCGAGGACGGGGTTTGACGACCATCATATGTATAGGTGGACATATATGAATAGATTTATGTATAAAGTACATGCAAATGTATTTCTTGGGCAAAACTGGTGTATAAAGTAGATGCATATACCATAATTAAGCTACTCATGTAAGGCATAGTTCTTGCCCCCTGCCTTGATGCAAATTGGCTTCACTGTGCCTCCATGATTATTTTCTCATTGTGTTGGTCAGCTAATATTTATACGAATCATAGAAGAAGAAAAGCGGTCGTATCCTCACCACTGGTGATCGTGGCTTAACATCGAAGCACCCTCACCGCATTCTCTCAACAGGTGGTTCAGTTTGCATGGCTTTCAGTTTTGGTTATGAGATGAGGTCATTCCTTTCAAATTTTGTTTTTGAGAATTTTGAGTTTGGCTTTACATTTATTTCAGTTATAAGCAGAACTGAATGATGTATTTTTGAATGCTTCTGCAGTCTGTGTGCCTCCAAGGTTATAAAGGGTGGAGCCTGAAATTTTGACCATATTTATGATAATAAGTTCAGTCTTAATGTATGTATTGCTTTGCATGTTTGTTGTAGAGAGATACAAAAGAAAAATAAAATGACATAGTGATACCGTGATTGAATTTACTTTCGGCATCCATAGTATTGTCTACCAATATTACATATAACATTTATAAATGAGATAGTATCTCTATTTGCCACATGTATTGTGTTGTCCTTGAATATAGTACAGTTCAGCTGTATCTTACTGTGTATGTTCTTTTCTGGTGGTCAGGTGACAAACTGACAATGGAGAGCATGCTTGTGAATTTTCAGCCGAATCCGCTGTCTTCTTGGACAGAAGAAGAGCAATTATTTTTATTAATGATTTTTGTGTTGTAAGTACATAATTTGGAGTTATGTATACGTAACAAATGTTCAAGTTTTCTTATATGTTCATACCTTAATAATTTAACTTTTATTTTGTTATTCTCTCAAGATGGAAGGGCTAAGTAAGGAGCGTGTGGCTATTCCTTACATGGGGCACTATTAAATTGTGAAGCGCCAATATTTTTGTTGTTGTTGTGACTTGCATGTGCTTATGACTTCTTAATAAGTTCTAACCCCATTCCCTTTTCTTATAATTTGGGAGTGATTTTTTGTATATTACATTTCCACTGATATATCTAAATGGCACCATGGGGTTTTAGTTTTCCTCACGAGATGTACATGTGCTTAGAATCAATGTTATGTCAGATTAGCACTGTTCATGCAATACTGTAGTTTTTCTTTTCACAATGTAGCTATTAACAGATGCTTGCATAGGTGGAAGTTGTCACCTTTTTTGTTGATACTCCTATCTCTTCAGGTGTCAGGAGTGGTGGTTAAACGGTTAGGATTGTACATTTTTTTCTTATTCATGAGAAATTATTTGACAGATATGCATATTCACAGTGTGTTCATTTTCTGTATATGTACATAAGAAACAGAATGAGCAATATATGGGGTTCAAGGTAGATGGATATGGCCGATCTTCCTGTGCATTGTTGCCAAAGAAGTCGCCTTCATGTAATCTACGTATTCTTTTTTTTTCCAGTGCTACAAAACTAAGGTTCCATGTAGTTCTCACTGACTAGAATGATACATACATGGGGATTATAGTTGAATGAGACCAAACATAATACCAAAAATATAATGTTTCTTTATGTCAAAGAAAAAAACGGCGCAGCAAGGCGCGCGTTTGCTTCTAGTATATTTGTAACCCGAATGTATCTTTAACACCAGAACGTTCTCGTCGGGCGATGAAACAATGTACGTGAAGCTTTCTCTACTTCCGGCCCTTTTGCTCTTTGTTCCGCTTGCCGGCGTGGCATGGCAACCTTGTCGGCCGGCAGAATCAATATATCTCTTGCACCTCAAGCGACATGCATATGCACTCGCGTACCCACCTCATCATGTTGCTCGCTCCGCCGTGCAAAGGCCGAAACAGAGACAGCCCATGGGGAGCTCTGACTATTAAAACAACATGTGTCTAGAGTGGATTTATTGTTTAGTGTACTTGTTATCAGTGTTTTTCATCAGGATGAAACTACTTTGGGATAATATTCCTGCCTTGACGAGAACGGAAGGTCGATTTGTAAAATTAACCAACATCAACACTTAGTATTTTGGAAAGGGGTTAGTATTTCACATGGAAGCCCTGCATCCTTTACTCTTGACTGCATTTTAACCTTGTGATTACCAGACACAACACACTGGTTTATTGTGCTAAATAAAGAAAAAGGCCAAAGCCAAAAGCATGGTTCTTTTCCTAATTAGCTCTAGTCCTCTGCCCCTAGGTAAGGAATTAAAGATCGTTTGACATGATGATATTGCTTTTATGTTTCTTATTACTGACTTGTATTCTTTACATTGTATAGTTTATTACCAATCCCCAATTAGATCCTACACGCCAAAAAAACTACTACTACTAATATTAGGGCATCTACAACGTCGACTGTTAAAATAGACATAAGTACTATTTATTCACGGACTGGTCGGGACTCGTTCGCGGACATGGATACGGGAGTCGGCCTTCCAACCTATCCCCTAAATGTTTGCTCTGTTTTTCTTCTTCTTAAGTCCGCAACATTCAAAATAATCATAGAAAATAGCATAATTCATCCATAAATAACATGCAAATATCCCTAATGCTATATTAGTTCAAATGTAAATATTACGTCTGAGATAACCGGATGTTCAATAATTTTTCGAATTCATCAATTCCAGATTCAACGATACTCGACTCAGAACCCGCAACCCCTTGAGTTTCGTCCAATAATGTATGAACCTAAGTGCATGCCTCGGTCCTGTGGTAAAGTGTATCAGCGCGTCCGGACTATACAACATGATGATTATCAAGTTGCAGCATTGAGTGAATCAATGAATTGACCAATATGTATAGCAACAAGAAGAAAAACTTACGATCTCAATGGTTTGCGAGCTCCGTGGCCACCTTCTCTCCATTTGTGCAATCACGCCGCAAAACTTCATGAGGGAGTTGGAGACAGTGTACCACTAATGGGCTAGGGACTTCACGTTGCGTTCATGAATCACATACAAGTCGAGGGTGTGAAGTGCTTTTGCTCATGAAATGAAACATACACGTTATGCCAAAAAGTCAACCTCCCTTGCCTCACGCCTACAAAGTCCACATATACGACCTTCCATGTGTCGCACAACAACTCATCCTCCATCACCATGTACCCGCCATTGAGCTTACTCCAGAAAACAACAATAATGTAAACAAAAAAGCTCAATGGCATTTGACCAAACACCTAACGACCGTGGTATCCACCATGGACGGCGTTAGCAGGGGAACAAAGGTTACCTGGCCGCGGACGGATAACCTCCCCCAGTTTGCGTCTGGTTTGCGGGAATTCAGACAAACAGACATGTCCACGCACAAATACGGGTCCACAAATGGATGGCAAACTACGTCCGGACAACTCAATCCGGACGTATGAGGGCGTCTTGAGGGTCGGCGTTGGAGATGCCCTTAGCTGCTTGCATAGTACCCTCTCCATCTCATTATACAATGCACACTGATGATTTTCGGCAAAGCCAATTTTACAAACTTTGTCCAAATTTATAGATAATATAATTTGTATCTACAATACTAAATACTAAATATATATCATATGAGAATATATTTCTTAATGAATCTAATATATACCATGTGAAATAATTATTTCCACTTGTCTACGTGGAAATAATTATGTATTCTGCCTGCGAGGAAAATTAAACTGTTTGCTTGTTTCATACATATCATAGTGTTCCTGCCTAGCACCTATTTTTCCTTGTTTTGTTCCGGGGTTAGTATAAAGCTTGATCTGACTTTTAAATTACCCCGAAGCCAACCAGTGTATGAAAATTTTAGCTACTAGATTCGTCATGTATCCTCGGACATATTAGAGTCCATTTGTTCGTGTCTCAACAACTAGTAAAAGATGAGGAAAATAGTACTCCCTCCGTCCGAAAATACTTGTCATCAAAATGGATAAAAAAAGATGTATCTATAACTAAAATACATCTAGATACATCCCTTTTTATTCTTTTTGATGACAAGTATTTCCGGACAGAGGGAGTACTACCTCTAAAAACAAATATAATATGTTTACTAAAAAATGTCCTGTGTTTCTTTAGAGAGGGTGTACTTCTCTTTGCAACTCGAGATGGTTGTAGTTTATTTTAATACGGTACAGACGCAAGCACTAATATATATGTGCATACACTCATTCATGTAAACACAAACGCGCACACATTATCCCTATGCGCATCTTCGAGAGACTAAGCCGGCATATCATCTTGAGATTTATGAAGTTGCCGTAAGCGTCTTGTAGTCGACGGGAACGTCTCCTCCCACTGAACGCGTGTTGCCAAAAATTCTGAAATAAATCTAGAAAAATGTGAGCATCATGACTTGAACCCTAAGATAATTACTAGGTCACCGGTTAGCTAAGCCCAACTATTCCTCATTCTGATTCCGTGTGAAAAGGAGGTGGTTCTTGTCATGCACCATTGTCCATGTAAAACCCAATGCTGGTGCACATGGGGCATGCCATTACTTAAACAAACATCGAGGTACATTAACGCGCTAAACCTAGCAATTGTCGAACTTTGTATCATCTCATTGTCACAACATGTATGTATCTAAAACGTAAATGTCACATTTACCACGTCTCCATGAACATGTCGTTTTAAAGGATGTAATGTGCGGTCAAACTCCTTGATTTTGATCGATAACTTAAGCATAACCTTAATTAGGTTGATCTTTCCTTTACTGGCTTATGTGCCTACTTTCTTTATTTGATGTAACCATAACATTTTACATATAATTTGGGTATAAACTGATTAATGACAGTATATAATCCGGAATTTGTAAATTATTGTTACTTGTTAGTGTACTATTGTGTACAACTACTTTCAAGTAATAATGCTTAGCTCCATGTCTGTCTATCTAAAGAGTACATGTGATGTGTATGTGAACAAGACGAGGGTGTTTGGCTCTTGAATCATGTGTCCGCTCCCAAATAAACTACTCCGTCTATCCCAAAATATAATAACGTTTTTAACACTACACTAGTATGAAAAACGTTCTTATATTATAGGACGGAGGGAGTACGTTTTTTCACGAAACTTGAAACGAGGAAACAATAATAAATCATGTAGCCATAAGATATTTTTCTCTTTTATAGATGGTGCAGTATATTTATTTGAAGTAGGATGACCCTCAACAGCGTTAGGATTTTCCCTATCGAAACACGAGTAGTGAACTATTGACCATTAATATGTAGAAGAAAGACAACTCTATAATTCACCAAGACGCATGAACATTTTGCAAAACCACTAAGAGCATCTCCACCCGTCTCCCTAGGAAGGCCCCTCAAGCACTTTTTTTAGCACCGGCAGCAAAAAATGCTCCCAGTCAGGCCCCCACGACCACGTTTTACGCCGGATTTGGGCAAAAACGGCGCCGGCGACCCCAACCAAAACCCAGGCTCCCAGGGGGCACCCGGGACGCCCGGCGATACTTTATGCATGTAGATACCCCACCAGTCAGCCTCTCTCTCCTCTCTCTCTCTCTCCTCCTTTTTCTGCTAGCCCATCACTTGCATGCAAAAAGGAATCAATCTCCTCTCTCTCTCTCCGCACGAAGCCGCGCTGCGCCGCGCTCGCCTCCACGCCTCCTTGCCACCGTCTCGTTGCTGGCCGCCGCGCTCCCTCGCCCTGGCCTCCACGCCAAGCTCCGGCCGCGGCGGCGGCGGCCGGCTGCACGTGCGTGTGTCTTGAGCAGGTATGTCTTGAGCGCCTGGAAATCCATGGGCTTGGGGTCGAAGAGGACGAAATCCGACTGCACCATCTCCATCTGCAAGCGCCACCACGAGGAGCAAATCATCAAAAATTTGCCGGTGAAAGAGTAAATCAACAAGAGGAGGAACATATTAGGTACCTCCTAGGACGCCGCCGCTGCTCGAGCACTCCAGAGAGTTGTCACTGCCGAGAGCTCCTCGTCGGCGCGCTGGTGCGGCGCTCCTCCTCGCCGTGGGTGGAGGGTGGGCATCGCGTTGTCGCCCGGACAAAGCCCACTCGTCCTCTCCCGGCGCAGGAGGCGGTCTTGGTCTTGTGCGTCGGCGTTGGCGTCGTCCTTGTGCCGCGGGAGTGCCCTGGACGACGAGCTACGACTTGCCCTTGGCTACGTACCGCCGGCGCCGAGCTTGGCCATAGCCAGATCGAAGCCGTGCTTCTGGAGGGTGGAGGGCGGCGGCGGAGCACGGAGATGGGTGGGGAATTGGGAGAGGAGAAAACAGAGCGGGCTTGGGCTGGTCTCCAGCGAAGGGGATGGAGCCACGCTGCTGTCCGCGGCGGCGAGCAGCGCCGTGGCAGGGGAGGCGAGCAGCAGGCGAGCGACGCCGAGGGAGAGGCGAAGGCGTGCGGTGACGAGTGGATAAGTGCGTGGGGTGGGGGGCAACGAGTGGATGCTTTTTCATCCCCAGGCTTTAGTATTTCGCCGGCAGCCCCCCAAGCGGCGAAAAAAATGACTCCTGGGAGGCTCAACGGCTGGAGATGCTCTAACTAGGTAGATTCTGTACTGGGCCAAAGTAGAAGCAAAGGAAAAAAGTGAAAAAAAATGAAAAGGAAATGTTGTGGATGATCTTCAAGTTGTTGTGGACTATATTTTTTACTACTATTATTATTCTACCTTATACTCCCTCCGTTTCAAAATGAGTGTCTCAAATTTAGTATAATTCTATACTAAAGTTAGTACAAAATTGTGACGGTAACTAAACCCACAAATATATAAAATACCATAAACAAAGGGGGAAACCCCAATATTGTAGGCCTCAAGAGAGGCGATTTTCTATACATGGTGTAGCTACGCACCCATGATGACAGCTACACACCCTTTGGCATAAGTGCCTTTTTGATATATGAGGTGTCAGGTTTCTTATGGCATTGGCACAAGTGCATTTTTGTGGCAAATTGCATTCGTTGGACAACGGCTAATTTTACATACACGATAATTTCTCCGAGCCATAGTATATTTTAGAGACATGTAAAATGGTTTCTTTACATGGCCAAAACAATTAAAAGTCATGGCAATTTATCATCTAGAATTGTGTTTTGACAAATTTAAATATATTTTTAATCCCTAGCTATGCTGTTGTTTTATTTTAAAACGGATGGCAAGTTTTGTATGTTTTTTCCCTAAAATAAGTCGTGTGCAAAATATTGTCTCTTTTAAGGCTTGTTTTTTACCGTGCTCAAGCCGGGCCTTTTTCTAGCCCACTTTTTATACTGTTATGTGCTTTTTCTGTAAAGAGAATTTTATCATGATGAAGGGGTAGGGTTCACACTGGGGCTCTCTTTCCACAAAAAAAATTGTTCGATCTGGTGCACCATCCATCACGAACAAATCATTCGCTAGGGATGGCTCCGAGATCTGACGTCTGATTGCTATTGCGGTCCTTTTTTGCATCAATTTGTTACTACATTAAATATCCTATTTTGTTATACAAATAGCGCATTACAAATTTACATTGTTGAAGTAGTTGTATAACACAGCCAAGGGTCGTACCTCAAATTTTTAGGCCCTGAAGTGAAATCACAATTTTATCACATGTACAAGAAAGCCAACTGGGTAATTGTCATTACATGTGCGATTGCTCCGTGAAGAAGTAGCGAAACACAACTCCATTTTTTAGATTTTCTAAAAATAATTATTCAATAGATCGATGGAAGTAGTAGAAAAAAACCCTAATTATAGGTTACACTGGGGATGCAGGCGGGCATCCCGCATAAGCCCGCATAAATATGATATTAGTTCAAATTAAGCTGAATCTGGCCGGAAGAATTATAACTAGCCTGAGGTAATTTTGGCTTGGAAGCGGGGCGGATCGGTCGCCGCTCTGCATCCCTAGGTTACACCCAAGCAAACCTGAAAATAATAATCAGAGGTTGTTTGGATAAATAAAATTGCAATTAATTTTAACTAAACATGTATTTGGTAGGATTTTTAAGAAAAACAACTTTATTAATAATTCAATTAGAGATAAGTATGGACATAATATTTTTTTGATGTGAACGGTAAATTTGTGTGCGAGAGATATGGTACATTGGTTTATAGAAAAACCTCTGATTAACATTTTCTCACAAACTCAATTTATAAAAACTAAGATTTACTTATTCTTTAAGTTTGTTATGATAACCAAACAAATAATTAGTTAGTTACAGTCATAAGCATGCTTAAGACAAACTCATTTAGTAAAATCTTCATATCCAAACACCTCCCTGGGATATTTGGGAAGTCATTGGAGGAGAATCGAGGGTGGAGATGAGGAGTCTCAAAGATAATTTCCAATGGTTTAGTTTGCATGGATTTGTTTTGACGTTGATGAATCAAGAAAGATAGATAAGAGAACATGGATAATTTGACGTGCCTACTTCAAAAGTTCTTCCGTGAGGCTGCGAACTGAGAGAGATGAGAGAAAGAGAGCTAAGCTGGGTCGTTGGCCTCGATATGTGGGTTGGTTATGAGTTGTATATTATTATTATTTTTCTCTTTACAACTTAACACACAGTTGGTCTTTAATTTTCTTATAGTATTATAATGTAATAGTAGCACTTAAAACAAGCCCCAGATTTATGGGGGCATGTGAATATACGGATTTGAACACAACTCTAGTTGTGACCCTCCCCAAGGTCCAATCTATGATCTTCTCCATCTCTTTGTCGCCGCTCAGGTGGCATGTGATGGACGGTATAGGATCCTCATCTCTCATTTGTTTAGCTTATGTTTGGTTTCATAGTGACATGTTGCCATAATGTGGTGGCAGTGCCATCTCGAATAAACACCATGTGCTTCTAGTCCCATCTCCTAGGGCTTGATGTGGTGTTGTCGAGGAGTTTGAGAGTTTTTGTCCTCTTCGTTCTTCGTCGGATGGTTTGTTCTATTCATTGTTGGAAATATGCCCTAGAGGCAATAATAAAATGATTATTATTATATTTCCTTGTTCATGATAATTGCCTATTATTCATGCTATAATTGTGTTATCCAGAAATCATAATACATATGTGAATACATAGACCATAACATGTCCCTAGTGAGCCTCTAGTTGACTAGCTCGTTGATCAATAGATAGTCATGGTTTCCTGACTATGGACATTGGATGTCATTGATAATGGGATCACATCATTAGGAGAATGATGTGATGGACAAGACCCAATCCTAAGCATAGCACAAGATCGTGTAGTTCGTTTGCTGGAGCTTTTCCAATGTCAAGTGTCATTTCCTTAGACCATGAGACTGTGTAACTCCCGGATGCCGTAGGAGTGCTTTGGGTGTACCAAACATCACAACGTAACTGGGTGGCTATAAAGATATACTACAGGTATCTCCGAAAGTGTCTGTTGGGTTGACACGGATCGAGACTGGGATTTGTCACTCCGTATGACGGAGAGGTATCTCTGGGCCCACTCGGTAATGCATCATCATAATGAGCTCAAGGTGACTAAGTGGTTGGTGGGATCATGCATTACGGTATGAGTAAAGTGACTTGCCGGTAACGAGATTGAACGAGGTATTGGGATACCGACGATCGAATCTCGGGCAAGTAACGTACCGATTGACAAAGGGAATTGTATATGGGGTTACTTGAATCCTCGACATCGTGGTTCATCCGATGAGATCATCGAGGAGCATGTGGGAGCCAACATGGGTATCCCAATCCCGCTGTTGGTTATTGACCAGAGAGTCATCTCGGTCATGTCTGTGTGTCTCCCGAACCCGTAGGGTCTACACACTTAAGGTTGACGCTAGGGTTGTAGAGATATTAGTATGCGGTAACCTGAAAGTTGTTCGGAGTCCCGGATGAGATCCCAGATGTCACGAGGAGTTCCAGAATGGTCCGGAGGTGAAAAATTGTATATAGGAAGTCCAGTTTCGGCCACCGGGAAAGTTTCGGGGGTCACCGGTATTGTACCGGGACCACCGGAAGGGTCCCGGGGGTCCACCGGGTGGGGCCACCTATCCCGGAGGGCCCCGTGGGCTGAAGAGGGAAGGGAACCAGCCCCTGGTGGGCTGGTGCGCCCCCTTGGGCCTCCCCCTGCGCCTAGGGTTGGAAACCCTAGGGGTGTGGGCGCCCCACTTGGCTTGGGGGGGGGGGGCAAGTTCCCCCCTTGGCCGCCACCCCCCCCCCCCCCCCTTGAGATTCAATCTCTAGGGGGCCGGCAACCCCCCAGGGCCCCTATATAAAGAGGGGGGAGGGAGGGCTGTGCACCCCTGCTCCTGGCGCCTCCCTCTCCCCTCGTAACACCTCTCCCTCTCGCTGAGCTTGGTGAAGCCCTGCCGAGATCGCCGCTACTTCCACCACCACGCCGTCGTGCTGCTGGATCTCCATCAACCTCTCCCTTCCCCTTGCTGGATCAAGAAGGAGGAGACGTCTTGCCCAACCGTACGTGTGTTGAACGCGGAGGTGCCGTCCGTTCGGCACTAGGATCTTCGGTGATTTGGATCACAACGAGTATGACTCCCTCAACCCCGTTCTCTTGAACGCTTCCGCGCATGATATACAAGGGTATGTAGATGCACTCCTCTCTCTCGTTGCTAGATGACTCCATAGATTGATCTTGGTGAAGCGTAGAAATTTTTTATTTTCAACAACGTTCCCCAACAGTGGCATCATGAGCTAGGTCTATGCGTAGTTTCTATGCACGAGTAGAACACAATCTTGTTGTGGGCGTAGATGTTGTCAATTTTCTTGCCACTACTGGTCTTATCTTGTTTCGGTGGCATCGTGGGATGAAGCGGCCCAGACCGACCTTACACGTACGCTTACGTGAGACAGGTTCCACCGACTGACATGCACTAGTTGCATAAGGTGGCTAGCGGGTGTCTGTCTCTCCCACTTTAGTCGGATCGGATTCGATGAAAAGGGTCCTTATGAAGGGTAAATAGAAATTGGCATATCACGTTGTGGTTTTACGTAGGTAAGAAACGTTCTTGCTAGAAACCTATAGAAGCCACATAAAAACATGCAACAACAATTAGAGGACGTCTAACTTGTTTTTGCAGCATATGCCTTGTGATGTGATATGGCCAAAAGGATGTGATGAATGAAATATATGTGATGTATGAGATTGATCATGTTCTTGTAATAGGAATCACGACTTGCATGTCGATGAGTATGACAACCGGCAGGAGCCATAGGAATTGTCTTTATTTTTTGTATGACCTGCGTGTCATTGAATAACGCCATGTAAATTACTTTACTTTATTGCTAAACACGTTAGCCATAGAAGTAGAAGTAATCGTTGGTGTGACAACTTCATGAAGACACGATGATGGAGATCATGATGATGGAGATCATGGTGTCATGCCGGTGACGAAGATGATCATGGCACCCCGAAGATGGAGATCAAAGGAGCAATATGATATTGGCCATATCATGTCACTATTTGATTGCATGTGATGTTTATCATGTTTTGCTTCTTATTTGCTTAGTACGATGGTAGTAAATAAGATGATCCCTTATAATAATTTCAAGAAAGTGTTCCCCCTAACTGTGCACCATCGCGGAAGTTCGTTGTTTCGAAGCACCACGTGATGATCGGGTGTGATAGATTCTAACGTTCACATACAATGGGTGTAAGACAGATTTACACATGCAAAACACTTAGGTTGACTTGACGAGCCTAGCATGTACAGACATGGCCTCGGAACACAAGAGACCGAAAGGTCGAACATGAGTCGTATGGAAGATACGATCAACATGGAGATGTTCACCGATGATGACTAGTCTGTCTCACGTGATGATCGGACATGGTCTAGTTAAGTCGGATCATGTATCACTTAGATGACTAGAGGGATGTCTAATCTGAGTGGGAGTTCATTAAATAATTTGATTAAATGAACTTAATTATCATGAACTTAGTCTAAAAAAACCTTTGCAAAATGTCTTGTAGATCAAATGGCCAACGCTCATGTCAACCTCAACTTCAACGCGTTCCTAGAGAAAACCAAGCTGAAAGATGATGGCAGCAACTATACGGACTGGGTCCGGAACCTGAGGATCATCCTCATAGCTGCCAAGAAAGCATATCTCCTAGAAGGACCGCTAGGTGAAGCACCCATCCCAGAGAACCAAGACGTTATGAACGCTTGGCAGTCACGTGCTGATGATTACTCCCTCGTTCAGTGTGGCATGCTTTACAGCTTAGAACCGGGGCTCCAAAAGCGTTTTGAGCAACACGGAGCATATGAGATGTTCAAACAGCTGAAAATGGTTTTTCAAGCTCATGCCCGGGTCGAGAGATATGAAGTCTCCGACAAGTTCTACAGTTGTAAGATGGAGGAAAATAGTTCTGTCAGTGAGCACATACTCAAAATGTCTGGGTTGCACAACCGCTTGTCCCAGCTGGACATTAACCTCCCGGATGAGGCGGTCATTGACAGAATCCTTCAGTCGCTCCCACCTAGCTACAAGAGCTTTGTGATGAACTACAATATGCAGGGGATGGTGAAAACTATTCCTGAAGTATTTTCAATGCTGAAATCAGCGGAGGTGGAAATCAAAAAGGAACATCAAGTGTTGATGGTCAATAAAACCACTAGTTTCAAGAAAGGCAAGGGTAAGAAGAACTTCAAGAAGGACGGCAAGGGAGTTGCCGCACCCGGTAAGCCAGTTGCCGGGAAGAAGCCAAAGAATGGACCCAAACCTGAGACTGAGTGCTTTTATTGCAAGGGAAAGGGACACTGGAAGCGGAACTGCCCCAAATACTTAGCGGACAAGAAGGCCGGCAACACCAAAGGTATATGTGATATACATGTAATTGATGTGTACCTTACCAGTACTTGTAGTAGCTCCTGGGTATTTGATACCGGTGCGGTTGCTCATATTTGTAACTCAAAACAGGAGCTGTGGAATAAGCAGAGACTGGCGAAGGACGAGGTGACGATGCGCGTCGGGAATGGTTCCAAGGTCGATGTGATCGCCGTCGGCACGCTACCTCTACATTTACCTACGGGATTAGTTTTAAACCTCAGTAATTGTTATTTAGTGCCAGCTTTGAGCATGAACATTGTATCTGGATCTCGTTTAATACGAGATGGCTACTCATTTAAATCCGAGAATAATGGTTGTTCTATTTATATGAGAGATATGTTTTATGGTCATGCCCCACTGGTCAATGGTTTATTCTTAATGAATCTCGAACATGATGTTACACATATTCATAGTGTGAATACCAAAAAATGTAAAGTTGATAACGATAGTCCCACATACTTGTGGCACTGCCGCCTTGGTCACATTGGTGTTAAACGCATGAAGAAGCTCCATACTGATGGACTTTTGGAGTCTCTTGATTACGAATCATTTGACACACACGAACCATGCCTTTTGGGCAAAATGACCAAGACTCCGTTCTCCGGAACAATGGAGCGAGCAACCAACTTATTGGAAATTATACATACTGATGTGTGCGGTCCAATGAGCGTTGAGGCTCGCGGTGGCTATCATTATGTTCTCACTCTCACTGATGACTTAAGTAGATATGGGTATGTCTACTTGATGAAACACAAGTCTGAGACCTTTGAAAAGTTCAAGGAATTCCAGAATGAGGTAGAGAATCAACGTGATCGAAAGATAAAATTCTTACGATCATATCGTGGGGGAGAATATTTAAGTCACGAATTTGGTACGCACTTAAGGAAATGTGGAATCGTTTCACAACTCACGCCGCCTGGAACACCTCAGCGTAACGGTGTGTCCGAACGTCGTAATCGCACTCTATTGGATATGGTGCGATCTATGATGTCACTCACCGACTTACCGCTATCATTTTGGAGATACGCTCTAGAGACAGCTACATTCACTTTAAATAGGGCACCATCTAAATCCGTTGAGACGACACCGTATGAATTATGGTTTGGGAAGAAACCTAAGCTGTCATTTCTAAAAGTTTGGGGATGCGATGCTTATGTCAAGAAACTTCAACCTGAAAAGCTCGAACCCAAGTTGGAAAAATTCGTCTTCATAGGATACCCTAAGGAAACCATTGGGTATACCTTCTACCTCAGATCTGAAGGCAAGATCTTTGTTGCCAAGAACGGGTCCTTTCTGGAGAAAGAGTTTCTCTCGAAAGAAGTAAGTGGGAGGAAAGTGGAACTTGATGAAGTACTACCTCTTGAACCAGAAAGTAGCGCAGCTCAGGAAGATGTTCCTGTAGTGCCTGCACCGACTAGAGAGGAAATTAATGATGATGATCAAGGTACTTCAGATCAAGTTACTACTGAACTTCGTAGGTCCACGAGGACACGTTCCACACCGGAGTGGTATGGCAACACTGTCCTAGAAATCATGTTGTTAGACAACGGTGAACTTTCGAACTATGAAGAAGCAATGGCGGGCCCAGATTCCAACAAATGGCTTGAAGCCATGCAATTCGAGATAGGATCCATGTATGAAAACAAAGTATGGACTTTGACAGACTTGCCCGATGATCGGCGAGCGATAGAAAACAAATGGATCTTTAAGAAGAAGATGGACGCAGATGGTAATGTTACCATCTATAAAGCTCGACTTGTCGCTAAGGGTTATCGACAAGTTCAAGGGGTTGACTACGATGAGACTTTCTCTCCCGTAGCGAAGCTGAAGTTCGTCTGAATCATGTTAGGAATTGCCGCATACTATGATTATGAGATATGGCAAATGGACGTCAAAACGGCATTCCTTAACGGCCATCTTAAGGAAGAACTGTATATGATGCAGCTGGAAGGTTTTGTCGACCCTAAGAATGCTAACAAGGTATGCAAGCTCCAGCGCTCAATCTATGGGCTGGTGCAAGCATCTCGGAGTTGGAACATTCGCTTTAATGAAATTATCAAAGCGTTTGGGTTTATGCAGACTTATGGAGAAGCCTGTGTTTACAAGAAAGTGAGTGGGAGCTCTGTAGAATTTCTCATATTATATGTGGATGACATACTTTTGATGGGAAATGACATAGAACTTTTGGACAACATTAAGGCCTACTTGAATAAGTGTTTTTCAATGAAGGACCTTGGAGAAGCTGCTTACATATTAGGCATCAAGATCTATAGAGATAGATCGAGACGCCTCATAGGTCTTTCACAAAGCACATACCTTGATAAGATGAAGAAGTTCAATATGGATCAGTCCAAGAAGGGGTTCTTGCCTGTGTTGCAAGGTGTAAAATTGAGCTCGGCTCAATGTCCGACCATGGCAGAAGATAGAGAAAAGATGAGTGTCGTCCCCTATGCCTCGGCCATAGGGTCTATCATGTATGCCATGCTGTGTACCAGACCTGATGTAAACCTTGCCGTAAGTTTGGTAAGAAGGTACCAAAGTAATCCCAGCATGAAATACTGGACAACGGTCAAGAATATCCTGAAGTACCTGAAAAGGACTAAGGATATTTTTCTCGTATATGGAGGTGACGAAGAGCTCATCGTAAAGGGTTACGTCGACGCTAGCTTCGACACAGATCCGGATGACTCTAATTCACAAACCGGATACATGTATATTTTGAATGGAGGGGCAGTAAGCTGGTGCAGTTGCAAGCAAAGCATCGTGGTGGGATCTACATGTGAAGCGGAGTACATGGCAGCCTCAGAGGCAGCGCATGAAGCAATCTGGATGAAGGAGTTCATCACCGACCTAGGAGTCATACCCAATGCGTCGGGGCCGATCACACTCTTCTGTGACAACACTGGAGCTACTGCCCTTGCCAAGGAGCCCAGGTTTCACAAGAAGACCAGGCACATCAAGCGTCGCTTCAACTCCATTCGTGAAAATGTTCAAGATCGAGACATAGATATTTGTAAAGTGCATAGAGATCTGAATGTCGCAGATCCGTTGACTAAACCTCTTCCGCGAGTAAAACATGATCAACACCAGAACTCTATGGGTGTTTGATTCATCACAATGTAACTAGATTATTGACTCTAGTGCAAGTGGGAGACTGTTGGAAATATGCCCTAGAGGCAATAATAAAATGATTATTATTATATTTCCTTGTTCATGATAATTGTCTATTATTCATGCTATAATTGTGTTATCCGGAAATCATAATACATGTGTGAATACATAGACCATAACATGTCCCTAGTGAGCCTCTAGTTGACTAGCTCGTTGATCAACAGATAGTCATGGTTTCCTGACTATGGACATTGGATGTCATTGATAACGGGATCACATCATTAGGAGAATGATGTGATGGACAAGACCCAATCCTAAGCATAGCACAAGATCGTGTAGTTCGTTTGCTAGAGCTTTTCCAATGTCAAGTATCATTTCATTAGACCATGAGATCGTGTAACTCCCGGATGCCCTAGGAGTGCTTTGGGTGTACCAAACGTCACAACGTAACTGGGTGGCTATAAAGGTATACTACAGGTATCTCCGAAAGTGTCTGTTGGGTTGACACGGATCGAGACTGGGATTTGTCACTCCGTATGACGGAGAGGTATCTCTGGGCCCACTCGGTAATGCATCATCATAATGAGCTCAAGGTGACTAAGTGGTTGGTCACGGGATCATGCATTACAGTACGAGTAAAGTGACTTGCCGGTAACGAGATTGAACGAGGTATTGGGATACCGACGATCGAATCTCGGGCAAGTAACGTACTGATTGACAAAGGGAATTGTATACGGGATTACTTGAATCCTCGACATCATGGTTCATTCGATGAGATCATCGAGGAGCATGTGGGAGCCAACATGGGTATCCAGATCTCGTTGTTGGTTATTGACCGGAGAGTCGTCTCGGTCATGTCTGCGTGTCTCCCGAACCCGTAGGGTCTACACACTTAAGGTTCGGTGACGCTAGGGTTGTAGAGATATTAGTATGCGGTAACCCCGAAAGTTGTTCGGAGTCCCGGATGAGATCCCGGATGTCACGAGGAGTTTCGGAATGGTTCGGAGGTGAAGAATTGTATATAGGAAGTCCAGTTTCGGCCACTGGGAAAGTTTCGGGGGTCACCGGTATTGTACCGGGACCACCGGAACGGTGCCGGGGGTCCACTGGGTGGGGCCACCTATCCCAGAGGGCCCCGTGGGCTGAAGAGGGAAGGGAACCAACACCTGGTGGGCTGGTGCACCCCCCTTGGGCCTCCCCCTGCGCCTAGGGTTGGAAACCCTAGGGGTGGGGGCGCCCCACTTGGCTTGGGGGGCAAGTTCCCCCCTTTGCCGCTGCCCCCCCCCCCCCCCCTTGAGATTCAATCTCTAGGGGGGCGGTGCCCCCCGAGGGCCCCTATATAAAGAGGGGGGAGGGAGGGCTGTGCACCCCTGCTCCTGGCGCCTTCCTCTCCCCTCGTAACACCGCTCCCTCTCGTTGAGCTAGGCGAAGCCCTGCCGAGATCGCCGCTACTTCCACCACCATGCCGTCGTGCTGCTGGATCTCCATCAACCTCTCCCTTCCCCTTGCTGGATCAAGAAGGAGGAGACGTCTTCCCCAACCGTACGTGTGTTGAACCCGGAGGTGCCGTCCGTTTGGCACTAGGATCTTCGGTGATTTGGATCACGACGAGTACGACTCCCTCAACCCCGTTCTCTTGAATGCTTCCGCGCGTGATCTACAAGGGTATGTAGATGCACTCCTCTCTCTCGTTGCCAGATGACTCCATAGATTGATCTTGGTGAAGCGTAGAATTTTTTTATTTTCTGCAACATTCCCCAACATTCATTGTTTATCAGTGTGGCTCTGTAGGCATCATTAGTGACATTATCGTCGTCTTCAATAACATTTATGCTTAAGCTTTTGGAGCAAGGTCATCAGCTTGGCCTGGCAATTTGGCGCGGTTGCCGCCTAGATCAGGGAGGTGGCTCCACCGGTATGATTGACGTGGTTGCCAATCTCCATCGTACACGCTGGTCCACCATTGCGCAACTCGATGAGGTTTCATCCTCTACAGGCCTTTGCAGATGCATCGACGGTTGAAATTCTTGATGTTTTCCATAGAGGGAGAGAGCTATGGGCACAACGACGATAGGTTTTAATCTATAATTATTTTTGGACTATAAAAATAACTCTATAACAAAAATAGCGCGACTTTGAACCAGCCAGGCAAGCAAAATGGGCAATTATGCCAAAAAGGTAAGCAAGAAGGCTGAGAGAAGTGAGAAAAGGCCCTTTCTACCCAATGAAAAGGCACTTGTGTCGAAAAGGTAATAAAAAAGACAAAAAAATGAGAAAATTTTATTTCTATGCAACAAAAATGCACTTGTGTCAATGCCATAAGAAACCTGACACCTCATATATAAAAAAACATCACTTATGCCAAAGGGTGTGCAGCTACCACCATGCGTGCGTAGCTACCACCATGCATAGAAAACCCCTCTCTTTTACCAAAATGCATTTTGTTTTCGCATGCAAACTAATTAGCCACCCCCTAGAAAATGACAAACATTTTTCCATGACAAAAATGCATCTTAACTTGCCATTTTGCTATAGTGTGGGTTGCCATGGTGAGTTATTGAAAATTAAAAAAACTAACTTGCCATCCTAAAAATATCTTCAATTGTTGTCATGGGCAGAAAAAATATCTTCAGCTGCAATGGCAATGCATATTCAGTTGCGGTGCAAAAAGGGTAAGTTTAGTTCCATGCTTCTGTTGGGGAACGTAGTAATTTCAAAAAATTTCCTACGCACACGCAAGATCATGGCGATGGCATAGCAACGAGAGGGGAGAGTGTTGTCCATGTACCCTCGTAGACCGTAAGCGGAAGCGTTATGACAACGCGGTTGATGTAGTCGTATGTCTTCACGATCCGACCGATCCAAGCACCGAACGTACGGCACCTCCGAGTTCAGCACACGTTCAGCTCGATGACGATCCCCGGGCTCCGATCCAGCAAAGCTTCGGGGACGAGTTCCGTCAGCACAACGGCGTGGTGACGATGATGATGTTCTACCGGCGCAGGGCTTCGCCTAAACTCCGCGACGATATGACCGAGGTGGAATATGGTGGAGGGGGGCACCGCACACGGCTAAGGAACAATCACGAAGATCAACTTGTGTGTCATGGGGTGCCCCCCTGCCCCCGTATATAAAGGAGCAAGGGGGGAGGAGGCCGGCCCTAGGAGGGGGCGCGCCAAGTGTGGAGTCCTACTAGGACTCCCTAGTCCTAGTAGGATTCCACCTTCCTTGTTGGAGTAGTAGAAGGGGAAAGAGGGGGAGAGGGAGAAGGAAAGGGGGGCTGCGCCCCTTGTCCAATTCGGACCAGAGGGGGGCGCAGGCCTCCTTCCTTTTGGCCTCTCTCCTCTATTCCCGTATGGCCCAATAAGGCCCATATACTCCCCGGCAAATTCCCGTAACTCTCCGGTACTCCGAAAAATACCCGAATCACTCGGAACCTTTCCGAACTCCGAATATAGTCGGCCAATATATCGATCTTTACGTCTCGGCCATTTCGAGACTCCTCGTCATGTCTCCGATCTCATCCGGGACTCCGAACTCCTTCGGTACATCAAAACTCATAACATAACTGTCATCATAACGTTAAGCGTGCGGACCCTACGGGTTCGAGAACTATGTAGACATGAACTAGAACTATTCTCGGTCAATAACCAATAGCGGAACCTGGATGCCCATATTGGCTCCTACATATTCTACGAAGATCTTTATCGGTCAAACCGCATAACAACATACGTTGTTCCCTTTGTCATCGGTATGTTATTTGCCCGAGATTCGATCGTCGGTATCCAATACCTAGTTCAATCTCGTTACCAGCAAGTCTCTTTACTCGTTACGTAATGCATCATTCCATAACTAACTCATTAGTCACATTGCTTGCAAGGCTTATAGTGATGTGCATTACCGAGAGGGCCCAGAGATACCTCTCCGACAATCGGAGTGACAAAACCTAATCTCGAAATACGCCAACCCAACATGTACCTTTGGAGACACCTGTAGTACTCCTTTATAATCACCCAGTTACGTTGTGACGTTTGGTAGCACCCAAAGTGTTCCTCCGGTAAACGGGAGTTGCATAATCTCATAGTTACAGGAACACGTATAAGTCATGAAGAAAGAATAGCAATATACTAAACGATCAAGTGCTAGGCTAACGGAATGGGTCATGTCAATCACATCATTCTCCTAATGATGTGATCCCGTTAATCAAATGACAACTCTTTTGTCCATGGCTAGGAAACTTAACCATCTTTGATTCACGAGCTAGTCAAGTAGAGGCATACTAGTGACACTATGTTTGTCTATGTATTCACACATGTATTATGTTTCCGGTTAATACAATTCTAGCATGAATAATAAACATTTATCATGAAATAAGGAAATAAATAATAACTATATTATTGCCTCTAGGGCATATTTCCTTCAGTCTCCCACTTGCACCAGAGTCAATAATCTAGTTCACATCGCCATGTGATTTAACACCAATATTCATATATGTATATGATTAACACCCATAGTTCACATCGTCATGTGACCAACACCCAAAGGGTTTACTAGAGTCAATAATCTAGTTCACATCGCTATGTGATTAACACCCAAAGAGTACTAAGGTGTGATCATGTTTTGCTCGTGAGAGAAGCTTAGTCAACGGGTCTGTCATATTCAGAGCCGTATGTATTTTGCAAATATTCTATGTCTACAATGTTCTGCATGGAGCTACTCTAGCTAATGGCTCCCACTTTTAATATGTATCCAGATTGAGACTTAGAGTCATCTGGATCGGTGTAAAAGCTTGCACCGATTTAACTCTTTACGATGGGCTCTTTTATCACCTCCATAATCGAGAAATATTTCCTTAGTCCTTACTAAGGATATTCTTGACCAATGTCCAATGATCTACTCCTAGATCACTATTGTATTCCCTTACCAAATTCAGAACAAGGTATACAATAGGTCTGGTACATAGCATAGTATACTTTATAGAACCTATGACTAAGGCATAGGGAATGACTTTCATTCTCTTTTCTATTTTCTGTCGTGGTCGGGATTTGAGTCTTACTCAATTTCACACCTTTGCAACACAGGCAAGAACTCTTTCTTTGACTGTTCTATTTTTAACTATTTCAAAATCTTGTCAAGGTATGTACTCATTGAAATTCTTATCAAGCGTCTTGATCTATCTCAATAGATCTTGATGCTCAATATGTAAGTAGCTTTACTGAGGTCTTTCTTTTAAAGAACTCCTTTCAAACACTCCTTTATGCTTTCCAGAAAAATTCTACATCATTTCTGATCGACAATATGTCAATCACATATACTAATCAGAAAGGTTGTAGTGCTCCCACTCACTTTATTGTAAATACAGGCTTCACCGCAAGTCTGTATAAAACTATATGCTTTGATCAACTTTATCAAAGCGTATATTCCAACTCTGAGATGCTTGCACCAGTCCATAGATGGATCGCTGGAGCTTGCACATTTTGTTAGCACCTTTAGGATTGACAAAACCTTCTGGTTGCATCATATACAACTCTTTTTTAGGAAAACCATTAAGGAATACAGTTTTGACATCCATTTGCCAGATTCATAAATTGTGGCAATTGCTAACATGATTCGGACAGACTTAAGCATCGCTACAGTTGAGAAAATCTCATTTTAGTCAACACCTTGAACTTGTCAAAAACCTTTTTGCGACAAGTCGAGCTTTGTAGATAGTAACACTACTATCAACGTCTGTCTTCCTCTTGAAGATCCATTTATTTTTCTATGGTCTGCCGATCATCGGGCAAGTCCATCAAAGTCCACACTTTGTTCTCATACATGGATCCTATCTCAGATTTCATGGCCTCCAGCCATTTTGCGGAATCTGGGCTCATCATCGCTTCCTCATAGTTCGTAGGTTTATCATGGTCTAGTAACATGACTTTCAGAACATGATTATCATACCACTCTGGTGCGAACCATACTCTGAAGACCTACGAGGTTCTGTAGTAACTTGATCCGAAGTTTCATGATCATCATCATTAACTTCCTCACTAATCGGTGTAGGAATCACTGGAACTGATTTCTGTGATGAACTACTTTCCAATTCGGGAGTAGGTACAATTACCTCATCAAGTTCTACTTTCCTCCCACTCACTTCTTTCGAGAGAAACTCCTTCTCTAGAAAGGATCCATTCTTAGCAACGAATATCTTGCCTTCGGATCTGTGATAGAAGGTGTACACAACAGTTTCCTTTGGGTATTCTATGAAGATGCACTTCTCCAATTTGGGTTTGAGCTTATCAGGATGAAACTTTTTCACACAAGCATCACAGCCCCAAACTTTAAGAAACGACAACTTGGGTTTCTTGCTAAACCACAGTTCATATGCTGTCATCTTCAACGGATTTAGATGGTGCCCTTTTAACGTGAATGCAGCTGTCTCTAATGCATAACCCCAAAACAATAATGGTAAATCAGTAAGAGACATCATAGATCGCACCATATCCAATAAAGTGCGGTTACGACGTTTGGACACACCATAACATTGTGGTGTTCCAGGTGGCGTGAGCTGTGAAACTATTCCACATTGTTTTAATTGAAGACCAAACTCGTAACTCAAATATTCGTCTCCGCGATCAGATCGCAGAAACTTTATTTTCTTGTTACGATGATTTTTCCACTTCACTCTGAAATTCTTTGAACCTTTCAACTATTTCAGACTTATGTTTCATCAAGTAGATATACCCATATCTGCTCAAATCATCTTGTGAAGGTCAGAAAATAACGATACTTGCCACGAGCATCAACACTCATTGGATCGCATACATCGGTATGTATTATTTCAAATAAGTCGGTAGCTTGTTCCATTGTTCTGGAGAACGGAGTTTTAGTCATCTTGCCCAAAAGGCACGGTTCGCAAGCATCAAATGATTCATAACCAAGTGACTCCGAAAATCCATCTTTATGGAGTTTCTTCATGCGCTTTACACCGATATGACCCAAACGGGAGTGCCACAAATAAGTTGCACTATCATTATTAACTTTGCATCTTTTGGCATCAATATTATGAATATGTGTATCACTACGATCGAGATCCAACAAACTATTTTCATTGGGTGTATGACCATTGAAGGTTTTATTCATGTAAATAGAACAACAATTATTCTTTGACTTTAAATGAATAACCGTATTGCAATAAACATGATCAAATCATATTCATGCTCAACGCAAACGCCAAATAACATTTATTTAGGTTTAACACTAATCCCGAAAGTATAGGGAGTGTGCGATGATGATCATATCAATCTTGGAACTACTTCCAACACTCATCGTCACTTCCCCTTCAACTAGTCTCTGTTTATTCTGTAACTCCTGTTTTGAGTTACTAATCTTAGCAACCGAACAAGTATCAAATACTCAGGGGTTACTATAAACACTAGTGAGGCACATATCAATAACCTGTATATCAAATATACCCTTGTTCACTTTGTCATCCTTCTTATCCACCAAATATTCAGGGCATTTCCGCTTCCAGTGACCAGTTCCTTTGCAGTGTAAGCACTCAGTTTCAGGCTTTGGTCTTCTTCACGGGAGTGACAACTTGTTTGCCATTCTACTTGAAGTTTCCCTTTCTTTCCCTTTGCCCTTTTCTTGAAACTAGTGGTCTTGTCAATCATCAACACTTGATGCTCTTTCTTGATTTCTACCTTCGTTGATTTCAACATCATGAAGAGCTCGGGAATCATTTTCGTCATCCTTTGCATACTATAGTTCATCACGAAGTTCCAGCAACTTAGTGATGGTGACTAGAGAATTCTGTCAATCACTATCTTATCTGGAAGATTAACTCCCACTTGATTCAAGCGATTGAAGTACCCAGACAATCTGAGCACATGCTCACTAGTTGAGCGATTCTCCTCCATCTTTTCGCTATAGAACTTGTTGGAGACTTCATATCTCTCAACTCGGGTATTTGCTTGAAATATTAACTTCAACTCCTGGAACATCTCATATGGTCCATGACGTTCAAAACGTCTTTGAAGTACCGATTCTAAGCCGTTAAGCATGGTGCACTAAACTATCAAGTAGTCATCATATTGAGCTAGCCAAACGTTCATAACGTCTGCATCTGCTCCTGCAATAGGTCTGTCACCTAGCGGTGCATTAACGACATAATTCTTCTGTGCAGCAATGAGGATAAACCTCGGATCACGGATCTAATCCGCATCATTGCTACTAACATTTTTCAACACAATTTTCTCTAGGAACATATCAAAATAAACATATGAAAGCAACAACGCAAGCTATTGATCTACAACATAATTTGCAAAATACTACCAGGACTAAGTTCATGATAAATTTAAGTTCAATTAATCATATTACTTAAGAACTCCCACTTAGACAGACATCTCTCTAGTCATCTAAGTGATCACGTGATCCAAATCAACTAAACCATAACCGATCATCACGTGAGATGGAGTAGTTTTCAATGGTGAACATCACTATGTTGATCATATCTACTATATGATTCACGCTCGACCTTTCGGTCTCCGTGTTCCAAGGCCATATCTGCATATGCTAGGCTCGTCAAGTTTAACCTGAGTATTCTGCGTGTGCAAAACTGGCTTGCACCCGTTGTAGATGGACGTAGAGCTTATCACACCCGATCATCACGTGGTGTCTGGGCACGACGAACTTTGGCAACGGTGCATACTCAGGGAGAACACTTCTTGATAATTTTTAGTGAGAGATCATCTTAAAATGCTACCATCAATCAAAGCAAGATAAGATGCATAAAGGATAAACATCACATGCAATCAATATAAGTGATATGATATGGCCATCATCATCTTGTGCTTGTGATCTCCATCTCCGAAGCACCGTCGTGATCACCATCGTCACCGGCGCGACACCTTGATCTCCATCATAGCATCGTTGTCGTTTACGCCATCTATTGCTTCTACGACTATCGCTACCGCTTAGTGATAAAGTAAAGCAATTACAGGGCGTTTGCATTTCATACAATAAAGCGACAACCATATGGCTCCTGCCAGTTGCCGATAACTTCGGTTACAAAACATGATCATCTCATACAATAAAATATAGCATCACGTCTTGACCATATCACATCACAACATGCCCTGCAAAAACAAGTTAGACGTCCTCTACTTTGTTGTTGCAAGTTTTACGTGGCTGCTACGGGCTTAGCAAGAACCGTTCTTACCTACGCATCAAAACCACAATGATAGTTCGTCAAGTTAGTGTTGTTTTAACCTTCACAAGGACCGGGCGTAGCCACACTTGATTCAGCTAAAGTGAGAGAGACAGACACCCGCCAGCCACCTTTAAGCACGAGTGCTCGTAACAGTGAAACCAGTCTCGCGTAAGCGTACGCGTAATGTCGGTCCGGGCCGCTTCATCTCACAATACCGCCGAACCAAAGTATGACATGCTGGTAAGCAGTATGACTTGTATCGCCCACAACTCACTTGTGTTCTACTCATGCATATAACATCAATGCATAAAACCAGGCTCGGATGCCACTTTTGGGGAACGCAGTAATTTCAAAAAAATTCCTACGTGATAGAGGCAAAGATGTCCCGTCTTTCGATGAGATGATGGATATCGCTTTGGTGGAAGTCGACTTTGACGATCCGACTACGAACGTGCGAGGACGTCGCGCCTTAGCAATCGCTAAACCAACTCTGAGAGGTTATTGACCACGCCGGAGCACGATCAACCTGACCACGAGGGTCTGTTTCCTGCGAGCAAACGAAGAACAAGCAAGAAACTAAGATTGCAATCTGGATATTGCGAATATAAGATGAAAGTTTTATTGATCAAGGTGGGGTTCCGAGACGTCTTTGTCTGGTCGTTGAACACAAACGAAGTACGCGAAGTTGCAACTATGGCGAACTTTTAATCTAAACAAAACCCAAATTCTAAATGGTGCCCTAAGGGCTGTATATATGGAGGAAGAGAGGGGGAATTTCGTGGCCCTTGGTGGAGGGGTCCGAAATCAACCCTATCTCTTGTTTCCCCACACATACGGACTCTAAAAATAGCCTATACTTATGTATTTCGAAATTACATGGGCCTGGCCCAATAAAAAGGTGACGCAGCACCTATAATAGCCTCAGGACGAAATTTATGAAGTGGCATCTTGTATATTTCGTCCAAGGCTTCATGCACCCATTATGGTGGCTTCAAAGTCCTGAAATCATCACTTGTAACTCCGTTCTTGTTCCCCTTGCGCATGGCATCATCTCCATGCTTGTTCTTGCTCCAATGTTCATCCTTCTCCAAGCTAGGCCCTTCATTTGTAAGCAAAACAAATGTATCCAATTTAGGCAGCATCATATTCTCATGAACATTGGAATCATTACCAAGAAACGAAAGTACCTGATAATTTAATTGGCGTGCGCGAGCTCTAGTAATTGGTCCCGTATATGTAGCAATAGGGGTTGTGGGTGTAACAATGGTATTGATGTCCTCATCATCCTCCCCTTCTTGAAATGAAGTCGTCCTCGACGGAAGTTCATCTTCCTCACCCAAATAAGGCTTCAAATCTGCAATGTTAAAAGTGGGACTAACCCCAAAATCTGTAGGTAGCTCAAGTTTATATGCATTATCATTTATTTTCTCTAACACCTTAAAAGGACCATCAGCACGTGGCATTAGCTTTGATTTGCGCAAATTAGGAAATCTATCTTTACGCAAATGTAACCAAACAAGATCTCCAGGTGCAAACACAACATGTTTTCTACCCTTATCTCCAGCAAGTTTATATTTAGCATTCATATGCTCAATGTTTTCCTTAGTTAACTCATGCATTTTTAAAATCAATTCAGAACGTTCTTTAGCATCAAAATTAACCTTCTCCGAAGATGGAAGAGGCAACAAATCAATAGGTGCACGAGGTAGGAAACCATACACAATTTCAAAAGGGCACATCTTAGTAGTAGAATGCAATGAACGATTATAAGCAAATTCAATATGAGGCAAGCATTCTTCCCACATTTTCTTATTATTCTTCAAAACAGCCCTAAGCATAGTAGACAATGTTGTATTGACTACTTCAGTTTGTCCATCAGTTTGGGGGTGACAAGTAGTACTAAATAGCAGTTTAGTCCCCAACTTAGCCCATAAACATCTCCAAAAGTGGCTAAGAAATTTAGTATCACGATCTGAAACAATAGTATTTGGCACACCATGCAAGCGAATAATTTCACGAAAGAACAAATCAGCAACATTAACAGCATCATCGCTTTTATGACATGGTATAAAGTGTGCCATTTTCGAGAATCTATCCACGACAACAAATATGCTATCTCTCCCCTTCTTTGTTCGAGGTAAACCTAAAACAAAGTCCATAGATATATCCTCCCAATGAACACTAGGTACAGGCAAAGGCATATATAAACCATGAGGATTGAGTCGTGACTTAGCTTTTTGACATGTAGTGCAGCGAGCAACAAAACACTCAACATCCCGTCTCATCTTTGGCCAAAAGAAATGTGTAGCAAGTACGTCCTCCGTCTTCTTCACGCCAAAGTGCCCCATTAATCCTCCCCCATGCGCCTCCTGCAACAGCAAAAGACGAACGGAGCTAGCTGGAATGCATAGCTTGTTAGCACGAAACACAAATCCATCGTTAACGACAAACTTGTTCCACATTCTTCCGTCTTTACAATTCTGCATTACATCTTTAAAATCAGCATCATGCACATATTGATCTTTGATGGTCTCCAAACCAAATATTTTGAAGTCAAGTTGTGAAAGCATAGTATAGCGACGAGACAATGCATCAGCAATAACATTTTCTTTTCCCTTCTTGTGTTTAATGACATAAGGGAAAGTCTCAATAAATTCAACCCATTTAGCATGTCTACGATTCAGTTTAGCTTGACTTTTAATATGTTTCAAAGATTCATGATCAGAATGTATAACAAATTCTTTGGGCCATAAATAATGTTGCCATGTTTCTAAAGTCCGAACAAGAGCATATAATTCTTTATCGTAAGTAGAATAATTCAGACTAGGCCCACTCAATTTTTCAGAAAAGTATGCAACAGGTTTGCCATCTTGTAATAACACACCTCCTAATCCAATTCCACTAGCATCACATTCAAGCTCAAAAGTCTTATTAAAATCAGGAAGTTGGAGTAAAGGAGCATGTGTCAACTTATCTTTCAATACCGTAAAGGCTTCTTCCTGTGCGGTACCCCAAACAAAAGGCACATCCTTCTTTGTAAGCTCATTGAGAGGTGCAGCAATGGTGCTGAAATCTCTCACAAAACGCCTATAGAATCCAGCGAGGCCAAGAAAACTCCTCACTTGTGTGACCGTTTTGGGCTGCGGCCAACTCTCAATAGCTTCAATCTTGGCTTTATCAACTTCAATTCCCTGTGGAGTAACAACATAGCCAAGAAAAGACACTCGGTCGGTGCAAAAGGTGCACTTTCCAAGGTTACCAAACAAACATGCATCACGTAGAGCAATAAAAACAGCACGTAAATGTTCCAAATGTTCTTCCAAAGATTTGCTATAAATCAGTATATCATCAAAATAGACTACCACAAATCGTCCAATGAAAGCACGTAAAACTTCGTTCATTAGTCTCATGAAAGTACTAGGTGCATTAGTTAACCCAAAAGGCATGACTAACCACTCATATAAACCAAACTTAGTTTTAAATGCTGTTTTCCATTCATCACCCAATTTCATACGAATTTGATGGTAACCACTACGCAAATCAACTTTGGAGAATATTGTAGAGCCACTCAATTCATCAAGCATATCATCTAGCCTAGGAATAGGATGACGATAACGAATAGTAATATTATTAATGCCTCTACAATCAACACACATACGTGACGTACCGTCCTTTTTAGGCACTAGTATAATAGGAACAGCACAAGGACTAAGAGATTCGCGTATATAACCTTTGTTGAGCAGCTCCTGTACTTGACGCATAATCTCCTTCGTCTCCTCTGGATTGGTACGGTATGGTGCACGGTTGGGTAGCGATGCACCGGGAATTAAGTCAATTTGATGCTCAATCCCGCGAATAGGTGGTAATCCCGGTGGCACGTCTTGTGGAAAGACGTCAGCGAACTCCTGCAAAATGTTAGTGACAGCAGGAGGCAAAGAGGAAGGCACGTCCTCGAATGAAAATAATGCCTCTTTGCACACAAAAGCATAGCAAACAGATTTGCTGAAATCTAGCTCATCAATATCAGATTTGGTGGCAAATAAACATGCACTTTTCAATTTAATTTCAGAAGCAACACTAGATGGTTTATTATTAGGCTTCATTTGTTGCTCAAATTCTTTTGCCACAATCTGATTTTCACTCTTATTCTTCTCCTGTTTTGCTTTATTAGCTCTATTAATATCATCTTTCAAAATAGAATCAGGAGTCATAGGAAGCAAAGTAATATTTTTATCCTTATGAACAAGAGTATAATGATTGTTTCTACCATGGTGTACAGCATTTTTATCAAATTGCCATGGTCTACCAAGTAATAAGGAACATGCTTGCATAGGTACCACATCACAATCAACATAATCAGCATATGTAGAGATACTAAAATGCACACGAACAGTACGTGTTACCTTAACCTTGCCGCTGTTGTTGAACCATTGGATGTAGTAAGGATGTGGATGTGGTCTTGTGGTGACAGATAGCTTCTCCACCATCTCCATGCTAGCCAAGTTGTTGCAACTCCCTCCATCTATGATCACGCGAACAGAACGTTCCTTCACAACTCCCTTTGTATGAAACAAATTATGCCTCTGATTTTGCTCAGCTTGTGTAACCTGCACACTCAAAACACGTTGAGCAACTAAACATTCATACCTGTCAGCATCTTCAGGAGCCATGTATTGCGTCTCATGATCAGAATCGTCTCCACCGTGTTCTTCACGTGTAATAAGAGCCAAAGTCTCCTCATCATAGTCACTAGCGGACTCATACCCACCATCCTCAGTAACAATCATCACATGCTTAGATGGGCATTCTCTCGCATAATGACCTCCACCCTTGCAACGTCGACAAATAATATCATGTGTTTGCCCTGTTGATGCCATGGATGAAGAAGAGCTCTTTGCAGGCCCAGGAGGTGTGCTCTTGGCAGATAGTGGTGATTGTGCCTACTTTATTGTATCACGGTTGGAGGTGGCAGCCGACGGAGGCGCCGGTGTAGCAGAACGTGTGGAAGTAGAAGATGCACGCGGTGTCCATGATGAAGGTCGGCCTGCAGAAAAGTTAGTACGCGCCAATGCCTGTCGATCCTGCACTTCACGTTCAGCTTTACAAGCAAGATGGAATAAACGAGTGATATTAGTATACTCCTTATAGTCTAGAATGGTCTGAATCTCTCTATTTAATCCACCCAGAAAACGTGCAAGCATAGCTTCATTCTCCTCAACAATACCACATCTAATCATGCCAGTTTGTAATTCCTGATAATATTCTTCTACAGAATTTTTTCCCTGTCTTAAATGCTGCAATTTTTGAAGCAATTCACGTTGATAATATGGTGGAACCCAACAAGTACGCATAGCAGTTTTCAAAGCAGCCCAAGTAGTGGGAATAGGATATAATCTACAATGTTCAGACCACCATACACATGCAAAACTAGTGAAAGCACAAACAGCAGCAGCAACCCATCTCTCCTCGGGATATTGTAAACATGTAAAACGTTGTTCAGTTTCTAACTCCCAAGTAAGATATATATCAGGAACATATCTACCCTTAAATGGTGGAATATTCAATTTCAGTTTAGGAATATGGACATCATCTCGTACCTGAGGTGGTGGTGCAGGCCTACCATTACGAATATATACCTGAGGTCGACCTGGTGGTGGTGGTGCCGGTGGCTGCACGTAGTGCTGATTTTGATCAACCTCATCCTCATAATCGCCCGCATACTCATCATCCTCCTGGGTACCAGCAGCAGCAGTAGCAGGGGCCAAAGAAGCATCAACAACATGAACAGCAGCACCAGAAGTTTGGCCATCCTCAATAGGAACACGCTTCGCTCGTCCATACTGATTCGAAAGGATGCGTTGTTGTTGTTGTTGTTGGAGAGGTGCGTTAGGTGCAGCGGGTCGTGGTGGTGGAAGACGCGCGAGCAATTCATTAAATTTGTTATCGAGCTTTGTTTCGAATGTCTTCTCCATGCCATCTATCTTCTCCATGGCCTCTTCAAATCTGTTTAGCACATCTTGCACCTGTCCACTCATCATTTGCTGAAATTTATCATGCAAATCCTTATTCGTCATATTCTCCCAGTCAGTCTCGTCGGCTTGTGATCCTGGCATGGTTAGCAGCAATAGAAACACACAAGAATATGATCCTACAGACTACTAACAAGAGGTGGTGGTGGGTGTCACAAATCCGTCAAGCAAATCTCAAATTCTTACCAGTTCTTACCCAGCAGCAGGCGGTGATCGGCAACCGTTGTAGTCAAAAACTCTCAAAGCTTGGATAGAGCGATTACCAGGGAGAGTCAAACGCACGACGTAGATGTATGTGGAGCTGGGAAGGCTTATAATATGGTAGCAAAAAGGGTCAGCAATAATCAATTCAGAGATGCAAAGTTGAATAAACGCTCAACGACGGTACTGTGCTGGTCCTAGGCTAGACTGTGCTAGAGACGCGAGCCTAGAACACCAACAAAATCACGGCGCGGCACGTAAACAAGGGAAAAGCACACTCTGGAACTCTTTTTTTTCGCTCTTTTTTTTTGCGCTCCTCTTTTTTTTTTGCGAAAAATCACTATAATGGCGAGTGTCTCAAAACTTTTCCCTCGTCAAACTGATAGGATGGGCACGAAAATTTTTTTTTTCACTTTTTTTTTCGGAAATTAGGGCAGCGACGACGAAAAAGTGCGACCAAAAATCACTATGATGGCACGTGGCTCAAAAGACTCAGAAAAGCCTAAAAATAGGATAGGGAAAAAAAATTTGCCCGTGAAAATTTTGGCCTAAAAACTGCCCGGGGGTCTCCAGACTTTTTTTTTTCGAGACCTACGCAGGCAAGGAAACACGAATCGGAATTTAGATTAATCTCAAGAACAAGCCTAATATGAGAAGAACTCGGATTGGTGGTGGATATATGGTTGTGGTATATGGCAGCGGTGGTGGTATATGGTAGCGGTGGTGGTATATGGATACAGATTGGTGGTGGTATATGGATACGGATTGGTAGTGGTATATGGATATGGATTCAGAGCGGTGGCGGATAAGCAAAAGTGGTAGATGGGCGATGATCATGGTGCGGCGGCGGCGTGACAACTTATGACCAGAACTCGAAACTCTAAAAGACTAGACTCTAAGACCAGCAACTTGACACGACGATGCAACCGCAAATTCAACAAAGCAAAAACCCTAAAAAGATTATGCAAAGGCTCAGATTGGTTCGGATATGATGAACTAACCCTAATTTTTTTTGTGGCTTTTTCGTGGACTATAGGTATGAAGAACAGACTCGATCTAAACTACGAAAAACTGTAAAATCTCACCGAGCAACCTGGAAATCTGATACCACTTGATAGAGGCAAAGGTGTCCCGTCTTTCGATGAGATGATGGATATCGCTTTGGTGGAAGTCGACTTTGACGATCCGACTACGAACGTGCGAGGACGTCGCGCCTTAGCAATCGCTAAACCAACTCTGAGAGGTTATTGACCACGCCGGAGCACGATCAACCTGACCACGAGGGTCTGTTTCCTGCGAGCAAACGAAGAACAAGCAAGAAACTAAGATTGCAATCTGGATATTGCGAATATAAGATGAAAGTTTTATTGATCAAGGTGGGGTTCCGAGACGTCTTTGTCTGGTCGTTGAACACAAACGAAGTACGCGAAGTTGCAGCTATGGCGAACTTTTAATCTAAACAAAACCCAAATTCTAAACGGTGCCCTAAGGGCTGTATATATGGAGGAAGAGAGGGGGAATTTCGTGGCCCTTGGTGGAGGGGTCCGAAATCAACCCTATCTCTTGTTTCCCCACACATACGGACTCTAAAAATAGCCTATACTTATGTATTTCGAAATTACATGGGCCTGGCCCAATAAAAAGGTGACGCAGCACCTATAATAGCCTCAGGACGAAATTTATGAAGTGGCATCTTGTATATTTCGTCCAAGGCTTCATGCACCCATTATGGTGGCTTCAAAGTCCTGAAATCATCACTTGTAACTCCGTTCTTGTTCCCCGTGCGCATGGCATCATCTCCATGCTTGTTCTTGCTCCAATGTTCATCCTTCTCCAAGCTAGGCCCTTCATTTGTAAGCAAAACAAATGTATCCAATTTAGGCAGCATCATATTCTCATGAACATTAGAATCATTACCAAGAAACGAAAGTACCTGATAATTTAATTGGCGTGCGCGAGCTCTAGTAATTGGTCCCGTATATGTAGCAGTAGGGGTTGTGGGTGTAACAATGGTATTGATGTCCTCATCACTACGCACACGCAAGATCATGACGATGGCATAGCAACGAGAGGGGAGAGTGTTGTCCACGTACCCTCGTAGACCGTAAGCGGAAGCGTTATGACAACGCGGTTGATGTAGTCGTACGTCTTCACGATCCGACCGATCCAAGCACCGAACGCACGACACCTCCGAGTTCAGCACACGTTTAGCTCGACGACGATCCCCGGGCTCCGATCCAGCAAAGCTTCGGGGATGAGTTCCGTCAGCACGACGGCATGGTGACGATGATGATGTTCTACTGGCGCAGGGCTTTGCCTAAACTCCGCGACGATATGACCGAGGTGGAATATGGTGGAGGGGGGCACCGCACACGGCTAAGGAACGATCACGAAGATCAACTTGTGTGTCATGGGGTGCCCCCTGCCCCCGTATATAAAGGAGCAAGGGGGGAGGAGGCCGGCCCTAGGAGGGGGCGCGCCAAGTGTGGAGTCCTACTAGGACTCCCTAGTCCTAGTAGGATTCCACCTCCCTTGTTGGAGTAGGAGAAGGGGAAAGAGGGGGAGAGGGAGAAGGAAAGGGGGGCTGCGCCCCTTGTCCAATTCGGACCAGAGGGGGGCGCAGGACTCCTTCATTTTGGCCTCTCTCCTCTATTCCCGTATGGCCCAATAAGGCCCATATACTCCCCGGCGAATTCCCCTAACTCTCCGGTACTCCGAAAAATACCCGAATCACTCGGAACCTTTCCGAACTCCGAATATAGTCGTCCAATATATCGATCTTTACGTCTCGACCATTTCGAGACTCCTCGTCATGTCTCCGATCTCATCCGGGACTCGGAACTCCTTTGGTACATCAAAACTCATAATATAACTGTCATCGTAACGTTAAGCGTGCGGACCCTATGGGTTCGAGAACTATGTAGACATGACCTAGAACTATTCTCGGTCAATAACCAATAGCGGAACCTGGATGCCCATATTGGCTCCTACATATCCTACGAAGATCTTTATCGGTCAAACCGCATAACAACATACGTTGTTCCCTTTGTCATCGGTATGTTACTTGCCCGAGATTTGATCGTCGGTATCCAATACCTAGTTCAATATCGTTACCAGCAAGTCTCTTTACTCGTTACGTAATGCATCATTCTGTAACTAACTCATTAGTCACATTGCTTGCAAGGCTTATAGTGATGTGCATTACCGAGAGGGCCCAGAGATACCTCTCCGACAATCGGAGTGACAAAACCTAATCTCGAAATACGCCAACCCAACATGTACCTTTGGAGACACCTGTAGTACTCCTTTATAATCACCCACTTACGTTGTGACGTTTGGTAGCACCCAAAATGTTCCTCCGGTAAACGGGAGTTGCATAATCTCATAGTTACAGGAACATGTATAAGTCATGAAGAAAGAATAGCAATATACTAAACTATCAAGTGCTAGGCTAACGGAATGGGTCATGTCAATCACATCATTCTCCTAATGATGTGATCCTGTTAATCAAATGACAACTCTTTTGTCCATGGCTAGGAAACTTAACCATCTTTGATTCACGAGCTAGTCAAGTAGAGGCATACTAGTGACACTATGTTTGTCTATGTATTCACACATGTATTATGTTTCCGGTTAATACAATTCTAGCATGAATAATAAACATTTATCATGAAATAAGGAAATAAATAATAACTATATTATTGCCTCTAGGGCATATTTCCTTCAGCTTCAATAACTAGGCACATGAAAAGCTCTACTTAGAACATTTACAGTCGGGCGTCTCAAATCCGCCTCATACGCCCAGGCGGGCTGCCCGGTCACTGTTTGGTCACTTTTTTTGACCTAGACGCCCCCCTCAAACGGCTCTCAAAAGCCCGGCCTGATCGGCACCCCTCATATCCAGCCCAAATATTGGACGGATATGGTAGCACCCGGGCGTGCCCGCCACGTCAGACTTGACAGCCCGACCCCAACCCAAAGTGCACCATATCCAGCCCCCCCCTCCCCGAGCTGTCGGATCCATTTGCTTCCTTCTATCTTCTCCCTTCTCTGCGCCGTTGTTAGGGCATATTTCTCTCTAAGTGGTTTGGGTGATTGATGACAATGCGTTTGCGGACTAATCATATGCATTGGGCATTTCAAATATTCATTCATATGGCACGAGATGATTTCTTCCCCTTGATGTTTAACATGAAAACGATGTAGTTTTCCTTCGTTTCAGTTTTGGTGGACTTGAGTCGTGGAGATACCGTACTATCAAGAGGGGGTCCGTATCGGAAAGGTCACGTACACATCTCTTTTGCACCCCCAGCTCTTTCCCGCATCATTGGAGGATCCTTTGTTATCGTGGAAGTGGCATTAGAGAGGAACCAACGGTAGTACTGTGGTTGGATGCGGCAGTACCGCTGATTGCAATTGGCAGTAGTACCGCTGTAGCAGTGGTAGTACCGCCCAAAGCCTTAAGCGTAGTACCACTCCAGTACCGATGTACTACCGCCTCGATTCGGGACTCTGGTTCCTGTGTCGGGTTCGGCGGCAGTAGCAGTGGTAGTAGGAGCAATAGTGCAGGACACGAGTATCTCAGAGAACCAAATGTGCATGACACGAAGAAGTTGTTGGCTATTGGAGAGGCAAGGTGTTTTCCAAGAATGCTCGGATCAATTGATTGCATGCATTGGCAATGGGAGAACTGCCCCAAAGGCTTGCGGGGAATGTATCAAGGTCACACCAGAGAGGCCACCATCATACTAGAAGCGGTGGCATCACATGACTTATGGATTTGTCATGCTTTCTTTGACATGCCAGGTTCTCACAATGACATCAACATGCTTCAACGATCTCTGGTGTTCAGGCGGCTTTGCAGTGGGGAATCACTGTCGTGCAACTACACCGTCAATGGCCGAGACTACAACATGGGATACCGTCTTGCGGATGTATCTATCCTAAGTGGGCGGCGTTTGTGAAGACCATATCCGAGTCGCGTGGCAGGAAACAAAGCCACTTTGCAACAATGCAGGAAGCGGCTAGGAAGAATGTGGAGAGGGCATTTGGTGTGCTTAAACGTTGTTGGGGAATTGGGCGGAGCGCTGCAACAATGTGGGAATCAGAAACTTTGTGGCAGCTCATGACATATTGTGTTATTCTGCACAATATGACTGTCGAGGACGTGGGCGATGGTGTAGCCCAAACCCATGATTTCGAAGCACCTAGAGAACAAGTTGAAATCCCGGAAGATCAAGATGCGGCTCAGCTGATGAACTTTCTGCAGATGCATCAGAATCTTCGAGATCAACAGGTGCACACGTAACTACTCAATGATCTTGTGGAGCACATGTGGACCCGCAATGGCAACTAAGAAGCCAATGCTTGAGTTTGGCACTTAAAATAAATTTTATGTAAACACTATCTATGCTTTGTACCAGCATTTGCTATTTACGTACGACATTGGCTTGTATGATTGACGTGCATGTATTTGCATGGATTTGAGAGTCCGGATTTGAGATATGTGGATGCTGGGGCAGAAATATGAGGGCCCGTCCGGATGCGCCTGCAGACGTGCTCGGGCGCGTCCGCGGACGTATAGGGGGGCGGATTTGCCAAGTCTGGTTGTAGATGCTCTTAAAGTGTATGAAAACAACGAAAATATTTAATTGCCATGAAAAAAAAGAAGGAACTTGTTACCATGACAGAAAAAGTATATTCATTTGCCATGCAACACATATGTAGTTGCCATGGCACGCAAATTATCTTCAGTTGCCATGGCAACATATATTTAGTTGCCCCGCAAAAGGGTTGGATTTACTTGAATTGGCATAAAAAGATTTTTCATTTGCCATGGAATTTGTTTGTTGACTTACATTATAGCAAAATTTGAAAAAGTTTTTAATCTTGTCCCATGGCAATTTAGTAAAAGTATAATGGTCGCATGGCAAATTTAGTAAAAGTTGTTCTCTCATCAATGACAAATTTGCAAAAGAAAGTATATAGATCGCATGACAAATTTAGTAAAACTTGTTCTCTCATACATGAAACACATATGAACAATAATAAAGTCGAACCAAATTTACTCTGTTCAATGTGCAACATATATACGAATGTGCGAAAAAAGAGAACAACAAAAATTGAGTACTTACTACTTAGTCATGGATTTGAAGGGGGGTAGGCTCAGTATTGCTTTTGATGAGACTATTCTTGATTTAAACTTATTACCTTTAACTTCACACATGACAATCATTCCTAATTTATTTCTTCTTCGGAGAAAAACATACTAACATGGTAATCTATTATGAAATTCCATACAACAAGATAGACAATACATGGTGTTAGAACGATTCAAAAGGACATTGGATGATTTTAGCAACACCTAAATGCGCGACAACAATAAGCAATCGACCCAAAAGGATTTGGATTGAAATTGGTACGTCGGACGATGGCGGCTAGCCTCCTGGATGGAATGGGCGCGGATGCACGTGCTACCGCCAGTTGTCGTGAGCTGACACTGTACCTTACCCCGAGCACCGCTACGAGCTTCGACACCCGCCGCACCGCCACAACCCACCATCCACTAGCCGCCACCGCATCACGTGCCACCGCAACTCGCCACGCTAATGCCATGCTTCGTATGCTACTGCCCCTGTTTCCATTGCCGCCCTCATCTACGCCACCGTTCGCACCTTGCATAGATCTCGTCGCACCAAGCCGCTACATGGCGATTCAGTGCCGGATATGGAGGCGGATGGGAATAGTAGCCCATAGGCCAAGCTCCGACACCTGCCACGCCACCACCACCATCGTCGGCCGCTAGCCCTTACCGCATCGCATAGGCCGCCGCCACTCCTCGCACTTATGTTGTGCACCAAATGTTGTGCCCCTCTTCCCATCGCCGCCCTCAGAAACGTCGAAATGGGATGCAGAAGTGAAGAGCAGCTCGCGTTCGTGCGTGATGATGGCGAGAAATGGGCGCTGCGTCGGAATCGATGCGAGAAATGGATAAATGTCTCGGGCATTGGGGGACTACTCTTGTCTCTCTCCCCGGTGGAGACATAAATGAAGATGCTTGCTGAGCGACTTTCCAGTCAGATGGTGTGGCAACAACCCTGCGTTGTGATTCGTGCTTGTAGATCAGACGTGAGGCACAACATTCGCTCGAAATTGACACAAATCCGATGTCTGATTTATAGTATTTTTTTTAAAATGCAGGAGGCAACCTACGTATATGGTAGACATGGACCAACAATCACTCACGATTGGAATTGCACAAGGTGAGATCGATAGCCCCGCGAGGCGAACCCTACCCTCCCGCGCCGCTACCCGCGAGGCGGCTGGGGAGGGCATCCAGATCCCCCCGCCGCGAGCCTCCCCTCCTCCTCCCTCCTCCCTCGCCGCCGCTAGGGGCGCGGCCGGGCGAAGCCCGACCGGCGGTGGCGGTGGGGCTCGATCTCCCTCCGGTGTGATGGGGCGGCGCCGGCCTCCCGGTCGGGTGCGGGCGCGGTGCTGGTGCAGGGCGTCGCGGTGCGGCGGTGTGCGATTTCCTGATGGGCGCGATGCTGCGTGGATGGCCGCAGGCGGTGGAGTGTGCCTCACGGCGGCCAGATCTGGCTGGCAGGTGGCGCGGGCCGCGGGCGGCGGCTAGGGCCTAGCTTCGGGCTTCCGGCGACTGCGGTAGGGTCTTCCCATCGCGGGCGGGCCACGGTTCTCCTTGGGCAACGACGGTTCCGGTGATGGCGCAATCCCTCGGATGGCGCAAATCCGGGTGGTGAGGAGGCGGTGGCGCGGTCACTTGACGGTGGGCTAGCACGGCGGCCGGCGCGGCACCCTCCCGGCCCAGATTTGGTCCCTTTGGGGCCCCATATGGGTCTGGGCGAGCCTGGCTCGGCTCCGCCTGCGACGGCTCCGGCGTACGGAGGCGCGGCTCATGTGGGGGGTTGCGGAGATGGCGGTGCGCCCACTGCAGTGCGTGCGACGGGAGCTTCACGAGCCATTTCAAGCTCGGTCGGACCCATGTGTCTGGTTTGCTCGTCTTGCTGCGTCCGGTCGGTGACAGCCGATGGCGGTGGAGGTTGTCCCCTCCCGTGTGGCTACTGACGTTGCTGCTCCTCGTTCCCGTCCGCTCCCTCTCTGACCCGTTGGTCCCGCTTTGGACTCCATGGTGAGACGGCGGTGGTGACTTCAAGACTGTGGTAGCGCATGGTGGTTGGCGGCAAGTGTGGTGGAGCGCGATGGATCGGTCGGGGTGGTGGGTGTGTGGCGACCGGGAGAAATCCCTATCGGCTTGGCCGGCACCGCAGCGACGCCGGTGGGCGCTATCATTCCTTCCTGAAGGGCGTCGGGTATCCACCTCACCCATGCCCCTCCGTGTACCGGAGGAAACCCTAGGACCAGTCCAGGCAGCAGCGTCGTCATCGTCGCGTTCCTTCCTGAAGGTGTTGCTTGGTATGCGGTGGTATGAAGTGTTAGGAGTGTGGTGGAAATCTCCGAAGGGCGCAGCGGCTGTGGATCATCATCGTTTTCGTCGATCCGACTTCGTTGTCATTAATTTCTTTTTCTTTCTTTGTATTTGTGCTATCTATCCCAGCTCAAATGTATCGGGTCGTTGCTATATCTTTATAGCAGCGTGAAAGCCTATTTCGAGCGGGAGAAAATCAAAGCGAAATAAAAGAAGATCCGAAGCAAAGCAAAATTCAGCAGTAACAACCCTAACAGAAAATCCGAAAAAGAGAGGGGTCCACGCGCTAAAGTCGCGCAGAACTCAGAGCAAGTGAGGTGGCCCCCCTCAATTCTCAAATCCTCGCCTCCACCTCTCATCCGCTCGTTCCCCCACCCTGACCTCCTCCGGCGACCGATCGCCGCCGCCATGGGCTCCGACCGCGGGGAGCTCGCGCGCCTCTGCAGCGGCCGCAACTGGTCCAAGGCCATACGCCTCCTCGACTCCATCCTCGCCCGCTCCCCCTCCTCCATCCACGACCTCTGGTACACTACTGCTTCCTCACCTCCCCGATCCGCCCCCACGGGGTCTCTGATCTAGCAGTCTAGGGTTACGGGTTATGACTCGGCGATCCCGAATTTGTCTTTCTCCCCCCTCGCAGCAACCGGGCCTTCTGCTACTTCCAGCTCGAGCTCCACAAGCACGTCGTCAAGGACTGCGACCGCGCGCTGCAGCTCGACCCCGCGCTTCTCCAGGCCTATGTCCTCAAAGGTAGGGACCCTCGCTGACCCCTATGCATCCTCTCGTTCCTCCCCGTACAGTCGTGGATTTGCCTTGCCTGATCTATTCTTGGGGATCAACTGCCACTGCTAGATGTATTTGGGTGTTGATAGCCCATCAGGTTTTGTTAGCGCAACCTGAATGCCTAGGACTCACTGTTTCCTATGTAATTTCATGATGCCCCATGAACCGAAAAGTATAGTAGCTTTATGAGCGTGTATCCATCCCGTGTCTCTGTTTTGCTGTAAGTCGAAGCTTCTAGTTACGATCTCAGAAAATAAACTGTTGCTCATAGGAAAAGGACCCAAGTGTATTCAGACACTAGTCAAACAAAAGTAGAGGCGTGGATGCCATTAATGCACAGCTGATTCAAGCATGGTGTAATTACAAAATTTATGTGATGTGAGCCTTGTGTTACATATGCTACTTTCTCTTTCTGCAATTTACTTTCCTTTTCATCCCCGCGCCTTCCCTCTTTGTACCTCTTCCCATGCCACCGTCCAAGCCTCCGAGTCCGAGGTACACCAATGATCAAAAGAACACCTGATCTTTCTTTTCCAGTGAAGCTTCCGTAGATATCATCTCTATTTCTTTTACATATGGATACCGTTGTTTTGAAGCAAATTTCACCATTAGCTTTTACATCATTATCATTTTTAATCAGGCAAGGCACTGTGCGCATTGGGGAAAAATGAGGAAGCTTTGGTTGCTTGGGAGCAAGGACATGAGATCGCTGTCCGTGACACAATTGACCTGAAACAGTTGCTGGAATTGGAAGAATTAGTTTCTTCTGTTAAAATTTATGAGACGGTTGAGTGTGAAGACGTTGTGGATGCATCACCATGTGATACCAAAGTTGTTATCTCAGAAGATCGTTTTATCAACACATCATTCACTGCAGCTACAACTGATACAAAAACTGTTGTTTGTGAAGAGAACACTGCAAATTCCAAATCTTCATCAAATAGTGATGCACTGTTACCGAACAACAGTAAAGACCATAAAGATTCTGTCAGTCCAGCAAAAGACACCACAGTGACACATCAAACTCCCAAGAAACAGCCAAAGACAGATAAGAAAAACAAAGCAAAAGTTAAAAAAGAAACAAATGGCCAGGCTGAAGATGTGGAGGAGAGAAGAAGTTCCGATGAAACCATAACACTAGATCAAGCACTGTTTGCTACAAAAGTGTCAAAATCATCCAAATCAATAAGTTTGGATTTTCGACTTTCGCGAGGCATTGCTCAGGTATTTTAGATGGACTTGCGTTATTCATATTTTGACCGTTATCACTGAGCTACATCTTTTCAGGTAAACGAAGGAAGGTACGACCAAGCAATATCCATTTTTGATCAGGTGTTGTTTTGGTCTATTATTAGTTTTTCTTGCTTATTCTCTCTAATCAGAAAAGGAACTTGACAATCTGCATTTACATTTGCAGATACTGCGGGAAACTCCAACTTATCCAGAGGCACTAATTGGGAGAGGTACAGCATACGCATTTCAAAGAGAACTGGACTCTGCTATTTCTGACTTCACCAAGGTAGAACTTTTAAATTCAAAACTTCCCCTTTACTTCCGTGTGAAATGACCTTACGATCTTACTCTAATGGCAGGCTATACAATCAAATCCATCAGCTGGGGAGGCGTGGAAGCGGCGGGGACAAGCTCGCGCTGCTTTAGGAGAGTTTGTCGAGGCAAGCTTGCTATATTTGTGTAAACTTCAAAACTAATAATGGTCAAGTCGATAAAGACAGATTATATTTCAGAAAACTCTGATATTGTATGGTAGTAGTCGCATTGTAAGAGCAATACATTAACAAACATGAAGCTATATTCTATTTTATATTGTTATTCTTTTTCTTTTCAGGCTATTGACGACTTGACTAAAGCATTGGAATTTGAACCAAATTCTCCTGATATTTTACACGAAAGGGGTACCTACAGCCAAATCTCATCTTGCCTAATGTCATTTCTCATATATCTCTTGATGAAAACGAAAGGGCAGTAGGACTCCATGATCAATTCGTGCTGCCTTGCATTTTAGTAGTAAAGTGTTATAGGTAGGTTGTTAGAGCACACTCTTGTATTCTGATACCACATACTGGCTCATGGTAGGAATTGTAAACTTCAAATTCAAGGACTACAATTCCGCAGTCGAAGATCTCTCAACATGTGTGAAGCGTGACAAGAAAAACAGTTCTGCACACACTTACTTGGTAAGGAAATGTTTTTACTCCTTATCCACAAACTCCATCCTTTCAAGAATCAAACGGAAATCTTCTCCTTTGCATCAAATTGGCACTTTCTTTGGTGTAAAAAGATGTACTTTCACTATTGGATCCTACTTTGGGTTTAATTTTAGAGTCAACGGTGTTCCTTCTGTACAAACCCTTTCCTTTGTACCTTCGCAATTTGTATTTCATTCCAAGCTAAATTCCATGTTTGAATTGCCTTAGGTTTTGACTAAGCAATCTTAATAAAAGCCATAAGTCCTCGAGGAATTGTTTTCCTCATGAACACATAGTAATGCAACAATGTTTGAATTTTAGTCAGTTCTAAGACGATAACCAATCTTGCTTGCTTCTGCACTCTTAAGTGGCATGCAAGAGAATGCAAAAAATTCAGATATTTGAATGAACGAGCCATTAGCTATTTGCTTCTATCAAGATTCTTTTGCTTTGCTGCTACTTTTGGAATAACAATCTCTGTATTACTGTAGGGTCTTACTCTTTCAGCAGTTGGAGAGTACAAACGTGCTGAAGACGAGCATCTCCTTGGCATAAAATACGATGGGAGTTTTCTGGACAGCTGGGCTCACCTTTCTCAGGTTTATTCCGTGATCCTAGAGATCTGTGTGCAATTTCCATGCCTTCTACTCCCTCCGTTTTTAAAGATGTATATAGACATGCTTTAGAGTGTAGATTCACTCATTTTGCTCCGTATGTAGTCCATATTGGAATCTCTAAAAAGACTTATGTTTAGGAATGGAGGGAGTATATTTCATTTTGTAGGGGTTATAGCTATACCGTTTAAGATCGCTAGTACTCCCTCTGTAAAAAAATATAAGACCTTTTAGATCACTACTTACAGAGGGAGTAGTTTGTAATTTCGTTACTGCATGTGGCAAATTCAGCTGTCGATGTAACCCTACTTACGTTAAAACTACTTGCACACGATAATTCAACTTACATGTAGATTACTTGGTTTGCATTATTCTGATAAGTTGCCAAATTACTGATATAAGACTGGTCTTCTCTGTAACTTAGCAACTACATGCAATCATCATCATGCTACAGGTAAGTGTTATCGAAGAGTCTGGCAGTTGTCCTAGATAAAATCCAGTAAACAGTAGTGTTACTCAAGAATCTAGTCTAAGCACGACTCTTGTTTTAGAAGAGGGGTCACATATACAGTCTTCAGGTACCTTAAATGGGCTTTAGCATAGCTATTTAACTTTCTGTAACAAAGCTTATGTTTGTGTTCTGTATTATACCAGAATCACATTTGTTCTTTGGTAAGGAGCTGATTAATTGCCACTCTGTGGTGTCTTCTGTTGTAGCTTTATCTTGATTTGGCTTATCCAGAGAAGATGTTGGATAACCTCGAGAAAGTTCTTCAAATTGACTCGAGGTGAATTTCAGTGTTCATTATTGTTCATCTTCTGCCTAACTGGACTATTTATTTCCTTTACTCAATTATTTTACTTTCCTAGGTTTTCAAAAGCATACCATCTACGTGGAATTCTCTACCATGGAATGGGTAGGCATAGGTAATTCCTTTTGCTGATACTTATATCTTTATGTTAATATGCTATATAATCTGTGACATATAGATGCCCCCTGTGTCCACCAACATGTGGTGCTGTTAAACTGAAGAAATGTTTTAAGTTGTACAACCTCCATCCCAAATTACTTGTCTTAGATTTGTCTAGATATGGATGTATCTAAAACGTGTCTAGATACATCCGTATCTAGACAGATCTAAGACCAAGTAATTTGGGACGGAGGGAGTACTACATGTTGTCATACATACATCTACATGTTAATGTTTGAGTTAATTCTGTTAACACTTTGTAGTTGTGTTGTCTGTTTATGGCATACATCTGCTTCTTCGAGTATAGTTACTATAGTTTCATCATAATTTATTGAAAAATAGTCATATTTAGTTTTGTCTGCATACTTTTGGATGTTGATATGCGAGCGGGTAAAATATGATGAATGTCATTTTCAAAGTGTTTGGTATCCAGTAGATTAGTTACAGGGACAAAGTGACTCATGGTGTGTTGGGAGCATGAGCTGGGTCTAGACACCACCATATTTGATCTTCGGTACAAGGATAATGAGGTTTATCTTCAGTTCTGAACCTCTACTATGATAAAGCAAGAATTGGAAAAATATTTGTGCTATAAAGAATGGACTCCTACTACCTAATACATGAGCGAGTTGTTCCTGCAGATAGATTGTTTTCTTTGTTAGTGGTAATGACTACAGTGTTTTCAGCTCAAACTGGTAGCTTGCCAATGTCACTCTTAACCCAACTTTGGTTTTGCAGGAGTGCTATTAAAGAGTTATCAACTGCTTTGACACTTGATGCTTCAAGTATTGAGTGCCTATACCTGCGTGCCTCTTGCCATCATGCGATTGGAGAATATAAGGCTGCGGTATGTTGCCCTCTTGTTTAATGAACTAGTGAATTATAATTACTAGCACAATGCTGATGCGTTGCTTTGAAGCCATAAAAACAGATGAGTAGTTAGGTCACTGGCTTAGGAGATCATCAAAAGACGTTAGTGTCCGGCATGTGACAGGCATTAGATTCTCTTATCAAGTGACCATAGTAGGTCCTTTGCAAGATTTGAAGTGAGACAGCATTTCGAATTTTGAAACACAGGATAGACGTTAGTAAGTTGTCTGCACATGATCATGGATCAGATAGGAGGACGAGGCTTATCTCCGTTTTGGAACTACAATTTGTTCGCTCTTATGCTATGATATATGAATGGAGGAATTGGTTGGGAGGAGAACAAAACCAAGAGCATAATCTCGAGTTAGAGTCTCATTTCTGCATTTGTCATTAGTGCCTTTTACAAGAGGGTTGATCTTACATGAAGTAAATGTACATTTGTTTATTTACGTCTTTTGGGAGGTTGCTTGTCCGCATGTGGATAGGAGTGCATTTGTTTATTTATTATACAAGGTTGTTGGTCCCACATGTGAACTCACCACCAACTCCAACCTTTATAGGTATACTCCCTCCGTCCCCAAATTCTCGTCTTAGATTTGTCTAGATACGGATGTGATGTATCTAACACTAAAACATAACTAGATACATCTGTATTTAGACAAATTTAAGACAAGAATTTTGGGACGGAGGGAGTATAATATATATATATATATATATATATATATATGTATATAATATAAATACTGTAATATATAATATATAGGTAGGAAGGATACTTTATTAGAACTACTAAGAATCTTGCTGAGCTGATTTCATCTGCATCTTTTTCTTTTCCATATGTTACTGCTCTTTCTGAAATTCCTAGTTTTATTCATGGATTGCAGCAAATTTAAGACTGTTTATTATTTTATTCCTGATGTCACATCTTTTTCCATTCAAGATCAAAGATTATGATGACGTACTCGATCTGGAGCTTGATTCCATGGATAAATTTGTGCTGCAATGTTTAGCCTTCTATCAGGTACACAGTTTCTTCCTTCTCATTTGCTGTTCTTAATATCAGAACACATAAGCATACTCCGTGATCTGAAAATCTGCAAGCCATGTAAAATGTCAACATGTGAAAGAACATATGTTTTGTTCCAACTAGTACAAAAGCTTCAGCCCCATCCTTCCCTTTCTGAAATCCACATAAGATAACACAGCTGTTACTTATCGCTAACTTGTCAGGCTAAAAATCGCAGGATGTGAAAGGGGAAGGGGTATAAAATTTTACAAACCTTCCTTATCTGTTAAGTTGAAGTCTGTCGAGAGTAATATTCTACCACTAACAACTCATGTATTGTTAGACCTACCAAATTTCCTATCTAGGATTTGATTTACCAGTCCTTTATATTCCAACGTGTCAACCGTCAAATGCTTTGGCAATTTCCCCGGGTTGGATAAAGCGAGAATTTGGACTAGACCTGTTAATCATTCATTATCTTTCGTAGTAATAATATATCGGGGTTTCGAATGAAAGTTTGGTATATTGACTATACAACATTAAGTAAAATATGTCTGACTGATTGGCGTGGCAGGCCACATGAATGGAGCCATTCCCAACCAAAAAAAGGATATATTATCTGAACGCATTTCAAGTAAATTGTACTAAAACCTGGCCTGCTGTCCTTTTTGCTTTTCCAGCGATATTTACATATGTGGGCCTCTTTGTTTTTTAGAAATTTATTTTTTAAGGAATCATACCTAGGTTATTTGATCTGTAGGACTATTAGTAACCTTATGAAATTTTCCTATGGGCCACTATGCAATTTAATGCCCTTTGGTTGATTATATGCCACTTTCTAGGATTGGAGAAGGCTAGGCATGCCATTGTAATCCTGCACATTTGGCATCCTGCAAACAAAAGACTTGTAACATTGAATCCAAAACCAGTGTCTGTTAAGTCATCATTCAGTTTTACAAGGTCCACCTTCTGTTTGTGTAGATTGTAAATATTTATTTGTAGGTATACTTTGCTGCCGTTCTCTTGCAACAACTAGCATAGTGCACTATTGATATTTTTCTAATGCCTGGCTCAGCTCCAGCAGCTTTTATCAAATGCAAATGTTGTGGCTCTTGGGCAGGTTTTAATATTTACTGACTTGCCTTATACTCTTTTATATTTGTATGCTGACCATGATTTTCTTATGTGCTACTTCTTGCAGAAGGAAATTGCTCTGTACACTGCTTCTAAGGCGAATTTAGAGTTCTCTCAGTTCAACATTGATGATGATGTTGACCCACTATTCAAGGTTAACTTTATCTTCAAATCTATCTTACTATAATCTTTGTGGTGCATCAATTAATTTCTTTATGGCAATAGGAATATTGGTGCAAACGACTGCACCCAAAAAATGTGGCCGAGAAGGTATATCGCCAACCACCATTACGGATCTCACTTAGAAGTGGGCGTCTTAATAAGCAAGACTTCAAGTTCACAAAGCATCAAACTAGTCTTCTCCTAGCCGCAGATTCAATTGGGAAGAAGATACAGTATAATTGCCGCGGCTTCTTGCCGAATCAACGCCAGGTATCCTTCCTGGAAGTTCTGCAGATTCTGCTTTGCTGCTTCATCATCAAAATGCTGTTTAAATGTTTAACTTATCTGAGATAGTGAGATGGATGTTGGTAGTGCATCATGGCCTCCTTCCTATGCCTTTTGAATCACTAACACTGTCTACAATTAAGTGGAGTACAATTTTCTTCGAATTGAATGTGACGTTCTTGAAGAGGTTGATGCCAACTGATGGTAAACATTCTTATGAATGTTAAAGAGGGAGTATCGATCGAAGATATATATGCCTTGATTATAGAACATACAAAGCTATGCCTGTTGTTTGGTGCTTGCAGAGGTTGGCTGCCGGTGCACTTGATTACTCTTTTTTCTGCTGTACTTTTTTGTCATAGTTCATATTTTCAGAATTTGATCAAAGCGCCATGCCTTGTTTCATTAGAGTGTGGGGTCAGCTGTTTGATATTTGCGCAAATCAGATCATTCTGTTATTTCAGTTCTCCATCCTCGTTTTATAGTTTCTAAATTCATTCGTCGGAGTGTTCCATATGGCCATATCCTGCTTTGTCATTGTTCTATTTACTGAGGCTATATTTTCCTTTTGTAGTACCGCATGGCTGGCTTAGCTGCTATTGAGATTGCTCAGAAAGTTTCCAAGGCTTGGCGCTTTCTGAGAAATCCAAAGAACAGTGCAAAGTTAGTTAGGAGAAGGGATAAGCATAACATGAGCGTAAACAGGGGAGGTTACTGTAGCACCAGTACTTTATCCGCTGGATCTCCAACATCCAGTCCAAGTGAGGAAAGGGTTTCGTCTGGGATTTCTCTGTCCTGGCAGGATGTCTATAATATTGCTGTCAAGTGGAGACAGATTTCTGAACCTTGTGATCCAGTTGTTTGGGTCAATAAGCTAAGGTGAGCTAAATACTTGCACGAGTGATCTGTTAAACCATTTTCTTGCTTAACTTCTTTTGTGATGTACCAGTGAAGAGTTCAATTCTGGTTTTGGTTCTCACACCCCATTGCTTCTTGGTCAAGCGAAAATTGTTCGCTACTATCCATATTACCTAAGGTTTGTAGACACTCATGATGTTTTACTTTGCTGTTTGGTTATTTGTGGTCAGCCCCTGATAGTCCTAGCTTATTTTCTTTTACATGACAGAACTTTGGAAGCTGCGAAAACCATCATGCTTGACTTGAAGTATGTCAATAATGCAGAGGATCGTGCAATTTTCCTTACAGATATTGAGAAGTTGAAAAAAGTAAGCTGCACAAGAATATGTTTTGAGTGCCATGAGTGCACAACCATATCAATATTTCTCCTTCATGTGAAGTTTGGGCTCATATGCTTATTAGAAGTCAAGCAAACTAATTGTCTTTTAGTTGTATAATATGTCACATTGGAACTAGTGGATGATTGCAAGAGAGAAAGAAAGGTTGTGTAACTTCATTACATCTATATATAAACAAATAAGCCAAATTGTGATCCCCAATCAGCTCTAATATCTCAAGTATAGATTTCCGTTTGGATAAATTTTCAGTAGGTACCTAGGAGTTGATTGATTCTAATATTATGCTTTGTTTGTCAATGGCTTTCTTCCGCCTTTGATGGCTCAAGTGAGAAGCTTACTATATTATGTTCGCAAACTAACCAGTATTTTCATGATAATAAAACCTACAGATAGAAGTTGCCTCATCATGCTCAGATTTGTACAATGTAGTTGGTGAGACCTATTGGGTTGCTACTAGATGTGATAGTATTGCGTTTCAGGGGTAAGTTGCTTGTCTTTATTTGTGATAGCTCCCGTGCCAAACTGCAGCGAAGTACTTGTAAAGAGCATCATATCTTGTGCTTATTTAATAACATAGCATAACCTCTTTCAGGAGGCGCCTTGAAGGGACAAGGATAACTACTCAAAATGTGTAAGCTGTCTGGACACTTTCTCTTTGCTATACCTTCCTGCTGTCCTGCTCACTTGTGATCATGGCATTACAGGGGTAAGACAGGATTTGACTTCGCCATACGAACTCCTTGTACACCATCTAGATGGGAGGAATACCAGGAAGAAATGACCGCAGCTTGGGAGGTACAGTTTAGATTTCTTCTTCTGCTTGTTGGTCGCTGGTTCTTTAGTTAGCAGTACCAAATTGCTTCTGAATATGTTGTATCCTGCGATGCTACAATTTTTGGAGGACCTGTTACTTCACATCAGTTGCAATGGAAAGAGTAAGTTATAATAGACCACATTTGCTTCTAATGATGCTTCTGCAGGCCATTTGCGAGGCGTATTGTAGCGACCCAAACCCTACGCGTGACTCCAATGCACTTGATGCTGTGAAGGCGGCAATATTACGCATGACATATTACTGGTACCAGTCATAACTTGCAACTCACGTCTATTTCCCTGCCGCCAAGTGCCAATTGATTTGGGGTAACTTGCAGGTACAACTTCATGCCACTCTCGAGAGGATCATCGGTTGTAGGTTATGTGGTGCTGCTCGGCTTGTTCCTGGCAGCAAGCATGGATGTGACAGCAAGCATCCCACCAGGCGTTCAGGTTGACTGGGAGGCGATCCTGTCCCCGGATCCTGGCACATTTGTGGACGCCGTCAAGCCCTGGCTGTACCCATCTGTAAAAATGAGCAAGAGCCTGAAAGATTATGCGGATGTCAGCGTTGCTTTCGGCACGACAGGATCGGTTGTAGCGGCCTTGACTTCTGCCGACACATAAGTTATGAATATGCTTTCACAAATGATACAGGTTGCTTTGGTTGTTTTAATTATTTTCTTTGTTTCACCAGGCATAAATTCTAGCAGTGCAGTTTGCTTTCGACTTGCAGTTTAAATTATATGCTGCAATGTTGTAACTTGAACAATAAACTTATTATTTTTCCATTGGGACAGTTTTTCTTTGTAAGTTGTAATAAATAATGTATGGAACATTTGCTTGCCTAAAGGATGTTTATTATTTCTAGTTGCATGAACTGTGCATGCTTTTCTTGCTTGAAAATGTTTTTTCTTTGCTGGAGATGAGAAGGCTCATGTATTATCAATGATCTGTTGCATATTGCTGTATGGAACTGGGGTCAAGTTTTGTTAAACTACAAGGGGATGCAAACCTCACACACTGGTGCATGGATGCGTACGGTCTTGCTGAAACACAAACAAAATGTAGGTAATCCGGTCTTGCTGAAACACAAACAAAATGTAGGTAAATCCGCTGCCTATCACAGAGTTTGCAACTGAAGGGGCACATGCTTGCATGAGGGTGAAATTCAGATGATTACTGGTCTTACGCGGTAGCAGGGGTTCGCAGGTAGGACCAGCAAGGCTCCTGCACATAGTTACTACTCCTGCACATAGTTACGCGGTAGCAGGGGCTCGCACATAGGAGTACATCTCTTATTCGATTTCATGGCAACGATCACCACCTTATCTGCTACTGTTGCTGGTGGAACACTTGAAACATGAGACGAGGAGGCGAGGAAGAAGGTTAGAGGCCATGAGAACTGACAAGGAGGAGTAAGAAGGCGGCAGCCAGGGATGAAGGAGCACAACCGCAGGTGAAATTACAGTTTGTCTAATGTCAAACTGAAAGTGAGGAATTCCCCAATGGGGACATGGAGAAGGGGAAGATGGTGCCTGGCTTGATGGCTAGCAACAGGAAGCCTTATTTCATGCGGCTGCACACAGGCTCGAGGAGATGCTGCATTGGGAAAAACAACCAGAGTGCTGCGCAAAATTAAACGTTGATGGAAGCTTTGTAGCGGCTAGTGGACAGGCTAGAAGCAGCATGGTACTGCGAGGTCATGATGGCTCAATCATCTTCACAGCCTACAGGGAGTTACATGCCTGCGAGTGTGCGCTTGAGGTGGAGCTGGAGCTTGCGATTCACAGTGTTAGAAGGGAGAGACGGAATTGGTGGAATAGTTTGATGTATTGCTTGAGCCTCATGGGCATATATATAGGAGTACATGATCATCTTGGAGTACAAGGCAAGGTAGAATAATATCCTACGCTATCCTATGTTTCCTAAATAAACATTATACTCAACATCCCCCGCAGTCACAACGGTAGCGACGCAGACGATGAGACTGGAGAAGAATTCGAAGGCAAGCCGACGGACACCCCCCACAGTCGTAATGGTCGATGCATCGCGAAAATCGTGGCTGGAGTGGAAACCGACGAGGTTGCTCAAGCAAGGCGGTAGCCCTTTGTGCCGTTTGTCGATGTAGCCGAGAGCGTGGGTGGTGGAGCCGTGGTCGAGGTAGCCATGCGAAGAATGCCGTTTTCGATGTCGAGTTAGGGTGGCCGGTGTCGAGGAAGTCGCCGTGGAGCCGCGGGCGCAAGGGGGCGCCGAGTTAGCATAGGCGCAGTGGTGTCGAAGTAGGGGTGCGCCGGGAAGATGATGTTGTTGACGACGCGTCGCGGCGGGTTTTCCAAGCCCGGGAACACATCGTAGACGAAGGCACGCACCGGTGTTGCCAGCACCGGGCATGCGTAGACGGACGAAGACGAAGTTGACGAAGCGTCGCACCAGGCTTGCCAGGCCCGGGGACACGTCGTGGATGGGGGCACGCATCGGTGTTGCCAGCACCGGGCATGCGTAGACGAGGGACCTGCACGAGCTGTACGCCATGTCGAAGAAGTCAGAGGGCCAGCAGAGAAGAACTCGACGACGGTTGCGGCGTCCATCGGCGCGGGGCCAATGTCACCAACGGTGGTCGGAGTAGACGAAGTGGTCGGGGTAGATGACGGCGACGCCGACGACGGGCTGGTGCTGGATGAAGACGAAGGAGGTGGACGGGCGGCTGCGGCGGCTACGAGGTAGCGACGGCGGCAGCCAAAGAAAAGCGGCGGCGTCGGCTTGATTAGGAGCGCGGTGGCGGTGCTCGAAGTAGGCGGAAAACCCTGACAACGTGACGAAGACCGGTGCGGACGGTGGCGTTCCCGCGCCAAGGAAGACGGCGCGGCACATACCACGGGAGGTCGACGCGCGGTGACGGCGGAGTGGACCGCGGGCCGCGGCGCTACGGCCCGAAGGGGCGACGCAGCGGCGGTGGGCAGATCAGGGCGACGGCGGGAAGACCTCGGGGCGGCGGCGGAGACCGCGGGCCGCGGCGCGATAGCCCGAAGGGGCGGCGCGGCGGAGGAGTGCGGGCCGGTGCAACCGCGGGGACGGCCTCGGGACGGCTGCGTGGACTGCGTGTCACGCTCGCTACGGCCCGAGGGGCGACGCTGCGGTGGTGCGAGGGTCGATGCGGCCACGGGGACGACCAGGAGCGGACGGCCTCGGGGCGGCGGTGGACCGCGGGCCGCGGCACTACGGTCCGAAGGGGCGACGCAGCGGTGACGCGGGTCGGTGCAGCCGGAAGAAGAACCATGGGGCGGCGGCGCTGCGGCCTGACGGGGTGACGCAGCGGCAGCTCGTTGCTCGATCGGTGGGGGGACGCACTAAACTCGGGGACGATCTTCACGGGACCTGCGGAGGCGTGCGCAACCGACGGGCCAGGTCGGCCGCACGACGTAGATGAGGCGGATCGCGGCGGCGGGCGGGTGATCAATCCGATCGCGCGCGAGGTCAGGGACGCCGCTCGGTGGAGATGGGGTGGCAGCGGAGTCTGAGATGAAGCCGGCGACGGCGGGCGGCAGGGCGGCTATGATTGACCGCCGCATGGCGCAAGGCCACCGAATCGGGTGATGCAGGAGTCCCGATCGGAGCAGGACGGTGACGGCCGGCGTAGATCGACGGGCGGGCCGGCGCACGAACGGCGGCGGTGAAGGGCCGCCGCATGACGCGAAGCCGCCGGGTCGGAGCAACCGGCGGGCAGACGCGCGGACGATGCGCGAGGCCGCCGGGTCGGGGCAACCAGCGGGAAGACGCGCGGACGACGCGTGAGGCCGCCGGGTCAGTGAAGAAGCCGGCCGATCGCGCCGGGTTGGAGTAGAGGCGCACGGGGTCGACAGCGGCGGTGGGCGACGCAAACCGATCAAGATTAAATCAGAAAACCAAAAAGAAACCGCCGACCAAGATGACCGGCGGGAGAGAGAAAACCCCGGAGCAAGGGCTGGGGGAAAAGACTCTAGGGCAGCCGGCCAACACGACTGGCGGACAAACCCTAGGTACGGGTGGCGCGGCCGCCGACGGCGGTCATGGAGGCCGACCGCCCCAGGGGCGGTGCGCGGGTGCGGAAGCGGCGGCGACTAGGGTTTAGAACTCGAAAACTGATACCATGTTAGAAGGGAGAGAGGGAATTGGTGAAATAGTTTGATGTATTGCTTGAGCCTCGTGGGCATATATATAGGAGTACATGATCATCTTAGAGTACAAGGCAAGGTAGAATAATATCCTACACTATCCTATGTTTCGTAAATAAACATTATACTCAACACACAGGACTTCGGTGTCGCTAGTGGTTGAGCTGGACTGCTCGAAGGTAGTGGCGATGATCAATGCGACATCCGATGACCGCTCTGAGGTACATGGTGCACGTGCGAGATATCCAGTCTATGATCACTGGTGAAAGGGAGATTGTGTTCAGCTTAGCTAGTCATACTCAGAATAAGAGCATCTACGACCGTGATAGGCAAATCCAGCCCTCTGCGGACACTGATCGATCACGTCTCGAATAATACTATCCATGTCTGAATACCTTAAATTAGAAACCTTAAATCCATATTATTACACGCAACGTAGCGATCTTTAAGAGGAGCTCGTCCAGTCGCCGTGGCCATGTCCGGCGGCCGGCTGCGCTTCCGAGTGTTGGTCCGGTCACCGGCAAGGTAGAGTAGGGCATGAGACACGAGCCAGCTCACTGGACTCAAGGTGTCGCCGTCTTCCATGCCTTACTCTTCCTCGTTGGAGCCGGGAACCCGTTGGGATGTTAGATTGATGATGGATCTGTCCTGGGACGAGCTGGTGACATCTACCACGATGCGGTTGCGGCGCTCGGACCGGTCTACCATACGGGGCACCGGAGAATGCGATTCCACCTCGCCGACGTCCACCGCCGTTGCCGCCGCTTCCCGCGCCCGCTGCCTCACACGGCAGGCACGGCGCGCCATGTTTACGCCGGACGCCGCCCATGGTGCGTCCATGGCCTCGGCACGCCAACGGAGGGGTTGCGCATCCGCCACCACGTTCGGACGCCAGACGGACCGCACTACCTCTGGTGAGGCAGCGACGACTGCCCTAGCGCCGGATCCATGCACCATTTGAGCGGACACAATGGATTCCCGACGGAAGGAGTCAGAGCGCTGCCGTGCACGGGCCTCCTCCCGGGAGCAGCGAAGTGCAAGCCAGACGACCATCTCCTCCTCGGGACCGTGTGAGATGAGCTTGGGGTCGATAGATCTAGAGGTGAAGGACTCGGATCCGCTGCCTGCCATGCTGGACACGACTGGACGCCGCCAAAGACGAGCTTGGATGGTAGAGGTGAGTGGAGTGAAGTGGCCAGGGTTTGGTACGGCGAGCGGATGGCGAGGAATATATGTGGGGTCGGGTGGGCCAGCGTGGGCCGGATCTGCCCCATATTTGGTTGGATATGAGGGGTGCTGGTTAGGCCGGGCGTTTGAGGCGCCCGATTGGGTCAAAATTTCGTGACCGGTCAGTGAGTGGGTGGCCCGCCCGGGCGTTTGAGGAGGGTTTGGGGTGCCCGACTGTAAATGCTCTAAGGGCATCTCCAATGGCAACCGGCAAATTTCCTCCCGCATCCGTCTGCGGACAGGGGGACTAGTCCATGGACACGGATGCGGGAGGCCGCCATCCAACCGTATCATGTATATGTTTGCCAGTAAATTCAAATTCAAAAGTACGTTGATCCACACAACGCATCGGATCACATCCGTGCTAAATCGCATCCCCGATCACAACCAAAAAGAGGCAAATATGCTTAGTTTTTACATGCCTGAATCCAAAAGAACATCAGTCTGGCAGCCCATGCATTTCTGCCCTGCCGGACCAGCAATCCCAACAAGCTGCTCCCCAATCAAGGAGGTGTCGTCGCTGCCACGTAGGCAGCCTCCGCGTCCGTGTCCGCCTCCGTCGCGTCCTCATCGTCCGCCGCCGCCAACTCATCTTTCTGCCACTGTCACATCTACTAGCGGACGGATTGCACGATCATTCTAGCATTGGCATCTAGAGAGTCTACATCAAGGTCAACATCTTGGCGTCCTCCGCATTGGCGGCGATCTTCACCCTCTTTTCCTCAAGTGCGACCTTCCTCTCTTCGATCATGGTCCTCCTCTCTTCAAGTTTGATCTTCTTCTCCGTCGCCTCCATCAACTGTTTGAACCTCTCCACCTTCCTTCCCTCCTTGATGTCCGAACGCCTCACGCATGCCTCCTCCTTCTTCGCCAAGATGTCCTCGAACCTCTCGGTCGGCTTGGCCGCCACAACTTATCGCTTCACCCTCTCCTCCTCCCTCTTCTTGCCCCGTAAATTTCTTCTAACCTTCACGGCGGTTCCTGGGTTGGGTTGGTAGGGTCAAAGGTTTCTTCTCGTTGGCTTGGGCGGCGGTCTTGGCAATGAAAAGGTTCCACTTTGGTTGCCCATTCAACTTCAACAACAATGCATGACGGTGAAGGACTTATTCTTCAACTTGTACACCACACTAGAACGAGTAGGCTACAAAGTGAAACAATGCATATCCGTCTAGTGAGCAACAATACAATACATGTCCGGCTAGTGATCAACAAAAATAAAGCATATCCGACCAGTGATCAAGTTACTTACTCGGTGATTTGTGCACTGCTAGGCCACCGTGCGATGAGATGTTTCAAGTGCCCACAATACTTGGACACAGCCTCTTGGATGGTGTACCATCAATGGTTGAGGGACTTCCACTCACGGTTGCAGATGGCCGCGTAGGAGTAGGGCGCGAAATGCTCGTGTTCATGGAACCATATGTAAATGTTCCTCCAAAAGGTTGTGCCCTCTTGCTCCATGCCATGGAGAGGAACAAGGCTAGAGGCCAACCATGCATCGCACAACAGCTCATCCTCCAGCATGTTGAAGCCTTCTCCTCTACCCTTCTTCTTCGGACTGCCGACTATATCATCCGGATCATCATTGCCTCCTTCATCCTAGCCCTCCCCCTCCGAATGCTACTCTCTGACAACCCAATGTTTTTGTTGTTGTGTGCCATCGCCGGTCTGGGTGTAGGACAACTGCATGCCCGTCTGGGTGTAGGAGTGCTACTGCTGGTAGTTGCTGGACTGAGTGGGATCCAAGTCTTCCACCTACCCATCCTCATAGCCCCCTCCTCCTCCCTCGCCTCCGTTGTGGATAATGTCGAGAATCTCCCTATCTGCGTCGTACGCGGCTCCCCTGCTCTAGGCATTGTAGCTAACAGCGTGCGGGCACCCGTTTGCTCCCCGATCACCAGCCACGCCCGGACGAGCTGCGATGAATAATACTTGGAGAAGAGCGGCGTTAACGTCTATGATGTAAGGCATCGTACTGGTGGGGGTTCCGAGCTGCTTGGCAGTGTAGTAGTATAGAGGCTTGTAAGGCTTCGGCCACAACACTGTCTGTACTGTCGGCGCACCCGTCTACTTGCGTCTGCCACGGCTGCGCCAACCGCCACGACCTCCACGCCCATCTCCACCACCAGGCTCATCGGCGGCCAACAGCTTCTCGAGCTTCTCCTCCTTTGCGGCCTTCGCTTTGACGTCGTGATTTTGCCGCGTCTTCGAGCTTATCTTCCGAACGAGCGTGATGCTAGGAGCATCCAGCACCTTTGCCGGCTCCATCTCTGACATGTTCTCCGACGGTTCCAGGCGTCAGTAGTGGAAGGGAGCAGAGGGTGAGAGAAAAGAGTAGGAATTAGGCGAAGAGTGGCGGGGAATGGAAGAAGAGAGTGGGGGATTTTGGCATGGAACAGCGCGGGATGCTACAAAAGCGCGGCCTCCTCCTTCCTTTTGTGTGGGCTAGGGGAGCGGAGAGTGGCATTTCGCGTGTCGAGAATCCCGCAAAGCCCCCTCCCCACATTTGTCTCCAGTTTGCGGTAGAAACCGCGCCCGGACCGCGCAGTGGACCGATACAAGACCACTGATGGCTTCCGCGGTCCGGACAACACGGTACAGATGGTCGCGGGAGGTTTGTGGGTCGGTGTTGAGATGCCCTAAGGATAGACACAACCTCACTGCCTACTGGAGAAGCACGCTGCCTACCGCGGTCTAGCTAGGATCGGGTACAAATGATGTTGTAAGCAGATCCCATATATCCCCGTCCCATAAAATCGTTTCAAGGGCCACCCGCAAAATTCTTTGCGGTACCGCGAGAGCTCTGACTGGAACACACCATGTATACTCGTATGAACAGAAATTCATATAAATGCACAAAATCAGCTAGAAATTCATATAAATATTCATGTTGCAATAGTTCACATGCAAAATCACACATAATATAAGGGGTAGCAAGTTTGTCCATAGAAATGCACAACCAAACAAAATAAAACATGATCAAAGCCCCATCGACCATGATCAAATCAAGCAACATCATTGTTGCCAAGACCATCGCCACCACCACCGGCCATAGCACCACGATCATCATCTTCATCAACATTGACTGAAGAATGATTACTTTGCTTCCCTAAAGCACTACCATCTTCTTTGGCCAAAGCATCAACATCAACTCCATTGGCCAAAGCACTACCACCCGTTGGGAAACATAGTAGAAAACAAAAAATTCCACACCTACGCACACCCAAGATTAATATGAAGATGCATAACGGGTTGGAATCATGATCGTTACCGTCACCGAGTTGCAGCTGAAGAAGAACGCGTCGGTGTAGATCGTACTTGGAGTCCCTCGAACCATCGATGAACGATCCCTCTTACCCCCCAACGAACAATCCCTCAAACCAAAGACCGAAAGCACGACCTCTCTACTTGGTTGCAAGTGTGCAGCCTTCACGATCCAGCAGCGTTTCGCCGTCCAGAGCTAATCATCACCGGAGAATTAGAGGGAGGAGATTAGAACCACACAGGGTTTCTAGTTATGAGGAAGAGAGGATTAGCCAAGCTCTAACTAGTCAACTAGGACCAACTAAAACTAGAACGAGAAGAACTAGAGGAGGCTCCAAAAACATGTGTGAATAAAAAGCACATATCCTCATGTGTGTGTGTGTGTGTGTGTATATATATATATATCCACTATGGGGGAAAGTTTCCCCTTCATGCGCCGGCCAGGGGCGCCCTCCCAATTTGGCCTCCTTACTTATAGGAAGGGGCGCCTCCCCTCTTGGCCCCTTGTGGCCCAAGATGACTTCCACCTCTTTGCTTTTTAAGGCCCGTTGATATTAAATTAAATGTAAAATAGTTCTAAATATTTTTAGACTATTATATATAATTTTTGACATCCCTGGAAATATTTTCCACCTATATATATCGGCAATACTCGGTATTACGCGATATTCTGAAACCCTTCTGGTGACCCCGAAACGCTTCCGGATCCTCTCGAAACTATTCCAAACATTAATGAAACAATTACAACAATATATTCTCATCACTCCCGTCCTACTAACAGTCATCATATCATGATTGCCTTAAGCTTGTTACCCCATAGGTTCGGTAACCCATAGACATGAATAAAACCGTTTGTTCAATGAACGACAGCAGGACCGTGGGCGTCCATATCGATCCCTATGAGCACATGAATGAATATTCGAGTGAATCTATGGTTATCATATGATGTTCCCTTTGCTTCCCAATACTTCAGAAAACTTGGGATGCATCAGTATCCTCCTGAGTCATCACTATGCTCACTATACTGAATTCCTCGTTACCGGTTTTTTTCTTCTTTCTTGTTATTGCGTTCCATCATCCACATGACGTAATAACCTATGTTTGGGGCCCTAAGAATATATCTGCATCATCAGGCGAGTATATCCCACTCTTGAGATATCCGACCGCTTGTCAAACATTCCGATGAATGTGCAAGTTGTCATTATGATCATCGTGTTAAAGGTGACGTTTGAGCAACCCTAAAGCCCACTGTACGATAAGAAGTGACTACAATACTCTCATGGTCTAAGGAGAAAACTCACATGTTGACTCTCCATGTTATTACAATTAATTACAGGCGACATTAACTCAATTCATAATAGACAAGATTGGGCCGATTCAATATGACCGTTCTTCTAACGTCATAATCTCATTGTTGTTTTAGGATAATCGTTACACTTAATGATATCCGAAGATCCAGAAAACGTGATCACCAACAACACTTGAGCTAGTCCCAGAGGCAAGACTAGGAAACTTTTATTTAACTGTTTATCATTCCACACGTGCATATGAGTTTTCCACTGAACCGCATATTCCAGGATCATAGTAGTTATAGCATAGAATATAAACTCTATAATTATGAATACAGAAATATAAAAATACAAATATTATTGCCTCTAGGGCATATTTCCAACAGTCTCCCACTTGCACTAGAGTCAATAATCTAGTTTACATAGTCTCTTTAGCACCTATGGCTATCCGGTGTTGCTCATGCCTTGCTTTGGTAGAGCCTTCGTCATCGGGTCTGACACATTCCAATCTGTGTTAATCTTGAGAATCTTCACATATCCCTTCTCAACATATTGTCGGACGATGTGATACTTGCATTTAATGTGTCTGGTCTTCATGGGTGATTTTGGTTCCTTTGCTTGAGCAACAACTCCACTATTATCACAATAGAGAGCCATTGGATTCATAACAATTGGGACAACACCAATTTCTTCAAGAAACTTCTTGATCCAGAACGTCTCCTTTGAAGCTTCCAAAGTCGCAATATACTCTGCTTCTTTTGTAGAATCCACAACAGTGTTTTGTTTGAAACTCTTCCAAACAAATGCACCATTAAGTGTGACAACATAACCTGATTGAGATTTATCTATATCAGTCATGAATCTAGCATCTCTGTAACCATTTACAACGAGTTCTTCGTCCCCTCCATAAAATAAGGAGATTATCCTTCATTCTCCTGAGGTACTTAAGAACAGTGATTTATATTTCCATGCCCCTAGTTCCTTAGTTCTGCTCAGTTTTGTCCAAGCCAACTAACTTTGCTCACTTTTCCCCTCCCGACTCCACCACCTGCTCACAGATGGCCAAATGGAGCACTACCGTCCAGTCAATGCCATTGTCCGTTACATCCTGACTAGTGGGTCGGCATGATATCCTGACAGGATGGCAACCTACTTCCTGCGCGAAGTTTTTTAACGCGTAATAGAAGGAGAGAGACACAGCTGATAATAAAAAAGATGTTGTGCAATCGTCAAGGAAACGAGCTTACGTTAAGGCAGGTAGATCCCCCGTGCAAGACTGAACCCTCCATGTTCCCCTCTTCTTTCCTAGCGGCGGGCGGCAGAGCTATCGTTTTTTCCTGTGGCGGATGAGGTGAGTTAATTCGGAACCCTACTCCGTGTCGATTTAGATCTGACCACGATGCCTTTGTTTTCGGATGATTATGAATCTAGATTGTGTGTGTGTGTGTGGGGGGGGGGGGGGAGCAGGTGGGCTGAATGAGATGGAACTGGCATTGACAAACAAAGGGGATTGTGCTGCAAGGGTTGCTACCGTTGATTGGAATTTAGTAGAATTAGATGACCCTACAGATTTGTTCACTACACCAATGGCCAGCAATGAGATGGTATATTTTTGGCATTCCATTAGAAGATAGAGATAATGAGGAGAGGGGGGAATCCATTTTGCCTGTTGATGCTAACAGAGATTCATCCGAAGATGTGGATGGATAGTTGATGAAATATGCTGCAGATGGTGTTGATGATGCACATGATTATGAGATGGTAAATGTCTATGACAAAGAAAACCATGTTAATAAGATGGGGTTGTTACTATTCTCCGAGCTTAACCCGACGCCTCTAGTAAACACACTTTTCTATCCGGCTTCTAAATCCTTACTTTACTCAACATTTCATTTTCCGACCTTTCTCAACCATGCAGGCCGAGTCTCCCTTCTAGAATAAGAAGAGGAAAACTCAAGTGGCCAAAACTAAGACCACACCAGCTCGAAAGAAGAATAAACGAGCTGCTGTGAATGAGCCGGCAACCGTGGGTGAGTCACCGGAGGTTGACGGACAATCAGAGGTAGAACTTGACTCTCTTGGCCATCTCTTTATCGGACTAGCTGACACCTCTTACTCTTAGGGTGACGTTGCAACAAGCCGGGCTGAGGATACTAAGGTAATTTACATCTCTTCCGGCTCAGACTCCTTGCCTCCAAGAAGATAAGGCGGGTCATCTGGAAAGTAAGCTTTTCTCATCTAGATGCTCATTCAGACTTGAACTTTATTTTGAAGAAAACTCAGCATGAGTCGAGGCGCCAAACTTGGAGTGGCGGCTCTGGAGATCTGGTTGCTGGGTTAAGTTGTGAACCCTCTATTACAACCGGCGTAACGAGGTGCCACATAGTCCAACTCCTTCTTTACCCAAAGCCGGCCTTGTCAGGCAGCCACTTAATCCTTCTGACTCCAATTATCAGGAGTCGCCACCGTCTTCTGGAGACTCGTCCTCTACACAACTGCCGGCTTTGGTTATAAATCTAGGGTAAGTAACCATACTCAATTGTTTGATGGCTTAATTTATTGTCATGTGTTTTTGAATATATCAACTTGATCACAGGACCAAAGCCAAGAGCAAGAAAAGGAAGATGGGCGAGTCTTTGATAACCCGCGAGTTCCCTGAGTCAGAGGACCATATATTGGTGACCCCTGAAGCCAACATTGAGAACCCCGAAGATCATCCTGACGGTCAGGGTGACCCGCTCCTGCAGACTAAAGCAATGGCCTCTGAAGCTATAAATGTTGATGCTAACTCGGTGGACAATCTTAACCCACCGAGTCCCGTTCTTGCCTCAAGCCCTGTCAAGGCGACTGAAGCGACTCCCCCTCATGAGAAGAATAACGGAGACAGTGCCATTATTGGGGTGAGTCATAAAATTCCAGAAACCTCCAACGTGCTCACTAAGCACACACCCAAGGATGAAACACCCTTGTTTGAAAAGGGTAAGTCAAAACTTGAGCCACTGAATTACGAGGACTTCAGTGCTGACGAACTGCATGCTGGTTATCTAAGTCGCATGGCTACAAGCCGGGACATGGAGGCCAACTTGGTCAACATGATAAGAAGAAATATGAGGTACACTCAACCTTCTCCTGTTATATACCTTTATGTAGCCCCCAAGTCTTGATCATAGGAAAACTTTGAGTATGTTTAAGACTTTAATAGAAATCCTAGAGCTTGAAGTGTAGCCCCCAAGGCCGGGTTATCATATTAATGATAAGCCGGTTCTTTGAATAGACTCATATTGAAAGAAATACCACGTAGCCCCCAAGGGCCGGCTCATCTTCCTGAAATGAGCCAGGTCTTTCAGTATGATGAAAATTTAAAGAATGAACCTGTAGCCCCTAAGGGCCGGCTCATCTTCCTGAGATTATCCGGGTCTTCTTATACTTTTTAAGATAGAAAAATTAAATGCATTAGCCCCCAAGTGCCAAGTATATCGCTTGCATTCTGCTTGGGACTTCTCCATTGATCTTGAACCGAAATAGCCCCAGGCACAGGTCTTAATATTATCACCGGCTTACATCAACATATGTGAACTAAATTATCTCCTCATTATGCAGGAGGCTTTAAGCATCGCCGAGTCAAACTTGACCGGCTTGAGAAAGGATATTGAAGCTGAACAGGCCCTACAGACCAAGGCAGAATCAAGTCTGCTATCTTCTGTAGAAGATTTAGAAAAAATCAAGGCGGGCTTTGAGACGGAGAAAGAATGCTTTGAATCTAAGAAAACCGCCTTAATCCAACGCGCAGAAGCCGCCGAAAAGCAACTGGCCCCCGTGACTGAGGAGCTGGCTGAGTTGAAGCACCATATTACCCAAATGACCCAAGCCATCTTTGGTAAGTCATCTTTCAAGTAGAGAATGAAACATAAACTTGCCTAGGGATTCATGCATAAATACTAACTCGCCAGACAACTCATATAGATCAAATTCTGTGCAGGTGATAGAACTCGCAACCTTCAAGATAGCATCATAAAGCTAAAAGTTGTATACTCTCTTACGGAGCAGTTATACACTGGAAGCATGCGGACCTTAAAGGCCATAATGGGAAAGAAGGACTTTCCACATTTTATAGAGGATGTGTTGAAGAAACTGTCAACCATCCCAAAACATGTCGAAGAATTGAAGAGATCATCCGCCTAATCTGGAGTCACCACCGCCTTGAGCTGGGCTATGGCGTATTCGCCAGAGCTAGATCTGTCAGAACTGGCTGGCGGGTTCCCGGAATATAATGACGATGGGTCTATATTCGCAGGAGGACTACACTCATTGCGTGAAGGAATCAGGAGTATTGGCGAGTCAGCTCATTGAAAGTATGGAGCTGAAAAAATATCAGCCGGCTTATGATGCCAACAACACGCGAGTTGCAGCGCCCATCCTAATATCATGTGATTTAACTCCGCAACGGCGTAAGAACCTCTTTGCCCCTGACATTGATCCATCTCCTATCCTTCATGATGAAGCCATCTTTGAAGCTTTAATGGATGTCGACTGGACTCAGATCCACTCTCAGATCCGAGAAGCAGAAGGGTCGGTGCAGGATAACCCGGAGGCATCAACCGCTGAAGGTCATCAAGGGGCTAACTCGAACGAGGCCGACTTGCAAGAATAGTTTCATACCTTGCAAAAACTTTGAATTATCTAAGCTCAGCTATAGCCGTGTAATAATTGTAGAAAAAACACTTGGTTGCTCTTGTCGTGCCTTCGTGCACTTTAACTTTTGTGCGAACACATATGACCCGGTGGGTTGAAAAAAATTCTTGGACTTAATGCCTGCTATATATCCTGCCTTGGGTGTTTACATATCCAATAACCATTGCTTGTATCTGTGTCTGATAAGTCGCCTGTAGCAACCTGTAAATGTAGAAACTTCTAACGTCTGCAAAAAATTCTCACCAAGTCATAATTGATGGGAAATAATCCGGCGAGTTATATGCCGACGACTTATAGTCATAATAGTTGATTGATGATAATCAACTCGGGGTTGATAACCCGGCGGCTCATGGCCAAAGAAGGTCAATATTGATCAATGCTAACTCGGAGTTCTTTTGACCCGGCGACTTAAAGTCTTTGCAATAATATGATTAAGAGCAAAAATTCCTGCAAACACAAAAATAAAGAGCAATGTATATATCGAAAGAATTATAAGTCAGCTTTCGAAGCTCGATAAAAAATACCGGCTTTTGGGGCTCGAGTCTTGCTTCAATGAAGCTTGGCATGATAGCCTTGGTTTATCCTCGCTTTTTGTAACCCGACTCTCACATGACTTTAGCCGCCGTTTTAACTTTGACAAGTTCAAGGTTATAAAGATTCACTTGTCAAGAGTATGACGCGTCATCTTTTCGGAGTAGCATCAAGCATACATGCAGGTTTAAGTAATAGTGTGGCATGTTTGCCGGGTCAAGAGGATGAGATAGCTAAATTTGGTGAGTTGGAAGCCCCGAAGTGACCTTATGATCAATTAATGAAAGACTCATGCACAGTATATGAGATGAAATGACAGAGACCCCGAGTTTTGGGGGTGCCGGCTTTATTACATTGATCATAAAAGATATATACAAAATATGTATGTACAATGATTGGAGCCAGTGGCTCAAGTATAATAAGGCCGAAGATGAGCAATGTTCTAGGGCCTGTTTGTATCCTCCTCAGAGGTATGTGATTTCTTGTGTTCACGTATGTCGATGAGATATTATGACCCATTGTTGAGGTTCTTGCTAACCACAAAGGGTCCTTCCCAAGGAGATGAAAGCTTATGCATGCCTGTCTGATACTGAATCAAATGGAGCACTAAGTCGCCCTCTTGGAAAGTCCGACTTCGAACTCTGCGGCAATGATAGCGATGCAGGTCTTGTTGGTAAATCGCCGATCGAGCCGCTGCGAGATCACGTTCTTCTTCCAAGGTATCCAGAGCATTTTGACGCACCGTCTTGTTGTCTGCTTCGACGTAAGCCGCCATGTGCGGGTCTTTAGAATCCCACTTTCCTGAAACTTGCTGTGCCACAAGGTCTGAGTCGCCAAGACATCTAACCTGTTAGTGCAACAAACGTTCGCTTTTGTTGGCCGGACTCATACATAGGTGTGCTGACGATCATACATCTAGCACCAACGTGTAATGCAAGGCCGAGCCAGAGAAACTGCTCTTCATGAGATCAAAGAGCGGATCAAGAAGACCAAGCCAACATACAAGGCAAGGATTCCAAGAGAAGCATCCTTTGCTGGTTAGGCGACGCCGGCAGGGTCGATGTAGTACACGGAAACATAACCAAACCACGCCAACCACACCTCTGGGATGACTGGAGACTGAAGCGTGCGCCCCTCCAAGAAGGCCCAGCAAGCCCTACCCCCGACAGGCACATGCCAGTTACCACCGCTCCATCGCACCTCGGCGCCCGTCACTTATCAATGCGGTGTCAAGACCCCCCAGGTGATTAAGTGGCTCTTACCAAGCACGTGGCAATTTGCTGGAAGGCAGATCAAACCCATTTGACAACCGTCCAAGGGCGTGTCAAGATAATAAGCAAAAGATGGCTAAGCGGCGACATAAGCTTGCCGGGGATGCACCCCCACACGCCACCTAAGGTAGCATTTTGTCCTAAGTGCCAGAGTTAGGTATGATAGTATTGTTGGCTATCTAATCACTAGATAATGACTGTTTTGCGACTGTGGTTACCCCTTGAGCTATAAAAGGAGGCCCAAGTCAACCTAGAGAAGCATTTGGACCATCTCACACTTGTACATGCGTAGCAGCTCTTCCCGTGGCCACCTTGCCGGGCTTGAGCGGTTGCGTGTCGTCATGTTCATCCATCCAATCCACCAAAGTAGGAGTAGGGTTTTACGCTTCTAGTGGCCCAAACCTGGGTAAAAACGATCAGAGTCTCATCGTCATGCTGCATCATGGCCTCCTCTCTTTGTGCTACGTGATCTCTCCCTTGCCGAACCACAAAGGGGCCCATGGCCCCATAGGTGATCATGTCCACCCATGACATCTTTGGAGGCAGCCTCAGCAAGCGCATGTGTCAACGAGCCCGAAGAGACGTTGATGGCCTCGTTTGGCCGCAAACCCACCGGGACCAGCAGCGGGTTCTGGAAGACCGATGGGAGGAAGATGCGAGCGTCACCATCGAGCGATGCCAGAGGCACACCATCAATCCAATAGACGCAATGGCCCAGATGTTGATGAACCCGCGCCCAGTGATGGCGGGTACTTGCCTTACGAGGTTGGGTGCCCTACCTTCACTCATGAGTTGCGGCAAGTCTGTTGGCCATCTGCCCGAGTCTTCAAACCTGAACTGCCAGAAAAACACGACGGAAATTTAAACCCGACAGATTTTTTGAGCATTTATACAATTGCCGTTCAAGCCACCGGGGGCAGAGATGAGAAGGTGTTCTCCAACTACTTCCCTTTGGCAATCAAGCCAAATGTGAGGTCATGGCTGATGCTCCTGCCGGAGAACTCTATTTCCTCATGGGATGACTTGTACAATGAGTTTATCGGTGCCTTTACGGGTGGCCACCAAGAGCCTGGACAAACCAATGACTTGTAGGTCCTTCCGCAGAAGGAAGGGGAGGGATTGCGTAAATACATACAGAGGTTCAGTCGAGTGCACCGTAACATTCCGGAGATACATCCAGCAGCAGTGATTGCCGTGTTCCATTCGAATGTGCACAACAGGAGGATGCGAGCCAAAATGAATGTCCGGCTGCCCAAGACCGTCAACGAGTTATATACCTTGGCGAATAAGTGTGCTCAGGCTGAAGAAGGAAGCTGACTCCCCGTGGAAGAGGTTGGTGTCAAAATCAATTCAGATGATGATGACGAAGCCACTAACCCGAAGAGGAAGAACCGGAGGCGCAATAGGAAACACAAAGAGAAGACAATATTGGCCGTTGAGAGCTCTGGTGATCTTAGTACAGGTAAGAAGGCCAAAACCAAGGCCCCCAGCAAGGGAGCTGCCATGTGCGCTGATTGCCGGGAGGTCGCGGTAGCAGAGAAAGCCGGGAGTTCTGACGGGCCATACTGTAAAATCCACCGCACCAAAGGTCATGATCTCCAAGAGTGCCACCAAGTTGGGCAGCTTGTCAAGAAACAAAAAGCTGAGTATGAGAAGCATGACAGGGAGAGAGGCCAAGAAGGTACCGGCGGGAAGGGCCGTGGTGGTAGAGGAGGCCGCTGCAGCAAGACCCCACAGCAAAAGGAAAAACCTATTAGAGGCCGTGAAAAGAAAGAAGGAGACGATGGGAGTGATGAAGAGGATGAGGAAGAAACCAGCGAGCAAGAGTGCCAAAAGGCAACCAAAGCCATGTGTATTGATTAGGGTGCATCTTTGCACTCCTCTCACCACCAGCTCAAACAGTGGGCACGTGAGGTCAAGAGCCATCTGCAGACTCCCAAAAGCCACTAAAATGGTCCCGCACGCCTATAATCTTTGACGAGGAGGATCACCCTGACCGTACCACTACGGTTGGCTGTTTCCCATTGTTGGTTTCCCCAACAATCTGCAGCCTCAAAGTGTCAAAGATGCTAGTTAACGGTGGGGCTAGGCTGAACTAATCTCCCCTAAAGTGGTTGGCAAGCTGCAAATCCCCGATTGTCGGATTCCGGGCTCCGCAGACCCATGAAAGGTTTGAACTCTAGGGCGTGTGCGAAGAAATCAACCTCTCCAGCCAACCAATCCGTCACCCCACGGTCTATCTCGATGAATAAGGAAGAGAAAGGACTCGGCAGTTTACCTAGGTTCGGGCCACCTTGCGGTGTAAGACCCTACTCCTGCTTTATGGTGGATTTGCCTCACGAGGGGCCGAGGATGAACCAGTACAAGGGAAGAACAACCTCACGAGGTCTGCTCTAGTGAGGGAATGAGTCGACCCCCTCTTTGGTGGTGCCTAACCTATATTTATAGTGGCCTTGGTCCTCTTCCCCCAAAACGTAGCCGGGAAAGGGATCCCACAGTGGCCAATTTGTACGGGGACAAGTAGTACATCTTATCCTGATCAAAGGTGGTCTTCACCTGCAAAGCTTCTGGTCGTGACGCTGCGGTGGGCTCGGTGATGACATCCTTCCTGCTGTCCTGGAGGTCTTGATCTCGTTGCACGAGAATGGAAACCTTTGCCTAATTCCTCGGGACCCCATGCCTGCGCTTGACTCCTTAGCACCAAAGAGGAAACTGGCTCCTCTGCGCCCGCTAGCGCCCGCCTGGCCTTGGTCGACATGGCTTGCATCACCGCAACCTCGTGAGGTTGGGCACCTGCATAGAAATCTCCGCTCCTCAGGAGCAGCCTACGGTGGCCGCTCCCTCAGGAGGTCTTAGCGTCATCCGCCTCGCGATGCTCGGCCCCTCGCGATGCTCGGCCCCTCGCGATGCTCGGCCCCTCGCGAGGGTCTTGTCTTGTTGGTGTTGTGGATGGTCCATACTAGGCTGTCGATGGAGCCACGCCGTGGGCCGCAGGTAGGCAAGTCAGGGTACCCTGGTTCCTAGAATGCCGACAGTAGCCCTTGGGCCCAAGGCGCACTTGGACTTGGCTTTGACGCGAAGGCAAAGGGTAAGGGCAAAGCGACGCGGGCCCCAATAGCCTGCTGGCCGAGCCAATGCGTAGAGCTTGATGGGACGTGGGCGTCTCCACTTCCCCGTGCTACCTCGACAACTGCCCGACTTGACAACTGCCTGGCGCACGCAGCCCAACCATCATTGTCCCATTGCACACTTGGCTTCTGCTTCCTTTCCTTCTCGTGAACTCGCGTCTTCTTCACCAGATCCCATGGTAGCTCGAATCCATCCCGCCTCCATGGCTCCCAGGAAGAAGAAGGTCACGATCCCCCGGCCGTGGAGCCCTCGCTGGGGCTGGAGCGATCCACGGTGATCAACCGGGAGGGGCTGGACAAGGTCCGGCCCGCAATTGCAGCTGATTCTAGTGAGTGGAATGCAACGAAAGTCTGTCCTACCTCCCAGACCTTGGCTGATATGGAATGCACCAAAATCCCTCTTCATCTCCATGCTTGTTTTGCCGGTTTGCTGCCTCCGTTCTCTGATTTCTTCAATGCCATGCTCTCGCACTACCAGATCCACGCGCTGTATCTGGATCCCGGATCCATCGTCCTCCTATCCGCCTTCGCCTTCTTGTGCGAGGCCTTTGTGGGAATTACCCCGTACGTGGCCTTGCTTTGCCATTTCTTCTTGCTCCACTTGGTTGACGGCAGGCAACACTCAGGGTGCATGTCACTTCAGGAGGTGGCGGCGACCGCTGGCTCTGGAATCGACTTCATGCTCCGCCCAGACGCGAGGTTTTTTTGGAAGCAGTGGGTGTATGTGGACGCCACCGTGCTCAGCCCCTGCTCCTCCTCCCATCGGCGCCGGCAGAACCAAGCTTCGGTTGGGGGCACGCGGAGCTTGCCGACAAGCGGCTCGCATGCATCTTGTCCATGCTGGCCAACCTGAAGAAAGCAGGGGTGACAACGACAATGGTGGTGAAGGAATTCGTCCGGCGGCGCATTGCTTCACTCCAGCGCCATGCTCGCCCAATGTGGGCCTTCACCGGCCCTGACAACCCCATAAGGCTCCAGGTGCCTTCTCTCTCTGCAACCACGCTGCGCAGAGTGCTGCTGCTCCTGACTGGTGAGGATCCCGTCGCGCTTCCCCTGGAGGGACGCCCTTTGTACAACTGCCTTAACAGGAAGGCTTTTTCGAGAAGATGCCGTGCTTTGACGAGTGGGGGCTGCTTTCCGAGGGCCATGAGGGGCCATGCGACAATCCCATCCTGGTGACTACCGCGCTTGGAGGCCCTGTGTTGCGTGCTCCCGAGGTGGCCGCGGGGGAGCGGGCACCGCCAAGCGCTCCTGAGGTGGCTGCTGAGAAACAGGCGACACCATGTGCTCGTGAGGTGGCCGCTGGGGGTAGGCGCCACCATGTGCTCCTGATGTGGCGACCCCCAGCCCCGTAGGCGGCAGGGGAGGAGCCCCGCCCACATATGCAGCTGCCATCCCCGCCGTGAAGGGCTGCGCTCCGGCCTGTGACACTTCCCTTCCAAACTTCGAGGGAGCTCGCAAGAGGAAGGGGCTCGGGAGCCACCGTGACCTGGCCCTGTGGACCCTGAAAAAGAGGAAGTGGATAGCTGTGGACGAGTAAGTACCTTGCCCTCCTTGATTCTTGCATATCGCATCCTCTTCTGGCTTTTGCCCCTCAGGATCCCTTCCGTTGCGGGGGCGAGCCCGTCCCGAGCGCAACCTCCGGAGGCCTCCGTTCCAGTCGCATCCCTAGGCCTCTCGAGACGGGCGGCTGCGTGCGATGTGGTGCCTGCACACGAGCCGAGGCCACCCCTGGGGGGCCACATGCCTGCACTCCCGACATCTTTCTTCTGGAGCAACCTCTGGGGCACGGAGGCGGTGCCGAGAGCTCCTCCGTTGGTCCTGCTAGCGGCTGGGCGATCCGTGCAATGGCTCTATATTCAAGCAGGGGGCTGGCCCATGCCGTGCCCCATCCTAGGCCCGGGGAGCGGTCAAGGGAGCTCCAACCCCCAGTCCCCCGCTGGAGATGGGTGAGTCATCACACGCTGCTCAAGCCGACCGGGGCGCGGAGGAAGGGATTGCCTGAGCATTGGAGCTCGCACGCGGGTGCAGTGCCATTTGTCATGACCTTCTCCGGGAAGCGACGAGCGCACTGAGCCATTTCGGGACGGAGCTTGCCGACGTCTCGCACGCCTCGAGGCAAAGGGCCTTCATCTAGCGTGCAAATGGCGCCAGCTAAAAGTCGCTATCAACCTTGGCCGCTTGCAGCACGAGCACACCCGCACGGAGGCAGAGGAGTCTCTTGCATCATCGCGGGAGGCTCGTGATCGTGCCTTGTAGGAAGCCCGAGCATGGACCGACAACGTGACGCAGCGGAGGCGCGCGAGAGGGAGCTCCCAGATTCCAACTCCATCCTTGAGCAGTGAGTCCGAGTGCACATGGCCGCGCTCGCTGCTTCGGCGACTGGGCCGCCCTCGAGCGAGGCGAGGCCTCGCACGCCCGATGACATGCTGGTGCTGGAGGCAGTGGAGCTAAGCCTGGAGCGCGAGTGGCTGGAGGTGATGGAGCACCAAGTGGGCACAACCGAGGATGCCCTTGCTTCTTGGGAGGCGAGGGTCCAACGAGAGGTTGACCAGCAGGTGGCAGGGATCTGCGAGGCCCTCGTCAAGGAATATCGCCAGAAGCTGGAGCTCCAAGAGGCTCGCTTCAAGCAGCGGTGCGTCGAACTGCAGGGCAAGGCCGATGCCCTCGAGGCGAAGCTAGCCGTGGCAGAGCGGCGCAGGAAGGCCGCTGAGGCAACCTGGGCCACTGCTGAAGCCGAGCTTTCCTTCCTTCATCAGCAGGTTGAAGGCATCACGTCCCTCGTGGAGAGAGCCTTGGATGAGGTGAGCCACCACCAAACGCTGCAGCGCAAGTGCTCCTTGATGTTTGAGGACCTCAGGGTCAGGGCCAACCAGGCCCTGGGCAACATCTGCGACGAGAGCATCTCCCGTCCGCACGAAGCCGATGACGCCAGCTACCTCAGCTTCTTGACCCAGGTCGTGGCTTGCCTCGAAGGCGGGGCTGCGAGGGCGCGCCAGCTCCTTGGAGAGAAGAGCCGCGATCTTCTTGGGCACGCGTTCTCGCGTGTCTTCAGCCACCTACTTAGCCTCAATCCCGACTTGGACTTCACTATTGCGATAGCCCCCATGCCCGGAGTGACCCAAGGCATCCTGGCGGCCTGGGTGGACGACCTGATCACGGAACTCACCCTTGCCGACGATGTGGTCGCGCCTGCAGCTGAAGAGGGCGGAGCTGATGGTGACGGTGATGATAAGAACGCTGACGGTAGCGCATCTCGCTAGGCTTGTATTTCCTTGTTTTCCTGTCAAGACTTTAAACATGACCCCGCGGGGATGCGAAAGCATTTTTGGAAGAATTTTTCCTGTGACGTATTAAGTGATATTTGCACTCCCTGTTGTCGTCCTTTCTTTACTTTTTGCGCTCTCCTAACCCGAGAGTAGGGGTGAACGCCGTTGTCGTGCGCGGCTGTGGTGCCTGATTTAAGGCTCAGGAGGGGCCGCCTGTTGAGGGTCCTGGGCGATGTGCGCCTGCCAGTTTGCTTGAGAGCACCTCGCGAGGATCCATAGAGGTGTGTGTTTGCGGGCAAGGCCACGACTGTTGTGGCCTAGGCCATCGGGGCGATTTTAGCACCGGCGTGCGCACCATGCCCAGCTCCCGCTTGCGTGGCGCGGTGGGGCGAACCACGGGCGTCCGCCATCTTTCGCAAAAACGGAAACCAAACGAAGGAAAAACAACTAGGACAATGAAGAACCAGGAACACCCCCTTTTTTCAATAACAATGCAAAAGTTGCAAGTTTATTTCAAGAAACAACAGATTCGGCTACAAGAGGAGGCAAAGAAAACGACCGTGTCCGGCGCCTATGCTAGTCTTCTATTCTTCCCCCAGCGCGGAGCATGGGGCCTCCACTGGGTGTGGGCATAGCCATTGGGGGGGGGGGAGTGTCGTCCGCCAGCGCGGAGCATGGGGCTTTCACTGGGACGTGGGTGGGAGCTCCCGTGAGGCTCAAAGGCAGCGCTCAGGAGACTCCGGGGCATGTACATCCCCACTTATTATTACGTGAGTGTCACGAGCGGAGACTTGAGGGGTGCTTCTTGTCCCCTGGGTGGGGACCCCGCCCTGCACATGCCCCAACCATCGTTGGGGCGTCCGAAAACTAGGACATGACATACGGGTAAGGGACTACGCGGGTGGTGGTCAGGTGTGTGCAGGCCCTCGATCAGGGAAGGGCTCGCCGGCGCCTTCCCTGGTGGAGGACCCACTTCTTGATGGCATGCGCCACCGCCGTGGTGGCGCCCTGCGTCTCGCAATGCGGGGGACCCCTGGCACCGGGCTTTCCCCCGCGCGACCTCCCGACGTGTGATGACCCACAAGTATAGGGGATCTATCGTAGTCCTTTCGGTAAGTAAGAGTGTCGAACCCAACAAGGAGCAGAAGGAAATGATAAGCGGTTTTCTGTAAGGTATTCTCTACAAGCACTGAAATTATCGGTAACAAATAATTTTGTGATAAGGTAATTCATAATGGGTAACAAGTAATAAAAGTAACTAAGGTGCAGCAAGGTGGCCCAATCCTTTTTGTAGCAAAGGACAAGCCTGGACAAACTCTTATAGAAAGGAAAACGCTCCCGAGGACACATGGGAATTATCGTCAAGCTAGTTTTCATCATGCTCATATGATTCGCGTTCGTTACTTTGATAATTTGATATGTGGGTGGACTGGTGCTTGGGTACTGCCCTTCCTTGGACAAGCATCCCACTTATGATTAACCCCTCTCGCAAGCATCCACAACTACGAAAGAAGAATTAAGGTAAACCTAACCATATCATGAAACATATGGATCCAAATCAGCCCCTTACGAAGCAACGCATAAACTAGGGTTTAAGCTTCTGTCACTCTAGCAACCCATCATCTACTTATTACTTCCCAATGCCTCCCCCTAGGCCCAAACAATGGTGAAGTGTGTCGACGTTCACATAACACCACTAGAGGAAAGACAACATACATCTCATCAAAATATCGAACGAATACCAAATTCACATGACTACTTATAACAAGACTTCTCCCATGTCCTTAGGAACAAACGTAACTACTCACAAATCATATTCATGTTCATAATCAGAGGGGTATTAATATGCATAAAGGATCTGAACATATGATCTTCCACCTAATAAACCAACTAGCATCAACTACAAGGAGTAATCAACACTACTAGCAACCCACAAGTACCAATCTGAGGTTTTTAGACAAAGATCGGATACAAGAGATGAACTAGGGTTTTGGTGCTGGTGAAGATGTTGAAGGAGATTGACCCCCTCCCGATGAGAGGATCGATGGTAATGACGATGGTGACGATTTCCCCCTTCCGGAGGGATGTTTCCCCGGCAGAACAGCTCCGCCGGAGCCCTAGATTCGTTTCGCCCCGGTTCCGCCTCGAGACGGCGGCACTTCGTCCCGAAAGCTTCCTTATGATTTTTTCCAGGGCAAAAGACACCATATACCAGAAGATAGGCATCGTGGGGCTTGCAGGTGGCCCACGAGGCTGGGGGCGCGCCCAGGAGGGTGGGGCGCGCCCTCCACCCTCGTGGACAGTGGGTGGCCCCCCTTGAAGGAGTCCTCGGACAGCCAGACTATTAACATGAGCCGGACTGTTGGGCTATGAAGTTACAAGACAGAAGACTTCTTCCCGTGTCCAGATGGGACTCTGCTTTGTGTGGATGGCAAGCTTGGTGATTCGGATATGTAGATTCCTTTCTCTGTAACCAACTTTGTATAACCCTAGTCCCCTCCGGTGTCTATATAAACCGGAGGGTTTAGTTCGTGGAGTCAATCATAATCATAGGCTAGACTTGTTCGCCTCCCAACCATTTACCTCAAGGGTAATGTCAACAATAATGATTTATGAAAACCTACATCCAATTGTATATATATACCAGGATCTTTCCAACACATAGTGCTTGACAAAGGATAAAGTGTAAAAAGGAAAGGTGAAGATCAGCATGACTCTTATATAAGGTAGAAGACAAAAATAAAAGATAGGCCCTTCGCAGAGGGAAGCAGAGGTTGTCATGCGCTTTTATGGTTGGATGCGCAATATCTTAATGCAAAAGAACGTCACTTTATATTGCCACTTGATAGGGACCTTTATTATTCAATCCATCGCTTTTATTTCTTCCATATCACAAGCTCGTATAAAGCTTATTTTCTTCACACTAATAGATCATACATATTTATAGAGCAATTTTTTATTTCTTGCAACAATGACAACTTACTTGAAGGATCTTACTCAATCCATAGACAGATATGGTGGACTCTCATGGCCAAACTGGGTTTAAGGATGTTTGGAAGCACAAGTAGTATCTCTACTTGGTGCAAAGAATTTGGCTAGCATGAGGGGGAAAGGCAAGCTCAATATGTTGGATGATCCATGACAATATAATTTATTTCGGATATAAGAAAACATAATCCATTACGTTGTCTTCCTTGTCCAACATCAACTTTTTAGCATGTCATATTTTAATGAGTGCTCACAATCATAAAAGATGTCCAAGATAGTATATTTATATGTGAAAACCTCTCTTTCTTTATTACTTCCTATTAATTGCAACGATGACCAAAACTATGTTTGTCAAATCTCAACAACTTTTATTCATCATACTCTTTATATGTGAAGTCATTATTCTCCATAAGATCAATATGATCTTTTTGTTTCTTTTTATTCTTTCTTCTTTTTATTCCCTCAAGATCATAGCAAGATAGTAAAGCCCTCAACTCAGAACTAATCTTTATTATATATAGCTCACGGACTCGATTACATAGATAAGGATCAACACAAAAACTCAAAGCTAGATCATACTAAACTTTATTCTACTAGATCAAGATATAACCAAAAGGATCGAACTAAGAAAAAAGGTAAAGATAGAAGTGTGATGGTGATACCATACCGGGGCACCTCCCCCAAGCTTGGCAGTTGCCAAGGGGAGTGCCCATACCCATGTATTTATGTCTCTTTCTTCGGAGGTGGTGATGATGGAGTTTTTGATGATGTAGGCTTGTCATCCATCTTCCAAGGCATAGGCTCACCATCATAGAAGGATGACCGAGTCTCCGGGATCCTTAAATCTGCAGCCAAACTCATCCTCTTGAATTTATATTTATACTCACAGTTTTGGTTTTGCAGGTCATAGATTTGGGCTTGGAGATGCTCAATCTTCTTGTGAATCTTGAAGATGGTCTCCCCAATGTTCTTGGCATCCAGCTTGTGGTTGTTGGTGAACTCCGCGATCATCATGTGGTTGGCGTTGGGTCCGCGTTCCACCATCCCTTGGCACTTGAAAACTTATTGCTCCATTGCTTCGAGTCTTGTCTCCACGCTTCCGTTCCTCCTTGGTCCCTCAACATCGCGGATGTGCAACACCCTCTCACGCATCTCAATGGTTTGAGGGTGTTGCAGCACCTCCGCGAGGTAGGGGTTGACGACCTTCTCGAAAAACTTGTCCTTGGGGGCGCTTGAAGACGTCATGGTGATCTAGATCTGTCAAAAAAATAGCTCGAAACAAAAGCAGAGGATTTTTTCATGGTACGGTGGTCAAAACCTTCGGGAGATTATATAATGATTTTTTACAGACCAAAAGAAGTATCGTGCAATAAAACGGAGTCCAGGGGGCACATGAGGTGCCCACGTGGCAGGGGTGCGCGCCCTCCACCCTTGTGGATGCCTCGTGTCCTTTCTGGACTACTTCTTATTTTCCTATTTTCTTAAATATTCCAAAACAGAGAAAAATTGCTATTAGAACTATTTTGGAGTCGGTTTACTTACCGTACCACATACCTATTCCTTTTCGGAGTCTGAAACGTTCTGGAAAGTGTCCCTTATGTACTCCTCCGGGGTTATGGTGTCAATAAACATTTATGGGATTACCTGAGATATAATGTTTGATTCTTTGACCGTTCACAACCTTCGGATTTGTGCCTTCGACATTGTTGATTTTTATGGCACCGGAATGATAGACCTCCTCGATAACGTAAGGACCTTCCCATTTAGATAGAAGTTTTCCTGCAAAAAATCTTAAACGAGAGTTGTATAGCAAAACATAATCACCTACATTAAACTCACGCTTTTGTATCCTTTTGTCATGCCATCTTTCAACTTTTTCTTTAAATAGTTTGGCATTCTCATAGGCCTGGGTTCTCCATTCATCAAGTGAGCTAATGTCAAATAGCCTCTTCTCACGGGCAAGTTTGAAATCATAATTGAGCTCTTTAATGGCCCAATATGCCTTATGTTCAAGTTCCAGAGGTAAGTGACATGCTTTTCCGTAAACCATTTTGTATGGAGACATACCAATAGGATTTTTATATGCAGTTCTATAGGCCCATAATGCATCATCAAGTTTCTTGGACCAATTCTTTCTAGATCTATTAACAGTCTTTTGCAAAATTAATTTAAGCTTTCTATTACTCAGTTCTACTTGACCGCTAGAATGTGGATGGTATGGAGATGCATTTCTATGATTAACTTCATACTTAGCAAGCATTTTACGAAAAGCACCATGAATAAAATGTGAACCACCATCAGTCATTAAGTATCTAGGGACTCCAAACCTCGGAAAAATAACTTATTGAAGCATCTTAATAGAGGTGTTATGATTAGCACTACTAGTTGGAATAGCTTCTACCCACTTAGTGACATAATCAACAACAACTAAAATATGTGTATACCCATTAGAGGAAGGAAACGGTCCCATATAATCAAAGCCCCAAACATCAAATGGTTCAATAACAAGTGAATAGTTCATAGGCATTTCTTGACGTCTACTAATATTACCAATTCTTTGACATTCATCACAAGACAAGACAAACTTACGGGCATATTTGAAGAGAGTAGGCCAATAAAAACCAGATTGCAATACCTTATGTGCAGTTCGATCTCCCGGGTGATGTCCTCCATATGCCTCGGAGTGACACTTGCATAGGATCTGTTCCTGTTCATGCTCAGGTACACAACGTCTAATAACACCATCTACTCCTTTATAAAGGTGTGGGTCATCCCAAAAGTAATGTCTTAAATCATAGAAAAACTTTTTCTTTTGTTGGTATGTGAAACTAGGTGGTATAAATTTAGCAACAATGTAAGTAGCATAATCATCATACCATGGAGCAGTACGAGAAGCATTTATGACAGCTAATTGTTCATCAGGAAAGCTATCATCAATAGGTAGTGGGTCATCAAGAACATTCTGTAACCTAGACAAGTTGTCTGCAACGGGGTTCTCAACTCCCTTTCTATCAATAATATGCAAATCAGATTCTTGTAGCAAGAGAACCCATCTAATAAGTCTAGGTTTAGCATCTTTCTTTTCCATAAGATATTTAATAGCAGCATGATCAGTGTGAATAGTTACTTTAGAATCGACAATATAAGGTCTGAACTTATCACAAGCAAATACAACTGCTAAGAATTCTTTTTCAGTAGTAGCATAATTTCTCTGGGCAGTATCTAGAGTTTTACTAGCATATTGAATAACATTTAATTTCTTATCAACTCTTTGCCCTAGAACAGCACCTACAACATAATCACTAGCATCGCACATGATTTCAAAGGGTAAATTCCAATCAGGTGGTTGAACAATAGGTGCAGAAATCAAGGCTTTCTTAAGTATTTCAAATGCTTCTACACAATCATCATCAAACACAAAAGGAACATCTTTTTGTAAGAGATTAGTCAGAGGCCTAGAAATTTTTGAGAAGTCTTTAATGAACCTCCTATAGAAACCGACATGACCAAGGAAACTTCTTATACCTTTGATGTCCTTAGGACACGACATCTTTTCAATAGCATCAACTTTAGCTCTATCAACTTCAATACCTCTTTCAGAAATTTTATGCCCCAAGACAATACCTTCATTAACCATAAAGTGGCACTTCTCCCAATTCAAGACAAGATTAGTTTCATCACATCTCTGCAAGACTCTATCAAGGTTGCTTAAGCAATCATCAAAAGAAATTCCATACACGGAGAAATCATCCATGAAAACCTCAACAATCTTTTCACAAAAGTCAGAGAATATAGCAGTCATACATCTTTGAAAGGTAGCAGGTGCATTACATAAACCAAAAGGCATACTGATACGTCTCCAACGTATCTATAATTTATGAAGCATTCATGCTATTTTATTATCTGTTTTGAATGTTTACGGGCTTTATTATACACTTTTATATTACTTTTGGGACTAACATATTAACCGGAGGCCCAACTCATATTGCTGTTTTATTGCCTATTTCAGTGTTTCGAAGAAAAGGAATATTTATGAAAGTGGATTTGGAAGAGTGTCAACTTTATTTAGTGATGAATCCACTATTTCGGAAGAGGTTCCAATTGATTATGAGAACAAAGTTGCTATCTATGATGATTATTGTGATGACTTGTATGCTATTAAGAATAATGATAACCATGAAACTTGTCATCATGATTTTAGTTTTCAATTGGATTATGCCTCACATGATAGTTATTTTGTTGAGTTTGCTCCCACTACTATTCATGAGAAGAATTTTGCTTATGTGGAGAGTAGTAAATTTACTATGCTTGTAGATCATGAAAAGAATGCTTTAGGTGCTTTTATATTGTTGAATTCATTTATGATGCTACTGAAAATTATTATTAGGGAGGAACATATGCTTTTAGGAATTGCAATAATGTCAAGTTTCCTCTCTATGTGTTGAAAATTTTGAAGCTATGCTTGTTTTACCTTCCTATGCTAGCTGATTATTGTTCCCATAAGTTGTTTCCTCACAAAACCCCTATGCATAGAAAGTGGATTAGACTTAAATGTGCTAGTCATATGCTTCATGATGCTTCCGTTATGTTTCAATTCTTATCTTTTATGTGAGCATCATTGTCATCGTCATGCCTAGCTAGAAAGGCATTAAAGAAAAGCGATTGTTGGGAGACAACCCAATATTTATACTCACTGTTTTTGTGTGTTCACATGATTATGCTACTGTAGTAATCATGTTTTATAGCTTTTGTTTCAATAAAGTGCTAAGTAAGACCTTTAGGATAGCTTACAGTGATAGTTGTGTTGATCCTGCTGAAAATCAGAAACTTTTGCACCCAGTAAATTAGTTTTTATAATTCACAGAAACGTGATTCTGATATGATTATTTTTGCTCTGTATTGGTACACAAATTTATTAGGACTTCCTAATTTTGTAGAATTGTTGGAGTTCCATAAGTATACGTTTGATACAGATTACTACAGACTGTTCTGTTTTTGACAGATTCTGTTTTCTATGTGTAGTTTGCTTATTTTGATGAATCTATGAGTATTATCGGAGGGTATGAACCATATAGAAGTTGGAATACAGTATATATTACACAAATATGAATTTATAATGAGTTCATTACAGTACCTAAGTGGTGGTTTTATTTTTTTATACTAATGGAGCTTACGAGTTTTCTGTTGAGTTTTGTGTTGTGAAGTTTTCAAGTTTTGGGTAAATATTCGATGGACTATGGAATAAGGAGTGGCAAGATCCTAAGCTTGGGGATGCCCAAGGCACCCCAAGGTAATATTCAAGGACAACTAAGATCCTAAGCTTGGGGACGCCCCGGAAGGCATCCCCTCTTTCGTCTTCGTCTATCGGTAACTTTACGTGGAGCTATATTTTTATTCACCACATGATATGTGTTTTGCTTGGAGCATCATTTTATTTTGTTAGTATTGCTTGATGTTATTTAGAATAATGTTTTTCATCTTTATTTTCAATAAAAATGTCAAGGATAGCCTTTACCATGCTTATTTTGCTAGTATACATGTTGCCGTTTGAAAACAGAAAGTTTACCGCTGTTGCAAAAATTCCCTAGAAAAGTCAGAGAATGGTATAATGTTGAAACTTTTTGCATATTGATCTCTGATAAATCTTCTACACCTTAGTATTTTTGTCATAATTTTTGGAGTTAGGGAAGTATGATGAATCTTGCATTCTTTACAGACTATACTGTTTTGGCAGATTGCTGTTATGGTTGCGTTGTTTGCATATGTTTGCTTGGTTAATGATTCTATTTGAGGATAGGAGTATTAAATATGCAGAGACATTTGGTATGAAATGTTGAATAATAATTTTTGTGATTTGTTACAGTAGAGAATGATAAGGTTTTGCATTGGTTTATACTAACTTATCTCACGAGTTCTTGTTGAGTTTGGTGTGGATGAAGCTTTTGATAAAAAGAGAAACCATGATATGAGAGGAATTAAGGAGACACAAAAGTTCAAGCTTGGGGATGCCCAAGGCACCCCAAGATAATATTTCAAGAAGTCTCAAGCATCTAAGCTTGGGGATGCCCCGGTAGGCATCCCACCTTTCTTCTTCAACAACTATCGGTTAGTATCGGTTGAACCTAAGTTTTTGCTTCTTCACACGAGTGGTGCTATCCTTGCAATGTCATTTTATTTTGTTTTGCTTGCTGCTTGATTACAATACCAAGACCTGAAATTCTTAAATGAGAGAGAGTCTTCACATAGTTACATAATTATTTAGCTACTCACTGATTTTCACTTTTATCTTTTTGGAGTAGTTTGTCATTTACTCGTGTGCTTCACTTATATCCTATGAGTAAATGGTTGAATGAGTTGAATGCCATAAATCTGAAATTATATGTTTCATTTGCTTATCCCATGGGGAGTAAGTAGAGGTTGTAAATTTATTGAAGGTTAGCGAGCATTGGATTGGTCATTTGAACAATTCATGAAAGAATATTGAAGGAAGAGAGATTTCACATATAAATATAATATCTTAGACATCTTCTATAATTGTGAGCACTCATTAAGTATGACATGCTAAAGAGTTGATGTTGGACAAGGAAGACAACGTAATGGGTTATGTTTTCTCACACCTCAGTTAAAGTATATTGTCATGGATCATTCAAACATGTTGAGCTTGCCTTTACCCCTCATGCTAGCCAAATTCCTTGCACCAAGTAGAGATACTACTTGTGCTTCTAAATATCCTTAAACCCAGTTTTGCCATGAGAGTCCACCATACCTACCTATGGATTGAGTAAGATCCTTCAAGTAAGTTGTCAGCGGTGCAAGCAGTAAAAATTGCTCTCTAAATATGTATGATCTATTAGTGTGAAGAAAATAAGCTTTTTATACGATATTGTTATGGAAGCAATAAAAGCGACGGACTGCATAATAAAGGTCCATATACAAGTGGCAATATAAAGTGACATTCTTTTGCATTAAGATTTTGTGCATCCAACCATAAAAGCGCATGACAACCTCTGCTTCCCTCTGCGAAGGGCCTATCTTTTACTTTATGTCTTTTACTTTATGCAAGAGTGAAGGTGATCTTCACCTTTCCCTTTTTCATTTTATCCTTTGGCAAGCACCTCGTGTTGGAAAGATCCTGATATATATATATCCAATTGGATGTAAGTTAGCATGAACTATTATCGTTGACATCACCCAAAGGTAATACGTTGGGAGGCAACACTATAAGCCCCTATCTTTCTTAGTGTCCGATTAAAACTCCATAACCATTAGTATTGCGTGAGTGTTAGCAATTGTAGAAGACTATATGATAGTTGAGTATGTGAAGTTTGCTAAATTAAAGCTCTGACATAGACCCTTCCTGAAAATAAGATGAATTGTAATTGTTTGATGACTGAGAATGAAGTTTGCTAGTTTTCAAGAAAGTTTATGGTCTATGGTTTAACATGTGAATTGCTTGTTACTTGTTCGTGAGAAGTTTTATGAGATGAACTACTGTTATGACATATAATCATGCTAGAAAAGGTGATTGAAATTATCATCGATCAAACTTTTGCACCTGCTAGCATTCACACTTCATAAAATTCTTTCTTTTATCATTTACCTACTCGAGGACGAGCAGGAATTAAGCTTGGGGATGCTGATACGTCTCCAACGTATCTATAATTTATGAAGCATTCATGCTATTTTATTATCTGTTTTGAATGTTTACGGGCTTTATTATACAATTTTATATTAGTTTTGGGACTAACCTATTAAACGGAGGCACAACCCATATTGCTGTTTTATTGCCTAGTTCAGTGTTTCGAAGAAAAGGAATATCAAATGGAGTCCAAACGGAATGAAACCTTCGGGAGCGTGATTTTTGAAATGGACATGATCCGGGAGACTTGGAGTACAAACCAGGGAAGCTTCAAGGAGGCCAGGATATAGGAGGGCGCGCCCACCCCCCTGGGTGCGCCCCCTGTCTCGTGGGCCCCTCGAGGATCCCCCGACCGACTTCTTTCGCCTATATATTCCCATATGCCCTAAAACCATCGAATACGAAGATAGATTGGGAGTTCCGCCGCCGCAAGCCTCTGTAGCCACCAAAAACCTCTCGGGAGCCCGTTCCGGCACCCTGCCGGAGGGGGAATCCCTCACCGGTGGCCATCTTCATCATCCTGGCGCTCTCCATGACGAGGAGGGAGTAGTTCACCCTCGGGGCTGAGGGTATGTACTAGTACCAGTCTTTAAGGATATGAGAACACTTGATGTATGTCTTGCCGTGTTTATCTGTGGTGACAATGGGATATCACGTGATTCACTTGATGTATGTTTTGGTGATCAACTTGCGGGTTCCGCCCATGAACCTACGCATAAGGGTTGGCACACATTTTCGTCTTGACTCTCCGGTAGAAACTTTGGGGCACTCTTTCAAGTACTTTGTGATGGTTGAATAGATGAATCTGAGATTGTGTGATGCATATCATATAATCATGCCCACGGATACTTGAGGTGACAATGGAGTATCTAGGTGACATTAGGGTTTTGGTTGATTTGTGCCTTAAGGTGTTATTCTAGTATGAACTCTATGATAGTGTAGTGACCCGACCTCAGACGGTCAAGTCTTTGTGCTTAAGTGTCATCCCTGGATCGGTATGCTGACACACAGTACTCAAGGATTTATAACAGAGGTAAATCACATGTATAAAGTAACGTAAATACTATTACCTCAATCCAAATAGCGGAAGTAACAAGGTTGTGGATTCCCATCAACACCAATGGCAAAGTTGAGTGTAGAAATCGTAACCCTAACGCATCACTTACTCGTCATAACAAATCCTGCAATATGAGACGTTGCAGCCATGTAGGTCAGTACATTGAATGTACTGGCAAATTCACACCATAGGATAAATGATGAACAATAGCTATTACTACATGCATATTTGGCTGGTGGTAAGCTCTAAGTTTATTTTTGCATAAAGCCAATTTTTCCCTGCATCAAAGGAATATATTTTATTTAACTACCAAGTTTGTTGAAAACATTGAGAAGGTTCCTCCAACTCAATCCCAAATTAATAATCATCAACCCAACAAATTATTTAAGTAACGTGATGAGATCAACATGATAATCCAAGAACTAGATACTCAAGATGTCCATAACCGGGGACACGGTTTATCACGATCAGTTTGTACACTCTGCAGAGGTTTGTGCACTTTACCCACAAGACTCGATCTCCTCCGTTGAATTTCTCACACTCCATGATGTTTGAGAAACGGATGACCGAGACACAGTCTTTCAGAAGCATTAACTCTCTACTCCGGGTAGACAGTACCACCTACACCCCCTACATATGCTAGTCTACCTCTTCAAGAGCTCACGCAACATACTCAACTATGCCAGAGCCCATAATGGCTTGTGGCTGCACACGGAAGTTTCTAGCATGAATAATCTTATGATGCCTTTGAGCCTGGGTGGCGGTCCATAGGAAAATCACACAGAACCCCGGGATTTCCAAAAAAACAGGCAACACTGGATAACCCAGGTGCCTCAATCCACCCAGATGTGTATTAAAGTAGACACCTTAAGTTAACCATTAGTTAACAATCTCACATCTGTCATGGATCACTCAAACCCAATCCACGTCTACGAGGATAGCATGGCAATATAAGCATAACGTGGAAGTAAATCCCAAGGGTTTGGTAATAAACAGGGCAATAGGTTCTACCTCATCAACTAGTTCCCAATACCCACATATTATCAACTCCTAACCATGCAATGTTTGAGGGTTGAAACTAATGCATAAAAACTGGGTATGAAAGGGATATGATCAAAGTGTGAACTCGCCTGTACTGTTGATGAAGATGCTTTGCACTCAAGATTCTGATAATTCTACTCGTCACACTCCGGTCAATCTATCGTAAGCAAGCAATAGTAACCACACATAAGCAATCACTCAAAAGATCAGAAGATCGAAAAGGACGATTTTCGGAAAACATCAAAACCAAGCGAATAACTCTTGCAACATCAATTTCTAACTGTACCAAAATTATGTGAATTTGGCCTTATCAGAAAGTTTAGGTCAAGAGCTTCGATTTGCAAAAAGAATCAACTCAAACGGAGTTATAAAACTCGAGTTACGATCAAACGAAATTCAAATACTAAACTGTTTGAATTCAAATTTTAAAACTTTCAAAAACATGTTTAAGTTGATTTACTGAATAGAGTTGGATCATAACTGTAAGTGCATCTAGTGCCCCTTAGTGATTTTGGTGTATTGAAGACTTATAGGTTAAGGGACTGATGCGTTCGTGAGTGTACACAGGTCTATAAGTCTATGAGGAGTTTGATATTTACAGAGAAAGTCGACCCCTAAAAATGAAGTTCTTCGACTGAAGACTTTGATATTCTGAAGACTTTCTGAAGACTTTGAAAGTGAAGAAATTGGTGTGACCTTGAAGACTTGATATTTATTTGAGGAACATGAAACATTAAGACTTTTGTTTTCGTAGTTTCATTTTCTCTTTTTTGAGTCATAGGAAACACCGTACTGTTAAAGGGGGTCGAGGAAATACTAAGGAAAAATTTCCATGTGATGCTCAACTCAAAATCCTACACCTACCAATCCCTTCGAGTGAAGCCATTGGAAATCTCATACAGTTCAGTCAATTCCTTCAGTGACAGAGACGCAGTTCTTCTAGTCACTGAGGACTTTGCTCTGACTGAGGAGTTAGGAATTCGCCAGTGCGAATTGCCTACACAGTGAGGAACATGATAGCCCTGAGGAATTTGAGAGTCAAATTTCCGACCGTTGCTGTGCTGCGCGCCGGCTGTTCCAAAATATCTTATCCACCTAACGGTCATATCATTGAAGGGCATTTATGTCTTATCATGTCGGGCTGCTCCCTAGGCTATAAATAGCCGCCCCCTACAACCACTAGCTGGTTGGCTGCTCCGAGAGAACTTGACACTTGTCATTTGAGAGCAACCCATCCTCCGAGGACTTTGAGCAAAAATCATCAAGTGAGGAAAATCCAAAACCAAACCCCCACAAACCCAAAGTGATTGAGCATCACTGAAGAAATTGATCCTGCGTGGATCCGACGCTTGTTACCTTTGAAGACTGTGCTTCTTCCAGACGGTTAAGCGTCAAGGTCTAGAGCATCCAAGAGGAATTGTGGATCGCCGAGTGACCAAGTCTGTGAAGGTTTGGAAGTCACCTGAAGACTTACCACGAGTGATTGGACGAGGTCTGCATGGCCTTAGTTCAAGGAGAATACGGTGAGGACTGGGTGTCCTGAGCTGCATGCTCAGTGACTGGGTGTCCGGGACTGCGTGTCCTCGAGTTTAAATACTCAGCTGCTCCAACCAGACGTACAACTGAGATAGCAGTTGGAACTGGTTTACCAAATCATTGTCTTCACCAACTAACTGGTTCTATCTCCTCAACCCTTTCATTTCCTCATTACTGTGTTGAGTGTTTGTTCATATCTGTGCTTGAAGACTTTGACTGAAGACTTTCTCAATTTCCTCAGTTCAATTTCTTCAGTCTGTTTGTCTTCATCTTGTGTTATCCTGTGATTACGCTTTCTGTACTCTGTGCTAGTCTTCATTTCATCATGATGACCATGCTTGTATCCTGTTATGCTTACTTTTGAGTACTTATTCCGCTGCAAGTAGTTCTTCGCTAAGAATTTCCTCACCAGCAAATTCCTCAGTGAAGAATTCATGAAAATCGCCTATTCACCCCCCTCTAGTCGATATAACGCACTTTCTATAACTAAGAAGTGGGCGTTGGTTTCGTTGGATTCGGATACACGAGTAAAAAGTAATGAACGTTTAAAGATTAGGGACTAATCTATGAAGAAACTAATTACATACGGGTCCCTGGCCGAATTAAACAAAAAAACTATCTAATGAATGTTTGCTGCCGAACGCTTACTGACGAAAACTGTTCGCTAAAGAACCCTAACTAACGAACGTTCACACGAAAAGAAAAATAAAAACATTTAAAATAAAAAAACAAACGAATCAGGATTGTTGGATCCAGATCCAACGGACGGGAGGCGGCGGTTACTGCGGCGATTGCCGGCGGCGTGGAAGAACGGCGGCGGCGACTCGGATCCGGCCGGGGCGGCGGCTTCGGCGGCCCTCTGGCTCGACGGAGTGAACGGAGGGGTGCGGCGCGGGGCGGCGGTGAGGTGGGTGGTGGCTACGGGGGTCGGGAAGGTGCGAGGCGGCAGCGAGGAAGCTCGGCGGCGGCGACAACTCCAGCGCGGCGGCGGCAGATGCAGCGGTGGCGGCGCGAGGCGCGAGGAGGAGAGGGCGGCGTCGAGGTCTAGCTCCTTTATAAAGGGCGCGGGGGGCGAACGACGGCGGATCGGCGCCGGACTCTGGGTGGAGTCCCGGTCGCACACGGGGAAGAAGGCGGCGGCGGCTTGGGCCGGCTGGCTGGGCTTCGGCCCAGTTGGCCCGGTTCGGAGAAGAAGTTTTTTTGTTAAAAAAAACAATTAGCAGACAGCAAAATAAAATAAACCATACAAAATAGAAATATACTATAGGCATGTAATATATCAAAATTTTGAGAAAAAGATTTCCTACAAGATGAACATTTTTCCAGCTTCTAATAAAATCCACCCAAATTTAAATATAGCAAAGAGTGCTACTGCTCTAATAAAATCCAACAAAAATTATTTCAAAAATACCAAAATTAATTCAAATTTATTTCTCTCCAATTTTCTGATGTAGGGAATCATTTTACCCTATTTTCCATATATTTTATTTTTGGAGAAAAAATAGTTTGAATAAAATCCAAATAACTCCAATATTGAAAATAAATTCAAGAGAACTTTGAATTTTAATTCTTTTAAAACTTCCAACACATATTTCATATATTTTGAAGAAGTCGTATTATCTTCTATCGTGAAAATCATTGAGTTGCTTAAAGTTTCTGAATTTGAAATATTTCCAAATAAGATTCAAATCTTTTCAAATCCCTTTTCATTTATTTATAAATGGAAGAAGTCATGTTATTTTCTCTCGAGGGTTTTGTGATGAAAAGAATTTGAATTAAAGGAGCTCATAAAAGCAAAATGAAAGTTTGGGAAAGTGCTTTTATCCCCTCTCATTTAACTTTCAAAAATTTGAAAATTTACTCACTTTCAGTCAATCAACCACACCACAATCAAACAATCAATCAAAACTATCTATTTATTATAACATTCCAAAATTTAGAATTTTGGGATGTTACAAACCTACAACCCTTAAAATGAATCTCGTCCTCGAGATTCGAAGAGGCTAGCAAGAAATAGGTTAGGTTTGGGGTCTTCTCAAAATCCATCGATCATCTCAGGGGTCTGGGGTGCTACCACCCTTAGAAACATTGTTACGGTCCCATCACTACTCATATACTCCATCCTTATTCTTGACAGGGCCGGTCTTCTCAGATCTTTAGTATAATTCCTTCCCTGGCTCTTCCGGTAGTGGCATAACCTCTTCCTCAATTCCTCTGTCCTTTCATCTTGATAAGGTTATTCCATGACTGGGTCTTCTTAGCTGACGGGTCTGCGCCAATACTAAATAACTATCGGTATCTCCTAGTGGTCAACAATTTATGGTTTCTCCTGCAGGAAATGGGTCTGGGTTGAACCTCACCATATATCCTACGATTGGCAACAACTGCCTTGTACAAGGGAAAAATACTTATACCATTCTAAGGTTTAAACAAGGTTTTGATCGTCGTCGCTCTACTATAGGTAAGTCACTCAGATTTACCATCCCATATAGCAGAGGTGAATAATAAGAGTAAGTCGGTATGGTGATCAATCCATCCCGCACCCAAATCATTACCTTGTATATGATTCAGCGAATCTCGCAATCTAACACTCGGTCATCCTCACAAGCATAGCAGAATTTCTCTCATCAACGAACCAAGTTCGGATAATCCATTGATTCTGCAAGCCAGACAAACAACTATCGTTCCTTCACAACTCTCAGGTTTTGCGTTGCTCCTATATAATCGTCGGTTGATAAAGGCATATCTTCTTCCAGGGTTTTTCCTTCAACAAGAGTGTGCTTTCTTCTTGGCAGGTCCTGGGGCCTGTGGGTTATGGCCCATCTCATCACTTGTAAACCTTAAACTCATCATCGGGGCAACTGATCACTATTCCAACTTCCAGCTTCCTAGCATTCTTAAATCCATCTAATTGTACTGTCTTCCTTCCTTCTATTGGTACCAAACTAAGACGTGATTACATAGACTCATCCTGGAGTTACAATTGCTCCATATTATCAACATTATATCTCCTTTATATCAATAGTACTTCATCCCTTCATACTCTTGGGGTATCCCACATATCGAGATAAAACTCGTACTTAGTTTGTCCAAGGTCCACTCCGTGGAACAATCATTATCCTTTTTAGGGGTCAAATCTCCTCACAGGGTACTACCACCTTTAAAATGCTCCAAACTTATCCATAGACCATATTTCTCATATCCTCGAAATTGGTCAAAACCTTTCTTCATAGAGTAAAATCCAAATCAGTACCAACGATGCTAACTTTATTGATTACTCAAAGTATTACAATTTCCTGCATTTCCATTACATGCCTCAACGATGCTAACATGAAGCGTGAAGACTGTTGTTTTCGTAGTTTCATTTTCTCTTTCTTGAGTCATAGGAAACACCGTACTGTTAAAGGGGGTCGAGGAAATACTAAGGAAAATTTTCCATGTGATGCTCAACTCAAAATCCTACACCTACCAATCCCGTCGAGTGAAGCCATTGGAAATCTCATACAGTTCAGTCAATTCCTTCAGTGACAGAGACGCAGTTCTTCTAGTCACTGAGGACTTTGCTCTGACTGAGGAGTTAGGAATTCGCCAGTGCGAATTGCCTACACAGTGAGGAACATGATAGCCCTGAGGAATTTGAGAGTCAAATTTCCGACCGTTGCTGTGCTGCGCGCCGGCTGTTCCAAAATATCTTATCCACCTAACGGTCATATCATTGAAGGGCATTTATGTCTTATCATGTCGGGCTGCTCCCTAGGCTATAAATAGCCGCCCCCTACAACCACTAGCTGGTTGGCTGCTCCGAGAGAACTTGACACTTGTCATTTGAGAGCAACCCATCCTCCGAGGACTTTGAGCGAAAATCATCAAGTGAGGAAAATCCAAAACCAAACGCCCACAAACCCAAAGTGATTGAGCATCACTGAAGAAATTGATCCTGCGTGGATCCGACGCTTGTTACCTTTGAAGACTGTGCTTCTTCCAGACGGTTAGGCGTCAAGGTCTTGAGCATCCAAGAGGAATTGTGGATCACCGAGTGACCAAGTCTGTGAAGGTTTGGAAGTCACCTGAAGACTTACCACGAGTGATTGGACGAGGTCTGCATGGCCTTAGTTCAAGGAGAATACGGTGAGGACTGGGTGTCCTGAGCTGCGTGCTCAGTGACTGGGTGTCCGGGACTGCGTGTCCTCGAGTTTAAATACTCAGCCGTTCCAACCAGACGTACAACTGAGACAGCAGTTGGAACTGGTTTACCAAATCATTGTCTTCACCAACTAACTGGTTCTATCTCCTCAACCCTTTCATTTCCTCATTACTTTGTTGAGTGTTTGTTCATATCTGTGCTTGAAGACTTTGACTGAAGACTTTCTCAATTTCCTCAGTTCAATTTCTTCAGTCTGTTTGTCTTCATCTTGTGTTATCCTGTGATTACGCTTTCTGTACTCTGTGCTAGTCTTCATTTCATCATGATGACCATGCTTGTATCCTGTTATGCTTACTTCTGAGTACTTATTCCGCTGCAAGTAGTTCTTCGCTAAGGAATTTCCTCACCAGCAAATTCCTCAGTGAAGAATTCATGAAAATCGCCTATTCACCCCCCCTCTAGTCGATATAATGCACTTTCAATTGGTATCAGAGCAAGGTACTCCCTTGTTCTGTGTGATTTTGGTTTAACCGCTTGGATTTTTAGTTATGTCGACCGCAGGTATGATCAAGGTCTCGGCTGGGTGTCCTACCTTTGATGGGACGGACTACCCCTACTGGAAGAACAAGATGCGAATGCATCTTGAGGCAATTGATAACGATCTCTGGTATGTTGTGGAAAATGGTGTTCCCTCTGTCTCACCCTCACTGAACGCTACCGATGTGAAGAGATTCAAGCAACTCGATTCTCAAGCGAAGAATATCATATGTGGTCATCTGAGCAAAGGACAATATGGAAGAGTGAGTGCTTTGGAAACTGCTGAGCTTATCTGGGATAGGCTGTCCAAAGTAAATGAAGGAGTCTCAACTCAGCGTGACTCTCGAGTTGATGTTCTTCGGAATCTCTTCAACCACTTCAAAAGACTCGACAATGAAAATGTCCAACAAACCTTTGATCGCCTCACTAACATCTCAAATGAGCTTCAAGTCCTCGGTGCCACTGACATCACTGATCATGAGGTGGTTAAGAAACTGTTGAGATCGCTTGATTCCTCATTTGATACTCTGGGACTGATGATACAAGAACATGCTGACTACAAGTCTCTTGATCCTGCTGATATCCTCGAAAGGCTAAATACTCACGAGTTCCAGCTTGATGAAATGAGAGATCTCTATGGTTCGAGCTATGGCGAACCACGTGCCCTGAAGGCCAAGGCTGTGTCTGACTCTGAATGTGAGGATTCTGGTAGTAGCCTTGGTGATCCTGAAGAATTGAGCCAGGAGCTAGCACTGCTCGTGAAGAAATTCCAGAAGTTCTCAAGATGTGGCCGCTTTGGGAAATCCTCAAGAAGTAGTGATTCCTCATCCAATGACTATAAGAGAAGGCTGTGCCACAAATGCAAGAAACCTGGTCACTATATTGAAGATTGTCCTCAGTGGGAAAAGGAAATGAAGAAGAAGAAATACAAGGATTACAGTTCTGATGATGCGAAGAAGAAGAAGAAAACGTCAAAATCTTCGTCATCAAAATCCTCGAAGTCTTCATCTCACAAGAAGAGCAGCTCCAAGAAGGCTCGGGCATTCATTGGCAAGGAAATGGACTCTGAAGCTGAATCTGAGGAAAATGATGAAGAGGAGGCGTCTGAAGAATCTGAATCTAGTGTGGCGAGTCTGGCCTTCGCTACTACTTTCGTCAGCAAGTCCATCTTCAACACTGAAGAAACTGATCCCACCGACAAGCCTGATGAAGATAATGATGGCTACGCTCCCACCTATTGCTTCATGGCGAAAGGTGCAAAGGTACTCCAAAATGACTCCTCTGAATCTAGTGAAAATGAATCTGATGAGGATCTCAAGCCCAGCTACTCTAAACTTGCTAAGATTGCTGTAAAACAACAACGGGCTTTTGAAAAGGTTCAAAACATGCTAGACAAAAGTGATGATATGTTGGGTGAAGAAATGGATCGCACTAAAGCCCTGACTGAAAATCTTCAGAGACTTCAGTCTAGGTTTGATAACCTTCAAAGTCATCATAACACTCTCTTATCTGATCATGAGAAACTTTCTTATGAATTTCTTCAAGAAAAGCAAGATCACGAGAAGCTTTCTTCTGAATCTCTTCAAAGAAAGGAAGATCTTGAAAAGCTGAGAGTGTATTATGAAGATCTTCAGAAGGAGCGTGATTCATTACTAGCTCAACAAATCAGCGCTTCTCAGGAAGAATTTGTTCCTCCATGCTTAAAGTGCATTGAATGTGAATCTGCTAATTCTTCACCTGAATGTTCAAATGCTTCAACTGTTACAAATTCTTCACTTGCCTCTGCTATCACTAATTCCTCATCTGAGGACATTGCTAGTATCACCGACAATGCAGGGCTGAAGGAATTGTACATGACAGGCATGTACAAAAGCCTCAAAGGGCATCAGACTCTTTGTGATGTGCTTAAAAAGCAGATCCTCAACAGAAACCCTAGGAAAGAGGGTATTGCCTTTGAGAGGAAACTCAATGCTGATGGAACATATTGGAAGCCTGAGCAGTACCCCAAAACCTCATGGGTTGCTGCAAAGGGACCTCCAGTTGAACCATCTAACTTATCTGGCTTTACATGTGAATCTCCTCATTCTTCTGATGAGTCATTTGACTCCAACTATAAACTGTTCAAAAATCAGAATGGTGAAGTATTTGCTAGATATGTTGGCACTAACTGCAGGAACGGTTCCCCTATGAGGAAAATCTGGGTTCCCAAAAGTTATGTTGAAAGTCTTCAGGTGAATGTCCTCATGACACCACCTGTGAAGAACAGGAACCCCAGATCAAATTCTTCATATGGACCAAATTCTTTGTATGGATCCAAGTCCTCATACGGACCAAATTCCTCACATGGATCAAATTCCTCAAAAGGATCAAAGTCCTCATATGATTATCATCGTGCAAACAACTCTGTCTCGCAGGGTAGAGCTAAGGGATATGAATATGTGCATTATTCTTCAAACCATTATGTTCATAAGTCCTCGAAGAATTTCTTTGCTTATTCATATGCTTACCCTAACCCCTCTTATGTGAAACGAACTGGTTTGGCATCTTTGCCACCTTTCTCATATGGTGCTCGCAGAGTGATGAATTCTTTGCCACCGCTCCAGATGTGGGTGGTGAAGAAAAAGAACTAATCTCTTCTGCAGGGTCAGGTCTCCAGATGTGCTTTAACGTCTGAAGAATTTGCTGGGGACCTGACAAAATTGCCTGAAAGGACGCAGGCGAATCATGATGAAATGAACTTTCATTTCACACGTCCTCATACTGCAATATCTGTTTACTGCTTGATGAAACTCATCTGATGAACTTGATATCATATTCTTCACTGATGAAGCATATGAGATTGTAAGCTACACTAATTCATCTGCAGGATGATCAACCCAAAACTACTGAATGGGTCCTCGATAGTGGATGTACGAATCACATGACTGGTGACAAGAATCTATTGATGGATGCTCCCTTATCACCGTCACCTCTGAAGCATATCATCTTTGCTGACAAAGGCAAAAGTCAGGTATTGGGTCTTGGTAAGGTTGCAATCTCTAAGGATAAACACATGGACAAAGTCATGCTTGTTGAGTCCTTAGGATACAACCTCATGTCAGTCTCAATGCTTTGTGATCTTGATATGGTTGTTGTCTTTGGCAAGTATCGCTGTGTTGTGATTATGGAAGCTGACAATTCCAAAGTCTTCGAAGGCTTTAGGAGAGGAGATTTGTATATTGTTGATTTCTCTACAGGACCACAACCAGCCGTGTGTCTACTTGCAAAAGCTTCAGATGGCTGGCTATGGCATCGACGATTTGGTCACGCAGGCATGAGGAATTTGCACACACTTGCAAAGAAGAAGCATGTCATTGGCATTGAGAATGTCAAATTCCTCAAGGATCACTTATGCGGAGCCTGTGAAGCTGGAAAAATGACCAAGGCCAAGCATCCAGCGAAGACTATCATGACCACTACCCGTCCATTCGAATTGCTTCACATGGACCTCTTCGGACCTAATCATTACTCAGCAGTCACTAATGATGCATCTCTATATGGTTTTGTCATTGTTGATGATTATTCTCGATATACATGGGTACACATTGTTACTTACAAACATGAAGTGCAGGAAGTCTTCAAACGATTTTCCTCGAGGGCTTCAACCAACTTTGGTGTGAAGATCAAGCACATCAGAAGTGACAATGGAACTGAGTTCAAGAATTCCGGTCTTGATGCCTATCTTGATGAACTTGGTATTACTCATGAGTTATCTGCTCCCTATACTCCTCAGCAAAATGGCGTCGTGGAGCGCAAGTACAGAACTCTTGTTGAGATGGCTCGCACTATGCTTGATGAATACAAAACGCCTCAGCGTTTTTGGATTGATGCAATTGATACTGCGTGCCACATCATCAACAGAGTATATCTTCACAAATTCTTCAAGAAGATGGCCTATGAACTCCTCACTGATAAGAAACCCAATGTGAGTTATTTCAAAGTCTTCGGTGCTAAATGTTGGATTAGAGATCCTCACCACAACTCTAAATTTGCACCAAAAGCACACGAGGGTTTTGTGCTTGGTTACGGAAAGGACTCGCACACCTACAGAGTCTTCAACATTGTTCTTCACAAGATTGTTGACACTGTAGATGTGCGGTTCGATGAAACTAATGGCTCGCAAAGAGAGCACCTACCTTCTGTGTTAGATGAACCAGCACCTGAGGATTCTATCAAGTTCAAGGCAACTGAGGATGTCATTCCTACTGAAGAATCTGCTGAAGAATTCATTCCTGTTCATGAAGAACGTCGAAGTGATGCACCTGAAGAACATGATGAGGAAAATGGTGCTGAAGAAAATGCTGATCAAATTCCTCAGCGACAACCAGCTCATCCTCGCGTTGCAAAAAAAGTGCAAGTGGAGAAGATCATCGACGACATTAGTACACCAGGTCCTCTCACACGCTCAAAAGCTTCACATTTATCTAACTTTTGTGGGCACTATGCCTTTGTCTCTATCACAGAGCCCACTAAGGTAGATGAAGCATTTCTGGAGCCGGAGTGGATTCAGGCTATGCAAGAAGAATTACATCAATTCGAGCTTAACAATGTCTGGGAACTGGTCAATCGTCCAGATCCTCGCAAGCATAATATCATTAGCACAAAGTGGATCTACGGCAACAAGCAAGATGAAAATGGCCTTGTGGTGAGGAATAAGGCTCGACTAGTAGCTCAAGGCTACACACAGGTTGAAGGAATTGATTTCGATGAAACTTTTGCACCTGTTGCTAGACTTGAGGCTATTCGCATATTACTTGCTTATGCTAACCATCATGATATCATCTTATATCAAATGGATGTGAAAAGTGCATTCCTCAATGGTAAGCTTGAGGAAGAAGTATATGTTGCTCAACCCCCAGGTTTTGAAGATCCAAAGAATCCTGACAAAGTCTTCAGAATTAATAAGGCCCTCTATGGACTCAAGCAAGCCCCTCGGGCGTGGTATGATACATTGAAGGAATTCTTCGTGAAGAATGGCTTCACACCCGGTTCACTCGACCCTACTCTCTTTACTAAATCTTATGATGGTGAACTGTTCGTGTGCCAAATATATGTTGATGATATTATCTTTGGCTGTACTGACCAACGTTATAGTGATGAATTTGCCTATATGATGAGTGAAGAATATCAAATACCTATGATGGGAGAGTTGAAATTCTTCTTAGGTCTTCAAATTCGTCAGCAGCACAATGGCATATTCATATCTCAGGAGAAATACCTCAAAGATGTACTGAGGAAATTCGGCATGCAAGATTGCAAAGGCGTCAAAATTCCTATGCCCACAAATGGCCATCTATGCACTGATGAAAATGATATTGACTTCGATCACAACGTATACCGCTCCATGATTGGTTCTTTATTGTACTTATGTGCATCTAGGCCAGATATAATGCTTAGTGTTTGCATGTGTGCCCGATTTCAAGCTGCACTGAAGGAATCACACCATAAGGCTGTGAAGCATATTCTTCGATATCTAGCTCACACACCAACACTAGGATTATGGTACCCCAAGGGCTCTGCTTTTGATCTCATTGGATATTCTGACTCTGACTATGCTGGTGATCGTGTGGACCGCAAGTCAACATCTGGCACTTGTCATTTCCTCGGACGATCTTTGGTCTGTTGGTCCTCGAAGAAACAGAACTGCGTATCACTGTCTACTGCTGAAGCTGAATACATTGCTGCTGGCTCTTGCTGTGCTCAACTGCTTTGGATGAAGCAAACCCTCAAGGACTATGGCGTCAACGTGAAGAATGTGCCTCTCCTTTGCGACAATGAGAGTGCCATCAAGATTGCTCACAACCCAGTTCAGCACTCGAAGACAAAGCACATTCAGATTCGTCATCATTTTCTTCGTGATCATGTGTTGAAGGGCGACATCTCCATCGAGCACGTGAAGACTGAAGAACAGCTAGCCGATATCTTCACTAAGCCCTTGGATGAGAAGAGATTTAGCAAGTTGCGGTGTGAGCTAAATATCTTAGAATCTTCGAATGTTCTTTGAAAAGGACACACATCCTAACACTTATGCAAAATTGATGACTTAGATGTGCAACACATGAAGAAACGTTTTTCTTCAATCAATGAAGAATAACACTCTAAGTGTGAAGAAATTAATGAAGAATTTGATTCTCAGAACCCTACGACAATTGTACGCGGTGTCTGAAATCATCATTCTTATACGGTGGGTCACGCCACCACAAAAAGTTGAAAATCTTCAATTTGAGTTTTTCCTCATTCTTGAAATTCTTTAGTTTTTCAAATTCTTCAACTTTGCAAAATCTTCACTGTTTCCGTCATTTTTCTTCATTGGCTATATATATATATATATATATATATATATATATATATATATATATATATATATATATATATATATATATATATATATATATATATATATGAGTTTATGTCCTCTACAGCATTCACTTATGGCTATTTCTTCATGTTGCTTTTCTGCTAAGTGAATGTGATCGGACCCTTCCCCCTCTATGCTATACTCAACCCAATCTATTCACAAATTCTTCATGTGCATTCTATTTGAAACTCGTTCAAAATCTTCACTGTGTCCTTGTCAGCTGAAGAAATTGCGAACGAAACTTTAAAACAAATCTTATCCAGATTTTCGATTTTACCGCTCAAACCGTTCCGCATCCCACGATGCATTATTATATTCACCCACGATCTTACACGATCTCATATACACAGTACGTGGGTGACACATGTCGCGTGAAGGAGAAAGGGCAGGGGCATGTTCGTCCCAAAATCTTCGGGCGAACAGTTTTTCACCGTGGCTATAAATACCCCTCTCCCCTTCCTCACTTCATTTACTCCGCTCGATCGCTATCTCTCGCTCGAGCTCCTCAAACCCTAGCGCCGCCGCTAATCCATCATCGCCAGTGAGGAAGAGCTTTGCTGCCTCGACCTCGTCGCCGTCGTACTCGCGCCGGTTGCGGAAATCTTCACTCCGCCGCCGCCGTAGCTGTTTCCCTCTGCCAAGTTAGGGCGTGGGAGATCTAACCTGACAAACTTCACCTCTGTTCATCTCAGTTCGTTGTGTTCTTCACTTCGTGTAATTAAAAGTTACTTTTATTACTCGCTTTGATTCTCAAACTTTCCTGAAAATCTTCAAAGGTGTTTTATTCTTCAAATCTTCACACATATGAACACCTCACACGTTGTATGTTCTTGATCCATTTCTCTAAGCAATCATTTTCTTCAAGATTCCTCAATTGTGTGGATCTTCGATCTGTACAACTCTGGAACCTAAGACAAAGAACGCTTAGTGAAATTCCTCAAGGCTCATCTGGTCAAATTCCTCAAAACTTGTCTTTTCGAAAAACCTTCTGAGAACGCATATGACCTCTCCAAATTCCTCGCACCTACACTCTGTTCACAGGTACTCATGTCCGCTGCTGAATCACTAGGTTCTCATCAACTTAACTCATTTGCAGTGTTCCTCGAAGAAAAACTCCATACTTCTTCAGAGTGTTCAATTGTTCAAATTCCTCATCTGAAGAATTGGCTGAAGGAAAGAGACCGCAGAAAGGAGGAAAGAAGCCTAAGGTCATGACTGCTTTCGAGATCCCTGATGAAATATATGCTGGCTATTGCACACCTGATAAATCAAAATTTGGGAAAGAAACCAAAATCAGCGCAAGGTGCGCATACAGAAGATTGAACGGAGATGGGCAAGAGAATGGAGGGAGTACAGATATGTGACTCCAAAGTATATGAAGAAATTTGCTTTAAATCCTCCATGCCCAAGAGCTCCATTGGCACCTGGCCAAGTAGCTGATCCCACTAGCATCAAAAGTGGTGAGGACTTTCCTGAAGAATGGGCTAAGCGCCAAGCCAAATTGGCAAGACAAGCCAAGGAGGCAGTGAAGAAATTCAATGAGGATTCTGCCACTGCTGCTGCAACTGAGGCCTCGGTCAAACCGAGGAAATCTATGCCAAAGAAGCCTGCTCGTAAGCCAAGTGCTTCACCAACAGCGCCCTCACGGCAAATTCCTCAGACCGCCACTGCTCCACCAAAGTCCTCAGCAGCTCCTTCAAAGTCCTCAGCTCCTGTGCATCTGGCTACATGTCAAAGGACTACCGGTTTTTCAATTGCTTCTGGTGTCTCAGCAAGTTCCTCAGCTGCACCAATGTCCTCATCAGGCCCCACACTGTTGAAGACTAAAGCAACAGCTGGACGCGGTCCTCGACCAGGTCCAAGGAAGAAGCAGGTCGCATTCCAAGTGCCCTCTGATGATGAAGCTTCTGATGATCAACTTGCAGAAATCATCAGAGACAGACAAGTGAAGGCCGCTAGAGCCAAAGGCACATCTGTGCCACTGCTTTTGGATCCGAGGAAAATCCTCGATTACATTGACCTCTGGCACAAGGATCCAAACACCCCAATGCCTGATTTCCATCTGACTCCTGGTCAAAGTCACATGCTGACCCATTTCATCACTCAAGAGAAATGGAAATTTGAAAAGGCAAGAGAGATCAAGAAAGCTCAATACAGGAAGGAGAAGCTCCTGAAGAAAAATGTTGTCAGAATGACACCTGAGGAACTTCTCCAGGCTCAGTCTGAAATTCAAGCCCTCAGCAAAGACTTCAATGCATACTATGCTGATTGGCAAGGAGCCAAAGTGAGATTCTTCAACCTGACGAAGAAAATGCCAATTGTTACAGCCTCATCGCAACAAGAAAATCTTCAGGCTGCAGACTCTGCTCAGCCTGCTGAAGAACATGCCAGCATCGCTGATGACTTTCAGCCTGCTGAAGAAAATGTAAGTTCCAGGGCTGATGACTCCATTCCAGCCGCTGAAGAAATTGCCAGGGCATCCACAAGTGGTGCGCCTGAAGAAACTGAAGAGATCAGGGCAACTGCATCAGTTGCGCCTGAAGAACATCAACCAGATTCCTCAGCTCCTCCCGCGCCTACACCAACTCCAATTCTTCCTTCTGTCTATGAGGTGAAGAAGACCAAGGCTGCAGAGCGAGCTGCAGTGAAGAAAAGGAAGGCATCAGCTGCATCAAATTCTTCGGCTACAAAGAAAATGAAGCCAATGACCAGCTCACTTGAACATCCAATTGATGCTGTTCCAATTTCCTCCATGTCATCAAAGGAAATTGTTTCTTTTGGAGAAGACTATAAGATCCCAAGCGGATATGATGAAGAAAATCATTCTGCTGCTTCGTTAGAGCAGATTGATGAAGAAATTGAAGTGGATACCATCCCTTCAACGACATTCAATTCCTCACCTATGCCTCAGTTCACAGCTGAAGAGGCTGGTGTTGAGGAAATTGAAGATAAATATGTGGATATTGGATGCACTACACCAGTGATGAATGATGACTTTTGGGAAAGTCAGCATCCCAATACTCCATTATTCACACCTATCCAACAGATTCCTCAGTCCCCGGCAACAACAGTTCAAATGGGCTCTGAAGAAACTCATCCCACTCCCTCTGTTCATGAAGATATTCCAGCCACTAGTGCTGAAGAACCTGCTGTTGCTGATTATAAGGTTGCACAAGAAGAGGAACCAGAAATTCCTCAGCCTGAAGAACCTGAGCTCGCGATTCCTGAGGTGGTGATGCAACTCACTGATATTCCTCTGCCGAAGCCAAAGAATCCGTTCTCAAGCAAACAGAAGTTCAAGGCCGAAGACTTCTTTTCTGAGCATGTATTCTTCATTGACTACAACCCCTATGACTCTGCTCGCATAAGGAAGAGGCGTTTCTGGACTGCCAGTCAAGCCAACTTCTATTCCTCAGTGCTATTTGACAAAGACAAAATCTTCGATCATGAACATATTCCTCACGTGGATATGGAATCTCTGCCATGCTTCGAGCCAGTCCTCAGTGTTCTTCATGATGCAGGATTACTGAATTTCTGCACTGACATTTGCGATTGGAATGAAGAACTCATTCTTCAGTTCTATGCTACACTGCATATCACTAGAGATGCTGAAGATGTCAATTCATGGGTGTTGGATTGGATGACTGAAAACACTCACTACAAGGCACCGGCAACTGAATTGCTTCATGTCCTTCCTCTTGATCCTCCCCATGACAGTGCACGTTGCATCTACAATGACCCTGAACTGACAAATCACTATATGCAAGTGCTCATGAAGCCTTTGAAGCCTGGGTAGGCCCCACGAACCAAATTCCTCGTCAAGGAATTGCTCTATGTGCCTCGAACTGTCTATCGCATTCTGACGAAGACAATGAGTCCTATAAAAGGCCACGACTCAAATGATGAAGATGTCGTTGGCATCATGAAGAACATGCTTTTCAACATCATTCATGGCGTTCCCGTCAACTTCCATGATTTCTTCATGAGGACTCTGGCCAATGTTGCTATGTCACCTTTCGAGCTGAAGCCCTATGCGCCTTGGATTATGAGATTCATAAGGGCAAGATCTTCACTAAATTACAAAGCCGACACTCTGAACCATGGTAGCTACTTGCCTCCCATTGAAGTCCTCAAACGGACAGTTTCATCAGCTGATGATAAAGGCAAGGTAGCTGCTGTGATCGATGAAGGTATTCGTCCATTGGATGGTCAATTTCGTCTGGCTACATCTTACTCTACCAATGACGACTCTGCCACACATGACTCTGCCGCAAATACCTCAGCTAAGCAAAATCCTCAAGCCACAGCACCCAGGGTGATGACTGACCATCAATTACTCCTCAGTCTTCATCAGAAGGTTGATCACAATCACAAATGGGTGAAGCATCAGTTTGGTGCACTTCTTCACAATATGACCTCAACACACAATGGAGTGAAGAAAAGCCACTACTACCTTCATGAAACCCTCAACCGCACCTGGGCTGTCCTCACTCATGTCTATAGCGCTGAAGAACTGAAGACTATGGGTCTCAAGGAAGAATTTGACTGGTCTGCACCTCCTCCGAAGAAATTCAAGAGGGTCAAAGTTCCTGATCTGGTGGCCAGCTCTTATTCTTCATCGCGTGAAACTGATGAGTATGAAGATTTGGACGACACTGCGGCAGGCCCTGCTACGACAAACAACCCCGACAACGCTGGCGCTCCTCCATCAACTTGAAATTCTTCAGGGGCGTTAGTCCTCAGTTTCCATCCTTTTGGTCATTTGATGACAAAGGGGGAGAAATCTGAGTTAGTCTTCAAGCGGGTCTATATTAAGGGCGTTTTTTTCCTAAGTTACAACTCTCGTTCTTCCGAAACTTTTATTGGATCGAGTTGTAATCTTAAACCCGATGGTGCCCTGATACTTTTGGACGGTGCTCAGATACTTTTGATGCACTATGCTCTGATACTTTTGATGTGCTATTCTGCATGCTTATTCCTTGTTAATATTATTGCACGCATGCTAAATCTCATCAGGCACCATATTTCATCATGCATTTCAAATTCTTCATGTTATATATCAAATGCGTGTATGAATTTCAAGATATAGGGGGAGAACTCCATGATTCAACTCTTCAAATGTGCATTGCCTCAAAAGCAAATTCCTCACTATGCACATCTTCAGGGGGAGTTCTTCTATATCTTGCAATCAAATTCCTCGATATCAGTATTTACACTTCATATGTTTATCCCCGTTGAAAACTTAACCTATGTTGTCATCAATCACCAAAAAGGGGGAGATTGTATGTGCATCTAGTGCCCCTTAGTGATTTTGGTGTATTGAAGACTTATAGGTTAAGGGACTGATGCGTTTGTGAGTGTACACAGGTCTATAAGTCTATGAGGAGTTTGATATTTACAGAGAAAGTCGACCCCTAAAAATGAAGTTCTTCGACTGAAGACTTTGATATTCTGAAGACTTTGAAAGTGAAGAAATTGGTGTGACCTTGAAGACTTGATATTTATTTGAGGAACATGAAGCGTGAAGACTGTTGTTTTCGTAGTTTCATTTTCTCTTTCTTGAGTCATAGGAAACACCGTACTGTTAAAGGGGGTCGAGGAAATACTAAGGAAAATTTTCCATGTGATGCTCAACTCAAAATCCTACACCTACCAATCCCTTCGAGTGAAGCCATTGGAAATCTCATACAGTTCAGTCAATTCCTTCAATGACAGAGACGCAGTTCTTCTAGTCACTGAGGACTTTGCTCTGACTGAGGAGTTAGGAATTCGCCAGTGCGAATTGCCTACACAGTGAGGAACATGATAGCCCTGAGGAATTTGAGAGTCAAATTTCCGACCGTTGCTGTGCTGCGCGCCGGCTGTTCCAAAATATCTTATCCACCTAACGGTCATATCATTGAAGGGCATTTATGTCTTATCATGTCGGGCTGCTCCCTAGGCTATAAATAGCCGCCCCCTACAACCACTAGCTGGTTGGCTGCTCCGAGAGAACTTGACACTTGTCATTTGAGAGCAACCCATCCTCCGAGGACTTTGAGCAAAAATCATCAAGTGAGGAAAATCCAAAACCAAACCCCCACAAACCCAAAGTGATTGAGCATCACTGAAGAAATTGATCCTGCGTGGATCCGACGCTTGTTACCTTTGAAGACTGTGCTTCTTCCAGACGGTTAAGCGTCAAGGTCTAGAGCATCCAAGAGGAATTGTGGATCACCGAGTGACCAAGTCTGTGAAGGTTTGGAAGTCACCTGAAGACTTACCACGAGTGATTGGACGAGGTCTGCATGGCCTTAGTTCAAGGAGAATACGGTGAGGACTGGGTGTCCTGAGCTGCATGCTCAGTGACTGGGTGTCCGGGACTGCGTGTCCTCGAGTTTAAATACTCAGCTGCTCCAACCAGACGTACAACTGAGATAGCAGTTGGAACTGGTTTACCAAATCATTGTCTTCACCAACTAACTGGTTCTATCTCCTCAACCCTTTCATTTCCTCATTACTGTGTTGAGTGTTTGTTCATATCTGTGCTTGAAGACTTTGACTGAAGACTTTCTCAATTTCCTCAGTTCAATTTCTTCAGTCTGTTTGTCTTCATCTTGTGTTATCCTGTGATTACGCTTTCTGTACTCTGTGCTAGTCTTCATTTCATCATGATGACCATGCTTGTATCCTGTTATGCTTACTTTTGAGTACTTATTCCGCTGCAAGTAGTTCTTCGCTAAGAATTTCCTCACCAGCAAATTCCTCAGTGAAGAATTCATGAAAATCGCCTATTCACCCCCCTCTAGTCGATATAACGCACTTTCTATAACTAAGAAGTGGGCGTTGGTTTCGTTGGATTCGGATACACGAGTAAAAAGTAATGAACGTTTAAAGATTAGGGACTAATCTATGAAGAAACTAATTACATACGGGTCCCTGGCCGAATTAAACAAAAAAACTATCTAATGAATGTTTGCTGCCGAACGCTTACTGACGAAAACTGTTCGCTAAAGAACCCTAACTAACGAACGTTCACACGAAAAGAAAAATAAAAACATTTAAAATAAAAAAACAAATGAATCAGGATTGTTGGATCCAGATCCAACGGACGGGAGGCGGCGGTTACTGCGGCGATTGCCGGCGGCGTGGAAGAACGGCGGCGGCGACTCGGATCCGGCCGGGGCGGCGGCTTCGGCGGCCCTCTGGCTCGACGGAGTGAACGGAGGGGTGCGGCGCGGGGCGGCGGTGAGGTGGGTGGTGGCTACGGGGGTCGGGAAGGTGCGAGGCGGCAGCGAGGAAGCTCGGCGGCGGCGACAACTCCAGCGCGGCGGCGGCAGATGCAGCGGTGGCGGCGCGAGGCGCGAGGAGGAGAGGGCGGCGTCGAGGTCTAGCTCCTTTATAAAGGGCGCGGGGGGCGAACGACGGCGGATCGGCGCCGGACTCTGGGTGGAGTCCCGGTCGCACACGGGGAAGAAGGCGGCGGCGGCTTGGGCCGGCTGGCTGGGCTTCGGCCCAGTTGGCCCGGTTCGGAGAAGAAGTTTTTTTGTTAAAAAAAACAATTAGCAGACAGCAAAATAAAATAAACCATACAAAATAGAAATATACTATAGGCATGTAATATATCAAAATTTTGAGAAAAAGATTTCCTACAAGATGAACATTTTTCCAGCTTCTAATAAAATCCACCCAAATTTAAATATAGCAAAGAGTGCTACTGCTCTAATAAAATCCAACAAAAATTATTTCAAAAATACCAAAATTAATTCAAATTTATTTCTCTCCAATTTTCTGATGTAGGGAATCATTTTACCCTATTTTCCATATATTTTATTTTTGGAGAAAAAATAGTTTGAATAAAATCCAAATAACTCCAATATTGAAAATAAATTCAAGAGAACTTTGAATTTTAATTCTTTTAAAACTTCCAACACATATTTCATATATTTTGAAGAAGTCGTATTATCTTCTATCGTGAAAATCATTGAGTTGCTTAAAGTTTCTGAATTTGAAATATTTCCAAATAAGATTCAAATCTTTTCAAATCCCTTTTCATTTATTTATAAATGGAAGAAGTCATGTTATTTTCTCTCGAGGGTTTTGTGATGAAAAGAATTTGAATTAAAGGAGCTCATAAAAGCAAAATGAAAGTTTGGGAAAGTGCTTTTATCCCCTCTCATTTAACTTTCAAAAATTTGAAAATTTACTCACTTTCAGTCAATCAACCACACCACAATCAAACAATCAATCAAAACTATCTATTTATTATAACATTCCAAAATTTAGAATTTTGGGATGTTACAAACCTACAACCCTTAAAATGAATCTCGTCCTCGAGATTCGAAGAGGCTAGCAAGAAATAGGTTAGGTTTGGGGTCTTCTCAAAATCCATCGATCATCTCAGGGGTCTGGGGTGCTACCACCCTTAGAAACATTGTTACGGTCCCATCACTACTCATATACTCCATCCTTATTCTTGACAGGGCCGGTCTTCTCAGATCTTTAGTATAATTCCTTCCCTGGCTCTTCCGGTAGTGGCATAACCTCTTCCTCAATTCCTCTGTCCTTTCATCTTGATAAGGTTATTCCATGACTGGGTCTTCTTAGCTGACGGGTCTGCGCCAATACTAAATAACTATCGGTATCTCCTAGTGGTCAACAATTTATGGTTTCTCCTGCAGGAAATGGGTCTGGGTTGAACCTCACCATATATCCTACGATTGGCAACAACTGCCTTGTACAAGGGAAAAATACTTATACCATTCTAAGGTTTAAACAAGGTTTTGATCGTCGTCGCTCTACTATAGGTAAGTCACTCAGATTTACCATCCCATATAGCAGAGGTGAATAATAAGAGTAAGTCGGTATGGTGATCAATCCATCCCGCACCCAAATCATTACCTTGTATATGATTCAGCGAATCTCGCAATCTAACACTCGGTCATCCTCACAAGCATAGCAGAATTTCTCTCATCAACGAACCAAGTTCGGATAATCCATTGATTCTGCAAGCCAGACAAACAACTATCGTTCCTTCACAACTCTCAGGTTTTGCGTTGCTCCTATATAATCGTCGGTTGATAAAGGCATATCTTCTTCCAGGGTTTTTCCTTCAACAAGAGTGTGCTTTCTTCTTGGCAGGTCCTGGGGCCTGTGGGTTATGGCCCATCTCATCACTTGTAAACCTTAAACTCATCATCGGGGCAACTGATCACTATTCCAACTTCCAGCTTCCTAGCATTCTTAAATCCATCTAATTGTACTGTCTTCCTTCCTTCTATTGGTACCAAACTAAGACGTGATTACATAGACTCATCCTGGAGTTACAATTGCTCCATATTATCAACATTATATCTCCTTTATATCAATAGTACTTCATCCCTTCATACTCTTGGGGTATCCCACATATCGAGATAAAACTCGTACTTAGTTTGTCCAAGGTCCACTCCGTGGAACAATCATTATCCTTTTTAGGGGTCAAATCTCCTCACAGGGTACTACCACCTTTAAAATGCTCCAAACTTATCCATAGACCATATTTCTCATATCCTCGAAATTGGTCAAAACCTTTCTTCATAGAGTAAAATCCAAATCAGTACCAACGATGCTAACTTTATTGATTACTCAAAGTATTACAATTTCCTGCATTTCCATTACATGCCTCAGTTCAACACCTCAATGTAAAAGAATTGTTCCCACTACTACTACTACTACTACTACTACTACTACTACTACTACTACTACTACTACTACTACTACTACTACTACTACTACTACTACTACTACTACTACTACTACTACTACTACTACTACTACTACTACTACTACTACTACTACTACTACTACTACTACTACTACTACTACTACTACTACTACTACTACTACTACTACTACTACTACTACTACTACTACTACTACTACTACTACTACTACTACTACATTTCTATTATTGCTAACTCAACTATTTAGCACAAGTCTCCTTCTTGGGGCATTCTCTCGCAAAGTGCCCTGTTCCATTACAACGAAAACATATTACTTCTGACCAGTATCGTGGTTTCCTTATGACTACATAGCCTCCTTGGGTCCTCAGCTTCCTTTTTGGGCAACTGCTGAAGTAGTGCCCCGACTCCTTGCATCTGTAACAGGTGATATCACTCAGGTCTTTCCTGGAAACCAATCTACTTCTCTTCCTGGACTTTTCCGTTCCAATCAGGGCTTCTATTTCCTGTGGGTCATACTCTACTTCCTCCGTCGAGAATTCTACTAGATCCCCATTCAGACAATTCTGGGAGATGTGTCCTTCTTCTCCACATGAATAGCAAGACTTGGTGCAGGGTTTAATTGGGTTTTCTTCGGGTGTGTCTTCCACCTCTTCCTTCATCACATGTTCTTCTAAAATTTCCATGAGGGCTCCTTTCATTGCTTCTTTCTTCTGCTGGATGGTTCTTTGTACCATGGGGTAAATGTGACACTGAGCAGGGTAGTGAGTAGTTCCTTCACACAAGAAACAAGTAATATGCCTAGTTGGGCATTCTTCAGCTGGGTGACTTTCTTCACAATTAGGGCATTCATCCTTGTGTTCTTTATGGTTGTGTCCTATTTCTCCACAAAGCTTGCATGCACAGAGTTTCTTCGTATCATTTCCATAAGGCTTCAAATTCGGGGACACAAGATGAGACTTTAGCCGAGTCAACTTAAATTCTTCCCAAGTGGTTACTCCTTGCCATCCATTGATGGTTTGGTACATCCTCCAACAAGTAGCAGCACCTCTTTCAGAGCACTAAAGAGCATGCTGGGCCATATCCTTTCCGGCTATAATGTTATTCTTCATGTAGCTTTCCATATTCTGAGTCCCTCGGTCTGTGTCCAATCGAGTCCCCGGTCCAGATAATATGAAGTCATCTCCATTCATCCTCTATTGGGTCTAGGGGTTTTGGGGTGAGATAAGAGAGATAGAGAGGGATACACACAATACAAACAATAGTTTTGGAAAGACAGATTTTATTGTGGCTGTCGGAAAAACAACAAGCAAATGACAGCTCACAATCGTCAAATCTAACGTAGGTATAACGGGGTTTGGTCTTCTAATGGTCAATAAATCTTCAAGGTCGTCAAACTCTTCAAGTCTTGCTTATGTCTCCGATGGCTTCTTCCGATCGTGCTTGTCCTTCTCAAGTTCTTTTGCCAAACCATCTCTGTTGACACGAAGTTTCTCCTGACGTCCTTTAATATTCTGGAGTTGCGTTCCACACTTCTGGGTTTCAACCTCCTTGACATGAACCATGTCCTTCTATCCTTCAGCTCCTGACTAATCTCCGGTATCTCGAGGTTTTGCTCCTCCAGGTTGGCTACTTTCAGCTTCTGGGTCCTGAGTTCTTCACGAACTGCTTCCTTGTCAAATACGGCTTCCTGCAGATCCACCCTAAACTTCTTGATGTAATACTCCAGATCCTAGTGATACACCAGCTAAGGTTAAAACTTGATCTCTTGCTGGTAGGTGCTCCATTAGCCCTTTTGTCATCCAATTCTTCCGAAAGATGCATGCTTAACACCTCACGGTGACAATAACATGAGTGAGCAATAGCATCATGGATATCCATGTTTATGACTATGTCTCTACCATGAGCTATCATTCCATAGTTGATATCTCCTGTCTTGGGGCTTTCTTGACAAAACCTTAAGTTTTTACGCTCCATGTTCCGGTCTTTCTCCAACACATTGATCTCGGGTATTGACAGCTTCAATAGTCTGACAAGTTCCATAAGGGGTGCCTTCCTAGGTCATACAAATCTGGAAATTCTTCAAAGCCTTCAAATTCTCCTAGTCTTCGGAGTCTTCATCGTTGTAGTTTCCGTCATTGTAATGCACGGTAAAAATCCTCTTTATTCCAAAGTAGTCTTAGTTGTCCGATATCTTGTACTCCTTGAAGTGGTCTCATCAGCCGAATCTTCATGTGGTCAAAAGGGGAAAAGGGTATAGTCTAACTAAAAGGGAATATTTGAATAAGCTCAGAAGAGAAGAGAGGTAAGAGATCTTTTTGAAAATAAAGTAGTAGAGAAAATCTTTCCTATGGGCTTGCCAATCTCTAGGGGTCACGTCCTACAGTCAACATGTGCTCTGATACCATCTTATAGCGACCCGACCTCAGACGGTCAAGTCTCTGTGCTTAAGTGTCATCCCTGGATCGGTATGCTAACACACACTACTCGAGGATTTATAACAGAGGTAAATCACATGTATAAAGTAACGTAAATACTATTACCTCAATCCAAATAGCGGAAGTAACAAGGTTGTGGATTCCCATCAACACCAACGGCAAAGTTGAGTGTAGAAATCATAACCCTAATGTATCACTTACTCGTCATAAGAAATCCTGCAACATGAGACGTTGCAGCCATGTAGGTCAATACATTGAGTGTACTGGCAAATTCACACCATAGGATAAATGATGAACAATAGCTATCACTACATGCATATTTGGCTAGTGGTAAGCTCTAAGTTTATTTTTGCATAAAGCCAATTTTTCCATGCATCAAAGGAATATATTTCTTTTAACTACCAAGTTTGTTGAAACCATTGAGAAGGTTCCCCTACTCAATCCCAAATTAATAATCATCAGCCCAACAAATTATTTAAGTAATGTGATGAGATCAACATGATAATCCAAGAACCAGATACTCAAGATGTCCATAACCGGGGACACGACTAATCATGATCAGTTTGTACACTCTGCAGAGGTTTGCGCACTTTCCCCACAAGACTCGATCTCCTCTGTTGAATTTCTCGCACTCCATGATGTTTGAGAAATGGATGACCGAGACACAGTCTTTCAGAAGCATTAACTCTCTACTCCGGGTAGACAGTACCACCTACACCCCCTACATATGCTAGTCTACCTCTTCAAGAGCTCACGCAACATACTCAACTATGCCAGAGCCCATAATGGATTGTGGCTACACACGGAAGTTTCTAGCATGAATAATCTTATGATCCCTTTGAGCCTGGGTGGCGGTCCATAGGAAAATCACACGTAACCCCGGGATTTCCAAAAAAACAGGAAAACCCTGGATAACCCAGGTGCCTCAATCCACCCAGATGTGTATTAAAGTAGCCACCTTAAGTTAACCATTGAATAACAATCTCACATCTGTCATGGATCACTCAAACCCAATCCACGTCTACGAGCATAGCATAGCAATATAAGCATAAAGTTGAAGTAACTCCCAAGGGTTTGGTAATAAACAGGGCAATAGGTTCTACCTCATCAACTACTTCCCAATACCCACATATTATCAACTCCTAACCATGCAATGTTTGAGGGTTGAAACTAATGCATAAAAACTGGGTATGAAAGGGATATGATCAAAGTGTGAACTTGCCTGTACTGTTGATGAAGATGCTTCGCATCAAGATTCTGATAGTTCTATTCGTCACACTCCGGTCAATCTATCGTAAGCAAGCAATAGTAACCACACGTAAGCAAGCAATAGTAACCACACGTAAGCAATCACTCAAAAGATCAGAAGGTCGAAAAGGACAATTTTCGGAAAACATCAAAACCAAGCGAATAACTCTTGCAACATAAAACAATTTCTAACAGTACCGAAATTATGTGAATTTAGCCTTATCAGAAAGTTTAGGTTAAGAGCTTCGATTTGCAAAAAGAATCAACTCAAACGGAGTTATAAATCTCGAGTTACGATCAAACGAAATTCAACTACTAAACTATTTGAATTAAAATTTTAAAACTTTCAAAAACATGTTTATGTTGATTTACAGGATAGAGGTGATCATAACTAAGAAGTGGGCGTTGGTTTCGTTGGATTTGGATACACGAGTAATAAGTAATGAACGTTTAAAGATTAGGGACTAATCTATGAAGAAACTAATTACATATGGGTCCCTGGCCGAATTAAACAGAAAAAAAACTATCTAACGAATGTTTGCTGCCGAATGCTAACTAACGAAAACTGTTCGCTAAAGAACCTTAACTAACGAACGTTCACATGAAAAGAAAAATAAAAACGTTTAAAATAAAAAAACAAACGAATCTGGATTGTTGGATCCAGATCCAACGGACGGGAGGTAGCGGTTACCGCGGCGATCGCCGGCAGCGAGGAAGAACGGCAACGGTGGCTCGAATCCGGTCGGGGCGGCGGCTCCGGTGGCCCTCCGGCTCGGCGGAGTGAACGGAGGGGTGCGGCGCGGGGCGGTGGTGAGGTGGGTGGTTGCTATAGGGGTCGGGGAGGTGCGAAGCGGTGGCAAGGAAGCTCGGCGGTAGCGACAACTCTGGCGCGGCGGCGCAGATGCAGCGGTGGCGGCGCGAGGCGCGAGGAGGAGAGGGCGGCGTCGGGGTCCGGCTCCTCTATAAAGGGCGCGAGGGGCGAGGCCTGCCTTGGCCGAGGGGCGAACGACGGCGGATCGGCGCCGGACTCCGGGTGGAGTCCCGGTCGCGCACGGGGAAGAAGGCAGCGGCGGCTTGGGCCGGCTGGCTGGGCTTCGGCCCAGTTGGCCCGGTCCGGAGAAGAAGTTTTTTTGATTTAAAAAAAAAATTAGCAGACAACAAAATAAAATAAGCCATACAAAAATAGAAATATACTATAGGCATATAATATATCAAAATTTTCAGAAAAAGATTTCCTATAAGATGAACATTTTTCTAGCATCTAATAAAATCCACACAAATTTAAATAAAGCAAAGAGTGCTACTGCTCTAATAAAATCCAACAAAAATTATTTTAAAAATACCAAAATTAATTCAAATTTATTTCTCTCCAATTTTCTGATGTTGGGAATCATTTTACCCTATTTTCCATATATTTTATTTTTGGAGAAAAAATAATTTGAATAAAATCCAAATAACTCCAATATTGAAAATAAATTCAAAAGGACTTTGAATTTTAATTCTTTTAAAACTTCCAACTCATATTTTATATATTTTGAAGAAGTAATATTATCTTCTCTCGTGAAAATCATTGAGTTGCTTAAAGCTCCTGAATTTGAAATATTTCCAAATAAGATTCAAATCTTTTCAAATCCCTTTTCATTTATTTATAAATGGAAGAAGTCATGTTATCTTCTCTCTAGGGTTTTGTGATGAAAAGAATTTGAATTAAAGGAGCTCATAAAAGCAAAATGAAAGTTAGGGAATGTCCTTTTATTCCCTCTCATTTAACTTTCAAAAATTTCAAAATTCACTCACTTTCAGTCAATCAACCACACCACAATCAAACAATCAATCAAAACTATCTATTTACTATAATATTCCAAAATATAGAATTTTGGGATGTTACAAACCTACCACCCTTAAAATGAATCTCGTCCTCGAGATTCGGAGAGGCTAGCAAGAAATAGGTTAGGTTTGGGGTCTTCTCAAAATCCATCGGTCATCTCAGGGGTCTGGGGTGCTACCACCCTTAGGAACATTGTTACGGTCCCATCACTACTCATATACTCCATCCTTATTCTTGACAGGGCCGGTCTTCTCAGATCTTTAGTATAATTCCTTCCCTGGCTCTTCCGGTAGTGGCATAACCTTTTCCTCTTTCTTGAGTCATAGGAAACACCGTACTATTAAAGGGGGTCGAGGAAATACTAAGGAAAAAATTCCATGTGATGCTCAACTCAAAATCCTACACCTACCAATCCCTTCGAGTGAAGCCATTGGAAATCTCATACAGTTCAGTCAATTTCTTCAGTGACAGAGACGAAGTTCTTCTGGTCGCTGAGGAATTTGTTCTAACTGAGGAGTTAGGAATTCGCCAGTGCGGATTGCCTACACAGTGAGGAACATGATAGCCCTGAGGAATTTGAGAGTCAAATTTCCGACCGTTGCTGTGCTACGCGCCAGCTGTCCCAAAATATCTTATCCACATAACGGTCATATCATTGAAGGGCATTTATGTCTTATCATGTCGGGCTGCTCCCTAGGCTATAAATAGCCGCCCCCTACAACCACTAGCTGGTTGGCTGCTCCGAGAGAAACTGACACTTGTCATTTGAGAGCAACCCATCCTCCGAGGACTTTGAGCGAAAATCATCGAGTGAGGAAAATCCAAACCCAAACACCCACAAACCCAAAGTGATTGAGCATCACTGAAGAGATTGATCCTGCATGGATCCGACGCTTGTTACCTTTTAAGACTGTGCTTCTTCCAGACGGTTAGGCGTCATGGTTTAGAGCATCCAAGAGGAATTGTGGATCGCTGAGTGACCGAAGTCTGTGAAGGTTTGGAAGTCGCCTGAAGACTTACCACGAGTGATTGGACAAGATCTTTGTGACCTTAGTTCAAGGAGAATACGATGAGGACTTGGTGTCCTGAGCTGCATGCTCAGCGACTGGGTGTCCGGGACTGTGTGTCCTCGAGTTTAAATACTCAGCCGCTCCAACCAGACGTACAACTGAGACAGCAGTTGGAACTAGTCTACCAAATCATTGTCTTCACCAACCTTACTGGTTCTATTTCCTCAACTCTTTCATTTCCTCATTATTGTGTTGAGTGATTGTTCATATCTGTGTTTGAAGACTTTGACTGAAGACTTTCTCAATTTCCTCAGTGCAATTTCTTCAGTCTGTTGGTCTTCATCTTGTGTTATCCTGTGTTTACGCTTTCTGTACTCTGTGTTTGTCTTCATTTCATCATGATGACCACGTGTGTAGTCTGTCATGCTTACTTCTGAGTACTTATTCCGCTGCAAGTAGTTCTTCGCTAAGGAATTTCCTCACCGGCAAATTCCTCAGTGAAGAATTCATAAAAATTGCCTATTCACCCCCCTCTAGTCGATATAACGCACTTTCAATTGGTATCAGAGCAAGGTACTCCCTTATTCTGTGTGATTTTGGTTTAACCACCTAGAGTTCTGTATGTCGACTGCAGGATTGAGGAACGTTTCCTGCCCCATCTTTGACGGTCATGAGTATCCTCGGTGGAAGGCCATGATGAAGAAGCGACTCATGGCTATGGACAGCAAACTGTGGACCGTCACCGAGATCGGTCTTACCGATCTATGCAAGATGGCTGAGGCTGATGACATTCGCAAGTACACACTGCTTAACCTCACAGTGAAGGATGTCATCTGCTCGAGTCTGTCCCGAAATCAGTTCAGGAACGTCATGCATCTCAATCACGCGAAGCTAATCTGGGACCGTCTCTCTGAGGTCTATGAAGGTCATCGGACTCGTCATGATCCTTGGTTTGAGGATTACAAGGAATCTCTTAATGCAATGACATTCGAACCAGAATCATCATCGTCTACCCCTTGCCTTATGGCAAACGGTGCTGAGGTAACCGAATCCTACCTATCCGAATCTAGTGATGATGAATCTGGCGATGAATTTGGACCTAGCTATGTCAAACTTGCTTCCCTTGCCCATAAACAACAAAGAGCCTTGGAAAAAGTTCACTACATGCTAAATAAGAGCAATGATATGTTGGGTGAAAAAATGGATCAGTCGAAAGCCTTGGCTGAAAGTCTTCAGGGACTCCATTCCAAGTTTGACGACCTTCAAGGTCATCATAACACTCTCTTATCTGATCACGAGAAGCTTTCTCTTGAACTTCTTCAAAGAATGCAAGATCTTGAGAAGCTAAGAGTGAGTTATGAAGATCTTCAGAAGGAGCGCGATTCATTACTTGCTCAACAAATCAGCGCTACTCACGAAGAATTTGATCCTCCATGCTTAAAGTGCATTGAACCTGAATCTGCTAATTCTTCACCTGAATGTTCAAATGCTTCAAATGTTACAAATCCTTCACCTGCCTCTGCTATCACTAATTCCTCATCTGAGGACATTGCTAGTATCACTGACAATGCAGGCTGAAGGAATTGTATATGACAGGCATGTACAAAAGTCTCAAAGGGCATCAGACTCTTTGTGATGTGCTTAAAAAGCAGATCCTCAACAGAAACCCTAGGAAAGAGGGTATTTCCTTTGAGAGGAAACCCAATGCTGATGGAACATATTGGAAGCCTGAGCAGTACCCCCAAACCTCATGGGTTGCTGCAAAGGGACCCCCAGTTGATCCATCTAACTTATCTGGCTTTACATGTGAATCTCCTCATTCTTATGATGAGTCATTTGACTCCAACTATAAACTATTCAAAAATCAGAATGGTGAAGTATTTGCTAGATATGTTGGCACTAATTGCAGGAACGGTTCCCCTATGAAGAAAATCCGGGTTCCCAAAAGTTATGTTGAAAGTCTTCAGGTGAATGTCCTCATGACACCACCTATGAAGAATAGGAACCCCAGATCAAACTCTTCATATGGACCAAATTCTTCATATGGATCCAAGTCCTCATATGGACCAAATTCCTCACATGGATCAAATTCCTCAAAAGGATCAAAGTCCTCATATGAACATCACCGTGCTAACAACTCTGTTTCGCAGGGTAGAGCTAAGGGCTATGGATATGTGCATTATTCTTCAAATCATTATGTTCATAAGTCCTCGAAGAATTTCTCTGCTTATTCATATGCTTACCCTAACCCCTCTTATGTGAAACAAAATGGTTTGGCATCTTTGCCACCCTTCTCATATGTTGCTCGCAGAGTGATGAATTCTTTGCCACCCCTCCAGATGTGGGTGGTGAAGAAAAAGAACTAATCTCTTATGCAGGGTCAGGTCTCCAGACGTGCTTTAATGTCTGAAGAATTTGCTAGGGGCCTGACAAAATGCCTGAAAGGACGCTGGCGAATCATGATGAAATGAACTTTCATTTCACACATCCTCACACTGCTTATCTGTGCTATTGCTTGATGAAATTGAACTGATGATACTGATGTCATATTCTTCACTAATGAAGTATATGAGTTTGTAAGCTGCACTAATTCATCTGCAGGATGATCAACCCAAAGCAAATGAGTGGGTCCTTGATAGTGGATGTACAAATCACATGACTGGTGACAAGAATCTATTGATGGATGCTCCCTTAACACCATCGCATCGGAAGCATATCATCTTCGCTGACAAAGGCAAAAGTCAGGTATTGGGTCTAGGTAAGGTTGCGATCTCTAAGGATCGACACATGGACAAAGTCATGCTTGTCGAGTCCTTAGGATGCAACCTCATGTCTGTCTCAATGCTTTGTGATCTTGATATGGTTGTTGTCTTTGGCAAGTATCATTGTGTTGTGATCATGGAAGCTGACAATTCCAAAGTCTTTGAAGGCTTTAGGAGAGGAGACTTGTACATTGTTGATTTCTCTACAGGACCACAACCCGCCGTGTGCTTACTTGCAAAAGCTTCAGAAGGCTGGCTATGGCATCGACAACTTGGTCACGCAGGCATGAGGAATTTGCACACGCTTGCGAAGAAGAAGCATGTCATTGGCATTGAGAATGTCAAATTCCTCAAGGATCACTTGTGCGGTGCCTTTGAAGCTGGGAAGATGACTAGGGCCAAGCATCCAGCGAAGACTATCATGACCACCACTCAACCGTTTGAATTGCTTCACATGGATCTCTTCGGTCCTAATCATTATTCTGCTGTGACTAATGATGCATCTCTATATGGCTTTGTTATTGTTGATGATTACTCTCGTTACACATGGGTACACATTGTTACTTACAAACATGAAGTGCAGAAGTCTTGAAACGATTTTCCTCGAGGGCTTCAACCAACTTTGGTGTGAAGATCAAGCACATCAGGAGTGACAATGGAACTGAGTTCAAGAATTCCGGTCTTAATGACTATCTTGATGAACTTGGTATTACTCATGAGTTATCTGCTCCTTATACTCCTCAGCAAAATGGCGTCGTGGAGCACAAGAACAGAATTCTTGTTGAGATGGCGAGCACTATGCTTGATGATGAAAGTGCGTTATATCGACTAGAGGGGGGGTGAATAGGCAATTTTTATGAATTCTTCACTGAGGAATTTGCCGGTGAGGAAATTCCTTAGCGAAGAACTACTTGCAGTGGAATAAGTACTCAGAAGTAAGCATAACAGAATACAAGCATGGTCATCATGATGAAATGAAGACTCGCACAGAGTACAGAAAGTGTAATCACAGGATAACACAAGGTGAAGACAAACAGACTGAAGAAATTGAACTGAGGAAATTGAGAAAGTCTTCAGTCAATGTCTTCAAGCACAGATATGAACAAACACCCAACACAGTAACGAGGAAATGAAAGGGTTGAGGAAATAGAACCAGTTAGTTGGTGAAGACAATGATTTGGTAAACCAGTTCCAACTGCTGTCTCAGTTGTACGTCTGGTTGGAGCGGCTGAGTATTTAAACTCGAGGACACGCAGTCCCGGACACCCAGTCACTGAGCCGCAACTCAGGACACCCAAGCCTCACCGTATTCTTCTTGAACTAAGACCACGCAGGCCTCGTCCAATCACTCGTGGTAAGTCTTCAGGTGACTTCCAAACCTTCACAGACTTGGTCACTCGGCGATCCACAATTCCTCTTGGATGCTCTAGACCTTGACGCCTAACCGTCTGGAAGAAGCACAGTCTTCAAAGGTAACAAGCGTCGGATCAACGCAGGATCAATTTCTTCAGTGATGCTCAATCACTTTGGGTTTGTGGGGGTTTGGTTTTGGGATTTTCCTCACTTGATAATTTTCGTTCAAAGTCCTCGGAGGATGGGTTGCTCTCAAATGACAAGTGTCAAGTTCTCTCGGAGCAGCCAACTAGCTAGTGGTTGTAGGAGGCGGCTATTTATAGCCTAGGGAGCATCCTGACATGATAAGACATAAATGCCCTTCAATGATATGACCGTTAGGTGGATAAGATATTTTGGGACAGCCGGCGCGCAGCACAGCAACGGTCGGAAATTCGACTCTCAAATTCCTCAGGGCTATCATGTTCCTCACTGTGTAGGCAATTCGCACTGGCGAATTCCTAACTCCTCAGTCAGAGCAAAGTCCTCAGTGACCAGAAGAACTGCGTCTCTGTCACTGAAGAAATTGACTGAACTGTATGAGATTTCCAATGGCTTCACTCGAAGGGATTGGTAGGTGTAGGATTTTGAGTTGAGCATCACATGGAAATTTTTCCTTAGTATTTCCTCGACCCCCTTTAACAGTACGGTGTTTCCTATGACTCAAGAAAGAGAAAATGAAACTACGAAAACAAAAGTCTTCACGCTTCATGTTCCTCAAGTGAATATCACGTCTTCAAGGTCACACCAATTTCTTCACTTTCAAAGTCTTCAGAAAGTCTTCAGAATATCAAAGTGTTCAGTCGAAGAACTTCATTTTTAGGGGTCGACTTTCTCTGTAAATATCAAACTCCTCATAGACTTATAGACCTATGTACACTCACAAACGCATCAGTCCCTTAACCTATAAGTCTTCAATACACCAAAATCACTAAGGGGCACTAGATGCACTTACAATCTCCCCCTTTTTGGTGATTGATGACAACATAGGTTAAGTTTTCAACGGGGATAAACATATGAAGTGTAACTACTGATATTGAGGAATTTGATTGCAAGATATAGAAGAACTCCCCCTGAAGATGTGCATAGTGAGGAATTTGCTTTTGAGGCAATGCACATTTGAAGAGTTGAATCATGGAGATCTCCCCCTATATCTTGTAATCCATACACGCATTTGATATATAATATGAAGAATTTGAAATGCATGATGAAATATGGTGCCTGATGAAATTCAGCATGCGTGCAATAATATTAATGAGGAATAAGTATGCCGAAAGCATCAAAAGTATCGGAGCATAGTGCAACAAAAGTATCAGAGCACCATCCAAAAGTATCAGAGCACCATCGGGTTTAAGATTACAACTCGATCCAATAAAAGTTTCGGAAGAATGAGAGTTGTAACTTAGGAAAAAAACGCCCTTAATATAGACCCGCTTGAAGACTAACTCAGATTTCTCCCCCTTTGTCATCAAATGACCAAAAGGATGGAAACTGAGGACTAACGCCCCTGAAGAATTTCAAGTTGATGGAGGAGCGCCAGCATTGTCGAGGTTGTTTGTTGTAGCAGGGCCTGCCGCAGTGTCGTCCAAATCTTCATACTCATCAGTTTCACGCGATGAAGAATAAGAGCTGGCCACCAGATCAGGAACTTTGACCCTCTTGAATTTCTTCGGAGGAGGTGCAGACCAGTCAAATTCTTCCTTGAGACCCATAGTCTTTAGTTCTTCAGCGCTATAGACATGAGTGAGGACAGCCCAGGTGCGGTTGAGGGTTTCATGAAGGTAGTAGTGGTTTTTCTTCACTGCATTGTGTGTTGAGGTCATATTGTGAAGAAGTGCACCAAACTGACGCTTCACCCATTTGTGATTGCGATCAGCCTTCTGATGAAGACTGAGGAGTAACTCACGGTCAGTCATTACCCTGGGTGCTGTGGCTTGAGGATTTTGCTTAGCTGAGGTATTTGCGGCAGTGTCATGTGTGGCAGAATCGTCATTGGTAGAGTAAGATGTAGCCAGGCGAAATTGACCATCCAATGGATGAATGCCTTCATCGATCACAGCAGCTGCCTTGCCTTTATCATCAGCTGATGAAACTGTCCGTTTGAGGACTTCAATGGGAGGCAAGTAGCTACCATGGTTTAGAGTGTCGGCTTTGTAATTTAGTGAAGATCTTGCCCTTATGAATCTCATAATCCAAGGCGCATAGGGCTTCAGCTCGAAAGGTGACATAGCAACATTGGCCAGAGTCCTCATGAAGAAATCATGGAAGTTGACGGGAACGCCATGAATGATGTTGAAAAGCATGTTCTTCATGATGCCAACGACATCTTCATCATTTGAGTCGTGGCCTTTGATAGGACTCATTGTCTTCGTCAGGATGCGATAGACAGTCCGAGGCACATAGAGCAATTCCTTGACGAGGAATTTGGTTCGTGGGGCCTGCCCAGGCTTCAAAGGCTTCATGAGCACTTGCATATAATGATTTGTCAGTTCAGGGTCATTGTAGATGCAACATGCACTGTCATGGGGAGGATCGAGAGGAAGGACACGAAGCAATTCAGTTGCCGGTGCCTTGTAGTGAGTGTTTTCGGTCATCCAATCCAACACCCATGAATTGACATCTTCAGCGTCTCCAGTGATATGCAGTGTGGCGTAGAACTGAAGAATGAGTTCTTCATTCCAATCACAAATGTCAGTGCAGAAATTCAGTAATCCTGCATCATGAAGAACACTGAGGACTGGCTCGAAGCATAGCAGAGATTCCATATCCACGTGAGGAATATGTTCATGATCGAAGATTTTGTCTTTGTCAAATAGCACTGAGGAATAGAAGTTGGCTTGACTAGCAGTCCAGAAACGCCTCTTCCTTATGCGAGCAGAGTCATAGGGGTTGTAGTCAATGAAGAATACATGCTCAGAAAAGAAGTCTTCGGCCTTGAACTTCTGTTTGCTTGAGAACAGATTCTTTGGCTTCGGCAGAGGAATATCAGTGATTTGCAGTACCACCTTAGGAATCGCAAGCTCAGGTTCTTCAGGCTGAGGAATTTCTGGTTCCTCTTCTTGTGCAATCTGTGGATCCGCAGCAGCAGGTTCTTCAGCACTAGCGGCTGGAATATCTTCATGAACAGAGGAAGTGGGATGAGTTTCTTCAGATCCCATTTGAACAGTTGTTGCCGGGGACTGAGGAATCTGTTGGATAGGTGTGAATAGAGGAGTATTGGGATGCTGACTTTCCCAAAAGTCATCATTCATCACTGGTGTGGAGCATCCGATATCCACATCTTCATCTTCAATTTCCTCAACACCAGCCTCTTCAGCTGTGAACTGAGGCATAGGTGAGGAATTGACTGTCTTTGAAGGGATGGTATCCACTTCAATTTCTTCATCAATCTGCTCTGACGAAGCAGCAGAATGATTTTCTTCATCAGATCTGCTTGGAATCTTGTAGTCTTCTCCAAAAGGAACAATTTCCTTTGATGACATGGAGGAAATTGGAACAGCATCAATTGGATGTTCAAGTGAGCTGGTCATTGGCTTCATTTTCTTTGCAGCCGAAGAATTTGACGCAGCTGATGCCTTCCTTTTCTGCACTGCAGCTCGCTCTGCAGCCTTGGTCTTCTTCACTTCATAGGCAGAAGGAAGAATTGGAGTTGGTGTAGGCGCGGGAGGAGCTAAGGATTCTGGTTGATTTTCTTCAGGCGCAACTGATGCAGTTGCCCTGATCTCTTCAGTTTCTTCAGGCGCACCACTAGTGGATGCCCTGGCAATTTCTTCATCGGCTGGAATGGAGTCATCAGCCCTGGAACTTACATTTTCTTCAGCAGGCTGAAAGTCATCAGCGGTGCTGGCATGTTCTTTAGCAGGCTGAGTAGAGTCTACAGCCTGAATATTTTCTTGTTGCGATGGGGCTGCAATAGTTGTCATTCTCTTTGTCAAGTTGACGAATCTTACTTTGGCTCCTTGCCAATCAGCATAGTATGCATCGAAGTCTTTGCTGAGGGCTTGGATTTCAGACTGAGCCTGGAGAAGTTCCTCAGGTGTCATTCTGACAACATTTTTCTTCAGGAGCTTCTCCTTCCTGTATTGAGCCTTCTTGATCTCTCTGGCCTTTTCAAACTTCCATTTCTCTTGAGTGATGAAATGGGTCAGCATGTGACTTTGACCAGGAGTCAGTTGACAATCAGGCATGGGGGTGTTTGGATCCTTGTGCCAGAGGTCAATGTAGTCGAGGATTTTCCTCGGATCCAAAAGCAGTGGCACCGATGTGCCTTTGGCTCTAGCGGCCTTCACTTGTCTGTCTCTGATGATTTCTGCAAGTTCATCATCAGAAGCTTCATCATCAGAGGGCACTTGGAATGTGACCTGTTTCTTCCTTAGACTTGGCCGAGGACCGCGTCCAGCTGTTGCTTTAGTCTTCAACAGTGTGGGGCCTGATGAGGACATTGGTGCAGTTGAGGAACTTGCTGAGACACCAGAAGCAATTGAGAAACCCGTAGTCCTTTGACATGTAGGCAGATGCACATGAGTTGAGGACTTTGGTGGAGCAGTAGCGGTCTGAGGAATTTGCCGTGAGGGCATAGCTCAGGAACTTGGCCGTGAGGGCGCTGTTGGTGAAGCACTTGGCTTACGAGCAGGCTTCTTTGGCATTGATTTCCTCGGCTTGACTGAGGCCTCAGTTGCAGCAGCAGCAGCAGAATCCTCATTGAATTTCCTCACTGCCTCCTTGGCTTGTCTTGCCAATTTAGCTTGGCGCCTAGCCCATTCTTCAGGGAAGTCCTCACCACGCTTGATGCTGGTGGGATCAGCTACTTGGCCAGGTGCCAATGGAGCTCTTGGGCATGGAGGATTTAAAGCGAATTTCTTCATGTACTTTGGAGTTACATATCTGTACTCCCTCCATTCTCTTGCCCATCTTCGTTCAATCCTTTGAATGCGCACCTTGCGCTGATTTTTGTTCTCTTTGCCAAATTTGGCTTCATCAGGTGTGCAATAGTCCTAGTATATGTCATCAGGGATCTCGAAAGCAGTCATGACCTCAGGCTTCTTTCCTCCTATCTACGGTCTCTTTCCTTCAGCCATATTCTTCAGATGAGGAATTTGAACAATTGAACACTCTGAAGAAGTATGCAGTTTTTCTTCGAGGAACGCTGCAAATGAGTTAAGTTGATGAGAACCTAGTGATTCAGCAGCGGACATGAGTACCTGTGAACAGAGTGTAGGTGCGAGGAATTTGGAGATGTCATATGCGTTCTCAGAAGGTTTTTCGAAAAGACAAGTTTTGAGGAATTTGACCAGTTGAGCCTTGAGGAATTTCACTAAGCGTTCTTGTCTTAGGTTCCAGAGTTGTACAGATCGAAGATCCACACAATTGAGGAATCTTGAAGAAAATGAGTGCTTAGAGAAATGGATCAAGAGCATACAGTGTGTGAGGTGTTCAGATGTGTGAAGATTTGAAGATTTTCAGGAAAGCTTGAGAATCAAAGTGAGAAATAAAAGTAACTTTTAATTACCCGAACTGAAGAACACGACGAACTGAGATGAACAGAGGTGAAGTTCGTCAAGTTAGATCTCCCACGCCCTAACTTGGCAGAGGGAGACAGCTACGACGGTGGTGGAGTGAAGATTTCCGCAACCGGCGCGAGTACGACGGCGACGAGGTCGAGGCAGCGAAGCTCTTCCTCACCGGCGACGATGGAGTAGCGGCGGCGCTAGGGTTTGAGGAGCTCGAGCGAGAGAGAGCGCGGTCGAGCGGAGTAAATGAAGTGAGGAAGGGGAGAGGGGTATTTATAGCCACGGTGAAAAACTGTTCGCCCGAAGATTTTGGGACGAACATGCCCCTGCCCTTTTCTCCTTCACGTGACATGTGTCACCCACGTACTGTGTAGATGAGATCGTGTAAGATTGTGGGTGATTATAATAATGCATCATGGGATGCGGAACGGTTTGAGCGGTAAAACCGAAAATCTGGATAAGATTTGTTTTTTAAAGTTTCGTTCGCAATTTCTTCAGCTAACAAGGACACAATGAAGACTTTGAACGAGTTTCAAATAGAATGCACATGAAGAATTTGTGAATAGATTGGGTTGAGTATAGCATAGAGGGGGAAGGGTCCGATCACATTCACTTAGCAGAAAAACGCAACATGAAGAAATAGCCATAAGTGAATGCTGTAGAGGACATAAACTCATATATATATATAGCCAATGAAGAAAAACAACGGAAACAGTGAAGATTTTGCAAAGTTGAAGAATTTGAAAAACTGAAGAATTTTAAAAATGAGGAAAAACTCAAATTGAAGATTTTCAACTTTTTGTGGTGGCGTGACCCACCGTATAAGAATGATGATTTCCGACACCGCGTACAATTGTGGTAGGGTTCTGAGAATCAAATTCTTCATTAATTTCTTCACACTTAGAGTGTTATTCTTCATTGATTGAAGAAAAACGTTTCTTCATGTGTTGCACATCTAAGTCATCAATTTTGCATAAGTGTTAGGATGTGTGTCCTTTTCAAAGAACATTCGAAGACTCTAAGATATTTAGCTCACACCGCAACTTGCTAAATCTCTTCTCATCCAAGGGCTTAGTGAAGATATCAGCTAGCTGTTCTTCAGTCTTCACGTGCTCGATGGAGATGTCGCCCTTCAACACATGATCACGAAGAAAATGATGACGAATCTGAATGTGCTTTGTCTTCGAGTGCTGAACTGGGTTGTGTGCAATCTTGATGGCACTCTCATTGTCACAGAGGAGAGGCACATTCTTCACGTTGACGCCATAGTCCTTGAGGGTTTGCTTCATCCAAAGCAGTTGAGCACAGCAAGAGCCAGCAGCAATGTATTCAGCTTCAGCAGTAGACAGTGATACGCAGTTCTGTTTCTTCAAGGACCAACAGACCAAAGATCGTCCGAGGAAATGACAAGTGCCAGATGTTGACTTGCGGTCCACACGATCACCAGCATAGTCAGAGTCAGAATATCCAATGAGATCAAAAGCAGAGCCCTTGGGGTACCATAATCCTAGTGTTGGTGTGTGAGCTAGATATCGAAGAATATGCTTCACAGCCTTATGGTGTGATTCCTTCGGTGCGGCTTGAAATCGGGCACACATGCAAACACTAAGCATTATATCTGGCCTAGATTCACATAGGTACAATAAAGAACCAATCATGGAGCGGTATACCTTGTGATCGAAGTCAATACCATTTTCATCAGTGCATAGATGGCCATTTGTGGGCATAGGAATTTTGACGCCTTTGCAATCTTGCATGCCGAATTTCCTCAGTACATCAATTGCATCACTAAGGGGCACTAGATGCACTTACAGATGAATACAAAATGCCTCATCGTTTTTGGATTGATGCAATTGATACCGCGTGCCACATCATCAACAGAGTATATCTTCACAAATTCTTCAAGAAGACTGCCTATGAACTCCTCACTGACAAGAAACCCAATGTGAGTTATTTCAAAGTCTTCGGTGCTAAATGTTGGATTAGAGATCCTCATCACAATGCTAAATTTTCACCGAAAGCACATGAAGGTGTTATGCTTGGTTACAGAAAGGACTCGCACACCTACAGGGTCTTCAACATCGCTCACAAGATTGTTGAAACCGTAGATGTGCGGTTCGATGAAACTAATGGCTCGCAAAGAGAGCACCTACCTTCTGTGATAGATGAACCAGCACCTGAAGATTCTATCAAGCTCAAGGCTACTGAGGATGTCATTCCTACCGAAGAATCTACTGAAGAATTCATTCCAGAACGCGAAGATCGTCGAGCTGATGTACCTGAGGAAAATGCTGAAGAATGGCTTCACACCCGTTCACTCAACTCTACTCTCTTTACTAAATCTTATGATGGTGAACTGTTTGTGTGCCAAATATACGTTGATGATATTATCTTTGGCTGTACTGACCAACGTTATAGTGATGAATTTGCCTATATGATGAGTGAAGAATATCAAATGTCTATGATGGGAGAGTTAAAATTCTTCTTAGGTCTTCAAATTCATCAACAACACAATGGCATATTCATATCTCAGGAGAAATACCTCATGGGTGTTCTGAGGAAATTCGGCATGCAAGATTGCAAAGGAGTCAAAATTCCTATGCCCACAAATGGCCATCTATGCACTGATGAAAATGGTAGTGAATTCGATCACAAGGTATACTGCTCCATGATTGGTTATTTATTGTACTTATGTGCATCTAGGCCAGATATAATGCTTAGTGTTTGCATGTGTGCCCGATTTCAAGCTACACCGAAGGAATCACACCATAAAGCTGTGAAGCATATTCTTCGATATCTAGCTCACACACCAACACTAGGATTATGGTACCCCAAGGGCTCTACCTTTGATCTCATTGGATATTCTGAATCTGACTATGCTGGTGATCGTGTGGACCGCAAGTCAACATCTGGTACTTGTCATTTCCTCGGACAATCTCTGGTCTGTTGGTCCTCGAACAAACAGAACTGCGTATCACTGTCTATTGCGGAAGCTGAGAGTGCCATCAGGTTTGCTCACAACCTATTTCAGCACTCGAAGACAAAGCACATTCAGATTCGTCATCATTTTCTTCGTGATCATGTGTTGAAGGGCGACATTTCTATTGAGCATGTGAAGACTGAAGAACAGCTAGCCGATATCTTCACAAAGCCCTTGGATGAGAAGAAATTTAGCAAGTTGCGGTGTGAGCTAAATATCTTAGAATCTTCGAATGTTCTTTGAAAAGAACACACATCCTAACACTTATGCAAAATTGATGATTTAGATGTGCAACACATGAAGAAACATTTTTCTTCAATCAATGAAGAATAGCACTCTAAGTGTGAAGAAATTAATGAAGAATTTGATTCTCAGAACCCTACGACAATTGTACACGGTGTCCAAAATCATCATTCTTATACGGTGGGTCACGCCACCACCAAAGTTGAAAATCTTCAGTTTGAGTTTTTCCTCATTTTTGAAATTCTTCAGTTTTTCAAATTCTTCAACTTTGCAAAATCTTCACTGTTTCCGTCGTTTTTCTTCACTGGCTATATATGTATGGGTTTATGTCCTCTACAGCATTCACTTATGGCTATTTCTTCAAGTTGCATTTTCTGCTAAGTGAATGTGATCGGACCCTCCCCCCTCTATGCTATACTCAACCCAATCTATTCACAAATTCTTCATGTGCGTTCTATTTGAAACTCGTTCAAAATCTTCATTGTGTCCTGTCAGCTGAAGAAATTGCGAACGGAACTTTAAAACTAATATTATCCAAATTTTCGGTTTTGCCGCTCAAACCATCCCGTATCCCACGATAGACTTATATATTCACCCATGATCTAACACGATCTGCACTTTTCAGTACGTGGGTGACACATGTCAAGCAAATGAGAAGGGCCAGGGGCATGTTCGTCCTAAATCTTCGGGCGAACAGTTTTTCACCACGACTATAAATACCCCCTCACCCTTCCTCACTTCCTTTACTCCGCTGGACCGCTCTCTCTTGCTCGAGCTTCTCAAACCCTAGCGCCGCCGCTACTCCATCGTCGCCGGTGAGGAAGAGCTTCACCGCCTCGACCTCGTCGCCGTCGTACTCGCGCCGGCCGCGGAAATCTTCACTCCGCCGCCGCCGTATCTGTCTTCCTCCGCCAAGTTAGGGTGTGGAAGATCTGAACTGACGAGCTTCAAATCTACACTTCTCAGTTCGTCGTGTTCTTCATCCAGGGTAATTAAAAGTTACTTTTACTGCCCTCTTTGATTCAAATTTCTCTATAAAATCTTCAAAGGTGTTTATTCTTCAAATCCTCACACACAAAACACCTCACAAGTCATTTGTTCTTGATTCGTTTCCCTAAGCATCATTTTTCTTCAAGATTCCTCAATTGTGTGGATCGTCGATCTACACAACTCTGGAACCTAAGACAAAGTACGCTTAGTGAAATTCTTCAAGACTCATCTGGTCAAATTCCTCAAACTTGTTCATTTTGAAAACCTTCTGAGAATGCATATGACCTCTTCAAATTCCTCGCAACTATACTCTGTTCACAGGTACTCATGTCCGTTGCTGAATCACTAGGTTCTCATCAACTTAACTCATTTGCAGCGTTCCTCGAAGAAAAGTTGCATACTTCTTCAGAGAATTCGATTGTTCAAATTCCTCAAGCTGAAGCATCTGTTCAGCAAACTGAAGAACATGCCAGCACCGCTAATGATTTTCCAGCTGCTGAAGAAAATGCTAGTTCCAGGGCTGATGACTCCATTCCAGCCGCTGAAGAAGCTGCCAGGGCATCCACTAATGGTGTGCCTGAAGTAAATGAAGAAGTCAGGGCAACTGCATCAGTTGCGCCTGAGGAAATATAAACAGATTCCTCAGCTCCTTCTGCGCCTACCCCAACTCCTACCCTTCCATCTGCATCAGATGTGAGGAAGACCAAGGCTGCAGAGAAAGCTGCAGTGAAGAAAATGAAAGCATCATCTGCTTCAGATTCTTTAGCTCCGAAGAAAATGAAGACTATGACCAGCTCACTTGAGAATCCAATTGATGTTGTTCCGATTTCCTTCATGCCATCAAAGGACCTTGTTCCTTATGGTGAAGAATATGTGATCCCTAGTGGATCTGATGAAGAAAATCATTCTGCTGCTTCGTCAGAGCAGATTGATGAAGAAATTGAAGTGGATGCGATCCCTTCAACACCTGTTGCTTCCTCGCCCATGCCTCAGTTCACTACTGAAGAGGCTGGCGTCGAAGAAATTGAAGATGAAGACGTGGACATTGGATGCACTACGCCTGTGATGAATGATGACTTTTGGGAAAGTCAGCATCCCAATTCTCCACACTTCACCCCACTACAGCAAATACCTGAGTCCCTGCACCAACTGTTCAAATGGGCTCTGAAGAAACTCATCCCACCTCGTCTGTGCATGAAGAAATTCCAGCCACTAGTGCTGAAGAAACTGCTGCTGCTGATACCTTGAACATGCAGACTGCCACTGAAGAGGAACCAGAAATTCCTCAGCCTAAAGAACCGGAGATTGTGATTCCTGAGGTTGTGATGCAACTCACTGACACTCCTGTGTCCAAGCCAAAGGATCCATTCTCAAAGAAGCAAAAGTTCAAGGCTGCTGATTTCTTCAACGAGCATGTGTTCTTCACTGACTATAATCCCTATGATTCTGCTCGCATAAGGAAGAGGCGTTTCTGGATTGCTAGTCAAGCAAACTTCTATTCCTCTGTGCTATTCGACAAAGAAAAAGTCTTCGACCATGCACACATTGCTCACGTGGACATGGAATCTCTGCCGTGCTTCGAGCCAGTCCTTAGTGTTCTTCACGATGCTGGATTACTGAATTTCTGCACTGACATCTGCGATTGGAATGAAGAACTCATTCTTCAATTCTATGCGATGCTGCACATCACAGGAAATTCTAAAGATGTGAACACTTGGGTGCTGGACTGGATGTCAGAAAATACTCACTACAAGGCACCAGCAACTGAATTGCTTCGTGCCCTCCCACTCAGTCCTCCCCTTGATGGTGCTCGTTGCATCTACAATGAACCTGAGCTTACAAATCATTACATGCAAGTGCTGATGAAGCCTTTGAAGCCAGGGCAGGCCCCACGAACCAAATTCCTTGTCAAGGAATTACTATATGTGCCTCGGACTGTCTATCGCATTCTGACGAAGACAATGAGTCCTATCAAAGGCCACAATTCAAATGATGAAGAAGTCATTGGCATCATGAAGAATATGCTTTTCGGTATCATTCATGGCGTTCCCGTCAACTTCCATAATTTCTTCGTGAGGACTCTGGCAAATATTGCTATGTCACCATTTGAGCTGAAGCCTTATGCGCCATGGATTATGAAGTTCATCAGGACAAGGTCTTCACTCAACTACAAGGCTGATACTCTGAACCATGGCAGTTTCTTGCCTCCAATTGAAGTCCTCAAACGGACATTTTCCTCAGGTGATGACAAAGGCAAGGCAACTGCTGTGATAGATGAAGGCATTCATCCATTGGATGGTCAATTTCGCAAGGCTGCATCCTACTCCACCAATGATGACTCTGCCACACATGACTCTGCCGCCAACACCTCTGCCAAGCAAATTCCTCAAGCCACAGCACCCAGGGTGATGACTGACCGTGAGTTATTCCTCAGTCTTCATCAGAAAGTTGATCGCAATCATAAATGGGTCAAGCGTAAGTTTGGTCCAATTCTTCACAACATGACCTCAACCCACAATGAAGTGAAGAAAAACCAATACGACCTCCATGAAACCTTCAACCGTACCTGGGCTGTTCTATCTCATATCTACAGCGCCAAAGATCTAAAGAGCATGGGTCTCAAGAAAGAATTTGACTGGTCTACACCTCCACCGAAGAAATTCAAGAAGGTCAAGGTTCCTTCCTTGGAGGCCAGCTCCTATTCTTCATCGCGTGCCACTGATGAAAATGAAGACTTGGACGACACTGCGGCAGGCCCTACTATGACAACCAACCCCGACAACGCTGGCGCTCCTCCATCAACTTGATATTCTTCAGGGGCGTTAGTCCTCAGTTTCGATCCTTTTGGTCATTCGATGACAAAGGGGGAGAAATCTGAGTTAGTCTTCAAGCGGGTCTATTATATGGGCGTTTTTTTGCTAAGTTACAACTCTCGCTCTTCTGAAAGTTTTATTGGACCGAGTTGTAATCTTAAACCCGATGGTGCTCTGATACTCTTGATGCACTATGCTCTGATTCTGCATGCTTGTTCCTCGTTGATATTATTTCACGCATGCTGAATCTCTTCAGGCACCATAGTTCATCATGCATTTCAAATTCTTCATATTATATGTCAAATGCATGTATAAATTACTAGATATAGGGGGAGATCTCCATGATTCAACTCTTCAAGTGTGCATTGCTTCAAAAGCAAATTCCTCACTATGCACATATTCAGGGGGAGTTCTTCCATATCTTGAAATCAAATTCCTCAATATCAGTACTTACACTTCATATGTTTATCCCCGTTGAAAACTTAACCTATATTATCATCAATCACCAAAAAAGGGGAGATTGTAAGTGCATCTAGTGCCCCTTAGTGATTTTGGTGTATTGAAGACTTATAGGTTAAGGGACTAATGTGTTTATGAGTGTACACAGGTCTAGAAGTCTATGAGGAGTTTGATATTTACAGAGAAAGTTGACCCCTAAAAATGAATATCTTCGACTGAAGATTTTGGTCTTCCTGAAGACTTTCATGAAGACTTTGAAAGTGAAGAAATTGGTGTGTCCGTGAAGACTTGATATTCATGCAAGGAATATGAAGCTTGAAGACTTTCGTTTTCATAGTTTTGTTTTTCTCTTTCTTGAGTCATAGGAAACACCGTACTATTAATGGGGGTCGAGGAAATACTAAGGAAAAATTTCCATGTGATGCTCAACTCAAAATCCTACACCTACCAATCCCTTCGAGTGAAGACATTGGAAATCTCATACAGTTCAGTCAATTCCTTCAGTGACAGATACGAAGTTCTTCTGGTCGCTGAGGAATTTTTTCTAACTGAGGAGTTAGGAATTCGCCAGTGCGGATTGCCTACACAGTGAGGAACATGATAGCCCTGAGGAATTTGAGAGTTAAATTTCCGACCGTTGCTGTGCTACGCGCCAGCTGTCCCAAAATATCTTATCCACATAACGGTCATATCATTGAAGGGCATTTATGTCTTATCATGTCGGGCTGCTCCCTAGGCTATAAATAGCCGCCCCCTACAACCACTAGCTGGTTGGCTGCTCCGAGAGAAACTGACACTTGTCATCCTCCGAGGACTTTGAGCGAAAATCATCAAGTGAGGAAAATCCAAACCCAAACACCCACAAACCCAAAGTGATTGAGCATCACTGAAGAGATTGATCCTGCGTGGATCCGACGCTTGTTACCTTTGAAGACTGTGCTTCTTCCAGACGGTTAGGCATCATGGTCTAGAGCATCCAAGAGGAATTGCGGATTGCCGAGTGACCGAAGTCTGTGAAGGTTTGGAAGTCGCCTGAAGACTTACCACGAGTGATTGGACGAGGTCTGTGTGACCTTAGTTCAAGGAGAATACGGTGATGACTTGGTGTCCTGAGCTGCGTTCTCAGCCACTGGGTGTCCGGGACTGTGTGTCCTCGAGTTTAAATACTCAGCCGCTCCAACCAGACGTACAACTGAGACAGCAGTTGGAACTGGTCTACCAAATCATTGTCTTCACCAACCTTACTGGTTCTATTTCCTCAACTCTTTCATTTCCTCATTACTGTGTTGAGTGATTGTTCATATCTATGTTTGAAGTCTTTGACTGAAGACTTTCTCAATTTCCTCAGTGCAATTTCTTCAGTCTGTTGGTCTTCATCTTGTGTTATCCTGTGTTTACGCTTTCTGTACTCTGTGTTTGTCTTCATTTCATCATGATGACCACGTGTGTAGTCTGTCATGCTTACTTCTGAGTACTTATTCCGCTGCAAGTAGTTCTTCGCTAAGGAATTTCCTCACCGGCAAATTCCTCAGTGAAGAATTCATAAAAATCGCCTATTCACCCCCCTCTAGTCGATATAACGCACTTTCAAGCTGCCTTGTACAAGGGAAAAATACTTATACCATTCTAAGGTTTAAACAAGGTTTTGATCATCGTCGCTCTACTATAGGTAAGTCACTCAGATTTACCATCCCATATAGGAGAGGCGAATAATAGGAGTAAGTCGGTATGGTGATCAATCCATCCCGCACCCAAATCATTACCTTGTATATGATTCAGCGAATCTCGCAATCTAACACTCGGTCATCCTCACAAGCACTACAGAATTTCTCTTATCAACGAACCAAGTTCGGATAATCCATTGATTCTGCAAGCCAGACAAACAACTATCATTCCTTCACAACTCTCAGGTTTTGCGTTGCTCCTATAAAATTGTCGGTTGATAAAGGCATATCTTCTTCCAGGGTTTTTCCTTCAACAAGAGTGTGCTTGCTTCTTGGCAGGTCCTAGGGCCTGTGGGTTATGGCCCATCTCATCACTTGTAAACGTTAAACTCATCATCGGGGCAACTGATCATTATTCCAACTTCCAGCTTCCTAGCATTCTTAAATCCATCCAATTGTATTGTCTTCCTTCCATCTATCGGTACCAAACTAAGACGTGATTACATAGACTCATCCTGGAGTTACAATTTCTCCATATTACCAACATTATATCTCCTTTATATCAGTAGTACTTCATCCCTTCATACTCTTGGGGTATCCCACATATCAAGATAAAACTCGTACTTAGTTTGTCCAAGGTCCACTCCGTGGAACAATCATTATCCTTTTCAGGTGTCAAATCTCCTCACAGGGTACTACCACCTTTAAAATGCTCCAAACTTATCCATAGACCATATTTCTCATATCCTCGAAATTAGTCAAAACCTTTCTTCATAGAGTAAAATCCAAATCAGTACCAACGATGCTAACTTCATTGATTACTCAAAGTATTACAATCTCCTGCATTTCCATTACATGCCTCAGTTCAACACCTCAATGTAAAAGAATTGTTCCCACTACTACTACTACATTTCTATTGTTGCTAACCCAACTATTTAGCACAAGTCTCCTTCTTCTTGGGGCATTCTCTTGCAAAGTGCCCTGTTCCATTACAACGAAAACATATTACTTCTGACAAGTCTCGTGGTTTCCTTATGACTACATAGCCTCCTTGGGTCCTCGGCTTCCTTTTTGGGCAACTGCTGAAGTAGTGCCCCGACTCCTTGCACATGTAACAGGTGATAGGACTCAGGTCTTTCCTGGAATCCAATCTACTTCTCTTCCTGGACTATTCCGTTCCAATCAGGGCTTCTATTTCCTGTGGGTCATACTCTACTTCCTCCGTCGGGAATTCTACTAGATCCCCATTCAGACAATTCTGGGAGATGTGTCCTTTTCTCCACATGAATAACAAGACTTGGTGCAGGGTTTAATTGGGTTTTCTTCGGGTGTGTCCTCCACCTCTTCCTTCATCACATGTTCTTCTAAAATTTCCATGAGGGCTCCTTTCATTGCTTCTTTCTTCTGCTGGATGGTTCTTCGTACCAAGGGGTAAATGTGACACCGAGCAGGGTAGTGGGTAGTTCCTTCACACAAGAAACAAGTAATATGCCTAGTTGGGCATTCTTTTCAGCTGGGTGACTTTCTTCATAATTAGGGCATTCATCCTTGTGTTCTTTATGGTTGTGTCCTATTTATCCACAAAGCTTGCATGCACAGAGTTTCTTCATATCATTTCTATAAGGCTTCAAATTCAGGGACACAAGACGAGACTTTAGCAGAGTCAACTTAAATTCTTCCCAAGTGGTTACTCCTTGCCATCCACTGACGGTTTGGTACATCCTCCACCAAGTAGCAGCACCTCTTTCAGAGCACTAAAGAGCATGCTGGGCCATATCCTTTCGGGCTATAATGTTATTCTTCATGTAACTTTCCATATTCTGAATCCATCAGTCTGTGTCCAATTGAGTCCTCGATCCAGATAATACGAACTCATCTCCATCCATCCTCTATTGGGTCCAAGGGTTTTGGGGTGAGATAAGAGAGATAGAGAGGGATACACACAATACAAACAATAGTTTTGAAAAGACATATTTTATTGTAGCTGTCAGAAAAACAACAAACAAGTGACAACTCACAATCGTCACATCTAACATAGGTATAACGGGGTTTGATCTTCTAATGGTCAATAAATCTTCAAGGTTGTCAAACTCTTCAAGTCTTGCTTATGTCTCCGATGGCTTCTTCCGATCGTGCTTGTCCTTCTCAAGTTCTTTTGCCAAATCATCTCTGTTGACGCGAAGTTTCTCCTGATGTCCTTTAATATTCTGGAGTTGCGTTCCAAACTTCTGGGTTTCAACCTCCTTGACATGAACCATGTCCTTCTATCCTTCAGCTCCTGACTAATCTCCGGTATCTCGAGGTTTTGCTCCTCCAGCTTGGCTACTTTCAGCTTCTGGGTCCTGAGTTCTTCACGAACTGCTTCCTTGTCAAATACGACTTCCTGCAGAACCACCCTAAACTTCTTGATGTAATACTCCAGATCCTAGTGATACACCAGCTAAGGTTAAAACTTCATCTCTTGCTGGTAGGTGCTCCATTAGCCCTTTTGTCATCCAATTCTTCCGAAAGATGCATGCTTAACACCTCACGATGACAATAACATGAGCGAGCAATAGCATCATGGATATCCATGTTTATGACTATGTCTCTGCCATGAGCTATCATTCCATAGTTCATATCTCCTGTCTTGGGGCTTTCTTGACAAAACCTTAAGTTTTTACGCTCCATGTTCCGGTCTTTCTCCAACAATTTGATCTCGAGTATTGACAGCTTCAATAGTCTGACAAGTTCCATAAGGGGTGCCTTCCTAGGTCATACAAATCTGGAAATTCTTCAAAGCCTTCAAATTCTCCTAGTCTTTGGAGTCTTCATCGTTGTAGTTTCCGTCATTGTAATGCACGGTAAAAAATCCTCTTTATTACAAAGTAGTCTTAGTTGTCCGATATCTTGTACTCCTTGAAGTGGTCTCATCAGCCGAATATTCATGTGGTCAAAAGGGGGTATAGTCTAACTAAAAGGGAATATTTGAATAAGCTCGGAAGAGAAGATAGGTAAGAGATCTTTTTGAAAATAAAGTAGTAGAGAAAATCTTTCCTATAGGCTTGCCAATCTCTAGCGGTCACGTCCTACAGTCAACATGTGCTCTGATACCATCTTATAGCAACCCGACCTCAGACGGTCAAGTCTCTGTGCTTAAGTGTCATCCCTGGATCAGTATGCTGACACACACAATACTCGAGGATTTATAACAGAGGTAAATCACATGTATAAAGTAACGTAAATACTATTACCTCAATCCAAATAGCGGAGTAACAAGGTTGTGGATTCCCATCAACACCAACGGCAAAGTTGAGTGTAGAAATCATAACCCTAACGTATCACTTACTCGTCATAAGAAATCCTACAACATGAGACGTTGCGGCCATGTAGGTCAGTACATGGAATGTACTGGCAAATTCACACCATAGGATAAATGACGAACAATAGCTATCACTACATGCATATTTGGCTGGTGGTAAGATCTAAGTTTATTTTTGCATAAAGCCAATTTTTCCCTACATCAAAGGAATATATTTTATTTAACTACCAAGTTTGTTGAAAACATTGAGAAGGTTCCTCCAACTCAATCCCAAATTAATAATCATCAACCAACAAATTATTTAAGTAACGTGATGAGATCAACATGATAATCCAAGAACCAGATACTCAAGATGTCCATAACCGGGAACACGGCTAATCATGATCAGTTTGTACACTCTGCAGAGGTTTGCGCACTTTCCCCACAAGACTCGATCTCTTCCGTTGAATTTCTCGCACTCCATGATGTTTGAGAAACGGATGACCGAGACACAGTCTTTCAGAAGCATTAACTCTCTACTCCGGGTAGACAGTACCACCTACACCCCCTACATCTGCTAGTCTACCTCTTCAAGAGCTCACGCAACATACTCAACTATGCCAGAGCCCATAATGGCTTGTGGCTGCACACAGAAGTTTCTAGCATGAATAATCTTATGATCCCTTTGAGCCTGGGTGGTGGTCCATAGGAACACACGGAACCCCAGGATTTCTAAAAAACAGGCAACACTGGATACCCCGGGTGCCTCAATCCACCCAGATGTGTATTAAAGTAGCCACCTTAAGTTAACCATTAATTAACAATCTCACATCTGTCATGGATTACTCAAACCCAATCCACGTCTACGAGCATAGCATAGCAATATAAGCATAACGTTGAAGTAACTCCCAAGGGTTTGGTTTAAACAGGGCAATAGGTTCTACCTCATCAACTAGTTCCCAATACCCACATATTATCAACTCCTAACCATGCAATGTTTGAGGGTTGAAACTAATGCATAAAAACTGGGTATGAAAGGGATATGATCAAAGTGTGAACTTGCCTGTACTGTTGATGAAGATGCTTCAAAGATTCTGATAGTTCTACTCGTCACACTCCGTCAATCTATCGTAAGCAAGCAATAGTAACCACACATAAGCAATCACTCAAAAGATCAGAAGATCGAAAAGGATGATTTTCGGAAAACATCAAAACCAAGCGAATAACTCTTGCAACATAAAAGAATTTCTAACAGTACCAAAATTATGTGAATTTGGCCTTATCAGAAAGTTTAGGTCAAGAGCTCCGATTTGCAAAAAGAATCAACTCAAACGGAGTTATAAAACTCGAGTTACGATCAAACGAAATTCAAATACTAAATTGTTAGAATTCAAATTTTAAAACTTTCAAAAGCATGTTCAAGTTGATTTACTAGATTGAGGGGATCATAACTAAGAAGTGGGCGTTGGTTTCGTTGGATTTGGATACGCGAGTAAAAAGTAATGAACGTTTAAAGATTAGGGACTAATCTGTGAAGAAACTAATTACATACGTGTCCCTGGCCGAATTAAACAGAAAAAAACTATCTAACGAATGTTTGCTGCCGAACGCTAACTAACTAAAACTGTTCGCTAAAGAACCCTAACTAACGAACGTTCACAGGAAAAGAAAAAAACGTTTAAAATAAAAAACAAACGAATCTGGATTGTCGGATCCAGATCCAACGGACGAGAGGCGGCGGTTACCGCGGCGATCGCCGGCGGCGAGGAAGAACGGCGGCGGCGGCTCGGATTCGGCCTGGGCGGCGGCTCCGGTGGCCCTCCGGCTCGGCGGAGTGAACGGAGGGGTGCGGCGCGGGGCGACGGTGAGGTGGGTGGTGGCTACGGGGGTCGGGGAGGTGCGAGGCGGTGGCGACAACTCCGGCGCGGCGGCGACAGATGCAGCGGTGGCGACGCGAGGCGCAAGGAGGAGAGGGCTGCGTCGGGGTCCGGCTCCTTTATAAAGGGCGCGAGGGGCGAGGCCTGCCTTGGCCGAGGGGCGAACGGCGGCGGATCGGCGCCGACTCCGGGTGGAGTCCCGGCCGCGCACGGGGAAGAAGGCGGCGGCGGCTTGGGCCGGCTGGCTGGGCTTCGGCTCAGTTGTCCCGGTTCGGAGAAGAAGTTTTTTTGTTTAAAAAAACAATTAGCAGACATCAAAATAAAAAAACCATACAAAATAGAAATATACTATAGGCATATAATATATCAAAATTTTCAGAAAAAGATTTCCTACAAGCTGAAAATTTTTCTAGCATCTAATAAAATCCACACAAATTTAAATAAAGCAAAGAGTGCTACTGCTCTAATAAAATCCAACAAAAATTATTTTAAAAATACCAAAATTAATTCAAATTTATTTATCTCCAATTTTCTGATGTAGGGAATCATTTTAGCCTATTTTCCAAATATTTTATTTTTGGAGAAAAAATAATTTGAATAAAATCCAAATAACTCCAATATTGAAAATAAATTCAAAAGGACTTTGAATTTTAATTCTTTTAAAACTTCCAACTCATATTTCATATATTTTGAAGAAGTCATATTATCTTCCCTCGTGAAAATCATTGAGTTGCTTAAAGTTTCTGAATTTGAAATATTTCCAAATAAGATTCAAATCTTTTCAAATCCCTTTTCATTTATTTAAAAATGGAAGAAGTCATGTTATCTTCTCTCCAGGGTTTTGTGATGAAAAGAATTTGAATTAAAGGAGCTCATAAAAGCAAAATGAAAGTTTGGGAAAGTCCTTTTATTCCCTCTCATTTAACTTTCAAAAATTTCAAATTTCACTCACTTTCAGTCAATCAACCACACCACAATCAAACAATCAATCAAAACTATATATTTATTATAACATTCCAAAATTTAGAATTTTGGGATGTTACAGATAGATTGAACGGAAAGAATAGCTTCATCTTATTTTCTACGGACTCTTGAATAGATCGAGCAGAAAGGATAACTTTGAGGTGGTTTCGTACCCTACCATAATCTCTTCGTTTGTTCTCCGCTATTAGTGGCTTTGGAGTGACTCTTTGTTGCATGTTAAGGGATAGTTATATGATCCAATTATGTTATTATTGTTGAGAGAACTTGCACTAGTGAAAGTATGAACCTTAGGCCTTGTTTCCTACCATTGCAATACCGTTTACGCTCTCTTTTATCATTAGTTACCTTGCTGTTTTTATATTTTCAGATTACAAAAACCTATATCTACTATCCATATTGCACTTGTATCACCATCTCTTCGCCGAACTAGTGCACCTATACAAGCAAACGAAGAACAGGCAAGAAACTGAGATTGCAATCTGGATATTGCGAATATAAGAGGAAAGCTTTATTAATGAGAGGGGGGGGTTCTATGACGCCTTTGTCTGGTCGTTGAACACAAACGAAGTACGCGAACTTGCAGCTATGCGAACTTTTAATCTAAACAAAACCCAAAGTCTAAACGACGCCCTAAGGGCTGTATATATGGAGGAGGGGGGGGGGGATTTCATGACCCTTGGAAGAGGGTTCCGAAACCAACCTTATCTCTCGTTTCCTCACACATAGGGACTCTAAAAACAACCTATACTAATGTATTTCAAAATTACAAGGCCTGGCCCAATAAAAAGGTGACGCAGCACCTATAATAACCTTTGGATGAAATTTATGAAGTGGAATCTTGTATATTTCATCCAAGGCTTCATGCACTCATTATGGTGGCTTTAAAGTCCTGAAATCATCACTTGTAACTCCATTCTTGTTTCCCTTGCGCATGCCATCATCTCCATGCTTGGTCCTTCTCCAGTGTTCATCCCTCTTATCCATGCCAGCCCCTTCATTTGTAAGCAAAACAAATGTATCCAATTTAGGCAGCATCATATTCTCATGAACATTAGAATCATTACCAAGAAATGAAAGCACCTGATAATTTAATTGGCGTGCGCGAGCTCTAGTAATTGGTACAGTATATGTAGCAGTAGGGGCTGTGGGTGTAACAATGGTATTGATGTCCTCATCATCCCCCCTTCTTGAAATGAAGTCGTCCTCGACGGAAGCTCATCTTCCTCACCCAAATAAGGCTTCAAATCTGCAATGTTAAAAGTGGGACTAACCCCAAAATCTGCAGGCAACTCAAGTTTATATGCATTATCATTTATTTTCTCTAACACCTTAAAAGGACCATCAACACGTGGCATTAGCTTTGATTTGTGCAAATTAGGAAACCTATCCTTACGCAAATGTAACCAAACAAGATGTCCAGGTGCAAAGACAACATGTTTTCTACCCTTATCTCCAACAAGTTTATATTTAGCATTCGTATGCTCTATATTTTCCTTAGTTAACTCATGCATTTTTAAGATCAATTCAGCACGTTGTTTAGCATCAAAATTAACCTTCTTCGAAGATGGAAGAGGCAACAAATCAATAGGTGCATGAGGTAGAAAACCAGACACAATTTCAAAAGGGCACATCTTAGTAGTAGAATGCAATGAACAATTATAAGCAAATTCAATATGAGGCAAGCATTCTTCCCACATTTTCTTATTATTCTTCAAAACAGCCCTAAGCATAGTAGACAATGTTCTATTGACTACTTCAGTTTGTCCATCAGTTTGGGGGTGACAAGTACTACTAAAAAGCAGTTTAGTCCCCAACTTAGCCCATAAACATCTCCAAAAGTGGCTAAGAAATTTAGTATCATGATCCGAAACAATAGTATTTGGCACACCATGCAAGCGAATAATTTCACGAAAGAACAAATCAGCAACATTAACAACATCATTGCTTTTATGACATGGTATAAAGTGTGCCATTTTTGAGAATCTATCCACGACAACAAATATGCTATCCCTCCTTCTTTGTTTGAGGTAAACCTAAAACAAAGTCCATATATATATCCTCCCAAGGAACACTGGGTACAGGCAAAGGCATATATAAACCATGTGGATTGAGTCATGACTTAGCTTCTTGACATGTAATGCAGCGAGCAACAAAACGCTCAACATCCCGTCTCATCTTTGGCCAAAGTAAATGTGTAGCAAGTATATCCTCCGTCTTCTTCAGACCAAAGTGTCCCATTAATACTCCTCCACGCGCCTCCTGCAACAACAAAAGATGAACGGAGCTAGCTGGAATGCATAGCTTGTTAGCACGAAACACAAATCCATCGTTAACGACGAACTTGTTCCATGTTCTCCCTTCTTTACAATTCTGCAATACATCTTTAAAATTAGCATCATGCACATATTGATCTTTGATGGTCTCCAAACCAAATATCTTGAAGTCAAGTTGTGAAAGCATAGTATAGCGACGAGACAATGCATCAGCAATAACATTTTCTTTACCCTTCTTGTGTTTAATGACATAAGGGAAAGTCTCAATGAATTCAACCCATTTAGCATGTCTATGATTCAGTTTAGCTTGACTTTTAATATGTTTCAAAGATTCATGATCAGAATGTATAACAAATTCTTTGGGCCATAAATAATGTTGCCATGTTTCTAAAGTCCGAACAAGAGCATATAATTCTTTATCATAAGTAGAATAATTCAGACTAGGCCCACTCAATTTTTCAGAAAAGTATGCAACAGGTTTGCTATCTTGTAATAACACACCTCCTAATCCAATTCTAGCATCACATTCAAGCACAAAAGTCTTATTAAAATCAGGAAGTTGGAGTAAAGGAGCATGTGTCAACTTATCTTTCAATACCGTGAAGGCTTCTTCCTGTGCGGTACCCCAAACAAAAGGTACATCTTTATTTGTAAGCTCATTGAGAGGTGCAGCAATGGTGCTGAAATCTCTCACAAAACGCCTATAGAATCCAGCGAGGCCAAGAAAACTCCTCACTTGTGTGACCGTTTTGGGCTACGGCCAACTCTCAATAGATTCAATCTTGGCTTTATCAACTTCAATTCCCTATGGAGTAACAACATAGCCAAGAAAAGATACTCGGTTGGTGCAAAAGGTGCACTTCCCAAGGTTACCAAACAAACGTGCATCACGTAGAGCAATAAAAACAGCACGTAAATGTTCCAAGTGTTCCTCCAAAGATCTGCTATAAATTAGTATATCATCAAAATAGACTACCACAAATCGTCCAATGAAAGCATGTAAAACTTTGTTCATTAATCTCATGAAAGTACTAGGTGCATTAGCTAACCCAAAAGGCATGACTAACCACTCATATAATCCAAACTTAGTTTTAAATGCTGTTTTCCATTCATCCCCCAATTTCATACGAATTTGATGGTATCCACTATGCAAATCAACTTTGGAGAATATTGTAGAGCCACTCAATTCATCAAGCATATCATCTAGTCTAGGAATAGGATGACAATAACGAATAGTAATATTATTAATGCCTCTACAATCAACACACATACGCGATGTACCATCCTTTTTCGGCACTAGAATAATAGGAACAACACAAGGACTAAGGGATTCGCGTATATAACCTTTGTCGAGAAGCTCCTGTACTTGACGCATAATCTCCTTCGTCTCCTCTGGATTGTTACGGTATGGCGCACGGTTTGGCAGTGAAGCACCGGGAATTAAGTCAACCTGATTCTCAATCCCTCGAATAGGCGGTAATCCCGGTGGCACGTCTTGTGGAAAGACGTCAGTGAAATCCTGCAAAATGTTAGTGACAGCAGGAGGCAAAGAGGAAGGCACGTCCTCGAATGAAAATAATGCCTCTTTGCACACAAAAGCATAGCAAACAGATTTGCTGAAATCTAGCTCATCAATATCAGATTTGGTGGCAAATAAACATGGACTTCTCAATTTAATTTCAGAAGCAACACTAGACGGTTTATTATTAGGCTTCATTTGTTGCTCAAATTCTTTTGCCACAATCTGATTTTCACTCGTATTTTTCTCCTGTTTGCTTTATTAGCTCTATTACTATCATCTTTCAAAATGGAATCAGGAGTCATAAGAAGCAAAGTAATATTTTTATCCTTATGAACAAGAGTATACTGATTGTTTCTACCATGGTGTACATAATTTTTATCAAATTGCCATGGTCGACCAAGTAATAAGGAACATGCTTGCATAGGTACCACATCACAATCAACATAATCAGCCTATGTAGAGATACTAAAATGCACACGAACAGTACGTGTTACCTTAACCTTGCCGTTGTTGTTGAACCATTGGATGTAGTAAGGATGTGGATGTGGTCTTGTGGTGAGAGATAGCTTCTCCACCATCTGCATGCTAGCCAAGTTGTTGCAGCTCCCTTCGTCTATGATGACGCGCATAGTACATTCCTTCACAACTCCCTTTGTATGGAACAAATTATGCCTCTGATTTTGCTCAGCTTGTGTGACATGCACACTCAAAACACGTTGAGCAACTAAACATTCATACATGTCAGCGTCTTCAGGAGCCATGTATTGCGTCTCATGATCAAAATCATCTCCACCATGTTCTTCACGTGTAATAAGAGCCAAAGTCTCCTCATCATAGTCATAAGCGGACTCATACCCACCATCCTCAGTAGCAATCATCACACATTGAGATTTGCATTCTCTCGCATAATGACCTTTCCCTTACAACGACGACAAATAATATCACTTGTGTGCCCTGTTGATGCCATGGAAGAAGAAGAGCTCTGTGTAGGCCCGACAGGTGCGCTCTTGGCAGATAGTGGTGGTTGTGCCTGCTTTCTTGTATCACAGCTAGAGGTGGCACCTGATGGAGGTGCTGGTGCAGTGGAAGTAGAAGATGCACGCAGTGTCCATGATGAAGGTCGACCTGTAGAAAAGTTAGTTCGCGCCAATGCTTGTCGATACTGCACTTCACGTTCAGCTTTTCAAGCAAGATGGAATAAACGAGTGATATTAGTATACTCCTTATACTCAAGAATGGTCAGAATCTCTCTATTTAATATACCCATAAAACGTGCAAGCATAGCTTCATTCTCCTCAACAATACCACATCTAATCATGCCAGTTTGTAATTCTTGATAATATTCTTCTACAGAATTTTTCCCTTGTCTCAAACGCTGTAGTTTTTGAAGTAATTCACATTGATAATATGGTGGAACCCAATGAGTACGCATAGCAGTTTTCAAAGCAGCCCAAGTAGCTGGAATAGTATATAGTCTACAATGTTCAGACCACCATACACATGCAAAACTAGTGAAAGCACAAACAATAGCAGGAACACGTCTCTCCTCAGGATATTGTAAACATGTAAAACGTTGTTCAGTTTCTAACTCCCAAGTAAGATATATATCAGGAACATATCTACCCTCAAATGATGGAATATTCAATTTAGTTTAGGAAAATGGTCATGATCTCGTACCTCAGGTGGTGGTGCAGCCCTACCGTTGCGATGATATGCATGAGGACGACTTGGTGGTGGTGGTGCTGGTGGTTGCACATAGTTCTAATTTTAATCAACCTCATCCTTGTACTGGTCCTCCACCTCTGCAATAGCAGCAAGAGCTATAGAAGCATCAACAGTAGCTACACCGGCACCCGAATTTTGACCAGGCTCAAGGGGAACGCGCACTACTCGTCCCACTTGATTTGGAAGGCGATGTTGTTGTTGTTGTTGTTGTTGTTGTTGTTGTTGTTGTTGTTGTTGCTGTAGAGGTGCGACAGGTGCAGCGGGCGAAGGTCGTGGAAGACGCGCGAGCAATTCATTAAACTTGTTATCGAGCTTTGTTTCGAACGCCTTCTCAATGCCGTCTATCTTCTCCATGGCTTCTTCAAATCTGTTTAGCACATCTTCCACCTGTCCACTCATCATTTGCTGAAACTTATCATGAAGCTCCTTGTTCATCAAGTTCTCCCAGTCAATCTCATCGGCTTGTGATCTTGCCATGGTTAGCAGCAATAGAAACACACAAGAATACGATCCTACAGACTACTAACAAGTGGTGGTGGTGGGTGTCACAAATCCGTCAAGCAAATCTCAAATTCTTACCAGTTCTTACCCAACAGCAGGCGGTGATCGGCAACCGTAGTAGTCAACACTCTCAAAGCTTGGATAGAGAGATTACCAGGGAGAGTTGAACGCACGATGTAGATGTATGTGGAGTTGGGAAGGCTTATAATATGGTAGCAAAAAGGGTCAGCAATAATCAATTCAGAGATGCAAAGTTGAATAAACGCTCAATGATGGTACTGTGCTGGTCCCAGGCTAGACCGTGCTAGAGACGCGAGCCTAGAACACTAACAAAATCACGGCGCTGCACGTAAACAAGGGAGGAGCACACTCTTTATTTCCCCCCTTTTTCCACTTTTTTTGCACTTATATTTTTCCTCTTTTTTTTGCTCCGCAACAATTTTTTTCCGAAAAAGTCTACAAATGGTCTAAAAACTGCCTAGCCAGAATTTTCCAGACTTAGTTTTTTTTGAATCTGGAACTATTTTTCTACTGCGGGTAGCACGAAAGTTTGGGAGTCCTACTCTGTCACGACTCGGAGTATGGCGTGATCTGGAAATCCAAAATAGAGTAACAAAATATTGGACTCAGACTAGGACTGGTGGCAGAGATGAATCTGGTGGAGCTCGGACTGGTGCCGGAGATGCTGGTGGAACTCGGACTCGTGGCGGATATATGTTGCAGGTGGACTCGGATTGGCGTGATGGCGGCGGATATGTGGTGGCGCATATGGACTCGGATTGGCGGTGAATATGTGATGGTGGTATATGGCAGCAGTGATGAAGTTGGTGCGGTGGTGGTATATGGTAGCAGCAATGATGATGATGTGGTGGTGATATATGGTAGCGGCGACATGACAACCTGTGAATAGAACTCGAAACTCGAAAGGACTAGACGCTAAGACCAGCAACTTGACACGACGATGCAACCGCAAATTCAACAAAGCAAATACAGAAAAGATTATGCAAAGGCTCAGTTTGGTTCAGATAGGATGAACTAACCGTAATTATTTTTGGCTTTTTCGTGGACTATAGGTATGAAGAAACAAAGTTGATCTAAACTATGAAAAACTATAAAATCTCATCGAGCAACCTGCAAATCTAATACCACTTGATAGAGGCAACGGTGTCCCATCTTTCGATGAGATGATGGATATCGCTTTGGTCGAAGTCGACTTTGACGATCCGACTATGAACGTGCGAGGACGTCGTGCCTTAGCAATCGCTAAACCAACTCCGAGAGGTTCTTGACCGCGCCAGAGCACGATCAACCTGACCACGAGGGTTTGTTTCCTGCGAGCAAACGAAGAACAAGCAAGAAACTGAGATTGCAATCTGGATATTGCGAATATAAGAGGAAAGCTTTATTAATGAAGGTGGGGTTCTGTGACACCTTTGTCTGGTCGTTGAACACAAACGAAGTACGCGAAGTTGCAGCTATGCCGAACTTTTAATCTAAACAAAACCCAAAGTCTAAACTACGCCCTAAGGGCTGCATATATGGAGGAAGGGGGGGGATTTCGTGACGCTTGGAAGAGGGGTCCGAAACCAACCCTATCTCTTGTTTTCCCACACATACGGACTCTAAAAACAACCTATACTTATGTATTTTGAAATTACAAGCCCTGGCCCAATAAAAAGGTGATGTAACACCTAGAATAACCTCTGGACAAAATTTATGAAGTGGCATATTGTATATTTCGTCCAAGGCTTCATGCACTCATTATGGTGGCTTCAAAGTTCTGAAGTCATCACTTGTAACTCCTTTCTTGTTTCCCTTGCGCATGCCATCTTCTCCATGCTTGGTCTTGCTCCAATGTTCATCCCTCTTATCCATGCCAGGCCCTTCATTTGTAAGAAAAACAAATGTATCCAATTTAGGCAGCACCATATTCTCATGAACATTAGAATCATTACCAAGAAACGAAAGTACCTGATAATTTAATTGGCGTGCGCGAGCTCTAGTAATTGGTCCAGTATATGTAGCAGTAGGGGCTGTGGGTGTAATAATGGTATTGATGTCCTCATCAGTTTGGATAATCTTTCTAGTATTTGATCAATAAAAGGTAAAGGGTAATGATCTTTTCTAGTAGCTTTATTTAATTTGCGGAAATCAATTACCATTCTATAGCCTGTAACAATCCTTTGTGGGATCAATTCATCCTTATCATTAGGAACAACAGTAATTGCTCCCTTCTTAGGGACACAATGGACAAGACTTACCCACTGACTATCAGCAACATGATAAATTATACCTGCCTCCAGAAGCTTCAGTATTTCATTTCTTACCACTTCTTTCATCTTAGGATTCAACCGTCATTGGTGATCAACAACTGGTTTAGCGTCTTTCCCTTATAGAGTGGGACTAATGCCCTTAAGATCATCAAGAGTATATCCAATAGCAGCACGGTGCTTCTTCAGAGTTTTCAATAATTTCTCTTCTTCCTGCTCTGAAAGGTTAGCACTAATAATAACATGATATATCTTATTTTCATCAAGATAAGCATATTTAAGAGTATCAGGTAATGGTTTAAGCTCAAACACGGGATCACCCTTGGGTGGAGGAGGATCCCCTAGGATTTCAACATGAAGGTTGTGTTTCAATATATGTCCCTGTTTAAAGAATACTTCATCTATTCCCCTCCTTTCATTCATAAACATATCATTTTCATGGTCTAGCGAATATTGTTCTAAAGGATCATTAGGAGGCACGACAATAGAAGCAAGACCAATAATGTCATCTTTACTAGGTAATTCCTTATCATGGGGTTGTCTATGAAATTTAGCAAAATTAAAATCATGAGACATGTCCCCTAAACCAATAGTAACAATATCATTTTCGCAATCTATCTTAGCATTAACAGTATTCAGGAAGGGTCTACCAAATATAATGGGACAAAAGTCATCTTGTGGGGGACCAAGAACAAGAAAATCAGTAGGGTATTTAGTTTTCCCACACAAGACTTCAACATCTCTAACAATTCCAATTGGTGAAATAGTATCTCTATTGGCAAGCTTAATTGTAACATCAATATCTTCTATCTCAGCAGGTGCAATATCATGCATAATTTCTTTGTATAAGGAATGAGGTATTGCACTCGCACTAGCACCAAATCGCATAAGCCATGATAACAATGGTCTCCAATTTTAACAGAAACAACAGGCATGCCAACAATAGGTCTATGGTTATTTTTAGTATCGGGTCTAGCAATTCTAGTAGCTTCATCACAGAAGTAAATAACATGCCCATCAATATTATCTACCAAGAGATCCTTAACCATAGAAATACTAGGTTCAACTTTAATTTGCTCAGAGGGTGTAGCTGTTCTAGTATTACTCTTACGAACCACAGTTGAAGCTTTAGCATGATCCTTTATTCTAACAGGGAAAGGTGGTTTCTCAATATAAGCGATAGGAACAATAGGATCACATTATAAGTGATAGTCTTTTCTTCAAATTTAATAGGTTCTACTAATTTTACTTCAATGGGAGGATGATATTTAAACCACTTCTCCTTAGGGAGATCAACATGAGTAGCAAATGATTCACAAAAGGAAGCTACTATCTCAGGGTCAAGTCCATATTTAGTGCTAAATTCACGAAAAGCATCGATATCCATAAAAGATTTAACACAGTCAAACTTAGGTGTTATACCTGAGTCCTTACCTTTGTCGAGTTCCCAATCTTCGGAGTTGCAATTAATTCTTTCCAATAAATCCCATCCGAATTCAATAGTCTTCATCATAAAAGAACCAGTACAAGAAGTATCGAGCATGGAGCAATTATTGAGAGAAAGCCGATCATAAATATTTTGAATAGTAATTTCTCTTGAGAGCTCATGATCGGGGCATGAATATAACATTGACTTAAGCCTCCCCCAAGCTTGAGCATTACTTTCTCCTTCGCAAGACCAATATATATATATATATATATATATATATATATATATATATATATATATATATATATATATAATTACGATCATGATGAACTAGATGCATAGGATAAAACTTCTGATGAAATTCCAATTTCAATCGGTTGTAGTTCCATGATCCAATATCATCATATAGCCTAAACCATGTCAATGCCTTTCCCTTCAAAGATAAAGGGAATGCCTTCTTATTGATAACATCCTCGGGCATACCTGCAAGCTTAAATAATCCACAAACTTCATCCACATAGATTAGGTGCATATCGGGATGTAATGTTCCATCTCCTGTAAAAGGATTAGCTAGCAATTTCTCTATCATACCTGAAGGAGTTTCAAAGTAAAAAAATTCAGTAGGTTCAGTAGGTTGAGGAGCAACTATTTTCTCTACTGGTTAGGGTGAAGATACCCCGAACAAGCCCCTCAAAGGATTGTTTTCCATAGTAACAAGTGACAGTAAATTTCAGCACACTATAAATTTTTCCTTACCAAATTCCACATACCAAAGGCACTTCACTCCCCGACAATGGCGCCAGAAAAGAGTCTTGATGACCCACCAGTATAGGGGATCTATTGTAGTCCTTTTGATAAACAAGAGTGTCGAACCCAACGAGGAGCAGAAGGAAATGACAAGCGGTTTTCAGTAAGGTATTCTCTGCAAGCACTGAAATTATCGGTAACAAATAGTTTTGTGATAAGGTATTTCGTAATGGGTAACAAGTAATAAAAGTAACTAAGGTGTAGCAAGGTGGCCCAGTCCTTTTTGTAGCAAAGGACAAGCCTGTACAAACTCTTATATAAAGGAAAGCGCTCCCGAGGACACATGGGAATTATCGTCAAGCTAGTTTTCATCATGCTCATATGGTTTGCGTTCGTTACTTTGATAACTTGATATGTGGGTGGACCGGTGCTTGGGTACTGCCCTTCCTTGGACAAGCATCCACTTATGATTAACCCCTCTTGCAAGCATGCGCAACTACGAAAGAAGAATTAAGGTAAACCTAACCATAGCATGAAACATATGGATCCAAACCAGCCCCTTACGAAGCAACACATAAACTAGGGTTTAAGCTTCTGTCACTCTTGTTGGAGATATGCCCTAGAGGCAATCATGTATGATGATACTTCCTATGTGTTTATAAATAAAGATAGTCCTTGGACATTATCAATGATGTGTATCAGCAAGTACGTGACTTGTTTGTGGGACTATGCATTGTATGATGACTGTCCTAAAAGGTCCCTAGTCGAAAGGGTTGTGTGGACGCGCAGCCGACTAGACTAGCATATGACACGGTCGATGGCTTGGTCTCACTAGCCATGGAGCATTGGATGCTAACCAGATAATATGGACTTGGAAAGGTCTGGTCGGATTCGACGTAGTCGGATCCAAGTCGAGATAAGGTCCGAGTCGGACAGACCCAACTATGAGACGCAACAATATGTCATCCGTGAGTCTCTAGTACAACATACGTTCTATGTCCTAAGACCTGAGCTGATGCATGTACTCGGGATGGTGACAGACTTGCTTTATGCTGACCAAACGCTACTCCGTGACTGGGTAGTTACAAAGGTAGGTTTCGGGTTTGTCCAGTCCCATGCTGCGAGACATGGTCGAGCAAGATGGGATTTGCCCCTCCGATCAGGAGAGATATACTCTGGGCCCCTCGTGTGATCCGACCAGGATAAGCATGGACATGCGACAGGGATTATGAGATAATCCGGTTTGTGGTCGGTATCACTGGAACGAGAAAGAGGTCGGGCTAGCACAAGGATGACAGTCTCGCCTTGAGCCCGACAACATATATCGTGAGGCAAAGGGAATAGAAGTGTGACACGTTGTACAGGTTCGCCTAACCAGCGTCATAGTCTGCTTGGTGGTCGGCACGCCTTGCTAGAGGCCGCTACCAACCGTGCAGGTCGGAGGTGATCCGAACTGCGTCCAAGCCGACTTGAACCTAAGGGGTCGCACGCTTAAGGGAAGGAACCTACAAGGTCGGATCCGAGGACACTAGTCGGATGTGATCCGAACTGTATTCGGATTGTGGTCGAGTAGACTTGTGGGCTTTAGGGTCCGTGCGAGGCCCAAGTGTTGAGCCCGCGACGGACGCCTATATAAAGTGGAGGTACGGCACACTCATGCGATTGATCGCTTCGGCACTGTGACTAGGGTTTGCATGTGTTGCGAATAGCCACCTCCACTCGCCGCCGACTGTGTGATTGGACCTAGCAGTCCGCCGCACGGTGTTCCTCCTGCACGCGTGGATACCGTTAGAGGCGGTGCACTTGCGCCGCTCCGGCGAACTTGTACGTGGGATCGGACGACCGGCTGTTTGAGGGAGATCGGACGAGGAGGAGACGATCCACACGGACGCGCTGCCCCAACTCTTCTTCCCCTGCACGACACTGCACGTCTAGTTGTAACGAACTATGATCCATCTCCTGTAGCATGTTCTTGTTGTTTTGCGCGTAGGAAAATTTTAATTTGCAGTCGACGCACCCTACCATAGAACCCAACAACTCTAGCAACCCATCATCTACTTATTACTTCCCAATGCCTTCCCCTAGGCCCAAACAATGGTGAAGTGTCATGTAGTCGACGTTCACATAACACCACCAGAGGAAAGACAACATACATCTCATCAAAATATCAAACAAATACCAAATTCACATGACTACTTATCACAAGACTTGTCCCATGTCCTCAGGAACAAACATAACTACTCACAAATCATATTCATGTTCATAATTAGAGGGGTATTAATATGCATAAAGGATCTGAACATATGATCTTCCACCGAATAAACCAACTAGCATCAACTACAAGGAGTAATCAACACTACTAGCATCCCACAGGTATCAATATGAGGTTTTGAGACAAAGATCGGATACAAGAGATGAACTTGGGTTTGAGAGGAGATGGTGCTGGTGAATATGTTGATGGAGATTGACCCCCTCCCAATGAGAGGATCGATGGTGATGACGATGGTGACGATTTCCCCCTCCCGGAGGGATGTTCCTCGGCAGAACAGCTCCGCCGGAGCCCTAGATTGGTGTAACGCCCCGGATTCGTTGCGCCAGGTGTCACCCAGTTATTCGCCGTCGTTGCCATGTCATTTGCTTGCATGTTGCATTTTATCATGTCATCATGTGCATCTCATTTTGCATACGTGTTCGTCTCATGCATCCGAGCATTTTCCCCGTTGTCCGTTTTGTAATCCGGCACTCCTATGTCCTCCAGCGTTCCCCTTTTGTCTCTTGTTGTGAGCGGGTGTTAAACATTCTCGGAATGGACCGTGATTTGCCAAGCGGCCTTGGTACACCACCAGTAGACCGCCTGTCAAGTTTCGTGCCATTTGGAGTCCGTTTGATACTCCAACGGTTAACCGGGTAACCGCAAAGGCCTCTTTTGTGTGCAGCCCAACACCCCTCCAAAGTGTCCCAATAACCCATACAAACCCCCTCCATGCTCTCGGTCGTTCGATCACGACCGTGTGGGCGAAAACCGCTCCTCATTTGGAGTCTCCTAGCTCCCTCTACCTATAAATATGTCTTCCCCCGTCCAAATCCGGGTCCAAACCCTAGAAATTCCCCTCTCGCCCGCCGGACATGTCCATTCCGGACTGGACGAAATCGCCGCTGCCCCGCAGCCACTGGCATCGCGCCACGTGGCCTTCTCTCCGTCCCCGCCGACGCGGCCCGCCGGACCCGATTCGGGCCCGCGGGGCCCGTCCGCCGCCCGCGCGCCCCGGGCGCCTCGCCCATCCGCCTGCCGCTGGCATGGCCCCGCCGCCACACCACCCGTGCCCTCCGCCGTCCATCGCCGTCGGCCGCCGCGCCTCCTCGCCGTTCAGCACCGACCCCGCCGCGTCTCGGCCCCCTCTGCCCCACCGCCGTCTGCCTCGGTCGAAGGATCCCGCGTCGGCCACCGCGCGCCGAGCGCCCCGCCGTGCTCCGCTGCTCCTCGCCCTCCGTGCCGGCGCCCCGTCCCCGCCGGATCCGTCGATCCCCTGTGCCTTCCCGGCGTCGCGCGCCTCGGCGGAGGTCGCCTCCATCGTCGGAGTTGTCGCCCCGTCCCAGATCCGGCCGGGTGGGATGAGATCCACCCGGTCCCGAACCAAACGCGCCTTCACCTCACCTGGATCCCTCCGTCCCGGATCCCGCCGTCCCGCGTTGACTTTTTGGAGGGTATATTTTCGTCTAAGTCCCAGTTTTCAGTTATTATGTGTGCATGTTTGAGATGCCATAACTCCATGCATATTGCTCCAATTTGCGTGCATAATATATCAAAATGTTCGCTGTGAGATGCTCTATATTTCATCCCATTGTGCCATGCTTGGTTGAGTCCATCTTGATGCCCTAATCATCGTTGCAAGAGTGCTATATGATGTTAATCTGCTGAAACTGTTATAACTTGATGATTTGTCTTTTTCGTTGCATTTTGTGTGTGCATCCTATGAGCTTGATGTCTACATGTGTTTTGTGCTACATCATGCCATATTTACAGTGGTGCCATCCATATATTTTTGTGAGTCTTGTACTGAGTGCATCGAGCTCGTGAAGTAGGGTACTTGCTGTTGCTGTTTTGCTAGACAGATTCTGCTATATCATGGTGCTATGTTAACTTGCTGCTACAAGTCATTCTATGCATAATCTGGAGATGTTCACTAAGGATGATTTGTTGTACATATCATGCTCTATCTATCCATGCCCATGGTTGCATTTATGGCCTGTTGTAGCTTGTTGTAATCTTGCTCTCAACTTGCTAAATAATGTTGCTGTCAGCCTGTTAACATTAAGTCATGTTTTGACATGAGCTTTGCTAGTGATCCATGCACCCTATGAACTTGTTCTTGCCATGTTTAGATTCATAAACATGTATTCTTACTGTTGGTTGCCTTTTCATGCCATGTATTGCTATGTGGTGAGTGGTTCAAGCTCACCAACATGTCTACTTATTGTTGTTCCTGCCATGTATGAATCTGTCATATCTCTTGCTATGTTTACATGGGTGCCATCATATTTTCTGTGCCCTTTTGGCCCATTGTCAGTAAGGGACTTTTGTTATATGCAATTAGTAGATTCATGCCATGCCTTTGTTTGCCATGATAAGTTCCTGTGACATGTTGTTTGATAGCTCTAAACATTGCAACCTGATGTTATTTCTGCTAAACCTGAAACTGTTATTATTTGCAATCTTGCCATGTCCTTTTGAGCATGTTCTAGTGATTTCTGGAGGTATCTCAGTGTTCATGTTTTGTCATGCTTTACCTGTACATCATGCCCATGCCTTTTGTTCTTATGCTGAGGTGCTGTAGCATAATATTTTGATGCTTGCTAGATGCCTAGTTGCTGTTTTGGACAGCTTGTCCTTTAAACTTGTATAGTGTATGTGTTGAACCGTTGCTCCGTTTTGAGTGTGCTCTATATGAAACTTGCTTGATTTTGCATGAAGTTTCATATTATCATGTTGCATCCTTGTTTTGAGGTGTTTGCTTGATGTTTGTATGCATTTTGCATCAATGCCATGCTTAACTTGATTTGCTGATATCTTCTAGGCCGTAGCTCCGAACTAAATGAACTTTATATGTAACTTGACTAGAATTTCGTGTAGATCCTCTTGGTGCATCTTAACTTGCTGTTTAACAACTTGAACACAAGGTTTGTTCAGATCTGGACCAACTTCTACATTTGCATATGAGGACTTACCGGAATTGTTATATGTTGTTTCCGGCCTCATTTAAACTTGCTTTGATGCGTTGCTCTTGTTTGCATCATCTCTTGCCATGACTAGCCTCATCTAGATTTGTCATGCATCATGCCTTGTCTATGTGTGGTGTGTTTACCATGTTGTGTGCTTCTTCTCGATAGTTCCCGTTTCATTGCGATCGTGAGGATTCGTTCGTCTACGCTTGGTTCGCCTTCATCCGTTCGTCTTCTTCATGGACTCGTTCTTCTTCCTTGTGGGATTTCAGGCAAGATGACCGCTACCCTGGATCTCACTACTATCATTGCTATGCTAGTTGCTTCGTTCTATCGCTTTGCTGCACTTCCTATCATTTGCTCTTCAAGACTCCCAAATTGCCATGTCAGCCTCTAACCTTTTCACCCGTCCTACCAAACCATTGCTTGGCTATGTTACCGCTTTGCTCAGCCCCTCTTATAGCGTTGTTAGTTGCAGGTGAAGTTGAAGATTGCTCCATGGTGGACAGGATTATGTTGGGATATCACAATATCTCTTATATTATTAATGCATCTATATATTTGGTAAAGGGTGGAAGGCTCGGCCTTATGCCTGGTGTTTTGTTCCACTCTTGCCGCCCTAGTTTTCCGTCATATCGGTATTATCTTCCCGGATTTTGCGTTCCTTACGCGGTTGGGTGATTTATGGGACCCCCTTGACAGTTTGCTTTGAATAAATCTCCTCCAGCAAGGCCCAACCTTGGTTTTACCATTTGCCTCACCTAGCTCTTTTTCCCTTGGGTTTTCAGAGCCCGAGGATCATCTTTATTTTACCCCCCGGGCAAGTGCTCCTCCGAGTGTTGGTCCAAACTAGAGCACCGTGCGGGACCATTCCTTGGCAACTTGGATTACGTCGGTACCTGTACGCTTAGGTTATCCGATGTGCCCTAAGAACGACATATGTGCAGCTCCTATCGGGATTTGTCGGCATAGCGGGTGGTCTTGCTGGTCTTTTTTTACCATTGTCAAAATGTCTTGTAAACCGGGATTCTGAGACTGATCGGGTCTGCCTGGGAGAAGGAATATCCTTCGTTGATCGCGAGAGCTTATCATGGGCTAAGTTGGGACACCCCTGCAGGGTATAAACTTTCGAGAGCCGTGCCCGCGGTTATGTGGCCATGGGAATTTGTTAATGTCCGGTTGTAGATAACTTGACACCAGATCCGAATTAAAACGCATCAACCGCGTGTTTAGCCGTGATGGCCTCTTTTCGGCGGAGTCCGGGAAGTGAACACGGTTTTGGGTTATGATTGACGTAAGTAGGAGTTCAGGATCACCTCTTGATCATTGCTAGCTTCACGACCGTTCCTTTTGCTTCTCTTCTCGCTCTCATTTGCGTATGTTAGCCACCATACTTGCTTAGTCGCTGCTGCAAGCTCACCACTTTACCCCTTCCTTACCCATTAAGCTTTGCTAGTCTTGATACCCATGGTAATGGGATTGCTGAGTCCTCGTGGCTCACAGATTACTACAACAACAGTTGCAGGTACAGGTTATGCGATGATCATGACGTGAGAGCGATGTTTACTTGTTTTGGAGTTCTTCTTCTGCTTCTTCTTTTATCAGGGGATAGGTTCCAGGTCGGCAGCCTGGGCTAGCAGGGTGGATGTCATTTGAGTGTCTGTTTGTGTTTCATCCGTAGTTGGATGGTGCTCTTATGTAAGTTGATGTTGTATTCGTGTGGCATGGTATGCCTTATGTATGTATCCCTATCTATTATGTAATGTTGATGTAATGATATCCACCTTGCAAAAGCATCTTCAAGATGCACTTCTATTCTTGGTGGGACCTTCGAGTTCCTTTAGGATAGGGTCGCATCTTGGGCGTGACAATTGGTTCCGCCCAGGTTCCGCCTCGAGTCGGCGGAGCTTCGTCCCGAAAGCTTCCTTATGATTTTTTCCAGGGCAAAAGACACCATATACCAGAAGATGGGCAACGGGGGGTTTCCAGGTGGCCCACGAGGCAGGTGGGTGCGCTCAGGGGGGTGGGGTGTGTTGGAAATATGCCCTAGAGGCAATAATAAAAGCATTATTATTATATTTCCTTGTTCATGATAATTGTCTTTATTCATGCTATAATTGTGTTATCCGGAAATCGTAATACATGTGTGAATAACAGACACCAACATGTCCCTGGTCAGCCTCTAGTTGACTAGCTCGTTGATCAATAGATAGTCATGGTTTCCTGACTATGGACATTGGATGTCATTGATGACGAGATCACATCATTAGGAGAATGATGTGATGGACAAGACCCAATCCTAAACATAGCACAAGATCGTATAGTTCGTTTGCTAGAGTTTTCCAATGTCAAAGTATCTTTTCCTTAGACCATGAGATCGTGTAACTCCCGGATATCGTAGGAGTGCTTTGGGTATACCAAACGTCACAACGTAACTGGGTGACTATAAAGGTAGACTACGGGTATCTCCAAAAGTGTCTGTTGGGTTGACATGGATCAAGACTGGGATTTGTCACTCCGTATGACAGAGAGGTATCACTGGGCCCACTCGGTAATGCATCATCATAATGAGCTCAGAGTGACCAAGTGTCTGGTCACGGGATCATGCATTACGGTACGAGTAAAGTGACTTGCCGGTAACGAGATTGAACGAGGTATTGGGATACCGACGATCGAATCTCGGGCAAGTAACATATCGATTGACAAAGGGAATTGCGTACGGGGTTGATTGAATCCTCGACATCGTGGTTCATCCGATGAGATCATCGTGGAGCATGTGGGAGCCAACATGGGTATCCAGATCCCGCTGTTGGTTATTGGCCGGAGAGTCGTCTCGGTCATGTCTGCTTGTCTCCCGAACCCGTAGGGTCTACACACTTAAGGTTCGGTGACGCTAGGGTTATGAAGATATGTATATGCAGAAACCCGAATGTTGTTCGGAGTCTCGGATGAGATCCCGGACGTCACGAGGAGTTCCGGAATGGTCCGGAGGTAAAGAATTATATATAGGAAGTGCTGTTTCGGCCATCGGGACAAGTTTCGGGGTTATCGGTATTGTACCGGGACCACCGGAGGGGTCCCGGGGGCCCACCGGGTGGGGCCACCTGTCCCGGGGGGCCACATGGGCTGTAGGGGGTGCGCCTTGGCCTTCATGGGCCAAGGGCACCAGCCCCTATAGGCCCATGCGCCTAGGGTTCCCTCCATGGAAGAGTCCATGTGGTGGAAGGCACCCCTAGGTGCCTTGGGGGGAGGGAAACCTCCCCTTGGCCGCCACCCCCCCTAGTAGATCTCATCTACTAGGGCCGGCGCCCCCCCCATGGCACCCCTATATATAGTGGGGGGGGAGAGGAGGGAAACACACCAGCCCCTGGCGCCTCCCTCTCCCCCCGTTACGTCTCTCTCTCGTAGTCTTGGCGAAGTCCTGCTTCTGTGACGCCCTGCATCCACCACCACGCCGTCGTGCTGCTGGATCTTCATCAACCTCTCCTTCCCCCCTTGCTGGATCAAGAAGGAGGAGACGTCTCCCGTCCCGTACGTGTGTTGAACGCGGAGGTGCCGTCCGTTCGGCGCTTGGTCATCGGTGATTTGGATCACGTCGAGTACGACTACATCATCACCGTTCTTTTGAATGCTTCCGTGCGCGATCTACAAAGGTATGTAGATGCATCTAATGACTCGTTGCTAGATGAACTCCTAGATGATCTTGGTGAAACGAGTAGGAAAATTTTTGTTTTCTGCAACGTTCCCCAACAGTGGCATCATGAGCTAGGTCTATGCGTAGTTCTTCTTGCACGAGTAGAACACAATTTGTTGTGGGCGTAGATTTGTCAACTTTCTTGCCGTTACTAGTCCTTTCTTGCTTCAGCGGTATTGTGGGATGAAGCGGCCCGGACCAACCTTACACGTACGCTTACGTGAGACCGGTTCCACCGACTAACATGCACTAGTTGCATAAGGTGGCTGGCGGGTGTCTGTCTCTCCTACTTTAGTTGGAGCGGATTCGATGAACAGGGTCCTTATGAAGGGTAAATAGAAGTTGACAAATCACGTTGTGGCTTTAACGTAGGTAAGAAGACGTTCTTGCTAGAACCCTAATTCAGCCACGTAAAACTTGCAACAACAATTAGAGGACGTCTAACTTGTTTTTGCAGCGAGTGGTTTGTGATATGATATGGCCAAAGTTTTGATGAATGATGAATGATCTATATGTGATGTATGAGATGTTCATGCTATTGTAATAGGAATCACGACTTGCATGTCGATGAGTATGACAACCGGCAGGAGCCATAGGAGTTGTCTTTATTCTTTTATATGACCTGCGTGTCATTGAGAAACGCCATGTAAACTACTTTACTTTATTGCTAAACGCGTTAGCCATAGTAGTAGAAGTAATAGTTGGCGAGCAACTTCATGGAGACACGATGATGGAGATCATGATGATGGAGATCATGGTGTCAAGCCGGTGACAAGATGATCATGGAGCCCCAAGATGGAGATCAAAGGAGCTATGTGATATTGGCCATATCATGTCACGTTTATTATTTGATTGCATGTGATGTTTATCATGTTTTGCATCTTGTTTACTTAGAATGACGGTAGTAAATAAGATGATCCCTCATACTAATTTCAAGAAGTGTTCCCCCTAACTGTGCACAGTTGCAACAGTTCGCTGTTTCAAAACACCACGTGATGATCGGGTGTTTTATTCAGACGTTCACATACAATGGGTGTAAGACAGATTTACACATGCAAACACTTAGGTTGACTTGACGAGCCTAGCATGTACAGACATGGCCTCGGAACACAGAAGATCGAAAGGTCGAGCATGAGTCGTATAGAAGATAAGATCAACATGAAAATGTTCACCGATGTTGACTAGTCCGTCTCACGTGATGATCGGACACGGTCTAGTTAGCTCGGATCATGTAATACTTAGATGACTAGAGGGATGTCTAATCTAAGTGGGAGTTCATTAATAAATTGATTAGTTGAACTTAATTATCATGAACTTAGTCTAAATATTTTACAATATGTCTTGTAGATCAAATGGCCAACGTAGTCCTCAACTTCAACGCGTTCCTAGAGAAAACTAAGCTGAAAGACGATGGCAGCAACTATACGGACTGGGTCCGGAACCTGAGGATCATCCTCATAGCTGCCAAGAAAGATTATGTCCTACAAGCACCGCTCGGTGACGCACCCGTTCTCCCTGCAGAACAAGATGTTATGAACGCTTGGCAGGCACGTTCCGATGACTACTCCCTCGTTCAGTGCGGCATGCTTTACAGTTTAGAGCCGGGGCTCCAAAAGCGTTTTGAGAGACACGGAGCATATGAGATGTTCGAAGAGCTGAAAATGGTTTTCCAAGCTCATGCCCGGGTCGAGAGATATCAAGTCTCCGACAAGTTCTTCAGCTGTAAGATGGAGGAAAACAGTTCTGTCAGTGAGCACATACTCACTATGTCTGGGTTGCATAACCGCTTGACTCAGCTGGGAGTTAATCTCCCGGATGATGCGGTCATTGACAGAATCCTCCAGTCGCTTCCACCGAGCTACAAGAGCTTTGTGATGAACTTCAATATGCAGGGGATGGAAAAGACCATTCCTGAGGTATTTGCTATGCTGAAATTAGCAGAGGTAGAAGTCAAGAAGGAACATCAAGTGTTGATGGTCAATAAAACCACTAAGTTCAAGAAAGGCAAGGGTAAAAAGAACTTCAAGAAGGACGGCAAGGAGGTTGTCGCGCCCGGCAAGCAAGCTGCCGGGAAGAAGCCAAAGAATGGACCCAAGCCCGAGACTGAGTGCTTTTATTGCAAGGGAAGCGGTCACTGGAAGCGGAACTGCCCTAAGTACTTAGCAGACAAGAAGGCCGGCAAAACAAGAGGTATATGTGATATACATGTAATTGATGTGTACCTTACTAGTGCCCGTAGTAGCTCCTGGGTATTTGATACCGGTGCAGTTGCTCACATTTGTAACTCAAAACAGGGGCTGCGGAATAAGCGGAAACTGGCAAAGGACGAGGTGACGATGCGCGTCGGGAATGGTTCCAAGGTCAATGTGATCGCCGTCGGCACGCTGCCTCTGCATCTCCCTTCGGGATTAGTTTTAAACCTTAATAATTGTTATTTAGTGCCAGCTTTGAGCATGAACATTGTATCAGGATCTCGTTTAATTCGAGATGGCTACTCATTTAAATCCGAGAATAATGGTTGTTCTATTTATATGAGAGATGTGTTTTATGGTCATGCTCCTATGGTGAATGGTTTATTCTTTATGAATCTCGAACGTGATGCTACACATGTTCACAATGTGAGTACCAAAAGAAGTAAGGTTGATAATAATAGTCCCACATACTTGTGGCACTGCCGCCTTGGTCACATAGGTGTCAAACGCATGAAGAAACTCCATGCTGATGGACTTTTAGAGTCTCTTGATTATGAATCATTTGACACGTGCGAACCATGCCTTATGGGAAAAATGACCAAGACTCCGTTCTCAGGAACAATGGAGCGAGCAACCAACTTATTGGAAATCATACATACTGATGTGTGCGGTCCAATGAGTGTTGAGGCTCGCGGTGGCTATCGTTATGTTCTCACCCTCACTGATGATTTAAGTAGGTATGGGTATATCTACTTAATGAAACACAAGTCTGAAACCTTTGAAAAGTTCAAGGAATTTTAGAGTGAGGTTGAAAATCAACGTGACAGGAAAATCAAGTTTCTACGATCAGATCGTGGAGGAGAATACTTGAGTCATGAGTTTGGCACACACTTAAGAAAATGTGGAATAGTTTCACAACTCACGCCGCCTAGAACACCTCAGCGTAATGGTGTGTCCGAACGTCGTAATCGCACTCTGTTAGATATGGTGCGATCTATGATGTCCCTTACCGATTTACCGCTATCTTTTTGGGGCTATGCTTTAGAGACTGCGGCATTCACTTTAAATAGGGCTCCGTCGAAATCCGTTGAGACGACACCGTATGAATTATGGTTTGGGAAGAAACCTAAGCTGTCGTTTCTAAAAGTTTGGGGATGCGATGCTTATGTCAAGAAACTTCAACCTGAAAAGCTTGAACCCAAGTCGGAAAAATGCGTCTTCATAGGATACCCAAAAGAAACTATTGGGTACACCTTCTACCTCAGATCCGAAGGCAAGATCTTTGTTGCCAAGAATGGGTCCTTTCTAGAGAAAGAGTTCCTCTCGAAAGAAGTAAGTGGGAGGAAAGTAGAGCTTGATGAAGTATTACCTCTTGAACCGGAAAATGGCGCAACTCAAGAAAATGTTCCTGAGGTGCCTGCACCGACTAGAGAGGAAGTTAATGATAATGATCAAGATACTTCTGATCAAGCCCCTACTGAAATTCGAAGGTCCACAAGGACACGTTCCGCACCAGAGTGGTACGGCAACCCTGTCTTGGAAATCATGTTGTTAGACAACAGTGAACCTTCGAACTATGAAGAAGCGATGGCAGGCCCGGATTCCGACAAATGGCTAGAAGCCATGAAATCCGAGATAGGATCCATGTATGAAAACGAAGTATGGACTTTGACTGACTTGCCCGTAGAACGGCGAGCCATAGAAAATAAATGGATCTTTAAGAGGAAGATAGACGCGGATGGTAATGTGACCATCTATAAAGCTCGGCTTGTCGCTAAGGGTTATCGACAAGTTCAAGGGGTTGACTACGATGAGACTTTCTCACCGGTAGCGAAGCTGAAGTCCGACCGAATCATGTTAGCAATTGCCGCATTCTACGATTATGAAATATGGCAAATGGACATCAAAACGGCATTCCTTAATGGTTTCCTTAAGGAAGAATTGTATATGATGCAGCCGGGAGGTTTTGTCGATCCTAAGAATGCTGACAAAGTGTGCAAGCTCCAACGCTCGATTTATGGGCTGGTGCAAGCATCTCGGAGTTGGAACATTCGCTTTGATGAGATGATCAAAGCGTTTGGGTTTACGCAGACTTATGGAGAATCCTGCGTTTACAAGAAAGTGAGTGGGAGCTCTGTAGCATTTCTCATACTATATGTAGACGACATACTTTTGATGGGAAATGATACAAAACTCTTGGACAACATCAAGGCCTATTTGAATAAGAGTTTTTCAATGAAGGACCTTGGAGAAGCTGCTTATATATTAGGCATCAAAATCTATAGAGATAGATCGAGACGCCTCATAGGTCTTTCACAAAGCACATACCTTGATAAGATATTGAAGAAGTTCAATATGGATCAATCCAAGAAGGGGTTCTTGCCTGTGTTACAAGGTATGAAATTGAGCTCAGCTCAATGTCCGACCACGGCAGAAGATATAGAAGAGATGAGCGTCATCCCCTATGCATCAGCCATAGGTTCTATTATGTATGCCATGCTGTGTACCAGACCTGATGTAAACCTTGCCGTAAGTTTGGTAGGAAGGTACCAAAGTAATCCCGGCAAGGAGCACCGGACAGCGGTCAAGAATATCCTGAAGTACCTGAAAAGGACTAAGGAAATGTTTCTCGTTTATGGAGGTGACGAAGAGCTCGTCGTAAAGGGTTACGTCGACGCTAGCTTCGACACAGATCTGGATGACTCTAAGTCACAGACCGGATACGTGTATATTTTGAATGGTGGGGCAGTAAGCTGGTGTAGTTGCAAGCAGAGCGTCGTGGCGGGATCTACATGTGAAGCGAAGTACATGGCGGCCTCGGAGGCAGCACATGAAGCAATATGGGTGAAGGAGTTCATCACCGACCTAGGAGTCATACCCAATGCGTCGGGGCCGATCAAGCTCTTCTGTGACAACACTGGAGCTATTGCACTTGCCAAGGAGCCCAGGTTTCACAAGAAGACTAGGCACATCAAGCGTCGCTTCAACTCCATTCGTGAAAATGTTCAAGATGGAGACATAGAGATTTGTAAAATACATACGGACCTGAATGTAGCAGATCCGTTGACTAAACCTCTCCCTAGAGCAAAACATGATCAACACCAGAATTCCATGGGTGTTCGATTCATCACAATGTAACTAGATTATTGACTCTAGTGCAAGTGGGAGACTGTTGGAAATATGCCCTAGAGGCAATAATAAAAGCATTATTATTATATTTCCTTGTTAATGATAGTTGTCTTTATTCATGCTATAATTGTGTTATCCGGAAATCGTAATACATGTGTGAATAACAGACACCAACATGTCCCTGGTGAGCCTCTAGTTGACTAGCTCGTTGATCAATAGATAGTCATGGTTTCCTGACTATGGACATTGGATGTCATTGATGACGAGATCACATCATTAGGAGAATGATGTGATGGACAAGACCCAATCCTAAACATAGCACAAGATCGTATAGTTCGTTTGCTAGAGTTTTCCAATGTCAAAGTATCTTTTCCTTAGACCATGAGATCGTGTAACTCCCGGATATCGTAGGAGTGCTTTGGGTATACCAAACGTCACAACATAACTGGGTGACTATAAAGGTAGACTACGGGTATCTCCGAAAGTGTCTGTTGGGTTGACATGGATCAAGACTGGGATTTGTCACTCCGTATGACGGAGAGGTATCACTGGGCCCACTCGGTAATGCATCATCATAATGAGCTCAGAGTGACCAAGTGTCTGGTCACGGGATCATGCATTACGGTACGAGTAAAGTGACTTGCCGGTAACGAGATTGAACGAGGTATTGGGATACCGACGATCGAATCTCGGGCAAGTAACATATCGATTGACAAAGGGAATTGCGTACGGGGTTGATTGAATCCTCGACATCGTGGTTCATCTGATGAGATCATCGTGGAGCATGTGGGAGCCAACATGGGTATCCAGATCCCACTGTTGGTTATTAACCGGAGAGTCGTCTCGGTCATGTCTGCTTGTCTCCCGAACCCGTAGGGTCTACACACTTAAGGTTCGGTGACGCTAGGGTTATGAAGATATGTATATGCAGAAACCCGAATGTTGTTCGGAGTCCCGGATGAGATCCCGGACGTCACGAGGAGTTCCGGAATGGTCCGGAGGTAAAGAATTATATATAGGAAGTGCTGTTTCGGCCATCGGGACAAGTTTCGGGGTTATCGGTATTGTACCGGGACCACCGGAGGGGTCCCGGGGGCCCACCGGGTGGGGCCACCTGTCCCGGGGGGCCACATGGGCTGTAGGGGGTGCGCCTTGGCCTTCATGGGCCAAGGGCACCAGCCCCTATAGGCCTATGCGCCTAGGGTTCCCTCCATGGAAGAGTCCATGTGGTGGAAGGCACCCCTAGGTGCCTTGGGGGGAAGGGAAACCTCCCCTTGGCCACCGCCCCCCTAGTAGATCTCATCTACTAGGGCCGGCGCCCCCCCATGGCACCCCTATATATAGTGGGGGGGAGAGGAGGGAAACACACCAGCCCCTGGCACCTCCCTCTCCCCCCGTTACGTCTCTCTCTCGTAGTCTTGGCGAAGCCCTGCTTCTGTGACGCCCTGCATCCACCACCACACCGTCGTGCTGCTGGATCTTCATCAACCTCTCCTTCCCCCCTTTCTGGATCAAGAAGGAGGAGACGTCTCCCGTCCCATACGTGTGTTGAACGCGGAGGTGCCGTCCGTTCGGCGCTTGGTCATCGGTGATTTGGATCACGTCGAGTACGACTACGTCATCACCGTTCTTTTGAACGCTTCCGTGCGCGATCTACAAAGGTATGTAGATGCATCTAATGACTCGTTGCTAGATGAACTCCTAGATGATCTTGGTGAAACGAGTAGGAAATTTTTTGTTTTCTGCAACGTTCCCCAACAGGGCGCGCCCTCCACCCCTGTGGATAGTGGGTGGCCCCCCTCTAGTGCTTTATTCGCCCAATATTTTTAATATATTCCAAAACTGACTTTCGTGAAGTTTCAGGACTTTTGGAGTTGTGCAGAATAGGTCTCTAAGATTTGCTCCTTTTCCAGCCTAGAATCCCAGTTGTCGGCATTCTCCCTCTTCATGCAAACCTTGTAAAATAAGTGAGAAAAAGCATAAGTAATGTGCATAATGTGTAATAACAACCCATAATGCAATAAATATTGATATAAAAGCATGATGCAAAATGGACGTATCAACGCGCCCTGCCCGCCCGGGGCGGAGCCAACGTCCGGAGGTGTGCCGCCGTGGTGCGGTTTACCTGTGATCCAAGGTTAGTGCGACATGTTCCAAAGATATTGGTTGTAACTGGCAACCGTTGCTATCGAAGGCGCCGACGAGGCGTTGAGTCGGCTCGTAAGAGGTCCCAGTCCCACGTGGCCTCGGTGATCGCGACGTCCAGGCCGACGAGGGGAATGCGCGCCGGCCTCTCCTTTGCTCGTACAGCGGGGCCACCGACGGTGGCACAGAGGCACCGGGGGCCATCATCCTAAGGCCAGCCCCCGGTCCCTCCAGTCTGCCACCCACCATCTCCAGTGCCTGGTCACGGCGACCAGGGGGTGGTCCTTCGCCGCGGCTCCTAGAGGGGCCGCCGATCCCGATCGTATTCTGGGGGGACTCATCTTGAGCTGGGTGGGCGATGACACACGCGAGATCACCGCTGCGAGACCCTCCGGGCTCCCTCCAGAAGGATGAGCATACATAGCAGGGGCAGGTGCGGATCCCTGGCGGCATTCGTGATGCAGGCACATCGTGAAAAGGCTTCGCGCCCTCGCAGGCGGCATCGAGTAGCTCAACGACCCGACCAAGAAAGGCGTCGCCACTGCCTTCCTCTAGCCGACATCTTAGCAACTCCCACGCCATGAGCAGCACAGCCCACATGTTCATCAACCCGCAGCAAGCGTGCTAGGATGACGTTGCAACATAGTTGAAGGACCGCGCGGTGGTGCGATTGTGGCGCCGTGCGGGAGTGGGCAGTGGCGGGCCCCATCGCCGACGGCCGGCGATGCCGGCGGCATCGTTAGCCACAAGGAGCATGGGATGATGATGAGCCTCCATGGTCGGGGTCGCCGCCTGGGGGCACGAGTAGCCCAATGCTCAGCGCAAGCTCGGGGAGCCTCCGCCATGGGCATGACGGGGCAAGGGCAGTATGTGGTTGGCGAAGGGGCGAGGATCTCAACACGCCCCTACCTGGTACGCCAAATATCGGATTCCGGGCTCCGCAGACCCAAGAAAGGTTCGAACTCTGGGGCGTGTGCGAGGAACTCAACCCCTCCAGCCAACCAATCCGTCATCCCACGGCCTAGTTTGATGAACAAGGAAGAGAAAGGACTCAACAGTTTACCTAGGTTCGGTCCATCTCACGGTGTAATACTCTACTCCTGCTTTGTGGTGGATTTGCCTCACGATGGGCTGAGGATGAAGTAGTACAAGGGAAGAACAACCTCGCGAGGTCTGCTCTAGTGAGGAATGAGTCGACCCCATCTTCGGTGGTGGCTAACCTATATTTATAGTGGCCTTGGTGCTCTTCCCCCATAACATAGGTGGGAAGGGATCCCACAGTGGCCAATTTGAACGGGGACAAGTAGTACATCTTATCCTGGCGCAAGGTGGTCTTCGCCTGCAAAGCTTCTGGTCGTGACGCTGCGGTGGGCTCGGTGATGACATCCTTCCTGCCATCCTGGCGGTCTTGGTCTCGTTGCACGGGAATGGAAACCTTTGCCTGATTCCTCGGGACCCCGCGCCTGCGCTTGCCTCCTTAGCACCAAAGAGGAAACTGGCTCATCTATGCCCGCTGGCACCCACCTGGCCTTGGTCGTCATGGCTTGCGTCACCGCAACCTCGTGAGGTTGGGCACCTGCATAGAAATCTCCGCTCCTCAGGAGCAGCCTGGGGTTGCCGCTCCCTCAGGAGGTCTTGGCATCGTCCGCCTCGCGAGGCTTGGCCCCTCGCGAGGGTCTTGTCTTATTGGTGTTGTGGATGGGTCATACCAAGCCGTCGACGCAGCCACACCATGGGCCGCAGGCAGGCAAGTCTGGGTATCCTGGTTCCCAGAATGCCGACACCGTCGAGAAGCTCAAGGCAATGGGTACATCCCAAGGGATCAACCCTGGCGGAGTTGGCCGAAGGGGAAAGTTACACTGCCCGTGACATTTGGCGGGAAACTGAATTATTGGACTGAGGGAGTCATGTTTGACGTTGTTGATCTTCCTTTGCCTTTTCTTGGTCGTCCAGCTCTGGCAAAATTCATGGCGACATCCCATTATGCCTACAATACCTTGAAGATGCCAGGGACAATGGGTATCATTTCCATTCCATCAGATAAGAAAGATGCAATTATATGTGTGGACAAGATGTATCGAGACGCGGTAGCAGCTGAGGCCATAGAGGCCTCAACTCCCGCTGAAGAGACAAAGAAAGGGAAGAAGGCTAGTAGGGATGCCGACAAGGACTCCGAGAAGCGCGCCTCTCCTGAGTGTGCTGCGCCTGTTGATGACCTATCAGAGAGTTCCACTAGCAAAAGGCCCAAAGTTGCTTCACCTGCTATGAAAAGGGTCTCGACAAGGCAGGATAGCGTTGATGGTACATTCACCATCAGCGCCACCCTTGATGACAAATAGGAAAGCGCACTCGTTGCCTTCCTGTGGGCGAATGTCGATGTGTTTGCTTGGCAACCATCTGACATCCCCGGTGCTCCCAAGGAGGTAATCAAGCACCACCTTGTTGTCTGCCCTCACGCTCGGCCCGTCAAGCAGAAGGTCAAAAAGCAAGCTTTAGAGTGGCAACTATTCATTGCCAAGGGAATCAAGAAACTTGAAGCGCCTGGTTTCGTCAGAGGGGTGCTGCATCCAACTTGTTTAGCAAACCCAGTGGTAGTGCGCAAGGCGAGCGGGAAATGGAGGCACTGCATTGATTTCACTAACTTGAACAAAGCATGTCCAAAAGACCCATTCCCCCTGCCACGCATTGACCAGATTGTTGATTCCACCTCTAGGTGTGATCTGCTGTCCTTCTTGGATGCATATTCTGGGTATCATCAGATATTCATGGCCAAGGAAGATGAAGAGAAAACCGCATGCATAACTCCATGTGGCACGTACTGCTTTGTGTGTATGCCTTTCGAGTTAAGGAGCGCCGGATCCACTTTTGCGAGAGTAGTACAGATTGGTTTCGAACCCCAGCTGCACAGGAACATAGAAGCTTATATGGATGATATAGAAGTCAATATGAGGGATAGATCAACGCTCATTCAAGACCTGGAAGAGACCTTTGCAAACTTGCGCAAGATCAATTTGAAGCTAAACCCTGAGAAATGTGTGTTTGGCATCCCATACAGCAAGCTCCTTGGTTTTTTGTGTCTCAACAGGGAATAGAGGCCAGCCCCGACAAGATCAGAGAAATCGAGCAGATACAAGCCCTGTCAAAGATGTGAGACATTTGGCTAGATGCATTGCCGCATTGAGTTGGTATCGGGGTACACAAGTTGGGGTGTTTATTCCCCCTGACTTGTGCACGAACGAAGAGCCTCCGCCCCGGCAGCCAGGGTTTGTCGAGGGAATAACTACTCCAACACAAGACCTAGACAGCGAAGCCGCTCTTCGTGAGATCAAGGAGCGCACAAGATACCAAGACAACAAGATATCACCTTAGGAGGGGCTCCCTTGCCGGGCAGGAGTGCCAGGCCAGGCCGAGACCGCTCCGGAGGCAAGTCTAGAATAACCCCGGCAAGCTTGCCGGGGCCACCAAAACCAAGACCCCCGCCAAGGCATCACCACATCATCGCTCCACCGCACCATGACGCCAGTCACTTATCAACATGGTGTCGATCCCCCAGGCGATTAAGTGGCTTCCACTAAGAACGTGGCAACTTGTTGGAAGACAAATCATACTCACTTGACACTCGTCCAGAGGCATGTCAAGATGATAAGCAGAAGATGATTAAGAGGCATGGCAGGCTTGGTGGGTTTCTCCCTCAGCGCGGCACCTAGCAGTGCATTTAATGCACTTTGTCCTAACTGCCAGAGTTAGGTATGATAGCACTGTTAGCTATCTAATAACATGGTAATGACTGTTTTGCCACTGTGGTTACCCCTTGAACTATAAAAGGAGGTCCAAGTCTACCTAGAAAGGGATTCAAACCCTTGCACACTTGTACGCGCGAAGCAGCTCTCCCCGAGGCCACCTTGCCGGGCTTGAGCGTTGTGTGATCTTTGTGTTCCTCCATCCAATCCACCAAAGCAGGAGTATGGTTTTACGCTTCCCAGTGGCCCGATTCTGGGTAAAAACCACCAGAGTCCCATCACCGTGCTGCATCATGGCTTCCGCTCTTTGTACAACGTGATCTCTCCCTTGCCGAACCACGAAGGGGCTCGTGGCCCCATAGGTGACCGTGTTCTCCCAGAATATCTTTGGCGCACCAGGTAGGGGGAAATCACTTGCGCGAACCCATGTTGTGAACAACGCGTCGATATTCATCATCCCCATCTTCATCATGGACGAATAAGAAGAGCAGTGCTACTCCTTAGCCACCTCCTTGCGAAACCCCATCGCACATTTCTACCCAAAAGCAACGGCGGAGGCGAGGACGGGGACGTCGGTGCTATGGTTGGCATGGCTAGGCACGGATAACATAATCGTCGTGTCACCCGCAGTTTGAAGGTAGGGCGGGCCAGACAATGGCGCCACCCTTATCGCAGTCCTTGATCAAGCACACTTGACCCCAAGCGGTGCCGCTCGGTCTAACAGACCAAAGAATGGTGCTTACTTGGCCTCCTTTCCCTCCTCCCTCATCGATGGTCTGGATGCGTCGTGGTGATGCCGCCGACGTCGATAAGTTCACACAAAGTTCGGTCCTGCATTTGTCCTGCTAAGGATAAATCCTGAGCTGAATGTTAGAGAAAATCCGTTGGTTGGCACCCCTAGCAAGCAATCCACGACGGGCACTCACGCACCAGCGTGTCAATCACGCCAGCCGCTGATGAGTCATTGGAAGCCAGGGATGGGAGGGTGGGACCAGTTCTCCTCGCTTCTCAAGATATTTCCTCAATTACAAATGTTTACGTTGGCCCCTCGGCTCGTGCCAAGGGTGAACACGTGGCTAATGAACTTCCGAGTTCCTCCGTTTAGTCCCTTCCCATTTTCCCCTCTTTCCAAGGTGGAAGTGGAAGCGCGTGCATGATTGCACTGGAAGACACGAAAGGAGGGATTGTCACGGGAGGAGAATGTGCTCAATCAAGATACACCCCCTCCGGCAAGGGGGGAATATGAACAAAACCTGAGTTGGCATGTTTAAGAATTTTCTTGCAAGTTCATGTATGCTATCCCTTGGTGAACCGAGGTTTCGTATGGCGAGTCTCCTGCATGATGGAACCTTACCAGATTTTTTTGTGCCCTTGCTTTGTTTCGAGCCCCGCTCAATGAAGCACGTGGTGGCATCAAAGGTCAAAAAGTAAAAACCCACCGGCGGCGTGTCCTTGCCAGCGGAATGCGAAGTACCCACTCCTCAAAGCAATCGCGGCAACATGCTATTGGCAGGCAACCAAAGTGCTCAAAGGAACTAGTTATACGAGTACCAGTGGAGAAACGAAGAGGATGGCATACACGTGCACATAAACATCTATTCAGCAAGCATTAAAACGAAAATAGTGCATAACCTAATACGAGATACACATTGTGTCTTAGTATAGGGCAGCAAAACAAAAGGATGGCCTAATGATCAGTTCGGCAGCCTCCCGGGATCCTTGGGACAGAAAGGACCTTGTCGGCAAGGGGCCGGCATTTGCAGCAGTAGCAGAGATGTCGGCACCTGGCGGTAGATTCTTGAAGTCGTCAGAAAGGTTAAGGTCCAGATTGAAGAAGGTGAGGTTGCTCAAGACCAGGAAGAGGGTTTCGCGGGCAAGCTTTCGGGATTTGTCGGCAAAGCAAACAACCCGATCGTCTTCATACATCTTCAGCCCTTCAATCAGACCTTCAAAGAAGAGCGTCAAATTGACGCTTGGAACCTCATGTTTCCCGATGGAGAAGGTCCAACTCTTCATGTCCATAGTTGCAATCTGAACAATGAGGCGTTCAGTGATGTCAACCATGCTCTTAATCAAAAGATTGCATTGCTGGATCTGGTTCTCCAGTTTGTCTTCAATGTCCTTCTGAAGGGTCCTTGCCTTGTTCAAATCCGTCATCAGCAACGTTTTGCGGCGACCGGCAGATTTAAGATCCTTCTCTAGAGATCCAATCCCGGCCTTCATATTGGAGATAGTGTCATTGGCAGTATCGAGGTCTTGGGTCTTGGAGGAGCGGTGTGACTGCATGCCTTCCAGAGTGGGCTCTACTTTCCGCACTTCCTCTTTGAGGGCCATGATCTCCTTGTTTTTCCTGACAAGGTCTTCTGTCAACTTACTCACTTGCTTTTCAAGATCAATCTTGGCAGAGGATGCGGCAGCTAACTCATCAGTAACCTTCAATTGGGCAGAAGATTCAAGGGTGAGTGCATCGAGGGTGGCTTTGTGACCATTCGCCAAGTCCTTGGTACGCTGCTGAACAAGGGCATCCAGCTTCTCGTGCTTGCTACTAAGAGTGTCTTCGAGCGACCCCTCCCAGACGGAGATGCCCTCTCCTTGGCGTTTAGACGTGCTTCGCGCTCCGCCAACCGGGCCTCCCGGGCAGCAATGTCCTCCTTGGCCATGGTCAGCACCTCATCTTGCCGCATAAGGGAGTGGGACTGCTTCTTGCACCACTCGTGCTATTCATTACCTTTGTCCTTCAGCTTCTAGTCCATAAGAGCAACAGAGCCGCACTGCTCTTTAATCGCCTGCCACTTAAGGCTGTACCTGCTCTGCACGTCCTTGAACCCTGCTACCATGGATTCCAGGAAGGCTAAATCCTTGGCACTGTCCGCAGGATCACCAGCTTCTTCAACTCTCTAGGACAGCGGTGACAGTTGGTGACCCACAAGTATATGGGGTCAATTGTAGCCTTTTCAATAAGTAAGAGTGTCGAACCCAACAAGGAGAAGAAGGAAATGACAAGTGCTTTTCAGCAAGGTAATGTCTGCAAGTGCTAAAATTGTAAGTAGCAGAGTAGTTTGATAGCAAGATAATTTGTAACGGGAAAGTAACGATAGTAGTAACAAAAGTGCAGCAAGGTAGCCCAATCCTTTTGAGGCAAAGGACAGGCCAAAACGGTCTCTTATGATAAGCAAAGTGTTCTTGAGGGTACACGGGAATTTCATCTAGTCACTTTCATCATGTTGGCTTAATTCATGTTTGCTACTTTGATAATTTGGTATGCGGGTGGACCAGTGCTTAGGTGTTGTTCTTACTTGAACAAACCTCCTACTTATGATTAACCCCCTCGCAAGCTTTCGCAAGTATGAGAAAAGTATTAAGAATAAATTCTAACCATGGCATTAAACTTTTGGATCCAATCGGCCCCTTACGGAATAGCGCATAAACTAGGGTTTAAGCTTCTTTTAGTCTCACCACCCATCATCTAATAACTACTTCACAATGCATTCCCTTTGGACCAAATATGGTGAAGTGTCATGTAGTCGACGTTCACATGACACCACTAAGGGAATCCCAACATGCATATCATCAAAATATCAAACACATATCAAGTTCACATGATTACTTGCAACATGATTTCTCCCGTGACCTCAAGAACCAAAGTAACTACTCACAAATGAAAATCATGCTCAAGATCATAGGGGTATTAAATAGCATAATGGATCTGAACATATAATCTTCCACCAAATAAACCATATAGTAATCAACTACAAGATGTAATCAACACTACTAGTCACCCACAAGCACCAATCTATAGTTCTGATACAAAGGTTGAACACGCAAGATGAACTAGGGTTTGAGAGGAGTTGGTGTTGTTGAAGAGGATAGCCCTCCCCAAGATGGGGGAGTTGTTGGTGATGATGATGATGATGATTTCCCCATCCGGGAGGGAAGTTCCCCCGGCGGATCGCTCCACCGGAGGGCAATAGTGCTCCTGCCTAGGTTCTTCCTCGATACGGCGGCGCTTCATCCCGAAAGTCCTCTTCTTATTTTTTCTAGGTCAAAATGACTTATATACCAGAAGAGGGGCACCGGAGGTGGGCCTGGGTGAGCACAACCCACCAGGGCGAGCGTGAGCTCTCTGGCGCGCCCAGGTGGGTTGTGCCCACTTGGTGGGCCCCTTCTGGTACTTATTTGCTCCAATATTCCTCAAATATTCCATAAAAAATCCTCATAAAGTTTCAGCTCATTTGGAGTTGTGCAGAATAGGTAGCCTGACGTAGCTTTTTCAGATCCAGATTTCTAGCGACCAGAATTCTCCCCTTTATTGTATACCTTGCATATTATGAGAGAAAAGGCATTCGAATTACTCCAAAAAGCATTATTATGCAATAAAAACATAAATAACAGTAGGTAAACATGATGCAAAATGGACGTATCAACTCCCCCAAGCTTAGACCTCGCTTGTCCTCAAGCGAAAACCGAAATCAAAAAACATGTCTACATGCTTAGAGAGAGAGGTGTCGATAAAAACAAAAATACGGACATAGCAACATCATGTAAGTTATTATAACAACAACAAACTTTAACATAAATTTTTTATCATAGACTTCTCATGAACAAGTGACAATTCATCACAACATCGAAGTATAAAGCATAAACTCTATTGGAAACCAACAAACTATGTTCTCAGTCAACTTTGCAACTACAATTCATCATCTTTTCAGGAAGGGTCACGTGTCGGAGACTTTAGGCAAGTCCACATACTCAACCATCATTTAGTCTTCTATGATTGCTAACACTCACCAGGTATACATGAGGAAAACGTTTCAACCGGACACATAGAAAGATAGGGGCTTATAGTTTTGCCGCCCAACGTATTCACCTCAAGGGTGATGTCAACAATAATAACTCATGCTACCCATATTCAACTGGATATATGTGCCTAGATCTTTCCTCACCACATGATGCTTGCCAAAGGAGAAAATAGAAAGGAATAGAGAGAAAAACTTTGACTCTTGCATGAAAGTGAATACATAAAAGTAAAAGATAGGCCCTTCGTAGAAGGAAGCAGAGGTTGCCATGCGCTTTTTGTTTGTATGCTCACCCCCTTAGTGCAAGAGAACGTCACGTTATATTGCCCCTTATGATGACAACCTTTATTATGCAGTCTGTCGCTTTTATTCTTCTCCATCACAAGGTCATACAACGCTCGATTTTCCCTTACACTAAATGATCTCACACTTTTAGAAGCAATTTTTACTGCCTTTTTGCACCGATGACAACTTAGTTGAAGGATCTTACTCAATCCATAGGTAGGTATGGTGGACTCTTGAATAAGAATTGGGTTCAAGGGTTTTGGATGCACAAGTAGTATCTCTACTTAATGTGGAATTTTGGCTAGCAAAGATAGGGGCAAGCACCACATGTTGAAGGATCTATGACAATATAACTTCTATGTGAATATGAACAAACATAAATCATTGTGTTGTCTTCCTTGTCCAACGTCAACAATTTTGGCATATAATATTTTGTTGGGTGCTCACAATCACAAAAGATTTCCAGGATAGTGTATTTGCATGTGAATCTTCTCTTCCCTTATTAATTCTTTCATGAGTTGCATCATTGACCAATTCTATGTTTGTGAATCTAAAATATAATTTCTACTTATACTTTTTCTTGTGTAATGTCATCACTTACCATAAGATTAGCATATGATCTTTTTCATTTATTTCCTTTATTTTATTGAAACATGAAAGTAAAAGAAGCAGAACTCAAACTAAAATTTATTATATATCTCACACACGATTACAAAGATGGATCACTAAGCAAACTCTCGAAAAGAAAGGATCGAACTAACTTTTATTCATCTAAAGCAAAAGATAACTGTTGATCGAACTAAGAAAAGTAAAGGCAAAAGATAGTGGAGATGATATGATACCGGGGCACCTCCCCCAAGCTTGGCGAAACCAAGGGGAGTGCCCATACCCGATACTCAATTTTCTTTTGGCGATGAAGAAGGAGGTGGTGGTGATGAAGTAGAAGCGATCTTGTCCTCAGGTCTCCACGGCAGAGGCGCACCATCACAAGAGGAAGAGTGAGTCTCTCGGGTCCTACAATTGGCAGCCAAACTCATACCTTTAAACCTTGCCTCATATTCAAAGACTTGGTTTTGGAGGTCATAGATCTGGCTCTGGAGGAAGTTTATTTGCTCGTTGAAGGAGAAGACGATGTCCTTCATGGACTTGCCATCCACCTTGAGATCACGAGTGTAGTCTGCAATCATGAGGTGATTGGCATTCAGTACACGTTCCACCATCCCCTTGGAGCAGAAGACTTCCTGCTCCATAGCTTCAAGCCTGGCCTCCACGGATCCAGTTCCCTTGGGGCCTTGCACATCGTGGATATGCAGCACCCAATCACGCATCTGGATAGCTTGAGGGTGCTGCATTGATACGTCCATTTTGCCTCATGCTTTTATATCAATATTTATTGCATTATGGGCTGTTATTACACAACATATCTCAATACTTATGGCTATTCTCTCTTATTTTACAAGGCTTACCATGAAGAGGGGGAATGCCGGCAGCTGGAATTCCGGCTGGAAAAGGAGCGAATATTGGAAACCTATTCTGCATAGCTCCAAAAATCCTGAAACTCCACGGAAGTCAGTTTAGGAATTAATAAGAATTATTGAGAGAAGAAAACACCAGAGGGGGCCCACACCCTGGCCAGGAGGGTGGGGGGCGCACCCACCCCTACTAGGCGCGCCCCCTATATCCTGGCCCCCCTGGTGGCCCTCCGGTGCCCATCTTCTGCTATATGAAGGCTTTTACCCTGGAAAATATCAGAGGCAAGCTTGCGGGACGAAACTCCGCTGCCACGAGGCGGAACCTTGGCAGAACCAATCTAGAGCTCCAGCAGAGCCGCTCTGCCGGGGAAACTTCCCTCCAGGAGGGGGAAATCATCCCCATCGTCATCACCAACGATCCTGTCATCGGGAGGGGGTCAATCTTCATCAACATCTTCACCAGCACCATCTCCTCTCAAAACCCTAGTTCATCTCTTGTATCCAATCTTCTATCAAAACCACAAATTGGTACCTGTGGGTTGCTAGTAGTGTTGATTACTCCTTGTAGTTGATGCTAATTGGTTTACTTGGTGGAAGATCATATGTTCAGATCATTAATGCATATTATTACTCCTCTGATTATGAATATGAATATGCTTTGTGAGTAGTTACATTTGTTCCTGAGGACATGGGTGAAGTCTTGTTATTAGTAGTCATGTGAATTTGGTATTCGTTCGATATTTTGATGAGATGTATGTTGTCTTTCCTCTAGTGGTGTTATGTGAACGTCGACTACATGAAAATTCACCATTATTTGGGCCTAGAGGAAGGCATTGGGATGTAATAGGTAGATGATGGGTTGCTAGAGTGACAGAAGCTTAGACCCTAGTTTATGCGTTGCTTCGTAAGGGGCTGATTTGGATCCATATGTTTAATGTTGTGGTTAGGTTTACCTTAATACTTCTTTTGTAGTTGCGGATGCTTGCAATAGGGGTTAATCATAAGCGGGATGCTTGTCCAAGTAAGGGCAGTAACCAAGCACCCGTCCACCCGCATATCAAATTATCAAAGTACCGAACGCGAACCATATAAGCGTGATGAAAACTAGCTTGACGATAATTCCCATGTGTCCTCGGGAGCTCTTTTCTCATTATAAGAAATTTTCCAGGCTTGTCCTTTGCTACAAAAAGGATTGGGCCACCTTGCTGCAATTTATTTACTTTCATTGCTTGTTACTCGTTACAATTTATCTTATCACAAAACTATCTGTTACCTACAATTTCAGTGCTTGCAGAGAAAACCTTACTGAAAACCGCTTGTCATTTCCTTCTGCTCCTCGTTGGGTTCGACACTCTTACTTATCGAAAGGACTACGATAGATCCCTTATACTTGTGGGTGATCAAGACTCTTTTCTGGCGCCGTTGCCGGGGAGTGAAGCGCCTTTGGTGAGTGGAACTTGGTAAGGAAACATTTATATAGTGTGCTGAAATTTTCTGTCACTTGTTACTATGGAAACTAATCCTTTGCGGGGCTTGTTCGGGGTATCTTCACCCCGACCAGAAGAGCAAAGAGTTGCTCCTCAACCTACTGAACCTACTGAAAATGTTTACTTTGAGATTCCTTTGGGTATGATAGAGAAACTGCTAGCTAATCCCTTTGCAGGAGATGGAACATTGCATCCCGATTTACACCTTATCTTTGTGGATGAAGTTTGTGGATTATTTAAGCTTGCAGGTATTCCCGATGATGTTGTCAAAAGGAAGGTCTTCCCTTTATCTTTGAAGGGAGATGCATTGACATGGTATAGGCTATGTGATGATACGGGATCTTGGAATTATAAACGATTGAAGTTGGAATTTCACCAGAAGTTCTATCCTATTCATCTTGTTCATCGTGGTCGTAGTTACATATATAATTTCTGGCCTCGTGAAGGAGAAAGCATTGCTCAAGCTTGGGGGAGGCTTTAGTCAATGTTATATTCATGCCCCAATCATGAGCTCTCCAGAGAAATGATTATTCAAAACTTTTATGCTCGGCTTTCTCTCAATGATCGCAACATGCTCGATACTTCCCGTGCTGGTTCTTATATGCTGAAGACTATTGAATTCAAATGGGATTTATTGGAAAGAATTAAACGCAACTCTGAAGATTGGGGTTCCAACAATGGTAAGGAGTCAGGTATGACACCTAAGTTTGATTTTGTTAAATATTTTATGTATACCGATGCTTTTTGTGGATTTAGCGCTAAGTATGGACTGGACTCTGAGATAGTAGCTGCTTTCTGTGAATCTTTTGCTACCCACGTTGATCTCCCTAAGGAGAAGTGGTTTAAATATAATCCTCCCATTGAAGTGAAAGTAGTTGCACCTATTACAGTTGAAGAAAAGACTGTCACTTATAGTGATCCTATTGTTCCTACTACTTATGTTGAGAAACCTCCTTTTCCTATTAGGATAAAGGATCATGCTAAAACTTCGACTGTTGTTCGTAAGAGTAAGACTAGGACTTATACACCTCCTGAGCAAATCAAAGTTGAACCTAGTATTGCTATGGTTAAAGATATCTTGGATGATGATTTAGATGGGCATGTTATTCATTTTTGTGGTGAGACTGCTAATATTGCTAGACCAGATGCTAAGATACATAGACTTGTTGTAGGCATGCCTGTTATTTTTGTTAAAATAGGAGATCATTGTTATCATGGCCTATGTGATATGGGTGCTAGTGCTAGTGCAATACCCTATGACTTATATAAAGAAATTATTGAAGGAAATATGCCATAGAGGCAATAATAAAGTTATTATTTATTTCCTTATATCATGATAAATGTTTATTATTCATGCTAGAATTGTATTAACCGGAAACATGATACATGTGTGAATACATAGACAAACATAGTGTCACTAGTATGCCTCTACTTGAACTAGCTCATTGATCAAAGATGGTTATGTTTCCTAACCATAGGCATGTGTTGTCATTTGATTAATGAGATCACATCATTAGGAGAATGATGTGATTGACTTGACCAATTCCGTTAGCCTAGCACTTGATCGTTTAGTATGTTGCTATTGCTTTCTTCATGACTTATACAATGTTCCTACAACTATGAGATTATGCAACTCCCGTTTACCGGAGGAACACTTTGTGTGCTACCAAACGTCACAACATAACTGGGTGATTATAAAGGTGCTCTACAGGTGTCTCCGAAGGTACATGTTGGGTTGGTGTATTTCTAGATTAGGTTTTGTCACTCCGATTGTCGGAGAGGTATCTCTGGGCCCTCTCGGTAATACACATCACTTAAGCCTTGCAAGCATTGTAACTAATGAGTTAGTTACGGGATGATGTATTACGGAACGAGTAAAGAGACTTGCCGGTAACGAGATTGAACTAGGTATTGGATACCGACGATCGAATCTCGGGCAAGTAACATAGCAATGACAAAGGGAACAACGTATGTTGTTATGCGGTTTGACCGATAAAGATGTTCGTAGAATATGTAGGAGCCAATATGGACATCCAGGTTCCGCTATTGGTTATTGACCACGAATAGTTCTAGGTCATGTCTACATAGTTCTCGAACCCGTAGGGTCCGCACGCTTAAGGTTTCGATGACAGTTATATTATGAGTTTATGAGTTTTGATGTACCGAAGGAGTTCGGAGTCCCGGATGAGATCGGGGACATGACGAGGAGTCTCGAAATGGTCGAGACGTAAAGATCGATATATTGGACGACTATATTCGGAGTTCAGAAAGGTTCCGAGTGATTCGGGTATTTATCGGAGTACCGGAGAGTTACGGGAATTCGCCGGGGAGAAGTATTGGGCCTTATTGGGCCATACGGGAAAGAGAGAGGGGCTGCCTAGGGCAGGCCGCGCGCCCCCCATGGCCTAGTCCGAATTGGACTAGGGGGAGGGGCCGCACCCCCTCCTTCCTTCCCTTCTCTCTTCCCCTTCCTTGTCTCCTACTCCTAATACATGGAAGGACTCCTAGTTGGACTAGGAAAGGGGGAATCCTACTCCCGGTGGGAGTAGGACTCCCCTAGGGCGCGCCATAGAAGAGGGCCGGCCCTCCCCTCCTCCACTCCTTTATATACGGGGGCAGGGGGAACCCCATAGAGACACAAGTTGATCTACGGATCGTTCCTTAGCCGTGTGCGGTGCCCCCCTCCACCATATTCCACCTCGGTCATATCGTCGCGGAGTTTAGGCGAAGCCCTACGTCGGTAGAACATCATCATCGTCACCACGCCGTCGTGCTGACGGAACTCGTCCCCGACGCTTTGCTGGATTGAAGCCCGGGGGACGTCATCGAGCTGAACGTGTGCTGAACACGGAGGTGCCGTACATTTGGTGCTTGGATCGGTCGGATCGTGAAGACGTACGACTACATCAACCGCGTTGTTATAACGCTTCCGCTTAACGGTCTACGAGGGTACGTAGACAACACTCTCCCCTCTCGTTGCTATGCCATCACCATGATCTTGCGTGTGCGTAGGAATTCTTTTGAAATTACTACGTTACCCAACAGTGGCATCCGAGCAAGGTTTTATGCGTTTATGTTATATGCACGAGTAGAACACAAGTGAGTTGTGGGCGATATAATTCATACTGCTTACCAGCATGTCATACTTTGGTTCGGCGGTACTGTTGGATGAAGCAGACCGGACCGACATTACGCGTACGCTTACGCGAGACTGGTTTTTACCGCCGTGCTTTACACACAGGTGACTAGCGGGTGTCAGTTTCTCCAACTTTAGTTGAACCGAGTGTGGCTACGCCCGGTCCTTGCGAAGGTTAAAACAACATCAACTTGACAAACTATCGTTGTGGTTTTGATGCGTAGGTGAGATTGGTTCTTGCTTAAGCCCGTAGCAGCCACGTAAAACTTGCAACAACAAAGTAGAGGACGTCTAACTTGTTTTCGCAGGGCATGTTGTGATGTGATATGGCCAAGACGTGATGCTATATTTTGTTGTATGAGATGATCATGTTTTGTAACCAAAGTTATCGGCAACTGGCAGGAGCCATATGGTTGTCGCTTTATTGTATGAAATGCAAACGCCGTGTAATTGCTTTACTTTATCACTAAGCGGTAGCGATAGTCGTAGAAGCAATAGATGGCGTAAACGACAACGATGCTACGATGGAGATCAAGGTGTCGCGCCGGTGACGATGGTGATCACGATGTTGCTTCGGAGATGGAGATCACAAGCACAAGATGATGATGGCCATATCATATCACTTATATTGATTGCATGTGATGTTTATCCGTTATGCATCTTATCTTGCTTTGATTGATGGTAGCATTTTAATATGATCTCTCACTAAAAATTATCAAGAAGTGTTCTCCCTGAGTATGCACCGTTGCCAAAGTTCGTCGTGCCCAGACACCACGTGATGATCGGGTGTGATAAGCTCTATGTCCATCTACAACGGGTGCAAGCCAGTTTTGCACACGCAGAATACTCAGGTTAAACTTGACGAGCCTAGCATATGCAGATATGGCCTCGGAACACGAAGACCGAAAGGTCGAGCGTGAATCATATAGTAGATATGATCAACATAGTGATGTTTACCATTGAAAACTACTCCATCTCACGTGATGATCGGTTATGGTTTAGTTGATTTGGATCACGTGATCACTTAGATGACTAGAGAGATGTCTGTCTAAGTGGGAGTTCTTAAGTAATATGATTAATTGAACTTAAATTTATCATGAACTTAGTCCTGGTAGTATTTTTCAAATTATGTTGTAAGATCAATAGCTTGCGTTGTTGCTTTCATATGTTTATTTTGATATGTTCCTAGAGAAACTGTGTTGAAAGATGTTAGTAGAAATGATGAGGATTGGATCCGTGATCTGAGGTTTATCCTCATTGCTGCACAGAATAATTATGTTCTTAATGCACCGCTAGGTGACAGACCTATTGCAGGAGCAGATGCAGACGTTATGAACGTTTGGCTAAGCTCATTATGATGACTGCTTGATAGTTTAGTGCACCATGCTTAACGGCTTAGAATCGGGACTTCAAAGACGTTTTGAACGTCATGGACCATACGAGATGTTCCAGGAGTTGAAGTTAATATTTCAAGCAAATATCCGAGTTGAGAGATATAATGTCTCCAACAAGTTCTATAGCTAAAAGATGGAGGAGAATCGCTCAACTAGTGAGCATGTGCTCAGATTGTCTGGGTACTTCAATCGCTTGAATCAAGTGGGAGTTAATCTTCCAGATAAGATAGTGATTGATAGAATTCTCTAGTCACCATCACTAAGTTACTAGAACTTCGTGATGAACTATAGTATGCAAGGGATGACGAAAACAATTCCCGAGCTCTTCGTGATGTTGAAATCGACGAAGGTAGAAATCAAGAAAGAGCATCAAGTGTTGATGATTGACAAGACCACTAGTTTCAAGAGAAGGGCAAAGGGAAAGAAAGGGAACTTCAAGTAGAATGACAAGCAAGTTGTCACTCCCGTGAAGAAGACCAAAGCTGGACCAAAGCCTGAAACTGAGTGCTTACACTGCAAAGGAGATGATCACTGGAAGCGGAAATGCCCTGAATATTTGGCGGATAAGAAGGATGGCAAAGTGAACAAAGGTATATTTGACATACATGTTATTGATGTGTACTTTACTAGTGTTTATAGCAACCCCTCGGTATTTGGTACTGGTTCAGTTGCTAAGAGTAGTAACTCGAAACAGGAGTTGCAGAATAAACAGAAACTAGTTAAGGGTGAAGTGACGATGTGTGTTGAAAGTAGTTTCAAGATTGATATGATCATCATCGCACACTCCCTATACTTTCAGGATTAGTGTTGAACCTAAATAAATGTTATTTGGCGTTTGCGTTGAGCATGAATATGATTTGATCGTGTTTATTGCAATACGATTATTCATTTAAAATCAGAGAATAACTATTGTTCTGTTTACATGAATAAAACCTTCAATGGTCATACACCCAATGAAAATAGTTTGTTGGATCTCGATCGTAGTGATACACATATTCATAATATTGAGGCCAAAAGATGCAAAGTTAATAATGATAGTGCAACTTATTTGTGGCACTGCCGTTTGGGTCATATCGGTGTAAAGCGCATGAAGAAACTCCATAAAGATGGATTTTCGGAATCACTTGGTTATGAATCATTTGATGCTTGCGAACCGTGCCTTTTGGGCAAGATGACTAAAACTCCGTTCTTCGGAACAATGGAATGAGCTACTGACTTATTGGAAATAATACATACTAATGTATGCAGACCAATGAGTATGAAGGCTCGTGGCAAGTATCGTTATTTTCTGACCTTCACAAGATGATTTGAGCAGATATGGGTATATCTACTTAATGAAGCATAAGTCTGAAACATTTTAAAAGTTCAAAGAATTTCAGAGTGAAGTGGAAAATCATCGTAACAAGAAAATAAAGTTTCTATGATCTGATCGTGGAGGAGAATATTTGAGTTACGAGTTTGGTTTACATTTGAAACAATGCGGAATAGTTTCGCAACTCACGCCACCTGGAACACCACAAAGAAATGGTGTGTCCGAACGTCGTAATCGTACTTTACTAGATATGGTGCAATCTATGATGTCTCTTACTGATTTACCGCTATCGTTCTGGGGTTATGCTTTAGAGACGGCTGCATTCACATTAAATAGGGCACCATCTAAATCCGTTGAGACGACACCTTATGAACTGTGGTTTGGCAAGAAACCAAAGTTGTCGTTTCTTAAAGTTTGGGGCTGCGATGCTTATGTGAAGAAACTTCAACCAGATAAGCTCAAACCTAAATCGGAGAAATATGTCTTCATAGGATACCCAAAAGAGACTGTTGGGTACACCTTCTATCACAGATCCGAAGGCAAGACATTTGTTGCTAAGAATGGATCCTTTCTAGAGAAGGAGTTTCTCTCGCAAGAAGTGAGTGGGAGGAAAGTAGAACTTGATGAGGTAACTGTACCTGCTCCCTTATTGGAAAGTAGTTCATCACAAAAATCAGTTCATGTGACAAATACACCAATTAGTGAGGAAGCTAATGATATTGATCATGAAACTTCAGATCAAGTGTCTACTGAACCTCGTAGGTCTGCCAGAGTAAGATCTGCACCAGAGTGGTACGGTAATCCTGTTCTGGAAGTCATGTTACTTGACCATGATGAACCTACGAACTATGAAGAAGCGATGGTGAGCCCAGATTCCACAAAATGGCTTGAGGCCATGAAATCTGAGATGGGATCCATGTATGAGAACAAAGTGTGGACTTTGGTGGACTTGCCCGATGATCGGCAAGCCATAGAAAATAAATGGATCTTCAAGAGGAAGACGGACGTTGATAGTAGTGTTACTATCTACAAAGCTCGAATTGTTGCAAAAGGTTTTCGACAAGTTCAAGGTGTTGAATACAATGAGGTTTTCTCACTCGTATCGATGCTTAAAAGTCTGTCCGAATCATGTTAGCAATTGCCACAATTTATGAAATCTGGCAAATGGATGTAAAACCTGCATTCCTTAATGGTTTTCTTAAATAAGAGTTGTATATGATGCAACCAGAAGGTTTTGTCAATCTTAAAGGTGCTAACAAAATATGCATGCTCCAGCGATCCATCTATGGACCGGTATAAGCATCTCAGAGTTGGAATATACGCTTTGATAAGTTGATCAAAGCATATAGTTTTGTACAGACTTACAGTGAAGCCTGTATTTACAAGAAAGTGAGTGGGAGCACTACAACGTTTCTGATAAGTATATGTGAATGACATATTATTGATCGGAAATAATATAGAATTATTCTGCAAAGCATAAAGGAGTGTTCGAAAAGAGTTCTTTAAAAGAAAGACCTCAGTAAAGCTACTTACATATTGAGCATCAAGATCTATTGAGATAGATTAAGACGCTTGATAAGATTTTCAATGAGTACATACCTTGACATGATTTTGAAGTAGTTCAAAATGGAACAGTCAAAGAAAGAGTTCTTGCCTGTGTTGCAAAGGTATGAAATTGAGTAAGACTCGAATCCCGACCACGACAGAAAATAGAAAGAGAATGAAAGTCATTCCCTGTGCATCAGTCATAGCTTCTATAAAAATATGCCATGCTATGGACCAGACCTATTGTATACTCTGCCCTGGTTTGACAAGGGAGTACAATAGTGATCTAGGAGTAGATCACTGGCCATTGGTCAAAATTATCCTTAGTGGAATAAGGATATGTTTCTCGATTATGGAGATGACAAAAAGGTTCATCGTAAAGGGTTACGTTGATACAAGTTTTGGCACTGATCCACATGACTCTAAGTCTCAATCTGGATACATATTGAAAGTGGGAGCAATTAGCTAGAGTAGCCCCGAGCAGAGCATTGTAGACATAGAATATTTGCAAAATACATACGGTTCTGAATGTGACAGACCCGTTGACTAAATTTCTCTCACGAACAAAACATGATCATACCTTTGTACTCTTTGGGTGTTAATCACATAGTGATGTGAGCTAGATTATTGACTCTAGTAAACCCTTCGAGTGTTGATCACATGAAGATGTGAACTATGGGTATTAATCACATACAGATGTGAATATTGGTGTTAAATCACATGGTGATGTGAACTAGATTATTGACTCTAGTGCAAGTAGGAGACTGAAGGAAATATGCCCTAGAGGCAATAATAAAGTTATTATTTATTTCCTTATATCATGATAAATGTTTATTATTCATGCTAGAATTGTATTAACCGGAAACATGATACATGTGTGAATACATAGACAAACATAGTGTCACTAGTATGCCTCTACTTGAACTAGCTCATTGATCAAAGATGGTTATGTTTCCTAACCATAGGCATGTGTTGTCATTTGATTAATGAGATCACATCATTAGGAGAATGATGTGATTGACTTGACCAATTCCGTTAGCCTAGCACTTGATCGTTTAGTATGTTGCTATTGCTTTCTTCATGACTTATACAATGTTCCTACAACTATGAGATTATGCAACTCCCGTTTACCGGAGGAACACTTTGTGTGCTACCAAACATCACAACATAACTGGGTGATTATAAAGGTGCTCTACAGGTGCCTCCGAAGGTACATGTTGGGTTGGCGTATTTCGAGATTAGGTTTTGTCACTCCGATTGTCGGAGAGGTATCTCTGGGCCCTCTCGGTAATACACATCACTTAAGCCTTGCAAGCATTGTAACTAATGAGTTAGTTACGGGATGATGTATTACGGAACGAGTAAAGAGACTTGCCGGTAACGAGATTGAACTAGGTATTGGATACCGACGATCGAATCTCGGGCAAGTAACATAGCAATGACAAAGGGAACAACGTATGTTGTTATGCGGTTTGACCGATAAAGATGTTCGTAGAATATGTAGGAGCCAATATGGACATCCAGGTTCCGCTATTGGTTATTGACCACGAATAGTTCTAGGTCATGTCTACATAGTTCTCGAACCCGTAGGGTCCGCACGCTTAAGGTTTCGATGACAGTTATATTATGAGTTTATGAGTTTTGATGTACCGAAGGAGTTCGGAGTCCCGGATGAGATCGGGGACATGACGAGGAGTCTCGAAATGGTCGAGACGTAAAGATCGATATATTGGACGACTATATTCGGAGTTCAGAAAGGTTCCGAGTGATTCGGGTATTTATCGGAGTACCGGAGAGTTACGGGAATTCGCCGAGGAGAAGTATTGGGCCTTATTGGGCCATACGGGAAAGAGAGAGGGGCTGCCTAGGGCAGGCCGCGCGCCCCCCATGGCCTAGTCCGAATTGGACTAGGGGGAGGGGCCGCACCCCCTCCTTCCTTCCCTTCTCTCTTCCCCTTCCTTGTCTCCTACTCCTAATACATGGAAGGACTCCTAGTTGGACTAGGAAAGGGGGAATCCTACTCCCGGTGGGAGTAGGACTCCCCTAGGGCGCGCCATAGAAGAGGGCCGGCCCTCCCCTCCTCCACTCCTTTATATACGGGGGCAGGGGGAACCCCATAGAGACACAAGTTGATCTACGGATCGTTCCTTAGCCGTGTGCGGTGCCCCCCTCCACCATATTCCACCTCGGTCATATCGTCGCGGAGTTTAGGCGAAGCCCTACGTCGGTAGAACATCATCATCGTCACCACGCCGTCGTGCTGACGGAACTCGTCCCCGACGCTTTGCTGGATTCAAGCCCCGGGGACGTCATCGAGCTGAACGTGTGCTGAACACGGAGGTGCCGTACATTTGGTGCTTGGATCGGTCGGATCGTGAAGGCGTACGACTACATCAACCGCGTTGTTATAACGCTTCCGCTTAACGGTCTACGAGGGTACGTAGACAACACTCTCCCCTCTCGTTGCTATGCCATCACCATGATCTTGCGTGTGCGTAGGAATTCTTTTGAAATTACTACGTTACCCAACAGTGGCATCCGAGCCAGGTTTTATGCGTTTATGTTATATGCACGAGTAGAACACAAGTGAGTTGTGGGCGATATAATTCATACTGCTTACCAGCATGTCATACTTTGGTTCGGCGGTACTGTTGGATGAAGCGGACCGGACCGACATTACGCGTACGCTTACGCGAGACTGGGTTTTACCGCCGTGCTTTGCACACAGGTGACTAGCGGGTGTCAGTTTCTCCAACTTTAGTTGAACCGAGTGTGGCTACGCCCAGTCCTTGCGAAGGTTAAAACAACATCAACTTGACAAACTATCGTTGTGGTTTTGATGCGTAGGTGAGATTGGTTCTTGCTTAAGCCCGTAGCAGCCACGTAAAACTTGCAACAACAAAGTAGAGGATGTCTAACTTGTTTTTGCAGGGCCTGTTGTGATGTGATATGGCCAAGACGTGATGCTATATTTTGTTGTATGAGATGATCATGTTTTGTAACCAAAGTTATCGGCAACTGGCAGGAGCCATATGGTTGTCACTTTATTGTATGAAATGCAAACGCCCTGTAATTGCTTTACTTTATCACTAAGCGGTAGCGATAGTCGTAGAAGCAATAGATGGCGTAAACGACAACGATGCTACGATGGAGATCAAGGTGTCGCGCCGGTGACGATGGTGATCACGATGTTGCTTCGGAGATGGAGATCACAAGCACAAGATGATGATGGCCATATCATATCACTTATATTGATTGCATGTGATGTTTATCCGTTATGCATCTTATCTTGCTTTGATTGATGGTAGCATTTTAATATGATCTCTCACTAAAAATTATCAAGAAGTGTTCTCCCTGAGTATGCACCGTTGCCAAAGTTCGTCGTGCCCAGACACCACGTGATGATCGGGTGTGATAAGCTCTACGTCCATCTACAACGGGTGCAAGCCAGTTTTGCACACGCAGAATACTCAGGTTAAACTTGACGAGCCTAGCATATGCAGATATGGCCTCGGAACACGAAGACCGAAAGGTCGAGCGTGAATCATATAGTAGATATGATCAACATAGTGATGTTTACCATTGAAAACTACTCCATCTCACGTGATGATCGGTTATGGTTTAGTTGATTTGGATCACGTGATCACTTAGATGACTAGAGAGATGTCTGTCTAAGTGGGAGTTCTTAAGTAATATGATTAATTGAACTTAAATTTATCATGAACTTAGTCCTGGTAGTATTTTGCAAATTATGTTGTAAGATCAATAGCTTGCGTTGTTGCTTTCATATGTTTATTTTGATATGTTCCTAGAGAAACTGTGTTGAAAGATGTTAGTAGAAATGATGAGGATTGGATCCGTGATCTGAGGTTTATCCTCATTGCTGCACAGAATAATTATGTTCTTAATGCACCGCTAGGTGACAGACCTATTGCAGGAGCAGATGCAGACGTTATGAACGTTTGGCTAAGCTCATTATGATGACTGCTTGATAGTTTAGTGCACCATGCTTAACGGCTTAGAATCGGGACTTCAAAGACGTTTTGAACGTCATGGACCATACGAGATGTTCCAGGAGTTGAAGTTAATATTTCAAGCAAATATCCGAGTTGAGAGATATAATGTCTCCAACAAGTTCTATAGCTAAAAGATGGAGGAGAATCGCTCAACTAGTGAGCATGTGCTCAGATTGTCTGGGTACTTCAATCGCTTGAATCAAGTGGGAGTTAATCTTCCAGATAAGATAGTGATTGATAGAATTCTCTAGTCACCATCACTAAGTTACTAGAACTTCGTGATGAACTATAGTATGCAAGGGATGACGAAAACAATTCCCGAGCTCTTCGTGATGTTGAAATCGACGAAGGTAGAAATCAAGAAAGAGCATCAAGTGTTGATGATTGACAAGACCACTAGTTTCAAGAGAAGGGCAAAGGGAAAGAAAGGGAACTTCAAGTAGAATGACAAGCAAGTTGTCACTCCCGTGAAGAAGATCAAAGCTGGACCAAAGCCTGAAACTGAGTGCTTACACTGCAAAGGAGATGATCACTGGAAGCGGAAATGCCCTGAATATTTGGCGGATAAGAAGGATGGCAAAGTGAACAAAGGTATATTTGACATACATGTTATTGATGTGTACTTTACTAGTGTTTATAGCAACCCCTCGGTATTTGGTACTGGTTCAGTTGCTAAGAGTAGTAACTCGAAACGGGAGTTGCAGAATAAACAGAAACTAGTTAAGGGTGAAGTGACGATGTGTGTTGAAAGTAGTTTCAAGATTGATATGATCATCATCGCACACTCCCTATACTTTCAGGATTAATGTTGAACCTAAATAAATGTTATTTGGCGTTTGCGTTGAGCATGAATATGATTTGATCGTGTTTATTGCAATACGATTATTCATTTAAAATCAGAGAATAACTATTGTTCTGTTTACATGAATAAAACCTTCAATGGTCATACACCCAATGAAAATAGTTTGTTGGATCTCGATCGTAGTGATACACATATTCATAATATTGAGGCCAAAAGATGCAAAGTTAATAATGATAGTGCAACTTATTTGTGGCACTGCCGTTTGGGTCATATTGGTGTAAAGCGCATGAAGAAACTCCATAAAGATGGATTTTCGGAATCACTTGGTTATGAATCATTTGATGCTTGCGAACCGTGCCTTTTGGGCAAGATGACTAAAACTCCGTTCTTCGGAACAATGGAACGAGCTACTGACTTATTGGAAATAATACATACTGATGTATGCAGACCAATGAGTATGAAGGCTCGTGGAAAGTATCGTTATTTTCTGACCTTCACAAGATGATTTGAGCAGATATGGGTATATCTACTTAATGAAGCATAAGTCTGAAACATTTGAAAAGTTCAAAGAATTTCAGAGTGAAGTGGAAAATCATCGTAACAAGAAAATAAAGTTTCTATGATCTGATCGTGGAGGAGAATATTTGAGTTACGAGTTTGGTTTACATTTGAAACAATGCGGAATAGTTTCGCAACTCACGCCACCTGGAACACCACAAAGAAATGGTGTGTCCGAACGTCGTAATCGTAATTTACTAGATATGGTGCAATCTATGATGTCTCTTAATGATTTCCATATGATAAGGATGGGAGGTATTACTGTCGTTCCTAATGATAAAGATAAAGATGAATTGACCACGCAAAGAATTATTATTGGTTATAGGATGGTAATTGATTTCCATAAATTAAATAAAGCTACTAAGAAAGATCATTACCCTTTACCTTTTATTGATCAAATGCTAGAAAGACTATCCAAACACACACATTTCTGCTTTCTAGATGGTTATTCTGGTTTTTCTCAAATACCTGTGTCAGCGAAGGATCAATGAAAAACTACTTTTACTTATAGACATATGCCTTTTGGTTTATGTAATGCACCTTCTACCTTTCAAAGATGCATGATGGCTATATTCTCTGACTTTATTGAAAAGATTTGTGAGGTATTCATGGATGATTTCTCCGTCTATGGATCCTCTTTTGATGATTGCTTGAGCAACCTTGATCGAGTTTTGCAGAGATGTGGAGACACTAGTCTCGTCTTGAATTGGGAAAAGTGCCACTTTATGGTTAATGAAGGCATTGTCTTGGGGAATAAGATTTCCGAGAGAGGAATTGAAGTTGATAAAGCTAAAGTTGATGCTATTGAAAAGATGCCATGTCCCAAGGACATAAAAGGTATAAGAAGTTTCCTTGGTCATGCCGGTTTTTATAGGAGGTTCATTAAGGACTTTTCTAAAATCTCTAGGCCTCTCACTAATTTATTGCAAAAAGATATTCCTTTTGTCTTTGATGATGATTGTGTAGAAGCATTTGAAATACTTAAGAAAGCTTTGATTACTGCACCTATTGTTCAGCCACCTGATTGGAATTTATCCTTTGAAATTATGTGTGATGCTAGTGATTATGCTGTAGGTGCTGTCCTAGGGCAAAGAGTTGATAAGAAATTGAATGTTATCCAGTATGCTAGTAAAACTCTTGATACTGCCCAGAGAAATTATGGTACTACTAAAAAAGAGTTTTTAGCAGTTGTGTTTGCATGTGATAAGTTTAGACCTTATATTGTTGATACCAAAGTTACTATTCACACTGATCATGCTGCTATTAAATATCTTATGGAAAAGAAAGATGCTAGGCCTAGACTCATTAGATGGGTTCTCTTGCTCCAAGAATTTGATTTGCATATTATTGATAGAAAGGGAGCTGAGAACCCTGTTGTAGACAACTTTTCTAGGTTAGAGAATGTTCTTGATGACCCACTGCCTATTGATGATAGATTTCCTGATGAACAATTAGCGGTCGTTAATGCTTCTCGTACTGCTCCTTGGTATGCTGATTATGGTAATTACATTGTTGCTAAATTTGTACCACCTAGTTTCACATACCAGCAAAAGAAAAAGTTCTTTTATGATTTAAGACATTACTTCTGGGATGACCCACACCTTTATAAAGAAGGAGTAGATGGTGTTATTAGATGTTGTGTACTTGAGCATGAACAGGTACAGATCCTATGCAAGTGTCACTCTGAATCATATGGAGGACACCACGCTGGAGATAGAACTGCACATAAGGTATTGCAATCTGGTTTTTATTGGCCTACTCTCTTCAAAGATGCTCATAAGTTTGTCTTATCTTGTGATGAATGTCAAAGAGTTGGTAATATTAGTAGACGTCAAGAAATGCCTATGAATTATTCTCTTGTTATTGAACCATTTGATGTTTGGGGCTTTGATTATATGGGACCTTTTCCTGCCTCTAATGGTTATACACATATTTTAGTTGCTGTTGATTACGTTACTAAGTGGGTAGAAGCTATTCCAACTAGTAGTGATGATCATAACACTTCTATTAAAATGCTTAAAGAAGTTATTTTTCCGAGGTTTGGAGTCCCTAAGTATCTTATGACTAATGGTTGTTCACATTTTATTCATGGTGCTTTCCGTAAGATGCTTGCTAAGTATGATGTTAATCATAGAATCACATCTCCTTATCACCCGCAGTCTAGTGGTCAAGTAGAGCTGAGCAATAGGGAGTTCAAATTAATTTTGCAAAAGACTGTGAATAGATCTAGAAAGAATTGGTCCGAGAAACTTGATGATGCATTATGGGCCTATAGAACTGCATATAAAAATCCTATGGGTATGTCTCCGTATAAGATGGTTTATGGACAAGCTTGTCACTTACCTCTTGAACTTGAACATAAAGCATATTGGGCTATTAAAGAGCTCAACTATGACTTCAAACTTGCCGGTGAGAAGAGGTTATTTGATATTAGCTCCCTTGATGAATGGAGAACCCAAGCCTATGAGAATGCCAAGCTATTCAAAGAAAAAGTCAAACACTGGCATGACAAAAGGATACAAAAGCATGAGTTTAACGTAGGTGATTATGTGTTATTATTCAACTCTCGTTTAAGATTTTTTCAGGAAAACTTCTCTCTAAACGGGAAGGTCCTTACGTTATCGAGGAATTCTATCGTTCTGGTGCCATAAAAATCAACAACTTCGAAGGCACAAGTCCGAGGGTGGTGAACGTTCAAAGAATTAAACATTATATCTCAGGTAATCCTATCAATGTTGAAACTAATATTGTTGAGACCGTAACCCCGGAGGAATACATAAGGGACACTTTCCAGAATGTTCCAGACTCCGAAAAAGAATAGGTATGTGGTACGGTAAGTAAACCGACTCCAAAACAATTCTAATGGCAATTTTTATCCGTTTTGGAATATTTAAGAATTTTGGAAAGAAAGAAGTAGTCCGGGAGGCCTCCACGAGGGTGGAGGGCGCGCCCACCCTTCCTGGGCGTGCCCCCTGTCTCGTGGCCACCTCGGGTGCCTCCCGGACTCCGTTTTCTTGCACGTTACGTATTTTGGTCGGTAAAAATTCATTATATAATATCCCGAAGGTTTTGACCACCGTATCACGCAAATATCCTCTGTTTTTGTTTCGAGCTGTTTCTGTTACAGATCTAGAGCATCATGACGTCTCCAAGCGCTCCCAAGGACAAGTTTTTCTAGAGGGTTATCAACCCCCTATCTCGCGAAGGTGCTGCAACACCCTCAAACCAGTGAGATGCATGAGGGGGTGCTGCACATCCGCGATGTGGAGGGACCAAGGCGTACCGGAAGCGTGGAGACAAAGCTCGAAGCCGTGGAGCAGCAAGTCTTCAAGTGTTAAGGGATGGTGGAGCATGGACTCAACGCCAACCAGATGATGATCACGGAGTTCACCAACAACCACAAGCTAGATGCCAAGGTCATTGGGGAGACCATGTTCAAGCTTCAAGAGAAAATCGAGCACCTCCAAGCCCAGATCTATGACCTGCAAAACCAGAACTGTGAGTATGAATATAGATTCAAGAGGATGATTTTGGCTGCAGATTTAAGGATCCCGGAGACTTGATCATCCTTATATGATGGTGAGCCTATGCCTTGGAAGATGAACGACAAGCCTACATCATCAACAACTCCTACTTCACCACCTCCGAGGACATAATCACATGGGTATGGGCACTCCCCTTGGCAACTGCCAAGCTTGGGGGAGGTGTCCCGGTATCGTATCACCATCACACTCCTATCTTTACCGTTTTATTTAGTTTGATCCTTTTAGTAGTATCTTGATCTAGTAGATTGAAGTTTTAGTATCAAGTAGTTTTGAGTTTTTCTTTGGGATCTCTTTATGTAATCGAGTCCGTGAGCTATCTATAATAAAGATTAGTGTTAAGTCAAGGGCTTTGCTATCTTGCTATGATCTTGAGGAAGTAGAAAGAATAAAAGAGTTCATATTGATCTTATGGATAGTAATGACTTCACACATAGAAAGTATGAGGCATGAAAGTTGTTGAGAGTTGACAAACGTAGTTTTGGTCATCGTTGCAATTAAAGGAAGTAATAAGGAAGGAGAGGTTTTCACATACAAATATACTATCTTGGATATCTTTTATGATTGTGAGCACTCATTAGGTATAACATGCTAAAAGAGTTGATGTTGGACAAGGAAGACAACGTAATGGTTTATGTTTTCTCACATCCCAGTTAAAGTGTATTGTATTGATCTTCCCAACATGTTGAGCTTGCCTTTCCCCCTCATGCTAGCCAAATTCCTTGCACCAAGTAGAGATACTACTTGTGCTTCCAAATATCCTTAAACCCAGTTTTATCATGAGAGTCCACCATACCTACCTATGGATTGAGTAAGATCCTTCAAGTAAGTTGTCATGTTGCATGCAATAAAAATTGCTCTCTAAATATGTATGACTTATTAGTGCAGAGAAAATAAGCTTTATATGATCTTGTTGTGGAAGCAATAAAAGCAATGGACTGCATAATAAAGGTCCACATACAAGTGGCAACATAAAGTGATGTTCCTTTGCATTAAGATTTTGTGCATCCAACCCTAAAAGCACATGACAACCTCTGCTTCCCGCTACGAAGGGCCTATCTTTTACTTTATGTTTTTACTTTATGCTTGAGTCAAGGTGGTCTTCACCTTTCCCTTTTTCACTTTATCCTTTGGCAAGCTCCTCGTGTTTGAAAGATCTTGATATATATATATATATATGTCCAATTGGATGTAAGTTAGCATGAATTATTATTGTTGACATCACCCAAAGGTGAATACGTTGGGAGGCAACACAATAAGCCCCCATCTTTCTCAGTGTCCGGTTGAAACTCCATAACCACAAGTACTGCGTGAGTGTTAGCAATTGTAGAAGACTACATGATAGTTGAGTATGTGGACTTGCCGAAAGGCTCTATTCTTGACTCTTTCTGATGTTATGATAAATTGCAATTGCTTCAATGACTGAGATTATAGTTTGTTAGTTCCCAATGAAGTTTCTGAACCATACTTGACATTGTGATTTGATTGTTACTTGAGCATAAGAAATCATATGATAAAATCTATTTATGTTGCAGTTATAAGAATGATCATGATGCCCTCATGTCCGTATTTTATTTTTATCGACACCTCTATCTCTAAACATGTGGACATATTTTTCGATATCAGCTTCGCTTGAGGACAAGCGAGGTCTAAGCTTGGGGGAGTTGATACGTCCATTTTGCATCATGCTTTTATATCAACATTTATTGCATTATGGGCTGTTATTACACAACATATCTCAATACTTATGGCTATTCTCTCTTATTTTACAAGGTTTACCATGAAGAGGGGGAATGCCGGCAGCTGGAATTCTGGCTGGAAAGGGAGCAAATATTGGAAAACTATTCTGCACAGCTCCAAAAATCCTGATACTCCACGGAAGTCAGTTTTGGAATTAATAAGAATTATTGAGCGAAGAAAACACCAGTGGGGGCCCACACCCTGGCCAGGAGGGTGGGGGGCGCGCTAACCCCTACTGGGCGCCCCTATCTCCTGGGCACCCTGGTGGCCCTCCGGTGCCCATCTTCTGCTATATGAAGGCTTTTACCCTGGAAAAAATCAGAGGCAAGCTTACTGGAGGAAACTCCGCCACCACGAGGCGGAACCTTGGCGGAACCAATCTAGACCTCCGACAGAGCTGCTCTGCTGGGGAAACTTCCCTCCGGGAGGGGGAAATCATCACCATCGTCATCACCAACGATCCTCTCATCGGGAGGGGGTCAATCTCCATCAACATCTTCACCATCACCATCTCCTCTCAAAACCCTAGTTCATCTTTTGTATCCAATCTTGTATCACAACCACAAATTGGTATCTGTGGGTTGCTAGTAGTGTTGATTACTCCTTGTAGTTGATGCTAATTGGTTTACTTGGTGGAAGATCATATGTTCAGATCCTTAATGCATATTATTACTCCTTTGATTATGAACATGAATATGCTTTGTGAGTAGTTACGTTTGTTCCTGAGGACATGGGTGAAGTCTTGTTATTAGTAGTCATGTGAATTTGGTATTCGTTCGATATTTTGATGAGATGTATGTTGTCTTTCCTCTAGTGGTGTTATGTGAACGTCGACTACATGACACTTCACCATTATTTGGGCCTAGAGGAAGGCATTGGGAAGTAATAAGTAGATGATGGGTTGCTAGAGTGACAGAAGCTTAGACCCTAGTTTATGCGTTGCTTCGTAAGGGGCTGATTTGGATCCATATGTTGAATGCTGTGGTTAGGTTTACCTTAATACTTCTTTTGTAGTTACGAATGCTTGCAATAGAGGTTAATCATAAGTGGGATGCTTGTCCAAGTAAGGGCAGTACCCAAGCACCGGTCCACCCACATATCAAATTATCAAAGTACCAAACGCGAATCATATAAGCGTGATGAAAACTAGCTTGACGATAATTCCCATGTGTCCTTGGGAGCTCTTTTCTCATTATAAGAAATTGTCCAGCCTTGTCCTTTGCTACAAAAAGGATTGGGCCACCTTGCTGCACTTTATTTACTTTCATTGCTTGTTACTCGTTACAATTTATCTTATCACAAAACTATCTGTTACCTAGAATTTCAGTGCTTGCAGAGAAAACCTCACTAAAAACCGCTTGTCATTTCCTTCTGCTCCTCGTTGGGTTTGACACTCTTACTTATCGAAAGGACCACGATAGATCCCCTATACTTGTGGGTGATCATGCATCACCACCTGTAGATATGGGTTGATGACGTTCTCGAAGAACTTGTCCTTGGGGGAGCTTGAAGCGGCCATGGTGGATTAGATCAGATAGAAAAACAACAAGAAAATAAAATAGGAGATTTCTTCCGCTATGGAGGTCAATAGGTTCGGGGGGTATATAAAGATTTTTTATCTTAGAAAACAAGCAAAACGGAAGAAAAACAGAGTCTGGAAAGTACCTGATGTGGACACAACCCACCGGGGCACGCCTGGCTTGCCAGGCGCGCCCTAGTGTATCGTGCTCACCAGGGTCACTTTCCTGGTAGTTTCTTATTTTCCTATTTTTTTAAAATAGTCCAAAACTGACAAAATATTTTTGCGGATTTTTCGGAGTTCGTTTACTTACCGTATCATGTACCACCCTTTTTTCACGATTCTGGAGTGTTTGAGAAGGTTTCTTTTATGTGTTCTTCCAATGTCATAGTTTGGATAATATTACTTTCAACATTAATGGGCGTACCTGAGATATAGTGTTTTCTTCGTTGCCCATTAACAACCTTCGGGTTAGTACCATCGGCATTATTTGTTTTGATAGCTCCGGATCGATAAACCTCCTCGATAACATTGGGTCCTTCCCATTTGGAGCGGAGTTTTACTACAAAGAATATGAAACAGGAGTTGCACAAACACTATTGCGGGATGCTGCTAACACGACACTACAATCAGAGACCCTTCGAGAAACTGTATGCGATGCAATAATCGCAAATGGTGGTGTCAGAGAACCATCAAAAATGTCCAAAACGTTTGTGATGACGGATGTATCAAACACGGTTCAGATTTTAGTTGCGTGTGCAATGCAGGGCATCCGGTTCAGTTCAATTAGCTGTTTGCGATGAGGAGGAACAAAAGAAATGGGCAGCCAGATGAAGGCGTGTGTGATACACAGCATACGGTTCACTTGGATGAACTGTTTGTGATTAGGCAACACAAAAGAAATGGTCAGGCAGATCAAGGTGTGTGTGCGATATACATCATGCGGTTCACTCGGATGAACTATTTGTGTTGAGACAAGAGAACGGAAATAATTCAATATAACAAGATGTGTGTGATACGTAACAAACAGGTCTGTAATCAGAAATGTGTGGGAAGACCGATAACAACACAAACGATTCCTGTTAACAAGCCATTTGTGTTGTGAGCAAACGATTGCTGGTATGCAATCGTCAGTGATTGATGAAATCATCACCGACGGGTTCCCTTGTTTAGTCCGTGTGCGATGTGATTTGCTCTGTCTACAGAGCATCAACAAATATACATAAAAAGACAGCATTGCATAACCAAATTAAGCATACAATTAGACAAGTGACTACACGGATAACATTTTCACACACCAAAGTAAGCAATTACATGCATACTAAACTAGGAGAAACAAGGATTAATCATCTACTTGTTGTTGTGACGAGCTTGCCATTGCTCTGCTTCGGGCTGGATCCCTGGCTGTTTTGGGGAAGGAGGCACTTCCTCATGTCAACGATCTGCCTGTACATGTCGTAGCATGTGTACGCCTCCTTGGCCGCCTACATGACGTGACCTTTGTTGAGTTTCTCCATCCAGGATGAGTGCCAGGCACGCTTGTCGTTGTTGCAGGAATCCTTCATGTCTCTGTAGTAGGGGTCAATGATGGCCTCGGTGAGGTGAACGAGTGAGTCCTTCTCATGCTCCTTGCTTCCCTAGATCTTGTATTGGCCCTGGATGTCGACAAGATTCTGGCAAGCGATGCCCGAATTCTTGAGCACCTTGACATCGTTGGTGATATCGACCGTAGCGAACATGTAGTGGGGGCTGTTGACAAACCTGGCGAAACGCTCGCAAGGCCTTGTGGCCAGGCAGTAGTGGTAGACGAGGACATGCTGGCCCATGCACATCTGGGCAATGGCGACCTTGGGACGTGATCCGACACGAGCACGGGTGTGCTCAATGTTGAACCCGACCACCTTGTACTTCTCATCGTCAAGCAACATCTCCATGATGCGGATGGAGTGCTCCACCCAGACCGGGTGGTTGGTGTACACCACCGAGAGCTCCTCGAACCTTCGGTGGGTGTCCACCACAGCATGGATGGTGGACTGCTGCTCGTCGTTGGCAGCCGCTCGGAGCGCCATTGGAGCCGCGCAGGATACTCTTTAATAATTTGTCGTGGTGGGTGTGCTTCTTGCAATGGTGGGGCGCGATCGAAAGGTTGAAGAGACACAAGGGTTAAATAGCCATTGTAACAAATGGGGGCCAGCCGGCCTGTAATCATCACGTCTTGTCACGACATTCATAGCAGAGGATTCCAGTGCACGCTTGACAACACCGCACCACAGTGAGGATTCCAGTGCATGCTTGACAACAACGCACCGCAGTTTGACCACGTGTGGGCTTGAAGAGGCGCCAAATGTATCGTCGGTGAGCCTATTCCCGCGCTACCGTGGTAGTTTACCGTGCAAGCTTCCCGCCCGGCTTGGTTTGCCACGCGTCGGCTAGAAGAGGGACAAATCATGGGCATTTATTGGCAAAAAGCTTTGTAAAAACAAAGTGTGTGGAATAACTTCGGTCGTAAGTTTACTCATGGGTGATGAGGTCAAAGTTACACAGAAGGGTGATGATGGACACTCGAGTGCGATAATTAATTCTGCGCCCTAAAGGGCACACGGTGGAAGAAACCAACAGTGTGCAATAATTTCCAAGATCGCAGTCGAGGTTAGCTATACAGATTGTATGCTATGAGATTGACAAGGTAAACAGATTCAAGAATGGTTAATACAATCAAATCTAAGACCATTGCATATTAAGTTCAAAATAGTGCTGCCAATATACGAGTCTCATACGATGCCATTTTAGCAATTATACCACAAAGGCTCGAAATATTACAAGGTTCAAATTCCAGAGTTATATGGCTCAAATCCAAAGATTACATGGTTCAAACTGATATTAGAAATGAAATTCAGCTCATCAGCTACAAACGGTTGCGCTGATCCACTGAACATGGATATCAGAGAGGTTCAAACTAATATTACCACTTCTAAGTCTGGTTTCGAAACCTCACAACTTTTGCAAAGGGGTCAGCCACTAAGAAGTCATGTATGGGGTTGACACGATGAGTACCGATTACTCTGTCATCTGAAGTTCCAAAATGAAATTCATCATTTTTGGAGCCTATTCCATTCTGCCGCAGGCACCGACGCTGATCAACAAACCATTCATTTTTCTGAAATAAATGTAGGGCAAACCTCATTACCTTTACCACCCTTGCTCTAACGACAAAGAACCTGGCGAATATAATCTCCGATAAGGTCCCTCGGTAGGAGTTCAAAGTAATTTCTGAGAGATGCATATCTAGGTATTCTACTTGATTGTTATATTGTATCACATTATCCACCACTGGGCCTAATCTCATCTGCAAAAGAAGAAAACGTGTTAGTGCCTAGATGCAGTTTTGAACACTACTACATGCCTATTTGGTTTGCAGGATTTGTAAAATGCACTAACATGCCATCTTTGATCTGACATGATTAACATGGGCATTAACATGCCATCTTCCATCTTCATAAGATGTTGGAGTGGATGAAAAGTTCCCTAAGAAAACTAGTATAGATTAATCCAAAGGAGAAATGCATATGGATTGTAACCATATGGATCAAGCATTGTCATTGTAAACTTGGAAAGGAGACATGTATGTACTGAAATCCTCCAAAAGAATCCTTCAGAAATTGTAGTACATTGTCATTGTAAACTTGGAAAAAGGTGTCACAAATTGAACTCCCTTATGGTTAACATTTAACAGGAAAGTAACATCACCTCGATATATAGCTTCTCCAGGCACAGAAAGCATCTCAGGAGGGTGACAACTTGCTCCAGGTTGGGGCCAATAGATTCTAGTGCCAAGACCTTCACTGTGCGCAGTTTCGTGGTCAGGCTTATGGAATCATTTTTTGAATGACAGACGAACAAACATCTTCAAAATTACAAATAATGTAATTTGTAGAAGGAGAAGTAGAAGGCGGTTGTTGTACCTGAACGGGTGTGGATCCAATAACAAGTTCGGAGTATTGGTCAGACGAGTAGCCCAGCACTGTCAATTTCGGCACAGAAATACATTGATTCTTGTTGAACCTACTTGATCAAGTACAAGTAATCTCTCAAGTGTAGGTGCATCCTCAATGACCATACCGTGGTTCACATCTTGTGATGTCTTCCTGCCGAACCAGCAACACACATAAATAGTCCGGAGAGTCATGGAGGTGATGTGGAATGTACTCAACCCATTGATTGCCTGAAGACGAAGGTACTCGAGTGCAGTACAGCCACGAAGCAGGCGCTCCATGTCACCGTTTGAGAGGTAGACGGCGACGAGCTCGAGGTGCTTCAGTCGTGGTAGAATAAGAGCGGGCGCGTCATTATAGGGGGGGGGACGACAGTTCCTGAACTTGGCGACTTGCAGCGTGGGCGCGAGGCGGAGCGCGGACGTTGGCAGCAAGCGCATATGCCCATCATCAAAAGTGAGCTCCTAGAGCTGATCTAGGGCAGGGGATTTGAACCAGTCATCAAGCTTGGCTTGGTCCCTGCCGTTGGAACAGAACTTGCCCATTCTAAGGCCTCTGGTTGGGCCAGGGTGACTGCCAAGGATCTTGGAGAACGCATCCAAGATTTTGCGATAGCCATGGCAGAGCTCGTGGGTGTCGATGAGGTCGAGAGGGGTGAAGTTACATAGGGGCGCCACTGTCGGGAAAGGATGGTTGTCCACGCCCCCCATTTGATTGGGAAGAGGGAGATGATGACTGTCAACATAACATCGGGGAGGCTGCTGATGAAGTCTATGCATGTTTGAGTCGCTTGCGTTTCTAGCTTGCCCCGCCTCCGCTTGTTGGCAGGCCCGTTCTCCACCTCCGGAGTCTCCTTGTCGGCGGCGCTTTCTGATAGAAATGAGAGTACAGGGAATATTTAGTTAAAACAGGGCAATAGAAAAGTGTATTGGTAACTAGAAGTTATTAGGTAGGGATATCGTAAGAAAATGGAATAACAATTGGTTGCTTAAATACTACACAAATCATTTAATATTGCTGGGTAAGTCAACATGCAGATAGTTGAAAAGAAAACTTACTTCGAACAAACTCAGGACGAATGATTTTGTTGGGGAAGTTAGCATATATCTCATGACCAGGCCCTCTTATGTGTAGTCCAATTTTAGTGCCAGCTTTCAGTACATAAAACTTAGAAATTTCTTTCCAAAATCCAGCGCCAAAATAGGAGTCACCACGTTCATCAAGGAATATGGTAGCAATGATTGTAAATCCATGGTTTGTATGCACTATGACATCCGTGCAGCCTTGATCTATGTAAAGGGAAAAATTGTGCACTACATAATCTGTTGCATAGCAAGGGATGCGCTACAGAAAATGGTAGGGTTGTTAAAGAAAATATGGTAACATGCAAATATGGGCCCAAATTGAAAGAACTGTACATCAGTTTAAATCGAAGGACAAAAATCTATAATTAAACATATAGGGTAAACATGATGTCATGGAAATATGAGAGTAATCGAAAGAACAGTACATCATTAATTTGACTAATATAGAAAGAAGAGGGGGAAAATCCCCTTTGACGTATATGGTGCATGTGGCACCTTTTATCCAAATGTAACAATATTTAGAATATCTTCAGGAAAGTAGGCCATGCCATACCATGCACATGCTCAAGTCATCTGGTACGGTGAGATTGAATCTCTGGCGGAGGTCGCAAGGTCCTGATGTGTCGGTGCACTGTACACTCTATGAATGAAAGAAAACCCTCAAATCAACACGAATAAAAATGAATTCACGGTGATTTCCACCCGGGTGATTAAAGGAGGCAGATGAACTGGGATGAGAGATGAGATAATATCTCATTAAATTAGTTACCTTGTCGTCCATGAGAAAAAACCCTCAGTACGGCAGATTCCCCAACCGAGCGGAGCTGGGTCGACTGCGAGCAGCATCGAGAAAGTCGATGGCGATAGGCGGCGGCAAGCGGAAGTGGCAAAATGCGGTGGGGTTTGCCGCCAGTCTGGCAGCGACGGCGGGCATCGAGCTAAGTGGTTACCGCCGTGATAGGCCGTGCCATGCATAGACGCGAAGGAGCTTGTGCAGGTGTGAATGGGGACCGGAGGCATGGGGTGGCGGGCGGTGGTGAGGGTTTTTGGGACGTGGGGATGGCAAGGGTTTTCTTTTTTCTTTTTTGAATTGGGTGGTGAGGGTTTTCTGTCCCACAAAGAATTTCAGAGGCAACGGTTTGCTAGAGCCGACCATGTGTGATTGACGCAAGAAGCAAAACAAAAGCCATTGCATACGGTTCCAATTTCGGGAACCGTGTGTGATTGAAGCAACATGCAAAATGAAAGTCATTGCACACGGTTCCAATTTTGGGAACTGTTTGTGATTGACGTACTACCTCCGTCCTGGTTTATTGGTCCCCTCTGTAATTTGTACCAAATTTTGACCAAATATTTGACTAAGAAATGTTTATGCATGTCACCAAGAATTATATCATTGAACACTATGTTCAAATACGCATCCAACGATATAATTTTTGCTGACCTGCACTAACATTTTGTCAGTTAAATCTTTGGTCAACATTTAACACAAATTACAAAAGGGACCAATAAATGAGGATGGAGGTAGATTCCATCAACCGAACTGATTGCATCCATATCCCACAGTTAGACATAAGTAAACATAGATTAAACATACTCAGACATAGATAATAAGCGTACACGTACACAAGCATAGTTCAACCGTCATTAAGCATGCTCAAGCATACATATATAGTTCGATCCCACATCTCATCTCACAAGCTGGCACGATCCCGAAGCTTCTCCAGGTACTTGGTGTACACACCATGCTCCACCCTGCGAGCATACTTCTTCTTGAAGGAGCCAACGGCCCATCCTCTTGCATGCGCCAGAACACTTTGATATGCGTCATCAAGCTTGTGGTTGCAGAATGGGCATCGATAGCCACCGTTCCAGGTCCTAATACTCCTGTTATGCATTCCCGCATAAATCTCCCTCGGGATTTGCCTCTTGTACCTCATCTAGACATCTTCATCCTCATTGTCCACATCGTCAGACAGCACCTATACAAATAGTAAAAAAATGTGGCGTCAAATTAATGGTTACAAACTAATCTCTAGCGAACATTTGGCAGTTGCCAAAAATATACATGCCGTGAAGTAGGATTAGGAATTTATGGCTATTTATTTATACATATCCAGATATTATGGTTTGATTTTTAAGCACATTCGTCTATGTACAGACCAATCTAGAAGAAAATAATGACACAAACATATGTAGGTCATTCAAAATCAATTGTCAAGTCCTGGCTAGGAACACTAACCCTAGTCGGATTACTAGCAGAAATCATTTCCACAGATGAAACAACTAATCACTTATCACTTGTACCATTCAAACAATCAATACACTACACGGATCTAACGAAACTTACTTAGATTTCATGGATTGGGAGAACATAACCATAGGATTTCTATTCCAAAAAGGGGGAGGCAGGAGTGACCAGAGAAACTCTGGGATCTATTTGATACAAAAATGGGTATAGATGACTACCAGTTGTCCGTCGTCGTCGGAGTCGTCGCCGGAGTGGTCATCCGAGTCGTTGCCCGAGTCATCACCAGAGTCGGTGTGGAACTCCGCCTCCGGCTGTGGAAGCTCGACACCGTCAATGACGGCAACCTTTGTCTCCATCTCCACGCCGTGCTCCGGTGCTTTAGCAGCCCCGGTGTCGCCACTTCCTCTAATGGGGCGCTTCGGCGACATCCTCATACACTGACGGCTTTGATGACTGAGAGCGGCGTCGAGGATGCAAGCGGAGAGAGGGGATTGTGTGCGTGGCGAGGATGGGGGTTGCGGCCGCTCAGGTGCACCATTAATATGGAGTAGTGGAAGAGAGGCGGGCGGCGGTCAAACTGCTAGCTCGCCTCCCGGTGAGCCTGCACACCGGACTGCTGGCATGCCTACCTTCGTTTCACACAGCTACACGCACGCCTCCCGATGACACTGCGCAGCGAGCATGCCTCCTTCAATTCACATACCTACATGCATGCCTCCCGGTCTGCCTGCACGGCGGACTACTCGCATACGTCACGTCAACTCACGCCTGCTCGCACGGTACACGGGTCGCGTGGCAGCACGCATATCGTTTTTCTATTTGGATGATTAATGATGCCGCTTTATTTTTTGCTTAACCAAAGCATGGCATGTATCCATTGTTGGTCTAATGCTCACGGTTTGAATAAATAGTCAGTTTGGGATATTGGTTCCCAATTATTAATAATCTACCGTTTATAATTAGATAAAGATTACGTCAAAACTGGTCTCAAATTTGACCAACAAAAAGTACAATGCAACTTTGTATTGGTGTCCATATGACAACATGATAAGTTTCATGAACTTCAAATAAGTTTTGGATGTACTAGAATCTAAAAATCAAGATTCTCATTGTTTGAAATTTGTTGCACGAGGAGTAAACATGCACCCAGTGAGACACATGTGTTTTTTCAATGCATTTAGGTGCACTGTCACGTGTGCATGTAGCTCGAATTTGGTTTTTGCACATTATACCCGTAGAAAATCAATCAGTTAATGTACTAAAACGTCTTAATGATCTCTGTTTTTTTCGAAATTAAAACATCCCTCCTTTGGTAACATATATATGTCCACCGCGGGATTATGAATTTAACATGCATCATAGTTGCGGTGGATTCGCGGTGTGTGTGTGTGTGTGGGTGTGTGCGTCTGGGGGTGGCGAGTGGCTCGCAGTACACTACAAGTTGTGAGCCTGGCTGTTTTGTTTGGCAGGCCGGTGCCACATCAGAGTCATGAATTCATAATTTAAAACACCCTTTCATACATACATGTTTGGGCCACATGCAGTTAATGGTTGTCCTACACGACACTCGATACTCGCGTATGACGCTTTTTGTGGGCCCACGAGGTCGTCGTCCATCACTTTGACAAACAGCCGGTAGTGAGGTTAATTTGACCAGCAAGGTAGAATCTTTTTTGTTTGTGTTATGGTGGTATATAGTACGCGTCGAAGAGGTGGGAGGGGACTAGCATATATACCTCACTCAATGTGCGCGTCCATGAACAAGTACACCTCACTCAATGTCGGTACTTTTTGTTTTCCGAGGCATGTGCCACATCAAAATTGTGGAAATGGCTATTCAAACATCACACAACACCTCTTTGCGCCACATGCATGCAGGCTGTGGTTATCCTAGCTAGGACACTCACTTGTGCGCTTCCATCTGTGCGCCCACGAGGCCATCATCGATGCATGTGCATCACTTTGACCTACATCGGGAGAGGTTAATTAATTTCACCATCGATGAGGATTCTTTTTGGGTTGTATTATGATAGGAGCATATAGTATGTGTCGAAGAGGGGGAAGGGGACCATCATATGTTTTACGCTTCATGAACCTCTCTCTGTGTGTGGGTGCATGGTTTATGGTTTTTGAGGCATGTGTGGCACATCAAAGTTGTGCATTTTATGTATTATATTCAACATATGTTTGGCCCACTTGCAAAGTGATGGTGGTTGTCCTCTCACACCCACTTAAGCGGTTATCAGCGATATCGATGCTTTCCATTTGTGGGCCCGCTTGGTCCGTCACTACTTTTTGCCTGACAATGAGAGTGGTTAATTTGACTTAGGAGGGGGTTATTTTCTTGCTAGTATATATATTTGTCGACAAAGTGCGGCCCGCTAACCGCTTAAGTGGGTGTGAGAGGACAACCACCATCACTTTGCAAGTTGCGACAAGCCTATATATTCGTGCGGCCTGCATACCGCTTGGTCCTCATATATGCACGTTGCGACAAGCCTATATATTCGTCGGCCCGCGTGGACATCCATGATCACCTTGACCGACAACAAGATAGGTTACCATGGCGGATTCTTCATTTGGTTCGTGTTATCGTAGTATAGGTCATGGTGAGATTCAGACCTAATTAAAGTTTGAGCACATATACTATGCACACATGCATGTATGAATCCCCATCATCGGCTTGAAGTGTGGTGTAACATACATATGCATCATCAACCTAACCCTCACTTAGTGTGGGGATTTCTAGTTCAAAATCACGGTGCCACATCAAAGTTGTTCCATTGTGTACTAAAAAACACACCTGATCCATACATATGTTTGGGCCACACGCATGCAGTGGTTGTCTTCGGGGAATAGCGCTACTTGCGTGATTATTGGTGAGCTAGCCTATCTGGGGTCGCATGGACGACCATCACTTTGACCAGCAACAAGAGAGAGGTTGTACGACCAAGGTGGATTATTGTTGGTCTGTTTTATGATCAATCTTGGTGAGATGCCTCTCTGGCCCACCGACTTAAAAGTGTGTGTGTGTGGGGGGGGGGGGGGGGGCTGCGACTTTGCACTTTGCTAGGTGAACCTCGGTTGGGGGGGGGGGCATCATAGCTTTGGATTCCCTTCGTGCCGACACGAGGGGGGGCTGCTACCTACTTCGCAGTTTGCTAGGTGAACCACGATTGGAAGGGGGGCATCCATTCATAGCTTAGTATTCCCTTCGTGCCGACGCAAGGGAGGGGGGGCTACTAGCTTCTTCGCACTTTGCTAGGTGAGCCTTGGTTGGGGGGCGGGGGGCATGCATTCATAGCTTAGGATTCCCTTCGTGCCGACACGAGGGGGTGGGCTGCTAGCTACTTCGCAGTTTTCTAGGTGAACCACGGTTGGGGGGGGGCATCCATTCATAGGTTAGGACTCCCTTCGTGCCGACACGAGGGAGGGGGGCTGCTAGCTACTTCGCATTTTGCTAGGTGAGCCTCGGTTGGGGCGGGGGGAGGGGCATGCATTCATAGCTTAGGATTACCTTCGTGCCGACACGAGGGGGGGGGGCAAGCAATATCGTGCACTTTGTGAGATAGGTGCGACATCGAAGTTGCATTTGGTATTTGAAAATCAAACCACCCTTTTCATACATATAAATTCGGTCGACATGCAAGTGTGTTCATGTTCTGACCCTCTCCCGCGTCATTTTTTCGCCAAATTTATGAACATTAGACAAGTCGGATGATGCAACAGACATGGTTCACTCAAACTAACTATGTGCCACGCCGGTGCCCCTGTCATGCACACACCCGCACTGTACATTGGGCTCCACAAGGCTCCCCCTCTAAAAAATATCTGCCCGCCTCGAGGGTTTTTCTGTTTCATAACACACAGTTGTTATCTCCGGACCGTGTGCGATGTTTCTTCTTCCCAAACCCATTGTGTCCCTAGAAAATATCTGCCTGCCTCGAGGAGGGTTTTTGTGTTTCATAACACATGGTTGTTATCTCTGGACCGTGCGCGATGTTTCTTGTTCCCAACCCCGCCTGCCCCTAGAAAATATCTGTCGGCCTCGAGATTTTTTTGTTTCACAACACACGGTTGTTATCTCCGGACCGTGTGGGATGCACCATCATCACAAATTTCATTAGCCCCGGCATTTCACTCCTGTGTTTGATCTCCCGTGTTGTAAAATTTTCAGTACCCGCGTCATTTCCTCAAACACACCCCGCCCCATCTACACACACAGACACACACACACCAAAACCTCCTTGGGTGCGCTTGCACACACACACACACACCCTCCCTCACTCGAAACCCTAGCAAGGTCCCCGCCGCCGCCGCCGCTGCGAGACCTCCATTGTCAACATCTGCCGGTTTGCCTGTGCAGCTTACCCGCCGATCTCCATACCAAGGCCGCTCTGAGTTTCTTAGATGATGCCTTCCAAACACCCCTTTCCCCCTAGATCCCCATCCCCCACACCAGAGCGTCGCAGCCTAAGTCCGGCTACGCTTCCCGTGGAGCTCAAGGAGCTACTGGCCCAAAAGAGGTGTATCGCGGTCTCTTCGTCCGATGTCGCTGAGGAAGCTGACAACCATTACTGGCGGTAGGAACTCAAGCAGCGGGCTAGAGTATGCGGGCATGTCTCTTCTGCCGGCTACGACATTGAAGTCATGGACAGCAAGGACCTGGGGCAGGCTATGTCACAGGTTAAGTGGCCCACCCCCAACCCCTCGGGTTCAACCACCGTCGATCTCATGCATGGCCCCGCCGCTGATCTCCTCTGGCTCGCTGCCAACTACTTCCCATCCTACATCGCCATCGAGCCCCTTTTGTCATTTCTGAAGGACATGTTCTGCGACGCTGGCCTGGGATCCACAGCTTCCAAGTCAGACCTCATCGAGAGAGACCTCGAGGAGGGAACCGTCTTCGGCTCTTCCAAGGGGAAAGAGCCCATATGCTCTTCCAAGGGGAAAGAGACCGTCTGCGACATTAGGGAGGGCACCCTATAGCCGTGCTCTTCCAAGGGGAAGGAACCCATCTGCGACAACATGGAGCGCATCCAGGGTCCGTTCTCTTCCCACGGGAACGAGGCCATCTGTGACAAGTGAGGAAACCCATGATTTGTTTTGCCGTGCCTCTTAACAGGGGGAAACCCATGATTTGTTTTGTTGAGTCCCTTTTGTAGTGTAGTGAGAATATGTCCAGTTTAATTTGCTATATCGGGTTGTTTGCAATATGCCTTGTTTATTTTAGTTGTTCACAATGTGATGCTCTGTATGTGCAATTATTTACTGTGCAGTACATTTCATCAATCCAGTTTTAAACATATGGACAGGATTGCATATATTTGCTTGCTGTTAAGCCTGTTATAGCTAGCATATGCCTCTTTTAAAGTTTTTTGATTGTTCTGTTGTTTGTAGTTAGCATATGTCCAATTTCAAATGCTATCTTTGGTTCTTCGTAGTATGCCTTGTTTATTCCAGTTATTCACAACGTGATGTTCTATATGTGCAAGTATGAACTGTGCAGTTCAATTTCACCAGTACTAGTTTCAACAATACCACTATGGCCCTGTTTGTTTCGGATTCTGGGACCAGATTCAGCTTTGCCAGTGAAGCTGAATCTAGAATCCGAAACAAATAGCTATTTGGAATCAGCTTTGCCAGTGAAGCTGAATATGGATTTGGATCATTTTTAGTGCAATTTCCTGAAGCACCTCAAAGTGTACTTTGGTGGTGAAGCTGATTCGCAGAAACAGCTTCGCCACTGAAGCGAATCCATAGGTGATTAAAATCCAAGCAAAGCTGAAACAAACATGGCATGAATGACTACATTTTGGTTGCTGCATCTTGTAGTTAAACATGCCTTTCCATTTTTATTTAACAATAACCAGTGTACTTAGACCGGCACAATACCAGTTTGAATGACTATGTTTGCTTGTTGTTAAATGTTAGGCCTGTTGCAGTTAACACACCTTTTCACTTGTTTTGCTTTTCTAGCGTGCTTAAACCTGCACACTGAAGCTATCTTTTGGAGATTATTTTTTCTGCCATGGATAATTTTGGTTGATGTTTAGCCTATTGTGCTTAACATGCTTCTCGATGTCCCTACACAGGACAATTTTGGGAACGACTGTTGTTTTCCACCGAGATTAGTTTCATCCCATGGCTTATATATGCTCATTGTTCAGGATATCGGTAGCTGGTACCATATAGGTCGGGGCCTGATAAGGGACTAATCGGTGAATTGGACTTTTAACTAAATATATCTGCAACCCATTTATCGTTAGGTTAACTAGGGCCATATGTAATATATCTGAGGCTACATAGCAATATGCACTGTACTTAATGTCTACATATGCAATCCTAGGCTACATAGCAACAACGAAGAGTGTTACCTTAATGTTCTGATGATGTCTAGATACACATAGAAGAGCAGCAGCAACAACAACAACAACACAGTCCTGTTTGGATACTCAACTTAGCTTAGAGGTTAGAGTTAGTTTCTAGCTCATGACTAACCCTAAACTAACTCCATCCAAAGAGGTGTTTGGATGACATGATTAGATACTTAGATTGACAATAAATGCACTAGGGGAACTAGCTCCAATTAGCACCTTTGGGTTGGATAGGTTTTTTGGGTGGGTTATAGACGCAACTAGCTCAAACTAGCCCTCATGTTTAGATATACTTTAGGGATAAGCCTGAACTAGCTCAAACTAACTCTAACCCATGGATACAGCAGCAGTTAATCAGCCGATAATTTGTAAGAATGCAATAAACTCCTTCCGGCCCATAATATACGATGTTAATTCATCTAATATGTGAGTATATTGGATGTTATATGATATTATATAAGAGTGTTGTACTACGTCATTGTGCAATTGGTGTTTATCTTCTAATAATAACTTGGTGCTTTAGGTACATATGTCATTGGTAAAGATCCACGCTTCGACCCTTTCTGTGTATGGGCAAGTGATATATCGATGAACGAGCATCAAGTGAGGAAGCTGATAAAGATTGTTAGTAAAATGGGTCAAAAGATGGCAACTAAACTATTTGTTTACACTTTATCCAATACAACAGCGAACTGCAGGATGGTAACTAAGAACTCTGCAGCCTTCTTTTTACTGCCCATAATGAGTCGTGTTAGATGACAATGTCTGAATCTTTTTTCCTTTGCAGTGGTTCCCAAAGCAGCTTACTAACACTACAAAAAACAATTCCGTGATGATACGTGTTTGTCACAGTAGGTCACGTTTTCTTTCATGCATGTACATCCATGATGATTTTATGATAGAATCAAGATAGTCATACCTGTGCTGTCGTAGAAGTGTTCCGTGACATTACCAAAATTATCATCACGGAAGTGTCCACTTCCATGACGATAAATCATGCGTCATAGAAGTGCTTTCGTCAAGGGTGACCGACACGTGGCATCCACCATAATGACTCGCTGTTAAGCTATCGGGTCCGGTTTTGGATCCGATAACCCGTTAACAGCCCCGACCAATGGGGATTTTCCACGTGTAAAATCATCATTAGCTGGAGGAAACATGTGTCGTTTCACCGTTGGGACAGATGTCATCCACTCATTGGACTGAAGGCGCCTATGATACGTCGAAACATGGCACGGCCCAACAGAGGCCCATTCCTGTGAAAAGGCTGGCCCATTTGACTTGGTTAAAAGGTGGCGTACCGGCCCACAAAAAACCTATTAACGGCCTATTCGCATATAGCCCATTTACAGCCCGCTAACCCAGGGCCCGTTACGACCTATCTGAATTAGGCCCAGTAGCGTCATCTGGGCCGTCCAATATGATTCCAGCATGTTTTAACTTCCGGCCCATGTATGGCCCAGGACGCCTTTCAGCCCATAAGAGGCCTTTTGTAACTCTTGGCCCATTAACGACCCGTGGGGAAACTGGCCCATAATGAACAGTGTATCACTTTATACCCATTAATGGCCCATGGTGAAACTGGCCCGTAATGAACAGTGTATCACTTTATACCGATTAATAGCTCATGGTGAAACTGGCCCGTAATGAATAGTGTATCGCTTTATACCCATTAACGACCCATTATTCCATTGGGCCGTTTCCAGCCCATGTTATCTTTCAGCCTTCTCAAGGCCCATTTATTCTTGGGCTCATTTCCAGCATTCGTTTACTTATGGCCCTTTACTGTCATTTTCTGCTTGTGGGCCAAATTCAGCCCGTGGTTACAGTCGGCTCGTTTGTGGCCTGTTAATACGTTGGGACGTTTTCATAGTGTCATCAAATATGGCCGATTAATGACGGCCCATTATGGTCGGCCCATGAACGGACGATTCCAACTCTAGCCCATTTACGGCCATAATGCGGTCTACTATTGGCCCATGTTCGGCAAATCGATCATATGGCCCGTAGAAGGCCCATTGATGTTACGGCCCGTAGAAGGCCCATTGTGTCTATGGCCCATAGAAGGCTCATTGTGTCTACGGCCCGTAGAAGGCCCATTGTTTCTACGCCCCATAGAAGGCCCATTGTTTCTACGGCCCTTAGAAGGCCCATTGTTTCTACGGCCCGTAGGAGGCCCATGGTAACTACAGTAAATATGTAGACCATGGTTATTGTGGCCTAGTTTTAAAAAATAGGTTATTGCGGCCACTAGCAAACCGCGGAAAAAGAACTGCACTGACTACAAGCAAACAAATAAACAAGACAATAAGGAAATCAATAAGCAAGTAACTTATGCTAGGCTATCATGGCTATTAAACATATTACATCCACTGGCCATCAAAGTTCGCCACCAGTGCAAATATAGGGAAAAAAGCAGCATATCATATACACTGGTTGTCAAAGTTGGCGACCAGTGCAAATAAACGGCGCAGCAAAACAAATCCAGAACTGAAACCACTTCAGAAGAGCTCAGGAAACAATATCCTGGGTACCCATAATGCTGGCAAGATGCTTAGCAAACTTATTAACTTTCTCTTGTTTGGCGCTTAAATCCTCCAGCACTTGCTATTGCACCACAAAGTATGCATCTGAATTCTGCAGGGACTTCCTCAGTCCTTCGGCTTCCTGTCGCATAACATTTGATCGATGTCTTTCAACTTGAAGTTGAGACTCAAGAAGCCGAACTGATTCAGGCAGTGAGTTGGAAGAGCTGGTGCCACCAGTAGTAGCCAGTAACTCGAACACTACATCAAGACAGGACTTTGGGGTTGTCTCAGTGTCTTCAATATAGTTTTTATCATCTTTTGTGGAGACTAACAGGGATGTCTCGCTATCTTGAACCTTATCTGCATTACTTCCTTTACCATTGCATAACGGGGTATTCTTCTCCAATATTTTATCCGCATTCTAAAAGAGAAACAAACAAACAAACACATCACAGGTTTACAATGTAGTATATGAAACTCATTTTGGTAAACCAGTTCAGTCGTAAGGTGGACAGGATAACAACATGAAACAAACATATATCTATGTAGTATGGTCACTGTATGGTCTATATCATTCTAGTTTATGTTGCCAAATCAATATAGATACAGTTCGAATCATATCTATTTAAGACAAAGCAGCATAGATAGAATATAAGTGTGGGAAACTACACATCAATAACAACACTTGTAATGTGCGTGGCATGAGAACATAACTGTTTATTCAATTGAAACTGAAATAAACATAGAGAAAGTTACTACAGCAAACACGTTAAAGAAACAGGTTTAAAACATACCTGTTGCGCCATTGGAGTTTCAATTGCATCCTTCAAATTTCAAATTAGTTGGTATGAGTAAATACAGTGATGCAAGAGCAAAGTAGTATGAACCATAGCTACGGAACCTGACCTGAGAACAATTCTTCCTCTGCTTTAAGCGTTGACTTGGGGTTCAGAGTGGTGGTCCTCGTGCTTTGGGCACTGCAGTTGCCTTACTAACTACTCGTGTTTGGGTACTCTGTGGTGGAGATGGTGCTGTGTCAAATGGAATTGGGTTACTATCTGCTGGGGTTGGGGTTAGAAGGGGTGTAACTGGTTCTCTGTCCAACTGGGTAGGGGTACAATCTGCGTGAGTCTGGGTTATGTGTGGTGGGGCTGGTTCTTGGGCAAGTAGAATCGTGGTTCTATCTGCATCGATAGGTAGCACGATCTTTTCTAAAGACCGTGTTTTTACTCCCACAGATACTTCCATCACCCCCTCCAATTGAAATGGCTGATAAACAAGAAAAGTAATTGAATGTACAGATATTGTAAGATAGACAGGTGCAATGGATAGTAGGGAAGAAAACAGGGCATGAAATAATTCACATTTATGTTGTCTAACCAAACAGAATAGCAGGACATAATTTCACATATATGATGGCCAATTAAACAGGATAGCATGACACAATTTCACATGTATGATGGCTAACTAAACAGGATAGAATGACATACTTCAAAATATGATGACTATGTAAACAGGATGACATGATATAACTATACTATGTGTCTATTAAAGTGGTTGGATTGCCATAAATCATAAACATTCCGTCCATGGAAACATGATGGCATGATATAATTTACGGATAGAATGACATAATTCAAAATATGATGACTATGTAAGCAGGATGAGATGATGTACCTATATTATGTCTTTAGAAAATGGGTTGGCATGCCATAATTCAGATACATGTTGTCTATGTAAACATCATGGCATGATATAATTCAAATATATGATTTATATACTAATCAAGTGAGCAGAGGGCAATCGCACATATGATGTGTCAACTAAGGAGATGGCATTCAATATTGTGTATATGATGTAAAAACCAAGCATTGCAATACAACATATGCATGATATGAGTAATATAACCCTGCCAGGTTTGAGCATGCACCTCAGGGGGATAATAGGACTTGTCATCTGCCTCTGAATCCTTCTCTGAAGAGCTATCTGTAACCAGCAAGATATCTGCTTCAGCAAGTATCATTGTCTGCTTTAAGACCTTGTTTTCACTCTAGATTTCTCCATCACCAATTCAAATGGCTGATGCACAGGAAGAGCAGTTGAATATACAAACATTGTCGACAAATGCAATGAGAAATACAAAAAAGGACGACATGATATAATTCACATATATGATGCTTGGCTAAATAGCATGGCATTGCATAATTCACATATATAATGCCTTGCAATAAGATAACATTGCATAATTCACATATATAATGTCTTGCAACAAGATGGCATTGCATAATTCACATATATGGTAATTAGACACTAAACAGGTGGCATTCACACAAAGCATGTATAAACTAAGAAAATGACATAGCAATGCAAGATACCATACGCACGATATGAGCAACATAACCATATGAGCAACATAACCCTCCCAAGTTAGAGCATGCACCTCGGGGGGGGGGGGGAGATTGGACTGGTCATCTGTCTCTGAATCCTCCTGTGAGGAGCTATCGGTAACTAGCAAGACATGCGCTTCATCAGATAGCATTGTCTGCTTTTAAGACCTTGTTTCCACTCCAGATTTTTCCATGACCGTGCCGAATGGCGGATGCACAGGAAGAGTAATTGAATGTACTAAAATTGTTGACAAATTTAACACGTAATAAAAAACATGATATAATTCACATATAAGATGACTGGCTAACCAGGGTGGCATTGCAAAATTCACATATATGATGCCTAGCTAAACAAGATGGCATTGCATGATTCACATATACGATAAAGAAACTAAACAAATGGTATTGACACAAAGCATGTCTAAACTAAGCAGATGACATCTTTGATGTATACAGTAAGCAATGCAAGGCACCATATGCATGATATTACCAACACCAGCATGCCAAGTTAGAGCAAAGACCTCAGGGGGTAAATAGGAGTGGTTTTCTCCTTCTGAATCCCCCTCGGAGCAGTTATCTTCCTCTTGATTATGATCCGAAATGGGTGGAGCGGGGGCTGCCTTTGCGCCCACCATGGAGCAATGTCTACATGAAATTTTATTGCCATGCAAGGCTCGTCTCTTTTACTCTACATGTTCAGTTCCATTGTGTACAATAACTGACATGCATAGGAATAAAACATACCGAGATTATGTAAGGAGTGCATGCATAAATCCTGAGTGATGGTAGCAAACTATGGATAGACCCAAAACCAATGTTAGCAGGTAGATAATAGCATTAGTTAAAAAATACAGATAATGGCTCCTTTAATGTTTGTTTGCACCCAACATGAAACTCATAGTAGACACCCGAGATTAACTAGATAGTAGACAGATAGTACTGATTGCTGCCCCAATATGTACCCCACAACCATTTTAAAAACTCAAGTTTAAGCATTAGTTTGGACCTGACTCGGAGTCTAATAGGTGAACACGACGATAAAGTAGCATGCCATCATATTAAGCGATGCATAATGTAAGAAGACACGGAAGGGTGCGACCTCTCTTGCGGACCGGTGTAGTCCTCAAGGTCATCTGCTCAGTTGATGATGGTAATGCAATTGTCGTGGTTGCCGGCGGCGGGGAAGAAGATCTGAGGCAGCGAAAGACAGTCTGGAGAGCGGATCCCTGTTGTGCTGAACCCTTTTGTCGTTCGAGCAGCTGAGCTGGGGTGGAACACAGCGCTGCAGGAGCAGGACAAACCACACAAGGTTTTCTTTGACACATATCTGTAACAGAAGTAATTGTGTAAGGGCTTGTTTGAATTTGATGATTCTAACAATGCAGGGATAGCAAATAGACAGGAATACGATAGGAATGCACGTGCAAAACAGAGAAATAAAAAATACAGGATTTCTGCCAATCTGGGTGTTTGATTCACAAGAATGGGAAGATCACAGGATGCAAAGAAGCATGGTGATATTAAGTCAAACCACAAGAAAATGTACGGTTATAATGCTATTATGCTACTATCTCCTAGTCTTGTGCTTCATGAATAGGAATTTCAAAAGGAGGACAAGTGGAAATTAAAATTCCTATGGTTTTTCTTTCAAGGAGACACTAAAGGAAAAAATCCTACAGTTTTCCTTTTCTCAATTCCTTTGAAGCAAATTCATGAATAGTAGTACCATAGGAAACTTTCCAATTCCTATGTTTTTCCTTCACTTTTCCTTTCAAGCACTGACGATTCTAGTAGGCAAGCTTGAGCAAGGAAAAGCCTACACTAAAAAAATATTTTTGTGCTACTTCTATTACTTTGGACCTAGGCCACTGCCCTACTAGCTCAACTCCCAGGTCCATCGATGAATGCACAGCTCAAACACGCAGAGATAAATAATGATGGTGTTCGAGAGAGTCCATCACTGATAGCTAAGTTGCCTGGTACCTCACTGCTTGTCATATAGTAGGATAAAATAATCGTATTTCATGCTACTATGTGTGCTCAGCGGACAATATATATAACATGTAGAGTAAAAAAGAGATGCAACAAGTGTACAACCTCTTTGGCGAAGCCATGTCGATCTCAGCGTGATTGGGTTGGTCGGTGAGGATGCTTCGACTGACTTGGCTGTTGGAGGAGGGGAAGAAGATCTGAGGCATCTGAAGATGGAGCCCGGGGTACTACTCTGCTGTGATGGAGGGTTTCGTCGTTGTAGCAGCTCTGGTGAGTTGTACGACATCGAGGCTAAAGCAGGACAAGAGAGACAACGTTAACCTGAGTGGAATTCTAATAGCATCTCCAATAGATGACGTAAAATACATAACCACAAAGTGCAAGATGTAAAATACATCAGCCGCTCATCTCTGAACTTAACTGTCGAAACTGAATTTAACTGTCAAAATTGAACTTAATCGTCGAAACTGAATTTTGCGGTCGAAACTGAATTTTACTGTCAAAACTAAACGCACTAGTAGCAGAAAAGCAGTAGCAGCAGCATCACGTGCAAGAGCCGGGGCAGCTGGTTGTGTAGCAGCATTAGGTGAGGCTGCACGTCAGTTGACTGACTTTTTCATCTCTGGTCAGTCGATTTTCCAGCCGTTGGATACGAAATCAAGGGCCTGTAGTTAATCTTCAACCTCCACCCCCCTGTGCCGCCAGCCACCACCGGCCAAACAGCCGCCCCCCGCCGCTCGCGGCCGGCAGTGCACCGCCTCGCCCGCCCTGAAACCACTCCCCACCGCTGGTCGTCCGCCGCCCCGGCCATCCCTCTAGGCCCCCCCGTGCCGAGCTTTTTCTCCGGCGATCCCCACGCCACCCGCCCCACCACCGCCGTCGACCACCGCCCCTACCACCGCCGTCAACCACCGCCCCCACCCTGAACCCTAAGATAAATAGTGGGGTACCTCTCCGGCGAGCCCCCCTCCCCACTGCGGCTGGTTCTTCCTTAACTCCGGCGAGCCTCCCCACCCCCTAAAAATCGACTGACCGAAAAGTCGATTCAATCGACTGAAGTGTAGCTAAATCGGAGCAGCATCGCAAGCAAGAGCAAGAGCGAGAGCGGCAGAGCGAGCAAGAGCAAGAGCACTAGCAAGAGCAGACCAGGCAGGGGACCGAGAGCAAGAGCAGAGCAGCAGCGCGAGCGAGAGCTAAAGCAGCAGCAACTCCTACTGATGTGGATGTCGCCACCGAGGGAGCGACACCATGGAGGAAGTGGCCGGCGATGCCACCGTGGATGGAGTCGCGCCGTGTCGGCTCAGGACCGAGCGCCAGCAGCACCGTGAGATCGAATCAAGAAGAAAATGCGGCGATTAGTGTACAACCTTTTTGGTGGCGCCGATTAGGCCACAGCTTCATCCGAGGAAACGGTGATGATGATGCTCTTCCAGTGGTGCAGGTTAAAACGGCGGTGTGGGAATGGAGGTGGTGCGAAAGATGAGGGGAACATCGGGGCAGCTCCTTGGAGGTGGAGGACGGGGTGGCTGAACCGGCGGGACGACGAGATCAACGACGGATCCTCATCCGGTACAGTGGATGAGGGACATCAAGGTGTTGCTGTGGATGACGTCGTTGGGGAAGAGGCTCCGGCTGGGTGGCGGACGGAGGAGGGTGTGGGGCTTCGTGGGTTTTCGTGGCCTCGGTGTACGAATGGGTGGGCAGATGGTATGGGAGTGGGAAACCATGGCTTAGGGACGCGCTTGTCCATAATGTGGGGTAAGTTACGAAAGTACCCCCACCGATTTGAGGCGGTTCTTTTAGTTCAGGGGTATCACGGGCAGTTCGCGTGTCGGGATTTCATAGAAGGTGGGAGTTTTCGCGCGTGTTGTAATTTTGGAATAGCAAGGCGTGGGTTGAGATGGAGGGAGTTGTCGGAGCACAACGAGACAAAGATATATCTTAAATATTTTGGGGTAACAAGGCGCGGGTTGAAGAGGCGGGAGTTTTGCAGCATGATAGACAGAGATGCTAGCTTGAAATTTCGGCATAACAAGGCGCAACTTGAAATTTCGGGAGAACAAGCTTAACGTGTACCCAAAAAAAGACAATTCGCACCTCATCACTAGAAAGAGCCATGTCCCGTTTTACTATATTACTAGAAATGTATTCAAATACAACAAAAAAAACTAAAAAAATCAGGACAACAAACATAACGTGTACAGTACCAAAACAATTTGCACTTCCCTCAACAATAAAAAACAATGTGTGTTGTCTAGCATATGGACTAAGTTTGAGTACATTTTCTCTGTTTGAATGGGATTGTACTCGGGTTAGTTATACAACCATCTAAATATTATCTTCACAACACATGAAATGAATATAGGAGACGTAAATTCCTATATAAATACGAACTACATGTACATACGATCTCAAATTCAAATATATGTATCCATTTTATGTTGACTTCAAATCACAGTACATGTATGCTCTAGCTAGATGTTCAGAATCTAAACCATGTATGATATACTATGTACAATGTGTTTGACACGCACAACACACACACAAACACCATTTAGACTAGTAAGGTACACGTGCATTGCACGCATGAGATTTGGCAACCAAATTATGAATAAATACCACATTATAGCATGTAAGCTTTGAGTCATATGTGCATGAGGTAGATGTTCATTTAATTCTTATAGTTCATTTCATTCAAAATCATCTAGTTTTTATAAGAAAGCTAATCTATTTTAAGATTCATGGAATTGTGCGTTGTAAGGCATAAAGTGAAAACAAATAATGGCAAATCATGTAGAAAAACATTTGGGCAATTCTGATACGGAAGATTCTAGAACAAAGAAGAAGTGCTTTGTTTTGAGGTTTGTGCATTATGCTTAAGTTCAACCATGGAGTCTTCTAGATTGCACATGTGGCAAAATCTGGTGGAATCTAGATGATATCCAATGGCCAGTAGTGCTCAAATTTGCCATCTCTGCACCATCGGATTGGCCTCTATCCAACGACCATCTTTCAAAGGTAAAGTTATCCACACACCATATAAAAATAGAAAATAATATATATATATATATATATATATATATATATAGGGGTATAGATATAGATATGTGATGCGAAAGCCACCCATCATCTCCAATTAGAATAGTGTGTCCATGCACGGATGCAATGTGACCAAACGATGTCTGCCATCGGTATCTCAAATTAAAATCAGTCTGACCTTGTTCAATGTGTATATAGTACAACATGCTCATTTCCAAACCACACCGTGCATATCTCCTTTATATTCATGCATGCATGGGTTTCAAAGATCATGATCTCTTATTCAAATATTTGAATTCAACTCTTACATTGATTATGACCTCACCTAGTCTTTTACACCCACACAGTCGTCTTCTCTTTATAATTGTACCACTAACTTTCTCTCGTGCATGCATGCACACACACTACCAGTCGGCATTATCCATCGCACACATGCAATCTTTTTCTTTAGGTCGGTCTCCCATGCAGGCACACACACACCTCCCCCTCTCCATCATATCGGGCATTATCTCTCACGTGCATGTGCAACGATCGATGTACCTCTATGTGTGTATGTACATAGCTAGGTCTTTCATAGTTTTCCGCACAAACTGATCAATCTATATATCTAGTGAGGTCTCACCCTCTTTCCCACGTCCACATCGATCAATCTATACCCCTCTATATAGGATTACATAGATAATCCACCCACATTAATTATATATCCAATGTCCCCCTCTTATCATCCATGCCTTCCGCTTCATCTCTCAGACGCGCGCACGGTGGCGAAGACAGGGGCAGCAAGGGCCCTGCCCCCCCTAACATCACTATATATCGAGGCTAATATGGATGTGATCATTAGAAAATTGCTTGTAAAATGGTTTAAGTTGATTAATTGGCCCTCCTCGTAAGGGATTAGCAATGCTTGTCCCCCTAGCTCATTTTTTTTCATGGCTCCGCCACTGCGCGTAACAGCGCACGTTCTCGCCTCCTCTCTTTAAATATCGATCTCGCACTTGTGCACCCCATAGTCTCCCTCGACTTGGCTCCTCGCACCATCTTGTAGCCCCCACCGAATTTTGCCACATGTACAATCTAGCAGACTCCATGGTTGAACTTAAGCATAATGCACAAACCTCAAAACACAAGTGCTTCTCCTTTGTTCTAGAATCTTCCGTATCATAACTGCCCAAACTTTTTTCTAGTTGAATTACCATTATTTTGTTTTTACTTTATGCTTTACAACGCATAATTCCATTAATCATAAAATAGATTAAGGGCTTCTTTGGTTCAAAGGATTCTTAAAGGAATTTTGGAGGATTCTAATCCTTAGGAATTTTTCCTATCTTGGTTGTTTGATTCGTAGGATTGTAAACCATAGGATTTTTTCCATAGGATTCATTTGCACTAGATTTCATAGGAAACATCCCATCCACTCAAACACGCTTTGAAAGAATCCTGTGTTTTCTCTATGCACAATCAAACACTCGTACAATCCTGTAGGATTCAAGACGACATTCCACTCTAATCCCATGTTTTTCATATTCCCGCATTTTGGAAATCCTACAAATCAAAGAGGCCCTAGCTTTTTTATAAAAACTAATGGATTTTGAATGATATGAACTATAAGAATTAAACGAAGGTCTACATCAGGCATATATGACTCAGAGCTTACATGCTATATTGTGGTATTTATCCATAATTTGGTTGCCAAATCTTATGCGTGCAATGCACGTGTACCTTACTAGTACTTCGAGTATGTGAAAAACACGTAAATAAGAATTCCAATGGCACGCTACACAGTGGCTCTCTTACAGTTCATGAAGCCACTGTTGGAAATATGCCCTAGAGGCAATAATAAAAGTATTATTATATTTCCTTGTTCATGATAATTGTCCTTTATTCATGCTATAACTGTATTATCCGGAAATCGTAATACACGTGTGAATACATAGACCACAATATGTCCCTAGTGAGCCTCTAGTTGACTAGCTCGTTGTGATCAACAGATAGTCATGGTTTCCTGGCTATGGACACTGGATGTCGTTGATAACAGGATCACATCATTAGGAGAATGATGTGATGGACAAGACCCAATCCTAAGCATAGCACAAAGATCGTGTAGTTCGTTTGCTAGAGCTTTTCTAATGTCAAGTATCTTTTCCTTAGACCATGAGATTGTGCAACTCCCGGATACCGTAGGAGTGCTTTGGGTGTACCAAACGTCACAACGTAACTGGGTGGCTATAAAGGTGCATTACAGGTATCTCCGAAAGTGTCTGTTGGGTTGGCACGAATCGAGACTGGGATTTGTCACTCCGTGTAAGCGGAGAGGTATCTCTGGGCCCACTCGGTAGGACATCATCATATGCGCAATGTGACCAAGGAGTTGATCACGGGATGATGTGTTACGGAACGAGTAAAGAGACTTGCCGGTAACGAGATTGAACAAGGTATAAGGATACCGACGATCGAATCTCGGGCAAGTACAATACCGCTAGACAAAGGGAATTGTATACGGGATTGATTAAGTCCTTGACATCGTGGTTCATCCGATGAGATCATCGTGGAACATGTGGGAGCCATCATGGGTATCCAGATCCCGCTGTTGGTTATTGACCAGAGAACGTCTCGGTCATGTCTACATGTCTCCCGAACCCGTAGGGTCTACACACTTAAGGTTCGATGACGCTAGGGTTATAAAGGAAGTTTGCATGTGGTTACCGAATGTTGTTCGGAGTCCCGGATGAGATCCCGGACATCACGAGGAGTTCCGGAATGGTCCGGAGGTAAAGATTTATATATGGGAAGTCCTATTTTGGCCACCGGAAAATGTTCGGGATTTTTCGGTATTGTACCGGGAAGGTTCTAGAAGGTTCCGGAGTGGGGCCCACCTGCATGGGGGGACCCACATGAACGTGGTTAGTGGGGGAAAGGCCCCACACCCCTGGTCAAGGCGCACCAATATCCCCCCTTAGAAGGAATAAGATCATATCCCAAAGGGATAAGATCAAGATCCCTAAAAAGGGGGGATAGCAATCGGTGGGGAAGGAAATGATGGGATTTCTTTCCTCCCACCTTTGCCAACGCCCCAATGGACTTGGAGGGCAAGAAACCAGCCCCCTCCACCCCTATATATAGTGGGGAGGCACATGGGAGCTTCACCCTTGCCCCTGGCGCAGCCCTCCCCCTCTCCCAAGTCCTCCTCCTCTCCCGCGGTGCTTGGCGAAGCCCTGCAGGATTGCCACGCTCCTCCACCACCACCATGCCGTCGTGCCGCTGCTGGATGGAGTCTTCCTCAACCTCTCCCTCTCTCCTTGCTGGATCAAGGCGTGGGAGACGTCACCGGGCTGTACGTGTGTTGAACGCGGAGGTGCCGTCCGTTCGGCACTTGGTCATCGGTGATTTGGATCACGACGAGTACGACTCCATCAACCCCGTTCACTTGAATGCTTCCGCTTAGTGATCTACAAGGGTATGTAGATGCACTCTCTTTCTACTCATTGCTGGTCTCTCCATAGATAGATCTTGGTGATACGTAGGAAATTTTTTTGAATTTCTGCTACGTTCCCCAACAGTGGTATCAGAGCTAGGTCTATTGCGTAGATTCTTTGCACGAGTAGAACACAAAGTAGTTGTGGGCGTTGATGATGTTCAATATTCTTACCGTTACTAGTCCAATCTTGTTTCGACGGTATTGTGGGATGAAGCGGCCCGGACCGACCTTACACGTACTCTTACGTGAGACAGGTTCCACCGATTGACATGCACTTGGTGCATAAGGTGGCTAGCGGGTGCCAGTCTCTCCCACTTTAGTCGGAACGGATTCGATGAAAAGGGTCCTTATGAAGGGTAAATAGCAATTGGCATATCACGTTGTGGTCTTGCGTAGGTAAGAAACATTCTTGCTAGAAACCCAAAGCAGCCACGTAAAACATGCAAATAACAATTAGAGGACGTCTAACTTGTTTTTGCAGGGTATGCTATGTGATGTGATATGGCCAAGAAGAATGTGATGAATGATATGTGATGTATGAGATTGATCATGTTCTTGTAATAGGATTCACGACTTGCATGTCGATGAGTATGACAACCGGCAGGAGCCATAGGAGTTGTCTTTATTTATTGTATGACCTGCGTGTCATTGAACAACGCCATGTAATTACTTTACTTTATTGCTAACCGGTAGCCATAGTAGTAGAAGTAATAAGTTGGCGAGACGACTTCATGGAGACACGATGATGGAGATCATGATGATGGAGATCATGGTGTCATGCCGGTGACGATGATGATCATGGAGCCCCGAAGATGGAGATCAATGGAGCTATATGATATTGGCCATATCATGTCACTACTATATAATTGCATCTGATGTTTATTATGTTTATGCATCTTGTTTACTTAGGACGACGGTAGTAAATAAGATGATCCCTTACAACAATTTCAAGAAGTGTTCTCCCCTAACTGTGCACCGTTGCTACAGTTCGTCGCTTCTAAGCACCACGTGATGATCAGGTGTGATGGATTCTTACGTTCACATACAACGGGTGTAAGGCAGATTTATACAGCAATACACTTAGGGTTAACTTGACGAGCCAAGCATGTACAGACATGGCCTCGGAACACGGAGACCGAAAGGTCGAGCATACGATCAACATGAAGATGTTCACCGACGTTGGCTAGTCCGTCTCACGTGATGATCGGAAACGGCCTAGTTGACTCGGATCATGTGATCACTTAGATGACCAGAGGGATGTCTATCTGAGTGGGAGTTCATAAGATGAACTTAATTATCTTGAACATAGTCAAAAGACCTTTTGCAAATTGTGTCGTAGCTCGCGCTTTAGTTCTACTGTTTAGTAATGTTCCTAGAGAAAATATAGTTGAAAGTTGACAGTAGCGATTATGCAATCAGTAGAAAGCTTATGTCCTTAATGCACCGCTCAGTGTGCCGAACCCCAAATGTCGTTTGTGGATGTTGTGAACATGAGACATACACGTTTTGATAACTACGTGATAGTTCAGTGAAACGGTTTAGAGTTGAGGCATCAAAGACGTTTTTCGAAATGTCGCGGAACATATGAGATGTTTCGAGGGCTGAAATTGGGATTTCAGGCTCGTGCCCACGTCAAGAGGTATAAGACCTCCAACGATTTTCTTAGCCTGCAAACTAACGGAGAAAAGCTCAATCTTTGAGCTTGTGCTCAGATTGTCTGAGTGCAACAATCACTTGAATCGAGTGGGAGTTGATCTTCCATATGAGATAGTGATGTTTCTCCAAAGTCATTGCCACCAAGCTGCTAGAGTTTTGTGATGAACTATAACATATCAGGGATAGATATGATAATCCTTGAGGTATTCACGATGTTTGACACCGCGAAAGTAGAAATCAAGAAGGAGCATCAATTGTTTATGAAACCACTAGTTTCAAGAAGGTCAAGGGCAAGAAAGGATACTTCATGAAACGGCAAATCAGTTGCTGCTCTAGTGAAGAAACCCAAGGTTGAACCCAAACCCGAGACTAAGTGCTTCTGTTATAAGGGGAACAACCACTGGAGAAGAATTACCCTAGATACTTGGTAGATGAGAAGGCTGGCAAAGTCGATAGAAGTATATTGGATATACATTATGTTAATGTGTACTTTACTAGTACTCCTAGTAGCACCAGGGTATTAAGGTACCGGTTCGGTTGCTAAGTGTTAGTAACTCGAAATAAAAGGCTACGGAATAAATGGAGACTAGCTAAAGGTGAGCTGACGATATATGTTGGAATTGTTTCCAAGTTTGATGTGATCAAACATCGCACGCTCCCTCTACCATCAAGATTAGTATTAAACCTGAATGGTTTATTGAATCTCGATCGTAGTGATACACATTTTCATGCCAAAAGATATAAGATAGTAATGATAGTACCACTTACTTGTGGCACTGCCATGTAAGTCATATTGGTGTAAAACGCATGAAGAAGCTCCATGTTGATGGATCTTTGGGCTCACTCGTTTTTGAAAAGTTTGAGACATGCGAACCATGTCTATTGGTGTATATGCATGAAGAAACTCCATGCAAATGGACCGTTGGAACTCACTTGATTTTGAATCACTTGAGACATGCAAATCATACCACATGGGCAAGATGACTGAAAAGCCTCGGTTTCAGTAAGATGGAACAAGATAGCAACTTGTTGGAAGTAACTCATTTTGATATGTGCAGTCCAATGAGTGCTGAGGCATGCAGTGAATATCATTATGTTCTTACTTCACAGATGATTCGAGTAGATGTTGAGAATATTTACTTGATGAAACACAAGTCTGAATTATTGAATGGTTCAAGTAATTTCAGAGTGAAGTAGAAGATCATCGTGACAAGAGGATGAAATGTCTATGATATGATCATAGAGATGAGTATCTGAGTTACAAGCTTTGGCACACAATTATGACATTGTGGAAATTGTTTCACAACTAATACCGCCTGGAACACCATAGTGTGATGGTATGTCCGAACATCATAGTTGCACCCTATTGGATATGGAGCGTACCATGATGTCTCTTATCGAATTACCACTATCATTCATGGGTTAGGCATTAGAGACAACCACATTCACTTTAATAGGGTACCACATAATTCCGATGAGATGACACTGTATGAATTATGGTTTAGAGAAACCTAAGTTGTCGTTTCTTAAAAGTTTGGGGCTGCGACTCTTATGTGAAAAAGTTTCAGGTTGATAAGCTCGAACCCAAAGCGGATAAAATGCATCTTCATAGGACACCCAAAACAGTTGGGTATACCTCCTAATTCAGATCCGATAGCAATATGGATTGTTTCTTGAATCGGGTCCCTTCTCGAGGAAAGGTTTCTCTCGAAAAGTTGAGTGGGAGGATGGTAGAGACTTGATGAGGTTATTGAACCATCACTTCAACCAGTGTGAAGCAGGGCACATGAAGTCGTTCCCGTGGCACCTACACCAATTGAAGTGGAAGCTTATGATAGTGATCATGAAGCTTCAGATCAAGTCACTACCGAACCTCGTAGGACGACAAGGACGCGTACTAGTTCGGAGTGGTACAGTAATCCTGTCTTGAAGGTCATGTTGCTAGACAACAATGAACCTACGAGCTATGGAGAAGCAATGGTGGGCCCAAATTCCGACAAATGGTTAGAAGCCATGAAATCCGAGATAGGATCCATGTATCAGAACAAAGCATGGACTTTGGTGGACTTGCCCAATGACCGGCAAGCCATTGAGATAAATGGATCTTTAAGAAGAAGACGGACGTGGATGGTAATGTCACCATCTATGAAGCTCGACTTGTGGCGAAGAGTTTTTCACAAGTTCAAGGAGTTGACTGCGATGAGATTTTCTCATCCGTAGCGATGCTTAAGTCCGTCGGATTCATGTTAGCATAAGCTGCATTTATGAAATCTGGCAGATGGATGACAAAACGAGTTTCCTTACCAGTCTTCGTATGGAAAGGTTGTATGTGATACAAATCAGAAAGTTTTTGTCGATCCTAAGGATGCTAAAAGGTATGCTAGCTCCAGCGATCCTTCCATGGACTGGAGTAAGCATCTCGGAGTTGGAATGTGCGCTTTGATAAGATGATCAAAGATTTTGGGTTTATACAAAGTTTATGAGAAACTTGTATTTCCAAAGAAGTGAGTGGGAGCACTATAGAATTTCTGATGAGTATATGTTGTTGACATATTGATGATCAGAAATGATGTAGAATTTCTAGAAAGCATATAGGGTTATTTGAAAACTGTTTTTCAATGGAAAACCTGGATTAGGCTACTTGAACAATAAGCATCAAGATCTATAAGATAGATCAAAATGCTTAATAGTACTTTCAAATGAGCACATACCTTGACATGATCTTGAAGGTGTTCAAGATGGATCAGTCAAAGAAGGAATTCTTGCCTGAGATGTAAGGTATGAAGTTAAGACTTAAAATCTCGACCACGGCAGAATAGAGAGAAAGGACGAAGGTCGTCCCCTATGCTTTTATCATAGGCTCTCTACAGTATGCTATGCTGTGTACCGCACCTGTAGTGTGCCTTGCCATGAGTCAGTCAAGGGGTACAAGAGTGATCCAAGAATGGATCACAGGACAGCGGTCAAAGTTATCCTTAGTAACTAGTGGACTAAGGAATTTTCTCGATTATGGAGGTGATAAAGAGTTCGACGTAAAGAGTTATGTCGATGCAAGCTTAACACCTATCCGGATAGCTCTGAGTAGAAATACCGGATACGTATAATGGAGCAACTTTTAGTATAGCTCCAAGTAGAACAGTTATTTGGAATAGCTCCAAATAGAGCGTGGTAGCTACATCTAGGAGATGACATAGAGATTTGTAAAGCACACACGGATCTAAAAGGTTCAGACCCGTTGACTATAACCTCTCTCACAAGCATAACATGATCAAACCCAGAACTCATCGAGTGTTAATCACATGGTAAATGTGAACTAGATTATTGACTCTAGTAAACTCTTTGGGTGTAAGTCACATGGGGATGTGACCTTGAGTGTTAATCACATATCGATGTGAACTAGATTATTGACTCTAGTGCAAGTGGGAGACTGTTGGAAATATGCCCTAGAGGCAATAATAAAAGTATTATTATATTTCCTTGTTCATGATAATTGTCTTTTATTCATGCTATAACTGTATTATCCGGAAATCGTAATACACGTGTGAATACATAGACCACAATATGTCCCTAGTGAGCCTCTAGTTGACTAGCTCGTTGTGATCAACAGATAGTCATGGTTTCCTGGCTATGGACATTGGATGTCGTTGATAACGGGATCACATCATTAGGAGAATGATGTGATGGACAAGACCCAATCCTAAGCATAGCACAAAGATCGTGTAGTTCGTTTGCTAGAGCTTTTCTAATGTCAAGTATCTTTTCCTTAGACCATGAGATTGTGCAACTCCCGGATACCGTAGGAGTGCTTTGGGTGTACCAAACGTCACAACGTAACTGGGTGGCTATAAAGGTGCATTACAGGTATCTCCGAAAGTGTCTGTTGGGTTGGCACGAATCGAGACTGGGATTTGTCACTCCGTGTAAGCGGAGAGGTATCTCTGGGCCCACTCGGTAGGACATCATCATATGCGCAATGTGACCAAGGAGTTGATCACGGGATGATGTGTTACGGAACGAGTAAAGAGACTTGCCGGTAACGAGATTGAACAAGGTATAAGGATACCGACGATCGAATCTCGGGCAAGTACAATACCGCTAGACAAAGGGAATTGTATACGGGATTGATTAAGTCCTTGACATCGTGGTCCATCCGATGAGATCATCGTGGAACATGTGGGAGCCATCATGGGTATCCAGATCCCGCTGTTGGTTATTGACCGGAGAACGTCTCGGTCATGTCTACATGTCTCCCGAACCCGCAGGGTCTACACACTTAAGGTTCGATGACGCTAGGGTTATAAAGGAAGTTTGCATGTGGTTACCGAATGTTGTCCGGAGTCCCGGATGAGATCCCGGACATCACGAGGAGTTCCGGAATGGTCCGGAGGTAAAGATTTATATATGGGAAGTCCTATTTTGGCCACCGGAAAATGTTCGGGATTTTTCGGTATTGTACCGGGAAGGTTCTAGAAGGTTCCGGAGTGGGGCCCACCTGCATGGGGGGACCCACATGAACGTGGTTAGTGGGGGGAAGGCCCCACACCCCTGGTCAAGGCGCACCAAGATCCCCCCTTAGAAAGAATAAGATCATATCCCAAAGGGATAAGATCAAGATCCCTAAAAAGGGGGGATAGCAATCGGTGGGGAAGGAAATGATGGGATTTCTTTCCTCCCACCTTTGCCAACGCCCCAATGGACTTGGAGGGCAAGAAACCAGCCCCCTCCACCCCTATATATAGTGGGGAGGCACATGGGAGCTTCACCCTTGCCCCTGGCGCAGCCCTCCCCCTCTCGCAAGTCCTCCTCCTCTTCCGCGGTGCTTGGCGAAGCCCTGCAGGATTGCCACGCTCCTCCACCACCACCATGCCGTCGTGCCGCTGCTGGATGGAGTCTTCCTCAACCTCTCCCTCTCTCCTTGCTGGATCAAGGCGTGGGAGACGTCTCCGGGCTGTACGTGTGTTGAACGCGGAGGTGCCGTCCGTTCGGCACTTGGTCATCGGTGATTTGGATCACGACGAGTACGACTCCATCAACCCCGTTCACTTGAATGCTTCCGCTTAGCGATCTACAAGGGTATGTAGATGCACTCTCTTTCTACTCGTTGCTGGTCTCTCCATAGATAGATCTTGGTGATACGTAGGAATTTTTTTTGAATTTCTGCTACGTTCCCCAACAGCCACGTGGCACATGTGGAGGCGTTGTCGTGACCTCCTTGCATGGATTGATCACAATGATGTGCTGCTGGTTCCAGAAGAATGTACTCGTCCTCTCTAAGCCATACTGGCGGTACATGCATGAAGCAAAGATGTGCACGCACGCCACACATGCACTCATTCCCTCGCACGCACACGTGGGTACACGGGCGGACGCATTTTTGTATGAAGATCTACCCCATGTGATAATTTGACACATGTAAAGTCCTTCACTTCATTGATGGTCAATTAATACAGCGCATGCAAATTGAGTGGACGTGAGGGCGGAAGAAAGACATTACTACTCCACTACGCGCATGCGAGTAGTTAAATCATGGGTTGCTAGTACTTCCATTGGTCTCCTCGTATTTTGTGCCAATTTTTGACCATATTTGTAAGTAACATAATATTTATGCATGTCATAAAAGTGGCACAATAAAAAGGGGCCAATAAACCAGGACGCAGGCATCATGATCAATTTTTTCCAGGGCTACTGTTGGTGGCCTTTGTATTTAAATATGGATGGAGTGGAGTAGTACTATCTTTATCTTATCCTCGTAGGGCTCTCCTAGCGCCTAGGCTCGCCTCCCCGCCTCGCCCACCGGATCCCGCCATGGAGGATCCCGCCATGGATAATCCCTTAGATCCCAGGATCCCGCGGGCTGCGGCCCGCAGCACTACTGCCTTTGAGCGAAACCCACATGTGTTTTAGAGGGAATCCATTGCTCTGGAATCATAGATAGGTGGCGCCGGAGGACATGCCAGGGCTGCATTTGAGGTGGTGGGCAGCAAGGGCAAATCAGGTCAAGGAAGCGTCACATCGATTAGAGAGAAGTTCCAAGGAGCTGCGCTTGGCGCAGCACAAGGCGGAGGTGCAAGTCGATCTCAGGTGAGAGATGCTGAGGGATGTTAGCATCTGGCAGCGTCGCGTTGATTTTGAGCTAGGGCTAATGGCAGAGATCATATTCACGGAGTCGAATGCGGAGGAAAGAACGCGCATTCCTGCGCAATGGCATGAGCAGCCGGTGCAACTGTTCAAATGGGCGTTAGGAGAAGCCAAATATCGAGACCAGTTGCGGCGGCGCCGCTGGGCATGTATCGTAGGCGAGGTGAGCTGCCCTCCTTCCCCGCCAGCGATGCAGTGAACTTGCAACGCCATGTAGGTTTGCAACCTTGACAATCACTCCATCTATATGTATTGTATTCCTGTGAAAAATACTTGGTCATTTGGAAAAAAGATGGTAAGTGATTTATCAATAGTTTAAGAATGCTTGGTCCTGACAATCAACCGAAGCCACAACCAGAAGGCTCCATCGCGTAATACTTTACGGTCGGTCGCACCAACAGATGGTCGGTCGGACCGCGTCTCACTGAAGAGACAGGCATCGGCTTGGTATGACATGTACGACCAGTTACATCACTTACTTGTGCGACCACAATTGAGCAGTGTAGTACTCCTCTATCTCAGTTTACAAGTCTTGCACGTGTACCTAGGTCGTTAATTGGACCAACTTAATAAGAGGCATAGATTATGAAAAATATATCATTACAAACTTCAAATATTCTATTTTTTAATGATATATTTTTTATGTTAAAAAATTTATTTTATATAAGTTATATTGACGACCTAGATACACGTGCAAGCCTTGTAAACTGAGATGGAGGGAGTACTTGAAATTTATGTTCCACTAAACTCATCGGGAGCCATTTCGGGCCTCGAAACCAAAACCATCAATTAATATTTACCTTGTTCCCATCACATTCGAAAGTACTAGTGCTACAATTAAGTGCAAGCCTGCTCACACCTACTAGTACGTACCAAACGTGAACGTGTTACCACTATGCAGGTTTTAGTACTAGTGCTAGTACTTAGGTTATAAAAAGGGGAACTACCTAACCGAAAATTATTCTACCTTCCTCCTCATAAGTCCTTCTTCTTCGTCCGTCCTTGCCATGGCCAGTGTGCAGAGCTCTAGGCCGAGAACTACTCGTAACAAGGGAGCGGCAACCAAGGCTGCGGAAAAAAGAGAGGCTCGCCTCCACGCAGAGACCTTGAAAGATCTCTCACGGGCAGGCGATGGCTCCCAGGACTGCCCTAGCCACGGAGGCGAACATGCCGAGATGGTGGCGCTGGAGTCGTTATCCCTCGATGACATGCCCGATCAGCTCAATAAGCACCTCAATAAGCAGAAGGAGTTCATCCACGGCTTGGTGGAGCTGCTGAAGGAGAGCTTCGACGACATGCCTGCTAAGCTCAATGAGCAGGGGGAGTTGACCGCCGCCTTGGTGATGCTGCTAAAGAAGAGCATTGCCTCGGAGAAGAAGGCGACCGGTGAAATCCTGCAACTTCAGGAGGACAAGGCGAAGCTCTGCCACGAGCTCGACCTGCTAAAGGAGAAGAACACCGGCTGGAAGAAGCTGCATGAGAATAGTAGTTCCTCGATGAAGATGCTGCAGGCCCTCGTCATGGAACAGAAGGAGGAGTTGGCGAAGCTCCGCATCGAGGACCCGGCTGCTGTCAAGGTACGTAATGCGGCCGTGCAATAGATGATGAAGGCTCGCGTCGAGAAATCCCGCGTCATGGACAGAATGAAGAAGATGGCAGAGGAGACACGCAAGGAGATGGAGGTCGTGGAGGCGATGAAGAAGGAGTTATGACTCTGCGGCCAGCAACCCTTCATGTAGTGAGAGTAGCACCCCAGACTTGTGTGTGCGTCTTCCTTCTTTTTTTGGGGTGATAGTCTTCCTTCTTCTTTTGCTCCTGTTTTTCTTATTTTGCTTCCGGTGTTTCGCCGCACCCGTCACGTTCTCTCCGAGGCATGAATAGAACAATGTTAACAATGAGATGACTAGCAAATTAGATCATTTTTATCGCCATATGGCACTGGGCTGCCTTGTTTCGTGCTCCTCCGTCGTAGTACTACTCTAGTGGAAAACTTGAGTATACGTCATGGTTCTTTGCTCCTCCTCAGGTCGTTGGCACATTTATATGAGCAGTCAAATCACAAGGCCCCGTGTTCTAGCAGTAATGAGCCATCAAATCGCAAATGCCTTCGCCTCTCGTGAAACTGACCAAGCTAGACTGCCCCACCCTCTAGCCTTTTAAAAAATGTATACTTTCGTATAGTAGTAGTATCGATGGATTGCGCCATGGACCAAAACTAACAAGATGAAATTAAAGAAAAAAGGTGGTACATATAGAGAGAGCTCGTCGCCAAATTATGCATATAGTACTATTAAAAAAGCTAGTACGTGCTTAAATGGGGTGCTAAATTCTATTAAAGAAATTAGCATACCTATTTAATTCTTGGGTCCTATTATTTATGCCACTAGTTGTGTATCACTACTCAGTTTTGCCATTAGAAGTTACAACTACTCAAAAATGCCATTGATTTGTGAGATGACTGCTCAAAAATGCAATTAGACATCTAAAAAATGCCATCGTTAAGTTAGATGTTTGCTCAAAAATGCCATTAGACATTGTTATTTTCACGTCAAACCCGTTGACCATGTTACATGACAAAAATAAGTCGATTCTCACAATGATAAGTGTGGCCCCGCTTGTCAGGAGGAACTAAGCGAATAATTTTACAAGAAAATAAGAAGGCTGTTAGGATCAAGTAGGCCCCACACTTTATTTTACTGTACTGAGATAGAGGGAGAGCCGACATGTTGGTCCATCAGTATTTATGTCATTATAAATGGCAAAAGAGATTTGAGTCACAATAATGGTGTCCAGCACAACACACCCCTCAAATAAAACTAAGCACCCTGAAATTCTTTGACAAAACTAAGCACCCTGAAATTCTTTGACAACTAAACTGCTGGCTATATGATGTTGGCCATATATATTGTACGTATATAATGTGAATAAATGAGTGGTAGTACTATACCAACTAAAAGATCAACTGTAAGAAATACTAGTATGTACGTACTAAAGAGTTAGAATAACGAGAAGAAACATAACATAGTTCTGCTGGTGGCTCAGCACAACACACCCCTCAAATAAAACGAAGAACACCTGAAATTAAACTAAGCAACTAATCTGGTAGACACTGCATTAGAACCACCATGAGCAATGACACTGCCACCTTACTCGGAGTCCTCGTCCATGTCCTCGACTTCGTCCTTGCCCCTCTTCCTCTTGGCCGATACTTCTTTGCTTGAACTGCACACTTGGCTCTTGCTCTTCATCCAACCCTTGTAGATATTGAAACAAAGGTAGCCATCCATTCCAGCGTAGTGCATGTGGTCTATATATTATACATTCCAGTGCCATGCACGATGAAACGTGTGCGGAGGTTTCTTTAGTTTATCGTACGAAGGATGAACCATGGCTCCTGCCAGGGTCAGCATTGAAGGCTGATCACGGGAGGGCACCTGCCCATTCTTCTGGAGGTTGAAGGGGTTGCCTACAATGAGGCCTATCCGACCCAGGACTGTTTTGTTGTTTGTAAAGTCTACAATAACGAATTTGACTAGGCCGCCCTTGAGGAAGTTCTTAAATTCCTCGCACTCAACGTTGGCATGACATATGTGGTAGACCAAGCATAAGTCATGCACGCAAATCTGGATCACGACGGGATTCATCTTCTCTTCCTCCTTTAGATTCCTCTCTTTGTCCAGGGTTGTGGTGTACTCAACATCTATCCCAGAGACCCACTCATCATTTGAGTTTTCGAACACGCGTCTGAAGCGAGCAAGGCATCCTTTCACCATCACGGAAGAACGGGTGTAGATGACGTCGAACTCATCGCCGGTGATGGTTCTAATCTTGTACTCACCGCTGATCATGGACATTTGGGACGCCATGGATTTGGGAGGAGGGTTAGGATTAGCGGAACTGCCATAATGTGAAAGGACGGGATGACTAGGAGCGAACTGCCGTAATGTTATAGGACGTCCGGGGATGAGTAGGAGCGAACTGCCAGTGGTTTTTCGATTGTAAAAAATGCTGAGTGGGGCATGTGAACGGCAGGGTAGTGGCTTGCCTGGTGGATAAATGGATTCATGCACAGTACTATGGGGGCCCAATTAGATGTCATGTCTACTCGACGCCCAATTAAATGGCTTTCAATGTCATGTCAAGTGTTGGTAAAATTACAGGTGGTACGAAGCTTTCCATTCTCCCATGATACGGGCTTCTGAGAGCCCTTGGATCTGAGATCGAACGGTTGCATGGCGTGATTCTAGACCTATGGGTGAATATCCTATCCTGGAGGGTTATTTTGCAAATTTTTAGCAACTTAGCATGCGACCGTTCGATCTCAGATTCAAGGGCTGCCAGCAGCACGTTCATGGTCACACCTACCACGTCTGTTACCTCGCTCGCGCGGTCGCACCCTTGGAGATTTAGCACGGTGCGTTAGGCTATCTGATGTTGGCATGTCATATATAGTCATCACTTAGTCACTCATACTACAACAAGCAAGGTTATCTATAAGGTTGGCTATAAGAGTATTTTTTTTACTTCTCTCTATCTCTTTCTTCGTAGTATTTATTGCATTTGCCATGGAGTGACCTCTTCCAATGAAATGGTGCTTAGATGAGGTGCTAAGGGCATTAAATGGCTTAGCAATTAAGTCCCCAATGCATAGGTGCATAGTTTTTTGTTGCTAAGTTTGCTTCATTTAATTAGCTATAGACTCAAAATTGTCTTTTCACCTAGGTACATGCGCTTAGCACCGTTTCTTCCTTCGGTCACCAAACTAGTCTCTCTCTTCTTAATTAACTTGCCACATCAGACTTTATGCCTATGTGGCAGCACTACAAAAAAAAGACACATCTGTGACATTTTGGGCCAAACGAATTTTTTTGTCATACTTATGACACTTCTATGATGATAATTGTGACAAAACCCGGTATCATCATAGATGTGGTGGGCTCCTACTTCTATGACAAAAAATCATGACAGAAAATGGGCTTTTCGTCCTGGGCGGGCCGGAGACGCAGCTGCATGACATTCTTTGGGCCGTCCATGACGGAAAAAACCGTGGTAGAAGCAATGGCGAGGAAAATATCTGGGAGTTCCCAGTTACGGTGGGTGGTCGGGGGTCGAGCGATGCGCGTTTCTCTCGTACCGTACGCGCGTGGGTGCGAGGCGTTGGGCTCTAACTGAACCTGAGCGATTGCACTGCAGGCTACGCGTTACTGAACCCGAGCGATCGAGCGATTCCTTCGCTACTGCTGCTAAATGAAGCCGATCGATGCTGCCTCTGGATGAACAGTGAGCATTGCTGGGGGGTTTGGATGAATAGTGAGCATTGTTGGGGGGGGGGGGGGTTGGATGAACAATTCCCGGTGTGGGTGGATGAACAGGACCCCATGGTTGCCTCTAAATGAACAGGACCCCGATCGATCGAGCCGGTTGGGGATGGATGAACAGGACCCCGTGGAGGGCTGGATGAACAGGACGACCCTATGGAGGGCTGGTTGAACAGTAGCCGGTGGAGGGCTGGATGAACAGTAGCCCATGGAGGGGTGGTTGAACAGGAGCCCGTGGAGAGGGCTGGTTGAACAGTAGCCGATGGAGTAGCGCGCGGTGGAGGATGGATGAACAGGAGGCCGTGGATGAACAGTTGCAGGTGGAGGCTGGATGAGGTCGACGATGGAAGAATAGTAGCCCGTGGAGACTGGAGAAGGTCGATTGTGGAGATGAACAGTATCCCGTGGAGTCCCATTTTGGGGTATGCCACACCCCTCCCGATGAACAGGACCACCGTTTCGACCGTAGCGCTCAAACACAAGTCAGTTTCCTCTGTTTTGCGGTACGCCACACCCCTCCTGATCAACAAGACCTCGTTTCGACCGTAGGAGATCCAACAGAAGTCCGTTTCCTCCATTTTCACTCCAAGAAAAATACACTTCCGTGATGATACGTGTTTGTCACGCCCAATATGCGATACTATCCTAAAGAGACTCGAAGGTCCCACCAAGGATAGAACCGCATATTGAAACGCTTTTGCAAGGTGGATATCATTACATCAACATTACATAATAGATGGGGATACATACAAAAGGCATACAATGCCACACGAATACAACATCATCTTACATAAGAGCACCATCTGACTATGGATGAAACACAAACAGAAACTCAAACGACATCCACCCTGCTAGCCCAGGCTGCCGACCTGGAACCTATCCCCTGATCGAAGAAGAAGCAGAAGAAGAACTCCAAAACAAGCAAACACCGCTCTCGCGTCATGATCATCGCATAACCTGTACGTGCAACTGTTGTTGTAGTAATTTGTAAGCCACGAGGACTCAGCAATCCCATTACCATGGGTATTAAAACTAGCAAAGCTTAATGGGAAAGGAAGGGGTAAAGTGGTGAGGTCACAGCAGCGGCTAAGCATGATATGGTGGCTAACATACACAAATGAGAGCGATAAGAGGAGCAAAGGAACGGCCGTGAAGCTAGTAATGATCAAGAGGTGATCCTGAACTCCTACTTACGTCAATCATAACCCAAAATCGTGTTCACTTCCCGGACTCCGCCGAAAAGAGACCATCACGGCTACACACGTGGTTGATGCGTTTTAATCCGGATCTGGTGTCAAGTTATCTACAACCGGACATTAACATATTCCCATCTGCCACATAACCGCGGGCACGGCTCTCGAAAGTTTATACCCTGTAGGGGTGTCCCAACTTAGCCCATGATAAGCTCTCGCGATCAACGAAGGACATACCTTCTCCCAGGAAGACCCGATCAGTCTCGGAATCCCGGTTTACAAGACATTTCGACAATGGTAAAACAAGACCAGCAAAGCCGCCCGTTGTGCCGACAAATCCCGATAGGAGCTGCACATATCTCGTTCTCAGGGCACATCGGATGAGCAAGATGTCAGGTTGGCATAGACCCTGGTTGCCCAGGGGGGGCCGGACATCGCTCAGTTTGGACCAACACTTAGACAAGCATTGGCCCGGGGGGGGGGGCTAAAATAAAGATGACCCTTGGGTTAATTACTCCCAAGGGAAAGGTAGGTGGTGGTGAGGCAAATGGTAAAACCAAGGTTGGGCCTTGCTGGAGGAGTTTTATTCAAAGCGAACTGTCAAGGGGGTCCAATAAATCACCCGACCGCGTAAGGAACGCAAAATCCGGGAACATAACACCGGTATGATGGAAACTAGGGCGGCAAGAGTGGAACAAAACACCAGGCATAAGGCCGAGCCTTCCACCCTTTACCAAGTATATAGATGCATTAATAATATAAGAGATATTGTGATGTCCCAACATAACCCTGTCCACCATGGAGCAATCTTCAACTTCACCTGCAACTAACAACACTATAAGAGGGGCTGAGCAAAGCGGTAACATAGCCAAACAACGGTTTGCTAGGAAGGGTGTCAAAGGTTAGAGGTTCATGGCAATATGGGGAGGCTTGAAGAGCAAAAGATAGGTAGCGAAGCAAAGCGATAGAACGAAGCAACTAGCATAGGAATGATAGTAGTGAGATCCAGGGTAGCGGTCGTCTTGCCTGAAATCCCGCAAGGAAGAAGAACGAGTCCATGAAGAAGATGAAGCCACAAAGACGAACCAAGCGTAGATGAACGAGTCCTCACGATCGCAACGAAACGGGAACTACCGAGAAGAAGCACACAACATAGTAAACACACCACACATAAACAAGACATGATGCACAACAAGCATTATGCATGACAAAACTAAATGAGGCTACTCGTGGCAAGAGATGATGCAAACAAGAGCACACATCAAGGCAAGTTTAAATGAGGCCGAAAACAACATATAACAATTCCGGTAAGTCCTCATATGCAAATTTCGAAATTGGTCCAGAACTGAATAAACCTTATGTTCAAGTTGTTAAATAACAAGTTAAGATGCACCAAGATAATCTACACGAGATTCTAGTCAAGTTACATATAAAGTTCATTTAATTCGGAGCTACGACCTAGAAGATATGAGCAAAACAAGTTAAACATGGCATTGATGCAAAATGCATACAAACATCAAGCAAACACCTCAAAACAAGGATGCAACATGATAATATGAAACTAAATGCAAAATCAAGCAATTTTCATATAGAGCACACTCAAAATGGAGCAACGGTTCAACACACACACACTATACAAGATATGACAACAATCTGTCCAAAACAGCAACTAGGCATATTGCGAGCATCAAAACAACAAGATACATCACCCCAACATATGAACAAAAGGCATGGGTATGAAGTACAGGTAAAGCATGACAAGACATGAACACTGAGCTATCTCCAGAAAGAACTAGAACATGCTCAAAAAGACATGGAAAGATTGGAAATAATAACAGTTTCAGGCTTAGCAGAAATAACATCAGGTTGCAATGTTTAGAGCTATCAAACAACATGTTACAGGAACTTAACATGGCAAACAAAGGCATGGCATGATAGTACTACATGCATAGAACAAAAGTCCCTTACTGACCATGATCCAAAAGGTCACAGAAAATATGATGGCACCCATGTAAACATAGCAAGTTATATGACAGATTCATACATGGCAGGAACAACAATAAGTAGGCATGTTGGTGAGCTTGAACCACTCACCACAGAGCAATACATGGTATGGCAAGGCAACCAACAGTAAGAAGACATGTTTATGAAGCTAAGCATGGCAAGAACAAGTTCATAGGATGCATGGATCACTAGAAAAGCACATGGCCAAAACTGAACTTCATGTTAACAGGTTGACAGCAACATTATTTAGCAAACTTTGGAGCAAGATAACAACATGATACAGCAGGCTATAAATGTAACCAGGGGCATGAATGGATAGAGCAAGACATGTATAACAAAACATCCTTAGTGAACATCTCCAGAAGAATGCACGAAATGACTTGTAGCAGCAGGTTTACATAGCATCAAAATATAACAGAATCAGTCAGGAAAACAACAACAGCAAGTACCCCACTTAACAAGCTTGATGCACTCACTACACAAGTCACAAAAATACATGGATGGCACCACTGTAAAGATGGCATGGCATAGATCAAAACACATGTAGACATCAACCTCATAGGATGCACACATCAAACATGGCAAAAATGACAAATGAGCATGTTATAACAGTTTCAGCAGATTAACATCAAAATGCACTCTTCCAACAGCATTTCGGGCATCAAGATGAGCTCAAATGAAAATGATGCAATGGAATGAATTGAAGTACTCGTCGAGGCGAACAATTTGACATATTACACACACGAAACGAACCAGTATGCATGGAGTTACAACATGTCAAAGTATGCAACATTTTATGAGTTTCTGGGGACTTAGCAGAAATCAACCTCGAGAGGGGGGCGAGGTCAACGCGGGCGGTAGTGGCTCCGGTGAGTCGGGGCAGTCCGGCGAGGCGCGGGGAAGGGCGGAGGAGGCCGGGGGTGGCCGAATCTGGCCGGATCCGGACCGGGGGATCCCGTTCCCGGCGGGATCTGGCCGGAGAAGAGGTGGAGGCGGCGGGGCAAGCTCGGCTCCACGCCGGAGAGCTGTAGGAGACGATGGACGGCTCGGGGCGGCGGGCGGCTCCGGCTAGCCACGGGCGCAGGCGGCGGCAGTCGGAGACGAGGCGGCGGGGTCCTGCGGGCACGGCGGCGCGATGGTGCTCGAGGCCGGCTGGGTCCTGCGGGCAGGAGGCCGGAGCACGGGGGCGAGGGCGGGACGCAGCAGCGCGGGAGGCCGGCGGGCGCGCGGCTCCAGCGGCCGGGCCGGGCGGCGGTGGCGCGAGGGCCCGCGCGGGCCCGCGATGGGCTCCGCGGGCCGGCGGCGAGGTGGGCGCGGGGATGCCACGTGGTGCACTTGTGAGTGGAGGAGGGAGGCGGAGGAGGTGACGTGTCACCTCGTGATTGGCCTGAGTGACGTGGAGGCTGGCGGCGGACATGTCTGGCGCGGTGGGGAGGTTTGTCCGGCGGCGCGGATGGAAGAAGGCTAGGGTTTGGACTGCGAGAATTTCGGGGGAGGCACACATATATATAGGTAGAGGGAGCTAGGAGTGTCCAAATGAGGAGCGGTCTTCGGCCACGCGATCGTGATCGAACGACCGAGAGCATGGAGGGGAGTTTGCTGGGTTTTGGACCACTTTGGAAGGGTGTTGGGCTGCAAACAAAAGAGGCTTTACGGTTACCCGGTTAACCGTTGGAGTACCAAACGACCTCCAAATGGCACGAAACTTGACAGGCGGTCTACCGGTGCTATACCAAGGCCGCTTGGCAAACCTTGGTCCATTCCGAGAATGTTTAACACCCGCACAAGAGAAGAGGCAAAAAGGGATGCCGGATGACATAGGAGTGCCGGATTGCAAAACGGACAACGGGGAAAATGCTCGGATGCGTGAGACGAACACGTATGCAAAATTAGATGCACATGATGACATGATAAAATGCAACACGCAAGCAAAAGACATGGCAATGACGGCGAATAATTGGCGGACACCTGGCGCATCGAATCCGGGGCGTTACAACACTCCTCCACTAACAAGAGATCTCGTCCCGAGATCTTAGGACCGAGACGGATGGGAAAAGGGATGAGGTGAAACAAAGACGCAAGAGGGAAAAAGAACAAAGACGAGAGCACTCGGGTAGAAAGAGAAAGGGCGAATATGACGAGAATCAAAAGCTGAAGGAACAAGATAGACTCTGAAACCACTCCGGCTAGACGAGGCAGAAAAGAATTAGCACGAAAGAATTTGGACAACACTCCGGAAAGAATTGAAAGAGTTGAATGAAAAGAACGGAGAAGAAAATGACACTTGTGCCACGAATGAAATTGAAAGCATCTTAGAAGAAAAGATTGAACGGAGTTGTTGAGAAAATTCAACAATGAAAAGAATAAGGTTGTTGTGGACTTATAGATAACATCTCAAAATTATGAGGTGATCTCCGCCCACGAGTGGAAAAGATGGAAAAGATGAGAAGAACGAAGAAATGCAAAACTCCATTTCAAAAGAAAACGGAGAATTAATTACACCTCGAGAAGCAAGAAGAAGGATACTTGAGCTCCTTCGATTAGAATCTTGATGAACACTTGAAGAATGAAATAAATCATGAAGAACCACCATGAAGAACTCCGGTGACAAAAGTACGATGAGATCGAATGAAGGAAGAAAGAATAAGATTAAAGCTTGCGATGATTTAGATGAAGGTTCCGGCGAGATGGCCGAGGAAATTTGAACTCCGGAAAAGAAAAGATGACAACAGTTGGAACTAGAATTTATTCATCAAGAACAAACTTCGAAGGATGGGATTACTCACTTCGAGGAAATAAGAATAAGATTTATTGTATGCTTATCCTTCATCAAATTAAATTGATGACAAGCAATGGATTTTTGCATACTACTTATTCTTCTTGAAAAGGATTGAGAAGTGACATATCGCAAACTTGAAAAGGTCTTCATGAACCACCGGTAGGATTGAAAGAACGAATGGATTAAAATGATAAACAAGGAAAAAGAATCTTGAACGAACCACCGTTAGAAATGAAAATGAATGAAGAAAAGAGAAAGAATCGCCAGGAAGAGTTAGAAAAGCACAAAGATACTTGAGGAATAAAAAGACAAGATAATGACGGGATCGCGAACTGGTTGAAGAATACTTGAACCAAGCACCGGGAGAATATAGAGACGACCGAAGCTGAAAACTTAGAACGAAGAAATCTTCCGAAAAGATGACCTCCGGATGATCGAGAGGGAAAGCAACTCCTGAAATACTCCGGATGGATGAAAAGAATAACTGACAAATGGAATAATTTACGAGGATAACATGAAGCTAGAACCATGAATATTCGGGAGAGCGGGCAAGATTTAGAGGACAAATTCTTCTTCAGTCTTCAAATGACGATGAGAAACACCACCAAAATTACTGAGATGCTCCGGGAGAATGAAAAGCGAAGAGGTTGAGCCAACAATGAAAAGAATTTGAACGAGATCTTGGAGAAGGCATGTGACTGATGTGATCCATTCTTACATCACACTTGAAAAGAATTGAAAATAACTCCGAGGGAATTAGAAGAGTCAGGTAAGATCCTGGGAAAAGACCTGTGGGTTAGGGCCCACTAAAAGAAAACACCGTTGGAAAAGGGATGTTGAAGAGATAGATGATACGCCGGAACAATTGAAATATTTGAATGAGGTGACAACCTCGAATTAATTCGAACACAGACGAATCTTCTGAGATTTCTTGAGTACTCCGGAAGGATAAACTGGTGAGAGGTGAACGATCAAGGAGAACACTTGATCCAAGTCAAAGAATATGATCAACCCGAAAAAAACTTGAATTGAATCCACCGGAAAAGAAAAAGAGATGACGAGTGACAAATGAGACGAGAATTCACCGGTTGAAATAATTAATGGAAGACTGAAGAGGCTCCGCACGAATGAAATTGATGGTCGAAACAGACTCAGACTCCAAGAAGAAGAGGGTGGGAGGGCGGGAAAACAAAGGCAACTTGGAAGGGGGAACCGACGAATATCTTGAAGAGAAAACACCGGCTGAAATCATTTAGGAAAGAAAAACAAAGACTTCGGACGAGTAGGATGGATACTCAATTACGGACTCCGGTTCCGAGAAGAAGAAGGGAGGGCGGGTGGGAAAAAGAAAACAACTGAGGATTGAACTTGGCAACGATTGAAGAGGCTCGAGTCAACATGATGAGAAATGCACCGGATGAAAGAGCTGAGAGCCAATGATCGGAAAAACCAACTGCGTGAACCTAAAGAAAAAATTGAAGGGGAAGAGGAGTGACTCAAAACACCTACGTCAAGATTCCTCACCAGAGCGACGAAGGGGCTAAGGAGTAAAAAAGAATTCCTACTCTCCGATATAACTAGATTCCGAAAACAGTTTCTTCTAGACTCAACAACGTCCAACTACATGATCAATCAAGGGGGGCTCCTAGGGTCGGTCGAGGCTCTGAAACCAACTTGTCATGCCCAATATGCGATACTATCCAAAAGAGACTCAAAGATCCCACCAAGGATAGAGCCGCATATTGAAACGCTTTTGCAAGGTGGATATCATTACATCAACATTACATAATAGATGGGGATACATACAAAAGGCATACAATGCCACACAAATACAACATCATCTTACATAAGAGAACCATCCCACTACGGATGAAACACAAACAGAAACTCAAACAACATCCACCCTGCTAGCCCAGGCTGCCAACCTGGAACCTATCCCCTGATCGAAGAAGAAGTAGAAGAAGAACTCCAAAACAAGCAAACACCGCTCTCGCGTCATGATCATCGCATAACTTGTACATGCAACTATTGTTGTAGTAATCTGTGAGCCACGAGGACTCAGCAATCCCATTACCGTGGGTATCAAAACTAGCAAAGCTTAATGGGAAAGGAAGGGGTAAAGTGGTGAGGTCGCAGCAGCGGCTAAGCATGATATGGTGGCTAACATACACAAATGAAGCGAGAAGAGGAGCAAAGGAACGGTCGTGAAGCTAGTAATGATCAAGAGATGATCTTGAACTCCTACTTACGTCAATCATAACCCAAAACCGTGTTCACTTCCCGGACTCCGCCGAAAAGAGACAATCACGTCTACACACGTGGTTGATGCGTTTTAATTCGGATCTGGTGTCAAGTTATCTACAACCGGACATTGACGAATTCCCATCTGCCACATAACCGCGGGCACGGCTCTTGAAAGTTTATACCCTACAGGGGTGTCCCAACTTAGCCCATGATAAGCTCTCACGATCAACGAAGGATATACCTTCTCCCAGGAAGACCCGATCAGTCTCGGAATCCTGGTTTACAAGACATTTCGACAATGGTAAAACAAGACCAGCAAAGCCGCCCGCTGTGCCCACAAATCCCGATAGGAGCTGCACATATCTCGTTCTCAGGGCACACCGGATGAGCAAGACGTCGGGTTGGCATAGACCCTGGTTGCCCAGGGGGCGCCGGACATCGCTCGGTTTGGACCAACACTTAGACAAGCATTGGCCCGGGGGGGCTAAAATAAAGATGACCCTTGGGTTAATTACTCCCAAGGGAAAGGTAGGTGGTGGTGAGGCAAATGGTAAAACCAAGGTTGGGCCTTGCTGGAGGAGTTTTATTCAAAGCGAACTGTCAAGGGGGTCCCATAAATCACCCGACCGTGTAAGGAACGCAAAATCTAGGAACATAACACCGGTATGACGGAAACTAGGGTGGCAAGAGCGGAACAAAACACCAGGCATAAGGCCGAGCCTTCCACCCTTTACCAAGTATATAGATGCATTAATAATATAAGAGATATTGTGATATCCCAACATAACCCTGTCCACCATGGAGCAATCTTCAACTTCACCTGCAATTAACAACGTTATAACAGGGGCTGAGCAAAGCGGTAACATAGCCAAACAATGGTTTGCTAGGAAGGGTGTCAAAGGTTAGAGGTTCATGGCAATTTGGGGAGGCTTGAAGAGCAAAAGATAGGTAGCAAAGCAAAGCGATAGAACAAAGCAACTAGCATAGCAATGATAGTAGTGAGATCCAGGGTAGCGGTCATCTTGCCTGAAATCCCGCAAGGAAGAAGAACGAGTCCATGAAGAAGATGAAGCCACGAAGACGAACCAAGCGTAGACGAACGAGTCCTCACGATCGCAACGAAACGGCAACTATCGAGAAGAAGCACACAACATAGTAAACACACCACACATAAACAAGACATCATGCACAACAAGTATTATGCATGACAAAACTAAATGAGGCTACTCATGGCAAGAGATGATGCAAACAAGAGCACACATCAAGGCAAGTTTAAATGAGGCCGGAAACAACATATAACAATTCCGGTAAGTCCTCATATGCAAATTTCGAAATTGGTCCAGAACTGAATAAACCTTATGTTCAAGTTGTTAAACAGCAAGTGAAGATGCACCAAGATAATCTACATGAGATTCTAGTCAAGTTACATATAAAGTTCATTTAATTCGGAGCTACGGCCTAGAAGATATGAGCAAAACAAGTTAAACATGGCATTGATGCAAAATGCATACAAAAATCAAGCAAACACCTCAAAACAAGGATGCAACATGATAATATGAAACTACATGCAAAATGAAGCAAGTTTCATATAGAGCACACTCAAAACGGAACAACGGTTCAACACACACACTACAAGATGACAACAATCTGTTCAAAACAGCAACTAGGCATATTGCAAGCATCAAAACAACAAGATACAGCACCCCAACATATGAAAAAAAGGCATGGGTATGAAGTACAGGTAAAGCATGACAAGACATGAACACTGAGCTATCTCCAGAAACAACTAGAACATGCTCAAAAAGACATGGAAAGATTGCAAATAATAACAGTTTCAGGCTTAGCAGAAATAACATCAGGTTGCAATGTTTAGATCTATCAAACAACATGTTACATGAACTTAAAATGGCAAACAAAGGCATAGCATGATAGTAATAAATGCATAGAACAAAAGTCCCTTACTGACCATGAGCCAAAAGGTCACAGAAAATATGATGGCACCCATGTAAACATAGCAAGTTATATGACAGATTCATACATGGCAGGAACAACAATAAGTAGGCATGTTGGTGAGCTTGAACCACTCACCATAGAGCAATACATGGCAAGGCAACCAACAGCAAAAAGACATGTTTATGAAGCTAAGCATGGCAAGAACAAGTTCATAGGATGCATGGATCACTAGAAAAGCACATGGCCAAAACTGAACTTCATGTTAACAGGTTGACAGCAACAGTATTTAGCAAACTTTGGAGCAAGATAACAACATGATACAACAGGCTATAAATGCAACCAGGGGCATTAATGGATAGAGCAAGACATGTATAACAAAAACATCCTTAGTGAACATCTCCATAATAATGAACGAAATGACTTGTAGCAGCAGGTTTACATAGCAACAAAATATAACAGAATCAGTCAGGAAAATAGCAACAGCAAGTACCCCAATTAACAAGCTTGATGCACTCACTACACAAGTCACAAAAATACATGGATGGCACCACTGTAAAGATGGCATGGCATAGATCAAAACACATGTAGACATCAACCTCATAGGATGCACACATCAAACATTGCAAAAATGACAAATGAGCATGTTATAACAGTTTCAGCAGATTAACATCAACATGCACTCTTCCAATAGCATTTAGGGCATCAAGATTAGCTCAAATGAAAATGGTGCAATGGAATGAATTGAAGTACTCGTCGAGGCGAACAATTTGATATATTACATGCACGAAACGGACCAGTATGCATGGAGTTACAGCAGGTCAAAGCATGCAACATTTTATGAGTTTCTGGGGACTTAGCAGAAATCAACCTCGAGAGGGGGGCGAGGTCAATGCGGGCGGTAGTGGCTCCGGTGAGTCGGGGCAGTCCGGCGAGGCGCGGGGAAGGGCGGAGGAGGCCGGGGGTGGCCGGATCTGGCCGGATCCGGACCCCGGGATCCCGTTCCCGGCGGGATCTGGCCGGAGAAGAGGTGGAGGCGGCGAGGCAAGCTCGGCTCCACGCCGGAGAGCTGCAGGAGACGATGGCCGGCTCGGGGCGGCGGGCAGCTCCGGCTAGCCATGGGCGCAGGCGGCGGCAGTCGGAGACGAGGCGGCGTGGTCCTGTGGGCACGGCGGCGCACGGCGGCGCGGTGGTGCTCGAGGCCGGCGGGGTCCTGCGGGCATCAGGCCGGAGCATGGGTTCGAGGGCGGGACGCGGCGGCGCGGGAGGCCAGCGGGCGCGCGGCTCCGGTGGCTGGGCCGGGCGGCGGCGGTGCGAGGGCCCGCGCAGGCCCGCGATGGGCTTCGCGGGCCGGCGGTGAGGTGGGCGCGGGGACGCCACGTGGTGCACTGTGAGTGGAGGAGGGAGGCGGAGGAGGTGACGTGTCACCTCGTGATTGGCCCGAGTGACATGGAGGCTGGCGGCGGACATGTCCGGCGCGGTGGGGAGGTTTGTCCGGCGGCGCGGAGGGAAGAAGGCTTGGGTTTGGACTGCGATAATTTCGGGGGAGGCACACATATATATAGGTAGAGGGAGCTAGGAGTGTCCAAATGAGGAGCGGTTTTCGGCCACGCGATCATGATCGAACGACCGAGAGCATGGAGGGGAGTTTGCTGGGTTTTGGACCACTTTGGAAGGGTGTTGGGCTGCAAACAAAAGAGGCTTTACGGTTACCCGGTTAACCGTTGGAGTACGAAACGACCTCCAAATGGCACGAAACTTGATAGGCGGTCTACCGGTGCTATACCAAGGCCGCTTAGCAAACCTCGGTCCATTACGAGAATGTTTAACACCCGCACAAGAGAAGAGGCAAAAAGGGACGCCGGATGACATAGGAGTGCCGGATTGCAAAACGGACAACGGGGAAAATGCTCGGATGCGTGAGACGGACACGTATGCAAAATGAGATGCACATGATGACATGATAAAATGCAACACGCAAGCAAAAGACATGGCAATGATGGCGAATAACTGGCGGACACCTGGCGCATCGAATCCGGGGCATTACAGTGTTCGTCACAGTAGGTCACGTTTTTTGTCATGCATGTACATCCATGACAAATTTATGACAGAATCAAGATAGTCATACCCGTGCTGTCGTCGAAGTGTTCCATGACATTACCAAAATTATCATCACGGAAGTGTCCACTTCCATGACGATAAATCACGCGTCACATAAGTGCTTTCATCAAGGGTGACCGACACGTGGCATCCACCGTAACAAAACGCCGTTAAGCTATCAGGTCAGATTTTGGATCCGATAACCCGTTAACAGCCACGACCAATACCGATTTTCCACGTGTAAAATTCTCATTGGCTGACGGATCCATGTGTCCGCTCCGCATTGGCACAGGTGTCACTCATCCAACGGTCGAGATGGGCCTATGATAAGTTGACATGTGGACCGGCCCAAAAGTGGCCCAAAAGTTTAAATGGGCCGGCCCAACCGAAGGCCCATAAGATTTAGCGGACCATAATGGGACAGCCCAGCTAAAGGCCCACAAGATTCTGCAGACCATAATGGGCCGGCCCAGCTAAAGGCCCAACATTCTCTGTCAAATCGGCCCGTCAACGGCCTGGTCTAAACTTGTCATCAATGCGGCCCATGGTCACTTCTGGCCCATTAACAGTCCGCTAAGTAATTGGGCCGAATTACAGCCCGGTGTTTTTCCGGCCTGTTAAAGGTCCGGCTTCATTTGGGCCCATTTACAGGCCATCAAAACTTTCAGCCCATAAACGACCGTGAAGGATTTGGGTCATATTCGGCCATGTCTGTCATTTGGCCTATTAGAGGCCCACTATAGATTTGGGCCACTTTCGGCCTGTTGTCATTTTCGGCCTGTTAACGCCGGACTTAAACCATGGGCCATATGTGGCCTAACATCATATTGGGCCCATTAACGGCCCATATAAAAATGACGATAATATAGCCTGACCGAAGTTCCAGCCTGTTGAAGTCCCGTGTATTAGGTCGGCGCATTTACGGCCCATCCGAATTTCGTCCTGTCAAATATCCGCATCGTAAATGGGCCACCATTTCGGCCTGCTAAGTCCAGTGGGTTATTTGGCACAATCAGGGCCCAATCTCACTTTCGGTCTATTAAAGGCCCATGTTTTTATGGGTTCGAGATATTTACACCTGTAAACGGCCTATTTTTACTGAGAGCCCAAATTATGTTTAGGCCTGTTAAAGGCCCAATATGGGCACATGCCTACCAGATAAATTTGAAAGCTTATGCCAATTTAAGCCCAGATATTTTTAGTGGGCTACATGCCAATTTCGGCCCGTAATCATTTTTAGCCCAATTGGAATGGGCCCGACGAATGTTGGCATGTTGGGCTCCTACGAAGCTTTCGTCCGAATACATTACTAAGATAAACCTACACTATACAAAAATAGCGTCATAATTACTGCAGCCTGTGGCAGCATCATAAATGTTGTATCACAACAAAATAAATTCCAATCATACAACAAAAGGCCTGTTGGCATAAAGTTTACAGTCCTTCCAGATAAAAGCACCATCAGATGTATAGAAGCACAGATCATTTGACCTGAGTGCTAATGTTTCAGGCTGTAGAATCTGATGGAGCAGCACGATCTCCACCTTTTTTCCGCCATTGCTCTTCAACAACGAAGCGAATGTCTGATCGTCTGGTTTCAAAACCATTCATATCTTGACAACAATTCTCAACCACTATTCTTGTTTCCGAAACAACGTCCATTAGGGATTGGACTTGTGTCTGGAGCACAGATATATCACTTTGTCTAGCAGGAAGATTTTGTTCAGTAGGCGATTTGGACGAGGTTACCTTGACAACCAACCCAGAATTACGCAGGAAGGTGCTTTTTGCACTGTTAGTGGAGAGATACTAACGCACTGCAGCAAGAGGTGACATTGTGCCTGTAGTAGCCTCATCACCTTCAGGTGGTTGTGGCTGTTCAATCATTTGTTCCATAGCTTCCTGAAAGTTTGAACTTGTAGATTAGTGTACCAGTGAGTTACTAATGAGACAAAAACAAACGAAGTAGGTTAAACATTTGTACATAACTTATTTTGGTGAACTACTGTAATACATTAGCATGTATTGTAGTGCCAACTACATAATAAAATCACTTTTGGAACATATGTCCATGTAGCATGCCTACTGTATTGTCTATTTCCTCACATTTGTTGACATCTAAGGATAAAGAGACATGGTTTAAAGTAGGATGAACATAGTATGACATCATTCATATCATGGGCAAACAGATATAAAACAAACAGGCTATTTTATCATTGTGTGCGCACGTGAACATAACAACTAGATTACAGATCAAGACCAAAAGAATATCCTTCATCTCTTTTAAACCATGTAAGGTGAAATGATACGTTAAGACAATTGTGTATAAAAGTGAACAGAGTAACTGACATTGGCTGCAAACCAAGTAGTTAAATGAACAAATCACAGTACCAATCAGTTCAAGGCAGGAGGAGTAAGGACTTACAATAGCGGCTTGAACTGGTGTGCTCATGCCCTTCATCTTGCTGGTGTGGCAATCCTTGAAGATTTGCACTGCATTCGGTTCAGGTTCTTTTTGGTCCGCACAGGCTTTCCTCTATATTTGGAACAAGTCAATATAGATACAATAATATGGCACAAAAAAAGAAGGAAGTAGCAGCTATTTACAAGAGCCTCGCAGTGTGCAATATAGCTACGAGATCTTGTTGTCTGTTGGAATTTCACTTTAGAACAGTTGGTTTTGTTCTTCAAATAGTTAGCCTAGAAGAAGATACACTTGTAAGGCACATACATAAATACAAGTTCAATATGTGGTCTGATCAAATACATATAGCCTACCTGATACTTTGGATCAAACCAGTGTTTAATGAGGGTTGTCCAGTCTTCATCTGTAATATATTCCACTAGAGATGTTTGGGCGATTTCATTGTTAGCCTTGCCTTCAAAGTGAGATTTTCTAAGGTGGTACCGATATTGTCGCAGAGCATACTGAAAAACATGAGTGCATGCTTTTTTAGTTGCATCATCTTTCGGATCCAACTTGAACCTCATCTGTTAAAAAAAGAATGTGAGTCTTATTAGGAGGAAGCTAGAAAGTATGGGATAGAGCAAGACAATATTACTAATTGCAATGAATAACATTACTTACGGATAAATGGTCAAGGAAGGTGTTAAACTGGGTATTGTCTTTCTCATTCCTATACTGGATCCACGTTGGGAGGATACGCGCATGACACCTAATGGCAACGGCTGCCTCTGATACTAACTTGTCTGACTCTGTAGCATCACGTGGCCTTTTTAAACCTGCCTCAAAATGGATCTCCATTCTTCCTCCTTTAGATTTTGTTAATTTGTCAAGCATTATCCCTGATGTCTGTTTCCGCTTGCGCCGTGGTGCTAGTTCAACAACGAATATGGAAAGTGTTAATGTACATCAAACTGTGAGAGTACATATAAAGGAGTATGCAACTGCAACTTGACTCGGTCAGGTACCGTCTTGGTGTTGATGCTCATGAGGTTCATTTGATATTGCCAATTCCTGTTGTGTCAGCAGTGCTTTGGAAGTAGTGTTAGGTGTGAAGGCAGCTTGGGAACTGGCCAGTTCCGGAGCAAACGAACGAGTAACTGGTTGAGATGCTGGTACAGTTGAAGCGGATGCTGCAGCTGGCGGAGCAGGTGATACTGTGTTTGTAGATTTAGCCAGTGGACTTGGACCTTCTACTGCACTATAAGTACCAGCAGAATCTCGACGGCAGAACCTTTTCCGTTTCACCAAACGAGTAACAGCACTCCCTACTATATTATTTTCCTTGCTCTTTTTTGACTTTGCCATATCAAGCTGTACCCACAACACAAAACAATAAAATCACTCTTCAGAACTCATTGATGCATGATACAGACAAGCAATACTTTGATGTAAGACAACCGTATGAGGATGGAATATGTAAGAAAAACAGGACGCATGACATATTCACAGCTACGATGTGCAAACTAAGCAGAAGGATTTTCAAGAGAATAGAAGTAATGCAAGCTAGACACCATATGAAAGATGCAACCAATATTACTCTGCCAAGTTAAAAGTGTCTTGTCATAAGTGGCAATTCAAAAAATTAGAAGCAGTACAACGTAGAAATCAATGCAAGATGCAACCACTATCAAACTGCCATGTTAAAAGCATCCAATCATGAGTTACTGATGCGGGATACACAACAACAGTACTTTGATGTAAGAACAAGGTATGATAGATAGATGCAGTGTATTATAGACACAGAAAGCCATGTCACATGCACATGTATAACGTATAAACTCAGCAGGTGCAATTTAATCAAAATAGAAGAAATACAGGCTAGACAACATATGCAACATGAAACCAATTATCACACTGTCAACTTAGAGCAAGCACCTGCGATGGTGGAGTGCGGGAGATGAACTCATGATGTAGACTTGGGACTTCAACTTCATTAGCAGTAGCAGTGGAAAATCTAGAGAGTCTCTGTTTGCATCTATGCGGAGTACCACCAACATCCCCTAACTTACTCTTTTCCTTCCTATTTTCTGATATTGCCTTATGAAGTCAAAACCACAAGAAGATGAATAAAATTAGTTCTGCATAACTGGTTGATGCATGATACAGACGAACACTACTTTGATGTAAGGCAAGCACAGGATAGGAGGATGGAATATATACAAAAAAGATAGCGTTTCATATTCACACGTACGATAGGAGGATGGAATATGTATGAAAAAACAGTAAGCGGAAGGCATTACAACAAAATTAGAAGAAATGAAAGCTAGGCACCATATGAACATGCAACCAATATCACTATATCAGGTAAAAATTGTCTCGTCGTAAGTGCCATTTCAAGAAATTAGAAGCAGTACAAGCTAGAAGACAATGCAAGATGCAACCTACATCACAGTCCCAAGTTAAATGTGTCTAATGGGTAAGTGATCATTGCAGGTATAAGTTGTAAGCTACGCAGATGCAATTCTACATAATCAGAAGCAATACAAACTAGACATCATACGGAAAACGCAACCACGTATAACAGTTCCAAGTAAGAGAAAGCACCTGTGATGGTGGAGTAGGGGAGATGTGCTCATCATGTACACATATGTTCTAGAAACAGGAACACGTGTCATATTCACAGGCATTATGTGTAAAGTAAGCAGATGCAATTCAAGTTAGAAGCAATACAAGCTAGACATCATACGCAACATGCAACCACATATAATAGTGTCAAGTTAGAGCAAGCACCTGTGATGGTGGAGTAGGGGAGATGTGCTCATCATCTACACAGCTACGTTGACTGTCCAGCCTTGTGTTGTCTTGCGAATCTTGTTGGGAGGATGGCGGAGTAGAATCTGTAGAGACCCCCTATTTGAGTTGCTCCGAAGGACCACCACCATCCACTGCCGGACTAATTTCCTTTAGCTGTAATGATTTTGCATTGTGAAGTCAAACTGATAAGAAAAAAGAATAAAATTCGCACTTCAGAACTCATTCATGCATGATACTGACGAACACTACTCGGATGAAAGGCAAACACATGATGCGAGGATGGAATATGTATGAAAAACGGGATGGTGTGACATATTCACACCTATGATGTGGTAACTAAGCAGAAGGCATTTCAACACATTAGAAGCACTGCAAGCTAGACACCATATGAAAGATGCAACCAATATCACTCCGCCAAGTTCAAACTGTATGGCGTTTCAACAAAATAGAAGCAGTATATGCTAGAAATCATATGCAAGACACAACCAATATCACAGTGGCGACTTAAAGGTGCCTTATCATAAGTGACTGATGCGGGATATGCAAGAATAGTAGTCTGATGTAGAAGCAGGAACACATGTCATATTCACAGGCATTATGTGTAAAGTAAGCAGATGCAATTCAACAAAGTTAGAAGCAATACAAGCTAGACATCATACGCAACATGCAACCACATATAATAGTGCCAAGTTAGAGCAAGCACCTGTGATGGTGGAGTAGGGGATATGTGCTCATCATCTACACAGCTACGTTGACTGTCTAGCCTTGCGTTGTCTTGTGAATCTTGTTGGGAGGATGGTGGAGTAGAATCTGTAGAGAACCTCCGTTTCAGTTGCTCGGAAGGACCACCATCATCCAATGCCTTGCCAATTTCCTTCAATTTTATTGATTTTGCATTGTGAGGTCATACCGACAAGAAAAAGGAATATCATTCGCTCTCCAGAACTCATTCATGCATGATACTGACAAACACTACTCTGATGAAAGGCAAAGTCATGATACGAGGATGGAATATGTACAAAAAAATGGACGGCTTAACATATTCACACCTATGATGTGGTAACTAAGAAGAAGGCACTTCGAGAAATTAGAAACACTGCAAGACACCATATGGAAGGTGCAATCAATATCACTCTGCCAAGTTAAAACTGTCTCGTCATAGGTGGCGTTCATCAAACTAGAAGAAATACATGCTACAAATCATATTCAAGACGCAAACCAATATCACACTGCCAACTTAAAGGTGTCCCATCATAAGTGACTGATGCAGGATACACAATAAGAGTAGTTTCATGTAAGAACATGGTGTGATAGACAGATATAGTATGTACCAAAAACAGGAAAGCGTGTCATATTCACATGTATCATGTGTAAGATAAGCAGATGCAGTTTACACTAATTAGGAGCAATACGAGCTAGACACCATATGCAACATGCAACCAGATATCACACTGCCAAGTTAGAGCAAGCACCTTGGATGGTGGAGTAGGGGAGCGGAGACTTGGACCATGTAATGCACTATCAGTACAAGGAGAATCGGTACAGATGCTCCGTTTACGTTGCTGCAGAGGACCACCATCATCGCCTTCCTTACTCTTTTCCTTCGTCTTTCTTGATTTTGCCTTGTCAAGTCAAACCCACAAGAAAAAGGAATAAAATTTGCTCTTCAGAACTTATTGATGCATGATACTGACGAACACTACTTTCATGTAAGGCAGCTGCATGATAGGAGGATGGAATATGTATGAAAAACAGGACGGCGTGACATATTGACATGTATGATGTACAAAGTGTAAACTAAGCACAAGGTGCTTGAACTTGTTAGAATTGATGCAAGCTAGAAACCATATGAAAGATGAAACCAATATCACTCTGCTAAATTAAAAGGGTGCCCTAACAAATGTATTTGACCAAATTAGAAGCAATACATGGCAACAAGCTAGGAATAATATGCAATATGCAACGAATAAAGGTGACTCATTGTAAGTGATTGATGCAGGATACAGAAGAGAGGTAGTTTCATGTAAGAACAAGGTTAACACATATATGTAGTGTGTACCAAAAATAGGAAGGCATGGCATATTCACAGGTATAGTGTGTAAATTAAGCAGATGCAATTTACCCTAATTAGAAGCATTACAAGCTAGACACCGTATACAACATGCAACCACATATCACACTGCAAAGTTGGAGCAAGCACCTGTGATGGTGGTGTAGGGGAAGTGTTGTCTTCAGGTACAGAGCAACGTTCAATATCTTCATTTAGGCTTGTTGTTTCTTGAGAATCATGTGGAGAGGATGAAATTGCATTCTTTATAAGAGTATTGCGTCTCATATTAACCCACGCGCGTGACTGCCTCATCATAAGCGATAGACGCAGGATACACAAGAACAGTAGTTTGATGTAAGAACATTGTGATAGGCAGATGTAGTATGTACCAAAAACAGGAAGGCGTGTCATATTCACATGTATAATGTGTAAGCTAAGGAGATACAATTTAACAAACTAGGAGCATTGATGAGGGATACATAAGAGAAGTAGTTTGATGTAAGAACATGGTTAATAGAAACACGCAGTATGTACCAAAAACAGGAAGGCATGTCATATTCACAGGTATAATGTGTTAACTAAGCAGATGGAATTTACACTAATTAGAAGCATTACAAGGTAGACACCATATGCAACATGCAACCACATATCATACTGCCAAGTAAGAGCAAGCACCTGCGATGGTGGTGTGGGGGAATTGCAGTGATCAACTAGAGAGCTACGTTGACTATCTTCATTTAGCCTTGCTGTTTCTTGAGAATCATGTGGAGAGGATGACACTGCACTCTTTAAAGGAGTAGGGCGTCTCATAGTAACCCACCCGGGTGACTGTCTCATCATAAGTGATTGACGAGGGATACAAAAGAGCATTAGTTTGATGTACGAACATGGTTAATAGACATATGTAGTATGTATCAAAAACAGGAAGGCATGTCATTATCAAAGGTATAATGTGTAAAGTAAGCAGATGCAATTTAACCAAATTGGAAGCAATACAAGCTAGACACCATATGCAACATGCAACCACATTTGACAGCGCGAACTTAAAGCAAGCACCTGGGATGGTTGTGTGTGGCAATTGAGATCATCAACTGCAGATCTACGTTTACTGTCTCCAACTACTGACACTGCACCCATTAGAGCGCTGAAACGCTTACTGCTTATCTTCGAATTACACTGGAGCGACTTCTGTCTTTTCTTTTCTGCATTCATCAACACTGCATCAGAGTCTGAAATACCCATGCATAAAAAACGATAATGTGAGTATGGGTGAAGTGTGTGCACAATTAGTACAGTGTAAAGGTAGCAGATAGCAGGTCGGTGAGAAATAAATGACGGGAGACATATGATAGCTCTACAACATGCATGGCACACTCAATTACTACAGGATTCTATGAAAATAACAGTCGACTGAAAGAAAATAGGTCAGTCCATTTTTTTTCTGCACCGTCCGATGTACAAAGAACGGGCAGATCGCCTTCATCTACCTCCAGCCAGTCAGTGTTGACGATCTTCCTTGAAACGCTAGTGACCACCGGCCCAGTATTCCTCCCCTGCCTGCGCCCTCCCATCGACCTCACCGCACCGCCGTGCTTGGCACCGCCCCCCGGCCATCCATTCAAGCCCCGCCGACCTCCAGATCGGGCGCAAGCAGCTCCTATGCCCCACACCCCTATGATAGACACCGATGTGCCACTTCCCGGGGGAACATGCGGACTAGGTGCTCCGTGCGCCTAAGCGGGTGCTGCTTCTTTCAATTGCGGTTCGACTGACCCTGAATTGAAATCCAAGCGGGCTACTGACCTCTAGCAAAGGTGAAATAGTAAAAGGGAGGAAACCTTGTGCATTTAATATCACGAAGAAGATGCAGTAAGAAGCGCTCAACTAGTTTCTTTCATGGGATGAATACGGTGTGAGCGGAGACGTAAGATTTGCACGAATAAGGGAAGAGGAGTACCTCTTTCTGCTAGCAGTGCTGTGTCCTCCTTCTATTTTTCGAACGATCTTGTTGTTCTCCAGAAACCAAAAGTTGTGGAGGACAGTGCAACCTTGGACGAACCCATGGCCAAGTTGTTGAGTGTGGTGTGGTGGCCGTTTGTCGGCGGCGGGGAAGCAGATCCGAGGCGGGGAACGACGGCGTAGCGGGAACATCTCCGGTGCAGTGGACGGTTGCGACAGTGGAGCCGCAGCAGTGAGGCGCAGGACGGCGTGGTCGGAGTGGTTCTGGTATGGCGCACGTCGGCATCGGTGTCGTGGAGGCAGCTCTGCCTCAGCTTTAGCTGCTAAGTCCTTGAGGACATTGCGGTTGCGGTTGCGCTGGACGACGACGTCGGGGTACCGGCTCCGACGTGATGGAGGAGGGCGGCAGTGGATTGGCCGCTATGGGGTGGAGGACGGAGGAGGCTGGGGTTTTGCGGCTGGTGGAGAGGGCGTTTTCACGCCCATGGAGTATGAATGGGGAAACGGAGGGAGGCGGGGAACTAAGGGGGAACAATGTTTCGGTTTGAGACGCGCTTGTTTGAAATTTGGGGAAAGTTACAAACTTTGCCCCCATCTAAAATTTCAGACATATTGCGGGTTGGAGGTAGGACAGTCGTGTCAGGTGTCCCAAATGTGGGCGGGATAGATTTCGGCTGAGAGCATGGGTGTTTAGGCGCCCACGGCGTATGAATGCTTCTCGGAGGCGGTTGAGACTGGCGTCTTGGTGAAGTTACAAACCTACCCCGGTTTAGACCTTTGGACATCGGGCCGATAGGCTACACGGGCCAGAGTCAGGACAGTAATTTCCTACCACCAAAACATTAGTCTCGCGCGGTTTCGGGTGACCAGAGGCCTATTTAGCGCCTCGTTCAATATTTGGGAGCAGAAGCACTAACGTTTTCGGTTCTCTTGAATTGAACTTTCAGGATTTATCAAACTTCACAAATCTTTACTCTTGAGAATCCTAAAGCTACGATTATTTTGGAATGGAGGGGGTACATTTTAATATACATTGTACACGAGTATATATTAAAAAATATGCAACTTACCTCAGTTCATGCATGGTTCTAGGGATAATCTCCTTGGATGCAAAAAAAAGTTAGATATGCGTATGAATATATATAGCATGTTCAAACTCACAACAAAGATTGATGCCCCCTTTTACATCTGATTTACCAATGCCATTATCTTGGGTTCAAATAGATGAATGCACTTCCTATGAATTCGAATCTTCGAAACCCCCTTTATGTTGAATTCGACATGTATTTTATTTCGTAGCTAGCAATTTGGAATGTATCCATGCAAGTGACAAATGTATAAAGTGCTTCACACTAACAACATGGAGTGCACTAATTAATGTTTATATATGAATTGCAAAAGCATCCATTGCCTGTATTTCAAACCGCTCTCACTCTATGGATCGATAATATGAAACAAACACATGCACATGCTAGAATTCAATAGAGTATGGGTGTCTGATAGACCGATTTTTGTTCATACGCAATTTTGCAAAATTCATGATCTCATCCAAAAATAATAATGCCATTTATATTTTAATTTAATGCATAGAACCGCCTTTTACACGTAGATGTACTATGCCTCGCCCCGTTCTCACAAACGCATTATATATCTCTCTATCTAACGCATAAGTGCACACACTTTATATGCATCGGCATTTCTCTTTCACACATGCTCACAATCTCTCTCAGGGTGTCGGGGTGTCTCATGCACATGCTCTCTCTGTTTCTCTCTCTCTCTCTCTTTCTGACTACTATGTAGCACTCTTTTCACTAATCTCAGTTGGAAAACACTATTTCTCTCACATGCATATATACACATGCACGGTCTCTACTAGCCCTCTATACGCACATATATGTGCCTATGTGTCTCCCGCACGCACATTATCTTTAGGCCTCTCTCACACACATTGCCCCCCCGACACACCTCTCTAATAGTAGTTGGCAGATATGATTTCATCATATCATTCGGTAGGATATCCCTGGCTGTTAGGCTGGATGGTAATACGAGGCAAAGTTTTACCCTAGTTCGGATTGGACCCTTACAGTTAAAGAAAGAGCCTACTCCTGGCACTGTATATTAGTGATAGGGGTGTGTACAAAGTACACGTGAATACCAGGCATTGTGCGTGTGTGTATACTATCGACGAACTAGCCCCCAAGCTTGTATAACATACTAAGGGCCTAGGGCTACAAATCATATATAGTTGGCTTATCACCAGTGGGGATAGAGTCCTCCGCGACTCTGGTAGCTTCGTGTTGTATGTCGAGTCCTCCACATGGGTCTCCGTATAACACGTCTCGGTCGAACCTATATGTGGCGCAGGATGGAACCGACCCATGAGTCTTCATGTTGACCCACCACAACTAGAAATGATGTGCCCACCACACCACACACGCAATCGGTCACTAAGAAAATAAGCATATACAATAGTACAACAGTATCTAGCTCCCGATACGTCTCCATATTTTGTTGATGATACTGACGGACTTTGCATTTGATGCGTGCTCTGTATTTTGTTGACGACACTTACGGTCATTGTATTTGAAGCGAAAGCACGATATGGTCACTGGACTTTAGAATAAGCTCATCACGGTCACCACATACATTTTGTCGTGCTAACCAACATGTGGTTGTATGGTTAGAGGACAGTGGTTTCTCAAGCCCACTAAGGTTAAAGTCCCGGTGCTCGCATTTATCTTGTGTTAATTTCAGTATTTTCCGGCGATGTACGTTCAGTGGGAGGAGACGTTCCACTCGACTACGAGGCACCTATGGTGACTTCATAAAATCTCAAGATCATATATGCTGGCCCACTCTCTCGAAGGTGCTCATAGGGGTAGGGTTCGCGTGTGTGCACTTATAGCGGAGAGTGCTTGCGCGTATATATGAGCCCTTGCGTCTGTACCATGTTAAACAAATACATGTCATGATTATACTGTCACTGTCTCACCCGTACAACTCCGTATTTTGTTGATGACACAATCAATTGACCAGTCAAACGGTCCCCATTCAGCAGCGCACATTACCATAGGGCCCACCCGTTAGCGCGTATATGAAGGACAGAAATGGTAATAAACTAGTGGTCGGTGGGTATTCAAAGTCGTGAGACCTCTGGTTGGCAGTCACCGGCGGTTGGGGGGGCGTTCATTGGGCGGCGGGGTTGGGATCCCCAGAGAAAAAGCTCGGTGCAGGGGGGGAGGGGGGCTAGAGGGATGGCCGGTGCGGCGGCGGACCGGCGGTGGGGAGTGATTTCGGGGAGGGCGGGCCGGCCACGGGTGGCGGGGGCGGGCGGTTCGGCCGGTGGTGGCTGGCGGCTCGAGGGGGGTGGAGTTTGATGATAAACTAGAGGCCCTTGATTTCGTATCCAACGGCTGGAAAATCTAATGACCAGAGATGAAAAAGTCAGTCGACTGACGTGTAGCCTCACCCCGCACGTACACATGCACGCACGCAAGACATGCACGCATGTAGGCGTGCAACACTGACACGTACACATAACGTACACACGCACGCATGCTGGCGTGCAACACTGACACGTACACATGCACTCACGAACACACGCACGTACACATCCATTCATGCAACACTGAAACGCACCCTTGCACGCACGCGACACTCGCACGCCTACATGCACACAGCACACGACGCAAGACACATGCTCAACCTATACGTGCATGCACCCTTTGTTAAGGACATGGATTGTTATGGGTATTAATCAATCTTATCTGTGATAAGCAGAACATTGATGTTTGCATCGGTCTTTATGAATCACAATGTATCGAACGGGCTATCAACATAGTAAGCTTAACTACATGAAAAAGATGACATCACACTCAATGAACAATCATCGGTTTATGAAATGCCCGCTTCTGACCACCCTGGCCCACCAAAGGTTCCTCTGCTGTGCGCTGCCTGCGTTGGGTCACTGACATGCAGGCCATGCACCCAAAGAGCCCACACGTCAGTGGAAGAATGGTGCGGTGTCCTAGGTCAGAGTCAAGGGCGCCACTCGCGGCACGCCCGGCTGAACACGCCTCCGTGCCGCATTCAAACGCCTCCATGAAACCCGCCCGTGTGGAAGCCGAGAAACCCACTCTGGACACAGGTCCGTTCATGACCGGGCCGGCGTTAAACGCAATGCTGGCCGAGCTCCTCCCGTCCGCCGTCTATTTAATCTCCTATTTAAACGAGGCCAAACGCCAGCCAAGAATCGCACACCTCCGCCGCTCCCCTATCTCCTCCACCATTTTGTCAACTCTTACAATGGCTTACGAAGAGTAGTTATTCCGCATCCAAGCCGGCTGGGTAGCCCGCCGGATACGAGCTATGCAGCTTGCTGATCCACCTCCCTTCCCTCGCCCGACGGAGCCAGTTGCCGCCCCAAGCTGGCGCGCGGTTCAGCAACTCGCCGCTCCAGGCCAGCTCGACGAGGAGCGGCGCACGGGCGTCGCTGCTTCCGTCCATGCCGCTGCTTCGTACCGCGTCTCCCGTTTCTGTGGCCGAGGCTCTCATGCCGGCAGCCGCGCCATGCAAGCAGCGGCAGAAGCCAAATGCGCGGAGAGCGACGAGTCGGTGGCCAGCGCCTCCACGTCCGCCGCCATCATCGAGGAGAAGTAGAACACGGGAGGCCGCCGCCACTTGGGTCCCATGAAGGCCACCGCGGAGGCGACGCCGGCGTAAACAGCAGGTGTCTTGCCGGATCCTTTTGTTGCAAGGACCTTCGTCGACCCCGCATGGGCTCCACGGAAGAGGTTAATGTTAGGATGAACTCGAGCCGGTGCCGGCCATGGCGAAGTAGTGGCCGGTGATGAACTCGAACCGGTGCCGGCCACCATCATCTTCAGCACCAGCCAATGACATCAGTTGGGCACTGGGGAAGCGAGCCGTCCTTTGCGCTGAAGCATATACCTCCGGGGCTCCCGACAGTCCGGTGATCGTGCTGCCGGACATGAGGAACACAAATCGATCGGCGGGCGACCATTTAGGCCAGGTATTATATACCTGTGCTGTCCAGAACTAGCACCGCGTAGTTCATTTGAATGTAATGAAATCCGTCATGTTTGTGTGAAAATCCGGTATTTTATATGATTTCCGTCGTTGTTTATATGAAATATCAGTTTGTCTACGTGTTTGCGTGAATTTTGTCCGGTTGGTTGAGTTGCTATCACTGCGGCTACGGTTGGATGGCGTAATTTGCGGGTCGCCGGTCGGTCTGCGGGCAGCTCGGGCGGTGTTGCGGGACAAAAAAAACAGCTCGTGCGAGCTCCTCACCAACGTGCGCGCTGGAGGATGCATGACAGCATGAGCACCCGAGTCGTTCCTCATTCATCGGTGGCAAAGGCACCGGTGGACAAAAGGGTCGCCAATACTTTGGCTACCCCGGGCAAGATCCAAACAACCCCTACCAACAGATTCAAATCCCTCGTTCGCCGTGGAATTTTGCCATGTGTTGTTTTCATGGACTAGCAAGATGCCCGTGCATTGCACGGAACATCAAGATGCATTTTTTTCAAACTCCCGCATGCATGCAAGGGATAATTAATGTGCTCCTTTGCTAGTACCACGAGGCAAACACCATTAATATTACATCAATTAGTGTTAGTGGCCTTGTATATCTGCAAATTGTAATTTTGATAGTGGCCCCTTGTATATAAAAATGGAGGGAGAAATATGAGAGATAAGGTGAGGAGGAGTGGGGCGTGGTGCCGTGGTGGTGACTAGTGGTCGGACTGGGCGGAGGCATGGGGATGGACAGTGCATTATGTCTAGGTTTGTATCTCTCTCACACACACCCACGTAGGTGGGGGACGTGCACGAAGAGAAGAGGTGCACGCATGGCGCACGTACTCCCGTCTCTTTCCCAACCACACCCGCGCGGGTACACGGTGGAGCTCATTTCTGTACGAAAAAGGCAGCCCACGTGGTAATTTGGCACGTGTACTGGTTGTCCACTTAGTGGAGGGAGGATCATCTACAATGGGTGAACAAACAAATTGCGACTTGACGCGTTATGTTAAATTAAAAAAAGAGGCAAACCATGTGGGGCCTACCTTAGAGGCAAGGCTCTATACACTGGAGTACTTTTGATGTGTCCTGTGAACTCGCAGAACGAGGAGAAACTTGCTTAGTACGCCGTCTCCCCCGCCCACCAGCGCAGTGGCTCGCAGGATGAGGTGAAGCTTACTACTACTGTACGCCTTTACACCCGCTCCCTCGCCCACGCGCGCGGTGGCTTGCAGCACGAGGAGAAAATTTTACTACTCCCTCCGTTTACTCCTCGTCCCTACTATGTTGGTTACTACTTTGGTTAGTACTCCCTCTATTTACTTATACAAGGCCACTATAAAAGAAATACATTTTGCATCTATACAAGGCCACAAATAGTAATCGAGACAAAAGTTACTACTCCCTCCTTTCCAGTTTATGGCTCAATTTCAAAATCTCTCCAACCAAGGTAGACGGTGAGTGGTCGAATTAATTTCGTAGTTTGCACAGTACGCTCGTTTTTCTGAAGAAGTTATGTTTACCGAGGCATTAATTAGAACAAATGCATGAATGACCACTAAATTTCCATGAACTTGTACGTGCATTGGTTAGTTTCCTCTTGACACTGCTTGGGTTGGGTGATCTAACGCACCTCGAAATCCAACATGTAATGGTACTACTACTAGTATAGTAGAATTGAGACTTATCAAATGGAAAATGAATGTTTTTTAGATGAGCCCTATAAACCCTAGTGGGTACGTACTCCGTAAAAACAGATTTTTCCAAAACTAAGTCGTTCCCTTTCATGAATTCTGTAGTATACTCCTCCGTCGACGCTCCCTTTCATGAATTATGTACTTCCTGTCGCCGACATGTGGGACATATAGCAACCGGGTCGACGTGTCAAGCACCAAATAACAGTGCAGAACAGCAGGGGGGACGCACCCCACTCGTACCGGCCCAGTAGTAGTAATGAGCAATGAGACGTCAAATCACAATGCTGCACCTTCCCAGACGGACGAAGCAACCATTATTTCACACTTCGGTTCGACATCATCTCAAACCACATACTAGTATTGCTTCTGCCTCAAGAGGGACACACGCATCGCCTTGGTACATCATGACACGTGGGACCGCATGACAGGCCATGCTCCCCCGCCGATCGCTCGGTAAAATCACTTCATTTTTACTATACTTCCTCCGGATTGGTTTACTACATGGCATGCACGTCGTTCTAGGTTGAGAATTTAACTGGCTATATATATATGTGTGTGTGTGTGTGTGTGTGTGTGTGATGAACAGTACGCTAGCCTTTTAAAAATGTATACTTTTGTACAGTAGTACTCCACTATCGATGGATTGCGCCATGGAGCAAAAATTGAAATTTTAAAAAAGGTGGTACATATAGAGAGCGGTCGTCGCCAAATTATGCATATAGTACTATTAGAAAAGCTAGTACGTGCTTAATTGGGGTGCTAAATTCTATTAAAGAAATACTAGTACTAGTATGTACATACTGAAGAGTTAAAGTAACGAGAAGAAACATAACATAGTTCTGCTGGGGGCTCACCACAACACATCCCTCAAATTAAACTAAGCACACCTGAAATTAAACTATGCAACTAATCCGGTAGACACTGCATTAGAAGTTTAGAACCACCATGAGCAACGACACTGCCACCTTACTCGGAGTCCTCGTCCACGTCCTCGACTTCGTCCTTGTCCCTCTTCCTCTTGGCCGATACTTCTTTGCTTGAACCGCCAACTTGGCTGTTGCTCTTCATCCAACCCTTGTAGATATTGAAACAAAGGTAGCCATCCATTGCAGCGTACTGGATGTGGTCTATATCTAGTACATTCCGCTGTCATGCATGACGATGAAAAGTGTAATGAGGTTTCTCTAGTTTACCGTACGAAGGATGAACCATGGCTCCTGCCAGGGTCAGCATTGAAGGCTGACGAGAGGGCACCAGCCGATTCTTCTGGAGGTCGAAGGGGTTGCCTACAACGAGGCCTATCCGACGCAGGACTTCTTTGTCGTTCTTAAAGTCTACAGTAACGAATTTGACTGTTTTGTCCTCTAGGGAAGTTCTTAAAATCCTGGCACTCAATGTCGGCATGGCATATGTGGTAGACCAAGAAAACGTTATGTACACAAACCTGGATCATGGCGGGTTTCTTCCTCTCTTCGTCCTTTAGAACCTTCTCTCGTCCCACGACTGTGGTGTACTCAACATCTAGCCGAACGACCCACTCATCATGTGAGTTTTCAAACATGCGTCTGAAGCGAGAAAGGCATCCTTTCACCGTCGCGGAAGTACGGGTGTAGATGACGTCAAACTCATCACCGGTGATGGTTCTTACCTTGTACTCACCGCCGATCGGGGATATTTGGGACGCCATGGATTTGGGAGGAGGGTTAGGATTAGTGGAACTGCCGTAATGTGAATGGACGGGACGACTAGGAGCGAACCACCGTAGTATTAAAGGACGTGCGGGGACGAGTAGGAGCGAACTGCCAGCGTGCGAACGGCAGGGTAGTGGCTTTCCATTCTCCCATGATATGGGCTTCCGAGAGCCCTTGGATCTGAGATCGAACGGTTGCATGGCGTGATTCTAGACCTATGGGTGAATATCCTATCCTGGAGGGTTATTCTTAAATTTTTCAGCAACTTAGCATGCGACCGTTTGATCTAAGATCCAAGGGCTGCCAGCAGCCCGTATCATGGTTGCGCCTACCACGACCGTCGCGTCGCTCGCGCGGTCGCGCCCTTGGAGATTTAACAAGGTGCGTTAGGCTATCTGATGTTGGCATGTCATACATAGTCATCACTTAGTCACTCATACTACAAGAAGGTTGGCTATAAGTGTATTTTTTACTCCTCTCTATCTCTTTCTTCGTACTCCCTCCGTCCCATAATATAAGAAAGTTTTTGACACTAGCTAGTGTAGTGTCAAAAACGTTCTTATATAATGGGACATAGGGAGTACTAGTATTTATTGCATTTGCCAAGGAGTGACCTCTTCCAATGAAATGGTGTTGCTAAGTTTGCTTCATTTAATTAGCTATAAACTCAAAATTGTCTTTTCACGTAGGTACACGCACTTAGCACCGTTTCTTCCTTGGGTCACCAAACTAGTCTCTCTCTTCTTGATTAACTTGCCACATCAGACTTTATGCCTATGTGGCAAGCTTAAGCACCTGTGGGAGCAAGGAAAAAGTGGAGAAGTGGGCTCTCATGCAAGAGCCAGCCTCTACTACTTACATGGTGGAGCATTGGGGGAGGCACCTGTATGGAGGTGGTCAGGAATCAGGAGACTCACGCTGGTCGTAGCGCCGCAGTTAAAATGATAATGGCAAGTCAAATCACGGGGCCCCACCTGTCCAGCAGTAACTCGCTGTCAAATCACACAGCCCTATGTTTGCAACAGCTTACTCCCTCAACTTCTCGCGTCCCTGTCGAACCGACTAGGCGGAACTGCCCCGCCTACCGCGCAAGAAAAGCCCTGCCCTTGACTTTTAAATACAACTACTCCCTCCGTCTAGGTGAGTAAGCCATCTTACGAAAACCAAATAATCCCAAAATACTAAGGCACGGTGCATTAACTTCTACCTTGTTTCTTGTTTCTTCACATATCAACCAATAAGAATCCAATGATATACTTTTTGTGACATAGTAACTCATATTTAGTTAGTCAAATGGATGACCTAGAACTACGTGCAGGCCCTATAAATCGAGATGCCTACAAATAAAAAACCGAGACGGAGAGGGTAGTTCAGCACGTATCTTTTTAGATCAATATAGTCGGGATTCACCAAGGAGCAAAACCAAGTGGTAGGCTGCTCCTGTCGTGTTGGCGTAGCAACTCAAGCAGGGTCAGTCCGCACACGAAATGGCAACACACTTAACAGGACCCCTTTGGCAGACATGTGGCTCATCCACTGTCTTGTTCCACGTGCGATGCACCAAATTATAGTTCGGAGTAGCGGTTGGAATTGGAGGCACCCCAGTCGTAGCACCGTAGTAGTAGAAAATGAGCGATGAGGGGTCAAATCACAAAGCCCCCCCTTTCCCGCATTAAGCTGGACGGACGAAGCAACCATCATTTCACTCTAGCACGCAAGAGTATAGAGAAAAGAGAAAACAATGTTGCGTGCGGCAGCTACCTAGGGCACCCTAGGGTAGGGGTCTCCACTACAGATCCTTTTTTTGAAAGCGCCTCCACTACAAATTGGCTTCTCCCTCGTCCTCTTGAAGAAAACCGATGATGAGTGCGGTGGTAGGGTTTGTAGGAGTACTACGGCGTGCGGGGCCACATCGTAGTAAACGGGTACGAGTCGACGCCTTAAATATGTGTGGGTCGCTTGGTTTTACGGGAACGAGGAAGCATTTTGGGTTTGGGGACCAATGGAGATATAGCACGTACAAAAAATTGTGGACGTAGGTTCTACCGAAAGGCAATGATGCATGGGCCCTGCATTTTGATATACCCAGGGCTGCGTGAAATTTGCTACTCTACTCAAAACTAGTAAGGTACACATGTATTGAACGCATGAGATTTTGAAACCAAATTATGAATAAATACACACTATAGCATGTAAAGCTTTGAGTCATATATGCATGATGTAGATGTTCATTTAGTTCTTATAGTTCATCTCATTCAAAATCAATTAGTTTTATAAAAATGTTAAGATTCATGGGGTTGTGCATTGTAAATCATAAAGTAAAAAACAAATAATGGCAATTCATTTAGAAAAAAAATAATCAATTATGATACAGAAGATTCTAGAACAAAGGAGAAGTGCTTGTGTTTTGAGGTTTGTGCATTATGCTTAAGTTCAACCGTGGAGTCTTCTGAATTGTACATGTGGTAGATCTGGTGGAATGTTGATGATATCCAACGGCCAGTAGTGCTCGGATTTGCCCATCTCTACACTGTCGTGTTAGCTTCATCCATCAACCATCTTTCAAAGTTATTGGCACACTATATAGTTCTTGTGCCATAGTTGCATGTTTTGGAAAATCTACTAGTGGGTTGTACTATCTATTTAGGAATAGAAGATGTATACATGGAAGTTGTAGGGAAAGAGATGACATGGAGGATCTCAATTCCTATGAGTAGGGATTGGAAAAGAGATGTCATTTGGTTCACATCATAGGAACTTTTATATTGAATCTAGAGATGACATGTATCTCAATTCCTATGAGGAGGGATTAGTAAAGAGATGTAATTTGGTTCATATCATAGGAACTTTTCTATTGAATATACGTTAATGTTTATTTTCCTTTGAAATTAAGGGAGTATAGGAATCCATTCATATGAACCAAGTGGCTCTAAAGCTATAGAAATGATATCATGTTTATTTCCTTTGAAATGTAGAGTATATGAATCCTATGAACCAATTGGCTCTAAAGGGAAAAAAATCCTATAAAAATCATATCATATAGAGTTCCTATGATATTCCTTGACACTAAAGGATAGTTGAAATTGCTGCGGGTGATACGATGGTCTTTCTTTGTAGACTCCTCACCCATCTTTATAGTTACCTCTCGAAGATGAATGAAATGATATATACAGGGTATTCTACATGTGCAATTTGGTACATGAAAACTCTGTAAAAGTTTGCGAGATTCTAATTTTCAATAAAGTTATATGCACTGCATTTTGGAACGGACGGAGCATACGGCAGTTGCTAACACTCACATGGAAGATTTGTGTGTAGGAGGAGTGGCTGTTCTGTTAAATGACATGGCAAAACTGACAGTGTCGGATGCCGATCTAACGGTTCTTATGGCGTTTGTCAGGAAAAGGCTTGTGGCGAACGTTTGTCGGATAATGATTTACGGACACATGCATTGCATTGATACGTCCCCCCTCTCTCACGCACATGCACCCTCACGAGTCACAACTCTCCCGAGTCCTCTCGCAGACTCGCACGTGGCACCCATCGTCTATCTGCAGGTAGATGTCACGCACATATGTGCTCTTCACACCCTACCCTCAGAACTTCTAAAAAACAAAAGACGACACACACATTTTATTTTAGCTCACACGTCACACACTTATATTATCACTCTTGCGGCGAACGTTCTTTGGGCATACTATATATTGTACTCTCACGAAGAGAAGTGGTGCACGCACGCACTAGTTCTCTCACACCCACTCGCGGGTACAGGTAGGAGCGCATTTTTTTGAAGCCGGTACAACAAAATCACTCCACTGTATATAAAAGCAGGAGCCTTAGTGCTTGCTTTACTAGGGTTCCTCTCGTTCACTCTCTCATGCTCTCCAGATCTAAGCAAGACATAGGTGGCCACACTCTCTCTCTCTCTCAGCTCACGGCTGGTCACAAATCCGGCCGGACAACCTTGACCGGGGCAGGGGGTGTAGGTGTAGCGTTCACGCTGTCGTCGACGGCGAGGGAGGAGACCAACGGTTGCCCGCGCGTCCCGATCGGCGGCCGTGACGTTCTCTCCGAGAGAGCGCCGGCTCGGGAGGGCCTCCGACCCCTTCTTTCTCCCTGCGGTATTGTGGCCAAGATGCGGCCTCCCGACGCCGTCTTTGCCACATGCCGACGACCCTCAGGTATATATTCCCTCGAAACCTGCCTTGCTCTACTGCCCCAGCTCTTCCCCTTCGTGTGGATCCTTTTCTACTTCCGTCCGCTGTTTGAAAGCCACCTAGAATTCTACTAGTATTAGAAGTAAAGCTAGTTCATACAGTCAACTCAAAGCGTTGGTTCAAACAGGGAAGAAAGTGGGAAAGCTGTAGCATGAATCTAGGACTTGGTTCTCAAAGGAAACGAGGGAAAGTAGTAATATCTGTCACTATTTAAATAACTGTATTCGTATTTGTGCAAACAGGGATGTCTGTCTCCATATCGTTTTGGGATGTCTGTCTCCGTATCATTTCTATCCGCGCAATCAAAAGCACACACCTCAGTTTTAGTACAACTGCGCAAAATGAGATGGCTATCCCTCGTTGCCGTCGTCTAACCTCCCGTCTTCAAGGTATCCCTACATTGGTAGTAACTAAGGTAGAATGACCAACACAATCTAAAAGAAGCTGATTCGTACGTTTTACTTCCTGATTGCAGTGCAGGGACGAGCGAAAACAACTGCATCCTAGTCCGGAATGCACTTTCTACCAGTTCATCCATGGACCGAGGACTAGCTGGCACGGCTGCATGGCGGTTTTTTGGACAGGTGCACGGACAAGAGGCATTGTGGTCTGCTTATTTCTGCAAATAGCGGTGCTTAAGTTTAGTGGAATGCACAAAAATTTCACCTGGTCAGTACACTGCATGGTTTAGTTCAGCATTCTAGCTGAGACCACAATTGTAATTGGTTATTCCGGAATGAGAGAACCTAACCCTGGATGGTGGCAACAAGAAAAAACCAGAGTGAACTCCAGGAAATTTAAGCCTGCCGGGAGGCCCTTTGCTCGGAGAAGCCTTGCTTGTTTTTTCCTGATTTGTAAACCTTCTCACAACTTTGTCTTTTATGTTCTATGAATCATTGAGATGTATAAAACTTCTTAACTTATGCTCTTCAAGATTTTTGTGAAGACGAGTTTAATGTGAGTGTTCCACATGAGCGCTGGACTAGCATTGAACGTTTGGAATTTATTACATTGTGGCCTCAATTAACTGCATGAACCACTGTAACAAGATACATAGTTGCTTATATGTCAGACGGCAGATTGTTGATTGTTAGCTGGTCGATAACCTAGTGTTGAAGTGAGCTGAGCCAATGTGCCGTGTTTTGCACAACTGCTTACAAGTGGGGTAGCACCAACAGTGTTTACAAGTACTTATGTACACGTCAGCGCACGGTTCTCGAACGAGTGCTCTATTTCATCAAAACACACACTGCTCGTATGATAAACCGTGACAACTTATGTCTTACCATGCCATATTCATGAAAAAACTAGTGAGGACGCATCTGTTTCGGCAACAATTACGATGGTTCTCACATGATTCATGGGCACACAAAAGTAGCAGCAGTTCCCATAGACGGATTCAAGCAGAGTACTAGCCCCAGAGGGGTCGATAACAGGCAAGGTTCGGATAATTAGACACAATCCAAACGACTATTAAACACTAGCTGGGGCAACTATTTCATGCCTCGATCTAATTTGGGCTAGACACAAGACGGACCTTGCCATGAACATCATTGAGGACGTCCCGCAGCAGCTCAATCCTGTGAACCTTCATGAAGACAACCTTGTGGCCTTGCCACTGATAAACTTGTTTGTGGAGGCATGCCATGTCATCTTCCTGCGTAAGCTTGAAAAGAACAGTATGCCTCGCAAACAAAGGAGTAGCTTTGAATTCTTGTGCTTCAGTACACCCTGGACAACACACCTGACAACAGTGAGGCAGGAATACAACTCTTCATTGGTATAACCGCAAATGGCTTCCAGGATCCAACAACCTAAGAACTCTATTTTCCTAGTGCGTATATTCAGGTCATCCGCCTCATAGCGAGTGGCATGCACAACAACACAATCCTTGTCTGCATCGGGGCTCTAATTGAAACAGAAACAAATTCTGAATTACTTTTCAGTATAAGAAACACAAGTTATTTAAACCACTATGTATAGCATGGCATCGAAGCTAATAAAATTTTGCATTATTAATCACCACATACTTCCTTTTCTAAAAAAAATCACCACATACTTAGATGAAAAACCACAATCGAGATCGGCAAAGAAGGAAATCACCTTGGCCAGCTAAGCGGGGGGGGGGGGGGGACACATCCTCGAAGGGGGAAAACTGCTCCTGCAGTGCCACGGGGGTTGTAACCTCAAACGGGGCGTTGACCATCTCAGTAGTGGCCGTGAGCGTATTTGGGGTCGGCTCGGTGGTTGCCTCCATCTTCTTGGAGCTCTCTGTCTCGTGGGGATCAGCCTCCCGCGTCAGCTCCAATATCGGCAGATCTTTGCCTGGTTCTCCTTGGTCCATCATGAAACTGACGAATACTAGGAGACCACTGAAAGGAAAACACAATCGCAATGACAATGAAACAAAAAAGAGAGTGAGGATCGGTTACTGCTTTGCAAAAGTTCTTTTTTTTCTCTGAACGAAAATATACCAACATCACGGATCCGCTTACCTTCCCTTCGTTGGGAGAGAAGAACAATGGCAGATGCGAGTGTTGCCTTTCTTGAAGACGGTGAGGGAGAAGGGGATTCATCGAAGAGTGAAATGATGGTTGCTTCGTCCGTCAAACTTAGACTGCGGGGAGGTGGGGTTTTGTGATATGACGGCTCCTTACTGCCGCGCTACGACCGGGGTGACTCTCCGCCTGCATCATGCCTTCTAATTTGGTGGATGGCATTTGGGCCCGCGCGCTGCATGGCCCCTTATGTCGGTGAACAAAAGTATAACGGCATTCAGTAGAGGGAGACGTTTCAATGACCTAGGAGGAGCAAGAAGCGGTAGAGTGTCTCCACTGTACTAGTAGTAATTGTTTTTTTGGTAGCTGTAGAGTGTCTCCACTGTACTAGTAGTAATTGTTTCTCTAGGCCCAAGACAAAACAGCCAATCCACACTAGTAAATAGTAAAATCAATTCAAAAGGCGCTACCCACACCCAGCACACCGCCCCGCCCCCCCTCCCCAAAAAAACCTGGGTGCTCTTCTTCCTCCTCGCTCCCACCCACCTCACGTCAGCTCGCTCCACTCGTACCCCCAAATTCCTCACCTCACTCCTACAGAAAACCCTAGCTCCCCTTCTTCCTCACTCCTACAGAAAACCGCCCCAGCTCCCCTTCTTCTTCGCTCGCACTACAACTTGGCTCGTCATTCGTTACTCTGCTCAAATCCGTGAGCGCGACACGATGCCCTCGAGGAAAATGGAGTCGGCTGACCCCAGCGCCAAGAAGATGAGGCTCCCACCAGCAGCGATGCCTGTTGTAGATCCCGCACCCGGCAGCGCGGGGAGAAGCGGCGACCCCGCCCCCACCGGATCCCAGGAACTCGTAGAATCTCGGGTGGACCGCATCAGTGATCTCCTGGACGCCGTCCTTGGGGAGATCATCTCGCTTCTCCCCACCAAGGATTGCTGCCGCACCCAAGTTCTCTCAATTCGGTGGCGCCCTCTATGGCGTGCCGTGCCCCTTAATCTCGACTGTTGTCAGCTATCTCCCTTCAATGATTTTGAAATCCCCAGAGCCATCATCTCCTCCCACCAGGGCTCCGTTCAAAGCCTCTGCATCCTGTCATGCTACCTGAGCAAGCATACCATGCCCTGCACGGTGGACTCCTGGCTGAAATCCCCTGAATTCATTGAACTACAGCTGCTTGAGTTCTACTATTCCCCTGGAAATGACATACCACATATCGAACGACATGAACTTGTGCCCTCAGCACCGATGTCCATCTCGCGGTTTTCCTCCTCTATCCACACCGCCACCTTTGCGCTGTGCTACCTACCAGACAATCTGGTACTAAACCTTCGACTCCCATTTCTCAAGAAACTTTCACTTGTGCGGGTTCGTATATCATAGGCCTCATTACACAGCATCATCTACTCCAGTTGCCCTGTGCTGGAGTGCTTGGTGTTTGTTTTCACAGTTAGAATCGGTTGTCTCCAAATAAAGTCTCCTAACCTTGTAAGAATTGGAATTTCTTTTGACGGAAGGCAGCTCATCATCCAAGATGCCCCTTCACTTCAAAGGTTGATCCTTGATTCTAGTTATTCACCGTTGCAAATAACCGTCCTCTCTGCGCCTAAACTGGAGACCTTGGGTGTAATACATGATCTATGTGCTCATTTCAATATGGTGTTTGGCTCCACAGTTCTTCAGGTACTTTATATTATCATCTACACTTGTAACCATAAGCTACATTTTAAATTTCTGCGCATAATTTATATATCATCTTGGAGTACACATTTTGTACTAATATTATGTTCTATGCTCAATGAAGAGTTTCTCCATGGATGGCCTATCAATGGTGCTGGATTCTGTCAAGATCTTATATATCCAAATGAATAGTTTTGATCTGAACAAGAGTATTGGCTTGCTGCAATGATTTCCATGTCTGGAGAAGTTGTATATAAAGGTGATAATTTCACGCACATTGGAAGCCCGCATATAGTGTACTAGAATTAACCGTTCAGTTGTTGCTCTTTCGACACTCTTCTTTTAGACCTTAACTGTTTTCAATCTTCATGTCTATTTAGAAAACAGGACGGGGTAAGAAAGTTATAACCAATCGGTGGATTCGTAAGCATCGGGATTTTCTCACTTCTCATGAGATTCGATTGAAGACAATAACGCTACAACGATATGTAGCCAACCGTGCAAACACAATATTTGTCACATTCTTCCTGCTGAATGCGAGGTTACTATTGTCCATCAGGCTTAAGTTTATCAACAACATGGTTTTGACGGATGGGTATGTCTAAGAGCAAAAAAGGAGTTTCAGGTGGGCAAAAGAGCTTCTGAACGTGTCGGGCTTCTATTTACAACATATTGTGGTCATAATTGAGTAAATTTTATGACCCAGGATGTTCATTCTATGGACCTGACCGATCCATTTGACTGTGATTGCCGAAAACAGTGCTGGAGTTAGATGTTGTTGCTCTTTTCAATCTGGGTTTTTTGTAAACCTGATGAACAATCAACCCTCGTGCTTTTGTACAGTTTGTAAGCTGGAGTTAGATGTTCCTGCCCTTTTCAACTTGGCTGTGACTGTTATATTTTCTTTGAAACAAGGCAAATGGCTTGCCATTCGTTCAGTTTAGAGTGAAATATTGTAACAAATCACAACCAAAGGGAAATAACATCACTCACGCCGGCTGCTTGAGCTGACTGTGCATTACAGAAGCCAAGTGAGTAGCCCCCACCAGCACCCACAAACTTATTTCGAACTAGCACATCAAATGGGCTGCAAATTTTCATAGGAAAGGCTGCATGACCGTGACAGATTTGGATTCTGACATCTCTTGTCTTCTTCTTCCTCCAGCTGCCCAAACCAAACCACCCCGTCGGCTCTGCCTGCTCCCGCCTCCCATGGCTGGTTGCGCCTCCGCCGCCCTACCGTGCGTACCCTCCAACGTTGGCCAGTCCCTCCCTCTATTCCCCCACATGTCCTGTTATTCTCCGGCGATGTCAGCCCCAACACGCACCGTCCCCGAACCAGTCAACCTCGTACTCCCCTCCGCCTGTGACTTGATCTGCGCATCTTCAACGACTCCTATTCGTTCCGTCCGAGGCCTCGCTGTCGTCCTCCGCCTTGCGGCCTTGGTTCGCTCGCCGTGCGTGGTGCGCCACCCTCTTGCATTGTCAACGTCGTCAACAACCGAGAGGAACAAGGAGATGACTGTACGTGGAGAAGATGACAGTAGGGACCCACCAGCGTCATGGCAGTACGCAAGCAAGTGCCTCTATAGTACAAGCCCAAAAATATGGTTCCTCCTAATGGTTGGACATCTGGGGCTCACGCCATTGTCAACATAGTCAATAAACGAGAGAATTACACTACGAGCGGCTGACACCAGGGACCCAGCAAGTCGCGCAGTTTTTTTAAGGAACAAGCAGTTGTTATTTATACTAGTTTTAGCGACGGATCAGGGTAACAACGGGGTTGTGCGGGGGCTGTGGCCCGTCTAGCCAGGGTTTTCTTGCTTTATCGGCCCTGCTGGGCTGTAAATCTTTCAAGACGATGAGAGTTTCATTCGGTTTGCCCAGAAATGGCCTGTACATTTTTTTAAACACATCAAACCGGGAATTAGTTTCAACTCTTTTTTAATTACAAGATCTTAAATTCCATTGATTTTTATGCGTGGACAATTATTTGGATTTTATATTTATATAAATTATTTTTCAAAATAGTTTGAATGTGAATCGATATTTCTAGATTAAAAACAGTTGACCGCACCAAAATATGCAAAATTGCGTATACTTTTTAACCGTGGCCACAATATGTGGTGCAATGCTAACAAAAAGAAGATGGGCTCCAAAAAAATCTTAAGAATTAGCAAATGGGCTGTACATTATTAGAAATAATGCAAGATGGGCTGTATGCTATTTTCCACAGATTTGAGGCTGACTTGTGCGCCTAGTATAGGTTGACGCGTATGCTTTCATAAAAAAAAGGTTTACGCACACGCAAGGCCCTGTCAACTTAGTCAACACATGAGAGCAGTGACTGTTGGATGTCCATCCAACGGCTGTCGTGCTTCTTGAATCTCTGCTCTTCATGCTCCAGCCGCTCAAACAAGCGTCGGCGGGACTGCCTGCTCCCTCCTCCCGCGGCCGGCTATACTGTCATGCGGGCCTCACGACCCCACCGTACTCCCATCGCTGGCCTAGCCATCCCTCTACTCACCCACACATGCTGTTATTCTCCAGCGACGGCAGATGAACCAGTAAACCCTCGTACTCCTCCGCGTGGGAAACAACTACGGAGTATTCCCTGGCTCCGTGTCGTTCCCTTCCTAGGCCTCGCCGTCGTCCACTGCCGTGGTGCTCTCAGCGCGGCTTGGTCAACGTGGTCAATGAACGACATCCATCGGAAGTGGACTGTACGTGGAGAGGCTGACAGCTGGGTCCACAGCCGCACGCAAGGAAATGCCTCCTTATTACGCGCAAAATAATGATTCCTCGACCTGACAGCTAGGACCCACAGGAAGGGCCTCAGTATTTCGCGAAAAAAACGTTCCCCCCGCTGACAGGTCGGACCCACCAGCTATATCTTTGCACGCAAGGAAGTGCCTCCTTATTATGCCCAAAAAAAATGAATACCCCCTGCTAGCTGGGACCCACCATATTGTTGGGCTGACTTGTGGGCCTACTAAGTTGACGGGGACGGAGGGCTTTGTCAACTTAGTCAATACTCCAGTGACCGTATGATGTCCATCCAACGGCCATAGTGCTTCTTCAACCTCTGGTCTTCTTGCTCCAGCTGCCCAAAGCAGCGCCGGTCGTGCCGCCTACTCCTGCCTCCCATGGCCCGGCTGTGCTACTGCCTGCTCCTGCCTCCCGTGGCCCGGCTCCGCGTCGTCCCCTTCCTAGGCCTCGCCGTCGTCCACCGCCGTGGTGCTCTCGGTGCGGCGTGGTCTATGTGGTCAACGACCGACTTCCATCGGAAGAGTACTGTACGTGGAGAGGCTGACAGCTGGGTCCACGGCAGCCGCAAGGAAGTGCCTCCTTATTACGCGGAAAATATTTATTCCTCCACCTGACAGCGGGGACCCACCAGACGGGCCACCAGTATTTTGCGAAAAAAATCGTTTGCCCCTGACTGCTGGGACCCACCGGACGAGCCACTGTATTTCGCGAAAAAACGTTCCACCCGCTGTCAGCTCGGACCCACCGGAAGTGCCTCCTTATTACGCACAAAAAAATGAATACTCCCCTGGCTAGCTGGGACCCACTTGTGGGCCTACTAAGTTGATGGGGACAAAAGGCTTTCTCAACTTAGTCAATATGAAAGATACTAGCTCCAGTGACCGTACGATGTCCATCCAACGGCCATAGTGCTTCTTCAACCTCTGGTCTTCTTGCTCCAGCCTCCCAAAGCAGCGCCGGTTGTGCCGCATGCTCCTGCCTCCCATGGCCGGATGTGCTGCCGCGGAGGCCTCACCGCCCCCTACTCTTCCCACCGCTGGCCAGGCCCTGCGGCGATGGCAGCCTCACACCACAGCCAAACCAGTGAACCCTCATACTCCTCTTCGCGCGGGCATGGAGAGGAGTATGAGGGTTCACTGGTTCGGCTGCTGTGTGAGGCTGCCGTCGCCGTAGGGCCTGGCCAGCGGTGGGAATAGTAGGGGGCGGTGAGGCCTCCGCGGCAGCACATCCGGCCATGGGAGGCAGGAGCATGCGGCACGACCAGCGCTGCTTTGGGCGGCTGGAGTAAGAAGACCAGAGGTTGAAGAAGCACTACGTCCGTTGGATGGACATCATACGGTCACTGGAGCTAGAATCGTTCATATTGACTAAGTTGACAAAGCCCTCCGTCCCCGTCAACTTAGTAGGCCCACAAGTCAGCCTCCCACGAAGGAGGGTCCCAGCTAGCAGGGGGAGTATTCATTTTTTGTGCATAATAAGGAGGCACTTCTGGTGGGTCTGAGCTGACAGCGGGGGGGGGGGGGGGGGGCGTTTTTTTTGCGAAATACGGTGGCCCATCCGGTGGGTCCCAGTAGTCAGGGGGAACATTTTTTCATGAAATAAGGTGGCCCGTCTGGTGGATCCCTGCTGTCAGGTGGAGGAATAATTATTTTGCGCGTAATACGGAGGCACTTCCTTGCGGCTGCCATGGTCCCAGCTGTCAGCCTCTCCACGTACAGTACTCTTTCGATGGAAGTCGGTCATTGACCACATTGACCATGCCGCGCCGAGAGCACCACAGCGATGGACGACGACGAGGCCTAGGAAGGGGACGACGCGGAGCCGGGGAAGACGCAAAAGTGGATGCCCAGGCGGAGAGGAGTACGAGGGTTCACTGGTTCGGCTGCGGTGTGAGGCTGCCGTCGCCGGTGAGTGGAGGGATGGCCTGGCCAGCGATGGGAGAAGTACGGGGCAGTGAGGCCTCTGCAGCAGCACAACTGGCCATGGGAGGCAGGAGCAGGCGGCATGACCGGCCCTATTTTGTGCGGCTGGAGCAAAAAGACCAGAGGTTGAAAAAGCACTACGGCCGTTGGATGGACATCATACGGTCACTGCAGCTAGAATCGTTTGTATTGACTAAGTTGACAAAGCCCTTGGTACGCGTCAACTTAGTAGGCCCACAGTTCAGCCTCCGAAACGGTGCGCCCTAGATGTCAGGGGGAGGAATCATTTTTTGGGCGGCCGAAGCTAGAATATCCGAGATTGAAGAAGAAGCACGACATCCTTTGGATATACATCCAACAGCCACTGCTGCTAGAACCGTGTGTTGACTATAATAAGTTGACAAAGCCTTGCATATGCGTCAACTTCTTTTTTTTAGGGGACGCATCAACTTAGTAGGCCCACAAGTGCGTGGCAGAGAACTTATAGCCCATTTGCGATTTGTAAGAATGTACAACCCATTTTTGAATTCTAATGGAATTTACTACAGCCTCTTACAGAAATGTAGGGAAAGGCTGCGTACTATAGACCCAAACTGGTCGGACCCTTCCCTGGACCCTGCGCAAGCGGGAGCTACATGCACCAGGTTGCCCTTTAATGGAATTTACTACAGCCCATTTATAGTTTGTTAAAAGTACATCCCATTTTCTAGGTAGGACAACGATTAATAATTTCAACCAACCGTTCAAGACAGAATTCAATAAATTTCCCACATTTTGATGGGATCCTGAATATTTCTATCCCGAAATTTCTAGTCAGATTAAATATAAATTTGTATTACGTAAAAATCCAACGAAACATTGCGTGCACAACAATTAAAAATTAAGATTTTCAAAATCCATAAATAATATTTTATAAAATAATTTCGTGTTTGGTGCATTTTTTATAGTCACTTCCCAGTTTTTATAATTACATCCCATTTATTATTTTTTAAAGCCCATTTTCCTATTAATCCTAATGCATCACTCATAGGAAAGATTTGCAGCCCAGCGGGGTGAAGAATAACAAGTTGACCTTGCCTGGGTATTCCTCAAAAAACGTATAGCTGGGCTAGCCATTTTCATCTTGAAAAAAAATTAATATCTGGGCTGGATATCTGGCATGGGCTAGACGGGCCACAGCCTGCCCAGTTAATACCCTACTCTCCTTTGAACAACAACGAAAACATCGCCAAGAAAAACTCTTCAGTGCTCACGCCTTAAAAACACAAATACTACTCGAGCTGCTTGGTCCCAGCTGTCGGCCACACCTTGTGCAATTCTCTCATTTATATTGACTACATAGGTTGACAATGGTGTGGGCCGTGATGTCAGGAAACCAGGAGGAAGCAAAAATATATATAGTTGTACATAATAAGGAGGCACTTGCGTACGTACGGCTATGGCCCTAGTGAGTCCCTACTGTCATCCAGTCAAAATAAATTCATCTCCTGAATCCTCATGTTCGTTGACCATGTTAACAATGCTCGGTGCCACAGCGAGCACAACAACTCGAAGGACGACGGAGAGGGCCTCGCGGGCCCTACGGATGGTATGATACAGTGCCCGCTGCTCATTCAGGAAGCCAGGATCATCGGACACCTATGAGCACCTTCGAGAGACTGAGACGGCATGAAACGGTAAGGAGGCGCTTGGGAGCTCTGGTTTATTTCACACATGTATTAAGATAAAAGTGTAATTTACTCGTCATCAGAAACAACGCGTAAAATACAGGCGCAATGAAACTGAGGTCCCGAGGTCTCTAAGTAAAACCGGCGGGTTACACGTGTAATTTGAGAGACCAGTGTATATTTAACTGTTCACTTTTATAAGACCTTGAAGACATTTTAGACAATGTGCAAAACAGTTCATTTTAAGTTCTCTGAAACGACTTACAAAAGTGAACGGAGGGAGTAATCAAAATTGACCAACCAAGCACTTCGCCTGAGACCATCTGCTTTTATTTAGAAGCGTCAGTTTTACAAGCAGTTTTGGTTGGAAAACGAAGATCCAATCACGGCCTAAGATGATGAGTTTGTCAGAAGATCATATGGTTTCACGTCTGACCTACCCGACTTGTCGTATAGGATATTAATGAAACATAAGACAATGAACTTCTTAAACACGGAAATAACTGAAGAGGATGATCTTCTTAACAAGCAAATCATTGGCATTAGATCGACATGCAAAACAATATGAAGCATTATTCTCAGGAGGCACGGTGAACAACTCATGATGCCGCATGCCACAACATTCCAAGCTCAACTTTGCAATCAAACACAAGGCCTGGCATTACATATACAATATTCAGAACAAACTCTTAACACAGGAATATCTCAATAGAGTAACTATTTACTTCAAAACTGAACATAGGAATAGGAAAAAATGATCGATGCTACTCACAGCAAAGGGCGTCCCACTCAAAAATATCAAACGCATGTCTTCTGGCTAACATCATTGAGCAAATTTTGACAAGGTTTTCCAATTCCAATATATTACACTAATGTCTTCTTGCTAACATGAATGATTAAACTTTGACAAGCTTTTCCCATTCAAAATATGTAATGCCTATGACCGTGGAGTCCTGTCATGGCTTCTTGTACTTGTTTGGGCACTTTTTGCCTCGTGCACTCCACATGTTGTAGAGTTGCCTATGCTCTCCGCAGACTAGTCATGTCACCAACGTCTACTAATACTCTGTAAAGCTTCTCAGTCATTCCTTCTGTATTGTAGCGCAAACAATGACTACTTCTTTCTGCAAAGTGGAACGACCAACTGGAGCCAGTAATGCAGCAGTTTGCCTTGGACACTGTCGGTGTCAAAACCGGCGGATCTCGGGTAGGGTGTCCCGAACTATGTGTCTAGGCGGATGGTAACAGGAGACAAGGGACACGATGTTTTTGCCCAGGTTCGGGCCCTCTCGGTGGAGGTAAAACCCTACTCCTGCTTGATTAATATTGATGATATGGGTAGTACAAGAGTAGATCTACCACGAGATCAATGAGGCTAAGCCCTAGAAGCTAGCCTATGGTATGATTGTTGTTCGTCCTACGGACTAAAACCTCCGGTTTATATAGACACCGGAGAGGGTTAGGGTTACACAGAGTCGGTTACAATGGTAGGAGATCTACATATCCGTATCGCCAAGCTTGCCCTCCACGCCAAGGAAAGTCCCATCTGGACACGGGATGGAGTCTTCAATCTTGTATCTTCATAGTCTTGGAGTCCGGCCAAAGATGATAGTTCGGCTATCCGGACACCCCCTAGTCCAGGACTCCCTCAGTAGCCCATGAACCAGGCTTCAATGACAACGAGTCCGGCACGCATATTGTCTTCGGTATTGCAAGGCGGGTTCCTCCTCCGAATACTTCATGGAAGATTTTGAACACAAGGATAGTGTCCGGCTCTGCAAAATAAGTTCCACATACCACCATAGAGAGAATAATATTTACACAAGTTCAATCTGCTGACGTATTTCGTGGCGTGACATCACACCACGGCCAAGCCCTTATTCGAATCGTTTTTATTGTTCCTCCTCAGCGCGTTTAGCGAAGCGGTTTCCTTGGCACGTCTTGTCAAAGCAGAGATCGTGTCCCCTTATTCCGGGATTCTCATCAATACGGGCGTGGGTAACCCAACCATGCCATTGATTATGGCGCTTGGGAGATAAGCAAGTTTTACCAGGCTGGTGGGGACACATAGTTTCGTCCATCCATATAAGGGGATAGGATCCACCTTTTTACCTACGCCTTCTTCCTCCTTCGCTTATCCATCTCCGCGCACTCGAGCTCCAGCGCCCAAGTCCGCACATCTCGCGTCAACCTTCCCCAGCCATGTCCGGAGCGGGAGGCAAGTGGATGGCCTCCTCCGTCACGGAGGGGCACATCAAAAAGTTGAGGAAAGCTGGATACCTGCACAACGACATTGCGCACCGGCTTCTAGACGAGGGATAGCTCGTCCGCACCCCCAGGCCCCATGAGAGGGTGGTGTTCCTCCCCCATTTCCTCCGCGGACTGGGCTTCCCACTCCACCCATTTGTCCGAGGGCTCATGTTTTACTACGGCCTGGATTTCCACGATCTGGCCCCGAATTTCATCCTCAACATCTCAGCGTTTATCGTTGTGTGCGAGGCCTTCCTCCGCGTCAAACCCCACTTCGGCTTATGGCTGAAGACCTTCAATGTGAAGCCGAAGGTAGTGGGCGGCCAGCAAGCGGAGTGCGGAGGCGCCATGGTGGGCAAGATGCCCAACGTCACATGGCTCGAGGGCGCCTTCGTGGAAACCATCAAAGGGTGGCAATCGGGGTGGTTCTACATCACCGAGCCACGTGACCCTAAATGGGCAGTGGCCCCCGAATTCAGATCTGGCATCCCCACCCGGCTCACCTCCTGGAAAGAGATGGGCCTGAAATGGGGTGACTTGGAAGAGCTGACCGGACTCCAAACCTGCGTCCCAGACCTTGTGAACAAGAAGACCAAGCTTGTCAGCGTGGTCTAGGTCATGCTCGTCCGCCGGATCCTCCCGTGCCAACAACGGGCCTTCGACTTGTGGCAGTTTGATCCGGCGCAGCACCAGACCTTGAGCAGGCTCTTCGACACTACATACGAAGACGCCTGGAGGGTGCTGTTCAAGGGCGCCGAGGCTCCCGCATCCGCTACCGAAGATCGCGGATTCAGCTCGCAGCGTCAAGTCGGCGAGGTAAACTGTTTTACCCTTTATGGGACACTTGTTTTTCATAGATTGACTCTATGCGGGATCTAAAATCCCTTTACCTTTGACTGGCCTGGCAGGAGAAGTCCGGGTAGGTTAACTGTCCGGCTCCCTTGCCAGAAGATCCAGCGGATGCCCGATTAATGAGGCCGCTGGCTCCGGCGCCTTACATGGTGCCGGAGAAGAAGGCCAAGAAGAAGGCGACTGGAACTCGAAAGAGTTCCCGGCATCAGGTGTTATCGGACTCATTGTCCGATGACTCCGAGGCGGACTCCTCCCGTGAAGAGGAGAAAAAGGAGGCTTCTCCCCCAGCGGAGGGAGAGAAGAAAAGGAAGGCCTCCCCAGCTGGGGAGGCCGGAGGGTCCAAGAAGGGAAGGACCCTTCCTCCGGACTGTTCTACCAACGCCGACGACGGCGAAGAGGAGTGGCCCTCGAGGGCCAAGCCCCTAGCGAGATCGTAAGTGTCCGGATTCCAGAATAACTCATGATTTTTCCTTTGTCATGTAGTGTCTTCTAACGCTGAATACAACCGTGTAGCCCGCCCAAGGACGAGCTCCCCGCTTCGTCGAGCGGCTCCCTGGATTTGTCGGATGTGAATAGCACTTCACGTCCGACCGCCTCCTCCCCCCGTGACGCAGACGACGCCGCGGTGGAGTCCCAGAAGGGGCCCGACCAGGAGGAGGTGGTCCTGGAGGCGCCGCAAGGCGAGGCGCCGCAAGGCGAGCTCCCGGACTCTGGGCGCGAAGGGAGCGAAACCCCAGAGGGCTCTAAGTCCGGCCTTGTGCCGGACTCCGTACCAGAACCTATAGTGATTCCGAAGTCTGGCAGGCGGCCCCTTCGTAAGAAGGGCAAGACTGCGACGCCGGAGGCCTCCGTCCAACCGGAGGCACCGGATAATTTGTTGGAGGCGCTTAATGGCGCCGCCATCGACGAGGAGCACCGCACTGTTATGAGTGCGGTGATCCAGAGAGTTCAGTCCGCCAAGAGCGGGCTGACTGAAGCCTGTACCAGCCTTCTAATAGGCTTTGAGGTATGTAATTAAGATATGTAAAAATAGTACCGCATAGACAGTAGCCCCTGATGCTCAGTTTGGTGTTCGGAAAGAAAAGCCGAACTGAGGATCTAAAAAGATATACGCAGGAGTCTAACATAAGCATGTCAATATGGGAATGCAGGCTGCGCTGCTGACCTCTGCCACACTGACTGCGGAGGTCAATGTATTGAAGGGGAGCCTCGAGCGGTCCGAGAACGAGCTCGGCCGTGCCAAGAAGCAGCTCGAGGACAAGGAAGGTAAGTAATACCTTATTAAAGTAATACCTTATAGAAAGGATTTGGTTGCAAAAAATGACAGGAATAACGTGAGTATTGTAGGGGCCACGAACGAGGTGGCGACCCTAAAGGAAGCGGTGTCCAAGGCCGAAAGCAATGCAGCCGCGGAATGCACCGAGCGAGAGAAGCAGGAGGCGCAGGTGGCGGAGGTGCGGCAAGAGCTCCAGGCTCTCGTGGAAAAATATGAGAGTTTGGAGTGTGACTCGAAGACTCGAGAGTCCGAGCTGGCCTCGGCTCTTGAGAGTGCCAAAGCCGCTAAGGCCGAATCCCAGAAGGCCCTCCAGGAGATTGAGGCGATAAAAAAGATAGCGGCGGGTAAGGCATTCTTCATGCAAAGCAAGCATGTAAAAGTGAATTATCTGTTACTTACCCGAATTCGGATCTCTCCAGGAGCGTTCGCAGATCTGCCCCGTAGTGTGTCTAATGCTGCCGTTTTCTACCGGGCCGAGGAGGGGAGCTCGACGGAAAAGGTGCTCTGGTCTCAATATGCTGAGGCCGGACATCCGGTGCCCCTGAGCGACCAGCTGAAGCAGCTGGTCGAGCTCCACAAGGTGGCTGAACAGGCCATGAAGGGCCTCATAGTTCGGCTGTGGCCTAAAGGAGCCATGCCTGGGAGCTACTTCGGTCTGGTGCGGCGGCTGGTGGACGCCTGTCCATGGATTGAAGTCATTAAGCATTCCGTCTGCATCGAAGGTGCCCGTTGGGCCCTTGCCCGCGCTAAAGTGCACTGGGGCAAGATGGACGCCGAGAAGCTTGTGACGGACGCGCCACCGCCGGGCAAGGAGTATCGCACGCCCGAGATGTACTATAAGCGTGTCCTGAAGGGTGCCCGCCTTATAGCGGGCGAATGCCCTAAAGATGTAATTTTTGAGTAAACTCACATTTGTTATCCTGTGCGCTGAAAACTTTGTTCATATGCGCTAAGCAACGCTTGTTAATTTAAAATATTACCTTCTATGCGGCCGTTTATCAAATTTGAGAGATGGCAAGTCGTTGGCTTCAGCCCCCATGCCACGAGTGCTGGGGTGTTCGGGATAAACTTGAGCGCTCTTGTTCCCATTCTTGGGTTCTTCAAGGGAGGCGCTCAACGCAATGAATGAGGCAACCGGACTTATAATGCTTGAACACTCCCACTTAGCCATAGAATTCTATAATTTTAAATTTCGGCGAAGCCCCTAGTGTTCAAAAGACCGAATTCGGGGCGCTATCCACGCTTGGGCCGGACAAAGCCGGCTCCTCGCTCTAAGCGGCATAAGTCTTTAGGGACTCGAAAAAACCTCTCGAACAGCGACCGGCTCTCGCCGTATCATGACAGTCAGTTTTAGCTTTCTCCACTGAGGTGCTCAACCCAGCTCAACTGGGGTACAATCGCAGTGGTTCTCCCAGCGCTACCTTAGCCTATATAACGGAACGTAAGGTACCTAAACATGGGAGCCGGGCAAACCCAACTATTGACCCAAGACATGATTCGGAGCCGATGCATATAATGCTATAAGTTCGGGGTGCCGCACTTGTGAAAGTGTTCGGACTTATTACACCATATTTTGGGGAACTTAAGCCCCTGGTGTATTTGGCCGTACCAAAGCGTACGGATGCAACATGTCATAAGTGAACATATATAGATAGAAAAAAGGGATGCAATAATAGGCAAAAAGCGATGCATTGTTTATTCAAAAGGTACTGCAATGAAAGCAGAACGATGCAAATAGTGCGATAAGCAAAGGATGGGACTATTTGACATGTCCCCCTCAAGGGGTAGGCTGCGGGATGGTATGTAAAACAGGTATATTGCTCGTGATAGAGACCACCTGGACACTCGACGTAGCTTGTCTGCTTCCCTGGCTGCTGCATCGTGAGTTCGGCAATTCTGCTGCCGGACAGGGCTTCTGGAAAACGGAGTCCTGAGAATAAGAGAAAGAAAAAAACGAATGACCCAATTGGGAGCCCCTGGTGCGGTCGAGACGCTCTCCGGGCATGCCGCGGTCGTGCCCCTACCCCTATGCCCATGGTATCTCCAGAGCGTAGTTATGTACGCATGGTATTGGTTTCGCGATTACGCGAGGTCTGGGGTTGGGGCCGCATTGCTACGCGTGCTCGGAACGTGCCAGGCGGTCTTGTTGTAGGTTACTCCGGGCGCGTTTGACGGGTGTCCGGCCGCTTAACAGCCGGACTCAAGAATTGCCTTAAGAGGCTGCTTTGTACTTCCGCCGCGAGAGCCGCTGTATGCCCCTCCGTTCGGAGAGAGCGTTCGGTGTTTCCGTTGACCGTAATGACTCCTCGAGGGCCTGGCATCTTGAGCTTGAGGTAAGCATAGTGCGGCACCGCATTGAACTTTGCAAATGCGGTTCGTCCGAGCAGCGCATGATAGCCGCTGCGGAACGGGACTATGTCGAAGATTAACTCCTCGCTTTGGAAGTTATCCGGGGATCCGGAGACCACTTCAAGTGTAATTGAGCCTGTACAGTTGGCCTCTACACCTGGTATGACGCCTTTGAAAGTCGTCTTTGTGGGTTTAATCCTTGAGGGGTATAGACCCATCTTGCGCACTGTATCCTGATAAAGCAGGTTCAGGCTGGTGCCGCCGTCCATCAGGACTCTAGTGAGGTGAAATCCGTCGACGATTGGGTCTAGAACCAAAAGTGATCGGGCAGGAGGACCACGGATTGAACTTTGGGGCGACTGGCTCCATCGCACATACGTCCCTGAGTGCACGCTTCCGCTCCCTTTTGGGTATGTGGGTTGCGTATATCATGTTCACCGTCCGCACTTGTGGGGGGAAACCCCTCTGTCCTCTATTGTTCGGCGGCCGGGTCTTATCCTCGTCATCGCTATGCAGCCCCTTGTCATTGTTTTTGGCAGTTAACTTGCCTGCCTGCTTGAACACCCAACAATCCCTGTTGGTGTGATTGGCTGGCTTTTTGGGGGTGCCATGTATCTGACACAAGCGATCGAGTATTCGGTCCAACTTGGACGGGCCCGGAGTATTTCTTTTAAATGGCTTTTTCCGCTGACCGGGTTTACAGCCTCTGATTCCGGCATTGACTGTCGTATCTTCAGTATTGTTGCCATTAATGCGGCGCTTGTGCTTATTGCGACGCAACCTGCCGTTGGTGTCCTTGGTATCTGAATTACCAGGGCTCTTGGTCATGTTGTTACTTCGGGCTAGCCAACTATCCTCTCCCACGTAGAAGCGGGTTGTCGGTGTCAAAATCGGTGGATCTCGGGTAGGGGGTCCCGAACTATGCGTCTAGGCGGATGGTAACAGGAGACAAGGGACACGATGTTTTTACCCAGGTTCGGGCCCTCTCGGTGGAGGTAAAACCCTACTCCTGCTTGATTGATATTGATGATATGGGTAGTACAATAGTGGATATACCACGAGATCAAGGAGGCTAAACCCTAGAAGCTAGCCTATGGTATGATTGTTGTAATGGTTGTTGTCCTACGGACTAAAACCCTCCGGTTTATATAGACACCGGAGAGGGCTAGGGTTACACAGAGTCGGTTACAATGGTAGGAGATCTACATATCCGTATCGCCAAGCTTGCCTTCCATGCCAAGGAAAGTCCCATCCGGACACGGGACGAAGTCTTCAATCTTGTATCTTCATAGTCTTGGAGTCCGGCCGATGATGATAGTCTGGCTATCCGGACACCCCCTAGTCCAGGACTCCCTCAGTAGCCCCCGAACCAGGCTTCAATGACGATAAGTCCAGCGCATTTATAGTCTTCGGCGTTGCAAGGCGGGTTCTCCCCTAAGTTCCATGTACCTGCCGAACAGTGTCCGGCTTCCTTATCAATGTTGCGCTTCTTGGCTTCCACGCCCAATAATGGCAATCTTGCACGCGTCGCACGATTGCGAAAAGCCAGGGTATCTTTTATGTTTTACCTCCTGGCCGTGCAAATAATCTGCCTATAAGAGAGGCAAGAATCTAGATCCAAATCACACCATCTTCCTTCCGCGAGTACTCATCGGAGCGCTTCCGACCAAAAATCAACTCCATCATAGATCGTCGACGCGGCTCCTCCTCTCGCGCTCCCAGCCCTCTGCCAGGAGACTGGCGGAGATGTTCTGTCCCGCACAACGAGCTGGTGACGCTCCAAGCGGAGGGATATCTCACTCCGGCCTTCATGGTCCCGGTTCGAGCCGGGCTGGCCACCTACCAAGGTGGGAAGCAAGCGGAGGCTACCCCAAATCCCAACAAAGGGGAGCAGGTATGCTTCGTCCCCTATCTGATAAGGGGGCTCGGATTTCCTATACATCCGTTCCTCCGCGGGCTCCTGGAGTTCTACGGACTCCAGCTCCATCACCTTACGCCCGCCTCTATCCTGCATATCGCGGGTTACATAGCCCTTTGCAACCTATTTCTAGGCGTCGAGCCCCATTTTGCGATGTGGAAGAGGTTGTTCTGCCTTGTACCCCGCTCTCACGAGGGGTCCATATATCAAGTGGGCGGTGCCGAAATATGGCGCATCGCCGCGACCGGATATCCATCCGGAACCCCTAAGAAGGCGTCCGAAGACTGGCCTTCAGAATGGTTTTATGTAGAAGACGCTCCGCTGCCATACCCTGTTCGGATCGGCCTCCCGGAGTTCAGTAATGCTCCTTTGAAAAAACGCCTTAGTTGGCGCCCATGGAGCCCCCAGCTGGAGGGAGACAAGAGCGTCCATTATTTGATTGGCCGGATAAGGTTACTGGCCCATTCCGGGTTGACCATGATTGGAATCATGGCAACGTGCATTATGCGGGGGGTGCAGCCACTGCAATACAGGGGCCACCCTATGTGGGATTTCAACGGGGAGGACGATGCCACCCGTCATGGCCGCAAAGGGCCGGGATCGGCCGAAGACCTGGCGAAGATCCTGTCCGGCCTGTACAAGGGGGAGAAGGAGGATTTCCTCCAGACAAACCCGTTGAATGGGTTCTCCATATAACCCCCGGCGTTGGGTAAGCGAACACTCTGTGTGCCCGACACATGCTTTCGAAGTTTAAGTTTCTTATATTATGCTTTCGACGCAGGAGCTGCGTCGGGTAGTGGAGGGCATGCTTAGTCCAGCTCCGCAACCCGAGGATCCAGAGAGATCCCAGGATCCGGCCTCCGATGAGGACCCGGACATAAAGGTGGAGCTAATCGACGGGGTGTTCCACCAGCTCAGCATGGATAATGCTTTAGTCGCCATTACGGCTGACTATCCCGGACTATATCCGGCTTCCCAGGTGATTGTGACCGAAGTCCCGACACCATTATTTCTTCCTCGCTCATTTCTGACCATCGTACACGATGGTGCTTTGCAGGAGGCGCCTTCAAGGCGGGAAGCCGAGCCCGCGGCGGCTGACCAACAAGGGTCAGTCCGGCCCAGCAGGAGGAAGAGGAGCACGGCGCGGATTGAGACGTCGCCGCAAAGGTATAGCTCACAGTTTGTTATTTAGAGCAACGTTCCTAGGAGGCGTTTGAGTGCTCATGACTTTTGTAGGAGAAAAAGCGCCCGCCGGACTGCGGGCGTAGAGGTTGCCAACCCAGCCTCTACCGGCCAAGCTCCAGCACCTGGTCCGGAGGGGGAGGCGAGCGCAAGGCGCGAGACGGATACTCCTCCAACGGAGGATGCCGGCAGACTGTCCGCCACCAAGTTTGAGGTGGAGAGCGCCATGAACCACAGGCGCCGCCAGACAGTTTTTCATGACACGTGCTTCTCCCCTGAGGCGTTGAATGCCTTTAACGCGGGGGACGCGCACCTCCGTGCTGCTCAAGATGGTTTGACCAGAGCCACGAAGCAGTATGTGAAAGACATACGGGTAAGAGAATTTAATAGTTGTATATGCCAGTAGCCCCCGAGACTTAAAGTAGTTATATTAACTGATTTAAGGATCATTTGAAACACAGGATCTTACGGAGAAGAATACCCAACTGTCTCAGGAGCTGCAAGAGTGTAAGGCCCAACTCGAGGCCGCACTTGCTGCCGCAGGAGGAAACACAGAGACCCCTCCTGGTAACACATTATTTTAAAAGGATAAGTGGTGTGCGGTGTGCGCGCAAGTCTAATAATGACATTGCAGGTGCTGCCGGACAAGATCCGGACAGGCAAGAACTACTGCGCTAGCTGAAGGCCGGTGAGAGGGTGCTGAGTAAGGTGCAGCAGGAAAGGAACAAGCTCCAGGATGCCCACGGCTAGCTTGGAGAAGAGCTGAAAGGCGTTCGGGCCGAGCTGTCTGGCTCCGTGAAGGAGAATCAGCGGCTTCGTCGCGGCATCTATAGTAAGTGCTTGAGCAAACTCCTTTGAAAAGAAGAGTTCGGTGAGGAAGTCAATTGACAAAATATGTCTGTAGGTATACTCACAGGTCGCCCTGCGGAGGAGATGCCCGGATCGACGGGTGATCAACTTCCCGAGCTGTTGCAGCTGCTTGAACGAGTTCAGCAGGCAATGAGCGGCGTCGTCCAGGCTTTATGGCCAGCCCTCTCCCTACCCGAGGGCCTTGGGGAGCTTGCGGAGAAGCTTCAGGGAGTGCGGCAGCGCTTCCGTTTATGGAAGATTTCGGCCTACCGCCAAGGTGACAGGGAGGCCTGGGCCATGGTGAAGACGCAGTACAAGAAGGCGGATCCCAACCACATGGCCGAGGTCGGACCTGTGGGGCCCGATGGGAAGGAGATCCCTATGAGTTTATTATACGGCCAAGTAGAGTTGGCCGCTAAATTTTCCCAACGGGACTGTAAATTAGACAGCCTGTTAGACGGGATTGAGGAGGAATACAGTCAGTCTATTTGACAATGTATTTTAAAATGACATGTAAAATGCCTTCTAGCCGGATTGTAGATCGTTTGTCTTTGCCGACCTTTTCGCTTCAACCTCGGGACCCTAGAGTCCGGAGTGTGTCCGAATACCTTCTCGGTTAAGAAACAATCGGGGCATGCATGGAAACCAGGCGTAGGGGTCATTAGTGCTTTATCAGACAAGTGCCCAACTAGTTATGTTATATTACATGGTTAGTAAGAAACATCTTCCAGGGAGAATAGTTCCGTTAAGGGTTCCTTTCCCTGGGAGGCATGCCCTAAAGTGCATGTACGGTCTGCGAAAAGAGCAAAAAAACATCTGGGGGCAGATAAATAAGTAGGTAAAAAATCATCTTTCAAATCACCGACTGAATATTCCCTTAAGAACGCTAGCTTTCGGCTTCACCCAGTCTGAGATACACATCCGGCTGACCCGGCAGTAACAATCGCAGAGGTGCTCCCTTTACCTCCTAGCCGAACAATCGGGAACGTAGGGGTAAGCACAGGAGCCAGGCAACCCAGCTTGGCCAAAACTTAAGTCATATCGATGCATATAATGGTGAATAAAAGGTACATGTGGAAGCTTGACACATGTGCTGGGCATGAAGCCCTTATAATTAAGCTTCTGGTAAAGAAGCCCCCGGGTATAATGAGTGCGGATGGCACATCAAGTGTGTGCGAACAATGCGCAAGTAGGCCTTTAAGGGCTTTTTAGGAAAAGGGGTGAGAGAAGAAAGAGAAACAAAAGATAGCTGAAGTGTAAAAATTTGGACGGGGGAAGGGGACGAACTCTTAGTCCAGCGCTAGGCATAGAATCTTCGGAGGCGGGCTGCATTCCATGGGTTCGGCTCGAGTCAGTTGTCCGACGCATTTGGTAGATGGTACACTCCGCCGGTCAAGACTTGATCGATAATGAAGGGGCCTTCCCATTTGGGCTTGAGCTTGTCCTTTTTCTTGTCCAGCAGGCGTAGAACTAGTTCGCCAACGTTGTAAGTCTTGGCCCGTACTTCTCTGCTTTGATATCTTCGAGCCTGCTGCTGATAGAATGCGGAACGAGCCTTGGCGACGTCTCGTTCTTCCTCCAATGCGTCCAAGCTGTCCTGCCGATCCAGCTCGGCTTCTCTTTCTTCGTACATGCGCACTCGAGGTGAGTCATGAATGATGTCGCAGGGCAGAACTGCTTCTGCGCCGTATACCATAAAAAATGGTGTGAATCCGGTAGTACGGTTGGGCATTGTCCGCAGCCCCCAGAGTATGGAGTCGAACTCCTCTACCCAGTGCATGTCAGATTTCGTAAGTGACCGTACTAGTCTGGGTTTAATGCCGCTCATTATTAGACCATTTGCTCATTCCACTTGACCGTTGGTTTGAGGATGATAGACTGAAGCGTAATCGAGCTTAATGCCCATATTTTTGCACCATGATTTAACTTCGTCGGTCGTGAAGTTCGTGCCGTTATCGGTGATGATGCTGTGGGGGACACCATAATGGTGTAGTACCCCGGATATGAAGTCTATCACTGGTCCGGACTCTGCCGTTTTAACTGGCTTGGCCTCTATCCATTTGGTGAATTTATCCACCATGACCAATAGGTACCTTTGCTTGTGGGTTCCCCCCTTAAGGGGTCCAACCATGTCAAGCCCCCAGACCGCGAATGGCAGGTAATGGGTATAGTTTTGAGGGCGGTGGGTGGCATATGGCTCTGGCTAGCAAAGAGCTGACAACCGACGCATCTTTGGACTAAGTCCTGAGCATCTGCCCGGGCCGTCGGCCAATAAAATCCTGTACGGAATGCCTTTCCTACAAGGGCCCGAGCTGCGGCGTGGTGTCCGCCTAGTCCGGCATGAATTTCAGCCAGAAGGTTTCGCCCTTCCTCTTCAGAGATACACCTTTGAAGGACTCCGGTTGTGCTTTTCTTATAGAGTTCTCCCTCATGGACCTTGTAGGCTTTGGATCGCCGAACTATGCAGCGGGCCTTGTTTTGGTCTTCGGGAAGTTCCTGCCTAAGCAAGTAGGCCAGGAATGGCTCTGTCCACAGGGCGATTATTGCCATTATGTCATGGGCTAAAGGTGTTATTTCATCGGCTAAATCGCCGATTATGTCAGATTGCTTTGTGTCGGTTGGTGCGGCTGCTTCCGGTTTGTTATTTTCGGACTCCTCTTCCCATAGTACGGATGGCTTAATAGTCGTTCCAGGAAGATGTTTGGAGGGACAGCGTCACGTTTTGCGCTGATGCGTGCCAATACGTCGGCCGCTTGGTTATTATCCATGGCTACGTGGTGGAATTCAAGTCCTTCGAACCGAGCTGACATTGTAAGGACAACGTTACGATAGGCTGCCATTTTCGGATCCTTGGCGTCAAAGTCTCCATTTACTTGGGATATTGCGAGGTTTGAGTCCCCGCGCACCTCTAGGCATTGAATGCCCATGGAGATTGCCATCTGGAGGCCATGTAAGAGGGCCTCGTACTCAGCTGCGTTGTTGGAGTCCGTGTACATTATCTGAAGTACGTATTGGACTGTGTCCCCGGTTGGGGACGTCAATACGACGCCAGCCCCCAATCCGGCCAACATTTTGGAGCCATCGAAGTGCATAGTCCAATTGGAGTATGCGCCGTACTCTTTAGGGAGTTCGGCTTCAGTCCACTCAGCGACAAAGTCAGCCAAAACTTGCGACTTTATAGCTCGCCGAGGTTTGTAAGTTATATCGAATGGTAAGAGCTCAATGGCCCATTTTGCAATCCTGCCCGTCGCGTCGCGGTTGTTTATAATATCATTTAGGGGTACTTCGGAGGCCACTGTTATCGAACATTCTTGAAAGTAGTGTCGGAGCTTCCGGGATGCCATGAACACCGCATACGCTATCTTTTGATAGTGCGGGTAACGGGACTTGCAGGGAGTTAAAACAGTGGATACATAGTACACTGGTTTTTGAAGCGGGAATTTATGACCTTCTGTCTCTCGTTCTACGACGAGTACCGCGCTTACAACTTGATGTGTTGCCGCGATGTATAACAGCATTGGTTAGCCCAGGTTAGGCGCGGCCAGGACCGGATTTGTTGCCAATATGGCTTTTATTTCTTCGAGTCCAGCAGTGGAAGCATCCATCCACTCGAAGTGTTCGGTGCGTCTGAGGAGGCGATAGAGGGGCAATGCCTTTTCTCCCAAACGGGAGATAAAGCGGCTTAGAGCCGCCATGCATCCAGTCAATTTTTGTATCTGTTTGAGGTCTTTTGGAATATCCAGCTGTGACAGAGCTCGGATCTTGGCCGGGTTCGCTTCGATTCCTCTACCGGATACAATGAAGCCCAGGAGCTTTCTGGCTGGTACGCCGAAAACACATTTCTCCGGATTCAGCTTGATGTCATATGCTCGGAGGTTGTCGAATGTGAGCCTCAAATCGTCTACTAGAGTTCGACGTGTTTGGTTTTGACGACTACGTCGTCTACGTATGCCTCTACTGTTTTGCCGATCTAGGTGGCCAGACATGTCTGAATCATGCGCTGATATGTTGCGTTGGCGTTTTTCAGTCCGAAGGGCATCGCGTTGAAGCAGAATGGTCCATATGGAGTAATGAATGCCGTTGTGGCTTGGTCCGCTTCCGCCATCTTGATTTGATGGTAGCCGGAGTATGCGTCCAGGAAGCACAATGAATCGTGCCCTGCGGTAGCATCGATTATTTGGTCGATGCGGGGGAGGGGGAAGGGATTCCTTGGGCAGGCCTTGTTGAGGTCTTTAAAATCGACACATAGGCGCCAGGATTTGTCCTTCTTTGGTACCATTACCAGGTTTGCTAGCCAATCCGGATGTTTGATGTCTCTGATGAATCCGGCTTCCAATAGCTTGGCTAGTTCTTCTCCCATTGCCTGTCTTTTGGGTTCAGAAAACCGTTGAAGAGCCTGTTTGACTGGTTTGAACCCTTTTAGGATATTTAGGTTATGTTCTGCCAATCTGCGCGGGATTCCCGGCATATCTGAAGGGTGCCAGGCGAAAATGTCCCAATTTTCCCGAAGGAATTTTCGCAGTGCGGCGTCTACATCAGGGTTCAACTGTGCCCCGATGGAGGCCGTCTTTGTCGGGTCCGTTGGATGGACCTGGAATTTTACTATTTCGTCTGCTGGTTTAAAGGAGGTGGACTTGGATCTCTTATCGAGTATCACGTCGTCCCTATTCACCATAGAGCATAGCGTGGTGAGTTCTTCTGCCGCTAGGGCTTCAGATAGTGCCTCCAGGGCTAATGCGGCTGTCTTATTTTCGGCGCAGAGTGCTATGTCCGGATCACTGACGAGAGTGATTATTCCGCCGGGCCCAGGCATTTTGAGCTTCATGTACCCGTAATGGGGTACGACTTGAAAAATTGTGAATGCTTCTCGTCCTAATATAGCGTGATATCCGCTGCTGAACGGGGCCACTTGGAACGTGACTTCTTCGGACCTGTAATTGTCCGGTGAGCCGAACACCACATCGAATGTGATTTTTCCGGTGCAACGCGCTTCCCGGCTAGGGATTATTCCTCTGAAGATTGTGCTGCTTCGCTCAATGCGGCTCCAGTCTATTTCCATTTTTTGAAGAGTTTCCTCATAGATGAGGTTTAATCCGCTGCCGCCATCCATGAGTACCTTGGTAAGTTGAAAGCCGTCCACTATTGGACTAAGGACCAATGCGGCTGGTGCTCGGGCTATTCGGAATTTAGGTTCGTCGATGGCGTTGAAGGTGATGGCTGTGTCGCTCCATGGATTTGTTGTTGCTACTTGGTAGACTTCGGCAAGGCTGCGGATTGTTCGTTTCCGCATATTATTTGATGCGAAAGTCTCGAAGACTGTTGATACCGTACCGGTATTGTTGGAGTGGTTTTCCGGGGCTAGAAGCTCCTCGCCACTTTTGGCCACCTGCCGTAATATCCAACATGCTCGAAGGCTATGTGTTGGGGTGGCGCCCTCTGTACTGTGAATTTTACAGGGTCCGCTAAGCCATCCCTCCAGTACTGTTCTGTGCCCTTTATGGGGTTTTTGCTTTTTGGTTTTTGTACCTGGTGCCTGAGTGTAATGCACCCTTTTGTTGTGGACTAGGGTTGTATTCGGGGCCAGATTGTCCCAAAACTTATTTTCAGTTTTCCAGAAACTCTCCATCGCACAGTACTTTCGTACTATGGATGCCAGGTCGGTGAAGCGTGTGATTTCACGACGGCTGACGGCGTTCAAGAATCCCTCGTCCGTGCAATTATTGCAAAAAATTGAGATTGCGTTTTCCTCTCGGCAGTCCTTTATCCTGTCCATAACCAGGAGGAATCTGGCCTAGTAATGATGTACTGTTTCAGCAGGCTCTTGCCGGATTAGAGATAGATCGCATATGTCTGGGCGGGTGGGTGGAATTGAGCCCGGAACCCTACCCATCTCAAGGCTCAAGGGCCGAGAAGTTTCCGAATTTGGAAGCTTGGAAAGTGGAACGTTGTCCAACGAGTCCGGTCCGATGCCTGACTTTAGGTTCAGCGCTTGATCAAAGTCTGTCCCTCCGCGGGAATCCGGCATGGAGGGTTCGGAAGCCCGGACATGACTAGTTTTCAATATAGGAGAAGAGTCGCCGCGATGTTCCTCTACCATCGCGACGTGGTGGGTAACCTGGGGAGAGTTAATCTCTCTCAGATTGGTTTTAAGCCCAATCTGATTGTAGTCTGTAGCGACTCCCAGGGCGGCAATGCGATCCAAGAGTTCATTTACGGACGAGAGCTCTGTTGGATCCAGCTGCTCGGCGAATTCCGAGTTGATGTGAAGATTGCTTTTGATGACCTGAGAGGTCATCATCGAAGCGGTGGCCAAACAGCGGTCATGAGAAAACCACCTAGCCGGATAGTTTGGCCAGCGGCCAAGGCTCCTTCGGCGAAGATACCGTCCTTGAAGAAGGGAAGAGGCATCCTTCCTATCGGTGACGGCACAGAGGAACTCTCAATGAAAGCACCAATGTCGGTGTCAAAACCGGCGGATCTCGGGTAGGGGGTCCCGAACTGTGCGTCTAGGCGGATGGTAACAGGAGACAAGGGACACGATGTTTTTACCCAGGTTCGGGCCCTCTCGGTGGAGGTAAAACCCTACTCCTGCTTGATTGATATTAATGATATGGGTAGTACAAGAGTGGATCTACCACGAGATCAAGGAGGCTAAACCCTAGAAGCTAGCCTATGGTATGATTGTTGTAATGGTTGTTGTCCTACGGACTAAAACCCTCCGGTTTATATAGACAACGGAGAGGGCTAGGGTTACACAGAGTCCGTTAAAATGGTAGGAGATCTACATATCCGTATCGCCAAGCTTGCCTTCCACGCCAAGGAAAGTCCCATCCAGACACGGGACGAAGTCTTCAATCTTGTATCTTCATAGTCTTGGAGTCCGGCCGATGATGATAGTCCGGCTATCCGGACACCCCCTAGTCCAGGACTCCCTCAAGGGTCATCAGTGTTGTGAGGGCTGCCATGGATTTCGGCTTTTCTTGTCCTAGGTGCTGGGCAAGCCACTCGTCGCAGATCTTATGTTTGAAGGCTGCAAGGGCCTCTGCATCCGGACAGTCGACGATTTCATTTTTCTTGGTTAGGAACCGTGTCCAGAATTGTCTGGCCGATTCTTCTGGCTGCTGAATTATGTGGCTTAGGTCATCTGCGTCTGGTGGTCGCACCTAAGTGCCCTGGAAGTTATCGAGGAATGTGGCTTCCAGGTCTTCCCAACAACTGATTGACTCTGCTGGCAAGTTGTTAAGCCAATGTCGCGCTGGTCCTTTAAGCTTGAGTGGGAGGTATTTGATGGCGTGTAGATCATCACCATGGGCCATGTGGATATGGAGGAGATAGTCCTCGATCCAAACCGCCGGATCTGTTGTGCCATCGTCTGATTCAATGTTAACGGGTTTGAAACCCTCAGGGATTTGATGATCCATCACTTCGTCTGTGAAGCATAGTGGGTGTGTGGCGCCTCTGTATTGGGCTATATCACGACGCAACTCAAATGAGCTTTGTCTACTATGTTCGGCCCGGTCGGAATTACCATATCCGGCATGACGGTTATCATCACGTATCGTGGGGTGCCCACGCGATCCGTAGATCGATCTTGTTTGCCTTGCCTTGTCCTCCAACATGCTCGCAAGTCTGGCGTATTCCCCCGTGGCTTTGTAATTTTCGAGCGACGCCGGGGTGCGGCTTGAGTGTAGGGCCGAGAGGCCTCTCTGTCGCGGCCACGAGGTGGCCGGTCGGCCGTATTATGCACTGGTGATGTAGGTTTAGGTGCTTCCCCCTCTAATCAGGGTAGCAGCCTGCGTTTTGGGTAGCTCTTGGAGGGGCGTTCGAGTTCATACTCTTCAGCCGCAAGGACTTCAGTCCATCTGTCGGCTAGCAAGTCTTGGCCAGCTCTAAGCTGTTGCTGCTTTTTCTTGATGCTGCTTGCCGTGGCCATAAGCCTGCGTTTGGAATGCTCTTGTTCGACAGGATCCTCAGGCACGACAAATTCGTCGTCGTCGAGGCTTGCCTCGTCTTCGGAGGGAGGCATATAATTATCGTCCTCTACCTCTCTGTCTGCCGCTCTCTCAAGAGGGCTGGCTTCTCCATCCTCCTGCGCTGAATCCTGCTGGAGGGGGTTGTCTTCGGCACTGTTCGGGGTGTTGTTGTCTCCGGTGCCCGAATCTCCATTTTTGCTGTGGCGGGATTTAGAGCAGCGCCGCTGACGTCGGCGCTTAGGCTGTTTCTTGAAGGGGTCGTCCTCCGTTGTTCCATCGCCATTCCCATCCTTTGGGATGTCCACCATGTATATGTCGTATGACGAGGTGGCCTTCCAGTGCCCTGTAGGCGCTGGGTCTTGGTCGTCTCCTACATCGTCATCCATACCGTCAATGTCTTCGGAGTCGAAGTCTAGCATGTCGGTTAAGTCATCGACAGTGGCTACAAAGTGGGTGGTGGGTGGGATTTGAATTTCTTCGTCGTCTGCATCCCAACCGTCCTGAGAGACACTTTAGCGAATTCAGGATGTTGCCAAAGGGCGAGTGCTGAAAGATGTCCGCAGCGGTGAACTCCATGATCGGCGCCCAATCGGATTCGATTGGCAGGGGCACGGAAGGTTCGGAGTTCGGAAAGGAGTCTGGCACCTTGGAGTCACAAGCTTCACAAAGGACAGGGTTGGTTTTCGGCTCTATCGCCGTAGAGGTAGCAGCCCCTGAGGCGGTGTCCAGCCACCCATCCTCGATCGGCGCAGTCGGCTCCGAGCTAAGGGTCGGAGCGGACACTTGTGCGGCCTCCAGGGCACTGTCTGGCAGCAGAGCTAGATCATGCCCATCGTGACAGTGCGGCGCGCTTGGCTGTGGCTCGAACCCATCGAAGATCAAGTCTCCGTGGACGTCAGCCGTATAGATCAAACTTCCATATCTGACCTGATGGTCAGGGCCGTAGCTTTCAATCTGCTCCAGATGGCCAAGTGAATTGGCCCACAGTGCAAAGCCACCGAATACGAAGATCTGTCCGGGGAGAAAAGTCTCACCCTGGACCACGTCATTGTTGATGATTGAAGGACCATCGGGCCTAAAGGTGACGACATAGAGGAACTCTCAATGAAAGCACCAATGTCGGTGTCAAAACCGACGGATCTCGGGTAGGGGGTCCCTAACTGTGCGTCTAGGCAGATGGTAACAGGAGACAAGGGACACGATGTTTTTACCCAGGTTCGGGCCCTCTCGGTGGAGGTAAAACCCTACTCCTGCTTGATTAATATTGATGATATGGATAGTACAAGAGTAGATGTACCACGAGATCAATGAGGCTAAACCCTAGAAGCTAGCCTATGGTATGATCGTTGTTCGTCCTACGGACTAAAACCCTCCGGTTTATATAGACACCGGAGAGGGTTAGGGTTACACAGAGTCGGTTACAATGGTAGGAGATCTACATATCCGTATCGCCAAGCTTTCCCTACACGCCAAGGAAAGTCCCATCCGGACACGGGACGGAGTCTTCAATTTTGTATCTTCATAGTCTTGGAGTCCGGCCAAAGATGATAGTTCGGCTATCCAGACACCCCCTAGTCCAGGAATCCCTCAGACACATTGGCTCCTTTTGTGCAGTTCAACTAAAATCAAATTCAGAATAAAACCGAGCTTTAATTTTGATATCCCTATAAGCAACAATAGGTATAAGGGAAACAATTACTGAGAAATAATGGTTGATGACTTGTACTCCCAGAAGAAAAGCATCTGCTAATCTACCTTATCTTAATGGGAAACAAAGCAGGAGAGTAGCAATTCTCCATCAGTGTGATTCATTCATATTGACTGAGACATTATCTTAACAATGCCTTGTTTCAACATGTATAAAGAACGACAAAGCAGAAAAGTACCATTCCTAAAACAATGCGACTAATTCATTTTAACAGAAACATTATCTTAACAATACCTTGGTTAAACATGTAGAAAGAACTACAAAGCAGGACAGTACCATTCCTAAAACAATGCGACTGATTCGTTTTAACAAAGGGAAAAAAGTAATCAATTACTAGATAATAAAGGAGGATGAAACATGCGGCCACAAAAATGGTAATCCCACCAATCCATAACAAGTGTTGTAGTTTTGAACTAAGATTCAGTAGTTAATTAATTCTGAGAGTGGCATTGCTTAATTTTACCAGCAGCATTAGATTAACAGAAAGCATAAACAGTTCCAGGGGAGAGTGGGTGCAACAACAGCATGCGCTTCCATCTACTTATAAAGGGGGTGATGCTCAGTTTTTTTGTAACAAAGAAGCAAGCATCATGTCTGAGTTGGAGCAATTTTTGCTCACTTAATGGTAAAAGACAACAGCTCAATAGCTTCAATTCAACATTTATCCAAAACAGTACCAATACAAGTAGCACAACATCTCAAAGCACATTGCAGCATCATGTGGATGAAAGTCGGTACTGACCTTTCTTGACCAAGATTTGAAACAGCTCGCGAGGAAGACTGGAAACATATCCCAAACATATATGAAATCTCGATCTCCTTTTGTGCAGTTCCACCAAAATTAAGCAAAGTCGCCGGTGTGACATTCAAGTTGAACTGCACAAAACACTCTTAAAACAAAAGTGTTTCGCATAGCGAAGCAAAATGTTGCAATAGCAACAAGTTGAATAGATATCCCTGTTTAAACAGAGGCAAAAAAGGAATCAATTACTTGCTAATAAAGGAGGATGAAACATGCGGCCACAAAAATGGTAATCCCGCCAATCCCTAACAAGTGTTGAAGTTTTGAAATAAGATTCAGTAGTTAATTCTGAGAGTGGAATTGCTTAATTTTACTAGCGGCATTAGATTAACGAAAAGCATAAACAGTACCAGGGGAGAGTGGGCGCAACAACAATATGTGCTTCCATCTACTTATAAAGGGGGTGATGCAGAGTTTGTTGTAATAAAGAAACTAGCATCATGTCTGGGTTGGTCCCATTTTTGTTCACTACTAAATGGGAAAAGACATCAATACAATAGCTTCAATTGAACATTTATTTGAAACAGTACCAATACAAGTAGCACAACATTTCAAAGCACACTGCACAATCATGTGGATGAAGGCCTGTACTGACCTTTCATGAGACGACCAAGATAAAATACGAATCTACCAACACGAATAGGAAATCCAATCTCGTTTTGTGCAGTTGCACTGAAATCAAGCAAAGTGTTTCGCGTAGCGAAGCAAAATGTCGCAATAGCAACAAGTGAATAGATACCCCTGTTTTAATAGAGGCAAAAAAGGAAACAATTACTTGCTGATAAAGGAGGATGAAACAAACGGTGACAGGAAGAAGCATCTAACTTATCTTCATGGAAAACAAAGTAGGATAGTAGCATTTCTAAAATGGTTGCGGTGATTCATATTAACAGAGACATTCTCTTAAAACAACATTCGTTAAAAATGTAATTTACTTTTAAGAGTGGCATTGCTTCAATTTTTCGGCGGCATTCTTTGATTAACAACAGCAAAATAGTTGTATGGGACATGCCAACACCATGTGCGTCCACACGTATAAATGGGTGATGCAGAGTATGTAGCCAAGCAGCATATCTGCGTTGGTCCCATATTTGTTCTCTTTGAACCTTTTTCCTATGTGAGGGCAGCAAATATAGTCCTACACAAACTACCCGACCCCCAGTTTATTTCCCTTTTCAAGAAAGAGATCGGTTCCTTACAGATGTGTGTACTAGGTTACCCCCTTTTTCCCTTTTCGACCAACAAAACGGCTGGATAGCCAGTCTATACTACTTTCTGTCCCTCCTTTCCTCATTGAACTACGTCCTAGATTCATGCTCCACCCCATCGCACCCTTCTTTCCTCTTTGAACCAAGACCTAGATTCGCCTACAGATCAAAAAATATCCACATACAGCTAGAGCAATGATGGTTTCAAAGAAACTTATACCTTAGGGTCGTCGGGATGTGGCAAGGCGTGCGGCAGCGAGGAAGAAGGGGTCGGTGGCCCTCCTGCACAGGCGCTGGGTGAAATAGAATAGCGTAGCCGGCGGTGGATTGCCCCCCTCGCCGAAGGCAATAGAGTGAACATTGCACCTCCTCCCCTTCGCGGTGCGACGGCATCCAGACGCCTCCTTCACCAGCTGTGAGGGGGGAGAAAGAGACAAGAGGCCAACACAGTCTTGTTTAGATCTGGTGAAGACAGGGTGAGAGACTGTGAATATAGCAAACCCTAGCAAAGGAACGCTGAGCCTCCAGCGTGTGTGTGTGTGTGTCTATATATATATATATATATATATATATATATATATATATATATATATATATATATATATATATATATATATATATATATATATATATATATATATATATGTAGTGCGGCGAGAGTGTGGAGAGTGCAAACCCTAGCGAACAAGCGCTGAGGCTCCAGCTTATATATATACTATAGTACGGACTGAGCTCCGGTGCCTTAATTGCACTTGCTTTTGGCTGTATGATAGGTGGGCCAGCCACATTTTGGGCCCACCTGTCATAAACCCAAAGGCAAGTGCACTGAAGTCAATGAAGCTGCAACCATATAGTACTCGTGTATACGACTAATATATAGTGGAGTGGTTTTCTTATTCTCTCCATAACAATCGTTTTAAATTGTGTAAGTATGAAACGAAACTCTTTATTTAACGTACCAGTGAATAAAACTACTACTCCCTCTGTTCCTAAATATTTGTCTTTCTAGAGATTTCAACAAATGACTACATACGGAGCAGAGTGAATCTACACTGTAAAATATGTCTATATACATCCGTATGTGGTAGTCCATTTCAAACCTCTTGAAAGACAAATATTTTGGAACGGAGGGAGTACTTCTGATGAACTAATGATCCACGCGCCCTGGTCGCACTTCATGTCCTTCACGTGCGGTACACTACCCTCCCTTAAGTGAACAACCACACATGCACCAAATTATCGGAAACGTGTGAGAGTGTGTACAAATAAAGAATTTTAATTTCAATTATCAGAAAGGTTTGAGAGTATGTACAGTTTGCCCTCTCTAATAATTGTGGTTTGTTGTGTTCGGCCTAAACTTGGCCAAACTTTACAAAGTTTGACTTCAGTCAAATCTAATATGCAGAGTAAATTAAAATGGAGGGCTACTACGCCATCCGGGTTTTTAGTGCACACCATTTTTTAATCAAAGTTAATAGCTGGACAAATAAAATTACAGGGAGCTGGAGACAAAGTTGTGATAAGGCTTATAAATCAATACAAAACTGATGCTCTTAGTACCAACGTCGATCCTTCTTCGAGGAAACATTTGGTTCATAGCCAATTTTGTGATAAAATTGCACCAACGTGAAAGACGACTGCCTCTCCAATGCAACCAAGGTGAACTGACAAAGGATATCATCTTTGTGGGTAACAAGCAAAGAGCACTGATGGAATACGACTTGTTTTTCATTGAAAATCAATCAGCTTCACCAGCTGACGCAACCATGAGGTGCAACCATGAGCATCGATAGGTCATCGTGGTGATACATCATCCATTTGGCATCAAGTTTGGGTGAGGCACCTATGAAGTTCGACAAATCCTCACTGTGGTCTGTTTCTAATCAAGCTCAAGGAATGAAGAACCACGTGGCAGAGGACAGTGAGGCAGAACAATAATGGCCATCCAATTTTGTGCAGTTCCGCTAAAATTGAGGAAGACATGCCCGGGTATGGAGATACGCATCGCTGTTTCCAAATATATAAAAAAAGGGATATAGTGTTGTTACTTTGTTTTGGCAGTGGTACAAGATTAACAACGACATCTCAATTGTCAATAATAATTAATGAAAAGTACACCAACAAACATAAGCATCATGATTATCTTGATGGGAACTAAACGAGGATACCCAAGAAAAAACATTTCTTCATTTAACCAGTGATAGTATTAGATTAGCAGCAGCAATAGGAGCATATGGACAATGACCGCACAACCACCATGTACTTTTTGTCGAAACAACATGTATACCTCCACCGAGGCATAAATCAGGACAACTTTTCGAGTGGCATTTCCTCTGTAATAGTAGGTGATGTTGGACCAGCCGACGAACCCTCGCTACTATACATGGGGAGCTGGGGAGTAGTCGCATAGAAGAAAACCCGCATGTAGCGACCTGTGGAGCTGGACCAGTACAAGAAGTTATACCTCAGGTGGGCGAGATGTCGCTTAGGCGGGCGGGCGGGATCTGCCCACACGACTGCATCGAACAAGGGCGCGGAGGACCTTCGTCCGTGCCAGCGCCAGCTCCGAGAGGATGGTGCGCATCGGCTTCCTCCATCGCCGACGGCGACAACGTTAATGTTGCACCTCCTCACCTCCCGAAGTGGACGGGATTCAGGCGGATCTGTGACCACCGGTGGGAGAGAGATAGAGTGGACACTGTCATCTTGTTTTGATATGGAGAGGGTGAGAGAGCGAGACGAGAAACTCTATCAAACAAGAGGCTGTAATGGAGTAAAAAAATCTGTCCATAGCAGTGGTTTTAAATAGAATATGCGTGTTCCCGGAAAAAAGAAATGAAAACTGGCGGAAAATTCTTTAACGTACCAAGAAAGAAAACTTGATCAAAAACACAGCCCCGCTTCCAGGTCGCGAGAGTCATCGGATGGCACCCGCATGGTTTGGGTACGGGTGGAGCCACCCCATACCCTTACCCATCCCCTCTGAGCTTACCCATCACCCTTACCCATACCCATCAATGGGTAAAAAAATCCCATACCCGTTACCCGACAGGGTACATGGGTACCCATGGGTAAAATTACCCATGTTTGCAAAGCATCAGTTTGAACTAGTCATAGTCATAAAGACAACATATAATTATAATCTATAAACAACAATATATTATAACAACAACAACACAATTTTAAACAACAACACATCATAAACAACATCATATTTAATAAACAACATCACTTTCTAGTAAACAACAACACATCAAAACATCATTACACAGTCATATATTTTGAGTTCACAAATTCATGATAAAGTGTAGAGATAATTTTGAGTTCATATAGATTTTATATGGGTACATGGGTATGTGGGTATGGGTTACATGATCCCATACCCGTACCCACTCTACCCGATGGGTTTAACATTTCCCTATTCATATACCCAAGGATAATTTTTTGTCCCATACCCTTACCATAATAGGGTTTTTACTCGCAGGGTACGTGGGTAATGGGTACCCATTGCCATCCCTACTCGTCGCACACAAACACATAGACATAGACATGCATATCTGTGTTTACGTAAAATTCCATTTCCATCTCCATCTCCATCTCCAATCATATTTGTCCAACTGGCACATTATTTACGTTGTTAATTATATACACATCAATATTAACGTACAACATCTCTTGTTTGTGGGCGTCCGGACCGCTGCCACAGCCGCTCCTGACCAACCCGAACCCTCTTCATCACCCGTGCGTGCTTCCCGACCGAAACGGTCAGTTCCGCATTCATGCCCGGCCAGAGCGGACGCGACCTCTCACTGGCGCCGACATTGAAGCGGCGCGCCGGTGGAGAGAGCATCGTCCGTGCCTCTTCCTGGTGCACGCGACTGCTCCGCGTTCATAGGTCGCAATAGCCGGCCACAACATGCATGTAAAAAGTTCTTGGGAGTCCGTGGTACAGCTAGCTGTCCTCCCCCAACTCGTCAATCTCTTCTAATAGTGCTAAGTACTCCATGGCGTGATCCATCGACAAGCAGGCGGGAAAGTTACCGTATACTCGGTTTGCGATGAGTGGCATGCCAAGCGACCATGTGGTGTCGAGCCGTGGAGGAGGGTGAGACACGAACATGACCACGTGATTTAAACGTTGGTTTTGCTCGATGGCGCGATCCAACGAAACGAAACGTTGGTTTCTCTCCGTTTCCGTTTTTTCTCCAAAAAACGGAAACTTTCCACTCCATTTTCATTCGTACTCCAAGGTTGCCCCGTTACAACATTCCATCAAATACAAAGGAAAACTAACATGCATGCTAATGCATCTCAATGATTCACAGATCATAGCCAATATTTACTTCACAACTAAAGACAAAAGTTGTGAGAGCATGTATGAAAGAAAAACTACTGATGGGGTCACTATGAGTTAAACCCTAGAGCCTAAACAGGATTTAATTTCCTGGCCAGGTAGAACCTGTCGAAGGAAAGACGGCTGGCACCCTCGGACCATACGATGCTTTTGTGCAGTTCCACTAAAATCGAGCTGAGCATCCCTGATGGAAAAGATATTGAAGAAGTGTGATTAGAATAATAGTACTGGCACTAGTTCATGAGACATAAACTCATCACAAGTAGAAGCCGATAGAAGTAGAGAAAGATCGACATGGTAATGGAGCTACGTGGGGAGCTGCGGCAGTGCGGCAAGCCGGCTCCAAAAGGAAGATGGACTACATGGGACGTCGGGCTGTAGCTAAAGGGCAGTTGGGACGTGACATCGGCCCATACCGCGGTGACCCCCGATTGGGACGCACCGACTGTGGGTTTTCTCCCTCGCCGATGTCGACCGCGTCTACGTAAAACATTGTTCCCTTCCCCCAGCTGCAGAATCAGGCCAGATATGTGACCAGCGGTGTGGCCACCGTCGTTCTATGCTTGTGAAGAGAGCAACCCAAGCAAGCAGGCTTGTAGCTTAGGCTCCTGCTAGTGTATATATAGTCATTTTCTTTTTCTCTCCATATCAACCATTTTATATTGCGTATGTGTCATTGAAGAGTGAAATGATGGTTGCTTCTTCCGACTAACTTACTGTGTGATTTGACTGCTCCTTAGTGGCCCCTACACGTACTCCCCCTACGTGTATGCAACAGTCACACGTACACATGGACGCAAAAATGCATGCGACGCCCTAATGCATGCATGTCCGAGCACACAACGGAACACACACGGTCACGCTCAAGTGCTCAACCTACACGTGCATGCACACACATACTCAGCCAGGGTGAGCTAGTGACCGTATAAACACCATAAAATGTATATATTGAGCGCAATGAGCGTATTATGAAGTCCACTAACCGTATTTTACAAATATACAGTGACAGATAGTGCACTGGCGGAGCTACCTTAGGGCAAAACCAGGCCATGGCCCGCCCAACTTAGGAGCATTTCTTCCTACTCTTCACCTAGATCAGGATGTGAAACACCAGCCTAGAGACAATTTGCTTCAGCTTAGCCTGCCCAGCCCACCCTGCTTTTTCTTTCAAGCTCTGCCACTGAGATAGTGTACTTATCTCGTTTGAAATTAAGGCATATTAACCGGAGAGGAGGCAGTATGGACTAGCATTACTTTGCTGTGTCCCGTCAACTTGCCGAATGAGGAGAAGCTTGCGGGACGGGAGAAGCTTGCGCGCGGTGGCTCGCATGACAAGGAGAAAGTTTTGACTAATGCAAGCTCTCCCTCGCCCAGGCGGTGGATGTGCAACAGTTAACTCGGTGTTAGATTGCCAGAAGCATACACTATACTAGTACTATTATTGTTTGACTTCCCGAAGAGGCGAACAACCAAGCGCAAAGTTTACTAGTACTGGTATTACTACTATAGTCTATAGAGGTATGTACTATACTACTACTAGGAACCGGATGGAGGAGCGTCTGCACTCTTATTATATTTTTAAAATGTGATAAAGCAATCTTCAACACATTTGGTTCTCTTCGAGGGTTCTCGCATGTGATAATGGAAGTTGATTGCATGGAACACTCGCCACAATTATCGCTTAATTCTGGCTCATATCCTGTTACAAATAGGAGCGCTCGGTAATATTTCCTCTTTTTTGTTATTCATCATGTAAACAGGTCAGCAAACCTTGCAGCGCATCTTTGTGCGAACCGTGCTTGCTGCACTTTGAATGTGACCGAGAGCTGGCTTGATGAAACACCTCGCTTCCTACTTCTTTTTTGCGGGGTACCTCGCTTCCTAGTGACCAGTGTCTTGGCTGATCGTCCTAAGAATGCTTATATATGAATAAAGCTCTCTCATTTACCCGCAAAAAAGATTAAGCCATATTAACCGGAAAGAAGGGAGTATGGACTAGCACTACTTTTTGGTGTGTCCCGTCAACTCGCAGAATGAGGAGAAGCTTGCAGGACAAGGTGAAGCTCGCTTACGCCTTTTGACTAATGCAACCTACCCTCGCCCAGGCGGTGGACATGCATCCATTCATTCGGTGTCAGATTGCCAGAGGCATACACTATAGTACCGAACATGCGGAGTACCATTATTGTTCGACTTCATGAAGAGGCGAAGAGCCAAGCGCAAGGTTTAGTAGTACGAGTAGTACTACTTCTAGAACCGCATGGTGGAGTGTCTGTACTCTTATTTTTTTTAATCTCTGATAAAGTACACATTTATTCCGGAGAAGGGCGGAAAACAGCAGCCCAACATGTAATGATGATATCAATCAACCATGCTTGAATATATCTTCGCCTCCGTGAGAGCCCATCTGTGTGTTCTTGCTCCTCGTCTCTCTCAAGGAACGGCGGGTTGGCCATTTTGCCGTCAATTGGGATCGGTTTGCTCACACTCCGGTCCCACATGTCAGTGATATGCCAAGAGGAGGTGCGTTGACCGACTGGCCATATGCATACTTGGTTTTGCACCTTCATACTACTCCCTCCGTCATAGTTTACAGGGCGCGCTTCACTATGATGCATTTATCTCAATGCATTTCCATCGCCAGAGAGACTTTAGACGCATTTGGTTTAATGCTCAATTAATTAGGGCGTGGTTACTGCAATTAAGTCCACAATTTTCTCTTGATGTACTACGGAGTGGAGTAAGTGCATGCATGTGTGTACCCGGGGTGGAAGCACTGCATGCATGTGTGTATGCATTATTTCCTCTAGTAATAGACGCCGTGCTATAAATACCAATGCTATTTTTCAGGCCGATCGCTAGTCACCTTGGTCCCAGAGATTTTTTCTTTTTCTGAAGCGCGCTCTATAAATAGTGACTGATGGAGTAGTATGAGCAGATTCAAAGAAGAGCGTATTGATGGTTGCTTCTTCCGAGCAACTTACAGTGGGAAAGGTGGGGCTTATGATTTGACAGCTCATTACTCACTATCAATGCGGCGCAACGACCGGGCTGAGTCTCCCATGCGGTTGTGCACTACCCCCTCGGTTCTTAAATATACTATGGAGTATTTTTCTTTCTAGAGATTTCAATGAGTGACTACTCAAATATTTGTCTTTTTAGAGATTCAAATGGACTACTACATATGGATGTATATAAACATATTTTAGAGTGTAGATTCACTCATTTTCCTCCATATGTAGTCACTTGTTGAAATCTATAGAAAGACAAATATTTAGGAACGGAGGGAGTACACATACGAAGCAAAATGAGTGAATCTACACTATAAAATATGCCCATTTGAAATTTGTAAAAATACAAATATTTAGGAACGAAGGATTATAATTTTGTGCATGGCACATGGACCCGGATGCTGAAGAGGCTTCTGGCAATGCTATCAAGCTTCCAGCATTTGTTTACATAATTTACGTGCTATACAAATAATTTTCCAGCAACATGAAATTGTACAATGGTGTGAGCTTTTAGCTTTTGTTTCGTGTGTCTTGCCATCGATGCTCTTTCGGAAACAGTAAAAAACTATCTTCCTTGCTAATGCATCTCAATTATTAGCAGATCAGAGCTAATATTTACATCACAACTGAAGACAAAGTTGTGAGAAGGTGTTAAATTAAAATTTATCCATGCTTTCATCGGCAGCAATGTCCCCCCAGCTCTGTCTAAATCAACAAGGCATGTTGGAAAAAAATGTAGCTATCTGGAGCATGCAACATTCCAATCATTTTGTGTATTTCCTCTAAAATAGAGCTGAGCATCCCTGTTCCAAAGATATTAAGTGTGATTACGATAATAGAGGACTGTTGATGAAACAATAAACACACAAATAGAAGCCGGTCACCTTTGTAGTCTCTCTTAAGACTAACTAGTTGGAGAAGATTTGGCTCGGAGTTGGATGAGGAGGATAGAGCAAAACCAATCTCCCTTTGTGCAGTCGCACTGAAATGTAGAGACGTTGCCCGTGTGACATTTTAGTACAACTGCACAAAACACTCTTAAGAAAAAAGTGATTTGTGCAGTTCACCAAAAGGTCGCAATAGCAACGAGGTGAAATGGATAGCCGTGTTTGCAAAAAAAGAGGTAGAAAGGAAACAATTACTAGACAATAACAGTTGATGACACATGCGATGACAAAAAAGAAGCATATTCCTTGTCCTAAGGGAAGATAACAACACGGTTGTGTTTGTCTAAAACAGTGTGAGGACGAGATTTCAATATGGAAAGTACGCCGGACGAGCTACGTTTTGTGCAAAGAACTATGGAAGATCCACATGCAGTGACATGGGAAGACGGGCAGTGGAGCAAGGCCAGAAGGGATAACTAGAGGTCGTCGGGATGTAACTAGGTGAGCGGCGGCGGGAGGAATCTGCCCATACTGCGGCAACGAGTAGGTGGCGTAGGCCCTACCGCGCCGGAGCTTGGTCACAGAGAACGACGTGTACTACAGATCGGGACGTGCTGCCTCAACGCCGTCGAACAGAGAAACTATGCACATCCTCCCTTTCCGCCAGCGGACTGGATGCGGCTGGATCAGTGACCAACGGTGAGAGAGAGAGAGAGAGGCCACCGCAGCATTGTGTGAGATACTCTGAAGAGAGACAAACAGGCAGGCAGGCTCTATTGTATATAGTGGAGCAGACTACCTTTTTCTCCATAAAATTTGTTCTATATTCTATGTATGTGCCATTGAGCGATATAACTTTATTTAAAAATAACGCGCCAATGCATCAAGTCAAACTTTTTTTCGTGCACGCGTGGTACACGACCTTCATAGGTAAACAACCGCTACACGCCTTCAAATTAGCACGTGGGCTACCATTTCGTATAGAAATGAGCTCCACCATGTACCCGCGCGGGTGTGGCTGGGCACGAAGCGTGAGTACGTGCACGGTGCACCTATTCTCTTCTTGTATACGTACACCACCTACGTGGGGTTGTATGAGAGAGATACGAACGTAGAGATATATAGTGTGTGGGTTCGTGAGAGTTTTTTTTTGGGGGGTGTCAATAAAAAAATGAACATATGCAATGTGTGTGAAATAGAGTCCTGGATATATCATATATATAGAGGGGGCGATCCACGAGAAGAGAGTGGAGGTATCGTCGGCTTGAGGTGTCCGTAGAATTGAAGAGAGGGATGATGTGTGTGTGTGTGTGTGCGCGCGCGTGATCGATAAAGAGTGCCATCGAATTTGTGTGTGCCCATGTCAAAGATATAGAGTGGCTGGCCTACTGGAACATGAGAGGGGACAAGTGCAGTTTGTCTCTGTGGCATGGATACCTACCTACAGTGCTCGACTATCGGCGTGTGGTGGGGGGAGGCCTGATTAACTATAGAGGTACAATGGCTGGTATATGTGTGGAGGAGGAGAGAGGCCTACCTCATGTATTAAGGGAGATCGATCTACCTCATGTGTTAAGGGATATCGGTCGGCATCCATGCATATGTGTAGGAGAGGAATAAGGTTGGTAGAGAGACAGAGCTAGAGTGTTGGAGGGGGTGGTAGTGGAGTTGCTTCTAACAAATGGTGGGATAGGCTTGCTAGACAAACGGAGGGCATGCCTGCAATATCAATAAGAGAGGGGATGGCTGCCTGTCTGTGCACGTGCGTGTGAGAGACGGGTCAGGAGGCATGCCCGAATGATGAGGGGGGACGATATGGCTGTGGTAAGCATACGTAACTACATAGGAAGATCAATCGTCCTTTGTCAGAGAAAGGAGAGACATAACTTGTGATCGAGGTACATCAATCGATGGGGGGGAATAGTTAAAGTCGACCTAGGTATATGTTGGGAGATTGATCAACATACATGCATGTGTGTGTTAGAAGCAAATGAGGCATGGGGAGAAGGATAGAGAGAGAGGGATGCATCTAGGAGGTGGTGCGAGAGGCATACTATATCATGGGGGAAGGAGTGTGCGAGTACAAGATTGATGAAAAGAGTGGTGGGAGTGAGGCATGGACGGTGATAAGAGAAGAGGGGAAGCTTGTGTTTGTGCTAGGAACACCTGGCTAGAGAGGCATATCGATCGATGTGTGCCATAAAGAAGGAGCTGGGGGGCCTACACACACCGTGGGTGAACGACCTAAAGTGAAAAGATGAATTTGCGCGATGGAGCTAGAGAATGCTAAGGGAGGGTGAGAGGGATGCGGGCATGTGCATGCACGAGAGAAAGTTAGCGCTAGCTACAAAGATAAGAGGATTGTGTGGGTGTAAAAGACGAATAGAGATCATACTTCATTATAAAAAGTGAATTCGGATATTTGAAGAATTTATCATAGTGTTTTAAACCGACACATGTGTGAATATATATAACAGTTATACACATGGTGTGGTTATGAACATGTTATACTACATATAATATATTTTATCTCTACTCTTATAAAAACGGAGTTGTTGATGGTGGTGTACCTGCCATCCTGCAATATAGGCCGTCCGATTTATATCTAACGGATAGGAAGGAAATTATGGCAATTTTGAAAAAAGATACCCACACCCCTCTCCATATTTGCAAATTATGCCTCCCCTTGATCAGGTTGATGTTCTGTGGGACGCATGGGCATCTTGCTAGTACTATGTATAATATATAGAACATTGATTATAATTTGGGCTAATGTGTGGCTTTTGCAGCTCAGGTCTAAATACTTGTCATAATATAGGAGGCGGGGCACTATACTTTGTGTGATAAACATGGTGTATGTATGGAACATGGTTTAGATTATTAATATATAGTTAGTACATCAAATGTACTATTATTTGGAATCAACATCAAGTGTGTTCAAAAAATAGAACTCGAGTTCATGTAGTACACATAGTTCATATCTATCTCTATAGTAATCATTGGGTGTGTTATTAAGGTAATACACGAATGATGGTTGAAGTTGGAAACAATCATGATTGTAGATTCTTATTGAAATAGAGAAACGAATTCAAATTCAGTTCGAATTGCAGCGGTAGTATAGACATTTGGAATGCACTAAAATGTTTGTATGAGTAGGTTACATGCATTATATAGCAAGCGAAAAAATTAATTGGACATAACATGGATTCATACTCCCTCCTTCCATCTATATAGGGCGTAATGCGTTTTTTAAGACCGCCTTTGACTATTGACAAGATTAATAGTACATGACATGCACAATGTGAAAATTATATCATTGAAAGGTCCTTTCACACACGAATTTAACGGTGTGCTTTGTGTAAGTTGCATGTCATATATTATTGCTCTAATATTTAGTCAAAGTTAGCATCGAAAAACGCATTAGGCCCTATTTAGATGGAAGGAGGGAGTAGCTTTGAATAGCATTTGTATAGTAAAACGGGGCAAGACTCTCTCTTTGTGTGGTGTGAATAGTTTTATTTTTTTCACTTTCTTTTTGGTTGAGGGAAGTGCGAATTGATTTGGTACGTACAAGTACAATATTACACGTTAGGATTGTCCCTAAAATTCAACCCATGCCTTGTTATATCCCTACAATTCAGATATCGTGCTCCCAAAACTGGCACCTTCACAAGCCGCGCCTTGCTATCCCGAAATTACAATGCGCGCGAAAACTCCCTCCAGCTGCCAAATCCCGACATGCGAAATCCCCCTTCTAACCCTGAGCCGAAAGGGCTGCTAGTTCAAATTGGTGGGGGGTACTTTTGTAACACACCCTACATTTTGGACAAGCGCGTCCCTAAGTCATGGTTCACCCCCTCCCATCGCCTCCTTTTTGCCATTCAAAATCCCAGGATGCCATAACCTCTCCGCTCTAGCCACGAAACCTCACCCTCCTCTGTCCGCCACCTCACCGATTCCCAGTCGGAGCCTCTTCCCCGACGACGTCGTCCACCACAATAGCTCGAAGTCCCTCGTCCACCTCCCCGGATGAGGATCCGTCGTCCATCTCGTTGTCCCGCCGGTTCAGCCGCCCCGTCCTCCACCTCCAAGGAGCTGCTCCGACGATCGCCTCGTCTATCGCGGCTGCTCCATCCCCACAACACCGCCTTAACCTGATCCACCAGAACTGCAGCATCCTCACCGACTCCTCGGACGAAGCCGAGGCCTATTCGACGCCACCAAAGAGGTTGTACACTCATCACATCGCACCTTCTCCTTAAGTCGACCTCTTGGCGCCGATGGTGCTCCATCCCGCACCCCCATGGAGAGGCTACCTTGAAGCTGGCGCCGCGGGCGACATCTCCACGGCGGCTCTCCCCTAATGCGAGGCCCCTTCGGCGGTGGCCTCCATACCAGCCGGATCTGCTGTTGCTGCTCCGGCTCTCGCTCGCTAGCTCGCGCTGCTATTGCTACTCCGGCTCTCGCTCGATCGCTCGCTTGCCCAGCTGCTGCTGCTCCGGCTCTCGCTCGCTCGCTTGCACGGCTGCTACTGCTCTCCCCCTCGCTTGTGCTGCTGCTTTGCTCCAATTTAGCTACACTTCAGTCGACTAAATCGACTTTTGGGTCAGTCAATTTTCAGGGGGTGGGGGGGGCTCGCCGGAGTTTAGGAAGAACCACTCACAGCGGGGACGGGGCTCGCTGAAGAGGTACCCCACTATCTATCTTAGGGTTCAGGGTGGGGGGCGGGCGCCTAGAGGGATGGCCGGGCGGCGAGGCGGCGGTGGACCGGCGGTGGGGAGTTGTTTTAGGGCAGCGAGGCGGCGCTGGGGCCGGCGGTTCGGCCGGTGGTGGCTGGCAGCTCAGGGGGGTGTAGGTTGAAGATGAACTGCAGGCCCTCCCTAAACTACATGTCAAGTGCCTCTCTGCTACCATTGCATTCAGTTTCGACAGTAACATTCAGATTCCGCAGTAAATTTCAGTTTCACAGTTAAGTTCAGAGTCAACAGTTTTTACCTCATCTGTTGTTGTCAGGTGGTTTTTGGTGATGTAAATTTTACATCTATTTTACATCATCTATTGGAGATGCTATTAGAATCCCACTTGAGATTGACGATGTATGTCTTGTGCTGCTTCAGCCTTGACGTCTTACGGCTCACCGGAGCTGCTCCAATGATAGAACAATCCATCACAACAGAGCAGTGGCCTGGACGCCGTCTACAGATTCCTCAGATCTTCCTCCACACCTCCGACAGCCACCTCTGCCTCAACTGCTTCAGCAACCAACCCAATGATGTTGAGGTCGACACGGCTACGGCAAAGAGGTTGTAAACTTGTTGCATCACTTATTACTATACATTCATTAGGTCTATTTTGGTTCAACGGAAAAACATAGCAATAGGGAATTTTCCAATGGCACTCTACTATTCAAATATTCATGCACTTTGTTGAAAGGAATGAAGCAAAACATCCACCTGGACCTACTTTTCAAAATCCTATGCATGAAAACAAGACCAAGTGCATTAGTGGCAGAATAACATTCTAACTGTACACGCTTTCATATGGTTTCACTTTATTTTGGCCATGTTTCTTTGCATTCCTCTGCTCTTCCAATTCCTGTAAACCAAACACCCAAGTTGACAGAAATCCTGTGTTTAAAAATGCTCTGTTTACCATGTGCATTCCTATCCTATTCCGGTGTTTTTCCTATCCCTGCGTTTTTAGAATCATGCAAGCCAAATGAGCCCTTACAAAATTACTTTAGCTACAGGTAGGTGTCGAAGGGAACTTTGTGTGGTTTGTCCAGCTCCTGTCGCAACGTCGTCCACCTCACCTGAGCTGCTCCATCGACAGAAGCATCCACCAAACAGAAGCATCCACCAAACCAGACATCACGACTCCTGACCGTCTTTTCCCGCCTCAAATCTCCTTCCCTGCCGCTGGCACCCACCTCAACGACATCACCATCATCGACTCAGGAGATGAACCTGCGGAGTACACGGGTCCACAAGAGAGGTCACACTCTTTCGTTTCTGCTTATGTTATGCATTGCTTAAAATTACCTGCTACTTTATCGTCTTGTTCACCTCTTGGACTCCAAGTTAGGTCCAAATTAATCTTCAAACTTGAGTTCTAAATTAGTTGTGGGGCACATATCAAGGAAGCAACGAATAGTATCTCTATCTAATATCTGGTTCACCTAGGGTATGCCTATGTTATTCATCTTGGGTGGGAAACAAATACTAAAGCAATCATCATCTGTCTTTTTATTAAATTAAAGCAATCATCATCCTGCTATCATTATTTTTGGATCCACCCACTGGTTGTTACCATCACTCTAAATTTCTGCATGCTCTCCTTACATAATCTCACCATATTTTTTCGTATGCATGTCAGATATTGTACACAGTCATCCTGAACATGTAGAGAAAAAGAGAAGTGTTTTGCGCAGCAATACAATGTCATGCGGACATCGCTCCATGGTGGGTTCAATGGCAAACCCTCCCTACCCCTCTCCAGATTGTAATCTAGAGGAAGATATCTGTTCTGAGGCGGATTCAGACGCTGCTGACCACTCCTATTTACCCCCCAAGGTGTTTGCTCTACCTTGGCATGATGATGTTAGTCATATCATGCATATGTTGCCTTATGGTGCCTACTTTTGACAACATATATGTCATCTGCTTAGTTTAGACATGTTCTGTAATGCCACCTGTTTAGTTTCTATATCATATATGGGAATTATGCAGTCTCATGTCTTTTAGCCAGTCATAATATATGTGAAATGTGCAATGCCATCCTATTTAACCAGGCACCATATATTTGAATGATATCTTGCCCATCCTTTTCTTCATTACATTTCCATTTGTCGACAATGTTTGTATATTAAACTACTCTTCCTGTGAATCAGCCATTTGGGTGGGAGATGGAAAAATCTGGAGTGAAAACAAGGCCTTCAGAGCAGACAGTGCTACCTGTCGAAGCAAATCTCTTGTTGGGTCCCGATAGCTCCTCAGAGATGGATTCAGAGACAGATGACCAGTCCTATTCCCCCACCGAGGTGTATGCTCTAACTTGGCACGGTTATACTGCTCATATCATGCATATGGTGTCTTGCACTGCATAGTTTAGACATCATATACACAATATTCAACACCATGTTCTTAGTTCAGACATCATATCGAATGCCCTCTGTTTAGCATATAAATCACATATGTGACTTAAATGATGCGATCCTGATTCCTTAGATAACATGTAGGTGAATTATGTCATGCGATCCTGTTTAGTTATTCATCATATCTTTCAATTATGTTATGCTATGCTATCCAATTTAGATAGACATCATATATGTGAAATTATGTCATGCTATCCGTCTTAGTTAATCAATATACATGTCAACTATTTCATGCCCTCTTTTTGCCACTATATATTGCATCTGTCTCTCATACAATGTCTGTACATTCAACTATGTTTCTTGTTTATCAGCCATTTGAATTGGAGCGGGTGATGCCAGTATCTAGCGGACTAAAAAACACGGTCTTCAAATAAAACAGTGCTACATCTTGGTGGAGATAGCACCCCCATTGTACACGCACGAGAACCAGCCCTACCACACATAACCCAAACTCTCGCAGATTGTACCCCTACTGTGATGGACAGAGAACCAGCTTCACCCAATCTAACCCCAAACCCAGCAGATAGTAACCCAGTTCCTGTTAACACAGCACCATCTCCACCACAGAGCTCCCAAACAAGAGAAGTTAGTAAGGCAGCTCCAGTGCCCAAAGGTCCAGTACTACCACGGCGAACCCCAACTCCACCAGTTAGTACGCCTATTCCTATGGAGGAAGCACAACCAGCTAGTCGTAGTTTAGCGTCTATCACATTTGATGTTGTTAAATCGTATGTGCATATCTTTCCATCTTGGAAATATTATACTGAAGATGAAGGAAAATGCCAGTTGCAAGTGTTTGTCCAGGAGTTATGTGTAAGTAATGTTTTTCATGGCAATTACTTTGCTTTGTCCCATACATCCTACCTCCATGATGGTTATAATACAGCAAATTTTCCCATTTTTCTCTATAGAGAAGGACCGATTTGGAAACTCTGGATGAGGTAACCTGTGTTAATACCTCTGCTATCTTCAAGAATGCTTGGTGGCAGTATCAGAATTGCCTAAAGAAAACGTACTTCACCGGCAAAGAAACTCATCAAATTCCCTTACATTCTCCCAAGACACATTTACTGAACGATGACTGGGAAAGCCTTGTTCTATACTGGTCCCAAACCAAGAATGTGGTAAGGTCTATGCGCTCATTTTCTATTTTTAAGTACTATATTCTTGCGTCTTACTGTACTCTGTTCATGTAGAACAAGTGCCTAAACCTGAAGAACAATTGTTCTAATTTAAGATTCCATTGCTATCATAGTTCAAAAAAGCGTTAGGCGTTCATTGTGCGTTTTGCCACCTCCTTGCGCTTTACTGACCAAAGCGCATGCTTATGCGCAGTTATGCACAGATTAAGCATAGTTATGCGCGATGCGTTTTGCCAACGCCTGGAGCCTAGGCGTGCTTAAACGCTCGCTTAGGCGCACCTTTTTTAACTATGATTGCTATCGTGCATACTGCTTTGCTCTTGTATCATTGTATTTACTCATACAAACTTATTTTTAAATTGAAGGATCCAATCGAAACTCCAATGGCACAGCATGTATATTCACGCATGTTTCTTTAACAGGTTTGCTCCTTTCAATAGCTCTGTTGATTTCAATTTCAATTGTGTATACAGTTGACTTCTCGTATCATGCACATTACTAGCATCACAACAGAGCCAATAGTGTTGTTATACATGTAGACCCGTGGTACCCATCTGAAATCTTGTTGAGCCATATAGTTTCCCACGCTTTGTATTCTTTCACTGTTGCTTTGTCTTGAGCTGATATGATTTGAACCGTGTCTCTATTTTGATTTGGCAAGACAATGCAGTGATCATATGACATAGATATATGTTTTTTTGATGCTTTTATTATGTACTAGTACTTGGCAATAGAAGACTTGGTAGTTTAATCCTGTCCACCTTACTAATGAACTGGTTCACCGAAATGAATTTCATATACTAGAACATGCTAAACCTGTTATGTGTCTGCTTCTTTCTTCTTTTAGAATGCTGACAAAATATTGGGGAAGAGTGCCTTATTAAGCAATGGTAAAGGAAGTAATGCAGATAAGGTTCAGGATAGTGACACATCCTTGTTGGTCTCCAACAAAGCTGATAAAACAGCTAAGGAAGACTATCTTGAAGACAGTGAGACAACCCCAAAGTCCTGTCTTGGTTCAGTGTTCGAGTTACTGGCCACTATCGCTTGCACAAGCTATTCAAACTCACTATCTGAATCAGTTCGGTTTCTTGAGTCTCAACTACAAGATGAAACACATCGATCAGCTATGCTGCGACAAGAAGCGGAAGGACTACGGAAGTCCCTGGAGCATTCAGATGCATACTTTCTGGTGCAACAGCAAGCGTTGGAGGATTTTAGCGCCAAATAGGACAAAGCTAATAAGCTTGCTAAGCTTATTGCCAGCATGGTGGATACCCAGGATAACGTTTCTTGAGCTCTTCTGAAGTTGTTTCAGTTATGCTCTTGTTTTGGTGTCGCGTTTATTTGCACTGGTGGCCAATTTTGACGGCCAGTGTATGTAATATGCTGCTTTGTTCCCTATATTTGCACTGGTGGCGAACTTTGATGCCCAGTGGATGTAATATGTGTAATAGCGGTAATAGGCTAGCATTAATTGCTTGCTTATTTATTTCCTTATTGTCTTGTTAGTTGTTTGCTTGTAGTCACTGCAGTTCTTTTTCTATGTTTTCTAGTGGCCACAATATCCTATTTTTGGTAACTAGGCCAAAATAATCATGGCAACACACGGACTGTTGTAACCATGGGCCTCCAGCAGGTCGTATGATCCATGGGCCTTCTACGGGCCGTAGGATCCATTAGCCTTCTATACGGACCGTAGGATCCATGGGCTTAGGATCCATGGGCCTTCTACGGGCCGTAGGATCCATGGGCCTTCTATGAGCCGTACGATCCATGGGCCTTCTACCGGCCATACGATCCATGGGCCTTTTACGGGCCATAGGATCCATGGGCCTTCTACGGGGCGTATCATCATTTCGCCAATCATGGGTCATACTATTCGTGGACTATAATGGGTCATTAATAGGCCGTATTTGATAACTCTATGAAAACAGCCCAACGGGTTTTTTGACATGAAAACGGCCCAATGTATTAACAGGCCACAAACGGGCCGACTATAACGACAGGCTGAATTTGGCCCACAAGCAGAAAATGACAGTAATAGGCCGTAAGTAGCCGAATGCTGGAAATGAGCCCAGGAATAAATGGGCCCTGAGAAGGCCGAAAGATAACTTGGGCTGGAAATGGCCCAATGGAATAATGGGCTGTTAATGGATATAAAGTGATACACTGTTCATTACGGGCCAGTTTCACCACGGGCCGTTAATGGGCCAAGAGTTACAAAGGGCCTCATATGGGCCAAAAGAAGTCATGGGCCATCCATGGGCCGGAAGTTAAAACGTGCCGGAATCATATTGGACGGCCCAAATGACGCTACTGGGCCCAATTCGGAGAGGTCGTAACGAGCCCTGGGTTAGCGGACTGTAAATGCACTATATGCGAACAGGCCGTTAACAGGCTTTCCGTGGGCCGGCCCGCCACCTTTTGACCAAGTCAAACGGGCCAGCCTTTTCACATGAATGGGCCTCTGTTGGGCCGTGCCATGTGTCGACGTATCATAGGCACCTTGGGTCGAATGAGTGGATGACATCTGTCCCAACGGTGAGCCGACACGTGTTTCCTCCAACCAATGATGATTTTACACATGGAAAATCCCCATTGGTCGGGGCTGTTAATGGGTTATCGGATCCAAAACCGGACCCGATAGCTTAACGACGTTCCATTACGGTGGATGCCACGTGTCAGTCACCCTTGACAAAAGCACTTCTGTGATGCACGATTTATCGTCATGGAAGTGGACACTTCCGTGATGATAATTTTGGTAATGTCATGGAACACTTCTATGACAGCACAGGTATGACTATCTTGATTCTGTCATAAAATCATCATGGATGTACATGCATGACAGAAAACGCGGCCTACTGTGACAAACACGTATCATCACAAAAGTGTATATTTTTTGTAGTGCGGGCTTAGCACCTGTAGGAGCAAGTAATTACAATAGTGGGCTATAAGCCCGCTTTACATGGCATTTTTGCATATGTGGAGGAAAGAGGCAAGGAAAAAGTGGAGGAGTTGGCTCTCATGCAAGAGCCACCCTCTACATGGTGGAGCATTGGGAGAGGCACCTGTATGGAGGTGGTCAGGAATTGGGAGACTCACGCCGGTCGTAGCACCACAGTTAAAATGATAATGGCAAGTCAAATCATGGGGCCCCACCTGTCCAGTAGTAACTTGCTGTCAAATCACACAACCCTACATTTGCAGCAGGCTACTCCCTCATATTCTCACGTCTGTGTCGGACTGACTAGGCAGAACTGCCCCGCCTACCACGTAGGAAAAGCCCCGCCCTCTACTTTTAAATAGTACGGTATACTAATTTTTTATCCATGGATTGCGCCATGGAGCAACGCCTCAAGAAAACGGCGGTACACATGTACGGAGTATACAGCACGCCCATCGCGTTCGTGTCGCACCCCAGACAGTCGGTCGGTCTAGCACGCCGCTCTCCGAATGGAACGCGCATCGTATTGCGTTTGCACACACATGTGGGACCGCAATTGAGAACCGACCATAGGCACACTCCCCGGCCCCGCAAGTCAAGTGAGTTAATAGAAGAGAGAGACGAGCGATAGTACTAGAGAAGTTTTGTACATACGTTGGTGCCTGGACGATCCCTGCAAGACACGGAAGATCAGTTTGTCCATGCATGTGACCAGACTCCAGCAGACACGCCCGGATTGGCTATCGTCTACATATCGTGCAGGCTGTGTTGTACAGGGCTGTAGTTCTAGTGAGAAATCTAAAAATGGTTTCTTGTCATCTCGCCAAATTAGGTGCCATGTGCTTCAGATCACTGTGAGGGTTAAACAGCGACAACTGAGTTCCTCCAAGGGGCTAGTCATTGGGGGCACATGCACGAAGACTACTTGGCTGCCATCTAGGTCAAGCTGGCTACGTTAATTAGGACATCTGTCGATGGACCCCTTTTCTACGAGTTTATCTTTAATTTGAGCTTTGATCCTCGTCTAGTTTGTCCCTCGGGATTCATGTTATCTCCTTTGGGCAGTGAGGTTATGATTTCTTGTCATGTGGCATTTTTTTGTGTTGCATGCTATAATCCGGTGCTTCAGATCAAGATGAGGACAACTGCGCCTCCGGGGCACGTGCATGAAGACTTCTCGACAGTCATTGACGAGGTCAAGCCGGCTCCGGTAGACAAAAGAAAACTAGTACTCCACTATGTAGGCAGGAGCCTCCGCGCTTGCTTGCTAGTGTTGCTCTCCTCACACTGTCTCGTCCTCTCTAGATCTAAACACGACAGCAGTGGCCACACACTCGCTCTTTGCTCACAGATCCAGTCGGATCCTCTCCGCGGGGGTAGGGGAGAAGGTGCAACGTTCACGCGGTCGTCCTCGGCGATGGCTCTTACCCACTGCCGACGCATCCCGATCAGCGTGCCTTGCCGTTCTCTTCCAAGCATCACTGGCTAGGGAGGGCCTCCGACCCCTTCTTCCTCGCTGCCATAGTGTGGGCAGATCCGGCCTCCCGCCGCCCACCTAGCAACATCCCGGTGACCCTTAGGTATAACTTCCTTCGAAACCGGCCTTACTCTACTTCCCGAGCTCCTGACATCGCTGCATTTGTACCTTTTACTATTTCTCAGGCCCTCTCGTAGATAGGATCGATCGGCTGTTCGAAAACCACTCGAATCTAGTACTACTTCGTTCAAACAAGGAAGAAAGGGGGTGGGGGGAAGATTTGTTACCAGAATCTAGGACTTGGTCGTAAGAGGAAATAATGGGGGCGAAAAGTAGCAGAGACTGGCTATCCAACTAGTCTCTAGGTGTAATAGGGAAATAAAGGAAAATGCAGCACAAACTCAATATAAACCCGATCTATTTGTTGAAAAAGGAAAGAAATTGGGGACTGGGGGACAAGTCAACAGAGTAAGTCCAGCACTAGATTTTCTAGCCTCACACAGTATAAGGTGGCTATACTGAACAAAAATGAGACCAACCCAGATATCTTGTTCTGATGTTTGTTTCCCCGAGCCACTCTTATGTAATGCCACTGGTAAAATGTAGCAGTCGCACTGTTAAAAGTAAGGACACGTTAAACCAATGTTGTTTTCAATGTAATGCCTCCAGTAATATGAATCAATGGCACTTTTTTTCATGTCCTGCTAAATTTCCCATTAAGATAAGTTGCTTCTTTTCATTAGAAATGCAACTGTCCTAGTCCACCTACTCTCCCATGCCCAAATACTGACTCTATAGCAGCTGTTAATGTAATGTTGCTGGTAAAATGAAGCAATGGCTCCATTAAAGTAATGTCGTATTTAACGGTTGTCATAGTTAATCCTAATGCCCACACTAATATCTAGCAATGCTGCTGCTTTAGAAATTGCTACTGTCCTTGTAGGATTGCCATTCAGATAAGGAACATGCTTCTTTTCATTTGATGCATGTTCATCACTTGTTAGTCACCCTCCTTTACACCTTTTTTGTGCAAACAGAGATATACATTTGACGCTTGATCTTAGTTGAACTGCACAAATGATATCCAAATTATAGTTGAACATTCCAGGAGCTTCACAACCAACATTGATGTTGCTCAATTTTATTGCAACTAATGAAGAAGAAGCTATGTGGGATTCGTTTTCTGATGGAAATGGAACCGGGGCTGGAGCCCTTTTCTTAAAAAAAGAATAAGAAGCTGCTAGCTCATGGGACATTGCTTCATTTTAGGTGAACTACACCAAAACCCATGAATTGAATCATCCATGTTGATAACTTGTGTCATCCCTTCTACGATGGCGTTGACTGAAGATATGGTTCCCATCACGAGGTATGTTCCTTTTTGGTCTGATCGTTTGCCAAAGATCCTGCATGTTGAGTCTGCTCTTGTGCTATTGTTTTAGCACTTCCATGATAACGCAGTAATGTTATTATTTTGCACCTTAATCTAGTGGCACTATTAATTTGAGGCAATGTTTTGGCACCGCTAGTGCCATTGATTTTTTTATATATCAAAAGAGGGGGTTTCCTCCGATTTCATTAAAGAAACCCAACCATAGAGAACCATTATCCGACAACATATCAGTGTAAACGGGCAGTTATGCAACTACTACTAGAACGGACTGAGTACTAGCAGGAGACAAGTTCGCCACAAAAGCTAGGCAGGTAGAGGGACGTAGCACCAGCTCGACCAAGTTTGGATTTCTAAAATGGAAGAGCTGGTGCTGGTGTTGCGTCCCTCTATTCGCCACATAAGCTAGGCAGGTACAGGGACACAGCACCAGCTCGACCACAGAAACATAAGGGGGGAAGATAGGGACTGAAAGAGCCAGCTTCAGCATCCCAGTCTAAGCACCCCCGGCCTCCATCCTTGCTACGCACGGCACACCTCGTTTGCCACCTGCTCGACCCTAGTGTCACTGATAAAATGAAGTAATAATACAGTTAAAATAGAGTGAGTGTCTTCTCTATCATTTCATTTCCAATGTAGATAAAGAAAGTGCTTCTCTTTGTTAGTATATGTTTCATCAACTAGTCCCATTATTAATGTTTAAGCGTTTATGCAAACTGGGATGCTTAATTTTAGTTGATCTGCACAAAAATAGAGATTGGAATGTTACAAGGCCCTAACTTGTACTACCGATGTACACTGATGTTCATCACTGGCAGAAGGTGTATTGGGGAGACTTGGGTCGATTTCCAGTATGAGGCGTACCATATGAGGCGTCGTAGGGCCCATCTCGCCCTCGCAGCATGGCATACTATGATACTATCACAATATTTTCTTCTATTTATTAGTGTATGTTTCATCAACTAGTGCCACTATAATGTAATCACGCATTTTCATTATCTGTGCAAACAGGGTTATTCAGCTGCATTTGGGTGGAACTGCACAAATATACGGATGGAACCGGCATATATGCAGAGTGCGAGGTGTGCCAAGTAAAAATTACCGACACCAACCATGCTCCATGCACGCATTGGCATCCACCACCACCAGTGGGATGTGTGGCGCTCTTTGTGGACGGATCTTTCTGGGCAGCAAATCCTCTAACCAAATACTAGTAGCTTATATTGGCAGTTTTCTAGGGAGTACTCTTTTCTGAAAGAAGCACCGATCTATTTTTCTTTATTTGTAAACAGTGTCACAACTTTGACCCAAAGGTACAGAGCTATTTTAGGGTGATTGGCATAGTACTCGGAGACTGATTGTAAGCATGATTTTCATTAGCTGTCGCACTGATTGTAAGCATGAGAGATGGAATATTAGGTCAGTATGAAGCTTACCTTAAACCCTACTGCCGCTGTTGAAACGAGGCGAGCGTTGAGGGAACCGTGGAGAACGGTGAGGAAGCGAAGTCGCGCCATCTGGACTCCTCTTGCGGTGGGAGAAAGAATACTCCCGTGGCTCCGGCTGGCTCTGCACCCTCACAAAAGGCACACCGTACTCGATCGATTCGTTATCCTCTGGGTGCTCTACCTTCGACCTTTACACCCACCACCTCCGCCTGATTTTCGCCTTGGGTGAATCTGTCTGCTCCATCGCCCAGAGGAGATACTCGATGAACTCGAGGGACTGCGGCGTGACTGCCACCGAGGAGTACATTGCCGCCGTCTCGCTCTTTCGCATACATTGCCACATGGCCCTCACCGTCCTCGAAATCTCCCACTCATTCTCAAACCAAGTAAGGATCTCCGTCAACCTGGCTAACTTTGCCTGGTCGTCGCCGGCGATCTTCCTGATTTGCTGCTGCATCCTCTCCATAGATGTCCTTCTGAGTGGTCCGGTGCTAGCTTTGGAAGATGGGATGAGAAATGGTGGTCTTGCAATAGAGAAGAGGGAGAGGCGAGATGGTGGTTTTGGAATGGAGATGATGGAGAGGATAGGGGGTGGTTTTACAATGGAGAAGAGGGAAAGGACGTGCGGCAGCGATTTAGGATTGGACGAGAGGGCCGGCGCGCTATGACTGGATCAAAATCAAAATCCATTTACCCTTCAATTAAGAAAGCGACCCCACATTAACTAGTCTCCCTTTTATTCTGGGTCATAATTTACCGTGATTTTCACAAATAAAATATATGTTATACGTTGCAAAGATAATATATTTTGAAAGTACATTCATATACGAACCAAATGATACAATTTTTGGTGACATGCATTCACATTTTGCTTGTCAAATATAGTATGTGGTCAAACTTTGACCCAAAATACGCAAAACAAAAAAATACTTCCAAGACCAGCGCTGCTCTTCCACTCTTCTGCTCTTAAACCACCGCCGCTCCTCTCCTATTCCAATCCAAATCCAGCGCCTGCTCCTCTCCTCTTCCATTTCAAAACCACCGCCCCTCCTCTCCTGTTCCAATCCAAAACTAGCATCGCTCCTCTCCCGTTCTAATCCAAAACCAGTGCTACTCATCTCCTCTTCCATTCAAAAACCACCGTCAGCGAGTGAAGGTGATGTGGATAAGTAGATCGATGGAGGAGTACAACCGATACATGAGGATCACAGACGGCGACCCTGTGTAGCTAGCTAAGATGTTGGAGATACAGTCTTGGTTTGACAACAAGGCCAATTAGCGGCGACGGCGACATCCCTCGCCAAATATCTGCAATAGGGCAAAAAGGCGCAGATACTCCCGGAGGGAGTTGCGCGGGAGTACATAGAGCTGCTCCTCTGGGCCATGGAGCAAACAAATTCACCAAATCCGATTGTGAGGGAGCGGTGGTGGGAGTATTGATCCCTGATGGAGCATCCACCAGAGATTGAAGGATCGAGCATCTACATGGTGCCATTTGTGAGGGTGTCATGCTAGAGCGAGCCGGTGGAGTCTTCGTCGACCGAACCCAACTGCAAGAGGAGAAAAGCAGTTGGCCCAATGATGCTTCCCCGCCATCCTCTCCCTCGCTGTTCACATTGTCTCACAGGGCGGCTGTCTGTCGCCGAGGAATAGGAAGGGACTGCCACCCCCACCTGTCAGGCAGGTTGTGAATTGTCAGGAGGAGCTTAGGGTTGTCAGTATTTGCAGGTTCTGAATTGTGTTTTGTGTTGTGTATTTTGAGAGTACTTTCAGATATGAATGTCTTTTGAATTTCAGATTTGCAGTATTGAGCATATGAAGTACTTTATGAATTCTAGAGATCTATTTTTAGCACTTAAAATGTAGTTTCATAGGAGTATAAAAGTGCAGACAATGTGATTCTCAGAGAAGAAACTGCAAGTTTTAGTTTCAGATAAGAAACTGCAAGTTCAGTTTCAGATAAGAAACTGCAACTTTCAGAGGCAGAGCATTTATATTAACACGGACTTTTCAAATAGGGTTAACATCATGTTGGAAGTTTTATTCATGGTCGAAAATGGAACTACCAGCCAGTTCACATCATGCTGATCAACATTCATGCATAGCACATCTTCATATGATGCATAGTCAAAAAGATATGCTATTTTCAAAATGCCCACACAATGTCGAGTGTGCGAAAAACAGAGAAAACAAGGGACGAAGTTTTGGCAAGTGTTCGACGTGGTGCGCGTAGATGACAATGGGGACCCACATGTCAATAATGGCAGAGGCAAAAAATTTGGAGATATTTTCCCTGCACCAGGTGGAATCGAACTCAGGCGGAACAACTGTCGCGTAGTGTCACTTAGCCGCTGGGCTAGTTTAGTACTTTCGTTACAAATAAGGCACTTCCTCAGGTGGTCGGATCTCCTCCTGCGCCTTTGTGCGCTCTCCGCGGTGCCGCTATCTGCCGTTGTGAACATGCTAAACAAACGAGAGGAATCTGGAGAGGACTGTACGTGGAGAGGCGGAGAGTTGGGACCCACCAGGTCTATGGCCGTACGTAAGCAAGTGCCTCGTCAAAAAAATACTTCCTCCTAATGCTATACTGACGTTGGGGCCCACGGGTTTGTCAACATAGTTACATGTTTTTAGGTGCTTCAATGTAGTTACTATAGGAGATAAATTCACAACAAAGTCGGGGAGCTGGCAGGTATCATTTATTATCACTGTGGCAACAAGTATCAGCTGGGTTTTGGGCTGCCCCGTCCAGGCTTTCTTTTTTAACATGCGCAGCCCACGACATGCCGGTTTGTATTTTCTTGAGCGCCGTCATGCATTGACCGGCCTATGGACCTCCCATCCGAGTTTTATTTTTCTTGAAACATTGGCAGCCCAATTTATGTATTTTTTTGAAGAAAACGCAGAGGTCTGTTCTGTTTTTCTATATAAGAATAGGAACGCCTGGTCCAACTTATGTTTCCCTTCTAACTATATTATATATATTTAAAATATATTACATGTTATTATATATTATTGTTATTGTAATCATATATTTATCAGATACTTACATATGTAAGAAAACAATATCCCCCATCTTATTAACTTATAAAAATAATTTCTTAACAATAAAATCCTGGATTTTTTTGGCAACAAAAATCCTGGTGATTGTGTACAAATGCTTGGTAAGATTTAAGGACCAATGTAATAACAAATCACTTATTATTTAATTATATTTATAACAAAATGCTCAGCCCTGTTTATTTTTTGATAACATTGCTGCGCCCAACCCAACATTATAATTAGAATCAGCCCAGAAAAATTGTGTATTTTGAGAAAGTGCAAATGGCCTATAATTTTTTAGGAAAAAGATAAATGGGCCGCATGGACGCTACATTATATGTTCACCCAGCCCAGCTAATGGACTGTAACTCTAAAAAAAAGAGATCAAATTGAATGTAAATTCTACCCTGAAAAAAAACTGTAAATTCTGAAAAAATGGGTTGAATACGTGCCACATTTTTGGAGGCTGAAATGTGGGCCAATAGGTCGAAGCCAACGCAAGTCGTTGTCAACTTAGTCAACAAATGATTCTAACATCGTTAGCCGTTGGATTTACATCCAACGACCGACATCCATCTTCAATCTCTCGTCTTCTTCCTCCAGTGCCGCCGGGACCACCTGCTCCCGCCTCCTGCTGCTAGCAGCTCTGCTTAGCACGCTTCGCTGTGAAGCGCTACCCCACCATTGGCCAGGCCATCCCTCCACCCCTCCACACCTCCTGTTCTTCTCCACCGATTGCCGAACCACACCGCACCAGAACCAGTTAACCCTCGTACACCTCTCCGTCTATGACTTTACTCCCGCGTCTTCCCATCGCCGGCTCGTTGTTGTCCGGGGCCTCGTCGTCGTCCACCACCTTGGATGCGCTCGACGCGGATTGGTCAACATGGTCAACGAACGACATCCATCGGAAGTAGACTGTGCTTGGAGAGGCTGACAGCTGGGTCCATGGCCGCACGCAAGGAAATGCCTCCTTATTACGCGCAAAATAATGATTCCTCCACCTGACAGCTAGGACCCACCGAAAGGGCCTCTGTATTTCGTGAAAAAAATGTTCCCCCCGCTGACAGGTCAGACCCACCAGCTATATCTTCACACGCAAGGAAGTGCCTCCTTATTACGCACAAAAAATGAATACCCCCTACTAGCTGGGACCCACCATAGTGGGAGGCTGACTTCTGGGCCTACTAAGTTGACGGGGACGGAGGGCTTTGTCAACTTAGTCAATATGAACGATTCTAGCTCCAGTGACCGTACGATGTCCATCCAACGGCCGTAGTGCTTCTTCAATCTCTGGTCTTCCTGCTCCAGCCGCCCAAACCAGCGCCGGTCATGCCGCATGCTCCTACCTCCCGTAGACGGCTGTGATGCCGCAGAGGCCTCACAGCCTCCTACTGCTCCCACCGCTGGCCAGGCCATCCCTCTACTCACCCACACCCCCTTTTATTCTGCAGCGACGGCGGCCTCACACTGTAGCCGAACCAGTGAACCCTCGTACTCCTCTCCGTGTGGGCATCCACTGCCGCGTCTTCCCCGGCTTCACGTCGTCCCCTTCCTAGGCCTCGACGTTGTCCACTGCCCTGGTGCCCTCGGCGCGGCATGGTCAACATGGTCAAGGACCGACTTCCATCGAATGAGTACTATACGTGGAGAGGCTGACAACTGGGTCCACGGCAGCGGCAAGGAAGTGCCTCCTTATTACACGCAAAATAATTATTCCTCCACCTAACAGCAGGGACCCACCGGATGGGCCACCGTATTTTGCAAAAACAACGTTTCCCCCCTGACTGCTGGGACCCACCAGCTACATCTTCGCACGCAAGGAAGTGCGTCCATATTACGGGCAAAAGAATGATTCGCCCCCTGACTGCTGGGACCCACCAGCTACATCTTCGCACGCAAGGAAGTGCTTGACAGTCGGGACCCACCTGGTCAAAGCGTACGTAGCGCTGTCATTCTGGTTGCAAACATGTATGTACATACTGGTCGATGTAGAGGCGCGCATGTGTCGTAGTAGAGGCGCGCACGTAGCATGTACACGTACGTATAGCAGCCAGGGTGCAAGAAAGTAAATACGGCCACGTACGTATATACGGGTGGGGTCTTGAATGCCTACTCGCGCATATGTACGGCCAGGGCTCGTGTACATGGCTGAGTAGGAATGGAGAAACTGCATAGTCGTCATGTTCATTGGGAGGCAACGGAAAGCATCATGTTCATCGGGAGGCAACGGAATGCGTGCTATCTATTGGGAGCCAACAGGCTTGGACGGAATAGCCGATGGAAACGAGGCCTGGCGTACCATAGAACGGAGGAAACAGCCTTGTGTTCGACCGGCCACGGTCGAAACGGGATCCTGTTCATCAGGAGGGGTCTGGCGTACCGCAAAACGGAGGAAACGGACTTCTGTTGGACCTCCTACGGTCGAAACGGGGTCCTGTTGATCGGGAGGGGTCTGGCGTACTGCAAATCGGAGGTCCTGTTCATCGGGAGGGGTGTGGCGTACCGCAAAACGGGACTCCATGCACTACTGCAGGATGCTGCTAACGCGACACTACGATCAGAGACCCTTCGAGAAACTGTGTGCGATGCAATAATCACAAACGGTGGTGTTAGAGAACCATCAAAAATGTCCAAAACGTTTGCGATGACGTATGCGTCAAACACGGTTCAGATTTTGGTTCCATGTGCGATGAAGGGCATACGGTTCAGTTCAATTAACTGTTTGCGACGAAGAGGAACAAAAGAAATGGGTAGCCAGATGAAGGCGTGTGTGATACACAGCATACGGTTCACTCGGATGAACTGTTTGTGATGAGGAAGAACAACAGAAACGGACAGCCAGATGAAGGTGTGTGCGATATACGGCATACAGTTCACTCGGATGAACTGTTTGCGTTGAGACAAGAGAAAAAACTGTTCAATATAACAAATACCATAAATATTGCCAGGTTCAAATTCAAAGATTACAATGCCCCAATTCAAACATTGGAAACCGCATCATTTCTGAAAAGGGATCAGCTGCTGACAAGTGTATGGGTTTGACACAATGACTTCCAATTGCTTTGTCGTATGCTCTTCCAATACAAAGTTTGGCATTTTTGGAGGCACTTCCATTCCGCAGTACCTGCCGGCTCTGATAATCATACCATTCATCATTCCTAATTAAATGCGTGTTCAACCTCAGTACACTCAGCACCTTTGCTCTGGCAAGAAAGAACCTAGCGAGTGTAATCTCCGGTAAGGTCCCTCGGTAGGTGTTCAAAGTAATATTCGAGAGATGTAGATCTAGGCATTCGATGTGATTGTCGTTATAAACATTATCCACCTCTGGGCCTATTATTATCTGCAAAAGAAGAGAACATGTTAGTGCCTACATGTAGTTTTGAACACTTCTACACACCCATTTGGTTTGCAGGATTTGTAAAATGCACCAACGTGCCATCTTCGATCTGGCATGATTAACATGGGCATTTGATTACAATCTAGAAACATGTAGCCTTCTTCACAAGAGGTTGGATTGGATGAAAAATGAAGGAAATATGCCCTAGAGGCAATAATAAATTTATTATTTATTTCCTTATATCATGATAAATGTTTATTATTCATGCTAGAATTGTATTAACCGGAAACATAATACATGTGTGAATACATAGACAAACATAGTGTCACTAGTATGCCTCTACTTGACTAGCTCGTTAATCAAAGATGGTTAAGTTTCCTAACCATAGACATGAGTTGTCATTTCATTAACGGGATCACATCATTAGGAGAATGATGTGATTGACTTGACCCATTCCGTTACCTTAGCACTTGATCGTTTAGTATGTTGCTATTGCTTTCTTCATGACTTATACATGTTCGTATGACTATGAGATTATGCAACTCCCATTTACCGGAGGAATACTTTGTGTGCTACCAAACGTCACAACGTAACTGGGTGATTATAAAGGAGCTCTATAGGTGTCTCCGAAGGTACTTGTTGGGTTGGCGTATTTCGAGATTAGGATTTGTCACTCCGATTGTCGGAGAGGTATCTCTGGGCCCACTCGGTAATGCACATCACTTAAAGCCTTGCAAGCAATGCAACTAATGAGTTAGTTGTGAGATGATGTATTATGGAACGAGTAAAGAGACTTGCCGGTAACGAGATTGAACTAGATATTGAGATACCGACGATCGAATCTCGGGCAAGTAACATACCGATGACAAAGGGAACAACGTATGTTGTTATGCGGCTTGACCGATAAAGATCTTCATAGAATATGTGGGAGCCAATATGGGCATCCAGGTCCCGCTATTGGTTATTGACTGGAGACATGTCTCGGTCATGTCTACATAGTTCTCGAACCCGTAGGGTCCGCATGCTTAACGTTTCGTTGACGATATAGTATTATATGAGTTATGTATGTTGGTGACCGAATGTTGTTCGGAGTCCAAGATGAGATCATGGACGTGACGAGGAACTCCGGAATGGTCCGGAGATAAAGTTTGATATATGGGATAATAGTGTTTGATCTCCGGAAGGGTTCCGGAATTCACCGGAAGGGGTTCCGGATGTTTCCCGAAATGTTTGGGTACGAGAACACGTTATTTGGGCCAAAGGGGAAAGCCCACAAGGTTTTTGGAAAGCGCAAAAGGAAGTTTTGTGGAGTCCAGGGGCCAGACGCCAGGGTCCCTGGCGTCTGGGTCCAGACGCCGGGAACCCTGGCGTCTGTCCCTGGAGTCCGATAAGGACTCTTGCCTTTCGAGTGAAACCGACTTTGTGGAGGCTTTTACTCCAAGTTTCGACCCCAAGGCTCAACATATAAATATAGGGGTAGGGCTAGCACCAAAGACACATCAAGAAACACCAAGCCGTGTGCCGGCAACCCCGTCCCCTCTAGTTTATCCTCCATCATAGTTTCCTTAGTTCTTAGGCGAAGCCCTGCGGAGATTGTTCTTCACCAACACCGTCACCACGCCGTCGTGCTGCCGGAACTCATCTACTACTTCACCCGTCTTGCTGGATCGAGAAGGCGAGGACGTCATCGAGCTGAACGTGTGCAGAACTCGGAGGTGTCGTGCGTTTGATACTTGGATCAGTCGGATCGTGAAGACGTACGACTACATCAACCGCGTTGACAAATGCTTCCGCTTAGCGATCTTCAAGGGTATGAAGATACACTCCCCCTCTCGTTGCTATGCATCACCATGATCTTGCGTGTGCGTAGGAATTTTTTTGAAATTACTATGTTCCCCAACAGTGGCATCCGAGCCAGGTTTTATGCGTAGATGTCATATGCACAAGTAGAACACAAGTGAGTTGTGGGCGATACAAGTCATACTGCTTACCAGCATGTCATACTTTGGTTCAGCGGTATTGTGAGATGAAGCGGCCCGGACCAACATTACGCGTACGCTTACGCGAGACTGGTTTCACCATTACGAGCACTCGTTGCTTAAAGGTGACTGGCGGGTGTCTGTCTCTCTCACTTTAGTTGAACCGAGTGTGGCTACGCCCGGTCCTTGCGAAGGTTAAAACAACACTAACTTGACGAACTATCATTGTGGTTTTGATGCGTAGGTAAGAACGGTTCTTGCTAAGCCCGTAGCAGCCACGTAATATTTGCAACAACAAAGTAGAGGATGTCTAACTTGTTTTTGCAGGGCATGTTGTGATGTGATATGGTCAAGACGTGATGCTATATTTTATTGTATGAGATGATCATGTTTTGTAACCGAAGTTATCGGCAGCTGGCAGGAGCCATATGGTTGTCGCTTTATTGTATGAAATGCAAACGCCCTGTAATTGCTTTACTTTATCACTAAGCGGTAGAGATAGTCGTAGAAGCAATAGATGGCGTAACGACAATGATGCTACGATGGAGATCAATGTGTCACGCCGGCGACGATGGTGATCACGACGGTGCTTCAGAGATGAGATCACAAGCACAAGATGATGATGGCCATATCATATCACTTATATTGATTGCATGTGATGTTTATCCTTTATGCATCTTATTTTGCTTTGATTGACGGTAGCGTTATAAGATGATCTCTCACTAATTATCAAGAAGTGTTCTCCCTGAGTATGCACCGATGTGAAAGTTCTTCGTGCTGAGACACCATGTGATGATCGGGTGTGATAGGCTCTACGTTCAAATACAACGGGTGCAAAACTATTGCACACGTGGAATACCCAGGTTAAACTTGATGAGCCTAGCATATACAGATATGGCCTCGGAACACGGAGACCGAAAGGTCGAGCGTGAATCATACAGTAGATATGATCAACATAGTGATGTTCACCATTGAAAACTACTGCATCTCACATGATGATCGGACATGGTTTAGTTGATTTGGATCACTTGATCACTTAGATGACTAGAGAGATGTCAGTCTTAGTGGGAGTTCTTTAAGTAATATGATTAATTGAACTTAAATTTATCATGAACTTAGTCCTGGTAGTATTTTGCAAATTATGTTGTAGATCAATAGCTTGTGTTGTTGCTTTCATATGTTTATTTTGATATGTTCCTAGAGAAAAATTGTGTTGAAAGATGTTAGTAGCAATGATGCGGAGTGGATACGTGATCTGAGGTTTATCCTCATTGCTGCACAGAAGAATTATGTCCTTAATGCACCACTAGGTGACAGACCTATTGCAGGAGCAGATGTAGACGTTATGAACGTTTGGCTAGCTCAATATGATGACTACTTAATAGTTTAGTGCACCATGCTTAATGGCTTAGAATCGGGACTTCAAAGACGTTTTGAACGTCATGGACCATATGAGATGTTCCAGGAATTGAAGTTAATATTTCAAGCAAATACCCGAGTTGAGAGATATGAAGTCTCCAACAAGTTCTATATCTAAAAGATGGATGAGAATCGCTCAACTAGTGAGCATGTGCTCAGACTGTCTGGGTACTACAATCGCTTGAATCAAGTGGGAGTTAATCTTCCATATAAGATAGTGATTGACAGAGTTCTCTAGTCACCATCACCAAGTTACTAGAACTTCGTGATGAACTATATTATGCAAGGGATGACGAAAACGATTCCCAAGCTCTTCGTGATGTTGAAATCGATGAAGGTAGAAATCAAGAAAGAGCATCAAGTGTTGATGATTGTCAAGAACACTAGTTTCCAGAAAAGGGCAAAGCGAAAGAAAGGGAACTTCAAGTAGAATGACAAGCAAGTTGTCACTCCCGCGAAGAAGCTCAAAGCTGGACCAAAACCTAAAACTGAGTGCTTACACTTCAAAGGAAATTGTCACTGGAAGCGGAAATGCCCTGAATATTTGGTGGATAAGAAGGATGGCAAAGTGAACAAGAGTATATTTGATATACAGGTGTTTGATGTGTGCCTTGCTAGTGTTTATAGTAGCCCCTAAGTATTTGATACTTGTTCGATTGCTAAGATTAGTAACTCAAAATAGGAGTTACATAATAAACAGAGACTAGTTGAGGGGAAGTGACGATGAGTGTTGGAAATAGTTCCAAGATTGATATGATCATCATCACACACTCCCTATACTTTCGGCATTAGTGTTAAACCTAAATAAATGTTATTTGGCGTTTGCGTTGAGCATGAATATGATTTGATCATGTTTATTGCAATACAGTTATTCATTTAAAGTCAGAGAATAATTGTTGTTATATTTACATGAATAAAACCTTCGATGGCTATACACCCAATGAAAATAGTTTGTTGGATCTCGATCGTAGTGATACACATATTCATAATATTGATGCCAAAAGATACAAAGTTAACAATGATAGTGCAACTTATTTGTGGCACTGCCGTTTGGGTCATATCAGTGTAAAGCGCATGAAGAAACTCCATAAAGATGGATTTTCGGAATCACTTGGTTATGAATCATTTGATGCTTGCGAACCGTGCGTTTTGGGCAAGATGACTAAAACTCCGTTCTCCGGAACAATGGAACAAGCTACTGACTTTTTGGAAATAATACATGCCGATGTATGCGATCCAATGAGTGTTGATGCTCGTGCCAAGAATCGTTATTTTCTAACCTTCACAAGATGATTTGAGCAGATATGGGTATATCTACTTGATGAAACATAAGTCTGAAATAGTTGAAAGGTTCATAGAATTTCAGGGTGAAGTGGAAAAATCATCGTAACAAGAAAATAAAGTTTCAGCGATCTAGTCGCGGAGACGAATATTTGAGTTACGAGTTTGGTCTTCAATTAAAACAATGTGAAATAGTTTCATAGCTCACGCCACCTGGAACACCACAACATTATGGTGTGTCTGAACGTCGTAACCGCACTTTATTGCATATGGTGCGATCTATGATGTATCTTACCGATTTACCACTATCGTTTTGGGGTTATGCATTAGAGATAGTTGCATTCACTTTAAATAGGGCACCATCAAAATCCGTTTGAGACGACGCCTTATGAACTATGGTTTCGCAAGAAACCAAAGTTGTCGTTTCTTAAAGTTTGGGACTGCGATGCTTATGTGAAAAAGTTTCAACCTGATAAGCTCGAACCCAAATCGGAGAAGTGCATCTTCATAGAATACCCAAAGGAAACCGTTGGGTACACCTTCTATCACAGATCCGAAGGCAAGATATTCGTTGCTAAAAATGGATCCTTTCTAGAGAAGGAGTTTCTCTCGAAAGAAGTGAGTGGGAGGAAAGTAGAACTTGATGAGGTAACTGTACATGCTCCCTTATTTGAAAGTGGTTCATCACAGAAACCGGTTCCTGTGATGTCTACACCAATTAGTGAGGAAGTTAATGATGATGATCATGAAACTTCAGATCAAGTTGTTACTGAACCTCGTAGGTCAAACAGAGTAAGATCCGCACCAGAGTGGTACGGTAATTCTGTTCTGGAAGTTATGTTACTAGACCATGACGAACCTACGAACTATGAGGAAGCGATGGTGAGCCCAGATTCCGCAAAATGGCTTGAGGCCATGAAATCTAAGATGGGATCCATGTATGAGAACAAAGTGTGGACTTTGGTTGACTTGCCCGATGATCGGCAAGCCATTGAGAATAAATGGATCTTCAAGAAGAAGACTGACGCTGACGGCAATGTTACTGTCTATAAAGCTTGACTTGTTGCGAAAGGTTTTCGACAAGTTCAAAGGATTGACTACGATGAGACTTTCTCACCCGTAGCGATGCTTAAGTCTGTCCGAATCATGTTAGCAATTGCCGCATTTTATGATTATGAAATTTGGCAAATGGATGTCAAAACTGCATTCCTGAATGGATTTCTAGAAGAAGAGTTGTATATGATGCAACCAGAAGGTTTTGTCGATCCAAAGGGAGCTAACAAAGTGTGCAAGCTCCAGCGATCCATTTATGGACTGGTGCAAGCCTCTCGGAGTTGGAATAAACGCTTTGATAGTGTGATCAAAGCATTTGGTTTTATACAGACTTTTGGAGAAGACTGTATTTACAAGAAAGTGAGTGGGAGCACTACAGCATTTCTGATAAGTATATGTGAATGACATATTGCTGATTGGAAATAATGTAGAATTATTCTGCAAAGCATAAAGGAGTGTTTGAAAGGAGTTTTTCAAAGAAAGACCTCAGTAAAGCTACTTACATATTGAGCATCAAGATCTATTGAGATAGATCAAGACGCTTGATAAGATTTCCAATGAGTACATACCTTGACAAGATATTGAAGTAGTTCAAAATGGAATAGTCAAAGAAAGAGTTCTTGCCTGTGTTGCAAAGGTATGAAATTGAGTAAGACTCAAATCCCGACCACGGCAGAAAATAGAAAGAGAATGAAAGTCATTCCCTATGCATCAGTCATAGGTTCTATAAAAGTATGCCATGCTATGGACCAGACCTATTGTATACTCTTCCCTGGTTTGGCAAGGGAGTACAATAGTGATCTAGGAATATATCACTGGACATTGGTCAAAATTATCCTTAGTAGAATAAGGATATGTTTCTCAATTATGGAGGTGACAAAAGGTTCGTCGTAAAGGTTACGTCGATACAAGTTTTGGCACTGATCCAGATGACTCTAAGTCTTAATCTGGATACATATTAAAAGTGGGAGCAATTAGCTAGAGTAGCTCCGTGCAGAGCATTGTAGACATATAATATTTGCAAAATACATACGACTCTGAATGTGACAGACCCGTTGACTAAACTTCTCTCACGAGCAAAACATGATCATACCTTAGTACTCTTTGGTTGTTAATCACATAACGATGTGAACTAGATTATTGACTCTAGTAACCCTTTGGGTGTTGATCACATGACGATGTGAACTATGGGTATTAATCACATACAGATGTGAATATTGGTGTTAAATCACATGGCGATGTGAACTAGATTATTGACTCTAGTGCAAGTGGGAGACTGAAGGAAATATGCCCTAGAGGCAATAATAAAGTTATTATTTATTTCTTTATATCATGATAAATGTTTATTATTCATGCTAGAATTGTATTAACTGGAAACATAATACATGTGTGAATACATAGACAAACATAGTGTCACTAGTATGCCTCTACTTGACTAGCTTGTTAATCAAGGATGGTTAAGTTTCCTAACCATAGACATGAGTTGTCATTTGATTAACGGGATCACATCATTAGGAGAATGATGTGATTGACTTGACCCATTCCGTTAGCTTAGCACTTGATCGTTTACTATGTTGCTATTGCTTTCTTCATGACTTATACATGTTCCTATGACTATGAGATTATGCAACTCCCGTTTACCGGAGGAACACTTTGTGTGCTACCAAACGTCACAACGTAACTGGGTGATTATAAAGGAGCTCTACAGGTGTCTCCGAAGGTACTTGTTGGGTTGGCATATTTCGAGATTAGGATTTGTCACTCCGATTGTCGGAGAGGTATCTCTGGGCCCACTCGGTAATGCACATCACTTAAAGCCTTGCAAGCATTGCAACTAATGAGTTAGTTGTGAGATGATGTATTATGGAACGAGTAAAGAGACTTGCCGGTAACGAGATTGAACTAGATATTGAGATACCGACGATCGAATCTCGGGCAAGTAACATATCGATGACAAAGGGAACAACGTATGTTGTTATGCGGTTTGACCAATAAAGATCTTCGTAGAATATGTGGGAGCCAATATGGGCATCTAGGTCCCACTATTGGTTATTGACCGGAGACGTGTCTCAGCCATGTCTACATAGTTCTCGAACCCGTAGGGTCCGCACGCTTAACATTTCATTGACGATATAGTATTATATGAGTTATGTATGTTGGTGACAGAATGTTGTTCAGAGTCCCAGATGAGATCATGGACATGACGAGGAACTCCGGGATGGTCCGGAGATAAAGTTGGATATATGGGATAATAGTGTTTGATCTCCGGAAGGGGTTCCGGATGTTTCCCAAAATGTTTGGGTACGAGAACACATTATTTGGGCCAAAGGGGAAAGTCCACAAGGTTTTTGGAAAGCGCAAAAGGAAGTTTTGCAGAGTCCAGGGGCCAGACGCCAGGGTCCCTGGCGTTTGGGTCCAAACGCCGGGAACCCTGGCGTCTGGCCCTGGAGTCCGAGAAGGACTCTTGCATTTCGGGTGAAACCGACTTTGTGGAGGCTTTTACTCCAAGTTTCGACCCCAAGGCTCCACATGTAAATAGAGGGGTAGGGCTAGCACCAAAGACACATCAAGAAACACCAAGCCGTGTGCCGGCAACCCCGTCCCCTCTAGTTTATCCTCTGTCATAGTTTTCGTAGTGCTTAGGCGAAGCCCTGCGGAGATTGTTCTTCACCAACACCGTCACCACACCGTCGTGCTGCCGGAACTCATCTACTACTTCGCCCGTCTTGCTAGATCGAGAAGGCGAGGATGTCATCGAGCTGAATGTGTGCAGAACTCGGAGGTGCCGTGCGTTCGGTACTTGGATCGGTCGGATCGTGAAGACGTATGACTACATCAACCGCGTTGACAAACGCTTCCGCTTAGCGATCTTCAAGGGTATGAAGATACACTCCCCCTCTCGTTGCTATGCATCACCATGATCTTGCGTGTGCGTAGGAATTTTTTTGATATTACTACGTTCCCCAACAAAAAATTCCCTAAGAAAACTAGTACAGATGAATCCAAAGTAGAAATGCTTATGGACGATTGTAACCATATGAATGAAGCAACCAATATGGGGTGGGAGTGTATGTCCTAAAATCCTCCAAAATTCCTTCAGAAATCGTACTACATTGTCATTGTAAACTTGGGAAAAGGTGCAAAAAATTGAACTCCCCTATGGTTAACATTTAACAGGAAAGGAACATCACCTCGATATACAGCTTCTTCAGGCACGGAAAGCATCTCAGACAACTGACAACTTGGTCCAGGTTGGGCTGACAGATTCTATTTCCAAGACCTTCACTATGCCTAGAGTCTGGGTGAAGCTTCGCTGGATGACAGACGAACATATATCTTCAAAACTAGAAATAACATTGATATCAAGAAGGAGAGGTATAAGGGACTGTTGTACCTGAAAGTTGTATTATTTGACAGACAAGTAGCCCACCACTTTCAATTTCGGTGCAGAAATGACATTGATTCTTGTTGGACCTTGTTGATCAACTACAAGTAATCTCTCAAGTGAAGGTGTGTCCTGGATGACCATATTGTGGTTCACATTTTGTGATCTCTCATTGCAGCACCAGCAACACACATAAATAGTCCGGAGAGTCCTGGAGGTGATGTGCAACGTACTCGACCAATTCATTGCCTGAAGACGAAGGAACTCGAGTGTAGTATAGCCGTGGAGCAGGCGCTCCATGTCATCCATTGGGATGCGGACAGTGACGAGATCGAGGTGCTTCGGTCATGGTAGAAAAAGAGCGGGCGCGTCATTAAGGGGGGATGGCAGTTCATGAACTTGGCGAGGCACAGCGTGGGCGCGAAGCGGAGCACGGACGTTGGCAGCAAGCGCATATGCCCATCATTAAAACTGAGCTTCTCGAGATGTTCTATGGCGGAGAATCCGAACCACTCGTCAAGTTTGGCTCGGTCCTTGCCATTGGAACGGAACTTGCCCGTGATAATGCCTTTTATTGGGCCATGGTGACTGCCAAGGATCTGGGAGAACGCATCCAAGCTTTGGCGATAGCAATGGCAGAGCTTGTGGGCGTCGAGGAGGTCGACAGGGTTGAGGAGCCATAGGGGGCTCCACCGCCGGGAAAGGATGGTTGTCCTCGCCCGATATTTGATTGGGAGGAGGGATATGATGACTATCAACATATCATCGGGGAGGTTGTTGATGAAATCTAGGCCTGCTGGAGTCGCTTGCGGTTCTCTCTCGACCCACCTCTGCTTGTTACGAGCCTCGTTCTCCACCTCGGCAGCGACGGAAACCTCTATCTCCATATTCACGCCGTGCTCCGGTGCTTCAGCAGCCCCGGTGTTACCACTCCCTCCGATGGTGCGCTTCGGCGGCATCCTCGTACACTGACGGCTTTGAGGACTCAGAGCAACATCGAGGATGCGGGCAGAGAGAGAGGAATTGTATATGTGGCGACGATGGGGGGGGGGGGGTGCGGCCGCTCGGCGGCGCCATTAATATAGACCAGTGGGAGCGAGGTGGTCGGCGGTCCAAGGTTGTCTCGCTTCCCGGTGAGAACCACTTCTTAATCTCTAGTATGAATGAAATATATGCTTAGTTACTGAATTTTAGTTGCAAAAAATAGATAGTGTTATTGATTTTTAGCTGCATATTTTTACAAATCGCAGTGTCTCTTGGCTTAGCGCCGAAGTCTAGCTTTAATTTGCATACCGTAATCTGAACCGTTTGCGTTGAAGAGATGCACAGATCCTGCGTTGAATAGCTTGTACGCTTCCCGGTGGGCCTGCACGCTGGACTGCGCTCGCATGCCTCCTGTTCAGTCAAGCAGCTGTCCACACGGCACCTCCTATAGCCATTAAAACCAAGACATGTGGTGTCACGTGAATGGTTAACAGAACGCACATGGTTTGAATTATACAAACATTTGAGATATTAAAGTGGCAGCTACTTTTTCAAAATGCCTTTGTTGGCTGTCATTATTCGAGTGTGCCTTCTCTCAAAATGGACACGAAAAATACCACAGCATGTCGGGTGCCATTCCATGATAGCATGCCAAGTTTCATGAATTTCAGACGAGTTTTAGATTTACTAGAATTTAAAATCAAAGTATCTCAACGTTTTGCCGGGAATCAACGATGCCCGTGTGTTTGAAATTCATTCCCATTTCTTGCATGGTACAGCATGCACCCAAGGATATAGATTTGATTTTTCAACCAATTTATATGCACTGGAGCATGTGCATGTAGTTCAAATTTGAATTATGCACATAAATGCATTGAAAACTCAGTTAATGCATAATAATGTCCAAAGGAACCCCGAAAAATCACAAAAATTGACACAACGCTCCTGTTGTTCTATGTTGACACGAGAAAAAATTTGAAAGCAATAAGAGGCAATGGATATCATTTCGTCCCCAAAGGTGGGACGTTCCCCATCGAAACCATCATGCTTGTTGTGATAAGCTCTGGTTTGTCAGAAGCATATACCCAAACTTGCCCCAAATGGGACAATGTTTTTACCACGACATGTTGATGCCGCTCCATGATACCATGCCAAGTTTCATGAATTTCACACGAGTTTTGGATTTACTAGAATTTAAAAACAAAGTATCTCAATGTTTTGCTGGGAATCAACGGTGCCCTGGTGTTTGAAATTCGTTCCCATTAAATGAAGAAAGAGAGGATTAAGTATCATATCATGAAACCGTGTGTCATAATAAATGCTATATGTGCTACTATGGCCCTGTTTGGTTCATAAGTCATAGGACTTTCTATAGTCCCAACTAAAAAGTCCCTAGTCCCTAAAAAGTCCATCCCTATTTGTTTCCAGGGACTAAAAGTCCCTAGACCCTCCCTAGAGGTTATTAAATGACCATGTTACCCCTAGTATATAGAAAAATAACAACCAAACATGGGGCGGCGGGGCAATGGGTGCAGTGAGGGGCATTGTTGGAAAAGTTGCAAAAAAGATCTCCTTGAGAATCTTCTTCATTTAGTCCCAAAAAACAACTTTTAGTCCCAATAGTCCCTCTTGTCTGGTTAAAAAGTCTCTAAGAGGGACTTTTTCTAGTCCCTACACCAAAAAGTCTCTGGAAACAAACACCCCCTATGTGTCATGCATGATACGAGTATATGATCGATACTCCCTTCGTCCGGGTTTATTAGGCCTAAAGACAACTTCTCATAGACCAAGACACATAGTAATTTGCTCACATTAATTATTCCATTCCACTCCCAATGCACTCTCTCACATGCATGCAACCAATGAAAAAGCATGCATGAAGTGTATTAATTTTCCAACCATGGCACCAACAACAATGGCTTTCAATGCAACCAATGAAAGGGACATGCATGCTGGTGTTGCTGAGAGGCCTAATAAACCCGGACGGAGGGAGTACTAGCTAGCTACCTTTGTAATACGCGCATAGTATCATAAGTTAGACTACGTATACCCACAGTGGGAGTAACATAGGTAGTAACATCACAGATATCTAGATAAAATAGATGATGTGGCAAGCAATAAATGAAGAAAGAGAGGCATGTGGTAACATAGCTAGTTACTAATTAAGACTAGCCACAATGCATAGTAACATACACTAGTAACATACACATATCTCTAGACTATGTTACTACCTTCATAGTGGGTAGTAACATAAGTGTGGTGTCATGCATGCAAAGCTTCATTTATTAGGTTATAGACTCATAGTGCATTGAGACATGTGATGTTACGATAACTAGCCAAGTTACTCAAACTACCTCTCCTCATTAAATCATTGCCACATAAGCATATTTGCTTAGTTGGACTTGATGTTACTCCTGAAGTTACTCCCATTGTGGCTAGTCTAATAGTATGAGTAACATCACACATATCAAGGCAAGGTGAGTCTATAGCTTAATAAAAGAAGTGTTGCGCATGTTACCACACATATGTTACTCCCCACTATAGAGGTAGTAACACGGAGTAGTAACATGGGCATGTTACACTACCCATTGTGGCTAGTCTTACTATCTTAGGTTGCCTTATTAATTGCCATGCATGACACAAAGTAGTACACCATTTAATATGTGATACATTATATCATGATATGATACCCGACCCACACCCTCTCTTTCCTCATTTAACTGTGTGCCACATCATCCAAAAAGTCTAGTTGGCATGCATATGATGCCGCTTGATACTCCCATTACGACCAACCTTAGGGGTGGCCATAGTGGGGGTATCATAGCCGGTATCATGCACTTGAGAATAGCAAATAGGATGATGCGTGGCAATAAAGAAGCAGTAACATATATAGATACTGTAACATATATAATATAAATGTTATACTACTTTGTGTCATGCACATGGCCATAAGTACGGTCATCGATGGTATATATATACTAGCTCTATGCTACTATATATATGCACTATATAAGAAGGTACGTACATAGTATCATACACTATATAGTATCATATGCATGATACTATAGTATATATGATACTTCCCTACTATACAAAGGCTAGCCATAGTGGTGGTATATATAAAAAATTTGGAGGCGAAACTATGAACTCATGTTTTCATTCAAACAAAAAAATGATGTTAGTTAATGTAAATGTTTTCAAATAGCACACGGTTCACTCATGAAAGCCGCGTGTCCAATAAACCGTGGCCGATGCCCCCCTGCCACGCGCGCGATCTAAGTCGTGTGTTCTGATTGGCCAGAATCCAAATCCCAAGGATCGTACGTCTGCACCATTGGATGCTCCCAGATCGAACGGCGATCCTCATCCCTTTCGATAGCAGATGCAGTTCGGGTTGTGATTTTTTTTATGCGGTTCCTCCTCCGACGACGACTCCTTCACCACCCGGTTATGATGTTAGTTAATGTAAATGTCTTCAAATAGCACACGGTTCACTCACGAAAGTCGTGTGCCTACCAAACCATGGCCGATGCCCCCCCCCTTGCTGCGCGTGCGATCTTAGTCGTGTGTTCTGATTGGCCAGAACCCAAACCCCACGGATCGTACGTCTGCACTGTTGGATGCTTACATATCAAATAGCAATCCTCATCCCATTCGACAGGAAATGCAGTCCGCCTAGGAATTGATTTATATGCCAAAATGCACGGTAAATGCCAAGAAATGGCTTACATATAGCATGCGAGACCTGAAATGCGCCAGCAAATCAAACCCGTGGTATAATGGTGATTGCTTAACATGGGAAAAATTTAGAGGCGAAATGATGAACTCACGTCTTCATTTCAAAATTAGTACGTCTGCATTTCAAACTAAATTTTTCTCCTTGTGCACATGAGCGCTTAGAGGCAACCGTTTGCATAGGCCTTTCCGCGCGACGACCGGGGATATTTTCCACCCTTTTCACCTAGGCCACCAACAACACCCACGGCCCGCCCGCGTTTCACTCAACTAGTCCACCCATTCTCCATCGTCAGCTCCCCCACCCCCAGATCCACATCAGAACCCTCTCCGGCGCCGGCGTGCTCACCCCGGCCATGTGTCCGCTCTTCGGCGTCAAGCCTACCTCCACTGCCATTCCCAACACGCGGCTGCCCGCACGTCGCCATCTTCGTTTGTTTGCCAGCCACCGTTGAGCATATCGATGCTGTAATCCTCGCCTCTCCTGTGGTCCGGCCGGGTTTGCATTAAGAAGCCTGTTATTTATTGCTCTCCATCGCGGTGAGGCATATTTCCTTGCAATCCTTCTTCCTATTTCATTCCGTATGTTCCCAAATTGTCTATAAAATAACGGAGAGCGTATATATGTTAATTATCGACCTTCCTAACTAGTACATATAAGTTGTATTTGTTCCAATAAGTTACTACCGATTTACAGATCGCGGGCGCCCAAGTCACACAAACTTAACAAATTAGCCGTACATTTTCTAAATTATTGCATGACATGTTTAGAAAGCTTGATACCAAGTTGTTAGTTTTATGCTTATCCTCCTTTCCTGAGTTTCGCATGTGTTCTCTGTAGATGCCGAATAGCAACGACAGCACTCATGCTTCAGGCGATGTATCGTCATCTAACTCCAACAACCCTATGTCTTCAGAAGATGGTGAGGGATCAAGTAACCTTGAACGGGATAGAGCTGCAGCAATTACCCTTCCAGTCAGGACACGGAGGTACGATCCAAGGAAGCCCACACACCAGCCTAAAGGTGTATATGAGGTAACTGAGATCGATATAAAGTCTTGGGCTCCAACTAAACCAGATAAAGCACACATGAGGGTCAGGAGTGTGTGTGGATTTGTTGGCAGGGCAAGGCTCAACATAAATCTGCCAGGGTTTCAGAAGGCTGACACAGAAACATGGCGACGGATAGTCCGAGAGATCATGGATCACTTCAATGTTCCAGAGCAGTGGAGAATGCAGGTGGAACATGCTGCACTGAAGAAGGCTAGGATGCTTGGAGAAACTGGAAGCATGTGTTGTACAAGAAGTACTTGAGTGAAGGCAAGGACCTAATCCTTGCATACCCCTAAATTACAAAGGCAGACTGGGCAGAATTCAAAAGGGTCAGGGCAACTAAAGAGTTTGTTGAGAAGAGTTTCAAGCAATCAGAACTTCAGAAGAAGAACACACACACACCCACTGTATGGGTGTGGCAGGATACTACGGCATGAAACCCATAAGGGACCAGGAGGACAAAGAAGCAGTAGCGGCGGGTGGGGAACCGGCCTTTAGTGAAATCAGGGGCAAACACACCAGAGACTACTTGCGGGCACGTGCAATGAGGCATGATGACAGAACTTATTACTTTAAAAACTCACATGACGAAAAACTGTATCAAGTGATGGTAGAGGCTTCCAAGATCCCTGGAAGGTTCTACAGGAACTCAGGGCCATGTGACATTCTGTCCATTGCTCTAGAAACAAAAGAGCCCCCTGGTCGTGCAAGGGGTATAGGTGTTAATGTCCCGCACAAGAAGGCTTTCACACTCAGCAAAGAAGAGAGGCTCAGCATGAAAAAAGCGAATAGTGAAATGAAGAAGAATGAATTGTATGAAAGGTTGAGGAAGGAAATGTATCTGGCTATTCGAAAGGATGTTGAGAAGTTAATGATGATTGGGAAGACTGTAACACTGATAGATAGCCAGCAGATGAGAGGGGAGGCGGGCATGGAGGATGCTGCTTATTGCACGACAACACATCACAAGAGTAGTTGTGCATCAGCTGACCCCAGCGACACTGAGACTGCAGCTGCTCATGATGATGCTATATCTGATCTATCTAGAATGAAAGACAGACTGAAGGGCGTGCATGAAGGTACATTAAAATGTGCAATAGCCTAGGTTTCCCCACCTTTCTTGGAAGAGGGCCTCTTGTTGGACAATGTGCCATTGAAGTCGGGCTGTGTGAAGTGCTACATGACTAAAGTAAAGCCTGAATTCAATGAATTTGCCCTCAAGAATGTCCTAGGAGACCTTCATGAGCAAAGGACCTTGGGAGAAACACAGTTACATCAGATCCAGTGGCCACAAAAGGAAATCGAGTTCATCGATGAGATCCCTGAAGCCCCGCCAAGAGCAACCAATGTCGCCCCTCAACCGGTGATGCTCTCCTTGCCACAACAGCTCTCGCATGCTTCCCCCAAAGAACCTAATACTCGTAATCTGATGGCTGATGCATCAACCTGTGATCATCTGGCCCGACTTTGTGGTGTACATGCCATGTCATCCTCCGCCCCAAAGCAGAGAGTGGCAAGGCCTACAACTGCTAAAGACGCCACCACTGGTTCAGATGACGGTCGATGAAGCAGCGGGGGGGGGGGGGGGGGGACCGACTGCTCATCAGTCCGTCGGTCCGCAATCGCATGATCTGCATACCAATGCGTCAGCACTTCCTGCTCAGCAAACCAACGTGTTGCCATGGCCTCCTCAGCACACCGACAAGTTGGCACCACCTGTGCAGAAACTTGATATAGCTTCAAGGCATGGTCAGCAGTCCGATGCCTCTGCTCCTACAGCCCAGCAGTCCGTCACAGTAGCGCCGCTAGCCCAGAGATCCGACATAGATAAACCGTTTGCTAAGCAGTCCGTTGAAGCTTCACCGTCTGCTTGGCAGTCTACCTTGCAGGTAACCAGACGTTCTGCCAGAAATGCTTCAAGTACCAAGAAGGAAGTGGCCAAAAAACCTACACCCATGACGAAGCGCGGTGGGAGAGTGAAGAGGAAAGATAATGATTGCCTCTAGCTTAAAGCAGTCATCGCCCAGAACCAAGTTAATAGCAGGTTGTTCAAATCGGGGAGTAATATTATATCTGGCGAGATGGGTGATGAAGAAGTAGAATTGGCGCTTGCTAAAAGTAAAGAAGACGTGCTTGAAGTACACAATTATGTCCATGGCCAGCCATTTCTTGTTGGCGAATACTTTGATGAGTGCAGCTCCAGTTGCCACAAGTTACATGAATATTGCATGGATGAAATGTCAACAGGTCTTCATGGTTTGCTAGTCCACTTCAACAGAGATTATTTCTGACACGATGCTGGTTTATTTGAGTGAGTTTCGAGAACTTACATCTCTTCTTCAACTTCAACGAGCTTGATGCCACTCTTGTTAGATGCCTGATTTTGTAAGTACTTAACAAACTATGATCAAATTCTCCATACAAGGCTATAAATGATAAACAACCAACTGCATTTTATTCCTCTTAGGGGATTGAACGCGCAGAGAAGAAAAATGGATGGTGTGAATTTCATAGATCCTGCATTACCAAATGGCACAACATTACATGGTAAGGACGAACGGGACTGGGCCGTTAACACGGTCGTCTGTATCTTCGAAAACACGTCCCATGCAGAATCATTTCTCTGGCCATATCATGAGAGGTGAGTCAAGTAAACAACCACGCATACACTGATTGTCTTTCAGATTTCGACATAATTCGAAAGTTTATGGCTTTCTTAATATGTAGCCGTCAATGGATATTGGTATTCATTGTTCCAAACAATAACATAGTTTACTACATCGGTTCTCTCAGCGAGTCAACAAATGCTCAGGATCTGACGCATCTTCAGCAATTCATGGATAGGTATTGAATTCTATGATGTTTATACTTAATTTGCATTCATATCTGGTTCAATAATTGATGTTGTCAAAATTCATCTTCATTTGCAGTGTGCTCACATTGTGGAAAACTAAACCAGGGAACCTGTTCAAGAGGGAACTACCTCTGCAGCACGAGGTCATCTCTCCGGTAACACACCGAAATCCGTTAGTTTCGGAAAATTTATCCAATAGTCTGCAAATACCTTTTCTTACGCTAGTCAAATGTTCAAGCTTCTAATTAAACCTCTTTCTATTTTTTCCAAAGAAAAAATAATACATCTAACACCGGTTAGGTTGTTCCTAACAGGACAAATACATGACTAATTCTGTATAAAAAAAGTTAGTGTCCTCGGCAAGAAGCAGGGACTAACCTTTGTGGATAATATGTTTGCGAATTAGTACCAGTAAGTCTATCTTAATTAATATCTTCTACTCCACTCATATGGCACATTCTGATCTTAAAAATACTGCAACTCGTCTTAGAACCGAGGACCCCTGGACAGCTCCCGGCTGGTGAATTGCTGATGGTTCAGAGATTTATCAGCAACTTCTTCCTGAATCACTACATCAATCCCACTGGTGATAATGAAGATTTCAGCATGTGTTCTCCTGAAACATTGAGTAAGAGTTACCGCTAAACATATACACATGGATCCATTGTTTTCCATCTGATGAGGTCTTCGTATTTCGTACACTATGATTAATTATGTAATGCATATATGTGTGGACAAATCATTGGAATTTAGCTACCATATGTTCTTCATGTGGACACTATTTGTTCAATTGAATATTGTAGTGCATTTGTTTTTTGCCTGCTGATTCAAAATGGGATATTCTTGTTTATTTGTTCAATTGAATATTGTGGCCAATTTGCTTTATGCGTGCTGATTCAAAATGGGATATTTTTGTTTATTTGTTCAATTGAATATTGTGGCGAATTTGCCTTTTGCATGCCGATTCAAAATGGAATATTTTTGTTTTAACCTGGCAATTGCTCCGCACACGATTCAACTAAATGAGTGTGTGCGATCCACATCGGAAAGCATACGTCAATCATAGCGGAACCTTCGGTGATACATAGTAGATCGCAAATGATTTGCAGCGCTACTACGTGTGCGTAGGCTCTCCGGAACCGTTTGTGATATCAAGTTATCGCACACGAGAACTCGGAGTAAACCGTGCCCAATGTAAAATACAATCCCAGTCGTAATTTTTTCAGGAAGCGTGTGGGATCCCAAACAAAAAGCACATGTCACTCTAGCCGCAACCGTTGGTGATACAAAACAAATCACAAACGGTCTGCAGCACTTGTATGTGTGCGAAGGGGCTCCTGAACCGTTTGTGATTTAACCTTATTGCAGACAGTAAATGTTGGGAGAACGTGTGCAATGGAGTCTTGCATGGCAGACGGGTTCCACAGAAAACTCGTGTGTGATAGGGCACATATTGCACACAGTTCACATGTTGGCCCGTGTGCCTTGCATACTGTTTCCCAAATAGTTCATTACAACACACCGTTTAGTTTCACTGCATCATTAGAAACGTTTAATCACCGATCCTACAAGTGTGAAAGAATTTAGTGTGTGTTGCATCACACACGATTATGTTTGCAAGGCCTCTGGATCATGGCTCCCTATCCCCGATGGTTTCTGGGTTGTGTGGGAAGGACCCCATATCGCCCACACTCACTAGGCGACGGTTCCAAATGTCGTCGCGGAAAGGGGTTTTAAACCGTTTGTATAGCACCAACGCGTACCAGTGACAGGATATTGTTCATCTCCACCATCGACCTCCTCTAGCCTCCATAGGCTACTGTTCATCCATCGTCGACCTCCTCCAGCCTCCACCTGCGACTGTTCATCCACGGGCTCCTGTTCATCCAGCCTCCACCGCGCGCTCCTCCACCGGCTACTGTTCAACCAGCCCTCTCCATGGGGTCATGTTCAACCACCCCTCCACGGGCTACTGTTCATCCAGCCCTCCACCAGCTACTATTCAACCAGCCCTCCACCAGCTACTATTTAACCTTCCCTCCATGGGGTCATGTTCATCCAGCCCTCCACGGGGTCCTGTTCATCCACACCCAACCGGCTCGATCGATCGGGGTCCTATTCATCCAGCGGCAACACCACGGGGTCCTGTTCATCCAACCCCCACCGGGAACTGTTCATCCAAACCCCCAACAACGCTCACTGTTCATCCAGAGGCATAATCGATCGGCTTCAGTTAGCAGCAGTAGCAAAGGAATCGCTCAATCGCTCGGGTTCAGTAACGCGTAGCCTGCAGTGCAATCGCTCGGGTTCAGTTAGGCAAGCGCATCGCTCGGGTTCAGTTAGAGCCCAACACCTCGCACCCACACGCGTACGTATCTGAGAGAAACGTGCATCGCTCGGCCCCCGACCACCCACCGTAACCGGGAACTCCCCCATATTTTTCTCGCCCTCGCTTCTACCATGGTTTTTTCTGTCATGGACGGCCCAAAGAATGTCATGCAGCTGCTTCTCCGGCCCGCTCAGGACGAAAAGCCCATTTTCTGTCATAATTTTTTGTCATAGAAGTAGGAGCCCACCACATCTATGATGATATCGGGTTTTGTCACAGTTATCGTCATAGAAGTGTCATAAGTATGACAGGAAAAAAATTCGTTCGGCCCAAAATGTCACGGATGTGTATTTTTTTTGTAGTGTAAAGATTACCTCTCAAACTACATGATTGGTGGGCATGCAAAGCTTAAAGTATTTCTACCAGAACATGATTATTATATAGATGTTTCCATGAAGACCGTGAAGGGTGGGCGGTCGGTCATCACAAGGGGTTGTACTAGAGTCGTCTGTGCCTTCTGCATGGAGGAGGGCATAATATGGGCATTCTGCTCCACCTTGTTCAGCAACCAGAATGTATTTCGCCTCTTTCTTTACCGTCTTTAATAGTACAAGTATACAACTATGGTTCATCATTCTTTATTTGGTTCTTATGTAATTCTTGATGTGTACCTATGAATCGAATAATTCATTGGTTGTGTGAACTTGATGGATATGAATAAAGCTATAGCATACATTCAATTTCAATTTCAATTTGATATAGCAACAATTAAATTATGGTGAAATTATGCTCTCCAGGTTGTTACGGCACACACGGTTGGTAAAATACAAACGTTTGTGATGTACACCATAATCCGAGATGGTTCACAGAGAGGAAACATGTGCAAGCGTGCACACAGTTGTTGTTTGCAAAGCGTGTGCGATGTCAGACAATATCACAAACGGTGCTGGCAAACTAATCGTTTGAGATAGTTTCCTTATCGTACACGATTCACAACCATGAACTATTTCTGATGAAGTATGCATCATAAACGTTGCACCACAGAATAGCATGTGCGATAGTTGTCATGTACGACGGTGTTAGGACGGCCCGATGTTTCGTAATCCTATCTGACACTCGTACAATGATTAGCTAATCTTCTTAATTAGTTATTGCATACAATTTGTGAAAATCGAATGTGTGTGATTGTACGCTTATCATAGACGTTATGTAATAGTGAACCGTTAGTGATGGGTCGGGCATCGTAAACGTAGCACCACAGAATACCGACTGTGATGGCAATGCGACCACAAATGAAAAGTAGTACTATAGGGTCCCTATCCCCGATGGTTTCTGGGTCGTGTGGGAAGGACCCCCTAATCGCCCAAACTCACCAGGTGACGGTTCCAAATGTCGTCGTGGAAAGGGGTTTAAAACCGTTTATAGCACCGACGTGTAACAATGAAAAGAACATATTCCCCAACTTTGAACTCACGCTTTTGGATTCTTTTGGCATGCCATATTTTAACTTTTTCTTTAAATAACTTTGCATTTTCATGAGCTTGGGTTCTCCATTCATCTAATGAGCTAATATCAAATAACCTCTTTTCACCAGCAAGTTTGAAATCATAATTGAGTTCCTTAATTGCCCAATATGCTTTATGTTCTAACTCAAGAGGCAAATGACAAGATTTTCCAAAACCATTTTATAAGGAGACATACCCATAGGATTTTTATATGTTGTTCTATAAGCCCAAAGTGCATCATCTAGTTTCTTAGACCAATTCTTCCGGGACCTATTGACAGTATTTTGTAAGATTAATTTTATTTCTCTATTGCTAAGTTCAACTTGACCACTAGACTGAGGATGATAAGTGATGCAATTCTATGGTTAACATCATACTTAGCAAGCATTTTACAGAAAGCACCATGTATAAAGTGTGAACCACCATTAGTCATTAAATATCTAGGGACTCCAAACCTTAGGAAAATGACTTCCTTAAGCATTTTAATAGAGGTGTTGTGATCAACACTACTGGTTGTAATAGCTTCTACCCACTTAGTAACATAATCAGCAACAACTAAAATATGAGTATACCCATTAGAGGAAGGAAAAGACCCCATGAAATCAAATCCCCAAACATCAAATGGTTCAACAACAAGTGAATAATTCATAGGCATTTCTTGACGCTTACCGATATTGCCTATTCTTTGACATTCATCACAAGATAAGACGAACTTACCGGCATCCTTGAAGAGATGTAGACCAATAAAAACCAGATTGCAGTACCTTATGAGCGGTTCTGTCTCCCACGTGATGTCCTCCATAAGCTTCGGAGTGACATTTCCGTAGGATTTGTTTCTATTCATGCTCAAGTACACAACGTCTAGTAATACCATCTACTCCTTCTTTAAGTATTGAACCAGACATGAATGTAAATTAATTTCAACATCATAGAATTCAATACCTATCCATGAATTGTTGAAGATGCGTCAGATCCAGAGTTGACTCTCTGATTGAATCGATGTAGTAAATTGTGTTCTTATTTGGAACAATGAATACCAATATCCAGTGATGGCTACATATTAAGAAAGCCATGAACTTAAGAATTATGTCAAAATCTAAAAGACAATCAGTGCATGCGTGGTTGTTTACTTGACTTACAATTCATGATATGGCCAGAGAAATGATTCTGCATGGGACATATTTTCGAAGAGACGGACGACTGTGTTAACGGCCCAGTCCCGTATGTCCTCACCATGTAATGTTGTGCCATATGCTATTCAGGATCTATGAAATATACACTCTCCCTTTTTCTTCTCTGTGTTCAATCCCCTGAGAGGAATAAAATGCAGTTATTTGTTTATCATTTATAGCCTTGTATGGAGAAGTTGATCAGAGTTTGTTAAGTACTTACAAAATCAAGCATCTAACAAGGGTGGCATCGAGCTCGTTGAAGTAGAAGAAGATATGTAAGTCCTCGGAACTCACATTGATGGAACCAGCATCATGTCGGAAATGATCTCTATTGTAGTGGACTAGCAACTCATGATGACCTGCTGACATTTGATCCATGCAATATTCATGTAACTCATGGCAACAAGAGCTACACTCATCAAAGTATTCGCCAACAAGAAATGGCTGGCCATGGACGTAACTGCATGCTTCAAGTACGTATGATTTACTTTTAGCAATCAACAAATTTACTTCTTCATCATCCATGCTGTCATAAATAATATTACTCCCTGATTCGAACAACCTGCTGTTAATTTGGTTCTGGGCGATGATTGCATTAAGCAAGAGGCAACCATTCTCTTTCCTCTTCACTTTCCCGCCGCGCTTCCTCGTGGTTGTAACCTTTTTGGCCACTACCTTCTTGGTACTTGAAGCATTTTTGGCAGAATGTCTGGTTGGCTGCAAGGTAGACTGCCGAGCAGACGGTGAAGCTTTGATGGACTGCTTAGCAGACGGTTTATCTATGCCGGACCTCTGAGCTAGCGGTGCGACTGTGACGGACTGCTGGGCTGTAGGAGCAGAGGCATCGGACTGCTAACCATGCCTTGAAGCTATGTCAGGTTTCTACACAGGTGGTGCCAACTTGTCGGTGTGCTAAGGAGGCCATGGCAACGCGTTGGTTTGCTGAGCAGGAAGTGCTGACGCATTGGTATGCAGATCATGCAACTGCAGACCGACGGACTGATGAGCAGTTGGTTTTGGACCTACAAACTGCTTAGTAGGTGGTTCCGGAGCATCAGACTGCTTAGCAGTCCGTTCCACCAGGTTGGTCTGCTGACCATGTGCTGCAGTTGGGTCTCCCCCCGCTACTTCAGCGGCCGGCATCTGAACCGGTGGTGCGTCTTCTACAGTTGTATGCCTTGCCACTGGCTGTTTTGGGGCGAAGGATGACATGGCCTGTACTCCACAAAGTTGGGCCGAATGATCACAGGTTGATGCATCAGTCGTTGGATTACGAGTATTAGGTTCTTTAAGGGAAGCATGCGAGAGCTGCTGTGGCAAGGAGAGCGTCACCAGTTGAGGGGCGACATTGTTGCTCTTGGCGGGGCTTCAGGGATCTCATCGATGAACTCTATTTCCTTTCGTGGCCACTAGATGTGATGTAACTGTGTTTCTCCCAAGGTCCTTTGCTCATGAAGGTCTCCTAGGACATTCTTGATGGCAAATTCATTGAATCAAGGCTTTACTTCAGTCACGTAGCACTTCACACAGCCCGACTTCAATGGCACATTGTCCAACAATAGGCCCTCTTCCAAGAAGGGTGGGCAAACCCAGGCTATTGCACATTTTCATGTACCTTCATGCACGCCCTTCAGTCTGTCTTTCATTCTAGATAGATCAGATATAGCATCATCATGAGCAGCTGCAGTCTTAGTGTCGCTAGGGTCAGCTGATGCACAACTACTCTTGTGATGTGTTGTCGTGCAATAAGCAGCATCCTCCATGCCCACCTCCCCTCTCATCTGCTGGCTATCTGTCAGTGTTACAGTCTTCCCAATCATCATTGACTTCTCAACATCCTTTTGAACAGCCGGATACATTTCCTTCCTCAACCTTTCATACAATTCATTCTTATTCATTTCACTCTTCGCTTTTTTCATGTTGAGCCTCTCTTCTTTGCTGAGTGTGAAAGCCTTCTTGTGCGGGACATTAACACCTATACCCCTTGCACAGCCAGGGGGCTCTTTTGTTTCTAGAGCAATGGACAGAATGTCACATGGCCCTGAGTTCCTATAGGACCTTCCAGGGATCTTGGAAGCCTCTACCATCACTTGATACAGTTTTTTGTCGTGTGAGTTTTTAAAGTAATAAGTTCCGTCATCACGCCTCATTGCACGTGCCCGCAAGTAGTCTCTGGCGTGTTCGCCCCTAATTTCACTAAAGGTCGGTTCCCCAACAGCCGCTACTGCTTCTTTGTCCTCCTGGTCCCATATGGGTTTCATGCCGTAGTATCTTGCCACACCCATACGGTGGGGGTGTGTGTTCTTCTTTTGAAGTTCCGATTGCTTGAAACTCTTCTCAGCAACTCTATACCATTCAAGATTACTTGATCCCTCATCATCTGCTGAAGACCTAGGGTTGTCAGAATCAGATGAAGATACATCGCTTGAAGCATGAGTGTTGTCACTGCTATTCGGCATCTATAGAGAACACATGCGAAACTCAGGAACGGAGGATAAGCACAAAACTAACAATTTGGTATCAAGCTTCCTAAACATGTCATGCAATAATTTAGAAAATGTACAGCTAATTTTTTAAGTTTGTGTGACTCAGGCGCCCGCGATCTATAAATCGTCAGTAACTTATTGGAACAAATACAACTTATATATACTAGTTAGGAAGGTAGATAATGAACATATATACACTCTCCGTTATTTTATAGCTAGTTTGGGAACATACGGAACGAAATAGGAAGATGGATTGCAAGGAAATATGACTCACCGCGATGGAGAGCAGTAACTAACAGGCTTCTTAATGCAAACCCGGCCGGACCACACGAGAGGCGAGGGTTACAGCATCGATATGCTCGAGGGTGGCTGGCGAGCAAACGAAGACGGCAAGGCGCGAGCAGCCACGTGTTGTGAACGGCAGTGTAGGTAGGCTTGTCGCCGAAGAGCGGGCACACGGCCGAGGTGAGCATGCCGGCGTCGGAGAGGGTTCTACTATGGATCTGGTGGAGGGGGTGTCGGTGTCAAAACCAGTGGATCTTGGGTAGGGGGTCCCGATCTGTGTGTCTTAGGCTGATGGTAACAGGAAGCAAGGGACACGATGTTTACCCAGGTACGGGCCCTCTCGATGGAGGTAAAACCCTACTTCCTGCTTGATTAATATTGACGATATGAGTAGTACAAGAGTAGATCTACCACGAGATCATGGAGGCTAAACCCTAAAAGCTAGCCTATGGTGATTCTGATTGTAATTGTGATCGGCCTTCTAAGGACCAGCCCCTCCGGTTTATATAGACACCGGAGAGGGCTAGGGTTTACATGGAGTCGGTTACAAGGAAGGAAATACAATATCCGGATTGCCAAGCTTGCCTTCCACGCAAAGGAGAGTCCCATCCGGACACGGGCCGGAGCCTTGAGTCTTGTATCTTCACGCTCCAATAGTCTGGATGATGTATCTAGTCCGGCTGTCCGGATACCCCCTAATCCAGGACTCCCTTAGTAGCCCCTGAACCAGGCTTCAATGATGATGAGTCCGGCGCGCAGTCTTGTCTTCGGCATTGCAAGGCGGGTTCCATCTTCGAATACTCCAAAGTAATTATCGAACATGTAGACCGTGCCCGAATCTGCGAGATGACCCTCACATACTATTGTAGGGAACTTAGCATAAATCTGATCTGCTGGCAATCTTCGTACGCCATGCCCTTGCATCATGGCCCTGTCCAACTCGAACCGGCTTTTCTCACCCTACCCCGACTCGCGTTGCGAGGCAGTTTTATTGGCACGTCCTGCCAAAGCAGAGATCGTGTTCCTCTTATTATGGGATCTTCCATCAATATGGGCGTGCATGACCCCACAACGACCGTTGGTATGACTCCATGTGTTTTTAGATAAGCCTCAAGCGGTCACGCTGAGGACTCTTGATATTCACCCCCTTTATAAAGGGGCCAAGGCCTATGCCTCTTTTCCACCTCCCTTGTGCCTTCTCGCACCTCATGTTCTAACACCCAAGACCTAAGCTCCAGCACCCCAGATCCTCCAATATGTCTGGATCCAACCCTCAAGGCCATTGGGTGGCCTCCTCGATCCAAGAGGAGGACATTGTGAGGCTTAGGGAGGTCGGATATCTGACCATCGACATCTAGCACAGGCTTCCTGCTCCAGTGCAAGTCATCCCTACACTGGAGCCCAATGAGAGCATCGTGTTTGTTCCTCACTTCCTCCGCGGCTTGGGCCTCACCCTCGATCCCTTTGTGAGGGGGCTCATGTTCTATTACGGGTTGGATTTTCATGATCTAGCTCCAGATGCTATCCTCCATATCTCGTCGTTCATCATTGTGTGCGAGGCTTTTGTCCATGTTACTCCGCACTTCGGCTTATGGCTCAAGACCTTCAATGTGAAGCCGAAGATGATTGAGGGGCGACATGCGGAGTGTAGAGGTGCCGTAATAAGCAGGAACGCCGATGCCCCGTGGCCAGAGGGTTCTTTCCCAGAAGTATCCGATGTATGGCAAGGGAGATGGTTTTATGTCACGGCCCCAGAGGCACAAAGTGGGTGGCCGCCCCCGAGTTCCGCTCGGGCCCTCCGTCACAATTGGCGTCATGGACCGACGTAGGACGGAATTGGGGGCCCGCTAGCAATGTTCCAATACTACAGAGCCATATCCGGGAGCTTCTTGAGAGGGACATTAACCTTGTCAGCATAATTCAAGTAATGTTAATCCGACGGATGTTGACGTGCAAACGCCGGCCTCTCCGGATGTGGGAGTTCAATCCAGAGGGTCCGCGGACTATCAAGCACTTCTTCGGCCTGAAGCTCGAAGGGATGTGTAAATTATTCTTTGGACCACAAGTAAAGTGTCCGGACACCACCGAGGATGCAGGCCTAAGCTTCAGTCGCCTAGATGCCCAAGTAAGTAACCTTAAAACCGGACACTTTGTTTTTATTTGTCATAGTCATTATTCTGAAAACCCTCCGTGGCCAGGAATGGCTCAGCAAGGCAGAGAGAATCCGGTGTCCGGCGCCACTTCCCGAAGGCTCGCCTAGTCCAACCGTTGCCAAGATGCTTGGCTGGGTGCTCAGCAAAATACCCTCAGGGAAAGACGAAGGAAAGGATAGTGAAGCCAAACTTCACACACTGCGCATCCGGACCGGGGGAATTGCTTCCTCCCCAAGGGAGGATAGTCGGGGAGGGGAATCGGAAGCCACCTCCACACGCGGGAGGAAAAGGGCCGCCTCCGAAGACATGGAGATGGAGATGCCCAAACAAGGGAAGAAAGTGCCGCTGGGGAACTCTGCCCCGACGGACGTCCTCACCGCGTCATGCCCGCCAACGGGCCAGCCCTCCACCGAGCTGTAAGTTAATCGTTAATTCGAAGGTGCTGTGTTTCTCCTAGATCAATAACCAGGATTCGTCTTTTGTAGTCCGGCTAGCAGCTCTTCTCAACAGAGTTCTTCTTCGGGGGATCTTCCGCCGGAGATGATGGAGAGCGAGACTCCACCCACCTCTCCGCCTCATGAAGCGGGTGACACCGAGGTGTCATCAAGGAGGAGTCCAGACCTGCCGAAGCCAGAGGCTAATACATCAGCCGCCTTGAGCCTAGAGTGTTTGGCTCCCACGGGGGGCAATGAGAAGGGTTTGGCACAGTTTGATGTCTGGCCAGATATACTGACAGGCCTTCTGGAGCAAGCTGCACTGTCGGAGGAGCACCGCTCATGAATGAGCGTGGTGCTTAAGAAGATTTCATCTGCTACAAGTGGTTTGAATGAGGCATTTACAAGCCTACTCAGAGGCTTTGAGGTATGTAGTGCAAAATACACTATTTTTTGGCACGCGCTAGGTGTGCTCCATATGGATAGTAGCCCCTGAGACTCTGGTTGCCCGCCTTAGGCGGCAAACGGAGGATCATTTTGTTTAAGTACTGATTGCGCTGTACATATGTGCAGGTATCTAAGGATCCGGCTGCCGAATAGTCCGTTGAAGTTGCCGAACTAAGGAGGCAAATTGGATCTATTGATGCCGATATCACGCTGGTGAACGAGCGACTGAACGAGTCACAGGTGTGTGCTCTGCTTTCCTTATTATGTTGTCTAGGAAAATATGAGAGTGGCATAATATTAATGCAATATGTTTGGACTGCAGATGGTGCTGCCGTAGAAGCCCTGAGGGAGGAACTTGCACAGGCCAAGGAACAAGCTCGGGTTAGCAATGCGGCTGCCCTAAAGGCGGCCGAAGAATTGAGAGCCGAACAGGCTGCTCATCGCCGAAATGGTTGTGGAGTTGAAAAATGCCGCCGACCGGTATGAACTCCTTGAATAGGAGCATAAGGCTAGTTCGGCCGACCTGAACAAGGCACTTAATGCCACCAAGGAGATGCGGACCGAGGTCAGGGGTGTGCGGGAGGAGCTTCAACAGGCCGGTAAAATCGCGGCTGGGGGCTCCTAGCTACTGCGGACGAAGTTTTTGGATCCGAAGTATGAAGGAAATATGCCCTAGAGGCAATAATAAAGTTATTATTTATTTCCTTATATCATGATAAATGTTTATTATTCATGCTAGAATTGTATTAACCGGAAACATAATACATGTGTGAATACATAGACAAACATAGTATCACTAGTATGCCTCTACTTGACTAGCTCGTTAATCAAAGATGGTTAAGTTTCCTAACCATAGACATGAGTTGTCATTAGATTAACGTGATCACATCATTAGAAGAATGATGTGATTGACTTGACCCATTCCGTTAGCCTAGCACTTGATCGTTTAGTATGTTGCTATTGCTTACTTCATGACTTATACAATGTTCCTACAACTATGAGTTTATGCAACTCCTGTTTATCGGAGGAACACTTTGTGTGCTACCAAACGTCACAACGTAACTGGGTGATTATAAAGGTGCTCTACAGGTGTCTCTGAAGGTACATGTTGGGTTGGCGTATTTCGAGATTAGGTTTTGTCACTCCGATTGTCGGAGAGGTATCTCTGGGCCCTCTCGATAATACACATCACTTAAGCCTTGCAAGCATTGTAACTAATGAGTTAGTTACGGGATGAAGTATTATGGAACGAGTAAAGAGACTTGCCGGTAACGAGATTGAACTAGGTATTGGATACCGACGATCGAATCTCGGGCAAGTAACATACCGATGACAAAGGGAACAATGTATGTTGTTATGCGGTTTGACCGATAAAGATCTTCGTAGAATATGTAGGAGCCAATATGGACATCTAGGTTCCACTATTGGTTATTGACCACAAATAGTTCTAGGTCATGTCTACATAGTTCTCGAACCCGTAGGGTCCGCACGCTTAAGGTTTTGATGACAGTTATATTATGAGTTTATGAGTTTTGATGTACCGAAGGAGTTCGGAGTCCCGGATGAGATCGGGGACATGACGAGGAGTCTCATAATGGTCGAGACGTAAAGATCGATATATTGGACGACTATATTCGGAGTTCGGAAAGGTTCCAAGTGATTCGGGTATTTATCGGAGTACCGGAGAGTTACGGGAATTCGCCGGGGTGAAGTATTGGGCCTTATTGGGCCATACGGGAAAGAGAGAGGGGCTGCCTAGGGCAGGCCGTGCGCCCCCCCATGGCCTTGTCCGAATTGGACTAGGGGGAGGGGCCGCACCCCCTCCTTCCTTCCCTTCTCTCTTCCCCTTCCTTGTCCCCTACTCCTAATACATGGAAGAACTCCTAGTTGGACTAGGAAAGGGGGAATCCTACTCCCGGTGGGAGTAGGACTCCCCTAGGGCACGCCATAGAAGAGGGCCGGCCCTCCCCTCCTCCACTCCTTTATATACGGGGGTAGGGGGCACCCCATAGACACACAAGTTGATCTACGGATCGTTCTTTAGCCGTGTGCGGTGCCCCCCTCCACCATATTGCACCGCGGTCATATCGTCACGGAGTTTAGGCGAAGCCCTGCGCCGGTAGAACATCATCATCTTCACCACACCGTCGTGCTGACGGAACTCATCCCCGACGCTTCGCTGGATTAGAGTCCGGGGGACGTCATCGAGCTGGACGTGTGCTGAACACGGAGGTGCCGTACGTTCGGTGCTTGGATCGGTCGATTCGTGAAGACGTACGACTACATCAACCGCGTTGTCATAACGCTTCCGCTTAACGGTCTACGAGGGTACGTAGACAACATTCTCCCCTCTCGTTGCTATGCCATCACCATGATCTTGCGTGTGCGTAGGAAATTTTTGAAATTACTACGTTCCCCAACAGTGGCATCCGAGCCTAGGTTTTATGCGTTGATGTTATATGCACAAGTAGAACACAAGTGAGTTGTGGGTGATACAAGTCATACTGCTTACCAGCATGTCACACTTTGGTTCGGCGGTATTGTTGGATGAAGCGGCCTGGACCAACATTACGCGTACGCTTACGCGAGACTGGTTTTACCGCCGTGCTTTGCACACAGGTGACTAGCGGGTGTCAATTTCTCCAACTTTAGTTGAACCAAGTGTGGCTACGCCCAGTCCGTGCGAAGGTTAAAACAACACCAACTTGACAAACTATCGTTGTGGTTTTGATGCGTAGGTAAGAACGGTTCTTGCTCAGCCCGTAGCAGCCACGTAAAACTTGCAACAACAAAGTAGAGGACGTCTAACTTGTTTTTGCAGGGCATGTTGTGATGTGATATGGCCAAGACGTGATGCTATATTTTATTGTATGAGATGATCATGTTTTGTAACCGAAGTTATCGGCAACTGGCAGGAGCCATATGGTTGTCGCTTTATTGTATGAAATGCAAACGCCCTGTAATTGCTTTACTTTATCACTAAGCGGTAGCGATAGTCGTAGAAGCAATAGATGGTGTAACGACAACGATGCTACGATGGAGATCAAGGTGTCGCGCCGGTGACGATGGTGATCACGACGGTGCTTCGGAGATGGAGATCACAAGCACAAGATGATGATGGCCATATCATATCACTTATATTGATTGCATGTGATGTTTATCCTTTATGCATCTTATCTTGCTTTGATTGACAGTAGCATTTTAAGATGATCTCTCACTAAAAATTATCAAGAAGTGTTCTCCCTGAGTATGCACCGTTGCCAAAGTTCGTCGTGCCCAGACACCACGTGATGATCGGGTGTGATAAGCTCTGCATCCATCTACAATGGGTGCAAGCCAGTTTTGCACACGCAGAATACTCAGGTTAAACTTGACGAGCCTAGCATATGCAGATATGGCCTCAGAACACGGAGACCGAAAGGTCGAGCGTGAATCATATAGTAGATATGATCAACATAGTGATGTTCACCATTGAAAACTACTCCATCTCACGTGATGATCGGTTATGGTTTAGTTGATTTGGATCACGTGATCACTTAGATGACAAGAGAGATGTCTGTCTAAGTGGGAGTTCTTAAGTAATATGATTAATTGAACTTAAATTTATCATGAACTTAGTCCTCGTAGTATTTTGCAAATTATGTTGTAAGATCAATAGCTTGCGTTGTTGCTTTCATATGTTTATTTTGATATGTTCCTAGAGAAACTGTGTTGAAAGATGTTAGTAGCAATGATGCGGATTGGATCCGTGATCTGAGGTTTATCCTCATTGCTGCATAGAAGAATTATGTTCTTAATGCACCGCTAGGTGACAGACCTATTCCAGGAGCAGATGCAGACGTTATGAACGTTTGGCTAAGCTCATTATGATGACTACTTGATAGTTTAGTGCACCATGCTTAACGGCTTAGAATCGGGACTTCAAAGACGTTTTGAACGTCATGGACCATATGAGATGTTCCAGGAGTTGAAGTTAATATTTCAAGCAAATACCCGAGTTGAGAGATATAATGTCTCCAACAAGTTCTATAGCTAAAAGATGGAGGAGAATCGCTCAACTAGTGAGCATGTGCTCAGATTGTCTAGGTACTTCAATCGCTTGAATCAAGTGGGAGTTAATCCTCCAGATAAGATAGTGATTGATAGAATTCTCTAGTCACCATCACTAAGTTACTAGAACTTCGTGATGAACTATAGTATGCAAGGGATGACAAAAACGATTCCCGAGCTCTTCGTGATGTTGAAATCGACGAAGGTAGAAATCAAGAAAGAGCATCAAGTGTTGATGATTGACAAGACCACTGGTTTCAAGAGAAGGGCAAAGGGAAAGAAAGGGAACTTCAAGTAGAATGACAAGCAAGTTGTCACTCCCGTGAAGAAGACCAAAGCTGGACCAAAGCCTGAAACTGAGTGCTTACGCTGCAAAGAAAATGGTCACTGGAAGGGAAATGCCCTGAATATTTGGTGGATAAGAAGGATGGCAAAGTGAACAAGGGTATATTTGATATACAGATTATTGATGTGTGCCTTACTAGTGTTTATAGTAGCCCTTGAGTATTTGATACTTGTTCGGTTGCTAAGATTAGTAACTCGAAACAGGAGTTACAGAATAAACGGAGACTAGTTGAAGGGAAAGTGACGATGAGTGTTGGAAGTAGTTCCAAGATTGATATGATCATCATCGCACACTCCCTGTACTTTCGGGATTAGTGTTAAACCTAAATAAATGTTATTTGGCGTTTGCGTTGAGCATGAATATGATTTGATCGTGTTTATTGCAATATGATTATTCATTTAAAATCAGAGAATAATTGTTGTTGTGTTTACATGAATAAAACCTTCAATGGTCATACACCCAATGAAAATAGTTTGTTGGATCTCGATCATAGTGATACACATATTCATAATATTGAGGCCAAAAGATGCAAAGTTAATAATGATAGTGCAACTTATTTGTGGCACTGCCGTTTGGGTCATATCGGTGTAAAGTGCATGAAGAAACTCCATAAAGATGGATTTTCGGAATCACTTGGTTATGTATCATTTGATGCTTACGAACCGTGCCTTTTGGGCAAGATGACTAAAACTCCGTTCTTCAGAACAATGGAATGAGCTACTGACTTATTGGAAATAATACATACTAATGTATGCAGACCAATGAGTATGAAGGCTCGTGGCAAGTATCGTTATTTTCTGACCTTCACAAGATGATTTGAGCAGATATGGGTATATCTACTTGATGAAACATAAGTCTGAAATAGTTGAAAGGTTCAAAGAATTTTAGAGTGAAGTGGAAAAATCATCGAAACAAGAAAATAAAGTTTCTGCGATCTGATCGCAGAGACGAATATTTGAGTTACGAGTTTGTTCTTCAATTAAAACAATGTGGAATAGTTTCACAGCTCACGCCACCTGGAACACCACAACGTTATGGTGTGTCCGAACGTCGTAACCGTACTTTATTGGATATGGTGCGATCTATGATGTCTCTTACTGATTTACCAATATTGTTTTGGGGTTATGCATTAGAGACAGCTGCATTCACATTAAAAGGGCACCATCTAAATCCGTTGAGACGACAATATATGAACTGTAGTTTAGCAAGAAACCCAAGTTGTCGTTTCTTAAAGTTTGGGGTTGTGATGCTTATGTGAAAAAGTTTCTCCTGATAAGATCGAACCCAAATCGGAGAAGTACGTCTTCATAGAATACCCAAAGGAAATTGTTGGGTACACCTTCTATCACAGATCCGAAAGCAAGATATTCGTTGCTAAAAATGGATCCTTTCTAGATAAGGAGTTTCTCTCGAAAGAAGTGAGTGGGAGGAAAGTAGAACTTGATAAGGTAACTGTACCTTCTCCCGAATTGGAAAATAGTTCATCACTGAAATCAGTTCCAGTGATTCCTACACCAATTAGTGAGGAAGCTAATGATGATGATCATGAAACTTCAGATCAAGTTACTACAGAACCTCGTAGGTATTCCAGAGTACGGTCCGCACCAGAGTGATATGGTAATCCTGTTCTGAAAGTCATGTTACTAGACCATGATGAACCTACGAACTATGAAGAAGCGATGGTGAGCCCAGATTCCGCAAAATGGCTTGAGGCCATGAAATCTGAGATGGGATCCATGTATGAGAACAAAGTGTGGACTTTGGTGGACTTGCCCGATGATCGGCAAGCCATAGAAAATAAATGGATCTTCAAGAGGAAGACGGACGTTGATAGTAGTGTTACTATTTACAAAGCTCGAATTGTTGCAAAAGGTTTTCGACAAGTTCAAGGTGTTGAATACAATGAGGTTTTCTCACTCGTATCGATGCTTAAAAGTCTGCCCGAATCATGTTAGCAATTGCCACATTTTATAAAATCTGGCAAATGGATGTAAAACCTGCATTCCTTAATGGTTTTCTTAAAGAAGAGTTGTATATGATGCAACCAGAAGGTTTTGTCAATCCTCAAGGTGCTAACAAAATATGCATGCTCCAGCGATCCATCTATGGACTGGTATAAGCATCTCAGAGTTGGAATATACGCTTTGATAAGTTGATCAAAGCATATAGTTTTGTACAGACTTACGGTGAAGCCTGTATTTACAAGAAAGTGAGTGGGAGCACTACAGCATTTCTGATAAGTATATGTGAATGACATATTATTGATCGGAAATAATATAGAATTATTCTGCAAAGCATAAAGGAGTGTTTGAAAGGAGTTCTTTAAAAGAAAGACCTCAGTAAAGCTACTTACATATTGAGCATCAAGATCTATTGAGATAGATCAAGACGCTTGATAAGATTTTCAATGAGTACATACCTTGACATGATTTTGAAGTAGTCCAAAATGGAATAGTCAAAGAAAGAGTTCTTGCCTGTGTTGCAAAGGTATGAAATTGAGTAAGACTCGAATCCCGACCACGACAGAAAATAGAAAGAGAATAAAAGTCATTCCCTATGCATCAGTCATAGGTTCTATAAAAGTATGCCATGCTATGGACCAGACCTATTGTATACTCTGCCCTGGTTTGGCAAGGGAGTACAATAGTGATCTAGGAGTAGATCACTGGCCATTGGTCAAAATTATCCTTAGTGGAATAAGGATATGTTTCTCGATTATGGAGATGACAAAAAGGTTCATCGTAAAGGGTTACGTCGATACAAGTTTTGGCACTGATCCAGATGACTCTAAGTCTCAATCTGGATACATATTGAAAGTGGGAGCAATTAGCTAGAGTAGCCCCGAGCATAGCATTGTACACATAGAATATTCGCAAAATACATACGGCTCTGAATGTGACAGACCCGTTGACTAAATTTCTCTCACGAAAAAAACATGATCATACCTTTGTACTCTTTGGGTATTAATCACATAGCGATGTGAGCTAGATTATTGACTCTAGTAAACCCTTCGAGTGTTGATCACATGAAGATATGAACTATGGGTATTAATCACATACAGATGTGAATATTGGTGTTAAATCACATGGCGATGTGAACTAGATTATTGACTCTAGTGCAAGTGGGAGACTGAAGGAAATATGCCCTAGAGGCAGTAATAAAGTTATTATTTATTTCCTTATATCATGATAAATGTTTATTATTCATGCTAGAATTGTATTAACCGGAAACATAATACATGTGTGAATACATAGACAAACATAGTGTCACTAGTATGCCTCTACTTGACTAGCTCGTTAATCAAAGATGGTTAAGTTTCCTAACCATAGACATGAGTTGTCATTTGATTAACGGGATCACATCATTAGAAGAATGATGTGATTGACTTGACCCATTCCGTTAGCCTAGCACTTGATCGTTTAGTATGTTGCTATTGCTTTCTTCATGACTTATACAATGTTCCTACAACTATGAGATTATGCAACTCCCGTTTACCGGAGGAACACTTTGTGTGCTACCAAATGTCACAACGTAACTGGGTGATTATAAAGGTGCTCTACAAGTGTCTCCGAAGGTACATGTTGGGTTGGCGTATTTCGAGATTAGGTTTTGTCACTCCGATTGTCGGAGAGGTATCTCTGGGCCCTCTCGGTAATACACATCACTTAAGCCTTGCAAGCATTGTAACTAATGAGTTAGTTACGAGATGAAGTATTACGGAACGAGTAAAGAGACTTGCCGGTAACGAGATTGAACTAGGTATTGGATACCGAAGATCGAATCCCGGGCAAGTAACATACCGATGACAAAGGGAACAACGTATGTTGTTATGCGGTTTGACCGATAAAGATCTTCATAGAATATGTAGGAGCCAATATGGACATCCAGGTTCCGCTATTGGTTATTGACCACGAATAGTTCTAGGTCATGTCTACATAGTTCTCGAACCCGTAGGGTCCGCACGCTTAAGGTTTTGATGACAGTTATATTATGAGTTTATGAGTTTTGATGTACCGAAGGAGTTCGGAGTACCGGATGAGATCGGGGACATGACGAGGAGTCTCAAAATGGTCGAGACGTAAAGATCGATATATTGGACGACTATATTCGGAGTTCGGAAAGGTTCCGAGTGATTCGGGTATTTATCGGAGTACCGGAGAGTTACGGGAATTCGCCGGGGTGAAGTATTGGGCCTTATTGGGCCATACGGGAAAGAGAGAGGGGCTGCCTAGGGCTGGCCGCGCGCCCCCCCATGGCCTAGTCCGAATTGGACTAGGGGGAGGTGCCGCACCCCCTCCTTCCTTCCCTTCTCTCTTCCCCTTCCTTGTCTCCTACTCCTAATACATGGAAGGACTACTAGTTGGACTAGGAAAGGGGGAATCCTACTCCCGGTGGGAGTAGGACTCCCCTAGGGCGCTCCATAGAAGAGGGCCGGCCCTCCCCTCCTCTACTCCTTTATATACGGGGGTAGGGGGCACCCCATAGACACACAAGTTGATCTACGGATCGTTCCTTAGCCGTGTGCGGTGCCCCCCTCCACCATATTCCACCTCGGTCATATCGTCACGGAGTTTAGGCGAAGCCCTGCGCCGGTAGAACATCATCATCGTCACCACGCCGTCGTGCTGACGAAACTCATCCCCGACGCTTCGCTGGATTGGAGTCCGGGGGACGTCATCGAGCTGGACGTGTGCTGAACACGGAGGTGCCGTACGTTCGGTGCTTGGATCGGTCGATTCGTGAAGACGTACGACTACATCAACCGCGTTGTCATAACGCTTCCGCTTAACGGTCTACGAGGGTACGTAGACAACACTCTCCCCTCTCGTTGCTATGCCATCACCATGATCTTGCGTGTGTGTAGGAAATTTTTGAAATTACTACATTCCCCAACAAAGTATGCTCCCTTGGATGGACGCTGGAGTCCGACAGATGCGTATGCGGACTTGGTTTTTGGAGTACAGCTGATGTGGCCAGGTTTTTGGAGGATCATGGTGATAAAGAAGTGGAGAAGCTTTTCTGGTCGCAATTCAATGCTCTCGCGTGCCCGCTGCCGTTAAGTGAGAAGATGGCTGCTGTGGCGGAGCTTCATAGGCTGTCCGGGCTTGCAATGCGGTCTGTAATAGACCATCTTTGGCCGAAGGGGCCTAAGCCGGACAGTTACTTTGGTTTGGTGCAACAATTCATTGGGGTCGTGCCTCAGATCGATGCCATGAGGAGGTCGTCGGCTGTTGCTATGTCCGGTGTTTATTCCGAACTGGTATTCAATTGGTATAATCATTTTGGTGGTCGTAGTCCCACGCCGGGTTGTGCCCTTTAGATCCGTAGATGGATCTAGCAGCGTCGGCTTTCTCATCCAGGTGCTCACGTAAATCATGCGAGGCGTCAGTAGCTGCCCTGTTGCGGTTACGTAATGGTACGTCCGGCCTCCTTGTTGTGTTGTTCTTTGGTGGAGCGGCCTCGTCGTCGAATTCTGGCAGTAGCTTGCGTTTTGGGTAGCTCTTTGTATGGCGATCGTCGCTGTATCTTTCTTCAGTGTCTAGCACTTTATTCCATCTGCGATTGAGCGTTTCTTGTGCGACTTTTAGCCGTTGCTTCTGCTTCTTTAGACTTCTCGCTGTGGCCATAAGTTTTCTGTGGAGGTTATCTCATTCCACGCGTTCTTTCGGGATGATGAATGCATCATCATCCGGACTGTATTCTTGTCCTAGGGCAGTTTGATGAACTCGTCCCTCAGGATCATTGTGATCGGGCGTCTGCTCCGAACTGCGTTCTGCGTGACCTGGATCGTCCTGCTTCATCGCTGGGTCCATGTGGTCGTTGTTACCTACGGAGTTGACTGGTGTGTCGATCTTTCTAGCGCTCTTGTCGCTATTTTTACTATTGCTGGACTTTGAGCGGCGTCTGCGCCGTCATTTTGGCTTTTGCCCGGGGGTTTTATCTTCCAGATTGTCGCCGTCGTCCTCCTTGGGCGTATCCACCATGTATATATCGTGTGACGAGGTTAGTTCGGCGCCCCAGAGGTTCTGAATCTTCTCTTGCATCATCGTCCATACCGTCGATGCTTTCGGAGTCAAAGTCAAACACGTCGGTTAGATCATCGATCGTGGCAATGAAGTGGGTGGTGAGTGGGCAGCGAATTCCTTCGTCGCCTGCTTCCCACTCGAGCCGGACATAGTTAGGCTGAGAGCCTCCTGACAAAGAGAGAGACTTTAACGAGTTCAACATGTCGCCAAAGGGCGAGTGCTGGAAGATATCCGCAGCGGTAAACTCCATCACCGGAGCCCAACCTAGCTTGGCTGGCTCGAGAGTGCGCGGACTGGAACCAACAACCAGATACGAGTCCGGGGGTCCGGAGTCACAGGCTTACTTAGAAGCGAGGCCTGTGTTCGGCTCTACCACCGATGAGTGTGGGGCCTACGGGGCAGGGTCCATCCACCCGTCCTTGGGCCATGCAGTTTGCTCTGGATTTAGGTCCGGGACTACTGCAGGGGTAATATGCCGAGCACTGTCCGACAACAGGTCTAGGCCATGCTCGTCGTGACTGTCCGGTGCTCCTGGCGCAGGCCCGAATCCATCGAAGATCAAGTCTCCGTGAAAGTCGGCCGTGTAGTTCAAGTTTCCGAACATGACCTGGTGGCCAGGGGCGTAGCTGTTGATCTGCTCCAGATGGCCAAGCGAATTGGCCCGCAGTGCGAAGCCTCCAAACACGAAGATCTGTCCGGGGAGAAAAGTCTCGCCATGGACTGTGTTGTTGGCGATTGAAGGCGCCATCCAGCCTTGCAGCAACGACGCAGAGGAACTCTCAATGAAAGCACCAATGTCGGTGTCAAAACCGGCGGATCTCGGGTAGGGGGTCCCGATCTGTGCATCTTAGGCTGATGGTAACAGGAAGCAAGGGACACGATGTTTACCCAGGTTTGGGCCCTCTTGATGGAGGTAAAACCCTACTTCCTGCTTGATTAATATTGACGATATGAGTAGTACAAGAGTAGATCTACCACGAGATCGTGGAGGCTAAACCCTAAAAGCTAGCCTACGATGATTATGATTGTAATTGTGATCGGCCTTCTAAGGACCAGCCTCTCCGGTTTATATAGACACCGGAGAGGGCTAGGGTTTACATGGAGTCGGTTACAAGGAAGGAAATACAATATCCGGATTTCCAAGCTTGCCTTCCACGCAAAGGAGAGTCCCATCCGGACACAGGCCGGAGTCTTGAGTCTTGTATCTTCACGCTCCAATAGTTCGGATGATGTATATAGTCCGGCTGTACGGATACCCCCTAATCTAGGACTCCCTCAGGGGCAGCTAGCGATGGAGATTGGGTGGACTAGTTGAGTGAAACGCAGGTGAGCTGTGGGGGGTGTTGGCGGCCTAGGTGAAAAGGGTGTAAAATATCCACGGTCGCCGCGCGGAAAGGCCTATGCAAACGGTTGCCTCTAAGCGCTCGTGTGCACAAAGAGAATAATTTCGTTTGAAATGAAGACGTACTAATTTTGAAATGAAGACGTGAGTTCATTGTTTTGCCTCTAAATTTTTTCACGTTAAGCAATCACCATTATACCATGGGTTTGATTTGCTGGCGCATTTCAGGTCTCGTGTGCTATATGTAAGGCATTTTTTGGCATTTATCGTGCATTTTGGCATACAAATCAAGGGTTTTTTATTTCTGTGCCCCTAGTTCCTTAGCTCTACTCATTCATACCCACTCTGTTAACTTTTGCTCACTTTTCCCCACTCCCTTGTCCAAAACCCTCAGAACAGGTTACAACGGACGTTGTCGTCGGGTCAATGCCTTTGACCGTTAACTCTCATGAGTGGGGCCGCGTAGAGCCGAGTACACCTTTGACCGCTACCCGTATAGTTGTTTCGTATATGACTTTACCGGTATTCGTATATGTGGGCGCATGCAACGGACCGCGGTCGTGGGGTAGCACGTGTCCATGGGACATGCCTGAAACGTCCCATCGTATAAAGAGGGGTAACCACCTCCATTGCCCCCTACCATTTTCCCCCAAATCCCCTCCCTGCCGCATCATCTTCCTTTCCCCCACCGGCGTCGTCTCGCTCTCCTCCACTGCCTCGACCGCACCGTCTCGCTCTCCCCCACCACATCCTCTTCCTCACCTTCATCGCCTTCACCCACAGATGGTCAAAGCCCGTGGCAACGCCGACGCAGCGGCCGGAGATGTGGTCGAGCTGCAGGGCGCAGTGATCGCGGATGTCGACGGCGTCCATGGCGGTGCGGGGAAACTCGCAATCACTGCGGATGTGGAGAAGGAGGTGGCGGGCTCCGCCTCAGCGCTGCAGAAGGTGACGACGCCGAGCGGCATAGTCAATCCTGATACCCCCCATGCGCAGCCTGGCGAGCAGCAGGAGGTAACTTGCTTTGCTTTAGGATATTAGCTTGTAGAGTTAGTTGGATTGGTTAGATTGTGGATTCATACCGTAGTTCAGATGGTTAGAGTAGTTGGTTTGACGGATGGGCCGGGGGTTTTCCGTATTGGGGGGATGGCGGTTTTTGTACTAGGGTTTGTTGGATAAATTCGTTTTAAAAATGCTAGATAGATCTGTTTATTAGATGTGCTTCAATGCTACACAGATGTATGCTTATTAGATTTGTTTTTAATGCTCACAGATTGGGTTTTTTAATGCTACAGACATGTATGCTTATTAGATTGGGAGAATGGGTCCCTATTAGATTTGTTTTTTAATGCTACTCAGATTGGGGTTTTGAATGTCAAATGCCCAAATGGAATCCATTGATTAAGAAGTTATTTGATTCATTAGTATATAAATTTGTCCATAATATGTAGTAATATTAGCTTTGTTTTCTTCAATGTGTGTGCATGACCAATGATCAATGTGCTATTTGAATGTCATATTAGGGTTTTTTATCAATGTGTGTACAAATCTAATACATTGATATACTAGTGATGGATGTGGTTTATGAATGCATAGAGCTAAGGGGCACAGAAATAACCCACTTATAAAACATTTCTGATATTGGGAGTATATTAGCCCTATGATCAATGTGTCACGTGTGCATATCTAAGTTTTCAATTGGCTACTAGTGATGGATGTAATTGTATATTCAGGAGAATGATGGTTGGGGGGGAAGAAGAATCTGGCCAACTATGACCCGTACGAGGGGGCGTTTAGTGACGATTCTGAATATGAGGTAAGCCTATCCCTTGTTCATTTAGTTCCTTCGACATGGTGTATATGAATCTAGAATGTAGTAATGCAATTCATTCATGTGTGTAGTATGATTCTGGAGAAGATGTCTACAAGGCCAACGCCGCATCTTTCATCGCCAAGGAGTTGGAGAAGATCAACGCCAAGGGATTTGCTTACTTCTACGACCGCAAGTTGAAGAGGTGGCACTACCCCTACAGCACCACCAAGCCAAATCCCAAGGATGGTTGCTTCGATCACCTTCTGTCTCATGCAGAGGATGTAGCGATCTGAGGGGAGGACTACATGATTAGGGGCAGCATGCTATGCTCGCGAAGGCCTTGACTCCGGCGTGAAGTGATGTGATGATGTTGTGATGGTGTGATGCGTGAACTGAATCTTAATCTTTTGGGTACTTAGGGTCTAGTTACTTATGGTAAACTTAATGTGGTTGTTTATGGTGTGAACTTAATCTATGCTGATGCTAGTAACGTATTATTCTATCTATATTTGTTTGTCCTTATATTTGCCTATGGTGTATGGTTAGTTCTGTTTAGATGTTGTGAACTATGAGTTTAGGTGCTACAATGATCAAACATGTTGTCTCAATGTTGCTTCACTGATCAAACATGTTGTTTCAGCGTTGCTTCACTGATCACTTCAGTGTTGCTTCACGGATCACACATGTTGTTTCAGTGTTGCTTGACTAATCACACATGTTATTGATCTCATGTTTATTAATCAAATCAAATGCATGCTTTTTCCCACCAGCATATTACCTATGTATGTTTGTGTAAATTCAAGAAAATGCAAAAAAAAATAACTTGGCAAACTATCTATGTTTGTGTAGGAGATCATGTGTGCAAAATTTGCTGTGATTTAGAGGAGGTCAAAGAAATTTGAATTTGAGAGATGTGCTCCAAATGAGCTCCCAGGCTCGGGTAAACAGTCCATTTGAAATCAAGTTTTTGTAGATTCTAAGTCTCACTTTTTTTGAATTAATCTTCATATTTTTACAATTTCTTTTGAAAAATATGCTATAATATAAAAGCTATTAAAAACGTGTTTAAAATATGAAAATGAAAAACTAAGTTCAGATCCTTCTTATTGACTTTGAAATAAAGCTTTGGTGATTTTTTTAAATTTTTCAAAAACAGAAGGTAACCCTACCTCATCTCCTTGAACTCTATGAAATCTTGTAGGTGATAGCTCATATGTGTGAAGGTTTTCTCATGAAAATGACCATAGACCAAGTTTATGATTTTTGGTTAGTAACATGTCACATAAGACAACATTGTGCACAGGTTTCACATTTTTTTGATTTTTTTAAATTAATGGTGCTCATTTGACCTCGATCGTGCCAGCTAGGGTTTTTTCATGAAAATGACCATAGACCAAGTTTAGCATTTTTCCTCGTTAGTGTGTCTTATAAAACGACGAACGGCGAAGGTTTCATATTTTTTGATTTTTTTTAAATTAGTTATGCTCAGTCAAAGCTTTCATAACCCCGTTGACCAGCTCAAAACCCCTCTAAACCCCGCGGGGTTTCGCCTAACCCTAGCTCCAATCGTCAGCCGTCCGATCATACCCTGGCGCCAAGCGACAGCCCTCAGATGTGGTCTTCTAGAAGGAATTCGGTGGGCAGGCTACGTGCAGGCTCCGGGCCATTGGATCACAAGGACATCTCCGTATCGTTGGATCGTGGGGCGATCCGCGAGAGGCGATCATGTTGGTTGTGCTCGGCTGCTCGCCCACCACTGACTCTGTGAAAAAAACGTTGTTATTGAGCCCAAAAGGAAACCAAGCTCTGGTTGGGCCATTGAATTGCGTCGCTTTTTTGTGAACGTGCTGGCTCTGTTTTTTGTGAAAGTGTTGGCTCTGGTTTTTTTTGCATCGTTTGAAATTACACAACAATTGACATTGCATAGAAAATTTAGTTCTTTTTGTTCTATACAAATGCAAAATGACCAAATTTGTAAGGGCTAAATTTATTTTTATCATGCAAAATGGCCACAAACTATTAAAAATGGGTCATTTTGCATTTGTATAATGGCCACAAGCCCTCTATCTTTTTTTTATCATGCAAACTGACCAAATTTTAAAATTTATTTTTATCATGCAAAATGGCTACAAGCCCTTCAAAAATTGTCTATTTTTGTTCATATAATATATATATATATATATATATATATATATATATATATATATATATATATATATGACCACGGATTCCCACGCATGCAATTAGCTTCTCTTTCTTCTTCTTTTCAAACCACCGTTTCCCATGCGTGTACACTCCCGATGCTGCAGTGGGTTTGACAAATGGGCTAGTAACTTCACATTTGACCCCGTTATTGCCACGGCCAAACAACACGTAGCACTACGGTTATTTATGCCACACTCTGCCTCTGCCATCTCCCACCCTCTGCATCTGCCATCCCTCATCCATCTGGCCTTCTTGCTCTTCGACCCACCGTGCCGGAGAGGCTCTACCCTACCGGCGTGTATGTTGATCGCACACTATGTGTGTGGGCGATATCAAGGCTGAGGACCGAAGGAACTTCACCGAGTTCTTCCTCGCGTCCGGCTACCACCACCTCCCGAGGGGATCTCTAACGATGTTCCGCGTTGAGGAGGTCATCCAAAACCGAGTGGTGGTTGCTCTCCTTGCCTACTTCACCAACACATTCGACGCCTTCTACCTCCTCGGCCGGTGTTTTGGTGTGGCTCCGAGTTCATTGCTTTCACCACCCACAACAGGTTCACGGAGTACACCAACATATTCCCCACCATGACGCGCATGCACAATCTTCCGTACCCCATCAACAACGCCCCGGAGGAGCAGTGAAAAGGGCGCCCGGAGGAGGAGCGAGGTGGAGAAGGCGGCGGCTAGGGTTCTAAACGTTCTATCTTTTTTTTTACTCTATGTTATGTTAAGTTGTAATTGAACTATGTTGGAGTTGCTATGGGCTTGTTGGCTTAAGTTTTCTATCTATTCTATTATTAAGTTCTTCCTAGTCTGAACTATGTGATCATGCTATGGGGTTGTTGGCCCTATCTACATATTGGGACTACATATTTGTTGATTGTTTTCTTAGAGAGCTTGACTTGTTAGTAGGGTTCCCTTGTTAGTAACCACCTAGTGCATGCAAGCAAGCTTTGTTAGTAGGGATGAATGAGTAGAGCTAAGAAAGGGAGTGGCTCTTTTTTTACACAAGCCACCAGTATGTAGCCACCAAGCTAGAAGAGAGGAACCAGCGGCAGTGACCGTCGATGCATCCGTGGCGGCTGGCGTGCAAGAAAGCTGCTCAGTCAATGCATCGTGGCGGACGCATCGGCGCATGCAGGCTCGGTCGGCGCATCGTGGGATCGTGGCATTGGCGCATGCAGGCTCGATCAATGCATGCAGACAGGCTTTGCTAGGTGCATGCATAGCAGGCTTCTGTCCTAGCAGCGCACGCAGACGTATAATGCAAGGGACGGCCCAACAAAACCACGGCCCAACGGTCAAACAGCGACACCACCCAACGCGGCCCCACTTGTCAGGTCGAACGGACGAAACAGTCCAGCATGGCCCTACTAGTCCGAGTTAACGGTCAAGCCATTGACCCGATGTCAACATCCGTTGTGCCCAGTTATAAGGGGTTTCTGGCAAGGGAGTGGGGAAAATTGAGCAAAAGTTAATAGCACGCGGATGAATGAGTAGAGCTAAGGAACCAGGGGCACAAATGTAAAACTCCCATAAATCAATTCCTAGCCGGACTACATTTCCTTTCGAAAGGGATGAGGATTGCCATTCAATCTGGGAGCATCCAACGGTGCAGACGTACGATCCGTAGGGTTTGGGTTCTGGCCAATCAGAATGCACGACTCAGATCTATAACACCGCAAAGACTTAACCATAATTTATTAAGTAAATTTTGGCCAGAAATAAAATTTTGAATTGTACTAGGTCATTTATTGGTTTCAGAGCCTTTTCTGTTTTCTGATTTCCAAAATTCTTCCCTCCATAGAAGATTATTTTTGTGAAATATTTTGGTTTGTAGTTGTTTGATAAATCTTGACAGTTATATTCTAAATAATAGTAGGAAGTATTTTCATAATAAAATTTGCCACAAACAATTCTTTTAAAAGCATTTTCCAATACTTAAAATGCTTTTGTTGCACTACAAATATTTGAAATAATTGTTTTAAAATTCCATAGAAATTATGGGAGGTCAGGTAATGCCTATAAATCACTTTTGAGCAAAAACCTAACTTTATCTTTTGAAAATTTTGAATGAAACATCCTCTTTTCAATTCAGTCCCATTCTTGAGTTTTAACTGCAACCCTAATTTTCCTAGATCCATTAATTCTGAAACTCTGCCACCTTGCATCTTTTAAGTCCACCAAACCCTCTTCTCAACTTTCTGTCCAGAACTGAATTCTGGTAAAACTTCAACTAGCAAGTTTCTCATTTTGCCAAACTAACTCCACCACTATCTCTACCATATAAAGAGACCTCATCCTGCCAAATGTCATCATCAACAAAATCTTCTAGCTAGCTCTATCATTTCATCAAACAGCTTGTGGGCATGACAGAAATGTTGCCACTTCCTAAACTTGCATTGGCCACTTGGTCATTTGGCCAAACCAGCTTGTCCATTAGCTCTCTTCCAACCAGACTCACAATCCTGCCAAATGGCACTGTCATTAGAGACCCTAGCTAGCCCTGGCATTTTGTCGAGCACTCTGTGCACGTGCACTGGGTGCGGCCAGAGCGCGTGTTTTCCAAGCGTTGGCACCAAGCTTCTGCCACCGCTCTGCCGCCTCCCCCTCTCATCCTAATCCTTCTCTGGATCAGCTCGACCACCAGGAACCTCGTCGACACCCTCTCTTGGCTCCTACCGCCGTCCACGACGATCAAGACCGCCGCCCGACGAGTCCTGCACGGCTACGTCTCAGCCCACGACGCGTGCCTCACCCCAAGCCACCCGGCGCCTCCCAGGAGTAACTACGGGCGGCCACCGCCCTCATCGACCACCTTGCCGACCTCAACAGCCTCACCTTCCACCGTACTGGCCGCCGCCGCCGTGCTTATCCTCTGGAAGCCACGTCACTACCCTTCCCCACCTATTTAAGCTCACCCTGAGCCCGCTCAGACCGCCGTCTTCTTCTTCTCCGGCAACCATGGCCGCTGCCTTTGTCTCGTTCATGCGGACGCCATTAGGGCCTCCCCCTCTCCAATCTCTTTGCCAACATCACCCTAGAGCACCCACGAATCCATCCCCATGCTCGATTTTGATCCGGAGCCACCGTAGGTGAAAGCCCCATCCCACCTGAGGCCGACGTCCACCGGGGAGCTCGCCGCTGGCGACTCCATCCACTCCGGCGACCAAGGAGGGTACCCATGGGCGCGCGACGACTAGTCAAACCTGACCACTGGGCCAGGAGGGCCCACCGTCAGTGACCCAACCGCGTCGATGTGTCCGTAAGTGGAGACGGTCTGCGTCAAAGTCTCTTCCACGCGGGGAAAGCGTATTTCCTAGAGTACGTCTTCCACGTCGCAGCCCTCCCGCGCAGGCACCGGTTGGGCTCGGCCCAGTTGTGCCAGACGGCTAAGTCTCGCCCCGTGCGCACTTCTGCCCTTCTTTTTTTGTCCAGCTGATTTCAAATAATTCTACGGAAGCCATTTCTCATCCAAATTTGATGATTCAAATTTCTACATACTTCTAAAATAATGCTCTATTTATCCAGATAGGGTGAACATTTTTGCTAAGCTTGGTTTTCACTGGATTTATTACATAGTCGTTTTAATCAATTGTTTCAACTTATAAACTCTCTAGGTAAGTCATATAAACTCCAAATGACTTGATTATTTTTCTGTTATTTCCCAAATTTCATCTAGTTTATTTTAGTATTTATTGCAAAAATTTCCAAACAACTTTTTGGTACTATGTGGTAATTATAATATTTTGAAAATAGGAAATGGAGCGAGATATATTTTTAAAGTTTTGGAATGCACCCAACACCTCTGCATGCTCAAGGCAAGCATCTTGAACACATGATATGGTGAATGTATATTTGTTTGCTTGCATATAGAATTGAATCATGGATATGTTGAATTCATATGGAATTTGCAAATGACTAGTCATACATGCATGATCACTTTGATGGTGTTTGATCTTTAGTTAAACATGAAGCATAAGTAAGTATGGCTATTTTCAAGTGACATATGTGTCGGTGTTAGTCCAGGTTAATTTGCAGGAAGAATCAGTCGCGAGAAAAATGACTGTGAGACTGAAATCTCGTTGTGACGAGAATGATCTGTGAGGGTATGTTGGGACATACCTTGTGGTGACCCTATTGGGTATTGCCAAGGAATTATATTGTGTTAACCACTGCAGGAAAACTTAAACCTCCTGAGTTGACCATAGATCGAGTCTTGTTTCGGTAACCCCCATACTTGAATCGTGTTGCCACATGTCCCTGCCACATGCAGGGTACGGTTCAGTAAGTTGTTAACCCATTTCCCTGCACACACCGTACAGAGAGGCCTCGATGAGGGTTTCCAGGTACCGGCTGCAATGCCAGTCATCGGGTCAGGGGCATGGGTGTACCCGGCTGGGCTGAGAGGCGGCACCCCTTGTAATCCGTGCGTGTTAATAGTGATCCCATGCTACTCGAGACGATGGTCTCCCCGCCTTAGAGTTTTCCTTGAACGCTTCTTTGGGTGATTCCTGGCATCCGGAAAGTTAATTTGGTGTGTGCTGGTTAGGTGTGTTTTCAACCCAAAGGCCGTAATGAAAATTAGTCAGCGTCTCGGTACTGACTAAAGAAATCCTTTACTTTTGGGTAAAGAGTACACCCTCCACAGAGTTATGTCTATTCGAATAGTCGTGTCCATGGTTAAGGACTACGTTCTCGGTTGGTCAAGTGTTGGTCTTAGTGTCAGTCTCCGGAGGAAATGATTAAGCTGAGCATGATTCACTTTTGCAGCATATGATTGTCATCACTAATGTTGTCATGAATATTTTTATTGTCATGGTTACTATTGTGGGGAACAGTCTTGCGGCTTGAATATTACTATAGACTAACATGTTTCCCTTACTTTATTTTCTGAGTGTCTCAGGGGTTGGCTAGACTACCCCGGGCATTCGGTTCTATTTTCAAAGACCTCTCGTGGTGTCGCTTGAGTTCTCGGGCGGTCTTGTCTCGCCCGATTATCTTTTAGACACTCATTAGGCGTTTCTTTTCAAAGACCTCTCATGGTGTCGCTTGAGTTCTCGGGCGGTCTTGTCTCACCCGATTCTCTTTTAGACACCCGTTTGGCATTTCTTTTCAAGACCTCCTGAGGCGTCGCTTTTAGACACCCGCTTGGCATTTTTCCTGGAATTCTTTGGGTGGTTCAACGCCCGATGTTCCATTTCATTACTTTGATTTACTGCTGACATGGCTCTCGTGTCCATCCGCATCGTATGAATATTTGTCATGCTATCCTTTAATTTTCAGTCAGCACATGCCTATAATTAATTCATCATGAGCATATGCACCCGGTATATCTTTTGTTCTTGATGTTTGTGAGTACATTCAAGCGTACTCTCTGGCTTGTCCCTGGCTATTGTCTTGGGCAGATCATGATTCGGAGAGGAGTATTGCAAAGACACCCCGCAATGTAGGATTTGAAGATAGCAGCCACGCGAGATAGGAGTTATCCTGGTCAGCTATTCCTGTGGGAATGGAGTCCCAATGACGCTGGAGATCCACGAGTCGCTCCGTCATCCTCAACTAGATAGCCTTGTTATTTTCATTTGACCTTTGTGGTCTTGTACTCAATATCTTGTAATTGCTTGGAATTCTATATCAAGGAAGTGTCCACTAGCAAACAGTATGTTGGGGAACGTAGCAGAAATTCAAAATTTTCCTACGTGTCACCAAGATCTATCTATGGAGAAACCAGCAATGAAGGGTAGGAGAGTAAATCTACATACCCTTGTAGATCGCTAAGCGGAAGCGTTCAAGAGAACGGGGTTGAAGGAGTCGTACTCGTCGTGATCCAAATCACCGGAGATCCTAGTGCCGAATGGACGGCACCTCCGCGTTCAACACACGTACAACCCGGTGACGTCTCCCATGCCTTGATCCAGCAAGGAGAGAGGGAGAGGTTGAGGAAGACTCCATCCAGCAGCAGCACAACGGCGTGGTGGTGGTGGAGGAGCGTGGCAATCCTGCAGGGCTTCGCCAAGCACCGCAAGAGAGGAGAAGGGAGAGAGGTAGGGCTGGGCCAGGGAGAGGTCAAAACTCATGTCTTGGCAGCCCTCAAGACCTCAACTATATATAGGGGAGAGGGAGGGGGGTGCGCCCCTTTAGGGTTTCCACCACAAGGGGTGCGGCAGCCCCAATCCCATCTAAGGGTGGCGGCCAAGGGGGGGAAGAGGGGAAACTTGCCCCCAAGTTAGGTGGAAGCACCCCCTCGCCAAACCCTAGGCGCCTTGGGCCCCTTGTGGGGGGGCGCACCAGCCCACCTGGGGCTGGTCCCCTCCCACACTTGGCCCATGTAGCCCTCCGGGGTTGGTGGCCCCACTTGGTGGACCCCCGGGACCCTCCCAGTGGTCCCGGTACGTTACTGATAAAACCCGAAACTTTTCCGGTGACCAAAACATGACTTCCCATATATAAATCTTTACCTCCGGACCATTCCGGAACTCCTCGTGACGTCCGGGATCTCATACGGGACTCCAAACAACATTCGGTAACCACATACAAACTTCCTTTATAACCCTAGCGTCATCGAACCTTAAGTGTGTAGACCCTACGGGTTCGGGAGACATGTAGACATGACCGAGACGTTCTCCGGTCAATAACCAACAGCAGGATCTGGATACCAATGTTGGCTCCCACATGTTCCACGATGATCTCATCAGATGAACCACGATGTCAAGGACTCAATCGATCCCGTATACAATTACCTTTGTCTAACGGTATTGTACTTGCCCGAGATTCGATCATCGGTATACCGATACCTTGTTCAATCTCGTTACCGGAAAGTCTCTTTACTCGTTCCGTAACACATCATCCCATGATCAACCCCTTGGTCACATTGTGCACATTATGATGATGTCCTACCGAGTGGGCCCAGAGATACCTCTCCGTTTACATGAAGTGACAAATCCCAGTCTCGATTCGTGCCAACCCAACAGATACTTTCGGAGATACCTGTAGTGCACCTTTATAGCCACCCAGTTACGTTGTGACGTTTGGTACACCCAAAGCATTCCTACGGTATCCGGGAGTTGCACAATCTCATGGTCTAAGGAAATGATACTTGACATTAGAAAAGCTTTAGCATACGAACTATGATCTTTGTGCTAGGCTTAGGATTGGGTCTTGTCCATCACATCATTCTCCTAATGATGTGATCCCGTTATCAACGACATCCAATGTCCATGGTCAGGAAACCGTAACCATCTATTGATCAACGAGCTAGTTAACTAGAAGCTTACTAGGGACATGGTGTTGTCTATGTACCCACACATGTATCTGAGTTTCCTATCAATACAATTATAGCATGGATAATAAACGATTATCATGAACAAGTCAATATAATAATAACTAATTTATTATTGCCTCTAGGGCATATTTCCAACACAGTAATCCTGGGGCTGGTGACGACACAAGGGTCATTTGCTGGGATTTATGTCCCGGAAATCCGGCCCCTGACAACCTTGGTATCGGAGCCAGGATGACCATTAGCTAAACCTATCTTAGCCTGGTCGCTATCCCTAGGTTTTCAAACCATCCACATCCTTTCCTGTCCACCGTCAAGCTTATCCTATCTGATAACAGCACGGTGGGCAGCCGACATCGTTCTGACAGTCGATGCCCAACCTATCGTCCTAGGTCATAGGTCGTGCCCCCGTGGTCGACACCTGAGTTGTCCCATCCACAAGCGTGCGATGGAAGACTCCGCTGGCTTATAAAGGAAGCCTGGCCCTAACCCAGCACATCACAACCATCATTCACAGCCTGATTTCCAAACCACCAAGATGCCCGGTGCCATTGTTCGCAATGAGACCACCTCATCCAAGCTTGGAGATTTCGTAACCATCCTCGCCAATCTCACTCGTCCTGCTTTTGGCATAGACGAACCTCTAGAATATGTTGTGTACCAGGAACACACAAGTGATGCAATCCATCACTTCTGGGCCATGGTGCACATCTATGGGAGGAGCACCACATCAGAACGTCCCTACCGTTTCACTGGAAGGACGACCTCCGACGAGCCCCAAGCCATCCAACTTGCAACTCAAGAGGGTATAGTTAATCTCCGGCACTTGTCACCGAGGGTTAAGACTCACCCTTTCTTCTACTACCCTAGTTGTAAAGGCTATGGTAGCCCAACCTAGGTCGCCAATGGAGACTATGAGTCGGATCCTGCTCTAGTGCATCTGGTGCGCTACCTGAGAGCGCAAGAAGCACTATTCTATCAGGTCACCAATGACCTGATTGCAACCCGCAGGACGCTTGCACTCCTGACACCGGTGAGCAGTGAAGCTGCAACCGACGCGACACCCGGATAGTGCCGCTTGGGAGGCCAGTTGAGCCCCCAAGGTCTGCTCCTGTCAACTACCCCGGCAATGCCTTCGCCTCCCCAGGGGAACTTCGCCGTCTCTTGGAGACCCCAGCAATGTTTTGCTTGCAAGAGAGGTTTTAGTCAACAGGTCTGCAACATTCAGATCCGTATGTACTTTGCAAATCTCTAGGTCATAATGTAAATGCTGCTTCCACGCTCCACTTGGAGCTATTCCAAATGGTTGTTCCACTATACGTATCCGGCTTCTCTACTCACAGCTATCCGGATAGGTGTTAAGCTTGCATCGACGCAAATCTTTACGTCGAACTCTTTATCACCTCCATAATCGAGAAACATGTCCTTATTACTCCAAGGACAATTTTGACCGTTGTCTGGTGATCCACTCCTTAATCACCTTTGTACCCTATTGCCAGACATGTGGCAAGGCACACATTAGGTGCGGTACTCAGCATGGCATACCGTATAGAGCCTACGACAAAAGCATAGGGGACGACCTTCGTCCTTCCTCTTTCTTCTGCCGTGGTCGAGCTTTAAGTCTTAACTTCATACCTTACAACTCAGGCAAGAACTCCTTCTTGGACTAATCCATCTTGAACACCTTCAAGATCATGTCAAGGTATATGCTCATTTGAAAGTACCATTTAGTGTTTTTGATCTATCCTCATAGATCTTGATGCTCAATGTTCAAGTAGCTTAATCCAGGTTTTCTATTGAAAAACACCTTTCAAATAACCCTATATGCTTTCCAGAAATTCTACATTATTTCTGATCAACAATATGTCAACAACATATACTCATCAGAAATTCTATAGTGCTCCCACTCACTTCTTTGGAGATACAAGTTTCTCATAAACTTGTATAAACCCAAAATCTTTGATCATCTTATCAAAGTACATATTCCAACTCCGAGATGCTTACTCCAGTCCTTAGAAGGATCGCTGGAGCTAGCATACCTTTTAGCATCCTTAGGATCGACAAAACCTTTCTGATTGTATCACATACAACCTTTCCTTACGAAAAGTGGTAAGGAAACTCGTTTTTGACATCCATCTGCCAGATTTCATAAATGCAGCTAATGCTAACATGATTCCGACGGACTTAAGCATCTCTACGGATGAGAAAATCTCATCGTAGTCAACTCCTTGAACTTGTGAAAAAACTCTTCGCCACAAGTCGAGCTTCATAGACGGTGACATTACCGTCCACGTCCGTCTTCTTCTTAAAGATCCATTTATCTCAATGGCTTGCCGATCATCGGGCAAGTCCACCAAAGTCCGTGCTTTGTTCGGATAAATGGATCCTATCTCGGATTTCATGGCTTCTAACCATTTGTCAGAATTTGGGCCCACCATCACTTCTCCATAGCTCGTAGGTTCATTGTTGTCTAGCAACATGACCTTCAAGACAGGATTACTGTACCACTCTAAAGTAGTACGCATCCTTGTCACCCTACGAGGTACGGTAGTGACTTGATCCAAACACTTCATGATCACTATCATAAGCTTCTACTTCAATTGGTGTAGGAGCCACAGGAACAACTTCCTGTGCCCTGCTACATACTTGTTGAAGTGATGGTTCAATAACCTCATCAAGTCTCCACCATCCTCCCACTCAATTTTCGAGACAAACCTTTCCTTGAGAAAGGACCCGATTCAAGAAACAATCCCTATTGCTTTCGGATCTGAATTAGGAGGTATACCCAACTGTTTTGGGTGTCCTATGAAGATGCATTTTATCCGCTTTGGGTTCGAGCTTATCAACCTGAAACTTTTTCACATAAGCGTCGCAGCCCCAAACTTTTAAGAAATGACAACTTAGGTTTCTCCAAACCATAGTTCAAATGGTGTCGTCTCAATGGAATTACGTGGTGCCCTATTTTAAAGTGAATGCGGTTGTCTCTAATGCCTAACCCATAAACAATAGTGGTAATTCGATAAGAGACATCATGGTATGCACCATATCCAATAGGGTGCAGTTATGATGTTCGGACACATCATCACACTATGGTGTTCCAGGCGGTATTGGTTGTGAAACAATCTCCACAATGTCTTAATTGTGTGCCAAACTCGTAACTCAGATACTCATCTCTATGATCATATCATAGACATTTTATCCTCTTGTCACAATGATCTTCAACTTCACTTTGAAATTACTTGAACCATTCAATAATTCAGACTTGTGTTTCATCAAGTAAATATACTCAACATCTACTCGAATCATCTGTGAAGTAAGAACATAACGATGTTCACTGCATGCCTCAGCACTCATTGGACTGCACACATCAAAATGTGTTACTTCCAACAAGTTGCTATCTTGTTCCATCTTACTGAAACCGAGGCTTTTCAGTCATCTTGCCCATGTGGTATGATTTGCATATCTCAAGTGATTCAAAATCAAGTGAGTCCAAACGATCCATCTTGAATGGAGTTTCTTCATGCGTATACACCAATAGACATGGTTCACATATCTCAAACTTTTCAAAAACAAGTGAGTCCAAAGATCCATCAACATGGAGCTTCTTCATGCGTTTTATACCATTATGACTTACATGGCAGTGCCACAAGTAAGTGGTACTATCATTACTATCTTATATCTTTTGGCATGAAAATGTGCATCACTACGATCGAGATTCAATAAACCATTCCTTTAGGTGCAAGACCATTGAAGGTATTATTCAAATAAATAGAGTAACTATTATTCTCCTTAAATGAATAACCGCATTGCGATAGACATAATCCAATCATGTCTATGCTCAACGCAAACACCAAATAACTATTCAGGTTTAATACTAATCTTGATGGTAGAGGGAGCGTGCGATGTTTGATCACATCAACCTTGGAAACACTTCCAACACTTATCGTCAGCTCACCTTCAGCTAGTCTCCGTTTATTCCGTAGCTCTTTTATTTCGAGTTACTAACACTTAGCAACCGAACCAGTATCTTAATACCCTGGTGCTACTAGGAGTACTAGTAAAGTACACATTAACATAATGTATATCCAATATACTTCTATCGACCTTGCCAGCCTTCTCATCTACCAAGTATCTAGGGTAATTCTGCTCCAGTGGTTGTTCCCCTTATTACAGAAGCACTTAGTCTCGGGTTTGGGTTCAACCTTGGGTTTCTTCACTAGGGCAGCAACTGATTTGCCGTTTCATGAAGTATCCCTTCTTGCCCTTGCCCTTCTTGAAACTAGTGGTTTCACCAACCATCAACAATTGATTCTCCTTCTTGATTTCTACTTTCATGGTGTCAAACATTGTGAATACCTCAAGGATCATCATATCTATCCCTGATATGTTATAGTTCATCATGAAGCTCTAGCAGCTTGGTGGCAATGACTTTGGAGAAACATCACTATCTCATCTGGAAGATCAACTCCCACTCGATTCAAGTGATCGTTGCACTCAGACAATCTGAGCACAAGCTCAACGATTGAGCTTTTCTCCCTTAGTTTGCAGGCTAAGAAAATTGTCGGAGGTCTTATACCTCTTGACGTGGGCACGAGCCTGAAATCCCCATTTCAGCCCTCGAAAACATCTCATATGTTCCGCGACGTTTCGAAAACGTCTTTGGTGCCTCAACTCTAAACCGTTTAACTGAACTATCACGTAGTTAGCAAAACGTGTATGTCCGATGTTTGCAACATCCACAAATGACGTTTGGGGTTCAGCACACTGAGCAGTGCATTAAGGACATAAGCTTTATACTGTCAGCATAATCGCTACTGTCAACTTTCAACTATATTTTCTCTAGGAACATATCTAAACAGTGGAACTAAAGCGCGAGCTTACGACATAATTTGCAAAGATCTTTTGACTATGTTCAGGATAATTAAGTTCATCTTATGAACTCCCACTCAGATAGACATCCCTCTAGTCATCTAAGTGATTACATGATCCGAGTCAACTAGGCCGTGTCCGATCATCACGTGAGACGGACTAGTCATCATCGGTGAACATCTTCATGTTGATCGTATCTACTATATGACTCATGCTCGACCTTTCGGTCTCTTGTGTTCCGAGGCCATGTCTGTACATGCTAGGCTCGTCAAGTCAACCTAAGTGTTTCACGTGTGTAAATCTGGCTTACACCCATTGTATGTGAACGTAAGAATTTATCACACCCGATCATCACGTGGTGCTTCGAAACGACGAACTTTCGCAACGGTGCACAGTTAGGGGGAACACTTTCTTGAAATTTTAATGAGGGGTCATCTTATTTACTACCGTCGTTCTAAGCAAATAAGATGCATAAACATGATAAACATCACATGCAATCAAATAGTGACATGATATGGCCAATATCATTTTGCTCCTTTTGATCTCCATCTTCGGGGCTCCATGATCATCATCGTCACCGGCATGACACCATGATCTCCATCATCGTGTCTTCATGAAGTTTTCTCACCAACTATTACTTCTACTACTATCGCTACCGGTTAGCAATAAAGTAAAGTAATTACATGGCATTGTTCAATGACACGCAGGTCATACAATAAATAAAGACAACTCCTATGGCTCCTGCCGGTTGTCATACTCATCGACATGCAAGTCGTGATTCCTATTACAAGAACATGATCAATCTCATACATCACATATCATTCATAACATTCTTCTTGGCCATATAACATCACATAGCATACCCTGCAAAAACAAGTTAGACGTCCTCTAATTGTTGTTTGCATGTTTTACGTGGCTGCTATGGGTTTCTAGCAAGAACGTTTCTTACCTACGCAAAAACCACAACGTGATATGTCAATTGCTATTTACCCTTCATAAGGACCCTTTTCATCGAATCCGATCCGACTAAAGTGGGAGAGACTGCCACCCGCTAGCCACCTTATGCAACAAGTGCATGTCAATCGGTGGAACCTGTCTCACGTAAGTGTACGTGTAAGGTCGGTCCGGGCCGCTTCATCCCACAATACCGTCGAAACAAGATTGGACTAGTAACGGTAAGCATATTGAACAAAATCAACGCCCACAACTACTTTGTGTTCTACTCGTGCAAAGAATCTACGCAATAGACCTAGCTCGTGATGCCACTGTTGGGGAACGTAGCAGAAATTCAAAATTTTCCTACGTGTCACCAAGATCTATCTATGGAGAAACCAGCAAAGAATGGAAGGAGAGTGCATCTACATACCCTTGTAGATCGCTAAGCGGAAGCGTTCAAGAGAACGGGGTTGAAGGAGTCGTACTCGTCGTGATCCAAATCACCAGAGATCCTAGTGCCGAACGGACGACACCTCCGCGTTCAACACACGTACAGCCCGGTGACGTCTCCCATGCCTTGATCCAGCAAGGAGAGAGGGAGAGGTTGAGGAAGACTCCATCCAGCAGCAGCACAACAGCGTGGTGGTGGTGGTGGAGCGTGGCAATCCTGCAGGGCTTCGCCAAGCACCGCAAGAGAGGAGAAGGGAGAGAGGTAGGGCTGCGCCAGGGAGAGGTCAAAACTCATGTCTTGGAAGCCCTCAAGACCTCAACTATATATAGGGGAGAGGGAGGGGGTGCGCCGCCTTTAGGGTTTCCACCCCAAGGGGTGCGGCAGCCCCAATCCCATCTAAGGGTGGCAGCCAAGGGGGGGAAGAGGGGAAACTTGCCCCCCATGTTAGGTGGAAGCACCCCCTCCCCAAACCCTAGGCGCCTTGGGCCCCTTGTGGGGGGGCGCACCAGCCCACCTGGGGCTGGTCCCCTCCCACACTTGGCCCATGTAGCCCTCCAGGGTTGGTGGCCCCACTTGGTGGACCCCCGGGACCCTCCCGGTGGTCCCGGTACGTTACCGATAAAACCCGAAACTTTGCCGGTGACCAAAACATGACTTCCCATATATAAATCTTTACCTCCGGACCATTCCGGAACTCCTCGTGACGTCCGGGATCTCATCCGGGACTCCGAACAACAATCGGTAACCACATACAAACTTCCTTTATAACCCTAGCGTCATCGAACCTTAAGTGTGTAGACCCTACGGGTTCGGGAGACATGTAGACATGACCGAGACGTTCTCCGGTCAATAACCAACAGCGGGATCTGGATACCCATGTTGGCTCCCACATGTTCCACGATGATCTCATCGGATGAACCACGATGTCAAGGACTCAATCGATCCCGTATACAATTCCCTTTGTCTAACGGTATTGTACTTTCCCGAGATTCGATCGTCGGTATACCAATACCTTGTTCAATCTCGTTACCGGCAAGTCTCTTTACTCGTTCCGTAACACATCATCCCGTGATCAACCCCTTGGTCACATTGTGCACATTATGATGATGTCCTACCGAGTGGGCCCAGAGATACCTCTCCGTTTACATGGAGTGACAAATCCTAGTCTCGATTCGTGTGAACCCAACAGATACTTTCAGAGATACCTATAGTGCACCTTTATAGCCACCCAGTTACGTTGTGATGTTTGGTACACCCAAAGCATTCCTACGGTATCCGGGAGTTGCACAATCTCATGGTCTAGGGAAATGATACTTGACATTAGAAAAGCTTTAGCATACGAACTACGATCTTTGTGCTAGGCTTAGGATTGGGTCTTGTCCATCACATCATTCTCCTAATGATGTGATCCCGTTATCAAAGACATCCAATGTCCATGGTCAGGAAACCGTAACCATCTATTGATCAACGAGCTAGTTAACTAGAGGCTTACTCGGGACATGGTGTTGTCTATGTACCCACACATGTATCTGAGTTTCCTATCAATACAATTATAGCATGGATAATAACGATTATCATGAACAAGGAAATATAATAATAACTAATTTATTATTGCCTCTAGGGCATATTTCCAACACAGTAATCCTGGGCTGGTGACGACACAAGGGTCATTTGCTGGGATTTATGTCCCAGAAATCCGGCCCCTCACAACCTTGGTATCAGAGCCAGGCTGACCATTAGCTAAACCTATCTTAGCCTGGTCGCTATCCCTAGGTTTTCAAACCATCCACATCCTTTCCTGTCCACCGTCAAGCTTATCCTATCTGATAACCGCACGGTGGGCAGCCGACATCATTCTAACAGTCGATGCCCAACCTATCGTCCTAGGCCATAGGTCGTGCCCCCGTGGTCGACACCTGAGTTGTCCCATACACAAGCGTGCGATGGAAGACTCCGCTGGCTTATAAAGGAAGCCTGGCCCCAACCCAGCACATCACAACCATCATTCACAGCCTGATTTCCAAACCACCAAGATGCTCGGTGCCATTGTTCGCAATGAGACCACCTCATCCAAGCTTGGAGATTTCGTAACCATCCTCGCCAATCTCACTCGTCCTGCTTTTGGCATAGACGAACCTCTAGAATATGTTGTGTACCAGGAACACGCAAGTGATGCAATCCATCACTTCTGGGCCATGGTGCACATCTATGGGAGGAGCACCACATCAGAACGTCTCTACCGGTTCACCGGAAGGACGACCTCCGACGATCCCCAAGCCATCCAACTTGTAACTCAAGAGGGTATAGTTAATCTCTGGCACTTGTCACCGAGGGTTAAGACTCACCCTTTCTTCTACTACCCTAGTTGTGACGGCTATGGTAGCCCAACCTAGGTCGCCAATGGAGACTGTGAGTCGGATCCTGCTCTAGTGCATCTGGTGCGCTACCTGAGAGCGCAAGAAGCACTATTCTATCAGGTCACCAATGACCTGATTGCAACCCGCAGGACGCTTGCACTCCTGACACCGGTGAGCAGTGAAGCTGCAACCGACACGACACCCCGATAGTGCTGCTTGGGAGGCCAGTTGAGCCCCCAAGGGCTGCTCCTGTCAACTACCCCGGCAATGCCTTCGCCTCCCCAGGGGAACTTCGCCGTCTCTTGGAGACCTACTCCAATGGGATTGTGACCACGAGACCCCACGAGGGGCATCATCGCTATCCCAGCACTGTAGCACCCCATCCTACCCCGGCCAACTCTGACACTAAAGCTCATGGAGAAGCTTCAACATCCTCAAGACACGCTCGGCTAGATGTCAACGAGGTGGACTGAGTCTACTAGGAGTGTTGTCAATCCTAGTAATCCGGTTGTATTGTATTTACAGGGTAGCAATCGCATGGCGTAGTAAGCTTGTAAAATTACTTGTGTGCCATTATTTTAATAACACTGTGTGTGATCTAGTTTAAACTATTGGTGTATGGCGACCGAGTAAATACTAGACGTGACCGCCGAACTGACATGCACAGTAATATGTCACACTCCTTTCGACAAGTGGTGTTCAAGAATTTGACTTGGACAACCCTATGTCAGAGCCGATGCACAAGTCGTGTCAGTGCCGCATCGTGTTTCCCAACGCAGGCACCTTATAAGGGGTCGTGCCCACACATCACACCAGCCACCACCACACTTGAGCATCGATCTTCACCATTCGTCCTTCCATGTCTCACCCCGAAGCCTACCTAAGAATAAAAGATGCAAGTCCTGGTAGTTTTGTTAAGGTTTTGCGGGATCTGACCCACAATACCCTTGGTTCCAACCACCCACCCCAGTACAAGCTATTCAAAATGAGGATCACCCCTGATTCCTCGAAATACTGGGCAGTTGTGCACATCCCACCAGAGGATTTGAATCAAGAACCTCCATATATTGTCTTCGTCGGGAGATCCATGCCAACCTCAGGCATGGCTATCAAGGCTGCTACTTATGAAGCAGTTACCCGTCTTCGGTTTACGGTACCCGCTGCCGGTGAAAGGAAATACTACTATTTCTCGAGCCGTGCAGCTTCTGGAGCAGAAGCCACGTTCTGTTGTGAACGTATAGAAAGAGATGCAGCTCTGGTCAATCTCATTCAGTATGTGATGGCCCAGGAGCATCTAACCCAACAACTAATGGATTACCTCCATTATCTTGCTGTCATGAATCCCCATATCACCATTGGTGGACCACCTTGGCCAACTCCGGAAGGACGTGTTCTTCGTTTAATTCCTTCACTTTCCCCGGAAAAAGAAGAATGTGCTCCAGCACCGGGAACCCTTCCGCAAGACCCTGTAGATCTCACCTTCGGACTGTAGACGGTCATTGTTGCAGTACCTAGCACTGGTTTGCATGAGGCAACCATTGTATTGTAATTTAGAGCGTATGTCAAGTTCATTACCATGATTACATTCTGCATATGATCATCTGTTGTGATTTTCATTCAGTCCTTCCGCCCTTAACAAATCTCGAGGACGAGATTTTCTTAAGGAGGATAGAGTTTGTAAAACCCCAAAAACTTAACCATAATTTTATTAAGTAAAATTTGGCCAGAAATAAGATTTTGAATTATACTAGGTCATTTATTGGTTTTAGAGCCTTTTCTGTTTTCTGATTTCCAAAATTCTTCCATCCATAGAAGATTATTTTTGCAAAATATTGTGGTTTGTAGTTGTTTTATAAATCTTGCTAGTTCTATTCTAAATAAGTAGGAAGTATTTTCATAATAAAATTTGCCACAAACAATTCATTTAAAAGCATTTTCCAATACTTAAAATGCTTTTGTTGCACTACAAATATTTGAAATAATTGTTTTAAAATTCCACATAAATTATGGAAGCTTGGGTGATGCCTATAAATCACTTTTGAGCAAAAACCTAACTTTATCTTTTGAAATTTTTGAGTGAAACATCCTCTTTTCAATTTTGTCCCATTCTTGAGTTTTAACTGCAACCCTAATTTTCCTAGATCCACTAATTCTGAAACTCCGTCACCTTGTAGTCCTTCCAACCAAAACCTTAACCCCAGGAGATCAGCTCTAGTTTCATCTTTTAAGTCCACCAAACCCTCCTCTCAACTTTCTGTCCAGAACTAAATTCTGGTAAAACTTGCACTAGCAAGTTTCTCATTTTGCCAAACAAACTCCACCACTATCTCTACCATCTAAAGAGACCTCATCCTGCCAAATGCCATCATCGACAAAATCTTCTAGCTAGCTCTATCATTTCATCAAACAGCTTGTGGGCATGACAGAAATGTTGCCACTTCCTAAACTTGCATTGGCCACTTGGTCAGTCGGCCAAACCAACTTGTCCACTAGCTGTCTCCCAACCAGACTCACAATCCTGCCAAATGGCATTGTCATCAGAGACCCCTAGGTGGCCCTAGCATTTTGTCGAGCACTCTATGCGCGTGCACTGGGCGCTGCCAGAGCGCGTATTTTGCACGCGTTGGCACCGAGCTCCTGCCACCGCTCTGCCGCCTCCCCCTCTTATCCTAATCCTTCTCTAGATTAGCTCGACCACCAGGAACCTCGCCGACACCCTCGCCTGGCCCCTAGCACCATCCACCGTTGTCCACGACGACCAAGATCGCAGCCCGACGAGTGCCTCACCCCGAGCCACCCAGCGCCTCCCAGGAGTAACTACGGGCGGCCACCGCCCTCACCGACCACCCTATCGACCTCAACGGCCTCACCTGCCGCCATAATGGTCGCCGCCACCGTGCTAAGCCACGGCACCGCCCTCCCCCACCTATTTAAGCTCACCCCAAGCCCGCTCAGTCCATCACCACCTCTCTCTCTCCCTCTGTGAGCCTCACCGAACAGCAGAGCGACCTAGAACGGTCGTCTTCTTCTTCTCCGGCAACCACGGCCGTCGCCTTTGTCTCGTTCATGCCAACGCCATTAGGGCCTCCCCCTCTCCACTCTCTTCACCAACATCACCCTAGAGCACCCATGAATCCATCCCCATGCTCGATTTTGATCCGCCGCCACCGTAGGCGAAAGACCCATCCCACCCGACGCTGTCATCCGCTGCAAAGATCCCTGAGGGGTGCCACCATTCGTCGGAGAGCCTCACTGGAGCTACGCCTCTATTCTGCCGGAGAGGGAGGCGCGCGCGGCGACTGGTCAAACCTGACCAGTGGGCCAGGCAGGCCCACCGTTAGTGACCCAGCCACGCCAATGTGTCCGTAAGTGGAGACGGGCTGCGTCAAAGTCGCTTCCACGCGGGGAAAGCATATTTCCTAGAGTACGTATTTGACATCGCAACCCTCCCGTGCGGCCACCGATTGGGCTCGGCCCAGTTGCACCAGACGGCTATGTCTCGCTAAGTGCGCACTTCCGCCCTTCGTTTTTTTTCTTTTCCAGCAGATTTCAAACAATTCTACAGAAGCCATTTCTCATCCAAATTTGATTATTCAAATTTCTACAAACTTCTAAAATCATGCTCTATTTATCCAGATAGGGTGAACATTTTTTCTAAGCTTGGTTTCTGTTGGATTTATTAAATAGTCCTTTTAGTCAGTTGTTTCAACTTAGAAACTCTCAAGGTAAATCATATAAAGTCCAAATGACTTGATTCTTTTTCTGTTATTTCCTAAATTTCATCTAGTTTATTTTAGTATGTATTGAAAAAATTTCCAAACAACTTTTTGGTACTATGTGATAATTATAATATTTTGAAAATAGGAAATGGAGGGGAGATATATTTTTCAAAGTTTTGGAATGCACCCAACACCTCTGCATGCTCAAGGCAAGAATCTTGAACACATGATATGGTGAATACATATTTGTTTGCTTGCATATAGAATTGGATCATGGATATGTTTAATTCATATGGAGTTTGCAAATCACTAGTCATACATGCATGATCACTTTGATGTGTTTGATCTTCAGTTAAACATGAAGCATAAGTAAGTATGGCTATTTTCATGTGCCGTATGTGCCGGTGTTGGTCGAGGTTAATTTGCAGGAAGAATCAGTCACGAGAAAAGTGACCGTGAGACTGTAATCTCGTTGTGACGAGAATGATCAGTGAGGTTATGTTGGGACATACCTGGTGGTGACCTTGTTGGGTACTGCCAAGGAATTATATTGTGTTAACCACTGCAGGAAAACTTAAACCTCCTGAGTTGACCATAGATCGGGTCATGTTCCGGTAACCCCCATACTTGAATTGTGTTGCCACATGTCCCTGCCACAGGCAAGGTATGGTTCAGTAAGTTGTTAACCCCTTTCCATGCACACACCATACAGAGAGGCCTCGATGAGGGTTTCCAGGTACCGGCTGCAATGCCAGTCATAGGGTCAGGGAGCGTGGGTGTATCCGGTTGGGCCGAGAGGGGGGCACCCCTTGTAATCCATGCATGTTAATAGTGATCCCATGCTACTCGAGACGATGGTCTCCGCGCCTTAGAGTTTTCCTTGAACAATGCTTTGGTTGATTCCTGGCATCCAGAAAGTCAATCTGGTGTGTGTTGGTCAGGTGTGTTATCAACCCATAGGCCATAATGGGAATTAGTCAGCGTCTCGATACTGACTAAAGAAATCCTTTACTTGTGGGTAAAGAGTACACCCTCTGTAGAGTTATGTCTATTCGAATAGCCATGCCCATGGTTAAGGACTACAGTCTGGGTTGGTCAAGTGTCAGCCTTAGTGTCAGTCTCCGGAGGAAATGATTAAGTTGAGCATGATTCACTTTTGCAGGATATGATTGTCATCACTAATGTTGTCATGAATATTTTTATTGTCATGATTACTATTGTGGGGAACAGTCTTGCGGCTTGAATATTACTGTGGACTAATCCGTTTCCCTTACTTTATTTTCTGAGTGTCTCAGGGGCTGGCTAGACTACCCCGGGCATTCGGTTCTATTTTCAAAGACCTCTCGTGGTGTCGCTTGAGTTCTCGTGCGGTCTTGTCTTGCCCGATTCTCTTTTAGACACCCATTAGGCCTTTCTTTTCAAAGACCTCTCGTGGTGTCGCTTGAGTTCTCGGGCGATCTTGTCTCGCCCGATTCTCTTTTAGACACCCGTTTGGCATTTCTTTTCAAGACCTCCCGAGGCATCGCCTTTAGACACCCGCTTGGCATTTTTCCTAGAATTCTTCGAGCGGTTCAATGCCCGATGTTCCATTTCATTACTTTGATTTACTGCTGACATGGTTCTCGTATCCATCCGCACCGTATGAATATTTTTCATGCTATGCTTTAATTTTCCGTCAGCACATGCCTATAATTAATTCATCATGAGCATATGCATCCGGTATATCTTTTGTTGTTGATGTTTGCGAGTTCATTCAAACGTACTCACTGGCTTGCCCCTGGCTATTGTCTTGGCCAGATCATGATTCGGAGAGTAGTATTGCGAAGACACCCTGCAACGTAGGAGTTGAAGATAGCAGCCACGCGAGATACGAGTTATCACGGTCAGCTGTTCCTGTGGGAATGGAGTCCCATCGCCGCTGGAGATCCACGAGTCATTTCCGTCATCCTCAACTAGATAGCCTTGTTATTTTCACTGGACCTTTGTGGTCTTGTACTAAATATCTTGTAATTGCTTGGAATTCTATATTAAGGAAGTGTCCACCAGTGAACAGTAATCCTGGGGCTGGTGACGACACAAGGGTCATTTGTTGGGATTTATGTCCCGGAAATCCGGCCCCTCACAAGATCGCATGCGCAGCAAAGGGGGCATCGGCCATGATTTGGTAGGCACACGGCTTTCCTGAGTGAACAGTGTGCTATTTGAAAACATTTACATGAACTAACAACATATTTTCGTTTGAATGAAAACAAGGGTTCATCGTTTCTCCTCCAAATTGTTTTCCATGGTAAGAAATCACCATTGTACCATATGGTTCGATTTTCTCATACATTTGAGGTATCGTTTACTATATTTGAGTTGTTTTATATATAGTTGCAACTACACATGGGTGCTAGCTAGCTAGCAAGATCATTTGTCTGTCGCTTTTGGAGTTTTCATTCATTGTTCAAGAAATGGGAAAAAATTCAAACAGTTCGCCCGCATGTTGCGGCCAGAGGCGTATGCCATGCTGGTATTCCAATTACAGGAAATTCATATAGAGTCCGGAAATAATGAAAATCGGTGTGTCACTATGCCGTGTTCCTAGGATCACATGGAAATTTTTTGGTAAAGCTGGCACGAGTTTTGATGCTCAGACCTTCCAAATAGGAGCATCTCACAAGAAGGATCATAGTTTCCAAAAGGAGACACGGCACTTCAGACTCCAATCATCACTGACTACATTGTTCCGCTTTGAATTATTTTCACGATAAACAATCACGTATATACCCTAGGTTTGATTTTCTGGCTAATTTCAGGTCTCGTTGCTATATTCAAGTCATTTTTGCACTTACCTTCCATTTAGTGCATATAATTAAATTCAAAACTATTCTACAACTACACATCTGGGTGTTAGTTAGCAAAGAAGGTGTACAAATCATTTGTGTGTCACTTTGCGATTTTTCATCCATTGTCTGAGAAACGGGGATAAGTTTCAAACATTTGGCCGCAACGTGCGGCCACCGACGTAGGCCTAGTTGGTATTTTAATTACTAGGAATTCAGATGGAGTCCAGACTTCATCAAAATCGGTGTGTGGCCGTGGCGTGCTCTCACGACACCGGGGAAATTTTTGGGTAAAGTTTGGCACAGGTTTTGATGATCGCTCCTTTCAAACTGGAGCATCTCACATGAAGGACCATGGTTTCCAAAAGGAGACATGTCAATTCAAACTCCAGTGGTCGGTGACTTCATCGTTTGGCCTCATAAAAATTTCCACGATACGCATTCACCATTATACCAGGGTTTGATTTTCTAACGCATTTCAGGTATCGTTTTCTATATTTAAGTCATTTTTTAATTTAACGTGCAATTTGTGGATATAAATAAAATCACAACCGGAATTGCATGTGCTGTCGAAAGGGATGAGGATTGTCGGTCGATCAAGGAGAATCCAACGGTGCAGACGTACGATCCATGGGGTTTGGTTCTGGCCAATCAGAATGCACGACTCAGATCGCACGCGTGGTAGAGGGGGGCATAGGCCACGATTTAGTGGACATACGGCTTTCATGAGTGAACCGTGTGCTATTTGAAAACATTTACATTAACTAACAGCATATTTTGTTTGAATGAAAACATGAGTTCTTCGTTTCGCCTCCAATTTTTTTTCGCGGTAAGAAATCATGATTGTACCCTATGGTTCGATTTTCTGCTACATTTTACTAGGCGGAAGGCCTCACTAGCAATCTCAAACTTTGAATATATAGTCACAACTCCACGTGCATGTTAGCAAGATCATTTGTGTGTCGCTTTGCGAGTTTTCATTCATTGTGTGAGAAACGGGAACAAACTTCAAACAGTTCGGCCGCAGGGTGCGGCCAGAGGCGTAGGTCTTGTTGGTATATTTCAATTTCAGGAAATGCATATATAGTCCCGAAAATAACAAAAATCATTGTGCCACTGTGGCGTGCTCTCACGATCGCATGGAAAAAAATTGGTAATGTTTGGCACAAGTTTTGGTGCTCGCACCTCCCATACCGGAGCATCTCACAAGAAGGATCATAGTTTCCAAAAGGAGATGCGGCACTTCGGACTACAAATCGTCAGTTACTAGCTACATCGTTCCACCTCGAAAAAATCATGGTAAAAAATTGCGGATATACCCTTGGTTTGATTTTCCGGTCCATTTCAGGTCGCCTGCTATGTTTAAGTCATTCTTTGCGCTTACCTTGCATTTTAGTGCATATAAAGTCAAAAACCCTACTACAACTACATGTGGGTGTTTTAGTTAGGCTATACCTACTCATAGTGGAGAGTGTCATATACTAGTATCATGCGCGCGTGCACACACACACACACACACACACACACACACGGACACACACACACACACAGAGAGAGACCATATTTATGGCCATGCATGACAGAAAGTAGTATAGCATTTATATTATATATATGATACGTTATTTATGTTACTGCTTCTTTGCCACATCATCATATTTGTTATTCCCGAGTGCATGATACCGGCTATGATACCCCCACTATGGCCACCCTAAGGTTGGTCGTAATGGGATTACCAAGCGATATCATGCATGCCAACTAGACTTTTTGGATGATGTGGCACACAGTTAAATGAGGAAAGAGAGGGTGTGGGTATCATATCATGATACCGTATCATATTAAATGTTGTACTACTTTGTGTCATACATGGCAATTAATAAGGCAACCTAATATACTAACTTATGATACTATGCATGCATTATAGAGGTAGTATCGATCATATATATACTAGTATCATGCATATATATATATATATATATATATATATATATATATATATATATATATATATGATACTAGCTAGTCTATGATATACTAGCTACCTCACTAATGCATAGTAACATAGAGTAGTATCGCGTAGTACTTTATTTATTGTCATGCATGACACATAGTAGCATAGCATTTATTATAATACGGTTTCATGATATGATACTTAACCCTCTCTTTCTTCATTTAATTCTATGACAGCTCATCAAAATTGCCTAGTTGGCATGCATGATATTAGCTATGATATCCCATTACGACCAGCCTAGCAAAGAAGGTGTACAGATCATTTGTGCATCGCTTTGCGTGTTTTCATCCGTTTGCCTGAGAAGCAGGGAGAAGTTTCAAACATGTCAGCCACTGGGGTAGGCCTAGTTGGTATTTTAATTACAGGAAATTCAAATGGAGTCCAGACATCATCAAAACCGATGTGTGCCCGTGGCGTGCTATCACGACCCCGTGGAAAAAAATGGTAAAGTTCGGCACAAGTTTGGATGATCGCTCCTTCCAAACCGGAGCATCTCACATGAAGGATCATGGTTTCCAAAAGGAGACGTGTCAATTCAAACTCCTGTGACCGGTGACTTCATCGTTTGGCCTCATAAAAATTTCCACAGTACGCATCACCATTATACCACGGGTTTTATTTTCTGGCGCATTTTGGGTATCGTTAGCTATATTTAAGACATTTTTTGAGTTTAACGTGCATTTTGTGCAAAAAAATAAAATTACAATAGGAACTGCATGTGTTGTTTAAAGGGATGAGGATCGTTGTTCGATCTGGGAGCATCCAATGGTGTAGACGTACGATCTGTGGGGTTTGGGTTCTGGCCAATCAGAAAGCATGACTCAGATCGTGGGTGGGGTTTGGTCGGCACACGACTTTCATCAACGAACCATGTGCTATTCGCAAACCAGATTGCATATTTTTGTTCACACATACTATAGTGAGATCAACTGAGTGTGCTACCTCTATGATATAATAATAATAATAATAATAATAATAACAATAATAATAATAATAATAATAATAATAATAATAATAATAATAATAATAATAATAAACAGTTCACATTCATTGCCTCAGCTGACAGCATATCAAGGTCAACATATTAACAGTTCTTACATCAACAGAAAATTGGGCATAACTCACAAATTCAGTACATGGTATAGTTCTAAATTGAACGAATTAAGTTGCACGGTAGGCATAAAGACTAGTCTTATGGCTTAATTCCCATGTACATGGGGGAACTAGGATCATTACGTTGACCCCGAATGAACTTGGGTTTTCTGATGATTTTATGCTTCTCTGTTACACGGGTGTGTGATCCCTTGGGTGGCAACTCATCAAATTCAACATACTCGTCCTCATCAGCAACATCGTTGACACCTAGTACCCTCCTCTTCCCATGCATCACTACATGGCAGTTCTTACACAAAGGGTCTTCTGCAAAGAAAATCTGGGTAGCATCGCTCGCAAGAATGAACGGGTCCATGTGATATGCCATCGTTGTCCTATTAACACAGGTTTTCCTGTAATCATCAACCTTTACTTGACCAAGTGGGATCCATGAGCACCTGAATAATGCCACCTTAACTTTCACATAGTCAAGCTCCCAAATATCTTTGATGGTTCTATAGTATACCCTTTTATCAGCTTCATCTACAGTCATGCATTCTATTCGAATAGAGCTGTTCTGATATGAGGTCTTCTCATCACGTCCCTCAGTGTAGAACGTGTATCCATTTATTACATATGCTTGGTACGTCAACACCGTAGGTGATGGTTTTTGTGCCAACCACGTAGCAATGTCTTCAATGGATCCTTGTGCCAAACGCTTCTTCAGCCATTTGGCGTAGTTCTTAGTGTGCTCCTTCATCTCCACATCTGATGAAGGCACCATTGGTAAGAAGCTTTGGCGTATCTCCGCCAAGTGTTCTTCGGCATAAGCGCTGAGAACTGAGCTGTTAAGTAGTACCACTTTCTTCGCCAATTCTCCAGGTGCAGCCATTTGCATGCCAGCAAGGATCGGCTTACCTTTCAGCCTTCCCTCGTGGCGAGAGAGGGGCAAACCTATAGGTCGTTGTTTCATGTATTTGCTGCAAAACTCAACCACCTCCGCCATGGTACAACCTTGTAGGATGCTTGCCTCTGGATGGTTTCAGTTCCGATAGAAGCGCTTCAGTATTCCCATGAACCACTCAAAGGGATACATGTTGCGAAGAAACACAGGACCACAATACTTTATCTCGTCGACAAGGTGCACAGTGAGATGGACCATGACATCAAAGAATGATAGTGGGAAAAACATCTCTAGGTTGGACAATATTCTTGCAATATCATCTTGCATATGATCCAGCTCTTCAGGATCTACAACTTTCTGCTATAGTTGGTTGAAGAAACCACATAGCTCAATGAGTGTGTTCCTTATATCTTTGTCCATCAGATTCCCGATGGCCACCGGGAGGATTTGTGTCAACATTACATGGCAATCATGTGACTTCATCCCAACTTCATTTTACCTGAGCTCACATCCACGAGAGTTCTGATGTTTGTGGAGTAGGAAGAGGGTGTCTTAACTGACAACAAATAGGTGAAGAACTGTGTTGCTTCTTTTATACTGAAATTGTAACTCTGGAGAGCTTTGCTGAATTTGTCATCATCTTCTACTTCACTCTTGCCTTTTGATTAATCATCAAGCAGTCGTGAACCCTCACCATCCTTTCTTTTTCCTTTAATCTTGAGCAGAGTACCAAGGATGCTTTCGCATACATTCTTCTCTACATGCATTACATCGATGCACTGATGTACACATAGAATCTCCCAGTAAGGTAATTTCGAGAACACCTATTTATTCTTAAACACTTGACCCTTGGGTGTTTGTTTCACCGTCAAAGGGTGATTCTTGCCAAGCACAACATTAATTTGTTTAGCCATGTTGTGGACCACCTCCCCATCATAGGGTCTTGGGCCCACACCTACCTCTGTCGTATCATCAAATTCAGCTTTCATCTTTTGGTATGGGTGATTTTTCCGTAAGAACCTACGATGACGCAAATAGACAGTTTTGTGCGATTTGGCAAGTCTTCTGCTAGCTATCCTATCCATGCCTGTGACACACCCTACATCTCCCTTTGTTTTCTACCCCCGATGTGTTGCCTAATGCCGGCATATCTTGAATGGTGTGTGATGACCCACAAGTATAGGGGATCTATCGTAGTTCTTTCGATAAGTAATAGTGTCGAACCCAACGAGGAGCAGAAGGAAATGACAAGCAGTTTTCAGTAAGGTATTCTCTACAAGCACTGAAATTGTATGTAAAAGATAGTTTTGTGAGAAGATAATTTGCAACGGGTAACAAGCAATGAAAGTAAAAAAGGTGCAGCAAGGTGGCCCAATCCTTTTTGTATCAAAGGACAAGCCTAGACAAATTCTTATAATGAGAAAAGCGCTCCTGATGACACATGGGAATTATCATCAAGCTAGTTTTCATCACGCTCATATGATTCGCGTTCGTTACTTTGATAATTTGATATGTGGGTGGACCGGTGCTTGGGTGTTGTCCTTTCTTGGACAAGCATCCCACTTATTATTAACCCCTATTGCAAGCATCCTCAACTACAAAAGAAGTATTAAGGTAAACCTAACCATAGCATGAAACAAGAGGATCCAAATCAGCCCCTTACGAAGCAACGCATAAACTAGGGTTTAAGCTTCTGTCACTCTAGCAACCCATCATCTACTTATTACTTCCCAATGCCTTCCTCTAGGCCCAAATAATGTTGATGTGTCATGTAGTCGATGTTCACATAACACCACTAGAGGAGAGACAACATACATCTCATCAAAATATCGAACGAATACCAAATTCACATGAGTACTAATAGCAAGACTTCACCCATGTCCTCTGGAACAAACGTAACTACTCACAAAGCATATTCATGTTCATGATCAGAGGGGTATTAATATGCATTAAGGATCTGAACATATGATCTTCCACCAAATAACCAATTAGCATCAACTACGAGGAGTAATCAACACTACTAGCAACCCACAGGTACCAATTTGTGGTTTTGATACAAGATTGGATACAAGAGATGAACTAGGGTTTGAGAGGAGATGGTGCTGGTGAAGATGTTGATGCAGATTGACCCCCTCCCGATGAGAGGATCGTTGGTGATGACGATGATGATGATTTCCCCCTCCCGGAGGGAAGTTTCCCCGGCAGAACAGCTCCGTCGGAGCCCTAGATTGGTTCCGCCAAGGTTCCACCTCGTGGCGGCGGAGTTTCGTCCCGTAAGCTTGATTATGATTTTTTTTCCAGGGTAGAAGACTTCATATAGCAGAAGATGGGCACCGGAGGGCCACCAGGGGGCCCATGAGGCAGGGGGCGCGCCTAGTAGGGGTGGGCGCGCCCCCACCCTCATGGCCAGTGTGTGGGCCCCTTTTGGTACTTCTTTCGCTCAATAATTCTTATTAATTCCAAAATTGAATTTCGTGGAGTTTCAGGACTTTTGGAGCTATGAAAAATAGGTTTCCAATATTTGCTCCTTTTCTAGCCCAGAAATCCAGCTGTCGGCATTCTCCCTCTTCATGATAAACCTTGTAAAATAAGAGAGAATAGCCATAAGTATTGTGACATAACGTGTAATAACAGCCCATAATGCAAAAAATATTGATATAAAAGCATGATGCAAAATGGACGTATCAACTCCCCCAAGCTTAGACCTCGCTTGTCCTCAAGCGGAAGCCGATATCGAAAAATATGTCCACATTTTTAGAGATAGAGGTGTCGATAAAAATAAAATACAGACATGAGGGCATCATGATCATTCTTATAACAACAACGTATATATTTTGTCATATGATTTCTTATGCTCAAGTAACAATTTATTCACAACGTCAAGTATGGTTCAGAAACTTCATTGAGAACTAACAAACTATAATCTCAGTCATTGAAGCAATTGCAATTTATCATAACATCGGAAAGAGTCAAGAATAGAGCTTTTCAGCAAGTCCACATACTCAACTATCATATAGTCTTTCACAATTTCAAACACTCACGCAATACTTATGGTTATGGAGTTTTAATCGGATACAGAGAAAGATAGGGGCTTATCATGTTGCCTCCCAACATTTTACCTCAAGGGTAATGTCAACAACAATAGTTCATACTAACTTACATCCAATTGGATATATATATATATATATATCAGGATCTTTCCAACATGAGGTGCTTGCCAAAGGATAAAATGAAAAAGGGAAAGGTGAAGATCACCTTGACTCTTGAATAATGTAAAAGACATAAAGTAAAAGATAGGCCCTTCACAGAGGGAAGCAGAGGTTGTCATGTGCTTTTAGGGTTGGATGCACAAAATCTTAATGCAAAATAACGTCACTTTATATTGCCACTTGTGATATGGACCTTTATTATGCAGTTTGTCGCTTTTATTACTTCCATATCACACGTTTGTATAAAGCTTATTTTCTCCGCACTAATAAGTCATACATATTTAGAGAGCAATTTTTATTGCTTGCAACATGACAACTTACTTGAAGGATCTTACTCAATCCATAGGTAGGTATGGTGGACTCTCATGGAAAAAACTGGGTTTAAGGATATTTGGAAGCACAAGTAGTATCTCTACTTGGTGCAAGGAATTTGGCTAGTATGAGGGGGGAAAGGCAAGCTCAACATGTTGGACGATCCATGACAATATACTTTAACTAAGATGTGAGAAAACATAACCCATTACGTTGTCTTCCTTGTCCAACATCAACTCTTTAGCATGTCATACTTTAATGAGTGCTCACAATCATAAAAGATGTCCAAGATAGTATATTTATATGTGAAAACCTCTCTTTCTTTATTACTTCCTATTAATTGCAATGATGACCAAAACTATGTTTGCCAACTCCCAACAACTTTTAAGCCTCATAATCTTTATATGTGAAGTCATTACTATCCATAAGATCAATATGAACTCTTTTATTTCTTTTTTTCTCTCTATTTCCTCAAGATCATAGCAAGATAGCAAAGCCCTTGGCTCAACACTAATCTAGCTCATGGACTCGATTACATAGAGGCATCATAAAGCAAAACTCAAAACTAATTCATACCAAAACTTTATTCTACTAGATCAAGATATTACCAAAAGGATCGAACTAATAAAAACGGTAAAGATAGGAGTGTGATGGTGATGCGATACCGAGGCACCTCCCCCAAGCTTGGCAGTTTCCAAGGGGAGTGCCCATACCCATGTGATTATGTCCTTGGAGGTGGTGAAGGAGTTGTTGATGATGTAGGCTTGTCGTCCTTCTTCCAAGGCATAGGCTCACCATCATAGAAGGATGATCGAGTCTCTGGAATCCTCAAATCTGCAACCAAACTCATCCTCTTGAATCTATATTCATACTCACAGTTTTGGTTTTGCGGGTCATAGATCTGGGCTTGGACGTGCTCGATTTTCTCATGAAGCTTGAAGATGGTCTCCCCAATGTTCTTGGCGTCCATCTTGTGGTTGTTGGTGAACTCCGCAATCATCATCTGGTTGGCATTAAGTCCACGCTCCACCATCCCTTGGCACTTGAAAACTTGTTGTTCCATAGCTTCGAGCTTTGTCTCCACGCTTCCGGTACGCCTTGGTCCCTCCACATCGCGGATGTGCAGCACCCCCTCACGCATCTCAATGGTTTGAGGGTGTTGCAGCACCTCCGCGAGATAGGGGTTGATAACCCTCTCAAAAAACATGTCCTTGGTAGCGCTTGAAGATGTCATGGTGCTCTAGATCTGTCAGAAAAACAGTTCGAAATGAAAACAAAAGATTTTGCGTGATACGGTGGTCAAAACCTTCGGGAGATTATATAATGAATTTTTACCGACCAAAATAAGTATCGTGCATGAAAACAGAGTCCGAAGAGCACACGAGGTGCCCACGAGGCAGGGAGGCACGCCCAGTAAGGGTGGGCATGCCCTCCACCCTCGTGGAGGCCTCGTGTCCTTCCCGGACTAGTTCTTATTTTCCTATTTTCTTTAATATTCCAAAACGGAGAAAAATTTCTATTAGAATTGTTTTGGAGTCGGTTTACTTACCGTACCACATACCTATTCCTTTTCGGAGTCTGAAACATTCTGGAAAGTGTCCCTTATGTATTCCTCCAGGGTTACGGTTTCAATAATATTAGTTTCAACATTTATAGGGTTACCTGAGATATGATGTTTGATTCTTTGATTGTTCACCACCCTCGGACTTGTGCCTTCGAAGTTGTTGATTTTTATGGCACTGGAACGATAGACCTCCTTGATAACGTAAGGACCTTCCCATTTAGAGAGAAGTTTTCCAATAAAAAATCTTAAAAGAGAGTTGAATAGCAACACATAATCACCTATGTTAAACTCACGCTTTTGTATCCTTTTGTCATGCCATCTTTTAACTTTTTCTTTAAACAGCTTGGCATTCTCATAAGCTTGGGTTCTCCATTCATCAAGTGAGCTAATGCCAAATAACCTCCTCTCACCGGCAAGTTTGAAATCATAGTTGAGATCTTTAATAGCCCAATATGCCTTATGTTCAAGTTCGAGAGGTAAGTGACATGCCTTTCCATAAACCATCTTATACGGAGACATACCCATAGGATTTTTATATGCAGTTCTATAGGCCCACAATGCATCATCAAGTTTCTTGGACCAATTCTTTCTAGATCTATTAACAGTCTTTTGCAAAATTAATTTGAGCTCTCTATTACTCAATTCTACTTGGCCACTAGACTGTGGGTGATAAGGAGATGCAATTCTATGATTAACATCATACTTAGCAAGCATTTTACGGAAAGCACCATAAATAAAATGTGAACCACCATCAGTCATTAGATATCTGGGGGCTCCAAACCTCGGAAAAATAACTTCTTTAAGCATCTTAATAGAGGTGTTATGATCCGCACTACTAGTTGGAATAGCTTCTACCCACTTAGTAACGTAATCAACAGCAACTAAAATATGTGTATATCCATTAGAGGCAGGAAAAAGGTCCCATATAATCAAAGCCCCAAACATCAAATGGTTCAATAATAAGAGAATAATTCATAGGCATTTCTTGACGTCTACTAATATTACCAATTCTTTGACATTCATCACAAGACAAAACAAACTTACGTGCATCTTTGAAAAGAGTAGGCCAATAAAAACCGGATTGCAATACCTTATGTGCAGTTCTATCTCCAGCGTGGTGTCCTCCATATGATTCGGAGTGACACTTGCGTAGGATCTGTTCCTGTTCATGCTCAGGTACACAACGTCTAATAACACCATTTACTCCTTCTTTATAAAGGTGTGGGTCATCCCAGAAGTAATGTCTTAAATCATAAAAGAACCTTTTATTTTGTTGGTATGTGAAACTAGGTGGTATAAATTTAGCAACAATATAATTAGCATAATCAGCATACCATGGAGCAGTACAAGAAGCATTTATGACCGCTAATTGTTCATCCGGAAAGCTATTATCAATAGGTAGTGGGTCATCAAGAACATTCTCTAACCTAGACAAGTTGTCTGCAACGGGGTTCTCAGCTCCCTTTCTATCAATAATATGCAAATCAAATTCTTGGAGCAAGAGGACCCATCTAATAAGTCTAGGCTTAGCATCTTTCTTTTCCATAAGATATTTAATAGCAGCATGATCAGTGTGAATAGTTACTTTAGAATCAACAATATAAGGTCTGAACTTATCACAAGCAAATACAACTGCTAAGAATTCTTTTTCAGTAGTAGCATAATTTCTCTGGGCAGTGTCAAGAGTTTTACTAGCATACTGGATAACATTTAATTTCTTATCAACTCTTTGCCCTAGAACAACACCTACAGCATAATCACTAGCATCACACATAATTTCAAAGGGTAAAATTCCAATCAGGTGGCTGAACAATAGGTGCAAAGATCAAAGCTTTCTTAAGTATTTCAAATGCTTCTACACAATCATCATCGAAGACAAAAGGAATATCTTTTTGTAATAGATTAGTCAGAGGCCTAGAGATTTTAGAAAAGTCTTTAATGAACCTCCTATAAAAACCGGCGTGACCAAGGAAACTTCGTATACCTTTAATGTCCTTGGGACATGGCATCTTTTCAATAGCATCAACTTTAGCCTTATCAACTTCAATACCTCTTTTAGAAATTTTATGCCCCAATACAATGCCTTCATTAACCATAAAGTGGCACTTCTCCCAATTCAAGATGAGACTAGTTTCTTCACATATCTGCTAAACTCGATCAAGGTTGCTCAAGCAATCATCAAAACAGGATCCATAAACGGAGAAATCATCCATGAATACCTCACAAATCTTTTCACAAAAGTCAGAGAATATAGCCATCATGCATCTTTGAAAGGTAGCAGGTGCATTACATAAACCAAAAGTCATACATCTATAAGCAAAAGTACCGCTAACACAGGTATTTGAGAGGAACCAGAATAACCATCTAGAAAGCACAAATGTGTATGTTTGGATAGTATTTCTAGCATTTGATCAATAAAAGGTAAAGGGTAATGATCTTTCTTAGTAGCTTTATTTAATTCACATAAATCAATTACCATCCTATAACATGTAATAATTCTTTGCGGAATCAATTCATCTTTATCATTAGGAACAACCGTAATACCTCCCTTCTTAGGGACGCAATGGACATGACTTACCCAATCACTATCAGCAACAGGATAAATTATACCTGCCTCAAGGAGCTTTAGTATCTCCTTTCTTACCACTTCCTTCATCTTAGGATTTAACTGTCGTTGATGATCTCTAACTGGTTTGGCGTCTTCATCCAATTTGATTTTGTGTTGGCAGACTAATGCCCTTAAGATCATCAAGAGTATATCCAATAGTAGAAAGGTGCTTCTTCAGAGTTTTCAATAATATTTCCTCTTCCTGCTCTTAAAGGTTAGCACTAATAATAACAGAATATATCTTCTTTTCATCAAGATAAGCATATTTAAGAGTATCAGGTAATGGTTTAATCTCAAACACGGGATCATCCTTGGGTGGAGGAGGATCCCCTAGGATTTCAACAGGCAAGTTGTGTTTCAGAATAGGACCCTGTTGAAATAATACTTCATCTATCTTCCTTCTTTCATTCATAAACATATCATTTTCGTGGTCTAGCAAATATTGTTCTAAAGGGTCAGTAGGAGGCATGGCAATAGAAGAAAGACCAATAATTTCATCTTTACTAGGCAATTCTTTATCATGGGGTTGTCTATGAAATTTAGCAAAATTAAACTCATGAGACATATCTCCTAAGCCAATCGTAACAACATCCTTTTTGCAATCTATCCTAGCATTAACAGTATTCAAGAAGGGTCTACCAAATATGATGGGACAAAAGCTATCTTGTGGGGAACCAAGAAAAACAAAATCAGCAGGGTATTTAACTTTCCCACACAAGACTTCAACATCTCTAACAATCCCAACGGGTGAAATAGTATCTCTATTGGCAAGCTTAATTGTAACATCAATATCTTCTAACTGAGCAGGTGCAATATCATGCATAATTTCTTCATATAAGGAAATAGGTATTGCAATGTCACTAGCACCCATATCACATAAGCCATGATAACAATGATCTCCTATTTTAACAGAAATAACAGGCATGCCTACAACAGGTCTATGTATCTTAGCATCGGGTTTAGCAATATTAGCAGCTTCCTCACAGAAATAAATAACATGCCCATCAATATTATCAGCCAAGAGATCTTTAACCATAGCAATACTAGGTTCAACTTTAATTTGCTCAGGAGGTGTATATGTTCTAGTATTACTTTTACGAACAACAGTTGAAGATCTAGCACGATCCTTTATCCTAACAGGGAAAGGTGGTTTCTCAACATAAGTAGTAGGAACAATAGGATCATTGTAAGTGATGGTCTTTTCTTCAACTGTAACAGGTGAAACTACTTTTACTTCAATGGGAGGATTATATTTAAACCACTTCTCCTTAGAGAGATCAAAGTGAGTAGCAAAAGATTCACAGAAAGAAGCTACTATCTCAGAGTCAAGTCCATATTTAGCGCTAAATCCACGAAAAGCATCGGTATCCATAAAAGACTTAACACAATCAAACTAAGGTGTCATACCTGACTCCTTACCATCATCGGAACCCCAATCTTCAGAGTTGCATTTAATTCTTTCCAATAAGTCCCACTTGAATTCAATAGTCTTCAGCATATAAGAACCAGCACAGGAAGTATCGAGCATGGTGCGATCATTGAGAGAAAGCCGAGCATAAATTTTTTGAATAATCATTTCTCTTGAGAGCTCATGATTGGGGCATGAATATAACATTGACTTAAGCCTCCCCCAAGCTTGAGCAATGCTTTCTCCTACGCGAGGCCAGAAATTATATGTGTAATTACGATCACGATGAACAAGATGCATAGGATAGAACTTCTGGTGAAATTCCAATTTCAATCCTTTATAGTCCCAAGATCCCGTATCATCACATAGCCTATACCATGTCAATGCATCTCCCTTCAAATATAAAGGGAAGACCTTCCTGAGGGAGTCCTGGACTAGGGGGTGTCCGGATAGCCGGACTATCATCATCGGCCGGACTCCAAGACTATGAAGATACAAGATTGAAGACTTCGTCCCATGTCCGGATGGGACTTTCCTTGGCGTGGAAGGCAAGCTTGGAAATACGGATATGTAGATCTCCTACCATTGTAACCGACTCTGTGTAACCCTAGCCCTCTCCGGAGGGTTTTAGTCCGTAGGACGAACAACCATTACAACAATCATACCGTAGGCTAGCTTCTAGGGTTTAGCCTCCTTGATCTCGTGGTATATCCACTCTTATACTACCCATATCATCAATATCAATCAAGCAGGAGTAGGGTTTTACCTCCATCGAGAGGGCCCGAACCTGGGTAAAAACATCGTGTCCCTTGTCTCCTGTTACCATCCGCCTAGACACACAGTTCGGGACCCCCTACCCGAGATCCGCCGGTTTTGACACCGACATTGGTGCTTTCATTGAGAGTTCCTCTGTGTCGTCACTGATAGGCTTGATGGCTCCTTCAATCATCAACAACCACGCAGTCTAGGGTGAGACTTTTCTTCCCGGACAAATCTTCGTGTTCGGCGGCTTTGCACTGCGGGCCAATCCGCTTGGCCATCTGGAGCAGATCGAAAGCTACGCCCCTGACCGTCAGGTCAGATTTGGAAGCCTAAACTTCACGGCTGACATCCGCGGAGACTTGATCTTCGACGGATTCGAGCCACAGCCGAGCGCGCCGCACTGTCACGATGGGCATGATTTAGCTCTGCCGCCGGACAGTGCCCTGGAGGCCGCACATGAGTCCGCTCTGACCCCTAGTTCGGAGCCGACCGCGCAGATCGAGGACAAGTGGCTGGAAACCACCTCGAGAGCTGCAATCTCTATGGCGATGGAGCCGAATACTGACCTTGTCCCTCGTAAAGCTCGTGACTCTGAGGTGCCGGACACCTCGCCGGACTCCGAACCTCCTGCGCCCCTACCAATCGAATCCGATTGGGCGCCGATCATGGAGTTCACCGTCGCGGACATCTTTCAGCACTCACCCTTTGTCGACATCCTGAATTCGCTAAAGCATCTCTCGTTATCAGGAGAGCCCTGGCCGTATTGCGGTCAGGACGGTTGGGATGCGGATGACGAAGAAATTCAAAACCCACCCACCACCCACTTTGTAGCCATTGTCGACGATCTAACCGACATGCTAGACTACAACTCCGAAGACATTGACGGTATGGACGACGATGCCGGAGACGACCAACAACCAGCGCCTACGGGGCACTGGAAGACCACCTCGTCATACGACATATACATGGTGGACATCCCAAAGGATGGGAACGACGAAGAAGCAGCGGAGGCAGATTCCCCTAAGAAACAGCCCAAGCGTCGACGTCAGCGGCGCCGCTCTAAATCCCGCCACAGCAAGAATGGAGATTCCGGCACCGGAGATAATAACACCCCAGAAAGTGCAAAAGACAACCCCCTCCAGCAAGATTCAGCGCAGGAGGACGGAGAAGCCAGCCCTCACGAGAGAGCGGCAGACGAAGAGGTAGAGGATGATAATTACATGCCTCCCTCCGGAGACGAGGCAAGCCTCAACAACGACGAATTCGTCGTGCCCGAGGATCCCGTCAAACAAGAGCGTTTTAAACACAGGCTTATGGCCACGGCAAATAGCCTAAAGAAAAAGCAGCAACAGCTTCAAGCTGATCAAGATCTGCTAGCCGACAGATGGACTGAAGTCCTTGCGGCCGAAGAGTACGAACTCGAACGCCCCTCCAAAAGCTACCCAAAACACAAGTTGCTCCCCCGATTAGAGGAGGACGCATATAAACCTTCATCACCAGCGCACAATACGGCAGACCGACCACCTCGTGGCCGCGACAGAGAGGCCTCTAGGCCCTCCATCAGGACCGTACCCCGGCATCGCTCGAAAAGTACGAAGCCACAGGGGAATGCACCGGACTTGCAAGACATATTGGAGGACAAGGCAAGACAATCAAGATCGATCTACGGATCACGTGGGCGCCCCACGATGCGAGACGACTACCGTCGCGCCGGATACAGCAACTCCGGTCGGGCCGAACACAGTAGACAAAGCTTCACAGATGAAGTAATGGATCATCAAATCCCTGAAGGGTTTAAACCCGTAAACATTGAATCCTACGATGGCACAATAGACCCCGCGGTTTGGATCGAAGACTATCTCCTTCATATCCATATGGCCCATGGTGACGATCTCCACGCCATCAAATATCTCCCACTCAAGCTTAATGGACCAGCTCGGCATTGGCTTAACAGCTTGCCAGCAGAGTCAATTGGGTGTTGGGAAGACCTGGAAGCCGCATTCCTCGACAACTTCCAGGGCACATATGTGCGACCACCAGACGCCGATGACCTAAGCCACATAATTCAGCAGCCAGACGAATCGGCCAGACAATTCTGGACACGGTTCCTAACAAAGAAAAATCAAATCGTCGACTGTCCGGATGCAGAGGCCCTCGCAGCCTTCAAACACAACATCCGCGACGAGTGGCTGGCCTGGCACCTAGGACAGGAAAAGCCGAAATCCATGGCAGCTCTCACATCACTAATGACCCGCTTCTGTGCGGGGGAGGACAGCTGGCTAGCCCGTAGTAACAACCTCAGAAAATTCTGGCAGTCCGGATACCAAGGACTGCAATGGCAGGTCGCGTCAAAACAAAAACAAACGCCGCGTTAACGGCGATAACACTGAGGATACGGCAGTCAACGCCGGATTCAGAGGCTCTAAACCCGGTCAGCGGAAAAAGCCATTCAAAAGAACTACTCCGGGTCCGTCCAATTTGGACCGAATACTCGACCGCTCTTGCCAGATACATGGCACCCCCGAAAAGCCAGCTAATCACACCAACAGGGATTGTTGGGTATTTAAGCAGGCAGGCAAGTTAATTGCCGAAAACAATGACAAGGGGCTGCATAACGATGACGAGGAAGAGACCCGGCCGCCGAACAGTAGAGGACAGAAGGGTTTCCCCCCACAAGTGCGGACGGTAAACATGATATATGCAACCCACATACCCAAGAGGGAGCGGAAGCATGCACTTAGGGATGTATATGCGATGGAGCCAGTCGCCCCGAAGTTCAATCCATGGTCCTCCTGCCCGATCACTTTTGATCGAAGGGACCACCCCACCAGTATCCGCCATGGCGGATTCGCCGCATTGGTTTTAGACCCAATCGTCGATGGATTTCACCTCATCAGAGTCCTGATGGACGGCGGCAGCAGCCTGAACCTGCTTTATCAGGACACAGTGCGCAAGATAGGCATAGACCCCTCAAGGATTAAACCTACAAAGACGACCTTCAAAGGCGTCATACCAGGTGTAGAGGCCAATTGTACAGGCTCGGTTACACTGGAAGTGGTCTTCGGATCCCCGGATAACTTCCGAAGCGAGGAGTTAATCTTCGATATAGTCCCGTTCCGCAGCGGCTATCATGCTCTGCTCGGACGGACCGCGTTTGCAAAGTTCAACGCGGTGCCGCATTATGCATACCTCAAGCTCAAGATGCCAGGCCCTCGAGGAGTCATCACGGTCAACGGAAACACGGAACGCTCCCTCCGAACGGAGGAACATACAGCGGCTCTCGCGGCAGAAGTACAGAGCAGCCTCTTAAGGCAATTCTCAAGTCCGGCCGTTAAGCGACCGGACATGGCCAAGCGCGCCCGGAGTAACATACATCAAGACCACCTGGCACGTTTCAAGCACGCGTAGCAATGCGGCCCCAACCCCAGCCCTTGCATGATTGCAAGACTAGTCCTTCGCGTACATCATTACGCTCTGGAGATACCATGGGTATAGGGGGAGGGGCACGACCACGATAGGCCCAGAGTGCGGCTCAACCACACCAGGGGCTCCCAAGTACGTCAGTCTTTTTCTTTTTCTTTTTTCTTATCCACAGGACTACGTTCACCAGAGGCCTTGTCCGGCAGTAGACCTGCCGAACTCACGATGCAATAGGCAGGGAAGGAGAAAGGCTACGATGAACACTAAGGTGGTCTCCATTACAAGCATTAAATCTGTTTAATACACCATTCCGCAGCATACCCCTGGAGGGGGACATGTTTAAATAGTCCAATCCCTTGCTTACCGCACTATTTGTATCGCTCTGCATTCATGGCAGTATTTCTGAATAAACAATGCATCACTTTTTGCTTATAGCTGCATTTCTTTATATATATATATATATATGTTCATTTACGACATCCTGCATCCGTACACTTTGGTACGGCCGAATACACCAGGGGCTCAAGTTCCCCGCATTATGGTGTGATAAGTCCGAACACTTTCCCAAGTGCGGCACCCCGAACTTATAGCATTATATGCATCGGCTCCGAATCATGTCTTGGGTCAATAGTTGGGTTTGCCCGGCTCCCATGTTTTGGTACCTTACGTTCCGTTTTATCGGCCAAGGTAGCACTGGGAGAACCACTGCGATTGCGCCCCGGTTGAGCTGGGAGAGCGCCTCAGTGGAGAAAGCTAAAACTGACCGTCATGATAAGGCGAGAGCTGGTCGCTATTCGAGAGGTCTTTTCGAGTCCCTAAAGACTTATGCCGCTTAGAGCGAGGAACCGGCTTTGTCCGGCCCAGGCGTGGATAGCGCCCCGAACTCGGTCTTCCGAATACTAGGGGCTTCGCCGAAATTTAAAATTATAGAATTCTATGGCTAAGTGAGAGTGTTCAAGCATTATAAGTCCGGTTGCCTTGTTCGTCGTGTTGAGCGCCTCCCTAGATGGACCCAAAAATGGGAACAAGAGCGCTCAAGTTTATCCCGAACACCCCAGCACTCGTGGCATGGGGGCTGAAGCCGACGACTTGCCATCTCTCAGATCTTATAAACGGCCGCACAGAAGGTAATATTTTAAATTAATAAGCATTGCTTAGCGCATATGAACAAAGTTTTCAGCGCACAGGATAACACATTGCGAGTCTACTCAAATATTACATCTTTGGAGCACTCATCCGCAATCTTGCGGGCACCCTTCAGGACACTCTTGTAATACATTTCGGGCGTGCGATACTCCTTGCCCGCCGGCGGCGCGTCTGTGAGAAGCTTCTCAGCATCCAGCCTGCCCCAGTGCACTTTTGCACGGGCAAGGGCCCGACGGGCACCTTCAATGCAGGCAGAGCGCTTGACGATTTCCACCCAGGGACATGCATCAACCAGCCGCCGCACCAGGCCGAAGTAGCTCCCAGGCATGGCCTCCTGAGGCCACAGCCGAACTATGAGGCCCTTCATGGCCTGTTCGGCTACCTTGTGGAGCTCGACCAGCTGCTTTAGCTGGTCGCTAAGGGGCACCGGATGTCCGGCCTCAGCATATTGAGACCAGAAGACCTTCTCCGTCGAGATCCCCTCCTCGGCCTGGTAGAATGCGGCAGCATCGGACACGCTGTGAGGCAGATCTGCAAACGCTCCTGGAGAGCTCCGAATTCGGGTAAGTGACAGGTAATTCACTTTCACATGCTTGCTTTGCATGAAAAAAGCCTTACCCGCTCCTATTTTCTTCAAATCTTCGACCTCCTGGAGGACCTTGTGGGCTTCGGCCTTAGCAGCTTTTGCGCCCTCAAGGGCCGATGCAAGCTTGGACTCTCGAGTCCTCGAGTCGCGCTCCAAACCCTCATGTTTTTCCATGAGAGCCTGGAGCTCCTGCTGCACCTCCGCCATCCTCACCTCCTGCTTCTCCCGCTCGGCTCGCTCCGCGGCCGCATTGTGTTCAGCCGCTGACACCGCCTCCTTCAGGGTCGCCACCTCGTTCGTGGCCCCTGGAGTACCCACGTTATCCTTGTTATTTTTCTTGTAACCAAAATCCTTTTCTGTAAGGTACAAATTTTACACGGTGTTACTCACCTTCCCTGTCCTCGAGCTGCTTCTTGGCACGGCCGAGCTCACTCTCGGACCGCTCGAGGTTCTGCTTCAAAGCACCGACCTTCGCAGTCAGTGCGGCGGAGGTCAGCAGCGCAGCCTGCAATCCCATATTGACATAATTTTTAGACCTCCTGCATATATCTTTTTAGATCCTCAGTCCGGCTTTTCTTTCCGAACACCGAACTGAGCATCAGGGGCTACTGTCTATGCGGTATTACATTACATATTTTAAATTTCTTACCTCAAAGCCCGTTAGAAGGCTGCTGCAGGCTTCGGTCAGCCCGCTCTTGGCGAGCTGAACCTTCTGAATCACCGCACTCATGATAGTGCGGTGTTCTTCCTCGATGGAAGCGCCTTTGAGCGCCTATAACAAGTTGTCCGGCGCCTCCGGTTGGACGGAGGCCGCCGGTGTCACGGTCTTGCCCTTCTTACTAAGGGGCCGCCTGCCGGACTCCGGGACCACTGCTGGTTCCGGTGCGGAGTACGGTGCAAAGTCCGGGAGGTTGCCTTGCGGCACCTCCGGAGCCTCCTCCTCCTGGTGGGTCCCCTCCTGGGATCCCACCTCGGCGTCATCAGCGTCACGGGGAGTTGAGGCGGTCGGAAGGGAATCCACATCCGACGGAGCCAAGGACCCGCTCGATGAAGCGGGAAGATCTTCCTCGGCCGGACTACAGGTTGTATGCGGCATTAGAAAGACACCGCGTGACAAAAAGAAAAATTATAGATCATTCAGGAATCCGGATACTTACGATCTTGCCGGGGGCTTGGCCCTTGATGGCCACTTCCCGTCGCCGTCGCTGGCGTTGGCAGAGCAGTCCGGAGGAAGGGTCCTTCCCCTCTTGGACCCTTCGGCCTTCCCCTTTGGGGAAGCCTTCCTTTTCTTCTCTCCCCCTCTTGGGGAGAGGCCTCTTTCTCCTCCTCGTCTTCGGGGGAGGAGTCCGCCTTGGAGCCATCGGACGACGAATCTGATACCACCTGGCACCGGGAACTTATTCGGGTTCCCGTGGCCTTCTTCTTGGCCTTCTTCTCCGGCACCACATAAAGTGCCGGGACTAGCAGCCCCGTCAAACGGGTATCCGCTGGGTCTTCGGGGAGGGGAGCCGGACAGTTAACCTGTCCGGACGTCCTCTGCTAGTCCTGTTAAAGGCATGGGGATTTTGGATCCCACATAGAGTCAAACTATGAAAGAAATGAATGTCCCATAAAGGATAACATAGCTTACCGCACCGGCCGGGCGCTGCATGCTGAATCCGCGATCTTCAGTTGCGGATGCGGGGGCTTCTCCGCCCTTGAACAGCACCCTCCAGGCCGCTTCGTACGTTGTGTCGAAGAGCCCGCTAAGGGTCCGGTGCTGTGCCGGATCAAACTCCCACAAATTGAAAGCCCGTTGTTGGCAGGGGAGAATCCGGCGGACGAGCATGACCTGGATCACGTTGACAAGCTTAAGCTTCTTATTCACCAGTGTCTGGAGACAGGACTGGAGTCCGGTCAGCTCCTCCGAACTGCCCCATATCAAGCCCTTCTCTTTCCAGGAGGTGAGCTGCATGGGGGTACCAGATCTGAACTCGGGGGCCGCTGCCCATTTAGGGTCACGCGGCTCGGTGATGTAGAACCACCCCGATTGCCACCCTTTGATGGTTTCCACGAAGGCACCCTCGAGCCAAGTGACGTTGGGCATTTTGCCCACCATGGCGCCTCCGCACTCCGCTTGGTTGCCCTTCACAACCTTCGGCTTGACATTGAAGGTCTTTAACCACAAGCCGAAATGGGGCCGGATGCAGAGGAAGGCCTCGCACACGACGATAAACGCCGAGATGTTGAGGATGAAGTTTGGCGCCAGATCGTGGAAGTCCAGGCCGTAGTAGTACATGAGCCCCCGGACGAAGGGATGAAGTGGGAAGCCCAGTCCGCGGAGGAAGTGGGGAAGAAACACGACCCTCTCATGGGGCCTGGGGGTGGGGATGAGCTGCCCCTCGTCGGGCAGCCGGTGCGCGATGTCGCTGGACAAGTATCCGGCGCCGCGCAGTTTTTCGATGTGCCCCTCCGTAGCAGAGGAGGCCATCCACTTGCCTCCCGCTCCGGACATGGCTGGAGAAGGTTGAGGCGAGGTGTGCGGACTTGGGCGCTGGAGCTCGAGTGCGCGGAGATGGATAGGCAAAGGAGGAAGAAGGCGTAGGTAAAAAGGGTGGATCCTTATCCCCTTATATATGGGCGGACGAAGACTATGCGTCCCCACCGGCCAGGTAAAACACGCCTATCTCCCAAGCGCCACAATCAATGGCGCGGTTGGGTTACCCACGTCCGTATTGATGGGAATCCCGGAATAAGGGGAACACGATCTCTACTTCGACAAGACGTGCCAAGGAAACTGCTTCGCTAAACGCGCTGAGGTGGTATAGTAAAAACAATTCAAGTAAAAGGCTTGGTAGTGGTGTGACATCACGCCACAAAATATGTCAGCAGATTGAGCTTGTGTACATATTATTCTCTCTACGGTAGTATGTGGAATTTATTTTGCAGAGCCGGACACTATCCTGGTGTTCACAATCTTCTATGAATTAATTCGAAGGAGGAACCCGCCTTGCAATGCCGAACAATATGCGCGCCGGACTCATCATCATTGAAGCCTGGTTCAGGGGCTACTGAGGGAGTCCTGGACTAGGGGGTGTCCGGATAGCCGGACTATCATCATCGGCCAGACTCCAAGACTATGAAGATACAAGATTGAAGACTTCGTCCCGTGTCCGGATGGGACTTTCCTTGGCGTGGAAGGCAAGCTTGGAAATACAGATATGTAGATCTCCTACCATTGTAACCGACTCTGTGTAATCCTAGCCCTCTCCACTGTCTATATAAACCGGAGGGTTTTAGTCCGTAGGACGAACAACCATTACAACAATCATACCGTAGGCTAGCTTCTAGGGTTTAGCCTCCTTGATCTCGTGGTAGATCCACTCTTGTACTACCCATATCATCAATATCAATCAAGCAGGAGTAGGGTTTTACCTCCATCGAGAGGGCCCGAACCTGGGTAAAAACATCGTGTCCCTTGTCTCCTGTTACCATCTGCCTAGACGCACAGTTCGGGACCCCCTACCCGAGATCCGCCGGTTTTAACACCGACACTTCCTCTTAACAACATCATCGGGAATACCTGCAAGCTTAAATAATCCACAAACTTCATCCACATAGATAAGGTGTAAATCGGGATGCAATGTTCCATCTCCTGCAAAGGGATTAGCTAGCACTTTCTCTATCATACCTGAAGGAATCTCAAAGTAAACATTTTCAGTAGGTTCAGTAGGTTGAGGAGCAACTCTTTGCTCTACTGGTCGGCGCGAAGATGCCCCGAACAAGCCCCTCAAAGGATTAGTTTCCATAGTAACAAGTGACAGTAAATTTCAGCACACTATATAAATGTTTCCTTACCAAGTTCCACTCACCAAAGGCGCTTCACTCCCCGGCAACGGTGCCAGAAAAGTGTCTTGATGACCCACAAGTATAGGGGATCTATCATAGTCCTTTCGATAAGTAACAGTGTCTAACCCAACGAGGAGCAGAAGGAAATGACAAGCGGTTTTCAGTAAGGTATTCTCTGCAAGCACTGAAATTGTAGGTAAAAGATAGTTTTGTGATAAGATAATTTGCAACGGGTAACAAGCAATGAAAGTAAATAAGGTGCAGCAAGGTGGCCCAATCCTTTTTGTAGCAAAGGACAAGGTTAGAAATTCTTATAATGAGAAAAGTGCTCCCGACGACACATGGGAATTATCGTCAAGCTAGTTTTCATCACGCTCATATGATTCATGTTCGTTACTTTGATAATTTGATATGAGGGTGGACCGGTGCTTGGGTGCTGTCCTTTCTTGGACAAGCATCCCACTTATGATTAATCCCTATTTCAAGCATCCGCAACTACAAAAGAAGTATTAAGGTAAACCTAACCATAGCATGAAACAAGAGGATCAAAATTAGCCCCTTACGAAGCAACGCATAAACTAGGGTTTAAGCTTCTGTCACCCTAGTAACCCGTCATCTACTTATTACTTCCCCATGCTTTCCTCTAGGCCCAAATAATGGTGAAGTGTCATGTAGTCGATGTTCACATAACACCACTAGAGGAGAGACAACATACATCTCATCAAAATATTGAACGAATACCAAATTCACCTGAGTACTAATAGCAAGACTTCACCCATGTCCTCAGGAACAAAGGTAACTACTCACAAAGCATATTCATGTTCATGATCATAGGAGTATTAATATGCATTAAGGATCTGAACATATGATCTTCCACCAAATAAACCAATTAGCATCAACCACGAGGAGTAATGAACGCTACTAGCAACCCACGGGTACCAATTTGTGGTTTTGATACAAGATTGGATACAAGAGATGAACTAGGGTTTGAGAGGAGATGGTGCTGGTGAAGATGTTGATGTAGATTGACCCCCTCCCGATGAGAGGTTCGTTGGTGATGACGATGATGATGATTTCCCCCTCCCGGAAGGAAGTTTCCCCGGCAGAACAGCTCCGCCGGAGCCCTGGATTGGTTCCGCCAGGGTTCCGCATCATGGCGGCGGAGTTTCATCCCGTAAGCTTGCTTATGATTTTTTTTCCAGGGTAGAAGACTTCATATAGCAGAAGATGGGCATCGGAGGGCCACCAGGGGGCCCACGAGGCAGGGGGCGCGCTCAGTAGGGGTGGGCGCGCCCTCGACCCTCGTGGCCAGGGTGTGGGCCCCCTCTGGTACTTCTTTCGCTCAATAATTCTTATTAATTCTAAAAATGACTTTCGTGGCGTTTCAGGACTTTTGGAGCTGTGCAGAATAGGTTTCCAATATTTGCTCCTTTTCCAGCCCAGAATTCCAGCTGCTGGCATTCTCCCTCTTCATGATAAACCTTGTAAAATAAGACAGAATAGCCATAAGTATTGTGACATAACGTGTAATAACAGCCCATAATGCAATAAATATCGATATAAAAGCATGATCAAAGTGTTACTTGCCTTGCTGATGATCCGTGAAACCTAGAAACTTGTAGTAGCAAGCGGCGCACTCCGGGTACTCTATCGCAAACAAACAAGCATACAATAAGCACTCATCTAATGCACAGGTAAAACTCAATAAAAAATCTAACCAGAAAGTTCAAGTTAAGAACTCCGGTTTGCAAAAAGAAACAAATCAAACAAAGCAACGAAAGTCAAACGGTGAAAGAAACAAGCTTCATTTACTATTCTAGACCTAAGTCAAATTTTACAGTAGCAAAAACTTGTTTGAGTTGGTTAAACAGAAAGAGGGTTTCGAGACGAAACTCTAGGCGCTTGAATCGCCTAATTACGATAAACGAGCGAAAAGTTATACTAAAACAAAAATTGGATCAGAAATCGCGATTTGGAAAAATCACGGAAAATCCGAGCAAAAGAAAAAAACGGACGAATAGGCTAACGAACGAACGTTCGCTGTCTGCGGCTAAACGATGAAAACCGTTCGTTAAAACGAACGTACGGACGAACGGCCGCTAAATAAACTAAACCGGGAAAAAAATAAAACCGATCTAAAATAAAACGCATCTTGGTCTTTTTGAAAAAAAAATGAGCAGTTTTTTTAAACCGGCGGCTACCTCAGGACACGTGACGGCGGCGGCGGCGGTGGGCTACTCCGGCAACAGGGTCCGGCGGGGCGGTGGTGGTCGGCGAGGTCGGCGGTGGCGGCGAGACGAGGCGGCGGGTGGCGGCGGCGGGTGGGCTGGTGGTGGGCTGCGGGGTCGCGGTTTATAAAGGCCCGGGGCGACGGATTCCGGGTCGCTCACGACCCGTAGGTCGGTTAGCTTTTTAAAAAAAATTATTTACGCGCAGAAAATCAAATAAAAGAAATACTAAACAGACTCCAAAAAATCCCGAAATAAATTTTCCCCGACTTCTAAAATCAAGCCGGACAAGATGAACATTTATCTGGGCCTAAATGCAATTTTGAAAAACACGCATTTTTCCTAAATTCAAATAAAATAGCGAAAAATTCCGCAATAAAACCTTATTTGATTTTAATATTAAATTCTCAGTATTTCTTTATTTTTGGGGAAGTCATTTTACTCCCTCTCTTTTATTTTTATATAAGAAATAATTGAAGATAAAATAATAAAATCAAATGATCCTATTTTTCAAAATTTGAGAAAACCCAAATATGAAAAATAATGAAATCCCCAACTCTCTCCGCGGGTCCTTGAGTTGCGTAGAATTTCTAGGATCAAGCCAAAATGCAATAAAATGTGATATGCAATGATGATCTAATGTATAACATTCCAAATTGAAATTTGGGATGTTACAAACCTACCCCCCTTAAGATGAATCTCGCCCTCGAGATTCCGGTTGGCTAGAAAATAGGCGAGGGTGGTCCTTTAGCAGATCTTCCTCTCGCTCCCAAGTGGCTTCATCTTCAATATGGTGGCTCCACTGAACTTTACAAAACTTGATAACCTTGCTGCGCGTGACTCGGCTGGCATATTCGAGAATCTTGACTAGTTTCTCCTCATAGGTCAAATCACTATCCAACTGAATCGCTTCCAGCGGCACTGTATCTTTCAGCAGTATGTCAGCCATCTCTGCATGGCACTTCTTCAACTGGGAAACGTGGAACACGTCGTGAACTCCTGATAATCCTCCGGGCAATTCCAGCTTGTAAGCAACTTCTCGCATAGGCTCCAGGACTTTGTATGGTCCTACAAAAGATGGTGCTAACTTTCCCTTAACTCCAAAGCGCTTAACTCCTCGAAGTGGGGACTGTCGGTGTCAAAACCGGCGGATCTCGGGTAGGGGGTCCCGATCTGTGTGTCTAAGGCTAATGGAAACAGGAGGCAAGGGACACGATGTTTTACCCAGGTTTGGGCCCTCTCGATGGAGGTAAAACCCTACTTCCTGCTTGATTGATCTTGATGATATGAGTATTACCAGAGTTGATCTACCACGATATCGTAGAGGCTAAACCCTAGAAGCTAGCCTATGATGATTATGATTGTTATGATCGTGTCTCTAAGGACTAAACCCTCCGGTTTATATAGACACCGGAGGGGGCCAGGGTTTACACAGAGTCGGTTACAAAGAAGGAAATCTAATATCTAGATCGCCAAGCTTGTCTTCCACGCAAAGGAGAGTCCCATCCGGACACAGGACGAAGTCTTGAGTCTTGTATCTTCACGGCCCAACAGTCCGGCCAAAGTATATAGTCTGGGTGTCCGGATACCCCCTAATCCAGGACTCCCTCAGTAGCCCCTGAACCAGGCTTCGATGACGATGTGTCCGGCGCATAGATTATCTTCGGCATTGCAAGGCAGGTTCCATCTCCGAATACTCCAAAATAATTACCGAACACTTAAATCGTGTCCGGATCTGCAAGATGATCTTCACATGCCATCATGGAAAGAACGATATTCCACAAATATAATCTGCTGACATCTTTGGATAGCATGACATAGCACCATGGACGAGTCATTATCGTACCGTCTCTCTACCACCAATCTCCTCACATGTTAGTGAGGCGGTCTCGTCGAAGCAGAGATCGTGCTCCCCTTATTGCGGGGCTTTCATTAATACGGGCACGGGTAGCCCAACCGTACTGCTAATCGCGGCGAGTGGGGAACGAGCGGGTTCCACTAGGAAAGTGGGGAGGCGCAAAGGCTTTCACCGCTTTTATAAAGAGATAAGGTCTCTTCCTTTTTACCCACGCCTTTCCCTTCCGCTAGTCCGTTCCCCTTTGCTCGAGCCCTAGCGCCCAAGCACTCTTCTTCTCCACCAAAGAGAGGTTCTCCGAAGATGTCCAGATCCGGAATAGGAGGCAAATGGATGGCCTCTACCATCCGGGAGAGGGATATCAAAAAGCTCCGAGAGGCTGGGTACCTGGCCAAGAAAATCGGCCATCGTCTTCCGCCGGCGGGACAGATCGACCCCACTCCGGAGCCCCACGAGAGGGCCGTGTTTCTTCCTCATTTTGTCCGCGGGCTCGGGTTTCCCCTTCACCCATTTGTTCGCGGCATCATGTATTATTACGGCATTGATTTTCATGATCTGTCCCTCGATTCTTTCCTCAACATCTCGATGTTCATCGTCGTGTGTGAGGCTTTTCTCCGTATTTCGCCCCACTTCGGCTTATGGCCGAAGATCTTCAACGTGAAGCCCAAGGTGGTGAATGGCGAGCACGCCGAGTGTGGCGGCGCCATGGTGAGCAAGATTCCCAAGGTCACATGGCCGACGGGCGTCTTCAATGGTTCCGTCAAGGAGTGGCAGTAGCAGTGGTTCTATATCAATGAACCGCGCGATAAAAAGTGGGTCGCTGCTCCTGAATTCAGATCCGGAGCCCCACTGCGGCTCATGTCCTGGCCCGAGAAGGGCCTGAACTGGTCCTCATCCGATGAGCTATCAATGCTCCAAAACGCGTGTCAAGAGCGTGGTCGATAAGGATGTCAAACTCGTCAACGTAGTTCAGGTGATGTTAGTTTGCCTGGTTCTCCCTTGCCAGCGTCGAGCCTGCAATTTGTGGGAATTCGATCCAGCCGAGCACCAGACCCTACGGGAGCTCTACGGCTCCTCCCACAAGGACATCTGGAAGGTGCTCTTCAAGTCTGGCAAACCGTGGCCGGGCTCCGCCGAGGACCGCGGGTATCCCACTCCGCAAGTCCGGTAAGTCATTACTGTGCTCTGTCCAACCATGTTTTAGATGGCATGTCCCGAGGGAGACGCTTGTATCATGCTTTCTACAATAATCCCAGGAATGGACGAAAAAGGTGGGGCGGATACACTGTCCGGCCCTGCTGCCGGAGGAACCGGCAGGACCTCTTTTGATGAAGATGATGGTCCCAGCGCCTTACGAGGCGCCGAAGAAATAGGCCTCCAGGAAGGTCAAGAAGACCCGGAGCGTCCTTCGTTGCCGCGACGCTTCGGACACAAAGTCTGAAGACTCCAGCGACCATCCCTCCTCCGAAGACGAAGAGGAGTAGGAAGAATACGAGTCCCCCACAGGGGGGGAGAAAAAGACAGCTTCCTCATCCCTGGAGGCCGAATCGCCAAAGAGGGGGAAAGGTTCCCTCCCGGAGGCATCCACCACGGCTACTGATAGCAGCCCAGAGTGGGATCCTAGGGCCCAGCCCCTGGTAAAGTCGTGAGTACACGAAATCCGAACACGTCTATGTGCCCGAGGTCGTTAGGATGTAGTAGTTTCACTGTCGCCATACTTTGTGCAGCGCGGCAAGGCCCCACACTGGACAGTCCCCATCGGAGGATTCGCTGAGCACAGTTGCCCTGGAGAGCGAGACGCCTCCAGAGGCCCCTTCCCCGAAGCCTAGGCACGACACCAAGGTGTCGTCTCAGCGGGACCTGGACCAGAGAGGGCATATCTCTGGGGCCGGATACACGGGAGCAGCGGTTCCCATGCTTGTCGCCGGCGGGGGCGATCTTAGATTCGGCCCGCAGCCGGACACGGTCCTGGAGACCTTTAAAGCTCCAAGATCGGGTGAGCAGACACCTTTGATAGGGGGAGACCCACCCGCTCCGCCAGCAACCTCTGTCCAAGCAGAGTTGCCAGGCGGCCTATCGACAGCGCTAAAGAGCGCGTCCATCATCGATGAACATCGCGCCCTTATGGGTGCGGTGATTGAAAAGATTCAGTCCACTGAGAGTGGATTGAATGAATCCTGTCTTAGCCTTATAAAAGGCTTTGAGGTATGTTTTTAGAAACCTTTGAAGATTGTCGTAGTATGAGTAGTAGCCCCTGATGCACTATCCGGTGAAAGAGAGAGAGCTGGAGAGGGGATCAAATTTCCGCTTTGCAGGAGTCTCAGTTAATGACATGTATCCCTTTGTTTGAAAACAGGCGTCTGTAGCAACGACCGCCTCTCATAATGCGAAGGTGTCCGAACTAAAGCAAAGTCTAGAACGGGCCGAAGAAGAACTTGGCCGCGTGAAGAGGCAGTTGGAGGACCAGCAAGGTAAGTCGAAACCTTTTGCTAAGTTGAGCACGAATTAGAAGTTGTGCCAGATGAAAATATTTGTATTGTATGCTCTAGGAGCGAGTGCCGAAATTGAGGCAATGAACAAGGCTATGGCCGAAGCCGACAAGAAGGCCACCGCCGAGCAGGCTCTTCGTGAGAAGCACGAGGCCAGGGTCATTGAAGCTGAGTGAGAGCTTCAGGAGGCCGTGAAGAAAAATGAGACCTTGGAGCAGAGTCTAGCAGGGAAAGAATCCGAACTCGCCCAAGCTCTCCAAGCCACAGATGATGCTCGGGAAGAAGCCCGAGGTGCTCTGAAGGACATTCAGGAGGCACAGAAGGTTGCGGCTGGTAAGGCCTTTTGTACTCAAAGCAATTTTTACATAGTAATGGGAGGAACTCTAAGCGACAAGTTGAATTCTTGTTTCTCCAGGGGCGTTTGTGGACCTGCCGCGCAGCATATCAGATGCTGCCCAATTCTACCGAACTGAGGAGAAGAAGTCTGCGGAGAAGCATTTATGGTCGTAATATTTGGCGCCGAATTATCCAGTGCCCTTTATCAATCAGCTGAAGCAGCTGGTCAAACTGCACCAGGCGGCTGAACTAGCCATGAAGGACCTAGTTGTCTGGCTATGGCCCGCTGAGCCAATTCCAAGCAGTTACTTCGGACTCGTGAAGCAGATTGTTGGTGCTTGCCCTCGGCTCGATGTCATTAAGCGATCGGTCTGCATAGAAGGTGCGCGCATGGCATTTGCCCATGCGAAGGTGCACTGGGGGAAGCTTGATGCTGAAAAGCTGATGACTGAGGGACTGCTGGAGGGTAAGGAGCATCGCAAGCCCGAATTATACTATGAAGGTGTCCTGAAAGGAGCCTGCCTTGTGGTGGAACAGTGTACGAAAGACACTATATTTCCCTGAAGGCAGTCATGTTGTCCTTTGTAATGCGGGATACTGGCACTTTTATTGTTTATTGCCTGTTATATGAACATTTTTTCTTCCTGTGCGGCCGTTTTAGTATATATATAAATCCTGAGAGTTGGCCAGTCGTCGGCTTCTACCCCCATGTAAAAAAAATACAAGGGTGTTCGGGACATACCTGAACACTCTTTATCCCATTTTTTGGGTCCTTGAAGGAGGTGTTCATCACCGCGAACTAGGCAATCATACTATAGGGCTTTATCACTCTCACTTAGCCATAGGAATTCGAGTATGGTGGGCGTAGCCCCTGTTGTTCGGAAGACTGTACTAGGGGCTCTATCGGCGCCTGATCGGAAGACCGATCCGTCGCACTTTGCATTTATAATGGCATTATGCGGAATAAATCTTTAAAGATTTTACAACCTCTCGAACAGCTGACCAGCTCTCGCTGTATCATGACAGTCAGTTTTCGGCTTTCTCTACTGAGGTGCTCGTCCGAAAGAACCGGGACACAATCGCAGCAGTTCTCCCAGCGCTACCTTAGCCGATGGAGCGGAACGTAAGGTACCAAAACATGGGAGCCGGGCAAACCCAACTAATGACCCAAGACATGATTCGGAGCTGATGCATATAGTGCTATAAGTTCGGATGCCGAGCGACCGAAAAGGTGGTTGGACTTTGTTGCCATATCATGAGTACCATGAAGCCCCTAGCATAGTGGGGAATGACACTATGTACGGGTGCCATTATGACGAAGAAAAGAGCATCAATGAGGAACGACGGCCGGTGAGTGTTATTTTAGTCTACGTATTGTAGTAGAGTGACATGTCTATGTGTATGAGTACGATTTATGCGTATGAAAAGAGGTGTGCTGGTGGAACCTGTCGTGGCCGGGCTGGAGGAGGCTGTGTGTGGATCCGAAGTGTATCTAGACTGTCTACTTGGGGGGGGGGGGTTACTTAAGTGTTCCCACCTTGTGCGTCCGAGCTGATTCCATGTCGCCAGTCCTGTTCTGCGCAAAAGTCAGTCTGTAAAGACAAATGCTTAAAGGCAGTTGCATGTCATACTGTGGTTGAACCGCGGGTGCCCGATCGGAGCCTGGCCGAACCAGGATATCCCGCCATAAAGAAACTCAGACTCCACAGTTGGTGTCCGGGTAGTTGGCTGCAGAATCAGAATTTGATAAATGGGCACAACTCGTTATTCCAGCGGCGGTATGATTTCCACTCTGAGGGTGGAGTTCGGCTTTGCCCATAATTGTGACTATGTCACGCGGGATTGGCTTGATGTTGTACCCCGTTGAGTCTAGCCAACGTGGTTCGTCCCGATAGTATGTGGTAGTTACTGTATAAGGAGACAATGCCGAAGACTTATTCTTCGACATGGTATTTGTTTAGTGATCCGAAGACAACCACTAGGGTGGTGGGCCTGTAAAACTTGGCCTTTGCACCTGGCATCTTTTAGAAGATGTTATTGATAGTTTTATGCCCATAGGGGCTCGTGTGAGATGGATCCCACAAACTATTGGGTCGATGGTAAGTGCAATTAAATTGCTATGGTTGATGTTGTCCGGACGGTCGATGTGATCGGAGATGATCGGCCGTATTTTTATACTGTGGAGGATCTTCCTTTGACCTCACCATGTTTGGTCGGCTTCTCATTGTTTTGAAACTTCCTTTCATTGTTTCTAGCGCACGACCGGCCGTTATGTTTTAAGGATCCGGCATTCTCTATTGGTATGCTTGGCCGCCCTTCTAGGGGTACCATGAATTTCACATGGATGATCGAGTATGCTGCTCGGGCCGGATGGGCTTGAGTTGTTCTTTTTCCGCTGACCAGACTGGGGGGCGCTGAATTCGGCACCAACTCCCTTGTCTTGGTCGTCATCATTATTTTTGTGACGCTTATGACTATTGCATCAAGGTTTGTGGATGCTGCCTCGCGTTTCCTACGTATTGCCCCGGACCGTGGTGTGTTGGCGTCGGGGTGTGGGCTTTAGGTCCTCCTTCTTAGGTTGAGGTAGAAAATTGTGCCTTGTATACCCTTTGGCGGGGCGGTCGAGTCCGTATTCCTCGGTGGCCAGGACCTTGGTCCATCTGTCTGTGAGCAAATCGTGGTCAGCTTTGAGATGTTGTTGCTTCTTTTGCAGGCTTTTCGCCCTGGCCATAAGCTGTCGCTTAAAGCGAACTTGTTCCACGGTATCCTCAGGCACGCCGAATTCATCGTTGCCGAGGCTCACCTCGTCTTCAGAGGGGGGCATGTAGTTGTCCCTCTCCAAGCATCCGTCCGACGCCTGTCCGGCCTGCTCGAAGGCAGGCTGATCGGGATTGTATTCATCTTCGGCACCATCCGGATTATTTTTGACTCCTGTGCTGGTATTGTTGTGGCGGTCTTTGAGGTGTCACTAATGACGTTCATACTTTGCCTTCTTCCTTGAGGGGTTATCCTCCATCGCCTCATCGCCATTGGTTTCTTTCGGAGTGTCCACCATATATATATCGTATGAGGATGTGGTTGTCCAGCGCCCCGTGGGCGGTGGTTCCTGTTCTTTTCCTACATCATCATCTACACCGTCGATGTCTTCAGAGTCGAAGTCCAGCACGTCGTTCAAATCATTGATCGTGGCAATGAAGTGGGTGGTGGGTGGGCAATGAATTCCCTCGTCGCCTGCTTGCCACTCAAGCCGGACATAGTTCGGCTAAGAGTCTCCTGACAAAGAGAGAGACTTTAATGAGTTCAGCATGTCGCCAAAGGGCGAGTGCTAGAAGATATCTGCAGTGGTGAACTCCATTACCGGAGCCCAACCAGATTCAGCGGGCTCGGGGGTGTGTGGACTGGAACCTACAGCGGGCACGAGTTCGGGGGTCCGGTGTCACAGGCTTCCTTGGGGGTAAAGGCTGTGTTCGGCTCTACCGCTGATGAGTGTGCGGACTCCGGGGCAGGGTCCATCCAATGTCCTCGGTCGGCGTGATCTACCCCGGATTTAAGTCCGGAGCTCCTGCAGGTGCGATATCCCGAGTATTGTCAGACAACAGGTCTAAGCCATGCTCGTCGTGACTGCTTGGCGCTCCTGGCGTTGGCCCGAATCCATCGAAGATCAAGTCTCCGCGGATATCGGTCGTGTAGTTCAAGTTTCCGAACCTGACCTGATGGCCAGGGGCGTAGCTGTCGATCTGCTCCAGATGGCCAAGCGAATTGGCCCGCAGTGCGAAGCCGCCGAACACGAGGATATGTCCGGGGAGAAAAGTCTCAACCTGGAGCGCGTTGTTGTTGATGATTGAAGGAGCCATTGAGCCTTGGAGCGGTGACATAGAGGAACTCTCAATGAAAGCACCAATGTCAGTGTCAAAACCGGCGGGTCTCGGGTAGGGGGTCCCGATCTGTGTGTCTAAGGCTAATGGTAACAGGAGGCAAGGGACACGATGTTTTGCCCAGGTTCGGGCCCTCTCGATGGAGGTAAAACCCTACTTCCTACTTGATTGATCTTGATGATCTGAGTATTGCAAGAGTTGATCTACCACGAGATTGTAGAGGCTAAACCCTAGAATCTAGCCTATGATGATTATGATTGTTATGATCGTGTCTCTAAGGACTAAACCCTCCGGTTTATATAGACACCGGAGGGGGCCAGGGTTTACACAGAGCCGGTTACAAAGAAGGAAATCTAATATCCGAATCTCCAAGCTTGTCTTCCACTCAAAGGAGAGTCCCATCCGGACACGGGACGAAGTCTTGAGTCTTGTATCTTCACGACCCAACAGTCCGGCCAAAGTATATAGTCTGGCTGTCCGGATACCCCCTAATCCAGGACTCCCTCAGGGACACTTGAAGATAAACTCTGTCTCCAACTTCATAAATTGTCTCCTTGCATTTAGAATTTGCATAGCTCTTCTACCTGGACTGGGCTACCTTGAGCCTATCACGAATTGTCGGCATTCTGGGAACGGGGGTCCCCAGACTTGCCTGCCTGCGGCCTGCGGCGTGGCTCAAAGGAGGCCCAGCACAGCCCATCTTCATCAATGCGATCTCAAGACCCTCGCGAGGGGCCAAGCCTCGCGGGGCGGACGACAAGGAGCTTCCTCAGGCACGGCCTCGTCAGGCTGGCTCATGAGGAGGCGAAGAGTTCAAGGCAGGGTACCTCGCGAGGTGCCAATGACGTAAGCCATGACGACCAAGGGCGCCAGTCGGGCGCCAGCCCACGCAGTGTCCTCCTTTCCTCTTTGGTGCTAAGGGAGCAAGCGCAGGCGAGAGTATCAAGCAAAGGCATCCATTTTGGTGCAACAAGACCAAGACCAGCCCAACGGCCGGAAGGGAGTCATTGTGGAGCCCAAGCCAGCGTCATCACCAGAGCCTTTGGCAGGCGAGGACCAACTTTAGTCAGGATAAGTGACCCGCTGTTCCCCTTCAAAATGGCCAATTGTTGGCGCCCTTCCCGCTCAATATTTGGGAAGAGGCCCAGGGCCTTCGCCTATAAATAGGACTAGCCACCCCCAGGGCAGAGGCATCTGGATCCCCATCAAGAAACCAGTAGCTAGAGCGACTGAACCCCTCTCAGCGGTTCATCGCACCAGCCAAGAACAGACCCTTGCGAGGCTGTTCTTCCTTGTACCGTTCCTCATCAGCCCAAGAGGCAATCCACCACACCACACACTGGAGTAGGGTATTACACCACAATGGTGGACTGAACCAGTATAAATCTTGTGTCTCTTGTGCTGTTCTGTTTAGTAGTTTAGGTCCCAGCGATTCGGGGAGGTGCGAGACGGTAGAGGGTTGGATCTCCGTGCGCACCCCAGTGTTCGAACCTCAAGGGTCTGCCGGAACCCGAAATCCGACATTTGGTGCGCCAGGTAGGGGTGCGCCGGAATTTGCCTTCCGTCGCCTCGTTCTTCCCCGACCACCGCAACCATGTCTGACGCTCGTCGGGATCGTGCCGAGCGCCGAGCCGCCCTCGCCTCCCATGTCGCCCAGACGGCTCCCGTCAGCGGGCGCCCTCGTCGTTCCCCGTCGCCTACCGTCAACGCCGCCACCGGCCCGGCGGGGAACGAGTAGCAAGCATCATCTCAGCACCCGTCCATGAGGCGGGACGGCCGCACTGCCACGCCTTCACTCACCCCCGCTGGTTCTTCGTTACGCGCGCCCCGCGCAGCCATGGAGGCCCGAGCTGCGCTCATCGCGGCAAACAAGCTCCTGCACTACCGCCCCATCGACGACGTCTACGAAGAATGGATCGACCGAGTCGCTGAGCTCGTCCGCGCTGCTGGAGGCGCCCCCGCACCGTCCTTCTTGCTGCACCGCACCCCGCCCCGCGCGGGCGATGAAGCTCCTGGGGCGCCTCAGCCACCTCCTCCTCAAGAAGGCGCCCTGGCCCCAAGGCGCACGGCCCCTGGGCGGAACCCGCTCCGCCAGGCGCCAGCGCGGCAAGGGCAGAGCTGCCAAGAAGTCCCTCGCCCATGAGAAGCTGCCCGAGCGCTCACAGCTCCAGCACGTCAAGACCCTGCGCTGCCCCCAGCCGCGGCGCATGGAGAGCCACAGGACCAAGCTCTCCGTCGTCCAAGGCCCCCCGCGGCCATGGCGGGCTGCCGCGCCTTCACCTCCGAGCTGTGCAGCGTCGCGTGGCCTGCCAAGTTCAAGCCAGACCTGCCTCCTCGCTACGACGGCATAGCTGACCCTGCGGAGTTCCTCCAACTCTATGAGTTGGGCATCGAGGCTGCCAACGGGGACGAAAAGGTCATGGCGAACTGGTTTCCCATGGCACTCAAGGACGGAGCCCGCACATGGCTCCTGAATCTGGCCCCTGGCACGATCTCTTCTTGGGACGAGATGCGCGCCCGCTTCATCGCCAACTTCCATGGTACTCGCGACCGGCCACCCGTCGTGAGCGACATGCGCCGAATCAAGCAGCAGCCAGGGGAAACCCTGCAGAAGTACATCCAGCGCTTCAACAATGCGCGCCTCAAGATCCCCAGGGTAACGGAGGAGGCCATCATCTCTGCCTTCTCCGACGGCGTGCGCGATGTCAAGATGAAGGAGGAGCTGGCGATGCATGAAGATTTGTGCACCTCCTTGGACCTGTTCAACTTGGCGACCAAGTGCGCCAGGGCTGAGGAGGGGCGCCTCTCCCTCTTCGAGCTGCCTGCCGCGGACCCCGAAGAGAAGAAGCCCAAGGCCAAGGACGTGAAGCGCAAGGGGGCTGCCGTGCTCGCGGCCGAGCCAGACACCAAGCGAGGCAGAGATCAGCCCGAGTCCTCCAAGGGCAGTCGGTACTGCGTGTACCACGACCTCCACACCCACAACACCAATGAATGCCAAGAGCTCCGGGCCGTGCACGAAGGAAGGGTCGGCAGACGTCCCGAGCGCAGTGACCGGGGCTACGGCCGAGGAGGAGGAAGGAATGCAGGACGCTGGGAAGACCGAGGCCCGCGCCAAGGGTGGCGCGACCAAGCTCGCGAGGACTGCTGGCAAGACCCGCCTCGCGAGGGAGGCTGGAGGGATCAGCCTCGCGAGGATCGCCCGCAGGGGAATGCAGGCCTCCCTCCGCTGCCGCCGCAGCCAAGGAGAAATGAGGACCGTCATCAGGACGAGGGGGCTGGGGGCTTCCAGGAACCGCGTGTGATCGCCTGCATCCTGGGCGGAGCTCAAGCCCCAGCCTCTCAGCGCATCTTCAAGCAGTTCGCCCGCGAAGTGAATGCAGTCCTCCCCAAGCTCGAGGCCACGCGCCCTCTCAGGTGGTCGGCGTGCGCCATCACGTTCAGCTCAGCGGATCAGCTCAAGTGCACGGCCACAGCCGGAGTCCTCCCGATGCTTTGTTCCCCAATCATCAGCAACGTGCTAGTCACCAAGACCCTCATCGACGGCGGGTCAGGGCTCAACGTCCTGTCCGTGGAAACATTCAACAATCTTCAAGTGCCTTACAGTCAGCTTCAGCCAACCAAGCCCTTCTCCGGAGTCACCGACGACTCCACGGTCCCGATCGGGCAGGTCCGCCTTCCTGTCACCTTCAGGGCTCGCGACAACTACCGCACCGAGCTCATCGGCGCTGGCCAAGTTCATGGCCGTAACCCACCATGGCTACAACGTCCTCAAGATGCCAGGAAGCGGCGGGGTCATCACAGTGCCCTGCGAAGAGAGAGACGTAGTGTGCTCCCTGGAGCGAGCCTTTCAGGCCTCATCACTAGAAGACCCAGACTGCAGCAGCAGGAGGCCTTCCGATGCCGCACCCAAGAAGAAGAAGACATCGACCGGCCCGGCTCCTCAGGAGGCAGGCCCCTCAGGGCCCGCGCCTGGCCAGGAGGAGCCTCCTTCCCTCGCATAGGGAAGCACGCCCGACGCCCTCCTCAGGCCGGGCTCGGGGGCTCTCCCCTGGAGGGCCGCCGACCTCTCCAAGGTCATGAGGGAGGCGCTTGGGCACCACGTGAAGGCGTGCTTCGAAGCACGTTTCCCTCAAGAAGGAGCAAGGCAAGGAGGGCCAAACCCTCAAGAGTTCGTCAGCAAGGCCATTCAGGAGTTACAGGAGTCAAGGGTCATGAGAGGCAGCCGCCGCCTACCCGCTGTGGCCCCCCATCCAGGCGAGGATGGTGGGCTGCGCATCTGCATCGACATACCAGGGCTCAACCGAGCCGCGTCTCAAGAGCGCCTCTGGCCCTCGCGAGTGGGACGTTGCGAGGGTCCGCCCCACAGCTACGTGCGCATGCCTTACGGCCTGCCAAATGCGGTTGGCTGTGCACTAGCATCTCATGAGGGCCATCCTGGAGGCTCAAGAGGTCAGGCACGCCGCAGCCCTGGCAGAGATGGAGATGGCCCGCGAGGAGTCGCCAGCGCCTCCGGATCCCCCCGAGGCCCCTGGGCCTGGGGGCTCATGAGGATCGGCTCCCGCAGCCCACCGAGTCTACTACACCAACACCCCTTCGTCCTCAACATCATCAGGTGACATCTTTAAGTTTCATTTCCGGCTGGGAGCGCCTTCAGGTCCGCATTATTCCCAGGCCGCGTGGGTCCGTCCCTGTGGCATGTATCCCTTTTATTTCATGTCCTTAGCTTATCCTATTGGGGGCGCCCCTCGGGCAGCATCATCCCCAAGCCGCTCGGGCCAGTCCCAGCGGCATGTATCCTTCTTGCGTTTTTCTTAGGACTATGCTTTCGCTCCACCATGCTTGTTATTTGGTGCCTTTTTCTGGGTGACGGAATCTTGCACATTAAAGGGGGGGTGCCTGAGCATCACGACTCAGGGCTCCTACCGGCTCTCCGGCCCTCACCCTCTGGTCTTGTCCATGGCATCGCGACCTGGCTTGCCAGCGACGGCTGAGACCAGCCCGAGAGCCGGGACCCGAGGACGTAGAGTTTCGTCATCTAACCCAGCTTGCGCGTTAAAGGGGGGGTGCCTGAGCATCGCGACTCAGGGCTCCTACCGGCTCTCCGGCCCTCACCCTTTGGTCTTGTCCATGGCATCGCGACCTGGCTTGCCAGCGACGGCTGAGACCAGCCCGAGAGCCGGGACCCGAGGACGTAGAGTTGCTACATCTAACCCAGCTTGCGCGTTAAAGGGGGGTGCCTGAGCATCGTGACTCAGGGCTCCTACCGGTTCTCCGGCCCTCACCCTCTGGTCGTGTCCATGGCATCGCGACCTGGCTTGCCAGCGACGGCTGAGACCAGCCCGAGAACCGGGACCCGAAGATGTAGAGCACCGGCATCTGGCCAAATTTGCAGGAACACACCCGAAGATAAGGCCCAGAGCCAGGCGCAAACCGCCTTGAGGTAGGGCCCTGTGAGCCCTGCGCTGGCTCACGGGTACCCCAACACACCTCGCGAGGCCTCTCGCGCCTCTCCCAAGCAACTAACGGCGGACTGACGATCGCCACGGCGAGCTCTCGTTCCTTTTGTGATGAACCTGCAGGGTCCCTCCAAAGAGCACGCAACGACCTCGCCACGCAATCTCCTACCGGCCAAGGCACGGACCTAGCGCCGCGCCAGGAAGCATTGTCCTAACCCTCGAGATAAGTCACCCTCCGGACACACTAGTTATCGCAACACCATCCCGCACTCAATGCAACCCCGTGTTAGCAACGTCACTCTCCTTTCTCACCGAATGATGGCTGCTTGAGCGCCAAGGGGGACCCCCTAAGCATCGCGACTCAGGGGCTCTTACCGGACCTCGGGCCGCTCACCTCCTGGCCTTGACCACGGCATCGTGACCTGGCATACCAGCGATGGCTGAAGCCGCCTTGAGACTGGGACCTGTCGGCGCAGAGCATCAGGCCCTCGTGACGACTGAAAGGAGGAAACTAAGCTAGAACGGAATGAGCATCTCGCACTGCTTCATAAAAAGGATTATATTGACAGACGGAGCTACAAACATCTTACAAGCCCCCGTGGGGTATATTCTTGGCCCCTCGTAGGAACAAAAGGCGCGCATCCTAAGGAGTCCTAACTATAGGGGGCATCGCGGCGGATGCCATCATCAACAGTGGGCCACCCAGTCCGGCACCAACCCCATCCAGATCAGGGGCGGCGACGACCAGACGAGCCCGCCCTGCTCCGGGAACGGCGCAGGCTCGGGGGCTCGTAGCTGTCGTCGCTCATCCCCGGCGTCGTGAAGAGCTCGGCGGAGTCGCTGGATCCTCCGGCGCCTTCGTCGCCTGAGGAGCGACCAAGGGGGTGATCGGCCGGCCTCTGTCTCGCCGCAGCAGGATCCCGACCACCTCTCTCGGGACAGCACTCCAGCCGACGACCCTCCGCGTCGAAGACCTTGAAGGACACCACCGAAGCACCATCGTACTCCAGGTGGATCATGAGGGCGCCCCTCGTCCTGCAGACCCGGGCGACCTCGCCCCAGCCTCGAGTCATGAAGACCTCGCCCGGGGCAACTACCACGACCTCGGCCCCGGTCGCGAGGGTGCCGCAGCCGGCGTGCTGCAGCCAGAGTCCCAGGGGTTCCCCCTGCCGGATGACGGAGGTGAAGAAAGAAGGAATACGAATCCAAGATTTAGGAGGCGTGGCGGCGTGAAGCACAAACTCCCGGCAGGAGCCCTCGGCGTGGACTCCAGGGGGGAAGACGCACACCTTCGTGACCCGCCGGCGTCGGCGGCGCCGCCGCTCATGGCGTTTGGCGTCAACTCCTTCAGAGCCACCAATGTGCGCGTATAAGGGAAGAGGGAACCCTGGTGGCGGCCGCTCACACCAGGGCCTGGACGCCTCCTGGCGAGCGCTCTCGCCCTGACACCAGAGGGCAAGTCGCTTCTTTGGGGGGAGCGGGTCAAGATCCTCTTGGGGAGCCTTTCCTTTCTCTTCCGCGGAGAACCGGCGGATCGGAGCCATGGTGGCCAGACGAAGCAAGGAGGAGGAGAAGCAGAAGGATAGACTGGAAGGGCGCACGCCGTTCCATACTTATAGCCGGCGAAGACCAACCGTTGGCCTCCATGATCACCGGTAATCATGACCATCTTATAGCAGGGACTAGTCGAATCCGGGCGGTTACCGAGGCATCATGGGGAAGCAGTGCCGCCCACGTCCAATCAACCGCCACGCAGCGCCCAAGGCCGCAGGCTGTTAGGGCCCGCGACACTTCGCACTTGCCATTTCGCCTCTCTGCTCGGCCAAGTTCGGGCGCGCCGTGGGCCCGGGGGCTACTGTCGGCGTTCTGGGAACGGGGGTCCCCAGACTTGCCTGCCTGCGGCCTGCGGCGTGGCTCAAAGGAGGCCCAGCACAGCCCATCTTCATCAATGCGAGCTCAAGACCCTCGCGAGGGGCCAAGCCTCGCAGGGCGGACGACAAGGAGCTTCCTCAGGTACGGCCTTGTCAGGCTGGCTCATGAGGAGGCAGAGAGTTCAAGGCAGGGTACCTCGCGAGGTGCCCATGACGCAAGCCATGACGACCAAGGGCGCCAGTCGGGCGCCAGCCCACGCAGTGCCCTCCTTTCCTCTTTGGTGCTAAGGGAGCAAGCGCAGGCGAGAGTATCAAGCAAAGTCATCCATTTTGGTGCAACAAGACCAAGACCAGCCCAACGGCCAGAAGGGAGTCATCGTGGAGCCCAAGCCGGCGTCATCACCAGAGCCTTTGGTAGGTGAGGACCAACTTTAGTCAGGATAAGTGTACCTGCTGTTCCCCTTCAAAATGGCCAATTGTTGGCGCCCTTCCCGCTCAATATTTGGGAAGAGGCCTAGGGCCTTCGCCTATAAATAGGACTAGCCACCCCCAGGGCAGAGGCATCTGGATCCCCATCAAGAAACCAGTAGCTAGAGCGACTAAACCCCTCTCAGCGGTTCATCGCACCAGCCAAGAACAGACCCTCGCGAGGCTGTTCTTCCTTGTACCGTTCCTCATCAGCCCAAGAGGCAATCCACCACACCACACACTGGAGTAGGGTATTACACCACAATGGTGGCCCGAACTAGTATAAATCTTGTGTCTCTTGTGCTGTTCTGCTTAGTAGTTTAGGTCCCAGCGATTCGGGGAGGTGCGAGACGGTAGAGGGTTGGATCTCCGTGCGCACCCCAGTGTTCGAACCTCAAGGGTCTGCCGGAACCCGAAATCCGACACGAATCAACTTCACCTTCTGTTCAGACTCTTTAATCAAATCTGGCCAAACAACTGACGGTCTCCAACTTCGTCCCACAACAATGGTGTCCTGCACCTCCTTCCGTGCAAAGCTTCGAAGGGGGCCATCTTCAAACTAGATTGTTAACTGTTGTTGGAAGAGAACTCTGCATATCGAAAATTCTCGTCCCAACTAGATCCATAATCTAGCGCACAAGCTCTCAGCATATCCTCCAGAATCTGATTTACTCTCTCGGTCTATCCATCTGTCTGCGGATGGAAGGTTGTACTGAACTCTAGCCTGGTACCCAAAGTTTCGTGCAACTGATTCCAGAACTTTGAGGTAAACTGGGTTCCTCTATCTGATACAATGCTCCTCAGAACTCCATGCAGACATACGATCCTGGTCATGTATATCCTCGCCAACTTATCACTGGTATGAGTGATCTTCACTGGAATTAAATGAGCTACTTCCGTCAAATGATCGACTACAACCCATATCGAGTCATAGCCTGAACGGGTCCTGGGTAAACCTGTGATAAAGTCCATACCTAGTTTATCCCACTTCCATTCGGGTATCGGCAATGGCTGTAGCAATCCTGCTGGCTTCTGATGCTCTGCCTTCACTCTCTGACATACATCACATACTGCTACATACTCCGCAATATCATTCTTCATTCTGGTCCACCAGAAAGTGTCCTTCAAATCCAGATACATCTTGGTATTTCCTGGGTGAATCAAATAGGGCGAATCATGGGCCTCCTGCAGAATCGACTTCCTGATCTCTGGGTCATTAGGCACATAAACGCGGTCCTCAAACCATAAGGTATCGTGCTCATCCTCACGAAATCCTTTAGCTTTTCCTTTGCTCATCCTCCCCTTTATCTCGGCAATCTCCTTGCCAGTCTTCTGGGCTTCTCTGATCTTATCCATCAAAGTTGACTGAATCTCCAATGCTGCGACATAGCCTCTCGGAACTATCTCCAAATATAGCTCGCGAAGATCCTCGGCTAGCTCCTTCGGTAACTCTCCGGTCTTGAGTGTGTTGACATGGCTCTTGCGGATCAATGCATCAGCTACTACGTTAGCCTTTCCGGGGTGGTAATGCAACCTCATATCATAATCCTTGATGAGCTCCAACCATCTCCTTTTCCTGAGATTAAAATATTTTTGTGTGAAGATGTACTTCAAACTCTTATGATCTGTGTACACCTCACAATGGTTTCCGATAAGAAAATGTCTCCATGTCTGCAATGCATGCACTACGGCTGCTAACTCCAAATCATGTGTAGCATAATTCAACTCATGGGGTTTAAGCTGTCGTGAGGCATACGAAACAACTCTTCCCTCCTGCATAAGTACTGCCCCAAGTCCTCGACGTGAAGCGTCGCAATATACTTCATAATCCTTGCACTGATCTAGCAGAATCAACACTGGCGATGTAACCAAACATTTCTTCAACTCCTGGAAACTGGCCTCACATTCCTCAGTCCATTTGAACTTGGTGTCCTTCTTCAACAACTCCATCATGGGCTTCGCAATCTTCTAGAAATTCTCAATGAATCTCCGGTAGTATCCTGCGAGTCCAAGAAAACTCCGGATCTCTCCAACTGTCGTTGGTGCTTCCCAATTGGTCATAGTGACAACTTTGGTGGGACCTACTGCTATTTCTTCTCCAGATATAACATGTCCGAGCAATCCAACTTCCTTCAACCAAAATTTACATTTGCTGAACTTGGCATATAACTGATGTTCTCTGAGCTTCCCAAGTACCAAACGCAAATGCTCCTTATGCTCCTCTTCATTCTTTGAGTAGACTAGAATATCATCAATGAACACCACGAAGAACTTATCAAGAAACTCCATAAACACCTTGTTCATCATGTTCATCAAATAGGCAGGTGCGTTAGCCAGACCAAATGACATAACGGTATACTCATACAGCCCGTACCTGGTGGTAAAAGCCGTCTTAGGTATATCCTGCTCTCGAATCTTCAACTGGAGGTATCCTGATCGCAGATTGATCTTGGAAAATACCTTAGCTCCTTGCAACTGGTCAAACAAATCGTTGATCATTGGCAGTGGGTACTTGTTCTTGATCGTTACTTCATTCGATCCTCGATAATCAACAACCATCCTCAATGATCCATCCTTCTTCTCCACTAGAAGCACTGGTGATCCCCAAGGCGACGAACTTGGGCGAATATAGCCTTTATCCAGTAACTCCTTAATTTGCTTCTTAATTTCCTCCAAATCCTTTGCGGGCTTCCTGTACGGTCTCTTAGATATTGGCCCTGTCCCTGGCAAAAGCTCAATCAGAAACTCAATGTCTCTATCCGGTGGCATGCCTGGCAACTCTTCTGGAAATACGTTGGGAAAATCCTTCACCACTGGTACTTCCTCCTGTACCACTCATGTTAAGGAATTTACTTGTGTCCTCTTTGGCTCGTGCCGGGATACGTACTTGATCCTTCTTCCTTCTTGTGTGGTAAGCAAAATTGACTTACTGGCGCAATCGATGTTTCCTCCATACATCGATAGCCAATCCATACCCAGAATCACATCCAAACCTTGCGACTCCAAAACTATCAAATCCGAAGGGAAAACATGCCTGCCTATGGTCAATGACACTTGAAAACATCCTTGACTGGCCATATACTCTGCTCCTGGTGAGCTTACTAACATAGGTTTTCTAAGAACCTTGGTGGGAAGTTTGTACTTATCCACAAATCCCCTAGATATGTATGAATGCGATGCACCAGTATCAAAAAGAACGATTGCAGTAAATGACTTAACCAAAAACTTACCTATTACTGCATCTGGCTGGGCTTCAACCTCCTCCACGCTAACGTGGTTCACCTGTCCTTTGTTGAAAGGGTTAGGCTTCTTCCCAGAGCTTCCATTACCATTTCCATTCTTTGCTTCAGGACATTTAGTGCCATAATGTCCAGTCTTTTGACATTTGAAATAGGTAATGTGGCTTAGATCCCTCTTGGCTGGGGTTGATGGGTTGGTACGATTCTGTCCATTGCTTCCTCCATTCCCATTACCATTCTTGGGGCCACTATGGTTGTGCGAACTCCCTCCTCCATGGGTATGCTGAAAAAGTCCTCCCGAGTTCGGGGTAAAACGAGGCTTCTACTGAGCTCCAGAATTGTACTTCCCTTGTCCATACTTCCTCTTGCGGTTGTCAATCTGCTGCTGCTTTCCTTCAATCATGAGAGCTCGATCTACCAACTCCTGGTAGTTGTTGAAGGTTGCTACCATCAATTGCATGCTCAACTCATCATTCAGTCCTTCCAGAAACTTCTCCTGCTTAGCTGCATCTGTAGCAACGTCATCTGGGGCATAATGTGCTAACTTACTAAAGTCATCCACGTACTGGCCAACAGTACGTCCTCCTTGGCGCAAGTTGCAAAACTCATGCTTCTTCATGGCCATAGCTCCTATTGAAACATGAGCAGTACGGAAAGCCTGCTGAAACTGATCCCATGTGATAGTGTCGATAGGATAAGTGGCTGTGAAATTCTCCCACCATGATGCTGCGGGTCCATCAAGTTGATGTGCGGCAAAACGCACCTTCTCCGCATCTGTGCATCCTGCAGTGGTTAACTCCCTCCCCATCTTGCGGAGCCAATCATCTGCAACTATCGGCTCGGTGCTACTAGAGAACACCGGCGGATTCAGCCTCAAGAAACAGGCTAAGTGATCAACAGGTGGTGGTGGTGGTGGGTTGTTGTTGTTGTTGTTCCCCTGATTCTGATTCTGGACTAGCAACTGCATCAATGCATTCTGCTGCTGGATTAACTGACTGAGCTCCGGTGGGAAAGCAAATCCATTGTCACGTCTCGGAGGCATCTGAGGGTTTAGAAAAGATGAGAATACAGAATAGAATGAGGTCTATAGAGAAAACACTACCCATATGCACATGAGACAAAGGCAAACAATTTCACTTCAATCAAATCGAACAAGGGCATACAACGGTCTAACTATCGTTACAAAAGTGCTCGGACTATACTATATACATGGGGGAAATACTACTACTGTTATGGTGGTCGACTAGAAAAATTGCTCGGTCAAAGACTCCATGATATCTGCTCCAGCTTCATCAACGAAGTCATCATCGCTATCGTCCGGATCCAAGTCAGTGTCGTCGATGATGATGTAGTTTTCCAAACAAGTGCAATCATCGTCTTCTCCTCCAGTCACGGGAAATCCCATAAACACCTTTAGCTTCTTCTTCAGATCTTCATTCTTCTCCATGAGTGTTGTCATTTCCTCCTCATAACCATCACGTGTAGACTTAAGTTCTTCCTCCAACTCCGTGATCTTGGTCATAGCCTTCTTCAGATCTATCATGCATGCGCACATCTGGTTCTCCTGGCGACGAATGTGCTGGTTTAACTCCTGGATGAAAGCTGCAATTGATCTATCCTTCCTGGTGCTGATCATCTCCTATTGCTCATCTCGGTGCCCACAAATCTGGTAGATAGTATCCTTAAGATCCTTGTGGTAAACTTCTCCAATGCGTCCCATGGTGATGTGGGCTGACATGCTCTTTCCTAGACTCCAGGTTGGTGCATCAAAGGAAAACTCTATGGGCTCAGTGACGGGCATGAACATTCTTCCTGGAACTTGAACTTGAATCATCCAACGCTCCTCTTCTGGTAAAGTGGCGATGTAGGTCCCGGTGAAGCTTGGTACTCCAATCTTCAGGTATCTAGTGACTTCCTTCAAGGGGCGTCCAAAGGGTGTATCTTCATCCGGCTGTGTGAACTTGTTCCTTGCATCCGCCATCCTAAAGAGTAGAAAAGGTGAGGAGTCAGAAATGAGAAGAGAGTAGTGATCTAGGGCTTTAGCTTAGTGGTCGTGTCCTACAGTCAGCGTGTGCTCTGATACCATCTTGTAGCGACCAGACCTCAAACATTCTGATCTCTGTGCATCAGTGTCATCCCTGGATCGGTAATGCTGACACGTACAGTACTTCAAGGATTTATAACAGAGTAGTAATCACACACTTATTACATCGAATGTCTCAAAAGAGAGCTTATTACAATAAGTATGGCTTAAGGCCATCTAATAACGATAACAGTGGAAGGCTTGGAATATAAGCGAGTCCATCAACTCCAACGGCATCACTGAGTATAAGACCACGATCTAAGGCACCTTACTCGTCATCTGAAAAGTCTGCAACATGAACGTTGTAGCCCAAAAACGGGTCAGCACATGGAATATGCTGGCAATGTAACACATAGAGAGTAATGAACAGAAATATGCTATCACTACATGCATATATGGCTGGTGGAAAGCTCTATGGTTACAATTTTTGCATAAAGCCAATTTTTCCCTACAACAAAGGATTAAATTTTATTTAACTATCATGGTGGTTGTTAAACATTGAGAAGGTTCCCCCAACTCAATCCCAATTAAGCATTATCATTAACCCAACAGATATAATTAAAGTAACATGATGAGATTCACATGATAATCCAGATACTAGATACTCAAAACGTCCATAACCGGGGATACGGCTAACCATGATTAGTTTATACACTCTATAGAGGTTTGCGCACTTTTCCCCACAAGACTCGATCTCCTCCGTTGGATTTCTCGCACTACATGGTGTTTGAGAAATGGATGACCGAGACACAGTCTTCCAGAAGCATTAACTCCCTACTCCGGGTAGATAGTTACACCTACTTTCCCCTACATCTGCTAGTCTACCTCTTCAAGAGTTCATACAACTTAATCAACTATGCTAGAGTCCATAGTAGCTTGTGGCTGCACACGGAAGTTTCTAGCTTGAATAATCTCATGATCCTTTGAGCCTGGGTGGCGGTCCATAGCAGAATCACACGGTACCCCGGGATTTCCGAAAATACAGGCAACACTGGGTTCCCCAGGTGCCTCAATCCACCCAGATGTGAGTTTAAGTTGCCACCTTAAGTAAACCATTAAATAAAAATCTCACATCTGTCATGAAAACACTCGCCCAATCCACATCTACTAGCATAGCATGGCAATATAAGCAAACATAGAAGTAACTCCCAAATGTTTCATAATAAACCAGGTAATAGGTACTACCTCATCTACTTCCCAAAACCCACATATTAAACAGATCCTAACCATGCAATTGTTTGAGGACTGATCTAGTGCAATAAAACCGGGTAGAAAAGAGGTATGATCAAAGTGTTACTTGCTTTGCTGATGATTCGTGAAACCTAGAGACTCGTAGTAGCAAGCGGCGCACTCCAGGTACTCTATCGCAAACAAACAAGCATACAATAAGCACTCATCTAATGTACAGGTAAAACTCAATAAAAGATCTAACCAGAAAGTTTAACTTAAGAACTCAGGTTTGCAAAAAGAAACAAATCAAACGAAGCAACGAAAGTCAAACGGCGAAAGAAACAAGCTTCGTTTACTATTCTGGACCTAAGTCAAATTTTACAGTAGCAAAAACTTGTTTGAGTTGGTTAAACGGAAAGAGGGTTTCGAGAGAAACTCTAGGCGCTTGAATCGCCTAATTCCGATAAACGAGCGAAAAGTTATACTAAAACGAAAATCGGATCAGAAATCGCGATCTGGAAAAATCGTGGAAAATCCAAGAAAAAGAAAAAAAATGGACGAACAGGCTAACGAACGAACGTTCGCTGTCTGCGGCTAATCGATGAAAACCATTCGTTAAAACGATCGTACAGACGAATGTCCGCTAAATAAACTAAACCAGGAAAAAATAAAACCGATCTAAAATAAAACGCATCTTGGTTTTTTTGAAAACCGAACAGTTTTTTTAAACCGGCGGCTACCTCGGGATAGGTGACGGCGGCGGCGGCGACGGGGTCCGGCAGGGCGGCAGCGGTCGGCGGGGTCGGCGTCGGCGAGACGACGCAGCGGCGGCGCGGTTAGGGTTAGGGTTCGGGTGGCGGCGGCGGGTGGGCTGGTGGTGGGCTGCGGGGTCGCAGCTTATAAAGGCCCGAGGCGACGGAGTCCGGGTCGCTCACGGCCCGTAGGTCGGTTAGATTTTTTTAAAAATTAATTATGCGCAGAAAATCAAATAAAAGAAATACTAAATGTATTCCAAAAAATCCTGAAATAATTTTTCCTGACTTGTAAAATCAAGCCGGACAAGATGAACATTTATTTGGGGCCTAAATGCAATTTTGAAAAACGCGCATTTTTCCTAAATTCAAATAAAATAGCGAAAAACTCTGCAATAAAACCTTATTTGATTTTAATTTTAAATTCTCAATATTTCTTTATTTTTGGGAAAGTCATTTTATTCCCTCTCTTTTATTTTTATATAAGAAATAATTGAAGATAATAATAAAATCAAATGATCCTATTTTTCAAAATTTGAGAAAACCCAAATATGAAAAATAATGAAATCCCCAACTCTCTCCGCGGGTCCTTGAGTTGCGTAGAATTTCTAGGATCAAGCCAAAATGCAATAAAATATGATATGCAATGATGATCTAATGTATAACGTTCCAAATTGAAAATTTGGGATGTTACATTGATATATTGGAAGGTTACATTCGGACACCGGAATGGTTTTGGGAAGTTTTGAATGTTTTTGGAGTACATGGAGGTTACTGGAACCCCCCCCCCCCCCCGGGGAAGTAATGAGCCAACATGGGCCATAGGTGAGAGAGAGGGGATCCCACAAGGGGTGGCACCCCCATGGGCTGTTCGAATTGGACAAGGGGAAGGGGGCGCGGCCCCCTTTCCTTTCCCCCTCTCCCTCTCCTTCCCTCTTTTCACCTCCATGAGAAGGAAAAAAGGGGGGCGAATCATACTAGGAGTGGAGTCCTAGTAGTACTCCCCCCTTGGCGCGCCCCCTTGGTGGCCGACCTCCTCCTCTCCTCCTTTATATACGGGGGCGGGGGGCACCCTAAAGACACACCAATTGTTTAGCCGTGTGCGGTGCCCCCCTCCACCGTTTACTCCTCCGGTCATATCGTTGTAGTGCTTAGGTGAAGCCCTGCGCAGATCACTTCACCAACACCATCATCACGCCGTTGTGCTGACGAAACTCATCGACTCCATCGACACTCTGCTGGATCAAGAGTTCGAGGGACGTCATCAAGATGAACGTGTGCAGAACTCAGAGGTGCCATACGTTCAGTACTTGATAGGTTGATTCAATGAGACATTCGATTACATAAACCACGTAAGTCAATGCTTCCGCTTTCGGTCTACGAGGATATGTGGACACACTCTCCCCCTCTTGTTGCTATGCATCTCCTAGATAGATCTTGCGTGAGCGTAGGAATTTTTTTGAAGTTGCATGCTACGTTTCCCAATAGTGGGATCTGAGCCAGGTCTATGCGTATATGATATGCACGAGTAGAACACAAAGAGTTGTGGGAGGTGATCATCATACTACTTACCACCAATGTATTATTTTTATTTGGCAGTATTGTTGGATGAAGCGGCCTGGACCAGCCTTACATGACCGCGTTCATGAGACCGGTTCCACCAACAGACATGCAACTAGTTTTGCATAAAGGTGGCTAGCGGGTGTCTGTTTATCCAACTTTGGTTGAATCAAATTTCACTGCGGCCGGTCCTTGTGAAGGTTAAAACAGCAAACTTGATAAATCACTGTTGTGGTTTTTGTGCCGTAGGCATGTACGGTTCATGCTAGAAGCCCGTAGCAGCCACGTAAAACTTGCAACAAAAAAGTAGAGGACGTCTAACTTGTTTTTGCAGGGCATGTTGTGATGTGATATGGTCAAGACATGATGTGATATAAGGATTGTTGTATGAGATGATCATGTTCTGTAGAAGTTATCGGCAACTGGCAGGAGCCATATGGTTGTCGCTTTATTGTATGAAATACAAGCCCTATGTAATTGCTTTACTTTATCACTAAGCGGTAGCGATAGTCGTAGAAGCAATGGTTGGCGAGACGACCACGATGCTACGATGGAGATCAAGGTGTCAAGTCGGTGACGATGGAGATCATGACGTTGCTTCGGTGATGGAGATCAGAGCACAAGATGATGATGGCCATATCATGTCACATATTTTGATTGCATGTGATGCTTATTTTTTATGTGTCTTATTTTGCTTAGTACGGCGGTAGCATCATAAGATGATCCCTCACTAAATTTCAAGGTATAAGTGTTCTCCCCGAGTATGCACCGTTGCGAAAGTTCTTCGTGCTAAGACACCACGTGATGATCAGGTGTGATAAGCTCTACATTCAAATACAACAGGTGCAAGCTAGATTTGCACACACGGAATACTCGAGTTAAACTTGACAAGCCTAGCATATACAGATATGGCCTCGGAACACTGGAGACCGAAAGGTCGAGCGTGAATCATATAGTAGATATGATCAACATAGTGATGTTCACCATTGATGACTACTCCATCTCACGTGATGATCGGACATGGTTTAGTTGATTTGGATCATGTATCATTTAGATGACTTGAGGGATGTATATTTAAGTGGGAGTCCTTAAGTAATATGATTAATTGAACTTAATTTATCATGAACTTAGTCCTGATAGTATTTGCAAATTATGTTGTAGATCAATAGCTCGCATAGCTTCCCTATGCTTTTGATATGTTCCTAGAGAAAACTAAGTTGAAAGATGATAGTAGAAATGATGTAGACTGGGTCCGTGATCTGAGGTTTATCCTCATTGCTGCATAGAAGAATTATGTCCTTGAGGCACCGCTAGATGACATACCTATTGCAGGAGCAGATGCAGACATTATGAACGTCTGGCTAGCTCAAATATGATGACTACTTGATAGTTTAGTGCACCATGCTTTATGGCTTAGAACCGGGACTTCAAAAAGTTTTTAACACCATAGAGCATATGAGATGTTCCAAGAGCTGAAATTGGTATTTCAGACTCATGCCCGTGTCGAGAGGTATGAGACCTCTGATAAGTACTTCGCCTAAAAGATGGAAGAGAATAGCTCAGCTAGTGAGCATGTGCTCGGAATGTCTGGGTACAACAATCACTTGAATCAAGTGGGAGTTAATCTTCCAGATAAGATAGTGATTGACAGAGTTATCTAGTCATCATTACCAAGTTACTGGAACTTTGTGATGAACTATAATATGCAAGGGATGACAAAAGCGATTCCTGAGCTCTTCGTGATGCTAAAATCGACAAAGGTAGAAATCAAGAAAAAGCATCAAGTGTTGATGATTAAACAAGATCACTAGTTTCAAGAAAAAGGCAAAGGGAAAGGGAACTTCAAGAAGAATGGCTAGCAAGTTGTCACTCCCGTGAAGAAACCCAAAGCTGGACCTAAGCCTGAAACTGAGTTCTTCTACTGCAAAGAAAATGGTCACGGGAAGCGGAACTACCCCAAATATTTGGTGGATAAGAAGGATGGCAAAGTGAACAAAGGTATATTTGATATACATGTTATTGATGTGTACCTTACTAGTGCTCGTAGTAACCCCTAGGTATTTGATACTTGTTCAGTTTCTAAGATTAGTAACTCGAAACATGAGTTGCAGAATTAATAGAGACTAGTTGAGGGTGAAGTGATGATGTGTGTTGGAAGTGTTTCCAAGATTGATATGATCATCATCCCACACTCCCTATACTTTAGGGATTAGTGTTGAACCTAAATAAATGTTATTTGGTGTTTGCGTTGAGCATAAATATGATTAGATAATGTTTATTGCAATACGGTTATTCATTTAAGACGGAGAATACTTGTTATTCTGTTTACATGAATAAAACCTTCTATGGTCATACACCCAATGTTGATGGTTTATTGAATCTCGATCGTGGTAATACACATATTCATAATATTGATGCCAAAAGATGCAAAGTTGACAATGATAGTGCAACTTATTTGTGGCACTATCGTTTGGGTCATATCGGTGTAAAGCGCATGAAGAAACTCCATAAAGATGGACTTTTGGAATCACTTGATTATGAATCATTTGATACTTGCGAACCGTGCCTTATGGGCAAGATGACTAAAACTCCGTTCTCCGAAACAATGGAACGAGCTAGTGACTTATTGGAAATAATACATACCAATGTATCTGGTCCAATGAGTGTTGATGCTCGTGGCGGGTATCATTATTTTCTCACCTTCACAAATGATTTGAGCAGATATGGGTATATCTACTTAATGAAACACAAGTCTGAAACTGTTGAAAAGTTCAAAGAATTTCAGAGTGAAGTGGGGAATCATCATAACAAGAAAATAAAGTTTCTATGATCTGATCATGGAGGAGAATATTTGAGTTATGAGTTTGGCCTTCATTTAAAACAATGTGGAATAGTTTCACAGATCACGCCACCTGGAACACCACAGCATAATGGTGTGTCCAAATGTCGTAACTGCACTTTATTAGATATGGAGCGATCTATGATGTCTCTTACCAATTTACCACTATCGTGTTGGGGTTATGCATTAGAGACAGCTGCATTCACTTTAAACAGGGCACCGTCAAAGTCCATTGAGATGACACCGTATGAACTGTGGTTTGGTAGCAAACCTAAGTTGTCGATTCATAAAGTTTGGGGATGTGATGCTTATGTCAAAAGGCTTTAGCCCGATAAGCTCAAACCCAAATCGGAGAAATGTGTCTTCATAGGATACCCTAAGGAAACAATTGGGTACACCTTCTACCACAAGTCCGAAGGCATGATTTTTGTTGCTAAGAATGGAACCTTTCTAAAGAAGGAGTTTCTCTCGAAAGAAGTGAGTGGGAGGAAATTAGAACTTGATGAGGTAATTATACCTGCTCTCAATTTGGAAAATAGCTCATCCGAGAAATCTATTCTCGTGATGCCTACACCAACTAGAGAGGAAGCTAATGATAAAGATCATGAAACTGCAGATCAAGTTGCGACAGAACCTCATAGGTCTGGCAGAACACGATCCGCACGAGAGTGGTACGGTAATCCTGTTCTAGAGGTCATGTTACTTGACCATGACGAACCTGTCAGCGTTCTGGATATGGGGGTATCTAGCCTGCCTGCCTGCGGCCCACCGCGTGGCTCCATTGACGGCATGGTACGACCCAGCTTCAGCATCAACAACTCAAGGCCCTCGCGAGGGGCCAAGCCTCGCGAGGCGGACGACACCAAGACCCCCGAGGGGATCGGCCTCTTTAGGCTGGCTCCCGAGGGGCGGAGAGTTCTATGCAAGGTTTACCTCACGAGGCTCAGCTGACGTGAGCGATGACGACCGAGGCCAGGCGGGCGCCAGGCAGGCACAGAGCGCAGGTTTCCTCTTCGGTGCAAAGGAGGCAGGCCGCAGGCGCGGAGTCCCGAGGAATCAGCCAAAGGTTTCCATTTTGGTGCAAAAATCCCAAGACCGCCAGGACGGCAGGACGGAGGTCATCGCCGAGCCCACCGCAGCGTCACAACCAAAGGCTTTTCGCAGGCGAAGACTACTTTTGTCATGATAAGCTGTACTACTTGTCCCCTTTCAAATCCGGCCGTTGTCGGATCCCTTCCCGCAAACATTTGGGAAGAGGACCAAGGCCGCTATAAATAGGACTTAGCCACCACCATAGAGGGGGATCTAATCGAGTTCACATCCCCTCAGCTCCCTCAAGCTCAAGAACACCTAACCTCCTGAGGCCAGTTCATCCACTTTACTATTCATCCTCAGCCCTCCAAGACAATCCACCAAAATGCTGGAGTAGGGTATTACACCACAAGGTGGCCCGAACTAGGATAAACTGCTGTGTCTCTTTGTTTCTTCGAGCTCGTCACGCTAGGCTTAGGAGGATCGCGAGTAGGCAGGCTGGGTAGGTTGAGATCTCCGCACGCACCCCAGAGTTCGAACCTCTCAAGGGTTTGCGGAACCCGTAATCTGACATTTGGCGCGCCAGGTAGGGGCGCGTCGAATCTTCTCTTCCGTCGATCGATCCACCGCCACTTCGACACCTCCATGGCCAACGCACACCGAGCTCGCGCCGAGCTCTGGGCCGCAGTCGCTGCTCATGTTGCTCGGACGGCTCCGGCGGGTGATGGTTGTGCTCATCGTGCTCTGTCTCCGGTGGCCAACGCCGCCACGGGCCCTACCGGCCATGAGCAGCAATCTTCTTCGCTGCACCCATCGGTGCGCCGTGATGGGCGCACCACTACTCCGTCACTGACTCCAGCAGCTTCGTCCTCCCATACGCGTCACGGCCTGGCGGACGCGCAGGCCGCTCTGCTCATGGCGCGGGAGCTCCTTCGCTACCGCCCGGTTGGTGACCTCTACAAGGAGTGGCTCGAGCGGATCGCTGAGCTTGTCAGCGTGGCCGGGGGCTCAGCCGCTCCGGCTCGCTTACTGCCTCAGTAGCCACCTGCAGCGGGCGACGTGGCTCACCGGGCTCCTCCACCACCTCCGGCCCAGGGCGTCATCGTCGGGCCAAGGCGTGTGGCGCCACGGCGTGACCCACCGCGCCCTGCGCCATCTCGGGAGGATGTGAGCTACCAGGTGGTGCAGCGACCTCAAGGAGAAGCGCGCGTACTTCCAGCATCCCCGCACCAAACCCGCGTACCGCCGCAGGAGGTGGCGATGCGCGTGCACTAGGACCAGGTTCCACCCCCTCGACGGGCTCCAGTGGCCATGGCAGGATGCCGCGCATTCACCCCGAAGCTCCGCAACGTCGTCTGGCCAAGCAAGTTCAAGCCTGACCTGCCTCCGTGCTACGACGGCACCGCCAACCCTGCCGAGTTCCTGCAGCTCTACGAACTAAGCATTGAGGCGGCCAGCAGCGATGGGAAGATCATGCAAACTGGTTCCCAATGGCCCTCAAGGACGGCGCGCGTGCTTGGCTCCGGAACCTCCCCGAGCGGTCGGTTTTTTCCTGGGAGGAGATGCGCGGCTGCTTCATCGCCAACTTTCAGGGCACTCGCGACCGTCCGCCGGCCGCAGGTGACCTACATCGCATCAAGCAGCAACCTGGAGAGACCCTGTAGAAGTATATCCAGCGTTTTAACAACGTTCGCCTCAAGATTCCCAAGGTGTCGGACGAGACCATCATTTCAGCGTTCACTGATGGCGTCTGTGATGTCAAGATGAAGGAGGAGCTCGCTATCCATGAGGATCTCTACACAACTCTGGAGATGTTCAACATGGTGAACAAGTGCACAAGGACTGAGGAGGGGCGCATCTCCCTCCTCGAGCTCCCTGATGCTGGTCTAGAAGACAAGAAGGCCAAGGCCAAGGACGTGAAGTGCAAGGGCCGGCCGTGCTCGCGGCCGAGCCAGAGACGAAGCGCAGCTGCGGCCACCCCGAGTCATCCAAGAGCAACCGGCCATTTTGCATCTTCCATCACGTTCACAACCACAACACCAACGACTGTTAGGAGCTCAGGGCTCTCCGCGACAGGCGCCTCGGTTGACGCCCCGAGCGCAATGATTGAGGCTACGACCGTGGAGGTGGCCGAGGCGGAGGACGCTTGGACGGACACGACCACTGTCAGGAGTGGCATGACCAGCCTCGTGAGGACCGCTGGCAGGGCCAACCTCGCGAGGACGCCTGGAGGGAGCAGCCTCGTGAGGAGCGCCCTCAGGGCAATGCAGCTCTACCTCCACTGCCTCCACCTCCAAGAAGGAACGAAGATCACCACCAGGACAAGGGGGGCGGGGGCTTCCAGCAGCCTCGAGCCATCGCCTGCATCTTGGGCGGCTCACAGGCCCCGGCTTCCCGACGCATTTTCAAGTAGTTCGTACGCGAGGTGAATGCAGCGCTCCCCAAGCCCGAAGCAACTCGCCCTCTCATGTGGTCCAAGTGCGCCATCACCTTCAGCTCCTCAGACCAGCTCAAGTCCGCGGCCACTGCTGGCGCGCTCCCCATGCTCTGCTCTGCCATCATCAGCAACGTGGTCATCACCAAGACTCTCATTGATGGCGGAGCAGGGCTCGATGTCCTATCTGTCCAGATGTTCGACAGACTCCAAGTGTCGTACTACCAGCTTCACCCAACCAAGCCCTTTTCAGGGGTGACCGACGGTTCCACACACACCCGATCAGGCAGGTCTGCCTCCCTGTCACCTTCGGCGAGCGCAATAACTACCGCACCGAGCTCATCGACTTCGACGTCGCTGACATCCGCCTGCCCTACAACGCCATCCTAGGGTACCCAGCACTGGCCAAGTTCATGGCAGCTACACACCACGGCTACAACGTCCTTAAGAGGCCAGGAAGCAGCTGCGTCATCACAGTCGCGTGTCAAGAGAAGGATGCGGTGTGCTCCCTCGAGCGCGCCTTCCAGGCTGCAGCGGTCGAGAACCCTAAAGACGAGGGCGGCGCCCTCCCTCCTGAGGTCGCCCCCAAGACGAAGAAGCTGCAGCAGGGACAGGGGTCTCGTGAAGGAGCACCGTCCGAAGACGCCGCGCTGAGCATCGCGTCCCCGGATGCGGCACGTTTACCCATCGCATAGGAGGCATGCCCGGCGCCCCCCTTAGGCTGGGATCGGGGACTCTCCTCGAGAGGGCCTCAGACCTAGCTAGGGTCAGGAGGGAGGCTCTCAGGCACCATGTGGAGGCGCTCTTCATAGCACACTTCCCAGGAGAAGGCATCAGGCAGAAGGCACCAGGCGTTCAGGAGTTCATCAGCAAGGCAATCAAGGAGATTCAAGATGCAAGGGTTCTGCAAGGCGATCGTCGCCTGCCACGGGGCACGGCTCACTGCCCCGGCGAGGGTAAGGAGTTCCGCATCTGCATCGACATACCAGGGCTCAACAGGGCCGCGTCTCAACAGCTCATCTGGTTGTCTCATGTCGGCCGATGCAAGGGTCCACCACACAGCTACGTCCGCATGCCCTTTGGCCTGCCTGGCGCCGCTGTGGTGTTCCAACGCTGCATGAGGGACACCTTGGCGGCTCGCGAGGCCAGGCATCGGGCGATCCAGGAGGAGATGGAGGAGCACCTCCAGGAGCCTCCCGAGGCTCGGCGCTAGAGCGGCTCGTGAGGAACAACTCCAGCAGCACGCGTTTTTGGCTACCTCAACACCTCTTTAGCGACAGAACCAGGTGGCATCTCTCTAGTTCGTTCGGTTTGGGGGCGCCCCTAGGGCTGCATCATCCCCAAGCTGTATGGGTCTGTCCTTGCGGCATGTATCGTTTTGCATTCACCAGGACTGTCTAACCGTGTTCTATGAGTTTACCTATGATCAGCATGCTACGGCCGCGAGTCTTAGCCGTCTTGCGGCCCCCCTCATATTTACCGGTTTGTCCCTCGCTCGCATCACTGCATGACAACTCACATCGGCACGGCGCTTGTGCTCGGGTCCGTCCCTGCAATGCTGATAAACCCAAGGATCGAGCTCTGGTTTGCGACCCGTCTTGTGCACACCACCTCACCAGGTCCTCGGTGCCTTCGACCGGTGCCCTGGGCCCTGGGCTGCAGGCCCGCTCCGCTGGGGCCCTCGGTCTTTCCTGTCACCTAACCTATAGGCTCATCTGGCAGTGGTTCACGGGTCAGCTTGGACGACCGCCATCTGGCCTCGTGAGTCACTTGCACGTTAAAGGGGGGCCTCCAGAACATCGCGTCTCGGGAGTTCCTACTAGCTCTCCAGCCCTCACCCCCTGGCCTTGACCACGGCATCGCGACCTGGCATACCAGCGGCGGCTAAGCTTGCTCGAGGGCCGGGTCCCGAAGACGTAGAGAACTTGGGCGAGCGAGGCAAGAAGGTGGCCATTGCGGGCCGCGTCCAATGATACCTCCATGGGTGCAGGAGCTAGTACCACCTTCCTGACGGACCAAGACACCAAAAGATAAGTCACGATTCGCTGCAGCACCGGCTTCGCTCCCTGCACACCAAGCCTCACAGTTCCATTTTGGCAGTTTCGCTCCCCTTTTCGATTCTCTAGGCGGCTGCTTGCATGCCAAGGAGGACCTCGTGAGCATCGCGTCTCATGAGATCTTACCGGACCTCGGGCCGCTCACCTCCTAGCCTTGACCACGGCATCATGACCTGGCATACGACGGCTGAAGCCTACCTGGGGACTGGGTCCTGTTGGTGTAGAGCGTCGTGCTGCCTCAGAAAAAAAAAAGGGAGGAAGCGCGCCGAACTGGGATACGCGAATCCACCACAAAATCAAAGGAGGCAACCCTGATATTGAGTACATTCCGATCCTTAAAAACCCCACGGGGGCTGATCTTCATTCCGCGCGGGGAAAGCAAAAGAAGGAAGGTAGCTGCTAAGCCCTAGAGCATCACTGACAACGCCGGGCGGCCGCTGCTGCCGCACTTCGACTTCGGCGGGAGCTTGGTGGTACATAGCTATCGTCACTCGACTCCGGAGACTCACTAGGCTCAAGAGAGCTGCTGGATTCCCAGGAATCGTTGTTGCTTTTGGACGAGGCGCCAAGGGGGACGGCAGCAGGCCCAGCGCCTGCTGCAGCGCCCCACAGGTTGCCTCCTCCGGGGCAACATTCTAGCCGTTCGCCCTCCTCATTGAAGACCTTGAAGAACAGGGTAGCCACGCTGTCATACTCGAAATGAATTGCCAGGGCTCCCTCTACGCGTCAAGCTCGGGCAACCTCGCCCCATCCACGCGTCATGAAGACGTCTCCAAGGGGCACCACCTCGACTTCAGCTCCGGTGGCCAAGCTGCAGCACCCAGCATGCTGCAGCCACAGCTCAAGCGGCCCCCTCAGAGGCAGCTCGCTGGCGAAGAACCTCGGGAGCCGGATCCAGGTGTCGGGTAGCATCACCGCCCACACCACAAACTCGCGCGAGCTTCCCTCGGCATGGGTCTGTGGCATGGTCGGCGGGGCAATGGTGGCCCTGCCATCATCGTCAAGCGCCGCTCGATGGCGCACACCTTCATCCTAAGCTTGGGTGTATATGGGGAGGGGGAAGCCAGGCGGAGGCCTCGATTTCCAAGGCCTGGTCACCTCTCGCCCCACGCCGGCATCATAAGGGAGGCGGAGCCTCTTCTTCGGCGGAAGAGGATCGGGCCCCTCCCTAGGGGCCTTCCCCTTTTCAGCTATAGAGTACCTTCTGATCGGCGCCATGGGAGCGAGATGAAGAAGAGGAGAAGTAGGCGAAAGCTAGACGAAGGAGAGATAGGCGAGGGGTTTAGCCCGTCCCTCACAATTATAGCCAAGGGAGGCCAAATGCCGGCCTCCACGACCTGGTGCCATCATGATCCTCTGCATGCCGCATCGTTCCATCAAGTCGAACAGTTGCCGAGGCAGCATGGGGAAGTGGAGTCGCCCACGTCCCATCAATCGCCATGCATCATCAAGGCCACAAGCGGTTAGGTCCAATGGCGCTCCGCACTTGCCCTTTGGCTTTGCCTGGAAGCCAAGTCCGAGCGCGCCTTGGGCCCGGGGGCTACTGTCGGTGTTTTGGATATGGGGGTATCCAGCCATGCCTGCCGGTGGCCCACCGCATGGCTCCATCGACGACCTGATATGGCCCAGCTTCAGCATCAACAACTCAAGACCCTTGAGAGGGGCCAAGCCTCGCGAGGCGGACGATGCCAAGACCCCTGAGGGAATCGGCGTCTTCCGGCTGGCTCCCGAGGGGCGGAGAGTTCTATGCAAGGTTTACCTCACGAGGCTCAGCTGATGTGAGCCATGACGACCAAGGCCAGGCGGGCGCAGGCGCGGAGTCCCGAGGAATCAGCCAAAGGTTTCCATTATGGTGCAACAAGACCAAGACCGCCAGGACGGCTGGACGGAGGTCATCGCCGAGCCCACCTCGGCGTCACGACCAGAGGCTTTTCACAAGCGAAGACTACTTTTGTCAGGATAAGTTGTACTACTTGTCCCCTTTCAAATCCGGCCGTTGTCGGATCCCTTCCCGCCAACATTTGGGAAGAGGACCAAGGCCACTATAAATAGGACTTAGCCACCACCATAGAGGGGGATCTGATCGAGTTCACATCCCCTCAGCTCCCTCAAGCTCAAGAACACCTCACCTCCTGAGGCCAATTCATCCACTGTACTAGTTCATCCTCAGCCCTCCGAGGCAATCCACCAAAATGCTGGAGTAGGGTATTACACCGCAAGGTGGCCCGAACCAGGATAAACTGTTGTGTCTCTTTGTCTCTTCGAGCTCGTTGCGCTAGGCTTAGGAGGATCGTGAGTAGTCAGGCTGGGTAGGTTGAGATCTTCGCACGCACCCCAGAGTTCGAACCTCTCAAGGGTTTGCGGAACCCATAATCCGACAGAACCTATGAACTATGAAGAAGCTATGATGAGCCTAGATTCCGATAAATGGCTTGAGGCTACAAAATCTGAGATAGGATCCATGTATGAGAACAAAGTGTGGACTTTGGTGGATCTGCCCAATGATCGGTGACCCATAGAGAATAAAATGGATCTTCAAGAGAAAAACAGACGGTGATGGTAGTGTTACTATGTACAAAGCTCGAATTGTCGCAAAAGGTTTTCGACAAGTTCAAGGTGTCGACTACGATGAGATTCTCACTCGTATCGATGCTTAAGTCTGTCTGAATCAAGTTAGCAATTGCCACATATTATGAAATCTGGCAAACGGATACCAAAACTGCATTCCTTAATGGATTTATTAAAAAGGGGGTTGTTTATGATGCAACCAGAAGGTTTTGTCAATCCTAAAGGTGCTAACAAAATGTGCAAGCTCCAGCGATCCATCTATGGACTGGTGCAAGCATCTCAGAGTTGGAATATACACTTTGATGAGTTGATCAAAGCATATAGTTTTTATACAGACTTGCGGTGAAACCTGTATTTACAAGAAAGTGAGTGGGAGCACTACAGCCTTTTTGATAAGTATATGTGAATGACATATTGTTGATCAGACATGATGTAGAATTTTCTGGAAAGCATAAAGGAGAGTCTGAAAGGAGTTTTTCAAAGAAAGGCCTCGGTGAAGCTGCTTACATATTGGGCATCAGGATCTATAGAGATAGATCAAGACGCTTGATAAGATTTTTCAATGAGTACATACCTTGACAAGGTTTTGAAAGAGTTCAAAATGGATCAGTCAAAGAAGGAGTTCTTGCCAGTATTACAAGGTGTAAAGTTGAGTAAGACTCAAAGCCCGACCACAACAGAAGATAGAAAGAGAATGAAATTCATTCCCTATGCCTCAGTCATAGATTCTATAAAGTATGCCATGCTATATACAAGACCAATTGTGTGTCTTGCAATGAGTTTGGCAAGGGGGTACGATAGTGATCTAGGAGTGAATCACTGGATAGTAGTTAAAATATCCTTAGTTACCTAAGAGGACTAAGGTAAAGAGTTACATCGATGCAAGCTTGCACACTAATCCGGATTGAAAGGATCGATATAGTTGACTAGAGGGGGGTGAATAGGAAACTACCAATTCTTAGCTTTTCTTTACCAAATTAAACTTTGCATAAAAGTAGGTTGTCTAAATATGCAACTAGGTGCGCAACCTACATGATGCAACAACAACAAGTACACAAGCAAGCAAGGGATACAACACAAATAAGCTTGCACAAGTAAAGGCACGAGATATCCAAGAGTGGAGCCGATGGAGACGAGGATGTGTTACCGAAGTTCCTTCCTTTTGAGGGGAAGTACATCTCCGTTAGAGTGGTGTGGAGGCACAATGCTCCCCAAGAAGCCGCTAGGGCCACCGTATTCTCCTCACACCCTCACACAATGCGAGATGTCGTGATTCCACTATTGGTGCCCTTGAAGGCGGCGATCGAACCTTTACAAATAAGGTTGGGCTACATCCACAACTTAATTGGAGGCTCCCAACGACACCACGAAGCTTCACCACAATGGACTATGGCTCCACGGTGACCTCAACTGTCTAGGGTGCTCAAACACCCAAGAGTAACAAGATCCCCTAGGGATTAGTGGGGGGAATCAAATTTCTCTTGGTGGAAGTGTAGATCGGGGCCTTCTCAACCTATCCCGAGCAAATCAACAAGTTTGATTGTCTAGGGAGAGAGATCGGGCAAAAATGGAGCTTGAAGCAACAATGAAGCTTTTGGGGGAAGAGGTGGGTCAACTTTGGGGAAGAAGACCCCTTTATATAGTGGGGGGAACAATCCAACCGTTACCCCCCAAGCAGCCCCGAAGAGAGCGGTACTACTGCTTGGGTGGGCGGTACTACCGCTGAGCCAGCGATACTACCGTCCCACCTAGCGGTACTGCCACGCACATGAGGGGAGCAATGTCCTGGACCCAGAGCGGTACTACCGCGGTGGTAAGGGCGGTACTACCGCCACTACTACCGCAGCTAGTGCCGCAAAACCCGACACGAGAAAAAGAGGCCTCGAGTCGAGGCGGTAGGAGCCCGGAGCCTCAGCGGTACTACGGCGGAGGACACCAAGCGGTACTACCGCTGTGGCCCGCGGTACTACTGCTGGGACCAGACAGAGCAAACCATGAGGGGAAGGAGAACCGCATTGAAGCAGAAAGGATCAGCGGGTGCGATAAGGATGTGTACGTGTTGATTCCACCCTAGCCTCACCAAAGCGGATCCCCTCTTGATAGTACGGTGACTCCTACGAAACTAGTCCACCAACAGAGAAACGAAAGAGCTGCACCGTCTTGAATAAAACACCGAGGGGAGGGAATCGTCTCGTGCCAAAGGATGAATCTCTAAAAATCTCAACGCACACGATTAGTCGGCAAAAGCATTGTCATTAATCACCAAAACACCTTGGGGATAAATATGCCCTTACAATCTCCCCCTTTTTGGTGGATTGATGACAATACGGGATTTGCACAAACGAGAAGAGACATAGGACATGCGCAAAACCCCACAACTCTAAAATGTAGACGGGCTCCCCCTAAATGTGTGCTATCTAGATAAGTGCTTTGGACTGCACGGCACACATACTAGGATCAACGCTCCCCCTACATTTTAGAGACCAACAACCTAAGCAGGATATATGAGAGCATAGTATATAACAGGATAAGAGCATGGAACTCATAAGATACTGAAGGACTAGATAGACATAGATAATGATAATAAAGATAAGGTAGCATATGTCTCACACCATATGTCTGGAACTTAGGTCTCACTGGCACAAAACTAAGCAAAGCAAACGGCGAGAAAACACACCACAAAGAAGACACACTCGCAAAATAGACAACGACAACGACCCAAATCCCTAAACTCTCTCCCCCTTTGGCATAGAGACACCAAAAGGGGAAGGAGTGTTGCTACGGCTCCAGGTGATAGCAAGCGAGGGTCTCGAGCATCATATCCCAGCGGGATCGTCTGCACCGCCGTTGTCGGTCGGGAACTGCTAGGCGTCAGAATCTGTCCACGGGCAGTGCTGCTGAATCCACTCCTCCTCCTTAGTAAGCTGGTCCTCAGATCCACTATTAACGATGGCACCCAACTGACGCATGAGCTCCTTGTGATGTCCCTTGGCCTTCTTCTCAGCCACATGAGTCATGTACTGACCGTGAGACTCCACGCAGAACAGCTTCTTCATCTTGAGCTTGAGCTTCTTTGCCCAAGAGGGCTCTGCCCCATTAGGCTCATAGTCATCATCATCATCAGCCTCAGCCTCCTCCTCGGTCTCCATGGCAGCAGCAAAAGATGTACCCCCAGATTTAGGGACCTGAGTGCCCTAGTTGTCCTTCTTCCTCAGACGCTTGATCTCATGAGACACCAACTCTCCAGTCTCTAGCATAACCTTGGGATAGACCTTATCCAAGGCCTTCTCAATGAGTAGCATGATGAACGGTCCATAAATCGGGCACTTGCGCTCAGAGATAGCAGATAAGAGCTCAGACCACATAACATGAGAAATGTCCAGGGACTCGCCAGTGTTTGCTTCCTTCTCATGCTGGCAGAAGAGAAGCATGTCCACGAGATAGGAGTGAACCATATCCAGATTCCCGATGCGAGGGAAAAGAGTCTCACGAAAGAAACGGTGAAGAATATCCAGAAAGGCAGGCAGCTCATATGTTTCCTTCTTAGTGTCAGGGTTGATCTTCAGAGTGCAGTAGGGCCAGAGAGCTTGCTTGTGAGTGGAGGTTGTGTTGCGGTGAGGACGAAAGCCGACAGGAGTCTCAAGCCCGTGATCTTCCACCCCAAGTAACTCCATGAATGCCTTCCACTTGACAGAAAGCAACTTGCCATTGGTCATCCATGTCAGAGTCCTGTCCTCATCAGTCCCTAGATGGACAGTGGCATAGAATTGAGCCACTATATCTGCATCATAGTCCTTGTTGAATTTCATGATTCTGAGAATGTTCAGCTGAGAGCACATCTGAAAAGCTTCACCAAAGTACTCAGGATCCTTCTCCATATAGTCCGTGTCGATGGAGCGGACATCAACATAGAGATTCTTCTTGGCCTTGAGCAGATCAAAGAATATGGCAAACTGAAATCGGTTCCAGAATGGACGGTTGGCCAAAGTAGGTTCTTGGTCTTCCACATAAGGGTTGCGGCGATACCTTGCCCAGAACTCGTTGGCATTCATTTGAGGCACAGTTTTGCCCTTTGGCTTCGGCTTGATGGCAGATTTCTTCTTGAGTTGAGGTGGAGGTGGAGCACTAGAGGAACCTCCTGCTGACTCAGATGTGCGGTAGCGCTTTGACGTGGCACGACCGGGGTTGACACGGCGAGCTTGATGCTCAGGATGTTCATCACCTGGAACCAAACACAAGAACACGCAAAACAACCAGAAAGAACGAGCATAAGCCACCAAACACAACAAAAAGGATCAATGAATGGTAGGAACATGATGGAACTTGGCAGGCAGCGGTACTACCGCGACCTGGAAGTGGCAGTACCGCTCCAAGCGGTAGTACCGCTCCAATGAGAGCAGTAGTACCGCTCGAAGCGGGGAAACAGCGGTTCCCTACTGCCGTGGTCAGATCCGGCACTACCGGCCTACCAAATTCAAAAATACTCCTACCAAACACTAATCCAAATAGTCTAGTTGCCTTCTCCAACCTAGTCAAGCCTAGATTTAGCCAAAAATCTAGAGATGCAACCACTATTGCCCCTAAGATGCTAGATCTGAAATCCAGACAAGAAGAGAGGAGGAACGGGGGCAATACCAACATCCATGGCAAGAGGACGAGGTGGGGATCGACTCCACCGAAGGAAATGGAGAGGGATGCCCCGGAGAAGAAGGTCTGCCAGAGCCCTCCCGCGGCAAGGCGTTGCTAGAGAGAGGAAGAGGAACGAGGGGGCGAAGCGAATGGGTATGGGGGAGAAGAAACCTCCCCCTGCCCCGATATAACCCCCTGGTCCCGCCCCGCAGCGGTAGTACCGCGCTGGTGGGCGGTAGTACCGCACACCACCAGCGGTAGTACCGCCCAGCACGCCACGACAACTAGACAACACGACTTAGCTAAAAAAAGAGAAAACCAACGGCAAAACGAACTTGGCAGCAAACCCGCTAGCAAGGGGCCAAGACACCTCTTAAAGAGAGGGCAGTGGCCGAGGCCACCTATGTTTGAGTCAAGAGGTATGGCACCGCGAAGATTTTAACCTTGGGCCCATGACCAAAACTCGTCCTTGAAGCACAAGTACCAACGAAAATGGTTAATGTGAAAGACTAGATCAATTTATGCATAATGGGGGGAGGGAGAGTTCATTGAGAGAACAACACTCCCCCTATGTACATGCATGCACCTAAACTTGACACCATGTTGAATGTGGTGGGATGTGCATGGGTTCAAGATACATGGCTCGAATCAATGATATTTAGCTCATGCCTTAACTCGTGAAATCTTGCTTCATCCAAGGGCTTCATGAAAATATCTGCAAGGTTATCATTAGTGTTGACATACTTGAGCTCGATCTCCCCTCGCCTAATGTGATCACGGATGAAGTGATACCGAATCTCAATATGCTTCTTCTTGAAATGTTGCACCGGGTTGAGAGAAATCTTGATGGCACTTTCATTATCACACCAAAGAGGCACTTTGTCACAAATGACACCGTACTCCTTTAAAGTTTGCCTCATCCATAAGAGTTGTGCACAACAACTATCGGCCGCCACATATTTCGCTTCGGTGGACGAGAGAGACACACAACTTTCCTTCTTGGAAGACCAACTCACCAAAGAGCAACCAAGAAATTGGCACCCTCCGGAAGTGGACTTTCTATCCACTTTGTCTCCCGCCCAATCGGAATTCGTATATCCTTCAAGCTTGAAGTTTGCTCCTCTTAGGTACCATAGGCCAAAGTTTGGGGTATGAGCCAAATATCAAAAGATTCACTTGGCTGCCACATAGTGGCTTTCCTTTGGTGCGGCTTGAAACCATGCACATATTCCCACACTCAACATGATATCCGGTCTAGATGCACAAAGGTAAAGCAAGGAGCCAATCATGGAGCGATATACCTTTTGATCCACCGCTTTACCATTGGGATCAATGTCAAGTTGGCACTTGGTAGGCATTGGAGTAGAAGCCGGCTTGACATCACTTAGCTTGAATTTTTTTTAGCATGTCTTGAGTGTATTTGGCTTGGTTGATGAAGGTACCTTCTCTTCTTTGTTTGATATCAAAACCAAGGAAGATCTTCAACTCTCCCATCAAAGACATCTTGAACTTAGAGGTCATGAGAGCGGCAAATTCCTCATTGAAAGCTTTGTTAGGGGAACCAAAGATAATATCATCAACATATAGTTGGCATACAAACAACTCCCCTTTGACCTTCTTAGTAAAAAGAGTGGGATCGATTTTCCCAACCTCAAATCCACGATCTTGTAACAACTCGGTAAGGTGGTCATACCACGCACGTGGGGCTTGTTTAATGCCATAGAGTGCCTTATCGAGTTGATACACATGATCCAGGAAGTAGGGATCCTCGAACCCGGGGGTTGCTTGACATAAACCAACTCATTAATAGGACCATTAAGAAAAGCACTTTTCACATCCATTTGTTGTAACTTAAAGTTGTGATGGGAAGCATAAGCAATCAATAAACAAATGGATTCAAGGCGAGCAACGGGATCAAAGGTTTCACCGTAGTCGATACCCTCGACTTGGGAGTAGCCTTGTGCTACCAATCTTGCCTTGTTGCGAATGATGTTCCCATGAGCATCTTGCTTGTTCTTGAAAATCCACTTGGTTCCAATGACGTTGTGGTTCCTCGATGGCCTTGGCACCAATCTCCACACCTTGTTGTACTCGAAGTTGTTGAGTTCTTCTTGCATGGCATTGAGCCAATCCGAATCTTCGAGCGCCTCATAGACCTTTTGGGGTTCAACACAAGAGACAAACGCGTGATGTTCACAGTAGTTTGCTAATTGTCTACGAGTGCTTACCCCCTTTCTTAAGCTTCCAACCACGTTCTCCATGAGATGACCTTGGGTGGTGATCTTGGAAGCAATCTTCACGGCACGACACTCTAATTCCTCCTCGGATGTGGAGGGAGGAGGATTAACTTGATTATCTTGAGCACCGTATTGAGCTCGTTCTAGATCTTGAGCTTGCTCTTGATCTTGAACTTGCTCGAAGGGGAGAACTTGACCTTAGGCATAATTTTGTGGTTCACCACCATCTTGAGGTTGATCTTGCCCTTGGTCTTGTTCACGAGGTTGAGGGCTTTCACTTTGTTATTCGGAAGCGTGTGGGCCTTGGGTTGGTGATGGCTCCACTTGAGTGGAGCATTGTCCTTCTCCTTCGGCCACAAGGGGTTCCTCAATGGGTAGGATATGACCCACACCCATTCTTCCTATGGCTTGGGGAGGAATTTCATCACCTACATCACAAGTACCACTTTGCTCCACTTGGGAGCCATTATTTTCATCAAACTCCACGTTACACGTCTCCTCAATGAGTCCGGTGGACTTGTTGAGGACACGGTAAGCATGAGAGTTTGTAGCATAACCAAAAAATATGCCCTCATAAGCTCTAGCCTCAAATTTAGACAAACGAACACCTTTCTTGAGAATGAAACACTTACACCCGAACACCCAGAAGTACTTGAGGTTGGGCTTGTTACCGGTAAGTATTTCATAAGGAGTCTTGTTCAAGCCTTTGCGAAGATAGAGCCGATTGGATGCATGACATGCCGTGTTGATGGCTTCAGCCAAGAAGTTGTATGGAGACTTGAACTCCGCCATCATGGTCCTTGCCGCATCCATCAACGTCCGGTTCTTCCTCTCCGCGACACCATTTTGTTGAGGGGTATAGGGTGCAGCATATCGATGCTTGATCCCCTCATCACTAAGAAACTCATCCAAGGTGTATTTCTTGAACTCGGTGCCGTTGTCACTTCTTATTGTCAAGATCTTTGCATCATCTTGACGTTGAGCTTCATTTGCAAAGTTGATGACGGTTTGTTGAGTTTCACTCTTCCTCTTGAAGAAATATACCCAAGTGTATCTTGAATAATCATCCACAATCACCAAGCAATACTTTCTACCCCCAAGACTATCAAAGGATGGAGGCCCAAAGAGGTCCATGTGAAGGAGCTCCAAGGGTCTCTTTGAGTAGATGATAGTCGTGGGAGGGTGAGCCTTCTCATGAAGCTTTCCTTCGATACACGCACTGCAAGCACGATCTTTGGCAAAACTAACATTTGTTAGTCCACGGACATGGTCCCCCTTGAGAAGACTTTGCAAAGATCTCATATTGACGTGGGCTAAACGGCGATGCCAAAGCCATCCCACATCAGCTTTAGCCATTAGGCATGTCGCGGTCTTAGTGGGTTGCTCCGAAAAGTTAATCACATAGAGACCGTTCTCGACATGCCCAACAAAGGCTACTTTAAGAGTCTTGCTCCACAAGAGGGCCACGGTATCAATATCAAAGAAAGTGGCAAAGCCCATGAGTGGAAGTTGACGAACGGAAAGTAAATTGTACGCAAGGGACTCAACAAGCATGACTTTCTCGATCGTTAGATCATGAGAAATGACAACCTTGCCAAAACCCAATACCTTAGAAGATGAGGCATCACCCCACTCGACATTGGTGGGCATAGATGGGATCTTTTGCACGTCCACCACCAAGTCCTTGCTCCCGGTCATATGATTTGTTGCTCCACTATCGAGCAACCATGATCCCCCACCGGAAGCAAACACCTACACGGGATCAATGCTTGGTTTTAGGTACCCATTTAGTAATGGGTCCTTTGATGTTAGTAACAAGGGTCTTAGGAACCCAAATAGACCATTCAATGTACTCATAGGGAGAGCCAACAAATTTAGCATAAACATGCCCATCACTAGCACGGCACAACACATAAGAAGGGTTAAAGTCGCCGGCTTTGTTGGAGGAGGTGGTTTTGCCCTTTTTGACATCACCACCCTTCACATTGTTCTTCTTCTCCTTAGGAGCACCCTCTCCCTCTTTCACAAAGGTTTGTTTGAGAGGAGGAGGTCGTTTGGTCTTGTTGTTCTTCTTCTTGTTCTTGGACTTGGGTGCGAACCCAACTCCCTCCTTGGCCACAACTTCCTTTTGATTGCTCAAAAGGTCGTTGAGGTTCTTCTCAGCTTGAATGCATGTCACAAGGCCTTTCTCAAGTTGATCCTTCAACTTGGCATTCTCCTCCACAAGGTGCACATGCTCACAACACGGGTTAGTGGCATATGCATTATCAATTAATACCATATGAGGAAAGGTGGCCTTTTATTTGGTTAGCTTAACTTGGAGTTGAGCATGAGACTCCTTGAGGCTAGCATGAGCACCCTTAAAGACCTTGTGGGCCTTGTCAAGTAAATCAAACTCCTCCTTGAGTCTAGCATGATCACCACCAAGTTTAGCCTTCTCGGAAGTTAGCACACGAGACACAACAAGAGCATGATCAAGATCTTTCTTTAAATTAGCATGGTCATCGTTGTGTGACTCCTCAAGAGCCAAACGATGCCCACGCTCTTCCTCAAGAGCATTAGAGAGATCCGATATCTCATCGGCATAGTCACGACTATGACCTTCCATCTTAGAGATGGTTTCTTCGTGAGCCTCGATCATGTCATTGGTTTCACCAAGTTGTTCCAAGAGAGCAACAAAGTGCTTCTTGGATTTTCCCTTGAGCTTACTCATAAAAGACTCAAATTCATTTACTTCCTCATTAGACCCCTCACTTTCATCAATGCCATCCGTCAAGGAGGGATTAGTAATGATGGTGGTTTTGATGTTGGGGGCTACCTTGTTGGTGGCTTTAGCCATGAGACACTTGGCGGTGATGTTCTCATTGGGTGAGTCGAAGAGGGACACCCGTGGAGTTGTGGCAATGGCAACGGAGGCCATGGCCATGGCTTCATTATCTTCATCATCATCCTCATGGTATTCTTCCTGAACCACCAACCCTCGAGAGGGAGTCTTTTTGGTGAAGTTGTTCTTGTTGGGGAAAGACTTGGCATTGTCCTTTCGGATGAGCTTGCCACCATTGTCTTCCCGCTTCTCATAAGGGCAATCCACAATAAAATGGCTCACATTTCCACAATTGTAACATGTTCTCACACGTTGCTTGCCCTTGACCACTTGAGTTGTTCTTGTTGAAGTTGGGCCTTGTGTTCTTCTTGCTCCAAAATTGCCTTGATGCAAGAGCCATGTGTTCATGATAGTCATATTTTGTATCTTTGGGATTGCTCTCCTCATCTTCCTCTTCTTCCTCTTCTTCCACAATAACCTTGGCCTTCAAGGCAAGGTTGGGCTTCTTTACCTTTTGTGAGCGCAACACCGCGTTGTCGGCGGTCTTGTCCAAGATCCTCATTGCCACAAACTCATCCAACACTTCGTTTGCGGTCAAGGAGTGGAAGTCCGGTATTTGACGGATGACGGAGGACAAGGCCTTGTGGTAAGGCATCACTGCTTTAAGAAACTTGCGCTTGATCCAATTGTCATCTGTGTCCTTTCTCCCATGATCTCGGAGTGAGACCGCAAGTTTGGTGACTCTCCAGAAGAGCTCACGAGGTTCTTCATCTTCTTTCATTGCAAACTCATCGGCTTCATCTTGCACCACTTCATAGTTGGAGCGTTGAATGCTTGCACTTCCCTTATAGAGGGAAACAACGCAATGCCATGCGTCTTTGGCCGTGGTGAACGGTCGAAGATGAGGGAGATCTTCGGGAAGAACTGCATCTTGAATGATGAAGAGAGCTTTCTCATGAATTGATGATCCACAGCTTCTCTAGGGGTGAAGTTGCTTCGGTCATGTGGATGAAAACCTTCTTCAATGATTATCCAAAGGTTAGTATTTACATGATTTAAATGTCGCTTGAAGCGATACACCCAAGAGTCAAAATCCTCATTTTTCACAATCTTAGGAGGAGGCCCAGCATGATTTAAATGAGTAGAGGGAATAGGTCCTCCATAAACTGGAGGTGCCACATGGGCAAAGATGTCGGTGCCATTTCCACCACTACTAGAAGGTTCCTTTTCACTAGTAGCTTCCCCCTTGTCAGAGTTAACATCCGTCACCTTGTCCGTGGGATCACCCGCTTTCAACGGCGATGTAGATAGTTTAAGTCCTCCTAAGAATTTATTAAACATGCTTTAAACCTTGGTTGTCATGGAGGTTTTCAATGTGTCCAAGGCCACATTGAATTCCTCATGGGACACTAAGGTTTCCCCATCACCCGTAGACGAGATCGGGTTCACACCGTCTACGGTGTCAACCATACTCTTCGGATGGCAAAGTCCTTAATAAAGAGACGAGGCTCTGATACCAATTGAAAGGATCGATATAGTTGACTAGAGGGGGGTGAATAGGCAACTAACAATTTTTAGCTTTTCTTTACCAAATTAAACTTTGCATCAAAGTAGGTTGTCTAAATATGAAACTAGGTGGGCAACCTATATGATGCAACAACAACAAGTACACAAGCAAGCAAGGGATACAACACAAACAAGCTTGCACAAGTAAAGGCACAAGATAACCAAGAGTGGAGCCGACGGAGACGAGGATGTGTTACCGAAGTTCCTTCCTTTTGAGGGGAAGTACGTCTCTGTTAGAGCAGTGTGGAGGCACAATGCTCCCCAAGAAGCCACTAGGGCCACCGTATTCTCCTCACGCCCTCACACAATGCGAGATGCCGTCATTCCACTATTGGTGCCCTTGAAGGCAGCGACCGAACCTTTACAAACAAGGTTGGGGCTATCTCCACAACTTAATTGGAGGCTCCCAACGACACCACGAAGCTTCACCACAATGGACTATGGCTCCGCAGTGACCTCAACCGTCTAGGGTGCTCAAACACCCAAGAGTAACAAGATCCACTAGGGATTAGTGGGGGGAATCAAATTTCTCTTGGTGGAAGTGTAGATCGGGGCCTTCTCAACCTATCCCGAGCAAATCAACAAGTTTGATTGGCTAGGGAGAGAGATCGGGCGAAAATGGAGCTTGGAGCAACAATGGAGCTTTTGGGAGAAGAGGTGGGTCAACTTTCGGGAAGAAGACCCCTTTATATAGTGGGGGGAACAATACAACCATTACCCCCCAAGCAGCCCCGCAGAGAGCGATACTACCGCTTGGGTGGGCGGTACTACCACTGAGCCAGCGATACTACCGTCCCACCTAGCGGTACTGCCGCGCACATGAGGGGAGCAATGTCCCGGACCCAGAGCGGTACTACTGCGCTGGTAAGGGCGGTACTACCGCCACTACTGCCGCAGCTAGTGCCGCAAAACCCGACACGTGAAAAAGAGGCCTCGAGTCGAGGCGGTAAGAGCCCGGAGCCTCAGCGGTACTACGGCAGAAGACACCAAGCGGTACTATCACTGAGGAGCGGTACTACTGCTTGTTGTGCTTCGGCAGTACTACCGCTGTGGCCCGCGGTACTACCGCTGGGACCAAACAGAGCAAACCAGGAGGGGAAGGAGAACTCCATTGAAGCGGGAAGGATCAGCGGGTGCGATAAGGATGTGTACGTGTTGATTTCACCCTAGCCTTACGAAAACGGATCCCCTCTTGATAGTACGGTGACTCCTACGAAACTAGTCCACCAACAGAGAAACGAAAGAGCTGCACAGTCTTGAATAAAACACCGAGGGGAGGGAATCGTCTCGTGCCAAAGGATGAATCTCTGAAAATCTCAACGCACACGATTAGTCCGCAAAAGCATTGTCATCAATCACCAAAACACCTTGCGGATAAATATGCCCTTACACGGATGACTCTGAGTCTCAATCTGGATACATATTGAAAGTGGGAGCAATTAGCTAGAGTAGCTCCATGCAAAGCATTGTAGACATACAAAATTTGCAAAATACATACGACTCTAAATATGGCAGACCCGTTGACTAAACATATCTCACAAGCAAAACATGATCACACCTAAATACTCTTTGGGTGTTAATCACATAGCGATGTGAACTAGATTATTGACACTCGTAAACCTTTTCGGTGTTGGTCACATGGTGATATGAACTATTGGTGTTAATCACATAAAGATGTGAACTATTGGTACTAAATCACATGGCGATGTGAACTAGATTATTGACTCTAGTGCAAGTGGGAGACTGAAGGAAATATGCCCTAGAGGCAATAATAAAGTTGTCGTTTTATATTTCCTTATTCATGATAAATGTTTATTATTCATGCTAGCATTGTATCAACCAGAAACTTGATACATGTGTGAATACATAGACAAGACAATGTGTCCCTAGTATGCCTCTGTTGGAAATATGCCCTAGAGGCAATAATAAAATGGTTATTATTATATTTCTTTGTTCATGATAATTGTCTATTATTCATGCTATAACTGTGTTATCCGGAAATCGTAATACACGTGTGAATACATAGACCGCAACAAGTCCCTAGTAATCCTCTAGTTGACTAGATCGTTGATCAACAGATAGTCATGGTTTCCTGACTATGGGCATAGGATGTCATTGATAACGGGATCGCATCATTAGGAGAATGATGTGATGGACAAGACCCAATTCTAAGCATAGCTCAAAGATCGTGTAGTTCGTTTAGCTAGAGCTTTTCCAATTGTCGAGTATCATTTCCTTAGACCATGAGATTGTGCAACTCACGGATACCGTAGGAGTGCTTTGGGTGTGCCAAACATCACAACGTAACTGGGTTACTATAAAGGTACACTACGGGTATCTCCGAAAGTGTCTGTTGGGTTGGCACGAATCGAGACTGGGATTTATCACTCCGTATGACGGAGAGGTATCTCTGGGCCCACTCGGTAATGCATCATCATAATGAGCTCAATGTGACCAAGTGTCTGGTCATGGGATCATGCATTACGGTACGAGTAAAGTGACTTGCCGGTAACGAGACTAAGCGAGGTATTAGGATACCGACGATCGAGTCTTGGGCAAGTAACGTACCGAATGACAAAGGGAATTGAATACGGGGTTAATTGAATCCACGACATCGTGGTTCATTCGATGAGATCATCGAGGAGTATGTGGGAGCCAACATGGGTATCCAGATCCCGCTGTTGGTTATTGACCGGAGAGGCATCTCGATCATGTCTGCATATCTCCCGAACCCGTAGGGTCTACACACTTAAGGTTCGGTGACGCTAGGGTTGTAGAGATATTAGTATGCAGCAAACTGAAAGTTGTTCGGAGTCCCGGATGAGATCCCGGACGTCACGAGGAGTTCCGGAATGGTCCGGAGGTGAAGAAATATATATAGGAAGTGCTATTTCGGCCATCGGGAGAGTTTCGGGGGTCACCGATATTGTACCGGGACCACCGGAAGGGTCCCGGGGGTCCACCGGGTGGGGCCACCTATCCCGGAGGGCCCCGTGGGCTGATGTGGGAGGGGAACCAGCCCCTGGTGGGCTGGTGCGCCCCCCCTTGGGCCCCCCTGCGCCTAGGGTTGGGAACCCTAGGGGAGGGGGCGCCTCCACTTGCCTTGGGGGGCAAGTTCCCCCCTTGGCCGCCGCCCCCCCAGGAGATCCCATCTCCTAGGGACGGCGCCCCCCTAGGGACCCTATATAAAGGACGGGGGAGAGAGGGCAGCCGCACCCTGCACTTGGAGCCTCCCTTCCCCCTTGCTACACATCTCCCTCCCGCAGACGCTTGGCGAAGCCCTGCCGGATCCCTACTGCATCCACCACCACGCCGTCGTGCTGCTGGATCTTCATCAACCTCTCCTTCCCCCTTGCTGGATCAAGAAGGAGGAGACGTCACGCTGACCGTACGTGTGTTGAACGCGGAGGTGCCGTCCGTTCGGCGCTAGGATCTCCGGTGATTTGGATCACGACATGTACGACTCCCTCAACCCTGTTCTCTTGAACGCTTCCGCTCGCGATCTACAAGGGTTTGTAGATGCACTCCGCTCTCTCGTTGCTGGATGAACTCATAGATTGATCTTGGTGAACGTAGGAAATTTTTTATTTTATGCAATGTTCCCCAACAGTGGCATCATGAGCTAGGTCTATGCGTAGTTCTCTTTGCACGAGTAGAACACAGTTTGTTGTGGGCGTAGATGTTGCCAACTTTCTTGCCACTACTAGTCTTATTTTGCTTCAGCGGTATTGTGGGATGAAGCGGCCCGGACCGACCTTACACGTACACTTACGTGAGACAGGTTCCACCGACTGACATGCACTAGTTGCATAAGGTGGCTAGCGGGTGTCTGTCTCTCCCACTTTAGTTGGAGCGGATTCGATGAAAAGGGTCCTTATGAAGGGTAAATAGAAGTTGACAAATCACGTTGTGGCTTTAACGTAGGTAAGAAAACGTTCTTGCTAGATCACCTATAGAAGCCACGTAAAAACTTGCAACAACAATTAGAGGACGTCTAACTTGTTTTTGCAGCAAGTGTCTTGTGATGTGATATGGCCAAAGTTGTGATGAATGATGAATGATATATATGTGATGTATGAGACCATGTTCTTGTAATAGGAATCACGACTTGCATGTCGTTGAGTATGACAACCGGCAGGAGCCATAGGAGTTGTCTTTATTTTTGTATGACCTGCGTGTCATTGAGAAACGCCATGTAAATTACTTTACTTTATTGCTAAACGCATTAGCCATAAGAGTACAAGTAGTCGTTGGCGTGACAACTTCATGGATACACGATGATGGAGATCATGATGATGGAGATCATGGTGTCATGCCGGTGACAAAGATGATCATGGAGCCCCGAAGATGTAGATCAAAGGAGCTATATGATATTGGCCATATCATGTCACTATTATGATTGCATGTGATGTTTATCATGTTTTTCATCTTGTTTACTTAGAACGACGGTAGTAAGTAAGATGATCCCTCATAATAATTTCAAGAAAAGTGTTCCCCCTAACTGTGCACCGTTGCGAAGGTTCATTGTTTCGAAGCACCACGTGATGATCGGGTGTGATAGATCCTAACGTTCGAATACAACGGGCGTAAGCCAGATTTACACACGCAATACACTTAGGTTGACTTGACGAGCCTAGCATGTACAGACATGGCCTCAGAACACGGAAGACCGAAAGGTCGAGCATGAGTCATATAGAAGATACGATCAACATGATGATGTTCACCGATGTTAACTAGTCCGTCTCACGTGATGATCGGACACAGCCTAGTTGACTCGGATCATGTTTCACTTAGATGACTAGAGGGATGTCTGTCTAAGTGGGAGTTCATTAAATAATTTGATTAAGATGAACTTAATTATCATGAACTTAGTCTAAAATCTTTACAATATGTCTTGTAGATCAAATGGCCAACGCTCATGTCCACCTGAACTTCAACGCGTTCCTAGAGAAAACCAAGCTGAAAGACGATGGTAGCAACTATACAGACTGGGTCCGGAACCTGAGGATCATCCTCATAGCAGCCAAGAAATACTATGTCCTAGAAGCGCCGCTAGGTGAAGCACCAATCCCAGAGAACCAAGACGTTATGAACGCTTGGCAGTCTCGTGCTGATGATTACTCCCTCGTTCAGTGCGGCATGCTTTACAGCTTAGAACCGGGGCTCCAAAAGCGTTTTGAGCAACACAGAGCATATGAGATGTTCGAGGAGCTGAAAATGGTTTTTCAAGCTCATGCCCGGGTCGAGAGATATGAAGTCTTCGACAAGTTCTTCAGCTATAAGATGGAGGAAAACAGTTCTGTTAGTGAGCACATACTCAAGATGTCTGGGTTGCAGAACCGCCTGACTCAGCTGGGAGTTAATCTCCCGGATGACGCGGTCATTGACAGAATTCTCCAGTCACTCCCACCAAGCTACAAGAGCTTTGTGATGAACTTCAATATGCAGGGGATGGAAAAGACCATTCCTGAGGTATATTCAATGCTGAAATTAGTAGAGGTAGAGATCAAAAAGGAACATCAAGTGTTGATGGTGAATAAAACCACTAAGTTCAAGAAAGGCAAGGGTAAGAAGAACTTCAAGAAGGACGGCAAGGAAGTTGCCGCGCCTGGTAAGCCAGTTGCAAGGAAGAAGTCGAACAATGGACCCAAGCCTGAGACTGGGTGCTTTTATTGCAAGGGAAGTGGTCACTGGAAGCGGAACTGCCCCAAGTACTTAGCGGACAAGAAGGCCGGCAAAACCAAAGGTATATGTGATATACATGTAATTGATGTGTACCTTACCAGTGCTCGTAGTAGCTCCTGGGTATTTGATACTGGTGCGGTTGCTCACATTTGTAACTCAAACAGGAGCTGCAGAATAAGCGGAGACTGGCAAAGGACGAGGTGACGATGCACGTCGGGAATGGTTCCAAGGTCGATGTGATCGCCGTCGGCACACTACCTCTACATTTACCTACAGGATTAGTTTTAAACCTCAATAATTGTTATTTAGTACTAGCTTTGAGCATGAACATTGTATCAGGATCTCATTTAATTCGAGATGGCTACTCATTTAAATCCGAGAATAATGGTTGTTCTGTTTATATGAGTGATATGTTTTATGGTCATGCCCCGCTGGTGAATGGTTTATTCTTAATGAATCTCGAGCGTAATGTTACACATATTCATAGTGTGAATACCAAAAGATGTAAAGTTGATAACAATAGTCCCACATACTTGTGGCACTGCCGCCTTGGTCACATTGGTGTCAAGCGCATGAAGAAGCTCCATGCTGATGGACTTTTAGAGTCTCTAGATTATGAATCATTTGACACATGCGAGCCATGCCTCATGGGCAAGATGACCATGACTCCGTTCTCCGGAACAATGGAGCGAGCGACCAACTTATTGGATATCATACATACTGATGTGTGCGGTCCAATGAACGTTGAGGCTCGCGGAGGATATCGTTATGTTCTCACTCTCACTGATGACTTGAGTAGATATGGGTATGTCTACTTGATGAAACACAAGTCTGAGACGTTTGAAAAGTTCAAGGAATTTCAGAATGAGGTAGAGAATCAACGTGACCGAAAGATAAAGTTCCTACGATCAGATTGTGGGGGAGAATATTTAAGTCACGAATTTGGTACGCACTTAAGAAAATGTGGAATCGTTTCACAACTCACGCCGCCTGGAACACCTCAGTGAAATGGTGTGTCCGAACGTCGTAATCGCACTCTATTGGATATGGTGCGATCTATGATGTCACTTACTGATTTACCGCTATCATTTTGGGGATACGCTCTAGAGACAGCTACATTCACTTTAAATAGGGCACCGTCTAAATCCGTTGAGACGACACCATATGAATTATGGTTTGGGAAGAAACCTAAGCTGTCTTTCTAAAAGTTTGGGGATGTGATGCTTATGTCAAGAAACTTCAACCTGAGAAGCTCGAACCCAAGTCGGAAAAATGTGTATTCATAGGATACCCTAAGGAAACCATAGGGTATACTTTCTACTTAAAATCCGAAGGCAAGATCTTTGTTGCTAAGAACGGGTCCTTTCTGGAGAAAGAGTTTCTCTCGAAAGAATTAAGTGGGAGGAAAGTAGAGCTTGATGAAGTACTACCTCTTGAAACGGTGAGTAGCGCAACTAGGAAAATGTTCCTGTGGTGCCAGCACCAACAAGAGAGGAAGTTAATGATGATGATCAAGATACTTCGGATCAAGCTCCTACTGAACTTCGAAGGTCCACAAGGACACGTTCCGCACCAGAGTGGTACGGCAATCCTGTCTTGGAAATCATGTTGTTGGACAACGGTGAACCTTCGAACTATGAAGAAGCAATGGCGGGCCCAGATTCCAACAAATGGCTTGAAGCCATGCAATCCGAGATAGGATCCATGTATGAAAACAAAGTGTGGACTTTGACAGACTTGCCCGATGATCGGCGAGCGGTAGAAAACAAATGGATCTTTAAGAAGAAGACGGACGCGGATGGTAATGTTACCATATATAAAGCGCAACTTGTCGCTAAGGGTTATCGACAAGTTCAAGGGATTGACTACGATGAGACTTTCTCTCCCGTAGCGAAGCTGAAGTCCGTCCGAATCATGTTAGCAATTGCCGCATACTATGATTATGAGATATGGCAAATGGACGTCAAAATAGCATTCCTTAACGGTCACCTTAAGGAAGAACTGTATATGATGCAGCCGGAAGGTTTTGTCGACCCTAAGAATGCTAACAAGGTATGCAAGCTCCAGCGATCCATTTATGGGCTAGTGCAAGCATCTCGGAGTTGGAACATTCGCTTTAATGAGAAGATTAAAGCATTTGGGTTTATGCAGACTTATGGAGAAGCCTGCGTTTACAAGAAAGTGAGTGGGAGCTCTGTAGCATTTCTCATATTATATGTGGATGACATATTTTTGATGGGAAATGATATAGAACTTTTCGACAACATAAAGGCCTACTTGAATAAGTGTTTTTCAATGAAGGACCTTGGAGAAGCTGCTTACATATTAGGCATCAAAATCTATAGAGATAGATCGAGACGCCTCATAGGTCTTTCACAAAGCACATACCTTGATAAGATATTGAAGAAGTTCAATATGGATCAGTCCAAGAAGGGGTTCTTGCCTGTGTTGCAAGGTGTGAGATTGAGCTCGGCTCAATGCCCGACCACGACAGAAGATAAAGAAGAGATGAGTGTCATCCCCTATGCCTCAGCCATAGGGTCTATCATGTATGCCATGACCTGTACCAGACCTGATATAAACCTTGCCGTAAGTTTGGTAGGAAGGTACCAAAGTAATCCCAGCAAGGAACACTGGACAGCGGTCAAGAACATCCTTAAGTACCTGAAAAGGACTAAGGACATGTTTCTCGTATATGGAGGTGACGAAGAGCTCGTCGTAAAGGGTTACATTGACGCTAGCTTCGACACAGATCTGGATGACTCGAAGTCACAAACCGGATACGTGTATATTTTGAATGGTGGGGCAGTAAGCTGGTGCAGTTGCAAGCAGAGCGTCGTGGCGGGATCTACATGTGAAGCGGAGTACATGGCAGCCTCGGAGGCAGCACATGAAGCAATCTGGGTGAAGGAGTTCATCACTGACCTAGGAGCCATACCCAATGCGTTGGGGCCGATTACACTCTTCTGTGACAACACTGGAGCTATTGCACTTGCCAAGGAGCCCAGGTTTCACAAGAAGACTAGGCACATCAAGCATCGCTTCAACTCCATCCGTGAAAATGTTCAAGATGGAGACATAGATATTTGTAAAGTACATACGGACCTGAATGTAGCAGATCCATTGACTAAACCTCTCCCTAGAGCAAAACATGATCAACACCAGGACGCAATGGGTGTTCGATTCATCACAATGTAACTAGAATATTGACTCTAGTGCAAGTGGGAGACTGTTGGAAATATGCCCTAGAGGCAATAATAAAATGGTTATTATTATATTTCTTTGTTCATGATAATTGTCTATTATTCATGCTATAACTGTGTTATCCGGAAATCGTAATACACGTGTGAATACATAGACCACAACAAGTCCCTAGTAAGCCTCTAGTTGACTAGCTCGTTGATCAACAGATAGTCATGGTTTCCTGACTATGGGCATAGGATGTCATTGATAACGGGATCGCATCATTAGGACAATGATGTGATGGACAAGACCCAATTCTAAGCATAGCTCAAAGATCGTGTTGTTCGTTTAGCTAGAGCTTTTCCAATTGTCGAGTATCATTTCCTTAGACCATGAGATTGTGCAACTCCCGGATACCGTAGGAGTGCTTTGGGTGTGCCAAACGTCACAACGTAACTGGGTGACTATAAAGGTACACTACGGGTATAAAAAACTCTGAAAGTGTCTGTTGGGTTGGCACGAATCGGACTGGGATTTGTCACTCCGTATGACGGAGAGGTATCTCTGGGCCCACTAGGTAATGCATCATCATAATGAGCTCAATGTGACCAAGTGTCTGGTCACGGGATCATGCATTACGGTACGAGTAAAGTGACTTGCCGGTAACGAGACTAAACGAGGTATTGGGATACCGACGATCGAGTCTTGGGCAAGTAACGTACCGAATGACAAAGGGAATTGAATACGGGGTTAATTGAATCCTCGACATCGTGGTTCATCCGATGAGATCATCGAGGAGTATGTGGGAGCCAACATGGGTATCCAGATCCCGCTATTGGTTATTGACCGGAGAGGCGTCTCGATCATGTCTGCATATCTCGCGAACCCGTAGGGTCTACACACTTAAGGTTCGGTGACGCTACGGTTGTAGAGATATTAGTATGCAGCAAACCGAAAGTTGTTTGGAGTCCCGGATGAGATCCCGGACGTCACGAGGAGTTCCGGAATGGTCCGAAGGTGAACAAATATATATAGGAAGTGCTGTTTCGGCCATCGGGAGAGTTTCGGGGGTCACCGGTATTGTACCGGGACCACCGGAAGGGTCCCGGGGGTCCACCGGGTGGGGCCACCTATCCCGGAGGGCCCCGTGGGCTAAAGTGGGAGGGGAACCAGCCCCTGGTGGGCTGGTGCGCCCCCCTTGGGCCCCCCTGCGCCTAGGGTTGGGAACCCTAGGGGAGGGGGCGCCTCCACTTGCCTTGGGGGGCAAGTTCCCCCCTTGGCCGCCGCCCCCCCTAGGAGATCCCATCTCCTAGGGCCGGCGCCCCCTGGGGACCCTATATAAAGGAGGGGGAGGGAGGGCAGCCGCACCCTGCACTTGGCGCCTCCCTTCCCCCTTGCTACACCTCTCCCTCCCGCAGACGCTTGGCGAAGCCCTGCTGGATCCCTGCTGCATCCACCACCACGCCGTCGTGCTGCTGGATCTTCATCAACCTCTCCTTCCCCCTTGCTGGATCAAGAAGGAGGAGACGTCACGCTGACCATACGTGTGTTGAACGCGGAGGTGCCGTCCGTTCGGCGCTAGGATCTCCGGTGATTTGGATCACGACGTGTACGACTCCCTCGACCCCGTTCTTTTGAATGCTTCCGCTCGCGATCTACAAGGGTATGTATATGCACTCCCCTCTCTCGTTGTTGGATGAACTCATAGATTGATCTTGGTGAACGTAGGAATTTTTTTATTTTATGCAACGTTCCCCAACAGCCTCTACTAGACTAGCTCGTTGATCAAAGATGGTTAAGTTTCCTAGCCATGGACATGAGTTGCCATTTGATAATGGGATCACATCATTACTGGAATGATGTTATGGGAAAGACCCATCCGTTAGCTTAGCATAATGATTGTTTAGTTTTATTGCTACTGCTTTCTTCGTGTCAAATATATATTCCTCCGACTATGAGATTATGCAACTCCCGGACACCGGAGGAATGCCTTGTGTGCCATCAAACGTCACAACATAACTAGATGATTATACAGATGTTCTACAGGTATCTCCAAAAGTGTTTGTTGGGTTGGCATAGATCGAGATGATTTGTCACTCCGAGTATCGGAGAGGTATCTCTGGGCCCTCTCGGTAATGCACATCATATGAAGCCTTGCAAGCAATGTGACTAATGAGTTAGTTGCGGGACGATACACTACGGAACAAGTAAAGAGACTTGCCGGTAACGAGATTGAACTAGGTATGAAGATACCAACGATCAAATCTCGGGCTAGTAACATACTGATGACAAAGGGAATAACTATATTGACAATGCGGTTCGACCGATAAAGATCTTCGTAGAATATGTGGGAACCAATATGAGCATCCAGGTTCCGCTATTGGTTATTAACCAGAGAGGTGTCTCGGTCATGTCTACATAGTTCTCTAACCCGTAGGGTCCGCATGCTTAACGTTCGATGATGATTGGTATTATATGAGTTACGTGTTTTGGTGACCGAAGGTTGTTCGGAGTCCCAGATGAGATCAAGGACATGACGAGGAGTCTCGAAGCTGATAGGTAAATATTGATATATTGGATGATTACATTCGGACAGCGAAATGGTTTCTGGAAGTTTCAGATGTTTTTCGGAGTACCGGGAGGTTACCGGACCCCCCCCCCCCCCCCGGGGAAGTAATGGGCCAGCATGGGCCATAGGGGAGAGAGAGGGGAGCCCACAAGGGGTGGTGCGCCGCCCCCCATGGGTTGTCCGAATTGGACAAGGGGAAGGGGGCGCAGCCCCCCTTTCCTTTCCCCCTCTCCATCTTCTTCCCTCTTTCCACCTCCATGAGAAGGAAAAAAGGGGGGGAATCCTACTAGGAGTGGAGTCCTAGTAGGACTCCCCCCCTTGGCGCGCCCCCTTGGTGACCGGCTTCCTCCTCTCCTCCTTTATATACGGGAGTCACACCAATTGTTTAGCCGTGTGCGGTGCCCTCCTCCACCGTTTACTCCTCTGGTCATATCGTTGTAGTGCTTAGGCGAAGCCCTACGCGGATCACTTCACCAACACTGTCATCACGCCATCATGCTGACGGAACTCGTCGACTCCATCGACACTCTGCTGGATCAAGAGTTCGAGGGATGTCATCGAGCTGAACGTGTGCAGAACTCGGAGGTAACGTACGTTCGGTACTTGATCAGTTGATTCGAGAAGACGTTCGACTACATCAACCGCGTTAAGTTAACGCTTCCTATTTCGGTCTATGAGGGTACGTGAACACACTCTCCCCCTCTCGTTGCTATGCATCTCCTAGATAGATCTTGCATGAGCGTAGGAATTTTTTTGAAATTGCATGCTACGTTTCCCAACAGATGGATGTCGTCACACTGAGAGGGCCCTAAGAATATCTCTCCATTGTCGGAGGAGCAAATCGCACTCTTGAGCTACTTGGCCACTTGTCAAACTTTTCGATGAACCTGTAAGTTGTCGTTATGATCACCGTGTTACAGGTGACGCTTGAGCAACCCCAAGGCCCACCGTATGGTAAGAAGTGACCACGATACTCTCGTGGTCTAAGGTGCAAAATCACATGTTGACACTCTGTGTTATTACAATTGATTACAGACGATATTAACTCCATTCATAACAGACAAGATTGGGTCGATTCAATATGACCATTCTTCTAACGTCATAATCTCGACGTTGTTTTAGGATCATCGTTACACTTAACAATACCCTAAGATCCGGAAAACGTGATCACCAACAACACTTGAGCTAGTCGCAGAGGCAAGACTAGGAACCTTTTATTTAACCGTTTATCATTCCACCCGTGCATATAAGTTTTCCACTGAATTGCATATTCCAGGATCATAGCAGTTATATCATAGAATATAAACTCTATAATTATGAATATGAAAATATAATAATACAAATATTATTGCCTCTAGGGCATACTCCAACACCACCTCCATTGCCGAAAGCTTCACCACCACCACCTTCCTTGACAAAACCTCCACCACCACCATTCTCAAAACCAACACCACCTCCACCCCCACTACCATGGCCAAAAGCAAAATCACCTCCAACCCCCCCCCCCCCACCACCACCACCTCTACTTCATAATAGCTGTCACCCCTCTCGTCCACCTCAGCTTCGACCTCTAGTTGCATGCCCGAATTGAATGCGTCAAGTGGAGCACTCAAGTCCACCTCGTTCTCCTCCAACAAGTCGGCATATGATGTATCCATGTTTTAGCTACAAAACTTGACGACCAAAACACTAAGGAAATGGAGTAAAGTTCATCGGATGAAAGGGAATTTTTTTACCTCCACAACGTTTAATCGAACACGTTGTGGGCGCCGGTGGAGTCAACGGGATTGCGAAGCACATGGCCTGCCAAAGGGGGAGGAGGAGGCACCCGCCCTCACGCCGCGGCTGCCTTCTTTCTTGGGCCCTTCAATTGCGACTTCGGCCGTCTGCCGGAGGGGGTGGAGAAGGTGGTCGTCCTCGAGCCGACGATTGTGATGGGAGGGAGCATTGCCGCGACGGGCATGGCTCCATGGATGGCGTGGTTCCTTTGACGCTTTTGCTTTATGTCGGTGGTGGAAGGAGTTGGAGCAGCTGCGGGAGGTGCGAGAGGACGAGGCGGCACTGATGGACCTGGCAGCGCATGAAATGCGCCGGCCAGTGGTTGGGGGAACTCCATACCCGCGATTAGAGGCGCGGTGAGGCGAGACGGCGCGGGTCCAGAGAGATTGACGATGATGGCGGCGTGGAGGGGCGGAAGTTTCCCTCCCACCAAGTCGCGCATGGGATAGAGGGAGTGGCAAAACAGGGGAAAATTGAAGATTTGCCGAGTGTAGGTTGAAATATGCAGGTCCCCGCAATTTTTTTTACAAGACTGGTCGTTTTACGGGATCTGGTCGGGATGATTTTTTGTCTCGGTTCTGTGAAACGGCGATTATTTTAGGGGGAGGGGGATTAATGGGATCTACTAGAGTTGCTTTAAGCCTTTGTATGAATAACATGCCACCCTAAATTAATACAATCTCCATTTACCTCCTTTACCCCCGCAAGAAGAAAAGATTAGCGTGCAGGCGCTCCTAGTAACACCCAAAAAGAAAAAGAATCTGATAAGTATTGAACGTCACCTACGAGCACATGGCAACTTCGAACGTTTTCAAGGGCTTTTTTTCTTTTCTTTTTTGAGTTTTCTGAGGGTAAATTTAGTGACGCGAGGCAAGTTTAGTGACGCGAGGATGATAACTTTAGTTACCAAGCATGACAACTTTCGTGCTTCAGTTTTTTTGAGAGAAATTGTCGTGCTTGCCAACTAACTTTCCATCCTCGCGTTGCTAAACTTCCTGTATTTTTCTACGAAGTTTCCGTGTGTAGTACTTATCATTTTCGGTAAGAAAACACACTTTTTTAGGGGTAAGAAAACATACTCACTTCGTCTTAAAATAAGTGTCTTAACTTTATATAAATACTAGCAAGTGGCTCATGTGTTATATGGAACATCAAGATGCATTTATACGAGTTGTTTATCTTGTGGGAGACAAAGATGAATGAGGGAAGGACTTATCTGTAAATGTGAAGAGAGGTGCGGATATCTTTTTGCAAAATTATCATAGTTTGCTTTCTATCCGTCAGATATAGATCGGATGGTCTATACTGCAGGATGGCAGGCACATCATCATCACTAACTCGGTTTTTTTTTAAGATCAGAGAGGTGTCTTATTTTGGGACAGAGGGAGCACATGGAAATTCAAGAATCGGTGAATCTTCCTGCAATAGCTGTCAAATTTGGGCCAGTAGCTACCACATAAAAAGGGCCCAGGGAAGCCCAATATGACGAGGCTTTACGTCCCAGTTAAGACCTACCTTCCTTATTCGGCTCCACCATAACTTTGGGCCTCTATACTGCCCGTTAGTGGTTTCGCCTCCCCGAAAATGCTTCTTCCTGTGGGCAACCACGGCGGCGACGGCGACTGCGGCGCCGTTCAGCTCGCCGCCGAGATCGAGGAGCTCTCCTTGGGTTCCACGGGCGGTCTAGGGGACCGTCTCAGCGCGCTCCCCGACGATATCCTCCATTCCATCCTCCTGCGCCTCCGTTCCACCCCCGCCGCCGCCCGGACCTGCGTCCTCTCACGCCGCTGGCGCGGCATCTGGGCCCAGCTCCCGGAGATCCGATTCCCCTACCCCTCTGACCCGGCCGCCGTCGGCCCCGCGCTCGCCGCCAGCGCCGCTGGCCCGGCCCTCCGCCTCCTCCACGTTGCGTGCCGCGACGACACCGGCGCGAACGCTTGGCTCCGCACCGCCGCGAGCCGGCTCATCGCAGGCGGAGAGCTTTACTTCTACAAAAGGACGCCGGGGGAGGAGAAGGGGCAGGCTGAGGCGCTGTCCTGGCAGTGCCGCACCTTCGAGCTGCCCTGCTTCGAGACGGCTGCCAAGGTATGGCTCCGCCTAGGGTTCGTCGACCTGGAGCTCCCACCGACTGGCGTGTTCTTCAGGCTCACTGAGCTGCGCTTGGAACACGTAAATTTCGAGTGTGGTTTCCAGCTCGGCGACATGGTCTCGTCGCCACGGTGCCCGGCGCTGCGGGAGCTCTGCATTGCAAGGGCCCGGGGAGTGGCCAGCCTCTCCATCATCTCGCAGACACTTGAGCGTCTTGAATTGGATATTCTGCATGGACTTGAGGAGCTCACTGTTGTTGCGCCAATGCTCAGAGCGTTGAATGTGCACGCTTGCTTTGCTTGGAGGAAGCCAGTCGCTGCCATTTATGCATCGAGGCTGGAGGTTCTCTGGTGGAGTGATGCATTTGATCCGAGCTTTGTACTGTTCAGCGATGTGCAGAATCTCCAGCAGCTGACCACCTTCGACATTCATGTTTATGGGCGCTTTGATTACGCACTCCTTCAGGATTATGTGATGCTCTTACAGCACTTTCCAACTGTCTCCTGCCTTGACCTCAAACTGAACTATCAACGTGTGAGTACACCTCTTTATGTGGAAATACACTAGTACTCCCTCCGTCCCATAATATAAGAACGTTTTTGACACTAGTGACAGAGGAAGTAAGAAGTTAGCAAACTGATGCCACAAAATTACCTTTAGAGTTTAGTAGATTATTTTTGTATACTTGCTTGTTATGGACTTACTAACTCAAGAGTTAGAACAACAGGAACACCTATTATTTAAACAGCTTAGATTGTACTCTCATGTCAAACTTCAGAGTTGAGGCTCAAACTCAGAATATGTTTCTAGAGAATTAGCATTGCAATTGTTCATTCTTCTACCGTGGAAACCTTCAGTGGCAAACATAATTTCAAACAAGTTCATTGTATTATCTATTGGTTTGTTAAAAAAAGAAGTCTTCATGAATAGACAGTTTGCTTTTGGAACTACATTGTTGAGTTTTGGCTGTCTTCTTTTGCTTTTGCAGGATTTAAGTCAGTATGAATACTTGATGGGTATCATAACCAGGCTTCCCAAAATTAAGATTTTGTCCCTATGGTTACACACAAAAGGACATGCAATTGGGCCTTCTGTGTTCCATCTGCTGAGCAAATGTCCTGGTATTAGAGGGCTGAAGCTGACGCTACTTGATAACTTAGAGGTAAAGTTATAAGAACTTCTCTTACGTAGTACTTCGGTTATTGCTGGAGTGATGTTGATTGATTGAAAAGCATTTACACCATTCCCACCCTAAGGCTTGATCTGCTAACAGCATATTCTGTTGATTTAATATTGTTGTTTTGCTCCAATTTTATGATTAGAAATACATGAACCCGTGAAACTATGAAATTGACCTGATTTCAGCCATGTAGTCAATTCCTCATGCATGTCACAGAGGTGCAAGAGGCCCCAGTTTTGATCTTGTAGCTGATTCAGTAGTCTAGGCTGTTTTAGTTCTACTTCAACCCACTTTGATATTTTCATTTTTTCCGCCATTACATATTTTGCATTTCCAGATTCTCTTTAGTTTAGTCTCCAGTGATAAAGCTGCTGCCTTGTGACCATGAGGTCATGGGTTCAAGTCCTGGAAACAGCCTCTTACAGAAATGTAGGGAAAGGCTGCGTACTATAGACCCAAAGTGGTCGGACCCTTCCCTGGACCCTGCGCAAGCGGGAGCTACATGCACCAGGTTGCCCTTTTTTTTAGTCTCCAGTGATAACTATTGTGAAATGATCCTCTACTATTTAGTTCCATTGTTATGTTTCTCTTTTTTGAGGGAAGCTCCACTGCTATGTTGAGATGGAGCAGTTCAAATGGATGTCAAGTTAGGCCTCACACATTTGAGATACTTCGAAGACCGGACACGTATGTCACAAGATTGGTGTCTATGCAAACCCAACTGATGGTGTCTATGCAAGCCATGAGCACTTACAGATGCTGTTAGAGGCCTTGGCCTCAGATCAATTTGAAACAATATTTTAATATGGATAGCTGGCAACTGGTGGTACAATACTTAGGTTTGGTGTTATTCTACAAAAATACGTTTTTATCATAGCACTATGTTTGCACTAAGGATCTATTTCTTTGGTAGCTATTGCTGATGGTACATATCGACCTTTTGGTACCATTCTTCTGTTGTCTTTAGTTAGTCTTGAGCATACTTTCTCTTTATTTCAGGTGGATACACCGTGCACATCGGTTTGTGCTTGTCGTCAGCAACAGAACTGGAGTACATCTTACACCTTGGATGTCCTCGAGGAAGTGGAAATCTGTAACTTCAGAGGATTGGAACATGATTTCGCCTTCGTGGATATGCTGTTTGGTGTGTCCACAGAAATAAAGAAGATGATAACACCCCATCATCTGGCCAGTCCAAGCAAGGAGCTCCGCAGCTTGGGCAACCTGGGGACCTGTTTCGAAATAAATTATAATACGAGCGAGGTGTCGTATGCATCGCCCGACAGCCTGTTCCCAAAGACCCCGGACGACTGTTGTGAATAGTAATTGTGCAGTTTAGTCTCGGGCCCTGATGCCCTTGATGTGGATTAGTTGCATACCTTGCAAATATTTTTCCTTTCTGAAAGAAGATCCTTGCATTGCCACCATCCCTTGTTGCAAACTATAGAGGAACTGGATATTTGTTGCCAATTTGCCATTATATCATGTTTCATGTCAGGGCACAAGCTAATATCTTGTGACGTGAAGATATACTTCTATAAAGCTGTGTTCTCGACTGCAAATGTACAAGTTTTGCTAACTGCCCATGCCGTTGAAATGTTGAATTATGTAGAACTTCAGTTCTTCAGATTGCTGATCTGGGGACAGAGGTTCGGTCTCTTCCTTTGTCCGGTCCTCTTCGGCTCTTCCCCATTTCACCTCTCTGCATTCTTTTGTTTAAATCAAGATTTAGAACCAACTAAAATTACTCCCACAGGAGCTACAGCTACATCATATACACTCAAATTAAGAATGCTTAAAATTCAGCAAAATGCAAAAGGTATCTTGTGGAACATCACAAAGACAAATTTGCTAGCTGGGAAACAGCAAAAAGGTTCTCAAATCACTGTGCGTGTGCATCAGGAAAAAGCTCATAAGCTTAATTGAAACCTGCCAAATGTGTCAAGTGACACGGAAGTTTTTTGCTACTGCACTGAAAATACTGTCAAGAGACAATTTAGCCACAAACTAAAATCATAATTGAGTAAAAATAATCGGGGCTGAATTCATAATCTGTCGGACTATCCGAAATACTATAAGCTGTGAACTGACAGAAACTTGCTTCAATTTGTCAAGCATAAATCAGCTTTCCGACTCATGCAGTTCACTGAAAGAGTAATCCAGCAGCAGTAGGTATAACAATGACAAGAAATGATCCTCGATGGCGATGCATAAGCAAGAGCGGCAAAATATCAGTTCAAAATCTAGAGTGCAATCACAGAAAACTACTACTCCCTCTGTTCCCAAATATAAGTCTTTTTAGAGGTTCCAACAAATGACTACATACATAGCAAAATGAATGAATCTACACTAAAATATGTCTACATACATCTGTATGTTGTAGTCCATTTGAAATGTCTAAAAAGACTTACATTTAGGAACGGAGGGAGTATGTGCCAGAGGAATTAGAGGAGGTATATATTTATTTTGGTGGGATGGAAGAAAGAATACAAATTTAAAGCGTTTTATGTTCATGCGGAGCCAGAATCTAGCACAAAAGATGGCTGATGTACAGACAATAAAGATTGGTTACAAAAATCTTCCCATCTTTTTTTTACGCGTCAACGGCGGCCTTACGCCTACCTGAACTTTTATTTCCAATTGAGGAGCCGGTTACACGAGACAGAGTTACAGACGTGGGGTAAGAGAGAAGAAATTACAAAGCATAGAAAAAAAAGGTCTATAATCTCTCAGATAGATGAAACAACAGAGGCCCAGTCATTTAGTAAATCTCGATTCTGAATATTGTTGCAGCGATTAGCCCAGAGGGTCAGGTCGTCAGCCGCGGCTCTGGCGATGTGATGAAGGCCATGGTGCTCGGAGCGAAAAACCTTCCCAATTTACGAGTGACATTTATACTTGTCCACCATTTTATGGTTGACAGTGTGAAAAATGAAACTCATGGTTGCTCCCAACCGCAGTTCACACATCAGTAGCATTGTATCTCAACGACCGATTTGTCTTCTCCATTTTCTCTCTCTTTAAGGTCAACTCCACATCATTGTACATCAGTTTGATAAGCAGTAGAGCAGAGATGTTAGTAGCCCTATTTACTGTGCATAAAGTTTGAGACGCCATAACGGCATCACCAGTAATCTCCACAAGTGCAGGACCCGTCGACAAAATGGTGGAATCTGTTTCTGTCTCTGAACACAATCTTCCTGCTAGTGATCTTGGATATCAGCTTCAGCACTGCATGGCAGTCGGAGCATGCCCGTAGGTTCTTCACAATCTTGATCGTCACCCCAGGCTGCGTGCTTATCAGTCCAAATGCAACAGCAAGCTTCTCGCTGTGGACCGCAAGTGCTTTCTCCTTCGTGGCCTCATCCAGGTCATGCAGAACCAGCTCTGTTTGCGGAACATGTCCATGCTCCTTCACAAGGCCATTCATCTTATCTAACATGGCATATATTTCATTGGTGCAGGGGTGGCTCATATCCCCTGCAACGAACTCGTATACCTTGCGGTCTATCTCAATAGCACTACACCCAGGCTCTTTCTGGATACCACTAGCCTTCATCATGGACCGCACCCGCGCCACTTCTTCCCATTTACCGACAGCTGCATAGATGTTGGAAAGGAGGATATACATCCCTGAGTTGGCTAACCCCTTGGCAACAAGGAAGTCCGCAATCCGCTGGCCTAACGCCATGTTCTTGTGAAGCCGGCATGCAGCAAGTAGTGACACCCACATGACAGCGTCAGGTGTTATTGTCATGCTCTGCACAAGATGGAATGCTTCTTCTATGAGCCCCGCACGACCCAGAAGGTCCACCATGCAACCATAGTGCTCGATCTTGGGATCAATGCCGTACTCATGGTCCATCGACTGGAAGAACCTGCGGCCCTCCTCAACCAGCCCAGAATGACTGCACGCATTGAGCAAACCAATGAAGGTGATATCTGTCGGCCACAGGCCCTGCTCCCGCAATTGCACAAACATCTCCAGTGCCTTTCTGCTATCTCCGTGCATTGCATAACCATTGATCATGGCGTTCCACACAACAATATCTTTGTCACCAATGCCGTGGAATACGGCAACAGCGTCCTCCAAGCTTCCACACTTGCAGTACATGTCAATGAGTGCCGTGCCCACTCTGACATTGAGTTGAACACGCCGATTGTTCTTGACATAGGAATGAAGCCACTTCCCTGACTCCACCGTACCAAGCTGCGCAACCGCAGACAGCACCAGCACAACTGTCACCTCGTCAGGCTCAACGCTCGACCTCAGCATCCGCCGGAACAACTGGAGCGCCTCATTAGGCTTCCCGTGCTGCGTGTACCCGTCAATCATCGCGTTCCAACAGATGAAGTCCTTCCTGGGCAACCCGTCGAACAGCCTGCGCGCGTCGTCCAGCGCACCCATGTTCGCGTAGCAGGTGAGCATCGCCGTGACAGACACGACGTGCGGATCTGGCATCTCGTCGAAAAGAGCACGAGCGGCAGCGGCGTCCCCCGCCCGCGCGTACATGCTGAGCAGCGCGGTGGCGACGTAGGAGTCGCCGGAGAGGGCCAGCTTGAAAGCGTACGCGTGCAGGGCGCGCCCCAGGGCGAGTCCGCGGCAAGCGGGGAGGGATGCGGAGAGGGTGTGGGCGGTGGGCAGGAGACCCTCAGACAGCATATCGGAGAGGAGCGCGAGCGCGGGGAGGTGGAGGCCGCGGGAGGAGTGGGCATGGATGGCGGAGGTGTAGAAGATGGCGGTGGGGTCCTGGGTGCGGCGGAGGAGGGTGAGCGAGAGGCCGAGGCGGCCGGACGCGGCGTAGGCGCGCTGCAGGCGGAAGGCGACGGCCCGGTCGCTGTCGATGCCCGTGCGGACCACGGCCGCGTGAAGCTCGGAGGCGCGGCGGGCGGTCGAGCAAGCGGCGAGGAGCGACGCGGCGCGATCGGCGGTGAGGGCGCCATGGTGGCCGCCGGGGTCCCTGGCGGGGGCGACAGAGGGGAGCACTGCGGCGGACATCTGGGAGGCCGCTACGGACTGCGGGGCGGGAGGGAGTGGCGCGTCGTTCACTGGCTCAGTCTCACTGCGCAGCTTATCCTCGCAAGATAAACCCTTGAAGGCAACGACATGGCTCACGCTACCATATAGTCATATTTAAAACAATAATCAGGCGTGTCCGTCCACCTCGTGACGGTTCTAGTGCCTTCGGCGCTTGAGGCCAGTGTTCCGGCAAGTCCGGCGATAGCACCCAAATCCAGCAATCTCACCAAAAATCTTCGCATTTCTCCTCTAGTACTGATCCAACGACCTGCTCTTCTTCATTCGTGGCGTCAGCTTGTGTAGGTGTCTCCCCAAATTACACTTTTTCCATCCATCCGAATCTCAGGGACGAGGCAAGGAGTAATCTGTTTCAATCCAATCCCCAATCCGCCTGATTCTTGCCTTCCCCTACATCCGTTTCCTTTTCTCAACAAATTCCACAAACCATCTGTGCGTGGCTATGGTCCTCGATTTGAAGGTCTGACTTCCTAGCAGGAAGGAGGGGGTTGAAGGCGGCAGTGAGGGCTGCGGACTTGGGGCGGCGCCCGGCAGCGGTAGGGGCGGCACCCTTTGCGAGCAGCTGTGGGAGTGTACAATAATGGAGGGAGTGGAAAGAAAGTTGCATTCCCTGAAGCTCTCCGATGCAGAGAAGAAGGGGGTGAGGCTGGGAAGGAGGAACCAAGTTCAGATGGGGGCAGATAAATTGCAAGCTATTGGAAAGGTATTATCTGATAAACCAGCAAGAGTAGATGCACTGATTAACAGTTTGGGCAGGGTCTGGTGCCCTTTCAAAGGGATTGAGTGCAAGGATTTGGGCATGAATCGGTTCTTGTTCTCATTCCGCGAAGAAGCAGGGAAAACAAAGGCCCTGAACAATGGGCCCTGGATTTTTAACAAAAGCTTGGTGCTAGTGCAGAACTTCAACCCGGCCAAGACTCTTGATGAATATGAATTCAAGCATACGCCTATCTGGATAAGAATCTATGGCATTCCTATGGGATTGATGAGCAGAGAATCTGGAGAGGATATAGGGAAAGAAATAGGCCAAGTTCTAGAAGTTGATGTGGACGACTGCGGCATGGCCATGGGAGAATATATGAGGATTAAGGTTCGACTGGATATTACAAAACCTTTAATGAGGGGCATTACAATATTTGTGGATGATGAGGAAGACAAAGAAAAAGAGCAAGAGGATAGCATAGTAGAAGTGGAAGATAACGAGAATAAGAAGGAAAAGGTTAAGAGTCGTGATGTGATGTTCAAATATGAGCATTTGCCTGATTTCTGTTATATATGTGGGCTGATTGGACATAATGATAGAATGTGCTTGAGAAAGGAGAAACTGGGATCAGAGCATGCCTTTGGTCCCTGGCTGAAAGCAAATGCTTGGAGAAAACCACCTAGTGCGGAGGATTGAAGCAGGGGACCTCAAAACAGAGCAGGTTTTTGGAGTAGCAACAGTGGAGCAAGCAAAGGTAGTGAGGCTATATCTTGGAAAAGAATTCCATTAGAGGATGATGGTTCTACGGGACTTCATAAAGAAACAGAAAAGGGAGCTAAGAGCCTTCTCCAAATACAAAAAGGAGATGATATCATAGAGCTAGATGTGGAAAAAACAAATCCTGATGAGGAGCTAAAAGCTAAGCCCAACACACAACCCGAGAAGTTGTTGAACCAAACAGGAAAGGAGTCAAGCCCTCAATCTGTTCTGATGACGATAGATCCAAAGAGGCAAATAGTGCAGGAAGATACAGGACACACCAAGGATTCGAAGAACACATCAGAAAATGATGAAAAAAAAAGGAAGATGTAGAGGAGTTGAATTACAAACAAGAGGGAGAAAAAGAAGCAATGGAAGGGAATAAGGAGAATGCCGTAAATTTGGACAGAATGAAAGGAAAACGTGCTACTTACAAACGCATTCAACGGGTCATTAACCCGCAGCCACAGAGTGTAAGGGAGCCAGAACCAAAGAAAAGAGGGGCTACAGCCATGGAAATCGAGGAAGAAATAGACAATATAAAGAGAGTGAGAATGGAAGTAGATGCCCAAGGAGGCGAACGAGTTCCGGAAATCAAGATGGCTGGAGAGGAAATAGGAGGAAAGGTAATAAAAATGCAGGCGGGAAAGCTGCAAGCTGATTTAAAAGCGGGACTGGCACACCAGCCCCGCGGGTCAAAATGAAGTTAACAGCCTGGAACTGCCGGGGTTTGGGGAATGGCCCGGCAGTAAGAGGACTTCTGGACTTCCAGAAGCAGATTGACCCCGACGTCCTTTTCCTTTCAGAAACAAAAATGGATGGAAAAAGGATGGAAAAACTTAAATGGATGTTGGGCATGAGTAACATGGTGTTTAAAGACTGTGATGGAAAAAGTGGTGGCCTAGCGATGCTATGGAAAAAGGAAATAAATCTTGAGTTACACAACTACTCAAGATATCATATTGATGTAGTAGTAACAGAAAGGGATGGATTCAAATGGAGATTTACAGGATTATATGGGGAACCATCGAAGGAAAAGAGGTGGAAGACTTGGAAATTATTGAGAACCCTAAAGGAGCAACTAAGTCTCCCTTGGTTATGTGCAGGCGACTTCAATGAGATATTGTATAACCACGAGAAGAGAGGAGGACCAGCCAGAGCACAGAATCAGATGGAGAACTTCAGGATGGCATTGGATGAATGTGGGTTACGAGACTTGGGCTTTGTGGGAGATAAGTTCACCTGGCGCAACCATAGCCACACTGCTTCCAATTACATTAAAGAGAGACTTGATCGAGCTTTGGCATCAAGAACCTGGTGTATGCGGTTTCCCACCTATAAAGTGTTAAATGGAGATCCTTACCATTCAGATCACAAGCCAGTTACTATTTTGATGGGAGGGTCATATAAGGCAACGACAGGGGGAGGCAAAGGTTGTACTTTCAGATTTGAAGCCAAATGGTTGCAGGAAGAGGATTGTGAAGTGGTAATAAAGAATGCTTGGGATACAGCAACACTTAGGGGTGAGAGATGCATTACAGAAAAGCTGAAAACAGTGGCCCATGACCTCGAGGATTGGGACATGAACATTCTAGGCGATCTACCAAAAAGAATAAAAGTTTTGAAAACAGAATTGGAGAAGTCAAGGAGGGGGGAAATCAATCAAAAGATAATTTCCAGAGAGCATTTCCTTAGAGATAAGCTGAACCGCTTGGAGCATCAATGGAATACATTTTGGCGCCAAAGGGCCCATGTTAAATAGCTTCAAGAAGGGGATAAAAATACAGGTTTTTTCCATGCCTTTGCCTCAGAGAGGAAAAAGAAGAACACTTTAAAAGGGCTGAAAACAGAGGATGGGCGATGGATAGAAGGAAATGAACCATTGAAAGAATATATTGCAGACTATTTTTCTGATATCTTCTCTTCTGCTGCTACACATGACAATGAAGCAGTCTTGAGAACTGTACAGCCCAAGGTAACTGAGGAAATGAATGAAATCTTATGTGCTGAATATACAGAAGATGAGGTAAAGGCGGCTCTGGATAATATTGGTGACTTGAAAGCCCCTGGACCTGATGGAATGCCAGCAGTCTTTTTCAAACGGTTTTGGGAAACTGTGGGAGAGTAGGTTACAAGAGAAGTTCTCAATGTGTTAAAAGGAGGACAAATGCCTGAGAACTGGAATGACACCCTAGTGGTTCTTATCCCAAAGAATGTGAAGCCTGGGAAGATCAAAGACTTGCGACCTATAAGTTTGTGCAATGTAATATATAAGCTGATTTCCAATGTAATAACAAACCGTTTAAAAATCATTTTACCTGATATTATATCACCAAACCAAAGTGCTTTTGTACCCGGACGCATAATATCAGATAATATTCTCCTGGCATATGAATTGACACATTTTTTTGCAGAGGAGAAGAAAAGGGTCGGTGGGATATGCAGCCCTCAAGCTTGATATGAGCAAGGCGTATGACCGAGTTGAATGGAGTTTTCTGAGGGATATGATGCACAAGCTGGGATTTAATAGAAGCTGGATTCAGACAGTAATGAAATGCATCACCACCGTTAGATATCAAATAAAGGTAAATGGGGAAGTTACTAATGTCATAGTTCCACAAAGAGGACTAAGGCAGGGGACCCCTTGTCCCCCTATCTCTTCCTACTATGTGCTGAGGGCTTTTCTGCCATGCTTTATGATGCTGAACACAATGGAAGATTAAAAGGAATTAAGATTTGTTCTGGAGCTCCTAGCATAAGCCATCTGCTATTTGCGGATGACTCGCTGCTCTTAATGGAGGCAAGTGCAAGCAATGCTTATGAAGTAAACCACATACTAGATACCTATGAAGCTTGTTCTGGGCAAAAGATCAATAAAGAGAAATCATCAATACTATATAGCAAGAACACTAAACCTTGGCAGAAAGAGGAAGTAAGGAAAATTTTACATGTGTTGGCAGAGGGCTTGACAACAAAATATCTGGGACTGCCAAGCTACATTGGAAAAGCAAGGAAAAGTACTTTTGAGTATATAAAGGAGAAAGTGTGGAAGAGGATACAAGGCTGGAAAGAGAAGATGTTGTCAAAAGCAGGAAAGGTGATACTAATCAAGGCAGTAGCACAAGCAATACCAGTTTATACAATGGCATGTTTCGACATAACAAAGGCCCTGTGCGAGGAACTGAGCTCCATGATAGGGCGATACTGGTGGAGCCAAATGGATAAACAAAACAAAATCCATTGGGTGTCATGGGAAAAAATGTCAAAACCGAAGAAAGATGGCGGATTGGGCTTTAGGGATTTATACTCCTTTAATCTTGCTATGCTAGCTAGGCAGGGTTGGAGAATACTACAGAATCCTTCATCATTATGTGTCAGGGTCCTACATGCGAGATACTACCCAGGAAAATCACTATTAGAAGCCACCCCTAATAGTGGTATCTCTTATGCTTGGAGAAGTATCCTCAAGGGGATCCAACTTTTGAAGAGGGGCATTATTTGGAGGGTAGGTAATGGAGAAAATATTGAGATCTGGAAGGACCCCTGGATCCCAAGAGGAGTTACAAGAAGAGTGTTGACGCAAAAGGGAAGGAATTTGATAACAAAAGTGGCTGAATTAATTGATCCCAACACAAATACATGGGATACTCAACTTGTCCAACAAACCTTTCTACCAGAAGATGTGAACTTAATATTGCAAATCCCCATTTATGAACATTCTGATGATTTTCTGGCCTGGCATTTTGACAAAAAAGGTATTTTCTCTATGAAATCAGCTTATAAAGTCGCAGTGGACACTAGAGACCGAGAATCTTCGTCGGGCTTAACATCTTCCTCTAATGCAGTTGACGAAAGAAGTGACTTCAAATGGAGGAATTTATGGGCACTACCACTGCCAAATAAAGTAATACACTTCCTGTGGCGAGTGACAAACTACAGCCTACCATTGCGAACAAAACTGCATCAGAGAGGTATGCAAGTTGATACCCTTTGTCCTCTGTGCCACAGATATGACGAGGATGGAGGTCATTGCTTCCTAAAATGCAAAAGAGTGAAAGCCATTTGGCGGCAAGTTCAACTCAAACATGTCAGGCTCCAATTAATTACATGTTCAAATTCGTTTGACTTCATGGAAAACATTCTTAATCTAAATAAGGAAGAAAAGCTAAAAACATCCCTCCTCCTCTGGTTATGGTGGCATCAACGAAATAAAGCTAGTGCTGGAGGTGTCACAGGGACAAATGATGAAATCTCCTTTTCAATTAACCATCATCTTGCCAATGCTCTGAATTCTATGCAGCAAAATAAAGGTGCCAGGAAGGATATCACGCCGAGATGGACATCACCGCCTATGGATATATTGAAGATCAACACGGACGGTGCTTTTCGAGCGGAGACTCTCTCTGGAGGGTGGGGCTTCACTATTAGAAACCATGAAGGCATGCTAGTGGCAGCAGGCGCGGGGAACCTGGAACATGTATCTGATGCCTTCCATGCTGAAGCTTTGGCAATGTTACATGCTGTGAACACATCAATTCAACTTGGATGTGACCGGGTGATGTTAGAAACTGATTCAGTTTCGCTGAAGCAAGCTGTCTCTTCTGAAGCTTATGATTTATCTGCTTTAGGTGTAGTGTTTAGGGAAATAAAGTTCCAGCTAAGGACTTGTGTGTCTGATGTATGTATTAATCACTGTCCAAGGTCTTGTAATCAGGCTGCACACATTTTAGCTGCATATGGCACGACTCTAGATACAGGGACTTGTGAAATCTGGCTTGACCAATTTCCAAACTTTGTATCAGATGCTGTAGCTGGCGACTTGTCCAGCAATGTTATATAATGGAATACAATGTGTTCCTCTCAAAAAACAATAATCAGGCTAGCCAACTCGCATGGAGAAGGCTCCCTCGATCGGTTCCTTCGCTGGCCGTTGGATCTTAGTGAAAACTCGTTTTGGACGTTGGATCCGGACACTGGATCCGTGTTATTACTTCTGACCGCGCAGTTGTTTTTCCGCCTCCATGACTGGTGGGCTCGTCTGAGCTTTCTATTGGCTGGGTGAACTCCTGGCGGGTGAGAACGAACGTATCCTCGCGCGCCGCGCGTCTTTCTCTGCCCCAAACCCTACACCCCACCCCAATCCCTCCAGCCGCCGCTGCCCCTCCTCTCTCTCCTCTCCCCCCTCCTCAACCGCGCGCACATCACCCAGCGCTCACTGCGCACCTTATCCTCGCAAGATAACCCTTGAAGGCAACGATATGGCTGATGCTACCATATAGTCATATTATCTATAGGTTGAATGCAGCGATATGGCTCATACTACCATATAGTCATACGGACGTCGTTTTACTTGGTCGAACGAGAGGGAGGCTCCTACCTTGACTAAGATCGACAGGGTCGAGCAGGCAAAATTGGAGGCCCTGTGCAACATTCTAAAATGGGTCCTATCTCACTAAAAAACACTACATAAACATATAACTATAATAATATAAAGATCACCGTATTTTACATATCAATTGAAAATATCAAGAATCGTACATATTTTTGTTTCTTCAAACGCTTTTGGTAACCAGACTTATGTTTTCTCAATGAAGATATGACATGCCACTTGGATCTTGCAATACTAAACGCCTATAATAGATAAAAAGAATAAAATTAACTACAAGATTTTAGTACGAATAAATAGCGGGTGGAAAGCGAAACTCAAAGTCAAGGGATCACAGGATCACCGATTATTGACGCGAAGATGCTTAAATATTCGAGATCGAAAGGTGTGAACTTTCCTCGCCTTTAGAGTTCAGAGTTCAGATGAATCAGGTCCTCTATGGGGGCTGCTGTTCGGGCGACGTGGCCCTCCTGTGTCCTGTGTCCTGACTGCTGAAAAGGACCTACCACGTTGGATTGAAACTGCTCGACCGTGGATTCAACACCAAGGAAAGAGGACTCGAGAGGAGTCGCCCTAACCTGCCGTGTTGAGTGTTGGAGTTGTGTCGAATATAGTGTACAAGGTAGGTTACAGTTGGACTTGTAGTTGTATTGTGTTTAGATTGGATATGGAGTCGTGTCCTAGTAGGACACTTGTATCCTAGGCCTCTCTTATATAGCGGGGGTAGACACACAATGTAACCTATGCCAACATAATAGCACCGGAACGCAGGGGAAGCCGGCGGCATGTGCCGGTGTCCAGGGCGACCGAGTGCGGTATTGTAGCGGTGTCACGGGGAGGAGCGCCCGTAGTCAGGCCCCGGGGATGTAGCCATATCGGTGAACCTCGTTAACAAATCTCGGTGTCGTGCCTTGTGTGATTGCTTGGTCTTCGGATGATCGACGGTGGCCTCGGATTTATTCTAACAGGCCGCCAGCGCCAGACGAAGAGTCAAAGGAATGCCTCGTTGCTTCGCTCGTCTCGATTGGGGCTTCTTCAGGCGCTGCAATAGAGGCCCATATCGAAGACTGAAGTCTGAAGAGGCCCATCTAGTGGGGCCCTTGAAAACGCCGGGGGGGGGGGGGGGGCTGTGCATGCGCACAGGTCGCACCCCCTTGGGCCCGGGCCTGGGTGCTAGTCTCGGTGGAATGGGACATGGAGTACACGGACAACTTGTTGCAAGCCCTGTCCACGGGAGTATCAGATCACGCACCCTTACATCTCACTACTAGTGCACCGTTCCATCACAAAAAACGCTTTCATTTTGAGTTGTATTGGACCAAGTTGGTTGGATTCCGGGATGCCATTAGGGAAGCTTGGCGCTGCGACGATAAAATTATCGACCCATATAAGAGACTTGACGCATTATTTCGCAATGCGGGTGCTGCGCTCAAGCTTGGGGACAAAAGAAAACCGGAAACGTCAAACTTCAAATGGCAGTAGCGACGTGGGTGATCTACAGACTGGACAAAGCACAGGACGCCAGACATCTTTCGGACATGGAATTTTTGCTTCAATGCACTCTCAAGCTAACACTACTAGGACTGGCGTCCTTGGAAAGGACTATTGATAGACAAGGATCTCGCTTCCGATGGCTTAAGGAAGGTGACGCGAACATGAAGTTTTTTTAGGCTGTGGCGAATGGCAGAAGAGCAAAGAACTTCATTCCTCACATAAAGCATGGGGAAGAGATAGTCACAGAACAAAACAGGATGGAGGAGATCTTCTCGGACACTTTCCAAGATCTGATCGGCACAGCGCACGCAAGGAATCATTCACTAGACTTGAATATCCTGGGACTCAGAACGGTTCACATGCAAGACATGGAAGACATCTTTACAGAGGAAGAGGTGTGGTATGTTATCAAGGAACTGCACCCAGACCGTTCACCGGGCCCAGATGGGTTCATTGGGAAGTTCTATCAATGCGCGTGGCCCATCATTAAGAATGAATTATGGCATCACTCCTAAAACTGTTCGTTGGAGATGGAAGAGGTTTTGCCAATCTTAATCGGGCACTTATTGTGCTTATCCCTAAGAAGTCGGATGCTGATTGCGTGGGTGACTACCGGCCGATCAGCTTACCCATAGCATGTCAAAGCTATTTGCTAAGATGTTGGCTAACAGAATGAGACCGCACATGAAGCAACTAGTAGCTTTCAATCAGTCGGCTTTTATCAAGCAACGAAGCTTGCATGACAACTTTCTCCTGGTACAACAGGTAGCCAGAAAGATTTATGAGAGAAGTGCAAAGGTGTTTTTTCTCAAGCTTGACATCTCTCACGCATTTTGATTCGCTATCCTGGCCATTCTTGGTCGAAGTTCTTGGAGAAAAAGGTTTCGGGCCTAGATGGATCACTTGGTTGTCCATCTTGCTGCAAACGGCAACCACGCGAATCTTGGTCAATGGCATCCCAGGAACAAGAATCATGCACGCCCAAGGCCTATGCCAAGGCAATCCGGTCTCGCCGTTGTTATTTGTCACTGCTATGGATGCTTTGACGGCCCTCATCAAGAAAGCCCTAGAGGCTGGGGTACTAAGTGACTTCCGAGTCATCACGGCAGATCAACGCATATCCATTTATGCTGATGATGTTACTTTCTTCATACGCCCCACGAGACTAGATTTGTGCTTTGTTTAGAGAGGCCTTGAGAGCTTTTGAAGAAGCTTCTGGACTGTGAGTAAACTACCAAAAATCTTCAGCAACGGTGATCAGAGGAGTGCAGGACGACAAGGACAGAGTTGCAGAGATGTTGGAATGCCCCATAGCTGAGTTTCCTTTTCACTACCTAAGCCTCCAGCTCACCATCCGGCAGCTGTCAAGGGCAGACTAGCAGCCCCTCATCGACATGGTAGGGAAGTTTATCCCTGCTTGGCAAAGGGGCTTCATTCAGAGAACTGGACGACTTGTGCTCGTCAAATCCGTGATCTCGGCTAGATCAGTTCATCAGCTTCTAGTTCTGGATGCACCGTACTGGGTGTTCGACGAAATAAACGCTTGGATGTGTTCCTTCTTCTGGGCGGGTAAAGACAAAACGAATGGAGGGCAATGCCTAGTGGCATGGAATACCATATGTAGGACAACCTATTACGGTGGACTAGGCGTCAAGAACCTTAAACTGCAAGCTTTGGCTTTGAGAGTCCGATGGGAATGGCTACGGAGAACGGATTGGGAGAGGCCATGGCAGGGTCTGGCTCTCACGATGGACAATGAGGCACGCACAATTTTCAACAGTTTAATTGCCATCACAGTGGGAAAAGGCAACATGGTCTTGTTCTAGAGGATCGTTGGATCCACGACTTCTCGGTCATAGACATTGCGCCAAATGTGGCTGACATGGTTGACACACGCGTTGTTAACCACAGAACGGTGGAGCAGGCTATGGAGGATGACCGATGGCTACACTATGTTCATGGAGACCTCTCCTTCATGGCTTTGATCCACATCATGCATCTAATACATGCGATCGCAACTGTGTAGCGTGATCCTCTCGTTGATGATACTTTCACTTGGCCATGCGCTGGGGAGGGAGGAGCATACACTGCCAAGTCCACCCATGCGAGGCTTTGTTTTGGCCTAATCCACGCACCAGCCGCTGCTTGCATATGGAGATGCTATGCACCCCTTAAGCAGAAAATATTTGCATGGCTCACCACACAACACAGGTTATGGACCTCCGATTGTAGGGTGCGTCATGGTCTACAAGATGAGCCCTCGGCTTGCTTCACCTGCTTGCAAAACCAAGACAACGTTGAGCACATTTTGATCAAGTGTGTCTACGCCCGGGAAGTGTGGCATTGGTGCTTTGATAGACTGCATCTTCCCGCACAAATGCCATCGGAGACGGACACGTTCTTAGATTGGTGGCTCCGGCAACGTAGCAACTTCCAGAAGCAGGACATGAGAGGTTTTGACAGCTTAGTCATTTGTACGGCTTAATCTCTTTGGAAGCAACATAACGCTAGGGTGTTCAATAGGCCGTAGCAACAACTCAAAGCCCTATAGCTCACCATGCACATCATGAATGAGCTCGCTGATTGGAGCGCGGCGCTTAGCAGAGTAGGAGGCTTACACCTTTTTGTGAGAGAGTAGCTGTAGTGATCTAGGTTGTGGGTGCGCCGGCGTGGTTGTTCGCATCCACACGCGGCATCTTGTAATTTATTTTCTCCCTTCTATAGAAATACGATATGCAATTGCGTACTCTCGAAAAAAGTCATATTATCTATAGTTCGTTAGATGGGTCTGATCTTGTAGGTAGGCGTCATTGAATGAACCTGGTGTGAACCGTGGAAAATGGCGTATTCATGTGGGGGCATACTTCGAGCACATTGGGCGAGCCATAGGCATACACGTTTCGGTATGTCTGACATTAGGTTGGCCCGCTGTTAGGTAACGGGCGTGACCTGACTCGGACCGCTGGTACATGATTCTTGGAGAAGCTGGACCATTGTCCAGAATTTTCTTTTGAATGCACTATGCAAAAAAGGTAGAAATCGCAAAGGAGAGAGTGGATTGGTTCAGCGGTGGCGACGCGCGCCAACGCCATGGGTGCCGCCAGCGATTTCCCCCTGGATCTTGTGTGCAGGTCCGTGTTGCGTACCCCCTGTCCATCTCCCTCGTTCAATAAGTAAATCTCTTGTGAATCTTAGCAAAAATGGCTTGCTTTCCTTCTGCAGCTTACCGATCTTCCAGTCGGGCGCATCGCCTCGCGGCTCCGTTCATGATGAGGGGAGCGACATCGAAGGTTGGGCAGTGGCCAGAGTGGGAGACTCATCGGTGGCTACTCACGATAGTTGTGGCGAACCTGGTGGCGAGGGGAGCAAAGGCAGCACTCCTGCAGAGTCTGGCGAGTCGGTAGTGAAACCAGATCCGAAGGGCCCCAGCTGGATTAGAAGGTATTTCTACCCCTTGAATGGCATGTGTGCGCATTGACTGTAGTGTTATTTGGGGGGCTGCAGTTGTTACATTGGGGGTGCCCCGTGAATGTTTCCTGCTTCATGTCTGATCATGTGGTAAGATGAAAATGGGTGCTAAAAACTATTAGAGATGCATGTTAGATATTGCTGGCTGGAATCCCTGTTAATGAATGCATGACGACCAGTCATGAATTTGCGGTCTGAATGTGTGGATAAAACCAAGAAAAAATTAAGTCTTAGTAGAATCTCTTTGCTGGACACAAACGGGTATGGCTAAAAGAGAGCATAGCTTGTCTTCCATGTTGGCCATGCCTATTTGAGTTGTTCTAATCATGTGCCATTCCTGCAAAAAAATTGAAACAAGACGTACTAAAGTTTTTGTTGTGATTATGGTGGTGGGAATTGTAATACAGTGACAAAAATTGTAGCGACTAAACCTCAAACAGTCTGATCTCTGTGCATTAGTGTCATCCCTGGATCAGTAATGCTGACACGCACAGTACTCGAAGGATTTATAACAGAGTAGCAATCACACACTTATTACGTCGAATGTCTCAAAAGAGAACTTATTACAATAAATATGGCTTAAGGCCATCAATAACGATAACAGCGGAAGGCTCGGAAGATAAGTGAGTCCATCAACTCCAACGGCATCACTAAGTATAGAACCACGATCCTAAGGCATCTTACTCGTCGTCTGAAAAGTCTGCAACATGAACGTTGTAGCCCGAAAACGGGTCAGCACATGGAATATGCTGGCAATGTAACACATAGAGAGTAATGAAAGAATAAAGCTATACTACATGCATATATGGCTTGGTGGAAAAAGCTCTATGGTTACAGTTTTGCATAAAGCCAATTTTTCCCTACTTCAAAGGAATAAATTTATTTAACTATCATGGTGGTTGTTAAACATTGAGAATGGTTGACAGCATTCTCAATCCCAATTAAATAACATCATCATTAAACAAACCCAACAATATTAATTAAAAGTAACATGATGAGATTCACATGATAATCCAAGTACTAGATACTCAAGATGTCCATAACCGGGGACACGGCTAATCATGATTAGTTTGCAGAGGTTGCGCACTTTTCCCCACACGACTCGATCCCCTCCGTTGGTTTTCTCCACTACATGGTGTTTGAGAAACGGATGACCGGGACATAGTCTTTCGGAAGCGCTAGCACCTTACGATGGGTAGACCTGTACACCTACTTTCCCCTACATCTGCTAGTCTACCACTGTAAGAGTTCGCACTACTTAATCAACTATGCTAGAGCCCATAATAGCATGTGGCTGCACACGGAAGTCTCTAGCATGAATAATCTGATGATCCCTTTGAGCCTGGGTGGCGGTCCAAAAAAACAAACAGGCGATCCTGGAATACCCAGGTACCTCAATCCACCCAGATGTGTATTAAAGTTGCCACCTTAAATAAAACATTAATTAACAATCTCACATCTGTCATGGATACACTCACCCAATCCACGTCTACTAGCATAGCATGGCATAATAAGCAAACGTAGAAGTAACTCCCAAAGGTTTGATAATAAAACAGGTAATAGGTACTACCTCATCTACTTCCCAAAACCCACATATTAATCAGATCCTAGCCACGCAATTGTTTGAGGATTGATCTAATGCATAAAATTGGGTAATAAAGAAGTATGATCAAAGTGTTACTTGCCTTGCTGATGATCCGCAAAACCTAGGGATTCGAAGTAGCAAGCGGCGCAATCCGGGTGCTCTATCGCAAACAAACAAACAAGCATACAATAAGTACTCATCTAATGCACAGGTAAAACTCAAATAAGAGATATAACCATAAAGTTCAACTTAAGAACTCCGGTTTGCAAAAAGAATCAAATCGAACGAAGCAACGAAAGTTAAACGGCGAAAAAAACAAGCTTCGATTACTAATCTGGACCTAAGTCAAATTTTACTGTAGCAAAAACTAGTTTGAGTAGATTATTCGGAAAGAGAGTTTCGAGACGAAACTCTAGGCGCTTGAATCGCCTTATTCCGATAAACGAGCGAAAAGTTATACTAAAACGAAAATCGGATCAGAAATCGCGATTAGAAAAATCGCGGAATAAATCCGTGAAAAAGAAAAACAACGACCAGATTAACGAACAAACGTTCGTTATCTAGATCTAAACGATGAACGCATTCGTTAAAACGAATGAACGAGCGAACGCTCGCTAATTAACCTAAACCGAAAAAAACCGATCTAATAAAAAAACAGATCTAAAAAAACCGAACAGTTTTTCTAAAAAAACGGCGACTGCAAGGTCAACCTCGGGGTGCGGGTCCGGCGGCGGCAGCGGTCGGCGGCGGCGGCGGCAGGGTCCGACGGGCGGTGGCGGTCGGCAGCGGCGCGCGGCGCGGCTGCAGGCGGCGGCGGCGGCGCGGGCTGGCGGCGGCTAGGGTTAGGGTTTGGAGCGGCGGGGCGGCTCGGGTGGGCTGGCGGCGGCGGCCCGGGGCGGCTTATAAAGTCCCCGGCCAGGAGACTCCTGGCCGAACCCGGCCCGTAGTCGGTTCAGATTTTTTTTTAAATAATTTTCGCGCAGAAAATCAAACGAAAGAAATACTAAACGGACTCCAAAAATCCCGAAATAAATTTTCCCCGGCTTCTAAAATCAAGCCGGTTTAGATGAACATTTATTTGGGGCCTAAATAAAATTTTGAAAAACACACATTTTTCCTAAGTTCAAATAAAATAGCAATAAAATCCAAAATAAAATCTTATTTGATTTTTTTATTAAATCCTCAATATTTCTTTATTTTGGGAAATTCATTTTATTCCCTCTCTCATATTTTTATAATTGAAATAATTGAAGATAAAATAAATAAAATCAAATGATCCTATTTCCAAAATTTTGAGAAAACTCAAATATGAAACTTACGAAATCCCGAACTCTCTCCGTGGGTCCTTGAGTTGCGTAGAATTTCTAGGATCAGGGAAAAATGCAATAAATATGATATGCAATAATGATCTATTTGTATAACATTCCAAATTGAAAAATTTGGGATGTTACAAACCTACCCCCTTAAGATGAATCTCGCCCTCGAGATTCGGGTTAGCTAGAAAATAGGTGAGGGTGGTCCTTCAGCAGATCTTCCTCTTGCTCTCAGGTGGCTTCATCCTTGGTGTGGTGGCTCCACTGAACTTTGCAAAACTTGATAACTTTGCTGCGGGTAACTCGGCTAGCATACCCAAGAATCTTGACTGGTTTCTCCTCATAGGTCAAATCACTATCCAACTGAATCGCCTCCAACAGCACGGTATCTCTCAGCGGTATGTTAGCCATCTCTGCGTGGCACTTCTTCAACTGAGAAACGTGGAACACGTCGTGAACTCCTGACAATCCCTCAGGCAATTCCAACTTGTAAGCAACTTCTCCCATACGCTCGAAAACCTTGTACGGTCCCACAAAACGTGGTGCTAACTTTCCCTTGACTCCAAAATGCTTAACTCCTCGAAGTGGAGATACACGAAGATAGACTCTATCTCCGACTTTGTAAACTGTCTCCTTGCATTTTGAATCTGCATAGCTTTTCTGCCTGGACTGGGCTACCTTGAGCCTATCGCGAATCAACTTCACTTTCCGTGCAGACTCCTTAATCAAATCCGGTCCAAACAACTGGCGGTCTCCAACTTCATCCCAAGACAACGGGGTCCTGCACCTCCTTCCGTATAGGGCTTCGAAAGGGGCCATCTTCAAACTGGCTTGATAACTATTGTTGTAAGAGAACTCTGCATATGGCAAATTGTCGTCCCAACTAGATCCGTAATCTAGCGCACAAGCTCTCAACATATCCTCCAAAATCTGATTGACTCTCTCGGTCTGTCCATCTGTCTGCGGATGAAAAGCTGTACTGAACTCTAGCCTGGTACCCAAAGTTTCGTGCAACTGATTCCAGAACTTTGAGGTAAACTGGGTTCCTCTATCTGATACAATGCTCCTCGGAACTCCATGCAGATATACGATCCTGGTCATGTATATCTTGGCCAACTTAGCACTAGTGTAAGTGGTCTTTACTGGGATGAAATGTGCTACCTTCGTCAAACGATTGACTACAACCCAAATCGAGTCATAGCCTGAACGAGTCCTGGGCAATCCTGTGATAAAATCCATGCCTAGCTTATCCCACTTTCATTCGGGTATCGGCAATGGTTGTAACAATCATGCTGGCTTTTGATGCTCTGCCTTTACTCACTGACATACATCACAAACTGCTACATACTCCGCAATATCCTTCTTCATTCCGGTCCACCAAAAAGTGTCCTTCAAATCCAAATACATCTTGGTATTTCCTGGGTGAATCGAATACGGCGAATCATGGGCCTCTTGCAAAATCAACTTCCTGATCTCCGGGTCATTAGGCACATAAACACGGTCTTCAAACCATAAGGTATCATGCTCATCCTCACGAAATCCCTTAGCTTTTCCTTTCCTCATCTTCTCCTTTATCTCGGCAATTTCCTTGTCGGTCTTCTGGGCTTCTCTGATCTTATCCATCAAAGTCGTCCGAATTTCTAATGCTGCTACATAGCCTCTCGGAACTATCTCCAAACATAGTTCGCAAAGGTCCTCGGCTAACTCCTTTGGCAACCCTGCGGTCATTAGTGTATTGACATGGCTCTTATGGCTCAACGCGTCGGCTACTACGTTAGCCTTTCCGGAGTGATACTGCAATCTCATATCATAATCCTTGATGAGCTCCAACCATCTCCTTTGCCTGAGATTCAACTCCTTCTGCATGAAAATGTACTTCAAACTCTTGTGATCTGTGTACACCTCACAGTGATTTCTGATGAGAAAATGTCTCCATGTCTTCAATGCATGCACTACGGCTGCTAACTCCAAATTGTGTGTGGCATAATTCAACTCATGTGGTTTAAGCTGTCGTGATGCATACGAAACAACTCTCCCCTCCTGCATAAGCACTGCTCCAAGTCCTCGACGTGAAGCATCGCAATACACCTCGTAATCCTTGCTCTGATCTGGCAGAATCAACACTGGCGAGGTAACCAAACGTTCCTTCAACTCCTGGAAACTGGCCTCACATTCCTCAATCCAATTGAACTTGGTATCCTTCTTCAACAACTCCGTCATGGGCTTTGCAATCTTTGAAAAATTCTCAATAAATCTCCGGTAGTATCCTGCCAGTCCAAGAAAACTCCTGATCTCTCCAACTGTCGTTGGTGCTACCCAATTGGTCACAGTGACAACCTTGGTGGGGTCTACTGCTATACCTTCTACGGATATAACATGTCCGAGGAATCCAACTTCCTTCAACCAAAATTCACATTTGCTAAACTTGGCATATAACTAGTGTTCTCTGAGCTTCTCCAATACCAAACGCAAATGCTCCTTATGCTCCTCTTCGTTCTTCGAGTAAACCAAAATATCATCAATGAACACCACGATGAACTTATCCAGAAACTCCATAAATACCTTGTTCATCATGTTCATGAAGTAGGCAGGTGCGTTAGTCAGACCAAATGACATAACGGTGTACTCGTACAGCCCGTACCTGATGGTAAAAGCCATCTTAGGTATATCCTGCTCTCGAATCTTCAACTAATGGTATCCTGATCGCAAATCGATCTTGGAAAACACCTTTGCTCCTTGCAATCGGTCAAATAGGTCATTTATCATCGGCAGTGGATACTTGTTCTTGATGGTTACTGCATTCAAGCCTCGACAGTCAACAACCATCCTTAATGATCCGTCCTTCTCCACTAGAAGTATGGCGATCCCCAAGGCGAAGAACTTGGGCGAATATAACCTTTATCCAGTAACTCCTTAATCTGACTCTTAATCTCCTCCAAATCTTTTGCTGGCATCCTGTATGGTCTCTTGGATATCGGCCCTGTGCCTGGCAAAAGCTCAATCAAAAACTCGATGTCTCTATCCGGTGGCATGCCTGGCAACTCCTCTGGAAATACGTTAGGAAAATCCTTCACTACCGGTACTTCCTCCTGCATAACTCCTGATAAGGAATTTACATGCATCCTCTTCGGCTCATGTCTTGATACATACCTTATCCTTCTCCCTTCTGGGGTAGTAAGCAAAATCGACTTACTGGCGCAATCGATGTTTCCTCCATACATCGATAGCCAATCCATACCCAGAATCACATCCAAACCTTGAGATTCCAAAATGATTAAGTCTGAGGGGAAAACATGCTTGCCTATACTCAACAGCACTTGAAAACATCCTCGACTGGCCATATACTCCGCTCCTGGTGAGGTTACTAGCATGGGTGTTCCTAGAACCTTGGTGGGCAGTCTATACTTATCCACAAATCCCCTTGATATGTATGAATGCGATGCACCAGTATCAAAAGAACGAGTGCAGTAAATGACTTAACCAAAAACTTACCTATTACTGCATCTGGCTGGGCTTCAACCTCCTCCACGCTAACGTGGTTCACCTATCCTCTGTCGAAAGGGTTCGGCTTCTTCCCAGAGCTTCCATTGCCATTCCCATTCTGGCCTTCAGGACATTCATTGGCGTAATGTCCGGTCTTCTGGCACTTAAAGCAAGTGACTTGACTCAGATCTCTCTTGGCTGGTGTTGAGGGGTTGGTACGGTTCTGGCCATTGCTTCCTCCATTCCCGTTACCATTCTTGGAACCATTATGGTTATGTGAGCTACTACTTCCATGGGTATGCTAGAACTGTCCTCCCGACTTCGGGGTAAAACGTGGCTTCTACTGAGCTCCCGAATTGTACTTCCCCTGTCCATACTTCCTCTTGCGGTTCTCAATCTGCTGTTGCCTCCCTTCAATCATGAGGGCTCTATCTACTAACTCATGGTAGTTATTGAAACTTGCTACCATCAATTGCATACTCAGCTCATCATTCAGTCCTTCCAGAAACTTCTCTTGCTTAGCTGCATATGTAGCAACGTCATCTGGGGCATAACGTGCTAGCTTACTAAAGTCATCCACATACTGGCCAACTGCACGTCCTCCTTGGCGTAAGTTGCGAAACTCACGCTTCTTCATGGCCATAGCTCCTACTGAAACATGGGCAGTATGAAAAGCCTGCTGAAACTAATCCCATGTGACAGTGTCTACTGGATAGGTGGCTGTGAAATTCTCCCACCATGATGTTGTGGGTCCCTCAAGCTGATGTGGCGGCAAATCGCACCTTCTCCGCATCTGTGCATCCTGCAGTGGTCAACTCCCTGGCTGTCTTGCAAAGCCAATCATCTGCAACAATTGGCTCGGTGCTACTGGAGAACACCGGCGGATTCAGCCTAAGTAAACGGGTTAAGTGATCAACAGGTGGTGGTGGTGGTGGGTTGTTGTTGTTGTTCCCCTGATTCTGATTCTGAACTAGTATCTGCATCAATGCATTCTGCTGCTGGATCAACTGGGTGAGCTCCGGTGAGAAAGCAAATCCATTGTCACGTCTCGGAGGCATCTGAGGGTTTAGAAAAGATGAGAATACAGAATAGAATGAGGTCTAGAGGGAAAAACACTACCCATATGCACATGAGACAAATTTCAATCAAACACTTCATTCAAACAAACAAGGGTATACAACGGTCTATCTGTCGTTAGAAAAGTGCTCGGACTATACTAGATACATGGAGGGAAATACTACTACTGTTATGGTAGTCTACTAGAAAAACTGCTCTGATGAAGACTCCATGATATCTGCTCCAGCTTCATCAACATAGTCATCATCACTATCCTCCGTGTACGAGTCGGTGTCATCGATGATGATGTAGTTCTCTGGACAAGTGCCATCTTCATCTTCTCCAGTTGCGGGAAATCCCATAAACACTCTTAGCTTCTTCTTCAGATCATCGTTCTTCTCTACTAGTGTTGCTATTTCCTCCTCATATCCATCGCGTGTAGACTTGAGTTCTTTCTCCAGTTCCGTGATCTTGGTCATGGCCTTCTTCAGATCCATCATGCCTGCGCACATCTGGTTCTCCTGGCGTCGAATGTGCTGGTTTAACTCCTGGATGAAAGCTGCAATTGATCTGTCCTTCCTGGTGTTGACCATCTCCCATTGCTCATCTCGGTGCCCACAAATCTGGTAGATAGTATCCTTAAGTTCCTTGTGGTAAACTTCTCCAATACGTCCCATGGTGATGTGGGCTGCCATGCTCTTTCCTAAACTCCAGGTTGGTGCATCAAAGGAAAACTCTATGGGCTCAGTGATGGGCATGAACGTCCTTCCTGGAACTTGAACTTGAATCATCCAGCGCTCCTCTTCAGGTAAAGTGGTGTTGTAGGTCCCGGTGAAGCTTGGTACTCCGATGTTCAGGTATCTAGTGGATTCCTTCAGATGTCGTCCAAAGGGTGTATCTTCATCCGGTTGCGTGAACTTGTTCCTTCCATCCGCCATCCTAAAAGAGAGTAGCAAAGATGAGGAGTCAAAAATGAGAAGACAGAGTAGTGATCTAGGGCTTTAGCTTAGTGGTCGTGTCCTAGAGTCAGCGTGTGCTCTGATACCATCTTGTAGCGACCAGACCTCAAACAGTCTGATCTCTGTGCATCAGTGTCATCCCTGGATCAGTAATGCTGACACACATAGTACTCGAAGGATTTATAACAGAGTAGCAATCACACACTTATTACATCGAATGTCTCAAAAGAGAACTTATTACAATAAATATGGCTTAAGGCCATCTATAACAATAATAGCGGAAGAATAAAGCTATACTACATGCATATATGGCTTGGTGGAAAAAGCTCTATGGTTACAGTTTTGCATAAAGCCAATTTTTTCCTACTTCAAAGGAATAAATTTATTTAACTATCATGGTGGTTGTTAAACATTGAGAATGGTTGACAGCATTCTCAATCCCAATTAAGTAACATCATCATTAAACAAACCCAACAATATTAATTAAAAGTAACATGATGAGATTCACATGATGATCCAAGTACTAGATACTCAAGATGTCCATAACCGGGGACACGGCTAATCACGATTAGTTTGCAGAGGTTGCGGACTTTTCCCCACACGACTCGACCTCCTTCGTTGGTTTTCTCGCACTACATGGTGTTTGAGAAATGGATGACCGAGACATAGTCTTTCGGAAGCGCTAGCACCTTACGATGGGTAGACCTGTACACCTACTTTCCCCTACATTTGCTAGTCTACCACTGTAAGAGTTCACACTACTTAATCAACTATGCTAGAGCCCATAATAGCATGTGGCTGCACACGGAAGTTTCTAGCATGAATAATCTGATGATCCCTTTGAGCCTGGGTGGCGGTCCAAAAAAACAAACAGGCAATCCTGGAATACCCAGGTACCTCAATCCACCCAGATGTGTATTAAAGTTGCCACCTTAAATAAACCATTAATTAACAATCTCACATCTGTCATGGATACACTCACCCAATCCACGTCTACTAGCATAGCATGTCATAATAAGCAAACGTAGAAGTAACCCCCAAAGGTTTGATAATAAAACAGGTAATAGGTACTACCTCATCTACTTCCCAAAACCCACATATTAATCAGATCCTAGCCATGCAATTGTTTGAGGATTGATCTAATGCATAAAATTGGCTAATAAAGAAGTGTGATCAAAGTGTTACTTGCCTTGCTGATGATCCGCGAAACCTAGGGATTCGAAGTAGCAAGCGGCGCAATCCGGGTACTCTATCGCAAACAAACAAACAAGCATACAATAAGTACTCATCTAATGCACAGGTAAAAATCAAATAAGAGATCTAACCAGAAAGTTCAACTTAAGAACTCCGGTTTACAAAAAGAATCAAATCGAACGAAGCAACGAAAGTTAAACGTCGAAAGAAACAAGCTTCGATTACTAATCTGGACCTAAGTCAAATTTTACTATAGCAAAAACTGGTTTGAGTAGATTATTCGGAAAGAGGGTTTCGAGACGAAATTCTAGGCGCTTGAATCGCCTGATTCCGATAAACGAGCGAAAAGTTATACTAAAACAAAAATCGGATCAGAAATCACGATTTGAAAAATCGCGGAATAAATCCGAGAAAAAGAAAAACGACGAACAGATTAACGAACGAACGTTCGTTATCTGGATCTAAATGATGAACGCGTTCGTTAAAACAAACGAACGAGCGAACGTTCGCTAATTAACCTAAACCGAAAAAACCGATCTAATAAAAAAACAGATCTAAAAAACCGATGGAAAAAACGAACTTTTTTCTAAAAAAAAGGCCGACGGCAAGGTCAACCTCGGGGTGCGGGTCCGGCGGCAGCGGTGGCTCCGGCGAGGGCGGCGGCGGTCGGCGTCGGCGTCGGCGGGGTCCGGCGGGCGGTGGCGGTCGGCGACTCCGGCGGCGGCGGCGCGGGCTGGCGGCGGCTAGGGTTAGGGTTTAGGGCGGCGGGGCGGCTCGGGTGGGCTGGCGGCGGCGGCCCGGGGCGGCTTATAAAGGCCCCGACCAGGAGAGTCCTGGCTGAACCCGGCCCGTAGTCGGTTCGGATTTTTTTTAAATAATTTTTGCGCAGAAAATCAAACGAAAGAAATACTAAACGGACTCCAAAAATCCCGAAATAAATTTTCCCCGGCTTCTAAAATCAAGCCGATTTAGATGAACATTTATTTGGGGCCTAAATGCAATTTTGAAAAACACGCATTTTTCCTAAATTCAAATAAAATCCAAAATAAAATCTTATTTGATGTTTTATTAAATCCTCAATATTTCTTTATTTTGGGAAAGTCATTTTATTCCCTCTCTCATATTTTTATAATTGAAATAATTGAAGATAAAATAAATAAAATCAAATGATCCTATTTCCAAAATTTTGAGAAAACTCAAATATGAAACTTACGAAATCCCCAACGCTCTCCGTGGGTCCTTGAGTTGCGTAGAATTTCTAGGATCGGGGCAAAATGCAATAAATATGATATGCAATAATGATCTATTTGTATAACATTCCAAATTGAAAATTTTGGGATGTTACAAAAATAATCTGCATATGGGTGCGATAGAATATGTAAATTTAAACGTAGGGATTAGTACAGCGCATTCAGACAGGTGTTTGTGGAAAAGGTAGAAATTACGTAGTGTCACCACTATTAATCTAGTAAATGCAAAGCTGAATCTCTTTCTTTGGGTGGGGCGGGGGTGGTGTGTGTGGTGGTTTTGATGTGGTTGCAGGGTTCGCGTGGGAGCAATTCCAATATAACACTTGCCCTGGGAGAATGGGTGCCCTAGAAAGTCAATACATGGTTTTGCAAAAAGAGAGGTGGACGAAGTGGTCAAACCAGAATTGGGCACAACATTCGACTCGTTAACTGACTGAAGCTTATGATTTTTACAATTTGTATCCATGGGAGCATGGGTTTGGGATGAGATACGAGAAGAGTCGGCTAAACCCTGACAAAAGGATGACCATGCAGGAGATTGTATGTGGGTGCTCAGTAAGTACGACAAGGGTGTCAATACTTTGTTTGGATTTTATTTCTTGTACTTCATCATCTTTCCATGAATTGATACTTTAAAGAAATAATGTGAACCAGGGGAAAGCCTCTGCAGGAGAATACAAGGTCTTGTCATTGCCAGTGCCCAACGATGATTAGGTTGTTGAGGACATCAGATAATGGGTGGTACATAACCGAGCACCGGGTGAAGCACAATCATGTCATGACTCCAAACTTTGGAGAAATGATGCACTGTCCATCACACAAAGCACATTGATGTGTACACAAGGGACCTGGTGCGGAACCTAAGGGAGAACAACATCAACATCAACAAGGTCTACAACATAGCTGGAGGCTTCTTTGGTGCAGTTGAAAATGTTCCATTCACGAAGCGGACACTTAGGAATTTGTGTAGAGAGATAAGTTGGGATGAGGCTCATGACGACGTTAAGAAAATAATTGAGGTTTTCGATGAGATAGGTGCAAAAGACCCTAAGTTCTTGTTTAGGATGCAAGCGGATGGCGGAAGTAGGATAAGAAGTCTAATGTGGGCTACATGAGACAGTAGGAGAACGATAGTGCTTTGAGTTAAACCTTCAGCCCTTCTAGTAAATTCACCCTGTAACTGCCTAATAGAAGCATACTCTGAATCTTGGGTTACATTTTGAGCAATGTTTTGTTAGGCTGAAAGCGTTGGTGGTGTGGAATGTACGTTTAGGAGAACGATAAGACCTGATTAATTGCAAAATGGTTTTTATGTATATGTAGCATAAGTAATTATGGATGTACTGAAACGCATGAGGTACCTTTATGCATGTTGTGTATAGATGAGGTGAAACAACATGTGGTGCTCCCATGTTTGGTTTTGTAATTGATGAAAATCTCTATGGACTAATGGATGCCTTGAGTTATATTTGAAGGGTTTGTCCATAGGTATAGCTTGAAGACCATTTGTTGGTTTCAAGGTTATTAGAATAAGAATGTGTGTTGACCAAGGTACTATGCAAGGATTTATCCAAAGATTGGTCACATGAGAGTTGAGCCTATCGCAAGCATGTCTTGAAGAAGAAGATTGTGCGAACATTCATGTTTACCTTCAAGACATCATCCTAATGAAGGGAGTTGGAAAGATACAAGGTTGGTCAAGACTAAGTACAAAGAGTGATTCAAGTTGATCAACACACAAAGTGTAGAAGATGTACCAAGCGGGATCAAGTGATCTCATGGTATGGTAACTGATATGTCTCCAATGTATCTATACTTTTTTTATTATTCCATGCTGTTATATTATCATTCTTGGATATTTTACAATCATTTTATAGAAACTTTATATCAGCTTTTGGGACTAACCTACGGACATAGTGCCCAATGCCAGTTGTTGTTTTTTTGCTTGTTTTTTACTTCGCAAGAAATCACCAAATGGAGAGCAAACGCAACAAAACTTTTTGGTGATTTTTTTGGACCAGAAGACACACGATGGGCCAAGAAAGTACCTAAGGGGTGCTCCGAGGGGAGCACAACCCTCTAGGGCGCGCCTGGGGGCCCAGGCGCGCCCAGGTGGGTTGTGCCCACCTCGGTGGCCTCCTGCACCGCCTCTTTGCTCTATAAATACCCCAATATTTTAGAAACCCTTGGGGAGGCGATGAAATTCAATTCCAGCCGCCGCAAGTTCCAGAAACCACAGATCCAATCTAGACACCATCAGGGAGGGGTTCATCCTCCTCATTGGTGCCTCTCCGATGATGTGTGAGTAGTTCATTGTATACCTATGGGTCCATAGTTAGTAGATAGATGGTTTCCTCTCTCTCTTTTGATTCTCAATACAATGGTCTCTTGGAAATCTATTTGATGTAACTCTTTTTTGCGGTGTGTTTGCTGGGATCCGATGAACTTTGAGTTTATGATCAGATCTATGTTTTTATCCATGGAAGTTATTTGAGTCTCTTGATCTCTTATATGTATGATTACTTATAGCCTCGTATTTCTTCTTCGAATCTTTGGTTTAGTTAGGCCAACTAGATAGATTTTTCTTGCCATGGGAAGAGGTGCTTTGTGATGGGTTTGATCTTACGGTGCTTGATCCCAATGACAGAAGGCGAACCGACACGTATGTATCGTTGCCATTAAGGATAATAAGATGGGGTCTATTTCTACATAAATAGATCTTGTCTACATCATGTCATCGTTCTTATTGCATTACTCCATTTTTCCATGAACTTAATACACTAGATGCATGCTGGATGGCGGTCGATGTGTGGAGTAATAGTAGTAGATGCAGGCGGGAGTCGGTCTACTAATCTTGGACGTGATGCCTATATAATGATCATTGTCTGGATATTGCCATGATTATTTGAAGTTCTATCAATTGCCCAACAGTAATTTGTTTACCCACCGTATGCTATTTTTCTCGAGAGAAGCCACTAGTGAAATCTACGGCCCCCGGGTCTCTTCTTTATTATATTTTCCCTTGAGATCTATTTTTATTTGTTTTTATTTTCAGATCTATTTTTATTTGTTTTTATTTTTAGATCTATTAATCCAAAAACAGAAAAATACCTTGCCGCAATTTTTATGTATTTAATTTATCTTGCATTCTCGCGAGATCTATTTATCCAATCTACTACAATTTTACCTATCCTTTTACCCGTGAGGGATTGACAACCCCTCTCTTAGATCGGGTTGCAAGTATTTGTTCTTTGTGTGCAGGAGCTGTTTACGTGGTGTTGCGTGGTTCTCCTACTGGTTTGATAATATTGGTCTCATCACTGAGGGAAATACCTACCGTAGTTGTGCTACATCATCCCTTCCTCTTTAGGGAAATACCGACGTAGTTCAAGCCGCATCAGTAAGCATTGTCCATTGTGCTTTGTGTAGTAACCCGTGGTCTATATGAGTTTTGTTTGTGGGGTTAGGTATGTTTCCATCGTTGTGCATCAAAAGGAACATATGGTATAACCCATGGAGGATGACATCAAGTGGTGATCGTCATCAAGATTACGATGTGTAAGTTCAAGTGGAGCATCCACGAAGAGATCATGCTTGAATCTTTTCATCCATTGTAGTGGCAATGGACTTGTGAAGATGTATCAAAGAGTGGCTCACCCATAGTGGAGTATGGGGAACAATCTACTTGTCTTCATCAAGGCAACGAAATTAAGAAAGGTGGTCGAACTTGAGGAGGTCAAGATCTTTATCATCTAGCTCGAATGGATTATGCGCAAGGCAAAGGTCGTCCTTGATAGGTTTTATATTTTACCGGTCTCATGGTGTTAGTTGGGAGACCGGATTATAGGACCGATAACCGTACTATCAAGTGGGGCTCTCGAGTGAGTAGCTTTTTCGTATCGTCCGTAGAGAGCTCAAACCTTTGCACCCTTGGCATCATATTTCTTGGTTCTTGTTTGGACTTTCTCTTTGTGAGGTTTTAGAGCTTGTGATTATCTTCGTGACAAGCTCTAATTCATCGAAAACCGATTTCCTATGCATCTTCTTTTGTGTTTTCGGTGTTGGAGTCACCATTTTATTTTGGGTATTTTCTCAATTTATATTTCTTGATATTCCTACCAATATTATGTTAGCCCTTGTCTTTAGATTTCCAACAAACCTGGTTTCATCAAATTCGGAGTTCGTTTGCAAAAGTTGTGGTTGTTGCAATTTTATCGGTTCCCACTACTCTCTGCCTACTGCGGGTGCCCGGGGTCACCCGAGCCCCTCCATAGACTCCTCTCTAACCGGTGCGAGTGCCTGGGGTCTTGTACCCCTGGGTGCCCAGGGTCATCCGGTCCGCTCCCTCACCTCCTCTCCCTTCTATGTCCGGCGCGGGTGCCCGGGGTTTGGGCTCCCGGGTGCCTGACCCCTCTCCACCACCTCCTCATCCCTCCCTATCTAGTGCGGAAGCCCAGGGTTTGGGACCCCTGGGTGCCCGGCACATCCCAGCCGCCCCTTGCCACCTCTCGGCCTACCCCGGGTACCCGAGGTCTTGGTTCTTGCTTTTCATGTATGTTCGGGTGCCCAGGGTTTTATCTCTGAGTGCCTGGGGTTGTTTGGATTTTTCTCTGTTGGTTCTGGGTGCCCAGACCCCTTTTGTCTGGGTGCCCAGGGTGGCGGCTGTGTGCAACAACCATATTTTTCTTGGGGGTATTTATACCCCCTTCTTCCACCTTCAACCCTTATTCCTCTTGCAAGCTTTTTCCCCCACCATTGTTGACCTCTTGGAGCTTGCTATCTCTCAATCCATCCATGGATTCTTGCTAGTTTTGGGGGGAAAAGAGAGAGGATATCTAGATCCACATTTCCACCAATCACTTTCTCCTCTCTGTGAGGGGAACCCCTTGGATCTAGATCTTGGAGTTCTTGGTGTTCTCCTTCTTATTCTTCCTCTCATATTCCTCCATAGATTTCGTTGCTTTGGTGGGATTTGAGAGTGAGGAACTTGGGCACTTAGTAGCATAAGTTGTTGGTGCACATAGGTGAGCCTAGTTGATTTAGGTTTTGTGCTTGACAAATTAAACGCTAGTTTTATTCTGCATTTGTTCAAGCCTAAACCATAAATACTTTAAAGTACCTAATCACCCCCCTCTAGGCGACATCCATGATCTTTCAATTGGTATCAGAGTTTTGTCTCTCCTTATTAGGCTTAATCGCCTAGAGAGTAAAGATGTCGAGTAGGGGATTAGGATTCTCCGACACTCTTTGTTTCGATGGCATAAACTTTGATGTTTGGGTTATTCGCATGATTAATCTCTTTAGGGTCATGGACCCAAATTTAGAGCGAATTGTAGATATGGGTTTTTTCTCCTCCAAAGGATCCCCAAAGATTATCTTGAGATGATGAGAAAAAAATCTTATCTCAATGCTCAAGCTTCTAATGTGCTTTTCGATGCTTTGAGCAACATAGTTATATTTCAACTCATGTCGTTCTGGGATGCTCATGAATTGTGGACAAAGCTTCAAGACAAATATGATTTGTCCAAGATTTGTGGGGATGATTGTTCTCCCTCCACCTCTGGCCGTGTTGTATTCTCAACTTCTTCTACTTCACCTACATGTGGATTACCACTAGAGGAAACCCAACACTCCATGGAACAAGACGTGGTCTTAAATGGTGCTTCAAGGGATCCAAAATCATCATCTATTGTTTCTCAATTTTGCCTTATGTCTAAGTCTTCAAAGGTATCTCCCACTTTGAATCCAAATATATCTTGTGATGATGATGCTGATGATGATAAGAATGATGATGATGCTGATAATTATGAAGAGAATGATAATGTTGCCTCCTTAAAAATTAAGGGGGAAATGATTTTTAAAGCTCTTCATAAAAATAAAATTGCTCATTCCAACTTCATGGAAATCATGTCTATTGCCATGGAGGGCAAGAAATACATTGAGGAGTTGGAATCTCATCTCGAGGAGCATGAGGTCACCATTGATAAAATGTAAGGTCATGAGCATGATTACGCTAATGAGATCACGGACCTCTCCCAAGCTCTTAAACTTGAACAAACTACTAAGGAATCTCTTGAGGAGACTTGTGCTCTAGAACTATCTAGAATAAAGGAATCCCGTGATAGAGCCCTTCAGGTGACCAATGATTTCAAAACTAAAAATGATAAAAAAGTTGCACATGTCAAACTCCTTGAGGACTTGAAACACGTCGAAAATATCTCAAGGGTCATTAAGAGTGAGCTCATCGAACTCACCGAGTCTCATGCTCGACTTAAAGCTTCTTATTCAAAAGAGCTTGCCAAGTTGCCTACTCCCCTTGTTGTTAATAATGATGCTTATGCCACTAACTCTATTTCTGGTGAAGCATCCATTTTGGAGGAGAATGTTGAGCTAAGGGCTCAACTTGAGTTGCTATCTATCAATTATGGGAAATTGTAAGAAAATCATGTAAAGCTCACAAGCTCTCATGATGATCTTCTAGTATCCCATAATGTGCTAAAGATAGCTCATGAGGCTATGATTATTAAGGTAAGATCTAGTGAGCCTCATGTGGATACTAGCACTACTTCTAGTCAAAATGCTATATTGTCGGGTGCTAGTCCTCGTAATTCATCTACTCAGAATGTTGGTACATCTGTGATGAATTACTTTCCTTGCCTTGTTTCTCTAACGATGAAGTTTATACTTCCTCTACTATTTGTGTTGATACTAACCATGTAGAGGAAATACAAGAGCTTAAGGCCCAAGTCACTTATTTGAAGAAAGACTTGGAAAAGAGTCATGAAGGGAAGTCCACACTTGAAATTATTTTGAGTGGACAAAAATCCCCCAGTGACAAAAGTGGACTTGGATTCAACTCCAATAATAATAAGAAGAAGTCCAAGATCAACAAGAAGAAGGGCCAAGAACAAGTCAAGTATTCATCCAAGATTGTTTGCTTCAAGTGCAAAACTGAAGGGCATCATGTTAGATCTTGCCCATTGAAGAAGAAGCCCATTAGTGTCAAGCAACAAGGGAAGAGGCCTCAAGTTCAAACTCAAGTTGAAGAACGACCACTTCCCAAGAAGACTCAAGTTAATACTTATCATATTGAGAAATCAAGTGAGAAGAAATTGAAGAGTAGATGTTGCTACTTATGCCGGGAGAAGGGTCACCTTGCTTCTTCATGCAGTAATGGTTCCTTATCCAACCCAATTCTAATTGTTGATATTTATTCTCTTCGGAAGGATAAGGTTGGCAATGTGTTTGCCAAGTTTGTTGGTACTCAAAATGGTGTCAAGAAAAGAACCATTTGGGTAGCCAAGCCTATTGTTAGGTGTTGAGGGCATTGGAGACTTGGCTAAATCATGAAGAATTAAGGGGTCTTCATATTGTCTCAAGCCAAGTCATTCGGATTATCAAGTTTCTATCATATATCCAATGTGCCTCCTTGCGGTAACTTGTACTTAAATTGTCTACATTGAAAGTTACTTGCCCCTTTGCAGCTTTGGTTTTATACCTTGCATGTGTTTGTATGTGTTGTGCTTCCAATTTGCTTATCTTGAGTAATCAAGTATGTGTATGTTGGTTTGCATATCATGTACAAGTGAGTGTTGTGTTGAGCCTTTTTTTCATCTTGGTTGTATCTTAGTTGGCTCTATTGAGAAATTAATGGAACATCCCATTTTGGGGGAGTGATGTGCTTTATGCACTTCATGATCCTATAAATGAGTGTACATGAGGAATACCACCTAGTATTGAATTGATTCTCTATGTGGTATCTCTTGTTGCATTCCATTTGCCTCTTTCTAAGTTTTCATTGGTATGACATTATGGGGGAGTAATATGCTATGTATATTACAAGCCTACAAAATGTGTACATCTGAGATATAGTCACCTAGAGTTGATATTATAAATTATCTTGTTCCTAGGTGGCATGTTATCTCTACAAGTTGCAAATTTTCTTATGTGTTTTGTGTGAAGATGATGTTGGATATCTTTGTGATCTACCACCGGGAATTATTTCCAAATACTTCTTGTCTTTTGACAATTGGTACACACTTATGTGGCATAAATTATTGATCATCTTTACATTGGCTTTTGTTTTTATTTGCCCTTATCTCTTACCAAGGATTTTGCCAACTCCCATTGTCTTCCATACCACTTGTGGATCTTGTTAATTTCTTGATCTTGTCTAGTGTTTTTCTAGATGCAGCGAAAGTGGTGATCCCATCTTGTGCATTTTGTATTCAAGTGCAAATTCTCTATAATGCACAAGGTTTGGGGGATCTATCCTATTTCCTTTAGAATACTCACCTTGTGATCCTCATCGTGTGTTGGTGAAAGGCAAGTCATTTCTTTTTGGTACTTTGTGCCATTATCATGAAACTATGTAGAGGGCTTGTTTGTTTGTTTGAAACCATCCTCTATTTTGGGAGTTTCATATCTTTCATTTTGCATGTCTCAATGGATATATCATTCCTTAATGTATCTTTTAATTGATACCATTCAAGTGATGATTTCTTCATTTGTTATCCTATTTTCACTTGGTATTTCTTTTTCAATTGGTATCGGTTCTTGAAAGTCTTGAGCATGCATATTTACCTCATGTATCTTCTTTGGCATGCTTTGTTTCTTTGACCCAATATATAGGGGAAACTCCACCAAGTCTCAATTTGGATGAGATGTGCACAAAATTAATTTTCATATCTATGTGCACATATTTATGTGGAGTTTGTCCTATGTATTGGTGTTTCTAACTCCTTGGTACCAATGAGTTTGGGTACCATTTTTTTGTGTTGTTGTTCTAGGAACAACTGGAGATGCAATGGATGCTCGGCTCACTCACAAGGAAGGTGGTGTCACCATGTGCTTATCAGAGTCAAGCTAGGATGATCAATGAGCCACCATGTGCTTATCAATGAGCCATTATCTACTACATCATTCCAATGACATCTCGATAACAAGTATGTACTTCATGCATACTTTTATTGCATTCAACCTTGTGTAAGTTGCATCATGGCATGAATTTCTTGATTCGTTCTTTTGATACTTGTTTCCTTTTCTCAAAGCATGCCAGCAATGATCTCTTGTTGCTAGTTGTGATGTCTCTGAGGTTTGTGTGTGTGGAGTTCATTGATATACAATAAGATAATATTAAGTCATGTGCTATGCTCTTCAAGCAAAGATCCTATTGGTATATTGATGTCTACTACACAACTTTGTTCTTGTAGACGTTGTTGGGCCTGCAAGTGCACAGGTTTGTAGGACAGTAGCAAATTTCCCTCAAGTGGATGACCTAAGGTTTATCAATCCGTAGGAGGCGTAGGATGAAGATGGTCTCTCTCAAGCAACACTGCAACCAAACAACAAAGAGTCTCTTGGTTCCCATGATGTCTACTACACAACCTTCTTCTTGTAGATGTTGTTGGGCCTGCAAGTGCACAGGTTTGTAGGATAGTAGCAAATTTCTCTCAAGTGGATGACCTAAGGTGTATCAATCCGTGGGAGGCGTAGGATGAAGATGGTCTCTCTCAAGCAACCCTGCAACCAAATAGAAAAGAGTCTCTTGTGTCCCCAACACACCCAATACAATGGTAAATTGTATAGGTGCACTAGTTCGGCGAAGAGATGGTGATACAAGTGCAATATGGATGGTAATATAGGTTTTTGTAATCTGAAAATATAAAAACAACAAGGTAACTAATGATAAAAGTGAGCGTAAACGGTATTGCAATGGTAGGAAACAAGGCATAGGGTTCATACTTTCACTAGTGCAAGTTCTCTCAACAATAATAACATAGATAGATCATATAACAATCCCTCAACATGCAACAAAGAGTCACTCCAAAGCCACTAATAGCGGAGAACAAACGAAGAGATTATGGTAGGGTACGAAACCACCTCAAAGTTATTCTTTCGGATCAATCTATTCAAGAGTTTGTACTAGAATAACACCTTAAGACACAAATCAACCAAAACCCTAATGTCACCTAGATACTCCATTGTCACCTCAAGTATCCGTGGGCATCATTATACAATATGCATCACACAATCTCAGATTCATCTATTCAACCAACACAAAGTACTTCAAATAGTGCCCCAAATTTTCTACCGGAGAGTCAAGAAAACGTGTGCCAACCCCTATGCATAGGTTCATGGGCGGAACCCGCAAGTTGGTCACCAAAACATACATAAAGTGGCACATGATATTCCATTGTCACCACAGATAAACACGGCAAGACGTACATCAAGTGTTCTCAAATAAAGACTCAATCCGATAAGATAACTTCAAGAGGAAAACTCAATTCATCACAAGAGAGTAGAGGGGGAGAAACACCATAAGATCCAACTATAATAGCAAAGCTCACGATACATCAAGATCGTGCCATAGAGAGAACACGAGAGAGAGAGAGAGATCAAACACATAGCTACTGGTACATACCCTCAGCCCCGAGGGTGAACTACTCCCTCCTCATCATGGAGAGCACCGGGATGATGAAGAAGGCCACCGGTGATGGGTTCCCCCTCTGGCAGGGTGCCGGAACGGACTCCCGAGAGGTTTTTGGTGGCTACAGAGGCTTGCGGCGGCGGAACTCCCGATCTATCTTGATATTCCATGGTTTTAGGGTACGTAGGCTCATATAGGTGAAAGAAGTCGGTCGGGAGGTGCTCGAGGGGCCCACGAGATAGTGGGGCGCGCCCTATAGGGGGGGGCACCCTCCTATCTCGTGGCTGCCTCGAGGATCTTCTGACGTGAACTCCAAGTCTCCAGGATCATATTCTTCCAAAAAATCACGCTGCCGAAGGTTTCATTCCGTTTGGACTCCGTTTGATATTCCTTTTCTTCGAAATACTGAAACAGGCAATAAAACAGCAATATGGGCTGGGCCTCCGGTTAGTAGGTTAGTCCCAAAAGTGATATAAATGTGTGAAATAAAGCCCATAAACATCCAAAAGGGGTAATATAATAGCATGGAACAATAAAAAATTATAGATACGTTGGAGACGTATTAAGCATCCCCAAGCTTAATTCCTGCTCGTCCTCGAGTAGGTAAATGATAAAAATAGAGTTTTTGATGTGGAATGCTACCTAGCATAATTCTCAATGTAATTTTCTTTATTGGGGCATGAATGTTCAGATCCAAATGATACAAAATAAAAGTTCATATTAACATGAAAATGGTGATACTTCAATCATACTAATCAAAGTAATCATGTCTTCTCAAAATAACATGGCCAAAGAAAGTTATCCCTACAAAATCATATAGTCTGACTGTTGCTCTATCTTCATCACACAAAGTATTTAATCATGCACAACCCCGATGACAAGCCAAGCAATTGTTTCATACTTTAATAATCTCAAACTCTTTCAACTTTCACGCAATACATGAGCGTGAGCCATGGACATAGCACTATATGTGGAATAGAATGGTGGTTGTGGAGAAGACAAAAAGGAGAAGATAGTCTCACATCAACTAGGCGTATCAGCGGGCTATGGAGATGCCCATTAATAGATATCAATGTGAGTGAGTAGGGATTGCCATGCAATGGATGCACTAGAGCTATAAATATATGAAAGCTCAACAAAAGAAACTAAGTGGGTGTGCATCCAACTCGCTTGCTCACGAAGACCTAGGGTATTTTGAGGAAGCCCATCATTGGAATATACAAGCCAAGTTCTATAATGAAAAATTCCCACTAGTATATGAAAGTGACAACATATGAGACTCTCTATCATGAAGATCATGGTGCTACTTTGAAGCACAAGTGTGGAAAAAAGATAGTAGCATTGTCCCTTCTCTCTTTTTCTCTCATTTTCTTTTTTACTTTTTTTCTTTTCTTTGGCCTTTCCTTTTTTGTCTTTTTGGCCTTTCTTTTTTTTTCTTTTTGTAAAGTCCGAAGTCTCATCCCGACTTGTGGGGGAATCATAATCTCCATCATCCTTTCCTCACTGGGACAATGCTCTAATAATGAAGATCATCGCACTTTTATGGATTTACAACTCAAGAATTACAACTCAAAACTAGAACAAGATATGACTCTATATGAATGCCTTCGGCGGTGTACCGGGATATGCAATGAATCAAGAGCGACATGTATGAAAATTATGAAGGTGGCCTTGCCACAAATACAATGTCAACTACATGATCATGCAAAGAGCAATATGACAAAAGTAATGTGTGTCATATGAACGGAACGGTGGAAAGTTGCATGGCAATATATCTCGGAATGGCTATGGAAATGCCATAATAGGTAGGTATGGTGGCTGTTTTGAGGAAGGTATATGGTGGGTGTATGGTACCGGCGAAAGTTGCGCGGCACAAGAGAGGCTAGCAAATGGTGGAAGGGTGAGAGTGCGTATAATCCATGGACTCAACATTAGTCAAAAGAACTCATATACTTATTGCAAAAATCTAGAAGTAATCAAAAACCAAGCACTACATGAATGCTCCTAGGGGGATAGATTGGTAGGAAAAGACCATCGCTCGTCCCCGACCGCCACTCATAAGGAAGACAATCAATAAATAAAATTGTGCTCCAACTTCATCACAAAGCGGTTCACCATACGTGCATGCTACGGGAATCACAACCCTCAACACAAGTATTTTTCATAATCACCTCAACTAGCATTACTTTAATATCACTACCTCCATATCTCAAAACAATTATCAAGTATCAAATTGATCATAGCATCCAATTCACTTTCTATGATAGTTTTTATTATACCCAACTTGGATGCCCATCATTCTAGGATCAATTTCATAACCATAGAAGCTACCATGCTGTTCTAAAAGACTCTCAAAATAATATAAGTGAAGCATTAGAGACTAGCAATTTCTACAAAATATAACCACCGCCGTGCTCTAAAAGATATAAGTGATGCACTAGAGCAAATGACAAATTACTCTGAAAGATATAAGTGAAGATCAATGAGTAGTCGAATAATTGTGCAACTATGTGAAGACTCTCTAATATTTAAGAATTTAAGATCTTGGTATTCTAATCAAGCAACAAGCAAAACAAAATAAAATAACATTGCAAGGATAGCACAACTCATGCGAAGAAGCAAAAACTTAGGCTCAGCCGATACTAACCGATAATTGTTGAAGAAGAAAGGTGGGATGCCTAACGGGGCATCCCCAAGATTAGATGCTTGAGACTTCTTGAAATATTATCTCGGGGTGCCTTGGGAATCCCCAAGATTGAACTTTTGTGTCTCATTAATTCCTCTCATATCATGGTTTCTCTATTTCTCAAAAGCTTCATCGACACCAAACTCAACAAGAACTCGTGAGATAGGTTAGTATAAACCAATGCAAAACCTTATCATTTTCTACTGTAACAAATCACTAAAATTATTATTCAACATTGCATATTAAATGCCTCTGCATATTTAATACTCCTATCCTCAAATAGAATCATTAAACAAGCAAACATATGCAAACAATGCAAACATAACAGCAATCTGTCAAAACAGTACAGTCTGTAAAGAATGCAAGAGTATCAATACTTCCCTAACTCCAAAAATTATGAAATAAAATTCCCACTTCAGCAAATTTATCAGAGCTCATCATGCAAAAGGTTTCATCATTATATCATTCTCTGACTTTTCTAGGGAGCTTTTGCAACAGCGGTAAACTTTCTGTTTTCAAACAGCAACATGTATACTAGCAAAATAAGCATGGTAAAGGCTATCCTTGACTTTTTATTGAAACTAAAGGTACAAAACATTATTCTAAATAACATCAAGCAAATACTAAAAAAAGAAAATGATGCTGCAAGCAAAACACATATCATGTGGTGAATAAAAATATAGCTCCAAGTAAAGTTACCGATGAACGAAGACGAAAGAGGGGATGCCATCCGTGGCATCCCCAAGCTTAGGCGCTTGGTTGTCCTTGAATGTTACCTTGGGGTGCCTTGGGCATCCCCAAGCTTAGGCTCTTGCCACTCTTTATTCCATAGTCCATCGAATCTTTACCCGAAACTTGAAAACTCCACAACACAAAACTCAACAGAAAACTCGTAAGCTCCGTTAGTATAAGAAAATAAAACCACCACTTAGGTACTGTAGTGAACTCATTCTAAATTCATATTGCTGTAATATCTACTGTATTATAACTTCTCTATGGTTCATACCCTCCGATACTACTCATAGATTCATCAAAATAAGCAAACAACACATAGAAAACAGAATCTGTCAAAAACAGAGCAGTCTGTAGTAATCTGTATCAAACGTATACTTATGGAACTACAAAAATCCTAACAAATTAGGAAGTCCTAAGCAATTTGTGTAGCAATCCAGAGAAAAAAGAAACATATCAAAATCACGTTTCTGTGAATTAACAAAACTAATTTACTGGGTGCAAAAGTTTCTGATTTTCACCAGGATCAACACAACTATCACCATGAGCTATCCTAAAGGTCTTACTTGGCACTTTATTGAAACAAAAGCTATAAAACATGATTACTACAGTAGCATAACCATGTGGACACACAAAAATAGTAAGGGTCAATATTGGGTTGTCTCCCAACAAGCGCTTTTCTTTAATGCCTTTCTAGCTAGGCATGATGATGGCAATGATGCTCACATAAAAGATAAGAGTTGAAACATAACGGGAGCATCATGAAGCATATGACTAGCACATTTAAGTCTAACCCACTTCCTATTCATGGGGATTTTGTGAGCAAACAACTTATGGGAACAATAATCAACTAGCATAGGAAGGTAAAACAAACATAGCTTCAAGATTTGAAGCACATAGAGAGGAAACTTGACATTATTGCAATTCCTACAAGCATATGTTCCTCCCTCATAATAATTTTCAGTAGCATCATGAATGAATTTAACAATATAACCATCACCTAAAGCATTCTTTTCATGATCTACAAGCATAGAAAATTTACTACTCTCCACATAAGCAAAATTCTTCTCATTCGGAAAAGTGGGAGTATCATAAGAGACTTGAACACTAAAAATTGTTTCCACATTAAAAGAGAAATGTTCAGAAAAAGGGTAATCATAATCATGACAAGATGTATAAATATAATCATCACTACTTTTTATAGCATAAGTTTCATCACAATAATCATCATAAGTAGCAACTTCGTTCTCATCATAATCGATTGAAACCTCTCCCAAGATAGTGGAATCACTAAATAAAGTTGACATTGTTCCAAATTCACTTTCATATTTATCACAATAAAATTCAACATCCTCCAAAATAGTGGGATCACTACTTCCTAAAGTTGACACTCTTCCAAACCCACTTTCATCAATATAATCATCATAGGTAAGAGGCATGCTATCATCATAACAACTTTGCATATCAAAACTTGGGATGCTAAAAATATCATCTTCATTAAACATAGCATCCCCAAGCTTGGGACAAACATTAATTTTAGCAAATATATTCTCAAATATTTCATCCTCATCAAACATAGCTTCCCCAAGCTTGGGCCTATTCATATCATAAGCATAATCACTCTCATCATTAATAGTATGGATAGCACCAATAGTATAGCAATTATCATCATCACAGTGAGTAGTAGGAGCAACATCATTTGGGAGGGATACCTTTTTACCTTTGTTGCCCCTTCTTTTTACTTTTCTTTTTCACATCATGTGTGGGTTCAACCTTCCTCTTTGAGCTCCTTATTGACGAGATTGGTTGAATAGAAAGCTCCTCCTCGTTACCTGATTCATCATAAGAAATAATAGGAGGATATTGGGAAGTCTCTTCCCTTTCATTAGTATTCTCATAATCTTCTATTTGCTTTCTTTTCTTTATGTAATTGGCAATATAAGGATTTTCAATGCAATTCTCCGCACAATACAAATAAATCTTCTCTAGATCAATATCAAGGAATTTCTTATGGGCAAATTCTGGAAGGTCCTTAATTAAACCTTTCAATTCTTCAAAACCCAAAAGTAAACTAAGTTCATTGTAATGTGCAAGGGAAATCAAATCATCACAATTTTTGGACACGATTCGATCATGAAATAATTTGCATAGGAGATGTAAATGACCACGTTCATTGCATAGTTCACAAGTACGGCAAAGGAAGTGTAAATTTTCAGCACTCCCATTTAACTTTTCTTGCAACGATGTAGTTTCTAAATGCTTATGCCTCTTGCAATATATATCTTCTCTATTTGGTGTGTTCATGCAAACATGCACTCCACAAAAGTTGACATGCTTATAAGAGATATTTTCATCATGACTAGAGCAATCATCATTAGTACTATGGATATTCAAGGAGTTCATACTAATAACATTGCAATCATGATCATCATTGAAAGATTCAGTACCAAGCATTTTAATGCACTCTTCTTCTAGCACTTGAGCACAATTTTCCTTTCCATCAAACTCACGAAAGATATTAAAAAGACGAAGCGTATGAGACAAGCTTAACTCCATTTTTTTTGTAGTTTTCTTTTATAGACTAAACTAGTGATAAAACAAGAAACAAAAAGATTCGATTGCAAGATCTAAAGATATACCTTCAAGCACTCACCTCCCCAGCAACGGCGCCAGAAAAGAGCTTAGTTGGCGGGGTGTGAGTGCCGCTTACCTAGCCTCCCCGGCAACGGTGCCAGAAAAGAGCTTGATGTCTACTACACAACCTTCTTCTTGTAGACGTTGTTGGGCCTGCAAGTGCACAGGTTTGTAGGACAGTAGCAAATTTCCCTCAAGTGGATGGCCTAAGGTTTATCAATCCGTGGGAGGCGTAGGATGAAGATGGTCTCTCTCAAGCAACCCCGCAACCAAATAGCAAAGAGTATCTTGTGTCCCCAACACACCCAATACAATGGTAAATTGTATAGGTGCACTAGTTCGGCGAAGAGATGGTGATACAAGTGCAATATGGATGGTAGATATAGGGTTTTGTAATCTGAAAATATAAAAACAACAAGGTAACTAATGATAAAAGTGAGCGTAAACGATATTACAATGGTAGGAAACAAGGCATAGGGTTCATATTTTCACTAGTGCAAGTTCTCTAAACAATAATAACATAGATAGATCATATAACAATCCCTCAACATGCAACAAAGAGTCACTCCAAAGCCACTAATAGCGGAGAACAAACAAAGAGATTATGGTAGGGTACGAAACCACCTCAAAGTTATTCTTTCGGATCAATCTATTCAAGAGTTCGTACTAGAATAACACCTTAAGACACAAATCAACCAAAACCCTAATGTCACCTAGATACTCCATTGTCACCTCAAGTATCCGTGGGCATGATTATACGATATGCATCACACAATCTCAGATTCATCTATTCAACCAACACAAAGTACTTCAAATAGTGACCCAAAGTTTCTACCGGAGAGTCAAGAAAACGTGTGCCAACCCCTATGCATAGGTTCATGGGCGGAACCCGCAAGTTGGTCACCAAAACATACATCAAGTGGCACATGATATCCCATTGTCACCACAGATAAACACGGCAAGACGTACATCAAGGGTTCTCAAATAAAGACTCAATCCGATAAGATAACTTAAGGAGGAAAACTCAATTCATCACAAGAGAGTAGAGGGGAGAAACATCATAAGATCCAACTATAATAGCAAAGCTCGCGATACATCAAGATCGTGCCATAGAGAGAACACGAGAGTGAGAGAGATCAAACACATAGTTACTGGTACATACCCTCAGCCCCGAGGGTAAACTACTCCCTCCTCGTCATGGAGAGCGCCGGGATGATGAAAAAGGACACCGGTGATGGGTTCCCCCTCCGGCAGGGTGCCGGAACAGACTCCCGAGAGGTTTTTGGTGGCTACAGAGGCTTGCGGCGGCGGAACTCCCGATCTATCTTGATATTCCATGGTTTTAGGGTATGTAGGCTTATATAGGCGAAAGAAGTCGGTCGGGAGGTGATCGAGGGTCCCACGAGACAGTGGGGCGCGCCCTATAGGGGGGGGCACCCTCCTATCTTGTGGCTGCCTCGAGGATCTTCTGACGTGAACTCCAAGTCTCCAGGATCATATTCTTCCAAAAAATCACGCCACCGAAGGTTTCATTCCGTTTGGACTCCGTTTGATATTCCTTTTATTCAAAATACTGAAACAGGCAACAAAACAGCAATATGGGCTGGGCCTCCAGTTAGTAGGTTAGTCCCTAAAGTGATATAAATGTGTAAAATAAAGCCCATAAACATCCAAAAGGGGTAATATAATAGCATGGAACAATCAAAAATTATAGATACGTTGGAGACATATTACCCAACACACCCAATATAATGGTAAATTGTATAGGTGCACTAGTTCGGCGAGGAGATGGTGATACAAGTGCAATATGGATGGTAGATATAGGTTTTTGTAATCTGAAAATATAAAAATAGCAAGGTAACTAAAGATAAAAGTGAGCGTAAACGGTATTGCAATGATAGGAAACAAGGCATAGGGTTCATACTTTCACTAGTGCAAGTTCTCCCAACAATAATAACATAATTGGATCATATAACTATCCCTCAACATGCAACAAAGAGCCACTCCAAAGCCACTAATAGCGGAGAACAAATGAAGAGATTATGGTAGGGTACAAAACCACCTCAAAGTTATCCTTTCTGTCCTATCTATTCAAGAGTCCGTAATAAAATAACATGAAGCTATTCTTTCCGTTCAATCTATCATAGAGTTCGTACTAGAATAACACCTTAAGACACAAATCAACCAAAACCCTAATGTCACCTAGATACTCCATTGTCACCTCAAGTATCCGTGGGTATGATTATATGATATGCATCACACAATCTCAAATTCATCTATTCAACCAACACAAAGTACTTCAAAGAGTTCCCCAAAGTTTCTACCAGAGAGTCAAGACGAAAACATGTGCCAACCCCTATGCATAGGTTCATGGGCGGAACCCGCAAGTTGATCACCAAAACATACATCAAGTGGATCACGTGAATATCCCATTGTCACCACAGATAAGCACGACAAGACATACAACAAGTGTTCTCAAATCCTTAAAGACTCAAGCCAACAAGATAACTTCAAACGGAAAACTCAATTCATCACAAGAGAGTAGAGGGGGAGAAACATCATAAGATCCAACTATAATAGCAAAGCTCGTGATACATCAAGATCGTGCCATAGAGAGAACACGAGAGAGAGAGAGATCAAACACATAGCTACTGGTACATACCCTCAGCCCCGAGGGTGAACTACTCCCTCCTCGTCATGGAGAGCGCCGGGATGATGAAGATGGCCACCGGTGAGGGATCCCCCCTCTGGCAGGGTGCCGGAACGGGCTTCCGAGAGGTTTTTGGTGGCTACAGAGGCTTGCGGCGGTGGAACTCCCAATCTATCTTCGTATTCGATGGTTTTGGGGTATATGGGAATATATAAGCGAAAGAAGTCGGTCGGGGGAGCCACGAGGGGCCCACGAGACAGGGGGCACGCCCTATAGGGGTGGGTGCGCCCTCCCCTCTCGTGGCCGCCTCGACTGCTTCTTGGCTTGCACTCCAAGTCCTCTGGATCACGTTCGTTCCAAAAATCACGCTCCCAAAGGTTTCATTCCGTTTGGACTCTGTTTGATATTCCTTTTCTTCGAAATACTGAAATGGGCAAAAAAAAAAGCAATACGGGCTGGGCCTCTGGTTAGTAGGTTAGTCCCAAAAATGATATAAATGTGTAAAATAAAGCCCATAAACATCCAAAAGGGGTAATATAATAGCATGGAACAATAAAAAATAATAGATACGTTGGAGACGTATTAAGCATCCCCAAGCTTAATTCCTGCCCGTCCTCGAGTAGGTAAATGATAAAAACAGAATTTTTGATGTGGAATGCTACCTAGCATAATTCTCAAGGTAATTTTCTTTATTGTGGCATGAATGTTCAGATCCAAATGATTCAAAATAAAAGTTCATATTGACATAAGAAATAGTAATACTTCAAGCATACTAATAAAAGCAATCATGTCTTCTCAAAATAACATGGCTAAAGAAAGTTCATGCCTACAAAATCATATAGTTAGGCTATGCTTCATTTTCGTCACACAAAAATGTTCCCAAATTCTACACCCCTGATGACAAGCCAAGCAATTGTTTCGTACTTAAATAATATCAAACTTTTTCAACTTTCACGCAATACATGAGCGTGAGCCATGGATATAGCACTATGGGTGGAATAGAATATGATGATGGGGATTGTGTGGAGAAGACAAAAAAAGGAGAAAGTCTCACATTGACAAGGATAATCAACGGGCTATGGAGATGCCCATCAATTGATGTCAACATGAGGAGTAGGGATTGCCATGCAACGGATGCACTAGAGCTATAAATGAATGAAAGCTCAAAAGAAAACTAGTGGGCGTGCATCCAACTTGCTTGCTCACGAAGACCTAGGGTATTTTGAGGAAGCCCATCGTAGGAATATACAAGCCAAGTTCTATAATGAAAATTCCCACTAGTATATGAAAGTGACAACATATGAGACTCACTATATGAAAAACATGGTGCTACTTTGAAGCACAATATATGAGACTCGCTATATGAAGGACATGGTTCTACTTTGAAGCACAAGTGTGAAAAAAGAGATAGTAACATTGCCCCTTTTATTTTCTTTTTTTTCTTTTTCTTTTTCTTTTGGGCCTTTTTTTTGCCTTTCTTTTTTTTTCTTTTTTTTTTGGGAACAATGCTCTAATAATGATGATCATCACACTTTTATTGATTACAACACATGAATTACAACTCGAAACTAGTACAAGATATGACTTTATATGAATGCCTCCGGCGGTGTACCGTGATGGTGCAATGAATCAAGAGTGACATGTATGAAAAGTTATGCATGGTGGCTTTGCCACAAATACGATGTCAACTACATGATCATGCAATGGTAATATGACAATAGTAATGCATGTCATGATGATAAACAGAATGGTGGAAAGTTGCATGGCAATATATCTCGGAATGGCTATGGAAATGCCATAATAGGTAGGTATGGTGTCTGTTTTGAGGAAGACATAAGGAGGTTTATGTGTGATAGATCATATCATATCACGGGGTTTGGATGCACCGGTAAAGTTTGCACCAACTCTCAAGGTGTGAAAGGGCAATGCACGGCACCGAAGAGGCTAGCAATTGTGGAAAGGTAAAAGTGCGTATAATCCATGGACTCAACATTAGTCAAAAGAACTCATATACTTATTGCAAAAATTTAGAACTCATAAAAAACCAAGCACTACGCGCATGCTCCTAGAGGGATAGATTGGTAGGAAAAGACCATCGCTCGTCCCCGACCGCCACTCATAAGGATGCACAATCCAAGTACACCTCATGTTTCAAATTTGTTACACAACTTTAACCATACTGCATGCTACGGGAGTTGCTAACTTCAACACAAGAATTCTTTAAATTCATAATCACCCAACTAGCATGACTTTAATATCACTACCTCCATATCTCAAAACAATTATCAAGTATCAAATTGATCATAGCATCCAATTCACTTTCTATGATAGTTTTTATTATACCCAACTTGGATGCCTACCATTCTGGGACCAATTTTATAACCATAGCAAATACCATGCTATTCTAAGAGACTCTCAAAATAATATAAGTGAAGCATGAGATACTAGCAATTTCTACAAAATTAAGCCACCGCTGTGCTCTAACAGATATAAGTGAAGCACTAGAGCAAATGACAAACTACTCTGAAAGATATAAGTGAAGATCAATGAGTAGTCGAATAATTGTGCAACTATGTGAAGACTCTCTAATATTTAAGAATTTAAGATCTTGGTAAATTATTCAAACATCAAGCAAGACAAAAAAATAAAATGATGCTCCAAGCAAAACACATATCATGTGGTGAATAAAAATATAGCTCCAAGTAAAGTTACCGATGAACGAAGACGAAAGAGGGGATGCCTTACGGGGCATCCCCAAGCTTAGGCTCTTGGTTGTCCTTGAATATTACCTTGGGGTGCCTTGGGCATCCCCAAGCTTAGGCTCTTGCCACTCCTTATTCCATATTCCATCGAATCTTTACCCAAAACTTGAAAACTTCACAACACAAAACTCAACAGAAAACTCGTAAGCTCCATTAGTATAAGAAAATAAAACCACCACTTAGGTACTGTAATGAACTCATTCTAAATTCATATTGGTGTAATATCTACTGTATTCCAACTTGTCTATGGTTCATACCCTCCGATACTACTCATAGATTCATCAAAATAGGCAAACAACACATAGAAAACAGAATCTGTCAAAAACAGAACGGTCTGTAGTAATCTGTATCAAACGTATACTTATGGAACTCCAAAAATCCTACAAAATTAGGAAGACCTAAGAAATTTGTGTACCAATCCAGATCAAAAGGAATCAGATCATAATCATGTTTCTATGAATTATCAAAACTAATTTACTAGGTGCAAAAGTTTCTGATTTTCAGCAGGATCAACACAACTATCACCGTAAGCTATCCTAAAGGTCTTACTTGGCACTTTATTGAAATAAAAGTTATAAAACATGATTAATACAGTAGAATAATCATGCAGACACACAAAAACAGTAAAGGTAAATATTGGGTTGTCTCCCAACAAGCGCTTTTCTTTAATGCCTTCTTAGCTAGGCATGATGATGACAATGATGCTCACATAAAAGATAAGAATTGAAACATAACGGGAGCATCATGAAGCATATGACTAGCACATTTAAGACTAACCCACTTCCTATGCATAGGGATTTTGTGAGCAAACAACTTATGGGAACAATAATCAACTAGCATAGGAAGGCAAAACAAGCATAGCTTCAAGATTTTCAACACATAGAGAGGAAACTTGATATTATTGCAATTCCTACAAGCATATGTTCCTCCCTCATAATAATTTTCAGTAGCATCATGAATGAATTCAACCATATAACCAGCACCTAAAGCATTCTTTTCATGATCTACTCGCATATAAATTTTATTACTCTCCACATAAGCAAAAATATTCATTATGGCATACGTATCATCACAATAATCATAATAAATAGGAGGCATGCTTTCATCATAATAAACTTGCTCATCAAAACTTGGGGGACAAAAAATATCATATTCATCAAACATAGCTTCCCCAAGCTTGTGGCTTTGCATATCATTAGCATCATGGATATTCAAGGAATTCATACTAACAACATTGCAATCATGCTCATCATACAAAGATCTAGTACCAAACATTTTAATGCATTCTTCTTCTAGCAATTGAGCACAATTTTCCTTTCCATCATTCTCACGAAAGATATTAAAAAGGTGAAGCGTATGAGATAAACTCAATTCCATTTTTTGTAATTTTCTTTTATAAACTAAACTAGTGATAAAACAAGAAACAAAAAGATTCGATTGCAATATCTAAAGATATACCTTCAAGCACTCACCTCCCCGGCAACGGCGCCAGAAAAGAGCTTAGTTGACAGGGTGTGAGTGCCGCTTACCTAGCCTCCCCGGCAACGGCGCCATAAAAGAGCTTGATGTCTACTACACAACCTTCTTCTTGTAGACGATGTTGGGCCTGCAAGTGCACAGGTTTGTAGGACAGTAGCAAATTTCCCTCAAGTGGATGACCTACGGTTTATCAATCCGTAGGAGGTGTAGGATGAAGATGGTCTCTCTCAAGCAACCCTGCAACCAAATAACAAAGAGTCTCTTGTGTCCCCAACACACACAATACAATGGTAAATTGTATAGGTGCACTAGTTCGGCGAAGAGATGGTGATACAGGTGCAATATGGATGGTAGATATAGGTTTTTGTAATCTGAAAATATAAAAACAGCAAGGTAACTAAAGATAAAAGTGAGCGTAAACGGTATTGCAATGATAGGAAACAAGGCATAGGGTTCATACTTTCACTAGTGCAAGTTCTCTCAACAATAATAACATAATTGGATCATATAACTATCCCTCAACATGCAACAAAGAGTCACTCCAAAGCCACTAATAGCGGAGAACAAACGAAGAGATTATGGTAGGGTACGAAACCACCTCAAAGTTATCCTTTCTGTCCTATCTATTCAAGAGTCCGTAGTAAAATAACATGAAGCTATTCTTTCCATTCTATCTATCATAGAGTTTGTACTAGAATAACACCTTAAGACACAAATCAACCAAAACCCTAATGTCACCTAGATACTCCATTGTCACCTCAAGTATCCGTGGGTATGATTATACGATATGCATCACACAATCTCAGAATCATCTATTCAACCAACACAAAGTACTTCAAACAGTGCCCCAAAGTTTCTACCGGAGAGTCAAGACGAAAACGTGTGCCAACCCCTATGCATAGGTTCATGGGTGGAACCCGCAAGTTGATCACCAAAACATACATCAAGTGGATCACGTGAATATCCCATTGTCACCACAGATAAGCACGGCAAGACATACATCAAGTGTTCTCAAATCCTTCAAGACTCAATCCGACAAGATAACTTCAAAGGGAAAACTCAATTCATCACAAGAGAGTAGAGGGGGAGAAACATCATAAGATCCAACTATAATAGCAAAGCTCGCGATACATCAAGATCGTGCCATAGAGAGAACATGAGAGAGAGAGAGATCAAACACATAGCTACTGGTACATACCCTCAGCCCCGAGGGTGAACTACTCCCTCCTCGTCATGGAGAGCGCCGGGATGATGAAGATGGCCACCGGTGAGGGATCCCCCCTCCGGCAGGGTGCCGGAACGGGCTCCCGAGAGGTTTTTGGTGGCTACAAAGGCTTGCGGCGGCGGAACTCCCGATCTATCTTCGTATTCGATGGTTTTAGGGTATATGGGAATATATAGGCGAAAGAAGTCAGTCGGGGGATCCACGAGGGGCCACGAGACAGGGGCGCGCACCCAGGGGGGTGGGCGCGCCCTCCTATCTCCTGGCCTCCTCGAAGATTCCCTGGCTTGTACTCCAGGTCTCCCGGATCATGTTCGTCCCAAAAATCACGCTCCCGAAGGTTTCATTCTGTTTGGACTCCGTTTGATATTCCTTTCCTTCAAAACACTGAAATAGGCAAGAAAACAACAATATGGGCTGGGCCTCCGGTTAGTAGGTTAGTCCCAAAAATGATATAAATGTGTAAAATAAAGCCCATAAACATCCAAAAGGGGTAATATTGCATGGAACAATCAAAAATTATAGATACGTTGGAGAACGTATCATATATTTATGACTTCCTTGTGGATATCTTGTTCCTTCCGTTATAACTATTTTGTGTGTACATCCTTCTTTGTGGATTGATGTCATCATGACTTTCATCTACCTATAATCTTATACACTTGAGAGAAGTTGCATATCTAGTTGATATCCTTTTCTTTCACGTCCATCTTTTCTTTCTCGGGTTATTTATTTGATGGATCGATGAAAGATTCTGCCTTGAGTGCGGGTATTATCTCATTGCATCTTGATGCACTATTTTGTGGTGAAGATTGTTTTCCTCATACTTGTCTTGACGAGGCTTACCATTCGATTCGTATCCCTTCTCTTGATAAGGATTTCTCTACCTATATTCACCATGGATTGTCACAAGCATTGTTTTTTTGTGAGCTTGTGAACCCATTTGCTAGTCGTGTGTCTGTGAGAAGGACATGTCATGCACCTTGCATCTCATTTATAAAAGACTATGTTGATGCTTAATGCTCATTCTTATATTAGTATTCTCAAGTGCATTGCCATGACTCACACACATCATTTTGGTTGATCCTATTTATAATTTGCCTCCTTTACATGTTGCTCGACCATGTGGTTGCGACAAGTGCTTAGCTTAGTTTCCTATACAAAATGTGTACATGTTCCCATGCACTAGTTGTGAGTTTTTGTTGATTTTGGGGGAGTGATGATCCTATTTTGTGCACTTGGTATCCAAATACAAATATTCTAAATAGTGCACAAATCATGGGGAGCTTCTCTAGTTTCTTTAGAACACTCCTATGCTCATATCATAATATCTTTTATTCTTTTGGCTCGTAGGAGCATTTGATTGATTGTTTCAATTGGTATCCTTCTGATTGCTTGCTTCTTTGGTATGTCTTTGTGCCATATCATTATTTTGCAATCTTTGGATCCTCAATATAGTTTGTCTTCCTCCAACTACTTATCATTGGACATTTGTATGTCATTTCACTCATATTATTAGGAATGCACACTTTATGGAGGAACACATATTATATTGGCTTTCTAAGTTTTTCGCCCATTTTGGCAATCGATACTAATGGGGGAGAAGTTTCAAGAGTTTAGTTTGGAGAGCTTAGAGGGTTTTTGGTATCTTGCTTTTGTTTTATTCCTAAGCATTTGCATCTCATGCTCATGCATTATTAGTTGTTGCCTTGCATGGTGCTGCTTAATTCCTTATATAAACTCTCTCAGAAGTGATTGTCATCAATTACCAAAATGGGGGAGATTGAAAGAACATGTGGTTCTCCCATGTTTGGTTTTGTAATTGATGACAATCTCTATGGAATAATGGTCGCCTTGAGTTATATTTGAAGGGTTTGTTCATAGGTATAGCTCGAAGACCATTTGTTGGTTTCAAGGTTATTAGAAGAAGAATATGTGTTGACCTTGACCAAGATCCTATTCAAGGATTTATCCAAAGATTGGTCATGTGAGAGTTGAGCCTATTGCAAGCATGTCTTGAAGAAGAAGATTGTGCGAACATTCATGTTTACCTTCAAGACATCATCCTAATGAAGGGAGCTGGAAAGATACAAGGTTGATCAAGACTAAGTACAAAGAGTGATTCAAGTTGATCAACACACAAAGCATAGAAGATGTACCAAGCGAGATCAAGTGATCTCATGGTATGTGATACGTCCATTTTGCATCATGCTTTTATATTGATATTTATTGCATTATGGGCTGTTATTACACGTTATGTCACAATACTTATGGCTATTATCTCTTATTTTACAAGGTTTACCATGAAGAGGGAGAATGCCGGCAGCTGGGATTCTGGGCTGGAAAAGGAGCAAATATTGGAGACCTATTCTGCACAGCTCCAAAAGTCCTGAAACTCCACGAAAGTCATTTTTGGAATTAATGATAATTATTCAGCGGAAGAAATACCTGAGGGGGGCCACCCACCGTCCACGAGGGTGGGGGGCTCCCACTCTTACAGGGCGCGCCCCCTGCCTCGTGGGCCACCTGGTAGCCCTCCGGTGCCCATCTTCTGCTATATGAAGTCTTTTACCCTGGAAAAAATCATAAGCAAGCTTTCGGGATGAAACTCCGCCACCACGAGGTGGAACCAATCTAGGGCTCCGGCGGAACTGTTCTGCCGGGGAAACTTCCCTCCGGGAGGGGGAAATCATCGCCATCATCATCACCAATGATCCTCTCATCGGGAGGGGGTCAATCTCCATCAACATCTTCACCAGTACCATCTCCTCTCGAACCCTAGTTCATCTCTTGTATCCAATCTTTGTATCCAAACCTCAGATTGGTACCTGTGGGTTGCTAGTAGTGTTGATTATTCCTTGTAGTTGATGCTAGTTGGTTTATCCGGCGGAAGATTATTTGTTCAGATCCTTAATGCATATTAATACCCCTCTGATTATGAACATGAATATGTTTTGTGAGTAGTTACATTTGTTCCTGAGGACATGGGTGAAGTCCTGCTATTAGTAGTCATGTGAATTTGGTATTCGTTCGATATCTTGATGAGATGTATGTTGTCTCTCCTCTAGTGGTGTTATGTGAACGTCGACTACATGACACTTCACCATTGTTTGGGCCTAGAGGAAGGCATTGGGAAGTAATAAGTAGATGATGGGTTGCTAGAGTGACAGAAGCTTAAGCCCTAGTTTATAAGTTGCTTCGTAAAGGGCTAATTTGGATCCATATGTTTCATGCTATGGTTAGGTTTACCTTAATACTTCTTTTGTAGTTGCGGATGCTTGCAATAGGGGTTAATCATAAGTGGGATGCTTGTCCAAGACAAGGCAGTACCCAAGCACCGGTCCACCCACATATCAAATTATCAAAGTGACGAATGTGAATCATATGAGCGTGATGAAAACTAGCTTGACGATAATTCCCATGTGTCCTCGGGAGTGCTTTTCTCTATATAAGAATTTGTCCAGGATTGTCCTTTGCTACAAAAAGGATTGGGCCACCTTTCTGCACCTTATTTACTTTCATTGCTTGTTACCCATTACAAATTATCTTATCACAAAACTATCTATTACCTACAATTTCAGTGCTTGCAGAGAATACCTTACTGAAAACCGCTTGTCATTTCCTTCTGCTCCTCGTTGGGTTCGACACTCTTACTTATCGAAAGTACTACAATAGATCCCCTATAATTGTGGGTTGTCAACACTCTTTTCTGGCGCCGTTGCTGGGGAGTGAAGCGCCTTTGGCGAGTGGAACTTGGTAAGGAAACATTTATATAGTGTGCTGAAATTTACTGTCACTTGTTACTATGGAAACTAATCCTTTGAGGGGCTTGTTCGGGGTATCTTCACCCCGACCAGTAGAGCAAAAAGTTGCTCCTCAACCTACTGAACCTACTGAAAATGTTTACTTTGAAATTCCTTCGGGTATGGTAGAGAAACCGCTAGCTAATCCCTTTGCATGAGATGGAACATTGCATCCTGATTTACACCTTATCTATGTGGATGAAGTTTGTGGATTATTTAAGCTTGCAGGTATGCACGATGATGTTATTAAGAAGAAGGTCTTCCCTTTATCTTTGAAGGGAGATGCATTGACATGGTATAGGCTATGTGATGATATGGGATCTTGGGACTATAAACGATTGAAATTGTAATTTCACCAGAAGTTTTATCCTATGCATCTTGTTCATCGTGATCGTAATTATATATATAATTTTTGGCCTCATGAAGGAGAAAGCATCGCTCAAGCTTGGGGGAGGCTTAATTCAATGTTATATTCATGCCCCAATCATGAGCTCTCAAGAGAAATGATTATTCAAAACCTTTATGCTCGTCTTTATCTCAATGATCGCACCATGCTCGATACTTCTTGTGCTGGTTCTTATATGAAGAAGACTATTGAGTTCAAGTGGGATTTATTGGAAAGAATTAAATGCAACTCTGAGATTGGGATTCCGACGATGGTAAGGAGTCAGGTATGACACCTAAGTTTGATTGTGTTAAATCTTTTAGGGATACCGATGCTTTTCGTGGATTTAGCACTAAATATGGACTTGACTCTGAGATAGTAGCTTCTTTTTGTGAATCATTTGCTACTCATGTTGATCTCCCTAAGGAGAAGTGGTTTAAATATAATCCTCCCACTGAAGTAAAGGTAGTTGCACCTGTTATAGTTGAAGAAAAGATTATCACTTATAATGATCCTATTGTTCCTACTATTTATGTTGAGAAACCACCTTTCCCTGTTAGGATAAAGGATCATGCTAAAGCTTCAACTGTGGTTCGTAAGAGTAATACTAGAACATATACACCTCCTGAGCAAATTAAAGTTGAACCTAGTATTGCTATGGTTAAAGATCTCTTGGCCGATAATATTGATGGGCATGTTATTTATTTTTGTGATGAAGTTGCTAATATTGCTAGACCCAATGCTAAGAAACATAGACCTGTTGTAGGCATGCCTGTTATTTCTGTTAAAATAGGAGATCATTGTTATCATGGCTTATGTGATATGGGTGCTAGTGCCAGTGCAATACCTTTTTCCTTATATGAAGAAATTATGCATGATATTGCACCTGCTGAGGTAGAAGAAATTGATGTTACAATTAAGCTTGCCAATAGAGATACTATTTCACCAATTGGGATTGTTAGAGATGTTGAAGTCTAGTGTGGGAAAGTTAAATATCGTGCTGATTTTCTTGTTCTTGGTTCCCCACAAGATAGCTTTTGTCCCATTATATTTGGTAAACCCTTCTTGAATACTGTTAATGCTAAGATTGATTGTGAAAAGGATGTTGTTACAATTGGCTTGGGGGATATGAAACATGAGTTTAATTTTGCTAAATTTCGTAGACAACCTCATGATAAAGAACTGCCTAGTAAGGATGAAATTATTGGTATTGCTTCTATTGCCGTGCCTCCCACTGATCCATTAGAACAATATTTGCTAGACCATGAAAATGATATGTTTATGAATGAAAGAAGGGAGACACATGAAGTATTCTTTAAACAGGGTCCTATTTTGGAACACAACTTACCTGTTGAAATCCTAGGGGATCCCCCTCCACCCAAAGGGTGATCCCGTGTTTGAGCTTAAACCTTTACCTGATACTCTTAAATATGCTTATCGTGATGAAAAGAAGATATATCCTGTTATTATTAGTGCTAACCTTTCAGAGCAGGAAGAGGAAAGATTATTGAAAACTCTGAAGAAGCACCGTGCTGCTATTGGATAAACTCTTGATGATCTTAAGGACATTAGTCCCACCTTGTGTCAACAAAAAATAAAATTGGAAAAAGACGCCAAACCAGTTAGAGATCATCAACATCGGTTAAATCCTAAAATGAAAGGAGTGGTAAGAAAGGAAATACTAAAGCTCCTCGAGGCAGGTATAATTTATCCCGTTGCTGATAGTCAGTGCGTAAGTCATGTCCATTGTGTCCCTAAGAAGGGAGGTATTACTGTCGTTCCTAATGATAAAGACGAATTGATCCCGCAAAGAATTATTACAGGTTATAGGATGGTAATTGATTTCCATAAATTAAATAAGGCTACTAAAAAAGATCATTACCCATTACCTTTTATTGATCAAATGCTAGAAAGACTATCCAAACATACACATTTCTGCTTTTTAGATGGTTATTCTGGTTTCTCTCAAATACCTGTGTCAGCGGATGATCAAGCAAAGACTACTTTTACTTGCACTTTCGGTACTTTTGCTTATAGACGTATGCCTTTTGGTTTATGTAATGCACCTGCTACCTTTCAAATATGCATGATGGCTATATTCTCTGACTTTTGTGAAAAGATTTGTGAGGTATTCATGGATGATTTCTCCGTTTATGGATCCTCCTTTGATGATTGCTTGAGCAACCTTGATCGAGTTTTGCAGAGATGTGAAGATACAAGTCTTGTTTGGAATTGGGAGAAGTGCCACTTTATGGTTAATGAAGGCATTGTCTTGGGGCATAAAATTTCTAAAAGAGGTATTGAAGTTGATAAAGCTAAAGTTGATGCTATTGAAAAGATGTCGTGTCCCAAGGACATTAAAGGTATAAGAAGTTTCCTTGGTCATGCCGGTTTTATAGGAGGTTCATTAAGGACTTTTCTAAAATCTCTAGGCCTTTGACTAATTTATTATGAAAAGATATTCCTTTTGTCTTTGATGATGATTGTGTATAAGCATTTGAAATACTTAAGAAAGCTTTGATTTATGCACCTATTGTTCAGCCACCTGATTGGAATTTACCCTTTGAAATTATGTGTGATGCTAGCGATTATGCTGTAGGTGCTGTTCTAGCGCAAAGAGTCAATAAGAAATTAAATGTTATTCAATATGCTAGCAAAACTCTAGACACTGCCCAGAGAAATTATGCTACCACTGAAAAAGAATTCTTAGCAGTTGTATTTGCTTGTGATAAGTTCAGACCTTATATTGTTAATTCTAAAGTAACTATTCACACCGATCATGCTGCTATTAAATATCTTATGGAAAAGAAAGATGCTAAACCTAGACTTATTAGATGGGTTCTCTTGCTACAAGAATTTGATTTGCATATTAGTGATAGAAAGGGAGCTGAGAACCCCGTTGTAGACAACTTGTCTAGGTTAAAGAATGTTCTTGATGACCCACTACCTATTGATGATACTTTTCCTGATGAACAATTAGCGGTCATAAATGCTTCTCGTACTGCTCCATGGTATGCTGATCATGATAATTACATTGTTGCTAAATTTATACCACCTAGTTTCACATACCAGCAAAAGAAAAAGTTCTTTTATGATTTAAGACATTACTTCTGGGATGACCCACACCTTTATAAAGAAGGAGTAGATGGTGTTATTAGACGTTGTGTACCTGAGCATGAACAGGAACAGATCCTATGCAAGTGTCACTCTGAGGCATATGGAGGACACCACACTGGAGATAGAACTGCACATAAGGTATTACAATCTGTTTTTTATTGGCCTACTCTCTTCAAAGATGCCCGTAAGTTTGTCGTGTCTTGTGATGAATGTCAAAGAATTGGTAATATTAGTAGATGTCAAGAAATGCCTATGAATTATTCTCTTGTTATTGAACCATTTGATGTTTGGGGATTTGATTATATGGGACCCTTTCCTGCCTCTAATGGATATACACATATTTCAGTTGCTGTTGATTATGTTACTATGTGGGTAGAAGCTATTCCAACTAGTAGTGCTGATCATAACACCTCTATTAAGATGCTTAAAGAAGTTATTTTTCCGAGGTTTGGGGTCCCTAGATATTTAATGACTGATGGTGGTTCACATTTTATTCATGGTGCTTTTCGTAAAATGCTTGCTAAGTATGATGTTAATCATAGAATTGCATCTCCTTATCACCCAAAGTCTAGTGGTCAAGTAGAATTGAGTAATAGAGAGCTCAAATTAATTTTGCAAAAGACCGTTAATAGATCTAGAAAGAATTGGTCCAAGAAACTTGATGATGCATTATGGGCTTATAGAACTGCATATAAGAATCCTATGGGTATGTCTCCATATAAAATGGTCTATGGAAAAGCATGTCACTTGCCTCTCGAACTTGAACATAAGGCATATTGGGCCATTAAAGAGCTCAATTATGATTTCAAACTTGCCGGTGAGAAGAGGTTATTTGACATTAGCTCACTCGATGAATGGAGAACCCAAGCCTATGAGAATGCCAAGCTGTTTAAAGAAAAAGTTAAAAGATGGCATGACAAAAGGATACAAAAGCGTGAGTTTAACGTAGGTGATTATGTGTTGCTATTCAACTCTCGTTTAAGATGTTTTGCAGGAAAACTTCTCTCTAAATGGGAAGGCCCTTACGTTATCGAGGAGGTCTATCGTTCCGGTGCCATAAAAATCAACAACTTCGAAGGCACAAATCCGAAGGTGGTGAACGGTCAAAGAATCAAACACTATATCTCAGGTAATCCTATAAATGTTGAAACTAATATTATTGACACCGTAACACCGGAGGAATACATAAGGGACACTTTTCAGAACGTTTTAGACTCCGAAAAGGAATAGGTATGTGGTACGATAAGTAAACCGACTCCAAAACAGTTCTAATAGCAATTTTCCTCCGTTTTGGAATATTAAAGAAAATAGGAAAATAAGAAGTAGTCCGGGAAGGGCACGAGGCGTCCACGAGGGTGGAGGGCGCGCCCTACCCTATTGGGTGCGCCCCCCTGCCTCGTGGGCACCTCGTGTGCTCTCCGGACTCCATTTTCTTGCACGATACTTCTTTTGGTCGGTAAAAATTCATTATATAATCTCCCAAAGGTTTTGACCACCGTATCACGCAAAAATCTTCTGTCTTTGTTTCGAGCTGTTTTTCTGACAGATCTAGAGCACCATGACGTCTTCAAGCGCTCCCAAGGACAAGTTTTTCGAGAGGGTCATCAACCCCTATCTCGCGGAGGTACTGCATCACCCTCAAACCATTGAGATGCGTGAGGGGGTGCTGCACATCCGCGATGTGGAGGGACCAAGGAGTACCGGAAGCGTGGAGACAAAGTTCAAAGCGATGGAACAACAAGTTTTCAAGTGCCAAGGAATGGTGGAGCGCGGACTTAATGCCAACTAGATGATGATCGCGGAGTTCACCAACAACCACAAGTTGGACGCGAAGAACATTGGGGAGACCATCTTCAAGCTTCATGAGAAAATCGAGCACCTCCAAGCCCAGATCTATGACCCGCAAAACCAAAACTGTGAGTATGAATATAGATTCAGGAGGATGAGTTTGGCTTCACGGATCCCGGAGACTCGATCATCCTTCTATGATGGTGAGCCTATGCCTTGGAAGACGGACGACAAGCCTACATCATCAACAACTCCTTCTTCACCACCTCCGAGGACATAATCACATGGGTATGGGCACTCCCCTTGGCAACTGCCAAGCTTGGGGGAGGTGCCCCGGTATCGTATCACCACCACACTCCTATCTTTACCGTTTTTCTTAGTTCGATCCTTTTGGTAATATCTTGATCTAGTAGAATAAAGTTTTGGTATGAATTAGTTTTGAGTTTTGCTTTGTGATCCCTCTATGTAATCGAGTCCGTGAGCTATATATAATAAAGATTAGTGTTGAGTCAAGGGCTTTGCTATCTTGCTATGATCTTAAGTGCATAAAAGAATAAAAAGAAATAAAGAAGATCATATTGATCTTATGGATAGTAATGACTTCATATATAGAGAGTATGAGGCTTAAAAGTTGTTGGGAGTTGGCAAACATAGTTTTGGTCATCGCTGCAATTAATAGGAAGTAATAAAGAAAGAGAGGTTCTCACATATAAATATACTATCTTGGACATCTTTTATGATTGTGAGCACTCATTAAAGTATGACATGCTAAAGAGTTGATGTTGGACAAGGAAGACAATGTAATAGGTTATGTTTTCTCACATCTCAGTTAAAGTATATTGTCATGGATCATTCAAACATGTTGAGCTTGCCTTTCCCCCTCATGCTAGCCAAATTCCTTGCACCAAGTAGAGATACTACTTGTGCTTCCAAATATCCTTAAATCCAGTTTTGCCATGAGAGTCCACCATACCTACCTATGGATTGAGTAAGATCCTTCAAGTAAGTTGTCATGTTGCATGTAATAAAAATTGCTCTCTAAATATGTATGACTTATTAGTGTGGACAAAATAAGCTTTATACGATCGTTAGATATGGAAGTAATAAAAGCGACGGACTCCATAATAAAGGTTCATATCACAAGTGGACATATAAAGTGACGTTCTTTTGCATTAAGATTTTGTGCATCCAACCATAAAAGCACATGACAACCTCTACTTCCCTCTGCGAAGGGCCTATCTTTTACTTTACGTCTTTTACTTTATGCAAGAGTCAAGGTGATCTTCACCTTTCCCTTTTTATTTTATCCTTTGGCAAGCACCTCGTGTTGGAAAGATCCTGGTATATATATCCAATTAGATGTAAGTTAGCATGAACTATTATTGTTGACATTACCCTTGAGGTAAAACATTGGGAAGCAACACTATAAGCCCCTATCTTTCTCTTTGTCCGATAAAAACTCCATAACCATAAATATTGCATGAGTGCTAGCAATTGTGGAAGACTAAATGATAGTTGAGTATCTGGACTTGCTGAAAAGCTCTATTCTTGACTCTTTCCGATGTTATGATAAATTGCAATTGCTTCAATGACTGAGATTATAGTTTGTTAGTTCTCAATGAAGTTTCTGAATCATACTTGACATTGTGAATAGATTGTTACTTGAGCATAAGGAATCATATGACAAAATATATATCTGATGTTGTTATAAGAATGATCATGATGCCCTCATGTCCGTATTTTATTTTTATTGACACCTCTATCTCTAAACATGTGAGCATATTTTTCGATATTGGCTTCCGCTTGAGGACAAGCGAGGTCTAAGCTTGGGGGAGTTGATACGTCTATTTTGCATCATGATTTTATATAGATATTTATTGCATTATGGGCTGTTATTACACATTATGTCACAATACTTATGGCTATTCTCTCTTATTTTATAAGGTTAAACATGAAGAGGGAGAATGCCGGCAGCTGGGATTCTGGGCTGGAAAAGGAGCAAATATTGGAGACCTATTCTGCACAGCTCCAAAAGTCCTGAAACTCCATGAAAGTCATTTTTGGAATTAATGATAATTATTCAGCGGAAGAAATACCCGAGGGGGGCCACCCACCGTCCACGAGGGTGGGGGGCGCGCCCACCCTTACAGGGCGTGCCCCCTGCCTCATGGGCCACCTGGTAGCCCTCCGGTGCCCATCTTCTGCTATATGAAGTCTTTTACCCTGGAAAAATCATAAGCAAGCTTTCGGGATGAAACTCCGCCGCCACGAGGCGGAACCAATCTAGGGCTCCGGCGGAGCTGTTCTGCCGGGGAAACTTCCCTCCGGGAGGGGAAAATCATCGCCATCATCATCACCAACGATACTCTCATCGGGAGGGGGTCAATCTCCATCAACATCTTCACCAGCACCATCTCCTCTCAAACCCTAGTTCATCTCTTGTATCCAATCTTTGTATCCAAACCTCAGATTGGTACCTGTGGGTTGCTAGTAGTGTTGATTGCTCCTTGTAGTTGATGCTAGTTGGTTTATCCGGTGGAAGATTATTTGTTCAGATCCTTAATGCATATTAAAACCCCTCTGATTATGAACATGAATATGTTTTGTGAGTAATTACGTTTGTTCCTGAGGACATGGGTGAAGTCTTGCTATTAGTAGTCATGTGAATTTGGTATTCGTTTGATATTTTGATGAGATGTATGTTGTCTCTCCTCTAGTGGTGTTATGTGAACGTCGACTACATGACACTTCACCATTGTTTGGTCCTAGAGGAAGGCATTGGGAAGTAATAAGTATATGATGGGTTGCTAGAGTGACAGAAGCTTAAACCCTAGTTTATAAGTTGCTTCGTAAGGGGCTGATTTGGATCCATATGTTTCATGCTATGGTTAGGTTTACCTTAATACTTCTTTTGTAGTTGCGAATGCTTGCAATAGGGGTTAATCATAAGTGGGATGCTTGTCTAAGAAAGGGCAGTACCCAAGCACCGGTTCACCCACATATCAAATTATCAAAGTAACGAACGCGAATCGTATGAGCGTGATGAAAACTAGCTTGACGATAATTCCCATGTGTCCTCGGGAGCGCTTTTCTCTATATAAGAATTTGTCCAGGCTTGTCCTTTGCTACAAAAAGGATTGGGCCACCTTGTTGCACCTTATTTACTTTCGTTGCTTGTTACCCGTTACAAATTATCTTATCACAAAACTATCTGTTACCTACAATTTCAGTGCTTGAAGAGAATACCTTACTGAAAACCGCTTGTCATTTCCTTCTGCTCCTCATTGGGTTTGACACTCTTACTTATCGAAAGGAGTACGATATATCCCCTATACTTGTGAGTCATCAGTATGGTAAGCATTGTCCATTGTGCTTTGTGTAGTAATCCATGGTCTATGTGAGTGTTGTTTGTGGGGTTATGTATGTTTCCATGGTCATGCATCAAAAGGAAGATATCGTATAACCCATGGAGGATGACATCAAGTGGTGATCGTCATCACGATTACGGTGTGTAAGTTCAAGTGGAGCATCATTAAGAGATCATGCTTGAATCTTGTCGACATTGTAGTGACAATGGACTTGTGAAGATGTGTCAAAGAGTTTCTCACCCATAGTGGAGTATGGGGGGAGCAATCTACATGTCTTCATCAAGCCAACGGAATTAAGAAAGGTGGTCGAACTTGAGCAGGTCAAGATCTTTATCATCTAGCTCAAATGGATTATGTGCAAGGCAAAGATTTTTCCTTGATAGGTTTTATATTTTACCGGTCTCATGGTGTTAGTTGGGAGATCGGATATATGACCGATAACCGTACTATCAAGTGGGGCTCTCGAGTGAGTAGCTTATTCGTATCATCTATATAGAGCTCAAACCTTTGCACCCTTGGCATCATATTTCTTGGTTCTTGTTTTTACTTTCTCTTTGTGAGGTTTTAGAGCTTGTGGTTATCATCGTGACAAGCTCTAGTTCATCGAAAACCGATTTCCTATGCATCTTCTTTTGCATTTTCGGCGTTGGAGTTTTTACCGGTCTTATTTGAGAAAGGGTTCTCACCATTTTATTTTGGGTATTTTATCAATTTCTATTTCTTGATTATTTTAGACCGTGTCTTTAGCTTTCCAACAAATTCGGTTTCATCAAATTCGGAGCTCGTTTGCAAAAGTTGTGGCCGTTTCAATTTTACTGGTTCCTGCTTCTCTCTGCCTATTGTGGATGCCCAGAGTCACCCGAGCCCCTCCATAGACTCCTCTCTGACTGGTGCGGGTGCCCGGGGTCATCCGGGCCGCTCCCTCACCTCCTCTCCCTTCTATGTCCGGTGCGGTTGCCCGGGGATTGGGCTCCCGGGTGCCCGACTGTGAGAACCTGGAATTTACTTCCAAATCCTCATGTGTATATTTGTCAACCCTAGGATCATTTTTGACAACACAGTGAAATGGTATCATTGCACAATACGTAAAAGTATTACAAGTAGTGTATTTATCTCAAGACATACCTAGTGAAGTGTCTCATGACATTTATTACAATCAGAAAATAGCGGAAAGTAAAATGCGTAGCGACTCCATCTCAGCCATAGGCAATCGATGTAGTCCACATGACCTCACTCCTACGGATCGCCATAGTAGTCGTAGTCATCACCTTCTTCTTGATGGAACTCTATTGTCAACAAAATTATTGCCATGCGTACATTACGTACTCAACATGCCTCCCTCGGAGAAGGTCCTAATAGCTACATGTTGCTTCAAAGGAAGGCTATATGGCTCATTTTCATAAAAGCTAATTTTGTTTTAAAAATATAGCAGTTGGATAAAAGCAGTTTTTGATGAAAACATGTTTTATCTCTAGAATAACTTTCATAAAAGTGAGGATCCTCGATCAACTCACACTCTTTATAGGTTCCAAGAATAGGGGCAAAGAGGGAATAAGAAAGACATGTCCTGTATGTCAAGAAAGATTCATGTGTCGTCCATGATCGTGGACATGACTATTCGAATAGTTTTACACTCTGCAGAGGTTGTACACTTTACCCACACAACACAATCCTGACTTGTTGCCACTACCCGTCGCTAGCGTAGTACACCATTTGGTATACCGACAGGGAGATTGTGACGAGGTCTTTCATTAGACCAAACTTACTGTGCCAAGCCCATTAGGTTTCAACACGGAAGTAACCGCAGTTCATAGTCCGGGCCCCCCTTTTGTGCCGAGGATACTCCTTGCAAGGCAGCTATCCCATCCGCGGCACGGCGATGACGACAATAAGAGTGAACTAACTAATTAACCAACCCAGTGCTCATATAGCATGTGGTTGTACTGTTATCAAGACTTATTAGGCCTCATGTGGCACGGACGACTGATTGCCCCCTTCAACCTGTGAAGGGCAGCCAATCGCTCCTTCAATCCTTGATTCATATGTCGCCCACGCCAACATTCAAATGGTAAGTTTCACCGAGAGTAGAAGAGGATGGAGAAGATCAAGAAGGGCCAACTGGCCTAGCTCAACGTTAAGTTTCACCTGTCAATGACTCAGAGGTCATTCCACAAAGCACCTATAGGGTGATAAGCATGGCTAAGAATTTCTACTCCGCCGGAATTATATACTTCTACTCAGGTGTCAAGTAAATAGGCGACAAGTGGATCAGGGTAATTTGTCAATCAGCACGCTAGCTATGAGAATTAAAATGGCATGCATAAAAAACAATAAAACTCAATGCAATTTTGTAACCATAGGATAAGTATGATAAAATAAGAATGTATACCTTCATTGTTAAGTCCTTCTTCCATAACCTGGTTCTGTCCTTGTCCTTGTCCTAGTTTAGTATCTTCTCATAGTCACTCGTATGTCGGATGCTTGTGTTATTTTTTTAAGACCTATAGTGATTATATATTCACATGCCTTGTATGACATGTGTCTTATAATTTAGTTGTTTAATTAGATTTCTCCATAGCAAATCGGAAACAAATAAATAACAAAACAATAGTAAGTCCAAATAATATCGAAAACAAATTAAGAGTGGATGGATAACAAGATATTGATCAAGATGGAGATTCCGAAATGCGGTAGCATCATAGGGAGGTAAGAGATAGGATTCAACAAAGTGACAGGGTTTATGTTGAAAATGGCTAAGGAAGGTTTGCCAACAAGACTAACATTTCGATATGAATTATATATGATACTACTACTAGTAGTTCCCACTACACATCTCAGCTAAATAAGAAATTACCATATAACAAACACAATGACATCAACACACATGGAATCAAACAAACATATATATTTTAACTACACAAGCACAACATGGCATGATAAAGTTCAAAGTTAACTTTAGATAAATATTTAGATAGAACCTAAATTTTTACAATGGTCAATAGCAGCCAAACATTTACATCAGCTATATGCTAATTAGAAAGAAAGCATTATCTAAGATAACCAAACCATACAAGTCAAGCAATCAAACATCATTCAATAAAATGGATTGGACTGATCTAGGTCTAGACCTAAATCATTACTAAAAGAAAATAGGGTCAATTATATCAAACAAATAACAAGAATCTATACAACAAATAAAAAAATGATGAACAAGTATCCTAAACATCGTATGATTAAGAGTAATAATCAATCAAGAACAAATATTTTTATGGATCCAATATTTATAATGGTTAAGAACAAGCAAAGTATAAACATCAACCATAAACTATTAATAAGTATTTCGATAACAAAAGCCAATACAATGCTATGGAGAAATCTAATTAAACAACTAAATTATAAGACACATGTCATACAAGGCATGTGAATATATAATCACTAGAGGTCTTAAAAAAATAACACAAGCATCCGACATACAAGTGACTATGAGAAGATACTAAACTAGGACATGATCTTAGTAATAAAGAACAACCAATACTAATAACCACAATCAGTTATAATATCACCACCACACAACTCATCTAACATGAAAGGTAAAGAATTCTAAGCATGTGATTAACTATTGCAACAGAGATAAAACACTCACAACACTAACATGAGATACGTCAAGCATATATGAGCAACACAAGTGCAACTATAACACATGGAATATAATAACCCATGAAAGATCACTAGCATGACTTGATGTCTAGACTTAGGCATACCACAAATGCAATAGTAAGATAAACCAGATATGATGCTAAGCTTGGATGATCATCACACGAGATCACAAAATATGGTACTAATAGCATACAACTTGTAACTATGAGATAACCTAGTTGATAACAACTAACCTGAAGATCAAGCACGACATTAGCATACAACACTGCCATGCTAGTTATGATAAACAAGCACATGAAAGCATACTAAGCATGTAGGAAGGTAAACAACTAGATCATCTGATCAGCCAAATCAACATGCGTTAAAGAAGGATGAATAACAAGTGACATGCATTTATATTTAGTCATCCTACACTTGCAAATATATAAAAGGTACACAAGTAAGCATCATACAACACATGGATTGGTACACACGCACGTTATGTAGTCAAGTTATACAATCACAACATTAGGGCATGATATTGATCAAGCATGAAGGAAACCTACTTATTAAAAAATGAGTTCCTAAACTACTACATGTATCCACTAACTAGTCAAGGTTAACCATATCCGTGAACATACGAATATTTTAGCAATCTCATAACCCAGACACAACGAAATGTATTCTACTTTAAGCAATTGCTAACATCGCATGGTAATGAATTAAGGTAAATGGTCACACATGATAATTAACAAGATGAATTAAACTAAGTTATATTTCACAAGAATAAATTATATATAGCAATATAAATCTAAATGATTTCATGAAGCAACTATCCATGAAATCTTGTATAACACACATGTATAAAATAAAAGGAACAACTAGGCAATAATATGTTAAACATCAAGTAACTACAATGGATTTGTTCTCAAACAACAAAGCGTTCCATTTGACATCGAGCATAAAGAAACCATACAACAACATGTACTAAAAATATATGAACATTATTCGTAGACATGGCATGATTTCAAGCCAATAAAACAAACATGCGACATGGATGGTAATGAATATGTAAACCATATCTAAGGTATCACCATGCTATACAAAGTTAAAAACAATAGCCAAGACATGAAGTGTTTCATGACTAGGTAGATAAGTAAATCATCACCTAGATCAATTCTAAAGAGTTATAAGCACGGTGAACATTCACCACAATTATGTAGACATTCAAACCATAAAACAATAAACAGGACCAATCATTATCAAAATAATAATAATAAGATTACACTAACAATGCTCCAAATCAAATCAAAATAATAGCACGCCAAGCATGTATGAGTGATGATAATCATATACACCAATAAACTCCTACACATGAAATAATTATTAAAATAAATAGTACACATAAAAGAGAAATATACCGAGTACCACAAATTATCGCGCGAAAGCCATACGTACAAATATTTTAACAATATAAAACAAGTGTAGAATAAATCTAATGAATCATGTGTTACTCCTAACATTATGAAATAATTAGGAGCGACTCCTAGGCATATCATGAACATACGATAAATAACATGTTTAACAAACATAACAAATATCACCAGTTAGAAAACAATAAAATCAACATTACATCCAATTAACCAAACAAGTAATCTAACAGCTCCATGGGGTTATGAATGTCCTATGGAATATTTCATCTATGGTAAATGAAGTCATATGACGAACGAAAACTAAAGAAAGAAAAATGGGAATACCATCGGATGGCCTCCAGTTCATGGACATGACGGAATTTGCGCGGCCAACTACCATCATAGGATGTTAAGAGATGTCTACAGCATACTACGGATATGATATAGCACACGTACAAAAGGAATTAGGCAGAGGCTCACCAAGCGCGACAAATCAAGGTGATGAACTTGACGAACAGTGTGGACGAACATGTAAAATTGTTCGCGTGTGGTCGACGAAACGAGTTCCTTCTTCTCTGAATGGATTCATGGCATGGAGGAGAAGAACTTGGCGCAAGGGTTTGGATGGATATTTTCTTTTAGATAAAAGGCATACACCCGACTTTATAGATAAAGCCAATACACATAGTAACACAGCCAATATCCAACATCCAAGAAACCACAATAACTCAGGCAAACCAAGAAAAAAAAGTTCGGGTACATGGCTAACCAGCCGGAAAAGGCACGTAGGCCAGACATAGGACTAAACAGGAGACGCCAGGGATTAAGAAACTTCACGTTGACTGCGCGCCAGGGATAAAGCCGTAGCCCGAATCTTGGACACCATAACATCGAAGGCCTCGTGATCAGCATCCCTAGTCAATGATCCCCACTGCTGCAAGAATATTCCAGTTTTAAATAAGCAATCAGCAGGATTAGCTGGGAATATATGCTCGATGGTAAACTTGTTTCTAGTGGTCCACAAAGACGAAAAGATTACTACAAACCCAACCCCAAAAAAACCTTATTGAATTCTCAGATAAACCGTTGACCAAAACCCTAAGATCCTCAAAAGAAGAGGGGTCCCACGACACCTGGAGCCAGGAGCGGATGCAACACCAAATAAACTTAGCCAAGGAGCACCGGAAGAAAATGTGATTCGTGTCTTCAAGATCCCCACACAAGGCGCATCTATCCGAACTCGGGTCGTTCCTTTTCCTAATTTGATCCGCTGCGGGAAGCTTCCCACGAAGAGCTTTCCACAAGAAATTTTGACCTTAGGAGGAATGCGGGCACTCCAAATGCACTTGAACTTGGAAGTAGGAGAGACCAAAATCGGTTTAGCGTACAAGGATTTGACCAAAAACGACCAGAAGCAGAATGGGGCCAGACCATCGACTCCTCATCCTCCGAGAGTAGAGGGAAGCAAGCAGTAAGACGATGCCAATCTTCCAACTCTTCAGGAGAAAGCGTCCTACGAAGGTCCAAGTCCCAATTATTTGCCGAGAGCTCGGAGATTGAGATCTCCAGGTTAGGACAATAGGAAAACAAAACCGGGAGTGTCACCGCCAAGGTGGCCTCCCCACACCACCAATATAACCAAAAGCACATAGATTTACTATTCCTGACAACAAATTTGACCAGCGACTGAAAAGACGGACGGACTTTAACAAGGTCACGCCAGAAATGAGAGTCGCCAGAGGCCGGAGCAAACATGGGGCTGGACTCAGGAAATTTTTAGCTTTGAGAATACTAAGCCATAGCGGGGCCTTCGTGGTGGACATGATTTCCACCACCACTTGATGATGAGGCATTTGTTCATGATCGCAGTGTTAATAATGCCCAACCCCCCAAGGTTTTTGGGTCTGCAAATGAGCTTCCATTTCACCAATCAATATTTATGCTTGTTATCCGCCGAATTCCGGTAAAAGGCACCCCTGTGCTTGTCAAACCCAGTGTAAGTCCCTCCCGAAAGGAGGTAGAAGCCCATCAAGAACATGGGGAGAGAGGAGAGGCAAGCATTGATTAAGGCAACCTTGCCAGCTTGGGTGTTATAGCGGCCTCTCCAAGGCAGCACCCGGTTGGCCACTTTCGAAACGATCGGGGCGAAATCTCTAGACAGCAGCTTGTGGGAGGAGATCGGGAGGCCAAGGTATTTGAAAGGAAAGGAGCTCAGGGAACAGTTTACTAAATGAGCAACTCTAAGAGCCTCAGCGTCCAACACCCCAGTAACAATAACTTCACTCTTGGCAAAATTTATTTTGAGCCCAGAGAGAGCTTCGAAGCAGAGAAGGAATTTCAAGTGAGCCACGCTATCATCGTTAAGTTCCACCCAAATGATGGTATCATCCGCATACTGGAGGTGAGATATGCCATTAGGAGCAAGATGAGAGCTGACAGGGGTAATATGGCCAGCAGCCGCAGCCCTCATCAGGATGTGTGAGAGTCAGCCACAAAGTTAAAGAGAAGGCGGGAAGCCGAGTCACCCTGCCTCAGGCCCCTGTCGTTGGCGAAAAAATTACTGATATTCCCGTTAACTGACACCACAGTGTGGCCACCCATGACCAGCTGCATAAGTCTGTGCACCACATCCCCATCAAAGCCTTTTGCCAGTAAAACCTGATGAAGAAAGGACCAACTTACCGAATCGTAGGCTTTATCAAAATCAAGCTTAAGGATCACCGCTCTACTGCCACAAACCCGAAGGTCATGAACGATCTCGTGCAAGCATAGGAAGCCATCTAAGATGAACCTGCCCTTGACAAAGGCCGATTGGAAAGGGCTGAGGGTACGGTGAGCGATGGGGGACAGCCTGGTAGCAAAGCCTTTTGCTGGAAATTTAGCGAAGTTATTGATAAGGGCGATAGGTCTAAACTGAGAGATCTTGTCAGCCCCTTTAACTTTAGGAATGAGAGTGAGAACAGCGTAATTTAGACGAGAAATGTCCATGGTTCCCAGCCAGAAACCTTGGATGATAGCAAGGACGAGGCCCCGAAGCTGAGGCCAGAATTGCCTAAAGAAGGGGATGGAGAATCCGTCAGGGCCCGAGGCCGATTGGTGTTAGCAGAACGGATAGAATCAAAAATCTCCTCATCAGAAGGGGGAATAAATAGAGCCTCATTTTTGTCGTTGGAAACCTACTCCTGGACCAGCTAGAAAGAATGAGCCAGCCTGAACCCAACCTCGGGTTTGGCAGAAAGGAGGGAGGAGAAAAATTCAACTATGTGGGACACAATCTGGTTGTGATCAGTTACCCTGGTATTATTGATGATGAGACTGTCAATCAAACATCGATGGCGTCTCCCATTAGCAATGGCAAAGAAATATGCGGTGGGCGAATCACCTTTCCAAGTCTAGTTGATGGTACCTCTTTGCCTCCAATACACCTCAGTCTGGCGGTGTAAAGCCAATAAGGCCTCCTCAAGCGAATAACGGGTCTACCATTCATGAGTAGAAAGGCCAGGGCCATTAGCCTGCGAATCAAGAGAGACAATTTGGGCCAAAAGGCGGGCCTTGTCACGAAGAGAATCGGCGGCATGGTTCTTGGCCCATCCATGAAGAAATTTATGCAAGAAATACGAACGCCAATCATCCATGGGACCAAAGGAACGACGGTCAGACGCCAAGAAGGAGATGATTTCAGACGAGAGCATCTCAGAAAAGCCATCAACGAGCAGCCACGAAGCATCGAATTGGAACCTTGGGGAGGAAACGGTGCGGATCCCATCATCGAGAACAAGAGGAGCGTGATCAGATCACACAATAGATAGAGCTCGAAGAGAGGCTCGCGGAAACAGGGAGTCCCAGCGGGGCATATGAACATGCGGTCCAGGATAGATCTGATAGGGGAAGACTGATGATTTGTCCAGGTGAAGAGGGCACCAACCCTAGGCACTTCACGAATGGCAGTGTCATGGATGAAAGCGTTAAAAGCGTCCGCCAGCGGCCAGGAAAAATTAGGTGAATTTTTGTCCAAGGGGGAACGCATCAAGTTGAAATCACCACCAATAAGCAAGGGAAGATCACATGACTCAATCTTATTAGCAACCTCATCCAAGGACAAGTGGGAAAGAGAGTGGTCAGCCGGACCATAAACAACCATTACTTCCCAGAGAACGTTTAGGGTGTGGTGAGACACGACAGTGCTAGCCCAAAAAATCCCATGATCGAAAGCAACAAAATCAAACATGTATCATTTAGTACCAATAAGGATGCCGCCAGAGTGGCCCGAGGAGGCCAAAAAGTTCCAATCGAATCTGTCAATCCCCACCAGAGTTCATGGGGGGAGAAATAAGTTTTTAACGTTTCAACGAGACCAATGATGTCAATATTATCGCTCCGAACAAGGTCTTTCAGCTGGTCTCTTCGCCCCCTAGCGCCGAAACCCCTTATGTTCCAAAAGAGAGCTTTCATTGAAAGGAAAGATTTTTAATGCGAAGACTCGACCTGCATGGGGCAATGCAGGATTTAGCATGTTTGTCCGCCCCGCACCGAGGTGTAGCAGAAGACACCTGAACCCTATCAGATGCCTCTGTGACCCCACTGGCCGCAACCGGTGTGGGCCCAGCCATAGCGGTCGCGTCCTTGTCCCTGGCAATGTCAGCCTGGGCCACTTCATTGGCTTGCACCATAACCAACAAGGCAGAGGGAGAGCCTAAACTAGGATCAAAAGAGATACCCACGTCCGATAAAATATGCAGAAGATGATCATTGGAATGCGACGGAAGCACTAAACGAATAGGAGAAGTACTAGGGATTGAGGGGGTAGACGGGCGGGGAGGATTACCTGAAGGGGGGAGGTCTCTGACTGCAGCGCACCGCGCCGCCCGATCGGCCACCCGCTCGCGGTTGTTGGAGATCCGGTCGCTCTTGCGGGCAATGGAGGCGGGGGAGCGCACCGGCGTGGGGCCAGCACGGCACGGGGAAGCCGCCGCAGAGGAAGGGCCTGAGGCCGCTCCTAGATCGGCGTCGAGCCTGTGACACATCCCAGCCACAGACTGCTTAGAGCCCTCCAAGGCCCTGCTGCGAGCGAAAAACTTCTTGACAGAGGATTTCTTCTTCTTCTTGGACACGGGGCCAGCAGGGGGAAGATCTTCGATCCCAGAGAGAGAGGGCAAGGCCGGGCGAGCTGGTATATTAGAGCAGACGCCGGATAAAGGAGTGCCCTGCATCCCATCGGAAGCAGCAAACCCCGCTACCACGCTGCCAGCCTCATCCTTGTTCCCACCCTTCGCCGGAGCATTCTCCTTAAGCAGGTCACGATCTTCAGAGGTCAGGCCGTCCCACTCGGACTGCATGAAATGATGTTCAACACCAGGATTCGAGTCATCGAGAAGCCCATCATCGTCCTTGTCCGAGGCCGACCGAGGGGGGGAGGCAGCAAGGCTGGATTGACCGCACCCTCAACCCACACCCTGAGCCAGAAGCCAGCAGCAGACGGGAAGACATCCACTGCTCTATGGATGCATATAGGATCCACACACTAGACACGCAGGCAGGCAGGCCCCAGGACAAGCAAAGACATCAGATCCACCTCAATAGGCTTGCCAATCAGGACTCCAAAAGCTATGAGGAAGGATTGGGATCGAAGCGGGGGTGGAACATCATCAACGAGGACCCAAACATCAGACAACGGAGAGATTGGTTTTGATCCATTGGAAGCGGCCTTCACAAAGACAACGAGCTGATTCAGAGGGAGCAAGAAGCTGGAACAAGACGAGATCATCCTTAAACTTTCTTTGGAGGGGAAGGTGGCAGAAAACTCAAACTCCGACAGTAGGCGGATCTGCCAGTCCCAGCCGCCATCGTCCCAAAGGTGAAGCTCATCGAGGAGAATCTGTGGTGAGATTAACTTGTCTTTGACAAAAATAATACCAGCACTAGAAAGGGCAGGGATGGGAGAAACTTGGGGGATGTCTCTATCAAGTGCGAAGAAGGCGCAACCAGGAAGGCCAGAGCCATAGTGCACGAAAGCCGGAGGCTTGATGCAGTTCTGGCAGTCGACGGTGAGATGGTCGTCCTCCCTACATATGAGGCAGAACGGAGGGTTTTGGCAGTGAGACTGGAAATGACCCGGGCGGTGGCAGGCGAAGCATTTGAGGTGGGATTAGCCACATGGGTGGGGGGAGGGGCACGCGATGGGACAGGAAACAGGAGAGGAAGAATGCCGTCCTTGCTGGGACCAGAGGCAGATCCCGATCCACCAGAGAAAGGGCGACGACCCGGCGCCCCACAGGAGCCACAGGGACCAAACCGACCAGGACCAGCAGCCGAGGCCGCCGGAGGCTGGCCCAGGGCCCATGCCGGAGCCGTTGCACTGCAGGAAGGGGGACGCGAGGGCGGGCCAGAAGACCCAGCCTTATCCGCCACAGACGCAGCCTCCCAAGGGTCCGAGGGGCGCAGCGAGGAGCTGCCAGAAGGAGTAGTGGGCCAGGCCGCCACAGATCCAGAGCCATGGGACACCGACCCGCCGAGCTCTGCCGCATCACCCAGCCCGCGCGACACCAGGCCCGTGCCAATCATTGAACTTTCTGAAATATTAATCTTGAATGGATATTAGTTCAATGAGCTATATGTTGTTATGAATTGCCAAAACCACTCGGGATTTGTTGCACTTTCAGCGGTACATGTCCACGATGAACTCACGGACCGCCTCAGCTGATTTGTGCCCTGCCTTGGGAGGCAGGGTGGCCGCGGCGCCTCACCCTCCGCACCGGCGCCCACGGGTGCTTCCCCTTTCCTAGCCGCTTGAGCTGACGGCGGCCGCCGCAGGAGAGCGCTCGCGCCCCCGGGGCGGCACCTTGGGTGTCGCGGTAGTTGCGCGAGGGTGGCCTCTCCTCCTCACCATCATCACAGAAATCGGCTTGGATCATGGAGTTGGAGGAAGGAGTCAGAGGAAGAAGGTAGGCCGGGGGTCCTTCCCTCTCGTCTTTATAGCACAAGGAGCACTCTGCGCCTCTTCGCCTTCAGCGGGACAAGGAAGGCAATGATGGTCTCGCGCCGCATGCTGGCAGATGTTATGTCAGCCTGTCAGCCGGGGTGGTTGCCAAGGCGTCGTGGGAGAAGTGGGGGCGCCCCACGTTCCATCATGCGCCATGGGCTAAGCCTGGCCTGCAGGAGGTTGGTTCCCGCGCCATCTCGCCCCTTGAAAAGTGGAGACATGCGTGACGTGGGCCTCGGGGCTACTGTTGGGCCCGTGGGACTGGGGCACCCAGGCCCGTCTACCTTCGGCCCAGGATGCGGCATGTGTCGAGGGCCCAGCGGATGGCCCACCAGCAAGCTTCACGAGCAAGACTCCTCGCGAGGCCCTTGCCTAGCGAGGCCCACATCAGTAGGCATCCCAAGTGGACCGGAAGGTGCCCCCAGGAGCCTCGCGAGGCCCTCTCGTGAGGCGGCTTCCCGAGGCCCCCTCCCGGAGGCGAACAAGTCAGGGGCTGCTCAACCCGGTCGCGCGACCATGAGTCCTCACTTGGATGATGCACGCGGCGACGAACGATGCCAGAGGCCATGCCAGCAGGCGCGGATGAGGAGGCTTTCCCCTTTTATGCTAAGGGAGCAAGGCCAGCATGCTAGTTCCCAAAGCAGCCCCCAAAGGTTGCCCGATTGATGCAAGAAGACCAAGACGACGGGCGCGCAGGGCGGAGGTCATCACCGAGCCCACCGGCGCATCATGGATAGTGACTTTGCAGGCGAAGACCAACTTTCGTCAGGATAGACTGCGCCCCTGTCCCCCTTCAAAATGACCATTGTGTGGCAACCCATCCCGCCAATGTTTTCGGAGAAGAGGACCAAGGCAGATATAAAAAGGAGGGCATGGTGTTGCCGTAGATGAGGTCGAGCACTTGAGCCTCCACCCATGTATTCTCGCCCATGCACCAGTGTAATCCAACAACCAAGCAGGAGTAGGGTTTTACACCGCAAGGTGGCCGGAACCTGGCTAACTATTGTGTAACATGGGGTCGTCGTAGCTTCGTCATGGTTCGCAGCAGGAGAGGGTAAGGCGATAGGAACGAGCACACCCTAGAGTTCAAACCTTTGGGTCCCTGGAGCCCCGATTCCGACAAACAAAAACAAAGCCATTAGTTCCAAACAAGCTGGGGTAGGCTAGAGGTGAAACTCATAAGATCTCGTGACCAACTCATGGTTCTGGCACGAGTTATTTACGCAAAACCATCACAATTGGGGCTAGGGTAACAACTTGGTACCACATTTGTGGCAGGGCACAAGAAACCACCAACTCTGCACCTAACCGATAACACGGAGCACTGATCATCGAATTTACTCACGAAAACAGCCGTTCTGATCGGCTAGGCCCACTTGTCGGGCTCACGTGGTGAAGACAAAAAAATTAAACAACTGATGTGGCAAATGAGACACGGGCCCCACCTGTCAATGACTAGACGCTCATCTTCTTCACGTATCTTTTCTACGGGGCATTCCATCGAGCAGCTTCTGGGCGGCTGGACACTTGGTCAACTCTTTCGTTTTCCCAATCTCGATCGTGCTAGTCGCCGATCCTGTTGAACCATGCCTACGGGAGCACGGGCAATGCCTTAACTTGGCAGGATCCCCGCCCGGACGGACATAGCGAGGGCCGGCAGCGCCTCATCCAAACAGAAGCCCCACCCGGCCAGCTCCGCGGCAGGGCAGGCACAAGGCATCTGTAGCGGAGCTCGTGCTAGTGCGTTGCTCCCGAAGGAATCACGTCGCGCGGTCCGCACGGCCTGGCCAGCTTGGCACTGTCATGTGGCCATCAAATCAGTGTCTCTGTGTAGCGTTCGTGTGTATTCTTTCTCGCCGGAAATAGAGCCGCTACCCTCTAGCAATCCATCGGACGTGTACGCATGCATGTGTTTTTTGCTTGAAGGAATACATCCAGCAATACTGGCCTCCCAATTTCTGCACTGAGCTCTCTGCCTTCTGTCGAACAACATAGGGCGTGTTTGGTTCAAGTTGTGAACAGTTCCTGCATCGCATACACTTCTCAACCCAGCCCGGTTGAGCAAAAACAGGCCCTAATGCGCCATCTGCAAGTTGTTTGGTTGCCTACATGTAGTGTCCCTGCATTAGGTAATACGCGAGTGCACTTTGTTTGGTTGCCTGCATTGGCCCAAGCAGCACATGAACACGGCGTTTGGTTGCATATGGTGTACATGGTGTGCTTACCTTGTATCCTAGTTGGTGAGCTTACCCACAATGATCACACCTAGCACACCAGCGCCACAACATAGCAATGGCCATGAATTGGACGAAGATGATGAAATTCTTCAGCTTCAGCCAAAACTGACGATCCACCTTAGCGCCTTCCACTTTGACACCTCCAACCTTGCCACTATCAACACCGCTGCCTCCGTGCTTTCGAACCCAGTCGGAGTAAGCTTGTTCTGCTGTCTGCCTAGTATTGAATCATCTATGGCTGCTATTGCTATAAGATTCCACTTATGCATTGGCTTCTTCCCATGAACTGTAAACCCCTGGAGCCTTACCGATGAACACGGCATACCACTTACCCTAGCAATGCACAAGAGCAAGAGTTGAAGCAGCAAATCAATGGAGCACACAAGTAGCAAGCAAAGCAGCACACAAACAACAATGGAGCAGAAGAGAAGAAGTAAAGCACGCATGATCATATGGCATAGCAAGTTCCACCTAGCACTACCTTGGTGTTAACCTACCACCACATCCAAAAGAGGGTGTCGTCCTACCACCGCAAGTTAACCATCAGCGGGAGGGGTTAGTATATACCACCTCACCAAAATATACAGACCATCAAATAGTTTTTCAGCCCTAGCTACACAAAATGTACGTCGTCATCATCGTCGTCGTCACCACCGCCATCGCCGTCAGGGATCATGCACGCTCATAGGCAGCACTACTCTAGTAGTCTTGCCCAGCCAGCTCCTGAGCCACAGCACCATGTGAGCGTCTGCCATGGCAACGAACCCAACACCCTGGGCCATGTTGTCAAGCAGGAGGCTGAGAGCTGCCATGAGAGCCTCGTCGCTGAAGCCACCCTGGGTCATGACAGCACCATACAGGTCAGGGTGGACGTCGAGGGGCTTGCACTCCCTGATGGTTGCTGCCACCTCCTTCACCGCCTCAGTCATGCTGCAAAAGACATTGATCTCCTCCTCCATCAGGCCTCCTCTCTTCATCTTCCTATCATGGACGGGGTCAAATGGCTTGTCGAAGGGCTTCATGAAGGGCTTGTCAGGGCCGTCAAGGACCTCGATATCCGGGGTCCCGGGGAAGTCTGGCATGGGAGAACCAAGAGGCTCCCCCGAGCCCATGGCATGCTTCCCAGTTGCCAGCCCGAAAGAGAAGATGTGTTGCATCTGGTTGTAATTCTGTACAGCACTAACTTGACGAACTATCGTTGTGGTTTTGATGCGTAGGTAAGAACGGTTCTTGCTCAACCCATAGCAGCCACGTAAAATTTGCAACAGCAAAGTAGAGGACGTCTAACTTGTTTTTGCAGGGCATGTTGTGGTGTGATATGGTCAAGACGGGATGCTATATTTTATTGTATGAGATGATCATGTTTTGTAACCGAAGTTATCGGCAACTAGTAGGAGCCATATGGTTGTCGCTTTATTGTATGAAATGCAAACGCCCTGTAATTGCTTTACTTTATCACTAAGCGGTAGCGATAGTCGTAGAAGCAATAGATGGCGTAACGACAATGATGCTACGATGGAGATCAAGGTGTCGCGCCGGTGACGATGGTGATCACGACGGTGCTTCAGAGATGGAGATCACAAGCACAATATGATGATGGCCATATCATATCACTTATATTGATTGCATGTGATGTTTATCCTTTATGCATCTTATCTTGCTTTGATTGACGGTAGCATTTTAAGATGATCTCTCACTAAATTATCAAGAAGTGTTCTCCCTGAGTATGCACCATTGCGAAAGTTCTTCGTGCTGAGACACCACGTGATGATCGGGTGTGATAGGCTCTACGTTCAAATACAACGGGTGCAAAACAGTTGCACACGCAGAATACTTAGGTTAAACTTGACGAGCCTAGCATATAAAGATATGGCCTCGGAACACGGAGACCGAAAGGTCGAACGTGAATCATATAGCAGATATGATCAACATAGAGATGTTCACCATTGAAACTACTCCATCTCACATGATGATCGGACATGGTTTAGTTGATTTGGATCACGTGATCACTTAGATGACTAGAGAGATGTCTGTCTAAGTGGGAGTTCTTAAGTAGTATGATTAATTGAACTTAAATTTATCATGAACTTAGTACCTGATAGTATTTTGCTTGTCTATGTTTGTTGTAGATAGATGGCTCGTGTTGTTGTTCCGTTGAATTTTAATGCGTTCCTTGAGAAAGCTAAGTTGAAAGATGATGGTAGCAATTACACGGACTGGGTCCGTAACCTGAGGATTATCCTCATTGCTGCACAGAAGAATTACATCCTGGAAGCACCGCTGGGTGCCAGGCCTGCTACAGATGCAACTGACGACGTTAAGAACGTCTGGCAGAGCAAAGCTGATGACTACTCGATAGTTCAGTGTGCCATGCTTTACGGCTTGGAACGGGGTCTTCAACGACGTTTTGAACGTCATGGAGCATATGAGATGTTCCAGGAGTTGAAGTTAATATTTCAAGCAAATGCCCGGATTGAGAGATATGAAGTCTCCAATAAGTTCTATAGCTACAAGATGGAGGAGAATAGTTCTGTCAGTGAACACATACTCAAAATGTCTGGGTATAATAATCACTTGATTCAACTGGGAGTTAATCTTCCTGATGATAGTGTCATTGACAGAATTCTTCAATCACTGCCACCAAGCTACAAGAGCTTCGTGATGAACTATAATATGCAAGGGATGGACAAGACTATTCCCAAGCTCTTCGCAATGCTAAAGGTTGCGGAGGTAGAAATCAAGAAGGAGCATCAAGTGTTGATGGTCAATAAGACCACCAGTTTCAAGAAAAAGGGCAAAGGGAAGAAGAAGGGGAACTTCAAGAAGAACAGCAAACAAGTTGCTGCTCAAGAGAAGAAACCCAAGTCTGGACCTAAGCCTGAGACTGAGTGCTTCTACTGCAAGCAGACTGGACACTGGAAGCGGAACTGCCCCAAGTATTTGGCGGATAAGAAGGATGGCAAAGTGAACAAAGGTATATGTGATATACATGTTATTGATGTGTACCTTACTAATGCTCGCAGTAATACCTGGGTATTTGATACTGGTTCTGTTGCTAATATTTGCAACTCGAAACAGGGACTACGGATTAAGCGAAGATTGGCTAAGGACGAGGTGACGATGCGCGTGGGAAATGGTTCCAAAGTCGATGTGATCGCGGTCGGCACGCTACCTCTACATCTACCATCGGGATTAGTTTTAGACCTAAATAATTGTTATTTGGTGCCAGCGTTGAGCATGAACATTATATCTGGATCTTGTTTGATGCGAGACGGTTATTCATTTAAATCAGAGAATAATGGTTGTTCTATTTATATGAGTAATATCTTTTATGGTCATGCACCCTTGAAGAATGGTCTATTTTTATTGAATCTCGATAGTAGTGATACACATATTCATATGTTGAAGCCAAAAGATGCAGAGTTGATAATGATAGTGCAACTTATTTGTGGCACTGCCATTTAGGTCATATCGGTGTAAAGCGCATGAAGAAACTCCATACTGATGGACTTCTGGAATCACTTGATTATGAATCACTTGGTACTTGCGAACCGTGCCTCATGGGCAAGATGACTAAAACGCCGTTCTCCGGAACTATGCAGCGAGCAACTGATTTATTGGAAATCATACATACTGCTATATGTGGTCCAATGAATATAGAGGCTCGTGGTGGGTATCGTTATTTTCTCACCTTCACAAATGATTTGAGCAGATATGGGTATATCTACTTGATGAAACACAAGTCTGAAACATTTGAAAAGTTCAAAGAATTTCAGAGTGAAGTGGAAAATCATCGTAACAAGAAAATAAAATTTCTACGATCTGATCGTGGAGGAGAATATTTGAGTTACGAGTTTGGTTTACATTTGAAACAATGCGGAATAGTTTCGCAACTCACGCCAGCCAGAACACCACAACAAAATGGCGTGTCCGAACGTCGTAAACGTACTTTACTAGATATGGTGCGATCTATGATGTCTCTTACTGATTTACCACTATCGTTTTGGGGTTATGCTTTAGAGACGGCTGCATTCACGTTAAATAGGGCACCATCAAAATCCGTTGAGACGACGCCTTATGAACTGTGGTTTGGCAAGAAACCAAAGTTGTCGTTTCTTAAAGTTTGGGGCTGCGATGCTTATGTGAAGAAACTTCAACCAGATAAGCTCGAACCCAAATCGGAGAAATGTGTCTTCATAGGATACCCAAAAGAGACTATTGGGTACACCTTCTATCACAGATCTGAGGGCAAGATTTGCGTTGCTAAATTCGGATCCTTTCTAGAGAAGGAGTTTCTCTCGAAAGAAGTGAGTGGGAGGAAATTAAAACTTGATGAGGTAACTGTACCTGCTCCCTTATTGGAAATTAGTTCATCACAAGAACCGGTTCCTGTGACAACTACACCAATTAGTGAGGAAGCTAATGATATTGATCATGAAACTTCAGATCAAGTTTCTACTGAACCTCGTAGGTCTACCAGAGTAAGATCCGCACCAGAGTGGTATGGTAATCCTATTCTGGAAGTCATGTTACTTGACCATGACGAACCTACGAACTATGAGGAAGCGATGATGAGCCCAGATTCCGCAAAATGGCTTGAAGCCATGAAATCTGAGATGGGATCCATGTATGAGAACAAAGTATGGACTTTGGTTAACTTGCCCGATGATCAGCAAGCCATTGAGAATAAATGGATCTTCAAGAAGAAGACTGACGCTGATGGTAATGTAACTGTCTACAAAGCTCGACTTGTTGCGAAAGGTTTTCGACAAGTTCAAGGAGTTGACTACGATGAGACTTTCTCACCCGTAGCGATGCTTAAGTCTGTCCGAATCATGTTAGCAATCGCCGCGTTTTATGATTATGAAATTTGGCAAATGGATGTCAAAACTGCATTCCTGAATGGATTTCTGGAAGAAGAGTTGTATATGATGCACCCGGAAGGTTTTGTCGATCCAAAAGGTGCTAACAAAGTGTGCAAGCTCCAGCGATCCATTTATGGACTGGTGCAAGCATCTCGGAGTTGTAATAAACGCTTTGATAGTGTGATCAAAGCATATGGTTTTATACAGACTTTTGGAGAAGCCTGTATTTACAAGAAAGTGAGTGGGAGCTCTGTAGCATTTCTGATATTATATGTAGATGACATATTGTTAATTGGAAATGATATAGAACTTCTGGATAGCATAAAGGGATACTTGAATAAAAGTTTTTCAATGAAAGACCTCGGTGAAGCTGCTTACATATTGGGCATCAAGATCTATAGAGATAGATCAAGACACTTAATTGGACTTTCACAAAGCACATACCTTGATAAAGTTTTGAAAAAGTTCAAAATGAATCAGGCAAAGAAAGGGTTCTTGCCTGTATTACAAGGTGTGAAGTTGAGTCAGACTCAATGCCCGACCACAGCAGAAGATAGAGAGAAAATGAAAGATGTTCCCTATGCTTCAGCCATAGGCTCTATCATGTATGCAATGCTGTGTACCAGACCTGACGTATGCTTAGCAATAAGCTTAGCAGGTAGGTACCAAAGTAATCCAGGAGTGGATCACTAGACAGCGGTCAAGAACATCCTGAAATACCTGAAAAGGACTAAGGATATGTTTCTCGTTTATGGAGGTGACAAAGAGCTAGTCGTAAATGGTTACGTCGATGCAAGCTTTGACACTGATCCGGACGATTCTAAATCGCAAACCGGATACGTGTTTTTATTAAACGGCGGAGTTGTAAGTTGGTGCAGTTCTAAACAAAGCGTCGTGTCGGGATCTACATGCGAAGCGGAGTACATAGCTGCTTCGGAAGCAGCAAATGAAGGAGTTTGGATGAAGGAGTTCATTTCCGATCTAGGTGTCATACCTAGTGCATCGGGACCAATGAAGATCTTCTGTGACAATATTGGTGCAATTGCCTTGGCAAAGGAATCCAGATTTCACAAGAGGACCAAGCATATCAAGAGACGCTTCAATTCCATCCGGGACCAAGTCCAGGTGGGAGACATAGAGATTTGCAAGATACATACGGATCTGAATGTTGCAGACCCGTTGACTAAGCCTCTTCCACGAGCAAAACATGATCAGCACCAAGACTCCATGGGTGTTAGAATCATTACTGTGTAATCTAGATTATTGACTCTAGTGCAAGTGGGAGACTGAAGGAAATATGCCCTAGAGGCAATAATAAAGTTATTATTTATTTCCTCATATCATGATAAATGTTTATTATTCATGCTAGAATTGTATTACCCGGAAACATGATACACGTGTGAATACATAGACAAACATAATGTCACTAGTATGCCTCTACTTGACTAGCTCATTAATCAAAGATGGTTATGTTTCCTAACCATAGACATGTGTTGTCATTTGATTAACGGGATCACATCATTAGGAGAATGATGTGATTGACTTGACCCATTCCGTTAGCCTAGCACTTGATCATTTAGTATGTTGCTATTGCTTTCTTCATGACTTATACAAAGTTCCTACAACTATGAGATTATGCAACTCCTGTTTACCGGAGGAACACTTTGTGTGCTACCAAACATCACAATGTAACTGGGTGATTATAAAGGAGCTCTATAGGTGTCTCCAAAGGTACATGTTGAGTTGGCGTATTTCGAGATTAGGTTTTGTCACTCCGATTGTCGGAGAGGTATCTCTGGGCCCTCTCGGTAATGCACATCACTATAAGCCATGCAATCAATGTAGCTAATGAGTTAGTTACGGAATGATGCATTACGTAACGAGTAAAGAGACTTTCCGGTAACGAGATTGAACTAGGTATTGGATACCGACGATCGAATCTCGGGCAAGTAACATACCGATGACAAAGGGAACAACGTATGTTGTTATGCGGTTTGACCGATAAAGATCTTCGTAGAATATGTAGGAGCCAATATGAGTATCCAGGTTCCGCTATTGGTTATTGACCGGAAACAGTTCTAGGTCATGTCTACATAGTTCTCGAACCCGCAGGGTCCGCACGCTTAACGTTACGATGACAGTTTTATTATGAATTTATAAGTTTTGATGTACCGAAGATTGTTCGGAGTCCCGGATGTGATCATGGACATGACGAGGAGTCTCGAAATGGTCGAGACATAAATATTGATATATTGGACGACTATATTCGGACACCGAAAGTGTTCCGGGTGATTTCGGAGAAAACCGGAGTGCTGGAGGGGTTACCGGAACCCCCCGGGGAAGTATTGGGCCTTAGTGGGCCTGAGGGGAGAGAGAGAGGGCAGCAACCCAGGAGGTGGCGCCCCCCTCCCCCCCATGGGGAGTCCGAATTGGACTATGGGAGGGGGGCGCGGCCCCTCTTTCCCTCTCCCTCTCCCTCTCTTTCCTTCCCCCTTCCTCCTTCCTAGTGGGACTAGGAAAGGGGAGTCCTACTCCCACTAGGAGGACTCCCCCCTCCTTGGCGCGCCCCCTAGGGCCGGCCGGCCTCCCCCCTTGCTCCTTTATATACGGGGGCAGGGGGCACCCCAAGACACACAAGTTGATCTTCGTGATTGTTCCTTAGCCCTGTGCGGTTCCCCCTCCACCATATTCCACCTCGGTCATATCGTTGTGTTGCTTAGGCGAAGCCCTGTGTCGGTAGAACATCATCATCGTCACCACGCCGTCGTGCTGACGGAACTCATCCCCGACACCCTGCTAGATCGGAGTCCGGGGATCGTCATCGAGCTGAACGTGTGCTGAACTCGGAGGTGCCGTACGTTCGGTACTCGGATCGGTCGGATCGTGAAGACGTACGACTACATCAACCGCGTTGTCATAACGCTTCCACTTATGGTCTACGAGGGTACGTGGACAACACTCACCCCTCTCGTTGTTATGCATCACCATGATCTTGCGTGTGCGTAGGAATTTTTTTGAAATTACTACGTTCCCCAACAACCCCGGGGGCTCCTCCCGGAGGGGAGCCCCCTCCCACGCACCAGTGGAAGCACCATGCTCCGCGCTGGCTGACGACACTGCCGAGGAGTGGCTATGCCCATACACATACGGAAGCACTATGCTCCGCGCTGGTGATAAACAACTGAGGGCGGCCCACGGCCGTATCAACCTCAGGGAGCCCGGAGCTCAGTGTCCGGCATCGTTGCAACACCTCCCCTTGGGAGTGCCGCGCGAGGGGGCTGGACACGGGGGTTGCACCCGGGCCACGCCCGAGCGCACGCCACCCGGCCAGGTCCCTCGGACCTGGTCGTCGCGCGCCCCTCCCCGAGCGGAGCCAAGGTATGAAAACTCGTTTGCACGTCAAGGGGGACTTCTGAGCATCGCGACTCGGGAGCCTAACTTGCCACGTAGCCCCTCACTCCTTAGTCCCGTCCTGGTTTCCGGTCGGGGCTAACGGCGGCTGAGGTATGCGCGGGGCCAGGCCCTGCCGACGTAGAACGACAAATCCACTCCTATGCCTCCCTTCCCTACTTGATGTTTGCGCGTCAAGGGGGACTCCTGAGCATCGCGACTCGGGAGCCTAACTTGCCACGTAGCCCCTCACTCCTTAGTCCCGTCCTGGTTTCCGGTCGGGGCTAACGGCGGCTAAGGTATGCACGGGGCCGGGCCCTGACGACGTAGAACACAAGCAAATAGGAGGGGAAATGCAAATTCTAGGGAATTCAAAAGCAAATATTACATGCCATAGGTTGTTTCACAACGACAAACACAAGTTTAAACGCCTCCATGAGGCATAGTGCATGTTGCAGGAATTAAACAGGACAGAAGCCGCGAAGGGATCACTTTCCAGTGGCGCCGCCGCCTGTGGTGGAGTCACGCTGGGCGGCTCCACCTCGTGAGGCCGTGGAGCTGGCGGCATCGCGCCCGGGCAAGGTGCTGAAGGCGCGGAACCTCCCCAGCAAAGCCTCGGCTCGGCCTTTCACGACCTCAGCAGCAGCAGCGGCAAGGTCGCCGCTCACAGGTTCCAGCAGGCTGTCGAGGGCGACGTTGGGGTCGCGAAGGTAGACGTGGCTGAGGACACGCGTCAGTGCTGCAGAAGACAGGGCACGCGCCTCGGCCTCGGCCGTAGGACCAAGGCCGTCCGCGACATCTTCAAGCGCACGGACCAGGAAGGGAAGCAGCTCGGCGGGGCCGTCCTCTGCGCCAGCCAACAGCTTCTCTAAGCCGCCCTCATAAAGCGTCTTCAGCGCGGCGCGAGCTTTCTCCTCCAGCTTGGCGAAGGCCACTCGATCCTCGGCCAGGACCTTTGCCTTGCCGTCTAGCTCGGCCCTCTTCGCCTTTAGCGCCTGCTCCAGCGTCTCCGACCGGCCGCGACGGTCGTCAAGCTCGGTGCCCCGGTCCCTGACGGCAGCTTCCCGAGCCTTCATCTCCTCCTCCTCCTGGCGGCTGCGGACCTCCTTCGCAAGCTCGTCACGCAGGCCTTGAAGCTCGTCCTCCAGCGCCTTGCAGCGGCCCAGGGCATCCGCAGCGTCACCCAAGGCAGCGTCGCGAGCGGCCTTGGCCTGGGAGGTGGCTTGCTTCTCCTCATCGGAGGCAGACACGGCCTGGCTCAGCGCCGCTCGGACGAAGGCAGCGGAGCGGGCCCAGCCAGAGGCTAGCTCCAAGCTCCCGGCCATCAGGCGGGGGTCCGCGCTCCGAAGATCCTCCCGCAACCGGCTCAGTTCGTTGGCAGCCCGGTCCAGGACAGCGGAGGAGTCGGAAGAGACAAGAGCCGGTGGAATAGGCGGGGAGGACGGCAGCGTGATCACGGCTTGGGAGGAAGGAACCCCCTGGGCCTTGGCCACCCCGACGACAGCATCAAGCGCAGGCACCTCCAGGGTCAGCGGGGCCACGGGGTCTGACTCCTCGCCAGAGCGTCCCTGCTGGCCTCGCGAAGACGATCGGGCAGGAGAGGCGCGAGCCTCGCTGCCTCCATTCCCCACAGATGAAGGCGCTGCCCCGGCAGATGAACTCGCCCCAAGCAGGGTCGCCGAGGACCCTTTCAACCTTTTTGCTGCAGGCGCCGGCCTGGCCAAAAGGATGCAGACATCAAGCCTTGGCGACAGAAATAAAGCAAAACATGAATCGAGCACTTACTGATCATCGTTCGAGGACTCAAACAGCCTCCGGCAAACTTGAAGCCCGAGAGCCTACAGCTGGGGTCAGCCTTGGGAGGCCCGGAAGCAGAAGGCGCGTCAGGAGGGCCGGAGTTGGCCTCAGACCGCCCCGGGACCAGAGCGGGCCCTGGGAGAACCAGCCCCGTCCTACCCTTCCTCGGGACCAAGGGAGAGTCCTTCCCGCCTCGCCTGGTGCCGGCCTCGTCGTCGTCCGGCATGGAGCAAAGGGCGCGGGACCTGCGCCGAGGGAAGGACTCCCCCGACTCCTCGCCGGTCGCCTCAGAGTCAGACTCTTCTTCCTCCTCCTCTTCTTCCTCCCCACTCCCACTGGAGTCGTCGGAGGACACGTTCACCATCGCCAACGCCTCTAGATCCACGGGAGCTTATGCGGGCACCAGCCCTTCACCGTTGAAGGTGGGCATGGAGTTCACTACCTATTCCCAGTCATCGCGAAGGAACAGGGGGACGGGAGCGCCCTCCGGGCTCGCCACGTCTCCCCTAACCAAGGAATGGAGAGCCGCGACCAGATCTTCGTCGGCCAGGGCCTCAGAGCTCAGGCGAAGGGCGGCATCTGCTTCCCCAAGCCTCCACAATGGGAGTGAGTGCTCCCGGAGTGGAGCCACCCGGTGCTCCAGGAACTCCCTCAGGAGTGTAGCCCGGTCAGCTTCGCCGCCCCCAAGTTGCCTGGCCTCAGGTCCGCGTTCATCCTCTTCAGCACCACCTTCGCGCGCGGGTCGACAAGCTCCGCGCGGGACCACGCGTCAATGGCCTTGGGCGGCCTCGTAGGCAGCACCAGTCAAGGGTGGATGCGCCCAACATCCACCATGACCCACTTGCTCCGGAAGCCGTCGATCCTTTTCCCAGGCTTCGAGATGGCATTGGAGTTGGAGTATGCGATAAAGCTCGCACACACGGTGATGTGGGCACCAGAAACTCAGAGGGAGAAGTAATGACGTAGCAAGGCCACTGAGGGCTTTACCCCAACGTGAGCCTCACAATAGTAGGCGAAAATCGCCACGAGAAGAACAGAGTTGGGATGGAGGTGCAGAGCTTGCAGGTTGTATTGGCGAAGAACAGCGAGGAAGAACTCGAAAAAAGGGGGCACCAGACTGGCGATGATGGCGCTCACAAAGAGCGGGTAGAAGGTGCTCCCCTTGCCTTCAGGCTGGGCGGAGCCGGCCTTGAACACGGTCGCCCCCTGGTTGTCCTGCGCCACCGTCATCAAGCGCGTGAGGGCGAGATTCTTCTCCGACACGTTCGGGGGATCCAGAGCCGGCGAGTACCAGGCCTCGGTCGGGGTCTTGCGAGGCTCCATGGCTTGCCGGATGGGAAGGATTGAGACAGATCTGGAGGATTTCGGGAGCAAGAAGGAGAAGAGCGAGAAAGGGATCTGGAGCAAGGCGATCGAGAACGAAGCAAGTAAGTCTGGCTCGGGTACCTCTTTTTGTCAGATGGACGGTTGTCGAGGCGTCATGGGGAAGCGGGGACGCCCACGTCCAATCAATCGCCACGCGGCGCCCAAGGCCGCAGGCTGATGGGGCCCGCGGCGCTTCGCACTTGCCCCTTCGCTTCTCTGCTAAGCCAAGTCCGGTCGCGCCTTGGGCCCGGGGGCTACTGTCGGCGTTCTGGGAACGGGGGTCGCCAGACTTGCCTGCCTACGGCCTGCGGTGTGGCTCAAGTGGGGGCCCAGTGCGGCCCAGCTTCGTCAGCTCAAGCTCAAGACCCTCACGAGGGGCCAAGCCTCGCGGGGCGGACGACAGGAAGCTTCCTCAGGAGCAGCCTCATCAGGCAGGCTCATGAGGAGGCAGAGAGATCAAGGCAGGGCACCTCGCGAGAAGCCCGTGACGCAAGCCATGACGATCGAGACCAGGCGGGCGCCAGGCGGGCGCCGGCCTGCGTAGTGTCCTTATTTCCCCTTTAGTGCAAAGGGGGCAAGCACAGGCCAAGGCATCAGGCAAAGGCTACCGTTTCGGTGCAACAAGACCAGGACCAGCAGAACGGCAGGATGGAAGTCATCGTGGAGCCCAGGACGGCGTCACCGCCAGAGTCTTTAGCAGTCGAAGACCAACTTTAGTCAGGATAAGTGTACTAGATGTTCCCCTTCAAAATGACCAACTGTTGGCGCCCTTCCCCTCAATATTTGGGAAGAGGCCCAGGGCCTCCCTCTATAAATAGGACTAGCCACCACAGTAGAGGGGGGATCGGAGATCAGATCCAGATTGCGCATAGACTAGAGAGAAGCGACTGAACTCACCCAAGCAGTTCATCGCACCAGCTCAAGAACAGCCCCTCGCGAGGCTGCTCCCCCTTTGTATTGTTCATCATCAGCCCCTGAGGCAATCCACCACACCACACACTGGAGTAGGGTATTACACCACAATGGTGGCCTGAACCAGTATAAACCTCGTGTCCCTTGTGTGTTCTTCTTTCTAGCCTAGATTCCTTGCAAGGCTTCGAGACGCGAGTTGGTAGGGGAAAGATCTTCGCGCGCATCCCAGAGTTCGAATCTCAAGGATCTGCCAGAACCCGAAATCCGACAATTGGCAACTATCATAACCTGAAATTCATCAACAAAAATCTTCCTACACTGATCACAAATAGCGTTTCGAGACAATACATAACTAACGGCTAGAAAAACGCCGGCTCAATCCCAAGGCAGAACCAGGATGTGGCTGCGGACAGGCCGAACCACAACGGCATGACCGCCACCACGGCGGCGACGAAACTGCTCAATGCCACCGAAAACGGCAAGCACAAGACTCCGCCGCCGGCAGGAAGACCGGCGCATCGCGAATCCGCCTGAAGCTTGATGAATCTCGAGCGGAACATCGACCACGGAGGATAGGGGAGAAATGCAGGCAAGAAATTTGAGCGTGGGAAGGAGCATTACCTTCAATCTGCAGGCGCTCCGGCGAAGACGCTCCGATCCGGCGAGTCACACCGACGGCCGCGAATGTCGTCGACTCTTCCGCCTCCGTCGTCGCCTTCTCCTCTCGCCTTCTCTTCCAATCGACTGAACTGTGGGGTGGGTTGTGCGAGTAATGAAGTGGAGAGTAAATGGAACCGTAAGGGGGGGGGGGGGCGAAGTGCGCGACGTGGTTGACGGCAACCGCAGTCGGGCGTGGCGTGCGGGCGCAAAGCAGTTCCACCGCACGCCCCCGAGTGGCAACCGTTGACCGCGGGGAGGCAACCGACGTGTAGGCGAACTCTCTCACACATCACACACGCGACTTGTCCTACGTGGCATACAAAATCAGCCAAAACGTGTCAAGATTCGTGCAAAAACTGTTGAACGGCGATGAAGGCGTGTGGTTGAGTTGGCTAACGCCCACACGTATAGGCGTTAGTGTTTTCGAAAAAATATGAAGTGACGATTTCGAAAGAAGTAGCGCAGGGGGGCGACTCTGGAAGAATCGCGCAAAAGAACCGGGCCTAAATCCGACACTTCACATCGTACGCAACAGAGCAAACGCTTTAAAGTTGGACCGTTCCACACAGCCAGCTGACCATTCCACGCACGCAGCTTACACCTTTTGACTTTTAAAGTTGCAAACACCTCACGAGTCCAGCCTGATCAGCTAGCTTCGTGTCACAACCTCAGTTTTTCTTCGAGTCTTGCTATGCGTACGACTCTTACTTGTCCGATTTCATACGACACAGTAGTTCCGTTTTTCTTCCTCCTGTCTGTATATCTCCGGATTTCCAATCCCCAGTGAGAGATTGCTTCCTTCTACCTCCCGAGCCCCAGCTTCCCTCTCCAAATCCCCCTTGTCCGTGTGATTTAGGAGCACCGCAGAAACAACAATGGAGATGGGTAGCTTCCCCTTCTTCTACGTCGCCGCCATCACCTTTCTCACCGCCCTTTTGCTCCGCTCCTTCCTCACCAAGAAGCGGCGACGGCTGCCACCCGACCCGGCGCTGGCGGTCCCGTTCCTTGGCCACCTCCCCTTCCTCAAGAAGCCGCTGCACGCCACGCTCGCGCGCCTCGCCGCGCGCCACGGCCCGGTCTTCTCCCTCCGCCTCGGCTCGCGCCCCGCCGTCGTCGTCACCTCGGCGGAGCTCGCCAGGGAGTGCTTCTCCTCCGACCTCGACGCCACGCTCGCCAACCGCCCGCACTTCCCGTCCGTGCGGGAGGTCTCCTTCGACTACACCGTGCTCACCCTCGCCAACTACGGCGCCCACTGGCGCGCCGCGCGCCGCGTCGCCGTCGTGCACCTCCTCTCCGCGCGCCGCGTCGACCTCATGTCCGACGCCGTCGTCGCCCGCGAGCTGCGCGCCCTGGTGCGCCGCCTCGCGCGCCTTACCGCCGGCGGTGCCGCGGCCAGGGTGGAGCTGAAGCGGCGGCTGTTCGACCTCTCCCACAGCGTCCTCATGGAGGCCCTCGCGCGGAGCAGGAACACCTACTCCGACGACGGAGCGGACATGTCCCAGGAGGCGCGGGAGATGAAGGACGTCGTGGACGCCATCGTGCCGCTCGTCGGTGTCGCCAACCTGTGGGACTACCTTCCGGTGCTACGCTGGTTCGACTGGCGAGGCGTCGGGCGGCAGCTGGCGGACACGACCAGCCGGAGGAACGCCTTCATCTACAAGCTCATCGACAGGGAGAGGCAGAAGCAGCAGGCCGCCGCCGACAAGCACGAGGAGGAGCAGGGCATGATCGGCGTCATGCTCTCGCTGCAGAAGTCAGAGCCCGACCTGTACACGGACACTTTCATCGCCGCCCTCGTCGCCGTGAGTCTCGCAGCTTCCATTCAAGCTCTGTTACCTTATTTCAAACTAATCTTGTCGTATTTGGAATTTTGGATGGAAGAATCTTCTTGGCGTCGGGACAGAGACGACGTCGACGACGACGGAATGGGCGATGGCGCTCCTGCTGAACCACCCGGCGGTGCTAAAGAAGGCACAGGAAGAGATCGACGCGCACCTCAGCGGCGAGCCGAGCCGCCTCCTCGACAAGAAGGACCTGCCCCACCTTCCTTACCTCCACTGCATCATCAGCGAGACGATGCGGCTGTGCCCGGCCGCGCCGCTGCTGCTACCACACGAGGCCGCCGCCGACTGCCAGCTCCACGGGTACGACGTCGCCGCGGGCACCATCGTGCTCGTCAACGCCTACGCCATCCACCGCGACCCGGCTGAGTGGGGACCGGCGCCCGAGGAGTTCAGGCCGGAGAGGTTCGAGCATGGCGGCGCCGAGGGGAAGCTCATGATGTCCTTCGGGATGGGAAGGCGCAAGTGCCCCGGGGAGAACCTCGCCATGAGGACCATGGGTATGGTTCTTGGCACGCTCATCCAGTGCTTCGATTGGAAAAGGGTCGGGGATGAAGAGGTCGACATGGCCGCCAGTTCCGGGATCGTCATGTTCAAGGCCGTCGCTCTGGAAGCTCTCTGCACACCGCGAGCCGGCATGGAAACTCTTCTTCACAAGCTCTAAACTGAAAATGGTTAAACGAAGCAGAAAATAATTGGAACAAAAGAGTACACACACTAGTAGAAATATAAATAACTATAGTGTAATTAAGTCTTTATTAACTCCACAATATGTACACATTGCATAGTTTGTACTACCTTTCACAGCAATGTTCTTGTGAATATATCTTCGCAGATGCACATTGTATAGCATCCCTAAATTATTTCGCAATTTTTGGAAACTCAAAAAACAGGAGGTGTGAGAATATGACTTGCACATGCAATTAGTAACATATTCATGAAAAGAGTAGCATATTGCAATGGCTGGCAAATTAGCAACTTAATAGTAAAAAAGTACTAGTTCAAACTTAAGGAGTGCGGCGATTCGGTGCCTGGTCAGGAACAGTAAAATCAAATAAAAAACAAACAAATTCAACAGAATCTGAAATTTTTCGGCATCCAAGATGCTCGAATGAGTGATGTGAGTGCAAAACTTCGTGTGTGTTTGAACATTTGAGGAGGTTGTGACAAAAAAACAAAAAAATGGCTTCCAAAGAAACTTCGAAAAAGAGCACTATTTGGATCCGAATTATTTTTTTTGTCTAAGGTCCTAGAATGTCCAAACACCGCGAACATTTGCACGCTCCTCGAGCACCTGAGCATCTTCGATGATTCTTTTTACTGTTTTTTAAAATTTACTGTTCACCAAAGTGAGATGAGCCCGGGCTCATACACGTATTACCAAAAATTAAGCAACTTAATAGTAGTTCAAAATGATATGATAATGCTGGAACAAACTCAAGGGCTTAACTTAGTAGTAGTTCAAAAGGTAAAGCCACATTCAGGATCGTAACTGATGTATCCAAATTAAAAATGAGTTTACAGCTGCATAAGATCAAATGCACAGCTGCATAAGATCAAATGCAAAAAAGACGCGAGTAGAAACATGTAAGCATACGCAACTGATTCATCTGTACAACACGCCACTCCAGTCTATTATCAGCTCAAACACATACCATGCATATCCTTCATTGTATCATGTGAACTGGATTGCTTTTCCAAAATCCACTCTGTAGTGAAAAGAGAGCGAAATGTAATCAACACTTCAAACTCCAAGTAAGTGTCACCGCTTGGAATAAGCGGTTAGCTATCTCAAAAACAATCAACAACTCAAAAAAAAACTCCAAGTGTCTTTACAAAAGAATGTGGTTCCGCTGCGGGGTTTCACTTTAGTTAATCTGATGGTTCACTCATCAAGGGCAAAATATTCTCTGTGTGCTGAAACACCCCTCGGCAATTTTAATTGCCCTTCAACTTCTCCCCGAGAATTTTGTTCAATAAAACAGGACTTGCTTTACCTTTTGATGCTTTCATCACCTGGAATCAATTTAAATAATATGATCAGCTATCGGGACTGCAGGGGCAAAAGAATATAGTGAGGGGAACACAGCTCCAGATTCAAAAATATCACAAACCTGGCCAGCGAAAAATCCCTGCAACTTGGTTTTCCCAGCCCGATACTGCTCAAGTTGCTTCGGATTCTCGGCGAGTACTTTATCTACCATGGCCTCAATTGCTGCTGGATCTGCTATCTGTCATATCCAGTAGTACAGTTTTTCACTCAGAAAAAACCCAGGCAGAAATTGAAGGCACTGAAATCTCATCTGCTACAGTAGACTTAATATAGTACTAAATCAGAAGGGCGCATCGATTTTTTTTTCTCATTAGCTTCACGATGTTTGTTACTTGATTATTCCTCAGCACAGCAGGGCCGCAGTGATCATAATATCTGACGACATTCAAACTACTGTGATTCGAAATGGTTCTAGTGTGACAACATTACCTGAACCAAATCTTTCTCCTCTATCACCGACTTAACAGTTCCGCCTTTGGTAATGAGCTCAACAAGAATCTGCAAGGGCAGAATCGGAAATGGTATTATAAACTAACTATGACTAATGGTACTAAAACCTAACAAGACTGCAAGTTTTTATAACAGAAAGTGTCAGGAAGGCATGCAAAAATTTCAGAATAACTGAAGTACTAAAGTTCATTCTTGTGCAATCTGCGAAAAATTCCCCAGAGGCAGCAGTGGAAACAGATAGTGTTTTCCTTTCCTATTTTGAAACTTATCTTTATCATAGCCACCCAACTATACAAATCTTATTTCTTTTGTAAGTGAAAACTATGCAAATCTTCAGACTGACATAGTGCAAAAGAAACTGTCAAAATTCAAGTTTTGGCCATCATAATCAGTGCGGCACCATCGAATGGAAGAGACTGCAAACAACCCAGAAGTGCTTCAACCAAATCAAAGTCCAAAAGGCGTGACACACGAACAACAATACTTAAGAATAGTTACCTCCTTGCCAATCTTCCCACTGATAGTACCATTCTTTATGAATGCAATCAGTTCAGAAAGCTCAAGAGGTGTTAATTTAATTTCATCAATAGAGAGCTTTTCATTCTTCAGATAAGCCGTAATGTCACCCATGATCCAATTAGCAGCCAGCTTTGCATCAGCACCACGCTCAAGAGTAGAATCGAAGAAATGAGCAACCTGGGAGGAACATACACATATCACACTTTGAAATATACTTCAGTAACATAACATGCATGACAAAGTAAAAATGAGAGTAATACAGAAGATAATTACAATATCGTCATTAGCAAGGAAAATAACGTCTTGCATGCTGAGCCCCATGTTCTCATAACGCCTACGCTTTGCCTCTGGAAGCTCCGGCATTGAATTACGAATTTCATCAACGTACTCACTAGTCAGAACAACTTCAGGAAGATCAGGCTCAGGAAAATATCTGTAGTCGGCAAGTCCCTCCTTTTTCCGCATTGTAAAAGTTTTCTGAGTGCAGACAATGAAACGAATTTAAAGATGGTAGAAAAAGACCAATAGGTGAAAACAAAAGTCAAACAGCAAGGTGAGGCAACAACCTGAGAAGATTCATCCCATAGACGGGTCTCCTGTACAATTTTGTCAGCCTGGCTTTCTTTGTGAAGAAGAATCTGTCGGGATATCTCATAATCTATTGCCCTACTTATTTCAGAAAATGAGTTCATATTCTTTATTTCAACCTGTCAGAAATTAGAATTGAAAGAAGCATGTGACGCCACATTGTCATCTTACAATAGCTACAAAAACTCAGAAGTTATCGCCTTTTAAAATGTCCATGGTTGCTAAGATTTCCTGATCTGTGCCAACGGAATTAGCAGCATAGTTTGGTGTAGTTCATGACTCTCTGGCCACTTCTTTTAAGACAAGATTTATTTATCTCGAACACACATCTGAACGCTGTAATGTTGTAACTAGAAGACCACCAAAATAGTGGGAAACACAACATGTCCAAGGCACGAAAACAAAGACCAGAAAAATATAAGAAATAGGAGCCAAAAACTAACTAATAAAAGAAGAGAAATGCAAGAAAACAAGGGATTCCGCAAAGCCTCAGCAACTGCAGCATTGGCAGGCTGAGCAGGCATGGCTGCCATCAAGTGGCCATGTGTGCAGACGCAGCTCCCATAGACAAAAGCCCCTGCCTGTTTCCATATTTCAGACTCATCAAGGATGGATTCAACCAGTGTTGCACAATACAAGCGCGCTTGATCGAACAGACAGTCATTGCAGCATGCATGAAGGATTTTCATCAAGGATGAATTCAGCCAATGACAAGACAGGACGTTTTGAAGGCAAAGAAAAATAACTCAGGATAATAAGGGAAAATATCTACAATTTTTACAAGCATACATGATTTTCTTTTCCTATACAAAGAAGTGAACCTCTAAAAAATTGAGATATTTCATGCATTCACCAATTGGCTAACCAAATAACTTCTGATTCTACCTATATAACATGCAATGTCAGTTTTATATGATGTACTGAAAATATCTGAGAAAATCATAAAGGGATTTTATTGTTTAAACTGATAACTATGCAAGAAATCTAGGCTTTGATGGCCTACCATGTGCTCCGGACATAAGTGTATTGAAGAATCATCAGACCATAACATTGATGCAAATGTTGTCGGCATGGAATATATTAATACAGAATAAAAACAGTTGAGGAAGTCTAAAGTTTTGATGGTTACCTTTGTACCGAATTCTGATTGTCCAATGGGCCGGACAGATACATTGACATCACAGCGGAGGGAACCTTCCTGCATGTTGCCATTGCCCACTCCCAGGTATCTAACAACCCTTTGTATCTCAGCACCATACTCAGCAGCCTCTATGCCTGTCCTCATATCTGGCTCTGAGACAATCTCTAGCAAAGGGACGCCGGCTCTATTTAGGTCAACCTAGCCAACCAGAATAGCAACCACTTTAATGACTTTAAAGTTGTAGCTACCAGTACAATGAGCCAGTACATAATTGTTTGATGTTGAATTTACTCTATTTTATTACTTCTTCTCTCTATCTATGATTTTCTGTCAAGATTGGAGGAGCTAGTGCACAAGCACATTGTCTAGCGATGCTTTCACATAACCACACATTTAATGACACCTTTTTACAGATTGCCCAAACCTCGTGTTCTTGTATCAGATTTGAGAAGGCCTCTTTGCTTCTATGAAAGGCAAAGATCTAAACACAATGATCTGACATCAAGTGCAATTAAGCTGCTCTTGCCCCATGATGTGTAGGATTTGAATTATGTTTGATATGAGATTGGTCCTTACCTTCTATATGACAGAAAGTACAGTTTCCTCTTATTATATGCCCCCTCTAGCATCAAATGTACAAGAAACACAATTTCCTGTATTACTTGATCTTCTTAGTTATAGTCCAATGTGTCAGAGAGTTCGTCTCTTAAGTAAATTCCACGACTCCCCATCTTTAGCTTTTGTGAATGCATCGGTTTAGAAATGTACTGTTGCGCTGTGGTGAATGTCAACTTTTCCATGATTCCAGGGCCATATCACAGAGCATGGCAGAATAGAATGAGAATAAAATATAACAGAAAACAGGTACTTAGTTAGGAAATAACAAGGAAAACCTGAGAAAAACTCCCAGATTCAGAGTGAAGCAGCTTGCCAGCATCTTCTTCCATATGAACCCGCGTGACCCCAAATCGCCTGTGACCACCACCAAACTCCATTGGAATATCCAAATCAAGGTAACCCTTCTCAGCAATCGGAATGTCAAACTGCGAAATCTGGTATCCCTTGGGCAGATCTGGGTAGAAGTACTGCTTTCGGTCAAACTTGGATGTCATGGAAATCTCACAGTTGAGAGCGAGGCCTAGCTTGACAGCACATTCAACAACCTTTGCGTTCAGAACCGGCAATGTCCCGGGGTGGCCCATGCAGGTGGGGCAAACGGTGCTGTTTGGCTGGGAGCCATAGTCGTATGGGCAGGAGCAAAATGCCTTTGTGATGGTTGAGAGCTGAACATGGGTCTCAATGCCGATCACCGCTTCAAAACCGTGTGTCTTCTGCTCCACTGCCTCCTTGGTAGCCTGTTGAATTGATTTGCGCACTGATTTGGGCTCACTAGTCTGCACACTCTCCATCGTAGCTGTGAAGTGGGCTAGCGGAGGACGTCGAGTGGTACAGAACAGCCCTGCATTTGCTCCAGATAAGGTTTGTGTTCTGATCCCTCGTAGGAGCGTTAGAGCCATTGTGGCCAATGTGCCTCTCGTCTACTGCAATTCACAATCTACTGGATGGGCAACAAACAGCCTGCAATAGGAAGAGAACAAAAAACTTGAATGCAGACAGATTTCAGGATAACGTGAAAAACCAATTCACATTTAGCAGGCATTGTTTTCACTGAGTTTAGGTGGCTACACAAATGATAAATCGGTCCAATCCTCTCACGTCAATTCTCACCAAAGATGAATCAAGCCATCCTTGCTGTACAGATGACCCAGAAAAATCAATCCTACTGTTTCCCAGTACCAGACTTGATTGCTGGTAACTCTGAAATTAATCTATGAGCCTTTTACCAAAGACAAAACCACCATGAAGTCAGACATACTCAACCTAGTACGAATGCGGTATCATCGCAATATTTGCTGAGTAGTACTCCCCCCGTTCCTAAATACTCCCTCCATTTTTATATACAAGGCCACAATCAAAATTACAATTTGCAACTATACAAGGCCACAAACACTAATCGGAAAAAAATTGATGGTGTTTGCCTCGTACTAGCAAAGGAGGACATTAATTATCCCTTGCATGCGCCTCATTAATCAACCAAAAGGAGTGAGAGCATTGGCTTGTTCTAGGTAGAACAGAAAAATATGCATTATTAACACGAAAAACAAGGAGACAACCTAGCTTGCAATATTGACTTAAGCACACATTTACTTTTGCCTTGGTACCTGTAATATGTGTTTGTGGCCTTGTATACAAAAATGGAGGGAGTATAAGTCTTTCAGATATTTCAATACGGACTACTCCCTCCGTTCCCAAATATAAGTCTTTTTAGAGATTCCAACAAGTGACTACATACGAAGCAAAATGAGTGAATCTACACTCTAAAATATGTCTACTTACATCCGTATGTTGTAGTCCATTTGAAATGTCTAAAAAGACTTATATTTAGAAACGAAGGGAGTACATACGAAGCAAAATGAGTGAATCTACACTCTAAAATATGTTTATATACATCCGTTTGTAGTTGTTATTGAAATCTCTAAATATAAGTTTTTTTAGATATTCCACTACAGACAACATACAGATGTATATAGACATGTTTTAGAGTATAGATTCACTCGTTTTACTCCGTATGTAGTCCGTAGTGGAATCTCTAAAAAGACTTGTATTTAGGAACCGAGGTAGTAGAAAACTACGCCAGTAACCGATGAGATATTACAAGGTTGGCATACGAGCGAGTCCATTGCTAGGGAAGGAGAAGGGGGAGCGGGGAGGGGAGCTGTACCTCGGCAGCAGCGACAGCGGGGAGGCCCGCCGGTAGACAGAGATAGACGGCGGGGAGGTGCAGAGCAAGGCGCGCCAGCGGAAGGGAGAAAGGAGAGGCAGTGGAGAGGGCTTGTTTAGGATGATTTTCCTTTCCAGACTAATCATCAATCACCACCAGGGGGCGAGCTGGGCCCCGAGAAAGGAAAACAGAGTGATGGCCCACCCATTCATTTCTCTCTCCCTGCAGGCCCAGCCCAGCCAAACTCAGCCCAGTGAGAGAGAAGCTGAGGCCATTAATCCCTGTCTGCATTGTCTCCAAAAAAAATTAATCCCTGTCTGCCTCGCTCTAGGCTCTAACTGGCAAAGACTTTTTTTTAGCTCAAAAAAAAAAAAACTGGCAAAGACTTGAAATATGCTTGACACACAGTGCAAGTATACATGGCAAAGGAACTGGAGACGTCGGGAGCTCAAATTGAACTCTGCAATATCAACTTACTCACATTGATGTTCACATTTAAAACATTTTTTCTGCACACTATTATACTCTGCAGACTTTTGAAACGGTTAGGGAACAATATTGTACCTTTTCTCAGCTACGAGACCTGCCTGCGACGCGACCATGCGGTGCAGGGACGAAGCTAGAAAAAAAGTTCAATGGGGTCATCTTCTATTACTGAATAGTGATTAGTACTTAGTTTCTGATGGATTTGCTAATTCCATTGGGGTCAATTGACCCCAATCCTTACAAGGCAGCTCCGTCCCTGATGCGGTGGAGGACCGCAACCATCTGTTCTTCACCTGCCCGGCGGCTCGCAGGGTTTGGAGTACCACCGGGATTCACCCTCGGTTCAACCCTACCGCCGAGTTCTTCAACACGCCGATCCATGCTATGTTGGCATCGTCAGTTCATCCCTTCATGCTTCTGCTCATCCTTTGGAAAATATGGAATGCTAGGAACAAGAAAGTCTTCCAAAATCTAGAGATTTATGCTGATAGCACTGTTAAAGCTATCCTTGATGATCATGTTGTATGGGCTCACCGTCTCAAGACGGAGACACTGATGGAACACGCCGGTATGTGGCATGATTTCCTCTCTTCGCGCAATGTGTGACCTCTGTAAACTCTAAACGGTTTTGAAATATGTTCAGGTGGGGAGTCCCCCACAACCGCAGGTGACCATTTCAAAAAGAAAAAAATGAATAATCGGGATGGACAATTAAAACAATTAGGGAATCATCATTTCTCCCAAGCTTCAATCAGATATATAGTCCATTATCCTCTTCTTATATTTGAAAGCATAGCTCAATCCAACAAATAGATCAACTTCAGGGAGGGACACCCCACACAGACCAATAAATGCAAATAAGTTACTTCCTCTGTTCACTTTTATAAGATGTTGTAGACATTTCAGACAGTGCCCAAAACAGTTCAATCTCAGCTGTCTGAAACGTCTTATAAAAAAGAACAGAGGGAGTATTTCCCTATATCTATCTAAATAAAGGCTTGATACTACATGACCCCAAAAACGAAACACTTCTGATTGCTCGGACTTAAGCTTAATCTTTCCACCAGTTCCTTTTGTACTTCATCTTAAAAACTAAATCTAGACTATCAGCAGCCAGAACATGCAAGATCATCTGATGAAGGTAAGCATGACGGCTTGGTCCACACTGAAGTATTACTACAAAAATGAATGTTCTAGAGAAACCAGCTCAAGGAAAAATACATCATCCTGCTATCAGGCCTATCACTTACCCTGTGTTCGAGTGGAAAGGGAAAGAAATATCAACAAAGTGCTTTACAACCAACAGAACAGGACTAGGCAGCAACTTAACCGAATATGGAACTGATGTTTAAACACGTGATTCTAATACAGCCGTTCCCTCAGTACTTACAAGAATACCTTCTTGCTAAAGGACTTTCTCATGCAAATAGATGTTCCAAGAGAGACAATACACGGCTTGCCACCTGAATCAGTATTCTTCACAAGTTTTACAACTGCAAAGGAAGTCTCTTCTGATTGGCCCAGTCCAATTTAAGGATGCAACTATAACTTCACATACTTGTCAACATAACCCTGAAGAAATGAAATAAATCGATTGGTACATACATATCCAAACATAATTATGCTGGACACAAGTAAAGAGCGTGTGAAACGCTATATATATGTAAAACTTAGAATTATGTGCACCCATGCATAGCTGTTTTTCCAATTTGTTCACTTTTTTCTCGGAAAACAGTAAGGGAGTTCCCTGCTGAAACATATTAATAGATAAAACAAATTTACTACTGTAACAGACTGCAAAGCTTCATAGCCATAAGAAGCCTACACAATCTGGAAACTAAACTAACCAAAACCTAAAACTGAAACCAGCAACCAAAATAAGAATGCTGGAAGAACAAAAAGTGCACAACAATGCTTTTATATTCATCCTAAATAAACTCAACATCTCAGCCAATTAGACAAAGCATCAGCAAACTGTTGAAAACTATAGCCTTCCAACTGTTCCTTGTCAAAACATTCAAACAATTCAATGTAAACGGTTCAATAAATAAAACTTACTTGCCTCCAGGTTGTTATTTATCTAATTTAAGCATTCAAAACTTAAGATGAGTCCAGCCTCCCAAACATAACAGTGTAAACTAGAATTACATGATGCTAAATTCATACCCAATTACCAAAGAATTCTTGAAATCTCCATTTACAAAATCATGGTTTAAGAATTGAATAGCATGAAGACAAGAACATATGTTGCGTTTCACATTATAAGTGGCATAGCATATTTTCCATGGGTGTTTAGATATTTAAACAACCATGTAAGATGATCATATACTACAGCATGGTAAATACTGGAAACTGTAAAGTAAACATATGGCCAGAAAGAGTATTGGCAGATTCAGTACATAACCAGTATGCTGGTAGCAGTGCAGACATACCATTACTAGTTTGGTCACTTTCCTTTGAGAAGACTGGACATACTGTCTAATCTTGGCTGGTGTTTTCGGTATATGATTGCCAGGAACCGAACTAGAGACCTTATCAACAGTTTTCTTAACAATCATTTTGAAAGCCTCTCTGCTCATGTTTCCCTGCCTCCATGATGGCTTAAGAACTTCTTTAACAAAATCTGCAATAGCAACCTTGAAAAGCTTCATTGACCTGGAGTCCTTACTCTTCTTACTTACATCCAATGACTGGTCATTGTCGATATCACCAGGAATATCTGAGCTCCAGTCTTTAGCACCTAAGGGCTCAGGACTTACATTCTCCACCACACCTGTTTCAGTATCTGCTGCCACCTCTCCAAGTTCTACAACTTCTGATTCAGCAACAAGCCCGAGTCCGTGCATATTTTTACTCTCCACTTCTATGTTCACAAGTTTTGATGCATTGCGACTACCAGTGGCACTGAGATTCGCCTCTTGACCAAGATCCATCTTGTTGATTGAATTGCTTGAGGGTTCAATACTATCCAGAAGTGGATCATAGGGACCCATAGGAGTAAAGCCAGGACAAGGTTGTTTCTGCCGACTGGGCACAACTTCTGCAGAACTTTCGTTGAAACGAGCTCCAGATCCAGGAACAGACTGACCAAAAGGACTAGTTGTATTCATGAGCTCTACTGCTTTTGCTGAAGCAGACTCAACTGCATTTGGACTTTGAATAGGACTAATATCAAGAGTCGGATCTGTTTCAAAGGTAGATGCAAATGGGTTGTAGTGTGGCTTGATAGACGACTTAGGCAGAACAATGTCAGATATAGGTACAGGACCCAAGTCACTACTTCCTGGCAGATTTGATGGAAATATCTGGAAAGATGGGTAAGCTATGTTAGCTCCTGAAGCCAAACTGCCAGGAGGAGGCTGTTGCTGGTTATATGAAGATTGATGACTTGAATAAGACAGGCCTACACCAGCAGAAAACTCTGGCCGTCCATCTGGAAGAAGAACTGGTGCATTGTCGAGGGAAAAAGGGCTTTTAAACTCATCACTGTGGAAGGCAGCAGGCTGCTGCTGAGAAGGAAGAGCTGGCTGGGCAGCATGAGGATGGAAATCCAATGGCCTAGGATGAGAAAGATCTGGTGCAGGATAGGTTCTTATCTGATTCTGCAGGAAATCATTTGATGGTGCCATAGCATTTGGCTGAAACTGCATGTGGGGTTCTGAACTTGCAACTAGTGGTTGTCCTGGTAGCAAACTCACATTGTGTGGTGATTTGCTCTGATGAAGATTAGCCCGCTTAGCAAGTGGTGACCTGGTTTGCCTTTCATGTGATGAACTGAAAGAAGAAAAAACGTGTTCTTAGAAATCCAGAAGGGGCCCTAATAATAAACTAGATGGCATGTAAAACGAATTAGAGGCGAAAAAAGGCTTCCAATTTATGGAGATAAGCGGATGCATTTTTTAGTGAGTGATACAAGGTCCGGTACCTTTGGGATGGACTGTGCTTGTTCTCTCCGGGAGGGCTACAGCTCCTCCTTGCTATAGGTGACTGGCTACGAATTCGTTTTGTCTGGATCCTCCCATGCCTTTCACTATGTTGCCTTCCAGCAGACTCACTGCCACTTAAACTTTCTGTGACTGGCTGCCCCGGCTCATCTGAGATGTGATTTATTGGGCTTCTCTCATCCTTAAGCTGATGCATTCTAGGCTCATAATTCTGCTGAAGGCAAGAAGCTGCATTCACATTTTCCTCTGCATTAGTAACCTGCTGATGACCAATTTCAGTGTTTATATCACTTGATTGATTCGGCTCATTATCTTCAGGCAGCAGAGGGTTGCTGGAAGCACGAGTATGCTCCTCCTCGTCCTCGCTATCATCTGAGGCATAATCTTGTTGTATTAACTGCAACTGGCTCCCAGCTTCGACAGACACATTTCCAGTTTTAGCCTTCCCACTGCTGCCAGGTGCCAAATCACTGCCAAGGTTGGACATGTCATTAACAGCCTTTGGCACATTAACAGCATTATTATCTCCAGAGCATTCAGCAGCAGCAGGCGAAGAATTGACAACGCTCAGATGAACCCTTGATGGTGAGTCCTCATCTCCTGAAATTTAACTTCAGAAAGTAAATTTACAGAAATAAACTAGCTCAAGAATGAAGCTGAATGCTGTGTCATATCAATCCAGAAGTCTTAGTAGCGGTACATTGGTAGAGAAGTACATAGATATATTGATAGTTAGCCATCATATAGATTGCTATGCAGATGGACAAGGTTGATGATCATAGAACTGTACAGAAGAAGAAGAGAACATACTGGACCACTATCAGGTAAAATGGGCAGGATACCAAATAAACCCACAGAGTAATTAACAACTTGCACCATAAGATGTGCCAAGCTGAATGTTATGATACAACCCCCCAAAAAAGGAATGCTACGATACACAATGTGGAGAGTGAGGAGGATCCACTCACCACCCATATCCATATCCGAGTCATCAGATACAATTAATTCAGTTGCTTCTTTCTCACTTTTGCCTTCATGACCACCATCTGTGGCACCTTCCTTTCCTTCTGTCTCTGCACATGACTCTGCAGTTGCTGGAGCAGCTGGTGGTGACGGAGGCATGAGAGGGGGAGAAGATGGTGGCGGGGGTGGAGGTGGCAGGTTATCTGGAGCAATGCTTGGTGGCCGCGGTGGTGGTGGAGGGAGAGGCACTGGCATGGGATACTGCGGAGGGGGCTGATACATGGCTTGCGGCGGCCCAGGCATTTGCATATGCCCAAAACCCCTCTGATGTGGGAGCATTGGCATGTGGTGCATCTGACCGAGATGGGCATAGGGATAGGCCTGATTCTGATGTGGCAGCATGCCATGCTGGTACTGCCCAGGCGGTGGACGCATTGCTGGGGGCTGCGGGTACTGCGCCAACGGCGGTGGCGGTGGTAGTGACTGCTGGGGGAAGCCAGCCGTCACCCCAGCTTGTGGTCGAGGCGGTGGTGGCGGCAGCGGTTGCTGCGACAGCGGCGGAGGCGGCGGTGGTGCGGCATGACGGAAGTGTGGATTAAAGCCCCCTCCATGTCCGTACATCCCCGGCTCGGAGTCCAAACCCTTGAAGAAACCTCCTGCAAAATAGTAGAGAGCTGCTGGTTATTACTCCACAAAACGAACTAATCGAACAGGAGATGGGGAACAATCAAACACCCAACAACGCGATTAACCCACCAGAAGCACCCCCATTCCGCGAACCACTAACCCTAGATCGAATCATGCAAGGATCGAAACGACCGTAGCAACCGCACCACGAACCGGGAGTCGATGAATGCGCGGAGGGGGGCTCGAAAATTACCTCCCGCGAGCTGGGTTCGAGTTGGAATCGAAGCGAAATCTCCGGGGGGGGCGTCGAGGGTTCGCGACGGGCGGCAGTCGCCGGCGGTTGGCTTCTGACCTCGGACGAACGGGCAGGGCCGGCGGCGCGCGGCGGGGTTCGGATGCGACCGGCGAGGTTGGGAGTGGGAGCGGATGGATTGGGGAGAACGAACCGGCTCGGGCTGGGTTGGGTGGATGGGCTCAGGTCGGCTTGGCGATCGTACGGGTGTGGTTCTCAGCAAGTTCGTGCTCTGTTCAAGGTTCAAAAGGCTTTTGCGTAAGGCCGATAAACGGCGTAGGTGAACCGATCCTAACCCAGGATCGGTCGCCTCCTGTCCGTTCCATCACGATGTCCCAGCACGCGTAGCCACCCTTCACAAACAAACAAGAGGTAATAGCACCAGGAGTCCTACAATTTGTCCTAAATGTGACGATTTGGTCCCAAACTTGCAAAAACCAACTATTGAGTCCCACAACTTGCATCCAATGTGCAAATTTAGTCCTAGCCAATCAGACGACGACAAGTGGAGCCTAGTCAGCAGAGCCGGTCAGCGCAGCACATTTTGCAATTATCCCCCTGGCCTTAGCAGTAATCAACCCGCTCCAACCCGGGTGCGTGGTTCATCCTCCGGCCCGCCGGCGACGGCGCGTGGGAGCCGTGGGGCCGCCTCGAGTGCTGGCGCGAGCGCGGCGGGGCGGGGTCGTCCGACAGCCTCGGCTACCGCTTCGACCTCCTCGTCCCCGGCGTGGACCACGCCGTCCCCATCGCGGACTCCACCATCGCCGCGTCCAAGGGCGGCAAGTTCGCGCTCGACCTGACAGCGGCGCAGCCCCTGAGCCGGGGGAGCACCCCGGGCTGCAGCCCGCGAGGCAGCGGCGACTTCAGCCAGTGGCCTCTGGGGAACTTCCGCGGGTTCGTGATGTCGGCGGCGGTGGAGGGCGAGGGGCGGTGCAGCAAGCCCACGGTGGAGGTCGGGGTGGCGCACGTCGGGTGTGCGGAAGACGCGGCGGCGTTCGTGGCGCTGGCGGCGGAAGTGGACCTGAGCATGGACGCGTGCAGGCTCTTCTCGCACAAGCTCAGGAAGGAGCTCTCGCACCTGCGGTCGGACGTCCTCCGGTGACCGCCAGCGGCCGGCAAACATCTCATTCCGACGAGCAAACTGTACAAAGTAGAGCCGAGAATCTAGAAGACAATTTAGCTGGTTCTTTAGTTGGTTGCAGCCGTAGTAGTTGGATTTTGGCGATGGGTTAGTAGAGTACTTGGTTCAGATCGCTTTCTTTTTTGTGAGCGGCAGTGTGGTGTGGTTGTGATTTTTTAGTTGGCTACTCCACTTTTATCCTCCTTTGCTAGCTGTTTCCCTCTTATGAATCAAATGGAACCGAGAACCTTTGTGATCTACTCTTACTCCATTTCGATTTTGACCTTTGTAGTAGAACGCAAGTGAAAAGATGAACTAGTACTCATTTGCGATTGAGACTGTGATATGAACCCGTGATTCCACAGGGGATAAACCAAAATCCAAAGCATTTTTGTCTGTAAGGCATCATTGCCATGCTACCTGCTTTCGCAAATAGTAGCTGCAACTGTGATTTTGAGATGAACCAAAGCTTGGGCTGGCCCTTGGAGCCTTGGAGGAGCAACTAGTCAAGGCAACCCTACAAGCAAGGTCCCTTATTTTTTTTGAAGGGAAATAACTTTTGGGGAGGAACGGGGAGCGCACGGCACAGCGGGACAGGGAGCATGGCAATGGCAGGTGTCGTGGAGGAGCACGGCCGGGTCTCCCTGCCAGTCCGACACGCCCACCAGTCACCCACCGGCCGTGCAGCGAGGCAACGCACCGCGCCAGTGGGGTAGGGTGTGCGATGGGAGTGTGGGGCTGGCTGCCGTGCTCAGCCTGTCGTCCCGTGAGACGCCGCCGGTCACGGTGGCCTCCATCGCCGGCGACGAAGGGAGGTACCACCTTGGGGCGACGACCACGGCGTCGCAGGGGCAGGTGGTGATGAACTCCAAATACCTTAAGGCGGCGCAGGAGCTGCTCGACGAGGTGGTGAGTGTGAGCAAGGACGTGGACGCCAAGGCGAAGAGCGTTGCGTCGGTCAAGAAGGAGGATTCGGAAGGCCTTTCCGGCGACGGCGGCGGGGAGGAAGACGCCAGCGGGGCCAAGGGCGGCGCGCCAGCGCCCGAGTTCTCGCGGAAGTTCCGCTGCCTCCGCGACGCCATCGCCTCGCAGGTGCACGCCGCCAGCCGTGCCCTGGGCGAGGACTGCGACGCCGAGGGGCTCGGCGGAGGGCTTGGAAGGTAACGCAAGGGAGAAATGAGAAGTGCGGTGTAGTACGAGTTGATTACTGCTAAGGCCAGGGTGGTAATTGCAAAATGTGTTGCGCTGACCGGCTCTGCTGACTAGGCTCCACTTGTCGTCGTCTGATTGGCTAGGACTAAATTTGCACATTGGGTGCAAGTTGTGGGACTCAATAGTTTGCTTTTGCAAGTTTGGGACCAAATCGTCACATCTTGGACAAGTTCAAGGACTGCTGGTGCTATTACCTCAACAAACAACGTGTTTTCTGTCTCCTGCCGGTCGTCCTTCCCGGCCACCGCCCTCGCCGTCGGTCGTTGCTTGCCGCCCTCCCCATCGGTCGCAGGTCGTTGTCCTCGCCGCTCGTTGCAACTCGTCCTCATTGTCGCCGCCCTTGCACTGTTGTCGCGGTAGGTGGCTCATTGTAGCATCGACCGTCGCCCATTGCAGCAACTCGACTCGGCGGTGTAGCTCGTCGTCGCACGAGCGCCCTCCGCCACATGGAGAAACACCGTCGCATCACCACCGCTCGTCCCCCGTCACACACCACTCACAGTATGTCATCGATGATTGTAGCATTGTCGTTGCCGGTTGCAGCTTTATCTTGGCCTATTGCAGCTCTGCCCCTTGCTAGTTGCAACTCCGACATGGTCGGTTGTAGCTATGCTCATAGACAGGGGAAGCTAAGTGCACCACCGGTCGCAGCGTCGGTGTCATCACGCACCAGCCATTGTCTCCCTAGGTGGCTCAGCTGGCAGCATATGCATGCAGTCCTCGCAGCACCACGCGAACCAGCTCGCGAGTGGAGCATGTTGTCGGTGTCAAAACCGGCGGATCTCGGGTAGGGGGTCCCGAGTTGTGGATCTTGGACCAATGGGGAACAGGAGACGAAGGACACAATGTTACCCAGGTACAGGCCCTCTCTAAGAGGTAAAACCCTACGTCATGCTCGATTATATTGAAGTGTATAGGATGGTTATAGAGTCGATCTACCACGAGATCAGATAAACTAAACCCTAGGCTAGTAGGATGATGGTTGTTGTTCTAGCCTCTACGGATCTAGTTTATATAGACACTAGGGGTACTAGGTTTACACATGGTTGGTTACAACAAGGGAAATAAACATGCTGAATCTTCCATCTTGACTTGGAGGACACACCAAGACTTCAAGGGTTTCCTGTCCGGACACGGAGTCGCCTTGTAGCTCGGTCTCATAGTAGTCATATCGCGGGCCACCCGTCGGCCCATAAGAAGTAGACCGGCGGCCCAAGGACCCCCTAGTCCAGGACTCCCTCAGTAGCCCCCAAACTAGCCTCCAAGGCCGGCGTCTTGTAACTCCTGAATCTGCAGTCTCCGGCTTGCGGGCGAGTTCTTCTCTCCTCCTATGTTCGGAATAATCTTCCTCGGTTGAATCTCCAAAAAAAACATCTGGTCAAGTTCGGGCATGCACTCCATTAAGTAGTATCCGGAATCCGGATTGTCGATCTTACTTAGCCTCGAAGTCCAACCTCTCAAGTGTGAACAATGCCTTCGCCTGATAACTTTCAGCGAAGGGTCACGTCCGGTCATAAACACCGAACCGTTGTGGGTACTTGATGTGCGGTTCGAGTCAGCCCCCGGCACGTCTTAGGTGTGGATCGTACCCCGCTTTTCAGGGACATGATCAATGATTTCGATCATCCCACTCGCGCATAACGTTACGAGTATATGGGGAAGTGGAGAGACCTGCGGCACAGTTAAAGGACCTTTGGTATTTCATCATCCTATAAAAGGGGAACGACCACCACTATCGGCGTATGCCTTCTCCTTCCTCTCGCCATCACTTTCCCAATCTTCGGAGCTCCAGCGCTGATACGTCTCCAACGTATCTATCATTTTTTATTGTTACATGATGTTATATTATCATTCTTGGATGTTTTACAATCATTTTATAACAACTTTATATCATTTTTTAGGACTAACCTATTGACATAGTGCCCAGTGCCAGTTGCTGTTTTTTGCCTGTTTTTCACTCCGCAGAAAATCAATACCAAACGGAGTCCAAATGCAGCAAAACTTTTTGGAGATTTTTTCTGGACTAGAAGACACAAGATGGGCTAAAAAAAGTACTAGAGGGTGCCCCGAGGGGGGGCACAACCCCCGGGTCTATTCTTTATCATATTTGCTTCGAGATCTATTTTTATTTGCTTTTGTTTTCAGATCTATAATTCTAAAAACCCAAAAATACCTTGTTGCACCTTTTATTTATTTAATTTATTTTGTTTTATCGAGAGAGCTATTTATCCAAAATCATACAAATCTACCTATCTTTTTACCCAGGATGGATTGACAACCCCTCTTACGCGTCGGGTTGCAAGTATTTGTTCTTTGTGTGCGGTACCGTTTACATAGTTTTGCTTGGTTCTCCTACTGGTTCGATAACCTTAGTTTCATCACTGAGGGGAATACCTACCGTAGATGTGATGCATCATCCCTTCCTCTTCGGAGAAAAACGAACGCGGACATGAGCCATCTAGAAAGGATTTCTGGCATTGTTGCCGGGGAGACATCATCAACATCTATCGGGTTCCTAATCACAAATCTCATCTCCTTGCAATTTACATTATTTGCCATTTGCCTCTTGTTTTCATCTCCCCCACTCCACAAAAATTTGTCGTTTTATTTGCCTCCTTTTTCGTTTGCCTTTTTTCTCGTTATATCTCTTGTTTGCTATGTTTGATTGTGTTGCCATGTGCCTTCTATTTGCTTGCATCTTTACTTGCTAAAAATCTATTGATATGGATCATCATCCACTTGCTAATATTTTCAAGAGACCCAATTATGATGAACCAATTGCTAGTGAATTGATTTCACTAGATCATCTTTATGAAGTTTTGCTTGAGATTTATGAATCTGAAAATTGTGATGAAGTGTTAAACTAAGAAATTTATAAAGTGATTCATGATAGCTCCTTGAATGAAAATCATGATTGCAAGGATGTTATAAATTCTATTAATGTCAATTGTGTTAGTGATATGCAAACCCCAAGCTTGGGGATGCTTGTTTTGCTATATCCACTACTTACTGCAATAATCATGATTGGGGTGATAATGATTCTTATGATCTCGAAAATTTATTTAAACCTCATGATGAATATGCTTGCGATAATAGTAAAAATGGTTTTGGAAGAGAGTCAACTTTAGCTAGAAGGTGTCCCGATAATTCGGAGGGTGAAAATCTTGTTGAGAAAAATGATAAAAGTGGATTTGGAGAGGTAAAAACTTTAACTAGTGATGTGCCCACTCTTTTGGATTACAAAGACTTTAATTATGATAATTTCTCTTTGATTGATTGTATTTATTTATTGCAATCCATGATTAATTCACCTCATGCCTATGAACAAAATAAAGCTTTTACTAAACATATCGTAGATGCCATGATGAAAGCTTTGGAAGAAAAATTGGAATTAGAGATCTCAATTCCTAGATAGTTACATGATGAATGGGAACCTACTATCAAAGTCAAGATTAAAAATTATGAGTGTTCTGCCTTGTGTGATTTGGGTGCTACTGTTTCCACAATTCCGAAATCTTTATGTGATGTGCTTGATCTTACCGATATTGAAGAATGTTCTCTTAATTTGCACTTAGAAGATTCTACTATTAAAAGCCTATGGGAAGAATTAATGATGTTCCTATTCTTGCAAATAGGGATTATGTGCCTATAGATTTTATTGTTCTTGATATTGATTGCAATCCGTCTTGTCCAATTATACTTGGTAGACCATTTTTACACACTATAGGTGCCGTAATTGATACGAAAGAAGGCGATATTAAATTTCAGTTTCCACTAAGAAAGGGTATGGAACACTTCCCTAGAACAAGAATTAAGCCACCATATGAATCAATCATGAGGGCATCCTATGGATCTAAAACCAAAGATGGTAACACTTGAATCTATGATTTATGCCTAGCTAGGGGCATAAAACGATAGTGCTTGTTGGGAGACAACCCAATGAATAAATTTTATTTTTGCCTTTTCTTTTTGTTCTTGAGTTTTTGCACAATTATGCTACCATTATGATTGTTTTTTTATGTTTTAATTAGTGTTTTTGCCAAGCAAAGCCTTTGGGGTCATGTTGGGTGATAATTGCTTTGATCTTGTTGGCAAACAGAAACTTTATGCGCCAGCCACAGAATTATTAAAAATCACAGAAGCACGATAAAATCCTGATTTGTGTACACAATATTGATATACAAATTGCCCACGTTGTCCTAATTTTTCAGAATTTTTGAAGTTACAGACGTATACCAAGTTTTCAGATCTCACGAAGGTTTTTGTTAAGTTTTGTGTGATTGAAGTTTTCAAGTTTTGGGTGAGATCATGATGGATGAAGGAATAAGGAGTACGAAGAGCCTAAGCTTGGGGATGCCCCATGGAACCCCAAGTTATTATCCAAAGAGGAACAAGAAACTAAGTTTGGGGGTGCCCTGAGTGGCATCCCCTCTTTCTTCTAACGACAATTAGTATTTTACTTGGAGCTATATTTTTATTCGTCACATATCATGAGTTTTGCTTGGAGTGTCTTGTATTATATGAGTCTTTGCTTTTTTTTACTTTTTAGTTTGTGTCATCTATCCTTGCTGGATACACCTATTTGAGAGAGCCAAAATTATGTTATGATTTGTTAGAATTGCTCTATATGCTTCACTTAAAGTTTTTTGAGCTATGGAATTGCTCTAGTGCTTCACTTGCATCTTTTTGAGCATGGTGTGCTTTAATATTTTTGAAGAAATGCTCTCATGCTTCGCTTAGATTTATTTGAGAGTTAGTAAAATTTTGAAGAAATTTTCTCATGCTTCACTTATATTATTTTGAGAAGAAGAAAAAAAATTATGCTCATGTTCTTCACTTAGATTTGTTTTAGCTTATCAAAAGAAACATATGAAATTAGTCCCAAAGTGATAGATATTCAAGAGGGATATAATAAAAACTTTCATGAAGATCATTGGACAAAATAAACTTGATTGTTTGTAATAGTTTTGAGATATGATGATAGTGATATATGAGTCATGTTGACGAGTAATTATGCTTAAGTAAGAATATTGGTGCTAAGGTTTGTGATTCCCTATGCAAGCACGAAAGTCAATAGTTATGCAATGAAATTAAATCCTACTTGTGGTGCATTATTAGGTGTTAGTTATGCTTAATGCTCGCTTATGAGATTTTTTGTTTCTTGGTTGGTTGCTTCTCGATCTTTTGCTAGCCTCCACTTGTACTAAGTATGATTACTACTTGTGCATCCAAAATTATGCAGTATTTCCATGTCGTTCTAAGCAAATTTGTATGTGCCATCTCTAATTTTCAAAATAATTTCCCTTTTGTGTGCTTGTACCGCTCATGAAGTGGCAGGGGGTGGCCAATATTTTCCATGCTAGATGTGTTATTCTCAAGATGAGTGTTTATTAACTTGTCATTGCACGAGAGTACGACAAAGGTATTAGGGATGCCTAGTCCCGAAATGAAAAAGAAATTTGTCAAATAATAAATTCCTTGGAAATTGTTGGTATGGAGGGCACCCGTGGATACGGCTAGCCATGGAAAGTAAAAGAATGGTGGAAAAAGGAATAAATTTTATTTTCTGTTTGGGAGCCGCCTATGATACATCTAGCATGGAAAGCATTGGGAATTACTCGGTCGTTTTCGTTGATGGGAAAAGTATGTCACCCAAAAAAATTCTCTCATTTTTTTGCTTTGAGCTCTGGCACCTCTACAAATCCCTACTTCCCTCTGCGAAGGGCCTTTCTATTTACTTTATGCAATTTTTATTCGAGTCTCCATCTTCTCTTGTAAAGCACCAACTAAGGGGCACTATGATCGTACTTAAGCATTGGGTGTAGCTAATATGCGAGTGCATTTCATAAATGGATCAATGATTGAGCATGATGGGCTAGGGATATCTTGCTTTAGTGTTGATATTTTGAAGGACTTGGTTGCTTCTTGATATGCTTGAGTATTGAAGACTTCATGTCAAAACTAGACTATTGCTTTGAATCATATAAAAGTCCATATGTCCATGCTACAAAAGAAAATATTACGTGATGAACCTGTTAGGCAACATTCCACATAAAAAATTCTGTTTTTATCATTTACATACTCGAGGACGAGCGGGAATTAAGCTTGGGGATGCTGATACGTCTCCAGCGTATCTATAATTTTTTATTGTTTCATGTCGTTATATTATCATTCTTGGATGTTTTACAATCATTTTATAACAACTTTATATCATTTTTTGGGACTAACCTATTGACGTAGTGCCCAGTGCTAGTTGCTGTTTTTTGCTTGTTTTTACTTGCAGAAAATCAATACCAAACGGAGTCCAAACGTAGCGAAACTTTTTGGAGTTTTTTTCTGGACCAGAAGACATAAGATGGGCCAAAGAAGTACCAGAGGGGTGCCCCGAGGGGGGCACAACCCACCTGGGCGCACTTGGGGGCCCAAGCGCGCCCCGGTGGGTTGTGCCCACCTCGGTGGCCTCCCGCACTGCCTCTTCGCCCTATAAATTCCCAAATATTCCAAAAACCCTAGGGGAATCAACGAGACACAATTCCAGCCGCCGCAAGCTCCAGAACCATGAGATCCAATCTAGACACCATCATGGAGGGGTTCATCATCCTCATTGGTGCCTCTCTGATGATGCGTGAGTAGTTTATTGTAGACCTACGGGTCCGTAGGTAGTAGCTAGATGGCTTCTTCTCTCTTTTTAATTCTCAATACAATGATCTCTTGGAGATCTATTTGATGTAACTCTTTTTGCGATGTGTTTGTTGGGATCCGATGAACTTTTAGTTTATGATCAGATCTACTCTATCCATGAAAGTTATTTGAGTTTTGATCCCTTATATGCATGATTACTTATAGCTTCGTATTCTTCTTCAAATCTTTGGTCTAGTTAGGCCTACTAGATCGATTTTCTTGCCATGGGAAGAGGTGCTTTGTGATGGGTTCGATCTTGCGGTGTTCTTTCCTAGTGACAAGAGGGGCAGCAAGACACATATTGATCATTGCTATTAATGATAACAAGATGGGGTCTATTCCTACATGAATAGATCTTGTCTACATCATGTCATCGTTCTTATTACATTACTCCATTTCTCCATGAACTTAATACACTAGATGCATGCTGGATAGCGGTCGATGTGTGGAGTAATAGTAGTAGATGCAGGCAGGAGTCGGTCTACTAATCTTGGACGTGATGCCTATATAATGATCATTGTCTGTATATCATCATAGTTATTTGAAGTTCTATCAATTGCCCAATAGTAATTTGTTTACCCGTCGTATGCTATTTTCTCGGGAGAAGCCACTAGTGAAATCTATGGCCCCCGGGTCTATTCTTTATCATATTTGCTTCGAGATCTATTTTTTTGCTTTCGTTTTCATATCTATAATTCTAAAAACCCAAAAATACCTTGCTTCTCTTTTTCTTTATTTTCTTTATTTTGTTTTATCGAGAGATCTATTTATCCAAAATCATACAAATCAATCTATCTTTTAACCCAGGAGGGATTGACAACCCCTCTTATGCGTCGGGTTGCAAGTATTTGTTCTTTGTGTGCATGTACCGTTTACATAGTGTTGCTTGGTTCTTCTACTGGTTCGATAACCTTGGTTTCATCACTGAGGGAAATACCTACCGTAGTTGTGCTGCGTCATCCCTTCCTCTTCAGGGAAAAGTTGACGCAGACACGAGCCATCAAGCGCCCCATGCCATTCTTCCAAAGAGAATCCCTTCAAGCCATCACCTCACTCCAACAATGGTCGGATCTGGTGCCAAAGGCAAGTGGGAGGCCTCCAATGTCACCAATGATGACATTGAGGATCTGAAGCGCGCTGATTACCTCTCGACCAACATCGCTCATCGGGCCCCAAAGGAGGGCCAGGCTATCCCCACGCCTCGACTAGGCGAGAGGGTGGTGTTCATCCCTCACTTCTTCCGGGGACTGGGCTTCCCGCTCCACCCCTTCGTCAGGGGGCTAATGTTCTTCTACGGGATGGATTTCCACGATATGGCCCCGAACTCCTTCCTCCACATCTTGGCCTTCATCGTCATCTGCGAGGCTTTATTGCGAGTCCAGCCGCACTTCGGCTTGTGGTTGAAGGTCTTCAACGTCAAGCCGAAGATAGTCGATGGCCAGCAGGCGGATTGCGGTGGGGCAATGATCAGCAAGCTCGCCTAAGTCGAGTGGTCAGAGGGCACATCCATTGATAATGTCAAGGTCTGGCAGAAGGAGTGGTTCTATATCACAGAACCACAGGATGCAGCCTGGACGGCGGCTCCCAAATTTAGATCCGGACCCCCGACGAGGCTAACCTCGTGGACCAATAAGGGTCTTGACCGGGGGTTCACCATGGAGGTGGAGGCACTGCAGAAGTGCGTCTCCAACATGATAAATGCGGGCGCCAAGCTGACCAACGTGGTGCAGGTGATGCTCTGTCCTCGCCTCCTCCCCTGCCAACAAAGGGGCACCCCAATGTGGTCTTACAAGCTCAAGGACTCGACCACCATACAATACTTCTACGGCACCACCCACAACAAGCCGTGGAAGGTGTTGTTTAAGCCTCAAAAGACGTGGCTGGCCAAGGAGGAGGACTTCGGCCTCGACGCTACGCACCCCCCAAAGGAGGTAACAAAGTTCATATTCGCTTTATGTTCGGATGTTCGCATTCCAGGAGATGTGTCCTCCATTCTTTTACTTCCACAGGGCTGGCTCAAGAAGGCCAAGAAGATCAATAGTTTGGGCCCGCTGCCCGAGGACCCCTGGCCAGCTCTGCTGGAGGAGATGATGACCGTGGCGCCGTACAAGGTGTCGGAGAAGAAGGAAAAGAAGAAGAAGGAAGTGTCGGAGGCCAGGGAAGGCCTCCGCCCAAGGGGACTTCCGGATAACAAGTCCGGAGACGCTCAGGCTCCTCCGCTCAAGAGGGGGAGTAGGAAGAGCACGAGGAGGAGGGCGGCTCCTCTCATTCTAAGAAGAGGGTGACGCCTAATGATGTCGAGGAGGAGCAACCTCCTCATGCCCCGAAGAAACTGTGCAGGCCCAAGCTGGTCCTGCCTAATGATAGCTCGGATTCCGACGAGGAGTCCGTAGCGTCCGAAAAGGTTCCGGAGAGGAACCCCAGGGTCAAGCCCCCTCCCAAGAGGTATTGCTACTTTCTTGAGCTTGCATTGATTTTTCCCTTGAAGAGGAAAGGGTGATGCAGCAAAGTAGAGATAAGTATTTCCCTCAGTCAAGAACCAAGGTATCAATCCAGTAGGAGGCACAAGCAAGTCTCCAATCTATGCACCTGCACAAACAAACAAACACTTGCACTCAACGCAAAAAAGGGGTTGTCAATCCCTTCACGGTCTCGAACAAGAGTGAGATCTAATAGAGATAGGTATAAAAGATAAATAAAAGAGCAAACTAAAGTAAATCTAAATAAATTGCAGCAAGGTATTTTTTTGGGTTTTTTGGTTTATAAATCTAAAAATATATGGTGGAAAATAGACCCGGGGGCCGTAGGTTTCACTAGAGGCTTCTCTGTTAAAAGAAAACACACGTTGGGTGAACAAATTACTGCCGAGCAATTGCTAGAAAAGCGCAAAGTTATGACGATATCCAAGGCAATGATTATGAATATAGGCATCATGTCCATGTCAAGTAGACCGACTCCTGCCTGCATCTACTACTATTACTCCACACATCGACCGCTATCCAACATGCATCTAGAGTATTAAGTTCATAAGAACGGAGTAACGCCTTAAGTAAGATGACATGATGTAGAGGCATAAACTCAAGCAATATGATGAAAACCCCATCTTTTACCCTTGATGGCAACAATACAATACGTGCCTCGCTACCCCTACTTTTTCACTGGGTGAGGACACCGAAAGATTGAACCCAAAACTAAGCACCTCTCCCATTGCAAGAAGAACCAATCTAGTTGGCAAACCAAATCGATAATTCAAAGAGAAATACAAGGAAATTTAATCATGCATAAAAGAGTTCAGAAAAGACTCAAATAATATTCATATATAATCTGATCATAAATCCACAATTCATCAGATCTCGACAAACACACCGCAAAAGACTATTACATCTGACCGAACTCCAAGAACATCGAGGAGAACATGGTATTGAAGATCGAAGTGAGAGAAGAAGCCATCTAGCTACTATCTATGGACCCATAGGTATGTGATAAACTACTCACGCTTCATCAGAAGGGCAATAGAGTTGATGTAGATGCCCTCCATGATTGAATCCCCCTCCGGCAGGGTGTCGGAAAAGTCCCCAAGATGGGATCTCACAGGAACAGAGGCTTGCGACAGTGGAAAAGTATTTTGGTGGACGCTTCTATTGATTTGGGAATATTTGAGAATTTATAGCGCAATAATTAGGGTTGGAGGACTCCCGAGGGGCCCACCAGCCAGGGGGTGCGGCCTGAGGGCTTGTGAGTCCCTCGGGACTCTTCTGGCCCCCTCTCCGAGCTTCGTGGATGTCTTCTGGTCCAAGAAGAATCATCGTAAAGTTTTATTCCGTTTGGACTCCGTTTGATATTCCTTTTATGTAAAACTCAAAAACAAGGTAAAAATAGAAACTGGCACTAGGCTCTAGGTTAATAGTCAGTCCCAAAAATAATATAAAATAGCATACTAATGCATATAAAACATCCAAAATAGATAATATAATAGCATGTAACAATAAAAAATTATAGATACGTTGGAGACGTATCAAGCATCCCGAAGCTTAATTCCTACTCGTCCTCGAGTAGGTAAATGATAAAAAAGTAATTTTTGATGTGGAATGCTACCTAACATATTTATCCATGTAATTTTCTTTATTGTGGCATGAATATTAAGATCCATAAGATTCAAGATAAAAGTTTAATATCGACATAAAAACAATAATACTTCAAACATACTAATAAAGCAATATGTCTTCTCAAAATAACATGGCAAAAGAAAGTTATCCCTACAAAATCATATAGTCTGGCTATGCTCCATCTTCATCACACAAAGCAATTTATCACGCACAACCCCGATGACAAGCCAAGCAATTGTTTCATACTTTTGGTGATCTCAAACTTTTTCAACTTTCATGCAATACATGAGCGTGAGCCATGGATATACTACTATAGGTGGAATAGAATATGGTGGTTGTGGAGAGGACAAAAAGAAGGAGAAAGTCTCACATCAACTAGGCGTATTAACGGGCTATGGAGATGCCCATCGATAGATATCAATGTGAGTGAGTAGGGATTGCAATGCAACGGATGCACTAGAGCTATAAGTGTATGAAAGCTCAAAAAGAAACTAAGTGGGTGTGCATTGAACTCGCTTGCTCACGAAGACCTAGGGTAATTTGAGGAAGCCCATCATTGGAATATATAAGCCAAGTTCTATGATGAAAAATTCCCACTAGTATATGAAAGTGACAAAATAGGGAACTCTCTATCATGAAGATCATGGTGCTACTTTGAAGCACAAGTGTGGAAAAAGGATAGTAACATTGCCCCTTCTCTTTTTTCTCTCATTTTTTATTTTCTCTCTCTTTTTATTTGGGTTTCATTGGCCTCTTATATTTTTTTTCTAAAGTCCGGAGACTCATCCCAACTTATGAGGGAATCATATATTCCATCATCCTTTCCTCACATGGGACAATGCTCTAATAATGATGATCATCACACTTTTATTTACTTACAACTCAAGAATTACAACTCGATGCTAGAACAAGATATGACTCTATATGAATGTCTACGATAGTGTACCGAGATGTGCAATGATCATGAATGACATGTATAAAAAATACGAACGGTGGCCTTGCCACAAATACTATGCCAACTACATGATCATGCAAAGCAATATGAAAATGATGAAGTGGGTCATAATAAACGGAACGATGGAAGTTGCATGGCAATATATCTCGGAATGGCTATGGAAATGCCATAATAGGTAGGCATGGTGGCTGTTTTGAGGAAGGGTATATGGTGGGTATAATGTACCGGCGAGAATTGTGCGGTACTAGAGAGGCTAGCAATGGTGGAAGGGTGAGAGTGCGTATAATCCATGTACTCAACATTAGTCATAAAGAACTCAGATACTTATTGCAAAAATTTATTAGCTATCGAAACAAAGTACTACACGCATGCTCCTAGGGTAGTAGATTGGTAGGAAAAGACCGTCGCTCGTCCCCGACCGCCACTCATGAGGAAGACAATCAACAAATAAATCATGCTCCGACTTCATCACATAACGGTTCACCATACGTGCATGCTACGGGAATCACAAACTTTTAACATAAGTATTTCTACCAATCCACAATTACTCACTAGCATGACTCTAATATCACCATCTTTATATCTCAAAACAATCATAAGGAACCAAACTTCTCATAGTATTCAATGCTCTTTATATGAAAGTTTTTATTATATCCCTCTTGTATGCCCATCATATTAGGACTAAATTCATAACCTAAGGAAATTAACATGTTGTTTAGAGACTCTCAAAATAATATAAGTGAAGCTGAGAGTTCAACAATTTCTATAAAATAAAGCCACCACAGTGCTAAAAAAGATATAAGTGAAGCACTAGAGCAAACTGCCTAGCTCAAAAGATATAAGTGAAGCACATAGAGTACTCTAATAAATTCACAATTCATGCGTGTACCTCTCAAAAGATGTGTACAACAAGGATGATTGTGGAAAACTAAAAAGCAAAGACTCGTATCATACAAGATGCTCCAAGCAAAACACATATTGTCGGATTTCGGGCTCCGCAGACCCAAGAAAGGTTCGAACTCAAGGGCGTGTGCGAAGAACTCAACCACTCAAGCCGACTGATCCGCTTCTCTCACGACCTAGCTCGATGAACACAACAAAGAAATACATGACAGTTTACCCAGGTTCGGGCCACCTTGCGGTGTAATACCCTACTCCTGCTTTGTGGTGGATTAGCCTCGCGAGGGGCTGAGGATGTACTAGTACAAGTGGAAGGATAGCCTCAGGAGGCGTGTTCTTGTCATGAGCTCCGGGGATTCGGTCTCCGGGGTTCCGATCCCTTCTATGGTGGTGGCTAGGCTATATTTATAGTGGCTTGGGTCCTCTTCCTCCAAAACTTAGGCGGGAAGGGATCCCACAACGGCCAAATTTGAAAGGGGACAAGAAGTACATCTAATCCTGATGAAAGGTGGTCTTCACCTGCAAAGCCTCTGAGTGTGACGTCGTTGTGGGTTCAGCCATGACATCCATCTTGCCGTTTTGGCAGTCTTGGTCTCGTTGCATGCAAATGGCAACCTTTGGCTGATTCCTTGGGACTCCACATCTGCGCTTGCCTCCTTTGCACCAAAGAGGAAACCTACCGCTCTGCGCCTGCTGGCGTGCGCCTGTCTTTGGTCATTATGGCTGATATCATTTCAGCCTCCTGAGGTTGGGCCTTGCATAGAAATCTCTGCTCCACTCAGGAGACCGAGGCCGCTCCCTTGGGAGGTCTTGATGTCGCCCGCCTTGCGAGGCTTGGCCCCTCACGAGGGTCTTTTCTTGTCGCAGTTGAAGCTGGGCCAAACCAGACCATCGATGAATCCACGCCCTGGGCCGCAGGCAGGCAGGTCTGGTTACCCTAGTTCCTAGAACGCTGACAGAATCCCCCCGGCCCAAGGCGCGCTCGCACTTGGCTTCGAGGTGAAGCCAAAGGGCAAGTGCGGAACACCGCGGACCCCAATCGCTTGCGGACCGAGCCGACGCGTGGCGCTTGATGGGACGTGGGCATCTCTGCTTCCCCACGTCGCCTCGTCAACCGTTCGACTCGAGAAATGCCTACGCATGCAGAGGAAATCATCATTACTGCAGATTGTGGGAGGCTGGTGATTTACCTTCTCCTGGCTATAAATAGGGAGCAGACGGAGCTCCCCGCCCATCTTCGTCTTCTTGTTCCTTGCTCCTTCTTCTCCTTGCTTCACCGTCTAGCCAGCGCGTCCTTGGCGCCAATCAGGAGGTTCTCCGCAGCAAAGAAAGGGAAGGCCCCCGAGGTGGAACCTGAGCTGCTCCCGCCAAAGAAGAGGCCGGATCACTCTTGGGGCAGTGCTGACGAGTCCGCGATGACGCGGCCTTGGCACGAACAGGCCCCGCCGGGCTTTTCGATTCCCTTGTACGCACGCGCGCAAGGCCCTGCGCACGAGGACCAGCGCCGCGAGGAGCGGAGCCGTGGAGGAGGACAAGCAGCGGCCGTGAGGCCGCCTCCTTCGCGGACCCATGCCAAAGGCTCAACCCGGGAGTTCATGGTGTGGGCGGCAACGCCGCCACACACATCGATTCGCCTCCCAAGGCCCTTTGCAAGGGAGATACCACCGAGGGGACCTGTTGAGCTGTGGCTGCAGCACGACGGATGCTGCGGCCAAGCCGCAGAAGCTGAGGTCGAGGTTGTGGACGCAGGTGACGCCTTCATGACTCGAGGGTGGGGTGCGATTGCTTGCGCATGCCACCCGAAGGAGGCCCATGCCATCCACTTTGCGTACGATGGGGCGTCAACGCTCTTCTTCAAGGTCTTTGACGAGGAAGGCCGACAGTTGAGGTACTGCTCTGAGGGAGGTGGCTGTAGCGATAGGGCCGTCGGGGGTGAACTTGCCCTTGGCCAGCGATTCCTCCGATAGAGGCAGCGCCTCTTCGGACAGCAGCAACGCTTCTTCCGAACACGACTCGAGCGACAACGTCAACTATGAGCCGCTGAGCCATCGCGCTCACGCCTCAGGAACGGCGTCAGCCCGACGTTGCCGGTGAAGCCGTTGAGGCCGCGCTCTCCTTAGGACTTTGTCCTTTGCTTCGTCCTTGCAGCATATCATGACGGACCCCTTGGGGGCATGTAAAAACTATAATGCTTTTGTTTAGTAGTTGTCTCTCTCCAACTAGTGCTACGATTGCGTCCCCCACTACGGCATGGTCCCCCCTTTCATTCTCGCGGTAGCTTAGCGCTCTACGTCTGCAGGACCCAGTCCCCAGGCAGGCTTCAGCCATCGCTGGTATGCCAGATCACGATGTCGTGGTCAAGGCTTGGATTTGAGCGGCCCGAGGTCCAATGAGAGCCCCTGAGGGAGTCCTGGACTAGGGGGTGTCCGGATAGCCGGACTATCATCATCGGCCGGACTCCAAGACTATGAAGATACAAGATTGAAGACTTCGTCCCGTGTCCGGATGGGACTTTCCTTGGCGTGGAAGGCAAGCTTGGCAATACGGATATGTAGATCTCCTACCATTGTAACCGACTCTGTGTAACCCTAGCCCTCTCCGGTGTCTATATAAACCGGAGGGTTTTAGTCCGTAGGACGAACAACCATTACAACAATCATACCATAGGCTAGCTTCTAGGGTTTAGCCTCCTTGATCTCGTGGTAGATCCACTCTTGTACTACCCATATCATCAATATTAATCAAGCAGGAGTAGGGTTTTACCTCCATCGAGAGGGCCCGAACCTGGGTAAAGACATCGCGTCCCTTGTCTCCTGTTACCATCCGCCTAGACGCACAGTTCGGGACCCCCTACCCGAGATCCGCCGATTTTGACACCGACATTGGTGCTTTCATTGAGAGTTCCTCTGTGTCGTCATCGATAGGCTTGATGGCTCCTTCAATCATCAACAACCACGCAGTCCAGGGTGAGACTTTTCTCCCCGGACAGATCTTCATGTTCGGCGGCTTTGCACTGCGGGCCAATTCGCTTGGCCATCTGGAGCAGATCAAAAGCTACGCCCCAGGCCGTCAGGTCAGATTTGGAAGCCTAAACTTCACGGCTGATATCCGCGGAGACTTGATCTTCGATGGATTCGAGCCACAGTCGAGCGCGCCGCACTGTCACGATGGTCATGATTTAGCTCTGCCGCCGGACAGTGCCCTGGAAGCCGCACATAAGTCCGCTCCGACCCTTAATTCGGAGCCGACCGTGCAGATCGAGGACGGATGGCTAGACGCCGCCTTGGGGGCTGCAACCTCTACGGTGATGGAGCCGAACACTGACCTTGTCCCTTATAAAGCCCGTGACTCAGAGGTCCCGGACTCCTCGCCGGACTCCGAACCTCCTGCGCCCCTGCCTATCGAATCCGATTGGGCGCCGATTATGGAGTTCACCACCGCGGACATCTTTCAGCACTCACCCTTTGGCGACATCCTGAATTCGCTAAAGCATCTCTCATTATCAGGAGAGCCCTGGCCGGATTGCGGTCAGGACGGTCGGGATGCGGATGACGAAGAAACTCAAAGCCCACCCACCACCCACTTTGTAGCCACTGTTGACGATTTAACCGACATGCTAGACTACGACTCCGAAGACATCGACGGTATGGACGACGACGCCGGAGACGACCAAGAACCAGCGCTTACAGAGCACTGGAAAGCCACCTCAACTCATGACGTATATATGGTGGACACCCCAAAAGGGAGCGATAACGAGGAACAACGGGATGCGGCGAAGGATAATTCCCCCGAAAAACAACCAAAACAGCGACGCAAGCGCCGCCCCAAGTCCCGCCTCGATAACAACAGCACTCATAATGACCCAGCCATAGAGCAGGGCAAACCAGTGGGTGACGAACATGCAACCAAGCAACCATCCAAACAGGATGAATCGGATAACCAACCCATCCCCGGCGAAAACAATAGTCCAGACGATCTCACGCCGGACACACCACCGGAGCATAAAAACCTTCACAAAAGGCTTGTCGCCACTGCAAGAAGCTTGAAGAAGCAGAAACGGAAGCTCAAAACAGCGGAAGACATACTCAGAATGAGGTGGAGCAAAGTACTCAAGACCGCGGAGCTACCCGAAGCTTGAACAACCACCAAACAAAGAGCTACCCGAAGCGCAAGCTGCTGCCCGAATTCGACGAGGAGGCCGTAGAGCCCCCACAGTCAAAAAGCAAAGAGGCCGCCTGGCCGGATAGACGACCAAATGACAGGCCAAGAGCGACAAGCGGCGCCGCACACAAGCCGGCACATGATCCTCGCAAAACGAATGGCCCGGTCAGGTCCATTTATGGGCCAAAAAAGAGGGCCCAGGAAGCAACACAACACGCCGAGTGTTCAAAGACAACGGCACACCTAAATACAAGGGCGCCGCGCACCCACTATGTTTCACCGATGAGGTGCTGGATCATGAATTTCCAGCGGGGTTCAAGTCCGTAAACATAGAGGCATACGACGGAACAACAGACCCCGGAGTCTGGATTGAGGATTACACCCTGCACATACATATGTCTAGAGGAGACGATCTCCATGCCATAAAATATCTGCCCCTCAAGCTCAAAGGGCCAGCTCGGCATTGGCTCAAAAGCCTCCCAGAAAATACCATTGGAAGTTGGGAAGAGCTCGAGGATGCGTTTAGAGCAAATTTTCAGGGGACTTATGTCCGCCCTCCGGATGCAGACGATCTAAGTCACATAACCCAACAACCCCGAGAGTCAGCGTGCAAATTCTGGAACAGGTTCCTCACTAAAAAGAACCAAATAGTCGACTGTCCGGACGCCGAAGCCTTAGCAGCTTTTAAACATAACGTCCGAGACGAATGGCTCGCCAGACACCTCGGCCAGGAAAAGCCGAGAACAATGGCCGCGCTAACAAGCCTCATGACCCGCTTTTGCGCGGGGGAAGACAGCTGGCTAGCAAGACGCAGCACTAGCGACCCGAGTACATCCGAGATCAGAGATGGAAACGGAAAATCACGGCGCAAAAAGGACCAACGCCGAAATAAAGAAAAGAGCCCAAAGAACACGGCGGTAAACGCCGAATTCAAAAGCTCGCGGCCGAACACCAAAACACTGCCTCTTAAGGACAATAGTGACGAGCTATCCAACTTAAACAAAATTTTGGATCGGATATGTCAAATCCACAGTACCCCCGGGAAGCCTGCAAACCACACCTACCGAGATTGTTGGGTCTTCAAACAGTCCGGCCGACTCAACGCCGAACACAAGGGGCTCGATGCGCCAACCGAGGATGACGACGAACCCCATCAGCAGAGCGCCGGAAAACAAAAGACTTTCCCACAAGAAGTCAAAACAGTAAACTCACTTCATGTGATAATACGGAACAATAGTGCGGCACCCGCTAAAGTACGTGTCGCACGGTCCACCCCAGCGGAACCCCGAGATTGGATGTCAAAACCAATTACTTTCGACCACCTGGACTATTCCAGAAGTATTCGAAACGCAGGATGGACTGCTCTGATATTGGATCCTATAATCGACGGACTACAATTTACACAAGTCCTAATGGATGGCGGCAGCGATTTAAACCTGCTATATTCGGACACAATCCGCAAGTTGGGGATAGACCCTACTAAAATTCGCCATAGTCGCACTTCCTTCAAAGGAGTGACGCCAGGCCCTTACGCCAAGTGCACGGGCTCCTTACTACTAGAAGTTGTGTTCGGATCACCCGACAACTTCCATCGCGAAAAGCTAATCTTCCATGTCGCCCCATTCAAAAGTAGCCATCAAGCACTATTGGGACGTGAAGCTTTCGCCCGCTTTAACGCAATACCGCATTACGCGTCTCTTACACTTAAAAGGCCCGGTCCACGCGGCATCATCTCATTAAAAGGTCGTTTAAGACCCCGGACACGGCTAGACGAGTCCGGCACAAATAAACTAGGGGCTCCCTAGCCGCATACCCCTTCACAAGGGGCTGCGCGTACAAACAATAAAGAGCCACTAAAAGCTCAACTTTATTCATTCATTCATATTTTGCTTTCAATAAAGTTTTTTGCACGATTTCTTTTCAAGCTAAGTTCCTCTCTTTTTACAGATGAACAACGTGCACACCCGTCCATGATACGGCACAATGGAGACACAGGCGCAGACGTGCAGCAGGGACCCGTGACAAGGATTCTTTTCAGATTAAGACCCTACGTAAACCTTTCTTACTGTCTCTTGTTGATTCATATCCCACGGTTTTTTTACCATAACCAACGAGGAGGCTGGCGTTTTGGCATCGGCCGCGCCAGAAATTCTCGCTTGTACCTGGACACTAGGGGCTTAGGGCATTGTTCTGCCCGCTATCACAAAGACCGAATACCTTAGGGAGCGTTCGGCGTCTCGAGTTAGGCCTTATATGCATCAGCTCCGAATCATGTCTTTGGTCAAATGTTGGGTTTGCCCGGCTCCTGTGTTTTGCTGCCTTACGTTCCCTATCATCGGCTAACGCAGCACCAGGAGAACTACTGCAATTGTGCCCCGGTTCGGCCGGGCGAGTACCTCAGTAGAGAAAGCCGAAAACTGACTGTCATGATATAGCGAGAGACTGGTCAACCACTCGATCGACTACCGGAATGTTTAGAATTCCTCCGCTTTGACGAAGGACCGTTTCCTGGTCAGGCACATACGCGCCCCGAATTCGGAGAGCGCGGTGCCCCTAGGGGCTATATCGTAGCCCCACCCTCGAACTCCTATGGCTAAGTGAAAGTGATAAAGCATTATAGTCCGGTTGCCTCGTTTGCTACGCTACCACCTCCTTCACAGGACCAAGACGTTGGATTAAGTGTGAAAATGCGCTATTTTTGCAAACACCCCCGCACCATGTGCGTGGGGGCTGAAGCCGAAGACTGCCATCTTTCAGGTTATACACAAGTATACATTAACGACTGCACAGGAGATATTTCAATACTTGAATGCACAAGTATAAAAAGCACTTATATCATATATATCGTCTTGCAAATCATAAAAATCATTTAAACATGACATTCTTTGAGCACTGCGACTCTATTGCACGAGCACCCCGCAGAACTTCCCCAAAATAGTGCTCGGCGGGTAACCGGCTCTCGTCCGAACCCCGGGTTGCAACATTGGTGGCATCCATCTCCGTCCAGTATGTCTTCACACGGGCGAGGGCCATCTGGGCACCCTCTATGCAGGCCGACCGCTTCATCGCCTTGATATGCGACACCGCCCTAAGGAATTGCTGCAATAAGCCAAAATAACTCTTCGGCTTGGGCCTATCCGGCCATACATGAGCCACGATATCCGTCATGGCAAGTCTGGACAATCTATTCAGCTCAGCCCACTCAGCCAACCGATCGGTCGGCGGAAGTGAACGCTCCAGACTATGGAATTGAGACCAAAAAAGCTCTTCCGTCTCGTGATCCTTTTGACTTCGGAAGTGCACGACAGCATCTGCCGCACTCGCCGCTAAATCCATATAAGGATCCTCCGGACCCCACAGCTGGCCAAGCTGAGCATACTTCGGATCCGTGAACCTCCTGCGCAGCAGAAAAGGCTTGCCAGCCGCAATATCTCCGGCCTGGCGCAGCTCCTCCTTTATAGCCCTCATTGCAGAATGGGCATCCTTGGCTTCGGCGGTGGCCTTCTTCAGGCTTTCTTGCTCCGCTCGGCGTTCTTTTTCAAGAACCTCATAGCGGTCGGTAACATCTTTCAGCTTCACGGCCACTTCGGCCATCTCCTCCCTGCTTCGGCAGTGAGCAGCCCTTTCAGCTTGTAGCTCTTCGGCCGCCTTCGAGGCAGCCACATCACTCCTCCTGGCCTGCTCCTTGGCTCGAGCAAGCTCTGCTCGAAGGTCCTCCACAGCAGCGGCACCATCTGCATCAAACACACATGTTGTAAGGAGTGAGCTTCGGCTCCCTTACTAGGTGACCACGGAGAAACAACCTACCCTGCGACTCGTCAAGTCGCTTATTGACTAGTGCGATGTCCGCATCCGCAACGTCGAGTTGCCGCTTTAGTTCAGCAACTCCATTAGTCCGGCTGGCCACCGGACTATCCGCCACTTGTGTAGGAAAGGCAAGAATTAATACCTGAGATTATGATCCTCGGCACTTTGTCGCTTTCGACAACATACCGAGTCTCAGGGGCTCCTATCTATACAGGGCGCGCTTTATGTGCAAAACTGTCAAAAAGTATGTCATTTTTACGTACCTCAAACCCCGCCAGCAAACTTCTGACGGCATCATGCAGCCCACCTTCGGCGGATGAAATTCTTCCAATCACCATACTCATCAATGTATGGTGATCTTCTGAGATAGACGCCCTCTCAAGCAGATCCTTCAGCTCCCCCGGCCGTACACCAGTTGGTGCCGGACTCTTCGGCTCTGCCGGACTTGGGGATACCCTCCGTGATGACACCTCAGGGTCGTCCGCCCCACCTGACGGTGCGGCAGATGGAGGCGTCTCGCTCTCCATCATCTCCGGACGAAGGTCCCCCGAAGACGAGCTCATCTGAGAAGGACGGAGATCCGAACTACAAGGTAAAAACTTAGGTTATCCTCAGAAGCACAAATAGGGATGTCCCTTATTACAAAACTCCCCTTTTTCTACTTACGACTCGCTGGAGGGCTGATTCCTTAGGGGAGATAGTGCGGCCGGGGCCTCCCCAGACGCAGGACCCTCTGGTGAAGATCTCTTCCCCGCTTCGAGGCCTTGGCCTCCGGGTTTTCGGAAGTGGTCCTCTTCTCCCCTTGGAAGGAGGGATTCTCGATCCCCCCTTTCTCAAAAGCCTCCTTGGTAGAGGCGGTAGTTCCTCTGTTTTCCCCTTCGCCTTCCTCTGAAGGCGCAACCTCCAGCATCCTGACCAGCACGGGATCCGGCGCGGTCTCCGGGAGGGGGGTCGGACACCGTATCAGTTTCACTTGCGCTATCCACTCCTATTCAAGGGACGATTGGTTAAAAAGCAAATTCAAGAAGGCGCAAACAAAGGGTATGTCCGGACACAGAGCTACTTACTTGTGTATCCGGGCGATTGCAGCTTAGGCCGGGGTCCTCGGTCAATTCCGGACACACCTCTTGTGATTCGAAGAACAATTTGTACATCTCCACGGGTGTCGTACCCATGAAGTGTTGGAGAATTTGTGGTCCCTCCGGATTGAATTCCCACAACCGGAGAGGACGACATTTGCAGGGCAGAAGACGCCTAATCAGCATGACCTGCATCAACACAACCAGATCGATCTCCCTTTCTTGGAGGTCTCGAATCAGGCCCTGCAATAGGGGCATGTCCTTTGACGGCCCCCAGTTGAGCCCTTGGTTGACCCATGACATCAGCCGTCGTGGAGGTCCCGAGCGGAAGATGGGCGGCGGCTTCTGCCTGCTGCCCCTGGGAGCAGTAATATAAAATCACTCCTGTTGCCACAAGCCGAGTTCCTCTTGGAAAGAGCCCTCGGGCCATGGAGCATCAGCCCTCCTGCTTACAACCGCCCCGCCGCACTCTGCTTGACGCCCCTCGATCATCTTTGGCTCCATGTTGAAGGTCTTGAGCCACAAACCGAAGTGGGGGGTAGTGCGGAGGAAGGCCTCGCAGACGACAATGAATGATGAGATGTGGAGGATGAACTCCGGAGCCAAGTCGTGGAATTCCAACCCATAGTAAAACATAAGCCCTCTCACAAAAGGATCCATCGGGAAGCCTAAACCCCGACAGAGGTGGGACACAAACACGATGCTTTCGCCGGGCTCGGGAGTGGGAATGACTTGCCCTTTGGCGGGCAACCTATGCAAAATCTCGTAAGTCGGGTACTTGGCTTCTCTCAGCTTTTGCACGTCCTCTTCCATAACGGAGGAGGGCATCCACCGGCCCTGTAGGTCGGAGCCGGACATTGCCGAAAGTCCGAAGCGCTCGAATCAGGGGCTCTGGGTGTTGGAACTCAGGGCGAAGGGCAGATTCGATTGAGGATTGAAGAAAAACGAGCCTTGGTCCCATTATAAAGAGGGAGAATACCAAGAGCCGTCCCCGTGACCGTTTGGGACTCGCCTTCGATAGAGGAGGCGTGGCAACGGGCACGGTTGGGTTACCCACATCCGTATTGATGAGAATACCGGAATAAGGGGAACACGATCTCTGCTTCGACAAGACGTGCCAAGCAAACCGCTTCGCTAAACGCGCTGAGGTGGTATAGTAAAAACGATTCAAGTAAAGGCTTGGTAGTGGTGTGACGTCACGCCACAAAATACGTCAGCAGATTGAACTTGTGTACATATTATTCTCTCTACGGTGGTATGTGGAATTTATTTTGCAGAGCCGGACACTATCCTGGTGTTCACAATCTTCTATGAATTAATTCGGAGGAGGAACCCGCCTTGCAATGCAGAACAATATGCGCGCCGGACTCATCGTCATTGAAGCCTGGTTCAGGGGCTACTGAGGGAGTCCTGGACTAGGGGGTGTCCGGATAGCCGGACTATCATCATCGGCCGGACTCCAAGACTATGAAGATACAAGATTGAAGACTTCGTCCCGTGTTCGGATGGGACTTTCCTTGGCGTGGAAGGCAAGCTTGGCAATACGGATATGTAGATCTCCTACCATTGTAACCGACTCTGTGTAACCCTAGCCCTCTCCGGTGTCTATATAAACCGGAGGGTTTTAGTCCGTAGGACGAACAACCATTACAACAATCATACCATAGGCTAGCTTCTAGGGTTTAGCCTCCTTGATCTCGTGGTAGATCCACTCTTGTACTACCCATATCATCAATATTAATCAAGCAGGAGTAGGGTTTTACCTCCATCGAGAGGGCCCGAACCTGGGTAAAAACATCGCGTCCCTTGTCTCCTGTTACCATCCGCCTAGACGCACAGTTCGGGACCCCCTACCCGAGATCCGCTGGTTTTGACACCGACAGCCCCTGAGGCGCGATGCTCAGGAGGTCCCCTTTGACACGCAAGCAGCTCCCGAAGGACTGAAACAGAAGCACCCTTGCCCTAGCGAGGTCACAAGGGTCGTGGCATTGATCGCGAGATTGATACTTTGCACATGTTTAGAGACTTATCTTTGCGATCTGTGTTTATCTTCACACTATGGTGGCAGCCTCCACGTGATGCCTGGCCGCGTTTCCACAAGCGCGGCAATCCTTAAGTGAAACTCGCATCGACCCCTTCCCCTCCCCTCATCTGGGTGCTCTACGTCCTCGGGTCCCGGCTCTCGAGCGAGGCTCAGCCACTGCTGGTATGCCAGGTCGGGATGCCGTGAACAAGGCCAGGGGGTGAGAGCTCGGGGTCCAGTAGGGCCCCCTGAGGCGCGATGCTCAGAGGCTCCCCCTTTAACGCACAAGCGAATTGGGTGGAGGAAAGGTACGACTGGCCTCGCATAGGCGTCTCAGAGTGAGCGTGTCCCGCCGCACCGGTGAAAGTGCAATCATGCCCCAAATATTATTTTGATGTTAATGACAATATACTCATAAGGGACTAACAAAGTTTGTCAAGTTTATCTCAGGTTTTAGTCCCCTCAGAATCAATTGTGTGTGTGGGTTATGATTTCGGAAATGTTTAACCTCATCAAGAACGAAGAAACAAGACTATCTTTACGTTTATTCTTGAGTATAGGATCCCACACTATTAAGAGGGGAACATGGGTTATTGTGAAAGTCTTGCTCAAATATCTACTTCAAAGTCATTGTCTGATCTTCATCTTTGTCGGATGACCGGTACTCACCGGACATCCGACCGCTTCTATACAGAGCCAAAACATCGGTCGTCCGGTGTGCCCGGGACGTCCGGCAAATCCTATCCAGAGCCAAAACATCGGTCGTCTGGTCCTTCTCGGACGTCCGTTGTCTGCAGAGCCCTCGGTCGTCCGATATTCTTTGGTCATCCGGTACTTTCTCCACAGAGCCTAAACATCGGTCGTCCGGATCCTCCGGTCACCCGGTACCCACTATACCGTGCCAAAACATCGGACGTCTGGTCCCTGTCGGACGTCCGGTGTCTATCAAGCCTTCGGTCATCCGTTGTGCATCGGACGTCTGACACTGCAGTGTTGTTTTGGGCTCAACGACCACTTATTGAGGCATACTATAAATATATCTCTCCTATCCCATGAGAGGGTTGACCATTCACTTCAAGCATCCTCAAGAACACATCTTCACTCTCTCTCTCACACTCCAACACCAAATCTTAGATCCTAAGGGATTTGAGAGCATTTGAGAGAAGTTGTCCACCCAAGTAATAGATCCACTCTTTCCCCTTCTTTGCACCAAAGTAATTCGTGATTTGAGCAAGTATTGAAAATTTCCCCATCGCTCTTGTTACTCTTGGAGGTTGGAGACTCCTAGGCGGCAGGAGTCATTCGGAGAGGAATCGTTCTTTGTGATTACCCCCGAAAAGTTTGTGAGGATTTGGAGACCACCCCAAGGTCTACCACTAGTGGTTGAGAAATGCCTTCGTGGTGTTGTCTCAAAGGGAGAATAGGGTGAGCCTTCGTGGCGTTGGTGTGCCTTCGTGGTAACATCCACCTCTCTAGCGGTGACGTAGCTTCCCTCCAAGGAAGTGAACATCGACATACATCCTCGTCTCTCAGAGTTGCGGTTATCCCTAACCCTAACTCCCTACTTGTGGTTACTTGTCTCTTAGTCTTTACTTATATCACATTGTGCTTGCTTACTCTCCTACTTGAGTTACTTGTTTTCCTTGCTTAGCTCATAGCTTCACACTTGCAATTGTTAGGGTCAACTTCATATTCCACATTATCGCCTAAAATTGCTAAGTAACAATTAAAATTTGTAATTGTACCTATTCACCCCCCTCTAGGTCCATATCGATCCTTTCAATTGGTATCAGAGCCTCGTGCTCTATTCTTGTGGCTTAACCGCCTTGGAGCGAGATGAACCCCGATGGGACTCCCCTTGTTGAAGATCCGAAGGATAAGAGCGCGGCTTCCACGGAAGACAAGTCCTTCACTTTTGAGGATCTGCAACGGGATCTTGCTAAGCAAAAGGAGGAGCATGATGCTTCTCTTGAGGCCTTGGTCGAAATGAGAATAGCCACATTGACCACGATGCTTGCACCACTTTCTGGTGGTGCGGCCTCGAGGCCAACTGTGCCTACTCCTTCACTTGGCCAACAACCTCCTAGTAATGAACACTCTAGTGTTCCTTGGCTTTATGCAAGACCTCAAGTAGAGAAACCAAAGTATAACCCTCAAGGAAAACCTCCTTTACTTGATGACACAACCGACTTTGCTTTGTGGAGAGTTGCTATGCAGGATCATCTTCGATATGGAAATGATGAGATGTTGGAGATCTTGGAGTATGGTTATCAAGTTGTAGACCGAAAGAATCTTACACCAGGAGAACTATATGACAAGCATCTCAACGACACCGCAATCGTGTGCATAAGGAGAGGTATGATTGATAAGCAATGGAGACCATACATACACATCACAAGTGCTAAGGAATTATGGGATAGCATTGTGAGGACCAAGACCGGTACCTCCACACTCCGGCTTGCTCAATATGAAATTGCCAAGGGTCAATTGAAAAACTTTTGTATGGAAAAAGGTGAATCTCCCACACAGTTCCTTGAGCGTCTCATGACTCTCACCGTCGACATTGAGTCTTGTGATTGTGACAAGACACAAGATGGATTCAACTTGACTAAGAAGTTTCTCATGGACAAGCTGCTTCATGCTCTTGATCCTTATCATCACCAAATGGTGTGGGACATAAGAAAACACCATGGATTCAAGGAAATGACCCCGGATGACATCATATCCACATTCAAACTATTTGAAGAATCAAAGGCAAATGCCACAAAACATCTTGCCATGCACGGTACTCCAACATCAAAGATCAACCTTGCATTGAAGGCCAAGCATGTATGTGAAGAAGAGCAAAGTGAAGAAGAAGAAGATGATGATGAGGAAGATGGTGATGAGATTGACTATGATGAGAGTCCTTCATATGAAGACATTGCTCTCTTTGTCAAGAAGTTTAGCGCAGGAAAATTCAAGGGAAGATTCCAGAAGAAGAAAGTGAGGAAATGCTACAACTGTGAAGGAACCAATCATTTCTCCAACGAATGCCCTTATGAGAAGATAGAAGATAAGCCAAGGTTCCCCAAGACCTTTCCCAAGAAAAAGTTGCCAAATCCTCTAAACTCCAAGCTCAAGAAGAGAGATGGGAAATCAATGGTTGCTCATGAAGAATCCGATCCGGATGATGATAGTGGTGTTGCCGGAGTAGCTCAAGATTCTCAGAACACCTTGAAGCTAGTCAACAAGAGTGGTGAGGTTGTCACCTACAACTACACGAAAGACTACAAGGGCAACGCTCACAAGTGCCTAATGGCAAAGGCCGTGGTAGAAGAAGGAGAAGATGAAAAATCTCCTGACAAGGTCAAGGTATCCCCACGATCAAATCCTCCTCTTTTCACACCTTCTACTCCTAGTGATGAGTATCTTGATGCGGAGGATAATTATGATGATAATGATATATATGACCCCATGTTTGCAAAATTAAATAAGGTCATGTGCTCCCTCAAAGGAAAGAAGCTCACTATGTTTCGCATGCTTATGGAGATGGCGGGTAAGCACACCATCACCATTAAGGAACTTGAAACCCTCATAACCGAGGAAAAGGAAAAATATGAAATCCTTGAGCGGAAAGTCCAATATGAGGAAGCATGAAATGACGAACTATGCTTGAAAATTGGTGAAAACATTGATGTTCATGCTACAGATCTTGCCTCCTTGAAAAAGGCTAAGGACTCTTGCGAAGAGTTGATGAATGATAAAAGTAAGCTTGGAAGTCTCATGCATCTCTCTCGAAGGATTGTGAGCTTCTATCCGTGTCTCTCAAGACGAAGGAAGAAGATCTCACCCTTCTTAGAAAGAGTTTTGAAACACTCAAGCTTACTTATCTTGAAACTCTTGCTAAGGCTTACTCTTCTCCTATTATCAATGTTGATGCTTGTACTACTAACTCTAATAGTGACCTAGCATCTATTCTTGAGGAGAATCGCTTTCTCAAGGCCCAAATTGAGAAAGGTCTCATGACATGTGCTCAAGGACAAAAGAACCTTAATGAGGTATTGAGCCAACACAATGAGGTGTTTGCCAAAGAGGGTCTCGGGTTTGACCCAAGCACAAGCAAGAAGAAGTCGTCTTCTCAAAAGTGCACCACTCCTCTAAAAGAAACATTTGTACGTGAAGGGCACAAGGAGAAAGGTAAGGGTGATAGTGGGAAGGCCACAAGGGGCATGCCCTCTCTCAACAAACCAAAAGAATTCATGCCTCCATCCTATATTCTTCGCAATACTAAGGAGGGAGAAGTTTATGAAAAATTTGTTGGTCCTCGAAATGCATTCCGGTTCTATGCTATTTGGGTTCCTAAGACCCTTGTGACTAACTTAAGAGGTCCCATTGAAAAATGGGTGCCTCTAACCAAGTCATAATTGTGTGTAGGTTGCTTTCTCTGGTGGAGTAAAATGGGCGATTGATAGTGGATGTACAAATCATATAACCGGAGATAGCAAATTGCTCTACAATTTCATGGAAGCTATTCAACCATTTATGAGCATTATGTTTGGTGGCGGATCAAAAGGATAGGTACTCGGATTGGGCAAGGTGGCTATCACAAATTACATGTCTCTTGCAAATGTCATGCTTGTTCAATCTCTTAAATATCAATTGCTTTCTGTTCGCCAATTGGCTTCTGTTGGTTATGATACACTTTTTGGACTAACGGATGTGAAAGTCTTTAAGAGAGATACTCTCTAAGTGGCCTTTTTTGGAGAGTTGGATGGCAACCTTTACATGGTTGATTTCTCGAAATAGAGCACATTTCATGCAACTTGTCTAATGGCCAAGGCTGACAAGGGGTGGCTATGGCATTGATGACCCACAAGTGTAGGGGATCTATCGTAGTCCTTTCGATAAGTAAGAGTGTCGAACCCAACGAGGAGCAGAAGGAAATGATAAGCGGTTTTTAGTAATGTTTTCTCTGCAAGCACTGAAATTGTAGGTGATAGATAGTTTTGTGATAAGATAAATTGTAATGAGTAACAAGTAAATAAAGTAAATAAAGTGCAGCAAGGTGGCCAAATCCTTTATGTAGCAAAGGATAAGCCTGGACAATTTCTTATAATGAGAAAGGAGCTCCCGAGGACACATGGGAATTATCATCAAGTTAGTTTTCATCACGTTCATATGATTCGCGTTCGGTACTTTGATAATTTGATATGTGGGTGGACCGGTGCTTGGGTACCGCCCTTACTTGGACAAGCATCCCACTTATGATTAACCCCTATTGCAAGCGTCCACAACTACAAAAGAAGTATTAAGGTAAACCTAACCACAACATTAAAATATGGATCCAAATCAGCCCCTAACGAAGCAACGCATAAACTAGGGTTTAAGCTTCTGTCACTCTAGCAACCCATCATCTACTTATTACTTCCCTATGCCTTCCTCTAGGCCCAAATAATGATGAAGTGTCATGTAGTCGACGTTCACATAAAACCACTAGAGGAAAAGACAACATACATCTCATCAAAATATCGAACGAATACCAAATTCACATGACTACTAATAGCAAGACTTCACCCATGTCCTCAGGAACAAACATAACTACTCACAAAGCATATTCATGTTCATAACCAGAGGAGTAATAATATGCATTAAGGATCTGAACATATGATCTTCCACCAAGTAAACCAATTAGCATCAACTACAAGGAGTAATCAACACTACTAGCAACCCACACGTACCAATTTGTGGTTTGGATACAAGATTGGATACAAGAGATGAACTAGGGTTTTGAGAGGAGATGGTGCTGGTGAAGATGTTGATGGAGATTGACCCCTCCCGATGAGAGGATCGTTGGTGATGACGTTGGTTATGATTTCCCCCTCCCGGAGGGAAGTGTCCCCGGCAGAACAGCTCCGCCAGAGCCCTAGATTGGTTCCGCCTCGTGGCGGCGGAGTTTCATCCCGTAAGCTTGCCCACGATTTTTTCCAGGGTAAAAGCCCTCATATAGCAGAAGATGGACACCGGGGGGCCACCAGGGGGCCCAGGAGATAGGGGGGCGCCCAGTAGGGGTGGGCGCGCCCCCACCCTCCTCGCCAGGGTGTGGGCCCCCTGATGTATTTCTTCCGCTCAATAATTCTTATTAATTCCAAAAACAGGTTTCGTGGAGTTTCAGGATTTTTGGAGCAGTGCAGAATAGGTTTCCAATGTTTGCTCCTTTTCCAGCCAGAATTCCAACTGCCGGCATTTCCCCTCTTCATGGTTAACCTTGTAAAATAAGAGAGAATAGCCATAAGTATTGAGATATAATGTGTAATAACATCCCATAATGCAATAAATATTGATATAAAAGCATGATGCAAAATGGATGTATCAGGCATCGCCGGCTAGCCCATGTCGGCATGAGAAATCTTCAAGATCTCTTAAAGGGTAATCACATCCTTGTACTAACCAATGTGTCCTTTGAGAAAGATCGTGTGTGTAGTGCATGCATAGCTGGGAAGCAACATCAATCAAAGCACCCACCCAAGAATATCGTGTTTACTTCAAGGCCTTTGGAGCTCCTTCATGTGGATCTTTTTGGGCCTCCTTCATGGGATAGTCTTGGTGGGAAAAATTATGGGCTTGTCATTGTTGATGATTACTCAAGATATACATGGGTGTTTTTCCTCAAATCCAAGGATGAGACGAAGATCACCTTCATTGATTTTGCCAAGCAAGCACAACGCAAGTTTGATAAAGACATCTTGGCAATAAGGAGTGACAATGCCTCTGAGTTCAAGAACTACACCTTGGAAGAATTTCTTAGTGATGAAGGGATTGAGCATCAATATTCTGCTCCATACACTCCTCAACAAAATGGTGTAGCCGAAAGGAAGAACCGTACACTTGTGGAGATGGCAAGGTCCATGTTGGATGAATACAAGTCGCCACATAGTTTTTGGGTCGAGGCTATCCACACTGCATGCCATGCATCAAACCGGCTCTTCCTCCGCACTATATTGGAAAAGAATCCATATGAGCTCCTAACTGGGAACAAGCCGAATGTCAAGTAATTTCGTGTATTTGGGTGCAAATGTTTCATCCTCAACAAAAGAGAACGGTTAGGAAAATTTCAATCCAAAACAATTGAGGGCATATTTGTTGGCTATGGATCAAACTCTCATGCCTATAGAGTCTACAACAAATCCACTGAATGTGTTGTAGAAACTTGTGATGTGGTGTTTGATGAATTTAGTGTCTCCCATGGGGAGCAAGTTGATCTAAGTGAAGTAGGTGAAGAAGATTCTTCTCAAGATATTTTGACCATGGGTGTTGGTGCACTTCTTCCAGTGGAACAAGAACCTCATGATGACGAGGAAGAAGATGGAAGCTTCACACATCATCAAACCACTTCAACACCCATACCTCCTCAATCTCCTATTACTCAACCAATGACCGTAGTCCAAGTACAAGAAGATGTTTAAGTCCCTCTTCATGATGATATTCAAGAACAAGATCATCATCAAGGGCAAGAACAAGAAAGTGAAATCATTGATGATGAACCTCAACAAATGCAATATGAAGAATAAGATCTTCCGCCACACATAAATGATCCATATGTTGAGGACGTGGATGATGGACATGAAGTTGAACCTCGCGAAACCCTAACCTCCATCATCCCCGAGTGGACGGTCGTGTTGATGTTGATAAAATTCTCACTGGCATATCGGAAGGTAGAGTCACTCGTAAACAATTGACAAACTTTTGTGCTCACTTCTCATTTGTGTCTAGTGTTGGGCCTCTCAAGGTACAAGAAGCATTGATGGACAACGATTGGCTCATTGCTATGAAAGAAGAGTTGAACAGTTTTGAACGTAACCAAGTGTAGTCATTACTCGAGAGGCCAACTATGGAACACAATGTCACTGGAACAAAATGGATTTTCAAGAACAAGCAAGATGAGAATGGTATAATCATCCGCAACAAGGCAAGGTTAGTGGCACAAGGGTACTCACAAGTTGAAGGTTTGGACTTTGGTGAGACCTTTGCTCCCGTTGCCCGTCTTGAATCTATTCACATCTTACTTGCTTATGCTGCTTTCAATGCTTTTACATTACATCAAATGGATGTGAAGAGTGCTTTCTTTAACGGCCCTCTACAAGAAGAAGTATATGTATCACAACCACCTGGGTTCGTTGATCCCGATCATAAAGACTATGTGTATAAACTTCATAAGGCTCTATATGGCCTCAAACAAGCACCTCGTGCTTGGTATGATCATCTTAAGAAGTTTTTACTCGATGATGGTTTTATGGGAGGGGTGATCGATCCCACTCTTTTTACTAAGAGGGACAAGGGTGATTTGATCTTATGCCAAATCTATGTAGATGATATCATTTTTGGTTGTCCTAACATTCATTTGTGCAAGAAGTTCGCGGCTTCCATGACCAAGAACTTTGAGATGTCACTTAATGCGGATTTGAAGTTCTATCTCGATTCCAAATTCAACAATTTCAAGAAGGAATATTCTTATCTCAAGCAAAGTATCTTAAGGATATTCTAGAGAAGTTTGGCATGTCTGATGCCAGTCCATGTAAGACTCCCATGCCAACCAAAATTGTACTCATTGAAGACACAAATGATATTCCTTTTGACCCATCTACTTAGTGCTCTATGATTGGTTCATTGCTTTATCTTTGTGCATCTAGACCAAACATCATGTTCAGTGTATGCATGTGTGCTAGATTTCAAGCTTCCCCTAGGGAAAGTAATCATAAGGCAGTTAAGCATATTCTTAGATACCTTGTTCACATCCCAAAGTTGGGTCTATGGTACCCCAAGGATGCTAAGTTTGATCTCATTGGGTACACGGATGAGGATTTGGCTGGAGAAAAAGTCGAACGAAAGTCCACCTTCGGTGCATGTCAGTTTCTTGGATGCTCCTTGGTAAGTTGGTCCTCAAAGAAGCAAAATTGTGTTGCACTCTCCACCGCCGAAGCTGAATACATTGCAACCGCCAGTTGTGCAACTCAGTTACTATGGATGAGGCAAACTTTGAAGGATTACGATATCACCTATAGACATGTGCCCCTTCTGTGTGATAATGAAAGTGCCATCAATATTGCTGAGAATCCCAAAGATCATACCCGCACCAAGCACATTGATATTAGGTATCATTTGTTGAGAGATCTTGTGGAAAAGGGGGACATTCATATTGATCATGTCGGTACAGATATTCAACTTGCAGACATTTTCACCAAGCCATTGGATGAAGCAAGGTTTTGTCAACTTAGGCATGAACTTGGTATCTTGGAGCTTGACAACATTATGTGAAATCATTTTCACCAAGCCATTGGATGAAGCAAGGTTTTGTCAACTTAGGCATGAACTTGGTATCTTGGAGCTTGACAACATTATGTGAAATCTAGTACCCATTCATGCATTTTCATCATGTCTTGTTTAGATGTAGGCATATATTTAGGGGGAGACTCTCAACTCATGAGTACTCTCACCCTATATAATGCATAAATAAAACAAACACTCTCAAAGTTACCATGTTCTTTGAACTATGGTACTTTAAAATGATGGAGTCGTGTTATTGAGCCCAAGAACACTATTTTTATGGCATCATGACACTTATACTCACACATGGTGGCCTATTGGTCACCGACTCTCCTCAAAAGGAGAGGCCGTCCAATCATGTTTTGGGTTCTTAACTTGTGTGTCTAGTTGCTCACCATGTGGTATTTTACATGTCTGATTGTCCATAATATTTTGTCATATACCTATTTCTAGTTTTTGGTTCCTCTAGATATGGCGTGTGTCATCTGCCAAATCCTTTGCCACCGGTCGTCCGACGGTTCTCGAACGTCCGATGACTCACAGTTTCCGGTCGATCGACTTCTCTCGGCTGTCCGGTTGCTGTGCAGCAATCTTACACAACCCAAAATCACTCCCCCAGGTCTCGGACGTCCTTGGTTCACCGGTCGCCCGTCACCTGGCATGTCCACTAGTGCACGGACGTCCTACCACGGTCGGTTGTCCGATGATCGTGCGACTCACATATATACTCTGGGGTCGGGCTGAACGGTTGCCCTATCCTCTTATCCCCCCTCCGCACGACTGAGCTCGCCGCCGCGCCGCCTGGAGGGCCTTGCTGTCGTCTGCAGGATGCTGCCTCGCCACGCCCTCTCCTCCTTGTCGTCGCCCCTCTTCTCGATCTGGTACTCCTCCCTTGCTGTGTTTCTCGGTTCTCTCTCTCGGTTCCATCACTCGTTCGTGCACACGGTTGTGATCCCCTTTCTCTCTTGGATAATCTCTCAGGTGAGGTTCGTCCCATGATGGTGACAATCAAGCATACCGCACACAAGGATGCTGGGGGTACCACTGCCTGCGGTAATTATGTCCTTTTTGTTTCAAATTTTCATCATCTCCGTCTCCATTCGGGTCAGCGGCTCACTGTGTTTGTACATGTTCCTCTCATCTTGATTTCAGCCTCCTGTCGTGGTGGTTCTGATGACTCTCAGGAGGAGTTGCATCCATGCAAGCATGCTGGAAAATGTCCAGTGATCACGGAGTCCTCCTCTTCCGGGGGTTCTGACTATGAAGAAGAGATGGAGGAGGAGGAGCGTGGTGTGCGAGTGACGTTTTCGCCCCGCCCCCACGGTTCTCGCGGGGCCTCTCACATGCCTGCTCCTCCTCCCGATCAGCCACATGCTGATGGTCGCCACATACCTCTTGAGGCTCCTCAACTTCATGGGCGTATCCTCAAGGACTTCACCAAAGTGCCCAAGCTAGCATATCTTAAGTTCCGGCACGATGTTGATCAATTTGAAGTGGTTCAAGATTCTCTGGATCAACGGTTTCGCACAAATGTTCAGGCTAATATCTACACTTCTATTGTCCTCCCAAAGGGTCTGTCTCTGCACCACTTCATTGACTTAGATTATATTCGGAAACAATTTGTGAAGTATCCGGGTGCCATTGAGCTCATTGAGTCATCTAGTCTTGCTGCTCCATTTGCCTTTCAGCATGATTTTAATCAGGCTCCTATCCATCAGTTTTATGCCACTTTCTTCTTTGCTCCTAACAAGACCGTCACCTGGATGACCTCTGACACCGAGCTCACTGCCACTTATGCTCAATTTGTCGCTGCTTTTGGGTTTCTGGACACTAGATTCAAGATCCATAAAGATGATCCAAATCACAAACCCAGAACGGTTGAGGCTTGTGGCTATCTCCTAAAGGGAATTGATGAACTTACCGAGGAGGAAAAGATGAAGGATCTGAATCAAGTTTCTATTTGGAGATCTCAGTACTACATCATCTATCAATGCATCATTCGCACCATCTATCCTAAGATGGGTCACAAAGGTTCTTGCAGTAGTTATTGCATTGACCTCATGTCTCGTCTCTATGAGTCTCCCAAAGGCAAGATTAATGTTCCTCATTTCCTTTGGCATGAAATCTGACTTGCTAGCTTTCAGTATAAGCATGCCTTTCCTCATGCTCCATTCATTCAGGCTCTTATTGAGAGTGTGGCTCCATTCTCCCTTGTCTGCACCCATGTGCATGAGAAGTGGATTATTCCTCCTCACATGGCCAATGATTTTGCTCCAAAAGGTTCCTCCAAGTCTGCTCCTGCTCGTAGGTCTGCCGCTAGGTCCCATCCTACTAATGCCAGCTCGGCGTCCTTTGGGTGTTCTGCTTGTTTTATCGGCAAGGCTCACTCTGCCATGATGAAGGCGTTCTCCTTCAACGGCACACACAACCATGATGTTGTCACTCGCTTGATCACTTCCAAGAATGCCTTGAAGTCTCGTCTCCGTGACTCTGGCGCTACTAATGTGAGTGAGGATGAGCACCTCCTAGCTTCTCCTCCTTCTGACTTTGGTTTTCCTTTGGGGCTTGAGCGGGCTGATTTCCTCGACGAAGCTGGTGGGAGTGGAGCTCCAAATGATGATGATGATGACATGTGATTGTCTGAGGGTTCTCTCTGTCCCTTTTTAGGTAGTTGTTGTCAAGGGGGAGAACTAGTTCTAGCTTGCTATTCATGTTGCTCTTATGTTGAACCATTTACCTTGAGTGGGTGTATGACTTTATATCTATGTCTTATGATGTGATGTTGAACATATTGAACCTCTATGTTCTATGAATGTTGAGATATTATGATATTATGCGGTTGTGCTTATATGATGATGGTTTTATTTGGTTTTTGTGATATTTTGCTCATATATTCTAGATGGTTGTCTCTGTGAGGGAGAGCTCTCCATATAATGTTTGCAATAATTATGGTTTAGAGGGGGAGATCTTAAATAAATGTGTCTTAAAGCACAGAGAAATTTGATTTCTTTTGTGCTATGAGTATATTGTCATCAACTACCAAAAGGGGGGAGATTGAAAGTGCAATCATGCCCTAAATATTATTTTGATGTTAATGACAATATACTCATGGGGGACTAACAAAGTTTGTCAAGTATATCTCAGGTTTTAGTCCCCTCGGAATCAATTGTGTGTGTAGATTATGATTTCGGAAATGTTTAACCTCATCAGGAATGAAGAAACAAGACTATCTTTATGTTTATTCTTGAGTATAGGATCCCACACTATTAAGAGGGGAACATGGGTTATTGTGAAAGTCTTGCTCAAACATCTACTTCAAAGTCAGTGTCTGATCTTCATCTCTGTCGGACAACCGGTACTCACCGGACGCCCGACCGCTTCTATACAGAGCCAAAACATCGGTCGTCTGGTGTGCACCGGATGTCTAGCAAATCCTATCCAGTCTGTAGAGCCATTGTCTGTAGAGCCCTCGGTCGTCCGATATTCTTCGGTCATCCGGTACTTTCTCCATAGAGCCTGAACATTGGTCGTCCGGATCCTCCGATCGTCCGGTACCCACTATACCGTGCCAAAACATCGGACGTCCGGTCCCTTTCGGACGTCCGGTGTCTGTCAAGCCTTTAGTTGTGCATCGGACGTTCGACGCTGCAGTGCTGTTTTGGGCTCAACGGCCACTTATTGAAGCATACTATAAATATCTCTCTCCTATCCCGTGAGAGGGTTGACCATTCACTTCAAGCATCCTCAAGAACACATCTTCACTCTCTCTCTCACACTCCAACACCAAATCTTAGATCCCTAAGGGATTTGCGAGCATTTGAGAGAAGCTATCCACCCAAGTGATAAATCCACTCTTTCCCCTTCTTTGCACCAAAGGAATTCATGATTTGAGCAAGTCTTGAATTTTTCCCCATCGTTCTTGTTACTCTTGGAGGTTGGAGACTCCTAGGTGGTAGGAGTCATTCGGAGAGGAATCGTTCTTTGTGATTACCCCCGAAAAGTTTGTGAAGGTTTGGAGACCACCCCAAGGTCTACCACTAGTGGTTGAGAAACGCCTTCGTGGTGCTGTCTGATACGTCTCCAACGTATCTATAATTTTTGATTGCTCCATGCTACTTTATCTACTGTTTTAGGCAATATTGGGCTTTATTATTGATACGTCTCCGTCGTATCTACTTTTCCAAACACTTTTGCCCTTGTTTTGGACTCTAACTTGTATGATTTGAATGGAACTAACCCGGACTGACGCTGTTTTCAGCAGAATTGCCATGGTGTTGTTTTATGTGCAGAAAATAAAAGTTCTCGGAATGACCTGAAACTCCACGGAACACCTTAGAAAAAACAATAAAAAATCCTCGCAAAAGATGAAGACCAGGGGACCCACACCCTGTCCACGAGGGTGGGGGGCGCGCCCCCTACCTCGTGGGCCCCCTGGTGGCCCTCCGACGCCAACTCCAACTCCATATATTGGCTTTCGGGGAGAAAAAATCAGGGAGAAGAAATCATCGCGTTTGACGATACGGAGCTGCTGCCAAGCCCTAATCTCTCTCGGGAGGGCTGATCTGGAGTCCGTTCGGGGCTCCGGAGAGGGGGATTCATCGCCGTCGTCATCATCAACCATCCTCCATCACCAATTTCATGATGCTCACCGCCGTGTGTGAGTAATTGCATCGTAGGCTTGCTGGACGGTGATGGGTTGGATGAGATTTATCATGTAATCGAGTTAGTTTTGTTAGGGTTTGATCCCTAGTATCCATTATGTTCTGAGATTGATGTTGCTATGACTTTGCTATGCTTAATGCTTGTCAGTAGGGCCCGAGTGCCATGATTTCAGATCTAAACCTATTATGTTTTCATGAATATATGTGTGTTCTTGATCCTATCTTGCAAGTCTATAGTCACCTACTATGTGTTATGATCCGGCAACCCCGAAGTGACAATAATCGGGACCACTGCCGGTGATGACCATAGTTTGAGGAGTTCATGTATTCACTATGTGCTAATGCTTTGTTCCAGTTCTCTATTAAAAGGAGGCCTTAATATCCCTTAGTTTACAATAGGACCCTGCTGCCACGGGAGGGTAGGACAAAAGATGTCATGCAAGTTCTTTTCCATAAGCACGTATGACTATATACGGAATACATGCCTACATTACATTGATGAACTGGAGCTAGTTCTGTGTCACCCTATGTTATGACTGTTACATGACGAACCGCATCCGGCATAATTATCCATCACTAATCCGGTGCCTACGAGTTTTCCATATACTGGTTCTCGCTTATTTACTTTTCCATTGCTACTGTTACAATCACTACAAAATACCAAAAACATTACTTTTGCTGTCTTTACTTTTGTTACCGTTACCACCACTATCATATTACTTTGCTACTAAACACTTTGCTGCAGATACTAAGTTTCCAGGTGTGGTTGAATTGACAACTCAGCTGCTAATACTTGAGAATATTCTTTGGCTCCCCTTGTGTCGAATCAATAAATTTGGGTTGAATACTCTACCCTCGAAAACTGTTGCGATCCCCTATACTTGTGGGTTATGAAGACCTTTTTCTGGCGCCGTTGCCGGGGAGCATAGCTCTATTCTTTGAGTCACTTGGGATTTATATCTGCTGGACACTATGAAGAACTTGAAAGATGATCGAACTACTATTTTTCCCTCAACTACGAGGGGAGGTAAGGAACTGCCATCTAGCCTTGCACTAGACTCTCCTTCTGTTATAAGTAAGCTTGCGACACCTAAACCTATTACTGCTATTCATTCTGATATGTCGCATGTTATTGATGATGCCACTTCTGTTATGCATGATACTTATGATGAAACTACTTCTATGCTTGATACTACTGTGCCACTTGGTGAATTTCTTGATGAGCAAATTGCTAGGTCTAGAGAAAGAGAAATTATTGCACCTGAATACGATGATGTTAGTGATGATGAAAATATGCCTTCTATTCCTGAGGGTTATCTTTTTGATGCAGAATCTTCTGCCGCTATTCTTGCTTGCCAGGATAGATATGAACTTAAGAGGTTGCTAGTTAAATGGAGCAAAGAATCTTTTAGAGATAGAATGAGACCCGACCCTGCTTTTGCGACTTCACCTATTTGTGTTCTTGATAAGGATTATTATGATTTTTCTGTTGATCTAGATATAATTACTTTGGTTGAATCTGATCCTTTTTATGGATATGAATCTGAAACTGTTGTGGCACATCTTACTAAGTTAAATGATATAGCTGCCCTGTTTACTAATAATGAGTGATCACGCTACCTTTATTTACTCAAAATATTTCTGTTCTCATTAAAGGGTGATGCTAAGATATGGTTTAATTCTCTTGATCTTGGTTGTGTGCAAAGTCCCCAGGATATGATTTATTACTTCTCTGCTAAATATTTCCCTGCTCATAAGAAACAAGCCGCTTTGAGGGAAATATACAACTTCGTGCAAATTGAAGAAGAGAGTCTCCCACAAGCTTGGGGGAGGCTTCTCAAGTTACTTAATGCTTTGCCTGATCATCCTCTTAAGAAACCTGACATATTTGATATCTTTTATAATGGACTAACTGATGCTTCCAGAGATTACCTGGATAGTTGTGCTGGTTCTCTTTTTAGGGAAAGAACACCGGATGAAGCTGAAATTCTATTGAATAATATGTTGGCAAATGAAAATAATTGGGCACCTCCCGAGCCAGTTCCAGAGGAATTACCGAGCCTATTCCTAAACCAACTCCGAAGAAGAGAGGTGTTCTATTTCTCAGTCCCGAAGATATGCAAGAGGCAAAGAAATCTATGAAAGAAAAAGGTATTAAAGCTGAAGATGTTAAGAATTTATCTCCTATTGAAGAAATACATGGTCTTAATATACCGCCTGTTGAAGAAGTATATAATCTCAATTACTTATTTACTGAAGAACCTCCCGATATCCCGACACAGGTAGTAAAGGTAAATTCTCTCTATAGATATGATAAAGCTGAAGTCCCTCCTACTAAAATTGCTAGTCAGTGCTTGGATGAGTTTGATGACTTTATGTTTAAGCAAGATGACTTTAATGCTTATTTTGGTAGACAATTAAAACAGAATACCTTTATGATTAAATGCTTGGGTGATCATATGGCTGATATTAGAGGTGAACTTAAACTTGTTAGCAAACATGCTTCTATGGTTACCACTCAAGTAGAACAAGTACTTAAAGCTCAGAAAGAAGCGCTTGATGAAATGAATAGTAAGAAAAATGATTATGCTGTTAGAGTGGCTACTAGAACTGGTAGAATGACTCAGGAACCTTTGTATCCTGAAGGCCACCCTAAGAGAATCGAGCAAGATTCTCAGAGAAATAATATTGATGTACCTAGTTCTTCTAAGAGGAAGAAAAAGAAAAATGATAGGACCTTGCAAACTTCTAGTGAACCTATTGCTGAACCACCTGAGAATCCAAATGACATCTCTATTTCTGATGCTGAAACACAATCAGGTGATGAACATGAACCTAGTGATAATGTTAATGATAATGTTCATGTTGATGCTCAACCTAGTAATGATAATGATGTAGAAGTTGAACCTGCTGTTGATCTTGATAACCCACAATCAAGGAATCAACGTCATGATAAAAGAGACTTCATTGCTAGGAAACATGGTAAAGAAAGGGAACCATGGGTTCAGAAACCCATGCCTTTCCCTCCGAAACCATCCAAGAAAAAGGATGATGAGGATTTTGAGCGCTTTGCTGAAATGATTAGACCCATCTTTTTGTGTATGCGATTAACTGATGTGCTCAAAACAAATCCTTATGCTAAGTATATGAAGGATATCATTACTAATAAAAGAAAGATACCTGAAGCTGAAATTTCCACCATGCTTGCTAATTATACTTTTAAGGGTGGAATACCAAAGAAACTTGGAGATCCAGGAGTACCTACTATACCATGCTCCATTAAGAGAAATTATGTTAAAACTGCTTTATGTGATCTTGGAGCCGGTGTCAGTGTTATGCCTCTCTCTTTATATCGTAGACTTGACTTGAATAAGTTGACACCTACTGAAATATCTTTGCAAATGGCTGATAAATCAGCTGCTATACCTCTCGGTATTTGTGAGGATGTGCCTGTTGTGGTTGCAAACGTTACTATTTTAACGGACTTTGTATTCTTGATATTCCCGAGGATGATAGTATGTATATTATTCTTGGAAGACCTTTCCTTAATACTGCAGGGGCTGTTATTGATTGCACCAAAGGCAATGTCACTTTTCATGTTAATGGCAATGAGCACACGGTACATTTTCCGAGGAAACAACCTCAGGTTTATAGTATCAACTCTATTGGAAAAATTCCATCGATTATATTTGGAGGTTTTGAATTCCCTCTCCTTACTGTCAAGAAAAAGTATGATATTCTTATTGTTGGGGATTTTCATATCCCCGTTGAGGTAACTTAGTGCCATTCAAAATTTCTCTGGTTCCGTGATTATTCGGAATGAGTTTGTTAACAAGACTTGATCAACCTTGTTAGTGGGTTCATTTTGATGATCACGAGATGGATGAAACTAGAAGCACAACCTTCTGTACCCTCTTTATATTTTATGTTATTTAGTAGAAATAAAGTAAAACAGTATTTTTCTGTCTGTCTCCTGACTTATCCGTGCAATATAAAAATATCCCGAAAATAGAAGTCCTTAGAATGCCATGCCAATTTAATATGATTTTTTCGGGAATATTCGAGGATTTACTATGCAAAAATTACCACGGGGGGAGCTGCCACCTGGTCACGAGGGTGGAGGGTGCGCCCTACCCCCTGGGCGCGCCCCCTGCCTCGTGGGCCCACGGTGGCCCTCCTCCACTTATTCCTGCACCCATCTTCTTCCTCTGCCTCACACAAACACGAAAAACCAACTCAAGCACGAGTTCCAGCCCCCGTTGCTGTGATTTTCGATCTCCTTGCTCAAAGCACCTCTCGCAAAACTCCTTGGGGAGATAGTTCCTTGGTATGTGACTCCTCCATTGGTCCAATTAGTTTTTGTCCTAGTGTTTTATTCATTGCAAATTTGTGCTACATAGGTGACCATGTTCTTGAGCTTGCATGTCAAATTTATATGGTTCCAAGTAGTTCCAATGTTTTATATAGGCTCTAGGCACTTGTGGGAGTTGTTGCTATCAATTATATTGAAGTTGGTTCACTTTTATTTGAAGTTACTAAAAATTTCAGAATTTTTCAGAGGAAACAATATGTTGAGGAGGATGTTCCAAGGTGGTTCTTCAAGGAAGCAAGGTCCCAGATTTGCAATACGTGATGCTAACGAGGAACCACCAAGAGACGCTCCTGTGAGGCCCTGTGAATGGCCTTCGGAAAATTTTATGAATCAAGTGGGAATCAAAGAAGAATTTAGCACATATTTGAGTAACGCTGGTCTTGAGGACTTTGAAGCTGACAAATGGCCCCAGTATCATGATCTCACAAGTTCATTTGTGAGGAGGTTTGAGTTTTCATCTTCGCATAATTCTCCTTCAGTCATGTTTGACCTTTATGACAAATCTTATACCATGGACTTAGAGGATTTCACTTCTGCTTGCAAACTTCCATCTTGGAGTAATGTCAGGGATCCCCCTAAATCTGAATATAGGGACTTTCTTGCTAGAATAACCGTGGGGGAATCTAGAGATATAACACAAGCCACTATAGGGAACGTTCACTTTCCTGCTATACATTATTTTGCTCTCTTCATAGGTAGATTCATAAATGCTAAGGATGAAGCATGTCACATGTGTGTCCCTGATCTCAGCATTCTCAGGAGTGATGTGTTAGGAGACCAATCTAATCATATGGGAGCCATTGTAGCTTGCAGGTTGCATCAGAATAGACATAACAGAGATTTTTTTGGAGGAATTTATGCAACCCGCTTAGCTAATTTTCTTGAGATAGACATTCGTGAGGGTGATATGGAGTTACCCCCTTCTTATTTAGATTTTGATTCTATGGTTTCCCACCATTTTGTTGAGAGGACTGAACCACCTCTCCAGTATCGACTAATCTTTAACAAACGTCATGTAGTCCATATTGCTCTTCCTGCTCCTGCCTTCTTTGATTTTCAGACAAAAGGAAGATATATTATTACCAGAGAGGAGGCAGATGAGTACGAGAGGAGAGCGGAGGCTGCTGAACGCCACGCTACAGCTCAGGCGGCGATAGCCGCTGCGTCACAGTATGACCCCAGCTTCACCTACGGGTATCCGCCAGGCTATCCCTGGCAATAGACCAACTTAGGCCAAAAGCCTAAGCTTGGGGGAGTACGTATTTCCCACCGACATTACATTCATGTTCACACACACTCATTGCTAGATGTCGGTGCTCATACTCTTTCACTGTAATATCCATGCTAGTTTATTTTCTTTTTTCCTGCTTTCTTCTTGTGTGTTTAATAAACCTTAAGAAAAAACCAAAAAATTAGTAGTAGTTTATTTCTTTGCTTGTAGTAGTAATTAAAAAGAAAACCCAAAAATATTTCCCGTTCTTCTTTTGCTTGTTGGGAGCTTTCCCGTGTAAATAGTTTTATTTCTTTTCCTTTCTTTTGGGGGTTGAGAAGACTGTATTGAAAATGCTTAGTGGCTCTTATATGCATGATTGTTTATTTAACTTCGAGCCCATATTACTTGTCTTCTCTCTTGAATTGAATGCTTGCAGATTCCAGCTTAGTCCAATGCACATGCACTCTTATTATTATACACACCGTTTGGTCGTGCAAGTGAAAGGCAATAATGATGATATATGATGGACTTATTGGAATGAGAAAGGCTGGTATGAACTCGACCTCTCTTGTTTTTGTAAATATGATGATTCATCGTTTCTGAGTTAGCTATTATGAAGTAAACATATTTGCAATGATATTTAGAGATTATAGTTGCTTGTGCCATGCTTGATTAGCTATGAGTTATAATGGTTTACCTTGCGTGCCAACATGCTATTAGAATGATTATGATGTGGTATGATGGGATGGTATCCTCCTTTAAATGAATTGAGTGACTCGACTTAGCACATGTTCACGCATGTAGTTGAATCAAATCAACATAGCCTTCATGATATTTATGTTCATGGTAGATTATATCCTACTCATGCTTGTATTCGGTGTAAATTAATTCTAATGCATGTTTACGACTGTTGTCGCTCTCTCAGTTGGTCGCTTCCTAGTCTTTTGCTAGCCTTCACCTGTACTAAGCGGGAATACTGCTTGTGCATCCAAACTCCTTAAACCCCAAAGTTGTTCCATATGAGTCCACTATACCTACCTATATGCGGTATTTACCTGCCGTTCCAAGTAAATTTGTATGTGCCAAACTCTAAACCTTCAAATAAACATTATGTTTTGCATGCTCAAATAGCTCATATGTCAACTAGAGTTGCCCTTATCTTCCGTGTTAGGCGGGTTATTCTCGAGAGGAGTGGACTCCGCTCCTCATTCACGAGAAAATGGCTGGTATCTGGGATGCCCAGTCCCATGCTTTATGCAAACTAAATCAAAATAACTGCAAACAAAACTCCCCTTGGGACCCGTTGAATGTTGGAGGCACTCGTTGTTTCGAGCAAGCCATGGATTGATGCTTGTGGAGGAAGGGGAGTATAAACTTTACCATCTGTTTGGGAACTGCCTATAATCTGTTTAGCATGGAAGATATCGTCGTCTTTTAGTTGTTGTGTTGACAATGAAAGTATGCCGCTCAAAATATAATTTATCTCTATTTCAAAATCGAGCTCCGGAACCTCTACAAATCCCTACTTCCCTCTGTGAAGGGCCTATCTATTTACTTTTATGTTGAGTCATCACCCTTCTTATACAAAGCACCCGCTGGAGAGAACACTGTCGTTTGCATTCATTATAATTGGTTCATATTGGGTATGATTTGACTGGATCTCTTTTACCATGAATTACAATGTTTAGTCAGTCCTTGATCTTTAAAGGTGCTCTGCATTTATGTTCTGCGGTCTCAGAAAGGGCTAGCGAGATACCATTTTGTTATATCATGTTATGATTATTTTGAGAAAGTGTTGTCATCCGAGTTTTATTATTATGGCTCGCTAGCTGATTATGCTATTGATATGAGTAATTGTGAGACCTACGTGTTATTGTGAGTATGGTTAGTTCATAATATTTGCTGAAACTTGAATGCTGGCTTTTCATGTTTACAACAACAAGAGCAAACAGAGTTTGTAAAAGTTTTTCTTTTTCTCTTTCAGTTTGTCAACTGAACTGCTTGAGGACAAGCAAGGGTTTAAGCTTGGGGGAGTTGATACGTCTCCGTCGTATCTACTTTTACAACACTTTTGCCCTTGTTTTGGACTCTAACTTGTATGATTTGAATGGAACTAACCCGGACTGACGCTGTTTTCAGCAGAATTGCCATGGTGTTGTTTTATGTGCAGAAAATAAAAGTACTCGGAATGACCTGAAACTCCACGGAACACCTTAGAAAAAACAATAAAAAATCCTCGCAAAAGATGAAGACCAGGGGGCCCACACCCTGTCCACGAGGGTCGGGGGCGTACCCCCCTGGGCGCGCCCCCCCTACCTCGTGGGCCCCCTGGTGGCCCTCCGACGCCAACTCCAACTCCATATATTGGCTTTCGGGGAGAAAAAAATCAGGGAGAAGAAATCATCGCGTTTTACAATACGGAGCCACCGCCAAGCCCTAATCTCTCTCGGGAGGGCTGATCTGGAGTCCGTTCGGGGCTCCGGAGAGGGTATTCGTCGCCGTCGTCATCATCAACCATCCTCCATCACCAATTTCATGATGCTCACCGCCGTGCGTGAGTAATTGCATCATAGGCTTGCTGGACGGTGATGGGTTGGATGAGATTTATCATGTAATCGAGTTAGTTTTGTTAGGGTTTGATCCCTAGTATCCATTATGTTCTGAGATTGATGTTGCTATGACTTTGCTATGCTTAATGCTTGTCACTAGGGCCCGAGTGCCATGATTTCAGATCTGAACCTATTATGTTTTCATGAATATATGTGTGTTCTTGATCCTATCTTGCAAGTCTATAGTCACCTACTATGTGTTATGATCCGGCAACCCCGAAGTGACAATAATCGGGACCACTCCCGGTGATGACCATAGTTTGAGGAGTTCATGTATTCACTATGTGCTAATGCTTTGTTACGGTTCTCTATTAAAAGGAGGCCTTAATATCCCTTAGTTTCCAATAGGACCCCGCTGCCACGGGAGGTTAGGACAAAAGATGTCATGCAAGTTCTTTTCCATAAGCACGTATGACTATATACGGAATACATAACTACATTACATTGATGAACTGGAGCTAGTTCTGTGTCACCCTATGTTATGACTGTTACATGACGAACCGCATCCGGCATAATTATCCATCACAAATCCGGTGCCTACGAGTTTTCCATATATTGGTTCTCGCTTATTTACTTTTCCGTTGCTACTGTTACAATCACTACAAAATACCAAAAACATTACTTTTGCTGTCTTTACTTTTGTTACCGTTACCACCACTATCATATTACTTTGCTACTAAACACTTTGCTGCAGATACTAAGTTTCCAGGTGTGGTTGAATTGACAACTCAGCTGCTAATACTTGAGAATATTCTTTGGCTCCCCTTGTGTCGAATCAATAAATTTGGGTTGAATACTCCACCCTTGAAAACTGTTGCGATCCCCTATACTTGTGGGTTATCAATTATCCACTTTTATATTATTTTTGGGACTAACCTATTAACCGGAGGCCCAGCCCACATTTGCTGTTTTATGCCTATTTCAGTGTTTCGAGGAAAAGGAATATCAGACAGAGTCAAAACGGAACGAAATCAACTGGAGAAGTTATTTTTGGAAGGAAAGCAACCCAGGGAACTTGGAGTGCACGTCAGGGGAGATACGGGCTGCCCACGAGGGTGGGGGGCGCGCCCACCCCCCCGGGCGCGCCCCTCTGCCTCGTGGGGCCCACGTAGCTCCTCCGACATACCCCCTGCACCCATATATACTCTTGTACCCTAAAACTTCCAGAACAAAAGATAGATCGGGAGTTCCGCTGCCGCAAGCCTCTGTAGCCACCAAAAACCTCTCGGGAGCCCGTTCCGGCACCCTGCCAGAGGGGGATCCCATCATCGGTGGCCATCTTCATCATCCCGACGCTATCCATGACGAGGAGGGAGTAGTTCACCCTCGGGGCTGAGGGTATGTACCAGTAGCTATGTGTTTGATCTCTCTCTCTCTCTCTCTCTCTCTCTCTCTCTCTCGTGTTCTCTCTCGTGTTCCATCTATGTCACGATCTTGATGTATCCCGAGCTTTACTATTGTAGTTGGATCTTATGATGTTTCTCCCCCTCTACTCTCTTGTGATGAATTGAGTTTCCCCTTTGAAGTTATCTTATCGGATTGAGTCTTTATGAGAACACGTGATGTATGTCTTGCCGTGATTATCTGTGGTGACAATGGGATATCATGTGCCACTTGATATATGTTTTGGTGATCAACTTGCGGGTTTCGTGACATTGGGAACCTATGCATAGGGGTTGGCACACGTTCTTGACTCTCCGATAGAAACTTTGGGGCACTCTTTGAAGTACTTTTATGTTGGTTGGATGAATCTGAGATTGTGTGATGCATATCGTATAATCATGCCCATGGATACTTGAGGTGACAATGGAGTATCTAGGTGACATTAGGGTTTTGGTTGATTTGTATCTTCAGGTGTTATTCTAGTACAAACTCTTTTATATTGATCCAAAAGAATAACTTTGAGGTGGTTTCGTACCCTACCATAATCTCTACGTTTGTTCTCCACTATTAGTGGCTTTGGAGTGACTCTTTTTTGCATGTTGAGGGCTTGTCATATTATCTATGTATGTTATTATTGTTGAGAGAACTTGCACTAGTGAAAGTATGAACCCTAGGCCTTGTTTCCTATCATTGCAGTACCGTTTACGCTCACTTTTACCACTTGTTACCTTGCTGTTTTTATATTTTCATATTACAAATACCTATATCTACTATCTATTTTGCACTTGTATCACCATCTCTTCGCCGAACTAGTGCACCTATACAATTTACCATTGTATTGGGTGTGTTGGGGACACAAGAGACTCTTTGTTATTTGGTTGCAGGGTTGCTTGAGAGAGACCATCTTCATCCTACGCCTCCTACGGATTGATAAACCTTAGGTCATCCACTTGAGGGAAATTTGCTACTGTCCTACAAACATGTGCACTTGCAGGCCCAACAACGTCTACAAGAAGAAGGTTGTGTAGTAGACATCAAGCTCTTTTCTGGTGCCGTTGCCGGGGAGGTTAGCGCTTGAAGGTATATATTTAGATCTTGCAATCGAATCTTTTTGTTTCTTGTTTTATCACTAGTTTAGTTTATAAAAGAAAACTACAAAAAAAATATGGAATTAAGGATGCTTCATATGCTTCATCTTTTTAATGTCTTTCGTGAAAATGATGGGAAGGAAAATTGTGCTCAAGTACTAGAAGAAGAATTACATAGAATGCTTGGCATAAAATATGTGAATGATGAGCATGATTGCAATGTTGTTAGTATGAATTCCTTGAATATCCATGATGCTAATTATATGCAAAGCCACAAGCTTGGGGAAGCTATGTTTGATGAAGATGATATTTTTTGTCCCCCAAGCTTTGATGAGTAAATTTACTATGATGAAAGCATGCCTCCTATCTATGATGATTATTGTGATGACACGTATGCTTTAAATAATAATGATAACCATGAAACTTGTCATCTTGATCTTAATTTTCAATCACATGATAGTTATTTTGTTGAGTTTGCTCCCACTACTATTCATGAGAAGAATTTTGCTTATGAGGAGAGTAGTAAATTTTCTATGCTTGTAGATCATGAAAAGAATGCTTTAGGTGCTGGTTATATTGTTGAATTCATTCATGATGCTACTGAAAATTATTATGAGGGAGGAACATATGCTTGTAGGAATTGCAATAATGTCAAGTTTCCTCTCTATGTGCTTAAATTCTTGAAGCTATGCTTGTGTTACCTTCCTATGCTAGTTGATTATTGTTCCCATAAGTTGTTTGCTCACAAAATCCCTATGCATAGGAAGTGGGTTAGGCTTAAAAGTTCTAGTCATATGCTTCATGATGCTCCCGTTATGTTTCAATTCTTATCTTTTATGTGAGCATCATCATCATCATCATGCCTAGCTAGAAAGGCATTAAAGAAAAGCGCTTGTTGGGAGACAACCCAATATGTATCCTTACTGTTTTTGTGTGTTCACATGATTATGCTACTGTATTAATCATGTTTTATAGGTTTTGTTTCAATAAAATGCCAAGTAAGACCTTTAGGATAGCTTACGGTGATAGTTGTGTTGATCCTGCTAAAAATCAGAAACTTTTGCACCCAGTAAATTAGTTTTGTTAATTCACAGAAACGTGCTCTTGATCTGATTCTTTTTGCTCTGGATTGGTACACGAATTACTTATGACTTCCTGAAAGATCGAGGATGTCGCCTAGAGGGGGGGGGGGGTGAATAAGCGCTTTAAAAAAATTACGGTTTAGGCTTGAACAAATGCGGAATAAACCTAACGGTTAATTTGTCAAGCACAAAACCTAAAACAACTAGGCTCACCTATGTGCACCAACAACTTATGCTAAGCAAGATAAGCAACTATGTGATAGCAAGATATATGACAAAGAACAATATGGCTATCACAAAGTAAAGTGCATAAGTAAAGGGCTCGGGTAAGAGATAACCGAGGCACGCGGAGACGACGATGTATCCCGAAGTTCACACCCTTGCGGATGCTAATCTCCGTTTGGAGCGGTGTGGAGGCATAATGCTCCCCAAGAAGCCACTAGGGCCACCATAATCTCCTCACGCCCTCGCACAATGCAAGATGCCGTGATTCCACTAAGGGACCCTTGAGAGCAGTCACCGAACCCGTACAAATGGCAACCCTTGGGGGCGGTCACCGAACCCGTACACTTTGGCAACCCTTGGGGGCGGTCACTGGAACCCGTCAAAATGCTCGAGGCGATCTCCACAACCTAATTGGAGACCCCAACGCTTGCCTGGAGCTTTACACCACAATGATTGAGCTCCGAACACCACCAACCGTCTAGGGCGCCCAAGCACCCAAGAGGAACAAGCTCAAGGGCACCAAGCACCCAAGAGTAATAAGCTTCTCAAACTTCACTTCCACATATCACCGTGGAGAACTCAAACCGATGCACCAAATGCAATGGCAAGGGCACACGGAGTGCCCAAGTCCTTCTCTCCCAAATCCCACCAAAGCAACTAATGCTAGGGAGGAAAATGAGAGGAAGAACGAAAGAAGAACACGAAGAACTCCAAGATCTAGATCCAAAGGGTTCCCCTCACAAAAAGGAGAAAGTGATTGGTGGAAATGTGGACCTAGATCTCCTCTCTCTTTTCCCTCAAAAACTAGCAATAATCCATGGAGGGATTGAGAGTTAGCAAGCTCGAAGAAGGTCAACAATGGGGAAAGAACACGAGCTCAAAGGATAAGGTTCAATGGGGAAGAAGACCCCCTTTCATAGGTGGGGGGAAATCCAACCGTTATGCTCACAACCCGCACAGAGCGGTACTACCGCTCGTTCTCGCGGTACTACCGCTAGGGATCGCGGTACTACTGCTTGCGGTACAAAAAAATACTTCCGTACCTACCTCCGCAGGACTTGGGACGAGTTTTTTGGTCCGGAGCGGTACTACCACTGTAGGAGCCGCGGTAGTACCGCTCTAGAGCGGTAGTAAAAAATTGCATCCGCTGCAATTCGCGGTAGTACCGCTGCAGCCTTTTCAGAACATCAAAACTGCCACAACTTTTGCAAACGGACTCCGAATTCGATGAAACCAAGTTTGTTGGAAAGCTAGCGACAAGGGCTAACACAATCTTGAAAGAAATATCAATAAGAAGCAAAATAGAAAAGGCCCATAGAAAAGGTGAGAACCCTTCCTTGGATAAGACCGGTAAAACCTCCAACATCGAAAACATCATAGAAGACGCATGCGAACTCCGTTTTCAATGAACTCAAGCTTGTCATCAAGATGACCATAAGCTCTAAGACTCACAAAGAGAACTAAACAAGAACCAAGAAACATGATGCAAGGATGCAAAGGTTTGAGCTCTCTACTAATGATACGATCAAGCCACCAACTTGAGAGCCCCCCTTGATAGTACAGCAAACGATCCTATAGCCCGGTCTCCCAACTACCACCACGAGACCGGTAAAATAGAAAAAGGTATCAAGGGCAAAACCTTTGCCTTTCACATGGTCCACTTGAGCTAGATGGTGACGATCTTGACTCCCTCAAGTTGGACCACCTTTCTTGATTGCGATGGCTCGATGAAGACTAGATGATTGCTCCCCCATAGTCCACTATGGGTGAGCCACTCTTCGACACATCTTCACAAGTCCATTGACACCACAATGGATGGCAAGATTCAAGCACTTGATCTCTTTGTGATGCTCCACTTGAACTTGCACACGGCAATCTTGATGACGATCACCACTTGATGTCATCCTTTCCATGGGTTGTATGATATCTTCCTCTTAACACAAGCCCATGGACACGTACCTAACCCCACATGGAACTCTCACATAGACCATGGGTTAGTACACAAAGTGCAATGGATAATGCTTACCATACAATGGGATCACTTGATCCCTCTCGGTACATCTTCTACGCTTTGTGAGTTGATCAACTTGATTCACTCTTGACTTAGTCTTGATCAACCTTGAATCTTTCCAACTCTCTTAATTTGGATGATGTCTTGAAGGTAAACATGAATGATCACACAACCTTCTTCTTCAAGACATGCTTGCAATACGCTCAACACTCACATGACCAATCTTTGGATAATTCCTTTATAGCACCTTGGTTAACTCACAAACTCCTTGAAACCAACACATGGACTTCAAGAAAAGCCGATGGACAACACCTTCAAATATAACTCAAGGTAACCATTAGTCCATAGAGATTGTCATCAATTACCAAAACCAAACATGGGGGCACCGCATGTTCTTTCAATCTCCCCCATTTTGGTAATTGATGACAATCACTTTCAAGAGAGTTTATACAAGGAGTTATGCATCACAATGCAATGCAACAACCAATGATGCAGGAGAATGAGATGCAAATGCTTAGGACCAAAACCAAAGCAAGGAGAAAACTCTGAAGACTTCTCCACAAAACTCTCTGAAACTCCTCCCCCATTGGCATCGATTGCCAAAATGGGTGAAAAGCTTAGAAGGCCAATATAAAGAGTGTTCCTCTATAAATTGTGTATCTCTCAAAAAAAGAGTGGAATGCAATACACATATCCAATGGTAAATACTTGGAGGAAGATAAACTATATTGAGGCCCAAAGATTGCAAAAGAATGACATGCCACAAAGACATAACAAAGAGAGAAACAAGAAATCGAGCAATCAAAAGATACAAATTGAAGCAAGCAATCAAAGGATATCAATTGAACCAACTAGACCAAAGATCCTATGAGCCACATGAATGAAGGATAATATGGTATGAGCGAAGGAGTGTTCTAAAGAAACTAGAGAAGCTCCCCATGATTTGTGCACACATAAGAATTTTTGTATTTGAATACAAAGTGCACAAAATAGGATCATAGCTCCCCCAAAATCAATAGGAACATACAACAAGTGCAAGTGAGCATAAAGGAAACTAAGCCTAGCACTTGCAACAAACACATGGTTGAGCAACATGTAAAAGAGGCAACTTAAGAATAGGCTCAACCAAAATGATGTGTGTGAGTCATGGCGAAGCACTTGAGAAGACTAAAATTAGGATGAGCATTAAGCATCAACATAGTCTTGAAAGAATGAGGAACACGGTGCAAAGCCTTTCATTCTCACACACAACTAAGCAAATGGGCTCACAAGAACACTAAATATGCAAAATGAATAACCAACACTTGTGACAACCCAAGGTGAAGATAGAAAACATAAGCATCATCAAGACAGGGGATACCAATTAAGATGGCAAAAGCCTCGTCAAGACAAGAATGAGGAAAATAATCTTCACCACACAAGAGTGCATCAAGATGCAACGAGATAAGACACGCACTCAAGGCAAAAGCTTTCACAGAGCCACCAAAGAAATAACATAAGAAAGACAAGGTGGACGTGAATGAAAGGAAAGCATCTAGAGATGTCATTTCTCTCAAGTGTATAAGGGTCTAGGTAGACGAAATCATGAGGATATATATCTACAAAGAAGGATGTACACCCAAAATAGTTACAACACGAAGGAACAAGATATCCAAAAGGAAGTCATACATATACCAATAAGATATGTGCTTGGAAGCATAGCCCAAAGCTAGATATGGTCTTATTGTATATAAATGAATTCCTACCACACAACCATCAAAGACATCACAACTAGCAACAAGAGATCATTGTTGGGATGCTTTGAGAAAGGAAACAAGTACCACAAGAAAGAAAGAATAACATGCCATGATATAGTCTACACATGATTGATGCAATAATGTGTGCATGTAGTAGATGATGATACTTGTTACCGAGATATCATTGGAAGGATGTAGTAGATACCAATTAAAGGTAAAAAGTAGTTCATTGATCATCCTAGCTTGACTCCAATATGCACATGGTGACAACACCTTCCTTGTGAGTGAGCCGAGCATCCAATGCATCTCCAAATGTTCCTAGAAGAACAACACAAACTAAACGGTACCCAAACTTATCGGGACCAAATAGTTAGAAACACCAATACATAGGACAAACTCCACATATATATGTGCATATAGATATGAAAATGAATTTCATGCACATCTCATCCAAATTGAGACTAGGTGGAGTTTCCCCTATGTATTGAGTTAAAGAAAGAAAGCAAGACAAATAAAATACATGAAGTAAACATGCATGCTCAAGACTTTCAAAACCCAAAACCAAAAGACAAAGAAATGCCAAGTGAAAAGGATACCAAATGGAGAAATCATCACTTGGTAGATATCATTAAAGATATATCAAGGAATGAGATATCCATTGATACACACTAAATTAAAGATGTCAAACTCCCAAAGAGAGGATGGTTCCAAACAAACCAAGCTCTCAACAAAGTTTCATGATGGCACAAGGTACCAAAGGAAAACGGCTTGCCTTCCACCAACACACACACTTGATAAGGATCACAAGAAGAGTGTTCTAAAGAAAATAGGATAGCTCCCCCACGAGTTGTGCACTATAGAGAATTTGCTTTTGAATACAAAATGCACAAGGTGGATCACCACTTTCACTATATCTAGAAAACACTAGACAAGAACAAGAAATAAACAAGATTCACAAGTGGTATGGAAGACAACAGGAGTTGACACAATCCTTGGCAAGAGAAAAGGCAAGTAAAACAAAAACCAATGTAAAGATGATCAATAAATTCTACCACACATAAATGACTACCAATTGTCAAAAGACAAGAAGTAGATGGAAAGAATTCCCGGTGGTAGATAGCAAGGATATCCAACATCATCTTCACACCACACACAAGCAAATTGCAACTTGTAGAGCTAACATGCCACCTAGGAACAATATAATTTACAATATCAATTCTAGGAGAAAATATCTCAAATGTACACATTTTCTAGGCTTGTAATATGCACATAGCATATTACTCCCCCATAATGTGATACCAAAAATAACTTAACAAGAGGCAATAAGAGGATCCAACACGAGATAATCAATGTAATTTTTTTAGAATTTGAATTTCTCATGAGAGATATACCACCTAGCGACTTGATAATCTTGAAATATCAATACTAGGTGGTATTACTCATGTGCACATATCTATAGGATTGTGAGGTGCACAAAGCACACCACTCCCCCATAATGGATATTCCATTAATCTCTCACAAGAGCCAACTAAGAAATAAACAAGATGCATTAAGGCTCAACGAACGACACACAAGTACATGATGTGCAAACCAACATACACAAAGGTAATTTGGAGACACATCATATACAAACACATGCAAGGAACAAAACCAAAACATGCAAGGGGGCAAGTAACTTTCAATGTAAGCAATTTAAGTACAAGTTACCGCAAGGAGGCACATTGGATATAAGATATAGACTTGATGATTCAATTGACTTGGCTTGAGACAATAAGAGTGATGAAGTCCCCTTAATTCTTCATAATGTAGCCAAGTCTCCAATGCCCGCCAACAACACCTATTGATCAAGTTTGAGCTAGTTGGTCCCCAACCAAGTTGGGTCCTAAGAGATTAGTCACAATAGGCTTGGCTACCCAAATGGTTCTTTGCTTCAAACCACATTGAGTACCAACAAACTTAGCAACCACATTGCCAACCTTATCCTTCCCAAGAGAATAGACATCATCAATAATAATTGGGTTGGATAAGTTACCACTAGTGCATGAAGAAGCGAGGTGACCTTTCTCACGACATAGGTAGCAACGTCTACTCTTCACTTTCTTCTCACTTGATTTCTGAACTTGAGAAGCATTAGCTTGAGTCTTCTTGGGAAGAGGCCTTTCTTAAAATTGAGGTTGAGCATGAGAATTCACTTGTAGCCGCTTCCCTTGTTGCTTGTCACTAATAGCCTTCTTCTTCAATGGGCAAGATCTAACATGATGCCCTTCAATTTTGCACTTGAAGCAAATAATCTTGGCCGAATTCTTGACTTGTTTTTGGCCCTTCTTCTTGTTGATCTTGGACTTATTCTTCTTGTTGGAGTTGAACCCAAGTCCACCTTTGTCATTGGGGGATTTTTGCACACTCAAGATATTGTTGAGTTTGAATTTTCCTTCATGACACTTTCCCAAGTCTTTCTTCAAAGAAGTGACTTGGGCCTTGAGCTCTTAGATTTCCTCTACATGGTTAGTCTCAACACAAGTACTAGAGGAAGTATAAGCTTCATCATTAGAGCAACAAGGCAAGGAAAGCAATTCATCACAAGATGTACCAACATTGTGAGTAGATGAATTACAAGGACTAGCACATGGCAATATACTATTTTGACTAGAAGTAGTGCTAGTATCCACATGAGGCTCACTAGATGTTTCCTTAGCAATCATGGCCTCATGAGCTATCTTTAGCACACTATGGGATACTAGAAGATCATCATGAGAGCTTGAGAGCTTTTCATGACTTTCTTCCAATTTCCCATAATTGCTAGATAGCACCTCAAGTTGATCCTAGCTCAACATTCTCCTTCAAAATGGATGCTTCACAAGTAATAGAGTTGGTAGCACAAGCATCATCATTTACAACAATAGGAGAGGACAACTTGGCAAGCTCTTTTAAATAAGAAGCTTCAAGTTGGGCATGAGACTCGGTGAGTTTGATGAGCTCACCCTTGATGACCCTTGAGCCATTTTGGAGGTGCTCAAAATCCTCAAGGAGTCTAGCATGAGAAACTTCAAGCTTAGCATTTTTAGTTTTGAAATCATTGGCCACCTCAAGAGCTCTATCATGAGATTCCTTAACTCTAGATAATTCTAAAGCAAAAGTCTCCTCAAGAGATTCGGAGGTGGTTTGTTCATGTTCAAGAGCTTGAGATAGCTCCTCGATCTCATTTGCGTAATCACGCCCATGAGCTTCCATTTTCTCAATGGTGACCTCATGCTCCTCTAGTTGAGATTCCAACTCCTCAATGTATTTCTTGCCATCAATGGCAATGGACATTATTTCCATGAAGTTGGAACGAGCAATTTTATTCTTAAGAAGAGCTTTAAAAATCATTTCCCCCTTAATTTTTAAGGACGCAACATCATCATTCTCTTCATCATAATCGACATCATCATCACTCTTGCCATTATCAATATCATCACAAGATATATTGGGATTCAATGTGGGAGATACCTTTGAAGCCTTGGCCATAAGGCAAAAAGCAATAGATGATGATGTAGGATCCCTTGAAGAACCATTCAAGACCACATCTTGTTCCATGGAGTGTTGGGTTTCCTCTACATTGTTAGCACAACAACTCGAGGAAATACATACATTTTTATCATGGCAACAAGATATAGCAAGCATATCATCATGAGATTTAGTCAAGCAATTTCTACATGATATGCAAGGACTATCAACACAAGCATGTGAAACATTTGGAGTGCTCGAAGTGTTAAAGCCCAAAGATGGAGCATTGCAATAATATAGTGATGAAGAATCATCCACAATAAGCATACTATCATCATTGCAATGACCAACACTACTCACCATATCATTACCTTGTGGCAAACCACATGTAGGTGAAGTAGAAGAAGTTGAGAAGACTATACAGCCGGAGGTGGAGGGAGAACAATCATCCCTACAATTCTAGGACACACCATATGTATCTTGAAGCTTCGTCCACAACTCATGAGCATCCTGGAACGGCATGAGTTGAAATATAACTACATTTCTCAAAGCATCGAAAAGCACATTAGAAGCTTGAGCATTGAGATAAGAGTTTTTCTCATCCTCTAAAGATAATCTTTGGGGATCCTTTGGAGGAGAAAAACCCATATCTACAATTCGCTCTAAATTTGGGTCCATGACCCTAAAGAGATTAAGCATGCGAATTACCCAAACATCAAAATTTGTGCCATCGAAACTAAGAGTGTCAAAGAATCCTAATCCCCTAGTCGACATCTTTACTCTCTAGGAGGTTAAGCCCAACAAAGAGAGACGAGGCTCTGATACCAATTGAAAGATCGAGGATGTCGCCTAGAGGGGGGTGGGGGTGAATAGGCGCTTTAAAATAATTACGGTTTAGGCTTGAACAAATGCGGAATAAACCTAATGGTTAATTTGTCAAGCACAAAACCTAGAACAACTAGGCTCACCTATGTGCACCAACAACTTATGCTAAGCAAGATAAGCAACTATGTGATAGCAAGATATATGACAAAGAACAATATGGCTATCACAAAGTAAAGTGCATAAGTAAAGGGCTCGGGTAAGAGATAACCGAGGCACGTGGAGACGACGATGTATCCCGAAGTTCACACCCTTGCGGATGCTAATCTCTGTTTGGAGCGGTGTGGAGGCACAATGCTCCCCAAGAAGCCACTAGGGCCACCGTAATCTCCTCACGCCCTCGCACAATGCAAGATGCCGTGATTCCACTAAGGGACCCTTGAGGGCGGTCACCAAACCTGTACAAATGGCAACCCTTGGGGGCGGTCACCGAACCCGTACACTTTGGCAACCCTTGGGGGCGGTCACCGGAACCCGTCAAAATGCTCGGGGCGATCTCCACAACCTAATTGGAGACCCCGATGCTTGCCCGGAGCTTTACACCACAATGATTGAGCTCCGAACACCACCAACCGTCTAGGGTGCCCAAGCACCCAAGAGGAACAAGCTCAAGGGCACCAAGCACCCAAGAGTAATAAGCTTCTCAAACTTCACTTCCACGTATCACCGTGGAGAATTCAAACCGATGCACCAAATGCAATGGCAAGGGCACACGGAGTGCCCAAGTCCTTCTCTCCCAAATCCCACCAAAGCAACTAATGCTAGGGAGAAAAATGAGAGGAAGAACGAAAGAAGAACACGAAGAACTCCAAGATCTAGATCCAAAGGGTTCCCCTCACAAAAAGGAGAAAGTGATTGGTGGAAATGTGGATACTGATCTCCTCTCTCTTTTCCCTCAAAAACTAGCAAGAATCCATGGAGGGATTGAGAGTTAGCAAGCTCGAAGAAGGTCAACAATGGGGGAAGAACACGAGCTCAAAGGATAAGGTTCAATGGGGAAGAAGACCCCCTTTTATAGGTGGGGGGAAATCCAACCGTTATGCTCACAACCCGCACAGAGCGGTACTACTGCTCGTTCTCACGGTACTACCGCTAGGGATCGCGGTACTACTGCTTGTGGTACAAAAAAAATACTTCCGTACCTACCTCCGCAGGACTTGGGACGAGTTTTTTGGTCTGGAGCGGTACTACCGCTGTAGGAGCCGCGGTAGTACTGCTCTGGAGCGGTAGTAAAAAATTACATCCGCTCCAATTCGCGGTAGTACCGCTGCAGCCTTTTCAGAACATCAAAACTGCCACAACTTTTGCAAACGGACTCCGAATTCGATGAAACCAAGTTTGTTGGAAAGCTAGCGACAAGGGCTAACACAATCTTGAAAGAAATATCAATAAGAAGCAAAATAGAAAAGGGCCATAAGAAAAAGGTGAGAACCCTTCCTTGGATAAGGCCGGTAAAACCTCCAACACCGAAAACATCATAGAAGACGCATGCGAACTCCGTTTTCGATGAACTCAAGCTTGTCATCAAGATGACCATAAGCTCTAAGACTCACAAAGATAACTAAACAAGAACCAAAAAACATGATGCAAGGATGCAATGGTTTGAGCTCTCTACTAACGATACGATCAAGCCACCAACTTGAGAGCCCCCCTTGATAGTACAGCAAACGATCCTATAGCCCGGTCTCCCAACTACCACCACGAGACCGGTAAAATAGAAAAAGCTATCAAGGGCAAAACCTTTGCCTTGCACATGGTCCACTTGAGCTAGATGATGACGATCTTGACTCCCTCAAGTTGGACCACCTTTCTTGATTGCGATGGCTCGATGAAGACTAGATGATTGCTCCCCCATAGTCCACTATGGGTGAGCCACTCTTTGACACATCTTCACAAGTCCATTAACACCAAAATGGATGGCAAGATTCAAGCACTTGATCTCTTCGTGATGCTCCACTTGAACTTGCACACGACAATCTTGATGACGATCACCACTTGATGTCATCCTTTACATGGGTTGTATGATATCTTCCTCTTGACACAAGCCCATGGACACGTACCTAACCCCACATGGAACTCTCACATAGACCATGGGTTAATACACAAAGTGCAATGGACAATGCTTACTATGCCATGGGATCACTTGATCCCTCTCGGTACATCTTCTACGCTTTGTGAGTTGATCAACTTGATTCACTCTTGACTTAGTCTTGATCAACCTTGAATCTTTCCAACTCTCTTAATTTGGATGATGTCTTGAAGGTAAACATGAATGATCACACAATCTTCTTCTTCAAGACATGCTTGCAATACACTCAACACTCACATGACCAATCTTTGGATAATTCCTTAATAGCACCTTGGTTAACTCATAAACTCCTTGAAACCAACACATGGACTTCAAGAAAAGCATATGGACAACACCTTCAAATATAGCACAAGGCAACCATTAGTCCATAGAGATTTTCATCAATTACCAAAACCAAACATGGGGGCACCGCATGTTCTTTAAGTTCCTAACTTGGTAGGATTTTTGGAGTTCCAGAAGTTTGCGTTAGTTACAAATTACTACATACTGTTCTGTTTTTGACAGATTCTATTTTCTATGTGTTGTTTTCTTATTTTGATGAATCTATGAGTAGTATCGGAGGGTATGAACCATAGATAAGTTGAAGTACAGTATATATTACACCAATATGAATTTAGAATGAGTTCATTACAGTACCTTGATGTGGTCTTTTGTTTTCTTTCGCTAACGGAGCTTAGGAGTTTTCTGTTGAGTTTTGTGTTGTGGAGTTTTCAAGTTTTGGGTAAAGATTCGATGGACTATGGAATAAGGAGTGGAAAAGATCCTAAGCTTGGGGATGCCCATGGCACCCCAAGATATTCAAGGATAACCAAGAGCCTAAGCTTGGGTATGCCCCGGAAGGCATCCCCTCTTTCGTCTTCGTTCATCGGTAACTTTACTTGGAGCTATATTTTTATTCACCACATGATATGTGTTTTGCTTGGAGCGTCGTTTTCTCTTGTTAGTATTTGCTTTATGTTAATTAGATTAATGTTTTGCATCTTTATTTTCAATAGAAAGTCAAGGATAGCCTTTGCCATGCTTATTTTGCTAGTATACATGTTGCTGTTTGAAAAACAGAAAGTTTACCGCTGTTGCAAAAATTCCCTAGAAAAGTCAGTAAGTGGTATAATGTTGAATATTTCTTCATATTGATCTCTGATAAATTTATTATAGTGGGAATTTTAGTTCATATTTTTTGGAGTTAGGGAAGTATTGTTACTCTTGCATTCTTTACAGACTGTACTGTTTTGACAGATTGCTGTTATGTTTGCATTGTTTGCATATGTTTGCTTGTTTAATGGTTATATTTGAGGATATAAGTATTAGATATGCAGAGGCATTTAGTATTCAATGTTGAATAATTATTTAAGTGATTTGTTACAGTAGAAAATGATAAGGTTTTGCATTGGTTTATACTAACCTATCTCACGAGTTCTTGTTGAGTTTGTTGTGAATGAAGCTTTTGATAAAAAGAGAAACCATGATATGAGAGGAATTAAGGAGACACAAAAGCTCAAGCTTGGGGATGCCCAAGGCACCCCAAGATAATATTTCAAGAAGTCTCAAGCATCTAAGGTCGGGGGATGCCCCGGTAGGCATCCCACCTTTTTTCTTCAACAACTATCGGTTAGTATCGGTTGAGCCTAAGTTTTTGCTTCTTCACATGAGTTGTGCTATCCTTGCAATGTAGTTTTCTTTAGCTTTGCTTGCTGTTTGAATAAAGTATCAAGATCTGAAATTATTAAATGAGAGAGAGTCTTCGCATAGTTGCATAATTATTTAGCTACTCATTGACCTTCACTTATACCTTTTAGAGCATGGTGGTAGTTTTATTTTGAAGAAATAGATGAACTCTCATACTTCACTTAGATTATTTTGAGAGTCGTTAATAGCATGGTAATTTGCTTAATATTAATATACTTGGTATTCAAGATATGTGAAACTTTCTTATGAGTGTGTTGAATACTAAGAAAAGTTTGATGCTTGATAATTGTTTTGAGATATGGAGGTAGTGATATTAAAGTCATGCTAGTTGGGTGATTATGAATTTGAGAAATGCTTGTGTTGAAGTTTGCAAGTCCCGTAGCATGCACGTATGGTTAAAGTTGTGTAACAAATTTGAAACATGAAGTGTACCTGGCTTGTGCATCCTTACCAGTGGCGGTCGGGGACGAGCGATGGTCTTTTCCTACCAATCTATCCCCCTAGGAGCATGCGCGTAGTACTTGATTTTTGATGACTTCTAAATTTTTGCAATAAGTATATGAGTTCTTTTGACTAATGTTGAGTCCATGGATTATACACACTCTCACCTTTCCACCTTTGCTAGCCTCTTCGGTACCGTGCATTGCCCTTTCTCACCTTGAGAGTTGGTGCAAACTTCGCCGGTGCATCCAAACCCCGTGATACGATACGCTCTATCACACATAAACCTCCTTTTATCTTCCTCAAAACATCCACCATACCTACCTATCATGGCATTTCCATAGCCATTCCGAGATATATTGCCATGCAACTTCCATCATCATCATCATGACATACATTACTTTTGTCATATTGCCATTGCATGATCATGTAGTTGATATCGTATTTGTGGCAAAGCCACCATGCATTATTTTCATACATGTCACTCTTGATTCATTGCACCATCCCGGTACACCGCCGGAGGCATTCATATAGAGTCATATCTTGTTCTAAGTTTTGAGTTGTAATCCTTATGTTGTAATCAATACAAGTGTGATGATCATCATTATTAGAGCATTGCCCAAAAAAAGAGAAAGGCCAAAAGAAAAAAAGAAAGGCCCAAAAAAAGGGCAATGCTACTATCTCTTTTTCCACACTTGTGCTTCAAAGTAGCACCTTGTTCTTCATGTAGTGAGTCTCATATCTTGTGCTTCAAAGTAGCACCTTGTTCTTCATGTAGTGAGTCTCATAAGTTGTCTTTTTATACTAGTGGGAATTTTTCATTATATAACTTGGCTTGTATATTCCTACGATGGGCTTCCTCAAATGCCCTAGGTCTTCATGAGCAAGCGAGTTGGATGCACACCCACTAGTTTTCTTTTGTTGAGCATTCATAGCTCTAGTGCATCCATTGCATGGCAATCCCTACTCCTCATGTTGACATCAATTGATGGGCATCTCCATAGCCCGTTGATTATCCTCGTCAATGTGAGACTTTCTCCTTTTTTGTCTTCTCCACACAATCCCCATCATCATATTCTATTCCACCCATAGTGCTATATCCATGGCTCACGCTCATGTATTGCGTGAAGGTTGAAAAAGTTTGACATTATTTAAGTATGAAACAATTGCTTGGCTTGTCATCAGGGGTATAGAAGTTGGGAACATCTTTGTGTGACGAAAATGAAGCATAGCCTAACTATATGATTTTGTAGGGATGAACTTTCTTTTGCCAGGTTATTTTGAGAAGACATGTTGCTTTATTAGTATGCTTGAAGTATTATTATTTTTATGTCAATACGAACTTTTGTCTTGAATCTTTCGGTTCTGAATATTCATACCACAAGTAAGAAGAATTACATTGAAATTATGCCAAAGTATCACTCTGCATCAAAAATTATTTTTTATCATTTACCTACTCGAGGACGAGCAGGAATTAAGCTTGGGGATGCTTGATACGTCTCCAACGTATCTATAATTTTTGATTGCTCCATGCTACTTTATCTACTGTTTTAGTTGGGCTTTATTATCCACTTTTATATTATTTTTGGGACTAACCTATTAACCGGAGGCCCAACCCAGATTTGCTATTTTATGCCTATTTCAGTGTTTCGAGGAAAAGGAATATCAGACGGAGTCAAAACGGAACGAAATCAACTGGAGAAGTTATTTTTGGAAGGAAAGCAACCCAGGGAACTTGGAGTGCACGTCATGGGAGATACGGGCTGCCCACGAGGGTGGGGGCGCGCCCACTCCCCGGGCGCGCCCCCCTGCCTCGTGGGGCCCCCGTAGCTCCTCCGACGTACCCCCTGCACCCATATATACTCTTGTACCCTAAAACTTCTAGAACAGAAGATAGATCGGGAGTTCCGCCGCCGCAAGCCTCTGTAGCCACCAAAAACCTCTCAGGAGCCCATTCCGGCACTCTGCCAGAGGGGGATCCCATCACCGGTGGCCATCTTCATCATCCCGGCGCTATCCATGACGAGGAGGGAGTAGTTCACCCTCGGGGCTGAGGGTATGTACCAGTAGCTATGTGATTGATCTCTCTCTCTCTCTCTCGTGTTCTCTCTCGTGTTCCATCTATGGCACGATCTTGATGTATCCCGAGCTTTGCTATTGTAGTTGGATCTTATGATGTTTCTCCCCCTCTACTCTCTTGTGATGAATTGAGTTTCCCCTTTGAATTTATCTTATCGGATTGAGTCTTTATGAGAACACTTGATGTATGTCTTGCCGTGATTATCTATGGTGACAATGGGATATCATGTGCCACTTGATATATGTTTTGGTGATCAACTTGCGGGTTTCGCGACATTGGGAACCTATGCATAGGGGTTGGCACATGTTCTTGACTCTCCGATAGAAACTTTGGGGCACTCTTTGAAGTACTTTTATGTTGGTTGGATGAATCTGAGATTGTGTGATGCATATCGTATAATCATGCCCACGGATACTTGAGGTGACAATGGAGTATCTAGGTGACATTAGGGTTTTGGTTGATTTGTATCTTAAGGTGTTATTCTAGTACGAACTCTTTTATAGATTGATCCGAAAGAATAACTTTGAGGTGGTTTCGTACCCTACCATAATCTCTACGTTTGTTCTCCGCTATTAGTGGCTTTGGAGTGACTCTTTGTTGCATGTTGAGGGCTTGTCATATTATCTATCTATGTTATTATTGTTGAGAGAACTTGCACTAGTGAAAGTATGAACCCTAGGCCTTGTTTCCAATCATTGCAATACCGTTTACGCTCACTTTTACCACTTGATACCTTGCTGTTTTTATATTTTCAGATTACAAATACCTATATCTACTATCTATTTTGCACTTGTATCACCATCTCTTCGCCGAACTAGTGCACCTATACAATTTACCATTGTATTGGGTGTGTTGGGGACACAAGAGACTCTTTGTTATTTGGTTGCAGGGTTGCTTGAGAGAGACCATCTTCATCCTACGCCTCCTACGGATTGATAAACCTTAGGTCATCCACTTGAGGGAAATTTGCTACTGTCCTACAAACCTGTGCACTTGCAGGCCCAACAACGTCTACAAGAAGAAGATTGTGTAGTAGACATCATTGTCTCAAAGGGAGAATAGAGTGAGCCTTCGTGGCGTTGGTGTGCCTTCGTGGTAACATCCACCTCTCTAACGGTGACGTAGCTTCCCTCCAAGGAAGTGAACATCGGCATACATCCTCGTCTCTCGGAGTCGCGGTTATCCCTAACCCTAACTCCCTACTTGTGGTTACTTGTGTCTTAGTCTTGACTTATATCATATTGTGCTTTCTTACTCTCCTACTTGAGTTACTTGTTTTCCTTGCTTAGCTCGTAGCTTCACACCTGCAATTGCTAGGGTCAACTTCATATTCCGCATTATTGCCTAAAATTGCTAAGTAACAATTAAAATTTGTAATTGTACCTATTCACCCCCCTCTAGGTCCATCTCGATCCTTTCAACTGGGTCCTGAGGTTCCTGCAGGTTAGCTAGAGAGAGGAAGCATGACATATAACGGTTCTTGTCGACCTGCGGCGATCCTTCCACGAGAAGGTGGAGGCGCTGAGGACCTAGTGAGGTTACGTGTGCGGAGCCGGCCGCGAGCCAGAGCTTGGTCTCTCAGGTTTTTCAGCACTGTAGGGACGGACCCATGCATAGGTGTCCTGCCAAAAACCCCCATTGCGGGACGAACTCAAGGTGGGGTAGCAGCACGTGGGGGCCGCACGGGGCGGCTTCGCGAATAACTGGGCAATAGATATTATGCCGACAATAGCAGAGAACAGCTTGTAGAAGGGCAAAATCAGTTCTGATAGATGCGCAAAATGATACACACTACGGGGCGGACCCAGATTGCTTGAGCATAATGTAGCCCGAGGGGCGCCCTCAACTGAACGAACTAAAAAGTCACCTGGCACCGTTGGGGTAGAAGTGTTGAAGTAGCCGAAGATGCGCGCCGCAGAAGTTGCTCCTCATGAGCCAGCAGGCTCCTGAGCCTCGAGGGGCTCGTGAGGCTCTGGCTCCTCCTCCATAAGGACCGCCTGACGCTTGGCATCATGAGACGCCAGGATGCCATGCATGCACCGCTGGAGCGAGGCAGCCACGCCCGACAAGCCGAATGGCATGCAGACGTAGTTGTGGGGGTGGCCTCCACACCGGCCGACACTGGACGGCCAGAAGAGGTCTTGAGAGGCAGCTCTGTTAAGGCCAGGGATGTTGACGCAGGTGCGCAGCTCGTTGCCCCCGTCCTGAGCAGCATCTGCATTGAGTGGCGCAGGCCGTCGCTTGCCTCACATGGCCCGCGCAGGTCTCTCGCGCCCTGTGCCTTGCTCCTGGAAGCGCGTGTTGAAGCATGCCTCCACATGGTGCCCGAACACCTCCCTCATGACGCTGGCCAGGTGAGAGGCCTTCCAGAGAAGAGCCCCCGAGCCCAACCCGAGGGGGGCGCCGGGCGTGCCTTCCTATGCGAGAGGGAAAGGCGCCCCAGTAGAGGGTGAGGGGCCCGAGTCACGATCATCAGGCATGCCAGCCTCCTGAGTGCCCTTGAGGAGGAGCTGCTTCTTCTTCTTGGGGGCAACCTTGGGGGGAAGGGTGATGCCCTTGTCATCCGAGTCCTCGTCCGCTGCGGCCTGGTAGGCGCGCTCGAGGGAGCACACTGCGTCTTTCTCACTACAAAAAATACACTTCCGTGATGATACGTGTTTGTCACAGTAGGTCGCGTTTTCTGTCATGCATGTACATTCATGACGATTTTATGACAGAATCAAGATAGTCATACCTGTGCTGTCGTAGAAGTGTTCCATGACATTACCAAAATCATCACGGAAGTGTCCACTTCCATGACGATAAATCGCGCGTCACAGAAGTGCTTTCGTCAAGGGTGACCGACACGTGGCATCCACCGTAACAGAACGCCGTTAAGCTACCGGGTCGGGTTTTGGATCCAATAACCCATTAACAGCCCCGACCAATGGGGATTTTCCACATGTAAAATCATCATTGGCTGGATGAAACACGTGTCGGCTCATCGTTGGGACAGATGTCATCCACTCATTGGACGGAAGGCGCCTATGATACATCGACACGTGGCACGGCCCAACAGAGGCCCATTCCTGTGAAAAGGCCGGCCCATTTGACTTGGTCAAAAGGTGGTGGGCTGGCCCATGGAAAGCCTGTTAACGGCTTGTTCGCATATAGCCCATTTACAGCCCGCTAACCCAAGGCCCGTTACGCCCTATCAGAATTAGGCCCAGTAGCGTCATCTGGGCCAAACAATATGATTCCAGCCCGTTTTCACTTCTGGCGCGTGGTGAAACTGGCCCGTAATGAACAGTGTATCACTTTATACCCATTAACGGCCCGTTATTCCGTTGGGCCGTTTCCAGCCCATGTTATCTTTCGGCCTTCTCAGAGCCCATTTATTCTTGGGCTCATTTCGAGCATTCGTTTACTTACGGTATGTTACTGTCATTTTCTACTTGTGGGCCAAATTCAGCTCGTGGTTACAGTCGGCCCATTTGTGTTCTGTTAATACGTTGGGCCATTTTCATAGCGTCATCAAGTACGGCCTATTAACGATGTCCCGTTATGGTCGGCCCATGAACGGACGATTCCAACTCTAGCCCGTTTACGGCCATAATGCGGTCTGTTTGGCCCATGTTTGGCCAATCGATCATTCGGCCCGTATAAGGCCCATTGATGATACGACCCGCAGAAGGCCCATTGTTTCTACGGCCCGTAGGAGGCCCATTGTTTCTACGGCCAGTAGGAGGCCCAGTGTCACTACAGTAAATATTAGCCCATGGTTATTGTGGCCTAGTTTTAAAAAATAGGTTATTGCATCCACTAGCAAACCGTGGAAAAAGAACTGCAATGACTACAAGCAAACAAATAAACAAGACAACAAGGAAATAAATAAGCAAGCAACTAACGCTAGGCTATCACGGCTATTACACATATTACATCCACTGGGCATCAAAGTTTGCCACTAGTGCAAATATAGGGAACAAAGCAGCATATCATATACACTGGTTGTCAAAGTTGGCAACCAGCGCAAATAAACGCCGCAGCAAAACAAATCCAGAACTGAAACCACTTCAGAAGATCTCAAGAAACAATATCCTGGGTACCCATAATGCTGGCAAGATGCTTAGCAAGCTTATTAACTTTCTCTTGTTTGGCGCTTAAATCCTCCAGCGCTTGGTGTTACACCAGAAAATATGCATCTGAATTCTGCAGGGACTTCCTTAGTCCTTCAGCTTCCTGTCGTAGCACATCTGATCGATGTCTTTCGACTTGAAGTTGAGACTCAAGAAGACGAACTAATTCAGGCAGCGAGTTCGAAGAGCTTGTGCCAGCAGTAGTGGCAAGTAACTCGAACACTACATCACGACAGAACTTTTGGGTTCCCTCACTGTCGTCAAGATAGTTTTTATCAGCTTTCTTGGAGACCAACATGGATGTCTCACTATCTTGAACCTTATCTGCATTACTTCCTTTACCATTGGATAACGCGGTACTGTTCTCCAATATTTTGTCCGCATTCTAAAAGAGAAACAAGCAGACACATCACATGTTTACCATGTTGTATATGAAACTCATTTTGGTAAATGAGTTCAGTAGTAAAGTGGACAGGATAACAGCATGAAACAAACATATATCTATGTACCATGGTCACTTTATGGTCTATATCATTCTAGTTTTTGTTGCCAAATCAAGATAGAGACACAGTTCAAATAATATTTGTTCAAGACAAAGCAGAATAGACAGAATATAAGTGTGGGTAACTATAGAGCAATAACAACACTTGTAATGTGCATGACATGAGAACATAACTGTTTATTCAATTGAAACTGAAATCAACATAGAGCGGGTTACAACAGCAAACCAGTTAAAGAAACAGGTTTAAAACATACCTGTTGCACCATTGGAGTTTCAATTCCATCCTTCAAATTTGAAAATAGTTGGTATGAGTAAATACAGTAATGCAAGAGCAAAGGAGTATGAACCATAGCTATAGAACCTGAACCGAGAACAAATCTTCTTCTCCTTTAAGTGTTGAGTTGGGATTCGGAGTGGTGGTCCTCGTGCTTTGGGCACTGCAGTTCCCTTACTAACTACTCGTGTTTGGGTGCTCTGTGGTGGAGACGGTGCTGTGTAAACTGGAACTGGGTTACCATCTGCCGGGGTTGGGGTTAGAAGGGGTGTAGCTGGTTCTCTGTCCAACTAGGTAGGGGTACAATCTGCGAGAGTCTGGGTTATGTGTGGTGGATCTGGTCCTTGGGCAAGTACAACCGTGGTTCTATCTGCATCAACTGGTAGCACTATCTTTTCTAAAGACCGTGTTGTTACTCCCTTAGATACTGCCATCACGCTCTCCAATTCAAATGGCTAATAAACAAGAAAAGTAATTGAAAGCATAGACGTTGTATGATAGACAGGTGCAATGGATAGTGGGGAATAAAAGAGGGCATGAAATAATTCATATTTATGTTGTCTAACCAAACAGGATAGCATGACACAATTTCACATATATGATGGCTAACTAAACAGGATAGCATGACACAATTTCACATTATGATGGCTAACTAAAAAAGATGGAAAGACATAGGTCAAAATATGAGACTACGTAAATAGGATGACATGACATAACTATATAATGTGTTTATTAAATAGGTTGGCATGCCATAATTCACATACGTTCACGGATAGAATGGCATAATTCAAAATATGATGACTGTAAACACTAAACAGGATGAGATGATATAACTATACGATGTCTTTATTAAATGGGTTGCCATGCCATAATTCAGATAGATGATGTGTATGTACTATGTAAACATGATGGCATGATATAATTCAAATATATGATTTATATAGTAAGCAAGTAAGCAGATGGCAATCCACATATGATGTAAAAACTAAGCAATGCAACACAACATGCATGACATGGGTAATATAACCCTGCCAAGTTTGAGCATAGACCTCAGGGGGAAATAGGACTGGTCATCAGTCTCTGAATCCTCCTCTGAGGAGCTCTTCGTAACCAGCAAGATGTCTTCTTCAGCAGGTAGCATTGTCTGCTCTGAGTACCTTGTTTTCACTCCAGATACTTCCATCACCGCTTCAAATGGCTGCACAGGAAGAATAGTTGAATATACAAATGTTGTCGACAAATGGAACACGTAATACAAAAAAATGATAGCATGATATAATTCACATACATGATGATTGGCTAAACAGCATGGTATTGCATAATTCACATATATAATGCCTTTGCAACGAGATAGCATTGTCTAATTCACATATATAATGTCTTGCAACAAGATGGCAATGCATAATTCACATATATGGTAATTAGACACTGAACATGTGGCATTCACACAAAGCATGTCTAAACTAATCAAATGACATAGCAATGCGAGACACCATACGCACGATATGAGCAACATAACCCTGCCAAGTTAGAGCATACACCTCAGGGGGGGGGGGGGGATAGGACTGGTCATCTGTCCCTGAATCCTCCTCTGAGGAGCTATCCGTAACCAGCGAGATATGCGCTTCGTCAGATAGCATAGTCTGCTCTGAAGACCTTGTTTTCACTCCAGAATTTGGCATCACCGTGTCAAATGGCTGATGCACACGAAGAGCAGTTGAATGTACTAACATTGTTGACAAATGTAATATGTAACGAAAAAAAGGATGGCCTGATATAATTTACATATAAGATGACTGGCTAAGCAGGATGGCATTGCAAAATTCACATATATGATGCCTGGCTAAACAAGATGGCATTGCATAATTCACATAAACGATGAATAAACTAAACAGATGGCATTCGCACAAAGGATGTCTAAAATAAGCAGATGACATATTTGATGTATAAAGTAAGCAATGCAAGACACCATATGCATGATATAACCAACATCAGCATGCCAAGTTAGAGCGAAGACCTCAGGGGGTAAATAGGAGTTGACTTCTCCTTCTGAATCCCCCTCAGAACAGATATCTTCCTCTCGATTATAATCCGAAATGCGTGGAGGGGGGGCTGCCTTTGCGCCTACCATGGAGCGACATCTGCATGAAATTTTATTGCCATGCAAGGCTTGTCTCTTTTGCTCTACATGTTCAGTTCCATTGTTTACAATAACTGTCATGCATAGGAATAAAACATAGTGAGATTATGTAAGGAGTGCATGCAGAAATCCAGAGTGATGGTAGCAACCTGTGGATAGACCCAAAACCAATAATAGCAGGCAGATAATGGCTTCAGTTAAAAAATACAGATAATGACTTCTTTACTGTTTGTTTCCCACCCAACATGAAACTCATAGTAGACACCGGAGATTAACCAGATAGTAGATAGATACTATTGATAGCGGCCCCGATATGTACCCCACAACCATTTAAAAACTCAAGTTTGACCATTAGGTTGGAGCTGACTCAGAGTCTAATCGGTGAACAGGACGATAAAGTAGCATGTAATATTAAGCGATGCATAACGTAAGCAGACATGAAAGAGTGCGGCCTCTCTTGCGGACCCGTGTAGTCCTTGAGGTCACTGCTCGGTTGATGATGGTAATGCAGTTTTCATGGCTGCCAGCGATGGGGCAGAAGATCTGAGGCATCGAAAGACAGTCTGGAGGCCGGATCCCTGCTGTGCTAGACCCTTCTATCGTTGGAGCAGCTGAGCTGGGGTGGACGACGGTGCAACAGGAGCGGGACAAACCACGCAAGGTTTTCTTTGACAACTATATGTAAGAGAAGTAATTCTATAAGGGCTCGTTTGAATTGGAGGATTCCAACAATGCAGGGATAGGAAATAGGCAGGAATAGGATAGGAATGCACGTGCAAAACAGAGAATTTAAAAACAAAGGATTTCTGCCAATCTGGGTGTTTGATTCACAACAATTGGAAGATCACAGGGTGCAAAGAAGCATGGTGATATTAAGTCAAACCACAAGAAAATGTACGGTTATAATGCTATTATGATACTATCTCTTAGTCTTGTGCTTCATGAATAGGAATTTGAAAAGGAGGACAAATGAAAATTAAAATTCCTACATTTTTTATTTCAAGGAGACACTAAAGGAACAAATCCGTGTGCTCAGTGGACAATATATATAACATGTAGAGTAAAAAAGAGATGCAACAAGTGTACAACCTCTTTGGCGAAGCCATGTCGATCTTAGCGTGATTGGGTTGGCCGGTGAGGATGCTCCGGCTGACTTTGCTGTCGGAGGAGGGGAAGAAGATCTTAGGCGTCTGGAGATGGAGCCCGAGGTACTGCTCCGCTGTGATGGAGGGTTTCGTCGTTGGAGCAGCTCCGGTGAGTTGTACGACGCCGAGGCTGAAGTAGGACAAGAGAGACAACGAACAACGTTAACCTGAGTGGAATTCTAATAGCATCTCCAATACATGACGTAAAATACATAACCACAAAGTGCTAGATGTAAAATAATCAGCCGCTCATCTCTGAACTTAACTGTCGAAACTGAACTTAACTGTCGAAACTGAACTTAACTGTCGAAACTGAATTTTGCTGTCGAAACTGAACGCACTAGCAAGGTGAGGCTACATGTTGGTCGACTGACTTTTTCATCTCTGGTCAGTAGATTTTGCAGCCATTGGATAAGAAATCAAGGGCATGCGGTTCATCTTCAACCTCCACCCCCCTGAGCCGCCAGCCACCACCGGCCAAACAGCAGCCCCCCGCCGCCCGCGTCCGGTGGTGCGCCGCTCCACCCGCACCGAAAACTCTCCCCACCGCCGGTCCGCCGCCGCCCCGGCCATCCCTCTAGGCCCCCCGTGCCGAGCTTTTTCTCCGGTGATCCCCACGCCACCGCCCCGCCAATGCCCCGCCACCGCCAGCGACCACCACCCCATCCTGAACCCTAAGATAGATAGTGGGGTACCTCTTCGACGAGCCCCCCTCCCCGCTGCGGCTGGTTCTTCCTTCACCCCGGCGAGCCCACCCCTTGAAAATCGACTGACCCAAAGGTCGATTCAGTCGACTGAAGTGTAGCCAAATTGGAGCAGCATCGCAATCAAGAGCAAGAGCGAGAGCAGCAGCGCGAGCAAGAGCAATAGCAAGAGCATACCAGGCAGGGGACCGAGAGCAAGAGCAGAGCAGCAGCGCGAGCGAGAGCTAAAGCAGTAGTAGCTCCTACTGATGTGGACGTCGCCACCGAGGGAGCGAGGCCATGGAGGAAGTGACCGGCGACACCGCCGTGGATGGAGCCACGCCGTGTCGGCTCGGCACCGAGCGCCGGCATCACCATGATATTGAATCAAGAAGAAAATGCGGCGATTAGTGTACAACCTCTTTAGTGGCGCCGATTAGGCCGCAGCTTCATCTGAGGAAACGGAGATGATGATGCTCTTCCGGTGGTGCAGGTGAATACGGCGGTGTGGGAATGGAGGTGGCGCGAAAGACGAGGGGAACATCGGGGCAGCTCCTTGGAGGTGGAGGACGGGGTGGCTGAACCGGCGGGATGATGAGATCGACGACGGATCCTCATCCGGTATGGTGGATGAGGGACGTCGAGGTGTTGCTATGGACGACGTCGTCGGGGAAGAGGCTCCGTTGGGTGGCGGATGGAGCAGGGTGTGGGGTTTCGTCATGGGTTTTCACGGCCTCGGTGTACGAATGGGTGGGCGGATGGGATGGCAGTGGGGAACCATGGCTTAGAGACGCGCTTGTCCGAAATGTGGGGTAAGTTACAAAAGTACCCCCCACCGATTTGAGGTGGTTCTTTCGGTTCAGGGGTACCACGGGCATTTCACGTGTCGGGATTTCATAGGAGGTGGGAGTTTTCGCGCGCGTTGTAATTTCGGAATAGCAAGGCACGGGTTGAGATGGAGGGAGTTGTCGGAGCACAACGAGACAAAGATATATCTTAAATATTTCGGGCTAACAAGGCGCGGGTTGAAATTTACGGACAAGCCTAACGTGTACTGTACCAAATCAATGCGCACTACAAATGTCATTCAAAACTTTGAATTCATGCTATGTTCAATTAAAATATTTCGCTACGTGTATAATGCATGCAACCTACTACTCAAATGAACGTTTTAGTGCATTCCAAATGTATATACTACCGCTTCAATATGAATTAAATTTGAATAAGATCTATAGTAATGATTGTTGTGAAGTCAAAGCATTTGAATTCGTTTCTCTGTTTTAATAAGATCTACAATCATCATTATTGTCAAGTTAAACGATCGTTTGTGTATTATCTTCACAGCACACCACATGATTAGTCTCGAGTTACATATGAACTATGTGTACTATATGAACTCGAACTAGATTTTTTGAATCCACTTTATTTTGATTTCAAATCACATTACATTTCTAGCTCTAGCTAGATCTTCATAATCTAAACCATGTCTCATATGTATAATGTGTTTATCACATTATGTATGGTGCCTCGGCCCCTACGCCTACAAGTATTTAGATGTGAGTTGCAAACACCACACATTACCACAAATTCAAATAAAATGTGAGAATGTTCGATATATAGTATTGTTTAGATTGCTTGATATTTAGTTGTAAGCTGCAAACGCCACACATTATCACAAATTCAAATAAAATGTGAGATTGTTTGATGTATAGTATGGTTTAGATTGTTTGGCATTTAGCTGTGAGTTGCAAACGCCATGCATTATCACATTATGGTATAACATGTGCACAACACGTGTATCACCGCTGTCGGTGTCAAAACCGGCGGATCTCGGGTAGGGGGTCCCGAACTGTGCGTCTAGGCGGATGGTAACAGGAGACGAGGGACACGATGTTTTTACCCAGGTTCGGGCCCTCTCGATGGAGGTAAAACCCTACGTCCTGCTTGATTAATATTGATGATATGGGTAGTACAAGAGTAGATCTACCACGAGATCAAGGAGGCTAAACCCTAGAAGCTAGCCCATGGTATGATTGTTGTAATGTACGTTGTCCTACGGACTAAAGCCCTCCGGTTTATATAGACACCGGAGAGGGCTAGGGTTACACAGAGTCGGTTACAATGGTAGGAGATCTATATGTCCGTATTGCCAAGCTTGCCTTCCACGCCAAGGAAAGTCCCATCCGGACACGGGACGGAGTCTTCAATCTTGTATCTTCGTAGTCTTGATAGTCCAGCGGACATTGATAGTCCGGCTGTCCGGACACCCCCTAGTCCAGGACTCCCTCAGTAGCCCCCGAACCAGGCTTCAATGACGATAAGTCCAGGGCGTTTATAGTCTTCAGCGTTGCAAGGCGGGTTCTCCCTTCAAATTCCATGTACCTGCCGAACAGTGTCCGGCTTCATCTTGAATACTGTGTTCCTCTGCTTCTACGCCAAATAATAGCCCTCTTCCATGCGTCGCACGAATGCGAAAAGCCAGGGTGTATTTTGCATTTCACCCCCAAATTGTGCGAGTCGCCCGCCTATAAAAGAGGCAAGAATCCAGATCCAAACCACACCATATTCCTCCCGCGAATACTCCATCGAAGCGCCTTTGACCTAGAAGTCCATTCCACCATGGATCGTCAACGCGGCTCTTCTTCACGCGCTCCCAGCCCACCGCCAGGGAATTGGAGGAGGTGCTCTATTTCGCACAACGAGCTCGAGAAGCTCCAAACGGGGGGATTCCTCCCTCCGGCCATTATGATCCCAGTCCGGGCCAGACTGGTTACTTATCAAGGTGGGAGACAGGCGGAGGATACTCCAAGCCCCAATAAGGGGGAGCGAGTATGTTTTGTCCCTTATCTGACAAGGGGACTCGGATTTCCAATACATCCGTTCCTCCGCGGGCTCCTGAAGTTCTACGGACTCCAGCTCCACCACCTCACGCCCGCCTCTGTCCTGCATATCGCGGGCTATGTAGCTCTTTGCGAGCTATTCCTGGGCATTGAGCCCCATTTCGCATTGTGGAAGAGGCTGTTTTGCCTCGTACCCCGTTCTTACCAGGGGTCCATATATCAAGTGGGCGGCGCCGAAATATGGCGCATCGCCGGGACCGGATACCTATCCGGCTCTCCCAAGAAGGCGTTCGAAGACTGGCCCTCGGAATGGTTTTATATAGAAGACGCTCCGCTGCCAGACCCAGTTCGGATCGGCCTCCCGGAGTTTAGTGCTGCTCCCTTGAAGAAACGCCTCAGCTGGCGCCCGCGGAGCCCCCGATTGGAGGAAGACAAGAGCGTCCATTACTTGATGGGCCGGATAAGATTAATGGCTCATTCTGGCTTGACCATGATCGGAGTCATGGCGACATGCATCAAGCGAGGGGTACAACCACTGCAATACAGAGGCCACCCCATGTGGGATTTGAACGGGGAAGACGATGCTACCCGGCATGGCCGCAAAGGGCCAGATTCGACCGAGGATCTGGTGAAGATCTTGTCCAGCCTGTACAAGGGGGAGAAGGAGGATTTCCTTCGAACGAACCCTTTGAATGGGTTTTCCATGATCAACCCCAGAGGATGGGTAAGTGAACACCTTGAAGGGCCCAGCCCATGCTTTCGAAGTTTAAGCTTCTTACATTATGTCTTCGGCGCAGGGTCTACGCCGGATTGTGGAGGACATGGTAAGTCCTGCTCCACAACCCAAGGATCCAGAAGGATCCCTGAGTCCGGCCTCCGAAGAGGACCCGGATATCGAGGTGGAGCTGATCGACGGGGTGTATCACCAGCTCAGCATAGACAATGCTTTGGTCGCCATTACAGCGGACTACCCCGGACTAAGTCCGGCTTCCCAGGTGACTGCGACCGAAGCCCGGACACCATTATCTCATCCCTGCCCATTTCTGACCTTCGCGAACGATGGTATTTTGCAGGAAGCGCCTTTACGGCAGGAAGCCGAGCCCGCGGCGGCCGACCAACAGAGGTCAGTCCGAACCAGCAGGCGAAAAAGGAGGGCAGTGCGGACGGAAACGTCGCCGCAAAGGTATAGCTCATATTTGAATTTTTAGAGCAACGTTCCGAGGAAACGTCTAAGTGCCCATGATTTTTGTAGGAGAAAGAGCGCTCGCCGGACTGCGAGCGCAAGAATTGCCAATCCGACCAACACCGGCCAGGCTCCAGCGCCCGACCTGGAGGGGGAGGCAAGCGCAAGATGCTAGCCGGATCCTTCTCCAACGGAGGATACCGACAGACTGTCCGCCACCAAGTCTGAGGTGGAGAGCGCCATGAACCATAGGCGCCGCCGGACAGTATTTCGAGAAGCGCGCTTTTCCCCTGAGGCATTGGATGCTTTTAACGCAGGGGACGCGCATCTCCGTGCTGCTCAAAATGGTTTTACCAGAGCCACGGAGCAGTATGTGAAAGACATACGGGTAAGGGAATTTTAATGGTTGTATATACCAGTAGCCCCCGAGACTTAAATTAGTTATGCTAACTGATTTAAGGATCATTATAAATTTCAGGCACTTAACGAGAATAACGCCCAGCTGTCTCGGGAGCTGCAAGATTGCAAGGCCCAACTTGAGGCCGCACTTGCTGCCGCAGGAGGAGACGGAAAGACCCCTCCTGGTAACACATTTTTATTAATAAATATAAGCGCTGTGCGGCGTGCGCGCGAGTCTAATAATGACATTTGCAGGTACCGCCGGACAAGATCCAGACAGGCAAGCATTGCTACGCCAGCTAAAGGCCGGCGAGAGTGTGCTGAATAGGGTTCAGCAAGAAAGGAACAAGCTCCAAGATGCCAACGCCAAGCTCGGAGAAGAGCTGAAAGGCGCTCAGGCCGAGCTGTCCGGCTCCGTTAAGGAGAATCAGCGGCTTCGTCGCAGCATTTATAGTAAGTGCTTGAGCGAACTCTTTTGAAAAGAAGAGTTCGGCGAGGAAGCATTTTGACATGATATGTCTTGTAGGTATACTCACGGGTCGTCCTACAGAGGAGATGCCCATATCAATGGGTGATCAACTTCCCGAACTGTTGCTGCTACTCGAACGAGTTCGGCAGGCAATGAGCGGCGTCGTTCAGGCTTTATGGCCAGCCCTCACCCTACCCGAGGGCCTCGGGGAGCTTTCGGAGAAGCTACATGGAGTGCGGCAGCGCTTCCATTTGTGGAAGATTTCGGCTTGCCGTCAAGGTGCGAGGGAGGCTTGGGCCATGGTGAAGACGCGGTACAAGAAGGCAGATCCCAACCACATGGCCGAAGTTGGACCGGTGGGGCCCGATGGGAAGGAGATCCCTGTGAGTTTAGTGTATAGCCAAGTAGAGTTGGCTGCTAAATTTTCCCAACAGGACTGTAAACTAGACAGCCTGTTAGACGGGATTGAGGAGGAATACAATCAATAAATTTGACAATGTATGTTATCCTTTAAAGTGACATGTGAAATGCCTTCTAGCCGGATTGTAGATCGTTTATCTTTGCCGACCTTTTCGCTTCGACCTCGGGACCCTAGAGTCCGGAGTGTGTCCGAATACCTTTTTGGTTAAGAAACAACCGTGGTATGCATGGAGACCAGGCGTAGGGGTCATTAGTGCTTTATCAGACAAGTGCCCAACTAGTTATGTTATATTACATGGTTAGTAAGAAACATCTTCCAGGGAGAATAGTTCCGTTAAGGGTTCCTTTCGCTGGGAGGCATGCCCTAAAGTGCATGTCCGGACTGCAAAGAAAGCAGTAAAACATCTGGGGGCAGATAGATAAATAGGTAAAAAGTCATCTTTTAAGTCACCGACCGAATATTCCCTTAAGAATGCTAGCTTTCGGCTTCACCCAGTCTGAGGTACACATCCGGCTGACCTGGCAGTAACAATCGCAGAGGTGCTCCCTTTACCTCCTAGCTGAACAATCGGGAACGTAGGGGTAAGCACAGGAGCCAGGCAACCCAGCTTGGCCAAAACTTAAGTCATATCGATGCATATAATGGCGAGTAAAAGGTACATGTGGAAGCTTGACACATGTGATGGGTATAAAACCCGTATAATTAAGCTTCTGTAAAAGAAGCCCCCAGGAATAATGAGTGCGGATGGCACATCATGCGTATAATTGAGCTTCTGTAAAAGAAGCCCCCAGGAATAATGAGTGCGAATGGCACATCATGCGTATGCAAAGAATGCAAAAATAGGCCTAGAAGGGCTTTTAAGTGAAAAGGATAAAAAGAGAAACAAAAGACAGCCGAAGTGTAAAAATTTGGATTGGGGAAGGGGATGAACTCTTAGTCCGGTGCTAGGCATAGAATCGTCGGAGGCGGGCTGCGTTCCATGGGTTCGGCTCGAGTCGGTGATCCGACGCATTTCGTAGACGGTACGCTCCACCGGTCAGTACTTGATCGATGATGAAGGGACCCTCCCATTTGGGCTTGAGCTTGTCCTTTTTCTTGTCCGGCAGGCGTAGAACTAGTTCGCCAACGTTGTAAGTCTTGGCCCGTACTTCTCTGCTTTGATATCTTCGGGCCTGCTGCTGATAGAATGCGGAACGAGCCTTCGCGACGTCACATTCTTCCTCCAATGTGTCCAAGTTGTCCTGCCGATCAAGCTCGGCCTCTCTTTCCTCATACATGCGCACTCGAGGTGAGTCATGAATAATGTCACAGGGCAAAACTGCCTCTGCGCCGTATACCATAAAAAATGGTGTGAATCCGGTAGTACGGTTAGGCGTTGTCCGCGGCCCCCAGAGTACGGAGTCGAGCTCCTCGACCCATTGTGTGTCGGATTTAGTGAGTGACCTCACTAGCCTGGGTTTAATGCCGCTCATTATTAGACCATTAGCTCTTTCCACTTGACCGTTCGTTTGAGGGTGATAGACTGATGCATAGTCGAGCTTGATGCCCATATTTTTGCACCAAGACTTAACCTCATCGGCTGTGAAGTTCGTGCCGTTGTCGGTGATGCTGCTGTGGGGGACTCCGTAACGGTGTACCACCCCTGATATAAAGTCTATCACTGGTCCGGACTCTGCCGTTTTGACTGGTTTGGCCTCTATCCATTTGGTGAATTTATCCACCATGACCAATAGGTATTTTTTCTTGTGGGTTCCCCCTTTAAGGGGTCCAACCATGTCAAGCCCCCAGACCGCGAACGGCCAGGTAATGGGTATGGTTTTGAGGGCGGTGGGTGGCATATGGCTCTGATTAGCAAAGAGCTGACAACCAACGCATCGCTGGACCAAGTCCCGTGCGTCTGCCCGAGCCGTCGGCCAATAAAATCCTGTACGGAATGCCTTTCCTACAAGGGCCCGGGCTGCTGCGTGGTGTCCGCCTAGTCCGGCATGAATTTCAGCCAGGAGGTTTCGCCCTTCTTCTTCGGAGATACACCTTTGAAGGACTCCGGTGGTACTTTTCTTATAAAGTTCTCCCTCATGGACCTTGTAGGCCTTCGATCGTCGGACTATGCAGCGGGCCTCATTTTGGTCTTCGGGAAGTTCCTGCCTAAGTAAGTAGGCTAGGAAAGGTTCTGTCCACGCGGCGATTACTGCCATTATGACGTGGGCGGAGGGTGTTATGTCGTCTGCCGAATCACCAGTTGGTGCGGTTTTCTCCGGTTTGTAGCTACCGGGCTCCTCTTCCCATAGTACGGATGGCTTGAAGAGCCATTCCAGGAAGATATTTGGAGGGACAGCATCACGTTTCACACCGATGCGTGCCAGAACGTCGGCCGCTTGGTTATTATCTCGGGCTATGTGATGGAATTCGAGTCCTTCAAACCGAGCTGACATTTTTAGGACAACGTTGTGATATGCTGCCATTTTCGGATCCTTGGTGTCGAAGTCTCCATTTATTTGGGATATTGCAAGGTTTGAGTCCCCGCGCACCTCTAGGCGTTGAATGACCATGGAGACCGCCATCCGGAGACCATGTAACAGGGCCTCGTATTCGGCTGCATTGTTGGAGTCCGTGTACATTATTTGAAGTACATACTGGACTGTATCTCCGGTGGGGAACGTCAGTACGACGCCAGCCCCTAGTCCGGCCAACATTTTGGAGCCGTCGAAATGCATAGTCCAATTGGAGTATGCGCCGTACTCTTTAGGGAGTTCGGCTTCAGTCCATTCGGCGACGAAGTCAGCCAAAACTGGTGACTTTATAGCTCGTCGAGGTTTGTAAGTGATGTCGAATGGTAAGAGCTCAATGGCCCATTTTGCTATCCTGCCCGTTGCGTCGCGATTATTTATAATGTCATTGAGTGGAACTTCAGAGGCTAGTGTTATCGAGCACTCCTGAAAGTAGTGCCGGAGCTTTCGAGACGCCATGAACACCGCATATGCTATCTTCTGATAGTGCGGGTAACGGGATTTGCATGGAGTTAACACAGTGGATACATAATACACTGGTTTTTGAAGAGGGAACTTATGCCCTTTTGTCACTCGTTCGACGACGAGGACTGCGCTTACAACTTGGTGTGTTGCTGCAATGTATAACAACATTGGTTCGCCCAGAGTGGGCGCAGCCAGGACCGGATTTGTTGCCAGTATGGCCTTTATTTCTTCGAGTACGGCGGTGGCAGCATCCGTCCACTCGAAGTGTTCGGTGCGCCTGAGGAGGTGATAGAGGGGCAACGCCTTTTCTCCTAAACGGGAGATAAAGCGGCTTAAGGCTGCCACGCATCCTGTTAATTTTTGTATTTGTTTGAGGTCTTTTGGAATATCCAACTGTGACAGAGCTCGGATTTTGGCCGGATTTGCTTCAATTCCTCTACCGGATACGATGAAGCCTAGCAGCTTTCCAGCTGGTACGCCAAAAACGCATTTTTCCGGATTCAGCTTGATATCATATGCTCTGAGGTTGTCGAATGTGAACCTCAAATCGTCTACTAAAGTTTCGACGTGTTTTGTTTTGACGACTACGTCGTCTACGTATGCCTCGACTGTTTTGCCGATCTGGGTGGCCAGACATGTTTGAATCATGCGCTGATATGTTGCGCCGGCGTTTTTGAGTCCGAAGGGCATCGTGTTGAAGCAGAATGGTCCATATGGAGTGATGAATGCCGTTGCGGCTTGGTCTGCTTCCGCCATCTTGATTTGATGATAGCCAGAGTATGCGTCCAGGAAGCACAACGAATCGTGCCTTGCTGTGGCATCGATAATTTGATCGATGCGGGGGAGAGGGAAGGGATCCTTTGGGCAAGCTTTATTGAGGTCTTTAAAATCGACACAGAGGCGCCAGGATTTATTCTTCTTTGGTACCATCACCAAATTTGCTAGCCAGTCCGGGTGTTTGATATCTCTAATGAATCCGGCTTCCAATAGTTTGGCTAGCTCTTCTCCCATTGCCTGTCTTTTGGGCTCGGAAAATCGTCGAAGAGCCTGTTTGACTGGCTTGAATCCTTTTAGGATGTTGAGGCTGTGTTCTGCCAACCTGCGAGGGATTCCGGGCATGTCTGAAGGACGCCAGGCGAAGATATCCCAATTTTCACGAAGGAATTCATGCAGTGCGGCGTCTACTTCGGGGTTCAACTGTACCCCAATGGAGGTCGTCTTTGTTGGGTCCGTTGGATGGACCTGGAATTTTATTATCTCGTCTGCTGGTTTGAAGGAGGTGGACTTGGATCTTTTATCGAGTATCACATCGTCCCTGTTCACCGTAGAGCGTAGCGCGGTGAGTTCCTCTGCCGCTAAGGCTTCGGATAGTGCCTCGAGGGCTAGTGCGGCTGTCTTGTTTTCGGCGCGGAGTGCTATGTCTGGATCACTAACGAGAGTGATTATTCCGCTGGGCTCAGGCATTTTCAGCTTCATGTACCCGTAATGAGGTATTGCTTGAAAAATTGTGAATGCCTCTCGTCCTAATATGGCGTGATACCCACTGCTGAACGAGGCCACCTGAAACGTGACTTCTTCGGATCTGTAATTGTCCGGAGAGCCGAACACCACATCGAGTGTGATTTTTCCGGTGCAGCGCGCTTCCCGGCTAGGGATTATTCCTCTAAAGGTTGTGCTGCTTCGCTCAATATGGCTCCAATCGATTTCCATTTTTCGCAGAGTTTCCTCGTAAATGAGGTTTAGTCCGCTGCCGCCGTCCATGAGGACTTTTGTCAGTCGAAAGCCCTCCACTATGGGACTAAGTACCAGTGCGGCTGGGGCTCTGGTTGTTCGGAATGTGGTCTCGTCGCAGCCATTGAAGGTAATGGCTGTGTCGCTCCATGGATTTGCTGTTGCTACTTGGTAGACTTAGGCGAGTTCGCGGATTGATCGTTTTCGCATATTATTTGATGCGAAAGTCTCGAAGACTGTTGATACCGTGCTGGTATTGTTGGAGTGGTTTTCCGGAGCTAGAAGCTCTTCGCCACTTTTGGCCACCTGCCGTAATATCCAACATGCTCGAAGGCTATGTGTTGGGACGGCTCCCTCTGTATTATGAAGCTTACAGGGTCCATTGAGCCATCCCTCCAGTACGGTTCCATTTCCCTGATTGGGTTTTTGTTTTTTCGTTTTTGCATCTGGGGCCTGAGTGTAAGGCGCCCTTTTACTGCGGACTAGGTTTGGGGCCGGATTATCCCAAAATTGATTTTCGGTTTTCCGGATACTCTCCATCGCACAGTACTTTTGTACAATTGACGCCAGATCAGTAAAACGCGTAATTTTGCGACGATCAATGGCGTTTAGTATTCCCTTGTCCGTGCAGTTATTGCGGAAGATTGATATTGCGTTTTCCTCTCGGCAGTCCTTTATCCTGTCCATAACCAGGAGGAATCTGGCCCAGTAGTGATGTACTGTTTCTGTAGGCTCTTGCCGTATTAGAGATAGATCGCATATGTCTGGGCGGGTGGGTGGAATAAAATCCAGATCCCTGCCCATCTTGAGGCTCAAAGGCCAAGGGGTTTCCGAATTCGGAAGTGTGGTTTGCTGGGGACAATCCAGCGAGTCCGGGGCGATGCATGATTTTAAGTTCGATGCTCGATCGAAGTCCGTCCCTCCGCGGGAATCTGGCATGGAGGGTTCGGGAATCCGGACATGAATTGTTTTCAACACTGGCAAAGAGTTGCCGTATTGCTCTTCCACCACTGCGACGTGGTGGGTGGCCTGGGGAGAGTTAATCTCTCTCAGATCGGTTTTAAGCCCAATCTGGTTGTAGTCCGTAGCGACTCCCAGGGCGGCGATGCGATCCAAGAGCTCGTTAACAGACGAGAGCTCTATGGGATCTAACTGTTCGACAGCTTTAGGGTTGACGCGAAGATTGCTTTGGCCGACTTGAGAAGTCATTGCCGAAGCGGCGGCCGGACAGGCGGTCATGAGAAAACCACCAAGCCGGATAGTTAGGCCAGCGGCCGAGGCCCCTCTGGCGAAAACACCGTCTTTGAAGACGGGTGGAGGCATCCGCTCTATCGGTGACGACACAGAGGAACTCTCAATGAAAGCACCAATGTCAGTGTCAAAATCGGCGGATCTCGGGTAGGGGGTCCCGAACTGTGCGTCTAGGCGGATGGTAACAGGAGACGAGGGACACGATGTTTTTACCCAGGTTCGGGCCCTCTCGATGGAGGTAAAACCCTACGTCCTGCTTGATTAATATTGATGATATGGGTAGTACAAGAGTAGATCTACCACGAGATCAAGGAGGCTAAACCCTAGAAGCTAGCCTATGGTATGATTGTTGTAATGTACGTTGTCCTACGGACTAAAGCCCTCCGGTTTATATAGACACCGGAGAGGGCTAGGGTTACACAGAGTCGGTTACAATGGTAGGAGATCTATATGTCCGTATTGCCAAGCTTGCCTTCCATGCCAAGGAAAGTCCCATCCGGACACGGGACGGAGTCTTCAATCTTGTATCTTCGTAGTCTTGATAGTCCGGCGGACATTGATAGTCCGGCTGTCTGGACACCCCCTAGTCCAGGACTCCCTCAACCGCTATATTCATGCATGCAATCTTTAAAACACTATGATATCCTATTCAAATACATGAATCCGCTTTCATATCAAATTATGATCTTTGTTAGTATCTTACACCCACACAATCCTCTAACCTTTGCAGCTACCACTTACTTTCTCTCGTGCATGCACACGCCCTCCTCGCCCTCCCCCTCCCTTGGCATTCTATCCACCGGGCACATTCATTTTTTTCTTTAGGTCGTTCTCCTAGAGTCTCCACAACTCCTTTCCGACACACACCGATCGATAAACCTCTCCAGCGATGCCTGCCTACAACATACACACACACCTTCAATCTCCTCCTTTATGTGTCCTTGCCTCGTGTCTCTCATACGGTCAGACACATGTGTAAACTCTCGCCCCTCTTTTCATCGATCTCACAACCGCACACTCCTCCCCCTATCTAGCTAGTAGTTGGGCCTCTTGCACCACCTCCTAGCTCCATTCTCTCTGTCTATCCGTCTCGCTGGGCCTTATTTGCCTCTAACAAATGGGCATACACTGACCGATCTCTCGCTATACATATAGCTAGTTAGGTCCATATAACTCGTTTTTACCCACACGATCGATCTACCTCATTAGTTGTGTCTCTCCCTTCCTCCGACAAACAACAATTGATCTACCGATCTAGTTAGGTTTGCTTACCAAACACATGGTTCCCCTTCATCATCCCTGGATGCGTCCCGACAGATCTATCACGCACAGGCACACACAGAAACACATCCCCGCTCTTATTGATAACATTGCAGTTCCACCCTTAGTTTGTCTAGTAGGCCTCTCCCAACATCTCCGAGAAGCAACTCCATCACCCATCCAGCACTCTACCCCTCTCCCTCCCTCTCCCTCCCTCTCTCTCTCCTCTCTCTCTCTATCCCATCATATTTCCCGTCCTTCAGTTATGTATGGATGTCAACCGATCTCCCTCAAGACATAGCTGGGTCTCTCCTTCTCAACACATATACGAGTAATTCTACCTCTATAGTTAGGCCTCTGCCTACCCCTCCCCCCACCCCCTCCCCCCACACACACCGATACATCGAGCGCTCTAGTCATGTCTCCCTACCAAACACAAACTTGACATGTGCCCTCTAACATTCCGGTAGGCCAGTCGCACTATATCTTGACTTGCACACACACACAATTTCGATGGCTCTCTTCATCGATCTCGCACCCACCCACTTGATCCTCTCTTCGAATCTATCGATAGCGATGACCCCTCCCTCTCTTCTCGCGGATTGCCCGACCCTCTATGTATGATATGGATAGGCCTCCATTTCACACACATTGCATGCAAAATTTTGTTTGAGATGTCATCGACACATATTCCCACAAATAATTCACAAAATCAACCCCCACCCCACCCCAAAACAAAAAACACTCACGAACGCGGTTTGTATCTCTCTCACACACCCACGTAGGTGGGGGACGTGCACGAAGAGAAGAGGTGCATGCACGGTGCACGTACTCCCGTCTCTTTCCCAACCACACCCGCGCGGGTACACAGTGGAGCTCATTTCTGTATGAAAAAGGCAGCCCATGTGGTAATTTGGCACGTGTACTGGTTGTCCACTTGGTGGAGGGAGGACGTCTACCACGGGTGAACAAACAAATTGCGACTTGACACGTTATGTTAAATTAAAAAAAGAGGCAAACCATGTGGGGCCTACCTTAGAGGCAAGGCTCTATACACTGGAGTACTTTTGATGTGTCCCGTCAACTCGCAGAATGAGGAGAAGCTTGCTTAGTACGCCGTCTCCCCGCCCACGGGCGCGGTGGCTCGCAGGATGAGGTGAAGCTTGCTCCGCCTTACTCCCGCTCCCTCGCCCATGCGCGCGGTGGCTCGCAGGACGAGGAGAAAAATTTACTACTCCCTCCGTTTACTCCTTGTCCCTACTACCTTGGTTATAGAGATTATATCATATTGTTTGGAATATATATGTCCTTTAGTAGATTTCAATATGAACTACTAGTACATACTCCAAACACTGATGTATATAAACGTATTTTAGAGTGTAGATTCACTCATCTTGCTCCGTATGTACTACCTCTGTCCGGGTTTATTGGTCTCCATTGTATTTCGTGCCAAATTTTGACCATAGATTAAACTAAGAAAATGTTCACGCATGTCACCAAACATTATATTTTTGAAAACTATGTTCAAATACGAATCCAATGAGATAATTTTTCTTGACATGCATTAACATTTGTTAGTTAAATCTTTAGTCAAAATTTGGCACAAACTATAAAAGGGACCTATAAACCAGGACGGAGGTAGTAGCACTCTCCCTCGCCCCTCAACCCTCGCCCATGTGGTGGACGTGCAACAATTCATTCGGTCTCATATAGCCAAAACGATATATACTGCACTACCATTATTGCTCGACTTCCCGAAGAGGTTAAGAACCAATCGCAAGGTTAATATTTTGGAGATGCCAAGCGCAAGGTTATAGGAGAACGAGTAGTAGGTGCCGCGTCATTTATAAATAAAGTTTTTTCTTCAGTGGCACGTGCGCAATATGATAGGTTCATATGGAGAGAAAAGGAAACCACTCCACTATATACATAGTCAGGACGGGCCAGCCTACACGGTTGCTTGCTGGGGTTGCTCTCTTCACACTCTCTCGCACAAAACGACTGTGGCCACATCTCTAACATCCCGGCGGATCACGTCCGCTTGGGGAAGGGGTGGATGCTTAGTGTAAATGCGGTGGCCGTCGCCGACGGCGAAAACCCACTGTTGGCACGTCCCGATCAGGGGTCCCCGCCGTTCTCTCTCACAAAGCCGGTGAGGTTGCCTTTGTCCCTTGCTCACTGCCACAACGTGGGCAGTTGCTCACTCCCGCCGCCCTCCTCAAGGTTGAGCTATGTCCCTCAGGCACAACTCCCTTTACAGCCGGCTTGCACCACTGCTCCAGCTTCCCACATCACTCCCTGTGGATATTTCTCTACTTCTTTGCCCCGCACATACCTGATACCTCTACTGGCTTCTACGTACTGTATTTGTGATGAGTTTATGTCTCATCAACTAGTCCCAGTAATCTTATTCTAATCACGCTTCTTCAATTTCTTTGCCACAGGGATGCTCATCTCAATTTTGGTGAAACCTCACAAAATGATCTGATGGTCAAAAGGTTGCAAACTTTATTTATTAGGAAGCTCGAACGTTGCCAGCAAATTGAAGCCTGGTCAGGGTTCACGGTTCAAGGGCTAGGGACAGCATGGATCGTTTTTTCTTTAGTTCCCTCTGTTCCAAAATAAGTGTCAACTTTAGTAGTAGTACAACTTTGTACTAAAGTTTGCACAAAGTTGAGACACTTATTTTGGAATGGAGGGAGTACATATTTGCTATGATCTATCAATCATTGAGATGCAATAGCATGCATGTTAGTCTCCTTTGTATTTGATGAAATGTTGCAGCGGGCAACCTTGGACGGAAGATACATGTAACAGGAGCTGGAAGCTTCATAGCATTGTACAAATTTATCTCGCTGATAAATTACAAAACGTAGTACTATACTAGTACTTCCCCCGTTCCTAAATATAAGTCTTTGTAGAGATTTCACCATGAACCACATGCGGATGTATATAGATGCATTCTAAGTGTAGATTCATTCATTTTGTTCCGTATGTAGTTCACCTAGTGGAATCTCTACAAAGACTTATCTACTAGTAATAGCTAGCCCCCACTACTAGGAATTCTCTATCCTCTCCTTGAGCCACATCATCAAAATTGATGTAGCTTTTAGATGAAGTAAATCAGTCCATAATAGCCGTCTGATCTAGACGTTGAGAGGCTCCGCACTAAGCCACATGCAAGCATGCAGAAATACCATGGCACATGCATGTGAGTGCGTTTTAAATCACATCAACATGTCTGCATGCAAGCATGCACCGGTAGCATGCATGTAAGTGAGCTTTTAAGTCCCATTAACATGTCAAAAAGAAAAATATAATCCCATTATGCAGTAGGAGTTGGCTGATCTTTTTTCCTTATGTGGGATGATCTAAATGATGATGGGAGTTTATTTAGTTTGGGTACCACATTTGTCATGCGGTTATAGAGTTTTTTTAGTTCTATGAAATCGATAATTTTGCGCAGAGAGATATATCGCTGTTCCGCGGCAACGCGCGGGGACTCATCTAGTAATATTTAGGAATGGAGGGAGTACTATGTAAAGAGTTAGGTGTCGCACAGTGATAGTGTGAGGTGGGCCATGTAATTACTGGGCCTGCGTGTTTTCACTGCTCTTGCACTCCTCCGCTGTAAGAATGGAGAAAATTGTAATCTAGTAGTAGTAGTACCTCCTTTCGTCAAAAGCGTGGGACATCCAGCAGTCCTACCACCTCAGTAATAAAGACCAATGAGCCGTCAAATCACATAGACCCAGCAGTAAGTTGGACGGACGAAGCAACCATCACTCTTGCGCCAGTGAGAGGTCGCGTCCGCTCTGCCCGGGCATGAATGCGGCACCGATTCTTTGGAGTAGCGCTGACCGTTTCGGGCAGGAAGCGCGCGCGGGTGATGGAGGGGCTTTGGGTGGGCCATGCTGGTCAGGAGCGGGCGTGGCAGCTGTCCGCATGTCCCTACCGGACACGCCCGGAAACGAGAGGATGCACTGACTCTCGCGGCTAAAATCGTACACTACACACCATCTCTCTGTAGGAGTAGGTCGACCTGTCGCACTCTCTAACACACACATGCTGTTAAACACACACACACACGCACACGCACGCACCTTGGTCCTGTTGCACCTTCTAATGTGACTTATTACACCTAGACGAAGGGAGTAGTAAGTATACGAGATACGGTGGCACACTGACTTAAGTCGACTACAAGTGCCCAAAATTTGTGTGCATGTTATAATAAGGATTCACTTAAAATAGTACGTGAGCGAACAGAGGGATCAATTGGAAAGTGTTACCGAGCAGTAGCGAGATGTGTGAGGTAAGATACACCACTGGCGCTTTTAAATTTTCTTATTAATTTGTTTGTTTCACCCTGTGACTGTGGGACCCAACGTACTACATGGAGAGAGGTAAGGTGACTAAGGCTGCATTATTTTTGCACCACTATGGATAGTCTTACCACCAAAGCCACATGCACGATTATGATTGAAATCCCAATGACTCCCACACACACAAAAAAAGGCATGCTTGGCACACGAATGCAGGAATGTATAAAAGGTTATTTTCCTCTTGTTGAACATAACGGGAGGGTTGTGTAGCTGGTTAGCCTGTTCGCTCATCAAACTTGAGTCTTGGGTTCGATAACTACACTTGAGCATAATTTTTGCTAGGAGGATTCTTTGACTGGTCAAAATGTTTTCTAGGGTTTGCACGCTTCACACTCTCTCTCCAGTATATATATACACGTTGGAGCCTCAGTGCTTTTAGTTGCTCTTTTCACACTCTCTCGCCCTCTCCCGCTGGAGCCTCAGCGCTTGTAGTTGCTCTCTTCACACTCTCTCGCCCTCTCCAGATCTAAACAAGACTTCGCTGGCCTCTCTCTCCCCTCACTGCTGCTCAAAGAGCCGGCAGGATCCGTCCGCCAGGAAGGGAAGGAGGCTTAACGTTGTCGCCATTGGCGAGGGAGGGAATCCACTACCGGCGCAGTTGTTCACTTTCCACCCAGCGGCGACACGGGAGGGCCTCCGACCCCTTCTTCTTCGCCGCCGTCCCGTCGCCCACCGAACCACGCCCCAAGAACCTTAAGGTATATTTTACTTACTCCACATGCATTGCTATAGCTGCATGTATACCATGAATCTAGGACGCGGTTCAAAGAGGAAAGGAGTGGGGGAAAGTAGTGGGAAAAGTTGTATATAGCATGAATCTAGGACGTGGTTCAAAGAGGAAATGAAGGGGGAAAGTTGTATAGCATGAATCTAGGACGTGGTTCAAAGAGGAAAGGAATGGAGGAAAGTAGTGGGGAAAGTTGTATCGCATAAATCTAGGACGTGGTTCAAAGAGGAAAGGAAGGGGAGAAAGTACTAGTTCAAAAAGGAAAGGAAGGGACAAGGCTGTAGAGTTTGAGCAGGACTAGATTTTCCGCGCTCACATAGGGAAAGGTGTCTAAAGATAACAAAACTGGGACCAACACAAATATGCTCCTTGGTTGTTTGTTCTTTGTTGCAACATACTGTGCATGCCCACAGTACATCGGTAGATGCACATGGTGCTGGTGCGTCCACTGTCCCGTGCAACTCATTAGTTGTTGTTAATCTAAGGCCCTGTTTGGTTAAAAATTCCCTAGTCCCAGAACCGGATCCTCTAACATTGTGAAGGAAAGTCACGGTGCTACAGTGTTTGCCTAGTGTAAAATGAAGAAGGAAAGTTAGAGACTGTTAGTAGATAGTTAGTAGGTTGTTTATTGTTGGTGTTTACTGTTAATATAAATAATTTAAAATTAATTTTATTTCACCATAAAATTGTTTGTATATAATTACTATAAATCTACACAGTAGATCATCTGTTTGCAAGTTAATTTAAGTCATTTTAGTTATAATCATATGGATAGAAAGAAGGAAAGTTAGGGTATTATAGCTTCTCTAATTTTCCTTCTCAATGTTAGTGGATCCGGTTCCCCTAGTGCCTACCTGCTTGGTTCCAGGGACTAAACATGGACTAGAGGTTATTAAATGACATGCTAAAAGACCATGTTACCCCTAGTAATGAACTAATAGAAACAAGGTGCGATGCGTGGCAGGGGTGACTGTTGGAAAAAGTCCCAAAAAGACTCCCTCGGGGTCTTCTTTCTTTAGTCCCAAATGCCCACTTTTAGTCCCTAAAAGTCCCTCCTGTTTGGTTTAGATGGTACTGACACAGAGTTTTTTTAGTCCCTACACCAAAATGTCCCTGTAAACAAACACCCTCTAATAATGCCGCTGGAAAATTGATGCAATGCCACAGTTAAAAGCAAATTACATGTTTAACAAATTTTATTGTTAATATAATCTCTATGTTAATATTAATCAATGCCACCGTTTGAGAAATGCTACTGTCTTGCTTTCTTTCCCATTTAAATAAGGTAGATGCTTCTTTTTGTTGGCTTCTGCGTCATCCACCGTTATTGACCACTAATTGTTTCCTTTGCACCTCTGTGTAGAAAGGGTTATCTACTTCACCTCGTTGCCATTGTGACCCTTGTTGCACTGCACAAAACACTTTTGTTTTAAGAGTGTTTTGTGCAGTTCAACCAAAATGTCACACCGACAACGTTGCTTGATTGCTTGATCTTAGTGGAATTGCACAAGAGGAGATCTTACTTCCTATCCGTTAAGGCAAATTTGGTTCAGATGTTCTTCTTGTGAGTTGTTTGAATTCCGCATCATGAGAGGTCAGTACTAGCCTTCTTTCACATGATTCTGCAGTGTGCTTTCATATGTTGTGCTACTTGTACGATAATGTTGCTTGATTTTAGTGAACTGCACAAATGGAGACAAGACTTCTAATCTGTATGTGCACCGTAATATCCCATTGAGGTAAGATAAGTATATTTCACAACTGTTGGCCTTAGTTTGCCACTTCCATTAGAAAATTAAGTTTAGTACTATACTTGTGCTCCCTAATTGACATGCCAAATCTTACATTGAAGTTGAAGCTTGTCTGTTATTGAACCAAGTGATGAAGGGGAAGAACAAGCGGAAGAAAAACAAAAATCAACTCCCGGTGCTGTAATGAAGCACTGGAACTGTGATGACATAAGTAATGATATAGTTTTGCATCTTAATTTATTGCTATGGCTAGAACGAGCAATTGTTTTGCCACTGATTTGATGCCATACGTAATTATCTCTACTTGTGCAAACAGGGATCTTCTTTTAAGATACCATATGTTTTAGTGGAACTGCACAAGAAGATGTTGGAAACATTAAACTAATCGAGGAGTATATAATAAGCATGGCCACCCCCGTAGATAGCAACAGATGGTATCGGAGAAGTGCTTCATCTGTATGCTCTACACAATCAGCCTCCTAACAAAGGTTGGTACTCTCCCACTGATTTCATCCATATGATTGAGCTTTGTCATCTCTATTGGTGTTGTGCTACTGTTTAGATACTGTCATGAAAAAGTGGTATTGTCCTTGAGAAGTGCTTCATCTGTGCTATTTTAAATATTTCCTTTCCTTTTTTTCGAGCAAACAGGGATGCTAGCATTTAGTAGTCCTCTTGTCTTTGCACAACAGGATCATCTTCCTCTGAAGAAGAATATGGAGTACGTGAAGTGACTAGTTCCGATTATGCCAGGATGAAGAAGCCTTGTCTATCTTCTCATCGGAAGGAGCAGTTGAAGGATGGTTACATTACTCCCACAAGACCAAATTAACTTCAGCTCAGAAGGACTGACAAATCTCCATTTTTTTTGCTGTGATGCGCGAGTACAATGTTGTTCTAGGATTCTTTCTGGTGAGTTCCATTTTTCTAAAAGTGTGCTCTACATGGACCATGTATGTGCCTATTGAAACTGTCAATTCATAGTTTATACTAATCACTTTTTTTGGGGGTGCTCAGCTTGATTTCAATGGGAACTGCACAAAATGTTCATGAATACATCGAATCATTCATTTACACCACAAGAAAGGAGGTGCCCATAAGTTCAAGGCGTTGCAACATATAAGGGCGAAATCATACAAGCTACGCGCGAATTTGGTTGACTTTGGTGGAACTGCACAAAAAGAACAACTGGTTTATTTAGCACGAGGTGCCATGTCAATGTCCGAACTGATGGCAAACCCTGCCCATTCCACAATCGTAGGCATTTGATATTTTGGAATGGGACAACCTCGTCAAATTTTGCTCATTGACTTTAGCAAGATATGCGTTTGATATTTTCGAATGGGACGCCCTTTGCTGTCAGCACCGTCGAGCAATTTTTTCTTTATTCTTTAGTTGTGAAGTAAATATTGCCTCTGACATGTGAGTCACTGAGATGCATAATCATCGATTGTTTTGAATGTTCTCTATGAATTGCCAGGCCTGTGTGTTTGATTGCAATGTACAGAAACGCTAAAAAGCTGCTCAAACTCTTTGTACTCCTTTTGTTCCTTTTTACTTCACACATTGTGAAAGTGCATACTTTTTTGTATAAGATTGGTCAAAGTAGAGATACTTTGACTGCAGACAAAACTTGTATGCAGACTAGAAAGGGCGGAGGGAGTACATGTGAAACAGCTGCAAACGAGGTGATCACCCTGGGAATAATGCTAGTACGTATTGTTTTGCATGTTCATCCAATGCCAGTGATAATGGAATTCGAACTAATCGAAATAAATTCATTCATACACGGCCGGATTTCATATAAACATGCCTGATTTCATTACATTTCATACATTCTTCAACTAAAAAGGGGTGCACTGGAGGTATAATTAATTAACCGAAGCTACCCACCTCTGTCCCGCTGAGCCGAACAGAAGCTTCAGTGACTTAACTGCAGGTGCAGTTGCGTAACTAACATGTGGCCTGTTGGGCCCACGTGTCAGTCAGCCAACTGCACCAGCAGTTAAGTAGAAGCGGCGTTCTTCTCCAGCACAGCTCTCCGACTACACGTCGCCGCTAAGAAGCTAACCGGCCGTCAATGGTCAACCCGCCTAGCTTGGCTTCAACCGGAGGGTAGCAGCGGTGGCCCTACTTGGACCCGAACGGCGGTGACCCACTGTGTTCTATTCTTCCTCGTTTTCTGTGTGGCGCGGCCTCATAGGCAGCGTGGCGGGGCCTCGGCGGAGCCGGCGATGTCCTCTGTCTCGTTGCCGGCGGGCGGTGCCTCGGTAGAGCGGTGGAAATCCTCCCCCACGTTGCCGGCAGGGTGGGGCCTCGGCTGAGCCGGTGATGTCCTCTACCTCGTTGGTGGCGGGGCGGGGCCTCGGCGGAGCCGGCGGTGTCCTCTGCCTCGTTGTTGGCGGCGTGGGGCCTCGGCGGAGCCGGCGGAGTCCTCTGCCTCGTTGTTGGTGCCGTGGGGCCTCAGCGGAGCCGGCGGTGTCCTCTGCCTCGTTGTTAGCGCCGCGGGGCCTCGGCGGAGCAGGGCCTCATCGACGCCAGCGGAGCGGGGACTCGTCGGAGCCGGCATTGTCCTCTGCCTCGTCCTCGGTCTCGCCAAACAGCGCCTCGCGCGCTTCATCGCCTCTTTGCTAGCCTCTTTGTAGGCGGCCGCAGCCTCCGCCACCCGCATGCGGTACTGCCAGCGCTCGAGGCGGCCCTTGCGGGCGGAGCGGTACGAGTTGAGCAGCGCCTCCTGCTCCGCCCACTCCGTGGCGATCTGCTCCTCCGCCTGCAGGTGCTCCTGGAGGAGATGGTGGTTGTAGGCGGCGTCGGCCTCACCCTGTCCATATATTGGGCACGGGCCTCGCCGATGGTCATGATGCAATGCACCGGCGAGGATGGCGCGGAGGAGGGGGTTAGCGCCGGATCGTCGACTACCATGTTCTCCCGTCGTCCTCCGGCTGCCTGCCGGTCAGTCGGTCGGCAGCAATGGCTGCCATCTCCTTGTGGTCCATCGTCCGCCCATCCCGAAGAGCGCTGGAGCATGAGGAAGCCATGGTGGGCAGTAGTGGTGTGGACAGGAGAAAGGGAACGGATGCGGATGACTGCGGCTATGGCCGGCGCAACAGTTTATATAGCAATGGTGGGCGGGCGGAGGGACGGACGTGTGGCGCCGGAGTAGCCACCTCAGCAACTGTGTCTCATTAATGTGTGTGGCAGATGGACGGACGGCCGTCACTTGTGTCGTTTGAAGGCGGAGCAATCGCTTGCACCGGGAAGTGGGGCGGCCGGCGCTGACTGTTTCGGGCGGAAAGCGCGCCCGGGCAAGGAGATGACTCTACTTGGAGAGGATGACAATGGGGACCCACCAGGTCCATAGCCTCACGTACGCAAGTGCCTCCTTATTATATATATATGTATGTATGTATATATATATATATATTTAAAACTATAATTTATTTTGCTTCCTCCTGGTTTCCTGACATCACGGTCCCACACCATTGTCAACCTGTGTACTCCCTCCTTTCCGGTTTATAGGGCTTATCTCAAAATTTTAGTTTTTCCATTTTATAAGGCTCAATTTGGTTGTTTTCCATCACATGTTCAGATTCCAAGGTGCATTAAATCATTGCATGCAAGTATTAAGAGAAAATTGACCAATGCATGTACTTTATGCATGCATGCATTGCAATTAATGCATTGATAAACATAATTTTTTGAGGATAACAAGAGCATTACTTAGGTGCTTTTGCAAAACTACAAAAAGTATTCCACCACTCGCCATCTACCTTGATTGGTGAGATTTTTGAATTGAGCATTATAAACCGGAAAGGAGGGAGTAGTCAATAAACGAGAGAATTGCACAAGAAGCGACCGACAGCTGGGACCAAGCGGCTCGAGCAGTATTTGTGTTTTTGAGGTGTGAGCACTGCAGAGTTTTTTGATGTTTACCCCAGATATTAATTTTTCTCCTCTGAACAACAACGAAAACATCGCTGCAGGTATTAACTGGGCGGATTATGGCCCGTCTAGCCCAGGCCAGATATCCAGCCCAGATATTAATTTTTTTCAAGCTGAAAATGGCTAGCCCAGCTATACTTTTTTTAGGAATACACAGGCAAGGTCAAGTTGTTATTCTCCGCCCCGCTGGGCTGCAAATCTTTCCTAGGAGGGATGCATTAGGCTTAACAAGAAAATGGGCTTTAAGAAATAGTAAAATGGGATGTAATTATAAAAACTGGGTAGTAACTATAAAAAAATGCACCAAACAGTGATTACTTTATAAAATATTATTTTTGGATATTGAAAATTTTAATTTCATTAATTGTTGCGAGCACAATGTTTCGTTGGATTTTTACATAATATAAATTTATATTTAAATTGTATTTAGTCTGACTAGAAATTTCGGGATAAAAATATTCGGATCCCATCAAAATGTGGGAAATTTTATTGAATTCTGTTTTGAACGGTTGGTTGAAATGGGCTGTACTTTTAACAAACTGTAAATGGGCTGTAGTAAATTCTATTAGAATTCAAAAATGGGCTACAAATTCTTACAAATCTCAAATGGGCTATAAGTTCTCTACCACACACTTCTGGCCTTACTAAGTTGACGCGTCCCCTAAAAAAACAGAGTTGACGCGTATGCAAGGCTTTGTCAACTTATAGTCAACACACGGTTCTAGCAGCAGTGGTCGTTGGATGTCCATCCAATGGATGTCGTGCTTCTTCTTCAATCTCGGATATTCTAGCTTCACCCGCCCAAAAAATGATTCCTCCCCCTGACATCTGGGGCGCACCATTTCGGAAGCTGACCTGTGGGCCTACTAAGTTGTCGTACCAAGGGCTTTGTCAACTTAGTCAATATAAATGATTCTAACTGTAGTGACCGTACGATGTCCATCCATCGGCCATCGTGCTTCTTCAACCTCTGGTCTTCTTGCTCTAGTCGCCCAAAGCAGCGCCGGTCGTGCCGCCTATTCCTGCCTCCCGTGGCCGGCTGTGCTGCCGCGGAGGCCTCACCGCCCCCTACTACTCCCACCGCTGGCCAGGCCATCCCTCCAGTCACCCACACCCCCTGTTATTCTGCGGCGATGGCAGCGCATCCAAACCAGTGAACCCTCATACTCCTCTCCGCGTGTGCATCCACAACCGCTTCTTCCCCGACTCCGCGTCGTCCCCTTCCTAGGCCTCGCTGTCGTCCACCGCCGTGGTGCTCTCGGTGCGGCGTGGTCAACGTGGTCAAGGAACGACTTCCATCGGACGTGGACTGTACGTGGAGAGGCTGACAGCTGGGTCCACGGCAGCCGCAAGGAAGTGCCTCCTTATTACGCGCGAAATAATTATTCCTCCACCTGACAGCGGGGACCCACCGGACGGGCCAGCGTATTTCGTGAAAAAATGATTCGTCCCCTGACTGCTGGGACCCACGAGGTACATCTTCGCACGCAAGGAAGTGCATAAAAAATGATTCGCCCCCCGACTGCTGGGACCAACCAGCTACACCTTCGCATGCAAGGAAGTGCGTCCGGGCAAAAAAAAAACGATTCGCCCCCCTGACTGCTGGGACCCAGCAGCTACACCTTCGCATGCAAGGAAGTGCGTCCGGGCAAAAAAACAAAACGATTCGCCCCCCTGACTGCTGGGACCCACCAGCTACATCTTCGCAGGCAAGGAAGTGGTTGACAGTCGGGACCCACCTGGCCGAAGTGTACGTAGCGTTGTTATCTTGGTCGCGAATGTGTACGTACATACTGGTCGATGTAGAGGTGTGCACGTGTCGTAGTAGAGGCACGCACATGTCGTAATAGAGGTGCGCACGTAGCATGTACACGTACGTACAGCGGCCAGGGTGCAAGAAAGAAAATACGCCCACATATGTGTACATACAGGCGGGGACTCGAACGCCTACTCGCGCATACGTACGGCGAGGGCTCGTGTTCATGGGGAGGCAATGGAATGCGTTGTGTTCATGGGGAGGCAACGGAATACATCTTGTTCATCGGGAGGTAACGGAACGCGTGGGAGCCAACCGGCTGGGTCGGAACGGAATGCGTGGTCGTGTTCATCGGGAGGGCTTGGACGGAACAAGCGTTGGAAACGAGGCCTGGCGTACCACAGAACGGAGGAAACGCACCTCCTACGGTCGAAATGGGGGTCCTGTTGATCGGGAGTGGTACGGCGTACCGCAAAACGGAGGAAACGGACCTCCTACAGTCGAAACGGGGGTCCTGTTGATCGGGAGGGGTGTGGCGTACCGCAAAACGGACGAAACGGACCTCCTATGGTCGAAATGGGGGTCCTATTGATCGGGAGGGGTGTGGCGTACCGCAAAACGGACGAAACGGACCTCCTACGGTCGAAATGGGGGTCCTGTTCATCAGGAGGGGTGTGGCGTACCGCAAAACGGGACTCCACGGGATACTGTTCATCTCCACCGTCGACCTCCTCCAGCCTCCACGAGCTACCGTCGACCTCCTCCAGCCTCCACGGGCTCCTGTTCATCCAGCCTCCACCGCGCGCTACTCCACCGGCTACTGTTCAACCACCCCTCCACGGGCACCCCTCCACCATCTACTGTTCATCCAGCCCTCCACACCACGGGGTCCTGTTCAACCACCCCTCCACGGCCACCCCTCCACCGTCTACTATTCATCCAGCCCTCCACACCACGGGGTCCTGTTCATCCAGAGGCAACGCCACCACTCATTGTTCATCCGAACCTCCCCCCCCCCCCCCCCCGCAACGCTCACTATTCATCCAATCGATCGGCTTCAGTTAGCAGCAGTAGTGAAGGAATCGCTTGATCAGGTTCAGTTAACAGCCATCGATCGATCGCTCGGGTTCAGTAACTCGTAGTCTAAAGTGCAATCACTCGGGTTCAGTTAGAGCCCAACGCCTCGCTCGGGTTCAGTTAGAGCCAACGCCTCGCACGTGTACGAGAGAAACGCGCATCGCTCGGCCCCCGACCTCCCACCGTAACCGACAACTCCCCGAAATCCCCCCTGCTTCTACCATGGTTTTTTCCATCATGGACGGCCCAAAGAATGTCATGCAGCTGCGTCTCCGGCCCGCCCAGGACGAAAAGCCCATTTTCTGTCATGATTTTTTGTCATAGAAGTAGGAGCCCTCTACATCTATGATGATACCGGGTTTTGTCACAATTATCATCATAGAAGTGTCATATGTATGACAGAAAAAAAATTTGTTCGGCCCAAAATTTCACGGATGTGTCTTTTTTTTGTAGTGTCTCATCGCAGCGACTATGATGATGCCGCCGCTTCCTGGCATCTTGAGGACGTTGTAGCCGTGATGTGTTGTCGCCATGAACTTGGCAAGAGCTAGGTACCCGAGGATGGCGTTGTACGACAGGCGAATGTGAGCAACGTTCAAGTTGATGAGCTCGGTGCGGTAGTTGTCACGCTTGCCGAAGGTGACAAGGAGGCGAATCTGCCTGATGGGGTGCGTGGAGCCGTCGGTCACCCCTGAGAATGGCTTGGTGGGCTGAAACTGGTCATATGGCACCTAGAGCCTATCAAACATCTCAACGGAGAGAACATTGAGCCCAGCGCCGCCATCAACGAGTGTCTTGGTGACGAGAACGTTGTTGGTGGTAGGTGAGCAGAGCATGGGGAGCACGCCTGAAGTGGACACTCACTTGAGCTGGTCTTAGGAGTAGATAGTAATGGTGTACTTGGACCGCCTAAGCAGACGCGACGCCTCGAGCTTGGGAAGGACCGCGTTCACCTCACGAGTGCACTGCTTGAAGATGCGACGGGAGGCAGGGGCCTGAGCACCTCCCAGGATGCAGGCCATAGCATGAGGCTCTTGGAAGCCCCCAACCCCATTGTCCTGGCAGTGGTCATCGTTCCTTATTGGTAGCGGCGGCACCGGAGGGAGGCTAGCATTGCCCTGAGGACGCTCCTCGCGAGGCTGATCTCGCCACGGACTGTCGCGAGGCTGGTCCTGCCAGCGGTCTTCACGAGGCTGGTCACGCCAACCCTGGGGGGCAACGATCTTCCCAGCGGCCTCCTCCGCGACCTCCTCCATGGTCTTAGCCATGGTCATTGCGCTCAGGGCGTCAGCCAAGGCGTCTATCATGGATAGTCTTGAGCTCTTGGTAGTCGCTGGTGTTGTGGCTGTGCACGGTGTGGAAGACACGGAATAGGCAGTTGCCTTTGGAGGACTCAGGGTGATCACAGCCGCGCTTCATGTCAGGCTCGGCCGCGAGCACTACTGGGCCCTTGCGATTCATGTCCTTTGCCTTGGCCTTCTTGTCTTCAGGATCGGCTTCAAGGAGCTCGAGGAGCAAGAGGCGACCTTCTTCTGCCCTTGCGCACCTGGTCGCCATGTTGAACATCTCTAGAGCTGAACACATGTCCTCATGTATGGCGAGCTCCTCCTTCATCTTGACATCCTGGATGCCATCAGTGAATGCTGAGATGATGGCCTCGTTTGACACCTTGGGGATCTTGAGGCGAATGTTGGTGAAGCGCTGGATGTACTTATGCAAGGTCTCTCCTGGTTGTTGCTTGATGCGCCGCAGGTTGCCAGCTACAGGAGTGCGGTCGTGGGTGCCTTGGACATTGGCGATGAAGCGCTCTCGCAGCTCATCTCAAGAGGAGATCGACCCCACCGGGAGGTTCAAGAGCCACGAGCGGGCGCCATCCTTGAGAGCCAAGGGGAACCGGTTCGCCATGACCTTCTCGTCACCACTCACCGCCTCGATGCTCAGCTCATAGAGCTGAAGGAACTCGGCCGGGTCGGGGGGGGGGGCCGAGGAAGATCCGGCTTGAACTTGCCGGGCCAGATGACACAACGAAGCTCCGGAGTGAACGCCCGACATCCCTCCGTGGCCTCGGGGGCTCGCCTCGAAGGGCGGGCCATGTCTTGACGCCCGTGCGCAACCACCTCGGGCTGCACGTGGTCTTCACGTGGAGGTGTAGGGGAAGCTGGGAGCGCACACGCCTCTCCCTGAGGCCACTGCACGACCCGACAGCTTTCTTCATCGCGCGTGGGCGCCCTGCGTGGCTGGTTGCGCTGGGGGGCCTCGCGCCTTGGCTCGGGGACAACATCCTGCCAGAGAGGAGGAGGAGGCGCACCGTGAGCTATGTCGCCCGCCTGGGGTTGCAGGGGAGGAACGAACGGGATAGCGCAGGAGCCTCTCCAGCAGCGCTGATGAGCTCGGCGATGTGGTCCAGCCAATCCTCGTAGAGGTCGTCAGCCAGATGGTAGCGCAAAAGCTCACGCGCCGTGAGCAACACCGACTGCGCAGTCGCCAGCCACGCGATGGGCATGGGAGGATGAAGCAGCGGTCGGGGTCAGCGACAGAGTGGCGGTACGGCCATCGCGTCGCACGGAGGGCGGCAGCGATGAACCTGCTGCTCGTGGGTTACAGAGCCGGTGGAAGCGTTGGCCACGGGCGACGGGGAGCGGCGAGGAGCACCGTTGCCCACGTACGCTGTCTGAGCGGCGCACACGGCGAGGGCTGCACGGCGCTCAGCACAAACTTGACGAGCATCCGCCATGAGAACAACGGAGCGGGGGTGAAACAACAGGCAAAAGAGAGGCTTCGACATGCCCCCTGGCGCGCCAAATGTCAGATTCCGGGCTCCGCAGACCCAAGAAAGGTTTGAACTCAGGGATGTGTGCGAAGAAGTCAACCTCTCAAACCGATCGATATACTGCTCTCACGACCTAGCTCGATGAACACGACAGAGAAAGACACGACAATTTACCCAGGTTCGGTCCACCTTGCGGTGTAATACCCTACTCCTGCTTTGTGGTGGATTAGCCTCGCGAGGGGCTAAGGATGAACTAGTACAAGTGGAAGAACAGCCTCAGGAGGCATGTTCTTGTGATGAGCTCCGAGGATTTGGTCTCCGGGGGTCCGATCCCTTCTATGGTGGTGGCTAGGCTAGATTTATAGTGGCTTCGGTCCTCTTCCTCCAAAACTTAGGCGGGAAGGGATCCCACAACGGCCAAATTTGGAAGGGGACAAGAAGTACATCTAATCCTAATGAAAGGTGGTCTTCACCTGTAAAGCCTTTGAGCGTGACGTCATGATGGGCTCGGTGATGACATCCTCTGCCGTTCTGGCGGTCTTGGTCTCGTTGCACGCAAATGGCAACCTTTGGCTGATTCCTTGGGACACCACATCTGCGCTTGCCTCCTTTGCACCAAAGAGGAAACATGCCTCTCTGCGCACAATGGTGCGCGCCTGGCCTTGGTCGTCATGGATAATGTAATTTCAGCCTCGTGAGGACAGGCCTTTAATTCCTGCTCGTCCTCGAGTAGGTAAATGATAAAAACAGAATTTTTGATGTGGAATGCTGCCTAACATGTTCATTACATAATCTTTTCTTTATAGCATGGACATTTGGACTTTTATATGGTTCAAAGCAATAGTCTAGTTTGACATGAAGATTTTAATACTCAAGCATACCAAGAAGCAACCATGTCTTTCAAAATATCAACACTAAAGCAAGCTATCCCTAGCCCATTATGCTCAATCATCGATCCATTCATGAAACACACTCGAATATTAGCTACACCCAATGCTCAAATACGATCATAGTGCCCCTTAGTTGGTTCTTTATAAGAGAAGATGGAGACTCAAATTCAAAATAAAAAAATTGCATAAAGTAAAAGAAAGGCCCTTCGCAGAGAGAAGTAGGGATTTGTAGAGGTGCTAGAGCTCAAAGTGAAAATTGAGATATAAAAACATTTTGGGAGGCATACTTTTCCCACCAACAAAAACGACTTAGTGCTCCCAACACTTTCCATGCTAGATACATCATAGGCGGTTCCCAAACAGAAAATAAAGTTTATTCCTTTTTCCACCATTACTTTCACTTTCCATGGCTAACCATATCCACGGGTGCCCTCCATACCAATACTTTCCAAGGAATTTATTATTTGACAACATAAAGTAAATTCATTTTTCATTTAGGGACAAGGCATCCCTAATACCTTTGACGTACTCTCGTGCAATGACAAGTGAATAAACACTCATAGTGAGAATAACACATCTAGCATGGAAAATATTGGCCACCCCTCACCGCCTCGCGAGCGGTACGAGTGTAACATCCCTGTGTAATGATGCTACAATAACCCTTGGGGTTAAGTTAATCTTTTTGCTAAACATGTGTTTGATCATCATTATCTAATACCTCTTTCAAATTCTAGTTCAATTCAATTTCAAATTGTGATGAAATTCAACTTTGCTCAAACATGAAAACTAAAATGTCCATCATGTGTAAAATATTCACTTATTAATATTTGTGGTGAACCTACTTTTTTTCAAAGTGTTTGATTGGCTTAAACTATTTGAAACAGAAGTTTTAAAAGAAAAGAAAAGAAAAGATGTTTAAAAAGGGGGGGGGGGAGGGCCTCAGCCCCTGCCCCCTGGGCTTCGGCCCATTCGAGTCGGCCCACTCCCCCTCCCGGTCACTCCCCTCACTGCTCCTCCGACCGAGGGCGCGTCCCCACCGGACCGGCACGCCACCCCGTAGTGCCACGACGCCAGTGAGGGGATAAGAGTGCCCCCTCCGGCTCCTCGAGTCCTCCCCCACCTACCTCCACCCACTCCCCGATTCCACTCACCCCACTCTGCCCCTCCTCCCTCGCTCTCTCCCCCTCAATTTCATTGGCGCCCAAGCACCATCGCCGTCGTGCCTCACCCGTCGCCGCGGCCACAGCTGCCGCCTTGCTCCGCCAACCTGCCGATGAGCTCCGCCATCGTCCTCTCCATTGAATGGTGGCCTCAGCTGGGGCTGAGGAGCACCGAAGCGCCGAATCCCTATCGTCCATGTCTCCAGTTGCTGCCGCCCATCTTCGTCTCCGACGCCATCTCTGCTGCTACTAAACCTCCAAGGGATACTGTGCGTGCCACAAGGTGAGCCCATATTCCTCTCCCATCTCTCAGTTCCCTCTCGCACGCCCTCTAGCTACCCCTACCGCTACGGCCGAACCCACCGCCGCGCGAGCTCATCGTCGGCATGGCCACGGTGACCATTTGGTCCCGTGCGTGCTCCCATTACATTAGTTGCATCGTGTAGACGCCGTAGACGCCTCGCGCTGCTCGTTTAGTGCACCATAACTCCGAACCCGACGACGAACAAACCTTGGCGTCTACCTCGCTGCTCGCCACCGTCATTTTAGTCCATCTCCGGTCGTGCTAGTGCCACTGCTGGGTGCGCCGTCTCGTGCGTGTTCGAACGCGGCCATCCGCGTCCAAAATGATTGCCTGTGGTTATTTTCCAGTGGATCCCGAGCCGCGCCACCGCTGGAAATGGTCGCCGATGTTGCTCCGGCCGCCATGCTGACCTGGCGCCAATGGGTCCCGCCCTGTGCCACTGACTGTGGCCCCCACGGGCCCCCTTTGACCCCGTTGACTTGGGTCAACGCTGTTTGGGCGCCCCTGTGACTATGACATGCGGGCCCCACTCCATTAAACTATTTAAAATAAATAGATAATTAGGTAATGATAAATTAATTAAATGGCTAAGCACCCATTGACACTAGGCCCCACACGATTATTAGTCTAATTAGATTAAACTAACCCCACTGTTAGTGCACTGTCAATGACATGTGGGTCCCACTAGACCCACCTGTCTGGTTTGACTGGTTAGTCGACCTTTTGACCTGCTGATATTAGCATTGCATCATGTTGTTGTCATAATTCCCTTTTCTGTTAAATAAGTAAATTCCAGAAAATGTTAAATCTTTGAAAATTCGTAGAAAATAAATCGTAGCTCAGATCGAAAAACTTAATACATGAAAGATGCTCAGAACGAGGAGACGAATCTGATCATGTCGTCTGTTTCCATGTCGGAATCCCCCCTACATAGGAGAACCCACAACCCTCCGTCCGAAACCGGTAGATGAATAGTGCATATTAACCGGTTATTAAATCCAACTTTAATCCTAAAATAACTAATATGACTTAGATATATCTTTAGGCAACCATGAACTGCATGTTAGCATAGCATACTTTGTGTTGTATATGATTACTATGTATATATCTGTGTCTTCCCCCTCTTCTCCCTGGTAGACCCCGAGACCGATGTTGTCCCTGTGATCGACTACGTCGTTCGTACGACACCAATGACGACCCTGCCTTTGCCGCTGAGCAACTAGGCAAGCAAACCCCCCTTATTCATTTAGATATCGCCTATTCTCTTCTCTCTTATGATTGCATTAGAAATTGCTGCTGCTACTACTTTACCTATTTTGATGCATAGCCTGATCTTGTAACCTGCTATTGTTACCTACCTATTTATCCTAAACTGCTTAGTATAGTCTGGTTGGAGACCATCAGAAACCCCATGTTGACCCAACTGCCCCGCTGGATTATCAGAAGACCCGATCAACGGGATTGAAGACCAGGCCCCGGCACCGCACAACACTCCCCTTAGTTGTACGACACCGCATCGTTACTATCGAGTGCCGAGGGTGATACCTCATTAGCACTTCTAATGCTAACTCCGTGAAGTAGTTACCCGGTCGTGGTCATCGAGAGTGACTCCTCCTTTCCACTTCCGATAACAACGATGTCGTGCAACGCCTCAAGTGTGAACATCGAGGGGGGTTCCTCCTATGTTCACCTTGATGATTACATCGAGTGGACTCCATCGAGGGTGATTCCTCGGGGTTTCCCCCTAGTGTTTAGACACACGGATACTTGGACTTTACAACTATTACTTGGAAAGGCGGGTCGACCTTGAGGGGTACCCGCGAGTGATGTGGAGACGGGTTGACCTGGAGGGTACCCGACAGTTGAATACGAGGCGTGGTCGGGCATTCTTAGCCCTTGCCGCAAGTCCTCGAGACGGGGCGACCGGGTCACATCTTTCATGAGTCTCAGCTCGTGACCGCACTACCAACACACTAACGGTTTGTATATTTGATCCGAGGGGCCTCTGGCCTGATAGCACTAACCATCACGTGGGCATAGTATGGGCGTTCTGTGTCGTATGCATCAGCCGAAGCTTAAAAGACGTCAGCGACTGAGCGGCGTGCGCCGGATTGGACTGGAACGCCTTGCCTTGTATAAGGGGGGCGAGGTCTGCTCACCGGCCGCATACGCAATGTGCAGGAGTGCAAAGGGCGAAGGGCCCGTGACCCCTGCGCACTTAGAATGTAGACCAGCGTGCTGACCTCTCTATTAAGCCTAGGTCGGGTTGTAGTGTATCATTTGACCGAGGTCGGGCATGACCCAGTAAAGTGTGTCCGGCCGGAGTTAAGCGAGTGTGGTGGGTAAGTTGGTGCACCCCTGCAGGGAAGAAAACATCTATCAATAGCCTGTTCTATGGTAACAGACACTCGGAATTGTATCCCAATCGATACAACTACAACTGGATACTTGAGATGAGAAATGGATAGTATGGCTCTGGGATTGCTTTCTCCTAGGGAGTCGAGGAAGGATCTCTGGGCGAGGTTGATGACACTACTACTTTACTTTATGCTAGTCTGCACTCTTCTAATGCTGCAAGACCACTGAAGATGTTGAAGATGCTAGTCTTTGATAGGACTAGGCTCTCCCCTCTATTCTGGCATTTCTATAGCCCAGTCCGCATATACTGCCTTCCTTTGATAATGTTGCATATGTAGTGTAGATCTTTGCTTGCTGAGTACTTCGGATGAGTACTCATGTTTGCTTTGCTTTCTTTTTCCCCCACATCTGTTTGATGCAACCAGATGACGGAGCCCCTGAGACCACTGCTGCTGCCGACGACTACTACTACCGCAAGGGTGCCTACTACTATGTGGAGGCCGCCAACAACCAGGAGTAGTTAGGAGGCTCCCAGGCAGGATGCCTTGCCTTTTCGATCGATTTTGCTTTTATGCTAGCCTTCTTAAGGCAAACTTGTTTAACTTATGTCTGTACTCAGATATTGTTGCTTCCGCTAACTCCTTTGTATTTGAGCTTATGTATTTGAGCCCTCGAGGCCCCTGGATTGTAATATAAAGCTTGTATCATTTTAATTTGTGTCTAGAGTTGTGTTGTGATATCTTCCCGTGAGTCCCTGATCTTGATCGTACACATTTGCGTGTATGATTAGTGTACGATTGAATCGGGGGCGTCACAAGTTGGTATCAGAGCCGACTGCCTGTAGGTAGCCCCCTTTCCAACTCCTTGGCCGAAGTTTAGTCTAGTCACTAGAAAACTTTTACTAACATGGCTGTGTGTCTTACGGGCCCATGTCGCCATTGGGTGGTATTAGGATCTTTTACTCCTTGTCTATACTCTGGGACTCTGCTCTCTCTTCAACTCGGGTTAAACAAATTTACTAACTCTAACATTAGGATCCCGTGACCACATTCACCCCAAAGTTGGATAAGCCATAGTTATTCCTTAGAATAGCACCTTGAATAGTACACACACATCATGTTGGCTACTATGTGGTATCCAACGTTCCTCTTTCCTTATGCATGTTTCATCATGAATGATCCTTTATCTTTACAAATGCTCGATGCAGAACTACCCCCTATTACATGTTAGCAGGATGGTTAGACCCTCTGGTCATGGCCATTGTGCCAACGATCCACCACCACCCGAATTCTTGGCCGAGATGATACAATAGTTTGAGCTGAACCGCCAATTCATGGAAGGAATGATGGCTCAGTTTCCTCGTCTGGATACGAATCAAAAGCCAGCCCCAGTAACTTTGCATGACTTCATGCGCCTCAACCCGACCATCTACCGCAGCTCAACTCAGCCCCTCGATGCTGATGACTGGCGACATCACATATGAAATGGAGTCTGCTAGTGTGGCCCATGCCAGCTATGTTACCTTTGCTTCCTTCTTCCTCAAGGGCCCCACTGCTCAATGGTGGGACAGCCACAGGCATACCCTACCTACTGGAACAGTCATTACTTGGCTGGATTTCCAAGCTGCCTTTCGTGCCCACTTCATTCCTCAAGGAATCATGGACAGGAAGAAGCGCGAGTTCCATAACCTCACCTGAGGCAACAAGACAGTTGATGCTTATCAGCGGGAATTTCTGGACTTGTCACGTTATGCTGAAGAAGACATTGCAACTAATGCTCATAGGCAAGAAAAGTTCCGTGATGGACTTCACCCTGATATCAAGCTAGCACTCCTTGTTCATGACTTTGCCGACTTCGCCACTTTGGTGAACAAGGATATTCAGGTTGAGACTGGTCTTCAGGAACACCAGGGATCCCTCAAGTGTAGCCGTGATGCTGGCTCATCTTCGGGCCCATCAGTGCAAAAGCATCGGATATGGATTCCCCACAGCATGTATCGTCCAACTGCACCTGTACCAAGATAGTCCTATGTTGCACCTCGCCTGCCTCCTCCACCGCTGAGGCAGCCTCTTCGGACTACACCACCCCGAGCTCCTGCTCCCAATCCCAATGATGGTTTGTGCTTCAGATGTGGCCGTCCAGGTCACCTTGCCAAAGAGTGCAATCAGAAACAGAACCAGTTGGCTCTGCCTTCAACTGACCGTAACAACCAGCCCCGCAACGGCAAAGCGAGACCTTATGGTCGTGGTTAGGCTAATCTTGTTGATCTGAAAGAAGCTCAAGACCAGCCTGCCATTGTGATGGGTACTCTTCTCGTTAATTCAGTATCGGCTTCTGTTTTATTCGATTCAGGACCATCACATTCATTCATGTCACAAAATTTTGCATACACACACAACATTCGGTGCGAGCCCATGAACACTCTGATAGTGGTACGCACCCCTGCGGGCCGATGTCAAACTACCATGATTGGTCGGGACGTTCCTGTTGAGATTGAAGGGCTGGAATTCCTTGTTTCTCCCATTATTCTGGAGTCTTCCAATATTGACCTCATTCTGGGAATGGAATGGTTGAAAACACATACTGCCTCTATCGTTTGCGCCACCAAAGTCGTTCATCTCCTACATCCTTCTGAGATAGTAAGCTACCATGCTCAGATTGTTCAAAATGCTGAAGCACGGCTTTATGCCTTTAATGCATTGAACACAACACCTCTTGAGGGAATTGAAAAGATTCCAGTCATTTGCGACTTCCTAGACATGTTTCCAAAAGAACTTCCAGGAATACGCCCTGCTCGGGATGTCGAGTTTGTCATCGATTTGAAACTAGGCACCATTCCTATCGCCAAATGACCCTACAAGATGCCACCTCATGAACTCCTTGAGCTTAAGGAGGAAATCAACAAATCCCTTCGCAGTGGTTTCATTCATCCAAGTTCCTCTACTTGGGGAGCGCGTTCTCTCTCTTTGTGAAGAAGAAGGATGGAACAAATCGTTTGGTCCAAGACTATCGTCCTATCAACCAAGCAACTATTCAGAACAAGTATCCCCTCCCTCGGATCAATGATCTGTATGATCAACTGGCTGGTTCCTTGGTATTCTCTAAACTCGACCTGAGGTTGGGTTATCACCAGATCCGTGTCCATGAGGAGGATATTCTCAAGACCGCATTTGTCACTCGTTATGGTTCTTACGAGTACACCGTTATGTCTTTCGGCTTGACCAATGCTCCAGCTACATTCTCTCATTTGATGAACTATATATTCATGGAATACCTTGACAAGTTCATTGTGGTTTATCTGGATGATATCCTTGTTTATTCCAAGAACAAAGAAGAACATGTTGAACATCTTCGTCTTGTTCTAGAGAAGCTTCGAGAACATCAGCTTTATGCCAAGTATTCCAAGTGTGAATTCTGGCTACCCAAAGTCACCTACCTTGGTCATGTAATCTCCAAGGATGGTATTGCCGTCAACCCAGAGCGAGTTTGGGCTATTCTTGACTGGACCCCTCCGAAGACTGTCAAGCAAGTCAGAAGCTTTCTCGAACTCGCTAGCTATTGCCACCATTTCGTCGTGAAATTCTCCAAGATCGCCAAGCCCCTGACTAATCTGCTTCACAAGGGGGTTAAGTTCGATTGGACAAACAAATGTCAGGAAAGTTTCCAGGCACTCATGGACAAGTTGACTTCTACCCAAGTGCTCGCTCCCCATGATTCTCGCAAGGACTTTGTCATCTATTGCGATGCTTCACGACAAGGATTGGGCTATGTCCTAATGCAAGAGCACAGAGTGATTGCTTATGCCTCTCATCAAGTGCGTCCTCATGAAGAGAACTACCCAGTTCATGACCTCGAACTTGCTGCAGTTAGCTATGCACTGAAGTTATGGCAACAATACCTTCTTGGTAATCGTTGTGAGATCTTCATCGATCATCAGAGTCTAAAGTATCTGTTTACTAAGCCAGATCTCAACCTTCGTCAATGGTGATGGATGGAAGCTATTGCTGACTACAACTGTGGTATCTTATACACCTGGCAAGGCTAATGTAATAGCCGATGCCCTGAGCCACAAGTCTTATTGCAACAACCACATGGTTCATAAAGCTCAACCCCGCCTTTATGAAGAACTTTGCAAGCTGAACCTTCAACTAGTTCCACAGGGTTCTCTGAATAACCTTGTCTTGGAACCAACTCTTTTGAAAGCAATTAAGTCTGCTCAAGCCAAAGATGCTCATGTTGATCTGATGAAAAATGATCTTGCCTTAGAGAAATCCAAAGATTTCTTGCTTGCTGAAGATGGGACCTGATACTTCAGAGATCGTATTGTAGTACCCCGGTTCGAGCTTATGACAGAGAAGGTGATGAAATAAGTGCATGAAACTCATCTCTCCATTCATCCGGGAAGTACCAAGATGTATCTCGACATCCGTCAGAAGTACTGGTGGTCTAAAATGAAGCAAGACATTGCTTGATATATCAAAGAATGTGATGTTTGTCGTCACATCAAAGCAGAACATCAGAAACCGGCTGAACTTCTACAACCGCTTCCGATTCCAGAATGGAAGTGGGATAAGATCCAGATGGACTTCATCATTGGCCTTACCAAGTCTCACAAAGGTAATGATGTTATCTTTGTCATCATCGACCAATTCTCGAAAGTTGCTCACTTTCTGCCAGTCAAGGAGACAATCACTGCTAGTCAATTAGCAAACTTGTATATCTCCAGAATTGTGTCACTCCATGGCATTCCGAAAGAGATCAGTTCATACCATGGCAGTATATTCACTTCAAAGTTCTGGGATAGTTTCCAAGAGGCAATGGGAACTCATATTACCTAGAGCACTGCTTATCATTCCCAGTCCCAAGGCCAAGTTGAGTGAGTCAACCAAATTCTGAAATACATGCTTCGGGCTTGTGTTATTTCTTTCAGCAAGAGGTGGGAAGAATCTCTCCCTTATGCGGAGTTCTCTTATAACAACAATGCACCCTTCGAAGTGCTTTATGGACATAAGTGTTGAACCCCTCTGAATTGGTCAGAAACTGGGGAACAGACGCTCATTGGTCCGGACATTATTGAACAAGCCGAATAGTAGGTTCGCATTGTCCGGGATAATCTCAAGGCGGCCCAGTCCCGCCAGAAGAGCAACTATGACCGGAAACACTGGGATTCAGCTTACCAACCTGGTGATCAAGCTTATCTGCGTGTCACTCCTTTGAGAGGCACTCATCGATTCGGAGTCAAGGGCAAGCTAGCTCCGTGCTACATTGGTCCCTTCCGCATTCTCGCCCATCGTGGACTGGTGGCTTATCAATTGGAGTTGCCACCTCAGTTCTCTCACGTCCATGATGTCTTCCACGTGTCGCAACTTCGTCGATGCTTCAAGGATCCGGAACGTGAAGTGGATCCAGAACTGATTGAAGTTCATGATGATCTCACATACAAAGAGCATCCGATCCGCATTCTTGAAGAAGCTGAACGTCGAACAAGCCAGAAGGTTACCAAGTTCCTCAAGGTGCAATGGTCCAATCATACTAAAGATGAAGCCACTTGGGAACTCAAGAATAACCTCCGTGTTGAATACCCCGATCTTTTCCCTTCTACCTCTTAATTCTCGGGATGAGAATTTCTTTTAGAGGAGGAGAGTAGTAACACCCCTGTGTAATGATGCTACAGTAACCCTTGGGGTTAAGTTAATCTTTTTGCTAAACAAGTGTTTGATCATCATTGTCTAATACCTCTTTCATATTCTAGTTGAATTCAATTTCAAATTGTGATGAAACTCAACTTTGCTCAAACATGAAAACTAAAATGTCCATCATGTGTAAAATATTCACTTATTAATATTTGTGGTGAACCTACTTTTTTCAAAGTGTTTAAATGGCTTAAACTATTTGAAACAGAAGTTTTAAAAGAAAAGAAAAGAAAAGATGTTTAAAAAAAGGGGGGAAGGGCCTCAACCCCTGCCCCTGGGCTTCGGCCCATTCGAGCCGGCCCACTCCCCCTCCCGGTTGCTCTCCTTACTGCTCCTCCCACCGGGGCCGCGTACCCGCCGGACCGGCGCCACCCCGTAGTGCCGCGACGCCGGTGAGGGGATAAGAGCGCCCCCTCCGGCACCTCGAGTCCTACCCCACCTACCTTCACCCACTCCCCGATTCCACTCGCCCCACTCTGCCCCTCCTCCCTCGCTCTCTCCCGCTCGATTTCATCGGCGCCCGAGCGCCATCGCCGCCATGTCTTGCCCGTCGCCGCGGCCATAGCTGCCGCCTCGCTCCACCAACCTGTCGAGGAGCTCCACCATCGTCTTCTCCATCGACCGGTGGCCTGCTACGTCTTGAGCTTGCGTTGGTTTTCCTTGAAGAGGAAAGGGTGATGCAGCAAAGTAGCGTAAGTATTTCCCTCGGTTTTTGAGAACCAAGGTATCAATCAAGTAGGAGGCTCCTCAAAAGTCCCACACACCTACACAAACAAACAAGAACCTCGCAACCAATGCAATAAAGGGGTTGTCAATCCCTTCATGACCACTTGCGAAATTGAGATCTGATAGAGATAATATGATAAGATAAATATTTTTGGTATTTTTATGATATAGATTGGAAAAGTAAAGATGCAAACAAAAGTAGATGGAAAACTTATATGATAGAAGATAGACCTCGGGGCCATAGGTTTCACTAGTGGCTTCTCTCAAGATAGCATAGGTATTACGGTGGGTGAAAAAATTACTGTCGAGCAATTGATAGAAAAGCGCATAGTTATGAGATTATCTAGGAATGGTCATGTATATAGGCATCACGTCCGTGACAAGTAGATCGAAACGATTCTGCATCTACTACTATTACTCCACACATCGACCGACTCCTGCCTGCATCTAGAGTATTAAGTTCATAAGAACAAAGTAACGCATTAAGAAAGATGACATGATGTAGAGGGCTAAACTCATGCAATATGATATAAATTCCATCTTTTTATCCTCGATGGCAACAATACAATACGTGCCTTGCTGGCCCTGCTGTCGCTCAGAAAGGACACCGCAAGATTGAACCCAAAGCTAAGCACTTCTCCCATTGCAAGAAAGATCAATCTAGTAGGCCAAACCAAACTGATAATTCGAAGATACTTGCAAAGATAACTTAATCACACATAAAAGAATTTAGAGGAGATTCAAATATTTCTCATAGATAAACTTGATCATAAACCCACAATTCATCAGATCTCGACAAACACGCCACAAAAAGAGTTACATCAAATAGATCTCCAAAAAGATCGATGAGAACTTGGTATTGACATTCAAAGAGAGAGAAGAAGCCATCTAGCTAATAACTCTTAACCCGAAGGTCTGTGGTAAACTACTCACAACTCATTGGAAGGGCCTTGGAGATGATGTAGAGGCCCTCCGTGGTCAATTCCCCTCTAGCTGAGCACCGACGAAGGCTCCAAGATGGGATCTCGTGGATACAGAAGGTTGCGGCGGTGGAATTAGGTTTTCGTGGTGCTCCTGGATGTTTTCGGGGTACGTAGGTATATATATGAGGAAGTAGTAGGTCGGTGGACGCTCGAGGGGCCCACAAGGGTGGGGGGCGTGCCGGGCACACTCGTGGCTGCCTCCTCTGTTGCTTGACGTCCACTCCAAGTCCCCTGGATCACGTTTGTTCCAAAAAGATCGCTCCTGAAGGTTTCATTCCGTTTGGACTCTGTTTGACATTCCTTTTCTTTGAAACTCTGAAATAGGCAAAAACAACAATTCGGGCTGGGCCTCCAGTTAGTAGGTTAGTCCCAAAATGATATAAAGGTGTAAAGTAAAGCCCATAAACATCCAAAACGGGTAATATAATAGCATGGAACAATCAAAAATTATAGATACGTTGAAGAGGTAACAAGCATCCCCAAGCTTAATTCCTGCTCGTCCTCGAGTAGGTAAATGATAAAAACAGAATTTTTGATGTGGAATGCTACCTAGCATAATTCTCAATGTAAAGCAATCATGTCTTCTCAAAATAACATGGCTAAAGAAAGTTATCCCTACAAAATCATGTAGTCTGGCTGTTGCTCTATCTTCATCACACAAAGTATTTAATCATGCACAACCCCGATGACAAGCCAAGCAATTGTTTCATACTTTAGTAATCTCAAACTTTTTCAACTTTCACGCAATACATGAGTGCGAGCCATGGACATAGCACTATATGTGGAATAGAATGGTGGTTGTGGAGAAGACAAAAAGGAGAAGATAGTCTCACATCAACTAGGCATATCAATGGGCTATGGAGATGCCCATTAATAGATATCAATGTGAGTGAGTAGAGATTGCCATGCAACGGATGCACTAGAGCTATAAATGTATGAAAGCTCAACAAAAGAAACTAAGTGGGTGTGCATCCAACTTGCTTGCTCATGAAGACCTAGGGCATTTTGAGGAAGTCCGTCATTGGAATATACAAGCTAAGTTCTATAATGAAAAATTCCCACTAGTATATGAAAGTGACAACATAGGAGACTCTCTATCATGAAGATCATGGTGCTACTTTGAATCACAAGTATGGTAAAAAGGATAGTAGCATTGTCCCTTCTCTCTTTTTCTCTCATTTTTTTATTTGGCCTTTCTCTTTTTTTATTTGACCTTTCTCTTTTTTTTGGTGGGCTCTTTGGCCTCTTTTTTTATAAAGTCTGAAGTCTCATCCCGACTTGTGGGCGAATCATAGTCTCCATCATCCTTTCCTCACTTGGGACAATGCTCTAATAATGAAGATCATCACACTTTTATTTACTTACAACTCAAAATTACAACTCGATACTTAGAACAAAATATGACTCTATATGAATGCCTCTGGCGGTGTACCGGGATATGCAATGAATCAAGAGTGACATGTATGAAAAATTATGAGGGTAGCCTTGCCACAAATACGATGTCAACTACATGATGATGCAAAAGCAATATGACAATGATGATGTGTGTCATATAAATGGAACGGTGGAAAGTTGCATGGCAATATATCTCAGAATGGCTATGGAAATGCCATAATAGGTAGGTATGGTGGCTGTTTTGAGGAAGGTATATGGTGGATGTATGGTACCGGCGAAAGTTGCGCGGCACAAGAGAGGCAAGCAATGGTAGAAGGGTGAGAGTGCATATAATCCATGGACTCAACATTAGTCGTAAAGAAATCATATACTTATTGCAAAAATCTAAAAGCCATTGAAAACAAAGTACTACACGCATGCTCCTAGGGGGGTAGATTGGTAGGAAAAGACCATCTCTCGTCCCCGACCGCCACTCATAAGGAAGACAATCAATAAATAAAATTGTGCTCCAACCTCATCACAAAGCAGTTCACCATACGTGCATGCTACGGGAATCACAAAATTCAACACAAGTATTCTTTAAATTCACAATTACCCAACTATCATGACTCTAATATCACCATCCTAATATCTCAAAACAATTATCAAGTATCAAATTGATCATGGCATCCACTTCACTTTCTATGATAGTTTTTATTATACCCAACTTGGATGCCCATCATTCTAGGACCAATTTTATAACCATAGAAAATACCATGCTGTTCTAAGAGACTCTCAAAATAATATAAGTGAAGCATGAGAGATCAACAATTTCTACAAAATTAAGCCACCGCCGTGCTCTAAAAGATATAAGTGAAGCACTAGAGCAAAACTATCTAGCTCAAAAGATATAAGTGAAGCACATCGAGTATTCTAATAAATTCTAAATCAAGTAGGCTTCTCCCAAAAGGTGTGTACAGCAAGGATGATTGTGGTAATCTAAAAAGCAAAGACTAATATCATACAAGACGCTCCAAGCAAAACACATATCATGTGGCGAATAAAAATGTAGCTGCAAGTAAAGTTACCGATAGACGAAGACGAAAGAGGGGATGCCTTCCGGGGCATCCCCAAGCTTAGGCTTTTGGTTATCCTTGAATATCTTGGGGTGCCATGGGCATCCCCAAGCTTAGGCTCTTGCCACTCCTTATTCCATAGTCCATCAAATCTTTACCCAAAACTTGAAAACTTCACAACACAAAACTCAACAGGAAATCTCATAAGCTCCGATAGTGCAAGAAATAAAAACCACCACATAAGGTACTGTAATGAACTCATTCTTTATTTATATTGGTGTTAAACCTACTGTATTCCAACTTCTCTATGGTTTATACCCCTTGATACTAGCCATAGATGCATCAAAACAAGCAAACAACACATGAAAAACAGAATCTGTCAAAAACAGAACAGTCTGTAGCAATCTGTAACTCTCGAATACCTCTGGAACTCTAAACACCTACCAAAATAGGAAGTCCTGGACAATTTGTCTATTGATCTACATCAAAAAGAATCAACGCAAAAGCACGTTTCTGTGATTTACTAAAATTATTTTCGTGCGCGCAAAGGTTTCTGTTTTTCAGCAGAATCAAATTAACTATCACCGTAGGTTATCCTATAGGTTCTACTTGGCACAAACACTAATTAAAACATGAAAACACGTCTAAACAGAAGCTAGATGAAAACTTTATTACTAAACAGAAGCAAAAAGCAAGAAACAAAAATAAAATTGGGTTGCCTCCCAACTAGCGCTATTGTTTAACGGCCCAAGCTAGGCATAAAAGCGAGGATAGATCTAAGTAGTGCCATCTTTGGCACTTAATTCGTAAGTAGCTCGCATGATAGATTCATAAGGTAATTTAACTTTCTTTCTTGGAAAGTGTTCCATGCCCTTCCTTAATGGAAATTGAAATCTAATATTCCCTTCCTTCATATCAATAATTGCACCAATCGTTCTAAGGAAAGGTCTACCAAAAATAATAGGACATGAAAGATTGCAATCTATGTCAAGAACGATAAAATCTACGGTCACATAATTCCTATTTGAAACAATAAGAACATCATTGATCCTTCCCATAGGTTTCTTAATGGTGGAATCTGCAAGGTGCAAATTTAAAGAGCAATCATCAAAATCATGGAAACCTACAACATCACATAAAGTTTTCGGAATCGTGGAAACACTAGCACCCAAATCACATAAAGCATAGCACACATGATCTTTAATTTTAATCTTTATAGTAGGTTCCCACTCATCATAAAGTTTTCTAGGTATAGAAACTTCCAAATTAAGTTTTTCTTCATAAGATTGCATCAAGGCATCAACAATATGTTTGGTAAAAGCTTTATTTTGACTATAAGCATGAGCAGAATTCAACACGGATTGCAACAAGGAAATACAACTATTAAAGAACAATTATAATAATTAAATTCCTAAATCCAAAATAGTGGGTTCAATGCTATTTAAAGTCTTGACCTCTCCAATCCCACTTTTACCAAATTTAGCATCAAGATCTAAGAACTCTGAATTATTGGGACGCCTTTTAACTAATGCTGACTCATCTCCAGTCCCATCATTATTAAGATTCATATTGCAAAACAAGGATTTAATAGGGGATACATCAATAACTTTTAGATCTTCATCATTATTTTCATGGAAACTAGAAGAACATGGTTTTACAAAGCAATCTTTCTTAGCACACAATCTAGCGGTTCTTTCTTTGCACTCATCAATGGAAATTCTCATGGCTTTGAGAGACTCATTGATATAATGCTTAGGAGAAGTAGATCTAAGTTTCAAAGAATCAACATCAAGCGAAAGCCTATCAACATTCCTAGCCAAATCATCAACTTTAAGCAATTTTTCTTCAAGCAAAGCATTAAAATTCTTTTGAGAGATCATAAATTCTTTAACACTATTTTCAAAATCAGAGGGCATCTTATTAACATTTCCATAAGAATTGTTGTAGGAATTACCATAATTATTAGAGGATTACTAGGGAACGGTCTAGGATTAAAGTTTCCTCTATAAGCATTGTTACCAAAATTATTCCTACCAACAAAATTCACATCCATAGATTCATTATTATTCTCAATCAAAGTAGACAAAGGCATATCATTAGGATCAATAGGAGCATTAGTAGCAAACAATTTCATAAGTTCATCCATCTTTCCACTCAAAACATTAATTTCTTCTATAGCATGCACTTTTTTACTAGTAGATCTTTCAGTGTGCCATTGAGAATAATTAGCCATAATATTATCAGGGAGTTTAGTAGCTTCTCCTAAGGTAATTTCCATAAAAGTGCCTCCCGCGGCCGAATCTAAAAGATTTCTAGAAGCAAAATTCAACCCAGCATAAAATTTTTGTATGATCATCCATAAGTTCAAACCATGAGTAGGGCAATTGTGAATCATCAATTTCATTCTTTCCCAAGATTGGGCAACATGCTCATGATCAAGTTGTTTAAAATTCATAATATCGTTCCTAAGAGAGATGATCTTAGTGGGAGGAAAATACTTAGAGATAAAAGCATCTTTGCACTTATTCCATGAATCAATACTATTCTTAGGCAAAGACTAAAACCAAATTTTAGCATGATCTCTAAGTGAAAACGGAAATAACTTCAACTTAACAATATCATTATCCGTATCTTTCTTCTTTTGCATCTCACACAAATAAACAAAGTTGTTTAGATGGTTAGCGGCATCTTCACTAGGAAGGCCGGAGAATTGATCTTTCATAACAAGATTCAGCAAAGCAACATTGGTTTCACAAGATTCAACATCATTAAGTGGAGCAATCGGAGTGCTAAGGAAATCATTATTATTGGTATTGGAAAAGTCACACAATTTGGTATTACTTGCGCCATCGCGACAAGTAATCCAACACACAAGCAAACAAAAAGGGCAAGTGAAAGAGACAGGAGATTGGGAAAGAGAGGGCGAGTAAAACGGCAAGGGTGAAGTGGGGGAGAGGAAAACGAGAGGCAAATGGCAAATAATGTAATGCGAGGGAGATGAGTTTGTGATGGGTACTTGGTATGTCTTGACTTGAGCGAAGACCTCCCCGGCAACGGCGCCAGAAATCCTTCTTGCTACGTCTTGAGCTTGCGTTGGTTTTCCTTGAAGAGGAAAGGGTGATGCAGCAAAGTAGCATAAGTATTTCCCTCAGTTTTTGAGAACCAAGGTATCAATCCAGTAGGAGGCTCCTCAAAAGTCCCACGCACCTACACAAACAAACAAGAACCTCACAACCAATGCAATAAAGGGGTTGTCAATCCCTTCACGGCCACTTGCAAAAGTGAGATCTGATAGAGATAATATGATAAGATAAATATTTTTGGTATTTTTATGATATAGATTGGAAAAGTAAAGATGCAATCAAAAGTAGATGGAAAACTTATATGATAAAAGATAGACCCGGGGGTCATAGGTTTCACTAGTGGCTTCTCTCAATATAGCATAAGTATTACAGTGGGTGAACAAATTATTGTCGAGCAATTGATAGAAAAGCGCATAGTTATGAGATTATCCAGGCATGATCATGTATATAGGCATCACGTCCTTGATAAGTAGATCTAAACGATTCTGCATCTACTACTATTACTCCACACATCGACCGACTCCTGCCTCCATCTAGAGTACTAAGTCATAAGAACAGACTAACGCATTAAGAAAGATGACATGATGTAGAGGGATAAACTCATACAATATGATATAAACCCCATCTTTTAATCCTCGATGGCAACAATACAATACGTGCCTTGCTGCCCCTGCTGTCACTGGGAAAGGACACCGCAAGATTGAACCTAAAGCTAAGCACTTCTCCCATTGCAAGAAAGATCAATCTAGTAGGCCAAACCAAACTGATAACTCGAAGAGACTTGCAAAGATAACTTAATCACACATAATAGAATTGAGAGGAGATTCAAATATTTCTCATAGATAAACTTGATCATAAACCCACAATTCACCGGATCTCGAAAAACACACCGCAAAAAGAGTTACATCGAATATATCTCCAAGAAGATTGAGGAGAACCTTGTATTGAGATTCAAAGAGAGAGAAGAAGCCATCTAGCTAATAACCATGGACCCGAAGGTCTGTGGTAAACTACTCACAACTCATCGGAAGGGCCTTGGAGATGATGTAGAGGCCCTCCGTGGTCGATTCCCCCTCCGATGGAGCATCGGCGAAGGCTCCAAGATGGGATCTCGTGGATACAGAAGGTTGCGGCGGTGGAATTAGGTTTTCGTGGTGCTCCTGGATGTTTTCGGGGTACGTAGGTATATATAGGAGGAAGACGTAGGTCGGTGGACGCTCGAGGGGCCCACGAGGGTGGGGGGCGCTCCGGGCACCCTCGTGGCCGCCTCCTGTGTTGCTTGACGTCCACTCCAAGTCCCCTGGATCACGTTTGTTCCAAAAAGATCGCTCCCGAAGGTTTCATTCCGTTTGGACTCCGTTTGATATTCATTTTCTTCGAAACACTGAAACAGGCAAAAGAACAGCAATTCGGGTTGGGCCTCCGGTTAGTAGGTTAGTCCCAAAAATGATATAAAAGTGCAAAGTAAAGCCCATAAACATCCAAAACGGGTAATATAATAGCATGGAACAATCAAAAATTATAGATATGTTGAAGACGTATCATGGCCTCAGCTGGAGCTAGGGAGCACCGAAGCGCCGGATCCCTTTCGTCCACGTCTCCGGTCGCCGCCGCCCTTCTACGTCTCCGGTGACGTCTCTGCTGCTACTAAAGCTACGAGGGCCACCGTGTGTGCCGCAAGGTGAGCCCCTATTCCTCTCCCATCTCTCTGTTCCCTCTTGTGCGCCCTCTAGCTACCTCTACCGCTACAGCCGAACCCACTGCCGCGTGAGCTCGTCGCCGGCATGGCCACGATGACCATTTGGTCCCGTGCATGCCCCTGTTACATTCGCCGCATCGTGTAGACGCCATAGATGCCTCGCACTGCTCGTTTAGCGCACTATAACTACAAACCCGGCGACGGACAAACTCCGGGGTCTGCCTCGCTGCTCGCCACCGTCATTTTAGTCCATCTCCGGTCGTGCTAGTGCCACCGCTGGGTGCGCCGTCTCGTGCATGTTTGATTGCGGCCATCCGCGTCCAAAATGATGGCATGTGTCCATTTTCTGGTGGATCCCGAGCCGCGCCGCCGCTGGAAATGGTCGCCGACATTGCTTCGGTCGCCATGCTGACCTGGCGCCGGTGGGTCCCGCCCTGTGCCACTGACTGTGGGCCCTGCAAGCCCCCTTTGACCCTGTTGACTTGGGTTAACGCTAACTGGGCGCCCCTGTGACTATGACATGCCGCCCCACTCCATTAAACTATTTAAAATAAATAGATAATTAGGTAATGAATTAATTTAGTTAATTAAATGGCTAAGCACCCACTGACAGTAGGCCCCACACGAATATTAGTCTAATTAGATTAAACTAACAGCATTGTTAGTGCACTGTCAGTGACATGTGGGTCCCACTGGACCCACTTGTCTGGTTTGACTCGTCAGCCGACGTGTTGACCTGCTGACGTTAGCATTGCATCATGTTGATGTCATAATTCCCTTTTCTGTTAAATAAGTAAATTCCAGAAAATGTTAAATCTTTGAAAATTCGTAGGAAATAAACCGTAGCTCAGATCAAAAAACTTAATACATGAAAGATGCTTAGAACGACAAGACAAATCTGGCCGTATCGTTAGTTTCCATGTCGGAACCCCCCTACATAGGAGAACCCGCAACCTTCCATCCGAAACTGGTAGATGAATAGTGCATATTAACCGGTTATTAAATCCAACTTTAATCCTAAAATAACTAATATGACTTAGACATATCTTTAGGCAACCCTGCACTGCATGTTAGCATAACATACTCTGTGTTGCATATGATTACTATGTATTTATTTGTTTCTTCCCCCTCTTCTCCCCGGTAGACCTCGAGACTGATGTTGTTCCTGTGATCGACTACGTCACCGACGACACCAATGACGACCCTGCCTTTGCTGCTGAGCAACCAGGCAAGCAAACCCCCCTTGTTCATTCCGATATCGCCTATTCTCTTCTCTCTTACGATTGCATTAGAAATTGCTGCTGCTACTACTTTACCTATTCTGATGCATAGCCTGATCTTGTAACCTGCTATTGTTACCTACCTATTTATCCTAAACTGCTTAGTATAGTCTGGTTAGAGACCCATCAGAGACCCCATGTTGACCCAACTGCCCTGCTGGATTATCAGAAGACCCGATCAACGGGATTGAAGACCAGGCACTGCACAACATTCCCCTTAGTTGTACGACACTGTAGCATTACTATCGATTGCCGAGGGTGATACCTCGTTAGCACTTCTGATGCTAACTCTGTGGAGTAGTTACCCAGTCGTGGTCATCGAGGGTGATTCCTCCTTTTCCACTTCTGATAACGACGCTGTCTTGCAACCCCTCAAGTGTGAACCTCGAGGGTGGTTCCTACGATGTTCACCTTGATGATTATATCGAGTGGAATCCACCGAGGGTGATTCCTCGGGGTTTCCCCCTGGTATTTGGACACACGGATAGTTGGACTTTACAACTATTACTTGGAAAGGCGGGTCGACCCTGAGGGGTACCCGCGAGTGATGTGGAGACAGGTTGACCTGGAGGGTACCCGAGAGTGTAATATGAGGCATGGTCGGGGATTCTTAGCCCTTGCCGCAAGTCCTCAAGATGGGGCGACGGGATCACATCTTTCATGAGTCTCTGCTCGTGACCGCACTACCAACACACTAACGGTTTGGATATTTGATCCGAGGGGCCTCTGGCCTGATAGCACTAACCATCACGTGGGCATAGTATGGGCATTCTATGTCGTATGCATAAGCCGAAGCTTAATAGACGTCAGCGACTGAGTGACGCGTGTCGGGTTGGACTGGAACGCCTCACCTTGTGTAAGGGGGCTAGGTCTTCTCACCAGCCGTGTACGCAACGTGTAGGAGTGCAAAGGGTGATGGGCCCGTGACCCCTGTGCGCTTAGGAAGTAGACCGACGTGCTGACCTCTCTATTAAGCCTAGGTCGGGTTGTAGCGTATCGTTTGGCCGAGGCCGGGCATGACCCAGTAAAGTGTGTCCGGCCAGAGTTAAGCGAGCGTGGTGGGTAAGTTGGTGCACCCCTGTAGGGAACAAAACATCTATCGACGGCATGTCCTACGGTAACGGACACTCAGAGTTGTATCCCGATTGATACAACTAGAACTGGATACTTGAGATGAGAAATGGATAGTATGGCTCTGGGATTGCTTTCTCCTAGGGAGTCGAGGAAGGATCTCTGGGCGAGGTTGATGACACCACTACTTTACTTTATGCTAGTCTGCACTCTTCTAATGCTGCAAGACCACTGAAGATGTTGAAGATGCTAGTCTTCGATAGGATTAGGCTCTCCCCTCTATTCTGGCATTTCTGCAGCCTAGTCCACATATACAACCTTCCTTTTATAATGTTGCATATGTTGTGTAGATCTTTGCTTGCTGAGTACTTCGGATGAGTACTCATGTTTGCTTTGCTTTCTTTTTCCCCCCATATCCGTTTGATGCAACCAGATGACAGAGCCCCTGAGACCGCTGCCACCGCCGACGACTACTACTACCCCGAGGGTGCCTACTACTATGTGGAGGCCTCCAATGACCAGGAGTAGTTAGGAGGCTCCCAGGAAGGAGGCCTCGCCTTTTCGATCGAAGTTGCTTTTATGCTAGCCTTCTTAAGACAAACTTGTTTAACTTATGTCTATACTCAGATATTGGTTCTTCCGCTGACTCGTTTGTATTCGAGCTTATGTATTCGAGCCCTCGAGGCCCCTGGCTTGTAGTATAAAGCTTGTATCATTTTAATTTATCTCTAGAGTTGTGTTGTGATATCTTCCCGTGAGTCCCTCATCTTGATCGTACACATTTGCGTGTATGATTAGTGTATGATTGAATCGGGGGTGTCACCACAAGCACACAAAAGAGATTTTTTTTTTGAAAATTCGAGATGGCACATGCAAATTTGCTTAGAACGGCACGAAAATACCGCATATATGTAGATATAGTGGACTCATATGGCAAAATTGGTTTAAAGGGTTTTGGATGCACAAGTAGTGATCATACTTAGTGCAAAATGAAGGCTAGCAAAAAGATTTAGAAGCGACCAACCAAGAAACAAAAAATCTCGTACCCAAGCATTAAGCGTAAGTAACACCAAATAATGCACCACAAGTAAGATATAAATTTCATTACATAACTATTGACTTTCATGCTTGCATAGGGAATCACAAACCTTAACATCAATATTCTTACCAAAGCATAATTACTCATCAACATGACTCACATATCATATCGTCATATCTCAAAACCATTACTAAGAATCTAGTTTATTTTGTCCAATGATCTTCATGAAAGTTTTATTATATCCTCCTTGGATATCTATCACTTCGGGACTATTTTCATATGTTGCTTTTGATAAGCTCAAACAAATATAAGTGAAGACCATGAGCATAATTTTTCTTTCTCTCAAAATAATCTAAGTGAAGCAAGAGAGAATTTCTTAAAAAAATTACTAACTCCCAAATAAATCTAAGTGAAGCATGAGAGCATTTCTTCGAAAATAACAAAGCACACCGTGCTCAAAAAGATATAAGTGAAGCACTAGAGCAATTCCAAGGCTCCAAAAAATTTAAGTGAAGCATAGGAGCAAGCATGGCATAATTTTTGGCTCTCTCAAAAAGGCGTGTCTAGCAAGGGTTCAAGACTTAAAACACAAAGCAAAACAAGCAAAGACTCATATCATACAAGATGCTCCAAACAAAACTAATAATATGTGACGAATAAAAATATAGCTTCAAGTGAAATATCGATGGTTGTTAGAAGAAAGAGGGGATGCCACTCGGGGGAATCCCCAAGCTTAGTTGCTTTCTACTTCTTGAATATTATCTTGGGGTGCCTCGGGCATCCCCAAGCTTAGCCTTTTGCTAATCCTTATTCCTTCATCCATCGTAAGATCACTCAAAACTTGAAAACTTCAATCACACAAAACTCAACAAAACCTTCGTGAGATCTGAGGGAGTCCCAGATTAAGGGGTCCTCGGACGATCTCGTGGTAGATCAACTCTTGTAATACTCATATTCATCAAGATCAATCAAGCAGGAAGTAGGGTATTACCTCCATAGAGAGGGCCCGAACCTGGGTAAACATTGTGTCCCCCGCCGCATGTTACCATTAGCCTTAGATGCACAGCTCGGGACCCCCTACCCGAGATCCGCCGGTTTTGACACCGACATTGGTGCTTTCATTGAGAGTTCTGTTATGTCTTCATCAGAAGGCTTGATGGCTCCATCAATCATCTACAACAATTCAGTCCAGGGGGGATTTTCCTCCCCGGGCAGATCTTCATATTCGGCGGTTCACACTGCGGGCCAACTCGCTTGGCCATCTAGAGCAGATCGATAGCTACGCCCCTGGCCATCAGGTCAGATTTGGAAGCCTGAATTTTGTGGCCGATATCCGTGGGGACTTGATCTTCGACGGGTTCAATCCCATGACGGTTGTCCCCGGCCACCACGATGAACATGACCTAGATCTGTTATCTGGCCGGGCGCATGAGATAGTGCCTGTGACCGCCCTGGCCCTAGAGCCGGAGCGGAATGCGTCATCCGAAGACGGGAAGCTTAACCCCACAAGGAGGCCGCAGACTCAGTGGCACTCGAGCCGCACACAGACCCAACATCGAGCTGGGCTTGTGTCACCGGAACCTCGGACTCGTCTCCGGCCATAGGTTCCGGACCGCGTGCATCCGCGCCCATCGAACCGGATTGGGCACCGGTCCTGGAGTACAGCTCCGCGGACATCTTCCAGCACTCACCTTTTGGCGACGTGTTAAGCTCGTTAAAATCCCTCTCCTTGTCGAGGGACTCTCAGCCGAACTATGTCTGGCTTGATTGGGAAGGGGACGACGAAGAACTTTGTTTCCCACCCACCACCCACTTCATAGCCACTGTTGATGACTTAATCGACATGCTTGATTACGACTCCGAAGACATCGACGAACCACCGCATACAGGGCGTTGGACAGCCACCTCCTCGTACGACATATACATGGTGGATACACGCAAAGAAAACAACGGCGGCAATGAAAATCCAGTCGAGGATAAACCTCTTGAGACACAGCCAAAGCACCGACGTCAGTGACGCCGCTCTAAGCCACACTGTAGTAAAAACAGCAATACCATCACAGGAGAAAATAACACTCCAGACGATGCCAAAAACAATGAAGACCCCGTTGAGCTAACCTCCGAGCAGGAGGAACGGGACGATGGGCAAGTCAGCCCTGGCGAACAGGCCATGAACAAAGACTCGGAGGATAGCAACTACCTTCCGCTCTCCGAGGACGAGGTGAGCCTCGGTGACGAAGATTTCATTGTGCCTGAGGAGCCCGCCGAACAGGAATACTTTAGCGTCAGCTAATTGCCATTGCAAGAAGCCTGAAAAAGAAGCAGTAGCAGCTTCATGCTGATCAAGATCTGCTCAATGAAAGATGGACTAATGTCCTGGCAGTCGAGGAATATGGCCTCGAGCGCCCAACCAAAAGCTACCCGAAGCGCGAACTGCTACCACAGTTCGATGATGAGGCGCTGGAGCCTGTCCTACAAAGGTACAATGCGGCTGACCGACCACCATGTGGCCGGGACAAAGCGGTGCCTTGAGCCGAACATCAGCCCGCACTGCCTCGCCGAACAAATAGAAATGCAACAGTTCACGGATATACACATGACTTGCGGCGCGACTTGGAAAACAGAGTAGGTCAGACAAGATCGATCTATGGATCATGGGGGCGTGCCCCGATGCGCGACAATGGCCATCCGGCTGAACGTGACAAGCATAATCATGTCCGGGCCGAAAACCGCAGACGAACTCCATCCGAGCTATGTCACGACTTGGCCTGATATAGAGGCACCGCACACCCCCTTTGCTTCACTGACAAAGTAATGGGACGATTTCCCAGAAGGGTTTAAACCCATAAACATCAAATCATATGATGGCACAATAGACCCTGCGGTATGGATCGACGACTTTCTTCTCCATATTCATATGGCCCGCGGTGATGATCTTCACGCCATCAAATACCTCCCACTCAAACTCAAGGGACCATCTAGGTACCGGTTGAACAGTCTGCTCGAAAACTCCATTGGCAGCTGGGAGGACTTGGAGGATGCCTTCCTCGACAACTTCCTAGGCACATATGTCTGACCCCCGGATGCCTATGACTTAAGTCACATAATCCAACAGCCCGGAGAGTTAGCCAGGAAATTCTGGAGTAGGTTCTTAACTAAAAAGAACCAGATCGTCGACTGTCTGGACACCGAAGCCCTAGCGGCCTTTAAGCACAGCATCCGCGACAAATGGCTGGCCAGACACCTCGACTAGGAAAAACCGAAGTCAATGTCAGCCCTTACGGCACTCATGAGCCACTTCTGTGCGGGCGAAGATAGCTGGCTAGCCCGCAGCAACAACAATACAAGCAAACCTGGCACTTCTGAAGCCAGAAACAGCAACGGCAAGCCCCGATGCAATAGACATAAGTGTTGAAACAACGGTGATAACACCGAAGACATGGCGGTCAATGCCGGATTCAGTGGCTCTAAGTCCGGTCAGCGAAAGAATCCATTTAAGAGAAATAATCCGGACCCGTCCAGTCTAGACCGCATACTAGATCGACCATGTCAAATCCATGGCACTCCTGATAAACCAGCCAATCATACCAACAGGGAATGTTGGGTCTTCAAACAGGCCGACAAGTTAAATGCCGAAAATAAGGAGAAAGGGTCGCAAAGCGATGACGTTGACGAGGAACCCCGACCATCGAACACAAGGGGGTAGAAGAAATCCCCCCCCCCAAGTCAAAATGGTGAACATGATATACGCCACCCGTATCCCCAAGAGGGAGCGCAAGCGTGCACTCCGGGACGTCTACACGATGGAGCCAGTCGCCCCAAAGTTCAACCTATGGTCCTCCTGTCCGATCACCTTCGATCGCAGGGACCATCCGACCAGTACCCGTCATGGTGGTTCAGCCGCACTGGTCCTCGACCCAATTACTGATGGATTCCACCTTACCCAAGACCTCATGGATGGTGGCAGCAGCCTGAACCTGCTCTTTCATGATACAATGCGCAAAATGGGTATCGATCCCTCAAGGATCAAGCCAACAAAAACCACCTTTAAAGGTGTCATACCAGGTGTAGAGGCCTGCTGTACGGGCCCAATCACACCGGAAGTGGTCTTCTGATCCCCGATAATTTCCGAAGCGAAGAGTTAATCTTCGATATCGTCCCCTTCCGTAGTGGCTATCATGCACTGCTCAGACGTACTGCATTCGCTCGATTCAATGCAGTGCCGCACTACGCCTACCTCAAGCTCAAGATTCCCGGACCACGCGGTGTCATAGCGGTCAACAGAAATATGGAATGCTCATTCCATACTGAGGAGCACACCGCGGCCCTTGCAGCAGAAGTATAGAGTAGCCTTTTTAGGCAGAACCTCACTTCGGCAGTAAAAACTCCCGGACACCGTCAAGCGAGTCTGAACTACTCTACAGCAGGACAGTCCAGCTCGTCCAGAGCTTGACTAGCAATTCGGCCTCCGTCCTAGTCCCAATCAAGCGGCGACATTTGTGCGCGCGTACATAAATACGCACTCAAAATACCATGGGCATGGACAGAGGCACAGATAGACCATGGTCCATAATGCGGCTCAACCGCCCCTGGATCCGCATACCTTCACTTTTTCTTTTTCATTTCAGGTTCTTCTCTTCCCGAGGCTTTTCTGATAACCTGATCATCGGACCTATCACGGGACGGATACACCAAGAAGGCAAAGAGCTTTGACGTACAAGGGAACCCCCAGGTGGTCTCTGCTAACGATCGTTATACCTATTTTAAATACCCACACACAGCTCGCCCTTGGTCATGGCATGTTAGATAGCCTTATGTGCTTATTGCATTACTTGTACAAATACGCCTTGATGTATTAATCAAATTACAATGGAAAATAACTTGCGGCATCAACTTATTACTTGATTTTTTCCTTGTCTTTGTATTTTTTATCAATTGCACCCATACACTCTGGTACGCCTTAATTCGCCAGGGGCTTCATCATACCCCATAGCACAGCAATAAAGTCCGAACACTTTTATAGTATAGTTCGGCACCCGGAACTTATAGCATTATATGCATCGGCTCTGAATCATGTCTTTGGTCAATAGTTGGGTTGCCCGGCTCCTGTTCTTACTACCATACATTCCGCTATATCGGCTAGGGTAGTAAAGGGAGAACTACTACAATTGTGTCCCGGTTCTTCCGGACGAGCACCTCAGTAGAGAAAGCCGAAAACTGAGTGTCATGATGCGGCGAGAGCTGGTCAGCTTTTCGAGATGTTTCAAATCCTTAGAGATTTTTCCCGCATTATGCAATGAGTTGATTTTTATCTGATTAGGCGTGTATAGCGTCCCAAGTTCGGACTTCCGAACACCAGGGGCTGCGCCAAAATTTTCGTTATCAAACTCCTATGGCTAAGTGAAGGTGATAAAGCTGTATAGTCTGATTGCCTTGTTCGTTGTGCTAAACACCTCCTTTAAGGACCAAAATTTGGAGTAAAGAGTGTTTAGATTTATCCCTAACACCCTCGTATTATCTACGTTGGGGCAGAAGCCAACGACTGGCCAACTCTCAGATTTCATAAACGGCCGCACAGGACGTAAAATTTTAAATAAACAAGCATTATATTACATAATGATCTTGTTTCATATTACAGGACAGGATAAGTTTTCATGGGAATATGATATCCTTGGCACATTGCTCCGCCACAAGGCAGGATCCCTCCAGGACACTATCAAAATACAGTCTGGGTCGGCGGTGCTCCTTGCCCTCAGGCGGCCCCTCGGTCATCAGCTTCGTGGCGTCCATCTTCGCCCAATGCATCTTAGCACGGGCAAAGGCCATCCGTGCGCCTTCGATACAAACCGACCGCTTGATGGCTTCAAGCCGTGGTCAGGCACCGACAAGCCGCTTCACGAGTCTGAAGTAGCTGCTGGGCATGGGCTCGACAGGCCATAGACATATTATTAAGTCCTTCATGGCTAGTTCGCCCGCCTTATGCAGCTCGACTAGCTGTTTCAGCTGATCGCTAAAGGGCACTGGATGTTCTGGTCCAAGTTATTGCGACCAGAACAGCTTCTCCATTGAGCTCTCTTCTTCACCTCGATAGAATTCCGCAGCGTCTGACACGCTGCGTGGCAGATCCACAAACACCCCTGGAGAGCTCCAAATCCGGGTAAGTAAAAGGAACCTTTCCTTCACATATCTGCTTTGCATAATGAAAGCCTTACCCGTCGTAATCTTCTTGGCTGCCTGGATTTCCTGGAGGGTGCCCTGGGCTTCGGCTCGGGCATCTTGTGCACTCTGGCAGGCCTTGGCAAGTTCGGACTCTTGATTCTTAAAATCGCGCTCCAAGGACACGTACTTGTTGACGGCATCCTGGAGCTCTTGCTGAACCTCATTGACCCGGGCCTCATGCTTTTCACGTGCGGACCGCTCCTTAGCCGCCTTGTCCTCGGCCTCGGCCAGCGCCTTCTTGAGGGCAGCTACCTCGGTCGTTGCCCATAATAAAGTTCATGACACTTTAGTCAGCACGAATCATTCATCCTTCCTGAATATATATATATATAAGGTTACTGCATACCTTGACTTTCCTCCAGCTGCTTCTTCACGTGGCCGAGCTCCTCCTCGACCCGCTCTAGATTATGCTTCAGTCTGGAGACCTCCGCAGTGTGAGCGGTCGCAGCTAGCAGTGATGCCTGCTTATTCACATAGACATATCAGATTAGACTCCCGCGAAAAATTATTTGATCCTCTGTTCGGCTTTTCTTTCCGAACACCGGACAGAGCATCAGGGGCTACTGTCTATACTGTGACATTCTTTTTCTAATTACATTGCTTATCTTAAAGCCTGTTAGAAGGCTAGTGCATGCCTCGGTCAATCCGCTTTTCACGGACTGGACCTTCCCCGTCACCGTACCCTGATGGGTACGGTGTTCGTTAACAATGGAAGCGCCTTTCAGCGCTTCCAGCAACCTGTCCGGTGCCTCTGGTTGGACAGAGGTCACCGGCAGGATAGGCGCGCCCCTTCCCTTCGAACGGGGTTGTTCGCCTGATTCCGGAACCATAGGGGTCTCCCGAATTATATTCGGATGAGGGCCGAATTGAATACGGCCCCCATCATCAGTGTCCATGGGGGTCTGCTCCCCCATGTGTCCGGCAGCCGAGGCTTCACCCACTGGCGCCTCTCGGACGACCGTCGGATTCTCTCCTGGGCCGGGGATCCTTCGGGATGATGCTTCGGCGCCATCCAGGTCCCGGGGAGAGGTGGCCGATGCAAGGGTCCCGCTGTCCATCGCCGTTGGGTCCAGCGAATCCTCTAATAAGGACCGCTCAAGGTGGGACTGAGCCGGACTGCAAATGCATAATTTAAGCATGTAAAAACAATAAAGTAAAAAAGGCCAGATATATTAACATATCCGGACACTTACGATTTGGCCAGGGGCTTGTCATTTGGCACCCACTCCAAGCTGTTGTTGGTGGCCGCTACGGAGTTGTCCGGAAGGGAAGTTTTCCCCTTCTTGGACGCCTTGGCCTCCAGGTGCGTGGAGGTCGTCCTCTTCTTTCTCCCCCCTGCAGGGGGCAATGGATTTCTTCTTCTTCTCCCTCCTCTTCCTCGTCGTCTTTGGCAACGGAGGAGCGATCCTCGACGTCTTTGGACATTGCGTCTGAAGCGCCCTTGCGAGGGAGACCATCTCTGGTCCCCTTGGCCTTCTTCTTGGCCTTCTTCTCCGGCACCTCATAAGGTGCCAAAAACAACATCTTTGTCAGAAGCGGGATCTTTGGGCCTTCGGGCAGCGGAGCTGGACAGTTAATCCGCTCCGCTATTTCTATCCAGGCCTGAAAAAATTGATAGGGAGGCTTAGATTCCTTCCTCAAATATGCCAGTAAAGGATATACCTTGAAAACATGAAAGAACTTACCGGATTAGCCTGGCGTTTTAAGCTACGCCCACGGTCCTCGGTCGTAGGCAGTGGTGTCTCGCCGACCTTGAAAAGCACCTTCCAGATGTCTTCGTGCATCGTGCCGAAGAGCTCTAGTAGCATCTGGTGCTTGGCCGGATCGAACTCCCACAAATAGCAGGTCCGGCGTTGACACGGAAGGATCCGGGCAAACGAGCATAACCTGGATCACGTTGACGAGCTTGATTATCTTGTTTATCATGTTCTGGACACACGTCTGGAGCCCTGTTAGCTCGTCCGAAGAGCCCCAGGCCAGGCCTTTCTCTTGCCAGGAGGTGAGCCGCATCGGGACTCCGGACCAAAACGCGGGGGCCACAATTGGTGTCGCGCGGCTTGGTGATGTAGAACCACCCCGACTGGCACCCTTTGATAGTCTCCACAAAGGAGCCTTCAGGCGGGGTGACATTGGGCATCTTGCCCACCATGGCGCCTCTGCACTCTGCTTGTTGGCCGCTCACCACATTCGGCTTCACATTGAAGGTCTTCAGCCATAGGCCGAAGTGAGGTGGGATGCGTAGGAAGGCCTCGCACACGACAATAAATGCTGAGATGTTGAGGATAGAGTTGGGGGCCAAATCATGGAAGTCCAGCCCGTAGTAGTACATCAGTCTGCGGATGAACGGGTGGAGGGGGAATCCCAACCCACGGATGAAGTGTGTGAGGAACACCACCCTCTCTTGGGGCTCCGGGGTGGGGACGATCTGTCCCTTGGCCGAAAGTCGATGAGCGATGTCCTTGGCCAGGTACCCGGCCTCCCGGAGCTCCTTGATGTCCTTCTTCTTGATGGAGGAGGCCATCCACTTGCCTCCTGCTCCGGATTCGGACATGGTTGGAGTGCTTTTTTGGGCAGAGAATGCGAGAGCTTGGGCGCTGGAGCTAGAGAATAGATGGACAGAGGAAGGAGAAGGCATGGATGAACAAGGATGAATCCTTATCCCTTTATAAAGGCAGTGAAAGTCATGTGCCTCCCCGCTCGCCTTAAAATTTGCCTATTCCCCAAGTGTCGTGCAGATGACACGGTTGGGTTACCCATGCCCGTATTTATGAGAATCCCGTGATAAGGGGACACGATCTCTGCTTTGGCAAGACGTGCCAATGAAATCGCACCTTGAAATACGGGGCGGTAGGCTAAAAACGGTTCGAATAATGATCGGGCAGTGGCGTAATGTCACGCTACAAAAACTTGTCAGCGGATTGGACTCGTGAAATATTATACTCTCTACGGTTGTGTGTGGTACTTGTTTTGCAGGGCCGGACATGTTTTCTCTATTCGTAAGGCTATGTTGGAGTATTCGGAGAAGGAACCCACCTTGCAATGCCGATGGCAATCTGTGAGCCGGACTCATCGTCATTGAAGCCTAGTTCAGGGGCTACTGAGGGAGTCCTGGATTAAGGGGTCCTCGGACAGCCGAACTATATATTGGGTCCGGACTGTTGGACTATGAAGATACAAGATAGAAGACTTCGTCCCGTGTCCGGATGGGACTCTCCTTTTTGTGGAAGGCAAGCTTGGCGATTCGGATATGTAGATTCCTTTCTCTGTAACCGACTTTGTACAAACCCTAGCCCCCCCCCCCCCCCGGTGTCTCTATAAACCGGAGGGTTTAGGCTTCTAGGGTTTAGCCACAACAATCATAACCCCATAGGCTAGGCTTCTAGGGTTTAGCCATAACGATCTCATGGTAGATCAACTCTTGTAATACTCATATTCATCAAGATCAATCAAGCAGGAAGTGGGGTATTACCTCCATAGAGAGGGCCCGAACCTGGGTAAACATTGTGTCCCCCGCCTCCTGTTACCATTAGCCTTAGACGCACAGTTTGGGACCCCCTACCCGAGATCCGCCGGTTTTGACACTAACAAGATCCGTAAGTATAAGAAAGAAAACCGCTACTATAAGTACTGTTGCAAACCCGATCATATTTTATTTTTGAATTATATCTACTGTATTCCAACTTTTATATGGCAAAAACTCTTCAAAGAAAACCATAGAATCATCAAAACAAGCACACAACGCAAAGAAAACAAAATCTGTCAAAAACACAACAGTCTGTAGCAATCTGACTACTTAGAATACTTCTGTAACTTCAAAAATTTCTGAAAAATTAGGACGACGTGAATAATTTGTTATTAATCTTCTTCAGAAAGAATCAACTCAAAATCACTCCTTTGATAAAAATTAAAAATAATTTCATGAGTGCAAAAGTTTCTGTTTTTCAGCAAGATCAAATCAACACTCACCCAAATCATCCCAAAGGCCTTGCTTGGAACAAACACTAATTTAAACCACAAAAACACATCTAACCAGAGGCTAGATGATTTATTTATTGAAAAACATACAGGAAAAATATTGGGTTGTCTCTCAACAAGCGCTTTTCTTTAAAGCCTTTTAGCTAGGCATTGAGATTTCAATGGTGCTCACATAAAAGAGAAGAATTGAAGCACAAAGAGAGCATCATAAAACACGTGACAAACACATCCAAGTCTAACATACTTCCTATGCATAGACATTTTATAAGCAAACAAATTATCAAGGGAAGCCAAAACTAGCATGTGCAAGGAAAAAGAAAGAGACGATTGCAATCTCGACATGAAGAGAGGTAATTTAGTAACACGAAAATTTTCACAACCATATTTTCCTCTCTCATAATAATCACATGTAGGATCATAAGCAAATTCAATAAAATAGCTAGCACATAACATATTCTCTACACGTTCGATATGCATGCAAAGTTGACACTCTTCCAAAATAGTGAGATTAACATTAACTAAAGTCATGACCTCTCCAAACCAACGTTTAGCAAAAATTTCACAAGATTGAACATTCTCCAAATATGTGGGATCTAAAGTTGACACTCTTCCAAACCCACTTTTAATATTATTGCAAACATTGTTTTCAATCTCATATTCATCATGGGGCTTAAATAAATTTTCAAGATCATAAGAAGAATCACCCCAATCATGATCATTGCAACAAGTAGTAGACATAGTAAAATTAGCATCCCCAAGCTTAAGGTTCTGCATATCATTAACGCAATTTATATTAATAGAATTTATAATAACATCATTGTAATCATGCTTTTCATTCAAGGAGATAGCCTGAATAACTTTATAATTTTCTTCTTTCAACACTTCATCACAATTTTCAGATTCACGGATTACAAGCAAAACCTCATAAAGATAATCTAGTGCGCACAACTCACTAGCAACTCGTTCATCATAATTGGATCTTTTAAAAAGATTAGCAAGTGGATGAGGATCCATAAACTTTTTGGTTCTTTATTTTCAATAAACACACAATTATGCCAAGCAAGCAAACAAACAAGCCAAGTAGGACATAAGGGCAAATGAAAAGATGAACGGAAAAAAGGGCGAATAAAACAGCAAAAAAAAATTTGAAGTGGGGCAGAGGAAAACGAGAGTCAAATGGAAAATAATGTAAGTTGCGAGGAGATGAGATTTGTTATTAGGAACTTGGTTGATGTTGAAGATCCTCCCCGACAACGGCGCCAGAAATTCCTTTTGATGCCTGCTTGAACTACGTCGGTATTTCCCCAAAGAGGAAGGGATGATGCAGCACAACGACGGTAGGTTTTTCCCTCAGTGATGAGACCAAGGTTATCGAACCAGTAGGAGAACCAAGAAACACAACATAAACAGCCCCTGCACACAAATAACAAATACTCGTAACCTGACGTGTTGTCAATTCCTTTCGGGTAATGATGCCTCAAATTGGCGAGAAGACGTGATAAAGTTGTGATAGATAGGATAAATAGATCACAAAATAAATAAATTACAGTAAGGTATTTTTGTTTTTTGGTTTAATAGATCTGAAAATAAAAGCAAAGGAAAATAGATCGCAAAGGAAAATATGATGAGAAGAGACCCGGGGGCCGTAGGTTTCATTAGTAGCTTCTCTCAAGAAAAATAGCAAACGATGGGAAAACAATTACTGTTGGGAAATTGATAGAACTTCAAATAATCATGATGATATCCAGGCAATGATCATTATATAGGCATCACGTCCAAGATTAGTAGACCGACTCCTGCCTGCATCTACTATTACTCCACACATCGACCGCTATCCAGCATGCATCTAGTGTATTAAGTTCATGGCAAAATGGAGTAATGCAATAAGAACGATGACATGATGTAGACAAGATCTATTTATGTAGAATAGACCCATCTTGTTATCCTTATTAGCAACGATACATACGTGTCGTTTCCCCTTCTGTCACTGGGATCAAGCATCGTAAGATCGAACCCATCACAAAGCACCTCTTGCCATTGCAAGATAAATAGATCAAGTTGGCCAAACAAAACCCAAATATCAAAGAATAAATACGAGGCTATAATCAATCATGCATATAAGAGATCAAAAGAAGACTCAAATAACTTTCATGGATAAAAACATATTTGATCATAAACTCAAAGTTCATTAGATCCCAACAAACACATCGCACAAAGGCTTACATCATATGGATCTCCAAGAGACTATTGTATTGATAATCAAGAGAGAGAGAGAGAGAGAGGAAGCCATCTAGCTACTAAGTACGGACCCATAGGTCTACAAAGAACTACTACGCATCATCGAAGAGGCACCAATGGACATGATGAACCCCTCCGAGATGGTGTCTAGATTGGATCTGGTGTTGCTGGAACTTGCGGCGGCTGGAATTGATTTTTGCCGACTATCCTAGGGTTTCTGGAATATGGGGTATTTATAGAGCAAAGAGGCGGTGTCTGAGGCCACCGAGGTGGGCATAACCCAGCGGGGCGCGCCTGGGCCCCCAGGTGTGCCCTGGTGGGTTGTGCTCCCCTCGGAGCTCCCCTCAGGTTCTTTCTTGGCACACTGGATGTCTTCTGGTCCAAAAAAATCCACAAAAAGTTTCGCTGCGTTTGGACTCCGTTTGGTATTGATTTCCTGCGATGTAAAAAACAAGCAGAAAACATTAACTGGCACTGGGCACTATGTCAATAGGTTAGTACCAAAAAATGATATAAAATGATTGTAAAACATCCAAGAATGATAATATAACAACATGGAACAATCAAAAGTTATAGATACGTTAGAGACGTATCAGCCTTGCATAGAAATCTCCGCTCTGCTCAAGAGGCTGCCTGAGGAGGCCGCTCCCTTGGGAGGTTTTGATGTCTCCCGCCTCGCGAGGGTCTTCTCTTGTTGCAGTTGAAGCTGGGCCATACCAGGCCGTCGATGAAGCCATGCCCCAGGACACATGCAGGCAGGTCTGTTTCATCCATAGTCCTTGAGGGTTTGCTTCATCCATAGCAATTGAGCACAGCAAGATCGAGCAGCAATGTACTCAGCTTCAGCGGTAGAGAGTGCTACGCAGTTCTGCTTCTTCGAGGACCAACATACCAAGGAACGTCTGAGGAAATGACATGTGCCTGATGTTGACGTGCGGTCCACCCGATCACCAGCATAGTCAGAGTCAGAATATCCAATGAGATCAAAAGAAGAGCCCTTGGGATACCATAATCCAAGTGTTGGAGTGTGAGCTAGATATTGAAGAATATGCTTCACAGCCTTATGGTGTGATTCCTTCGTTGTAGCTTGAAATCGGGCACACATGCAAACACTAAGCACAATATCTGGCCTAGATGCACATAGATACAATAAAGAACCAATCATGGAGCAGTATACCTTTTGATCGAAGTCTTTACCATTTTCATCGGTGCATAGATGGCCATTTGTGGACATAGGGATTTTGACGCCTTTGCAATCTTGCATGCCGAATTTCCTCAACACATCCTTGAGGTATTTCTCCTGGGATATGAATATGCCATTGTCTTGTTGATAAATTTGAAGACCTAAGAAGAATTTCAACTCTCCCATCATGGACATTTGATATTCCTCACTCATCATATAGGCAAATTCATCACCGTAACGTTGGTTAGTATAGCCAAAGATAATATCATCAACATATATTTGGCACACGAATAATTCATCATCATATGCTTTGGTGAAAAGAGTTGGGTCAAGTGAACCAGGGTTGAAGCCTTTCTTCATGAGGAATTCCTTCAATGTATCATACCACGCCCGAGGTGCTTGCTTGAGGCCATAGAGGGCCTTGTTGAGTCTATAGACTTGATCTAGAAATTTTGGATCCTCAAAACCTGGTGGTTGAGCAACATATACTTATTCCTCAAGCTTACCATTGAGGAATGCACTTTTCACATCCATTTGATGTAAGATGATATTATGATGGTTAGCATAAGCAAGCAATATGTGAATAGCCTCAAGTCTAGCAATAGGTGCAAAAGTTTCATCGAAATCGATTCCTTCAACCTGTGTGTAGCCTTGAGCTACAAGACGAGCCTTATTCCTTACCACAAGGACATTTTCATCTTGCTTGTTGCGGTAGATCCATTTGGTGTCAATGATGTTGTGCTTGCGTGGGTCTGGTCGCTTGACAAGCTCCCACACATTGTTGAGCTCAAATTGATGCAATTCATCTTGCATAGCTTGAATCCACTAAGACTCCATGAATTCTTCATCAACTTTGGTGGGCTTTGTGATAGAGACAAACGCAAAATGCCCAAAAAAGTTAGACAAATGTGAAGTTTTTGAGCGCGTGAGAGGACCTGGTGCGTTGATGTCGTTGATGATTTTCTCAATCTGCACTTCGTTTGCAACGCGAGGATGAGCAGATTGACGACTTTGATTTGGCCCAGCAATTTCTTCGGGGCCATTTTCTTCAGTAGCACCAGTGTGATTTTCTTCACGATCCGGAATGACTTCTTCAGCAGATTCTTCGGTAGGGATGACATCCTCAGTAGCCTTGAACTTGATGGATTCCTCATGTGACATTTCATCTAGCACAGGAGGTAGGTACTCTCTTTGCGAGCCATTAGTCTCATCAAACCGCACATCTACAGTTTCTACAACCTTGTGATGATAGGTGTTGAAGACTCTGTAGGTGTGTGAGTCCTTTCCGTAACCAAGCATAAAATCCTCATGTGCTTTCGGTGCAAATTTAGAGTGGTGGTGAGGATCTCTAATCTAGAATTTATCACCGAAGACTTTGAAATAACTTACATTGGGTTTCTTGTCAGTGAGGAGTTCAAATGAGGTCTTTTTGAAGAATATGTGAAGATATACCCTGATGATGATGTGGCATGCAGTATCAATAGCATCTGGTGAGAAACGTTGTGGTGTCTTTTATTCATCAAGCATAGTGCGAGCCATCTCAACAAGAGTCTTGTTCTTGCGCTCCATGATGCCATTTTGCTGAGGAGTATAGGGAGCACATAACTCATGAGTAATACCAAGTATATCAAGATATTCATCGAGACAAGTATTCTTGAACTCGGTTCCATTGTCACTCCTGATATGCTTTATCTTCACATTGAAGTTCGTAGATGCTCTTGAGGAAAATTGTTTGAAGACTTCCTGCACTTCATTTTTGTAAGTGATGATATGCACCCAAGTGTAACGAGAACAATCATCAACAATAACAAATCCATATAATGATGCAGAATTAGTGAACGTGGCATAGTGAGTAAGGCCAAAGAGATCCATGTGAAGTAATTCAAAGGGACGAGAAGTGGTCATGATAGTCTTCGCGGGATGCTTGGCTCTGGTGATCTTTCCAGCCTCACAAGACCCACAAAGATGATCTTTGAGGAATTTGACACCCTCGATGCCAATGACATGCTTCTTCTTCGCGAGTGTATGCAAGTTCCTCATCCCAGCATGACCAAGTTGTCGATGCCATAACCAGCCTTCTAAAGCTTTTGCAAGTAGACACGTCGCAGGTTGTGGTCCTGCAGAGAAATCAACAATATACAGGTCTCCTCTCCTAAAGCCTTCGAAGACTTTGGAATTGTCAGATTCCATTAGGACAATGCAATGATATTTGCCAAAGACGACAACCATATCAAGATCACAAAGCATTGAGACAGACACGAGGTTGAATCCTAAGGACTCGACGAGCATGAGTTTGTCCATGTGTCTATCCTTTGAGATTGCAACCCTACCTAGACCCAATACCTTGCTTTTGCCTTTGTTAGCGTAGGTGATATGCTTCAAATGAGATGGAGATAAAGCAGCATCCATCAATAAGTTCCTGCCACCGGTCATGTGATTTGTACATCCACTGTCGAGGACCCACTCAGTAGCTTTGGGTTGTTCATCGTGCAGATGAATTAGTGCAACTTACGAACCCATATACTTCATCAATGGAGAATATGATATCAATTTCATCAACAGTAACAGATATAGCAATTATGAGGATGTGAGAAATGAGTAATTCATTTCTTCATGATTAGCTTGCGTCCATTCAAGCACATTCAGGTCTCCAGCAAATTCTTTAGACGATTAAGTTTGTCTGGAGACCTGACCCTGCATAAGAGATTAGTTCTTTTTCTTCACCACCCACATCTGGAGGGGTGGCAAAGAGTTCATCATTCTGCGAGCTCCATAAGAAAAAGATGGCATAGAAGCCAGTGCACTTCATTTCACAGAAGAGGGGTTAGGATAAGCATATGAATAAGCAGAGAAATTCTTCGAGGACTTATGAACATAATGGTTTGAAGAATAATGCACATATTCATAGCCTTTAGACTTTCCCTGCAAAACAGAAGTGTTGGCACAATGATGATCATATGAGGATTTTGATCCACGTGAGGAATTGATCTAGATGAAGAATTTGGTCCATAAGAGGACTTGGATCCATATGAAGATTTTGATCCATATGAAGAATTTGATCTGGGGTTCCTATTCTTCATAGGTGGTGTCATGATGACATTCACCTGAAGATTTTCAAGGCACCTTTTGGGAACCCAGATCTTCTTCATAGGGGGACTGTTCCTGCAGCTAGTTCCAACATATCGAGCAAATACTTCACCATTCTGATTCTTGAACAGTTTATAGTTGGAGTCAAATGACTCATCAGAGGAATATGAAGATTCACAGGTAAAGCCAGATAAAGTGCATGGATCTACAGAAGGTCCTTTCGCAGCAACCCATGAGGTTTTGGGGTACTTCTCAAGTTTCCAGTAGGTCCCACCAGCATTGAGTTTCCTCTCAAAGGCAATACCCTCTTTCCTAGGGTTCCTGTTCAAGATCTGCTTTTTGAGCACATCACAAAGAGTCTAATGCCCTTTAAGGCTTTTGTATATGCTTGTCAGATACAATTCCTTAAACCCTGCATTATCGTCAGTGATACTTGTGGTATCCTCAGATGAGGAATTTGTGACCACACAGACAGTTGAAGAATTTGCAGCAATAGAAGCATTTGAACATTTAGGTGAAGAATTAGCAGATTCACGCTCAATGCATTTCAAACGTGGTGGAATAAATTATTCCTGAGCGAAACTGATCTGTTGAGCAAGCAATGAATCGTTTTCCTTCTGAAGATCTTCGCAACTCACTTTTAACTTCTCAAGATCTTGCTTTCTCTGAAGAAACTCATAAGAAAGCTTCTCATGATCAGATAATAGAGTGTTATGATGACTTTGAAGGTTGTCAAACTTAGACTGAAGTCTCTGAAGATTATCAGTCAAAGTCTTAGTTTGATTCAATTCCTCACCCAACATATCATCGCTTTCATCAAGCATGCTTTGAAATTTTTCAAGAGCTCTTTGTTGTTTAGTGGCAAGGGAAGCAAGTTTAGTATAGTTGGGTCCAAATTCATCACCAGATTCATCATCACTAGATTCAAAAAGGTAGCATTCAGTTACCTTGGCACCTTTTGCCATAAGGCATGGTGCAGAGGATGATGATTCTAGAGCGAAAGTCATCTCCTTGAGTGATTCCTTGAAATCCTCAAACCAAGGATCATGACGAGTTCGATGACCTTCATAGACCTCAGAGAGTCGGTACCAAATAAGCTTCTCATGGTTGAGATGCATGATGTTCCTAAACTAATTTTGGGACAAATAGGAGCAGATGATATCCTTCGCCATGAGGTTAACTAGAGTGTACTTGCGAATATCATTAGCCTCCGCCATCTTGCATAGATTAGTAAGACCAATCTTCGTGACGGTCCATAGTTTGCTGTTCATTGCCTTGAGGCGCTTCTTCATCATGGCCTTCCACTTGGGATAATCATGAGCGACAAAGATGGGGCATGTCACTTTCTTCATTCCTGCAGTCGACATAACTAGAACTCCGAGTAGTTAAAGAAAAATCACACAGAACAAGGGACTACCTTGCTCTGATACCAACTAAAATTGTGTTATATCGACTAGGGGGGTGAATAGGCGATTTTTACAAATTCGTCACTGAGGAATTTCTAGGTGAAGAAATTCCTAAGCAACGACACACTAGCAGCGGAATAAGTACTCAGGTATAAACAGAACAGAGCAACAACATAGTCATCATGATGAAATGAAAATAAGCACAGAGTACAGATAGCGTGATAACAGGATAAGCAGGCTGAAGACTAAGTGACTGAAGAATTAGGAATGAGGAATCAGAGAAAATCTTCAGTCAAAGTCTTCAAACAGTAATGATCAAGTTCATCAATACATGAATGAGGAAATGAAAGGGTTGAGGAAATAGAACCAGTTGGCTTGATGAAGACAATGATTTGGTAGACCAGTTCCAACTGTTGTGACAGTTGTACGTCTAGTTGGAGCGGCTGAGTATTTAAACTCGAGGACACACAGTCCCGGACACACAGTCCTCACCGTATTCTCCTTGAGCTAAAGTCACACAGACCTCGCCCAACACTTGTGGTAAGTCTTCAGGTGACTTCCAAACCTTCATAGACTTGGTCACTCGGCGATCCACAATTCGTCTTGGATGCTCAGACCATGATGCCTAACCGTCTGGAGGATACACAGTCCTCAAAGGTAACAAGCGTCGGTTCCACACAGGAACAATCTCTTCAGTGATGCTCAATCACTTTGGGTTTGTAGGTGTTTGGGTTTGGGTTTTGGGTTTTCCTCACTTGATGATTTTCGCTCAAAGTCCTCGGAGGATGGGATGCTCTCAGTGACAAGTGTCAGTTTCTCTCGGAGCAGCCAACTAGATAGTGGTTGTAGGGGGCGGCTATTTATAGCCTAGGGAGCAGCCCAACATGATAAGACATAAATGCCCTTCAATGATATGACCGTTAGGTGGTAGATATTTTTGGATAGCTGGCGCATAGCACAACAACGGTTGGAAATATGAGGTTCAAGTTCCTCATGCCTATCATGTTCCTCACTCTGTAGGCAATCCGCACTGGCAAATTTCTAAATCCTCAGTCAGAACAAATTCGCAATCCACACTGGCGAATTTCTAACTCCTCAGTCAGAATAAATTCCTCAGAGACCAGAAGATCTTCGTCTCTGTCACTAAAGAAATTGACTGAACTGATATGAGATTTCCAATGGCTTCACTCGAAAAGGATTGGTTAGGTGTAGGATTTTGAGATGAACATCACATGGAAATCAGTTTCCTTAGTATTAGCTCGACCCCCTTTAACAGTACAGTGCTTCCTATGACTCAATAAATAGAAAAAGAAACTACGAAAACAAAAGTCTTCACGCTTCATAATCCTTGCATGAATATCCAAATCCTCAAGGTCACACCAATTTCTTCACTTTCAAAATCTTCAGGAGAACCAAAGTCTTCAGCTGAAGACATACATTTTTAGGGGTCGACTTTCATCGTAAATATCAAACTCCTCATCGACTTATAGATCCTGTGTATACTCACAAACATATTAGTCCCTTAACCTATAAGTATTCAATACACCAAAATCACTAAGGGGCACTAGATGCACTTACAAATATACATAATGCTTCTATGTCTGTATTTTGTTTTTATCGACACCTCTCTCTCTCTCTCTCTCTCTCTCTCTCTCTCTAAGCATGTGGACATGTTTTTTGATTTCGGTTTTCGCTTGAGGACAAGCAAGGTCTAAGCTTGGGGGGGTTGATACGTCCATTTTGCATCATGTGTTTCCTACTGTTATTTCTAATGTCTTTATGCATAATAATGCTTTTTGGAGTAATTCTAATGCCTTTTCTCTCATTATAAGGTTGACACAAAGAGGAAGAATACCAACAGCTAGAATTCTGGACCTAAAAAAGCTATGCCAGGCCACCTATTCTGCACAACTCCAAATGAGCTGAAACTTCACGGAGATTTTTTATGGAATATATAAGAATTATTGGAGCAAATAACTACCAGAGGGGGCCCACCAGGTGGGCACAACCCACCTGGGCGCACCCTGGTGGGTTGTGCCCTCCTCGGCCCACTTTCAATGCCCATCGTCTGTTATATAAGTCATTTTGACCTAGAAAAAAATAATGAGAGGACTTTCGGGGTGAAGCGCTGCCGTCTCAAGGAGGAACTTGGGCAGGAGCACTTTTGCCCTCTGGCGGAACGATTCCGCCGGCGGAACTTCCCTACCAGAGGGGGAAATCATCGTCATCATCATCACCAACAAATCTCCCATCTTGGGGAGGGCAATACCCATCAACATATTCAACAACACCATCTCCTCGCAAACCCTATTTCATCTCTTGTGTTCAATCTTTGTACCAGAACCTTAGATTGGTGCTTGTGGGTGACTAGTAGTGTTGATTACATCTTGTAGTTGATTACTATATGGTTTATTTGGTGGAAGATTATATGTTAAGATCCATTATGCAATTTAATACCCCTTTGATCTTGAGCATGATTATCATTTGTGAGTAGTTACTTTTGTTCTTGAGGTCACGGGAGAAATCTTGTTGCAAGTAATCGTGTGAACTTGATATGTGTTCGATATTTTGATGATATGTATGTTGTGATTCCCTTAGTGGTGCCATGTGAACGTCGACTACATGGCACTTCACCTTATTAGGGCCTAAGGGAATGCATTGTGGAGTTGTTATTAGATGACGGGTTGTGAGAGTGATAGAAGTTTAAACCCAAGTTTATGCGCTACTTCGTAATGGACTAATTTGGATCCAAAAGTTCAATGCTATGGTTAGATTTTATCTTAAAACTTTTCTCGTAGTTGCGGATGCTTGCTAGGGGGTTAATCATAAGTAGGAGGTTTGTTCAAGTAAGAACAGCACCTAAGCACATGTCTACCCACATATCAAATTATCAAAGTAGCGAACACGAATCAAACCAACATGATGAAACTGACAAGATGAAACTCCCGTGTACCCTCAAGAACATTTGCTTATCATAAGAGACTATTTTGGCCTGTCCTTTCCTCAAGATTGGGCTACCTTGCTGCACTTTTTCTACCATTACCATTACTAGTTCGTTACAAATTATCTTGCTATGAAACTACTCGTTACTTATAATTTCAGTGCTTGCAGAGAATACCTTGCTGAAAACTACTTGTCATTTCCTCCTGCTCCTTGTTGGGTTTGACACTCTTACTTATCGAAAGAACTATGATCGATCCCCTATATTTGTGGGTCATCAGATTTCATGCATAGGGCGGGTAGTAAAGTTGAGCCCTCGGTCTATTAGCCGATTGCATTGTAGGAAAAATGTGTGCCGAGCTAGTCAAAGAGCGAAAAAAATAAGAAGGGCGGTATAAATGACTGCCAGAATACCATAAAACGTGGTCCTTATTTCCAATGATCTCGGGGCGTCTGTCCATACAATTCAAACTGCCAAGGCATCTGTTACAGGCACTTTATCTAAAAAGGGGAGGGGTTTACAGATCAAAGGTTTACATAGGGCCTTGATGCGTGGGTTGAAGCCTCTACTGTGCCCTGTTGCACGTCTGCGCCTTTGCTTCTGTTGGGGGGGAGAAATCCGTAGAGAGGGAGGAGAAATCGGCAGACAAACCTTTGACTAGGAGCCTTGAGAGGTAGTCGCGCTATTCTAGCTTAATACTGGATAGGTCCTTAATGGTACCTGTTGTCGTCTGAAGACGTGTATGACCATGGTTCGGTTAAGCCGAACACTTGGCATTTTGAGTTTAGGCCCCAAGGTAGCCTATGGTATCTTGACCACAAAATTGTGCTGGCGAGACACGTAGTGTGCGACTGGGGTGGGCGTGCCGTGGGGGTCATATCCCTATTTACGTCGAATGTAGGGAGGCCCCTCAAACAGAGACAGAGCTCGGGCCTGCTTCCTCTCTTCCTGTGACTTGTTTGTTGGGCTGGTACTTGGGCCCTTTGATATTGGTTTGGACTTCAGCAGCTAGGGCCATTGTGTGTTCCTCGGTCCGGAGTGAGCGTTCTGTATTGCCATTGACTGTGATGACGCCCTTCGGTCTGGGCATTTTTAACTTTAGGTATGCGTAATGGGGGACTGCATTTAAGCGAGCGAACGTTGTTCGGCCCAAAAGTGTGTGATAGCCATTGCGAAAGGGGATAACGTCGAAGATCAAGTCTTCCCTACGGAAGTTGTCCGGCGAGCCGAACACCACTTCCAAAGTCAGGGTGCCCGAGCAGCGGGCCTCCACGCCTGGGATTACCCCCTTAAAGGTGGTGTTACTCGGTTTGATCCTTGACAGGTCAGTGTCCATTCTCCTCATTGTATCTGAGTAAATCAAATTGAGGCTACTACCTCCGTCCATGAGGACTCTAGTGAGGTGGTACCCGTCGATACTGGAGTCGAGAACCAGGGCCGCCGACCCTCCATGAAGGATACTGGTCGGATGGTCCATGCGGTCAAACGTGATCGGGAACGCTGACCATGGGTTAAATTTCGGCGCTACAGGCTCTACGGCGTAGACGTCCCGAAGTGCACGTTTCCGCTCATTCTTGGGTATATGGGTGGCGTAGATCATATTCACCATCTTTACCTCAGGAGGGAATTTTTTTCTGGCCCCCATTGTTCGGCCTACGAGGTTCCTCGTTGTCCTCGATGCGGGGGATTTTGCATGTGTCCTTGGTTGTGAGCTTGCCAGCCTGTTTGATCACCCAACAGTTTCGGTTGGTGTAGTTGGCGAGCTTGTCAGATGTGTTGTGGATCTGGCAGGGCATGTCCAAAATCGTGTCCAACTTGGTGGGTCCATCCCGGTTCCCTTTAGAGGGTTTCTTCCATGGTTTTGTTCTGGAATTACGGAATCTGGTGTTTACTGTCATGTCTTCGGCTTCACTCCCATTGTGGCGATGCTTATTTCTTTGCGCTGTGGTTTCCCGTTTCCATCCCAGACTTCTGAGGTGTTGGGGTCTTCGGGGATGGTGCTTATGAGAGATAACCAGCTATCCTCTCTCGCACAAAAGCGGGTCATGAGAGAGGTGGGTGCCGACATCGTCCTCGGCTTATCTTCGCCTAGTTGGCGTACAAGCCATTCATCCCGGATACTATGTTTGAACGCGGCTATAGATTTGGCGTTTGGGAGTCGACGATTTTGTTCTTTTTGGTAAAAAAAACCGGTTCCAAAATTGTCGGGCTGATTCTTTGGGATGTTGGACCAGGCTCAGGTCACCGGCGTTCGCAGTCCGGACATAAGTGCCATGAAAGTTAGCTCGGAAAGCATCCTCGAGCTCTTCCCAGCTTCCTATGGAGTTTTCAGGGAGGCTGTTGAGCCAATGCCTGGCCGGTCCCTTGAGCTTAAGTGGTACGTATTTTATGGCGTGTAGATTGTCTCTTCGAGCCATATGAATGTGGAGAATAAAATCTTCGACCCATACTACCGGGTCTGTTGTCCCGTCATATTGTTTGATATTTACGGGTTTAAACTCTTCAGGGAACTGATGTCGCATTACCTCATCCGTGAAGCACATCGAATGAGCGGCGCCCCTGACCCGGGCTACATCGCGTCGGAGATCGGCTGTCATGTCGGCCCAGTGCTGCTCCCGGACTCTATCGTTTTGGTCACGCCAAGTTTAGTATCCGTCCCTTCCAGCAAGGGCGTAATCTCGAGATCCATAAATGGATCTTATTTGTCCTGCTCTAATGACTAGGTCGTGACAGAGATCATATTAATATTCTGGTTGTGCAGCCTCCTTGCCTTTATGGCGAGGGGAGCGGGTGGGTATTCGGCCTCTCCACCCGGCTTGTCCCTTCCTCGAGGGGGCGATCGGGCTGGTCTTCCTGTGTGTATCTTGGTGGCATGGGCGGAAGGGCCTCGTCATCGAACTGTGGCAGCAGCTTCCGCTTTGGGCAGGTTCTGGTTTGTTGTTGGTAGCCGTACCCCTCTTCAGCTGCCAGGACTTTTGTCCATCTATCGTTGAGGGTGTTTTGCTCGGCCTTCAACTATCGTTGCATCTTCTTCAAGCTTCGTGCGGTGGATATGAGCTGCTTCTTGAACCGCTCTTGGTCCAATGGATCCTCCGGAATGATGAAGTCTTTAGCTCCGAGGCTAACCTCCTCTCCAAAGAGAGGCATGTAGTTGGTAACTTCGGAGTCGTTGGGGTCCTCAGGGTTATACTGAGCCCCATGCCCTTCTGACCCGTCAGGATGTTCCTCGGGGGCGGGGTCACCGAGGTCCTCCGCATTATTCGGGGTGTGATCCTCTCCGGTGCCCGTGTTGCTTTCCCTTCCTCGGTGCCCCTTGGATCTTCGGCGTTGCCTCCGGCATTTGGGCAGCTCCTCGTCGGGCTTGTTACTATCTCTCCTGGGGGTGTTGTCCCCATTATTAGTGCCATCATTGTTGTCCTTGGGAGTGTCCACCATGTGGACTTTGTAGGTGCAGGTGCTCGTCCATTGGCCGGTGACGGGAGGGGTGGTGTCAGCATGGGCCATGGCTTTGTTGTCGTCGTCCAGGCCTCCTCATAGGCATAGTCCAACATGTCGGTTAAGTCCTCGACAGTGGCTGCTAAGTGGGTGGTGGTTGGGGCGTGAAATTCCCTATGGTCCGCCTCAAGGCCCCGCTAGGCGTAAGCCAAGGATGGGCCATCCAAGATAGTCATCATCTGGATTCGTTCTAGCGCCTCGTTCAATAGGGTGAGAGTAGTCGGGTCAGAGCATGAGGTTTCTTCGGAGTTGACCTCCAGTGTGATGGTGCGACGAGGGGTGAGTCCGGCCAGGGCTGACTCCCGGTCTTCGGACGCCAAACTTATATCAAGGTTCAAAGTCGGGTCCACCGCAAGGAGGAAGAGTCCGGCCGGGGTTAACCCCGGGTCTTTGGACAACGAAGTTGCCTCAGGGCTCAAAGCCAGGTCCATGGTAAGGAGGGAGGGTCCAGACGGGGTTGACTCCTCGTGTTCGGACGCGACAGTCGTATCCAGGCTCGAAGACAAGTGCGATGTGAGAGCTTATCCAGAGATATGGAACGGAAGATGTCCCAAAGTCGATGCTTCAGGGTCTATAGGTGCCTCACACGAGGTTGAAAAGCCGGTGAAGACCATATCGCCCCGAGTGTCTGCAACATACTCTAGGTTACCAAACCTGATTTCATGCTCAGGGGCGAAACTGTCGACCTGGTCCAGATGACCGGCCGAGTGGGCGTGCAGAACGATGCTGCCTTACACAAAAACCTAGACGGGGACGAAGATGTCCTCGGTGCTGATGCCATCTCCGATGATCAGGCGAGCCATCGGTCCTTCGGCGATCCAACAGCGGAACTCGCAATGAAAGCACCAATGTTGGTGTCAAAACCGTCGGATCTCGGGTAGGGGGTCCCAAGCTGTGGATCTTGGACCAATGGGGAACAGGGGACGAAGGACACAATGTTTACCTAGGTTTGGGCCCTCTCTAAGAGGTAAAACCCTACATCCTGCTCGATTATATTGAAGTGTATAGGATGGTTACAGAGTCGATCTACCACGAGATCAGATGAACTAAACCCTAGGCTAGTAGGATGATGGTTGTTGTTCTAGCCTCTATGGACCAAACCCTATGGTTTATATAGACACCAAGGGTACTAGGGTTACACTTGGTCGGTTACAACAAGGGAAATAAACATGTCGAATCTTCCATCTTGACTTGGAGGACACACCAAGACTTCGAGGGTTTCCTGTTCGGACACGGAGTCGCCTTGTAGCTCAGTCTCGTAGTAGTCATACCATGGGCCACCCGTCGACCCATAAGAAGTAGGCTGGCAGCTCGAGGACCCCCTAGTCCAGGACTCCCTCACATGTGGTGAGAGGCAATTGAACTGTAATGCTGGCAGCCTCCCCCTGCAGCCTCCCCCTGCAATGTTGAAGTTGTCCGTGTTGTTGCTCACAATAGAGGCGCCGACCAGCTCACTCGACCACCCATTGCAGCGGCTTTGGAGAAAACCAGGGGAAGGGTAAGTCTATGGCCGTCACTAGCTGGAGCATCGCAGGGAAGATCGGGGTTGGCGAAGGTGGGGTGAAACGAGTCATGTGAATGTACTGATTGGGGAGAAATCTGGAGGAAGAACGTATGTTCAGCCGAGCGAAGTGATAAGTAAAATACGGTGGCATGTTGTGGGCGGGGCCACAAGAGAGATGTTGTGCGTGTGTTGGAGATCGATCAGACACTGCAATAGGTGAGATGATGTCGATCATTTACCTTTGCGTAATTGTGTTTGCACTATAAATTTGAATTATGGCTCCATTAGTGTTTCAAATCCAAAAGCAGCTTTGTAGTACCCATGCTCAAAATATGCCATAAAAATGTGTATGTGTGTGTGTGTGAGAGAGAGAGAGAATGCCTGATGCGGTGCATCCTACGAACAACACCATGTCAAGAGTCCGTTTGGCAAGTGACACATGTGACACCTACTTCACATACATAAAGGTGAATCATCTCCTTTACACGTGTTCACTTAACCCCTTCGAGGATGGTATACTACTTGACACCCCTCTCGTGTGCGCATAGGTATTACTGGAGCTTCACCATCATCTAGGAGGAGTGTGAGCGCATGTGTACACCTACACCATCCGCGAGGGAAGCGTGTAAGAGAAGTTGGAAGAAAGGAGAAGAAGACAGAGTGGCTACTGGACCCAAGCTGGATGTTCAAACCTCCTCCCGGACATCCGGGCATCAGTCGGATCATCCGCTTGCCCTCCCGGATCATCCAGTTATGGCAGCCGAAGACACCCGAAAGCCATCCCTGGAGCCAGATCATTCGGCCCCCCTTCCAGATCATGCGAGCATCTTCTAGATCGTCCGGGTCTCCTTCTGGATCACCCCATTGCCTGCACGCAGAATAGGCCTAGTGGCTATGTAAATTTCCCACTTTGCCCCCTCACTTACCCCTTTGTGGACTAGCCTATAAATACATCTCTCCCACCTCCTTTCTAGGGATAGCTAAGATTAGAACCACATATTAGAGGTTAGCTCATGTATCTCCCCTTGTGGGATTCCTCCTATGGGAGATGAACCATCTATGATTGTCAAGGCCTCCTAAGGAAGAAGGATTCACAAGTGAATCATCAAGACCTCCTAAAGGGGAAGGATTCCCCAAGTGAATCATCAAGACCCCATCTCCTCTTGGATTTGGGATGAACTCTACCTTTTATCTTGTCCCATTTGATTGTTCATGTACCTTACGGATCTTGTGTATTTGTTAGTCTAGTGGATGTGTGATTGGACTTGTTCTTGAGTGTTCCTCTTGTGATTTCTCCCCACTTCCCCTTGTGCTCTTCGTTTTCTTCGTGTTCTTCCTCGTATTCACCTTCAATTCGTGAACATCAGGACAAATAGGGGCACTTTGGCCCATGCCCTACATTACTACGGTCTAAATCCTATTCATTCAATTCGTTCAAAAATTTGGTTATGGAAAAAAATGATTTTTTTTATTCTATCTTATTGGTCAACCAAACAAAGTAGGTCGAATTGAAGAAGTGAACACGAAATCAAACATATATGTTGCTACCAAAGTTAATTCAAGTTTTTATGCAATCTTTTGCTTCACTTATACAACTTCATGTTCTACCATCATTCCAGTGATGAAGCGACAAGAGAGTAAGCACACATGGGCTAGAGTACAACTTGAAGGTTTTCAAAAAGTCATACAAGCTACATGTCCTAGTCGGTGAAAGTAATATGGCGGGAGACGAACGGTGATCCCCTTACGTGGGTTATCCTGCCATTTGAGTCACTGGCATGTGGGTCCCACCAAGCATGGGCCCATCTGTCAGTGACCGAAAGGCAAGGTAAGACAAGGATACCTACGTCAGAGGATCCATGTCCGGTGGGAGGCATATCCTTGCCAAACAAGTTATTCCACCGACGATTCGTTGTCGTACTGCCATAAAACAATGATATATAACACTCGACCAAGACACACTTAATACTACCACCAAAAAAGGTGAAATCGTGTGTTGAAAAAAGGGTGAAATACATCGATCTGCAAGGCCAAAACACTTATGTTTTATGAACATGCGGTGCCCCCATGTTTGGTTTGGGTAATTGATGACAATCTCTATGGACTAATGGTTGTCTTGAGTTATATTTGAAGGATTTGTCCATAGGCTTTTCTTGAAGTCCATGTGTTGGTTTCAAGGAGTTTATGAGTTGACCAAGGTGCTATTAAGGAATTATCCAAAGATTGGTCATGCGGGTGTTGAGCTTATTGCAAGCATGTCTTGAAGAAGAAGGTTGTGTGATCATTCATGTTTACCTTCAATACATCATCCAAATGAAGCGAGTTGCAAAGATTCAAGGTTGATCAAGACTAAGTCAATAGTGAATCAAGTTGATTAACTCACAAAGCGTAGAAGATGTACCGAGAGGGATCAAGTGATCCCATGGTATGGTAAGCATTGTCCATTGCACTTTGTGTACTAACCCATGGTCTATGTGAGAGTTCTATGTGGGGTTAGGTACGTATCCATGGGCTTGCATCAAGAGGAAGATATCATACAACCCATGAAAAGGATGACATCAAGTGGTGATCGTCATCAAGATTGCCGTGTGCAAGTTCAAGTGGAGCATCACGAAGAGATCAAGTGCTTGAATCTTGCCATCCATTGTGGTGTCAATGGACTTGTGAAGATGAGCCGAAGAGTGGCTCACCCATAGTGGACTATGGGGGAGCAATCATCTAGTCTTCATCGAGCCAACGCAATCAAGAAAGGTGGTCCAACTTGAGGGAGTGAAGATCGTCATCATCTAGCTCAAGTGGACCATGTGCAAGGCAAACGTTTTCCCTTGATCGGTTTTCTATTTTACCGGTCTCATGGTAGTTGTGGGAGACCAGGTTATAGGATCGATTGCCGTACTATCAAGGGGGACTCTCGATGAGTTGCTTGATCGTATCGTTCATAGAGAGCTCAAACCATTGCATCCTTGCATCATGTTTATTGGTTCTTGTTTGATTCTCTTTGTGAGTCTTAGAGCTTATGGTCATCTTGATGACAAGCTTGAGTTCATCGAAAACGGAGTTTGCATGCGTCTTCTATGATGTTTTCGGTGTTGGAGGTTTTACCGGTCTTCTCCGAGGAAGGGCTCTCACCATTTTCTTTTGGGCCTTTTATCATTTACTTATTATTGGTATTTCTTTCAAGATTGTGTTAGCCCTTGTCACTAGCTTTCCAACAAACTTGGTTTCATCGACTTCGGAGTCTGTTTGCAAAAATTGTGGCAGTTTTGGTGTTCTGAAAAGGCTGCAGTGGTACTACCGCGAATTGGAGCGGATGTAATTTTTTACTACCGCTCCAGAGTGGTACTACTGCGGCTCCTAGAGCGGTAGTACCGCTCCGGACCAAAAAACTCGTCCCAAGTCCTGCGGAGGTAGGTACGGAAGTATATTTTATGTACCGCAAGCAGTAGTACCGCGATCCCTAGCGGTAGTACCGTGAGGACGAGCGGTAGTACCGCTCTGTGCAGGTTGTGAGCATAACGGTTGGATTTTCCCCCACCTATAAAAGGGGGTCTTCTTCCCCATTGAACTTAAACCTTTGAGCTCGTGTTCTTCCCCCATTGTTGACCTTCTTTGAGCTTGCTAACTCTCAATCCCTCCATGGATTCTTGCTAGTTTTTAAGGGAAAAGAGAGAGGAGATCTAGATCCACATTTCCACCAATCACTTTCTCCTATAAGTGAGGGGAACCCCTTGGATCTAGATCTTGGAGTTCTTCGTGTTCTTCTTTCGTTCTTCCTCTCATTTTCCTCCCTAGCATTAGTTGCTTCGGTGGGATTTGGGAGAGAAGGACTTGGGCACTCCGTGTGCCCTTGCCATTGCATTTGGTGCATCGGTTTGAGTTCTCCACGGTGATATGTGGAAGTGAAGTTTGAGAAGCTTATTACTCTTGGGTGCTTGGTGCCCTTGAGCTTGTTCCTCTTGGGTGCTTGGGCGCCCTAGACGGTTGGTGGTGTTCGGAGCTCAATCATTGTGGTGTAAAGCTCCGGGCAAGCATCGGGGTCTCCAATTAGGTTGTGGAGATCGCCCCGAGCAATTTGACGGGTTCCGGTGACCGCCCCCAAGGGTTGCCAAAGTGTACGGGTTTGGTGACCGCCCCCAAGGGTCGCCATTTGTACGGGTTCGGTGACCGCCCTCAAGGGTCCCTTAGTGGAATCACGGCATCTTGCATTGTGCGAGGGCGTGAGGAGATTACGGTGGCCCTAGTGGCTTCTTGGGGAGCATTGTGCCTCCACACCGCTCCAAACGGAGATTAGCATCCGCAAGGGTGTGAACTTCGGGATACATCGTCGTCTCCGCGTGCCTCGGTTATCTCTTACCCGAGCTCTTTACTTATGCACTTTACTTTGTGATAGCCATATTGTTTCTTGTCATATATCTTGCTATCACCTAAGTAGTTTTTCTTGCTTAGCATAAGTCGTTGGTGCACATAGGTGAGCCTAGTTGTTGTAGGTTTTGTGCTTGACAAATTAACCGCTAGGTTTATTCCGCATTTGTTCAAGCCTCGACCGTAATTATTTTAAAGCGCCTATTCACCCCTCCCCCCCCCCTTCTAGGCGACATCCACGATCTTTCAATTGGTATCAGAGTCTCGTCTCTCTTTGTCGGGCTTAACCGCCTAGAGAGTAAAGATGTCGACTAGAGGATTAGGATTCTCTGACACTCTTAGTTTCGATGGCACAAATTTTGATGTTTGGGTAATTCGCATGCTTAATCTCTTTAGGGTCATAGACCCAAATTTAGAGCGAATTGTAGATATGGGTTTTTCTCCTCCAAAGGATCCCCAAAGATTATCTTTAGAGGATGAGAAAAACTCTTATCTCAATGCTCAAGCTTCTAATGTGCTTTTCGATGCTTTGAGCAATGTAGTTATATTTCAACTCATGCCGTTCCGGGATGCTCATGAGTTGTGGACAAAGCTTCAAGATAAATATGGTGTGTCCAAGTTTTGTAAGGATGATTGTTCTCCCTCCACCTCCGGCCGCGTTGTCTTCTCAACTTCTTCTACTTCACCTACAAGTGGTTTGCCACATGGTAATGACATGGTGAGTAGTGGTGTCCATTGCAATGATGATAGTGGGCTTATTGTTGATAATCCTTCATCACTTTCTTATTGCAATGCTTCATCTTTGGACTTTAACACTTCTAGCACTCCAAATGTTTCACATGCTTGTGTTGATAGTCCTTGCATATCATGTAGAAATTGCTTGACTAAATCTCATGATGATATGCTTGCTATGTCTTGTTGCCATGATAAAAATGCATCTATTTCCTCGAATTGTTGTGCTAACAATGTAGAGGAAACCGAACACTCCATGGAACAAGATGTGGTGTTTAATGGTGCCTCAAGGGATCCTACATCATCATCTATTGCTTTTTGCCTTATGGCTAAGGCGTCAAAGGTATCTCCTACTTGTACCCCAATATGTCTCTTGATGATGATGTTGATGCTAATGATGATGAGGATAATGATGAAGAGAATGATAATGTTGCCTCCTTAAATACTAAGGGGGAAATGATTTATAAAGCTCTTCATAAAAATAAAATTGCTTGTTCCAACTTCATGGAAATTATGTCCATTGCTATTGAGAGCAAGAAATATATTGATGAGTTGGAATCTCGGCTTGAGGAGCATGAGGTCACCATTGATAAAATGGAAGGTCATGGGCATGATTACGCTAATGAGATTGCGGAACTCTCTCAAGCTCTTGAACTTGAACAAACCACCAAGGAATCTCTTGAGGAGACTTTTGCTCTAGAATTGTCTAGAGTGAAGGAATCTACTGATAGAGCTCTTGAGGTGGCCAATGTTTTTGAAACTAAAAATGCTAAGCTTGAAGTTGCTCATGCTAGACTCCTTGAGGATTTTGAGCACCTCGAAAATGGCTCAAGGGTCATCAAGGGTGAGCTCATCAAACTCACCGAGTCTCATGCTCAACTTGAATCTTCTTATTTAAAAGAGCTTGCCAAGTTGCCTTCTCCTCTTGTTGTTAATGATGATGCTTTTGCTACTAATTCTATTACTTGTGAAGCATCCATTTTGAAGGAGAATGTTGAGCTACGGGCTCAACTTGAGGTGCTATCTAGCAATTATGGGAAATTGGAAGAAAGTCATGAAAAGCTCTCAAGCTCTCATGATGATCTTCTAGTATCTCATAGTGTGCTAAAGATAGCTCATGAGGCCATGATTGCTAAGGTAACATCTAGTGAGCCTCATGTGGATACTAGCACTACTTCTAGTAAAAAGAGTATATTGCCATGTGCTAGTCCTTGTAATTCTTCTACTCACAATGTTGGTACATCTTGTGATGAATTGCTTTCCTTGCCTTGTTACTCTAACGATGAAGCTTATACTTCCTCTAGTACTTGTGTTGAGACTAACCATGTAGAGGAAATCAAAGAGCTCAAGGCCCAAGTCACTTCTTTGAAGAAAGACTTGGAAAAGTGTCATGAAGGGAAATCCACACTCAATAATATCTTGAGTGTGCAAAAATCCCCCAATGACAAAGGTGGACTTGGATTCAACTCCAATAAGAAGAAGAAGTCCAAGATGAACAAAAAGAAGGGCCAAGAACAAGTCAAGAATTCGGCCAAGATTGTTTGCTTCAAGTGCAAAGTAGAAGGGCATCATGTTAGATCTTGCCTATTGAAGAACAAGGCCATTAGTGACAAGCAACAAGGGAAGCGGCTACAAGTGCATTCTCATGCTCAACCTCAAGTTGAAGAAAGGCCTCTTCCCAAGAAGACTCAAGCTAATGCTTCTCAAGTTGAGAAATCAAGTGAGAAGAAAGTTAAGAGTAGACGTTGCTACTTATGTCGTGAGAAAGGTCACGTCGCTTCTTCATGCACTAGTGGTAACCTATCCAACCCAATTATTATTGATGATATCTATTCTCTTGGGAAGGATAAGGTTGGCAATGTGTTTGCCAAGATTGTTGGTACTCAAAGTGGTGTCAAGAAAAGAACCATTTGGGTAGCCAAGCCTATTGTGACTAACCTCTTAAGACCCAACTTGGTTGGGGACCAACAAGCTCAAACTTGATCAATAGGTGTTTTTGGAGGTCATTGGAGACTTGGCTACATTATGAAGAATTAAGGGGACTTCATCTTTCTTGTTGTCTCAAGCCAAGTCAATTGGGTTGTCAAGTTTCTATCTTATATCCAATGTGCCTCCTTGCGGTAACTTGTACTTAAATTGTTTACATTGAAAGTTACTTGCCCCTTTGCATGTTTTGGTTTTGTTCCTTGCGTGTGTTTGTATATGTTGTGCTTCCAACTTGCTTATCTTGAGCAATCAAGTATGTGTGTGTTGGTTTGCACATCATGTACATGTGCGTCGTGCGTTGAGCCTTTTTTGCTTCTTGTTTGTATCCTAGTTGGATCATGTGAGAGATTAATGGAACATCCAATTTTGGGGGAGTGATGTGCTTTGTGCACCTCACAATCCTATAAATGTGTGTACATGAGGAATACCATCTAGTATTGATATTACAAGATTATCTAGTCGCTTGGTGGTATATCTCTCATGAGAAATTCAAATTCTAAAAATTCCATTGATTATCTCTTGTTGGTTCCTCTTATTGCCTTTTGTTAAAGTTCTTTTTGGTATCAAATTATGGGGGAGTAATATGTTATGTGCATCTTACAAGCCTAGAAAATGTGTACATTTGAGATATTGTCACCTAGAATTGATATTATAAATTATCTTGTTCCTAGGTGGCATGTTAGCTCTACAAGTGGCAATTTCCTTGTGTGTGTTGTGAAGATGATGTTGGATATCCTTATTATCTACCACCGGGAATTATTTCCAAATACTTCTTGTCTTTTGACAATTGGTAGTCACTTATGTGTGGTAGAATACATTGATCATCTTTACATTGGCTTTTGTTTTTATTTGCCTTTTCTCTTGCCAAGGTTTGTGTCAACTCCCGTTGTCTTCCATACCACTTGTGGATCTTGTTAATTTCTTGTTCTTGTCTAGTGTTTTCTAGATATAGTGAAAGTGGTGCTCCACCTTGTGCATTTTGTATTCAAAAGCAAATTCTCTATAGTGCACAACTCGTGGGGGAGCTATCCTATTTTCTTTAGAACACTCTTCTTGTGATCCTTATCAAGTGTGTGTGTTGGTGGAAGGCAAGCCGTTTTCCTTTGGTACCTTGTGCCATCATGAAACTTTGTTGAGAGCTTGGTTTGTTTGGAACCATCCTCTCTTTGGGAGTTTGACATCTTTAATTTAGCGTGTATCAATGGATATCTCATTCCTTGATGTATATTTAATGATATCTTCCAAGTGATGATTTCTCCATTTGGTATCCGTTTCACTTGGCATTTCTTTGTCTTTTGGTTTCGGATTTCGAAAGTCTTGAGCATGCATGTTTACTTGATGTATTTTATTTGGCATGCTTTCTTTCTTTGACCCAATATATAGGGGAAACTCCACCAAGTCTCAAATTGGATGAGATGTGCATGATGTTTATTTTCATATCTATATGCACATATTTATGTGGAGTTTGTCCTATGTATTGGTGTTTCTAACTATGTGGTCCCAATGAGTTTGGGTACCGTTTAGTTTGTATTGTTCTTCTAGGAGCATTTGGAAATACATTGGATGCTCGGCTCACTCACAAGGAAGGTGTTGTCACCATGTGCATATTGGAGTCAAGCTAGGATGATCAATGAACTACTATCTACCTTCAATTGGTATCTACTACATCCTTCCAATGATATCTCGGTAACAAGTATCTATTCATGATTTCCTCTCTTGCATTCAACCTTGTGTAGGTTACATCTTGGCATGATATTCATTTCATATCTTGTGATTCTTGTTTCCTTTCTCAAAGCATCCCAACGATGATCTCTTGTTGCTAGTTGTGATGTCTTTGATGGATGTGTGTTTGGAATTCATTTATATACAATAAGACCATATCTAGCCAAGTGCTATGCTTTCAAGCAAATATCTTATTGGTATATTTATGACTTCCTTGTGGATATCTTGTTCCTTCGTGTTGTAAGTATTTCGGGTGTACATCCTTCTTTGTAGATATATATATATCATCATGATTTCGTCTACATAGAACCTTATACACTTGAGAGAAATTACATCTCTAGTTGATATCCTTTCTTTCACGTCCACCTTGTCTTTCTTATGTTATTTCTTTGGTGGCTCCGTGAAAGCTTTTGCCTTGAGTGTGTGTCCTCTATCGTTGCATCTTGATGCACTCTTGTGTGGTGAAGATTATTTTCCTCATGCTTATCTTTACGAGGCTTTTGCCATCTTAATTGGCATCCCTCGTCTTGATGAGGCTTTCATCTTCTATCTTCACCACAGGTCGTCACAAGCATAAGTTCTTTATATGCTTATTAGTAAGCTTGTGAACCCATTTGCTAGTTGTGTGTGGGAATGATAGGCCTTGCACCGTGTGCCTCATTCTTTCAAGACTATGTTGATGCTTAATGCTCACCCTAATTTTAGTCTTCTTAAGTGCTTCGCCATGACTCACACACATCATTTTGGTTGAGCCTATTCTTAAGTTGCCTCTTTTACATGTTGCTCAACCATGTGCTTGTTGCAAGTGCTAGGCTTTGTTTCCCATATGCTCACTTGCACTGGATGTGAGTTTCTATTGATTCTGGGGGAGCTATGATCCTATTTTGTGCACTTTGTATTCAAATACAAAAATTCTTATGTGTGCACAAATCATGGGGAGCTTCTCTAGTTTCTTTAGAACACTCCTTCGCGCTTATCATAATATCTTTATTCTTGTGGCATGTAGGATCATTGGTCTAGTTGGTTCAATTGATATCCGTTGATTGCTTGCTTCAATTGGTATCTTCTGATTGCTTGTGTCTCTCTTTGTTATGTCTTTGTGTCATATCTTTTTGTTGCAATCTTTGGGCCTCAATATAGTTTGTCTTCCTCCAAGTATTGGCAGTTGGATATGTGTATTGCATTCCACTCTCTTGTTGAGAAATACACAATTTATGGAGGAACACCTTTTATTTTGGCCTTCTTAGCTTTTCACCCATTTTGGCAATCGATGCCAATGGGGGAGGAGTTTCAGAGAGTTTTGTGGAGAAGTCTTCTGAGTTTTCTCCTTGCTTTGGTTTTGGTTCCTAAGCATTTGCATCTCATTCTCATGCATTGTTGCATTGCATGGTGATGCATAATTCCTTGTATAAACTCTCTTGAAAGTGATTGTCAGCAATTACCAAAATGGGGGAGATTGAAAGAACATGCGGTGCGCCCATGTTTGGTTTTGGTAATTGATGACAATCTCTATGGACTAATGGTTGTCTTGAGTTATATTTGAAGGATTTGTCCATAGGCTTTTCTTGAAGTCCATGTGTTGGTTTCAAGGAGTTTATGAGTTGACCAAGGTGCTATTAAGGAATTATCCAAAGATTGGTCATGCAGGTGTTGAGCTTATTGCAAGCATGTCTTGAAGAAGAAGGTTGTGTGATCATTCATGTTTACCTTCAATACATCATCCAAATGAAGAGAGTTGCAAAGATTCAAGGTTGATCAAGACTAAGTCAATAGTGAGTCAAGTTGATTAACTCACAAAGCGTAGAAGATGTACCGAGAGGGATCAAGTGATCCCATGGTATGGTAAGCATTGTCCATTGCACTTTGTGTACTAACCCATGGTCTATGTGAGAGTTCTATGTGGGGTTAGGTACGTATCCATGGGCTTGCATCAAGAAGAAGATATCATACAACCCATGGAAAGGATGACATCAAGTGGTGATCGTCATCAAGATTGTCGTGTGCAAGTTCAAGTGGAGCATCATGAAGAGATCAAGTGCTTGAATCTTGTCATCCATTGTGGTGTCAATGGACTTGTGAAGATGAGCCGAAGAGTGGCTCACCCATAGTGGACTACGGGGGAGCAATCATCTAGTCTTCATCGAGCCAACGCAATCAAGAAAGGTGGTCCAACTTGAGGGAGTGAAGATCGTCATCATCTAGCTCAAGTGGACCATGTGCAAGGCAAAGGTTTGCCCTTGATAGGTTTTCTATTTTACCGGTCTCATGGTAGTTGTGGGACACCGGGTTATAGGATCGATTGCCGTACTATCAAGGGGGGCTCTCGATGAGTTGCTTGATCGTATCGTTCGTAGAGAGCTCAAACCATTGCATCCTTGCATCATGTTTATTGGTTATTGTTTGATTCTCTTTGTGAGTCTTAGAGCTTATGGTCATCTTGATGACAAGCTTGAGTTCATCGAAAACGGAGTTTGCATGCATCTTCTATGATGTTTTCGGTGTTGGAGGTTTTACCGGTCTTCTCCGAGGAAAGGCTCTCACCAGTTTCTTTTGGGCCTTTTCTCATTTTCTTATTATTGGTATTTCTTTCAAGATTGTGTTAGCCCTTGTCACTAGCTTTCCAACAAACTTGGTTTCATCGAATTTGGAGTCCGTTTGCAAAAGTTGTGGCAGTTTTGGTGTTCTGAAAAGGCTGCAGCGATACTACCGCGAATTGGAGCGGATGTAATTTTTTACTACCGCTCCAGAGCGGTACTACCGCGGCTCCTAGAGCGGTAGTACCGCTCCGGACAAAAAACTCGTCCCAAGTCCTGCGGAGGTAGGTACGGAAGTATATTTTTTGTACCGCAAGCGTAGTACCGCGATCCCTAGCGGTAGTACCGTGAGGACGAGCGGTAGTACCGCTCTGTGCGGGTTGTGAGCATAACGGTTGGATTTTCCCCCACCTATAAAAGGGGGTCTTCTTCCCCATTGAACTTAAACCTTTGAGCTCGTGTTCTTCCCCCATTGTTGACCTTCTTTGAGCTTGCTAACTCTCAATCCCTCCATGGATTCTTGCTAGTTTTTGAGGGAAAAGAGAGAGGAGATCTAGATCCACGTTTCCACCAATCACTTTCTCCTCTAAGTGAGGGGAACCCCTTGGATCTAGATCTTGGAGTTCTTCGTGTTCTTCTTTCGTTCTTCCTCTCATTTTCCTCCCTAGCATTAGTTGCTTCGGTGGGATTTGCAAGAGAAGGACTTGGGCACTCCGTGTGCCCTTGCCATTGCATTTGGTGCATCGGTTTGAGTTCTCCACGTGATACGTGGAAGTTACAAGTTGAGAAGCTTATTACTCTTGGGTGCTTGGTGCCCTTGAGCTTGTTCCTCTTGGGTGCTTGGGCGCCCTAGACGGTTGGTGGTGTTCGGAGCTCAATCATTGTGGTGTAAAGCTCCGGGCAAGCGTCGGGGTCTCCAATTAGGTTGTGGAGATCGCCCCGAGCAATTTGACGGGTTTCGGTGACTGCCCCCAAGGGTTGCCAAAGTGTACGGGTTCGGTGACCACCCCCAAGGGTCGCCATTTGTACAGGTTCGGTGACCGCCCTCAAGGGTCCCTTACTGGAATCACGGCATCTTGCATTGTGCGAGGGCGTGAGGAGATTACGGTGGCCCTAGTGGCTTCTTGGGGAGCATTGTGCCTCCACACCGCTCCAAACGGAGATTAGCATCCGCAAGGGTGTGAACTTCGGGATACATCGTCGTCTCCGCGTGCCTCGGTTATCTCTTACCCGAGCTCTTTACTTATGCACTTTACTTTGTGATAGCCATATTGTTTCTTGTCATATATCTTGCTATCACCTAAGTAGTTTTTCTTGCTTAGCATAAGTCGTTGGTGCACATAGGTGAGCCTAGTTGTTGTAGGTTTTGTGCTTGACAAATTAACCGCTAGGTTTATTCTGCATTTGTTCAAGCCTCAACCGTAATTATTTTAAAGCGCCTATTCACCGCCCCCCCCCCTCTAGGTGACATCCACGATCTTTCAGTACCACTGTTGGTCAAAGTAGCCGCGTGTGTTGAACTTTTGTGCCATGAATGGCATGATCATGGGTAGTAATAGAGACGCTGAACTTTTATGCCATCAATGTCAGCTTTGTTGTCGAGACACTATCGCCATAAACACAACAAACTGACATGGTATATATTAAAACCACACTCCAACGATAAGATACATGGTCCCCCACCTTTTGGCGATGAAGAAATAGCTAAAGACAAAAACAAAAGGAAACATATTTGAAGCAAGGTTGAAAAAACTCCCCTCCACTGGCTAGGATTAGGACATGTACAACAATATCTACTTCATTGTTTGTTAAAGTTATCACAAATGGACTTAAGTGATGTGGAGTAAAGAGAGCAAAGAGAGATATGTTGTATGTTTACATACAACTTAGATGGTGATTGTGTTATTGTACATGTACCGATGTTTTTGCTATCGCACATGCCCTTATGGTATCAGACCTCCTACTTGGTTAACCCCCTTGGAGCACTCCATCAATTCCCCGGCATTTTGGCACCTAGGAGCATATGCTCCTATTTTTAAAGATGTGTTTTAAATGCACTTTGAAATGTTGCAAAATTTGGTAAAATGTTTTAGGCGTACATCTTGACATTCTACGTACTCACAAAGTCGTTTCGTGAAAAACGGATAATTTTTCTGTCGCATGTGAAAAAGATAAAATTTGATGTTAAAAAGGGCTTTTCACTAGACATCTTTTTGTCTTTTTACACAAACCACAAAAAAATGTCGATTTTGCGTGAAACTTGGCACACACACATAGAATATCGAGATGTACACGCCAATTTTTTGTTCGGCATTTTTTGACATTTTGAAATATTTTTTCAATAGCAGGAGCATATGCTCCCATGTGCCAAGGTGCATTTCCTAATAAATCATCCCAAACAATATGTTATTAGGCACGCCAATAACAATGCAGATCCCAATAAACACATCATGTTTTTTCGTTGTCTCTACATTTACATATGAAGGCATACACATGTCCATTTTACCATCATAATAATTCAAATAATTATATTTCAAACACACAATAATCCAATGTCATTTCAAATCCACATGTTATGAAACTTAAATGCAAACCCAAACGTAAACATGTAGAAGTTTATTGTCCCTGGAGCTCCCACAAGAGTTCAACAAGGCCATCACGAAGCTGTTCAAGTGGTCTTAGAAGCAATCTATGCACTTGTTGTTTTTCTCTAAGGATTGACAAATTGTATATAAAATTTTCCATCATTCTTATAGTGGAAGTCTTCCTACTGGTCTCGCTCATCCTCAATTATCATGTTTTGCATGACCACACACGTTGACATGATGGACACACATGACTTTGGTCCAAGTATCATGTAAGACCTCGAATAATGGCAAACTGAGCTTGCATTACTCCCAAATGCCCGTGTGACACCCTTTCTACATGCTTCTTGACGCCTGGCAAAGTGAACTCTTTTGTCATTTAGGGTTTGATGTTCGACTTTACAAACGTAGACCAAGGAGGATATATGCCAATAACAATATAGTAACCCATGTTGCATTGATGGGCATTGATTTGAAAGTCACCGGTGGTGTCTTCCCTGATAGTTAGGCTTGCAAACAAAGAGCTTTGCAAGACATCTAGGTCATTGTGAGATCATGGCAAACCAAAATGTGATTACCAAATCAATGGATCATCTGATACTACTTCAAGAATTATGGTTGGTTGCATCACGATAATGGCCTTTGAAATGCCCATGCCATGCTCTAGGGCATTTCTCCCACCTCCAGTGCATACAATCGATGCTTCCAAGCATACATGGAGAGGCTTTTGATGCACCCACCTACAAAATCCTTATTTTCTACTTCAACCTTCATAAATTTCTTCACTCTTTACGGTTATGCTCTATGCAATTCCAATCCAGTCATCATCAGAATCAGTTGGACAATTATATACAAACATACACACCAACACTGCAAATTGCTCTGAAGCACTATGGCAAGTTAACAAGTTGTGTTCCCTCGACATTCAAAACCTTCTCCAAAAGTCAGATAGACCAATGGAGCTCATCCAATTACAATGGCGTTCGACAACTCCACCCCGGGAGACATACACTGAAGAGGGGGTGCTCATCCAATAACAATGGCATTCGACAACTCCACCCCAGGAAGGGGAGGGGAAGGGGGTGGGTCTTCACAGTGAACCAGAGACGGATGTGACTGAGCATGAGCTGGAATTTCCTGACACATGGTAGATGCAACCTGCAACTTGGGAATTATTGGGTGAGATGCAACTTCCCCTCTACACGGGGATGGGATAGGAGTTTTTTGTTCAGCTCCCGCATCATGGTTAGTTTTCTGAGGAAAGGTATCTGTTGAAGATGCTTAGCATGAAAAACTGGGACTGGAGAACTGTAGAATCATTTGCTTTGAGTTTGATTAGTACTAGTACTAAGCAAGCTTCAGTTTATGCCTCGGATGCTCAGAACCATACTCTGAATTTGGATATGTTGGGCCTACTGCACCTGGATTTAGCGCATCTTGAGCACCCGTTTACGGCTGATGAAGTGGAGAAGGTGATCAAGAGCATGCCCCTGGATAAAGCTCCGGGACCGGACGGGTTTGCCGAAAGGTTTTATGCAACATGTTGGAGCATTATAAAGGAGGATTTTATGAAGGCAATGGACAACTTCTACAAGGGGGGTATCAGAGATTTGGCCGCAATCAATAAGTCTCTCGTCTCGCTCTTGCCCAGGAAGGAGGGAGCACTGGAGGTGGGCGATTTCCGACCAATAAACCTTGTTCATAGGTGGGTGAAAGGATCGATATAGTTGACTAGAGGGGGGTGAATAGGCAACTAACAATTTTTAACTTTTTTTACCAAATTAAACTTTGCATCAAAGTAGGTTGTCTAGATATACAACCAGGTGAGCAACCTATATGATGCAACAACAATAAGCACACAAGCAACCAAAGGATATAACACAATATAGCTTGCACAAGTAAAGGTGGGAGATAACCAAAAGTGGAACCGTTGGAGACGAGGATGTGTTACCGAAGTTCCTTCCCTTTGAAGGGAAGTACGTCTCCGTTGGAGCGGTGTGGAGGCACAATGCTCCCCAAGAAGCCACTAGGGCCACCGTATTCTCCTCATGCCCTCACGCAATGCGAGATGCCGTGATTCCACTATTGGTGCCCTTGAAGGCGGCGAACGAACCTTTACAAGCAAGGTTGGGGCAATCTCCACAACTTAATTGAAGGCTCCCAACGACACCACAAAGCCTCACCACAATGGACTATGGCTCCGCGGTGACCTCAACAGTCTAGGGTGCTCAAACACCCAAGAGTAACAAAATCCGCAATGGATTAGTGGGGGGAATCAAATTTCTCTTGGTGGAAGTGTAGATCGAGGCCTTCTCAACCAATCCCTAGAGAATCAACAAGTTTGATTGGCTAGGGAGAGAGATCGGGCGAAAATGGAGCTTAGAGCATCAATGGAGCTTGGGAAGGAAGAGGTAGGTCAACTTGGAGAAGAAGACCTCCTTTTATAAGGGGGAAACAATCCAACCGTTACCCCCCCCCTAAATCAGCCCCGCAAAGAGCGGTACTACCGCTCCCCTTCGCGGTACTGCTGTGCAGACAGGGAAGGCCAAAGGCAGAGCAGGATTCGGACCCAGGGCGGTACTAGCAGCGGTGGTAGGGGCGGTACTACCGCTTGAGAGTGGTACTACCGCCTCTACTGCCGTTGCCAGTGCCGCAAAACCCGACACGAGAGGTGACACCCACGAATGAAGGCGGTAGGAGAACAGACCAGCAGCGGTACTACGGCTGAGAGCCCTCAGGCGGTACTACCGTTGCGTAGCGGTACTGCCGCATGTGGCTCTTGAGCGGTACTACCGCTGGGACCAAAAAAACTTGGGAATCAAGGAGGGATCCTCCATCGAAGTGGGAAGGCTCTGTGGGTGCAAAGGGGATGTGTACGTGTTGATTCCACCCTAGCCTTACCAATGCGGACCCCCTCTTGATAGTACGGTGACTCCTACGAAACAAGTCCACCAAAACTGAAACGAAAGAGCTACACCGTCTTCGCTTGAAACTCCGAGGGGAAGGAATCGTCTCGTGCCAAAGGATGAATCTCTGAAATACTCGATGCACACGATTAGTCTGCAAAAGCGTTGTCATCAATCACCAAAACTACATAGAGAGAGACATGCCTTAAAAATCTCCCCCTTTTTATGGATTGATGACAACCCGGGATTTGCACAAAGGTAGGACATGAAAGTAAAATGAATCCCAGAACCACAAAATATAGACGGGCTCCCCCTGAATGTGTGCACCTAATTATATAAGCCTATGGAATGCAAGGCACACACAATAGCATCAACACTCCCCCTATATTTTATAGTCCGATAACAGCAACAAGTAAAGGTACATATATTTAGGATGCAGAAGGGTAGGTGTGAGCAAGGTAAATAACATGATAAGCATGCTCGACAGACATAGATAATAAGGGATAAGGTAGCATATGTCTCACACCATATGAACGGGAGGTCTGACAAGCACAAACCAAACCAAGGCAAAGGACGAGAAAAGAGTTTGCGAAAAAAGACAAAGCAAACAAGCCACACAAACACACGCTCGCAACTCGACAACGACAAATCCCTAGACTCTCTCCCCCTTTGGCATCGAGACACCAAAAAGGCAGAGAGCGCTGCTACAGCTCCAGGTGATAGCCAACTGAGGATCTCTAGCATCACATCCCAGCGGGATCGTCTGCACCACCGTCATCGGTAGGAAACTGCTCGGTGTCTGAATCGGTCCACGGGTAGTGCTGCTGAACCCACTCCTCATCGGAGATCTTTCCCTCAGATCCGCTGGCAACTGTTGCACCCAACTGACGCATGAGCTCCTTGTTACGGCTCCAGGCCTTCTTCTCAGAAACATGAGCCATATACTGTCCATGAGACTCCATGCAGAAGAGTTTCTTCATCTTGCGCTTGATCTTCTTTGCCCATGAGGGCTCCACTCCAGAGGGCTCATAATCCGCATCATCGTCAGCATCAACCTCACCCCCTGTCTCCATGTCAGCAGCTCCAAATGGAATCCCAAACTTAGGAGCCGGGGTGCCCCAGTTCTCCTTCTTCCTCAGACGCTTGATCTCATGAGAGACTAACTCTCCCGCCTCCAGCATAACATTAGGATAAACGCGCGCCCACACCTTCTCAATTAGCAACATGATGAATGGACCATAGATAGGGTACTTACGCTCCGAGATGGCTGAGAGTAGTTCAGACCACATGACATGAGAGATATCCAAGGATTCTCCAGTGTTTTCCTCCTTCTCACGCTGGCATAAGAGAAGCATGTCCACAAGAAATGAGTGAACCATATCCAAGTTGCCAATACGAGGGAAGAGAGTCTCTCAGAAGATGCGGTGAAGGATGTCCAGATACGCAGGCAACTCATAGATCTCCTTCTGAGTCACGGGGTGAATCTTCAAAGTACAGTAGGGCCAGAGAGCTTGCTTGTGAGTGGAAGTTGCATTGCGGTGAGGGCGAAAGCCGACGGGGTTCTCTAGACCTTGATCTTCTACCCCAAGAAACTCCATGAAGGCCTTCCACTTGACAGAAAGCAACTTGCCATTTTTCATCCAAGTCAGAGTCCTTTCCTCATCAGTTCCAAGATGGACCGTGGCATAAAATTGAGCCACCAAATCAGCATCAAAGTCCTTGTTGAATTGCATGATCCTGAGGATGTTAAGATGAGAACACATCTGAAGAGCTTCGCCAAAGTAAGCAGGATCCTTCTCCATAACATCAATGTCGATGGAGCGAACATCAACATAGAGATTCTTCTTGGATTTGATCACATCAAAGTAGATGGCAAACTGAAAGCGGTTCCAGAACGGGCTGTTGACCAAAGTGGGTTATTGATCTTCCGCATAGGGGTTGGGGCGACGCCTTTCCCGGAACTCCTTGGCATTCATCTCTGTCATAGTCTTGCCCCTACGCTTCGGCTTGTTTGCAATAGACTTCTTGTGCTGAGAAGGAGGTTGAGCACTTGAGGACGCAGCCACTGTCTCAGAGGTGCGATAGCATTTTGAAGTTGAATGCCCGGGGTTGACACGGCGGACATGCTGCTCAGAAGGGCATCACTTGGAACCAAACACACGGACAGAAGAAACAACACAAAATAAAGAGCATAAGCCAACAACTAAAACAACATGGATCAAAATTTGGTGTGAGTATGATGGAAGTGGGCATCCAACGGTAGTACCGTGATCATGAAGTGGCAGTACCACCTGAGCGGTAGTACTGCTCCGAGGGAGCGGTAGTACAGCTCCAGGCGGGGGAACGGCGGTTCCCTACTGCCATGGACAGATCCGGCACTACCGGGATGCCAAATTCAAAAATACTCCTACCAAATACCACTCCAAACAGTCTAGACGCCATCTCCATCCTACTCAAGCCTCGATTTAGCCAAAAATCGAGAAAAGCGACGCCTATTGCCCCTAAAGACTAAATTTGAAACCTAGGCACAAAGAGAACGGGAATGGGGGCACTACCGGCATCCATGGCAAGAGAACAAGGTGGGGATCGACTCCACCGAAGGAAATGGAGAGGGATGGCTCGGAGAAGGCGGACCGCCGGAGCCCTCCCATGGCGAGACAGCACTGGTGAGACGAAGAGGACGAGTGGGTTGTGCGAATGGGTATGGGGGAGAAAGACAACTCCCCCTGCCCTGACATAACCCCCAAGGCCCGCCCCGCAGCGATAGTACCGCTGGGGTAGGCGGTAGTACTGCTTGATGATCATCAGCGGTAGTACCGCGCACTTCTAGCGGTAGTACCGCTCAGCCATGAAAACAAGGACTAGACACAAAAAGGCTTAGCTCACGGAGGAAAAAGAACCGACTAGAAGGGAGAGCAAACACACAAGCAGAAAAACACCAAAGAGAAGACAAGAAACACACTCCTCTCCAAGAGAGGGAGGTGGCCAAGGCCACCTATGTTTGAGTCAGGAGGTATGGCACCGCGAAGATTTTAACCTTGGGCCCATGACCAGAACTCATCTTTGAAGCACAAGTACCATAAAAATGGCTAATGTGAAAGACTTTATCAATTTATGCATAATGGGGGGAGGGAGAGTTCATTGAGAGAACAACACTCCCCCTATGTCCATGCCTACATCTAAACAAGATATCAAGTTGAGTATGGTGGGGTGTGCAAGAGTTCAAGCTACATTGCTCGAATCAATGATATTTAGCTCATGCCTTAACTCACGAAATCTTGCTTCATCCAAGGGCTTCGTGAAAATATCTGCAAGGTTATCATGAGTGTTGACATACTTGAGCTTGATCTCCCCTCGCCTAATGTGATCCCAGATGAAGTGATACTGAATATCAATATGCTTCGTCTTAAAGTATTGCACCGGGTTGAGAGAGATCTTGATGGGACTTTCATTATCACACCAAAGAGGCACTTCTTCACAAATGACACTATAATCCTTCAAAGTTTGCCTCATCATAGAAGTTGAGCACAACAACTACCGGCAGCCACATACTCCGCTTCGGTGGACGAGAGAGACACACAACTTTGCTTCTTAGAAGACCAATTTACCAAACAGCAACCAAGAAATTGGCACCCTCCAGAGGTGGACTTCCTATCCACTCTGTCTCCTGCCCAATCTGAGTCTGAATAGCCCAAAAGTTCAAAGTTGGCTCCTCTTGGGTACCACAAGCCAAATTTTGGGGTATGAGCTAAATATCGAAAGATTCGCTTGACCACCACATAGTGACTTTACTTGGGTGCGGCTTGAAACCGTGCACAAATTCCCACACTCAACATGATATCCGGTCTAGATGCACAAAGGTAAAGCAAGGAGCCAATCATGGAGCGATATACCTTTTGATCCACCGCTTTAACATTGGGATCTATGTCAAGTTGGCATTTGACAGGCATTGGAGTGGAGGCCGGCTTGACATTATTTAGCTTGAATCTCTTGAGCATGTCTTGAGTGTATTTTGCTTGGTTGATGAAGGTGCCTTCTCTTCCTTGTTTGATTTCAAACCCGAGAAAGAACTTCAACTCTCCCATCATGGACATCTTGAACTCTAAGGTCATGAGAGCGGCAAATTCCTCATTGAAAGCTTTGTTAGGGGAACCAAAGATAATATCATCAACATATAGTTGGCATACAAACAACTCCCCTTTGACCTTCTTAGTAAAAAGAGTGGGGTCGTTTTTCCCAATTTCAAACCCACGATCTTGCAACAACTTGGTAAGATGCTCATACCATGCACGTGGGGCTTGTTTAAGGCCATAGAGTGCCTTGTCGAGTTGGTACACATGATCGGGGAAATAGGGATCCTCGAACCCCGGGGGTTGTTTGACATACACCAACTCATTAATTGGACCATTAAGAAAAGCACTCTTCACATCCATTTGTTGCAACTTGAAGTTATGATGAGAAGCATAAGCAATCAACAAACGAATAGATTCAAGGCGAGCAACGGGAGCAAAGGTTTCACCGTAGTCTATACCCTCGACTTGGGAGTAGCCTTGTGCTACCAAACGAGCCTTGTTGCGAACAATGATCCCATGAGCATCTTGCTTGTTCTTGAATATCCACTTGGTTACAATGGTATTATGATTCCCCATTGTCCTTGACAGCAATCTCCACACCTGGTTGTGCTCGAAGTTGTTGAGTTCTTCATGCATGGCATTGAGCCAATCCGGATCCTCGAGCGCCTCATAGACCTTTTGGGGTTCGACACAAGAAACAAACGCGTGATGTTCACAATAGTTTGCTAACTGTCTACGAGTGCTTACCCCCTTTCTTAGGCTTCCAAGCACATTCTTCATGAGATGACCTTTGGTTGTGAGCTTGGATGCAATCTTAGCGGCACGACGCTCCAATTCCTCCTTAGGAGAGCGATGAGGAGTGGAAACTTGATCATCTTGAGCGCCGTCATGAGCTTGTTCTTGATCTTGAGCTTGCTCTTGATCTTGAACTTGCTCGGAAGGGAGACTCGATCTTGGGCATCACTTGGTGGCTCACCACCACCTTGAGGTTGATCTTGCCCTTGATCTTGTTCACTTGGTTGAGGGCCTTCACTTTGTTCTTCGGAAGCGTGTGGGTCTTGGCTTGGTGATGGCTCCACTTGAGTGGAGCATTTTTCTTCTCCTTCGGCCACAAGGGGTTCGTCAATGGGTAGGATATGACCAACATCCATTCTTCTTATGGCTTGGGGAGGAATTTCATCACCTACATCACAAGTACCACTTTGCTCCACTTGGGAGTCGTTATTCTCGTCAAACTCCACGTTACACGTCTCATCAATGAGTCCCGTGGACTTGTTGAGGACACGGTAAGCATGAGAGTTTGTAGCATAGCCAACAAATATGCCCTCATGAGCTCTAGCCTCAAATTTAGACAAACGAACACCTTTCTTGAGAATGAAACACTTACAACCGAACACCCGGAAGTACTTGAGGTTGGGCTTGTTACCGGTGAGTATTTCATATGGAGTCTTGTTCAACCCTTTGCGGAGATAGAGCCGATTGGATGCATGACATGCGGTGTTGATGGCTTCGGCCCAAAAGTTGTAAGGAGACTTGAACTCCGCCATCATGGTCCTTGCCGCATCCATCAACGTCCGGTTCTTCCTCTCCGCTACACCATTTTGTTGAGGGGTGTATGGTGCGGAATATTGATGCTTGATCCCCTCATCACTAAGAAACTCATCCAAGGTGTGGTTCTTGAACTCGATGCCATTGTCACTTCTTATTGTCAAGATCTTTGCATTGTGTTGACGTTGAGCTTCATTTGCAAAGTCGATGACAGTTTGTTGAGTTTCACTCTTCCTCTTGAAGAAATATACCCAGGTGTACCTTGAGTAATCATCGACAATCCCCAAGCAATACTTTCTACCCCTAAGCTATCAAAGGATGGAGGCCCAAATAGATCCATGTGAAGAAGCTCCAAGGGTCTCTTCGAGTAGATGATAGTCGTGTGAGGGTGAGCCTTCTCATGTAGCTTTCCTTCGATACACGCACTGCAAGCACGATCTTTGGCAAGGCTAACGTTTGTTAGTCCACAGACATGGTCCCCCTTGAGAAGACTTTGCAAAGATCTCATATTGACATGGGCTAAACGGCGATGCCAAAGCCACCCCACATCAACTTTAGCCATTAGGCATGTCATGGTCTTAGTGGGTCCTCCGAAAAGTTAATCACATAAAGACCATTCTCGACATGCCCAACAAAGGCTACTTTAAGAGTCTTGCTCCACAAGAGGGCCACGGTATCAATATCAAAGAATGTGGCAAAGCCCATGAGTGCAAGTTGACGAAGGGAAAGTAAATTGTATGCAAGGGACTCAACAAGCATGACTTTCTCGATCCTGGGATCATGAGAAATGACAACCTTGCCAAGACCCAATACCTTGGAAGACGGGGCATCACCCCACTCGACATTGGTGGGCATAGATGGGATCTTGTGCACGTCCACCACCAAGTCCTTGCTTCTGGTCATATGATTTGTGGCTCCACTATTGAGCAACCATGATCCCCCACCGGAAGCAAACACCTACAAGAGATCAATGCTTGGTTTTAGGTACCCATTTTGTAATGGGTGCTTTGATGTTAGTAACAAGGGTCTTAGGAACCCAAATAGACCATTCAATGTACTCATAAGGAGAACCAACAAATTTAGCATAAACATGCCCATCACTAACGCGACACAACACATAGGAAGGGTTAAAGTTGCCGGCTTTGTTGGAAGGGGTGGCATTGCCCTTTTTGACATCACCACCCTTCACATTGTTCTTCTTCCCCTTAGAAGCACCCTCTCCCTCCTTCACAAAAGTTTACATGAGAGGAGGAGGTCGTTTGGCCTTGTCATTCTTCGCCTTGTTCTTGGACTTGGGTGCGAACCCAATTCCCTCCTTGGCCACAACTTCCTTTTGATTGCTCAAAAGGTCATTGAGATTTTTCTCACCTTGTATGCAAGACACAAGGCCTTTCTCAAGTTTCTCCTTCAACTTGTCATTTTCCTCCACAAGATGCACATGCTCACAACACAGGTTAGTAGCATTTGCGTTATCAATTAAGACCATATGAGGAAAAGTGGCTTTCTACTTGGTTAGCTTCACTTGGACTTGATCATGAGACTCCTTGAGGCTAGCATGAGCACCCTTCAAGGCCTTTTGAGCCTTGTCAAGTATATCAAACTCCTCTTTGAGTCTAGCATGGTCAACCCCAAGTTTAGCCTTCTCGGAATCGAGCACACGAGATACAACAAGAGCATGATCAAGATCTTTCTTTAATTTAGCATGGTCATCTTTGTGTGACTCCTCAAGAGCCAAATGATGAACACGCTCTTCCTCAAGCATTAGAGAGATCCGATATCTCATCGGCATAGTCACGACTATGACCTTCCATCTTAGATATGGTTTCTTCATGAGCCTCGATCATGTCATTGGCTTCACCAAGTTGTTCCAAGAGAGCAACGAAGTGCTTCTTGGATTTTGCCTTGAGCTTACTCATAAAAGACTCAGATTCATTTACTTCCTCATTAGACCCCTCACTTTAATCAATGCAATCCATCAACGAAGGATTAGTAATGATGGTATTTTTGATGTTGGGGTTACCTTGTTGGTGGCTTTGTCCATGAGGCACTTGGCGGTGATGTTCTTGTTGGGTGAATCGAAGAGATACACCCGTGGAGTTGTGGCAATGGTAACGGAGGCCATGGCCATGGCTTCACCATCTTCATCATCATCTTCTTCTTCATTGTACTCTTCTTGTGCCACCAACCCTTTGGTCGGAGTCTTCTTGGTGAAGTTGTTCTTGTTTGTGAAGGACTTGGCTTTGTCTTTTCGGATGAGCTTGCCACCATTGTCTTCCCGCTTCTCGTAAGGGCACTCCGCAACAAAATGGCTCACATTGCCACAATTGTAGCATGTTCTCACATGTTGCTTGCCCTTGAAGCCACTCGAGTTGCTCTTGTTGAAATTGGGCCTTGAGTTCTTCTTGCTCCAAAATTGCCTTGACGCGAGAGCCATGTGCTCATGATAATCATATTTCGTGTCTTCAGGGTTGCTCTCCTCATCTTCTTCTTCATCCTCCTCTTCCACACTAGCCTTGGTCTTCAAGGCAAGGTTGGGCTTCTTTGCTCTTTGAGAACGCAACACCGCATTGTCGGCGATCTTGTCCAAGATCTTCATCGCCACAAACTCATCCAACACTTTGCTTGAGGTCAAGGTGTGGAAGTCCGGCCTTTGATGGATGACGGATGACATGGCCTTGTGGTAAGGCATCATGGCCTTGAGGAACTTGCGCTTGATCCAATTGTCATCCGTATCCTTGCTCCCATGATCTCAGAGTGAGACCGCGAGAGTGGTTATTCTCCGATAAAGCTCGCGAGGTTCTTCATCTTCATTCATTGCAAACTCATTGGCTTCATCTTGCACCACTTCATAGTTGGAGCGTTGAATGCCTGCGCTTCCCTTGTAAATGGAAACAACATGGTGCCATGCTTCCTTGGCCATGGTGAATGGTCGGAGATGCGCAATATCTTCGGATGGAATTGCATCTTGAATGACAAAGAGAGCATTCTCGTTGAATTGATGGTCCGCGGCTTCTCTAGGGGTGAAGTTGCTTGGGTCATGCGGATAGAAGCCTTGCTCAATGATTCTCCAAAGATTAGTATTAACATGATTTAAATGACGTTTAAAGCGATAGACCCAAGAGTCAAAATCCTTATTTTTCACAATCTTAGGAGGATAACAGCACGATTTAAATGAGTGGAGGGGACCGGTCCTCCATAAGTAAGAGGAGGTTCAACATGGGCAAAGATGTCGCTACCATTTCTACCACTAGATAAAGGAACTTTAACACTAGAAGCTTCCCCCTTATCGGAGTTGGCATCCGCCACCTTGTTAGTGGGAGCGGCCACTTCCAAAGGTGCAGTGGATAATTCAAGACCATCAAGGAACTCTTTGAACATGCCTTTGACCTCGGTCGTCATGGAGGTTTTCAATGTGTCCAAAGCCACATTGAATTCCTCACATGAGACCGGGGATCCCCCATCGGACGTAGATGAAGAAGGATTCACATCGGGGTGCTCCTCCTCACCGTCTATGGTGTCAACCATACTCTTAGGACGGTAAAGCCCTTAATTAAGAGACGAGGCTTTGATACCAATTGAAAGGATCGATATAGTTGACTAGAGGGGGGTGAATAGGCAACTAACAATTTTTAACTTTTCTTTACCAAATTGAACTTTGCATCAAAGTAGGTTGTCTAGATATGCAACTAGGTGAGCAACCTATATGATGCAACAACAATAGGCACACAAGCAAGCAAAGGATATAACACAATATAGCTTGCACAAGTAAAGGTGAGAGATAACCAAAAGTGGAACCGATGGAGACGAGGATGTGTTACCAAAGTTCCTTCCCTTTGAAGGGAAGTACGTCTCCGTTGGAGCGGTGTGGAGGCACAATGCTCCCCAAGAAGCCACTAGGGCCACCGTATTCTCCTCACGCCCTCACACAATGCGAGATGTCGTGATTCCACTATTGGTGCCTTTGAAGGCGGCGACCAAACCTTTACAAACAAGGTTGGGGCAATCTCCACAACTTAATTGGAGGCTCCCAACGACACCACGAAGCTTCGCCACAATGGACTATGGCTCCGCGGTGACCTCAACCGTCAAGGGTGCTCAAACACCCAAGAGTAACAAGATCCGCAAGGGATTAGTGGGGGGAATCAAATTTATCTTGGTGGAAGTGTAGATCGAGGCCTTCTCAACCAATCCATAGAGAATCAATAAGTTTGATTGGCTAGGGAGAGAGATCGGGCAAAAATGGAGCTTAGAGCATCAATGGAGCTTGGGAAGGAAGAGGTAGGTCAACTTGGAGAAAAAGACCTCCTTTTATAAGGGGGGAAACAATCCAACCGTTACCCCCCCCCCCCCCAATCAGCTCCGCAAAGAGTACCGCTCCCCTTCGCGGTACTGTCGTGCAGACAGGGCAGGCCAAAGGCGGAGCAGGATCCGGACCCAGGGCGGTACTAGCAGCGGTGGTAGGGGCGGTACTACCGCTTGAGAGCGGTACTACCGCTTGAGAGCGGTACTACCGCCTCTACTGCCGCTGCCAGTGCCGCAAAACCCGACACGAGAGGCGACACCCTCGAATCGAGGCGGTAGGAGAACAGACCAGCAGCGGTACTACGGCCGAGAGCCCTCAGGCGGTACTACCGCTGCGTAGCGGTACTGCCGTCTGTGGCTCTTGAGCGGTACTAGTGCTGGGGTCCGCGGTACTATCGCTGGGACCAAAAAAACTCGGGAAGCAAGGAGGGATCCTCCATCGAAGCGGGAAGGCTCTGTGGGTGCAAAGGGGGTGTGTACGTGTTGATTTCACCCTAGCCTTACCAATGCGGACCCCCTCTTGATAGTACGGTGACTCCTACGAAACAAGTCCACCAAAACTGGAACGAAAGAGTTACACCGTCTTCGCTTGAAACTCCGAGGGGAAGTAATCGTTTCGTGCCAAAGGATGAATCTCTGAAATACTCAATGCACATGATTAGTCCGCAAAAGTGTTTTCATCAATCACCAAAACTACATAGAGAGAGACATGCCTTAACAACGGGGCCATCAAGAACTTTGAGAAAGTGCTTGCTTGTCGGTTGGTGGAGGATCTACCCAAGCTGGTTGGCAACCATCAGAGTGTGTTTGTAAAGGGCAGATCATTACATGATAATTTCATGCTTGTGCAGAGCATGGCAAGACGGCTGCACGCCTTGAGGAATTCAACGGTGCTGCTCAAGCTTGACATATCAAAAGCCTTTGACTCCGTACAATGTCCTTTTCTAATTGAGGTTTTGCATCAGATGGGCTTCGGGCCGAGGTGGAGATCTTGGATATGTGGAATCCTTGCGACATCGACCACCGAGATCATGGTTAATGGTGATCCGGGCGACACGATATACAACTGTAAAGGGCTGGGGCAGGGCGACCCCATCTCCCCAATGCTTTTCATCCTAACTATGGAGCCCCTGCAAAGGATGTTCGAGGTAGCCATGGGTAGAGGAGTGCTGACACCTCTGGCGCGAGTAGGCATGAGGAAGCGCCTATCCGTCTTTGCAGACGCCGTGGTACTGTTTATCGGCCAAATCCAATGGATATTGAGGTCTGCAAGTGTATCTTTGAGCTATTTGGGGAGGCGGCAGGGCTAGAGAATCAACATGCACAAATCAGCAGCCCTACCTATCAGATGCTCCGAGGAAGAGATAGTTATGGCATGCAATGAGCTTTAGTGCCCCTTGGGATCGTTGCCAATAAAATACCATGGGCTACCACTATCGTTAAGGAAGCAATCAGCGACGCAGTTGCAGTACTTGGTTGATCATATGGCAAATAGATTGCCAAAGTGGAAGGCGGCACTTATGCCAAAGAGTGATCGACTAACTCTGGTGCAGTCCGTTTTATGCGCCATGCCTATCCATGCTATGATGGCCCTGGACCTCCCTATGAAAACTATCGCGGCAATGAACAAGATTTGTTGAGGCTTCTTGTGGTGCAGAAGAGCTGAAGCGAATGGCGGCAACTGTGCGGTTGCATTGGTCATGGTGTGTACGCCGAAGTGGGCAGGAGGATTGGGGCTGCCAAACCTAAGATGGATGAATGTCGCCATGCAAGCCCGTTGGCCGTGGCTCAAAAGGACCGATAAGTCAAGGCCTTGGAATGAGTTCCGAACCAAAGTCGCGGACGAAGCAAAAATGTTGTGCCAGGCTGCCATGAGGAGTACAGCGCGGTCGGGACAAACAACACTCTTTTGGAAGGACCGATGGTTAGATGGGCAAAGAATCTAGGAGATTGCAGCGCATGTATATGACCTAGTTCCACCTCGAACTCGCAAGATGAGAGTGGTCAGTACAACCATGGAGAACGGATCTTGGGCGATGGACTTCAACCCCAACTTTGGGCCAGACACCTTGCGTGAATTTCTATCACTTTGGCAAGCGGTTAATGCTTGGGATCCATCTGATGATGAGCCGGATGAGATAACATGGTCGTGGGAGGCAAATGGGCGGTTCTCGATGAGCTCTGCGTATGCTGCTAGATTTTGGGGATGGGAGGTACTCCCAATGGCGGACCTGACATGGAAGTCGCGTGCTCCTCTGCAATGCAGATTCTTTACCTAGTTGGCCATGAAAGACAGATGCTGGACCTCGGATCATCTTGCGCGAAGAGGTCTACCTCATCAAGGTTGCATGCCCTTTTTATGATCAAGAGGAAGAAACGATTAACCATATAATGCTCATGTGTGTGTTTGCTCGGACAATTTAGGCGGCAATTTGTGTTGCCTTGGGTACACCTGAATCCCCCCTCTACCCAAGACTCACTGGTGGAGTGGGCCATAGACATGTGTGTGTTTGCTCGGACAATTTAGGCGGCAATTTGTGTTGCCTGGATCCCCCCTCTACCCAAGACTCACTGGTGGAGTGGGCCATAGACAAGCAAGGATCAAACAGTGTGAGCACGAAGGATCTGCGAACCATCTTTGCGCTACTTGGTGGGAGTTATGGAAACATAGGGAATGCCATTGTCTTCAAGGGAGCGCGGCCTTCGATCGAGCAGTTGCTAAAAAAAATGTGTTATGAGGGTTTGGTTTGGTCCTCCGCTGGACTTTCTTTAGTAGGGTAGAGAGGTGGATGAGTGGTGAGGATTAGCATGTACTAATAACCCTGTAAACTTTCCCCTCAAAAAAAACCCTGTAAACTACGGTGTAGGTACTCCTTGCCTTTCTTTAATACTCCCTCCGTTCCTAAATAATTGTCTTTCTAGCCATCTCAAATGGTTACAACATACGGATGTATGTAGACATGTTTTAGAGTGTAGATTCACTCATTTTGCGTAGACATGTTTTAGAGTGTAGATTCACTCATTTTGCTTTGCTCCGTATGTAGTCACTTGTTGAAATCTCTAAAAAGACAATTATTTAGGAACGGAGGGAGTATATGATATGCGCTGGAGTTGTTCAACAAACCGGTCGCTGTACCAACAGTTCGGGGTTTGGGTTTCTACACGATGATTAAGATTACGACAAAAAGAGGGCCATCTCCTCGGGTGTGGATTCCAACTAGTAAACACATCGTGTATTTTTAGGCACCGGCATGGCTAACCTCTAGAGAAAATCCGCCAACATAGCATCAACCCAGATACATAACTAACCCAAATGATGACCAAAATTTTTGAGCTACTCTTCTCCAACTACAATAAAACCAGAAAATGCAGCAGAGAGTCGAACCACAAATAACCCAAACCAATTCATTCATAGAGATAGGGCGAATGAGCAAACCGGAATCTAAGTTCCAGCCACCACTCAGTTCCAATTCCAAAGGGTATTATAATAGAGATAGATAGATAGATAACAAAGTACTAGCAGCACCTCGAGCATTCGGTGTAAAAAACACACAAATCTGGATCAAACTTGTTTCACCCAACAGATATCTTGATGCCTATGTATGTGTATCTCAAACACCCAGAAGCACTAGATACCAAGTATCGCAGGTAGGCAACCACACACAGCTGCTTACTTGCCACCACCGATTTCCTTCACAGCGCAGATCTGTTCTTCACCCATGGCGGACATCACAGACAGGATCAGGTCCTTGCCATCAGCAAATCCAGTCTTGATCTGCATTTCACAGAGCAAAGAAACATCAAGAGAGTGCAACGGGGACATATGATGTGCCGCATAACAAGTTTCAACAGCTAGAGCACAGACCTGGCCAAGCAGAACATCATCAGTGGGAAGCTTCAGGTCATCCTTAGTGTTGCCACTCTCAGTTAGAAGGCTGACCTGTAGAAAGCCATCACAAAGTTAGAAATAGGAGTACCGCTTTGCAGATAAATGGAAATGGAAGGACAGATTGAAAATGAAACATACATATCCATCATCAGTTATGTCAATCAGCTGATAATCTTGGCGGTCAACATGGGGGACCTGAACAAATAACACAACAGAGAAGGCTAAATAAGATCTACTGAACGAATAACAAGAAACCAACAAAATGAAGCATCTCGACCTGAACAAATAACACAACAGAGAAGGCTAAATAAGATCTACTGAACGAATAACAAGAAACCAACAAAATGAAGCATCTCGGTGTAGCTTACGTCACAGTTGTGGGATGAAGGAACGATATCCTCAAGCTTCTTTCCATTAAAGATGTCAATGGCAACAAAGTGACACTTTGCGTGACCATGCTTCCCAGTCTTGGAGGTGGAGACCTCAACAACCTAGCACAAAGATTAAACCAAAATGATTCTTCAGAACATGCTGGACCACAAAGCAATTTCTGGTGGCAGGCAGGAATTATTGAGTTTGGAGCAGCAATTAGACAATCAGATGCGCATAGTAAAACAAAGCAACAACAACCCAACAGGAAACACTCGCATAATCAAATGAAACAATATCGGCAAGGGGAGTACCTAGAACTCATCTAGATGAGATATAATTTGGTCTCATTCACTTTGAAAACAAGAACAAATACAACCCACGTCAGCACACACGCATCTTATAGAATCACATCCAATGGCTATAAAAGGTGAATGAGAACAAATTATATCTCATCTAGATGAGTTGTAGCAAAACTGCAGCTTTAAACTGATACAAGAACAACTACTACTGAGTGGTAGTAGCTACATAACCAGAAATAGTTATAGTACTTAAATTAGCATCTGAAACTGAATAAATAGTATGCATCAGCAAACTATGAAAACTACAAACTATGCCGATTACTAATTAAACTGTGTTCGTAAATTCCCTGTAAAACGGACATAGACTTTAATTAGCACCTTGCCAAATCTAGCAGCGTTAAGATTTACTGAAACAGGATTCCTAAAATTAATTCAGGAGTGAGGACACAGTCGGAGCTAATGAAAAGATCCTAAGACATAGCGGTGGATATAGGAAATCAAGGTAAATTTGTAGCACCAACAGAAATCATGAACCCGTGTATATCCATCCGCATCTACAGCAAAGCATGGTACTTGGACTTGTAGATCTAACAACTTGCAAATCTGCACCCGACTAGCACAGATCACAGCAGCAGATTCCCATACGCATCCATCAACCAACCAGACATAAGAGCTTTCCTATGGTAAGAATAGATCGGAAAAGGCACAGACCTTGCAGGGACGGGCCTTGATGACGATGTGTCCACCCTTGCGGATGGCGCCGGCCTGCTGAGGGTAGGTCTTGGAGGCGCCGGAGTCGGCCTTGGACTCGAAGTGGTGCTCATCGGTGTCCGACATCTCCGACGATCCTCCTGGGTCCTGGAACAAGGAAGCAGCAACGAGGAGGAGGTCAACGAAAACAGGAGGATGAGAAGGGCAAACTCGAAATCGACTGGATTTTCCGGCGGAACTGGATTAGCAAGGGGGGCGCTGCTCACCGGGGGCAAGTGGGATGGTGGAGACGAGATGCAGCGGCAGCGAGGGGCGGATGGATGGATCCGGAGGCTAGGGTTCTTGGTACGCCTCACCTCCCAGCTTTTTATGCGATGGGGATAGCCGCCGCCGGATAGGGCGTTGCTTATATTGGGCCGTATGTCACATCACTCCGTGCTGGGCCTCCCACCGCTCGATATGGATTTGGTCTACCTTTGGCCCATGAACAAGACATGGAGTACGGGAAATATATTCAGCCCAAGACCCAGAGTGGGCCGTATTATTTTTCGTTTTTCACAGGAGATAAAATAAGGGATTCTAAAAAAAAGGAGATAAAATAAGGACCCCTAGTAAAAGGAGATAAAATAAGGGAGCATGTGATTCAGGAAAAACAAAGCTGGCTGATGGTAGTAAAGAAATAGGCCAGATGTTGTGGACAGATAGATATGAGCGAAGCTTTGCTAGCCGCGGTCCGGTGATCATGGTTAGAGCATTGCATTGCGTGCATGAAGACGCAGCGAAATGACTATCTGTAATTGTAAAGAGACAAAGGCACTAGACATGACAAAGGCGCACCAGTTGCTGCTATACATAACACAAGATCGACCTGAGTGGCCACCGCTCGACTCGAGTGGCATTGTCGGCTCGGAGAGAGGGGGAAAAGGAACAGGTGGGGTGGCATACCCTCCCATGTCACATGCCTCTCCTCTTTCTTCATTTCTTTCATTTTACACATTTTCCTTTTTTGTTTATAATAACCCGGGATTCCCCGTTTATAGAAAAACGAGTATTACTTGTTTTTCCAAAACCACGGTTTCCATAAACTGGTTGTAACTTGTACTGACATAAAAATAGACAACACACGTACGTAAAAAGGGTCAACTCACATGAAAATAGGAACAGGATGGATCGTATCCAAATAGAAAACTCCCGTAGCAATTTTACACTTTCCTAACACAAATTTTTTCTATAAAATGATTATTCACAAAAAAGTTACTAAAACTGGTTTTTACTAAAATTCAGCCATATACTCATTTCTATAAACCTGTAGCTAATATCCAGCATCCAAACAACCACATAGAGCATCTTCAACGGTTCCTGTACCCGTAAAATAATTGTCGTTTAGGGAAGTTGGACCAAAAGACTCTCCAACAGTTCCTCGTAAACGCACGATTCTTTTATAAGATACCGTTAAACTCTTCAAAACTTCCTCTCCATTTACGAGAAGATGGCTCTTCCCATACAAAGTGTCACGCCAGTCAACCGTCACTGGAGTCTGTTGTGCCGCCCTCGCCGATCACCATTCCCGCCGCCGCCAATTACCGCCACGCCATTGACCATCATCGGTGCACCGCTCGCCCGTCGACCTACCGTCGTCAGAGTTCGCCGTCACCGTCGCACCACCACCAAGATCCACTTTTACGGGAGTTTAATTGAACTGGGAAGACACCTCACCTGCCAACTTTTCCTAAATTGTACAGACATCCAGTAAAACCACCTTTACGATAAGTTTTTACAACAATTGTTGGAGATGCTCTTAGTTTTAGCAAATCCTTATTTTCCTTATGTTTTGATTTTCTAGCGACATTGACCATGTGGTGGTGATGATAGCGCAGTGGAATAAGGTTTTCCCGATCTATCCCTACCTCGACGACAATCCATCAGATGCCCGATGTAGGGCATGTGAGAGTATGTGTCATCCAATTTGTTGCTCTCTTTAGATCTTGACGGTTTGTGTATCGATAAGGGGATCAATTGGCTTGGTGTGTCAACTTCGCCCGCTTCTTTTGAATTATTCCGCGGCATGGCTCAGTTTTCCCAACCAGTCGAATTGGTGGTGAAGGATTGTAGCCCAAACTAACATGAGTGGCTATTACAGTCTTAAAAGTCTGATATGAGACGAGGGTATGTATGTGTCATTTTGCATTAATGTCATTTAATACAATTTTTAGCTTCAAGAGACACGTACAATCGAAAGAAAGGTACAAACAATATAGCTTTCAATGTAAAAAAAGAGAGGAAATATTACTTGTAGTCATAGAACTTGCACCGGATGTTCAGTTTGGTGGTAAAACTCGTAAAATACGGATTTGCGGTCATCAAACTTGTTGTTTGGTGCAAATACGGTGTTTTGTAATGTATCCAGGCGTACACCCTGCCTACATGGCATGCCAGCGTGGCATCGGCCCGCGTGTTAGTGGCTAGGAGTAAAATTTTCCAGTTAACTCCCTAGATTATTTTAATTATGCAAAAAAGCCTAAGTGAGACCCACTTGTCAGTCTAATAGTATAAGCAAAAAATGATAAATATATCGTTTGAAGGCGTCTGGATTCGAGCCAACGAAGTTCTGAAGGTGAGCATACCAGGTGAACCAACAAAGCAACGACATTACTTGTGTTAGATGGATAACTACGCTATTCGACTAGAACACCTGGGCCTGCCAGCTCAAATGGACTATGATCAGTAGAGCCATTTTGCACCTTTGATTTTTTTTAGAAATTTGTAGATAGTATGTAAATTATGATCTCTGTCAGAAAATTAATGTTTACTTATTCGTGTTATAAATATTGTTAATACAGATAACTTACTTTCAAAACTGTCCATGTATTATTTTAAAAATATTTATATATTTGAAACAAAATTTACCAATTATGAAAAATGTTTAGTTTAGAATAAAAAAATATTTGTAAATTACAATTCCAAATATTATTTTAAGTACACAAACATTTCAATAATTATGTGCACATTTGTATAGTTCAATTTCCATGTAATTACATATTCATAATTGAAATTGTTGATATGAATATTCAATTGTGTCTAATTTAATACACAAGTTTATATTTAAATATTTTCATTTACTAATCATCGTTTGTATGTATACTATTTTAACCTACAAATATTTGAACATAGTTTTATTACATACGTTTTACTAGTTATTTTTTTATAATACTCAGGCTTATATGCTCTATATTAAAAAGTTGATTTACTAATCATCTTTTGTATGTATAGACAATAGAGCGTGAAGGGTGTATTTGGTCGTGCCCTTGTGGGTTTGAGACCTAGCGACTCCCTTATTTTTATGTTAAAACATTTGCTCATCTATGAGGAGTACAATTTTTGTATAATATTTTTTAGTTATAATTTTACAAATATTTGGATTAATTTATATTGTACAAACATTTTTGTAATCCATAAATATATTTTTACTAGATCATAATTTACATACAGATTTCTAGAAAAAAACGAAGGTGCAAAATGGTCTCCGCTGATTATAACCCAGTCGAGCTGGGAGGCCTGGCTGTTCTGAATGAAGAGTTATCTCTACTGTCTGCGGTCATGATGGTTGGGCGGTAAGTGGTTCGTTCGTCTCCTCCTCCCCCTTCGTTCCCTCCCGCACACATGTAGGTGGCCCAGAAAATCCTCTCACACGATCCTCTCAATAACTGCAAAATATCCTTCCTCAATTCTTGCTTTCCTTCCGCAAGACCATGGTCCCTTCACCCCTCCTCCCTCCCGCAGCTCCCTCAGATTTTTCTTCTGCCACACCTCTCCTCTTCCGGCCTCTACCTAGGTTCCTCCGCTTCGTGTCCCTAGGAATCAGAGGCGGCGACCGAGGTAGTCACATCGAGGAGTCGTACTTGGGTGAAGTTGGATATTCCTGCAACAAAAATCCTTGGATCTCTCTTGCACACGCCAATGGCATCGGTGGAAACTGGTGAGAGGACGGTAGGATTGACATCGGAGTCCAGAGCCATCGTCTCATAGGTCATCTTTGACATGGACAATCTTACCTTATAAACGGTTGTTGCGACGTAATTCTCCTTGTCGAACCTTATTTTGCTGCCTTTCTTCTTGACCTTATCCATATGTGGCGGAATGTGAGGCGTACAACGGGATCAAGAGGATGGATCTCGAGGACGGGTGGGCGGTGACCGTCATGGGAAGAGGAGCCTGTACCTCATGGAGTCAAAGCTGGTCTGGGATAGTGTGGCAACGTTCGACCATGACGGGGAGACGGAGGCCGCATGAATGCGCGTGTGCCTGACTGCGTGCTCGCAAGGTGCCACGATGTTGACAGACTGGGGCTCGATACCGAGGCGCTCCGCTTCCTGGCGCACCTATTCGTGTTCAAAAGCCATAGAGGTGCATGGGTACTGGAAACACCTTGCGACGCCTTTGGTTCGAGCAGAGGTAACGTATTCAGTATTGTAATTAGAATACACTATATTAAATCAGGGACGAGCGAATACGTGATATGTTTGGTCCACGCAAGGGAAGAGGAAACAATAGCACCGCCGACGGCCATGTAGAAGATGCCCGCTGAGGGACGCCGGCTTGCGATGAGAAATGAGACCAGCATCTTCTTGCAGCGGCGCTACTGCTCATGTCAGCGCCGGTGACAGGAGATCGACAGTGCTGCTACTCTAGCGGAGGCGGCGAACTGATTTGACGTCATTACTGCTCATGGAGGCGGTGAACTGATACGACGGTGCTGCTTCTCATTGTGCAGGAGGATCACTGTTGGTTCTGCTCATGGTGGAGGTGGTTCTGCTCATGGTGGAGGTGGCTGGAGCAGTGGCGCTACTGCTACCTGGTTCGTTGGTGAAGAAAACGATCCGAAAGAGCGAAGGTTGTTATTCCACACCGGGTTGTACCGGGTGTTTTCAGTTTTGTGAAGAATGGTTTGCGATTCTGTAAATGTGATCAGAAGAGAAGGCGGTGTTGGGGAACGCAGTAATTTCAAAAAAAATCCTACGATCACGCAAGATATATCTAGGAGATGCATAGCAACGAGAGGGGAGAGTGTTGTCCATGTACCCTCATAGACCGAAAGTGGAAGCGTTATGACAACGCGGTTGATGTAGTCGTACGTCTTCACGATCCGACCGATCCTAGCGCGGAAGGTACAACACCTCCGCGATCTACACACGTTCAACTAGATGATGTCCCACAAACTCTAGATCCAGCTGAGGTCGAGGGAGAGTTTAGCACGACGGCATGATGACGGTGATGATGAAGCTACCGGTGCAGGGCTTCGCCTAAGCGCTGCAATGATATGACCGAGGTGGAAATCTGTGGAGGGGGCACCGCACACGGCTAAACAATCAACTTGTGTGTCTATGGGGTGCCCCCTCCCCCGTATATAAAGGAGTGGAGGAGGGGGAGGGCCGGCCCTCTCATGGCGCGCCCAAGGGGGGGAGTCCTACTCCCGGTGGGAGTAGGATTCCCCCTTCCCTAGTTGGAGTAGGAGAGGAAGGAAGGGGAGAGAGAGGGAAGAAAAGGGGGGCGCCCCCCACCCAATTCGGATTGGGCTTGGGGGGCCCTCCACCTGGCCGCCTCCTCCTCCCTCCCACTAAGGCCCAATAAGGCCCATACACTCCCTAGGGGGTTCCGGTAACCCCCCGGTACTCTGGTAAATGCCCGAACTCACCTGGAACCATTCCGATGTCAAAACATTGTCTTCCAATATATCGATCTTTATGTCTCGACCATTTCGAGACTCCTCATCATGTCCGAGATCATATCCGGGACTTTGAACTACCTTCGGTACAGCAAAACACATAAACTCATAATATCGATTGTCATCGAACATTAAGCGTGCGGACCCTACGGGTTCGAGAACTATGTAGACATGACCGAGACTCATCTCTGGTCAATAACCAGTAGAGGAACCTGGATTCTCATATTGGTTCCTACATATTCTATGAAGATCATTATCGGTCAAACCGCATAACAACATACGTTGTTCCCTTTGTCATCGGTATGTTACTTGCCCAAGATTCGATGGTCGGTATCTCAATACCTAGTTCAATCTCGTTACCGGCAAGTCTCTTTACTCGTTCCGTAATGCATCATCCCGTAACTAACTCATTAGTCACATTGCTTACAAGGCTTATAGTGATGTGCATTACCGAGAGGGCCCAGAGATACCTCTCCGAAACACGGAGTGACAAATCCTAATCTCGATCTATGCCAACCCAACAAACACCTTCGGAGACACCTTTAGAGCACCTTTATAATCACCCATTTATGTTGTGATGTTTGGTAGCACACAAAGTGTTCCTCTGTTATTCGGTAGTTGCATAATCTCATAGTCTGAGGAACTTGTATAAGTCTTGAAGAAAGAAGTAGCAATGAAACTAACACGATCATAATGCTAAGCTAATGGATGGGTCATGTCCATCACATCATTCTCCTAATGATGTGATCCCGTTTATCAAATGACAACACAAGTCTATGGTTAGGAAACATAACCATCTCTGATTAACGAGCTAGTCAAGTAGAGGCATACTAGGGACTATAGGTTTTGTCTATGTATTCACACATGTACTAAGTTTTTGGTTAATACAATTCTGGCATGAATAATAAACATTTATCATGAATTAAGGAAATAAATAATAACTTTATTATTGCCTCTAGGGGCATATTTCCTTCAGTCTCCCACTTGCACTAGAGTCAATAATCTAGATTACATAGTAATGATTCTAACACCCATGGAGCTTTGGTGTTGATCATGTTTTGCTCGTGGAAGAGGCTTATTCAACGGATCTGCAACATTCAGATCCGTGTGTATCTTGCAAATCTCTATGTCCCCTTCCGACACTTGATGATGCATGGAATTGAAGCGTCTCTTGATGTGCTTGGTTCTCTTGTGAAATCTGGATTCCTTTGCCAAGACAATTGCACCAGTATTGTCACAAAAGATTTTCATTGGACCCGATGCACTAGGTATGACACCTAGATCGGATATGAACTCCTTCATCCAAACTCCTTTATTCACTGCTTCCGAAGCAGCAATGTACTCCACTTCACACGTAGATCCCGCCACGACGCTCTGCTTGGAACTGCACCAAATGATAGCTCCTCCATTCAATAAAAATATGTATCCGGTTTGCGACTTAGAGTCATCCAGATCAGTGTCAAAGCTTGCATCAACGTAACCGTTTACGACGAGCTCTTTTTCACCTCCATAAACGAGAAACATATCCTTAGTCCTTTTCATGTATTTCAGGATGTTCTTGACCACTGTCCATTGCTCCACTCTGGGATTACTTTGGTACCTCCCTGCTATGCTTATAACAAGACATACATCAGGTCTGGTACACAGCATTGCATACATGATAGAACCTATGGATGTAGCATAGGGAATGACTTTCATTTTCTCTCTATCTTCTGCGGTGGTCGGGCATTGAGTCTGACTCAACTTCACACCTTGTAACATAGCAACAACCCTTTCTTTGACTGATCCATTTTGAACTTCTTCAAAACTTTATCAAGGTATATGCTTTGTGAAAGTCCAATTAAGTGTCTTGATCTATCTCTATAGTTCTTGATGCCCAATATGTAAGCAGCTTCTCCGAGGTCTTTCATAGAAAAACTCTTATTCAGATATTCCTTTATGCTATCTAGAAATTCTATATCATTTCCAATCAACAATATGTCATCTACATATAAGATTAAAAATGCTACAGAGCTCCCACTCACTTTCTTGTAAATACAGACTTCTTCAAAAGTTTGTATAAAAACCATATGCTTTGATCACACTATCAAAGCGTTTATTCCAACTCCAAGAGGCTTGCACCAGTCCATAAATGGATCGCTGGAGCTTGCACACTTTGTTAGCACCCTTTGGATAGACAAAACCTTCCGGTTGCATCATATACAACTCTTCTTCCAGAAATCCATTCAGGAATGCAGTTTTGACATCCATTTGCCAAATTTCATAATCATAAAATGCAGCAATTGCTAACATGATTCGGACAGACTTAAGCATCGCTACGGGTGAGAAAGTCTCATCATAGTCAACTCTTTGAACTTGTCAAAAACCTTTCCAACAAGATGAGTTTTGTAAATAGTAACATTACCGTCTGCGTCGATCTTCTTCTTAAAGATCCATTTATCTTCTATGGCTTGCCGATCATCGGGCAAGTCCACCAAAGTCCACACTTTGTTCTCATACATTGATCCCATCTCAGGTTTCATGGCTTCAAGCCATTTCACGGAATCTGGGCTCATCATCGCTTCCTCATAGTTCGTAGGTTCATCATGGTCTAGTAACATGACTTCCAGAACAGGATTACTATACCACTCTGGTGTGGATCTTACTCTGGAAGACTTACGAAGTTCGGTAGTAACTTGATCTGAAGCTTCATGATCATCATCATTAGCTTCCTCACTAGTTGGTGTAGGAATCACTGGAACTGATTTCTATGATGAACTACTTTCCAATAAGGGAGATAGTACAGTTACCTCATCAAGTTCTACTTTCCTCCCACTCACTTGTTTCGAGACAAACTCCTTCTCTAGAAAGGATCCATTCTTAGCAACAAAGATTTTGCCTTCGGATCTGTGATAGAAGGTGTACCCAACAATTTCCTTTGGGTATCCTATGAAGACGCACTTCTCCAATTTGGGTTCGAGCTTATCAGGTTGAAGCTTTTTCACATAAGCATCGCAACCCCAAACTTTAAGAAATGACAACTTTGGTTTCTTGCCAAACCATAGTTCATAAGGTGTCGTCTCAACGGATTTTGATGGTGCCCTGTTTAAAGTGAATGCAACCGTCCCTAGAGCATAACCCCAAAACAATAGTGGTAAATTAGTAAGAGAGATCATAGATCGCACCATATCTAATAAAGTACGGTTACAACGTTCAGACACACCATTTCGCTGTGGTGTTCTAGGTGGCGTTAATTGTGAAACTATCCCATGTTGTTTCAAATGAAGACCAAACTCGTAACTCAAATATTCTCCTCCATGATCAGATCGTAGAAACTTTATTTTCTTCTTACGATGATTTTCCACTTCACTCTGAAATTCTTTGAACTTTTCAAATGTTTCAGACTTATGCTTCATTAAGTAGATATAACCATATCTGCTCAAATAATCTGTGAAGGTGAGAAAATAACGATACCCACCACGAGCATCAATAATCATTGGACCACATACATCGGTATGTATTATTTCCAATAAGTTAGTAGCTTGTTTCATTGTTCCGGAGAATGGAGTTTTAGTCATCTTGCCCATAAGGCACGGTTCGCAAGCACCAAATGATTCATAATCAAGTGATTCCAAAAGTCCATCAGTAAGGAGTTTCTTCATGCGCTTTATACCGATATGACCCAAACGGCAGTGCCACAAATAAGTTGCACTATCATTATTAAACTTCAATCTTTTGGCTTAAACACTATGAATATGTGTATCACTACTATCGAGATTCAATAAAAATATACCACTCAGCAGGGGTGCATGACCATAAAAGATATTACTCATATAAATAGAACAACCATTATTCTCCGATTTAAATGAATAACCGTCTTGCATTAAACAAGATCCAATATAATGTTCATGCTCAATGCTGGCACCAAATAACAATTATTCAGGTCTAAAACTAATCCTGATAGTAGATGTAGAGGTAGCGTGCCGACCGCGATCACATCGACTTTGGAACCATTTCCCACACGCATCGTCACCTCGTCCTTAGCCAATCTTCGCTTAATTCGTAGCCCCTGTTTCGAGTTGCAAATATGAGCAATAGAACCAGTATCAAATACCCAGGCGCTACTGCGAGCATTAGTTAAGTACACATCAATAACATGTATATCAAATATACCTTTCACTTTGCCATCCTTCTTATCCGCCAAATACTTGGGGCAGTTCCGCTTCGAGTGACCAGTCCCTTTGCAGTAGAAGCACTCAGTTTCAACTTTAGGTCCAGACTTGGGTTTCTTATCTTGAGCAGCAACCTTTTTGTCATTCTTCTTGAAGCTCCCTTTCTTCCCTTTGCCCTTTTTCTTGAAACTAGTGGTCTTATTGACCATCAACACTTGATGCTCCTTTTTGATTTCTACCTCCGCGGCCTTTAGCATCGTGAAGAGCTCGGGAATAGTCTTGTCCATCCCTTGCATATTATAGTTCATCACGAAGCCTTTATAGGTTGGTGGCAGTGATTGAAGAACTCTGTCAATGACACAATCAACTGGAGGATCAACTCCAGTTGAGCCAATTGATTATGATACCCAGACATTTTGAGTATGTGTTCACTAACAGAACTATTCTCCTCCATTTAGCAGCTGTAGAACTTGTTGGAGACTTCATATCTCTCAACTCAGGCATTTGCTTGAAATATTAACTTCAACTCATGGAACATCTCATATGCTCCATGACGTTCAAAACGCCTTTGAAGTCCCGATTCTAAGCCGTAAAGCATGGCACACTGAACTATCGAGTAGTCATCAGCTTTGCTCTGCCAGACGTTCTTAACGCCATCAGTAGCATCTGCAGCAGGCCTGGCACCTAGCGGTGCTTCCAGGATGTAATTCTTCTGTGCAGCAATGAGGATAATCCTCAAGTTATGGACCCAGTTTGCTGCCATCATCTCAAAGGAACGATAGCACGGGCCATTGATCTACAACAACATAGACATGCAAAATACTATCAGGTGCTAAGTTCATGAAAAATTAAAGTTCAATTAATCATATTACTTAATAACTCCCGCTTAGATAGATATCCCTCTAATCATCTAAGTGATCACGTGATCCAAATCAACTAAACCATGTCCGATCATCACGTGAGATGGAGTAGTTTTCAATGGTGAACATCACTATGTTGATCATATCTACTATATGGTTCACGCTCGACCTTTCGGTCTTAGTGTTCCGAGGCCATATCTGCATATGCTAGGCTCGTCAAGTTTAACACGAGTATTCTGCGTGTGCAAAACTGGCTTGTACCCGTTGTATGTGAACGTAGAGCTTATCACACGCGATCATCACGTGGTGTCTCGGCACGACGAACTGCAGCAACGGTGCATACTCGGGGAGAACACTTGTACCTAGAAATTTAGTAAGGGATCATCTTATGATGCTACCGACATTCTAAGCAAAATAACATGCATAAAGGATAAACATCACATGCAATCAAAATATGTGACATGATATGGCCATCATCATCTTGTGCTCATCGTCTCCATCACCGAGGCATCGTCATGATCTCCATCGTCACTGGTGCGACATCTTGATCTCCATCATAGCATCGTTGTCGTCTCGCCACCTATTGTTACTACGATTATCGCTACCGCTTAGTGATAAAGTAAAACAATTACATGGCGATTGCATTGCATACAATAGAGCGACAACCATATGGCTCCTGCGAGTTGTCGATAACTTTGTTACAAAACATGATCATCTCATACAACAATTTATGTCACATCATGCCTTGACCATATCACATCACAACAAGCCCTGCAAAAACAAGTTAGACATCCTCAACTTTGTTGTTGCAAGTTTTACGTGGCTGCTACGGGCTTCTAGCAAGAACCGTTCTTACCTACGCATTAAAACCACAATGATTTTTCGTCAAGTGTGCTATTTTAACCTTCAACAAGGACCGGACGTAGCCACACTCGATTCAACTAAAGTTGGAGAAACAGACACTCACCAGCCACCTATGTGCAAAGCACGTCGGTAGAACCAGTCTCGCGTAAGCGTACGTGCTACCTCTTGAGCACTGCGTTGGTTTTCCCTTGAAGAGGAAAGGGTGATGCAGCAAAGTAGCGTAAGTATTTCCCTCAGTTTTTGAGAACCAAGGTATCAATCCAGTAGGAGGCTCCACATAAGTCCCTCGTACCTACACAAACAAACAAGAACCTCGCAACCAACGCGATAAAGGGGTTGTCAATCCCTTCACGGTAATTTGCGAAAGTGAGATCTGATAGAGATAATAAGATAAGATAAATATTTTTGGTATTTTTATGATATAGATTGGAAAGTAAAGATTGCAAAATAAAGTAGATCGGAAACTTATATGGTAAACGATAGACCCGGGGGCCATAGGTTTCACTAGTGGCTTCTCTCAAGATAGCATAAGTATTACGGTGGGTGAACAAATTACTGTCGAGCAATTGATAGAAAAGTGCATAGTTATGAGAATATCTAGGCATGATCATGTATATAGGCATCACGTCCGCAACAAGTAGACCGAAACGATTCTGCATCTACTACTATTACTCCACACATCGACCGACTCCTGCCTGCATCTAGAGTATTAAGTTCATAAGAACAGAGTAACGCATTAAGCAAGATGACATGATGTAGAGGGATAAACTCAAGCAATATGATTTAAACCCATCTTTTTATCCTCGATGGCAACAATAAAATATGTGCCTTGCTGCCCCTGCTGTCACTGGGAAAGGACACTGCAAGATTGAACCCAAAGCTAAGCACTTCTCCCAATGCAAGAAAGATCAATCTAGTTGTCGGTGTCAAAACCGGCGGATCTCGGGTAGGGGGTCCCGATCTGTGCGTCTAAGGCTGATGGTAACAGGAGGCAAGGGACACAATGTTTACCCAGGTTCGGGCCCTCTCGATGGAGGTAAAACCCTACTTCCTGCTTGATCGATATTGATGATATGAGTGTTACAAGAGTTGATCTACCACGAGATCGTAGAGGCTAAACCCTAGAAGCTAGCCTATGATGATTATGATTATGATCGTCCCTCTAAGGACTAAACTCTCCGGTTTATATAGACACCGGAGAGGGCTAGGGTTTACACGGAGTCGGTTACAAAGAAGGAAATATAATATCTGGATCGCCAAGCTTGTCTTCCACGCAAAGGGAGTCCCATCCGGACACGGGACGAAGTCTTGAGTCTTGTATCTTCATGCTCCAGTAGTCCGGCCAGAGTATATAGTCCGGCTATCCGGATACCCCCTAATCCAGGACTTTCTCAGTAGCCCCTGAACCAGGCTTCAATGACGATGAGTCCGGCGCGCAGTCTTGTCTTCGGCATTGCAAGGCGGGTTCCATCTCCTAATAGTAATTATCGAACATGTGAACCGTGTCCGGATCTGCAAGATGATCTTCACATATTGCCGTAGAGAGCATAGCATAAATCTGATCTGCTGGCAATTTTTGTACGTCGTGCCCCTGCATCGTGGCCCGGCCCAACACGAACCGGTTTTTCTTAGCCCGCTTCGATACGCGTTGTGAGGCAGTTTTATTGGCATGCCCTACCAAAGCAGAGATCGTGTTCCCCTTATTACGGGATCTTCCATCAATACGGGTGTGCGCAACCCCACGACGACAGTTGGTATGACTCCGTGTTTTTAGATAAGTCTCAAGCGGTCATGCCAAGGACTCCTGATATTCACCCCCTTTATAAAGGGGCCGAGGCCTATACCTCTTTTCCACCACTCTTGCGCCTTTTCGCATCTCGATTTCTAACACCCGAGACCCAAACTCAAACACCCCAGATCCTCCAATATGTCTGGATCCAACCCTCAAGGCCGGTGGGTGGCCTCCTCGGTCAAAGAGGAGGACACTGCGAGGCTTAGGGAGGTCGGGTATCTGACTGCCGACATCCAGCATAGGCTTCCTGCTCCAGGGCAGGTCATCCCTACTCCCGAGCCTAATGAGAGCGTCGTATTTGTTTCTCATTTCCTCCGCGGCTTGGGCCTCACCCTTGATCCCTTTGTGAGGGGGCTCATGTTCTGTTACGAGTTAGATTTTCACGATCTAGCTCCGGACACTACCCTCCATATCTCGTCGTTCATCATTGTGTGCGAGGCTTTTCTCCATGTCACTCCACACTTCGGCTTATGGCTCAAGACCTTCAATATGACGCCGAAGATGATTGAGGGGCGACATGCGGAGTGCAGAGGTGCCGTAATAAGCAGGAACACTGATGCCCCATGGCCAGAGGGTTCTTTCCCAGAGGTATCCGATTTATGGCAGCGGAGGTGGTTTTACATCACGGCTCCCAGAGGCACAAAGTGGGTGGCTGTCCCCAACTTCCGTTCGGGCCCTTCGTCACAACTGGTGTCATGGACCAATGTAGGATGGGATTGGGGGTCTGCTAGTGACGTACCGACACTGCAGAGCCGTATCCGGGAGCTTCTTGAGAGGGACATTAACCTTCTCAGCATAATTCAGGTAATGCTAATCCGACGGATGTTGCCGTGCAAACGTCGGCCTCTCTGGATGTGGGAGTCCAATCCAGAGGGTCCGCGGACTATTCTGCACTTCTTCAGCCTGAAGCTCGAAGGGATGTGTAAATTATTCTTCGGACCACAAGTAAAGTGTCCGGACACCACCGAGGATGCGGGCCTAAGCTGCAATCGCACAGATACCCAAGTAAGTAACCCCGAAACCGAACACTTCGTTTATATTTATCATAATCATTATTCTGAAAATCCTCCGTGGCCAGGAATGGCTCAGCAAGGCAGAGAGAATCAGGTGTTCGGCGCCACTTCCCGAAGGCGCGCCTAGTCCTACCATAGCCAAGATGCTTGGCCTAGTGCTTAGCAAAATGCCCTCAGGGAAAGACGAAGGGAAGAACAGAGAAGCCGAACTTCACACACTGTGCATCCAAACCGGGGGAATTGCTACCTCCCCAAAGGAGGATAGTCGGGGAGGGGAATCTAAGGCCTCCTCCCCGCGCGGGAGGAAGAGGGCCGCCTCCAAAGACTTGGAGATAGAGATGCCCAAATAGGGGAAGAAAGCGTCACCAGGGGGCCCTACCCCGAAGGGCGCCCTCACCGCATCATGCCCGCCAACGGGCCAGCCCTCAACCGAGCTGTAAGTTAATCGTAAACTCGAAGGTACTGCTTTTCTCCTAGAACAATAACCAGGATCCATTCTTTGTAGTCCGGCTAGCAGCTCTTCTCGACAGAGTTCGTCTTCGGGGGATCTCCCTCCGGAGATGATGAAGAGTGAGACCCCACCAACCTCTCCGCCTCATGAGGCGGGCGACCCCGAGGTGTCGTCACGGAGGAGTCCGGATCTGCCGAAGCCAGAAGCTAATCCTTTGGCCGCCCTGAGCCTGGAGCGTTCAGCTCCCACGAGGGGCGATGAGAAGGGTCCGACACAGTTCGGTGTCCGAGCGGACACACTGACGGGCCTTTTGGAGTGAGCCGCTCTCTCAGAGGAGCACCGTTCATTAATGAGTACGGTGCTCGGGAAGATTTCCTCTGCCACAAGCGGGTTGAATGAAGCCTTTATGAGCCTGCTCAGAGGCTTTGAGGTATGTACTGAAAAAATACGTAATTTTTGGCTGTGACGGACGCGCTAGGTGTGCTCCATATGGGTAGTAGCCCCTGAGACTCTGGTTGCCCGCCCTAGGCGGCAAACGGAGGATCATATTGTGTAAGTAATGATTGTGCTGCATATATGCGCAGGTGTCTAAGGATCTGGCAGCCGACCGATCCGTTGAAGTTGCCGAACTAAGGAGGCAGATTGGAGCTGTTGATACCGATATCACGCTGGTGAACGAGCGGCTTAACGAGTCACAAGGTATGTGCTATGCTTTCCTTATTATGTTGTATAGGAAAAATTGAGAGGAGCATAATATTAATGCGATATGCTTGGACTGCAGACGGTGCTACTGCCGTGGAAGCCCTGAGGGCGGAACTTGCCCAGGCCAAGGAACTAGCTCGGGCTAGCAATGCGGCTGCCCTAAAGGCGGCCGAAGAGTTGAGAGCCGAACAGGCTGCTCATCGCCGAAGCGAAGACAAAATAGCCGAGATGGTTGTGGAGCTGAAAAATGTCGCCAACCGGTATGAACTCCTTGAGAAGGAGAATCAGGTGAACTTGGTTGACCTGAAGAAGGCACTTGATGTGGCCAAGGAGACGCGGTCTGAAAGCAGGGATGCGCGAAGGAGCTTCGACAGGCCGGAGAAATCGCGGCTGGAAACCCCTACTTATTGCGGATGAAGTTTTTAGATCCGAAGTATGCTCCCCTGGATCGACGCTGGAGTCTTGCAGATGCGTATGCGGACTTGGCGAAGAGTATGGCTGATGCGGCCAAGTTTTTCGAGGATCAAGGTGATAAAGAAGTGGAGAAGCTGTTCTGGTCGCAATTCAATGCTCCCGCGCGCCCATTGCCGTTGAGTGAGAAGATGGCTACTGTGGCTGAGCTTCATTGGTTGTCCGGTCTTGCAATGCGGTCTGTGATAGACCATCTTTGGCCGAAGGAGCCGAAGCCGGACAGTTATTTTGGTTTAGTGCAATAATTCCTTGGTGCCGTATCACGGATCGATGCCATGAGGAGGTCGGCGTGTATAGAGGGTGCACGAATGGCTCTTGCCCACGTTAAAGCATATTGGACAGATATGGAGGCCACCATCGTTGCGACCCAGAATCCGGCGGGAGGCCAGGATCCGGCCGAGCACTACTTGGAGCAGGTAACAGAAGGTGCTCGTTTAATAGAGGCGCGGTGCTCGAAGAATGTCATGTTCGAGTGACAAATCGTGTCATTGTAAAAACAATGTTATTTTGATTATGAGGCTATATTTATACTTTTTTCCCGAAAGTATTATTGTGCCTCCTGTGCGTCCGTTTTTATGTATATGTGTAATCTAAAAGTTAGCAGTCATTGGCTTCAGCCCCCACGCATAAAATGCGGGGGTGTTCGCGAAAAATATGCGTAATCACACTTGATCCAACGTCTTGGTCCATTAAGGAGGTGATTGTACGTCGAACTAGGCTACCGGACTATATAGTTGTAACACTTTCACTTAGCCATAGGAGTTTGACGGTGGGGCTACTATGTAGCCCCTGGTACCTTCGCGTGCATCCGAATACGGGCGCGTGTGTACATGACCGGGAAACGGTCCTTCGTTAATGTGGAGGAATCCTAAAGATTTCGATAGGTCTTCGAGTGGTTGAACAGTCTCTCGCTGTATCATGACAGTCAGTTTTCGGCTTTCTCTACTGAGGTGCTCATCCGGAATAACCAGGGCACAATCGCTGTAGTTCTCCTTTGACTGCCTTAGCCGATAAGAACGGAACATAAGGCGGCAAAGCCAGGAGCCGGGCAACACCAACATTCGACCAAAGACATGATTCGGAGCTGATGCATATAAGGCCAAACTCGTGACGCCGAACACTCCCGAAGGTATTCAGACTTTGTAACATATACTGGGCTGAGTAACGCCCTTCATTGTGAACCCTGTATTTCCAGGTACGTGCATTAGTCTGTCATGGTGAAATGCCAATAACGGCAGTATCCTTTGTGGGTGTAGTACCCATGGGATGTATGAACAACAAGAGGCAATAAAAAAGGTTTACACAGGGGCTTAATCTAAAGAGAAACCTTTGAGCGGGGCCCTGCTGCACGTCTGCGCCTTTGTCTCCGTTGTGCCGTGTCCTGGAAGGGTATCGCATGAATGGTGTCTGTAAAAAGAAAAACTCATGTAGAAGAGCATAACGTGAGCGTGCGATGGATAGTAAAAGTGTAAGACATTAGCCTGTTAATGAGGTCAAGCCAATAGTGGGGCTTTATTAAACATCTATAGCCCCTGGTGTCCTCTATGGGATTACATATATGGCACCCTAGCTCAGGTTTATCCGGGCTGCTGGACTCGTCTAACCGTATCCGTGGTCTTAACGACCAGTGATGCTTTCTGGTATTTAGAGGGCGCTTAGAGTCTGGCCACTGGAGCCGCCATGTATTCCTCCGCGCGTGAAGAGCGCTCTATGTTTCCGTTAAGGTGATGACGCCACGTGGGCCGGGCATCTTGAGTGTGAGGTAGGCATAATGCGGTACTGCGATGAAGCAGGCGAAGGCCGTTTTCCCAAGCAATGCGTGATAGCCGCCTTGGAAGGGGGCGAAGGTGAAGAGTAGTTCTTCGCTTCTGGAGTTTCCTGGGGAACTGAATGTTACCTCCAGTACAATGGAGCCCCTGTTGTAGGCTTCAACGCCTGGTATCACCCCTTCGAAGGTGGTGTTACTTTGGCTGATTCTGGATGAGTCTATCCCCATCCTGCGGACAGTGTCCTGGTATATTAAATTAAGACTACTGCCACCGTCCATGAGGACGCGAGTGAGATGGTATCCGTCGATTATTGGGTCGAGCACCAAGGCAGCTGATCCTCCATGCCGCATACTAGTCGGGCAGTCCCTGTGATCGAAGGTGATCGGGCAGGCCGACCAGTGGTTAAGTTTGGGGGTGACGGGCCTTACAGCATATGCGTCTCTGAGTGCGCATTCGCGCCTTCTCGTAGGTGTGTGAGTCGCGTGGATCATGTTTACTATTTTTACCTCTGGTGGGAATTTTTTCTGTCACCCAGTGTTCGGCTGGCGAGGTTCATCCTCGTCTTCACTTGGTGTTTCCCTTCCCTTGTGTTCGGCATTTAATTTGTCGGCCTGCTTGAAGACCCAGTGCTCTTTGTGAGTGTGGTTCGCAGGTTTGTCTGGGGTGTCATGAATTTGGCACAGCCTGTCCAGGACTTTGTTTAGGCCGGACGGTCCCTCTTTGCTGCCTTTAAATGGCTTCTTTTGTTGACCGGGTCGAGAGCCCCTGAATCCGGCGTTGACCGTTGTGTTGTCCAGACTCTCTTCCTTGTTTTGTCGTTTGTTTTTATTGCACCGTGGCTTCCCATTGCCATCCCTGATTTTGGATGTACTTGGGTTGCTAGTGCCTTTACGGGCCAACCAACTATCTTCACCTGTGCAAAAGCGGGTCATAAGGCTTGTTAAGGCTGCCATTGTTCTCGTCTTTTCTTGGCCGATGTGTCTAGCGAGCCACTCGTCCCGGATGCTGTGTTTGAAGGCTGCTAAGGCTTCGGCATCCGGACAATCGACAATTTGATTCTTCTTAGTGAGGAATCTGTTCCAAAGCTTGCGGGCGGACTCTCCGGCTGTTGAATTATGTGACTTAAATCGTCCGCATCTGGAGGCCGGACATAGGTCCCTTGAAAATTGGCCCTGAAAGTGTCCTCGAGTTCCTCCCAGCTTCCAATTGAATTTTTGGGGAGGCTTTTCAACCAGTGTCGAGCTGGTCCCTTCAACTTGAGGGGAAGGTATTTGATGGCGTGGAGGTCGTCCCCACGAGCCATGTGTATATGCAGGATAAAATCCTCGGTCCAGACCCCTGGGTCTGTCGTTCCGTCGTATGCCTCTATGTTCATAGGTTTAAAACCCTGTGGAAATTCATGGTCCAGTACCTCTTCGGTGAAGCACGGGGGGTGAGCAGCCCCTCTGTATCTGGACGTGCTGTGGCATGCCGTCGACTGTTGTTGTGTCCGGTGCTGATTCCGAACTGGTATCCGATTGGTATGATCGTTTTGGTGACCATAGTCCTGTGCCGGGGTGTGTCCTTTAGATCCATAAATGGACCTAGCCGCGCCGGCTTTTTTATCCAGGAGCTCGCGTAGATCATGTGTGGCGTCGGTAGCTGCTCTGTTGCGGTTATGAAGTGGTTTGTCCGGCCTCCTGGCCATGTTGTTCTTTGGTGGAACGGCCTCGTCGTCGAATTCTGCCAGCAGCTTGTGTTTTGGATAGCTCTTTGTATGGCGATCGTCGCTGTACTTTTCTTTAGTGTCTAGCACTTTATTCCATCTGCGATTGAGCGTTTCCTGTGCGGCCTTTAGCCGTTGCTTCTGCTTCTTTAGACTTCTCGCAGTGGCCATAAGCCTTCTGTGGAGGTTATCTTGTTCCAAGCATGTTTCCGGGATGATGAATGCATCGCCATCCGGACCGTGTTCTTGTCCCGGGGCGGTTTGCTGAATTCGTCCCTCGGGATCATTGTGATCGGGCGTCTGCTCCGAGCTGTGTTCGGCGTGACCTGGTTCATCCTGCTCCATTGCTGGGTCCATATGGCCGTTGTTGCCTTCGGAGTTGACTGGGGTGTCGATCTTTCTGGCGCTCTTATCGCTATTTTTACTGTTGCTGGACTTGGAGTGGCGTCTGCGCTATCGTTTTTGGCTTTTTCCCAGGGGTTTTATCTTCCGGATTGTCGCCGTCATCCTCCTTAGGCGTATCCACCATGTATATATCGTATGACGAGGTGTTCTACGTCGAAGTCAAGCATGTCTGATACATCGTCGACAGTGGCTATGAAGTGGGTGGTGGGTGGGCAATGAATTCCTTCGTCGCCTGCTTCCCATTCGAGCCGGACATAGTTCAGCCAAGAGTCTCCTGACAAAGAAGGGGACTTTAAAGAGTTCAGCATGTCGCCAAAGGGCGAGTGCTGCAAGATATCTGCAATGGTGAACTCCATTACCGGAGCCCAACCAGATTCGGCGCGCTTGGAGGCGCGCGGACTGGAACCTACAACCGGATATGAGTCCGGGGGTCCGGTGTCACAGGCTTCCTTGGAGGTGAAGTCTGTGTTCGGCTCTACCACCGATGGGTGTGCGGCCTCTGGGGCGGGGTCCATCCACCCGTCCTCGGACGACGCAATCTGCTCCGGATTTAGGTCCGGGGCTCCCGCAGAGGCGATATCCCGAGAATTGTTCGCCAACAGGTCTAGGCCGTGCTCATCGTTACTGTCTGGCGCTTCTGGCACAGGCCCAAATCCGTTGAAGATCAAGTCTCCGCGGATATCTGCCGTGTAGTTCAAGTTTCCGAACCTGTCCTGGTGGCGAGGGGCGTAGCTGTCGATCTGCTCCAGATGGCCAAGCGAATTGGCCCGTAGTGCAAAGTCGCCGAACACGAAGATCTGTCCAGGGAGTCTCACCCTGGACCGTGTCGTTGTTGACAATTGAAGGAGCCATAAAGCCTTGCAGCGACGACCCAGAGGAACTCTCAATGAAAGCACCAATGTCGGTGTCAAAACCGGCGGATCTCGGGTAGGGGGTCCCGATCTGTGCGTCTAAGACTGATGGTAACAAGAGGCAAGGGACACAACGTTTACCCAGGTTTGGACCCTCTCGATGGAGGTAAAACCCTACTTCCTGCTTGATTGATATTGATGATATGAGTGTTACAAGAGTTGATCTACCACGAGATCATAGAGGCTAAACCCTAGAAGCTAGCCTATGATGATTATGATTTTGATCGTCCCTCTAAGGACTATACTATCCGGTTTATATAGACACCGGAGAGGGCTAGGGTTTACACGGAGTCGGTTACAAAGAAGGAAATATAATATCCGGATCACCAAGCTTGTCTTCCACGCAAAGGAGAGTCCCATCCGGACACGGGACGAAGTCTTGAGTCTTGTATCTTCATGCTCCAATAGTTCGGCCAGAGTATATAGTCCGGCTGTCCGGATACCCCCTAATCCAGGACTCCCTCACTAGTAGGCCAAACCAAATTGATAATTCGAAGAGACTTGCAAAGATAACCAATCATACATAAAAGAATTCAAAGGAGATTCAAATATTTCTCATAGATAAACTTGATCATAAACCCACAATTCATCGGATCTCGACAAACACACCGCAAAAAGAGTTACATCGAATAGATCTCCAAGAAGATCAAGGAGAACTTTGCATTGAGATTCAAAGAGAGAGAAGAAGCTATCTAGCTAATAACTATGGACCCGCAGGTCTGTGGCACACTACTCACAACTCATCGGAGAGGCTATGGTGTTGATGTAGAAGCTCTCCGTGGTCGATTCCCCCTCCGACGGAGCACCGACGAAGGCTCCAAGATGGGATCTCGCGGATACAGAAGGTTGCGGCAGTGGAAATAGTTTTTCGTGGTGCTCTTGGATGTTTTCGGGGTACGTAGATATATATAGGCGAAGGAGGTAGGTCAGGGGAGCCACGAGGGGCCCACGAGGGTGGGGGGCGCGCCCTCCTTCCTCGTGGCTACCTCGGCTGCTTCTTGACGTCCACTCCAAGTCTCTTGGATTGTGTTTGTTCCAAAAAGATCGCTCCAGAAGGTTTCATTTCGTTTGGACTCTATTGGATATTCCTTTTTCTTCGAAACACTGAAATAGGCAAAAAAAGCAGCAATTCGGGCTGGGCCTCTGGTTAGTAGGTTAGTCCCAAAAATGATATAAAAGTGTAAAGTAAAGCCCATAAACATCCAAAACAGATAATATAATAGCATGGAACAATCAAAAATTATAGATACGTTGGAGACGTATCAAGCATCCCCAAGCTTAATTCCTGCTCGTCCTCGAGTAGGTAAATGATAAAAACAGAATTTTGGATGTCGAATGCTACCTAGCATATTTCTCAATGTAATTTCCTTTATTGTGGCATGAATGTTCAGATCCAAAATGATTCAAGATAAAAGTTCATAACACATAAAAATAGTAATACTTCAAGCATACTAACAAATAATCATGCCTTATGAAAATAGCATAGCCAAAGAAAGCTCATCCCTACAAAATCATATAGTTAGGCCATGCTTCATTTTCATCACACAAAATACTCCCATCATGCACAACCCCAGTTTCAGCCAAGCAATTGGTTCATACTTTTTAAAGCGCTTAAACTTTTTCAACTCTCACGCAATACAAGAGCGCAAGCCATGGACATAGCACTATATGTGGAATAAGGTGGTGGTTGTGAAGACAAAAAGGGAGAAGATAGTCTCACATCAACTAGGCGTATCAACGGGCTATGGAGATGCCCAATAATAGATATCAATGTGAGTGAGTAGGGATTGCCATGCAACGGATGCACTAGAGCTATAAATATATGAAAGCTAAACAAAATAAACTAAGTGGGTGTGCATCCAACTTGCTTGCTCACGAAGACCTAGGGCATTTTGAGGAAGCCCATCATTGGAATATACAAGCCAAGTTCTATAATGAAAAATTTCCACTAGTATATGAAAGTGACAACATAGGAGACTCCCTATCATGAAGATCATGGTCCTACTTTGAAGCACAAGTGTGGAAAAAAGATAGTAACATTGTCCCTTCTCTATTTTCTCTCATTTTTTTGTGGGCTTCTTTGGCCTCTTTTTTTATTTGGGCTTCTTTGGCCTCTTTTATTTTTATAAAGCCCGAAGTCTCATCCCGACTTGTGGGGGAATCATAGTGTTCATCATCCTTTCCTCACTTGGGACAATGCTCTAATAATGAAGATAGTCACACTTTTATTGATTAACAACTCAAGAATTACAACTCAATACTTAGAACAAAATATGACTCTATGTGAACGCCTCCAGCGGTGTACCGGGATATGCAATGAATCAAGACCGATATGTATGAAAAATTATGGAGGTGGCCTTGCCACAAATACGATGTTAACTACATGATCATGCAAAAAAACAATATGACAATGATGGAGCGTGTCATAATAAACGAAATGGTGGAAAGTTGCATGGCAATATATCTCGGAATGGCTATGGAAATGCCATAATAGGTAGGTATGGTGGCTGTTTTGAGGAAGGTAAATGGTGGATGCATGATACCGGCAAAAGTTGCGTGGCATAATAGAGGCTAGCAATGGTGGAAGGGTGAGAGTGCGTATAATCCATGGACTCACATTAGTCATAAAGAACTCATATACTTATTGCAAAAGTTTACTTGCCCTCACTACTACGCATGCTCCTAGGGGAAGGGTTGGTAGGAGTTAACCATCGCGCGATCCCGACCTCCACACATAAGGAAGGCAATTAAAAGAGCACCCCATGCAACAAATTTGTCACACAACTTTTTGTTGGAAATATGCCCTAGAGGCAATAATAAAATGGTTATTATTATATTTCCTTGTTCATGATAATTGTCTATCGTTCATGCTATAATTGTGTTGTCCGGAAATCGTAATACATGTGTGAATGCATAGACCACAACATGTCCCTAGTGAGCCTCTAGTTGACTAGGTCGTTGATCAATGGATGGTTACGGTTTCTTGACCATGGACATTGGATGTCATTGATAATGGGATCACATCATTAGGAGAATGATGTGATGGACAAGACCCAATCCTAAGCATAGCACAAGATCGTGTAGTTCGTCTGGTAGAGCTTTTGTAATGCCAAGTATCATTTCCTTAGACCATGAGATCGTGCAACTCCCGGATACCGTAGGAGTGCTTTGGGTGTACCAAATGTCACAACGTAACTGGGTGGCTATAAAAGTAAACTGCAAGTATCTCCGAAAGTGTCTGTTGGGTTGGCATGAATCGAGACTGGGATTTGTCACTCCGTATGACAGAGAGGTATCTCTGGGCCCACTCGGTAATGCATCATCATAATGAGCTCAATGTGACCAAGTGGTTGGTCACAGGATCATGCATTATGGAACGAGCAAAGTGACTTGCCGGTAACGAGATTGAACGAGGTATTGGGATACCGACGATCGAATCTCGGGCAAGTAACGTACCGGTTGACAAATGGAATTGCATACGGGATTACTTGAATCCTCGACATCGTGGTTCATCCGATGAGATCATCCTGGAACATGTGGGAGACAACATGGGTATCCAGATCCCGATGTTGGTTATTGGCTGGAGACCGGTCTCGGTCATGTCTGCGTGATTCCCGAACCCGTAGGATCTACACACTTAAGGTTCGATGACACTAGGGTTATTAGGAAGACTTGTATGTGATTACCGAATGTTGTTCGGAGTCCCGGATGAGATCCCGGACGTCACGAGGAGTTCCAGAATGGTCCGGAGGTGAAGATTTATATATGGGAAGTTGTCATAGGGTCATCAGAAAAGTTCGGGGGCATACCGGTATTGTACCGGGGCCACCGGAGGGGTTCCGGGGGTCCACGGGGAGGGGCCACCTCTCTCAGAGGGCTTAATGGGTCGTAGAGGAAAGGTAACCAGCCCTTGGAGGGCTGGGCGCATCCCCCCCTTGGGCCCATGCGCCTAGGGTTGGGGGGGGGGGAACCCTAGAGGGGGCACCCCCTTGCTTGGGGGGCAAGCCCCCTCCCCTTGGCCGCCGCCCCCCTCTAGATCTCATCTAGAGGGGCCCGGCCCCCTTCCCCCTTCCCCTATAAATAGAGGGGCGAAGGTAGGGCTGCACGACCACACCTAAGGTGCAGCCCCTCCCCTCCCCAACACCTCTCCTCCTCCGTTAAGAGCTTGGCGAAGCCGTGCCAGAGTACTGCCACTCCATCACCACCACGCCGTCGTGCTGCTGTTGGAGCTCTATTCCTCAACCTCTCCCTCCTCCTTGCTGGATCAAGGTGCGGGAGACGTCTTCGCTCTGTACGTGTGTTGAACGCGGAGGTGCCGTCCGTTCGGCGCTAGGATCATCGGTGATTTGGATCACGACGAGTACGACTCCATCAACCCCATTCTCTTGAACGCTTCTGCTTGCGATCTACAAGGGTATGTAGATGCAATCATCTCTCTCTCTCTCTGCTAGATGACTCCATAGATTGATCTTGGTGATGCGTAGAAAGTTTTTATTTTCTGCAACGATCCCCAACAGTGGCATCATGAGCTAGGTCTATGCGTGGTTTCTATGCACGAGTTGAACACAATTTTGTTGTGGGCGTAGATTTTGTCAATTTACTTGCCACTACTAGTCTTATCTTGTTTCGGCGGCATCGTGGGATGAAGCGGACCAGACCGATCTTACACGTACGCTTACGTGAGACAGGTTCCACCGACTGACATGCACTAGTTGCATAAGGTGGCTAGCGGGTGTCTGTCTCTCCCACCTTAGTCGGATCGGATTCAATGGAAAGGGTCCTTATGAAGGGTAAATAGAAATTGGCATATCACGTTGTGGTTTTGGCGTAGGTAAGAAACGTTCTTGCTAGAACCCTATTGCAGCCATGTAAAAACATGCAACAACAATTAGAGGACGTCTAACTTGTTTTTGCAGCATATGCCTTGTGATGTGATATGGCCAAAAAGGATGTGATGAATGAAATATATATGATGTATGAGACTGATCATGTTCTTGTAATAGGAATCACGACTTGCATGTCGATGAGTATGACAACCGGCAGGAGCCATCGGAGTTGTCTTTATTTATTGTATGACCTGCGTGTCACTAAATAACGCCAGGTAATTACTTTACTTCATTGCTAAACCGTTAGCCATAGTAGTAGAAGTAATAGTTGGCGAGACAACTTCATGGAGACACGATGATGGAGATCATGATGATGGAGATCATGGTGTCATGCGGGTGACTATGATGATCATGGCACCCCGAAGATGGAGATCAAAAGGAGCAAAATGATATTGGCCATATCATGTCACTATTTGATTGCATGTGATGTTTATCATGTTTTTGCATCTTATTTGCTTAGAACGACGGTAGTAAATAAGATGATCCCTCATAACAATTTCAAGAAAGTGTGTTCCCTAACTATGCGCCGTTGCAAAAGTTCGTTGTTTCGAAGCACCACGTGATGATCGGGGTGATAGATTCTAACGTTCACATACAACGGGTGTAAGCCAGATTTACACATGCAAAACACTTAGGTTGACTTGACGAGCCTAGCATGTACAGACATGGCCTCGGAACACAAGAGACCGAAAGGTCGAACATGAGTCATATAGAAGATACGATCAACATGAAGATGTACACCGATGATGACTAGTCCGTCTCACGTGATGATCGGACACTGCCTAGTTGACTCGGATCATGTATCAATTAGATGACTAGAGGGATGTCTATCTGAGTGGGAGTTTATTAAATAATTTGATTAGATGAACTTAATTATCATGAACTTAGTCTAAAAACTTTTGCAAAATGTCTTGTAGATCAAATGGCCAACGCTCATGTCAACCTCAACTTCAACGCGTTCCTAGAGAAAACCAAGCTGAAAGACGATGGTAGCAACTATACGGACTGGGTCCGGAACTTGAGGATCATCCTCATAGCTGCCAAGAAAGCATATGTCCTAGAAGCACCGCTAGGTGATGCACCCGCCCCAGCGAACCAAGACGTTATGAATGCTTGGCAGTCGCGTGTTGATGATTACTCCCTCCTTCAGTGCGGCATGCTTTACAGCTTAGAACAGGGGCTCCAAAAGCGTTTTGAGCAACACGGAGCATATGAGATGTTCCAGGAGCTGAAAATGGTTTTCCAAGCTCATGCCTGGGTCGAGAGATATGAAGTCTCCAACAAGTTCTACAGTTGTAAGATGGGGGAAAATAGTTCTGTCAGCAAGCACATACTCAAAATGTCTGGGTTGCACAACCGCTTGTCCCAGCTGGACATTAACCTCCCGGATGAGGCGGTCATTGACAGAATCCTTCAGTCGCTCCCACCTAGCTACAAGAGCTTTGTGATGAACTACAATATGCAGGGGATGGTGAAAACTATTCCTGAGGTATTTTCAATGCTGAAATTAGCGGAGGTAGAAATTAAAAAGGAACATCAAGTGTTGATGGTCAATAAAACCACTAGTTTCAAGAAAGGCAATGGTAAGAAGAACTTCAAGAAGGACGGCAAGGGAGTGGCCGCGCCCGGTAAGCCAGTTGCCGGGAAGAAGCCAAAGCACGGACCCAAACCTGAGACTGAGTGCTTTTATTGCAAGGGGAACGGTCACTGGAAGCGGAACTGCCCCAAGTACTTGGTGGACAAGAAGGCCGGCAACACCAAAGGTATATGTGATATACATGTTATTGATGTGTACTTTACCAGTACTCGTAGTAGCTCCTGGGTATTTGATACCGGTGTGGTTGCTCATATTTGTAACTCAAAACAGGAGCTGCGGAATAAGCGGAGACTGGTGAAGGACGAGGTGACGATGCGCGTCGGGAATGGTTCCAAGGTCAATGTGATTGCCGTCGGCATGCTACCTCTACATTTACCTACGAGATTAGTTTTAAACCTCAATAATTGTTATTTAGTGCCAGCTTTGAGCATGAACATTATATCTGGATCTCATTTAATACGAGATGGCTACTCATTTAAATCCGAGAATAATGGTTGTTCTATTTATATGAGAGAAATGTTTTATGGTCATGCCCCGCTAGTCAATGGTTTATTCTTAATGAATCTTGAACGTGATGTTACACATATTCATAGTGTGAATACCAAAAGATGCAAGATTGATAATGATAGTCCCACATATCTGTGGCACTGCCGTCTTGGTCACATTGGTGTCAAACGCATGAAGAAGCTCCATGCGGATGGACTTTTGGAGTCTCTTGATTTCGAATCATTTGACACGTGCGAACCATGCCTCATGGGCAAAATGACCAAGACTCCGTTCTCCGGAACAATGGAGCGAGCAACCAACTTATTGGAAATTATACATACTGATGTGTGAGGTCCAATGAGCGTTGAGGCTCGCGGTGCCTATCGTTATGTCCTCACCCTCACTGATCACTTAAGTAGATATGGGTATGTCTACTTAATGAAACACAAGTCTGAGACCTTTGAAAAGTTCAAGGAATTTAAGAATGAGGTGGAGAATCAACGTGACAGAAAAATAAAGTTCTTACGATCAGATCGTGGGGGAGAATATTAAGGTCACGAGTTTGGTACGCACTTAAGGAAATGTGGAATTGTTTCACAACTTACGCCGCCTGGAACACCTCAGCGTAACGGTGTGTCCGAACGTCGTAATCGCACTTTATTGGATATGATGCGGTCTATGATGTCTCTTACCGACTTACCGCTATCATTTTGGGGATACGCTTTAGAGACAGCTACATTCACTTTAAATAGGGCACCGTCTAAATCCGTTGAGACGACACCGTATGAATTATGGTTTGGAAAGAAACCTAAGATGTCGTTTCTAAAAGTTTGGGGATGCGATGCTTATGTCAAGAAACTTCAACCTGAAAAGCTCAAACCCAAGTCGGAAAAATGCGTCTTCATAGGATACCCTAAGGAAACCATTGGGTATACCTTCTACCTCAGATCTGAAGGCAAGATTTTCATTGCTAAGAACGGGTCCTTTCTGGAGAAAGAGTTTCTCTCGGAAGAAGTAAGTGGGAGGAAAGTGGAACTTGATGAAGTACTACCTCTTGAACCAGTAAGTAGCGCAGCTCAGGAAGATGTTCTTGTGGTGCCTGCACCGACTGGAGAGGAAGTTAATGATGATGATCAAGATACTTCAGATCAAGTTACTACTGAACTTCGTAGGTCCACAAGGACATGTTCCACACCAGAATGGTATGGCAACCCTGTCCTGGAAATCATGTTGTTAGACAACGGTGAACCTTCGAACTATGAAGAAGCGATGGCGGGCCCAGATTCCAACAAATGGCTTGAAGCCATGCAATCCGAGATAGGATCCATGTATGAAAACAAAGTATGGACTTTGACAGACTTGCCCGATGATAGGCGAGCCATAGAAAATAAATGGATCTTTAAGAAGAAGACGGACGCGGATGGTAATATTACCATCTATAAAGCTCGACTTGTCGCTAAGGGTTATCGACAAGTTCAAGGGGTTGACTATGATGAGACTTTTTCTCCCGTAGCGAAGTTGAAGTCCGTCCGAATCATGTTAGCAATTGCCGCATACTATGATTATGAGATATGGCAAATGGACGTCAAAACGACATTCCTTAACGGCTATCTTAAGGAAGAATTGTATATGATGCAACCGGAAGGTTTTGTCGATCCTAAGAATGCTAACAAGGTATGCAAGCTCCAGCGCTCCATCTATGGGCTGGTGCAAGCATCTCGGAGTTGGAACATTCGCTTTGATGAAATGATCAAAGCGTTTGGGTTTATGCATACTTATGGAGAAGCTTGCGTTTACAAGAAAGTGAGTGGGAGCTCTGTAGCATTTCTCATATTATATGTAGATGACATACTTTTGATGGGAAATTATATAGAACTTTTGGACAACATTAAGGCCTACTTGAATAAGTGCTTTTCAATGAAGGACCTTGGAGAAGCTGCTTACATATTAGGCATCAAGATCTATAGAGATAGATTGAGACGCCTCATAGGTCTTTCGCAAAGCACATACCTTGATAAGATATTGAAGAAGTTCAATATGGATCAGTCCAAGAAGGGGTTCTTGCCTGTGTTGCAAGGTGTGAAATTGAGCTCGGCTCAATGCCCGACCACGGCAGAAGATAGAGAAAAGATGAGTGTCATCCCCTATGCTTCGGCCATAGGGTCTATTATGTATGCCATGCTGTGTACCAGACCTGATGTAAACATTGCCGTAAGTTTGGTAGGAAGGTACCAAAGTAATCCCGGCATGGAACACTGGACAGCGGTCAAGAATATCCTGAAGTACCCGAAAAGAACTAAGGATATGTTTCTCATTTATGGAGGTGACGAAGAGCTCATCGTAAAGGGTTACGTCGACGCTAGCTTCGACACAGATCTGGATGACTCTAAGTCACAAACCAGATACATGTATATTTTGAATGGTGGGGCAGTAAGCTGGTGCAGTTGCAAGCAAAGTGTCATGGCGGGATCTACATGTGAAGCGGAATACATGGCAGCCTTGGAGGCAGCACATGAAGCAATCTGGATGAAGGAGTTCATTACCGACCTAGGAGTTATTCCCAATGCGTCGGGGCCGATGACTCTCTTCTGTGACAACACTGGAGCCATTGCCCTTGCCAAGGAGCCCAGGTTTCACAAGAAGACCAGGCACATCAAGCGTCACTTCAACTCCATTCGTGAAAATGTTCAAGATGGAGACATAGATATTTGCAAAGTGCATACGGATCTGAATGTCGCAGATCCGTTGACTAAACCTCTTCCGCGAGCAAAACATGATCAACACCAGAACTCTATGGGTGTTTGATTCATCACAATGTAACTAGATTATTGACTCTAGTGCAAATGGGAGACTGTTGGAAATATGCCCTAGAGGCAATAATAAAATGGTTATTATTATATTTCCTTGTTCATGATAATTGTCTATCGTTCATGCTATAATTGTGTTGTCAGGAAATCATAATACATGTGTGAATGCATAGACCACAACATGTCCCTATTGAGCCTCTAGTTGATTAGCTCGTTGATCAATGGATGGTTATGGTTTCCTGACCATGGACATTGGATGTCATTGATAACGGGATCACATCATTAGGAGAATGATGTGATGGACAAGACCCAATCCTAAGCATAGCACAACATAGTGTAGTTCGTCTGCTAGAGCTTTTCTAATGTCAAGTATCATTTCCTTAGACCATGAGATCGTGCAACTCCCGGATACCGTAGGAGTGCTTTGGGTGTACCAAACGTCACAACGTAACTGGGTGGCTATAAAAGTACACTACAGGTATCTCCGAAAGTGTTTGTTGGGTTAGCAAGAATCGAGACTGGGATTTGTCACTCCGTATGACGGAGAGGTATCTTTGGGCCCACTCAGTAATGCATCATCATAATGAGCTCAATGTGACCAAGTGGTTGGTCACAGGATCATGCATTATGGAACGAGTAAAGTGACTTGCCGGTAACGAGATTGAACGAGGTATTGGGATACCAACGATCGAATCTCGGGCAAGTAATGTACCGGTTGACAAAGGGAATTGCATACGGGATTACTTGAATCCTCGACATCGTGGTTCATCCGATGAGATCATCATGGAACATGTGGGAGACAACATGGGTATCCAGATCCCGCTGTTGGTTATTGGCCGGAGAGCGGTCTCGGTCATGTCTGCGTGATTCCCGAACCCGTAGGGTCTACACACTTAAGGTTCGATGACGCTAGGGTTATTAGGAGACTTGTATGTGATTACTAAATGTTGTTCGGAGTCCCGGATGAGATCTCGAATGTCACAAGGAGTTCCGGAATGGTCCGGAGGTGAAGATTTATATATGGGAAGTTGTCATACGGTCACCGGAAAAGTTCGGGGGCATACCGGTATTGTACCGGGGCCACCGGAGGGGTTCCGGGGGTCCACCGGGAGGGTCCACCTCTCTCGGAGGGCTTCATGGGCCGTAGAGGAAAGGGAACCAGCTCTTGGAGGGCTGGGCGCATCCCTCCCTTGGGCCCATGCGCCTAGGGTTGGGGGGGGGGGAACCCTAGAGGAGGCGCCCCCTTGCTTGGGGGGCAAGCCCCCTCCCCTTGGACGCCGCCCCCCTCTAGATCTCATCTAGAGGGGGCCGGCCCCCTTCCCCCTTCCCCTATAAATAGAGGGGCGAGGGGAGGGCTGCACGACCACACCTAAGGCGCAGCCCCTCCCCTCCCCAACACCTCTCCTCCTCCGTTAAGAGCTTGGCGAAGCCGTGCCAGAGTACTGCCACTCCATCACCACCACGCCATTGTGCTGCTGTTGGAGCTTTGTTCCTCAACCTCTCCCTCCTCCTTGCTGGATCAAGGCGGGGGAGACGTCTCTGCTTCGTACGTGTGTTGAACGCGGAGGTGCCGTCCGTTCGGCGCTGGGATCATCGGTGATTTGGATCACGACGAGTACGACTCCATCAACCCCGTTCTCTTGAACGCTTCCGCTCGCGATCTACAAGGGTATGTAGATGCAATCATCTCTCTCTCATTGCTAGATGACTCCATAGATTGATCTTGGTGATGCGTAGAATTTTTTTATTTTCTGCAATGATCCCCAACACTTTTACCATACGCGCATGCTACTGGACTTGCCAACCTTAACACAAGTATTTCTCAATTTCATAATTACCCAACTAGCATGACTCTAACATTACCACCTTTATATCTCAAAACAATTATCAAGCATCAAATTGATCAAAGTATTTAATGCACTTTCTATGATAGTGTTTATTATACCCAACTTGGATGCCCATCATATTAGGACCAATTTTATGACCGTAGAAAATACCATGCTATTCTAAAAGAATCTCAAAATAATATAAGTGAAGCATGAGAGATCAATAATGTAACATCCCAAAATTCTAAATTTTGGAATGTTATAATAAATAGATAGTTATGATTGATTGTTTGATTGATTGTGTGAAGTTGAGTGACATTTGAAATTTTTGAAAGTTAAATGAGAGGGAATAAAAGGACTTTCCCAAACTTCCATTTTTTGCATTCGTGACCTCCGTGAATTCAAATTCTTTTCACCACAAAACCCTGGAGAGAAGATGACATGACTTCTTCCATTTATTTAAATGACAAGGGTTGTTGAAAATATTTGAATTTCATTTGAAATTATTTCCAATTCATAAACTTCAAGCAACTCAATGATTTTCATGAGCGAAGATAAAATGACTTCTTCAAAACATATGAAATATGAGTTGGGAGTTTCAAAGAATTAAATTCAATGTTCATTTGAATTTATTTTCAATTTGGAGTTATTTGAGTTCAAATTATTTTTCTCCAAAAATAAAATATATGGAAAATAGGGTAACATGATTCCCTACAACAGAAAATTGGAGAGAAATAAATTTGAATCATTTTGATATTATTAAAAATGTTTTTTACTGGATTTTACTAGGGCAGAAGCACTCTTTGCTTTATTTGAATTTGTGTGTATTTTATTTGACTCTAGAAAAATGTTCAGCTTGTAGGAAATTTTTTCTGAAAATTTTGATATATTATATGCCTATATAATATATTTGTTTATTTGGTTTTTATTATTTTTGGTTTGCCTGGAAAACGTTTTAAAAAAAAACAAAAACAAAAAAAGACTTCCTTTCCCCGCGGGACAACTGGGCCGAAGCCCAGCCAGCCGGCCCAGCCCAGCGCTGCGCCCCGCTCGTCCCCGAGCTCGGGACGGACTCCCGCCCGAGCACGCCGGCCGCCGCCGCCGTACCGCCTCCGGCCTCCTCCTGCCCCCTCCTCCAAGCCGCACCCTCCCCTGGCCTGTCACGCCCAATATGCGACCCTATCCAAAAGGAACTCGAAGGTCCCACCAAGGATAGACCCGCATATTGGAACGCTTTTGCAAGGTGGATATCATTACATCAACATTACATAATAGATGGGGATACATACATAAGGCATACAATGCCACACGAATACAACATCATATTACATAAGAGCACCATCCGACTACGGATGAAACACAAAACAGAAACTCGAACGACATCCACCCTGCTAGCCCAGGCTGCCGACCAGGAACCTATCCCCTGATCGAAGAAGAAGCAGAAGAAGAACTCCAAAACAAGCAAACATCGCTCTCGCGTCATGATCATCGCATAACCTGTACCTGCAACTGTTGTTGTAGTAATCTGTGAGCCACGAGGACTCAGCAATCCCATTACCATGGGTATCAAGACTAGCAAAGCTTAATGGGAAAGGAAGGGGTAAAGTGGTGAGGTTGCAGCAGCGACTAAGCATGATATGGTGGCTAACATACGCAAATGAGAGCGAGAAGAGAAACAAGCAGAACGGTCGTGAAGCTAGCAATGATCAAGAGGTGATCCTGAACTCCTACTTACGTCAATCATAACACAGAAACCGTGTTCACTTCCCGGACTCCGCCGAGAAGAGACCATCACGGCTACACACGCGGTTGATGCGTTTTAATTCGGATCAAGTGTCAAGTTATCTACAACCGGACATTAACAAATTCCCATCTGCCACATAACCGCGGGCACGGCTCTCGAAAGTTTAAACCCTGCAGGGGTGTCCCAACTTAGCCCATGACAAGCTCTCGCGATCAACGAAGGAATAGACCTTCTCCCATGAAGACCCGATCAGTCTCGGAATCCCGGTTTACAAGACATTTCGACAATGGTAAAACAAGACCAGCAAAGCCGCCCGATGCGCCGACAATCCCAATAGGAGCTGCACATATCTCGTTCTCAGGGCAACACCGGAAAAGTCAAGCTACGAGTAAAACCAGACTTCGAGTTTCCCCGAGGTGGCTCCGCAGGTTGCTCGTTTTGGACCAACACTTAGACAAGCACTGGCCCGGGGGGGCTAAAATAAAGATGACCCTTGGGTTGGCCGACCCAAGGGAAGGGTATAGGTGGTGGTGAGGCAAATGGTAAAACCAAGGTTGGGCCTTGCTGGACAAGTTTTATTCAAAGTGAACTGTCAGGGGGGTCCCATAAATCACCCGACCGCGTAAGGAACGCAAAATCCGGGAACATAACACCGGTATGACGGAAAACTAGGGCGGCAAGAGTGGAACAAAACACCAGGCATAAGGCCGAGCCTTCCACCCTTTACCAAATATATAGATGCATTAATAATATAAGAGATATTGTGATATCCCAACATAACCCTGCCCACCATGGAGCAATCTTCAACTTCACCTGCAACTAGCAACGCTATAAGAGGGGCTGAGCAAAGCGGTAACATAGCCAAACAATGGTTTGCTAGGAATGGTGTCAAAGGTTAGAGGTTCATGGCAATTTGGGAGGCTTGAAGAGCAAATGATAGGTAACGCAGCATAGCGATAGAACGAAGCAACTAGCATAGCAATGATAGTAGTGAGATCCAGGGTAGCGGTCATCTTGCCTGAAATCCCGCTAGGAAGAAGAACGAATCCATGAAGAAGATGAACGGATGAAGCCGAACCAACCGTAGACGAACGAATCCTCACGATCGCAACGAAACAGGAGCTAACAAGAAGAAGCACACAACATGGTAAACACACCACACATGAACAAGGCATGATGCATGAGAAAGCTAGATGAGGCTACTCATGGCAAGAGATGATGCAAACAAGAACAACACATCAAGGCAAGTTTAAATGAGGCCGGGAACAACATATAACAATTCCGGTAAGTCCTCATATGCAAATTTCAAGGTTGGTCCAGATCTGAATAAACATTATGTTCAAGTTGTTAAACAGCAAGTTAAGATGCACCAAGATGATCTACACGAGATTCTAGTCAAGTTACATATAAAGTTCATTAGATTTGGAGCTACGGCCTAGAAGATATGAGCAAAACAAGTTAAGCATGGCATTGATGCAAAATGCATACAAACATCAAGCAAACACACCAAAACAAGGATGCAACATGATAATATGGAACTACATGCAAAAACAAGCAAGTTTCATATAGAGCACACTCAAAACGGAGCAACGGTGCAACACATACACTCTATACAAGTCATAGCAACAATCTGTCCATAACAGCAACTAGGCATATCGCAAGCACCAAAACAACATGCTACAGCACCCCAACATAATAACAAAAGGCATGGGCATGAAGTACAGGTAAAGCATAACAAAACATGAACACTGAGCTATCTGCAGAAACAACTAGAACATGCTCAAAAAGACATGGAAAGATTGCAAACAATAACAGTTTCAGACTTTAGCAGAAATAACATCAGGTTGCAATGTTTAGAGCTATCAAACAACATGTTACAGGAACATATCATGGCAAACAAAGGCATGGCATGATACTACTAAATGCATAGAACAACAGTCCCTTACTGACCATGAGCCAAAAAGGATCAGAAGATATGATGGCACCCATGTAAACATGGCAAGTTATATGACAGATTCATACATGGCAGGAACAACAATAAGTAGGCATGTTCGTGAGCTTGAACCACTCACCACAGAGCAATACATGGCATGGCAAGGCAACCAACAGTAAGAAGACATGTTTATGAAGCTAAGCATGGCAAGAACAAGTTCATAGGGTGCATGGATCACTAGCAAACAATCATGGGAACATGGAACTTAATGTTAACAGGCTGACAGCAACATTATGAAGCAACTTTGGAGCAAGCTATGAACATGTTCCAGCAGGCTATAATTGCAACCAAGGGCATGAATGGATATAGCAAGACATGTAGATCAAAACATGTTTATAGAACATCTCCAGATTATGCTTAGAACGACTTGTAGGAGCAGGTTAACATGGCAACAAATTATAACAGAATCTGTCAGGAAAACAGCAACAACAAGTACCCTACTTAACAAGCTTGATGCACTCAGCACACAACTCAAAAAGATACATGGTTGGCACCACTGGAAAGATGGCATGGCATAGATCAACATACATGTAGACATCAACCTCATAGGATGCACACATCAATCATGGCAAAAATGACAAATGAGCAAATTATAACAGTTTCAGCAGATTAACATCAACATGCACTCTTCCAACAGCATTTCGGGTATCAATATGAGTTCACATGAAAATGATGCAATGAGGTGAAATGAAATACTCGTGGAGGCGAACAATTTGACATATTACACGACCGAAATGGAGCTACGGATGCAGAGATACGATGCGATGAACATGGCATGATAATGACAGAAATCTGGGACTTAGAAGAATTTTAGACCTCGCGGGAATCTGGATCCCGGGATACGGGGACGAAGCGGTACAGCGGGGAGGCGTGCCGTTTGGATCGGGGTACAGGGCGGTGCAGATCTGGTGACCGGAGTTGACGCCGGCGACGACGAACTCCGGCGAGCGCGCGGTGCCCGAAGACGACGGATCCGGCGGCGCCTCACCGGATCTGGGCAGGGACGGAGCGGGGACGCCACGGCGTGGGAGAGCGGCGAGCTCGGGCGCCGGTGGAGGGAGCCGGCGGCGCGGGAGGTTGGCGGCGGCGGAGGAGCTCCGGCCTGGCCGGGCGCAGGTCCAACGCGACGCGGGGAGGCGCGAGGACGCAAGGCGGCGACCGACGGCGGGCGGCGTAGCGCGCGAGCGCGACGCGCGGGCGCGGCGGCGCTCGGGCGCGGCTGGGGAGGCAGACGGCGGCGGGGGCGCGGCCACCGGCGGGACAGGTGCGGGCGGCGGAGCACGCCGGCGGCGAGGCGGAGACACGCCGGTGGCGGTCGAACTCGCGGGCGGCGGCGGGCTCTGGTCAAGCGGGCGGACGGCGGCGGCGGCGGGATGGGCCCCGCGGGCCCGATCCGGGCCGCGCGGGCCGGTGGCGGGGTGGAGAGAGAGAGAGGGTGAGGTGGCGCGGTGGGATTGGGCGAGGCGGCGGCGCTGGCTGAGGTGGCGTGCCGGGATTGGCCGGGGTGAGGTGGCGGCGGCGATGGACATGTCCGACGACGGGATGGACATGTCCGGCGGCGGCAGGAGAGGGAGAGCTAGGGTTGCACCGCGAATTTCGGGGGAGGAAGACATATTTATAGGTAGAGGGAGCTAGGAGAGTCCAAATGAGGAGCGGTTTTCGTCCACGCGATCGTGAACGAACGACCGAGAGCATGGAGGGGAGTTTGCTGGGCTTTGGGCCACTTTGGAAAGGGGTGTTGGGCTGCACACAAAAGAGGTGTTTGCGGTTACCCGGTTAACCGTTGGAGTATCAAACGACCTCCAAATGGCACGAAACTTGACAGGCGGTCTACCGGTGCTATACCAAGGCCGCTTGGCAAACCTCGGTCCATTCCGAGAATGTTTAACACCCGCACACGAAAAGAGTCAAGAAGGGGACGCCGGATGACATAGGAGTGCCGGATTGCAAAACGGATAACGGGGAAAATGCTCGGATGCACGAGACAAACACGAATGCGAAATGAGATGCACATGATGATATGATAAAATGCAACACGCAAGCAAATGACATGGCAAAGACGGCGAATAACTGACAGACACCTGGCGCATCGAATCCGGGGCGTTACATGGCCTTTATAAGGCGAGGCAGCCGCCCCGCCCCCTCTTTTTCCTCTCCTCGCGCCGCCGCCCCTCGCCAGATCCGCCTCCGCCGCCGGAAGCCGCAACCGCCGCCCTCGTCGCCGTCGGCCGCCGCCGACGCCACCACTGCAACCGCTGCTCCACGCCGCCCCTCCCCGTGCTCCTCACCGCCTTCCCTGATGCCCGGAGCCACCGCCCCGACCGGAGCAGAGCCGCTGCCGCCGTTCCGCGCCGCCGGACTTCGCCGCAGCCGCCGCGGTAACCGCCGCCACCTCCCTCGCCGTTGGATCTGGATCCAACGATCCAGATCGTTTTAGTTTTTTCCTCGAAACGTTTTGTTTTTATTTAGAGAACGTCCGCTGTTTAGATCAGAAAAACAAACGTTCGCTTTTTAGCCTTTTCTTTTTCTGTTATTTTCAGCCAGGGACCTGTCTGTGAATATTTTATTTATAGATTAGCCCCTGGACTTCAAACACTCACAACTTTTTACTTGTTAGTCCAAATCCAACGAAACCAACGCCCACTTCTTCGTTATGTTCTCCTCTATCCAGATAATCAACTTAAACATGTTTTGAAAGTTTTTAAAATTTGAATTCAAACAGATTTGTATTTGAACTTCGTTTGATCCTAACTTGAGTTTTATAACTCCGATCTAGTTGATTCTTTTTGCAAATCGAAGCTCTTGACCTAAACTTTCTGATAAGGCCAAATTCACATAGTTTTGGTACTGTTAGAAATTGTTTTATGATGCAAGAGTCATTTGCTTGGTTTTGATGTTTTCCGAATCGTACTCTTCGTTCTTTCCGATCTTTTGAGTGATTGCTTATATGTGGTTACAATTGCTTGCTCACGATAGATTGACCGGAGTGTGACGAGTAGAACTATCAAGAGTTTTGAGTGCAAATCATCTTCATCAACATTGCAGGCAAGTTCATACTTTGATCATACTTCCTTATTACCCAGTTTTATGCATTAGATCAATCCTCAAACATTGCATGATTAGGATCTAATTAAATTGTGGGGTTATGGGAAGTAGTTGAGGTAGTACCTATTACTTGTTTTATTATCAAACCTTTGGGAGTTACTTCTACGTTTGCTTATTATGCCATGCTATGCTAGTAGACGTGGATTGGGTGAGTGTATCCATGACAGATCTAAGTTTGTTAATTAATGGTTTATTTAAGGTGGCAACTTAAACACAGATCTGGGTGGATTGAGGCACCTGGTTTCTAGGACTTGCCTATTTTTCTTCGGACCGCCACCCAGGCCCAAAGGGATCATAAGATTATTCATGCTAGAAACTTCCGTGTGCAGCCACATGCTACTATGGGCTCTAGCATAGTTGACTAAGTCGTGCGAACTCTTACAGGGTAGACTAGCAGATGTAGGGGATGTAGGTTGGTACAGTCTACCCTTTACGTAAGGTGCAAGCGCTTCTAAAAGACTATGTCTCGGTCATCCGTTTCTCAAACACCATGTAGTGCGAGAAACCAAACGGAGGAGATCGAGTCATGTGGGGAAAAGTGCGCAAACCTTTGCAGAGTGTAACAAACTAATCATGGTTAGCCGTGTCCCCGGTTATGGACATTTTGAGTATCTAGTACTTGGATATCATGTGAATCTCATCATGTTACTTCTAATTAATATTGTTGGGATGTTAATGAGTACTTTTAATTGGGATTGAGAATGCTGTCAACCATTCTCAATGTTTAACAACCACCATGATAGTTAAATAAATTTATTCCTTTGCAGTAGGGAAAAATTGGCTCTACGCAAAAACAGTAACCATAGAGCCTCCACCAGCCATATATGCATGTAGTGATAGCTTTTATTCATCATTTCTCTATGGTGTGAATTTGCCAGTACATTCAATGTACTAACCCTTTGTGCTGCAACGTCTCATGTTGCAGGATCTTACGACGAGTAAGTGATACGTTAGGGTTACGATTCCTATACTCAACTTTGCCGTTGGTGTTGATGGGAATCCACAACCTTGTTACTTCCCCTATTTTGGATTGAGGTAATAGTATTTACGTTACTTTATACATGTGATTTACCTCTGTTATAAATCCTTGAGTACTGTATGTGTCAGCATACCGATCCAGGGATGACACTTAAGCACAGAGACTTGATCCATTCGGGCCGGGTCGCTACAAATAATTTCTACAAAATTAAGCCACCGCCATGCTCTAAAAAGATATAAGTGAAGCACTAGAGCAAAAATTGTGTAGCTCAAAAGATATAAGTGAAGCACATAGAGTATTCTAATAAATTCCGAATCATGTGTGTCACTCCCAAAAGGTGTGTACATAAAGGATGATTGTGTTAGACTTAAAAGCAAAGACTCATACCATACAAGACGCTCCAAGCAAAACACATATCATGTGGCGAATAAAAATATAGCTCCAAGTAAAGTTACCGATAGACGAAGACAAAAGAGGGGATGCCTTCCGGTGCATCCCCAAGCTTAGGCTTTTGTTTGTCCTTGAATTATATTGGGGTGCCATGGGCATACCCAAGCTTAGGCTCTTTCCACTCCTTATTCCATAGTCCATCAAATCTTCACCCAAAACTTGAAAACTTCACAACACAAAACTCAACAGGAAATCTCATGAGCTCTGTTAGTGCAAGAAAGAAAAACCACCACTTAAGGTACTGTAATGAACTCATTCTTTATTTATATTGGTGTTAAACCTACTGTATTCCGACTTCTCTATGGTTCATACCCCCCCCCCCCCCCCGATACTAGCCATAGATTCATCAAAATAAGCAAACAACACACGAAAAACAGAATCTCTCAAAAACAGAACAGTCTGTAGTAATCTGTAACTTTCGAACACTTCTGGAACTCTAAAAATCCTAAAAAAATAGGAAGCCCTAGGCAATTTGTCTATTGATCTACTTCAAACAGAATCAACTAAAAACACGTTTATGTTATTTATTAAATTTATTCTCGTGCATGAAAAAGTTTCTGTTTTTCAGCAAGATCAAATTAACTATCACCCAAGATGATCCTATAGGTTCTACTAGGCACAAACACTAATTAAAACATAAAACCACATCTAAACAGAGGCTAGATGAATTATTTATTACTAAACAGAAGTAAAAATCAAGAAACAAAAAATAAAATTGGGTTGCCTCCCAGCAAGCGCTATCGTTTAACGCCCCTATCTAAGTATTGCCATCTTTGGTATTCGTCTTTTTAATGGAGTTATGCTCGGATCCTGGAGGTTCCTTACGTTTTCCTTTGTGTTCGGAGATCTTTCGATCTAGAGCATCCAACCGCTTATTGCAAAGTGTAATCAAAGTATTCCTGCGGTTGAGATTCCCACCAACATTTTTAAGAGGTTTAACAAATTTTTGCAATTCACATAATTTCTCTAGGATTTGGGTTCCTTCTTGAGTAAGGGGTGATCCCTTTTGTAGGGGGAGTACTCCTACTATCCGCTTTATAATTTCATAAGTAAAGCTAGGATCAATTTCAATAAAACTCCCTTTGGTGGCAAAATCAAGGAGTTATCTATGTGATATGGTTAGCCCAACATAAAATTTTCGAAGTAAAATTTTGAAATCTCCTTCTATATTGCAACTACGATAGGATTCTAACATCCTAAACCAAGCATCTTTTAAATTTTCTCCTTGTCTTTGTTTGAAGTGGAGGACTTCAAAATTGGGATACAAAGGGATGAAAACTGAGCTAGCCATAACGACGAAATAAACGAACTAGCACACGAGCACAAAAAAAGACAAGCGAAAAAGAGAGGCGAACGGGAAAGAGAGGGCGAATAAAACGACAAAGGTGAAGTGGGGGAGAGGAAAACGAGCGGCTAATGGCAAATAATGTAATGCGAGGGAGATGAGTTTGTGATGGATACTTGGTATGTCTTGACTTGAGCGAAGACCTCCCCAGCAACGGCGCCAGAAATCCTTCTTGCTACCTCTTGAGCATTGCGTTGGTTTTCCCTTGAAGAGGAAAGGGTGATGCAGCAAAGTAGCATAAGTATTTCCCTCAGTTTTTGAGAACCAAGGTATCAAACTAGTAGGAGGCTCCACAGAAGTCCCTCGTACCTACACAAACAAAGAAGAACCTCGTAACCAACGCGATAAAGCGGTTGTCAATCCCTTCACGGTAACCTGCAAAAGTGAGATCTGATAGAGATAATAAGATAAGATAAATATTTTTGGTATTTTTATGATATATATTGGAAAGTAAAGGTTGCAAAATAAAGTAGATCGGAAACTTATATGGTAAAAGATAGACCCGTGGGCTATAGGTTTCACTAGTGGCTTCTCTCAAGATAGCATAAGTATTACGGTGGGTGAACAAATTACTGTCGAGCAATTGATAGAAAAGTGCATAGTTATGAGAATATCTAGGCATGATCATGTATATAGGCATCACGTCCGCAACAAGTAGACCGAAACGATTCTGCATCTACTACTATTACTCCACACATCGACCGACTCCTGCCTGCATCTAGAGTATTAAGTTCATAAGAACATAGTAACGCATTAAGCAAGATGACATGATGTAGAGGGATAAACTCAAGCAATATGATATAAACCCCATCTTTTTATCCTCGATGGCAACAATACAATACGTGCCTTGCTGCCCCTGCTGTCACTGGGAAAGGACGCCGCAAGATTGAACCCAAAGCTAAGCACTTCTCCCATTGCAAGAAAGATCAATCTAGTTGGCCAAACCAAACTGATAATTCGAATAGACTTGCAAAGTTAACCAATCATACATAAAAGAATTCAGAGGAGATTCAAATATTTCTCATAGATAAACTTGATCATAAACCCACAATTCATCGGATCTCAACAAACACACAGCAAAAAGAGTTACATCGAATAGATCTCCAAGAAGATCGAGGAGAACTTTGCATTGAGATTCAAAGAGAGAGAAGAAGCCATCTAGCTAATAACTATGGACCCGAAGGTGTGTGGTAAACTACTCACAACTCATCAGAGAGGCTATGGTGTTGATGTAGGAGCCCTCCATGGTCGATTCCCCCTCCGGCGGAGCGCTGGCGAAGGCTCCAAGATGGGATCTCGCGGATACAGAAGGTTGCGGCGGTGGAAATAGTTTTTCATGGTGCTCCTGGATGTTTTTAGGGTACGTAGATATATATATATATATATAGGCGAAGGAGGTAGGTCAAGGGAGCCACGAGGAGCCCACGAGGGTGGGCGGCGCGCCCTCCTACCTCGTGGCCGCCTCGACTGCTTCTTGACGTCCACTCCAGGTCTCCTGGATTGCATTTCTTCCAAAAAGATCGCTCCCGAAGGTTTCATTCCGTTTGGACTCCGCTTGATATTCTTTTTCTTCAAAACACTGAAATAGGCAAAAAAAACAGCAATTTGGGCTGGGCCTCCGGTTAGTAGGTTAGTCCCAAAAATGATATAAAAGTGTAAAGTAAAGCCCATAAACATCCAAAACGAATAATATAATAGCATGGAACAATAAAAATTATAGATGCGTTGGAGACGTATCAGTACGCGTAATGTCGGTCTGAGCCGGTTCATCCAACAATACCGCCGAATCAAAGTATGACATGCTGGTAAGCAGTATGACTATTATCACCCACAACTCTTTGTGTTCTACTCGTGCATATAACATCTACGCATAGACCTGGCTCGGATGCCACTGTTGGGCAATGCGGTAATTTAAAAAAAATCCCACGATCACGCAAGATCTATCTAGGAGATGCATAGCAATGAGAGGGGAGAGTGTTGTCCACGTACCCTGACCAAAAGCGGAAGCATTATGACAACGCAGTTGATGTAGTCGTACGTCTTCATGATCCGACCGATCCTAGCGCCGAAGGTATGACACCTCCGTGATCTGCACACGTTCAGCTTGGTGACGTCCCATGAACTCTAGATCCAGCTGAGGTCGAGGGAGAGTTTCGTCAGCACGACGGCGTGATGACGATGATGACGAAGCTAGCAGTGTAGGGCTTCGCCTAAGCACTGCAACGATATGACCGAGGTGGAAATCTGTGGAGGGGGGCACCGCACATGGCTAAACAATAAACTTGTGTGTCTATGGGGTGCCCCCCTCCCCCGTATATAAAGGAGTGTAGGAGGGGGAGGGCCAGCCCTCTCATGGTGCGCCCAAGGGGGGAGTCCTACTCCCGGTGGGAGTAGGATTCCCCCTTCCCTAGTTGGAGTAGGAGAGGAAGGAAGGGGAGAGAGAGGGAAGAAAAGGGGGGCACCCAATTTGCATTGCGCTTGGGGGAGGGGGCGCCCTACACCTGTCTGCCTCCTCCTCTCTCCCACTAAGGCCCAATAAGGCCCATACACTCCCCGGGGGGTCCCGGTAAATGCCCGAACTCACCCGAAACCATTCTGATGTCCAAACATAGTCTTCCAATATATCGATCTTTATGTCTCGACCATTTAGAGACTCCTTGTCATGTCTGTGATCATATCCGGGACTTCGAACTACCTTCGGTACATCAAAACACCTAAACTCATAATACCGAACATCACCGAATGTTAAGCATGCGGACCCTATGGGTTCGAGAACTATGTAGACATGACCGAGACTCATCTCTGGTCAATAACCAATAGTGGAACCTGGATGCTCATACTGGTTCCTACATATTCTACGAAGATCTTTATCGGTCAAACCGCATAACAACATATGTTGTTCCCTTTGTCATCGGTATGTTACTTGCCCGAGATTCGATCGTCGGTATCTCAATACCTAGTTCAATCTCGTTACCGACAAGTCTCTTTACTCGTTCCGTAATGCATCATCCCGTAACTAACTCATTAGTCACATTGCTTGCAAGGCTTATAGTGATGTGCATTACCGAGAGGGCCCGGAGATACCTCTCCGAAACACGGAGTGACAAATCCTAATCTCTATCTATGCCAACCCAAGAAACACCTTCGGAGACACCTGTAGAGCACCTTTGTAATCACCCATTTACGTTGTAACGTTTGGTAGCACACAAAGTGTTCCTCTGGTATTCGGGAGTTGCATAATCTCATAGTCCGAGGAACTTGCATAAGTCATGAAGAAAGCAGTAGCAACGAAACTAACACGGTCATAATGCTAAGCTAATGGATGGGTCATGTCCATCACATCATTCTCCTAATGATGTGATCCCGTTTATCAAATGACAACACATGTCTACGGTTAGGAAACATAACCATCTTTGATTAACGAGCTAGTCAAGTGGAGGCATACTAGGGACTATAGGTTTTGTCTATGTATTCACACATGTACTAAATTTCCGGTTAATACAATTCTAGCATGAACAATAAACATTTATCGTGAATTAAGGAAATAAATAATAACTTCATTATTGCCTCTAGGGCATATTTCCTTCAGCCGGCTTAGGAGGCCACTGGTACGAAGGAGGGAAATTCTGTAAATCTGAATGAGGGGTTGTCGGAACAGCTCCGCGAGAGACAATGAGGCTTATAGCTTGGAATTGCCGGGGGTTTTGGAACGGCTTGACAATTCACGGCCTTCTGGAGGTCTAAAAGAAGGAGGACCCCGATGTTCTATTTTTTTCGGAGACGAAGATGGAGCAGCATAGGCTGGAGCGGTTGTGATGGAAAATGAATATGACATGTATGATGGTCAAGAACAACGGGGGACAAAGTGGCGGGCTAGCGATGTTTTGGAAGAAGGAAGTGAACTTGAGGATTGTTGGGTTCATATCTAAATATCACATTGACGCTGAGATCACTGAGGATGATGGCTTTAAGTGGAGGTTTACGGGTATATATGGTGAGCCAAAGATGAAGGAAAAAGAGAAAACTTGGAGGCTGTTAAGGAACCTAAAATACCAAAATAATAAGCCATAGTTATGTGCGGGGAATTTTAACGAGGTGTTGCACTCATGGGAGGAGGGTGGGGTGCCGAGGAGTCAAGCATGCATGGACCGGTTTAAAGCAGCGTTGGGAGTACGTGAGTTGGGGGATCTCTACTTTGTTGGTGACACCTTTACCTGGAGAAACAATAGCCACACGGCTGTAAAATATGTCAAGGAGAGGCTCGATAGAGCCATCGCAACCCAGTCGTGGTGTAACAGATTTATTGCATACCGAGTCACTAATGGTGATCCGCGCCACTCGGACCACAGACCGGTTATCATTGATATGGCGGGGGCTAGAGCGGTCAGGCGATCCTCTATTCCGGCATCAAATCCACATTTTGAGGCGGGTGGTTACAAGAGGAGGGGTGCCGGGAGATTGTCAAGAATGTGTGGGAGAAGGAGATACTCATGGAAGGGAAGGAAGTGACTGGAGCAGTGATACGCCTCCATCGTATCTATAATTTTTGATTGTTCCATGCCAATATTCTACAACTTTTATATACTTTTGGCGACTTTTTATACTATTTTTTGGGACTAACATATTGATCCAGTGCCCAGTGCCAGTTCCTGTCTGTTGCATGTTTTTTGTTTCGCAGAAACCCAATATCAAACGGAGTCCAAACGGGATAAAAATGAACGGAGATTTTTTTTTGGAATATTTATGATTTTTGGTAAGTAAAATCAACGCGAAACGGTGTCTGGGGTGGCCACGAGACAAGGGGGCGCGCCCTCCCCCTGGGCGCGCCCTGGGCTCTCGTGGGCCACCTGTAAGGTGGCTGATGCTCTTCTTTTGGCGCAAGAAAGCTAATTTTACGAGAAAGATCTGGGCGAAAGATTCGCCCCAATCGGAGTTACAGATCTCCGGATATTTAAGAAATGGTGAAGGGGTAGAATCTGAGAACGCAGAAACAGAGAGATAGATCCAATCTCGGAGGGGCTCTCGCCCCTCCCAAGCCATGGGAGCCAAGGACCAGAGGGGAAACACTTCTCCCATCTAGGGAGAAGGTCAAGGAAGAAGAATAAGAAGGGGGGCTCTCCCCCCTTGCTTCCGGTGGCGCCGGAACGCCGCCGGGGGCCATCATCATCACCGCGATCTTCACCAACACCTCCGCATCTTCACCCACATCTCCATCACCTTCCCCCTCTATCTATAGGCGGTCCACTCTCCCGCAACCCGCTGTACCCTCTACTTGAACATGGTGCTTTATGCTTCATATTATTATCCAATGATGTGTTGCCATCCTATGATGTCTGAGTAGATTTTCGTTGTCCTATTGGTGGTTGATGAATTGCTATGATTGATTTAATTTGCTTGTGGTTATGTTGCTGTCCTTTGGTGCCCATCATATGAGCGCGGGCGTGGATCACACCATAGGGTTAGTTGTATGTTGATAGGACTATGTATTGGAGGGCTAGAGTGACAGAAGCTTCAACCTAGCATAGAAACTGATGCATACGGGATTGAAGGGGGACCAATATATCTTAATGCTATGGTTGGGTTTTACCTTAATGAACATTAGTAGTTGCGGACTGCTTGCTAATAGTTCCAATCATAAGTGCATAGAGTTCCAAGTCAGGGATGACATGCTAGCAGTGGCCTCTCCCACATAATACTTGCTATCGGTCTAGTAAAGTATTCAATTGCTTAGGGACAATTTCACAACTCCTACCACCACTTTTCCACACTCGCTATATTTACTTTATTGCATCTTTATCTAAACAACCCCTACTTTTTATTTACTTGTTCTTTATTATCTTGCAAACCTACCCTATCACACCTACAAAGTACTTCTAGTTTCATACTTGTTCTAGGTAAAGCGAACGTCAAGCGTGCGTAGAGTCGTATCAGTGGCCAATAGGACTTGAGAGAGTATTTGTTATACCTTTAGCTCCCCGTTGGGTTTGACACTCTTACTTATCGAAAGAGGCTACAACTATCCTGTATACTTGCGGGTTATCATGACCTTTTTATGGCGCCGTTGTCGGGGAGTCATAGCGTGGGGTGAATATTCTCGTGTGTGCTTGTTTGCTTTATCACTAAGTAATTTTTATTTGCTGTCCTTAGTTGTTTTCTATCTTTAGTTATTGGTAGGAAACAGAAAATACCAAAAAAATTAGTTGTACCTACCGAACCTGTGGTTGAAGAACCACTCAAAATCTATCACGCTCCTGAAGCTTTTTACTTGGATCATCTTTGATCCCTTTGTGCTCGTGCTGAAACCCCCACTAGTTTAGTTGAGGTCAAATCTTTAGATGAGGACGCTTGTTTTGTGCGACACCGTATATCTGAAAAAGGGAAACTATTATGGGATCAAATTCAACGTTTGCAATGCTATGCTTGGAATTTATGTGAAATATATGAGTTTACTTGTTGTTCTGAAGACCCTAAGAAACACCTACCCTATCAATGCTTGTTTAGTGATAATGGAATCGTATCTTCGTATGCTAAGGGTGTTTACAATTACTATGATGTTCAACAAATTGAAGAATTTGTTGCTTTTAAAGGTGCTTATGAGATTGCCTCTTTGATTGAAAAGTATGATGCTACTCTTTACAAATCTGAATTTTTTTGCCATATTTCAATATTGTTATGATAATTATGCTTCTAATGCCTATGTTAAACCATATATTGAAGACTTATCCGCTGTCCAAGAAGAGACAAATATTTTGCAGGAAGCTATGGAAGAAGAAATTGATGAAACAGTGAGCTCATTGGATGAAAAAGATGATGAAGAGAGCGAAGAACAAAAGAAGGAAGAACGGATTAGCTACCCGTACCCACCTTCTAATGAGAGTAACCCTCCAACTCATACATTATTTAATTCCCCTTCATGCTTACCGAAGGATGATTGCTATGATGATTGCTATGATACCTTGAATTTGTTTGAAATATCCCTTTTTGATGATGCTTGCTATGCTTGTGGCCAAGATGCCAATATGAATTATGCTTATGGAGATGAACTTGCTATAGTTCCTTATGTTAAACATGAAATTGTTGCTATTGCACCCACGCATGATAGTCCTATTATCTTTTTGAATTCTCCAAACTACACTATATCAGAGAAGTTTGTCCTTATTAAGGATTATATTGATGAGTTGCCTTTTACCATTGCACATGATGATTTTGATGAATGTAATATGCATGTGCTTGCTGCTCTTACTTGCAATTATTATGAGAGAGGAACTATTTCTCCACCTCTCTATGTTTCCCATACTACGAAATTGCAAGAAACTGCTTATACTATGCATTGGCCTTTACTAGGTGTGCATGAATTGTTCTTTTATGACATGCCGATGCATAGGAAGAGAGTTAGACTTCGTTGTTGCATGATTTATGTTACTTTGTGCTCACTACTAAATTACAAATCATTGTTAATTAAAATTGGCTTTGATATACCTTGGGATCCGGGTGGATTCTTTACTTGAGCACTAAATGCCTAGCTTAATGGCTTTAAAGAAAGCGCTGCCAGGGAGACAACCCGGAAGTTTTAGAGAGTCATTTATTTCTGTTGAGTGCTTTCATATAGTTTAAAAACACAAAAATAAAGAGGGGAACCTAAAAACTTTTCAAAAAGGAAAGTGAAAGTGAGAGAGACAAGCATTGTTGAAGTGGGAGAGCTCCTTGAACTTTGTTCATGCTCACGGAAACTTTGTGAATCTTGATTACAGAAAATTTTCATCAAAAATAATTATCCCCTTGTACAATTCCATTGTATTATATAAAAATAATTGGCCAAGGTTTGCCTTTAGGATGTTTACAATGCTTGTTGGTTTGTACGGTGCAGGACAGAAACTTTGGCTGTAGTGTGCGATTTTACATTTTTAATTGAAACGTCAATTGGTTCTGATTACTTTTGCACTGTCTTGCTATACAACTTGTTTATTTTTCCTAATTTTGGTAGAATTTTTGGGGTACCAGAAGTATTGTGATTGTTCAGATTGCTACAGACTGTTCTGTTTTTGACAGATTCTGTTTTTGATGCATAGTTTGCATGTTTTGATGAATCTATCAATTTATATTAGTGGATTAAGCCATGGAAAAGCTATATTACAGTAGACACAATGCAAAAACAAGATATGAATTGGTTTGCTACAGTACTCAGAGTGGTGATTTGCTTTATTATACTAACGAATCTTACCGAGTTCTCTGTTGAAGTTTTGTGTGGATGTAGTGTCTAATCGAGGATGTCCCTATATGAGGAAAAGGAAGAGAGGCAAGAGCCCAAGCTTAGGGATTCCCGAGGCACCCCAAGTAAATATTCAAGGAGACTCAAGCGTCTAAGCTTGGGGATGCCCCGGAAGGCATCCCCTCTTTCTTCAACAAGTATCAGTATGTTTTCGAATTCGTTTCGTTCATGCATTATGTGCAAGTCTTGGAGCGTCTTTTGCATTTAGTTTTCATTTTTCTTTTATGCACCATGCTGGTATGAGATTGTACTTGGTTGATTTATAGAATGCTCTTTGCACTTCACTTATATCTTTTGAGTATGGCTTTATAGAATGCTTCGTGTGCTTCACTTATATCTTTTGAAGTTTGGATTGCCTGTTTCTCTTCATATAGAAAACCGCCATTTGTAGAATGCTCTTTTGCTTCACTTATACTTGTTAGAGCGTGGGCATATCTTTTGTAGAAAGAATTAAACTCTCTTGTTTCACTTATATCTATTTAGAGAGATGACAGGAATTGGTCATTCACATGGTTAGTCATAAAATCCTACATAAACTTGTAGATCACTGAATATATGATATGTTTGATTCCTTGCAATAGTTTTGCGATATAAAGGTAGTGATATTAGAGTCATGCTAGTTGAGTAATTGTGAAATTGAGAAATACTTGTGTTGAGGTTTGCAAGTCCCGTAGCATGCACGTATGGTGAACCATTATGTAACGAAGTTGGAGCATGAGGTGCTCTTTGATTGCTTTCCTTATGAGTGGCAGTCGGGGACGAGCGATGGTCTTTTCCTACCAATCTATCCCTCTAGGGACATGCGTAGTAGTACTTTGCTTCGAGGGCCAAGTAGACTTTTGCAATAAGTATATGAGTTCTTTATGACTAATGTGAGTCCATGGATATACGCACACTCACCTTTCCACTTTGCTAGCCTCTATTGTGCCGCGCAACTTTCGCCGGTATCATGAACCCATTATTTACCTTCCTCAAAACAGCCACCATACCTACCTATTATGGCATTTCCATAGCCATTCCGAGATATATTGCCATGCAACTTCCGTCATCATCATATACATGACTTGAGCATTCATTGTCATATTGCTTTGCATGATCGTAAGATAACTAGCATGATGTTTTCATGGCTTGTCCGTTTTTTGATGTCATTGATATGCTAGATCTTTGCACATCCCGGTACACCGCCGGAAGCATTCAATAGAGTCATATCTTTGTTCGAGATATCGAGTTGTAATATTGAATTGTAAGTAAATAAAAGTGTGATGATCATCATTATTAGAGCATTGCCCCAGTGAGGAAATGATTATGGAGACTATGATTTCCCCACAAGTCGGGATGAGACTCCGGACTTTATGAAAAATAAAAGAGGCCAAAGAAGCCCAAATATAAAAAAAAGAGGCCAAAGAAGCCCACCAAAAAGAAAAAAAGAAGTAAATAAAAGGAGAAAATAAAAAAGAAAAAAAATGAGAGAAAAAGAGAGAAGGGGCAATGTTACTATCCTTTTACCACACTTGTGCTTCAGAGTAGCACCATGTTCTTCATATAGAGAGTCTCTTGAGTTATCACTTTCATATACTAGTGGGAATTTTCATTATAGAACTTGGCTTGTATATTCCGATGATGTGCTTCCTCAAACACCCGAGGTCTTCATGAGAAAGCAAGTTGGATGCACACCCACTTAGTTTCTAGTTTGAGCTTTCATACACTTATAGCTCTTAGTGCATCCGTTGCATGGCAATCCCTACTCACTCACATTGATATCTATTGATGGGCATCTCCATAGCCCGTTGATACGCCTAGTTGATGTGAGACTATCTTCTCCCTTTTTGTCCTCACAACCACCACCATATACCACCATAGTGCTATGTCCATGGCTTGCACTCATGTATTGCGTAAGAGTTGAAAAAGCTGAAGCACGTTAAAAAGTATGAACCAATTGCTCGGCTCATCATCGGGGTTGTGCATGATGGGAGCATTTTGTGTGACGAAGATGGAGCATAGCCAGACTATATGATTTTGTAAGGATGAGCTTTCTTTGGCTATGTTATTTCGATAAGACATAATTGCTTGGTTGGTATGCTTGAAGTATTATTGTTTTTATGTCAAATGATAGACTATTGCCTTGAATCACTCGTGTCTTAATATTCATGCCATGATTAGACATATGATCAAGATTATGCTAGGTAGCATTCCACCTCAAAAATTATCTTTTTTATCATTTACCTACTTGAGGACGAGCAGGAATTAAGCTTGGGGATGCTGATACGTCTCCATCGTATCTATAATTTTCGATTGTTCCATGCCAATATTCTACAACTTTTATATACTTTTGGCAGCTTTTTATACTATTTTTTGGGACTAACATATTGATCCAGTGCCCAGTGCCAGTTCCTGTCTGTTGCATGTTTTTTGTTTCGCAAAAACCCAATATCAAACGGAGTCCAAACGGGATAAAAACGGACGGATATTTTTTTGAAATATTTATGATTTTTGGGAAGTAAAATCAACGCGAAACGATGTCCGGGGTGGCCACGAGACAGGGGGCGCACCCTCCCCCCTAGGCGCGCCCTGGGCTCTCGTGGGCCACCCGTAAAGCGGTTGACGCTCTTCTTTTGGCGCAAGAAAGCTAATTTTACGAGAAAGATCTGGGTGAAAGATTCACCCCAATCGGAGTTACAGATCTCCGGATATTTAAGAAATGGTGAAGGGGTAGAATCTGAGAACGCAGAAACAGAGAGATGGATCCAATCTCGGAGGGGCTCTTGCCCCTCCCAAGCCATGGGAGCCAAGGACTAGACGGGAAACCCTTCTCCCATCTAGGGAGAAGGTCAAGGAAGAAGAAGAAGAAGGGGGGCTCTCTCCCCCTTACTTCCGGTGGCGCCGGAACGCCATCGGGGGCCATCATCATCACCGTGATCTTCACCAACACCTCCGCATCTTCACCAACATCTCCATCACCTTCCCCCCTCTATCTACAACGGTCCACTCTCCCGCAACTCGCTGTACCCTCTACTTGAACATGGTGCTTTATGCTTCATATTATTATCCAATGATGTGTTGCCATCCTATGATGTCTGAGTAGATTTTCGTTGTCCTATTGGTGGTTGATGAATTTCTATGATTGATTTAATTTGCTTGTGGTTATGTTGCTGTCCTTTGGTGCCCATCACATGAGCGCGCGCGTGGATCACACCATAGGGTTAGTTGTATGTTGATAGGACTATGTATTGGAGGGCTAGAGTGACAGAAGCTTCAACCTAGCATAGAAATTGATGCATACGGGATTGAAGGGGGACCAATATATCTTAATGCTATGGTTGGGTTTTACCTTAATGAACGTTAGTAGTTGCGGACTGCTTGCTAATAGTTCCAATCATAAGTGCATAGAATTCCAAGTCAGGGATGACATGCTAGCAGTGGCCTCTCCCACATAATACTTGCTATCGGTCTAGTAAAGTAGTCAATTGCTTAGGGACAACTTCACAACTCCTACCACCACTTTTCCACACTCGCTATATTTACTTTATTGCATCTTTATCTAAACAGCCCCTACTTTTTATTTACGTGTTCTTTATTATCTTGCAAACCTACCCTATCACACCTACAAAGTACTTCTAGTTTCATACTTGTTCTAGGTAAAGCGAACGTCAAGCGTGCGTAGAGTCGTATCAATGGCTGATAGGACTTGAGAGAGTATTTGTTCTACCTTTAGCTCCTCGTTGGGTTCGACACTCTTACTTATCGAAAGAGGCTACAACTATCCCATATACTTGCGGGTTATCAAGCAGACACTACAAAAAAAAGACACATCCGTGACATTTTGGGCCGAACAAATTTTTTTCCTGTCATGCTTATGACACTTCTATGATGATAATTGTGACAAAACCTAGTATCATCATAGATGTGGTGGGCTCCTACTTCTATGACAAAAAATCATGACAGAAAATCAGATTTTTGTCCTGGGCGGGCCGGAGACGCAGCTGCATGACATTCTTTGGGTCGTCCATGACGAAAAGAACCATGGTAGAAGCGAGGGAGAGGAAAATATCGGGGAGTTCCTGGTTACGGTGGGTGGTCGGGGCCGAGTGATGCACGGAGGGATTGCACGTTTCTATCGTACATGTACGCGCATGGGTGCGAGGCGTTGGGCTCTAACTGAACCCGAGTGAGGCGTTCGCCTACTGAACCTGAGCGAGTGCACTGGCTACGCGTTACTGAACCCGAGCGATTGATCGATCCCTGGCTGTTAACTGAACCCAATCGAGCGATTCCTTCGCTACTGCTGCTAACAGAAGCTGATCGAACCTGCTACCTCTTGATGAACAGTGAGCGTTGTTGGGGGTTGGATGAACAGTTCCCAGTGGGGGTTGGATGAACAGGACCCCGTGGGGTAGGGGTCGTTGCCGCTGGATGAACAAGACCCCGATCGAGCCGGTTGGGGCGGACAAATAGGACCCCGTGGAGGGCTGGTTGAACAGTAACCAGTGGAAGGCTGGATGAACTATAGCCCGTGGAGGGGTGGTTGAACAGGAGCCCGTGGAGAGGGGTGGTTGAACAGTAGCCGGTGGAGTAGCGCACGGTGGAGGCTGGATGAATAGGAGCCAGTGGACGAACAGTAGCTGGTGGAGGCAGGAGGGAGACGCCATGGATAAATAGTCGCAGGTGGAGTCTGGAGGAGGTCGACGGTGGTTGAATAGTAGCTCGTGGAGGCTGGAGCGAGGCAGTAGATGGTGGATGAACAGTAGCCCATGGAGTCCCGTTTTGTGGTATGCCACACCCCTCCCGATGAACAGGACCCCCGTTTCGACCGTAGGAGATCGAAGAGAAGTCCGTTTCCTCCGTTTTGCGGTACGCCACACCCTTCCCGATTAACAACACACCGTTTAGACTGTAGGAGGTCGAACACAAGTCTGTTTCCTCTGTTTTATGGTATGCGAGACCCTTCCCGATGAACAGACCCCGTTTCAACCATAGGCAGTCAAATAGAAGGTCGTTTCCTCTGTTTTGCGGTACGCCAGGCCTCGTTTCGGCTGTTCCGTCCAAGACGGTTGGCTCCCGATGAACATGACTTATTCCGTTGCCTCCTGATGAACACGACGATGCAGTTTCTCCGTTCCGACCCAACCGGTTGGCTGCTGATGAACATGATGTCGGCGCTGCTCTCCACTGCCTCTCCATGTACACGAGCCCTGACCATACGTATGCGCGAGTAGGCGTTCGAGACCCCGCCTGTATAACGTACGTGGCCGTATTTACTTTCTTGCACCCTGGCTATACATACATGTACACGATATTGATGGGACTGCGTGACATGCAAGTCCGCGCCTCTATTACGACATGTGCCCTTCCTTACTCGGCCACGGTTCATTGTTGCAGCCTGCAGACAGACCGATCGACCAGTATGTACGCACATGTTCGCGACTAGAATGACAACGCTATGTATGCTTCGACTAGGTGGGTCCTGATTGTCAGGGAGGATAAGAAGGCACTTCCTTGCATGCGAAGTTATTGCTGGTGGGTCCCATCTATCAGGGGGAGAATCATTTTTTTGCCCGTAATATGACCGCACTTCCTTGCATGCGAAGATGTAGCTGGTGGGTCCCAGCAGTCAGGTGGGAAATGTTTTTTCACGAAATACGGTGGCCCGTCCCGTGGGTCCCCGCTGTCAGGTGGCGGAATCATTTTTTTACACGTACTAAGGTTGCACTTCCTTGCTGCGGCCGTGGACCCAGTTGTCAGCCTCTCCACGTACAGTACTCTTCCAATGGAAGTCGTTCCTTGACCACATTGACCATGCCGCACCGAGAGCACCAGGGCGATGGACGATGGTGAGGCCTAGGAAGGGGACGACACGGAGCCTGCGAAGACGCGGCAGTGGATGCCCACGCAGAGAGGAGTACGAGGGTTGACTGGTTCGGCTGTGGTGTGAGGCTGCCGTCACCGCAGAATAACAAGGGGTGTGGGTGAGTAGAGGGATGGCCTGGCCAGTGGTGGGAGTAGTAGGGGGCGGTGAGGCCTCCGACCACAGGAGGCAGGAGCAGGCGGCACGACCGGCGCTGGTTTGGGCGGCTGGAGCAAGAAGACCAGAGGTTGAAGAAGCACTACGGATGTTGGATGGGCATCGTACAGTCACTGGAGTTAGAATCATTCATATTGACTAAGTTGACAAAGCCCTCCGTCCGCGTCAACTTAGTAGGCCCACAAGTCAGCCTCCCACTATGGTGGGTCCCAGCTAGCAGGGGGGTATTCTTTTTTGTGTGCGTAATAAGGAGGCACTTTCTTGTGTGCGAAGATATAGCTGGTGGGTCCGATCTGTCAGTGGGAGGAATGTTTTTTTCGCGAAATTCAGAGGCCCTTTCGGTGGGTCCCAGCTGTCAGGTGAAGGAATCATTATTTTGCGCGTAATAAGGAGGCACTTCCTTGCATGCGGCCGTGGACCCAGCTGTTAGCCTCTCCACGTACAATCGCCTTCTGTTGGATGTCGTTCATTGACCATGTTGACCACGCCGCCGAGAGAACCAGGGCGGTGGACTACGGCGAGGCCCCGGACTGGAACGACATGGAGAAGCCCCACTGTTTTTGCGTAATAAGGAGGCACTTGCTTGTATGGGTCCCTACTATCAGCCTCTCCACTTACATCCCTCTTCCGATGGCTGTTGTTTGTTGGCCATGTTTACCACGCCGCGTCGAGAGCACAAACGCGGTGGTCTTGGGCAAGGCCCAGGAAGGGAACAACCAGGAGCCAGCGAAGCCACAACAACATATGCCCATGTTGAGGGGGGTATGAGGGCTGACTGGTCGGCTGCAGGGTGAGGCTGACGTCGCCAGAAAATAACAGGATGTGCGGGTGGGTAGAGGGATGGCCTGGCGGCAGGACAACCGACCACGGGAGGAGGGAGCAGGCAGTCCCGCCGGCGCTGGTTTGGGTGGCTGGAGCAGGAAAATCATAGATTGAAGAAGCGCGACGGCCGTTGGATGGACATCAAACAGTCACTGCTCTGTCTTGACTAAGTTGACAAAGCCTTGCGTACGCGTCAATCTTTTTTAGGACAGCGTCGTCGTCAACCAAGTAGGCCCAGAAATCAGCCTCCAAATCTGTGGAAAACATCATACAACCCATTAGCCATTATTTTCAATAATTTACAGCCCATTTGCTAATTCTTAAGGATATTTTGAAGCCCATATTCTTTTTATTAACATTATAGACCATGTTTTGGGCACTGCTAAAAAATTCAACGTAATTTTGCATATTTCGGTGGGGTCCGGACTCTTTTAATCACGAAATTTTGAGTCACGTTAAAAATAATTTTTAAAAACTTATATCAAAATAAAATTAAAAAAATCTCCACAAAAAAATGATTAAAATTTAAAACCTTGACTAGCAAGATGCCTGTGCGTTGCACGGAACATCAAGATGCATTTGTATGAGTAGTTTATCTTGTGGGAGAAAAAGGATGAACGAGGGAAGGCCTTATCTGCAAATGTGGAGGAGTGTGGGTAAATTGTCATAGTTTCCTTCCTATCTGCTAGATATAGATCGGATGGCCATCATCACCAACTCTGTTTTTTTTTATAATAGTAGAGAGTAGAGATAGAGATAGAGAAACCCGCGTGGAATGCGAGAAACCCACTCCGGCCACACACGTCCGTTCAGGAGCAGGACGCCGGACAAGCTCCTCCTTCCACCATTTTCTTTTTTTATAAGAGTAGAGAAATCCAGAAAAAACAATATTTGAATATAATTGCCGATTGGCTTTGGTTTAAAAATTTATAGCCCGTTTCTTACTAACTTATAGCCCATTTTCTAGGGAACCTATTTATTACTACTTACATCCCTCCTCGTCTTGAAAGATTTGCAGCTCAGCAGGCCTGAAAAAAGCAAGTAGGCCTCAGTTGGGTATTCTCCAAAAAAACTGCAGGGCAGTAAGCATAGAGGATTGTCGGAACATCAGAGAGTATTTCAGGACATTTTGTAATAACAAGGGCAACTTGGGATGAAGATATGAACGACAATGTATATAGTTACCCATAAGGATTTATCGGTGATAGGGATCGCAACGACGGAAGGGTACAAGGGTCTCGAGAAAGCATTGGAGAGTATCTTCAGAATCTTCTAGTCACCAAGCAATCATCTGGAGTGAGGGGCTCCCCGGGAGAAAGTATTTACGAGAACCTAGGGGTAGAGTTTACAAAATCATTTGACCTGAATAGAAGAGAGATTAGAGTCCCAAAGTAAAGGTCGAGGAGTAAAAGATCCTAATACCACCCAATGGCGATGTGGGCCTGAAAGCCACACAACCATGTTAGTAAAACAGTTTTCAAAGACTAGACTCAACTTCGGCCAAGGAGTTGGAAAGGGGGATTCCTATAGGCCGTCGGCTTTGATACGAACTTGTGATGCCCCCGATTCAATCGTACACTAATGATACACGCAAATGTGTACGATCAAGATCAGGGACTCATGGGAAGATATCACAACACAACTCTAGACACAAATCAAATAATACAAGCTTCATATTACAAACCAAGGGCCTCGAGGGCTCGAATACAAGCTCGATACACAAGAGTCAGCGGAAGCAACAATATCTGAGTACAGACATAAGTTAAACAGGACTGCCTTAAGAAGGCTAGCACAAAAGCAACACGATCGAAGAGGCAAGGCCTCCTGCTTGGGACCTCCTAACTACTGGTCGTCGGCGGTCTCCATGTAGTAGCATCCATCGGAAGTGGCATCTGGCTCCATGGATCCACCATCTGGTTGCAACAACCGGAAAGAAGAAAGAAGGGGGAAAATGGGGTAGCAAAGCAACCGTGAGTACTCATCCAAAGTACTCGCAAGCATCAGATCTATACTATGTATGCATTGGTATCAAATGGAAGGGTTGTATCTGTGGACTGAACTGCAGAATGCTAGAATAGAGGGGGAAGGCCTAGCCTATCGAAGACTAGCATCTTCAAGCAGCTCCAAGCACCTTGCAGCATGTAGAAGAGTAAAGAGTAGCATTTTAATATTTAACAAGCATGTTGTAACATCAACCCCCAGAGATCCTTTCCCAACTCCCTACAGGAAAGCAATCTCGGAGCCACATATCCATCACATATCTCAAGTATCCATTTCTAGTTATATAAGATTAGGATACAAGTCTGAACGTCCATTACCGTGGACACGGTATTCGAATATATTTCTTCCCTGCAGGGGTGCACCACGTTACCCAACACGCTCGATTACTCTGGCCGGACACACTTTTCCGGGTCAATGCCCGGCCTCGAAAGATCAACACGTTGCAGCCCTACCTAGGCTCAGTAGAGAGGTCCCCGTCGGTTTACATCCTAATCACTCCGGGGTCTTGGGCCCATCGCCCGCAGCACTCCAGGTCATTGCGCGCAGGGTGGATACCAGCACTGCCTCGGATGGCTAGCATGATCCGACCGTGCCACCATGCTGAACTAGACGTCTGACAAAGCTTCGGCTGATACTGCGACATCAAGGCCCATATCTATTCTCGCATGGTGGTTAGTGCGTAAAGGCAGAGGCCAACTGTCGGTGTCAAAACTGGCGGATCTCGGGTAGGGGGTCCCGAACTGTGCGTCTAGGCAGATGGTAACAGGAGACGAGGGACACGATGTTTTTACCCAGGTTCGGGCCCTCTCGATGGAGGTAAAACCCTACGTCCTGCTTGATTAATATTGATGATATGGGTAGTACAAGAGTAGATCTACCACGAGATCATGGAGGCTAAACCCTAGAAGCTAGCCTATGGTATGATTGTTGTAATGTATGTTGTCCTACGGACTAAAGCCCTCCGGTTTATATAGACACCGGAGAGGGCTAGGGTTACACAGAGTCGGTTACAATGGTAGGAGATCTACATATCCGTATTGCCAAGCTTGCCTTCCACGCCAAGGAAAGTACCATCCGGACACGAGCCGGAGTCTTCAATCTTGTATCTTCGTAGTCTTGGAGTCCGGCGGATAATGATAGTCCGGCTGTCCGGATCAATGACGATAAGTCCGGCGTGCATAATGTTCGGCATTGCAAGGCGGGTTCCTCCCTTGAATAATCCAGAGAAGATCATGAACACCAGGATAGTGTCCGGCTCTGCAAAATAAATTCCACATTCCACCGTAGAGAGAATAAAATGTACACTTAGTTCAATCTGCCGACGTATTATGCGGCGTGACATCACACCGCCTCCAGGCCTTTGTTTGAATTATTATACCACCTCAGCATGTTTAGCGAAGCGGTTTCCTTGGCACATCTTGTCGAAGCAGAGATCGTGTTCCCCTTATTCCGGGATTCTCATCAATACGTGCGTGGGTAACCCAACCGCTCCCGTCGCCACGCCTCCTCTATCGAAGGGGAATCCCAAACGGTCACGGAGACGACCCTTGGTATTTTTCCCCCTTTATAAGAGGACCAAGGCTCGCCATTGTTCTTCAATCTCGCATCGAATCTCTTCCCCGCTCCCAGTTCCAACACCCAGAGCCTCAGACTCGAGCGCTTCGGATCCTTAATCATGTCCGGCTCCGACCTCCAGGGCCGGTGGATGCCCTCCTCTGTCACGGAGGAAGACATATTGAAGTTGCGTGAGGCCAAGTACCTGGCCTACGAGGTTTCGCACAGGTTGCCTGCCCAAGGGTAGGCTGTGCCAGCCCCCGAGCCCGGTGAATACGTTGTTTTCGTATCCCACCTCCGTCGGGGTTTAGGCTTCCCGACGGATCCCTTCGTGAGAGGGCTCCTGTTCTACTACGGGCTGGACTTTCACGACTTGGCTCCGGAGTCCATCCTCCATATCTCCGCATTCATTATCGTCTGCAAAGCCTTCCTCCGCGTCATTCCCCACTTCGGCTTATGGCTGAAGACCTTCAAGGTGGAGCCAAAGATGATCGGGGGGCGTCAAGCGGAGTGCGGCGGGGCGACCATAAGCAAAAAGGTCGATGCCCCGTGGCCCGAGGGTTCCTTCCAAGAGGAACTTGGACCGTGGCAGCAGGAGTGGTTCTATATCACCGCTCCAAGGGGCAGCAGGCAAAAGCCGCCGCCCTTATTCCGCCCGGGACCTCCACGCCAACTGATGTCGTGGGTCAACCAAGGGCTCAATTGGGGGCCGTCCGAAGATGTGCCTTCACTGCAGGGCCGGATTCGAGATCTCCAAGCGAGGGAGATCGACCTGATCAAGGTGATGCAGGTTATGCTAATCAGGCATCTTCTGCCCTGCAAACACCGTCCTCTCCGTCTATGGGAGTTCAACCCGGAGGGACCTCGGATTCTCCAACACTTCATGGGTGCGACACCTGTGGAGATGTACAAGTTGTTCTTCGGACCGCAGGTGGCGTGTCCGGATTTAGCCGAGGATGCAGGTCTAAGCCGCGATCGCCCGGATACTCAGGTAAGTAGCTCAGAGTCCGGACATTCTGTTTGTGTGCCTTTCTAGAGTTCGCCTCCTGACCCTTTGTTCTTCACAGGAATGGGTGGCGCGATCAAGGCTGATAAGGTGTCCGGCCCCCCTCCCAGAGACCGCACAGGAGCCCGTGCTGGTCAGAATGTTGGAGGTTGCGCCCACAGAAGGGGGCGACGGGGAAAATAGAGGAGCTAATATTTCGCCCAAAGGGGCAACTGAAGAGGGAGGAAGCAAGAACCCCTCCCTTTAGGGGGAGAAGAGGACCGCCTCCGAAGATCCGGAGGCCAAAGCCCCTAAGCGTGGGAAGAGATCTTCCCCGGGGGGTCCGGCGCCCGGAAAGAATCCGGACGCACAATCATCATCAAAGGATCGGCCCTCCAGCGAGCCATGAGTATGAAAGAGGGAGTTAATTAGTAAGGAAATACCTTCATTTGTGCTTCTGTAGATAACCGAAATATTTATATTGCAGTTCGGATTTGCAGCCTTCTCAGATGAGTTCATCTTCGGGGGACCTTCTTCCGGAGATGATGGAGAGCGATACGCCTCCGTCCGCAGTGCCGCCAGATGAGGCAGGCGAACCCGAAGTGTCATCACGGAGGGTATCCCCGAGTCCGGAGGGGCCAGAGAGTTCGGCACCTATTAGTGTCCGGCCGGGAGAACTGAAGAATCTGCTTGAGAGGGCGTCCATTTCAGAAGATCACCGCGCGTTAATGCGTATGGTGATTGGAAGGATTTCGTCCGCTAAGAGAGAATTGCGTAATGCCGCCATGAGTTTGCTGGCGGGATTTGAGGTATGCGAGAATGACGCACCCCTTTGTCTTTTAACAGTTTTGCATAAAAAATGCGCCCTGTATAGATAGTAGCCCCTGAGACTCGGTAGGTTATCGGAAACGACAGCGTACCGAGGATCGAAATCTAAAGGAATGAATTCCGTCGTTCCTATGCAGGTGGCGGATAGTCCGGGGGCTAGCCGGACTAGTGAGTTTGCCGAGTTAAATCGGCAATTTGACTTGGCAGATGTGGACATCGCACTTGTCAACAGGCGACTTGACGAGTCGCAAGGTAAAAGAGTTCTCCGCAGTCGCTTTATTAAGGGGGTCGAAGCCCTCCTCTGATAAATTATATGTTGTTTGTACAGACGGTGCTGCTGCTGTGGAGGGCCTTCGGGCCGAACTTGCTCGAGCTAAGGAGCAAGCCCGAAGGAGTGAAGCGGCTGCCTCGAGGGCGGCCGAGGAGTTGAAAGCCGAAAAGGCTGCGCACTGCCTAAGGAGGCCGAGGTGGCCGAATTGGCCATAAAAGTAAAGGATGCTGCCGACCGCAATGAGGCTCTTGAAAAGGAGCGCTTATCGGAGCAGGAAGACCTGAAGAAGGCCACCACTGAAGCCAAGGATGCCCTCTCTGCAATGCGGGCTAGGAAGGAGGAACTGTGCCAGGCCAGAGAGATCGTGGCTGGCAAGCCTTTTCTGCTGCGTCGCCGGTTTATGGATGGGAAGCATGCTCAATTTGAGCGGCTGTGGAGTCTGGAGGATCCGTATATGGACTTAGCCGCAAGTGCGGCTGATGCCATGAAGCACTTCCGGAGCCAGAAGGATCACAAGACGGAAGAGCTATATTGGTCTCAATTCCACAGTCCGGATCGCCCACTTCCATTGACAGACCGGTTGGCCGAATGGGCCGAGCTAAATAGATTGTCCGGACTTGCCATGACTGACATCGTGGCCCATGTCTGGCTAGAGAGGTCCAAGGCGACGAGCTACTTTGGCTTACTACAGCAATTCCTTGGAGCGGTGCCGCATATAAAGGAGATGAAGCGGTCGGCCTGCATAGAGGGCGCGCGGATGGCTCTTGCCCGTGTGAAGGCGCATTGTCCAGAGATGGACGCCACCGCTGTTGCTGCCCAGGGTTCGGATGAAAACCGGCTCCCTGCCGAGCACTATTTCGGGGAAGTCATGCGTGGCGCTCGTGTAATAGAGTCGCAGTGCTCGAAGAATGTAACGTTCAAATGAACGCATTAGCTTGACAATCGATGATTATGTTATAACTGCTTTTTATACTTGTGCGTCCAAGTAGTAAAACTTCTCCTGTGCAGCCGTTTACGTATACTTGTGTATAACTTGAAAGATGGCAGTCTTCGGCTTCAGCCCCCACGCACAAGGTGCTGGGGTGTTCGCAAAAATAGCGCGTTTTCACACTTAATCCGACGTCTCGGTCCTGTTATAAGGAGGTGGTAGCGTAGCGAACAAGGCAATCCGGACTATAATGCTTTATCACTTTCACTTAGCGCGTGGAGCTCGAGGGTGGGGCTACGATATAGCCCCTGGTGGCATCGCCCTTCTCCGAAGTCGGAGCGCGTGTGCCTGACCAGGAAACGGCCCTTCGTCAAAGCAGGGAATTCTAAACATTCCGATAGTCGATCGAGTGGCTGATCAGTCTCTCGCTGTATCATGACAGTCAGTTTTCGGCTTTCTCTATTGAGGTGCTCGCCCAGCCGAACTGGGCACAATCGCAGTAGTTCTCCTGGTGCCGCGTTAGCCGATGATACGGAACGTAAGGCAGCAAAACACAGGAGCCGGGCAAACCCAACATTTGACCAAAGACATGATTCGGAGCTGATGTATATAATGCCTAACTCGAGACGCCGAACACTCCCTAAGGTGTTCGGTCTTTATAATAATGGGCAGAACAATGCCCTAAGCCCCTAGTGTCCAGGTACGGGCATGGTCTTCTGACGCGGCCGATGCCAAAACGTCAGGCTCCGCTTTGGCTATAGGAAGAAACCAAGGGAGAATAACAACAAGAGACAGTAAAAAAGGTTTACGCAGGGTCTTAATCTGAAAAGAATCCTCACGACGGGTCCCTACTGCACGTCTGCGCCTGTGTCTCCGTTGCGCCGTTATCCTGGACGGGTATGCACATTGTTCATCTGTAAAAAGAGAGGAACTTTTAGTTTTAAAAACGGTACGTGCGAAAAATATTAGAAATATAAATAATTAAAGCGGGGTTTGTATGAACCCGTGGTGATTTGTGCGCGCATCCCCCTGTGAAGGGGTATGCGGCTAGGGAGCCCCTAGCCCACTGACGCCGGATTCGTCTATCCAAGTCCGGGGTCTTTAAGTGACCCTCGCACTAAAATTACGCCACGCGGTCCGGGCATCTTGAGTGTAAGAGATGCGTAATGCGGTATGGCGTTGAAGCGGACAAAAGCCTTTCGTCCCAGGAGTGCTTGATATTCACTTTCAAATGGGACGATATGAAAAATTAATTTTTCGCGTCAAGAATTGTTCGGCGATCCGAACACGACTTCTAGTAATATGGAGCCTGTGCACTTGGCGTAATGGCCTGACGTCACTCCTTTGAAGGAAGTGCGGCTGTGTCGAATTTTGGTAGGGTCTATCCCCATCCTACGGATTGTGTTTGAATATAGCAGTTTTAAGTCACTGCCTCCGTCCATTAGGACGTTAGTAAATTGCAATCCATCTATTATGGGATTCAATATCAGGGGAGTCCGTCCCGCATTTCGAACGCTTCTGGAATAGTCCATGTGGTCGAAAGTGATTGGTTTTGGTATCCAATCTCTACGGTCTGCTGGGTTGGACCGCGCGAAGCTCTTTTTAGAAAGTGCCGCACTATTTTTCCGTGGTATCACATGAAGTGAGTTTACTGCTTTGACCCCTTGTGGGAAAGTCTTTTGTTTTCCGGTGCTCTGCTGGTGGGGTTTATCTTCTTCGCTTGACGCATCGAGCCCCTTGTGTTCGGCATTTAGTCGGCCGGACTGTTTAAAAACCCAACAATCCCTGTGGGTGTGATTTGCAGGCCTTCCGGGGGTACTGTGGATTTGGCATATCCAACCCAGAATTTTGTTTAAGTTGGACAATTCGTTACTGTCATCCTTAAGAAGCTGTGTTTTATTATTGGGCCGCGAGCTTTTGAATCCGGCATTGACTGCCGCGCTCTTTGGGCTTTTTTCTTTATTCCAGCGTTGTTCTTTTCTGCGCCGTGATTTTCCGTTTCCATCTCTTGTCTCTGATGTACTTGGGTCGCTGGTGCTGCATCGTGCTAACCAGCTATCCTCGCCCGCACAGAAGCGGGTCATGAGGCTTGTTAGTGCGGACATTGTCCTCGGTTTCTCTTGACCGAGGTGCCTGGCGAGCCATTCGTCTCGGACATTGTGCTTGAAAGCTGCTAAGGCTTCGGCGTCCGGACAGTCGACTATTTGGTTCTTTTTTGTAAGGAACCTATTCCAGAATTTCCGCGCTGACTCTCCGGGCTGTTGAGTTATATGAATTAGGTCATCTGCATCCGGAGGGCGGACATAAGTCCCTTGAAAATTTGCTCTAAACGCGTCCTCGAGCTCTTCCCAACTTCCAACAGTATTTTCTGGGAGGCTTTTAAGCCAATGACGGGCTGGCCCTTTGAGCTTGAGGGGTAGGTATTTTATGGCGTGGAGATCATCTCCTCTGGCCATATGTATATGTAGTATATAATCTTCTATCCAGACTCCAGGGTCTGTTGTTCCATCGTAAGATTTGATGTTTACGGGTTTAAACCCTTCGGGGATCTGATGATCCATTACTTCGTCAGTGAAGCATAACGGGTGTGCGGTGCCCCTGTATTGAGCGATATCGCGACGCAGCTCGAGAGAGCGCTGTCTGCTGTGTTCGGCCCGGCCGGGGTTATTGTATCCGGCACGACGGTATTCGTCGTGGGTCGTAGGGCGCCCACGTGATCCATAGATGGATCTGGATTGCCTTGCTTTGTCCTCCAATATGTCTCGCAAGTCCGGCGCGTTCCCTCTTGGCTTCGTACTTTTGGAGCGATGCCGGGGTATGGTCTTGGCTGGGGGCCTGGATGCCTCTCTGTTACGACCACGGGGTGGTCGGTCAGCCATATCGTGCGCTGGTGATGGAGGTACGTATGCTTCCTCCTCTAATCGGGGGAGCAGCTTGCGTTTTGGGTAACTTTTGGAGGGACGTTCGAGTTTATACTCTTCGGCTGCGAGGACCTTGGTCCATCGATCGGCCAGCAGGTCCTGATCAGCTTGAAGCTGCTGCTGCTTTTTCTTTAGCCTGGTTGCTGTGGCGATAAGCCTGCGCTTGAAGCGCTCTTGTTCGACGGGATCCTCGGGTACGACGAATTCGTCGTCGTTGAGGCTTGCTTCGTCTTCAGAGGGAGGCATATAATTATGATCCTCAACCTCTTCGTCTGCCGCCCCCTCATGAGGGCTTGCTTCTGCATCCTCCTGCGCTGAGTCTTGCTGGAGGGGATTGTCTTCGGCACTCTCTGGAGTATTATTATCTCCTGTGCCGGAATCTCCATTCTTGCTGTGGCGAGATTTAGAGCGGCGCCGCTGACGCTGGCGCTTGGGCTCTTTCTTTAAGGGATCTGCCTCCACTGTTTCTTCGCCGTCCCCATATTTTGGGGTATCCACCATGTATACGTCATATGACGAGGTGGCCTTCCAGTTCCCTGTGGGCGCTGGTTCCTGTTCGTCTCCGGCGTCGTCGTCCATAGCGTCGATGTCTTCGGAGTCGTAGTCTAGCATGTCGGTTAGATCGTCGACAGTGGCTACAAAGTGGGTGGTGGGTGGGCTCTGAATTTCCTCGTCGTCCATATCCCAACCATCCTAGCCATAATCCGGCCAGGACTCTCCTGATAACGAGAGATGCTTTAGTGAATTCAAGATATCGCCGAAAGGCGAGCATTGGAAGATGTCCGCGGCGGTGAATTCCATAACCGGCGCCCAATCCGGATCGATTGCTAGGGGCGTGGGAGGTTCGGAGTCCGGCGAGGAGTCCGGCGCCTCGGAATCACGAGTTTCGCAGGGGACAAGATTAGTGTTCGGCTCCATCGCCGTGGATGTTGAAGCCCCCAGGGCGGCGCCTATCCACCGACCCTCGATCTGGGCAATCGGCTCCGGGCTAATGGCCGAAGCGGATCCGTGTGCGGCCACCAAGGCACTGTTCGGCGGCAGAGCTAGATCATGCCCATCGTCACAGTGCGGCGCGCTCGGCTGTGGCTCGAGTCCGTCGAGGATCAAGTCTCCGCGGACATCGGCCATGAAGTTTAAGCTTCCAAATCTGACCTGACGGCCAGAGGCGTAGCTTTCGATCTGCTCCAGATGGCCAAGTGAATTGGCCCGCAGGGCGAAGCCGCCGAATACGAAGATCTGTCCGGGGAGAAAAGTCTCACCCTGGACAGCATTGCAGGTTGAAGATGCCATCAAGCCTATCGGTGACGACACAGAGGAACTCTCAATGAAAGCAGCAATGTCGGTGTCAAAACCGGCGGATCTCGGGTAGGGGGTCCCGAACTGTGCGTCTAGGCGGATGGTAACAGGAGACGAGGGACACGATGTTTTTACCCAGGTTCGGGCCCTCTCGATGGAGGTAAAACCCTACGTCCTGCTTGATTAATATTGATGATATGGGTAGTACAAGAGTAGATCGACCACGAGATCAAGGAGGCTAAACCCTAGAAGCTAGCCTATGGTATGATTGTTGTAATGTATGTTGTCCTACGGACTAAAGCCCTCCGGTTTATATAGACACCGGAGAGGGCTAGGGTTACACAGAGTCGGTTACAATGGTAGGAGATCTACATATCCGTATTGCCAAGCTTGCCTTCCACGCCAAGTAAAGTACCATCCGGACACGAGCCGGAGTCTTCAATCTTGTATCTTCGTAGTCTTGGAGTCCGGCGGATAATGATAGTCCGGCTGTCCGGACACCCCCTAGTCCAGGACTCCCTCACCAACTCAGAACAAATAACCAAACCTGTTAGTGCATTGGGGGCTCACGGAGACGAGCATAGACTCACGATAATGTGACCCCGTCGCCCCATCTCGTGGACTTACGACAAGGGCCCAGACTGCCCGGCCGTGCCATGTGGAAAACTCGTGGGTGCTCTACGGGCCCGCCCGACTTTCACATCAACTCGCGGGTACCCCTCAGGGCCGACCCGACTTCATCAATGGTCTCAAGTAAAGTCAAGGTAACCATGTGTCCAAACATCAAGGGGGAAACTCGAGGAATCACCCCGGTGGATTCCACTCGATGTAATCATCAAGGTGAATGTAAGAGGAACCACCCTCGAGGTTCACACTTGAGGTGTTGCACGACAGAGCCATATCGGGAATGGTGAAGGAGGAACCACCCTCGATGACCACGACCGAATAGCTACACTACAGAGATCTCATCAGGAGTGATGTATGAGGTTCCACCCTCGGCACTCGATGGTAACTCTGCAGAGTCGAGCAACAAAAAGGGGCATGATGTGATGTGAGGTGTCGGGCTCTGGTCATTGATCACGTCGATCGAGGCATCGATGATGAAGTAGGGGCAACAAGGACAAGTGGGGGTCACTGATGAATCACTTGCCAACCTATACTAAGCAGTTTAGGATAAGCAGGTAGGTAACAATAGCAAGTAAAAAAGTAGGATATGCATCAGAATAGGAGCAATCAAATACAGTAGCAAAATCTATTGCAAGCATGAGAGAATGGAATGGGCGATATCGGGATGATCAAAGGGGGGCTTGCCTGGAAGCTCCGTTGAAAGGGGTAGAAGGGTCATCATCGACGTGGTTGATAACAGGGACATCAACATCGGTCTCGGGGTCTACCGGAGAGAAGAGGGGGAAGAAACAGTAAATACACACAAACATATGCATAACAAGACAATAAGCGGGGCTAGAAGTGTTCTAACGTAGCGCTAGGCGATACTGGCGAAGGGGGAAACATCTGGGAAAGTTTTCCCGGTTCCGGGCATTTGTCAGACAGATGAATCGGAGGGGAAAGGTTGCATGTTGCTATGCTAGGGACATGTGGCAGACAAACGGACCGCGTATTCGAATTCGTCTCGTCGTTCTGAATAACTTTCATGTAGAAAACTTTTTCATCCGAGCCACATATTATTTTCTATGATTTTTCAAAGATTTTAAACAATATTACGAAATTATCTAAATCAACGGAAATGGAATTATGATGTCAGCATGACTAGAGGATGACGTCAGCAGCCAGCTGGTCGGCTGACCAGGTCAAACCTAACCTGTGGGTCCAGCGGAACCCACTAGTCAGTGAGAGTGGCTATAACAGTGAATTAACTAATCTAACTAAACTAATTAGGGGTGTGGGCCCAATATGTCAGTGAGACATTAGACTAACCTAATTACTAAAATAACTTTTAATTTCAAAAATATTAATTATGCGCGGGACCCACATGTCAGTGGCCCACGGGTGCCCAGTCAGCAGTTAACTGGGTCAACCCAGTCATGTAGGGCCTGTGGGGCCTGCGGTCAGTAGCTGTGAGGTGGGGCCCGGAGGGCCACGTCGGCGGGCGGCGCCGGAGATGCGCCGGCGACCATTTCCGCGGCAGAGCATTGCCGGACTTCGCCGGAAAAATGCTATGGGGCACGGGGAGAGGTGCGGCTAGGCGCTTTCGATCGGGCATCCGACGTTGCATCGATCTACGGCTGTCCCGTGGGCTAACTCGGCCGGAGTGGAGCGCTGCGTCGACGGCGACGGGCGGCGTGTTCGGCCGGAGTTCAAGATTGGTGCTACAAAGTGCGCGCGAGTGAAGTAAAGGGCTAGGCGAGGTCTATGGCGCTCCAGGAGCTCGTCGGAGCTACTGGCTTGAGCGGAGGAGCTCGGAGGCGAGCCCTACGACGACAATGGCGGACGGCAGAGCTCGGCTTGCCGGCGAGCTAGCTACGGCGAAAAGCACGGCGGGAGGAGAGGAATGGAGGAGCTCACCAGGGAGGCACACGGTGGCTCGGCGAAAGATTTAGGAGCAGCAGAGGTGCTCGAGGTCGCCGGCGCGTGTCGGAGCAGAGACGGAAGGGGGCGGCGGCGTTCAGCAGCTGTAGAGGCCCCTGGCTCCACCTGAAGGCTCCAGGCAAATGGGCGGATGACGGTGGCTCTCCTGGACAACACGAGCGGTCGGAGAGGCGCCGGTGGCCGCGGTGGCGATGGAGGACGGTGGTGATTCCGCTTGGTGCAGCGGATCTGGAGGAGGGAGGCGAGCGCGTGGGCGAGAGAGAGTGAGAGAGAGAGAGAGAGAGAGAGCAAGGGGGAAAGTGGAGAGGTGCAAGTGGGTGAGGGGAGACGAGGGGAGCCCGAGGCGTCGCCCTTATCGCCTCCCGGCGTCGGCGCCGGCGAGGTGGTCGGGGGCGACCCCTCCCCTTTAGCGACGCGGTCGGAGGAACATGACGAGCGACCGTGGTGGGGGTTGGGCTGGCTGGGCCACCCAGGGGGCTTCTTTTTTTCAAATTGTATTTTCTTTTGCCCTTTATTTCTTTTCTGTTTTATTCATTAAAGGGCATTTATATACTTTATAAAATATAGGTTTCCATATGACAAATAACCAGGGATTATTTGCCACAACTTGAACATTTTAGATTTAATGTTTGACAATTTTGAATTTAGGACTTTAATTTGAATTTGAAAAAGAATAGAGATTTGGATCGACTGAGGATTAGCAACAGTAATGTGATGACATGGCACCATTAACACGGGATTACTGTGGCTTAATAATCCGGGCGTCACAGACACATGGAAGTTTGAGAGTTATTTTAATCATGGATAACATTAAGGTGGCAACTTTAATATACATCTGGGTGGATTGGTTGAGGCACCTGGGGAACCCAGTGTTGCCTGTTTTTGGAAATCGCGGAGTACCCTTGTGATTTTTCCTATGGAATGCCACCCAGGCTCAAAGGGATCATAAGATTATTCATGCTAGAAACTTCCGTGTGCGGCCATAAGCCATTATGGGCTCTGGCATAGTTGAGTAAGTTGTGTGAGCTCTTGAAGAGGTGGACTAGCAGATGTAGGGGAAACTAGGTGTACTGGTCCGCCCGGAGTAGAGAGTTAATGCTTTAGAAAGACTATGCCTCGATCATCCGATCATGGATGCGGTCGAGTCTTGTGGGGAAGAGTGCGCAAACCTCTGTAGAGTGTATAAACTAATCATGGTTAGCCGTGTCCCCGGTTATGGACATCTTGAGTATCTAGTACTTGAATCTATTGATGTGATCTCATCATGTTACTTTGCGACACATATCACCTTTGGACGCATATGTGAAGTGTATCACAAGGAGCTGGAGAATACCATTTACCAAATATGTGGCCACCGAGATGACAAATGGGAGATGATTCTTACTAGGAGGGATGGATCAATTGCAGCCTACATTCAAGAGATGGGAGATCATATTCGTCGACAGGAGAATCAACAAATTATCCACATGAAGATGATCAAGAAATTGGTGAAGAAAAATAATGAGCTAGAAGAGGAACTCAAGTCTACACGCAATGGATAAGAGGAAGAGATTGTCATACTACTGTAGAAGCATGAAGACCTGAAGAGGAAGATGGGAATATCAGTGGAGAATATCAAGTGAGCAATGGAGTTCCGTTTGGAGGACTACATCATCCTGGACGACACCGACACGGATAGTGGTGCAAATGATGACAGTGATGACGACTACGTTGATGAAGCTGGAGCAGATATCATGGAGTCTTTCTCTGATGAAAATTTCTAGATGACCACCATTGTACCTAGTAGTATTTCCCTCCAAGTAGTTAGCAACGATCGAGTTTGTAATCATAGGTTAGACCGATTGTGTGATCTTGTGTGCTATTGAATGAAGTGAAAATTGATTGTGTTTGTCTCATGAGCATATGGGTAGTGAATCCCTCTTAGACCTCATTATATTCTGTTTTCTCACCCCTTCTAACCCATCAGATGCCTCTGAGACGTGACAATAGATTTGCCTTCCCACCGAAGCTCACTCAGTTGATCCAGCAGCAGAATGCCTTGATGCAGATACTAGTTCAGAACCAGAACCAAGGCAACAACAACAAACAATCCACCACCACCCCCCCTGTTGATCACCTAGCCCGCTTTCTAAGGTTGAATCCGTCGGTGTTCTCTAGTAGCACCGAGCCAATTGTTGCAGATGATTGGATCCGCAAGATTGGAAGAGAGATGACCACTGCAGGATGCACAGATGCGGAGAGAGTGCGTTTTGCCGCACATCATCATGATGGACCCGCAGCATCTTGGTGAGAGAACCTCACTGCCACTTACCCCATTGACACTGTTACATGGGATCAGTTCCAGCAGGATTTCCGCATTGCCCATGTTTCAGCAGGAGCTATGAGCATGAAGAAGCGCGAGTTTCGCAACTTGCGCCAAGGAGGATGTACAGTGGGCCAATATAGCAAGTTAGCACGTTATGCCCCAAATGACGTAGCCACAAATGCCGCTAAGCAGGAGAAGTTTCTAGAGGGACTGAATGATGAGCTGAGCATGCAGTTGATGGTGGCAACATTCAACAACTACCAGGAGTTGGTAGACGGGGCTCTCATGATTGAAGGAAAGCAGCAACAGGTTGATAATCGCAAGAGGAAGTATGGACAGTGGAGGTACACTTCAGGAGCTCAGCAGAAGCCCCGCTATTCCCCGTACTCGGGAGGACATAACCACAACCATGGAGGCCATAACCATGGAGGACATATGCACAATGGATCAAGTTCGCATAACCATTGTGGCCCCAAGAATGGCAATGGGAATGGAGGAAGCAGTAGCCAGAACCGTTCCAACCCTTCAGGACCAGCCAAGAGGGATCTGAGCCACATTACCTGTTTCAAGTGCCAGAAGACCGGACATTATGCCACTGAATGTCCTGAAGCGAAGAATGGAAATGACAATGGAGGTTCTGCCAAGAAGCCCAACCCCTTCACCAAAGGTCAGGTGAACCACGTCAGCGTGGAGGAGATTGAGGATCAACCCGACGCAGTTGTCGGTAAGTTTTTATTAATGCATTTACCGCACTTGTTCTTTCGATACTGGTGCATCGCATTCATACATATCAAGGGGATTTTTGGACAAGTATAACCTGCCAACAGTAGCCCTTACGTCACCTATGTTAGTAAGTTCCCCAGGAGCGGAGTATATGGCTAGTAGGGGATGCTATCAGTTGCCACTAACCATAGGTAGACATGTTTTCCCCACCGACCTAATTGTTCTGGAGTCACAAGGATTGGATGTGATACTAGGAATGGATTGGCTATCCAAGTTTGAAGGAAACATTGATTGCGCCAGTAAATCAATTCTTCTCACCACCCCAGAAGGAAAGAGGATCAAGTATTATCCCAGCATGCGCTGAGGAGGACTCAAGTGAATTCCTTATCAGGAGTTGTACAAGAGGAAGTACCAGTGGTGAAGGATTACCCCGACGTATTTCGGAAGAGTTACTAGGCATTCCATCGGATCGAGACATTGAGTTTTTGATTGAGCTATTTCCAGGAACCGGGCCAATATCAAAGAGACCGTATCTAATGCCCGCAGGGGATCTAGAGGAAATCAAGACACATATAAAGGAGTTACTGGATAAAGGTTACATTTGACCAAGTTCATCCCCTTGGGGAGCCCCAGTGTTTCTAGTGGATAAGAAGGATGGATCTTTGAGGATGGTTGTTGATTATCGTGCACTGAATGAGGTGATGATCAAGAACAAATGCCCTCTGCCAATGATCAATGATTTTTTTGACCAGTTGCAAGGAGCTAAAGTTCTCTAAGATCGATCTTCGATCAGGTTATCACCAGTTGAAGATTCGAGAGCAGGATATACCTAAGATAACTTTTACCACAAAAGTATGGGCTATATGACTACACCGTTATGTCATTTGGTCTAACTAACGCACCTGCCTATTGTGTGAATATGATGAACAAAGTATTTATGGAGTTTTTGGATAAGTTCGTCATGGTGTTCATTGATGATAGATTGGTCTACTCAAAGAATGAAGAGGAGCATAAGGAGCATTTGCGTTTGGTTCTTGAGAAGCTCAGAGAACATCAGTTGTATGCCAAGTTCAGCAAATGTGTGTTTTGGTTAAAGGAAGTTGGATTTCTCGGACATGTTATATCCGGAGAAGGAATAGCAGTAGACCCTACCAAGGTTGCTTCTGTCACTAAATGGTTGGCACCCACGCCAGTTGGAGAGATCAGAAGTTTTCTTGGACTCGTAGGTTATTATCGGAGGTTTATTGAGAATTTCTCCAGGATTGCAAAGCCCATGACGGAGTTATTGAAGAAGGACACCAAGTTTAAATGGACTGAGGAGTGTGAAGCTAGTTTTCAGGAGTTGAAGAAACATTTGGTTACATCCCTACTGCTGATTCTCCTAGACCAATGTAAGGATTACCAAGTATATTGCGACGCTTCACGAAGAGGACTTGGAGTTGTACTTATGTAGGAAGGAAGAGTTGTTTCATATGCCTCACGACAGCTTAAACCTCATGAGCTGAATTATGCTACGCATGATTTGGAGTTAGCAGCCGTAGTGCATGCGTTGAAGACATGGAGGCATTTTCTCATCGGAAACCATTGTGATGTATACACGGATCATAAGAGTTTGAAATACGTCTTCACGTAGAAGGAGTTGAACCTCAGGCAAAGGAGATGGTTGGAGCTCATCAAGGATTATGATATGAAATTGCACTATCATCCCAGAAAGGCTAATGTCGTAGCAGATGCGTTGAGCCGCAAGAGTTGTGTTAACATGCTCATAACCGGAGGATTACCTAAGGAGCTAGCAGATGATCTTCGAGAGTTATGCTTGGAGATAGTTCCGAGAGGTTATGTTGCAGCATTTGAAATTCAGTCCACTCTTTTGGGTAAGATCAAAGAAGCCCAGAAGACTGACAAGGAGATTGCCGAGATAAAGGAAAGGATGAGTAAAGGAAAGGCTGAAGGATTTCATGAGGATGGGCACGACACTTTATGGTTTGAGGATCGCATATATGTGCTTAATGACCCCGAGATCAGGAAGTTGATTCTGCAGGAGGCCCATGATTCAGCGTACTCGATTCACCCAGGAAATACTAAGATGTATCTGGATTTGAAGGAAAGTTTCTGGTGGACAAGAATGAAGAAGGATATAGTCGAGTATGTAGAAGTATGTGATTTATGTCAGAGAGTTAAGGCAGAGCATCAGAAGCCAGCCGGATTGCTACAACCATTGCCGACACCCGAATGGAAGTGGGATAAGCTCGGCATGGATTTTATCACTGGATTACCCAGAACCCGTTCAGGCTATGACTCTATCTGGGTTGTAGTCGATCATTTGACGAAAGTAGCTCATTTCATTCCGGTGAAGACAACTTATATGAGTGCTAAGTTGGCAAAGATATACATGACCAGGATCGTTTGTCTGCATGGAGTTCCGAGGACCATTGTATTAGATAGAGGAACCCAGTTTACCTCAAAGTTTTGGAATCAGTTGCATGAAACTTTGAGTACCAGGCTAGAGTTCAGTACAACCTTTCATCCACAGACAGATGGACAGACCAAGAGAGTCAATCAGATTCTGGAGGACATGTTAAGAGCTTGTGCACTAGATTATGGATCTAGTTGGGATGACAATTTGCCATATGCACAGTCTTCTTATAACAACAGTTATCAAACTAGTTTGAAGATGGCCCCTTTCGAAGCCTTGTACGGAAGGAGGTGCAGAACACCATTATCGTGGGATGAAGTTGGAGATCGACAGTTGTTTGGACCAGACTTAATTAAAGACTCTCAAGAGAAGGTTAAGTTGATTCGCGACAAACTCAAGGTAGCCCAGTCCAGGCAGAAGAGTTATGCGGATACTAAACACAAAGAGATAGTTTACGAAGTCGGAGACAAAGCATATCTTCGGGTGTCCCCACTTCGAGGAGTTAAGCGTTTTGGAGTCAAGGGAAAGCGAGCACCACGTTTTGTGGGACCATACAGAGTTTTGGAACGCATGGGAGAAGTTGCATACAAACTGGAATTGCTAGAAGGATTGTCAGGAGTTCATGACGTGTTTTACGTTTCCCAGTTGAAGAAGTGCCATGCAGAGATGGCTGATATTCCTCTGAGAGATACAGTGCCACTGGAAGCAATTCAGTTAGGTAGTGATTTGACCTATGAAGAGAAGCCAGTCAAGATTCTCGAGTTTTCCAGTCAAGTTACTCGCAGCAAGGTTATCAAGTTTTGCAAAGTTCAGTGGATCCACCATACCGAGGAGGAAGCCACCTGGGAGCGAGAAGAAGATCTCCGTAGAGACCACCCAAACCTTTTTGCTGACCAACCCGAATCTCGATGGCGAGATTCATCTTAAGGGGGGTAGGTTTGTAACATCCCAATTTTCAATTTGGATGTTATACATAGATCATTATATGCATATCATATTTATTCTTGCATTTGGTTGAGATCCTAGAAATCTTAAGCAACTCAAGGACCACAGGAGAGAGTTGGAGGTTTCACAAAAATCATATTTGAATTTATTTCAAATTTGAAGAAAGGATCAATTTGATTTTATTGTTTTTCTCTCCAATTATTTCCAATAATAAAAATATATGAGAGAAGATAATATGACTTCTTCAACCTGAGAGAAATATTGGAGAAAGAATTTTAAAATCAAATTATGATTTTATTGGTATTTTATTTGAATTAGAAAAATATTGCATTTTTGAAAATTGCATCTTAGTCCAGTAAAATGTTCATCTTGTCCTAAATATTATGTTTGGACGGTGAAAATTGTTTCTAGAATTTTTAGAATTTTTTTATATTTTAATTAGGATTTTTCTTTCGGGCGAATTTTTTTTAAAAAAAATTCCTACCCATCCGACTGGGCCGAAGGCCCAGCCGAGCAGGGCGGCCCGCTGCGCCACCGCCTCCGCCGCCGTGCGGGAGATGGACTCCCGCCGGAGTCCGCCGCCGCCTCGCCCCCGCACCCCCTACTCCAAGTCGGAGACCTCGGGGGGAGGGGGTCCTTTATAAGGAGCCGCCGCCCCTCCCGATCCCTCGTCAACCCCGCCGCCGAGCGCCGCCGCCGCCGAGCGCCGCCGCCGCCGCCCAACCGCACCATGCCGCCGTGCCGCCCCGCGCCGCTCGCCGCTGCCGCGCCGCGCCGGCGCCGAACCCCTCCGCCAGGAGCTGCGCCGCCTCGCCCGCATCCCGATGACGCCACCGCTGCCGTCATTGGAGTCGCCACCGCCGCCGACCGGTTTTTTCGGTTAACCGGTAAACCGTCGAGCTGCTTCGGTTTAATCCCGGTTTATTTTTTTAGTTCGGTAGATTTCGATCGGTTTAGTTTTGATCTTATTTATTTAACAAACGTACATCCATTCGTTTGTTTTAACGAACGAGTTTCTTTAGATTGGTTCTGTGAGCGAACGTTCGCACAATAGGATTTTTCTTTTTAGTTTATTTTTCGGTCAGGGACCTATCCGCGAATAGTTTTATCATGATTTAGCCCCTGATCTTTAAACTAGTATAACTTTTTACTCGTTTATCCAAATTAGATGAAACGAGCGCCTAAATCTTCGTATCATTCTGTTCTTTCTAGTTAACCACTTGAACATGATTTTGGTATTGTAAAATTTGAGTTTAGTCCAGATTAGTAAACGATCTTGTTTCGTTCGTAATTTGAGTTTTGTTTCTCCGTTTGAGTTGATTTATTTTTGCAAATTGTAGCTAATCACATGTACCTACTATTAAGATCTAATCCACATGGAAATATTGCTATTAGGTTTGACTTTTGTTAGTTAAGCCGTTTGCTTGTTTCGTGTTCGATTTGGATCTTTTCTCGGTTTTTCTCGTGTTTTGTTTGAGTGATTGCTTATGTATGCTATTGTTTTTCTACGCTAGATTACCCGGAGTGTGAAGCTTGTTACTAGAATCTCTAGAGTTTGTAGATCATCAGCAAGGCAAGTTACACTTTGATCATACTCTTATATACCAAGTTTTTACTATGCATTAGTTCTGCCCTCAAATATTTGCATGAGTAGGATTGGGAACATGTGGTTTTGGTTGTAGTGCTTGAGGTAGGAACCTAATACCTTTTGATCACCCCGGGAATATACATTATGCTCATTATTGCTTAGCCATGCTCATAGATGGGGATTGGATCATGATTGGCACATGGAAGTTTGAGAGTTATTTTAATCATGGATAACACTAAGGTGGCAACTTTAATATACATCTGGGTGGATTGGTTGAGGCACCTGGGGAACCCAGTATTGCCTGTTTTTGGAAATCCCGGAGTACCCGTGTGATTTTTCCTATGGAATGCCACCCAGGCTCAAAGGGATCATAAGATTATTCATGCTAGAAACTTCCGTGTGCAGCCACAAGCCATTATGGGCTCTGGCATAGTTGAGTAAGTTGTGTGAGCTCTTGAAGAGGTAGACTAGCAGATGTAGGGGAAAATAGGTGTACCGGTCCACCCGGAATAGAGAGTTAATGCTTCAGAAAGACTATGTCTTGATCATCCGATCATGGATGCGGTCGAGTCTTGTTGGGAAAAGTGCGCAAACCTCTGCAGAGTGTATAAACTAATCATGGTTAGCTGTGTCCCCGATTATGGACATCTTGAGTATCTAGTACTTGAATCTATTGATGTGATCTCATCACGTTAGTTAAATTAATTTGATTTGGGTTAATGATGATACTTCTAATTGGGATTTGAGTTGGGGTTACCTTCTCAAATATTGGGCAACTTGGGAGTAGTTAAAGAAATTTATTCCTTTGTTGTAGGGAAAAACTAGCTTTATGAAAAATCATAAACTTACAGCCTCCACTAGCCAAATATTGCATGTAGATATAGTTCTTGCATTTCATTACTTTACAGTGTAACTCTGCCAGCATATTCAATGTGCTGACCTACACGGCTGCAACGTCTCATGTTTTAGACTATTCAGACGACGAATAAGGTGCGATAGGTTGTTGTTTTGCACTCAGCTATGCCGTTGGAGTTGATGGACTCATTTACCTTCGAAGCTTCCACAGTTATTTAGTTTAGATGGCCTTCAGCCATGATATTTTTGTGTAAACATACTCTTTATGAGGACTCGATGTAATAAGTGTGTGATTGAAACTCTGCTATAATTCCTCGAGTACTGTGCGTGTCAGCATTACCGATCCAGGGATGACACTGATGCACAGAGACTTGAGCGTTTGAGGTCTAGTCGCTACAATTACTCATATAAATTGAATAACCATTATTCGCTGACTTAAATGAATAACCATCTTGCAATAAACAATATCCAGATATAATGTTTTATGCTCAAGGCAAGCACCAAATAACCATTGTTTAGCTTTAATACTAATCCCTAAGTAATTACGAGCGTCTCGATGGTGATCATATCAATCTTGGAGACACTTCCGACACTCTTCGTCACCTCGGCCTCAGCTAGTCTCTGTTACTCCGTAGCTCCTGCTCTGAGTTACTAATATTAGCAACTGAATCGGTATCAAATACCCAAACGCTACTACGAGCACTAGTGAGCTACACATCAATAACATGTCTATCAATTATACCTTTGTTGACATTGCCAGCCTTCTTATCTGCCAAGTACTTGGGGCATTTCCACTTCCAGTGGCCTTTCCCCTTGCAATAGAAGCACTCAGTCTCGGGTTTGGGTCCATCCTTGCATTTCTTCATGGGAGCGGCAACTGCCTTGCCATTCTTCTTGAAGTTCCCTTTCTTTCCCTTGCCCTTCTTTAAACTGGCGGTCTTATTGACCATCAACACTTGATGCTCTTTCTTGATTTCTACCTCCACGGCCTTAAGCATTGCGAAGAGCTCAGGGATCATTTTCTCCATCCCTTGCATATTATAGTTCATCATGAAGCCTTTGTAGCTTGGTGGCGGTGACTGGAAAAATCTATCAATCACTACTTCATACGAAAGATTAACTCCCAACTGATTCAAACGATTTGTAGTACCCAGACATTCTGAGTACACGCTCACTACGGAGCCGTTCTCCTCCATCTTGTAGGCAAAGAACTTGTCATAGGTCTTATACCTCTCAACATGGGCATGAGCCTGAAATCAGTTTCCGCTCTTGGAACATCTCATATGCTCCGTGTCATTCAAAACATCTTTGGGGCCCTGATTTCTAAGTCGTAAAGCATGGCGCATTGAACTATCGAGTAGTTATCAGAACCTGCCTGCCAGACGTTCACAACATCCACAGACGATGCTAGGGGGTTGGCACACCTAGCGGTGCATCAAGGACATAAGCCTTCTGGGTAGTAGTGAGGACAATCCTCAGACTACGGACCTAGTCCGCATAAATTCTTACAATATCTTTCAACTTAGTCTTTATCTAGGAACGTATTAAGACACAGAGCTACAACATGAGCTATTGATTTACAACAAAATTTGCAAAGACAATTTAGACTAAGTTCATGATAATTAGTTCAGTTAATCAAATTACTAATGAACTCCCACTTAAATCAACATCTCTCAAGTTGTCTAAGTGTTTACATGATCCATATAAACCAACCCATGTCCAATCATCACGTGAGATGGGGTGGTCATCAATGGTGAACATCTCCATGTTGATCATATCTACTATATGACTCATGTTTGACCTTTCGGTCTCTTGTGTTCCGAGGCCATGTCTGTACATGCTAGGCTCGTCAAGTTTGACCCAAGTAGTATGCATGTGTAAAAACTGGCTTACACCTGTTGTATGTGAACGTAGAGTCTATCACACCCGATCATCACGAGGTGCTTCAAAACGATGAACTTTCGTAATGGTGCATACTTAGGGAGAACACATTTATCTTGAAATTAAGTGAAGGGATCATCTTATAATGCTACCATCATCCTAAGCAAAATAAGATGCATAAAAGATAAACATCACATGCAACCAAAATATGTGACATGATACGACCATCATCATCTTGTGCTTTTGATCTCCATCTTCAAATCACCCGCATGATCTCCATCGTCACCGGCATGACACCATGATATCAATCATCGTGTCGTCACATGGTCATCTCGCCAATTATTGCTTCTACAACTATTGCTAACGCATAGCGATAAAGTAAAGCAATTACATGGCGTTATTTATTGACACGCGGGTCATACAATAAATTAAAGACAACCCTATGGCTCCTGCCGGTTGCCGTACTCATCGACATGAAAGTCACGGACCTATTACAAAACATGATCATCTCATACATCAACATATATCACATCACATTTTGGCCATACCACATCACAACATGCCCTGCAAAAACAAGTTAGACGTCCTCTACTTTGTTGTTGCAATTTTTACATGGCTGCTAGGGCAAACTATAAGAACTGTTCTTATCTATGCAAAACCACAACGGTGATATACAAGTTGCCTTTTAACCTTCTACAAGGACCGCCTTTGTCAAATCAGATTCAACTAAAGTAGGAGAGACAGACACCCACAAACCCACTTTTATGCAATACAAGTTGCATGTCATACAGTGGAACCGGTCTCATGTGCGTGGACATTTAAGGTTGGTCCAAGCCGCTACATCCCACAATATCACCTAATCCAAATAAGAAAATGGAGGTAAGAAATCTGAACATCAACGCCCACAACTTCTTTGTGCTCTACTCGTGCGTATACATCTACGCATAGACCTAGCTCATGATGCCAGTGATGGGGAACGGTACGAAACACCCAAGATCTAATCTAGGAGAGGCATAGCAACAAGAGGGGAGTGTGTCTACATACCCTTGTAGACCGAAAGCGTAAGCATATATAACGCAGTTGAAGTAGTCGTACTCTTCGCAATCCAATCACGATCCAATCCGATCTAGCGCCGAACGGACGACACCTCCGCGTCTAGCACACATGCGGGTCGATAACGTATCCTCCTTCTTGATACAGCAAGCAAGAGAGAGAAGTAGATGGGATCTCAACCAACACGACGGAATGGTGGAGATAGTGGTGGTGCAATCTTGGGAGGGCTTCGCCAAACACTGTCGGAATCAATCTGAGGAGAAATTGGAGTTTTGGGAGAGGTAGGGCTACCGCCGGGGCGTGGGATTTGGTGTGTGCAGCTCATCCCTCTCCCCACTATTTATAGGAGGCAAGAGGGAGGGATGGGGCGCAGCCTTGGCCCCTCCAAGGGAGGGGGCGCCGGCCTAGGGAGGAACCCCACCCCCAAGGCACCTAGGGGGTGCCTTCCCCCCCCTTAGGACTCTTCCCCTTTTCCTTGTTCTAGGCGCATGGGCCTCTTGGAGCTAGTGCCCCTGGCCCATGTAGGCCGGGGGCACAACCCCTATATCCCATGTGGGCCCCCGGGGCAAGTGGACCCCCATGGTGGACCCCCGGATCCCTTTTGGCACTCCCAGTACAAAACGATAATGCCCGAAACTTTTTCGGCGACCAAAATAGGAATTCTATATATGAATCTTTACCTCCAGACCATTTCGGAGCTCCTCGTGATGTCCGGGATCTCATCCGGGACTTCAAACAACATTCGGTTACCAATGCACATATCCCAATACTACTTTAGCGTCATCGAACGTTAAGTGTGCTGACCCTACGGGTTTGAGAATCATATAGACATGACCAAGACACCTCTTCGGTCAATAAACAATAGCGGGACCTGGATGCCCATATTGGTTCATACAAATTCCATGAAGATCTTTATCGGTTGAATGATACGTCTCCAACGTATCTATAATTTTTGATTGCTCCATGCTATTATATTACCTGTTTTGAATGATTATGGGCTTTATTATACACTTTTATATTACTTTTGGGACTAACCTATTAACCGGAGGCCTAGCCCATATTGCTGTTTTATTGCCTGTTTCAGTATTTCGAATAAAAGGAATATCAAACGGAGTCCAAACGGAATGAAACCTTTGGCAGCGTTATTTTTGGAAGAATATCACCTAGGAGACTTGGAGTTCACATCAGAAGAGCCTCGAGGAGGCCACGAGATAGGAGGGCGCCCCCCCTACAAGGCGCGGCCCCCTGTCTCGTGGGCCCCTCGAGCACCTCCCGACCGACTTCTTTCGCCTATATATACCTATGTACCCTAAAAACATCAGAAATCAAGATAGACCGGGAGTTCCGCCGCCGCAAGCCTCTGTAGCCACCAAAAACCTCTCGGGAGCCCGTTCCGGCACCCTGCCGGAGGGGGAATCCATCGCCGGTGGCCATCTTCATCATCCCGGCGCTCTCCATGACGAGGAGGGAGTAGTTCACCCTCGGGGCTGAGGGTATGTACCAGTAGCTATGTGTTTGATCTCTCTCTCTCTCTCTCTCGTGTTCTCTCTATGGCACGATCTTGATGTATCGCGAGCTTTGCTATTGTAGTTGGATCTTATGATGTTTCTCCCCCTCTACTCTCTTGTGATGAATTGAGTTTCCCTCTTGAAGTTATCTTATTGGATTGAGTCTTTATTTGAGAACACTTGATGTATGTCTTGCCGTGTGTATCTGTGGTGACAATGGGATATCACGTGCCTCTTGATGTATGTTTTGGTAACCAACTTGCGGGTTCCGCCCATGAACCTATGCATAGGGGTTGGCACACGTTCTTGACTCTCCGGTAGAAACTTTGGGGCACTCTTTGAAGTACTTTGTGTTGGTTGGATGAATCTGAGATTGTGTGATGCATATCATATAATCATGCCCACGGATACTTGAGGTGACAACGGAGTATCTAGGTGACATTAGGGTTTTGGTTGATTTGTGTCTTAAGGTGTTATTCTAGTACGAACTCTTTTATAGATCGATCCGAAAGAATAACTTTGAGGTGCTTTCGTACCCTACCGTAATCTCTACGTTTGTTCTCCGCTATTAGTGGCTTTGGAGTGACTCTTTGTTGCATGTTGAGGGATTGTTATATGATCTATCTATGTTATTATTGTTGAGAGAACTTGCACTAGTGAAAGTATGAACCCTATGCCTTTTTCCTTATCATTGCAATAACGTTTACGCTCACTTTTATCATTAGTTACCTTGCTGTTTTTATATCTTCAGATTACAAAAACCTATATCTACTATCCATTTTGCACTTGTATCACCATCTCTTCGCCGAACTAGTGCACCTATACAATTTACCATTGTATTGGGTGTGTTGGGGACACAAGAGACTTTTTGTTATTTGGTTGCAGGGTTGTTTGAGAGAGACCATCTTCATCCTACGCCTCCCACGGATTGATAAACCTTAGGTCATCCACTTGAGGGAAATTTGCTACTGTCCTACAAACCTGTGCACTTGCAGGCCCAACAACGTCTATAAGAAGAAGGTTGTGTAGTAGACATCATTGAACCACGACGTCAAGGATTCAGTCAATCCCGTATGCAATTCCCTTGCTGATATGTTACTTGCCCGAGATTCTGTCGTCGGTATCTCCATACCTAGTTCAATCTCGTTACCGACAAGTCTCTTTACTCGTTCTGTAATACAAGATCCCATGACTAACTCATTAGGCACATTCTTGCAAGCTATTTACGATGTTGTAGTACCGAGAGGGCCCAGAGATATCTCTTCGTCACACGGAGTGACAAATCTCAGTCTCGATCCATGCCAACCCAACAAACACCTTCGGAGATACCTGTAGAGCATCTTTATGACCCAGTTATGAAGTGGCATTTGATATCACACAAGGTATTCCTTCGGTATTCGGGAGTTGCATGATCTCATGGTCGAAGGAACAGATACTTGACATGAAGAAAGCTATAACAAATAACTTAAACGATCAGATGCTAAGTTTACGGTTGGGTCTAGTCCATCACATCATTCTCCTAATGATGTGACCCCGTTATCAAATGACACCTCATGTCTATGGTTAGAAAATCTTAACCATCTTTGATCAACGAGCTAGTCTAGTAGAGGCGTACTAGGGACACATTGTAGTTTATGTATTCACACATGTATTGAAATTTTCAGTCAATACAATTCTAGCATGAATAATAAACATTTATCATGAATGGGAAATATGATAATAACTATTTTATCATTGCCTCTAGGGCAAATTTCCAAGAGGTGGACCCACATGAAAGAAGCCACGTCAGCAACTGCTGGGCCCACCCGTCAGAATCTTTGACCGGTCAAACCCACAGACCGAACACCGGTGATGGATTATCATCGCAAAAAAGATTTTAGGCGACAGATTGTGCTATCATAGGTGACATTCTGGGCCGTCGAAAACGGCCACCAGTGACTTTTGTGGTTCGTTACCTAAAATGCGATCTTGCGTGGTGAAAAATGATGCAGTAAAAAAAAATTATGACGGTGGTGGTGATGGTTGGAAAATGTCATCCGTGTATTTTCCGTGACGAAAAACGGTTATAGATGACACAAGTGAAACGTCGCGAAATAGAGCAAATTTTGTAATGCAAGTATTCTGCTAGATGAATTACCTCGAAGTATTCCCTGTATTGTTGCTCCTCGGATTAATTAAACCCCTGTAATTAACTTACTAGTTGGTAGATGTAGACAATTTAATGTTGAATTTTCATGTATCGTTGGTGTTTCCCTCTCCGTGAGTTGCAACTAGCGGGTATTTTTATTTCTGGAAAACTTGCAATCAGGCGTTGCATTCTGAAATGGAACGAGGAATAATTTATTCCACAACCACCAGTAGTTAGCTTATAAAAGCTCTTTGCTTCACTGCAAAGGGAACTTGAAAGTCTTTGCTTATCAAATAGAAAATGCCCAATGATAAACCATGATACAAAGAAAGAAGTTTGCTTTGTACCGGACAACAAACCTAAAATGAACAATGATAGATGATGCACCCCACCCATACAAAGATCCCATAAACCATGCATCATACAAGTCCCGAGATCCCCCCTGGCCCCTGCCATAAAGCACACAATGATTATACCAAACAGCAATCACCCTGCAAAGAAATGAAATGCTAAACCAGATTTAAATATTTAGCAATCTAGCAGCTCGACCTAGACACGAATCAGGATTTTCGTTGTAAAATGAAGTGCATTCTTTAGCAAATAACACTACAGAGTCGGGAGCTGAATTCAGATGAGTTAGTTGATTAATGTACATTAGATCAGTGCTGCCCAGGTAGATTTATGTGCAGTTATGCAAGCTCTGGAGAATCATAATGGATGCATATGGCTCTGCTGTACTTTGTAGCAAGAAAAATTACCACCAGATCTTACAGGCCAGGCAGATGAATCTCAGTGCAACTGTGCAAGCAATCCTTCAGACAGTAGTACAGTACACCACCGTGACAGACAAGACGCCGACCGACGACGGTCCCATTCTTCATCTTCACCTTGAGCCACCAACAACCTCACTCCCTGACTCACTCCTCACCCGTAATATAGACTACTTGGAGCGAAGTCCAGCACACTCCTATCCCACATCCCAAGACAAGAAGCGCCTGGAGCTTGCCATGGCAGCCAATCGAGATCGGGAGGTGTGCCACCGGGCAGGGAGAGGAGGGAAGATGCTGCTGCCGGTGATGGCCGTCTTGGCGGCGGTGGTGCTGGCGTCGCTGCCGTCGGCGGCGGTGGCGACCAACTACACGGTGGGCGACGAGAAGGGGTGGAACCCCAAGGTGGACTACACCTCCTGGGTGAAGAAGCACCGCCCCTTCTACAAGGGCGACTGGCTCCGTAAGCTCCACATTTCTCCTCCCTCCCGATCTGCTTCAGCCACGTACGCACCATTGATGGGGGAAGAAGCTAACTGAGCTTGGTTGGTTGGTTGGCTGCAGTGTTCGAGTACCAGAATGGGCGGTCGGACGTGGTGCAGGTGGACGAGGTCGGGTACGACAACTGCGACAAGGAGAGCGCCATCAGCAGCCACAGCAAGGGGACCAGCTACGCGTTCCAGCTCAAGGAGGCCAAGGACTACTTCTTCATCTGCAGCTACGGCTACTGCTACTCCGGCATGAAGCTCGCCGTCACCGCCAAGAAGGGCCCCGCCTCTTCCTCCCCCGACTCCGGCTCATCCTCCTCCTCCTCCTCCTCGCCGGCCGCCAAGTCATCCTCCAAATCCGCCGCCGCCCCCATCGCCGCCCGCAACGCTGCTTCCCTCGCCGCCGCCGTGGGCGCAGCGGCCATGCTACTCAGGATGCTCTGATCAGTTGATCTGGCTAGCAATTCCGTTCTCCATTAAGTCCAGTTTGGCTCAGATCTTGTCAGATTTTCTCTTCTCTGTTAATTTATTCCTCCCCCTCCTCCTTGGTTAAGCTTAAACATTGGTTCTTGTGCGCTTGATTGTTCCATTTTCCTTTTTCTTATTTTGTCGATTTTGATCCGGATGGTGTCTGGTCGATGGTTGTAGTCGAGGTGCCAAATTAAAGATTTTATAAGTGTGAATTGAACAAGAACTCCCCCGGTGCTCTGGTTGATGATTGTATATTGCATATTGTACTTATGTGTGCGCGCATGTGATCGTGGAGGCTGCAACATGAACATGGCAGTAACATGGATGCCCATGTGGCCATGCGTGGTGACAGCTAAGCAAGTCGGTCAGCTCTCGTACATTTTGCCTTTGCGTCTCCGCTACTCCACGGCCGCTCCTGCCCGGGTATGGTTTGGTTTGCCACCGCCCACCATGTCCACCTCTACTCTTTCTCTCTTTTGCTTTTTGATGATGATGAAACTTCACATGCTACAGTACATATATGCATTTCTCTCTGAATTTCAATGTAGACCATTTAGTATTTATTCGTATAAAAGGGAAAACAGACATACAGATTGCACTACATTTGGCGACGAAAATCCCTGATAGATTGGGATGTATCCAAATCCAAACAGTACAGATTTTAGCTGCAACTTTTGCTACAGTGCGGTGAATGGCTTTTGCAATGGACGAGCATTTCACGGCTACTAGTTACTCACAGGAGAGGGTGGATCTCAACGCGCATACCTCGCACCGAACATCGATTCAGTGCACTAAAACGCGCGCACGTTTGGTCAAGAAGAAAACGTTTTCTCACCGCACAAAATGATGCTAACTTGTCTCCAACCACCATGTGGACGTGGCCCGTGATACATTCCTGCCAGTTTGAGCTACCGACAACGACTATGCTGCGTGGATGCGCTAGCGATGTTCCCTTTTTGGGGGGTCAAAGTTGATGGTGCCTAAGGATTAGTTTTTCCTTTCTTTTTTTTTGAACTGGCAAAGGATTAGTTTGTTGAGGCCGATATGGCCTTCAAATTTTACCATACTTAAAATCTATAGCACTCATGGAATTCAAGGATTGGGAGGGATTTAAATTTTTGGACGACAATAACAAGCCAACCTCCCCTCAGGAAGGCCACCCGAGCGAACAAACATTCCCCACAGGAGGCTCGTTTGAGCAAACGAATGTTCCATATAGGAGGCTCGTTTGAGTGAACGCACCATGAGAGTGTTTCCTCAAAAAATCACAGTCAGCGAACGCTCAGAAATTGACATGCTATAACAAATATATTTGCCATGAAAGAAAGACCATGCTAGCAAAAAAATGTCAGGAAATTTTCATGTTGCACCAGAGTAAATTGCCATGTGTTCGGTGATTTTCCATGATGCAACATAGAGAATTGCAAGCTAAAAAGGGAAAAATTCACTCACATGTTCAAGAATTTGCCATGCTACATAGAGGAGCTGTCATACATGCTTCTAAGTAATTGGCATACTAGATCATATGGTGCCATTGCTATACATGGAGTCCTTCCCTCTGGATGGATGGTGTATGAGAGCAAACATTTGCGTCGTTCCCTTGGAAGGGTGCATATGATCGAACATGAATTGCCACGTGTGTCGCTTTGAGATTCACACACGAGAATTGGACGTGCTAGAGAGCTAGCGTTCCCTAGAAAAAACACTCCTAGAGAACGTCAGCACAATAGCTTTTCTGTAAATTTTATGTCATGCTCGGTTTTTCGTACTTGACAAACAGATGATTTTTTTCAATCATTGTTGTGTTGATTGTAACCATTTTTATACCAACTAGAGGTACAATCATGTCTCGTGGTGAATCAGGGAGTGCCTTGACACCATAACCTGGAGCCTAGCTCGGACAACAAAATTGTTGTTGAAATAAATCTAATTTCAAAAACTGATCACCATGAACACAATATATTAAGCTCATTTGATGGTTAAGTGCAAACAAATTGGCTATGATACATGACGCCGAAGACATTTTTCACATTCATATCCCCTCTAAATCAATGGATGATTGCATCGCTTGGTAGTATGAACAATCTGGGTTGTTCTCTGAAAATACAGGCTCACCATTCACCTAAAAGAGAGAGAGATAACTTCCCAACATCAAGCTCATCGAACCAAGAAAATGACATAAGCATATGAGATGTTATCTGGAAATCTATGGTGCCACCGAGGGTTAAGCCCTTTACTTGGAGGGTTGCAATTGGCTCAATAGCAACTAAGAAAAATAAGAAGAAAAGAACACTGGAAATTAGTGAAGTCTGCTCAATATGTGGTAATGGTACAAAGAATGAATTTCATGTAGTGGTAGAATGCATAAGGGCTCGGGCTTTATGTTAGGAATTAATAGAGATTTGGCACCTTCCCTTTGGAAAAGCCTTTAGATATACTAGAATAGACTGGCTGCAATGCTTCTTGGCACCTTGCTCGGAGGAGATTCGTCTTAAAATTATGTTGATATCCCAGAGGGCATGGTACCTTAGGAATAATGTCGTACACGAGGACGACAAAGCGTTTGTGACAGTAACCAACACTTCCTAATCAAATATACAAAGGAAATTCATGATGTGGAATGTTGCATGAAAATCAAAAATTTCCTATAAAACACCGAAGATCCAATCTAGGAGATGCATAGCTACGAGAGGGGAGTGTGTCTACATACCCTTTTAGACCAAAAGTGTTAGTGTCGTAACGTGGTTGATGTGGTCATACTCTTCATGATCCTATAGCGATCCAATCCGATCTAGTGCCGAATAGACGACACCTCCGAGTTTAGCACACATACGGCTCAGAGGCGTCCTCTCTTTCCTGATCCAGCAAGCAAGGGAGAGGAGGTAATGAGATCAGGACCAACACGGTAGCGTGATGGTGGTGGTGGCAGTGGAATTCCGACAGGGCTTCGCCAAGCGCGTACCGGTGAAGCGTGGGAGGAGTTGGGAGAGGTAACGGGCAATGGTGGAAGGGGGGCTGTCCCAACGCCTCCCCAGGTGTGGAGGGGGCTGGTGGCTTGCCCTCCATGGCCCTAGGTCCATTGGTCAAAGCGGGAGGAAGGAAATTCCTCCTTTCCTTCCCCAACGGTCGCTACCCCCCCTTAGGGATCCTGATCTTATCCCTTCGATATATGATACTATTCCTTTTAAGGGACGATCTTGGTGCGCCTAGACCAGGGGTGTGGGGACTTTCCCCACTACCCACGTTCATGTGGACCCTCCATGCAGGTGGGCCCCACTCCAGAACCTTCTAGAACCTTTCCAGTACAATACGAAAAAATTCAAACTTTTTCCGGAACCCTGATAACAACTTTCCATATATGAATCTTTCCTCCGGACTATTTCGGAGCTCCTCGTGATGTCCCAGATACCATCCGGGACTCCAAACAACCTTCGGACTTTCCACTATTAATATCTCAACACTATCCTAGCGCGACCGAACATTAAGCGTGCGACCCTACGGGTTCGGGAACATGCAGACATGATCGAGACTCCCCTCTGATCAATAATCAATAGTAGGACCTGGATGCCCATATTGATTCCTAAATATTCAACGAAGATCTTTATTGGTTGGACCATGATGTCAAGGATTCGGTCAATCCCGTATGCAATTCCCTTTGTCCAGCGATATGTTACTTGCCCGAGATTCGATCGTCGGTATCTCCATACCTAGTTCAATCTCATTACCGCAAGTCTCTTTACTCGTTCCGTAATACATGATCCTGTGACTAAACTCATTAGTCACATGAAGCTTCTTATGATGTTGTATTACCGAGAGGCCCAGAGATATCTCTCCGTCACATGGAGCGACAAATCCCAGTCTCGATCCATGCAACCCAACAGACACCTTCGAAGATACCTGTAGAGCACATTTATGATCACCCAGTTAGGAAGTGATGTTTGATAGCACACAAGGCATTCCTCCGGTGTTCGCGAGTGGCATGATCTCATGGTCGAAGGAACATATACTTGACATGAACAAAGCTATAGCAAATAACTAAACGATCTGATGCTAAGCTTATGGTTGGGTCTGTCCATTACATCATTCCCCTAATGATGTGATCCTGTTATCAAATGACAACTCATATCCATGGTTAGGAAACCTTAACCATGTTTGATCAACGAGCCAGTCTAGTAGAGGCTTACTAGGGACACACTGTAGTTTATGTATTCACACATGTATTTAAGTTTACGATCAATACAATTCTAGCATGAATAATAAACATTTATCATGAACGAGAAATACGGTAATAACCATATTAATACTGCCTCTAGGGCATATTTCCAACAGTCTCCCACTTGCACTAGAGTCAATAATCTAGTTCACATCGCTATGTGATCACCCCCCAATGAGTTCTAGGCTTTGATCATGTTTTTCTTCTGAGAAAGGTTTTAGTCAACGGGTCTGCAACATTCAGATTTGTGTGTACTTTGCAGATCTCTATGTCATATTGTAGATGCTACTACCATGCCTACTTGGAGCTATTCCAATTGATTGCTCCACTATACGTATCCGGTTTGCGACTTAGAGTCATCCGGATCGGTGTCAAAGCTTGCATCGACGTAACCCTTTACGATGAACTCTTTATCACCTCCATAACCGAGAAACATTTCCCTAGTCCTCTTTAGGCACCTAAGGATAATTTTCACCACTGTCCAGTGATCCACTCCTGGATCACTTTGTACCCCCTTGCCAGACTCATGGCAAGGCACACATCGAGTCTGATACATAGCATGGCATACATTATAGAGCCTATGCCTGAGGCATAGGGGATGACCTTCATCTTTCCTCTTTCTTCTGTCGTGGTCAGGCTTTGAGTCTGACTCAACTTCACACCTTGCAACACAGGAAAGAACCCCTTCTTTGATTGGTCCATTTTGAACTTCTTCAAAATCTTGTCAAGGTATGTGCTTTGTGAAAGTCCTATCAAGCGTCTCGATCTATCTCTATAGATCTTAATGCCCAATATGTAAGAAGCTTCACCTAGGTCTTTCATTGAAAAAACTCTTGTTCAAATAACCTTTTATGCTTTCTAGAAATTCTATATCATTTCCAATCAATAATATGTCATCCACATATAGTATTAGAAATGCTACAGGGCTCCCACTCACTTTCTTGTAAATACAAACTTCTTCGCAAGTTTGTATAAAACAATAAGCCTTGATCACCTCATCAAAGCGTAAATTCCAACTCTGAGAAGCTTGCACCAGTCCATAGATGGATCCCTGGAGCTTGCATACCTTGTTAGCATCCTTAGGATCGACAAAACCTTCTGGTTGCATCATATACAATTCTTCCTTAATGAACCCGTTAAGGAACGTTGTTTTGATGTCAATCTGCCAGATTTCATAGTCATAATATGCGGCAATTGCTTACATAATTCTAACAGACTTAAGCATCGCTACGGGTGAGAAAGTCTCATCATGGTCAACTCCTTGAATTTGTCGAAAACCTTTTTGCGACAAGTCGAGCTTTATAGATGGTAACATTACCATTGTCGTCTGTCTTCTTCTTAAAGATCTATTTATTCTCAATGGCCTGCTGGTCATCGGGCAAGTTTGGCAAAGTCCATACTTTGTTCTCATACATGGATCCTATCTCGGATTTCATGGCCTCGAGCCATTTGTCCAAATCCGGGCTCATCATTGTTTCTTCATACTTCGTGGGTTCACCGTTGTCTAACAACATGACTTCTAGGACAGGATTACCATACCACTCCGGTGCGAACATGTCCTGGTCGACCTACGAAATTTGATAGTAACTTGATCTAAAGGTTCATGATCATCATCATTAGCTTCCTCTCCGGTTGGTGTAGGCATCACGGGAACTGCTTTTTGTGATGTGCTACTCTCCAGTTCGAGAGAAGGTACAATTACCTCATCAAGTTCTACTTTCCTCCCACTCACATCTTTTGAGAGAAACTCCTTCTCTAGAAAGGATCCATTTTTAGCAACAAATATCTTGCTCTCGAATCTGTGATAGAAGGTATACCCAATGTCTCTTTAGGGTATCCTATGAAGACGCACTTCTCCGCTTTGGGTTCGAGCTTATCAGGCTGAAGCCTCTTATATAAGCATCACATCCCCAAACTTTAAGAAACGACAGTTTAGGTTTCTTGCCAAACCATAATTCATACGGTGTCGTCTCAATAGACTTAGATGGTGCCCTATTTAAATTGAATGCGGCTGTCTCTAATGCATAACCCCAAATTGATAGTGGCAAATCAGTAAGAGAAATCATAGAACGCACCATATCCAATAAAGTATGGTTACGACGTTCGGACACACCATTATGTTGTGGTGATTCGGGTGGCATGAGTTGTGAAACAATTCCACGTTGTCTTAAATGATTGCCAAAGTTGTAACTCAAATATTCACCTCCACGATCAAATCGTAGAAACTTCATTTTCTTGTTATGATGATTCTCCACTTCATTCTGAAATTCCTTGAACTTTTCAAATGTTTCAGAGTTGTGTTTAATTAAGTAAATATACCCATATCTACTCAAATCATCCATGAAGGTAAGAAAATAATGATGTCCACCGCGCTCTTCAACACTCATCGGTCTGCATTTATCGGTATGTATTATTTTCAATAAGTCACTTGCCTGCTCCATTGTTCCGGAAAACGGGGTTTTAGTCATGTTGCCCATGAGGCATGGTTCACATGTATCAAATGATCCATAATCAAGTGATTCCAAAAGTCCATCAACATGGATTTTCTTCATGCACTTAACACCAATATGACCTAACCAGTAGTGCCACAAGTATGTGGTACTACCATCATTAAATTTGCATCTTTTGACATCAATATATGTATCACTATGACTGAGATTCAACAAGAATAAACCATTCACAAGGGGTGCATGACCATAAAAGATATTATCCATAGATAGGACAACCATTATTCTCTGACTTAAATGAATAACCGTCTTGCAATAAACAAGATCCAGATATAATGTTCATGCTCAACGCAGGCCCCAAATAACAATTATTTAGGTTTAAAACTAATCCCGAAGGTAAATGTAGAGGTAGCGTGCTGACGACGATCACATCAACCTTGGAACCATTTTCGACGCGCATTGTCACCTCGTCGTTAGCTAGTCTCCGTTTATTCCACAACTCCTGTTTTAAGTTACAAATATTAGCAACCGAACCAATATCAAATACCCAGGCGCTACTATGAGCACTAGTAAGGTACACATCAATAACATCTATATCAAATATACCTTTGTTGACATTGCCAGCCTTCTTATCTGCCAAGTACTTGGGGTAGTTCCGCTTCCAGTGGCCCTTCCCCTTGCAATAGAAGCACTCTGTCTCGGGTTTGCACTGGTACCGTAAGGTGCTATACAAACGGTTTTTAACCCCTTTCCACGACGACATTTGGAACCGTCGCCAAGTGAGTGTGGGCGATAGGGGGGTCCTTCCCACATGACCCAGAAACCATCCGGGATGGGTGAGCGCCACTGACGATCGCCATAGAATAAACGTATGAGAGGCTACCCCAGTCCCACACGTTACATCTCGACGTTACGTTTCTGATCAGAGAGACATCCCAAATGATTACGCCGCTATAGTCGTGTGAAAAAGGTGGACATCAATATTTAATCCGCCGATATGTTTGTGATAGGTACGTTATCGCACACGGTTCAATAATGTAAAATGTGTGTGGTGCCTCTACTAACGCCAATGTGTCCATTTTGATAATTGTGTGCGATTGGTATTCCTATTACACACGCACACTGGTTTATAACGTTTGCCGTATTACCATGAATCGCCCACGCATATGAGACGAAATCGTGTGTGCGTCCGTCAGGCATCGCAAACGTTTCACGTCAAAGAAACCGTCTATTCTCTTTTTTTCATCGCACACGATGTTTTCTTTCTAACCGTGTGCACATTATTTTACTCGCTCCTGTATATTTTTATTTTTGCCTGTAATTTATTATTCAAAATGGAAATTTTGAAATATGAAACATGCAATTCAAATTCTCAGCACAATGGTTCAACAACGAATCCATAAATAAAATTGTCAGTACAAAATGTTCAGTAATTATAGGATTATTTATCAATTAACTATGATGAACCAAAATATTTACAGGCGGTAAAGGTGAAGAGACAAGTGTAAATTATTTTGACTGCCGATGGTGTTGAAGAAGCGGAATGCCCATAATGTGCCTTCCTGCATGCCATAGGCACAAACAACTTTTTTCCAACCCCTGGTGACGATCGCCCGCCCATCCTTCACCGCCTTTAGGAAGACTTCTAGAGCATTATCATGGTAGCATGAATTATATACTTTAACCTTAGTTGCCTCCACTCCGGTCATGTAGTTCATAAGGTAATCATCAGTAAATACCTTCAGAAACCACTGAAAAGAGAAAAATATCAGATATTGAGGTCTAATAGCGTAACTTGTTGTGGGCAGGGGGAAAAGGCAACACATTACTTACCATCCTAAAGTTTGTTGTTGTCTTGGACAAAGTGTAAATAAAGAGCTTAATTCCCATCATCTGTTTCTTTTGCCTAACAATATTTCTTAGTTTCCTCACTTGATGCTTGTTCATGAATATCTCATTGCCCCATACGCAAAAGGGATCAAAGCATGGATCAGTACTGCTCATATATGTACCTACAAGCAACCAGTAAATGTTAGAAGCTAAACTGAGATTGCACAAATGATGTAAAATACAACTACCTATGTTCCTAAGTACAAGTATTTTTAGAGATTTCAATGTATATAGAATTATAGATATAGTTTAGATTAGAATCTAGATTCACTCATTTTGTTCATTATGTAGTCTATATTGGAATCTCTAAAAATACATATAATTAGGAATAGATGGTGTATAAGACATGGGATGCAGCTAACCTCGACGACAAACAACAACATCGCCCATTGTAGCCCTGTGTAAGTACATGGAAAGCCAATGTTAACTACAACAGGGTTAACATCCACCAAAAATAGCAAATGGTAATAAAATGGCAGCATCTGTAGTGATATCTTCATTGCGAAAGAGTAGCACGGTAGCAAAGGGACGGATTAAAAAATGGATACAACTGTTAATTGCAACAGGCTTAACGGCATCCTAATTCATGGTTCGTAAGTTTGTAGCCATTGAAATACAACTTTTTAAAAATGGATACAAATGTTAATTGCAACAGGCTTAATGGCCATTGAAATCGGTACTGATAAAAATGCAATTGGCAGTGTTAAACATCACAAGGCAGGGGCTACCAGAGCAGATAATGGCCCAGTTGTCTATAAAAAGGTAGGGAAAATAGCTAAAACGTGTTAGGCATGTTTACTACAACATGCCTAATACATCGACCGTACAAAACATAGCCATTAATTGCAACTGGTATTGGTAAGATTGAACTCGTGAGTACATACTTGGTAAGTCCTGAGAGGTAGTTGCTGGGGAACTTCATCTTGGCCAGAGCCCACCCTAAGTCAATGGCGAAGGAGGCGAGCTATTCCTCTGGGTCGAAGCATGGATTAGTGCCACTGACATGTGTACCTACAGGCAACCGGTAAATGGTAGAAGTTAAACTGCAATTGCACAAATGATGTGAAATACTGTAAGACATGGGATGCAGCTAGCCTCGACGGCAAACAACAACATCGGCCATTATGACCCTGCGTAAGTACATGGACATGAATGTTAAGTACAACAGGGTTAGCATCCACCAAAAATAGCAAATGGGCAACATCTCTAGTATATAAGCATTGCGGAGAGTAGCATGGTAGCAAAGGGACATATTAAAAAATGGATACAACTGTTAATTGCAACAGGCTTAACAACATCCTAAGTCATGTTTTGTATGTTTGTAGCCATTGAAATACAAATGTTTAAAAATGGATTCAACTATTAATTGCAACAGGCTTAATAGCCATTGAAATCGGTACTGATAAGAAATGCAATTGGGAGAGTTAAACATCACAAGGAAGGTGCTGCCAGAGCAAAGAATGGCCCAGTTGTCCATAAAAAGGTAGGGAAAGTAGTTAAAACATGTTAGGCATGCTTACTACAACATGCTTAATACATGAACCGTATAGAACATAGCCATTAATTGCAACTGGTATTGGTAAGATTGAACTGGTGAGTACATACTTGGTAAGTCCTGAGAGGTAGTTGATGGGGCACTTCATCTTGGCCAGAGCCCGCCTAAAGTCGGCGGCGGCGGAGGCGAGCTGTTCCTTCGGGTCGAAGCATGGATCAGTGCCACTGACATGTGTACCTACAGGCAACCAGTAAATGGTAGAAGTTAAACTACAATTGCACAAATGATGTGAAATACTGTAAGACATGGGATGCAGCTAACCTCGACGGCAAACAACAGCATCGGCCGTTATGACCCTGCGTAAGAACATGGACAGGAATGTTAAGTACAACAGGGTTAGCATCCACCAAAAATAGCAAATGGGCAGCATCTCTAGTGATATCCTGAGTCATGTATTGTAAGTTTGTTGCTGGTATTGGTGAACTTGAGCTGGACAGTCAATACTTGAACATCACACAATGTCCAGTACTGAAATAAACAAGGCACGAACATGCTTAATACAACAACCGTACAAAACATAGCCATTGCAAGTGGAATTGGTAAGATTTAGCTGGTCAGATCATACCTGTTAAGTCTTGGGGGGTAGTCGCTGGGGCACTTCATCTGGGCCAGAGCCTGCACCATGTCGACAGCGGCAGAGGCGAGGTGTTCCTCCGGGTTAACACGCACAGCGGCCATCCCCCCATGGACCGCCATCAACTCCTCGACCTCCACGTGATATGTGGTTGGGCTTGCGCAGCGATGCTCTGGAGGTAGGGGCGGTGGGGATTTGGAGGCATGAGGATGTTTCGCAGGCGCCATTTAAGCAATTAGGCCGTGGCCGTGATAGAGATCGGTGGGTTACATGACTGGATCTGAGCAGAACGTAGATGTGGTTGAAGCTATGGTTGTCGCGGCGGCTGTTTGAGCTGCTAGTAGGGGGAGGCCCGGGGGGAGGGGAGATACTGATGAATTTTGATGGGTGGGGATATGGTTGGAGGAATAAATTCTGAAATCGCGCGCCTAATGAAAATTTTGCTGTGAAACTTGAAACTTGGGCGGGGGAAACACACAGCGCAGTCGAAGCACGTAAAATACTCATGTGCGAGAAAACAGAAAATTGGCAGATCCCATCTCCAAAAAAATGTACACATGTAGTTGATTTTGTTTGGTCAGTGGTACACCTGGTTTATTAGGAAACATCACACATGTAACTGACTTACGGTTTATTAACGCAAAAAAGCGCACATGGGTACGACATAGAAACTGTGTGTTTTGTGATCTTCTGATGATTAACGCAAAAAAATCACACGGGCACACATGCTAATAAATGCTCAAAGCCCCCAAAGGATGCTCTTACTGACATTGTATGTTAATAATACAAACTTAAAGTACTACTGATAATTTGCTCTAATACTACAAACTTAAACTACTTCTCACATGCTGCCATCGGGGCATGCTGGCCAGACGTCGACATTCTCCTTCCTGGCTTTGTAGGCGGCAGCCCACCGTGCTTCGATCTCCGCCAAGCTCTCCTCACAACGGTGTGCGGCTTCTTCTTTCTTGCGGTGGTGGGACTCTCTTTTCTTGACTACTTTCTACCTTTTCCGCTCCTTCTGTGCGGCTTTGGCTGCCTCTAGATCCACCGCCCATTCGGCCATGGCAGACTCAAAGTCTGCCCATGTAACTATGTGGCCGCTGCCGGCGATGAACTCGGCGCGGCGAAATGCCATCGCTTCCTTACCATGTGTGCGGTCGCGGGCGGCGAGGAACACGGCGCGGCGGGATGCCATCGCTTCCTTACCAGTTACTATGCGCCGAGGTGCCATGAACGACGCTTGGAGAGAGCTCTGGGATGGAGGGGCCGGGCAGTCGTACAATGCGGTGCTTTTAAGAGCTTAACGACAAACGACAAAGGATATTTGGATCCCCTTACAATTTTGCTCGTTCATTATCGCACACGGTTCATCTCCGTCGCTTCCGAAAACAGTGTGCGCTGAGCCTATTTGTGTTGCGTTATGATTGTCCTGAACCCCAGCCACGCCGATCGCACATGTGCACCGTAGGATGCGCCACGATCGAACGACAATCCATGTCCCTCACATCACATTCGTGCACTTGTAGCTGGATTGGATTTATATGCGCTAAATGCCTAGAAAATGCACATAATCGCCTAAATATGGTAAATGAGCCCGGAAAAATGCCAAATTTGAACATGGTGATTTGCAGGGTGTATGTTCATCGTAGAAAAAAAACTCCAGGGCAAAGAACGAAGAAAATTTTGTTTCCCCTTCAATCTTGGTGATTTCCCTCTAGAAAGCATGGAACTTCCTCGGTGATGGTTTGATTTATGAAGGGCGGGCACGACGACATAAGCCAAACCTTCTCAAATTTTTACTAGGGCATGGTGAGGTCATACCATGGCACCATGCCAGGCGTCATGTTTTTCAAGCATTTATTTCATTTGTCATATAGTTAAAACCCCAATGAACAAACATTTGTGGTTGACTATTGCCACACATTTCATCGAAATATCTGTCCATTCCTTGTAAAAGGCATGAGAATTTACTAAATGGCACGAGCATGGTTTTCCAAGCCGTTCTTGTGCACCCTTTCATGCACCGATTGTTGGAATTTGAATTATGTGCATTAATGCCTAGAAAATGCACATAATCCCCTAAATATGGTAAATGAACCCGAAAAAGTGCCAAATTTGAAAGCCGTGATTGCACGGTGTATGTTCATCGTATAAAAAAACTCATGGATAAAGGACAAAGGAAATTTGGATCCCTCTTCAATCTTGGTGATTTCCCCCTTGAAACCATGAAACTTCCTCGGTGGTGGTTCAATTTATGAAGGGCGTGCATGACAACATAAGCCAAACCTTCTTAAATTTTTACCAGGGCATGGTGAGGTCATACCACAGCACCATGCCAGACGTCATGTTTTTCAAACATTTATTTCATTTTTCTATAGTTGAAAACCCAATAAACAAACGTTTGTGGTTAACTATTGCCACACATTTCATCAAAATATCTGTCCATTACTTGTAAAAGGCATGAGAATTTACTAAATGACACGAGCATGGTTTTCCAGGCCGTTCTTGTGCACCCTTTCATGCATTGATTGTTTGAACTTCAATTATGTGCATTAATGCCTAGAAAATGCACATAATCCCCTAAATATGGTAAGTGAACCCGGAAAAGTGCCAAATTTGAACATGGTGGTTTGCAGGGTGTATGTTCATCATAGAAAAAAAACTCATGGACAAAGCACAAAGGAATTTTAGATCCCCTTCAATCTTGGTGATTTTCCCCTCGAAACCATGAAACTTCCTCAGTGATGGTTCGATTTATGAAGGGTATGCATGACAACATAAGGAAAACATTCTCAAGATTTTACCAGGGCACGGTGAGGCCATACCATGGCACCACGCCAGGTGTCATGTTTTCCAAGCATGTATTTTATTTTTGTATAGTTGTTAACCCAGTAAACGACGCATTTATGGTTGACTATTGCCACACATTTCCTTGAAATAGCTGCCCATTCCTTGTAAAAGGCATGAGCATGTACTAAATTGCATGAGCATGGTTTTCTAGACCGTTCTTGTGCACCTTTTCATGCACATGTTGTTCGAATTTGAATTATGTGCATTAATGCCTAAAAATGCAAATAATCCCCTAAATATGGTAAATGAGCCCGGAAAAATGTCAAATTTGAACAAGTTTCATTTGAGGCGGTATGTTGATCGTTTGGAAAAAAACTGATTGACAAACTAGGACGGAAATTTGGATTCTCCTTCAATCTTGGTGATTTCCCTCTCGAAAGCATGGAACTTCCTCAATGATGGTTTGATTTATGAAGGGCGTGCATGACAACATAAATTAAACCTTCTCAGCTTTTAGCCAGGGCACGGTGAGGCCATACCATGGCACCATGCCAGGCATCATGTTTTTCAAGCACGTATTTCATTTTTCTATAGTTGATAACCTAGTAAATGACGCGTTTGTGGTTGACTATTGCCACACATTCCCTTGAAATCTCTGCCTATTCCTTGTAAAAGGCTTGAGAATTTACTAAATACCATGAGTATGGTTTTTCCAGACCGTTCTTGAGCACCTTATCATGCACCGATTGTTCGAATTTGAATTATGTGGATTAATGCCAAGAAAATGCACATAATCCCCTAATATGGAAAATGAGCCCGGAAAAATGCCAAATTTGAACACGTTGCATTCGAGGGGTATGTTGATTGTAGAAAAAACTGAATGACAAGCTAGGAAGGAAATTTGGATTCCCAACCCCTTCAGTCTTGCTGATTTCCCCCTTGAAACCATGAAATTTCCTTGGTGATGGTTCCATTTATGAATGGCATGCATGATGACATAAGACAAACATTCTCAAATTTTTACTAGGGCATGGTGAGGGCATACCATGGCACCACGCCAGGCATCATGTTTTCGAAGCATGTATTTCATTTTTGTATAGTACACAGTAAACACATTTCCTTGAAATATCTGCCCATTCCTTGTAAAAGGCATGAGAATTTACTAAATAGCACGATCACGGTTTTCCAGACCGTTCTCGTGCACCGATTGTTTGAATTTTAATTATGTGCATTAATGCCAAGAAAATGCACATAAACCCCTAAATATTGTAAATGAACCTGGAAAAGTGCCAAATTTGAACATGGTGATTAGCAGGGTTTATGTTCATCATAGAAAAAACTCATGGACAAATGACAATGGAAATTTCGATTCCCATTCAATCTCGGTAATTTACTATCGCACACGATTCATCTCCGTTGCCTCTGCGAACTGTGTGTGTTCACTCACACATGCAAAAGGAAAAAGGAAACACTCACCCACTTCGTCCCCACCCACTCGCCGCGAACTCCTCCACAACTCTGCACCTCATCAACTTCTATCACAGTGGCCACCCTAAGCTCTATGACTATTGTCGGCGGGCGGAGGTCGCGCTCCAAACGGCACGGGATTTTGCCCCTACCGCTTTCCGCCGCCTATCTGCACCGACATTCTAGACTCTGGTCGACTGGGGTTTTTTGCGGGATTGGGCCAGGGATTTTTCTCATGGAGAAGGTAATCAACTTAGCAAAATATTCACTCATGTCTTATCGCAGTCCGTCCGTCGCTGTTAATCAACCGACAGAAATCACCGTGGAATAATTTTTGTTCTAGGTGATTCGTTGGTGTTCATTCATGTGTCCACAGTGTGGACACAAATTGGGCAAGTGTGGTCGCGGGCAGTCAGAAACGAAGTTCTATCTCACGATTCCATATGACTTCAGGGAGTGCTCACTATGTTCAATATCAACCTACCACGGTCGGCATGGCCTAAATTTGTGAACATATACCGTCTGTTGCTACATTAGCTATACATTTGCATCAAATCTTTGTTACATTATCTATTTTTAATTATATATTTTTGTACTTTGCTTTCATCTATATATTGATCTGTTCTATCAGTTACTCCCATATTTGCATCTTTCTCTGTTATTTCAATATATCTAATTTACGATCTTAATTTTCATTTCAAGCAGTACATCCCTTGCTTTGCAAGAACAGGAGTAGAAGGAAATCTTGGGATTTACTTTGTTGATGGCTCCCAGGATGTCATATTGACAACGCATCATGGATTTACAATGACAGTTAGTGTAAAACTTAATAAAGATGGTCACTCCTATTTTGATGCGGACCTTTGGAGAAAAATGTCTAAGTGTTATGAACTGAAAGCTGGCAATAAAATTCTAGTGCGTGCAACACAGCCTGGTCTAATTAACATGGATGTTTACTTCCCCAACGTCATAAGCCGATCAAAATCTGACTGAGGTTAGTGTCCTTTCAACTTTCTCCATGCTGTCATATTACTTAGCAAAATTGGGGTATTTGTTCTGACTAATTGATCACTATTTAAGCAACCAATTGTGATTTCATTTTCTGACTCCGTTCCTAGGTAGTAACAAATTCTATTTACCAATTTATGTGCACTATATATTCTTTTGCCATGTTCTGAATAAATAATAACTTTCCACCTTTTAAGCAGGATATGTTGGATGCATAGTGAACGATCTGTATGTTACTAAGCATAGAAAATTTCAATGGAAGGACTTGAAGCATGTCATAAACTTTGTTGACAATCTGACAGAGATAGCACAACATATGAACGCTAGAATTTGGATGGGATTAATTATACCTATGGTGCACACATTGAACAAGACCAATTGTGTGCACAAAACACTGGTAAAAAGTCTTATTTTGATGTTGATGCTTATAAACTATATATATCTTTTTTATTCAACATTTCAACAGAAATTGCCCGCTGTAGTAGTTCCTGGATCGATTTCCCGGCGTGGTCGAATTACACTTGTGCCTGCTAATAACGCCAAAGTGATTGCAAGGTACTGCATTTCCCGCAGAAATGGAACCACTCAAATTAACAAGTTCTCGCTTGTTGTGGAAATGCATCCATATTGGAAAATTGGAGACACTATTCTACTCATGCTCTACCAAGGCACAAGAGGGCTCTTCTTTTCATTGACGAGATGTCGAGTCGCCGTGATCAAGCTGCTTCCAGCGGATAGTTGTGGTTGTTGGCCCTCAGTATAGCTATTACTATGTTAAGTATGTAGATATGGACCATATGGTTGTTGGCCCTTGGCCTCTTAAAATGTGATAGTTGTTACTATGTTAAGTATGTAGATATTGACCATATGGTTGTCAATAGGGCTAGACACGAGCCGAGCCGAGCCGAGCTTGATCCGAGCCTGGCTTTGGTTCGCTCTGGAGCGGCTCGGCTCAGCTCGGCTTGCTCAGCCAACGAGCCTACTTCAAGCGGCTCGGCTCGTTTTAGGTATGGCTCAGCTCAGACCGAGCCGGCTCGTAAGCCAGCTCCCCCAGAAGGCCAGAACCTCTTTTTACTTACATAACCAACGTATATAGTCAATAGTCTTGATTTTTTCAGCAATTAAACCCATATTTTGGAAAACAAACAGTTTATATTGCTAAAAATGAAACATCCAACAATCTATTGTTTTAAGAAATGGTCATAGTAATGAAAAACAAGCTTTCTTCTATGAATTCTTCTACAAAAATTGTAACAAAGGAGCAAATATGAGAGAAATAATTGGGCAACATTTGTATTTTGTACAGAACTCCCTTTGAACTTTACACAGCAAAATATCAAATATTGACAGCCAAACAGAGAAATTTTGTATAGCATAACATTACCACTTTGACATAAAAAATGAGAAAATGTTGACTGCCAAACAATGACTAGTGAAAACCACATGATACAAAGTTCATATTTCATCACAAGTTCACAACAACATCATTGAAAGTGCATGGTTCATCACAACATCACTCAAGGTCCATAGTTCATCACAACAAACATGGGTAATTCAAAGTTTATCACAACAAACACATAATTTGAAGTTCATCACAACAAAAGAAATGGGACGAGACGATCACATCGACCTCAACAATCCACGTGGCAAGATCATGTAGACATCCATCTTCAAAACAGAAAGAACAACACCCACATGATGAATGTATACATGTAACACAGATTTGTAAACATATTGGGATCATGTCAATATATGAAAACTGAAACGTGTCGAAAGAATAGTTACCAATTGTTGTTATCCCCCACATCAACAATCGTGGGCAACTTGATATTCTCAACATCATCCTCCTCATCTTCATCCCTCTCCTAATTATTCAGAGTTAGCCACATATATACAAGAAATAGACAGGACCCATAGAAGAACAAGATAGGAATCATACCACCACATTTAAGTCCTTGTGAGAACCTTTGATATAACTAGCACCGCACACCAAGGCTTCCAACATTTCTGGTTTCAAAGAACTCCTGTAGTCATCTAAAACCACACAAGTAGACATATCTAAGTTCAAGGATAGGATGAAAAGTTGACAAGTTAACATCCAAAGTTACAAGTAGACATACCTAAAACTCTTCCACCCGTGCTAAACATTCATTCCGAAGACACAGAAGTAGCCGGGACAGTCCAGAACCTCTTTGGCACCAGTGATAGTAGCAAGCACCATGACATTGTTTGGCTCATCCCAATACTTCTCAACCATGTGAAACAATCAAGATGCATAAGAGGACAAGGCTTCCCTATGCGAGCAGGCTGTGTCAAGCATCTTGTATGTTGAACTCCATCATGTGACACAATCAAGATGCAAATGGTCGCCAACCTTAACATCCAATATTTTGCAAGTCTCAACAAACTTGTGGAGGCGACTCGGTGACTTCTTGAAATACTTAACCGTCTCTCTCAAATTCTCTATCAAAGGGGACATGATAGTTGTCCCATGTTGCACCACCAAGTTGATAATGTGTGCACAACAACGAACATGGAAATATTTGGCTTCAAAATCCGTACCTACAAAAAAAACAACAAGCTATGACAATATATTCAACCAAAACAACACACATATGAGCATGTGTTCAACCAAAATATTATTATTTGGACAAGCAAAGCATATGTACTACAAAAATAGCAAGAATATGACCATATATTCAACCAAAACAGCAAGTATATGAACATATGTACAACAAAAACACAAGCATATAACCATATGTTTGAAGCATTGTCTAGTGTGATGGATATAATTTTCCTTAAACAAAGCATATGTACTACAAAAACAACAAGAATATGACCATATATTCAACCAAAACAGCAAGTATATGAACATATGTTCAACAAAAATAGCAAGCATATAACCATATATTTGAAGCATTGTCTAGCGTGATGGATCTAATTTTGCCTTAAACAAAGCATGTGTACTACAAAAACAACAAGCATACCTCTCCGAACAGCAAACTTTTGCCTTCAAACCTCTCACCGCAACATCATTGTTTGAAGCATTGTCTAGTGTTATTGATATAATTTTCTTCTCTATCTTCCATTCAGTCACACACTCATAGATAGCATCTGAAATCACATGCCCAGAGTGAGGAGGATCCAAATCAATGAAATAAAGGATGCGCGTTTGCATCTTCCAATCCTTATCTATAAAGTGTGCAACCACACACAACACCGGTGGGATCAGGGAGACGTCGAGGCGGAGGTTTCTTTTTTTGCACTATAAAACAACTCAGCGATTAGGACACTGTTGGAATCATTTGCGAGCTTCCTCGGTAGCCATGTAGTAGCTGCTGCATTGCCCTTCCCATTCCCCTTCTGCATCCCCGAGACCGGCAACTTGCTCTTCATAATGGAGTCCAACGTCCTCTCTTTATCCTTCTTCACACTTGCCTTCCCCTTTTCCTTGTCCATTGTTGCGACGATAGGCGTCTGCACACATCAGCAAACAACAAACGATCAATCATCAACAACAGTAAACTAATTAGACATGGAGTCTATGTAATTTTCTAGCAAGTAGGTTTTTTTTCAAGCTGCTATGCTACAGAAAGTAGATCATCAACTAGGTCATCAACAGCAGAAAACTAATTACACATGGAATCAATGAAAAATTTGATCTATCCATCCATTCTGCCCTACAACTCCATCCATCCGTCGCTGCTACATCTAGCCGTACAGGCTACAATACATCCATCCATGATCCATCTATCTAGCCCTACATCTACCTGACTATGTCCATTTATCCATCCATCCATCCATCAGATGTGTACTAGTGAGACACCTATGGATAGGGTTTGGGAAGTTTGAACTACATGACTAAATCCATCGATCCATCCATCCATTGATCCATCACATGTGTATACTGAAGTTCAGAGAGCTGCAGCTAGGGATTGGGAAGGAAGGAGGTACCTGCTCCGGGTTGTCACGTTCCGCGAGAAACCAGGGGAGGCACGTCCGTCTACGTCCGGTGTGGTGAGGAACGGTCGCGCCGCCCGTCACCGTCGGTGCCGAGTCCCGTCGATCTAGATTTGTGGCGTGGCGAGAGAGGGGTGAGGTGGCATAGAGCAGAGAAAGGAAGAGATGAGAGATTGGCTGTGGTTGCTCGTGCCCTAATGCACTAGCCATTATGATGAACGGTGGAATTGGGCTGGGCCGCAAACGAGTCACCGAGCTGGACCAGCCAAAACTCGGCTCGGCTCGGCCGCGAAACGGGCCTGTTTTCAGACCTCGGCCCGCTTGATAATCCTATCGAGCCGAGCTGTAACGGGCCGAGCTGGAGCGAGCTTCAGGCCAAGCCGAAAAGCTCGCTCGTACGTCCAGTCCTAGTTGTCAAAATCGTGTTACGGAGATCCTCCTTTTGTCGAATAGTGTAACCACTATATATATGTTACTCAAATGATGTTACCCAAGTTCTTAAATTTTCATGGAAAGTATTAATCGTACACAGTTCATTAAGTTTAAGCGTGTGCCCAATGTCCAGAAGGCATTTGCATATTAACTGCCCATATTGCAAATTCACACACATGTTAACATAAGGAAACGTATGTGTAACTAACTTACTAATCATCGCACATGAGTAGTCGCAGACGCTTCGTGTGCGATACTCCTAGCCACCACAAGCAACTAGTTTGCATTTTTCAAAGTTTTTTGTACACACAGAATCACACCTGAACTAACTGTATTAATCGTCTGTGTTGTAATTTCTCATCGCAAACAGTTCATCTGAGTCAGCTGTTTGCCACGTATCACACACATTTTGTTTACACGACTCATTTGTGTTCTTTTGGCTCATCGCAAATAGTTCATCCATGTGAACTGTATGCAGCATATCACACACATCTTGTTACTGTTGTGTTCCCTAATCGAAAATAGTTTGTCCGAGTGAACCGTATGCCGTATATCACACACACCTTGATCTGGCTAACCATTTCTGTTGCACTCCCTAATAGCAAATAGTTCATCCGAGCAAACTGTATGCCATATATGGCACACACATTGATATGGCTGCCCATTTCTGTTGTTCTGGCTCATCGCAAACAGTTTGAATGGATTATCGTGTGCCCTGCATCACACACGCAACTAAAATCTGAACCGTGTTTGATGACTCCGCCATCACAAATGTTTTGCACCTTTTTGATCATTTTTTACACCACCGTTTGCAATTAATGCACTGCACACAGTTTCATGAAAGGGTCTCTGATCGTAGTGTCGCGTTAGCAGCATCCTGCAGTAGTGTTGGGTCCATCCTTGGGTTTCTTCACTGGTGCGGCAACAGTGTTGCCATTCTTCTCGAAGTTCCCTTTCTTTCCCTTGCCCTTCTTGAAACTGGTGCTCTTGTTGACCATCAACACTTGATTCTTGTTCTTGATTTCTACCTCCGTGGCTTTAAGCATTGTGAAGAGCTCAGGGATTGTCGTTTCCATCCCTTGCATGTTATAGTTCATCATGAAGCCTTTGTATCTTGGTGGCAGTGACTGAAGAACTCTATCAATTGCTACTTCATCTAGAAGATTAACTCCCAACTGATTCAAGAGGTTGTAGTACCCAGAAATTTTGAGTACATGCTCACTAGCGGAGCTGTTCTCCTCCATCTTGCAGCTAAAGAACTTGTCGGAGGTCTCATTGTTGGAACAAAGTATGCATACCATAGGGGGGGTGAATGGGAGTTTTAAAATTTCTTCGGGAATATCAAAACTCTCAGAACCCAGCAGCCGAGCGAATGAAAACAGTGTACAGCGAGCTAATACAAACTGATGAACAAAAACTAAAAGCATGCATCGAGACAAATAACATGATTGAACAATTCGAATGTAAAGAGGAGAAGCAGAGGTAACCAGTGATACTCGATGGCGACAAGGAATTTGGTAGACCAGTTCGCCCTTCTACAAAAGGACTACGTCTGGTTGGAGGGTTTGTGATTTAACCCAGAAGATAAACTCTCTTCTCCCTATTCGCCTCGACAATTGGTTCGTCAACAAATGTTGATCACTCGTGGTATATACTTGAGGCGATCTCCGAACCTTTATAGACTTCTTCTTTGAGAACCACAATTACTCTTGGTCTCTGAAGAAATTGACACCTAACCATCTAGAGAGTTTGCAACTCTCAAGATCAGTAATAGGTGGAGCGTACTGGACTTGGATACGAGTGATGCTGAACCACTATCGAATTTGTCATCTCTGGGGGTTTTCTCTCGGTGCATTTTGAACTCAAATCACTCAGGGGAGGGGGTTGCACAACAATCTTCTCACAATCAAACAGAGCAGCCAGTGGACAACACCGGTGCGGGGTGGCTATTTATAGCCACAGCCTTCCTTGGTGGGAAAGGACCATTTTGGACATGCGGTCCGGCTAATGGCCAACCGACAGGTTCACAATGGTCGGATTTCAAGAGCAACAATAACATTACTTGGGGACCAGGTAATGCTAACTCCTCGGTCAAAGACAGATCTCTCGCCACAAAGAAGATCACAGTCTCTTGCTGGCAAGTATTTGCTCGAAACACAAAGAGATTTCTTTCATAACTTTCATAGGACTTGGGTTTAGCATCAGAGAATCAAAGCTTCAATTGCTACACCCCTCTTAGTAGTATGGTGGTCTCGTGACTCAGTAAAGAGGAGAGAAATAATGAAATAAATGCTATGTCTTCACTTTGTCTTCAATCTTCTCGGTTGCAGTCACTTCCTTTGGACGAGCACCGAACCAATTGCTTCACGTCAGCAATTTTTGAGGTGTCACTCTAGTTATCATAATCTTCGGTGATAACCTCCACTTCCACGTAGGGGATTATCTTCAGCATTTGAATCAAACTCCTCTTGACTCCAGGGACCTGTTACTCTGTGTGCACTAGCAAACACATAAGTCCCATAACGTTTATGTCAACAAACTCCAAAACATAAGGAGGCAAATTATTGCACCAACACTTATACCTCTCAACTAGGGCATGAGCCTGAAATACCAATTTCAGCTCCTGGAACATCTCATATGCTCCGTGGTGCTCAAAATGTCTTTGGAGCTCCGGTTCTAAGCCGTAAAGCATGGCGCACTGAACTATCGTCTAGTCATCCTTCCTGGTTTGCCAAACATTCATAGCGTCCGAGTTTGCGGGAGCGGGTGGCACACCTAGCAGTGCTTTGAGGACATAATCCTTGTATGCAACAGTGAGGATAATCCTCAAGTTACAGACCCAGTCTGCATAGTTGCTTCCATCATCGTTCAACTTAGCTTTCTCTAGGAACACATTAAAATATAGGGGAGCTACAACACGAGCTATTGATCTACAACACTAATTTGCAAAGACATTAAGATGATAATTGGTTCAATTAATCAAATTACTAGTGAACTCCCACTTAAATCAACATCCCTCAAGTTGTCTAAGTGTTTACATGATCCATATAAACCAACCCATGTCCGATCATCACGTGAGATGGGTTGGTGATCAACGATGAACATCTCCATGTTGATCATAACTACTATATGACTCATTTCGACCTTTCGGCCTTCTGTGTTCCGAGGCCATGTCCGTACATGCTAGGCTTGTCAAGTTTAACCCAAGTATTCCGCATGTGTAAAACTGGCTTACACCCGTTGTATGCGAACGTAGAATCTATCACACCCGACCATCATGAGGTGCTTCAAAACAACAAACTTTCGCAATGGTGCATACTTAGGGAGAACACATTTCTCTTGAAATTAAGTGAAGGGATCATCTTATAATGCTAGTGATACGTCTCCAATGTATCTATAATTATGAAGTATTCATGCCATGTTTACAACAATTTTATATGGTTTTGGTATGATTTGATTAGAACTAACCCGGACTGATGTTGTTTTTAGCAAAACTACTATGGTGTCGTTTTTTGTGCAGAAATAAAAGTTCTCGGAATGGGATGAAAATTTACGCTGATTTTTTATGGACCAAAGGAGATCCTCGAAGCACCGGAGGTAAGCCAGGAAGTGGACGAGGAGTCGACAAGCCCTCTAGCCCTGCCCTACCCCATAGGACGCTAGCTCCAGGCTTGTGGGCCCCTCGGGCATCCCCTTGACGTGAGGGTGACGTCAAAAAAATCTTATAAAGACCCAAACCTCCGAAAAGAACCCTAGATTGGAAGTTCCACCGCCGCAAGTCTCTATAGCCACGAAAAATTAACCTAAGCCCTCTCTGGCACCCTGTCGGAGGGGGCCATCATCACTGAAGGCCATGGAGGAGGAAGCCAGAGGGAGCCATAATCACCATGGAGGCCAATGACCAGAGGGAGAACCTCTCCCCATCTAGGGGGGAGGGCATGGAGGAGGAAGCACAAGGGGGAGACTCTCCCCCCTCTCTCCGTGGTGCCAGAGTGCCGCCGGGGGAACCATCACCGCAGTGGTCGTCTTCATCAACATCACCTTCCTCATCTCTTTTAAGCGGTCCACTCTCCCGCACCCTGTTGTAATCCCCTACTTGAACACGGTGCTTTATGCCACATATTATGATCCAATGATGTGTTGCCATCCTATGATGTTTTGAGTAGATTTCTTTTGTCTTTTGGGTTGATTGATGAAGATTGGTTTGAGTTGTATGTTTTATAATGGTGATGTCCTATGGTGCCCTCCGTGCCACGCACACGTGAGGGATTCCCGATGTAGGGTTTGCATTATGTTCATGATTCGCTTATAGTGGGTTGCTAGAGTGACGGAAGCTTAAACCCGAGTAAGGGGTTGTTTGCGTATGGGAGTAAAGAGGACTTGATACTTTAATGCTATAGTTGGGTTTTACCTTAATGATCTTTAGTAGTTGCGGATGCTTGCTAGAGTTCCAATCATAAGTGCATATGATCAAAGTAGAGAAAGTATGTTAGCTTATGCCTCTCCCTGATATAAAATTGCAATAATGATTACCGATCTTGTTGACAATTGCCTAGGACAATTCCGCACACCGCTCCGTCATTATTCCCACTAGCTATTTGTAATACATTATGATATATTCTAACTTTATTATAACAACACCTATTTTTATGTTTTAGTTCTCCGATATCATACAAAGCTATCCTCTTCATACCCACAACGTAGTTTTATTTCTCGTTTCTAGATGGAAGCAAACGCTCGGTGTACGTAGGGTCGTATCAGTGGCAGATAGGACTTGAGAGAATATTGATCTTAACTTTAGCACCTTGTGGGTTCATCACTCCATACTTATCACTTCTACCTTTTGAAATTGCTACGATGATTCCTTGCATTTGAGGATTATCAAGTTCTTTTCTGGTGCCGTTGCCGGGAAGAAATAGCGTGGGGTTGATATTCTCGTGTATGTTTGTTTGCTTTCTTCACTAAGTAGATTTTGTTTTCCCTTTTGTTTTTCTTTTCTTCAGTTGTGGGTTAAACAAAAAAAATTAAAAGAATGCAAAATACAAAAAAAAATACTTGCCTCTTATGCCTAAAAACTTTTTCAAAAAGAGAAGTGATTGAAAGGTTATGTATTGGAGAATTGAGGGTCAACCTTGAACACTTGTGTTCATGCTCATGGAAACAATGTAAAAAAATTCATGGAAGTTTCTCAAAAAATATTATCCCTTGTATATATCCATTGTATTATAAAAATAATGTACCAAGATTTGGCTTTAGGATAATTAGATTGCTTTTTGCTATGTGCGATGCAAAAATAGAAACTTTTGCTATAGTAACTGAACTGAATTTATTTACTGGAGCGTGATAAAATCTTGAATTTTTGTACACAGTACTGCTATGCAATTTTTTTATTATTTCCTATTTTTCAGAATATTTGGTATATGAAATTTCTAGATTGCTACATATTGTCCTGTTTTTGACACATTCTGTTTTCTATGTGTTGTTCGCTTATTTTTATGAATCTATGGGTCGTATCGGGGGGGTACGAACCATGGTGAAGTTGGAATACAGTAGATATAAGTCTAATACGAAATTGGAATGAGTTTACAACAGTAACTAAAAGTAGTGATTTGCTTTATTATACTAAAGGATCTCACAAGGTTTTTTGTTAAGTTTTGTGTGGATGAAGTGTTCGAAGATCGAGGAGTTATCAATATGAGAAGAATAAGGAGTTCAAGCTTGGGGATGCCCAAGGCACCCCAAGTAAATATTTCAAGGACACTCAAGAATCTAAGCTTGGGGATGCCCTGGTTGGCACCCCATCTTTCTTCAACAATTATCGGTATACCTTGGTTTTGTTTTGTTCACATCATATGTGTCCTTTGTGTTTATATTTATTTCTTTTCTTTATGCACCATGCTAGTATGAGATAGTCCTTCATTGATCTATAGAATGCTTCATGTGCTTCACTTAAATCTTTTGAGTATGGATTATAGAATGCTCTTTGTGCTTCACTTAAATCTTTTGACTATGGCTTTATAGAATGTTGTTTATGCTTCACTTAAATCTTTTGAGTATGGCTTTATAGAATGCTTCGTGTGCTTCACTTGTATATTTTGAGCTTGGATATTGGTCAATCTATATTAATTGTAGAATTCTCTGTGAACTTAATTATATCTTTAAGAGTATGAATAAAATTATCATTGAAATTGGGCTTGGAAGAGTATCATTGAAATATCACTGTTTAGCGAAAAAGCTTTAAAGAAAAATGCTTGTTGGGAGATGACCCAACATTTATGACTACTATTTTTGTGTGTTCACATGATTAAGCTACTTTAGTAATCATGTTTTATAGTTTTTGTTTCAATAAACTGCCAAGTAATGCCTTTGGGGTAGTGTGGATGGTAGTTGACTTGATTCTATGCAAAAACAGAAAGTTTTTCTTCCAGTAAAAGAATTGTTTAAATTCACTGGAACGCGATAAGATTCTGAATTTTCTTACACAAGTTTTATATACAAATTTCCCATGTTGTCCTAATTTTTCGGAATTTTTGGATTTATAGAAGTATGGTCATTGTCCAGATCATTATAGACTGTTCTGTTTTTGACAGATTCTGTTTTCAATGCATAGTTTGCTTGTTTTCTAGTTTCTATGGCTTATATTGCTCAATATAAATTGTGGAAATGAGAAGGTACATTAGGGATTTTGTGATAATGATAACCCACAAGTATAGGGGATCAACTGTAGCCTCTTATACAACAGGTTTTATGTGGGAGAGGCCACTGCTAGCATGTCATCCCTGACTTGGAATTCTATGCACTTATGATTGGAACTATTAGCAAGCATCCGCAACTACTAACATTCATTAAGGTAAAAACCCAACATAGCATTAAGATATATTGGTCCCCCTTCAATCCCGTATGCATCAATTTCTATGCTAGGCTGAAGCTTCTGTCACTCTTGCCCTCCAATACATAGTCCTATCAACATACAACTAACCCTATGGTGTGATCCACGCGCGCGCTCATATGATGGGCACCAAAGGACATCAACATAACCACAAGAAAATTAAACCAATCATAGCAATTCACCAATTACCGAAAGGACAACGAAAATCTACTCAGACATCATAGGATGGCAACACATCATTGGATAATAATATGAAGCATAAAGCACCATGTTCAAGTAGAGGGTACAACAGGTTGCGGGAGAGTGGACCGCTGAATATAGATGGGGGAAGGTGATGATTATGTTGGGGAAGATGACGGAGGTGTTGGTGTAGATCGTTGTCGCGATAATGGCCCCGGCAGCATTCCGGCGCCACCGGGAGAGAGGGGGGAGAGCCCCCCTTCTTCTTCTTCTTCCTTGACCTTCTCCCTAGATGGGAGAAGGGTTTCCCCTCTGGTCCTTGGCTTCCATGGCATGGGAGGGGCGAGAGTCCCTCCGAGATTGGATCTGTCTATCTGTCTCTCTCTGTTTCTGCGTTCCTGATTCTGCCCTTTCACCGTTTCTTATATTCCCGGAGATCCGCAACTCCGATTGGATTAGAACTTTGAACATGATTTTTTTTCTGAATATTAGCTTTCTTGCGGTGAAAGAAGGGCAACAACCACCTTACAAGGTGTCAAAGGGTCAGGGGCGCTCCCTCCTGCCTCGTGGGCCCCTCGAGCATCGTCTTGCGTTGATTCCACTTCTCAAAATTCAGATATATTCCAAAAAAAAATCTCCGTCCGTTATTATCCCGTTTGGACTTCGTTTGATATGGATTTTCTGCGAGACGAAAAACATGCAACAAACAGGAACTGGCACTGGGCAGTGGATCAATATGTTAGTCCCAAAAATAGTATAAAAAGTTGCCAAAAGTATATGAAAGTTGTATAATATTGGCATGGAACAATAAAAAATTATAGATACGACGGAGACGTATCAGCATCCCCAAGCTTAATTCCTACTCGTCCTCGAGTAGGTAAATGATAAAATAGATAATTAATGATGTGGAATGCTATCTAGCATAATCTTGATCACATAATCTAATCATGGCATGAATATTAAGACACGAGTGATTCATAGTCTATCATTCGACATTAAGACAATAATACTTCAAGCATACTAATAAAGCAATAATGTCTTTTCAAAACAACATGGCCTAAGAAAGTTATCCCTACAAAATCATATAGTCTGGCTATGCTCCATCTTCACCACACGAAATATTCAAATCATGCACAACCCTGAATTCTCAAACTTTAGTATTCTCAAACCTTTTCAACTTTGACGCAATACATGAGCGTGAGCCATTGATATAGAACTATAGGTGGAATAGAATATGATGGTGGATGTTATGTGGAGAAGACAAAAAGGAGAAAGTCTCACATCGACGCGGCTAATCAACGGGCTATGGAGATGCCCATCAATTGATGTCAATGTGAGGAGTCGGGATTGCCATGCAACGTATGCACTAAGAGCTATAAGTGTATGAAAGCTCAAACTGGAAACTAAGTGGGTGTGCATCCAACTTGCTTGCTCATGAAGACCTCGGGCGTTTGAGGAAGCCCATCATCGGAATATACAAGCCAGGTTCTATAATGAAAATTCCCACTAGTATATGAAAGTGACAATATAGGAGACTCTCTATATGAAGAACATGGTGCTGCTCTGAAGCACAAGTGTGGTAAAAGGATAGTAACATTGCCCCTTCTTTCTTTTTCTCTCATTTTATTTTATTTTCTTTTTTCTTTTTTTGGTGGGCTTCTTTGGCCTCTTTTTTTATTTGGGCTTCTTTGGCCTCTTTTATTTTTCATAAAGTCCGGAGACTCATCCCAACTTGTGAGGGAATCATTGCTTCCATCATCCTTTCCTCACATGGGACAATACTCTAATAATGATGATCATCACACTTTATTTACTTACAACTCAACATTACAACTCGATATCTAGAACAAAGATATGACTCTATATGAATGCCTCTGGCGGTGTACCAGATGTGCAATGATCTAGCATATTAAAGATATCAAAACGGACAAGCCATGAAAACATCCTGCTAGCTATCTTACGATCATGCAAAGCAATATGACAATGAATGCTCAAGTCATGTATATGATGATGATGGAAGTTGCATGGCAATATATCTCGGAATGGCTATGGAAATGCCATAATAGGTAGGTATGGTGGTTGTTTTGAGGAAGATATAAGGAGGCTTATGTGTGATAGAGTGTATCGTATCACGGGGTTTGGATGCACCGGCGAAGTTTGCACCAACTCTCGAGGTGAGAAAGGGCAATGCACGGTACCGAAGAGGCTAGCAATGATGGAAGGGTGAGAGTGCGTATAATCCATGGACTCAACATTAGTCATAAAGAACTCACATACTTATTGCAAAAATTTATTAGCCATCGAAACAAAGTACTACACGCATTCTCCTAGGGGGGAGGTCGGTAGGAGTTAACCATCGCGCGCACCCGACCTTCACACAAAGGAGGACAATCAATAATAAATCATGGTCCAACTTCTTAGCATAATGAGAGACTATACGTGCATGCTTCGGGAATTACAAACCTTAACACCAATATTCTTACTAAACACAACCATTTACTAGTACCTCCCACATATTATCATCTCTATATCGCAAAACTATTGCAAGGAATCAAACAGATCATATTCAGTGATCTACAAGTTTTATGTAGGATTTTATGACTAACCATGTGAATGACCAATTCCTGTCATCTCTCTAAATAGATATAAGTGAAGCAAGAGAGTTTAATTCTTTCTACAAAAGATATGCCCACGCTCTAACAAATATAAGTGAAGCAAAAGAGCATTCTACAAATGGCGCTTTTCTATGTGAAGAGAAACAAGCAATCCAAACTTCAAATGATATAAGTGAAGCACATGAAGCATTCTATAAAGCCATACTCAAAAGATTTAAGTGAAGTGCAATGAGCATTCTATGAATCAACCATGGACTATCTCATACCAGCATGGTGCATAAAAGAAAAGTGAAAACTAAATGCAAAAGAAGCTCCAAGATTTGCACATATCGCATGAACGAAACGAATCTGAAAACATACCGATACTTGTTGAAGAAAGATGGGTGTAACATCCCAAATTTTCAATTTGGAATGTTATATATTAGATCATCACTGCATATCATATTTTATTGCATTTTGGCTTGATCCTAGAAATTCTACGCAACTCAAGGACCCACGGAGAGAGTTGGGGATTTCGTTATTTTAATATTTGAGTTTTCTCAAATTTTGAAAAGAGGATCGTTTGATTTTAAGTATTTTCTCTTTGAATATTTCTTTTATAAAAATAAAAGAGAGGGAATAAAATGACTTTCCCAAAATAAATAAATATTGGAGATTTAATATTAAAATCAAATAAGATTTTTTATTCGGAGTTTTATCGCTATTTTATTTGAATTAGGAAAAATATGCGTTTTTCAAAATTGCATTATAGGCCCAAATAAATGTTCACTTTGTCCGCTCTATTTTTAGAGGATGGAGAAAATTTATTTCAAGATTTTTGGAGTCCGTTTAGTTTTTCTTTTATTTATTTTTCTGTGCGGAATTATTTAAAAAAAACCCGACTCCGGGCCGTAACCGGCCAGGACTCCCGAGTCGGCCCCCTCTTATAAGCCGCCGCCCGCAACCCCCAGCCCATCCAAGCCCACCCGTGCCAAACCCTAACCCTAGCCGCGCCGCCGCCAATGCAGGATCTGCCGCCGCCGTCGCACCGCCGCCGACGCCGCCACGCCGCTTCCCGACGCCGCCCCGCCTGTCGCCACCCGCCACCACCACCGCCGGAGCCCCACCGCTGCCGCCCGCCGGACCCGCCGCCGCCCTCGCCCGAGCCGACGAGGTAGCCGCCCGCCGCCGCGGTTTTCGTTAAGAAAACCGTCGTTTTTTAGAAACCGCGCTTTATTTTTTTATATATAGATCGGTTTTTTTCGGTTTAGTTAGTTAGCGAACGCCCATTCGTTCGTTTTAACAAACAATTTTCACCGTTTAGCCACAGACAGCGAACGCTCGTTCGTTAGCCTGTTCGTCAGTTTTTCTTTTTTCAGGGATTTTCCGCGATTATTTTCGATCGCGATTTCTGCCCTGATTTTCATTTTAGTTTATCTTTTCGCTCATTTATCAGAGTCAGACGATTCAAGCGCCTAGAGTTTCTTCTTGAAGCCCTCTTTCTGTTTAACCAACTTAAACAAGTTTTTGCTACTGTAAAATTTGACTTAAGTCCAGATTAGTAAACGAAGCTTGTTTCTTTCGCAGTTTGAGTTTCGTTGTTTTGTTTGATTTGATTCTTTTTGCAAACCGGAGTTTTTAAGTTGAATTTTCTGGTTAAGATCTCTTATTTGAGTTTTACCCATGCTTGTAGTTGAGTGCTTATTGTATACTTGTTTGTTTGCGATAGAGTACCCGGAGTGCGAAGCGTGCTACTACGAGTCTCTAGGTTTCACGGATCATCAGCAAGGCAAGTAACACTTTGATCATACCTCTTTACTACCCATTTTTATTGCATTAGATCGATCCTCAAACAATTGTATGGTTAGGATCTGATTAACATGTGGGTTTTGGGAAGTAGATGAGGTAGTACCTATTGTCCTGTTTATTATCAAACCTTTGGGAGTTACTTCTACGTTGCTTATATTGCTATGCTATGCTTGTATGGATTGGGTGAGTGTATCCATGACAGATGTGAGTATTGTTATTTAATCGTTAACTTAAGGTGACTACTTCAATACACATCTGGGTGGATTGAGGCACCTGGGGTACCCAGTGTGCCTGTATTTTTGGAAATCCCGGGGTACCGTGTGATTCTCCTATGGACCGCCACCCAGGCTCAAAGGGATCATAAGATTATTCATGCTAGAAACTTCCATGTGCAGCCACAAGCTATTATGGGCTCTAGCATAGTTGAGTACATTGCAAGACCTCTTTCAAAGGTGGGCTAGCAGATGTATGGGAAAGTAGGTGTAACTGTCCACCCAGAGTAAAGAGTTATTGTTTTAGAAAGACTGTGTCTCGTTTCTCTGACCATGGATGTATTCGAGTCTTGTGGGGAGAAGTGCGCAAACCTCTGCAGAGTGTACAAACTAATCATGGTTAGCCGTGTCCCCGGTTATGGACATCTTGAGTATCTAGTTCTTGGATTATCATGTGGATCTCATCACTCTTAATGTAATTTGATTGGGTTTAATGATGATGCTTAATTGGGATCGAGTTGGGTGAACCTTCTCAATGTTTGACAACCACCATGATGGTTAAATAAATTTTATTCCTTTGTCGTAGGAAAAAATTGGCTTTATGCAAAACTGTAACCATAGAGCTTTCCACCAGCCATATATGCATGTAGTGATAGCATTTTTCTGTTCATTACTCTCTATGTGTTACATTGCCAGCATATTCCATGTGCTGACCCATTCCGAGCTGCAACTTTCATGTTGCAGACTTTTCAGATGACGAGTAAGGTGCCTTAGGTCGTGATCTTTCACTCAGTGATGCTGTTGGAGTTGATGGACTCACTTTATCTTCCGAGCCTTCCGCTGTTATCGTATTTAGATGGCCTTAAGCCATATTTATTGTAGTAAGTTCTCTTTTGAGACATTCAATGTAATAAGTGTGTGATTGCTACTCTGTTATAAATCCTTCAAGTATTGTGCGTGTCAGCATTACCGATCCAGGGATGACACTGATGCACAGAGATCAGACTGTTTGAGGTCTGGTCGCTACAAGATGGTATCAGAGCACACGCTGACTGTAGGAGATGACCACTAAGCTAAAGCCCTAGATCACTACTCTCTTCTCATTTCCGACTCCTCTCCCTTTTCTACTCTTTAGGATGGCGGATGCAAGGAACAAGTTCACGCAACCAGATGAAGATACACCTTTCGGACGCCACTTGAAGGAAGTCACCAAATACCTGAACACCGGAGTACCAAGCTTCACCGGGACCTACATCGCCACTCTACCAGAAGAGGAGCGTTGGATGATTCGAGTTCAAGTTCCAGGAAGGACGTTCATGTCAGTCACTGAGCCCATAGAGTTTTCCTTTGATGCACCAACCTGGAGCTTAGGAAAGAGCTTGGCAGCCCACATCGCCATGGGATGCATTGGATAAGTTTACCACAAGGATCTCAAGGATACTATCTACCAGATTTGTGGGTGCCGAGATGAGCAATGGGATATGATCAGCACCAGGAAGGATAGATCTATTGCAGCTTTCATCTAAGAGTTAAACCAGCACATTTGACGCCAGGAGAACCAGATGTGCGCAGGCATGATAGATCTGAAGAAGGCAATGACCAGGATCACAGAGCTGGAGGAAGAACTCAAGTCTACACGCGATGGATATGAGGAGGAAATGACGATACTCATGGAGAAGAATGATGATCTGAAGAAGAAGCTAGGAGTCTTCATGGGAGACCCCGCACCAGGAGGAGATGACGACGATTCCACTTGTCCGGAGAACTACATCATCATCGATGACACTGACTTGGACCCTGACGATAGTGATGATGACTATGTTGATGAAGCTGGAGCAGATATCATGGAGTCTTCGACCGATCAATTTTTCTAGTTGATTTCCATAACAGTAGTAGTATTCCCCCATGTATATAGTATAGTCCAAGCACTTTTGTAACGATAGTTAGACCGTTGTATGGCCTTGTTTGAATTGATTGAAGTGATAATGTTTGTGTTTGTCTCATGTGCATATGGGTAGTGTTTTCCCTCTAGATCTATTTCTATTATATTTTCTCATCTTTTCTAAAACCCTCAGATGCCTTCGAGACACGAGAATGGATTTGCTTTCCCACCGGAGCTCACTCAGTTGATCCAACAACAGAATGCATTGATGCAGATACTAGTCTAGAATCAGAATCAGGGGAACAATAACAACAACAACCCACCACCACCACCACATGTTGATCACTTAGCCCGTTTCTTGAGGCTTAATCTAACGGTGTTCTCCAGTAGCACCGAGCCGATAGTTGCAGATGATTGGCTCCGCAAGATTTGAAGGGAGTTGACCACTGCAGGATGCACAGATGCGGAGAGAGTGTGTTTTGCCGCACATCAGCTTGATGGACCCGCAGCATCATGGTGGGAGAATTTCACAGCCACTTACCCCATCGACACTGTCACATGGGACCAGTTTTAGCAGGCTTTCCGTACCGCCCATGTTTCAGCAGGAGCTACATCCATGAAGAAGCATGAGTTTCGCAACTTGCGCCAAGGAGGACGTATAGTTGGCCAGTATGTGGATGATTTTAGTAAGTTAGCACGTTGTGCCCCATATGATGTTGCTACGGATGCAGCTAAGCAGGAGAAGTTTCTGGAAGGACTGAATGATGAGCTGAGCATGCAGTTGATGGTGGCAACCTTCAACAACTACCAGGAGTTGGTAGGTAGAGCTCTCATGATTGAAAGGAAGCAGCAGCAGATTGACAACCGCAAAAGGAAGTATGGACAAGGGAAGTACAATTCTGGAGCTCAGCAGAAGCCTCGTTTTACCCCGAACTCGGGAGGACCTTTTCAGCATAACCATGGAGGTCACAATCACAATGGAGGAAGTTAGCACAACCATAGTGGCCCCAAGAATGGGAATGGTAATGGAGGAAGCAACAGCCAGAACCGTTCCAAACCAGCAACGCCCGCCAAGAAGGATTTAAGTCATATTACTTGCTACAAGTGCCAGAAGACTGGACATTATGCCAATGAATGTCCTGAAGCTAATAATGGAAATGGCAATGGAAGCTCTGGGAAGAAGCCCAACCCTTTCAACAGGGGACAGGTGAACCACGTTAACGTGGAGGAGGTTGAAGCGCAGCCAGATGCAGTAATAGGTAAGGTTTTTGGTTAAGTCATTTGCTGCAATCGTTCTTTTTGATACTGGTGCATCGCATTCATACATATAAAGGGGATTTTTGGATAAGTATAAACTGCCCACCAAAGTTCTTAGAGAACCTATGTTAGTAAGCTCACCAGGAGCAGAGTATATGGCAAGCCAAGGATGTTTTCAGATGCCATTGACCATAGGTAGGCATGTTTTCCCCTCAGACCTGATGATTTTGGAGTCACAAGGTTTGGATGTGATTCTGGGTATGGATTGGCTATCGATGTATGGAGGAAACATCGATTGCGCCAGTAAATCGATTATGCTCACCACCCCAGAAGGAAGAAGGATTAAGTATGTATCCCGACATGTGCCGAAGAGGACTCAAGTGAATTCCTTATCAGGAGTTGTACAGGAGGAAGTACCAGTGGTGAAGGATTTCCCTGGCGTATTTCCAAAGAGTTGCCAGGCATGCCACCGGATAGAGACATTGAGTTTTTGATTGAGCTTTTGCCAGGCACATGGCCAATATCTAAGAGACCGTACAGGATGCCCACAAAGGATTTGGAGGAAATTAAGAAGCAGATTAAGGAGTTACTGGATAAAGGCTATATTCGCCCAAGTTCGTCACCTTGGGGATCGCCAGTGCTTCTAGTGGAGAAGAAGGATGGATCGTTGAGGATGGTTGTTGATTATCGAGGGTTGAATGAAGTGACAATCAAGAACAAGTACCCACTACCGATGATCAATGATTTGTTTGACCAGTTGCAAGGAGCTAAGGTATTTTCCAAGATTGATCTGCGGTCAGGATACCACCAGTTGAAGATTCGAGAGCAGGACATACCTAAGACAGCTTTTATCACAAGGTACGGGCTATATGAGTACACCGTTATGTCATTTGGTCTGACTAACGCACCTGCCTATTTCATGAACATGATGAACAAGGTGTTTATGGAGTTTCTGGATAAGTTCGTCATGGTGTTCATTGATGATATTCTGGTTTACTCGAAGAATGAAGAGGAGCATAAGGAGCATTTGCGTTTGGTACTTGGGAAGCTCAGAGAACATTAGTTATATGCCAAGTTCAGCAAGTGTGAGTTTTCGTTGAAGGAAGTTGGATTCCTCGGACATGTTATATCTGGAGAAGGAATAGCAGTAGACCCACCAAAGTTGTCACTATGACAAATTGGGAAGCACCCACGTCAGTTGGAGAGATTCGGAGTTTTCTTGGACTCGCAGGATACTACCGGAGGTTCATTGAGAATTTCTCGAAGATTGCAAATCCCGTGACGGAGTTGTTGAAGAAGGACACCAAATTCAAATGGACTGAGGAATGTGAGGCCAGTTTCCAGGAGTTGAAGAAACGTTTGGTTACATCACCAGTGTTGATTCTGCCAGATCAATGCAAGGATTATGAAGTATATTGCGACGCTTCTTGTCGAGGACTTGGAGCAGTGCTTATGCAGGAGGGAAGAGTTGTTTCATATGCCTCACGACAGCTTAAACCCCATGAGTTGAATTATGCTACAGACGATTTCGAGTTAGCAGCCGTAGTGCATGCGTTGAAGACATGGAGACACTTTCGCATCGGAAACCATTGTGAGGTGTACATGAATCACAAGAGTTTGAAGTATATCTTCACGCAGAAGGAGTTGAATCTCAGGCAAAGGAGATGGTTGGAGATCATTAAGGATTATGATATGAGGTTGCATTATCATCTCGGAAAGGCTAACGTAGTAGCTGATGCGTTGAGCCGCAAGAGCCATGTCAACACACTCATGACCGGAGAGTTACCGGAGGAGTTAGCAGAGGATCTTCGCGAGCTATGTTTGGAGATAGTTCCGAGAGGCTATGTAGCAGCATTGGAGATTAAATCCACCTTGATGGATAAAATCAGAGAAGCCCAGAAGACGGACAAAGAGATTGACAAGATAAAGGAAAGGATGAACAAAGGAAAAGCTAAAGGATTTCGTGAGGATGAGCATGATACCTTATGGTTTGAGGACCGCGTATATGTGCCCAATGATCAGGAAATCAGGAAGTTGATTCTGCAAGAGGCCCATGATTCGCCGTATTCGATTCACCCAGGAAATACCAAGATGTACCTGGATTTGAAGGATGGTTTCTGGTGGACCGGAATGAAGAAGGATATTGTGGAGTATGTAGCAGTTTGTGATGTATGTCAGAGAGTAAAGGCAGAGCATCAGAAGCCAGCAGGATTGCTACAACCATTGTTGATACCCGAATGGAAGTGGGATAAGCTAGGCATGGATTTTATCACGGGATTGCCCAGGACTCGCTCAGGCTATGACTAAATATGGGTTGTAGTCGATTGTTTGACGAAAGTAGCTCATTTCATCCCAGTAAAGACCACTTACACCAGTGCTAAGTTGGCAAAGATATACATGACTAGGATCATATGTCTGCATGGAGTTCCGAGGACCATTGTATCAGATAGAGGAACCCAGTTTACTTCAAAGTTCTGGAATCAGTTGCACGAAACTTTGGGTACCAGGCTAGAGTTCACTACAGCCTTTCATCCGCAGACAGATGGATAGATCGAGAGAGTCAATTAGATTCTGGAGGACATGTTGAGAGCTTGTGCGCTAGATTATGGATAGTTGGGACGACAATTTGCCATATGCAGAGTTCTCTTACAACAATAGTTATCAATCTAGTTTGAAGATGGCCCCCTTTCGAAGCTTTGTACGGAAGAAGGTGCGGGACATCCTTGTTGTGGGATGAAGTTGGAGACCGTCAGTTCTTTGGACCAGATTTGATTAAAGAGTCTGAATAGAAGGTTAAACTGATTCGCGATAGACTCAAGATAGCCAGTCCAGGCAAAAGAGCTATGCGGATTCTAAACGCAAGGAGACAGTTTACGAAGTCAGAGACAAAGTGTATCCTCGTGTGTCCCCACTTCGAGGAGTTAAGCATTTTGGAGTTAAGGGAAAGTTAGTGCCACATTTTGTGGGACCCTACAAAGTTTTGGTACGTATGGGAGAAGTTGCGTACAAGTTGGAGTTGCCCGAAGGGTTGTCAGGAGTTCACGATGTGTTCCACGTTTCCCAGCTGAAGAAGTGCCATGCAGAGATGGTTGATATTCCTCTGAGGGATATAGTGCCACTGGAAGCGATTCAGTTGGATAGCGATTTGACCTACGAGGAGAAACCAGTAAAGATTCTCGAGTTTGACAGCCGAGTCACACGCAGCAAGGTTATCAAGTTCTGCAAGGTTCAGTGGAGCCACCATACCGAAGATGAAGCCACCTGGGAGCGAGAGGAAGACCTACGGAAGGATCACCCTCACCTATTTTCTAGCCAACCCGACCCGCCGCCGCCCTCGCCGGAGCTGACGAGGTAGAAGCCCACCGCCGCGGTTTTCGTTAAGAAAATTGTCGGTTTTTTTAGAAACCGTGGTTTATTTTTTTATATAGATCAGTTTTTTCGGTTTAGTTAGTTAGCGAACGCCCGTTCGTTTGTTTGTTTTAACAAATGATTTTCACTATTTAGCCGCAGACAGTGAACGTTCGTTCGTTAGCCGGTTCGTCAGTTTTTCTTTTTTCAGGGATTTTCTGCGATTATTTTGGATTGCGATTTCTGCCCTGATTTTCGTTTTAGTTTATCTTTTCGCTCGTTTATCGGAATTAGGCGATTCAAGTGCCTAGAGTTTCTCCTCGAAGCCCTCTGTCTGTTTAATCAACTTAAACAAGTTTTTGCTACTGTAAAATTTGACTTAAGTCCAGATTAGTAAACGAATCTTGTTTCTTTCGCAGTTTGAGTTTTGTTGTTTTGTTGATTTGATTCTTTTTGCAAACCGTAGTTCTCAAGTTGAACTTTCTGGTTAAGATCTCTTATTTGAGTTTTACCCATGCTTGTAGTTGAGTGCTTATTGTATGCTTGTTTGTTTGCGATAGAGTACCCCGAGTGCGAAGCATGCTACTACAAGTCTCTAGGTTTCACGGATCATTTGCAAGGCAAGTAACACTTTGATCATACCTCTTTACTACCCAGTTTTATTGCATTAGATCAATCCTCAAACAAATGCATGGTTAGGATATGATTAACATGTGGGTTCTGGTAAGTAGATGAGGTATGATACATCCATTTTGCATCATGCTTTTATGTCAATATTTATTGCATTATGGGCTGTTATTACACATTATATCTCAATACTTATGGCTATTCTCCCTTATTTTACAAGGTTTACCATGAAGAGGGGGAATGCCGGCAGCTGGAATTCTGGCTGGAAAAGGAGCAAACATTGGAAACCTATTCTGCACTACTCCAAAATACCTGAGACTCCACGAAACAACTTTTCAGATTTAATAAGAATTTTTGGGCAAAAGAAATAGACAAGGGCGCCCACACCCTGTCCAAGAGACAGGGGGGCGCGCGCCCCCTGTAGGGCGCCCCCTATCTCCTGGGCTCCCTGGTGGGCCTCCAACGTCCATCTTCTGCTATATGAAGGATTTTCACCTGGAAAAAAATCGTGGGCAAGCTTACGGGACGAAACTCCGCCGCCACGAGGCGGAACCTTGGCGGAATCAATCTAGGGCCCTGGCAGAGCTGTTCTACCGGGGACACTTCCCTCCGGTAGGGGGAAATCATCACCAACATCATCACCAACGATCCTCTCATCGGGAGGGGGTCAATCTCCATCAACATCTTCACCAGCACCATCTCATCTCAAAACTCTAGTTCATCTCTTGTATCCAATCTTGTATCAAAACCACAAATTGGTACCTGTGGGTTGCTAGTAGTGTTGATTACTCTTTGTAGTTGATGCTATTTGGTTTACTTGGTGGAAGATCATATGTTCAGATCCTTTATGCATATTATTACCCCTCTTATTATGAACATGAATATGCTTTGTGAGTAGTTACGTTTGTTCCTGAGGACATGGGTGAAGTCTTGCTATTAGTAGTCATGTGAATTTGGTATTCGTTCAATATTTTGATGAGATGTATGTTGTCTCTCCTCTAGTGGTGTTATGTAAACGTCGACTACATGAAACTTCACCATTATTTGGGCCTAGAGGAAGGCATAGGGAAGTAATAAGTAGATGATGGGTTGCTAGAGTGACAGAAGCTTAAACCCTAGTTTATGCGTTGCTTCGTTAGGGGTTGATATGGACCCATATGTTTAATGTTGTGGTTAGGTTTACCTTAATACTCCTTTTTGTAGTTGCGGATGCTTGCAATAGGGGTTAATCATAAGTGGGATTCTTGTCCATGTTAGGGCAGTACCCAAGTGTCGTTCCACCCACATATCAAATTATCAAAGTACCGAACGCGAATCTTATGAACGTGATGAAAACTAGCTTGACGATAATTCCCAATGTGTCCTCGGGAGCTCCTTCTTCATTATTATAATTTTTCCAGGCTTATCCTTTGCTACATAAAGGATTGGGCCACCTTGCTGCACTTTATTTACTTTATTTACTTTTTGCTCATTACTATTTATCTTATCACAAAACTATCTATCACCTACTATTTTAGTGCTTGCAGAGAAAACCTTACTGAAAACCGCTTATCAATTCCTTCTGCTCCTCGTTGGGTTTGACACTCTTAGTTATCGAAAGGACTACGATAGATCCCCTATACTTGTGGGTGATCAAGACTCTTTTCTGGCGCCGTTGCCGGGGAGCGTAGCGCTGTTGGTGAGTGGAACTTGGTAAGGAAACATTTATATAGTGTGCTGAACTTTTTTGTTACTTGTTACTATGGAAACTAATCCTTTGAGGGGCTTGTTTCGGGTATCTTCACCCCAACCAGAAGACCACCTACTGAACCTTATGAAAATATTCACTTTGAGATTCCTTCGGGTATGATAGAGAAACTGCTAGCTAATCCTTTCGCAAGAGATGGAACATTGCATCCCGACTTACACCTCATCTTTGTGGATGAAGTTTGTGGATTATTTAAGCTTGCAGGTATTCCCGATGATGTTGTCAAAAGGAAGGTCTTTTCTTTATCTTTGAAGGGAGATGCAATAACATGGTATAGGCTATGTGATGATACGAGATATTGGAATTATAAGCGATTGAAGTTGGAATTTCACCAGAAGTTCTATCCTATGCATCTTGTTCATCGTGATCGTAATTACATATATAATTTGTGGCCTCGCGAAGGAGAAAGCATCGCTCAAGCTTGGGGGAGGCTTAAGTAAATGTTGTACTCATGCCCCAATCATGAGCTCTCTCGGGAAATGATTATTCAGAATTTTTATGCTCGGCTTTCTCTTGATAATCGCAACCTGCTTGATACTTCCTGTGCTGGTTCTTATATGCTGAAGACTATTGATTTCAAATGGGACTTATTGGAAAGAATTAAACGCAACTCTGAAGATTGGGGTTCCGACGATGGTAAGGAGTCAGGTATGACACCTAAGTTTGATTGTGTTAAATCTTTTATGGATACCGATGTTTTCCGTGGATTTAGCTCGAAGTATGGACTTGACTCTGAGATAGTAGCTACTTTTTGTGAAACCTTTGCTACTCACGTTGATCTCCCTAAAGAGAAATGGTTTAAATATAATCCTCCCGTTGAAGTGAAAGTAGTTGCACCTATTACAGTCGAAGAGAAGACTATTACATATAATGATCCTATTATTCCTACTGCTTATGTCGAAAAACTTCCTTTTCCTGTTAGGATAAAAGATCATGCTAAAGCTTCGACTGTTGTTCGTAAGAGCAATATTAGAACTCATACACCTCCTAATCAAATTAAAGTTGAACCTAATGTTGCTATTGTTAAAGATCTCTTGTCTGATAATATTGATGGGCATGTTATTTATTTCTGTGATGAAACTGCTAGAATTGCCAAACCTTGTGCTAAAGATAAACATAGACCTGTGGTAGGCATGCCTGTTATTTCTGTTAAAATAGGAGATCATCGTTATCATGGCTTATGTGATATGGGTGCTAGTGCTAGTGCAATACCTATTGACTTATACAACGAAATTAAGCACGATATTGCACCTGCTGAGTTAGAAGATATTGATGTCACAATTAAACTTGCCAATAGAGATACTATTTCACCAATGGGAATTGTTAGAGATGTTGAAGTCTTGTGTGGGAAAACTAAATATCCTGCTGATTTTCTTGTTCTTGGCTCCCCACAAGATAGCTTTTGACCCATTATATTTGGTAGACCCTTCTTGAACACCGTTAATGCTAGCATAGATTGCGAAAAGGATGTAGTTACTATTGTTCTAGGTGATATGTCTCATGAGTTCACCTTTTCTAAATTTCGTAGACAACACCGTGAAGAGGAATCATCTAGTAAGGATGAAATTATTGGTCTTGCTTCCGTTGCTGTTCCTCCAACTGATCCGTTAGAACAATATTTGCTAGACCATGAAAACGATATGTTTATGAAGGAAAGGGAAGAAATAGATGAGGTGTTCCTTAAACAAGAACCTATGTTGAAACATAACCTTCCCGTTGAAATTCTTGGAGATCCCCCTCCACCCAAGGGTGATCCCGTGTTTGAACTCAAACCATTACCTGATAATCTTAAGTATGCTTATCTTGATGAAAAAGAAATATATCCTGTTATTATTAGTGCTAACCTTTCAGAGAAAGAAGAAGAAAGATTATTGAAAACTCTGAAGAAGCACAGAGCTGCTATTGGATATACTCTGGATGATCTTAAGGGCATTAGTCCCACATTATGCCAACACAAAATTTCAGTGGAGAAAGATGCTAAAACAGTTAGAGATCCTCAAAGACGATTAAATCCCAAAATGAAGGAAGTGGTAAGAAAGGAGATACTAAAACTCCTTGAGGCAGGTATTATTTATCCCGTTGCTGATAGTGAATGGGTAAGCCCGGTCCATTGTGTCCCCAAAAAGGGAGGTATTACCGTTGTTCCTAATGATAAAGATGAATTGATCCCACAAAGAATTATTACAGGTTATAGGATGGTAATTGATTCCCGTAAGTTAAATAAAGCCACTAAGAAAGATCATTACCCTTTACCTTTTATTGATCAAATGCTAGACAGGCTATCCAAACACACACATTTTTGCTTTCTAGATGGTTATTCTGGTTTCTCTCAGATACCTGTTTCAGCGGGGGATCAATCTAAAACTACTTTTACTTGCCCTTTTGGTACTTTTGCTTATAGACGTATGCCTTTTGGTTTTTGTAATGCATCTGCTACCTTTCAAAGATGCATGATGGCTATATTTTCTGATTTTTGTGAAAAGATTTGTGATGTATTCATGGATGACTTCTCCGCCTATGGATCCTCTTTTGATGATTGTTTGAGCAACCTTGATCGAGTTTTGCAGAGATGCGAAGACACTAGTCTAGTCCTGAATTGGGAAAAGTGTCACTTTATGGTTAATGAAGGCATTGTCTTGGGGCACAAGATCTCCGAGAGAGGTATTGAAGTTGATAAAGCCAAAGTTGATGCTATTGAAAAGATGCCATGTCCCAAGGACATAAAAGGTATAAGAAGTTTCCTAGGTCATGCCGGTTTTTATAGGAGGTTCATTAAGGACTTTTCTAAAATCTCTAGGCCTCTAACTAATTTATTGCAAAAATATATTACTTTTGTCTTTGATGATGATTGTGTAGAAGCTTTTGAAACACTTAAGAAGGCTTTGATCACTGCACCTATTGTTCAGCCACCTGATTGGAATTTACCTTTTGAAATTATGTGCGATGCTAGTGATTATGCTGTAGGGGATGTTTTAGGGCAAAGAGTCGATAAGAAATTGAATGTTATTCATTATGCTAGCAAGACTCTTGATACTGCCCAGAGAAATTATGCTACCACTGAAAAAGAATTCTTAGCAGTTGTGTTTGCATGTGATAAGTTTAGACCTTATATTGTTGATTCCAAAGTTACTATTCACACCGATCATGCTGCTATTAAATATCTTATGGAAAAGAAAGATGCTAAGCCTAGACTCATTAGATGGGTTCTCTTGCTCCAAGAATTTGACTTGCATATTATTGATAGAAAGGGAGCTGAGAACCCCGTTGCAGACAACTTGTCTAGGCTAGAGAATGTTCTTGATGACCCACTACCTACTAATGATAGTTTTCCTGATGAACAATTAGCGGTTGTCAATGCTTCTCGTACTGCTCCTTGGTATGCTGATTATGCTAATTACATTGTTGCTAAATATATACCTCCTAGTTTCACATACCAGCAAAAGAAAAAGTTCTTTTATGATTTAAGACATTACTTCTGGGATGATCCACACCTTTATAAAGAAAGAGTGGATGGTATTATTAGACGTTGTGTGCCTGAGCATGAACAGGAACAAATCCTACGCAAGTGTCACTCTGAATCCTATGGAGGACACCACGCTGGAGACAGAACTGCACAGAAGGTACTACAATCTGGTTTTTATTGGCCTACTCTTTTCAAAGATGCTCGTAAGTTTGCCGTATCTTGTGATGAATGTCAAAGAATAGGTAACATTAGTAGACGTCAAGAAATGCCTATGAATTATTCTCTTGTTATTGAACCGTTTGATGTATGGGGCTTTGATTATATGGGACCTTTTCCTACCTCCAATGGTTATACACATATTTTAGTTGATGTTGATTACGTTACTAAGTGGGTTGAAGCTATTCCAACTAGTAGTGTTGATCATAACACCTCTATTAAAATGCATAAAGAAGTTATTTTTCCGAGGTTTGGAGTCCCTAGATATCTTATGACTGATGGTGGTTCACACTTTGTTCATGGTGCTTTCCGTAAGATGCTTGCTAAGTATGATGTCAATCATAGAATCGCATCTCTTTATCACCCGCAGTCTAGTGGTCAAGTAGAGTTGAGCAATAGAGAGCTCAAATTAATTTTGGAAAAGACTGTGAATAGATCTAGAAAGAATTGGTCCAAAAAACTTGATGATGCATTATGGGCCTATAGAACTGCATACAAAAATCCTATGGGTATGTCTCCATATAAGATGGTTTATGGAAAAGGATGTCATTTACCTCTTGAACTTGAACATAAAGCATATTGGGCTATTAAAGAGCTCAATTATGACTTCAAACTTGCCGGTGAGAAGAGGTTGTTTGATATTAGCCCACTTGATGAATGGAGAACCCAAGCATATGAGAATGCTAAGCTTTTCAAAGAAAAAGTCAAACGTTGGCATGATAAGAGGATACAAAAGCGTGAGTTTAACATAGGAGATTATGTGTTATTGTTCAACTCTCGTTTAAGATTTTTTGCAGTAAAACTTCTCTCAAAATGGGAAGGTCCGTACGCTATCGAGGAGGTCTATCGTTCTGGTGCTATAAAAATCAACAACTTTGAAGGCACAAATCTGAGGGTGGTAAATGGCCAAAGAATTAAACATTATATTTCAGGTAATCCTATCAATGTTGAAACTAATATTATTGAAACCATAACCCTGAGGAATACATAAGAGACACTTTCCAGAACGTTCCAGACTCCGAAAAGGCACAGGTACATGGTACGGTAAGTAAACCGACCCCAAAACAACTCTAATGGCAATTTTTATCAGTTTTGGATTATTTTAGGATTTTAGGAAGAGAGAAGTAGTCCGAAAGGGGCACGAGGCTCCCACGAGAGAGGAGGGCGCCCCCCCGTAGGGCGCGCCCCTGTCTCGTGGGCACCTCATGTGCCTCCCGGACTCCGTTTTCTTGTATGTTACGTATTTTGGTCGGTAAAAATTCATTATTTATACTTCCGAAGGTTTTGACCACCATATCATGCCAATATCCTCTGTTTTCGTTTCGAGCTGTTCCTGTTGCAGAGTAAAGCAAGATGTCTTCTCAGGAGTCAGTTGGGGAGAGCCGGGTGTCTCACCCAACGCCAGGTCCAGGAGCAAATAGCGATGCTTATCACTTTGGACCATCAACGGAGGATGAGATGGAAGCTGATTTGAAAAGGATAGATGCCATGGAGGAAGATCAAGAGGTTACCTCTCGTCTCCGAGCAGAATTCAATATGGGGGAACTACCTAGCCTGGCTATCCCTGCCTCGGTCATCCCTTCCAACTCTAGATTTCTTTCTTATGAAAATATGAAAAAGAGTTTCACTTGTTCTCCAGAAGCTATGCAGGATCCTTGGGTAAAAGGAGCCTTGGCCGTTACGGGCAAGCTCCTTAAAGAAAATATGGACCTCAAACAACAAGTAAATAAGCTCGAGGAGGAGAACCGTATCCTGAAGGGCATCATCGCCAAGAAGATCATAACACCAACCGTGAAGAAGGAGAAATAATCACATGGGTATGGGCACTCCCCTTGGCAACTGCCAAGCTTGGGGGAGGTGCCCCGGTATCATATCACCATCACACTCCTATCTTTACCGCTTTATTTAGTTCGATCCTTTTAGTAGTATCTTGATCTATTAGTTTGAAGTTTTGATATCAAGTAGTTTTGAGTTTTGCTTTGTGATATCTTTATGTAATCGAGTCCGTGTGCTATCTATAATAAAGATTAGTGTTGAGTCAAGGGCTTTGCTATGTTGCTATGATCTTGAGAAAGTAAAAAGAACAAAAGAGTTCATATTGATCTTATGGATAGTGATAACTTCACATATAGAAAGTATGAGGCATAAAAATTGTTGAGAGTTGATGAACGTAGCCTTGGTCATCGTTGCAATTAATAGGAAGTAATAAGGAAAGAGGGGTTCACATATAAATATATTATCTTGGACATATTTTATGATTGTGAAGCACTCATTAAGTATGACATGCTAAAAGAGTTGACGTTGGACAAGGAAGACAACGTAATGGTTTATGTTTTCCGACATCTCAGTTAAAGTATATTGTCATTGACCTTCCAAACATGTTGAGCATGCCTTTCCCCCTCATGCTAGCCAAATTCTTTGCACCAAGTAGATATACTACTTGTGCTTCCAAATATCCTTAAACCCAGTTCTGCCATGAGAGTCCACCATACCTACCTATGGATTGAGTAAGATCCTTCAAAGTAAGTTGTCGTCGGTGCAAGCAATAAAAATTGCTCTCTAAATATGTATGACTTATTAGTGCAGAGAAAATAAGCTTTGTACGAACTTGTTGTGGAAGTAATAAAAGCGATGGACTGCATAATAAAGGTACACATACAAGGGGCAATATAAAGTGACGTTCTTTTGCACTAAGACTTTATGCATCAACCCTAAACGCGCATGACAACCTCTGCTTCCCTCTATGAAGGGCCTATCTTTTACTTTATGTTTTACTTTATGCTTGAGTCAAGGTGATCCTCACCTTTACCTTTTTCATTTTATCCTTTGGCAAGCTCCTCGTGTTTGAAAGATCATGATATATATATATATATCCAATTGGATGTAAGTTGGCATAGGCTATTATTGTTGACATCACCTAAAGGTGAATATGTTGGGAGGCAACACAATAAGCCCCTATCTTTCTCAGTGTCCGGTTGAAACTCTATAACCACAAGTATTGCATGAGTGTTAACAATTATAGGGGACTACAAGATAGTTGAGTATGTGAGCTTGTTGAAAGCTCTATTATTGACTCTTTTTGATGTTACGATAAATTGCAATTGCTTCAATGACTGAGATTATAGTTTGTTAGTTCCCAATGAAGTTTTTGAACCATACTTGACATTGTGAATTGCTTATTACTTGAACATAGGAAATCATATGACAAAATCCATATATGTTGCTGTTACTAGAATGATCATGATGCCCTCATGTCCGTATTTTATTTTTATCGACATCTCTATCTCTAAACATGTGGACATATTTTCCGATTTCGGCTTCCGCTTGAGGACAAGCGAGGTCTAAGCTTGGGGGAGTTGATACATCCATTTTGCATCATGCCTTTATGTCAATATTTATTGCATTATGGGCTGTTATTACACATTATATCTCAATACTTATGGCTATTCTCCCTTATTTTACAAGGTTTACCATGAAGAGGGGGAATGCCGGCAGCTGGAATTCTGGCTGGAAAAGGAGAAAATGTTGGAAACCTATTCTGCACAACTCCAAAAGACCTGAGACTCCACGAAACAACTTTTTAGATTTAATAAGAATTTTTGGGCAAAAGAAATAGACCAGGGGGCCCACACCCTGTCCAGGAGACAGGGGGCGCGCCCCCCTGTAGGGCGCGCCCTCTATCTCCTGGGCTCCCTGGTGGGCCTCCGACGTCTATCTTCTGCTATATGAAGGGTTTTCACCTGGAAAAAATCGTGGGCAAGCTTACGGGACGAAACTCCGCCGCCATGAGGCGGAACCTTGGCGGAATCAATCTAGGGCTCTGGCGGAGCTGTTCTGCCGGGGACACTTCCCTCCGGGAAGGGGGAATCATCACCAACGTCATCACCAACGATCCTCTCATCGGGAGGGGGTCAATCTCCATCAACATCTTCACCAGCACCATCTCAGCTCAAAACCCTAGTTCATCTCTTGTATCCAATCTTGTATGAAAACCACAAATTGGTACCTGTGGGTTGCTAGTAGTGTTGATTACTCTTTGTAGTTGATTCTATTTGGTTTACTTGGTGTAAGATCATATGTTCAGATCCTTTATGCATATTATTACCCCTCTGATTATGAACATGAATATGCTTTGTGAGTAGTTACGTTTGTTCCTAAGGACATGGGTGAAGTCTTGCTATTAGTAGTCATGTGAATTTGGTATTCGTTCGATATTTTGATGAGATGTATGTTGTCTCTCCTCTAGTGGTGTTATGTGAACGTCGACTACATGACACTTCACCATTATTTGGGCCTAGAGGAAGGCATAGGGAAGTAATAAGTAGATGATGGGTTGCTAGAGTGACAGAAGCTTAAACCCTAGTTTATGTGTTGCTTTGTTAGGGGTTGATATGGACCCATATGTTTAATGATGTGGTTAGGTTTACCTTAATACTCCTTTTTGTAGTTGCGGATGCTTGCAATAGGGGTTAATCATAAGTGGGATGCTTGTCCATGTTAGGGCAGTACCCAAGTGTCGTTCCACCCACATATCAAATTATCAAAGTACCGAACGCGAATCTTATGAACGTGATGAAAACTAGCTTGATGATAATTCCCAATGTGTCCTTGGGAGCTCCTTCTTCATTATTAGAATTTGTCCAGGCTTATCCTTTTCTACATAAAGGATTGGGCCACCTTGCTGCACTTTATTTACTTTATTTACTTTTTGCTCGTTACTATTTATCTTATCACAAAACTATCTATCACCTACTATTTCAGTGCTTGCAGAGAAAACCTTACTGAAAACCGCTTATCATTTCCTTCTGCTCCTCATTGGGTTCGACACTCTTACTTATAGAAAGAACTATGATAGATCCCCTATAGTTGCGGGTCATCAAGGTAGTACCTATTGTCCTGTTTATTATCAAACCTTTGGGAGTTACTTCTATGTTGCTTATATTGCTATGCTATGCTTGTAGACGTGGATTGGGTGAGTGTATCCATGACACATGTAAGTATTGTTATTTAATGGTTAACTTAAGGTGGCTACTTTAATACACATCTGGGTGGACTGAGGCACCTGGGGAACCCAGTGTTGCCTGTATTTTTGGAAATCCCGGGGTACTGTGTGTCTCCTAGTGACCGCCACCCAGGCTCAAAAGGATCATAAGATTAGTCATGCTAGAAACTTCCGTGTGCAGCCACAAGCTATTATGGGCTCTAGCATAGTTGAGTACGTTGCAAGACCTCTTTTAGTGGTTGGCTTGCAGATGTAGGGGAAAGTAGTTGTAACTGTCCACCCAGAGTAAAGAGTTGTTGTTTCAAGAAGACTGTGTCTCGTTTCTCCGACCATGGATGTATTAAAGTCTTGTGGGGAAAAGTGCGCAAACCTCTGCAGAGTGTACAAACTAATCATGGTTAGCCGTGTCCCCGGTTATGGACATTTTGAGTATCTAGTTCTTGGATTATCATGTGGATCTCATCACTCTTAATATGATTTGATTGGGTTTAATGATGATGCTTAATTGGGATTGAGTTGGGTGAACCTTCTCAATGTTTAACAACCACCATGATAGTTAAATAAATTTTATTTCTTTGTTGTAGGGAAAAATTGGCTTTATGCAAAACTGTAACCATAGAGCTTTCCACCAGCCATATATGCATGTAGTGATAGCATTTTTCTGTTCATTACTCTCTATGTGTTACATTGCCAGCATATTCCATGTGCTGACCCATTCCGGGCTGCAACTTCCATGTTGCAGACTTTTCAGACAACGAGTAAGGTGCCTTAGGTCGTGATCTTTCACTCAGTGATGCCGTTGGAGTTGATGGACTCACTTTATCTTTCAAGCCTTCCGCTGTTATCCTATTTAGATGGCCTTAAGCCATATTTATTGTAATAAGTTCTCTTTTGGGACATTCGATATAATAAGTGTGTGATTACTACTCTATTATAAATCCTTCAAGTATTGTGCGTGTTAGCATTACCGATCCAGGGATGACACTGATGCACAGAGATCAGACTGTTTGAGGTCTGGTGGCTACAATGGGATGCCTTCCGGGGCATCCCCAAGCCTAGACGGTTGAGTCTACTTGAATATCCACTTGGGGTGCCTTGGGCATCCCCAAGCTTGAGCTCTTGCCTCTCCTCCTTTTCCTCATATCGAGACCTCCTCGATCTTCGAACACTTCATCCACACAAAACTCAACAGAAAACTCGGTAAGATCCGTTTGTATAATAAAGCAAATCACTACACTAAGTACTGTTGCAAACCAATTAATATTTTGTTTTTGCATTGTAGCTACTGTAATATAACTTTTCCATGGCTTAATCCACTGATAGAAATCGATAGTTTTATCAAAACAAGCAAACTATGCATCAAAAACAGAATATGTCTTAAACAGGACAGTCTGTAGTAATATGAACATTCACCATATTTCTGGTACTCCAAAAATTCTGAAAAAATTAGGAACAATAAACAATTTGTATCGAAAGACAGTGCAGAAAGCTTCATAACTGTTTGACGTTCCAGTAAAAAATGTAAAATCGCGCACTACAGCCAAAGTTTCTGTCCTGCACCGCACAAACCAACAAGCACTGTAAACATCCTAAAGCCAAACCTTGGCACATTATACTTATTTTTAAACTTTCTAAAAGCATGCAACAGAAATAAATGACTCTCTAAAACTTCCGGGTTGTCTCCCTGGCAGCGCTTTCTTTAAAGCCATTAAGTTAGGCATAAGGTGCTCAAGTAATGGATCCACCCAGAGCCCAAGGTATATCAAAGCCAATTTTAATTAACAATGATTTGTAATTTACTCCCTCCGTTTGGAATTACTTGTCGCAGAAATGGATGTATCTAGATGTATTTTAGTTCTAAATACATCAATTTCCGAGACAAGTAATTCCGAACGGAGGGAGTAGTTGTGAGCACAAAGTAACATATATCATGTAATGAAGAAGTCTAACTCTCTTCCTATGCATCGGCATGTCATAAAAGAACAATTCATGCACACCAAGTAAAGGCCAATGCATAGTATAAGCAGTTTCTTGCAATTCTATCGTGTTGGAAACATAAAGAGGCGGAGATGTAGTTCCTCTCTCATAATAATTGCAAGTTGGAGCAGCAGGCACATGCATATTATATCTATCAAGATCATCATGTGCAACGGTAAAATGCAACCCATCAACATAATCCTTTAATAGAGCAAACTTCTTCGATATAGTGTAGTCGGGAGAATTCAAAAAGATAATAGGACTATCATGCGTGGGTGCAATAGCAACAATTTCATGTTTAACATAAGTAACTATAGCAAGTTCATCTCCATAAGCATCATTCATATTGGCATCATGGCCACAAGCATAGCAAGCATCATCAAAAAGGGGTATTTCAAGAGAATCAACGGGATCATAACAATCATCATAGCAATCATCCTTCAGTAAGCACGAAGGGAAATTAAACAATGTATGAGTTGAAGAGTTACTCTCATTAGAAAGTGGGCACGGGTGATCAATCCGCTCTTCGTCCTTTTGTTCTTCGCTCTCCTCTCATCTTTTTCATCCAATGAGCTCACAGTTTCATCATTTTCTTCTTCCATAGATTCCTGCAAAATAGTCTCTTCTTGGACAGCGGAGACTTTCTCAATAAATTCATCAATATCATAATTGTATTTATAATTCTCATAGCAATATTTAAGGATAGCTAAATTTTCAGGTCTGTAAGCAGCATCATAAAGATTTTCACACACTTTAAACAAAGATTCAATTTCATAAGCACCCATAAAAGCAATGAATTCTTCTATTTGTTCCACATTATAGTAATCATATATACCATTAGCATAAGAAGCTAAGGTTTTATTATGATTAAATTCGCATGAAAAGGGAAGGAATGGAGCCTTCATCCTAAAGCAACAAGTATAATCATATCTCAAGTAGAGTTCTCGAGCATACCAATGCAACATATGAATTTGATCCCATAATAGTTTCCCTTTTCGAGTCAAGCGATAATCCCTAAAGTATTCATGTTGATCCAACGTTACTCCCATTATAAAGTTGAATGGGGTTTTCTCAGGATTATCAAAGTAGTACATAATATCTTCCACATAATGAGCATCGAGGGTTTTAGGAGGTTCCCCATCTCCATGAGTAGCAAGTACACCTATTTTTTTGGTATTTCGTGTTCCATACCCATAACTAAATATAGAGAACAACAAATAAAAACTACTTAATGATAAAGCAAACAAGCACACATGAGAATATTCACCCCACGCTATTGCTCCCCGGCAATGGTGCCAGAAAAAGGTCTTGATAACCCACAAGTATAGGGAATCAATTGTAGCCTCTTTCGATAAGTAAGACTGTCGAACCCAACGAGGAGCTAAAGGTAGAAGAAATATTCCCGCAAGTTCTATCGACCACCGATACAACTCTACGCACGCTTAACGTTCGCTTTACCTAAAACAAGTATGAAACTACAAGTACTTTGTAGGAGTTGTTGGATAGATTTGCAAGAATATAAAGAGCACGTAAATATAAACTGGGAGCTGTTTAGATAAAGAAGCAATAAAGTTAGTATAGCGAGTGTGGAAAAGTGGTTGTAGGAGTTGCGAAATTGTCCCTAAGCAATTGACTACTTTACTAGACCGATAGCAAGTTTTATGTGGGAGAGGCCACTGCTAGCATGTCATCCCTGACTTGGAATTGTATGCACTTATGATTGGAACTATTAGCAAGCATCCGCAACTACTAGCCTTCATTAAGGTAAAACCCAACCATAGCATTAAGATATATTGGTCCCCCTTCAATCTTGTATGCATCAATTTCTATGCTAGGTTGAAGCTTCTGTCACTCTTGCCCTCCAATACGTAGTCCTATCAACACCCAACTAACCGTATGGTGTGATCCACGCGCACGCTCATATGATGGGCACCAAAGGACAACAAGATATCCACAAGCAAATTAAACCAATCATAGCAATTCACCAATTACCGAAAGGACAACGAAAATCTACTCAGACATCATAGGATGGCAACACATCATTGGATAATAATATGAAGCATAAAGCACCATGTTCGAGTAGAGGGTACAACAGGTTGCGGGAGAGTAGACCGCTGAATATAGATGGGGGAAGGTGATGATGATGTTGGGGAAGATGACCGAGGTGTTGGTGTAGATCATTGTTGCGATGATGGCCCCGGCGGTGTTCCGGCGCCACCAGGAGAGAGGGGGAGAGAGCCCCCTTCTGTTGGAAATATGCCCTAGAGGCAATAATAAAAGTATTATTATATTTCTTTGTTCATGATAATTGTCTTTTATTCATGCTATAACTGTATTATCCGGAAATCATAATACACGTGTGAATACATAGACCTCAATATGTCCCTAGTGAGCCTCTAGATGACTAGCTCGTTGTGATCAACAGATAGTCATGGTTTCCTGGCTATGGACATTGGATGTCGTTGATAACGGGATCACATCATTAGGAGAATGATGTGATGGACAAGACCCAATCTTAAGCATAGCACAAAGGTCGTTTAGTTCGTTTGCTAGAGCTTTGCCAATGTCAAGTATCTCTTCCTTAGACCATGAGATCGTGTAACTCCCGGATACCGTAAGAGTTCTTTGGGTGTACCAAACGTCACAACATAACTGGGTGACTATAAAGGTGCACTACAGGTATCTCCAAAAGTGTCTATTGGGTTGACACGGATCGAGACTGGGATTTGTCACTCCGTATGACGGAGAGGTATCTCTGGGCCCACTCGGTAATGCATCATCATAATGAGCTCAAGGTGACCAAGGTGTTGGCCACGGGATCATGCATTATGGTACGAGTAAAGTGACTTGCCGGTAACGAGACTGAACAAGGTATTGGGATACCAACGATCGAGTCTCGGGCAAGTAACGTACCGATTGACAAAGGGAATTGTATACAGGGTTTGATCGAATCCTCGACATCGTGGTTCATCCGATGACAACATCGAGGAGCATGTGGGAGCCAACATGGGTATCCAGATCCCGCTGTTGGTTATTGACCTGAGAGCGTCTCGGTCATGTCTGCATGTCTCCCGAACCCGTAGGGTCTACACACTTAAGGTTCGGTGACGCTAGGGTTATTAGGAAGACTAGTATGTGACTACTGAATGTTGTTCGGAGTCCCGGATGAGATCCCGGACGTCACGAGGAGTTCCAGAAGGGTCCGGAGGTAAAGATTTATATATGGGAAGTTGTCAAATGGACATCGGTAAGTTTCGGGGTCATACCGGGGCCACCGGAAGGGTTCCGGAGGTCCACCGGGTGGGGCCACCCCTCCCGGGGGACCACATGGGCTGCGTGGGGCAGGGAGCCAGCCCCTGGTGGGCTGGGTGCGCCTCCCCACCTAGGCCCATGCGGCTAGGGCAAGGGGAGGGGAAACCCTAAAGGGGGCGCCCCCCCTGGCTTGGGGGGCAAGCCACCCTCTCCCCCTCTCCCTTTGGCCGCCGCCCCCCCTAGGGTTTTCCCTAGAGGGACGGCCCCCCTTGCCCCCTTCCCCTATATATAGAGGGGTGATGGGAGGGCTGCAACACACAAGTCAAGGCGCAGCCCCTCCCCTCCCCAACATCTCTCCTCCTCCATACGTGCTTGGCGAAGCTCTGTCGGAGTACTGCTGCACCAACTACACCACGCCGTCGTGCTGCCGTTGGAGCGATCTTCCTCAACCTCTCCTCCCCCCTTGCTGGATCAAGAAGGAGGAGACATCTCCCGTCCCGTACGTGTGTTGAACGCGGAGGTGCTGTCCATTCAGTACTTGGTCATCGGTGATCCGAATCACGTCGAGTACGACTCCATCATCACCATCCCCTTGCAAGCTTCCGCACGCAATCTACAAGTGGTATGTAGATGCAAACTCACTCCCTTGACTCGTTGCTTAGATGAACTCATAGATGGATCTTGGTGAAACCGTAGGAAAAATTTTAATTTTCTGCAACGTTCCCCAACAGTGGCATCATGAGCTAGGTCTATGCGTAGTTCTCTTTGCACGAGTAGAACACAATTTTGTTGTGGGCGTGCATCTTGTCAACTTACTTGCCTCTACTAGTCTTTTCTTGCTTCAACGGTATTGTGGGATGAAGCGGCCCGAACCAACCTTACACGTACGCTTACGTGAGACCGGTTCCACCGATTGACATGCACTAGTTGCATAAGGTGGCTGGCGGGTGTCTGTCTCTCCCACTTTAGTTGGAGCGGATTCGATGAAAAGGGCCCTTATGAAGGGTAAATAGAAGTTGACAAAATCACGTTGTGGTTATTCATAGGTAAGAAAACGTTCTTGCTAGAACCCAATTGCAGCCACGTAAAAGATGCAACAACAATTAGAGGACGTCTAACTTGTTTTTGCAGCGATTGATCATGTGATGTGATATGGCCAGAAGTTGTGATGAATGATGAATTGTGATGTATGAGATCATGTTCTTGTAATAGGATTCACGACTTGCATGTCGATGAGTATGACAACCGGCAGGAGCCATAGGAGTTGTCTTTATTTTTTGTATGACCTGCGTGTCATTGAAGAACGCCATGTAACTTGCTTTACTTTATTGCTAAACGCGTTAGCTATAGAAGTAGAAGTAGTCGTTGGCGTGACAACTTCATGAAGACACGATGATGGAGATCATGATGATGGAGATCATGGTGTCAAGCCGGTGACAAGATGATCATGGAGCCCCGAAGATGGAGATCAATGGAGCTATGTGATATTGGCCATATCATCTCACAACTATATAATTGCATGTGATGTTTATTATGTTTATGCATCTTGTTTACTTAGGACGACGGTAGTAAATAAGATGATCCCTTACAAAAATTTCAAGAAGTGTTCTCCCCTAACTGTGCACCGTTGCTACAGTTCGTCGCTTCTAAGCACCACGTGATGATCGGGTGTGATGGATTCTTACGTTCACGTACAACGGGTGTAAGACAGTTTTACACAGCGAAAACACTTAGGGTTAACTTGACGAGCCTAGCATGTGCAGACATGGCCTCGGAACACGGAGACCGAAAGGTCGAACACGAGTCGTATGGAAGATACGATCAACATGAAGATGTTCACCGACGATGACTAGTCCGTCTCACGTGATGATCGGACACGGGCTAGTCGACTCGGATCGTGTAACACTTAGATGACCAAAGGGATGTCTAATCTGAGTGGGAGTTCATAATTTGATTAGAACTTAATTATCATGAACTTAGTCTAAAACCTTTGCAAATATGTCTTGTAGATCAAATGGCCAACGCTCATGTCAACATGAACTTCAACGCGTTCCTAGAGAAAACCAAGCTAAAAGATGACGGCAGCAACTATACGGACTGGGTCCAGAACCTGAGGATCATCCTCATAGCTGCCAGGAAACAATATGTCCTAGAAGGACCGCTAGGTGATGCTCCCGTCCCAGAGAACCAAGACATTATGAATGCTTGGCAAACTCGCGCTGATGATTACTCCCTCGTTCAGTGCGGCATGCTTTACAGCTTAGAACCGGGGCTCCAAAAGCGTTTTGAGCATCACGGAGCATATGAGATGTTCGAAGAGCTGAAACTAGTTTTCCAAGCTCATGCCCGGGTCGAGAGATATGATGTCTCTGACAAGTTCTATAGTTGTAAGATGGAGGAAAACAGTTCTGTCAGTGAGCACATCCTGAAGATGTCTGGGTTGCACAACCGTATGACCCAGCTGAACATTAACCTCCCAGATGAGGCGGTCATTGACAGAATCCTCCAGTCGCTCCCACCAACCTACAAGAGCTTTGTGATGAACTACAACATGCAGGGGATGGAAAAGACCATTCCTGAAGTGTTCTCGATGCTGAAGTCAGCAGAGGCTGAAATCAAGAAAGAACATCAAGTGTTGATGGTCAATAAGACCACTAAGTTCAAGAAGGGCAAGGGCAAGAAGAACTTCAAGAAAGACGGCAAGGATGTTGCCGCGCCCGGTAAGCCAGTTGTCGGGAAGAAGTCAAAGAATGGACCCAAGCCTGAGACTGAGTGCTTTTATTGCAAGGGGAAGGGTCACTGGAAGCGGAACTGCCCCAAATACTTAGCGGATAAGAAGGCCGGCAACACCAAAGGTATATTTGATATACATGTAATTGATGTGTACCTTACCAGTACTCGTAGTAACTCCTGGGTATCTGATACCGGTGTCGTTGTTCATATTTGTAACTCACAGCAGGAGCTGCGGAATAAACGGAGACTGGCGAAGGACGAGGTGACGATGCGCGTCGGGAATGGTTCCAGAGTCGATGTGATCGCCGTCGGCACGCTGCCTCTACATTTACCTACGGGATTAGTTTTGAACCTTAATAATTGTTATTTAGTTCCAAGTTTGAGCATGAACATTGTATCGGGATCTCGTTTAATACGAGATGGCTACTCATTTAAGTCTGAGAATAATGGTTGTTCGATTTATATGAGAGATATGTTTTATGGTCATGCTCCGATGGTCAATGGTTTATTCTTAATGAATCTCGAGCGTAATGTTACACATGTTCATAGTGTGGATGCCAAAAGATGTAAAGTTGATAACGATAGTCCCACATACTTGTGGCACTGCCGCCTTGGTCACATTGGTGTCAAGCGCATGAAGAAGCTCCATGCTGATGGACTTTTAGAGTCTCTTGATTATGAATCGTTTGACACATGCGAACCATGCCTCATGGGCAAAATGACCAAGACTCCGTTCTCCGGAACAATGGAATGAGCAACCAACTTGTTGGAAATCATACATACCGATGTATGCGGTCCAATGAGCGTTGAGGCTCGCGGAGGATATCATTATGTTCTCACTCTCACTGATGATTTGAGTAGATATGGGTATGTTTACTTAATGAAACACAAGTCTGAAACCTTTGAGAAGTTCAAGGAATTTCAGAATGAGGAGGAGAACCAATGTGATCGAAAGATAAAGTTCCTACGATCAGATCATGGAGGAGAATACTTAAGTCACGAATTTGGTACACACTTAAAGAAATGTGGAATCGTTTCACAACTCACGCCGCCTGGAACACCTCAGCGTAACGGTGTGTCCGAACGTCGTAATCGCACTCTATTAGATATGGTGCGGTCTATGATGTCTCTTACCAATTTACCGCTATCATTTTGGGGATACGCTCTAGAGACAGCTACATTCACTTTAAATAGGGCACCGTCTAAATCCGTTGAGACGACACCGTATGAATTATGGTTTGGGAAGAAACCTAAGCTGTCGTTTCTAAAAGTTTGGGGATGCGATGCTTATGTCAAGAAACTTCAACCTGAAAAGCTCGAACCCAAGTCGGAAAAATGCGTCTGCATAGGATACCCTAAGGAAACTGTTGGGTATACCTTCTACTTAAGATCCGAGGGCAAGATCTTTGTTGCCAAGAACGGATGCTTTCTGGAAAAAGAGTTTCTCTCGAAAGAAGTAAGTGGGAGGAAAGTAGAACTCGATGAAGTACTACCTCTCGAACGGGATAGTGGTGCAGCTCAGGAAAATGTTCCTGTGATGCCCACACCAACTGTAGAGGAAATCAATGATGATGATCAAGGTACTTCGGATCAAGTTACTACTGAACTTCGTAGGTCCACAAGGACACGTTCCGCACCAGAATGGTACGGCAACCCCGTCCTGGAAATCATGTTGTTAGACAACGGTGAACCTTCGAACTATGAAGAAGCGATGGCGGGCCCAGATTCCAACAAATGGCTTGAAGCCATGAAATCCGAGATAGAATCCATGTATGAAAACAAAGTATGGACTTTGACAGACTTGCCCGATGATCGGCGAGCGATAGAAAACAAATGGATCTTTAAGAAGAAGACGGACGCGGATGGTAATGTTACCATCTATAAAGCTCGGCTTGTCGCTAAGGGTTATCGACAAGTTCAAGGGATTGACTACGACGAGACATTCTCTCCCGTAGCGAAGCTAAAGTCCGTCTGAATCATGTTAGCAATTGCCGCATACTATGATTATGAGATATGGCAGATGGACGTCAAAACGGCATTCCTTAACGGGCATCTTAAGGAAGAGCTATATATGATGCAGCCGGAAGGTTTTGTCGATCCTAAGAACGCTAACAAAGTATGCAAGCTCCAGCGATCCATTTATGGGCTGGTGCAAGCATCTCGGAGTTGGAATATTCGCTTTGATGAGATGATCAAAGCGTTTGGGTTTACGCAGACTTATGGAGAAGCCTGCGTTTACAAGAAAGTGAGTGGGAGCTCTGTAGCATTTCTCATATTATATGTAGATGACATACTCTTGATGGGAAATAATATAGAATTTCTGGACATCATTAAGGCCTACTTGAACAAATGTTTTTCAATGAAGGACCTTGGAGAAGCTGCTTATATATTAGGCATCAAGATCTATAGAGATAGATCGAGACGCCTCATAGGTCTTTCACAAAGCACATACCTTGATAAGATTTTGAAAAGGTTCAAAATGGATCAGTCCAAGAAAGGGTTTTTGCCTATGTTACAAGGTGTGAGATTGAGCACGGCTCAGTCACCGACCACGACAAAAGATAAAGAAGAGATGAGTGTCATCCCCTATGCTTCAGCCATAGGATCTATTATGTATGCCATGCTGTGTACCAGACCTGATGTAAACCTTGCCGTAAGTTTGGTAGCAAGATACCAAACTAATCCCGGTAAGGAACACTGGACAGCGGTCAAGAATATCCTGAAGTACCTGAAAAGGACAAAGGACATGTTTCTCGTTTATGGAGGAGACGAAGAGCTCGTCGTAAAGGGTTACGTCGACGCTAGCTTCGACTCAGATCCGGATGACTCTAAGTCACAAACCGGATACGTGTATATGTTAAATGGTGGAGCAGTAAGCTGGTGCAGCTGCAAGCAGAGCGTCGTGGCGGGATCTACTTGTGAAGCGGAGTACATGGCAGCCTCGGAGGCAGCGCATGAAGCGATTTGGGTGAAGGAGTTCATCACCGACCTAGGAGTCATACCCAATGCGTCGGGGCTGATCAAACTCTTCTGTGACAACACTAGAGCTATTGCCCTTGCCAAGGAGCCCAGGTTTCACAAGAAGACCAGGCACATCAAGCATCGTTTCAACTCCATCCGTGAAAATGTTCAAGATGGAGACATAGAAATTTGCAAAGTACATACGGATCTGAATGTCGCAGATCCGTTGACTAAACCTCTCTCGCGAGCAAAACATGATCAACACCAGAACTCTATGGGTGTTCGATTCATCACAATGTAACTAGATTGGTGACTCTAGTGCAAGTGGGAGACTGTTGGAAATATGCCCTAGAGGCAATAATAAAAGTATTATTATATTTCTTTGTTCATGATAATTGTCTTTTATTCATGCTATAACTGTATTATCCGGAAATCATAATACAGTGTGAATACATAGACCTCAATATATCCCTAGTGAGCCTCTAGTTGACTAGCTCATTGTGATCAACATATAGTCATGGTTTCCTGGCTATGGACATTGGATGTCGTTGATAACGGTATCACATCATTAGGAGAATGATGTGATGGACAAGACCCAATCTTAAGCATAGCACAACGGTCGTTTAGTTCGTTTGCTAGAGCTTTGCCAATGTCAAGTATCTCTTCCTTAGACCATGAGATCGTGTAACTCCCGGATACCGTAAGAGTGCTTTGGGTGTACCAAACGTCACAACGTAACTGGGTGACTATAAAGGTGCACTACAGGTATCTCCGAAAGTGTCTGTTGGGTTGACACGGATCGAGACTGGGATTTGTCACTCCGTATGACGGAGAGGTATCTCTGGGCCCACTCGGTAATGCATCATCATAATGAGCTCAAGGTGACCAAGGTGTTGGCCACGGGATCATGCATTACGGTACGAGTAAAGTGACTTGCCGGTAACGAGACTGAACAAGGTATTGGGATACCAACGATCGAGTCTCGGGCAAGTAACGTACCGATTGACAAAGGGAATTGTATACAGGGTTTAATCGAATCCTCGACATCGTGGTTCATCCGATGACAACATCGAGGAGCATGTGGGAGCCAACATGGGTATCCAGATCCCGCTGTTGGTTATTGACCTGAGAGCGTCTTGGTCATGTCTGCATGTCTCCCGAACCCGTAGGGTCTACACACTTAAGGTTCGGTGACGCTAGGGTTATTAGGAAGACTAGTATGTGACTACCGAATGTTGTTCGGAGTCCCGGATGAGATCCCGGACGTCACGAGGAGTTCCGGAAGGGTCCGGAGGTAAAGATTTATATATGGGAAGTTGTCAAACGGACATCGGTAAGTTTCGGGGTCATACCGGGGCCACCGGAAGGGTTCCGGAGGTCCACCGGGTGGGGCCACCCCTCCCGGGGGACCACATGGGCTGCGTGGGGCAGGGAGCCAGCCCCTGGTGGGCTGGGCGCGCCTCCCCACCTAGGCCCATGCGGCTAGGGCAAGGGGAGGGGAAACCCTAAAGGGGGCGCCCCCCTGGCTTGGGGGGCAAGCCACCCTCTCCCCCTCTCCCTTTGGCCGCCGCCCCCCCTAGGGTTTTCCCTAGAGGGCCGGCCCCCCTTGCCCCATTCCCCTATATATAGAGGGGTGAGGGGAGGGCTGCAACACACAAGTCAAGGCGCAGCCCCTCCCCTCCCCAACATCTCTCCTCCTCCATACGTGCTTGGCGAAGCTCTGTCGGAGTACTGCTGCACCAACTACACCACGCAGTCATGCTGCCGTTGGAGCGATCTTCCTCAACCTCTCCTCCCCCCTTGCTGGATCAAGAAGGAGGAGACGTCTCCCGTCCCGTACGTGTGTTGAACGCGGAGGTGCTGTCCGTTCAGTACTTGGTCATCGGTGATCCGAATCACGTCGAGTACGACTCCATCATCACCATCCCCTTGCAAGCTTCCGCACGCGATCTACAAGTGGTATGTAGATGCAAACTCACTCCCTTGACTCGTTGCTTAGATGAACTCATAGATGGATCTTGGTGAAACCTTAGGAAAATTTTTAATTTTCTGCAACGTTCCCCAACACCTTCTTCTTCTTATTCCTTGACCTTCTCCCTAGATGGGAGAAGGGTTTCCCCTCTGGTCCTTGGCTTCCATGGCATGGGAGGGGCAAGAGCCCCTCCGAGATTGGATCTGTCTCTCTGTCTCTCTCTGTTTCTGCGTTCCTGATTCTGCCCTTTCACCGTTTGATATGGATTTTCTGCGAAACAAAAAACATGCAACAAACAGGAACTGGCACTGGGCACTGGATCAATATGTTAGTCCCAAAAACAGTATAAAAAGTTGCCAAAAGTATATGAAAGTTGTATAATATTGGCATGGAAGTATCAAAAATTATAGATATGATGGAGACGTACCAGAGATCAATGATGAATCTTGTCTTTGACAGTACCAAAGTGAATGGTTTGCCCTTTATCATACTAACCTATCTCACAAAGTTCCGTCAAGTTTTGTGTGATTGAAGTTTTCGAGTTTTGGGTGAGATATCGATATGAGGAGAATAAGGAGTGGAAAGACACTAAGCTTGGGGAATCCCAAGGCACCCAAAGGTAATATTAAAGTAAGACCAAGCAACTAAGCTTGGGGATGCCTCAGAAGGCATCCCCTCTTTCATCTTCAACACTATTGGTATACCTTACTTGGAGCTATATTTTTATGTGTTTTGCTTGGAGTGTATTTTCGTTTTACTAGTTGTTTGAATAAAATCATTGGATCTGAAATCTTGAATGAGAGTGAGTCCTCACGTGGCTATTTAACTATTTGACTATGCATTGATCTTCACTTATATCTTTTTGGAGTAGTTTTGTCATTTATCTCGTGCTTCACTTATATCCTATAAGTAAATGGTTTAGCGAATTGAATATCATAAATCTGAAATTATATATGTTCTATATGCTTATCCCATGGGGAGTAATGACTTCACATGTAAGAAGTATAGGTGGTAAAATTTATTGAAAGTTAGCAAACACCGCATTTGTCACTTGAACAATTCATGAAAGAATATTGAAGGAAGAGAGATTTCACATATAAATATACTATCTTGGACATATTCTATGATTGTGAGCCCCATTAATTATTTTCAAACTTCGGCAAATTAGTTGAAGTTGGACAAGGAAGACAACGTAATGAGTTATGTTTGGGTATATTTGTATAGAAGTTATATTGTTATGGATCCTCCAACATGTGGTGCTTGCTTAGGATCTTTTGCTAGCCAAAAAATTGTACTAAGTAGAGATACTACTTGTGCATCCAAAAACCCTGAAACCCCATTTCTTGCCACGAGTTTCCACCATATCTACCTATGGATTGAATAAGATCCTTCAAGTAAGTTGTCATCGGTGCAAAGCAATAAAATTGCTCCTAAATATGTATGATCTTTTATTGTAAGGGAACATAAGTGTTGTACGAACTTGTGATGGTAAAGAAATAAAAGTGGTGGACTGCATAATAAAGGTTGGTATCACAAAGGAAATAAAATGTAACATTCCTTTGCATTAAGGGTTTGCACATCCAAAATTAAAAAGCGCATGACAACCTCTGATTCCTCCGCGAAGGGCCTATATTTTACTTTCATGTATTTACTTTTATTCAGGAGTCAATAGTATTCCTTCTTATTTCAACCTCAATTATTCTTTAGTTGGCAAGCCTCATGTGATGGGAAAGATCCAAGCATATATGGCCATCCAGATATATTTGATCATGAATTATTATTGTTGACAATTATCTATATGGTAAATAAGTTGGGAGGCGAAACATTAAAGCCCCTATCTTTCTTTGTGTTCGACGGATGCTATTTGTTCTAAAAATATGCTTTGAGTGTTAGCAATCATGGAAGACTATATGATAGTTGAGTATGTGGAATTTGCTAAATCAGAGCTCTTACACAAACCCTTCCTGAAAGTAAGATGAATTGCAATTGTTTGGTGACTGAGAACATAGTTTGTTAGTCTTCAAGAAACTTTATGGTCTATACTTTAAAATGTAAATAGCTTGTTACTTGATCATGAGAAGTTTTATGAGATGAGCTACTTTTTATGATATATAATGATGCTAGAAAAAGTGTTTGGAACTATCATTTATCAAATTTATGTACCATGCTAGCATTTACACTTCATAAATTATTCCTTTTATCATTTACCTACTCCAGGACAAGCAAGAATTAAGTTTGGGGATGCTGATACGTCTCCAACGTATCTATAATTTATGAAGTATCCATGCCATGTTTACAACAATTTTATATGGTTTTGGTATGATTTGATTAGAAGTAACCTGGGCTGACGTTGATTTCAGCAGAACTACCATGGTGTCGTTTTTTGTGCAGATATAAAAGTTATCAGAATGGGCTAAAAATTTATGGTGATTTTTATGGACCAAAAGAGACCCCGAAGCACCAGAGCTGGGCCAGGAGGTGGACGAGGAGTCCACAAGCCCTCTAGCCGCGCCCTACCCCCAAGGCACTAGCTCTAGGCTTGTGGGCCCCTTGGGCACCCCCTTGACGTGAGACCGACGCCAAAAATTCTTATAAATACCCAAACCTCTGAAAAGAACACTAGATTGGACGTTGCGGAATCGCAAGCCTTTATAGCCACGAAAAATCAATCTAGGCCCTCTCCGGCACCCTGTCGGAGGGGGCCATCATCACCGGAGGCCATGGAGGAGGAAGCCGGAGGGGGCCATCATCACCATGGAGGCCAATGACCAGAGGGAGAACCTCTCCCCATCTAGGGGGAGGCCATGGAGGAGGAAGCACAAGGGGGAGACTCTCTCCCCCTCTCTCGGTGGCGCCGGAGTGCCGCCGGGGGAACCATCGCCGCGGCGATCGTCTACATCAACATCATCTTCTTCATCACCTTCCTCATCTCTTTTAACCGGTCCACTCTTCCGCACCCCACTGTAATCCCCTACTTGAACATAGTGCTTTATGCCACATATCATGATCTAATGATATGTTTGTTGGGAAACGTAGCATGCAATTTCAAAAAAATTCCTACGCTCATGCAAGATCTATCTAGGAGATGCATAGCAAAGAGAGGGGGAGATTGTGTCCATGTACCCTCGTAGACCGAAAGCGGAAGCGTTTTCTCAACGCGGTTGATGTAGTCGAATGTCTTCTCGTTCTGATCGATCGAGTACCGAACGTACGGCACCTCCGAGTTCTGCACACGTTCAGTGCGATGACGTCCCTCGAGCTCTTGATTCAGCAGAGGGTCGAAGGAAGAGATGAGTTTCGTCAGCACGACGGTGTGGTGACGGTGATGGTTATGTGATCTGCGCAGGGTTTCTCCCAAGCACCGTGAGAATATGACCGGAGGCGTAAACTGTGGAGGGGGGCGCCGCACACGGCTAAGAGCAATTCGTGTGTCTCATAGCCCCCCGTATATAAAGGAGGGAGGGAGAGGAGTCCGACCCTAGACGCGCCAAGTGGGAGGAGTCCCACTTGGACTCATAGTTGGATTCGCCCCCCCTTTCCTTTTACCGGAGGGGGGAAGGGGAAAGGAGAGGGAGTAGGAGAAGGAAAGGGGGTGGCGCCCCCTTACCTAGTCCAATTTGGCCTCCTCCCTTGTGGAGGGTGCACCAGCCCATTGTGGGCTGGTTAGCCTCCCTCATATGGCCCATATGGCCCATATCTTTCCCCGAGGGGTTCCGGTAACCCCTCTGGTACTCCGGTATGTACCCGAAACACTCCGGAACCCTTCCGGTGTTCGAACACTACCTTCCAATATATCAATCTTTACCTCTTGATCATTTCGAGACTCCTCGTCATGTCCGTGATCTCATCCGAGACTCCGAACAACCTTCGGTCACCAAAACAGGCATCAAATACCCAGGGCTACTACGAGCACTAGTAAGGTACACTTCAATAACATTTATATCAAATATACCTTTGTTCACTTTGCCATCCTTCTTATCCGCCGAATATTTGGGGTAGTTCCGCTTCCAGTGACCATTTCCCTTGCAGTAGAAGCACTCAATTTTAGGCTTAGGTCCAGCTTTGGGCTTCTTCACGGGAGTGACAACTTTCTTGCCATTTTTCTTGAAGTTCCATTTCTTTCCATTTGCCCTTTTCTTGAAACTAGTGGTCTGATTTAATCATCAACACTTGATGCTTTTCCTTGATTTCTACCTTCCTCGATTTCAGCATCACGAGGAGCTCGGGAATTGTTTTCGTCATCCCTTGCATATTATAGTTCACCACGAAGTTCCAGTAACTTGTGATAGTGACTAGAGAACTCCGTCAATCACTATCTTATCTGGAAGATTAACTCCCACTTGATTCAAACGATTGTAGTACTCAGACATTCTGAGCATATGCTCACTGGTTGAGCTATTCTCCTCCATCTTGTAGGCGAAGTACTTGCCAGAGGTGTCATACTCTCGACACAGGCATGAGCCTGAAATATCAATTTTAGCTCTTGGAACATCTCATATGCTCTGTGGCGTTTAAAACATTTTTGAAGTCCCGGTTCTAAGCCGTAAAGCATGGTGCACTAAACTATCAAGTAGTCAACATATCGAGCTTGCCAAACATTCATAACGTCTACATCTGCTCCTACATTAGGTTTGTCACCAAGCGGTGCATCAAGGACATTATTCTTCTATGCAGCAATGAGGATAATCCTCAGATCACGGACCTAGTCCGCATCAATTGTACTATCATCTTTCAACTTAGTATTCTCTAAGAGCACATCAAAAAACATAGGGAAACTACAACGCGAGTTATTGATCTACAACATAATTTGCAAATACTATCAGGACTAAGATCATGATAAATTAAAGTTCAATTAATCATATTACTTAAGAACTACCACTTACATATACATCACTTAAGTCATCTAAATGATACGTGATGCAAATAAACTAAACCATGTCCGATGATCACGTGAGATGGAGTAGTCATCAATGGTGAACATCTCTATGTTGATCATATCCACTATATGATTCACGTTCGACCTTTCGGTCTCCAGTGTTCCGAGGCCCTATATGTATATGCTAGGCTCGTCAAGTTTAACCTGAGTATTCCGCATGTGCAAAACTGGATTGGACCTGTTGTATTTGAACGTAGAGCTTATCACACCCTATCATCACGTGGTGTCTCAGCACGAAGAACTTTTGCAACGGTGCGTACTCGGGGAGAACACTTATACCTTGAAATTTAGTTAAGGGATCATCTTATAATGCTACCGTCGTACTAAGCAAAATAAGATGCAAAAAGATAAACATCACATGCAATCAAAATATGGGACATGATATGGCCATCATCATCTTATGCTTCTGATCTCCATCACCAAAGTAACATCATGATCTCCATCGTCGCCGGCTTAACACCTTGATGTCCATCATAGCGTCGTGGTCGTCTCGCCAACTATTGCTTCTACGACTATATATCGCTTAGTGATAAAGTAAAGCAATTACATGGCGTTTGTATTTCATACAATAAAGCGACAACCATAAGGCTCCTGCCAGTTGCCGATAACTTTTACAAAACATGATCATCTCATACAACAATGTATATCACATCATGTCTTGACCATATCACATCACAACATGCCCTGGAAAAATGAGTTAGACGTCCTCTACTTTGTTGTTTCAAGTTTTACGTGGCTGCTATGGGCTTCTAGCACGAACCTTTCTTACCTACGGCACAAAAACCACAACGGTGATTTATCAAGTTTGCTGTTTTAACCTTCACAAGGACCAGCCGCACTCAAATTCGATTCTACTAAAGTTGGAGAAACACATACCCGCCAGCCACCTTTATGAAAAATTAGTTCCATGTCTGTCGGTGGAACTGGTCTCATGAACGTGGTCATGTAAGGTTGGTCCGGACCGCTTCATCCAACAATACTGCCGAATCAAAATAAGACATTGGTGGTAAGCAGTATGACGATCACCGCCCACAACTCTTTGTCCTCTACTCGTGCATATCATCTACGCATAGACCTGGCTCGGATGCCACTGTTGGGAAACGTAGCATGCAACTTCAAAAAAATTCCTACGCTCACACCAGATCTATCTAGGGGATGCATAGCAACGAGAGGGGAGAATGTGTCCACGTACCCTCGTAGACCGAAAGCGGAAGCGTTTTCTCCACGCGGTTAATGTAGTCGAACGCCTTCTCGTTTCGACCGATCAAGTACTGAACGTACGGCACCTCTTTCTACACACGTTCAGCGTGATGACGTCCCTCGAGCTCTTGATCCAGCAGAGGGTCGAAGGAGTAGATGAGTTGCATCAACACGACGGCGTGGTGATGGTGAAGGTGATGTGATCCGCGTAGGGCTTCGCCCAAGCACTGTGAGAGTATGACCGGAGGCGTAAACTATGGAGGGGGCGCCGCACATGGCTAAGAGCAATTGGTGTGTCTCATAGGGGCGCCCTGTTGGAAATATGCCCTAGAGGCAATAATAAAATGGTTATTATTATATTTCCTTGTTCATGATAATTGTCTATTGTTCAAGCTATAATTGTATTGACTGGAAACTGTAATACATGTGTGAATACATAGACCACAACAAGTCCCTAGTGAGCCTCTAGTTGACTAGCTCGTTGATCAACGGATGGTCATGGTTTCCTGACTATGGACATTGGATGTCATTGATAATGGGATCACATCATTGGGAGAATGATGTGATGGACAAGACCCAATCCTAAGCATAGCACAAGATCGTGTAGTTCGTTTGCTAAAGCTTTTCTAATGTCAAGTATCATTTCCTTAGACCATGAGATCGTGCAAATCCCAGATACCGTAGGAATGCTTTGGGTGTACCAAATGTCACAATGTAACTGGGTGGCTATAAAGGTGCACTACATGTATCTCCGAAAGTGAATGTTGGGTTGGCATAAATCGAGACTGGGATTTGTCACTCCGTATGACGGAGAGATATCTCTGGGCCCACTCGGTAATGCATCATCATAATGAGCTCAATGTGACTAAGTAGTTGGTCATGGGATCATGCTATACATAATGAGTAAAGTGACTTGCCGGTAACGAGATTGAACGAGGTATTGGGATACCGATGATCGAATCTCGGGCAAGTAACGTACCGATTGACAAAGGGAACTGTATACGGGATTACTTGAATCCTCAACATCATGGTTCATCCGATGAGATCATCATGGAACATGTGGGAGTCAACATGGGTATCCAGATCCCGCTGTTGGTTATTGGCCAGAGAGTTGTCTCGGTCATGTCTGCATGATTCCCAAACCCGTAGGGTCTACACACTTAAGGTTCGATGGCGCTAGGGTTATAAGGAAGATTTGTATGTCATTACTGAATGTTGTTCAGAGTCCCGGATGTGATCTCGGATGTCACGAGGAGTTCTGGAATGGTCCGGAGGTGAAGATTTATATATGGGAAGTCATCATACGGTCACCGGAAATATTCGGGGGTATACCGGTATTGCATCGGGACCACCAGAGGGGTTCTGGGGGTCCACCGGGAGGGTCCACCTGCCCCGGAGGGCCTTATGGGCTGTAGGTGGAAGGGAACCAGCCCCAAGTGGGCTTGGCGCCAACCCCCCTAGGGCCCATGCGCCTAGGGTTGGGGGGGAACCCTAAAGGGGGCGCCCCCCTTGGCTTGGGGGGCAAGCCCCCTCCCCCCTTGGACGCCCCCCCCTCTAGATCCCATCTAGAAGGGCCGGCCCCTTCACCCTTCTCCCTATAAATAGAGGGGTGGAGGGAGGGGTGCAGCACCACATCCAAGGCGCAGCCCCTCCCCTCCCCAACACCTCTCCTCCTCCGCGTGAGCTTGGCAAAGCCCTGCCGGAGAACTGCCACTCCATCACCACCACGCTATCGTGCTGCTGTTGGAGCTTTCTTCCTCAACCTCTCCCTCCTCCTTGCTGTATCAAGGCGCGGGAGACATCACCGGGCTGCACGTGTGTTGAACGCGGAGGCACCGTTGTTTGGTGCTTAGATCGGATTCGGCCACGATCTGAATCGCTACGTGTACGACTCCTCCAACCGCGTTCTTGCAACGCTTCCATCTCGCCATCTTCAAGGGTATGCACTCCCCCCTCTCTCTTTTCTAGTTACTCCATAGATTGATCTTGGCGATGCGTAGAGAATTTTTAATTTCTGCAACGATCCCCAATAGTGGCATCATGAGCTAGGTCTATGTGTAGTTTCTATGCATGAGTAGAACTCAAGTTTGTTGTGGGTGTCGATTTTGTCAATTTACTTGCCACTACTAGTCTTATCTTGTTTCGGCGGCATCGTGGGATGAAGCGTCCCGGACCAGCCTTACACGTATGCTTACGTGAGACAGGTTCCACCGACTGACATGCACTAGCTGCATAAGGTGGCTAGAGGGTGTCTGTCTCTCCCACTTTAGTCGGATTGGATTCGATGAAAAGGGTCCTTATGAAGTGTAAATAGCCATTGGCATATCACGTTGTGGTTTTGGCATAGATAAGAAATGTTCTTGCTAGAAACCTATAGCAGCCACGTAAAAACTCGCAACAACAATTAGAGGACGTCTAACTTGTTTTGCAGCATATGCCGTGTGATGTGATATGGACAAAAGGGTGTGATGAATGATATATATCTGATGGATGAGATTGATCATGTTCTTGTAATAGGAATCACAACTTGCATGTCAATGAGTATGACAACTGGTTGGAGGCATAGGAGTTGTCTTAATTTATTGTATGACCTGCGTGTCAATGAATAACGCCATGTACTTACTTTACTTTATTGCTAAATCGTTAGCCATAGTAGTAGAAGTAATAGTTGGCGAGACAACTTGATGAAGACACGATGATGGACATCATGATGATGGAGATCATGGTGTCATGCCGGTGATGATGATGATCATGGCGCCCCGAAGATGGAGATCAAAAGGAGCAAAATGATATTGTCCATATCATGTCACTATTTGATTGTATGTGATGTTTATCATGTTTTACATCTTATTTGCTTAGTACGACGGTAGCATAAATAAGATGATCCCTCATAAAATTTCAAGAAAGTGTTCCCCCTAACTGTGCACCGTTGCGAAGGTTCGTTGTTTCGAAGCACCACGTGATGATCGGGTGTGATAGATTCTAACGTTCGAATACAACGGGTGTAAGCTAGATTTACACAAGCAAAACACTTAGGTTGACTTGACGAGCCTAGCATGTGCAGACATGGCCTCGGAATACAAGAGACCGAAAGGTCGAACATGAGTCGTATAGAAGATACGATCAACATGAAGATGTTCACCGATGATGACTAGTCCGTCTCACATGATGATCGGACACGGCCTAGTTGACTCGGATCATGTATCACTTAGATGACTAGAGGGATGTCTATCTGAGTGGGAGTTCATTAAATAATTTGATTAGATGAACTTAATTATCATGAACTTAGTCTAAAATCTTTACAATATGTCTTGTAGATCAAATGGCCCACGCTAATGTTGCCCTCAACTTCAACGCGTTCCTAGAGAAAACCAAGCTGAAAGACGATGGTAGCAACTATACGGACTGGGTCCGGAACTTGAGGATCATCTTCATAGCTGCCAAGAAAGCATATGTCCTTGAAGCACTGCTAGGTGAAGCATTGCAAACCAAGATGTTATGATCGCCTGGCAGTCGCGTGTTGATGATTACTCCCTAGTTTAGTGCGGCATGCTTTACATCTTAGAACTGGGGCTCCAAAAGCGTTTCGAGCAGCACTGAGCATATGAGATGTTCCAAGAGCTGAAAATAGTTTTCCAAGCTCATGCCCGGGTCGAGAGATATGAAGTCTCCGACAAGTTCTATAGTTGTAAGATGGAGGAGAATAGTTCCGTCAGCGAACACATACTCAAAATGTCTGGGTTGCACAACCGCTTGTCTCAGCTGGGAGTTAATCTCTCGGAGGACGCGGTCGTTGACAGAATCCTTCAGTCGCTTCCACCTAGCTACAAGAGCTTTGTGATGAACTTCAATATGCAGGGGATGGAGAAAACCATTCCTGAGGTATATTCAATGCTGAAATCAGCGAGGTGGAAATCAAAAAGGAACATCAAGCGTTGATAGTGAATAAGACCACTAAGTTCAAGAAAGGCAAGGGTAAAAAGGGTTTCATGAAAGACGGCAAGGGAGTTGCCGCGCTCAGTAAGCAAGCTGCCGGGAAGAAGCCAAAGAATGGACCCAAGCCTAAGACTGAGTGTTTTTATTGCAAGGGAAATGATCACTGGAAGTGGAACTGCCCCAAGTACTTAGCGGACAAGAAGGCCGGTAACACCAAATGTATATGTGATATACATGTTATTGATGTGTACCTTACCAGTACTCATAGTAGCTCCTGGGTATTTGATGCCGGTGCGGTTGCTCATATTTGTAACTCAAAACAAGAGCTACGGAATAAATGGAGACTGGCGAAGGACGAGGTGACGATGCGCGTCGGGAATGGTTCCAAGGTCGATGTGATCGCCGTCGGCACGCTACCTCTACATTTACCTACGGGATTAGTTTTAAACCTCAATAATTGTTATTTAGTGCCAGCTTTGAGCATGAACATTGTATCTGGATCTCGTTTAATACAAGATTGCTACTCATTTAAATCCGAGAATAATGGTTGTTCTATTTATATGAGAGATATGTTTCATGGTCATGCCCCACTGGTCAATGCTTTATTCTTAATGAATCTCGAACGTGATGTTACACATATTCATAGTGTGAATACCAAAAGATGTAAGGTTGATAACGATAGTCCCACATACTTGTGGCACTGCCGCCTTGGTCACATTGGTGTCAAACGCATGAAGAAGCTCCATGCAGATGGACTTTTGGAGTCTCTTAATTATGAATCATTTGACACATGCGAACCATGCCTCATGGGCAAAATGACCAAGACTCCGTTCTCCGGAACAATGGAGCGAGCAACCAACTTAATGGAAATCATACATACTGATGTGTGCGGTCCAATGAGCATCAAGGCTCGCGGAGGCTATCGTTATGTTCTCACCCTCACTGATGACTTAAGTAGATATGGGTATGTCTACTAGATGAAACACAAGTCTGAGACCTTTGAAAAGTTCAAGGAATTTCAGAATGAGGTAGAGAATCAACATGACAGAAAAATAAAGTTCTTACGATCAGATCGTGGGGGAGAATATTTGAGTCATGAATTTGGTATGCACTTAAGGAAATGTGGAATTGTTTCACAACTCACGCCGCCTGGAACACCACAGCATAATGGTGTGTCCGAACGTCGTGATCGCACTCTATTGGATATGGTGCGATCTATGATGTCTCTTACCAATCTACATCTATCATTTTGGGGTTATGCTTTAGAGACAGCCACATTCACTTTAAATAGGGCTCCGTCGAAATCCGTTGAGACGACACCGTATGAATTATGGTTTGGGAAGAAACCTAAGCTGTCGTTTCTAAAAGTTTGGGGATGCGATGCTTATGTCAACAAACTTCAACTTAAAAAGCTCGAATCCAAGTTTGAAAAATGCGTCTTCATAGGATACCCTAAGGAAACCCTTGGGTATACCTTCTACCTCAGATCCGAAGGCAAGATCTTTGTTGCCAAGAACGGGTCCTTTCTGGAGAAAGAGTTTCTCTCGAAGGAAGTAAGTGGGAGGAAAGTAGAACTTGATGAAGTACTGCCTCTTGAAGCAGAAAGTAGCGCAGCTCAGGAAGATGTTTCTGTGGTGCCTGCACCGACTAGAGAGGAAGTTAATGATGATGATCAAGGTACTTCGGATCAAGTTGCTACTGAACTTCATAGGTCCACAAGGACACGTTCCACACTAGAATGGTATGGCAACCCTGTCTTGAAAATCATGTTGTTAGACAATGGTGAACCTTCGAACTATGAAGAAGCGATGGCGGGCCCAGATTCCAACAAATGGCTTGAAGCCATGCAATCCGAGATAGGATCCATGTATGAAAACAAAGTATGGACTTTGACAGACTTGCCCGATGATCAGCGAGCAATAGAAAATAAATGGATCTTTAAGAAGAAGACGGATGCAGATGGTAATGTTACCATCTACAAGGCTCGGCTTGTCGCTAAGGGTTATCGACAAGTTCAAGGGGTTGAATATGATGAGACCTTCTCACCAGTAGCGAAGCTGAAGTCTGTCTGAATCATGTTAGCAATTGCCGCATTCTATGATTATGAGATATGGCAAATGGACGTCAAAACGGCATTCCTTAATGGCTTCCTTTAGGAAGAATTGTATATGATGCAGCTGGAAGGTTTTGTCGATCCTAAGAATGCTAACAAGGTATGCAAGCTCCAGCGCTCCATCTATGGGCTGGTGCAAGCATCTCGGAGTTGGAACATTCACTTTGATGAAATGATCAAAGCGTTTGGGTTTATGCAGACTTATGGAGAAGACTGCATTTACAAGAAAGTGAGTGGGAGCTCTGTAGCATTTCTCATATTATATGTGGATGACATACTATTGATGGGAAATGATATAGAACTTTTAGAAAGCATAAAGGCCTACTTGAATAAGTGTTTTTCAATGAGGGACCTTGGAGAAGCAGCTTACATATTAGGCATCAAGATCTATAGAGATAGATCGAGACGCCTCATAGGTCTTTCACTAAGCACATACCTTGATAAGATATTGAAGAAGTTCAATATGGATCAGTCCAAGAAAGGTTTCTTGCATGTATTGCAAGGTGTGAAATTGAGCTTGGCTCAAAGCCCGACCATGGCAGAAGATAGAGAAAAGATGAGTGTCATCCCCTATGCCTCATCCATAGGGTCTATTATGTATGCCATGCTGTGTACCAGACCTGATGTAAACCTTTCCATAAGTTTGGTAGGAAGGTTCCAAAGTAATCCCGGCATGGAACACTGGATAGTGGTCAAGAATATCCTGAAGTACCTGAAAAGGACTAAGGATATGTTTCTCGTTTATGGAGGTGACGAAGAGCTCGTCGTAAAGGGTTACATCGATGCTAGCTTCGACACAGATCTGGATGACTCCAAGTCACAAACCGGATACGTGTATATTTTGAATGGTGGGGCAGTAAGCTGGTGCAGTTGCAAGCAAAGCGTCCTGGCGGGATCTACATGTGAAGCGGAGTACATGGCAGCCTCGGAGGCAGCACATGAAGCAATCTGGATGAAGGAGTTTATTACCGACCTAGGAGTTATTCCCAATGCGTCGGGCCCGATGAATCTCTTTTGTGACAACACTAGAGCTAATGCCCTTGCCAAGGAGCCCAGGTTTCACAAGAAGACCAGGCACATCAAGCGTCGCTTCAACTCCATTCGTTAAAATGTTCAACATGGAGACATAGATATTTGTAAAGTGCATATGGATCTGAATGTCGCAGATCCGTTGACTAAACCTCTTCCACGAGCAAAACATGATCAACACCAGAACTCTATGGGTGTTCGATTCATCACAATGTAACTAGATTATTGACTCTAGTGCAAGTGGGAGACTGTTGGAAATATGCCCTAGAGGCAATAATAAAATGGTTATTATTATATTTCCTTGTTCATGGTAATTGTCTATTGTTCATGCTATAATTGTATTGACTGGAAACCGTAATACATGTGTGAATACATAGACCACAACAAGTCCCTAGTGAGCCTCTAGTTGACTAACTTGTTGATCAACGGATGGTCATGGTTTCCTGACTATGGACATTGGATGTCATTGATAACGGGATCACATCATTGGGAGAATGATATGATGGACAAGACCCAATCCTAAGCATAGCACAAGATCGTGTAGTTCGTTTGCTAAAGCTTTTATAATGTCAAGTATCAATTCCTTAGACCATGAGATCGTGCAACTCCCGGATACCGTAGGAATGCTTTGGGTGTACCAAACGTCACAACGTAACTGGGCGGCTATAAAGGTGCACCACAGGTATCTCCGAAAGTGTCTATTGGGTTGGCATAAATCGAGACTGGGATCTGTCACTTCGTATGACAGAGAGGTATCTCTAGGCCCACTCGGTAATGCATCATCATAATGAGCTCAATGTGACTAAGTAGTTGGTCACGGGATCATGCATTACGTAATGAGTAAAGTGACTTGCCGGTAATAAGATTAAACGAGGTATTGGGATACCGACGATTGAATCTCGGGCATGTAACGTACCGATTGACAAAGGGAACTGTATACGAGATTACTTGAATCCTCAACATCGTGGTTCCTCCGATGAGATCATCATGGAACATGTGGGAGTCAACATGGGTATCCAGATCCCGTTGTTGGTTATTGGCCAGAGAGCTGTCTCGGTCATGTCTGCATGAATCCTGAACCCGTAGGGTCTACACACTTAAGGACCGATGACGCTAGCGTTATAAGGAAGATTTGTATGTGATTACCGAATGTTGTTCAGAGTCCCGGATGAGATCCCGGATGTCACGAGGAGTTCTGAAATGGTCCCGAGGTGAAGATTTACATATGGGAAGTCATCATACGGTCACCAGAAATATTCAGGGGTATACCGGTATTGTACCGGGACCACTAAAGGTGTTCCGGGGGTCCACCGGGAGGGTCCACCTTCCCCGGAGGGCCTTATGGGCTGTAGGTGGAAGGGAACCAGCCCCAAGTGGGCTGGGCGCCAACCCCCCCTAGGGACCATGCGCCTAGGGTTGGGGGGAACCCTAAAGGGGGTGCCCCTTGGCTTGGGGGGCAAGCCCCCTCCCCCCTTGGCCGCCCCCCCCTCTAGATCCCATCTAGAGGGGCCGACCCCCTTCCCCCTTCTCCCTATAAATAGAGGGGTGGAGGGAGGGGTGCAGCACCACATCCAAGGCGCAGCCCCTCCCCTCCCCAACACCTCTCCTCCTCCGCGTGAGCTTGGCGAAGCCCTGTCGGAGAACTGCCACTCCATCACCACCACGCCATCGTGCTGCTGTTGGAGCCTTCTTCCTCAACCTCTCCCTCCTCCTTGCTGGATCAAGGCGCAGGAGACGTCACCGGGCTGCACGTGTGTTGAACGCGGCGGCGCCATTGTTCGGTGCTTAGATCGAATTCAGCCGCGATCTGAATCGCTACATGTACGACTCCTCCAACCGCGCTCTTGCAACGCTTCCGTCTCGCGATCTTCAAGGGTGTGAAGATGCACTCCCCTCTCTCTCGTTGTTAGTTACTCCATAGATTGATCTTGGTGATGCGTAGAAATTTTTTAATTTCTGCAACGATCCCCAACATGCCCCCCCCCCCGTATATAAAGGAGGGAGGGAGAGGAGGTCGGCCCTAGGCGCGCCAAGTGGGAGGAGTCCTACTTTGACTCCTAGTTGGATTTGCCCCCCCCCCCCTTTCCTTTTACAGGAGGGGAAAAGGGGAAAGGAGAGGGAGTAGGAGAAGGAAAGGGGGGTGGCACCCCCTTCCTAGTCCAATTCGGCCTCCTCCCATGTGGGGGGGGGGGGTGCACCAGCCCCTTGTGGGCTGGTTAGCCTCCCTCCTATGGCCCATATGCCCATATCTTTCCCGGGGGGTTCCGATAACCCCTCCGGTACCCCGGTATGTACCCGATACACTCCGGAACCATTCCAGTGTCCAAATACTACCTTCCAATATATCAACCTTTACCTCTCGACCATTTCGAGACTCTTCATCATGTCCGTGATCTCATCCGGGACTCCGAACAACTTCTCTCACCAAAACACATAACTCATATAATACATATTGTCATCGAACGTTAAGTGTGCGGACCCTCGGGTTCGAGAACTATGTAGACATGACCGAGACACCTCTCTGGTCAATAACCAATTCGAGAACATGGATGGTCAATAACCACTATGTCAACATACGTTATTCCCTTTGTCATCGGTATGTTACTTGGCCGAGATTCGATCGTCAGTATCTTCATACCTAGTTCAATCTCGTTACCGGCAAGTCTCTTTACTCATTTCGTAATGCATCATCCCACAACTAACTCATTAGTCACATTGCTTGCAAGGCTTCATATTATGTGCATTACCGAGAGGGCCCAGAGATATATCTCCGATACTCGGAGTGACAAATCCTTATCTCGATCTATGCCAACCCAACAAACACCTTCGGAGATACCTTTAGAGCATCTTTATAATCACCCAGTTACGTTGTGACGTTTGATAGCACACAAGGCATTCCTCCGGTGTCCAGAAGTTGCATAATCTCATAATTGGAGGAATATGTATTTGACATGAAGAAAGCAGTATCAATAAAATCGAACAATCATTATGCTAAGCTAACGGATGGGTCTTGTCCATCACATCATTCTCCTAATGATGTGATCCCGTTCATCAAATGACAACACATGCCTATGGTTAAGAAACTTAACCATCTTTGATTAACGAGCTAGTCAAGTAGAGGCATACTAGGGACATGGTGTTTTATCTATGTATTCACACATGTATCAAGTTTCCGGTTAATACAATTCTAGCATGAATAATAAACATTTATCATGAATAAGGAAATATAAAATAACAACTTTATTATGGCCTCTAGGGCATATTTCCTTCAGTCTCCCACTTGCAATAGAGTTAATAATCTAGTTCACATCGACATGTGACTTAACACCAATAATTCACATATGTATGTGAATAACACCCATAGTTCACATGGCCATGTGAACAACAATCAAAGGGTTTACTAGAGTCAATAATCTAGTTCACATCGCTATGTGATTAACACCCAAAGGGTACTAAGGTGTGATCATGTTTTGCTTTGTGAGAGAAGTTTAGTCAATGGGTCTGCCATATTTAGAGTCGTATGTATTTTGCAAATTTTCTATGTCTATATTGCTCTGCATGGAGCTATTCTAGCTAATTGCTCCCACTTTCAATATGAATACAGATTGAGACTCAGAGTCATCCGGATCAGTGTAAAAGCTTGCATCGACGTAACTCTTTATGATGAACTCTTTATCACCTCCATAACCGAGAAATATTTCCTTAGTCCTCTTAGGTAACTAAGGATAACTTTGACCGTTGTCCAGTGATCCACTCCTGGATCACTATCGTACCCCATTGCCAAACTCATGATAAGGCACACAATATGTGTGGTACACAACATAGCATACTTTATAGAACCTATGGGTGAGGTATAGGGAATGACTTTATCATTGGTTATTATTGCAAAAAGGGTCTCTTATGACTTCAATAAAGTTGGGATGGATACTAATCATCTTAAGATCTCCTTTATCATTGCTAGAAGTTGCACCCTTGTTTTTAGTGACTTGAGTAGTCTTGCTAATTTTCGTGGGGGTTTTAGCGGAAGCAAAAGCCATACCTAAATTAGAAAAAAATTCTTCTAGTTTATCAATCCTAGACGGGCTTTCTTCGATTCTTTCATGAATTATAGTTCCTTTTTCTTTTAGCAACTTAAAAACGTCTCCCGCTTTTGACCCAACTTTAGTAGCATAACTTTGCATTTTTCTATCCAAGTTTGCAATATGTTCTATGGTAAGCATTTTATTTTCAATAGCATTTAGTCTTTCCATAACATGCTCGAGAGTCAATATTGTTTCATTGATCACGAGTGGTGGTGAACCCACTGAATTTCCCAAAGCATTAAAAGCATCAAGAGAAGTACACATAAAGAAATTCCCACCGGTAATTATATCAAGGACGAATCTATACCAAGTGGTAATTCCCTCAAAAAAAACAAAGAAGAACAACGGTAGATTGCTTACGGATAGATCGATTATGCGCATTGCAAATCCTATACCAAGCATCTTTTAAATTCTCCTCCCCATTGTTTAAAGTTGAGAACCTCATTCTCTGGGGGTGCATGCAATAGAAGAAGAAAAATCCACAGCGACAAAAGGTGATAAACAAGATTGCACACGAAAAATAGATCTGACGAGAAAACGGCGAACAAAAAAGAGGGCGAATAAAACGGCAAATTTTTGTGAAATGGGGGATAGGAAAACGAGAGGTAAAAGGAAAATAATGTAAATTGCAAGGAGATGAGATTTGTGATTAGGAACCTGGTTGATGTGGAAGATCCTCCCCGGCAACGGCACCAGAAATTCCTTTTGATGTCTGCTAGAACTACGTCGGTATTTCCCCAAAGAGGAAGGGATGATGCAGTATAGCGACGGTAAGTATTGCCCTCAGTGATGAGACCAAGGTTATTGAACCATTAGGAGAACCTCCTCACACCACGTAAACAGCACCTGCACACAAATAACAAATACTCGCAACCCGACGTGTTAAAGGGGCTGTTAATCCCTTTTGTGTACGGCGCCTCAAGATAGGCAAATAACGTGAGGCAAAAGTGGTAGATAGGATAAATAGATCGCAGAACAAATAAATTGCAGCAAGGTATTTTTTATTTTTGGTTTAATAGATCTGAAAATAAATGCAAAGGAAAATAGATCGCAAAGGCAAATATGATGAAAAGAGACCCGGGGGCCGTAGGTTTCACTAGTGGCTTCTCTCGTAAAATATAGCAAACGGTGGGAAAACAATTACTGTTGGGCAATAAGAACTATGACATGATGTAGACAAGATCTATTTATGTAGAAATAGACCCCATAATAGATCTTATCTTGTTATCCTTAATAGCAATGATACATACGTGTCATTTCCCCTTCTGTCACTGGGATCAAGCACCGTAAGATCAAACCCATCACAAAGCACCTCTTCCCATTGCAAGATAAATAGATCCAATTTTCCAAACAAGACCCAAATATCAGAGAAGAAATATGAGGCTATAAGTAATCATGCATATAAGAGATCAACGAAGACTCAAATAACTTCCATGGATAAAAACATAGATCTGATCATAAACTCAAAGTTCATCGGATCCCAACAAACACACCGCAAAGGCTTACATCATATGGATCTCCAAGAGACCATTGTATTGATAATCAAGAGAGAGATAGAGGAAGCCATCTAGCTACTAACTACGGACCCGTAGGTCTACAAAGAACTACTCACGCATCATCGAAGAGGCACCAATGGAAGTGGTGAACCCCTCCGCGATGGTATCTAGATATGATCTGGTGGTTCTGGACTCTTCGGTGGCTGGAATTGATTTTCGTCCACTCCCCTAGGGTTTCTACAATATTGGGGTATTTATAGAGCAAAGAGGCGGTTCAGGAGGCACCCGAGGTGGGCACAACCCACCTGGGCGTGCCTGGGCCTCTTGGCGTGCCCTGGTGGGTGCTGCTTCCCTCGAGGCACCCCCCATGTGCTTCCTTGGCCCATTGGATGTCTTCTAGCCCAAAAAAAATCCTCAAGAATTTTCATTGCGTTTGGATCTGTTTGGTATTGATTTCCTGCGATATAAAAAACATGCAGAAAACACCAACTGGCACTGGGCACTATGTCAATAGGTTAGTAACAAAAATTATATAAAATGACTAAAAATGATTGTAAAACATCCAAGAATGATAATATAACAGCATGGAACAATCAAAAATTATAGATACGTTGGAGACATATCATTCCCTTATAGTGGATTGCTAGAGTGACAGGGTTAAACCCGAGTAAGGGGGTTGTTTGTGTATGGGAATAAAGAGGACTTGATACTTCAATGCTATGGTTGGGTTTTACCTTCATGATCTTTAGTAGTTGCTATCGGATTTCAGGTTCCGCAGACCCTTGAGAGGTTCGAACTCTGTGGTGCGTGCGAAGAACTCGTCCTCCCCAGTCTGCCCCCTTGCTAATCCGACAACCTAGCTCGACGAACTCAATGGAAAATGGACACATCAGTTTACCCAGGTTCGGGCCACCTTGCGGTGTATAACCCTACTCCTGCTTTGTGGTGGATTGGCCTCGAGGGGCTGAGGATGAACTGTTACAGTGGGCGAACAACCTTAGGAGGCGTGTTCTTGAGCTCAGGTGAGCTGGTGAGTTGGTCAGGGTGAAATGGATCCCTCCCCCTCTATGGTAGTGGCTAAGTCCTATTTATAGTGGCCTTGGTCCTCTTCCCAAATGTAGGCGGGAAGGGATCCCACAACGGCCAAATTTGAAGGGAGAACCCTAGTACATCTTATCCTAACAAAATTAGTCTTTGCCTGCAATAGCCTCTGGTCATGATGTCGCGGTGGGCTCGGTGATGACCTCCATCCTGCCGTCCTGGTGGTCTTGGTCTTGTTGCACGGGAATGGAAACCTTTGGCTGATTCCTCGGGACACCGCGCGTGCACTTGCTTCTTTAGCACGGAAGAGGAAACTAGTACATTGCGCCCGCTGGTGCCCGCCTGGCCTTGATCGTCATGGATCACGTCACCTGAACCTTGCAAGGTGAGCCTTGCATGGAAATCTCTGCTCCTTGGGAGCCAGCCTGAGGAGGTTGCTCCCGTTGGAGATCTTGGTGTCATCCGCCTTGCGAGGCTTCGCCCCTCGCGAGTGTCTTGAGTTGTTGATGTCGAAGCTGGGCCGTACCAAGCCGTTGATGGAGCCACACCATGGGCCGCAGGGAGGCAAGTCTGGGTACCCCCGTTCCCAGAACACTGACAGTCGGACTTGGCTTCGAAGCAAAGCCAAAGGGCAAGTGCGGAGCACCACAGGCCCTAACCACCTACGGCCTTGGTCGACGCGTGGCGATCGATGGGACTTGGGCGTCTCTACTTCCCCATGTTGCCTCCGCAACCGTTTCGGCTGACAAAAGGGGCTGGCGCCTGCCGCTAAGCCTTCATTGCCTTATATTCACCTTGCTCTAGATACCCTTCTCCCTCTGCACAGAAAAACTTCCGGATCTGTTGGACCTCTTCCCCAAGCTCGCGCTCGATGGCCACCGACAAGGCTTCGGCCCCGACCGCGCGCGCGGCTCCTTGGTTCGAGCCAGCCCTGAGCGCGTCCACCATCGCCGAGGAGAAGCACCTTGCCGCCGTTCTCCAGCTGACCGCGGGCAATAACAACAAGGGGGAGAGACGACGCTCCGAGTCGGCTCCGCCAAGCTAGAATCCTTGGGCGGCACCTTCTACCCCTTCTTTCTGCACATCGTATTTACTGGGCTGGTCCCTCCTTTCTCCGGCTTCTTCTACACCATCCTTCGCCATTACGGGCTCCATGCCCTCCATATTCACCCCAACTCCATCCTCCTCCTGTCAATCTTTGCCTTCTACTGCGAGGCGTTCATGGGGGTGATGCCATCCATCGTGTTGTTCCGCCACTTCTTCTACCTCCGGAAGAGCAACGGCCAATGCTCTGGGTGCACCAGCTTCGTCGCGGCCAACGACAGCAACGCGATCTCTCGGGATGGGAAGAAGGTGGAGGACTTCTGGAACAAGTGGATCTTCATGGACGCCAAGCGCTCCCATGCTCGGCTGGAGCTGCTGACCGGGCTGCCGATGCGCCGGGATGGATGGGCTCATGAGAAGCTCACCGGCCCCCTGGCAGAGCAATTGCTGGAGAAGATGACGGCCTACCTGAAGGCGGAGAGGCTGATGGGGGCCATGATAATCAAGGGGTTCCTGACGCAGCACCTAGCGCCGCTTCAGGCGCACTCGCGCCCCCGTGTGGAGATTCACGAGCGTGGAAGACGACCTCCGGTTGCGTTCGGACAACTTCTCTGATGAGGAGCTGAGCAAAGTCGTGCGCACCTTGCTCGAGAAGGACCAGGGTGGCCCCCCGGACACCTACCTCCCGCTGTATCGTCATGATGATGGGGAGGAGGTAGTCGCCGCCATGCCTGTCTTCAATGAGCGGGGGCTTGTACCGCTGGAGCCTTCCCTGCCTCCGGGCTCCCCGGTGCCGGTGTCCTCGGGCGATCTCTCCTTGGAAGCCACCTTGGAGGGGGCGGGGGAGACTTCTCCCCCACGGTGGAGCGAGCTCCTCCACGCCTTCTCTGATGGCGACGCCGGCGAGCACCCAATCAGGGAGCCGCCGCGCTCCGCTGGGGTCACCACGAGATCCGGGGGGACCCCTCCAAAGAAGCTGAAGTAGGGGATACCGAAGAGGGATAGGTCAGCATTGCTTCCACGAGGCGGCGCTCCTGCTTCATCGCCGGCATCCACCGCAGAGCCGACCGCGCACTCGTCCGCCCCCGAGAGCGCGGCACCGTCCGTGCCCGGGAAGCTTGCACTCCTGGGCAGCAGGAGGAATTACGTCACTGAGGATCAGTAAGTGTATCTCCTTGCCCTTGCTCTTTGATTCTGATGCGGTACTCAATATCTTCGTCCTGATGCTAGGCTAACGTCGGTGCCGAAGAGGAGGAAGGAGGACGCTGGAGCCGCCGAGGCCAAGCGTCCTGCTGTGGTTGCAGCGACTCCGGCTCAGAAGAACGGTGCCGCCCCTCATGCTCCTGCGGCGGTGTTGCCCTCCCGAGGCTCGGGGGGCCAGCCTCAGGAGGATACAATCCCCGCGGCTGAGAGGCGCTCGCCCTCAGCTCATCATCCGTAGGCTTGAGGGCTCCGGAGCCCCGGGCCCTCTCTGCCATTGCTGCTTCGCTAGTCTCGACGATGTCGCTGTCTCCTCTCCCGTCCGTCACGCCGGCGGGTCGTGGTTCTTCTACCGTGCCTGATCCTTTGGAGGAGGCCCTATCTGCACTGGTCTGACTCTAGGACGATCTTCAGCATCCGGACCGGTGCAGGGTGTCGGGATGCCTAGAACTGGTATCGGGTGGCTTCAGGCTGATGCGCCTGTCAGGGCGGCCAAGGGCCAAGCCATGGCAGCCACAGAGGAGGGCCGGAAGGTGGCCGGCCTAACCGCAACCGCCCGTGACGTGGCGCTGAAAGAAGCCAAGGTCGCCGAGGAGCGCTATCGTGCAGTGGAGGCCGAGCTAAAGACCCTCCGCGATCAGCAGGCCACCCAGCCTGTCAACTCGAGGTGCGGGAGGAGGAGCTAAAGGCCCGAGAAGCTACGGTTGCCGATCGTGATGCCGAGCTGGCGCAGGCCACCCTGGAGCAGGCCATGGAAAACGGTCGCCTGGAGAAGTTGAGGGAGGAGGTAGAGGCGGCCCAGGCGGCCCACACCAAGCTTTTCTCTGACGAGACAGCTCGGCTGGAGGCCAGGGAGAAGCTCCTCGCCAGGGCAGAGGAGGCGGCCGCCATGGGACGTGATGCCTTCGTTTCCCTCGAGATGAGGTCCCGCAAGGCGTTGCAGGATCTCTTCGGGGGCAAGCACAAGGAGCCGATGGCGATCCCGGAGCAGGGTCCAGTCGTGCTACTCCCAAAGCTCATCACGACACTCGAGGGTGTCGTCGATGGAGTAGGCCCCATGGTGGAGGGAGTGGCTCGCACACTTTCTACCTCGGCCATGACGCGCGTCTTCAACCACCTCTATCTCTGGGATACCAGCTTCGACTTCGATGCCTTGCTCGAGCCTGTGGACCCCGAGTCCAGCACTGCCACTGCTGAGGCCATGAAGGATCAGGTGGAGGCCCTACTGAAGAAGTTCCTCGCCGTCGACCCCATGGCTAGGGCTGATGACAAGGATAGCGGCGACATCATCAACGACGGGGATCCCCAGGCGAGCGACGACGGCGTCCAAGGCTGAAGAGGTTTGCTGGCGGCGCTTCCCCCTGTTTCAGCTCAACATATATCATGCCTCGTGGAGGCGTAAGAACTTATGATCCGTGCTTTTTAAGAGACAATATGCTTGTAATAATTTGGTAGGGCTCTGCGATCTCCTTTCCGTTTGCTTTAGTGTTCTACGTCGGCGAGGCCCGGCCCCGCGCATACCTCAGCCGCCATTGGATCGTCCAGATCACCAGGACGAGGCCAAGGGGTGAGGGGCTACGTGACCAGTAAGGCTGCTGAGTTGCTATACTCAGGAGTCCCCCTTGACGTACAAACAACCCTCGGAAAGGAGGTGCAGGAACATGTCTTGGTGTTCTACGTCATCAGAGCCCGGTCCCGGACATACCTCAGCCGCCATTGGGTCGTCCGGATCGCCAGGACGAGACCATGGGGTGAGGGGGCTAGGTGACCAATTAGGCCCCTGAGTCGTGATGCTCAGGGGTCCCCCTTGACATACAAACAGACCTTGGAAAGGAGACCTGGGAGTAGGTCTTAGCGTTCTGCGTCGGCAGGGCCCGGCTCCACGCATACCTCAGCCGCCATTGGGTCGTCCGGATCACCAGGATGACACCAAGGGGCGAGGGGCTACGTGACTAGTTAGGCTCATGAGTCGCAATGCACAGAGGTCCCCCTTCACGTACAAATAGATCTCCATACCTTTCCTCACCGAGGTCCCACTCAGGAGGGGCGCGTGATGACCAGGTCCGAGGGACCTGGCAGGGTGGCGTACGCTAGGCGTGACCTGAGCGTAGCCCCCGTGCTCAGCCCCCTCACGCGTTTCTCCCAAAGGGAAAGCGTTGCGGTGAGGCTGAACACCGAGCCAGGCGGCTCCCTGAGGTTATTGCGGCCGTAAGGCCGCCCTCAGTTGTTTATCACCAGCGCGGAGCATGGTTCTTCCGCACTTGCACGGGCATAGCCGCTCCTCGACCGTGTCGACTGCCAGCACAGATCATGGTGCTTCCACTGGTGCATGGGTGGGGGCTCCCTCTGAGTGGAACCCCCGAGGCGCGTACAACCCCGCCCTGACACGTGGCTTGCACGACAGGGCTAGAGGAGGTGTGTCTGGGCACTCGTGAGATAGCACGAGACTCACGAGGCCCTACCTAAAGGCGGTTGTGCCTGGATTTGTCTTGGAACACTGGTGGCAGTGCTACAAGATGGTCAGACAACCCGCGCCAAGTGAATCTCCCGAGGTTATCGCATGAGAAGGCCAAACACCAACGACCCCATGAGAGACCGACCTGCCAGACAGAGCTCAGCCGTTGGGTTTGTCAATGCTGCAGGACCCGAGCACAGCCGTTGTGCCCCGTCTTCTCATGCGAAGGTCCTGAGGAAAGAGAACTGGCGCGTAGCTCCCGAGGTGACGACGCACCGGGTCGTGCGCCCTTGGTCATTCGCCCGTGATTAGCTCATGCGAGAACAAGGCACCAAGGACCATGGGAGGTGATGTGCACAGGAGCTGGCCCGCGAGCCAGAGCTCAACCTCTTGGGTTTAGCGACGCGACAGGGACGGACCCGAGCACAGACGTCATGCCACTCCTTAACCATGAGGCGGTCGTGGGTGGGCTTGCAAGGGCATACGACATTCATGGCGACGAGGCGCCGGACAGGCAGATGATAACACCATAAAGCAACCCATGGAATAAGGTAAAGCCAGTTTTGATGGATGCAAGAAGGATACATGCAGTAGGGACGGACCCACGCAACTCGGGGATAATGCAGCCCGAGGGGTGCCCCCAACTTGAACGAACTAAAAAGATGTCACCTGGCACCGTGATACGTCTCCAACGTATCTACTTTTCCAAACACTTTTGCCCTTGTTTTGGACTCTAAATTGCATGATTTGAATGAAACTAACCCGGACTGACGCTGTTTTCAGCAGAACTGCCATGATGTTGTTTTATGTGTAGAAAAGAAAAGTTCTCGGAATGTCCTAAAAATCCACGGAGGCACTTTTTGGAATTAATAAGAATTTTTGGCGAAAGAATCAAGACCAATTTCTGGCGCCGTTGCCGAGGAGCATAGCTCTATTCTCTGAGTCACTTGGGATTTATATCTGTTGATCACTATGAAGAACTTGAAAGACGCTAAAACCAAGATTTTGCCCTCAACTACGAGGGAAGGTAATGAATTGCCATATAGCCTTGCACTAGATTCTCCTTCCGTTATTAGTAAGCTTGCGACACCTAAACCCGCTACTGCTATGAATTCTGATATGTCACATGTTATTGATGATGCCACTTCTGCTATGCATGATGAAACTACTTCTGTGCTTGATACTACTCTGCCATTAGGTGAATTTCTTGATGAACAACTTGCTAGAGTTAGGGGGAATGAAAATACTGAAGAACCTATTATTGATGATAGTGATGATGAAGGTTCTCCCAATGATTATGTATTGCGTGTTGTTCCTAAGGGTTATGTTATGAATGAAGAAGCTACTAGGGAAATCTTTGCTTGCAATGATAGATATGATCTTAAGAAATTATTAGCTAAATGGAACCCGATCCTGCTTTTGCTACTTCACCTATCTCTGTTACTGATAAGGATTATGAATTCTCTGTTGATCCTGAAATTATTACTTTAGTAGAACCTGATCCTTTTTATGGCCTTGAATCTGAAACTGTTGTGGCACATCTTACCGAGTTGAATGATATAGCTACCCTGTTTACTCATGATGAGAAGTCTCGCTATTATTATATCCTTAAGATATTTCCGTTCTCATTAAAGGGCGATGCTAAGACTTGGTATAATTCTCTTGCTCCTGGTTGTGTGCGTAGTCCCCAGGATATGATTTATTACTTCTCTGCTAAATATTTCCTTGCTCATAAGAAACAAGCTTCCTTGCGGGAAATATATAATTTTGTGCAAATCAAAGAAGAGAGTCTCCCACAAGCTTGGGGGAGGCTTCTCCGGTTACTTAATGCTTTGACTGATCATCCTCTTAAGAAAAATGAAATACTTGATATGTTTTATAATGGACTAACTAATGCTTCCAAGGACTACTTGGATAGTTGTGCTGGTTGTGTTTTCAGGGAAAGAACAGTCGACGAAGCTGAAATATTATTGAATAATATGCTGACTAATGAAAATAATTGGACTCTTCCCGAGCCAATTCCTGAACCAACTGAGCCAACCCCTGAGCCTATTCCTAAACCCACTCCCAATAAGAGAGGTGTTTTATTTCTCAGTCCTGAAGATATGCAGGAGGCAAAGAAATCAATGAAAGAAAAAGGTATTAAAGCTGAAGATGTTAAGAATTTACCTCCTATTGAAGAAATACATGGTCTTAATTTACCGCCTGAAGAACCACATTGTCTTGATAACCCGACACAGGTAATAAAGGTAAATTCTCTCTATAGATATGATAAAGTTGAAATCCCCTCTACTAAATTTCATAGCCCATGCTTAGATGAATATGATGACTTTATAGCTAGACAAGAAAGTTTTAATTCTTATGTTGGTAGAGAGTTAAAGAATAATGCTTTCGAGATAGGACGTGTAGGCGATAATCTGGCTAGAGTTAAAGATGAACTTCACCGCGTTAGCAAATATGCTTCTATGGTTGCTACTCAAGCTGAACAAGTACTTAAAGCTCAAAATGATTTGCTTGAGGAATTAAATAATAAAAATGACTTTGTTGTTAGAGTGGTTACTAGAACTGGTAGAATGACTCAGGAACCTTTGTATCCTGAAGGCCACCCTAAGAGAATCGAGCAAGATTCTCGGAGAAATAATTTAGAGGCACCTAGTTCTTCTAAAAATAAGAAAAAGAAAAACGATAGAACTTTGCATGCTTCTAGTGAACCTACTATAGACACACCTGAGAATCCCAATGATATTTCTATTTCTGATGCTGAAACTCAATCAGGTGATGAACATGAACCTAGTGATAATGTTAATGATAATGTTCATGTTGATGCTCAACCTAGCAAAAACAATGATGTAGAGATTGAACCTGTTGTTGATCTTGATAACCCACAATCAAAGAATCAACGTTATGATAAGAGAGATTTTGTTGCTAGGAAGCACGGTAAAGAAAGAGAACCATGGGTTCAGAAACCCATGCCCTTTCCTCCTAAACCATCCAAGTCAAAGGATGATGAGGATTTTGAGCGCTTTGCTAAAATGATTAGACCTATTTTCTTACGTATGCGCTTAACTGATATGATTAAAGTAAATCCTTATGCTAAGTATATGAAGGATACCATTACAAATAAAATAAAGATACCGGAAGCTGAAATTTCCACCATGCTTGCTAATTACACTTTTAAGGGTGGAATACCAAAGAAACTTGGAGATCCGGGTGTTCCAACTATACCATGCTCCATTAAAAGAAATTATGTTAGAACTGCTTTATGTGATCTTGGAGCCGGTGTTAGTGTTATGCCTCTCTCTTTATATCATAGACTTGAATTGAATAAATTGACACCTACTGAAATATCTTTGCAAATGGCTGGTAAATCAACTGCTATACCTGTCGGTATTTGTGAGGATGTGCCTGTTGTGGTTGCAAATGTCACTATCTTAACGGACTTTGTTATTCTTGATATTCCCGAGGATGATAGTATGTCTATTATCCTTGGTAGACCTTTTCTTAATACTGCAGGGGCTGTTATTGATTGCAACAAAGGCAATGTCACTTTTCATGTTAATGGTAATGAGCATACGGTACACTTTCCGAGGAAACAATCTCAAGTTCATAGCATCAATTCTATTGAAAAAGTTCCAACTATCATTTTTGGAGGTTTTGAATTTCCACTCCCTACTGTCAAGAAAAAGTATGATATTCTTATTGTTGGGGATTTTCATATCCCCGTTGAGGTAACTTAGTGTTATTCGAAATTTCTCCGGTTCCGTGTTATTCGGAATGAGTTTGTTAACAAGACTTGATCAACCTTGTCAGTGGATTCATCTTGATGATCACGAGATGGATGAAACTAGAAGGCACAACCTTCTGTACCCACTTTTTACTTTCTGTTATTTAGAATAAATAAAGCAAAAATAGTATTATCCATCTGTTTTCTGAATTATCTGTGCATTAAAAAATAGTCCGAAAATAAAAGTGCTCCAAATGCCCTGCAAATTTAGTATGATATTTTCTGGAATATTTGAGGATTTTAGGCACTGAAAACACTGCAGGAGGGGCAAGCACCAGGCCACGAGAGAGGAGGGCGCCCCCCCTATAGGGTGCGCCCCCTGTCTCGTGGGCCCCTGGTGGCCCCCCTCCACTTATGCCAGCACCCACATACTTCATCTTCTACCCAAAAAAATCCCCATCCAGCTCAAGCACGAGTTCTAGCTCGTTTTGCTGCGATTTTCGATCTCTTAGCTCAAAGCTCCATTCAAAAACTGCTTTGGGAGATTGTTGCTTGGTATGTGACTCCTCCATTGGTCCAATTAGTTTTTGTTCTAGTGCTTTATTCATTACAAATTTTTGCTGCATAGGTGACCATGTTCTTGAGCTTGCATGTTAAATTTTTGAGGTCCCAAGCAATTCCAATGCGTGATATAGGCTCTAGGCACTTGTAGGAGTAGTTGCTATCAATCTTGTTTAGTTTTATTCACTTTTATCTTGAAGTTACTAAAATTTCAGAAATATTCAGAAAATGTTGAGGAACCTTTTGAGGGGATTTTCTAGCCAAAGCTCTCAGGAAAAACAAGCCAAAGAGAAGGAAAAAGCCAAGTATAATCTTCCTCGCTTAGCGGAAGTACGGTCGTGTGAATGGCCATGCGAGGATTTCTTGAAAGAAGCTGGAATCCATGAAGACTTTTATCCTTTAATCGAGGCTACATGCCTCACCGGTTTCATCAACGACCGAATCGATCAGTATCTCTTACTTACCAATACTTTCGTGCAAAACTTTTATTATTATCCTAAGAAGTCACCGCCTGCAGTATCATTTCATTTATATGATGAATTCAAAGAAATGTCTTTACGCCATTTTTGCGCGGTATGTAGGATACCTTATGAGGGAGAGTTAGATGAACCACATCGTGAAGATGTGGGTGGCTTTGTTAATACTATTGCTGTAGAGGAGCCAAAGAAGGGCTCCGAGGCGAAGGTCTCTAGCATACACTTTCCTGTGTTACGCTATTTTGCTATATTTTCTAGTAGATGCTTGATTGGTCGTGGAAATAGTGGAAACTTGAGTGTTCCCGATATTATCATTCTTCAACATGCTTTGCTTGGGGACAATACTTTTAGTATGGGTGCCGTCATTGCTAAACGGCTAGCCCTGAATCGTACAAAAGGCCCCATGTTTGGAGGTGTCTATGCTGCACGTCTTGCTAAACATTTTTGGATAACCATTAGGCACCATGAGGAGGAGGAGACAAAATTGCCTCCTCACATTTTAGATTACAAGAGCATGGTAGCACACAAGTTTATTGTTGAGAACGAAGAAAATATGCTCTTGTATAAACTTAGATTTAATAAGAAACACATTGAGATTATTATTTTGCCTGCGCCTCTGTTGTTTGATTTGCTTGCAGAAAATCGTCTTGTCACGCCGGAAGCGGTGAACAATCATAGAGCTCAAGCTTTTACTCCAGAACCTGAACCTGAGCCGGAACCTGAGCTGGACCCTTATCGTGCATCATCTGTCCAGTGGGATTCGGAGATGACCAGCCAGTGGTATCCTGATTACACCTCCCATTACACCGGGGAGAGTAGCGGCGGTCCTTGGTATTAGACCAACTTAGGCCAAAAGCCTAAGCTTGGGGGAGTACATATTTCTCACCGACTTTACATTCATGTTCACACACTAGTCGTCGGTGCTCATACTCTTTCATTATATTATCCATGCTAGTTTAAATTTCTTTTCTAGTTTTCTTCTTGTGTGTTTGATAAATTTTAAGAAAAAGCCAAAAAATTAGTTAGTTTAATTTCCTTGCTTGTAGTAGAATTAAAATGAAAACCCAAAAAGATTTCTAGTTCTTCTTTTTACTTGTTGGGAGCTTTCCCGTGTAAATAGTTTTATTTTCTTTTCTTTCCTTTGGGGGTCGAGAAGACCATATTGAAAATGCTTAGTGGCTCTTATATGCATGATTGTTTATTTAACTTAGAGCCCATATTACCTTGTCTTCTCCTTGAGTTGAATGCTTGCAGATTCCAGCTTAGTCCAATGCACATGCACTCTTATTATTATACACATCGTTCGGTCGTGCAAGTGAAAGGCAATAATGACTATATATGATGGACTTATTGGGATGAGAAAAGATGGTATGAACTCGACCTCTCTTGTTTTTGTCAATATGATGAGTTCATCATTTCTAAATCAGCTATTATGAAGTAAACATATTTGCAATGACATCTAGAGATTATATTTGCTTGTACCATGCTTGATTAGCTATGAGTTATAATGGTTTACCTTGCGTGCCAACATGCTATTAGAATGATTATGATGTGGTATGATGGGATGGTATCCTCTTTTGAATGAATTGAGTGACTCGACTTGGCACATGTTCACGCATGTAGTTGAAACAAATCAACATAGCCTTCATGATATTTATGTTCATGGTGGATTATATCCTACTCATGCTTGTATTCGGTGTGAATTAATTTTAATGCATGTTTACGATTGTTGTCGCTCTCTCAGTTGGTCGCTTCCCAGTCTTTTGCTAGCCTTCGCCTGTACTAAGCAGGAATACTGCCTGTGCATCCAAACTCCTTAAACCCCAAAGTTGTTCCATATGAGTCCACTATACCTTCCTATATGCCGTATTTACCTGTCATTCCAAGTAAATTTGTATGTGCCAAACTCCAAACCTTCAAATGAAATTCTGTTTTGTATGCTCGAGCAGCTCATGTTACAACTAGGGCTGCCTATATCTTCCATGTTAGGTGGGTTATTCTCAAGAGGAGTGGACTCCGCTCCTCATTCACGAGAAAGGGCCGGTAACTGGGATGCCTAGTCCCATGATCCAAAAAAGATCGAAGCAAATCAAAATAATTAAACAAAACTCCCCCAGGGCTGTTGTTAGTTGGAGGCACTCGTTGTTTCGAGCAAGCCATGGATTGATGCTTGTTGGTGGTTGGGGGAGTATAAACCTTTACCATTCTGTTTGGGAACTGCCTATAATGCATGTAGTATGGAAGATACAGCCATTCATAGTTGTTGCATTGACAACAAAAGTATGCCGCTCAAAATGTTATTCAATCTTTATTTTAAAATCGAGCTCTGGCACCTCTACAAATCCCTGCTTCCCTCTGCGAAGGGCCTATCTATTTACTTTTATGTTGAGTCATCATCCTTCTTATTAAATGCACCCGCTGGAGAGCACACTGTCATTTGCATCCATTACTATTGGTTTATATTGGGTATGACTTGACTTGACCTCTTTTACCATGAATTACAATGTTTAGTCAGTCCTTGATCTTTAAAGGTGCTCTGCATTTATGTTTTGCGCTCTCAGAAAGGGCTAGCGAGATACCATTTTGTTATATCATGTTATAATTATTTTGAGAAAGTGTTGTCATCCAAGTTTTATTATTATGGCTCGCTAGCTGATTATGTTATTGATATGAGTAATTGTGAGAGCTAAGTGTTATTGTGAGTATGGTTAGTTCATAATATTTGCTGAAACTTGAATGCTGGCTTTTCATGTTTACAACAACAAGAGCAAATAGAGTTTGTAAAAGTTTTCTTTTTCACTTTCAGTTTATCAACTGAATTGCTTGAGGACAAGCAAAGGTTTAAGCTTGGGGGAGTTGATACGTCTCCAACGTATCTACTTTTCCAAACACTTTTGCCCTTGTTTTGGACTCTAACTTGCATGATTTGAATAAAATTAACCCGGACTGACGTTGTTTTCAGCAGAACTGCCATGATGTTGTTTTATGTGTAGAAAAGAAAAGTTCTCGGAATGTCCTGAAAATCTACGGAGGCACTTTTTGGAATTAATAAGAATTTTTGGCGAAAGAATCACACCGTTGCTGAAGAGGTGTTGTAGTAGCTGAAGACGCGTGCTGCAGAAGCCGCTCCTCATGAGCCACCCTGGTCTTGAACCTCGGGAGGCTCTGGAGGTTCGGGGGCTCATGAGGATTCATCGCCATCTCCGCCTGGATCGCCTGGCGCCTGGCCTCATGAGCTGCCAGGATGCCCCGCGTGTGGTGCTGGAATGTAACAGCCGCGTTCAGCAAACTGAAAGGCATGCGAACGTAGCTGTGAGGGGGGCTCTCGCACCGGCCAACGTGGGACAGCCAGAAGAGCTCCTGAGACGCGGCCCTGTTGAGCCCACGAATGTCGATGCAGACGCGTAGCTCGCTGTCCTTGCCGGGGCAGGGAGCTACGCCTGGTGGTGGGCGGTGATCTCCCCGCATATCTCTTACCTCCTGAATCTCCTTGGTTGTCTTGGTGATGAACTCCTGAGCGGCTGGTGCCTCGTGCCCTGCGCTTTCTTCATGGAAGTGTGCGTTGAAGCACTCCTCCACATAGTTCCCGAGCGCCTCCCTCGTGATGTTGGCTAGGTCAGAGGCCCTCCAGAGGAGAGCCCCTAAGCCCAGCCTGAGAGGGGCGCCGGGCGCGCCTTCCTATGCGAGAGAGGGAGGCGCCCTGTTTGTGGGCGCAGGGCTTGAGGCAGCGTCACCGGACACCCCGCTCTCCTGAGGTCCTTGGTGGAGCAGCTGCTTTTTCTTCTTGGGGATGGCCACATGAGGGTAGATAGTGCCCTCATCGTCTGGGTTCTCGACTGCTGCACCCTGGTTGGCGCGCTCAAGGGAGCACACCGCGTCCTTCTCCTCGCAGGCGACCGTGATGATGCCGCAACTCCCTAGCACCTTGAGGATGTTGTAGCCATGGTGTTGACCGCCATGAATTTGGCCAGGGCCGGGTACCCGAAGATGGCATTGTACAGGAGGCGGATGTTGGCGACATCAAAGTCGGTGAGCTCGCTGTGGTATTGTCGCGCTTGCTGAAGGTGACAGGGAGGCGGACCTGCCCTAGTGGGGTGGTGGAGCCGTCGGTCACTCCTAAGAAGGGCTTGGTAGGCTGAAGTTGATGGTATGGCACCTGGAGTCTGTTGAAGGTCTCGACAGAGAGGACACTAAGCCCCACACCACCGTCGATGAGTGTCTTGGTGACGAGTACGTTGCTGATGATGGGCGAGCAGAGCATCAGGAGGGTGCTAGTTGTGGTCGCGCAGTTGAGCTGGTCGAAGGAGATGAAGGTGATGGCGTACTTGGACCACCTGAGCGGGAGCGTTGCCCGAGCTTGGGGAGGGCTGCGTTAACCTCACACGCGAACTGCTTGAAGATGCGATGGGAGGCTGGGGCTTGGGATCCGCCTAGGATGCAAGCGATGGTGCGAGGCTCCTGGAATCCCCCAGCCCCCTCATCCTAGTGGTGATCTTCATTCCTTCTAGGTGGTGGCGGCAGCGGGGGAAGGCCAGCGTTGCCCTGAGGACGGTCCTCGCGAGGCTGGTCCCTCCAGGCGCCCTCACGAGGCTGGCCCTACCAGTGGTCCTTCCAAGGCTGGTCGCGCCATCCTGACGATGGTCACGGCTGTCCTAGCGTCCTCCACCTCGGCCTTCTCCATGACTGTAGCCTCGGTCTTTGCGCTTGGGGAAACGACCGAGGCGCTCATCGCGGATGGCCCTGAGCTCCTAACAATCGTTGGTGTTGTGATTGTGCACGTTGTGGAAGACGCAGAACGGGCGACTGCCCTTGGATGACTCTGGGTGATCGCAGCCATGCTTCGTCTCTGGTTCGGCCGCGAGCACGAATAGTCCCTTGCACTTCACGTTCTTGGCCTTGGTCTTCTTATCTTCTAGGTCCGCATCAGGGATCTCGAGGAGGGAGAGGCATCCCTCCTCAGCTCTTGCACACTTGGTTGCCATGTTGAACATCTCCAGAGCCGTGCACAGATCCTCGTGTATGGCGAGCTCCTCCTTCATCTAGACGTTGTGGATGCCGTCATGGGATCTTGAGGCGAACACTGTTGAAGCGCTAGATGTACTTTTGCAGGGTCTCTCATGGCTGCTGCTTGAAGCACCGCGGGTCGCCCACGGCCGGCGGGCGGTCGCGAGTGCCCTGGAAGTTGGCGATGAAACGCTCTCGCATCTCGTCCCAGGAGGAGATCGACCCCACTGGAAGGTTCAGGAGCCACGAGCGCGCCGCATCCTTGAGGGCCATGGGGAACCAGTTCGTCATGACCTTCTCGTCGCTGTTGGCCGCCTCGATGCTCAGCTCATAGAGTTGCAGGAACTCAACAGGGTCGGGGGTGCCGTCGTAGCGTGGAGGCAAGTCGGGCTTGAACTTCCTCGTCCAGACGATGTTGTGCAGCTCCGGAGTGAATGCGTCGCACCCTACTATGGTCGCGGGAGCCCGCCATGGAGGTGGAGCCCAATCTTGGCGCTTGCGGGCCACCGCTCCAGGCGGCGCGCGGTCTTGACGTGGCGGTGCTGGGAGTGCACGAGCATCTTCTTGCGGCCACTGCACCACCTGACAGCTTTCTTCTTCATGCGCCGGCGCTCTGCATGGCGGGTCGCGCCTCAGGGCCTCACGCCTTGCCCCGAGGATGACATCTTGACGGGGAGGTGGAGGAGGCGCTCCGTGGGCCACATCACCCGCGGCATGTGGCGGGTGAGGCAGCGAGCGAGACGGTGCAGGAGAGTCTCCGGCAGCGCTGACGAGCTCGGCGATGCGGTCGAGCCAGTCCTCGTAGAAGTCGTCGACTGGTCGGTAGCGCAGGAGCTTGTGTGCCATGAGCAACGCGGCCTGCGCGTTCGCCGGGCCATGACGAGCATGGGAGGACGAAGCAGTCGGAGTCAGCAACGGAGTGGTGGTGCACCCGTCGCGGCGCACGGAAGGATGCAGTGACGAGGCCTGCTGCTCATGGCCCGCGGTGCCGGTGGTGGCATTTTCCACTGGCGACGGGAGACGGTGAGGACAACCATCGCCCCTCGGTGCTGTCTGAGCGACACGAGCGGCAAGGGCGGCCCAGCGCTCGGCACGAGCACGACGAGCATCAGTCATGGAAATGGTGGAGCGGTGGCGAATCGATCGGCGGAAGAGAGGCTCCGACACACCACCTACCTCGCGAGCCAAATGTCGGATTTCGGGTTCCGCAGACCCTTGAGAGGTTTGAACTCTGGGGTGCATACAAAGAACTCGTCCTCCCCAGTCCGCCGCTTGCTAATCCCACGGCCTAGCTCGACGAACTCAATGGAAAATGGACACAACAGTTTACCCAGGTTCGGGCCACCTTGTGGTGTAAAACCCTACTCCTCCTTTGTGATGGATTGGCCTCGAGGGGCTGAGGATGAACTTACAGTGGGAGAACAACCTCAGGAGGCGTGTTCTTGAGCTCAAATGAGCTGGTGAGTTGGTCAGGGTGGAATGGATCCCTCTCCCTTTATGGTGGTGGCTAAGTCCTATTTATAGTGGCCTTGGCCCTCTTCCCAAATGTAGGCGGGAAGCGATCCCACAACGGCTAAATTTGAAGGGAGACAACTAGTACATCTTATCCTGACAAAAGTAGTCTTTGCCTGCCAAAGCCTCTAGTCATGACGTCGCGGTGGGCTCGGCGATGACCTCCGTCCTGCCATCCTGGTGATCTTGGTCTTGTTGCATGGGAATGGAAACCTTTGGCTGATTCCTCGGGACTCCGCGCCTGCGCTTGCTTCTTTAGCACCAAAGAGGAAACTGGTACACTGCGCCCGCTGGCACCCGCCTGGTCTTGGTCGTCATGGCTCACGTCACCCGAACCTCGCGAGGTGAGCCTTGTATGGAAATCTCCGCTCCTTGGGAGCCAGCCTGAGGAGGCTGCTCCCTTTGGAGGTCTTGGTGTCGTCCACCTCGTGAGGCTTGGCCCCTCGTGATGGTCTTGAGTTGTCGTTGTCGAAGCTGGGCCGTACCAGGCCGTTGATGGAGCCACGTCGTGGGCCGCAAGCAGGCAAGTCCGGGTACCCCCGTTCCCAGAACGCTGACAGTTGTGGATGCTTGCTAGAGTTCCAATCATAAGTGCATATGATCCAAGTAGAGAAAGTGTGTTAGCTTATGCCTCTCCCACATATAAAATTGCAATAATGATTACGGATTTTGTTAACAATTGCCTAGGACAATTCCGCACACCGCTCCATCATTATTCGACACTCGCTATTTGTAATATATTGTGATATATTCTAAATTTATGATAACAATACCTATTCTTATATTTAATTCTCCGGTATCATGCAAAGATATCCTCTTCATACCCGCAACGTTGTTTTATTTCTCGTTTCTAGATGGAAGCAAACGTTCGGTGTACATAGAGTCGTATCAGTGGCAGATAGGACTTGAGAGAATATTGATCTTACCTTTAGCTCCTTGTGGGTTTGACACTCCATACTCATCACTTCCACCTTTGGAAATTGCCACAATGATTCCTTGCACTTGGGGATTATCAGCTACCGTCGTCCTAAGCAAAATAAGATGCATAAAAGATAAACATCACATGCAATCAAAATATGTGACATGATATGACCATCACCATCTTGTGCTTTTAATCTTCATCTCCAAAGCATCGCCATGATCTCCATCGTCACCGACATGACACCATGATCTCCATCATCGTGTCGGCACGTGGTCATCTCGCCAACTATTGCTAAGGCATAGCGATAAAGTAAAGCAATTACATGGCTTTATTTGTTGACACGCAGATCATACAATAAATTAAAGACAACCCTACGGCTCCTGTCGGTTGTCGTACCCATCGACATGCAAGTCGTGAACCTATTACAAAACATGATCATCTCATACATCAACATATATCACATCATGTTTTATCCATGCCACATCACAACATGCCGTGCCAAAATAAGTTAGACGTCCTCTACTTTGTTGTTGCAATTTTTAAGTGGTTGCTAGGGGCAAACTATAAGAACCGTTCTTATCTATGCAAAACCACAACGATGATATACAAGTTGCCTTACCTTTTACAAGGAGTACCCTCGTCAAATCAGATCCAACTAAAGTGGGAGAGACAGACACCCGCAAACCACTTTTATGCAATACAAGTTGCATGTCAAACAGGGAACCGTTCTTATGTTCGTGGACATGTAAGGTTGGTCCGAGCCGCTTCAACCCACAATACCATCGAATCCAAATAAGACAAGGGAAGTAAGCAATTTGAACATCAACGCCCACAACTTCTTTGTGTTCTACTCATGCATATACATCTACGCATAGACTTAGCTCATGATGCCACTGATGGGGAACGTTGCATGGAATCAAAAGTTTTCCTATGAAACACCCAAGATCCAATCTAGGAGATGTATAGCTATGGGAGGGAGTTTGTCTACATACCCTTGTAGAATGAAAGTGTTAGCGTCGTAACGTGGTTGATGTAGTCATACTCTTCACGATCCTATCGCGATCCAATCCAATCTAGTGCCAAACGGACGGCGCCTCCGAGTTTACCACATGTACAGCTTGGCGGCGTCTCTCCTTCTTGATCCAAAAAGCGAGGGATAGGAGGTAGATGAGATCGGGACCAACACAATGACGTGGTGGTGGTGGTGGCAGCGGAATTCCGACAGGGCTTCGCCAAGCGCGTACCGGTGAAGCGTGGGAGGAGTTGGGAGAGGTAACGGGCAAGGGTCGACGGGTGCTGCCCCCAACGCCTCCCCACCTTTATATAGTCATGGAGGGGGCTGGTGGCTTTCCCTCCAAGCCCCTAGGGTCATTGGTCAAATGGGTAGGAAGGAAATCCCTCCTTTCCTTCCCCACCGATTGCTATCCCCCTTTTTAGGGATCCTAATCTTATCCCTTCGGGATATGATACTATTCTAAGGGAGGATCTTGATGCATCTAGACTAGGGGTGTGGGTACTTTCCCCACTACCCACATTCATGTGCCCCCCATGCAGGTGGGCCCCACTCTGGAACCTTCTAGAACCTTCCCAGTATCCCTACGGGTAATGGGCAAGGGTCCAAGGGGGCTGCCCCCAATGCCTCCATTTATGAATCTTTACCTCCGGACTATTATGTAGCTCCTCGTAATGTCTCGGATCCCATCCGGGACTCCGATCAACCTTCGGACTTTCCACTATAAATATCTCAACACTACCCTAGCGCTACCGAACGTTAAGCGTGCGACCCTACGGGTTCGGGAACATGCAGACATGACTGAGACTCCTCTCCGATGAATAATCAATAGCAGGGCCTGGATGCCCATATTGATTCCTACATATTCAACAAAGATATTTATCGGTTGAACCATGATGTCAAGGATTCAGTCAATCCCGTACGCAATTCCCTTTGTCCGGCGATATGTTACTTGCCCGAGATTCGATCATCGGTATCTCCATACCTAGTTCAATCTCGTTACCGGCAAGTTTCTTTACTCATTCCGTGATACAAGGTCACGTGACTAAACTAATTAGTCACATGAAGCTTCTTATGATGTTGTATTACCGAGAGGGCCCAGAGATAACTCTCCGTCACACGGAGCGAAAAATCCCAGTCTCGATCCATGCAACCCAACAGACACCTTCGGAGATACCTTTAGAGCACCTTTATGATCACCCAGTTATGAAGTGACGTTTGATAGCACACAAGGCATTCCTCGGGTATCTGGGAGTGGCATGATCTCATGGTCGAAAGAACAGATACTCCCTCCGTCCGGTGAAAAGTGTACATCTATAAATTGTAGGACAAATTATAGAGTGGAGTAAAAAATGCATTGGGAAGATGCAAGACACCATCTCTCTCCTCTTTAATTACCCAACCCCCAATGAGCTAAGTGCATGTATAAATTAAGAAGACTATGTATAGAATGCTTACCATGTGATGAGAGAAAATACTTTGAAGTGCATTGGAAAGATAGAAGTACACTCTTTTGCGGACAAATTTTAAACCCGAACGTACACTCTTCACCGGACGGAGGGAGTACTTGACATGAAGAAAGTTGTAGCAAATAACTAAGCGATCTGATGCTAAGCTTATGGTTGGGTCTGTCCATCACATCATTCTCCTAATGATGTGATCCCGCTATCAAATGACAACTCATGTCCATGGTTAGGAAACCTTAACCATCTTTGATCAACAAGCTAGTCTAGTAGAGGCTTACTAGGGACACTGTATAGTTTATGTATTCACACATGTATTTAAGTTTCCGGTCAATACAATTCTAGCATGAATAATAAACATTTATCATGAATGGGGGAAATATGATAATAACCATATTATTGCCTCTAGGGCATATTTCCAACAATTCACCAGGCACTAGCGTCAGAGGGAGACGAGTGAGAAAATGAAGCAATGTTCCCATGCAGAATTCATGTGCATGCCGCGGTTGTCATTGATGACAATCAATGGTTGCCGCGAAAATTGGGAGCTTGGAAGCTAAGGGTATGTTTGGATGGCAGCCGAGCGCTGCCATGCCAATATTTTGGCGTCGACCACTAGCCTAGGAGGGCGTTTGGATTGGTGCCAATGTTTTCTTAGCCTGCCAATGCTTTGGTCACTACACCTCCTCTTTACTTTTTACGCCCATGCTTTGGCTTGGCAGCGGCGACAAAATCCTACACCCAAAAATTGGCACGCCCTCAATTTCGCAGGGCAGTCCTGGGCGCTAACCAAACAGCCCCTAAACGCATATGCGTCCTTTATTCATGAGATTGGCCAAGCTAGTGCATGGATTATCGTCAAAAATATGAGAGGAATGTGGCATTGCCAATCTGCAAATGCATGTCGTTGTATCAGGCTGTTGAGGAGGTTGAAGCTACTTTGGTGCAGATTGGTTTTTTGGAACTGATGCGTGTATACAGAGGTCCTCTCTGCATTGGGACTAACTGCTCCCAAGTTATCTCGCTAATAAATTCTAATGTGCCAAATAGATTTTCTTTCTTTGCAATTGTTGCTGACATAAAAAACAAGATGGATGATGACCCAAAAGTATAGGGGATCAGTTGTAGTCCTTTCGATAAGTAAGAGTGTCGAACCCAACTAGTAGCAAAAGAAATTGACAAGCGGGTTTCAGTCTGTCTAGGGCACATCTAGATGTGCCCTAGCTATTGCACATCTAAATGAGTTGATCAAACGAGAAAATAATTAGAAAAAGGACAAAAGAAAATGCTTGCACGAATCTTAGCGCAAAATCAATGACATTGGACTTAGATGTGCAATACTTAGAGCACATCTAGATGTGCTTTAGCAAAACTGTTTTGATAAATAGTTTGGTAGCAAGATAATTTGTAACAAGGTAACAAGTAACAATAGTAAAAATATGCACAACTGGTCAAATTCCTTAATTATGCTAAGAACAAGCGAAGGTGTTTCTTATAGTGACTAAAATGCTCTTGAGGACACGCCGGAGTTTCACCAAGTTTCACCATGATTCATTGATTTGATGTTCATTGTCATGATAAGTGTTACATGGGTGGACCGGAGCTAAGGTACTTTCCTAACTTGAACAAGTCGCTACTTATGATTATACTCTCCCAGTCTCAATGCAAGCATCCGCAACTATTAGAGAATTAATTAAGATAAATCTAATCATAGCATTAAGCAATTGGATCCAAAACAGCCCCTTACGGAATAATTCACTAACTAGGGTTTAAGTTTCTATCACTCCCGCAACCCATCATCTACAAACTAATTTCACAAGCTTTCTCCTAGGACCAAAGATGATGAAGTGTTATGTAGTCGACGTTCACATAGCACCACTAGAGGAAGAACAACACAACATAATATCAAAATGTTGAACGAGAATCAACTTCACATGATTACTAGTATAACAAGACTTTTCTCATGTCCTCAAGAACTAATGAAATTACTCACAACTCATCATATGGATCATGATCAGTGGGTATAAACATATGATTAACAATACGAACACAACAACTTGTCACCAATTAAACCAACTAGCCACAACTACAAGATGTAATCAACACTATGTGCACCCCCGGGTACCAATCCGAGGTTAGATACAAAGATTGAGCACAAGAGAACTATGGTTTGAAGATGAGGTGGTGCTGGTGAAAATATTGATGAAGATGATGATCCCCATAATAAACGGAGTGTTGTTGCATTTTCAGGCCAGATTTCTAGCTGTCGGTAATTCCCCTCTCTTTTTATATCTTGCATTTTAAAAGAGAAAAGACATTAGAATTGCATCATATTATGAAATATATCATTGAATTATAGTAAAAAATAATGATGCAAAATGGATGTATCAATAGACAACTTTCAAGAGATCACGCTTATGTCGGCTAGAAGGGGCAATAACATACTTGCCCATGAGTTTGTGGCGCATGCGGCAAAATATGGGAATCTAATGATGCTTGCTGAGGTCCCTTCCTAAATCCGGTAATCTGTAAAATTATAGTAGATGGTAAACACACAAGTGTTAAAATCGTACCACACAAATACATGGCACTCCCTCCGTTCCTAAATACTCCCCCGTCCCAAAATTCTTGTCTTAGATTTGTCTAAATACGGATGTATCAAGTCACATTTTAGTATTAGATACATCTGTATCTAGGCAAATCTAAGACAATAATTTTGGGACGGAGGGAGTATAAGTCTTTTTAGAGATTTCAATGCGGATTACATGCGGATGTATATGGACATGTTTTAGAGTGTAGATTCATTCATTTTGCTGCGTATGTAGTTCATAGTAGAATCTCTAGAAAGACCTATATTTAGAAACGGACGGAGTAAAAAAGAATGTAGAATTCACTCAGCTAGAAATATAAAATCCTATATTTCTCCAAGAGAAAAGAAAACTCAAATCTCATCGTAGTTTTTATTTTTTTGAAGTTATCACATCGTAGTTTTGTATGCCAGTGCATTGTACTTTTCTCCTACAGAAACATTGATGATCATAGATGTCACTTTTTTTCTGTCAAACAAAAGGCTCCCATCAAAGCATCAGATGCATGATCTCAGGGTAGGTCCTTTTTTTAGATTGATCTCAGGGTAGGTCGGTTGTACAAGGCGGGGTGGTGGTGCCAACTGGCTGATCCATCCGATAAACTGCCTAGCATTCCTCTGGCCTTTGCCTGAGAGCATCTCCAACAGCCGCGTTAAACGAGCGCCGCGCTGCAAAATATGCCATTTTAGCGCGCGCGCTACGCGGCGGCTCGCTCCAGCGGGCGCGTAAAAACGGCGCGCGCGCGATACCTGGTTGGGCGCGCGGTCAAAACCGCTTATCCGCGCGGTGTATTTGGAACGCCAGCTACAGCGCGCGGCACACTCGAGCGCTCACGCCCGCACTCTCGCCCTCTCCTCGTCCTACGCCCCGCACGCGCCGGCGCCGGCGCCCTGCCCCCCGTCATGGACGCGCACACCGGCGCCCCGCTCACCCCGCTGTACATCCGCGACCCCCCCGCCCCCCCGCCGCCGCCGCCGCCGCCGCCGCCGGAAACCCTAGCGCGGCGAGCGCGGGCGTCGCCGCCGCCGGAGCTCCGCCGAGCGTCGGCCTCGCGCGCAGCCTCTTCTTGCCGCCGCGGATGACTACGGCACCGGCGCCGGGTGGCGTCGCGCCGGCGCCATCCCGTGCCGCCGCCGCACCGTCGAAGAAAGTACCCAATGCGGCGCGGACGAAGAAGGGCAAAACATCCGCGAAGAAGAACAAGGCGGCGGACGGCTCCGGCATGGCGAGGGGGAAAAAGCTTGCAGGGCGTTCGACGGCCGCGGCGGCTACCGAAGCGCCGGCGAGCTCACTCGTTGAGCCGGCCGCCGACGCGCACCAAGTGTTCGACGAAATGCCCCCAAGGTGAAAAAATTTCCAAGTATTTTTTTCTTCTTATTTTTTCAATGCATCATCATTTTACATATAGATAGCTTATTTACATTGTTCAAAAAAATTGTAGTCTCAACGATGATGCATACATGTCCACTATGGGTGTTGGGTCCAACAATTCGCATTGGTCTCAAACCAATGACATCCATTTCGAAGACCATGAGTTTGAGGTGGACGAGGAGGGTGAGGGAATTGTCGAGGCGCCGAGAGGAAGAGCGGGCAATTACTCCACCACCGATGACAAGTTACTATGCAACACTTATTTGCATGTCTCCAAGGATCCATCCATTCGAGGTGATCAAAGTAGAGACGCGTATTGGGGGCGAATGACAGAACACTATAATGCTCACAACAAGAGTGGAATTTACCGCTCCGAGAGATCACTTCGGTCCCAATGGTCGACAATCAACTCGGATTGTCAAAAGTGGGCGGCCGCGCAAAAGTCGGTGGACAAGATTAACCCAAGTGGCACAAATGAGGATGATCGAGTAAGTGGCATCTCATATATGTTCATCATACTTGTTTTTGGTGACCGAAGTGCTAACTTGTTTTGTTTTTCTTGTAGTTCAACATTGCACAAAACTTGTTCAAAAATGAGACAAGGACAACCAAGAAGGGGAAGATCAAGAAAGGCCGGATCTTTACCTTGCCTCATTGCTATGAAGTGTTAAAGGATGATGAGAAATGGAAGAAGCGTGATGGTTTGGAGGATTTGCATTTGAGCAACAAACGGAAGCGAGCAATTGAGATGAATGATGATGAGGAGGAGGATGACGCATCAAGTGATGACGGCAAGAGAAGCCCCACACCCAACTCGGTTTCATACTCAAAGCCAAAACGACCGGATGGGTGCAAGAAAGACAAAACCGACAAGAAGAAGAAGAAAGGAGATGATGAGCTCAAAAATGCTATGGTAGCTATTGTGAAGGCAAGGGTCGAAGAGAATGAGGTGAGGATAATGGCAAGGACCCAAGATGCCGTGGCCGAGGAGAGGAGGTTAGCGGCCGAGGAGAGAAGGGTGGCGGCCGAGGAGAGAAAGGTGACTTTGGAGGAGAGGAAAGTGAGCAACGAGGAGCGAGCTAAGTTGTTAGAATGGGAGAAGCACTTGTTCTTCATGGACACATCTAACCTCAATGCGGCGCAAAAGGAGTATGTCAATCTTGCCCAACAAGAAGTCTTGATCCGAAAAAGAGCCTTGGTTCGTGCAATGGATGGCGATGGCCTCGGCGCCATGGGAGGCATGGGTGGCTTTGGAGGCATGGGAGGCATGGATGCACCTTCGGCCGTCATGGGAGGCATTGGTGGCTTTGGAGGCATGGGAGGCATGGGTGCACCTCCAGGCGCCATGGGAGGCATTGGTGGCTTTGGAGGCATGGGAGGCATGGGTGCACCTCCGGCCGCCATGGGAGGCATGGGTGGCTTTGGAGCACCTTCCGACGCTATGACCGCCATGGGAGGCATGGGTGCACCTCCGACCGCCATGGGAGGCATGGGTGGCTTTGGAGCACCCTCCGACGCTATGGCCGCCATGGGAGGCATGAGTTTTGCTTCTCTCATGGGAGGTATGGGTGCACCTCCGGCCGCCATGGCTTCTCACACACATTCCCATGAAGATGCCGTTGAAGATCTTGCCAACACCGTCGGAGCTTCACATGATGCGGTGCGTGATGCGGTGCGTGATGAGGATAGGGAGGAAGGTTCATCTTCGGAGGCGGAAGAGTCGTCTTCGGAAGATGAGGACGAAGACGAAGAAGAGGAAGATGAAGATTGATGTGTCTTCATGTCTTGAACTTTTAGTTTGCATTTGAACTTGGTTGGATGAACTTGTGGGCATGATTTTGATGAACTTGTGGGCATGAACTTTTATTCATCAACTTGTTTGTGTCAAATTTTTACATGTTCATTTTTGTCCAAAATATTCATATGTTCATATATGCAAAATGCCCGGCGCGCGCTGTATTATGGCGCGGCTGCTGGAGCGGCGCGCGCTGCATTATGACGCGGCTGCTGGAGCCAGCGCAGGCGGGCGTGCAAAACTTGCCGCAGCGCGCGCGCTAAACAGGTTTTTTGCGCGCGACGCTATAGCGCGGCTGTTGGAGATGGTCTGACCCGACTCAAATTTCCCCTCTTCCAAACCCTCGCGTCGTCCCCGGCCCATCTAAAACCCCAGCGAGCGACGCACGAGGAAACCCCACCCCCACGTCACCGCCATGGACGCCACCCCTGTCGCCACACGCCTCCGCCGCTCCACCCCCGAGCACGACGCCTACACCGTCCGCGTCGCCGACCGCCGCCTCGTCGCCCTCGCCACCGGCAATCCGGCCGACGCGCGCCGCTGGATCTACACCACCCGCTGGCTCCACCAGGCCCTCCTCCGCTCCGGCCGCCTCGTCGTCGGCCTCGGCGTCCAGTGGACCCCCGTCCGCGGCCGCGGGGAAGGGCCGCAGACGCCGCCGCCGGCCACCCTGCAGCTCTGCGCGGGCCACCGCTGCCTCGTCTTCCACCTCGCCCAGGTCGACGCCGAAGCCGTCCCCGCCGTGCTCTACCGCTTCCTTGCCGACCCGCGCGTCGTCTTCGTGGGGTACGGCTCCTCGTACGACCGCCGGATGCTGTGGGATCACTACGGCCTGGACGTCGCGTCCGCGTGCGACCTGCGCGCGCTCACCGGCATGGGGAACGCCTCCGTCGAGCTAATGACGCAGCGCTTCCTCGGCTACCGCGGGATCAGCAAGCCCAGGGATGTGACCATGAGCGCGTGGCACGCTCCCAGGCTCTCCGTCGAGCAGGTGGAGTACGCCTGCGTCGATGCCTACCTCGCCTTCCGCCTCGGCCTCCTCCTCTGCCCCGGCGGCTACCAGCCCGTACAGCGCGCCCCTGCGTTTCCCCGCGCGCCTCCACCCGCCCCACGCGCTCCGGTGATCGCCCACGCGCCTCCTCCCGCCCCGGCGTTCCTCGAGCTCCACCGCGCGCCGGGTCCTGCTCTGGTGCGCTCCCGCGCACCGGCTCCCGCCCCACGCGCTCCGGTGCGCCCTCGCGCACCTCCTCCCGCACCGCGCCCCCTCATGATCCCGCGCGCTCAGCCTCCCGCTCCACGCGCTCCGGTGCGCCCCCGCGCGCCCCCTCCCGCACCGCGCGCCATCATGGTCCCGCGCGCTCCGCGTCCCGCTCCACGCGCTCCGGTGACCCCGTGCTTGCTGTCTCCCACCCGACGCGCAGCCGTGAACCCCCACACTCCCGAGCCGCACCTGGCGTTGGCGCCGACGGCGGTGGCTGTGGACACGGCCGAGAGCAGCAGCAAGGTCGCGGCCCTCCCCGGATTCACTGGATCGGACACGGACACGGACACGGAGGCAGGGCTCGGCGGCCTCAGTTTGGTCCGTTCGAACTACCCTTCTGACGACGACGACGACGATCTCTCTTCAGATGGGTACGAGGTCGTGGGACGTGGAGCTGTCACCGACGAGGATGAGGAAGAGGAGGATGTCTACGACTACGTCGCCAGGACCGGACTTCTCAGTGACGGTGACTACGTCGTCGGGCCAGGAATTCAGAGCGACGACGACGAGGAGGATGGCTACGAAGGCTACGTCATCGGCACCGGAACTCTCAATGCTGAAGACGTCGGAGAGCACGGCTACGCCCACACGGAGTACGCCGGGATTGGAATTCTCACCGTCGAGGAGGACCACAACGAGTACACCGGCATCCTCACCGTTGGCAACGAGGGGGCGGCTTACGAGGATGAAGTGTTCGTCAGCAACCTACATGCCACGGTTGTGGAGGTGGAGGAAAGCGGCCTGCAGCTGAATGTTTACCAAGAACCACCGGAGTGCTACGACAACAGCATCGAGGCGTTCCAGTGCGGCGATGATGGGTATGGCCAGGACGACGGCGGCGACTGGTATGATCAGGGGGACGACGGGTATGTGCAGGATGATGATAGCTATGATGCGTTCTACTAGTTGCTAGCTTTGATTTCATGTCGATTGAACGATCATTCCGCTGTTTTGGAAGGAACTAGTCGTAGCCCTTGTGCCTGACCGAGTTTGCTTAATTTACAATTCCGCGCCGAAGCCTGATTAAGTTATAGGCGATCTGGGTTATCGTTGTTATCCATGCCTTCTGTTTAGCTCGTAGCACCGGTTGATTACCAGGCTAGCTGTTCTTGGATGAAATTCTGCTGTGAAGTTGGGATAATTATCAGCTTGGGTTGATTTTTGTTCAGCTCAGCGATGCCATTTCAGTTTGGTGGTGTCTCCTCATTTCTCATGTATACTTGTTTTGCACGTTGGCTCAGTTGCATGAGCACTTAATTTGCATGCAAGGTTCATTGATCCCTACATCTTTCTTTTTTTGAGGATCATTGATCCCTACATCTTTGGGGGTTGATTGATACAGTTTGCATTTTGCCGTTCCTTTGACGCAACAGACAAGATGTTGAAGATAATCTACTACAGAGTAGTGTTTAATTAATCTTTGATTTGATTTTCTCAGCAGTTACTACTAAATAACTTCATTTACTGCCGTATGATTCAGATTTAGTAGTAGAGTTAATGAGGGTAGTTGATTAGTATGGTGCTTATGCAACATTAACATAGCACATGTTCTATTGCATTCCAAGTATACTTGAATATATGCACACATCAAGGGGGAGATCCTTGTATTAGTAGAGTTGCATCGCATGATTCATTAATTATTCCTATTATCACGCGCTAACCATATTGTCATCAATTCATCAAAAAGGGGAGGAGGGGGATTGAAAGTGCATTTATCCCTAATGGTACTCCCTCCGTTTTATCTACTCTGCATATTAGAGTTGACTGAGACCCTGTTTGTTTAAGAAGTCCTAGGACTTTTTTTAGTCCCAACTAAAAAGTCCCTAGTCCCTACTTGTTTGGTTCCAGGGACTAAACATGGACTAGAGGTTATTAAATGACATGCTAAAAGACCATGTTACCCCTAGTAATGAACTAATAGAGATAAGGTGCTATGCGGGGCAGGGGCAGCTGTTGAAAAAAATCCCCAAAAGACTCTCCCTCGGGGTCTTCTTTCTTTAGTCACAATGCCCACTTTTAGTTCCTAAAAGTCCCTCCTGTTTTGGTTTAGATGGGACTAAAAGAGACTTTTTTTAGTCCCGACACCAAAAAGTCCCTGTAAACAAACACCCTCTGAAATCAAACTTAATAAAGTTTGACCAAGTTTATAGAAAACAATACTATAGAAATTTACCATAACAAATCTATATGATGTGAAAGTACATTCAATAATAAATTTAATGTTATCGATTGTTTATTGTATATGTCAATATTTTTGCTTATAAACTTTGTCAAAGTTTACAAAGCTTGACTTTGACTAAAGCTAATACACGGACTAAATAAAAATGGAGGGAGTATTTTGGTGTGATGACAATGTGGTTAGTGAGACAAATGATGGTTACTAAGTTTACCTCAGGTCATTGGTCTCTCTAGGATGATTATATGAAGATGGTTGACCCCCACTTCAAGAAGGAAAAATGTGTGGTTTTCCGATGACTCGAGAGTTTTGTTTTGGTTTCTTTTGAGTCATATGACAGCCACACTATTACGAGGGAATCAGGGTGCCTGGATGAATGTGTGGGTTCATGCAAATCATATACACCAACCATCCTACACCCATCAAAGAAAATAGCCTCAAAACCCTCCCTTCTTTGTGCCATGGTCTACTCATGGGGGACAAGAAAATTTCTCTGGACATCCCATGCGCACGGGCATCCCGACCCTGTGCAAACGCGAACTCTCAGGACACCCTATGTGCATGGGGTCACTGACCCCCATGCCAACGTGGTCTAGGGTTTGGGTGACCCCATGCGCAGGGGCCATCAGGTGGGCAATGGTCACTTTGGAGGTGGGATATAAAGCCCCTTCTCCCACCTCCCACCCCTAACCCTAATGCCTTGAGCTTCTCCATCATTCCTAGTCCTCCAAAATCCCAATTACTCTCACCTTCCTCCACTAAAAATCCATCATATTTTGAGGATTAAAAGAGTAATACCGATCTACATCCCCACTAAACCAATTCGTGATCCCCGCTCGATTTCATAACTATTTCACCAACACTTGTTACTCTTGGAGATTTGGGGCTCCTAGGCTGTACGAATCAAGGCCTGGAAGCTTCCTTGCTTGTGGTGTGCATAGGAAAGTGTGTAAACGTTTGATGGTCGCCTTCAAGACCAACCCAAGTGATTTGAGACTCACCTATTAGGGGTGACTCAAAGGAGAATAAGGTGAGCCATTTGGTGGTGCTCCGGAGCTTTGGCTTCGGCACGTTTCCCATGAATATTAGCCCTCCCAAAAGACTATGAATTTTAGTATACATTAGAGCTTTGGCTTCGACATGTTTCCCACGAATATTAGCACTCCCAAAAGACTATGAATTTTAGGATAGATCCGCGTCCTCGGTTCACTCCTGGTTTATCCATTCCTGTCCCTTTTATGTGCTTTGTTTGCTTTGTTTGCTTCCTAATTAGCTTGTTGTCTTGTTTATCACTATACTAGCTTGCTTGCCATATAGATTGTTCTCACCATAGATTGCATATATATAGAGAACTTGCTTTATTTGCTCTGCCACTAAAAATTGGAATTCAAGCATAAACTTTATAGTTTCCTATTTGAAAGAGCATGGTGCCCCCAAGCTCAACGTCAACAAGCAACCCATGGCCTCCAACATAGGCGATCTCCTGTGGCTACACCTTCGCAAGGACCGCTTCCCCAACGAACGCAAGTCCAAACTTCTCCCTCGAGCCGACGGACCCTTCAAGGTGCTAGCACGCTACAACGACAACGCTTACAAGATTGAACTCCCACGAGACAAGTACAACGTGAGCGACATCTTCAACGTCAAAGACCTCTCGCCTTACCATGGCGATGAAGATTTTGATCCGAGGTCAGATCTTTCTCAAGGGAGGGGATATGATGCGGAGCATCCTTCCATCATCCTCATGGACTCTACACCGACACATCCAACCCCACGAGGACCCATGACAAGAGCTAGAGCACGTGCTTTGGAAACCGAGATGAACTCCTTCCTACTAGACTTGCATGTGGACACGAATGGAACATGGTTACTACCTCACCAAAATATTCTATGCCTCCTTAGGTATGAAGAGGAACATCACCAAGAAGCTCAGGAGCATCACCAAGGAGAAGGAGGACCGCCCCAAGGCCGTGCGAACCAAGGAGAAGGACAACGGCAGCAGCACAGGAGGTTCCAGGTGACCCCGTGCGCACGGGCCCCCGAGACCCCATGCCCACGAACTACATAGGAAGTTGACGCTGGAACACCCCGTGCGCACGGGCCCCCGAGACCCCGTGCCCACGAACTACATAGGAAGTTGACGCTGGAACACCCCGTGCGCATGGGCCCGTACCGTGCCCACGGGACCCCCGTGCGCACGGGCCCAACTTACCCCATGCGCACGGGCCTCCTAGGATGGCCGGCTGAGATTGCATCTTCGGCTCTTCTTCATCTCCTTCGACCCCAAGGCTATATATTCTGTACCTAGGACCATGCATGTTTAGGGTTAGCAAAGTATTAGATGAGATATTTGTGAGCTTTCCTCCTTCACCTTCCCTCTTGGTGGATCAAGACCCCCTAGGGAAGAATCCTTGTGAATTTCAAGACCTCCATAAGGAGAAGACTATCTTCAAGCCCCCATCTCCTTTGGATTTGGGATGTACTTTGCCATTGTATCTTACCTTTGATTGTGTTTGTGACTTGTGGATCTTGTGTTGTTATTCTAGTGGATGTGTAATCGGGATTTGTTGGAGTGATTTCCTCTTTATGTTCTTGTTGTTGCTCTCCTTTTCCCCCTCCAAGTGTGAAAAGGTCCATCCTAGGGTTCTACCCTACATCATCTTGGTATCATGAGCCATGTTGATTCACATCTTGGAGTCCCTACCTTCCACTTTCTAGCTTGATTTTGTTGTTTTTCGTCCTAATCCGAAAATCCCCACCAAAAATAGCCCCAAAAAATTTTCTTGCAATTTGTTGATCTTGTGAGATTTGGTTGTTTTGATCCACGAATTTGGTGTTTGGCAAGTGGATCTACCCCTCCATCTTCGTCCCCACTCGTCCACCGTTCGAATTTGGCCAAAAACTTGGAAATCACCACGAGATCCGAGCAGTTCGTCCGCTCACAGAGGACCCCGTGCACACGGGCCATCGGGACCCCGTGCACACTGGCCTCACTTACCCCGTGCGCACGGACTATCCAGGGAGTTTCGGCCATTTTCTATTTTTCTTCACTTTGTTTCCCCACCACCTCTTGTGTTCTTCCGCACCACTCCACGTGTTTGTTTGAGTTTTGGGTCGCGGTTTCTCTCATGTACTAAGGTGTTTTGTCTACTTAGGCGCGAGTTGGTATCATCATCATGGCCACCAATCATCGACCCAGACAACACATCGGCTTCGACAACATCACCTTCATTACTATCGTAAGCAAGGACGGTAACCTCAACGACGCCTTTGTGCTCCCTTGCCATTAACTTGATAGCTTCGAGCCCTTTTGCGTAGCTTACCCATCAAGACTAGCTTGTTGAGTATTGCCGGGCCATGCCTTAGTGCACCATATAGTGTTCCGTCCCTCCCGTGCATTTACTACTTGTTACCTCGTTGTGTGGCTCGTGTATCAAGCATCGTGGCATAGTCAAAAAAAGCTTTTAAGCAAAAGAGAAGAGAAGCAAAGAGCTTATAAGCAATAGCATCGAGCCTCCTAGCATACGTGCATCATCTTGGTCATCACATACATAAGCATACTTGGGATAGTGAGACGAGTGATTTCTCTATTAGGTTGGTGCACTAGCGTATCTAGCCCATTAGTGCAATCGAGCTAGCGTCTCTCTAGTATCCGTACGACAAGAGCTTTTCCCGTGGTTCGACATCTTCGAGCTCACCCCTTGGTTGTGCGGATCCCATTTATCTTTCATGTGTGTGTTCCTCGTGTTATCTTTGGAGGTTGATCTATTTGTCTTACTTGCCATTTGTGAATCTTCTCAACTTTATCAACATCTTGACTAACATTTGCTTGAATTATTTGTGCCTTTTCCTAACCAAGCTCCTCCATATACCATTTACTTGTAGGTGTGAGAAACAATTCCCGGTACCAATTCCCCTATTATAACATCACGTGGGATCGTACTTGTTACATTCACAATCTTCGGAAAAGGTAACTTTGTTTTTGTTCTCTCATTTTCCTACTCACCACCACTTTCATATGATGGACAGGCCAAGTTCTTATACCAACCCACTCTTCATCGAGCAAGACGACGACATGTCATCATTCGTCACCAAGAGCCACCTCTTTGGTGCACAACGAGCGCTACATCAAGAGCAACAAGCAATGAACGACTGCATCGACAACCTCGCCACCGACTTGCGACTCTCTGAGCAACGTACACGGGACTACTTCGACAACAAGCTCGACGCGCACAAGCAAGAGAACGATGCAAGAATGGACGAGATTCGCGCTTTGTTGGTGAACCGGACTCCTTCAACTTCTTCATATTCAAGATGGAGCCACTCAAGTCGACACTCCGACGACACCTTCTCCGGCTCAAGTACACCGTCTTCGAACACTCTTCGACGAGCCGTGTGTCAAGACTGTCAAGCATCTCGCAACCCGCTACACGACAAGCATTCACAAGAGCAAGTCGATGAGCAAGTACCTCATCCTCAATCAAACCAAGTCACGTTTGCTCAAGCTCAAGAACGACAACGACTACGGCGCCAAGAAGAAGAACGAGCGCGTCTACACCAAGAGGAACAAGACGCCAAGGCTCAACATCTTCAACAACAACAACGAGAAGCGCAAGCTCTTGAGGTGCAACGTGCCCTTCAAGAATCAAGTCGAGCTATCGCAAGCCGCAATCGCGAATGGCGCAATCAAGAGGAAGCCCTTCGAGAAGAAATCCAAGAGAGGAACTACCAACCACGTGTGCAGCATCAAGCTCCACCTCAACCTCAAGTCCAACAAGAGCAAGTTGATCATGGACTTCCTCCATGCCAAGAGCAATATGAGGATGATTACCCTCCACGTCAAGGGCGTCATCATCACCATCGCCAACAACACAATGAAGAGCAACGCTATGGCAAGCTTAAATTCACCATGCCCAAGTTCAATGGAAGCAATGATCCCGAAGAGTACCTATCATGGGCATTGAAGGTCGACAAAATATTTCATTTGCACAACTATGAGGAAGAGAAGAAGATCGCTATGGCATCACTTGAGTTCCAAGACTATGTGCTCATATGGTGGGAACAAGTCCTTGAGCGCCGACAAGCAAGAGGTGAACCTCCAATCACCACTTGGGCTCAAATGAAGGATGTCATGCGAGCACGTTTTGTGCCGACCTACTACAACCGCGATCTCTTCAAGAAGCTACAACTCCTCAAGCAAGGAACAAAGAGTGTTGAAGAATACTACAAGGAAATGGAGATAGCCATGATTCGAGCCAATATCAAGGAAGATGATGAGCAAACAATGGCACATTTCTTGAATGGACTCAATCATCCCATCAAGAAGATCGCCGACTTCCAACCCTACTCCAACCTCATTGAGCTCGTGCATCAAGCGACCAAGGCGGAACGTCAAGTGCAAGATGACTTCAAGTAAGCCAAGTACTCATCCAAGACATACGGCTTCTCCAACAACCAAGCTTCAACAACTCCTCCAACATCTACATCAACCAAGCCTTCTCCAAGCAACAACGACAAGCCAAGTTACAAGAAAACTTCATCAAGTTCAAGTCATCTTCCTCCTACTACAAGCAACTTCAAGCCGCGTGCTTCTTCATCTACTCCGACCGATGAGACCGTCAAGACGAGCTCCTTCAAGTGTTTCACTTGCGGCGGCCGAGGCCACAAGTCCTATGAATGCACAAACAAGCGCACCATGATCCTCAACGACGATGGCACCTACGACTCAATGAGTGAAGATGAAATGCAAGCCCTTGAGCAAGTGGCCATGCACCGACGCGTGAATGAGCATGACGATGATCGAGTCTTTTGTGATGAGGATTCGAGCCCCGCTCTCATTGTCTCCAAGGTCTTGACTCTTCAACATCAACAAGAAGAAGACCAACGATGTCATATCTTCCAAACTAAGGCTGGCATCGATGGGAGGTCCGTCAAGGTCATCATTGATGGAGGTACTTGCCACAACTTGGCAAGTGAAGAACTATGCTCCAAGCTTCAATTGGTCAAGAGGAAGCACCCGCACCCCTACAAGGTTCAATGGCTAAGTGACTCCGGCACTATACGAGTTGAGCATACGGTCCAAGTCTCCTTCAAAATTGGTGCATATGAGGACACTTTGGAGTGTGATGTAGTCCCAATGACTATTTGCCACCTCCTTCTTGGTCGACCATGGAAATTCGACCACGGTGTCATCCACAATGGACGTACCAATCACTGTAGCTTCAAGATGAAAGGGAAAGAGTATGTGCTATGACCTATGTCTCCTAGTCAAGTGATAGCCGACAAGCAAGCCACCCATCATGGAGAGAAGAGTGAGAAAGTGATCCAACCAAAAGTGAGTGAGAGCCACAAGCCAAACTTGAGCGCCACTTCGCCTAGAGAGAAAAACCTCATACTATTTGCCACAAAAAGTGAGATGAGAGAAGTGTGTGAGAACCCATCGAGTGTGATGCACTTTGTCCTTGTGTGCAAGGATGGAGAACCAAAAACTAACACCTCTCACGAGCTACCTTTAGTGTTTCAATCTCTTTTGCAGGAATTTCAAGATGTTTCCCCCATGAGCTACCTTCGGGTCTACCTCCTCTTCGAGGCATTGAGCATCGAATCGACCTCATCCCCGGAGTGCCACTTCCAAACAAAGCTCCATACTGTGTCAACCCTGAAGAAACTAAGGAGATCCAACAGCAAGTACAAAAACTCATCGACAATGGTCATGTACGTGAAAGCTTAAGCCCTTGTGCCGTTCCCGTTATACTTGTGCCTAAGCAAGATGGAAGTTTCTGCATGTGTTCCGATTGTAGACCTATAAATGCTATTACCATTCGCTATAAGCATCCCATTCCTTGCTTAGATGATATGCTAGATGAACTTAGCGGAGCCAACTTTTTCTCAAAAATTGATCTTAAAAGTGGCTATTATCAAATCCGCATACAAGAGGGTGATGAATGGAAAACTGCTTTCAAAGCCAAATTTGGCTTATATGAGTGGTTAGTTATGCCTATGGGTTTATCGGAGGCTCCCGGTACTTTCGTGCGTCTTATGAATTATGTGCTTTGACCTTACATTGGAGTCTTTGTTGTGGTTTACTTTGATGACATTCTTGTTTTTAGCAAATCCATGAAAGAGCATATTAATCTTGTTAGTGCCGTTTTGCAAACCCTTCACAAGGAACGTCTTTATGCCAACATGAAAAGGTGCATGTTTTGTGTTGACAAGCTAGTTTTCTTGGGTTTTGTTGTATCTTCCAAGGGTGTCCACGTTGATGAATCAAAAATTGAAGCAATTAAAACTTGGCCCCAACCCACCAATTTGCAACAAGTGCGTAGTTTCCTTGGTCTTGCGGGTTTTTATCGTCGCTTTGTGAAAGACTTTAGCACTATTGCCGCTCCTTTGCATGCTTTGAGTAAGAAGAATGCTCCTTTTGTTTGGGGATCTTTGCAATCCACCGCTTTTGATGAGCTCAATTCTTTGCTTACTCATGCACCGATTCTTGCTTTGCCCAACTTTGAGAAAACTTTTGAGGTTCATTGTGATGCTAGTGGTACCGAAATTGGCGGAGTTTTGATGCAAGAAAAATGAGCAATTGCATATTTCAGTGAAAAACTCTCCAGTGCTCAACTTAACTATCCCATATATGACAAAGAATTGTATGCTTTAGTGCGTGTGCTACATGTTTGGGAACATTATCTTAGACCTCATGAGTTTGTCATACATACATATCATGAAACGCTTAAGTACCTAAAAGGTTAAACTAAGTTGAACAAGCGTCATGCCAAATGGAGTCAATTTATTGAATCTTTCCCCTATGTGATCAAGTACATTAAGGGTAAGGAAAATGTAATTGCGGATGCACTTTCACACATATGCATGCTTGTCACTAAACTTGAGTTGAATGTTATTGGCTCTGAGCACATAAAAGACTTGTATGCTAATGATCCATATTTTGCTACTCATTATGCTAAATGCACATCTTGGGAACAATATTACATCAAGGATGGTTATCTTATGAGAGCTAATAAACTATGCATTCCCGAGTCTTCTCTCCGTTTGCTCCTTTTGCAAGAGGCTCATGGAGGCGGACTCATGGGACACTTTGGATGTGACAAGACATTCGCCACGCTCTCCTAGAACTACTTTTGGCCCAAGATGTTCCGCGACGTCTCACGCTTCACCACCCGATGCTCGACATGTTGCAAAGCTAAGTCTAAAGCTCAATCTGATGGTCTTTACATGCCTCTTCCTATTCCTTATCAACCTTGGGAAGACATTAGCATGGATTTTGTACTTGGTTTGCCTAGAACTCGAAATGGAAAGGATTCCGTGTTTGTTGTTGTGGACCAATTTTCTAAGATGGCACATTTCATTCCTTGCAACAAGATAGATGATGCTCCACACGTTGCAAATTTATTTTGTAGGGAAATCTTGGGCCTCCATGGAGTACCAAAGACAATCGTCTCTGACCGTGATGTCAAGTTCTTGAGTTACTTTTGGAAGACGCTATGCGCCAAGCTCGGAATCAAGCTCTTGTTCTCATCCGCATACCATCCTCAAACCGGCGGCCAAACGGAGGTGACAAACCGTACACTCTCCACTCTACTTCGCGTGTTGATCAAGAAGAACATCAAGGAGTGGGAGGAGTGTCTACCCATCGCCGAGTACACCTACAACCGTGCAACACATTCGACTACTGGCAAGTCCCCCTTTGAGGTCATCTACGGCTTCAACCCGTTGTCCCCATTGGACATTCTACCTCTTCCTCTACAAGAGCGCACCAACATGGATGCGAGTGCATGAGCAAGCTACATCAAGAAGATGCATGAGGATACAAGGAACACCATCGAGCGCCAAGTACAACGACTAGCGACCAAGCTCAACATCAACAAGTGTCATATTTCGGGTTCCGGCAGACCCTTGAGGTTCAAACTCTGGGGTGCGCATGAAGATCTTTCCCCTACCAACTCACGTCTCGAGGCCTCGCAAGGAATCTAGGCTAGAAAGAAGAACACACAGGGGACACGAGGTTTATACTGGTTCAGGCCACCATTGTGGTGTAATACCCTACTCCAGTGTGTGGTGTGGTGGATTGCTTCAGGGGTTGATGATGAACAATACAAAGGGAGAACAGCCTCGCGAGGGGCTGTTCTTGAGCTGGTGCGCTGAACTGCTTGGGTGCGTTCAGTCGCCTCTCTCTATCTCTCTCTCTAGTCTATGCGCAATATGGATCCCCCCTCTACTGTGGTGGCTAGTCCTATTTATAGAGGGAGGCCCTGGGCCTCTTCCCGAATAATGAGCGGGAAGGGCGCCAACAATTGGCCATTTTGAAGGGGAACATCTAGTACACTTATCCTGACTAAAGTTGGTCTTCGACTGCCAAAGGCTCTGGCGGTGACGCTGCCCTGGGCTCCACGATGACTTCCATCCTGCCGCTCTGCTGGTCTTGGTCTTGTTGCACCGAAACAGTAACCTTTGCCTGATGCCTTGGCCTGTGCTTGCCCCCTTTGCACCAAAGGGGAAACAAGGACACTGCACAGGCCGGCGCCCGCCTGGTCTCGATCGTCATAGCTTGCGTCATGGGCTCCTCGCGAGGTGCCCTGCCTTGATCTCTCCGCCTCCTCGCGAGCCTGCCTGATGAGGTTGCTCCTGAGGAAGCTCCTATCATCCGCCCCGCGAGGCTTGGCCCCTCGCGAGGGTCTTGAGCTTGAGCTGATGAAGCTGGGCTACACTGGGCCTTCGCTTGAGCCACGCCGCAGGCCGCAGGCAGGCAAGTCTGGGGACGCCCCTTCCCAGAACGCCGACAGTAGCCCCCGGGCCCAAGGCGCGCTCGGACTTGGCTTAGCAGAGAAGCGAAGGGGCAAGTGCGAAGCGCCACGGGCCCCAATAGCCTGCGGCCTTGGGCGCCACGTGGCGATTGATTGGACGTGGGCGCCTCCGCTTCCCCACGATGCCTCATTACGCGCCCGGCTAGGCGGACCCGTGGTTGCACATAGTTGTTCCCCTTTCGCTGCTCGCACGCTTCCTACCCTTCCTTCCTCCTCGAGCTCCAACCTCCGCCTCCAATCCGGCTCGAGCTGTCCCCTCTTTCCATCGCCATGGCGCCAACGAAGAAGGAAAAGGGAAAGAAGCCCGCGCCTACGCCCCGCTCGCCTCCGGTGGCGGCCCCCGCCGTTGATCGGTCAATCATACTCAATCCCGAAGCCTTGAACAAGGTCCGCTCTGCTCTTGCCTCCATCTTCAACGAGTGCGGTAGGACCACGGTCTGACCTGCGTCCCATGCCTCCTTTGATAGGGTCGTCACGGAGGTTCGATTCTTCGCCGATGCCCTGTGGGCGGGTCTGGTTCCCCCCTTTACCGCTTTCTTCAGTGCGGTGCTCTCCCATTTTCAGATCCACATGATGCACTTGGGGCCTGTGTCCATTACCCTCCTGGCTGTTTTCGCCTTTGTTTGTGAGGCAATGGTGGGCATCCCTCCTTCCGTTGCCCTCCTACGCCACTTCTTCTCTTTGCGCCTGAGCGACCCCACTCAATGCTCGGGGTGTGTGAGCTTCCTCGCCGTGCAGGAGACGACTGCTTCAGGGATCGATTTCGGCCTTCCTCCTCCTGAGGCCAGGTTCAGAGAGCGGTGGTTGTATGTGGATGTCGGGGTGCCCAGTGTTGGGGAACGTAGTAATTTAAAAAAATTCCTACGCACACGCAAGATCATGGTGATGGCATAGCAACGAGAGGGGAGAGTATAGTCCACGTACCCTCGTAGACCGTAAGCGGAAGCGTTATGACAACGCGGTTGATGTAGTCGTACGTCTTCACGATCCGACCGATCCAATTACCGAACGTACGGCACCTCCGTGTTCAGCACACGTTCAGCTCGATGACGATCTCCGGCCTCCGATCCAGCCGAGCTCCGGAGATGAGTTCCGTCAGCACGACGGCGTGGTGACGATGATGATGTGTTACCGGCGCAGGGCTTCGCCTAAACTCTGCGACGATATGACCGAGGTGGAATATGGTGGAGGGGGGCACCGCACACGGCTAAGGAACGATCCGTAGATCAACTTGTGTGTCATGGGGTGCCCCCTTGCCCCCGTATATAAAGGAGCAAGGGAGGAGGAGGCCGGCCCTAGGAGGAGGGCGCGCCAAGGGAGTCCTACTCCCACCGGGAGTAGGATTCTTTCTTTCCTAGTCCAACTAGGAGAAGGGGGGAAAGAAGGGAAGTGGAGAAGGAAGGGAGAGGGGGGCCGCGCCCCAAACCCTTTGTCCAATTCGGACTGGGCTTGGGAGGGGCGCGCGCCACCTACTGGCTCCTTCCCACTAAAGCCCATTAAGGCCCAATACTCTTCCCCGTATTCCCGTAACTCCCCGGTACCCCGAAAAATACCCGAATCACTCGGAACCTTTCCGAACTCCGAATATAGTCGTCCAATATATCGATCTTTACGTCTCGACCATTTCGAGACTCCTCGTCATGTCCCCGATCTCATCCGGGACTCCGAACTCCTTCGGTACATCAAAACTCATAAACTCATAATAAAACTGTCATCGAAACCTTAAGCGTGCGGACCCTACGGGTTCGAGAACTATGTAGACATGACCTAGAACTATTCTCGGTCAATAACCAATAGCGGAACCTGGATGCCCATATTGGTTCGTACATATTCTACGAAGATCTTTATCGGTCAAACCGCATAACAACATACGTTGTTCCCTTTGTCATCGGTATGTTACTTGCCCGAGATTTGATCGTCGGTATCCAATACCTAGTTCAATCTCGTTACCGGCAAGTCTCTTTACTCGTTCTGTAATGCATCATCCCGTAACCAACTCATTGGTCACATTGCTTGCAAGGCTTATAATGATGTGCATTACCGAGAGGGCCCAGAGATACCTCTCCGACGATCAGAGTGACAAAACCTAATCTCGAAATACGCCAACTCAACATGTACTTTCGGAGACACCTGTAGTACTCCTCTGTAATCACCCAGTTACGTTGTGACGTTTGGTAGTACCCAAAGTGTTCCTCCGGTAAACGGGAGTTGCATAATTCTCATAGTTACAGGAACATGTATAAGTCATGAAGAAAGCAATAGTAGTATACTAAACGATCAAGTGCTAGGCTAACGGAATGGGTCATGTCAATCCCATCATTCTCTTAATAATGTGATCCCGTTAATAAAATGACAACTCTTTTGTCCACGGCTAGGAAACATAACCATCTTTGATAAACGAGCTAGTCAAGTAGAGGCATACTAGTGACACTATGTTTGTCTATGTATTCACACATGTATTATGTTTCCGGTTAATACAATTCTAGCATGAATAATAAACATTTATCATGAAATAAGGAAATAAATAATAACTTTATTATTGCCTCTAGGGTATATTTCCTTCAGTCTCCCACTTGCACTAGAGTCAATAATCTAGTTCACATCACCATGTGATTTAACATCAATATTCATATCTGTATATGATTAACACCCATAGTTCACATCTTCATGTGACCAACACTCAAAGGGTTTACTAGAGTCAATAATCTAGTTCACATCGCTATGTGATTAACACCCAAAGAGTACTAAGGTGTGATCATGTTGTGCTCGTGAGAGAATCTTAGTCAACGGATCTGTCATATTTAGAGCCGTATGTATTTTGCAAATATTCTATGTCTACAATGCTCTGCACGGAGCTACTCTAGCTAATTGCTCCCACTTTCAATATGTATCCAGATTGAGACTTAGAGTCATCTGGATCAGTGTAAAAGCTTGCACCGATGTAACTCTTTACGATGGGCTCTTTTATCACCTCCATAATCGAGAAATATTTCCTTAGTCCTCACTAAGGATATTCTTGACCAATGTCTAGTGATCTACTCCTAAATCACTATTGTACTCCCTTGCAAAATTCAGAGGAAGGTATACAATAGGTCTGGTACATAGCATAGCATACTTTATAGAACCTATGACTGAGGCATAGGGAATGACTTTTCATTCTCTTTCTATTTTCTGCCATGGTCGGGTCTTGAGTCTTACTCAACTTCATACCTTTGCATCACAGGCAAGATCTCCTTTTTGACTGTTCTATTTTGAACTATTTCAAAAATTTATCAAGGTATGTATACATTGAAAAAATCTTATCAAGCGTCTTGATCTATCTATATAGATCTTGATGCTCAATGTGTAAGCAGCTTCACCGAGGTCTTGCTTTGAAAAACTCTTTTCAAGTATCCTTTATGCTTTGCAGAATAATTCTACATTATTTCCGATCAACAATATGTCATTCGCATATACTTATCAGAAATGCTGTAGTGCTCCCACTCACTTTCTTGTAAATACAGGCTTCACCGCAAGTCTATATAAAACTATATGCTTTGATCAACTCATCAAAGCGTATATTCCAGCTCCGAGATGCTTGCACCAGTCCATAGATGGATCGCTGGAGCTTGCACATTTTGTTAACACCTTTAGGATTGACAAAACCTTCTGGTTGCATCATATACAACTCTTCTTTAAATCCATTAAGGAATGTAGTTTTGTTTATCCATTTGCCAGATTTCTTAAAAATGCGGCAATTGCTAACATGATTTGGACAGACTTAAGCATCGCTACGAGTGAGAAAATTTCATCGTAGTCAACACCTTGAACTTTGTCAAAAACCTTTTCGACAAGTCTAGCTTTGTAGATAGTAACACTACTATCAACGTCCGTCTTCCTCTTGAAGATCCATTTATTTTCTATGGTTTGCCGATCATCGGGCAAATCCATCAAAGTCCATACTTTGGTCTCATACATGGATCATATCTCAGATTTCATGGCCTCAAACCATTTTGCGGAATCTGGGCTCATCATCGCTTCCTCATAGTTCGTAGGTTTGTCATGGTCAAGTAACACGACCTCCAGAACAGGATTACCATACTACTCTGGTGCGGACTATACTTTGGAAGACCTACGAGGTTTTGTAGTAACTTGATCTGAAGTTTCATGATCATCATCATTAGCTTCCTCACTAATTGGTGTAGGAATCACTGGAACTGATTTCCGTGATGAACTACTTTCCAATTCGGGAGAAGGTACAAATTACCTTATCAAGCTCTACTTTCCTCCCACTCACTTCTTTCGAGAGAAACTCCTTCTCTAGAAAGGATCCATTTTTAGCAACGAATATCTTGCCTTCGGATCTGTGATAGAAGGTGTACCCAACAATTTCCTTTGGGTATTCTATGAAGACGCATTTCTCCGATTTGGGTTCGAGCTTATCAGGATGAAACTTTTTCACATAAGTATCGCAGCCCCAAACTTTAAGAAACGATAACTTGGGTTTCTTGCTAAACCACAGTTCATATGTTGTCATCTCAACGGATTTAGATGGTGCCCTTTTAATGTGAATGCAGCTATCTCTAATGCATAACACCAAAAAAATATTGGTAAATCAGTAAGAGACATCATAGTTCGCACCATATCCAATAAAGTGCGGTTATGATGTTCGGACACACCATAACGTTGTGGTGTTCCAGGTGGCGTGAGCTGTGAAACTATTCCACATTGTTTTAATTGAAGACCAAACTCGTAACTCAAATATTCGCCTCCGTGATCAGATCGCAGAAACTTTATTTTCTTATTACAATGATTTTTCCACTTCACTCTGAAATTCTTTGAACCTTTCAACTATTTCAGACTTATGTTTCATCAAGTAGGTATACCCATATCTGCTCAAATCATCTTGTGAAGGTCAGAAAATAACGATACTTGCCACGAGCCTTCATACTCATTGGTCTGCATACATCAGTATGTATTATTTCCAACAAGTCAGTAGCTCGTTCCATTGTTCCGAAGAACGGAGTTTTAGTCATCTTGCCCAAAAGGCACGGTTCGCAAGCATCAAATGATTCATAACCAAGTGATTCCGAAAATCCATCTTTATGGAGTTTCTTCATGCGCTTTACACCGATATGACCCAAACGGCAGTGCCACAAATAAGTTGCACTATAATTATTAACTTTGCATCTTTTGGCATCAATATTATGAATATGTGTATCACTACGATCGAGATCCAACAAACTATTTTCATTGGGTGTATAACCAACGAAGGTCTTATTCATGTAAACAGAATAACAATTATTCTTTAACTTCAAATGAATAACCGTATCGCAATAAACATGATCAAATCATAGTCATGCTCAACGCAAACGCCAAATAACATTTATTTAGGTTTAACACTAATCCCGAAAGTATAGGGAGTGTGTGATGATGATCATATCAATCTTGGAACTACTTCCAATATTCATCGTCACTTCCCCTTCAACTAGTCTCTGTTTATTCTGTAACTCCTGTTTCGAATTACTAATCTTAGCAACCGAACAAGTATCAAAAACTCAGGGGCTACTATAAACACTAGTAAGGCACACATCAATAACCTGTATATCAAATATACCCTTGTTCACTTTTCCATCCTTCTTATCCACCAAATATTCAGGGCATTTCTGCTTCCAGTGACCATTTCCTTTGCAGTGTAAGCACTCAGTTTCAGGCTTTGGCCAACTTTGGGCTTCTTCGTGGAAGTGACAACTTGCTTGTCATTCTACTTGAAGTTCCCCTTTCTTTCCCTTTGCCCTTTTCTTGAAACTAGTGGTCTTGTCAATCATCAACACTTGATGCTCTTTCTTGATTTCTACCTTCATCGATTTCAACATCACGAAGAGCTCGGGAATCGTTTTCGTCATCCCTTGCATACTATAGTTCATCACGAAGTTCTAGTAACTTAGTGATAGTGACTAGAGAATTCTGTCAATCACTATCTTATCTGGAAGATTAACTCCCACTTGATTCAAGCGATTGAAGTACCCAGACAGTCTGAGCACATGCTCACTAGTTGAGCGATTCTCCTCCATCTTTTAGCTATAGAACTTGTTGGAGACTTCATATCTCTCAACTCGGGTATTTGCTGGAAATATTAACTTCAACTCCTGGAACATCTCATATGGTCCATGACGTTCAAAACGTCTTTGAAGTCCCGATTCTAAGCCGTTAAGCATGGTGCACTAAACTATCAAATAGTCATCATTTTGAGCTAGCCAGACGTTCATAACTTCTGCATCTGCTTCTGCAATAGGTCTGTCACCTAGCGGTGCATTAAGGACATAATTCTTCTGTGCAGCAATGAGGATAAACCTCAGATCACGGATCGAATCCGCATTATTGCTACTAACATTTTTCAACACAATTTTCTCTAGGAACATATCAAAATAAACATATGAAAGCAACAACGCAAGCTATTGATCTACAACATAATTTGCAAAATACTACCAGGACTAAGTTCATGATAAATTTAAGTTCAATTAATCATATTACTTAAGAACTCCCACTTAGATAGACATCTCTCTAGTCATCTAAGTGATCACGTGATCCAAATCAACTAAACCATAACCGATCATCACGTGAGATGGAGTAGTTTTCAATGGTGAACATCACTATGTTGATCATATCTACTATATGATTCACGCTCGACCTTTCGGTCTCCGTGTTCCGAGGCCATATCTGCATATGCTAGGCTCGTCAAGTTTAACCTGAGTATTCCGCGTGTGCAAAACTGGCTTGCACCCGTTGTAGATGGACGTAGAGCTTATCACACCCGATCATCACGTGGTGCCTCGGCACGACGAACTTTGGCAACGGTGCATACTCAGGGAGAACACTTCTTGATAATTTTAGTGAGAGATCATCTTAAAATGCTACCGTTAATCAAAGCAAGATAAGATGCATAAAGGATAAACATCACATGCAATCAATATAAGTGATATGATATGGCCATCATCATCTTGTGCTTGTGATCTCCATCTCCGAAGCACCTTCGTGATCACCATCGTCACCGGTGCGACACCTTGATCTCCATCATAGCATCGTTGTCGTTTACGCCATCTATTGCTTCTACGACTATCGCTACCGCTTAGTGATAAAGTAAAGCAATTACAAGGCGTTTGCATTTCATACAATAAAGCGACAACCATATGGCTCCTGCCAGTTGCCGATAACTTCGGTTACAAAACATGATCATCTCATACAATAAAATATAGCATCACGTCTTGACCATATCACATCACAACATGCCCTGCAAAAACAAGTTAGACGTCCTCTACTTTGTTGTTGCAAATTTTACGTGGCTGCTACGGGCTTAGCAAGAACCATTCTTACCTACGCATCAAAAACCACAACGATAGTTCGTCAAGTTGGTGCTGTTTTAACCTTCGCAAGGACCGGGCGTAGCCACACTCGATTCAGCTAAAGTGAGAGAGACAGACACCCGCCAGCCACCTTTAAGCACGAGTGCTCGTAACGGTGAAACCAGTCTCGCGTAAGTGTACGCGTAATGTCGGTCCGGGCCGCTTCATCTCACAATACCGCCGAACCAAAGTATGACATGCTGGTAAGCAGTATGACTTGTATCGCCCACAACTCACTTGTGTTCTACTCGTGCATATAACATCAACGCATAAAACCTAGGCTCGGATGCCACTGTTGGGGAACGTAGTAATTTAAATTTTTTCCTATGCACACGCAAGATCATGGTGATGGCATAGCAACGAGAGGGGAGAGTATAGTCCATGTACCCTCGTAGACCGTAAGCGGAAGCGTTATGACAACGCGGTTGATGTAGTCGTACGTCTTCACGATCCGACCGATCCAAGTACCGAACGTACGGCACCTCCGAGTTCAGCACACGTTCAGCTCGATGACGATCTCCGGCCTCCGATCCAGCCGAGCTCCGGAGATGAGTTTCGTCAGCACGACGGCGTGGTGACGATGATGATGTGTTACTGGCGCAGGGCTTCGCCTAAACTCTGCGACGATATGACCGAGGTGGAATATGATGGAGGGGGGCACCGCACACGGCTAAGGAAGGATCCGTAGATCAACTTGTGTGTCATGGGGTGCCCCCCTGCCCCCGTATATAAAGGAGCAAGGGAGGAGGAGGCCGGCCCTAGGAGGAGGGCGCGCCAAGGGAGTCCTACTCCCACCGGGAGTAGGATTCTTTCTTTCCTAGTCCAACTAGGAGAAGGGGGGAAAGAAGGGAAGTGGAGAAGGAAGGGAGAGGGGGGCCGCGCGCCACCTCCTGGCTCCTTCCCACTAAAGCCCATTAAGGCCCAATACTCTTCCCCGTATTCCCGTAACTCCCCGGTACCCCGAAAAATACCCGAATCACTCGGAACCTTTCCGAACTCCGAATATAGTCGTCCAATATATCGATCTTTACGTCTCGACCATTTCGAGACTCCTCGTCATGTCCCCGATCTCATCCGGGACTCCGATCTCCTTCGGTACATCAAAACTCATAAACTCATAATAAAACTGTCATCGAAACCTTAAGCGTGCGGACCCTACGGGTTCGAGAACTATGTAGACATGACCTAGAACTATTCTCGGTCAATAACCAATAGCGGAACCTGGATGCCCATATTGGTTCCTACATATTCTACGAAGATCTTTATCGGTCAAACCGCATAACAACATACGTTGTTCCCTTTATCATCGGTATGTTACTTGCCCGAGATTTGATCGTCGGTATCCAATACCTAGTTCAATCTCATTACCGGCAACTCTCTTTACTCGTTCTGTAATGCATCATCCCGTAACCAACTCATTGGTCACATTGCTTGCAAGGCTTATAATGATGTGCATTACCGAGAGGGCCCAGAGATACCTCTCCGACGATCGGAGTGACAAAACCTAATCTCGAAATACGCCAACTCAACATGTACCTTCGGAGACACCTGTAGTACTCCTTTGTAATCACCCAGTTACGTTGTGGCGTTTGGTAGTACCCAAAGTGTTCCTCCGGTAAACGGGAGTTGCATAATTCTCATAGTTACAGGAACATGTATAAGTCATGAAGAAAGCAATAGCAGTATACTAAATGATCAAGTGCTAGGCTAACGGAATGGGTCATGTCAATCCCATCATTCTCTTAATAATGTGATCCCGTTAATCAAATGACAACTCTTTTGTCCACGGCTAGGAAACATAACCATCTTTGATAAACGAGCTAGTCAAGTAGAGGCATACTAGTGACACTATGTTTGTCTATGTATTCACACATGTATTATGTTTCCGGTTAATACAATTCTAGCATGAATAATAAACATTTATCATGAAATAAGGAAATAAATAATAACTTTATTATTGCCTCTAGGGTATATTTCCTTCACCCAGCCCCCTGCTCTCGCACCCAACCTTGCCTGCCGTTCCCAACTCAGGCTGGGATCATGAGACGCTCGTGAGCCCCCGGCTCGCCTTCGTCTGGCGCCGCTTCCAGAGTTTGAGGGCGCTCGACGTGACGGCGCCCAAGGTGGTGAAGGAGTTCCTCCAACATCGCATTGCTCCTCTCCAGCGCCACTCTCGCCGGATGTGGGACTTTACGAGGCACAAAGACCGCATGCGGCTTCAGGAGGAGGACCTGGCGCCGGAAGTGATGCGGACGGTGCTCAAGGTCCTAACTGGCAACCATTCCCCAGGCAGCCTTCGACACGATGCTGCCCTCTTATATCTTTGCTCGGGTAGGGCTGATTTTGTGAGGCAAATGCCCAGCTTTGACGAGTGGGGGCTACGCCCGGCTGGCCTCACGAGGCCCCGCGAGAACCCAGTCCCTGTGGTTGCTCTTCCGGTCGCCCAAAGCAGCTCTGTCTCAGGCGATGGAGTGGGGAGACGAGAACCGCTGGGAGCTGAAGGGGCTGATGTTGAGCCCCGAAGGCGGCATCTCCCGAAGCCCGTCCTGGAGCAGTGGCAGGCGAGGAGTTGCGGCTTACGGCTCCCGAGGCTGGGGCTTCCGTGGCCCCGGCCGTTCCTCATGAGGCGGCGCCTAGTGGCGTCCCCCAGGCCGGTCCCCTTGGCGTTGATCACCTTGACGCCTCTTCCATGCCACAGACCGACCCCTGCGCTGAGCGCTTAGGCCCGTTCCGTGTAGACTTCGAGGCCCTTCGCAAGAGGAAGGAGGCCTTAGGCGCCGACGATCGCCCTTGCCGCCTGTTGAAGCGCAGGAAGTACTTTGCTGTGGACGAGTAAGTCCTCTTCTCTCTCTGCTCATTTACCTTACTATCCCTGCAGCTAATTGTGGCCTTTCCGGGCCCGTCCTACCGAATTCGCTGAGTCGGCCCCGGAGCCGTCCCCCCAAGCTTTGTCTTCTACGCTGGCCTTGGGCGCGCCGAGCTCGAGCAGCGCCCCCGCCGCTGGACCGGTCAGAGAAGTAGTCCCTTCCACTAGGCACCTCGAGCCTGCGCGCCTGCTGTTCTCCCTTCACGAGTCCTCCTGGGGCACAGCCGGCTTGCCGCGCGTTCCTCCTCTGATCGTGGATGGTGACTGGCTGAAGTCGGTCTTCAGTTCCTCCTCTGGGGATGGACCGGCGCCAGGCTGGATTCCTGGAGAGGTCCATCCGGCGATTGCTGGGGCGCCAGCCCCTAGTCCTGCGCCGGGAGGGGGCATGCCGCCGCGGGGCCCTCCGCATACACCAGTAGCAGAGGGTGACGCGGGAGATGTGCTCAGGCGCGCTCGGGAGCATCGCGCCCTTCGTCAAGAGTTCCTCTAGGGGGCGGCAGATGCGGTGAGCCAGATCGGTGCGGAGCTTGCTGGCGAGGATGCACGCCTTGTGGCCGAAGGCCTGCGCCTCACTGAGAAGAGGCGCAAGCTGAAGGTAGCCGTTGCCCTTGCGCGTCACCAGCGTGACCTTGATAACGCGAAGGCTGAAGCGTCGCTGGCGGCCTCGCAAGATGCCTGCTCCCAGGCCGTCGAGGAGGCCCGGGAAGCAGACTGACGGTGCAGGGATGCGGAGGAGCGCGCGTGGGAGCTCCAAGCCTGGAGCAGCTCTCTAGAGCAGCAAGTGGAACTGCGCCAGGCGGCCCTTGTGTCGCTGAAGGAGGCTTCCGTCGACCAGGAAGAGCTCCTGAAGCGCGAGGAGGCGCTGAAGCTGGAGGCCACCGAGCGCAATCTTGACCTTGAACGGTTGGAAACAAGGGAGCGCCTGGTGACGCAGGCGGAGGATGACGTCGCCGCACGGGAAGCCCGAGCCCAAGAAGAAGTCGACCACCGCGTGGCGGTAGCTCGCTCGGATCTTGAGCGCGAATATGAAGTGAGGCTGGAGCTGATCAGGGCCGAAGCTGAGGGTAGGACCGCGTCCCTCAGGGCCAAGCTGGCTGAAGTGACGCGGAGTGCGGACTCCTCCACAACCGCCCTCGGCGCAGCACAGGCGGAGCTGGCCTCTTCCCGCGCCGAGCTGCTCCTTCTCCAACAGCGGGTCGATGGCGTCGAGGCCGTCGCGCGGTGGAATGAGGATGGGATCCGTCAGCGGCAGACTCTGGAGCATGAGCATGCCCCCATGCTCCAGACGCTCAGGGAAAGGGCCAATGCGGCCCTGGACAACATTTGCGAGGCGGCTGTTGCTGAGCCTCGTGTGATCTACTACGCTGGCAACATCCAGTTCTTCACGGATGTGGTGACACAGCTGGAGACCCGCTCCAACAGGGCCTGTTGGCTTGTCGAGGAGAGGAGCCGAGCCTTGCTTGGGCGTGCCTTCTCCTGTGTCTTCAGCTATCTGCAGGACAGAGATCCCGACTTCGATTTTGACGCCGCCATCGCCCTGGTGCCTGTAGCCATTCTGGGCGACCTGGCGCAATGGGTGGAAGACAACGTGGACGCCCTCGTCCGGGCCTTCGGATCTGATGACGACGGCGTGATCGTGGCCGCCGATGAAGGTGGCGTTGTGGACGAGCCCAGCGTTGACGGAGGTGGTGGCGGTGGCGGTGATGATGTCAGTGACGCCAGCGACGTCTCCGGAGGCGCCCCGGAGGACGCGGTGAGTGACATGTCCGACTGATCACATGTCACCGCTATTTTTTTTTACCCTGCATGAAGGAGATTCGGGCTCGGCCCTGAAGACTGTAAGAGCATTTTGGGAGGGGGAGCCCCTCATGTAAAGGTTTGCGATCAATATCCTTGTAAGTATAACACCGCGTGTGAGCTTATGCCGGGCTACTGGCCTAGCGATGTGTCAGTTGACTGGTTTACCTTTTGACCCTGACGAGTCCTGAGAGGGCCCGTGGGGGCCGCAGCGCCTCAAGCGTCTTTCGGGCGATCCCATTAATCCTGCGATGCGAGCCTCCGGAGAGGGTGCGGCGACAGCGGTCCGGATTGTAGACGTGCTTGGCCTGGCCCGGCTCGTGAGGGGCTCACAAGGGGAGGCAGCTGACGCTAACTTTGGACGCAAAGCCGAAACCAGAACATGAGAGATTGCTCGAACGAGACTAAACACCCCTCCCCCATACACATGCAAGTCTCAATCTCAAATCCAACTTAAACTCGAATCGAAGAACCTTGACAACAGAGGAAAAGGCAAAAGGCAAAAAGCCGCGTCCGACACCTAGTCTGGTCTTCGACGTCTTCTCACCAGCGCGGAGCTAAGTGCTGCCACTGGGCATGGGCGGGAGCCCCCGAGGCCCGAGGGAGGCTCTCCGGAGACTCCGGGGCGTGTACAGCCCCACTCATTATTACGTGAGAGTGTCATGGGCGGCGAGCTTCACAGGCACTGGGCCTTCTTCACAGGTACCGGCCTTGCTTCATATCACCAGACGAGGGCCCCACGTTGCGCCACACTCTACCACCATTGACGGCGGCCGGAGACCAAGGACGTCGCCAATGGGGTAGAGCGGTCGCCAGCGGTTCCCCCGACGACCACAGGTCCTCTGCCGGGGGCAGGCCCTGAGGCACCTCCCCGGCAGAGGGCCTACCTCCTGAGAACGCCTTGCGCCGAGTGCCGCGGGGACGAACCTGGATCTCGGCCCCTCTCCTACAGCCCCAGTGCCCTCCTCCCGAGGGGTAAGAGGCTGCAGCATTGGGGCAGCCATCTGCTGCGGTGACCTGTACCTCCTGCGACCCATGGTTAGCATAAGCTTGCTCCTGAGGAATCAGTGGTACTCAATAGTTGCTGCCACCGGTGCGGTCGTCGAGGCCCTCTTGTGGTTCCTGAAAGAGCTCAGCTTCTGGTGTCTCCTCGCTCTAGCCTGGCCCGAGGAACGAGCCATGGTCTTCTTCCAGTGCGCACTCTCATCCACCATATGGGGCACATAAGCTTCTGGGGCAACTGCCTCATGGGCCTCGCCATAGTGCCCTATGCGCCACGCAGTCTGGCTCAGAGCACTGTCTTGAGGGTGGTGGCGTGGTGGCCCACCGAGGCGGAAGGCCGCGGCGTGCACTCCTTCGCCGGCCAGAGATGGGGCCGACGCGACTTGTCGCCCGGTGCTGACGGCCGGGTTGGCGTTGAGTAGGCCCTGGAGTCCGCTCAGAGTTGCGTGGGCACGTATGGGGCCGCCATACGTCCCGCCCTGGATCTGGGCTGGTAGCTGGACGCATAAAGGAGGTGCTCCCGAGGCGGCAGCGTCCAGGAGCTCGGCTACTCGCTCTAACAACACATCGCGGCTGCCCTCCAGCAGCCGGCACCTTAGCAGCTCTCGAGCCACCATGAGCGCGGCCCTGGAGTTCGTATGCTCCCGTCGGGTGTGCGGCGCTGTGGCTACGGCGTGGCTTGAGGCTCTTGCTGCTGACCGCACCTGCCGTGGTGTGAGGGCAGGCGGCGTTTGGCCGCGTTGCCCGCGCCCTGCAGCGCCCTGCGGAGCGCGAGCTGCCTGAGGCGCAAGATTGAGGTCGCCCTGGGCCGGCGGCACGGCGTGGGCGGGCCACGCCGCCCAGCGGTCGGTGTTGGCATTCGGGTTGCTCGACATCAGAATGGCGAGCCGACGGAACGCGAGGCGGCGGAAGAAGGATTCCGGCGCACCCCTACCTGGCGCGCCAAATGTCGGATTTCGGGTTCCGGCAGACCCTTGAGGTTCGAACTCTGGGGTGCGCACGAAGATCTTTCCCCTACCAACTCACGTCTCGAGGCCTCACAAAGAATCTAGGCTAGAAAGAAGAACACACAGGGACACGAGGTTTATACTGGTTCAGGCCACCATTGTGGTGTAATACCCTAGTCCAATGTATGGTGTGGTGGATTGCCTCAGGGGCTGATGATGAACAATACAAAGGGAGAACAACCTCGCGAGGGGCTGTTCTTGAGCTGGTGTGCTGAACTGCTTGGGTGAGTTCAGTCGCCTCTCTCTCTCTCTCTCTCTCTCTCTCTCTCTCTCTAGTCTATGCGCAATCTGGATCCCCCCTCTACTATGGTGGCTAGTCCTATTTTTAGAGGGAGGCCCTGGGCCTCTTCCCAAATAATGAGCGGGAAGGGCGCCAACAATTGGCCATTTTGAAGGGGAACATCTAGTACGCTTATCCTGACTAAAGTTGGTCTTCGACTGCCAAAGACTCTGGTGGTGACACCGCCCTGGGCTCCACGATGACTTCCATCCAGCCGCTCTGCTGGTCTTGGTCTTGTTGCACCAAAACGGTAACCTTTGCCTGATGCCTTGGCCTGTGCTTGCCCCCTTTGCACCAAAGGGGAAACAAGGACACTGCATAGGCCGGCACCCGCCTGGCGTCCGCCTGGTCTCGATCGTCATGCTTGCATCACGGGCTCCTCGCGAGGTGTCCTGCCTTGATCTCTCTGCCTCCTCGCGAGCCTGCCTGATGAGGTTGCTATTGAGGAAGCTTCCTGTCGTCCGCCCCGCGAGGCTTGGCCCCTCGTGAGGGTCTTGAGCTTGAGCTGATGAAGCTGGTCTGCACTGGGCCTTCGCTTGAGCCTCGCCACAGGCCGCAGGCAGGCAAGTCTGGGGACCCCCGTTCCTAGAACGCCGACAACAAGCAACCCATGATCTTCAACATAGGCGATCTCGTGTGGCTACACCTTCGCAAGGACCACTTCCCCAACGAACGCAAGTACAAACTTCTCCCTCGAGCCGACGAACCCTTCAAGGTGCTAGCACACTACAACGACAACGCTTACAAGATTGAACTCCCACGAGACAAGTACAACGTGAGCGACATCTTCAAGGTCAAAGACCTCTCGCCTTACCATGGTGATGAAGATTTTGATCCGAGGTCGGATCTTTCTCAAGGGAGGGGAGATGATGCGGAGGATCCTTCCATCATCCCCATGGACTCTACACTAACACATCCAACCCCACGAGGACCCATGACAAGAGCTTGAGCACGTGCTTTGGAAACCGAGGTGAACTCCTTCCTACTAGACCTGCATGTGGACAAGAATGGAGCATGGTTACTACCTCACCAAATATGCTATGCCTCCTTAGGTATGAAGAGGAACATCACCAAGAAACTCAGGAGCAACACCAAGGAGAAGAAGGACCACCCTAAGGTCGTGCGAACCATGGAGAAGGACAACAGCAGCAGCATAGGAGGTTCCAGGTGACCCCATGCGCACGGGCCCCCGAGACCCCGTGCCCACGGACTACACAGGAAGTTGACGCTGGAACACCCCGTGCGCATGGGCCCGTACCGTGCCCATGGGACCCTCGTGCGCACGGGCCCAACTTACCCCGTGTGCACGGGCCTCCCAGGATGGCCGGCTGAGATTGCATCTTCGGCTCCTCTTCATCTCCTTCGACCCCAAGGCTATATATTTCGTACCTAGGACTATGTTTAGGGTTAGCAAAGTATTAGATGAGATATTTGTGAGCTTTGCTCCTTCAACTTCCCTCTTGGTGGATCAAGACCCCCTAGGGAGGAATCCTTGTGGATTTCAAGACCACCATAAGGAGAAGACTATCTTCAAGCCCCCATCTCCTTTGGATTTGGGTGAACTTTGCCATTGTATCTTTCCTTTGACTGTGTTTGTGACTTGTGGATCTTGTGTTGTTATTCTAGTGGATGTGTAATCGGGAATTGTTGGAGTGATTTCCTCTTTGTGTTCTTGTTGTTGCTCTCCTTTCCCCCCTCCAAGTGTGAAAAGATCCATCCTAGGGTTCTACCCTACATCAAGACCCATCCATTAGCTTAGCATAATGATCGTTCGGTTTTATTGCTGTTGCTTTCTTTGTGTCAAATATATATTCCTCCGACTATGAGATTATGCAACTCCCGGATACCGGAGGAATGCCTTATGTGCTATCAAACGTCACAACATAACTGGGTGATTATAAAGATGCTCTATAGGTATCTCCGAAGGTGTTTGTTGGGTTGGCATAGATCGAGATTAGGATTTGTCACTCCGAGTATCGGAGAGGTATCTCTGGGCCGTCTCGGTAATGCACATCATATGAAGCCTTGCAAGCAATGTGACTAACGAGTTAGTTACGGGATGATGCACTACGGAACGAGTAAAGAGACTTGTTGGTAACGAGATTGAACTAGGTATGACGATACCAACGATCGAATCTTGGGCAAGTAACATACCGATGACAAAGGGAATAACGTATGTTGACATTGCGGTTCAACCGATAAAGATCTTAGTAGAATATGTGGGAACCAATATGAGCATCCAGGTTCCGCTATTGGTTATTGACCGGAGAGGTGTCTCGGTCAAGTCTACATAGTTCTCAAACCCGTAGGGTCCGCACGCTTAACGTTCGATGACGATATGTATTATATGAGTTATGTGTTTTGGTGACCAAAGGTTGTTCGGAGTCCCGGACGAGATCATGGACATGACGAGAAGTCTGAAATGGTTGAGAGGTAAAGATTGATATATTGGAAGGTTATATTCGGACACCGGAATGGTTCCGGAGATGTTCGGATATTTTTTGGAGTACCGAGGGGTTACTGGAACCCCCCGGAGAAATATTGGGCCTTATTGGGCCATACGGGAGAGGAGGAGGTAGGCCACGGGAGGTGGCGCCCCCCCAAGGGAGTCCGAATTGGACAAGGGGGAGGGGGCCCAGCCCCCCTTTCCTTCTCCCTCTCCCTCTCTTCCCCTCTTCCCCCTTCGTTGGAAAGGAAGGGGGGCGACTAGGATTTTGGAATCCTAGTTGGACTCCCCCCACTTGGGCACACCATAGGGCCAGCCCTGTCCCCTCTCCTCCTTTATATACGGGGGCAGGGTGGCATCCCAAAGCATAACAGTTGTTTCTTACCGTGTGCGGTGCCCCCTCCACCGTTTACTCCTCCGATCATATTGTCGTAGTGCTTAGGCGAAGCCCTACGCGGATCACATCACCAACACCGTCACCACGCCGTCATGCTGACAAAACTCATTGAATCCTTCGTACCTCTACTAGATCAAGAGTTCGAGGGACGTCATCGAGCTGAACGTGTGCAGAACTCGGAGGTGCTGTACGTTCGGTACCTGATCGGTTGATTCGAGAAGACGTTCGACTACATCAACCGTGTTAAGTTAACGCTTCCACTTTCGGTCTATGAGGGTACGTGGACACACTCTCCCCCTCTCATTGCTATGCATCTCCTAGATAGATCTTGTGTGAGCGTGGGATTTTTTTTGAAATTGCATTCTACGTTTCCCAACAGTGGCATCCGAGCCAGGTCTATGCGTAGATGATATGCACGAGTAGAACACAAAGAGTTGTGGGCAGTTTTGATTCGGTGGTATTGTTGGATGAAGCGGCCCGGACCAACCTTGACCACGTGCATGAGACCGGTTCCACCGAGAGACATGCATTTAGTTTTGCATAAAGGTGGCTGGCGGGTGTCTGTTTCTCCAACTTTAGTTGAATCGAATTTGACTGCGGCCGGTCCTTATGAAGGTTAAAACAACAAACTTGATAAATCACTGTTGTGGTTTTTGTGCCGTAGGTATGTATGGTTCATGCTAGAAGCCCGTAGCATCCACCTAAAACTTGCAACAAACAAAGTAGAGGACGTCTAACTTGTTTGTGCATGGCATGTTGTGATGCGATATGGTCAAGACATGTTGTTATATAAAGATTGTTGTATGAGATGATCATGTTTTGTAAAAGTTATCGTCAACTAGCAGGAGCCATATGGTTGTTGCTTTATTGTATGAAATACAAACGCTATGTAATTGCTTTACTTTATCACTAAGCGGTAGCGATAGTCGTAGAAGCAATGGTTGGCGAGACAACCATGACGCTACGATGGAGATCAAGGTGTCAAGCCGGTGACGATGGAGATCATGACGTTGCTTCGATGATGGAGGTCAAAAGCACAAGATGATGATGGCCATATCATGTCACATATTTTGATTGCATGTGATGTTTATCTTTTATGCATCTTATTTTGCTTAGTATGGCGGTAGCATTATAAGATGATCCCTTACTAAATTTCAAGGTATAAGTGTTCTCCCCGAGTATGCACCGTTGCGAAAGTTCTTCGTGTTGAGACACCACGTGATGATCGGGCGTGATAAGCTCTACGTTCAAATACAACGGGTGCAAGCCAGATTTGCACATGTGGAATACTCGGGTTAAACTTGACGAGCCTAGCATATACAGATATGGCCTCGGAACACTGGAGACCGAAAGGTCGAACATGAATCATATACTCCATCTCACGTGATGATCGGACATGGTTTAGTTGATTTGGATCACGTATCATTTAGATGACTAGAGGGATGTCTATCTAAGTGAGAGTTATTAAGTAATATGATTAATTGAACTTAGTTTATCATGAACTTAGTCCTCATAGTTCTTTGCATATCTATGTTGTAGATCAATGGCCGTGCTACCGTTCCTTTGAATTTTAATGCGTTCCTAAAGAAAGCTAAGTTGAAAGATGATGGTAGCAACTACACGGACTGGGTCCGTAACTTGAGGATTATCCTCATTGCTGCACAGAAGAATTATGTCCTTGATGCACCGCAAGGTGCAAGGCCTGATGCAGGAGCAGAAGCTGACGTTGTGAACGCCTGGCAAGCTCGATCTGATGACTACTCATTAGTTTAGTGTGCCATGCTTTATGGCTTAGAATCAGGACTTCAAAGATGTTTTGAACGTCATGGACCATATGAGATTTTCCAGGAGTTGAAGTTGATATTTCAAGCAAATGCCCGAGTTGAGAGATATGAAGTCATAGCTGCAAGATGGAGGAGAATAGTTCTGTTAGTGAGTACATACTCAGAATGTCTAGGTACCATAATCACTTGACTCAGCTGGGAGTCAATCTTCTAGATGATTGTGTCATTGACAGAGTCCTTCAATCACTGCCACCAAGCTACAAAGGCTTCGTGATGAACAACAATATGCAAGGGATGGAAAAGACTATTCCCGAGCTCTTCGTGATGCTAAAGGCCGCGGAGGTAGAAATCAAGAAGGATGATCAAGTGTTGATGGTTAACAAGACCACTAGTTTCAAGAAGAAGGGCAAGGGTAAAAAGAAGGGGAACTTCAAGAAGAATGATAAGCAAGTTGTCACACCTGGGAAGAAACCTAAAAATGGACCCAAGCCTGAAACTGAGTGCTTCTACTGCAAAGGGACTGGTCACTGGAAGCGGAACTGCCCCAAGTATTTGGCAGATAAGAAGGATGGCAAAGTGAGCAAAGGTATATTTGATATACATGTTATTTATGTGTACCTTACTAATTCTCATAGTAGTGCTTGGGTATTTGATACCGGTTCAGTTGATCATATTTGTAACTCGAAGCAGGGATTACGGATTAAACGAAGATTGGCTAAGGATGAGGTGACGATGCGCGTCGGAAATGGTTCCAAGGTCGATGTGATCGTCGTCGGCGCGCTACCTCTACATCTACCTTCGGGATTAGTTTTAGACCTGAATAATTGTTATTTGGTGCCAGCGTCGAGCATGAACATTATATATGGATCTTGTTTAGTGCAAGACAGTTATTCATTTAAATCAGAGAATAATGGTTGTTCTATTTATATGAGTAATATCTTTTATGGTCATGCACCCTTGAGAGTGGTCTATTTCTATTGAATCTTGATCATGATGATACACATATTCATAATATTGATGCCAGAAGATGCAAAGTTGATAATGATAGTGCAACTTATTTGTGGCATGGCCGTTTGGGTCATATCGATGTAAAGCGCATGAAGAAACTCCATGATGATGGACTTTTGGAATCGCTTGATTATGAATCATTTGATGCTTGTGAACCGTGCCTTATGGGCAAGATGACTAAAACTCCGTTCTCTGGAACAATGGAATGAGCTAGTAACTTATTGGAAATCATACATACCGATGTATGCGGTCCAATGAGTATTGATGCTCGTGGCAGGTATCGTTATTTCCTGACCTTCACAGATGATTTGAGCAGATATGGGTATATCTACTTAATGAAACACAAGTCTGAAACATTTGAGAAGTTCAAAGAATTTCAGAGTGAAGTGGAGAATCATCGTAACAAGAAAATAAAGTTTCTACGATCTGATCGTGGAGGAGTATATTTGAGTTACGAGTTTGGCCTTTATTTAAAACAATGTGGAATAGTTTCACAGCTCACACCACCTAGAACACCACAGCGTAATGGTGTGTCCGAACGTCGTAACCGCACTTTATTGGATATGGTGTGATCTATGATGTCTCTTACCGATTTACCACTGTCGTTTTGGGGTTATGCATTAGAGACAACTACATTCACTTTAAACAGGGCACCGTCAAAGTCCGTTGAGACGACAGGTATGAACTGTGGTTTGGCAGCAAACCTAAGTTGTCGTTTCTTAAAGTTTGGGGATGCGATGCTTATGTCAAAAGGCTTCAGCCCGATAAGCTCAAACCCAAGTCGGAGAAATTTGTTTTCATAGGATACCCTAAGGAAACAATTGGGTACACCTTCTACCACAAGTCCGAAGGCAATATTTTTGTTGCTAAGAATGGAACCTTTCTATAGAAGGAGTTTCTCTCGAAAGTGAGTGGGAGGAAACTAGAACTTGATGAGGTAATCGTACCTGCTCTCAATTTGGAAAGTAGCTCATCTGAGAAATCTGTTCCCGTGATGCCGACACCAACTAGAGAGGAAGCTAATGATAAATATCATGAGACTACAGAACAAGTTGCTACAGAACCTCATAGGTCTGGCAGAGCACGATCCGCACCAGAGTGGTATGGTAATCCTATTCTGGAGGTCATGTTACTTGACCATGATGAACCTGCGGACTATGAAGAAGCTATGATGAGCCCAGAATCCAATAAATGGCTTGAGGCCATGAAATCTGAGACAGGATCCATGTATGAGAACAAATTATGGATTTTGGTGGATCTGCCCAATGATCGGTGACCCATAGAGAATAAATGGATCTTCAAGAAGAAGACTGGCACTAATGGTAATGTTACTATCTATAAAGTTCGACTTGTTGCAAAGGGTTTTCGACAAGTTCAAGGAGTTGACTACGATGAGACTTTCTCACCCGTAGCGATGCTTAAGTGATGCGGAGCATCCTATGGTCATCCCCATGGACCTACCATTGTCTCACCAAGTGCCAAGAGGACCTATGGCACGAGAACGAGCTAGAGCTCTCGAGATCGAGGTGACATCTCTCCTTAGTGATATTCCATATGATCCGCTCCAGACATGGCTACTACCTAAGTCCGGAATGTTGTGTGATACTTCTCCAATGTATCTATAATTTTTGATTGCTCCATGCTATTATATTACCCGTTTTGGATGTTTATGGGCTTTACTTTACACTTTTATATCATTTTTGGGACTAACCTACTAACTGGAGGCCCAGCCCGAATTGCTGTTTTTTTTTTGCCTATTTCAGTGTTTTGAAGAAAAGGAATATCAAATGGAGTCCAAACGGAATGAAACCTTCGGGAGCGATCTTTTTGGAACAAACGTAATCCAGAGGACTTGGAGTGGAAGTCAAGAAACAAGCGAGGCAGCCACGAGGGTGCCCGACACGCCCCCTACAGGTGGGCGCGCCCCCGACCCTCGTGGGCCCCTCGAGCATCCACCGACCTACTTCTTCCTCCTACATATACCCACGTACCCCGAAAACATCAGAAGCGACCACGAAAAACAATTTTCACCGCCGTAACCTTCTGTATCCGTGAGATCCCATCTTGGAGCTTTGCCGGCACTCTGCCGGAGGGGGAATCGACCACGGAGGGCCTCTACATCATCTCCAAGGCCCTTCCGATGAGTTGTGAGTAGTTTACCACAGACCTTCGGGTCCATAGTTATTAGCTAGATGGCCTTTTCTCTCTCTTTGAATCTCAAGACAAAGTTCTCCTCGATCTTCTTGGAGATCTATTGGATGTAACTCTTTTTGCGGTGTGTTTGTCGAGATCCGATTAATTGTGGGTTTATGATCAAGTTTATCTATGAGAAATATTTGAATCTCATATGAATTATTTTATGTGTGATTAAGTTATCTTTGCAAGTCTCTTCGAATTATCAGTTTGGTTTGGCCTACTAGATTGATCTTTCTTGCAATGGGGGAAGTGCTTAGCTTTGGGTTCAATCTTGCGATGCCCTTTCCCAGTGACAGCAGGGGCAGCAAGGCACGTATTGTATTGTTGCCATCAAGGATAAAAAGATGGGGTTTATATCATATAGCATGAGTTTATCCCTCTACATCATGTCATCTTTCTTAATGTGTTACTCTGTTCTTTATGAACTTAATACTCTAGATGTATGCTGGATAGCGGTTGATGTGTGGAGTAATAGTAGTAGATGCAGGCAGGAGTCGGTCTACTTGTCTCGGACGTGATGCCTATATACATGATCATGCCTAGATAATCTCATAATTATTCGCTTTTCTATCAGTTGCTCCACAGTAATTTGTTCACCCACCGTAATACTTATGCTATCTTGAGAGAAGCCACTAGTGAAACCTATGGCCCCCGGGTCTATCTCTTATCATATAAGCTTTCAATCTACTTTTATTTGCATCTTTACTTTTCCAATCTATATCATAAAATACCAAAAATATATTTATCTTATCATATTATCTCTATTAGATCTCACTCTCGCAAGTGGCCGTGAAGGGATCTACAACCCCTTTATTGCGTTTGTTGCGAGTTCTTGTTTGTCTGTGTAGGTGCGTGGGACTTCTGAGGAGCCTCCTACTGGATTGATACCTTGGTTCTCAAAAACTGAGGGAAATACTTACACTACTATTGCTGCATCACCCTTTCCTCTTCAAGGAAAACCAACGCAAGCTCAAGACGTAGCAAGAAGGATTTCTGGCGCCATTGCCGGGGAGGTCTTCACTCAAGTCAAGACATACCAAGTACCCATCACAAACTCATCTCCCTCGCACTTACATTATTTGCCATTTGCCTCTCATTTTCCTCTCCCCCACTTCACCCTTGCCGTTTTATTCGCCCTCTCTTTTCTGTTTGCCTTCTTCTTCCTCCTCGCTTTTGTTTGCCGTTATGTCTGAAATTGGGGAGATTATCGTCGATATGGACAATAATGATAACATGGAAAATTCTGATGCTCCTGCTGAAGAACCCCCTATCTTGCATACTAAAAAGTTTCGAGTCGGTAGTGGTAATATTATTGGAAAAGGGGTTATTCAAGATTTCTTTGCTTGTGCCGGTGCTTTACCTTCTATGGGTAGTTCTATCTTGCATAGAACTAGTAGTATTGCTGATGCTATCGCCATGCTTATAGTTGAGCTTGAAAGACAGTTTATGCACATGCATCCTTGCATTCAAAGAATTTTCCTAGAATTTCTAATATTGAGCATTCTTCTGTTAAGCGCGCAGCTACTATCTTTTTGGCACATGAGTTTAGATTTATAATAAAAGAAGCCAAAGAAATTCTCGCACACTATAGGGTGGACGCCGGTCGTCCTCCCATAGAGGCGATCCTCTTCGATCAAGAGGAAATTATGCGTTTCCAATCTTTGGACTATATTGCTCTTAATGAAAACCTTAGAAAAAAGGTTCCTACCACTGTTCTAGTTGATAAAATTTTTGAACTCAATAATGATTTTGCTATTCGAAATAATGAGCTAGGATATTCTCCTGAGTGTAATCTCAAGAGGTTCTGTCAAAAGAATGTTTATAACGATGAATTGGTTGTGCATTATGAAGGGCCCAAGGAGGAACCTATACCTCCTGAGATTGATCTTGGGGACTTTTGTCCCATTAAATTCAGCCCCTTTGATTACTTTTGTTTGCCTCAAATAAAACTTGCTGCTGAACGTAGAGAATACGAGATGAGTTTTCGTGATCTATCTTATTATTATGGCACTACTTAGATTTGTCCTTGCTTTTATGCCTAGCTAGGGGCGTTAAACGATAGCGCTAGTTGGGAGGCAACCCAATTTTATTTTAGTTTTTTTGTTTTTTGCTTCTGTTTAGTAATGAATTTTTCATCTACCTTCTGTTTAGATGTGTTTTCATGTTTTAATTAGCGTTTGTGCCAAGTAGAACCTATAGGATAACCTATGGTGATAGTTAATTTGATTCTGCTGAAAAACAGAAACTTTGCACGCACGAAAATAATTTTAGTAATTCACAGAAACGTGATTTTGCATTTATTCTTTTTGCTGTAGATCAATAGGCAAATTTCGCAGGACTTCCTATTTTGGTAGGATTTTTAGAGTTCCATAAGTATTCGATAGTTATAGATTGCTACAGACTGTTCTGTTTTTGACAGATTCTGTTTTTCATGTGTTGTTTGCTTATTTTGATGCATCTATGGCTAGTATTAAGTGGTATGAACCATAGAGAAGTTGGAATACAGTAGGTTTAACACCAATATAAATAAAGAATGAGTTCATTACAGTAACTTATGTGGTGGTTTTTCTTTCTTGCACTAACAGAGCTTATGAGATTTCCTGTTGAGTTTTGTGTTGTGAAGTTTTCAAGTTTTGGGTAAAGATTTGATGGACTATGGAATATGGAGTGGCAAGAGCCTAAGCTTGGGGATGCCCATGGCACCCCAAGATATTCAAGGATAACCAAAAGCCTAAGCTTGCGGATGCCCCGGAAGGCATCCCCTCTTTCATCTTCGTCTATGGGTAACTTTACTTGGAGCTATATTTTTATTCGCCACATGATATGTGTTTTGCTTGGAGCGTCTTGTATGATATTAGTCTTTGCTTTTTAGATCACCACAATCATCCTTGCTGTACACACCTCTTGGGAGAAACCCAGTTGATTGGAATTTATTAGAATACTCTATGTGCTTCACTCATATCTTTTGAGCTAGATAGTTTTGCTCTAGCGCTTCACTTAAATCTTTTAGAGCACGGCGGTGGCTTGATTTTGTAGAAATTGTTAATCTCTCATGCTTCACTTATATTATTTTGAGAGTCTCTTAGAACAACATGGTATTTGTTATGGATATAAAATTGGTCCTAGAATGATGGGCATCCAAGTTGGGTATAATAAAAACTATCATAGGAAGTGACATCCGGCCCGACGCCCGGACCGCCGGACCAACCCTATCCAGAGAGCATCATGATAGCGCCAGGCCAGCCCGGACATCCTGTCCGACAGCCCGGACATCCGGCGTCTCGTGACCGCCCGGACGTCCGGCCTCCCCTGTCTGCGTAGAGTGTAAGGGCCGAGGCCCATGTACCCCTTTGCCCACTTAGACTATATATACTCCTCCTTCACCCTCTTTCTAGGGTTAGCATTGGTTTAGCTCATATTTGAGATAGAGCTTTGCTCATCCACTTGGTTACTTCTCCTCGGAGCTCACGACCTCTTCGGAGAAGATCCCCCAATCGGATTCAAGACCCCATCACGGGAAGACCCTTCAAGACCTCCTCACGGAGAAGACCTTTTGTATCGTCCTTTGTTGAATTTGAATCGTGTATCACTCTTTGTGTTTCGAGGATCTAGCACATGTGTAACCGAATCTTGTTGGTTTGAGTGATTCTCTAGTGTTTCCCCTCGTGATTTATCCTCGTGTTCTTCGTGTTCTTCATAGGATCCCCTCCAATCGTGAAAGATCGGGCATCCAGGGTTCTACCCTACATCATCTTGGTATCATGAGCCACGTTGATCACGATTTCGGAACCTCCCCTCTTTCTTTTCTAGCCTTGTTTTGTTGATTTTGTCCCAAATTCGAAAATTCCCCACAACAATAGCGCCCCAATTGTTTTTGTGATTTGTTGGTGTGATGAAGTTTTGTTGGATTTGATCCGCGTATTTTGTGTGTTGCAAGTAGATCTAGCTTTCCCCCTCTTTTCCCCAATTTCCATCGACAAAATCTCCCGAATTTTTCCCCGGATTTGACCTTTCCACGCGGAGTTCGTCGAGTTCATCCACGGATCCCGAGCCTGGACATCCGGCCCGTGACCCCCGTACATCCAGCCCACCATGCCCGGGCATCTGGCCACTGACGGCATCATTTCCATCCACCGCTCCGTTTTCTGCCTAACTTTTGCCAAATTTTGTTCCGGTGCCCACGTACACTTCCGCATACCACCATCATTTAAGCATAACACCACCGCTTTTCGCAAACACCACCTTCGCTTACCCGCTATCAACTCAAAATTTTTTTACATGTTTTGTTTTGAGAATTTGAGTTGTGGTTCCCATGTCCTATTGTGTTTCGGCTATATAGGTACGGTTCGACATCAACATCACTACCGCTGATCTTCACCACGGACTCGTCATCGACAAAAACCGTTCGACAATTTTGACACCTTCAACCGTAAGCAAGGACGGTAACCTCGATGACATCTTTATCTACTCCTTGCCATTGCATTGATAACCACCATAGCCCAATTTTGCATACCTTGCCTATCAAGACTAGCCTTTGAGTATAGTCAGCAGCGTGACTTGTGCACATTAGTGCTCATACTTTCCATAGCATACATACCATATCATCTTGGTACATATCTTGGTATCATCTCTTGTGTCACAAAGTTGTGATCGCATACACAATTGCTATCTTGGTTCGTGAAGTTTTTGCATGAGAAAGAGCTCTAGGGAGAAAGAGCCAATCAAGCTTTTAAGCAAAAGGGAAAGATAATCAAAGAGCTTGTAAGCAAGAACCATGGCATGTTACTACATTAAGATTGTCATACTTGATCATCTTGGATCATACCATCGGAATACCAAACATATAGCATACTTGGGATAGAAGTCATTGCATTTTTGCTTAGTAGGTTGTGCACAAGTTTCGTATCCGCCTATTGTGCAATTGTGCTAGCGTCTCTCTAGTGTTGTGCAACAAGAGCATTTTTGTGGATTCCACATTTTGGCTCATTCCTTGGTTGCACGACCCCATTTATCTATTCGTGCATGTGTTTCCGTGTACCATATCTTGCTATTGGTCTACTTGTTGCATTTGCAAATTTGCGAATCTTTTCCAACATTTTTGAAGCTCACTAACAATTGCATCAAATTTTGTGCCACCATCCTAACCGAGCTCCACCATTAACTTTTACTTGTGTAGGTGTGAGAACCAACAAGAATTGGTACCAATTGTGCTATTTCCTTGTTACATATTTGAGTGATCATTGATCCATCTTCAACATCGGTCAAGGTACATTTGGTATAAGTTCTTCTCTTTCTCCCACTCACATATTTTCTTGGAATGATGGATAGGCCAAGTTCTTCTACCAACCCACTCTTCATCGAGCAAGACGATGACATGTCATCCTACATCACCAAGAGCCACCTCTGCGGTGCACAAAGAGCTTATCATCAAGAACAACAAGCAATGAGTGACCGCATCGACAACCTCGCCACCGACTTGTGACTCTCTGAGCAACAAAGAAGAGACTACTTTGACAACAAGCTCGACGCACACAAACAAGAAAATGATGCAAGAATGGATGAGATTCGTGCCTTGTTGGTAAACCACTCTCTACCACTTCATCCTACTCAAGACGAGGCCGCTCGAGTCGACACTCCGACGACACCCTCTCCGGCTCAAGTACACCGACATCGAACACTCTACGTTGAGCTGCGCGCCAAGACTGTCAAGCAAACCACAATCCTCTACACGACAATCATTCACAAGGGCAATTCAACGATAAAGCACGTCGTCATCACCAAAACCAAGCTACTCTTGCACAAGCACAAGAAAGGCAACATCAACGTCACCAAGAGGAAGAGTGAGCGAGCCAACACCAAGATGAACAAGATGTCAAGACTTAATGTCTTCAACAACAACAACGTGAATCACAAGCCCTTGAAGCGCAACGTGCCCTCCGAGACTCAAGTCGAGCCGTCACCAACCACAACCGAGATACACGCAATCAAGAGGGAGCACTTCACGAAGAAATTAAAGAGTGAAACTACCAAGCAAGAGTGCATCATCAAGTTCCTCAAGCTCCTCCACAAGCTCGACAAGCTCCTCTCCAACCTAAAGTTCACCAAGAGCATAACGACTATGGGAACCCTCCACGCCAAGAGATATATGAGGTTGACAATCATCCATGTCAAGGGCATCATTATCATCCCCGACCCCAACACAATGAAGAGCAACGCTATGGCAAGGTCAAGTTCACCATGCCCAAGTTCAATGGAAGCAATGATCCCGAAGAGTACCTTTCATGGGCATTGAAGGTCGACAAGATCTTTTGTTTGCACAACTATGAAGAAGAGAAGAAGATCGCCATGGCATCCCTTGAGTTCCAAGACTATGTGCTCATATGGTGGGAACAAGTCCTTGATCACCGAGAAGCAAGAGGTGAACCACCAATCACCACATGGCATCAAATGAAGGATGTCATGAGAGCATGCTTTGTGCCAACATACTACAACTGCGACCTCCTAAAGAAACTCCAACTCCTCAAGCAAGGAACAAAGAGCGTTGAAGAATACTACAAGGAAATGGAGATTGCCATGATAAGAGCCAATGTCACGGAAGATGATGAGAAAACTATGGCTCATTTCTTGAATGGCCTCAATCATCCCATCAAGAAGATTGACGACTTCAACCCTACTCCAACCTCATTGAGCTCGTGCATCAAGCTACCAAAGTGGAACGTCAAGTCCAAGATGATTTCAAGTATGCCAAGTACTCCTCGTCTGCTGCTTTTGCAAGAGGCTCATGGAGGTGGACTAATGGAACACTTTGGAGGCGACATGACATTTTCTACGCTCTCTAAGAACTAATTTGGCCCAAGATGTTCTGCGATGTCTCGTGCTTCACCAACCGATGCTCTACATGTCGCAAAGCTATGTCGAAAGCTCAATCCCATGGTCTTTACATGCCCCTTCCAATTCCATATCATCCATGGGAAGATATTAGCCTGGATTTTGTGCTTGGTTTGCCTAGAACTATAAATGGCAAAGATTTCGTGTTTGTTGTTGTGGACCGATTCTCTAAGATGGCTCATTTCATTCCATGCAACAAGATAGACCTTGCTTCACATATTGCGAATCTTTTTTGTAGGGAAATCTTGCGCCTCCATGGAGTGCCCAAGACGATTGTCTCGGACCACGACCTCAAGTTCTTGAGTTACTTTTGGAAGACTCTATGCGCCAAGCTCGGAATCAAGCTCTTGTTCTCTTCAGCATACCACCCTCAAACCGATGGCCAAACGGAGGTGACGAACCGAACACTCTCCACTCTACTACGCGTGCTGATCAAGAGGAACATCGAGGAGTGGAGCAGTGCCTACCCATCGTTGAGTACGCCTACAACCGCGCAAGACATTTGACTACCGGCAAGTCCCCCTTTGAAGTCGTTTATGGTTTCAACCCATTGTCCCCATTGGACATTCTTCCTCTACCACTACAAGAGCGCATCAACATGGACGTGAGTGCCCGAGTGAACTACCTCAAGAAGTTGCATGAAGATACACGACACACCATCGAGCGCCAAGTAAAACGACTCGCAACCAAGCTCAACATCGACAGGCACCCCATGATATTCAACATTGGAGATCTTTTGTGGCTACACCTTTGCAAGGAACGCTTCCCCAAAGAACACAAGTCCAAACTTCTACCATGAGCCGATGGACCCTTGAAGGTGTTGGGGAATGCGGTAATTTCAAAAAATTCCTACGATAATGCAAGATCTATCTAGGAGATGTATAGCAACGAGAGGGGAGAGTGTGTCCACGTACCCTCAAAGACTAAAAGTGGAAGCGTTTCAATAAAGCGGTTGATGTAGTCAAATGTCTTCGTGATCCAACCAATCCAAGTACCGAACGTACAACACCTCCGCGTTCAGCACACATTCAGCTTGATGACGTCCCTTGTGCTCTTGATCCAGTTGAGGACGAGGGTGAGTTTCGTCAGCACGATGGCATGGTGATGGTGATGATGCTACTGGCGCAGGGCTTCGCCTAAGCTCTACGATGGTATGATCGAGGTGTGTAACTATGGAGGGGGCACCGCACACGGTTAAGAGAAACTTGTGTGTCTTTGGGGTGCCCCCTACCCCCGTATATAAAGGAGGGAGGGAGAGAGGCTAACCCCCTAGGGGAGCGCCAAGTGTATGGAGTCCTACTAGGACTTGCAAGTCCTAATAGGAATCCTTTCCCTTTTAGGAGTAGGAAAGAAGGAAGGAGAGAGGGAGTAGGAAAGGTGATGTAGGGCGAAACCCTAGGGGCCGATCTTTCACTTTTGGAGTGGATCCTACGGGGAACACGAAGAACGCGCGAAAGAACACAAGGGAAATCATGAGGGAAAAACAAGAGAAAAACTCAACCGACACGAAATTGATCACACAAGTGCTAGATCATCGAGGCACAAAGTAACACGAGATCCAAAGTCAACAAGGGACGATACAAGAGTGACCGTTCTTGTCCGCGAGGAGGTCTTGATTGTCTTCTCCGGATGGAGGCCTTGAATCCGGATGGATCTTCTCTGAAGAGGTGCGGTCCCTCACGAGGAGTAGATCCGGTACAGATGAGAAATGCTCTATCTCAAATGAGCTATCATAATGCTAACCCTAGAACGTAGGTGGAGCGGGTGTATAAATAGTCTAGGGGCGAAGGGGTACATGGGCCACGGCCCTGAGGCGCTGCACGCAAGCTGGAGGAGACCGGATGTCCGGGCATTGGGCCACATGTCCGGGCGCTCGCGACGGGCCGGATGTCCGAGCTGACGGGCTGGATGTCCGGGCTGGTGGAGTTGGCACTGCGGCTCTCTGGATGAATGGGACCGGATGTCCAAGCGGAGGGGCCGGATGTCCGGTGCTTCAGGAGGGGCCGGATGTCCGGTGAGGCAGCCGGATGTCCGTGCTGTCGGGGCAAGCTTCTGTGCTCCCTAGGTGGCGCCACCGGATGTCCGGGCTGGAGGCCGGAATTCCGGTGAGGGGGGCTGGATGTCCGGGCTGGATGCCGGGTGTCTGGTCCCTATAGCTTCTTCTGCCGACTCCTGTCCAAGTAGATCTCCAGGGGCCGGATGTCCAGGGTCACGGCCGAATGTTCGGTGCCTGGAGGCTGTTCTCGCCTTCTTCCATTGATTCCCTTCTTCCGTAGACTTGGGGTCTTGACCATCTTCATGAACATCGTCGGGAGGGTCCTCTTGGTACCTAATCATGCACAACATTCCGGACTTAGGTAGTAGCCATGTCTCGAGAGGATCAATTGAGATATCACTAAGGAGAGAAGTCACCTCGGTCCCGAGAGCTCTAGCTCGTGCTCTATTCATGGGTCCTCTTGGTGCTTGGTGAGACGATGGAAGGTCCATGGGGATGACCGAAGGATGCTCCGCATAATCTCTCTCCCCCCCCCCCCCCCGTGGGAAAGATCCGACCTCGGATCGAAATCCTCATCACCATGGTACGAGGAGAGATCGGAGACGTTGAAGATGTCTCTCATGTTGTACTTGTCGCGTGGGACGTCGATCTTGTAAGCGTTGTTGTTGTAGCGTGCTAGCACCTTGAAGGGTCCATCGGCTTGAGGGAGAAGTTTGGACTTGCGTTCATTGGGGAAGCGGTCGTTGCGAAGGTGTAGCCACACGAGGTCTCCAATGTTGAATATCATGGGATGCTTGTTGATGTTGAGCTTGGTCACGAGTCGTTGTACTTGGCGCTCGATGGTGTGCCTGGTATCTTCATGTGTCTTCTTGATGTAGCTTGCACGGGCACTTGCGTCGAGGTTGGTGCGCTCTTGTAGAGGGAGATGTAGAATGTCCAATGGGGACAACGGGTTGAAGCCGTAGATGACCTCGAAGGGGGACTTACCGGTAGTCGAATGTCTTGCACGGTTGTAGGCATACTCGGCGATTGGTAGACACTCCTCCCACTCCTTGATGTTCTTCTTGATCAACACGCAAAGTAGAGTGGAGAGTGTATGGTTCGTCACCTCCGTTTGGCCATCGGTTTGAGGATGGTATGCGGATGAGAATAAGAGCTTGATTCCGAGCTTGGTGCATAGCATCTTCCAAAAGTAACTCAAGAACTTGACGTCGCGTCGGAGATGATTGTCTTCGGTACTCCATGGAGGCGCAAGATTTCCCTACAAAAGAGATTTGCAATGTGTGAAGCATCGTCTATCTTGTTGCAAGGAATGAAATGTGCCATCTTAGAAAATCGGTCCACAACAACAAACACGGAATCCTTTCCATTTTGAGTTCTAGGTAAACCAAGTACAAAATCCATGCTGATGTCTTCCCAAGGTTGATAAGGAATAGGAAGAGGCATGTAAATACCATGGGATTGAGCTTTAGACTTAGCTTTGCGACATGTAGAGCATCGGTTGGTGAAGCGTGAGACGTCGCGAAACATCTTGGGCAAAAGTAGTTCTTGGAGAGCGTGGCGAATGTCTTGTCGCGACCAAAGTGTCCCATGAGTCCGCCTCCATGAGCCTCTTACAAAAGGAGCAAACGAAGAGAAGACTCGGGAATGCAAAGTTTGTTAGCTCTCATAAGATAATCATCTTTGAAGTAATATTGTTCCCAAGATGTATGCGTCAAACATTTAGCATAAGGAATAGCAAAAGATGGATCATTAGCATACGAGTCTTTTATGTGCTCAAAGCCAATGACATTCAACTCAAGTTTAGTGACAAGCATGCATATGCGTGAAAGTGCATCCGCAACTACATTTTCCTTACCCTTAATGTACTTGATCACATAGGGGAAAGATTCAATAAATTCACTCGATTTGGCATGACGCTTGTTCAACTTAGTTTGACCTTTTAAGTACTTAAGCGTTTCATGATCGGTATGGATGACAAACTCATGAGGTCTAAGATAATGTTCCCAAACATGTAGCACACGCACTAAAGCATACAATTCTTTGTCATAGATGGGATAGTTATGTTGAGCACCGGAGAGTTTTTCACTAAAATATGCAATCGCTTGTTTTTCTTGCATCAAAACTCCGCCAATTCCGGTACCACTTGCATCACAATGAACCTCAAAAGTTTTGTCAAAATTGGGGAAAGCAAGAATCGGAGCATGAGTAAGCAATGAATTGAGCTCATCAAAAGCGGTGTATTGCAAAGATCCCCAAACAAAAGGAGCATTCTTCTTACTCAAGGCATGCAAAGGAGCGGCAATAGTGCTAAAATCCTTCACAAAGCGACTGTAAAAACCTGCAAGGCCAAGAAAACTACGCACTTGTTGCAAGTTGGTGGGTTGGGGCCAAGTTTTAATTGATTCAATTTTAGATTCATCAACATGGACACTCTTGGAAGAAATGACAAAACCCAAGAAAACAAGTTTGTCAACACCAAACATGCACTTTTTCATGTTAGCATAAAGATGTTCCTTGCGAAGCGTTTGCAAAACAGCCCTAACATGCTTGAGATGCTCTTTCATGGATTTGCTAAATACAATAATATCATCAAAGTAAACCACAACAAACACTCCAATATAAGGTCTAAGCACAAAATGCATAAGACGCATGAAAGTTTCAGGAGCTTCCGATAAACCCATAGGCATAACCAACCACTCGTACAAGCCGAATTTGGTTTTGAAAGAAGTTTTCCATTCATCACCCTCTTGTATGCGGATTTGAGAATAGCCACTTTTAAGATCAATTCTTGAGAAAAAGGCGGCACCACTAAGTTCATCAAGCATATCATCTAAGCGAGGAATGGGATGCCTATAACGAACGGTAATAGCATTGATGGGTCTACAATCGGAACACATACAATAAGTTCCATCTTGCTTAGGAACAAGTATAACCGGAACGGCACAAGGACTTAAGCTTTCACGTACATGACCATTGTCGATTAGTTATTGAACTTGTCGTTGGATCTCCTTAGTTTCTTCGGGGTTGACGCGGTATGGAGCTTTGTTTGGAAGGGGCACTCCGGGGATGAGGTCGATTCGATGCTCAATGCCTCATAGAGGAGTTAGACCCGGAGGTAGCTCATCGGGGAAAACATCTTGGAATTCCTGCAAAAGAGATTGAAACACTAAAGGTAGCTCGTGAGAGGTGTTAGTTTTTGGTTCCCCATCCTTGCACACAAGGACAAAGTGCATAACACTCGATGGGTTCTCACACACTTCTTGCATCTCACTTTTTGTGGCAAATAGGACTAGGTTTTTCTCTCTAGGTGAAGAGGCGCTCAAATTTGGCTTGTGGCCCTCACTCACTTTATGGTGGATCACTTTCTCACTCTTCTCTTCACGATGGGTGGCTTGCTTATTGGCTATCACTTGACTAGGAGACATAGGTCGTAGCACATACTCCTTTCCTTTCATCTTGAAGCTATAGTGATTGGTACGCCTGTTGTGGATGACACCACGGTCGAATTGCCAAGGCCTACCAAGAAGGAGGTGGCAAAGGGACATCGGGATGACATCACACTCCAAAGTGTCCTCGTATGCACCAATTTTGAAGGAGACTTAGACCGTATGCTCAACTCGTATAGTGCCGGAGTCACTTAGCCATTGAACCTTGTATGGGTGCGGATGCTTCATCTTGACCAATTGAAGCTTTGAGCATAGTTCTTCACTTGCCAAGTTGTGACAACTACCTCCATCGATGATGACCTTGACGGACCTTCCATTGATGACGGCCTTTGTGTGGAAGATGTGGCATCGTTGGTCTTCCTCTTGTTGATGTTGGATAGTCAAGACTTTGGAGACAACGAGAGCGGGGCTCGAATCCTCATCACAAAAGACTTGATCATCTTCATCCTCGTTCACTCACCTGTGCATGGCCACTTGCTCAAGGGATTCCATCTCCTCGTCACTCATGGAGTCATAGGTGCCATTGTCGTTGAGGATCATGGTGCGCTTGTTTGTGCATTCATAGGACTTGTGGCCTCGGCCGCCGCAAGTGAAACACTTGAAGGAGCTTGTCTTGACGGCCTCATCGGTTGGAGTAGATGATGAAGCACACGGCTTGAAGTTGCTTGTAGTAGGAGGAAGACGACTTGAACTTGTCGAAGTTTTCTTGTAACTTGACTTGTCGTCGTTGCTTGGAGAAGGCTTGGTTGATGTAGGGGTTGGAGGAGTTGTTGAAGCATGGTTGTTGGAGAAGCCGTAGGTCTTGGATGAGTACTTGGCGTACTTGAAGTCATCTTGCACTTGACGTTCCGCCATGGTCGCTTGATGCACAAGTTCAATGAGGTTGGAATAGGGTTGGAAGTCGGCGATCTTCTTGATGGGATGATTGAGATCATTCAAGAAACGTGACATAGTTTGCTCATTGTCTTCCGTTACATTGGCTCGAATCATGGCTATCCCCATTTCCTTGTAGTATTCTTCAACACTCTTTGTTCCTTGCTTGAGGAGTTGGAGCTTCTTGAAGAGGTCGCGGCTGTAGTAGGTGGGCACAAAACGTGCTCACATGACTTCCTTTATTTGAGCCCAAGTGGTGATTGGAGGTTCACCTCTTGCTTGTCGGCGCTCAAGGACTTGTTCCCACCATATGAGCACATAGTCTTGGAACTCAAGTGATGCCATAGCGATCTTCTTCTCTTCCTCATAGTTGTGCAAACGAAAGATTTTGTCGACCTTCAATGACCATGAAAGGTACTCTTCAGGATCATTGCTTCCATTGAACTTGGGCGTGGTGAATTTTAGCTTGCCGTAGCATTGCTCTTCATTGTGTTGTTGGTGATGGTGATGATGACGCCCTTGACGGTGAGGGTAATCATCCTCATGTTGCTCTTGGCGTGGAGGAAGTCCATGATCAACTTGCTCTTGTTGAACTTGAGGTTGAGGTGGAGCTTGACGAGCTTGTGGAGGAGCTTGAGGAACTTGACGTTGCACACATGGTTGGTAGTTCCTCTCATGGATTTCTTCTTGAAGGGCTTCCTCTTGATTGCGCCGTTCGCGATTGTGGTTGGCGATGGCTCGACTTGATTCTTGAAGGGCACATTGCGCCTCAAGAGCTTGCGCTTCACGTTGTTGTTGTTGAAGACGTTGGGCCTCGGTGTCTTGTTCCGCTTGATGGAGATGCGCTCGTTCTTCCTCTTGGCGCCGTTGTTGTTGTTGTCGTTCTTGAGCTTGTGCAAAAGCGACTTGTTGTGTTTGAGAATGAGGTACTTGCTCATCGACTTGCTATTGTGAATGCTTGTCGTGTAGAGGATTGCGAGATGCATGACGGTCTTGACGCGCGGCTCGTCGAAGAGTGTTTGATGACAGTGTACTTGAGCTGGAGAAGGAGTCGTCGGAGTGCCGACTTGAGCGGCTCCGTCTTGAGTATGAAGATGTAGAAGGAGGACGGTTCACCAACAAGGCACGGATCTCATCCATCCTTGTGCCGTTCTCTTTCTTGTGAGCGTCGAGCTTGTTGTCGAAGTAGTCCTTGGTACGTTTCTCGGAGAGTCGCAAGTCGGTGGCGAGGTTGTTGATGTGGTCGGTCATAGCTTGTTGCTCTTGATGCAACGCTCGTTGTGCACCAAAGAGGTGTCTCTTGGTGACTGTCGGTGTCAAAACCGGCGGATCTCGGGTAGGGGGTCCCAAACTGTGTGTCTAGGCGGATGGTAACAGGAGACAAGGGACACGATGTTTTTACCCAGGTTCGGGCCCTCTCGATGGAGGTAAAACCCTACTCCTGCTTGATTGATATTGATGATATGGGTAGTACAAGAGTGGATCTACCACGAGATCAAGGAGGCTAAACCCTAGAAGCTAGCCTATGGTATGATTGTTGTAATGGTTGTTGTGTCCTACGGACTAAAACCCTCCGGTTTATATAGACACCGGAGAGGGCTAGGGTTACACAGAGTCGGTTACAATGGTAGGAGATCTACATATCCGTATCGCCAAGCTTGCCTTCCACGCCAAGGAAAGTCCCATCCGGACATGGGACGGAGTCTTCAATCTTGTATCTTCGTAGTCTTGGAGTCCGGCAGACGATGATAGTCCGGCTGTCCGGACACCCCCTAGTCCAGGACTCCCTCAGTAGCCCCTGAACCTGGCTTCAATGACGATGAGTCCGGCGCGCATAATGTTCGGCATTGCAAGGCGGGTTCCTCCTCCGAATAATCCATAGAAGATCGTGAACACCAGGATAGTGTCCGGCTCTGCAAAATAAATTCCACGTTCCACCATAGAGAGAATAATATGTACACAAGTTCCATCTGCTGATGTATTTTGCGGCTTGACGTCACACCACTACCAAGCCTTTACTTGAATTGTTTTTTATCATACCACCTCAGCGCGTTTAGCGAAGTGGTTTCCTTGGCACGTCTTGTCAAAGCAAAGATCGTGTTCCCCTTACTCCGGGATTCTCATCAATACAGACGTGGGTAACCCAACCGCGCCATTGATGGTGGCGCTTGGGAGATAAGCGAGTTTTACTAGGCCGGTGGGGACGCATAGTCTTCGTCCGCCTATATATAAGGGGATAAGGATCCACCTTTTCACCTACGCCTTCTTCCTCCTTTGCTTATCCATCTTTGCGCACTCTCGAGCTCCAGCGCCCAAGTCCGTGCGTCTTGCCTCGACCTTCTCCGACCATGTCCGGAGCGGGAGGTAAATGGTTGGCCTCCACCGTTAAGGAGGAGCACATCGCCAAACTGCGCAGCGCCGGATACCTTTCCGGCGACATTGCGCACCGGCTGCCCGACAAGGGGCAGCTCATCCCCACCCCCAGGCCCCATGAGAGGGTCGTTTTCCTTCCCCACTTCCTCCGCGGACTGGGCTTTCCACTTCACCCTTTTGTCCGGGGGCTCATGTTCTACTACGGCCTAGATTTCCATGATCTGGCGCCGAACTTCATCCTCAACATCTCGGCGTTTATCGTCGTGTGCGAGGCCTTCCTCTGCATCCAGCCCCACTTCGGCTTGTGGCTCAAGACCTTCAATGACAAGCCGAAGGTAGTGAAGGGCACGCAAGCGGAGTGCGGAGGCGCCATGTTGGGCAAGATGCCCAACGTCCTCTGGTTCGAGGGGGCCTTCGTGGAGTCCGTCAAGGGGTGGCAGTCGGGGTGGTTCTACATCACCAAGCCGCGCGGCCCTACGTGGGCGGCGGCCCCCGAGTTCAGATCTGGTATCTCTGTGCAGCTCACCTCCTGGAAAGACAAGGGCTTGCTATGGGGTAGTTCAAAGGAGCTGACGGGACTCCAAGCCTGTATCCAGAAGCTGGTGAACAAGAAGCTCAGGCTTGTTAATGTGGTCCAAGTCATGCTCGTCCGCCGAATTCTCCCATGCCAAGAACGGGCATTTAACCTGTGGGAGTTTGATCCGGCACAGCACCAGGCGCTGAGCGGGCTCTTCGACACGACGTACGAAGGCGCCTGGAGGGTGTTGTTCAAGAGCGCCGAGGCCCCCGCATCCACGACGGAAGATCGCGGATTTCACTCGCAGCGTCCAGCTGACGAGGTAAGTGATTCTACCCCTTTACGGGACACTTGTTGTTAACAGTTTGACCCTAAGCGGGTTTCAATCTCCCTTTTCCTTTGACAGGACTGGATGAAGAAGGCCGAGCAGCTCATCTGCCCGGCTCCCATGCCAGAAAACCCAGTGGAAGCCCGTCTAGTGGGGCTGCTGGTTCCGGCACCACACGTGGTGCCGGAGAAGAAGGCCAAGAAGGTGGCCACGGGTACTCGAAAGAGTTCCCGTTTTCAGGTGTCCGACGACTCCGAGGCGGATTCCTCCCCCGAAGATGAGGAGGAAACAGAGGACTCTCTCCCAGAGGAGGGAGAGAGGAAGAGGAAGGCCTCCCCAACAAGGGAGGCCGAAGGGTCCAAGAGGGGAAGAACTATTCCCCCGGACAGCTCCGCCAACACCAACATTGGCGAAGAGGAGTGGCCCTCAAGGGCCAGGCCTCCGGCGAGATCGTAAGTATCCGGATTCCTGAATGATTTATAATTTCTTTTCATGTCACATAGTGTCCTTCTAATGCCGCATACTGCCTGCAGTCCGGCCGACGATGATCTCCCCGCTTCGTCGAGCGGGTCGTTGGCTCCGTCGGATGTGGATTCCATCCCGACTGCCTCCACCCCTCGCGCCGCTGAGGATGCCGAGGTGGGATCCCAGGAGAGGACCCATCAGGAGGAGGCTCCGGAGGCGCCGCAAGGCAGCCTCCTGGACTTTGCGCCGGACTCCACACCGGAACCCGCAGTGGTCCCGGAGTCCGGCAGGCGGCCCCTTCGCAAGAAGGGCAAGACCGTGACACCGGCGGCCCCCGTCCAACCGGAGGCGCCGGACAACTTGTTGGAGGCGCTCAAAGGCGCTTCCATCGAGGAAGAACACCGCACTATCATGAGTGCGGTGATTCAGAAGGTTCAGCTCGCCAAGAGCGGGTTGACCGAAGCCTGCAGCAGCCTTCTAACAGGCTTTGAGGTAAGAAGTTAAAATTATGTAATGTAATACCGCACAGACAGTAGCCCCTGATGCTCGGTTCGGTGTTCGGAAAGAAAATCCAGACTGAGGATCTGAAAAGATATACGCAGGGTTGCTGAAAATTATGTCAATATGGGTTTGCAGGCTGCGCTGCTGACCTCTGCCACACTGACTGCGGAGGTCGGTGCATTGAAGCAAGATCTCGAGCGGTCTGAGCAAGAGCTCGGCCATGCCAAGAAGCAGCTCGAGGACAAATAAGGTGAGTAGCACCACTTTGAATATTTACCTTACAGAAAAGGATTTCGGTTGCAAAAAATAACAAGGATAACGTGGGTACTGCAGGGGCCACTAACGAGGTGGCAACCCTGAAGGAGGCTGTGTCTGCGGCCGAACGCAATGCGGCCGCGGAACGGGCAGAGCGAGAGAAGCAGGAGGCGCGGGTGGCGGAAGTGCGGTAAGAGCTCCAGGCTCTCATGGAAAAGCATGAGAGTTTGGAGCGCGACTCAAAGACTCGAGAGTCCGAGCTTGCCTCGGCTCTCGAAAGTGCCAAAGCCGCCAAGGCCGTGCCCCATAAGGCCCTTCAGGAGGTTGAGGACGTGAAGAAAATAGCGGCGGGTAAGGCATTTTTCATGCAAAGCAAGCATGTTGATGTAAACTACCTGACACTTACCCGAATTCGGAGCTCTCCAGGGGCGTTTGCAGATCTGCCTCGCAGTGTATCCAATGCCGCCGCATTCTACCGTGGCGAGGAGGGGAGCTCAACGGAGAAGGTCTTTTGGTCTCAGTACGCTGAGGCCGGCCTTCCAGTGCCCCCTAGCGACCAGCTGAAGCAGCTGGTCGAGCTCCACAAGGTAGCCGAGCAGGCCATGAAGGGCCTCGTAGTCCGGCTGTGGCCTGGAGAGGCCATGCCTGGGAGCTACTTCAGCCTCGTGCGGCGGCTGGTGGATGCGTGCCCCTTGTTGGAGGTCGTCAAGCGCTCCGCCTGTATTGAAGGTGCTCGTCGGGCCCTTGCCTGCGCAAAGGTGCACTGGGGCAGGCTGGATGTGGAGAAGCTTATCACTGACGCGCCGCCAGCGGGCAAGGAGTATCGTATGCCCGAGATGTACTATAAGACTGTCCTAAAGGGTGCCCGCAAGATTGCGGATAAGTGCCCCAGAGATGTAATTATTGAGTAGACTCGCTATGTATTATCCTGTGCGCTGAAAACTGTGTTCATATGCGCAAAGCAACGCTTGTTTGATTTAAAATATTACCTTCTGTGCGACCGTTTATAAAATCTGAGAGATGGCAAGTCGTCGGCTTCAGCCCCCAAGCCACGAGTGCTGGGGTGTTCGGGATAAACTTGAGCACTCTTGTTCCCATTCTTGGGTCCATCTAGGGAGGCGCTCAACACAACGAACAAGGCAACCGGACTTATAATGCTTGAACACTCTCACTTAGCCATAGAATTCTATAATTTTAAATTTCGGCGAAGCCCCTAGTATTCGGAAGACCGAGTTGGGGGTGCTATCCACGCCTTGGCCGGACATTATCCGGTTCTTCGCTTGACGCGGCATAAGTCTTTAAGGACTCGAAAAGACCTCTCGAACAGCGACCAGTCTCTCGCCTTATCATGACAGTCAGTTTTAGCTTTCTCCACTGAGGCGCTCGCCCAGCTCAACCGGGGCGCAATCGCAGTGGTTCTCCCAGTGCCACCTTAGCCGACAGAACGGAACGTAAGGTACCAAAACGTGGGAGCCGGGCAAACCCAACTATTGACCCAAGACATGATTCGGAGCCGATTCATATAATGCTATAAGTTCGGGGTGCCGCACTTGTGAAAGTGTTCGGACTTATCACACCATAATGCGGGGAACATAAGCCCCTGGTGTATTCGGCCGTACCAAAATATACGGGTGCAAGATGTCATTAGTGAACATATAAGTAAAGTAATGCAATGACAGGCAAAAAGTGCTGCATTATGTATTCAAGGAATTCTGCTATGAGTGCGGAATGATACAAATAGTGCGGTAAGCAAGGGATTGGACTAATTAAACATGTCCCCCTCCAGGGGTGGGCTGCGGACTGGTGTATATAATCAAATTTAATGCTCGTAATGGAGACCACCTGAGTGTTCATCGCAGCCTTCTTCCCTCCCTGGCTGTTGCACCGTGAGTTCGGCGGGTTCGCCATCGGACAGGGCCTCTGGTGAACGGAGTCCTGTGTATACAAAGAAGGAAAATAGTAATAAAAAAGAGCGACACACTTGTGAGCCCCTGGTGTGGTCGAGCCGCACTCTGGGTCTGTTGTGGTCGTGCCCCTCCCCCTAGGCCCATGGTATCTCCAGAGCGTAATGATGTACGCGAAGGGTTGGTCTTGCAATTAGGCAAGGGCTGGGGTTGGGGCCGCATTGCTACGCGTGCTCGGAACATGCCAGGTGGTCTTGGTTGATGTTGCTCCGGGCGCGTTTGGCCGTGTCCGGCCGTTTAACGGCCGGACTCGAAAATTGCCTTAGAAGGCTGCTCTGTACTTCTGCCGCGAGAGCCGTTGTATGTTCCTCCGTTCGGAAGGAGCGTTCCGTATTTCCGTTGACCGTGATGACTCCACGAGGGCCTGGCATCTTGAGCTTGAGGTATGCGTAATGCGGCACCGCGTTGAACTTTGCGAACGGGGTTCGTCCGAGCAGAGCATGATAGCCGCTGCGGAACGGGACTGTGTCGAAGATTAACTCCTCGCTCCGGAAATTGTCCGGGGATCCGAAGACCACTTCCAGCGTGACTGAGCCTGTACAATTGGCCTCAACACCTGGTATGACGCCTTTTAAGGTCGTCTTTGTAGGTTTAATCCTTGAGGGGTCTATGCCCATCTTGCGCACTGTATCCTGATAAAGCAGGTTCAGGCTACTGCCGCCGTCCATCAGGACTCTCGTGAGGTGAAATCCATCGACGATTGGGTCTAAAACCAATGCGGCGAATCCGCCGTGGCGGATACTGGTCGGATGGTCTCTTCGGTCGAAAGTGATCGGGCAAGAGGACCATGGATTGAACTTAGGGGCGACTGGCTCCATCGCATATACGTCCCTTAGTGCACGCTTCCGCTCCCTCTTGGGTATATGGGTTGCGTATATCATGTTCACCGTCCGCACTTGTGGGGGAAACCCTTCTGTCCTCTACTGTTCGGCGTTCGGGTCTCTTCCTCGTCGTCGCTGTGCAGCCCCTTGTCGTTGTTTTCGGCAATTAACTTGCCTGCCTGCTTAAATACCCAACAATCTCTGTTGGTGTGGTTAGCTGGCTTTTCGGGGGTGCCATGTATCTGGCATGAGCGGTCGAGTATTCGGTCCAAATTGGACGGACCCGGAGTGGTTCTTTTGAATGGCTTCTTCCGCTGACCGGGTTTAGAGCCTCGGAATCCGGCGTTAACTGCCGTATCCTCCTTGTCGTCGCCGTTAACGCGGCGTTTATTTTTGCTTCGACGCGACCTACCATTGTGGTCCTTAGTGTCCGGACTACCAGCATTTTTGCTGAGGTTGTTGCTGCGAGCTAGCCAGCTATCCTCTCCCGCACAGAAGCGGGTCATTAATGATGTGAGGGCTGCCATGGATTTTGGATTTTCCTGTCCTAGGTGCCGGGCTAGCCACTCGTCGCGGATGTTATGTTTGAAGGCTGTGAGGGCCTCTGCATCCAGACAGTCGACGGTTTGATTTTTCTTTGTTAAGAACCGTGTCCAGAATTGTCTGGCCGATTCGTCTGGCTGCTGGATTATGTGGCTTAGGTCATTAGCGTCTGGTGGTCGCACGTATGTGCCCTGGAAGTTGTCGAGGAATGCGGCTTCCAGGTCCTCCCAACACCCAATTGACTCTGCGGGCAGGCTGTTAAGCCAATGCTGAGCTGGTCCTTTAAGCTTGAGCGGGAGATATTTGATGGCGTGGAGATCGTCGCCGCGGGCCATATGGATGTGAAGGAGATAATCTTCGATCCAAACCGTGGGGTCTGTCGTGCCATCATAGGATTCAATGTTTACGGGTTTAAACCCTTCAGGGATTTGATGATCCATTACTTCGTCAGTGAAGCATAGCGGGTGTGCGGCGCCTCTGTATTGAGCAATATCACGACGTAGCTCCAGGGAGCGTTGTCTGTTGTGTTCGGCCCGGCCGGAGTTATTGTATCCGGCTCGACGGTATTCGTCGTGGGTCGTGGGGCGCCCACGTGATCCATAAATAGATCTGGATTGTCTTGCCTTATCCTCCAATATATCCCGCAAGTCCGGCGCGTTCCCCCGTGGCTTCGTACTTTCGAGCGATGCTGGGGTACGGTCTTGGTGGAAGGCCTGGATGCCTCTCTGTCGCGACCACGGGGTGGTCGGTCGGACGTATTGTGCGCTGTTGATGAAGGTATGTATGCTTCCTCTTCTAATCGGGGGAGCAACTTGCGTTTTGGGTAGCTCTTGGAGGGGCGTTCGAGTTCATACTCTTCGGCCGCGAGGACCTCGGTCCATTTGTCGGCCAGCAGGTCTTGATCAGCTTGAAGCTGCTGCAGCTTTTTCTTTAGGCTATTTGCTGTGGCCATTAGCCTGCGTTTGAAACGTTCCTGTTCGACGGGATCCTCGGGCACGACGAATTCGTCGTCGTGAAGGCTTGCCTCGTCTCCGGAGGGAGGTATGTAATTATCATCCTCGACCTCTTCGTCTGCCGCTCTCTCGTGAGGGCTTGCTTCTGCATCCTCCTGCGCTGAATCTTGCAGGAGGGGATTGTCTTCGGCACTCTCTGGGGTGTTATTATCCCCTGTGCCAGAATCTCCATTCTTGCTGTGGCAGGATTTAGAGCAGCGCCGCTGACGTCGGCGCTTGGGCTGTTTCTTTAAGGAATCTGCCTCTGCTGCTTCTTCTCCGTCCCCATCTTTTGGGGTGTCCACCATGTATATGTCATATGATGAGGTGGTCTTCCAGTGCCCCGTCGGCACTGGTTCTTGTTCGTCTCCGGCATCGTCGTCCATACCGTCGATGTCTTCGGAGTCATAGTCTAGCATGTTGGTTAGATCGTCAACAGTGGCTACAAAGTGGGTGGTGGGTGGGGTTTGAATTTCTTCGTCGTCCGCATCCCAACCATCCTGGCCATAGTCCGGCCAGGGCTCTCCGAATAGCGAGAGATGCTTTAGCGAATTCAGGATGTCGCCAAAGGGTGAGTGCTGAAAGATGTCCGCGGCGGTGAACTCCATAATCGGCGCCCAATCGGATTCGATTGGCGGGGGCGCAGGAGGTTCAGAGTCCAGCAGGGAGTCCGGCTCCTCAGAGTCATGACCTTTATAGGGGACAAGGCCAGCGTTCAGCTCCATCGCCGTGGAAGTTGCAGCTCCCGAGGAGGTGTCCAGCCACTCGTCCTCGATCTGCGCGATCGGCTCCGAACTACAGGTCGGAGCGGATTCATGTGCGGCCTCCAAGGCGCTGTCCGGCGGCAGAGCTAGATCGTGCCCATTGCGACAGTGCGGCACGCTCGGCTGTGGATCGGATCCATCGAAGATCAAGTCTCCGCGGATGTCCGCCGTGAAGTTTAGGCTTCCAAATCTGACCTGACGGCCAGGGGCGTAGCTTTCGATCTGCTCCAGATGGCCAAGTGAATTGGCCCGCAGTGCGAAGCCGCCGAATACGAAGATCTATCCTGGGAGAAAAGTCTCGCCCTGGACGGTGTTGTTGTTGTTTGAGGAAGCCATCGAGCCTATCGGTGACGACACAGAGGAACTCTCAATGAAAGCACCAATGTCGGTGTCAAAACCGGCGGATCTCGGGTAGGGGGTCCCGAACTGTGCGTCTAGGCTGATGGTAATAGGAGACAAGGGACACGATGTTTTTACCCAGGTTTGGGCCCTCTCGATGGAGGTAAAACCCTACTCCTGCTTTATTGATATTGATGATATGGGTAGTACAAGAGTGGATCTACCACGAGATCAAGGAGGCTAAACCCTAGAAGCTAGCCTATGGTATGATTGTTGTAATGGTTGTTGTGTCCTACGGGCTAAAACCCTCCGGTTTATATAGACACCGGAGAGGGCTAGGGTTACACAGAGTCGGTTACAATGGTAGGAGATCTACATATCCGTATCGCCAAGCTTGCCTTCCACGCTAAGGAAAGTCCCATCCGGACACGGGACGGAGTCTTCAATCTTGTATCTTCGTAGTCTTGGAGTCCGGCGGACGATGATAGTCCGGCTGTCCGGACACCCCCTAGTCCAGGACTCCCTCAGTGACGTATGATGACATGTCACCGTCTTGCTCGATGAAGAGTGGGTTGGTAGAAGTACTCGGCCTATCCATGATTCCAAGCAAAAATGTGACTGGTAGAAGGAGAAGAACTTATACCAATGTACCTTAATAGATGTTGACGATGAATCAAGTTCACTCAAATGCGGACAATGAAATAGCACTATTGGTACCAATTCTTGTCGGTTCTCACACCTACACAAGTAAAAAGCTTATGGTGGAGCTTGGTTACGATGGTGGCACAAAATTTGATGCAATTGTAAGTGAGCTTCACTAATGTTGGAAAAGATTCACAAATTCGCAAATGCAACAAGTAGACCAAGCAAATAGGGGTACACGGAAACACACACGCAAATAGATAAATGGGATTGTGCAAACCAAAAGTGAGCCCAAAATGTGGAATCCACGAAAATGCTCTTGTTGCACAATACACGAGAGACGCTAGCACGATTGCACAATAGGCGGATACATAACTTGTGCACAACCTACTAGGCAAAAATGCAACAACCTCTATCCCAAGTATGCTATATGTATGGTATTTCGGTGCTATGATCCAAGATGATCGAGTATGACAATCTTAATGTAGTGTGATGCTATGGTTCTTGCTTATAAGCTCTTTGCTTATCTTTCCTCTTTGCTTAAAAGCTTGGGTGGCTCCTTCACTTTTGAGCTCCTTTCTTATGCAAAACTTCACGAACCAAGATAGCAATTGTGTATGCGATGACAACGATGTGACACAAAAGTTGATGCCAAGATAGGCACCACGATGGTATGGTATGTATGCTATGGAGTATGATCACTAATGTGCACAAGTCACGTTGCCGGCAATACTCAATGGCTAGTCTCGATGGGTAAGCTATGGAAAAGTAAGGCCATGTGGGTATCAATGCAATTGCAAGGTATGACAAAGATGTCGTCGAGGTTACCGTCCTTGGCGATGATGAGTAGTCGATGGAGATGAGCGGTGGTGATGTTGACGTCGAACCGTACCTATATAGCCGAAACACATTAGGACACGGGAACCACAACCCAAAATCTCAAAGACCAAAACGTGTCAAAATCGTCATAGGAGGTAGCGGTGAGTCGTGGTGGTGCTTGCGGAAAGCGGAGGTGGTATGTGGAAGTAAGCGTGGGCAGCGGGGCAAAATTGGGCGAAACTAGGCAGAAATGGGCGCGCGGGCTAGAGTTGCTGCTGCCAGGGGACGGATGTCCGGGCCAGCTCCCGGATGTCCGGTGGACACGGGCGGATGTCCGAGCTCTTGGATCTGGGACGAACACGATGAACTCCACGGGAAAAAGGGCAACTCCGGGGCAAATTTCGGACGAATTGGTGGATGGAAATCGCGGGAGAGATGGGGAAAAGCTAAATCCACTCGATGCAAAGCAGATCCGTGGATCAAATCCAACAAAACTTCAACACACCAACAAATCACAAAAAAATTTGGGGCTATTTTTGGTGGGGAATTTTCGGATTTAGGACGAAAACAACAAAATCAAGCTAGAAAACATGGGGTAGGGGATCCAAAAACATGATCAATGTGGCTCATGATACCAAGATGATGTAGGGCGGAACCCTAGGGGCCGATCTTTCACGTTTGGAGTGGATCCTACGGGGAACACGAAAAACGCGCGGAAGAACACAAGGGAAATCACAAGGGGAAAACAAGAGAAACACTCAACCGACACGAAATTGATCACACAAGGGCTAGATCATCGAGGCACAAAGTAACATGAGATCCAAAGTCAACAAGGGACGATACAAGAGTAACCATTCTTCTCCGTGAGGAGGTCTTGATTGTCTTCTCCGGATGGAGGCCTTGAATCCGGATGGATCTTCTCCGAAGAGGTGCGGTCCCTCATGAGGCGTAGATCCGGTACGGATGAGCAATGCTCTACCTCAAATGAGCTATCACAATGCTAACCCTAGAACGTAGGTGTAGGGGGAGTATAAGTAGTCTACGGGGCGAAGGGGTACATGGGCCACGGCCCTGAGGTGCTGCACGCAGGCAGGAGGGAACCGGATGTCCAGGCATCGGGCCAGATGTCCGGGCATTCGCGACAGGCCGGATGTCCGGGCTGGTGGAGTTGGCGCTGCGGCTCTCTGGATGGACGGGACTAGATTTCCGTGCGGAAGGGCTGGATGTCCGGTGCTTCAGGAGGGGCCGGATGTCCGGTGAGGCAGCCGGATGTCCGGGCTGTCGGGCAAGCTTCTGTGCTCCCTGGATGGCGCCTTCGGATGTCCGGGCTGGAGGCCGGAATTCCGGTGAGGGGGGCCGGATGTCCGGGCTGGACGGCAGATGTCCGGTCCCTGTAGCTTCTTCTGCCGACTCCTTTCCAAGTAGATCTCCAGGGGCCGGATGTCCGGGGTCACGGCCGGATGTCCGGTGCCTCGAGGCTGCTCTCGCCATCTTTCGTTGATTCCCTTCTTCCATGGACTCGGGGTCTTGACCATCTTCATGAACATCGTCCGGAGGGTCCTCTTGGTACCTAATCATGCACAACAATCTGGACTTAGGTAGTAGCCATGTCTCGAGAGGATCAAATGAGATATCACTAAGGAGAGAAGTCACCTCGGTCTCGAGAGCTCTAGCTCGTGCTCTAGTCATGGGTTCTCTTGGTGCTTGGTGAGACGATGGAAGGTCCATGGGGATGACCGAAGGATGCTCCGCATCAAAAGGGCAAGGGGGGCACCGCCCCCTTACCCTAGTCTAATTCAGACCCATGGGGGGGCACCTCCCCTTGGCCTGCCTCCTCTATTTCCCGTATGGCCCAATAAGGCCCATTACTTCTCCCGGTGGATTCCCGTAACTCCCCGGTACTCTGAAAAATACCCGAATCACTAGGAACCTTTCCGATGTCCGAATATAGCCTTCCAATGTATCGATATTTACATCTCGACCGCAAGACTCCTCATCACGTCTGTGATCTCATCCTGAACTCCGAACAAACTTCGGTCATCAAAACACATAACTCATAATACAAATCGCCATCGAACGTTAAGCGTGCGGACCCTACGGGTTCAAGAACTATGTAGACATGATAGAGACACATCTCCGATCAATAACCAATAGCGGAAACTGGATGCTCATATTGGCTCCTACATATTCTACGAAGATCTTTGTCGGTCAAACCGCATAACAACATACGTTGTTCCCTTTGTCACCGATATGTTACTTGCCCGAGATTCGATCATTGGTATCATCATACCTCGTTAAATCTCGTTACTGGCAAGTCTCTTTACTTGTTACGTAATGCTTCATCCCGCAACTAACTCATTAGTCACAATGCTTGCAAGGCTTATAGTGATGAGCATTACCGAGAGGGCCCAGAGATACTTCTCCGATATACGGAGTGACAAATCCTAATCTCGATCTATGCCAACCCAACAAACACCTACGGAGACACCTGTAGAGCACCTTTATAATCACCCATTTACGTTGTGACATTTGGTAGCACACAAAGTGTTCCTCCGGTATTTGGGAGTTGCATAATCTCATAGTCTGAGGAACATGTATAAGTCATGAAGAGAGCAGTGGCAATGAAACTTTAACGATCATAATGCTAAGCTAAGGGATGGGTCATGTCCATCACATCATTCTCCTAATGATGTGATCCCGTTCATCAAATGACAACATACGTCTATGGTTAGGAAACATAACCATCTTTGATTAACGAGCTAGTCAAGTATAGGCATACTAGGGACACTATGTTTTGTCTATGTATTCACACATGTACTAAGTTTCTGGTTAGTACAATTCTAGCATGAATAATAAACACTTATCATGAAATAAGGTAATAAATAATAACTTTATTGTTGCGTCTAGGGCATATTTCCTTCAGTCTCCCACTTGCATAAGAGTCAATAATCTAGTTCACATTGCCATGTGATTTAACATCAATAGTTCACATCTGTATGTGATTAACACCCATAGTTCACATCGCCATGTGACCAACAACCAAAGGGTTTACTGGAGTCAATAATCTAGTTCACATTGCTATGAGATTTACACCCAAAGATTACTAAGGTGTGATCATTTTTTGCTTATGAGAGAAGTTTAGTCAACGGGTCTGTCACATTCAGAGCTGTATGTATTTTGCAAATATTCTATGTCTACAATGCTCTGTATGGAGCTACTCTAGCTAATTGCTCCCACTTTCAATTTGTATCCAGATTGAGACTTAGAGTCATCTGGATTGGTGTAAAATCTTGCATTTACGTAACCTTTTTCATGACGAACTCTTTATCACCCCCATCACCGGGAAACATTCCCTTAGTCTTTACTAAGGATAATTTGACTGTTGTCCAGTGATCTACTCTTATATCACTATTGATGTAGGGTGGAACCCTATAGCGTCGATCTTTCATGTTTGGAGTGGATCCTACGGGGAATCACGAAGAACACGCAGAAGCACAAGAGAAAACATGGGGAAAACGAGAGAGAATCACTCAACCAACAAGGGAATCGATCACACAAGTGCTAGATCACCACACACATAAGAGATCCACGAGATACAAAGTCAACAAAGGTAAGGATACAAAGGAACCGTTCTTCTCCGAGAGGAGGCCTTGATGTTCTTCCCTAGAAGGGGTCTTGAATCTGCTTGGGGGATCTTCTCCGAAGAGGTCGTGATCTCCGAGGAGAAGTATCCAAGTGGATGAGCAAAGGCTCTCACACAAATATGAGCTAATCCAATGCTAACCCTAGAAAGAGGAAGGGGATGGAGTATATATAGTCTACGGGGGCGAAAGGGTACATGGGCTTCGGCCCTTCACTGTTCACGCACAGGTGAGGCCGGATGTCCGGGCGTCGGGCCGGATGTCCGGGGCTTCATGTGAGGCCGGATGTCCGGGCTGGTGGCCGGATGTCCGGGCTGGCTGTGCGACCTTCTGTAGTCTCTGGTGCGGGGCGCCGGATTTCTGGGCAGAGGGCCGGATTTCCGGGGCTTCGTGGGAGGCCGGATGTCCGGGACCTGGGGGCCGGATGTCCGGGCCCTGTAGTCTTCTTGGCTGAGCTGCGGCTGCTGTGTTGGCGTCTCCAGGGGCCGGATGTCCGGGGTCTGGGCCGGATGTCCGGGGCCTGGAAGGTGAACTTGTCCGTTTCAGCTGGTTCTCTTCATCCGTGGAGTGGGCAGCTTGTCCATCTTCACGCGCAACCTCGGGAGGTTCTTCTTGACACCTAACCATGCATAGTGTATCTGACTTAGGTAGTAGCCATGTCTCGAGAGGGTCATATGAAATATCATTTAGGATAGAAGTCACCTCGGTTTCAAGAGCTCTTGCACGTGCTCGAGTCATAGGTCCTTGTGGGGTTGGATGTGTTGATGTAGAGTCCATGGGGATGATGGAGGGATGCTCCGCATCATATCCCCTCCCTTCGAAAGTATCCGACCTCGGATCAAGATCTTCATCACCATGGGAAGGCGAGAGGTCTTTGACGTTGAAGGTGTCGCTCACGTTGTACTTGTCGCTTGGTAGGTCGAGCTTGTAAGCGTTGTTGTTGTAGCGTGCTAACACCTTGAAGGGTCCATCGGCTCGAGGTAGAAGTTTGGACTTGCGTTCGTTGGGGAAGCATTCCTTGCGAAGGTGTAGCCACACGAGATTGCCTATGTTGAAGATCATGGGTTGCTTGTTGATGTTGAGCTTGGTCGCTAGTCGTTGTACTTGGCGCTCGATGGTGTGTCTTGTATCTTCATGCATCTTCTTGATGTAGCTTGCACGGGCACTTACGTCGAGGTTGGTGCGCTCTTGTAGAGGAAGAGGTAGAATGTCCAATGGGGACAATGGGTTGAAGCCGTAGACGATCTCGAAGGGAGACTTGCTGGTAGTCGAATGTCGTGCATGGTTGTAGGCGTACTCGGCGATGGGTAGACATGCCTCCCACTCCTTGATGTTCTTCTTGATCAACACACGAAGTAGAGTGGAGAGAGGCCGGTTCGTCACCTCCGTTTGGCCGTCGGTTTGAGGATGGTATGCGGATGAGAACAAGAGCTTGATTCCGAGCTTGGCGCAAAGAGTCTTCCAAAAGTAACTCAAGAACTTGACGTCGCGGTCGGAGACGATTGTCTTTGGTACTCCATGGAGGCGCAAGATTTCCCTACAAAAGAGATTTGCAATATGTGAAGCATCGTCTACCTTGTTGCATGCAATGAAATGTGCCATCTTAGAAAATCGGTCCACAACAACAAACACGGAATCCTTTCCATTTTTAGTTCTAGGCAAACCAAGTACAAAATCCATGCTAATGTCTTCCCAAGGTTGATAAGGAATAGGAAGAGGCATGTAAAGACCATGAGATTGAGCTTTTGACTTAGCTTTGCGGCATGTAGAGCATCGGGTGGTGAAGCGTGAGACATCTCAAAACATCTTGGGCCAAAAGTAGTTTTTGGAGAGCGTGGCGAAGGTCTTGTCGCGTCCAAAATGTCCAATTAGTCCGCCTCCATGAGCCTCTTGCAAAAGGAGCAAACGAAGAGAAGACTCGGGAATGCATAGTTTGTTAGCTCTCATAAGATAACCATCCTTGAGGTAATATTGTTCCCAAGATGTATGCGTCAAACATTTAGCATAATGAGGTGCAAAAGATGGATCATTAGCATACAAATCTTTTATGTGCTCAAAGCCAATAACATTCAACTCAAGTTGGGTTACAAGCGTGCATATGCGTGAAAGTGCATCGGCAACTACATTTTCCTTACCCTTAATGTACTTGATTACATATGGGAAAGATTCAATAAATTCACTCCATTTGGCATGACGCTTGTTCAATTTGGTTTGACCTTTCAAGTATTTAAGCGTTTCATGATCGGTATGGATGACAAACTCATGAGGTCTAAGATAATGTTCCCAAACATGTAGTACACGCACTAAAGCATACAATTCTTTGTCATATATGGGATAGTTAAGTTGAGCACCGGATAGTTTTTCACTAAAATAAGCAATGGTTCGTTTTTCTTGCATCAAAACTCCGCCAATTCCGGTACCACTTGCATCACAATGAACCTCAAAAGTTTTGTCAAAATTGGGCAAAGCAAGAATCGAAGCATGAGTAAGCAAAGACTTGAGCTCATCAAAAGCGTTGGATTGCAAAGATCCCCAAACAAAAGGAGTATTCTTCTTACGCAAAGCATGCAAAGGAGCTGCAATAGTGCTAAAGTTTTTCACAAAGCGACGATAAAAACCTGCAAGACCAAGGAAACTTCGCACTTGTTGCAAATTGGTTGGTTGGGGCCAAGTTTTAATTGCTTCAATTTTAGTTTCGTCAACATGGACACCCTTGGAAGAAACAACGAAACCCAAGAAAACCACTTTGTCAACACCAAATGTGCACTTTTTCATGTTAGCATAAAGACTTTCCTTGCGAAGTGTTTGCAAAACAAGCTTAACATGATCAAGATGCTCTTTCATGGTTTTGCTAAACACAAGAATATCATCGAAGTAAACCACAACGAAGATTCCGATGTAAGGTCGAAGTACATGATGCATGAGACGCACAAAAGTACCGAGAGCCTCCGATAAACCCATAGGCACGACTAACCATTCATATAAGCCAAATTTTGTTTTGAAAGCCGTTTTCCATTCATCACCCTCGTGAATGCGTATTTGATAATAGCCACTTTTAAGATCAATTTTTGAGAAAAAGTTGGCTCCACTAAGTTCATCAAGAATATCATCTAAGCGAGGAATGGGAAGCCTATAGTGCACGGTGATAGCATTTATAGGTCTACAATCGGAACACAAGCGGAAACTTCCATCGGGCTTAGGCACAAGAATAACGGGAACAGCACAAGGGCTTAAGCTTTCATGTACATGACCGTTGTCGATTAGTTGTTGTACTTGCCATTGAATCTCCTTGGTTTCTTCAGGATTGACACGGTATGGAGCTTTGTTTGGAAGTGGCGCTCCGGGGATGAGGTCGATTCGATGCTCAATGCCTCGTAGAGGAGGTAGACCCGGAGGTAGCTCATCGGGGAAAACATCTTGAAATTCCTGAAAAAGAGATTGAAACACCAAAGGTAACTCTTGAATGGTGTTAGTTTTTGTTTCTCCATCCTTGCACACAAGGACAAAGTGCATCACACTTGATTGGTTCTCACACACTTCTCTCATCTCACTTTTGGTGGCAAATAGTATGAGGTTTTTCTCTCTAGGCGAAGAGGCGATCAAATTTGGCTTGTGGCTCTCACTCACTTTTTGGTGGCTCACTTTCTCACTCTTCTCTCTTTGGTTGGTGGCTTGTTTTTCGGCTATCACTTGACTAGGAGACATGGGTCGTAGGACATATTCTTTTCCTTTCATCTTGAAGCTATAGTGGTTTGTACGCCCATTGTGGTCGACACCACGGTCGAATTGCCATGGCCGACCAAGGAGGAGGTGGCAAACGGTCATTGGGACTACATCACACTCCAAAGTGTCCTCGTATGCACCGATTTTGAAGGATACTTGGACCGTATGCTCAACTCGTATAGTGCCGGAGTCACTTAGCCATTGAACCTTGTAGGGGTGCGGGTGCTTCTTCTTGACCAATTGAAGCTTGGAGCATAGTTCTTCGCTTGCCAAGTTGTGGCAACTACCTCCATCGATGATGACCTTGACGGATCGTCCATTGATGCCGGCCTTTGTGTGGAAGATGTGGCATCGTTGGTCTTCTTCTTGTTGATGTTGAAGTGTCAAGACCTTGGAGACAACGAGAGCGGGGCTCGTATCTTCATCACAAAAGACTTGATCATCTTCATCCTCGTTCACGTGTCGGTGCATGGCCACTTGCTCAATAGCTTCCATTTCATCTTCACTCATTGAGTCGTAGGTGCCATCATCGTTGAGGATCATGGTGCGCTTGTTGGGGCATTCATAGGATTTGTGGCCTCGGCCGCCGCAAGTGAAACACTTGAAGGAGCTTGTCTTGACGGTCTCATCGGTTGGAGTAGATGATGAAGCACGCGGCTTGAGGTTGCTTGTAGTAGGAGGAAGACGACTTGAACTTGTGGGAGTTTTCTTGTAACTTGACTTGTCGTCGTTGCTTGGAGAAGGCTTGGTTGATGTCGAAGTTGGAGTAGTTGTTGAAGCTTGGTTGTTGGAGAAGCCGTGTGTCTTGGAGGAGTACTTGGCGTACTTGAAGTCATCTTGTACTTGACGTTCCGCCTTTGTAGCTTGATGCACGAGCTCAATGAGGTTGGAGTAGGGTTGGAAGTCGGCGATCTTCTTGATGGGATGGTTGAGTCCATTCAAGAATCGTGCTATTGTTTGCTCATCATCTTCCGTGACATTGGCTCGAATCATGGCAATCTCCATTTCCTTGTAGTATTCTTCAACACTCTTTGTTCCTTGCTTGAGGAGTTGTAGCTTCTTGAAGAGATCACGGTTGTAGTAGGTGGGCACAAATCGTGCTCGCATGGCATCCTTCATTTGAGCCCAAGTGGTGATTGGAGGTTCACCTCTTGCTTGTCGGCGCTCAAGGACTTGTTCCCACCATATGAGCACATAGTCTTGGAACTCAAGTGATGCCATAGCGATCTTCTTCTCTTCCTCAAAGTTGTGCAAATGAAAGATTTTGTCGACCTTCAATGCCCATGAGAGGTACTCTTCGGGATCATTGGTTCCATTGAACTTGGGCATTGTGAACTTGAGCTTGCCATAGCGTTGCTCTTCATTGTGTTGTGGTCGATGGTGATGATGACACCCTTGACGTGGAAGGTAATAATCCTCATGTTGCTCTTGGCGTGGAGGAAGTCCATTATCAACTTGCTCTTGTTGACCTTGAGGTTGAGGTTGAGCTTGAGGAGCTTGTGAAGGAGCTTGTGGGGCTTGACATTGCGCACGCAGATGGTAGTTCCTCTCTTGTATTTATTCTCGAAGGGCTTCCTCTTGATTGCGCCTTTCGCGATTGCGGTTGGCGATAGCTCGACTTGATGCTTGAAGGGCACGTTCCGCCTCACGAGCTTGTGCTTCTCGTTGTTGTTGTTGAAGATGTTGAGCCTCGGCGTCTTGTTGCTCTTGATGTAGGCGCGCTCGTTCTTGTTCTTCTTGGAGACGAAGACATTGTCATTCTTGAGCTTGAGCAAACGCTACTTGGTTTGATTGAGGACGAGGAACTTGTTCATTGACTTGCCCTTGTGAATGCTTGTCGTGTAGCGGGTTGCGAGATGCATGACGGTCTTGACGCGCGGCTCGTCGAAGAGTGTTCGATGACGGTGTACTTGTGCCGGAGAAGGAGTCGTCGGAGTGGCGACTTGAGTGGCTCCGTCTTGAGTATGAGGATGTAGAAGGAGGCCGGTTCACCAACAAGGCGCGGATCTCGTCCATTCTTGCATCGTTCTCTTGCTTGTGCGCGTCGAGCTTGTTGTCGAAGTAGTCTCTTGTACGTTACTCGGAGAGTCGCAAGTCGGTGGCGAGGTTGTCGATGCGGTCGTTCATTGCTTGTTGCTCTTGATGTAGAGCTCGTTGTGCACCAAATAGGTGGCTCTTGGTGACGTATGCTGACATGTCGTCATCTTGCTCGATGAAGAGTGGGTTGGTAGAAGTACTTGGCCTATCCATCATTTCAAGCAAAATGTGAGTAGTAGAAGGAGAAGAACTAATACCAATGTACCTTTGACCAATGTTGAAGATGAATCAAGTTCACTCAAATGTGGACAATGAAATAGCATTATTGGTACCAATCCTTGTCGATTCTCACACCTACACAAGTAAAAGCTTTTGGTGGAGCTTGGTTAGGATGGTGGCACAAAATTTGATGCAATAGTAAGTGAGCTTCAATAATGTTGGAAAAGATTCACAAATTAGCAAATGCAACAAGTAGACCAAGCAAGTATGGGTACACGGAAACACACACGCAAATAGATAAATGGGATTGTGCAAACCAAAAGTGAGCCAAAGTGTGGAATCCACGAAAATGCTCTTGTTGCACAATACTAGAGAGACGCTAGCATGATTGCACAATAGGCGGATACGCAAGCTTGTGCACAACCTACTAGGCAAAACTGCAACTATCTCTATCCCAAGTATGCTATATGTATGGTATTACGGTGCAATGATCCAAGATGATCCAATATGACAATCTTAATGTAGTATGTTGCTATGGTTCTTGCTTATAAGCTCTTTGCTTATCTTTCCTCTTTGCTTAAAAGCTTGGGTGGCTCTTTCACTTTTGAGCTCTTTTCTCATGCAAAACTTCACGAACCAAGATAGTAATTGTGTATGCTATGACAACTTTGTGACACACAAGTGGATCCCAAGATATGCACCACTATGGTATGGTATGTATGCTATGGAGTATGATCACTAAATGTGCACAAGTCACGTTGCCGGCAATACTCAATGGTTAGTCTCGATGGGTAAGCTACGCAAAAGTAAGGCCATGTGGGGTATCAATGCAATTGCAAGTTATGACAAAGATGTCGTCGAAGTTACCATCCTTGGCAATGTTGAGTAGTCGATGGAGATGAGCGGTGGTGATGATGACGTCGAACCGTACCTATATAGCCGAAACACAATAGGACACGGGAACCACAACTCAAAATCTCAAAGACCAAGACACATTAAAATCGGCATAGGAGGTAGCGGTGAGCGGTGGGTGTGTTTTTGGAAAGTGTTGTGGGTATGCGGAAGAGGTCGTGGGCACCGTGGCAAAATTTGGCAAAGGTATGGTGAAATGGGCGCGGGGTGTTGAAGTTGCTGTTTCCAGGGGCCGGATGTCCGGGCTTGCAGCCGGATGTCCGGGGCTCCGGATGTCTGGGGGACACGGGTCAGATGTCCGGGCTCTGGATCGGGGACGAACACGAAGAGCTCCGCGGGGAAAATCGCAACTCCGAGGCAAAATTCGGACGAATTGGTGGATGGAAAAGGGTGGGGAGGGTGGGGAAAGCTAGATCCACACGCAGCAACACAAATCCATGGACCAAATCCAACAAAATTTCATCACACCAACAAATCACAAAAAAATTTGGGGCTATTTTTGGTGGGGATTTTCGGATTTAGGACGAAAACAACAAAATCAAGCTAGAAAACATGGGGTAGGGGCTCCAAAAACGTGATCAACGTGGCTCATGATACCATATGATGTAGGGTGGAACCCTATAGCGTCGATCTTTCACGTTTGGAGTGGATCCTAAAGGGAATCACGAAGAACACGCGGAAGCACAAGAGAAAACACGGGGAAAATGGGAGAGAATCACTCAACCAACAAGGGAATCGATCACACAAGTTGTAGATCACCACACACATAAGAGATCCACGAGATACAAAGTCAACAAAGGTAAGGATACAAAGGAACCGTTCTTCTCCGAGAGGAGGCCTTGATATTCTTCCCTAGAAGGGGTCTTGAATCCGCTTGGGGGATCTTCTCCGAAGAGATCGTGATCTCCGAGAAGAAGTATCCAAGTGGATGAGCAAAGGTTCTCACACAAATATGAGCTAATCCAATGCTAACCCTAGAAAGAGGAAGGGGATGGATTATATATAGTCTACGGGGCGAAAGGGTACATGGGCTTCGGCCCTTCACTGTTCACGCGCAAGTGAGGCCGGATGTCCGGGCGTCGGGCCGGATGTCCGGGGTTTCATGTGAGGCCAGATGTCCGGGCTGGTGGCCGGATGTCCGGGCTGGCTGTGCGACCTTCTATAGTCTCTGGTGCGGGGTGCCGGATTTCTGGGCAGAGGGCCGGATTTCCGGGGCTTCGTGGGAGGCCGGATGTCCGGGACCTGGGGGCCGGATGTCCGGGCCCTGTAGTCTTCTTGGCTGAGCTGCGGCTGCTGTGTTGGCGTCTCCAGGGGCCGGATGTCCGGGGTCTGGGCCGGATGTCCGGGGCCTGGAAGGTGAACTTGTCCGTTTCAGCCGGTTCTCTTCATCCGTGGAGTGGGCAGCTTGTCCATCTTCACGCGCATCCTCGGGAGGTTCTTCTTGACACCTAATCATGCATAGTGTATCTGACATAGGTAGTAGCCATGTCTCGAGAGGGTCATATGAAATATCATTTAGGATAGAAGTCACCTTGGTTTCAAGAGCTCTTGCACGTGCTCGAGTCATAGGTCCTTGTGGGGTTGGATGTGTTGATGTAGAGTCCATGGGGATGATGGAGGGATGCTCCGCATCAACTATTGTACCCCTTTGCAAAACTCATGGAAAGGTACACAATAGGTCTGGTACACAACACAACATACTTTATAGAACCTATGACTGTGGTATAGGGAATGACTTTCATTCTCTTTCTATCTTCAGCCGTGGTCGGGCTTTGAGTCTTACTCAACTTTACATCTTGTAATACAGACAAGAACTTCTTCTTTGACTGATCCATTTTGAACTCTTTCAAAAACTTGTCAAGGTATTTACTCAGTGAAAAATCTTATTAAGCATCTTGATCTATCTATAGATCTTGATGCCCAATATGTAAGCAGCTTCACCGAGGTCTTTCATTGAAAAACTCTTATTCAAGTATCCCTTTATGCTATCCAGAAATTCTATATCATTTCCAGTCAACAATATGTCATCCACATATAATATTAGAAATGCTACAGAGCTCCCACTCACTTTCTTGTAAATACAGGCTTCTCCAAAAATCTATATAAAACCATATGCTTTGATCACACTATCAAAGCGTTTATTCCAACTCCGAGAGGCTTGTACCAGTCCATAAATGGGTCGCTGGAGCTTGCACACTTTGTTAGCACCTTTAGGATCGACAAAACATTCTGGTTGCATCATATACACCTCTTCTTCTAGAAATCTATTCAGGAATGCAGTTTTGACATCCATCTGCCAGATTTCATAAAATATGGCAATTGCTAACATGATTCGGACAGATTTAAGCATCGCTACAATTGAGAAAATCTCATTGTAGTCAACACCTTGAACTTGTCGAAAACCTTTTGCAACAAGTCGAGCTTTGTAGATAGTAACACTACTATCAGTGTCGGCCTTCCTCTTTAAAGATCCTATTTCTATGTCTTGCCGATCATCGGGCAAGTCTACCAAAGTCCACACTTTGTTCTCACACATGGATCCCATCTCGGATTTCATGGCCTCAAGCCATTTCACGGAATCTGGGCACATCATTGCTTCTTCATAGTTTGCAGGTTCATCAGGGTCTAGTAACATGACTTCTAGAAGAGGATTACCGTACCACTCTCGTGCAGATCTTACTTTGGAAGACCTACGAGGTTCGGTAGTAACTTAATCTGAAGTTTCATGATCATCATCATTAGCTTCCTCACTTATTGGTGTAGGAATCACATGAACTACTTTCCAATAAGGGAGAAGGTAGAATTACCTCATCAAGTTCTACTTTCCTCCCACTCACTTCTTTCGAGAGAAACTCCTTCTCTAGAAAGGATCCATTCTTAGCAACAAAGATTTTTCCTTCGGATCTGTGATAGAAGGTGTACCCAACAGTTTCCTTTGGGTATCCTATGAAGACGCACTTCTACGATTTGGGTTCGAGCTTATCAGGTTGAAGCTTTTTCACATAAGCATCGCAGCCCCAAATTTTAAGAAACAACAACTTTGGTTTCTTGCTAAACCACAGTTCATAAGGCGTCGTCTCAACGGATTTTGATGGTGCCCTATTTAAAGTGAATGTAGTTCTCTAATGCATAATCCCATAATGATAGTGGTAAATCGGTAAGAGACATCATAGATCGCACCATATCCAATAAAGTGCGGTTACGATGTTTGGACACACCATTAGGCTGTGGTGTTCTAGGTGGCGTGAGCTGTAGAAACTATTCCACATTGTTTTAAATGAAGGCCAAACTCATCACTCGAATATTCTCCTCCACGATTAGATCGTAGAAACTTTATTTTCTTGTTACAATGATTCTCCACCTCACTCTGAAATTCTTTGAACTTTTCAAATGCTCCAGACTTGTGTTTCATTAAGTAGATATACCCATATCTGCTCAAATCATCTGTGAAGGTCCCGACATCACCAAAAAGAAGGAGAAAGGCATTCAGGCACCGCAAATCCAAGAAACTCCAAATACAGCTGTGAAACTATTCCACATTGTTTTAAATGAAGGCCAAACTCGTAACTCAAATATTCTCCTCCACGATCAGATCGTAGAAACTTTATTTTCTTGTTACGATGATTCTCCACTTCACTCTGAAATTCTTTGAACTTTTCAAATGTTTTAGACTTGTGTTTCATTAAGTAGATATACCCATATCTGCTCAAATCATCTGTGAAGATCAGAAAATAACGATACCCGCCAATACTCATTGGACCGCATACATCAGTATGTATTATTTCCAATAAGTTACTAGCTCGTTGCATTGTTCCGGGGAGCGGAATTTTAGTCATCTTGCCCATAAGGCACGGTTCACAAGCATCAAATGATTCATACTAAAGCGATTCCAAAAGTCCATCATCATGGAGTTTCTTCATGCGCTTTACATCGACATGACCCAAACGGCAGTGCCACAAATAAGTTGCACTATCATTATCAACTTTTCATCTTTTGGCATCAATACTATGAATATATGTATTACCACGATCGTGATTCAATAAACCATCAACATTGGGTGTATGACCACAGAAGGTTTTATTCATGTAAACAGAATAACAATTATTCTCTGTCTTAAATGAATAACTGCATTGCAATTAACATGATATAATCATATTCATGCTCAACGTAAACACCAAATAGCATTTATTTAGGTTCAACACTAATCCTGAAAGTATAGGGAGTGCTCGATGATGATCATATCAATCTTGGAACCACTTCCAACACACATCGTCACTTCATCCTCAACTAGTCTCTATTTATTCTGCAACTCCTGTTTCGAGTTACTAATCTTAGCAACCGTACAAGTATCAAATACCCAGGTATTACTACCAACACTAGCAAGGTACACATCAATAACCTGTATATCAAATATACCTTTGTTCACTTTGCCATCCCTCTTTTCCACCAAATATTTGGGGTAGTTCCGCTTCCAGTGACCATTTCTTTTGTAGTAGAAGCACTCAGTTTCAGGCTTAGGTCTAGCTTTGGGCTTCTTCACGGGAGTGACAACTTGCTTGCCATTCTATTTGAAGTTCCCTTTCTTTCCCTTTGCCCTTTTCTTGAAACTAGTGGTCTTGTCAATCAACACTCGATACTTTTTCTTGATTTCTACCTTCATCGATTTCAGCATCACGAAGAGCTCGGGAATCATTTTCGTCATCCCTTGCATACTATAGTTCATCACGAAGTTCCAGTAACTTGGTGATGGTGACTAGAGAACTCTATCAATCACTATCTTATCTGGAAGATTAACTCCCACTTGATTCAAGTGATTGTAGTACCCAAACATTCTGAGCACATGCTTACTAGTCGAGCAATTCTCCTCCATCTTTTCGGCAAAGTACTTGTCAGAGGTCTCATACCTCTTGACACGGGCATGAGTCTGGAATACCAATTTCTGCTCTTGGAACATCTCATATGCTCCGTGACGTTTCAAGTCTCGGTTCTAAGCCGTAAATCATGGTGCACTAAACTATCAAGTAGTCATCATATTGAGCTAGCCAAACATTCATAACGTCTGCATCTGCTCCTGCAATAGGTCTGTCACCTAGCGGTGCATCAAGGACATAATTCTTCTGTACAGCAATGAGGATACACCTCAGGTCATGGACCCAGTCCGCATCATTACTACTATCATCTTTCAACTTCATTTTCTCTAGGAACATATAAAAAACATAGGGAGGCTATAACGCGAGCTATTGATCTACAACATAATTTGCAAAATACTATCAGGACTAAGTTCATGATAAATTAAAGTTCAATTAATCATATTACTTAAGAACTCCCACTTAGATAGACATCCCTCTAGTCATCTAAATGATCACGTGATCCAAATCAACTAAACCATGTCCGATCATCACGTGAGATGGAGTAGTTTTCAATGGTGAACATCTCTATGTTGATCATATCTACTATATGATTCATGCTCGACCTTTCGGTCTCCAGTGTTCCGAGGCCATATCTGCATATGCTAGGCTCGTCAAGTTTAACCCAAGTATTCTGCATGTGCAGAACTGGCTTGCACCCGTTGTATGTGAGCGTAGAGCGTATCACACCCGATCATCACGTGGTGTCTCGGCACGACGAACTGTCGCAACGGTGCATACTCAGGGAGAACACTTATACCTTGAAATTTTAGTAAGGGATCATCTTATAATGCTACTAGCGAACCAAGCAAAACAAGAATATAAAAGATAAACATCACATGCAATCAAAATATGTGACATGATATGGCCATCATCATCTTGTGCCTTTGATCTCCATCTCCAAAGTAACATCATGATCTCCATCATCACCGGCATGACACCATGATCTCCATCATCTTGATCTTTATTAACGTGTCATCACATGGTCATCTCACCAACTATTGCTTTTGCAACTATTGCTATCGCATAATGATAAAGTAAAGCAATTATATGGCGCTTGCATCTTATGCAATTAAGAGACAACCATAAGGCTCCTGCCAGTTGCTGATAACTTTAACAAAACATGATCATCTCATACAACACATCATGTCTTGACCATATCACATCACAACATGCCCTGCAAAAACAAGTTAGACGTCCTCTACTTTGTTGTTGCAAGTTTTACGTGCCTGCTTCAGGCTTCTATAGCAAGAACCGTTCTTACCTACGCATCAAAACCACAACGATTTTTCGTCAAGTGTGTTGTTTTAACCTTCAACAAGGACCGGGCGTAGTCAAACTCAATTCAACTAAAGTTGGAGAAACAGACACCCACTAGCCACCTGTGTGCGAAGCACATCAGTAGAACCAGTCTCATGGACGCGGTCATGTAATGTCGGTCTGGGCCGCTTCATCCAACAATACCACCGAATCAAAGTATGACATGATGGTAAGCAGTATGACTATTATTGCCCACAACTCTTTGTGTTCTACTCGTGCATATAACATCTACGCATAGACCTGGCCCTGATGCCACTGTTGGGGAATGCGGTAATTTCAAAAAAACTCCTACGATCACGCAAGATCTATCTCGGAGATGCATAGCAACGAGAGGGGAAAGTGTGTCCACGTACCCTCGTAGACCAAAAGCGGAAGCGTTTCAATAACGCAGTTGATGTAGTTGAACGTCTTCCCGATCCAACCGATCCAAGTACCGAACGTACGACACCTCCGCGTTCAGCACACATTCAGCTCGATGACGTCCCTCGTGCTCTTGATCCTGTTGAGGACGAGGGTGAGTTCCGTCAGCACGAAGGCATGGTGACGGTGATGATGATGCTACCGGCGCAGGGCTTCGCCTAAGCTCTACGATGGTATGATCGAGGTGTGTAACTGTGGACGGGGGCACCGCACACGGTTAAGAGAAACTTGTGTGTCTTTGGGGTGCCCCCTGCCCCCGTATAAAAAGGAGGGAGGGAGAGAGGACGGCCCCATAGGGGCGCGCCAAGTGTATGGAGTCCAACTAGGACTTCCAAGTCCTAGTAGGAATCCTTTCCCTTTTAGGAGTAGGAGAGAAGGAAGGAGAGAGGGAGTAGGAAACGGCAAGGGGGGCGCCTCCCCCTTCCCCTAGTCCAATTCGGACCCATGGGGGGGCCACCTCCCCTTGGCCTGCCTCCTCTATTTCTCGTATGGCCTAATAAGGTCCATTACTTCTCCCGGTGAATTCCCGTAACTCCTCGGTACTCCGAAAAATACCCGAATCACTCGGAACCTTTCCGATGTCCGAATATAGCCTTCCAATATATCGATCACCATTTCAAGACTCCTCGTCACGTCCGTGATCTCATCCGGGACTCCGAAGAAACTTCGGTCATCAAAACACACAACTCATAATACAAATCATCATCGAACGTTAAGTGTGCGGACCCTACGGGTTCGAGAACTATGTAGACATGATCGAGACACATTACCGATCAATAACCAATAGTGGAACCTGGATTCTCATATTGGCTCCTACATATTCTACAAAGATCTTTATCGGTCAAACCGCATAACAACATATATTGTTCCCTTTGTCATCGGTATGTTACTTGCCCGAGATTCAATCGTCGGTATCATCATACCTAGTTCAATATTGTTACCGGCAAGTCTCTTTACTCATTCCGTAATGCTTCATCCCGCAACTAACTCATTAATCACATTGCTTGCAAGGCTTATAGTGATGAGCATTACCGAGAGGGCCCAGAGATACCTCTCTGATACACGGAGTGACAAATCCTACTCTCGATCTATGCCAACCCAACAAACACCTTTAGAGACACCTGTAGAGCACCTTTATATCACCCATTTACGTTGTGACGTTTGGTAGTACACAAAGTGTTCCTCTGGTATTCGGGAGTTGCATAATCTCATAGTCTGAGGAACATGTATAAGTCATGAAGAGAGCAGTAGCAATGAAACTATAGCGATCATAATGCTAAGCTAACGGATGGGTCATGTCCATCACATCATTCTCCTAATGATGTGATCACGTTCATCAAATGACAACACATGCCTATGGTTAGTAAATGTAACCATCTTTGATTAACGAGCTAGTCAAGTAGAGGCATACTAGGGACACTATGTTTTATCTATGTATCCGCACATGTACTAAGTTTCCGGTTAATACAATTCTAGCATGAATAATAAACATTTATCATGAAATAAGGAAATAAATAATAACTTTATTATTTCCTCTAGGGCATACTTCCTTCATAAGGTGCTTGCACGCTACAACACAGACGCCTACAGGATTGACATCCCACGCGACAAGTACTCAGTGAGTGACATCTTCAACGTCAAAGATCTCTCCCCGTACCATGGTGCTGAGGGTTTTGATCCGAGTCTAATATTTGCCAAGGGAGGGGAGATGATGCGGAGCATCCTATGGTCATCCCCATGGACCTACCATCGTCTCACCAAGTGCCAAGAGGACCTATGACATGAGCAGGAGCTAGAGATCTTGATACCGAGGTGACATCTCTCCTTAGTGATATTCCATATGATCCGCTCGAGACATGGCTACTACCTTGAAGGAAATATGCCCTAGAGGCAATAATAAAGTTGTTATTTATATTTCCTTATATCATGATAAATGTTTATTATTCATGCTAGAATTGTATTAACGGAAACTTAGTACATGTAATACATAGACAAACAGAGTGTCCATAGTATGCCTCTACTTGACTAGCTCGTTAATCAAAGATGGATACGTTTCCTAGCCATAGACATGTGTTGTCATTTGATGAATGGGATCACATCATTAGGAGAATGATGTGATGGACAAGAACCATCCGTTAGCTTAGCATTATGATCGTTGAGCTTTATTGTTATTGCTTTCTTCATGACTTATACATGTTCCTATAACTATGAGATTATGCAACTCCCGAACACCAAAGGAACACCTTGTCTGCTATCAAACGTCACAACGTAAATGGGTGATTATAAAGATGCTCTACACATGTCTCCGAAGGTATTTTTTGGGTTGGCATAGATCGAGATTAGGATTTGTCACTTCGTGTTTCGGAGAGGTATCTCTGGGCGTAATACGTCTCCAACGCATCTACTTTTCCAAACACTTTTGCCCTTGTTTTGGACTCTAACTTGCATGATTTGAATGAAACTAGCCCGGACTGACGCTGTTTTCAGCAGAACTGCCATGGTGTTGTTTATTGTGCAGAAAACAAAAGTTCTCAGAATGACCTGAAAATCCATGGAGATAACTTTTGGAAAATATAGAAAATACTGGCAAAAGAATCAAGGCCAGGGGGCCCACACCCTGTCCACGAGGGTGGGGCGCGCCCCCTACCCCTGGGCATGCCCCCTTTCTCGTGGGCCCCCTGATGCTCCACCGACCTCAACTCCAACTCTATATATTCCGTTTCACGGAGAAAAAAATCAGAGAAAAAGTTTCATCGCGTTTTACGATACGGAGCCGCCGCCAAGCCCTAATCTCTCTTGGGAGAGCTGATCTAGAGTCCATTCGGGGCTCCGGAGAGGGGGATTCGTCACCATCGTCATCGTCAACCATCCTCCAGCACCAATTTCATGATGCTCACCGCCGTGCGTGAGTAATTCCATCGTAGGCTTGCTGGACGGTGATGGGTTGGATGAGATTTACCATGTAATCAAGTTAGTTTTGTTAGGGTTTGATCCCTAGTATCCACTATGTTCTGAGATTGATGTTGCTATGACTTTGCTATGCTCAATGCTTGTCACTAGGGCCCGAGTGCCATGATTTCAGATCTGAACCTATTATGTTTTCATGAATATATGTGAGTTCTTGATCCTATCTTGCAAGTCTATAGTCACCTACTATGTGTTATGATCCAACAACCCCGAATGGCAATAATCAGAATACTTCTCGGTGATGACCGTAGTTTGAGGAGTTCATGTATTCACTATGTGTTAATGCTTTGGTCCGGTACTCTGTTAAAAGGAGGCCTTAATATCCCTTAGTTTCCATTAGGACCCCACTGCCACGAGAGGGTAGGACAAAATATGTCATGCAAGTTCTTTTCCATAAGCACGTATGACTATATTCGGAATACATGCCTACATTACATTGATGAACTGGAGCTAGTTCTGTGTCACCCTATGTTATAACTATTACATGAGGAATTACTCACTGGACCCTATGTAAAAATGCCCATGAACAACTTCCTAGGGTTAGAGAGAATGAAATTATTGAAGATGAAGTTATTGATGATAGTGATGATGAAGGTTCTCCCCCTAAGTATGAATTGCCTATTGTTCCTGAGGGTTATGTTATGGATGAAGAAGCTGCCAGAGCTATTTTTGCTTGCAATGATAGATATGATCTTAAGAAGTTATTAGCTAAATGGAAGCAGCAATCTCTTAATGCTAGAATGAAACCTGACCCCGCTTTTGCTACTTCACCTATCTGTGTTACTGATAAGGATTATGAATTCTCTATTGATCCTGAGATAATTACTTTGGTTGAATCTGATCCTTTCTATGGCAATGAATCTGAAACTGTTGTGGCACATCTTACCAAGTTAAATGATATAGCCACCCTGTTCACTAATGATGAGAAGTCTCGCTATTATTATATCCTTAAGATATTTCCATTCTCACTAAAGGGTGATGCCAAAACTTGGTTTAATTCTCTTGATCCTGGATGTGTGCGTAGTCCCCAGGATATGATTTATTACTTCTCTGCTAAATATTTCCCAGCTCATAAGAAACAAGCTGCCCTGCGGGAAATATATAATTTTGTGCAAATCGAAGAAGAGAGTCTCCCACAAGCTTGGGGGAGGCTTCTCGGATTACTTAATGCTTTGCCTGATCATCCTCTTAATAAAAATGAAATACTTGATATCTTTTATAATGGACTAACCGATGCTTCCAAGGACCACTTGGATAGTTGTGCTGGTTGTGTTTTCAGGGAAAGAACAGTCGACCAGGCTGAATTACTATTGAATAATATGTTGACTAATGAAAATAATTGGACTCTTCCTGAGCCAATTCCTGAGCCAATTGAGCCAACTTCTGAGCCTATTCCTAAACCAACTCCGAAGAAGAGGGGTGTTCTAATTCTCAGTCCTGAAGATATGCAAGAGGCAAATAAATCTATGAAAGAAAAGAGTATTAAAGCTGAAGATGTTAAGAATTTACCTCCTATTGAAGAAATACATGGTCTTAATATACCGCCTGTTGAAGAAGCACATTGTCTTGATAACCCGACACAGGTAGTAAAGGTAAATTCTCTCTATAGATAAGATAAAGTTGAAATCCCATCCACTAAATTTCATAGCCCATGTTTAGAAGAATTTGATGACTTTATGGCTAGACAAGAAAATTTTAATCCTTATGTTGGTAGAGAATTAAAGAATAATGCTTTCATGATAGGACGCTTGAGTGATTATATGGCTAGAGTTAAAGGTGAACTTAAACTCATTAGTAAATATGCTTCTATAATTACACTCAAGCAGAACAAGTACTTAAAGCTCAAAGTGATTTGCTCGATGAACTAAATAATAAACAGGATTTTGCTGTTAGAGTGGCTACTAGAACTAGTAGAATGACTCAGGAACCTTTGTATCCTGAAGGCCACCCTAAGAGAATTGAGCAGGATTCTCAGAGAAATAATTTAGATGCACCTAGTCCTTTTAAAAAGAAGAAAAAGAAAAATGATAGGACTTTGCATGCTTCTAGTGAACCTGTTGTAGACACACCTGAGAATCCAATGATATTTCTATTTCTGATGCTGAAACACAATCTGGTGATGAACATGAACCTAGTGATAATGTTAATGATAATGTTCATGTTGATGCTCAACCTAGCAATAGCACTGATGTAGAGATTGAACCTGCTATTGATCTTGATAACCCACAACAAAGAATCAACATTATGATAAGAGAGATTTTGTTGCTAGGAAGCACGGTAAAGAAAGAGAACCATGGGTTCAGGAACCCATGTCTTTTCCTCCTAAACCATCCAAGACAAAGGATGATGAGGATTTTGAGCGCTTTGCTGAAATGATTAGACCTATCTTCTTACCTATGCACTTAACTGATATGCTTAAAGTGAATCCTTATGCTAAATACATGAAGGATATCATTACAAATAAAAGAAAGATACCGGAAGCTGAAATTTCCACCATGCTTGCTAATTATACTTTTAAAGGTGGAATACCTAAGAAACTTGGAGATCCAAGAGTACCAACTATACCATGCTCCATTAAAAGAAATTATGTTAAAACTGCTTTATGTGATTTTGGAGCCGGTGTTAGTGTTATGCCTCTCTCTTTATATCGTAGACTTGAATTGAATAAGTTGACACCTACGGAAATATCTTTGCAAATGGCTGATAAATCAACTGCTATACCTGTTGGTATTTGTGAGGATGTGCCTATTGTAGTTGCAAATATCACTATCTTAACGAACTTTGTTATTCTTGATATTCCCGAGGACGATAGTATGTCGATTATCCTTGGTAGACCCTTTTTGAATACTACAGGGGCTGTTATTGATTGCAACAAAGGCAATGTCACTTTTCATGTTAATGGTAATGAGCATATAGTACACCTTCCGAGGAAACAACCTCAAGTTCATAGCATCAATTCTATTGGTAAAGTTCCAACTATCATTATTGGAGGTTTTGAATTTCCTCTTCCTACTGTCAAGAAAAAGTATGATATTCTTATTGCTGTGTATGTTCATATCCCCGTTGAGGTAACCTAGTGTTATTCGAAATTTCTCCGGTTCCGTGTTATTCGGAATGAGTTTGTTAACAAGACTTGATCAACCTTGTTAGTGGATTCATTTTGATGATCATGAGATGGATGAAACTAGAAGGCACAACCTTCTGTACCCTCTTTTTACTTTCTATTATTTAGAATAAATAAAGCAAAAATAGTATTATCTGTCTATTTTCTGAATTATCCATGTAATAAAAAAATATCCCAAAAATAAAAATGCTCCAAATGCCCTGCAAATTTAGTATGATTTTTTATGGAATATTTGAGGATTTTAGGCACTAAGAACACAGCAGGGGGGCAAGCACCTGGACATGAGGGTGGAGGGTGCGCCCACTCCCCCTCGGTGCGCCCCCCTGTCTCGTGGGCCCACGATGGGCCCCCTCCACTTATTCCTGCACCCACACACTCCATCTTCCTCCCAAAAAAATCCCCATGCAGCTCAAGCATGAGTTCTAGCTCATTTTGCTGCGACTTTTAATCTCCTTGCTCAAAGCTCCATTCACAAAACTGCTTTGGGAGATTGTTGCTTGGTATGTGACTCCTCCATTGGTCCAATTAGTTTTTGTTCTAGTGCTTTATTCATTGCAAATTTTTGCGGCATAGGTGACCCTGTTCTTGAGCTTGCATGTCAAATTTATGAGGTCTCAAGTAATTCTAATGCATGATATAGGCTCTAGGAACTTGTGGGAGTAGTTGCTATCAATCTTGTTTAGTTTGATTCACTTTTATTTTGAAGTTACTAAAAATTTCAGAAATTTTTAGAAAATGATGAGGAGATTATTGAGGGGCTCTTCTAGCCAAAGCTCCAAGGATAAACAAGCTAAGGAGAAGGAAAAGGCCAAGTATAATCTTCCTCGCGTAGCGGAAGTAAGGCCTTGTGAGTGGCCATGTGATAATTTCATGAGAGCAGCCGTGATTTATGAAGACTTTTATTCTTTGGCTGAAAATGCGGGCCTCACCAACTTCCTCCACGACCGGATCGAACAGTATCTCTTACTCACCAATACTTTCGTGCAAAGCATTTACTATTATCCTAAGAATTCACCTCCTTTAGTATCTTTTCATTTATATGATGAGGCTAAGGAAATGTCATTACATAATTTTTGCGCGGCTTGTAGAATACCCTTTGAGGGCAGCTTAGATGAACCACATCATAAAGATGTGGATGGTTTTGTTAACACTATTACTGTAGGGGATTCGAAGAAGGGTTCCGATGCGAGAATCACTAGCATACATTTTCCTGTTTTACGCTACTTTGCCATATTTGCTAGTCGATGCTTAATTAGTCATGGAAATAGTGGAAACTTTAGTGTTCCTGATATTATTATTCTGTTCCATGCCTTATTTGGTGATAACACTTTTAGTATGGGTGCCGTTATTGCTAAACGGTAAGTCTAAACCGTACAAAGGGACCCATCTTTGGAGGTATCTATGCTGCACGCCTTGCTCAACATTTTGAGATACCTATTAGGCATGATGAGAAAGAGGAGACACTGCTGCCTCTTACCTTTTTAGATTACAGGAGCATGGTAGTGCATGAGTTTATTGTTGACAATGATGATAAGATGCTTCTGTATAACTTGAGATTTAATAAGAAACACAATGAGATTATTACCCTGCCTGCGCCTTTGTTGTTTGATTTAACTGCAGACCATAACCTTGTCATGCCGGAAGCTATGTACACGCATCGAGGCCAGACATCAGCTCTAGAGCCTGAGCCGGAAGCACCACTAGACCCTTATCTTCCATCATCTTATCAGTGGGATCCGGACGAGATTGCTAGCCAGTGGTATCCAGATGACGCTCCTCATTACACTGGGGAGAGTAGCCGCGATCCTTGGGCAAAAACCAACTTAGGCTAAAAGCCTAAGCTTGGGGGAGTACGTATTTCTCACCGACTTTACATTCATGTTCACACACTATTCTAGTTGTCGGTGCTCATACTCTTTCATTGTATTATGCATGCTAGTTTAATTTATTTTTCTAGCTTTCTTCTTGTGTGTTTAATAAACCTTAAGAAAAACCAAAAAAATAGTTAGTTTACTTTCCATGCTTGTAGTAATAATTAAAATGAAAACCCCAAAAGATTTCTCGTTCTTCTTTTACTTGTTGGGAGCTTTCCTGTGTAAATAGTTTTATTTATTTTCTTTCCTTTGGGGGTCGAGAGGAGAAGACCGTATTGAAAATGTTTAGTGGCTCTCATATGCATGATTGTTGATTTAACCTAGAGCCCATATTACCTTGTCTTCTCTCTTGAATTGAATGCTTGCAGATTCCAGCTTAGTCATTTGCACGTGCACTATTATTATTATACACACAATTCTGTCGTGCAAGTGAAAGGCAATAATGACGATATATGATGGACTGATTGAGATGAGAGAAGCTGGTATTAACTCGGCCTCTTTTGTTTTTGTAAATATGATGAGTTCATCATTCCTGATTCAGCCTATTATGAATAAACATGTTTGCAATGACAATTAGAGATTATAGTTGCTTATGCCATGCTTAATTAGCTAGGAGCTTATAATGGTTTACCTTGCGTGCCAACACGCTATTAAAATGATTGTGATGTGGTATGATAGGATGGTATCCTCCTTTGAATGATTTGAGTGACTTCACTTGGCACATGTTCACGCATGTAGTTGAAACAAATCAACATAGCCTTCATGATATTTATGTTCATGGTGGATTATATCCTACTCATGCTTGCCCTCGGTGTTGATTAATTTTAATGCATGTTCATGACTGTTGTCGCTCTCTCAGTTGGTCGCTTCCTAGTCTTTTGCTAGCCTTCACCTATACTAAGCGGGAATACTACTTGTGCATCCAAACTCCATAAACCCCAAAGTTATACCATATGAGTCCACCATACCTTCCTATATGCGGTATTTACCTGTCGTTCCAAGTAAATTTGTATGTGCCAAACTCCAAACCTTCAAATGAAATTCTGTTTTGTATGCTCGAGCAGCTCATGTTTCAACTAGGGCTGTCTGTATCTTCCATGCTAGGTGGGTTATTCTCAAGAAGAGTGGACTCCGCTCCTCATTCACGAGAAAATGGCTGGTAGCCGGGATGCCCAGTCCCATTATAAAAAAGATCAAAGCAAATCAAAATAACTAAAACAAAACTCCCCCAGGACTGTTGTTGGTATGGATGGTACCCCATTGTTTCGGATGGCCGTGGAGTGTGCTTGTTGGTGGGGGGGGGGGAGTATAAACTTTACCATTCTATTTGGGAACCGCGTATAATGTATGTAGCATGGAAGATATCGAGATCTCATAGTTGTTGTGTTGACAGTGAAAGTATACCGCTCAAAATGTTATTCATCTCTATTTTAAAATCAAGCTCTGGCACCTCTACAAATCCCTGCTTCCCTCTGCGAAGGGCCTATCTATTTACTTTTATGTTGAGTCATCACCCTCTTATTAAAAAGCACCCGCTGGAGAGCACACTGTCATTTGCATTCATTACTATTAGCTTATATTGGGTATGACTTGACTGGATCTCTTTTACCATGAATTACAATGTTTAGTCAGTCCTTGATCTTTAAAGGTGATCTGCATTTATGTTTTGCGGTCTCAGAAAGTGCTAGCGAGATACCATCTTGTCATATCATATTATGATTGCTTTGAGAAAGTGTTGTCATCCGAGTTTTATTATTATTGCTCGCTAGTTGATTATGCCATTGATATGAGTAAACATGAGACCTAAGTGTTATTGTGAATATGGTTAGTTCATAATCTTTGTTGAAAACTTGAATGCTGGCCTTACATATTTACAACAACAAGAGCAAATAGAGTTTGTAAAAGTTTTTCTTTATCACTTTTAGTTTATCAACTGAATTGCTTGAGGACAAGCAAAGGTTTAAGCTTGGGGGAGTTGATACGCCTCCAACGTATCTAATTTTCCAAACACTTTTGCCCTTGTTTTGGACTCTAACTTGCATGATCTGAATGAAACTAACAAGGACTGACGTTGTTTTCAGCCGAACTGCCATGGTGTTGTTTATTGTGCAGAAAACAAAAGTTCTCGGAATGACCTGAAAATCCACGAAGATAACTTTTTGAAAATATAAAAAATACTGGCGGAAGAATCAAGGCCAGGGGGCCCACACCCTGTCCCGAGGGTGGGGGGCATGCCCCCTCCCCCTGGGCACGCCCCCCTATTTCGTGGGCCTCCTGATGCTCCACCGACCTCAACTCCAACTCTATATATTCCGTTTCGTGGAGAAAAAAATCAGAGAAAAAGTTTCATCGCATTTTATGATACGGAGCCGCTGCCAAGCCCTAATGTCTCTCGGGAGGGCTGATCTAGAGTCCGTTCGAGGCTCCGGAGAGGGGGATTCGTCGTCGTCGTCATCATCAACCATCCTCCGTCACCAATTTCATGATGCTCACCGTCGTGCGTGAGTAATTCCATCGTAGGCTTGCTGGACGGTGATGGGTTGGATGAGATTTACCATGTAATCAAGTTAGTTTTGTTAGGGTTTGATCCCTAGTATCCACTATGTTCTGAGATTGATGTTGCTATGACTTTGCTATGGTTAATGCTTGTCACTAGGGCCCGAGTGCCATGATTGCAGATCCGAACCTATTATGTTTTCATGAATATATGTGAGTTCTTGATCCTATCTTGCAAGTCTATAATCACCTATTATGTGTTATGATCCGACAACCCTGAAGTGACAATAATCAGGATACTTCTCGGTGATGACCATAGTTTGAGGAGTTCATGTATTCACTATGTGTTAATCCTTTGGTCCGGTACTCTATTAAAAGGAGGCCTTAATATCCCTTAGTTTCCATTAGGACCCCGCTGCCACGGGAGGGTAGGACAAAAGATGTCATGCAAGTTCTTTTCCATAAGCATGTATGACTATATTCGGAATACATGCCTACATTACATTGATGAACTGGAGCTAGTTCTGTGCCACCCTATGTTATAACTATTACATGAGGAATCACATCTGACATAATTATCCATCACTGATCCAATGCCTACGAGCTTTTCACATATTGTGCTTTGCTTATTTACTTTTCCGTTGCTATTGTTACTATTACTACAAAACGGCTATCTTTACTTTTTCCACTGTTATCATTACTATGATACTACTTTGCTACTAAATACCTTGCTGCAGATACTAAGTTATCCAGGTGTGGTTGAATTGACAACTCAACTGCTAATACTTGAGAATATTCTTTGGCTCCCCTTGTGTCGAATCAATAAATTTGGGTTGAATACTCTACCCTCAAAAATTGCTGTGATCCCCTATACATGTGGGTTATCAGGGCCCTCTCGGTAATGCTCATCACTATAAGCCTTGCAAGCAACATGACTAATGAGTTAGTTACGGGATGACGCATTACGGAACAAGTAAAGAGACTTGCCGGTAATGAGATTGAACTAGGTATGTGTTGGGGAACGTAGGAATTTCAAAAAATTTCTACGATCACGCGAGATCTATCTCTAGGTGATGCATAGCAACAAGAGGGGAGAGTGTTGTTTATGTACCCTCGTAGACCGAAAGCGGAAGCGTTATGACAATGCGGTTGATGTAGTTGTACGTCTTCACGATCCGACCGATCCTAGCACCGAAGGTACGGCACCTCCGCGATCTGCACACGTTCAGCTCGGTGACGTCCCACGAACTCTAGATCCAGCTGAGGTCGAGGGAGAGTTTCATCAGCACGACGGTGTGGTGACGGTGATGATGAAGTTACCGGCGCAGGGCTTCGCCTAAGCACTACGACAATATGATCGAGGTGGAAATCTGTGGAGGGGGGCACCTCACACGGCTAAACAATCAACTTGTGTGTTCTAGGGTGCCCCCTGCCCTCGTATATAAAGGAGCAAGGGGGAGGCCGGCTGGCCCTTGTAGGCGCGCCCCAAGAGGGGTGTCCTACTAGGACTACTAGTCCTAGTAGGATTCCACCAAGAGGGGAAGAGAGGGAAGGAAGGAGAGGGAGAGGGGGAACGAAAGGGGGGCGCCACCCCCCCTTCCTTGTCCTATTCAGACTCAAGGGGAGGGGCGTGCGGCCTGCCCTGGCCGCCCCTCTCTCTCTCCACTAAGGCCCATCAAGGCCCATTAGTTCCCCCGGGGTTTCCGATAACCCTCCAGCACTCCGGTTTTATCCGAAACTTCTCCGGAACACTTCCGGTGTCCGAATATAGTCGTCCAATATATCGATATTTATGTCTCGACCATTTCGAGACTCCTCGTCATGTCCGTGATCATATCCGGGACTCCGAACAACCTTCGGTAAATCATATCACATAAACTCATAATACTAATCGTCATCGAATGTTAAGTGTGCGGACCCTACGGGTTCGAGAACTATGTAGACATGACCGAGACACGTATCCGGTCAATAACCAATAGCAGAACCTAGATGCTCATATTGGTTCCTACATATTCTACGAAGATCTTTACCGGTCAAACCGCATAACAACATACGTTGTTCACTTTGTCATCGGTATGTTACTTGCCCGAGATTCGATCGTCGGTATCATCATACCGAGTTCAATCTCGTTACCGGCAAGTCTCTTTACTCGCTCCATAATACTTCATCCCGCAACTAACTCATTAGTCATAATGCTTGCAAGGCTTATAGTGATGAGTATTACCGAGAGGGCCCAGAGATACCTCTCCGAAACACGGAGTGACAAATCCTAATGCCAACCCAACAAACACCTTCGAAGACACTTGAAGAGAACCTTTATAATCACCCATTTACGTTGTGACGTTTGGTAGCACACAAAGTGTACCTCCGGTATTCGGGAGTTGCATAATCTCATAGTCTGAGTGTAACGCCTTGATAATTATGCTACAGTAATCCCAAGTTAATGGTGCCATGTCATCGCATTAGTGTTGCTAATCCTCATTTGATCCATGTTACAATTCAAATTCAAAACAAAGTCTAAAGTCAAGATTTAAATTTTTGTCAAGCATGAAAACTAAAATTTTCAAGTTGTTGCATTTAATCTTTCAATAATATTGGTGAGGAGCCAACATTTTTATAAAATGGTTAACTGCTTGAAAATAAAGAAAACAAAAAATGTTTCTTAAAAAAAAGGAAAAGCAAATACCAAAAAAGGGGGGAGCCCCTTGTCCCAGTGGGCCTTGGCCCACACGAAAGCAGCCAACCTAGCTCCCCCTCGGTCGCCTTCCACCTCGCTACAGGGGATGCCGACCGAGTAGGCGCGTGCTCCCGCCGGACCCCGTTGCCGGCAACGACGCGTGAGGGGATAAGGGCGTCCCTCCAGCGCCTCGGTCTTCCCCCCTCCTACCGCCGCACCCACTCACCCACTTGCCCGCTCTCTCCCTCCTCTCGCTCGCTCCATCTTCCCCAAAACGGTCGGGCGCCATCGTCGCCATCTCCGCGTCGATTCCCCGGCCACCAGCCGCCCCCCGCCGCCTGGAGGCGTCTAGGAGGACGGCCGTCGTCGTATGCATCGACTCCCCCTTCGGTTCGAGCCCAGGAGCTGCCCTTCGCCGGATCGGGCAGCTCCCTCTGCCTCGGCCTCCACCATCCCGCCACCCCAAGTCGACACATCCGTCGTCCCCTGCACCTCCCCGAGCTCGCACGCGACCCTCCCCGTGAGCCCCGTCTGCCCTCCTCTCTCCCCGTTGCCTGATCCGGCCCGCGCCCGCGCTCACAACGCCCCAGTCGCCCCGTCGCGCTCCCGCCTTCGCCCGCGCACGGGCTACGCCCGTGCGTGCGCCCCCACCCACTGCTGCAGTTGCAGCTACTGCTGCTGCCCCCACGCCGCTGGCCCTGCAGCCATTCCTGCCGGCCCCGCCGCTCGCCGGCACTGGCTGCCCCTCCCCCCGACCTCGTTGGCTGCCGGCGCCCCGTCGCACTGCCCGTGGCCATGGCTAGTCTTGGCTGAGCCTCGGCCGCTCGGGCTGGTGGCCGCCCGACTCGCCCACGCCCCTGCGCCCGTAGCCCATCGCCCGCTAAGGCTCACGACCTTTGACAGATGGGGCCCACGCCCATGTCTTAAAAAAAGAAAAATAAAAGGTATAAAAAATAAGAATAAGTAATTAGTTAATTAATTAATTAATTAAATAGGTAAGTAATTAACTTAATTAACTCTGTTTAGTACCTAAATAACTTGATTAGTTAATTAAAATTGTTAATTAGTTGTTAGACTATGACAGAACAGCACCACAGGACAGGGTTGACTTTGGTCAACTCTATTGACTGCTGACGTCATGATGACATCATGTTGATGCAATAACCCTATTTCAGATTTAATAATAATTTCAGAATATTGTTTAAACTTTTGAAATTCATAGAAATTAAACCGTAGCTCAGATGAAAAAGTTTTATAGATGAAAGTTGCTCAGAACGACGAGACGAATCCGAATACACGGTCCGTTTGTCTGCCACACATCCCTAGCATAGCAAACATGCAACCTTTCCCCTCCGGTTCATTTGTGTGACAGACGTCCGGAACCGGGAAAACTTTCCCGGATGTTTTCCCCCTTCGCCATTATTGCCCAGCACCGCGTTAGAACACCTCTATCCCGCCTGTTGTCTTGTTATGCTTATGTTTGCGTGTATTTACTGTTTCTTCCCCCCTCTTCTTCTCCGGTAGACCTCGAGACCACTGTTGATGCCCCTATGATCGACTACGTCGATGACGACCCTCCTTCTTGTCTGAGCAACCAGGCAAGCCCCCCTGCTTTGATCATCCCGATATCGCCCATTCTATACTCTCATGCTTGCATTAGGTTTTGCTACTGGTATTGTTTCCTCCTATTCTGATGCATAGCCTGCTTTTGTACCTGCTTATTGTTACCTACCTGCTAATCCTAAACTACTTAGTATAGGTTGGCTAGTGATCCATCAGTGACCCCCACTTGTCCTTGTTGCCCCTGCTTCATCATCAGCGCCTCGATCAACGTGATCGACGACCAGAGCCCGACACCTCACATCACATCATGCCCCTTTAGTTGCTCGACTCTACAGAGCTACTATCGAGTGCCGAGGGTGATCCCTCATAACGCACTCCTGATGATAATTCTGTAGTGTAGCTATTTGGTCGTGGTCATCGAGGGTGATTTCCTCTTTCACCATTCCCAATACAGCTCTGTCGTTCAACACCTCAAGTGTGAACCTCGAGGGTGGTCCCTCTTACGTTCACCTTGATGTTTACATTGAATGGAATCCACCGGGGGTGATTGCTCGGGTTTTCCCCTTAATGTTTGGACACACGGTTACCTTGACTTTACTTCAGACCTTTGGGAAAGTCGGGCGGGCCCAGAGAACACCCACAAGATGGTTACGAGGCACGTCCGGACCAGCAGGCCGCCCCCGAGTGGGCTGGGCTAGCCCTTGCCGTATTTCCTCGAGACGGGGCGACGGGGTCACCTTATCGTGAGTCTCTGCTCGTCTCCGCAAGCTAATAATACATTATGGTTTGGGTATTTGTTCTGAGTTGGCCTTTGGCCTTTACGCACTAACCACCACGCGAGAATAGTTATGGGCCTCAACGTTGCAGTATCAGCCGAAGCTTTGTCAGACATCCAGTTCAGCATTGCGGCACGGCTGGGCCGGCACCCCAGAGGTGATGCCTAGGTCCGCCCTGCATGTAACAACCCGGAGTGCTGCGGGCGATGGGCCCAGACCCCGGAGTGCTTAGGATGTAGACCGGCAGGGACCTCTCTGTTGAGCCTAGGTAGGGCTGTGACGTGTTGATCTTCTGAGGCCGGGCGTTGACCCAGAAAAGTGTGTCCGGCCAGAGTAATCAAGCATGTTGGAAAACGTGGTGCACCCCTGCAGGGAAGATTATCTATTAATAGCCGTGTCCACAGTAACGGACGTTCAGACTTATATCCTGATCTTATACAACTACAAATGGATACTTGAGATATGTGGCTCCGGGATTGCTTTCTTGCAGGGAGTCGAGTAAGGATATCTGGGCATTAATGTTACAACATGTTTGTTAATTATAAACTGCTATTCTTTACTCTTCTACATGCTGCAAGATACTTGAAGCTGCTTGAAGATGCTAGTCTTTGATAGGCTAGGCCTTCCCCTCTATTCTGGCTTTCTGCAGTTCAGTCCACAAATACAAACCTTCCATTTGATACCAATGCTTACATAGTATAGATCTGATGCTTGCAAGTACTTTGGATTAGTACTCACGATTGCTTTGCTACCCCCTTTCCCCCCTTCTTTCTTCTTTCCGGTTGATGCAACCAGATGGTGGATCCCTGGAGCCAGATGCCACCGCCGACGGATACTGCTACGTGGAGACCGCCGATGACCAGGAGTAGTTAGGAGGTCCCAGTCAGGAGGCCTTGCCTCTTTGATCATGTTTCTTTTGTGCTAACCTTCTTAAGGCATCCTTGTTTAACTTATGTCTGTACTCAGATATTGCTACTTCCACTGACTCTTGTGTATCGAGCTTGTATTCGAGCCCTCGAGGCCCCTGGCTTGTAATATAAAGCTTGTATTATTTTGATTTGTGTCTAGAGTTCTGTTATGATATCTTCTGGTGAGTCCCTGATCTTGATCGTACACATTTGCGTGTATGATTAGTGTATGATTGAATCGGGGGCATCACAAGTTGGTATCAGAGCCGACTACCTGTAGGAATCTCGTTTTCCAACTCCTTGGCCGAAGTTGAGTCTAGTCTTTGAAAAACTTTTTTACTAACATGGTTGTGCGGCTTACTGGCCCACGTCGCCATTGGGTGGTATTAGGATCTTTTACTCCTCGTCTATACTCTGGGACTCTGATCTCTCTTCTATTCGGGTTAAATGGTTTTGCTAACTCTACCCTAGGTTCTTGTGATCACATCCACCCGGAGATTTGTATTGGGAGCCAGGATCTGCTTCACTTTGTCCACGGGTCACAGAAATCCTTCTATCGGGGGCACCCTATGTTGTCCCCTGCAGATTCCTCGCTCTAGTGGTTTTCTCCGACGATGATGTAGCCTTTGCTATGTCTCGTTGTTGTATCCCTCCATCGCGTGCATGTGTGCCACCTAGTATGTCTAGGATGATCCTCTTATCCGAACTCCTGCTAACAACGTGTGTTTGGCTCTATATATGTATTTGTATGTCTTTAATGACTACTGATTTATACATACTGCGCCTTTGCTCATTGTTCAAGTTACCTCATAATGACTCCATACACAGGCTCCACCCCTTGTTAAACTGTTCCCTGATGTTTTAGCAGGATGGCTAAGGTCCTCCAGCTCCACCCTATATGGCCGCAATGATGCAGCAGTTTGAGCTGAATCGTCAGTTTATGACTGGAGTAATGGCTTAGTTTCCAAACCAGAATGCTCATCAACAGTCTGCCCCAATACCACTTCAAGAATTCGTGCGCCTCAACCCGTCCATTTTCCGCAACTCCACTAATCCTATGGATGCTGATGATTGGCTTCCTAACATCATGTTTGAGATGGAGTCGGCTAATGTTGCCCCTGCCAGTTATGTCACCTTTGCGACATTTCACTTGAAGGGTTCAGCTGCTCAATGGTGGGAAAGCCACAAGGGTATGCTGCCTGCAGAGACTATAACCACTTGGCAGGAATTTCAGTTAGCCTTCCGTGCACGGCACATTCCTCAAGGTCTGATAGACCAGAAGAAGAAGGAGTTCCGCAAACTCTCACAGGGCACAATGACTGTGGATGAATATCAGAGAAAATTCCTTGAATCATCTCACTATGCTGCAGATGACGCCTGCACTGACACTCGCAAGCAGGAGAAATTCCATGAAGGACTGCGTCCCGATATAAAGCTCACACTTGTTGCTCATGATTGCGCGGACTTTGCGATGCTTGTCAGCCAAACTTTCCGAACTGAAACTGGTCTGACTGAGTACCAGGAATCGCTCAAGCGTAATCGAGATGTTGGCCCATCCTCGAGTCATCCTGCTCAGAAACATCGAGTCTGGATCCCACACAATGTTCATCACCGACCTGCTCCAACACCAAGGCCGTCTTATGTTGCACCTCGTCTGCTTCCGCCACCAAGACAACTAACAATTCAGGGTGGACAGTCCAATGTTGTAGGTCCTCCTCATAATGATGGTTTATGCCGCAAGTGTGGACAGCCAGGGCACCTTGCTATCAACTGCCGCCAGGGTCAACCCCAAAATGCTTCACATCCTCTTGTTGGCCATGGGAAGGGTCGTCGAAACCACCCTATCAGAAATTGTAGTGCCAGACCGCCTGCTATGAGTGGTGGTCAAGTCACCCATGTTAAAATTGAAGAAGCTCGTGAGTCACCAAAAACCGTGATGGGTACCCTTCACGTTAATTCAGTGCCAGCTTCTATTCTCTTTGATTCAGGAGCATCACATGCCTTTGTGTCCCAACAATTTGCCCAGTCACATGAGTTATACCTAGAAAAATTGCCCACTCCTCTAACGGTTCAATCCCTGGGGTCCAAGTGGCAAACCACAATGGTAAGCCCCTGCAACCAAATCGAGATTAGAGGACTACTTTTTCCGGCTTCTCTCATTGTACTCGGACCTTCCAACATAGACATCATTCTTGGTATGGATTGGTTGACAGCCCATAATGCTTTGATTGACTGTGCTACCAATGCAGTCCAGCTCACTCACCCTTCTGGCCAGTCAGTCCAATACTCAGCCCGAGCAGCTCAGGATGCCGAGAATCAAATATATGTTCTAAATGCATTGAATGCTTCACCCCTTGAGGGAATAGAGAACATTCCAGTTGTTCGTGAATTCAAGGATGTCTTCCCAGAAGAACTTCCAGGAATACCCCCTGCTAGAGCTGTTGAATTCGTCATAGACTTGAAGCCGGGCAGTACTCCTATTGCCAAGCGGCCATACAAGATGCCGCCGCATGAACTCCTTGAGCTTAAGGAGGAAATCGACAAATCTATTCATAAGGGATTCATTCGTCCTAGTTCCTCTGCTTGGGGAGCACCTTCTCTCTTTGTCAATAAGAAGGATGGTACGAATGGTTTGGTCCAAGATTACAGACCTATCAACCAAGCAACAATTCAGAACAAGTATCCGCTACCCAGAATCAATGATCTGTATGATCAAATTGCTGGTTCTTCAGTATTCTCTAAACTTGATTTGAGGTTGGGTTACCAACAGATTCGGGTTCGTAAAGAGGATATTCCCAAGACCACCTTCGTTACCCTTTATGGTTCATACGAGTACACCGTCATGTCCTTTGGTTTGACAAATGCTCCAGCGACATTCTCTCGTCTGATGAACTATATATTCATGGAATACCTCGACAAGTTCGTCGTGGTTTATCTGGATGATATTCTTGTATATTCCAAGAACAAAGAAGAACATGCTGAACATCTTCGACTTGTTTTGGAAAAACTTCGAGAGCATCAGCTATATGCTAAGTATTCCAAGTGTGAATTCTGGCTTCCTGAAGTGACCTATCTTGGGCATGTCATCTCCAAGGATGGTATTGCCGTCAACCCCGAGCGAGTTCAGGCTATTCTCGATTGGACTCCTCTGAAGAATGTCAAGCAAGTCAGAAGTTTTCTCGGACTCGCCAGCTATTGCTGTCGATTCGTCGAGAACTTCTCCAAGATCACGAAGCCCCTAACTGGTCTGCTTCACAACGGCGTCAAGTTTGATTGGACAGAAAAGTGTCAGGAAAGTTTTCAAGCACTCAAAGACAATGACTTCTGCCCCAGTGCTTTCCCCGCCAGATACTAAGAAGGATTACGTCATTTACTGCGACGCTTCACGACAATGATTAGGCTGTGTCCTAATGCAAGAGTGCAGAGTGATTGCCTATGCCTCTCGTCAATTGCGCCCTCATGAAGAGAACTACCCAGTTCACGACCTCGAGCTTGCTACCGTTATACATGCACTAAAACAGTGGCGACATTACCTTCTTGGTAATCGTTGCGAGATCTTCACTAACCACCAAAGTCTGAAGTATCTGTTTACCCAGCCAGACCTGAACCTCCGTCAGCAGAGATGGATGGAGATGGTAGCAGATTTTGACTTGGGTATTTCCTATACACCAGGCAAGGCTAATGTAATGGCTGATGCTTTCAGCGGCAAGTCATATTGCAACCATCTCGAGGTTCACAAAGTTCAGCCCTCGCTTGTTGAAGAATTCGGAAAGCTGAACCTTATATTGTTCCTCTGGGTTCACTCGCTCCCCCTCCTAAGGAGTTCCGCAAGATGAACCTCCGTATTGTTCCCCAGGGTTCCCTCAATACCCTAGTTGTCGAACCAGATCTCTTGGACTCCATCAAGAGAATGCAGGGATATGACTCTCAAGTTGAGAAGATTAAACGCTACCTCGTAGAAGGAAGGCCGTCATTCTTCACTGTTGATAATGCTGGCGCTTTGTTCTTCAAAGGTCGCCTAGTGGTTCCTTGAAAAGACAACCTGGATATGACTCGGGAAGTTATGAAAGAAGCTCATGACACTCCTTTGTCTATACATCCCGGTAGTACCAAGATGTACCAAGACATTCGTCAGAGATTCTGGTGGTCAAATATGAAGCAAGACATTGCTCGTTATGTTGCTAAATGTGATGTTTGTTGTCGTATCAAAGCAGAACATCAAAGGCCTGCTGGAACTCTGCAACCTATCTCTATTCCTGAATGGAAACGGGACCATGTTGAAATGGACTTCATCACTGGCTTTCCCAAATCGCAGAAAGGTAATGATGCTATTCTTGTCGTCATTGACCAGCTTTCTAAAGTTACACACTTTCTGGTCGTCAAAGAAACGATCACTGCTAGTCAGCTGGCAACTCTCTATATGTCCAGAATTGTTTCACTTCATGGTATTCCGTTGGTAATCTGCTCAGACCGTGGCAGCTTATTCACTTCAAGATTCTGGGCAAGTTTTCAAGAAGCTATGGGAACTCATCTGTCATTCAGCACCGCTTTTCACCCCCAGTCTGAGGGATAAGTTGAACGCGTCAATCAAGTTCTCGAAGACATGCTTCGAGCTTGTGTCATTTCCTTTGGCAAGAAATGGGAGGAATCTCTACCATATGCTGAGTTCTTCTGCAACAATAGCTTTCAAGCTAGTCTGGAGATGGCTCCCTTTGAAGTGTTATATGGACAAAAGTGCCGAATCCCTCTGAACTGGTCAGAAACTGGGGAACGTCCACTCTTCAGTCTGGATATTATCCAACACGCCGAAGAACAAGTCTGCGCCATTCGCGAGAATCTCAAGACTGCTCAGTCACGTCAAAAGAGTAATTATGACCGTCATCATAAAGACATGGCCTATCAAGCTGGCGAAAAGGCTTATCTTCGAGTCACACCAATGAAGGGTGCACACCGCTTTGGGATCAAGGGAAAGCAAGCTCCTCGCTATATTGGTCCATTCACTATTCTCGAGAGGCATGGAAAAGTGGCATATCAGTTGGAACTTCCATCAAACCTTTCTCAAGTTCACGATGTGTTCCACGTGTCACAACTCCGCCGCTGCTTCAAGGACCCAATCCGAGCAGTGGATCATGAAGTGCTCAAGTTGCAACAGGACCTCTCCTATAAAGAGCATCTGGTCTGCATTCTAGACCAAGTTGAACGTCGCACACGTCAGAAGGCGATCAAGTTCCTCAAGGTCCAGTGGTCGCAACACTCTGAAGACGAAGCCACTTGGGAACGTGAGGATCGCCTGCGTGATGAATACCCTGAACTGTTTCCTTCTACCTCCAAAATCTCGGGAGACAAGATATCTTGTAGTGGAGGAGAATTGTAACACCCGGATAATTATGCTACAACAATCCCAAGTTAATGGTGCCATGTCATCACATTACTGTTGCTAATCCTCATTTGATCCATGTTACAATTCAAATTCAAAACAAAGTCTAAAGTCAAGATTTAAATTTTTTTCAAGCATGAAATCTAAAATGTTCAAGTTGTTGCATTTAATCTATGAATAATATTGGTGAGGAGCCAACACTTTTATAAAATGGTTAACTACTTGAAAATAAAGAAAACAAAAAAGGTTTCTTCTAAAAAAAGGAAAAGCAAATACCAAAAAAGGGGGAAGCCCCCCTGTCCCAGTGGGCCTCGGCCCACACGAAAGCAGCCGACCCAGCTCCCCCTCGGTCGCCTTCCACCTCGCTACAGGGGAAGCCGACCGAGCGGGCGCGTGCTCCCGCCGGACCCCGTTGCCGGCAACGACGCGTGAGGGGATAAGGGCGTCCCTCCGGCGCCTCGGTCTTCCCCCCACCTACCGCCGCACCCACTCGCCCACTTGCCCGCTCTCTCCCTCCTCTCACTCGCTCCATCTTCCCCAAAATGGTCGGGCGCCATCGTCACTGTCTCCGCGTCTATTCCCCGGCCACCAACCGCCCCGCGCCGCCCGGAGGCATCCAGGAGGATGGCCGTCGTCGTCTGCATCGGTTCCCCCTTCGGTTCGAGCCCAGGAGCTCCCCTTCGCCAGATCGGGCGGCTCCCTCCGCCTTGGCCTCCACCATCCCGCCGCCCCAAGTCGTCGCATCCGGCGTCCCCTGCACCTCCCCGAGCTCGCACGCGACCCTCCCCGTGAGCCCCCTCTGCCCTCCTCTCTCCCCGTTCCCCGATCCGGACCGCGCCCGCGCTCACGACGCCCCAGTCGCCCCGTCGTGCTCCCGCCTTCGCCCGCGCACCGGCTACGACTGGGTTGCGCCCGTGCATGCGCCCCCACCCACTGCTGCAGCTGCAGCTACTGTTGTTGCCCCCACGCCGCTGGCCCTGCAGCCATTCCTGCCGGCCCCGCCGCTCGCTGGCGCTGGCCGCCCCTTCCCCCGACCTCGTTGGCTGCCGGTGCCCCGTTGTGCTGCCCGTGGCCATGGCTGGTCGTGGCTGAGCCTCGTCCGCTCGGGCCGGTGGCCGCTCGACTCGCCCACGCCCCTGCGCCCGTAGCCCATCGCCCGCTAAGGCTCAGGGCCTTTGACAGATGGGGCCCACGCCCATGTATTAAAAAACGAAAAATAAAATGTATAAAAAATAAGAATAAGTAATTAGTTAATTAATTAATTAATTAGGTAAGTAATTAACTTAATTAACTCTGTTTAGTACCTAATTAACTTGATTAGTTAATTAAAACTGTTAATTAGTTGTTAGACTATGACAGAACAGCCCCACAGGCCAGGGTTGACTTTGGTCAACTCTATTGACTGCTGACTTCCTGATGACGTCATGCTGATGCAATAACCCTATTTTAGATTTAATAATAATTTCAGAATATTGTTTAAACTTTGGAAATTCATAGAAATTAAACCGTAGCTCGGATGAAAAAGTTTTATAGGTGAAAGTTGCTCAGAACGACGAGACAAATCCGAATGCGCGGTCCGTTCGTCTGCCACACGTCCCTAGCATAGCAAACATGCAACCTTTCCCCTCTGGTTCATCTGTCTGACAGACGTCCGGAACTGGGAAAACTTTCCTTGCTGTTTTCCCCCTTCGCCAGTATTGCCTAGCTCCGCGTTAGAACACCTCTATCCCGCTTTGTAGGTGTTCTGGGAACGGGGGTCCCCAGACTTGCCTGCCTGTGGCCTGCGGCGTGGCTCAAGGGAGGCCCAGCACAGCCCATCTTCATCAACGCAAGCTCAAGACCCTCGCGAGGGGCCAAGCCTCGCGGGGCGGACAACAAGGGACTTCCTCAGGCACGACCTCGTCAGGCTGGCTCATGAGGAGGCGGAGAGTTCAAGGCAGGGTACCTCGCGAGGTGCCCATGACGCAAGCCATGACGACCAAGGGCGCCAGTCGGGCGCCAGCCCGCGCAGTGTCCTCCTTTCCTCTTTGGTGCTAGGGGAGCAAGCGCAGGCGAGAATATCAAGCAAAGGCGTCCATTTTAGTGCAACAAGACCAAGACCAGCCCAACGGCCAGAAGGAAGTCATTGTGGAGCCCAAGCCGGCGTCATCACCAGAGTGTTTGCCAGGCGAGGACCAACTTTAGTCAGGATAAGTGTACCCGCTGTTCCCCTTCAAAATGGCCAATTGTTGGCGCCCTTCCCGCTCAATATTTGGGAAGAGGCCCAGGGCCTTCGCCTATAAATAGGACTAGCCACCCCCAGGGCAGAGGAATCTGGATCCTCATCAAGAAACCAGTAGTTAGATCGACTGAACCCCTCTTAGCAGTTCATCGCACCAGCCAAGAACAGACCCTCACGAGGCTGTTCTTCCTTGTATTGTTCATCATCAGCCCAAGAGGCAACCCACCACACCACACACTGGAGTAGGGTATTACACTACAATGGCGGCCTGAACCAGTATAAATCTTGTGTCTCTTGTGTTGTTCTGTTTAGTAGTTTAGGTCCCAGCGATTCGGTGAGGTGCGAGACGGTAGAGGGTTGAATCTCCGTGCGCACCCCAGTGTTCGAACCCCAAGGGTCTGCCGGAACCCGAAATCCGACATTTGGCGCGCCAGGTAGGGGTGCACCGGAATTTGCCTTCCGCCGTCTTGCTCTTCCCCGACCACCGCAACCATGTCTGACGCTCGTCGGGCTCGCGCCGAGCGCCGAGCCGCCCTCGCCTCCCATGTCGCCCGGACGGCTCCCGTCGGCGGGCGCCCTCGTCGTTCCCCATCGCCCGCCGTCAACACCGTCACCGGCCCGGCGGGGAACGGGCAGCAAGCATCGCCCCTGCGCTCCTCGGCAACCGCTGGGAAGGAGCCGCGCAGCTTCTTCATCACCCGCCCCGTCGCGCCGGCTCCTCCGATCGTCGCGGCCCTCCTGGGCAGCTCGCAGGCGCCGCCCTCCAGCCGCCACATCAAGACATTCGTCCGCCGGGTCGGCGCCGCCTCCACGCGGCAGGGGGGTCCCTCGGGCCGGACGGAGCCGTCGGCCGGGCTGACCTTCGACTCTGGGGACCATCCCACCAACTCGGCCGGCTCGGGTGCGCTCCCCATGCTCTGCACACCCACCATCTTCCAGGTGGCCGTCACCAGGACCCTCATCGACGGTGGCGCCGGCCTCAACGTACTCTCAGTCGAGGCCTTCAACCTCCTCTGCATACCCCGGGAGCGGCTGCAGCCCAGCCGGCCTTTCTCGGGCATAGGAGGAGGGTCGTCCAGCTCCTTGGGACAAATCCGGCTTTCGGTGACCTTCGGCACCTACGACAACTTCCGCACGGAACTGGTCGACTTCGACATCGCCCCCATCGGCCTCCCCTACAATGCCATCCTTGGCTATCCAGCATTGGCCAAATTCACGGCCGCGACTCACCCGGGGTACAACCTCATGAAGATGCCCGGGAGCAACGGTGTCCTCACCGTGCCCGGGAACACCGAAGGTGCGCTGCGAGCGCTCAAGCTCGCCCTCAAGACGGCGGCTGCCGCGCGGCCCGCCAATGCGGAAACCCTCAAGCCCAAGGGGGCTGCGCCGACCAAGAAGAAGTAGTTGTTCACCCAAGACAAGGCGGAGACCAAGCAGATACCTGTCGACGAGGACGGGTCCACAAACGCCACTTTCACCAAAGGTGCCAACCTCGAGCCCGAACAGGAGGAAGCCCTGGTCAAGTTGCTGCGTGCAAACAAGAAGGTGTTCGCCTGGGAGCCCGATCAGCTGGCAGGGATCCCACGGGGCGTAATCGAGCACCACCTCAACGTGTGCCCCAACGTGCGTCCTGTGAAGCAGAAGGCGAGAAGGCAGTCCACTGAAAAGCAGGCCTTCATCGTCCAATAGACCCGCAAGCTAGAAGCCACGGGGGTTATTCGCGAGGTCTGATACCCGGATTGGCTGGCCAACCCTGTAGTTGTGCCAAAGAAAGGAGGAAAGGAGCGCATGTGTGTCGACTTCACCAACCTCAACAAAGCATGCCCGCAAGATCCGTTCCCGCTCCCTCGAATTGACCAGATCGTTGATTCCACCGCCGAGTGTGACCTGTTATGCTTCTTGGATGCCTTTTCCGGGTATCACCAGATCAAGATGGCGGTGGAAGACGTGGAAAAGATGGCCTTCTTAACCCCGTGTGGAGTGTACTGCTATACATGCATGCCATTCGGGCTGCGCAACGCGGGGGCAACCTTCCAGCGGCTCATGCACATCACCTTGGGCCCGCAGCTCGGGAAGAATGTGGAGGCTTACGTCGACGACATCGTGGTGAAGTCTCGCAAGGCCGAGACCCTGATACAAGACCTGGAAGAAACCTTCACAAGCCTCAACGCAGTGAGCCTGCGACTCAACCCGGAGAAGTGTGTGTTCGGAGTTCCTTCGGGCAAGCTCCTGGGTTTCCTCGTATCCCACCGAGGCATTGAGGCCAACCCAGAAAAGGTCAAGGCAGTTGAGGACATGAGCCCACCAAAGACCCTCAGGGAAATGCAGAAGCTCACGGGGCACGTGATGGCGCTGGGCCGTTTCATCTCCCGATTGGGGGAGCGGGCGCTGCCTTTCTTCCAGCTGATGAAGAAAAAGGGGCCCTTCGAATGGACTGAAGAGGCCGACAAAGCGTTCCAAGACCTCAAGAGGTACCTGACCAGCCCTCCAATGATGGTGGCCCCGCGCCCTCAGGAGCCCTTGGTACTCTACCTCGCCGCCACTCCCTACTCCGCTAGCGCAGCCTTGGTGGCAGTTAGGGAGGAGCGTCGGGCCAAGACCACGGCGGCCACCCGAGCCAAGGCAAGGCTGAATCAGAAGGAACTCGCAGAAGCCAACACCGCGACGGAAGAAGATCAGCCGTTGCAGCAGAGCACACCAAGGGCGGGAGAGGCCCTCCATCCAGGCACCCAGCTTTTGGAGGCTCCGCCACCTCAGGAGGCGCCACGGCTTCCGGAAGACGCCACCAGCACCGACACCCCTAGCCTCGTCGAGCACCCGGTGTACTTCGTCAGCACAGTGTTACGAGATGCGAGGGCACGGTACCCCATGCCGTAGAAGCTCCTCCTCGTGCTACTGGTGGCTTCGTGCAAGCTGCGGCACTACTTCCAGGGTCATCCAATCAAGGTTGTCTCGGCATACCCCTTGGAGAGGGTGCTCAGGAGCCCCAACTCAGCCGGAAGGGTCGCCGAGTGGAACATTGAACTGCAAGCATTCCAGCTCGAGTTCAGCACAACCAGAGTCATCAAGGGGGCCGCGCTGGCAGATTTCGTGGCCGAATGGACAGAGGCACCAGGCCTCAGGGCCGGCGAGGATCGATCCCTCTCCCCAGGAAGTGAAGCGCCAGAAGGTTGGGTCATGTACTTCGACGGAGCGTTCTCCAGGCAGGGCGCTGGAGCTGGGGCGGTGCTCATATCTCCCACTCAGGACAAGCTCTACTATGTCGTGCAGCTCTGTTTCCAGCAAGGCGAGAAGGTCTCCAACAATATAGCAGAATACGAGGGGCTGATAGCGGGCCTGAAGGCCGCCGCTGCCCTGGGGGTGAAGCACCTTACCATCAAGGGCGATTCGCAGCTCCTCGTCAATTTCTCCAACAAGGTGTACGAGCCAAGAGATGAACACATGGAGGCCTACCTTGCGGAGGTCCGCAGGATGGAGAAATAGTTCTGGGGGTTGGAGCTGCAGCACGTGCCCCGCGGCACTAATCAAGAGGCCGACGACATCGCCAGACGAGCCTCCAGGAGGTTACCTCAGGAGCCGGGCGTCTTTGAGGAGCGGCTCTTCAAGCCTTCAGCCCTGCCGCCATTATCAAGCACAGCACAGCCTCGGGTGGAGCTCCCTCAGCCACCTGCCTCGGGAGCCCCAGCCTGTGGCCCGGCCTCAGGAGCACGCCTGCTCCTAACGATGGAACCTCAAGAGGGGTGCTAGATCGCAGAGCTCAAGAGTTACTTAACGCAAGGGACCTTGCCGGAGAAGGAGGAGGAGGCAGAACGTGTGGCGCGGCAAGCCACAGCATACATCATCATGGATGGAGAGCTCTACCGGAAACGACCGAACGACGTTTCCATGCGCTGCATCACCAGGGAACAGGGGAAGGAACTGCTGGCAGATATACATGGTGGAGATTGTGGGCATCATTCGTTGTCACGGACCCTCGTCGGCAAGGTGTTCCGCAGCAGTTTCTATTGGCCCACTGCGCTCAATGACGTTGTTGAACTCGTGAAGGCTTGCGAGGCTTGCCAATTCCATGCCAAGCAGATCCACCAGCCGGCAGGAGGTCTGCAAACCATCCCCCTCACTTGGCCATTCGCGGTCTAGGGGCTAGACATCCTGGGCCCTTTTCCTCGGGCGCCAGGGGGCTATCGCTACCTCTACATCGTCGTGGACAAATTCACCAAGTGGGCCGAAGTCGAGGCCGTCCGCACCATCCCCGTTGGTTCTGCGGTCAAGTTCATCAAGGGCATCGTAAGCCGGTTCGGAGTGCCAAACCGCATCATCACCGACAATGGTTCGCAGTTCACCAGTAACCTTTTCAAAACATACTGTGCTAACCTTGGGACGCAGATATGCTACGCTTCGGTGGCGCACCCCCGAAGCAATGGACTGGCCGAGCGGGCCAACGCAGAGGTCCTGAGAGGCCTCAAGACCAGGACATTCAAGAAGAAACTGGAGGCCTGTGGCAGAGGCTGGTATGACGAGCTTCCGTCCGTGTTGTGGTCCATCCGCACAACCGCGACCAAGCCGACTGGAGAGACCCCCTTCTTCCTGGTCTACGGAGCCGAAGCGGTCCTCCCTCACGAGGTCAAGCGTCGATCCGCGCGGGTCCTGGCATTCGATGAAATGTTGCAGGACGCCATGCGGGGGACGGACCTCGTGTTGGGGGAGGAGCATCGTCGAGAAGCTGCGCTGCGAGCGGCAAGGTACCAGCAGGCACTCCGGCGATACCACTGCCGCAACATCCGCCCTAGAACTCTCGAGGTAGGGGACCTCGTGCTCCGACGGGTCCTCTCCAGGGAGGGACTGCAAAGCTCTCTCCCATGTGGGAGGGCCCGTTCAAGGTTGTTCATGTTTCCAGGCCCAGCTCCGTGCACTTGGAGACTCAAGAGGGAGTACCTATACAGAACGCGTGGAACATCCAGCACCTCCGGAGGTTTTACCCCTAAAAAGGCCCAGAGCCTGTGAAGAAGACGAATGCCTGTGAAGCTCATCTTTTTGGAAAAGGCCCAGAGCCTGTGAAGAAGGCGAATGCCTGTGAAGCTCATCTTTTTGGAAAAGGCCCAGAGCCTGTGAAGAAGGCGAATGCCTGTGAAGCTCATCTTTTTTTGGAAAAGGCCCAGAGCCTATGAAGAAGGCGAATGCCTGTGAAGCTCATCCTTTTTGGAAAGGGCCCAGAGCCTATGAAGAGGGCCAACGCCCGTGAAGCTTGCTTCCCTGAAGAAAGGCCCGGAGCCTGTGAAGAAGGCCAACGCCTGTGAAGCTCACCGCTCGTGACACTCTCACGTAATAATGAGTTGGGGCCGTACACGCCCCGGAGTCTCAGGAGTGCCGGCCTCAGGCCCTGGGGCTCCCTCCCACGCCCAGTGGCAGCACTTAGCTCCGCGCTGGTGAGAAGACGTCAAAGACTAGACTAGGTGCTGGACGCGACTTTTTCATTTGCTTTCTGCAGTTGACTAGTTATTCCCATTTGGAGTTTTTATCGAAACTATCAGCATCTTTTGGTTCGTGGTTCTTCGACCTTTTTCGCTCTCCTGCCTCGATTTCTCTTGCGTGGGGGCTCGCGAGGCAGAAGCCCCGGGAGCCCTAGCGAGCATTCCTACCCCTATCGCTCAAGTTTTCACGGCCCTGGTCCACAGCTAGAGCACCCCTCCTGACCATGCCTCACGGGCAGCGCAACGCGAACACGGGGCCTGGATCGATTGCCCCCGCGGCCAAGGCCGGAGTTTACTTGTGAATGGGCATACGACAGAAAGGAACAGTATCAGGATAACAAAAGCAGTACAGTAATTAATGGCGTTAACCCAAACACGCCCCCACGGGGCCACACATTGCTGTCTTTTTTCGCAGGAGAAAAGAAAGGAAAAGAACAAAAGCAGGCGAAGCACGCCCCGTGCCGGCCCTCTTGGAAGACTCGAGCCGCCTCCAGAGCTCAGGCGGACTCCCTCTCGCGCTTCACCGGGGCGCGGCGGCGAGCAGACCCGCTGCCACCCTCCAAGCAGGCGCGGCGGCGTGGGGGCTGGCCGCGGCCGCTGCTGGAAGAATCACCACCCGAAGAAGAGCTGGTGAAGCTTGAGGAGTCACGGGCGTCGCCAGCCGCCCGCGCGCTGCCCTCTCCATCCACGCCGGGGCTGAGTCCTCGGCCGCGGTCGTCGTCTTCAGGGCATCACCCCATGCGGCGACCATCTTCCCCAAACACCCTCATGTAGAGGGTGGCGTCGCCGTCGTACTTGAAGTGCAGGGGGCACCGGCGGCGAAGACCACGCGCGCGAGCGAACGTCTGCCAGCCGCGGGTCAGGGACAAGTTCCCTGTAGCAGAGACCTCCAGAGAAGCCCACGAAGCCCGGCTGCAGCAGCCATCCGCCTGGAGCTAGAGGCCACCCAGGGCGCCAGCTGGGAGCTCACCCAGGAGGAAGCACGGGAGCTGAAGCCAGGCGCCGGACGGCTCCACCGCCCACACCATGAACTTCGGCAGCGCCTCAGCAGCATGGAGGTGCGGCCTCGGGGGTCGCACGGCCGGGGCACGCCCTCCGACCATGGCCAGTCGCTCGTCGCCACGCTGAGAGCCACCTCCGCGACCATGGGGGACCGCCGTGGAGGCCACGGGATGCTTGCGAGGGCGACCTCGACCGCGCTCAGGTGGACGAGAGGGAGACTAGACCTGGCAGCCCTTCCCCTTCTCTGCGGCCGAGAACTTCCTTGGTGGAGCCATGGAGAAGAAGGAGAAACAAGAAGGGATAGGCTGGAAGGGCACATGCCGTTCCTTACTTATAGCCAGCAAAGGCCAACCGTCGGCCTCCATGATCACCGGTAATCATGACCGTCTTTGCATGCAGGGACTAGTCGAATCCGGGCGGTTACCGAGGCATCATGGGGAAGCAGTGCCGCCCACGTCCAATCAACCGCCACGCGGCGCCCAAGGCCGCAGGCTGTTAGGGCCCGTGACACTTTGCACTTGCCCTTTCGCCTCTCTGCTCAGCCAAGTTCGGGCGCGCCGTGGGCCTGGGGGCTACTGTCGGCATTCTGGGAACGGGGGTCCCCAGACTTGCCTGCCTGCGTCCTGCGGCGTGGCTCAAGGGAGGCCCAGCACGGCCCATCTTCATCAACGCAAGCTCAAGACCCTCGCGAGGGGCCAAGCCTCGCGGGGCGGACGACAAGGGGCTTCGTCAGGCACAGCCTCGTCAGGCTGGCTCATGAGGAGGCGGAGAGTTCAAGGCAGGGTACCTCGCGAGGTGCCCATGACGCAAGCCATGACGACCAAGGGCGCCAGTCGGGCGCCAGCCCGCGCAGTGTCCTCCTTTCCTCTTTGGTGCTAGGGGAGCAAGCGCAGGCGAGAGTATCAAGCAAAGGCGTCCATTTCAATGCAACAAGACCAAGACCAGCCCAGCGGCCAGAAGGAAGTCATTGTGGAGCCCAAGCCGGCGTCATCACCAGAGTCTTTCCCAGGCGAGGACCAACTTTAGTCAGGATAAGTGTACCCGCTGTTCCCCTTCAAAATGGCCAATTGTTGGCGCCCTTCCCGCTCAATATTTGGGAAGAGGCCCAGGGCCTTCGCTTATAAATAGGACTAGCCACCCCCAGGGCAGAGGCATCTGGATCCTCATCAAGAAACCAGTAGTTAGAGCGACTGAACCCCTCTTAGCAGTTCATCGCACCAGCCAAGAACAGACCCTCGCGAGGCTGTTCTTCCTTGTATTGTTCATCATCAGCCCAAGAGGCAATCCACCACACCACACACTGGAGTAGAGTATTACACCACAATGGTGGCCTGAACCAGTATAAATCTTGTGTCTCTTGTGCTATTCTGTTTAGTAGTTTAGGTCCCAGCGATTCGGCGAGGTGCGAGACGGTAGAGGGTTGAATCTCCGCGCGCACCCCAGTGTTCGAACCCCAAGGGTCTGCCGGAACCCGAAATCCGACACGCTTGATGTCTTGTTATGCTTATGTTTGCGTGTATTTACTGTTTCTTCCCCCTCTTCTTCTCCGGTAGACCTTGAGACCACTGTTGATGCCCATGTGATCGACTACGTCGACGACGACCCTCCTTCTTGTCTGAGCAACCAGGCAAGGCCCCCCACCCTTGATCATCCCGATATCGCCCATTATATACTCTCATGCTTGCATTAGATTTTCCTACTGGTATTGTTTGCTCCTATTCTGATGCATAGCCTGCTTTTTTACCTGCTTATTGTTACCTACCTGCTTATCCTAAACTGCTTAGTATAGGTTGGCTAGTGATCCATCAGTGACCCCCACTTGTCCTTGTTGCCCCTGCTTCATCATCGACGCCTCGATCGACGTGATCGACGACCAGAGCCCGACACCTCACATCACATCACGCCCTTTAGTTGCTCGACTCTGTAGAGCTACTATCGAGTGCCGAGGGTGATCCCTCATAACGCACTCTTGATGATAATTCTGTAGTGTAGCTATTTGGTCATGGTCATCGAGGGTGATTTCCTCTTTCACCATTCTCGATACGGCTTTGTCGTTCAACACCTCAAGTGTGAACCTTGAGGGTGGTCCCTCTTATGTTCACCTTGATGATTACATTGAGTGGAATCCACCGGGGGTGATTCCTCAGGTTTTCCCCTTGATGTTTGGACACACGGTTACCTTGACTTTACTTGAGACCTTTGGGAAAGTCGGGCGGGCCCGGAGAGCACCCGCAAGATGGTTACGAGGCACGGCCGGGCCGGCAGGCCGCCCCCGAGTGGGTTGGGCTAGCCCTTGCCGTATTTCCTCGAAACAGAGTGATGGGGTCACCTTATCATGAGTCTCTAGTCGTCTCCCCAAGCTAATAATACACTATGGTTTGGATATTTGTTCTGAGTTGGCCTTTGGCCTTTACGCACTAACCACCATGCAAGAATAGTTATGGGCCTCGACGTCGCAGTATCAGCCGAAGCTTTGTCAGACGTCCAGTTCAGCATTGCAGCATGGCTGGGCCGGCACCCCAGAGGTGGTGCCTAGGTCCGCCCTGCACGTAACGACCCGGAGTGCTACGGGCGATGGGCCCAGACCCCGGAGTGCTTAGGATGTAGACCAGCGGGGACCTCTCTGTTGAGCCTTGGTAGGGCTACGACGTGTTGATCTTCCGAGGCCGGGAATTGACCCAGAAAAGTGTGTCCGGCCAGAGTAATCAAGCGTGTTGGAAAACGTGGTGCACCCCTATAGGGAAGATTATCTATTAATAGTCGTGTCCACGGTAACGGACGTTCAGACTTATATCCTGATCTTATACAACTACAAATGGATACTTGAGATATGTGGCTTTGGGATTGCTTTCTCGCAGGGAGTCGAGGAAGGATCTCTGGGCATTAATGTTACAACATGTTTGTTAATTATAAACTGCTATTCTTTACTCTTCTACATGCTGCAAGATACTTGGAGCTGCTTGAAGATGCTAGTCTTTGATAGGCTAGGCCTTCCCCTCTATTCTAGCTTTCTGCAGTTCAGTCCACAGATACAAACCTTCCATTTGATACCAATGCATACATAGTATAGATCTGATGCTTGCGGGTACTTTGGATGATTACTCACGGTTGCTTTGCTACCCCCTTTCCCCCCTTCTTTATTCTTTCCGGTTGATGCAACCATATGGTGGATCCTTGGAGCCAGATGCCACCGCCGACGGATACTGCTACATGGAGACCGCCGATGACCAGGAGTAGTTAGGAGGTCCCAGGCAGGAGGCCTTGCCTCTTCGATCGTGTTGCTTTTGTGCTAGCCTTCTTAAGGCATCCTTGTTTAACTTATGTATGTACTCGGATATTGCTGCTTCCGCTGACTCTTGTGTATCGAGCTTGTATTCGAGCCCTCGAGGCCCCTGGCTTGTAATATAAAGCTTGTATTATTTTGATTTGTGTCTAGAGTTGTGTTGTGACATCTTCCAGTGACTCCCTGATCTTGATTGTACACATTTGCGTGTATGATTAGTGTACGATTGAATCGGGGGCATCACACTGAGGAACTTGTATAAGTCAGGAAGAAAGCAGTAGCAATGAGACTGACACGATCATAATACTAAGCTAATGGATGGGTCATGTCCATCACGTCATTCTCCTAATGATGTGATCTCGTTCATCAAATGACAACACATGTCTATGGTTAGGAAACATAACCATCTTTGATTAACGAGCTAGTCAAGTAGAGGCGTACTAGGGACTATATATTTTGTCTATGTATTCACACATGTACTAAGTTTCCGGTTAATACAATTCTAGCATGAATAATAAACATTTATAATGAATTAGGGAAATAAATAATAACTTTATTATTGCCTCTAGGGCATATTTCCTTCAGTCTCCCACTTGCTCTAGAGTCAATAAGCTAGATTACATTGTAATGATTCTAACACCCATCGAGCTTTGGTGCTGATCATGTTTTGCTTGTGAAAGAGGCTTAGTCAATGGGTCCGCAACATTCAGATCCGTGTGTATCTGGCAAATCTCTATGCCCCCTCCGACACTTGATGACCGATGGAATTGAAGCGTCTCTTGATGTGCTTGGTTCTCTTGTGAATTCTGGATTCCTTTGCCAAGGCAATTGCACCAGTATTGTCACAGAAGATTTTCATTGGACCCGGTGCACTAGGTATGACACCTAGATCGGATATGAACTCCTTCATCCAAACTCCTTCATTCGCTGCTTCCGAAGCAGCAATGTACTCCGCTTCACACATAGATCCCGCCATGACCCTTTGCTTGGAACTGCACCAACTGACAGCTCCTCCATTCAATAAAAATACATATCCGTTTTGCGACTTAGAGTCTTCCGGATCAGTGTCAAACCTTGCATCGATGTAAACGTTTACAACGAGCTCTTTTTTACCTCCATAAACGAGAAACATATCCTTAGTCCTTTTCAAGTATTTCAGGATGTTCTTGACTGTTGTCCAGTGCTCCACTCCGGGATTACTTTGGTACCTCCCTACTATGCTTATAGCAAGGCACACATCAGGTCTGGTACACAACAATGCATACATGATAGAACCTATGGCTGAAGCAGAGGGAATGACTTTCATTTTCTCTATCTTCTACAGTGGTCGAGCATTGAGTCTGACTCAACTTCACACCTTGTAACACAGGCAAGAACCCTTTCTTTGACTGATCCATTTTGAACTTCTTCAAAACTTTATCAAGGTAGTGCTTTGTGAAAGTCCAATTAAGCGTCTTGATCTATCTCTATAGATGTTGATGCCCAATATGTAAGCAGCTTCTCCGAGGTCTTTCATAGAAAAACTCGTATTCCGGTATCCCTTTATGCTATCCAGAAATTCTATATCATTTCCAATCAACAGTATGTCATCCACATATAATATCAGAAATGCTATAGAGCTCCCACTCACTTTCTTGTAAATACAGGCTTCTCCAAAAGTCTGTATAAAACCATATGCTTTGATCACACTATCAAAGCGTTTATTCCAACTCCGAGAGGCTTGCACCAGTCCATGAATGGATCGCTAGAGCTTGCACACTTTGTTAGCACCCTTTGGATCGACAAAACCATTTGGTTGCATGATATACAACTCTTCTTCCAGAAATCCATTCAGGATTGCAGTTTTGACAACTATTTGCCAAATTTCATAATCATAAAATGCAGCAATTGCTAACATGATTCAGACAGACTTAAGCATCGCTACGGGTGAGAAAGTCTCATCATAGTCAACTCCTTGAACTTGTCGAAAACCTTTTGCAACAAGTCGAGCTTTGTAAATAGTAACATTACCGTCTGCGTCGGTCTTCTTCTTAAAAATCCATTTATTTTCTATGGCTTGCCAATTGATACGTCTCAATGTATCTATAATTTTTTATTGTTCCATGCTATTATATTACCCGTTTTGGATGTTTATGGGCTTTACTTTACACTTTTATATCATTTTTTGGACTAACCTACTAACCGGAGGCCCAGCCCGAATTGCTGTTTTTTTGCCTATTTCAGTGTTTCGAAGAAAAGGAATATCAAACGGAGTCCAAACGGAATGAAACCTTCGGGAGCGATCTTTTTGGAACAAACACAATCCAGGAGACTTGGAGTGGACGTCAAGAAGCAACCGAGGCGGCCACGAGGCAGGAGGGCGCAGCCTAGGGGGGCAGGTGAGGGAGTCCTGGATTAAGGGGTCCTCAGACAGCCGGACTATATACTTTGGTCGGACTGTTGGACTATGAAGATACAAGATTAAAGACTTTGTCCCGTGTCCGGATGGGACTCTCCTTTGCATGGAAGACAAGCTTGGATATTCGGATATGTAGATTTCCTTCTCCGTAACCGACTCTGTGTAACCCTAGTCCCCTCTGGTGTCTATATAAACCGGAGGGTTTAGTCCGTAGGACAACAACAATCATAATCATAGGCTAGCTTCTAGGGTTTAGACTCTACGATCTCGTGGTAGATCAACTCTTGTAATACTCATATCATCAAGATCAATCAAGCAGGAAGTAGGGTATTACCTCCATCGAGAAGGCCCGAACCTGGGTAAAACATCGTGCCCCCTGCCTCCTGTTACCATTAGCCTTAGACGCACAATTTGGGACTCCCTACCCGAGATCCGCCGGTTTTGACACCGACATTGGTGCTTTCATTGAGAGTTCCACTGTGTCGTCGCGATAAGGCTTGATGGCTCCCTCAATCATCTTTAATGATGCGGTCCGGGGGGAGGTTTTCCTTCCCGGACAGATCTTCGTATTTGGCGACTTCGTACTACGGGCCAACTCGCTTGGCCATCTGGAGCAGATCAATAGCTACGCCCTTGGCCATCAGGTCAGGTTTGGAAGCCTAAACTACACTGCCGACATCCGCGGAGACTTGATCCTCGACGGATTCGAGCCCATGACAGGTGCGCCGAACAGGCACGACGGGCTTGACTTTGATCTACCGTCGGATAGAATTTGGGAGATCGTGCCTGCGGTGGCGCCAGGAATCAATCCGAAGCAGATCGTGTCTTCTGAGGGCGGGTGGATGGACCCCGCCACCGAAGCCGCACACTTATCAGCGTCGGAGCCGAACACTGATCCCACCTCCTGTGAGAGTGGTGTCATCGGACCCTCGGACTCATCTCCGGCCACAGGATCCGAACCGCGTGCGTCTGTGCCTACCGAATCTGATTGGGCACCCATCATGGAGTTCACCACCACGGATATTTTTCAGCACTCTCCCTTAGGAGACGTGCTAAACTCATTAAGGTCTCTTTCCTTGTCTAGAGATTCCTGACCGAACTATGTCCGGCTCGAGTGGGAGGCGGACGACGAGGAAATTCGTTCCCCACCCACCACCCACTTAATAGCCACTGTCGATGACTAAATCGACGTGCTTGACTTCAACTCCGAAGACATCGACGGTATGGACGACGATGCAGGAGAAGAACAGGAACCACCACCTATAGGGCGCTGGACAGCCACCTCATCATATGATATATATATATATATGGTGGACACACCAAAAGAAGGCGATGGTGACGATGCAACGAAGGATAATCCCCTCGATAAGCAACCAAAGAGACGCCGTAGACGCCACTCTAAATACCGCCACAGTAAAAACAGCGACAACAGCGCAAGAAATAATAATACCCCGGTTGATTCCAAAGGAAACGACGACCCCATGGACCCAGCGATGGAGCAGGGTGAGACAGGGGACAATGAGCATAGTCCAGAGCCGACATCAGATGACGCCGATCCCGAGGGTAAAATCCATCAACCTATCTCCGGAGAAGAGAACAGCCCGGACGATGATGCACTCATCATCCCAGAAAAACTCTTGGAACAAGAGAACCTCCACAGAAGGCTTATCGCCACCGCGAGGAGCCTAAAGAAGCAGAAGCAAAGGCTTAAGGCCGCGCAGGATACGCTCAACCGCAGGTGGAATGAAGTGCTCGACATAGAAGAAAAATACGGCGACGATCGTCACACAAAGAGCTATCCGAAGCACAAGATGCTGCCCGAATTCGACGACGAGGCCGTAGAGCCCATTCAGCCGAAAATGACCAATCAGCCGGACCGACCGCCCCGTGGCCGTGACAAGATGGCTAATGATGCCGCACACAAGTCAGCACACGATTTACATGAGCTCCTGGACAAAAAGTCCAGTATGGCCAGATCCATCTACGGATCTAGGAAGCGCGCTCCGGCACACGATCAGAGCTACCATAACAATCACACTGATCGATCACCAGCTAGGAATCAGAACCGAACATAACAACCGTTGATAGCATGCCACGACATGACCAAACACAGGGGTGCCGCATCCCCTATCCTTCACCGATGAGGTGATGGGTCATGAATTTCTGGAAGGATTTAAACCCATGAATATAGAGGCATGCGACGGAACTACAGACCCTGGGGTCTGGATCAAGGACTTTATCCTTCATATCCACATGGCTCGTAGAGACGATTTCCACGCCATTAAGTACCTACCCCTCAAATTAAAGGGGCCAGCTCGACACTGGTTGAAAAGCCTTCTCGAAAACTCAATTGGAAGTTGGGAAGAGCTAGAGGATGCTTTCAGGGCCAATTTTCAAAGGACCTATGTCCGACCTCCGGACGCGGACGACCTAAGTCACATAATTCAACAGCCCGGAGAGTCAGCCTGAAAGCTCTGGAACATATTTTTTACCAAGAAGAATCAAATAGTCGATTGCCCGGACGCCGAAGCCTTAGCGACTTTCAAACATAGTATCTAGGACGAATGGCTTGCCAGACACCTCGGCCAAGAAAAGCCGAGGACAATGGCAGCCTTAACAAGCCTTATGACCCGCTTTTGCGCGGGCGTGGACAGCTGGCTGGCCCGTAGCGGCACCAGCGACCCAAGAACATCCGAAGTCAGGGATGGCAACGGGAAGCTGCAACGCAACAAAAACAAGCATCTAAACAATGATGGCCCAGAGAACACGACGGTCAACGCCGGATTCAGGGGCTCTCGACCCAGTCAACGAAAGAAGCCATTTAAAGGCAGCAGAGATGGACCATCCAGCCTAAACAAAATTCTAGACAAATTATGTCAGATTCACGGCACCCCCGAAAAACCTGCAAACCACACCCACATAGAGTGTTGGGTTTTCAAGCAGGCCGGCAAGCTGAATGCCGAACGAAAGGGGAGGGAGACGCTAAGTGAAGACAAGGATGAGCCTCGTCAGCCAAACACTAGAGGACAGAAAAAATTCCCACCAGAAGTCAAAACAATGAATATGATTTATGTAACTCACGTTCCAAAGAGAACGCGCAAGCGCGCACTCCGAGACGTATACGCTGTCGAGCCCGTCGCCCCCAAATTTAATCCCTGGTCGGTCTGCCCGATCACCTTTGATCGCAGGGACCATCCGACTAGTATCCGGCACGGAGGATCGGCCGCCTTGGTGCTTGACCCAATAATTGATGGATACCATCTCACACAAGTCCATATGGACGGTGGCAGTAGTCTAAACCTGATATTTCAGGACACTGTCCGCAAAATGGGGATAGACCCTTCAAGGATCAGCCTAAGTAACACTACCTTTAAAGGAGTGATACTAGGCGTCGAGGCCCAGTGTACGGGCTCTCTAGTACTAGAGGTTGTACTCGGTTCTCCCGACAACTTCAGAAGCGAGCAATTAACCTTTGACATCGCTCCATTCCAAAGTGGCTATCACGCACTACTCGGAAGAATGGCCTTCGCTCGTTTTAATGCAGTACCGCATTACGCCTACCTCAAACTTAAGATACTCGGTCCACGCGGCGTCATCATAGTTAGCAGAAATACAAAGCGTTCCTTACGCGCAGAAGAATACATGGTGGCTCTAGCAGCCGAACACTGAGCGGTCCCTCCAACCAGGACAAATGGCCGGTCGTCAAGACCGCGGACATGGTTAGACAAGCCCGAAGCTCCACCCAATGTAACAGCCCAGTTGGGATTTCCCCATAATAGATGTTAGGGGCTGCTCGCAAAAAGAGCCCATAGTTTGGCTCGACCCTATCAATACAATACCATATTGCATTTTCATGGTTCATTCAGATTAACGAACACCTCGCACGAAGTCTTTCACCTGGGTTTTTTCCTTTCCTTTTATAGATGATCATCGTGCTACACCCTTCCAGGATACAGCACAACGGAGATAAAGGCGCAAACGTGCAGCAGGGCCCCGCTCAAAGGTTTCTTTTTAGATTAAGACCCTGTGTAAACCTTTTTAATGTCTCTTGTTGCTTCTTCCTATCCGAAAACAATCTACAACCGGGAGGGATACTGGCGTTTTCAGCATTTTTGTCACACCAGACTACTGCTCATACCTGGAAACTCGGGGTTTATCGTCAAGGGCGTTATTCATCCCAGTACACATTATAAAGTCCGAATACCTTAGGGAGTGTTCGGCGTTGCGAGTTTGGCCTTATATGCATCAGCTCCGAATCATGTCTTTGGTCAAATGTTGGGTTTGCCCGGCTCCCGTGTTTTGCTACCTTACGTTCCGTTCTATCGGCTAAGGCGACACCGGGAGAACTACTACGATTGTGCCCCGGTTCATCTGGACGAGCACCTCAGTAGAGAAAGCCGAAAACTGACTGTCATGATACAGCGCGAGACTGGTCAACCACTCGATGACCCAGCGGAATCTTCACGATTCCTCCACATTAACGAAGGACCAGTTTCCCGGTCACGTACATATGTGCACCATATCCAGATGAACGCGAAAGTACAAGGGGCTATATAGTAGCCCCACCCTCAAACTCCTATGGCTAAGTGAAAGTGTTAAAGCTATATAGTCTGATTGCCTGGTTCGCCGCGCTATCACCTCCTTAACACACCAAGATGTTGGATCAAGTGTGACTACGCGCTTTCTCGAACACCCCCGCTTTATATGCGTGGGGGCTGAAGCCGACGACTGCAAACTTTCAGGTTACATACATACATAAACGGCCGCACAGGAGGCATTATAATACTTTAAGGCAAAAGTATAAACACAGCCTTTATAATCAAAATAGCAGTGTCTTTACAATCGCGATATATCTCATTCGAACATGGCACTCTTCGAGCACTGAGCCTCTATTAAACGGGCGCCTTCTAAGACTTCTTTGAAATAGTGCTCGGCGGGGTCCTGGCCTTCCGCCGCACTCCAGGTTGCAATAGCGGTGGTTTCCATCCCAGCCCAGTATGTTTTAACACGGGCAAGAGCCATCCGCGCACCCTCTATGCACGCCGACCTCTTCACAGCATCGATACACGACACAGCACCAAGGAATTGTTGCACCAATCCGAAATAGCTGTCCGGCCTTGGTCCACACGGCCAAAGATGATCCACGATAGACCTCATAGCAAGTCCGGACAACCTGTGGAGTTCCGCCCATGCGGCCATCTTTTCATTCAATGGCAGCGGACGCGTCGGGGCACTGAACTGCGACCAGAATAACCTCTCAGCCTTATGGTCTTTCCGATCTTTGAAAAAATTGGTCGCATCAGCAGCACTCTTTGCCAGGTCCGCATATGAGTCCGCCGCACTCCACAACTGATCCAGAGGGGCATACTTCGGATCTCCGAACTTCATCCGCAACAGATAGGGCTTCCCAGCCACGATATCTCCGGCTTCACGAAGCTCCTCCCTCATCCCCCTCATTTCAGAGCGGGTTTCCTTGGCTGCCTCTAGGGCCTTCTTTAGGTCAGCCGCTTTTTCTTGATTTTCCTTTTCAAGAAGCTCACGGCGGTTGGCGGCATCTTTCATCTCGGTAGCCATCTGGGCTATCTTTTCTTCGCTCCGGCGATGAGCAGCCTGTTCAGTTTTTAATTCTTCGACCGCCTTCAGGGCGGCCGCATCACTTCTTCGGGCTTGTTCCTTGGCTCGGGCAAGCTCCGCCCGAAGGGTTTCTACGGTAGCAGCTCCATCTGCAGTCACAATATATTATAAGATACTAGCACAATGCTCCTCTTACAATTTACTGACATACCGAACATACATACCCTGGGCCTCGTCAAGACGCTTGTTAACAAGCGCGATGTCGGAATCCGCCACGTCCAGCTGTCGCTTTAGTTCGGCAAAATCAGCAGTCCGGTCAGCCTCCGGACAATTAGCCGACTGCACATACAAAGCAGCGCAATGATTACCTGGGATTGCGATCCTCTGTTTGCCACCTCTAGGCGGCAACCAGAGTCTCAGGGGCTACTATCTATACAGAGCACACTTAGCATGTGCGGTACCATCAGAAATACATTATTTCGCATACCTCGAAGCCGCTCAGCAGACTTGCAAAGGCTTCATCCAATCCGCTTTTGGCGGATGAAATCCTCTCAATCACCGTACCCATTAAGGTACGATGTGTCTTTGAGATGGTCGCCTGCCCCAGCATACCCATCAGGGTGTCCAGCTGTATGCCGGACAATCCCGGACTCCTCTTACCGTTCTCCTTGGGAGCCGAATAGCCCGAACCTCGGGGAGCCGAAGTGTCAACTTCCGGCCTCGGCGGATCGGGAGAAATCGTCCGTGACGACACCTCGGGGTCGTCCGCCCCATGTGACGGGGAGGCAGGGGGAGGCGTCTCGCTCTCCATCATCTCCGGAGGAAGATCTCCTGAGGATGAACTCTGTGGAGAAGGGATACGAGCCGGACTGCAACAAATATGTTTCGGTCATTATCCTCAGAGACAAAATGGGGTACATTTACCAAAGTACTCTTTCACTTACGACTCGGTGGAGGGTTGGCCCCCTTGCGAGGTTTTTGTCGGTGTCAAAACCGGCGGATCTCGAGTAGGGGGTCCCGATCTGTGCGTCAAGGCTGATGGTAACAGGAAGCAAGGGACGCAGATGTTTACCCAGGTTCGGTCCCTCTCGATGGAGGTAAAACCCTACTTCCTGCTTGATTAATATTGATGATATGGGTAGTACAAGAGTAGATCTACCACGAGATCATAGAGGCTAAACCCTAAGAGCTAGCCTATGATGGTATGGTTGTAATTGTGATCGGCCTTCTAAGGACCAACCTCTCCAGTTTATATAGACACCGGAGAGGGCTATGGTTTACATGGAGTCGGTTACAAGGAAGGAAACATAATATCCGGATCGCCAAGCTTGCCTTCCACGCCAAGGAAAGTCCCATCCGGACACGGGCCAAAGTCTTGAGTCTTGTATCTTCACGCTTCAATAGTCCGGATGTTGTACACAGTCCGGGTGTCCGGATAACCCCTAATCCAGGACTCCCTCAGTAGCCCTTGAACCAGGCTTCAATGACGATGAGTTCGGCGCGCAGTATTGTCTTCGGCATTGCAAGGCGGGTTCCTCCTCCGAATACTCCAAATTGGTTATCGAACACTCAAATTGTGTCCGGATCCATAAGATGATCTTCACATGGTATAGATCTGATTTGCTGGCCATCTTCATGCGTCGTGCCCTTGCATCGTGGCTTGGCTCAACGCGAACCGACGTTTCCTACCGCACCTCGACTCGTGTTATGAGGCGGTTTTATTGGCACGTCCCGTCGAGGCAGAGATCATGTTCCTTTTATTACGGGATCTTCCATTAATATGAGCGTGCGTGACCCCACGACGGCTGTTGGTATAACCCCGTGTGTTTTTAGATAAGCCTCAAACGGTCACACCAGGGACTCTTGATATTCACCTTCTTTATAAAGGGATCGAGACCTACGCCTCTTTTTTCATCTTCATCGCGCCTTCTCGAACCTCGAGTTCTAACACCCAAAACCCAAGCTCCACCCCTCCGGAACCCTCCAGTATGTCCGGATCTGACCCTCAAGGCCGGTGGGTGGCCTCCTCGATTGAAGAGAAGGACATTGCAAAGCTTAGGGAGGTCGGATACCTGACCGCCGATATCCAGCACAGGCTTCCTGCTCCAGGGCAGGTCATCCCTACACCGGAGGCCAATGAGTGTGTCGTTTTTGTCCCGCACTTCCTCCGCGGCCTGGGCCTCACCCTCGATCCCTTGTGAGGGGGCTCATGTTCTATTATGGGTTGGACTTTCATGACATGGCTCCAGATGCTATCCTCCATATCTCGTCGTTCATTATCGTGTGCGAGGCTTTTCTCCACGTCACCCCGCACTTCGGCCTATGGCTCAAGACCTTCAATGTGATGCCGAAGATGATCGAGGGGCGACATGTGGAGTGCGGAGGTGCCGTAATAAGCAGAAACACCGATGCCCCGTGGCCAAAGGGTTCTTTCCCAGAAGTATCCTATTTATGGCAACGGAGGTGGTTTTATGTCACGGGTCCCAGAGGCACAAAGTGGGTGGCTGCCCCCAAGTCTAGCTCGGGCCCTCCATCACAGTTGGCGTCTTGGACAGACATAGGGCGGAATTGGGGACCCGCTGGTGATATACCAGTACTGCAGAATCGCATCCGGGAGCTTCTTGCAAGGGACATTAATCTTTTCAGCATAATGCAAGTGATGTTGATTCGGCAGATGTTGCCGTGCCAACGCCGGCCTTTCCGGATGTGGGAGTTCAATTCGGAGGGTCCACAGACCGTCAAGCACTTCTTCGGCCTGAAGCTCGAAGAGATGTGCAAATTATTCTTCGGACGGAAAGTAATGTGTCCGGACACCACCGAGGATGCGGGCCTAAGCTGCAATCACCTAGACAATCGAGTAAGTAGCCTTGATACCGGACACCCTGTTTTGTATTTGTCATGATTGTTTATTCTAAAAATCATCCGCGTCCAGGAATGGCTCGGCAAGGCGGACAGAATTAGGTGTCCGGTGCCACTTCCCGAAGGCTCGCCCGCCCCCACCATGGCCAAGATGCTTGACCGAGTACTCAGCAGGATGCCCTCGGGGAAAAACAAGGGGAGGGATGAAGAATCCGAACCCCACACGCTACGCATCCGAACTGGGGGAATTGTTACCTCCCCCAAGGAGCATAGTCGGGGAGGAGAGGTTAAGGCCTCCTCCCCGTGCGGGAAGAAGAGGGCCGCCTCCAAAGATTTGGAGGCGGAGATGCCCAAATTAGGGGAAAAGACATCCCCAGGGGGCCTTACCCCGACGGGCACCCTCGCCGCACCATGCCCTCCAACGGGACAGCCCTCCACCGAGTTGTAAGTCAATCTACGATCCGAAGGTACTACGTTTCTCCTCGGTCAGTAACCAGGATTCAAATTTTTGCAGTCCGGCCAGCAGCTCCTCTCAACAGGGTTCGTCTTCGGGGGACCTTCCTCCGGAGATGATGGAGAGCGAGACCCCACCTCCTTCTCTTTCTCATGAAGCGGGCGACACTGAGGTGTCGTCATGGAGGAGTCCGGATCTGCCGAATCTGGTAGTCAATTCGTCAGCCGCCCTGCACCCGGAGCACTTGGCTACAACGGGGGGTGATGGGAAGAGTCCGGCGCAGTTCGATGTCCGGCCGGACATACTGACGGGCTTGCTGGAGCGAGCTGCGCTCTTGGAGAAGCACCGCTCATTAATGAGCGCAGTGCTTAAGAAGATTTCATCCGCTATGAGCGGTTTGAATGAAGCATTCACAAGCCTGCTCAGAGGCTTTGAGGTATGTAATGGAGAATCCACTATTTCTTTAATTGTGAGGCACGCGCGAGGTGTGCTCCATATAGATAGTAGCCCCTGAGACTCTGGTTGCCCGCCTTAGACGGCAAACGGGGGATCATAAACCAAAGATTTATGTTGTAAATATGTGCAGGTACCTGTGGGTCCGGCCGCTGGCCCGTCCATTGAAGTTGCCGAACTGACGAGGCAAATTGGGTTGATTGATGCCGATATCACTCTGATGAATGAGTGGCTGGATAAATCACAAGGTATGTGTTCTGTCTTTCCATTGCATAGGAAAATATTAAGGTGGCACATATTAATGTAATATGTTCGGACTGCAGATGGTGCTGCTGCCGTGGAGGCCCTGAGGGTGGAACTTGCTCTAGCCAAGGAACAAGCTCGGGTGAGTAATGCGGCTGCCCTAAAGGCGGCCGAGGAATTGAGAGCCGAACAGGCTGCTCATCGCCAAAGTGAGGAAAAGATAGCCGAAATGGCTATCGAGTTAAAAAATGTCGCTGACCGGTATGAGCTCCTGAAGAAGGAACATGAGGATAAATCGGCTGACCTGAGCAAGGCACTTAATGCCACCAAGGAAATACGGACCGAGCTCAGGGGTGCATGGGAGGAGCTTCAACAGGATGGAAAAATTGCGGCTGGGGGCTCCTATTTGCTGCGGACGAAGTTCTTCGATCCGAAGTACGCTCCCCTGGATGGACGCTGGAGCTCGCCGGACGCATACACGGACCTGGCGGAAGAGTACGGCTGATGCTGTGGAGTTCTTCAAAGATCAGGGTGAGAAGGAGGTGGAGAAGCTTTTTTGGTCGCAGTTCAATGCTCCCACTCGCCCGCTGCCGTTGAGTGATAAGATGGCTGCTGTGGCGGAGCTTCATAGATTGTCCGGGCTTGCAATGCGGTCTGTAATAGACCATCTTTGGCCGAAGGGGCCTAGGTCGGACAGTTACTTTGGTTTGGTGCAACAGTTCCTTGGGGCCGTGCCTCGGGTCGATGCCATGAGGCGGTCGGCATACATAGAGGGTGCGCGGATGGCCCTTGCCTGCGTTAAAGCGTTTTGGACGGATATGGATGCCACTATGAGAGCGTCCCAGGATCCGGTAGGGGGCCAACATCTGGCCGGGAACTACTTGGCGCAGGTCACAGAGGGTGCTCTCCTGATAGAGGCACAGTGCCCGAAGAATCTCCTATTCGAGTGATGATTCAAATCATTGTAAAAACAATGTTTATTTTGATTGTAAGGCTATATTTATAATGGTTGTCTGAAAATATGATTGTGTCCCCTGTGCGTCCATTCATATATATGTATATTAAATATGCAATCCGAAAAGTTAGCAGTCATTGGCTTCAGCCCCCATGCATACTATACGGGGGTGTTCGCGAAAAAATATGCTTAATAACTCTTGATCCAACGTCTTGGTCCGTTAAGGAGGTGATCGCACGATGAACTAGGCAACCGGACTATATAGCTGTAACACTTTCACTTAGCCACGGGATTCTAAAGTGGGGCTACTATGTACCCCCTGGTACCTTCGCGTGCATCCGAATATGGGCACGTATGTACCTAGCTGGGAAATGGCCCTTCGTTAATGCGGACGAATCCTAAAGAGTCCGTTGAGTCATCGAGTGGTTGAGCAGTCTCTCGCTGTATCATGACAGTCAGTTTTCGGCTTTCTCTACTAAGGTGCTCATCCGGAATAGCCGGGGCACAATCACAGTAGTTCTCCTTTGGCCACCTTAGCCGATAATAACGGAACGTAAGGCGGCAAACCCAGGAGCCGGGCAAACCCAACATATGACCAAAGACATGATTCAGAGCTGATGCATATAAGGCCAAACTCGTGACGCCGAACACTCTCGAAGGTATTCGGACTTTATAACAGATGATGGGCTCAAGAATGCCCATACATTATAAACCCAGTGTTTCTAGGTACATGCGTTAATCTATCGTGGCGAAATGCCAAAACCGGCAGTATCCTCTGTGGGTATGGAACCCATGGGATGGTGAAACAACAAGAGGCAATAGAAAAGGTTTACACAGGGGCTTAATCTAAAAAGAAACCTGTTGGACGGGGCCCTGCTGCACGCCTGTGCTTTTGTCTCCGTTGTGCCGCATCCTGGAAGGGTATCGCGCGAACGTTGTCTACAGAAAAGGGAAACTCATAGAAGAGTGCAACGTAAGTATGCGATGGATAGTAAAAATGTAAGATGTTGGCCTGCCAATAAGGTTGAGCCAATTGTGGGGCTTTATTATTAGCCCTTGGTATCCTTTATAGGATTACACATACGGTGCCCTGGTTTGATATGGGTTGCCGGACTCGTCTAACTGTGTCTATGGTCTTAACGACCTGTCGTCTTTTTGTTTAGAGGCCCCTTAGAGTCCGGCCACTAGGGTCGTCGCTTGTTCCTCTGTGCGCAAAGAGCGCTCTGTTATTCTGCTAACGGTGATGACGCCGCGTGGACCGGGCATCTTGAGTGTAAGGTAGCCATAGTGCGGCAATGCGTTCAAGCTGGCGAAGGCCGCTCTTCCAAGCAATGCGTGGTAGCTGCTTGGGAAGGGTGCGATGATGAAGACTAGTTCTTCGCTTCTGGAGTTGCCTGGAGAGCCGAATGTTACCTCCAGTATGACGGAGCCCCTGCTGTAGGCTTCAACGCCTGGTATCACCCCTTCAAAGGTGGTGCTGGTCTTGCTGATTCTGGATGAGTCTATCCCCATTCTGCGGACAGTGTCCTCATATATTAAATTGAGACTGTTGCCGCCATCCATGAGGACGTTGGTGAGGTGGTATCCGTCGATTATTGGGTCAAGCACCAAGGCATCTGATCCTTCGCGCCGAATACTAGTTCGGCCGTCCAGGTGACCGAAAGTGATCGGACTAACCATCTAGTAGTTAGGTGTGGGTATGATGGGCTCTATATCACGCGCGTCTTTATAGGTGCATTTGTGCCCCCTCATGGATGTATGAGTCGCGTGGATCATGTTTACTGTTTTGACCTCTGGCGGGAATTTTTCTGTCCCGCGGTGTTCGGCTGGCGAGGTTCATCCTCATCCTCACTTGGTGTTTCCCTTCCCTTGTGTTCGGCATTCAATTTGCCAGCCTGCTTGAAGACCCAGCACTCTCTGTGCGTGTGGTTTGCAGGTTTGTCAGGGGTGCCATGGATTTGGCACAATCTATCTAGGACTGTATTCAGTCCGGACGGTCCCTCTTTACTGCCTTTAGATGGCTTATTTTGCTGATTAGGTCGAGAGCCCCTGAATCTGGCATTAACCGTTGTGTTATCCGGGCTCTCTTCCTTGTTTTGGCGTTTATTTTTATTACACCGTGGCTTCCCGTTGCCATCCCTTATTTCAGATGAGCTGGGTCGCTGGTGCCTTTACGGGCGAGCCAGCTATCTTCTCCCGTGCAAAAGCGGGTCATAAGGCTTGTTAGGGATGCCATTATCCTTGGCTTTTCTTGGCCGAGGTGTCTGGCGAGCCACTCGTCACGGATGCTGTGTTTGAATGCTGCTAAGGCTTCGGCATCCGGACAGTCAACGATTTGATTCTTCTTAGTGAGGAATCTGTTCCAAAGCTTGTGGGCGGACTCTCCGGGTTGTTGGATTATGTGACTTAAATCATCAGCATCCGGAGGCCGGACATAAGTCCCTTGAAAATTGGCCCTGGAAGCGTTCTCTAGTTCCTCCCAGCTCCCAATTGAATTTTCGGGGAGGCTTTTCAACTAGTGCCGAGCTGGTCCCTTGAGTTTGAGGGGAAGGTATTTGATGGCATGGAGGTCATCCCCATGAGCCATGTGTATGTGCAGGATAAAGTCCTCGATCCAGACCCCTGGGTCTGTCGTTCCGTCATATGCCTCTATGTTCACAGGTTTAAAGCCCTGTGGGAATTCATGGTCCAGTACTTCATCAGTAAAGCACAGGGGGTGAGCAGTCCCTCTGTATCTGGACGCGTTGTGGCATGCCGTCGGCTGTTGTTGTGTTCGGTGTTTATTCCGAACTGGTGTTTGGTTGTCATAATTGTTTTGACGACCACAGTCCCCCGCCGGGGTGTGTCCTTTAGATCCGTAGATGGACCTAGCTGCGCTAGCTTTCTTATCCAGGTGCTCACGTAGATCGTGGGCGTCTTCGGTAGTTGATTTATTGCGGTTATGAAGTGGTACTCTTGGTCTCCTGGTCGTGTTATTCTTTGGTGGAACGACCTCTTCGTCGAATTCTGGCAGTAGCTTGCGTTTTGGGTAGCTCTTTGTATGGCGATCGTCGCCATATCTTTCTTCAGTGTCTAGCACTTTGTTCCATCTGTGATTGAGTGTTTCCTGTGCGGCTTTAAGCCGTTGCTTCTGCTTCTTTAGACTTCTTGCTGTGGCCATAAGCTTTCTGTGGAGGTTCTCTCGTTCCACGCGTTCTTCCGGAACAATGAATGCATCATCGTCCGGACTGTCTTCTTGTCTTGGGCCGGTTTGATGAACTTGTCTGTCGTGGAATTAACACGTCAGATGTCCTCATGAAAGGACTTAGTGGTGGAGCCATCGCAATGGGTTAGCTTGAAGGGGTTAAACCGGACAAGGGACATGGGAGTTTATACTAGTTTGGCCACTTCGATGAAGGTAAAAGCCTACGTCTATTTGTGACGGGATTGATTGGGTTTTGATGATCAGGGAGCGGAATACGCTTGCCTGAGTCTCGAGTTGTTGTTTGTTGTACCTGAACCGCCGCCGGGTCGTCCCTTTATATACACAGGTTGACGCCCGGCCGGTCTACAGAGCCCCGAGGCCGACTCATACAAAGTGTCCGGCTCGGTCTCCTTTCCTAACTTATATTACAAGTTTACATAGTCATGGCTGTTTACCACTATGGGCCCTAATCCGCCTTTGGGCTTCGGGCTTCTATGCTTCATTCAGTAAAGCGCCATCTTCTGGATCTTCATGGGCTTTAACATAGTCGAGGGTGAACCGGGCCCTCTTGGCCGGTTTACACTCAGTAACTATATCCTCAACATTAGGCCCCAGATTGATTTGAATTTGTTCATGTCAATCTTCAATACTTCAAAGATATCTTGTAGGCATCTTCTTATATTTTCGTAAACCGCCATATTGTCTTCTCATGTACCTTTTGTAAACCGCCGTGACGTCATCTTCTGAACACAGCAACGGTCCATCATGACATCATCTCTGTATAAAAAGATTAAAAAGATTCCCTTCACTTAATGGTTATCCCGAAAATGGAGGCGACAGGCGCACTCATTCTGCCGTTTCAGGCTCCTTGATTCTCGTGCCTGCCGTTTTACTCTTTCCTCTATAAATAAGGCCCGAGAGCCCTTCTCTCTTTTCCCCTTCTGTGCCTTCTTCTTCCGCGCGACGCCCAAGCTCTCAAGCTCCGCTGCCGTCCGCGACCCTCAAGAACTACACCGACAAAGGCCGCTGCATCAACCTGAAACGGACCAGAAACTCGTCCCCCCCCCTCCGCAGCAAATCTGCAGTGGTAAACTTCCTCTTTCCTTCATCTTTAGATCTGTTTTTAGGGTTTGCGAGCTCCTCTGTACAGTTCTTCATTCTTCTTCTTCGTCCTTCCTTCTGTTGCGGTAGCTTTGATCCAATAGCAGTGTAGATCTCATGCGGTAGTTATTCCGCATCCGTTTTTAATGCTAGCAGATCATCATTTTTCTTCTGTAGAGTACACGGCCTTCCCTGTTCTGCTTAGCACTTTTAGAGATCATAGAAAAAATTGCTTTATGGACGTGCGGTAGATCCAAATAAATTTGATCATTGTGTGAAACCTGTTTCTTTCAACACTTAGCAGAAATTTTGAATCCTGGCCCTTCTGCCAATGGGCGGTTTAATATTTGATAGTCAATCCGCGATATGTCATTAGCCCTCTCTTAAACCGCCAACTGAACCTTGCATAGTATTTTTCTCCAGTTTAACACTGAATTGTCACCTTAAACCGTAAATTGTAAAACCGGCACTTATTTTTTTCTTTTAGTTCCCTCCTTTCGAAATGACGAAACAATTCGCTGCTTGCAATTGGGTTCCGTCCCGGATCACGGAGACACAAATCAATGGTTATGTCCCCACTGGTGCTTTAGCCTCAAAAAGGGCTCTCCACTGGCGAGTTCCGGAATCGGAATGTCCGCCTGAACCTCAAGAAGGAGAGGTGATTGTCTTTATGCAACACTTAGACCGGGGATTCAGTCCGCCCGGATCAAAAAATTTCCGAGATGTACTTGCAAGCTTCCAACTCCATCCGCAAGATATTGGTCCGAACTCTGTGTCAAACATATGCAACTTTCAAGTATTCTGCAAAGTCTATCTTCAAGAAGAGCCAACTGTGGAGCTGTTCCGGGATTCTTTCCATTTGAACCGCCGTACAGAATTCTCAGATGGTCCAAACACAGAGCTTGGCGGCGTTTCAATTCAAAAAAGAAAAGAAGTTGACTTCCCTCATGCAAAACATCATAGCCATCCTAAAGATTGGAATCAGACCTGGTTTTACTGCCGGAGCACTGCCCCTGATGGAGAAAATCCCTTGCCGGGTTATCGCCCTCACCATCTTAGCAATGGCCACCCATTACCTTCATGCTTGACTGCCGCAGAACGGAAGAATTTTGCACCTCAACTTGCCAAACTCAGGGCTCTGATGGCCAACGGTTTAACTGGTATTGATCTTGTCCGCTGCTGGGTTTCTTGGGGCATTTTACCTTTAAGCCGTCGCCCCGGATTGATGCATGAGTATACTAGTGATGTAAAAGACCCTCAACGATATCATGAAATAGTAATGACCGATCTTGAAGTCACTGAATCGGTGAAGAAAATGCTTGATGAATCGATATCTGCATGCAGCCAAACCAGTTTGGCTCCATTTTGCGTCTCCAATAAACCGCCAGCGGTAAAGTTCATCTAAATACTTTACTGATTTGCTTCCATATTGACTGTGTACTAACTTTTCCTTACCTTAATTTCAGGCTAACAGCTCCTTTTGGAAACGGACTAAACCGGCCCGGGCTCCTCATGCAAAGACCAAGGCCACCAAGAAGGCTGGCAAGAGGAAAACCGCCGAGTCTTTTGACCCGCCAGAGGATGAGGAATCAGATGCTGAGGTAGAACTTGACTCACTTGGTTCTTTTTTCGTACATCTTATTGACAATGACTGTTCCCAGGATGATGCTGAGGCCAGCCATGCAGAACATGTTGAGGTAATCCTTCTTTCTTCCGATTAAGATCTTGTACCGGTTGAAAGAATTTGCCGCACAATCCGGAAAGTAAAACAATCTCACCCCCTTGCTCATTTGGATCCAAAATTTTCTTTGAAGACACAGCAAGTTGAAGAACGTCGCACAACCCGGCATAGTGGTCAACAAATCACGTCGTCCGGTTTAGCTGATACGCCAACCCAGAAACATCATCCAGAGGTGACTTGTTCTCCTGAAAAACGTTATCCTTTGAAAGGTTTCTTCCAATGCCCTCTCAATCCGTCTGACCTGAATTACCAGGCTTCTTCCAACTCGTCTGGCGGTTCATCAACCACTCAGCTGCCTCCTCTTAAAGTCGTCGGTGGGTAAGTATATTACTCCTTAATTTGTTTTCTTTATTTGTCGGTTTACCATATTCTAACCTTTAATGTTGTAGCACCAAGGCTCGATTGAGTAAGAAAGCCAAGACCAGCGACCCAACTGTGGATGTTGATCCGGAGAAGACTCCAGAGCATCATGGTGAAGATCCTGAAGTTGCTATAGACAGCTCTGCTGGGCAGAACCAAGATGCTGATGCCAACCCGCCAGAGATTGAACCGAATGTAGAGGTTGACACTTCACATCCTCCTGCTCCTCCAAGCCCAACGGTTGAACAGCGGGGCTCAACTGCTGATCTGTCAAGCCCTGTCAACAAGCCACCAAGCCCTGCTACCAAGGCGCCAAGCTCTGTTGAGAATGTCCATTCATCCAGTCCGGCCAAAGATGACGATGTTGTTGTTACTGGCACTGCATATACCGCCCCTGGTAATCCGGTTGCTCTATCAAAGCACACTGCCAAAGATGAATTTGCTACCATGAGCAAGGGTAAGGGGAAGACTGATTTGTCAGCTTATGTCGATCTCTCTGCTCAAGACCTTCACTTCGGCTTCTTGAACCGGCTTTATACAAGCCGTGATTATGAAGCCGGTTTAGTAAATATGATGAAGGAGCGCTATGAGGTAAACAGTTTTGCTCTTTGCTCTGTACCTTCATTGCATTGTAGCCCCCAAGGGCCGATTTGTCTTGAGAAAGTCAAACCGGGACTTTGTATACTCCATATTGTACTTTATGAAATTCCCTTGTGTATTTCTGATCAAACACCCATTAGCCCCCAAGTGCCATGATTAAAACTTGTATTAATCCTTGGGACTTCAATAATCAGCATAAAAATGATCCGCATTAGCCCCCAAGTGCCAAGTGTATAACTGGTTATATGCTTGGGACTTTAACAAAGATATTAACCTGCTCTCTTACTGTTGCAGAGTGAGATAAACCAACAAGTCTCGCAAATCGCTGACCTTCAAGAAAATCTGAAATCCCAACAAGCAGAAACCACCAAGGCCAAGGATGAGTTAAAAACCGCCTTAACCACCATGGAGCAGCTCAAAGAATGGTTCAAGTCTGAGCAGGCCAACTAGGATACAGAAAAGGCCGGTTTATTGAAGCGGGCGGAAAACGCTGAAGCAGCTCTTAAACCGGTGATGGAAGAGCTTTCTGGATTAAAGCGCCAAATCAATGCCATGACCTCTGCAATATTTGGTAAGCACTGTTTGCCAAGGTTTTATGAATATTTCGCTTTGAAATTTCTCCGGTTTAACATGAACTTCTTAAACCGATATAGGTAGTCGCATTGCTCATCTGGATTCTGATATGCGGAAGAAACTCAAGGCCGCGTATACACTGGTTGAACAGCTGTATACCGGTGTTCAACGGGTTATCTGCGCTACTTCTTATGACAATGTGGCGCCAACACTGATCAAGGACACGCTGGACAGGCTATCTATGACGCCAGCGCAAATAGAAGAGTTGAAGCGATCCGCTGCCCGGGCTGGCACTTTATTAGCCCTGCTCGAGCCAAGGCATGGATTGCTGATCTTGATCCGGCTGACATAGCCAAGGGCTTCCCCAGTGCACAAGAAAATGGCGAAGTGTTTGACAACGACGCTCTCAGACGGGTGACAAGGGAGATGCGTCCTCTGGCAAGTCAGTTGGCAGACGAGGCTAACCTGACGGTTCACCGATCCTTCTATGATGCAAACAATAGACGGGTTGAAGCTGTGATTCCTGAAGTGCAGAACCTTATTCCACCAATCCGTAAGCACACTTACGCCCCTGACGTTGATCCGGCTGAGCTTATAAGTGAAGAGGTTGTCTTTCAGGCTTTAACCCGGATTGACTGGACCACCAATGACTTCCAGCCATTGGATGGGGAGGAGGAGGCTAAACTCACGCCAGATGACCCATCTACTTCACATCAACCCGGCGATGAAGCTTAATCCGTCAATTCGGTTGATATGTCAGAAACTGTCCTTTGTGCAACAATTCCATATTTTGGGCCTCTGAGTGCCTTGTAATAGGGTAGCAAAAACTATTGTGATCTGCTGCCATCATGCAGGAGGAGATACTTTGTGTGATCCGCCATGTCAATGTCAATTTTGGTTCAGGTATCATAATATGCAACTCCTGTGTGTGCATAAAAAGACAAGGGTCCTGGCGGTTTACCGCCGGACGGGTCATAATGCCCAAGAAAAGGCCGGATTGATAATCAAACCGTAAAAATATGAAATGATTCATACCTGTGATGTAAGATCCCTGTTTAGTTGGCTGGTCAACATTGATGTCATATAGTAAGTCATACTGGGTGATGATTCACACCAGATGATCCAAGCTGGTGACTGGTAGTCAACGCCAGGCCGGGTTAATAAACTCCGGTTTAAGAATAAGGTCTATCAACGTGTAGTTGCAAACCAAGCCGGTTTAAAGAATACCGGGCTAATAAAATGACTGACCAAGCCAAGAAAATCGGTTTAACACAAATTTCAGCAAAAACGCAAATAAAACCGTGTAGTCAAGGCTTTTGGGGGGCTGCCAGGCCCAAATTTGAGGCTTTTTGTGGGCTGCCAGGCCGCTGAGTTGAACCATTTAACAAAGCCTTTTAAGATGGACCTCCAACTAACCAATCACCGTTTTAACTTTGACAAGTGCAGGGTCTCAATGAGAGTAACTGTCAAACGTTCGGAGGGCCGTGCCAGGATGACCTGGATAGGAGTGTCTTACTTGATGAAGGAAGGTTAACCCGGGGTTTTAGGTAAATATACCAGTCTTCCAAGCCGTGCGTCGATACCCAGCTACAAGGGTCCATTCAAACTCCTTGGTATTTGTCCAAGGAGCCCCCAAGTAACGTGATGAGCTGTGCTTATTGGGTGCCTATGTTTGAGTTGTGCATAGCATCCAGACTCTCTTTGGCCCCTTGGGTGTGAAGCTCCCAAGCTTTGTGGCGTGATAGCCGGTTTGACAGGTAGTACTCCGCTTTGTCAGCTGAAGCCCCCATGTAACTCAAAGGATATTTGAGAAAAAAACAGCAGAGGCCCTGCTTAGAGCAAGGGTGCTGATTTATTTATTGATCATAATATATACATTGTCGAAATATGTACATAAACAGAGCCTATGACTCAAGTGTAATAAGGCTGGAGGAGAGCTATGTTCCACGGCCGCCGGGTCTCCTCCTCAGAGTTGCGTGAGTTGTCTCGAACGTCAATGAGGTAGTATGATCCGTTGTGCAGATTCTTGCTGACCACAAAGGGTCCTTCCCAAGGTGGGGATAACTTGTGCATGTCGGTCTGATCCTGGATGAGCCGGAGCACCAAGTCACCTTCTTGAAAGGTTCTTGTCTTAACCCGGCGGCTGTGATAACGCCGTACGTCTTGTTGATAAACCGCCGATCGAGCCAAAGCCATATCCCGTTTCTCATCTAACAGGTCCAGTGCCTCTTGGCGAGCTTGCTCATTGTCCGCTTCAACATAATTAGCAACCCGGGGTGAGTCATGACGTATATCACTTGGGAGAACGGCCTCTGCCCCGGATACCATAAAGAAAGGCGTGTAACCTGTTGATCGATTGGGGGTGGTGTTGATACTCCAGAATACAGAAGGTAATTCTTCCACCCAACAACCCGGCGTCCGCTTCAAGGGAATCATGAGCCGGGGTTTAAGACCCTTTAAAATTTCTTGATTAGCTCGCTCCGCTTGCCCGTTGGATTGAGGGTGCGCCATAGATGCTAGGTCAAGCCGGATGTGCTCTCTCTGACAAAAATCCTCCATCTCACCTTTGGAAAGGTTGGTACCATTATCCGTGATGATATTGTGTGGAAAGCCAAACCGGAAGATAATCTTTTTGAGAAATTGAACCGTCGTAGCTGCATCACACTTGCTAACAGGCTCCGCTTCAACCCACTTGGTGAATTTATCAACTGCCACCAACAGGTGGGTCTTCTTGTCTTGGGAATGTTTAAAGGGTCCCACCATATCAAGCCCCCAAGTAGAAAAAGGCCAAGTGATAGGAATCATCCGTAGTTACTGAGCCGGGACATGAGCTCGACATGAAACTTTTTGACAAAGCATCACATCGCTTTACCAGATCCTCCGCATCAGCATGAGCTGTCAACCAGTAAAACCCATGACGAAAAGCTTTTGCAACCAGGGACTTTGAACCGGCATCATGACCACAATCCCCTTCATGAATTTCCCGCAGGATCTCTTGGCCTTCTTCTGGAGAAACACAACATTGAAATACGCCTGAAACGCTACAGCGGTGTAACTCGCCATTGCGAATAACCATGGACTTGGATCGCCGGACTATCTATCGGGCCAGGACTTTGTCATTTGGTAGCTCGCCCCGGCTCATATACGCCAGATATGGAGCCGTCCAATCCGGCACAACGTGTAAAGCGGCCACCAACTGAGCCTCCGGATCAGGAACAGCCAAATCCTCTTCTGTGGGCAACTTAATAGACGGGTTATGCAAGATATCTAAAAATGTGTTAGGAGGTACCGGTTTACGCTGAGATCCAAGCCGGCTCAAAGCGTGTGCTGCTTAGTTTTTGCGCCGATCAATATGCTCAACCTGATACCCTTTGAAATGACCCGCCACAATATCCACCTCACGCCTATAAGCCGCCATGAGTGGATCCTTAGAATCCCAAGTACCAGAAACTTGCTGAGCCACCAGATCAGAATCTCTGAAACAATGAACTCGACTTAAGTTCATCTCTTTAGCCACACAAAGACCATGAAGTAAAGCTTCATACTCAGCTGCATTGTTAGTACAAGGAAACATCAAGCCGAGGACATAACAAATTTTATCACCTCGAGGGGAAGTAAGAACAACTCCAGCCCCCGAGCCTTCCAATTGCCTGGATCCATCGAAATGAATAGTCCAGTACGTATTATCCGATTTATCTTCCTGTGCTTGCAACTCGGTCCAGTCATTGATAAAGTCCACAAGAGCCTGCGACTTGATGGCTGTTCGAGGTACATATTTTAAACCGTGTGGACCAAGCTCAATTGCCCACTTTGCAACCCGGCCAGTTGCTTCCCTGTTTTGAATGATATCACCCAAAGGAGCAGAACTAACCACTGTGATGGGATGGCCTTGAAAATATTGCTTGAGCTTTCGACTGGCCATAAAAACCCCATACACCAACTTCTACCAATGCGGATAGCATTGTTTTGACTCGATTAGAACTTCAGTGATGTAGTACACCGGTCGTTGAACCGGATATTCCTTCCCAGCTTCTTTACGCTCAACCACAATTGCCACACTGACCGCTCGGGCATTGGCGGCCACATATAACAGCAAAGGCTCCTTATCAACTGGGGCTGCAAGAACCGGCGGTTCAACCAACTGCCGCTTTAGCTCCTCAAAAGCCGCATTGGCTGCGTCACTCCAGACGAAATCATCTGTCTTTTTCAACATCTGATACAAAGGAATGGCCTTCTCACCCAGACGACTGATAAACTGGCTAAGGGCTACAATCCGACCTGCGAGACGCTGAACATCATTGATACACTTCGGTTTGGCCAGGGATGTGATTGCCTTAGTCTTTTCCGGATTAGCCTCAATGCCCCTGTTGGACACTAGAAAGCTGAGAAGCTTGCCTGCCGGAACACCAAAGACACATTTATCCGGATTAAGCATCATCTTGTAAACCCAAAGATTGTCAAACGTCTCCTTGAGATCAGCTATCAATGTCTCCTTTTTCCTGGATTTTACCACAATGTCATCCACATAGGCATGAAAATTACACCCAATCTGCGTGTGAAGACAATTTTGCACACAACGCTGATAAGTTGCCTGAGCACTCTTGAGCCCAAAGGTCATAGAAACATAGCAGAAGGCTCCAAAGGGAGTGATGAAGGCTGTCTTCTCCTGGTCCTTAACTGCCATCTTGATCTGATGATATCCTGAGTAAGCATCCAAAAAACTCAGGCGCTCACAACCCGCCGTCGCATCAATGATCTGATCAATACGCGGGAGAGCAAAGGGATCGGCCGGGCAAGCCTTGTTCAAATCCGTGTAGTCCACACACATACGCCAAGTGTCGTTTTTCTTAAGAACCAGCACCGGATTAGCCAACCATTCAGGATGAAACACTTCAACGATAAACCCAGCAGCCAACAGCCGGGCTACCTCCTCACCAATTGCCTTGCGTCTCTCTTCATTAAAGCGACGAAGAAATTGCTTGACCGGTTTAAACTTAGGATCAATATTAAGAGTGTGCTCAACGAGTTCCCTCGGTACACCTGGCATGTCAGAAGGCTTCCATGCAAAAATGTCCCAGTTCTCACGGATGAACTCAATGAGCGCGCTTTCCTATTTTGGATCCAGATTAGTGCTGATGTTGAATTGCTTGGACAAATCGCCAGGTACGAAATCAACAAGTTTAGTCTTGTCAGCCGGTTTGAAATGCAGGGTTGGGTCATGCTCAGTGGTGGGCTTCTTCAGAGGGGTCATATCTGCCGGATCAACATTCTCCTTGTAAAACTTTAGCTCCTCTGTAGCACAAACCAACTCAGCATAAGCCGCATCACTTTCCTTGCAATCCAAAGCGATTTTTCAACTTCCATGAACCGTGATGGTCCCTTTATGACCCGGCATCTTGAGCTGCAAGTAAATATAACAAGGCCTCGCCATGAATTTTGCATAAGCCGGTCGCCCAAACATTGCGTGATACGAGCTCTGGATTCTCACCACCTCAAAGATCAATGTCTCAGACCGGGAATCATGTTCATCACCGAACACAACTTCTAAAGCAATCTTACCTACTGTATATGCCGATTTACCTGGTACCACACCATGAAAAATAGTATTGGACGGTTTAAGATTCTTATTTGTCAACCCCATGCGGCGGAATGTCTCATAATACAGAATATATGATACTGCTTCCTCCATCCATGAGTACTTTGGTGAACTTATAACCTCCCACCTGAGGTGCCACCACCAGAGCTAGTTGACCCGGATTGTCAAGCCGGGGTGGATGATCCTCCCTACTCCACACAATAGGCTGTTCCGACCACCGCAGATAACATGGAACTGCCGGTTCAATAGCATTGACTGCCCTCTTATGAAGCTTCTGAGCACGCTTGCACAGACTAGTGGTGAACACATGATACTGCCCACCATTCAACTGCTTTGGGTGACTCTGGTAACCCGACTGCTGCTGATTCCCTTGATTATTCTATTGGTTATTACCACCTTGGTTGTTCTGGTTGCCATGATTATTCTGAAACCCAGAGCTTGAACCGCCGCCACCATGAAAACCTGGACCTAAACCGCCCGACGGACCCTGATCATACCGGAAAAGATCAGAGTTTTGAACTCCTTCATAATGTTACAATCCTTCCAGAGATGCGTTGCGGGAGCCTCCTTGGTCCCATGCTTTGGACAGGGCTGATTCAACAAGCGCTCCAGATTCATCGCCCCACCGCGCTGGGGCGGTTTACCCTTACGACGCTGCACATTAGTGTTAGCCACAAAATCTGAATCCGCTTTACGCTTACCATTATTCCCATGGCCTCCCTGGTTGTGCTGCTGTCCCTTCGCACCGCCATTTTTCTTTCCCTTCTCCGGTTTCTCATTATCAGAATCGGGATCCTTGGTATTATCAGAATCAGCATACTTTACCAAGGCTGCCATGAGGGTTCCCATGTCGTTGCAGTGGCGCTTGAGCCATCCCAACTTCATCTTCAGTGACTTAAATCGGCAATTGCGCTCCAGCGTGATAATCGCTTGGCCAGCGTTAATCCAGTCGGACGAGTGCAAAACTTCTGAAACACGGCGTACCCAATGAGTTGTGGACTCGTTCTCTCCCTGCACACAAGCGTCCAGATCCACAATGGACATGGGCTGTTTGCATGTGTCTTTAAAATTGGCTATAAACCAGGCCTTCAACTGATCCCATGACTCGATGGAATTAGCTGGTAGATTTTTCAACCAAGTACGGGTTGTTCCTTCCGACATAATCGTGAAGTACTTTGCACAAGCGGCTTTGTCTACATCCAACATCTCCATTGCCATCTCATAACTCTCAACCCACGCCTCAGGTGGCTGATCCGCCGTGTAATTAGGCACTTTGCGTGGACCCTTGAAATCCTTGGGCAGATGCACATTACGAAGAGCCGGAATAAGGCACGGCACTCCCCAGGAACTGAAAGCAAGCCCGGTACCTCTGTCAACGGCCGCTGCTGGCTGAACTGGGGCGGGTTGATAACGACCCAAAGCGGCATCCCTTCGTGCCCTGCCATGATCCACCACATCTTGAGCATTGTGATGCCGCGCGCTGCTAGACACCTCCGGTCCATCCATACGCCTGCTATAACTTGGGCTCGGACGAGGGGTTGAATGAATTCTATCCTGGCTATATGAATAAGCCTACTGCTGCACTATGGCGGTTTGAAGAAGGTCTCTCGCCCGTCGTGTCTCAACTGCTACTATTGAATCGCCCTCCATCGGAATGGCTGCCAAACGTGAGGCCGCGGCAATCATGTTATCCAGAGGGCTCAAGAAGTGACCCGGTGGTGTAGGCACGTACTGCGGTGGGTCATCTGTCCGTCGGGGTGGCTCCGTTGCTCGTGGCAGATCCGGAACTGTCCTAGGCGCCTCAGTCCGGTTTGCAGCTGCCAGATTGCTTGGCCCAGCGCCTGGTTTAACCCTTCGTAAACCGGCGGCAGACGTGACCGGTACTTCCTTCGCATTACATCCTCTGATGCGGTCCGATCCAGCATGAGTTGGTAATTCTGTGCCTGTATCCGCTGTGATTGGGCATCCAAAGTGGCCCGTTCTTCAGCCATCCTAGTATCCTCAGCTGACAGGTCCTCCTTAGCCTGTGCTATTTGGTCCTTCAGTTTCGCCACGTCCGCATTGTGCTGATCCCGTGTCTCCGGGGTGACTGTCGCGGTTAACAAGGTCGCCCAGGCGTCCATTAAACCGGAGAGGATCTGCGCCGGTCGGCGCGCTGAGGCACCTACCGCGGCTACTGATCCGGTATTCATCGCTGCGGTAGATGAAGACTGCAACGTGGGCTGCGTTCCGGCCATGTAAACAGCAACCCGACTCGGCAGTTCAAGGAGGTCCAGAATACTGTTGCCATCGGAATATCCTTCGAACACCCCGCTATGAATCTGGTACAAGGACTCGGTTTCGCCAGTGGATGACTCGCCGTCGGAATACACGGCCGTCTCGCCCTCAGACACCGGTTCAGATCCAATCCCATGGACACATCCTACGAACGCATGCTTCACGGCGGGCTTAACCCGGGCTGGACTCGCACGCTGAGCCGTCTCGACGAGGTTGGTGCAGATGTCCGGCTCAGGGCCCGGTTCGCCGATCTTGCCGATGAAGACATGAATTCCGCTGAAGGGGACCCAGTACCCGTGCTCGATCGAGCCAGCCTCAGGGCCCCATCCTTTGTCGTCGATGTAGAGCTTGCCGCGACGACTTTTGGTCATCCGACCGATCACGTACCCCTTAAGTCCTTCAGAGCAGCCCTTCAAGAACTCCACACCATCATGCGATAGCCCCACGGTGGGCGCCAACTGTTGTGGAATTAACACGTCAGATGTCCTCATGAAAGGACTTAGTCGTGGAGCCATCGCAATGGGTTAGCTTGAAAGGGTTACACCGGACAAGGGACACAGGAGTTTATACTAGTTTGGCCCCTTCGATGAAGGTAAAAGCCTACGTCTAGTTGTGATGGGATTGATTGGGTTTCGATGATCAGGGAGCGGAATACGCTTGCCTGAGTCTCGAGTTGTTGTTTGTTGTCCCTGAACCGCCGCCGGGTCGTCCCTTTATATACACAGGTTGACGCCCGGCCGGTCTACAGAGCCCTGAGGCCGACTCATACAAAGTGTTCGGCTCGGTCTCCTTTCCTAACTTATATTACAAGTTTACATAGTCATGGTTGTTTACCACTATGGGCCCTAATCCGCCTTTGGGCTTCCGGCTTCTAGGCTTCATTCAGTAAAGCGACATCTTCTGGATCTTCATGGGCTTCAACATAGTCGAGGGTGAACCGGGCCCTCCTGGCCGGTTTACACTCACTAGCTATATCCTCAACATCGTCCCTCTGGATCGTTTTCTTTGGGCGTATGCTCCTAACTATGTTCGGCGTGACCTTGTTCGTCCTGCTCCATTGCTGGTTCTGTTTGGTCGTTGCTGCCTTCGGGGTTGGCCGGAGTATCCATCCTTCTGGAGCTCTTGCTGATATTTTTACTGTTGCTGGATTTGGAACAGCGTCTGCGCCGTCGCTTTGGTCTTTGTCCAGGGGTTTTATCTTCCGGATTGTCACCGTCGTCTTCCTTGGGCGTATCCACCATGTATATATCATGTGATGAGGCGGGAATCCGGTACCCCGTAGATTCTGAGTCTTCTCCTGCATCGTCGTCCATACCGTCGATGCCTTCGGAGTCGAAGTCAAGCACGTCGGTTAAATCATCAACCGTGGCTATGAAGTGGGTGGTGGGTGGGTAGCGAATTTCTTCGTCGCCTGCTTCCCACTTGAGCCAGACATAGTTCGGCCCAGAGTCTCCTGTAAAAGAGAGAGACTTCAATAAGTTCAGCATGTCGCCAAAGGGCAAGTCCTGAAAGGCGTCCGCCGCAGTGAACTCCATCACCAGAGCCCGACCAGGCTCGGCGGGCTCGGGGACTCGCGGGCTGGAACCCACAACCGGATATGAATCCGGGCGTCCGGAGTCACAGGTTCCCTCAGAAGTGAGGCCTGTGTTCGGCTCCGTCGCCGATGAGGGCACGGCCTGCAGGGCGGGGTCCAGCCCTCCGTCCTTAGGCAAAGCAACCTGCCCCGGATTTAAATCCGAGGCTTCTGCCGGGGTGATATCCCGAGATCGTTTGACAGCAGGTCTAAGCCGTGCTCATCGTGACCGTTCAGTGCTCCTGGTGCTTGCCCGAATCCGTCGAAGATCAAGTCTCCGCGGATATCCGCCATGTAGTTCAGGTTTCCGAACCTGATTTGATGGCCAGGGGCATAGCTGTCGATCTGCTCCAGATGGCCAAGCCAATTGGCCCGCAGTGCGAAGCCGCCGAACACGAAGATCTGTCTGGGGAGAAAAGTGTCGCCCTGGACGGCATTGTTGATGATGATTGAAGGAGCCATCGAGCCCGACAGCGATGACAGAGAGGAACTGTCAATGAAATAACCAATGTAGGTGTCAAAACCGGCGGATCTCGGGTAGGGGGTCCCGATCTGTGCGTCAAGGCTGATGGTGACAGGAAGCAAGGGACACAGATGTTTACCCAGGTTCGGGCCCTCTCGATGGAGGTAAAACCCTACTTCCTGCTTGATTAATATTGATGATATGGGTAGTACAAGAGTAGATCTAGCACGAGATCGTAGAGGCTAAACCCTAAGAGCTAGCCTATGATGGTATGATTGTAATTGTGATCGGCCTTCTAAGGACCAACCTCTCCGGTTTATATAGACACCGGAGAGGGCTAGGGTTTACATGGAGTCGGTTACAAGGAAGGAAACATAATATCCGGATCGCCAAGCTGGCCTTCCATGCCAAGGAAAGTCCCATCCGGAGACGGGCCGAAGTCTTGAGTCTTGTATCTTCACGCTTCAATAGTCCGGACGTTGTACACAGTCCGGCTGTCCGGATACCCCCTAATCCAGGACTCCCTCAATTTCCTTCCCTCGTTTAGACGCCTCCGCTTCCAAATCTTCGGAGGCGGCCCTTTTCTTACCTTGAGGAGAGGGGACTTTAGGTTCCCCTCCCCGATTATCCTCCTTCGTGGAGGCGCTTGCTCCCCCGATTTGGATATGTAAAAAACGAGGCCCACCTGCGGCTTCTCTATTCCTCCCCTCGTCTTCTCCTGATGGCACCTGATACAGCGCGCGCTCGAGCATCCTGGTCAACAGAGGATTCGGCGAGCCTTCAGGAAGAGGGGCCGGACACCTAATCCTCTCCGCCTTCCTCAGCCAGTCCTGGCAGAGGGCAATTTTTCAGAATGGTGTTATAATAAACATAACGGATGGTGTGTTCGGTAACAGAATTACTTACTTGGTTATCCGGGCGGTTGCAATTGAGACCCACGTCCTCGGTGGTGTCCGGACACTTTATTCGTGATCCGAAGAATGACCCATACATCTCTTTGAGCATCATGCCGAAGAATTGTTGAATGGTTCGCGGTCCTTCCAGGTTGAACTCCCACATACGGAGAGGACGACGTTGGCAGGGCAGGACTTGACGAACCAGCATCACTTGCATTATCTGGACAAGACTGACATCCCTCTTAAGAAGGTATTGGATGCGGCTTTGCAATGTCAGCACATCGTTGGCCGGCCCCCAGTCCAGCCCCTTGTTGACCCATGACGCCAATTGTGGTGGAGGGCCCGGGCAGAACGCTGGAGCAGCCACCCGCTTTGTACCTCGGGGAGCGGTGATGTAAAACAACTCCCGCTTCCATAAATCAGAAGTCTCCACGAAAGAACCCTTTGGCCACGGGGCGTCGGCGCTGTCGGTGTCAAAACCGGCGGTTCTCGGGTAGGGGGTCCCGATCTGTGCGTCAAGGCTGATGGTAACAGGAAGCAAGGGACACAGATGTTTACCCAGGTTCGGGCCCTCTCGATGGAGGTAAAACCCTACTCCTGCTTGATTAATATTGATGATATGGGTAGTACAAGAGTAAATCTACCACGAGATCGTAGAGGCTAAACCCTAAGAGCTAGCCTTAGATGGTATGATTGTAATTGTGATCGGCCTTCTAAGGACCAACCTCTCCGGTTTATATAGACATCGGAGAGGGCTAGGGTTTACATGGAGTCGGTTACAAGGAAGGAAACACAATATCCGGATCGCCAAGATTGCCTTCCACGCCAAGGAGAGTCCCATCCGGACACGGGCCGAAGTCTTGAGTCTTGTATCTTCACGCTTCAATAGTCCGGACGTTGTACACAGTCCGGCTGTCCGGATACCCCCTAATCCAGGACTCCCTCAGTAGCCCCTGAACCAGGCTTCAATGACGATGAGTCCGGCGCGCAGTATTGTCTTCAGCATTGCAAGGCGGGTTCCTCCTCCGAATACTCCAAAGTAGTTATCAAACACTTGAATCGTGTCCGGATCCACAAAATGATCTTTACACACCATTGTAGAGAGAATGATATTTCACAAATGCAGTCTGCTGACAACTTTTTCTGATGACGTGACATGTTATTACGGTCGGATCATTACTCGAACCGTTTTCCCACAACCAGCCACAGCGCATATTACGAGGCAGTTTTTGTGACACGTCTTGTCAAAGCAGAGATCGTGTCCCCTTATCACGGGATTCTCATCAATACGGGTATGGGTAACCCACCCGCACCGCTAATCGCGGCGAGTGGGAGGTAGACGGGTTTCACCAGGCAAGTGGGGAGGCGCAAAAGACTTTTACCGCCCCTATAAAGAGGTAAGGCCCCTATCTCTTTACCCACGCTTTCTCCTCCCGTTAGCTCATTCTCCTCTGTTCGAGCCCTAACGCCCAAGTACTCTCTTTCTCCATCGAAGAGAGATCTTCCAAAGATGTCTGGATTCGGAGCAGGAGGCAGATGGATGGCCTCGATCGTCCAGGAGAAGGACATCAAGAAGCTCCGGGGAGCCGGGTATCTGGCCCAGAAGATCGGCCACCGTCTCTCACCGGCGGGACAGGTCGTCCCCACTCCGGAACCTCACGAGAGAGTCGTGTTCCTTCCCCATTTTGTCCACGGGCTCGGGTTTCCCATTCACCCATTTGTTCGTGGAGTCATGTATTACTACGGGATCGATTTTCATGATCTTTCCCCCAACTCCTTCCTCAATATCTCGACGTTCATTGTCGTGTGCGAGGCTTTTCTCCGGATCCCACCTCACTTCGGCCTATGGCTGAAGATCTTCAATGTGAAGCCCAAGGTGGTGAGTGGCGAACACGCCGAGTGAGGCGGCGCCATGGTAAGCAAGATGCCCAAGGCCGTTTGGCCAAAAGGCGCTTTCAATGACTCCGTCAAGGAGTGGCAGCAGCAGTGGTTCTATATCACCGAACCACGCGGCAAAAAGTGGGTGGCAGCTCCAGAGTTCAGATCCGGAGCTCCACTGCGACTCACGGCCTGGCCCAAGAAGGGCCCGAACTGGTGCTCGTCCGATGAGTTGTCACTGCTCCAGACGCGCGTCCAGGGTATGGCTGACAGGGACGTCAAACTCGTCGACGTAGTCCAGGTGATGCTAGTTCGCCTGGTTCTCCCCTGTCAGCGCTGAGCTTGCACTCTGTGGGAGTTCGACCCAACCGAGCACCAAACCCTTCACGAGCTTTATGATTCCTCCCACAAGGATATCTGGAAGGTGCTCTTCAAGTCCGGCAAATCGTGGCCGGGCCCTGCCGAGGACCGCGGGTATCAATTATCTCATTTTGCAAGCTCGATAAGTTACAGCCACGCTCTGTCCATTCACACTTCAGCTGGCATGTCATGAGGGAGACACCTTAATCGTGTTTCATTGTGACCTCAGGGATGAATAAAGAAGGTGGAGCGGATACATTGTCCAGCCCCACTGCCGAAGGAACCGGCCGGACCTCTTTTGACGAAGATGCTGGTCCCCGCGCCTTACGAGGCGCCAAAGAAAGAGGCCTCCAAGAAGGTCAAGAAGACCCGGAGTGGCCTTCGCCGTCGTGAGGTTTCGGACACCAAATCCGAAGACTCCAGTGACGATCCTTCGTATGAGGACGAAGAGGAGGAAGCAGAGGAGGATGAGCCCCACTCCGATGGCGGGAGGAAAAGGATGGCCTCCACATCTCTGGAGGCCGAATCGCCCAAGAGGGGGAAAGGTTCCCTTCCAGGGGCATCCAGCACGGCTGCCGATAGCAGCCCGGAGTGGGATCCCAGGGCCCAGCCCCTGGAGAAGTCGTAAGTATCTGAACACGCATATGTGTCCGGGATTGTTTTTGGGTATAGTGGTTTTAACTGTTGCCATATTTTGCACAGCCCAACAAGGTCTCGCGCCGGCCGGTCCTCGTCGGAGGATTCGTTGGGATCAGACGCCTTAGCGAGCGAGACACCTCCGCAGGTCCATTCCCCAAAGTCCGGGCGTGACACTGAGGTGTCATCTCGACAGGACCTGGACCAAGAAGGACATATCCCTAGAGCCGGACACGTGGGGATGGATACGCCCCCCGGGACCTCTAAGGTTCTGGAATCAAGCGAACAGCCACCCTCGATAGTGGGAGGCCTGCCTACCCCGCCGGCGTCCTCTGTTCGAGCAGATCTGCCTGGCGGTCTATCGACAGTGTTGAAGAACGCGTCTATCGTCGATGAGCATCGGGCCCTCATGGGCGCGGTGGTCGAGAAGATTCAGTCCACCGAGAGCGGGCTGAACGAGTCCTGCTTTGGCCTTATAAAGGCTTTTGAGGTATGTTTCCTAGGAAACCTTTGAGGAATTGTCATAATATGAGTAGTAGCCCCTGATGCACTGTCCGGCGGAGGAGACAGAGTCGGGCAGGGGATCAAATCCTCTGCTCTCGCAGGAGCGTATGTGAATGACGTATACCCTTTTGTGTGAAAACAGGCGTCTGCAGAGAGGACGGTCGCTTATAATGCGGAAGTGTCTGAACTGAAGTAGAGCCTTACATGGGCCGAGGAGGAACTCGGCCGTGTGAAGAAGCAATTCGAAGACAAACAAGGTATGTTAAAAACATTTGTCTTGTAGTTTGCTCGATTGAATAGTTGTGCTTAGTGAAAAGTATTTGTATTGTATGTTCTAGGAGCGAGTGCCGAATACGCGGCACTAAAGAAGGCTGTGGCCGATGCCAACAAGAAGGCTGCCTCCAAACATGCGCTTCGTGAAAAACACGAGGCCAGGGTCATCGCAGCTGAGCGGGAGCTCTAGGAAGCTGTGAAGAAAAGCGAGGGCTTGGAGCAGAGTCTAGTAGGGAAAGAATCCGAACTCGCCCAAGCTCTCGAGGCTGCAGAAGGTGCTCAAGAAGAAGCCCGAGGTGCTGCGGGGGACATTCAGGAGGCCCGGAAAGTTGCGGCTGGTAAGGCCTTCTGTATTCTTAGCCTTTGTACATGATAATGGGAAGGATCCTAAGCGGCAAGCTGAATTCTTATGTTTCCAGGGGCTTTTGCGGATCTTCCTCGCAGCATATCAGATGCCGCCCAATTCTACCGAACCGCGGAGAAGAAGTCTGCGGAGAGGGATTTCTGGTCGTAGTATTTGGCGCCGAATTATCCGGTGCCTTTTATCGATCAGCTAAAACAGCTGGTCAAACTGCACTAGGCGGCCGAACTAGCCATGAAGGACTTAGTTGTCCGGCTGTGGCCTACGGAGCCAATTCCAAGCAGTTACTTCAGACTCGTCAAGCGGATTGTGGGTGCCTGTCCTCGGCTTGATGCTATCAAGCGATCAGTCAGTATAGAAGGCGCGCGCATGGTGTTTGCCCATGCGAAAGTGCACTGGGGGAAGCTTGATGCGGAGAAGCTGATGACTGAGGGGCCGCCGAAGGGTAAGGAGCACCGCAAGCCCGAGCTGTACTATGAAGGTGTGATGAAAGGGGCCTGCCTTGCGGCGGATAAGTGTGGCAAAGGCATTATATTTCCCTGAGGGCATTTGTGCCGCTTTTGTAATATGGGGTAATGGCATTTTTATTATATACTGCCTGTTTTGTTTGAACATATGTTCTTCCTGTGTGGCTGTTTATTGTATGCAAATCCTGAGACTTGGCCAGTCGTCGGCTTCTGCCCCCTCATAAAAAAAATACGGGGGTGTTCGGGATATATCTGAACGCTCTTTATCCATAGTTGGGTCCTTTTAAGGAGGTGTTTCTCTCCGTGAACCAGGCAATCGGACTATAAGGCTTTATTACTCTCACTTAGCCATAGGAATTCGAGTATGGTCGACGCAACCCCTAGTGTTCAGAAGGCCAAACTAGGGGCTCTATTGGCGCCTGATCAGAAGACCGATCCGTCGCACTCTGCATTTATAATGGCATTGTGCGGTATAAATCTTTAAGGATTTTACAACCTCTCGAACAGCTGACCAGCTCTCGCTTCATCATGACGGTCGGTTTTTGGCTTTCTCTACTGAGGTGCTCGTCCGGCTGAACCGGGACACAATCACAGTAGTTCTCCCAACGCTACCTTAGCCGACAGAACGGAACGTAAGGTACCAAAACATGGGAGCCGGGCAAACCCAACCAATGACCCAAGACATGATTCGGAGCTGATGCATATAGTGCTATAAGTTCAGGGTGCCGAGCGACCGAAAAGGTGGTCGGACTTTATTGCCGTACTGTGGAGCCCCTGGTGTAACCGGGCGAACGCGACGCGTGGCTGTCATTTCCGGCGAAGAGGCGTCGGCAAGAAACGACGGCCGGTAAGTGTTATTTAAGTCTACGCATTGTAGTAAGATGATATGTCTATGCATATGAGTATGATGTATGAAAAGAGGTGTTATTTGGCGGAACCTGTGGTGGTCGGACTGGAGGGGGTTGTGAGTGGATCAAGATTGAATCTGAACTGCCTTCTACCTGCATGTACCTACCATTGTGTGTCCGGGCTGATTCCACGCTGCCAATCCTGTTCTGCATCAATCATTAGTTTGTAAAGGCAAATGTTTGAAGGCAGCTGGGCATCCTCTTGTGGTTGGTCCAAGGGTCCCTGATCGGACCCCGGTGGGCCCAGCCGTTATGCCGTGAGGTAATGCGGACTCCTCAATGGGTGTCCGGATGGTTGGCCTGAGTAATTTACCGCGTGGAATCTAGTCGACGTGGTTTTTCCCGTTGGCATACGGTAAACTACCGCATGGTGGGAAGGTGCCAAAGATTTATTCTTTTGGCGTAGCATTTTTTGGGTGATCCGAAGACAACTGTTAGAGTGGTGGGCCAATAAAACTTGGCCTTTGCGCCTTACATCTTTTAGGAGATGTTATTCATGGCTTCATACCCGTGTGGGCTTTGTGTGTTATGGAGCCCCGGGACTACTAGGTCTAGAGGTACTGCAATTGACTTGTTGTGGTTTATGTGATCCTGGGCGATCGGTCATACTATTATGCTCTGGGGGGGTTCTTGACGAGACGCCTCCCCTTATTGCTTCCGGCGCGCGACCAGCCGCTTTGTTTTGAGGATCCTGCATTATCTATTGGTATGCTTTGCCATCCTTCTAGGAGTACCATGAATTTCGCATGGTTGATCGAGCGTGTGCCTCGGGCCGAATAGGCTTGAGCTGCTCTTTGTCCATTAACCGGACTGGTATTTACTGGACCTGGCACCAGTTTCCTTAACTTGACGTTTGTTGCCATTGCGTCGAGGCTTGAGGGTGTCTCTTCGCGTATCCTTCTTACTGTCTTGGACCGTAATGATGTGTGGACGTCTGGGTGTGTGCCTGTGGCATTCCTGCTTGAGTTGAGGTAGCCAGTTGTGCCGGGTATGCCCTTTGTTAGGGTGGTCGAGTCCATACTTTTCGGTGGCTAGGATCTTGGTCCACCTGTCCAGTAGCAGATATTGATCAGCTTTGAGCTGCTCTTGCTTTCTTTGCAGGCTCCTTGCCGTGGCCATGAGCCGTCGCTTGAAGCGAACCTGTTCCACTGGATCTTCAGGCATGCGGAACTCATCATTGCCGAGGCTTTCCTCGTCTTCGGAGGGGGGTGTGCAGTTGTCCCTCTCCAGGTATCCCACCGTGGCCGGTCCGGCTTGCTTGAAGGTAATATGATTGGGGTTGGATTCCTCTTCCGCACCACCCGGATTGCTTTCATCTCCGGGGCCGGTGTTGATGTGGCGGGGCTTGGAGCGGCGTCGAAGACGCCCACGCTTTGCTTTTCCTCCTGAGGGGTTATCCTCCGTTGCCTCGTCGCCATTGGTTTCCTTCGGAGTGTCCACCATGTATATATCGTATGAGGAGGTGGCCATCCACCACCCTGTGAGCGGTGGCTCCTGTGATTCTCCTGCATCATCGTCCATACCGTCGATGTCTTCGGAGTCGAAGTCCAGCACGTTGGTTAAATCATCGACCATGGCAATGAAGTGGGTGGTGGGTGGGCAACGAATTCTGTCATTGTCTGCTTTCCACTCAAGCCAGTCATAGTTCGGCCCAGAGTCTCCTGACAAAGAGAGAGACTTTAATGAGTTCAGCATGTCGCCAAAGGGCGAGTGCTGAAAGACGTCCGCTGCGGTGAACTCCATTACCGGAGCCCAACCAAACTCGGCAGGCTCGGGAACGCGCGGACTGGAACCTACATCCGGATACGAATCCGGGGGTCTGGAGTCACAGGCTTCCTCAGAAGTGAGGCATGTGTTCGGCTCTACCACCGATGAGGGTACGGCTTGTGGGGCTGGGTCCATCCCTCCGTCCCCAGGCAATGCAGTCTGCTCCGGATTAGAGTCCGGGGCTACTGTCGGAATGATATTCCAAGTGTTGTCCGACAGCAGGTGTCACAGCCTAGCTAGTTATGCATTAGAGTGTTGCATCATGTCTATTTTTTCCATCAGAAACTTGAAATGGGGATGACAGAACCCCCAGCCCCCTCTGAAACCAACTAGGGTTTACTAAAAACTTTTTCAATGAACCTGAAATGCCCTTCTAAAATGTCCATCATTTTTGTCTTGGTTCAGACCTCTGCCAAAAGTGATGCACAATTTCCTAGGTCATCTTAGGGTCTCTGAATTAAATCATAAATATTTGAATTTGGGCATTTAAAATTATATAAAATATTTCAAATGTGCAAATATCTCCAAACTAAAATGTTTCATGTTGGAAATAATCCAACTATGGACCAGGTGCAGTTTGGTGATTTTAGGAGTTACCTAAGTATTTTTATTAATTCAACAAAGTTGCAGAAAAATAGAAAAAGAAAATAACAGGAAAGGGAAAACTTACCTGGCGCCCAGCACCCGGCCCACCTGCCGGCCCAGCCCAGCGCCGCGCCAGCGAGCTGCTTGCCGGCCAGGCAGGCAGGCAGGTGCTCGACGGCAGCACCGCAGCACGCCGCCCTGCTTCCTCCTCTCGCCGCCTAGCCGGCCTGGATGAGCTCCACGTCGAGCCGTGAACCTCCCGGACACCTCCATTCTTCCCCAACTCCTCTCCCTCGCGCTCCCACGCCATGACCGACGCCACCGTCGCCGTTCCGCCGCCGTAGACGTGCTCTCCGTCATCTTCACGCCGTGCCACCGTGTCCAGAGGCTCCGCCACCCTCCTCTCCTTCGAGCTAGCCGAGCCCCGAGCGCTCGTGTGCCCCAAAGCCGCCGCATCGACCTCGACCGAACCGCCATCGCCGGAGATCCCCTTCAACGCCGTCGATGCTCCGGCCCGTCCCCAGCCGCACCAAGCGCTTCATCGAACTCCCTGTGAGCTTAGTCATCTTCCCCTCCTTCTCTTTCTCGCTCTCGTGCACCACAGCGAGCACACGTAGCTCACTCGCACTCGCCGCCGCGGACCACGTCGCCGACGTGCCTCCGGCTAACCACCGGCCACCTCACCTTGTCCATCGCACTCACCACGCTGCGTTGGACCCAACCGTGCACTCCCCGCACCTCACCGCACACCCTAGCCCGAGTTCGCTCTCACCCGAACTCCGGCGGCCGCCAAAGTCGTCGCCGGCGCCAACTCCGGCCACCCCGACCCCAACTGACTCCGCCAAGAGCTCCGGCTCGTCCTCAGCTCCATCCCGATGCCCTCCGCGACCCATTTGGTGGCCGGAACGGCCAAAACCACTTTCCGCCGCCGCGTCGGGCTCGCCGGCGGCTAAACGCCGGCGCAGCTGACCTGGGTTTGACCACGGGTGGGCCCTGGTTGACTCTGTTGAGTCAATGACAGGTGGGGCCCAGCCCTGTTAACTAAATAGGTTTAGTTTTAATTAAACTTTAACTAAACTAATGACCCTGACACCCTGGACCCACTGTCAGGTTTGACCTGGACGTCTCCGTTGACCCTGATGTCATTCTGACGCATGGCTGACGCAATAAATTAATTTCTGGATTTATTCTAATATAGGAAATTCCAGAATATAGTTTAAACTTCAAAAAATCATAACTTTTAATCTGTAACTCCAAATCAAACAAGTTATATATGAAAAATGATCAGAAAAATCCAATCTATCCATCTGTACTGTTTCCATGCATGATTAAACAAGTTAACTTGATGTTTAATGCAGAACAAGATAAAACACTTTAAAGGGCCATGTATGAGTTTGAAATTTGAATTCTTTGGTCCAAATTGGTTCAAACCCTTCTGGTCTTAGTTGCATTAGCCCAACACACTCATATTGCCATGTTTCATGCATGCATCATATTGTCGCACATTGTTTGGTGATGGCTGTGTATCGGTGTTCTTTGCGGCAGGTTCTACCTCCGAGGAGTATCGTGATTACCCTAGCGAAGAACCGTATCAGTGCATCGACCCATCAGGCAAGCAACCAACCGTTTGATCATATCGATACAATCCCATGTTCTCGCTCTTGCTCTCTTTTACTGCATTAAGACAACGCGTTTCAAACTGCTGTGTGCTTCAGTAGTTGAACCCATTTCCTCTGCATGACCTGTCATTGCCACAGTAACTAGATGAAACCCACTAGCATGTGTAGGAGTTGTTTGAGCCATATGTATGTGTTGTTCCTACCTTGCTATGCCTGCTATGCTTAGAGTCGTGTCAGGTCTGGTTCATCTGGGTGATGGGCTAGAGTGAAATGATCATATCAGTTTTGAGAGTGGTGTGTTGAACACGATTTGGTAAAGGTATCGATGAGAGGCCATGTAGGAGTACATGGTGGGTTGTTTCATTGAGGCCGTCCTTAAGCACTGAGATCTGTATGTGTGATTTAAGATTCAGCTACTACCATGCATTGGGCCCGAAACCAATGGACCCTCTCGGCTTCTTATTCACCCTAGTCTTCTGTCCAGGAGTTGCAAGTAGTTTCTGGTGTTTGTAGCCTACTGGAGGCCGTGGACAGTGCTGACCCTAGGGGTGGGCTGTGATGCGGTAGGTACGTGGCCGGGTGTACCGGATGCTCGTTTGGTATCTCGGGAACCCTGTTCACATCGTTTGGGGCCGTGAGCGAAACTTCGGCCGGATCTCCTCATGGATGGAACCCAAATAGGCGATAAACCTGGACTAGAGACTTAGGTGTTTAGGTAGGTCGTGGCCGACACCCACGTTGGGCTTCCGCTTGAAGGTTGCCGAGTACATGTCGTGTAAACGACGGTAAGTGGTGAGAGCGTGTATGAAGAAGTACACCCCTGCAGGGTTAACCTAATCTATTCGAATAGCCGCGTCCGCGGTAAAGGACTACTTGGTTGCCTATACAGTTCATAGACAAGTAAATGGAAACTACTAAAAGCCTCAAGATAAGCGTGAGTGCCGAGGATGGCTCTTCCGTAGGAAGACGAAGGTGGATCCTCGGTAGTGTATTGAGTGGTGAGTAGTGGACTCGTGTGCGCAAAACCATTTCAAGTTGGAGTCTCGTAGGATAGCTTAGCCAAGAGTCAAAGCTGGCTTGCTGCAATAACTCCACCAACCCTTCTTGATAATGTGCATGTATGTAGGATCTGATGTAAGTCTTGCTGAGTACCTTTGTACTCATGTTGCTATAATTTACATTTTTACAGAAGACGCTGCAACCCCTTCTGATGGATTCTTCGTAGACGTTGACATCAATGAGTAGGCTAAGGCCCAGGTGGTGATCCTGAGCTTGTGAAGGACCACGTAGTATAGCTAGGCTTCCAAGCCTCTTTTATTTTACTAGTTGTCTGTACTCAGACAAGTTACTTCCGCTGCTGGTTTGTATGACTGTATGACTTGAATGCTGGGTCGTGTGACCCGTACCTATTTGTATGCTATGTATGGCTCTCTGAGCCTTTAAATAAAGTACCTGTGTCATAGAGTCATGTTGTGATGCCTTGTTGTATTTGCACATATCGAGCATATTGTGTGTATGATTGAAATGCTTGGTATGTGTGGGATCTGACTATCTAGTTGTTTATCTTTAGTAGCCTCTCTTACCGGGAAATGTCTCCTAGTGATTCCACTGAGCCATAGTAGCTTGCTACTGCTCCGGAACACTTGGCTGGCCGGCATGTGTCCTTCTTCGTTCCTGTGTCTGTCCCTTCGGGGAAATGTCACGCATAGAGTACCGGAGTCCTGTTAGCCCGCTACAGCCCGGTTTACCGGAGTCCTGCTAGCCCAGTGCTACAGCCCGGAACCTACTTGCTGATGACCGACACGTTCGATGCTAGGTCATGGATGCCTGTCCCTGTAAGTCTGTGCCACTTTGGGTTTACAACTAGCCATGTCAGCCCGGGCTCCTTTTCATATGGATGCTAGCGACACTATCATATACGTGTGCCAAAAGGCACAAATGGTCCCGGGCAAAGGTAAGGCGACACCCGTGGGGATACCGTGCGTGAGGCCGCAAAGTGATATGAGGTGTTACAGGCTAGATCGATGTGACATTGAGTCGGGGTCCTGACAGCAGGTTCAGGCCATGCTCGTCGTGACTGTCCGGTGCTCCTGGCGCTGGCCCGAATCTGTCGAAGATCAAGTCTCCGCGGATATCCGCCATGCAATTCAGGTTTCTGCACCTGATTTGATGGCCAGGGGCGTAGCTGTCGATCTGCCCCAGATGGCCAAGCGAATTGACCAGCAGCGCGAAGCCGCCGAACATGAAGATCTGTCCGGGGAGGAAGGTCTCGCCCTGGACCGCGTCGTTGATGATGATTGAAGGAGCCATCGAGCCCGACAGCGACGACACAGAGGAACTCTCAATGAAAGCACCAATGTCGGTGTCAAAACCGGCGGATCTCGGGTAGGGGGTCCCGATCTGTGCGTCAAGGCTGATGGTAACAGGAAGCAAGGGACACAGATGTTTACCCAGGTCCAGGCCCTCTCGATGGAGGTAAAACCCTACTTCCTGCTTGACTAATATTGATGATATGGGTAGTACAAGAGTAGATCTACCACAAGATCGTAGAGGCTAAACCCTAAGAGCTAGCCTATGATGGTATGATTATAATTGTGATCGGCCTTCTAAGGACCAACCTCTCCGGTTTATATAGACACCGGAGAGGGCTAGGGTTTACATGGAGTCGGTTACAAGGAAGGAAACACAATATCCGGATCACCAAGCTTGCCTTCCACGCCAAGGAGAGTCCCATCCGGACACGGGCCGAAGTCTTGAGTCTTGTATCTTCACGCTTCAATAGTCCGGACGTTGTACACAGTCCAGCTGTCCGGATACCCCCTAATCCAGGACCCCTCAGGTGCCTTGGCTTATTATGGCGCCTCTGCACTCCGTGTGATGCCCGTCGATCACCCTCGGCCTCACATTGAAGGTCTTGAGCCATAGGCCGAAGTGGGGGTGATGCGGAGGAAGGCTTCACACACAACGATAAAGACAAGATGTGAAGGACGAAATACGGAGCTAGATCATGGAAATCTAGTCCGTACTAGAACATGAGCCCTCTCACGAAGGGATCAAAGCTAAAACCTAGCCCTCGGAGAAAGTGGGAGATAAAAACAGTGCTCTTGTTGGGTTCGGAATTGGGGACGACCTGCCCTTGAGCAGGTAGCCTGTGCGGAATCTCGGCGGTGAGATACCTGGCCTCCCTAAGCTTCCGAATGTCCTCCTCTGTGACGGAGGAGGCCATCCACCGACCTTGAAGATTGGATCCGGACATGGTCGAAGGACCGAAGTGCTTGAGCTTGAGCCTTGGGTGTTGGAACTCGAGGTGCGGGAGGGGAAGGATCAAGCGTGGGAAGAAAAGGATAGGCAGTGGCCCCTTTATAAAGAGGACGAATATCAAGCATCCCCGCGTGACCATTTGGGACTTGACTAAAATCGAGGAGTCATATTAAACAAACACGGTTGGGTTACCCACACCTGTATTGATGAGAATCCCGTAATAAGGGGGACACGATCTCTGCTTCGACAGGACGTGCCAATAAAACTGCCTCGCAGCACGTGTAGTGGCTGGTTATGAAAAACAGTTCTAATAATAACCGGACCATGGCGTGATGTCATGCTGTAAAAAGCTGTCAGCAGTTTATATTTGTGGAATATTATGCTCAATACGGTGGTATGTGGAATTTGTTTTGCAAAGCCGGACACGATCCTTGTGTTCTAAATCTTTACAGAGTATTCGGAAAAGGAACCCGCCTTGCAATGCCGAAGACAATCTACACACCGGACTCATCATCATTGAAGCCTGGTTCAGGTGCTACTGAGGGAGTCCAGGATTAAGGGGTCCTCGGACAGCCGGACTATATACTTTGGCCGGACTGTTGGACTATGAAGATACAAGATTGAAGACTTTGTCCCGTGTCCCGATGGGACTCTCCTTTGCGTGGAAGGCAAGCTTGGATATTCGGATATGTAGATTCCCTTCTCTGTAACCGACTCTGTGTAACACTAGCCCCCTCCGGTGTCTATATAAACCGGAGGGTTTAGTCCGTAGGACAACAACAATCATAATCATAAGCTAGCTTCTAGGGTTTAGCCTCTACGATATCGTGGTAGATCAACTCTTGTAATACTCATATCCTCAAGCTAATCAAGTAGGAAGTAGGGTATTACCTCCATCGAGACGGCCCAAACCTGGGTAAAACATCATGTCCCCTGCCTCCTGTTACCATTAGCCTTAGACGCACAGTTCGGGACCCCCTACCCGAGATCCGCCGGTTTTTACACCGACAGTAGGCGCGCCCCCACCCTCATGGGCCCCTCGTGGCTCCCCTGACCGACCTCCTTCACCTATCTATACTTTCATACCCTGAAAACATCCAGGAGCACCACGAAAAACTATTTCCACCGCCGCAACCTTCTGTATCCGCGAGATCCCATCTTGGAGCCTTCGTCGGTGCTCCGCCGGAGGGGGAATCGACCATGGAGGGCTTCTACATCAACACCATAGCCTCTCCGATGAGTTGTGAGTAGTTTACCACAGACCTTCGGGTCCATAGTTATTAGCTAGATGGCTTCTTCTCTCTGTTTGAATCTCAATACAAAGTTCTCCTTGATCTTCTTGGAGATCTATTCGATGTAACTCTTTTTGTGGTGTGTTTGTCGAGATCCGATGAATTGTGGGTTTATGATCAAGTTTTTCTATGAGAAATATTTGAATATCCTCTGAATTCTTTTATGTATGATTGATTATCTTTGCAAGTCTCTTCGAATTATCAGTTTGGTTTGGTGAGGGAGTCCTGGATTAGGGGGTCTCCGGATAGCCGAACTATCACCTTTGGCCGGACTCCTGGACTATGAAGATACAAGATTGAAGACTTCGTCCCATGTCCGGATGGGACTTTCCTTGGCGTGGAAGGCAAGCTTGGCGATACGGATATGTAGATCTCCTACCATTGTAACCGACTCTGTGTATCCCTAACCCTCTTCGGTGCCTATATAAACTGGAGGGTTTTAGTCCGTAGGACGAACAACAATCATACCATAGGCTAGCTTCTAGGGTTTAGCCTCTCTGATCTCGTGGTAGATCTACTCTTGTACTACCCATATCATCAATATCAATCAAGCAGGAGTAGGGTTTTACCTCCATCGAGAGGGCCCGAACCTGGGTAAAAACATCGTGTCCCTTGTCTCCTGTTACCATCCGCCTAGACGAACAGTTTGGGACCCCCTACCCGAGATCCGCCGGTTTTGACACCGACATTGGTGCTTTCATTGAGAGTTCCTCTGTGTCGTCATCTTTAGGCCCGATGGCTCCTCCGATCATCAACAACGATGAGGTCCAGGGTGAGACTTTTCTCCCTGGACAGATCTTCGTATTCGGCCTTTGCACTGCGGGCCAATTCGCATGGACATCTGGAGCAGATTGAAAGCTACGCCCCTGGCCATCAGGTCAGATTTGGAAGTTTGAACTATACGGCTGACGTCCGCGGAGACTTGATCTTCGACGGGTTCGAGCCACAGCTAATGCGTGTCACGATGGGCATGATCTAGCTCTGCCGTTGGACAGTGCCCTGAGGGCCGCACAAGTGTTCGCTCCGACCCTTAGCTCAGAGCCGACTGCGCCAATCGAGGATGGGTGGCTGGACACCGCCTCGGGGGCTGCTATCTCTATGGCGATTGAGCCGAGCACCAACCCTGTCCTTTGCGAAGCTCGTGACTCCAAGGTGCCGGACTCCGAACCTTCCGTGCCCATGCCAATCGAATCCGATTGGGCGCCGATCATGGAGTTCACTGCTGGGGACATCTTTAAACACTCGCCCTTTGGCAACATCCTGAATTCACTAAAGTCTCTCTCGTTATTAGGAGAGCCCTGGCCGGATTATGGTCAGGAAGGTTGGGATGCGGGCGACAAAGAAATTCAAAGCCCACCCACCACCCACTTTGTAGCCACTGTCAATGATTTAACCGACATGCTCGACTTCGACTCCGAAGACATCGACGGTATGGACAACGATGCAGGAGACGACCAAGAACCAGCGCCTACAGGGCACTGGAAGGCCACCTCGTCATACGACATTTACATGGTGGACATCCCAAAAGATGGGAATGGCGATGGAACAACGAAGGATGACCCCTCCAAGAAACAGCCTAGGCGCCGGCGTCAGCGGCGCCGCTCTAAATCCCGCCACAGCAAAAATGGTGATTCCGGCACGGGAGACAATAACACCCCGGACAGTGCCGAAGACAACCCCCTCCAGCAGGATTCAGTACAGGAGGATGGAGAAGCCAGCCCTCACGAGAGAGCGGCAGGCAGAGAGGTAGAGGACGATAATTACATGCCTCCCTCCGAAGACGAGGCAAGCCTCGACAACAATGAATTTGTCGTGCCTGAGGATCCCGTCGAACAAGAGCGTTTCAAACGCAGGCTTATGGCCACGGCAAGCAGCCTCAAGGAAAAGCAGCAACAGCTTAGAGCTGACCAAGACTTGCTAGCCGACAGATGGACTGAAGTCCTCGCAGCCGAAGAGTATGAACTCGAACGCCCCTCCAAGAGCTACCCAAAACGCAGGCTGCTACCCCGATTAGAGGAGGAAGCACCTAAACCTACATCACCAGTGCATGATACGGCCGACCGGCCACCTCGTGGCCGCGACAAAGAGGCCTCTCGGCCCTTCACTCAAGCCGCACCCTGGCGCCGCTCAAAAATACTAAGGCGCGGGGAAATGCACCAGACCTGCGGGATATATTGGAGGACAAGGCAAAGCAAACAAGATCGATCTACGGATCGCCTGGGCGCCCCATGATACGTGATGATAACCGTCACGCCGGACATGGCAATTCCGGCCGGGCCGAACACAGTAGACAAAGCTCATTTGAGCCGCGTCGTGATATAGCCCAATACAGAGGCGCTGCACACCCACTATGCTTCACAGATGAAGTGATGGATCATCAAATCCCTGAGGGTTTCAAACCCGTAAACATCGAATCATACGATGGCATAATAGATCCTGCGGTATGGATCGAGGACTACCTCCTTCATATCCACATGGCCCGCGGTGATGATCTACAGGCCATCAAATACCTCCCACTCAAGCTTAAAGGACCAGCTCGGCATTGGCTTAACAGCTTGCCAGCAGAGTCAATCGGTTGTTGGAAAGACCTGGAAGCCGCATTCCTCGACAATTTCCAGGGCACTTACGTGTGACCACCAGACGCCGATGACCTAAGCCACATAATTCAGCAGCCAGAGGAATCGGCCAGACAATTCTGGACATGGTTCCTAACCAAAAAAAATCAAATCGTCGACTGTCCGGATGCAGAGGCCCTTGTAGCCTTCAAACATAACATCCGCGACGAGTGGCTTGCCCGGCACCTAGGACAGGAAAAGCCGAGATCCATGGCAGCCCTCACAACACTCATGACCCGCTTTTGCGCGGGAGAGGACAGCTAGCTAGCTCGTAGTAACAATATGACCAAGAGCCCTGGTAATTCGGATACCAAGGACAGCAACGGCAGGTCGCTTCGCAACAAACACAAGCGCCGCATTAATGGCGATAATACTGAAGATACCGCAGTCAATGCCGGATTCAGAGGCTCTAAACCCGGTCAGCGGAAAAAGCCATTCAAAAGAAATACTCCGGGCCCGTCCAATTTGGACCAAATACTCAATCGCTCGTGCCATATACACGGCACCCCCGAAAAGCCAGCCAATCACACCAACAGGGATTGTTGGGTGTTCAAGCAGGCACGCAAGTTAAATGCCGAAAACAATGACAAGGGGCTGCATAGCGACGACGAGGAGGAGCCCTGGCCGCCGAACAATAGAGGACAGAAGGGCTTCCCCCCACAAGTGCGGACGGTGAACATGATATACGCAACCCACATACCCAAAAGGGAGCGGAAGCATGCACTAAGGGACATATATGCGATGGAGCCAGTCGCCCCAAAGTTCAATCCATGGTCCTCCTGCCCGTCACTTTTGATCGAAGGGACCACCCCACCAGCACCCGCCATGGCGGATTCGCTGCATTGGTTCTAGACCCAATTGTTGACGGATTTCACCTCACTAGAGTCCTGATGGATGGCGGCAGCAGCCTAAACCTGCTTTATCAGGATACAGTGTGCAAGATGGGCATAGACCCCTCAAGGATTAAACCCACAAAGACGACCTTCAAAGGCGTCATACCAGGTGTAGAGGCCAATTGTACAGGCTCAGTTACACTTGAAGTGGTCTTCGGATCACCGGATAACTTCCGAAGCGAGGAATTAATCTTCGACATAGTCCCGTTCCGCAGCGGCTATCACGCACTGCTCGGACGAACCGCATTTGCAAAGTTCAATGCGGTGTCGCACTACGCATACCTCAAGCTCAAGATGCCAGGCCCTCGAGGAGTCATTACGGTCAACGGAAACACCGAACGCTCTCTCCGAACGGAGGAGCATACGGCGGCCCTCGCGGCGGAAGTACAAAGCAGCCTCTCAAGGCAATTCTCGAGTCCGGCTATTAAACGTCTGGACACCGTCAAGCGCGCCCGGAGTAACCTACAACAAGACCGCCTGGCACGTTCCGAGCACGCGTAGCAATGCGGCCCCAACCCCATCCCTCGCGAAATTGCGAAACCAGTACTACGCGTACATAATTACACTCTAGAAATACCATGGGCATAGGGGAGGGGCACGACCATGGCAGGCCCAGAACGCGGCTCAACCGCACCAGGGGCTCCCAATTGTGTCATTCTTCTTTTTTCTCTCACTTTCAGGACTCCTTTCTCAAGAAGCCCTGTCCAGCAGTAGAATCGCCGAACACACGATGCAACAGCCAGGGAAGCAGAAAGCTACGTCGAGTGTCCAGGTGGTCTCTATAATGAGCAGTACACTTGTTTTACATATCATCCCGCAGCTCGCTCCTAGAGGGAGACATGTCAAATAGTCCCGTCCCTTGCTTATCGCACTATTTGTATCGTTCTGCTTTTACCGCAGCTTTTTCGAATAAACAATGCATAGCTTTTGCCTATTATTGCATTCCTTTTTTTATACCTATACATGTTCACTTATGACATGTTGCATCCGTACACTTTGGTACGGCCAAATACACCAGGGGCTTAAGTACCCCAAAATATGGTGTGATAAGTTCGAACACTTTCACAAGTGCGGGACCCCGAACTTATAGCATTATATGCATCGGCTCCGAATCATGCCTTGGGTCAATAGTTGCGTTTGCCCGGCTCCCATGTTTTGGTACCTTACGTTCCGTTATATCGGCTAAGGTAGCGCTGGGAGAACCACTGTGATTATGCCCCGGTTGAGCTGGGTTGAGCACCTCAGTGGAGAAAGCTAAAAACTGACTGTCATGATAGGGCGAGAGCCGGTCGCTGTTCGAGAGGTTTTTCGAGTCCTTAAAGACTTATGCCGCTTAGAGCGAGGAGTCGGCTTTGTCCGGCCCAGGCGTGGATAGCGCCCCGAACTCGGTCTTCCAAATACTAGGGGCTTCGCCGAAATTTAAAATTATAGAATTCTATGGCTAAGTGAGAGTGTTCAAGCATTATAGTCCGGTTGCCTTGTTCGTTGCGTTGAGTGCCTCCCTCGAAGGACCCAAGAATGGGAAAAAGAGCGCTCAAGTTTATCCCGAACACCCCAGCACTCGTGGCATGGGGGCAGAAGCCGACGACTCGCCATCTCTCAAATTTAATAAACGGCCGCACAGAAGGTAATATTTTAAATTCACAAGCGTTGCTTAGCGCATATGAACAAGTTTTCAGCATACAGGATAACAAATGTGAGTTTACTCAAAAATTACATCTTTGGAGCATTCACCCGCTATAAGACGGGCACCCTTCAGGACGCTCTCATAATACATCTCGGGCTTGCGATACTCCCTGCCCGGTGGTGGTCTGTCCGTCACAAGCTTCTCAGCGTCCATCTTGCCCCAGTGCACTTTAGCACAGGCAAGGGCCCTACGGGCACCTTCGATGCAGACGGAGCGCTTGACGACTTCAATCCATGGACAGGCATCCACCAGCTGCCTCACTAGCCCGAAGTAGCTCCCAGGCATGGCTTCCTCAGGCCACAGCCGAACTATGAGGCCCTTCATGGCCTGTTCGGCCACCTTATGGAGCTCGACCAGCTGCTTCAGTTGGTCGCTCAAGGGCACCGGGTGTACGGCCTCAGCATATTGAGACCAGAACACCTCCATCGAGCTCCCCTCCGCGGCCCGGTCGAATGCGGCAGCGTCGGACACACTGCGGGGCAGATCTGCGAATGCTCCTGGAGAGCTCCGGATTCGGGTAAGTAACAAGTAATTCAATTTTACATGCTTGCTTTGCATGAAGAATGCCTTACCCGCCGCTATCTTCTTTATTGCCTCAATTTCCTGGAGGGCTTTTTGGGCTTCGGCCTTAGCGGTTTTGGCGCTCTCAAGAGCCGAGGCGATCTCGGACTCTCGAGTCTTTGAGTCACGCTCCAAACTCTCGTGTTTTTCCACGAGAGCCTGGAGCTCTTGCCGCACCTCCGCCACCCGCGCCTCCTGCTTCTCTCGCTCGGTGCGTTCCACGACAGCATTGCTTTCGGCCTTGGACACCGCTTCCTTCAGGGTCGCCACCTCGTTCGTGGCCCCTGCAATTCTCACGTTATTCCTGTTATTTTTTGCAACCACATCTTTTACATACTTTCATAAGGTATTACTTACCTTCCTTGTCCTCGAGATGCTTTTTGGCAAGGCCGAGCTCGTTCTCGGACCGCTCGAGGCTCTGCTTCAATGCATTGACCTCCGCAGTCAGTGTGGCAGAGGTCAGCAGCACAGCCTGCATTCCCATATTGACATACTTATGTTAGACTCCTGCGTGCATCTTTTTAGATCCTCAGTTCGGCTTTTCTTTTCGAACACCAAACTGAGCATCAGGGGCTACTGTCTATGCGGTAATATTTTTACATATCTTAAATACATACCTCAAAGCCTGTTAGAAGGCTGGCACAGGCTTCAGTCAGCCCGCTCTTGACGGACTGAACTTTCTGCATCACCACACTCATAACAGTACGGTGCTCCTCGTCGATGGAGGCGCCGTTAAGCACCTCCAGCAAATTATCCGGTGCCTCCGGTTGGACGGAGGTCACCGGTGTCGTAGTCTCGCCCTTCTTATGAAGGGGCCGCCTGCTGGACTCTGGAACCACTGAAGGTTCCGGTGCAGAGTCCGGCCTAGGGCCGGACTCAGAACCCTTTGGGGTTTGATCCCCCTTGTGCCCGAAGTCTGGGAGGTTGCCTTGCGGCACCTCCGGGACCTCCTCCTCCTGGCTGGGCCCCTTTTGGGACCCCACCTTAGTGTCATCCGCAGCGCGAGGAGAGGAAATGGCCGGAAGTGAAGTGCTATTCACATCTGACGAAGCCATGGAGCCGCTCGTTGAAGTGTCGAGCCCGTCCTTGGGCGGGCTGCAGGGTTATATTCGGAGTTAGGAGATTCTATGCGACAAACAAAACGCCATGAGTTATTCTGGTATCCGGACACTTACGATGTCGCCAGGGGCTTAGCCCTCGGTGGCCACTCCTCTTCGCCGTCGTCGGCGTTGGTGGAGTAGTCCGGAGGAAGGGTCCTTCCCTTCTTGGACCCTCCGGCCTCCCCAATTGGGGTGGCCTTCCTTTTCTTCTCTCCCTCCGCTGGGGAAGAGGCCTCTTTCTCCTCCTCCTCGTCTTCACGGGAGGAGTCTGCATCGGAGTCATCGGACGATGAGTCCGACAACACCTGGCGCCGGGAACTCCTTCGAGTTCCCGTGGCCTTCTTCTTGGCCTTCTTCTCCGGCACCATGTAAGGTGCCGGAACCAGCAGCCCCGACAATCGGGTGTCCGCAGGGTCTTCTGGCAAGGGAGCCGGACAGTTAACCTGCCCGGACTTCTTCTGCCAGGCCTGTCAAAGGTAAGGGAGTTTAGATCCCGCATAGAGTCAAACTATGAAAAACAAGTGTCCTGTAAAGGGTAAAATAGCTTACCTCGCTGGCTTGACGCTGCGAGCTGAATCCGCAATCTTCGGTAGCGGATGCGGGAGCCTCGGCGCCCTTGAACAGCACCTTCCAGGCATCTTCGTACGTAGTATCGAAGAGCCTGCTCAAGGTTTGGTGTTGTGCTGGATCAAACTCCCACAAGTTGGAGGCCCGTTGTTGGCACGGGAGGATCCGGCGGATGGGCATGACCTGGACTACGTTGACGAGCTTGATCCCCTTGTTCACAAGGTTTTGGATGCAGGTTTGGAGTCCAGTTAGCTCTTCCGAATTACCCCATGTCAGGCCCTTCTCTTTCCAGGTGGTGAGCCGTGTGGGGATGCCAGATCGGAATTCGGGGGCCGCTGCCCATTCAGGGTCACGCGGCTCGGTGATGTAGAACCACCCCGATTGCCACCCTTTGATGGTTTCCACGAAGGAGCCCTCGAGCCATATAACGTTGGGCATTTTTCCCACCATGGCGCCTCCGCACTCCGCCTGCTGGCCGCCCACTACCTTCGGCTTGACATTGAAGGTCTTCAGCCATAAGCCGAGGTGGGGCTTGATGCGGAGGAAGGCCTCGCACACGACGGTAAACGCCGAGATGTTGAGGATGAAGTTCGGGGCCAGATAGTGGAAATCCAGGCCGTAGTAGAACATGAGCCCCCGGACAAATGGGTGGAGTGGGAAGCCCAGTCTGCGGAGGAAATGGGGGAGGAACACCACCCTCTCATGGGGCCTAGGGGTGGGGATGAGCTGCCCCTCGTTGGGGAGCCGATGCGCGATATCGCTGGACAAGTATCCGGCCTTCCGCAACTTTTTGATGTGCCCCTCCGTGTCGGAAGAGACCATCCACTTTCCTCCCCCTCCGGACATGGCTGAGGAAGGTTGAGGCGAGATGTGCAGACTTGGGCGCTGGAGCTCGAGTGCGCGGAAGTGGATGAGCAAAGGAGGAAGAAGGCGTGTGTGGAAAAGTGGATCCTTATCCCCTTATATGGACGGACGAAGCTATGCGTCCCCACCAGCCTGGTAAAACTCGCTTATCTCCCAAGCGCCATAATCAATGGCGCGGTTGGGTTACCCACGCCCGTATTGATAAGAATCCCGGAATAAGGGGACACGATCTCTGCTTCAACAAGACGTGCCAAGGAAACTGCCTCGCTAAACGCGCTGAGGTGGGATAGTAAAAACGATTTGAATAAAGGCTTGGCCGTGGTGTGATGTCACGCCATGAAATACGTCAGCAGATTGAATTTGTGTAAATATTATTCTCTCTACGGTGGTATGTGGAACTTATTTTGTAGAGCCGGACACTATCCTTGTCTTCATAATCTTCTATGAAGTATTCGGAGGAGGAACCCGCCTTGCAATGCCGAAGACAATATGCGCGCCAGACTCGTCGTCATTGAAGCCTGGTTCAGGGGCTACTGAGGGAGTCCTGGATTAGGGGGTGTCCGGATAGCCGAACTATCACCTTTGGTCGGACTCCTGGACTATGAAGATACAAGATTGAAGACTTCGTCCCGTGTCCGGATGGGACTTTCCTTGGCGTGGGAGGCAAGCTTGGCGATACGGATATGTAGATCTCCTACCATTGTAACCGACTCTATGTAACCCTAACCCTCTTCGGTGCCTATATAAACCGAAGGGTTTTAGTCCGTAGGACGAACAACAATCATACCATAGGCTAGCTTCTAGGGTTTAGCCTCTATGATCTCGTGGTAGATCTACTCTTGTACTACCCATATCATCAATATCAATCAAGCAGGAGTAGGGTTTTACCTCCATCGAGAGGGCCCAAACCTGGGTAAAAACATCGTGTCCCTTGTCTCCTGTTACCATCCGCCTAGACGCACAGTTCGGGACCCCCTACCCAAGATCTGCCGGTTTTGACACCGACATTTGGCCTACTAGATTGATCTTTCTTGCAATGGGAGAAGTGCTTAGCTTTGGGTTCAATCTTGTCGTGTCCTTTCCCAGTGACAGCAGGGGCAGCAAGGCACGTATTATATTGTTGCCATCGAGGATAAAAAGATGGGGTTTATATCATATTGCTTGAGTTTATCCCTCTACATCATGTCATCTTACTCTCTGTTCTTCATGAACTTAATACTCTAGATGCAGGCAGGAGTCGGTCGATGTGTGGAGTAATAGTAGTAGATGCAGGTAGGAGTCGGTCTACTTGTCACGGACATGATGCCTATATACATGATCATGCCTAGATATTCTCATAACTATGCACTTTTCTATCAATTGCTCGACAATAATTTGTTCACCCACCGTAATACTTATGCTATCTTGAGAGAAGCCTCTAGTGAAACCTATGGCCCCGGGGTCTATCTTTTATCATATAAGTTTCCGATCTACTTTTATTTGCAATCTTTACTTTTCAATCTATATCATAAAAATACCAAAAATATTTATCTTATCTTATTATCTCTATTAGATCTCACTTTCGCAAGTTACCGTGAAGGGATTGACAACCCCTTTATCGCGTTGATTGCGAGGTTCTTGTTTGTTTGTGTAGGTACGAGGGACTTCTGTGGAGCCTCCTACTGGATTGATACCTTGGTACTCAAAAACTGAGGGAAATACTTACTCTACTTTGCTGCATCACCCTTTCCTCTTCAAGGGAAAACCAACGCAGTGCTCAAGAGGTAGCACCGATCATCGGGCAAGTCCACCAAAGTTTGTTCTCATACATGGATCCCATCTCAGATTTCATGGCCTCAAGCCATTTCACGGAATCTGGGCTCATCATCGCTTACTCATAGTTCGTAGGTTCATTATTGTCTAGTAACATGACTTCTAGAATAGGATTACCGTACCACTCTGGTGTGGATCTTACTCTGGAAGACCTACGAAGTTTGGTAGTAACTTGATTTGACGTTTCAAGATCATCATCATTAGCTTCCTCACTAATTGGTGTAGGAATCACTGGAACTGATTTCTGTGATGAACTACTTTCCAATAAGCGAGAAGGTACAATTACCTCATCAAGTTCTACTTTCCTCCCACTCACTACTTTCGAGAGAAACTCCTTCTCCAGAAAGGATCCATTCTCAGCAACAAAGATTTTGCCTTCAGATCTATGATAGAAGGTGTACCCAACAGTTTCCTTTGGGTATCCTATGAAGACACACTTCTCCGTTTTGGGTTCGAGCTTATCAGGTTGAAGATTTTTCACATAAGCATCGCTGCCCCAAACTTTAAGAAACGACAACTTTGGTTTCTTGCCAAACCACAGTTCATAAGGCGGCGTCTCAACGGATTTTGATGGTGCCCTATTTAAAGTGAATGCAGCCGTCTCTAAAGCATAACCCCAAAACGATAGCGGTAAATCAGTAAGAGACATCATAGATTGCACCATATCCAATAAAGTACGGATACGATGTTCGGACACACCATTTCGCTGTGGTGTTCCAGGTGGCGTTAGTTGTGAAACTATCTCATGTTGTTTCAAATGAAGACAAAACTCGTAACTCAAATATTCTCCTCCACGATCAGATCGTAGAAACTTAATTTTCTTGTTACGATGATTTTCCGCTTCACTCTGAAATTCTTTGAACTTTTCAAATCTTTCAGACTTATGCTTCATTAAGTAGATATAACCATATCTTCACAAATCATTTGTGAAGGTAAGAAAATAACGATACCCACCACGAGCCTCAATACTCATTGGACCGCATACATCGGTATGTATTATTTCCAACAAGTCAGTAGCTCGTTCCATTGTTCTAGAGAACGGAGTTTTAGTCATCTTGCCCATAAGGCACGGTTCGCAAGCACCAAGTGATTCATAATCAAGTGATTCCAAAAGTGCATCAGCATGGAGTTTCTTCATGCGCTTTACACCAATATGACCAAAACGGCAGTGCCACAAATAAGTTGCACTATCATTATTAAACTTATATCTTTTGGCTTCAACACTATGAATATGTGTATCACTACTATCGAGATTCAACAAAAATAGACCTCTCAACAGGGGTGCATGACCATAAAAGAAATTACTCATATAAATAGAACAACCATTATTCTATGATTTAAATGAATAACCGTCTCGCATTAAACAAGATCTAGATATAATGTCCATGCTTAACGCTAGCACCAAATAACAATTATTCAGGTCTAAAACTAATCCCGATGGTAGATGTAGAGGTAGCGTGGCGACCGTGATCACATCAACTTTGGAACCATTTCCCATGCGCATCGTCACCTCATCCTTAGCCAATCTTCGCTTAATCAGTAGCCCCTGTTTCGAGTTGCAAATATGAGCAACAAAACCAGTATCAAACACACGGGCGCTATTGTGAGCATTAGTTAAGTACACATCAATAACATGTATATCAACTATACCTTTCACTTTGCCATCCTTCTTATCCGCCAAATACTTGGGGCAGTTCCGCTTCCAGTGACCAGTCCCTTTGCGGTAGAAGCACTCAGTTTCTTAGGTCCAGACTTGGGTTTCTTCTCTTGAGCAGCAACCCTTTTGCCGTTCTTCTTGAAGTTCCCCTTCATCCCTTTGCCCTTTTTCTTGAAACTAGTGGTCTTATGCTCCTTTTTGATTTCTACCTCCGCAGCCTTTAGCATCGCGAAGAGCTCGGGAATAGTCTTGTTCATCCCTTGCATATTATAGTTCATCACAAAGCTTTTATAGCTTGGTGGCAGTGATTGAAGAACTCTGTCAATGACACTATCATCAGGAAGATTAACTCCTAGATGAGTCAAGTGGTTGTGGTACCCAGACATTCTGAGTATGTGTTCACTGACAGAACTATTCTCCTCCATTTTACAGCTGTAGAACTTATTGGAGACTTCATATCTCTCAACACGGGCATTTTCTTGAAATATTAACTTCAACTCTTGGAACATTTCATATGCTCCATGACGTTCAAAACATCGTTGAAGTCCTGTTTCTAAGCCATAAAGCATGGCACACTGAACTATCGAGTAGTCATCAGCTTTGCTCTGCCAGACATTCTTAACGTCATCAGTAACATCTGCAGCAGGCCTGGCACCCAACGGTGCTTCCAGGACGTAATTCTTCTGTGCAGCAATGAGGATAATCCTCAAGTTATGGACCCAATCCGTGTAGTTGCTGCCATCATCTTTCAACTTAGCTTTCTCTAGGAACACATTAAAATTCAAAGGAACGGTAGCACGGGCCATTGATCTACAACAACATAGACATGCAAAATACTATCAATTACTAAGTTCATGATAAATTAAAGTTCAATTAATCATATTACTTAAGAACTCCCACTTAGATAGACATCCCTCTAATCATCTAAGTGATCACGTGATCCAAATCAACTAAACCATGTCCGATCATCATGTGAGATGGAGTAGTTTTCGATGGTGAACATCACTATGTTGATCATATCTACTATATGATTCACGCTCGACCTTTCGGTCTCAATGTTCTAAGGCCATATCTGCATATGCTAGGCTCGTCAAGTTTAACCCGAGTATTCTGCGTGTGCAAAACTGGCTTGCACCCATTGTATGTGAATGTAGAGCTTATCACACCCGATCATCATGTGGTGTTTCGGCATGACGAACTGTAGCAACGGTGCATACTCAGGGAGGACACTTGTACCTTGAAATTTAGTAAGGGATCATCTTATAATGCTACCGCCGTTCTAAGCAAAATAAGATGCATAAAGGATAAACATCACATGCAATCAAAATATGTGACATGATATGGCCATCATCATCTTGTGCTCATGATCTCCATCGAAGCATCGTCATGATCTCCATTGTCACCGGCGCGACACCTTGATCTCCATCGTAGCATCGTTGTTGTCTCGCCAACTATTGTTACTACGACTATCGCTATCGCTTAGTGATAAAGTAAAACATTTACATGGCGATTGCACTGCATACAATATAGTGACAACCATATGGCTCCTGCCAGTTGCCGATAACTTTGTTACAAAACATGATCATCTCATACAACAATTTATATCACATCATGCCTTGACCATATCACATCACAGCAAACCTTGCAAAAACAAGTTAGACGTCCTCTACTTTGTCGTTGCAAGTTTTACGTGGCTGCTACGGGCTTATAGCAAGAACTTTTCTTACCTACGCATAAAAACCACAACGATTTTTCGTCGAGGGTGTTGCTTTAACCTTCAACAAGGACTGGGCGTAGCCACACTTGATTCAACTAAAGTTGGAGAAACAGACACTCAGCCACCTATGTGCGAAGCATGTCGGTAGAACCAGTCTCGCGTAAGCGTACGCGTAATGTCGGTCTGAGCCGCTTCATCCAACAATACTGCCGAATCAAAGTATGACATGCTGGTAAGCAGTATGACTATTATCGCCCACAACTCTTTCTGTTCTACTCGTGCATATAACATCTACGCATAGACCCGGCTCGGATGCCACTGTTGGGGAACGCAGCAATTTCAAAAAAATTCCTACGATCACGCAAGATCTATCTGTAGGTGATGCATAGCAACGAGTGGGGAGAGTGTTGTCTATTTACCATCGTAGACCAAAAGTGGAAGCGTTATGACACCACGGTTGATGTAGTCGTACATCTTCATCCGACCGATCCTAGCACCAAAGGTACGACACCTCCGCGATCTACACACGTTCAGCTCGGTGATGTCCCACGAACTCTAGATCCAACTGAGGTCGAGGGAGAGTTTCGTCTGCACGATGGCGTGGTGACGGTGATGATTAAGTTACCGGCGCAGGGCTTCGCCTAAGCACTACGACGATATGACCGAGGTGGAAATCTGGGGAGGGGGCACCGCACATGGATAAACAATCAACTTGTGTGTTCTAGGGTGCCCCCCTGCCCCCGTATATAAAGGAGCAAGGGGGAGGCCGGCCGGCCCCTGTAGGCGCGCCCCAAGAGGGGAGTCCTACTAGGACTACTAGTCCTAGTAGGATTCAACCAAGAGGGGAAGAGGGAGAAGGAAAGGGGGGCGCCCCCCTTCCTTCTCCTATTCAGACTCAAGGGAAGGGGGCGCACGGCCTGCCCTGGCCGCCCCTCTCTCTCTCCACTAAGGCCCATCGAGGCCCATTAGTTCCCCCTGGGTTTCCGATAACCCTCCGGCACTCCGGTTATATCTGAAACTTCTCCGGAACACTTCCGATGTTCGAATATAGTCGTCCAATATATCAGTCTTTATATCTTGACCATTTCAAGACTCCTCGTCATGTCCGTAATCATATCTGGGACTCCGAACAACCTTCGGTACATCATATCACATAAACTCATAATACCAATCGCCATCGAACGTTAAGCGTGTGGACCCTACGAGTTCGAGAACTATGTAGACATGACCGAGACACGTCTCCGGTGAATAACCAATAGCGGAACCTAGATGCTCATATTGGTTCCTACATATTCTACGAAGATCTTTATCGGTCAAACCGCATAACAACATACATTGTTCCCTTTGTCACCGGTATGTTACTTGCCCGAGATTCAATCGTCGGTATCATCATACCTAGTTCAATCTTGTTACAGGCAAGTCTCTTTACTCGTTCTGTAATACTTCATCTCGGAACTAACTCATTAGTCACAATGCTTGCAAGGCTTATAGTGATGAGTATTACCGAGAGGGCCCATGGATACCTCTCCGAAACACGGAGTGACAAATCCTAATCTCGATCTATGCCAACCTAAGAAACACCTTCAGAGACACCTGTAGAGCAACTTTATAATCACCCATTTACGTTGTGATGTTTGGTAGCACACAAAGTGTTCCTCTGGTATTCGGGAGTTGCATAATCTCATAGTCTGAGGTACTTGTATAAGTCATGAAGAAAGCAGTAGCAATGAAACTGACACGATCATAATGATAAGCTAACGGATGGGTCATGTCCATCACATCATTCTCCTAATGATGTGATCCTGTTCGTCCAATGACAACACATGTCTATGGTTAGGAAACATAACCATCTTTGATTAACGAGCTAGTCAAGTAGAGGCATACTAGGGACTATATGTTTTGTCTATGTATTCACACATGTACTAAGTTTCCGGTTAATACAATTGTAGCATGAATAATAAACATTTATCATGAATTAAGGAAATAAATAATAACTTTATTATTGCCTCTAGGGCATATTTCCTTCAGTATGACGATACCGACGATCGAATCTCGGGCAAGTAACATACCGATGACAAAGGGAACAACGTATGTTGTTATGCGGTTTGACCGATAAAGATCTTCGTAGAATATGTAGGAACCAATATGAGCATCCAGGTTCCAATATTGGTTATTGACCAGAGATGTGTCTCGGTCATGTCTACATAGTTCTCGAACCCGTAGTGTCCGCACGCTTAACGTTCGATGACGATTGGTATTATGAGTTTATGTGATTTGATGTACCGAAGGTTGTTCGGAGTCCCGAATAAGATCACGGACATGACGAGGAGTCTCAAAATAGTTGAGACATAAAGATTGATATATTGGACCATGTTGTTAGGACATCGGAAGTGCTCCGGGTAGTTTCGGATAAAACCGGAGTGCTGGAGGGTTACCGGACCCCCCCCCCCCCCCGGGAAGTAATGGGCCTTAGTGGGCCTATAGGGGAGAGAGAGGGAGGTGCCCCCCCCAAGGGGAGTCTGAATAGGACAAGGGGAGGGGCGCGGCCCCTCTTTCCCTCTCCCTCTCCCTCTCCTTCCTTCTCCTCCTAGTTGGACTAGGAAAGGGGGGAACCTACTCCTACTTGGAGTAGGATTCCCCCCTTGGGTGCGCCCCTTGTGGCCGGCCAGCCCCCTCCTCTCCTCATTTATATACAGGGGAGGGGGCACCCCATAGACACACAAGTTGATCTTTTAGCCATGTGCGGTGCCCCCCTCCACAGTTACACACCTCGATTATATCGTTGTAGTGCTTAGGCGAAGCCCTGCGCCGGTAACTTCATCATCACCGTCACCACGTTGTCGTGCTGACGAAACTCTCCCTCGGCCTCAACTGGATCAAGAGTATGAGGGACGTCATCGAGCTAAACGTGTGCTGAATGCGGAGGTGTCATACGTTTGGTGCTTCGATCAGTTGAATTGCGAAGACATCCGACTACATCAACCGCGTTAACTAAACGCTTCCGCTTTCAGTCTACAAGGGTACGTGTACACACTCTCCCCTCTCGTTGCTATGCATCACCTAGATAGATCTTGTGTGATCGTAGTATTTTTTTTGAAATTACTGTGTTCCCCAACATACCTATGTCTGAAATGTTGTGCATAATCAGGTACCAAGAAGACCCTCTCAGAGATGCACATGAAGTCGGACAAGTCCCCAAGTTCACGGATGAAGAGAACCAACGGAAGGAACCAAGAACAGCTCCCAGGACCCGGACATCTAGCCGTGACCCCAGACATCCGGCCCCTGGAGGAGTCGCCAGCAGCAACAAGCCAGAGGCCAAGTCTACAGGGCCCGGACATCCGGCGTCCAGCCCGGACATCCGGCCCCCGGCCCAAAAATCTGGTGCCCAGCCTGGATATCCGGACAAGCCTTCCCGAATGCAACAGGACCAACCCCAACAGCCCGGACATCCGGCCACGACCCCGGACATTTGGCCCCTCGCGAAGTCCCAGACATCCGGCCCGATGCCCAGACATCCGGACCAGCCCTATCCAGAGAGCATCATGACGGCGCCAGGCTAGCCGGGACATCCGGCGTCTTGTGACCGCCCGGACATCCGGCCCAAAGCCCGGACGTCCGGCCACCCATGTCTGCGTACAGTGTAAGGGTCGAGGCCCATGGACCCCTTCGCCCACCTAGACTATAGATACTCCTCCTCCGCCCTCTTTCTAGGGTTAGAATTGTTTTAGCTCATATTTGAGATAGGGCTTTGCTCATCCACTTGGTTACTTCTCCTCGGAGCTCACGACCTCTTTGGAGAAGATCCCCCAAGCGGATTCAAGACCCCATCATGAGAAGACCCTTCAAGACCTCCTCATGGAGAAGACCTTTTGTATCGTCATTTGTTGACTTTGAATCATGTATCACTCTTTGTGTTTCGAGGATCTAGCACATGTGTAATCAAATCTTGTTGGTTTGAGTGATTCTCTCATGTTTCCCCTCGTGATTTCTCCTCGTGTTCTTCGTGTTCTTCGTAGGATCCCCTCCAATCATGAAAGATCAGGCATCTAGGGTTCTACCCTACATCATTAAGTCTGTCCGACTCATGTTAGCAATTGCTGCATTTTATGATTATGAAATTTGGCAAATGGATGTCAAAACGCATTCCTTAATGGATTTCTTAAAGAAGAGATGTATATGATGCAACCAGAAGGGTTTTTCGATCCTAAAGGTGCTAACAAAGTGTGCAAGCTCCAGCGATCCATTTATGGACTGGTGCAAGCATCTCGGAGTTGGAATATACGCTTTGATGAGGTGATCAAAGCATATGGTTTTATACAGACTTTTGGAGAAGCCTGTACTTACAAGAAAGTGAGTGGGAGCTCTATAGCATTTCTAACATTATATGTGGATGACATATTGTTGATTGGAAATGATGTAGAATTTCTGAATAGCATAAAAGGATACTTGAATAAGAGTTTTTCAATGAAAGACCTCGGTGAAGCTGCTTATATATTGGGCATCAAGATCTATAGAGATAGATCAAGACGCTTGATAGGACAGTCACAAAGCACATACCTTGATAAAGTTTAGTAGGCACATACCTTGATAGATCAAGACGCTTGATAGAGATAGATCAGTCAAAGAAAGGGTTCTTCCTCTGTTACAAGGTGTGAAGTTGAGTCAGACTCAATGCCCGACCACTGCAGAAGATAGAGAGAAAATGAAAGTCATTCCCTATGCTTCAGCCATAGGTTCTATCATGTATGTTATGTTGTGTACCAGACCTGATGTGTGCCTTGCTATAAGTTTAGCAGGGAGGTACCAAAGTAATCCAGGAGTGGATCACTGGACATCGGTTAAGAACATCCTGAAGTACCTGAAAAGGACTAGGGATATGTTTCTCGTTTATGGAGGTGACAAAGAGCTTGTCGTAAGTGGTTACGTCGATGCTAGCTTTGACACTGATTTGGATGACTCTAAGTCACAACCCGGATACGTATTTTTATTGAATAGTGGAGCCGTCAGTTGGTGCAATTCCAAGCAAAGGCGTCATGGCAGGATCTACGTGTGAAGCGGAGTACATAGTTGCTTCGGAAGCAGCAAATGTAGGAGTCCGGATGAAGGAGTTCATATATGATCTAGGTGTAACACCTAGTGCATCGGGTCCAATGAAAATCTTTTGTGACATTACTGGAGCAATTGCCTTGACGAAGGAATCCAGATTTCACAAAAAGACCAAACACATCAAGAGACACTTCAACTCCATCCGAGATTTAGTCAAGGAGGGAGACATAGAGATTTGCAAAATACATACGGATTTGAATGTTGCAGACCCGTCGACTAAGCCTATTCCACGAGCAAAACATGATCAACACCTAGACTCCATAGGGGTTAGGTTCATTACAATGTAATCTAGATTATTGACTCTAGTGCAAGTGGGAGACTGAAGGAAATATGCCCTAGAGGCAATAATAAAGTTGTTATTTTATATTTCCTTATTCATGAATTTTTTTATTATTCATGCTAGAAGTGTATTAACCGGAAACTTGATACATGTGTGAATACATAGACAAAACATTGTGTCCCTAGTATGCCTCTACTAGACTAGCTCGTCAATCAAAGATGGTTAAGTTTCCTAGCCATGGACATGAATTGTCATTGGATAAACGGGATCACATCATTAGTGGAATGATGTGATGGACAAGACCCATCTATTAGCTTAGCATAATGATCGTTCATTTTTATTGCTACTGCTTTCTTCGTGTCAAATATATATTCCTCCGACTATGAGATTATGCAACTCCCAGATACCAGAGGAATGCCTTATGTGCTATCTGAAGGAAATATGCCCTACAGGCAATAATAAAGTTATTATTTATTTCCTTATTTCATGAAAAATGTTTATTATTCATGCTAGAATTTTATTAACCGGAAACTTAGTACATGTGGGAATACATAGACAAAACATAGTGTCCCTAGTATGCCTCTACTTGACTAGCTCGTTAATCAAAGATGGTTATGTTTCCCAACCATAGACATGTCTGGTCATTTGATAAACATGCTCACATCATTAGGAGAATGATGTGATGGACATGACCCATCCGTTAGCTTAGCATTATGATCGTTACAGTTCCATTGCTACTGCTCTCTTCCTGACTTATACAAGTTCCTCGGACTATGAGATTATGCAACTCCCGAATACCGGAGGAACACTTTGTGTGCTACCAAACGTCACAACGTAAATGAGTGATTATAAAGGTGCTCTGCAGGTGTCTCCGAAGGTGTTTGTTGGGTTGGCATAGATCGAGATTAGAATTTGTCACTCCGTGTTTCAGAGAGGTATCTCTGGGCCCTCTTGGTAATACTCATCACTATAAGCCTTGCAAACATTGTGACTAATGAGTTAGTTGCGGGATGAAGTATTACGAAACGAGTAAAGAGACTTGCCGGTAACGAGATTGAACTAGGTATGATGATACCGACGATCGAATCTCGGGCAAGTAACATACCGATGACAAAGGGAACAACGTATGTTGTTATGCGGTTTGAACAATAAAGATCTTCATAGAATATGTAGGAGCCAATATGAGCATCTAGGTTCCGCTATTGGTTATTGATGGTAGATGTGTCTCGGTCATGTCTACATAGTTCTCGAACCCGTAGGGTCCGCACGCTTAACGTTCGATGACGATTTCTATTATGAGTTATGTGATTTGATGACCTAAGTTTGTTTGAAGTCCCAGATGAGATCACAGACGTGATGAGGAGTCTCGAAATGGTCGAGACGTAAATATCGATATATTGGAAGGCTATATTCGGACATCGGAAAGGTTCCGAGTGATTCAGGTATTTTTCGGAGTACCGAAGAATTACGGGAATTCGCCAGGGGAAGTAATGGGCCTTAATGGGCCATACAGGAAAGGAGAGAAGGGCCTCAAGGGGTGGCCGCGCGCCCCCCATGGGCTAGTCCGAATTGGACTAGGAGAGGCGGCGCCCCCCTCCTTCCTTCTCCCCTCTTCCTCCTTCCCTCCTTCTCCTACTAGGAATAGGAAAGAGGAGGGGAATCCTACTTGGACTGGGGAGTCCTAGTAGGATTCCCCACACTTGGCGCGCCCCCCTTGGGCCGGCCACCTCTTCCCTACCCTCTTTTATATACGTGGCCAGGGGGCACCCCATAGACCCACAAGTTGATCTTTAGCCGTGTGCGGTACCCCCTCCACAGTTTTCCACCTCGGTCATATCATCATAGTGCTTAGGCGAAGCCCTACGCCGGTAACTTCATCATCACCGTCACCATGCCGTCGTGCTGACGGAACTCTCCCTCGGCCTCAGCTGGATCTAGAGTTCGAGGGACGTCATCGAGCTGAACGTGTGCAGATCATGAAGGTGTCGTGCGTTCGGTACTTGATCGGTTGAATCGCGAAGACATTCGACTACATCAACAGCGTTACTTAATGCTTCCGCTTTCAGTCTACGAGGGTACGTGGACACACTCTCCCTTTCGTTGGTATGCATCACCTAGATAGATCTTGCGTGATCGTAGGATTTTTTTTTTGAAATTATTGTGTTCCCCAACACTATCAAACGTCACAACGTAACTAGGTGATTATAAAGATGCTCTATAGGTATCTCCAAAGGTGTTTGTTGGGTTGGCATAGATCGAGATTAGTATTTGTCACTCCGAGTATCGAAGAGGTATCTCTGGGCCCTCCCGGTAGTGCACATCACATGAAGCGTTGCAAGCAATGTGAATAATGAGTTAGTTACGGGATGATGCACTATGGAACGAGTAAAGAGACTTGCCGGTAACGAGATTAAACTAGGTATGAAGATACCGATGACAAAGGGAATAACGTATGTTGACATTGCAGTTCGACCGATAAAGATCTTCGTAGAATATGTGGGAACCAATATGAGCATCCAGGTTTCGCTATTGGTTATTGACCGGAGAGGTGTCTCGGTCATGTCTACATAGTTCTCGAAACTATAGGGTTCGCACGCTTAACGTTCGATGACGATATGCATTATATGAGTTATGTGTTTTGGTGACCGAAGGTTGTTTGGAGTCCCGGATGAGATCGCGGACATAACGAGGAGTCTCGAAATGGTTGAGAGGTAAAGATTGATATATTGGAAGATTATATTCGGACACCGGAATGGTTCCGGAGAGGTTCGGATATTGTTCGGAGTACCGAGAGGTTACCGAAACCCCCCGGGGAAGTATTGGGCCTTATTGGGCCATTGGGGAGAGGAGGAGGCAGGCCACGGGAGGTGTCTCCCCCCCTAAGGGAGTCCAAATTGGACAAGGGGGAGGGGCGCGGCCCCCCTTTCCTTCTCCCTCCCCCTCTCTTTCCCTCTTCCCCCTCTATTGGAAAGGAAGGGGGGCGACTAGGATTAGGAATCCTAGTTGGACTCCCCCCACTTGGGAGCGCCATAGGGCTGGCTCTCTCCCCTATCCTCCTTTATATACGGGGGCAGGAGGGCACCCCAAAGCACAACAGTTGTTTCTTAGCCGTGTGCGGTGACCCCCTCCACCGTTTACTCCTCCTGTCATATTGTCGTAGTGCTTAGGCGAGGCCCTGCGCGGATCACATCACCAACACTGTCACCATGCCGTCGTGCTGACGGAACTCATCGACTCCTTCGTACCTCTACTGGATCAAGAGTTTGAGGGACGTCATCGAGCTGAACGTGTGCAGAACTCGGAGGTGTCGTACGTTCGGTACTTGATCGGTTGATTCGAGAAGATGTTCGACTACATCAACCGCGTTAAGTTAAAACTTCTGCTTTTGGTCTACAAGGGTACGTGGACACACTCTCCCCCTCTCGTTGCTATGCATCTCCTAGATAGATCTTGCGTGAGTGTAGGAATTTTTTTGAAATTGCATGCTACGTTTCCCAACATGACCGTCCCCAAGGGTTGCCATGTGTACGGGTTTGGTGACCGCCCTCAAGGGTCCCTTAGTGGAATCACGACATCTTGCATTGTGCGAGGGGGTGCGGAGATTACGGTGGCCCTAGTGGCATTTTGGGAGCATTGTGCCTCCACACCACTCCAAATGGAGATTAGCATCTATAAGGGTGTGAACTTCGGGATACATCGTCGTCTCCGCATGCCTTGGTTATCTCTTACCCGAGCTCTTTACTTTTACTTTGTGATAGCCATAGTGTTTCATGTTATATATCTTGCTATCACTTAGTTGTTATCTTGCTTAGCATACGTTGTTGGTGCAATAGGTGAGCCTAGTCGATTTAGATTTTGTGCTTGTCAAATTAAAACACTAGTTTTATTCCGCATTTTTCAAGCCTAAATCGTAATTATTTTAAAGCGCCTATTCACCCCCCCTCTAGGCGACATCCACGATCTTTTAATTGGTATCGGAGCCTCATCTCTCATCATTAGGCTGAACCGTCTAGAGAGTAAAGATGTCGACTAGGGGATTAGGATTCTATGACACTCTTAGTTTTGATGGCACAAAGTTTGATATTTGGGTAATTCACATGCTTGATGTCTTTAGGGTCATGGACCCAAAATTAGAGCGAATTGTAGATATGGATTTTTCTCCACCAAAGGATCCTCAAAACTTATTTTTAGAGGATGAGAAAACTCTTATCTCAATGCTCAAGCTTCTAATGTGCTTTTTGATGCTTTGAGCAATGTAGTTATATTTTAACTCATGTCGTTTCGTGATGCTCATGAGTTGTGGACAAAGCTTCAAGATAAATATGGTGTGTCCAAGATTTGTGGGAATGATTGTTCTCCCTCCACCTTCGGTCGTATAGTGTTCTCAACTTCTTCTACTTCACCTCATGTGGATTGCCACAAGGTAATGATATGGTGAGTAGTGTTAGTCATTGCAATGATGATAGTGGGCTTATTGTTGACGATCCTTCATCACTATCTTATTGCAATGCTCCTTATTGGGATTTCAACACTTTGAGCTCTCTAGATGTTTCACATGCTTGCGTTGATAGTCCTTGCATATCATGTACAAACTGCTTGACTAAATGATATGATGTTATGCTTGCTATGTCTTGTTGCCATGATAAAAATATATCTATTTGTCTATTTCATCGAGTTGTTGTGCTAACAATGTAGAGGAAACCCAACACTCCATGGAACAATATGTGATCTTGAATGGTACTTCAAGGGATCCTACATCGTCGTATATTGTTTCTCACTTTTGCCTTATGGCTAAGGCTTCAAAGGTATCTCCTACTTTGAATCCCAATATATCTCTTGATGATGATGATGATGATGATGTTGATGATAATGAGGATGAGGATAATGATGAAGAGAGTGATGATATTGTGTCCTTAAAAGTTAAGGAGGAAATGATTTTTAAAGCTCTTCATAAGAATAAAATTGCTCGTAGAAACTTCATGGAAATCATGTCTATTGCCATTGAGGGCAAGAAATACATTTAGGAGTTGGAATTTCATCTCGAGGAGCATGAGGTCACCATTGAGAAAATTTAAGGTCATGAATGTGATCTAGCTGGCAGCGGGCATAGGACTGAAAATCCTCTTTCGCGGGGCCTTTTGGACTCGAAATCCAAACGGAGAGAGTGGTTCGAATCCACCTCAGAACAGACAATGAAAAAGGCGTCGAGCGGGTGCAAGCTATGCTAATGAGACTGCGGACCTCTCTCAAGCTCTTGAACTTGAACAAACCACCAAGGAATCTCTCGAGGAGACCTTTGCTCTAAAATTACCTAAAGTAAAGGAATCCTGTGATAGAGCTTTCGATGTGGCCAATGATTTCAAAACTAAAAATGGTAAGCTTGATGTTGCACATTCCAAACTCCTTGAGGACTTTGAGCACCTCGAAAATAGCTCAAGAGTCATTAAGAGTGAGCTCATCGGACTCACCAAGTATCATGCTCAACTTAAAGCTTCTTATTCAAAAGAGCTTGCCAAGTTGCCTTCTCCTCTTGTTGTTAATGATGATGCTTGTGCTACTAACTCTATTTCTTTTGAAGCATCCATTTTGAAGGAGACTATTGAGCTAAGGGCTCAACTTGAGTTGCTCTCTAGCAATTATGGGAAATTGGAAGAAAGTCATGAAAAACTCTCTAGTTCTCATGATGATCTTCTAGTATCCCATAATGTGCTAAAGGTAGCTCATGAGGCTATGGTCACGAAGGTAACATCTAGTGAGCCTCATGTGGACATTAGCACTTCTTCTAGTCAAAATGCTATATTTCCATGTGCTAGTCCTCATAATTTATCTAATCATAACATTGGTACTTCTTGTGATGAATTACTTTCCTTGCCTTGTTTCTCTAACGATGAAGCTTATACTTCCTCTAGTACTTGTATTGATACTAACCATGTATAGAAAATCAAAGAGCTCAAGGCCCAAGTTACTTCTTTGAAGAAAGACTTGAAAAAGTGTCATGAAGGGAAGTACACACTTAAAAATATTCTGAGTGGACAAAAATCTCCCAATGACAAGGGCGGACTTGGATTCAACTCCAGTAAGAAGAAGAAGAAGTCCAAGAGCAACAAGAAGAAGGGCCAAGAACAAGTCAAGAATTCAGCCAAGATTGTTTGCTTCAAGTGCAAAATTGAAGGGCATCATGTTAGATCTTGCCCATTGAAGAAGAAGCCCATTAGTGACAAGCAACAAGGGAAGAGGCCACAAATTCAATCTCATGCTCAATCACAAGTTGAAGATAGGCCACTTCTCAAGAAGACTCAAGTTAATGATCTTCAAGTTGAGAAGTCAACTAAGAAGAAGGAAAAGAATAGATGTTGCTACTTATGCCGTGAGAAGGGTCACCTTGCTTCTTCATGCACTAATGATACCGTATCCAACCTCATTATGATTGATGTTATTTATTCTCTTTCGAAGGATAAGTTTGGCAATGTGTTTGCCAAGTTTGTTGGTACTCAAAGTGGTATCAAGAAAAGAACCATTTTGGTAGCCAAGCCTATTGTGACTAAGCTCTATTACCCAACTTGGTTGGGGATCAACACGTTCAAACTTGATCAATAGGTATTGTAGGAGGGCATTAAAGACTTGGCTACATTACGAAGAATTAAGGGACATTCATCATTCATATTGTCTCAAGCCAAGTCATTTGGATTATCAAGTCTCTACCTTATATCCAATGCTCCTCCTTGCGGTAACTTGTACTTAAATTGTATACATTGAAATTTACTTACCCCTTTGCATGTTTTGGTTTTGCTCCTTGCATGTGTTTGTATAAGTTGTGCTTCCAATTTGCTTATCTTGAGTAATCAAGTATGTGTATGTTGGTTTGCATATCATGTACGTGTGAGTGTTGTGTTGAACCTTTTTACATCTTGTTTATATCTTTGTTGGCTCTTGTGAGAGTTTATTGGAACATCCCATTTTGGTGGAGTGATGTGCCTTGTGCACTTCAGGATCCTACAAATGTACATATGTACATGAGGAATACCACCTAGTATTGATATTACAAGTTTATCTAATCTCTATGTGGTATGTCTTCTCATGCAAAATTCAAATTCTAAATGTTCATTATTTATCTCTTGTTGGATCTTACTTACCTCTTGTTAAGATTTTTTGGGTATCACATTATGGGGGAGTAGTATGCTTTGTGTATATTACAAGTCTAGAAAATGTGTACATTTGAGATATTGTCACTTAGAGTTGATATTGTAAATTATCTTGTTTCTAGGTGGCATGTTAACTCCACAAGAGTCTTTTATCTATGTATTTGGTGTGAAGATGATGTTGGATATCATTGCTATCTACCACCGGGAATTATTTCCATATATTTCTTGTCTTTTGACAATTGGCTCATTTTTGGTACTTTTATTTTTGTTTGATGGCTGCTAATATTTTGATAAATAGTTATTTTTCCCACTCAAGTTCATTTGTTGTCAATATTGAAAAAAGACTTGTGAACAAGCAAAACGACCTGTAAACACTTGGCTACTAAGAGCTTCTTCAACAACAACCGAATAATTTGGTGCCTTAGAACTGGTTTTGCGGGTGGAGAGAGAAGGTTTTTGGTCATCAAAAAAGTTTCTGCTTCTTCGCCAGACCAAAACTAGTGTCTTAAAATTTGGCCTTGTTCTTCTGTACTCCACAATTGTGTACATATTCAAACAAACTATGACATTGTAATTAAAACTTTGCAGCATCACAACATAGATAATCAACAACGTTTTTAAATGCGCAACATTTCAAGTGATGGAAAATCTTGGGATGCAACACAAGTGTATTGCAAAAATGTTTCCTCACCCACACTACATATTCAAAATCTGAAGAAAATACACAAACATCACATCACATCACAAAGTGCATATAAAATGTAAAATCAATGAAAACCGAATTTATTTGCCTCTCGGTGATTTCACCGAACATGTTGGGGGCGCTGACGGTTGTGGCGGCGAGTGATGTCTACTGGTCCTCATGCGGCGGGGGAAGGGGAAAAGGTCCTAAGCGTTGTTGGAGGAGCAACTATCGCCGTGGAAGGGATCGACAACGACGAGAAAGTCGCCGTTGTCATCGCCTTTCTTCGCACGGGCAACAACCGTTGCCGATTAATCCTACGAGAGCCTCTTCTTGACGACCTTCTTCACCCGCACAGAAACTTGGCGGCGATGACTGGTCCTTAGGTGCATCCCCGTCGGCAGCGTCGGCTATTCATGGCAGCGCAAGCCCTTGGCGGCGGACGGCCTTCGGCTTGTTGCCACCGCTGGTGGGAACCACAGGAGGGACGACTATGGGTGTGGTGGGAGCAGTGGGGAGGCCATCAGCATCGGCGGGCGTGTTGATGATGCCTTCCATGGCATATCGATAGCCGGCAACGGTTGTAGTAAAAGGCGATTCGGTGGGTTCCCGAAGCAACAATTTTGATTTTGAGTCGGCCGCTAGTGATGATACAAATTTGCATCAGTTATAGCAATCTTTTGGGCATGACCTAAAATGTTTTGGTCACCATATAGCAATATGCTGTTGTTGGCGACAGGCATTTTTGTTGGCCCAAGTGACCGAACCGATTTTTAGGGTTAGTATTGGACTTTATTTATTTTTTAGAAATTGGAGATGTTCTAAACAAACAGCTCGTGTTTTTTTTTTTGACGGGCAAACAGCGCGTGTTGATAGAGCAATGTTGGGCTATGGCCACCCCAACCCCAACTGACTCGTTTGCAGCGCTAGCTCTACACGCTCTAGGCTGTGGCCAACCCAAACCCCAATCCCAACCCCAACCCCAAGCCAGTAGATCAAGATTCCTGTCTTGCAGTCGCAGCTCGGTAAGGAGGCCAGCGCCATGGTAACCTCCGCCCCTTCCCCCTCCTCCTCCCCCCTCCCCAATTCGACGGATCTGGCCACCTAATCGTTGTTTCTTTGACGTGATTTTAGTCGGCGCTGTTCAACTTCAACTCCTTCCTCATAGTGGTGCTGCTGGTGATCTGCACCTGCACCTACATCAAGATGCAGTTCCCTGCCATCCTCAACGATCGCACCGGGTATTTTTCTACGCTGACTTCCCAGATTGAAAAGTCATTGGGGATTTCTTCCTGAGCGATCTGATCTACGCGATTTGCCTTCCCTTTTTTTTCTTCCGTAAAGGCAAATAGTCGTACTGTCAAAATCAGCAGGAAGAATTGCACGGTACCTATATGGTACTCCCTCTGTAAAGAAATATAAAAGTGTTTAGATCACTAAGTAGTACTCCCTCCGTCTGGTATTACTTGTCGCTGAAACGGATGTATCTAGCACTGGAATACGTCTAGATACATCCATTTCAGCGACAACTAATTCCAGCCGGAGGTAGTACTCCCTCCGTTCCTAAATGTAAGTCTTTTTAGAGATTTCATTACAAACTACATACGGATGTATATAGGCATATTTTAGAGTGTAGATTCACTCATTTTGCTCCGTATGTAGTCCATAGTGGAATCTCTAAAAAGACTTACATTTAGGAACGGAGGGAGTATCCTTTAAGCATGGATTGGATTCTCCATGGGGCTGCGTTAATGCAACATGTAGCTGTTGGGTCTAGGGCATTTTGATTTTGATCCATAAAAGCTTTTGGATGTCCAACAGTACGCTGGTTCAGAGCTGATTGCAACCCCTGAATCCTATAGTCGGATTAAGCACCATTTGGAAGAACTGTGAAACTCCCCTTTGTAAACTCGATAAGGAGCAACAATTCCCCGAAAAAGTAGTAGTAGAAAGATAAGGAACAAGATATGCATGGCCTCTTTGATCTGTGTGGTTTGATTTCAAACAACACATAATTAGGAGAAAAAAAGACCATGACTGTAGTGCTGTGTCTTCTCTAAGCATAGATAATTGAGTACTAAATGAATCTGAATAAAAGCATGTTTCATTTACACCATAGGAAATACAGTGGTATCTTTGCAAGAAGTTTAGTCAACGAATTTTTTCAAATGTTATATAGTGCAATGGAACCCTTAGATATAACTCTATGGATTACAATCCTGCGTAACAAAAAACCCTGATGGGTGAAATTCCTAAGGATAACTATCCTAAAAAAAGATCAAAAAGGTCCTCAATGCTATTTGTCAATGATGTCTCTGCGGCCAACTATTTTTGTATTCAATTAGCTCAATTTGTTAGATTTCAAAAGCACAGGGTTCTAACCCAAATTCAGGCAAACCTTTTTCGTTATTCTTCATTTTCTTACATGAATTTCTCTTGACAGGTTCCGTGGTTTCTTTTGGAAAGCAGCCAGAATAGGTATGCTTCTGTCTGCGCGTCCAGCTCAAATTCTTTGCTAGCTTGCATTCTTCAGAAATCTGCTGCATATTTCCTAGTTCCTTTGGTTTGCTCAATTTGGAGCACTGGTCATTGTCAGTGTATATGCACTTAGTTTCGTCTGCCAAACTGTATTGTAGACATTACTGAGGAATCAAGGTGCTAATAACTTAAGTTAAGTTCTAGACTTGCTTACTTCTCGTGCTTTGTAGCAGTTTTCTTTATTGGTGAAGACGTAATGTTTTCTTTATACAAGAATGTTGTTAAGATTGTTGTGTTGTACTTATATCTTATTAAGAAAATAAGAAAAATAGAACAAGGTGCAATCTCTAGTTTTGTCATCTTTCTTATTGGTGTGGATAGCTTACTGCAGATTATATCGATGAATGTTTATAGATTTTGTAGCTTTCTTTTATCTTGGTAGGTTTTATTAATATTAGAAAATACCTACATTGAGAAATAGCTGAACTTGATTTGTTATGGAAAAACAGACTTTGACAATATTAAGAAGGGTCAACTTAATAGCCGTCTTAACCAGTGACAATCAACTACAATTTGTTGCTGTAAGTTTCTATATATTAGGGGAAACTCGTGAAGTAAAGCTATGCCCTAGCTGTCATGTGGAAATTACAAAGCCAGCATTGGTTTCTGCTTTCTGATTTTTTTATATTTGAGTATCTAGTCATAGTTTATTCGATTGTCTGTATGCCAGCAGTTTTTTTTTCTTGTCTTTCGAATTTCCAATGCCTCATCCATGCTTTCATTTGTTTCATAGTGATTTTGTGTAACAATTGCTGATTAGTACTTGCTATTTACATAGAGATGGTGTGTCAAACTTATGCAATGAAATACATTAGTTGCATTTTTTTCTTCTTCTAAAGAACATGATATTTGTTAGTAATGCATCTTTTTCATTTCAAGCCTTCAAAATTCAATCTTTCTTGTGCTGCTTCGTCAGGTGAGCGGTTGAGCCCTTGGGTAGCATTTGGGTGCTTCGCGATGGGGGTATCCACCATCTTCTTCTGAAGGCCTGGGCTATCATGTCCATGATTTGAGTCTAGGTTGCCAAAGTTAAATATAGGAAGGATCATGTCACACTGTATTTCTGTTCATGCCTCCAGAGAAGCCTTGTGCTTCAGTTACTGTTGTGGCGAAAGCGGCATCTTAATACCAAGCATGCAGGTTAGATGGATGCACTCAGGTCGGTGCACTTGCTGATAAGACAGAGATGATACTGTGTTTGCAAATGCTAGGTGCAAGAAGTTAACAACGAAATGATGGAGGATTATGTATGTTGTGTAGAATGTTGTTCGGATCCTGCAAAACCGATTGTGGATTTCTCGTTATATACCTATTTCGTATCTCAGTTCCAGTACTTTGATGACGCCAAAAAGAGCATCTCTATTTTATCTACTTTCTTGTGAACTCGAATGGAATGAAATAAAATTTCCCGGTGAACCTCTGACACAGTTCAGTTCGGAGTGCGTAGCATTCAGTTTTCAGGTCAGAGCGTGCTAGACTTAGGTACGGAATGCGATCTTCAATTGAGTCCGAACTTGGACCATCTACGACTGGACGCCTCAAATTCCTTTCATACGTCCGGCCCGGGCGGACGGCTTGGTCAGTGCTCAAATCCCGCGGGCGGACAGCTTGGTAAGTGACTAATCGCGAAAAATATGACCCAACCTCGAACCCAAAACATATTGGGCAATACTCTGCGCCGGCGCACCGGTCCAAAATTTGGGCCGGTCACCTCGCAGCCGTCTGATCTGGCACACCACAATCGTTAAAATATTCTACCCCAATCTGACCCTCCTTGTTGACTCGTTCTCTTCCTCCTGATCCCCGCTGCTGCCCCACGACTCAGCCTCCATGTGCAGCACCGCGAGGGCACCATCCGCCGGGCGCTCGCACCCCAACGACTCACTGCCCCTTTGCTACTCGCCGGAGAACCTCCCCCCGCTAGTCAATTTCAATTGCAGCTTCATGTACGCCGGCCAGTAGTAAATGCCTTTGGATGGATGTAGCAAAAAGCATCGCCCATAGTAGCAAATCCAACAACGATTGCAGCAAAAACGGTCCAACAACGATTGCAGCAAAAACAGTCGTCGCCGTCGCGGGGGTCGCAGCTCCGCCACGTTGGATGTAGCAAAATAACTCGCCGGTAGTAGCAAAATACGAGGACGGTAGCAGCAAAAACAATCGCCGCCGGCACAGGGTCGCAGCTCTGTCGCAACACGGGCGTAACTGGATCAAAATCGATGGTAGCAAAAAAAGTGTTGGTTCCAGCAAAACACAAAGCCGGTAGTAGCAAAAAAAAGGAGGCGTTGGTTTCCAGCAAAAGATGACACCGGATGCGGCAAAAATCCCCGTCGGTTCATGGCTGGTTGCAGCCAACTGGTTGCAGCCAACCTTACCCGTAGCTCCAGCAAAAAATCCATGGCTGGGAGGTGGCATCCCTGTCGCAGGCTCGCAGCTCCGTCGCAGCGTCTCAAGACCGTGGTTCCAGCTATTTCCTCGGCCGGATCCAGCAATTTTCACCACGGTTGCAGCACGCCACTTGCTTCGCCTTGTGGATTGCAGCATGGCGGGGAGGTCTTCTGACACGAGGGCCCCCGCCGCCGATGAGTGAGCTTGGTGGTGGTTCGAAGTAGCACAGGGGAGGAGGAGAAACACATCTTTGAAGGAAGAGGACGAAGAAACTGAAGGTAGGGGATGAAGCAGTGGAGAGGATAAGGTAGGATCGGGCCGGTCTGTATGGGGCCCACCGTATATACGCGTCTCACCCGCAGCGGTGGCTTTGTGGATGCGCGAGGCCAGCGTGGCACGAGACCGGCCGAGTTTTTGGCCGGCGCACCGCACAGAAACAATTCCCAAACATATTTGGGCAGGTTCTTCAATCTGTGTGAGCAGGCCCCGACGCTCCCCTTTTTTTTTGAAAGGAACACAGTGCATTCCATTATATGGTGCCACTAGGCAAATCGCCAGCAGCAACACTTAGTACAAAGTTTGGTAGTTGTCCCAGCCAAGTCTCACAGGTTCCAACTCCCAAATTGGCACCATATTTAGCTAAACAGTGAGCTACAGAATTACAGGCCCGAGGGCAATAGACAACACATACATCCGTGAAATCTACATACAACTGAAATTTTATATCTCTGAATATAGCTCCTAGGACCGCCAAATCATAATCTTCAGTTGTCACAGCAGTCTTCAGTTGTGCAGAGTCAGTTTCCAATAATATCTTGTGGCATCCCATTTGACTTGCAGTGTGGATGGCATGCAACATTGCCAAAGCTTCAGCCTGTAGTGCATCCATGACCCTCTCCAGCTTGCCCGCACCAGCAGCCTTGACCTCTCCATGCTCATCTCTAATTACAAAGCCCCATCCCCCATCACTGGAATCCTTTTTGAACGAACCGTCGGGGTTAACCTTCAAGATTCCGGGTGGAGGTGGAGACCATTTCTCTGCAGTTTGTGGCTTCAATTTTCCCTCTCCTTTCTTCTCCTTCAAAACATGCATAACATGATAATTAATTGAGGAGCATATCTCATCAGAAGTTTTAACAGTATCACCCACATTTGCCATGTTTCTCTGATGCCACCAACACCAAAGAAGGATACATGTTTTAATTTTATCCTCCTCATTTAAGCTAAAAATTGTATCCATGAAGTTCTCGGCATCATCGCAATTGATTAGTTGCAGTCTAACATGTTCCAGTAACGCTTTCCTCCACACCTCCTTTACATTCTTGCATTTAATAAAACAGTGCCCACCATCCTCATCCAGCCTAAAACAGAGAGGGCATCGAGTATCTACTTTCATACCTCTGCTATGGAGTTTCGTTCGCAGCGGTAGGCTATGAGTAGACAAGCGCCACAAGAAATGGAGCACTTTGCTCGGGAGGGGCAGCGTCCACAGCTTATGCCAATTGAAGCCACCTACATCTACATCTGCACTTGAGGAGGAAGTTAGCCCTGCAGGAGATTCACGGGTTGTGCTATCCGCTGCTACTCTATAGGCCGATTTTACTGAGAAAATACCTTTCTTATCGAAATGCCATGCTATGAAATCTTGCATGTTTTCCTGAATGGGGATTTTTAATATAATCTCAGCATCTTCTGGTAAAAAGATTTCCTTCACTAGACCTTCATCCCAGGAGTTTGTAGCAGGATCAATCAGGTCATTGACCTTATTTATTAAATTTCTGCCTCTCTGAGTAATGACCTTTCTAGTGCTTCCTCTTGGGATACAGGGGTCTGACCAGATGTTGATATTACTGCCAGTGCCAACCCTCCATATTATTCCTTTCTTCAAAAGCTGCACCCCTTTTAGGATACTTCGCCAAGTGTACGAGATGCCATTTTTCCTTTCCGCTTCCAAGATTGAACTGTTTGGGTAATACTTTGCCGAGAGAACTTGTGCACAAAGTGAAGAGGGATTTTGAAGCAACCTCCATGCTTGTCTTGCGAGCATGGCTAGATTGAAAAGGTGAAGGTCTCTAAATCCTAGTCCTCCATTTCTCTTTGTTTTCGTCAATTTCTCCCAGCTTACCCAATGTATTTTGTTCTTTTTATCCATTTGACTCCACCAGTACCTATTGATCATAGTGCTCAGTTCCTCACACACCGCTTTACTAAGGTCAAAGCATGCCATCGAGTACACCGGGATAGCTTGTGCGACCGCCTTTATCAGTATTTCCTTCCTCGGTTTAGAGAGAAGTTTTTCCTTCCAACCTTGAATCTTCTTCCACATCCTATCTTTCACATATTCGAAGGTCCTTGCTTTGGATTTCCCCACATATGATGGAACTCCCAGGTACTTTGATGTTAGACCTTCAGATGTAATATGCAATATATTCTTCATTTCCTCTTTCTGCTTGGGCCTTGTGTTTTTGCTGAAAAGAATTGACGATTTGTCTTTATTTATCATCTGGCCCGAGAAGGCTTCATATGTGTTCAAGATGCGGTTGACTGCTTGGGCGCTATTAGCATTCGCTTCCATTAGTAACAACGAGTCATCCGCAAAGAGCAGATGACTAATACAAGGCGCTTCTCTGCAGATCTTAATTCCTTTGAGTGAGCCATTTAATTCTGCTTCATGGATCATGGCTGAAAACCCCTCGGCACATATAAGGAAAAGATATGGAGAGAGTGGATCCCCTTGGCGTAGACCCCTTTGGGGATAGATTATGTCTGTGATATCCTTGTTTACTTTAATCTGGTACTTAACAGTAGAGATGCATTTCATGATCAGTTTAATCCACTCTCTGTCAAAACCCAGTCTTTCCATCATGTCTCTCAAGAAAGACCATTCAACCCGCTCATATGCCTTGCTCATGTCAAGTTTAATTGCAGCATATCCCACTGGACCGCTCCTTTTCCTCTGCAAGAAGTGAGTTAACTCATATGCCACTAGTATATTATCTGAAATGAGCCGCCCTAGCACGAAGGCACTCTGATTTGGGGAGATAATATCAGGAAGAATTAACTTAATTCTATTTGTGATTACCTTGGCCACCAGCTTATAAACAACATTGCATAGACTAATCGGTCTCAAGTCTTTCATACTCACCGGGGTGGCATTTTTTGGGATTAGTACTATGAGTGTATCATTCCAGACATCAGGCATGTCTCCTCCCCTCAACACATGCAGTACCTCTTTGGTGACCTGGTCTCCAATGGTTTGCCAGAACCTTTTGAAGAAAACCGCCGGCATTCCATCCAGACCCGGGGCTTTTAGGTCACCTATATTGTACAAGGCTTTCTTGACCTCCTCTTCAGTGTAATCTGCACATAAGAGGTTGTTCATTTCTTCGGTTACCTTTGGCTGTACTGTGTGAATGATTTCTTCATTATCATTCCTTGCCTCAGAGGAGAATATATTATAGAAGTAATCAGCGATGTGCTCTTTCAAAGATTCTTCCCCTTCCACCCAGTTTCCATTATCTTTTTTTATTCGCTTAATTGTGTTCCTCCTTTTCCTTTCAGAGGCAAAGGCGTGAAAGAAAGCAGTGTTCTTATCCCCTGCCTGGAGCCATTTTACATGAGCTCGTTGCCTCCAGTGCATGTCTTGTTGCTGCTCTAGACGGTCGAGTTTCTCCCTTAAGAAGTGTTCCCTAGATACCCTATCTTGGTTTATATCTCCCCTCCTTACTTCTTCCAGTTCGTGCTTCAAAACCTTGATTCTCTTCCCAAGCTCACCCAAAACATTCGCATCCCAGTCTTTTAAATCTCCCGCAACCTTGCGCAACATGTCCTGAGTATTGTAGCTGCCATGGAGCCTAGCCATTGCCCATGCATTGTTAACAATCGCCTCACACCCATCCTCCTGAAGCCATCTCGCTTCGAATTTGAAACCATGCGCCCTTCTTTTACTGTTCTGCGTCATTCTGGCTTCATTCATATGGATTGTCACCGACCTGTGATCTGAATGCTATGGATCTCCATTCAGAACCTTGACGTGTGGGAATCTTGCACACCACCCCCTTGAAGCTACAGCTCTGTCCAGTCTTTCTTTTATGTACCGACTAGCATCCCAACTATGATTGCGCCAAGTGTATTTGTCTCCAAAGTAGCCCAGATCCCTAAGGCCACAATCTGTAAGAGCTGTTCTGAAACCTTCCATTTGATTGTGAGTTCTAGCCGGCCCTCCTTTCTTCTCATGATTGTATATGATTTCATTAAAGTCACCTGCACATAACCATGGAAGGTTTAGCTGCTGGTTTAGGATGCGCAGAAGCTTCCATGTAACTTCCCTTTTACCACTGGATGGTTCGCCATATATGCCCGTGAAGCGCCATCTAAAACCATCCTGCTCCACCACCTCTGCATCAATATGATATTTTGAGTAGTTATGCAGAATTAGCATTACTTCTTTCTTCCAAAGTAAAGCCAAGCCTCCACTCTGTCCTTCACAATCTCTCACCACCATGTTATTCATTCCTAACAACCACTTGATTCTTTCCATCCTTCTTTTATCCATTTTTGTTTCGGATAGAAAGAGGACATCGGGGTCCACCTGCTTCTGGAGATCCAGAAGCCCTCGCACTGCCGGGCCATTCCCCAGACCCCGGCAGTTCCACACCGTGATCCTCATTTTAGCCCGCGGGACTATTCTGACAGCCCCGCTTTCAACTTGGTTTTTTGATTTTCAGGTGTGATCACTTCTCCACAGCCCACCTCATTGTGTTCATTATCCATTCTATCCGCACGTACCTCTGTCCCAGCTTCTGAGTCAACCTCCATCTTGCACTTTTTCAGTATCTCCGGCTCCTCATCCAAATCCATATCTGAGTGCCCTCTCTTCTTTAGTTCTGTTACACTAGCATCCTTCGTCGATATTTGTTTTATTCTTTCTTGGCGTTTAAAGGTCCCCCGTTTATCCTTTTTATAACTTAGGGTCTCACTTGGCTTCCTTTTCTCTTCTTCATATATGACCGATTCATTTTCTTTCTCCCCCTTTGCCTCCTTTTCATTTTGGTTCACCTTCACATCAGATGTGGCCTTCTTTCCAACCCCTTCTTCTCCGTTGGGAACTTCTTTTTTCTCGCTTCCCTTCTGCTCTCGTGATGTTTTAGGGTCCACCACCATTGGAGCTGGCCAACCATTATTATTCTTCGGATCTTGCGCACTCTTTTCCCTCAAACCCTCTTCCACAAAGAGTTTCTTTCCTCTGGCTCCTACCTCTTCCGCATTTGTTTGCTCCTTTAGTGGGCTCATTACTTCTTTTTCTTCTCCCTTTCTTGAAGCCCCTGTACCATCACCCCCAGATGAGTTCTTTTTCCAGGAGATTGCATCACTCCCCCTGCCATCTCCACTGTTGCTCTTCCTGAAACCCCATTTCTCTCGGGGGTTCTTGCTCCTATCCTCCTCGTTGGGACTTTTTAACCACCCCTCGGCTTTGAGCCAAGGTCCGAATTCATGTTCAGCTCCCAGTTTTTGTTTACTTGGGCAGGTCCTATCACCATGGCCAATGATGCCACAAATATAGCAAAAGTCTGGAAGATGTTCATATGTGAAGGTAATCTCCCTACGCCCTTCCTCCTCTTCCTTTTCTTCATCCACCATTGTTTTGTCTTGCCTTCTCTCCTTCTCCTCCTCCTCATCTTCCAGGAAAATGTTAATACCCCTCATAAGGGGTTTGGTGATGTCTAATCGGACCTTCACCCGCAAAAAACTTCCTGTTGCCATGCCGCATTCATCAACATCGACATCCAATACTTCTCCTATCTCCCTTCCTATGGCTTCACCGGCCTCTTTGTACATTGAGCCCATAGGAATGCCCTGGACGCGTACCCAAATGGGCACTAGTTTGAACTCATATTCATCCAGCGTTTTTGCCGGGTCGAAGTCTTCTACTACAAGAAGCTTCTTGTTAAAAGTCCAGGGTCCTTCATTTAGTGCCTTCCATTTCCCCGATTCTTCACGAAACGAAAACAAGAAACGGTTCATTCCTAAGTTCTTACATTCCATACCTTTGAACGGGCACCAGATCCTGCCCAAGGTACTTTCCAGGGCCTCTGTCCGTGCAGGTCTATCGGACATTACTTTACCAATAGCTTGTGGTTTCACCGGTTCTGAGATATTCCCATTCCTGCGGCCAATCTTGATACTTTTTTTCTCTGCTTCTGAAAGCTTCAAGGATTGTAATTTCTTCTGGACTCCCTCCATTGCCTTTTCTCCCAATACTCCAGTCTGGGATGAGCGCAACCGGCAGCCCTCACCGCCACCAGGGTGCCGCTCGCACCTAGCACCTTCTCCTGCCGTCCAACACCTCCTAGTCTGACCAGATTTGGGGGGAAAACAAGGGTATGTCCTATGTACACGAGAAAGAAGTGGGAATGGACTGAAGAAGATGGAAAATCTGGGTGGATTTGGCTAGGAACTGGCTGTATTGAAGTACTGATTCGAGAATCCCCCTCCTGCTGCAGCTCGTGGTGGGTGGATGGCAAGAGAGTATCAGGCGGAGAGCTGAAAGAGAGGAACAACTCAGAAGTATTTGGAAATCAGATGCTCTGGTGGGATTGAGAGTTGCGGCCGGACCTCACCGGAACCGCGAGGGATTTAGTTTGTGGTTCAGAAGTGGGATCTGGGAAAAGGATTCTCGAGAGATCTGTTAATGGAGGAAAACTAGAGCGCTCGATTCTTCGATTTGTAGAAGAAAAACCAGGTTGGCTGGAAACAGCAGCTAACTGGTTTGATTCACAACCGGATCTGGTGGGAGAAAGATTTAGATTAGAAGTGGAGATGTGTGAGTGTGTGAGGAAGATCTGAGCCGGAGAGATTGAAAAACGTGGCCGGACTAGCCGGAAACCTGCTCCTCAGTCGCTGGAGGGACCTAGAACGGACCTAGAACCGTCACGCAGCGGACGGACGTGGATTGGGAGCTTTGGTTGGTCGGGCAATGTCGCCCCGACGCTCCCCTTGGTCGCTCCCGCGCGCGACCAGGGATTGAACCCAAGCCGCTGCTAGAGCCCCAAACCGGCACTCCCCTTCCCTCGCCCCCAGCAGGAGTCGCCAGGCGAAGCCCGTGTGGCTCGGCAGCGGCAGGGCCCTCTTCCTCCTCCTGGTCGAGCGGTGCGGCCGGTCACTTCGGTGGGAGTTCTCGTGGTCGTCCGGGGCGGCGTGGCGAGGCTTCAAGGCGGCGCGCGGGCGGGTGTGGAGCAGCGCGGCGTTGGGCGAAGGCCCCGGGGCGGCCAGGCGTTGTGGCGCGCGTGCATCTCAGATCTGGCGCGCGGCGACGCGGTTCGGCGGGTGTGCGCGGCGGCGCGGCTCTGTGGCTATTGGTGAGTGCGTGCGGCGTCCTCCTGCCGCGCGGACGACAGGGTGCACCAGCACTCGAGGGGTGGTGGCCTCGGCTGTCCTGTAGGCGTGGCACGCGGATCTGGCGTCTTCGGTCGTCGAGTGCAGGCTACGGCTGGGCTCCGTGGTGGCCCCCAGCCTCAGGTGGCGCTCCCTGCTTGCTTGCTGGCATGGTGCTCGGCTGGGCTCAACAGCGATAGCTACGTCCGATGGCTCTGCTGCTGGTATGTTGTGGCGGATCTGGCTTGGCGGCTGCTTTTTGGCCGTCGGTGGCCTCCGCGAGGTGTGGCTGGCTGCTCCGCGCCTCTCCGTCAACAGGCAGTCCTTGGTTGGTGGTCTTGACAACGCCGGTGTGGGCCGCTGAGGGTGTGGTTGGAAGTAGTCCTGGCCATCTCAGGGGCCCGGCCCTGTCGGCCCACCCAGGCCCGGCCCTAAAATCCAGGGCCTAGGCCCGATGGGCTTGCCCGTGGGCCGGGCTTGGGCCTGAGTTTTGAGCCCACCAGCAGGGCCTGAACGGGCTTGGGCTTGGCATGTTGGCATTTTAAGGAAGAGGCCCGGCCCACGGCCCTAAGCCTTAAGGGCTTTTCAGGGCTTTTTACTAGATGGGCCGGGCTTGGGCTTGAAAAGTAGGCCTGATGGTAGGGCCTGGGAGGGCCTGGGCCTTAGTTTTCTGCCGTGGGCTTTTTCAAGCCCGGCCCGGCCCGGCCCATGGCCAGATATAGTTGGAAGCTCTGGTGAAAACCATGTGTCGGCCTACGGCCTATGACCAATGATGGCGACGTCTGTGGGCGTCGTGGACCTTCTTGGAGGCATCACTGTTTTGCTTCCTCACCCCACACGCACAGGCCGGTTGTTGCAACTCTGGGGAAACTCTAGATCTGTATGATCAAACGAAGGCGACACCTTGGTGTCGTATCCCCTCTTGAGGGTTTTGTCTTTGGAGCAAGGTATTGGCAAGATGGACCGGTGGAAGATAGTGGTGTTGGTGTCAAGGTTTTTGTGGCAACGATGGCGATGGTGAGTGACGTCAGAGGCGTGACAATGGTTGCGGTAGTCGGCTCTTCCACGTGTTCGTGTGATTACCTCGAGTTGTTTTGTTGCAGTGGAGTCGGAGCTGTGACGGTGGGGCCCCTGTGGCAAAGATGACATGCATCAAGTGGTCTGTTCGGTGGTCTTCCATGGCGCCAACCGTGCGTGGTTCTCCTTCGGAGCTCTCCATCGGAGTCGGAGTTGCGCTGCCTTTGATGCGGATGGCTGGGTCTGGCACGAGCCTTATTGGGTTTCCACACAGCCTCTACGGTGAGGGCTGAGTCAAGATTATCTTCGGCGAAGTCGGGGTCGCTTGCTTGAAGACTAGGGAGGTCGACGACGCCCGTTGGGGAGAAGAGATGACGATGACGCCAGAGTATATCTTGATAAGGTCCTCTTTGTTGAGGTGTGGGTGGATTATTTTGGGTGTGCCGCTCGACGGTTTGTAACGGTTTTAGCCCGGTTTTCCGTTAATTAACCAGACAACTCTCTTCTGCTTAATTAAAAGATGAGGAAAAACTTTGCCTTCGTTTCAAAGAAAAACCACATCTGGGTAGATATGGGAAGGCTCGACGTGTTCGTCACGTGGATCTGACAGACTGGACCCAAGCCAAATTGACTTACTCCACCAAAATCGACTGTCCTCTCACGTCTGTCCTCCAGTTCTTGTGTTCGGGTCGTCACCGCCATCAACCCTTGCCGCCCGTCCACGTCGCTGCCCGCATTTGAGCTATTGTAGATGTTGTCGCCGAGTACCCCGTCCCCCACCACCAGCATGAATGATGCCTCGGTGTCGTCCGTGGGAGCCAGTTGCAAGGCGGAGAACGTTGCCCAAAGGGAGCGACGAAGGAACCAAGGTGAGCGAGAAGCTACAAACAAGGAGGTGGTCAACGTCGACATGGGTGCTTCCGCTCCGGTCGTGACTGACGTCGTGACCGTCCCGCCGCCAAGAAGGAAGGTGCTAGTCACCCCGAACGCGACCTAGTTCATTCGCTGGACGATTGGCTGGGGATTCCGAATGGCTAGAAGCAATAGGAAGTGACGAAGATGGTGTATGACTCGCCACAACTCCAATGGGCGAGGACAGCTCCGAGAACCGTTGGCTCCGGGTCTGCCCAGGTCTGCTCATCGAAATGGCTGAGCAAGACATGGCACAATTTGCTGCCCCTCCTTTTTTTGATTTGACTGTTTGTTCCATATGCCACTGAATCAATTTATGGATACATATGACATTAGGAATGCATATTCCAATGATCCTTTTTTGCATACATCATAAGTGATCATGATCATGTTAGGAGGTTATCACGACAGACATGATCAATGACGGTCAAGAGCCTATGCATTATGACTTGGGGGGTATCAACTCTCGTACATATGATGTAGGGCAAACATTGGCCACTCATAACAAAAAAAAAGATACCCAAGGTAATAAGTCCGACATTCTCAATCAAGGAGGATGTCCTCATCATATGGTGTTGGCTACAAACATTGACCCTATATATGGACCAAGCAAAAGGGCAACAAGTATTTGCAGAAGATCCACACGCATTACCATACATACGAGGGATATCCCGACAACTTTGTTGGGCATCCGACGATCGTCACGACATGGTGAGGTACTCCGGCCAAAATCGATCTGTGCCTGCTATGTGTTCGTCAGAATTCCACTAAGTTTTTTCCTCTTTTGTTATTTGTTGTGAGCCAAGGCTTGTTCATGATGGAATATGTCCAGTGTGTAGATGAGTTGGTGTGATCCTCCTCCGAAGAGAAATATGAGTTTGATGAAGATGATGGCATTGCCATGATCATGTTGATCGACATGGAGAAGAACAAGCGGCCGAAACATGGTGCTTCCATTATTGATCGTGAGGTGATTCGTAGGAGCCGGCTACACAGGCACAATAAGCTCATACTTGATTACTTCTGTGCAAATCTAGTGTATCTAGAGTGATACTTTTGATGTAGGTTCATAATGGCTCCGGATTTGTTTCTCCACATTGCCAACTCTGTCAAAGAGCATGATCAATTCTTCGTGCAGAGGAGAAGTTGTACAAGAGATCTTGGACACATCAGTATCCTTATGGTGACTATGGCACTGCATGATGCCATATGGTATTCTTGCAGATTTGATTGATGATCATCTGGAAACGGGAGAGAGCACTTCCATCAAGTGTGTGAAGCAATTTGTGAAGGCGTTGGTTGAAGTCTTTAGGCCACAGTATTTGAGAGCACCCAATGCTCAAGACACTCAGAGGCTTTTGTAGATGAACAAAGCACAAGGGTTTTCAGGGATGATCAACTCAGTTGATTGCATGCACTAGAGGTGGACGAACTGCTCTCTGGCATGACATGGACAGTTCATCGACCATGTGAAGGATCCCAACATCATTCTTGAAGCCATTGCAGATCATGAGATATGGTTTTGGCATGCCTATTTTGGAATGCCTGGAGCTTGCAATGACATCAATGTGCTCCACCGATCACCACTCTTTGCACGGTTAGCCAATGGGGAATCACCACAGGTGGAGTTTTAAGCAAATGGCTGCACATACAACATGAGCTACTATCTAGCGGATGAGATGTACCCAAAGGGGGCAACCTTTGTGAAGTCAATTCTTATGGTGACTATGGCACTGCATGATGCCATATGGTATTCTTGCAGATTTGATTGATGATCATCTGGAAACGGGAGAGAGCACTTCCATCAAGTGTGTGAAGCAATTTGTGAAGGCGTTGGTTGAAGTCTTTAGGCCACAGTATTTGAGAGCACCCAATGCTCAGGACACTCAGAGGCTTTTGTAGATGAACAAAGCACAAGGGTTTTCAGGGATGATCAACTCAGTTGATTGCATGCACTAGAGGTGGACGAACTGCTCTCTGGCATGACAGGGACGGTTCATCGACCATGTGAAGGATCCCGACATCATTCTTGAAGCCATTGTAGATCATGAGGTATGGTTTTGGCATGCCTATTTTGGAATGCCTGGAGCTTGCAATGACATCAATGTGCTCCACCGATCACCACTCTTTGCACGGTTAGCCAATGGGGAATCACCACAGGTGGAATTTTAAGCAAATGGCTGCACATACAACATGAGCTACTATCTAGCGGATGAGATGTACCCAAAGGGGGCAACCTTTGTGAAGTCAATTCCCAGCCCCCCCCCCCCCCCCCAAGGAATAAACAACTTGGTTTCCATAATGCTCAACTAGCTGCTTGGAAGGATGTGGAGAGAGCATTTGGGATTTTGCAAGCCCAGTTTACTACTGTGCGAGGACCAACTCGGTTTTGGGACCAAGAAATCCTTTGGTAAATCATGACTGACGCCGTGAACTTGCACAATATGATCAACGAGCATGAACATAGCCAAAATTTGGATTGCGCTTCTACTATGAATTCGTGCGATGGATGGTGCATCAACGTAGCAGAGAAGAACACATCCCACACGTTCTTCAAGTTCAGCATGTAATTCGAGATACGGATATTAAAGTTTTCAACAAGTCAAGGAGTGGTGGACATGGAATGGGCAACAAGACCACTTGTTCTATTCATATGTTCCACGTTATGTTCGATGCACTTTGTGTTGCGTTAGATGAACATTCGTGTTGCATTTGGAGTTGCGGATTGATGAACTATGTAGTAATTAAGTAATATTTGGACTTTATTTGTTTCAGATTTATTTGACATGAGTATGATATTATTTGGAATATTATATATCTACAAATATGTGTGATAGAAGTAGAAGCTGAAATCTAGATATTCAGTTTTTAGGTCCACTATAAAAACAGAAAAAAGAATTGGCTACCTAAATCTTCTCTCTCCACTCCTAAAACTGGATTTAGGTGGCCATTGTTTTTGTGAGCATCTTGGAGATGCTCTAACATCTCTAAACGTACAATTCCATCGACGTGGTCCGCACATGGTAATGCACTGGTGCAGTGCAACTGCCAATCAAGTAAACTCTACAGCGCCTGCTCCCATTTCCTTGTCAGCTAGGACGCAGCCGGCTGAACTCTCCTTCGTTGGTGCCAGAGCTGGAATTGAACTTGCTGTCCACCGGCGTGGTCATCCGAGACCGCCGCTTGGTGGCGACGAGGTGGGGGTTCTCCTCTTCATCCATGGCCAAGAGCTCATACATGTCACCGCTGCGGAAGACCGGGTGCACGTATGCGCCCTTGAGGTACTCTCTCAGGTTCAGCGTCGGGTCGTTTGCCCGTTGCAGCGTGTCCTTCACCATGGCCTCCTGCAAACATCAAATGCTGCTCTCGCTTAACATTGGAGACGATGTGAACATCATCTGCAGTTATGTATGGAGAAGAGATCAAGAGAATGCGTTTTGATCCTGCCTGCAAGGGGAATTTTATGTATGCCGGCTCGAACCGGCCCTTGCAGACGTAGTGGAACCATATGGTCAGGACAGGAAGAGGAAGAAGAGCGACAGTGGACTGCTCTGCTTCCTGTGTGCTCAGCAGTCCTATCAGCAGGATCTGTGATATGACTAACGCGGTGACGATTCGTCCATGTACGTCTGGCCAGAATTGCGCGCCGCTCTCATATTGCTGGTTATAGACATTGATGATCTTGCAACAAAAGAAACATACCAAGGATTAGTATTTTTGGTGCATTATACTGTGATGAAGCAGAAATTTGTGATCTATGCCAATGTGGATGTCCACAAGAAAAATTTGAAGCTGAAAGAACACAAAGATAGATCACTTGAACTGGAGGACAGATGTATACCTGGTGTCTGAAAACAAGATAGGCCAAGCCGAAGAAGACTATGATGAAAGGAAGAATGATGGGTGTCACAACAGCATATACAAGCCCTAGGAGGAAGTAGAGCTGAATCCGCGGCTCGGTGCTGCCAAACTCCAAGCTCCCAGGGTCCATGGCCTGCTCGCGATCCTGCTCGGTTCTGACCAGGAATGTGTTCTTTATGTGGAACATGATCAACGGCTTCAACCTAAGAACTTCTGCGGCAATGCCTGCCCATCCATCCACCATAATGTAGGTGATGAAAAAAGTCGCTTTCATGGGAATGGATTCTCCAATGGTCTCTGGAATTCTTTTTCAAAACAAAAGTAAACGAGTTTTTTTATGTGGTAGTATAAATATAATTGAACCCTTGTTATTATATCCAAGTGCAAAATTTGGCTTACTTGTTAGTGGACTGATGGATAAAACTGTTAAGCTGCTGGAACGCTGTTCCAGCTACTACACTTCCCAAGAATACGTTGACGAAAATAAACAGGAAGTATTTTGATGCTGTCCTCCTCTCCAATCCAGAGAGTGATACGTGGCCTTCAATCTTGCTCATGGCCATGAGAATTGTTGGCAGAAATATAAGGAAGATTTTCAATGCGATTCCTGGCAAGAAACCTTGTATGACTGACCTTGGACCATTTCTGCAGGAAATTGCATTGACCATGAAAATTACATCCAGCAACGCAGTACCTTATAAACAAATCAGTATAATGTGGCTGACTTTTTATGTAATTCAAGGTCTATTAAATTCAACAGATTTTTTTTTTCTTCTCTTTGATTATTCAGCAAGGAGAATCGTTAATCAAAATATGGGGAAAAGTGAGCTCACAAATGCCTTTCCCTTTTGTTTTTCACAATTGAACCGTGAAACAAGGAGCGGTTACACTCACCTCTCTATTATAGGTTTCAAGAAAGGAAGCACCCGCTCAATATCGTCTAGATTGGCCACGGATTGGACGAGCGCAATTGGGACCATGAAGAAAAATGTCAGGAAAAAGAGCGCAACTGCCATGATAAGCCTCCTGATCGAGAGCTCGACAAAAGGGATGGCGAGATTAGGCCAGTAAACATCCCGAGGTTCCGGAGCCCACTCAGTCAACCACACCGTTGGGTTACTGGTCTGCTGTGTTTGTGCACAAACAGCAGCCCCCCACTGACTATTGAAAGACACAAATGCTGCTGGCATTATAGCCTTAGGATCACTAATCACCTTCTGCCTCTCCTCATCCTCCTGCAATTAACAGGTAACATGTTGTTAATACTGCTGCTCAGCGTTTAGGAGGAACTATGCAGTACAACGAAAGAAGACATTGGTGCTGCTTGATGACATTATCAAGACGATGACTGACACCTGTTTACATAGCTCCTCGATTGTTGTCTTGTAGTGTTGTAATGCATCCACCTTTTCCCCCCAAAGACCCCACAGTCCTGTCTACAAGACAAGTACGTAATTGAGCCATACCACTTGCAGATTAGAGCATATACTGAAATAGCTTTGTGAGGAATCGATCTTAGGTGCATGATTTGCAAAGGAGGAAGAAGATTACCTTAATAATCAGCTCCTTTTCAGGGTTCTTAGCGTGCTGGTTTTCGTAGTAGACCAGCCAGTTTTGCAAGCCTTTCTTCTTCTCAACCAAACTGGCAAGGGTGTTTGCGTTGTATACAACCTATTGATCAGTTACATACCCCGAATGAGAAACAGATTTGTACCATTAACAGAGAAAAGAAAGATAAAGGCATATGGGCTTCACTTGGAAAGTAAACAAATAATTAGAAAGCTTCCATTTCAGTTGAAGAGTAAATAACAACTGAAAAACAAAGTAACTTGATGCTCGGTTGAATTTCATGGTTTAAAATCATATCAGTAGTATTCACCATACCGATACCGCGTTTCACAGAAGATAGGAAAAGAGTAAAACCTGGTGGCTGAGATAATGTTCGCGATGATTCACAGCAAAGAAGTGCTCAACATGCTCACCAACTGTTTCGTCTGGGTCAGCTGGTATATTTCTCACAAGTACCTGAAAATAAGGCAGAAAATGAGGTATGAGCCAAGGAAACTCTACACACTACATTCAGTTTGGGAAATTCTACACACACACACACACACACACATTGTCCCTCCTAATTCGTCCCGGTCCCGGATTCTATCCCCTAGCTGGGGCTGACCACAACCGTGTATTTTCTTTTTGCTTAATATATTTCATTCAGATCTAGCGAGGTCCATAACACATCAATTAAACTTGCATGGATAAGATATCTTACCGTGAATTGGTCGGGTCGACGATTTTGATTGGCAAGAAAGTGCAATCTCATAGTTGTTATAACCTTATATTCATGATACAACACGTAGAATGTCCAAAAGGTAAACACATAGGCCATTCCAATGTGTACCCAAAACCTATGAAAATATATAACAGTTTCAGTAGAATAGGTATGAAGCAAAGTGAAGTGACACGAGGAGATTAGAAGGACAGCATCTATGCATCTATAGCTAATATAATCAGGCAGGCGCTTGAGGAACGATAAATTCTGTAATTGTCAGGATATCGGACGGAGTAAACAGAAGTAATACCTTTTTGAACCTTGACCAAGATTCGATATTGAAAGCTTGTCAATTTGATCATAACTTAGACCCTCTTCATCATCTCCCAAAGTTGCACTGGTCCAATTGACAGGAACTAGGACAGCAAATGCCAACACAGTAATTGGCACAAATATTTTTAAACTGCAAATCAAAACAGCAATGCACCATCAGTAGGCATAATGTGTTTTGGTTACAAACACAGTGATCCACATGTCCATCTGTTAACATCACAAAATAGGCATTTACGAACTCGACTTCCTGATTCTGGAACTCCGAAGACATGAAGTGTAAGCAACTACTATAATACTGTGGTGTGAGAATTGAGATACACTGATATCATGCTCACCCGAGAAGATAGATGCGCACATATACCGCGGAGTCTAGTCCTGCATGCTCAATTAACTCAGGCTCTGGCATTTTAAGCGCGGCGGGCATCCAATTGAGAAACCGAAGATATGTTGACACATCGGCATTCACAAATTTTGACAAGACATTTCCGATGTGCCTTGGGCTGCTTCTTGTCCCTTTAAGGTACCATTTTGGAAAGTATACCCGATCATTAATAGGCTGTATCCTAACAACTGCGAACACGAGAAGAAAACCCACTGCGGATAATATGTTTATTCCCGCGGCAACACCAATGTCGTTGAGGGAGCCCATGTCCCTCTAGAGAGACTCACTCCAGAACAAGCGTCACCGAGAAGTAGCCTAACGGTTTAGACAAAATATCTACATAGAAAGAAAAGAAAGATGGTAAGAAAATTGTCAAGTAGAATCAAAATAATACTAGATTGGTAAGAATGAAAGTAGCTAGGTATGATCATTAGCATTAGAAACTGAGCTTTCCCAGCAGATTATGCGTGGAAAATTGAAGTGACCAGAAAACAAATGTTGGACAGCAGCTTAGATGGCTTACTCCGATGATGTACTCCTGCAAATTCTGACGACCAATGTAGCAAAAATCTGTCTTAATCTTGCACTCTTGCAATCTAAACCTCTGGAGTTCTATTGCAATAAAGTCAACATCCACAATTTCCCATATAACCTATCTTCTTGGTCTCAACTAAAGCTAGCGGATACGCTCAGGTGACCCCGATCGTACAGGCAGGAAACAGGAGCTATAAATTAACATGACGTACCGCGCACGGTTATCGCCGACGTTGCCGCCACTCGACCAGGCAGTGGCCGAGCGCCGCCGCTTGAACGGTCACTGCCGTGCCGCCATTGATGTCGTCGTCGAGGAAACGCAGGAGTAGGGTGCACGAGAGGGAGGCGGCGCCGGGTGCACGGCCGGCCGCCTTGAGAGGAGCTGGAGCAGGGGGAGGGGGGCGCTGGTAAAGTGAAAACAATAACAAGAGAGATTACAACGCCAACGCCTTTGCCGGTTTTGTTGCTAGTCTATCTATCAGAACGGGGACGATCAGAACGAGGACGGCGACGGGCCGGCACGACGCGTTCGCCTTGGTCTCGGCGGAAATAACGACGTGAGGAGGGATGACCGTTCTCCAACGGCCTGCCACTGGTGTTTCTTTTTTCAAAAAAATAGAACTTTGCTATATGGATACAGCTAGAATAACTACTGAGAGTGGCCATTGGTGGACCAGGGACCACCGATTTTTTGGCATGGAACCACACTTTTCTTGTTTGAGTCGGAATCGTTGCATTTTATTCAAATGCAGCAAACTCCGAGTCTACCACCGAAACAATACTTGTGGGTGACACCTGAAAAGTTTTACATGATGCCAAAAATGTGTGCTACGCAATTAGCCTTACGTCGCACCAGCCCATTTTAAACTCGTCAAAAGTTTGAAGCACTGTTTTGATCTCCTGCACCACGTGACCCAAAGCTGAGAGGTCCTTGTTCTGTTCCGAGATCTTTCGCGTCGCCGCTTGGGAGTCTGATTCAAGGAAAACATTATGCACATTCATCTCTTTAGCCAGCCAAAGGCTCGATGACTCGAATAATGCCTTTTTGCAGGATTACAATAATGCTTTTGTGGTATGCTTCTTCTTCGTAATTTGCATTTGGATATAGCATTTTCACATATGTAAGGAACTAATGATAACGGCATTCTACCAGAGCTACACCCATAGCCTCCGCCGACGGTATGTTTTCAATTTTATCGAAGGAGCGCCTCTCGTCAAAAGATCTAGACACCCATAATGTGATCACGTGGCATCAGAGCTCAAGGTTACTCAGTGAGATTTTTCAGTTTTCCATAGTTTATATTGCATAAGTTTTTCAATGTCTATCATCCACAAAAAAGCGAAAAAGGTAGACCATAACGTCCAAACTAGTTTGATCCGTTGCAGTATGTCTGTCCGGCGCATTATATCATTGCTGGTCATCAAGAATACTATCAAGAGCTACAAATTGGTGTTACTCGTTGCGGTTTTGAAGGGGGTGGCGAGGCTATGATGGCTAAGATTTGTTTGGTGATTAAATCGAATTCCAGACCATTATAGATTAAAAAGAGTATGATATTATCACACATTTATTCTGTCGTACTTTGTTTTGCCATGAAAATTTGGGGAGCTTTATTGATTTAACAAGGTCCTACTAGTCGGGCATTTCTGGAGCTAGCATTCAGAAACCGACAAGGAACACACATGCTTGGCAGTTGGCACATAGGTCCGCCAAACTATTAACATCCCGCAGGACACGTTTAACAGAAAAGGAAATGAAACTTGACGTTTTCTCCGGATAGACGCTACAATGGAACGAGAATTGTTGCGAGAAAATCAGAGGTTAACAACCTCTAAGCAGTCCACTTCCATCACCACATGCGAGAAGCCCCGGAGTTGCGCAAAAATAACAGTCTCCCATAGAGCCATTGCTCCAACAAGCAGCAGATCAGTGACCCCGATGAAGGGTTTTCTCCAGGCTCCCATGAAGGCCAGGTGACATCGAGCCACACCACCACCTCCTCCCATGTGACCTTCATTGTTGCTGGCCCTAACAGTGTTGATTTTTACCCATCCAACGTCACACACCTCCAACATTGATCATCAGGGATGTTGTGTTTATGTGTAGGCATATCAAGCAGTAGCAGCAGATCATCCATGACTTTCTTCACCGAACTAGTAAGCTTGCACGTGCAACGCACGTCTGAACTCCATCACATAATTATTAAAACAGTTGTATGGTTTTATATAGATTTTCATCTGCAAATTTTTCACTGAAAATAATGTTTGTTTGGGTGGAAAAAAAATCAAATCACATGGACAAATGAAGGTGTAAATAATATTAAAGATCAATGGAAATCTCTACTGAACATTGGTAGTCTCATATGCTTCCCATTGAACATCATACATTCTGTGAATTACCACTGCCCTAGGCAATCCACAATCCAGCTGTCTTGATTGTGAAGATCTGATATTGCTCAGTTCATTCTCATATACATCCTAATATACATCTGCAGAATCACGAAGTAAAAGCAGAGAGAAAGATTATACCGAATCTGGCGACCCTAATCAGATAGAGACATGAGAGAACAACTAAAAAAGACAATGAAAGATTTTAATGAATAAAATGTTATGCTTACATATCAATCCATGAGAGATAACTATATTTTTGCAAATTTTCATTACAACATTGTCGAATGTGTGATCAACAAAGACAAACTACAGTAGGCTTGTATCATGCTTTATGATTTAACAGAGGCAGTCAACAGAGCCGAACTAATGGAGATAATTCATCTAGGTAGCTATAGGATGCATTATGATTTAATTCACCCCCAAACATGCTTCCTATTAACTCCAAAATCTGATATTGAAATGACACAGTATTTGTCCTATCAGAATTTTTTTAGACAGAGGACCATCACATTCTGAAACTGTATACTCATGCTCAACTTTTTCCAGCACAAAGACTAAGTTGTATGTGTTGAAAAGTATCAATAGGATAAAGCATGTACCTGTACTAACCTTGACAACATCAATGGCCTTGTCATTCCTTCAGAACAACCATAATGAAACTATTCTTGTCTTCTCTTTCAAATTGAAAGAGATAATATACATGAACAAAGCTTATTTCTGAAGATACATTGTTGCTAACACCCAGAGAGGTTATGGTCCAGATTGAGTCGAGCTGCACTGGGTCGGTGGCTGGACAATGGTGGAGTTTCGGTTGCAGTGATGTGGCCATCGTGGTAGAGGCGAACCTCTGTGCTAAAATGCATTATAATGTCAGGTTAGAATCGAGGATTCTAGCAGATAAAGAAGGGATGGAGAGGGAGAGAGATGTCAGGTCGCTACCTTCTAGGTACCGATGGATGGAGCTGCCCGTTCTGAGGAGATAGGGTGGAGGAGGGCGGAGCTGGCAGCAAGGAGCACACGTCTGGCCTCATTCGCCGGCTCTACACAGGAATGGTTACTTAGCAAGGTTCACAAAGAAAGAATATAGAGCAAGAACAAAATCTGCTACTTACATAATGTAACACGAATCCTCTTTTATATGCATATATATAGTAGCAACCTGCCACATGTTAATATTTTGACAGAGGCTCCAACTTTGTCAGTGGTATTCTCCTCGAAAATAACCTGCAAGTCAAACAACTGCTTATGCAAGTAGCATATACTCCCTATGTCTCATAATATAAGAGCGCTTTTAACACTACATTAGTGTCAAAAACGCTCTTATATTATGGGACAGAGGGAGTAGTTCCTTTCTTTCCAGAAGCTGGAATCACAATGTGCATCAGTTGGTACAATTCTCAATGATTACCTTGACAGTGTTCATAAATGTCTGTATTGATGTTTCGATGAGGCGTTAGATATATGTTAATTCAGATAAGCAGTACCACCAACCTTTACCGAAATTCAGAGAAGCATGTACTGAATATTCATCGAATCATTTGTATAGTTGACTCATTGTATCTTTTCTCTCGGGTATAACATCTTCCATGACCAAGCTTTAGCAATGCAAATAACAGAGCAATGCCACCATGCAAGAGAAAGACACCTGAATGTTCAAATAAAATGAGGATTGCTCCTGTTGATGCATGATCATAATTACATTTGCATTGACATTAAAGTTGAGGAACAAATGCTATATCGTTGATCCAAGAGATGCTAGCTAAAAGTAAATATTTCGCAGTATTACACCTAAAGTTTAACGTGCAGATGCAAGAATCTCTATCTAATATTAGCCTCCCCACATTAATGTGACGCGGTTGCCTTTTCCCATCTCTGTATATAATTTTTCATACAATCTAGCTTGCAAAACAGGTGCAAGGAACAGACTGTTTCTGTGCAATAATATTAGAAAACCTTAACCATGGCGGACATATATAAATATGTGATGAGCATTAAAATGGGAAGACAAAAAAAGGTAGTAAATTCCATGGACAAATTAACCTTTCTTCCCGTCAGTGTTGAGACATGGTCCGGTTTTGCAAATTCTCCCAATAATAAGTGAAAGTGAAGCAGACTACAATATATAGGGTCCACAAATCATGGCTTCTACTCCGATTGAAATATTAATTCAATTTTCCTTCATGTACATATATTACACCGCATATATCAATGCCTAAGGGAACCACTTCACCTGAGTGAAGCTTCAATTTTAAAAAGTGAAGTTCTCGATGTCCTACAAAAACAAATCTTATCAAACAAATCAAACAAGCTCAATGGGCTAATAACAGAAGTCCTACAAATCAAAGACACCAACCCTTAAAAACTCAATTGTACCAAATATCCGAAGAATTTGCTAGCTTAGCAGTCAAGACCAAGCTATCAACATTTAACTGCAGTTGGCAAACAATATAGACTATATATCTAGTTCACTAAAATGACCATGCATCCAGCGTTGTCAGTTATTTACATCAAAATTTCATAATTCTCTGCCATGCATATACACAATTAGAAGGATGGAAAAACTCAAAACAGATTATGAAGCATCTCTTGCATCAAATTGCAAGTAATTAAGCACTCTGGATGGACCCGGACGGCGGCGAGATCATTGCTCTGTCCATCTATGAACCAGGCCTACGTACCTCAAGGGTGTCTCTTACTCTATCCATCTCAGAGCGGCTTTAGGCGGGCACTAACATTGATTATGTAATTTCCTCATGATAAAAGAACATTATTCTGGAATTTAATATGTCATCACTTTTTTTTGAGCTGTTAGAGCACCCGGGAGAAAAAGCTTTCAAAATGGTGGGCATTCAGTTGTAGTTCTTTTTCATGCAGATAGGCCTTCCAACTTTCCAAGAATCTTACTCTGGATTAATTACATAACATACAGAAGCAGAGTCATGTTGCTGGTCTATTGAGCATAAAATTAAACTTTGTATAAAAGCAGGGCTGTTAAGCCTATTATTCTCAACAAGATTACCTTCGTAGAACTATTACACACGATCGAATTTTACGCAGTAGAACAGTGTCTAATTTCAAGCATATTGAAGTACAGTTATAGGTATTCGTTTAGTGAATATAGTGACACCATTGTTTGGTTTCAAGCTTGGGAGTTACAGTGCATATAATCTCTCACCTGAGAAGCCATCACCGAGAGGCCTACCCATTCACAGCTCAAATTTTGACAGATTCATGAATTGCTTAAATTTGTCAAATTTCCCAGTTAGGTCACCTGGGAGGCCGGGAATCCTGAAGATTAAAGATTATTAAACCATCACAAGTCAAATAGCAGATAAATGGGAAATAAGAAAATATAGAAGTACATCAGCAGTGATTGCAGCTTCTAGTATATCAAGAAAAATACGATGGTCATCAGGTCACAATACATTTAAGGTCATACAGTTTGAAGAATCTAACTGGGACTTGGAAGAATTCAGCAAACTATTATTATGAGCCAACAATTCCGTTTCAAAACATAACTGCTGAGATATATGATACTGAAAATTCCTTTCTTCAGATATCTTTCATATTTAAACTCGAAATATCTAGAAAATGAGAGCTTTGGCCTTCTTGTGATAACATGAAAGTAGCAGCTAGCAGCCATACTGCAACTCCATATTTTAGACGCTTTCAATGAATTTTTCATAAGACATGCAAGGACCGCTCACAGTTTTGGCGGCAATGTGAGCAAAGCAAGTCAGCAAGCATATAATGATTTCCAGGCTGAGAAGAGTGTAGATAGACCTGCAATATTCTTATATACGACCCTTGACCACTTATCCGCTTGTCAAACAAACCATATACTAAAAGCTCAAATATAGATCATGAAAATGTTGCGATAATTCTGAACTTTGCAGTTCACAGAACACTATTAGTAGAAAGTAAGTAGTATTGTTCTGTGAGTTTAGTGAAACGGAAGCATGATTAGCATATCAAAATACCGTATTAGCCGACCATTGTATCTGGGAGAAGGACGGCGACGAGGTCTCACGTGGTCATCCATGATCGCAGTGGATGTAAATCGCGTGGTGGTTGGTAATGAACTGGGGCGATATGGATGCACCCGATGGACGTTTTGAGCACAATACTTGATATAATAGCCTTGATCTTTGCGACCCCTCTCCAAAGCTGCCTTTCTATCCTGAAATCTTCGGAAAAAATCAAAATCAAAATCCGAGACAGATGGTAGCCGGTGAGGGGAACTGACCACGTGCTGCTGAAGTAAGCCTCTGCTTTTCATGTTCCGAGAGGTCGAATTTCACGCCGGTTCTAGTTATACTTGCCAGCCTAAAACTATTTGGTCACATATGGACATGAAGTCAAACTGATTGTCCGGGAGCTAAGTAGTTCAACACTTTTTCACTGCTAAATAGTTGAATAGCTAAGGGATATGTATATCTTATACTGTTGTAAAAGTAGTTCAGTGATGGCCTTGTGTTCCTGTTTCTTTCTGAAATATCTGTGCATGTCCAAGTCGCCAGAGCCAAAGGGAAAAACGAAAAGGAATCAAAACGCAGTCAGTTTGAGTGGTACCGACAATAGTCTGGCACATCAAATTCACTACTTTTTTGGCAAATTGATTCACTACATTGATATATCCACAAAGTACAGAATTTGCAAATACAGGTATACTACTAACTTCTACAATTCCGTCACAACAAACTGTTGAACCAATATGCATACAATGTTCCTCGTACCATGGAGGGGAGCACGCCTGGTCGCGGGCATCGTCAGACTTGAAGTCATAGGAGAGGACGTCGGAGCAGCGCTCCCTGCCATGGTTGTGGTGGTCGTTGAGGAACAGCTCCGGCGGCCCGCGGCTCCCGTGGCGAAGGGGGCGCGGCAGGCGGCTCCGTCAAGCTGAGCGGTGGGGGGCGAAGGGAGGCTCCCGCGGCGAAGGTGGCGGCTCCCGCGGGGCGGGGCGAAGGGCGGCTCCCGCGGCGAAGGGGGCGGCTCCCGGGCGGGGCAAAGGGCGGCTCTGGCGGCGGCTGACGGCCGCGGGAGGAACGGCGAGGTGGCGAACTGCAGGCGGGGGAACTGCCCAGGCGGGAGGAGGAGGGGGGCGAGAGTCGTGCGTGCGTGCGTTGTTGGTAGATTTCTTTTTTAACAGCGGGGTAGGTTAGTGATCGGCTTAATGCATGGCTTGTTGTGTTAAACACGGGAGGATTATTAGCCATTAGATATTGTAGATGAACAGTTAAAATTGTTTGGATCTGCCCCTCTCTTCCTTTTATAGTGGTAGTAGATGAATAGGATCATACGAAACCTGATCATGTGTCCATCGGTTGCGGGCTGACCACATGGCATGCATGACCGTAATCAACTAAATCCGCGACACAATCTGTTCCAAACAGCAGGGGTTGTCAAACTGCATGTTGTCCGTATCTTCATTGATGGTGGGAGTTGCAATAATTTGGCTAGTAACTAGTTATTGGATGGCCACACCCACATCCAATAGTTTAACACCCGGTAAACTCAAGGTAACCAGAAGTGCATGCACGCATGCATTTTTCCATTGATGCCTATTTTGATTTTGTTTAATATAGTATGATGTTGTGCCATAGATGAACCAGCTGACATAAAAGAGCAACAATGATCACAATAGTGACAAATGGATCGTCTTACATTATGATACAGGTCAACTATTCTCACTAACCAACACTACTATAATGTGAAGATCGTACGCGCCGCTTATTTTGGATGACTATTGTACACTGGTGGGAGAAAGCCGTGTTGCCCAGGCTTGGCATATACAAACGCAGCCACACCACACCTAAACACTGTATCTGCTAGGAAACACAGCGCTACGTACAGAACCTAAAAAATGTTGAGAAATGACATTACTGTGATGATGCGCGGTCTGATTCGTGTCAGACGGTATCTGAAGGCGAAGGGACAATATCTACGATCCTTAGGATTCCTCGTTCTTCACCGGAGTCCATTGTGCGGCTTCTCTCTTCTTCCTGAGGAGAAACCCCAAGGCAAAACCAAGCAGCAATGCCAACATCACACTACCTCCAATTTCCAAGTATAATGGGGAAATCTTCAGCTTGGCGCTGGTTCCCGAGCTGAGCTTTGTTTGATTGACCGCCTCAGTAGCGCTAGCTTCAGTAGATGTTTGTCCAGAGAATATCTCCACCATGTCATGGACTTGTCCGTCGTGGTTCCCGACGTACATCAGTGTTAGCTTCTCCCTGGTAGTTACAAGTTTTGTGTACCCGAACTCACCACCACGGTACATGGAGATTCCAGGCTGTGGAAAGATGGGAACATCTGGATGATCACGCCTTGGTTGCCAGATCGGTTGCCAATCTTGTCCGGCCATCCCGATCACAACATGAACAGGGGCACCAGGGTATACGAAGCTTGATGATGTGTTTACACACTGTGAATTCTTCACGGGGCAGAACCTCTCATACCTATGGACATGTCCCCACAGGGCAAGGGTCACATTGTACATCACCAAAAGCGGTTCAAGATGCTGGATCATCTGCTGTCTCATGGCAGAATCCCTGGCTTCGTTGCTCGAGGTATACATGGGCCGGTGGCCCTGAAACACAACAAATGGGGTTCTACTTCGGTTCACCTTCTCCAGGTCAGCTTTTAGGAAATTGTGTTGGTCGCTGCCCTGAATGAAATTAGTTTCAGTCGACATGTACACAAAATGCACGACACCTGAATCAAAAGAGTAATAGAGATTCCGTGTGTCCGGAGCTCCATTGCCAGTAGGTAGAACAGAATTCCCAGGCATCCTGAACTTGACACTGTATGGTATTCCACATTCACCTCCACCATCCTTTCCATATGTAGACCACGAAGGTTTCCAAGGTTGTGAAGGCCAATCATACTCATGATTTCCTATGCAGACATGGTATGGAGTATTGGCTGCAATAGGCTCAATCTGGCTGAAGAAATGGTCCCACACCCAAGCATAGCCTCTGGCATAACTGATGTCCCCAATGTGCGAAATAAATGCAGGCTTATCTCCAAGGGCTTCAATATCACGGAGGATCCACTTCACCGTTGACAAGCTCTCATCTTGTGTGCGGATGTAGGTGTTATATGGTACATAAGTGCCCATATCACCGAAGAGAAAAGCAATGGTTTCATTGGCCTCACTGTCACGTGAAATAAAGCTGTATGTCTCGCTCCATCCTCCCGGGTCACTACCGACCTACCAAAAATAGCTTAGTTAGCTAAAGAGAAAATACATGCTGAACATGTAGATAAAATTGTTTGCTGCTGTTGGGCTAGCTTAGCTTGCCCCACAAGCCAGCTTGCTAGGCTTATGGCTCTAGACTATGTCTTCGACGGCCTTAATTTTTATGAGAGGACTGAGCATAGACGGTAAGCCGGAGAGATGCAACCGCTTATAATTTGCTTCACATCTTGTTTAATACAACATCATGTTCTGGAGATTTTTTGATCAAATGCGTAGGAAATGTCAAGAATTTTGTTTCATAAGATGGTATTGTTTGAATGAACTGTATGTGGTTCTTTCCATCACAACTCAAAAGGATGACATTTATATACTAGCTATTGCTCTTAAAGATTGTGATCAGACTCATACAGAACTTCACGTCATTAATTTTATCGTATTACTCCCTCCGTCCGAAAATACTTGTCATCAAAATGAATAAAAAGAAATGTATCTAGAACTAAAATACGTCTAGATACATCTTCTTTTATCCATTTCAATGACAAGTATTTCCGGACGGAGGGAGTATATATTAACAATCCTGATTTACTGTATCCCACTCTATATTGTGTTCGGAAACTTTGAGCATTATTTGGGTGTGTTCCCTTTTGGTACCGATGAAAACTGATGTGTTGGGCCGTATTTTTCTGAAAGTTTTGAGACATCCCTAGAACTCAGTATGCAATTCTGTAATGTGGTATGTTCTGAATATGTGTACTTAAGGTATGTTGATTGGAGGTTGTATGGCATTAATTTGTCAATGGTTACATTGATTTTGACTTTGACGCCAGTTCAGACGATCTACTAGTGAGGCCTAGGCTGTCCTTATACTCCCTCTGTATCAAAATATAAGACCTTTTTTGACACTATGACAGTGTCAAAAAACGTCTTATATTTTGGTACGGAGGGAGCACTTGTATCAAAATATAAGACCTTTTTGGCGAATATTTTCTATTATGAGTAATATTGATGTAGAATTATGTTTGAAGGGTCTGACTGTGGTTCATAGGTTCAGGGCCACCTTAGCTTCAAGGGTAGTTAAAATGGTGGAGCTGCTTTGCAATTACCTGTAAGTCTACATAGGTTGAACTATCTTCTGGAACTAGAAATATTCTCTAGCTCACACCCAGACTCAAATCCTATGCACATGAACATCAATCTCTAGATGCATCTGAGCTTCTAAGTCAGATTGATGGAGCTAAATTGCTATCACGATTGATAAAATTAGTTTTTTGCAGGTTCAATCTCTGGGTATTTTCTTGCGGGGAATTCAATCTCTGGTTTACCTTGTAAAAGTACCTCCTTCCGGGCTCCAACCCATTCATGAGGCCATCGAAGACGAAGCCCGGATCCCTCCACCCTACGCTGTCGTTCGCCGGCGCGTCGCACATGTGCTTCTGCTCGTACGTCCTCACCTCCGTGCCCACCTCCGTCCAGCCCTTCTCCCCCTCCTTCTCAAGCCCGTACCTGACGGCCCTCTTGCCGGCGTCCGCGCACACGAACATCACCCGCATCTCGTCGGCCCTATCGGCGAACGCGAGGTGCACCTGCTCGGGCCGCGCGGCCGAGCCCGCGAAAGCGACCTCGCCGGAGAGGGCGACGCGGTGGCGGCCGTGGGGGAGCGGGTTGCCGTCGTGGTCGACGTGGTGGTAGGAGTACTCTTTGGCGGGCCAGCGGAAGAGGCGGAACTGGTAGGGCGCCCGCAGGTTGGGGAGCCGTGGGAGGGTGAGCTCTCCGCGGCCGCTGCGCCAGGAGGCGGAGCCATTGAGGAAGATGTAGCCGAGAAAGTCGCGGTCGCTGGAGGACGGCGGGGAGTAGATCGCCACGTGGTCGAGGCCATCCGGGGACGGGAGGTCGGACCACCGGATCTTGATTTCTTGGTCGGATTGGGTGAGCTTCGCCGGGGTGGCCGTGAGGGTGGTCCCCGCGGCCTCGCCGGCGGCGAAGAAGAGGAGAAGAAGAACCGGGTTTTTGGGGTGCATTTTGCCGGGGACGCCGAGCGAAGCGCGGGGTGGACGTGGAGAAAGATGGTTACCCTTTGCTGGAAGGTGTGTGCGAGTCACTGACGATGTGGGACCCACCTTGGATTTTTTTTTATGAAACAGAAGTCCAACATGCGAAGCATCGCTCGATGGAATATTCCGTGCAAGACGTATAGCCTATCGATCAAGATTAGCACAAACTGTCCCTTAAAAAAACACAAACTAGAAGCAGTCACGTGCTTTGCTGCGCCCAAGGTTATTTTGTGTTGATCAGACATTTACAAAATATGCATGGTCATTGGTTAAAAAAAGAAAATGATCATGTGATATTACAACTCCAACCTTCCCATTCAAAAATTGAGCAACCAGAGCTAAACCAGCAAATGCCTATATCTGAATTTGGTGGAATATGTTATGTGGTAAACAAATCGAAATGTGGCTCACATGTACTCCCTCCGTTTCAAAAATAGATGACTCAATTTTGTACTAATATAGTATAAAGTTGAGTCATCTATTTTGGAACGGAGGGAGTATGAGGGAAGCATTTAAATTCAGCCATACCATGCAAAAACTTAACAATGAACTGAACATTTGAAGTCATTATTTCACGAAAATAATAATAATTTGTGCATCTAATGATACACACAAATTCATCTGAAGCTTGGCCTCCTTTAAAATACTCTCTTTGTAAAGAATATAAAATCGTTTCGATCACTATACGATATATTTTTTTATGGAGGAAGTACATCTAATAAGCTACGAAAGTACTCCCTCCGTTCCAAAATAGATGACCCAATTTTGTACTAAAGTTAGTATAAAATTGAGTCATCTATTTTGGAACGGAGGGAGTAAGTGCAGACTAAGATTCTTCTATATTTAATCACTAGAACCTCTTATCCATGTATAGACGCTCCATGAACGTTTTCTACCACGTAACTATGTCATGTGAAAGATAACACATGTCCACTTCTAAATGTGTACCAAAAAAGGACACGAAATAACATCTTGAATGGATCCTTCACGATACATAATGCTTTCCAGGCTAGCAAAACTCATGCATAAACACATTTAAGGTATTATCACTTGTTAGCTTTGATAATTTCATTGGAGGGCAGTGTATCTCAAGATAACCTTGGTTAATGAGATTGCTATCAGATAGCTGTATGTCAGGCATAACGTCTGGGTGACCAAATGAATTCATATAACAGAATGAGCAATATAAATGTAAATATATAACTAAATGTCCTATTGACATGCTAACACGTGGATGTTGAATTGCCGAAAAAGGCTTTCGCCCCGTTTTATATATAAAGCAATGACCAACAACACACCGGTACAAACACACGCCCCCACAACATACGCACACACCCAAGGCAAGATACAAAGGCGCTGAGCGTAGCGACACCACCCCAAGCACTACAAGAGAAGCCGGGGCCTCGACCGTGAACACACCACCGCGAAGAGATGAAGCCGCATACGACGAACCGTGGGCTTCAAGGCGGCGCCTTTAGAAAGAAAACGACACCGGAGCGCCGCCACCGCCCGACCCGAGGGTCAGAGTTTCCCCTGGAGCAACACGAGGGGCAATGATGACCGCGACAATGCCTTCAAGAAGGGAACGAGTTTCGCCGCCGCCGGTCTGTCCGAAGAAAGAACAGGTTTTCACCCCGGCCAAAATTCACCTCCACCGGACGCCACACCCCGGCGACCATGCCGCGCACAAGACCATGGTCACCGGGCAGCACCAATCCATGGGCTTTGCCCATGAGCACCACGACACCACCATCAGGGCCGCCACCCCGTCATCCAAGACCTTGACGCCACCTCACCCGCCACCCAACGCTACCCCAACCAAAGAGATGAGTGAAAAGGCCCTGCCTTTAGCACTCCTGAGCTGCCCCCAGTGCCGAGACCCACTAAGCCGGCCAAAACAGGCCTACATCAGCTCGTTCTGTTGCCGGGCGCGAGACGAGCTCGGTTCTGCTGCCGGGCGCGAGACGAGTTTGGTCCTGCTGCCAGGCGTGAGACGAGTCGATCCTGCTGCCTGGCGCGAGACGAGTCTGGTCCTGCTGCCGGGCGCGAGACGACCGATGGACCGCAACTGGGAGAGGGCCGACCCTTTGATGAAGGTAGTGTCCGAACGACGAGGAGAGGAATCGAAGGTCAACGGGGGCGCTCACCGACGGGTCGACACCAAAGAAGTCCGGCCGCCCCCATGAAACGACCCCGACCACCGCCGTGAGCCACCACCACACTATGGCAGCCCACATCCACGCCACCAATGGCATATCCGAGCCAGCGCCACCACCCTCGCCGCCAATGGCCGCCGCACGCAAGGATGGTCGAGGCCAACACCACCACTAGCACGAACCACCACCACCACCACCACGCCGCCGCCACCACCTACCACTGCAGGGCAGCCGTCCGCGGCCCAAGCCACCCATGGCCCGCACCGTCACAGAACCGAGCAAGCAAGCTCGCGGTCACCCGCCCGCCTGGATGCGCATCATCCACCGCCGTCGCCACGCCTCGCCACCACACCAGCAAGCCAGCCGACATGGCTAGGCGAGCACCACCAGCCTTGCCGCCCTCGGCCCGCGCCGCGGGAACTAGCAGCCTGCGCAGATCTGGATCCTGCCGCCGCCACCTGCAGCGCCGTACAAAACCCAGCATATGCACCGGCGACCACCAAGGAGCCCAAACACCGCCGTGCCGCGACGTCCGGCGCCCGCGTCGCGCCCAGGACGGAGGGGCTGCATCGCGCCAACCCTAGCCGGTGAGGGGACGAACTGGCCCCGCCGGCGCCGGCTCCGGTCGGGCTTTGCCCGACCGAGGCCCAGGACGGCAACGGAGGGGCGGGGGAGAGAGGAGGGGGGTGGCGGCACCGGATTTAGGGTTCCCCTCGGTCGCCACGCGGGGGCGACGCGGGAGGGGGAGGAGGGGGTTGTCAAAGTGACCTCCCGGACAGGTTTGCACGTTCTTGGTCCCGTGGATGTTGAATTCACAGCTGCGAAAAACACCATGTAGATATGCTTCTAAGTTTGGTGCTCCACAAGGGTGGCGCCAGCGGGCAACTTGTGAGCTTTTCGCGTTCCATGAGAAGAAGGTTCTCCCAGACATGAGCTGGCCGATTGGTCCGACTGTTAGAGGTAGGACTCCGCGTCCCTCACCGCTGCTGGCACCAAGAGAAGAAAGAGCATCACATCAAGGGCATAGGTGCGAAGAATTGTCGACATAAGGAGCAAGGGAGTGGCGAACTGACGAATGACGATGAATCTTTTTTGAGGGAAACTGGCTATGAATGATGGGTCCCAATTCGATTGTCAACCTTACATATATACTCTGGTGGCGTGGACCTGCTATTCGGCCGTCAATGAATGTTGGATCCTGATGTCGCTTGAACTAGGTCGGTATTTCCCAAAGAGGCAGGGATGATGCAACATAACTACGGTAGGTATTTCCCTCACTTATGAAACCAAGGTATCAATCCAGTAGGAGAACCAAGCAACACTATGTAAACGGTACCTGCACACGAAGAACAAATACTTCCAACCCGACGCTTATGAGGGGTGTCAATCCCTCTACGGGTAATGGCGCCAGAAATTGTCAAGTTGACGGGATAAAAATTGTGATAGATTGGATAAATAGATCTCGATAAAACGTGAAAGAAAAGATGCAAACAAAAAGTGCATCAAAGTATTTTCGGGTTTTTAGAATAATAGATCTGAAAAAAAGCGAATAAAAATAAATCTCAAAGCAAATATGATAAAGAATAGAACGGGGGGGGGGGGGGGGGTAGATTTCACTAGTGGCTTCTCTCGAGAAAATAACACACAGTGGGTAAACAAATTACTGTTGGGCAATTGATAGAAAATCTAATAGTTATGATGATATCCAAGGCAATGATCAATATATAGACATCACGTCCAAGATTAGTAGACTGACTCCTGCCTGCATCTACTACTATTACTCCACACATCGACCGCTATCCAGCATGCATCTAGTGTATTAAGTTTATGGAGAAACGGAGTAATGCAAGAAGAACGATGACATGATGTAGACGAGAACTATTCATGTAGGAATAGCCCCCATCTTGTTATCCTTAATAACAACGATACATGCGTGTCTTGCTGCCCCTTCTGTCACTCGGATCAAGCACCGTAAGATCAAACCCATCACAAAGCACCTCTTCCCATTGCAAGATAAATAGATCAAGTTGGCCAAACAAAACCCAAATATCAGAGAAGAAATACAAGGCTATAATCAATCATGCATATAAGAGATCAAAGAAGACTCAAATAACTTTCATGGATAAAAACATAGATCTGATCATAAAACTCAAAGTTCATCGGATCCGAACAAACACACCGTAAAAAGACTTACATCATATGGATCTCCAAGAGACCATTGTATTGAGTATCAAGAGAGAGAGAGAGAGAGAGGAAGCCATCTAGCTACTAACTACAGACCCGTAGGTCTACAAAGAACTACTCAAGCATCATCGGAGAGGCACCAATGGACATGATGAACCCCTCCGTGATGTGTCTAGATTGGATCTAGTGTTTCTGGAACTTGCGGCGGCTGGAATTGATTTTCGTCGACTCCCCCAGGGTTTCTGGAATATTGGGGTATTTACAGAGCAAAGAGGCGGTGCGGGAGGCCACCGAGGTGGCATAACCCACCTGGGCGCGCTTGGGGGTGGGTTGTGCCCCCCTCGGGGCACCCCTCTGGTACTTATTTAGAGAGAAGCCACTAGTGAAACCTGGGGGAGTCAACGAAAATCAATTCCAGCCGCCGCAAGTTCCAGAAACACTAGATCCAATCTAGACACATCACGGAGGGGTTCATCATGTCCATTGGTGCCTCTCCGATGATGCTTGAGTAGTTCTTTGTAGACCTACGGGTCTGTAGTTAGTAGCTAGATGGCTTCCTCTCTCTCTCTCTCTCTCTCTCTCTCACTTGATCCTCAATACAATGGTCTCTTGGAGATCCATATGATGTAAGTCTTTTTGTGGTGTATTTGTTCGGATCCGATGAACTTTGAGTTTATGATCAGATCTATGTTTTTATCCATAAAAGTTATTTGAGTCTTCTTTGATCTCTTATATGCATGATTGATTATAGCCTCGTATTTCTTCTCCGATATCTGGGTTTTGTTTGGCCAATTTGATCTATTTATCTTGCAATGGGAAGAAGTGCTTTGTGATGGGTTCGATCTTATGGTGCTTGATCTCAGTAACAGAAGGGGAAATGACACGTATGTATCGTTGCTATTAAGGATAACAAGATGGGGTCTATTTCTACATAAATAGATCTTGTCTACATCATTTCATCGTTCTTATTGCATTTCTCCATTTTTCCATGAACTTAATACACTAGATGCATGCTGGATAGCGGTCGATGTGTGGAGCAATAGTAGTAGATGCAGGCAGGAGTCGATCTACTAATCTTGGACGTGATGCCTATATAATGATCATTGCCTGGATATCGTCATGAGTATTTTAAGTTCTATCAATTGCCCAACAATAGTTGTTTTTCCCACCGTTTGCTATTTTTCTCGAAAGAAGCCACTAGTGAAACCTACGACCCTCGGGTCTCTTCTTTAATATATTTGCCTTCATGATCCATTTTTATTTGCTTTTATTTCCAGATCTATTAAACCAAAAATACAAAAATACTTTGCTGCACTTTATTTTATTTGCGATCTATTTATCCAATCTATTACAAGTTTCTCCCGTCTCCGTGCCAATTTCTGGCGCCGTTTCCTGAAACGAATTGACAACCCCTTTAACCCGTCGGGTTGCGAGTATTTGTTATTTGTGTGCAGTAGCTATTTACGTTGTGTTGCGTGGTTCTCCTACTGGTTTGAGAGCCTTGGTCTCATCACTGAGGGAATTACCTACCGTTGTTGTGTTACATCATCCCTTCCTCTTTGGGGAAATACCGTTGTAGTTCAAGCAAACATCACCCTGCAGTTGTTGTGGCTCTCCATGTCGGGCACGTGCATTCGATGCAGGGAACTTTCGAGTGGGGACTATATCTCCCTTCTGGTGTATGCTTCCCTTGTTGGAGCAACTGCAATGAGAAGGAAGACGGTGTGGCTGAAGATGCAGAAAACACATAATGTTAAGAATGACACATATCTCTGATCTGAAGAAATACCCTCAGAGATCAACAGTAAGGTACGAGAGTGGTCACAAGTCTGTTGAATGAAGGCTAAATTGGGGTCACACGATTTTATTTTATTTTGGTACTGTCCGGTCTACGCCGGATGGCTTGATGGTCGTCTTGTGCCTCCCGGCTGACACTATTCAGAATCTTCCGCGAAGAGCCAGCGACCACCGGCGGAGCAGCCTGCCTCCGCCGTCTGTGGTCATGAGAGCTCTGACCAAAACTCCGCTCCCCTCCACACCGCAGTGCAGTGGTTGTGCCGCCCCAGGCCAATCCAAAAAGACTCGCCGTCATCCAGATCTGGCGGCTGCAGTACCTTCAACCCACGCAACTCTAATATAGCCATGTAAGCGCTGCTTTCGCGGCGAACTTGAGCCCCCGCACCCTTACGTTAGACACTAGCCAACCGGTAGCCTAGGAGCTCCGCCGCCTCAGGGGGTGCTGCTTCCCATTATGAATCGATTGGCCCAGAATAAAAATTCAGACAACAAATGCCTAAATAAACTGATTTGAGATGAGTGTATGACCTATCTTGCGTCCCGGTGAATTAGGCAGCTCTAGCTGCCGAGTCAGTGAGGCCGCCGCTGTTGCGGTGGCTACCGGCGGCAGGAAAGCAGAGATGTCGCGACGGTCGACGGCTACGGGGAAGCAACGCCGGGGCCCTGGACGCATCCGAAGTTGGAGCCTCTCCGGTGCCGTGCACAACGGAGTGGGTGAATCGGCTCTGGTACGATTCACGCAGCCCTCATGGAGGCAACTCCGACAGCACGGAGTAAGAGGCACATGGCCCAGTGCACGACGGCAAACGGACAGCGTCTTCGACATTGGGGAGGAGGGCGGCAGTGAATTTGGTGCGGTAGGGGCGCCATGGAGGAGGGGCTGAGGTTTCACGGCTGGGGAGAAGGGAGCTTCCGGGGAGAAGGTGGTTTGGCGCCCACAAGGTATGAATGGGGAATTGGGAGGGGGAACCATGTGTTACAGATGCATTTTTCTGAAATGTGGTGGGAGTTACAGTTCTACCCCTGCCTTTAGGCTTCTAGGCTTGGGTCTATGTACTGAGGGTTGGGGATAGTAGAGTAACTTTGCTTCTCCCAAATAGTGGGTGCGGGCGATTTCGGGCGAGGAGGGCGTGTTTTGAAATAGTGGGCGCGAGTGATTTCGGGCGAGGAGGGCATGTTTTGAAATAGTGGGCGCGAGCGATTTCGGGTGAGGAGGGCATGTTTTGAAATAGTCAACGCAGGCAATTTCAGGCGAGGAGAGGGTGTTTTGCCGCCCATGGTTTATGAATTATTCGGCACATGTCATTTCAGCTGAGGAGAAGGCGCGCTTGGATGAAGTTACGAACCTACCCTCGATGTACAACGGGCCAATTGATGTGTGTCCCACATAGGCCGGTAATTTCGCGTCTCCCATCTATTTTCTCGGGCGAATTCCATCGAGCAGAGGGTGTTTAGCGGTTCGTTCAAATTTTGAGAGAACGAGCATCCACGTCTACCTTACCAAGTCGATTCCAATCAAATTTCGAAATATTAGCTTGCCACTTCTTTTTTAGATGGAGAGATGATGCTCGGGACTAATGTGTTTTTACATGCTCGTTGCTAACGATTTACTATATGACAAATAGTTGACCCACGAAAAAACAGGAATCAAACCCAAAATGAAATATCTCGATTCAATGAAATAGCTCATTCATCAGGTCAAAATAGTGAACTAAATCCAAAATTGAACACCTCAATCGAGTAGCATGTTGTACAGTATTATAGTACTCCATGAACATGTTGAAAGTCAAATTAGTGAACTTGTTTGATACGCATATCTCCCTTCATGTGTGGATTGCATACAACATGTTCTCCAATTTAAATATTTGAATGCAAGTTTATATCGAAACATGGTTTATATCAGTCTTTGATGCATAAAATGCGACCCCCCTCTCCCGGACTCCTGCTCTCTCTCTCTCGGTGACAATCTTCAATTCTATCGCACACATCCAAACACAAACCTTGTTGGTCCCTCTCCCTCCCTCTCTTTATCTCTCTCTCTTTGTGTGTGTGTGTGTGTGGGGGGGTCTTTCTAGTTCGCATGCAGAATCCATGTATAGGTCTCTCTCGCATACTTTGTATGATTCTCTAGTCCAAGCTAAATATCTTGGGTGCACTCATCGTATGCACACAAATTCCGTAACTCGTTGCCCATAACTCTTTCATGCACCACTCCGCCGTCTTGGAGCTCTTCCCTCTCTATCAAACTCTTCATCTCCCTGGGTCACACATACACATGCATATCTCACTCGCACTCAATAGACCCATCTAAAACTCTCTCTCCCTCGTTCTCTCTCCATCTCACACGCACACACACACAATCTCACACCTAGCCAAGTATGATGGTCTCTCACTCAATTGTAGGCACACGCAGTCCCCCCTATATGTATATGACTAGCTAATTCTTAGTCTCCATCACAAACATGTGCATGGTCTATCTCGATTTGTCTCGGGACATCTTTCTATCGCACATGCACCTCGTCCCTTGATCTCCCACCCATATAGTCCCCTCACGATCTCAAGGGATCTCTCTATCACAAACACACCCTCTCTCCCTCCCCATGCGTCCATCTTCTCCATGCATCCCTCTCGACGTTTGTCCCTTGTTGGCGAGACCTCTATTGGACATGTGTTATAGAGGTGTCGCTTTCTGTTGTAAACAATCATGCACTAGTTATCTTCGTGTATCTCCTCACCTCGCTTTTCTATCTCGGAGATGCATGCGTGATATGTTTGCATACAAAATGAACACACACACTCTCTCTAATTTATTTTTTGTTGTCCCTTTCTCTTTCACACACACACTCTCTTTTTGCACACTAACTCATTTTCCTTCCCACGCACTTGATCTCTCTCGACTTAGGCACTCTCTCCGGTCCATAGCATATAGATTTATTGAAAAGTCAAACATCACAAATTTTGACCATGTATGTGGAGAAAAACATTAACATCTAGAACGGCAAACATATATCATTAGATTCATCATGAGATGTAGTTTCGTATGATGTATCTTTGGTATTGTAGATATAAATAATATTTGCATAAACCTGGTCAAAGTTTCCAAAGTTCGACTTATAAAATATTTATATGCACTGCATTATCGAGCAAATGGAATATCTCTTTCCCCCTCTCAGCTATCTGACGCACCACTCAGCCGTATCGTGGCTCCTCTATCTCTCTCAAACTTTATATCTCCCTGGTTCACACATACACAAATCTCGCTCGCGCTACATAGACCCATCTAACACTCTCCATGCTTGTTCTCTCTCTATGTGACATGCACCCCCTAAGTACCATAATTCCTCACTCCATCATACGCGCATGCACTCCCCCCCTTAAGTATGACTATCTCTCACTAGCCATCAGGAACACACGTATTGTCTCCTTTCATCCATACGTCTATCTCGATATCTCTCGGGGTATCTTCTATCGTGCACACACCTTGTCACTCGATCTCCCACCCATGTAGTCCCAAAACGATCTCCAGGGGATCTCTCTGTCACAAACATACACTCTCTCCTCCCCATGTCTACATTTTCTTCATACGTCTCTCTCGACCTCTCTCCCTTGTTTTTGGACCTCTCTTGGCCACGTGCTAGGGGTCTTTCTCTCTCGGTTGCGAACAACCACACACTATCTCCTCGCCTTGCTTCCGCTGTCGAAGATGTATGTGTGATATGTTTGCATAAGACACACATGCTTTTTGTCTACTTTATCGTGTGTTGTCCATGTCTCTTTCACACATGCACACACACTTTTTTCACTCACTCTTTCTATTTCACACACAATCTCTCTCTCCCCCCCTCTCTCTCTAGTTAGGTACTCTCTCACGTCCATAAACATATGGATGTTTTGAAAAGTCAAACCTCAGAAAAGTTTGACCAGGTATATGTGGAGAAAAACATTTACATCTGAACGATCATTAGATTCATCACAACATGTACTTACTTCATACTATCATTTATCGATGGCATTGTAGATGTAAGTATTTCTTTATAAACTTGGTCAAAGTTTCAAAAGTTTGACTTAAAAAAAATACAGGCACTACATTATTGAATGGAGGGGTTAGCTCTCTCTCTCTCTCTACTATCTCTCAGGGGCCACCCCTCTCACTCAAACTCTCTATACCGAGGGATTATATAGTCACTGTGTCAGCATATAGCTCCGTATATTGTTTAGTTGACGGGTGAACCAGTCCACATGATGCCTTGTCAGTTGTGTTCTCTATCTTCGTGTGCTGGCCCATGTGGCAGTGGGTGAAAATAAGTAAACTAGATGCCCATCTGACACGCGGTGAAGTAAACAAAGTTGAAACCACTTGCGGTAGCACCCCGGACGCTAGTAAATTGAGGGCACACTTCTTCCACGTGAAGGACGTACTCGCGCACATTTCACCATTGCGCGGCGGCATGCACAGAAGGAAGCACTCGCACATGCCCAACACACAATACACACCAGCACACGTGTACACCGGCTTGGCTGCCGGCTGAGATGGACGGCGAGGCAGCCAACAAGCAAAGGCGCTCAAGCCAAAGCCGCATCCGGTGAGCCTGGACTTCATCAACAGCCTCCCCGCGACATGCTGCTCGTCATCATCGGCCTCCTCCCCACCAAATCTTCCGTGTGGACCACCCTCTCTCCCGGCGGTGGTGCCTCCTCTAGCGTCGCGTCCCCCTCAACCTCAACGTCGACAGCTGCCTCTGCGACGGGGATTGCAAACGCATGGCCGCAGTCTCCAAGATCCTTTCATTGCACCCTGGGCCACCCAGATGCCTTGACATCCGCATGTTCAGTACCAACTACAAGGTCCAAGCCAAGTTCGATGAGTGGTTCTTATCCCCCGCCCTAGATCAGCTCGAGGAGCACATGTTTCAAGCTGGGTGATGTCGCTCTCTGCCGCCGTCTGTGCTCCGCCTCACGCCAACGCTGCGCCCCGCCAGCTTCACCTCTATTATTTTCCCTAGATTAATGTCGCGCCTGCCCGTCTTCTCCCTCAACTCAAGAAGCTCGAGCTCTTCGACGTTGGCATCTCAAAGAAGGCTATGGAGCACCTGCTCCGTAGCTGTACTGTGCTCGAGTACCTTCCTCTTCGGCAGATCCACGGGTTCATTAGCCTCCACATCGCCTCGACGAATCTCTGATGGATTTATGTGTCTTGCTGGCCCCGCAACCAGACATCAATTGGGAAGAGGTCACTCCAGCCATTCCATGTTATGGTCATTGAGAATGCGCCTTTCCTTGAGAGATTTCTTGTATCTGATCTAGAAGGTCCAACAAAAATCAGGGTCATTGACGCGCCGAAATTGACAGTGTTGGTCTACTCGTGTACCAAATTCTCCGAACTCTTTATTGGATCCATAATCGTTCAGGTACAACACTCATCTTCTTCTCCGTCTTCTTGAAATTCACATTTTTAAATTTCTCCTTGATGTATTTATGACTGTCATCCAGAAAATGATTCCTACAAGCTTGACCCAGTCTGTGCGCACAGTGAAGATCTTGGCAACAAAATCTATCGGCCCCAATCTGGATCAAGTTGTTGGATTCCTTACATGCTTTCCGTGCACGGAGAAGCTACTCATCAAGGTGAAACTTCTTTCCTATTAGTAAACGGTAATCACAACGTAGCTCAATTTTTTCATAATTTTCCCAAATTACGATGACAAGTGTAGTGTTCAAAACTGCATCTACGCACAGCACAGAAAGAAATGTTTTTAGTATTTTTTTCTCACGTGATCACCTGCATTGTTTTTTGTTGTACTACTACTAGCCTAGGCTAGTCATAGTGGCAAGTAACATAGACCAGTAACTCTATGGTTACCCTAAGAGCAAGTACTACCTCCGTCCTGGTTTACTCTTCCTATTTTGCAGTATCAAAATTTGACCATAGATTTAACTGACAAAATGTTAATGCATGTCACTAAAAATTATATCGTTGAATTCGTATTTGAACATATTTCAAATGATATATTTTTTGGTGACATGCATTGGAATTTTCTTAGGTAAATCTATTGTCAAAATTTTACACTAAATACGAGGTAGTACAAAAGTGGGCTATAACGGCCCTCCACTATGTAGGCCAAAACACATGCCAAATTCACTTGTGATGCACTTGGCATCAATGCCCCTCCATTGCTCACCTGGTGCCCCAATCTGGACCACCTACTTTGCTCCGGTGCCAAATTAACTCACGCAATGAAAAAACACTTGCATGGGAGAGGGAGAGGACTGAGGCAATAAAAACACTTGTTTGGGAGAGTGAGAGGCTGCTGTAGTTGGTTTGATTGATTTGTTTATACATGTGGGTCTGTGTGTACAGCGGTGCCAACTCTCTCACATCACTAGAGCGGTGCCAAAATCTTTTGATTTGACATTGATGCATATTATGTGGCAATGCTTTTGAGAAATATGGCATCGACCACATAGTGGAAGGCAACAAATGCCAAGCTCTTCACGTGCTCCTAGGTAAATGAGAGGAAAGAGAAAGAGAGAGAGAGAGAGAGAGAGAGAGAATATCACTAGCCACCCAACCATATCGTAAGAGCGAATGATATTGGTACCTCTTGATGACACAACAATCTTATACAACCAGCTGCTCTAAAATGTTTTCTTCTTTTGCAGATAAAAAAAGACCTGCAAGTGAAAGATGTGCTGCACTATAACAATCTCATCGAATGCCTTGATCTCCATCTTATAGAAATTGATTTGATCGACTATCGAGGCAGCACATCTGAGATTAAATTAGCTAGGTTCTTTGTTCTGGAGGCAAGTGTGCTCAAGGTAATGAGGTTTCGCATTCTCTGGCGCAACAATGAATGGCGTGCTGATCACCGCAACCGTCTAAGCCTAAATGACAAAGTCTCCGCAGAAGCTGAATTTGTTTTCAAAACATCAAGTCGCCAGAGACTAAAAAATTTATTTGTCCATTAGTGACTTGTCAGGGTGGTGGATTTTAATTTGTATGATAATGCTGCATCTACCTAAAGTAACGAAAGTTCTTACGTAAACTTCCTAATAATTCCCTCTTCGTAGGTGCAACATTACTCCTAACATTTGTAATATCAATTTGAAACTTGTAATATTGCCGTGTCCTATCCCTGCATTTTCAAAATCCTGCGAATCAAAGAGGTCCTGAGTTGGTGATGATGGTGTGCCTGCCATCTTTCACCAATAGCCCTCAGATCTAGATCTGACGCACACAAAGCAAACTTCTACAGTTTTGCAAAAAGATGCCTGCACTTGTTCCCTATTTATAGAAAACTCCTTGTCTCTCACAATCAGCCTTATCTCCTCCCCACCACATCTAGAAGGCCATGGAACAATCTGGCGTGATGGCCACTGCCGGCGCCTTCCACCCCCAATCTTGGTGTTCCATGTAATGCACGGGCATATTACTCGTATAAGAAAAGAGTAGGGATACTCATGGCAACGCACGGGAAATTATGTCGAACAAGGATAGTTGTAAGTAGGCTAGCTTTACAGCCATGATGATAGTGACTGCACACGGTGAGGCTGACTTTGGTATGCCGAACACGGCGCCTACACTCAGGTGTCATCTCTGGTGCAGGGTCTTGTCACTTCGTTGTGAGGAGTAATTTTACCAATGGGTAGTACAATACTAATACTACATTGGTAGTGCTACTACTAGTATACCACCACCATATGGATTTAGTAGTACTACCACGTTCGTCTGGATTTAGTATTTGACTAGCAGTATCTTGTAATGCATGTCACAAAAAATATACTACTCCCTCTATAAATAAATACATGGAGTATTTTTTATTCGGTTTTGAACGTAGTTCCCGATGATATTATACACTCTCCCTTCTGGTAGACGGCTCAAATACGAAGTCTCATCAATCAGACTACTATTGTACTCACCGAGCGCTCAACTTGGTAAGCTACCAACAAAAAATTGCAACCAAAGACTACTATTGTACTCCCTCTGTACTGGTGCATTAGTCACGTTATGAAAATCAAATAATCCCAAAACTTTTAGGCACGGTGCATTAACTACCCACCTCGTTCCCTATTTTTTGCCACGAAAAAAGAAATCACCCAATAGGAGATGTGGGGTGCATATGCATTCAATGACTTGAGACTACTAGACCTCTTCCAATGCAAAGGTGCTTAGAAGAGGTGCTAAGTGCATTAAATAGCTTAGCAACTCAACTCACCAATGCATAGGTGCTTAACTTGTTGTTGCTAAAGCTCACTGTATTTAATGATTTAGCACCTAAACTCTTCCATGCATTGGTCAACTTATTTCATTGAAGTGGTTTGCCTAGGTTCACGTGCTTGGCATTGGTTCTTCCTAGGGTCACCAAAGTGCTCTCTCTCCGCCTTAATTACTGCACCATGTCATTTTTTGCCTATGTGCCATGCTTAGCACCTGTCCACCATGGAGCGATGGGAAGGGCCTTAGCACAACATTTTTGGTTACATGCATTAGCATTTTATTAGTTAAATCAAAGGTCAAAACTTGGCGCAAAATGCAAAGGGGACCAATAAACCAGTAAACATTAAAGTTCTCTTGTTTTGCCCCAACTTGGTCTTAGTGAGATGACTATACTACACCGGCACGGAGGGAGGGCCGAGGAGTAGATGGCCAACACACACGTGAATGCAACGCAGTCTGCACTTCTCATATAAAGGCTCCCCGCTAGTCCAATCTATGAAATCCTACGCACCCTAACCAAGGGCAAGAGTGATCACTCCAATCGCAAGATCAATTGACTAGAAGCTAGACCCATGGAGGCGATGAGCGCGAGCATTAGCCGACTGTGCCAGATGGTCCACGACGCCATCTTGTGGCTCGGCACCGAGGAACGTCTCCAAGTCGTGCTTGAGGCCGCCAGGGCCAGAGGCCTCTTGGATGCAGCTTTGTCTCCTTGTTCGACGAGGTCCTCGTCGGCTTCCTCGACAAGTTCACCGTCGTCAAGAAGCTCACGGACGACCTTGACGTATGCCACTAGCCCACGCGCACAGGCTCTATGATGCCCGCCACCCTCAATGGCCTCTATGGCGACAATCTCTTCTATGCATTGGTGTCCCTGCGGCTGCCCGCCGTCGTGCCGGAGAATGTCTGCCTCGAGGTCGCGCTCGCCGCGCAGTGGCTGGCGTAGCAAGACACCATCGACATTATCACCCACGTCTATGTGCAAATTGTCCACAAGGACTACTATGTGCAAGAGGAGGACGATAGGACACCGGCCTTCTTGGACCGCAGGGCAACCTTGGACGACATTATTCAGAAGCATGTTCAGCTCGCCGCCAACGCCGCTACTCCTCACACGTCGGTTGGTGACCCGGCGCATGAGGGCGTGAGGATGTCGTTGATGGATCTGTATGTATCTTTATTTTTCTGTCAAATCCATGTAGTAGTATATTGTACTACTAGTAATTATCTTACCTATCGCATCAACTTCATAATTTTCGTACGTACTCCATGCATGAACCACGCTAGAACCAAACTTCTCATTACTATAGGGAAAATCATTATTTCTATCTATCGGTCGCGCCATGGAGCAGAACCAAATTTTACAAGTTACAAGTTCAAAAGGAAAAGCCTGCCGTGTTCGTGTCGCACCCCACACGGTTGGTCCAGCAAGCCGCTCAAGGGGAATGCGTGCTGTGTTGCATTTTCACTTACAAGTGGGACCACAATTGAGCAAACCGACTATCGCAAACCCCCACCCCGCCCACCGTGCAATGGCTGAGAAAACGGAAGGGAGAAGAGATGGATGTAGCACGGACCAAGAAAATTGGTGTCGGATGGGACTTGTGTGGGTGGCGTGTGCCGTACTGCTAGACGTGAATGCTAGTTATGGCCCATGCCACCTCACTACATCGAGGTGCTGGTTACGTAGAGCAAACACATTATCTCTCCAGGAGTATGGTACACCACTAGTACTACTCACATTGTCGCGAAATTTCCTAGAGTCCGTGCTCAACCCTCCTCTCTCTCTCTCTCTTCTCAGCTAGCCAGCAGATGCGCGGAGCCCATTGTCTGTTTGCTCACATGCAGTCCCACATGTCAGTGAAAACGCAAGACGACCCACTGAACCTGCACATCTTTCATCTCGACGTGTTGGTGATGAAAAACAAATCCAATAAAGATCTTTGGTGGCCGCTTTTGTAGTTACTCAAGAGTAAGATTCTATTTACAATTTAACCCAAGATGCACATCACGTGGCTTCAACTAGCACCCCATTTTCCTGCATGACACGACCTGGATGCTGGATGTCCCAAGTGTCAGCAAAAGAAGGAAGAACTCGACCAAATCTTCTCCACATTTAGATCGGAGGAGTAGGAAACACGGCAAGCCATGTGCCTACATCATACTACGTACAAGCCCACCTCACGCAGTCACGCTATCACCATATTTCTCGGCCTCCGTGCGACACCTAGCTCTAGTTGATCAAGCTAGAACTAACTATTGTGCTAGCATATTCAAATATTAGGTTGGCTCTATGTGATGTGGCAACTTCATATAACCAGATGTTGGCTATACTACTATGGTACTCACACTCCAAGAACTGACTCGAAAACAATTCATAAATTGATTTTATGACATGCATATGCAAATGTACCATTCATTACATACAACAAGTCATCAACACACACCGACAACGAGGATACATGTTGGATTATAGATTATTTCCAACAAAACATTCTAGTAAATACTAAAGTTTTCATCACACGAAAAATAACAAGCAATGAAATGAACTTTAGCTCAACCAATCCTCGGCATTGTAAACACTTGCTTTGAACCATAGGTAAGCCTCTAGGAAGGGCGAGCTATTGTCAATATGGAGATCAACGCAGGACTGATCATCCAGGCTGAAGCAATCTATATCAGGACGCATATTGTGATAGCCAGGGAAGGGAACCACCGCAATGTCTGAGGTATAGATACAATTGCTTCTCATAAATGGTAGTAACATTGTGTTAACTGCAGCTGGATCACCTTTCAACATCATTGGATAGTTTTATCCAAGTGAAAGCACAAGTGCTCCCTGGGTGATTTTGGTAATTAATGACAACATATCTCCTGTTGGACTAACACTTTTATGTAGTATGTTTCAGATAAGTTCAACAATGGAGTGGCATGGACTAGAGGATGTGGAACCCCTTCAAGATGCTAAGGACAAAGGATTGGCTCAAGCTCAAAGCACAAGACTCTACATTTTACTTTTAGTGATCCAAGATCACATTGAGTCTATAGGAAAAGCCAATACTATCAAGAGGGGATGAGGTGTTGCTTAATGGCTTGCTTGCTCAAAGTGCTTAGTGATATGCTCCAAAGCCCTCAACTACTTTCTCACATCCACATATGACCCAAACCAAAAGTCAAACTCGGCCCCACCAATTCTTTCTATCCGGCGCCACCGAGTTCAGATGTCATAGCCACTGCCACAAACCCTAGGCAAATTGGTCTAACTGATAGGGATCTCGGTCTCACCAAGATGGGATTGTAATCTCTCTGTGTATGTCCATTACCAAAATCGGTCCCACCGAGTTTGTGTAATCGGTCCTACCGAGATTACAATGCAAACTCTCTGTTCCTCTTCGTAACATTTCGGTCCAATCGAGATGAGCGAATCGGTCCCACCGAGTTTGCCTGACCAACTCTCTGGTTAGCTTATTACCAAAATTGGTCCCACCAAGTTTGAGTAATCGGTCTCACCGAGATTACATTATGCCCTAACCCTAACCATATCGGTCCTACTGAGATGCATGTCGGTCCCACCGAAAATCCTAACGGTCACATTATTTGCTAAATCGGTTCGACCGAGTTTGACGATTCGGTCCCACCGAGATTGGTAAGTTGTGTGTAACAGTTAGATTTTGTGTGGAGGCTATATATACCCCTCCACCCACTCTTCATTCCTGGAGAGAGCCATCAGAATGTGCCTACATTTCCAACCTACATTTTCTGAGAGAGAACCACCAGACCAAGAAATTCCATTCCTACCATATGAATCTTGATCTCTAGCCTTCCCCAAGTTGCTTTCCACTCAAATCTTCTTTCCACCAAATCCAGATCCCGTGAGAGAGAGTTGAGTGTTGGGGAGTGAGGGAGTCCTGGACTAGGGGGTGTCCGGATAGCCGGACTATCATCATCGGCCGGACTCCAAGACTATGAAGATACAAGATTGAAGACTTCGTCCCGTGTCCGGATGGGACTTTCCTTGGCGTGGAAGGCAAGCTTGGCGATACGGATATGTAGATATCCTACCATTGTAACCGACTCTGTGTAACCCTAGCCCTCTCCGGTGTCTATATAAACCGGAGGGTTTTAGTCCATAGGACGAACAATCACAACAACAATCATACCATAGGCTAGCTTCTAGGGTTTAGCCTCCTTGATCTCGTGGTAGATCCACTCTTGTACTACCCATATCATCAATATTAATCAAGCAGGAGTAGGGTTTTACCTCCATCGAGAGGGCCCGAACCTGGGTAAAAACATCGTGTCCCTTATTTCCTGTTACCATCCGCCTAGACGCACAGTTCGGGACCCCCTACCCGAGATCCGCCAGTTTTGACACCGACATTGGTGCTTTCATTGAGAGTTCCTCTGCGTCGTCACCAACAGGCTTGATGGCTCCTTTGATCATCAACAACGACGCAGTCTAGGGTAAGACTTTTCTCCCCGGACAGATCTTCGTGTTCGGCGGCTTTGCACTGCGGGCCAATTCGCTTGGCCATCTGGAGTAGATCGAAAGCTACGCCCCTGGCCATCAGGTCAGATTTGGAAACTTAAACTTCACGGCTCATCCGCGGAGACTTGATCTTCAAAGGATTCAAGCCACAGCCGAGCGCACCGCACTGTCTCGATGGGCATGATTTAGCTCTGCTGCCGGACAGTGCCCTGGAAGCCGCACATAAGTCCGCTCTGATCCTTAATTCGGAGCCGACCGCATAGATCGAGGATAGGTGGCTAGACACCGCCTCGGGGGCTGCAACCTCTAGGGTGATGGAGACGAATACCGACCTTGTCCCTTGCGACGCCCGTGACTCCGAGGTGCCGGACTCCTCGCCGGACTCCGAACCTCCTGCGCCCCCTCCAATCGAATCCGATTGGGTGCCGGTCATGGAGTTCACCGCCGCGGACATCTTTCAACACTCGCCTTTTAGCGACATCCTGAATTCGCTAAAGTATCTCTCGCTATCAGGAGAGCCCTGGCCGAATTGCGGTCAGGATGGTTGGGATGCGGATGACGAAGAAATTCAAAGCCCACCCACCACCCACTTTGTAGCCACTGTCGACGATCTAACCGACATGCTAGACTACGACTCCGAAGACATCGACGGTATGGACGACGATGCCAGAGACGACCAAGAACCAGCGCCTACGGGGCACTGGAAGACCACCTCGTCATACGACATATACATGGTGGACATCCTGAAGGATGGGAATGGCGAAGAAGCAGCGGAGGCAGATTCCTCGAAGAAACAGCCCAAGCGCTGGCGTCAGCGGCACCGCTCTAAACCCCGCCACAGCAAGAATGGAGATTCCGGCACCAGGGATAATAACAGTGCCGAAGATAACCCCCTCCAGCAAGATTCAGCACAGGAGGACGGAGAAGCCAGCCCTCATGAGAGAGCGGCAGACGAAGAGGTCGAGGATGATAAGTACATGCCTCCCTCCGGAGACGAGGCAAGCCTCGACGACAACGAATTCGTCGTGCCCGAGGATCCCATCGAACAAGAGCGTTTCAAACGCAGGCTTATGGCCACGGCGAACAGCCTAAAGAAAAAGCAGCAACAACTTAGAGCCGATCAAGACCTGCTAGCCGACAGATGGACTGAAGTCCTTGCGGCCGAAGAGTATGAACTCGAACGCCCCCCAAAAGCTACCCCAAACGCAAGTTGCTCCCCCGATTAGAGGAGGAGGCATATAAACCTACATCACCAGAGCACTATACGGCTGACCGACCACCTCGTGGCCGTGACAGAGAGGCCTTTAGGCCCTCCATCAGAACCGTACCCCGGCATCGCTCGAAAAGCACAAGGCCACAGGGGAATGCTCCGGACTTGCGAGATATATTGGAGGATAAGGCAAGACAATCAAGATCGATCTACGGATCACGTGGGCACCCCACAGCACGCGACGACAACCGTCGCGCCGGACACAGCAAGTCCGGCCGGGCCGAACACAGTAGACACAGCTCGTTTGAGCTACGTCGTGATATAGCCCAATATAGAGGCGCCGCACACCCACTATGCTTCACAGACAAAGTAATGGAGCATCAAATCCCCGAAGGGTTTAAACCCGTGAACATTGAATCCTACGATGGCACAACAGACCCCGCGGTTTGGATCGAAGACTATCTCCTTCATATCCACATGGCCCGTGGTGACGATCTTCACGCCATCAAATATCTCCCACTCAAGCTTAAAGGACCAGCTCGGCATTGGCTTAACAGCTTGCCAGCAGAATCAATTGGGTGTTGGGAAGACCTGGAAGCCGCATTCCTTGACAACTTCCAGGGCACATATGTGCGACCACCAGACGCCGATGACCTAAGCCACATAATCCAGCAGCCAGACGAATTGGCCAGACAGTTCTGGACACGGTTCTTAACAAAGAAAAATCAAATCGTCGACTGTCCGGATGCAGAGGCCCTCGCAGCCTTCAAACATAACATCTGCGACGAGTGGCTGGCCCGACACCTAGGACAGGAAAAGCCGAAATCCATGGCAGCCCTCACATCACTTATGACCCGCTTCTGCGCGGGAGAGGACAGCTGGCTAGCCCACAGTAACAACCTCAGCAAAAATTCCGGCAGTCCGGATACCAAGGACCGCAATGGCAGGTCGCGTCGAAACAAAAACAAACGCCGCGTTAACGGCGATAACACTGAGGATACGGCAGTCAACGCCGGATTCAGAGGCTCTAAACCCGGTCAGCGGAAAAAGCCATTCAAAAGAACTACTCCGGGCCCGTCCAATTTGGACCGAATACTCGACCGCTCTTGCCAGATACACGGCACCCCCGAAAAGCCAGCTAATCACAGCAACAGGGATTGTTGGGTATTTAAGCAGGCAGGCAAGTTAATTGCCGAAAACAATGACAAGGGGCTGCATAGCGATGACGAGGAAGAGACCCGGCCGCCGAACAATAGAGGACAGAAAGGTTTCCCCCCACAAGTGCGGATGGTGAACATGATATACGCAACTCACATACCCAAGAGGGAGCGGAAGCGTGCACTCAGGGACGTATACGCGATGGAGCTAGTCGCCCCAAAGTTCAACCCATGGTCCTCCTGCCCGATCACTTTTGATCGAAGGGACCACCCCACCAGTATCCGCCATGGCGGATTTGCCGCATTGGTTTTAGACCCAATCGTCGATGGATTTCACCTCACTAGAGTCCTGATGGACGGCGGCAGCATCCTGAACCTGCTTTATCAGGATACAGTGTGCAAGATGGGCATAGACCCCTCAAGGATTAAACCCACAAAGACGACCTTCAAATGCGTCATACCAGGCGTAGAGGCCAATTATACAGGGTCGGTTACACTGGAAGTGGTCTTCGGATCCCCGGATAACTTCCGAAGCGAGGAGTTAATCTTCGATATAGTCCCGTTCCGCAGCGGCTATCTTGCTCTGCTCGGACGAACCGTGTTTGCAAAGTTCAACGCGGTGCCGCACTACGCATACCTCAAGCTCAAGATGCCAGGCCCTCGAGGAGTCATCACGATCAATGGAAACACTGAACGCTCCCTCCGAACGGAGGAACACACAGCAGCTCTCGCGGCAGAAGTACAGAGCAGCCTCTTAAGGCAATTTTCGAGTCCGGCCATTAAGCGACCGGACACGGCCAAACGCGCCCGGAGTAACCTACAACAAGACCACCTGGCACGTTCCGAGCACGCGTAGCAATGCGGCCCCAATCCTAGCCCTTGCATAATTGCAAGACTAGTCCTTCGCGTACATCATTACGCTCTAAAGATACCATGGGCATAGGGAGAGGGGCACGACCACGACAGGCCCAGAGTGCGGCTCAACCACACCAGGGGCTCCCAAGTGTGTCGCTCTTTTTCTTTTTTCTTTTTCCTTACCCACATGACTCCATTCACCAGAGGCCCTGTCCGGCAGTAGACCCACCGAACTCACGATGCAACAGCCAGGGAAGGAGAAAGGCTACGACGAACACTCAGGTGGTCTCCATTACGAGCATTAAATCTGTTTAATACACCATTCCGCAGCCTACCCCTAGAGGGGGACATGTTTAATAGTCCAATCCCTTGCTTACCGCACCATTTGTATTGTTCCGCATTCATGGCAGTATTTCTGGAATAAACAATGCATCGCTTTTTGCTTACAATTGCATTTCTTTCTCATATATGTTCATTTATGACATGTTACATCCGTACACTTCGGTACGGCTAAATACACCAGGGGATTAAGTTCCCCACATTATGGTGTGATAAGTCCGAACACTTTCACAAGTGCGGCACGCCGAACTTATAGCATTATATGCATCGGCTCCGAGTCATGTCTTGGGTCAATAGTTGGGTTTGCCCGGCTCCCATGTTTTGGTACCTTACGTTCCGTTGTATCGGCTAAGGTAGCAGTGGGAGAACCACTGCGATTGCGCCCCGGTTGAGCTGGGCGAGCGCCTCAGTGGAGAAAGCTAAAACTGACCGTCATGATAAGGCGAGGGCTGGTCGCTATTCGAGAGGTTTTTTCGAGTCCCTAAAGACTTATGCTGCTTAGAGCGAGGAACCGGCTTCGTCCGGCCCAGGCGTGGATAGCTCCCCGAACTCGGTCTTCCGAACACTAGGGGCTTCGCCGAAATTTAAAATTATAGAACTCTATGGCTAAGTGAGAGTGTTCAAGCATTATAAGTCCGGTTGCCTCGTTCGTTGTGTTGAGCACCTCCCTAGATGGACCCAAACATGGGAACAAGAGCGCTCAAGTTTATCCCGAACACCCCAGCACTAGTGGCATGGGGGCTGAAGCCGACGACTTGCCATCTTTCAAATTTGATAAACGGCCGCACAGAAGGTAATATTTTAAATTAACAAGCGTTGCTTAGCGCATATGAACAAAGTTTTCAGCGCACAAGATAACAAAATGCGAGTCTACTCAAATATTACATCTTTGGAGCACTCACCCGCAATCATGCGGGCACCCTTCAGGACACTCTTATAATACATTTCGGGCGTGCGATACTCCTTGCCCGCCGGCGGTGCGCCCGTCAGCAGCTTCTCAGCATCCATCCTGCCCCAGTGCACGTTTGCACGGGCAAGGGCCCGACGGGCACCTTCAATGCAGGCGGAGTGCTTGACGACCTCAACCCAGGGACACGCGTCCACTAGCCGCCGCACCAGGCCGAAGTAGCTCCCAGGCATGGCCTCCTTGGGCCATAGCCGAACTACGAGGCCCTTCATGGCCTGTTCGGCTACCTTGTGGAGCTCGACCAGCTGCTTCAGCTGGTTGCTAAGGGGCACCGGATGTCCGGCCTCAGCATACTGAGACCAGAAGACCTTCTCCGTCAAGCTCCCCTCCTCGGCCCGGTAGAAAGCGGCAGCATCTGACACGCTGCGGGGCAGATCCACGAACGCTCCTGAAGAGCTCCGAATTCGGGTAAGTAATAGGTAATTCACATTCACATGCTTGCTTTGCATGAAAAATGCCTTACTCGCTGCTATTTTCTTCAAATCCTCGATCTCCTGGAGGGCCTTGTGGGCTTCGGCCTTAGCGGCCTTGGTGCTCTCAAGAGCCGATGCAAGCTCGGACTCTCAAGTCTTTGAGTCGCGCTCCAAACTCTCATGTTTTTCCATGAGAGCCTGGAGCTCTTGCTGCACCTCCGCCACCCGCGCCTCCTGCTTCTCCCGCTCGGCTCGCTCTGCGGCCGCATTGCGTTCGGCGCAGACACCGCCCCCTTCAGGGTCGCCACCTCGCTCGTGGCCCCTGCAGTACCCATGTTATCCTTGTTATTTCTCTTGCAACCAAATCCTTTTCTGTAAGGTACAAATTTAATACAGTGTTACTCACCTTCCTTGTCCTCGAGCTGCTTCTTGGCATGGCCGAGCTCGCTCTCGGACCGCTCGAGGTTCTGCTTCAAAGCATCGACCTCCGCAGTCAGTGCGGCAGAGGTCAGCAGCGCAGCCTGCAATCACATATTGACATATTTTTTAGAACTCCTGCGTATATCTTTTTAGATCCTCAGTCCGGCTTTTCTATCCGAACACCGAACCGAGCATCAGGGGCTACTGTCTATGCGGTATTATATTACGTATCTTAAAATTCTTACCTCAAAGCCTGTTAGAAGGCTGCTGCAGGCTTCGGTCAGCCCGCTCTTGGCGAGCTGAACCTTCTGAATCACCGCACTCATGACAGTGCGGTGTTCTTCTTCGATGGAAGCGCCATTGAGCGCTTCCAGCAAGTTATCTGGCGCCTCTGGTTGGACAGAGGTCGCCGGTGTCACAGTCTTGCCCTTCTTACGAAGGGGCCGCTCGCCGGACTCCGGAACCACTGCAGGTTCCGGTGCGGAGTCCGGTGCATAGTCCGGGAGGTTGCCTCGCGGCACCTCCAGGGCCTCCTCCTCCTGGCGGGTTCCTTCTCGGGATCCCACCTCGGCATCGTCAGCGTCGCGGGGAGTTGAGGCAGTCGGAAGGGAATCCATATCCGACGTGTCTAAGGACCTGCTGGACGAAGTGGGAAGATCGTCCTTGGCCGGACTACGGGTTGTATGCGGCATTAGAAAGACACTGTGTGGCAAAATGAAAAATTATGAACTAGCTAGGAGTATGGATACTTACGATCTTGCCAGGGGCTTGGCCCTTGAAGGCCACTCCTCATTGCCGTCGCCAGCATTGGCGGAGCAGTCCGGGGGAAGGGTCCTTCCTTTCTGGGATCCTTCGGCCTCCCCCGTTGGGGAGGCCTTCCTCTTCTTTTCTCCCCCCGCCGGGGGAGAGGCTTTCTTTCTTCTCCTCCTCCTCATCCTCAGGAGAGGAGTCCGCCTTGGAGTCATCGGACGATGAGTCCGATACCACCTGACGCCGGGAACTCCTTCGGGTTCCCGTGGCCTTCTTCTTGGCCTTCTTCTCCAGCACCACGTAAAGTGCCGGGACCAGTAGCCCCGTCAAACGGGTGTCCGCTGGGTCTTCTGGAAGGGGAGACAGACAACTAACTTGTCCGGACGTCTTCTGCCAGTCCTGTTAAAGGCATCGGGAGTTTAGATCCCACAAAGAGTCAAATTATGAAAGAAATGAGTGTCCCATAAAGGATAACATAGCTTACCTCGCCGGCCGGGCGCTGCGTGCTGAACCCGCGATCTTCGGTTGCGGAAGCGGGGGCTTCTCCGCCCTTGAACAGCACCCTCCAGGCAGCTTCGTACGTCGTGTCGAAGAGCCCGCTCAGAGTCCGGTGCTGTGCCGGATCAAACTCCCACAAATTGAAGGCCCGTTGCTAGCAGGGGAGAATCGGGCGGACGAGCATGACCTGGATCACATTCACAAGCTTAAGCTTCTTGTTCACCAGTGTCTGGAGACAGGACTGGAGTCCGGTCAGCTCCTCCGAACTACCCCATAGCAAGCCCTTCTCTTTCCAGGAGGTGAGCTGCATGGGGATACCATATCTGAATTCGGGGGCCGCTGCCCATTTAGGGTCACGCGGCTCAGTGATGTAGAACCATCCCGATTGCCACCCTTTGATGGATTCCACGAAGGCACCCTCAAGCCAAGTGACGTTGGGCATTTTTCCCACCATGGCGCCACTGCACTTTGCTTGGCTGCCCTTCACAACCTTCGGCTTGACATTGAAGGTCTTTAGACACAAGCCGAAGTGGGGCTGGATGCAGAGGAAGGCCTCGCACACGACGATAAACGCCGAGATGTTGAGGATGAAGTTTGGCGCCAGATCGTGGAAGTCCAGGCCGTAGTAGTACATGAGCCCTCGGACGAAGGGGTAAAGTGGGAAGCCCAGTCTGCGGAGGAAGTGGGGGAGGAATACGACCCTCTCATGGGGCCTGGGGGTGGGGATGAACTGCCCCTCGTCGGGCAGCCGGTGCGCGATGTCATTGGACAGGTATCCGGCGCCGCACAGCTTCTCGATGTGCCCCTCCGTAACGGAGGAGGCCATCCACTTGCCTCCCGCTCCGGACATGGCTGGAGAAGGTTGAGGTGAGATGTGCGGACTTGGGCACTGGAGCTCGAGTGCGCGGAGATGGATAAGCAAAGGAGGAAGAAGGTGTAGGTAAAAGAGGTGGATCCTTATCCCCTTAAGCCTGGTAAAACTCGCTTATCTCCCAAACGCCACAATCAATGGCGCGGTTGGGTTACCCATGTCTGTATTGATGGGAATCCCGGAATAAGGGGAACACGATCTCTGCTTCGACAAGACGTGCCACGAAAACCGCTTCGCTAAACACGCTGAGGTGGTATAATAAAAACGATTCAAGTAAAGGCTTGGTAGTGGTGTGACGTCACGCCGCGAAATACGTCAGCAGATTGAACTTGTGTAAATATTATTCTCTCTACGGTGGTATGTGGAAATTATTTTACAGAGCCGGACACTATCCTGGTGTTCAGAATCTTCTATGAATTATTCGGAGGAGGAACCCGCCTTGCAATGCCGAAGAGAATATGCGTGCCGGACTCGTCGTCATTGAAGCCTGGTTTAGGGGCTACTGAGGGAGTCCTGGACTAGGGGGTGTCCGGATAGCCGGACTATCATCATCGGCTGGACTCTAGGACTATGAAGATACAAGATTGAAGACTTCGTCCCGTGTCCGGATGGGACTTTCCTTGGCGTGGAAGGCAAGCTTGGCGATACGGATATGTAGATCTCCTACCATTGTAACCGACTCTGTGTAACCCTAGCCCTCTCCGGTGTCTACATAAACCGGAGGGTTTTAGTCCCCAGGACGAACAATCACAACAACAATCATACCATAGGCTAGCTTCTAGGGTTTAGCCTCCTTGATCTCGTGGTAGATCCACTCTTGTACTACCCATATCATCAATATTAATCAAGCAGGAGTAGGGTTTTACCTCCATCGAGAGGGCCCGAACCTGGGTAAAAACATCATGTCCCTTGTCTCCTGTTACCATCCGCCTAGACGCACAGTTCGGGACCCCCTACCCGAGATCCGCCGGTTTTGACACCGACAGGGAGACTATCATTTGGAGCACAAGAGCAAGGAGTTCATCATCAACACACCATTTGTTCCTTCTTGGAGAGTGGTGTCTCCTAGATTGGCTAGGTGTCACTTGGGAGCCTCCGACAAGATTGTGGAGTTGAACCAAGGAGTTTGTAAGGGCAAGGAGATCGCCTACTTCGTGAAGATCTACCCTAGGGACGCAAGTCCTTCGTGGGCGACGGCCATGGTGGGATAGACAAGGTTGCTTCTTCGTGGACCCTTCGTGGGTGGAGCCCTCCGTGGACTCGTGCAGCCGTTACACTTCGTGGGTTGAAGTCTCCATCAACGTGGATGTACGATAGCACCACCTATCGGAACCACGACAAAAACATCCGTGTCTCCAATTGCGTTTGCACACTCCAATCCCATCCCTTTACATTCTTGCAAGTTGCATGCTTTACTTTCCTCTGCTCATATACTCTTTGCATGCTTGCTTGATATGTACTGTGATTGTTAAACTTGTGCCAAAACTCCACTTAAACTTAAAGAAATTAAAAACTGTAACTTTTCTCACTTAGTGTCTAATTACCCCCCCTCTAGACACCTCTTCTCGATCCTTTCAATTGGTATCAGAGCTTTGGTCTCCAATGCTTTGGTTTAAACACCATTGGAGGAAGATGGATGAGTCTACTTTGGGGAGTCTTAGACATAGAGTGCCTATACTTGATGGAGAGTATTTTCATGAGTGGAAAAATGAGATGCTTGTGATTTTCAATGAATATCATTTGAACAAGTACATTGCTAGCCCTTGTGCACCTCATGTTGATCCCATGCATCCTACCCTTGATGAGTCAATTGACATGATTCGCAATCTTAGAACTGTTAATCTTATCACTAGAGGCTTGCCTAGAAACTTGATTGGATGTTTGCCTACTCTTGGGTGTGCCTACACTGTATGGAAATTTCTTGAGGAACGTTTTCCAAATTATTCCTTGAAAAATCTAGATGAAATTCTCCATAAGTCTATTGCCTTGAGTAAGGTGAATTCCAATGATCCTATGTTTGGTGATTGTCTATTTGATCTTACAAACCTTATGCGTGCCAAAGGAGATGTTGGAATTATTAGTGATATTATTTCCGAAGCTATTAAAATTCATAAATAAGATCATTGTCAAACTCACTCTAACGAATCACCCTCTCTAGGATTTGATCCACCACATGATGATGTTGAACATGGATACTATGATGAGGATGATGATAGTGACTGTGATCTTGATGATGCAATGCGACACTTTGGCCTTATGACAAATCTTCGGGGATATATGGCAGGAGGAAAGGAATGGGTTCTTTACAGTGGATGCACCGATCACATGACCGGAGATAAAGATATGTTTCGTGAGCTTGCTGAAAATGACGGCCCTCAAAAGTATGTCACTTTTGGTGATAACTCAAAGGGTAAGGTGGTTGGCCTCGGTAAGGTGGCCATATCACATGATATCTCCACACAAAATGTCATGCACGTTGAATCTCTTGGCTACAATTTACTTTTAGTATCTAGACTTGCTGATTTCGGTTTCAATGTCCTATTTACTGAAGTAGATTGCCAAGTGTTTCATAGAGATAATCATAAAATGGTCTTTACCGGTATACGTAGAGGTGATCTATACATTGTTGATTTCACTAAAAAGGCTCAACCTAGAACTTGCTTTATTGCTAAATCCTCTAAAGGCTAGTTATGGCATAGACGACTAGGTCATGTGGGCATGCGAAACCTTGACAAGCTTATTAAAGGAAATCATATCCTTGGCGTTAACGATGTCATATTTGATAAGGATAGACTTTGCAGCGCTTGTCAAGCAGGTAAACAGGTTGGAGGAAGGAATCCCATGAAGAACATCATGACCACAAGGAGGCCACTCGAGCTACTTCACATGGATCTTTTTGGTCCCAACGCTTACAAAAGTCTCGGTGGAAATTCTTCTGGTCTAGTTATAGTTGATGATTTCTCAAGATTCACGTGGGTGTTCTTTCTCGATGATAAATCGCGGGTCCAAAAGATCTTCAGAAACTTCGCTAGGAAGACCCAAAATCAATTTGAAGTGAAGATCAAAAAGGTTCGAAGCGACAACCAAACGGAGTTCAAGAACGCAAATGTGGACACCTTTCTTGACGAAGAAGGGATTTCACATGAGCTCTCGGCTACGTACACACCTCAACAAAATGGAGTTGTTGAGATGAAGGACCGGGCGCTCATCGAAATGGCAAGAACGATGCTTGATGAGTACAAGATGCTGAAGCACTTTTGGGCGGAAGCGGTTGAGACAGCTTGTCATGCAACAAATTGCTTGTATCTTCACAAGCTACTTGGCAAGACGGAATATGAGCTCCTCATCGGTAACAAACCCCAAGTTGGATACTTTCGAGTATTCGGCTCAAAATGCTACATTCTTGATAAGCATCATCGTTCTAAATTTGCTCCTAAGTCTCATGAAGGTTTCCTACTTGGGTATGGCTCAAACTCTCACACTTACCATGTCTACAATAATTTCATCCGAAAGGTTGAAGAGACGGTAGATGTGAAGTTTGATGAATCTAACGGCTCGCAAGTAGAGCATTTGCCAATTGATGTAGGAGATAAAGACCCCTCGAAAGCAATCCAAGACTTGTGTATTGGCAAGATTCATCCAATGGAGGTGAAGGAGAGTACCTCGTCCGTACAAGTGGAAGCTTCCACTTCACGACAAGGTGAACCAAGAGTTGATACGGAAGCATCCATAAGTGGGACACACCAAGACGAAGAAAACGAGGAAGTACACCAAGATGAATGTCAACAACCTCCTTCTCCACCACGACAAGAGAACGACAACGTCAACAACGAAGAAGGCCAAGAAGAAGAACAAGATGAATAAGATGTTCCACTAAGATCCAAGCAAAAGCTTTCACGAGTTAGAGCAAGAATTGGTAAAGACCATCCCGTCGAGCAAATCTACAATGATATCCAAACCGGGAGAATCACTCGCTCTAAAACTCGTTTAGCTAACTTTTGTGAACACTATGCATTCATCTCTAGCATTGAATCTATGAAGGTTGAAGAAGCTTTGGAAGATCCGGATTGGATAAACGCCATGCATGAAGAGCTACACAACTTTGAGAGAAATCAAGTTTGGACATTGGTTGAGAAGCCCGACAACAACCACAACATCATTGGTACCAAATGGGTGTTTCGCAACAAGCAAGATGAAGATGGACAAGTAGTTTGCAACAAAGCACGTCTCGTCGCCCAAGGCTACACTCAAGTCGAAGGTATGGACTATGGTGAGACATATGCCCCCGTTGCTAGACTTGAGTCCATTCGCATCTTACTTGCCTATGCTAATCATCATGATATCACCTTGTACCAAATGGACATTAAAAGTGCTTTTCTAAATGGTGAAACAGAGGAGGAAGTTTATGTTAAGCAACCTCCCGGCGTTGTCAATCCTAAGAAACCTAATCATGTTTACAAACTTCACAAAGCTCTTTATGGTCTTAAACAAGCTCCTAGAGCATGGTATAAATGCTTGACCAAATTCCTTATTGAAAAAGGCTTTGAAATTGGAAAAATTGATTCTACTCTTTTTACTAAAAGGGTTAATGGAGAACTATTTGTGTGCCAAATCTATGTTGATGATATTATATTTGGTTCAACTAACCCTCACTTTAGTGAGATGTTTGGTAAGCTAATGTCAGAGAAGTTTGAGATGTCTATGATGAGTGAACTCAAATTCTTTCTTGGTTTGCAAATCAAGCAAACTAAGGAAGGTACCTTTGTCTCTCAAACAAAGTACACCAAGGACTTATTCAAGAAGTTCAATATGCAAGAATGCAAAGGTATGACTACACCCATGCCTACTAGTGGACATCTTGATTTGACCAAAGATGGTGAACCGGTTGATCAAAAGGTTTATCGCTCTATGATTGGTTCATTGTTATATCTATGTGCTTCACGTCCCGATATAATGCTAAGTGTGTGCATGTGTGCATGATATCAAGCCACTCCTAAAGAATGTCATCTTAAGGCTGTGAAAAGGATAGTGAGATACTTAATCCATACACCAAATTTTGGCATTTGGTATCTAAAGGGGCCCTCTTTTAATCTTGTTGGCTACTCCGACTCCGACTATGCCAGTGACAAGGTTGATAGAAAGTCCACTTCGGGTACTTGTCAATTTCTTGGTAGATATCTTGTGTCTTGGTCTTCCAAGAAACAAAACTCGGTATCCTTATCCACCGCCAAAGCGGAATACATTGCCGCTGGTTCATTTGTGCTCAATTACTTTGGATGACCCAAACTCTTAAAGATTATGGGATATATGTGAAACATGTTCCATTGCTTTGTGACAATGAAAGTGCTATCAAGATTGCTCACAATCCCGTGCAACACTCTCGAACTAAGCATATTGAAGTTCGTCATCATTTCATTCGAGATCATGTTACTAAAGGGGACATTAATCTTAAGCATGTTCACACTGAAAAGCAATTAGCGGATATATTCACTAAACCACTTGATGAGAAAGTGTTTTGCAGGTTAAGAGGTGAATTGAACATCATTGATGCTTCGAACTTGGAGTAGGAACTCCATTTTGATACATGCAAGACATGAGCCTATGACTAATCCTTGATATTTCTCTTATGATGATAATCTTATGTCTTGGATATATTTGCACCTTGCATGTTATCTAACCCGTGTAGGTACTTGGGTGAATCTAAATCTATGAAATTGCAACTCACTCACATCTTGAGCAATCTCTACATTACCAAGTCTCTATACAATGGTGGTTGAGGACAAGGAAGCACGAAACCACTCAAACATATCCTTTGACAAATTTATTATTGAAATTCATGATTGTCATTTTGGATACACAAATGCTCTTCCTTGCAAAAACTAACCCATGTAGGTAGATGAACTCAAATTCCATGTGGTGCCCCCAACTCTTGATGAGCAACATCAACCTTGAGCAACACACATCAGTTCAATTACATGATCACGATCAACACCACCACCCAAGGTATGTTATTCCATCTTAGAGAAGCTTTACTCCAAGTCATGAGTCAAAGCAACTCGACAAGATGTGAATACATCAAGATGCTTAAACGAAAAATGGTAACCCCATTTTGAGCTTAAACGATGAGTATGACCTATGATCAAGTGATCTCACTTGACTCCTAAGTCAATATACTCTAACATAGGTGACTTTGTCGCCAACCAACTCTAGATGAAGTTCTCTTGTGTTCTTTTCTATGCTCTTGCATTTGTCTCTTGCATATTTGTTTCCCCTTTCAAAAGAAAAAACTTCATCTAGATTTCTTTTATTTTATTTTCTGTTCTGCATTCCCTGCTGATACGTCTCCAATGTATCTATAATTTTTGATTGTTCCATGCTATTATATTACCCCTTTTGTATGTTTATGGGCTTTATTTTACACATTTATATCATTTTTGGGACTAACCTACTAACCGGAGGCCCAGCCCGTATTGCTGTTTTTTTGCCTATTTCAGTATTTCGAAGAAAAGGAATATCAAATGGAATCTAAACGGAATGAAACCTTCGGGAGCGTGATTTTTGGAACGAACTTGATCCAGAGGACTTGGAGAGCAAGTCAAGAAGCAGTTGAGGCAGCCACGAGAGGGTAGGGAGCGCCCACCCCTACAGGGAGCGCCCCCTTTCTTGTGGGCCCCTCGGGCGGCCACCGACGTACTTCTTCCTCCTATATAAGCCTACGTACCCCAAAAATATCCAGGGAGCCAACGGAACACAATTTCCACCGACGTAACCTTCTGTATTCGCAAGATCCCATCTTGGAGCCTTCACCGGCGCTCCACCGGAGGGGGAATCGACCATGGAGGGCTTCTACATCAACACCATAGCCCCTCCGATGAGTTGTGAGTAGTTTACCACAGACCTTCAGGTCCATAGTTATTAGCTAGATGGCTTCTTCTCTCTTTTTGGATCTCAATACAATGTTCTCCCCCTCTCTTGTGGAGATCTATTCGATGTAAACTCTTTTGGCGGTGTGTTTGTCGAGATCCGATGAATTGTGGGTTTATGATCAAGTTTATCTATGAGAAATATTTGAATCTCCTCTGAATTCTTTTATGTATGATTGAGTTATCTTTGCAAGTCTCTTCGAATTATCAGTTTGGTTTGGCCTACTAGATTGATCTTTCTTGCCATGGGAGAAGTGCTTAGCTTTGGGTTCAATCTTGAGGTGCCCTTACCCAGTGACAGAAAGGGTTGCAAGGCACGTATTGTATTGTTACCATCGAGGATAAAAAGATGGGGTTTATATCATATTGCATGAGTTTATCCCTCTACATCATGTCATCTTGCTTAAGGCGTTACTCTGTTCTTATGAACTTAATACTCTAGATGCAGGCAGGAGTCGGTCGATGCGTGGAGTAATAGTAGTAGATGCAGGCAGGAGTCAGTCTACTTGTCACGGACGTGATTCCTATATACATGATCATGCCTAGATAATCTCATAATTATTCGCTTTTCTATCAATTGCTCGACAGTAATTTGTTCACCCACCGTAATATTTATGCTATCTTGAGAGAAGCCACTAGTGAAACCTATGGCCCCCGGGTCTATCTTTTATCATATTAGTTTCCAATCTACTTTTATTTGCATCTTTACTTTTTGCATCTATATTATAAAACACCAAAAATATATTTATCTTATCATACTATCTCTATTAGATCTCACTTTCGCAAGTGGCCGTGAAGGCATTGATAACCCCTTTATTGCGTTGGTTGCGAGTTCTTTCTTTGTTTGTGTAGGTGCGTGGGACTTTTGAGGAGCCTCCTACTGGATTGATACCTTGGTTCTCAAAAACTGAGGGAAATACTTACGCTACTATTGCTGCATCACCCTTTCCTCTTCAAGGAAAACCAACGCAAGCTCAAGACGTAGCAAGAAGGATTTCTGGCGCCGTTGCCGAGGAGGTCTTCGCTCAAGTCAAGACATACCAAGTACCCATCACAAAGCCATCTCCCACGCATTTACATTATTTGCCATTTGCCTCTCGTTTTCCTCTCCCCCACTTCACCCTTACCGTTTTATTTGCCCTCTCTTTCCCAATCTCCTCCTCTCTCTTTCCGCTTGCCTTTTTCTGTTTGCTTGTGTGTTGGATTACTTGTTGCCATGGCACAAGATAATACCAAATTGTGTGATTTCTCCAATACCAATAATAATGATTTCCTTAGTACTCCGATTGCTCCTCTTAATGATGTTGAGTCTTGTGAAATCAATACTGCTTTGCTGAATCTTGTTATGAAAGATCAATTCGCCGGCCTTCCTAGTGAAGATGCCGCTACTCATCTAAACAACTTTGTTGATTTGTGTGATATGCAAAAGAAGAAAGATACAGATAATGATATTGTTAAATTGAGGTTATTTCCGTTTTCACTTAGAGATCGTGCTAAAGTTTGGTTTTCGTCTTTGCCTAAAAATTGTATTGATTCTTGGAACAAGTGCAAAGATGCTTTTATCTCTAAGCATTTTCCTCCCGCTAAGATCATCACTCTTAGGAACGATATTATGAATTTTAAACAACTTGATCATGAGCATGTTGCCCAATCTTGGGAAAGAATGAAATTGATGATTCACAATTGCCCTACTCATGGTTTGAATTTATGGATGATCATACAAAAATTTTATGCCGGTTTGAACTTTGCTTCTCTTAGATTCGGCCGCAGTAGGAACGTTTATGAAAATCACGTTAGGAGATGCTACAAAACTTCTTGATAATATTATGGCTAGTTATTCTCAATGGCAGACCGAAAGATCTTCTAGTAAAAAAGTGCATGCTATAGAAGAAATCAATGTTTTGAGTGGAAAGATAGATGAACTTATGAAGTTGTTTGCTACTAAAAATACTCCTCTTGATCCCAATGATATGTCTTTGTCTACTTTGATTGAGAATAATAATGAATCTATGGATGTGAATTTTGTTGGTAGGAATAGTTTTGGAAACAATGCTTATAGAGGAAACTTTAATGCTAGACCGTTCCCTAGTAATTCCTCTAATAATTATGGAAATTCCTACAATAATTCTTATGGTAATTTTAATAAGATGCCCTCTGATTTTGAGAATAGTGTGAAAGAATTTATGATTTCTCAAAAGAATTTTAATGCCTTGCTTGAAGAAAAATTGCTCAAAGTTGATGATTTGGCTAGGAACGTTGATAGACTTTCGCTTGATATTGACTCTCTTAAACTTAGATCTTCTTCTCCTAAGCATGATATCAATGAGTCTCTCAAAGCAATGAGAATTTCCATTGATGAGTGCAAGGAAAGAACCGCTAGATTGCGTGCTAAGAATGATTGCTTTATAAAGGCGTGTTCTTCTAGTTTCCATGAAAATAATGATGAGAATATTAAAGTTATTGATGTGTCTCCTATTAGAACTTTGTTTTGCAATATGAATCTTGATAATTATGGGACTGAAGATGAGTCAACTTTACCTAGAAGGCGTCCCAAGAATTCAGAGTTTTTAGATCTTGATGCTAAATTTGGTAAAAGTGGGGTTGGAGAGGTCATGACTTTAAATAGCATTGAACCCACTATCTCAGATTTCAAGGAATTTGATTATGATAATTTTTCTTTAGAAGGTTGTATTTCCTTGTTGCAATCCGTTGTTAATTCTCCTCATGCTTATAGTCAAAATAAAGCTTTTACCAAACATATCGTTGATGCCTTGATGCAATCTTATGATGAAAACTTAATTTGGAAATTTCTATACCTAGAAAACTTAATGATGAGTGGGAACCTACTATAAAGATTAGAATTAAAGATTATGAGTGTTTTGCTTTGTGTGATTTGAGTGCTAGTGTTTCCACGATTCCGAAAACTTTATGTGATATTCTAGGTTTCCATGATCTTGATGATTGCTCTTTAAATTTGCACCTTGCGGATTCCACCATTAAAAAGCCAATGGGAAGGATCAATGATGTTCTCATTGTTGCAAATAGAAATTTGGTGCCCGTAGATTTTATCGTTCTTGATATAGATTGCAATCTTTCTTGCCCTATTATTCTTGGTAGACCTTTCCTTAGAACGATTGGCGCGATTATTGATATGAAGGAAGGGAATAATAGATTCCAATTTCCATTAGAGAAAGGCATGGAGCACTTTCCAAGAAAGAAAGTCAAATTACCTTATGAATCTACCATGCGAGCTACTTATGAATTTAGTGCCAAAGATGGCACTACTTAGATCTATCTTCGCTTTTATGCCTAGCTAGGGGCTTTAAACAATAGCGCTAGTTGGAAGGCAACCCAATTTTCTTTGTGTTTTTGTTTTTGTTCCTTTTTAGTAATACATCTTGCATCTACCTTCTGTTTAGATGTGTTTTTATATTTTAATTAGTGTTTGTGCCAAGTAGAACCTATAGGATAACCTATGATGATAGTTGATTTGATTCTGCTGACAAACAGAAACTTTGCGCGCACGAATTTAGTTTTGTTAAATCACAGAAACGTGATTTTGCGTTGATTATTTTTGATGATGATCAACAGACAAATTTTCTAGGACTTCCTATTTTGGTAGGATTTTTATAGTTCCAGAAGTTTGCGTTAGTTACAGATTGCTACAGACTGTTCTGTTTTTGACAAATTCTGTTTTTCGTGTGTTGTTTGCTTATTTTGATGCATCTATGGCTAGTAAAATAGTTTATAAACCATAGAGAAGTTGGAATATAGTAGGTTTAACACCAAAATAAATAAAGAATGAGTTCATTACAGTACCTTATGTGGTGGTTTTGTTTTCTTTCACTAACGGAGCTTATAAGATTTCCTGTTGAGTTTTGTGTTGTGAAGTTTTCAAGTTTTGGGTAAAGCTTTTATGGACTATGGAATAAGGAGTGGCAAGAGCCTAAGCTTGGGGATGCCCATGGCACCCCAAGATATTCAAGGATAGCCAAAAGCTTAAGCTTGGGGATGCCCCGGGAATGCATCCCCTCTTTTGTCTTCGTTCATTGGTAACTTTACTTGGAGCTATATTTTTATTCGCCACATGATATGTGTTTTGCTTGGAGCGTCGTGTATTATATTAGTCTTTGCTTTTTAGTTTACCACAATCATCCTTGCTGTACACACCTTTTTGGGAGAAGCCTACTTGATTAGAATTTGCTAGAATACTCTATGTGCTTAACTTATATCTTTTGAGCTTGATAGTTTTTGCTCTAGTGCTTCACTTATATCTTTTAGAGCATGGCGGTGAATTAATTTTGAAGAAATTGCTAGTCTCTCATGCTTCACTTATATTATTTTGAGAGTATTTTAGAACAGCATGGTATTTGCTATGGTTACAAATTTGGTCCTAGAATGATGAGCATCCAAGTTGGGTATAATAAAAACTATCATAGAAAGTGAATTGGATGTTATGATTAATTTGATGCTTGATAATTGTTTTGAGATATGGAGGTAGTGATATTAAAGTCATGCTAGTTGAGGTGATTAATACTTGTGTTGAGGGTTGTGATTCCCGCAGCATGCACGTATGGTGAACCGCTTTGTGATGAAGTTGGAGCACAATTTTATTTATTGATTGTCTTCCTTATGAGTGGCGGTCGGGGACGAGCGATGGTCTTTTCCTACCAACCTAGCCCCCTAGGAGCATGCGCGTAGTACTTTGTTTTTGATGACTTCTATATTTTTGCAATAAGTATATGAGTTCTTTTGACTAATGTTGAGTCCATGGATTATACGCACCCTCACCCTTCCACCATTGCTAGCCTCTCTTGTGCCGCGCAACTTTCGCCGGTACCATACACCCACGATATACCTTCCTCAAAACAGCCACCATACCTACCTATTATGGCATTTCCATAGCCATTCCGAGATATATTTCCATGCAACTTTCCACCGTTCCGTTCATATGACACGCATTACTTTTGTCATATTGCTCTTTGCATGATCATGTAGTTGACATTGTATTTGTGGCAAGGCCACCTTCATAATTTTCATACATGTCGCTCTTGATTCATTGCATATCCCGGTACACCGCCGGAGGCATTCATATAGAGTCATATCTTGTTCTAGCTTTGAGTTGTAATTCTTGAGTTGTAAATCCATAAAAGTGTGATGATCTCTAAGTGAGGAACGGATGATGAAGACTATGATTCCCCCACAAGTCGGGATGAGACTTCGGACTTTACAAATGAAAAAAAAGAAAAAAGAAAAAAAAAGGAGAAAGGCCAAAAAGAAAAAAAAGAAAGGCCAAAGAAAAAAAGAAAAAAAAGGAAAAAGAATAAAACAAAAAAAAGGAAAAAAAGAAAAAAAATAAAATGAGAGAAAAAGAGAGAAGGGACAATGCTACTATTTCTTTTTCCACACTTGTCCTTCAAAGCAGCACCATGATCTTCATGATAGAGAGTCTCCTATGTTGTCACTTTCATATACTAGTGGGAATTTTTCATTATAGAACTTGGCTTGTATATTCCAATGATGGGCTTCCTCAAAATGCCCTAGGTCTTCATGAGCAAGCAAGTTGGATGCACACCCACTTAGTTTCTTTTGTTGAGCTTTCATATATTTATAGCTCTAGTGCATCCGTTGCATGGCAATCCCTACTCACTCACATTGATATCTATTAATGGGCATCTCCATAGCCCGTTGATATGCCTAGTTGATGTGAGACTATCTTCTCCTTGTTTTGTCTTCTCCACAACCACCATTCTATTCCACATATAGTGCTATGTCCATGGCTCACACTCATGTATTGCGTGAAAGTTGAAAAAGTTTGAGATTATTAAAGTATGAAACAATTGCTTGGCTTGTCATCGGGGTTGTGAATGATTAAATACTTTGTGTGATGAAGATAGAGCAACAGCCAGACTATATGATTTTGTAGGGATAACTTTCTTTGGCCATTTTATTTTGAGAAGACATGATTACTTTGATTAGTATGCTTGAAGTATCACCATTTTTATGTCAATATGATCTTTTATTTTGAATCATTTGGATCTGAACATTCATGCCACAATAAAGAAAATTACATTGAGAATTATGCTAGGTAGCATTCCACATCAAAAATTCTGTTTTTATCATTTACCTACTCGAGGACGAGCAGGAATTAAGCTTGGGGATGCTTGATACGTCTCCAACGTATCTATAAGTTTTGATTGTTCCATGCTATTATATTACCCCTTTTGGATGTTTATGGGCTTTATTTTACACATTTATATCATTTTTGGGACTAACCTACTAACCGGAGGCCCAACCCGTATTGCTTTTTTTTTGCCTATTTCAGTATTCCGAAGAAAAGAAATATCAAACGGAGTCCAAACGGAATGAAACCTTCGAGAGCGTGATTTTTGGAACAAATGTTATCCAGAGGACTTGGAGTGCAAGTCAAGAAGCAGCCAAGGCGGCCACGAGAGGGTAGGGTGCGCCCACCCCTACAGGGCGCGCCCCCTGTCTCGTGGGCCCCTCAGGCGGCCACCGACGTACTTCTTCCTCCTATATAAGCCTACGTACCCCGAAAACATCCCGGGAGCCAACGAAACACAATTTCCACCGTCGTAACCTTCTGTATCCGCGAGATCCCATCTTGGAGCCTTCGCCGGCGCTTCGCCGGAGGGGGAATCGACCACGGAGGGCTTCTACATCAACACCATAGCCCCTCCGATGAGTTGTGAGTAGTTTACCACAGACCTTCGGGTCCATAGTTATTAGCTAGATGGCTTCTTCTTTCTTTTTGTATCTCAATACAATGTTCTCCCCCTCTCTTGTGGAGATCTATTTGATGTAAACTCTTTTTGTGGTGTGTTTGTCGAGATCCGATGAATTGTGGGTTTATGATCAAGTTTATCTATGAGAAATATTTGAATCTCCTCTGAATTCTTTTATGTATGATTGAGTTATCTTTGCAAGTCTCTTCAAATTATCAGTTTGGTTTGGCCTACTAGATTGATCTTTCTTGCCATGGGAGAAGTGCTTAGCTTTGGGTTCATTCTTGGTTTGTCCTTACCCAGTGACAGAAAGGGTTGCAAGGCACGTATTGTATTGTTGCCATCGAGGATAAAAAGATGGGGTTTATATCATATTGCATGAGTTTATCCCTCTACATCATGTCATCTTGCTTAAGGCGTTACTCTGTTCTTATGAACTTAATACTCTAGATGCTGGTAGGAGTCGGTCGATGTGTGGAGTAATAGTAGTAGATGCAGGCAGGAGTTGGTCTACTTGTCACGGACGTGATGCCTATATACATGATCATGCCTAGATAATCTCATAATTATTCGCTTTTCTATCAATTGCTCGACAGTAATTTGTTCACCCACCATAATATTTATGCTATCTTGAGAGAAGCAACTAGTGAAACCTATGGCCCCCGGGTCTATCTTTTATCATATTTGCTTCCAATCTACTTTTATTTGCATCTTTACTTTTTTCATCTATATTATAAAACACCAAAAATATATTTATCTTATCATACTATATCTATTAGATCTCACTTTCGCAAGTGGCCGTGAAGGGATTGACAACCCCTTTATTGCATTGGTTGCGAGTTCTTTGTTTGTTTGTGTAGGTGCGTGGGACTTTTGAGGAGCCTCCTACTGGATTGATACCTTGGTTCTCAAAAACTGAGGGAAATACTTACGCTACTATTGCTGCATCACCCTTTCCTCTTCAAGGAAAACCAACGCAAGCTCAAGACGTAGCACCTCCATCCAATTCATTGCAAATCTTTCAGTTAATTCCTTGCAAATCCTTATGAGATCTTACTTGTCTAGTGAGCTGAGGTGACAAGTGTTTTCTCTGTAATGAACTTGGTCACACCGGTTTGTTGTTTTCGGTCTAACCGAATCCTTTCGGTGCAACTGAGGCAAACAACTCGGTGCCACCGATTTCACTACAGGAAAGACAACTTGCCACTTGTTCCTGCATTCCTTTTTGATCTAGCTCCACTCAATGATTCTTGTCCTCTACCAACATCACATTCAACTTGCTGCTTTGTTCTATGACTCAAGGACCAAACCCATCATGACAAAAATCCAGAAGAACCCTTCTTGGAAATTGATGTCAAAGGGGGAGAGAGAGGTCACATCAAAGCTTAATCATATCTATAGGGGGAGAGAATACTCAAGGGGAGAGAGAGTAATCATGAAGGACCCCATATGCTTGGTGTTCAAGAGGAGAGAAGTCACATGTCTTCAAGAGGGGAAAGACATGTTCATATTTATTTGCTTGCATTAGCTTTGTTTCTTTTCTTTGAGCTCTGATTTTTTGTTCCATATCTTCTCCCAGTATCCTATGCTAGATTCAGGGGGAGCAAGACATCTAAGGGAATGAAATCCTTGAATTCATTGCACATCTTTACCTTTGGGGACATGTCTATATTCAATGTGGTACTTAGTACTCACTCTACATGTCATCCCAGTCTTGGTTCTCTTGTGGTTTCTTTTGTTTGCTCTGGCTAGTAGGTGCATCTGTGTTATCTAACCTTGTTTACGCAGGTTCATTCCATCCTAAGCCAACTCAAGACCACAAGGTAAGTATATGCATCACAGTCATGTGTATGAGGAATTCTTGCTAATGTACATACTGTTTGCAAGAAGGACTCATGAGCATGAAGGTACATTTCCCATATTCACATATCTTGCTCTGATGCATATAGCCAAGATACATGTAACACATCGCTTACTCCATCATGCTTATGCATTCACTTGCTCCTATATTTCATATTCACATGATTGCATACATGTAGGGGGAGCCTATGCATGTTACATATCTTTCCAAAGCTTTACTTGTTATTCTCTATATCTTTATCTAAAGCTTTGATGTATGTTGTCATCAATTACCAAAAAGGGGGAGATTGAAAGCACAAGTGCTCCCTGGGTGATTTTGGTAATTAATGACAACATATCTCCTGTTGGACTAACACTTTTACCTAGTATGTTTCAGATAAGTTCAACAATGGAGTGGCATGGACTAGAGGATGTGGAACCCCTTCAAGATGCTAAGGACAAAGGATTGGCTTAAGCTCAAAGCACAAGACTCTTCATTTTATTTTTAGTGATCCAAGATCACATTGAGTCTATAGGAAAAGCCAATACTATCAAGAGGGGATGAGGTGTTGCTTAATGGCTTGCTTGCTCAAAGTGCTTAGTGATATGCTCCAAAGCCCTCAACTACTTTCTCACATCCACATATGACCCAAACCAAAAGTCAAACTCGGCCCCACCAATTCTTTCTATCCGGCGCCACCGAGTTCAAATGTCATAGCCACTGCCACAAACCCTAGGCAAATTGGTCTCACCAATAGGGATCTCGGTCTCATCGAGATGGGATTGTAATATCTCTATGTATGTCCATTACCAAAATCGCTCCCACCGAGTTTGTGTAATCGGTCCTATCGAGATTACAATGCAAACTCTCTATTCCTCTTCATAACATTTCGGTCCAATCGAGATGAGCGAATTGGTCCCACCGAGTTTGCCTGACCAACTCTCTGGTTAGCTTATTACCAAAATCGGTCCCACCGAGTTTGAGTAATCGGTCTCACCGAGATTACATTGTGCCCTAACCCTAACCATATCGGTCCTACCGAGATGCATGTCGGTCCCACCGAAAATCCTAACGGTCACATTATTTGCTAAATCGGTCCGACCGAGTTTGACGATTCGGTCCCACCGAGATTGGTAAGTTGTGTGTAATGGTTAGATTTTGTGTGGAGGCTATATATACCCCTCCACCCACTCTTCATTCGTGGAGAGAGCCATCAGAACGTGCCTACACTTCCAACCTACATTTTCTGAGAGAGAGCCACCTACACTTGTGTTGAGACCAAGATATTCCATTCTTACCATATGAATCTTGATCTCTAGCCTTCCCCCAGGTTCTTTCCACTCAAATCTTCTTTCCACCAAATCCAAATCCTGTGAGAGAGAGTTGAGTGTTGGGGAGACTATAATTTGAAGCACAAGAGCAAGGAGTTCATCATCAACACATCATTTGTTACTTCTTAGAGAGTGGTGTCTCCTAGATTGGCTAGGTGTCACTTGGGAGCCTCCGACAAGATTGTGGAGTTGAACCAAGGAGTTTGTAAGGGCAAGGAGATCGCCTACTTCGTGAAGATCTACCCTAGTGAGGCAAGTCCTTCGTGGGTGACGGCCATGGTGGGATAGACAAGGTTGCTTCTTCGTGGACCCTTCGTGGGTGGAGCCCTCCGTGGACTCGCGCAGCCGTTACCCTTCGTGGGTTGAAGTCTCCATCAACGTGGATGTACGATAGCACCACCTATCGGAACCACGAAAAAAACATCCGTGTCTCCAATTGCGTTTGCACACTCCAATCCCATCCCTTTACATTCTTGCAAGTTGCATGCTTTACTTTCCGCTGCTCATATACTCTTTGCATGCTTGCTAGATATGTATTGTGATTGTTAAACTTGTGCCAAAACTCCACTTAAACTTAAAGAAATTAAAAACTGCAACTTTTCTCACTTAGTGTCTAATCACCCACCCTCTAGACACCTCTTCTCGATTCTTTCACCAAGGAAGAGCAAGTTTTCTCAAAGACTATCAATACTAAACCAGGGAGAAGGTGTTGGAGCTAGCATAGTAGTATCCATCCCGAATACCCTGCACGAATGTTGGAATAGGTCCGGAGAGTGCGACCATGGGAGACAACACCTACTTCCTTAGTAGTAACATCAACAGTTCGTTGTATACAGACAAGAAGAGGTGATCCATCGGAATAAGTTGCCAGGCGCCACTGAGTATATAGGTCATGCTCGTCCTCCTGCTTGTGATCATCACCATCGTCATCTCCCCCTTGGTTATAAAATTTTTCAAGTATAGGTGGTGGAATGTTCACAGGACCTTGGAAACACAAGAAGGTTAATTAGTAAAGGGAAACTAGCTAACCCGCATGCATGTGGATGACACAATTATAATTATGGTGGAAGACAATCGTACTGAAACCATAAGGATCCCATGCAAAAACAGTTCCACGAGTGGTGGCAGAAAACACAAGACGCTCATATTGAATTGCATCACAGTACTCGTCCGTGTACAGAAATTGATTTTTGAGCAATATCCATCAAGGCGTGGAAGTAACGACGGCATCAAGCTTGTCGAAGATAGCAACAACTTCATAGTTCGTCTAATCCCAAGAGCGGTTGGGAACTTGACAAATTGCTATCTTTCATAGACGACAGTCACCATGATCGTATTTGAACGTACGTATATCATATGTGTGCTCAACCTCTGGGCACTCTGGGATTTTTGGAAGTGGAATCCGCTGACGAGTGTACACATTCACAAGTTCCCACTCGCACTTGTACCCAATACAAACAACCCAATCTCCATTTGCTCCTGCACAGGCCTTACCCTTAAGTGATGGCATCTTAACATCACACGTATCGTTATCAAGCGGCATCAACTTGCACAAGGCGAGGCTTCCATCGTCAGCGCGCCAGCGAGCAGGGTCATGGCGAAGAAGATATATAGGGGAGATCAAACCGCTCCTGGACTATTGGTTTTTTGTAATGATGTTATTAGTTGAGTCGAGAATGGTCTTGAACGAACCTGCCTGTCTAGCTGAGGTGATGGCGTCGCACTGATCAATAAGTTCCTCCACCATGTCATCTTTCAAATCGGGGCAAGAATAATGGGGTCGTTTTCGGCCTGTTCCCTCCATGGAGAAGACGATCGAACAATGGCAGGGGGAAGGGTGAAGGAAAATGGAGGAGGGAGGAAGAGCGTGCGACAACAGTTCCAAATCAAGAAGGAAAGGCTAAGAGGTGGTGGACGGTTGCCATGATATAGGAAGAGGTGCCCCGGCCTACATAGACGTCCGTTCGGAAATTGTACAAAAGGACTCGCCGTCGTCTCACTGACATGTTGGAATAGGACCACACGTCAACGAAACATGGTGTGTCATTTCTCGTGCAAAATGCGATCTGGCCGCGTTGGCCCGAGGTTCCGCATTATTTCTCGACTTTATTTTTTTAATGGCGTGGCATTCAGTTTTGAAGCATGACTAACTCGTACTGTATGCAGAGAAAATATAAACTACTCTACCACTACTCCACCTCTAGTACTAGTATCAAAAAGTTATATAGGTCGGTGCTTCAGCTTTTGCTTGCTAAGGGCTGCCCACTTGCTTCTCACGCTATCACCCTCTCTCCAGATCTAAAAAAGATGGCATCTCTCTCCCTCCTCACCGGTGGTCACAAATCCGCCAGGGAGAAAAGGACGTGTAGCGTTGACGCACTCGTCGTCGGTGAGTGAGGTCATGCACTAACGACAAGGCCGTCCTCTCAAACCTAGCGCCCGCACGGGATGGCCTCCTCCCCCAAGCTCGCTGCCGTAGTGTGTGCGGAGGACGAAGACCATGAGCGAAGCCACTTCCCGCCGACCCTCAGGTATGCTACCTCTTTTCGAACCATACCCTTGTTCTATTGCCCCATCTGCCACATCGCTGCATGTGGATCTTTTTCCACTCCACCTTCTTCCCAATTTGCTATCCTCTGCTCTGCTGGTCATGCAGAGGAAAACCTTAATTTGCATTATTAAAGGAAACCCTACTTCATGCAGACTAATCCATGTCTGGGTTGAATAAGGAAAGGAAGGGAGAAAGTACTCTCGAAGAGACTAGGCATCGAACCCGCATCTAGGTTGAAAAGGGGAAAATTAGTAGCTAAGGAACGAGTCTCGTGTCTCTTGGTTGAAAAAGGGTGAAGAGGGGTAGAAAGGCATGACAACGCAATAGAGAATGACCAGGGTCAATCGGTTTGTTGTCCTCACATAGGAAAAAGGTGGCTAAAGAGAACAAAAATGGGACGTAATCCACATATGCTGCCTGGATATTTGTTGCTCTGGGCAACCATACCTCCCTCACCACTCTATGCGTCTGTGGAGGTACATCGTACTGGTATGCCCACTGTCCGAATGGGCCTCCCATGCTCTTATTGCCTCTTTTTTGTTGTTAGTATAACGCCAGCGGTAAAGTCAAGCAATGCTACTGCTAAAGTGATGCCACATTTAACTAATGCCGCACTCAGTCAAATGCCACCGATAAATTTAAGCAATGTCATTTAATGTCATTGGATTATTTCAGGGTTAACTGTTGATTGTGGATGTATTAAAGATTTTTCAGCTAAGACATTCTAATGTTGTTGCACATCCAGTATACCAACGATGAAACTTGTTACTACCTTCAAATTTTTGCATTGTTAATGCTTATAGATTACATACCTCACTTTCATGAGATAAGTCAATTTGTTTTGTACAGTGTCACCAAAATGCCAAGGCGCTGATGTCATTTTATTTTGGTTAAACTGCACAAAAAGTTACGAAGAGAAGAGGAAAGGTCAAGAGTGGGCACCTCCGCCTCCGGCTGTTCTCTTGATTCGTTCGATCAATTTTTTATGTTTGATCGATTATCAAGATTGGGATAGCAATTTTGATGTCCCCTCGAGTTTGAAATGATATTTACCTTGAATTTACATGGTTTGCAATTTTTTTATACTGTCATTAGTTAATAATGCTAGTTACCTTCAGACTTTTGTATTTGGTTTAGTGCTATTGCACAACTAGTATACCAATGTTGAAACTTGTTACCTTTACATTTTGTATTGTTAATGCTTATAGAAATCTTCCAGTGCTAGCTTATGGAAATCTGTTCAGTAAAACCATTGTACTGTACCGCGTAACAAAAAAATTACTCTACTGTTGCACTAGCCACTGGATTAGTGTATATTTGTACTATTCGAATGGTGTTGCATTAGTGTATGGACATATATAAAGTGTGGCAAGCTTTCCCAGATATGTGCTCAAGAAAACTACTACCCATTTTCCTAAATACTAGACGTTTGGGTACTTTAAATTGAACCGCGAAAACGTCTTATATTAAGGAACACAGGGTGTAGAGTTCACTCAAATTATCCCGGTAAAGCTAGTCACACCTTTGTTAAAATTAATGTTCACTATGTTATCAGAGGAGGTCTGTATGTTTGTCTCTAATGCCTGTCGATTACATACCTGACATTATGATGTAATGTTAAGTCATTTATTTTTGTACAGAGTCACTGAATTGTCAAGGCGGTGATGGCATTTTATTTTAGTTGAACTGCACAAAATATGCTTAAAAGAAGAGGAAAGGTTAGGAATGGTTCAGTTTTAAGAAAATACTATGTATGCCTTCCTGACATCAGCCGCTGTTGCCTTATTTATTCCTTCAAACATGTGGTTAGAAACAGTCTTTCTACCTTTAACCATTAAGAAATTGGAATGCTTATATTTGTGAGTCTATGCTTCAACAAGTGCCACTTTTATAGTAATCACACTTTCAATATCTATGCAAACAAGGATGCTTGATTTTAGTGGAACTACACAAAAAGTCCAAATGGTTTAACATTAGGAGCATGTTTTCTTCCAAACCTTTATATCCAATTGGTGGTACTATGAGCTGTTCATTACGAAGGTACATGGTTTGTTACTATCTTGCTACTCTTTTTGTACTATCATTAGATAGTAATATTAGTGGTTTGCATGTGAATTTATTGGCAGGGTGGACCTACATTGGAGGTGCAGGATACTATTCAATGATTTGGATGATCAATTTCGGTTGTATCGATTTCACCTATTCCATCACTGCAAACATGGATATCCTTGGTGTGATGAAGAATATGCACTATATTTATGCTCTGTACCAGCAAATCAATTCAGTACGAAATTGTCCAGGTCAAAACATGACAGTATCAAATTGTCGGATTTCGGGTTTTGGCAGACCCTCAAGGTTCGAACTCTGGGGTGCATGCGGAGATCACACCTCCTGCCTACCCATGTCTCGTCGCCTCGCAAGGATCTAAAACTACACGAAGAGCAACACAAGGGACATGAGATTTATACTGGTTCAGGCCACCATTGTGGTGTAATACCCTACTCCAGTTTGTGGTGTGTGGATTGCCTCAGGGGATGATGATGAACAGTACAAGGAAGACAGCCTCGCAAGGGTTTGTTCTTGGCTGGTGCAATGAACTGCTAGGAGGAGTTCAGTCGCTTCCCTCTCTCTTTCTCTAGACTGCCCAAAATCTCTCCGATCGATCTGTTTCTAGCTGCCCCTACCCTGTGGGTGGCTAGTCCTATTTATAGGCGGAGGCCCTAGGCCTCTCCCCAAATATTGAGCGGGAAGGGCGCCAACAATTGGCTATTTTGAAGGGGAACATCTAGTACACTTATCCTGACTAAAGTTGGTCCTCGCCTGCCAAAGACCCTGACGATGACGCCGACTTGGGCTCCACGTTGACCTCCGTTCTGCCGTCCTGCTGGTCTTCATCTTGTTGCACCGAAATGGTTGCCTTTGCTTGATACTCTCGCCTGCGCTTGCTCCCTTTGCACCAAAGGGGAAACAAGGACTCTGCGCAGGCCGGCGCCCGCCTGGCGCCTGCCTGGCCTTGGTCGTCATGGCTTGCGTCATGGGCACCTCGTGAGGTACCCCACCTTGATCTCTCCGCCTCCTCGCGAGCCAGCCTGATGAGGCTGTGCCCGAGGAAGCATCCTGTCGTCCGCCCCGTGAGGCTTGGCCCCTCGTGAGGGTCTTGAGCATGTGTTGATGAAGATGGGCCATACTGGGCCACTCCTTGAGCCACACCGCAAGCTGCAGGCAGGCAAGTCTGGGTACCCCATTCCCAAAACACCGACAGTAGCCCCCGGGCCCAAGGCGCGCCTGGATTTGGCTTAGCAGAGAAGCGAAGGGGCAAGTGCGAAGCGCCGCGGGCCCCAACAGCCTACGGCCTTAGGCGCCGCGTGGCGCTTCATTGGACATGGGTGTCCCTGTTCCCCCACGCCTCCTTATTTTGAGCCCAGCTAGGCGGACCCGCGGTTGCACACAGTCACCCCTCTTCTCGCCGCTCGCGCGCCTCCCGCTCTTCCTTCTCTCGAGCTCTAGCCTCCGCTTCCAATCCAATCTCGAATCCTCTCCCTTCCTGTCGCCATGGCTCCGACGAAGAAGGGGAAAGGGAAAAAGCCTGTGCCCTCGCCCCGCCCGTCGCCATCGATAGCTCCTGCCGTCGACCGGTCGATCATACTCAACTGAGAAGGCTTGGACAAGGTCAGTTCTGCCCTTGCCACCATCTTCAACGAGTGCGGGAGGACGACGGTCTGGCCCGCGTCTCACTTCTCTATTGACAGAATAGTCACCGAGGTCCGGTACTTTGCCGACACCCTATGGGCGGGACTGGTTCCCCCCTTTTCTGATTTCTTCAACGCCGTACTTTGCCATTACCAGATCCACATGATGCATTTGGGTCCCGAATCCATTACTCTTCTTACCGTTTTCGCTTTTGTTTGCGAGGCGATGATGGGCATCCCTCCTTCAGTTTCCTTGCTACGCCACTTCTTCTCTTTGCGCCTCAGCGACCCCACCCAATGCTCGGGGTGCGTGAGCTTCCTTGCCGCACCAGAAACAGCGGCTTCATGAATTGATTTCGGCCTTCCTCCGCCTGCGACTGGGTTCCGAGAGCGGTGGCTGTACGTAGATGTCGGAGAACCCAGCCCCCTGCTCTCGGAGCCAACCTTGCCAGCTATCCCCAATTCGGGCTGGGGCCAGGAGACGCTCACGAGCCCCCAGCTCGTCTTCATCTGGCATCGCTTTGCGAACTTGAGGGCGCTCGGTGTGACGGCACCCAAGGTGGTGAAGGAGTTTCTCCTGTGCCGCATTGCCCCTCTCCAGCGTAATTCCCGCCGTATGTGGGCCTTCGGGGGGCGTGAAGACCGCATGAGGCTCCAGGAGGAAGATCTGATGCCTGAAGTGCTGAGGAAGGTTCTCATGATCCTGACTGGGGACCCTTCCCCTGGCAGCATCCGGCAAGGGGGTGCCCTGCTGTACCTTTGCTCAAACAGGGCTAATTTTGTGAAGCAGATGCCTAGCTTCGACGAATGGGGGCTGCGCCCCACAGGCCTTATGGGACCTCGTGAGAACCCAGTTGTGGTGGTTGCCCTCCAGTTGCCCGCGACGGTCCTTCCTCGAGTGGTGGAGCTGGGAGGCAAGGGCCGCCGGGGGCTGAGGGAGCCACCGTCGGGACGATGACGCCATGCAGAACTCCTGAGGCGGCAGCTCCTGAGGCCTGCCCTGCGGCAGCTGAAGGTGTTGAGCCGCGGCCCGCGGCTCCCGTGGCAGAGGCCCCTGAGGCCCCGACCACCCTTCGTGGTGCGGCGTCTGGCGGCGTGCGCCAGGGCGACGCCCCTGACACCGGTCACATTGGCGCTTCTTCCTTGTCACAGGCTGACCCTTGCGCCGAGCTTCTCGCCCGCTTCTGCGTGGACTTCGAGGCTCTCCGAAAGAGAAGGGAGGCCTTGGGTGATGATTACCCTTGCCGCCTATTGAAGCGCAGGAAGTACTTCGCCACTTATGAGTAAGCCCTCCCCTTTTCTCAGTCCCTTACTTTCCTGCTGCTTCAGCTGATCATTGCCCTGCAGGGCCCTTCCTGCCGAGTTCACGGAGATGGCTGAGGAGCCATCCCTCCAGGCCTCGCCCTCTCCACCGTCCCCAAGCGCCCCGAGCTCAAACACTGCCCTTGTGGTGAGGCCGGTTGGAGAGGTGGGCCATCCTGTGACGCGTCATGATTCTGCGCACCTCGCGACCATCCTTCGCGAGCCCTCCCGAGGCATAGCCAGCCTGCCCTAGGCTCTTCGATTGGTCGTGGACGGTGACTGGCTGAGTTCGGTCTTGCGTTCTTCTTTGGAGGACGAACTGGCTCTGGGCCAGGCTTCTGGTGAGGCGCGTCCGGCCATCGCGAGGGCGCCAACCCCCAGCGCCCTGCCCAGAGGGGGAGTGCTGGTTCGTGGCCCCCGCGCGCGCCTGGGGTGGAGGATGATGCGGAAGACGTGCTCAAGCGCGCTCGGGAGCGCCGCGCCCTCCGCCAAGGGTTCCTCTGGAGGGCGGCTGACGCAGTGAGCCAGCTTGGGGTAGAGCTTGCTGACGAGGACGCACGCCTTGAGGCCGAGGGCCTGCGCCTAGCTGAGGAGAGGCGCAAGCTGAAGGTGGCCGTTGCCCTTGCGCGCCACCAGCGTGGCCTCGACAATGAGAAAGCCGAGGTGTTGCTGGCGGCTTCTCGGGAGGCCTGCTCCCGGGCCGTCGAGGAGGCTCGGGAGGCTGACCAGCAGCGCAAGGCCGCAGAAGAGCGGGCGTGGGAGCTCCGGGCCTGGAGTATCTCCCTGGAGCAACAGGTGGAGTTGCGTGAGGCGGCCCTTGCATCGATGAAGGGGGGCTTGGTCGACCGGGCGAAGCTTCAGAGACGTGAGGAGGCACTGACGCTTGAGGCCAGCGAGCGCACCCTGGATCTCGAGCGATTGGAGACGAGGGAGCGCCTGGTGGCGCAAGCGGAGGATGACGTCGCCGTGAGGGAAGCCCGAGCTTCAGAAGAGGTTGATCGCCGGGTGGCGACGACCCGCTCGAACCTCGAGCGCGAGTTCGAGGAGAGGCTGGAGCTGATCAAGGTCGAAGCAGAGGGCAGGACCGCCACCCTGAAGGCCAAGCTGGATGAAGTGACGCGGCGTGCGGACGCTGCCGGGGCCGCCCTTGGCGCGGCATAGGTGGAGCTGGCTTCCTCCCGCGCCGAGGTGCTTCTTCTCCATCAAAGGGTGGACGTGGCTGAGGCCGTCGCGTGGCAGAGCGAGGACGAGATATGCCAGCGGCAGACCCTGGAGCACATGCATGGCCCTATGCTCCGCGCGCTCCGGGAAAGAGCTAACACAACCTTGGGCAACATCTGCGAGGAAGCCGTTGGGGAGCCTCATGAGGTTAACTATGCTGGTAACCTTCAGTTCTTCACTGACGTGGTGACGTAGCTAGAGACTCGGTCAGGCAGAGCCGACAGGTTGGTGGAGGAGAGGAGCCGTGCCCTACTTGGGCGTGCTTTTTCCCGCGTCTTCAGTCATCTTCAGAACATGGACCCCCACTTTGACTTCGATGCCACCATCGCACCGGTGCCCCTGGCCATCCGGGGCAATCTGGCACACTGGGTGGAAGACAATGTGGACGCCCTTGTTAGGGCCTTCACCGCTGATGACGATGGTGTGGTCGTGGTTGCTGATGAGGGCGGCATGGTGAACGGCCCAGGTGCTGACGACGGCGACGTAGAAGGTGATGGCGAGGCCAGCGATGCCAGTGATGACTCCGGATGTGCCTCTGAGGATGCATTGGGGGATTTATCCAATTGACCGCGTGTTGTTCCTGCTTTTTACCCTGCGTAGAGAGAGTTCGGGCTTGGCCCTAAAGGTTGTAAGAGCATTTTGGTAGGGGGAGCCCCTCGTGTAAAAACTTGCAGTTAGCGTATTTGTAGACATGATATCACTCGTATGCCTGCGCCAAGCGGCTGGTCTCATGACGAGTCGACTGGCTTGTTTACCTTCGACCCGCGTGGGCCCCGAGCTAGCATGCGGAGGGCCATGGTGTCCTGAGTGCCTCCTGAACGAGCCTACTGAACCTGCAATGAGAACCTCCTGAGAGGGTGTGGCGATGGCAGTCTGGGCTGCGTGCATGCTGGGCCTGGCCCGGCTCGCGAGGGGCTCACGAGGGGAGGCGGCTGAGGCTGGATGGATGTAAAGCGGTAACCAAAACGCGAGAGATTGCTCGAACGAGACTAAACACCCCTTCCCCGAACACACGCAAGTCTCAAGCTCAAATCCAACTTAAATCCGAACATGGGAAAAACGACAACCAAAGGAAAGGCAAAAAAGCAGAAAGGCCGCGTCCGGCACCTAGTCTAGTCTTCGACGTCTTCTCACCAGCGCGGAGCTAAGTGCTGCCACTAGGCGTGGGCGGGAGCCCCCGAGGCCCGAGGGCGGCTCTCCGGAGACTCCGGGGCGTGTACAGCCCCACTCATTATTACGTGAGAGTGTCACGGGGCGGCGAGCTTCACAGGCACTGGGCCTTCTTCATAGGTACCGGCCTTGCTTCATATTGCCAGACGAGGGCCCCGCCTTGCGCCACACTCTATCGCCATCGATGACGGCCGGAGATCGAGGACGCCACCGATGGGATAGAGCGGTCGCCAGCGGTTCCCCCGACGACCACGGGTCCTCTGCCGGGGGTAGGCCCTGAGGCACCTCCCCAGCAGAGGGCCTACCTCCTGAGGACGCCTTGCTCCGAGCGCCACGGGGGCGAGGCCGGATCTCGGCCCCCCTCCTGCAGCCCCCGGTGCCCTCCTCCTGAGGGGTTGGAAGCTGCTGGATTGGGGCGGCCATCCGCCGCGACGACCTGTACCTCCTGCGATCCATGGTTAGCGTATGCCTGTTCCTAAGGGATTAGCAGTACCAGATAGTCACTGCCTCCAGCGCGGTTGACGAGGCCTTCTCTGGGCTCCTGAAAGAGTTTAGCTTCGGGTGTCTCTTTCCCCCAGCCTGGGCAAAGGAACGAGCCATGGTCTTCCTCCTGCGCGTGTCCTAGATCCACCATGTGGGGCACATACGCTTTCGAGGCCGCCGCCCCGAATGCCTCGCCGTAGTTCCCCGTGTGCGATGCAGTCCCGCTCGAGGTGCCCACCTGGGAGTGGTAGCGTGGCGGCCCACCCAGACCATGGGCTGCAGTGGATCCCCCTTCGCTGGTCGGAGGCGGAGGCGGCACTACCGGCAGCCATGTTGGTGTTGGAGTGGCCCTGGAATCCGCTCGGAGCTGTGTGGGCGCGTGTGGGGCCTCCGTGAGGTCTACCTTGGGCCTGAGGCGATGGCTGGGCGCCGAAGGGGTGAGCCCCTGAGGCGGCGGAGCTCAGGAGCTCAGGAGCTCCGCCACCCACTCCAGTAGCACGTCGCGACCGCCCTCCAGCAGCCTACATTGCAGTAGCTCTCGGGCCACAGCGAGCGCGGCCCTTGAGTTTGCCTGCTCCCGCCAGGTGTACAGTGTTGTGGCCGTGGCGTGGCTTGAGGCCCTTGCTGCCGACCGCATCTGCCGCGCGTGAGAGCTGGTGCCGCCTGGTCGCGTCGCTCGCGGCCCGCAGCGCCCTGCGGACCGTGGGCTGCCTGGGGCACAGGGTTGAGGTCGCCCTGGGCAAGCGGCTCTGCACGGGCGGGCCAGGCCGCCCAGGGATCGGGATTGCCCGTTGGGTCGCCGGACATGATGATGATGATGCGACGGGCGGCGAAACACGAGGCGACGGAAGGCGGATTCCGGTGCACCCCTACCTGGCGCGCCAAATGTCGGATTTCGGGTTCTGGCAGACCCTCAAGGTTCAAACTCTGGGGTGCACGCGGAGATCACACCTCCTGCCTACCCATGTCTCGTCGCCTCGCAAGGATCTAAAACTACACGAAGAGCAACACAAGGGACACAAGATTTATACCGGTTCAGGCCACCATTGTGGTGTAATACCCTACTCCAGTTTGTGGTGTGTGGATTGCCTCAGGGGATGATGATGAACAGTACAAGGAAGAACAGCCTCGCAATGGTCTGTTCTTGGCTGGTGCGATGAACTGCTAGGAGGAGTTCAGTCGCTTCTCTCTCTCTTTCTCTGGACTACCCAAAATCTCTCCGATCGATCTGTTTCTAGCTGCCCCTACCCTGTGGGTGGCTAGTCCTATTTATAGGCGGAGGCCCTGGGCCTCTCCCCAAATATTGAGCGGGAAGGGCGCCAACAATTGGCCATTTTGAAGGGGAACATCTAGTACACTTATCCTGACTAAAGTTGGTCCTCGCCTGCCAAAGACCCTGATGATGACGCCGGCTTGGGCTCCATGATGACCTCCGTTCTGCCGTCCTGCTGGTATTGGTCTTGTTGCACCGAAATGGTTGCCTTTGCTTGATACTCTCGCCTGCGCTTGCTCCCTTTGCACCAAAGGGGAAACAAGGACTCTGCGCAGACCGGCGCCCGCCTGGCGCCCGCCTGGCCTTGGTCGTCATGGCTTGCGTCATGGGCACCTCGTGAGGTACCCCGCCTTGATCTCTCCGCCTCCTCGCGAGCCAGCCTGACGAGGCTGTGCCCGAGGAAGCATCCTGTTGTCCGCCCCACGAGGCTTGGCCCCTCGCGAGGGTCTTGAGCATGTGTTGATGAAGATGGGCCGTACTGGGCCACTCCTTGAGCCACGCCTCAGGCCGCAGGCAGGCAAGTCTGGGTATCCCCGTTCCCAGAACGCCGACAAAAATTGCCCAATGCAAAACATGACAGATGCTAAGTGGAAGAGACGTGTTTAAACCGAAAATACAAGGTGGGGTATATGTTTACTAGCTGTTTGATATTTGGGCAGACAGATGTTTGCCCGTTGTTATTTGGCAAACAAACAAAGTGACCGCAATTTTGGTGGAACTACACAAGAGAATAGTATAGACACTACATGCAGTGCCATTTGAAATAGACACAGTAAGATTGGATAGTCACTTCATGAACTGCATAAAAGTAGTATTGTACTATTTATTGGCCAACACTAAGTGCTTCATTGCTTTGTTTTGATTATACAATGGGCATCATTTTGCCTAAGTTAAAGTTTGTATTCCAAAAATAGCTCGCCGTGTGATCGAGACAAGACCAAATCATATTGCAGTGGATGTTCCTCCATCATGTGTGGTTCATTCTCATGGTTCTAGTTGTTGGTGAAATCACTTACATTTGCAAGAGGAATTATAGACTTCACAAACAAATTTGTCGTTGGCCCAGAGAAGCATCCATGTCAGTAGGAAGAACGAATGTTTTTTCTAGATCTTTGCTTTTGGAGCTACATATTTGTATATGATCTATGAATCATTGAGATGCATTAACATGTTACTATTTGGTTGTGAATTTGGGCTACTAATGTGAACATATTACAATGCCAGGACAGTGAGTCTCGTGCGAACATTTCGAATGGATCGGCTCTTACTACTATCTACAACATGATCCTTATTTCTGTGTTCTCAGTGTTAGCAAGTTACTAGTAGTTCCTTATTTCTGTTTGCTCAGTGTTTATAAGTTACTGACCGATCACTAGCTAGCCTACTAATATGCTACTGGAAGTTTTAGTTGCGACGCAAGATCCAAAGGTGGAAGTTTTTTGAATAAAAATGCCTACTTCTGAAGAAACTGACAAGCTGTTCTGAACAACTGCCATGCGAATCTGAAGAAACTGCTAGCAAAAACGTTCGCAAATGCCTTATCTCCCAGCGAATGTTCATCAGCTAATGTGATCCTACATGTACACTATCCGACCCACTCGATCCTACATGTACACTATCCGACCTCCTCGATCCTACACAAATAAATAGCAGATCACGCACGTACTACCTCATTTCTGGTTTGCAGGGCTCAATTCAAAAATCTCACCAACCAAGGATAGATGATGAGTGGTGGAATAATTTTTGACAAGGAGGGAGTACCTCATCTGGATGATTCGAGTGCACTTGTTTGACCATCATGCCGATGTGCGACCCAGCATGGACGGGATGCACCACTGACAGGACGGGATGACACATCAGTTTTTCCATTTTTCCACGGTAAGCTGGTGTGCTAAGCCATGCCTGCTTATGCATTGAATTCTGATGACCGTCGCGTTCCTCGCGACACACTGCTTCACCTACCTTCCGCCTATAATTACTGGTTCCCGACGTTCTCCGGTAGCACCGTCACCCAACTCTCCCTATCAGCTCTCCTCACAACCCCCACCGGTCCGACGTCGCTCGCCACTTTCCCTCACTCTCGCCACGTCCGTCATGCCCCCAACCGTCCGCAATAGACGACGCCAGAGGCGCTCACCACCAGAGCTAGTGTTCAGTTATTCAAGGGAAGGAAGACGGAGGGAGGAGGCATTCTATCGGTCTTTAGATGGTAATGCGGAGTACGAGGACTTGTTGGAGTGCGACCGCCTGGCGGAGGAGCAGCGTATCACTGATTTGCGCCGCCAGCGCAGCATGGAGCAGCAGCGCACCACCGATGCTTTGAGTCGTGAGCAGAGCACCTGCGACTGGGCCAACTACGTGGAGGCAGCGCCCGGCAAATAGCCCTAGAGGCTGTCGGGCATGCACGCGTGCGCGACGCTGAATTTTACTACCAGCTCATCAAGTGGTTTTCCCGCTTAGAAGTCGAAGCTTCGATGGACCACGCCAACATGGAAAGGGCCAACACGTGCGAGCAACGCGCCCTATCGCACCTCCGGCACGTCCGAGGCGAGGAGGATGTCGGTGTCGGCATTTAGCATGTACCGCAGATGGTGGCCGACATCGTCTAGTTAGCTAGGAGTAAATCAGTACTTGTACACTAGAGTATTAGTGGGAGTAGATAGTTAACTTGGCTATGATGGTTGTCAACGTGGAAGTTCAGTACTCTATATCTGATCAGACCTGTTACTTTGCTCTGAATGTTGAACTTTCCGCGTGAACGTATGGAATGGGCTGTTATTTTTTAAATGGGCTCTAATTGTCTGCCACAGGTTTAGAGGCTGACTTGTGGGCCTACTAGGTTGACGCGTACCAATCAGGAGATGATTGTACGTGGAGAGGATGACAGCAGGGACCCACAGGGGTCATGGCAGTACGTAAGAAAGTGCCTCCTTATTTCAAGCCAAAAAATGGTTCTCCTAATGAATTTCTAACATCTAGGTCTCATGCCATTGTCAATGTAGTGAATAAACGAGAGAATTGCACAACAAGCGGCTGACACTAGGGACCCAGTAGCTTGCCCAGTTTTTTTGTTTTTGAGACGGAAGCAGGGTGTCAACTGGGCTGTGTGGGGCACTCTGGCCTGTCTAGCCAGCCTTTTCTTTTATGTTTACCACAAGACCAGACCAATATTTTTTTTCTTTTTGAAAATCGCTAGCCCAGTTTTTTTGTTCTTTTGCAGAATACCTAACCGAGGCCTACTTGCTTTGTCAGCCCTGCTGGGATGCAAATCTTTCAAGACGAGAAAATGGGCTATCAGTAATGAGAAATGGGCTATACATTTTTGATACGTCTCCAACATATCTATAATTCATGAAGTATTCATGCCATTATGTTATCATTCTTGGAAGTTTGACAATCATTTATAGCAACTTTACATCATTTTTTGGGACTAACCTATTGACCGAGTGCCCAGTGCCAGTTGCTGTTTTTTGCTTGTTTTTTTACATCGCAGGAAATCAGTATCAAATGGAGTCCAAATACAACGTAACTTTTTGGAGATTTTTTCTGGGCTAGAAGGAACCCAATGGGCCTGAGATGCACCTCGGGGGGTGCCCCGAGGGGGGCACAACCCACCAGGGCGCGCCAGGGCCCCCTGGCGCGCCCAGGTGGGTTGTGCCCACCTCGGTGGCCTCCCGCACCCCCTCTTTGCACTATAAATTCCCAAATATTCTGAAACCCTTCGGGTTAAACCTAGATCAGAAGTTCTACTGCCGCAAGGCCTCTATATCCACGATATCCAATCTAAACCCCGTTTTGGCACCTTGCCGGAGGGGGGAATCATCTCTAGTGGCCATCTTCATCATCCTGGTGGTTACGACGATGAGGAGGGAGTAGTCCACCCTCGGGGCTGAGGGTTTGCACCAGTAGCTATGCGTTTGATCTCTCTCTCTCTCTCTCTCTCTCTCTCGTGATCTATATCATGGGCCTTGTTAATATAGTCGGATCATATGATGTTTCTCCCCTCTATACTCTTGTTATGACGAATTCAATCTTTACCCTTCAATGTTTTGTCTTGTCGAATTGAATATTCAGAGATGAGAACACATGATATATGTCTTGCAATATGAATACTTGAGGTGACAATGAGGTATCTTATTGATTAACTTGATATGTGTTATGGCATTCAACTCGCGGATTCCCGTGGTGATATTGGGGTAATCTATGCATAGGGGTTGATGCACGTTTTTCTCCAACGGAAACTTTGAGGTCTCTTTATAGTTCTTTGTGTGGATTGAGTATTATGAATATGAATTTGCTTTGGTGTTATTCTAGTACGAACTCTGGGATAGATTGAATGGAAAAAATAGCTTTGTGTTATTTTAGTACGAACTCTTGAATAGATCGAACGGAAAGAATAGCTTTGAGGTGGTTTCGTGACCTACAAACAATTCCTATCTTTTGTTCTCCGCTAATAGGAACTCGAGAGTGATTCTTTATTGCACTTTGAGGGATGATCATATGATCCAACTATGTTAGCATTGTTGAGAGGTTGCACTAGCGAAAGTACGGACCCCAGGTCTCATTTTTAAGCATTGCAATACCGTCTTTGTGCCCGTTTACTATTTGCTACCTTGCTGTTTTTATTTATTCAGATTATAAAAATATATTTCTACCATCCATATTACACTTTTATCACCATCTCTTCGCCGAACTAGTGCACCTATACAATTTGCCATTGTATTGGGTGTGTTGGGGACAAAAGAGACTTTTTGTTATTTGGTTGCAGGGTTGCTTGAGAGAGACCATCTTCATCCTACACCTCCCACAGATTGATAAACCTTAGGTCATCCACTTGAGGGAAAATTGCTACTGTCCTACAAAACTCTGCGCTTGGAGGCCCAACACGAATCTACAAGAATAAAGTTGCGTAGTAGACATCAAGCTCTTTTCTGGCGCCGTTGCCGGGGAGGTGAGTGCATGAAGGTATATCTTTAGGTCTTGCAATCGAACATTTTAGTTTCTTGTTTTATCACTAGTTTGGTTTATAAAAGAAAACTACATAAAAATGGAATTGAGGTTGCATCATATTATTGATCATCTTTATAATATCTTTCTTGAAAATGATGGTTCTGGAAATTGTGCTCAATTGATAGAAGAAGAATTTAATAAAATGATTGGCATGAATGACGAGCATGATTTCAATGATGTTAGTGTGAATTCTTTGAATATCCATTATGCTAATGATATGCAAAGCCATAAGCTTGGGGATGATATGTTTGATGAAGATGATATTTTTAGTCCCCGAAGTTTTGATGAGAAAGTTTATTATGATGATTGCATGCCTCCTATTTATGATGATTATGGTGATGAAATGTATGCTATAAAGAGTAATGATATCCAAGAAAATTGTCATCATTATTTTAATGCTCAAATTGATTATGTGGATCAAGTATCATGTGATAGTTATTTTGTTGAGTTTGCTCCCACTACTATTGATGAGAATAAATTTGCTTATGTGGAGAGTAATAAATTTTTTATGCATGTGGATCATGAAAAGAATGCTTTTATGTGATGGCTATATTGTTGAATTCATTCATGATGCTACTAAAAATCACTATGAGAGAGGAACATATGCTTGTAGGTCTTGCAACAATATCAAGTTTCCTCTCTATGTGTTGAATGTTTTGAAGTTGCACTTGTTTTGCCTTCCTATGCTAGTTGATTCTTGCTCCCAAAATTTATTTTCTCACGAAAACCCTATGCACAGGAAGTGGGTTAGACTTAAATGTGCTAGTCATATGATTCATGATGCTCTTGTTATGTTTCAATCTTTATCTTTTATGTGAGCATCATTGAACTCATCATGCCTAGCTAAAAGGCATTAAAGAAAAGTGCTTGTTGGGAGACAACCCAACACTTTTACCTACTGTTTTTGTATGTTCACATGATTAGGCTATTGTATTAATCATGTTTTATTGTCTTTGTTTCAATAAAGTGCCAAGTGAAGCCTTTGGGATCATGTTGGGTGATAGTTGATTTGATCTTGCTGAAAAACAGAAACTCTTGCGCTCACGAAAATAGCTCTCATTTTTAACAGAAGAGCGCTTTTGACTTGATTCTTTTTGCAGAAGATTAATATAAAAATTTCTCACGTGTTCATAGATTTTTCATTATTTCTGGAGTAGCAGAAGTATGGTTTGAGTACAGATTACTACAGACTGTTCTGTTTTTGACTGATTCTGTTTTTAATGCATAGTTTGTTTGTTTCCTTGTTTATATGGCTTATATTGCTCAATATAAATTGTGGAAATGATATGATACAGTAGGAATTGTGTGGAAACAATTATGAATCTTGTCTTTGGCAGTACTAAAACTGAAATGGTTTGCTCTTTATCATACTAACCTATCTCACAAGGTTCCGTTAAGTTTCGTGTGATTGAAGTTTTCAAGTTTTGGGCGAGATGTCGATATGAGGAGAATAAGGAGTGACAAGACCCTAAGATTGGGGATGCCCAAGTCACCCCCAAAATAATATTCAAGGAAGATCCAAGCAACTAAGCTTGGGGATGCCCCGGATGGCATCCCCTCTTTCGTCTCCAACATTATCGGTAACCTCACTTGGAGCTATGTTTTCATTCGTCACATGATATGTGTTTTGCTTGGAGCGTCAATTTATTTTGCTAGGATTTTCTTGATGTTATTTAGAATAATGTTTTGCATCTTTTATTTCAATAAAAGTGGCAATGATAGCCTTTGCCATGCTTATTTTGCAAGTATACTTGTTGCTGTTTGAAAACAGAAAGTTTATCGATGTTGCAAAAATTACCTAGAAAAGTCAAATTATGATAAATTGTTGAATTTTTTTGCAAAATAAGTTATTTTAAAGTTTATACAGTGTAGTATTTTTCTCATAATTTTTTGAGTTAGGGAAGTATGATGAATATTGCATTCTTTACAGACTATACTGTTTTGGTAGATTGCTGCTATGTTTGCATTGTTTGCATATGTTTGCTTGTTTAATGATTCTATTTGAAGATAGGAGTATTAAATATGCAGAGGAATTTAGTATGAAATGTTGAATAATTATTTTAGTGGTTTGGTACAATAGAGAATGATAAGGTTTTGCACTGATTTATACTAACTTATCTCACGAGTTCTTGTTGAGTTTTTTGTGGATGAAGTTTTTGAGATTTAGGGAAACCGTGATATGAGAGGAATTAAGGAGACACAAAAGCTCAAACTTGGGGATGCCCAAGGCAGAGCAAGCTAATATTCCAAGAATTCTCAAGCATCTAAGCTTGGGGATGCCCCAGTAGGCATCCCACCTTTCTTCTTCAACGATTATCGGTTAGTATCGGTTGAACCTAAGTTTTTGCTTCTTCACATGATGTGTGCTATTCTTGGAGTGTCATTCTATTTTGTTTTTGATTTCTACTTTAATAAAATACTTAGATCTGAAAGTTTTTGAACAAGAGAGAGTCCTTAAATAGCTACCTATTTACTTAACTACTCGCATGATCTTCACTTGTATCTTTTTGGAGTAGTTTGTCATTTACTCTTGTGCTTCACTTATATCCTATGCATAAATTGTTGAATAAATTGAATCTCATGAAGTTGAAATGATATAATGCCTAGTGGTAGCTTCACATTGGGTTTAGAAAGTGAAATCTTTTGAGGCTTGACAATCACAATATTGGTCATACAAGCAATTCATGAATAATTAGTATAAGGAAGAGAACTTTCACATGAAAATACACTATCTTGGAAATCTTTTGTGATTGTGAGCCCCCATCAAAAAATTATGTGCCAAAATTATTCAAGTTGGACAAGGAAGACAACATAATGATTTACGTTTGTTCATATTCACATAGAAGTTATATTGACATAGATCCTTCAACATGTGGTGCTTGCCCCCCATCTTTGCTAGCCGAAAATTCCGCACCAAGTAGAGATACTACGTGTGCATCCAAAAACCCTTAAACCCAAATCTTGTTTTGAGAGTCCATACCTACCAAAGGATTGAGCAAGGTCCTTCAAGTAAGTTGTCATCGGTGCAAAAAGGCAATAAAAATTTCTTCTAAAAGTGTTAGATCATTTAGTTTAAGAGAAAACTGAGCGTTGTATGTACTTGTGATGGCAAATAATAAAAGCGACAGACTGCATAATAAAGGTTGCTATCATAAGGGTCAATATAACATGACATTCTTTTGCACTAAGGGGTTGAGCATACAAACAAATAAGCGCATGGCAACCCCTGCTTCCCTCTATGAAGGGCCTATCTTTTTTTCAGTATTTACTTTTATGAAAAGAGTCAAAGTTTTTCTCTCTATTCGTTTTTATTTTTCTCCTTTGGCAAGCATCATGTGGTGAGGAAAGATCTAGGCACATATGTCCAGTTAAATATGGGTAGCATGAGTTATTATTGTTGACATCACCCAAAGATGAATGCGTTGGGAGGTGAAATTATAAGCCCCTATCTTTCTGTGTGTCTGGTTGAAACGTTTGCTCATGTGTATGCGGTGAGTGTTAGCAATCATAGAAGACTATAAGATGGTTGAGTATGTGGAGATCTTACTTAAACTCTGTTGAATTGCAATTGCTTGGTAACTGAGAACATAGGTTGTTGAGTTTCAAGAGAGTTCATTGTTTGAACCTTAACATGTGAATTGGTTGCTACTATAACATGAGAAGTTTTATAAGAAAGAATTGTTGTTATGATGCTAGAAAAAGTGACTAAAATTATCATTGATCAAACTTATGCACTTTGCTAGCATTCACACTTCATAAATTATTTCTTTTATCATTTACATACTCGAGGACGAGTAGGAATTAAGCTTGGGGATGCTGATATGTCTCCAATGTATCTATAATTTATGAAGTATTCATGCCATTATGTTATCATTATTGGATGTTTTACAATCATTTTGTAGCAACTTTATATCATTTTTTGGGACTAACCTATTGACCCAGTGCCCAGTGTCAGCTGCTGTTTTTTGCTTGTTTTTTACATCGCAGGAAATGAATATCAAATAGAGTCCAAACATCGCGTAACTTTTTGGAGATTTTTTCTAGACCAGAAGGAACCCAATGGGCCTAAGCTGCACCTGGGGGGTGCCCCGAGGGGGGGCACAACCCACCAAGGCGCACCAGTGCCCCCTGGCGCGCCCATGTGGGTTGTGCCCACCTCGGTGGCCTCCCGCACCCCCTCTTTGCACTATAAATTCCCAAATACTCCGAAATCCTTCGGGGTAATCCTAGATCAGAAGTTCTACTGCCGCAAGGCCTCTGTATCCACGAGATCCAATCTAAACCCTGTTCCGGCACCCTGTCGGTGGGGGGAATCATCTCTGGTGGCCATCTTCATCATCCCGACGGCCACCACGATGAGGAGGGAGTAGTCCACCCTCGAGGCTGAGGGTTTGTACCTGTAGCTATGTGTTTGATATCTCTCTCTCTCTCTCATGATCTATATCATGGGCTTTGTTAATATAGTCAGATCATATGATGTTTCTCTGCTCTATACTCTTGTTATGATGAATTGAATCTTTACCCTTCAAAGTTTTGTCTTGTCGGATTGAATATTCAGAGATGAGAACACATGATATATGCCTTGCAATATGAATATTTGAGGTGACAATGAGGTATCTTATTGATTCATTTGATATGTGTTATGACATTCAACTTGCGGATTCCCACGGTGATATTGGGGTAATCTATGCATAGGGGTTGATGCATGTTTTTCTCTGATAGAAACTTTGGGGTCTCTCTATAGTTCTTTGTGTGGATTGAGTATGATCAATATGAATTTGCTTTGGTGTTATTCTAGTACGATCTCTAGGATAGATCGAATGGAAAAATAGCTTTTTGTTATTTTAGTATGAACTCTTGAATAGATCGAACAGAAAGAATAGATTTGAGGTGGTTTCGCGACCTACAAACAATTCCTATCTTTTGTTCTCTGCTAATAGGAACTCAGGAGTGATTCTTTGTTGCACTTTGAGGGATAATCATATGATCCAACTATGTTAGCATTGTTGAGAGGTTGCACTAGCGAAAGTACGGACCCTAGGCCTCATTTTTAAGCATTGCAATACCGTCTTTGTGCCCATTTACTATTTGCTACCTTGCTGTTTTTTTATTCAGATTATAAAAATATATTTCTACCATCAATATTACACTTTTATCACCATCTCTTTACCGACCGAGTGCACCTATACAATTTTCCATTGTATTGGGTGTGTTGGGGACACAAGTGACTTTTTGTTATTTGGTTGTAGGGTTGCTTGGGAGAGACGATCTTCATCCTACACCTCCCACGGATTGATAAACCTTAGGTCATCCACTTGAGGGAAAATTGTAATTACTGTCCTACAAAACTCTGCGCTTGGAGGCCCAACACGAGTCTACAAGAATAAAGTTGCATAGTAGACATCAATTTTTAAAACACATCAAACTAACAATTAGTTTCAATTTTTTTTTCATTTCGAGATTTTAAATTCCATTGATTTTTATGCATGGACAATTATTTGGATTTTATATCGATATGCATTTATTTTTCAAATTAGTTTAAATGTGACTCAAAATTTCGGGATTAAAAACAGTTCAGACTGCACCAAAATATGCAAAATTCCGTATAATGTTTTAACCGTGGCCCCAATATGGGCTATAATGCTAACAAAAAAATATGGGCTCCAAAAAAATCCTTAAGAATTAGCAAATGGGCTGTAAATTATTAAGAATAATGGCAGATGGGATGTATGCTATTTTCCACACATTTGAGGCTGACTTGTGCGCCTACTATAGGTTAACGCATGCGCTTTCCTAAAAAAAGGTTGACGCACACACAACGCCGTGCCAACTTAGTCAACACGTGAGAGAAGTGACTGTTGGATGTCCATATCCAATGGCCGTCGTGCTTCTTCAATCTCTGCTCTTCCTGCTCCAGTCGCTCAAACAAGAGCCGGCTGGACTGCCTGCTCCCTCCTCCCGCGACCGGTTGTGCTACCGCGCAGGCCTCACCGCCCCACCATACTCCCATCGCTGGCCTAGCCATCCCTCTACTCACCCAGACCTCCTATTATTCTCCGGCGACGGCAGCCTCACCCTGCAGCCGAAGCAGTAAACCCTCGTACTCCCCTCCGCGTGGGAAACAACTGCCGAGTCTTCCCTGGCTCCTGGTCATTCCCTTCTTAGGCCTCGCCATCGTCCCTGCCTTAGTGCTCTCGATGCAGCGTGCTCAACGTGGTCAAGGAATGACTTCCATGGGAAGAGGACTGTACGTGGAGAGGCTGACAGCTGGGTCCACGGCCGCAGCAAGGAAGTGCCTCCTTATTATGCGTAAAATAATGATTCCTCCACCTGACAGTGAGGACCCACCAGAAGGGCCTCTGTATTTTGAAAAAGAAAATCCCACCACTGACAGCTCTGACCCACCAGCTATATCTCTTCACACGCAAGTGCCTCCTTATTACGCACGAAAAATGAAGACCTCCGCTGCTAGGTGGGACCCACCATATTTGGAGGCTGACTTGTGGGCCTACTAAGTTGACGTGGACGCAGGGCTTTGTCAACTTAGTCAATATAAACGATTCTAGCCGTAGTGACCGTACAATGTCCATCCAACGGCTGTCGTGCTTCTTCAACCTCGGGTCTTCTTGCTCCAGCCGCCCAAACCATCGCGGGCCATGCCGCCTGCTCCTGCCTCTCATGGCCGGCTGTGCTGCCGCACAGGCCTCACCCCCCTCCTACTCCAACCGCTGGCCAGGCCATCTCTTAAGTCACTCACAACCCCTGTTATTCTGCGGTGACATCAGCCTCGCACCGCAGCCAAACTAGTCAACCCTCGTACTCCTCTCCACGTGGGAATCCACTATCACGTCTTCCTTGGCTCTGCAACGTCCCCTTCATAGGCCTCGTCGTCGTCCACCACCTTGGTGCTCTCGGCGCGGCGTGGTCAATGTTGTCAAGGAATGACTTCCATCGGAAGAGTACTATACATGGAGATGCTGATAGCTGGGTCCACGGCCGCAGCAAGGAAGTGCCTCCTTATTACGCGCAAAATAATGATTCCTCCACCTAACAGCAGGCACCCACTGGACGGGCCACTGTCTTTCACAAAAAAAATGTTCCCCCCCTGATAGCTGGGACACACCAGCTACATCTTCGCACGCAAGGAGGTGCGTCCATACTACAAAAAAAAGATTCTTCCCCTGATAGCTGGGACCCACCAGCTATATCTTCGCATGCAAGGAACAGCTGGGACCCACCCGATGGAAGCGTACGTAGCGTTGTCTGTCTGGTCGCGAACGTGTACGTACATACTGGTCGATCGGTCTCTCTGCAGTGATGAACTGTGGCCGAGTAAGGAGCATCACGTGTCGTAGTAGAGCTGCAGACGTAGCATGTCATGCAGTCCCATCTATAACGTGTACACATACGTACATCCATGCTGCTAGAAAGTAAATACGGCTACGTACGTACATACGGACATGGTCTCGAAGGCGTACAACAATGTCGTCCTGTTCATCGGCAGCCAACCGGCTGGGTCAGAATGGAGGAAACAACGTCGTGTTCATCGGGAGGCAACCGACTGGGTCGGAATATGTCGTGTTCATCGGGAGCCAACCGGCTTGGATGGAATAGTCAAAACGAGGTCTGGCGTGTCAGAACGGAGGAAACGGGCCTTCTGTTCGACCAGGTACAGTCGATACAGGTTCCTGTTCATCGGGAAGGGTCTGGCATACTATAAAACAAAGGAAAAGGACTTCTGTTCGAATGCCTACGGTCGAAGCGGGGTTCTGTTGATCGGGAGGGGTGTGGCGTACCACAAAATGGAGGAAACAGACTTGTGATGGAGCGCCTACGGTGAGACGGGGTCCTGTTCATCCACCATCTACTGCCTCGCTCCAGCCTCCGTGGGCTACTGTCATCCACCGTCGAGCTCCTCCAGCCTCCACCAGCTACTGTTCATCCACAGGATATTGTTCATCCAGCATTCACCGGCTATTGTTCATAAAGCCTCCACGGGGTCCTGTTCATCCACCCCAACCGGCTGGGATGCGGCGGCCTCCTTGGGGGCCTGTTCATCCAGCCGCAACCGCCTACTACCACGGGGTCCTGTTCATCCACCCCCACCGGGAACTGTTCATCCACATCCAACTAACTGGCTCGACTCACCACGTCTCGACTCGTTTTACATACCGCGTGCACGGTAGCAACAATCACTGTTCATCGAGAGGTAACCCAACACCGGTTGGATATGTCTCGCATGGGGGCTCAATCGGCTTCAGTGAGCAGCAGCAGTGATCGATCGCTCGGTTCAATTAGCAGCAACAGTGAAGGAATCGCTCCGGTTCAGTCAGCAGTGAATGAATCGCTCGTGTTCAGTTAATAGCCAAGGGATCGATCGCTCGGGTTCACTAACATGCGATCGCTCGGCTTCAGTTAGCCAACGCCTCGCACATACACACGTACACGAGAGAAATGCAGAAACCTCCATGCATCGCGCGGCCCCGACCACCCACCGTAACCGGGAACTCCCCGATATTTTCCTCGCCCTCGCTTCTACCATGGTTTTTTCCGTCATGGGCGGCCCAAAGAATGTCATGCAGCTGCGTCTCCGGTCCGCCCAGGATGAAAAGCCCATTTTCTGTCATGATTTTTTTCATAGAAGTATGAGCCCACCACATCTACGATGATACCAGATTTTGTCACAATTATCGGCATAGAAGTGTCATAAGCATGACACACAAAATTTCGTTCGGCCCAAAATGTCACGGATGTGTCTTTTTTTGTAGTGACTGATGAATGATGATGAATGTTTTCTTGAGGGAAACTAGTGATGAATGGTGGGTTTCCTATGATTAGAGGTAAACCTAGCACAACTGAGATGATCAGGATGTGGACTACACACTATCTTTAATTTACGTTATGATCATGTTTCCTAAAACTCGTGTAGTTTGAGGACTTTATCCTCCATTGTATTTTGTACTTTGTACATATTTAATTAATGAAAATTACCGTACAGAACTAATGTCCTACGGTCTCGAGCTTCAAAAAAATGGTGGGTTTCTGATTCAATTGTCAAGCTTATATAGCAGCTTGCTACATGTGAGCTGCGTTGAGATTTCCTCGAAGATGAGAGGATAATGTAGAACAATAGAGGTAAGTATTTTCTTCGATTAAGAATCAAGGTTATCAATCTAGTAGGAGAACCACGCGAAACCTCATTAAATAACACCTGCACACAAAAGAGCAAATACTTGCACCCAATGCGATCAAGCGGGTTGTCAATCCCCTCGGCCGTTATTTGCAAGGAGCAAATCTCGTAGTGATAGATAGATAAATCGAAACACAAAATAAAATAACGATAAATAAATTGCAGCAAGGTACTTTTAGATTTTATATATGATAAAATTAGAGCCATAGGCCATAGTTTTCACTAGAGGCTTCTCTCTCGAACAAAAAACATACGGTGGCTAACAAATTACTGTTGAGCAATTGATAGAAAAATGCATAGTTATGACAATATTCAAGGCAATGATCATGTATATAGGCATCACGTCCGAGACAAGTAGACCAACTCATGCTTGCATCTACTACTATTACTCCACCCATCGACCGCTATCTAGCATGCATCTAGAGTATTAAGTTCATAGAAAATGGAGTAACGCCTTAAGCAAGATGACATGATGTAGACAAAGTAAATCCAACCGATATGAATAAACCCCGTCGTTTTCCCCTTAATGGCAACAACACAAATACGTGTTTTGTCCCCTTTCATCACTAGGATATAGAGCACCGCCAGTTGAACCCATTAGAAAGCACCTCTCCCATTGCAAGATAAATCAATCTCGTTGGCCAAACCAAATGGATAGATCAGAGAGAAACAAAAAGCTATAATAATCATGCACAAAAGAATTCAGAGAAGACTAAATTAATATTCATGAATAATCTGATCATAAACCCACAATTCATCGGATCTCAACAAACACACCACGAAAAAAGATTACATCGAATAGATATCCAAGAATGTTGAGGAGAACATTATATTAAAGATCAAAGAGAGAGAGAGAGAAGCCATATAGCTACTAGCTATGGACCCGAAGGTCTGTGGTAAACTACTCACACATCATCATAAGGGCAGCAAGGTTGATGTAGAATCCCTCCATGATCGATTCCCCCTCTAGCAGAGTGCCGGAAAAGGCATCTAGATGGGATCGCAAAAGAACAGAAACTTGTGGCGGTGGAAAAAGTATTTTGGGTGGCTCTCTGTTGGTTTCCCAATTTTAGAGAATTTATAGAGGTGAAATTAGGTCAAATGGAGCCATGAGGAGCCCACAAGGCATCAGGGCATGCCTACCCCCCTAGGCGCGCCCAGTTGCCTTGCCGCTCCTTGTTTGCCTTTTGGTCTCCCCCGAAGCTCCTAGGGTCTCTCTTGTGTAGAAAAAATCATCAAAAAGTTTCGTAGCGTTTGGACTTCGTTTGGTACCGATTTCCTGGAAAATCAAAAACAGGGAAAAAACAACAACTGACAGTTGGCACTAGGTTCATAGGTTAGTCCGAAAAATGACATATAATTATATACAAAACATCCAATATTGATACTATAATAGCATGGAACAATCAAAAAATATAAATACATTGGAGACGTATCAAGCATCCCCAAGCTTAATTCCTGCTCGTCCTTGAGTAAGTAAATGATAAAAACAGAATTTTTTATGTGGAATGCTACCTAACATGTTCATCATGTAATTTTTTTCTTTTATGGCATGAATAGTTAGATTTGAATGATTCAGAGCAATGGATGTGCCATTCGACTGGCAATGAATCTTGGTTCGCTTCATGCATGGACCTACTATTCAACGGGCACAGAGATGGTGAACTAGTGCGCGAACCATTATTTTCTTATTTTGACAACAATGGACCTACCATTCAGCACGAGCATGGCCAATTCCCGAGAAATTAACATTGAGGGGGAAGTATTATACGCCAAAAGTAGCCCAGAACCAAGAATATGGCACTACACTCATATGTCCGTTAAAGAAGTTGCAAGCCAATTCCCTTGCATACATTCTGGAAAACAGGGGGCTTGGCCCCCTCATCATCTAACATGCGGAAATATTACCCAATATGGATGCTACCTATTGGTTCATGGATGTGGTCATGCATTCTTAATCCCTCTCAAGTTTTCCCTTGGGTCCGACCTTGGTGGGATCGACTTGTTAGTACTCATTTAAAATCTGATAGCCGCATATAAAGATTCAATAGTGACAACTAGTACATGCATGTGCCTGCCACAAGAAAATTCACACCGCTCCCACTACACACCGCCTACGACATTTTAGGTACATGCAGGTGGCAGCTTCTGCAATGATCACAAAAATTTCCAGGGAGCCTGCCACTATCTTCATGACCTTGACGACGTGGGAGAGTAGCTATCCTTCGGTGCGCTCGGGCATGTATGTTCGAGGGCGGCGCCAGCGGGCAACTTGTTGCTTGCCCTCTTGTAAGAGTGGTTGAGTAACTCCCAAGTGTAAGGGTGACGTAACCTATCAATAAGTATTTCCCTTGATTGAGAACCAAGGTTTATCAAACGAGTAGGAATTTCTTCTGCAACACTAATCCTTGGTACCTGCACAACAAACACAAAACAATCTTGCTCCCAAGGCTTCAAGAAGGTTGTCAAGCTTCTTCTCCTGTTAGTTATAAGGATAAATTATATGATATGATAGGAATTGATAGATAGATATGATAAGCAAATAAAGTAACTAATAATAGTGTATGCAACTAAGGGAAAACAGACCCCAGGCCATAGCATCACTAGAGGCTTCTCTCCAAGGAAGATAAATGTGTTGTGGTGAACAAATTACAATTGGGTAATGGTTAAACTGCAATATTTATATTTATGACTATGATCTTTCATGGCATAATTTTACATGGGCATTACATCAGTGATTTGTAGACCGTTATGCGACCACATCTACAACTAATACTCCATCTAAAGACCGCTATCCAGCATTCATTTCGAGGTTTTAAGTTTATATCTACAGCTTTGCATCCCTATTTTTTTCTTTTCCCTTTTGGGCATGTTTGTGATGTTGCCCCCGCATACCTTTTATTTTTTAAATCTGGCACCTAGACATGTTGTATAGATGTAATGGTTTGCTTTATATATAAAATGGAGCAAAAGCCCATTTTGAGAAAAGTGGTTCATCAGATGGGAGGATAGTTAGTAGACCTCATCCTTGGCATCTTAAGCACGTCACTAATTGGCGCTCGCGCGCTAGTTCAGCAGGTCTCTTCCCATAGCGCCCACTCCCCTTGCATGATTGTTTACCTTTTGGGAAAAACATGAATTTGAAAAAGTGTTAATTATCCTTTTGCCCTTAGTGGTGTTCATCTGCTCAGTTTTTCCCTTAGATGCAAATTATGCTCAGTTTTGCCCCTAGTCCGTGCGCACCGACTCGTTCTGTGAACTTTGGCGTCTCCGTTAGGTCAATGTTTTGACTTGGCCCTTATAGGTGGGACCAGGCGGCAGAGGCGGCCAATTTTATTCAGACCGTTGCACGCGTGGCTTGCGGGACCCAGTAGAGAGCCGTTGAGCATAGAGCCGTTGCCGGTGTGCTATATAAGCGGGCGACAGCAGCGGTGACCACGGCGATGGAGAGCACGACGCTAACCACAGCGAGAGAGCGAGAGCACGATGGTGGTGGGAAGCTAGCTGTGGAGGGCGCGGCGGTGGGAAGCTAGCTGTGGAGGGCACGGTGGCGTTGAGATCCCATTCGGCTCCGAGCTCCATGTCTTCCGCAAGCTCCCGCGCCACCTCGCGGATGCAGAGCCGGGCGCGTGTGGAGATGCCTGTCTTCGTCTGTCCGCGGTGCCGGGCGAGCATTGATCGGAGGGTTTCTCACACACCGAGGAACCACAATCATCCGTTCTACGTGTGCTGCGAGAATGGGGTAAGAATCGGGGCAATTGCACCATTTTCGTGGTCGGGATCTTTGAGCAATCGGTTGATCTGTTCCGTGTTCATGCAGGTGACATGCTTCTTTCTTTGGGTCGATGCTCTGGCCAAGACTCTGATAAATGAACTACAGAAGAGCATGAAGAATAATTGTGCATGCTGCCGCAAACCGCAGTGGCCGCAGCACGAGCTCCGAAAGAAGAGATGGAGGGCGAAGCACGCACTGACAAAGAGCTAGTTGTTGAGCTTAGGATGTTGAAGAAGAAGGTTAGGAAGCTTGAAGATCAAGCACTACCAATACCCATTTGCAAATACTTTTGGGCATTTTTAGGTATGGTAATCGCACTGGTTGTAATGTTGAAAATGTATGGAAAGGCATGAATTATGGAGGAATTTGTAATCTTGAAATTGTATGAGAAATTCACCTAGTTTAAATGTTGGTCAAAGTTGTTTAAATGTTGAAAAAAGAGAAGAAGTGACCAACATTTAAATATGTTGAAAAAAAGGAGAAGAAATGAGGAACTCAGAAACTTTTGATCAATGAAATGCAGCTAATGAATTATTCCAGAGCCAAACAATTAAGGTTAGAAATTTTTTGGAGCTGTTAAATATTTAATAGCAATTTAAGTAATCCAATTCAAATACACCGTGATTTACATCTAAGACCAAAATGTCATGGAAAATGTGCCTTAGCTCTAGTAGAGGTTTACACCTAGTGCCAAAATAAATGAACATTTTTTAAGGGCATTACATTTAGTAAAAACTAATTTGTCTAAAAATGAAGGGTGGAAAATGCACAAAAAATTGGTGCGGCTGGGGACTCGAACCCAAGACCGCGTGGGTTTGTGGTGTTTAGGGCTGCGCTGGTAACTGCTAGGACAGATGGCAAGAGTTTGACATGGGTAGGGAAGGAATGTATACATAGTGAGACTGTGAAATTTGTCAAAAAAAATAGTGAGACCGTGAATGTTTGCACATGCGTGAGAGTGGTTTTCCTTTGTTTTGCACTGAAACTTTGGAGGGTTGGAAGGTTGAAAATGTATGTTTGCACTGCCACGTGGTTTTGGTTAGAGTGGCACTTGGTTTAGGATTTAAACGGAATAAATTTGCATGTTAGTTCATGAAATTATTTTTTTGAATAAAACGGAGGGCTTCTCACCCCCTCCAATTTTCATTAATGAAAACCACAAGTTCTCGAGCTTCATGACTTTGTTTAGGGAAGAAATTATATGCTTGGGCACGAACATTTTTGAACACACATAATAAACCCTAATAAATAGCTTAGATAAGATGCAACACAAGTACCATTACAATAATAAGCTCACGGACACATGACGAAACATGACACGACACGACACGACATAGAAAAGCAACAAATAAAAACGAAACAATCTTCATCTTGATCTCCTCCTTACACTTTGGCCGCGCGCCCCCCTTCAACACCGTCTTCATCTTCACACCTCCTCCTCCTCCTCGTCGTAGGGAAGGGAGTGCATCTCGGCTGGAGTGGGGAAGATGCTCTCATAGTTGGTGTAGATGTTGTAGACGGTGAAGAAGATGGCCTCGCAGCCGCACCAAAAGACTTGGCCGAGGAACTCGTGCGTGTCAAACAGGTTGGTGAAGGTGACCGTGAGCAGTAGGACGATGCCGCTGCGGTCACGAACCTCGTTGAGGGTGAACATCCTCGTCGAGCCCCGTGGGAGGTGGGCATAGCCGGCTTTGAGGAAGGCGCGGGTGAGTTCGACGGAACCCCTCCACCTTGAAATAGCCCACACGCGGAGCTCCCTCTCCACGAGCACACCCGGTGGGTAGTGCAGCTCCGACACGACAGGCGGACGGCTGAAGGTCGGCCCGTTGAACTGCATGGTCTCGCTTGGGGAGGGCTCGGTCGATTGGGTGTTTGAAGTTGGAGAGAGTGGATCGGATCTGGCTTATGGGTGGGAGAGGAAGATAGGCACCCCATTTATAGGCCTGTAGGTGGGAGAGGAAGAGAGAAAGGATGAGAACGGTGCGTGTGTGAATCCAAACGCGTGTGTGTATCCGTTACGCTTTGCACTCTTAAATTTTTGCACGAAAACGATACATGCATGGGGCGCGTGCGTACATTTGAATCACTGCATAGCTCTTTGACCGGATGGTGCATCTGACTCGTTGAACCACCTAGCTGGCCTCGCTAGCCTAGCGCGCCTAGCACGCCTCGCTCGCCTCACTCGCATGCATGCACGTCGCAGCCTCCCGTGCATACAAACCCACGTCGCAGCCTATGCACGTCGCCGCCTCCCATGCATGCATGCAAGGCCTGAAAAGGCTGAGACGGGCTATTTACTCCGGTCTCAGGCCCAGACAACGAGACGGCCCAACGGTCCATCCAGCGCGCCCGATATTTGTTTAAAAAAAAGAATCTCCCAGCCAATCAGATTGCATCTCGCGGATCGCCCCCCTCCTCCCTGCAGATTCCTTCTAGAAGGGTTAGACCGATGGCCCTTGTTCAGCGCTAGGGTTAGATGAACGGTCCTAGTTCAGCACTAGGGTTAGCGGAGTTTGGGAGGGGTTTGGAGCAGTCAAAGCTATGTTTGACCAGATTTCAAATGAGCATAAAAAATTAAATAAAAATCAGAAAAATAAAAAACCTGCGCACATAGTCTTCTTATGTCATATACTAACGATTTAAGTTGATAAACAAGGTTTACATACATTTAAACGATAAGTTCATGTGTATTGTATGATATCTCGAGTATCTCAAACTCTTTTGTATGAAGTGAAGAGAAGTGTTTTGGGGAAATAAACATGAAAATTTCAAAAAACTCACCACAGCTTCATTTTAGAGTGACTAAGAAGGTTCCAGGCTTAGTTTTTCATTTTGATGTTTTACACTTGTTTAAATCTTGGTCAAAGTTAAGTTTGACCAGAATTCAAATGAGCAAAACAAATTTAAAAAAATCAAAAAATGGAAAAACCAGTGCACATAGTCCGTATATATAGAAATATAGAATATATGTTTAGGAAAGTTATTTGGCTGATTTAGACAAGGTCGAAAAAAACCTTGCTTAGAAATGAGGCCGTTTACCCTACCTTTGGACCCCTCATTTTAGCACATTTTTCATGAAAATTTTAAAAACCTCACCACAGCTTCATTTTGGATTGACTAAGAAGGATCCAGGCTTAGTTCTTCATTTTGATGTTTTAGACTTGTTTAAATCTTGGTCAAAGTTAGGTTTGACCAGAATTCAAATGAACAAAACAAAATTCAAAAAAATCAAAAAAAGGAAAAACCATGTGCTCATTCAAACATCATTCAACAGATTTAAACATCATGTCAAACATAGTTCTAACATAGGTCCAACATCATCCAACAGAAATACAACATTATTCATAATGTTTCATAATTATTCACATATAGCGTTCGGGCTTCTGTCTGTTCCTTGAGCTTCTTGCCATCACTTTGCTCCTTGTGCACCTTGTGCTCATTGCTTCTTCTCTTCTCCTCTTGGTTGTCGGTACCTTGTGCGTCTTCTTCAAACCTATCATAGAGCTGTGCAAAACATAAAGGGTAATGAGATCATGTCAAGTGACCCATAAATGTACAGTAGTATTTGACCCTTGCAAGATTTACATACCTAGCAGAACTCACAACAACAGAAGGTTGGTCACCATTTGGAGCCTGACTTGGATCATCATTTAGAGACTCACTTGGATCACCATGATCATCATTTGGAGCCTCACTTGGATCACCATGATCACTATTTGGAGCCTCACTTGGATCACCATGATCACTATTTGGAGCCTCACTTGGATCACCATTTGGAGCCTCACTTGAATCATTATTTGGAGGATATTTTGGATCATCGTCAAAATCATGCGGCTGTTGACCATCATCATTTTGAACCTCGTCAAAATCCTCATCTGATGCAACCGGCTGCTGTCCATCATTTTCATCATCTATTGAGGCAACCGGCTGCTGACCAACATTTTCATCGAAGCCTTCATCGAAACTCTCTTTGAACGCTAGATCTACTGTGTTTTCACAATACTTACCGAAATGACCAGACCCACCACATCTTGTGCACTTACGCTTCCTCGCTCCAAGTCCAGCTCCTTCGCTGCAAGGTCTGATTTGACTCTTCCTTGGTCTACCTGCTGCTCTCTTCAGAACTGGAGCGCAAAGCTTGAATCCAGGGTCCACAGTGTCCCATTGTTGTTTTCCCTCCATAGCAAGCAAGGCATAAGCATATGTGGCTTTGAACCTTGCAACAGAGTAGTAATCATGCACATATTGCTGAATGTTCCCTGCTGGACCTGGGAGAGAAGTGATGAAAAACAAGGCATGAATGCATGGCAACCCAGTTATCTGCCATTGCCTACAACTGCAAGTTCTAGCTTCTAAATCCACTGGATATCTCCATTCCCTCTTCTCTTTATCCAAATATGATATCTCTGCTGTGGTACCCGAGCAAAGAGTCATGTTCATTTCCAAGCCTGTTATTTTCTGCATTAGTTCATTCATCTCGGCAGGGATGATAATGTGGCCCATAAGTTTTTCCTCGGCTATTCCTGCACGATAATGAAATTTCTGCATGTATTCTATCCTTATCCTGTCCAGTAAATCCACCACATAATGACCCTTTAGTTTTTGGATCGTTGAGTTGAAAGACTCTGCTAGATTATTGTGCACATAGTCAACTTTGCTCAGTTCACTGAATTGGCTTCTGGCCCATAACTTGGAGTGGTGTGTTTCCAAGTATTCTTTCACTTTGGTATTCATGTATAACTGGCTAAGTGGTAGTTGCGCTTCTTCACACTGCAAATCAAAGATGCTGGCCATAAATTGTCGGTATACACCTTTCCTTTGAATTTCTTCATGAAATTTGTAGCAAGGTGACGCATGCATTCCCTATGCTCTACTCCAGGGAACACATTGTCCATGGCCACTTCTAAACCTTTGCAGGCATCTGTATGAATGACCAACCCATTGGGATGTGCAATAGCCCAGCGCAGATTATGCGAAAACCAAGTCCAGCTCTCCTCAGACTCTGTCTCCAACACACCGTAGGCAACTGGAAATACAAAACTGTGTGCATCAACTGCACAAGCTGCTACTAACTGTCCTTTAAACCTCCCTGTGAGAAAAGTGGCATCAATAGCCAAATAAGGCCTGCAACCTGCCAAAAAAACCCCGGCGACAAGCCTCAAAGCAGACAAAAACCCTCCTAAAGCATTCCTTGGTCTTTGTCACTCCCCTGAATGTGTACTCCACGGTGTGGTGATCAATATCTACAATACTACCTGGGCTTATCCTCTCCACTGCACCTTTGAATGAATACAACAATTGAAAACTTTCCTGCCAGTTACCATAAATAGAATCCATAGCATGTTGTTTACTATTGAACAACCTCATGTATGGTAAATCTATCTCGAATTTATCTTTGATGTTCTTCTGCAATTCCTTTGGACCCACTTGCTGGTTTTCTTTCACCCACTTCTTTACTTCTTCTGCCACCCATCTTGACTTGGCTCTACTGATTGTATCCTTCCTAAGGGTTGATTCCTGGCATGTGTGCTTAAAAGGGTTCACTTTGACCTGAACATTAGTGCTATTTCACATTTTAGATGCGAGCAGCCTCCATGGACAACCCTCAGTCGGACAGTGCACTCTGTAACGTACTTGATCGCTCTTGTCAACTTTGAAAGTACGTTCTACCTTGATGCAGTATGTCACAAGTGCATTTCTACACTCATTCATGGATGCAAAAATTGTACCTTCTTCCATATGAGGGTTCAAAGGGTCCCATTCAATAGCTGCAATGTCTTCGTCCTCACCCACCACGTCATCATCCACACGGACTGCATTGTGAGCCTCATCTTGGTTATCAGCCCAAGGTGCCCGTCGTAAATTCTGAATAACATCAGAATATAGCTTCTCTTCATCAATCCCAGAACTGTAGTCATCAGGCTCCACTTCAAGGGGGACCCTACTGCTGTTGCCCACACTTGTCGAGCCACCACGTCGCCGTGCACCAACTGAACTGTTCTGGCTAGAGATGCCATTACGACAACTTGGTTCTCCCCGATATGTTGCACCCGTCATCCTAGGTCCAAATGCCCTCTCAAGCACATCAACTTGCAGCCTCACATGAAAATTATCTTTCTCTTTATGCCTAACAAACATGGTAGCTAGCTCTTCATCATTACTAACTGTCACCCATTTCTTTTCCCCATCATAGTGTTTGTATACCACTTCATCAAGCAAACCCCAAGGATATTGGCTACAAATTACCTCCGCAAATTGTATGAAACTCCAATTACTAGCCATTAGCAACCGATAATCAAAACCTCCTTGGTATTTCTTCTGATCCTTTGCATCGAACGTGTACCGGTCCCTTCTAATGTGCATCAAGAAAGCAAACCGCAACTCCATCCTAACCGGCGAAAAACAGAGACGCAATCAGCACACTAATTGGGCAAACCTACTCGAACCGAGTGTTCAAATGCACAACTAAGATCAATCTAAACAGGAGGCGAGACTTACCCCTCGGGAACCCAGTTGTGGACGCGGCGGATCTCTGGCCCGATGCCTGCCTCGCCAAATACTCCGGGGTCACCACTGCTCTCCATTTCGCCCTAGGGTTCTTCCTCCTAGTTCAAATAGCTCCAGTAGCCCCCCACCTTTGAGCGCTCCGGCCGGGCGCACGGAAGGAGGCTGCGCCACGGGTCGAGAAGGTGGCGGGCGCCCCACCCGTGGCGTCGCAAGAAGGTGCACTACAAAAAAAGACACATCCGTGACATTTTGGGCCGAACAATTTTTTTTTTCTGTCATACATATGACACTTCTATGACGATAATTGTGACAAAACCCGGTATCATCATAGATGTGGTGGGCTCCTACTTCTATGACAAAAAATCATGATAGAAAATGGGCTTTTCGTCCTGGGCAGGCCGGAGACGCAGCTGCATGACATTCTTTGGGCCGTCCATGACGGAAAAAACCGTGGTAGAAGCGAGGGGGAGGAAAATTTCGGGGAGTTGCCGGTTACGGTGGGAGGTCGGCGGCCGAGCGATGCGCGTTTCTCTCGTACGTACGCGCGTGTGTGCGAGGCGTTGGCTCTAATTGAAGCCGAGCGAGGCGTTGGGCTCTAACTGAACCCGAGTGATTGCACTGCAGGCTACGCGTTACTGAACCCGAGCGATCAATCGATGGCTGTTAACTGAACCCGATGGAGCGATTCCTTCGCTACTGCTGCTAACTAAAGCCGATCGATGCTGCCTCTGGGATGAACAGTGAGCGTTGCGGGGGGGGGGGGAGGGTGGATGAACAGTGAGCGGTGGCGTTGCCTCTGGATGAACAGGAACCCATGGTGTGGAGGGCTGGATGAACAGTAGACGATGGAGGGGTGGCCGTGGAGGGGTGGTTGAACATGACCCCGTGGTGTGGAGGGCTGGATGAACAGTAGACGATGGAGGGGTGCCCGTGGAGGGGTGGTTGAACAGTAGCCGGTGGAGTAGTGCGCGATGGAGGCTGGATGAACAGGAGCCCGTGGAGGATGGAGGAGGTCGACGGTAGCCCGTGGAGGCTGGAGGAGGTCGACGGTGGAGATGAATAGTATCCCGTGGAGTCCCATTTTGCGGTACGCCACACCCCTCCCGATGAACAGGACCCCCATTTCGACCGTAGGAGGTCCGTTTCGTCCATTTTGCGGTAGGCCACACCCTTCCCGATCAATAGGACCCCCGTTTCGACCGTAGGAGGTCCGTTTTGCGGTACGCCACACCCCTCCCGATCAACAGGACCCCCGTTCCGACCGTAGGAGGTCCGTTTCCTTCGTTTTGCGGTACGCCACACCCCTCCCGATCAACATGACCCTGTTCCGAATGTAGGAGGTCCGTTTCCTCCGTTCTGCGGTACGCCAGGCCTCGTTTCCATCGCCTGTTCCGTCCAAGCCCTCCCGATGAACACGACCACGCATTCCGTTCCGACCCAGCCGGTTGGCTCCCCATGAACATGACGACGACACCGTTTCTCCGTTCCGACCCAGCCATGTACGTATGCGCGAGTAGGCGTTCGAGACCCTGCCCGTATGTACGTACGTGGCCGTATTTTCTTTCTTGCATCCTCGCCGCTGTACATACGTGTACATGCTACGTGCGCGCCTCTACTACGACACGTGCGCGCCTCTACATCTACGACACGTGCGTGCCTCTACATCGACCAGTATGTACGTACACGTTCGCGACCAGAATGACAACGCTACGTACGCTTCGACCAGGTGGGTCCCGACTGTCAGGCACTTCCTTGCGTGCGAAGATGTAGCTGGTGGGTCCCAGCAGCCAGGGGGGCGAATCGTTTTTTTTTGCCCGGACGCACTTCCTTGCATGTGAAGATGTAGCTGGTGGGTCCCAGCAGTCAGGGGGGCGAATCGTTCTTTTTCCCCGGACGCACTTCCTTGCGTGCGAAGATGTAGCTGGTGGGTCCCAGCAGTCAGGGGGGCGAATCTTTTTTTTTGCCCGGACGCACTTCCTTGCGTGCGAAGGTGTCGCTGGTGGGTCCTAGCGGTCAGGGGGGGAGAATCGTTTTGTTTTTTTGCCCGGATGCACTTCCTTGCGTGCGAAGATGTAGCTGGTGGGTCCCAGCAGTCAGGGGGAAATGTTTTTTTCACGAAATACAGTGGCCTGTCCGGTGGGTCCCAGCTGTCAGTTGGAGGAATCATTATTTTCCGCATAATAAGGAGGCACTTCCTTGCTGTGGCCGTGGACCCAGCTGTTAGCCTCTCCACGTACAGTCCACGTCCGATGGAAGTCGTTCCTTGACCATGTTGACCACGCTACGCCGAGAGCACCAGGGCGGTGGACGATGGCGAGGCCTAGGAAGGGGACGACGGGGAGCCCGGGAAGACGCGGCAATGGAAGCCCGCGCGGAGAGGAGTACGAGGGTTCACTGGTTCGGCTGCGGTGTGAGGCTGCCGTCGCCGCAGGGCCTGGCCAGCGGTGGGAATAGTAGGGGGCGGTGAGTCCTCCGCAGGAGCACAGCCGGCCACGGGAGGCAGGAGCATGCGGCATGACCGGCGCTGCTTTGGGCGGCTGGAGCAAGAAGACCAGAGGTTGAAGAAGCACTACGGCCGTTGGATGGACATCGTACGGTCACTAGAGCTAGAATCGTTCATATTGACTAAAGTTGACAAAGGCCCCCGTCCCAGTCAACTTAGCAGACCCACAAGTCAGCCTCCCACCATGGTGGGTCCCAGCTAGCAAGGGGAGTATTCGTTTTTTTGTGCGTAATAAGGACGCACTTCCGGTGGGTCCGAGCTGACAGCGCGGGGAACGTTTTTTTTCGCAAAATACGCTGGCCCGTCCGGTGGGTCCCAGCAGTCAGGGGGGAAACAATTTTTTTGCGAAATAAGGTGGCCCGTCCGGTGGGTCCCTGCTGTCAGGTGGAGGAATAATTATTTTGCGCGTAATAAGGAGGCACTTCCTTGCGACCGCCTGGACCCAGCTATCAGCCTCTCCATGTATAGTACTCTTCCGATGGAAGTTGGTCGTTGACCACGTTGACCATGTTGCGCCGAGAGCACCAGGGCAGTGGTTTGGACGACGACGAGGCCTAGGATGGGGACGACGCGGAGCCGGGGAAGACGCAACAGTGGTAGCCCGCGCGGAGAGGAGTACGAGGGTTCACTGGTTCGGCTGCAGCGTGAGGCTGCCGTCGCCGCAGAATAACAGGGGGTGTGGGTGAGTAGAGGGATACCCTGGGCTAGCCGTCAGAGTAGTAGGGGGCGGTGAGGCCTCCGCGGCATCACAGCCGGCCACAAGAGGCAGGAGCATGCGGCACGACCGGCGCTGCTTTGGATAGCTGGAGCAACAAGACTAGAGGTTGAAGAAGCACTATGGCCGTTGGATGGACATCGTACGGTCACTAGAGCTAGAATCATTCATATTGACTAAGTTGACAAAGCCCTCCGTCCCCGTCAACTTAGTTGGCCCACAAGTCATCCTCCCACTATGGTGGGTCCCATCTAGCAGGGTGGGTATTCATTTTTTTGTGCGTAATAAGGAGGCACTTCCTTGCGTACGAAGATATAGCTGGTGGGTCTGACATGTCAGCGGGCGGAACATTTTTTTCACGAAATACAGAGGCCCTTCCGGTGGGTCCCAGCTGTCAGGTGGAGGAATCATTATTTTGCGCGTACAGTCCACGGCCGATGGATGTCGTTCGTTGACCACGTTGACCAGGCCGCGCCGAGAGCACCATGGCGGTGGACGACGGCGAGGCCTAGGAAGGGAACGATACGGAGCCGGGGAAGACTCGGTAATGGTTGCCCACGCGGTGGGGAGTACGAGGGTTTACTGGTCTGGCTACCGTTGCCGGAAAATAACAGGAGGTGTGGGTGAGTAGAGGAATGGCCTGGCCAGCAATGAAGTAGGGTGGGGCGGTGCGGCCTGTGCGGCAGCACAACCGGCCACGGGAGGCGGGAGCAGGCAGTCCCATCGGAGCTGGTTTGGGTGGCTGGAGCAAGAAGATCAGATATTGAAGAAGCAGCACGGCCGTTGGATTAACATCCAACGGTAACTGCTACTAGAATCGATTGTGGACTAAGTGGGCAAAGCCAAAGTACACGTCAACCTAGTAGACCCACAAGTCAGCCTCTAAATCTGTCCCAAACAGCATACAGCCCGAAATTTCTAGCCGGATTCAAATTAATTTTAAATCTAAATATACCTTAATTTAAATTAAATGAAATTTTACCTGCACAAAAACAATGAAATTTAAAATATCAAAATCCGAAAGAAAACAGTATTTGGGAACTAATTGCCTGTTTGCTGTATTTTTTTTCATTTTACAGCCCATTTATTATTACTTATAGCCCATTTATTATTACTTATAGCCCATTTCTTATTACTTATAGCCCATTTTCTGGGCAAATTGCATCCCTCCTCGTCTTGAAAGATTTCCGGCCCAGCAGGGCATAGAAAAGCAAGTAGGCCTATGTTGGTTATTCTGCAAAAAACAAAATAGCTGGCTAGCCATTTTCCAGAAAGGAAAAAAACAAACTGGGCTGGTCATGTGCTAAACATATGAAATAAAAGCCTGGTCTAGACGGGCCACGGATCCCGCACAACCCAGTTGATACCGTTCTCCGTCCCAAAAAAACAAAATTACTGCGCGCGCTGCTGGGTCCCTACTGTCATCCTCACCATGTAAAGTCATCTCCTTATTCCTCTCGGTTGTTGACCATGTTGACAACACCGGAGGGCGGTGCCGCGGCGAGCACGGAGGACGATGGTGAGGCCTCGGACGGGAACGAACAGGAGCAGGGGAAGATCACAGCCAGCCGTGGGAGGCGGGAGCAGGCGGTCCCGCCGGCGCTGGTTTGGCTTTGGCGGCTCGAGGAAGAAGAGACTGAAGAAACGCGACAGACGTTGAATGTCAATCGAACGGTCAAGGTTGGCACAATCGTTTTTTGACTAAGCGTACACCAAGTAGCATACTTTTTTATATATAGGAAGAAAACTGCGAGGAAAATGCGTTCGTCTGCCGTCCTCCTCACAGGGAACGTTCGCCACATAAGTGACTAGCACCCTTGGTTTTCAACCGAGAGGTCTTGGGTTCGAGTCCGAGGAACTCTCAATTTTGTCCTCCTTCCTTCCTCGCAAAAAAGGGAAAGAAAATCAAAGACTTGGGAAGGCGTACAGAACAAGCTAGTGTACCAGTAAAGAGACATTGCTGAGTTTTAGAAAAAAGAAAGACGTGCTCCTATAGCTGGTTCGAATCCAAACCTAGACTATGACTATATATGGTGCTATGCTAGTCTGCAAGTAATGAAACTGACATATCCAACGTTCTATTCTCCTCTTCTCTACTTACTCTGCCTAGCATCAGAAGCTCTGGCCGCAGCAACCATGTCCGCTGGTTGCTCGTCCACCTGCTCTTCAGCAGGCAACAACCAGATATGCGCCAAGTTGCCACCCGTACCATCGCCTGTGGGTCTCATCACGCCCCCGCCGGCACGCGCACCGCAGCCGATTGCTCATCGCAACCCGCTGCCATTGGTGTGGTGCCACTGCTGCAAATCACGCAGAGTCATCCGTCGCGTCTCAACCACAATCTGCAACCCTGGCCGAGTCTTCTACAAATGTCCAAATCATGGGGTAATAATATGTTTAAGTGTTGTTCTGCTGCTTTCAGTTGCTGATTTTTTAATAGTTTGGTTGATGATCTTCCAATTTGATTCGTGCAGAAAAGGGAAGATTTGTGTGATTTGTATTTCTGGGAAGTTGTTGATGTGGGGGAATGCAACTACGCTGATTATTTGGTTAGCCGAGGAATCCCAATACCAGCAGGTTGGGGTGTTGGACAAGTAACTGAAGGAACGACAGAAGAGGAAGATGCAGAGCAGAAGGTTAAAGACGCAGTTCCTCTGATCATGGCCAAGCAACAGCTACTGAACGGCCTTGACAGCAATGAGGAGATGAAAGAGCTTGTGAAGATAATGGGCAAAATCGATGTGCTCTATAGGATGATTGTCTCTTTATTTGCAGTGTATGTAGCACTCGTGATGTATTCAGTGGCTACGACATAAGCATTTTGCTAAAACTAGTAATCAATGAAACTTGTGTAGCAGGCTGGGCGTAGTGTTGTGAACATCTAATGATTTCTATAACGGAAATCAGGGGTTATCCCCTGTTGCTCATATAAATAAATATATAGCAGAGGCCCTGTCGGGTCAGTTTTGTTCTCATTCAAAGACGTCGAGCAAATTGCAGTCCAATAGCAAACTATGTCATCAAATTCAAGTTTCACAGCCAAATATGAATACAACTAAACAACAAAGTCATCATGTTTTAGTTGTCATACACTCACCAAACACAAATCAGCATACATAACAAGTGATGTTCTCACAGCGAAATACTAAACAACATGTTCATCAGCTTTCAGTTGTCATAGCAAACACAATTTCACATAGTAGATAAAAAAACGTCTTCTGACAGGAAAATACGACAAAAGCAACGTAATCATCATCCGCAGCAGCAGCGTCAACATCTTCGCCATGTGTATCAGTCTGAATCGTAATTCCTCACGGTGTCATCTTCTTCTTCGTCCTCAACGTCCTCGAACGTTGGCTTCTTCTTGATCAACTCTTGTATGTCCACAGGACGACAGACAATCTTTTCGCCGGCGTCATTGACGTGATGGTTCTCAAAGATATTAGGAACATCTGTGTTATCTTGTACATCAGGAGCAGTGTAAGCATCATCTTGTTGTGCAACTTCATTAAACGAATTCCTCTATTCAAACCTTTGCAATACTCTCCAGTCATCGCTACGTGCAAATGTGTCTTCCAAGAAAAATATCGGTGTTGCTTGATTTGCCAAAATAAAAGGCTCGTTGGTCTGGTACGCCGCCTTGACATTGATGGATTTGAAATAATCATCAGCTCTGGGTTTTGTGATCCTAGAAAACAGGTTATACCAACGACAGCACAACAGAACCACACACCGATGATCCTCGAAACTAGAGATATACTGCAACTGAACAATGTCTGTTATGTTAGCATACATTTCAGTTGTCTCTTTGTCATACGTATCCGTGCTCATGATGGCACTGTTTTGTGTCTTCCTACCTTCGTCCCGTGCAAGGGTGTTGTAGCGCACATCTCCAACAACGGAAGATTCATAATGTCTTACCCGAGTATCAGGACCCATTGCTAGTGAGTAAAGGGCATCATCAATTGCCTGCCCATCCTCCCGCATCTTCTTAACCTATGGTTAGAAAATAGACAAGCTGATCATCTTATGTACTCAATATATTAAAAAAACTGACAGTGCACTTCAAAAGCTTACATGGTTCTTGAACCATTTCGCAAATCCTGCCATAACCAGTTTGTCAATGTTTCTTGGATTTTGTGGCAGTAACTCCTCTTTGTACATGCTGCACAACATAGTGATCGCGTCAAACATCTAAATATATAATAATGTGCTGCAAGTTTAGTAGATTACAATGTATAAGCTGCAGTACTGCACTTACTTGATATAAGGTAGTATCTCAGGACAGTTATTCAACACATACCAAACCATGTTGTCCAAATCTTTAGGTTTATCCTCTTGTCGACTCTTCCCTGTAACTCAAATAGAATAATAGAAACATTGAGCCCGGGATTGTCTTCACCCACCTCTTTGCTAAGCTGATCAGCTGTTTCAATGTATTTTGAGCAGAATGTCAACGCTTCTGTAGCAATGTAGGCCTCTGCAATGGAACCCTCGGGTCTAGCTTTGTTCCTAACATAGCCCTTGAAAGTGCCTAGCCGCCTTTCAATAGGGTACATCCAGCCATACTGTACTGGACCTCTAAGTTGTACCTCATCTGGTAGATGAACAGCCAAATGCACCATCACATCAAAGAAGGCTGGAGGATATATCTTCTCAAGGTCACATAGGATAGTTGGTATCTTGTCTCTAAGATGCTCCAAAGCATCTATCCTGATATTTCTAATGCAGAGTTCCGTGAAGAATTTTCCCAACTCTGCAACTGCTCTGTATAAGTTAGGGCGGCCCAATCCTCTAAGGATAACAGGTAAAACCCTATGAAGTAGGATGTGGCAGTCATGAGTTTTCAACCCTTGTACCTTGTTTCCATCTGCACTGACTCTCCTTTCAGGGTTGGAAGCAAATCCATGTGGGAATCTCACATGTGACAGGACCTCGCATAATTCTTTTCTTTTTACCTTGTCCAAGACGTACACCGCTAGTGCCATATCCCGTGGTTTACCTTCATCTTGCACCTGCAAATCCTTTCTGATACCCAGGTGTGTCAAATCAATCCTAGATTCTAAGGTATCTTTCATTTTGCCTTCTGAAAGCACAAGTGCTCCCTAGGTGGTTTTGGTAATTAATGTCAACATATCTCTTGTTGGACTAACACTTTTATCTAGTATATTTCAGATAAGTTCAACAATGGAGTGGCATGGACTAAAGAATGTGGGAACTCCCTCAAGATGCTAAGGACAAAGGATTGGCTCAAGCTTCAAGCCCAAGACTCTTCATTTTATATTTTTAGTGGTCCAAGATCACAATGAGTCTATAGGAAAAGCCAATAATATCAAGGAGGGATGAGGTGTTGCTTAATGAGCCTCTTGCTTCATGTGCTTTGTGATATGCTCCAAAACCCTCAGCTACTTTCCCGCATCCACAAATGACCTAAACCCAAAGCCAAAATCGGTCACACCGATTCTTCCAATCCGGCGCCACCGATTCCATAAGTCATAGCCACTGCCACAAACCCTAAGCAAATCGGTCTTACCGATAGGGATCTCGGTCTCACTGAGATGGGACTGTAATCTCTCTGTGTATGTCCATTATCAAAATCGGTCTCACCGAGTTTGAGCAATCGGTACTACCGAGATTACAATGCAAACTCCCTGGAAACTTATTACCAAAATCGGTTCCACTGAGTTCGAGTAATCGGTCCCACCGAGTTTGCCTGACCAACTCTCTGGAAAGCTTTTTACCAAAATTGGTCTCACCGAGTTTGTGTAATCGGTCCTACCGAGATTACGTTATGCCCTAACCCTAACCGAATCGGTCTCACCGAGATGCATTTCAGTCCCACCGAAAATCCTAACGGTCACATTATTTGCTAAATCGGTCTGACCGAGTTTAACGATTCGGTCCCACCGAGTTTGGTAGATTGTGTGTAACGGTTAGATTTTGTGTGGAGGCTATATATACCCCTCCACCTCCTCTTCATTTGTGGAGAGAGCCATCAGAACGAACCTACACTTCCAGCATACATTTTCTGAGAGAGAACTACCTACTCATGTGTTGAGGCCAAGATATTCCATTCCTACCATATGAATCTTGATCTCTAGCCTTCCCCAAGTTGCTTTGCACTCAAATCTTCTTTCCACCAGATCCAAAACCTATGAGAGAGAGTTGAGTGTTGGGGAGACTATCATTTGAAGCACAAGAGCAAGGAGTTCATCATCAACGCACCATTTGTTACTTCTTGGAGAGTGGTGTCTCCTAGATTGGCTAGGTGTCACTTGGGAGCCTCCGACAAGATTGTGGAGTTGAACCAAGGAGTTTGTAAGGGCAAGGAGATCGCCTACTTCGTGAAGATCTACCGCTAGTGAGGCAAGTCCTTCGTGGGCGAAGGCCATGGTGGGATAGACAAGGTTGCTTCTTCGTGGACACTTCGTGGGTGGAGCCCTCCGTGGACTCGCACAGCCGTTACCCTTCATGGGTTGAAGTCTCCATCAATGTGGATGTACGATAGCACCACCTATCGGAACCACGCCAAAAACATCTGTGTCTCCAATTGCGTTTGAATCCTCCAAACCCTTCCCTTTACTTTCTTGCAAGTTGCATGCTTTACTTTCCGCTGCTCATATACTCTTTGCATGCTTGCTTGATATGTATTGTGAATGTTGAAATTGTGCCTAAACTCCACTTAAACTTAAGGAAACTTAAAAACTGCAACTTTGGTACTTAGTGTCTAATCACCCCCCACTAGACACCTCTTCTCAAGGTCCTACAAGTGGTATCAGAGCATTGGTCTCCATTGCTTTGGTTTAATCACCATTGGAGGAAGATGGATGAGTCTACTATTGGGAGTATTAGACATAGAGTGCCTATTCTTGATGGGAAGTATTTTCATGAGTGGAAAAATGAGATGCTTGTTATTTTCAATCAATATCATTTTAACAAGTACATTGCTAGCCCTTGTGCACCTTATGTTGATCCTATGCACCCTACCCATGATGAGTCAATTGACATGATTAGGAATCTTAGAACTGCCGATCTTATCATTAGAGGATTGCCTAGAAACTTGCTTGGATGTTTGCCTACTTTTAAGTGTGCCTACACCATATGGAAATTTCTTGAGGAATGATTTCCAGATTATTCCTTGAAAAATCTTGATGAAATTCTCCATAAGTCTATTGCCTCGAGTAAGATGAATACTAGTGATCCTATGTTTGGTGATCGTCTATTTGAGCTTACAAACCTTATGCGTGCCAAAGGAAATGTTGGTATTATTAGTGACATTATTTCCGAAGCTATAAAAATTCATAAGCAAGACTATCAAACTCATTCTAATGAATCACCCTCTCTAGGACTTGGTCCACCACATGACGATGTTGAACATGGATACTATGAGGAGGATGATGATAGTGACTTCGATCTTGATGATGCAATGAGACACTTTGGTCTTATGGCAAATCTTTGGGGATATATGTCAGGAGGAAAGGAATGGGTTCTTGATAGTGGATGTACCGATCACATGACCGGAGATAAAGACATGTTCCGTGATCTTGCTGATAATGATAGTCCTCGAAAGTATGTCACCTTCGGTGACAACTCAAAGGGTAAGGTGGTTGGCCTTGGTAAGGTGGCCATATCACATGATAGCTCCATACAAAATGTCATGCTCGTTGAATCTCTTGGTTACAACTTACTTTCAGTATCTAGACTTGCTGATTTCGGTTTCAATGTTCTATTTACTGAAGTAGACTACCAAGTGTTTCGTCGAGATAATCATAAAATGGTCTTTACCGGTGTGCGTAGAGGTGATCTATACATTGTTGATTTCACTAAAAAGGCTCAACCTAAAACTTGCTTTATTGCTAAATCCTCGAAAGGTTGGCTGTGGCATAGACGATTAGGTCATGTTGGTATGCGAAACCTTGACAAGCTTATTAAAGGAAATCATATCCTTGGAGTTAACGATGTCATATTTGACAAGGATAGACTTTTCAGCGCTTGTCAGGCAGGTAAACAGGTCGGAGGAAGGCATTCCATGAAGAACATCATGACCACAAGGAGGCCACTCGAGCTACTTCACATGGATCTCTTTGGTCCCAACTCTTACAAGAGTCTCGGTGGAAATTCTTTTGGTCTAGTTATAGTTGATGATTTTTCAAGATTTACGTGGGTGTTCTTTCTCGATGATAAATCGCAGGTCCAAAAGATCTTCAAAAACTTCGCAAGGAAGGCCCAAAATCAATTTGAAGTGAAGATCAAGAAGGTTCGCAGCGACAACGGAACGGAGTTCAAGAACGCAAATGTGGACACCTTTCTTGACGAAGAAGGGATTTCACACGAGTTCTCGGCTACGTACACACCTCAACAAAACGGAGTTGTTGAGAGGAAGAACCGGACGCTCATCGAAATGGCGAGAACGATGCTTGATGAGTACAAGACGCCGAAGCACTTTTGGGCGGAAGCGGTTGAGACAGCTTGTCATGCAACAAATCGCTTGTATCTTCACAACTACTCGGCAAGACGGCATACTTGCTCCTCACCGGTAACAAACCCCAAGTTGGATACTTTTGAGTATTCGGCTCAAAGTGCTACATTCTTGATAAGCATCGTCACTCTAAATTTGCTCCTAAATCTCATGAAGGTTTCCTACTCGGTTATGGCTCAAACTCTCACACTTACCGTGTCTACAAGAATTTCACCCGAATGGTTGAAGAGACGGTAGATGTGAAGTTTGATGAATCTAACGGCTCGCAAGTAGAGCAATTGCCAATTGATGTAGGTGACAAAGATCCTTCGGAAGCAATTCAAGACTTGGCTATTGGCAAGGTCCGTCCAACGGAGGTGAAGGAGAGTACCTCGTCCGTCCAAGTGGAAGCTTCTACTTCACGACAAGGTGAACCAAGAGTTGATACGGAAGCATCCACAAGCGGGACACACCAAGATGAAGAAAACGAGGAAGTGCATCAAGATGAACGTCAACAACCTCCTTCTCCACCACGACAAGAGAACGACACTGCCAACAATGAAGAAGGCCAAGAAGAAGAAGAGCAAGATGAAGAAGATGTTCAACGAAGACCCAAGCAAAAGCTTTCACGAGTTCGAGCAAGAGTTGCTAAAGATCATCCCGTCGAGCAAATCTACAATGACATTCAAACCGGGAGAATCACTCGCTCTAAAACTCGTTTAGCTAACTTTTGTGAAAACTATTCTTTCATCTCGAGCGTTGAACATATGAAGGTTGAAGAAGCATTGGAAGATCCGGATTGGATAAATGCTATGCATGAAGAGCTACATAACTTTGAGAGGAATCAAGTTTGGACATTGGTTGAGAAGCTCGACAACAACCACAACATCATCGGCACCAAATGGGTGTTTTGCAACAAGCAAGATGAAGATGGACAAGTAGTTCGCAACAAAGTACATCTTGTCGCCCAAGGCTACACACAAGTCAAAGGTATGGACTATGGTGAGACTTACGCCCCCGTTGCTAGACTTGAGTCCATTCGCATCTTACTTGCCTATGCTAATCATCATGATATCACCTTGTACCAAATGGACATTAAAAGTGCTTTTCTAAATGGTGAAATAGAGGAGGAAGTTTATGTTAAGCAACCTCCCGGCTTTGTAAATCCTAAGAAACCCAATCATGTTTACAAACTTCACAAAGCTCTTTATGGTCTTAAACAAGCTCCTAGAGCTTGGTATAAATGCTTGACCAAGTTTCTTATTGAAAAAGGCTTCGAAATTGGGAAAATTGATTGTACTCTTTTTACTAAAAGGGTTAATGGAGAACTATTTGTGTGCCAAATTTATGTTGATGATATCATATTTGGTTCAACTAACCCTCATTTTAGTGAAAAGTTTGGGAAGCTAATGTCGCAGAAGTTTGAGATGTCTATGATGAGTGAACTCAAATTCTTCCTTGGGCTGCAAATCAAGAAAACTAAAGAAGGTACCTTTGTTTCTCAAATGAAGTACACCAAGGACTTATTCAAGAAGTTCAATATGCAAGAATGCAAAGGTATGTCTACACCCATGCCTACTAGTGGACACAATGACTTGACCAAAGACGGTGAACTGGTTGATCAAAAGGTTTATCGCTCTATGATCGGTTCATTGTTATACCTATGTGCTTCACGTCCCGATATCATGTTAAGTGTGTGCATGTGTGCACGATATCAAGCTGCTCCTAAGGAATGTCATCTTAAGGCCGTGAAAAGGATAGTGAGATACTTAATCCATACACCAAACTTTGGCATTTGGTATCCTAAGAGGGCCTCTTTCGATCTTGTTGGATATTCCGACTCGGACTATGCCGGAGACAAGGTTGATAGAAAGTCCACTTCGGGTACTTGTCAATTTCTTGGTAGATCTCTTGTGTCTTGGTCCTCCAAGAAACAAAACTCGGTATCCTTGTCCACTGCTAAAGCTGAATATATTGCCGCTGGTTCATGTTGTGCTCAATTACTTTGGATGACCCAAACTCTTAAAGATTATGGGATATATGTGAGACATGTTCCATTGCTTTGTGACAATGAAAGTGCTATTAAAATTGGTCATAATCCTGTGCAACATTCTCGAACTAAGCATATTGAAGTTCGTCATCATTTCATTCGAGATCATGTTGCTAAGGGTGACATTGATCTTAAGCATGTTCGCACCAAAAGGCAATTAGCAGATATATTCACTAAACCTCTTGATGAGAAAGTGTTTTGCAGGTTAAGAGGAGAATTGAACATCATTGATGCTTCAAACTTGGAGTAGAAACTCCATTGGATACATGCAAGACATGAGCTTATGACTAATCCTTGATGTTTTTCTCTTATGACGAATAGATATATTTGTATCTTGCATGTTATCTAACTCTTGTAGGTACTTGCTGGAATCAAATTCCATGAGATTGTAATCCAGTCATATCTTGAGCAATCTCTACATCACCAAGTCTCTACACTATGGTGGTTGAAGACAAGGAAGCACGAAACCTCTTAAACATATCCTTTGACAAATTCTATCTTGAGCTTCATGATTGTCATTTTTGGATACAAAAGTGCTCTTCCTTGCAAGAACTAACCCATGTAGGTAGATGGACTCAAATTCCAAGTGGTGCTCCAAACTCTTGATGGGCTACATCAACCTTGAGCAACCCACACAAGTTCAACTACATGGACTACACCACCAACCAAGGTATGTTGTTCCATCTTAGAGAAGCTTTACTCCAAGTCATGAGCTAAAGCAACTCGACAAGATGTGAATACATCAAGATGCTTAAACGAAAAATGGGAACCCCATTTTGAGCTTAAACGATGAGTATGACCTATGATCGAGTGATCTCACTTGACTCCTAAGTCAATATACTCTAACATAGGTGACTTTGTCGCCGACCATCTCTAGATGAAGTTCTCTTGTGTTCTTTTCTGTGTTTTTGCATTTGTCTCATGCATATTCGTGTCCCCTTTCAAAAACAAACAAAAAAAAAACTTCATCTAGATTTCTTTCTGTTTGCTCTGCATTTTATGCATTCAAATTCATTGCACATCTTTCAGTAAATTCCTTGCAAATCTTTGTGAGATCTTACTAGTCTAGTGAGCTGAGGTGACAAGTGTTTTCTCTATGATGAACTCGGTTTCACTGATTTGTTATTTTCGGCCCAACCGAATCCTTTCGGTACGACCGAAGCATACCACTCGGTGCCACCGATTTCATAACAGGAAAAACTATTTGCCACATAATTCTGTGTTTCTTCTGATCTAGCTCCACTCAATGAATCTTGTCCTCTACAAGCATCACATTTTTATCATTGCTTTGTTCTGTGTCTCAAGGACCAAACCCATTCGACAGATTCCAGAAGACCCTTCTTGGAAATTGATGTCAAAGGGGGAGAGAGAGAACATCAAAGCTTATCATTTGGGGGAGAGAGAGAGCATCAAAACTTATCACCTTCCTTCTCAAGGGGGAGAGAGAGACCTTCTAAGGGGAGAGATCCTCAAAAGGAGAGAGAGATCTCCAGGGGGAGAGGATACTTAAGTAGAAAGTATTTTTCAAGGATCCCAGATGCTTGGTGTTCAAGAGGAGAGATGTCCACATGTCTTCTTGAGGGGAGAGACATGTTCATATGTTCTGTTGTGCCTATTTGCATTAGCATGCATCAGCTCTGATCATCATTCATATCTTTCAGCTTTGTTTTCTTTCAGCTCTGATTTTCTGTTCCCTATCTTCTCCCAGTATCCCATGCTAGATTCAGGGGGAGCAAGACATCTAAGGGAAAGATATCATTTAAATTCATTGCATATTTTTACTCTTGGGGACATGTCTAATTCAGTGTGGTACACTCACTCTCTACATGTCATCCCAGTCTTGGTATTCTTGTGGTTTCTTTTGTTTGCTCTGGTTAGTGGATGTATCTGTGTTATCTAACCTTGTTTACATAGGTTCATTTCATCCTAAGACAACTCAAGACTACAAGGTAAGTATATGCATCACAATCATGTGTATGAGGAATTCTTGCTGATGTACATATTGTTTGCAAGAAGGACTCATGAGCATGAAGGTATTTTCTTCAACATTCTTTGCTTTGATGCATATGGCCAAGATACATGTAACACATTGCCTGCTCTATCATGTTTATGCTCTCACATGCTTCTACATTCCATATTCACATGATTGCATACATGTAGGGGGAGCCTATGCTTGTTACATGTCTTTCCAAAGCTTTTCTTGCTATTCTTTATATCCTGATCTAAAGCTTTGATGTATGTTGCCATCAATTACCAAAAAGGGGGAGATTGAAAGCACAAGTGCTCCCTAGGTGGTTTTGGTAATTAATGTCAACATATCTCTTGTTGGACTGACACTTTTATCTAGTATATTTCAGATAAGTTCAACAATGGAGTGGCATGGACTAAAGAATGTGGGAACTCCCTCAAGATGCTAAGGACAAAGGATTGGCTCAAGCTTCAAGCCCAAGACTCTTCATTTTACATTTTTAGTGGTCCAAGATCACATTGAGTCTATAGGAAAAGCCAATACTATCAAGGAGGGATGAGGTGTTGCTTAATGAGCCTCTTGCTTCATGTGCTTTGTGATATGCTCCAAAACCCTCAGCTACTTTCCCACATCCACAAATGACCTAAACCCAAAGCCAAAATCGGTCACACCGATTCTTCCTATCCGGCGCCACCGATTTCATAAGTCATAGCCATTGCCACAAACCCTAAGCAAATCGGTCTTACCGATAGGGATCTCGGTCTCACCGAGATGGGATTGTAATCTCTCTGTGTATGTCCATTATCAAAATCGGTCTCACCGAGTTTGAGCAATCGATACTACCGAGATTACAATGCAAACTCTCTGGAAACTTATTACCAAAATCGGTTCCACCGAGTTCGAGTAATCGGTCCCACCGAGTTTGCCTGACCAACTCTCTGGAAAGCTTTTTAGCAAAATCGGTCTCACCGAGTTTGTGTAATCGGTCCTACCGAGATTACGTTATGCCCTAACCCTAACCGAATTGGTCTCACCGAGATGCATTTCAGTCCCACCGAAAATCCTAACGGTCACATTATTTGCTAAATCGGTCTGACCGAGTTTAACGATTCGGTCCCACCGAGTTTGGTAGATTGTGTGTAACGGTTAGATTTTGTTTGGAGGCTATATATACCCCTCCACCTCCTCTTCATTCGTGGAGAGAGCCATCAGAACGAACCTACACTTCTAGCATACATTTTCTGAGAGAGAACTACCTACTCATGTGTTGAGGCCAAGATATTCCATTCCTACCATATGAATCTTGATCTCTAGCCTTCCCCAAGTTGCTTTGCACTCAAATCTTCTTTCCACCAGATCCAAAACCTATGAGAGAGAGTTGAGTGTTGGGGAGACTATCATTTGAAGCACAAGAGCAAGGAGTTCATCATCAATGCACCATTTGTTACTTCTTGGAGAGTGGTGTCTCCTAGATTGGCTAGGTGTCACTTGGGAGCCTCCGACAAGATTGTGGAGTTGAACCAAGGAGTTTGTAAGGGCAAGGAGATCGCCTACTTCGTGAAGATCTACCGCTAGTGAGGCAAGTCCTTCGTAGGCGACAACCATGGTGGGATAGACAAGGTTGCTTCTTCGTGGACCCTTCGTGGGTGGAGCCCTCCGTGGACTCGCGCAGCCGTTACCCTTCGTGGGTTGAAGTCTCCATCAACGTGGATGTACGATAGCACCACCTATCGGAACCACGCCAAAAACATCTGTGTCTCCAATTGCGTTTGAATCCTCCAAACCCTTCCCTTTACTTTCTTGCAAGTTGCATGCTTTACTTTCCGCTGCTCATATACTCTTTGCATGCTTTCTTGATATGTATTGTGAATGTTGAAATTGTGCCTAAACTCCACTTAAACTTAAGGAAACTTAAAAACTGCAACTTTGGTACTTAGTGTCTAATCACCCCCCCCCTCTAGACACCTCTTCTCAAGGTCCTACACCTTCAATGTTAAGAAGTGTGTCGATAATGCTGTCACATATATTTTTCTCGATGTGCATCACATCAAGATTATGCCGCAGATCCGAATCTTTTCAATACTCCAAGTCACACAAAGTGGACCTGCGGGTAAACAATAATCTCTCTTCTACCGTGCCACGCTTCCTTTTCCCGCTACCATTACCAGGATGGTTTCCTGGTGTAATATGCCTGACCTTCTCTAATTCCACTTGCAACTCATCAGCGGTGAGCCTCTTTAGCGCATCACGGTTTCATGCTTTGCATTGAACACATGTCCTTGGTATTTTCTAGGATGCAGCTTGTCCTTGGCAAGGAAACGGCGGTGTCCAATGTAACAGATCTTGCTAAGTATTGCGTATGACAGCGTATTCCCGTCACAGCGAACACATGCATTCTAACCATGTGTCGTTCGCCCTGACATAGTGCCCAAAGCCGGATAATCATGGATGCACCAAATTACAATAGCACGCAGAAAGAAATCAGCTGGTGGGCTGCTATATAGGTCTCGAGTGAGAACACCCTTCCATAGCTGTTGAAGTTCCTCCACAAGAGGCTCCATGAACAAATCAAAATCCTTTCCAGGACTTTTTGGACCTGGGATGAGCAAGGCCATCATGTAGTTTGATTCTTTGGTGCAGACATTTGGAGGCATGTTGTAAGGGATACCAAGCACTGGCCACATGCTATATGTGGCGCTCTGGTGGCCAAATGGGTTAAATCCATCTGAAGCTAAGCCAAGTCTAATGTTTCTCGGGTCAGCAACAAACTCTTTGTGTTTATCATTGAAGCTTTTCCACTCACTACCATGAGATGGATGGCTCATTACATTCTGATCTCTGTACTCCTGGTTCCTAGAATGCCACAGTACATCCTCTCTTGTTTCAGCATCATGAAACAACCTCTGCAATCTTGGTGTAATTGGAAATGTCTCAGAACATTATGAGGAACCCTCTTCACAGCATCGCCATCTTTTCATCTTGATGATTTGCATTTCGGGCATTCACTTAAGTTGGCATAATCCTTCCGGAACAGAACACAATTATTCTTACAAACATGGATCATATCATATCCAATTCCAACTGCACAAAGGAAATTCTTCATTTTACTGTAGGTGTGTGGCAGCTCAGACGCATCTGGGAAAGATTTGCAGAAAGCAGCCAACATCGCATCGAATGATTTGTTGGTCATCCGCTCAGATGTCTTCACCTGAAGAAAGGTGGCCATAGCTGAGAATACTGACAGCTTATTTCCTGGGGTGACAGCAATGTTGCATTGTTCCAACATGCGGGCCCATCGTTTTCCTTCTCCAGGTGAAAGTTCACGGAATGCACGAGCATTTCGTAGCATTGTTTCAATGTTGGTCAAACTCACTGGCTCCGCCACCACCACCTCCTCCTCCTCTTCCACCTGAGCATCAGGCAGATCAAGATGGTGATCTGCTGCTTCCATGTAGTCAATAACATTGACGTTCACAGCTTCACCATGATGAACCCACCTAGTATATGTGACCGACATCCCATAAAAGTGTAGATGATTTTGCACAGTTGACTGGGGTCTTGTAACTGAATTCATACAACTGCTACACGGGCAGAGCACGTCTGATTTCGGACCACCGTACTCAGCTCTGATAAAGTTCATGAAGTTTTCAACCCCCTCGACATATGCAGCAGAGAATCTTCCAGCAGAAGTTATCCAAGTCCTGTCCATCTGTTAGACATACAAATTAGTTCTTCTACTAGATATTACAGGAAAAACATATATGGTTTTTTATGAAGTCCAGAAAAAAATATCTAGGTCGATGTCTAAAGCTATGGCAAGATATTTGGACGAGCAGATCTAAGTAACGAAATATATGTAAAGCTAATTCAGCAAACAAATTTGAGTGCTAAATTATGGTAGGCTATTTCAGCAGTCAATGAGCCCGAGCACACAACCATCGAACTATCGAAGGCCATCGCAGCAACAAAGATCGAGTATAAAACGGTGTAGAGCTATTTCACCTAACAGATTGGCTACTAGACCATGGCAATCTACGTCACAATAAATATATGGCAGGATATTTTAGCAACTAATCGGCCTTGGCATGCCATCTCAGCTAAGCAGATTGAGTGCAGAACAGGGCAAGGAAGCTTATTAACCAGAGCATATTGACAGTAAACTACTTCAGCAAACAGTGAGATTAACAGCGTCTATCAGCTAACATTCAGCGCTACACCAACATGAACGGGGCCCCAGTCTAGAATGCGCGTACCGTGGGAGAAGCTGACCGCTGTGCGTCTCCACATGAACATCACCAGCGGTGGCGGCGCTGACCGCCGTGCGCGTCCACAAGAACGTAGCCAGAGGTGGCGGTGCGGCTAGAGGACGGCAGTCTACGAGAGCGTACTGTGGGAGCGAGAGGATCGCCGTGCATCCCCTCGACGAGTCGTGGCACCGACGTATCAGCGCGGTGGGGAGGGCGACTTTGGCGGAGCGAATGGAGTGGAGGGGGGCGGGGGGAGGGGGGTTTGGGGAATATTTGGCCAAAGGACGGTTGAATCGAATTTGGGGGGAATTTTTTTTGGGGGGGGGGGAGGATTTTCGCGTGGTGGACGGGGGGATTTTGGCGCATGGTCGGTTTCTCCAAGTGCAGTCCCACGTGTCAGTGAAGAGGCAAGCTGAAGCGCGTTCCGTTTGCGTGAGCCATGTGCAGGACCGAACGTGTGTGGGGTGCAATGCGACCGCGACAGGAGTGCTATGAGTATACCGCCTTTTCCTTTCAAACTAGGTGCTTCGCCCCCTCAAAAAAAATGTTGCTTCGCGTGATCCATCGATACTACTACTAGTAATCCGGTAATCCCGACTAAAACGGTGCGGCCGGGTCTTTTCCCGCGGGATATGCTGGGAGGTTGGCTTAGTTGGGTTTTTTAGATTTGTCTCAGTTCAATAAAAAGCAGAGTTGGTGATGATGGTGTGCATGTCATCCTGCAATATAGGTCGTCCAATCTATATCTAACGGATAGGAAGGAAACTATGACAATTTACCCGCACTCCTCTCCACATTTGCAGATAAGGCTTTCCCTCGTTCATCCTTTTCTCCCACAAGATCTTGATCTTCTGTGCACTAGTACTCCTACGATATGTATATTATTGTGAAAGTTCATATACACCGGCCGGGATTAATGCAAACACGGCAGATTTTCATTACATTTCTAACTTTTATAAGACAGAAAAATAAAAGAAACCCGACCCTAAACCTATTCTACGGCGGCGACCGACGTCCTCCATCTGCGATCTCTATGTACGGGGGCGGGGTTCAAGACCCGTGAAGTGAAGGTGCGGTCTCCGGCGAGGAAGAGTAGAACACGGGATACGGACCGGCCAGTTGGCACACCATGCCCTGCCGCCTCCCATGCCCTACTCATGCTTGGAGGAGTCCCCGACCTCGGCGGTGCCGGACGTTGGACGGCGGCAAGTAGGACGCATGGCTGACGGTGCTCTCGTCGTCGGCCTCCAGCGTGGCCACCGCTTGTGTGGTCGCGTCCGCGTCCGGCTACGCCGCTATTGCGTCGCGAGAGGCGACTTGAGCGAGGGCGGCGACCTCGAGCTTCATCCTCGAAGACAAACTCTCCCACAGAGCGTTCGCACTTGCGGTCATGGCGGATGTGGTACCAGGTAGGAGGACGATGCGCTATGGTGTGGAGGTTAGCTAGGTGTTGCCGCTTTAAGTAGCGCATTCCGGTGAGGCCAAGCGTCCAGGTGCGTCATTAAGTCGCCGGAGTTGGTTCCTCGGGCACCGAGCCTCTTAACGACGACATACGAACGGACGGCATGAATGCGGGCAGCTAGCGCCGGCTGGGAACAAACCGCGTGACGGCGCGAGGGACGAGGGCTTTGGTGTGCCAGGGTAGTCAGCTGTGGTTGTGGCAACGTTGGAGATGCCCTTTGCTCAAATGCGATCCCTGCATGTCATTGAAAAAGCAAGACGACCCGGCATGGTCTCAGGTCCAGAGGATGCAGTTGGCCACGCTACACCACTCCGCGGACGCGTCGCGGCGCCCCGTGCATCCTCGACGAGTCGGGTGTTGGGGTGTGTTTGGATTGTGGCCAAAGTGCACCATACCAAAATTTTGGTCATGACCCAAAGATTAGTCTTTGTTTGGATGGTTGCCATTTCTTTGGCATGCCAATGAACTCTAGCCAACTCTGTTCATTTTTCTTGCCAATGTCGGCCAAATCATGGGCAACCAATACCTCAACCAAAATTTTGGCTACCCAATGCTTTGATGGGGAAACCTTGGGCACAAACCAAACATACCGTTGGTCGTGCAAAGCACAAACGCCACCCTCGGCACACTGAAACCGACCGCTCACTGCGGTCGCCGTGTCCAGAGGCGGTGCTGGAGCTGCGCCCCGTTTTGGCCCCAAAGACCCACATGAACGGTTGTCGGTGGCGAGGAGGTCGTGGGCCAGCTCCTCCGTTGGACTAGTCTGCGCTACGTCGTCCCGACGAGTGTGCCCCACATGTCGGTTTCCCTGTTTTCCCGGCCATATTCGAGCATCAGTGCTCCGCGTTGCGCATTAGGCCTTTCACTATGTAGGCCAAGCGAGACAACTTATTGTTTATTTGAGCCGTTCAAGTGTAATCATGTGGCGTTTGCTTATTTCTCATTCCTCTCCAACCCTCTTCTCCATCGATCATGTCGCCCTCCAGTCGAGTCCATCCTCCTGCATGCCTCATTTGAACATTCCGCCGAGTATCATTCGCATGTACCCACCCTAGTCCTCTTTCAATAGATCTCCGGACCCCAAGATGGAATAGAGAGGGAACGAGTGGGGGCACGTGATACCTAAGGCGGATTCAAAATTTTGAACCAGTGATCATAGCATCCGCAAATCATATATAAAGGGTGTTCAATGTTCGTTTCATTTTTGAACGTACAATATACTCCATCCTATCCTTTCTACCTTACATATAAGTTTTATGTGTAGTCAAAGTATCTCTATTATGATAAAAAAGGTATCAACATTCAACAACGCCCAATCAATATTGTTAGATTCGTACATACTCCTAGATTTGTACTCGAGATGGTTTCCAATTTGACTATTGACAAGATTAATAGTACTCCTTTCACATAGGTGACTAAGTCATCTTAGGCTGTGCACCGTGACCAAGGAGGAGGGGTAAATGAGAGACACTAACGTTTATTTGCTAATTAATAGTATTGCATGCAATGAACTAACCACTGCATGTCATGTTTGATAGTCTCAGGTCATTAAAAGCATGCACACCCTCATCTCTTATTGGTTCATATGTCAAGAAACAAGAAACGAGGTAGAAGTTAATGCACCGCCCCTACGTGTTTTGGGATAATTTGGTTTTCGTAAGATGACTTACACACCTAGACGGAGGGAGTACATGAGATGTATAATGTGAAAATTATATCATTGGAAACTCCTTTCACATATGAAATTGACCATATGCTTTGTGTAAGTTGCATGTCATATATTATTACTCTAACATTTGGTCAAAGTTAGCCTCGAAAAACGCATTAGATCCTGTATGCTTTGTGTAAGTTGCATGTCATATATTATTACTCTAACATTTGTGTAAGTTGCATATCATATATTATTACTCTAACATTTGGTCAAAGTAGTATAGTGGAAGTGGATCCTCTGACGTAGGTATCCCTGCCTTACCCTCCCTTTCGGTCACTTACTGGCGGATCCCATGCTTGTTAGGCCCCGCATGTCAGTTACTCAATGGGTTCGGCCACGTCAGGGGATCCTCATCCGTAGTATACTCCCTCTGTTTTTATTTACTCCGCATAAAACGGAGGGAGTAGTGGTATAATAAATGACGCGGGCGGGGGAGGGGGAGGGACGTCGGTTTGCTCTCAACTGCGGTCCCACAAGCGAGCGAAAACGCAAGACGAAGCGCGTTCCATTCGGTGAGCGACGTGGAGGGTCCAGCGTGCCGGGCTGCAATGCGAACGCGACAAGAGCGATGTACAGTCAAAAGCGATTGACCGGTCGTCACCGGAACCACTATTCACACCAGAACCTTCGCTGCTCGGCCTACGCCAGCCACTGCCCTAAAACCACACCAAATCTCCAGCCCATTCCCCCACCTTTCGATCCCCTAGCCCGCATCAAGCGTCCCCTAGTTCGCCGGAAAGCCATGGTGCGCCGCAAGATCACTTACTACAAGATGCTGACGCCGGAGCGCCGCGCAGAAATCGCGGCGGCGGTTGGCGCCACAGACCTCCGTTCCCAAGCTCGCTTTGCGGCGGGCCAATCCCCAAGTTCTCTGGAGCCAAGCTACGAGGAGGAGGAAGCCGATCCAATGTTCACTGCAGAGGCCGCGGCGCAGAAGGCCCCCGATGGGTATGAGACGATGGACGTCGACTTCGTGCCGGCGTCTGAGTCCCCCATGGTGCAGGCGGACCACCGGTTCAACATGGCGATACTAAAGGAGGACCGGGAGGCAGAGGCTCAACTCGGTGCGGAGCGCGTGCATGCCTCTGCCATCGAGGCTCTCCTGCAGGCGGAACCGGATGTCGTGGATGTGAACCGGGCGGCGGAGGCTCAACTTGAGGCGGAGCGCGCGGATGCTGCTGCCATCGAGGCCCTCCTGCAGGCAGAACCGGATGTCCTGGACATGAACCGGGCGGCAGAGGCTCGACTCGATGCAGAGGGCGCGGATGTCGCTCTCATCGACGCCCTCCTGCGGGCGGAACCGGAAGTCCTGGACTTGAACCGGGCGACAGAGGCTCGACTCGACGCGGAGCACGCGGATGCCGCTCTCATCGACACCCTCCTGCAGGCGGAACCGGAAGTCCTGGACTTGAACCGGGCAGCGGAGGCTCGACTCGACGCGGAGCGCGCGGATGCTGCAGCCATTGAGGCTCTCCTGCAGGCGGAACAGGACGTCCTCAACTTGAACCGGGCTGTACTCTCGTCCGTGCAGAGTGCCCGCACGCTCCGCTTGAACGAGTAGCTGGAGGCCGAGGACAACCACGGTGCTGAGACACACGTCGGCAGCGACGACTGGTTCGCGCCGGCAGCCAAAGACGACGAGGTCGTCTCTTTCCACGAGCAGTGATAGTTTTTCTTTATGTTGTTGTTTTTATTATTATGGATCTTTTTCTATGTAAACATATTGTTATGCAAGTCGCCTGAGTCTGCCATTTCAGGCGGTTGGATGAATATCCTACGTCTCCTAACCCTTCTTTCCTTCTTCCTCATCTCTTCTTCTTCCCCAACAGACCACCGCACGGGCCGTACGGATACTCCGATAGGATAAACATACTCTATGAACGAAAATTATGTGTCAGCGATAGGATGGCTGAGTTTGGTTTGTTCACATGCGACAGCACGTGTCAGTGAGAGTGCGTTCCCTTGGTTGGGTTTGCGGCGTGCAGGAGCGAAGTGTGAGGGTGCGGTGCGACCGCGGCGTGTAGGAGCGACCGTGTGAGGGTGCGGTGCGACCGCGACAGCCATGCGCAAGTGTACCTCCTTCTCATTTTGAAAACTTTAGACAAGCTTGGCAAAAATGTGTGGCGAAGTTTGGCAATACAAGGCCTAGACCCAAACAGGATAAGTACGTACGTATTAGGAGTACTACTGTTAAAAAAGAAAGGCGGTGTTTTCCTTCGATACAAATCCTCGTTTCACGTGTCAATTAATGCGTATTTTTTTCTCGGAAGACCAAAGAGCTAACCATCTCACTCCTCATCGCTTGACTAATGCAGCGCCATGCAAATGAACCTTCTCACTTCCGCATGCATGCAGGGGATATTAATGTCCTTGGTTGCTAACCCCATCAATTTTGCCTCGATTTGTGTTAGTGGCCCTTTGCAAATTGTAATTTTGATATACTGGCCTTGTGTACAAAAAAATGGAGGTAGTAACTATAGTTGAATTCCTTGCCCATTGCGGTGAGGTCAACAACTTTTTTTTGTGGTTTGGCGAAGTGCGTTTGATGGAGAACACCATTGAGGGAGACCACGGTAAGTCGTTCGCAAGTGCCGCCTGCAAGCCGAGACAACCGCCTTATTTGCATCCAGAAAGTCCTTTACTAGTACTAGTACTAGGAGTACTAGTGCAGTGAGATGGTTTCTCGAAGAAGACGATGGAGAAGCGGAGTCAGCGAAGAGTGAAATGATAGTTGCTTCGTCCGTGCTTTGTGATTTGACGCCTCACTGCTTTGTGATTTGTGATAGAAGGGACAGGGGAGTAGACTCTGTGCTCTATACTGTACTACTCCTACATGCGTCCAAAGCATGGGAGAAAGAGGAGAGACGTTGCATTTTTCTATTCCTTCAATCAATCAATCAGGGAGCTTCGGTTCCATCTTTTTGGCTTTGGCAACGCCGTCCACAATGGTTCCCACGATGCCAAAAGCTATTTTCACATTTGGCTACACATTGTGGATGCCCTTAACCGTACCACTTGGTTTTGCTCCTGTGTGCTATCTATAAAAATCTCAATTATATTGATCTAAAAAATTATAGAATCAAAGATTAGTAAAAAGGAGGTGATTTTACCACGCAGATGGCGGGGAGGTTTCTTATTTTTGGAGGACGTTGTCCTGGCGGTTTGCTAACATGCTGTCCCACGTGTCAGTGCTTTACCAAGCTGATCCGCGTCCCACATGAGGCAGAACAACGGCAGAAGCAACACGTGGTTAAGTTGAAGAAGATGAGGGAGAAGCGGATTCAGCAACGAGTGAAATGATGGTTGCCTCGTCCCTCCAACTTCTTTTTTTAGCATTATTACTTCGTCCCTCCAACTTAACTGCGGGAAAGGTGCAGCTTTGTGATTTGACGCCTCATTGCTCATTACTACGCCGGCGCCATGACTGGGGTGCTTCACCCCGGCTGCTCTGCACTATATTCCGATATGGCACGTGGACCCGGTAGCTAGATGTCCCACATGTCAGCGAAAGGGACTAGAAGATTTATGAAAGCGAGCGCTCCACTCTTACGACGGAGGAGTAGACGACATGACGGCCCAGTGAACTGTCACTTGTACTATATAGTATTATAGTTTTGTTGTTTCGCACGATCCATCGATACAAACCCGATTAAACAGGAAAGGGCGGGATTTTTCCCGCGCAGTAGATGATACTGGCCATACATTTCAAAGGCAATTTTAATGTATGCAAACTGAATAATTATAAGTAACAATATGATATCTAGTAAAACTAAAAACACATATGATTTATTGCGTTAGAGTGTAGTAGTAGTGCTGTATTTCATATTTGTTAGATGTAACATGCGAGAACGTGTAGAGATGTAGTTTTGGAGGGCCTACAGAGAGAAAAGCGTAATACGGTCACCGAACTTCAGAATAAGCTGATTACGGTCGCTATATACGTTTTGCGGTGATTATCCGGTCACTTGCTCATAGTTCAGCATCGGATTGCACTTTGTTGACCGGCCAAATAGTCTGCGTAGCGCCATGTTGACTAGTTAAATTGACCATGTTCCTTGTGGGTCCCACCTATCAGTTCGCATAGGGAAAAGGTCAGATAAACACAAGTTTACACAGGCGCTACAAGGCTCCAACCCATGCGCGGGAATCACCTGGTTGTGTATGTGTCTGTCAGGGCCTGATGTGTGCGCATGCACGTGTAGGTTGAGCACTTGAGCGTGAGAGTGTGTGTTGGTCGTGTGGTGTACTTGTGTGTGCATGCATGCGTGCGTGTGTGCGTGTGAGTGTTGCATGCGTGCGTGGCTGCGTGTGTACGTGTGAGTGTTGCGTGCGTGCATGGGTGCATGTGTTTGTGTGAGTGTTGCATGGATGGAGTTCGTGTGCATGCGTGCGTGTGTGTATAATCACCACACCAGCTCCTGTGTGTTAAAACAGACGGCCCAGCATACCAATACAAGGCCACCTTGTCCGCTGTGAAAATTTGTCGTTTGTTTTCATTCTTACTAGCAAGATGCCCGTGTGTTGCACGTAACATCAAGATGCATTTGTATGACTTGTTTATCTTATGAGAGAAAAGGATGAACGAGGGAAGGCCTTATTTGCAAATGTGGAGAGGTGTGTGGGTACCTTTTTGCAAAACTGCCATAGTTTCTTTCCTATCCGTCAGATATAAATCGGACGACCTATATTGCAGGATGACAGGCACACCATCATCACCAACTCTGTTTTTTATCAGAGTGTATTTTATGTACTTTATAATAGTGTAGATGTAGAGTAGATACAAGTTGACAGGTGGGCACGCTGTTAGTGAGATAATGTGATGCAACACTAGAGGTGCCACGTGTAGCGTTCAACTGGTCAACTAGTCATGTCATGAGCAAATACAAAGTTGTACGGTGAGCCCGTGACTGCATAATAACCACTAAACGTAAACGGTGACCGTAATGAGTGGATTATGAAGTCCAATGTATGTATCGTGCTTTCACTTCAAATACAATGATCGTCATTGCATATATCACGAGAGAAAGATGAAACACGCGTGAATTTTCTGGGGGCTTACTTTTAGAGGACCTGGAGATAGTTTTGTGTGCATACGTGAAAGGGGCGTACAGGGGGGGTATGCGATGGAGAGAGAGATGCTCTTCGTTTCTCTTTATTATGACTAACTTTGTATATAGTATAAAAATATACAAATTCACAGTGCGGAATAAAGATCATTGTGGGCACAATGCAATGCAAATTAGCGTTCGTACTCCTCCATATAACTTTGTAATGTTGTATATATGTAGAAACTCTAAAATAATTTTTTGACCACACTTTATTCAAAAGGAATGTTGTATGCGAAATAAACGTGAAGAGAGGGCTTTTTAGATCAACGGGGTACGTGATGTAACATGGGTAATTGTGCAGTTGATGCATTTGGCGGGGCCTAGAGAGGTATGTGTGTGTATTACGTATTCGAGAGGCATGGATAGAGGGGCCGACGGGGGGGGGGGGGGGGGTGTGGGAGAGATAGCACGAGAAATGAGGGTGGTCTAGAGAGAGAGATACGAATATGACGTCACGACAAGAGATTCCATTCCCTTGAGTGTGTATATGCAAGGGGGAGGGAATAGAGACACAAGGAGAAATTTTCTCTGTGTGTGGTGTTTGTGTTGGTATGTCTGGGTGTGAGAAGATAATGAGACGTGGGGGCAGAGGGTGTGTCACCGCGTGAGGTCCGGTTGGTCGAGGTGAGGCCCTTTGTTCGGTTCCGTCCTGCGCCACATTGGTCGGCCCATGACACATTTAGGAAGACCCATGGATGACTAGTCGTACAAGACAAAGATAGCAGAATTGTGAACGACTCTGTGTCCACTGACAAAGCCGGCTAGGATTTGTAACCCTAGGTTCTCAGACTAAGGTAACCCCTTTATCTCTGATATTACTATTCATCCAACCTAACTTTAAGGGGCATCCCACAGAATGCTCTGCTAGAATCATACTCGTTGATTAGGAAGAGAGGTGTGAGATAATGTGTGAGAGACAGGCGTAAAGATAATGTGCGTACATGAGACACGTAGACAGGTCCATGTATATAGAAAGGGTCGATGAGGATTGTGCGTGTGTATGTTTGCGAGAGGAAGAGTGCTTGTGATAAAGGTTAGTGAAAACAGTTGTAAATGGTTACGTTAGGGAGGGAGGGTTATATCTAGAGAATGTGTGCGAGAAAGACACCTCAGGAGAGAGTGTGTGAGCATGTGTGAGAGACCACCGATGGAGAGTGAAACTACACGTAAAAGACTGCTCTACACATTTATTAAAGATATAAATTGTATCCAAATATTAGGATGGGATCATGATATTTGCAATTAGCGTAAGGAGCGGTCATTGATCCATCAGACATCTAGATTCTATCGAATTTGAGCATGTCTATGTTATTATTCGACACAATTGATCCACATAGTTAGTATTTTGAACTCCAGACAATGCATCTCTTTAGCAATCGAATATAAACGTGAGTATAGTTCATGTTGTGTGTGTAAAGCACATTATACATACGAAAGTTACACAATGGACATTTATAAATAGCTACCTATGAACTAGTATACATTTGAATTCAACCTAAGGTGGTTTAAAAAAATCGAATTCAACATGAAGTCCATTCAATTATTTGAATTTGATATCATGGCATTTGTAAACCATATCTAAACTATGGGGGTACCAATCTTTGCTCTTATTTTGTACATGATAGCATATGTAGTCGTGTACAAAATAGATTCAAATTTAGCTCCTCCATTCCAAAACAATCGTAGTTATAGGATTTTCAAGTGTCAAAATTTCAAAGGAAGCGGATAATTTAATGAGGTTTTCAAACATACAAGGTCAAATATAATGTTGTCTATTTAGGTCAATCCTCATAGTTCAAGAGCACTCTAAACGTGAATGCTTGTGTTTCAAAATTTCGAACAAAGCGCCAAAAGAGCCTCTACTCGCCCGAAACCGCGTGAGACCAATGTTTGGTAGTACAAGGAAATTACTTTTCTAATAACTCCGACCTGTGAAACCTACCGGCCCGACGTCCAAAGGTCTAAACCGGGGTAGGTTTGTAGCTTCATCTAGACGCCACGCAACCGCCTCCGAAAAACATTCATACACAATGGCCGCCTAAGCACACATGCGCGCGGCCGAAATCGCTCCCGCCCACTATTTGGGACACCTGTGATTACCATCTTACCCCCGACCCGCAGTAGGTCCAAAATTTAAGAGGGGGGCAAAGTTTGCACTTTCCCCAAATTTCAAACAAGCGCGTCCCGTCTTCTGTTCAAAAAAGCCAAAAAACAAGCGCGTCCCAGACTGAAACATGGTTCCCCCCAACCGTCCGATTCCCCATTCGTACTCCGTGGGCGCCAAAACTACCTCTCCACCAGCCGCGAAACCCCGGCGTCCTCCGTCCGCCACCCCATCCCACCCATCAACCGCCGCCCTCCTCCATCACGCCGGAGCCGATACCCCGATGTTGTCGTCCACCGCAACCTCAACCGCAACGCCCTCCACGGCTAGTAGTTGAAGCCGAGGCCGAGCCGTCCGTACCCGAGCCAATTCAACCACGCCGTCCTGCGCCTCACCGCTGCCGCTCCAACTTCGCCACCCTCCACCACACCGGAGCTGTTCCTGCTACGCTGTCCTTCGCCGCCTCAGATCTGCTTCCCCTCCGCCGACATACAGCCACAGCTACACAGTCAACAATTTGGCCATGGGTTCGTCCAAGCCTGCACCCTCCAGAACATCGGTTTCCCCGGTAAAAACAAGAAGATCGGCGCGACATGTGGAGGTGACCACACCGGCAACCGAAGAAGGTACTCCTCTTCCCTTATTCATGCAAATCTTACGTCTCTGCTTGCACGGTATTCATCCCACAGAAGACACTTGACCGCTTCTTCTTGATACTAGATGTTCCTAGTAGCTCGCGATGCACAAGGTTTCTCCTCATATACTATTTCACCTTAGCTAGAGGTCTGTCGCCCCCCTGAATTTCAATTTTTGGCCAGCTGATTCCCAATTAACGGAAGCATTCCCCAGCGTAACAGGCGCTAGTACGACTATTACGCCGGGGAAGCAGCGCCTTGGTGTTTATCTTAGTGGCGTCTGCGGCCTAGAGCTACTGGCGCCCAATCTGGAGGTCGGCCAGGATTAAAGGGATGGCTTGGGGGCGCTACCAAGCACGGCGGTGGTGTGAGGTCGATGGGAGGGCGGTGCGGTGGAGGCACGGGTCTGGGCCGGTGGTCGCTGGCGGTTCGAGAAAGATCGTCAACAGTTACTGGCGGGAGGTAGACGAAGGCCATCTGCCCGTTCCTTATAGATCGGATGGTTCATTAAAAAAATCGACTGACCTATTTATTTTCAGTCGACTGTTATCTTAGATATGACCACATGTGGTGGTGTGCTGGAGGAGTACCTGCATTTCCTGTGCTCATATATTACAAAATCATACGGAGTAGAATCTAATTTTGTTCGCCATACAATGTTGTAGAGCTATCATATGTCTCCTGTCATTTATTTTTAAGCCACCTGCTATCTGCTACTTTTACAGTGCACTAGTTCTGCACACACTTCACCCATATTCTCACTATTGTGTTTTTATGCAAGGGTATTTCAGACTCTGCCTTGAGAGAAGCAGAAAAGAAAAGAGAGAAGTCGCTCCAGCTTGGTATACGGGTAGGCAAGACACGTTACAACGCTATAAAGGGTGCAGTGTCAGCAGATGGAGACGGTAAACATAGCTCTGTAGTTGATGACCTCGCTCGCAATGAACCACCATCCCAGGTGCTTGCTTTAATTTCGCGGTGTCATATGTGGTTGCATGTTGGTGTCTAGCTTGTATTCGAAAGGCCGAAGTCGGTCTTTATTAAGATAAGGAAAGATATTTTTTACATGAACCACCATCCCGTGAGCACTAGAAGACAAATAGCTAATCAGGGCACTGGCCGAGCCAGTGTCAAGCCCAGCAAAGACAGGCATCACCTAGAAGCCAACTAAAAAGCCGCGATGGTGGCGAAGCAGCCCGCCTCCCACCGGGCTCTCAGGTCCTAGATGATCATGTTCACCACTCCAGCCGGATGTCTAGCTTGTATTGCTTCCAATTTGGTTAAATTGCATCTGCTTAGCTTACACATTATACCTTTGAATATGACATGCCTTTCTGTTTTTGGTACATACTAGTACATCTGTGTATTAACCATGTTCTTACATCAAACTAATGTTCTTGTGTATCCCTCATCAATCACTTATGACGAGGCAGGCAGGCAAGGGGACTACTCCTCATTTAAAGAATGCAGCGTCAGCCTCCCGACATGATTCTCAAGAAACAGAAATGCTAGATGAAGATAGTGAACGTAGCTCTGTAGTTGATTACAACATTTCCCCTACACTAGCATTGCAGGTGCTTCCTATAACTTGGCAGCGTGATATGTGGTTGCATGTTGCATATGGTGTCTAGATTGTAATTCTTCCAATCTGGTTAAACTGCATGTGCTAGTCTGCTTAGCTTATACTCCTGTAAATGTGACATTATACCTATTAATGTGAAATGCCTTCCTGTATTTAGTACATAGTACATCTGTCTATTAAGCATGTCCTTACATAAAGCTATTGTTTTTTTGTATCCCGCATCAATCAATATGACGAGACACCTTTAGTATATGCAGTGCGATATTAGTTACATCTTTCATATGATTTATAGCATGCGCTACTTCTAATTTGTTGAAATTCCATTTATGATGGGACGCTTTTAACTTGGCAGTCATATTGGTTGCATCTTTCATGTGGTGTCTAGCTTGCATTGCTTCTTATTTGCTGGAATGGTTTCTGCTTAGTTTACACAAACAGTTGTGAACATGCCATGCCGTCCTGTTTTTCGTACATATTCCATCCTGGTATCATGTGTTTGCCTTACATCAAAGTATTGATTGTCAGTATCATGCATGAATGAGTTCTGAAGAGAGAATTTTATTGCTTTTTCTTGTCGGTTTTACTTGACAATTCAAAATCAATAAAGCGGAAGGAAGTTAGCAAGGCAGCGGATAAAGGTGCTCCTTCCAAACGGAGGGCCTCTACAGTTTCTACTCCTCCACACCCCCAAGATGATTTCCAAGACAACACATGCATAGACACTCAAAAAAGCTGTGTTTATGATGAGCACGTCTCCCCTAGTGCAGCATCACTGGTGCTTCCTCTAACTTGGCACTGTTATATGTGATTGCATGTTATGTGTGATGTCTAGCTTGTATTTCTTCTAATTTTGTTGAATTCCATCTGCTTACTTTACACATTATACTTGAATAAGACACGTGTTCCTGTTTCTAGAACATACAATATCTGTCTATCACACCATGTTCTTACATCAAATTACTACTGTTGTGTAACCTACAACAATCACTTATCATAAGACACGTTTGACTTTGGAGTGTGATATAGGTTACATCTCACATTCTTTTCTAGCTTGTACTACTAATTTGTTGAAATGGCACTTATGATGAGACAGTTTTAACTTGGTAGAGTGATATTATTTGCATCTTTCATATGGTGTCTAGCTTTCATTGCTTCTAATTTGTTGAAATGCATTCTCCTTAGTTTACACATCATAAGCTATGAATATGCAATGCTGTGAATATGCAATGGCACTAATGACGAGATACCTCTAACATGGTAGTGTGATGTTGTTTGCATCTTGCATATGATTTATTTCTTGTACTACTTCACATTTGTTTAAACGCCATTTATGCTGAGACACTGTTAACTTGGCAGAGCGATATTTGTAGCATCTTTCATATGGTGTCTACCTTCCATTGCATTGCTTCTAATTTGGTGAAATGTCTTCTTCTTAGTTTACACATCATAGTTCTGGTTATCTCTTCCGTCCTGTTTTTCATAAATATTACATCCTCCTATCATGTGGTTGTCTAACATCAAAGTTTTATTCGTCTGGATCACGCATCAATTTGTTCTGAAGAACTAAATTTTATTCGTTTTTCTTGTCGGCTTGACTTAACATGGCACAAAGAAAGAGGAAGAAACAGAGAATGGCAGGGAATGAGAAGCGGATGAATCCTGCAGATTCTGCTGGTACTAATGGTGCAATAGAAGGTGAAAGTCCAGCGGAAAATTCTACAAACACGGCATCCCATGCTACACGAACTGCAAAAAAAGCCAAACAGAAACAAATAGCTGCCACCAAACAAGCAGAGACAGCCCTAGTTCTTGTAACACGTACCACAGTACTACCAGTTGCATGACATACTCATGTGTCAACTGAGCTAGCAGCACGTTCCCAAGCTCCCTTGCCACCTGACACTACTTCCCAAGCACTCTTGACACAAAACGAGTTGGCAATATCAGATGAACCTTGTGAGCTTGAACAGCAAGAAGGTAGTTGCTGGAGTCAAGTTACAGTTGCATGCTTCTTTATATGTAGTCTCACAGTTTGATGTACACTAACACTTCCTATGTTTGTTGTTGGACTAGCACCTAGGCGCAAGAGGAAACAAACATCAGGGATAATGCTCAATAGGTTAACTAAATCTAGAGGAGGAAGAATGGAGATCCATTTTGAGGTAGGTTTAAAAAGGCCACGTGATGCTACAGAGTCAGCCAAGTTAGTATCAGAGGCAACGGTTGCCGTTAGGTGTCATGTACGTATCCTCCCAACATGGATTCAGTACAGGAATGACAAAGACGAAACCCAGTTCAACACCTTCCTCAACCATTTATCTGTAAGTATGGTTATGTATGGAAACTAGTAATATCGTCTTGCTCTGTCCCATACTTTCTAGGTTGCTGATAATGAGACTCCCATAATTTTCAATAGATGAGGTTCAAGTTGGATAGCCAAGATGATGCAACCAGACAAGTTTGCACCCATGTTTTCAAGTCTGCTCTGCGATAGTATCAGTATAACTTGAGGAAAACTCACTTTGAAGGCAAGGCTAACAGTGAACTTTCCCAGACATCTCCAGTGGAAAATATATCAGATGAAGACTGGAGGGGCCTTGTTAAACACTGATCTGATCTGAAGTATCAGGTACATTATATATATGTGATCAGATCACATGTTGAAGTCCTATTGACGCATGTGCCACACAAATCTATCTTCTTGTAGGTGAACTGTTCAAAGAACAAGGCCAACCGTACGAAAGTGAAATTCCAACAGACGACAGGATCTCGTAGCTATATTGCACACTGCGAGGCTCTTGTAATTAGCTGATGTTTCACTCATTTTGTTGTACCATATTATCAGATTTATATTGACTTGTTCGAAATGCAGAGGAAAGCCGCAAGGACCAAAAAGTACCTGAACCAAATGCTGTGAAAATCTTCAAGGACTATCACACCAGCAAGAAGAAGGGCATGACTACACCAGTCAAACCCGCTGTTGTAAGTCCTTAATCCTCATGCCTTTTAACTACTACTTACTCTGACTTGTGCCTTGAACTGCATGGTTTGTAGCCAATGTTTATTACTCTTTTCAATTTTATACACAATTGTCTTAGCGTATCATTGCACCTTACAAGGTTTAAAAAGGAGGAGTTATGTTCCTTTGATCTTGACCCGTAATCTAGTTCCGTGCTGGACTTGCCCACACAACGTTACAATTGCCTGTTTGTCTGTTCTCAGTTGTTTTGCGATATGAATGATGTCATACTATGCTTACCGTATTATAAACTTCGTCTCTTTATCCTTAGCCCTCAATACAATGTGAAGAAATAGACAATACATTAGCGATGGTACATGGTCATATGTTTGGAACCTGGTTTTATTATGTACTTTGCAATAAAATACAACTAATATTTTACATGGGTTCACCAGAATAAGTTCTGTATATAGACCAAAGCTATTTTGTTTGGTTTTGCTGCCTCCTTAATATCTTCTGTTCTGGTACTACTAATGTAAACCTCAACTTTTTTGCGAGCTATGAAAAAAATGGTGGAACCGCCACCTTCTAAAGGTGGCGAGGCAACTATAGCCGCAATATCAGCTCTTGCTGCAGTGGGTCAGTACCTGTCCACTAACAGTGCCAAAAGCACGTTCCTGCGTAATACTGGGTTGGTTGTTAAGGCAATATCGTCCAAACTGCCTCATGATCAAGATATGCAAGCTCAAAGCAATGTTGTATCTGTGCTCTAGACACAAGTCCATTCCCTAACAGAGGCCCTTTGTGAAACAAGGAGAAACATTGCTCAATGTCGTCAAGATATGCATGGTTTTGAAACCAGACTATCAGACATTTGCTATGTTGTTCAGGAGCCTAGGGGAAATGAAGGCGAGGGTTATGGTGTTCCATCGGACAATACAACATGAAAACATAACAGTCAGGTCAAATGAACCGAGCTTCTGTACTTCTGGTAGTGCATTTATCTGCTAGACTGTTAAGTTTTATGCCAACCTTCCATTTGTTATATAGTTGCAATTTGTTTTGGTGCGATACAAAATTTATTCTTAACGTGCAGCCACCGGCTGAAGAAAACAGCAAACCATTTTTGTATAGTGTAGGGTGTTCCCTATATTTGCACTGGTGGCAATCTTTGATGCCGAGTGGATGTAATCCGTGCAATCGCCTTAATAGCCTAGCGTTAGTTTGGGCCTTATTTATTTCCTAGTCTTCTTTTTCCCTGGTTTGCTAGTGGCTGCAACTACCCATGGGCCATATACGGGCCGTAGGATCCATGGGTCTCCTCCGGGCCGTCGATAAATGGGCCTGTAATCGGTGGGCCTCGGGCCGTCGATAAATGGGCCTCGGGCCGTCGGATAAATGGGTCTACATGGGCCGTAATCGGGCGTAATTGGTATCGGCCCAGCACGGTAACGGGCCGTTAACAGGCGGTAGGACTACAAAAGCTTAATTCTGTCACAGGCATAACGGGTCGTTAATGGGCCAAAATATAGGACGGGCTAGCCAGAAACGGGCCGACTCTTGCCATGGGCCGAATTTGGCCCATTAGGGTAACAGGCCAGTAACGGGCCGACTCTTGCCATGGGCCGAATTTGGCCCATTAGGGGAACAGGCCAGTAACGGGCCGGAAGTAATCGAGGGTCGAAAAGGAGCCCAAGAACGTATGGGCCGTCAATAGGCCGAAAGCTAACACGGGCTGGAAACGGCCCATGTAAATCATGGGCCGTTAACGGGTACAAAGAAAATTACTGTTCATTATGGGCTAGGGTCACAGTGGGCCTGTAAAGGGCCGAAAGATACGAAGGCCTCATATGGGCCGAAAGATGTCGTGGGCCATACATGGGCCGAAAGTGAAATGAGCTGGTGTTATATTCGACGAGCCACATGACGTTGTTGGGCCGATTTCCTTTAGTGCCTAACGGGCCGTAAAATGGGCTATTTGCGAAGAGACCGTTAACAGGCTTTTCATGGGCCAGCCCGTTAACTTTTGACCAAGTCAAACGGGCCAGCTTTGTAAGCTAAATGGGCCAGTGGTGGGCCGTGGCACGTGTCGACATATCATAGGCGCCTATCTGACCCACTGACGAGCTGACACGTGTTTCGTCCGGCCAATAAGAATTTTACACGTGGAAATTTCCCATTGGTCGGGGCTATTAACGGGTTATCGGATCCAAAACCCGACCCGATAGCTTAACGGTGTTCCGTTACGGTGGATGCCACGTGTTGGTCACCCTTGACGAAAGCACTTCTGTGACGCGCGATTTATCGTCATGGAAGTGGACACTTCCGTGATGATAATTTTGGTAATGTCATGGAACACTTCTACGACAGCACAGGTATGACTATCTTGATTCTGTCATAAATTTGTCATGGATGTACATGCATGACAAAAAACGCGACCTACTGTGACAAACACGTATCATCACGGAAGTGTATTTTTTTGTAGTGGTGGCGGGCGTCGCAGGTAGCTGTGGAGCGTAGGTGTAGAAAGGTAGCGGTGGAGTAGGCGTGCAGCTGGTGGCGGGGCAGGTGCTGACCGCGGCGCAAGTGCCGGCGGCGGCGCAGGTCAGCCGGCCGGCGGGGAAGCGGATGGGCAGAGTGAGCTACGAATGATTTGGGGATTTAGTTGCACGGGCCTACATGTCAGCTCCGGACCCACGTCCACGCAGTCCCACGTGTAAACTCCGGACCCACAATCACTAACGCTGGCGGACGGAATGGACTCAAATATGGCCGTTTGGCCTCGTCATAATAGCTGTGCATGGACTAGGGGCAAAACTGAGCACAATTTGCATCTAAGGGCAAAACTAAGCACAAAGACATCACTGAGGGCAAAAGGATAATTAACCCTTTGAAAAATGGCAAATTAAAAAATGTTCACGAATTCAAGGAAGTTCATGAATTTGAAAAAGATCATGACATAATAAAAAAAGGTTCATAAATTTGCAAATGTTCAAGCATTTGAATAAGTTCATGAATATAAAAAATGTTCACGAACTTTAAAAAGTTCATGAATCTGGAAACAGTTCACAAATTTTAAATTCTTCATGAATTTTAATAAGTTTAAACTTTTGAAAAGTTTTATTAAATAAAGCAAAACCGAGTGAATCGAAAAACGAACAAAAAGAAAGTAAATAAGGGCAGAAAAAAGAAAAATAAAACACCTGGGTCGTAAGCTTTTAGAAGCTTCCCATGACTGGCCCAGGACCGAAGACCGCAGAAGCTTGAAGTACAGTTGCGTGGGCTACGTAAGATTTAGCCTTTAAAGCGCGCTACGAGTGAAGAATATTATTTGGGGCTGTTTACTTTTTTTTGAGACAAACTCACAGGCTTTATTAAGACGTCACAACATTTACAGAGACGAAAAGAAGATCTCCGGGTTGGCCTAACCAAACATGGCGACCAATCCCTAAACCAAGACCATGCTTTGCGAGATTGTGAGCCTCCACATTCGAGGTTCTAAACTCATAACTAAAAATACTAGGGAGAAAAACTGAAGAACGTTCTTAAATTTCTGTAATGACAGCTCCATATGTAGCCGAGCTCCCCTTCTTGATTTCCTCCACGATTACTTTACAGTACGAAGCAATGAAGATGCGTTGTACATACAAATCCTCAGCAAGAGCCATGGCTTCCCTCACAGCCAACACTTCTAGGGTAGCCGGATCATCCAGGTGAGGAAAGAATAGAGTAGATGCACCCATGAAGGAGCCCCTTGGTCTCTACATACTGCTCACCAGCTCCAAATCCTCCATGCCTAGAGACCGCCGCGTCAACATTGATTTTCACATGATTTATCGGTGGAGGTAACCATCCACTCAATCAGGACGCAGTGGTTGTTTACTTACTTGTATGTAGAGAAGAATGTGAAGCCCATGTTCTCTTCATAGGCTTATATTTAGCCCACTCTCTTTTTTTCCAGTCTAGTTGCACGTGGAATCCTATTTCGTGCGTGTAGTGCCTATTACATGCAAAGCTGCAAAACCGCGCACACCCAAGCCCCTTCAACATATTTTTAGTTGGCTGGCCCATATACAGATGCTCGTTCTGTGAGAAGCTCCCTACTGGTTTTAGGAAGTTTTCCAGCTAGTTTTGGGAAGCTTCCTGTAAAAAATAATTCGTTTAGGTTTTTGTTGCACCAATTTTGTTCAGGTTTTTCTTTACTTTTCTTTTATATTTAATTTTCCATTTTTGTTTCCTTTTTTTAGCTTTTCTTGTTCCTTTTTAAAATAAGTGATTTTTTTAGAAATTTGAATCTTTCTTCAATTTAGGATAATCTTTTCCAAAATCATGATTTCTTAAAAAAATCTTGAGCATTTTTCTATTTGTCGAACTTTTTCCAAAGTAGATTTTTTTTTCAAAATTGTGACCTTTATTTTTGTCGAAATCAATTTTTTTTCAAAATCCTGTGAACTGTTTCCGAATTCTGAACTTTTTCCCCAAAATTGACGAATTTTTCAATTTTTTGATGAATTTTTTCAATTCCGTGATTTTTTTCTAATTCCATGAACTGTTTTTGTATCACAATTTTGTTTTTGAAAATCAATGAACTTTTTTAAAATTCATGATTTTTTATTTCAAAATCACATAATATTTTTTCAAATCCTTGAACGTTTTTTTCGAAAATCCTCGTTTTGTTTCCAAAATCGATGAACTCTTTTGGAGCTCATGAACTTTTTCCAGTTTTGTGCTTATTTTCCAAATTCATGATTTTTTTTCTAACTGATGACTTTTTTGAATTGGTTATTTTTTTTTTATTTTGAGAGTATTTTCAAATCCATGAACTTTTTTGAATTTGCATTTTTTTTATCGTTGACAGTTTTTTGGTTTTCCTACTTTTTATGAAAGTCAACGGTCAACTAAAAGCGAACGAGGTCGCGCCTGGCGAGCGATTGTGTAGCGCGTCGATGGGCCGACCCATATGTGGAGTCTCGGTCAAGAGGTCCTCCTATGAACCTAGCGGCCACCGCCACCACCTCCGTCTCCATCATAGACCGGTTCCCCCTCCTCCGGTCGGCGTCCTCCAGCGTTAGAAGGAGTGGGGAACCCGGTCTATGTGTAGAGTTCTTAATAATAGTAGTGTTTTCATTAGATTGGTTTAGGGTTTTGGTAGCCGTCTTCTTTTTCGCTGGAGATTGCATCATATACGATGAATAATTTTTGGCTCTCCGTTCGACGAGCGATGTCAATGATGGTTTGGAAGATTTACTTTATCTAGGTATGTCCTCCAGATCTTGCTTCGTCAGATCGATTTTGATTTTTTTTTTCTTTTGGTTGCCGCGAGGAAGATTGTGCTCGCAATATCTGTCCCAGCGGCTACAGCCTCGACAATGGTGATTCACACTCTTGGCTCCCAGCATGGTCAACCTGGTTGTTTGGTTTTTGTCCCTAGAATACCGGTTGGTATTCTTGCCGGTGTTGGTTGATTACTTTAATGGCTGCGTGCGTGCATCATAGCCTTGGCATTGCGGCTCAAATTAAAACTACGGAAGAACCATCATTGATATTTACAGATCTTTGTTTTGATACCTTTGTTATTTTCTAGGATTGACTTCAGATAAGTACAAGATTTGTTTCATGGAAGAAGAAAAAGTTTGAAAATCTCAAAGATTTGCTAGTTTCTTTTACACTTTATTTTGTAATCGATGTAGTCAGCTCATATATCTCTTTTTTTTTTGAGGGGACAGCTCATATATCTCTACCATGTACAATTCACTACTATAAATATATCATAATATTGATTATCAATAAATAAATAAATAAGGAATGTCTAGTAATTAAATGTGTCGGTAATTAGTCATGAACTTTCTCCATTAAATCTCCATGGTGCCTGTCAAATTCCTAAACATGAAGCCGGTCAGTAAAAGTCGAAATGTTAGCGGTGATTTGCCTGCCATATCGAAAGATCCTTGCCGTGAAATTTTGGGCAGAGATCAACCAAGGAGCTGAAACTGTCAGTCAGGCTCGTACGTGGTGCGTACTCCATGCACGCTCGCACACGCGCCGTATGTCTATTGTCTAATCTACTACTGCTACTACGCGGCTGCTTTGTACGTACGTACGCGCGATGTGCTAATTGGCTGCAGTGGCTAGCAAGGATATGTACTTGCATGCACTGACACCCATGATTAATCGCCGTATGTGATATGATTATATAATTCTATACATCAGATCCTATCTGTTTGCTGCTACATCGTGTACGTACGCGCCGTAATGAGCTATAGGTAGTACCTTGATCGCATCTACGGTACGTACGGACCGACCAGGCCACCGCGTAAGAAATGCCAGGCCCGTACAATTAAGCATGTGCATGTAATGTCACAGGCTGTATACAGTAAGTGTAGTTCACAACAGTCACAATCAACGTTGTGTGTCCACAAATATTTTTGTATTTTATATTTAAAAAAACTGCACACATACGCTGCAGCGCTTCTGTATATGTGTTTGTGTATAAATGTCTCAAGCGGGGTGTGTATATATTTTAAAAGAAATGTTATATCATTGCGTACTGCATATGCGTGTGGGATGTGAAGTATACTCATACGTATATTTAAGTTACATGCTAGGAGGTAATGGAAAATGCTGATTGCATCGGTGGGGTTCCGTAAGAGCGGCGTAACGTCAGACTATCTGTTCCTTACAGTCGCCACAGGATGGATCAACCGAGATGTCAACCTCAATATATCTTCCGGATCCCACGGGTTGCCATCCATCAATCGGTGCCATATGATATGACGTGCATGATTTGATGTTATAAATCTTTGCTCCCTGACTCTCACTGGCCGGCAACTCCAACAGTTGCAGCCAGATTGAACCAATTTTTTGTTTGGGTTGGAACATACATAAAAATGGGCCCAACAGGATTTAAACGGACGCGCGCGTCTATTTTTTACGCGCCGGGTGACCTTTGCAGGTCAAAATCTGAGCTTCATTTGCGTCGATGCGGACACGAGACGGACTCGCGCGAGCCCGGCTACTACATCCCTGGCCCGCCAGTCGATGGCACATAGGCAATTCTCTTCCTCCCATCGGCAGCCAGCACACCTTGTGCCGCCCCACCCCGTCGCCGCTGCCGCCCAGTTTCGGTGCCCAAGCTAGCCGCCCGTGCCGACGTACTTCCCCCGCAGCACGCCACCTCCGCAACTTCCCCGACGTCGCCGCCAACACCACCTCGCCCTCATGGCCCCAGCCCTGCTTGAAGCGGACAAAAGCGCGGCGACCTCGCTCGTCTGACACCGTCACGCTCGCCGGACGCCGCCAGGCCAGCTACATGGTCCAGGGGAGGCACACGACTCTTCATCGGCCAGCTTCTTCGACGACGCTCGCAAGATGATCGACGGCGGACTCCGCCGACGAGTTCTTTTTCCACAATTTCATTTGTGACTCGGATGATTCTTTATCCGACGATGAGGAGATTGTGACTGTTGTGTTGGTCGTCCATGACTATCTTAGTAGGCAACGATCATTGTTCCGGGGCTCGATCCCGAGGCACACTCCGGTGTTGAATCACAACTGAGAGAGTGGTCATTTCCTTGTCTGGAAGGACTATTTTGAGACACCCAACTCGCTCTTCAAACATCACCTATTCTGGCGCCGTTTCCGTATGGCTAGGCATGTTTTCAACCGTATCCGGGAGGGGGGGTGGCATACCATAAGTATTTTGAGTGCAAGAAGGATGCCCTTGGAAAGATTGGCTTCTCTTCTTATCAGAAATGCAATGCAGCTATTCAGATGCTTGCATACGGAGTTCCCGGTGATCTCATTGACAGGTATATACATATGAGCGAGTCCACGTGCCTAGAGTCCATGTATAGGTTTTGCAAGACTGTGATAGCAGTGTCTGGCCTCGAGTACTTGAGAGAGCCAAATGCTGCAGATACAACCCGCTTGTTGGCGATTGATAACCCACAAATATAGGGGATCACAACAGTTTTCGAGAATAGAGTATTCAACCCAAATTTATTGATCTGACACAAGGGAAGCCAAAGAATATTCTCAAGTATTAGCAGTTGAGTTGTCAATTCAACCACACCTGAAAGATTTAATATCTGCAGCAAAGTAGTATGGAGGTAATAGTAACGCTACCAAAATTAACAGTAGCAGTTTTGTAGTAATCACAACAGTGGCAACCGAAAAGTAACTTAGCAAAGATCAATATGAAATGAGCTCGTAGGCAATGGATCAATGATGGATAATTATGTCGGATGGCATTCATCATGCAACAGTTATAACATAGGGTGACACAAAACTAGTTCCAGTTCATCAATATAATGTAGGCATGTATTCCGAATATAGTCATACATGCTTATATCTTTTGTCCTACCCGCCCGTGGCAACGGGGTCCTAATGGAAACTAAGGGATATTAAGGCCTCCTTTTAATAGAGTACCGGACCAAAGCATTAGCACTTAGTGAATACATGAACTCCTCAAACTACGGTCATCACCGGGAAGTGTCCCGACTATTGTCACTCCGGGGTTGCTGGATCATAACACGTAGTAGGTGACTATAACTTGCAAGATAGGATCAAGAACACTCATATATTCATGAAAACATAATAGGTTCAGATCTGAAATCATGGCACTCGGGGCCTAGTGACAAGCATTAAGCATAGCAAAGACATAACAACATCAAACTTAGAACATAATGGACACTAGGGATCAAACCCTAACAAAACTAACTCGATTACATGGTAAATCTCATCCAACCCATCACCATCCAGCAAGCCTACGATGGGATTACTCACACACGGTGGTGAGCATCATGAAATTGGTGATGGAGGATGGTTGATGATGACGATGGCGACGAATTCCCCTCTCCGGAGCCCCGGACGGACTCTAGATCAGCCCTCCCGAGGAAGAACAGGGCTTGGCGGCGGCTCCGTATCGTAAAACACGATTAATCCTTCTCTCTCATTTTTCTCCCCGAACGTGAATATATGGAGTGGAGTTGAGGTCGGTGGAGGTCTAGGGGGCCCATGAGGTAGGAGGGCGCACCCAAGGGGTAGGGCACGCCCCCACCCTCGTGGCCAGGGAGTGGGCCCCCTTCGGTTGATTCTTTCGCCAGAACTTTTTATTAATTCCAAAAAGTGTCTCCGTGAAGTTTCAGGTCATTCCGAGAACTTTTATTTCGGCACAAAAATAACACCATGGCAATTCTGCTGAAAACAGCGTCAGTCTGGGTTAGTTCCATCCAAATCATGCAAATCAGAGCCCAAAACAAGGACAAAAGAGTTTGGAAAAGTAGATACGTTGGAGACGTATCAACTCCCTCAAGCTTAACCCATTGCTTGTCCTCAAGCAATTCAGTTGACAAACTGAAAGTGATAAAGAAAAACTTTTACAAACTCTGTTTGATCTTGTTGTTGCAAATATGTAAAGCCAACATTCAAGTTTTCAGCAAAGATTATGAACTAACCATATTCACAATAACATTTAGGTCTCACGTTTACTCATATTAATGGCATAATCAACTAGCGAGTAATAATAATAAATCTCGAATGACAACACTTTCTCAGAACAATCATGATATGATATAACAAGATGGTATCTCGCTAGCCCTTTCCAAGACCGCAAAACATAAATGCAGAGTACCCCCGAAGATCAAGGACCAACTAGGCATTGTAATTCATGGCAAAAGAGATCCAGTCATACTCAATATAAATTAATAACAATGCATACAAATGAAAGTGGTGCTCTCTAACTAGTGCTTTTTATAAGAGGATGATGACTCAAACATGAAAGTAAATAGATAGGCCCTTCGCAGAGGGAAGCAGGGATTTCAAAGGTGCCAGAGCTCGAGTTTTTGAAACAGAGATAAATAATATTTTGAGCGGCATACTTTCATTGTCAACATAACAACCAAGAGATCTTGATATCTTCCATGCTACATACATTATAGGCAGTTCCCAAACAGAATGGTAAAGTTTATACTCCCCCGCCACCAACAAGCACATTCCACGGCTGGTCCGAAACAACGGGTACGGTCCAACTAACAACAATCCTAGCAGAGTTTTATTTGCAATTATTTTGATTTGATTTGAGCATGGGACTGGGCATCCCGGTTACCGACCATTTTCTCGTGAATGATGAGCGGAGTCCACTCATCATGAGAATAACCCACCTAGCATGGAAGACATAGACAACCCTAGTTGATACATGAGCGATTCAAGCATACAAAACAGAATTTCATTTGAAGGTTTAGAGTTTGGCACATGCAAATTTACTTGGAATGGCAGGTAAATACCACATATAGGTAGGTATGGTGGTCTTATATGGAACAACTTTGGGGTTTATGGAAGTGGATGCACAAGCAATATTCCCGCTTAGTACTGGTGAAGGCTAGAAAGAGGCTAGGAAGCGACCAACTAGAGAGCAATGCAGTCATAAACATGCATTAGGATTAACCAACAATGAGTTCAAGCATGAGTAGGATATAAATCACCATGAACATAAATATCGTGGAGGCTATATTGATTTTGTTTCAACTACATGTGTGAACATGTGCCAAGCCAAGTCACTCGAATCATTCAAAGGAGGATGACATCCTATCATACTACATCACAACCATTTTAATAGCTTATTGGCACGCAAGGTAAACCATTATAAAATCCTAGCTAATTAAGCATGGCATGAGTAACTATAATCTCTAATGGTCATTGCAAACATGTTTCATTCATAATAGGCTGAATCAGGAACGATGAACTAATCATATTTACAAAAACAAGATAGGTCGAGTTCATACCAGCTTTTCCTCATCTCAATCATTTCATCAAATATCGTCATTATTGCCTTTCACTTGCACGACTGAACAGTGTGGATAATAATAATAATAGTGCACGTGCATTGGACTAAGCTGGAATCTGCAAACATTTATTCAAAAGAGAAGACAAGGTAATATGGACTCTTTGTTAGATCAACAATAATGTATATGAGAGCCACTCAACATTTTCATCGCGGTCTTCTCCTTTCGACCCCCAAAGAAAAGAAACGAATTTCAAAGAAACAAACTGAAATGTTTTTGGATTTTATTTTTTCTAAAGAAGGTAAAACTAGAACGAGAAAAACTATTTACACGGGAAAGCTCCCAACAAGGAAAAGAAGAATGAAAAATCTTTTTGGGTTTTCTTATTTAATTACTACTACTACAAGCATAGAAAGTAAACTAGCTAAAAGCTACAACTAATTTTTTTATTTTTTTCTCAAAGTTTTCAAACACGCAAGAAGAAAGCAGGAAAAGAAAATAAACTAGAATGGATAATACAATGAAAAAGTATGAACAACGACAACTAGAATGAGCGTGTGAACATGAATGTAATGTCGGTGAGAAATACATACTCCCCCAAGCTTAGGATTTTGGCCTAAGTTGGTCTAAGCCAATGGATCAAAGTACCCCTCTTCGGTGTACTGAGGAGGATCCTCGGGGTTCCACTGGTTAGCGAGCTCCTGCGGATCCCATTGATAAATAGACTCCTGATATGGATCAGGTGATGGCTCTGGCTCCGGATCTGGGGATCGTATCCGCTCCCAGTATGCATGAATGTCTGCGGGCATGATGAGGTATGTGCATGAATGAATATTAAACAAAGAAGGTGTAGGCAAGGTAATAATCTGACAAGTATTTTCACTAAGTACCAGGTTATAAATGAGTCTCTTTCCTTATTATAGCAAAGAAAATCATGTGCTACCATACTTTGGTAATCTAAGTAAATAGTGAGCAGCAACTTTTGTTCTTTCTCATAGTTTCTAATAGGCATCTCAAAATATTTAGCAAGATGAGAAGCATAGATACCTCCAAAAATAGGGCCCTTTGTACGGTTTAAACTCAACCGTTTAGCAACCATAGTGCCTAAACTGAAAGTTTTATCATGAAGTAAAGCATGGCGCAAAATGACAAGGTCAGGAGCACTGAGGCCCCCACTGTTCCCGCAACCAATTAAACATCTAGTAGCAAAAATTGAATAGTAGCGAAGGACAGGAAAATGTATACTGGTAGTTCTTGCATCCGACACTTTTCTCCTTTCCCCTACAGTAATTTCACCAATAAAATCTTCCACATCACTAGGATGTGGTTCCTCGACGTTGCCTCAAAAGGTAATTTGCAAACCTCACAAAAATCATAGAGCGGACATCTCCTTATACTGATCATATAAATAAAATTCTACCGAGGGTGGTGATCTCCTAGCATGAAAATAATTTTTTTGCATGAAAGTATTAGTGAGTAGGAGAAACTGATCACACTTATCGTGGAGAAAGTCGGTGATGCCTGCATTCTCAGCCAAGTAACAGAAATACTCATAAATTCAGTTGCTTTCATTAATGCATCACATGGCCATTCACACGGTCGGACCTCCGTGGTGCGAGGAAGGTTGTACTTGGGTTTTTCATTCTCCTTTTCCTTCGAACCCCGGCTCGAGGAGCCTCTCAACAATCTTCTCAACATTTTTTCCTCCGATTTTTTTTGAAATTTTTAGTGACTCAAAATAAAAGTGAACCAAACTCAACAAGATTGATAGCAACTACTCCCACAAGTGCCTAGAGACTATATCATGCATTAAACTACCTTGGACCATATAAATTTGACATGCAAGCTCAAGAACAGGGTCATCGCAGCAGTAAAATTTGCAATAAATAAAGCACTAGAACAAAAACTAATTGGACCATTGGAGGAGTCACATACCGAAGAACAATCCCCCAAAGCAGTTTTGTGAATGGAGCTTTGAGCAAGGAGATTGAAAATGGCAGCAAAATGAGCAAGAACACGAGTTGAGCTACGGGATGATTTTTTCTGGAGGAAGACAAAGTGGATGGGTGCTGGAATAAGTGGAGGGGGGCCACGTGGGGCCCATGAGGCAGGGGGCGCGCCCAGGGGGTAGGGTGCGCCCTCCATCCTCATGACTCACTGGTGCATCCCCCTGGCGTGTTCTTAATGCCAGAAATTCTCCAATATTCTATAAAAAATCATACTAAATTTTTAGGGCATTTGGAGAACTTTTATTTTTGGGGTATTTTTTATTGCAAGGATAATGCCAAAAACAGACAGAAAATAATATTTTTGCTTTATTTAAACTAAATAACATAAAGTAAAAGAAGGGTACAAAAGGTTGTGATTTCTAAATTCATCCATCTCATGCTCATCAAAAGGAATCCATTAACAAGGTTGATCAAGTCTTATTAACAAATCTCTTTCGAATAACATCAAACCAGAGAATTTTCAAATAACACTATGTTACCTCAACGGGGATATGCATGTCCCCAACAATAAGAATATCATATTTCTTTTTGACAGCAGGAAGAGCGAATTCAAAACCTCCAATAGTGATAGTTGAAAATTTTCGAGTAGAATTGATACTATGAACTTGAGGTTGTTTCTTCGGAAAGTGTATCGTGTGCTCATTACCATTAACATGAAAAGTGACATCGCCTTTGTTGCAATCAATAACAGCCCCTACAGTATTCAAAAAGGGTCTACCAAGGATGATCGACATACTGTCGTCCTCGGGAATATCAAGAATAACAAAGTCCGTTAAGATAGTAACGTTTGCAACCACAACAAGCACATCCTCACAAATACCGATGGGTATAGCAGTTGATTTATCAGCCATTTGCAAAGAGATTTTAGTAGGTGTCAACTTATTCAAATCAAGACTATGATATAAAGAGAAAGGCATAACACTAACACCAGCTCCAAGATCACATAAAGTAGTTTTAACATAGTTTCTTTTAATGGAGCATGGTATAGTTGGCACTCCTGGATCTCCTAGTTTCTTTGGTATTCCACCCTTAAAATTATAATTGGCAAGCATCATGGAAATTTCAGCTTCCTGTATCTTTCTTTTATTTGTAACAATATCTTTCATATACTTAGCATAAGGATGTGTTTTAAGCATATCAGTCAAACGCATACACAAAAAGATAGGTCTAATCATTTCAGCAAAACGCTCAAAATCCTCATCATCCTTTTTCTTGGATGGCTTAGGAGTAAAAGGCATGGGTTTCTAAACCCATGGTTCTTTTTCTTTACCGTGCTTCTTAGCAACGAAGTCTCTCTTATCATAACCTTGATTCTTTGATTTTGGGTTATCAAGATCAACAGCAGGTTCAATCTCTACATCATTATCATTACTAGGTTGAGCATCAACATGAACATCATCATTAACATTATCACTAGGTTCATGTTCATCACCAGATTGTGTTTCAGCATCAGAAGTAGAAATATCATTGGGATTCTCAGGTGTATCAATAGTAGGTTCACTAGAAGCATGCAAAGTCCTATCGTTATTCTTTTTCTTTTTATTAGAAGGACTAGGTGTATCAGTATTAATTCTCTGAGAGTCTTGCTCAACTCTCTTAGGATGGCCCTCAGGATACAAAGGTTCCTGGGTCATTTTACCACCTCTAGTCATCACTCTAACAACATTATCAATGTTCTTATTATTTAACTCATTGAGCAAATCATCGTGTGCTTTAAGTACTTGTTCTACTTGAGTTGAAACCATGGAAGCATGTTTACTAATAAGCTTAAGATCACTTTTAACTCTAGACATATAGTCACTCAATTGTTCAACCATATAATCATTACGTTTCAATTGTCTACCAACATAAGCATTGAAGTTTTTTGTTCCTAAATTCTTAAAAGCAAAGCTTTGCTGTTTAGACGTCCCTAGCACACACCCTTCGGTGCCGTTCGATCAAAATCGCGGCCTCCAGGTGGTGGGCGGTCGGGCCGACACAAACGAAGCCATTCTGCCCGTGTGGCTGTGCGTCCATTCCCCACACCTCTCGAACTCACCTTCTCCCTCTCCCCGTGCACACTTTCATCCACGCCCGACGAGATCTGTTGCACTCGCTGATACGTCTCCAACGTATCTATAATTTTTGATCGCTCCATGCTACTTTATCTACTGTTTTGGACCATATTGGGCTTTATTTTCCACTTTATATTATTTTTGGGACTAACCTATTAACCAGAGGCCCAGCCCAGAATTGCTGTTTTTTTTGCCTATTTCAGTTTTTCGAAGAAACGGAACATCAAACGGAGGCCAAACGGAATGAAACCTTCAGGAACGTGATTTTCTCACCGAACGTGATCCAGGAGACTTGGACCCTACTCCAAGAAGTGCCAGAGGCGGTCATGAGGGTGGAGGGCGCGCCCCCCTGGGCACGCCCCCTACCTCGTGGGCCCCCTGTTGCTCCACCGACGTACTCCTTCCTCCTATATATACCTACCTATCCCCAAACGATCAGAAAAGGAGCCAAAAACCTAATTCCACCGCCGCAACCTTCTGTATCCACGAGATCCCATCTTGGGGCCTGTTCCGGAGCTCCGCCGGAGGGGGCATCCACCATGGAGGGCTTCTACATCAACACCATAGCCCCTCCGATGAAGTGTGAGTAGTTTACTTCAGACCTTCGGGTCCATAGCTAGTAGCTAGATGGCTTCTTCTCTCTTTTTGGATCTCAATACAATGTTCTCCCCCTCTCTCGTGGAGATCTATTCAATGTAATCTTCTTCTTTTTGTGGTGTGTTTGTTGAGACCGATGAATTGTGGGTTTATGATCGAGTATTATCTATGGAAAATATTTGAATCTTCTCTGAATTCTTTTATGTATGATTGAGTTATCTTTGCAAGTCTCTTCGAATTATCCTTTTTGGTTTGGCCAACTAGATTGGTAGTTCTTGCAATGGGAGAAGTGCTTAGCTTTGGGTTCAATCTTGCGGTGTCCTTTCCCAGTGACAGCAGGGGCAGCAAGGCACCCCTAGATATTGTTGCCATCGAGGATAACAAGATGGTTTTTTTTTATCATATTGCATGAATTTATCCCTCTACATCATGTCATCTTGCTTAAGGTGTTACTCTATTTTTAACTTAATACTCTAGATGCATGCTGGATAGCGGTCGATGAGTGGAGTAATAGTAGTAGATGCAGAATCGTTTCGATCTACTTGTCTCAGACGTGATGCCTATATACATGATCATTACCTAGATATACTCATAACTATGCTCAGTTCTGTCAATTGTTCAACAGTAATTTGTTCACCCACCGTAGAATACTTATGCTCTTGAGAGAAACCACTAGTGAAACCTATGGCCCCCGGGTCTTTTCTCATCATATCAATCTCTATCGCTTTATTACTTACTTTGTTTTTACTTTGCCTTTTACTTTTCACTCTGCATCTATCTATCAAAAATACCAAAAATATTATTTATCATCTCTATCAGATCTCACTCTCGTAAGTGATAGTGAAGGGATTGACAACCTGGAAGAACATGCGGTGCCCCCATGATTGGTTTTGGTAATTGATGACAATCTCTATGGACTAATGGTCGCCTTGAGTTATATTTGAAGGTTTTGTCCACAGGCTTTTCTTGGAGTCCATTTGTTGGTCTCAAGGAGAGTTTGTGATGACCACGGTGCTATTAAGGAATTATCCAAAGATCGGTCATGTGAGTGTTGAGCTTATTGCAAGCATGTCTTGAAGAAGAAGATTGTGTGATCATTCATGTCTACCTTCAAGACATCATCCAAATGAAGAGAGTTGGAAAGATTCAAGGTTGATCAAGACTAAGTCAAGAGTGAATCAAGTTGATCATCTCACAAAGCGTAGAAGATGTACCGAGAGGGATCAAGTGATCCCATGGTATGGTAAGCATTGTCCATTACACTTTGTGTGCTAACCCATGGTCTTCGTGAGAGTTCTTTGTGGGGTTAGGTTGCGGTGTGCAAGTTCAAGTGATGCATCACGAGGAGATCAAGTGCTTGAAGCTTGCCGTCCATTGTGGTGACAATGGACTTGTGAAGATGAGCGAAAGAGTGGCTCACCCATAGTGGAGTATGGGGGAGCAATCAACTAGTCTTCATCGAGCCAAAGCAATCAAGAAAGGTGGTCCATCTTGAGGAGGAGTAGATCGTCATCATCTAGCTCAAGTGGACTTTGTGCAAGGCAAAGGTTTGCCCTTGATAGGTTTTCTATTTTACCGGTCTCATGGTGGTAGTTGGGAGACCGGGTTTTAGGATCGATGAGTTGCTTGATCGTATCGTTCGTAGAGAGCTCAAACCATTGCATCCTTGCATCATCTTTATTGGTTCTTGTTTGGTTCTTCTCCTTGTGAGATTTGGAGCTTTTGGTCATTTTCGTGACAAACTCGAGTTCATCGAAAATGGAGTTTACATGCATCTTCTATGATGTTTTCGATGTTGGAGGCTCTGCCGGTTCTTCTCTGTTGGAGGTTTCTCTCCTCTCTTGTTAGGCATACCTGCCCTGCCTCTTCTTACTATAACCAATCTCTGTTTTGATGCTACTTGTTGTCTTGTATCCAACAAGCTTGAGTTTGCTCAATTCGGAGCTCATTTGCAGAAGTTATGGCAGTTCTGGTTTTATTGTTTCCCTCTGTTGTCTTCTCTGCAAAATGAAGGACTCCTGGTGTTGCTGATCTGGGGCATGCGGTAGTACTGCTCTCCGGAGCAGTAGTATCGCAGGCCCTTGCGGTAGTACCGCTCTGTGGGAGCGGTAGTACCGTGGCCTCAGGCCAGGCGCAGCTGCTTGAGCGGTAGTAGGGGCGGATGTAATTTTTTATATCCGCGCCCTACGCGGTAGTACCGTGCCGCGAGCGCGGTAGTACCGTGGGCTCTGGCCAGGCTTAGCAGCATGAGCGGAAGTAGGGGCGGATGTAATTTTTTACATCCGCGCCCTACGCGGTAGTACCGCTCTTCGTGTGCGGTAGTACCGTGCCGGAGTTTTGCGCAGGTCCTCCCTCAGCAGAAGTAGGTACGGAAGTAATTTTTTACTTCTGTGCTTTCTCTGCGCCTAGTGTTGCCTGCCTTACGGTAGTACCATAGGGGCGCGTGGTAGTACCGCTCCGACGGTTCTACCGCTCGTTGCCCTGTGCAACAGGCCTTCATCTGGCCAGTGCTGCACATGCGGTAGTACCGCAACCTGCAGTGGTAGTACCGCAGCCGACCGCGGTAGTACCGCAGCTCCGTGCGGTAGTACCGCATCGTGCGTGCTGAGTGAGGGGATAACGGTTGGATTTTCTCCCCACCTATAAAAGGGGGTCTTCTTCCACATTGGGACTTAATCCTTCGAGCTCGTGTTCTTCCCCCATTGTTGACCTTCTTCGAGCTTGCTAACTCTCAATCCCTCCATGGATTCTTGCTAGTTTTTGAGGGAAAAGAGAGAGGAGATCTAGATCCACGTTTCCACCAATCACTTTCTCCTCTAAGTGAGGGGAACCCCTTGGATCTAGATCTTGGAGTTCTTCGTGTTCTTCTTTCGTTCTTCCTCTCATTTTCCTCCCTAGCATTAGTTGCTTTGGTGGGATTTGGGAGAGAAGGACTTGGGCACTCCATGTGCCCTTGCCATTGCATTTGGTCCATCGGTTTGAGTTCTCCACGTGATACGTGGAAGTTACAAGTTGAGAAGCTTATTACTCTTGGGTGCTTGGTGCCCTTGAGCTTGTTCCTCTTGGGTGCTTGGGCGCCCTAGACGGTTGGTGGTGTTCGGAGCTCAACCATTATGGTGTAAAGCTCCGGGCAAGCGTCGGGGTCTCCAATTAGGTTGTGGAGATCGCCCCGAGCAATTTGACGGGTTCCGGTGACCGCCCCCAAGGGTTGCCAAAGTGTACGGGTTCGGTGACCGCCCCCAAGGGTTGCCATTTGTACGGGTTCGGTGACCGCCCTCAAGGGTCCCTTAGTGGAATCACGGCATCTTGCATTGTGTGAGGGCGTGAGGAGATTACGGTGGCCCTAGTGGCTTCTTGGGGAGCATTGTGCCTCCACACCGCTCCAAACGGAGATTAGCATCCGCAAGGGTGTGAACTTCGGGATACATCGTCGTCTCCGCGTGCCTCGGTTATCTCTTACCGGAGCCCTTTACTTATGCATTTTACTTTGTGATAGCCATATTGTTCTTTGTCATATATCTTGCTATCACATAGTTGCTTATCTTGCTTAGTATAAGTTGTTGGTGCACATAGGTGAGCCTAGTTGTTTTAGTTTTTGTGCTTGACAAATTAACCGTTAGGTTTATTCCGCATTTGTTCAAGCCTAAACCGTAATTATTTTATAGCGCCTATTCACCCCCCCTCTAGGCGACATCCACGATCTTTCACAACCCCTAATCGCGTTGGTTGCGAGTAGCTATCGTTTTGTGTAGGTACGAGGGACTTGTGCGTGGTCTCCTACTGGATTGATACCTTGGTTCTCAAAAACTGAGGGAAATACTTACACTACTTTGCTGCATCATCCTCTCCTCTTCGGGGAAATTCAACGCAGTGCTCAAGAGGTAGCAAGAAGAATTTCTGGCGCCGTTGCCGGGGAGGTCTTCGCTCAAGTCAAGACATACCAAGTACTCATCACAAACCCATCTCCCTCACATTTACATTATTTGCCATTTGCCTCTCGTTTTCCTCTCCCCCACTTCACCCTTGCCGTTTTATTCGCCCTCTCTTTCCCAGTCTCCTCCTCTCTCTTTTGCTTGCCCTTTCGTTTGCTTGTTTGGTTGGAATAGATGCTTATTTATTGCTAAACATAGAGCCTAAGATCTATGGATCCTCATCCGCTTGCTAATATTTTTAAGAGATCCAATTATGATGAACCAATTGCTAGTGAGTTTTGTGCACTAGATTATCTTTATGAAGTTTTGCTTGAAATTCGTGAATCTGAAAATTATGATGAAGAAATTTATGAAGAGATTCACGATAACTCCTTGAATAAAAAGCATGATTGCAATGGTTTTCCTATAAATTCTCTTGATGTCAATTGTGCTAATAATATGCAAAACCCTAAGCTTGGGGATGCTAGTTTTGCTATGTCTACTACTTGTTTCAATGATCATGATTGGGGTGATTCTTCTTATAACCTTGAAAATTTATTTAAGCCCCATGATGAACATGAGATTGATAATAATGTTTGCAATAATATTGAAAGTGGGTTTGGAAGAGTGTCAACTTTAGATCCCACATATTTGGAGTATGTTGAGTCTTATGATATTTTTGATAAAAATGGGTTCAGAAAGGTCATGACTTTAGCTAATGTTAATCCCACTATCTTGGAAGAGTGTCAACTTTGCATGCATGTGGATCATGTTGAGAATATGTTTTGTTATAGCTATTTTGTTGAATTTGCCTATGATCCTACATGTAATTATTATGAGAGAGGAAAATATGGTTTTGGAAATTTTTATCTTACTAAATTACCTCTCTTCATGTTGAGATTCCTATCATCTCTTTGTTCTTCCTTGCATATGATAGTTTTTGCTTGCGTTGATAATTTGTTTGCTTACAAGATGCCTATGCATAGGAAGTATGTTAGACTTAAGTGTGTTTATCACATGTTTTATGATGCTCTCTTTGTGCTTCAATTCTTGTCTTTCATGTGAGCATCATTGAAATCTCAATGCCTAGCTAAAAAGGCTTTAAAGAAAAGCGCTTGTTGGGAGACAACCCAATATTTTTCCTTGCTGTTATTTAACAAATAATCCATCTAGCCTCTGTTTGGATGTGGTTTTATGTTTTAATTAGTCCTTGTGCCAAGTAGAACCTATAGGATAACCTACGATGATAGTTGATTTGATTCTGCTGAAAAATAGAAACCTTGCGCGCACGAATATAATTTTGTTAAATCACAGGAACGTGATTTTGTGTTGATTATTTTTGTTTCTATTCAATAAACAAATTTTCCAGGACTTCCTATTTTGGTAGAATTTTTAGAGTTCCAGAAGTTTGTGTTAGTTACAGATTGCTACAGACTGTTCTGTTTTTGACAGATTCTGTTTTGTGGGTGTTTTTTTTGCTTATTTTGATGAATCTATGGCTAGTAAAATAGTTTATAATCCATAGAGAAGTTGGAATACAGTAGGTTTAACACCAATATAAATAAAGAATGAGTTAATTACAGTACCTTGAAGTAGTCTTTTGTTTTCTTTCTGTAACGGAGCTCACGAGATTTCTGTTGAGTTTTGTGTTGTGTAGTTTTCAAGTTTTGGGTGAATTCTTTTGATGGATTATGTAACAAGGAGTGGCAAGAGCCTAAGATTGGGGATTCCCATGGAACCCCCAAGATAATCCAAGGACACTAAAAAGTCAAAGCTTGGGGATGCCCCGGAAGGCATCCCCTCTTTCGTCCACTTCCATCGGTAATTTACTTGGAGCTATATTTTTATTCACCACATGATATGTGTTTTGCTTGGAGCGTCTTGTATTATTTGCGTCTTTGCTTGTTAGTTTAACACAATCATCCTTACTGTACACACCTTTTGAGAGATCCATACATGAATTGGAATTTGTTAGAATACTCTATGTGCTTCACTTATATCTTTTGAGCTTGATAGTTTTGCTCATTGTGCTTCACTTATATCTTTTGAGCGTGATAATTTTTGCTCTAGTGCTTCACTTAGATCATTTAGAGCACGGTGGTGGATTTGTTTTAAATAAACTATTGATATCTCATGCTTCACTTAGATTATTTTGAGAGTCGTTAATAGCGTGGTAATTTGCTTAATGATAATATACTTGGTATTCAAGATATTGGAACTTTCTTTTGAGTGAATTGAATACTAAGATAAGTTTGATGCTTGATAATTGTTTTGAGATATGGAAGTGATAATATTAAAGTCATGCTAGTTGAGTAGTTGTGAATTTAAAGAATACTTGTGTTGAAGTTTGTGATTCCCGTAGCATGCACGTATGGTGAACCGTTATGTGATGAACTTGGAGCATGATTTATTTATTGATTGTCTTCCTTATGAGTGATGGTCGGGGACGAGCGATGGTCTTTTCCTACCAATCTATCCCCCTAGGAGCATGCGCGTAATACTTTGCTTTGATAACTTCTAGATTTTGCAATAAGTATATGAGTTCTTTATGACTAATGTTGAGTCCATGGATTATACACACTTTTTCCCATCCTTCCACCTTTGCTAGCCTCTCTAGTACCGCGCACTTTTCGCCAGTATCATACACCCACCATATACCTTCCTCAAAACAGCCACCATACCTACCTATTATGGCATTTCCATAGCCATTCCAAGATATATTGCCATGCAACTTTCCACCGTTCCGTTTATTATGACACGCTCCATCATTGTCATATTGCTAGCATGATCATGTATTCGACATTGTATTTGTGGCAAAGCCACCATTCATAATTCTTTCATACATGTCACTCATGATTCATTACATATCCCGGTACACCGCCGGAGGCATTCATATAGAGTCATACTTTGTTCTAAGTATCGAGTTGTAATTGTTGAGTTGTAAGAAATATAAAAGTGTGATGATCATCATTATTAGAGCATTGTCCCAAGTGAGGAAAGGATGATGGAGACTATGATTCCCCCACAAGTCGGAATGAGACTCCGGACGAAAATAAAAAAAAGAGGCCAAAAAAAAAGAAGAGAAAGGCCCAAAATAAGAAAAAGAGAGAAAAAGAGAGAAGGGACAATGTTACTATCCTTTTACCACACTTGTGCTTCAAAGTAGCACCAAGATTTTCATGATAGAGAGTCTCTCATTTTGTCACTTTCATATACTAGTGGGAGTTTTTCATTATAGAACTTGGCTTGTATATTCCAATGATGGGCTTCCTCAAAATGCCCTAGGTCTTCGTGAGCAAGCGAGTTGGATGCACACCCACTTAGTTTCTTTTATAGAGCTTTCACATACTTATAGCTCTAGTGCATCCGTTGCATGGCAATCCCTACTCACTCACATTGATATCTATTGATGGGCATCTCCATAGCCCGTTGATACGCCTAGTTGATGTGAGACTATCTTCCCTCTTTTTGTCTTCTCCACAACCACCCTTCTATTCCACCTATAAGTGCTATATCCATGGCTCATGCTCATGTATTGCGTGAAGATCAAAAAAGTTTTGAGAATGTTAAAGTATGAAACAATTGCTTGGCTTGTCATCGGGGTTGTGCATGATTTAAATATTTTGTGTGGGGAAGATGGAGCATAGCCAGACTATATGATTTTGTAGGGATAACTTTCTTTGGCCATGTTATTTTGAGAAGACATGATTGCTTTGATTACTATGCTTGAAATATTATTATTTTTATGTCAATATGAACTTTTGTCTTGAATCTTTCGGATCTGAATATTTATACCACGATTAAGAAGATTTACATTGAAATTATGCCAAAGTATCACTCCGCATCAAAAATTCTCTTTTTATCATTTACCTACTCGAGGACGAGCAGGAATTAAGCTTGGGGATGCCTGATACGTCTCCAACGTATCTATAATTTTTGATCGCTCCATGCTACTTTATCTACTGTTTTGGACCATATTGGGCTTTATTTTCCACTTTTATATTATTTTTGGGACTAACCTATTAACCGGAGGCCCAGCCCAGAATTGCTGTTTTTTGCCTATTTCAGTGTTTCGAAGAAACGGAATATCAAATGGAGTCCAAACGAAATTAAACCTTCGGGAACGTGATTTTTTCACCGAACGTGATCCAGGAGACTTGGACCCTACTCCAAGAAGTGCCAGAGGCGGTCACGAGGGTGGAGGGCGTGCCCCCCTACCTCGTGGGCCCCCTGTTGCTCCACCGACGTACTCCTTCCTCCTATATATACCTACGTATCCCCAAACGATCAGAACAGGAGCCAAAAACCTAATTCCACCGCCGCAACCTTCTGTAACCACGAGACCCCATCTTGGGGCCTGTTCCGGAGCTCCACCGAAGGGGGCATCCACCACGGAGGGCTTCTACATCAACACCATAGCCCCTCCGATGAAGTGTGAGTAGTTTACTTCAGACCTTCGGGTCCATAGCTAGTAGCTAGATGGCTTCTCGTCTCTTTTTGGATCTCAATACAATGTTCTCCCCCACTCTCGTGGAGATCTATTCGATGTAATCTTCTTCTTTTTGCGGTGTGTTTTTTGAGACCGATGAATTGTGGGTTTATGATCCAGTATTATCTATGGAAAATATTTGAATCTTCTCTGAATTCTTTTATGTATGATTGAGTTATCTTTGCAAGTCTCTTCAAATTATCCTTTTTGGTTTGACCAACTAGATTGGTAGTTCTTGCAACGGGAGAAGTGCTTAGCTTTGCGTTCAATCTTGCGGTGTCCTTTCCCAGTGACAGCAGGGGCAGCAAGGCACGTATTGTATTATTGCCATCGAGGATAACAAGATGGGGTTTTTATCATATTGCATGAATTTATCCCTCTACATCATGTCATCTTGCTTAAGGCGTTACTTAGTTTTTAACTTAATACTCTAGATGCATGCTGGATAGCGGTCGATGAGTGGAGTAATAGTAGTAGATGCAGAATCGTTTCGATCTACTTGTCTCGGACGTGATGCCTATATACATGATCATTACCTAGATATACTAATAACTATGCTCAATTCTGTCAATTGCTCAACAGTAATTTGTTCACCCACCGTAGAATACTTATGCTCTTGAGAGAAGCCACTAGTGAAACCTATGGCCCCCGGGTCTATTCTCATCATATCAATCTCTATCGATTTATTACTTGCTTTGTTTTTACTTTGCCTTTTACTTTTCACTCTGCATCTATCTATCAAAAATACCAAAAATATTATTTATCATCTCTATCAGATCTCACTCTCGTAAGTGACCGTGAAGGGATTGACAACCCCTAATCGCGTTGGTTGTGAGTAGCTATCGTTTTGTGTAGGTACGAGGGACTAGTGCGTGGTCTCCTACTGGATTGATACCTTGGTTCTCAAAAACTGAGGGAAATACTTACGCTACTTTGCTGCATCATCCTCTCCTCTTCGGGGAAATCCAACGCAATGCTCAAGAGGTAGCACTCGCCTCCATTGCCCTGGCCCTCGCGCTCGGTGGCGTCCACCGAGCCAAATCCTGCGCCGGAGCCCCTCCTTCCTCAACCTTCTTCTCCACCGATGTGCCCCCACACCCCAACCAGCAACGAAGCACCCCGCATGAGCGGACGCGTTCCCCTGCCCCAGACTGGCGGTGAAGCGACCCCGCGCTCTGCTTCTCCCTCCCGGCGTCGTTCTACACCCCGCCGCATCGATCCCTCGCCGGATTGATGCATCCCGTGGCTGGGACCTTTGCTTCCTGTTTGACCCAGTCCCTTCTCATCCAACAACAACAACAAAAGGAGGAATCGGCTGCTCCGGCCGCCCCCTACAGATTCCAACCAGCGATGGCCCCTTCTTCTCACGCGCCCCTTGGAGATCCCCTACAGTTCAATTCCCTGGCTGCACAATATAGGGAGGATTCTCTTGAAGCATTGCCTCAAATTCTTCCTCCACAACCATGCCTGCAGGGGCCATGTGGACGGCGACGAGAAGCACGGAGCAGTGGATGCGGTGCAGTACCTCACTGTAGATTTCCCTCCCTCTCTTCGTTCACAGGGTGAGCCGTTCTGAACTAATTTTTGGATTTGCCAAAGTGCGTGTTGAGTTACACAGAGATGTGGTGCGTTGCTAGAGTTTGCAGTATGAGTAGTCCATGAGTAATTGCCAGATCCTTTCCCATAGAACATGCCTTTTTTGTCATAGAAAACTTGCCTAACTATTTATCTATAGTTGCCTCAAATGTTAGTCAATTTTTGCCATCTCATTGAGGTGCTATATATCTGAAATAGCAAGTAACATACTGAAATGTTGTCTGCTTGGATGGTTAAACATTTCTGTTGATCATGGTATCCATATCAACCTAATGATTTGCTTGCGTAATGATTTTGTTAGTTGGTTGCATGATATGCAGTGGCGAAGCTACACACGCTTCATTGGGCGGGCCAAAACCAACTAGCTTAAGAAATATGTCTGAAATTTTGCTCCCAGAGCCCCAATTCAGTACCACTCTACACTGTAATATTATTTGGCTGCGTGGGCCATGTCATGGTTTTACCCAGCCGTAGCTCCGCCACTGATGAAATGTCTGTCCGCCTAGTTAAACATTACTATTGAATATGGTGTCCATATCAGCTAGACTAAAACTTGTACAGGAACACATTGGTTCAATAATAAAAAAAGGCATACTTGGATGGTTTATACATTTACAAGTCCGTCGGTTCTAAACTTCTAATACCACAAGATATGTGTAGAAGTATAAGCACATTAGTGCGTGTTGAATAATACCGCCAGAATCAAATTGATTTTTACAAAGGATTTGAACATATTATTATTGTTATGCTATTTTTAGTACACATTAAAGTAAACTCTCCTAGGGGAAAGCAACACTGCATCTGAATGAAAGATTCTCTGTCTTCCAGTGGTCGTTGATGCCACATACAAGATGTAGTTAACAATAAGATATTGTTTTGATGTGTGCACTGACAGTTCCATCTGTTTGAACAATTTACTAGCTCTCCTTCCTTAGTTGGAGCTGAACCAGTTCCCCTGTTGGCACTTTTGTTAGCCATTAGTACATCACTAAGCAAGGAAAAGTAAGAAGTTATGGACTGTACTTCAGACCGAGAAAGTGAAGACAAAAAAAACATGTTTTCTTCTAGTCAATCTATAACCTTTCTGGACACTGAGTTCTAGCCAAACACCCTTTTTGGACACTGAGTTCTAGCCAAACACCATGCTTCCTTCTAGTCAATGATTTCTACACTAAATTGCCTAATAATGTCAGAAGGTTGCCTACAATATATATTTTGGCATATGATTTACGACAACCAGCAAGCGAAAGGGAGGAGAGAGGTATCGGAGTACCGGTGACCAACAAGCGAAGAAAGAGGAAGAGCTAAGGGGGCAGCGCTATTTGTAAATTGCGGCCACCTAGTGGGGTGGAGCTAGATCCGGGAAAGCGTTGTCTCGAGTGGTCGAAGAACTGGGCTGCAAATCGCCGCTAAGTATCCCAAAATCGACACCCCTAAGCATGTGTTTTTCTACTCACATATATAATTCTGTGTGATAGAGGCGGAATAGGGAGATTGAAGAGGGGTGTGTGTGTGTGTGGGGGGGGGTCCCATCTTCATGGGAAAATAGATTTTTGGAGCGCGGGGGTGAGACTTGGAATGTGGGAGCTAGAATCGTCGATGACTCGAGCCGAGATTGTCCAAAACTTGCCTAACACATGTGAGTCAGTTGCCCAAAAGATCCGCTCACAAGATGCGGGGGATGGAATCGTCCATGACTCGAGCCGAGAGTGTCCAAAACTTGCACAACGCATGAGAGCTAGTTGCTAGAGATGCCGACATGAGTTCCCCAAAAGATCCGCTCCCGAGATGCGGGGGCCGGAATCATTGATGACTTGAGCCGAGAGTGTCCAAAACTTGCCTAATGCATGATAGTTAGTTGATAGATATGCTGGCATGAGTTGCCCAAAAGATCCGCTCCCGAGATGCGGGGGATGGAATCGTCCATGACTCGAGCCGAGAGTGTCCAAAACTTTCCCAATGCATCATAGTTAGTTGCTACAGACGCTGACGTGAGTTGCCCCAAATATCCGCTCCCGAGATGTGGGGGCTTGAATCGCCGATGACTCAAGCCGAAAGAGTCCAAAACTTGCCCAATGCATGATAGTTAGTTGCTAGAGATGCTGGCATGAGTTGCCCAAAAGATCTGCTCCCGAGATGCGGGGGCTGGAATCGTCAATGACTCGACCCGAGGGTGTCCGAAACTTGCCCAATGTATGATAGTTAGTTGCTAGAGATGCTAGCGTGAGTTGCCCAAAAGATCCGCCCCTGAGATCCTGGGTTTTATTTCGCCCAAAACTTGCCCAACACATGTTATGTAGTTGCTAAAAAGGCTGGTGCGAGTTGCCAGAGATATATATATTTTTTAGCAAAAAAGTGATTTTTTTGCACAAATTTTTTATTTCCATAAAATAAATCGTCTACATATAAAAAATACTTTCCTAAATCACCTAAGTTTACTCTAAAAAATCAATTGAGTTTTGTAAATATGGTTTCGTAGATATTCTTGCCTAAACAAATTGTTTGTTTTGTTTGCAGGGCCCCACTAAATTTTAGAAGGATGTCAAAGCAACATTTTTGAGGTTTTGTGCACACACCCAAGCAAGAAGCTTCAAGGTCCACTTCTAGGTACTCATAAAGCTATCCAACGTTTTTGTTTCAACAAGAAAAGAGGAGTTGCCTCAAACACACAAGAGTTGCTTACTGTTAACACTGATTTTGCATGGGATGAGGTCGATATGCATGGGACGAGAGGGAGGGGGAATGGGTTTTGATGGCGATAGCATCATCATCAGGTTTTTGACAACGAGCAATATTTGGGAGGGCTCGAGCTAGAAGTTTCCTGGTAGAGGGGCATGAGTTGCATGCTCGATTGCTCGTGTATATGTAATCTGGGAAACCGATAAGCAGAGTACACAAGTTGGACTGCGTCGGGAAAATGCCGAAAATTGCCCAACACAGAGTAGACTGTTGCTACATATGCTGGTGTGAGTTGCTGAAAGTACTTTTTCTTCAGAAAATGATAGGCAATCCATGCTTGGTTTTTTATACAAATGTGTCGCTAGGTTTACATGAACTTTGATCATGTGTTTAAAATTGCCTAACCATTTTTGTGTACGTACTATTTGCCTCAAAATGATGCAGAACTTTGTCCTCAAAATGTAGTCTCTTGATAGTTCAGAAAACACACACATATCGGGGGCTAGGCAAATTCACACAGCTAGACCAAGCAATTGACACACACACACACACACACACACACACACACACACACACACACACACACACACAGAGAGAGATCAAGCAACTTAAAAACTATTGGGGTAGGAAGGTTTTTGGGTGTTAGACATTTTACGCGTGTGTAAATAGAGAATTCATAAAAAAAATTGTCCAAACAATAGGCAAGTCACAGATAAAACCATAGCAAGTTCCACGTAGTTGTCAAGAAAGTCCCGCCTTTTGGTTGTCAAGCATCCAAAAACTTGCCTAGCCAGTTTTTCTTATTTTGTAGGTGCCTAAAAAATGATGCAAAATTTTCCATCTCTTTGTTTTCTCTTATATGTGGGGCTTGGTTCATCATCGTGTGTTTGAGATGCACCCAACACTATTATTAGCTATTTGTCTACGAGCACTTTTTCGCTTCGTTATTTTGGTTGTTGGGGGGCAAGGAGCCCCGTTGCTATTTTTTGCTACGGAACCCCACACACCCTTTGTGTTTTCATTTCATTTTATATTTTTCTCAGGAGTCACCTACAAAAATCTCAAGCTATCAAAGAAATGCCCAAGAAAAGGAAACCATCACCAAGTACTCTCTGGTAATTTTCACATCCTGTTCCGGGGCTTAGTTCCTTACTATCTAGGGGGATCAACTGTTCTTGATTACCTAATTTTGCATTTGAAATTGCCTAAAAAAACTCAGAACTTTCCTACATTTTTTCGAGTGATTACATTAAAAATGAATATGAAGAGCCTAGTAGGTTTGTTAATGACACAACATATCACAAATTGCTTAATGGTATCACTAGGTTTGCTTAAACAAATCCATAGAAGTTGCTGCCTTTTTTCCAGGAAGAACCGTTTTTGTACAAAAGCAAACTAAAAACGACGGGATTTTGTTTTTGCTTTCTCCTACCCATTTTCATTTTTGCTAAAAAAGCGCCCCAGTAGTTGCTCACACTCCCCCCCTGTCGGTGTCACAACCGGCGGATCTCGGGTAGGGGGTCCCGATCTGTGCGTCTTAGGCTAATGGTAATAGGAGATAAGGGACACAATGTTTACCCAGGTTCGGGCTCTCTCGATGGAGGTAAGACCCTACTTCCTGCTTGATTGATATTGATGATATGAGTAGTACCGGAGTTGATCTACCACGAGATCGTAGAGGCTAAACCCTAGAAGCTAGCCTATGCTGATTATGATTATGATCGTCCCTCTAAGGACCAAACTCTCCGGTTTATATAGACATTGGAGAGGGCTAGGGTTTACACGGAGTCGGTTACAAGGAAGGAAATATAATATCCGGATCGCCAAGCTTGTCTTCCACGCAAAGGAGAGTCCCATCCGGACACGGGACGTAGTCTTGAATCTTGTATCTTCACGCTCCAATAGTCCGGACAAAGTATATAGTCCGGCTGTCCGGATACCCCCTAATCCAAGACTCCCTCAGTAGCCCCTGAACCAGGCTTCAATGACGATGAGTCCGGCGTGCAGTTTTATCTTCGGCATTGCAAGGCGGGTTCCATCTCCGAATACTCCAAAATAATTATCGAACACTTAGACCGTGTCCGGATCTGCAAGATGATCTCCATACACCACCGTAGAGAGAATGATATTTCACAAATATAACCCGCTGACAACTTTAGACAAAGCGACATGACACTACGGTCGGGTCATCATTCGAACCATTTTCCCACAACCAGCCATAGCACATATTGCGAGGCGGTTTCCTTGGCACGTCTTGTCACAGCAGAGATCATGTCCCCTTATCACGAGATTTCCATCAATACGGGTATGGGTAACCCAACCACGCAATCAATCTTGGCATTTGGGAAATAAGCAATTCTCAACGGGAAGGTGGGGAGGCGCATCGTTCGTCGGCTCTATAAAGGGATAAGGATTCCCCATTTTCACCCACGCCTTCTTCCTCCTCTGCTTATCCATTCCCACACCCTCAAGCTCCAGCGCCCTGGTTCACGCTTTCTCCGCACAGCCAAACATGTCCGGAGCAGGAGGTAAGTGGGTGGCCTCCACCGTGAAGGAGGAGCATATTGCGAAGCTCCGGGCGACCGGGTACTTGGCCGCAGACATCGCGCACCGGCTTCCGGACAAGGGGCAAGTCACTCCAACTCCGGAACCCCATGAGAGGGTCGTATTTCTCGCCCACTTTATGCGTGGATTGGGATTTCCACTTCATCCCTTCGTCCGCGGGCTCATGTTCTACTACGGGCTAGATTTCCACGATCTAGCCCCAAATTTCGTCCTCAACATCTCGGCGTTTATCGTCGTGTGCAAGGCCTTCCTCTGCATCAGGCCTCACTTCGGCCTGTGGCTACGAATCTTCTACGTGAAGCCGAAGATCGTGAGCGGCCAGCAAGCGGAGTGCGAAGGCGCCATGGTGGGCAAGATGCCCCACGTCACCTGGCTTGACGGCTCCTTCCTGGAGACCGTGAAAGGGTGGAAATCGGGGTGGTTCTACATCACCAAGCCGCGTGACACCAACTGGGCGGCGGCCCCCGAATTTCGATCCAGAATCCCCATGCGACTCACCTCCTAGGAAAGGAAGGGCCTGGCCTAGGGCGAACCTGCAGAGCTGACCGGACTCCAGAACTGCATCAAGAATATGAAGGACAAGAAAATCAAGCTTGTCAATGTGGTCCAGGTCATGCTTGTCCGCCGGATTCTTCCGTGCCAAAGACGGGATTTTAATCTGTGGGAGTTCGTCCCGGCCAAACACCAGACGCTTCAAAAGCTCTACAGCATGACGGACAAGGGAGCCTGGAAGGCGCTGTTCAAGGCCTCCGAAGTACCTCCTCCTACATCCGAGGATCGCGGACCTCACGCCGCGCAGCTCCCCCGTCCGGTGAGTTTTCTGACTACCACCGGATTCAGTTCTTCCCAAGGTACTCATGGGGGAATCTTAAGTCATTGTGTGTATTGATACGTCTCCAACGTATCTATAATTTTTGATTGCTCCATGCTACTTTTATCTACTGTTTTAGGCAATATTGGGCTTTATTATCCACTTTTATATTATTTTTGGGACTAACCTATTAACCGGAGCCCAGCCCAGATTTGCTGTTTTATGCCTATTTCAGTGTTTCGAGGAAAAGGAATATCAGACGGAGTCAAAATGGAACGAAATCAACTAGAGAAGTTATTTTTGGAAGGAACCCCACCTGATGGACTTGGACCCCACGTCAGAAGATACAGGAGGTGCTCATGAGGGTGGGGGGCGCGCCCTCCCCCCTGGGCGCGCCCCCCTGCCTCGTGGAGCCCCCGTAGCTCCACCGACGTTCTCCCTGCACCCATATATACCTACGTACCCTAAAACTTCTAGAACAGAAGATAGATCGGGAGTTCCGCCGCCGCAAGCCTCTGTAGCCACCAAAAACCAATCGGGACCCCGTTCCGGCACCCTGCCGGAGGGGGATCCCATCACTGGAGGCCATCTTCATCATCCCGGCGCTATCCATGATGAGGAGGGCGTAGTTCACCCTCGGGGCTGAGGGTATGTACCAGTAGCTATGTGTTTGATCTCTCTCTCTCGTGTTCTCTCTCGTATTCCTCTATGGCACGATCTTGATGTATCCCGAGCTTTGCTATTGTAGTTGGATCTTATGATGTTTCTCCCCCTCTACTCTCTTGTGATGAATTGAGTTTCCCCTTTTGAAGTTATCTTATTGGATTGAGTCTTTTATGAACACTTGATGTATGTCTTGCGTGGGATAACCGTGGTGACAATGGGTTATTCTATTGATCCACTTGATGTATGTTTTGGTGATCAACTTGCGGGTTTCGTGACACTTGGAAACCTATGCATAGGGGTTGGCACACGTTCTTGACTCTCCGGTAGAAACTTTGGGGCACTCTTTGAAGTACTTTTATGTTGGTTGGATGAATCTGAGATTGTGTGATGCATATCGTATAATCATGCCCACGGATAGTTGAGGTGACAATGGAGTATCTAGGTGACATTAGGGTTTTGGTTGATTTGTATCTTAAGGTGTTATTCTAGTACGAACTCTTCTATAGATCGATCCGAAAGAATAGCTTTGTGGTGGTTTCGTACCCGACCATAATCTCTATGTTTGTTCTCTGCTATTAGTGGCTTTGGAGTGACTCTTTGTTGCATGTTGAGGGATTGTCATATGTTCTATCTATATTATTATTGTTGAGAGAACTTACACTAGTGAAAGTATGAACCCTAGGCCTTGTTTCCTACCATTGCAATACCGTTTACGCTCACTTTTACCACTTATTACCTTGCTCTTTTTATTATTTCAGATTACAAAAACCTATATCTACTATCAATTTTGCACTTGTATCACCATCTCTTCGCCGAACTAGTGCACCTATACAATTTGCCATTGTATTGGGTGTGTTGGGGACACAAGAGACTCTTTGTTATTTGGTTGCAGGGTTGCTTGAGAGAAACCATCTTCATCCTACGCCTCCTACGGATTGATAAACCTTAGGTCATCCACTTGAGGGAAATTTGCTACTGTCCTACAAACCTGTGCACTTGCAGGCCCAACAACGTCTACAAGAAGAAGGTTGTGTAGTAGACATCAAGATCTTTTCTGGCGCCGTTGCCGGGGAGGCTTACACAAAAGTCAACATACCAAGTACCCATCACAATCCCTATCTCTCGCATTACATTATTTGCCATTTGCCTCTCGTTTTCCTCTCCCCACTTCACCCTTGCCGTTTTATTCGCCCTTCTTCCGTTTGATCTTATGTTTGCTTGTACCTTCTTTTTGCTTGCATCTTCGCTCGCTAAAAGTCCATGGATCTTGATCCGCTTGCCAATCTTTTTAAGGGATCCAATTATGATGAACCAATTCCTAGTAATTTGGATGCACTAGATTATCTTTATAAGGTTTTGCCTGAAATCCGTGAAGTGATTCACGATAGATCTTTGAATAAAAAGCATGATTGGAATGATTTTATTATAAAATATTTTGTTGTCAGTTATGCTAATAAGATGCAAAACCCTAAGCTTGGGGGTGCTAGTTTTGCTATGTCCTCTACTTGTTGCAATGATCATGATTAGGGTGATTCTTCTTATGATCTTAAAAATTTATTTAATCCCCATGATGAATATGAGATTGATAATAGTGTTTGCAATAATATTGAAGGTGGGTTTGGAAGAGTGTCAACTTTAGATCCCACATATTTGGATAATGTTCAATCTTATGAAGTTTTTGATAAAAGTGGGTTTGGAGAGGTCATGACTTTAGTTAATGTTAATCCCACTATTTTGGAAGAGTGTCAACTTCGCATGCATGTGGATCGTGTTGGAAATATTTTATGTGATAGTTATTTTGTTGAATTTTCTTACAATCCTACATGTAATTATTATGAGAGAGGAAAAATATGGTTGTAGAAATTTTCATGTTACTAAATTACCTCTCTTCATGTTGAGATTGCTATCATCTCTTTGTTCTTCCTTGCATATGCTAGTTTTTGTTTGCCTTGCAAATTTGTTTCCTTATAATATGCCTATGCATAGGAAGTATGTTAGACTTAGATGTGTTTTTTACGTGTTTCATGATGCTCTCTTTGCACTTCAATTCTTGTCTTTCATGTGAGCATCATTGTCATCATTATGCCTAGCTAGGGGCGTTAAACAGCGCTTGTTGGGAGGCAACCCAATTTTATTTTGTGTTTTTTGGTTCTGTTTAGGAATAAATAATCCATCTACCTTCTGTTTGGATGAGGTTTTATGTTCTAATTAGTGTTTGTGCCAAGTAAGACCTATAGGATAACCTACGATGATAGTTGATTTGATTCTGCTGAAAAACAGAAACTTTGCACGCACGAATTTAGTTATGATAAATCCCAGGAACGTGCTTTTGCGTTGATTCTTTTTGCTTCTGATCAATAAACAAATTGTCCAGGACTTCCTATTTTGGTAGAATTTTTAGATTTCCAGAAGTTTGCGTTAGTTACAGATTACTACAGACTGTTCTCTTTTTGACAGATTCTGTTTTTCGTGTGTTGTTTGGTTATTTTGATGAATCTATGGCTATTAAATTAGTTTATAAACCATAGAGAAGTTGGAATACAGTAGGTTTAACACCAATATAAATAAAGAATGAGTTAATTACAGTACCTTGAAGTAGTCTTTTGTTTTCTTTCTCTAACGGAGCTCACGAGATTTCTGTTGAGTTTTGTGTTGTGAAGTTTTCAAGTTTTGGGTGAATTCTTTTGATGGATTATGTAACAAGGAGTGGCAAGAGCCTAAGCTTGGGGATGCCCATGGCACCCCCAAGATAATCCAAGGACGCCAAAAAGTCAAAGCTTGGGGATGCCCCGGAAGGCATCCCCTCTTTCGTCCACTTCCATCGGTAATTTACTTGGAGCTATATTTTTATTCACCAACATGATATGTGTTTTGCTTGGAGCGTCTTGTATTATTTGTGTCTTTGCTTGTTAGTCTACCACAATCATCCTTTCTGTACACACCTTTTGAGAGAGCCATAAATGATTTGGAATTTGTTAGAATACTCTATGTGCTTCACTTATATCTTTTGAGCTTGATAGTTTTGCTCATAGTGCTTCACTTATATCTTTTGAGCATGATAATTTTTTGCTCTAAGTGCTTCACTTAGATCTTTTAGAGCACGGTGGTGGATTTGTTTTAAAGAAACTTGATCTATCATTCTTCACTTAGATTATTTTGAGAGTCTTTAATAGCATGGTAATTTGCTTAATATTAATATACTTGGTATTCAAGACATGTGAAACTTTCTTTTGAGTGCGTTGAATACTAAGATAAGTTTGATGCTTGATTATTGTTTTGAGATATGGAGGTGATAATATCAAAGTTGTGCTAGTTGGGTGATTATGAATTTGAGAAATACTTGTGTTGAAGTTAGCAAATACCGTAGCATGCACGTATGGTTAAAGTTGTGTGACAAATTTGAAACATGAAGTGTACCTGGCTTGTGCATCCTTACGAGTGGCGGTCGGGGACGAGCGATGGTCTTTTCCTACCAATCTATCCCCCTAGGAGCATGCGCGTAGTACTTGATTTTTGATGACTTCTAAATTTTTGCAATAAGTAGATGAGTTCTTTTGACTAATGATGAGTCCATGGATTATACGCACTCTCACCTTTCCGCCATTGCTAGCCTCTTCGGTACCGTGCATTGCCCTTTCTCACCTTGAGAGTTGGCGCAAACTTCGCCGGTGCATCCAAACCCCGTGATACGAAACTCTCTATCACACATAAACCTCCTTATATCTTCCTCAAAACAGCCACCATACCTACCTATCATGGCATTTCCATAGCCATTCCGAGATATATTGTCATGCAACTTCCACCATCATCATCGTGACATGCATTACTTTTGTCATATTATCATCGCATGATCTTGTAGTTGACATCGTATTTTTGGCAAAGCCACCATGCATTATTTTCCATACATGTCACTCTTGATTCATTGCACCATCCCAGTACACCACTGGAGGCATTCATATAGAGTCATATCATGTTCTAGTTTCGAGTTGTAATCCCTATGTTGTAATCAACAGAACTGTGATAATCATCATTATTAGAGCATTGCCCAAAAAAAGAGAAAGGCCAAAATAATAATAATAATAAAAGAAAGGCCCAAAAAAAGAAGAAAATAAAAAAGGGCAATGCTACTATCTCTTTTTCCACACTTGTGCTTCAAAGTAGCACCTTGTTCTTCATGTAGTGAGTCTCATATATTGTGCTTCAAAGTAGCACCATGTTTTTCATATAGTGAGTCTCATAAGTTGTCTTGTTTATACTAGTGGGATTTTTCATTATAGAACTTGGCTCGTATGTTCCTACGATGGGCTTCCTCAAATGCCCTAGGTCTTCATGAGCAAGCAAGTTGGATGCACACCCACTAGTTTTCTTTTGTTGAGCATTCATAGCTCTAGTGCATCCGTTGCATGGCAATCCCTACTCACTCACATAGATATCTATTGATGGGCATCTCCATAGCCCGTTGATACGCCTAGTTGATGTGAGACTTTCTCCTTTTTTGTCTTCTACACACAATCCCCATCATCATATTCTATTCCACCCATAGTGCTATATCCATGGCTCGCGCTCATGTATTGCGTGAAGGTTGAAAAAGTTTGAGATTATTTGAGTATGAAACAATTGCTTGGCTTGTCATCGGGGGTATAGAAGTTGGGAACATCTTTGTGTGACGAAAATAAAGCATAGCCAAACTATATGATTTTTTAGGGATGAACTTTTTTCCCATGCTATTTTGAGAAGACATGATTGCTTTGATTAGTATGCTTGAAGTATTATTATTTTTGTGTCAATATGAACTTTTGTCTTGAATATTTCGGATCTGAATATTCATATCACAATAAAGAAGATTTACATTGAAATTATGCCAAAGTTTCACTCCACATCAAAAATTCTTTTTTATCATTTACCTACTCGAGGACGAGTAGGAATTAAGCTTGGGGATGCTTGATACGTCTCCAACGTATCTATAATTTTTGATTGCTCCATGCTACTTTTATCTACTGTTTTATGCAATATTGGGCTTTATTATCCACTTTTATATTATTTTTGGGACTAACCTATTAACCGGAGGCCCAGCCCAGATTTGTTGTTTTATGCCTATTTTAGTGTTTCGAGGAAAAGGAATATCAGACGGAGTCAAAACGGAACGAAATCAACTGGAGAAGTTATTTTTGGAAGGAAACCCACCTGATGGACTTGGACCCCACGTCAGAAGATACAGGAGGTGCTCACGAGGGTGAGGGGCGCGCCCTCCCCCCTAGGCGCGCCCCCTGCCTCGTGGGGCCCCCGTAGCTCCACCGACGTTCTCCCTGCACCCATATATACCTACGTACCCTAAAACTTCCAGAACAGAAGATAGATCGGGAGTTCCGTCGCCGCAAGGCTCTGTAGCCACCAAAAACCAATCGGGACCCCGTTTCGGCACCCTGCCAGAGGGGGATCCCATCACCGGAGGCCATCTTCATCATCCCGGCGCTATCCATGACGAGGAGGGAGTAGTTCACCCTCGGGGTTGAGGGTATGTACCAGTAGCTATGTGTTTGATCTCTCTCTCTCGTGTTCTCTCTCGTGTTCCTCTATGGCACGATCTTGATGTATCCCGAGCTTTGCTATTGTAGTTGGATCTTATGATGTTTCTCCCCCTCTACTCTCTTGTGATGAATTGAGTTTCCCCTTTTGAAGTTATCTTATTGGATTGAGTCTTTTATGAACACTTGATGTATGTCTTGCGTGGGATAACCGTGGTGACAATGGGTTATTCTATTGATCCACTTGATGTATGTTTTGGTGATCAACTTGCGGGTTTCGCGACACTTGGGAACCTATGCATAGGGGTTGGCACACGTTCTTGACTCTCCGGTAGAAACTTTGGGGCACTCTTTGAAGTACTTTTATGTTGGTTGGATGAATCTGAGATTGTGTGATGCATATCGTATAATCATGCCCACGGATAGTTGAGGTGACAATGGAGTATCTAGGTGACATTAGGGTTTTGGTTGATTTGTATCTTAAGGTGCTATTCTAGTACGAACTCTTTTATAGATCGATCCAAAAGAATAGCTTTGTGGTGGTTTCGTACCGACCACAATCTCTACGTTTGTTCTCCGCTATTAGTGGCTTTGGAGTGACTCTTTGTTGCATGTTGAGGGATTGTCATATGTTCTATCTATATTATTATTGTTGAGAGAACTTACACTAGTGAAAGTATGAACCCTAGGCCTTGTTTCCTACCATTGCAATACCGTTTACGCTCACTTTTACCACTTGTTACCTTGCTCTTTTTATTATTTCAGATTACCAAAACCTATATCTACTATCAATTTTGCACTTGTATCACCATTCTTCGCCGAACTAGTGCACCTATACAATTTTCCATTGTATTGGGTGTGTTGGGGACACAAGAGACTCTTTGTTATTTGGTTGCAGGGTTGCTTGAGAGAGACCATCTTGATCCTACGCCTCCTACGGATTGATAAACCTTAGGTCATCCACTTGAGGGAAATTTGCTATTATCCTACAAACCTGTGCACTTGAAGGCCCAACAACGTCTACAAGAAGAAGGTTGTGTAGTAGACATCATGTATTCAATCAGGAGTACGTGGAGACGGCGGAGCGGATTGATTGTCCGGCTCCACTGCCAGAAGGTCCAGCAGATGCTCTCCTAACGGAGATGCTGGTCCCGGCGCCCTACAAGGCACCGGAGAAGAAGGCCCCGGGGTCCAGGAAGGGTCTCCGGCGTAAGGTTGTACCGAACGCCTCGTCCGAAGATGACGAGGCACACTCCTCCCCCGAAGGGGAGGAAGAAGAGGAAGAGGCCGCCCCATCTGGAGAGGATGGGGGGCCTAAGAAGGCGGGCCAGGGGACCGAGAAAGGTCCTCGGCACAAGGCCGTCATACCCTCATCGTCCGAAGACGACGAGGCAGATTCCTCCTGCGGAGGCGGGGGGAAACACGAAGAAACTCTGCCTCCCCGCACTGGGGAGGAGTAGAAGAGGAAGGCCGCCCCGAAGGGGGAGGCTAGGATGCCCAAGAAGGGAAAGGCGTCCCTTCCGGATTACTCCACCACTGCGGCCTATAGCGAGGAGGAGTGGCTGCCCAGGGGGAAGCCCCTAGTAAGATCGTAAGTATCCGCACTCTATTGTACTTCAGTGCGACTTCGCTTCATAGTCTTGTTACAACGCCGAACATATATGTAGTCCGACCAGGGTCCATCCCGAGGTATCGTCTTCGGATGGGTCCTTGAGTGATTCAGCGATGAACTCGCTCCCGATGGCCACTACTCCTCGGCCTGCGGATGACACAGAGGTGTTGTCCCAAAGGCTCCTGGAGCAGGGGGAGGTAACTCTGGAGACGCCCCAAGGCGTTATTTCAGACACCAGGCACACGGGTTATAAGATCCCCGTGGATCGTGCCGACGAGAGCCGCAGCAAGCCGGGCTCTCAGCCGGATACTGTGCCGGAATCTCAAATGGTTCTGGATTCGGGCAGGCGGCCCCTTGCCAGGGAGGGCGAGCCGTCCGTCCCGATGACTTCCGTTGCGCCAGGAGCATCGGATAGTGTGCTGGAAGCGCTTCGCGGCGCTTCCATGGATGAAGAGCACCGTACTCTTATGAGTGCGGTGATTCAGAAGGTTCTGTCCGCCAAGAGCTTACTAACCGAAGCCTGCACCAGCCCCCTGACAGGTTTTGAGGTAAGAAATATGTAAAATTATCACCCGATAGGTAGTAGCCCCTGATACTCTGTTTGGTGTTCAGAAAGAAGAGCCAAACGGAGGGTCAATTAAAATCCGCACGAGTCTAATAGTAGGTGCGCCTGTGGATAAGCAGGCAGTGCTGCTTGCCGCTGCTGTACGCACGGCCGAGGTCGCTGGACTCAAACGGGACCTAGAGCAGGCGCAGGGAGAGCTCGGCCTCACGAAGAGGCAGCTCAAAGAGAACAAAGGTTTGTGATTCCCCGTTCTCATATAATAAAGGATAGACAAAATTTGTTATTCTAACGACAAAGCGTCATGACTTTGTAATAGGGGCCACCACCGAAGTGGCGTCTCTGAAGAAAGCGTTGTCCGAGGCCGAAGACTGAGCTAGAGTGGGCGAGGTACAGCAAGAGCTCCAGGAGCTCGGCAAGAAGTTCGAGTCCTTGGAGCATGATCTTAAGATGAAAGAGACTGAGCTTGCGAAGGCCCTTGCGAGTGTGAAAGACGCCAATGCCGAAGCCGAAAAGGTACAAAAGGAAATCCAGGTGGCCAAGAAGATAGCGGCGGGTAAGACATTCTTTATGCAATGCAAGCATGTGGAGGAGGCGTTTCTTTTACTTACCCGAATTTGGAGCTCTCCAGGGGCATTCGCAGATCTGCCACGCAGTGAATCAGATGCCGCAGAGTTCTACCGTGCCAAGGAGGGGAGCTCAACGAAGAAGTTGTTCTGGTCCCAGTATGCTGGAGCCGAACACCCTATGCCTCTGAGTGACCAACTGAAGCAGTTGGTTGAACTCCACAGGGCGGCCGAAGTGGCTATGAAAGATTTCATAGTCCGGATGTGGCCTGGTGAGCCCCTGCCCACTAGCTACTTCGGCCTGATCAAGCGGATGGTAAATGCCTGTCCGCGACTTGAAGTGATCAAGCGATCCGTTTGCATTGAGGGTGCCCGCCGGGCCTTTGCCCGTGCGAAGGTGCATTGGGGCAAGCTGGATGCGGAGAAGATGGTGAAGGACGGGCCGCCGGAGGGCAAGGCGCATCGCTGTCCCGAGAAATATTATGATGGCGTTATGAAGGGCGCTCGTCTCGTGGCCGAAGAATGTACCAAGAACACGATCTTTGAATGAATGTACTTCTGTCATTTGTGTAATATAAAGACGAAGTTATTTGCGCTATATAGCGCTTTGTTTTGATTTAAAATATTACCTTCTATGTGGCTATTTATAAAATTTTGAAAGTAGGCCAGTCGTCGGCTTCCGCCCCCACATAACTAGTATCAGGGTGTTCCAGGAAAAACCCAAACACTCTTTATCCAAATTTTTGGTCCCTAAAGGAGGTGTTTGGCGCAGCGAACAAGGCAATCAGACTATGCGACTTTATAACTTTCACTTAGCCATAGAAGTCTACAATTTTAAATTTCGGCGAAGCCCCTAGAATTCGGAAAGCCGAATTGGGGCACTATATACGCCTAAATCGAACAAAGCCGATTCCTCGCCTAAAGCGGAAAAATCTTTAGGGATTTTAAGACCTCTCGAACAGCGACCAGCTCTCGCCGCATCATGTCAGTCAGTTTTCGGCTTTCTCTACTGAGGTGCTCGTCCGGAAGAACCGGGACACAATCGCAGTAGTTCTCCCTGCGCTACCTTAGCCGATAAACGGAACGTAAGGTACCAAAACAAGGGAGCCGGGCAAACCCAACTATTGACCCAAGACGTGATTCGGAGCTGATGCATATACTGCTATAAGTTCGGGGTGCCGCACTGTTGAAAGTGTTCGGACTTGCCTTGCCGTATTATGGGGCGCCATTAGAAGCCCCTGGCAAACTGAACGTACCGAGGTGTACGGACGCTATTTTAAAAGAACATTTATACGAAAAAATGCGCAAAATAGGAATAATAAGCTGACACTATATATTATCTTCCATTGATGAATAATACGTTTAAGCGTATGTTTACATTGAGTGCGTTTAAGCAGAAGTGAATAGGACTATTTAACATGTCCTATCCAAGGGCAGGCTGCATGTAGGTATATAAAACAGGTATAACGATCATGAACAGATTCCACCTGGGTATTTCCTTTGTGCACAAAGCCTGTTGCCTCCTTGGTTTTCTCTCCTGTGTAAGTCCGACAATCCGGCTCTTCTAAAGGGGCTGCCCTAAAGCAGTGTCCTGAAAGATAAAAAGGGAGGGGGTTATGAAGGTATGTTGCGGTTATACCGCACTGTTGACTGAGTCACTGTTGCACCTCCGCCTATGCCCATGGTATTTTGAGTGCGTAATTGTGTACGCGTGGCACGAATGCTGCTTTGATGGGGCTGGAGCGGAGGCCGGACTGCTAGTCGCGCTCTTGGCGTGCCTGTTGCGGGGTGCTCCGGACTCGCTTGACGGTGTTCGAGGTTGTCGTCGCCGGATTGGTGGTTTGTCGGAGAAGGCCACATTGTACTTCCGCCACGAGGGCTGCAGTATGTTCTTCTGTACGGAGAGAGCGGTCCATGTTTCTGTTGACTGTTATGACCCCGCGTGGTCTTGGCATCTTGAGCTTGAGGTATGCATAGTGTGGTACCGCATTGAATCTAGCGAATGCGGTTCGTCCAACCAGTGCGTGGTAACCACTACGGAAAGGGACGATATTGAAGATTAACTCCTCGCTTCGGAAGTTATCCGGAGATCCAAAGACCACTTCCAATGTTACAGAGCCCGTGCAACGGGCCTCTACTCCTGGAATTACACCTTTAAAGGTGGTTTTGGTGGGCTTGATCCTTGAAGGGTCGATGCCCATTTTGTGCACTGTGTCCTGATAAAGCAGGTTCAGGCTGCTGCCGCCGTCCATAAGGACTCACGTGAGGTGGAATCCATCGATGATTGGGTCTAGGACCAATGCGGCTGAACCGCCGTGACGGATGCTGGTAGGGTGATCCCTACGATCAAAGGTGATCCGACAGACTGACCATGGGTTGAACTTTGGGCGACTGGCTCCATCGCAAAGACGTCCCGTAGTGCTCGCTTCCGTTCCCATTTGGGAATGTGGGTGGCGTAGATCATGTTGACCGTTTTCACCTAGGGAGGAAATTTCTTCTGTCCCCCCGTGTTCAGACGCCGGGGCTCCTCGTCATCATCACTGTGCAGCCCCTTGTCCTTGCTTTCGGTGTTTATTTTACCGGCCTCTTTGAAAACCTAGCAGTCTCTATTAGTGTGGTTTGCTGGCTTGTCCGGGGTGCCATGAATTTGGCACGAGCGTTCCAGTTTGCGGTCCAGACTGGACGGTCCCTGATTGTTTCTTTTGAACAGCTTTTTCCACTGACCGGATTTGGATCCGCTGAATCCGGTGTTCACTGCCGTGTCTTCAGTGTTGTCGCCGTTGTTCCGTCGCTTATGTCTGTTGCGTCGTGGCTTGCCGTTATTGTCGCGGACATCCGAGGTGCCGGAATGTGGTGTGGTGCTACTGTGAGCCAATCAGCTGTCCTCGCCCGCGCAAAAGCGGGTCATTAGTGTCGTGAGTGTTGCCATGGACTTGGGTTTTTTCTGGCCAAGGTGTCGGGCGAGCCACTCATCACGGATATTATGCTTAAAGGCCGCCAGGGCTTCGGCATCCGGACAATCGACTATTTGGTTTTTTTAGTTAGGAACCGAGTCTAGAATTTCCTGGCTGACTCTCTGGGCTGTTGAGTAATGTGGCTCAAGTCATCGGCGTCCGGTGGTCGCAAGTATGTGCCCTGGAAGTTGTCGAGGAACGCGTCTTCCAGGTTTTCCCAACTGCCAATGGAATTTGCCGGCAGACTGTTCAGCCAATGCCGGGCAGGTCCTTTGAGCTTAAGGGGAAGATATTTGATGGCGTGTAGATCGTCTCCGCGGGCCATGTGAATGTGGAGAAGGAAATCTTCAATCCATACTGCGGGGTCTGTTGTGCCATCATATGATTCGATGTTTATGGGTTTGAACCCTTCTGGGAATTCATGATCCATCACTTCGTCAGTAAGGTAGAGGGGGTGTGCGGTGCCCCTGTGCCGGGCTATGTGGCTACGCAGCTCGAATGGGTCTGGGTGGCTGTATTCGGTCCGGCCAGACTTGTTGATAGTGTATCCGGCGTGACGATCATCGTCGCATGTTTTGGCGCGCCCTCGCGATCCGTAGATCGATCTTGGCTGTCCTGCTTTGTTTTCCAGTATATCTTGCAGATCTTGCCTATTGCCCTGGGCCGTAGTGTATTGGCGTGGGGGCGCGGGCTGGTATTCAGGCTGATATGCCGTTTTATCCCGGCCATGAGGTGGCCGGTCAGCCGTGTGGCGCTCGAGTCCGTATTCCTCAGCTGCTAGGACTTCCGTCCATCTGTCTGTGAGCAGGTCTTGATCAGCTTGGAGCTGCTGCTGCTTCTTTTCAGGCTCCTCGCGGTGGCCATAAGCCGGCGCTTGAAACGCTCCTGCTCCACGGGGTCCTCAAGCACGCCGAACTCGTCGTCGCTGAGGCTAATCTCGTCTTCGGAGGGGGGGGGCATGTAGTTGTCCTCCTCCGGGTATCCGTCCGTCGCCTGTTCGTCTAGGCTGACCTACCCGTCTTCCTGCTCGGCCTGCTCGAAGGCGGGCTGATCAGGGTTGTACTCATCTTCGGCACCATCCGGATTGTTTTCGTCTCCTATGCCAGTATTGCTATGGCGGGGCTTGGAGCGGCGCCGACGACGCCCATGCTTTGCTTTCTTCCTTGAGGGGTTACCCTCCGTTGCCTCATCGCCATTGGTTTCTTTTGGAGTGTCCACCATATATATATCATATGAGGAGGTGGCTGTCCACCGCCCCGTGAGTGGTGGTTCCTGTTCTTCTCCTGCATCATCGTCCATACCGTCGATGTCTTCGGAGTCGAAGTCAAGCACGTTGGTTAAATCATCGATCGTGGCAATGAAGTGGGTGGTGGGTGGGCAACGAATTCCTTCGTCGCCTGCTTCCCACTCGAGCCGGACATAGTTCGGCCAAGAGTCTCCTGACAAAGAGAGAGACTTTAACGAGTTCAGCACGTCGCCAAAGGGCGAGTGCTGGAAGATATCCGCAGCGGTGAACTCCATTACAGGAGCCCAACCAGGTTCGGCGGGCTCAGGAGCACGCGGACTGGAACCTACAGCCGGATACGAGTCCGGGGGTCCGGTGTCACAGGCTTCTTTGGGGGTGAGGCCTGTGTTCGGCTCTACCGCCGATGAGTGTGTGGCCTGCGGGACGGGGTCCATCCACCCGTCCTTGGGCAATGCAATCTGCTCTGGATTTAGGTCCGGGGCTACTACGGGGGTGATATCCCGAGCATTGTTCGACAGCAGGTCTAAGCCGTGCTCATCGTGATTGTCCGACGCTCCTGGCACAGGCCTGAACCCGTTGAAGATCAAGTCTCCGCGGATATCGGCCGTGTAGTTCAGGTTTCTGAACCTGGCCTGGTGGTCAGGGGCGTAGCTGTCGATTTGCTCTAGCTGGCCAAGCGAATTGGCCCGTAGTGCGAAGCCGCCGAACACGAAGATCTGTCTGGGGAGAAAAGTCTCACCCTGGAGTGTGTTGTCGACGATTGAAGGAGCCATCAAGCCTTGCAGCAACGACACAGAGGAACTCTCAATGAAAGCACCAATGTCAGTGTCAAAACCGGCGGATCTCGGGTAGGGGGTCCCGATCTGTGCATCTTAGGCTAATGGTAACAGGAGATAAGGGACACAATGTTTACCCAGGTTCGGGCCCTCTCGATGGAGGTAAAATCCTACTTCCTGCTTGATTGATATTGATGATATGAGTAGTACAAGAGTTGATCTACCACGAGATCGTAGAGGATAAACCCTAGAAGGTAGCCTATGCTGATTATGATTGTGATCGTCCCTCTAAGGACCAAACTCTCCGGTTTATAAAGACACCGGAGAGGGCTAGGGTTTACACAGAGTCGGTTACAAGGAAGGAAATATAATATCCGGATCACCAAGCTTGTCTTCCACGCAAAGGAGAGTCCCATCCGGACACAGGACATAGTCTTGAATCTTGTATCTTCACGCTCCAATAGTCCGGACAAAGTATATAGTCCGGCTGTCCGGATACCCCCTAATCCAAGACTCCCTCATCCCGCCCCCCTCACATCAAGTTCTAGCATGCAGAGCACACATAAGTTGCTTACTGGCAACACTCATTTTTGCTTAAACAAACCTTAGAAGTTGTTGCTCTTTTTTGTTTTTTCAACACTCTTCTAGTACAAAAGGCAACCTAAGAAAAAACATCAAGGGGTTTCTCTGGATGTACAACGGCCAATAGTTGGACAAAGAAAACTGAAACAATTTTCATGTCCTGACTTGACTTGCTTATTGTCAATGATTGATTTGCTTAAAAATCTTATATAGTTGCTCACACCCCCCCCCCTACATATCAAGTTCTAGCGCACGCGAAACACACAAGAATTGCTTACTTCCAACACTGGTTTTGCTTAAACAAACCCTAGAACTTGGCTGCTCTTTTTTTTCAACACATTTATAGTAAAAAAAGCAACCTAAAAAAAGTATCAAGGGGTTTCTCTCAACGGATAACGGCCAGCAGTCGGATAAAGGAAAACGAAACACTTTTCATGTACTGGCACTTGCTTTTTGTCAATACTTTGATTTGCTTAAAAAACCGCTATAGTTGCTCACTAATTCCTTTTTACTGTTTTTTGCAATAGGTGCAGTACAAATCAATACTAGTTGCTCATGCAGATGGAAGAAACAAGGGGAAACATTGGAAAAGGAGTTTGCAATCAGGATGAACAAGGTGAGGAAAAGTCAAACCTTCTATCTCTTTCCTCTTATACACCATGGTTCACTTTTCTATCTCTCCCTTTTGTGTTTAGATTTTTATAGATCTCTTTTTCAGTTCTCAAGCTATATGTGGCAGCGATTACAGGGACCTTCAGATGAGGGGCAAGGGAGGAGAGGGGTCGTGGGGAGAAGAAGCAGAAGGGCGTGGGAACTGCGCGTCTAGAGCGCTCCCTCTTGCTGGGTGGATGAGGGACGCGAGAGATGGTGGACCCTCTCACTTTCCAAATCTGGACAAGGGGACCAAAACCTACCTAATATGGGAGGCTGCCAGGAGGCGCTAGCGGGCAGACGTTTGCCCGCTAGTCGCGTCCTTTCTTGTTTAACAATAAAATTATCAAACTCATCCAACCATTGACTAGCAGACTTATTACAAGGAATATCACCTTCATCAAATCTATAGAGAGAATTTACCTTTACCAACTGTGTCGGGTTATCAAGACCATGTATCACTTCAATAGGCGGTATATTCTTAACATCTTCAGCTTTAATACTTTTTTCTTTCATAGATTTCTTTGCCTCTTGCATATCTTCTGGACTGAGAAATAGAATACCCCTTTTCTTCGGAGTTGGCTTAGGAGTTGGTTCAGGAAGTGACCAATCATTACCATTACTCAATATATTATTCAATAGCAATTCAGCTTGCTGAACAGGTCTTTCCCTGAAAACACAACCAGCACAACTATCCAGGTGGTCTCTGGAAGCATCGATTAGTCCATTATAAAAGATATCAAGTATTTCATTTTTCTTGAGAGGATGATCAGGCAAAGCATTAAGTAATTGGAGAAGCCTCCCCCAAGCTTGTGGGAGACTCTCTTCTTAAATTTGCACAAAATTAAATATTTCCCGCAAGGCAGCTTGTTTCTTATGAGCAGGGAAATATTTTGCAGAGAAGTAGTAAATCATATCCTGGGGACTACGCACACAACCAGGAGCAAGAGAATTAAACCATATCTTAGCATCACCCTTTAATGAGAAAGGAAACAATTTAAGAATATAGTGATAGCGAGTTTTTTCCTCATGAGTAAATAGGGTGGCTATATTATTCAATTTAGTAAGATGTGCCACAACAATTTCATATTCATAACCATAGGAAGGATCAGATTCAACCAAAGTAATTAACTCAAGATCGACAGAGAATTCATAATCCTTATCAGTAACACAGATAGGTGAAGTAGCAAACGCAGGATCATATTGCATTCTAGCATTCAAAAACTTTTCTTTCAGCTTATCTAACAGTTTCTTAAGATCATATCTATCATTGCAAGCAAAAAAGTTTCTAGCAGTTTCTTCATCCATAATATAACCCTCAGGTACAAGATACAATTCATATCTAGGGGGAGAATATTCATCATCACTTTCATTAATATCATCAGTTTCAGTAATTTCATTCTCTCTAACCCTAGCAAGTTGTTCATCAAGAAATTCACCTAGTGGCACAATATTATCAAGCAAAGAAGTAGTATCATCATAAGCATCATGCATAGCAGAAGTGGCATCATCAATAACATGCGCCATATCAGAATCAATAGCAGGTGTAGGTGTCGCAAGTTTACTTAAAACAAAAGGTGAATCAAGTGCAGAGCTAGATGGCAGTTCTTTACCTCTCCTCGTAGTTAAGGGATAGATCTTGGTTTTGTTGTCTTTCAGATTCCTCATAGTGATCAACAGATACAAATCCCAAGTGACTCAGAGAATAGAGCTATGCTCCTCGGCAATGGTGCCAGAAAAGGGTCTTGATAACCCACAAGTATAGGTGATCGCAACAGTTTTCGAGGGTAGAGTATTCAACCCAAATTTATTGATTCGACACAAGGGGAGCCAAAGAATATTCTCAAGTATTAGAAGTTGAGTTGTCAATTCAACCACACCTGAAAGACTTAATATCTGCAGCAAAGTATTCTGTAGCAAAGTAGTATGGAAGTAAAGGTAACGGTGGCAAAAGTAACAGTAGAAGTTTTGTAGTAATCATAACAGTGGCAACGGAAAAGTAACTTAGCAAAGATCAATATGAAACGAGCTCATAGGCAATGGATCAATGATGAATAATTATGTCGGATGGCATTCATCATGCAACAGTTATAACATAGGGTGTCACAGAAATAGCTCCAGTTCATCAATATCATGTAGGCATGTATTCCGAATATTGTCATACGTGCTTATGGAAAAGAACCTGCATGACATCTTTTATCCTACCCTCCCGTGGCAGCAGGGGCCTAATGGAAACTAAGGGATATTAAGGCCTCCTCTTAATAGAGTACCGTACCAAAGCATTAGCACTTAGTGAATACATGAACTCCTCAAACTACGGTCATCACCGGGAAGTGTCCCGACTATTGTTACTCAAGGTTGCTGGATCATAACACGTAGTAGGTGACTATAACTTGCAAGATAGGATCAAGAACACTCATATATTCATGAAAACATAATAGGTTCAGATCTGAAATCATGGCACTCGGGCCCTAGTGACAAGAATTAAGCATAGCAAAGTCATAGCAACGTCAATCTTAGAACATAATGGACACTAGGGGATCAAACCCTAACAAAACTAGCTCGATTACTGGTAAATCTCATCCAACCCATCACCGTCCAACAAGCCTGCGATGGGATTACTCACACACGGCGATGAGCATCATGAAATTGGTGATGGAGGATGGTTGATGATGACGATGCCGACGGATTCCCCTCTTTGGAGCCCAGAACGGACTCCAGATTAGCCCTCCCGAGGAAGAACAGGGCTTGGCGGCGGCTCCGTATCATAAAACGCGATGAATCCTTCTCTCTAATTTTTTCTCCCCGAACGTGAATATATGAAGTTGGAGTTGAGGTCGGTGGAGGTCCAGGGGGACCACGAGGTAGGAGGGCGCGCCCCCACCCTCGTGGACAGGGTGTGGGCCCCCTTCAGTTGATTCTTTCACCAATATTTTTTTTATTTCCAAACATTGTCTCTGTGAAGTTTCAGGTCATTCCGAGAACTTTTATTTCTGCATAAAAATAACACCATGGCAATTCTGCTGAAAATAGCGTCAGTCCGATTTAGTTCCATCCAAATCATGCAAATTAGAGTCCAAAACAAGGGCAAAAGAGTTTGGAAAAGTAGATACGTTGGAGACGTATCCGCGATGAATGCCAACAGAGACTTTCTGGGGTGCTTTGTAGCATAGATTGTATGCACTGACAGTGGAAGAACTGCCCTTCTGCTTGGCAGGGGCGGTATAGGGGCCATGTCAAAACTTGCACCTTCATACTGGAGGCCGTGGTTCACAAGATCTCTGGATTTGACGCTATTTCTTCGCCATGGCCGGATCTCACAATGATATGAACGTGCTTCAACGCTCTCTGGTGTTTGCAAGGCTTGCCGAAGGCAACTGTCCGGAGGTCAATGTTAACATCAATGACCACAACTACAACAAATGATACTATCTAGCTGAGGGTATATATCGTCAGTGGGCTACTCTGGTGAAGACAATCTCCAACCGTGTAGGAGAGAAGAGGAAGAGATTTTCTCAAGCGCAAGAGACTGCTAGGAAGGATGTGGAGCGTGCCTTCGGTGTTCTGCAATCTCGATTGGGTATCGTTTGGTATCCTGCTAGAACTTGAAGCACCAAAAAGTTGTGGAAGGTGATGACTGCTTGTGTGATCATGCACAATACGATCATACATGATAAGCACCCGAAACGTATCTACGACCAAGGGTTTCAGTTTCAGGGTAACAATGTTGTTCCTGAGCATGGAGGAGTGGCAATGCTTGCACCGTTCACCCAATTTCATCATCGAATGCATGATTGTGAAACTCACATTCGGCTGCAAAATAATTTGGTTGAGCATATGTGGGCTCATGTTGACAACCAATAGATGCATCTTTTTTAAAAATGTATTTGAGACAATTTAAATTTTTATTTGGCTTGTAAACTCTGATATATTTATTTGACTTGTAAACTATGACATATTTCTTTGATTGTAAAACTATGTAAAATGTTTGTATTTTGTCTGAATTATGTTTAAAAAAACACGACAGACCAACTGCGAGGGCGAAAATATGTCCGCGCGTTACGAGGTTGTTTGGTTGGGAGCGTCAGCCTGCCACTCCAATTATTTGGCGTTGACCAAGTGCTCGGGCGCTACTTAGATTGTAGCCTAGGTTTTGGCTCGCCAACGCTTTTTTTGCGCCAACACTTGGCTGGGACGAGGGCGATGAAAAGCTGCGCCAATATTTTGGCTAGCCCATGAGTTGGCAGGGTCAGCATGGGCAAAAAGCAAACAGCCCCTGGATGCACGGCTGACCCAAACGCAAAAAAGAGCGGACGACGAGTGGGCGGTCGAGCCAAACAAAAAAAAAAACGGACAAAACACGCGTTCTTTTGGGTCGGCGTATTGAAGTTGATTGAAGAACTTGGTGTGAGTGTCACCCTTTAACGGTTGATTATACCGAATCACTGACGTGTGGAAGTACTGCAAATACTTTTCTATGGAGTACCTATGGAGATGATTTTTCTTTTTTTGATGCGTCAACCCTATGGAGATGATTACATGTGTATTATCAGCTAATGACTAGTAGAGTAGTTAATATAGGGCGGTGGTTAAATTGAAAAGTTTTCTCTTCCCCCTCTTTGTTCCTCCAATCGCGGAGGTTACTTCCACCAGCGGCTACCCACCCACTCGAACATTGCACATCGCATCGCATCTCTCCAATAGACCGTTAGTTGGAAACGAAAGGAATAACTTAACCACTCCTGATTAGTGTTTGTCGGCTCCAGTTAATTAAGTACCGCCGGAAAAGTACCGTTTGTCTTTGTTTAATCATAGTATTAGGTTCAGAATGCATGTTTAACTCGAAAATGTTTTCAATTCCAAATAAATACGCATATATGCATGATTAAGCACTAGTACTATAGTACTACACAACAGTAGTAGCACAGACAAAATAAGAAAGGAAAGATGAGCTACTTGGAGGTCGCTCGCTACGGGAACATGCATCTATTCTGGATGCATAATATACGTACGTACGTATAGCTACAACCTGGCCTCTCTTTTATATCCTACCCACGTACGCGACCGACAGCACAATTTACACCAGCTTCCCAAGGTATAGCTAGCTAGAAACATGCATGCATATGCACGTACGTACGTGGACGTATATAGTTAAGGATGTTAATTGGCTGACACAGTGCGTACTTGCATTACCTTACCGCCACTTGTTATTACCCTTCATTTCGGACATCAATAAGTGGGCCAGCCGCATGCACAATCCATGTAGTACGACTTACGGACGCCCTCTCTCTCTCGGTCTCTCCGTGTGTGTGTTTTATTTGATCTTTACGTTCACATATTAAACCATCAAAGAGAGATAAGAAAAATGCAAGAAGCAGCCGTAATTGATCCAGCAATTAATGCAGTACTTTGCTGTCATCAAACTGAAGTACGAGTGCTATTTTTATTAATCGTATATTTATTAATCGCCTAACGGAGAACCACTATATGAATTACATCACATGGGATATTTTTTAGAAAAGGAGGTTAAAATCCCGGCGTCAGCATCAATCGATGCATACAACCACCTTTATTCATTATTCAACAAAAATCTGACAAGAATATACATCAAGCCACCCAAAACCATCACTCACACCTTCAACCTCGATAATGAGGAGTGCTCTCACTCCTCATGTCTAGAGCCGTTGTCGTCTCCGATCCACCCGTATAATGTATTGGAACCTACAATCAGAGTAGCAAACCTAAAGCGCACACCGCAAGCACACATTTTAGAAGTTGACACCATCATCGAACCGGCAACCTATTTTCAGCAAAGAGATCCAGATCATCCCTGCCAGTCCGGCCATCCATCGACGCCACCACGGCACGATCACCCTGCGCTCGTCCATCTAGACGCATTTGCCATCGAGACTCGGCCGCACCATGCCGCCAAGATCTGTCGTTGTCGACGCGGTAAATAGAACGCCGCTCCTCCTGCTAACTTCCACACCGTTGCCGCTGCTGGAGCTGCCACGCGGAGCCCATCACTCACAACAACTCTCCCTCGAACACCCAAGCCTTCCAAGACGGCGCCTCCATGGAGAGTACGACGCGCAGGGCGGCTGCGCCGCCCAATCCAAGATGGATTTTGGAATTTCGTCCGGGAGGGGGTTGAAGGTGGATAGGAGGGACCTCAGCATCGCCTCCAAGGAGGGTAACGACATCGAAGCCATCGCCAATGTCGGGCCGAGTTAGACGACCAAAGTTTCCTTCGGTCTTCATCCCATACCACCAATCTTTGTCCGCTCTATATCCGGCAGCGAGCCGAGACACAAAACCTACAGGGAGGAAAGTACCATAGGGCTCAACCCACCAACAAGGAACATTGAGGTGAGCCTCCAGTGTAGATCCATCCAGGCGTCGGATCCAGGAAGATCCGACCTGGTCAGCGATGAATACCACCACCCTGCGCTGGCCGACGACATCTTGGCGCCGGATCCAGAAGGATATGACCCGAATCCGGCGACGCATGCTACCACCAGGTCTCACCCCTCCCACAGTCGCCACACCGCGCGCGAGCATGAACCCTAGTCGTCGACGCACTCGGCACGCCGCCGCCGCACCCCGCGCTAGTCCGGTGCCTCCTCACGAACGGTCATCCCACGCCAGCTGTGTCGCGCGAAGGGGAGAGGTGCACCGCCAATGCCCCTGCCAGCCAGGCTTCGCCCGACGGCGCTGTTGGCGGCAACGAGGATGAAGGAGAGGCGGGGGAGTATGCTCGGCGGCGGCTAGGGCTTCCCCCTGGTCGCCCACAGGGGCGACACGAGTGGAAGGGGGATGGCTGGAAGAAATTTGTCTTCGCATCTATTCAGTCCTTTGAGATTACACCACATGGGATGGAAGGAGGAAAACAAGTTCAAGGTAGTACCATGAAATCCTTAGACCTCCCCCAAAGTGAGTGTCATAACAAGTACTCCCTCAGTAAAGAAATATAAGAGTGTTTAGATCACTAAAGTTATATTTCTTCAAGGAGGGAGTATCTTGCATGCAACTTATGTAATTTTGCGGATGTGGCATATAACTAAATTAAGGAAGAGAGTGTTTAGTATCATATCATGATGCCGTATCATCTTTAGTCCTAAAGTCTCAGTTAGTAGGCCGGTACACGCGGGTTTTTTTTTCCGCCTCACCTCGCACCACCCCCTCCCACTTGGTTTTTTTCCTCCCATTAATTATAAAATCAAACCGCACTAAAAACCATAGGATGCCAAATTTTCAATATTTATTACTTCCAGAAAAAGGAGCGTGTTGATTTGGCTGCCAATAAAAAAGGAATCGCCTTGATTTGGCTATCAAAAATAAAAAATCGCCTTGATTATAGGCTTCCAAAAAAAAGGACACGCCTTGATTTGGCTTCCAACAAGGAGCGCATGTGACCACTCCGCCGCGAGATCGGTTTTCCGCCGGGCTCCCCTACCCGCCTCGTTGTCCTATTCCGCCGCCGTGGCTGTGGATTGCAGGTCATCATCGGCGGGCTCGGGACGCGATGCTCCTGCACAGCGCGGCCTCCGTTGCACCCATGCGAACGGCCCCCTTGTGTCTCGAGGACCCGCCACCGTCGTTCGCTGCCCGCCCCGAACACCGTCGTCATTCCTCTCCGTGGCGTCTCTCCCTCGTCGCCGCCGTCCATGGGGAGAATCCAGCGTGAAAGGTCGCTTCCTGTAGAACCGCCACTCCCGCCACCTACAGGAAAGCATTGATGCCGCTGCTGCTGCCTGTTGCTCCATGAGGCAGCTTCCCTCCATGGCAAAATATGTACGCAGATGGGTTATACTGTATCTAACAACTTGTATGTACATGCCTCTATTTTTTTATCCATTAGATCATCACTCTCTGTGCCCCTCCTTCACAGCATCGCCACTCCCGATCTTGTCAGGCTGCGCTCGGCAGGCCATGACGGGACCGGGGTGGGCTCCTGCTTGAGTGCTCCTCCTTCCTCTTCACTTTCCACCGCAATACCTGGGACAAGAGAGACATGGAGAGGAGTTTACGGGGATTTAATTTTTTTTTCCAATCTTAAATCTGTAGGCACTTGCCAAATTTTAGTTCAAATAATGTAATCTCTTAAATCCATGTTTGTGTCTCGTAAGGTTTGTACTTGTTTGATCTGCATGTTAATGAAAAAGATGAACCTTGCCGGGGATTCGTGCATGTATATGTCCATGCAGAGGTCGGATGCCTCTATTTTTTTTAAATAAATGAGTTTCCCCGGCAGGCTATTCTGCCGGTACCCTCTATCTTGTAGCCGGGGAGTAGGCCTACCGGGCACAAACTGTAAAGAGGGACCAGCCCCCTTCCGGGCTTTATCCATCAAAGGCCACTGCGACCACCCCGACCGAAGCAACGTTCGAGTCGAAGGGCGGGAGCACCTAAGCTTCAAAGGGTAGCAGGGTTTCCTTATGCACAAGTTTTCACTTACAGAACACGTATGGATAAGAGAAAGAACTTATTTCTTTGGCTTGCCGGAGATCGCAATGCTGACTTGTCTTCTCATCTCCTTTTTGAGGATTTAGTCCACGACAGGAGCCTGCAGTTTATGTGGATGAAAATGATGCCAGATGCGATCTTATCTACATGAACATGCGATGCTCATGATATGCTTATGCATGCATGTAACTTGTCGGGCCCCCAGAGCTTCATTTATATCTCTGTTGCTCAAGGTCTGCGCCTGGCTTTGTACAAGGGGTTACATGCAACTGAGGCAAGGCCTGTACAAAAGGGTGGTTGCCGGGCAGGGCTCGATAGCCACGCCTTACGGGTAGAACTTGCGGAGATGCTCAATATTCCATGAGTTTTGCAATTGAATGCCATCTCCGGTCTCCAGACGGACTGCATCAGGTCTGGTGACTCGTACTACCCGGTAAGGGCCTTCCCACTTCGGCGACAACTTGTTTGTACCTTTGGCGGACTGAACACGCCTAAGGACAAGGTCGCCTTCCTCAAAACACCAGGCATGAACCCTGCGGCTGTGATAGCGACGCAGGGCTTGCTGATAGCATGCAGCATGCGTAGCAGCCCGGAGACGGTTCTCCTCGAGAAGCACAACGTCGTCACGCCGGTGCTGTTCCTGCGCTACTTCATCGTAGGCAAGTAATCAAGGTGACCCGTAAATGAGTTCCGTGGGGATAACTGCTTCTGCCCCATAGACTAGGGAGAATGGGAGTCTGCCCGGTAGTTCGATTTGGTGTCGTTTTAAGGGACCAAATGTTGGAAATATGCCCTAGAGGCAATAATAAAATGGTTATTATTATATTTCCTCGTTCATGATAATTGTCTTTTATTCATGCTATAATTGTGTTATCCGGAAATAGTAATACATGTGTGAATACATAGACCACAACATGTTCCTAGTGAGCCTCTAGTTGACTAGCTCGTTGATCAACAGATAGTCATGGTTTCCTGACTATGGACATTGGATGTCATTGATAACGGAATCACATCATTAGGAGAATGATGTGATGGACAAGACCCAATTCTAAGCATAGCACAAGATCATGTAGTTCATTTGCTAGAGCTTTTCCAATGTCAAGTATCATTTCCTTAGACCATGAGATCGTGTAACTCCCGGATGCCGTAGGGAGTGCTTTGGATGTACCAAACGTCACAACGTAACAGGGTGACTATAAAGGTATATTACAGGTATCCCCGAAAGTATATGTTGGGTTGACACGGATCAAGACTGGGATGTCACTCCGTATGACGGAGAGGTATCTCTGGGCCCACTCGGTAATGCATCATCATAATGAGCTCAATGTGACCAATTGTTTGGTCACGGGATCATGCATTACGGTACGAGTAAAGTGACTTGCCGGTAACGAGATTGAACGAGGTATTGAGATACCGACGATCGGATCTCGGGCAAGTAACGTACCGATTGATAAAGGGAATTGTATATGGGATTACTTGAATCCTCGACATCGTGGTTCATCCGATGAGATCATCGAGGAGCATGTGGGAGCCAACATGGGTATCTAGATCCTGCTGTTGGTTATTAAAAGGAGAGTCATCTCGGCCATGACTGCATGTCTCCCGAACCCGTAGGGTCTACACACTTAAGGTTCGGTGACGCTAGGGTTGTAGAGATATTAGTATGCGGTAACCCAAAAGTTGTTCGGAGTCCCGGATGAGATCTCGGACGTCACGAGGAGTTCCGGAAAGGTTCGGAGGTGAATAATTTTGTGTATAGGAAGTCCAGTTTCGGCCACCGGGAAAGTTTCGGGGGTCACCGGTATTGTACCGGGACCACCGGAAGGGTCCCGGGGGTCCACCGGGTGGGGACACCTATCCCGGAGGGCCCCATGGGCTGAAGTGGGGAAGGGAACCAGCCCCTGGTGTGCTGGTGCACCCCCCTTGGGCCTCCACTGCGCCTAGGGTTGGAAACCCTAGGGGTGGGGGGGGCCCACTTGACTTGGGGGGCAAGTCCCCCCCTTGGCCGCCCCCCCTTGAGATGGGATCTCTAGGGGGGCGGTGCCCCCCCAGGGCCCTTATATAAAGAGGGGGAGGGCTGCACACCCCTGCTCCTGGCGCCTCCCTCTCCCTCCGTGACACCTCTCCCTCTCGCTGAGCTTGGCGAAGCCCTGCCGAGATCGCCGCTACTTCCACCACCACGCCGTCGTGCTACTGGATCTCCATCAAGCTCTTCCTTCCCCTTGCTGGATCAAGAAGGAGGAGACGTCTTCCCCAACCGTACGTGTGTTGAACGTGGAGGTGCCGTCCGTTCGGCACTAAGATCTTCGGTGATTTGGATCACGACGAGTACGACTCCCTCAACCCCATTCTCTTGAACGCTTCCGCGCGTGATCTACAAGGGTATGTAGATGCACTCCTCTCTCTCGTTGCTAGATGACTCCATAGATTGATCTTGGTGAAGCATAGAATTTTTTTATTGTCTGCAACGTTTCCCAACAGTGGCATCATGAGCTAGGTCTATGCGTAGTTTCTATGCACGAGTAGAACACAATCTTGTTGTGGGCGTAGATGTTGTCAATTTTCTTGCCACTACTAGTCTTATCTTGTTTCGGCGGCATCGTGGGATGAAGTGGCCCGGACCGACCTTACACATACGCTTACGTGAGACTGGTTCCACCGACTGACATGCACTAGTTGCATAAGGTGGCTAGCGGGTGTCTATCTCTCCCACTTTAGTCGGATCGGATTCGATGAAAAGGGTCCTTATGAAGGGTAAATAGAAATTGGCATATCACGTTGTGGTTTTACGTAGGTAAGAAACATTCTTGCTAGAAACCTATAGAAGCCACATAAAAACATGCAACAACAATTAGAGGACGTCTAACTTGTTTTTGCAGCATATGCCTTGTGATGTGATATGGCCAAAAGGATGTGATGAATGAAATATATGTGATCTATGAGATTGATCATGTTCTTGTAATAGGAATCATGACTTGCATGTCGATAAGTATGACAACCGGCAGGAGCCATAGGAGTTGTCTTTATTTTTTGTATGACCTGCGTGTCATTGAATAACACCATGTAAATTACTTTACTTTATTGCTAAACACGTTAGCCATAGAAGTAGAAGTAATCATTGGCGTGACAACTTCATGAAGACACGATGATGGAGATCATGATGATGGAGATCATGGTGTCATGTCGGTGACAAAGATGATCATGGAGCCCCGAAGATGGAGATCAAAGGAGCAATATGATATTGGCCATATCATGTCACTATTTGATTGCATGTGATGTTTATCATGTTTTGCTTCTTATTTGCTTAGTACGACGATAGTAAATAAGATGATCCCTTATAATAATTTCAAGAAAGTGTTCCCCCTAACTGTGCGCCATTGCGAAAGTTCGTTGTTTCGAAGCACCACGTGATGATCGGGTGTGATAGATTCTAACATTCACATACAACGGGTGTAAGACAGATTTACACATGCAAAACACTTAGGTTGACTTGACGAGCCTAGCATGTACAGACATGGCCTCGGAACACAAGAGACCGAAAGGTCGAACATGAGTCGTATGGAAGATACGATCAACATGGAGATGTTCACCGATGATGACTAGTCCGTCTCACGTGATAATCGGACACGGTCTAGTTTAGTCGGATCATGTATCACTTAGATGACTAGAGGGATGTCTAATCTGAGTGGGAGTTCATTAAATAATTTGATTAGATGAACTTAATTATCATGAACTTAGTCTAAAAACCTTTGCAAAATGTCTTGTAGATCAAATGGCCAACACTCATGTCAACCTCAACTTCAACGTGTTCCTAGAGAAAACCAAGCTGGAAGATGATGGCAACAACTATTCGGACTGGGTCCGGAACCTGAGGATCATCCTCATAGCTGCCAAGAAAACATATGTCCTAGAAGGACCGCTAGGTGAAGCACCCATCCCAGAGAACCAAGACGTTATGAACGCTTGGCAGTCACGTGTTGATGATTACTCCCTCGTTCAGTGCGGCATGCTTTACAGCTTAGAACCGGGTCTCCAAAAGCATTTTGAGCAACACGGAGCATATGAGATGTTCGAAGAGCTGAAAATGGTTTTCCAAGCTCATGGCCGGGTTGAGAGATATGAAGTCTCCGACAAGTTCTACAGTTGTAAGATGGAGAAAAATAGTTCTGTCCGTGAGCACATACTCAAAATGTCTGGGTTGCACAACCGCTTGTCCCAGCTGGACATTAACCTCCCGGACGAGGCGGTCACTAACAAAATCCTTCAGTCGCTCCCACCTAGCTACAAGAGCTTTGTGATGAACTACAATATGCAGGGGATGGTGAAAACTATTCCTGAAGTATTTTCAATGCTGAAATCAGCAGAGGTGGAAATCAAAAAGGAACATCAAGTGTTGATGGTCAATAAAACCACTAGTTTCAAGAAAGGCAAGGGTAAGAAGAACTTCAAGAAGGACGGCAAGGGAGTTGCCGTGCCCGGTAAGCCAGCTGGCGGGAAGAAGCCAAAGAATGGACCCAAGCCTGAGACTGAGTGCTTTTATTGCAAGGGAAAGGGACACTGGAAGCAGAACTGCCCCAAATACTTAGCGGACAAGAAGGCCGGCAACACTAAAGGTATATGTGATATACCTGTAATTGATGTGTACCTTACCAGTACTCGTAGTAGCTCTTGGGTATTTGATACCGGTGCGGTTGCTCATATTTGTAACTCAAAACAGGAGCTGCGGAATAAGCGGAGACTGACGAAGGACGAGGTGACGATGCGCGTCGGGAATGGTTCCAAGGTCGATGTGATCGCCGTCGGCACGCTACCTCTACATTTACCTACGGGATTAGTTTTAAACCTCAATAATTGTTATTTAGTGCCAGCTTTGAGCATGAACATTGTATCTGGATCTCGTTTAATACGAGATGGCTACTCATTTAAATCCAAGAATAATGGTTGTTCTATTTATATGAGAGATATGTTTTATGGTCATGCCTCGCTGGTCAATGGTTTATTCTTAATGAATCTCGAACGTGATGTTACACATATTCATAGTGTGAATACCAAAAGATGTAAAGTTGATAATGATAGTCCCACATACTTGTCGCACTGCCGCCTTGGTCACAGTGGTGTCAAACGCATGAAGAAGCTCCATGCTGATGGACTTTTGGAGTCTCTTGATTACGAATCATTTGACACATGCGAACCATGCCTTATGAGCAACATAACCAAGACTCCGTTCTCTGGAACAATGGAGCGAGCAACCAACTTATTGGAAATTATACATACTGATGTGTGCGGTCCAATGAGCGTTGAGGCTCGCGGAGGCTATCGTTATGTTCTCACTCTCACTGACGACTTGAGTTGATATGGGTATGTCTACTTGATGAAACACAAGTCTGAGACCTTTGAAAAGTTCAAGGAATTTCAGAATGAGGTAGAGAATCAACGTGACCGAAAGATAAAGTTCTTACGATCAGATCGTGGGGGAGAATATTTAAGTCACGAATTTGGTACGCACTTAAGGAAATGTGGAATCGTTTCACTACTCACGCCGCCTGGAACACCTCAGCGTAACGGTGTGTCCGAACGTCGTAATCGCACTCTATTGGATATGGTGCGATCTATGATGTCACTCACCGATTTACCGCTATCATTTAGGGGATACACTCTAGAGACAACTACATTCACTTTAAATAGGGCACCGTCTAACTCCGTTGAGACGACACCGTATGAATTAAGGTTTGGGATAAGCTGTCGTTTCTAAAAGTTTGGGGATGCGATGCTTATGTCAAGAAACTTTAACCTGAAAAGCTCGAACCCAAGTTGGAAAAATGCGTCTTCATAGGATACCCTAAGGAAACCATTGGGTATACCTTCTACCTCATATCCGAAGGCAAGATCTTTGTTGCAAAGAATGGGTCCTTTCTGGAGAAAGAGTTTCTCTCGAAAGAAGTGGGAGGAAAGTGGAACTTGATGAAGTACTACCTCTTGAAAGTAGCGCAGCACAGGAAGATGTTCCTGTGGTGCCTGCACTGACTAGAGAGGAAACTAATGATGATGATCAAGGTACTTCGGATGAAGTTACTACTGAACTTCATAGGTCCACGAGGACACGTTCCACACCAGAGTGGTATGGCAACCCTGTCCTAGAAATCATGTTGTTAGACAACGGTGAACCTTCGAACTATGAAGAAGCAATGGCGGGCCCAGATTCCAACAAATGGCTTGAAGCCATGCAATCCGAGATAGGATCCATGTATGAAAACAAAGTATGGACTTTGACAGACTTGCCCTATGATCGGCGAGCGATAGAAAACAAATGGATCTTTAAGAAGAAGACGGACGCGGATGATAATGTTACCATCTATAAAGCTCGACTTGTCGCTAAGGGTTATCGACAAGTTCAAGGGGTTGACTACAATGAGACTTTCTCTCCCATAGCGAATCTGAAGTCTGTCCGAATCATGTTTGCAATTGACGCATACTATGATTATGAGATATGGCAAATGGATGTCAAAACGGCATTCCTTAACGGCCATCTTAAGGAAGAACTGTATATGATGCAGCCGGAGGGTTTTGTCGATCCTAAGAATGCTAACAAGGTATGCAAGCTCCAGCGCTCCATCTATGGGCTGGTGCAAGCATCTCGGAGTTGGAACATTTGCTTTAATGAAATGGTCAAAGCGTTTGGGTTTATGCAGACTTATGGAGAAGCCTGCGTTTACAAGAAAGTGAGTGGGAGCTCTGTAGCATTTCTCATATTATATGTGGATGGCATACTTTTGATGGGAAATGATATATAACTTTTGGACAGCATTAAGGCCTACTTGAATAAGTGTTTTTCAATGAAGGACCTTGGAGAAGCTGCTTACATATTAGGCATCAAGATCTATAGGGATAGATCGAGACGCCTCATAGGTCTTTCACAAAGCACATACCTTGATAAAATATTGAAGAAGTTCAATATGGATCAGTCCAAGAAGGGGTTCTTGCCTGTGTTGCAAGGTGTGAAATTGAGCTCGGCTCAATGTCCGACCACGACAGAAGATAGAGAAAAGATGAGTGTCGTCCCCTATGCCTCGGCCATAGGGTCTATCATGTATGCCATGCTGTGTACCAGACCTAATGTAAACCTTGCCGTAAGTTTGGTAGGAAGGTACCAAAGTAATCCCGACATGGAACACTGGACAGCAGTCAGGAATATCCTGAAGTACCTGAAAAGGACTAAGGATATGTTTCTCGTATATGGAGGTGACGAAGAGCTCATCATAAAGGGTTACGTCGACGCTAGCTTCGACACAGATCTGGATGACTCTAAGTCACAAACCGGATACATGTATATTTTGAATGGTGGGGCAGTAAGCTGGTGCAGTTGCAAGCAAAGCGTCGTGGCGGGATCTACATGTGAAGCGGAATACATGGCAGCCTCGGAGGCAGCGCATGAAGCAATCTGGGTGAAGGAGTTCATCACCGACCTAGGAGTCATACCCAATGCGTCGGGGCCGATCACACTCTTCTGCGACAACACTGGAGCTATTGCCCTTGCCAAGGAGCCCAAATTTCACAAGAAGACCATGCACATCAAGCGCCGCTTCAACTCCATTCGTGAAAATGTTCAAGATGGAGACATAGATATTTGCAAAGTGCATACGGATCTGAATGTCGCAGATCCGTTGACTAAACCTCTTCCGCGAGCAAAACATGATCAACACCAGAACTCTATGGGTGTTCGATTTATCACAATGTAACTAGATTATTGACTCTAGTGCAAGTGGGAGACTACTGGAAATATGCCCTAGAGGCAATAATAAAATGGTTATTATTATATTTCCTCGTTCATGATAATTGTCTTTTATTCATGCTATAATTGTGTTAGCCGGAAATCGTAATACATGTGTGAATACATAGACCACGACATGTCCCTTGTGAGCCTCTAGTTGACTAGCTCGTTGATCATTAGTCATGGTTTCCTGACTATGGACATTGGATGTCATTGATAACGGGATCACATCATTAGGAGAATGATGTGATGGACAAGACCCAATCCTAAGCATAGCACAAGATCGTGTAGTTCGTTTGCTAGATCTTTTCCAATGTCAAGTATCATTTCCTTAGACCATGAGATCGTGTAACTCCCGGATGCCGTAGGAGTGCTTTGGGTGTACCAAACATCACAACGTAACTGTGTGACTATAAAGGTACGCATATTACAGGTATCCCCGAAAGTATCTGTTGGGTTGACACGGATCGAGACTGGGATTTGTCACTCCATATGACAGAGAGGTATCTTTGGGCCCTCTCGGTAATGCATCATCATAATGAGCTCAATGTGACCAAGTGTATGGTCACGAGATCATGCATTACAGTACGAGTAAAGTGACTTGCCGGTAACGAGATTGAACGAGGTATTGAGATATCGACGATCGGATCTCGGGCAAGTAACGTACCGATTGACAAAGGGAATTGTATATGGGATTACTTGAATCCTCGACATCTTGGTTCATCCGATTAGATCATCGAGGAGCATGTGGGAGCCAACATGGGTATCCAGATCTCGCTGTTGGTTATTGACAGGAGAGTCGTCTCGGTCATGACTGCATGTCTCCCGAACCTGTAGGGTCTACACACTTAAGGTTCGTTGACGCTAGGGTTGTAGAGATATTAGTATGCGGTAACCCGAAAGTTGTTTGGTGTCCCGGATGAGATCCCGAACGTCATGAGGAGTTCCAGAAAGGTCCGGAGGTGAAGAATTTTATATAGGAAGTCTAGTTTCGGCCACTGGGAAAGTTTCGGGGGTCACTGGTATTGTACCGGGACCACCGGAAGGGTCCCGGGGGTCCACCGGGTGGGGCCACCTATCTCGGAGGGCCCCATGGGCGGAAGTGGGGAAGGGAACCAGCCCTGGTGGGCTGGTGCGCCCCCCTTGGGCCTCCCCTGCGCCTAGGGTTGGAAACCCTAGGGGTGGAGGGCGCCCCACTTGACTTGGGGGCCAAGTCCCCCCCTTGGCCGCCGCCCCCCAGGGCCCTATATAAAGAGGGGGGAGGGAGGGCTGCGCACCCCTGCTCCTGGCGCCTCCCTCTCCCTCCGTGACACCTCTCCCTCTTGCTGAGCTTGGCGAAGCCCTGCCGAGATCGCCGCTACTTCCACCACCATGCCGTCGTACTGCTGGATCTCCATCAACCTCTCCCTTCTCCTTTCTAGATCAAGAAGGAGGAGACATCTTCCCCGACCGTACGTGTGTTGAACGCGGAAGTGTCGTCCGTTCGGCACTAGGATCTTCGGTGATTTGGATCACGACGAGTACGACTCCCTCAACCCCGTTCTCTTGAACGCTTCCGCGCGTGATCTACAAGGGTATGTAGATGCACTCCTCTCTCTCGTTGCTAGTTGACTCCATAGATTGATCTTGGTGAAGCGTAGAAAGTTTTATTTTCTGCAACGTTTCCCAACACCAAAGAACCACCGACAGCTCATCGATCTACCGCCTTCAGCACTTCAATAGCTTATCAAACATTCTTGTCTTGAGGCCCCATAGCACTTCAGCGTTTGCCCTCTCAGCTTGTCCATTGCTTCTGGGATGTGCAACAGAGGCAAATGAGAGCTTGCTTCCAAGGGCATGAACATATTGCATGAAGGGGCGGCTCGTGAATTGGGTACCGTTGTCAGTGATGATCCGGCCAGGAACCCCAAAGCGACACACCAAATCTTTCAAAAACTTGATAGCTGACTGAGCAATCACCTTTCTCACGACAGCTACTTCCCGCCACTTTGTAAACTTGTCGATTGCAACGAACAAGAATTCAAAGCCCCCGACAGCTCGGGGGAAAGGGCCGAGGATATCTAGTCACCAGACCGAAATTGGCAATGACAAAGGGATTGTCTGAAGTGCTTGGGTAGGCAGATGGATATTCTTGGAATGGAACTGGCAGGATTCACACTTGGTGACTAGCTCAACCGCATCTTGGAGAGCAGTGGGCCAATAGAATCCTTGCCGGAATGCTTTCCCAACTAAAGCCCTTGATCCAATGTGGGAGCCGCACATTCCTTTGTGTATTTTTGCCAGCAATTCCTTTCCTTCTTCCTGGCAAATGCACTTCAATATCACACTGTTGGGCCTTCTTCTGTACAGAGTGTCATCGACAAACTAATACATACTGGCCCTTCGGGCTACTCTTTCCGCTTCTTCTTGCTCTTTGGGAAGTTCTCCAGTTTGGAGGAAATGGACTATGTGCCTTGCCCAAGTTGGAGCCTGAGGCTCGGCAACGAGGACTAGCGGCACCTCCTCATTCGTGGGGGCGCATCCCTCGACCACGGGGACCAATGGCCCGATAGGAGGGTGTAGCCCGACAATCGAAGGGGGGTTGTTTCCGACAGGGTCCCTACCAAGAACCCCGAAGGGTTCTACCGAGAGAGGCTTACCGGAGTCCAATTTCCTCCTCTTTCTGGCCATTGTTGTTGGGGATACGAAGGGTTGAGTAAGATGGAGAACAAAAGTTCTTGGTTCCACAGGCAGCTCTTGCACAATGCACTTTGAAAGATGATCAGCAATGTTGTTTTTCGCACAGGGCACATGCTCCATCTGCAATCCGTCAAAGCGCTCCTCCAATCTTCTCACTTCCTCGACGTATGCTTCCATCAATGGACTTTGGTAATCCTTGTTGACTTGTCTCACCACAAGCTGTGAATCTCCTCGAATGATCAACTTCTTAATTCCCAATTTCTGTGGCAATCCTGAGCCCAACAAGGAGCCCTTCATACTCTGTTGTATTGTTGGTCGCCTCCTCTCGGGGAAAATGCATCTAGACGACATACTTTAGGGGCTCCCTGGTGGGGGCAACGAGAAGCACGCCAGCCCCTGCACCTTGTAGGAGAAGACACCATCAAAATACATGATCCATTCCTGGGGTGATTCCTTGACGAGAATAACTATTTCCAGCACTTCCTCATCAAGGGTTGGCGTCCATTCTGCAATATACTCTGCCAATGCCCTGGTCTGAATCGTTGACGTGCTTTCAAACCTCAGGCCAAAGCTGGATACCTCTAGAGCCCATTCCACTATTCTGTCAGTAGCCTCTAAGTTTTGGAGTATCCTTTGCAATGAAAATCGTGTGACAACCACGATCTTATGGGCTTGGAAGTAGTGGCACAGTTTTCTAGAGGCCATGATGAGGCCAAAAATCAATTTTTGCACGCCAGAATACCTGGATCTAGCCCCCTACAGTTGGGAGCTGACAAGTATACTGGGCGTTGCACTACTTTCTTCCTTGCCGCATCCTTGGGGTGGCCTTCACTGTCGTGCTTCTCTTTGTGCTGATTCACATCTGACCTTGCCAGGCTAGTCTCTCTTTCTGCCCTTGGTGGGACGTCTGCTGAGGTTGATGTTTCCTCCACTTCCCACTGTGCCACCAATGCTGTACTTACCACCTGATTAATCGCTGCCAGATACAGCAGCAACGACTCTTGTGGCTTGGGTGCAACCAAAGTGGGCACAGAAGACAAGTAGGTTTTCAGATCTTGTAATGCTGCATTTGCTTCTGGGGTCCACTTCATAGGTCCTGCCTTCTTCAAAATTTTGAAGAATGGCAAGGCGCGCTCGGCAGACTTGGAGATGAATCTGCAAAGCACGGCAACGCATCCTGCCAGATGCCTCGCATCCTTTACTGTCTTGGGTGCCTGAATATGTTCGATGGTCTTGATCTTATCTGGGTTGGCCTCGATCCCGCGGTGGGACACAAAGAAGCCAAGTTGCTTGCCGGAGGGGACGCCAAACACACACTTCTTCGGGTTTAGCTCAAGTTGATCTTGCACAGATTGGCAAATGTCTCTTCCAAATCCTAGATGAGGGTCGATTTGTCCTTGGTCTTGACCACGATATCATTCATATAAGCTTCAATATTCTTGTGCAACTGTGGCTCAAAACCAATTTGGACTGCTCTTGCAAAATTGGATCCGGCACTCTTCAACCCGAAAGGCATGCGCACGAAGCATTATGTGCCACATGGGGTGATGAAGGAGGTCTTCTCTTCGTCTTCCTTGGACATGAATATCTGATGGTACCCTGAGTATGCATCCAGAAAGGAGAGCAAATCACACCCAGAAGTGGAATCCACAATCTGGTCAATGCGCGGCAAGGGGAATGTGTCCTTCGGGAATGCCTTGTTCAGATCCGTGAAATCTATGCACAACCGCCATTTCACATTAGCCTTGTGCACAACAACTGGGTTTGCTAACCATGTTGGATATAGTACTCCTCTGACCAAACCAGCTACCTCAAGTTTCCTGATCTCTTCAGCAATGAACTGCTGCCGCACCTTCTGCTTGACGGGTCAGGCATGTGGGCAGACAACAAGGTGGTGCTCGATTACCTCCCTGGAAACGACGGGGATATCAGATGGTTTCCAGGCAAACACATCGATATTCACCCACAGGAAGGCAACAAGCGCGCTTTCCTATTTGTCATCGAGGGTGACACTGATGGAAGATTAAAAAAAAGGAAAATTGCAGCGCGGCGCGCAGAGGCTGCAAGTATCTTGGGCGCTCCACTCACAAGGCCGGGGTTTGTATGCGGTTGACAAAGAACAGTGTGTGCGTACGCTGGTACTTCATGTTAGATTAGAAAAAGGACAGAAGGAGAGGGTCACGTGGAGACCTCAGGTGCTTGAAGACAAGAGAACAAATCAATTCTTTTGTCAAAATCAAAAGGAGCATTATACATTATCCAGCGCCAGTATCCGTGTTCATCCGGCAAAAAATACCAGGTGTTATTTTTCCAATGTATTTCATCAGTGCATATTAATTCATCCGAGCAAAATTACTCTGGCCTATAATATTTTTATGCAGGACGGCTATTAAAAGAAAAAGGGGTGGTATGATACCGCGGAGGCACGTTCGGCTATTCCGCGCAGCTTCACGGACACGTGTATCACGGTCCGGTTTACATCAACGCGCCGGCCGACTCGCCCGTCCGCACTACCTTGCAACTCCACGGACGACTCGCCCGTCCGCCCTCGCCGCCGGTTCATGCGTCCCCGCCGGTTTACAACACGGAGGGCAACTTGCTCGTCCGCACCGGTGTACAACACCGCGACCGATTCATCCGTTTGCTCGCATGGACGACTCATCCGTGATTGATTTCAGTTTCACTGTGGTGATCATCAACTCTGCGGTGGATATTTTTTGGCTAACATATCAGTTTTCCAATGCAGGACAAATTGTCTATTGCAAAAAGGGATTATTATATCGTTGAGCTATTGGATAACCCATGCCGGTTTATATCGCGATCCAGTCCGTATGAATTCGTCAGGACCGTGCGAATTACCCAATAAAGTGTGCATAGGCCGCCGTTCCCTGCAATCCGGTCTACATCAACATACGGCCGATTTACGCGTCTGCACCGGCTTACAATGTCGCGGCCGATTCATTTATCTGTGCTGCCTCTGAAGCCGCGGTCGTCTTTGGCGTTCGTCTCTCGCGGCCTAGTCTACATCAACACACCGGGCCGCACCTGTCTGCATGAGCTGTTTGAGCAAGTCACAACTTGGGTAGCCCGTTTTTCTTTCAACAAAATGGAAGCAAATTATCATTTATTATCAACCGCCGTCTGCACTGGATGGCTCAATGAGCAGGCGCACAAGTCGCCGCCACTACAGTTTGGTTAACTTCAAATCGCCAGTTGGAAGGAACCATTGGCCGAGTTGCTAATACGGCTCATACGGGATCATTTATAACCCGCCGTAGTCACCTCAACCTTCTGTGGATTCACATCGTGCTATCAACAATAATGCTATACATTTATGTCGGTTTATATCACGGTCAAATATGGAGAATCTCAAGCCAACTCTTCGAGTCACCTTGAGACTCGGGGGCTACAATGATATGACTCAGCAAAGATTGCCGGTTTGTCAGTGAAGTCAAGAGCCCCAGGACGCTGGAGGGAAAGATAACCCGGTCCCGGAAGCTACTACCATATGGATGAAAATTTAAGGGCCGTCAGAAAATTTCTGGTTCAAAATGAAGAATGCCGGTTTAATATCCGGTTCAATGGAAATCTGTTCTCCCACAAAGCTCTGAAGCACTCAAATCCGGTTTAACAATGTCCGGTTCAAAAAGGAATTAACTTCTCGCAAGTTCGAGTTTAAAGGCCGTCAGAAAATTTCCGGCTAAAAATGAAGATTTCGGTTTAAAATCCGGTTCAAGGGAAAGATGTCTCCCACAAAGCTTTGAAGCTCTCAATATCCGGTTTAACATCCGGTTCAAGAAGGATTTATCTCTTGCAAAAAGTTAAAGGGTGCCAAAGAGGACCTGTTGCCATGACGCGCGGTTCAAACATGGGTATCATGCCTTGTTGGTTTATCATATTATTGATCACTTGGGGGCTTGGTCGTATCCGAACCATCGTCACACCTCTTGATCGGCGCAATGCCACAATATCACTTGGGGGCTTTTTGGTCGTGTCCGAACCAATGCAACATCTTTTGATAGGCGAAAGCCACCAGATCATTTGGGGACATGGTCAAGTCTGAACCAGTCACGCCTCTTGATCGGCCTAAGGCCACAGAGTCATTTGGGGGCTTTGGTCGAACCCGAACCATCGTCACCCCTCTTGATCGGCATAATGCCAATGCGTCACTTGGGGACTTGTGGTCATGTCTGAACCATAGTCACGCCTCTTGATCGGCCTAAGGCCACTGAATCACTTGGGGGCTTGGTCGAACCTGAATCAATGCCATGCCTTTTGATCGGCATATATGCCACGGTTTCATTTGGGGACCTGGCTGACTTGAACCATCGCCACACCTATTGGGGGGCTTGGTCCTGTCCGACCATGGTAACACCATCTGATCAGCTCAGTAAAGCATCTTTCTTGCAAATGGTTTTATCATTGCCTTTTGCTTCAAGTATTTTTACATAACTTATTTTTGTTGTGATTTTTAAACCGACATTGTTAATCTGGTTTGATTTTATGTTACCATCTTATTATGGAGTAAACCGGTGTTCATTAACCCGGCTTGACTTTCAATTACAAGTTGTCAGTACATGACTAATTATGATCCGGTGATTATTAACCCGGTCTGGTTTCGACTATAAGTCGCCAGCATTATATATGGTTAATCCGGTGTTTATCTCAACCCGGTACGGTTTATCATAACCCGGCACAATATGGAAGGAGTTATCAGTACTCAAAATTTGGGTTATTACCTCTACTACAAAAAGTTGGTAAACCAACGATGTGATTCAATGTCACAGGTATGATATATTTCATATTTGATTATTATTAAGTGCAACCTTGGTTATAAACCTAGGTTATATGTTGGGCATTATGACCCGTCCGGCGGTAAACCGCCAGGACACTTTAAACTTGTTGTATGCAGAAACAGGTTGAATAAAGCATGATTATAAATCATCGGCGTTTATTAAACCGGCCTGGCTTTAAGACGATAAGTCGCTAGTCTATGATGAGAAATTGTCCGGTGTTTATTAAACCGGCCTGGCTTTGGACTATAAGTCGCCAGTATATATTTGGATTGCGCCATTGGAATCATGCGCTTATAAATCATTGGATTATATTATTCAAATAGCCAACATGGCTGGATTTTTATTATGGTTATTAATATTATGATTGAGGTTTTCAAAGTCGCTTTAGCGCAATGGATATGAATATGATTTATTCTGCAATGGAAGGAATAGTCCCAAGTCGCTGCAGGCTCACGACCCGGCACTTGGGGTCTACATTATTCAAGTTGAGATTATATCAAATATGCAAGTCTCATGTCGCTGCAAGCATGCACCATGATACTTGGGGGCTAATGCAAAGTCATTTTTATTGGCCTTATTGAAGACCCGACTCATCATATCATAATGAGCCGGCCCTTGGGGGCTACCAATTGCTCCTGCCAACAATTGAAGGTACAAAGCTTTTTATTCATTATATTGAAGGATCCACTGCTCAGTTGGTGAAGCACAAGGCTCTTAACCTTGTGGACGTGGATTCAAGTCCCATGATGGGGGTTACATCATATGATGTTATTTTCATTGAAGTATATATCAAGTCCCAGCTCAATATTATCTTACTGAGCCGGCCCTTGGGGGCTACACATCATTGCTCAAATCTACATGATTATACCTACAAAGTCCCTGCTCATTATTGCATAATGACCTGGCCCTTGGGGGCTACACTGATTGAAGTTTTTATAATCAATTACAAGTCCCAGGTGGCTGCGAGCATGATAACCCGGTACTTGGGGGCTACATATATGGAGTATTTAGTTTTTACTAGAGATGAACAACATGGATTTCTTCAAAGTGGCAGTAACAAGTCTCAAATCAACACTTTGTTCAGTTCAAGACTTGGGGGCTACAGGTAATATGGATATAAGGGAGAAATATCTTCTGATTTTCAGTTTAAGCAAACCAAATTGACCCGGCATCACCAATCATTATGACCCGGTGTCTGCAACAATCATAACCCGGCGTCATCAACAATCATGAACCGGCGTTGGCGACAATCATAACCCGGAATTATCACTTTTTATAACCCGACAATGGTGGTAATCATAAACCAGCAAGTTCTACATCTTCAAACCGGCTAAATATTAGATGAGTATTTCAAGACCAACATTTCTTAAGCCGGCGCTTTGGAAGCTGACTCAAGTGGACTATTCTTCACAATATTTTTTCTATAAGAAGCCAACATCAGCAATTTGAGTATGAAGCTGGTTATTGACCCGGATTTTCTAGAAGGAGGAAATGACAAGGATTTAAGGACGACCAGGTGCCGGTTTACAAGAATTCTTAACCCAGAGCATAATCTGTCAAATTTGTTCTTGTGTTTGTTGTACAGGATCAGTTTAACATGGATAAATCCAAGTTAAACTTGGGGGCTAATGTCGGGGATATACCCCGCGGTGTAAACCGGCCGAAAGTTAATCCGGCCGGACTTGGCGGTTTATTTGAGGTCCCGCTGGCACTTGGCGATATTCATCTGGTGACCCACCCAGACCTGGCGATTTAGCAGCAACCCGCCAGGATGTTGTAACTCACTGGTGACCCGGCAGACGGGTCAGAGGAGCGACAAGACCCGATGGTCCGTCTGGCGGTTCATGAAGGCCGGTTCAACTATTGTGGGCCGGTTTATGAGGAAAGCATAAGGACTATTCTCTTACAAAGGAAGCAAGACTAGGACTCCACTTGTAATAGAGCAATCCTAGTCCAACTAGGAATAGTCATGTAAACTGCCCCTTCAACATATATAAGGAGGGGCAGGGCTCCCCAAAGAGGGACAAGCGAGAAAGCAAGAAGCAATAATCTCTAGGGCTAGACACAACTAGAGGAGAGCCGGTTTACGGCGACTCCCAGGTGATGATAATGAGATCTAGCCTCAAACAGCATGTAGGGTTTTTACCGGATGATGTTTCCCGGGGCCCGAAGCTGTCTAAATCCTTGTCTTATGTTGCGTCTCTCGATTCCGCCCAACCCCTCTCAAGCTACCACATAGATGCGTTGGCCTCGTGACTAAGTCCTGAGAGTAAGGACATCTGCCGTGACAATTCCACGACAGATGGTAAAAGTGCCATTAGTACCTGCTAGTCCTGTCGAGACCTTTTTCACATGGGGTGCAGCAGCCTTTGTCCTCTTGCTATTGGAACTCTCCGGCTTGTCATCAATAGGTGCCGCCCACTCCGTAGAGGTACGCTTCCCAGTTTCCTTTCCGGCGTCCCTACTATCTTTCTTCTTTCCTTTGCTTTCCTTGGCGAGCACCGTGGCTTCGGCAGCCTCTGCCGCGACTGCGTCCCGGTACATCTTATCCACGCACATCATCGCGTCTTTCTTATCTGATGGAATGGAAATGATGCCCATCGGCCCTGGCATCTTCAAGGTGGTTTAGGCATAGTGGGATGCCACCATGAACTTGGACAGGGCCGGGCGCCCAAGGATTCCATTGTACAGAAGGGGGAGGTCGACCACATCAAACAAAATCTTCTCAGTTCGGTAGTTTAACTCTCCCAACAAATGTCACTAACAATGTAATCTTTCCCTTAGGACGACTCCTTTCGGGATTGACTCCTTGAAATGTGCCCATAGCCTTGAGCTCTTCCTCTGCTATCTGGAGCTTGCTGATAACTTGTGGGGAATCAGATTCAACCCAACCCCGCCATCAACCAACATCTTTGTGACCTTGAGGTTGCCAATTGTTGGTGAAACCAACAACGGCAAGCACCCTACCGAAGTGATGCAGTCAGGGTGATCCTCTTCATCGAATGTGATGGGCATGTGTGACCATTTGAGCGGTTTCCGTGAACCTGCCACTAGCTCCATGGAATTGACTTCACGTGCCCATTGTTTAAGTTGGCGGTGATAGGAGTGTTGGGGAACGTAGTAATTTCAAAAAAATTCCTACGCACACGCAAGATCATGGTGAAAGCGGAAGCGGAGAGGGGAGAGTGTTGTCCACGTACCCTCGAGAGGGGAGAGTGTTGTCCACGTACCCTCGTAGAGCGAAAGCGGAAGCGTTAGCACAACGCGGTTGATGTAGTCGTACGTCTTCACGGCCCGACTGATCAAGCAGCGAAAGCACGGCACCTCCGAGTTCTTGCACACGTTCAGCTCGATGACGTCCCTCGAACTCCGATCCAGCCGAGCGTTGAGGGAGAGTTCCGTCGGCACGACGGCATTGTGATGATGATGATGTTCTACCGACGCAGGGCTTTGCCTAAGCACTGCTACGATATTATCAAGGAGGACTATGGTGGAGGGGGGCACTGCACACGGCTAAGAGATCAATGATCAATTGTTGCTGTATCTAGAGGTGCCCCCCTGCCCCCGTATATAAAGGAGCAAGGGGGAAGCGGCCGGTCTAGGAGGAGGGCGCGCCAAGGGGGGGGTCCTACTCCCACCGGGAGTAGGACTCCTCCTTTCCTTGTTGGAGTAGAAGAAGGGAAGAGAGAAGGAGAAGGAAAGAAGGGGGCGGCCCCCTCCCTAGTCCAATTCGGACTAGACCATGGGGAGGGGTGCGTCCACCCTTTGGGGCCTTTCTCTCCTTTCCCGTATGGCCCATTAAGGCCCAATACGAATTTCCGTAACTCTCCGGTACTCTGGAAAATAACCGAATCACTCGGAACCTTTCCGAAGTCCGAATATAGTCGTCCAATATATCGATCTTTACATCTCGACCATTTCGAGACTCCTCGTCATGTCCTCAACACTTGATCGGTTGGGCCGTGCTTTCGGTGCTTGATCGGTCGGAGTACTCGCCATTGTTCCGAAGAACGGAGTTTTAGTCATCTTGCCCAAAAGGCACGGTTCGCAAGCATCAAATGATTCATAACCAAGTGATTCCGAAAATCCATCTTTATGGAGTTTCTTCATGCGCTTTACACTGATATGACCCAAACGGCAGTGCCACAAATAAGTTGCACTATCATTATCAACTTTGCATCTTTTGTCATCAATATTATGAATATGTGTATCACTACGATCGAGATCCAACAAACTATTTTCATTGGGTGTATGACCATCGAAGGTTTTATTCATGTAAACAGAACAACAATTATTCTCTGACTTCAAATGAATAACCGCATTGCAATAAACATGATCAAATCATATTCATGCTCAACGCAAATGCAAAATAACATTTATTTAGGTTCTACACTAATCTCAAAAGTGTAGGAAGAGTGTGATGATGATCATATCAATCTTGGAACTACTTCCAACACACATCGTCACTTCACCCTCAACTAGTCTCTGTTTATTCTGTAACTCCTGTTTCGAGTTACTAATATTTAGCAACCGGACAAGTATCAAATACTCATGGGCTACTATAAACACTAGTAAAGTACACATCAATAACCTGTATATCAAATATACCCTTGTTCACTTTGCCATCCTACTTATCCACCAAATATTCAGGGTATTTCCGCTTCCAGTGACCATTTCCTTTGCAGTAGAAGCACTCAGTTTCAGGCTTTGGTCCAGCTTTGGGCTTCTTCACGGGAGTGACAACTTGCTTGCCATTCTACTTGAAGTTCCCTTTCTTTCCCTTTGCCCTTTTCTTGAAACTAGTGATCTTGTCAACCATCAACACTTGATGCTCTTTCTTGATTTCTACCTTCGCCGATTTCAACATCATGAAGAGCTCGGGAATCGTTTTCGTCATCCCTTGCATACTATAGTTCATCACGAAGTTCTAGTAACTTGGTGATGGTGACTAGAGAACTCTGACAATCACTATCTTATCTGGAAGATTAACTCCCACTTGATTCAAGCGATTGTAGTACCCAGACAATCTGAGCACATGCTTACTATTTGAGCGACTCTCCTCCATCTTTTAGCTACAGAACTTGTTGGAGACTTCATATCTCTCAATCCGGGCATTTGCTTGAAATATTAACTTCAACTCCTAGAACATCTCATATGCCCCATGACGTTCAAAACGTCGTTGAAGTCCCGGTTCTAAGCCGTAAAGCATTGTGCACTAAACTATTAAGTAGTCATCATATTGAGCTTGTCAAACGTTCATAACGTCTACATCTGCTCCTGCAATAGGTCTATCACCTAGAGGTGCGTCAACGACGTAATTCTTCTGTGCAGCAATGAGGATAAACCTCAGATCACGGACCCAATCCGCATCATTGCTACTATCATCTTTCAACTTAGTTTTTCTCTAGGAACACATATAAAACATAGGGAAGCAACAACGTGAGCTATTGATCTACAACATAATTTGCAAAATACTATCTGGACTAAGTTCATGATAAATTAAAGTTCAATTTAATCATATTACTTTAGAACTCCCACTTAGATAGACATCCCTCTAATCATCTAAGTGATCATGTGATCCAAATCAACTAAACCATGTCCGATCATCACGTGAGATGGAGTAGCTTTCAATGGTGAACATCACTATGTTGATCATATCTACTATATGATTCACGCTCGACCTTTCGGTCTCCAGTGTTCTGAGGCCATATCTGTATATGCTAGGCCGTCAAATTTAACCTGAGTATTCCGCTTGTGCAACTGTTTTGCACCCGTTGTATTTGAACGTAGAGCCTCTCACACCCGATCATCACGTGGTGTCTCAGCACGAAGAACTTTCGCAACGGTGCATACTCAGGGAGAACTTATACCTTGAAATTTAGTAAGGGATCATCTTATAAAGCTACCACCGAACTAAGCAAAATAAGATGTATAAAAGATAAACATCACATGCAATCAAAAAAATGTGACTTGATATGGCCATGATCATCTTGCGCCTTTGATCTCCATCTCCAAAGTACTATCATGATCTCTATCGTCACCGACATGACACCATGATCTCCATCATCTTGATCTTTTATCAATGTGTTGTCACATGGTCGTCTCACCAGCTATTACTTTTGCAACTATTGCCATCGCATAGCGATAAACTAAAGCAATTACATGGCACTTGCATCTTATGCAAATAAAGAGACAACCATAAGGCTTATGCCAGTTGCCGATAACTTCAACAAAACATGATCATCTCATACAACAACTTATATTTCATCACGTCTTGACCATATCACATCACAACAAGCCATGCAAAAACAAGTTAGACGTCCTCTACTTTGTTGTTGCAAGTTTTACGTGGCTGCTACGGGCTTAACAAGAACCGTTCTTACCTATGCATCAAAACCACAACGATAGTTCGTCAAGTTAGTGCTATTTTAACCTTCTCAAGGACCGGGCGTAGCCACACTCGGTTCAACTAATGTTGGAGAAACTGACACCCACCAGCCACCTATGTGCAAAGCACGTCCGTAGAACCAGTCTCACGTAAGCGTACACGTAATGTCGGTTCGGGCCGCTTCATCCAACAATACTGCCGAACCAAAGTATGACATGCTGGTAAGCAATATGACTTGTATCGCCCACAACTCATTTGTGTTCTACTCGTGCATATAAAATCTACGCATAAAACCTGGCTCGGATGCCACTGTTGGGGAATGTAGTAATTTCAAAAAAATTCCTACGCACACGCAACATCATGGTGATGCATAGCAACAAGAGGGGAGAGTGTTGTCCACGTACCCTCGTAGACCGAAAGTGGAAGCGTTAGCACAACGCAGTTGATGTAGTCGTACGTCTTCACGGCCCGACCGATCAAGCACCGAAAGCACGACACCTCTGAGTTCTTGCACACGTTCAGCTCGATGACGTCCCTCGAACTCCGATCTAGCCAAGTGTCGAGGGATAGTTCCGTCAGCACGACGGCATGGTGACGATGATGATGTTCTACCGACGCAGGGCTTCGCCTAAGCACTACTACGATATTATCGAGGAGGACTATGGTGAAGGGGGGCACCGCACATGGGTAAGAGATTAATGATCAATTGTTGTTGTGTCTATAGGTGCCCCCCTGCCCCCGTATATAAAGGAGCAAGGGGGGAAGCGGCCAGCCTAGGAGGAGGGCGCGCCAAGGGGGGAGTCCTACTCCCACCACGAGTAGGACTCCTCCTTTCCTTGTTGGAGTAGAAGAAGGGAAGAGAGAAAGAGAAGGAAGGAAGCGGGCACCCCCCCTCCCTAGTCCAATTCGGACTAGACCATGGGGAGGGGTGCGGCCACCCTTTGGGGCCTTTCTCTCGTTTCCCGTATGGCCCATTAAGGTCCAATACGAATTCCCGTAACTCTCTGGTACTCCAAAAAATACCCGAATCACTCGGAACCTTTCCGAAGTCCGAATATAGTCGTCCAATATATCAATCTTTACGTCTCGACCATTTCGAGACTCCTCGTCATGTCCCCGATCTCATCCGGGACTCCAAACTCCTTCGGTACATCAAAACACATAAACTCATAATATAACCATCATCGAACTTTAAGCGTGCGGACCCTACGGGTTCGAGAACTATGTAGACATGACCGAGACACGTCTCCGGTCAATAACCAATAGTAGAACCTGGATGCTCATATTGGCTCCCACATATTCTACGAAGATCTTTATCGGTCAAACCGCATAAGAACATACGTTGTTCCCTCTGTCATCGGTATGTTACTTGCTCGAGATTCGATCGTCGGTATCTCAATGCCTAGTTCAATCTCGTTACTGGCAAGTCTCTTTACTCATCTCGTAATACATCATCCTGTAACTAACTCATTAGTCACAATGCTTGCAAGGCTTATAGTGATGTGCATTACCGAGTGGGCCCAGAGATACCTATCCGACAATCGGAGTGACAAATCCTTATCTCGAAATACGCCAACCCAACAAGTACCTTCGGAGACACCTGTAGAGCACCTTTATAATCACCCAGTTACGTTGTGATGTTTGGTAGCACACAAAGTGTTCCTCCGGTAAATGGGAGTTGCATAATCTCATAGTTATAGGAACATGTATAAGTCATGAAGAAAGCAATAGCAACATACTAAACGATCAAGTGCTAAGCTAACGGAATGGGTCAAGTCAATCACATCATTCTCCTAATGATGTGATCCCATTAATCAAATGACAACTCATGTCTATGGTTAGGAAACTTAACCATCTTTGATTAACGAGCTAGTCAAGTAGAGGCATACTAGTGACACTATGTTTGTCTATGTATTCACACATGTATTATGTTTTCGGTTAATACAATTCTAGCATGAATAATAAACATTTATCATGAAATAAGGAAATAAATAATAACTTTATGATTGCCTCTAGGGCATATTTCCTTCAAGGAGTGCAAAGATGCACTCCCGTCAAAGCACGGGGCGTTAGTGGCTTTCTGGAATTCCTGCTCACTGGTTTCCTCTTCATCCCCTCTGTCACTTTCATCACTGTAATCTCCCTTCACTCGGCCCTTGGCGGGTTTCCCTTGGTTCCGAGGAGCCTTGCCGGGGCGATTTGCTTCATCGCCCCGGTTCTTTCCACCAGTGCTGTTATGACCTTTTTGCTTATCACGCTTCTCATACTCAACCCTCTGCTTCTTGACGAGCTGCTCAACCTGATGAAACTCCTGGAGATCGTGGCCCTTGGTCTGATGAATCTTGTAGTAAGGTCCACCACCTTTCCCAGCCCTTTCGACAGCCGCAGCCTCCCGGCAGTCAGCGCACGCAGCAGCTTCCTTGCCGGGGGCTTCGGCTTTAGCCTTCTTGCCGGTACTAGGTGTGCCTGATCCCAGAACTGTCAACACTGCCTTATCCTTACGCTTCTTGTTGCGCTTCCTCTGATTGGTGGACTCATCGTCATCCTGTGAGTCGATGTCGACACAATCTTCCTCTCCAGGAAGATTCCTTCCCTCTTCCACCAGAGCAAACTTGTCCACCAAGGTATACAGCTCCTTCACAGTCTTGGGCAACCGAACATTCATCTTGGAACGTATCCTTCGGTTGCGCACATTGCATTGGAAGGAAACTATCACAACTGCTGGGTGGATATCTGGAATATTTCTATGGACTCTGCTGAATCTTTGTAAGTAATTCCACAGAGTCTCTCCTTCTTTCTGCTGGAGAAGCTGCAAATCGCTGGGCCGTCCTGGTTCTTGGTGACTGCTCGTGAAGGTGCCAATGTACTCATGGCACAGGTCATCCCAGGTCGCAATGGAGTTCTCTGGCAGTTGCATCAGCTAAGACCTCACATTTGACTTGAGTGCCAAATGGAAGTAGTTGGTGAATACCTTCTCATCTCTTCTCCCGGCAGCCTGAACAACGATAGTGTGGATGCTCAAGAACTTTGCCGGGTTCAATCTCCCATCATACTTCTCTGGTATCTCTGGCTTGAACGTGCGAGCGGACGGCCAACGGACTTGCCGTAGCTCACGGGTGAAGGCAGGGCACCCGACCTCGAAAGGTAGGCATCTGCCATTTCCGAGCGCGGGCTCGTCGACGTCGGGGTCATCACACCAATTGGGCTGGCAGTGGTTGTCGCGGTGCCGGTCGACGTTGGCGCGCGCGCCTTCCCTCCACCTGTCCTCCGGGGCTCGCCGTTGTCCTTGACATGCTTGAGGGTTGGAGGAGGCCATCAAGACGTCATCGAGCTCTTGTTTACGTGGCTCCTGCACTACTTGCCAAGGTGGGAACTGCACCGTGGGGGCGCCGCCTTCCGTACGACCTTCAACAAGAGTCGTTACCGTCGTCTAGGGAGGTTGTGGCGTGCCAGCTCGATGTGGTCCTCCCTCCTTGGTGAAACCAATCAGACTTTGAATGGTGGCACGCCACTCATCCATCTGATCGGCTGCCGGTGGAAATGTCAACAGCAGTTGGGCCCGCACCATGGCCTCTGAGGCAGTGCTCGGCATAGGTGATGATGACGTAGACCGCAACGTCGCTCGGCTCCTGATGGTGCCGGTGGCGACCGTGTTGTGCCCTAACTGTTGCGAACCAGCTACTGGGATGGCATGGTGACGCAGTGGAGGGGCTTGAGGGCCAACGGCCCCGTTGGGAACAGTGGTCGGGTCTGCCCGTTCCAGGGGTGGCGTGTGCCCTGCAGCCGGGCCCGAGGCGGGAGTGGCTGGAGGGTTGCGATTCGCCCCAGAATGTGCACCACCACTGCGGCTGTGCCCTTCAGCGAGGAGAGGGGGTGCAGACAAAATAATCCCCCCATCCGTACCTCGAGGAGCGTGGCCGCTTGGATGTTGCTGAGGTTGTCCTTCCCTGGTGCCACCCGCTTCTGCTTCGGCCACGAGAGCGGTGGTGCCAGTGCCGCCTGCGCCGACCACATCTCCCATAGTGTCCACATCCTCGCTCGTCCCCGCATTTCCCGCGATGTTAGCGGTCGCGGGCGGTGGGGCCCTTGAGGTGGATGGGTGATTCGCAGCTCCGGGCTTCTTCTTAGGCGCCATAGTCGATGACTCCGTCGATGATGAAAATGGAGATGAAGATGACACGGTACCGACGCTCTCAGGTTCACGCAAGTGACCCTCCTACCCGGCGCGCCAAAGATGTCGTGGGGAACCACAGCCACCTATGGGGCTAGGAGCCCCTTTTGGTTCGGGCGGGGGATGGACACGTTGCGCAAAGAGCATAGAAGCGTAGTGTAGCGCAACAGGGATCACACGGGCACTTTTTACCCAGGTTCAGGCTGCCACGAGGCGTAAAACCCTACTCCTGCTTTGGTGGATTGATGGTGGAAAAGGTGGTGGTGGTCGCAACACACTTGCCACGCAGGGTTGCCTCAAGGTGAAGTGGCTACATGCATATGAATATGCGAGGGGCCGTGCTTGCCAACCTCGCGAACCCTTTCTACGGTTTCCATGGGCCTCCTTTTATAGGTTAAGGGGTCACCACAGTGGCAAATTAGTCTTTACATACTAACTAGATAGCAAACAGTGCTATCATACCTAACTCTGCAGGCTGACAGGGCGCATTAAATGCGCCATCGAGTGTCACATCACAACGTGCCCGACAGCCCCTGCCAGGCTGTTTTGCCAGCTTTGCGCCTGTTCGCTTGACACGTCTCAGGACGGGTGTCATATGGAGGTGCTTGTTGTAGGAAATGGCTGCCATTTGGTGAAAATTAGCCATTTAGTCATCTTGGGGCTTGACACCGCACTGATCTATGACTTGCATCACTTGTGAGGTGGAGCGGTGGAGTAGCTTGCCTCCGCAAACCCTGGCAGGGCCTGCCGGGACGATCTGGAAGTATGCTTTCGGGGCAAACCCAACCTTGCCAGGCTTGCCTGCCCGCCAAGGGAGGTTCTTTCCTTCACGGTATCTTGCTTCTCTAGCTCACCTTGATCTTCTTTATCTGCACTTGGACCCTTTGATGAATTGGTCCTTCTTGCTTGGTTCAATCTTGGTGTTGTAATCTTTGTCCTTGGGCCTGTGCATGGTCTGGGCAACGGACCCAGGGTTTGTTGCACCGACACAACCACCAATGATCAGATTCTAAGTTTTCACCCTGAAGAACAAGTCCGAGCAATGCCTTCACCAAGTTCAGGACGCAAAAACATTGTCATTGCGAGGTATGACCAACTCGGGTCAGGCCTAAGTTTTTCGCCTCAGAGGTCGAGACAGGGTACTTGAGAAGTACAGCCAAACTGAAGTCAATCATAGTAGTTGTCGCAACCACTTTTCCACGATCCCAGAAGCTACAGGGTTGGGCTAGAAACCACCATGCTGCTGCACCACCATACCATCTGTGTTAGCCATCATCCATAGATCGCATGGCAATGTTAAAGACAAAATGTCCGGAGTGAAAGTAGCCAAAACCCACAGTGAAGCCTTCCAACTACATCCTGCAACCTCGCTAGTACGAGCCATTGATCGGTGTCCATATCTGAAGGAGAAATCCTCCCAAATCAAACAACTGGCTGAAAGTGTTGGGGAACATAGTAATTTCAAAAAAATTCCTACGCACATGCAAGATCATGGTGATGCATAGCAACGAGAGGGGAGAGTGTGTCCACGTACCCTCGTAAACCGAAAGCGGAAGCGTAATGACAACGCGGTTGATGTAGTCGCACGTCTTCATGATCCGACCGATCCAAGTACCGAACGTACAGCACCTCCGAGTTCAGCACACGTTCAGCTCGATGACGATCCTCGGACTCCGATCCAGCAGGGTGTCGGGGATAAGTCCCGTCAGCACGACGGCGTGGTGATGATGATGATGTTCTACCGACGCAGGGCTTCGCCTAAGCACCGCAACGATATGACCAAGGTGGAATATGGTGGAGGGGGGCACCGCACACGGCTAAGGAACAATCACGAAGATTAACTTGTATGTCATGGGGTGTCCCCCTGCCCCCGTATATGAAGGAGCAAGGGGGAGGGGGCCGGCCAAGGGGAGGCGGGCCCAAGGGGGAGAATCCTACTCCAAGTAGGATTCCCCCCTCTTTCCTAGTCCAAGTAGGAGAGGGGAAGGAAGGGAAGGAGAAGGAGAAGGAAGGAGAGGGAGGAAAAGGAGGAAAGGGGGGCCGGCCCCCTAGTCCAATTCGGTTTGGGATAGGGGGGACGCGCGCCCTACCTCCTCTCTTCCACCAACCACTTGGCGCATGAGGCCCATTGCTTCTTCCTCGTATTCCCGTAACTCCCAGGTACCCCCGAAAATACCCGAATCACTCGGAACCCTTCCGATGTCCGAATATAGTCGTCCAATATATCGATCTTTACATCTCGACCATTTCGAGACTCCTCGTCATGTCCCCGATCTCATCCGGGACTCCGAACTCCTTCGGTACATCAAAACTCATACACTCATAATATAACTGTCATCGAAACCTTAAGCGTGCGGACCCTACGGGTTTGAGAACTATGTAGACATGACCTAGAACTATTCTCGGTCAATAACCAATAGCGGAACCTGGATGCTCATATTGGCTCCTACATATTGTACGAAGATCTTTATCGGTCAAACCGCATAACAACATACGTTGTTCCCTTTGTCATCGGCATGTTACTTGCCTGAGATTCGATCGTCGGTATCCAATACCTAGTTCAATCTCGTTACCGGCAAGTCTCTTTACTCGTTATGTAATGCATCATTCTGCAACTAACTCATTAGTCACATTGTTTGCAAGGCTTATAGTGATTTGCATTACCGAGTTGGCCCAGAGATACCTCTCCGACAATTGGAGTGACAAATCCTAATCTCGAAATACGCCAAACCAATATGTACCTTCGGAGACACCTGTAGAGCTCCTTTATAATCACTCAGTTACGTTGTGACGTTTGGTAGCACACAAAATGTTCTTCCGGTAAACGGGAGTTGCATAATCTCATAGTCATAGGAACATGTATAAGTCATGAAGAAAGCAATAGCAACATACTAAACGATCAAGTGCTAAGCTAACGGAATGGGTCAAGTCAATCACATCATTATCCTAATGATGTGATCCCGTTAATCAAATGACAACTCTTTTGTCCATGGCTAGGAAACATAACCATCTTTGATAAACGAGCTAGTCAAGTAGAGGAATACTATTGACACTATGTTTGTCTATGTATTCACACATGTATTATATTTCCGGTTAATACAATTCTAGCATGAATAATAAACATTTATCATGAAATAAGGAAATAAATAATAACTTTATTATTGCCTCTAGGGCATATGTCTTCAGTCTCCCACTTGCACTAGAGTCAATAATCTAGTTCACAGCGCCATCAATATTCATATCTGTATATGATTAACACACATAGTTCACATCGTCATGTGACTAACACCCAAAGGGTTTACTAGAGTCAATAATCTAGTTCACATCGCTATGTGATTAACACCCAAAGAGTACTAAGGTGTGATCATGTTTTGCTCGTGAGAGAAGCTTAGTCAACGGGTCTGTCACATTTAGAGCCGTATTTATTTTGCAAATATTCTATGTCGACAATGCTCTGCACAGAGCTACTCTAGCTGATTGCTCCCACTTTCAATATGTATCCAGATTAAGACTTAGAGTCATCTGGATCAATGTCAAAACTTGTTGGAAATATGCCCTAGAGGCAATAATAAAAGCATTATTATTATATTTCTTTGTTCATGATAATTGTCTTTATTCATGCTATAATTGTGTTATCCGGAAATCGTAATACATGTGTGAATAATAGACACCAACATGTCCCTAGTAAGCCTCTAGTTGACTAGCTCGTTGATCAATAGATAGTCATGGTTTCCTGGCTATGGACATTGGATGTCATTGATAACGGGATCACATCATTAGGATAATGATGTGATGGACAAGACCCAATCTTAAGCATAGCGTGAGATCGTGTAGTTCGTTTGCTAGAGCTTTTCTAATGTCAAGTATCTTTTCCTTTGACCATGAGATCGTGTAACTCCCGGATACCGTAGGAGTGCTTTGGGTGTATCAAACGTCACAACGTAACTGGGTGACTATAAAGGTGCATTACAGGTATCTCCGAAAGTGTCTGTTGGGTTGACACGGATCGAGACTGGGATTTGTCACTCCGTATGACGGAGAGATATCACTGGGCCCACTCGGTAATGCATCATCATAATGAGCTCAAAGTGACCAAGTGTCTGGTCACGGGATCATGCATTACGGTACGAGTAAAGTGACTTGCCGGTAACGAGATTGAACGAGGTATTGGGATACCGACGATCGAATCTCGGGCAAGTAACATATCGATTGACAAAGGGAATTGCATACGGGGTTGATTAAATCCTCGACATCGTGGTTCATCCAATGAGATCATCGTGGAGCATGTGGGAGCCAACATGGGTATCCAGATCCCGCTGTTGGTTATTGACCGGAGAGCGATCTCGGTCATGTCTACATGTCTCCCGAACCCGTAGGGTCTACACACTTAAGATTCGGTTACGCTAGGGTTGTAGGGATATGTATATGAAATAACCCGAATGTTGTTCGGAGTCCCGGATGAGATCCCGGACGTCATGAGGAGTTCCGGAATGGTCCACAGGTAAAGATTTATATATGGGAAGTCCTGTTTCGGGCATCGGGACAAGTTTCGGGGTTATCGGTATTGTACTGGGACCACCGGAAGGGTCCCGGGGGTCCACCGGGTGGGGCCACCTGTCCCTGGGGCCACATGGGCTGTAGGGGGTGCGCCTTGGCCTACATGGGCCAAGGGCACCAGCCCCACATAGGCCCATGCGACTAGGGTTTGATGGGGGGAAGAGTCCTAGGAGGGGAAGGCACCTCCTAGGTGCCTTGGGGGGGAGGGAAACCCCCCTTGGCCGCCGCCCCCCTAGGAGATTGGATCTCCTAGGGCCGGCCACCCCCCCTTGTCCCTCCTATATATAGTGGGGGAGAGGAGGGACTTCATACCTTGGCCTTTGGTTGCCTCCTTCTCCCTCTCCAACACCTCCTCCCTCTCCATAGTGCTTAGCGAAGCTCTAGTGGAGTACTGCAGCTCCATCAACACCACGCCGTCGTGCTGCTGCTGGTGCCATCTCCCTCAACCTCTCCTCCCTCCCTTGCTGGATCAAGAAGGAGGAGACGTGGCTGTTCCGTACGTGTGTTGAACGCGGAGGTGCCGTCCGTTCGATGCTAGGATCTCCGGTGATTTGGATCACGTCGTGTTCGACTACATCATCACCATTCTTTGAACGCTTCCGCTCGCGATCTACAAGGTATGTAGATGCATCTAATCACTCGTTGCTAGATGAACTCATAGATGGATCTTGGTGAAACCGTAGGAAAATTTTTGTTTTCTGCAACATTCCCCAACAGTGGCATCATGAGCTAGGTCTATGCGTAGTTCTCTTGCACGAGTAGAACACAATTTGTTGTGGGAGTAGATTTGTCAACTTTCTTGCCGCTACTAGTCTTATCTTGCTTCAGCGGTATTGTGGGATGAAGCGGCCCGGACCAACCTTACACGTACGCTTACGTGAGACCGGTTCCACCGACTAACATGCACAAGTTGCATAAGGTGGCTGGCGGGTGTCTGTCTCTCCTACTTTAGTTGAAGCGGATTCGATGAAAAGGGTCCTTATGAAGGGTAAATAGAAGTTGACAAATCACGTTGTGGCTTTCACGTAGGTAAGAAAACGTTCTTGCTAGAACCCTACTTCAGCCACATAAAACTTGCAAACAACAATTAGAGGACGTCTAACTTGTTTTTGCAGCAAGTGCTTTGTGATATGATATGGCCAAAGTTGTGATGAATGATGAATGATCTATATGTCATGTATGAGATGTTCATGCTATTGTAATAGGAATCACAACTTGCATGTCGATGAGTATGACAACCGGCAGGAGCCATAGGAGTTGTCTTTATTTTTGTATGACCTGCGTGTCATTGAAGAACGCCATGTAAACTACTTTACTTTATTACTAAACGCGTTAGTCATAGAAGTAGAAGTAGTCGTTGGCGTGACAACTTCATGAAGACACGATGATGGAGATCATGATGATGGAGATCATGGTGTCATGCCGGTGACAAGATGATCATGGAGCCCCGAAGATGAAGATCAAAGGAGCTATATGATATTGGCCATATCATGTCACTACTTTATATAATTGCATGTGATGTTTATTATGTTTTATGCATCTTGTTTACTTAGGATGACGGTAGTAAATAAGATGATCCCTTACAAAATTTCAAGAAGTGTTCTCCCCTAACTGTGCACCGTTGCTACAGTTCATCGTTTCGAAGCACCACGTGATGATCGGGTGTGATAGATTCTTACGTTCACATACAACGGGTGTAAGACAGTTTTACACAGCGAAAACACTTAGGGTTAACTTGACAAGCCTAGCATGTACAGACATGGCCTCGGAACACGGAGACCGAAAGGTCGAACACGAGTCGTATGGAAGATACGATCAACATGAGAATGTTCACCGACGATGACTAGTCCGTCTCACGTGATGATCGGACACGGCCTAGTCGACTCGGATCGTGTAACACTTAGATGACCAAAGGGATGTCAAATCTGAGTGGGAGTTCATTATAATTTGATTAGATGAACTTAATTATCATGAACTTAGTCTAAATATTTTACAATATGTCTTGTAGATCAAATGGCCAACGTAGTCCTCAACTTCAACGCGTTCCTAGAGAAAACTAAGCTGAAAGACGATGGCAGCAACTACACGGACTGGGTCCGGAACCTGAGGATCATCCTCATAGCTGCCAAGAAAGATTATGTCCTACAAGCACCGCTGGGTGACGCACCTGTTCTCCCTGCAGAACAAGACGTTATGAACGCTTGGCAGGCACGTTCCGATGACTACTCCCTCGTTCAGTACGGCATGCTTTACAGCCTAGAGCCGGGGCTTCAAAAGCGTTTTGAGAGACATGGAGCATATGAGATGTTCGAAGAGCTGAAAATGGTTTTCCAAGCTCATGCCCGGGTCGAGAGATATGAAGTCTCCGACAAATTCTTCAGCTGTAAGATGGAGGAAAATAGTTCTGTCAGTGAGCACATACTCACTATATCAGGGTTACATAACCGCTTGACTCAGCTGGGAGTTAATCTCCCGGATGATGCGACCATTGACAGAATCCTCCAGTCGCTTCCACCAAGCTACAAGATCTTTGTGATGAACTTCAATATGCAGGGGATGGAAAAGACCATTCCTGAAGTATTTGCTATGCTGAAATCAGCAGAGGTAGAAGTCAAGAAGGAACATCAAGTGTTGATGGTCAATAAAACCACTAAGTTCAAGAAGGGCAAGGGTAAAAAGAACTTCAAGAAGGACGGCAAGGTAGTTGCCGCGCCCAGCAAGCAAGCTGCCGGGAAGAAGCCAAAGAATGGACCCAAGCCCGAGACTGAGTGCTTTTATTGCAAGGAAAGTGGTCACTAGAAGCAGAACTGCCCCAAATACTTAGCGGACAAGAAGGCCGGCAAAACCAAAGGTATATTTGATATACATGTAATTGATGTGTACCTTACCAGTAATCGTAGTAACTCCTGGGTATTTGATACCGGTGTCGTTGCTCATATTTGTAACACACAGCAGGAGCTGCGGAATAAACGGAGACTGGCGAAGGACGAGGTGACGATGCGCGTCGGGAATGGTTCCAAGGTCGATGTGATCGCCGTCGGCACGCTACCTCTACATTTACCTACGGGATTAGTTTTGAACCTCAATAATTGTTATTTTGTGCCAAGTTTGAGCATAAACATTGTATCAGGATCTCATTTAATTCGAGATGGCTACTCATTTAAATCCGAGAATAATGGTTGTTCTATTTATATGAGAGATATGTTTTATGGTCATGCTCCGATGGTGAATGGTTTATTCTTTATGAATCTCGAGCGTAATGCTACACATATTCATAGTGTAAGTACCAAAAGATGTAAGATTGATAGTGATAGTCCCACATACTTGTGGCACTGCCGCCTTGGTCACATAGGTGTCAAACGCATGAAGAAGCTCCATGCTGATGGACTTTTAGAGTCTCTTGATTACGAATCATTTGACACGTGCGAACCATGCCTCATGGGTAAAATGACCAAGACTCCATTCTCAGGAACAATGGAGCAAGCAACCAACTTATTGGAAATCATACATACTGATGTGTGCGGTCCAATGAGTGTTGAGGCTCGCGGTGGCTATCGTTATGTTCTCACCCTCACTGATGACTTGAGTAGATATGGGTATGTCTACTTAATGAAACACAAGTCTGAGACCTTTGAAAAGTTCAAGGAATTTCAGAGTGAAGTTGAGAATCAACGTGACAGGAAAATCAAGTTTCTACGATCAGATCATGGAGGAGAATACTTGAGTCACGAGTTTGGTACACACTTAAGAAAATGTGGAATAGTTTCACAACTCACGCCGCCTGGAACACCTCAGCGTAATGGTGTGTCCGAACGTCGTAATCGCACTCTATTAGATATGGTGCGATCTATGATGTCTCTTGCCGATTTACCACTATCCTTTTGGGGCTATGCTTTAGAGACTGCCGCATTCACTTTAAATAGGGCATCGTCGAAATCCGTTGAGACGACACCGTATGAATTATGGTTTGGGAAGAAACCTAAGCTGTCATTTCTAAAAGTTTGGGGATGCGATGCTTATGTCAGGAAACTTCAACCTGAAAAGCTCGAACCCAAATCAGAAAAATGCGTCTTCATAGGATACCCTAAAGAAACTATTGGGTATATCTTCTACCTCAGATCCGAAGGCAAGATCTTTGTTGCCAAGAATGGGTCCTTTCTGGAGAAAGAGTTTCTCTCGAAAGAAGTAAGTGGGAGGAAAGTAGAGCTTGATGAAGTATTACCTCTTGAACCGGAAAATGGCGCAACTCAAGAAAATTTTCCTGAGGTGCCTGCACCGACTAGAGAGGAAGTTAATGATGATGATCAAGATACTTCTGATCAAGCTCCTACTGAAATTCGAAGGTCCACAAGGACATGTTCCGCACCAGAGTGGTACGGCAACCCTGTCTTGGAAATCATGTTATTAGACAACAGTGAACCTTCGAACTATGAAGAAGCGATGGCGGGCCCAGATTCTGACAAATGGCTAGAAGCCATGAAATCCGAGATAGGATCCATGTATGAAAACGAAGTGTGGACTTTGACTGACTTGCCTGTTGAACGGCGAGCCATAGAAAATAAATGGATCTTTAAGAAGAAGATAGACGCGGATGCTAATGTGACCATCTATAAAGCTCGGCTTGTCGCTAAGGGTTATCGACAAGTTCAAGGGGTTGACTACGATGAGACTTTCTCACCGGTAGCGAAGCTGAAGTCCGTCCGAATCATGTTAGCAATTGCCGCATTTTATGATTATGAAATTTGGCAAATGGACGTCAAAACGGCATTCCTTAATGGTTTCCTTAAGGAAGAATTGTATATGATGCAGCCGGAAGGTTTTGTCGATCCTAAGAATGCTGACAAGGTGTGCAAGCTCCAATGCTCGATTTATGGGCTGGTGCAAGCATCTCGGAGTTGGAACATTCGTTTTGATGAGATGATCAAAGCGTTTGGGTTTACACAGACTTATGGAGAAGCCTGTGTTTACAAGAAAGTGAGTGGGAGCTCTATAGCATTTCTCATATTATATGTAGATGACATACTTTTGATGGGAAATGATATAGAACTTTTTGACAGCATTAAGGCCTACTTGAATAAGAGTTTTTCAATGAAGGACCTTGGAGAAGCTGCTTATATATTAGGCATCAAGATCTATAGGGATAGATCGAGACGCCTCATAGGTCTTTCACAAAGCACATATCTTGATAAGATTTTGAAGAAGTTCAAAATGGATCAGTCCAAGAAAGGGTTCTTGCCTGTTTTGCAAGGTGTGAAATTGAGCTCAGCTCAATGTCCGACCACGGCAGAAGATATAGAAGAGATGAGTGTCATCCCCTATACCTCGGCCATAGGTTCTATTATGTATGCCATGCTGTGTACCAGACCTGATGTAAACCTTGCCGTAAGTTTGGTAGGAAGGTACCAAAGTAATCCCGGCAAGGAACACTGGACAACGGTCAAGAATATCCTGAAGTACCTGAAAAGGACTAAGGAAATGTTTCTCGTTTATGGGGGTGACGAAGAGCTCGTCGTAAAGGGTTACGTCGACGCTAGCTTCGACACAGATCTGGATGACTCTAAGTCACAGACCGGATACGTGTATATTTTGAATGGTGGGGCAGTAAGCTGGTGCAGTTGCAAGCAGAGCGTCATGGCGGGATCTACATGTGAAGCGGAGTACATGGCATCCTCGGAGGCAGCACATGAAGCAATATGGGTGAAGGAGTTCATCACCGACCTAGGAGTCATACCCAATGCGTCGGGGCCGATCAAGCTCTTCTGTGACAACACTGGAGCTATTGCACTTGCCAAGGAGCCCAGGTTTCACAAGAAGACAAGGCACATCAAGCGTCGCTTCAACTCCATTCGTGAAAATGTTCAAGATGGAGACATAGAGATTTGTAAAATACATACGGACCTGAATGTAGCGGATCCGTTGACTAAACCTCTCCCTAGAGCAAAACATGATCAACACCAGAATTCCATGGGTGTTCGATTCATCACTATGTAACTAGATTATTGACTCTAGTGCAAGTGGGAGACTGTTGGAAATATGCCCTAGAGGCAATAATAAAAGCATTATTATTATATTTCTTTGTTCATGATAATTGTCTTTATTCATGCTATAATTGTATTATCCGGAAATCGTAATACATGTGTGAATAACAGACACCAACATGTCCCTAGTAAGCCTCTAGTTGACTAGCTCGTTGATCAATAGATAGTCATGGTTTCCTGGCTATGGACATTGGATGTCATTGATAACGGGATCACATCATTAGGATAATGATGTGATGGACAAGACCCAATCTTAAGCATAGCGTGAGATCGTGTAGTTCGTTTGCTAGAGCTTTTCTAATGTCAAGTATCTTTTCCTTTGACCATGAGATCGTGTAACTCCCGGATACCGTAGGAGTGCTTTGGGTGTATCAAACGTCACAACGTAACTGGGTGACTATAAAGGTGCATTACAGGTATCTCCGAAAGTGTCTGTTGGGTCGACACGGATCGAGACTGGGATTTGTCACTCCGTATGACGGAGAGATATCACTGGGCCCACTCGGTAATGCATCATCATAATGAGCTCAAAGTGACCAAGTGTCTGGTCACGGGATCATGCATTACGGTACGAGTAAAGTGACTTGCCGGTAACGAGATTGAACGAGGTATTGGGATACCGACGATCGAATCTCGGGCAAGTAACATATCGATTGAGAAAGGGAATTGCATATGGGGTTGATTAAATCCTCGACATCGTGGTTCATCCGATGAGATCATCGTGGAGCATGTGGGAGCCAACATGGGTATCCAGATCCCGCTGTTGGTTATTGACCGGAGAGCGATCTCGGTCATGTCTACATGTCTCCCGAACCCGTAGGGTCTACACACTTAAGGTTCGGTTACGCTAGGGTTGTAGGGATATGTATATGCAGTAACCCGAATGTTGTTCGGAGTCCCGGATGAGATCCCGGACGTCATGAGGAGTTTCGGAATGGTCCGGAGGTAAAGATTTATATATGGGAAGTCCTGTTTCGGGCATCGGGACAAGTTTCGGGGTTATCGGTATTGTACCGGGACCACCGGAAGGGTCCCGGGGGTCCACCGGGTGGGGCCACCTGTCCCGGGGGGGCTACATGGGCTTTAGGGGGTGCGCCTTGGCCTACATGGGCCAAGGGCACCAGCCCCACATAGGCCCATGCGCCTAGGGTTTGATGGGGGGAAGAGTCCTAGGAGGGGAAGGCACCTCCTAGGTGCCTTGGGGGGGAGGGAAACCCCCCTTGGCCGTCGCCCCCCTAGGAGATTGGATCTCCTAGGGCCGGCCACCCCCCCTTGGCCCTCCTATATATAGTGGGGGAGAGGAGGGACTTCATACCTTGGCCTTTGGTTGCCTCCTTCTCCCTCTCCAACACCTCCTCCTCCTCCATAGTGCTTAGTGAAGCTCTGCCGGAGTACTGCAGCTCCATCAACACCACGCCGTCGTGCTGCTGCTGGTGCCATCTCCCTCAACCTCTCCTCCCTCCCTTGCTGGATCAAGAAGGAGGAGACGTGGCTGTTCCGTACGTGTGTTGAACGCGGAGGTGCCGTCCGTTCGGTGCTAGGATCTCCGGTGATTTGGATCACGTCGTGTTCGACTACATCATCCCCGTTCTTTGAACGCTTCCGCTCGCGATCTACAAGGTATGTAGATGCATCTAATCACTCGTTGCTAGATGAACTCATAGATGGATCTTGGTGAAACCGTAGGAAAATTTTTGTTTTCTGCAACGTTCCCCAACAAAACTTGTATCGACGTAACCTTTTACGACGAACCTTTTTTCACCTCCATAATTGAGAAACATATCCTTATTCCACTGAGGATAATTTTGACCAATGTCCAGTGATCTACTCCTAGATCACTATTGTACTTCCTTGCCAAACCAGGGCAGAGTATACAATAGGTCTGGTCCATAGCATGGCATACTTTTATAAAACCTATGACTGATGCATAGGGAATGACTTTCATTCTCTTTCTATTTTCTGTTGTGGTCAGGATTTGAGTCTTACTCAATTTCATACCTTTGCAACACAGGCAAAACTCTTTCTTTGACTACTCCATTTTGAACTACTTCAAAATCTTGTCAAGGTATGTACTCATTGAAAATCTTATCAAGCATCTTGATCTATCTCAATAGATCTTGATGCTCAATATGTAAGTAGCTTTACCAAGGTCTTTCTTTGAAAAAACTCCTTTCAGACACTCCTTTATGCTTTGCAGAATAATTCTACATTATTTCCAATCAACAATATGTCATTCACATATACTTATCAGAAATGTTGTAGTGCTCCCACTCACTTTCTTGTAAATACAGGCCTTTCTAAAAGTCTGTATAAAACCATATGCTTTGATCAACTCATCAAAGCATATATTCCAACTTCGAGATGCTTGCACCAGTCCATTGATGGATTGCTGGAGCTTGCACACTTTGTTAGCATCTTTAGGATTGACAAAACCTTCTGGTTGCATCATATACAACTCTTCTTTAATAAATCCATTAAAGAAAGCAGTTTTGACATCTATTTGCCAGATTTCATAAAATGTGGCAATTGCTAACATGATTCGGACAGACTTAAGCATCGATACGAGTGAGAAAATCTCATTGTATTCAACATCTTGAACTTGTCGAAAAACCTTTTTGCGACAAGTCGAGCTTTGTAGATAGTAACACTACTATCAACGTCCGTCTTCCTCTTGAAGATCCATTTATTTTCTATGGCTTGCCGATCATCGGGCAAGTCCACCAAAGTCCACACTTTGTTCTCATACATGGATTCTATCTCAGATTTCATGGCCTCCAGCCATTTCGCGGAATCTGGGCTCATCATTGCTTCGTCATAGTTCGTAGGTTTATCATGGTCTAGTAACATGACTTTCAGAATAGGATTACCGTACCACTCTGGTGCGGACCGTACTCTAGAAGACCTACGAGGTTCTGTAGTAACTTGATCTGAAGTTTCATGATCATCATCATTAGCTTCCTCACTAATTGGTGTAGGAATCACTAGAACTGATTTCAGTGATGAACTATTTCCAATTCGGGAGAAGGTACAGTTACCTCATCAAGTTCTACTTTCCTCCCACTCACTTCTTTCGAGAGAAACTCCTTCTCTAGAAAGGATCCATTTTTAGCAACGAATATCTTGCCTTCGGATCTGTGATAGAAGGTGTACCCAACAGTTTCCTTTGGGTATTCTATGAAGACGCACTTCTCCGATTTGGGTTTGAGCTTATCAGGATGAAACTTTTCCGCATAAGCATCGTAGCCCCAAACTTTAAGAAACGACAACTTGGGTTTCTTGCTAAACCACAGTTCATATGGTGTCGTCTCATACGGATTTAGATGGTGCCCTTTTAACGTGAATGCAGCTGCCTCTAATGCATAACCTCAAAACGATAATGGTAAATCAATAAGAGACATCATAGATCGCACCATATCCAATAAAGTGCGGTTACGACGTTCGGACACACCATTACATTGTGGTGTTCCAGGTGGCGTGAGTTGCGAAACTATTTCACATTGTTTCAAATGAAGACCAAACTCGTAACTCAAACATTCATCTTCGCGATCAGATCGCAGAAACTTTATTTTCTTGTTACGATAATTTTTCCACTTCACTCTGAAATTCTTTGAACCTTTCAACTATTTCAGACTTATGTTTCATCAAGTAGATATACCCATATCTGCTCAAATCACTTTGTGAAGGTCAGAAAATAACGATACTTGCCACGAGCATCAACACTCATTGGATCGCATACATCGGTACATATTATTTCCAATAAGTCAGTAGCTTGTTCCATTGTTCTGGAGAAAGGAGTTTTAGTCATCTTGCCCAAGAGGCACGGCTCGCAAGCATCAAATGATTCATAACCAAGTGATTCTGAAAATCCATCTTTATGGAGTTTCTTCATGCGCTTTACACCGATATGACCCAAACGGCAGTGCCACAAATAAGTTGCACTATCATTATTAACTTTGCATCTTTTGGCATCAATATTATGTATATGTGTATCACTACGATCGAGATCCAACAATCTATTTTCATTGGGTGTATGACCATCAAAGGTCTTATTTATGTAAACAGAATAACAATTATTCTCTAACTTTAAATGAATAACTGTATCGCAATAAACATGATCAAATCATATTCATGGTCAACGCAAACGCCAAATAACATTTATTTAGGTTTAACACACTAATCCCGAAAGTATAGGGAGTGTGCGATGATGATCATATCAATCTTGGAACTACTTCCAACACTCATCGTCACTTCCCCTACAACTAGTCTCTGTTTATTCTGTAACTCCTGTTTCGAGTTACTAATCTTAGCAACTGAACAAGTATCAAATACTCAAGGGCTACTATAAACACTAGCAAGGCACACATCAATAACCTGTATATCAAATATACCCTTGTTCACTTTGCCATCCTTCTTATCCACCAAATATTCAGGGCATTTCCGCTTCCAGTGACCATTTCCTTTGTAGTGTAAGCACTCAGTTTCAGGCTTTGGTTCAGCTTTGGGCTTCTTCGTGGGAGTGACAACTTGCTTGTCATTCTACTTGAAGTTCCCCTTTCTTTCCCTTTGCCCTTTTCTTGAAACTAGTGGTCTTGTCAATTATCAACACTTGATGCTCTTTCTTGATTTCTACCTTCGTCGATTTCAACATCATGAAGAGCTCGGGAATCGTTTTCGTCATCCCTTGCATACTATAGTTCATCACGAAGTTCTAGTAACTTAGTGATGGTGACTAGAGAACTCTGTCAATCACTATCTTATCTGGAAGATTAATTCCCACTTGATTCAAGCGATTGAAGTACCCAGACAATCTGAGCACATGCTCACTAGTTGAGCGATTCTCCTCCATCTTTTAGCTATAGAACTTGTTGGAGACTTCATATCTCTCAACTCGGGTATTTGCTGAAAATATTAACTTCAACTCCTGGAACATCTCATATGGTCCATGACGTTCAAAACATCTTTGAAGTCCCGATTCTAAGCCGTTTAAGCATGGTGCACTAAACTATCAAGTAGTCATCATTTGAGCTAGCCAAACGTTCATAACGTGTGCATCTGCTCCTGCAATAGGTTTGTCACCTAGCGGTGCATCAAGGACATAATTCTTCTGTGCAGCAATGAGGATAAACCTCAGATCACGGATCCAATCCGCATCATTGCTACTAACATTTTTCAACACAGTTTTCTCTAGGAACATATCAAAATAAACATATGAAAGCAACAACGCAAGGTATTGATCTACAACATAATTTGCAAAATACTACCAGGACTAAGTTCATGATAAATTTAAGTTCAATTAATCATATTACTTAAGAACTCCCACTTAGACAGACATCTCTCTAGTAATCTAAGTGATCACGTGATCCAAATCAACTAAACCATGTCCGATCATCACGTGAGATGGTGTAGTTTTCAATGGTGAACATCACTAAGTTGATCATATCTACTACATGATTCACGCTCGACCTTTCGGTCTCCGTGTTCTGAGGCCATATCTGTTATATGCTAGGCTCGTCAAGTTTAACCTGAGTATTCCGCGTGTGCAACTTTTTTGCACCCATTGTATTTGAACGTAGAGCCTATCACACCCGATCATCATGTGGTGACTCAGCACGAAGAACTTTCGCAACGGTGCATACTCAGGGAGAACACTTCTTGATAATTTTTAGTGAGAGATCATCTTAAAATGCTACCGTCAATCAAAGCAAGATAAGATGCATAATGGATAAACATCACATGCAATCAATATAGGTGATATGATATGGCCATCATCATCTTGTGCTTGTGATCTCCATCTCCGAAGCACCATCGTGATCACCATCGTCACCGGCGCGACACCTTGATCTCCATCGTAGCATCGTTGTCGTTACGCCATCTATTGCTTCTACGACTATCGCTACCGCTTAGTGATAAAGTAAAGCAATTACAGGGCGTTTGCATTTCATACAATAAAGCGACAACCATATGGCTCCTGCCAGTTGCCGATAACTTCGGTTACAAAATATGATCATCTCATACAATAAAATATAGCATCACGTCTTGACCATATCACATCACAACATGCCCTGCAAAAACAAGTTAGACGTCCTCTACTTTGTTGTTGCAAATTTTACGTGGCTGCTACGGGCTGAGCAAGAACCGTTCTTACCTACGCATCAAAACCACAATGATAGTTCGTCAAGTTAGTGTTGTTTTAACCTTCGCAAGGACCGGGCGTAGCCACACTCGGTTCAACTAAAGTTGGAGAAACAGACACCCGCTAGTCACCTGTGTGCAAAGCACGACGGTAAAACCAGTCTCGCGTAAGCGTACGCGTAATGTCGGTCCGGGCAGCTTCATCCAACAATACCGCTGAACCAAAGTATGACATGTTGGTAAGCAGTATGACTTGTATCGCCCACAACTCACTTGTGTTCTACTCGTGCATATAACATCAACGCATAAAACCTAGGCTCGGATGCCACTGTTGGGGAACGTAGTAATTTCCAAAAAATTCCTACGCACACGCAAGATCATGGTGATGCATAGCAACGAGAGGGGAGAGTGTGTCCACGTACCCTCGTAGACCGAAAGCGGAAGCGTAATGACAACGCGGTTGATGTAGTCGCACGTCTTCATGATCCGACCGATCCAAGTACCGAACGTACAACACCTCCGAGTTCAGCACACGTTCAGCTCGATGATGATTCTCGGACTCCGATCCAGCAGGGTGTCGGGGATAAGTCCCGTCAGCACGACGGCGTGGTGACGATGATGATGTTCTACCGACGCAGGGCTTCGCCTAAGCACCGCAACGATATGACCAAGGTGGAATATGGTGGAAGGGGGCACCGCACACGGCTAAGGAACAATCACGAAGATCAACTTGTATGTCATGGGGTGTCCCCCTGCCCCCGTATATAAAGGAGCAAGGGGGAGGGTGCCGGCCAAGGGGAGGAGGCGCGCCCAAGGGGGAGAATCCTACTCCAAGTAGGATTCCCCCCTCTTTCCTAGTCCAAGTAGGAGAGGGGAAGGAAGGGAAGGAGAAGGAGAAGGAAGGAGAGGGAGGAAAAGGAGGAAAGGGGGGCCAGCCCCCTAGTCCAATTCGGTTTGGGATAGGGGGGCCGCGCGCCCTGCCTCCTCTCTTCCACCACTTGGCGCATGAGGCCCATTGCTTCTTCCTCGTATTCCCGTAATTCCCAGGTACCCCCAAAAATACCCGAATCACTCGGAACCCTTCCGATGTCCGAATATAGTCGTCCAATATATCGATCTTTACATCTCGACCATTTCGAGACTCCTCGTCATGTCCCCGATCTCATCCGGGACTCCGAACTCCTTCGGTACATCAAAACTCATAAACTCATGATATAACTGTCATCGAAACCTTAAGCGTGCGGACCCTACGGGTTCGAGAACTATGTAGACATGACCTAGAACTATTCTCGGTCAATAACCAATAGCGGAACCTGGATGCTCATATTGGCTCATACATATTGTACGAAGATCTTTATCGGTCAAACCGCATAACAACATACGTTGTTCCCTTTGTCATCGGTATGTTACTTGCCTGAGATTCGATCGTCGGTATCCAATACCTAGTTCAATCTCGTTACCGGCAAGTCTCTTTACTCGTTATGTAATGCATCATTCTGCAACTAACTCATTAGTCACATTGTTTGCAAGGCTTATAGTGATTTGCATTACCGAGTTGGCCCAGAGATACCTCTCCGACAATTGGAGTGACAAATCCTAATCTCGAAATACGCCAACCCAACATGTACCTTCGGAGACACCTGTAGAGCTCCTTTATAATCACCCAGTTACGTTGTGACGTTTGATAGCACACAAAATGTTCCTCCGGTAAACGGGAGTTGCATAATCTCATAGTCATAGGAACATGTATAAGTCATGAAGAAAGCAATAGCAACATACTAAACGATCAAGTGCTAAGCTAACGGAATGGGTGAAGTCAATCACATCATTCTCCTAATGATGTGATCCCGTTAATCAAATGACAACTCTTTTGTCCATGGCTAGGAAACATAACCATCTTTGATAAACGAGCTAGTCAAGTAGAGGCATACTAGTGACACTATGTTTGTCTATGTATTCACACATGTATTATGTTTCCGGTTAATACAATTCTAGCATGAATAATAAACATTTATCATGAAATAAGGAAATAAATAATAACTTTATTATTGCCTCTAGGGCATATTTTCTTCAGAAAGCCCCGACCCCTGCGTCGCCCTCCTCCCCGGGCGACATGGGGGAACCAACCGCCGCCCAGCAGCTCCCCTCCCTGCCACCCTCTCCCGCTCGCCGTCGCCGGAGGGTCGGCCGATGAAGCCGTGTCGGACCCCAAGATGGCGGCGGCCGGGCGGATCTGACGCCCTGCTCGGCGGGGCTCCTCGTCAAGCTTCGTCTCCCCTGCCGGCCGCCCTCTGCCAGCTATGCCCTATGCCAGCGCGTCCCCGGCAGCCTCGTACACCCCAGCCCTCGCCCGCCCTCCCTGCTACCGGCCATTGCAAGCTCCTGCCGCCGACAAGGTGCCTCCGCCTTCCCCGGTCTTCACGTCAGACATGTACGCCCTGCCATCGGCATCCTCTCTACTGACGGCGTCGGACCCGGGATTGGGATGGCATGCTCCTTTGCTGGTCTCGGGCAGTCCTTGTGGTGCCCGTGACGACGCTCTTCTCCTTCCGAGCCGCGGCCATGGCTTCAAGGTGCGCCTTTTTGGTGTGCTTCCGGTGGTGCCTCCCCAGCGTCGGCAGGCCCTTGCGGCGTGCCTGCTGGTGTTCTGTGGGCACTTGTGCCCTTGCGTTGGAACCCTCGCTTTTGTTGCTCCGGACCCGGCGGCCCTCGGCCTGTGTTTTCCAGTGTCCTTGGGTTGCCGGTGCCTCTTCCAGCGCAACACCGGCCCCGGCGCTAGTGAGGTTGCGTCTCCTCCAGCCTCTATAGCTTGCCGGTGTCTTGACGGCCTCAGCCCCGGCGGCCCGGATCTGCGTCTCCTCCATTTCCTGGCTTGTCGGTGTCGTCGGGTGCCGTCGTGTTCCCTGCATCGACCCCCTTTGCCCTGCCAACTACCCCAACCCTGGCCACCTCGCTGCCCCACCCCTCGTCATGTCTAAGGTTCGCGTGTCCAGCGTGGCTCCCCTTGATGGTGGTTCTTCGACCTACGTGTGGCTTCCGACTCCCGGTTCCGGTCCGGTGGCTTTGGAATTGCTCAAATATAGGACAGGGAGAAATCCCTGCTCGACTTGCCGATGTTGGCAACGGCGACACTCGCGAGTGCCGTCCCCTCCCTGGAGGCGTTGTCATGGCCTCTTCCGTGCCCATCTTCGAGCACTAGGGGAAACCCTAGGTCTGGTTCTTCAGATCGGATGACGATGGCGCCACGGCGTTGTTTTCCTTCCTGAAGGCGTCGTCTTGTGTGCTCGTGGCGTCCCCGGTGCTGATTTGTGGTTGTCCGACTTCACGTTGGTTTGGACTTGCATCTTTAGTTAGTGGGTTTAGCTGTGTTGTTTGCTTGTTCGGGCCAAGCACCTTGTCTCTCTTTTCTATTTTTGGGCACCGTGTTCACACCTTGCGTTCGTGGATGTGTTGTATCTTATATTTAGTCATTTTCTTTTCTTCTATCAATGAAAAGATACACATGCTTTGCGTATTCGTGAAAAACAACTGGCCGAGACGTTCACTGATCTGATCGGATGCGGCCACCAGGGAGACATGGAGTGACCAGCCCCGACCCTCACTAGCAGCTGCCGCAGGGAGCGCCACCTACGCTGCCTATATTCCGGTTAATATAAGGGCGATGCTAGGCGCCGGCGCACCGGCCGAAAGTTTCGGCCGGTCCAGCCTCAGCCCTTGGATGCGAGCCCGCGTGGCCACTGGATGCAGCAAAAAAAAACGATTCGTCCTGGGCTTCTTCTACCTCGGGTTAGATCTGCAGCTCCTGCTCGGTGCCCTCGTCGCCGCGCCTCCAGTCCCCTCTGATGGCCGTCCTCGTCGCCGGTCTCCGTCCTCGTCGCCGGCTCGTGGCCCTCGCCCCCGGTCGCCGGTCGCCGTCCTTGTTGCCGCCAGGTCGCCGTCCTTGCCCCCGATTGCCGATCTCCGTCCTTGGTGCCGCCCGGTCGTCGTCCTCGCCCCCGGTCGCCGTCCTCGTCGCCCCGGTCGCCGTCCTTGCCGCTCCTGGTCGCCGGTCGCCGTCCTCGCCGTCACCGTTTTCCAGCAAATCTAATGGCCGGTTCCAGCAAAAATTCTGCGGATGTCACCGTTTGAAGCAAAAAAATCCGCCGGTTCCAGCAAAAAATGAAGCCACTTCCAGCAGAAAAATTCAGTGCAGTTATAGCAAAAACGCGTCGCCGTCGTCGTCGCCGGTTGTAGCTCGACGTGAAGGGTCGCAACAAAGTGAGTCGCTGGTTGTAGCAAACGATGCCGCTGGTTCCAGCAAAAATGACATCGTCGCAGGTTCCAACATTTTGGTTGAAGCTTTCTCGATCTCTTGTAGAAGCTTTTTCATCTGCGGAATGAAGCTTTTTCATCTGCGGGATGAAGCTTTTTTTTAAACGGTTGCAACTTTTGTAGTGTCTGGTTGAAGATTTTCAATCTCTGGGTTGAAACTTTTTCATCTACGGGATGCAGCTTTTGTTAAAACGGCTGCAGCTCTTCATGTGTTCCGAGTCTGGTTTGAAGCTTTTTTATTTACTAGATGTAGCGTTTTGCTGCAACAGTAGTAGATTTTTGCTACCACCGGCGATTGAATTTGCTACAACCGGTTCTAACAAAAAATCACCGTGGGGTGTAGTCTGCCATGGCTGGGGAGGCTCGAGCGCTGCAAGGTCTGGCGAGGGGCGGCCGGGGCGGATTCCAGGGAGAGGTAGAGGGGCGGATTCTGGGGAGAGGCAGAGGGGTAGTAGTCCGGCGAGGGGCGGTCGCGGGCGCACGAGATCCGGCGAGGGGCGGCCGCAGGCGAACGAGATCCGGCGAGGGGCGGCCGCACGCGAACGCTCTTCTCTGGCGGCGGCGGTCGAAGGAGCGCGCTGGTCGCCTGGCCGACGCGTGGTGCCTGCCGGCGCTGGTGCCCTCCTGTACGTGCGCTGCGCGAGGAAGAGGGAGACCGGCCGAATCGTTCTGCCGGTCCCCCAGCCCCAAACGTTTCCCTTAATATAATGCGTGCGGTTCCAAAAATACATGGATGAAAAAAAAAGGACAACCTTAGTAGTAGTAGAAATATGTAACAAAGCAGTTGCAAATTTGTATCATCAGAGTTGCCCACAAGTGGTTGTGCACCTCTCTATCCCGTCATACATATGTACTACGGTTTGATGGGCATATAAAAGCAAATCCAATTAGTTAATTAGCAATTTATGGTACTACATTAATAATTAATTAAATGAGACGAAAGTACAATGAATGCGCACCTATCCTCCCCCACACACACACATAGACAAACCACACGTTCGAGTAGACGATAAAAGGGCCCCAAAGGCAAGATCAGAAGCATCAACTACTTGACAGCATCAGTGGTCGGAGCAGAGGTAGCTAGCTAGCACAGTGCCAAGCTGAAGCTGTGCAACGCGCGGCCTGAGGCCGCGTAAGGTTTTTGCCCCTGGTCGCGAGCTGCTAGCTCTACATATACATCTCGCGGTGGGGTTGGTGGCAATGGCCGGCGTCGAGTGCGGCGGTGGAGACTGGCCCTTCTCCGCCGAGGAAGCGTACGCCGATTCCTCTGCGCTGTTGGCGGAGATCGGCTGGGCGGCCGGTTTCGTCGACGACGGCTGCGCCGGGGAGCTGCTTCCGCTGCTGGATCCGCATCCGGCCACACCAGCGGGGTCCATGGAAGGGGCCGGCGCCTCGTCGAGCTCCACCGATGACGGTGCCACGCGGGAGGCTGCGGACGCCGACGGCAGGCCGGCCGCCGCGACAGAGGCAGCGTAAGTAAAGCTGCCGTAGCTTAATTCACCGACGGATCCTCGCCATGTTCATCTCCTCTCTTCCACGCCATGAGCGGTAAAACCGTAACTACCATCGACTTAATTTTCCAAAAAGATAAACTTAGTTTAATTTGCTTCTCCTCGATATCTTTCATTTTCATTTCATTTCGTTATATAATTTCGCTTCTATATTCGTCTCTTTTTGCGAGTACTTTTATATTCGTCTGAATTATTCGGTAATAGCACGTCATCGCGTTTCCAGGGGCAGTCCGGTAAATTCGATAATGAGGCTGAGAGAGTGTGGTGTTGTGTGGTTAATTTGCATGGAACGTTGCGCCGGGATTCGCGTGCTAAACCTCCCCTTCCCCTCTCATCGCCTTTTTAAGTCCACGATAAGGTTTTTAATTTGGACGTGTGCTAGCTAGATTCACGGCCACCACTAGTATACGGAGTAGTATTTTTATAGGGGTTTTGGCCTATTGATGGTTGAAATAAAAAGGGAACGATTTCTCTCTTGCGCCATGCGTTAATTTGGTCTTCTCTCTGTACAAATGCGAGCTAACAGCAACCTCCATGTATGCGTGCTTGGATATGGATGCAGGAGCAAGACGGCGCCGGCGCCGGCCCCAGGGAAGACGATGAAAAAACAGAAGCGGGCGCGGCAGCCACGGTTTGCGTTCATGACCAAGACGGAGATCGACCACCTCGAGGACGGATACCGCTGGAGGAAGTACGGACAGAAGGCCGTCAAGAACAGCCCTTTCCCAAGGTAACGTTATTCCTATCGACCGATCCATAGCTTAATTTGTACGTACGTACGTCCCGTGGAAAACTCTACAAATTATTTCTTTTTGCGAGGAAAAATTCTACACATTATATGCTTCATATGTATGAATGATCTCCATATCCTAGCTGGTTCTGCCTAAAAATCCATCTCCATATCCTAACTAGCAGCATATTAGATCATGCAAAAAATGTGCAAGATAATTCAGTGTGTATAGACTATTAAGATGCTCCCTCCGTAAACTACTGTAAACTAATATAAAATCGTTTAGGTCACTAGTTTACAGAGGGAGTAGTTGAGAGTGAAAGGAGTAAATAGCATAAAACTACTACTTTACAGGTTAGGGTTCCAAAAAACTACCGGTTTTTAATTTTTCTCAGATAACTACCAAATGGGCGGTCGGCTGTTTCAAAAAACTCAAATCATCGACTCTTTATCAGTTGATCACGATTATGACAGGTTGGGCCCACCGCTAAACAAACTGTTAGTTTGACCTCAGTTTGACCGTTAACTTACATGTGAGGCCCACATGTAAGTTTCTTCTTCCTCTTCTCTTTCTTCTTTCTCTGGCTCCTGTGCCAAACCTCTCCTCTCCCGAGCCGGCAACCCCCTCCCCCCGCCCAAGCCGGCGACTCCCTCCCCCTCCCAAGCCGGCGAACCTCCCTCCAAGCCGGAGGTCGGCAACGGTTGCAACGAGGCCGACCTCGTCCGCGACACTCTAGCAGCAGCGCAGGGGATGGCGGCGGCCGCGGGCCAGAGGAGCTCGGGCCAGCTGATGGCGGCGGCCGCGGGCGAGGCACGGCGTGGGGCGGCGTGGAGACCTGAGCGGAGCCCCATGGCCGGCGGCGCCCCAGGCCGCTCCCGATGGCGCGCAGTGGCGCGGCGACCCGAGCCGGATCCCCATGGCTGGCGGCGCTCCAGGCGGATCCCGATGGCGCGCGGCGGCGCGGCGACCTGAGCAGGAGCCCCACGGCGGCACGCCCGGCGACCACCCCGGCCATCCAGGCTGCGGGCGCGGCGACCACGGGCAGAGCCCGTTGGAGGCGCGGCGGCGATAGCCCAAGGACCCGATTGCTTTTTAAAAATGATTCCAGGGACCCGATTGCTTTTTAAAAATATTTGTAGGGGCTAATCTGTAAAAAATCTGTTGATGAGGCGCTGACATGTGGCCCCCACAAGTCAGTTAACGGTCAACCAAACGGTGTGTTTAGTGGCGGGCTCGACCTGTCATAAACATGTTTAATTTTTTAACAAAGAGAATTTGGGGTTTTTTGAAACAGCCAACCCCTGACTTGGTAGTTATCTAAGAAAAAAATAAATTCGGTAATTTTTTGAAACCCTAGCCTGTAAAGTAGTAGTTTTATGCTATTTACTCAGAGTGAAAGCCTAGGACATATGTATGTGCATGTGAGTACGTAATAGGGTGCAATACCATATAAATTTAGTGTGCATTGAATATGTAAATCATTTGGTAACTAATTGCCGTTAACTACTACTACCTCCGTTTCAGTTTACAAGTCCTACGCGTATACCTAGGTTGCCAATTTAATCACCGTAATATAAACTATATAACACAAAAATTATACCTTTTGAAAATAGAAACTCCGAATTTTATGTTGGTATATTTTTTATAATATATGACTTGTATTAGGTTGGTCAAATTGACGACCTAGGGGTACGCGCATGCCCTGTAAACTGAGAGAGAGGTAGTAGTGTGTGTATTTCTCCAATACTCATCCCTTCATAACGAACATGACAGTACGTAGTTTCGTAAACTGTGTACGTACATTCTGCTTTAGGATAGCTTTCTACTGCTGAAAAAACTAACAATACCTTGATGTGCTTAACTTATTTCTGATCAGTTTGTTAAGGAGGTAGTTAAGTTTAGCTCTGATCTAGCTGGTGCACTGCAAGATAGAGAGAGAGATCGAATCCTATGACGTTGTGGGTCGAATCCTACTAATCAATTCACTAGGCAAAAATAATGAATGCGCACAGTACTAGTAGTACTTTGCACGTAGTACTTGTATGGGTGTCATTTTAGAGGAACCCTTGGCATGCATTCGTCATGTTTTTAGTTTTTCTTTCTTTTTTTACAGGAGAAAATGATGTATGGTACCTAACTTGACAAAATATATATATATATATATATATATATATATATATATATATATATATATATAGGAAATCACATGATTCATTTCGCCATGGATGAATGAAGTGTTGCAGTTATATTGTCTTACGTAGGAGCTACTACCGGTGCACCAACAACAAGTGCACGGTGAAGAAGCGCGTGGAGCGCTCCTCCGAGGACCCCTCCGTCGTCATCACCACGTACGAGGGCCAGCACTGCCACCACACCGTCACCTTCCCCCGCGGCGCCGGCGCCGCCACCCTCGCCAGCCAGATGGCCTTCTCGGCACACCACCACCACCTCATGTACAACGACTTGCCGGCGCTGCACTCGCCGACCACTCAAAACCCCCTCTTCAGCGTGCCGGCGATGTCGTCGTCGCTGCTCCAGCCGCTACACTGCAACCGACAGGAGCTGCAAGTTGCGAGCTACACAACCCAGGCATCGTCCATCTCGTCGCCGGGGAGTGTTCCCGCCGTCGACAAGGGGCTTCTCGATGACATGGTGCCTCCAGCGATGAGGCACGGATAGATCGACGGTGTCGATCGCCGCTAGCTAGCTTAATTAATTACTATTAGCTACTTAATTATGCATGGATAGACCACTGAATTTAATTGGGCAGAGAGAAGAATAGGGTAATTATATAGTATGGTGGTACATAGGTATATATTTTACGATGTGGTTAATTATTTCTTGAACATGTCATTTACTGGTAATAGATTAAATATGCACTGTGTAAGTAAGTTGTACTCTACATCGTACAACGTATGTATAATTACTGTGTAGTTATACAAAGTAATTATACACACTGCATGTCGATTAAATTATGAGTATATGGCTTGTGCCAACATTGTATAGTCATCAACCTGTACACCTATGTGACCTGTAGTAACTACTACTCCCTCCTCCCCGCAAAAAAAAAAAAAAAAAAACTACTACTCCCTCCGTCCTGAATTACTTGTCACTTGTCATAGAACATGTATTGCATCCATTTTTACGACAAGTAATTCGCGACGGAGGGAGTGGTATTTAGTTTTGTTAAGTGTATCTAACAAAATATAGGCAGGATTTTAACCAAATACTTTATTCCAAATTCCATTTTTAGACGATCACAAGCTTCCTCTGTATATCGTGTGTTGCCAATGATGTTTAGACCATCAACATACATTGAGATAATATGAAATCATGTTGAGGATTTCTTGATGGGCACGCATTGGTTCTCATCATTCATACAGTAACCTTTTGTTATAAGGATCTCATTAAGTCAGTTGTACCAAATATATTCCAACAAATTTAGCTGTGGAGTGACTTATAGACTTTACAAAAGATATGTTAGGTTCTGAGTTTGGTTTTGAAGTTGAATTCATGTGAAACTTATATATCCAAATCAAGTGACCCACAAGAATATATGGTCACCACATCCATAAACTCCATATATGGATGATTTCGAGCTGCAATTGGGATAAGGTATTGGAAAATGATTTCACATATATCTGGAGAATAGGTTTCGGCCATCTGCGTGAAATCTTGTGCTACAAGTCTTGTTATGTGTCTCATCACCTCGTTATTCCTTTTCCTAATGAAAACCCTATTGTTGAAAGACTCCCTATATCTTTTGGTGTGCATGTCTCAGCTAGGCTTAACTCAACTTCTGAAAACAACATTTCAAGCTGCTTTCTATATAAAGCAAATCACCACATCCAACATCATGTCCAAATGCCGGTATAAGTCTACTAGGGCAACGTCACAAACATGCCAAAAAGAATAATAAAGTAATGCGATACATGGCTCCATGGAGACACCGCATCCCTAACTAGGAGGCAAAGCATGGCGGCGGCTTGCCGCACACCGAGTATCAACATACCGCCTAGCCGATCCATGTCTCGCGGCCTAGAGGGCGGATGCAGGTGCTGCAAGAGGCTAGAAATTTAAACACGGAGTTAGTGCCACGTTGGAAAAGGTCCGCTCGATCACCATCTTGTTATGTGTCGTCCAAAGGGTCCATGTTAATGGCGTGAACAACAACCACAAGAGGCGTCTACTGATTACCTTCCATCTGGTTTGTGACGCAGATAGTGCCTTTTCCCCTAAAGTCCCTAGGTTTATCAAACCCACGAGGAGTGATGCTTAGCAAGGAGATTTCTGCAAAGAACTTGTTATCTCAAAGAGTACGAGTTTTCTAGACCAAATTCCCACTGTTAAATAACAAGACAACAATAAAGAAATAGGTTAGGGATAAAGGTTTCACATGTAGCCTTGTATTTGCAATTGAGGATCATATCTAGATAAACATCATGGCACTGGTAAACACTGTTACATATGTGTAGTCAACATAGTGTGGTCGAATGCGTCCAAATAACCCCATGACCAACTAGCTATCACCATATCGAGGTTCTATTGTTCAAACCAAGGCCCTATTTGACTCGCGGGGTTACCTCAGTTATTAAGGATTTAACCAGATCAACGCATTGGATGTGATTGCACCTTATCTGCCCTAGAGACTTGGTTCTAGATACCATTCTAATCTTACTTTGCAATTATTAGTCATTAGTAGGTAAATAAAAGTGATTAAAAATATATGAAATTACCTGGTTTAAAAACCAGTAAAATGAGTGAAAATTTCACTCATCAACCTCCCCAAGCTTAAATCTTCATCATGCTCGAGCAAGAAACAAGACCATAAGGAAGTCAGTGCTAAAACACAAATAATGAGAAGGTTTTATGGTCGGTATGCCTCAATAGTCTATCGGTTTCTTCACCTAAAAACTTAGCATAGTTGTAACAGTGGCAACGTTGGTATGCAAGTTCGTTAGGCTAAGACGAATGGAAAAAATGTAGTAACTTAGATAAAGTAGTGAACTACACTAGTACATAAATGGGCTTTGGCGGCGGTTTCCGTACATGGGCCACCGGCGGTTCCTCTTTTGCCTCAAAGTTTGTGTCGCTAATACTCGCGAGGCGCGTAAGCGGTTTCCGAAACTGCATGTGCCATTTGCAGAGCGTAGCTGGTTCCTTCATGGAGAAACCGCCTCTAATGATTTTTCCATGAAGGTGGTTTGTTATTTCCATACTGCAGTACTTTACAGTATGGAGGTGGTTCGTATTTTTGAACCAACTCATTACTGATCAGAGCATTTGTTTGAAATAGCTGTGAATTGCTATAGCTAGCAGCATGCAAATAAATCTCTTATCTGGCAGCCAATACTCGTACAACATCGCATGCAACTCAAGCATCATATCACATCACATACAACTCAAGCATCATATCGCATCACATGATATAAAACTTACTCAAAAAGATCAAGTAGCACAGTTGAAATAAAATAAGTATATGACATAAAACCTGAAGATCAAAAAGAATTTTCTGTGTACAAACAACAATATGATGTAGTAATAATGAAAGAATGCATTACGAGTTACACTAGTAGGGAAACCCCTTATAGGATTTTGTTATTTGGCGCGTCCATGCTGCTAGTAACTGGGTAAAATAGTTAGCAACATGCACTAGACAATGGGGCCCTGCTAATAACAACTTACTAGCAATGTATAGGCTAACGTACACGCTGCTAGTTAGGAAGACCGGAAAACGGGCCTGGCAGAAATATCTAGTTTTCCAAGCTCTTTCCTTTTGTCTGAGTTTGCATATATGGGATCATGCTATGAAATTTGCCATATTGATTTGATCATTTGTAGCCTAAGTCACAATACATTTTTAAGTTTTTTTCCTTACTAGTATAATCCGATTTATATCTTATTGGTAATTGGTGTATGGACCCTTTCCTTTTTATATGATAGCTAATGCTTATTTTCATTGGAAGTAAGTTGCTTTTTTTGTGGGGTAAAGGGAGTTTTTATTGCAATATCACAGTGTTACAATCAAGAGGCCACAACTCCTCGATATAAGGTGGAACCGAGTGTACCCACACAACTGTGGTCCTCTCAGAGCGGCTATAATTAGCCAACCGATCTGCAACACTATACTGACTATGAAGAATTTTCTGAGGTAAAAACTCCCTATTACTCATTAGTTCCTTGATCTCAAGGACTAAGTGACCATAAGCTGATCTAATAAGACCATTGCTAGACAACGTTGAAAGAGCTTCGGATGAGTTCGACTTTACTACCACCAGGAGCGATGTATGTTGGATAGCCAAAGCCATACCTTGCATGAGGACATGAATTTGCACTTCCAGTGCATCACTGGAGTTGAAGATGTAACGGTAAGCGGCAGACAAAACTGCACCCGACTCATCCGTAGTACCATACCTGCTGCAGCTGAACCATCCGAGTCCCGAAAGGACCCATCCACGGACAGGGCGACGGTGCCCAACGCTGGTGCCAGCCATGGAGCAGGGAGTGTGTAGCTCTATCTGCGGTACCAGGCCCAAGGTCCGAAATATTCATCTTGCCCTTGATTATCTCCTCTGTGCTAACACGTCCAGCAAGCTTGATAGACTTGTAATAGCTATCAAGCAAATCCACTGTGACCTCCACCGGTGGAACTTCCTTTCCATGTGAAGAATCTGTCCTCAACTGCCAAATACGCCATATCAACATGATCACCATATCCGAGACATGTTCTGAACAAAGAGCAAGCAGATTCAATAACCACTCTTTGCCGGAATTAATGAAGAAATCATCTGGTGGTAGGGGCCAACGGGATCTCATTCCCAACCAGATGTAATGCGCGTGCTCGCAAGTAACTAAAGCATGAAACCCGTTCTCCTCCACACCGCATAATGGACATGTAGAGCGCTTAGATATATGTCTGTACTTTTTGCATAGTGCCGTTAGTAGCGCTCCCGAAACAACATTCCAAGCCGCAATCTTCATCTTCTGTGGCACTGATGACTTCAACACACTATTCCATACTGATCTCTTGCCATTTGGTGCCGAAGAAGAAGCTCCTCCCGCAATCGCTATGTCATGATCACATGTAGCCAATTTATAAGCACTCTTGATAGAAAATTGTCCAGTCTTCTTTGGATACCAAGAAATAAAATCGCAGCACTGCCTTGGGGATGTTCTAATTTTTAGAATATAGTCGATGTCCATCTGGCAGAAATTCTACCTCAACCGCTCCATCCGCCATGCACAGTTCTCATCTAGGAAGTCTGAAACACAGTTCAAGCAGGATGTGTGCTTCGGCGTTATAGGGCAGAAAGAAGAGGCCCTCGGGATATATGGATCTCTCCAGGTTTTGACCATAGCACCGTCCCCTACACGCCATATAATACCCTTCTTCACTAAGTCAAGACGATGCAAAATTCCTTTCCAAACTACTGACCCGCTGTTGGGAAAGTCTATATTTAGCAAATTCCCTGCAGGGAAATACTTCGCCTTCAACAATCTAGCGCATAGGCTGTTTCGTGTATCAATGAGGCGCCAGGCCTGTTTAGCTAACAACGCCTAGTTAAATGCCCTCATATCTCTGAAGCCCATGCCACCCATTGCTTTAGGTAATCTCATCTTGTCCCAGCTAAGCCATGCCATCTTGCTCTTCCCTTTCTCAATGCCCCACTAATACTGACGCATCAAGCGGGTTAACTCATCACAAACAAAAGCTGGAATCTTAAAAACACTCATCACATAAAGCTAGAATAGCCTAAGCAACTGACTTGATTAGGATCTCCTTATTGCCAGATGACATATATTGCTCACTCTAGTCAATCAATCTCTTCCTTAACCTTTCTTGAACAGTTTCAAATTTACCTTTATTCATTCTAACTTTCGGCACAGGCAGGCCTAGATACTTAGGCTCAAAAATCTCCTGCGTAATCTCCAACACTCTCTTTACCCCAGAAGCAACCGTGGGAAAGCAATGGTCTGAGAATAGGATGGAACACTTTAAAGGATTAATCAACTAGCCCGTGGCCGCTTGCTACCTCTTGAGCTTGCGTTGGTTTTTCCCTTGAAGAGGAAAGGGTGGTGCAGCAAAGCAGAGTAAGTATTTCTCTTAGTTTGAGAACCAAGGTATCAATCCAGTAGGAAACAACACACAAGTCACCAAATACCTGCACAAACAATCAACAACTTGCACCAAACACGATAAAGGGGTTGTCAATCCCTTCACGGTTGCTTGCAAAAGTGAGATCTAATAGAGATAGATAAACAGTAAAGTAAATATTTTTGGTGTATATATTGGAAAGTAAAGATTGCAATTTAAAGGAACGGTGACATAAATTGGCAAGTTGACGGTAAACTAATAGATTCAATATAATGGAAAAGAGACCCGGGGGCCACAGGTTTCACTAGTGGCTTCTCTCAAGATAGTAAATATTATGGTGGGTGAACAAATTACTGTCGAGCAACTGATAGAAAAGCGCATAATTATGATGATATCTAAGGCAATGATCATAAACATAGGCATCACGTCCGTGTCAAGTAGACCGAAACGATTCTGCATCTACTACTATTACTCTACACATTGACCGACTCCTGCTTGCATCTAGAGTATTAAGTTCATAAAGAACAGAGCAACGCATTTAGTAAGATGATATGATGTAGAGGAATTAACTCAAGCAATATGATGAAAACCCCATCTTTTTATCGTCGACGTCAAAAATACAATACGTGCCTTGCTGCCCCTACTGTCACTAGGAAAGGACACTACAAGATTGAACCCAAAGCTAAGCACTTCTCCCATTGCAAGAAAGATCAATCTAGTAGGCCAAAATAAATTGATAATTCGTAGAGACTTGCAAAGATATCAAATCATGCATATAAGAATTCAGAGAAAAACAAAATAATATTCATAGATAATCTGATCATAGATCCACAATTCATCGGATCTCGGCAAACACACCGCAAAAGAATATTACATCGAATAGATCTCCAAGAACATCGAGGAGAACATGGTATTGAGAATCAAAGAGAGAGAAGAAGCCATCTAGCTACTAGCTATGGACCCGTAGGTCTGTGGTAAACTACTAACGCTTCATCGGAGAGGCAATGGTATTGATCTAGAAGCCCTCCGTGATCGAATCCCCCTCCGACAGGACGTCGTAAAAGGTCCCTAGAAGGGATCTCACGGGTACAGAAGGTTTCGGCAGTGTAAAAGTGATTTCGTGGCTCCCCTGGATGTTTTCAGGGTATAAGAGTATATATAGGCAAAGGAGCTAGGTCAGGAGACCCACGAGGGGCCCACGAGGTAGGGGGCGCGCCCTCCTGTCTCGCGGCCGCCTTGTTGCATCTCCGACTTCATCTCCAAGTCTTCTGGTTTCCTTCTAGTCCAAGAAAGATCATCGCGAAAGTTTCATTCCGTTTGGACTCTGTTTGGTATTCCTTTTCTGCGAAACTCTAAAATAGGCAAAATAAAACAGAAACAAGCACTGGGCTCTCGTTAATAGGTTAGTCCCAAAAATAATATAAAATAGCATATAAATGCCTATTAAACATCCAAAACAGAAAATATAATAGCATGGAAGAATAAAAAAATTGTAGATACGTTGGAGACGTATCAAGCATCCCCAAGCTTAATTCCCGCTCGTCCTCGAGTAGGTAAATGATAAAAACAGAATTTTTGATGTGGAATGCTGCCTAACATATTTATCCATGTAATTTTCTTTATTTTGGCATGAATGTTTAGATCTGAAAGATTCAAAACAAAAGTTTAATATTGACATAAAAATAATAATACTTCAAGTATACTAACAAAGCAATTATGTCTTCTCAAAATAACATGGCCGAAGAAAGCTTATCCCTACAAAATCATATAGTCTGGCCATGCTCCATCTTCGTCACACAAAATATTCAAATCATGCACAACCTCGGTTTCAGCCAAGCAATTGTTTCATACTTTAGTATTCTCAAACTTTTTCAACTTTCACGCAATACATGAGCGTGAGCCATGGACATAGCACTATAGGTGGAATAGGATATTGGTTGTGGAGAAGACAAAAAGAAGGAGATAGCCTCACATTAACTAGGCGTATCAATGGGCTATGGAGATGCCCATCAATAGATATTAATGTGAGTGAGTAGTGATTGTCATGCAACGGATGCACTAGAGATATAAGTGTATGAAAACTCAAAAAAGAAACTAAGTGGGTGTGCATCCAACTTGCTTGCTCATGAAGACCTAGGGCATTTGAGGAAGCCAATCGTTGGAATATACAAGCCAGGTTCCATAATGAAAAATTCCCACTAGTATATGAAAGTGACAAAATAAGAGACTCTCTATCATGAAGGTCATGGTGATATTTTGAAGCACAAGTGTGAAAAAAGGATAGTAACATTGCCCCTTCTCTATTTTTCTCTCAATTTTTTTTATTTGGGCCTTCTCTACCTTTTTTATGGCCTCTTTTTTTATTTGGGCTTGTTTGGCCTCTTTTATTTTTATTTCCCCACATGGGGCAATGCTCTAATGATGATGATCATCACACTTCTATTTACTTACGACTTGAAAAAATAAAACTCAATGCTTAGAACAAAATATGACTCTATGTGAATGCCTCCGACGGTGTACCGGGATGCGCAGTGAATCAAGAGTGACATGTATGAAATAATTATGAAAGGTGGCTTTGCCACAAATACGATGTCAACTACATGATCATGCAAAGCAATATGACAATGATGAAGTGTGTCATAATAAACGGAATGGTGGAAAGTTGCATGGCAATATATCTTGGAATGGCTATGGAAATGCCATATTAGGTAGGTATGGTGGCTATTTTGAGGAAGGTATATGGTGGGTGTATTGTACCGTTGAAAGTTGCGCGGCACAAGAGAGGCTAGCAATGATGGAAGGGTGAGAGTGTGTATAGTCCATGGACTCAACATTAGTCATAAAGAACTCACATACTTATTGCAAAAATCTATAAGTCATCAAAGCAAAGAACTACGTGCATTCTCCTAGGGGAAGGGTTGGTAGGAGTTAACCATCGCGCGATCCCGACCTCCACACAAAGGATGGCAATCAAAGAGATACTTCATGCTCCAAATTTGTTACACAATGGTTCACCATACGTGCATGCTACGGGACTCACAAACCTCAACACAAGTATTTCTCAGATTCACAATTACTCCACTAGCGTTACTCTAATATCACCATCTTCCTATCTCAAAACAATCATAAAGAATCAAACTTCTCATAGTATTCAATGCACTTCATATGAAAGTTTTTATTATATCCCTCTTGGATGCCCATCATATTAGGACTAGTTTTATAACCCAAACAAATTACAATGCTGTTCTAAAAGACTTCCAAAATAATATAAGTGAAGCATGAGAGTTCAACAATTTCTATAAAATAAAGCCACCGCCGTGCTCTAAAAAGATATAAGTGAAGTACTAGAGCAATATTGCCTAGCTCAAAAGATATAAGTGAAGCACATAGAGTATTCTAATAAATCATGATTCATGCGTGTCTCTCCCAAAAGGTGTGTACAACAAGGATGATTGTGGTAAACTAAAAAGCAAAGACTCAAATCATACAAGACGCTCCAAGCAAAACACATATCATGTGGTGAATAAAAATATAGCCTCAAGTAAAGATACCGATACACGAAGACGAAAGAGGGGATGCCTTCCGGGGCATCCCCAAGCTTAGGCCTTTGGTTTTCCTTGAATATTACCTTGGGGTTCCTTGGGTATCCCCAAGCTTAGGCTCTTTCCACTCCTTATTCCATACTCCATCAAATCCTTACCCAAAACTTGAAAACTTCATAACACAAAACTCAACAGAAAATCTCATGAGCGCCGTTAGTATAAGAAAATAAATCACCACTTTAAGGTACTGTTGCAAACTCATTCTTTATTTATATTGGTGTAATATCCACTGTATTCCAACTTTTCCATGGTTCATACCCCCCGATACTACCCATAGATTCATCAAAATAACCAAACAACACGCGAAAAACAGAATCTGTCAAAAACAGAACAGTCTGTAGTAATCTGTAATTCTCGAATACTTATGTAACTCCATAAATCCATACAAATTAGGAAAAACTGAGAATTTTGTGTACCAACCCATATAAAAAAGAATCAGATCAAAATCACGTTTCTGTGAATTTACAAAACTGATTTACTAAGCGTAAAAGTTTCTGATTTTCAGCAGGATCAACACAAGTATCACCGTAAGCTATCCTAAAGGTTCAACTTGGCACAAACACTAATTAAAACATAAAACCACATCTAACCAGAGGCTAGATGGATTATTTATTACTAAACAGGAACAAAAAGAAAATAACAAAAATAAAATCGGGTTGCCTCCCAACAAGCGATATTGTTTAACGCCCTTAGCTAGGCATAAAAACGTGAATAAATCTAAGTATTGTCATAATAATGATAGGGAAAATCTCGAATACTCATATCATACTCTCTACGTTCAGCAGCAAGTTTCCTTTGTGGCAAGCAAAAGTAATCTAATGGGCTAAATTTAATGGGACAGAAATCCCCAAGATCAAGCTCGGGAGGAATTGGTTCCTTCTTTGGCCCTTCATATTGTACAACCAACTCATCATTATAAGCGTTCTTTTGGCAAAAGGTCATGAGCTTTTGTTCAAGATAGAAACCCAACCCGTTGTTCTGAATAGCAAAATCATCGTTAAGTTCAGAAATCCTATCAACTAGAACATCGGTAGGAACCCTCTTTCTTTAATTTTCATTATAAGCAACATGATCTAAGGATCATAAACACATTATGTCTTATTATTTAAATAGAATTGCTTCTATGGGAGGACGACCAGCGTCTACCCTGTAATCCGCAAAAATTTCATTAGCCTCTTTTATTATAAATCTGAACTCATGTGCTAGAAAGATGGTAGCTGCGCGCTTAACAGAAGAATGCTCGATATTAGAAAATTCTAGAAAAATTCTTTGTATGGAAGGACGCATGTGAATAAATTGTCTTTCAAGTTCAACTACGAGTAAAGATATAGCGTCCGCAAGACTACTAGTTTTATGGAGAATAGACCCACCCATAGTGGGTAAAGCACCAGCACAAGTAAAGAAATCTTGAATAACCCCTTTTCCAATAATATTGCCACTACCAATGCGGAACTTTTTAGTGTGTAAAATAGTAGGTTCTTCATGAGGATTAGTATTATCAAAAGTATCAAAGTTCCCCCATCGTTACTACTATCCTTTTCAACAATAATCTCCCCAATTTCCGACATAGTGGCAACAAAATAATCTAACAAAAGAGCACACAAGAAGCAAGCGAAAAAAGACGAATGGAAGAGGGGCGAAGAAAAGGCAAATGTTTTCGAAAATCGTTTTAGAAGTGGGGGGGGGGAGGAAAACGAGAGGCGAATGGCGAATAATGTTATGCGAGAGAGAAGAGTTTATGATGGGTACTTGGTATGGCTTGACTTGACGTAGATCTCCCCGGCAATGGCACCAGAAATCCTTCATGCTACCTCTTGAGTTTGCGTTGGTTTTTCCCTTGAAGAGGAAAGGGTGATGCAGCAAAGTAGAGTAAGTATTTCCCTCAGTTTGAGAACTAAGGTATCAATCCAGTAGGAGATAACGCACAAGTCACCGAATACCTGCACACCCAACGTGATAAAGGGGTTGTCAATCCCTTCACGATTGCTTGCAAAAGTGAGATCTGATAGAGATAGATAAACGGTAAAGTAAATATTTTTGGTATTTTTGGTTTATAGATTGGAAAGTAAAGATTGCAATTAAAGGAACGGCAACATAAATTGGCAAGTTGACGGGAAACTAATAGATTCAATATAATGGAAAAGAGACCCCGGGGCCATATGTTTCAGTAGTGGCTTCTTTCAAGATAGCAAATATTACGGTGGGTGAACAAATTACTGCCGAGCAATTGATAGAAAAGCGCATAATTATGATGATATCTAAGGCAATGATCATGAACATAGGCATCACGCCCGTGTCAAGTAGATGGAAATGATTCTGCATCTACTACTATTACTCCACACATCGACCGACTCGTGCCTGCATCTAGAGTATTAAGTTCATAAAGAACAGATTAACGCATTTAGTAAGCTGACATGATGTAGAGGAATTAACTCAACCAATATGATGAACACCCCATCTTTTTATCCTCGATGGCAACAATACAATACGTGCCTTGCTGCCCCTACTGTCACTGGGAAAGGACACCACAAGATTGAACCAAAAGCTAAGCACTTCTCCCATTGCAAGAAAGATCAATCTAGTAGGCCAAACTAAAACGATAATTCGAAGAGACTTGCAAATATATCAAATCATGCATATAAGAATTCGGAGAAGAATCAAATAATATTCATAGATAATCTGATCATAAATCCACAATTCATCGGATCTCAGCAAACACACCGCAAAAGAATATTACATCAAATAGGTCTCCAAGAACGTCGCGGAGAACATGGTATTGAGAATCAAAGAGAGAGAAGAAGCCATCTAGCTACTAGCTATGGACCCGTAGGTCTGTGGTAAACTACTCACGCTTCATCGGAGAGGCAATAGTGTTGATGTAGAAGCCCTCCATGATCGAATCCCCCTCCAGCAGGACACCAGAAAAGGTCCCTAGATGGGATCTGACGGGTATAGAAGGTTGCGGCGGTGGAAAAGTGGTTTCGTGGCCCCCCTGGATGTTTTCAGAGTATAGATAGGCGAAGGAGCTAGGTCAGGAGACCCACAAGGGGCCCACGAGGCTAGGGGCGCGCCCACCTTGATGCGTCTCCGACTTCATCTCCAAGTCTTCTGGTTTCCTTCTGGTCCAAGAAAGATAATTGCGAAAGTTTCATTCTGTTTGGACTCTGCTTGGTATTCCTTTCCTGCGAAACTGTAAAACAGGCAAAATAACAGAAACTGGCACTGGGCTCTCGGTTAACAGGTTAGTCCCAGAAATAATATAATAGCATATAAATGCCTATTAAACATCCAAAACAGATACTATAAATAGCATGGAACAATCAATAATAATAGATACATTGGTGACGTATCACCGCTGCAAAAGTGCTCAACAAACCCTTCACCAGATTTTCATACTGTTCTGAAGCTTGGAAAAACAAGAATGAATCATCTGCAAACAACAGATGAGAAATCTCCGGGGCAGCCCTACAGATTGTTACCCCTTTTAGACCATCCTCTGCCATAGGTTTATTAATCAAAGCTGAAAGTGCATCGGCAACAAAGAGGAAGAGGAAGGGGGATAATGGATCACCTTATCGTAAACCCCTGGATGGGGTAAAAGACTCCAAAATCTTGCCATTGAACTTCACTGAATAATTAACTGAAGAAACATATGCCATTACTCGTGAGACCCAAGGCTGGGAGAAACCCTATTTGAGAGGGGCATTCTCCAAAAATACCCAATCAACTCTGTCACAAGCTTTGGAAAGATCGAGCTTGTACGCACATAAAGCAGGAGAATTTTCCTTCAAAGACTGAATATGAGGAATACATTCGAATGCAATTATTCAATTATCAGTAATAAGCATATCCGACACAAAAGCACTCTGAGTTGGAAGTGAGTTGCTAACATTTCCTTCATTTTTTCTATGTCCATATAGCTCTTTTCATTAAAGAAAGAACCTGGACAACAAAAAAAGAAGGAAGATAGAGACAACTGAAGGTATTAATCCAAATTCGTACTTTACGTATGCAAGACATATATGCCAAGCAATCACCGCATCAAGTCTGAGCTACCACACCATTGGTATGTCCATTGGCTGGATGCAAAGAATTTTCACAGCTAGTTATGTACTCGTTATATTGCATTGGCTGAAATCTATTTGTTTTGTCCTAGGGTATCTATTTGGTGGTGGTGATGAATGATATGTCTTCTACGTATCTATAATTTTTTATTGTTTCATGCTATTATATTGTAAATCTTATATGCTTTATACATCACTAGTCATCTACCTGTGCACCTGCACGGCCTAGAAATTATAGTTATACATTTTATAAATAAACTTACATTTATATGTAAAATGGAAGTGTTTAATTTTCTGATATCATACAACTGGAAAGATGCTAATTTATTCAACCTGTTGCACAAATAGGAATAACATTCGTTCAGTTGATATTTATTAAGATGATAATATTCATATTTTCTTATGCATGAAAATTTACGTGCCTGTTTTATTTTACTCTGCACGATCTTTTTTTTGTACGATGAGATTAAATTATTACTTTTCAAACGGGCAGTTCTTAGCTGGGGGCATGAATATTTTTTAGTTTTATATACGTGTTTTTTTTCAATGAGAAGGCACATTTTTTTTCAAGGTGGCACGTGCTTTTTCTAGGAACTTAGACGTGGGCGTTGAGTATATTTTTTTAGAAGTGCGAGTTTTATTTATGTACATGGTGAGAGGTTTTATTCTAGACGTACATGGTGATTCTTTTAATAAGACATGATTCTCTTTTGTTTGTACGGATGAATTTCATCCCTTACGTGCATGGTGTTTCCGTGCATGGCCCTGTAGTAGATCTTAACCATAAATGTGTGGTCTTTTCTTAGATCAAGGTCACGTGCTTTTTTCCTGGGAAGTTGGATGTGGGCGTGGTTGACTATTTTTTTTTCTTTTTTTCCTGGCCGTTTAGATGTGGGCATGGAGGACTCTTTTTTTGGACATTGTGGATCGTATACAAATTGGACTCTATCCACAATCACTTATTTAATCTCAAGCGTTGATTTAGAATCTAAAGGTTAAATTTATATGTTTTCTGAGAATTAACGTGGAGCCTTCATTGGTGCTTCCAATTAGTAAATATAAGATATAAGATTTTACATCATTTTTTGGGACTAACCTATTAACTCAGTGACAAGTGCATGTTGTTATTTTCTACATCTTTTTGGTTTTTACAGAAAATCCATACCAAACGGAGTCCAAACACGATGAAACTTTTTGATGATTTTTTCTGGACCAAAAGAGACCGAGGAAGCTTTAGGGGGAGTCCAGAAGCCAGACGAGGAGATGACAAGGCAGCACAGCGCACTCAGGAGGGTAGGCGTGTCGCGGCCCCACGTGGATCCGGCCGACCTAATTCCAGCGCTATAAATTCTTAAATATTCCAAAAACCCCATAGCAAGACCTGAAACAATTATTCCACCGCCACAAGTTTCTGTTATTCCGTGATCCCATCATGTGGCCTCCGCTGGTACTCTGCCGAAGGGGAAATCAGTCACGGAGAGCCTCTACATCAACCTTGTTGCACCTCTGATGATGTGTGAGTACTTCCCCACAGAACCTACGGGTCCATAGAAGTGGCTAGATCTCTCTCTCTCTCTCTCTCTCTCTCTCTCTCTCTCTGATCTTCAATACAATGCTCTCTTCGGAGTTCTATTCAATGTAATCTTATTTTGCAGTGTGTTTGTCAGTATCCGATGAATTGTGGGTTTTCGATCAGATTATTCATTGAAATCAATTGAGTTATTTCTAAGCTTTATTATGCGTGATTGTTATAGCTATGTAATGCTTTCATATCTATGTGTTTTCTTTGGCCAAGTTGATGATTAGATCTTTGGTGGAAGTGGCGCATAGTATTAGGTTCAATCTTACGGTGTCCTCACTCTGTGGCATGAGGGGTAGTGAGGCATGTATTTGTATTGTTGCTACTAAGGGTAAACCGACGGGGTTTGATCATCTTGATTGATCTTATTTTGTCTACATTATGTCATCATACTTAAAGCATTACTCTATTTGTCATGAACTTAATACGTGGGGAGGCAAGCATGAAGCCCTCTCAAAGTGGAGTAATAGTAGTAGATGCAGATGGATGTCGGTTGACTTATCACGATCGTAATGCCTATGTACGTCATGCCATGAATAAATCATAACTATGCGCTTTTTTATCAATTGCCCAATAGTAATTTGTGTACCCACAGTTTGCTATGTTCTTGAGAGAGATGCCTTTAGTGAAAGCTATGCCCCCAGGGTCCATTCACCATTATTACTAATACCCTAAAAATCTTGCTGCAATTTATTTACTTTTATTTTCTTTTGCAATTTACACATCTACCACTATCATATTTAATCCTTGCAATTAATGAGTACAAGGGGATTGACAACCCTCTTGCCTGTGTTGGGTGCAAGTATTTTGTTTGTGTGCGTGCAGGTACTATCGACCTTTGTCTATGTGAATCTCCTATTTGTTCGATAACCATGGTTCTCTACTGAGGGAAATACTCTTTGTTACTGTCGTGGAATTGTCACGCCAGATGTCCTAGTGAAAGGACTTAGTCGTGGAGCCATCACAACTAGGAAGCTTGAAGGGGTTAATCAGGACAAGAGACACAAGAGGTTTATACTAGTTCGGCCCCTTACGGTGAAGGTAAGGCCTACGTCTAGTTGGGTTGGTATTGCTTGATGTTTCGATGACCAGGGAGCGAGATACGCTATGCCCGATTCTTGATGAGTTGTTTCTTACCCTAAGCCGTCAGCGGGTCGTCCCCTTATATACAAGGGTGGATGCCCTGTGGCCTACAGAGTCCCGGCCGGCTCATAGACAGTGTCCGGCTCGGTGACTAGTTAAGTCTACCTTATGTTACAAGTCATATCATCATGGCGGTTTACTACTATGGGCCTTAAGCCGCCCGTGGGCCTTAGACCCTTTATTGAACCACCATCTTCATGCTTGGTCTTGGGCTTCTTTCTGATGTGTCTTCTTTGCGTAACCCGGCGCCTCCTGGGCGGCTTACACAAATAGTTATATCCCCAACATTAGGCCCCAGATTGATTTGAACCGGTTCATGTCAATCTTAAAATACCTTAAGAAAAAAGCCTTCTGTCTTCTGTCTGTGTAGAGGTTATAACCCGTCATGACGTCATCTTCTGGATCCGTGATAACCCGCCGTGACGTCATCTTCCATTAAATTCATATTTTACTCTGTCATATCTTTAAGGGATCTTTGTATTTACTGACCATTTCGAAAATCGAGGCGTCGGAGTCGTTGGATAATGATGTTCGGTCTCCTCGTTTCTCGCGCCTTCTCAGTCAGCCCTTCCTTATAAATAGGCACGACCTAGGTCTTTTCCATTCTCCCCCTTCGGTCGTCTTCTTCCTCTCACTGTTTCTCTGCCGCTCGAGCTCCGCCGCCGCCGCCGCCGCCGCCGCAGATCTCCTCGTCATCGCCAACTCAGGCCGCTGCATCAACCTGATTTGACCAGAAAACCGCGACGAACCTCCGCAGCTACTCTGCATCTATAAGTTTGCTCCTTCTTGTTCCTCAGATCCGCATTAGGACCTTCGAGTTCCTCGGTGTTCTTCGCTGTTCGTTAGGAACCCCTCATAGATTTCATCACCACCGCCGTTTCTTGATCCTTAAGATGATATAAAAACTGATGCGGTAGCTATTTCGCACCCATTTCGAATGCAAGTACATTCCTCTTCTCTGTACAGAAGCCTTGTTTAGAACTGATGAACTTATCTGTACTAGTTTTAGGTCTAGAATATTTTCTTTCCTGTGCACCTGTTTGATCCAAAATAATATCCGCCAACTGCGAAACCTGTTTATGCGACACTTAGGAAAAATCCGTTTCCGTCGGATCCATTTAGTCGTAGCGACTCTCACCGCCGGCTTTAAAAAAGATAACACTGAATCACAGCCTTACCAATTCCTGGCGGTTTAAAATAACTTAATTGCTTCTGATATTCATAGCGGCTTAACTAACCAGATATAATTAGTCATATGTCATCAGTCCCCGTCTTAAGCCGCCATTTTGAATAGACTTAAAAATACTTTCCTTCCGGGCTAAAATTGAACCAGAGCTTCTTATTTTGTCATCGGCTTCTACTTATGTCATGGCACCTAAGGCAACCAAGGCTCCTGTGACCTGTAATTGGGTCCAATCCACAGTCACAAAAAGTAAATTGTCTGAATTTGTGAAGTCTGGCCATCTGCCTAAGAAGGAGGTCATGTTTTATCGTGCCCCTGACCCGTCCGAGGAGAAACCTCAGCCCAAAGAAGGGGAGGTGATAGTTTTTACGGATCATATGAGCCAGGGATTTGCTCCACCTGGTTCAAAATTCTTCAGGGATGTTTTGCATTTCTTTGACCTCAGACCTCAAGACATCGGGCCCAATTCCGTGTCAAATATTTGCAACTTCCAAGTCTTCTGCGAGGTGTACCTGGGAGAAGAGCCCAATATACTTTTGTTCAGTGAGCTATCTATTATATAATTAAAACGATAGAAAACCAACGGTGATGATTTGGCACTGTTAAAACTAAGATGTATCAACGGTGAAGATCTAAAATGGGTTGATATTAGGAAAGTTCACATGGACGTGTACTATCGCACGTGAATATTAGGCAAGTGTACACGGACATATAATATTGCACGTGAAGGACTCTGAAACGGATTCTATTAGTCAAGGATACGGTCGTATACTATTGCAAACAGAATAATTTACAGCCGACATTCATCCGTACAGAATTCAAACTCAGCAACCTTTGACTAATATAAAGGTTGGGGCAGACACCCCAGAACGCCCACGAAATAATAGACGCCGGAACACCCATTGAAGGGAGATCAACACAACAACATATCCACACAAATCGAAGGGGCAACATACGTCGGGACGCCCAGCACATCGAAGGACGAAAGAAGAAACGACAGAAACATCAAGTTTGGGTAATATATATAGCTTAAATCTTGAGGTCTATTTACATCTTTCCACCCCTGCATGTCTTTGCAACCTCCTTATGAACACCATGTTTTCCTGTTCATTAACCATTAGTTAGAGCACTTCTCTCTAACCAAATTTCATTATTGTATTATCATATGAACCACTCCTTCTAAAATTGTTTTGAAGGCAACGTCTCTATGGCCTACACGAAGTTGAGTGAGTTAACCACAAGAGGACAGACATGGAATATTAAAGCCAAAGTAATGAGAATGTGGGACTCGATCAATCCTTTGACTAATGAACTTATAAGCATCGATATGATCTTGATGGATGAGCAGGTATTTTCTTCACATAATTAACAGTGGGGATTGTTTTATTGTTAAAATTACTACTAAGATTTTTCTTTCATTAAATTTTGAAGGGCCATACAGTTCATGCTACTATTTGGAAGAATCTAATAGACACTTACAGAGCAAAGATCAATGAGGGTTCTATATATGCTTTTAGCAATTTTAAAGTTGTAGATTCGACAAAATATCGACCAGTCAGCAATGAAATTAAAATTATTTTTTTATTCAACACAAAATTAAAGGAGATGAAAGGTTCATCGGATAATTTTCCAGATTACTACAATGAGTTTGCTAGCAAAGATACCCTACAAGAACGTCTAGAAATGAACTTTCTTGGTAGTTGTATTAATAAACTCAAATGAATAACTTTCTAATGTTTAAAGTCTTTAATCTTCTAATTTGCAGATGTCATTGGGTTACTTACCAAGATTAAGCCAATAGAATCAAGGATAACAAAGAAGAAAACACCTGCAGATGTACGTCAGATTGAAATTCTAATGCCAGAGTAAGTGTATATCCATGTATCAACTTTTCACTAAAGGGTAAAGGCTGTTTTCTTCCACTTATATTATTATTACCATTAATTACTTTGGAATGAATTATTCAGGGGTGATAGAATCAGAGTATCATTATGGGGAAGATTAGCTCATCATTTAAGTGAGGATGTAATTGGCAATCAAACAATTATTATTGTTACCTCAACAATGGTGCAAAAATTCAATGGTAAGTTGAATATGTTTCCATGTCTTTTTTTCATACCAAAATAATAAATCTAACCAATTTATTGTTCATTAAATAGGTTTGTGCCTAAAGTCAACTAGCGCCACAAGATTATATACGAATCTAGATATACCCGAGACTTGGGAACTTCGTGCCAGGTATTAAGCATAATTTGTAGGTTCTGGTCATATAGAGTTTCATAATATATCTTCATTTACTAACTTTTTTTATAGCCACTCCACCGAAGAAACTTTACCAAAAGTGATGGAGATAGATAAAAGTACTCAAGGGACGCTGGAAGATTAAATGTTTTACAGAAGGATAACCTTAAAAGAACTTACTGGAATTAGGCACGACAACCCAACAGATGAGGTAATGAATCAGAACTCCTCTAAGACATGATATTGTAGAAGCCTCCAATACCTACAGATGTATTTGGCATATTTGTATGAGTGACTGCATATTCTTTAAAGAGCTATATTTTCTTCATCAACTTTCAGGACTTTGTGTTCACCACAATAGCTACAATTGATCGGTTACAAGAAAATATTCAATGATGGTACATGTCATGCGATGTTTGCAACAAAATTGCTACAAAAGAATCACATAATTATTATTGCAAGAATTGTGATACGTATCCAGAAGATTTAACACCTAGGTAAGCATATTCTCTTGATTTGACCATCATTATGTACTGTCACATTTGCATTACACTAACGAAATGTGATTCTAGGTATCGTATTCGGCTTCAAATTAGTGATCACAGTGCTACTACAAGTTGCACTTTATTTGATGAAGAGGCTGAAAGAATGCTCAATACATCAGTCTCATTCCTGTTGGATTCATTAGATGGAAAATCAGAAGAAGTCCCCAAGATTATACAAGAATTATGTGGACAAAGACTCATCTTTCGATTCAAACTCAACAATAAGAACCTCACTCTAGGCATGCAGAACTATGCAGTAAAGAAAATATTTGTGCCTGATGAGAAGCTTGAGAAGAGATACTTAGAGGATAAAGCTGAAGAGGTAATGGTCTATTAAACTATCAAATCTATTTAAACACCAATTATTATACTCTTTTATATGGAACTATTGAAGCAAGTATTTACAATTCTTGATCCATTGTGCTCAACAGGATTTGATGGATGATGAAGTGGACAACATGTTAAAACAAGAAACAAAGAAACCGAATAAGCCAGTTAAAAAGGTGATTGAATACTGCACTGTACAAGCTTTTCTTTACATAAATTCATCTCTTAATTCATCCATTTATGTGATTTTTGCAGGTACAAATCAGCAAGTGTGAACTTAGCAAAAACATATGTGAGTTGGTCCCTGTGAAAGAGGAGACAGAAGATAAAAGCAATGGGAGTACAGTACATCAGAAGGAGCATCAACATCAAAAATCATCAACGAGTGTCGATGGTGGGAAAAGGAGGCGAAGATCTGTTGTATTATCACACTCGGAAGATGAAGAAGTGAAAAATAGTATATCTGAAAAATTAGAAAAGGCAGTGCCCAAAAGCACCAGAAGTGTTCATGCAAAAAACAAAAAGGCAAAAGTTGAACATGAAGGCTCCACAAGGATGACACGAAGTTTGACCAAAAAGACTAATAGCATCAAGACGATGTAATCGTCAACTCGAAGATCAAGTACGCCAAACAAGACCCAAGAGAGGAAGGACCTTTTCCAGAATTTTTTTGGGACAGTAGTTTATCCAATATTTATTATTTTAATGTATCCGAGAACTGGAATATTTAGAATGACCAGTACATTCATTTGATCTTAATCAATTTAACATTGCATTTGTGTGGTTGGTCAAAGCTCTGATGTGCCTGCAACATTTGCTAAAGCCTGGCCTAGAATATATGAGAACAAAAATGCTCAACAGTATTTGAAAAGATTGAGTTGGAAATCCATCTGGAATATTATGAATTTTTTTAATCAAAATCATCGACTGCGAATTGTTCCGTATGAAGCCACAACGAAATTTAAAACGACGGAAAGATGGATTGAGCTTTTATCCAGGGCGTATATTATTACATCACGAACAATCATATGATGGGGACTCACAGGCTTAAACTTATTTCATTCTCACTAACCCTCAAAAAATCCGACCAAAATTATTTTGCAGACAAAATGTATTTGGGCCAGACGCATACCTAGCTGAACTAGGTACTGACTAGGCAAGATAGTTGAAGGCCAAACCTGCGCTGCTACTTGAGGCACTGATGCACCCAGGTTCCGCTCTCCTTAGTGCCTGCTACGCCGCGCTGCTCCACACAGGTCGATAGCTAATTGGTTCACCTCGCAAAAGCTTGCCTGTGCCGGCGTCTCCGTGCGGCCGCCGGCCACGCCACCGCATGCCCTCCTTGGCGCAAGAGCGGATCCAGTGAGAATCTTAGCCCAGCAGGTCGCCGGAAGCTAATCGGAAGCGATTTGCTCATCCGAAGAATATCCGTCTAGAAGAACTGTGTGGAAGAGGAATAGTCCATTGATATGAAGTGTGAGCAGATAATAAGCGGCGTGGCAGGAATGATTTTTTTAATTTTTTTGGACAGCACTGCAGCAGGAGAGTTGAAGTGCGAATAAAATACAGTACATTTTTAGGGGAGCTAGACAGCTTTCTGACAGCCAAGCACAAGCCCAAATTAGCTCATTAATCAGAAGTTGTTGGTGTAGGACAAACTATTAGTCGTTGCTCAAAAAAGCTACTATTTATTCAAGCTAAATTTCCTTTAAAGACAATCCGTATTGTACTGTCCGATTTTGACTCACTACATGATTCCTAATCCTACACGTCTAGGAAAACATCTAGCCATATCATTATATAAAGTGCATCATATCACGTCCTACTAGCACAACAAGCCTCATCGCCGACTGATCCGTCTTCTCAAATTCGAAGCAACTCAACGACTAAGCAAGCAAAGGTTTCAGGGTATTATATATTTCCTCTCTTTAATCTGTGCATTATTTTAGCTTCCTTATCAGCCAACATATTCTCATAAAACCTTTGTCCTCAGGTGATCTACATTAGTCAAATTGCTAGATCATAGTCTCAGAAAACAAACAAGAGGTATGGTCAAATACACTTTTCCCTCTGCCTATATCACATAATCATCATTCAACCATAATTTTACAAGTCAGACATTCATAAATGACCCATGATGCACTTTCTCAATAGCTAACTTTTCATGATGTCGGGAAGATCAAACACAAGAGACGGCCAACAAATTGAAGGTATGGCAACAACTCCAGCAACTTGCATCCAATATACGCCGGCGACACCCAAACGATCAAAGGCACAAAGAAACATCCGATGAACTGAAGACACAATATCAGCACCATCAGCCTCAGGTAATATCCCCATGCAATTCTTCATGTGTGTGCCTGCATTTTGATCTCAGCTCAACATTGCGTCAAAACTCTTCTCATACTGAACTATAAAATTCTTTTTCTTCATGCATCCTAACACTACCATGATAATAATGTCAAAGCTACAAAAAGAGCAACACGGTTGAACAATTATTGATTTATAGTTCCCTACCAGATAAACAACATTGATCTCCAGATGTACTGTATGTGACAACGTCCATTAGTAGTCTCTTATATCGCCAAATGCACTTGCATGCCTGCAAAGGCAAAACACTATTAAGTACTCTCTCTGTAGAGAAATATAAGAGTGTTTAGATCACTACTTTAGTAATCTAAACGCTATTATATTTCTTTGTGGAGGGAGTACAACATAAATCATATTACATGATACTATGTTAAGAAAACTATACGCACTGACGAAATCACATTTGCAGATATGAGAGTCCAACATACGTTAGACCCAGCAGCTCACCAGACAAAAAGAAAGAAAGAACAACCTCTAAACTCAAGGGGTAGAAAGCGGACAAGGACTGCAGAGGGAAGAAGAAATGCGAACACAGAGGCTCCTAAACGATTGAGAAAGGCTAATGCTGAAGAAGATAGGGCATTGAAGCGCGCCAGAAGCGAAACCAACAAAAACAACACTAGAGTCAATGTTGGAGACAACAACAGAACCAGAACCTCGACAAGTGCTAATAGCAAGCCCTGGAACTTCGGAAGGCCAACATACAAATGCCAATATTGCAAAGCATTGCTATGGTGTGAAGAAAGATTAAATTCAAACAAAGGAACTACGACACCCTCTTTTGGAATATGCTGCAAACAAGGGAAAATCGATCTGCCGCCACTAAGAGAACCTCCACCATACCTTAGAAACCTCTTAAGAAGTGAAGGGCAGGATTCGGTGAACTTCAAAGAAAATATAAGGTCATACAACTCAATGTTTTCATTCACATCGATGGGAGGAGCTGTGGACAAGGAAATAAACACTCGCAAAGGACCTTATGTTTTTCGTTTGCATGGACAAAACTACCACCATATCGGAACTCTTTTGCCTCAAGGTACAGACAAACCTCGGTTCGCACAGCTATACATCTATAATACCGAAAATGAGGTGGAAAACAGGATAAGTGCGTCAAGATGCAATGATAATAAATCAACAGTGAACCCCAACATCGTCAAAGAACTGAAGATAATGCTCGACGACAACAATATCCTCGCAAAAACATTCAGAATGGCAAGAGACAGATTCCAAGAAGGAGACTACCATGATTACACACTTCGGATACTAGGCAAAAGGAACGGAACACACAACCTTCCATCCGCATCTGAAGTTGCAGCATTGGTAGTAAGAGATCCAACCGGAGAGAGTGAAGGACGTGACATTGTTGTTGAGTACAAAAATATGGAGCCGCAAAGGATATCAGAGATCCACCCGAAATTCATGTCCATGCAATATCCGTTGTTGTTCCCATATGGAGAAGATGGTTTTAAACTTGAGATACCCTACAAGAAAACAAAAGGAGGTACAAACAGCAGGAAATACGTAACGTTGTTGGACTACTATGCATTCTACCTACAGCAACGTCCTGATCAAGGAATGTTACTGCTCAAGTCCGGGCATTTGTCACTGCAATTTTGGGTGGATGTATACACATGTATCGAGCAAAATAGACTAAACTGGATCCGACACAATCAAGGAAAGCTATGAACTGAACTTTACAGTGGATTGCAGGATGCAATTGAGCGAGGGGACACAAGAACAGAGCAAGTTGGAAAGAGGATAATTGTGCCTTCATCTTTTACAGGTGGTAGAAGAAACAAGGCACAATATTTGCAAGATGCCTTTGCAATATGTCGTTGGGCTGGATACCCAGACCTATTTATAACATTCACATGCAATGCAAAGTGGCCTGAGATCCAATACATGCTAGATGAAGCGGGAGGTGGCCAAAAGCCAGCCGATCGGCCAGATATTGTGGACAGAGTATTTATGATCAACCTAAAGGAGCTAATGAGAGACATAAAAGAAAAGAAATACTTTGGAGAAACAGTTGCAAGTAAGTCCCATTGACTATCAATCTTTACTCTTTCTTGCATCATCTTATAGTCCGTCAGACTCCTGCTCTTTAGAAACATGCATCATCTTATACTCCGTAAGATTCTAGCTCTTTAGTAACATGCATTCTAATTTTAGCTAAATCTGACAAACTATTAATCAACTGCAGTCATCTACACAATAGAATTCCAGAAGAGAGGACTCCCGCATGCCCACATACTAATATTTTTGAAGGACAAAGACAAGTACCCGGAACCATCGCAAATCGACAAAATAATAAGCGCTGAGATCCCAAACAAGGATGAGGATCCAGAAGCATTTGAAGCTGTTGAGAACTTCATGATGCATGGCCCGTGCGGTGAGGCTAAGAAAAACTCACCATGCATGGTGGACCATAGATGCACCAAGCATTTCCCAAAAACATACAATGTCAGCACTACCATTGACGAGGACGGATTTCCAGTACATAAAAGGAGGGATGACGGAAGGCAATCAAAAAGGGAGGGGTGATGCTCGACAACAGATTTGTCGTGCCATACAACCGGAACCTTCTGGTCAAGTATCAAGCTCACATAAATGTCGAGTGGTGCAATAGGTCCAGATCAATCAAGTACCTATTTAAGTATATCCATAAAGACGACGACCATGTTACAGCCTTGCTCAAGGAAAGGGGCACGACAAACGAAACTGACGAGATCAAGAAATACCTAGAGAAGAGATACATATCAACATCAGAAGCATGCTGGAGGATATTTCAGTTTGATCTTCAGTATCGCGATCCAGCAGTTGAGAGGCTACCTTTCCATCTTGAAAATGAGCAACAAGTCGTTTTTCCGGACTCCACTGATCTTGAAAAGATAGTAACAAGGGACGGATCTAAAATCACCAAGTTCACTCAGTGGATGGAGGCAAATAAAATATACGAGCTAGGAAAAGGATTGACTTACGCAAAATTCCCTACAAAGTTTGTATGGAAAAGCGAAACAAAATGTTGGCAGAAGCGAAAAAGGGACTATGCAATTGGAAGAATCTACTATGCACATCCCGCAAGTGGCGAGAGATATCATATGAGGATGCTTCTAAACACCAAGAAAGGATGCACATCATTTGAGGACATTAGGACCGTTGATGGAGTCATTCACCCAACATACAAATCAGCATGCCAAGCCCTCGGATTTCTTGATGATGACACCGAGTGGATTGACTGTATCAATGAAGCATCAAGTTGGGCATCCGGAACACAACTACGTCAGTTATTCACCACCATATTGTCCCATTGCGAAGTCACAAACCCAAAGGTATTGTGGGATTCAACATGGGAGGCGTTGTGTGAAGATATGCAATACAAAAGAAGGACTATTCTAAACTTTCCAACACTTCGGCTTACAAACACATAGAAGAAAGCGTATGGTCTGATTGAGATAGAAAAACTGATGAGGCAAGTAGGAAAGTCACTAAAGGACTATCCAGACATAGAACTACCAAATGCCGCAGAGCTAGAAGAACTTGGGAACAGACTAATAAACGAAGAGGTCAACTACGACATGGACAAACTCAAGGATGAGCACAAAATCATACTAAACAATCTTAACCAAGACCAGAAAAAGGCCTATGATGCAATAATGGAGTCAGTCGACAAAGGCCTAGGAAAGCAGATATTTGTCGAAGGCTACGGTGGCACAGGAAAAACCTATCTATGGAAAGCAATAACGACAAAGCTAAGATCAGAGGGGAAGATAGTACTTGCAGTAGCATCATGTAGCATTGCAGCGTTGCTTCTCCAAGGTGGAAGAACATCACACTCAAGGTTCCGTATTCCACTTAATATCACTGAAGAATCAACGTGTGAAATAAAACAAGGCTCGCATTTGGCTGAACTGCTAAAGAAGACCTCACTTATATTGTGGGACGAGGCTCCTATGGCAAACAAACACTGCTTCGAGGCACTAGACAAAAGCCTTAGAGATATTCTAAGGTTCACTAATGAAAACAGCGATGAAAAGCCATTTGGTGGAATGACAGTTATACTAGGAGGCGACTTCAGACAAATCCTGCCAGTTATAACCAAAGGAAGGAGAGAGCAGATAGTAAATGCTTCAATCAAAAGGTCATATCTGTGGAAACACTTTGAAATATTTGAGTTAACACAGAACATGCGGCTGAAGTGTTTGTCAGATGATCCAATACAAAAGCAAAAGGTCGCTGAATTTGCAGAGTGGATACTACAGATTGGCGATGGGAAAACAACATCAGATGAAGGAGAGGATTGGATAAAAATACCAAAAGACCTACTGCTAGAGAAAGGAGAAAATCGTAAAGAACAAATCGTCAAAAGCATATACCCAAATTTGCTGCAAAATTACCGTGAGCGGGATTACCTAGAAGAAAGAGCAATACTATGTCCAAGAAATGATACAGTCAAGGAGATAAATGACCACATAATGAGCCAAATACAAGGTGAAGAGGTGACATACCTAAGCCTGGACACAGTGTGCAAGGCAACGACAAATACCAACATCATGATGAACATGCAGCCTACTGAGTTCCTCAACACCTTAACGTCCCCAGGAATACCAGACCATAAGTTAAAACTGAAGGTGGGTTTGCCGGTCATGCTACTACGCAACATCAACCAAGCAGCAGGTTTATGCAACGGTACAAGAATGACAATTACACAACTTGGAAACAAATACATCGAGACACAAATAATCACAGGAACACATGTCGGCGATAAGGTATACATACCTCGAATCATCATGTCACCAAGCGACTCAAAATGGCCATTCATGCTGAAAAGAAGGCAATATCCATTATCAGTGTGCTTTGCAATGACAATAAACAAGAGCCAAGGTCAGTCCTTAAACAAGGTAGGCATATATTTGCCTAAGCAAGTATTCTGTCATGGACAACTATATGTGGCACTATCAAGAGTGACAAACAAGGAAGGATTGAAGGTGCTGATCGATGACGAAGAGTGTCCAACCGAAGATGTCACAAAGAATATTGTTTACAAAGAGATTTTTTAATTGATAGTGCAGTTCCTCAAGTCATTAGACAATTCATGTATAATTACATAGAGTCACAGACAACCTTACCATACATTTTGAACAACACATTTACTTGGTTGGCATGTTAAATTTTTAAATACTCCCTCCGTTCCAAAATAGATGACCCAACTTTATACTAACTTTAGTAAAAAGTTGAGTCATCTATTTTGGAACGGAGGGAGTAGTTATTAATCCATACATATATATGTTTGATCTTTCTGTAAAATATTAAATTTAAAATTAGTTATTTATCCTTGAATATTTTTAACACAAAAAATATCGCAGCAGATGAAACAATGAAATCACCAATGGATTCCACCTACAATAAGCTTTTCGTAATCTCCCACATTATAGCCACAATCCACAACTAAAATATATTCACGGTTAATCTCAAAATCCAAATCTTTTAGAAACGTTCTATAGAAAGTTCACCTATTAATTCCCCTAAATAGCCATTACTAATCTCTCACAATCTAACACTCACATCTCTCTCGCGAATAGTTTCTGATTCCCCAAATCTCCTCAATTTGTCTCTCTAAAAACATAGGCATTAGCCTCCTCGAGTGAATAAATGTATGCGTACATATGGATCTTTAATATTTCGATAAAATATATAAATTTATGTTCATCAGTTCTGTATCCGTGAACTAACTCTATCATGTTTGTACACATAAGTTCTTTCTACATTAACATTTCTATAAACGTAGAAGTAATTTCTGAGAGCAAAAAATACAGATCGTACCTTTTTCATTTGGCAATGGACAACTCTGTTAGAAGGGAGAGAGAGAGATTGTTGCGGAATATGATGGGTGTATTATTGAGCCTCGAGGGCGAGTATATATTGAGTACAAGGCTTGGAGGGCAAGACGCCTCTCCTAGAGATAAGGTAGGAGATGGATTACAAATCCTAGACTACCAAAACATATGTAACCCAAATATATCTCTAACATCCCCCCGCAGTCGTAGCGGTAGCGTTGCGAACAACAGGAGCGACGCAGACGGTCAGATTGAAGAGAATAGCAGCCGACGGACTGACATCCCCCCGCAGTCCTAGAGGGAGCGTCGTGGACGGTGTCGCCTCGCGGACGCGTTGACTGTAGCGGAAGCCGACGAGATGCTCAAGCGGATGATAACCCTTTGTGCCGATGTCGATGTAGCCGAGAGCGTAGGATGGTGTAGCCGTGGTCGAGGTAGCCGTGCGAAGAATGCCGTGGTCGATGTCGATGTCGAGGTGGCCGGTGTCGAGGAAGTCGCCGTGGAGCCGCAGGCGCAAGGGGGCGCCGAGTTAGCATGGGCGCAAGGGTGTCGAAGTAGTGGTGCGCCGGGAAGAAGATGTTGTTGACGACGCGTCGCGACGGGTTTGCCAAGCCCGGGGACACATCGTAGACGAAGGCATGCACCGGTGTTGCCAGCACCGGGCATGCGTAGACGGACGAAGACGAAGTTGACGAAGCGCCGACCAGGCTTGCCAGGCCCGGGGACACGTCGTGGATGAAGGCACGCATCGGTGTTGCCAGCACCGGGCATGCATAGACGAGGGACCTGCACGAGCTGTACGCCATGTCGGAGAAGTCGGAGAGGCCAGCAGAGAAGGACTCGACGACGGTTGCGGCGCCAATCGGTGCGGGGCCAATGTCGCCCGCGGTTGTCGGAGTAGATGAAGCGGTCGGGGTAGACGGCGACGCTGGCGACGAGCTGGTGCTGGACGAAGACGAAGGGGGTGGACGGGCGGCGGCGGCGGCTACGAAGGTAGCGGCGGCGGCGGCCAAAGAAGAGCAACCGCGGCGGCCTGACGGCGGCGGCGGCGGCTAGGTTAGGAGTGTGGCGGCGGTGCTCGAAGTAGACGAACCCTGACAGCGTGACGAAGACCGGTGCGGACGGTGGCGTTCCCGCGCCAAGGGAGATGGCGCGGCGCATACCACGGGAGGTCGACGCGCGGTGACGGTGACGTGGACCGCGGGCCGCGGCGCTACGGCCCGAAGGGGCGACGCAGCGGCGTCAGGCGGGCCGGGGTGACGGCGGGAAGACCTCGGGGCGGCGGCGGGGACCGCGTTCCGCAGTGCTACAGCTCGTAGAGGTGGTGTAGCGGCGGCTCGCAGGTCGGTGCAACCGCGGGGACGGCCTCGGGCGGCGGCGGTGACCGCATGCCGCAGCTTTACAGCCCGAAGAGGCGGTGTAGCGGAGGCTCGCAGGTCGGGGCAGCCGCGCGGAGAACCACTAGCCGAGGGCGATGGCCCGTCGGGAGGCGGCGTGGACCGCGTGCCACGACGTGATAACCCTAAGGGGTGACACGGAGGCGGCGGCTGCGGCTACAGGGGTAGCCGGTGGGAGGATCTCGGGGCGGTAGCGTGGACCACGTTCCGCGACGCGACCGCCCGTAGGGGCGTCAACGGTAGCGGCGCGTGAGTCGGGGCAGCCGACGGGAAGACCTCGGGCGGCAACACAGCGGTCCGTAGGGACGACGCGATGGCAACCTGTGGCTCGATCGGCGGTAGGCGCGTGCTCGGGGACGTGCTTGGCGAAGACAGGTGCGTGATCGGTTGATCAGACCGACGGCGCCGCTGTATGCGCCATGGCGGGGACGACGCGCAGATCGGAGTCGATAGCGACGTTGTCGGTGATGTCCCGGGCGATGACGACGAAGACAGACCGGCGATGGAGACCGCGCGGACGAGCGGCCGGCAGCGACGCACGAAGGCGTCCCTTGGGCGGCGCGTCCAGCCTTTCCGCGCGGTTGATGACGAAGCAGCCGGTGAAATCGACGCCGATGTCGGAGTAGAGGCGCGGGGGTCGACGGCGGCGGCGGGCGACGCAAACCGGATCACATAGACCGGAAAACCAAAAAGTAGACGCCGATCAAAGCAACCGGCGAGAGAGAGAAAAATCCGGATCAAAGGATCGGGAAAAAGACTCTCTAGGGCAGCCGGCCAACATGGCCGGCGGACGAACCCTAGGTATGGGCAGCGCGGCCCCCGGCGGCGGTCATGGAGGCCGACCGCCCCGGGGGCGGCGCGCGGGTGCGGAAGCGGCGGCGGCTAGGGTTTAGGATCGACTTGCGATAGATACCATGTTAGAAGGGAGAGAGAGAGATTGTTGCGGAATATGATGGATGTATTATTGAGCCTCGAGGGCGAGTATATATTGAGTACAAGGCTTGGAGGGCAAGACGCCTCTCCTAGAGATAAGGTAGGAGATGGATTACAAATCCTAGACTACCAAAACATATGTAACCCAAATATATCTCTAACAAACTCTAATCCCTCAAATGAACAGTCCCCAATTCACAATCTCTTTTGTATCAGATCCAAGAAAAAGTTCCTGCAGCAAGGAGATTTAAATATCTTCTTTACTAAATCTTGAGCGTGGTTGTGGCATGGAGATTTTACCCAACAATTTCTAATCTGGGATGACATTTACCTCATGTGAGATGCACGAAAATTAGGGATTTACCTGTGAAGGGCTGAAGGCTCCCTCAAATCCATTCGGAAAAAGAGATCGAGAGAGACCCTGCGGCATACATCTTCCATCCGCTCAAGCTATGGTTGGCGGCGGTACGCAGCCGAGCCAGCGACGAGCGCATGCGCTGGTGCTGCCACTTATAAGCAGGGGAGAAGAGCTGCGCTAGAGGACTTCTTGGTTCGACCATTTACAAAATTAAGGCTGTGCTAAAAAATGAACAAAAGGAGCACGGTTTCTTGACGATATTTTGGTCCAGTCTAAGAAAAGAGTACGCATCTTCTCAAAAGATAAAAGAATAGAGTACGCATGGAATCAACTTCACACATAGCCGTACAGCTCCATATAAAAGAATAATTCTAAGCTTCTATTCCCTCCGTTCCTAAATATAAATATTTTTAAAAATTTCAATATAGACTACGTACGGAGCAAAATAAGTGAATGTACACTCTAAAATATGTCTATATACATTTGTATGTAGTCCGTATTAACATCTTAAAAAAGACTTATATTTAGAAACGGAGGGAGTAGAACACAGTCACAAAAAAGTTTAAGTCTATCATGCATAATTTTCATGAAATGAACAAAATGAATACATAAATAGAAAGGGCATTTCCTTTCGATAGTTTTTATGTTAGCTAAATGGTTTGATTCTGAATTCTATATATATATATATATATATATATATATATATATATATATATACAGACGCAGACACTCATATATGCACACATACACTCACTCCTATGAAGGCAGGCAAGCACACCCTACGAGTGGATTAAAGAGACTAAGTCAGCTCATCATCTTGAGATTCATAAAGTCAACACAGATAAATTCGTAGTCAACCGGACATCTCCCCCAACTAAACGCACATTGCCAAATAGGCTAAAATAAATTAATGAAAATTCGAGCAATAGTGTCAAGTCAAGGATTTGAACGCCGATAAGCTGGGAATACCATTGCACTCCAAACTATATAACCATAGGCTGGTTCGCAACAAAAACACAATACTTAATACCTTTAACACACACTCACAAAAACAATAAAAATATGTTAAAATAAATCTATAATATAATGAAAAAAATAGCACATACAAAGAAAAAATAATTTCATGCTAAAATATTTAATGAATGCTAAAATATCACATCGTAATGTCGAATGCACAAATAAAGTCAAAATTCCAAGCCAATATAATCATAAATAAATAGTCTAGCCGCGCAAATGCGCGGGTAGCTCCGCTAGTTCTATTTAAACTGGCCGAATGAACGTGCCAACGGGCCCAGTCTTGAACTTGGTGGCATCTCGATTCAGCGGCGGAGAGACTGTCTTTTTCCTTATGCTGAACTGCCAAGTCATCCAAAGGATTGGAATCAGACGTGGTTCTACTGCCAGGACACTTCTCCGGCTGAGGAAAATCCTCTGCCTGGCTTCCGTGCCTTGCGCCTTGAATCCAACCACCCGCTGCCGAATAAACTGACTGCTGTTGAACGTCTGCCACTCGCTCCCACCATTAGAAAAATCAAAGATCTTTTGGGAAACGGCTTAGACGGCATCGACCTGGTTCGAGTCTGGGTCACTTGGCGAGTGCTTCCCTTAAGCCGCCGCCCCGGCTTAATGTGCACTTACTCAGGCGAGAAGGATGACCCACTGCATCATAGTCCCGACGACTTACCAGATGACGTGGTGGAGGTTACGACCCAAACATTGTTGAAAGAGGGCACGGTGACTAGTAATGCCTTTGGCTTACTTCCTTTCTGCAAGAAGAACCCGACCCTCGCAGTGAGTCATCAACCTCAATGAATACTCTTTGCTATATTACACCTTGCTTTACTCATTACCCTTTATCTTTTTTCACAGGCCGATGACAACTTCTGGAAGGTCAAGTATGACCATGAGGCTGCCAAACAAGCCAGAGCAGCCAAGAGAACCGATAGAAAAACCGCCAAGACAGGAACTTCAAGGAAGAAGAAGCCAAGCGCTTCAGATTTATTCAAATTGGACGACACTTCTGATGATAAAGAAGAGGTAATCCTTAATTCTCCTGACTCTTTTGTCATTATTTTATTGACGTTCTATCTTTTCAGGAGGATACGGGGAATAGCCAAGCGGTTGACGAAGAGGTAACTATAATCTCCTCCGACTCAGAGCCTTTGCCAAAGCAAAAAATCCAAAGGGTGACCCGGAAAGTAAGATTTTCACATCCTCTAGCTTATCAAGATCCTCAATTTCTTTTGAAGCAACAGCAGTTTGAAAGCCGGAGGCAGACCCGGACCAGCAAGGATGTAGAGCTCTCCTCCGGCTTACCTGACATAACCAGGAAGCGTCGGACTGAGGTTATCTCCGATTTACATTTTGTTTTACCTTTGGCGGGTTTAATTCGCCATCCTCTCAATTCATCTGACTCCAATTATCAGGATACCTCTCCTTCCTGCGACGAGTCTATGCAATCTAACATGCCAGCTTTCAAAACTGCCCCCGGGTAATGTAATTTTGTTTACCTTATGCTTTACCTTACTCATGCCTTTGTACTCATCCTTCTGCCTTTGTCCACAGCGTGTAAGCGAAACCCAGTAAGAGGGCAAAAAAGAGTAAGCCGTCCCGAGACCCGGTCGTGACTGAACTGGAGCTTGGCACGGCTGCTCCTGATAGTTCTACCCATCAGCCGCCGCCTGAATCAGCCTATGACATTCCAGCACCAACCTCTAATCCACCCGTCGAAGATATTCTCAATAGCTCTGATAACCCGGAAGCTCCTAGCCTGGCAAAGAAAATTGATGCAGAAGTTGAGATTCTGAAGACTCAGTTTGTTGAGCCAGGGCGGCCCACTGTCCTTGCCAAGTGCTCTGCTAAGGAGGAGCTTCTGGAACGCCGAAAGGCCAAGCTAGACATTGCTGACTATGCTCATTTAAGCATTGGAGATATAGTCTCTGGCTACCTCAATCAAGTACATAGCAGCCGTGACCTGGAAATTGACATGGTGAAGCGAATACATCAAAAATCTGAGGTATAACTTATGCTACTTTTCTGAACCATACTTACTGTATCAGCCCCCAAGTCTATTGCTTATGAATAAGTATGATGTAGACTTAGAAAACTGCTTAGCACTGCTTTGTCCGGTTTAGAAAGAAGATATCTAACCCGATTGTAACATGATATCTTGAACTTGCGATACACATTGGCCCCCAAGTGTCAAGTATCTTTGCTTGCAAAGTGCTTGGGACTTAATTTGCATGGTCCGGCATTGTAAGTTAAAATTCTTCAGCATACATTAGCCCCCAAGTGTCAAGTATCTTTGCTTGCAAAGTGCTTGGGACTTAATGTTATCTTACCATGATTCTGACTATAACCCGACATCGATGCAGGCCACCATAAGTCAATTTGTGTCGGAGATTGCTGACCTGAAGAGCCGTTTGACAGCTCAAGAACTTGAACTTCAAAAGGCCAACTCCAAATTTGAATTCAGCGTCTCTGAACAAGAGAAGTTGAAGAAGAATTTTGAGGCGGAGAAGAAAATCTAGGCTGATGAGAAAGCCTCACTAGTAACCCGGGTCGAGACAGCAGAAACATCACTTGGAGAAGCAGCAGCCAAGCTATCCGGCTTAAAGCGCCAGATATCTCAAATGGTCTCAGCCATCTTCGGTAAGTTACTGTATATAACCTCAAATATTGTAATCCTTCCTTTGATGACTATATTAATCGTTATCTCCAGCTCACCTTATGTTTATGAACGCAGGCCCCAGGAGCACAAACCTCAAGCAGAACATGTTGATCAAACTGAAAGCGGTTTACACTCTAGTGGAGCAACTATATACCGGGTCACAACGTGCTTTGGCCATTGTAGCTTTATCAAATAACACTCCCCACCTCCTGCTTGAGTGTCTTGCTGTACTACCTCACCTCCTGCTTGACGTGCTAAAGTGTCTTGCTGTACTACCTCAACGGGTCCAAGATCTAAGGCGGGCGTCCTCAAGAGCCAGGGCCATAGCCGCGTTGAGCCGGGCAAAAGCATGGATTCCAGAGCTAGACCCGGCCGACCTCGCTCTTGGATACCCGAGTCTTAAAGAGGATGGGACTGTATTTGATGAATAGGATTTCACCGCCTGCGTCAAAGATATACGCCCCGTGGCTACTCTCATTGGGAACGACACTGGCCTTACCAAGTATCAGCCGGGCTACGACAGTGAGAACCGGAGAATTCCAACACCTCCCTATGATGAAGTCAGCTTGATCCCTCCAACTCGTAAGCATACCTTTGCCCCTGAAGTGGACCGAGCCGGTTTAATAGATGATGAAGCTGAGTTTGAAGCCTTGAGTGGCATTGACTGGGCCTCGTCAACCTTCCAGGACAGGGCAGTAGACGGAGAGGTGGAGAAGGATAACCCAGAATCTTCAAGCCCACCAAAGGAGTGAACCGCCAGGCATTTATGACTTTGCGAAAACAATACTTCATTATTCAGACTCGGGGAGTCTTGTAATAGGGCAGAAAAACCTCTCAATTTTTGTCATGCCTTCGCGCATGTTTATGGCGCTTAATACTTTCGTAAGCCGCCATCGCTATATATTTCCAGCTTATGTTGATCTTTTATTTCCTTGATGTTAAATTTGCTTGCCTTATCCTGCATATAAAACAAGCAAAATTCCCTTGGCGGTTTATCGCATCGGGGGTCACATAAGGTAATAACCCAGAGTGCGAACCAAAACATCATATAAAGGCCGTTTTATGATTATATTTGTTAAACATAATCACAATAGCATACCTGCGATCCCGTTGGTAATCTCGCCTGCTTATATGACCTACACCATGCGGGTAAATTCAACTCCTGAAAGTTGGAACATATAATGTTCACCTGGCACTTAACAACCTGGGGTGACTCAATATTAAGCCGGAAGAACAAAAACCATCTCATAGTGCTTTCAAGAAGGTCTCAAGATAGTCAAATAATTATGCTTATGAAATATAATTGATAATAAACAATATTCAAAGGCTTCTGATTCGAATATGATGAGTAAACCGTTCCAAAGGGGTTAAGCTAAGATTCAGATACGATCATATAGCCCCCAGTGGCTTTGGCGATACCGATCAAGTGGGTATCGACAACTATGTTCTCTTTGGTTCGAATACGACCTATGTTTGAACAGGAAGCCCCCAAGTGACCATAAGAGTTGTTTAATGACGCTGATTTGAATACGATCCACGTCAGGCCCAAAGGGGTTAAGCTAAGATTCAAATATGATCAAGAAGCCCCCAAGTGGGTTTGGCAGTGTGCCGATCAAAGTGGGTATCGACAGCTATGTTCTCTTTGGTTTGAATACGACCTATGTTTGAACAGGAAGCCCCCAAGTGACCATAAGAGTTGTTTAATGACGCTGATTCGAATACGATCCACGTCAGGCCCAAAGGGGTTAAGCTATGATTCAAATATGATCAAGAAGCCCCCAAGTGGGTTTGGCGGTGTGCCGATCAAAGTGGGTATCGACAGCTATGTTCTCTTTGGTTCGAATACGACCTATGTTTGAACAGGAAGCCCCAAAGTGATCATGGCTAGATTCAGATATGATCATAAGCCGGACCAAAGGGAAAGCCGGATTCAGATATGATCCACTCCCTGTTGGTTGTTTCCACCACTTGATAAAGAAGACACATAAACTTTTGAAGGTGAAAAGGATAGAGGTCCTGCTTTATTCCTTTATATAATATATACATCGTCAAAATATATACATCTTGAGAGCCGGTGGCTCAAGTATAGTAAGGCTGAAGATGGGCGATATTCCACGGTCGGCGGGTCTCCTCCTCCGACTTACGTGAGTCTTTGTGCTCTCGAACATCGATAAGGTAGTATGACCCGTTGTTCAGATTCTTCCTGACCACAAAGGGTCCTTCCCAAGGTGGGGACAGCTTGTGCATGTCAGACTGATCCTGGATGAGCTGGAGCACTAAGTCGCCTTCCTGAAAGGTTCTGCTTCTAACCCGGCGGCTGTGATAGCGGCGCGGGTCTTGCTGGTAAATCGCCGAGCGGGCTATTGCCAAGTCTCGCTCCTCATCCAACAAGTCAAGTGCATCCTGACGAGCTCTTTCGTTATCAGCCTCAACGTAAGCCGCCACGCGGGGTGAATCGTGCCGGATGTCACTTGGCAGGACTGCCTCTGCTCCATACACCATGAAGAAAGGTGTATACCCTGTAGATCTGTTAGGCGTAGTGTTGATGCTCCACAGCACAGAGGGTAACTCCTCCACCCAACAACCCGGAGCCACTGTAAGGGGACCAAGAGCCGGGGTTTGATACCCTTCAGGATTTCCTGATTAGCTCTTTCTGCTTGACCATTGGATTGTTGATGAGCAACGGTCGAAACATCGAGCCGGATATGTTTTCGTTGACAGAACTCTTCCATGGCACCCTTGGAGAGATTAGTGCCATTATCAGTTATGATGCTGTGTGGAAAACCAAAACGAAAGATCACCTTTTTATGAACTGAACCGCCGTGGCTGCATCACACTTACTAACCGGCTCTGACTCAACCCACTTTGTAAACTTATCCACTGCCACCAGGAGGTGTGTCTTTTTATCCTTGGACCTCTTGAAAGGTCCAACCATGTCAAGCCCCCAGACTGCGAACGGCCAAGTAATTGGAATTATCCTCAACTCTTGAGCCGGCACATGAGCTCGTTGTGAGAATTTTTGACATCCGTCACATTTGCTGACTAGATCCTCCGCATCAGCATGAGCCGTCAGCCAATAGAAACCATGATGGAAAGCCTTGGCCACAAGAGATTTTGAACCGACATGATGACCACAATATCCTTCATGGATCTCATGAAGTATCTCCTGAGCCTCCGCAGGCGACACACAACGTTGAAACGCTCCAGTGACACTGCGGTGATGTAATTCGCCATGAACAATCGTCATAGATTTGGACCGCCTGATTATTTGTCTCGCCAAGGTCTCATCCTCAGGCAACTCTCCCCGGGTCATATAGGCCAAATACGGCACTGTCCAATCCGGGATGACGTGAAGAGCTGCCACCAGCTGTGCCTCCGGGTCTGGCACTGCTAGTTCTTCTTCTGTAGGTACCTTGACAGAAGGATTATGCAAAACATCGAGAAAGGTGTTAGGCGGCACCGGCTTACGCTAAGATCCCAACCGGCTTAAAGCATCAGCCACCTCATTCTTCCTTCGATCAATGTGATCCACTTGATAACCTTTGAAGTGCCCAGCCACAGCATCTACTTCACGACGATAAGCCGCCATAAGGGGATCCTTGGAGTCCCACTTGCCTGACACCTGTTGAACCACGAGATATGAGTCGCCCAAGCATCTTACCCGGCTCAAATTCATCTCTTTGGCCATCCGGAGACCATGGAGTAAGGCCTCGTACTCAGCTACATTATTAGTACAAGGAAATATAAGCCGGACCACATAACAAAATTTGTCACCTCGAGGGGAAGTTAAAACAACTCCAGCCCCCGAGCCTTCTAACTGCCTGGACCCATCAAAGTGAATAGTCCAATATGTGTTATCTGGCTTCTCCTCAGGTGCCTGCAACTCTGTCCAATCATTGATAAAGTCCACCAAGGCTTGAGACTTAATAGCAGTACGTGGCATATACTTCAAACCATGAGGCCCAAGCTCAATAGCCCACTTGGCGACTCGTCCTGTGGCTTCCCTGTTCTGGATGATGTCCCCCAAGGGGGCAGAACTTACCACAGTTATAGGATGACTTTGGAAGTACTGCTTCAGCTTCTGGCTTGCCATAAACACTCCGTAAACAAGTTTCTGCCAATGTGGATACCTTTGTTTAGACTCAATAAGCACCTCACTGATGTAGTAAAACGGCCGTTGAACCGGATGCTCCTTGCCTGCCTCCTTACGCTCCACCACGATGGCAACACTGACAGCTCGTGAATTAGCAGCCACATATAACAGCAACGGCTCTTTATCAATGGGAGCCGCAAGGACCGGTGGCTCAGACAACTGTCTCTTTAAATCTTCAAAGGCAGTATCAGCAGCATCACTCCAGACAAAAGTGTCCGTTTTCTTCATCATCTGATACAGCGGTAGGGCCTTCTCACCTAACCGGCTTAAAGCAGCAACACGACCCGCCAGTCGCTGAACATCATTGATGCACGCCGATTTAGCCACAGAGGTAATCGCCTTGATCTTCTCCGGATTAGCTTCAATGCCTCTGTTTGAGACCAGAAAACCCAAGAGCTTGCCTGTAGGTACACCAAACACACACTTGGCTGGGTTAAGCATCATCTTATAAACCCAGAGATTATCAAAGGTCTCTTTCAAGTCAGATCTCAAGGTTTCTTTCTCTCTGGACTTCACCATAATGTCATCCACATAAGCATGAACATTGCGCCCAATTTGATCGTGGAGACAGTTCTGTACACATCACTGATAAGTCGCCTGAGCACTCTTGAGCCCAAATGGCATAGATACATAACAGAAGGCTCCAAACAGAGTGATGAAAGCCGTCTTCTCCTGGTCCTTAACTGCCATTTTGTTCTGATGATAACCAGAGTAAGCATCCAAAAAGCTCAAACGCTCGCAACCCGCCATAGCATCAATGATTTGACCAATACGGGGGAGAGCAAAGGGATCAGCCGGACAAGCTTTATTTAAGTCCGTGTAATCCACACACATCCGCTAGGTGCCATTCTTCTTGAGCACGAGCACCGGGTTAGCCAACCACTCTGGGTGAAAAACTTCAACAATAACCCAGCTGCTATGAGCCGGGCGACTTCCTCTCCAATAGCTTTCCGTCTCTCTTCGTTGAACCGTCGAAGAAACTGCCTGACCGGCTTATACTTCGGATCAATATTGAGAGTGTGCTCAGTGAGTTCTCTCGGTACACCCGGCATGTCAGAAGGTTTCCATGCGAAGATGTCCCGGTTCTCATGGATGAACTCGATGAGCGCGCTTTTCTATTTAGGATCCAAATTGGCACTGATACTAAACTGCTTAGATGAATCACCTGGATTGAAATCAACAAGATTGGTTTCAGCAGCCGACTTAAACTTCATTGCCGGGTCATGCTCGGTGGTTGGCTTCTTTAAAGAGGTCATATCTGACGGGTCAACATTGTCTTGATAAAACTTCAGCTCCTCTGCTGCACAAACAGACTCAGCATAAGCCGCGTCGCCCTCCTCACATTCCAGGGCTACCTTTCGACTTCCATGCATGGTGATGGTGCCCTTGTGACCCGGCATCTTAAGCTGCAGATAAACATAACACGGCTGTGCCATGAACTTTGCATAAGCCGGCTGCCCAAACAAAGCATGATATGGACTCCTGATTTTGACCACCTCAAACATCAATTTCTCAGCCCTGGAATCATATTCATCTCCAAAGGCCACTTCCAGTTCAATCTTGCCAACTAGGTAAGCCGACTTACCAGGAACCACTCCATGAAAAATAGTGTTGGACGTCTTCAAATTCTTATCAGTTAACCCCATGCGCCGAAAGGTCTCATAATAGAGGATATTGATGCTGCTACCCCCGTCCATGAGTACCTTAGTGAATTTATATCCACCAACCTGAGGTGCTACCACCAAGGCTAACTGACTCGGATTATCAACTCGGAGGGGGTGATCTGCCCTGCTCCATACAACGGGCTATTCTGACCACCTCAAATAATGGGGAACCGCCGGCTCAACAGAATTCACGACCCTCTTATGAATCTTCTGGTCACGTTTGCACAAGCTGGTGGTGAACACGTGATACTGCCCACTATTCAGCTGCTTCGGATGGCTTTGCGAACCCGACTGCTGCTGTTGCTCCCCTTGACCAGACTGCTGTTGATTATAACCACCTTGATGTCCCTAAAAGCCGGAGCTTGAACCGCCGCCTGGGCCATGAAAGCCACCAGCTCCTGAGCCACCGCCCGACCCATGATTGCCATCAAACATGTTGGAATTCTTGAAAGCCTTCATGATTGCGCAATCTTTCCGGGTCATTCCCGGGTGCCGTGTCTCGGGCAAGGCTCATTGGGGCTGGAAAAGTGACCCACTGGTATTGGCACGTAACGGGGCGGTGCCATGTTCCCATGAGGAGGTGCCATCTCCTGAGGCTGAGTTGGTCCTCTCGTTTTGGCTGTCATAAACTGATTTGCATCTGGCGGGTTACTTGGGCCGGCTCCGGGTGTAGCAAAAAGATTACGAGGATCATAAACAGGAGGTAAACGGGACTGGGTTTTCTGATGTCTCCTCCTCATCACCTCGTTAGACGCGTTCAGGCTCATCGTGAGCTGGAAGGCCTCTGACTGTAGCCGTTGTGCCTGTGCATCCAAAGCTGCCCGTTCTGTGGCTAACCTGGTGTCCTCATCTGCCAAGGCCTCCTTGGCTCGAGCTATTTCCTCGCGCACCCGTGCCACCTCCGCGTCATGCTCATCTTTATTTGCAGGAATAACCGTAGCGGTTAATAGGGCCGTAAGCTTATACATGAGATCTATCAGCACCTGAGCCGACGGGCGCACAAGGCCTCCTGCCCCAGCCGCTCCTGACCCGGACGTTATTGCTGCAGCGGCTGTAGAGTTTTGGTCGGGTTGTGTCCCAGCCATGAAGACTCCTGCCCATCTTGGCGGCTCACAGGGGTCCGGAATACTGGGGCCATCGGAACAGCCCCCAAGCACGCCATCTTGCACTTGATACAGCGAATCTGTTGAACCGGCGGACGAATCACCGTCAGAGAGGACGGCCGTCTCACCACCATCTTTAGATCCTTCAGAAAGTTCCTCCCGTGGATGCAGCCAATGAAGGCACGCTTCATGGCGGGTTGAACTCGGGCCTTTCTCGCACGCTGAGCCGTCTCGACGAGGTCGGTGCAGTTGTCCGGCTCAGGGCCCGGCTCACCAATCTGGCCGATGAAGACGTGGATTCCGCCGAAGGGGACCCGTACCCGTACTCAATTGAGCCGCCGTCGGGGCCCCAGCCTTCGTTGTCGATGTAGATCTTGTCGCGACGACTCTTGGTCATCCGGCCCGCTGCGTATACCTTGAGCCCTTCGAAGTTGCCCTTCAAGAACTCAAATCCATCGTGCGCTGGCCCCACGGTGGGCGCCAACTATCTTGGAATTGTCACGCCAGATGTCCTAGTGAAAGGACTTAGTCGTGGAGCCATCGCAACTTGGAAGCTTGAAGGGGTTAATCAGGAAAAGAGACACAAGAGGTTTATACTAGTTTGGCCCCTTACGGTGAAGGTAAGGCCTACGTCTAGTTGGGTTGGTATTGCTTGATGTTTCGATGACCAGGGAGCGAGATACGCTATGCCCGGTTCTTGATGAGTTGTTTCCTACCCTAAGCCGTCAGCGGGTCGTCCCCTTATATACAAGGGTGGACGCCGTGCGGCCTACAGAGTCCCTGCCGGCTCATAGACAGTGTCCGTCTCGGTGACTAGTTAAGTCTACCTTATGTTACAAGTCATATCATCATGGCGGTTTACTACTATGGGCCTTAAGCCGCCCGTGGGCCTTAGACCCTTTATTGAACCGCCATCTTCATGCTTGGTCTTGGGCTTCTTTCTGATGGGTCTTCTTTGCGTAACCCGGCCCCTCCTGAGTGGCTTACACAAATAGTTATATCCCCAACAGTTACTATATTACTTCACCCTTCCTCTTCGGGCGCCTATCACAAGTAGGAGAAAGAATTTCTAGCGCCGTTGCCAGGGAGACTTCATCAAACAAAGGAAGGCCCCACACATTATCATTTACTTGTTATACTTTTTATTTGCCTTTGTTTTCTTTTATTAGTCTCGTTAAAAAATAATCAAAAAATGCAAAAATATTTTGTTTTGATATCTTTTCTGAATTGCCATTATGTCTCAAGAAAACACTAAATTGTGTGACTCCTCGAATACTAATAACAACAAATATTTTGTACTCCTATTTCTTGTCCCTCCACTAGTGTGGAGTCATATGATATTAATGTTGCATTGCTAAATCTTATTACGAAAGAACAATTTGCTGGAAATCATAATGAAGATGCTACATCCCATCTTAATACCTTCATTGAATTATGTGATATGCAAAAGAATAAAGATGTGGATAATGATATTGTCAAGTTAAAATTATTTCCTTTCTCACTAAGAGATCGTGCTAAACTTGGTTTTCATCCTTACCTCGCAATAGTATTGATTCTTGGGATAAATGTAAGGATGCTTTTACTGCTAAGTACTTTCCTCCTATTAAGATAACAATTCTTAGAAATCAAATCATGAACTTTAAACAACATGAGCAAGAACATCTTGCACAATCTTAGGAAAGAATGAAATTGATGATTAAAAATTCTCCCACTCATGGTTTAAGCTTATGGATGATATTAGAAATTTTTTATGTAGGACTAGACTTGTGTCGAGAAATCTTCTAGACTGCTGCATGTGGCACGTTCATGGGAATTACATTAAGAGAAGCCATGAAGCTTCTCGACAATATGACAGCAAATCATTCTGAATGGCACATCGAACGATCTCCAACTAGTAAGAAGGTAAATTCTACCTTGAGTGAGAAAATCGATGCTCTTATGAATATGTTTTCTAGTAAAAATGCTCATGTTGATCCAAATGATATCCCATTATCTACTTTGATTGAGCAAAACAATGATGCTGTTGATACGAATTTTTTCGCACAAAATAGTTTCGACAACAATGCTTAAAGAGGGAGTTTCAATCCTAGACCGCATCCTAGTAACCCATCTAATAATTATGGCAATTCCTATTTTATTTCATATGATAATAATAGGATACTACCGCGGTTTTGTCACGGCAGATGCCCTTGTGAAAGGACTTAGCTGTGGAGCCATCGCAACATAGGTTAGCTCGAAGGGGTTGAACGGGACAAAAGACACAAAAAATTCACCCAGGTTCGGCCCCTCACAACGAGGTAAAAGCCCACGTCCTGCTTCTAGTTGTATTGCTTTAGTCTCGATTACAAGGGAGCGAATACGCATGACCCAGTACTCGATTGACTGTTTCTTGAGTCAACCCCCCGTCGGGTCTTGCCTTTATATACACAGGTCAAGGGCCGACGGCTTATAAGAGTCCGAGTCATCTTACACAACATAACCGACCCTATTACTAAATTACCTTGCCTTGTTAGGCAATCTATCATCAGGCGACTCACGCCTTCGGGTCTTGAGTCGCCTCCGGGTCATGGGCCTTCAACAGCCTGCTCGTAAGCCTTCCTAGGCCTTCAATTATAAGTCACCGACAATATGACCTGGCCCCTCCTGGTCGGGTAATAACACGGTGTTATATCCCCAACATTAGGCCCCAGATTGATTTGAACATGTTCATGTCAATCTCCATTTTCCTGTTAGTGATTCCTTTTAACCTTTTCAACTCTTTAATCTGATAAACTTATATAACCCACCATAACAGAGAGATGACATCACATCATTAAATCTAGAAAAATCCTTATGACATCACAACTGATCTTTGTATTAATCATCCATTCTGAAAAACGAGGCACCTTTGTTGTTTATGACAATGATCATGCCTGCTCGATTCTCCCGCCTGCAATTTACTGTTCACTTTTCCCCTTATAAATAGGCACAAGGGGGGTTCTTTTTCACTTTTACCTTGTCCCCCCTCTTCTTCCTCGCGCCGTCCGTCGCCACGTGAGCTCCGCCGCCGCCATTGACCTTCACAAGCTGCACCAACTTGGTCGTTGCATCACCCTGAACAGACCAGAAAACCGCGGCGCCCTTCTGTTGTTCATCAACATTGTCAGGTACCTGCCTTGCTTGACATCCAATCTACATTAGGGTTTCCTCAATTCATTGGCGTTCATCAGTGTTCATCGTGCCCGTTAGTAGTTCATCCTTCATACTTCTTAGTTGAATCTCAACATAGTATTGGAGTCACGCAGCAAAATTTTTAGTATCTGTTCCTTCTACACAGATCCATCCTGTCCCATCAAGCTTCATTTTCAATATGTCAGTTCTTCTGCCTCAGTTTAGGTTTAAGAATAATTTTCTTTTCCAAATCATCGTAGATCCATGAATATAGCTATAATCTAGGAAACCTGTTTATGCAACACTTAGCAGAATTTTTAGCACTTCCATTTTTATAGATTGCTGGTTCGCCATACCACACATGGCGGCTTACATAAAACTCTTGAGACCCGCCAGCCTCTAGCCGGCTTAAAAATTTGCAAACAACTCTGTACTGCAATATTTGATTCGCCGTATTTATTTCCTGTCCACAACCTTGTTACTTCCGGCTCACCATGACTAAGACACCCACCACTTGCGATTGGATCCCTTCCAAAGTCAGCGAAGAGACCCTTAATGAATTTGTGACCATTGTTGTTTTATCCGCCAAGGAAATCATTCATTGGCAGCCTCCAGGTCCTAAATGCCCTCATGAACCTCAAGAGGGTAAGGTCGTAGTCTTTACAGATCATCTGCTCCGTGGCTTTTCTCCGCCCGACTCAAAATTATTTTGAGATGTGTTGCACTTTTACAACCTTCATCCTCAAGATATTGGTCCCATTTCTGTCTCCAATATATGCAATTTCCAAGTGTTCTGTGAGGTATACCTTGGCGAAAAGCCCTCGATAGATCTGTTCAGAGATCATTACTATATCAACCGCCAATCTGACATGCCCGACGGGCTTAGTCTTGAACTCGGAGGCGTTTCAATTCAAAGGCAGAGAGATGTGACCTTCCCAGCCGCAACCCTGCCGAGTCATCCCAAGGATTGGAACTTCACCTGGCTCTACTGCAAAGATACCTCTCCAGAAGCACAAAACCCCCTGCCAGGTTATCATCCACATCGTCTTCCTACCAGCGGCCCACTGCCAGGCCGGATGACTCCTATAGAGCGTGGTCTTTATTCTTCCACCTTTTCAAAGATCTGGGCCTTTATTGCAAATGGCTTAACCGGAATCGATCTTGTTCGCTATTGGGTTTCGTGGAGAATTCTGCCTACTGAAGGATGCTGCTAACGCGACACTATGATCAGAGACCCTTCGACGAAACTGTGTGTGATGCATTAATCACAAACGATGATGTAAAGTAACCGCCAAAAAAGATGCAAAATGTTTGCGATGAAAGATACATCAAACACGGTCCAAATTTTAGTTGCGTGTGCGATGAGGGGCATATGGTTCAGTTGAATGAACTATTTGTGATGGGGTAACACAAAAGAAACGGGCAGCCATATGAAGGTGTGTGCGATATACAGCATACGGTTCACTCGGATGAACTATTTGTGATTAGACAACACAAAAGAAATAGTCAGCCAGATCAAGGTGTGTGTGATATACGGCATACAGTTCACTCGGATGAACTGTTGGCTTTGAGCCAAGAGAACAGAAACGGTTCAATTTAATAGGATTTGTGTGATACACGACAAACAAGTCTGTAATCAGAAATGTGTGCGAAGACCGATAATAATACACACAATTGCTGCTAATAAGCCATGTGTGTTGTGGGCAAACTCTTGTTGGTATACAATTGTCAGCGACTGATGAAATCATCACCGACGGGTTCCCCAGTATAGTCCGTGTGTGATGTCATTGCACACATAACAACAACATATGTACTTATAACTTATAAGGACTTGATTTCATAAACAAATTGAACATCCAGTTACATATGTTGCTAGTACACACATGACCTTTGCACACACCAAAGTATGTTCCAAAATGCCTAGAAAACTTAAATAATGTATAAAAAGGAAAAAGGAATTGTGAATAATTTCGTATTACTATAGTTGCATGTTGCCTCTGTAAATAAATCAAGGCGGGAAGAGACATCGTATGTCGTTTCACACACATAGGTGACAGGGTCCCTCTCGGAACCATGAGCCTGTTTGAGAGAAGCTCTAGTTTGTAAGAAGTTTGTACCAAAACATGTCCCAAATTGGACTAATTTTTTACCATAGCATGTTGGTGCTATGTCATAACACCATGCCAAGTTTCATGATTTTGAGGTGAGTTTTGGATTTACAGTAATTTTGAAACTAGGTTTCTCAATGTTTACTATCGAGTTGGCACCGCCCTCGATAGGCTTTTTCCTCGTGGGTCCCAAATGAAAAATCCAAATCTATCACTACCATGCAGCTTTTCTTATTAAGAATTACAACCCGCTTGGTGTGCTAGCTGAAAATATGTTTGTGGGTGCTGTAGGGTGCTAAGAACTTGCGGTTTTGTAATGAACAAAGATCTCAAGGATCCCGCGAGAGTGAGGTTCTTTCCCTATGTTGTGAGTGCTTATAATATTTATGTCTTAGTTAAAGAAATGGCAAGCCATTGGCCCAGTATGAAAGAAAACAAAGATGAGTTGAAAAGGGAAACATTATCTAACTCCAACTTACAAACAGTACAAAAGCACGACGACTAATTACTCATCAGGTTTAGAGAAAATCTAGATTGAACAGGACAATGACATCTAACTCAACCAAAGTTTTTGGCAGTCACAATCAAATGGATTGGTCTGATCCGTAAAATCAAGATCCCGAGCCAGAAATTCTATTGGTACATGATGACAATCTGATGTAAATAGAAGCCGAGCATGATCAGAAGCCCCTAGGTCCACCTGAAACTTCTTTTTATGATGTTCAACACTTGCGGTCGTAAGAAATTTCTTGTCAAAAAACTTAATCCTCACATACACTAGTTCCCTCGCATTCAACATTAAGAATGCGACAAAGCTAGTGTTTGCATTTCTGGATGCATATCCTTCCAACGTTACTGTCTTGAAACGAATGTAATGAGATCTGAGAAAATCTCGGTGCTTCTTGAACCATCGATTGGTTATACTTTTTTGTCCATGTGTTAGTGACTAAATAGAGATGAATATTGAAAACACTTAATGCCTAAAAAATATTATGTTGAAAGAGTGATAGCTGAACGATTAACTATAGTACATTATATATGGGCTTTCAATGTGCGTGAAATCATCACCTCTATATACTAATTCTCCAGACATGGAAAGCATTGCAGCAATCGTGTTTAGATCAAAACACCACATACTGATATGTAAGGTCTTGACAGAATCCACCACCACTGATAGGATGGACAAGCTCTTTACTGAGCATAGAACATAATATTAGTACCAAAAGCGTACTCCAAGATGATACTTATGTGCACAAATGAAAAAAGTAGATTACAAAAGTTTATGTGAATAATATACATTACCTCAATAGGTGTGGAGCCAAACACCATCTTGAACCATCCAAAAGGATCACGAATTGCACCCAAGGTCTCCAATCCTGGCGCAGAGATTAAAATTATTTGCGAAGGTACTATAGCAGAATCAAGGAGCAACCTGTGAAGTGAAGAGGCATCTTTGATGATGAGATCATGTCCACAAAATCAAATTCCCATGCTTACATGGTGGGCGACTTTATTTTGAGACAACGGATACAAATTTCTATTCCAAAAACAAGCAACAAGCGCTCCAGGGCAGGGCAGCTAGAGTGGGTGACGCTGTGCACTGCGGCCTCCGGCAGATCAACCACCACAAGCGCAAGTTTTTTTAGCAGTGGGAGTCGAAGCACTTGTACCAGATTGTCTGCTAGATGGCACCGGGCGAATGTGGTGGTGTGGAGAGAGGAGGAAAACCACGAGATGGACATAGGTGGTGAGGGCACAGATACATCGGTTCGTGGTATGTTACATACATAGTCATGGTAGAAATCAAGCTGCTGGAGTTTATTGAATTGATGGGATGTCAGCCAGGCGGCCACCATACAGGGTATGTCCAGCAGGTAGCATGCCGGGATGCAAATGCATTGAATGGAGCCCTGGTGGGAGGAGAAGATGGCTCCGGGGAGTTCAGAATCATCATCGACAGATAGCTGATGATAGTCGAGACTAAGAGGCGCGGCGCGCCACAGAGTACGCCACCGAGATGCGAGGACTTGTGTGCAGCAGCCATCCTTGGTGGGGAGATGGGAGATGATCTCTGATACGTCCATTTTGCATGATGCTTTTATATCGATATTTATTGCATTATGGGCTGTTATTACACGTTATGCCACAATACTTATGGCTATTCTCTCTTATTTTACAAGGTTTATCATGAAGAGGGAGAATGCCGGTAGCTGGGATTCTGGCTGGAAAACGAGAAAATATTAGAAACCTATTCTGCATAGCTCCAAAAGTCCTGAAACTCCATGAAAGTCATTTTTGGAATTAATAAGAATTATTGAGCAAAGAAAGTACCAGAGGGGGCCCACACCCTGGCCACGAGGGTGCGCCCCCCCCCCCCCCCCCGCTACTGGGCGCGCCCCCTATCTCGTGGGCCCCATGTTGGCCCTCCGGTGCCCATCTTCTGCTATATGAAGTCCCTTACCCTGGAAAAAATCATAAGCAAGCTTACGGGACAAAACCTCGCCACCACGAGGCAGAACCTTGGCGGAACCAATCTAGGGCTCCGGCGGAGCTGTTCTGCTGGGGAAACTTCTCTCCGGGAGGGGGAAATCATCACCATCGTCATCACCAATGATCCTCTCATCAAGAACGGGGGCCAATCTCCATCAATATCTTCACCAGAACCATTTCCTCTCAAAACCCTAGTTCATCTCTTGTATCCAATCTTGTATCAAAACCACAAATTGGTACCTGTGGGTTGCTAGTAGTGTTGATTACTCCTTGTAGTTGATGCTAATTGGTTTACTTGGTGGAAGATCATATGTTCAGATCCTTAATGCATATTAATACTCCTCTGATCATGAACATGAATATGCTTTGTGAGTAGTTACGTTTGTTCCTGAGAACATGGGTGAAGTCTTGCTATTAGTAGTCATGTGAATTTGGTATTTGTTCGATATTTTGATGAGATGTATGTTGTCTCTCCTCTAGTGGTGTTATGTGGACGTCGACTACATGACACTTCACCATTAGTTGGGCCTAGAGGAAGGCATTGGGAAGTAATAAGTAGATGATGGGTTGCTAGAGTGACAGAAGCTTAAACCCTAGTTTATGCGTTGCTTCGTAAGGGGCTGAGTTGGATCCACTAGTTTCGTGCTATGGTTAGGTTTACCTTAAGACTTCTTTTGTAGTTGAGGATGCTTGCAATAGGGGTTAATCATAAGTCGGATGCTTGTCCAAGAAAGGGCAGTACCCAAGCACCGGTCCACCCACATATCAAATTATCAAAGTACCGAACGCGAATCATATGAGCGTGATGAAAACTAGCTTGACGATAATTCTCATGTGTCCTCGGGAGCGCTTTTCTCATTGTAAGAAATTGTCCAGGCTTGTCCTTTGCTACAAAAAGGATTGGGCCACATTGCTGCACCTTATTTACTTTCATTGCTTGTTACCCGTTACAAATTATCTTATCACAAAACTATCTGTTACCTACAATTTCAGTGCTTGTAGAGAATACCTTATTGAAAACTGCTTGTCATTTCCTTTTGCTCCTCGTTGGGTTCGACACTCTTACTTATCAAAAGGACTACGATAGATCCCCTATACTTGTGGGTCATCAAGACTCTTTTCTGGCGCCGTTGCCGGGGAGTGAAGCACCTTTGGTGAGTAGAACTTGGTAAGGAAACATTTATATAGTGTGCTGAAATTTTCTATCACTTGTTACTATGGAAATTAATCCTTTGAGGGGCTTGTTCAGGGCATCTTCGCCCTAACCAGTAGAGCAAAGAGTTGCTCCTCAACCTACTGAACCTACTGAAAATGTTTACTTTGAGATTCCTTCGGGTATGATAGAGAAACTGCTAGCTAATCCCTTTGCAGGAGATGGAACATTGCATCCCGATTTACACCTTATCTATGTGGATGAAGTTTGAGGATTATTTAAGCTCGCAGGTATACCCGATGATGTTGTTAAGAGGAAGGTCTTTCCTTTATCTTTTAAGGGAGACACATTGACATGGTATAGGCTATGTGATGATATGGGATCTTGGAACTATAAAGATTGAAATTGGCATTTCACCAGAATTTCTATCCTATGCATCTTGTTCACCGTGATCGTAGTTACATATATAATTTCTGGCCTCGCGAAGGAGAAAGCATCGCTCAAGCTTGGGGGAGGCTTAAGTCAATGTTATATTCACGCCCCAATCATGAGCTCTCAAGAGAAATGATTATTCAAAAATTTTATGCTCGGCTTTCTCTCAATGATCACACCATGCTTGATACTCCTGTGCTGGTTCTTATATGCTGAAGACTACTGAATTCAAGTGGGATTTTCTGGAAAGAATTAAACGCAACTCTGAAGATTGGGGTTCCGACGATGGTAAGGAGTCAGGTATGACACCTAATTTGATTGTTTTAAATCTTTTATGGATACCGATGCTTTTTGTGGATTTAGCGCTAAATATGGACTTCACTCTGAGATAGTAGCTTCTTTCTATGAATCTTTTGCTGCTCACGTTGATCTCCCTAAGGAGAAGTGGTTTAAATATAATCCTCCCATTGAAGTAAAAGTAGTTGCACCTGTTACAGTTGAAGAAAAGACTATCACTTGTAATGATCCTATTGTTCCTACTACTTATGTTCAGAAACCACCTTTTCCTGTTAGGATAAAGGATCATGCTAAAGCTTCAACTATGGTCCGTAAGAGTAATACTAGAACATATACACCTCCTGAGCAAATTAAAGTTGAACCTAGTATTGCTATGGTTAAAGATCTATTGGATGATAATATAGATGGGCATGTTATTTACTTCTGTGAACAGGCTGCTAATATTGCTAGACCCGATGCTAAGATACATAGACCTGTTGTAGGCATGCCTGTTATTTATGTTAAAATAGGAGATCATTGGTATCATGGCTTATGTGATATGGGTGCTAGTGCTAGTGCAATACCTATTTCCTTATATGAAGAAATTATGCATGATATCGCACCCGCTGAAATAGAAGGTATTGATGTTACAAGTAAGCTTGCCAATAGAGATACTATTACACCATTTGGGATTGTTAGAGATGTTGAAGTCTTGTGTGGGAAAGTTAAATATCCTGCTGATTTTCTTGTTCTTGGTTCCCCACAAGACAACTTTTGTCCCATTATATTTGGCAGACCCTTCTTGAATACTGTTAATGCTAGGATTGATTGCCAAAAGGATGTTGTTACAATTGTCTTAGGGGATATGTCTCATGAGTTTAATTTTGCTAAGTTTTGTAGACAACCCCACGATAAAGAATTGCCTAGTAAGGATGAAATTATTGGTCTTGCTTCTATTGCCGTACCTCCTACTAATCCGTTAGAACAATATTTGCTAGACCATGAAAATGATATGTTTATGAATGAAAGAAGGGAAATAGATGAAGTATTCCTTCAACATGGTCCTATTCTGAAACACAATTTACCTTTTGAAATCCTAGGGGACCCCCCTCCACCCAAGGGTGATCCCGTGTTTGAGCTTAAACCATTACCTGATAATCTTAAATATGCTTATCTTGATGAAAAGAAGATATATCCTGTTATTATTAGTGCTAACCTTTCAGAGCAAGAAGAGGAAAGATTATTGAAAACTATGAAGAAGCACCATGCTGCTATAGGATATACTCTGGATGATCTTAAGGGCATTAGTCCCACTCTATGCCAACATAAAATTAAATTGGACGAAGGTTCCAAACCAGTTAGATATCATCAAAAATGGTTAAATCCTAAGATGAAAGAAGTGGTAACAAAGGAGATACTAAAGCTCCTTGAGGCATGTATAATTTATCCCGTTGCTGATAGTGATTGGGTAAGTCCTGTCCACTGCGTCCCTAAGAAGGAAGGTATTACTGTTGTTCCTAATGATAAAGATGAATTGATTCCGCAAATAATTATTACAGGTTATAGGATGGTAATTGATTTCCGTAAATTAAATAAAGCTTCTAAGAAAGATCATTACCCTTTACCTTTTATTGATCAAATTCTAGAAAGACTATCCAAACATACACATTTCTGCTTGCTAGATGGTTATTCTGGTTTCTCTCAAATACCTGTGTCAGCGGAGGATCAATCAGAAACTACTTTTACTTGCCCTTTCGGTACTTTCGCTTATAGATGTATGCCTTTTGGTTTATGTAATGCACCTGCGACCTTTCAAAGATGCATGATGGATATATTCTCTGACTTTTGTGAAAAGATTTGTGAGGTATTCATGGATGATTTCTCCGTTTATGGGTCCTCTTTTGATGATTGCTTGAGCAACCTTGATCGAGTTTTGTAGAGATGTGAAGACACTAGTCTCGTCTTGAATTGGGGAAAGTGCCACTTTATGGTTAATGAAGGCATTGTCTTGGGGCATAAAATTTCTAAAAGAGGTATTGAAGTTGATAAAGCTAAAGTTGATGCTATTGAAAAGATGCCATGTCCCAAAGACATTAAAGGTATAAGAAGTTTCCTTGGTCATGCCGATTTTTATAGGAGGTTCATTAAGGACTTTTCTAAAATATCTAGGCCTCTGACTAATTTATTGCAAAAAGATATTCCTTTTGTCTTTGATGATGATTGTGTAGAAGCATTTGAAATACTTAAGAAAGCTTTGATCACTGCACCTATTGTTCAGCCACCTGATTGGAATTTACCCTTTGAAATTATTGTGTGATGCTAGTGATTATGCTGTAGGTGTTGTTCTAGGGAAAAGAGTTGATAAGAAACTAAATGTTATCCAGTATGCTAGTAAAACTCTTGATACTGCCCAGAGAAATTATGCTACTACTGAAAAAGAATTCTTAGCGGTTGTATTTGCATGTGATAAGTTCAGGCCTTATATTGTTGATTCTAAAGTAAGTATTCACACCGATCATGCTGCTATTAAATATCTTATGGAAAAGAAAGATGCTGAAGCTAGACTTATTAGCTGGGTTCTCTTGCTTCAAGAATTTGATTTGCATATTATTGATAGAAAGGGAGCTGAGAACCCCGTTGCAGACAACTTGTTTAGGTTAGAGAATGTTCTTGATGACCCACTACCTATTGATGATAGCTTTCCTTATGAACAATTAGCGGTCATTAATACTTCTCGTACTACTCCATGGTATGCTGATTATGCTAATTACATTGTTGCTAAATTTATACCACCTAGCTTCACATACCAGCAAAAGAAAAAGTTCTTTTATGATTTAGGACATTACTTCTGGGATGATCCACACCTTTATAAAGGAGGAGTAGATGGTGTTATTAGACGTTGTGTACCTGAGCATGACAGGTACAGATCCTACGCAAGTGTCACTCCGAACCATATGGAGGACACCACGCTGGAGATAGAACTGCACATATGGTATTGCAATCCGGTTTTTATTGGCCTACTCTCTTCAAAGATGCTCGTAAGTTTGTCTTGTCTTGTGATGAATGTCAAAGAATTGGTAATATTAGTAGACGTCAAGAAATGCCTATGAATTATTCTCTTGTTATTGAACCATTTGATGTTTGGGGCTTTGATTATATGGGACCTTTTCCTGCCTCTAATGGATACACACATATTTAGTTGCTGTTGATTACGTTACTAAGTGGGTAGAAGCTATCCCAACTAGTAGTGCTGATCATAACACCTCTATTAAGATGCTTAAAGAATTATTTTTCCGAGGTTTGGAGTCCCTAGATATCTTATGACTGATGATGGTTCACACTTTATTCATGGTGCCTTTCGTAAAATGCTTGCTAAGTATGATGTTAATCATAGAATTGCATCTCCTTATCACCCACAGTCTAGTGGTCAAGTAGAATTGAGCAATAGAGAGCTCAAATTAATTTCTCAAAAGACTATTAATAGATCTTGAAAGAATTGGTCCAAGAAACTTGATGATGCATTATGGGCCTATAGAACTGCATATAAAAATCCTATGGGTATGTCTCCGTATAAAATGGTTTATGGGAAAGCTTGTCACTTACCTCTTGAACTTGAACATAAGGCATATTGGGCTATTAAAGAGCTCAACTATGATTTCAAACTTGCCGGTGAGAAGAGGTTATTTGACATTAACTCACTTGATGAATGGAGAACCCAAGCCGATGAGAATGCCAAGCTGTTTAAAGAAAAGGTTAAAAGATGGCAAGACAAAAGAATACAAAAGTGTGAGTTTAATGTAGGTGATTATGTGCTGCTATTCAACTCTCGTTTAAGATTTTTTGCAGGAAAACTTCTCTCTAAGTGGGAAGGTCCTTACGTTATCGAGGAGGTCCATCGTTCCGGTGCCATAAAAATCAACAACTTCGAAGGCACAAATCCGAAGGTGGTGAACGGTCAAAGAATCAAACATTATATTTCAGGTAATACTATAAATGTTGAAACTAATATTATTGAAACCGTAACCCCGGAGGAATACATAAGAGACACTTTCCAGAATGTTCCAGACTCCAAAAAGGAATAGGTATGTGGTACGGTAAGTAAACCGACTCCAAAACAATTCTAACAGAAATTTTTCACCGTTTTGGAATATTTAAGAATTTTGGAAAGCAAGAAGTAATCCGGGAAGGACACGAGGCCGCCACGAGGGTGGAGGGCGCGCCCACCCTTACTGGGCGCGCCCCCTGCCTCGTGGGCACCTTGTGTGCCTCCTGGACTCCGTTTTCTTGCACGTTACTTCTTTTGGTCGGTAAAATTCATTATATAATCTCCTGAAAGTTTTAACCACCGTATCATGCAAAAATCCTCTGTTTTTGTTTCGAGCTATTCCTCTTGCATATTTAGAGCAAGATTTCTTCTCAAGAGTCAGTCGGGGAGAGTCGGGTGTCTCATCCGACACCAGGTCCAGGAGCAAATAGCGATGCTTATCACTTTGGACCATCAACGGAGGATGAGATGGAGGCCGACTTTAAAAGGATAGATGCCATGGAGGAAGATCAAGAAGTTACCTCTCGCTTCCAGGCAGGATTCATGATGGGGGAACTACAGAGCTCGGCTATTCCAAATTCGGTCATCCCTTGCAATGTTAAATTTCTTTCTTATGAAAATATGAAAAAGAGTGTCACTTGTTCTACAGAAGCTATGCAGCATCCTTGGGTAAAAGGAGCTTTAGCCATCACGGGCAAGCTCTGCAAGGAAAATATGGACCTCAAGCAACAAGTCAATAAGCTCGAGGAGGAGAATCATATCCTGAGGGGCATCATCGCCAAGAAGATCACAACACCAACTCTGAAGAAGGAGACATAATCACATGGGTATGGGCACTCCCTTTGGCAACTGCCAAGCTTGGGGGAGGTGCCCCGGTATCGGATAACCATCACACTCCTATCTTTACCATTTTACTTAGTTCGATCCTTTTAGTAATATCTTGATCTAGTAGAATAAAGTTTTGGTATGAATTAGTTTTGAGTTTTGCTTTTTGATCCCTTTATGTAATCGAGTCCGTGAGCTATATAATAAAGATTAGTGTTGAGTCAAGGGCTTTGGTATCCTGCTATGATCTTGAAAAAATAGAAAGAATAAAAATAATAAAAGAGTTCATATTGATCTTATGGATAGTAATGACTTCACATATAAAGAGTATGAGGCTTAAAAGTTGTTGAGAGTTGACAAACCTAGTTTTGGTCATTGTTGCAATTAACAGGAAGTAATAAAGAAAAAGAGGTTTTCACATATAAATATACTATCTTGGACATCTTTTATGATTGTGAGCACTCATTAAGTATGACTTGGTAAAGAGTTGATGTTGGACAAGGAAGACAACATAATGGTTTATGTTTTCTCACATCTCAGTTAAAGTATATTGTCATGGATCGTCTAGCATGTTGAGCTTGCCTCCCCCTCATGCTAGCCAAAATTCCTTGCACCAAGTAGAGATACTACTTGTGCTTCCAAATATCCTTAAACCCAGTTTTTGCCATGAGAGTCCACCATACCTACCTATGGATTGAGTAAGATCCTTCAAGTAAGTTGTCAAGTTGCAAGCAATAAAAATTGCTCTCTAAATATGTATGACTTATTAGTGTGGAGAAAATAAGCTTGACGCGATCGTGTGATACAAAAGTAATAAAAGCGACGAACTGCATAATAAAGGTTCATATCACAAGTGGCAATATAAAGTGACGTTCTTTTGCATTAAGATTTTGTGCATCCAACCCTAAAAGCACATGACAACCTCTGCTTCCCTCTGCGAAGGGCCTATCTTTTACTTTATGTCTTTTTATTTTATGCAAGAGTCAAGGTGATTTTCACCTTTCCCTTTTTCATTTTATCCTTTGGCAAGCACCTCGTGTTGGAAAGATCCTGATATATATATCGAACTGGATGTAAGTTAGCATGAACATTATTGTTGACATCACCCAAAGGTGAATACGTTGGGAGGCAAAATTATAAGCCCCTATCTTTCTCAGTGTCCGATTAAAACTCCATAACCATAAGTATTGCGTGAGTGTTAGCAATTGTAGAAGACTATATGATAGTTGAGTATGTGGACTTGCTGAAAAGCTCTATTCTTGACTCTTTCTGATGTTATGATAAATTGCAATTGCTTCAATGACTGAGATTATAGTTTGCTAGTTCACAATGAAGTTTCTGAACCATACTCGACATTGTGAATAGATTGTTAGTTGAGCATAAGAAATCATATGACAAAATCTATATATATTGTTGTTATAAGAATGATCATGATGGCCTCATGTCTGTATTTTATTTTTATGGACACCTCTATCTTTAAACATGTGGACATATTTTTCTATATCGGCTTCCGCTTGAGGACAAGCGAGGTCTAAGCTTGGGGGAGTTGATACGTCCATTTTGCATCATGCTTTTATATCGATATTTATTGCATTATGGGCTATTATTACACATTATGTCATAATACTTATGGCTATTCTCTCTTATTTTACAAGGTTTATCATGAAGAGGGAGAATGTCGGCAGCTGGGATTCTGGCTCGAAAAGGAGCAAATATTGGAAACCCATTCTACACAGTTCCAAAAGTCCTGAAACTCCACGGAAGTCATTTTTGGAATTAATAAGAATTATTGAGAAAAGAAAGTACCAGAGGGGGCCCACACCCTGGCCACGAGGGTGTGGGGCGTGCCCCCCTACTGGGCGTGCCCCCCTATCTCGTGGGCCCCCTGTTGGCCTTCCCGTGCCCATCTTCTGCTATATGAAGTACCTTACCCTTGGAAAAATCATAAGCAAGCTTACGGGATGAAACTCCGCCGCCACGAGGCGGAACCTTGGCGGAACCAATCTAGGGCTCCGGCGGAGCTGTTCTGCCGGGGAAACTTCCCCCCGGGAGGGGGAAATCATCACCATCGTCATCACCAACGATCGTCTCATCAAGAGGGGGTCAATATCCATCAACATCTTCACCAGCACCATCTCCTCTCAAAACCCTAGTTCATCTCTCGTATCCAATCTTGTATCAAAACCACAAATTGGTCCCTGTGGGTTGCTAGTAGTGTTGATTACTCCTTGTAGTTGATGCTAATTGGTTTACTTGGTGGAAGATCATATGTTCCGATCCTTAATGCATATTAATACTCCTCTGATCATGAACATGAATATGCTTTGTGAGTAGTTACGTTTGTTCCTGAGGACATGGGTGAAGTCTTGCTATCAGTAGTCATGTGAATTTGGTATTCGTTCGATATTTTGATGAGATGTATGTTGTCTCTCCTGTAGTGATGTTATGTGAACGTCGACTACATGACACTTCACCATTATTTGGGCCTAGAGGAAGGCATTGGGAAGTAATAAGTAGATGATGGGTTGCTAGAGTGACAATAGCTTAAACCCTAGTTTATGCGTTGCTTCGTAACAGGCTGATTTGGATCCACTAGTTTCAGCTATGGTTAGGTTTACCTTAATACTTCTTTTGTAGTTGCGGATGCTTGCAATAGGGGTTAATCATAAGTGGGATGCTTGTCCAAGAAAGGGCAGTACCCAAGCACCGGTCCACCCACATATCAAATTATCAAAGTATCGAACGCGAACCATATGAGTGTGATGAAAACTAGCTTGGCGATAATTCCCATGTGTCCTCGGGAGCGCTTTCCTCATTATAAGAAATTGTCCAGGCTTGTCCTTTGCTACAAAAAGTATTGGGCCACCTTGCTGCACCTTATTTACTTTCATTGCTTGTTAACCGTTACAAATTATCTTATCACAAAACTATCTGTTACCTACAATTTCAGTGCTTGCAAAGAATACCTTACTGAAAACCGCTTGTCATTTCCTTCTGCTCCTCGTTGGGTTTGACACTCTTATTTATCAAAAGGACTACGATAGATCCCCTATACTTGTGGGTCATCAATCTCCCCAAGGATGCCGTCTGGGATATCGATGATGCGGTCCGCCGGAGATTCTACTGGTTCCTCAGATCCGGGGGGTCCGCTTATGGCCGCACAACCAGGTCCAAGATCTACATCCGGCGGTGGCATTGGCCTAAGCCTCATATGTGTACATACCAATCTGAAAGAAAAAATGGCATAAACATACATGTAGGATATTCAAAATCAGTTCTCAGGATCTGGAAGAAAAAAGGCACAAACATATATGTAGGACATTCAAAATCATTTTTCAAGATCTGGCACGAATTATTAGCACGCAAGCTAACCCTAGTCAGATTTTTAGCAAAACAAACAATTAATCACTAACTCTATACGGATAACACTCAAACAATCAATACACTACATACATTGAATGGATCTTAATTACTCTGATTTCATGGACTGAGAGAACATAACCATCGGATTTGTATTCCAGAAAAATTATAGAGGGGGGGGGGGAGTAATCAGAGAAAACACATGATATGTTTGCCGCAGAAATGGGTATATAGATGACTAACCGGTTTTCCGTCGGAGTTGCGGTCGTTGCCGGAGTTGCTGTTGACCTCCGGCTTTGGCTAGGGGGGCACGACAGCACCGGCGAAGTCAAGGTCATGCTGCTGCCCGCGCGAGACCTTAGCAGCGGCTATGTTAACCTCTATGCCCAGCTTCACGCATTGTGCGGGTGCTTCACCAGCCCTGATGTCTCCATTCCCTCTGATGGTGCATTTTGGCGGCATCCTCATACACTCCAGAGTCCAGATGTTGGTAACCACTATGGACTGGGGGTGCGGCCGCCTATTACGGCCAGCGGCTCGGGGGCGCAATTAGTACGGACCAGTGGGAGCAAGGCAGGCTGCGGTCAAAAGCTATCTCGCCTCCCGGTGAGCCTGCGCGGTGGACTTCTGCCTTTCCTATTATCATTTCACACAGCTACTCGCATGCCTCCCGTCAATACGCACATCTGCACGTACGCCTCCCGGTATGCCTGCGCGGCGGACTGCTCGCATGCGTCCCGTCAACTCACGCCTACTCGCACGACAGACGAGGCGTTTGGCAGCACGCATATTTTTGGTTTATTCATGATTCATTCTGCCGCTTTACTGCCTAACTGAAGCATGGCATAGTCTAACGCACACGGTCCGAATAAATAATCCGTATGAGATATTGGTTGTCAGTTTTTAATAATCTCCCATTTGTAAGAAGATTATATCAAAACGGGTCTCATTGACAAAAAAAAAATACAATATCATAGTCTATTGAGTGTCCATATATGACACCACGATAAGTTTCACGAATTTCAACTAAGTTTTGGATTTACTGAATTTAAAATATATATATTCTCAACATTTTGAAATCTCTTGCACAGGAAAACAAGCACCCAGGGACACATATGATTTTGCAACCCATTTTGGTGCACATGTAGCTCAAATTTGATTTTTGCACATTAAACCCCTAGGAAATCAATCAATGTATAAAAACGGTTGAATGATGTCTGTTTTTTTAAAATATTAACACGACACCCCGCCTTTCGTCACATGTTCACTGTAGAAAAGTTTGACCTGCCTTAGAGTGGATGTGGTGGTGCGGGATGTGTGTGTCTGTATGTGTGTGTGTGGGGGTGGTGGGGTGGGGGGGAGGGGTCCGGTAGTACACTACAAGTTGTGAACCTCCGTGTGGGATTGTTGATCATTTTGCGAGTAATATATTCCACATCAAAGTCGTGAATTGGTTATTAAACCATTACACAACCCTTTCGTACATATGTTCAGGCCAGATGCATGCATTGGTGGTCCTCTCGGACACTCTCCCTCGTGCGGTTATTAGCGGCGTGCCCACTCATTAGCCTGCAAAGGTTTTCAGTTTCCTTCGACAATGAGAGGCATTTGACCAAAAGGTGGATTCATCTTGGCATGTGTGTGGGTGGATCATGGTGGGATTCCATATCAAAGTTTGAGCACGTGAGTACACACTCCCACCGGCTTGAAGTGAGGGGACTACACGCATTGTGGTGTAGTGCGTTTCCGGTTTGCGAAGCATGTGCCACGTCAAAGTTGTGCATTGGGTATTCAAACATCACATAACACACGGGCGCATGCACACGGTGCTTTTGTCCTATGACATCACTCGCATGTGCCTCTTTCTATGGGCCCACGAGGTCATCATCAACCAGTTGAACGTACAATGAGAGAGAGGTTAATTTGACCAACAAGGATGGTTCTTTTTTGGTTTGTGTTACATATATGCACGGTATAGGAGTATGTACATGTCAAAGTGGGGGCAACATGAATACTCTATATATATGTGTGTCATAACCTCGCTCCATGTGGGGACTTTTCAGTTCCCGAGGTAGGTTCCACATCAAAGTTGTACATTATATTGGTATTCAAACATCACGCAATACCATGCATGCGGTGGTTGCCTTGTATATAGGAACTCGCTCGCATGTGGCGCTTCCATCCGTGGGCATGTGAGGTTGTCCTCCATCATTTTGACCCAATGAGAGAGAGGTTAATTTGATCATCAAGGAATGATTCTTTTTTGGTTTGTGCTATATAGTAGAAGTACATATATACCACGCGTGGAATGGGGGCGTACATATAGCACATACCATGCATCATGAACGTCGCGCTCTCTGTGGGGACTTTTTTGGTTTCCTATATACATGGTGCCACATCAAAGTTGTGAATTGCGTATTCAAACATCACACAAATAGCTCTTTGGGACACATGAAGATGGTGGTACGTAGTCCTATATAGGATGATCACTCGCGTGCGACGTACGCTTCGCTTCTGTGTTGGGCCCGCGAGTTTGTCGTCCATCACTTTGACCCAGCAAGAGAGAGGTACGCGTTTGATGAACAAGAAGGATTAATTCTTTTATGGTTGTGTTACTAGGTCTATATATAGTACGTGTCGAGGGGGGGGGGGTCACCAGCTTGGTCCATCACTTTCACCGACAGCACGAGAGAGGTTAACTAATTTGACTTATGACCTCTTGCTTTGTGTGGGGACCTTTGCGATTTTCGACGCATGCACCACATCAATGTTGTGCATTGGGTCCGGTATTCAACACATATGCAGGCATTACACACCTCCATAAATATGTTCGGGACACACGCATGCAATAATGGTTGTCTTTGGACACAGTCCCACTCGCTTGGTTATGGGCCGCAAGCCTATATATATTCATGGGCCCGCGTGGACGTCCATCATTTCGACCAACGACGAGAAAGGTTACCAGGGTGGATATATTCTTCTTCTTTGCTTTGAGTTACCGTATAGTAGGTCGACCCATTCCAAGCCTAATTAAGTTTGAGCGCATGCTACGCGTTGTGAACCCTCGCTCGGTGTGGGGATTTTAGGGTTCCAAAGCATGGTGCCACATCAAATTTGCGCATTGGGTATTCAAACACCACACACACCACTTCCATATACATACTTGGGCCACATGTACAGAGTGGCTTTGTCTGCATACAATACTCCCTCACGAGGTTACTGGTGACAAGATAGCCCATTTTGCGGGGTCGTGTGGACGTCCATCACTTTGACCAACAACAAGCGGGGAGAGGTTGTACGACCAAGTTGGATTCTGCTTGGTCCGTGTTACAATACGCCTTGATGATTTGCCCTCCCCCAACATGTGTGTGTGTGGGGGGGGGGGCTACTTTGTGGTACCTGCAACTTCCATGGGGTTGGGGAAGTCCGGTTAATTTGCGAGACACACATGCCACATCAAAAGTTGTGAATGGTAGTTAAATATCACACACCGCACCCTTTTCATACATATAGTAGGGCCACCCGCATGTTGTTCATATGTGGTCTCACCCATCTCGCGCCACAAGCACACATTTGTGTGTCGGCACATAATCCACCTTTGTCGGGAAGCGAAAGGGAAGGTTTGACCATATATATATATATATGATGGACCCCTATAGGTTTTGTGTTATGGTAGGGTGAGATTTCAGACCTAGCTATTTGGGGGCATGCATTCGTAGCTAGGATTTCCTTACCGCCGACACGAAGTGGGGTTCATAGGGGGTGGATGACTAGCAATAATGTGCTTTTGTGAGACAGGTGCCACATCAAAGTTGTGCATTGGGTGTTCGAACATCAAACCACCCTTTTCATACATATATTTGGTCCACATGCAAGTGTGTTCGTGTTCTAACCCTCTCCCGTGTTATTCTTTTTGCCAAATTTATAAACAACACACGAGTTGGATGTAGAAACCGTCAATGATTAGGTACGCAATAGGCACGGTTCGGTCAGACTACCCGTGTGCCACGCACGTGCCCTGAAGTCCCTCACATCAGCACAATACATTGGGCTCCATGAGGCTTGCCTCCTGGTCTCGAAAATATCTACTGCCTCGTAATCTCAAGAATATCTATCGCCTAGAAGGTTTTAATGTTTGATAGCATACGATTAGTATGTGCAGACCGTGTGGGATGTTTGTTACTCCCACTCTGCTTTAGTCCCTTGATTCAAATTTTCAGTAGCCCCGGCATTTTACTCCCGCCTCTGCATCCCTCGCAATCTCAAAAATATCTGCTCGCCCTTGATCCAAATTTTCAGTAGCCCCGCCTTGTTACTCCAGCCTAGTAAAATTTTCAGTTGCCGCAGTATTTCCTCAAACACCACCTTGCCCCCCTCCACACAGACCACACACTCCCCAGAACCTCCGCTCACACAGACACACACCACTCCCTAAACCATTGGTAGGTCGCCGCCACCTCCATCCTCAACCTATGCCTGTGTGCTGGGGAGCTCGTGGAGCCAATGGCCAAAAAGAGGTTTATTGCGGCCTCTTCGCCCGATGGCGAGGTGGCCATCGAGGTGTCCCCGTCGTCCTTCGTAGGCTCTTTGTCGATCCGCCGTCGCCGGTCCCCCGATCCGCCTGTTGCTGCGCCCCTATGCTGGTTCGAGGACTTCCCCGTCCTCCCTCGGACCCGGCAGCCGACGAGGTCCTTCCTCGGGGTCTGGTAGCAGCGGTGGGGGATATGGGTCGCCGAGACTACAGATCAGGATACCCACACCAGCCGGTGGCTTGGTAGCTTCCACACGGCCGAGCTCGCGGCCATGGAGTATGACCGCTGGCAGGTCCGCTACCACTGCGCGATGGCTAGGCTCAGTTTCCACTTTGGCACACGTCCGGTCGACCTCGTTCCACCGGAGCCAGGGGTGGTGAGCTCGTCTATGGAACGGGAGGACCATGAGGCATGCGAGCGCCTCGAGGCCTACATGCAAGAGCTCCGCCGGCAGCACCCGGAGCTCATGGAGGCGGAGCAGGCAATCTTTGCCGGCACGGTGGGCGGCGAGGTTATCACACTCTCCTCTGTTGACGAGGTCGAAGGCGGCGAGCACGACGATGCGGAGGGCGTTGAGGTGGGCGGCAAGGACAAGGAGATCGACGTCGACGAGTGGAGGAGTGTCTTCCCCAACGACCCTGATGATGGCACCGGCCCGGACCCGGCTCGCGGCACACCGTACCTGACGAGGAAGGATTGGTTTGACCTCCACTTCGACTGAAAATAGTTTAGCTTAGTTTAAATTTATGTTTTATGTTTGGATATGCAAAACTATCTATGCTTATGTTTGAATGCATGATACTTTCGGTTGAATCTGCGTTGAACTTGATCAAATTGAAGTTTACAACGTTAAGTTTAGGGGGTCGACTAGAAACGACCCAAAATTACGGAAGTACATATACATACATATATATATATATATATATATATATATATATATATATATATATATATATATATATATATATATATATATATCCACTAAGGGTTTTAGTCCTTTAACCTTGTAAGGATCGGCTAGAGATGGCCTTATGCCTTGTTTATTTCAGTTCTTCACAATGTGATGCTCTATATGTGCAACTATTTGCCGTGCAGTTCAATTTCATCAATAACAGTTTCAACAATACCACTATGAATTACGATATCTGGTTGCTGTTAAGGATATTGCAGTTAAGTTGCCTTTTCGTTTTTAGCAATAACTAGTGTACTTTAGACCTGCACAATACCAGTTTGAATGACTATTTGCTTGTTTTTAAATGTTACGCCTGATGCAGTTAACACACCTTTCCACTTCTTGTTTTGTTTAACTAGCATGCTTAAGCCTACACACTAAAGCTATCATTTGTAGATTATGTTGTCTACCATGGATATATTTGGTTGATGTTTAGCCTGTTGTGCTTAACATGCCTTTATATGTACTCATACAGGACAATATAGAGAACAGTGTTGTTTTCCATCAAGGTTAGTTTCATCGCATTGCTTATATGTACTCACTATTCAGGATATCGGTAGCTGGTACCATATAGCCTGGGGACTGATAAGGGATTAATCGTTGAATCAGACATTTCACTGAATATATCTGTAACCCATTTATCGACAAATTAACTAGGGCCATAATTAATATATCTAAGGCTACATAGCAACATGCATTGTACTGAATGACTAAATATGTAATCTCAGGCTACATAGCAACAAGGAAGAGGGTTACCTTAATGTTCTGATGATGTCTAGATATGCATGTAATAAAATCTTATATAATGGGATGGAGGGAGTGTTGTACCACATCATTTTGCAATTGTTGTTTAGATTCTAATAATAACTTGGTGCTTTTAGGTACATATGCCATTGCCAAAGATCCACACTTCGGCCCTTTCTACGTATGGGGCAATGAGATATTCATGAACCAGCATCAAGTGAGGAAACTGATAAAGATTGTTATTAAAATGGGTCAAAAGGTGTCAATCGAACTATTTATTTACACTTATGCAAGACAACAGTGAACTGCAGGATGGTAAGTAAGAACCCTGTAGCCTTCTTTTTACTACTCGTAATGAGTTGTGTTAGATGACAATGTCTGAATCTTCTTTCCTTTGCAGTGGATCCTGAAGCAGTTTACTCAAGATTACCTCTCAAACTGGCGGGCGGCCATCACAAGGGGTTGGACTAGAGTCGTGCGTGCCTTCTGCATCCAGGACAGCAAAATAGGGCCATTCCGCTTCACCTTGTTCAGCAACCAGAATGTCTGTCGCCTCTTTCTTTACCATCTGTAATGTATAAGTATAGAACCCTGGTTCATCATTCTTTATTTGGTGCTTATGTAATTCTTAAACATATGTACCTGTGAATCGAATAGTGCATTGGTTGTTTGAACCTGATGGATATGAATAAAGCTATAGCCTACTTTCAAGTTTAAATTAGGTACAATTTTAAATAGCAGCAATTAAATTAGGGAAAAATTACGGTGTGCAGGTCATTACGGCACACACGGTTAATAAAGCACATCATGTGCAATATACATCATAATTCGACATGATTCACGGAGAGGAAACGTGTGTAACAATGCACACAGTTGCCGTTTGCAAAGCGTGTGTGATGTCAGACACTATCACATGCGGTGCGGGAAAACTAAATGTGTGTGATTGTCTACCTATCGTACATGGTTTATAATCACGAACTGTTTGTGATGGGCTAGGCATCGTAAACGTAGAGCCAGTTTGGTACGTGCCTGGAAAACTCCGTGCCTGGAATCTGCCTGGTTTTAGGTAAAACCACACAACTCCAACTGAGATGGCAATGCGAGCACAAACAAGTAGCAAGGATGAAGCGTCTGGGATATTCGAGATATCGGAAATGGTTATATAGGGACACTGTATGCATCAAGTCTCCCCTATCCCCGACGGTTTCTGGGTCGTGTGGGAAGGACCCCCGATCACCCACACTCACTTAGCGATGGTTCCAAATGCCATCGCGGAAAGGGGTTAAAAACTGTTTGTATAGCACCTCGCTCTACCAGAGCCACCGCTCCGGCTTAATGTGCGAATCTACTGGAAATACCACAGATCCATTGCGTTACAATTCCACCAAGCTGACTGAAAAGGAAATCAATGAGACTGTAAAATTTCTTCTTAGCGAGACATTGGCAAGCTGCAGCAAGACGGGCCTTGCCCCTTATTATACCCTTAACCCGTAGCCAACTATATGTATCCTTTACACATTCATTGCTTACTTGTCAAACTACTTGGCCTCAATCTTATTGTTTATGCATATCCATGCCGACTCTCCTTTTTGTAAAAGGAAGATACAATCCACTACTACTCCAATAAAAAGAGGCAAAACAACCGATCGCGGCCTGGGTCATCCTAAAAAGCCTACAGGACAAGAACAACTTGCACTAGATGACTCAGAGGTAGAACTTGATTCACTTGGTATTCTGTTTATGCAACTTGTTGATGCTGATTCACCTCAGGAGGAAACGAAGACGAGCCAAGCTGATGCCGTTGAAGTAATCCATGTCTCCTCCGACTCAAAAACCTTACCCAGAGAGAAAACATGGCAGGTCATATAGAAAGTACAGTTTCCCCATCCTCTTGCTCACTTAGACCCCAACTTTGTTTTGAAGAAACAGCAGCACGAGTCCAGACTACACACTTGGCACAGCGGCCAAGACGAGCTGATGGCCGGCTTACCCAACACACGCCGCCTCACAAACGTCGTCATGAGGTACCTCAAAGCCCTATTTTACCGTTTTCATGAGCCGGCTTCATATGGCAACCTCTTAATTCTTCTGACTCGGCATATCAGGATACTTCTCATTCATTTGGTGGTCAAGCGGGACACAACTCCCCACATTTGTAGTTAACCCGGTCTAAGTACCAATATTTGCTAATAAAACATTGCTTCTATTTCATATTTACCAAGTTTAATTATCTTCATCATAGGGCTAAGGCCAAGACGGGTAAAAAACAGAAGGCGGCTGGGTCTTCAAAAGCCCCTGACGATGTCGAACCAGAAAAACAAGCATCCGAGCCTGACGAAACTCAACTTCAAAACCCTGAAGACTCGGAGAAACAGCAGGATGAGCCGCCTGCACAAGCTGACCCGGCCTCAACCGCTAATGAAGACTCGGCGATCATCCATGACCCGCCAAGTCCTAAACCACTCTCTCCTGTCAAAAATCCTGCTGATGACCATATTGAGGATGTGCTTGTCACATGATCAATTTTTAAGCCAGCTGGAGCCTCACAATACTTGCCAAGCATTCTGCCAAGGATGAAATACTTGCCTCTGAGAAGAGCAAAACCAAGTTTGACAGTGCAAGCTACTCAAACTTGGATGTCAATGAATTATATTCCGGCTATTTGAGCCGTCTGCATACCAGTCGTGACCTGGAGGCCGATTTGGTTAAAAGAATGTGACAGAAGTATGAGGTATGAATACATTCTTCCTGTGTGTGTGTCTATATATATATATATATATATATATATATATATATATATATATATATATATATATATATATATTTATTTATTCAGCCCCCAAGTCTTATCCATAGGAAAAAATATGTTGAGTATGGCTAAGACTTATCAGTATGCCATTTTAAACTTCAAGTTATAGCCCTCATGGGCCGGCTTATCTTATAAAGATGAGTCAGACCCTCTTTATTACCTCCAAATGACAGCTTCAATTCCTAGCCCTCAAGGGCCGTCTTACCTGATAAAGATAAGCCAAGTCTTCAATAATACAATTTTTCAAGAGCTTCGTCATACATTAGCCCCCAAGTGCCAACTGTATTGCGTGCAATGTGCTTGCGACTTACATACTTATTTTATCCTGATTGATATACTTATGACCTTAAATTCTTACTTGCAGGATGTCTTAAGCTTAAATGAGTCTCAATTGGTGGAGCTAAAAAACAAGCTCGAACACCAAGAATCTGAAACTCGCAAAGCTGAGCCCAAGTTTAAATTTAGCTTGGATGATAACAAGAAACTCAAAGCCAGCTTTTCCATGGAGAGAACCGCCTGGGAGAAGGAGATGACCATCTTAGTAGAAGCTGCTAAATCTTCTTTGAAGGAGACCACTCAAGAGTTGTCCGGCTTAAAACGCCGAACTTCACATATGACATCGATTGCAAAGGGCAGTTGAGCCCCAATTTCACAGAAGGAGAGGACCATCTTATTGCAAAGGACAGAAGCTGCTGAATCTTCCTTGAAGGAGACCACTCAAGAGCTACTGAATCTTTGGTAAGCAGTACTATATTTTTAGCCCTTCACAATCCTTTTATTTCAACTCGCCCGACAACTCATCTGTATATTTGCTCAAATAGGCCCCATGAGCTCCAATCTTGGTCAGGACATGCTCGTGAAGCTGAAAGCCGTATATGCCTTGGTTGAACAATCATTTACCGGTACTCAGCGGACTCTTGTGGCTATCTCCAATGGGAAGCAACCGCCCATGCTCATCAAGGATGTGCTAGCCAAACTGCCTATAATGCCCCAGAAGTTGGAAGAGATAAAACTATCAGCCGCCCACTCTGGTGCCATTACCGCTCTCAGTTGAGCCAAAGCATGGCAGGCAAAACTAGACCCAGAAGAAATGGCCACTTGCTGTCCAGGCCTTAAAGAAGATGGACCTCCTTTTGATCAGACGGATTTTGCGAAATGTGTTAAGGAGATGCGTCCCTTGGCGTGCAAGCTGGCCGAAGAGACTGATTTATCTAGATACCAGCCGGCATACGACCTGGAAAATAGTAAGGTCAAAGCGCCGGTTTACGACGTCATGGATCTCACTCCTCCAACGCGTAAGCGCACTTTTGCCCCTGATGTTGATCCGTCTCCAATTATCAATGATGAAGCTATTTCGCAGCTTTAACCGACACCGATTGGATGACACCTGACATACAGATGGGCAAAGAAGAAGAACTGGAGCGGGATGACCCGGAGTCATCAACCCGGAGCGACGAAGGCAACTGATACTAGGCGGCTCTCAAATCAGACAATAAACATCCTGTGTTGAAAAACACTTTGTTCCAATTATGTAGGTCCATGGTAGCCTTGTAATAGGCTAAACTTGAAAAAAATGATCTGTCATGCCATCGTGCATGTTAGCTTTTAACTGTTAAATCGCCAATTTGATATTTATGATCCACCACTGTGCTTTCTCGTAATATCATCATCCATGTAGGTCAGATCAATATTTTCATATTTCCTTCTCACAAGTTGAACAACATATGCCCTGGCGGTTTAAGCCAAGGCGGGTACAAACCCCAATATAATTGTCTTTGCAAAAATGTTATAAAGAGTAAAGTCCATCTAAGCTGAAACATTCTGGCGACTTAAAGTCTAAAGCCAGGGCGGGTTACCAAACCCTAAATATTCATACAATTATTGAAAGACACACCTGTGGATTGATACCATGGTGATACCTTGATAATTATAATCCAGAGTGGGTACCAACCCGAAGTCATGAAATATCATGATTTTGATTGCTCAAGGCAAAAATATCTTGGCGACTTAAAGTCTGCTATCAGGGCAGGTTACAAAACCCGAAAATGCTCAAATATGAGTCATATAATCCGGGTTGCATGGCCCGAATCGTGAAAAGTGCACTTGAGTAGAAAAATCCTTAAAAGATACAGATCCAAAATATTCAGAAGAAAAGATTCAAGTGCTTTCATAGGCTGCACAGCCTTAAAACCAAAGTGCTTTCATAGGCCGCACAGCCTTAGAGTTAATCCTTGCTCACCGTAAGATGACCCTTGTCGGTGTCAAAACCGGCGGAACTCGGGTAGGGGGTCCCGAACTGTGCATCTAGGCGGATGGTAACACGAGACAAGGGACACGGTGTTTTTACCCAGGTTCGGGCCCTCTCGATGGAGGTAAAACCCTACTCCTGCTTGATTGATATTGATGATATGGGTAGTACAAGAGTGGATCTACCACAAGATCAAGGAGGCTAAACCCTAGAAGCTAGCCTATGGTATGATTGTTGTAATGGTTGTTCGTCCTACGGACTAAAACCCTCTGGTTTATATAGACACCGGAGAGGGCTAGGGTTACACAGAGTCGGTTACGATGGTAGGAGATCTACACATCCGTATCGCCAAGCTTGCCTTCCACGCCAAGGAAAGTCCCATCCGGACACGGGACGAAGTCTTCAATCTTGTATCTTCATAGTCTTGGAGTCCGGCCGATGATGATAGTCCGGCTATCCGGACAATCCCTAGTCCAGGACTCCCTCAGTAGCCCCCGAACCAGGCTTCAATGACGATGAGTCCGGCGCGCATATTGTTCGGCATTGCAAGGCGGGTTCCTCCTCCGAATAATTCATAGAAGTTTGTGAACACCAGGATAGTGTCTGGCTCTGCAAAATAAATTCCACATTCCACCGTAGAGAGAATAATATGTACACAAGTTCAATCTGCTGACGTATTTTGTGGCATGACGTCATACCACCACCAAGCCTTTACTTGAATCAGTTTTTATTATACCACCTCAGCGCGTTTAGCGAAGCGGTTTCCTTGGCACATCTTGTCGAAGCAGAGATCGTGTTCCCCTTATTCCGGGATTCCCATCAATACGGACGTGGGTAACCCAACCGCGCCATTGATGGTGGCGCTTGGGAGATAAGCGAGTTTTACCAGGCCGGTGGGGACGCATAGTCTTCCTCCGCCCATATATAAGGGGATAAGGATCCACCTTTTTTACCTACGCCTTCTTCCTCCTTTGCTTATACATCTCCGCGCACTCGAGCTCCAGCGCCCAAGTTCGCACATCTCGCCTCAACCTTCTCCAGCCATGTCCAGAGCGGGAGGCAAGTGGATGGCCTCCTCCGTTACGGAGGAGCACATCGAAAAACTGCGCGGCGCCGGATACCTGTCCAGCGAGATCGCACACCGGCTGCCCGACAAGGGGCAGCTCATCCCCACCCCCAGGCCCCATGAGAGGGTCGTATTCCTTCCCCACTTCCTCCACGGACTGGGCTTCCCACTTCATCCCTTCATCCGGGGCCTCATGTACTACTACGGCCTGGACTTCCACGATCTGGCGCCAAATTTCATCCTCAACATCTCGGTGTTTATCGTCGTGTGCGAGGCCTTCCTCTGCATCCAGCCCCACTTCAGCTTGTGGCTAAAAACCTTCAACGTCAAGCCGAAGGTAGTGAAGGGCGTCCAGGCGGAGTGCGGGGGTGCGATGGTGGGCAAAATGCCCAACATCCTCTGGCTCGAGGGCGCCTTCATGGAAACCATCAAAGGGTGGCAATCGGGGTGGTTCTATATCACCGAGCCGCGGGACCCTAAATGGGCAGCGGCCCCCGAGTTCAGATCTGGCACCCCCATGCATCTCACCTCCTGGAAAGAGAAGGGCTTGCTATGGGGCAGTTTGGAGGAGCTGACCGGACTCCAGTCCTCTCTCCAGACCCTGGTGAATAAGAAGCTCAAGCTTGTCAACATGATCCAGGTCATGCTCGTCCGCCGGATTCTCCCCTGCCAACAACGGGCCTTTAATCTGTGGGAGTTTGATCCGGCACAGCACCGGACCCTTAGCGGGCTCTTCGACACAACGTACGAAGCTGCTTGGAGGGTGCTGTTCAAGGGCGGAGAAGCCCCCGCATCCGCAACTGAAGATCGCGGATTCAGCACGAAACGCCTGGCCGGTGTGGTAAGATATGTTATCCTTTATGGGACATTTATTTCTTTCATAGTTTGACTCTATTGAGGGATCTGAAATTCCCAATGCCTTTAACAGGACTGGCAGAGGACGTCCGGACAGGTTAACTGTCCGGCTCCCCTCCCCGAAGACCCGACGGATACCCGTTTAATGGGGCTGCTAGTCCCGGCACTTTATGTGGTGCCGGAGAAGAAGGCCAAGAAGAAGGCCACGGGAACCCGAAGGAGTTCCCGGCATCAGGTGGTATCGGACTCATCGTCCGATGGCTCCGAGGCGGACTCCTCCCCCGAAGACGAGGAGGAGAAAGAGGACTCTCCCCAGGAGGGGGGTGAGAGGAAGAGGAAGGCTTCCCCAACAGGGAAGGCCGAAGGGTCCAAGAGGGGAAGGAGCCTTCCTCCGGACAGCTCCGCCAACGCCAACGTTGGTGACGAAGGGTGGCCCTCAAGGGCCAAGCCTCCAGCAAGATCGTAAGTATCCGTATTCCTGAATGATTTATAATCTCTATTTTGTGCCACATAGTGTCCTTCTAATGCCACACACTACCTGTAGTCCGGCCGAGGATGATCTTCCCGCTTCATCAAGCGGGTCCTTGGCTCCGTCTGATGTAGATTGCATTCCGACCGCCTCCACCCCTTGCGATGCTGAGGACCCGAGGTGGGATCCCAGGAGGGGACCCGCCAAGAGGGGGAGGCTCCGGAGGTGCCACAGGGCAACCTCCCGGACTTCGTGCCGGACTCCACGCCGGAACCCGCAGTGGTTCCGGAGTCCGGCAGGCGGCCCCTCCGTAAGAAGGGCAAGACCGTGACACCGGCAGCCTCCGTCCAACCGGAGGCGCCGGACAACTTGTTGGAGGCGCTCAATGGCGCTTCCATCGAGGAAGAACACCGCACTATCATGAGTGCAGTGATTCAGAAGGTTCAGCTCGCCAAGAGAGGGTTGACCGAAGCCTGCAGCAGCCTTCTAACAGGCTTTGAGGTAAGAAGTTTTAAAATATGTAATGTAATACCGCATAGACAGTAGCCCCTGATGCTCGGTTCGGTGTTCGGAAGGAAAAACCGGACTGAGGATCTAAAAAAGATATACGCAGGAGTTCTAAAAATTATGTCAATATGGGTTTGCAGGCTGCGCTACCGACCTCTGCCGCACTGACTGCGGAGGTCGATGCTTTGAAGCAGAACCTCGAGCGGTCCGAGAACGAGCTCGGCCTTGCCAAGAGCAGCTCGAGGACAAAGAAGGTGAGTAACACCGTATTAAATTTGTACCTTACAGAAAAGGATTTTGGTTGCAATAGAAATGACCAGGATAACGTGGGCACTGCAGGGGCCACGAACAAGGTGGCGACCCTGAAGGAGGTCGTGTCTGCGGCCAAACGTAATGCGGCCGTGGAACGAGCGGAGCGAGAGAAGCAGGAGGCGCGGGTGGCGGAGGTGCGGCAAGAGCTCCAGGCTCTCATGGAAAAGCATGAGAGTTTTGAGCGCGACTCGAAGACTCGAGAGTCTGAGCTTGCCTCGGCTCTTGAGAGTGCCAAAGCTGCTAAGGCCGAGGCCCATAAGGCCCTTCAGGAGATTGAGGCGGTGAAGAAAATAGCAGCGGGTAAGGCATTTTTCATGCAAAGCAAGCATGTGAATGTGAATTACCTATTACTTACCCGAATTCGGAGCTCTCCAGGAGCGTTTGCAGATCTGCCTTGCAGCGTGTCCGATGCCGCCGCATTCTACCAGGCCGAGGAGGGGAGCTCAACGGAGAAGGTCTTCTGGTCTCAGTATGCTGAGGCCGGACATCTGGTGCCCCTTAGTGACCAGCTGAAGCAGCTGGTCGAGCTCCACAAGGTAGCCGAGCAGGCCATGAAGGGCCTCATAGTCCGGCTATGGCCTGAAGAGGCCATGCCTAGGAGCTACTTCGGCCTCGTGCGGCGGCTGGTGGATGCGTGCCCCTGGGTGGAATTATCAAGCGCTCCGCCTGCATTGAAGGTGCCCGTCGGGCCCTTGCCCGCGCAAAGGTGCACTGGGGCAGGCTGGATGCTGAGAGGCTTATAACGGACGCGCCGCCGGCTGGCAAGGAGTATCGTACGCCCGAAATGTACTATAAGAGTGTCCTGAAGGGTGCTCGCAAGATTGCGGATGAGTGCCCCAAAGATGTAATTTTTTAGTAGACTCGCAATGTGTTATCCTGTGCGCTGAAAACTTTGTTCATATGCGCGAACGCTTATTAATTTAAAATATTACCTTCTGTGCGGCCGTTTATCAAATCTGAGAGATGGCAAGTCGTCGGCTTCAGCCCCCATGCCACGAGTGCTGGGGTGTTCGGGATAGACTTGAGCGCTCTTGTTCCCATTTTTGGGTCCATCTAGGGAGGCGCTCAACACAACGAACAAGGCAACCGGACTTATAATGCTTGAACACTCTCACTTAGCCATAGAATTCTATAATTTTAAATTTCGGCGAAGCCCCTAGTGTTCGGAAGACCGAATTCGGGGAGCTATCCACGCCTGGGCCGGACACAGCCGGTTCCTCGCTCTAAGCGGCACAAGTCTTTAGGGACTCGAAAAGACCTCTCGAACAGCGACCAGCTCTCGCCTTATCATGACGGTCAGTTTTAGCTTTCTCCACTGAGGCGCTCGCCCAGCTCAACCGGGGCGCAATCGCAGTGGTTCTCCCAGTGCTACCTTAGCCGATACAACGGAACGTAAGGTACCAAAACATGGGAGCCGGGCAAACCCAACTATTGACCCAAGACATGATTCGGAGCCGATGCATATAATGCTATAAGTTCGGGGTGCCGCACTTGTGAAAGTGTTCGGACTTATCACACCATAATGCGGGGAACATAAGCCCCTGGTGTATTTGGCCGTACCAAAGTGTACAGATGCAAGATGTCATAAATGAACATATAATAATGAAAAAGGAATGCAATTATAAACAAAAAGTGATGTATTGTTTATTCAAGGAATTCTGCTATGAGTGCAGAACAATACAAATAGTGCGGTAAGCAAGGGTTTGGACTATTAGACATGTCCCCCTCCAGGGGTAGGCTGCGGAATGGTGTATTAAACAGATTTAATGCTCATAATGGAGACCACCTGAGCGTTCGTCGTAGCCATTGTCCCTCCCTGGCTGTTGCATCGTGAGTTCGGCAGATCTACTGCCGGACAGGGCCTCTGGTAAACGGAGTCCTGGGCAAAAAAGAAAAAAAAGAAAGTGGCACACGTGGGAGCCCCTGGTGTGGTTGAGCCGCACTCTGGGCCTATCGTGGTCGTGCCCCTCCCCCTATGCCCATGGTATCTTCAGAGCGTAATGATGTACACGAAGAGCTCGTCTTGCAATCATGCAAGGGCTGGGGTTGGGGCCACATTGCTACGCGTGCTCGGAACGTGCCAGGTGGTCTTGATGTATGTTAATCCGGGCGCGTTTAGTCATGTCCGGTCGTTTAACGGCCGGACTCGAGAATTGCCTTAAGAGGCTGCTCTGTACTTCTGCCGCGAGAGCCGCTGTGTGTTCCTCCGTTCGGAGGGAGCGTTCAGTGTTTCCATTGACCGTGATGACTCCACGAGGGCCCGACATCTTGAGCTTGAGGTATGCATAATGCGGAACCGCGTTGAACTTTGCAAACGCGGTTCGTCCGAGCAGAGCGTGATAGCCACTGCGGAATGGGACTATGTCGAAGATTAACTCCTCACTTTGGAAATTATCCGGGGATCCGAAGACCACTTCCAGTGTGACTGAGCCTGTACAATTGGCCTCAACACCTGGTATGACGCCTTTGAAGGTCGTCTTTGTAGGTTTAATCCTTGAGGGGTCTATGCCCATCTTGCGCACTGTATCCTGATAAAGCAGGTTCAGGCTGCTGCCGCCGTCCGTCAGGACTCTAGTGAGGTGAAATCAATCGACGATTGGGTCTAAAACGAATGCGGCGAATCCGCCATGGCGGATATTGGTGGGGTGGTCCCTTCGATCGAAAGTGATCGGGCAAGAGGACCATGGGTTGAACTTCGGGGCGACTGGCTCCATCGCATATACGTCCCTAAGTGCACGCTTCCGCTCCCTCTTGGGTATGTCGGTTGCGTATATCATGTTTACTGTCCGTACTTGTGGGAGGAAACCCTTCTGTCCTCTACTGTTCGGCGGCCGGGTCTCCTCCTCGTCATCACTATGCAGCCCCTTGTCATTATTTTCGGCAATTAACTTGCCTGCCTGCTTGAATACCCAACAATCCCTGTTGGTGTGGTTGGCTGGCTTTTCGGGGGTGCCATGTATCTGGCAAGAGCGGTCGAGTATTCGGTCCAAATTGGACGGACCCGGAGTAGTTGTTTTGAATGGCTTTTTCCGCTGACCGGGTTTAGAGCCTATGAATCCAGCATTGACTACCGTATCCTCAGTGTTATCGCCGTTAACGCGGCGTTTGTTTTTGTTGCGACGCGACCTGCCATTGCGGTCCTTGCTGTCCGGACTGCCAGAATTTTTGCTGAGGTTGTTACTGCGAGCTAGCCAGCTGTCCTCTCCCGCACAGAAGCGGGTCATGAGTGATGTGAGGGCTGCCATGGATTTCAACTTTTCCTGTCCTAGGTGCCGGGCCAGCCACTCGTCGCGGATGTTATGTTTGAAGGCTGCGAGGGCCTCTGCATCCGGACAATCTACGATTTGATTTTTCTTTGTGAGGAACCGTGTCCAGAATTGTCTGGCCGATTCGTCTGGCTGCTGAATTATGTGGCTTAGGTCATCAGCGTCTGGTGGTCGCACATATGTGCCCTGGAAGTTGTCAAGGAATGCGGCTTCCAGGTCCTCCCAACACCCAATTGATTCTGCTGGCAAGCTATTAAGCCAATGCCGAGCTGGCCCCTTAAGCTTGAGTGGGAGATACTTGATGGCGTGGAGATCGTCACCGCGAGCCATATGGATATGAAGGAGATAATCTTCGATCCAAACCGTGGGGTCTGTTGTGCCATCGTAGGATTCAATGTTCACGATTTTAAACCCTTCAGGGATTTGATGATCCATTACTTTGTCTGTGAAGCATAGTGGGTGTGCGGCGCCTCTATATTGAGCAATATCACAACGTAGCTCAAGAGAGCTTTGTCTGCTGTGTTCGGCCCGGCCGGAGTTGCTGTATCCGGCGCGACGGTAGTCGTCGTGGGTCGTGGGGCGCCCACGTGATCCGTAGATAGATCTGGATTGTCTTGCCTTGTCCTCCAATATATCCCGCAAGTCCGGCGCATTCCCCCGTGGCTTCGCGCTTTTCGAGCGGTGCCGGGGTACGGTTCTGGCGGAGGGCCTAGATGCCTCTCTGTCACGGCCACGAGGTGGTCGGTCTGCCGTATTGTGCGCTGGTGATGAAGGTTTGTATGCTTCCTCCTCTAGTCGGGGGAGCAACTTGCATTTTGGGTAGCTTTTGGAGGGGCGTTCGAGTTCATACTCTTCGGCCGCGAGGACCTCGGTCCATCTGTCGGCCAGCAGGTCTTGATCAGCTCGAAGCTGTTGCTGCTTTTTATTTAGGCTGTTCGCCGTGGCCATTAGCCTGTGTTTAAAATGCTCTTGTTCCACGGGATCCTCGGGCACGACGAATTCATCGTCGTTGAGGCTTGCCTCGTCTCTAGAGGGAGGCATGTAATTTTCATCCTCCTCGTCTGCCGCTCTCTCTGGAGGGCTGGCTTCCCCATCCTCCTATGCTGAATCTTGCTGGAGGGGGTTGTTTTCGGCACTCTCTGGGGTGTTATTATCTCCGGTGTTGGAATTTCCATTCTTGCTATGGCGGGATTTAGAGCGGCGCCGCTGACGTCGGCGCTTGGGCTGTTTCTTAGAGGAATCTGCCTCCGCTGCTTCTTCGCCGTCCCCATCCTTTGGGGTGTCCACCATGTATATGTCGTATGATGAGGTGGTCTTCCAGTGCCCTGTAGGCGCTGGTTCTTGATCGTCTCCGGCATCGTCGTCCATACCGTCGATGTCTTCGGAGTCGTAGTCTAGCATGTCAGTTAAATCGTCGACAGTGGCTACGAAGTGGGTGGTGGGTGGGCTTTGAATTTCTTCGCCGTCCGCATCCCAACCATCCTGACCGCAGTCCGGCCAGGGTTCTCCTAATAACGAGAGATACTTTAGCGAGTTCAGGATGTCGCCAAAGGGCGAGTGCTGAAAGATGTCCGCAGCGGTGAACTCCATGATCGGCGCCCAATCGGATTCGGTTGGCAGGGGCGCAGGAGGTTCGGAGTCCGGCAAGGAGTCCGGCACCTCGGAGGCACAAGCTTTGCAAAGGACAAGGTCGGTATTCGGCTCCATCACCATAGCAGTTGCAGCTCCCGAGGCGGTGTCCAGCCACCGGTCCTCGATCTGCGCGGTTGGCTCCGAACTGTGGGTCGAGCGGATTCGTGTGCGGCCTCCCAGGTACTGTCCGGCGGCAGAGCTAGATCATGCCCATCGTGACAGTGCGGCTCGCTCGGCTGTGGCTCGAGTCCATCGTAGATCAAGTCTCCGCGGATGTCAACCGTGAAGTTTAGGCTTCCAAATCTGACCTGATGGCTAGGGGCGTAGCTTTCGATCTGCTCCAGATGGCCAAGTGAATTGGCCCGCAGTGCAAAGCCGCCGAACACGAAGATCTGTCCGGGGAGAAAATTCTCACCTTGGACTGCGTTGTTGTTGATTGAAGAAGCCATCAAGCCTATTGGTGACGGCACAGAGGAACTCTCAATGAAAGCACCAATGTCGGTGTCAAAACCGGCGGATCTCGGATAGGGGGTCCCGAACTGTGCGTCTAGGCGGATGGTAACAGGAGACAAGGGACACGGTGTTTTTAAACAGGTTCGGGCCCTCTCGATGGAGGTAAAACCCTACTCCTGCTTGATTGATATTGATGATATGGGTGGTACAAGAGTGGATCTACCACGAGATCAAGGAGGCTAAACCCTAGAAGCTAGCCTATGGTATGATTGTTGTAATGGTTGTTCGTCCTACGGACTAAAACCCTCCGGCTTATATAGACACCAGAGAGGGCTAGGGTTACACAGAGTCGGTTACAATGGTAGGAGATCTACACATCCGCATCGCCAAGCTTTCCTTCCATGCCAAGGAAAGTCCCATCCGGACACGGGACAAAGTCTTCAATCTTGTATCTTCATAGTCTTGGAGTCCGGCCGATGATGATAGTCTGGCTATCCGGACACCCCCTAGTCCAGGACTCCCTCAACCCTCATGTGACAAACCACCGTTTTAACCTTAACGAGTTCAGGGTCTTGAAGAAGATTGACTATTAAGAGTACGACGGGTCACTCAGGATTACCTGGCGGAGTAGCATCATGCAACCCACCGTGTCCGGATTAGCTTATGCATATCTGTTTGATCTTGGATTAACCGGAGCAGCAAGTGCCTTCTTGAAAGGTTCGCGTCTTGACTCTGCGGCTATGATATCGACGCAGATATTGCTGATATATCGCCGAATGAGCCGCCGCAAGGTCACACTCCTCATCCAATGCATCAAGTACATCCTGACGTGCTATTTCATTATCAGCTTCAAGATAAGCCGCCACACGAGGCGAGTTAAGGCGGATATCACTTGGAAGAATTGCCTCAGCCCCGTAGACCATGAGGAAAGGCGTATAACCTGTTGGCCTGTTGGGAGTGGTATTGATACTCCAAAGTACTGAAGGTAACTCCTCAACCCAGCGTTAGCTGGGGCTTGATGCCTCTCAAAATTTCTTGGTTTGCCTTCTCAGCTTGACCATTGGATTGCGGATGAGCCACACAAGAGACGTCAAGGCGAATGTGCTCTTGTTGACAAAACTCTTTCATAACACCTTTAGACAGATTAGTGCCATTATCAGTTATGATACTATGAGGGTAACCAAAATGGAAAATCAACTTTTTAACAAACTGAACTAGAGTTGCTGCATCACATTTACTGAGTGGCTCTGCTTCAACCCAGTTGGTAAATTTGTCAACTGCCACCAAGAGGTGGGTTTTCTTATCCCTAAACCTTTGTAAGGGTGCAACCATATCAAGCTCCCAGACTGCAAATGGCCAAGTTATTGGAATCATCCTCAACTCTTGAGCTGGCACATGAGCGCGTCGAGAAAATTTCTGACACCCATCGCACTTACTGACAAGATCCTCTGCATCAGCATCAGCCGCCAACCAATAAAATACATGAAGAAATGCTTTAGCCACTAAGGTTGTAGAGCCGGCGTGATGACCACAATCACTTTCATGGATTTCCCTTAAGATCTCTCGACCCTCTTTAGGACAAATACAACGCTGAAATACACCTATGACACTATATCGATGTAACTCACCATTGAAAATAGTCATAGACTTAGACCGCCGGGTTATCTGCCTAGCCAAAGTTTCATCCTCAGGTAACTCGCCCCGGGTCATATAAGCCAAGTAGGGAATGGTCCAATCAGGAATAGCATAGAGAGACGCCACCAACTATGCCTCCGGGTTAGGAATAGCAAGATCCTCTTCTGACGGCAACTTGACTGACGGATTATTCAGGACATCAAGAAAAACATTAGGGGACACCGACCTACATTGAGATCGAAGCCGGCTCAAAGCATCAGCAGCTCATTCTTCCTTCGATCGAGATGCTCCACCTAATAACCTTTGAAGTGACCAGCAATATTGTCAACCGCCCGGCGGTAAGCCGCCATGAGCAGGTCTTTGGAATCCCAAGTGCTTGAAACTTGCTGAGCCACTAAATCTGAGTCGCCAAAGCACCTAACCTGGCTTAAATTCATGTCTTTGGCCATCCTGAGGCCTTGGAGCAGGGCCTCATATTCATCTGAATTGTTAGTACAAGGAAACATCAGCCTTAAAATGTAACAAAATTTGTCACCTCGCGGGGAAGTTAAAATAACTCTAGCTCCCGAGCATTCCAATTGCTTGGACCTATCAAAATGAATAGTCCAATATGTGTTATTAGGTTTCTCCTCTACTGTCCGCAACTCTGTCCAGTCATTGATAAAATCCACAAGAGCCCAAGACTTGATTGCTATTCTTGGCATATATTTCAAGCCATGAGGTCCAAGCTCTATTGTCCACTTGGCAACCCGGCCTGTAGCCTCTCTATTCTGAATAATATCTCCCAAAGGAGGAGAACTAACCGCTATAATTGGATGGCCAAAGAAATAGTGCTTCAACTTATGATTCACCATGAGCACCCCATAAACCAACTTCTGCCAATGTGGGTATTGTTGTTTGGACTCAATCAATACTTCACTGACATAATAAGCCGGCCGCTGGACTGGGTACTCCTTACCCGCTTCTTTGCACTCCACAACAATTGCCACACTGACAACCTTACAATTAACAGCCACATATAAAGGCAAAGGCTCCTTCTCAACAGGAGCTGCAAGGACGGGGGGATCAGATAATTGTTTTTTGAGCGCCTCAAACGCCTCATTAGCTGCATCACTCTAGACAAAATGATCTATTTTCTTCATCATCTGGTACTGATGTCTACTACGCAACTTTATTCTTCTAGACACGTGTTGGGCCTCCAAGCGCAGAGTTTTGTAGGACAATAGCAATGTTGCCTCAAGTGGATGACCTAAGGTTTATCAATCTGTGAGAGGTGTAGGATGAAGATGGTCTCTCTCAAACAACCTTGCAACCAAATACAAGAAATCTCTTGTGTCCCCAACACACACAATACAATGGCAAGTTGTTTAGGTGCACTAGTCCGGCGAAGAGATGGTGATAAAAGTGTAATATGGATGGTAGAAATATATTTTTATAATCTGAATAAATAAAAACAGCAAGGTAGCAAATAGTAAACTGGCACAAAAATGGTGTTGCAATGCTTAAATATGAGGCCTAGGGTCTGTACTTTCGCTAGTGCAACCTCTCAACAATGCTAGCATAATTGGATCATATGATTATCCCTCAAAGTGCAATAAAGAATCACTCCTGAGTTCCTATTAGCAGAGAACAAAAGATAGGAATTGGTTATAGGTCACGAAACCACCACAAAGCTATTCTTTCCGTTCGATCTATTCAAGAGTTCATACTAAAATAACACAAAGCTATTTTTTCCGTTCGATCTATCCTAGAGTTCGTATTAGAATAACACCAAAGCAAATTCATATTCATAATACTCAATCCACACAAAGTACTATAAAGAGACCCCAAATTTTCTGTCGGAGAAAAACGTGCATCAACCCCTATGCATAGTTTACCCCAATATCACTGCAGGAATCCGCGAGTTAAATGCCATAACACATATCAAGTGAATCAATAAGATACTTCATTGTCACCTCAAGTATTCATATTGTAAGACATATATCATGTGTTCTCATCTCTAAATATTCAATCCGACAAGACAAAACTTTGAAGGGTGAAGATTCAATTCATCATAGCAAGAGTATAGAGGGGAGAAACATCATATGATCCGACTATATTAACAAAGCCCATGACATAGATCACAAGAGAGAGAGAGAGATCAAACACATAGCTACTGGTACAAACCCTCAGCCCCGAGGGTGGACTACTCCCTCCTCATCGTGGTGGCCGCCGGGATGATGAAGATGGCCACCGGAGATGATTCTCCCCTCCGGTAGGGTGCCGGAGCGGGGTCTAGATTGGATCTCGTGGATAGAGAGGCCTTGTTGCAGCGGAACTTCTAATCTAGGGCAACCCCAAAGGGTTTCGAAATATTTGGGAATTTATAGTGCAAAGAAGGGGTACGGGAGGCCACCGAGGTGGGCACAACCCACCTCGGTGCGCCAGGGGGCCCTGGCGCACCTTGGTGGGTTGTGCCCCCTCGGGGCACCCCCTAGGTGCAGCTCAGGCCCATTGGGTTCCTTCTGGTCCAAAAAAATCCCCAAAAGGTTACACGGTGTTTGGACTCCGTTTGATATTGATTTCCTGCGATGTAAAAAACAAGCAAAAAACTGCAACTGGCACTGGGCACTGGGTCAATAGGTTAGTCCCAAAAAATGATATAAAGTTGTTATAAAATGATTGTAAAACACCCAAGAATGATAAAATAATAGCATCCATACTTCATAAATTATAGATACGTTGGAGACGTATCAGGTATAGAGGAATAGCCTTTTCTTCAAGGCAGCTTATGAACCAGCTTAAAGCTACAATACGACCCGCCAAGCGTTGGACGTCATTGATGCACACCGGCTTAGTCAGCGAAGTGATAGCCTTGATTTTCTCCGGGTTAGCTTCAATACCTTTCTCGGAGCCCAAAAAACCCAAGAGCTTGCCTGCACGCACACCGAAGACACACTTGGCTGGGTTAAGCATCATCTTGTAGACCCGGAGATTATCAAAGGTCTCTTTCAAATCATCCAACAGAGTCTCCTTCTTTCTGGACTTTACAACAATATCATCCACGTAAGCATGAACATTGCGTCCAATCTGGCTGTGGAGATAGTTTTGAACACAACGTTGGTAAGTCGCCTGGGCACTCTTTAGCCCAAAAGGCATAGACATATAGCAGAAATCTCCAAACGGTGTGATGAAAGCCGTCTTCTCTTGGTCTTTAACTGCCATTTTAATCTGATGGTAACCAGAATAAGCGTCCAGGAAGCACAAACGCTCGCAACCCGCCGTGGCCTCTATGATCTAGTCAATACGCGAAAGAGCGAAAGGATCAGTTGGACAAGCTTTATTAAGGTCTGTATAATCCACACACATGCGCCAGGTGCCATTTTTCTTAAGCACCAGCATCGGGTTAGCCAACCATTCAGGGTGAAAAAATTCTATGATGAACCCGACCGCCAAGAGCCGAGCCACCTCTTCTCCAATGGCCTTACACCGCTCCTCATTAAAACGACAAAGGAACTGCTTCACCTGCTTAAACTTAGGATCAATATTGAGAGTGTGCTCGGCGAGTTCCCTCGGTACACCCGACATGTCTGAAGGCTTCCATGCAAAGATGTCCAGATTCTCACGGATGAACTCGATGAGCGCGCTTTCCTATTTTGGATCCATGTTAGCATTGATAATGAACTGCTGAGATGAGTCGCCAGGGACAAAATCAACTTGCCTAGTGTCATCAGCCGATTTAAATTTCAACAAGGGGTCTTGCTCAGAGGTTGGCTTCTTCAAAGGAGTCATATCAGCTAGGTCAATGTTATCTTTATAAAACTTGAGCTCCTCCAAGGCAAAAGCCGACTCAGCATATGCATCATCTCCCTCTTCACACTCCAAAGCAATTTTTCGATTACCATGGACTGTAATGGTACCCTTATGTCGTGGCATCTTAAGCTGTAAATAAACATAACAGGGTCGTGCTATAAATTTGGCGTAAGCCGGCCGCCTAAACAAAGCATGATAAGGGCTCTTTATCTTAACCACCTCAAACCATAACGTCTCTATCCTGTAATCATAATCATCACCAAAAGCCACTTCCAAAGAAATTTTCCAACTGGATAGGCGGACTTACCAGGTACCACGCCATGGAAGACCATAGAGGACGGCTTAAGCTCCTTATCAGTCAATTCATCCAGCGAAAAGTATCATAATACAGGATATTGATGCTGTTACCTCCATCCATGAGTACTTTAGTGAATTTATAACCCCGACTTGAGGGGCTACCACCAATGCTAGCTGACCCGGATTGTCAACCCGGGGCGGGTGATCCTCTCGACTCCATACAATTGGCTGCTCCGAGCATCGCAAGTATCGAGGTACCGCCAGCTCAATTGCACTGACCACGCGCTTATGAACCTTCTGATCTCTCTTGCACAAGCTTGTGGCGAAAACATGATATTGGCCACTATTAAGCTTTTTCAGATTACTCTGATATCCTAACTGTTGTTGCTGGTTGCCCTGACTGGGCTGCTGATTATAACTACTCTAATTACCATGTCCATGATATAAAGAACTTGAGCCGCCGCCCCCAAAGTCGGGGCCGTGTGAGCCGGATCCTGACCCGCCGTGTGAGCCATTATTGTTATTATGATTCTAGTGAAAATCGGAATTCTTGTACTCCTTCACAATAAAACAATCCTTCCACAAATGACCTGTCGGTTTATTTGGAAGACTGCGTTCCAGGCAAGGTTCGTTCAGCATCGCTTCAAGGTTAAACCTTGGTCCTCCAAATTGCGGTGGTTTTCCCTTACGACGCTGATTGTTATGATGTGCATTGGTATTAGCCACAAAATCTGACCTGCCATCTGTTTGCTTGCGCTTACCATTGTTGCCTTGATTGTGTCCTGTCGTATTCTGCTGCTGACCTTTACCATTACCGTTCTTCTTCCCCTTGTTAGATTTCTCCTCATAGGACCCAGGGTCCTTAGTGTTTTTGAGTTGGCATATTTGATGGGAGCCACCATGAGCTCTCCCATGTCATTGCAGTGACGCTTAAGCCACCCCAACTTTTGTTTGAGGGGTGTGAAGTGGCAATTCTTCTCTAAAATCAAAATAGCAGAGCCGGCTTTGATGCTATTTAATGAGTGGATAATAGCTAAAACCCGGCGAACCGAGTGGTGGGCTGACTCATCCTCACGCTGGACACATGCGTCTAGATCAATAATCGACAGAGGCTGCTTACACGTGTCTTTGAAATTCTGAATAAAGCGCGCCTTCAACCCAACCCATAAATTGATGGAGTTAGCAGGTAGCCCTTTCAACCAGGTTCGAGCCGGCCCATCCAACATCCTGATGAAGTATTTGGCACACACTGCATCATTAACATCCAACATCTCCATAGCCAGCTCGTAACTCTCAATCCAAGCCCCAGGTGAGAGATCTGCGGTGTAATTAGGCACCTTACGAGGCCCCTTGAAATCCTTAGGTAGGCGCTCATTGCATAGAGACGGCGCTAGACATGGTACACCAATAGTTCTAGAAGTCATCCTTGCCTCCACAGACGCCGAAGGGTTTAACTGAAGCTGCTGACGAGCCACTAATTGAGCCGCCAGGTCTGCTTCTCGACGTGCTTGAGCCTGATCCATAAGGGCCTGAACATTGTTATCATCACAGGGCGGGTTATGCCCATGGGGCGGGTCATCATGGCGAGGCGGGTTACAATGCCTTTCGCTGCTGGAAACCGCCGGCGACTCAATGCGCCAGCTATAGCTTTGACTCAGGCATGGTGTTGAATGAATATGATTACTACTGTACGAATAAGCCGCCTGCTGCCTCACCACTATTTGAAGGAGATCAACAACATTACGGGTCTCCACAACCTCCAACGACTCTCCCTCAATAGGAATTGCTGCCATTCGACTGGTTGCCGCTAACATGTTGTCCACTGGGTTAGAGTAATGACTAGAAGGTGTCGGTACCCATTGAGGTGGGGCTAGATCCATACAAGGCGGGTCTAGTATACAAGGTTGAGTCTTCGCTCCAGTCACAGGCACCTCAGCAGCCCGGGTCACACCAGGGGGGTTACTCATTCCTACTCCGGGCATGTTAAAGAGATTTTGCCCCTCAAACTGCGAAGGAAGGTGGCTCTGGTGCCTCCTTCGAAGAATAGCATTTGACGTGTTCTGATCCAGGTTTAGATGAAAAGCCTCTACCTTTATCTGCTGCGACTCAGCCTCCAACGCGGCTCGTTCCGTGGCCATCCTAACATTCTTTGCATCCAGATTTTCTGAGCCTTGGCCACCTCGTCCCACAGCTTCGCAACCTCCACATTGTGTTGTACTTGATTCACCGGAGTCACCTCTGCATCTAATAGAGTCGCCAAGGCATCCAAAAGCTCAGACAAAACTTGAGCCGGTGGCCGCGCAGGGCCACTCGCCCCAGCTGTCGCAGCGGCAGTTGAGCCATATGTCATGGCCGCTGCAGTTGAGGAGTTTAACATTGGTTGTGTGCTAGCCATAAAAATAGCAGCCCTGCTGGGCGGCTCATAGGGATCCGAAATACTGTCACCATCGGAATAGCCCCCAAGCCCACCGTCCTGAAGCTGATAGATTGACTCTATTTCTCCGGCTGAGGACTCGTCACCTGAATAGATGGCTGTCTCTCCACCGGACATAGATCATTCCTCAAGATCCGCCCCATGAACAAAGCCAACAAAGGCACTCTTCTGGGCGGGTTGAGCCCTGGCTGATTGTGTGCGCCGAGTTGTCTCGATGATATCGGTGCATGCATCCGGCTTAGCCTCTGACTTGCCGATCTTGCCGATAAAGACGTGAATTCCACCAAAGGGGACCCAGTATCCATACTCGATTGAGTTGGCCTCTGGACCCCAGCCGGCGTCATCGATGTCGATCTTGCCGAGCGACTCTTGTCATTCGGTCCACGGTGTATCCTTCCATCCATGAGAAGTTGCCTTCAAGCACTTGAAACCACCATGCTCTGGCCCCACAATGGGCGCCAACTGTCGCGGTTTTGTCACGGCCGATGCCCTTGTGAAAGGACTTAGGTGTGGAGCCATCGCAATGTAGGTTAGCTCGAAGGGCTAGAATGGGACAAAAGACACAAAAGATTTACCCAGGTTCGGCCCCTCACAATAAGGTAAAAGCCTACGTCCTGCTTCTAGTTGTATTGCTTTAGTCTCAATTACAAGGGAGGGAATACTCTTGACCTACTATTCGATTGATTGTTTCTTGAGTCAACCCGCTGCCCGGTCTCGCCTTTATATACACAGGTCGAGGGCCGGCGGCTTACAAGAGTCCGGGTCATCTTACACAACGTAACCGACCCTGTTACTAAATTACCTCGCCTTGTTAGGCAATCTATCATCAGGCGGCTCACGCCTTCGGGTCTTGAGTCTCCTCTGGGTCATGGGCCTTCAATAGCCTACTTGTAAGCCTTCCCGGGCCTTCAATTATATGTCGCTGACAATATGATCCGGCCCATCCTGGGCTGGTCATATCACGGCGTTATATCCCCAACAGATACCTTCTGAACTTGAGAACAACATTAAAGAATTTATTAGTTCTCAAAAGATTTTTAATGCTATGGTAGAAGAAAAACTAAGTAAAGTTGATGATATGTTTAGAAACGCGGATAGGATTGTTGATTATGTGCATGCTGACAAAATTAAAAAAATCCACATAAAAAGGATGAAATATATGAATCCCTAAAGTCTATCCAAGTCACCATGGATAAAGTAGAAAAAGAATTGTAAGCTTAAGAGCTAAATGTGAATTTCTAAAAAAAGCGGTTGCATCTAGTTTGCATGTCAACAATGATCAAGATATTAAAATGATTGGTGTGACACCTATTGAATATTTGTTTAGTAATACATAACTTGGTGATAAAGGGATTGGAGATGAGTCAACCTTAGTTAGAAGATGTCCCAATTGTTCGGAGGCTGGTATCTTAATGATAAAAACAATAAAAGTGGGTTTGAAGAGGTGAAAAGTTTAGATATCGATGTGGCCACTACTTTGGATTACAAGGACTTTAATTATGATAATTGTTCTTTGGTTGAATGTATTTCCCTATTGCAATCCATGATAAACTCACCTAATGCTTATGAACAAAACAAGGCTTTTACTAAACATATCATAGAAGCCATCATTAAAGCCAATGAAGAAAAGCTAGAATACCAAGGAAATTACATGATGAATGGGAACCTAAAATTAAAGTTAATTTTAAGGATTATGAATGTAATGCTTTGTGTGATCTAGGTGATAGTGTCTCTACTATACCAAAGTCATTATGTGACATTCTAGGTCTCACCGATATGGATGAGTGTTCCCTCAACTTGCATCTAGCGGATTCAACAATTAAGAAACCATTGTCTTATAAAACTTGGTAGGGCTTTCCTACGAACCATAAGTATAGTTGTTGATATGAAAGAAGAAAATATAAGGTTCCAATTTCCATTAAAGAAAGGGATGGAACACTACCCAAGGAAGAGAATTAAACCACCATATGAATCCATTATGAGAGCCACCTATTGAATTACTTTGGAAGATGATAACACTTGAAACTATGCATTATGCCTAGCTAGGGGCATTAGACAATAACACTTGTTGGGAGGCAACCCAATAGTTATCTTTATTTTTTTGCTTTTATTTTTTGTTTTATTGACTCATATGATTATTGCTACTATAATTATTGTGTTTTGTCTCTTAGCTAGTGTTTGTGCCAAGTAAATACTTTGGGATAGATGATAGTAAAGTTGATTCTGTGCAAAAGCAGAAACTTTTGCGCCCAGTATTTGAAGTTACATTCTTTTTACTAGATCGTGATAAAATCCTGAAACTTCTAGAAAAAATTGGCTACAAATGTTTTACGTTCTCATAATTTTTTAGAACTTTTGGAGTTACAGAAGTATGGTTTTAGTTCACATCATTACAGACTGTTCGGTTTTATACAGATTCTAATTTATATTGCATAGTGTGCTTATTTTGATGATGTTATGGATTTTATCATGGTTATAAATAATGGAGAAGCTAGAATAAAGTGGATATTATGCAATAAAAATTATTAATTAGTTTATAGCAACGCCTAAGTTTATGCGTTACCAACTATACTAATGGATCTCACAAGGTTTTGTTGAGTTTTGTGTGCTAAAGTTTTCATGTTTTGGGTGAGATCATGATGGATGAAGGAATAAGGAGCGCCAAGACCCTAAGCTTGGGGATGCCCAAGGCACCCTAAGGTAATATTAAAGGAAAACCCAAGTGTCTAAACCGTGGGATGCCCCGGATGGCATCCCCTCTTTCACCTCCAATTCATCCGTATGTTACTGGGTGCTATATTTTTCTTCATCACATGAAATGATTTTTTACTTGGTGCGTCTTGTGCCATAGTTTTATTTTCTTTGCTTGTTTGTTAGTTTGCCAAAATCATTGTTTGTTGGACACACCTTTTGAGAGAGACACACATTCATCATGATTTGTTTGAATGCTCTATGTGCTTCACTTATATCTTTTGAGTTACATAGTTGCTCATGTGGTTCACTTGTATCTTTAGAGCACGACAGTGGTTATACTTCATAGAAATCATTTGCACTCTCTTGCTAGGGATGGAGGACGGAGGAGGCTAGGGTTTCACGGATGGTGGAGAGGGCGTTTTGGCACCCATGGAGTATGAATGGGGAAACAGAGGGAGGGGAAGCTAAGGGGGAACGATGTTTCGGTTTGGGACGCGCTTATTTGAAATTAGGGGAAAGTTTCAAACTTTGCCCCCATCTAAAATTTTGGACATATTGCGGGCCAGGAGTAGGACAGTAATATCTGGTGTCCCAAATAGTGTGCGGGATAGATTTTGGCCGATCGCATCAGTGTTTAGGCACCCATGATGTATGAATGCTTCTCGGAGCCAGTTAACTGGCGTCTTGGTGAAGTTACAAACCTACCCCGGTGTAGACCTTTGGACATCGGGCCGATAGGCTACACGGGTCAGAGCCAGGACAGTAATTTCCTATCACCCAAGATTGGTCTCGCACGGTTTCGGGTGACTAGAGGCTTATTTGGCGCTTAGTTCAATATTTGGGAGTAGAAGCATTAACGTTTACAGTTCCCTTCAATTGAACTTTAAGGATTTGTCAAACTTAATTTTTTTTGACATTTGAAAATCCTAAAACTACGATTATTTCGGAATGGAGGGGTACATTTGAATCTACATTGTACACAAGTATAAATTAAAAAGATTGCAGCTTAGCTCAATCATGCATGGTTCCAGATATAATCTCCTTGGTTGCAAAAAAAAAGTTAGACATGCGTATGAATATATAGCATGTTCAAAGATTGATGCCCCCTTTTAGATCTGATTTACCAATGCTATTATTTTGAATTCAAATAGTTGAATGCACTTCCTATGAATTTGAATCTTTGAAACCATTTTTATGTTGAATTCAACATGTATTCTATTTCGTAGCTAGCAATTTGGAATGTATCCATGTATGTGAAAAATGTATAAAGTGCTTGACACTGACAACATGGAGTGCACTCATGTTTATATATGAATTGCAAAAGCCATGCATTGTTTATATTTCAAACCACTCAAACTCTATGGATCAATAATTTGAAATAAACCCATACACATGCTCGAATTCAATATAGCAAGTGTTTTATAGACCAATATTTGTTCATACACAAATTGCGAAAATCATGATCCCATCACTACAGGAATCAGGCACTTTGCCGTCTGCCATGGCTGACGGCAAAGGCATGCCTGGCGGATGGCAAAGGCCTTTGCTGTCAGCCAGCAAATGGCCCCACGTCTGGCTGAATGAACTACGACAAAGGGCTACTTTGTCGTCTTCTTTAATAAAGCAGACGACAAATAATTTTGTCATCAGCCATCCTGAGCAAGCAGACGGCACAGGACCTGGACGGCAGAGGGATAGGGTTAGGTCCGTTAGGTGGCTAACAGCATGCTTTGCCGTCTGCTGGCAGACGACAAAGAAGCAAAGGTCTTTGCCTTCAGACCGTTCTCCAGCTGGTCTAGAAACTGTTGTTGTAGGAAAACTCGGCATACGGCAGACAATTTTCCCACTTGGGTCCTTCTGCCAAAGCACATGCCAGAAGCATATCTTCGAGTATCTGATTTACTCGCTCAGTCTGCCCGTCTGTCTGAGGATGATATGTTGTGCTGTATTTCAGGACAGTCCCCAAGGCTTGATGGAGACATGACCAAAAGGCTGAAGTAAAGAGAGATCCTCGATCCAAAGTAATTGTTTTTGGCACTCCATGCAAACTGACGATTCTGGACACATATAATTGTGCAAGTTGATCATCTCGATAGGTGGTCTAGATGGGAATGAAGTGGGCCACCTTTGTTAATGTGTCCACTATGACCATACTGCATCATTGCCTCGGCGAGTTCTTGGTAGACCGGTGATGAAATCCATGCAGACATCATCCCATTTCCATTGCAAGACAGGTAGGGATTGAAGGAGTCCGACGGGATTTTGGTGTTCCACCTTCACTTTGTTGCATATATCACAACAAGCGACAAAATATGTGATATCTTTCTTCATTCCATCCCACCAAAATATCGGACCAAGGTTTCATATATTTTGGTACCTCCTGGTTGAATTGAATATGAAGATTCGTGTGCTTCTGCCAATATCTTCTTTCTCAGATCTGCTTGCTCGGGTACACAAATCCTTCCTCGAAACCTTAGCGTACCATGCTGATCCTTAGAGAAATCCTGAGTCTTTCCTTCTTGCATACACTGGGCATGGGATTGCAGCAATACATCATCTGTCTGGGCTCTGCGAATCTCCTCCTCGAGGGTATGAGCAACTTCCAATATGTTGGCAAGACTGGCATCAAGTATCACCAAATTGAGCTGAGCAATCTCGTCACGAAGTTCCGGAGGCAAGGCATCCATTATAGCATTCAGACTGGCAGGCTTGCGGCTGAGGACATCGGCAACCACATTGGCTTTACCCGGATGATAATTTATACCGAGGTCATAATTTTTGACCAACTCGAGCCATCTTCGCTGTCGAAGGTTTAAATCTGGTTCAGTGAATATATATTGGAGACTCTTGTGGTCGGTAAATATTTGACACCTTTTTCCAATGAGATAGTGTCTCCAAATTTTCAAAGCATGGACAACATCGGCCAGTTCCAAATCATGCATTGGGTAGTTACCTTCGTGAGGCCGTAGCTGTCGCGATGCATAGGCCACAACCTTGCCATCTTGCATGAGTACACATCCAAGGCCTTTCCTGGAGGCGTCGTAGTAGACATCAAAAGTGCGGTAGATGTCTGGAAGAGTCAATACTGGTGCTGACGTCAGTCTGGCTTTTAGCTTGTTGAAGCTCCTTTCGCAGTACTCAATCCATTCAAACTTCTTATCCTTCTTGAGGAGATCTGTCATTGGCTTGGCAATCTTAGAGAATCCTTCAATAAAGCGGTGGTAGTATCCGGCTAATCCAAGGAAACTTCGGATCTCTGATACTCTCGTGGGTGCGGCCCAATCAAGCACATCTTTCACCTTACTTGGATCCACAGCTATCCCCTGCTAAAAGAACATGCCCTAAAAACCCAACTTGCTTGAGCCAAAACTCACACTTGTTGAACTTCGCATACAAGTGATAGTCATAGAGCCTTTGTAAAACTGATCTGAGGTGTTCCTTGTGCTCTTCTTCGCTTTTTGAGTAAATGAGGACGTCATCGATGAATACCACCACAAACTTATCCAAGAAATCCATAAATACCTTATTCATCGTATGCATGAAAAAGGCGGGGGCATTTGCGAGACCGAAGGACAAGACGGTATGTTCATAAAGACCGTACTGAGTAGTGAACGCGGTCTTGGGAATATATCACTTCTTGATTTTGAGTTGGTGGTATCCGGTCCTTAAATCAATCTTTGAGAATACTTTTGCCCCACTAAGTTGATCGAACAAATCATCAATCCGTGACAGTGGATATTTGTTCTTGATGGTGACATCATTCAGCTGTCGGTAATCCAAACACATACGAAGACTGCCATCCTTTTGCCCACGAATATTGCAGGTGATCCCCATGGTGAAGAGCTGGGATGGATGTATCCTTTATGAAGCATCTCATCAAGTTGTTTCTTCAATTCCACAGGTTCTGATGAAGGCATCCGGTAATACTTCTTGTATATCGGTGCGGTTCCAGGCAGCAGGTCAATTGCAAACTCAAGCTCCCTGTCTGGTGGCATGCCTGGTAATTCCCCAGGAAATACATCTGGAAACTCACTGAGCATAGGAATCAATTCCAATTCTTCAGCCATAGCCGTGAAAGCCATTTCCTTCTTAGGTATACTCCTGCGGGCATAGAATTTTGTGGTTCGACCTTCCTGACTTGTCATGGTGACTTCTCTGGTCACACAGTTGATGCATACTTGATATTGGGTTAACCAATTCATTCCTAAAATAATATCCAATTTGGCAGACTCAATGACCATCAAGGATGTTGGAAATCTGACTCCCTTGATATCAATTTCCAAATTACGACAGACCAGATTGCTTTGGAGCACAGATCCCGGGGATTGCACCATCATACTTTTTCCCAAAATCGAGCAAGGAAATTTGTTTTGGGCAACGAAACTCTGCGAAATAAAAGAGTGGGAAGCCCCAGAGTCAAATAAAATTATTGCAAGTATGTTATTAATAGGAAACATACCAATGACGACTTCCGGGTCCTCTCGGGCTTCGTCAGCAGAGAGGTGATGGTTTGCCCTTTCATGGTCCTCTGGACGGAAAAGGGCTCTAGGTGGTTGACTTGAGGCCTGAGTGGAGCGGTTGGTTTGCCGTTGTTGGGGCACTGTCTGGCATAATGACCAGTTTGCCCACAATTAAAGCAGGAATTGTTGCACTGACATTCTTCGCGTACAGGGCTGGTCATGACATTCTTGACTTGGGTAGTGTTCTTGTTGACAATCTTCTGCCAATTGGGGTTGTACTCAACTTGAGTCTTCAGCCAAGTACGAGCCTTCTACACTGGTTGCACATCCTTCTTAGGCTCGAATTTGCGCTTGTGGTCATTATTAGCGGGCCTGTTGTTGTGCATGAGCTTGTGTTACCTTTCTGCGATGAGGGCCTTGTTCACCAGAGTTTGGAAATCCGGGAAATCAAACATACTGATATTGCATCTGAGGTGTTGGTTCAATCCTCAAAGAAATCTGTCGACCTTCCTTTCTTCTGTGGCCACATCATAAAGAGAATAGCGGGCCAAATGGTTGAACTTGTGCAGGTACTCATTTTTTGATAGGCTTCCTTGAGTGAGACTGAGGAATTCGCGCTGCTTGATCTTCATAATCCCGGTTGGAATATGGTACTTGCAGAAATGATCCTTGAATTTGGTCCACGTAATCTCTTCGTCCGTGGGCCACATAGCCTTAGCATTATCCCACCATATAGCGGCAGCTCCTTCAAGATAATGCGTGGAGAATGGAACCTTGTCACCTTCTTCAGTGCGAGGAATCTCCAGCCTTTTCTCAATAGTCCTTAACCAATCATCAGCTTCCAAAGGATCGATAACTTGACTGAAACTGGGAGGCTTGGTCCTCTGAAAATCTGACAGCTTGGAGTAATGACCATTTTGATTTCCATTCTGCCCAAGCATAGCTTGCACACTTCTCAACAGCTCAATCAGATCGTTGTTCCTTCTTTCTTCAAACATACGCATGATTTGCTCAGTGGATGGCGGATGTGGCGGTGGAGGCGGTTATGGCTGGAACGGCTCAGGGGAATGTCCTGCCTGTCTTGCTGAGCGACGAACAGGGATATCCTCACAAGCGTGGTTGCTGCTGCATCCCCGCGTCATCCTATTATTTATTTTGCCAATACAAAGCAACTGAGATGAGAAATATCGAAGTATGGGAGGAAAAGCCAGCAACAATCCCAGAAGAAAACGGCGAGAAGAAACCAAGGCGAATAAATAAAAAGGTTCCAACATAATTATAAATAGACTCAAACATGAAAGATAAACATCATGATGGGTTCACTACCCTCATACATGAAGCTAAGCATCATGACACGTACGACTACATCCATACATCATCCATCATGACGAATGCGATACTCTAATCTAGTGCTTAGTTGGCACTGCAGCAGGCTTCTCTCCTGAGTCGGACTCAGATCCTGAGCTGATAGTGGATACCTCCGGGTTAAAAGTGACACGATGGTGCTGCCTCGAGGACTCTCCCTCAGGGGCAAGTGCGGGGTGAGACCTAAGCATAGGGTTTGCGGGAGTAGCGACAAGGGAAGCCCACGCAGCAGGGGCACTGCGAGGGGTCACTGCCAAAGGGTGAGTGGTACCCGAAGTGGTCACCGAAGTAACCGGGGTAACTGAGGCTGGAGGAATGAATGGAGTGAAACCGACAGTAGGTGGAGGGTTCCTATTCCGAGCAGTGGCAAGAGCTATCCGGGCTCGGATTAGCTCTCGGGCTAAATCATAGATCAAGAGATAACTGGTAGTGATATAGCGGGAAAGGTGGCTGGAAGGATGATCCACGTCGGATCAATAAGAGGGAAGCGAATACGCCCATTCTCGTGCAGAGACGGGCAGTAATAGAAACCTAGGTGGGTGTGCATGCGAACCTCGTTGTAGCGCAAGTCTACAAGAGCCTCGATTGTAGCAAACTGGACAGTCTGAGATGGCGTAGAAGCGAAACCACCCTTAGAGGAACGGGTGTAAGCTCTGGAAGGGGAACTATGGTGTAGAGTGACCTCCACATAGTACACATACAATGAGCCGACCAGATGCCCCCGATACACTGGATCAGCACCCTCTGGGTAAATTTGTCGCCACACATTCTGAAGCAGGTGCGACGATGTGCATGGAGGTGGCTCAGGATGGTACATGACCGGAACTGGATCCATCTACACTCCCAACCATCAGACGGTTAGTAATAACAACAAATAAAATGCATGCAATGCAACAATCAATTTCTATTACTACAGGCACTCAGACGAAACTATCTATCGTTCATCTAATGCATTAACGGTCTAGTGTGTCCTATAGTCAACACGGCTCTGATAGCAAGCATTGTGGCACCCTGGCTCAGAGCAACTGGTTTACCTTGCATTACCAGCCCAGAGATCAAGTCTTCTGGCAACACATAACAACATGGTACAGAAAACAACCGCTTTATTGATGCTAGCGGAAACATAGGTCTGATATTACATCGAGTTGCGAGGCCAAGCAGCACACACGGTGTTGCTGAACAGTATGTACATTATTTAATGAACATGAGGGGGGCCTCAATCACATGAACTATGCGGCAGCGGAATGACGAAGTGGAACTCCATAGCACAGGGACACCAATGTGGACACGATCTAGATGTGGGAAGCTCTCCGATCCGATACACTTGCCTGAAATCGAGCATGCCACGCCAGGTCAGTACATTGAATGTACTTGCAAGATCACAACAAACATAAGCGTAATGGCAAACAATATCATGAAAATTATTTAGATTAATGCAATGCAAATCATACTACTGATGTGGTGAAACCAACTCGTGCACTGAGTTCCTCGGACTTTCTTACCAGACGGGTTACCTCGTAACCGAACGGTGATCATACCCGGATCACAACCAAAGTCAACACTTTGATGCCAACCACGATCATCTCATGATCCCACAAATCATCTCATAACCAGTGTCAACAATAAATCTTTAGTGTTCAAGATTACTTATTAATGTTGATCCATGGTGTGACTTACTCACGAGTTGTGTCCATAACCGAGGACGCGGCTATCGATTTGATTAAATACACTCTGCAGAGGTAGCGCACTTTACCCACACCACGGAATCCATGGCCTCGGCATCCCATTCGGGTGGACCAACGGCATTCCGACTTAACCCTCCCTTTGCCATGACACTCTCCCAGCCACTCCGACCAACTCCCCTCTGGGCTAAGTCATGGGTGGCCCCGTGCCTACCAAAGGCATCAACGGCCACCGTCGTTGAAAAAACGGTCCCAAACGGGGACAAGGTACCATAACAACAAACGATCACACAAGGTTATGTCTGCTTACCGGGCCAGGGTACAACACGTCCATAACCTTCCCTCGTTGGAGGCACCGGCTAGAGGCATGACAACAGACAGAATCAAGACCTCCCCATAAAGGTAAATGTGGTCGCACTGGGAAAACTCGATTCGGTGACACCATGACTCGATCAACGTTATATTCAAGTTGGATTAATATTAGGTTTAACTTGAAAATAAAATAACTCAAGTCATCATATGCCATGATCATACAACTATTCAAGATGCAAAGCATACCACTCAACATGAACGGATCAACATCATCTGAATGATCTACTTGCACTACTCATAATTAACCTTACTGGCTCTACTTTACTGGTTTATGTCATTCATTATTTTAATTACCTCATTATATATATGAAAATCCATTTATCAAGAAGAAACTACCATTATTCATAAAATCATATACACTTTAATAGAAATTTCTTCTACTGACTAAAACTAGCTCATGCATTCAACGAGTACCTTAACTAAGCATTCCAAGCATGACAAAATAACTAGCACTAAGCAATATTTATTTAAATAATTAAATGCATGAAAATAACTCATATTCAAGTTGGAAAAATCATAGATATTGAAATGACACCATCCAAATGTTGGTGTGGCTTGCCTTAGTGCACAGGAGGTTCATACTCCTCCTGGTTATCTTCAAGACAAGCTTCTCCCTCTGAATATATTTAAAAACAGCAAAAAAAATATCAAAAACCACTCTGAAAATTACAAGAAATTCTAGACAGCAAGGAAAAATCTCCATTTTGGTGTGCTGCTAGAGCTCTTCAGAAGAAACACAATGCAAAAAGAATCAACTCATTTGGACTTATAGTTTAAAAGTTACAGCTGGTCAAAGTTCTGGTCAAAATTTTGAATTAATTTGAATTAAACAGAAAACCAGGGGGGTGACGTCGATGGCGTATTCTCAGAATACGCCTCCACTCCTACCGCTTCGGGCGCGAGTGGAGAGGTTGATAGTGGGCCCCGCTGGTCAGGAGAGAGGGGAGGGGGAAAGAAACGGAGCGACGGCGGCGCTTCACCGGAGCTCACGCCGGTGAGGAGGGGTCCTTGGCCGAAACCAGAGGGATAGAAAGAGAGAGGGGGTCAAGGTGCACCTGCCTGTACCCATGGCTTGCTGGGAGATGGCCGAAGCATCTCACAACCAAGCTTGCAAGCGGCGACTATGGTCAGGTTTCGCTGGAGAAGAGGAAAACGACGGAGAGGGGCGGTTCCAGGGGCTCCAACGCGTCCAAACGGCACCAGTGGACCTCCAAGAAGTTGCCTGAGGGGTGGATCGAGCTCGAGGGGCACTGGAGTGAGGTGGAGAGGTTGCGGGGATCATAGGCGAGCTCGGGTCGGGGACGGTGGCCAGAGGCCTGCCCGGCTGGGCTGTGGCTATGCTACATGGTTGTGGAGATTGGGTGGTTGGTTTGGAGTGCTCGGAGCGGTGTGAGTGGCTCGTATTTATAGCCGGAGGGGAGAGGGGTACGTGGCTCCACGAGAGCTCTCTAGAAGTTGGCGAGCAACGACAAAAGGTGCCAGCGAGGGGTGGAGGTGCTCAGCATTCACGCGGGAGCTGTGCTGCTTGCGGACGAGCACAAGAAGCAAAGGAGGAAGAAGACAGAGGCACGGGGCGCACTGTGGATTTTGGCCATGACACTCCCATGCCCGCTGCGGCGTCTTCGGCGTCGGCGAGCGCCAGGGAGGGGTCAAGGGTGATTAGTCAAAGAGGATGGCTTGGTGCGGCAGTCGTCGGCGAGCTCTAGATCGATCACGCACAAAACAGACGCACGGGCGCAATGCATAGCGCGTCGGGTGCATTGTCAGGGCCGTGTCTTCACGCGGTCACCACCCTGGCATGGTAAAGACAACGCCCACGCGATGCTAAACCATGTCTGGGGTGTTGTTCATGCAGTGTTAGGTCTAGGAAGGGTGATGGCAAACTGCAGGCCGACCAGATGAGACTTGAGGTTGTTGGCAAGTTTCTGGTCAAAAACTTGGTCGCCATGTTTGGAGGGCTTCTAGAAGGTGATTAGGTCTGATCTCCTGGGGTTAAGCATTGGTTAAGAGGGTAATGAAGCTCAAGAAAAACCAACTTCATGGGATCAAGGAAAAATAGACTTGCTGTGCAAAGTGCATTTTGAGGCCAGAAGAGAAATGATTTTCTGTAGCAAAAATATTCCAAAAAGTTATGCAATATTTTTGCTCAGGAAGGTGGGCCAAGGTTCAAATAATATTTGGAAATTTTCTCAGGATTTGTGGAGCAATAAAAATGAGGTTTTCTTTGGAGCACAAGTTTCTGAAATGAGTTTCAGAGAAGAATTTGAATATTTTTCTTTTATGAAAAATATTCATTGGGTCATTTTGGGTATTTCAGAGAAAGAATGTTGAATGAGAGGTAGATGGGTCACTTGGTTGAAAAGCAAGGACATGCCCAAGTGTTAAGTCCATTTGAATTGATTCCAAAAACACAAATTCAAAGCAAAGGCAAAAGAAGTCCGGAAAAAGACAGAAGGCAAAATCCAGGCTGTCACACCGCTACTTCTTCCACAACTTCTCTTTGTGCCACTAGGGCTGCACTGACCACTTGATTCATTGCCGCTAGATATAGCAGCAACGGTTCTTGTGGTTTAGGTGCGACTAGTATTGGCGTAGAGGAGAGGTACCTCTTCAAATCCTGCAGCGCTGCCTCCGCTTCCGGAGTCCATTTCATTGGACCCGCCTTTTTCAAAATTATGAAAAAGGGAAGGGCGCGCTCAACAGATTTGGAGATGAACCTACTCAGAGCAGCAACACAGCCGGCGAGCCTACGGACATCCTTGACTCGCCTTGGAACCTCAATCTGCTCAATCACTTTGATCTTTTCGGGATTTGCTTCGATTCCATGTTGAGATACAAAGAACCCAAGAAGTTTGCCAGATGGGACGCCAAACACACACTTCTCAGGGTTGAGCTTGAGGTTGATCTTGCACAAATTTGCAAATGTTTCCTCCAGTTCTTGCATGAGCGTGGCCTTGTCCTTGGGTTTGACCACTATATCATCCATATAAGCTTCCATATTTCTATGTAGCTGGGGCTCAAAACCAATTTGGACCGCCCGGGAAAACGTCAAACCAGCGCTTTTCAACCTGAAAGGTATTCGTACAAAATAGTATGTACCACATGGGGTGATGAACGCGGTCTTTTCTTCATCTTCATTCGTCATGAATATTTGGTGGTATCCTGGGTAGGCGTCGAGGAACGACAACAGGTCGCACCCGGTAGTGGAGTCCACTATCTGGTCAATGCGTGGCAAATGGAAAGGATCCTTTGGATAGGCTTTATTGATATATGTATAATCAATACATAGCCTCCATTCCCATTTGCCTTACGCACCACCACTGGATTGGCCAACCACGTTGGGTGGAGCACTCCTCTGACCAAGCCTGTCGCTTCCAACTTCCTGATCTCCTCGATGATGAACTCTTGTCGCTCAAAATCTTCCTTCCTGACCTTCTGCTTGACGGGCTGCGCATGAGGACAGACAGCAAGGTGGTGCTCAATCACCGCCCTGGGAACACCGGGGATGTCAGATGCTTGCCATGCAAACACATCAACATTCGCCCGCAGGAAGGCGACGGGCGCGCTTTCCTATTTGCTGTCGAGGGTGGATCTTATGGTAAAAGCTCCGCCTGTGCCATCCTCCTTGACGGGTACCTTCTTTGTTTCTGGTGGTGCTGCCTTGAATTTCTTGCTCTTGTCGGTGGAGCTCTCTCGCACATCCTCAACGGGAACGCAGAACTCTGAGGAGGCGGGTTTGCCGGAGTGGGTGCAGGAGTCCTTGCCGGGGCTAGAAGTCTTGCCGGCGACCGAGGCCTTGCCGGTCTTCTTCCCCTCGGGGACTCCAATGGCAGGAGCAAGTGTTTTGGTGGCAGGTGCTACAACTGCCTCTCGGTAGAGTTGGTCGGCACAGATGAGCGCATCCCTCTTGTCACAGCTGACAGTGATGATGCTCATTGGGTCGGGCATCTTCAGCTTGTTGTATGTGTAGTGTGACGCCGCCATGAACTTGGCCCGTGCTGGGCGGCCAAGGATCCCATTATACGGAAAAGGGATCTCGGCGACATTAAAAATGATCTTCTCTATCCTGTAGTTCAGGTCACCACCAAATGTGACTGGTAGTGTGATCTTCCCTTTAGGGTGGCTTCTCCCTGGATTGATCCCTTGAAACGTACTCGTTTCTCTAAGATCTTCATTGGGAATTTGCAACCTCTTGATCACGTTGGGCGAGATCAAGTTCAGACCGGCCCCAACGTCAACTAACATTTTTCTCATCTTGAGGTTGCGGATTGTTGGTGAAACCAACAACGGCAAACACCCGACTGCAGTTGTGCAATCAGGGTGATCCTCAATGTCAAAAATGATAGGCGTGTTGGACCATTTCAGTGGCTTCTGGGCATCGATCATTGGCTCTGTTGCATTAATCTCACGCACCCACTGTTTAAGTTGGCTGTCGGAAATATGCGACGAAGTGCCTCCATCAAGACACATGACCTCCGTAGCTTTCTGGAACTCGTGCTCGCTGGACTCGTCGTCGTTGTCATGATCATCATCACCCTCTTTCTTGTCGTGGCCTCGAGCAGGCCTCTCTTGTTGCTTGTCCTTTCCGAGGTGAGCTCCTCGGCCACTGTGCTTCTTGCCAGATCCCTCAGCACCATCTTGGCCTTTCTCTTTGTATCGCCTTTCATATTCAGCCCTTTGCATCTCCATCAGCTGCTCAACTTGACAGCAGTTTTGGGTAATGGCCCTTGGCGGTGAATCTTGCAATATTGCTTGTCAGAGTCCTTTGGCTTGCTGGCAGCTGCCAAGGCTCGGCAAGCATTGCACCCGAAAATCTCTTTGCCGAGGTCGTCAACCTTGGCCGTCTTGGCAGTGTTGGGGTTGCCAGATTCCTCAACGGCAAGCACGGTCTTGACCTTGTGCTTCCTATTGCATCATCGGCCCTTCTTCGCTAGGGCGACGACGTCTTCATCTCCAAAGTCACTTCCCTCGTCGGCATCTTCGTCGGGGTACTTCCTTCCTTCTTCAGCTCGGGCACACCTATCGGCCAAAACATAAAGCTCGACAACATTCGTAACCTTGTTCATCACCAGCTCTTCACGCATCTTACAATTGTGCATGTTCTGATGGAATGCGCTGATGACAGCGGCGGGGTGAACATCGTGGATGTTGTACTGCACACGGCTGAACCTTTGTATGTATTTGCGCAAGCATTCGCCGTCCCTCTGAGGGATCACATGCAAATCACTTGGCTGGCCAGGAGCTATGTGGCTGCCAGTAAAGGCGCCAACAAACTCGTGGCACAGATCCGACAAAGAGGAGATGGAATCTATCGGCAGGTGCATCAACCATGACCTGACATTGTGCTTAAGCACCAATGGGAAATAGTTGGCGAGTACCTTGCCGTCCCGAGCTCCGGCGGCTTGCATTGTGATGGTGTAAACGCTCAAGAACTTTTACGGATGAGTCTTGCCATCGTACTTCTCTGGGACCTCTGGTTTGAACGTGCGGGTGGTGGGCCACTGGAACTGCCGTAGCTCTCAAGTAAACGCTGGACATATTATTGCATAGGGAAAGTCATCAGCATCCTCTGGTGCAGGCCTGTATGCAGTGGGCCTAGCACGCCTATCAGATTGGTGGAGTGCCTCTCGTCGCCGCTTGATGGTGCTCCGGACATCCTCCTTGAGCCGTTCACGAAAAACTTGAAGTTGGTCGCGACGTGCTCGTGGATCGGATGACGCCGTGGACACGTTATCACAGACATCAACCCAACGAGCGGGCCACTGCCGCTGCCGCGGTGGAGGGGAGTGCACCATGGTTGCAGCGCCTCCAACTCTTCCAGTGTCGACGCGTGCCGGCTCGGTGACCTGGCTCCATGAAGGACTTGCCTCCTGGTGGCCATCTCTGTTGGCATGGACAATAAGACTTCGGATAGCAGCCCTCCACTCTTCTTGCTCCTCCGCTACAGGAGGGAAGTCGAGGAGTAGATGTGCTCGCGCCAACGCCTTTGCTTGCGTCGGTGGCAGCGACAAGCGCGAGGAACAGGAGGAGCTCGGACTTCTAACTACATTAGCAGGAGTTCCTTCACGGTTCCGCGGTCGTGCGCCTTTTTCACCAGCATCTTGGCGTGCATGTCAGCCTTGTGCATCTTGAGAATGACGCTGAGGGCTCTTGCCGCGACGATGCCCGGGGTAACCAACGTTGCGGCGCTGCTCATCGCGCATGACCTGGGAGGACCGAGAGAGGTGTCTAGAGGGGGGGGATTAGACCGTCAACAAACAAAGTTGGCACTTTTTAAGTTTTTCAAGTTGAGGTGGTGGATTAACACAATTTCAAGCATACACAATACAATTCAAGAAAGCATGCAAAGAGTATATGAGTAGCGGAAAGTAAAGCATGCAACTTGCGAGAAAGTAAAGGGATAGAATTGGAGTGTGCAAACACAATTCGAGACACGGAGATTTTTTGCATGGTTCCGATAGGTGGTGCTATCGTACATCCACATTGATGGAGACTTCAACCCACGAAGGGTAACGATTGCGTGAGTCCATGGAGGGCTCCATCCACGAAGGGTCCATGAAGAAGCAACCTTGTCTATCCCACCATGGCCATCGCCCATGAAGGACTTGCCTCACTAGGGTAGATATTCACGAAGTAGGCGATCTCCTTGCCCTTACAATCTCCTTGGTTCAACTCCACAATCTTGACCGAGGCTCCCAAGTGACACCTAACCAATCTAGGAGACACCACTCTCCAAAAGGTAATAGATGGTGTGTTGATGATGAACTCCTTGCTCTTGTGCTTCAAATGATACTCTCCCCAACACTCAACTCCTTGCTCTTGTGCTTCAAATGATAGTCTCCCCAACACTCAACTCTCTCTCACCGATTTGGCTATGGTGGAAAGATGATTTGAGTGGAAAGCAACTTGGGGAAGGCTAGAGATCAAGATTCTTGTGGAAGTATTGGTGTCGGAGTAAATGACCACGAGTAGCCCTATCGCTCCCCATGGCATTTCAAGACATCGGGGCCAGTTGCGCCCCTCAAGCATCAGAGACAAAGGCCCGCCTTCTCATGGCCGGCTGGTCGAAGTGGCCGGCTTCGGGAAGGCGGCAAGGCCCAAAGAGCGGCCCCAGAGCGAGCCGATCCTAGCAGGCGGCCACCAGAACGGCCGACTCCTAGCAGGCGGCCCACCATCGCACCCTCAAAGTTTGCACCCACATAACAGCGACGAGATGGGGCGTGGATACAGTGTAGCATGCCACCCCCGAATCCCAGAGCGGACATGGCCACAGTACAGCATACCGGGCGGCCATCCCTAGCCCGGCGCGGCACTGTTGCCATGCTGCCCATGACATCATCCATGGCTGGGGTGCCATACTCCCACGACGGGCTGTCGGTACGGCCCGTAGGCGGCGGGCCCTACCTGTCTGTGAGATACCAGAAGGCGGCATGCCCAGACCAGTCGGCATAGGGGGAGGCCGGCTCCCAACAGCCGGCCATTCCCTTCCCTAGAAGTTTGTGCGCCATTAACCAGATAAGACGGGGAGTGGCTATAGTGAATGCCCACCAGGCGGCGGCACTGTAGCCACGCCCTCCCCGACCAAGCCCTCGTCATCATAGGCAGGCCTACAGTGATGAGTAGCCGATAGGGCCCACAGGCGGTGGGCCCAACCTGTCGACCGAGAGCCCGACAGCTGGTGGGCCCCAGCAGCCGGCGGAGAAGCCGACAACCATAGACACCGATGGTCGGGGCCTATGCCCAGCCAGATTACCATTGTACCCCTGGGGGTAGGACTATATAAACCCCCCAATGCACCCATGCAAAGGGTTCAGCCTCCTAGATTACACACCCACGTAGAGAGAGGAGTAGAGCTAGCCTTGCCCTTCTTCCTCCTCTAGCAAAACAGCTCAAGGAGCAACCTTGTAGCCACTTGTTGACCTAGTGATCATGCGGAGACCCCGCAGAGCAGGACTAGGGGTGTTATCTGCTAGGAGAGCCCCGAACCTGGGTAAGATGTGTCGGCGTGCATGTTTACGCCTTATCCCATTTTCTGGCATCGGCGATGTCTTACTAGCTCCCACAATGATTAGCCATTCTGTGGCATATGTCGCACCGACCACCCCACATTTGGCGCCCATCATGGGGCTAGGTGCACTGTCATCCGGAGACCTGCTCTGGACGGGAACCCTATTCCTCCCTGGCGAGCGCAGCCAGCCCGGCACGCCCGATGGCATTTGCACCGACGCGCTGCAGGGCGTCGAAGCCGCTTGTGCAGCGATCTGCCTCACTAATCTCATCGGCGAGATCCGCCTCTCCAACGAACTTGCGCCAAGCGCAGGTGCAGCCAGCTCCGAGAGCTGCCTCATCGAGCTCCTTGGCAAGCTTGACATCGCCAATGAGCCCGCCTATGACTTGGAGTCGATCGACTCCACCGACCCAATGCTTGTAGATTCCGACACAGCATCCCTCGACACCTTCCCCACCAATGTGGTGGTCATCCACGACCCACTCCATCGTGCCGACAGCTGTGGCAGCACCGTCATTGAGGTGCTCGTCATCAGCCATGGCGGAGCATCCGGCGCGGACGCCCACGGCCTGCTGCAGGCGATGATGCGCGACTTGTCCGCCCCCATCGCAGGCGACACTGACGCCGAGAAGCTGGAGGCCCACCACCTTGCGCTCATCGAGAGCGGCAAGAAGCTAGCCACTATGAGACACCTCACCGAGGCCTATCAGCGCGAGGTTGATCGTGCAATCTTTGGCACGCCGGCTGCTGGCGGGCCTAGCCGCCTGGGCGTTGTCAAACAACGCGGCGCGACCATCGCCAGCATGCTGGGGGCCGACCGCCTAGTCTACGCCATGCCCATCGAGAACCTGTGTGCTGCCCAGGCTGCAGCAGACGAGCTAGAAAACCTGGATGGCGACGAGCAACGCTGCATGACGGAGCGTGTTCAGCAGCTCATGGACGCGGCGGCCGTGCAGCAACAAGCCGGCGCGCGCGCCGAGAATCCTTCCCCCCCCCCCCCCCGCCAAGAGCACGGCGCGACCTCCCGGACACCGACAGCAGGTGGCGCCCGCGACCGAAGAGACAAAGAGCCGGCTGCTAGCCGCAGTCGGACGCGCCTCACCATCGAGCGCGACCAAGACGGCCGCCCATGAGCTGTGGAGCGGCAGGACGATTGTCTGCCTCCCCCTCCACCTCACAAGGAGAGGTATGCCTCCCCGCCGCCTGTTGAGCACCCGACGCTCAGCGGCCGGCTGGGCCGCCCTGAAGGAATCAGAGAGAACGATGCCCGTCATCGGATCGACCGCCTGGCGCGATCCTTGGCGCTAGAAGAAGAAGATGCGATTGGTCCGCCTTATTTTGGCCCCCGCATTCGCGACGAGCCCTTCCCCAAAGGGTTCTCGCTCCCAAGAGACACGCCCAAATACAGCGGCTCGGTGAAGCCGAAAGACTGGCTGGTTGACTACTCCACCGTAGTCAGCATAGCAAACGGCAACAAGCGCGTTGCCGTGAAGTACGTCCCCCTCATGCTTCAGGGCACGATGTGCACTTGGCTGAACAGCCTCAAGCCCTACAACATCAACAGCTGGGTAGATTTCACTGAAGTCTTCATCCGCAACTTCACCAGCACCTACAAGCGGCCGCCAAAGCCTCGCCAGCTCTCTCTATGCATACAAGGCCTAGCCGAGTCCACCCGCGACTATCTGACACAGTGGGCTGAACTCCGCAACTCCTGCGAAGGGGTGCACGAGGTGTAGGCCATAGAGTATTTCACCGCCGGGTGCAGAGAAGGCACCGTCCTCAAGCACCGACTCCTCTGTGATGAGCCGGCTACACTTGACGAGCTATTGATAATAGCAGACAAATACGCAACTGTCGACCCATCTATGAAGGCGGAGCTTCGGGTGGACATACCTCTGGGAAGGTGCTCCCTCCGGCTCCCAGAACGCCGGCTGGTGACACCAATCGGCGCCCGCAGCAGAGCGACAACAAGCGCAAGGCTCCGATGCCGGCTTCCACCAGCTGGCAGGTGGAAACAGTCGAAGATCAGCAGCTAGAGGGGTAGCCCATGCCCAAGCATCAGAAAGGCGGCAAGACGGCTTGGCAGCCCGCCTTCTCGTATGAGCAAACCCTTGATGCACGCTGCAAGTTCCACAGCGGCGCGAAGCCGTCCGATCACACCACTTGGAAGTGCCACTGGCTCACCCGAATCTCCAAAGGCCACGGGCTGCTGCCTCCTCCGCCTGCTGGCCAGCCGCCTCTGGCTCCTCAACAGTCGGCGGCTCGTCCAGCAGTCGGAGCCATCCAATATGAATTCCCCAAAGAGCACAGAGCCTACATTGTCTTCACAAGCCAGGCTGACAACAGGCACAGCTGGCGCCAGCAGCACCAAGAGGTCCACGCTGTCGCCTCCAAGGTCCATGAGTTCATGCACTGGTCTGAGAAACCCATCAGCTGGAACCGAGCTGACCACCCGGAGGTGATGCCTTCTTCGGGTTCCTATGCCCTGGTGTTGGATGCCACCTTTGCAACAGAGAGGCGAGCTGCTCGTTTCTCCCGAGTCTTGATAGATGGCGGCAATAGCATCAACATACTTTAACGCGATACCATGGAGAAGTTGAACATCAAGATGAAGCAACTCCTGCCTAGCCGGACCGTCTTCCATGGCATTGTGCCGGGTCTTTCCTCTCACCAATCGGCAAGATCAAGATAGATGTTCTCCTCGGAGACAAAGATCACTTCCGCCGTGAAGCAATTAGGTTTGAAGTAGTGGACCTGGAGAGCCCCTATCATGCATTGCTCGGCCGACCTGCTCTGGCCAAGTTCATGGCAGTACCTTATTACGCCTACCTCAAGATGAAGATGCCGGGAACCAAGGGCATCATCACCATAGTCGGAGACTACAAGAAGTCATCCGCCTGTGCCGCAGCAAGCAGCCGGCTAGCCGAGTCCCTTGTGATTGCTGCAGAGAAGAAGATCCTTGACCGGGTTGTGGCCATGGCTGGCAAGCATCCGGACCTATTGCCAGACCCCAAGGAGTTGGGGACCCAGGGCTCCCTCCAACCGGCCAAGGAAACCAAGAAGATACCTTTGGACCCGGACCACCCGGAGAGGTTCACTCTTGTAGGAACCAACCTTGACAGCACATAGGAAAGCGAGCTCATCGATTTCCTCTGTGAGAATTGGGATATCTTTGCATGGTCCCCTAAGGACATGCCGAGTGTTCCGACGGATTTCGCCGAGCACAAGCTACATGTCAGAGCAGACGCAAAATCAGTCAAGCAACCCCTCCGCCGACTATCAGAAGAGAAGAGGAAAATTGTTGGTGAAGAGATACCTCGGCTTCTAGCAGCCGACTTCATTATGGAGGTGTTCGTTTCCAGAATGGCTTGCCAATCCCGTCCTTGTACTGAAGAAGAACAACAAGTGGCGCATGTGCATTGACTATACTAGCCTCAACAAAGCCTGCCCCAAAGATCCGTTTGCTTTGCCTCAGATTGATCATGTGATAGACTCCACAACCGAATGCGAGCTGTTGAGTTTCTTGGATACCTACTCAGGGTACCACCAGATCAAGTTGAACCCGGCCGACTGCCTGAAGACCGCCTTCATCACACCATTCGGAGCCTTCTGCTACCTGACCATGACATTCGGCTTGAGAAATGCCGGTGCCACTTTTCAGCGTTGCATGCAGAAGTGCCTCCTTAAACAGCTCGGCAGGAATACCAAGTCTATGTAGACGATATTGTGGTGAAGACGGAGAAGCACGACACCCTGCTAGAAGACCTCAAGGAAACATTTGACAATTTGCGCCGCTTTCAGATCAAGCTCAACCCCGAGAAATGCGTCTTTGGAGTACCAGCCGGCCAGCTCCTTGGCTTCCTGGTCTCTAAAATGCGGCATTGAGTGCAACCCTGTGAAGATGAAAGCCATAAAGAGGATGGAGATACCCACTCGGCTGTGAGACGTCTAGAAGTTCACCGGGTGCTTGGCGTCCCTCAGCCGCTTCATCAGTCGGCTGGGAGGGAAGGCTCTTCCCTTGTACCAGCTCATGAAGAAAACCACTCACTTCGAGTGGAATGACCAGGCGGACGAAGCTTTTTACGAGCTGAAGAAGATGTTGACCATGCCGCCTGTCATGGTGGCTCCGACTGACAAAGAGCCCATGCTTCTCTATATTGCCGCAACCAGCTGGGTGGTCAGCACAGTCATCGTGGTACAGCGCCCAAAAGACAGCAAGGCACAGCCGGTCCAGAGGCCCGTGTACTATCTGAGCGAGGTGTTGTCAGCCTTGAAGCAGAATTACCCCCACTACCAGAAGATGTGCTCCGGCGTGTACTTTGCCGCCAAGAAGCTCAAGACATACTTTCAAGAGCACCCCATCAAGGTCGTTTGCACTGCCCCACTTGCCAAGATCATGGGTAGCCGAGATGCATCAGGCCGGGTGGCCAAATGGGCCATCCAACTGACTCCATATACCATCTTCTACCAGCCTCGCACCGCCATCAAGTCCCAAGTACTGGCCGACTTCCTCGTCGACTGGGCCGAGACCCAGTACCTACCGCCAGCGCCGGACTCCACCCATTGGCGGATACACTTTGATGGATCAAAGATGCGCACTAGACTGGGAGCCGGCATCGTCCTCAACTCCCCCAAAGGCGACGGGCTCAGATACACATTGCAGATCCACTTTCCCGCCTCCAACAATGTGGCCGAGTACGATGCACTCGTGCACGGGCTCCGGCTGGCCAAAGAACTCGGCATCCACCGGGTCGTGTGCTACGGAAAATCGGACATGGTGGTCCAACAGTCGTCCGGCGACTGGGACACCAAGGACGCAAACATGGCAAGCTACTTCTTCCTCGTCCAACAACTCTGCGGATATTTCGAAGGGTGTGAGTTCCTTCACGTGCCACGAGACGACAATGAGCAAGCAGATGCACTAGCACGGATCGGCTCCACCCGACAGGCCATACCAACCAGCGTCTCCCTTCAGCGCCTCCTCAAGCCTTCTATCAAGCCTTCGCCGGAATCAGATTCCATCTTCGTGCCGGCCGACCCCAAAGCAGTCGAATCCGACTTGGGGACCTCAGCAGTCGGCTCAGGGACTTCGGCAAGCGGCTTGGGGACTGCGGCAGCAACACCCGGCCCGGGGACTTCAGAACCCAACCCGAGGACTGCACCAGTTGGCCCGGGGACTTCAACGACACAGCAGGCGGTGGCCGACTCCAACCCACCACCTCCCAGCCCAACCGCCCTAGTTGTAGTGGCCGTGCTGGCAGTAGAAGAAGTCGTAGCTCCATCATGGGTGCAACCCATTCTCAACTTTCTGGTGAACAGAGAGCTGCCGGCTGATGAGATCTCGGCCCCTCAAGTACAGCGCCGAGTAGGAGCCTACACAATAGTAAATAGAGAACTTGTCAGGCGCAACATCACTAGAGTCTTCCAGCATTGCGTGGAGCCAGAGAAAGGCATGGCGATCATCAAAGATATCCATCAAGGCGAATGCGGCCACCACACGGCCTCAAGATCACTTGTTGCCAAAGCTTTCTGCCACGGCTTCTTCTGCCGACTGCTTTGGAAGACGCCAAGGACTTGGTCAAACATTGCAAAGGGTGCCAAATATTCAGCTCCAAGCAACACCTTCTGGCTTCTGCACTGAAAGGCCCTTTGTCGTCTGGGGGCTGGACATGGTGGGCCCATTCAGGACAGCACGTGGCGGCAACCCATCTGCTTGTCGCCGTGGACAAATTTACCAAGTGGATTGGAGCAAAGCCAATCAAGAAGTTGAATGGGCCAACTGCTGTGACCTTCATCACAGATATCAACGTCCGATATGGCATACCACACAGCATCAACACCGAAAACGGCACAAATTTTGCCAAAGGAGCATTGGCCCGTTTCTGCGTGACGCAGGGCATCCGACTGGACCTAGCATCCGTTGCCCATCCACAGTCAAACGGCCAAGTCAAGCGAGCAAACGGCCTCATCCTCTCCGGCATCAAGCCCTGACTGGTTGAGCCACTGGAGCGCTCGACCGGTTGCTGGATCAACGAGTTGCCGGCCGTCCCCTCGAGCCTTCGCACCACTCCAAACAAGTCAACCGGCTTCACTCCTTTCTTCCTTGTGTACGGGGCTGAGGCTGCCATCCCAACTGACATCAAGTTGGACTCACCTCGCGTCACCATGTACACGTAGGCGGAGGCGAAGGAAGCACGAGAAGACGGCATCGACCTACTAGAAGAGGGCCGGCTGTTGGCACTCAGCCGGTCGGCCATCTACCAGGAGAGCCTGCGCCTCTATCACAGTCGTAAGGTCAATTCAAGATCCTTCCAAGAGGGAGACCTTGTGCTCCGGCAGATCTAGCGAACAGCTGGCCAGCACAAGCTCTCGGCCCCTTGGGAAGGCCTCTTCATCATCAACAAGGCCTTGGGCAATGACTCCTACTACTTGATCGATGCATAGAAGCCCAGGGTGCGCAAGAGGGACGACTCCAGCAAGGAATCAGAGTGCCCATGGAATGCAAATCTCCTTCGAAGATTTTACAGTTGATGCAGTATGTACCACACTATCTTTTGTATTAAGTACAAGATATCGGGTCCCTCGAGGAGCACTCCGGGACTACCCTTTTTATCTATATGATAAGTTTTGTGCCTATGAATGTGTCACTTCATTTCTTCTACCTGGCACCAGGTTCGACCAATCGGCCCGGGGGCTTGCCGCCTTGTATTATGTCGATGCTACCTGAAGTAGGACAAGTAATGTGCCGACATCTACGCCCTCTCTTGCTGCAAGCTACAGCTTGCAGAGCGGCTGTCCGGCTGGCGAGAGTCAAAGGAAGGAAACGATGCCCACATGAAAAATGGCTAAGGACCAAAGCACTTACATAAGACAAGACGACTTCTCGCTTTGCCGATCGGCTGCTGAGCAGCCGGCCGGCTGGCTTCTCACTTACCTTGCTATGTCCTACAAAGCTGAAGTACTTGTCCTCCCAAACGGCTAAGTACTTGTACAGCCACAGTCCGCTGAGCGGCTGTTCGGCTGGCAAGATGGCAGCAAAGGGAGGGCGGCAAAGGAAAAAGCCAAAAAAGACCAAAAAGCAAGAAAAGTCAGAATTCGGTACAAGCTTAGCACGTGCGGAATAATGTTTACATAAATAAAGGCTTTCAAGCCGGAATTCAACAAAGTTTGAATACACCCCCAGTGGGTGGAACTACGCAGATTTAACAATATTGTTCAAAAGACTACTAGGCAGGAAAAATTAAAGGCAAGTTGGCCGCCTAGGCCAAGGGAGCAGCAGGCGGGTCTGACAGGTTGGTGGAGTCAGCGGCGCCGGCTGGTGGAGTGGTCTGCTGGCGAGTCTTAGCTTGGTCGTCCCCAGCAGCAGTCGACGTGCTCGCATGCGGCTCGTTGCTAGAGGCACGGTCTAGTTGAGGCTGGTCGTCCACTCCGTCTTCTGGCGCGGCGTCTTCACCATCCTCGCTCTCCTCATATTCGCCCTCGTCGCTGGAGGCGATCTCCTCCGCCGAGTCTTTACCGTCCTCCGGGTTCGGACCAAACAAGTCCGCCGGCACCTCGGCACCCTCTTCGTTCAGCTCGGGAATGAAGATGCTGGTGTCGGTGTAATCGGCGATCGCCGTAGCGTGATGAATGAGAGAAGGCCTCACCGCCACCAGCTCTTCGTTGGCCTCGTGTCGGAACATGGCCAACTGGGCTAGATCTAGCCCAGGGTACCACACCCTGACAAACTCCGAGGCCCGCCTTGCGCTTGCCCGGGCCGAGAAGCCCTTCCATGCCTCGAAGCGGCCGACTACCACATCCAGCCTGTCGGCAATCCAACTGGGGGTGTGCGGAGCTTGGATGCCTGGCCAGAGCGCAGAGATCACCTGGGCCCCGACACGCTGCAGCTGGCGGAGTATCTAATGAGCCGGCTAAAGATGAGCCTGGATGGCAAGGAGCTGCTCCTCCAGCGACCGACGGGCGTTCGGCGTGATCTCTGCACCAGCCTACCTCCGCTCTTCACGGTGAGCTTCGATGGCTTGGTTGGCGACGACAGCGTAGCCAGGAAAGTACTCTGCGTAAGATGAAAAAGGAAATATGAAGTCGGAAACCAGACCATATAACAGTCGGCAGACGAAAGAAAGAGGAAAGCGACTCACCATCGACCATGTCCTCGATCCGACTGTAGCCGTCGTTCAGCGCCCTCTCCGCGTCGGCCCGGTTTGAGCACTGAGTCTTGAACTCGGCCTGGAGTGTGGCCTCACCCTCCTTCGCCGCCTTGTGAAGCTCCACCTGCTCGGCCAGCTCCTTGGTCAGACGGTCGCGCTCCTAGGCCGCCTTGCTGCACTCCTCCTCCTTGGCGCGCAGCGCGGTTTGGGCCTCGCCCAACTGTTGCTGCAAGGCAGCGTTGGCTTCTGCAAAGATAGCAAAGAAAGACATTCAGTAAGCAAGAAAGAAAGAAGTACCAAGAGAGATCCGGCCCGACTGCTCAGCAATCGGCCCGAATCTCGGGGACTACACCCAGCGGGTGCGCTGGCACGCCCCCGTGCGAGAGAGAGAGGGCGGAGTGCTTACTCCGGCTATCGGACAAGTCGGCGATATGCTGGGCCAGCTCCCGAACCTGGGAGTTGAAGTAGGCCATGCGGAGATTGTGGTAATCCTGCAACAAAGACAAAATAAAAGGAAGCAATTCAGCACCCAAGACTGCTTGAAAGTTCCAGGCTACCTACTCAGCAGCCGACCCAGAACTCGGGGACTACACCCAGTGGGTGCGCTGACGCGCCTCCACGGAAGAATACAAGAATCAAAAACAAGAAGCATACCCGGATGGCCGTTCGCGACGCCAGGAACTCCTATGTGTACTGACGGAGGGCGGCGGCCTGAGCCTGGAGCCGAGCCCGGACGTCCTGCGCTGCCGCGTTCAACACGGCCGTTCCGCCCCCAGGCGTCCACTCCGGCGAGCCGATGCTGGTGGCCTCCACCTCCAGGGTCAACGAGCTTGCGGTCCCGGCCTCCTGCGGGTGCGGCGCCGAAGCCGCCTTCACCGTACCCCGGCGTGCCGGAGAGCGGTCCGTGATGATCGCCCCTGCTGCCAGCTCGCCACTAGCTGGCGGCACTGGTGGTGCGTTGGGCTTGCTGCCTTGGTCCTCAACGGTCGGCGCCGACGGCGGCATCTCCGCCCCCAGGGTGATGTTGTCGCTGCCCTCCACTCCATGGTCGGCTGGTCCCCGCCGGCCTCTCCAGGCGGTGCCGAGACCTCAGGTGCGTGCGGTACGGCGCGGAGGGGGATGATGAGTTGTGGAACCTGGCCACGTGCGGCCTCTTCCGCCTGCGCCTTGGCCACGGCGTCCGCCTGGGGTGCGGTCGTGGGGTCAGCTTGCGCCCTTGCGGCCGCGTCCGCCTCCTCCTGCGCCACCTTCGCCGCTGCCGCCTCCTCCCGCTCCTCGCACACCTCCTGCGCATTCCTCTCCATCATAGCCTGGAGCTCGGTGCGCGGGTCAACGCAGCGGGTGTTGGCGGGGCCCTCCGCTGTCTCAACCACGGAGGCGGCGCCAGACCGGTCAAGGGAGAGCGAGGCCCTGATCAAGCAAAACGGAAAAGAGTTCAGAATGACGTTTGCAAGAAAAAAGAAGAAGGGACGCGAGAAAGAATCGAATACTTACGCAGACACTGTCGGGGGCTGCTTCACGGCCTTCAGAAAACGGTTCACCTTCGCGGCGGCCTCCTCCTGCTTGGCCGCCGCTTCCGAGCTCTTGGGCTTTTTCGGCCGGCTGCTGTACATTGACGGCGCGACACGGCGCTTTAACGTGCCTCTTGGGGCAGTCGGCGCAGCTGAGGAGCTTGCGCCCGCCTAGTCGATGGCCGGCTGGCGGTGCGGCGCGTTCTCCTCGTCATCCTAATCTGGCCAGTCGTCGAGGCCGCCTGTTCCGCCACCACCACTTGTGGCATCGTCTTCTTCCAGGGCAGCCGCCCCCAAGTCGGGGTCGTCCACGTCATTCATCGATCGGTCAGGGAGATATTCATGGCCCTGCTCCGTGGCGTCTGTTGCCGACTGGGTGGTGAAGACTGCTGCGTAGCCGACTGGTCAGGCGGCAAAGAAGAACCCGACAACCAAAGAGAAGAGAGAAAAAGTTGAAGACTCACCGCAGGCGGAGGGTGCGCGCGGGAGTACAGCTCGTTATCGAACTGCCACTCCTCCTCCGGGAGCTTGTAGTTTGAGATGTAGTTCACCAGATGAGCCACGTCTGCGCGTGGCATCTCCTTGGTGCACATGCGGCACGGGTCTTGGTGCCCGCTCATTTGGCTGATCATGTGAGGCCGGCCTTGAAGGGGGAGCACCCGGCGTGCCATGAAGGTGGTCAGCAGGTCCAACCCCATGAGGCCTTCCATCTTCGTCATCACCTTGAGCCGCGCGACGGCGGCGGCGAAGGCGGCCGACAGCGTCTTCGGTTAGAACGTCCAGTTGGTGCGGGGTTCAGCCGGCAGGTCGGCTACATAAGTCAGCAGGTTGACGAAGTCGGCTGCCGGGTGGACATTCTTGACATAGAAATAGGATTGTTGCCACAGCTTGACCGACTGTGTCAAGCTGATGGCCGGGAAGCAGTTGTCAGTAGCCGGACGCCGCACCACAACGAAGGCGCCGCACTAGGCCTCCTTCCCCTTGGCGTAGGTGTCGAGCTTGGTGTAGAAGAACTCTCCCCAGAGCTCAAGGGGGGGGGGGGGAGGATGCCGAGGTAGCCTTCGCAGACAGTGACGAAGGCCAACAGCAACACCACTGTGTTCGGCGTGAGGTGGTGCGGCTAGAGTCCGAAGAATTGGAGGAAGGAGTAGAGGAAGCCGCTTGCTGGCAGGCCGAAGCCACGCAGGCAGTGCGACCGGAAGATGACGCGTTCGCATTCCACTGGCGCCAGCAAAATCTCCCTCTCGGGCAGTAAGCGTACCTCCACGAAGCCCACGTCTGGCGGAGGAAAGCAAGGTGATCCTCGTGGATGTTTGACCCATCCCACGCTCTGGAGCATGCCATGAGCACTTGGATCTTGACGGAGGCGCGGTGCAGCGGCAAGTACGTGAACCTGCGGTGGAGCAGCAGCGCTGCGGGGTGACTGGAGATGGCGGCGATGAACTGCAGCGGCAGCAGAGGGAGAAGCAGAAGATGGCGAAGGAGGAGGAGGGCGCGCGTGCGTCTGTCGCTCCCCTCCTCCCGTACTTATAGCCCTGGGCGCCAGAGCCAAGGGGGCGGGGCGTGGGGATTGTGGGATTAACTATGCCCACGACCCCACAACCCCCGCATTTATCGTGCCATAACGGTGTGCGTTATCACGCCCCAGAATGCCAACTGTCTGCCTCGGTTGCAGCGGAACCGCACGTGGGCCAAGGCACGGTAGTGGCAGGCCCCAGCCTGCGGTGACGTCCCATCACGCACGTGGGCTGGCAGGCTGGTCTAGCCAGCTAGCGCCACGTGGCGCGCAGTCAGCAGGAGGCCAGTCGGCGCCCGGCAGGCGCGCCACCTGGCTCCCGCCTTCATGTTTCGAAATCACCAAGACGGCGTGCCTGGTCGTGGCCGACTCCTAGCTGTCGGCTCTTCAGAGTGGGAAGCTGCCGAGGCCTCTCGCCTTTTCAGCTAGGATGCCCCACCAGCTTCGGGGACTACTGTTGGTGTAAATGAACACGGGTAGCTCTATCTGCTCCCCATGGCGTTTCAAGACATCGGGGCCAGCTGCGCCCCTCAATCATCAGAGACAAAGGCCCACCTTCTCATGGCTGGCTGGTCCAAGTGGCCGGCTGCGGGAATGCGGCAAGGCCCAAAGAGAGGCCCCAGAGCGGGCTGACTCCTAGCAGGCGGCCACCAGAGCGGCCGACTCCTAGAAGGTGGCCCACCATCGCACCCTCAAAGTTTGCACCCATATAACAGCGACGAGACGGGGCGTGGCTATAGTGCATCCTGCCACCCTCGAATCCTGGAGCGGGCGTGGCCATAGTACAGCATATCGGGCGGCCATCCCTAGCCCGGCGCGGTACTGTTGCCATGCTGCCCATGACATCATCCATAGCAAGGCTGCCATACTCCCATGACTGGCTGTCGGTACGGCCCGCAGGCGGCGGGCCCTACCTGTCTATGAGATACCAGAAGGCGGCATGCCAGACCAGTCGGCATATGGGGAGGCCGGCTCCCAACAGCCGGCCCTCCCCTTCCCTAGAAGTTTGTGCGCCATTAACCAGATGAGACGGGGAGTGGCTACAGTGAACGCCCACCAGGCGGCCGCACTATAGCCACACTCGCCCTGACCAAGCCCTCGTCATCAGAGGCAGGGCTACAGTGATGAGCAGCTGACAAGGCCCATAGGCGGTGGGCCCAACCTATCGGCCGAGAACCCGGCAGCCAGTAGGACCCACCAGGCGGTGGGCCCTAGCGGCCGGCGGAGAAGCCGACAACCATAGACACTGACGGCCGGGGCCTACGCCCAGCCGGATTACCATTGTACCCCTGGGGGGTAGGCCTATATAAACCCCCAGGGCACCCATGCAAAGGGTTCAACCTCTTAGATTACACACCCACATAGAGAGAGGAGTAGAGCTAGCCTTGCCCTTCTTCCTCCTCTAGCAAGACATCTCAAGGAGCAACCTTGTAGCCGCTTGTTGACCTAGTGATCATGTGGAGACCCCGCGGAGCAGGACTAGGGGTGTTATCTCCTAGGAGACCCCGAACCTGGGTAAGATGTGTCAGCGTGCATGTTTACGCCTTATCCCATTTCAAGGCACCGGCTATGTCTTACTAGCTCCCACAATGATTAGCCATCCTTTGGCATATGTCGCACCAACCACGCGACAATTGGAATATCTAGGTCTCAACACATAAGTAGGTGGTTCTCTCTCAGAAAATGAGTAGTGGAAGTGTAGGTATGTTCTGATGGCTCTCCTCACAGATGAAGAATGGGTGGAGGGGTATATATAGCCTCCACACAAAATCTAACTGTTACACACAGATTCCCAAACTCGGTGGGACCGAATCATAAAACTCAGTCAGACCGGTCCAGGTAAAAATATGAACGTTAGAGTTTTCGTGGGACCGATTTGGTCAACTCGGTGGGACCAATGTGCAGGGGTTAGGATAAACCCTCAACTCGGTTTGACTGATTACTCAAACTCGGTGGGACCGATTTTGGTAACAAGCAAACAGAGGATTGGTCAAGCAAACTCGGTGGGACCGACTGAACAAACTCGGTTAGACCGAAAATATTACAATAGATCACAGAGAATTTGCAAGCCCATCTCGGTGAGACCGAGATCCCATCGGTGAGACTGAAGGGACTAGGGTTTGGCAGTGGCTGGATTAGATGAAACTCGGTGGCGCCACATAGATCAAATCGGTGCGGCCGAATTTGACTTCTAGGTTTAGGACATATGTGGAAAAGAGAAAGTGGTGGAGGGTTTTGGAGCATATCACTAAGCACTTTGAGCAAGCAAGCCATTAAGCAACACCTCATCCCCTTCTAATAGTATTGGCTTTCCTATGGACTCAATGTGATCTTGGATCACTAAAATGGAAAATGTAGAGTCTTGAGCTTTTGCCAATATTTGTCCTTAGCATCTTGAAGGGGTTCCACATCCTCTTGTCCATGTCCATGCCACTCCAATGCTGAACTTGTCAGCGTCCTGGATATGGGGGTATCCATCCCTACCTGCCTGTGGCCCACCACGTGGCTCCATCGACAGCCTGGTATGGCCCAGCTTCAGCATCAACAACTCGAGACCCTCACGAGGGGCCAAGCCTCGCGAGGCGCACGACACCAAGACCCCCTAGGGGATCGGCCTCCTCAGGCTGTCTCCCGAGGGGAGGAGAGTTCTATGCAAGGTTTACCTCATGATGCTCAACTGACGTGAGCCATGACGACCAAGGCCAGGCGGGCGCCAGGCAGGCGCAGAGCACAAGTTTCCTCTCTGGTGCAAAGGAGGCAAGCCACGGGCGCGGACTCCCAAGGAATCAGCCAAAGGTTTCCATTCTGGTGCAATGAGACCAAGACCGCCAGGACGGCAGGACGGAGGTCATCGACGAGCCCACTTCAGCGTCACGATCAGAGGCTTTTCACAGGGGAAGACTACTTTTGTCAGGAGAAGATGTACTACTTGTCCCCATTCAAATCTAGCCATTGTGGGATCCCTTCCCGTCAACATTTGGGAGGAGGACCAAGGCCAATATAAATTGGACTAGCCACCACCATAGAGGCAAGACAAGTAGAACTAGCTCACACCACACCAGCTACCTTGAGCTCAAGAACATCTCACCTCCTGAGGCCGGTTCATCCACAGTACTAGTTCATCCTCAGCCCTCCGAGGCAATCCACCAAAACACAGGAGTAGGGTATTACACCGCAAGGTGGCCCGAACTAGGATAAACTGTTGTGTCTATTTTTCTCTTTGAGCTTGTCGCGCTAGGCTTAGGAGGATAGCGTGTAGGCAGGCTGGGTAGGTTGAGATCTCCGCGTGCACCCTAGAGTTCGAACCTCTCAAGGGTTTGCGGAACCTGTAATCCGACATTTGGCGCGCCAGGTAGGGGTGCGTCAGAAATCTTCTACCCCGGCCGCCGGATCGCGCCGCTGGCCCCTATGGCGGGCGCCCCTCCGTCGACCCAGCCGATGCGCGCTCCCGAAGAGGCGCCGGGGTTGCGCTGCTTCACCCTCTCGCTGCAGCAGGTGTAGTGGCAGCCCATGTTTCGACCGGAGATGTTGCCGCATTATGACGGCGCGGCGGATCCGACCGCCTTTCTTCAAGCATACGAGGAGGCAGTCTGGGCGGCCGAGGAGACGACAAGGTGAAGGCCAACTGGCTCCCCATGGCCCTCGTAGGCGCACCGCATGCCTGGTTAGTCAACTTGCCGGCATCCTCGGTGGCCTCCTAGGAAGAGCTACGCGGCCTTTTCCTCGCCCACTACGCGGCACGGGCGCCCCTGGTCATCGCAGCTCTCCTGGGTGGCTCACAGGCGCCACCCTCTGACCGCCACATCAAGCAGTTCTACCGGTGAGTAAGCACCACCTAGGCGGGCTCGGGGGCTCCCCCGGGCTGAACAGCGCCCAAGGCCGACCTCACCTTCAGCCTCGAGGATCATCCTGCGGCCACGACGGGAGAAGGTGCACTCCCAATGCTCTGCACCCCCACCATCTGCAACGTGGCGGTCACCAGAACCCTCATAGATGGCGGAGCCGGCCTCAACGTGCTTTCCCCAGAGGCATTCGGCCTGCTGCACGTGCCGCCCAACCGGCTCCGCCCATCAAGCCTTTCTCCAGGGTCGGCGGCGGCTCCACCAGCCCCCTGGAGCAGATCTGCCTCCCTGTCACCTTTGGGACCCGCGACAACTATCGCACCGAGCTAATCAACTTCGACATCGCCAGGATCTACCTGCCATACAATGCCATTCTGGGGTACCCGGCCTTGGCCCAGTTTATGAATGCGACGCACCCCGCGTACAACCTCATGAAGATGCCCAGCAGCAGCGGTGTCCTCACGGTGGCGGGGGACACCAAGGGTGCGCTTCAGGCCCTCAAGCTCGCCTGTAGGTCAGCTGCATCCGTGCTACCCGACAAGAAAGGGGGTTAGGAGGCCCCAGAAGCAGCGCCGGCCAAGAAGAAGCAATTGTTCTCCCAAGACCGAGCCGAGACGAAGCAAGTGTTGGTCAGTGAGGATGGAGCGGCCAGCACCACCTTCACCATAGGGGCTGGCCTCCCTCGGGACCAAGAGGAGGCATTGGTCAGCTTTTTGCAAGCCAACAAGGATGTATTCGCTTGGGAACCCAAACACCTGGCTGGGGTCCCAAGGGGAATAATCGAGCACCGCCTGAGGGTATGCCCAAACGTGCGACCAGCGAAGCAGAAGGCTCGTCGCCAGTCCACCGAGAAACAGGCCTTCATCTTCCAAGAAACCTACAAGCTAGAAGCCGCAGGGGTCATCAGAGAGGTACGATACCCGAAGTGGCTGGCAAACCCCGTCATCGTCCCCAAGAAAGGAGGGAAGGAGCGCATGTGTGTCGACTTCACCAACCCCAACAAAAGGCTGACCACAAGATCCCTTCCCGCTCCCTCGCATTGACCAGATCATGGACTCCACCACCGAATGTGACCTGTTGTGCTTCTTGGATGCCTTCTCAGGCTACCACCAGATCAAGATGGCCGTGCATGATGTGGAGAAAACGGCGTTCCTCACCCCCTGCGGGGTGTACTGCTACACCTGCATGCCCTTCGGACTGTGTAATGCCGGGGCTCGCAACTCGGGAGGAACGTAGAGGCCTATGTTGATGATATAGTGGTGAAGTCTCAGGAGGCCGGGACCCTGATAGCGGATCTGGAGGAGACGTTTGCCAGCCTGCGCAAGGTGGATCTTCGGCATAATCCCGAGAAGTGTGTGTTCGGGGTTCCCTCTGGCAAGCTGCTGGGCTTCTTGGTGTCACACAAAGGGATCGAGGCCAACCCAGAGAAGGTCAAGGAGATAGAGGACATGAGCCCCCCACAAACCCTAAAGGAGATGCAGAAGCTGGCAAGCTGCGTAACCTCGCTTGGGTGCTTCATTTCCAAGCTGGGGGAGCGCGCCCTCCCGTTCTTCAAGCTGATGAAAAGGAAGGAGCCATTCGAGTGGACCCCAGAGGCGGACGCAGCCTTCCAAGACCTCAAGAGATATTTGACCAACCCGTTAGTAATGGTGGCACCGCGCCCTCTCGAGCCCCTGGTGCTCTATCTGGCAGCCACCCCCACTCAGCCAGCGCCGCCCTGGTGGCACTATGGAAGGAACGCCCATCCAAGAAACCTCAGCAGGATGCACAACCATCGAGCAAGGCACATCACCCTCAGGACGGTGTGTCTAGGGTCACGACCGACCCGGTGGTCGGCATTCCTCCTGAGGCCACGATCGACCCCGCGGCCACCGAGGCTCCCGAGGGTGGACCTCATGAAACCATGGTGGACCCGCGCCCTCATGAAGAACAAGACTCCATTGATGCCTCCCCCCCTCGTCGAGTACCCTGTCTACTTTGTCAGCACGGTACTGAGGGAGGCCCGAGCGCACTACCCCATGCCTCAGAAGCTCCTGGCCACCTCCCGAAAACTACGCCACTACTTTCAAGGCCACCCCATCAAGGTTGTTTCGGCGTACCCGCTAGAGAGGGTGCTCCGGAGCCCGAATGCCGCCGGGCGAGTTGCTGAATGGAACATCGAGCTTCAGGCGTTTAATCTCGAGTTCAGCACCACCAGGGTCATCAAGGGTGTGGCCCTCTCAGACTTCGTGGCCGAGTGGACTGATGCTCCTGACCACAGAGTAGGCGAGGACAGCTCCCTCCTTCCAGGAGATGAGGAACCGGACAGATGGATCATGTACTTTAATGGGGCATTTGCGCGACAAGGACAAGCTCACCAAGGACAAGGAGTGGGGGCCGTCCTCATCTCACCCACCAAGGACAAGCTCTGCTATGCAGTGCAGCTCTGCTTCCAGCAGGGCGAGAAGGTCTCCAACAACATTGCAGAATTCGAAGGCTTGCTCGCCGGACTCAGGGCCGCGGCCGCGCTGGGAGTGAAGTGCCTCACCATCAAGGGTAATTCTCAGCTCCTTGTCAACTTCTCCAACAAGGACTACATGCCTAAGGACGAGAACATGGAGGCATACCTAGAAGAGGTGCGCAAGATGGAGAAGCGGTTCATGGGCGTGGAGCTGCATGTGCCACGCGGAACGAACAAGGAAGCGAACGACATCGCCAAGAGAGCCTACCGCAGGCTCTCTCAAGAGCCGGGGGTGTTTGAGGAGCGGCTCTTCAAGCCATCTTCGACTCCCCACGCCACGACTCCAGCACCGCCTCAGGAGGACTTGCCATAGGCACCCGAGACGGGCGCCCCAGCCTGCGGACACCACTTGGGATCCCGCCTCCTGCTTGCGCTCGAGCCTCAGGAGGGGTGCTGAACCAAAGAGTTCAAGGCGTACTTGCTTCAAGGAACCCTACCAGAGAAGGAGGAAGACGCCGAGCACGTGGACCGTCAAGCTACCGCGTACTGCCTCCTGGATGGTGAGTTATATCGCAAGAGGCCCAATGATGTTTCGTTGTGGTGCATCTCCAGGGAACAGGGGCTCGAGCAGCTAGTGGACATACATGGTGGGGACTGATATGTCTCCAACGTATCTATAATTTTTCTTGTTCCATGCTATTATATTACCCCTTTTGTATGTTTATGGGCTTTATTTTACACATTTATATCATTTTTGGGACTAACCTACTAACCGGAGGCCCAGCCCGTATTGCTGTTTTTTCTTGCCTATTTCAGTATTTCGAAGAAAAGGAATATCAAACAGAGTCCAAACAGAATGAAACCTTCGGGAGCATGATTTTTGGAACGAACGTGATCCAGAGGACTTGGAGTGCAAGTCAAGAAGCAGCCAAGGCCTCCATGAGAAAGGAGGGTGCCCCCCTGTAGGGCGCGCCCCTGTCTCGTGGGCCCCTCGGGCGGCCACCGACGTACTTCTTCCTCCTATATAAGCATACGTACCCCGAAAACATCCAGGGAGCCACCGAAACACAATTTCCACCGCCATAACCTTCTGTATCCGCGAGATCCCATCTTGGAGCCTTCGTTGGTTCTCCGCCGGAGGGGGAATCGACCATGGAGGGCTTCTACATCAACACCATAGCCCCTCCGATGAGTTGTGAGTAGTTTACCATAGACCTACGGGTCCATAGTTGTTAGCTAGATGGCTTCTTCTCTCTTTTTGGATCTCAATACAATGTTCTCCCCATCTCTTGTGGAGATCTATTCGATGTAAACTCTTTTTGCGGTGTGTTTGTCAAGATCCGATGAATTGTGGGTTTATGATCAAGTTTATCTATGAATAATATTTTAATCTTCTCTGAATTCGTTTATGTATGATTGAGTTATCTTTGCAAGTCTCTTCGAATTATTAGTTTGGTTTGGCCTACTAGATTGATCTTTCTTGCAATGGGAGAAGTGCTTAGCTTTGAGTTCAATCTTGTGGTGTCCTTACCCACTGACAGAAAGGGTTGCAAGGCACGTATTGTATTGTTTCTATCAAGGATAAAAAGATGGGGTTTATATCATATTGCTTGAGTTTATCCCTCTAAATCATGTCATCTTGCTTAAGGCGTTACTCTGTTCTTATGAACTTAATACTCTAGATGCAGGCAGGAGTCGGTCAATGTGTGGAGTAATAGTAGTACATGCAGGTAGGAATCAGTCTACTTGTTGCAGACGTGATGCCTATATACATGATCATGCCTAGATAATCTCATAATTATTTGCTTTTCTATCAATTGCTCGACAGTAATTTGTTGACCCACCGTAATACTTATGCTATCTTGAGAGAAGCCACTAGTGAAACCTATGACCCCCGGGTCTATCTCTTATCATATTTGCTTCCAATCTACTTTTATTTGCATCTTTACTTTTTGCATCTATATTATAAAATACCAAAAATATATTTATCTTATCATACTATCTCTATCATATCTCACTTTCGCAACTGGCCGTGAAGGGATTGACAACCCCTTTATTGCGTTGGTTGCGAGTTCTTTGTTTGTTTGTGTAGGTGCGTGGGACTTTTGAGGAGCCTCCTACTGGATTGATACCTTGGTTCTCAAAAACTGAGGGAAATACTTACGCTACTATTGCTGCATCAACCTTTCCTCTTAAAGGAAAACCAACACAAGCTCAAGACGTAGCAAGAAGGATTTCTGGCGCTGTTGCCGGGGAGGTCTTCGCTCAAGTCAAGACATACCAAGTACCCATCACAAACCCATCTCCCTCGCATTTACATTATTTGCCATTTTCCTCTCGTTTTCCTCTCCCCCACTTCACCCTTGCCGTTTTATTCGCCCTCACTTTCCCAATCTCCTCCTCTCTCTTTCGCTTGCCTTTTTTCTGTTTGCTTGTGTGTTGGATTACTTGTTGCCATGGCGCAAGATAATACCAAATTGTGTGATTTCTCGAATACCAATAATAATGATTTCCTTAGTACTCCGGTTGCTCCTCGTAATGATGTTGAGTCTTGTGAAATCAATACTGCTTTGCTGAATCTTGTTATGAAAGATCAATTCGCTGGCCTTCCTAGTGAAGATGCCGCTACTCATCTAAACAACTTTGTGGATTTATGTGATATGCAAAAGAACAAAGATACGGATAACGATATTGTTAAACTGAAGTTATTTCCGTTTTCACTTATTGATCGTGCTAAAGTTTGGTTTTCGTCTTTGCCTAAAAATAGTATTGATTCTTGGAACAAGTGCAAAGATGCTTTTATCCCTAAGTATTTTACTCCCACTAAGATCATCACTCTTAGGAACGATATTATGAATTTTAAACAACTTGATCATGAGCATGTTGCCCAATCGTGGGAAAGAATGAAACTGATGCTTCGCAATTGCCCTACTCATGGTTTGAATTTATGGATGATCATAAAAAATTTCTATGCCGGTTTGAACTTTGCTTCTAGAAATCTCTTAGATTCGGCCGCGGGAAGCATGTTTATGGAAATCACGTTAGGAGATGCTACAAAGCTTCTTGATAATATTACGGCTAATTATTCTCAATGGCACACCGAAAGATCTTCTAGTAAAAAAGTGCATGCTATAGAAGAAATCAATGTTTTGAGTGGAAAGATGGATGAACTTATGAAATTATTTGCTACTAAAAATACTCCTCTTGATCCCAATGATATGCCTTTGTCTACTTTGATTGTGAATAATAATGAATCTATAGATGTGAATTTTGTTGGTATGAATAGTTTTGGAAACAATGCTTATAGAGGAAACTTTAATTCTAGACCGTTCCCTAGTAATTCCTCTAATAACTATGGAAATTCCTACAATAATTCTTATGGTAATTTTAATAAGATGCCCTCTGATTTTGAGAATACTATGAAAGTATTCATGGTTTCTCAAAAGAATTTTAATGCTTTGTTTGAAGAAAAATTGCTCAAAGTTGATGATTTGGCTAGGAACGTTGATAGACTTTCGCTTGATGTTGATTCTCTTAAACTTAGATCTTCTCCTCCTAAGCATGATATCAATGAGTCTCTCAAAGCAATGAGAATTTCCATTTATATGTGCAAGGAAAGAACCACTAGATTGCGTGCAAAGAAAGATTGCTTTATAAAAGCGTGTTCTTCTAGTTTCCATGAAAATAATGATGAGGATCTCAAAGTTATTGATGTGTCTCCTATTAGATCTATGTTTTGCAATATGAATCTTGATAATTATGGGACTGATGATGAGTCAACTTTACCTAGAAGGCGTCCCAAGAATTCGGAGTTTTTAGATCTTGATGCAAAATTTGGTAAAAGTGGGATTGGAGAGGTCACAACTTTAAATACTATTGAACCCACTATCTCGGATTTCAAGGAATTTGTTTATGATAATTGTTCTTTAGAAGGTTGTATTTCCTTGTTGCAATCCATTGTTAATTCTCCTCATGCTTATAGTCAAAATAAAGCTTTTACCAAACATATCATTGATGCCTTGATGCAATCTTATGATGAAAAACTTAATTTGGAAGTTTCTATACCTAGAAAACTTAATGATGAGTGGGAACCTAGTATAAAGATTAGAATTAATGATCATGAGTGTTTTGCTTTGTGTGATTTTGGTGCTAGTGTTTCCACGATTCCAAAAACTTTATGTGATATTCTAGGTTTCCTTGATCTTAATGATTGCTCTTTAAATTTGAACCTTGCGGATTCCGCCATTAAAAAGCCAATGGGAAGAATCAATGATGTCCTCATTGTTGCAAATAAAAATTTGGTGCCCGTAGATTTTATCGTTCTTGATATAGATTGCAATGTTTCTTGCCCTATTATTCTTGGTAGACCTTTCCTTAGAACAATTGGCGCGATTATTGATATGAAGGAAGGGAATATTAGATTCCAATTTCCATTAAAGAAAAGCATGGAGCACTTTCAAAGAAAGAAAGTCAAATTACCTTATGAATCTATCATGCAGGCTACTTATGAATTTAGTGCCAAAGATGGCACTCATTAGATCTATCTTCGCTTTTATGCCTAGCTAGGGGCGTTAAACAATAGCGCTAGTTGGGAGGCAACCAATTTTCTTTGTGTTTTTTGTTTTTGTTCCTGTTTAGTAATAAATCTTGCATCTACCTTCTGTTTAGATGTGTTTTTATCTTTTAAATTAGTGTTTGTGCCATGTAGAACCTATAGGATAACTTATGATGATAGTTGATTTGATTCTGCTGAAAAATAGAAACTTTATGCGCACGAATTTAGTTTTGTTAAATCACAGAAACGTGATTTTGCGTTGATTATTTTTTTCTTCTGATCAATAGACAAATTGTCCAGGACTTCCTATTTTGGTAGGATTTTTAGAATTCCAGAAGTTTGCGTTAGTTACATATTACTACAAACTATTTTGTTTTTGACAGATTCCGTTTTTCGTGTGTTGTTTGCTTATTTTAATGCATCTATGGCTAGTAAAATAGCTTATAAACCATAGAGAAGTTGGAATACAGTAGGTTTAACACCGAAATAAATAAAGAATGAGTTCATTATAGTACCTTATGTGGTGGTTTTGTTTTCTTTCACTAACGGAGCTTATAAGATTTCCTGTTGAGTTTTGTGTTGTGAAGTTTTCAAGTTTTGGGTAAAGACTTTATGGACTATGGAATAAGGAGCGGCAAGAGCCTAAGCTTGGGGATGCCCATGGCACCCCAAGATATTCAAGGATAGCCAAAAGCCTAAGCTTGGGGATGCCCCGGGAAGGCATCCCCTCTTTCGTCTTCGTTCATTGGTAACTTTACTTGGAGCTATATTTTTATTCACCACATGATATGTGTTTTGCTTGGAGCGTCGTGTATTATTAGTCTTTGCTTTTTAGTTTACCACAATCATCCTTGCTTTACACACCTTCTGGGAGAAGCCTATTTGATTAGAATTTGCTAGAATACTCTATGCGCTTCACTTATATCTTTTGAGCTTGATAGTTTTTGCTCTAGTACTTCACTTATATCTTTTAGAGCACGGTGGTGACTTATTTTTGTAGAAATTGCTAGTATCTCATGCTTCACTTATATCTTTTTGAGAGTCTTTTAGAACAACATGGTATTTGCTATTGTTGCAAAGTTGGTCCTAGAATGATGAGCATCCAAGTTGGGTATAATAAAAACTATCATAGGAAGTGAATTGGATGCTATGATCAATTTGATACTTGATAATTGTTTTGAGATATGGAGGTAGTGATATTAAAGTCATGCTAGTTGGATGATTATGAATTTAAAGAATGCTTGTGTTGAATTTAGCAAGTCCCGTAGCATGCACGTATGGTTAAAGTTGTGTAAGAAATTTGAAATATGAAGTGTACCTGGCTTGTGCATCCTTATGAGTGGCGGTCGGGGACGAGCGATGGTCTTTTCCTACCAATCTATCCCCCTAGGAGCATGTGCGTAATACTTGATTTTTGATGACTTATAAATTTTTGCAATAAGTATATGAGTTCTTTTGACTAATGTTGAGTCCATGGATTATACACACTTTTACCTTTCCGCCATTGCTAGCCTCTTCGGTACCGTGCATTGCCCTTTCTCACCTTGAGAGTTGGTGCAAACTTCGCCGGTGCATCCAAACCCCATGATACGATACACTCTATCACACATAAACCTCCTTATATCTTCCTCAAAACAGCCACCATACCTACCTATTATGGCATTTCCATAGCCATTCCGAGATATATTGCCATGCAATTTTCCACCGTTTCGTTCATCATCATCATAACATACTTTACTTTTGTCATATTGCCATTGCATGATCATGTAGTTGACATCGTATTTGTGGCAAAGCCACCATGCATAATTTTTCATACATGTCACTCTCAATTCATTGCACCATCCTGGTACACCGCCGGAGGCATTCATATAGAGTCATATCTTGTTCTAGTTTCGAGTTGTAATTCTTATGTTGTAATCAATAGAAGTGTGATGATCATTATTATTAGAGCATTGCCCAAAGAAAAAAAGAAAAAAGAAGAAAGGCCAAAAAAAGGCCCAAAAAAGGAAAAGAAAAAAAAAGAAAATAAAGAAAATAAATAAATAAATAAAAAGGGCAATGTTACTATCTCTTTTTCCACACTTGTTCTTCAAAGTAGCACCTTGTTCTTCATGTAGTGAGTCTCATATATTGTACTTCAAAGTAGCACCATATTTTTCATATAGTGAGTCTCATAGGTTGCCTTTTTCATACTAGTGGGAATTTTTCATTATAGAACTTGGCTTGTATATTCCTACGATGGGCTTCCTCAAATGCCCTAGGTCTTCGTGAGCAAGCAAGTTGGATGCACACCCACTAGTTTTCTTTTGTTGAGCATTCATTTATAGTTCTAGTGCATCCATTGAATGGCAATCCCTACTCCTCATGTTGGCATCAATTGATGGGCATCTCCATAGCCCGTTGATTATCCTCGTCTATATGAGACTTTCTCCTTTTTTGTCTTCTCCACACAATCCCCATCATCATATTCTATTCCACCCATAGTGCTATATCCATGGCTCACGCTCATGTATTGCGTGAAGGTTGAAAAAGTTTGAGAGTATTTAAGTATGAAACAATTGCTTGACTTTTCATTGGGGGTATAGAAGTTTGGAACATCTTTGTGTGACGAAAATGAAGCATAGCCTAACTATATGATTTTGTAGGGATGAACTTTCTTTTGCCATGTTATTTTGAGAAGACATGATTACTTTGATTAGTATGCTTGAAGTGTTACTATTTCTTTTATCAATATGAACTTTTATTTTGAATCATTTGGATCTGAACATTCATGCCACAACAAAGAAAATTACATTTATAATTATGCTAGGTAGCATTCCACATCAAAAAATTTCTTTTTATCATTTACCTACTCGAGGACGAGCAGGAATTAAGCTTGGGGATGCTTGATATGTCTCCAATGTATCTATAATTTTTTATTGTTCCATGCTATTATATTACCCCTTTTGGATGTTTATGGGCTTTATTTTACACATTTATATCATTTTTGGGACTAACCTACTAACCGGAGGCCCAGCCTGTATTGCTGTTTTTTTCTTTCCTATTTCAGTATTTCGAAGAAAAGGAATATCAAACGGAGTTCAAACGGAATGAAGCCTTCGGGAGCATGATTTTTGGAACGAACGTGATCCAGAGGACTTGGAGTGCAAGTCAAGAAGCAGCCGAGGCCTCCATGATATAGGAGGGTGCCCCCCTGTAGGGTGCGCCCCTGTCTCGTGGGCCCCTCGGGCGGCCACCGACGTACTTCTTCCTCCTATATAAGCATACGTACCCCGAAAACATCCAGGGAGCCACCGAAACACAATTTCCACCGCCATAACCTTCTGTATCCGCGAGATCCCATCTTGGAGCCTTCTTCGTCGCTCCGCCGGAGGGGGAATCGACGACGGAGGGCTTCTACATCAACACCATAGCCCCTCCGATGAGTTGTGAGTAGTTCACCATAGACCTACGGGTCCATAGTTATTAGCTAGATGGCTTCTTCTCTCTTTTCGGATCTCAATACAATGTTCTCCCCCTCTCTTGTGGAGATCTATTCGATGTAAACTCTTTTTGCAGTGTGTTTGTCGAGATCCGATGAATTGTGGGTTTACGATCAAGTTTATCTATGAATAATATTTGAATCTTCTCTGAATTCTTTTATATATGATTGATTTATCTTTGCAAGTCTCTTCGAATTATCAGTTTGGTTTGGCCTACTAGATTGATCTTTCTTGCAATGGGATAAGTGCTTTGCTTTGGGTTCAATCTTGCAGTGTCCTTACCCAGTGACAGAAAGGGTGCCAGGCACGTATTGTATTGTTGCCATCCAGGATAAAAAGATGGGGTTTATATCATATTGCTTGAGTTTATCCCTCTACATCATGTCATCTTGCTTAAGGGGTTACTCTGTTCTTATGAACTTAATACTCTAGATGCAGGCAGGAGTCGGTCGATGTGTGGAGTAATAGTAGTAGATGCAGGCAGGAGTCGGTCTACTTGTTGCGGATGTGATGCCTATATACATGATCATGCCTAGATAATCTCATAATTATTCGATTTTCTATCGATTGCTCGACAGTAATTTGTTGACCCACCGTAATACTTATGCTATCTTGAGAGAAGCCACTAGTGAAACCTATGGCCCCCGGGTCTATCTCTTATTATATTTGCTTCCAATCTACTTTTATTTGCATCTTTACTTTTTGCATCTATATTATAAAATACCAAAAATATATTTATCTTATCATACTATCTCTATCAGATCTCACTTTCGCAAGTGGCCGTGAAGGGATTGACAACCCCTTTATTGCATTGGTTGCGAGTTCTTTGTTTGTTTGTGTAGGTGCGTGGGACTTTTGAGGAGCCTCCTATTGGATTGATACCTTGGTTCTCAAAAACTGAGGGAAATACTTACGCTACTATTGCTACATCACCCTTTCCTCTTCAAGGAAAACCAACGCAAGCTCAAGATGTAGCAGGGACTGCGGATCATTCCTCGTCACGCACTCTGGTGGGCAAGGCATTCTGCAACAGCTTCTACTGGACCACCGCGCTCAACGATGCTGCAGAGCTGGTGCGCTCATGTGAAGCATGCCAGTTTCATGCCAAGCAAATCCACCAGCCCGCGCAGGGCCTCCAGACAATCCCGCTCACATGGCCATTCGTGGTCTGGGGGCTGGACATCTTGGGGCCATTCCCTCGAGCGCCGGGGGCTACCGGTACCTCTACGTCACCATCGACAAGTTCACCAAGTGGGCGGACGTAGAAGCCGTGCGTACTATCCCAGCTGGATTGGCCGTCAAGTTCATCAAGGGAATCATGAGCCGGTTTGGGGTTCCCAACCGCATCATCACCGACAATGGCTCGCAGTTCAACAACAACCTTTTCAAAACATACTGTGCTAACCGTGGAACGCAGATATGCTACGCCTTAGTGGCACACCCATGGAGCAACGGCCAGACAGAGCGGGCCAATGCAGAAGTCCTGAGGGGCCTCAAGACCAGGACCTTCAAGAAGAAACTCGAAGCCTGCGGTAGGGTCGGGCTCGACGAGCTGCAGTCCATGATATGGTCCATCCGCACCACCGCGACCAAGCCAATGGGAGAGACGCCGTTCTTCCTCGTCTATGGACCAGAAGTGGTTCTCCCTCACGAGGTCAAGCATCACTCCATGCGGGTCCTGGCGTTCGACAAGGCACGCCAGGACGCCACGCGGGGGATGGATCTCGTGCGGGGGGGAGGAACGCCTCCGGCAAGCCTCGCTCCAAGCGGCAAGGTACGAGCAGGCGCTTCGGAGGTACCACTGCCGCAGCACCCGCTCCAGGACATTAGAGGTGGGCGACCTCATCCTGAGGCGGGTGCTCTCTAGGGAGGGGCTGCACAAGCTCTCTCCCATGTGGGAGGGCCCGTTTAGGATTGCCCGTGTCTCCAGGCCTGGTGCCGCACGCCTGGAGATAGAGGACAGGGTCCCCATCCAGATTTCCTGGAACATCGAGCACCTCTAGAAGTTCTACCCCTGAAGAAAGTCTCCAGCCTATGAAGCAAGGCTCCGGCCAGTGAAGGTCTCCACTCGTGACACTCTCACGTAATAATGAGTGGGGCTGTACATGCCCCAGAGTCTCCTGAGAGTCGCCCTGGGGCCTCATGGGGGCTCCCTCCCACGTCTTAGTGCCAGCACTTAGCTCCGCGCTGGTGAGAAGACTAGATTAGGTGCCGGACGCGACTGTTCATTTGCTTTCCAAAGTTGCTTGCAGTTTTTTAGTAACCTTTCAATGGATTTGGTATTTTCGAACCCTGCTTCCTCGAGCTGTTTCCTTCTCCTGAGTTGTTTTTTGGCCTAAGGGCATGAGAGAGGTGGAAATCACCCGTCAATTCCTCTTGTCGCCTTGCACATGGGGCTAGGTAGGTGTGTGTGCGCCTTGGGCCTGCCCTCGGGCGCATGCACCATGCCAAACCCTGGTGCTTCGGCTTCATCCTCGCGAGGAGACCTCGACCAAGCTCACAGGCACCAGCACCCCTCATGTCCGTGCCCCCTGGGCAGCGTGACGCAGTGCATCAAGTCCGAGCTAATCTATGGCTGGGGGCTCGCATAAGGGGGAGTGAGCCGCTCGTCAGTTTTCTCTTCCTTCGAAGGCAGCCCTGCAGCGGCTCCTGAGACCCCAAGGCATCTTCCGGGGTCTGCACCCATGGCCCCTCGAGAAAGGGTGCCTCGTCGAGTACCTGAGACCAGGTTTTCGTGAGGCGGAAAACTACTACACACATACTGTCGTGGAATTGTCACGGCAGATGTCCTAGTGTCAGGACTTAGTCGCGAGGCCAACGCATCTATGTGGTAGCTTGAGAGGGGTTGAGTGGGACGAGAGACGCAGGGCGGATCAACACGCAAGACAAGGGTTTAGATAGCTTCGGGCCCCGGGAAACATCATCCGGTAAGAGCCCTACATGTTGTTTGAGGCTAGGTCTCATCATGCTCATGAGGGAGCCGCCGCATAAGCCGGCTCCCCCTTTGTGTCTAGCCCTAGATATTGTTTCTTGTTACTTGTCCCTCTTTGGGGTACCCTGCCCATCCTTATATAAGTTAGAGGGGCGGGTTACATGTGGAGTCCAAATAGGATTAGGACTAGCCTATCTTCTACTACAAGCCGGGTACAAGTCCGGGTCCTGATTCCTTGTAAGGGAGATATCCCTCACGCCTTTCCTCTTAAGCCGGCCTACCATAACGTAAGCCGGCCTTCTGGACCTTGAGTCTCCTGGGCCCCCGGGTCTTGTCGCTCCTCTGATCCGCTTGCCCCATAAGCTGCCAGGATTGGGCGGGTCACTTAGTGTGTCGTCCAGTCAGGGCGGGTCATTAGTGAGTCGCCAAGTCAGGCTGGGTTATACTTCTGGCCGGGTTACACTGCGGGTATATCCCCGACACATACCAAGATAACCTTTCCTACCTTAGCTTACTCGGATCGCAAACGTTACAACACAGCATCAAGATAGCAAGCGTAGCATAAATAGCATAACTACCATAGTTCATTACATGCCCTCGTAGGGTACATCTCCTTTTTTCAAATTATAGGAGAAATGAAAGGCTAAACAAAAAGAGCTCGATGGCGTACGAGCTCGGCACCAGCGCCGCATCCTCAAGCAGCGCCTCAAGGTGGCCCGGCGCTTCACCAATTCTCCCATAGGCGACCCGGGGCCGCAGGACTTGAGTCCAAGTTCGCCAGCCCCCAGCCTCACGCTGGGCTCCTCTCCAGCTTCACTTGAGCGCCGCGGCGGGAAGAACCACCGACGTCCTCGACCCGGGCATGACGACACGGAGGCTGGTCGTAGCCGCCACTGCTCGAGCTCTCATCCGAGGAAGAGCTGCCGTCACGGGAGGACGAGCGCACATTGCCAAGACCAAGCTCGCCTTTGCCACCATCGCCGTCGCTGCCATCCTCCGGGCAGCACCCCACGCGGCCGCCGTCCTCCCTGAACACCCCCACATAGAGGGTCACCATGCCGTCTTACTTGAAGTGGAGGGTACACCTACAGCCAGAGACCATCAAGCCCCGAGGAAGGAAGTTCACCGGAGAAGAAACGCGAAAGCCGGAGCGAGGTGCCGGCCGGGCTCTCCGACCACACCACGAATTAAGGGAGCATGTCCAACAAAGAGAAGCGCGACCGAGGCGGGCGCACGATCATGGTGCGCCTCCCTTCATCATGGGGGTTGCACCGAAGCTCGAGGCCCATACCGCGAGAAGAGGTACCATCGCGGACACCAAGAGGAGTGCTGGCTCTGGGGGGCGCACTCCCGCGCCCCCTATGAGCCGTTGTGGGAACCGCGGGATGCTTGCGGGGGTAACCGCGACCTCTCTTGGAGGCGGAGTGGCAGGCCCCTCCTTGGAAGCTTTCCCCTTCTCGGCCGCTGAAAACCTCCTCGGCGATGCCATGGGCGCAAGGTGGAGAAGAGAAGAAGTAGGCGGAAGCAAGACAAAGGAGAGATGGGTGAGGGGTTCTGCCTCTCCCTCACATTTATAGTCGAGAGGCATCAACCGTCGGCCTCCACGACCTCGCGCCATCATGACCTTCTGCATGTCGCATCGTCCCGTCAAGTCTAACGGTTGTTGAGGCAGGGTGGGGAAGCGGAGTCGCCCATCTTCCATCAATCGCCACGCGTCATCAAGGCCGCAGGCGGTTAGGGCCCGCGGCGCTCCGCACTTGCCCTTTGGCTTCGCCCGGAAGCCAAGTCCGAGCGTGCCTTGGGCCTGGGGGGCTACTGTCGGCGTCTTGGATATGGGGGTATCTAGCCCTGCATGCCTGCGGCCCACCATGTGGCTCCATCGATGGCCTGGTACGACCCAGCTTTAGCATCAACAACTCGAGACCCTCGCGAGGGGCCAAGCCTCGTGAGGCGGACGACGCCAAGACCCCCGAGGGGATCGGCATCCTCAGGCTAGCTCCCGAGGGGCGGAGAGTTCTATGCAAGGTTTACCTCACGAGGCTCAGCTGTTGTAAGCCATGACGACCAAGGCCAGGCGGCCGCCAGGCAGGCGCAGAGTGCAGGTTTCCTCTTTGGTGCAAAGGAGGCAAGCCACAGGCACGGAGTCCCGAGGAATCAACCAAAGGTTTCCATTCTAGTGCAACGAGACCAAGACCGCTAGGACGGCAGGATGGAGGTCATCGACGAGCCCACCGCAGCATCACGACCAGAGGCTTTTCGCATGTGAAGACTACTTTTGTCAGGATAAGCTGTACTACTTGTCCCCTGTCAAATTCGGCTGTTGTGGGATCCCTTCCCGTCAACATTTGTGAAGAGGACCAAGGCCACTATAAATAGGACTAGCCACCACCATAGAGGCAAGACAAGTCGAACTAACTCACACCACACCAGCTCCCTTGAGCTCAATAACACCTCACCTCCTAAGGCCGGTTCATCCACTATACTAGTTCATCCTCAGCCCTCCGAGGCAATCCACCAAAATGCTGGAGTAGGGTATTACACCGCAAGGTGCCCGATCCAGGATAAACTGATGTGTCTCTTTGTCTCTTTGAGCTTGTCGCGCTAGGCTTAGGAGTATCACGAGTAGGTAGGCTGGTAGATTGAGATCTCCACACGCACCCCAGGGTTCGAACTTCTCAAGGGTTTGCGGAACCTGTAATCCGGTAGAACTTATCTGAAATACACTAGGTAGAAGTATTAGTCCAACAAGAGATATGTTGTCATGAATTACCAAAATCACCCAAGGAGCACTTGTGCTTTCAGTCTCCCCCTTTTTTGTAATTGATGACAACATACATCAAAGCTTTTGATAAAGATATAAGGAAATAGAAAGTAAAGCTTTGGAAAGACATGCAACATGCATTGGCTCCCCCTACATGTATGCAATCATGTGATGATAGATCATAAGAGTATGAGAATGCATAAACATGTCAGAGAAAGCAATGAGTTACATGTGTCTTGGCTATATGCATCAGAGCAAATGATATAGATATTGGAAATATACTTTCATGTTTATGTATTTCCCTCGTAAAAAATGTACCACAGCAAGAGATCTTCATGCACATGAGTGTGATGCATATACTTACCTTGTGGTCTTGAGCTATCTTTGAAGAAAATGTACCTGGGTAAACAAGGTTAGATAACACAAGAACATCTACTAGAGACAGCAAGAACTAAAGAACACAAGAATACCAAGACTGGGATGACATGTAGAGTGTGAGTACTAGGTACGCTATTTGGTTATTGACATGTCCCCAAGAATAAAGATATGCAATGAGTTCGAATGATTTTCTTCCCTTAGATGTCTTTCTCCCCCTAAATCTGACATGGGATAATGGGAGAAGCTAGGGTAGTAGAAAATCAGAGCAAACAAGAAAAACAGAGCAAGATAAAGTCATAACATATACTATCATGTCTTTCCCCTCTTGAAGACATGAGACAACTTTCCTCTTAAGGATAGGAGCATTAGGAGAAGCTTCTATGAGTGCATTCTCTCTTATGTGATAATCTTTGATGTGCTGTCTCTTACCCTTTGACACTAATTTCCAAGAAGGAATCTCTGGAGCATGAGTCAAGTAGGTTTGGTCCTCGAGTCACATTACAAAGCCACGTGTAATATAGGATGATGATAGAGGACAAGTTACAAAGAGTGGAGCTGGGACAAATATACAGAATGCAATTGACATAGATTTTGTCTCAGGACTGAAATTGGTAGCACCGAGTGGTTGCAATTGGTGGCACCGAGTTGATTCGGTTCAGCCGAAGAAATCAATTCGGTGAGACTGAGTTCAACCCAAAGAGTAAATTCTTGTCACCTCGGCTCACTAGGCAAATAGGATCTCACAAGGATATGCAAGTAATTAACTGGAGGATTTGCAATGAATTGGATGCAGGGAAATACAGAAAATAACAGAGAAAAGAAAAGACATCTAGATGAAGTTTTTTTGAAAGGGGGACTAGCATGCATGAGACAAATGCAAGAGCACAAATAAACAACAAAGAACTTCATATAGAATTGGTTGGAGACAAAGTCACCTATGTTAGAGTATATTGACTTAGGAGTCAAGTGAAGACACTTGATCATAGGTCATACTCATTGTTTAAGCTCAACATGGGGTTGCCATTTTTCGTTTAAGCATTTTGATGTATTCTCATCTTGTTGACCCATGTCTTGGGGTTAAGCTTCTCTAAGATGGAATGACATAGCTTGGGTGGTGGTGATGAACTTGGTCATGTAGTTGAACTTGTGTAGGGTGCTCAAGTTGATGTAGATCATCAATAAATGAGAGCACCACTTGTAGTTGAGGTTCATCTTCCAACATGGGTTAGTCTTGCTAGGAAGAGCACTTGTGTATCCAAAGTGACAATCATGAAATCTGATACCAATTGATATTTGATATAAGGTATTTGTCAAAGCATATATTGAAAGGATTCATGCTTCCTTGTCTTCAACCACCATATTGTAGAGACTTGGATATGTAGAGATTGCTTAGAATGTGATTGAGTTCCAATCTCATAGAGTTGGGCTTATCCAAGTACCTACAAGGGTTAGATAGCATGCAAGAGTACAAGAGTATCCAAGACATATGATCATCATCATATGAGAATGGTCAAGGATTAGTCATAGTTAGGCTTATGCCTTGCATGCATCCACATGGAGTTTCTACTCCAAATTTGAGGCATCAATGATGTTCAATTCACCTCTCAACCAGCAAAACACTTTCTCATCAAGTGGTTTAGTGAATATGTCCGTCAATTGGTTGTTGGTACGAACATGCTTAAGTTTGATATTTCCCTTAGCAACATGATCTCAAATGAAATCATGACGAACTTCAAAATGCTTAGTTCGAGAATGTTGCACAGGATTATGAGTAATCTTAATAGCACTCTCATTGTCTCAAAGCAATGGAACATGTTTCACATATGTCCCATAATCTTTAAGAGTTTGGGTCATCCAAAGTAATTGAGCACAACATGAACCAGCGGCGATGTATTCCGCTTCGGTGGTGGATAAGGATACCGAGTTTTGTTTCTTGGAGGATCAAGACACAAGAGATCTACCAAGAAATTGACAAGTACCCGAAGTGGACTTTCTATCAACCTTGTCACCGGCATAGTCCGAGTCAGAGTAGCCAAAAAGATCGAAAGAAGACCTCTTAGGATACCAAATGCCAAAATTTGGTGTATGAATTAAGTACCTCACTATCCTTTTCATAGCCTTAAGATGACACCCTTTGGGGGCCGCTTGATATCGTGCACACATGCACACACTTAGCATGATATCGGGACGGGAGGCCCATAGATATAACAACGAACCAATCATAAAGCGGTAAACCTTTTGGTCAACCGGTTCGCCATCCTTTGTTAAGTCAAGATGTCCACTAGTAGGCATGGGGGTATTCATACCTTTGCATTCTTGCATGTTGAACTTCTTAAATAAGTCCTTAGTATACTTCGTTTGAGTGATAAAGGTTCCCTCCTTAGTTTGCTTGATTTGCAAACTGAGAAAGAACTTGAGTTCACTCATCATAGACATCTCAAACTTCTCCGGCATAAGCTTTCCAAACTTCTCACTAAAATGAGGGTTAGTTGATCCAAATATGATATCATCAACATAAATTTGGCACACAAATAATTCTCCATCAACCCTTTTAGTAAAGAGTGTAGAATCAATTTTACCAATTTCAAATCCTTTATGAAGAAGAAACTTATTCAAGCATTTATACCAAGCTCTAGGAGCTTGCTTAAGACCATAAAGAGCTTTGTGAAGTCTATAAACATGGTTGGGTTTCTTAGGATTGACAAAGCTGGGAGCTTGTTTAACATAAACTTCCTCCTCAATTTCACAATTAAGAAAAGCACTTTTGATGTCCATTTGATATAAGGTAATATCATGATGATTGGCATAAGCAAGTAAGATGCGAATGGACTCGAGTCTAGCAACGGGGGCATAAGTGTCACCATAGTCCATACCTTCGACTTGAGTGTAGCCTTAAGCAACGAGACAAGCCTTGTTGCGTACAACTTGTCCATCTTCATCTTGCTTGTTTTGAAACACCCATTTGGTCCCAATGACATTGTGCTTCTCATCGGGCGTCTCAACCAACGTCCACACTTGGTTCCTCTCAAAGTTGTGTAGCTCTTCGTGCATGGCATTTATCCAATCCGGGTATTCTAATGCTTCTTCAACCTTCATAGGTTCAATGCTAGAAATGAATGAGTAATGTTCATGAAAGTTAGCCAAACAAGTTTTAGAGCGAGTAATTCTCCCGGTTTGAATGTCATCAAAGATTTGTTCGACGGGATGATCTCTTGAGACTCTTTCTCAAACTCATGATAGCTTTTGTTTGGGTCGGGGTGGAACATCCTCTTCATTGTCTTGTTCTTCTTCTTGTCTTTCTTCGTTGTTATTGGCATGGTTGTTCTCCCGAGGAGGTGGAGAAGGAGGTCGTCGAGGTTCATCTTGTTGTACATCCTTGTTCTCATTGTCATGACGTGTCCCACTTGTGGATGCCTCCAAGTCAACTCATGGTTCACCTTGGTGTGAGGTTGAGGCTTCCACTTGGACAGACGAGGTACTCTCCTTCACCTGCGTTGGGCGAATCTTGCCGATAGAAAAGTCTTGGATTGCTTCTGAAGGATCTTTGTCACCTACATTAATTGGCAATTGCTCTACTTGCAAGCCGTTAGATTCATCAAACTTCACATCTACCATCTCTTCAACCTTTCGGGTGAAATTGTTGTAGACATGGTAAGTGTGAGAGTTTGAGCCATAACCAAGTAGGAAACCTTCATGAGACCTAGGATCAAATTTAGAATGACGATGCTTGTCAAGAATGTAACACTTTGAGCCGAATACCCAAAAGTATCCAACTTGGGGTTTGTTACCGGTGAGGAGCTCATATGCCGTCTTGCCGAGTAACTTGTGAAGATATAGACGATTCGTTGCTTGACAAGTTGTCTCAACCTCTTCTGCCCAAGAGTGTTTTGGCATCTTGTACTCATCAAGCATCATTCTCGCCATTTTGATGAGTGTCCGGTTCTTCCTCTCAACAACTCCATTTTGTTGAGGTGTGTACGTAGCCGAGTACTCGTGTGAGATAACTTCTTCATCAAGAAAGGTGTCCACATTGGCGTTCTTGAACTCCATTCCGTTGTTGTTGCGAATCTTCTTTATCCTCACTTCAAATTAATTTTGGGCCTTCCTAGCGAAGCTTTTGAAGATCTTTTGAACCTGCGATTTATCATCAAGAAAGAACACCCACGTAAATCTTGAAAACTCATCAACGATGACTAGTCCAAACGAGTTACCACCGAGACTTTTGTAAGCATTGGGACCTAAAAGATCCATGTGAAGTAGCTCGAGCAGTCTTCTCGTGGTCATGATGTTCTTCACGGGGTGGCTTCCTCAAACCTGTTTTCCTGCTTGGCAAGCACTGCAAAGTCTATCCTTATCAAATATGACATCTTTAACACCAAGGATATGATCACCTTTAATAAGCTTGTCAAGGTTTTGCATGCCCACATGACCTAACCGTCTATGCCACAACCGGCCTTTGGAAGATTTAGCAATTAAGCAAGTTCTAGGTTGAGCCTTTTTAGTGAAATCAACAATGTATAGATCACCTATACGTATGCCGGTAAATACCATTTTATGATTATCTCTGTGAAACACTTGGCAATTTACTTCAGTAAATAGGACATTGAAACCAAAGTCAGCTAGTCTAGATACAGAAAGTAGATTATAGCCAAGAGATTCAATGAGCATAACATTTTTGTATGGAGCTGTCATGTGAGATGGCCACCTTACCGAGGCCAACCACCTTACCCTTTGAGTTATCACTGAAAGTGACATACTTTCGAGGGCCGTCGTTTTCAGCAAGCTCACGAAACATATCTTTATCTCCAGTCATGTGATCGGTACATCCACTATCAAGGACACGTTCCTTTCCTCCAGCCATGTAGCCGCGAAGGTTAGCCATAAGACCAAACTATCTCATAGATCAGTGTAATTATCATCATCCTCATCATAGTATCCATGTTCAACATCATCTTGCAAATGATCATTTCCAAGAGAGAGTGATTCATTAGATATATGATTTTGACAATGTTCATCCCTATGAATTCTAATGGCTTCGGAAATAATATTGCTAATGATTCCAACATCTCCTTTGGCATGCATAAGATTGGTAACCTCAAATAAACAATCTCCAAACTTAGGATCACTGGGATTCATCTTATTCAAAGCAATAGATTTATGAAGAATCTCATCTAAGTTTTTCAAGGAATAGTCTAGAAATTGTTCCTCAAGGAATCTCCATATAGTATAAGCACAATCAAGAGTTGGCAAGTGACCAATCAAATTCTAGGCAAACCTCTAGTGATAAGATTAATAGTTCTAAGATTGTGAATCATGTCAAGAGACTCATCATTGGTAGGATGCAAAGGATCAACAAGGGGTTCACAAGGAGTAGTAATGTACTTGTTCAAATGACATTCATGAAAAATTCTAAGCATCTCATTTTTCCACTCACTAAAGAACTCTCCATCAAGCATAGGCACTCTACATCCAAGACTCCCCAACATAGACTCATCCGTCTTCCTCCAATGGTGATTAAACCAAAGCAATTGAGACCAAATCTCTGATACCAATTGAAAGGATCGAGAAGAGGTGTCTAGAAGGGGGGATTAGACCCTCAACAAACAAAGTTGGCAGTTTTTAAGTTTTTCAAGTTGAGGTGGTAGATTAACACAATTTCAAGCATACACAATACAATTCAAGAAAGAATGCAAAGAGTATATGAGCAGCGGAAAGTAAAGCATGCAACTTGCGAGAAAGTAAAGGGATGGGATTGGAGTATGCAAACAAAATTGGAGACATGTATATTTTTGGCGTGGTTCCGATAGGTGGTGCTATCGTACATCCACATTGATGGAGACTTCAACCCACGAAGGGTCACGGTTGCATGAGTCCACGGAAGGCTCCACCCACGAGGGGTCCACGAAGAAGCAACCGTGTCTATCCCACCATGGCCATCGCCCATGAAGGACTTGCCTCACTAGGGTAGATCTTCACGAAGTAGGTGATCTCCTTGCCCTTAAAAACTCCTTGGTTCAACTCCACAATCTTGATGGAGGCTCCCAAGTGACACCTAACCAATCTAGGAGACACCACTCTCCAAAAGGTAATAGATGGTGTGCTAATGATGAACGCCTTGCTCTTGTGCTTCAAATGATAGTTTCCCAACACGCAACTCTCTCTCATAGATTTGGCTATGGTGGAAAAATGATTTGAGTGGAAAGCAACTTGGGGAAGGCTAGAGATCAAGATTCTTGTGGTAGGATTTGAATATCTTGGTCTCAACACATGAGTAGGTGGTTCTCTCTCAGAAAATGAGTGGTGGAAGTGTAGGTATGTTCATATGGCTCTCCTCACAAATGAAGAATGGGTGGAGGTGTATATATAGCCTCCACACAAAATCTAACCGTTACACATAGATTCCCAAACTCGGTGGCACCAAATCATAAAACTCGGTCAGACTGATCCAGGTAAAAATATGAATGTTAGAGTTTTCGATGGGACCGATTTGGTCAACTCGGTGGGACCGATGTGCATGGGTTAGGGTAAAACCTCAATTCGGTTTGACCGATTACTCAAACTCGGTGGGACCGATTTTGGTAATAACCAAACAGAGGATTGGTCAAGCAAACTCGGTGGGACCAACTGAAGAAACTCGGTTAGACCAAAAATGTTACAATAGATCACAGAGAATTTGCAAGCCCATCTCGATGAGACCGAGATCCCATCGGTGAGACCGAAGTGACTAGGGTTTGGCAGTGGCTTGATTAGATGAAACTAGGTGGCGCCGAATAGATCAAATCGGTGGGACCGAATTTGACTTTTAGGTTTAGGACATATGTGGAAATGAGAAAGTGGTTGAGGGTTTTGGAGCATATCACTAAGCACCTTGAGCAAGCAAGCCATTAAGCAACACCTCGTCCCCTTTTAATAGTATTGGCTTTCCTATGGACTCAATGTGATCTTGGGTCACTAAAATGGAAAATGTAGTCTTGAGCTTCTGCCAATATTTGTCCTTAGCATCTTGAAGGGGTTCCACATCCTCTTGTCCATGTCCATGCCAGTCCAATGCTGAACTTATCTAAAATACACTAGGTAGAAGTATTAGTCCAACAAGAGATATGTTGTCATGAATTACCAAAATCACCCATGGAGCAGTTGTGCTTTCATGCGTGCATCGGCGGGGTCGTCTTCCTATTCTTGGAGGTCCCCGCAGCGTCCGTAGGCAGCATGGGTCCGTCCTTGGATGCGACGGCGCGCGGATCCTCGTCGCCGCTGCGGACGACGCCGCTCGCCTGGATTCTGGTACCAGAATGGCGTGGATGGCATTGATCTCCTCCGCCATCAGCGCCCGCCCCGTCGCTAATTCGCGCTGGCACAGGCAGACCAGCTCCAGACGAACCGATCATTGTGATCGTCTTCTTCTTCGGAGCCATGGTGATGAAGAAACTGACACACTAACTACTAGACCAGATTTGCACAACCTCGTCCCCCTACCTGGTGCACCAAATATGTCGGGGAAACGACACCAATGGGATCACGAGGATCCCTTCTACGGTTGGTGGGGAGAGAGTTGCACAAAGAGCAGGTCTGGTGATCAGCATAAGGGATTTTTACCCAGGTTCGGGCCGCTGAGGAGCGCAAAACTCTAGTCTTGCTTTGGGTGTATATTTAGTGTTCTTGAGTTCTTAGACTAGCTTCTATGCATGCCCATTCCAAAAAGTATGAATCCTTCTCCAGTATGCCTCGGGCCTCCTTTTATATGTCAAAGGGGTCGCCAGAGTGGCACACAGGAGGTGTAAAGTAGCTACAGTATACAAGCTTATCGCTGGCATCATAGGACAAACACATTAAATGCGCTGGTTACGTGCCCTCCAACTTTATCGGGGACGGTAATATAACCCGTCCCATCCGTTGCCGCCTCATCCTGCCTTGACACGCATCCAGGCTGACGAGGCAAGCAGTGCGAGGCTGGCTGGCTAGCCGCTATGCTGGCACGGTGGCGGGGCCTTCACGAAGATCTGCATGCCACCAGGCAGGTGCTTGCTTAGTTGGCAGGCTGGTCGCTGCGCTGGAATGGCTGTGAGGTGGCGAAACCTTGTCGGGCACGGGCCTGGTTGTGGCCCCACAATTGTCCCCGGCAAGGGCCTTGCCGGGGGGTCTTTGTCTTCTGGTCTTCACGTAGACCCGCAAGCCACCGATCTTCACAAAGACCTGCATGCTACTACGCACGCGTCCTCGAGTCTTGGCCTTGACGTTGTCGATGGTGTCAGAGCCCTCAGCCTCGAGGGTGGTGGCCTCGCTGGTGCTTCACAGGTCACCCCGGCAAGGCTCTCGCTGGGGCTACATAGGCTGCCTCGGCAAGAGTGTCGCCAGGGGAGGTCTAGCTTGTCTTCTACTCTTTATTCACTGGCTTGAATGCTTGTCTTGGTAGTCTTGTATTTTGTCTCCTACTGCCCCGCCAAGCCTTGCCGCACGTGTGGCTACAACTGCCCGTGCACAAGTAAGGGCTACAGAAAGGCCCAAGCATATGTACACCGACAGTAAGTGTAGGTCATTTTAGAGCTATCCTAGTTAAAAATCGGTCATTTTGGAGCTAAGTAAGGTTATTATGTCATTTACAAGGAAAATAAGCGAAGTATATGAAAGTTTGGAGTTAAACCAAGGTTATTATGCCATTTTTTTTACCTAAGTAAGCTAATTATGGCATAAATGAACTAGCTAAGCTAAGTATCAGTCATTATTGACCTATCCTAGGTAGTTATGCCATTTTTAGCTAACTAAGCATACTATGTCATTTTGGAGGAAAAATGCTAAGTATAGGTCATTTTATAGTTATCCTAGGTAAAATAGGTCATTTTGGAGCTAAGTAAGGTTATTATGTCATTTTCGAGGAAAATAAGCTAAGTATAGGTCATTTTGGAGCTAAGTAGGTCATTTCTTAAGCTAAGTATGCATTTGTTAAGCAAAACACTTGGGAAAACTTACCATTATCATAGAGGTGAAGGACCGAGCGCGCTAGTGGCAGACGGAGAAGGACCCGTCGATGCTTGTCGGGAGGCATGCTGCACCAAACACTACAAAAAAATACACTTCCGTGATGATACGTGTTTTTCACAGTAGGTCGCGTTTTTTGTCATGCATGTACATCCATGACAAATTTATGACAGAATCAAGATAGTCATACCTGTGCTGTCGTAGAAGTGTTCCATGACATTACCAAAATTATCATCACGGAAGTGTCCACTTCCATGACGATAAATCGCGCGTCACAAAGTGCTTTCGTCAAGGGTGACCAACACGTGGCATCCACCGTAACGGAACACCGTTAAGCTATCGGGTCAGGTTTTGGATCCGATAACCCGTTAACAGCCCCGACCAATGGGGATTTTCTACGTGTAAAATCATCATTGGCTGGAGGAGACACGTGTCAGGTCCGCATTGGCACAGGTGTCACTCATCCAATGGGCGAGACGCGCCTATGATATGTTGACACGTGGACTGGCCTATCAAGTTAAAATGGGCCGGCCCAACTAAAGGCCCACAAGATTTTGTGGACCATAATGGGCCGGCCCAGCTAAAGGCCCATGAGATTTTGCGGACCATAATGGGCTGGCCCAGCTGAAGGCCCACAAGATTTTGCGGGCCATAATGGGCTGGCCCAGGTAAAGGCCCACAAGATTCTTGCGGATCATAATGGGCCGGCCTAGCTAAAGGCCCATGAGATTTCACCGACATTAATGGGCCGACCCAGCTGTAGGTCCACAAGATTTTGAGGACCCTAGTAGGCCGGCCCATTAACTGGCTGCCATGTTTTGGGCCAAATGTCGGCCCATATTTGATCCGGTCCATTAATGGCCTGCCATATTCCGGGCCTAATAATGGCCCATATGAGATCAGGCCCATTAAAAGCCTACCACGTTCTCGGCCAAATTACGGCCCAGATTAGGTCCGCCCCTTTAAGAGGCTTTGGGCTCAATTATGGCCCGTCAACTGGACGCTATGCTTTTGGGCCCACTTGCTAAAGGCCCATTTAGTAATTCGGCCTGATATTAGTTTCTGCCTGTTAAGGGCCCATTTAACATTTCAGCCCTACATTAATTTCGGCTTGTTAAAAGCCCGTCATATAGTTGGGCCTTACTACAGCCCGGTTTGCATCTGTCCTGCTCGCAGCCGATATCTGATTGGGCCAAATAAGGACCGAGACAATTTTGTCCTGTTAAAAGCCTGTGATTTGATTCGCACAATCATTGGCCGGGGTCCATTTCGGGCTGCTGCCGGCCCGTGAGCTGTTCGGCACGTTTCAGGCCCAACCTACATCGTGATTGCATGACAGCCCAATTATGTACCGTAATTTTATGGTTTGGCCGGTTTACTACGAAGACAAGATATATATACAATAAAATAACTGCATCATCATGAATAAGAAAAAACCTAGACTATATAATAAAGAAATTACGGCATATTACATCCACTGGGCATCAAAGTTCGCCACTATGATAATAAAGCACAAGCAGACAGCAAATTACATACACTGGGCATCAAAGATCGCCACCAGTGCAAATAAACACGCCGTCAAAATAATATACAAAACCGACAGCACTTCAATAGAGTTCAAGAAAGGTTAGCCCTGCTGGGGAGCTGCAGCGCAAGCAGCTGAGCAAGATGATGAGACTATGCTTGTTCAACACTTATATCTTCCTCACTCTGAAAGATAAACAAGCAGACAGATGACAGGTTTTTCACATAAAAGTATCAATGCTGACAATTCATCACATTTCTTACTAACGAATAAAGTGACACAGTTTAAAATTGCATTAACACAATATGGTATTGTTCAGGTCAAGAGATGGCAGGAAATGACATTGTGAAGGAGTTGGCAGCTTCACGACACCACTGGATTACAGATCAAGAACTCATAAGTATCAATGGTTAGTGTGCTGTCAATTTATCCCATTTCAGATTGGCAAATAAAGAGATGGTTTAAATAATAGTAGAATGATATGACATTGTTCGTAGTTAAGACACTGCAGAATATGACATTGTGCTGTAGTGGGTAAGTTCACCACACCACTAGATTACGGATGAAGAACAGAAGCATACATGCAGTGCAAAATAAGATCACTTGCTCTGTATAGTTTAATTTACATGGTATGAAGAAGGAACTTGGTTGTACAACTGAAAACTTAAATTGAGAAGGACAAACTTTTGTTTATGAACTACTTAATAAACTTTAAACATGCAATTGATGCAAACACCAAAAATAAACAGCTGTTGCAGTCATGCCTAACCAAATATATACAACAAAGGTTGAAGGCTTGAGAAGGACAAACTTACATTATTGGTGAAGATAGGCTCTATAAAGGCCTTGTCCATGCTGATGGGGGGGGGGCAATTCAAGAAGTTTACCACAAAATCTTTTTCATAAGCATTGCCATTATTCTACATTTTGTTAAGAGTAAATATAGATGTGATAATATACGGAAAAAAATGGAGAATATTTAAGATAAGATGAAGAGTGATTCTACATAACCAAGTAGCTATAAATGTAAGTGCAGCGATACAGGCAAAAGGTACAGTCAAGAGCAATGCAAAGCTAAACTTCTTCAGTACCAACCTTATGGTAAGAGTAAATATAGATAGAAAATGGAGGGCAAAGGAAAATAAGCTGCAGAGTGATGGTACATGAACAACTACATGTCATTATAAGTACACTGATAAAGGACAGCATGTACTTACAAGAACAATGCAGAGCTAAAAAAATAATTGGCATATATTCTACACTAATGTAACCATTCATACAGATCAGATAATTTGGAGCGAACAATTGATAAGCCAGCTATCATGCATACTGCTGTCTGTAGGACCTTGAGAAGAGGTGTCTAGAGGGGGGGGGTGATTAGACACTAAGTATCAAAGTTGCAGTTTTTAACTTCTTTAAGTTTAAGTGGAGTTTAGGCACAAGTTTAACATTCACAATACTTAACAAGCAATGATGCAAAGAGTATATGAGCAGCGGAAAGTAAAGCATGCAACTTGCAAGAATGTAAAGGGAAGGGTTTTGGAGGATTCAAACGCAATTGGAGACACGGATGTTTTTATCGTGGTTCCGATAGGTGGTGCTATCGTACATCCATATTGATGGAGACTTCAACCCACGAAGGGTAACGGTTGCGCGAGTCCACGGAGGGCTCCACCCACGAAGGGTCCACGAAGAAGCAACCTTGTCTATCCCACCATGGTCGTCACCCACGAATGACTTGCCTCACTAGCGGTAGATCTTCACGAAGTAGGCGATCCCCTTGCCCTTACAAACTCCTTGGTTCAACTCCACAATCTTGTCGGAGGCTCCCAAGTGACACCTAGCCAATCTAGGAGACACCACTCTCCAAGAAGTAACAAATGGTGTGTTGGTGATGAACTCCTTGCTCTTGTGCTTCAAACGATAGTCTCCCGAACACTCAACTCTCTCTCATAGGATTTGGATCTGGTGGAAAGAAGATTTGAGTGGAAAGCAATTTGGGGAAGGCTAGAGATCAAGATTCATATGGTAGGAATGGAATATCTTTGCCTCAACACATGAGTAGGGGGTTCTCTCTTAGAACTGGTAAGTTGGAAGTGTAGGTTTGTTCTGATGGCTCTCTCCACGAATGAAGAGGGGGTGGAGGGGTATATATAGCCTCCACACAAAATCTAACCGTTACACACAATTTACCAAACTCGGTGGGACCGAATCAACAAACTCGGTCGGACAGATTTAGTAAATCTAGTGACCGTTAGGGTTTTCGGTGGGACCGACATGCAACTCGGTAGGACCGATATCGTTAGGGTTAGGGCATAATGTAATCTCGGTGAGACTGATTACACAAACTCGGTGTGACCGATGTTGGTAATTAGCTAACCAGAGAGTTGGTCAGGCAAACTCGGTGGGACCAATTACTCAAACTCGGTGGGACCGATTTTGGTAATAAGTTAACCAGAGAGTTTGCATTGTAATCTCGGTAGTACCAATTGCTCAAACTCGGTGAAATCGATTTTGGTAATGGACATACACAGAGAGATTACAATCCCATCTCGGTGAGACCGAGATCCCTATCGGTGAGACCGATTTGTCTAGGGTTTGTGGCAGTGGCTAAGACATCTGAACTCGGTGGCGCCGGATAAAGAATCGGTGGGGCCGAGTTTGACTTTAGGTTTAGGTCATATGTGTGGAAGTGGGAAAGTAGTTGAGGGTTCTGGAGCATATCACTAAGCAGTGTGGAGCAAGAAACTCATTAAGCAGCACCTCATCCCTTCTTGATAGTATTGGCTTTTTCTATAGACTCAATGTGATCCTGGATCACTAAAATATAAAATGAAGAGTCTTGAGCTTGAAGCTTGAGCCAATCCTTTGTCCTTAGCATCTTGAAGGAGTTCCCACATCCTTTAGTCCATGCCACTCCATTGTTGAACTTACCTGAAACATACTAGATAAAAGTGTTAGTCCAAAGAGATATGTTGACATTAATTACCAAAACCACCTAGGGAGCACTTGTGCTTTCAATCTCCCCCTTTTTGGTAATTGATGACAACATACACCAAAGCTTTAGATAAAGATATAAAGAATAGCAAGTAAAGCTTTGGAAAGACATGTAACAAGCATAGGCTCCCCCTACATGTATGCAATCATGTGAATATGGAATATAGAAGCATGTGAGAGCATAACGATGATAGAGCAGGCAATGTGTTACATGTATCTTGGCCATATGCATCAGAGCAAAGAATATTAAAGAAAATACCTTCATGCCCATGAGTCCTTCTTGCAAACAGTATGTACATCAGCAAGAATTCCTCATAGACATGATTGTGATGCATATACTTACCTTGTAGTCTTGAGTTGGCTTAGGATGGAATGAACCTGTGTTAACAAGGTTAGATAACACAGGTACATCTACTAGCCAGAGCAAACAGATGAAACCAAAAGAATACCAAGACTGGGATGACATGTAGAGACTGAGTACTAAGTACCAAATTGGATTAGACATATCCCCAAGAGTAAAGATGCAATGAATTTAAATGATTTCTTTCCCTTAGATGTCTTGATCCCCCTGAATCTAACATGGGATACTGGGAGAAGATAGGGAACAGAAAATCAGAGCTGAAGGATATAATTGAACAGAGCTAATGCAAATAAGCACATATGAATATGTCTTTCCCCTCAAGAAGACATGTGGCATCTCTCCTCTTGAACACCAAGCATCTGGGATCCTTGAGAAATACTTTCTACTTGAGTATTCTCTCCCCCTGGAGATCTCTTTCTCCCCCTGTGGAAGTAATACTTTCTCCCTTTTGGAAGTGATAAGCTTTGATGTGATCTCTCTCTCCCCCTTTGACATTAATTTCCAAGAAGGGTTTGATCCTTGAGTCACAGCACAAAACATTTATATAAATGTGATGATTGTACAGGACAAGATTCATTGAGTGGAGCTAGATCTGAAGAAACACAAAATACGTGGCAAACTGTTTTTCCTGTTGTGAAATCGGTGGCACCGAGTGGTATGCTTCGGTTGTACGGAAAGTATTCGGTTGGACCGAAAACAACAAATCGGTGAAACCGAGTTCATCGCAGAGAAAACACTTGTCACCTCAGCTCACTAGACTAGTAAGATCTCACAAAGATTTGCAAGGAATTTACTGAATGATATGCAATGAATTGGATGCAGAAAATGCTAAGCAAATAGAAAGAAATCTAGATGAAGTTTTTTTTGAAAGGGGAAACAAATATGCATGAGACAAATGCAAAAACACAGAAAAGAACACAATAGAACTTCATCTAGAGATGGTTGGCGACAAAGTCACCTATGTTAGAGTATATTGACTTAGGAGTCAAGTGAGATCACTTGATCATAGGTCATACTCATCGTTTAAGCTCAAAAAGGGGTTGCCATTTTCCGTTTAAGCATCTTGATGTGTTCACATCTTGTCGAGTTGCCTTAGCTCATGACTTGGAGTAAAGCTTCTCTAAGATGGAATAACATACCTTGGTTGGTGGTGTTGAACATGTAGTTGAACTTGTGTGGGTTGCTCAAGGTTGATGTAGCTCATCTAGAATTGGGAGCACCACTTGGAATTTGAGTCCATCTACCTACATGGGTTAGTTCTTGCAAGGAAGAGCACTTGTATATCCAAAAATGACAATCATGAAGCTCAACATAGAATTTGTCAAAGGATATGTTTGAATGGTTCCGTGCTTCCTTGTCTTCAACCACCATAGTGTAGAGACTTGGTGATGTAGAGATTGCTCAAGATGTGAGTAGATTACAATCCCAGGGAATTTGATCCAACCAAGTACCTACATGGGTTATATAACATGCAAGATGCAAATATATCCAAGACATAAGATTTTCATCATAAGAGAAATACCAAGGATTAGTCATAAGCTCATGTCTTGCATGTATCCAATGGAGTTTCTACTCCAAGTTTGAAGCATCTATGATGTTCAATTCTCCTCTGAACCTACAAAACACTTTCTCATCAAGAGGTTTAGTGAATATATCCGCTATTTGTTTTTCGGTGCGAATATGCTTAAGATTAATGTCACCCTTAGCAACATGATCTCGAATGAAATGATGACGAACTTCAATATGCTTAGTTTGAGAATGTTGTACGGGATTATGACCAATTTTGATAGCACTTTCATTGTCACAAAGCAATGGAACATGTTTCACATATATCCCATAATCTTTAAGAGTTTGGGTCATCCAAAGTAATTGAGCACAACATGAACCAGCGGCAATGTATTCCGCTTCGGCGGTGGATAAGGATACCGAGTTTTGTTTCTTGGAAGACCAAGACACAAGAGATCAACCAAGAAATTGACAAGTACCCGAAGTGGACTTTCTATCAACCTTGTAACCGGCATAGTCCGAGTCGGAGTAGCCAACAAGATCGAAAGAGGCCCTCTTAGGATACCAAATGCCAAAATTTGGTGTATGGATTAAGTATCTCACTATCCTTTTCACGGCCTTAAGATGACATTCTTTAGGAGCAGATTGATATCGTGCACACATGCACACACTTAGCATGATATCGGGACATGAAGCACATAGATATGACAATGAACCAATCATAGAGCGATAAACCTTTTGATCAACCGGTTCACCATATTTGGTCAAATCAAGATGTCCACTAGTAGGCATGGGTGTAGACATACCTTTGCATTCTTGCATATTGAACTTCTTGAATAGGTCCTTGGTGTACTTCGTTTCAGAGACAGAGGCACCTTCCTTAGTTGACTTGATTTGCAAACCAAGAAAGAATTTGAGTTCACTCATCATAGACATCTCAAACTTCTCCGACATTAGCTTCCCAAACTTTTCACTAAAATGAGGGTTAGTGGAACCAAATATAATATCATCAACATAGATTTGGCACACAAATAGTTATCTATTGACCCTTTTAGTAAAAAGAGTAGAATCTATTTTTCCAATTTCAAAGCCTTTTTCAATAAGGAACTTGGTCAAGCATTTATACCACGCTCTAGGAGCTTGTTTAAGACCATAAAGGGCTTTGTGAAGTTTGTAAACATGATTTGGTTTCTTAGGATTGACAAAGCCGGGAGGTTGCTTAGCATAAATTTCCTCCTCTATTTCACCATTTAGAAAAGCATTTTTAATGTCCATTTGGTACAAGGTGATATCATGGTGATTAGCATAGGCAAGTAAGATGCGAATGGACTCAAGTCTAGCAACGGGAGCGTAAGTCTCACCATAGTCCATACCTTCGACTTGTGTGTAGCCTTGGGCGATGAGACGTGCTTTGTTGCGAACTACTTGTCCATCTTCATCTTGCTTGTTGCGAAATACCCATTTGGTACTGATGATGTTGTGGTTGTTGTCGGGCTTGTCAACTAATGTCCAAACTCGGTTCCTCTCAAAGTTGTGTAGCTCCTCATGCATAGCATTTATCCAATCCGGATCTTCCAATGCTTCTTCGACCTTCATAGGTTCAATGCTAGAGATGAAAGAATAGTTTTTACAAAAGTTAGCTAAACGAGTTTTAGAGCGAGTGATTCTCCCGGTTTGAATATCATTGTAGATTTGCTCGACGGGATGGTCTTTAGCAATTCTTGCTCGAACTCGTGAAAGCTTTTGCTTGGTTCTTGGTTGAACTTCTTCTTCATCTTGTTCTTCTTCTTGGCCTTCTTCATTGTTGGCGTTGTCGTTCTCTTGTCGTGGTGGAGAAGGAGGTTGTTGACGTTCATCTTGATGCACTTCCTCGTTTTCTTCATCTTGGTGTGTCCCACTTGTGGATGCTTCTGTATCAACTCTTGTTTCACCTTGTCATGAAGTAGAAGCTTCCACTTGGACGGATGAGGTACTCTCCTTCACCTCCGTTGGACAGACCTTGCCAATAGACAAGTCTTGGATTGCTTCCGAAGGATCTTTGTCTCCTACAATAATTGGCAATTGCTCTACTTGCGAGCCGTTAGATTCATCAAACTTCACATCTACCGTGTCTTCAACCTTTCGGGTGGAATTGTTGTAGACACGGTAAGTGTGAGAGTTTGAGCCATAACCTAGTAGGAAACCTTCATGACACTTAGGAGCAAGTTTAGAACAACGATGTTTATCAAGAATGTAGCACTTTGAGCCGAATACTCGAAAGTATCCAACTTGGGGTTTGTTACAGGTGAGGAGCTCGTATGCCGTCTTGCCGAGTAGCTTGTGAAGATACAAGCGATTTGTTGCATGACAAGCTGTCTCAACCGCTTCTGCCCAAAAGTGCTTCGGTGTCTTGTACTCATCAAGCATCGTTCTCGCCATTTTGATGAGTGTCCGGTTCTTCCTCTCAACAACTCCATTTTGTTGAGGTCCGTACGTAGCCGAGAACTCGTGTGAAATCCCTTCTTCGTCAAGAAAGGTGTCCACGTTTGCGTTCTTGAACTCCGTTATGTTATTGCTGTGAACCTTCTTGACCTTCGCTTCAAACAGATTTTGAGCCTTCCTAGCGAAGTTTTTGAAGATCTTTTGGACCTGCGATTTATCATCGAGAAAGAACACCCACGTAAATCTTGAAAAATCATCAACTATAACTAGACCAAAAGAATTTCCACCAAGACTCTTGTAAGCTTTGGGACCAAAAAGATCCACGTGAAGTAGCTCAAGTGGCCTTCTTGTGGTCATGATGTTTTTCACGGGATGCCTTCCTACAACCCGTTTACCTGCTTGACAAGCATTGAAAAGTCTATCCTTATCAAATATGACATTGTTAACACCAAGGATATGATTCCCTTTAATAAGCTTGTCAAGGTTTCTCATGCCAACGTGACCTAGTCGTCTATGCCATAACCAACCTTTTGAGGATTTAGCAATGAAGCAAGTTTTAGGTTGAGCCTTTTTAGAGAAATCAACAATGTAAAGATCACTTCTACGTATATCGGTAAAGACCATTTTATGATTGTCTCAATGAAACATTTGGCAATCTACTTCAGTAAATAGGTCATTGAAACCGAAATCAATAAGTCTAGATACTGAAAGTAAGTTGTAGCCAAGAGATTCAACGAGCATAACATTCTGAATGGAGCTATCATGTGAGATGGCCACCTTACCGAGGCCAACCACCTTACCCTTTGAGTTGTCACTGAAAGTGACATACTTTCGAGGACTATAGTTTTGAGCAAGCTCACGAAACATGTCTTTATCTCCAGTCATGTGATCGGTACATCCACTGTCAAGAACCCATTCCTTTCCTCCTGACATATATCCCCGAAGATTTGCCATAAGACCAAAATGTCTCATTGCATTGTCAAGATCAAAGTCACTATCATCGTCCTCATCATAGTATCCATGTTCAACATCGTCATGTGGTGGATCAAGTTCTAGAGAGGGTAATTCGTTAGAGTGAGTTTGACAATGATCTTGCTTATGAATTCTTATAGCTTCGGAAATAATATCACCAATAATTCCAACATCTCCTTTGGCACGCATAAGGTTTGTAAGTTCAAATAGACGATCACCAAACATAGGATCACTAGTATTCATCTTACTCAAGGCAATAGACTTATGGAGAATTTCATCTAGATTTTTCAAGGAATAATTTGGAAAGCGTTCCTCAAGAAATTTCCATATAGTGTAGGCACACTCAAGAGTAGGCAAGTTTCTAATTAAGTTTCTAGGCAAGCCTCTAGTGATAAGATTAACAGTTCTAAGATTCCTAATCATGTCAATTGACTCATCAAGAGTAGGATGCATAGGATCAACATGAGGTGCACAAGGGCTAGCAATGTACTTGTTCAAATGATATTGATTGAAAATTACAAGCATCTCATTTTTCCACTCATGAAAATACTCTCCATCAAGAATAGGCACTCTATGTCTAAGACTCCCCAACGTAGACTCATCCATCTTCCTCCAATGGTGACTAAACCAAGGCAATGGAGACCAATGCTCTGATACCACTTGTAGGACCTTGAGAAGAAGTGTCTAGAGGGGGGGGGGGTGATTAGACACTAAGTATCAAAGTTGCAGTTTTTAACTTCTTTAAGTTTAAGTGGAGTTTAGGCACAAGTTTAACATTCACAATACATAACAAGCAAGCATGCAAAGAGTATATGAGCAGCGGAAAGTAAAGCATGCAACTTGCAAGAATGTAAAGGGAAGGGTTTTGGATGATTCAAACGTAATTGGAGACATGGATGTTTATGTCGTGGTTCCGATAGGTGATGCTATCGTACATCCACGTTGATGGAGACTTCAAGCCACGAAGGGTAACGGTTGCGCGAGTCCATGGAGGGCTCCACCCACGAAGGGTCCACGAAGAAGCAACCTTGTCTATCCCACCATGGCCGTCGCCCACGAAGGACTTGCCTCACTAGTGGTAGATCTTCACGAAGTAGGCGATCTCCTTCCCTTAAAAACTCCTTGGTTCAACTCCAAAATCTTGTCGGAGGCTCCCAAGTGACACCTAGCCAATCTAGGAGACACCACTCTCCAAGAAGTAACAAATGGTGTGTTGGTGATGAACTCCTTGCTCTTGTGCTTCAAATGATAGTCTCCCCAACACTCAACTCTCTCTCATAGGATTTGGATCTGGTGGAAAGAAGATTTGAGTGGAAAGCAATTTGGGGAAGGCTAGAGATCAAGATTCATATGGTGGGAATGGAATATCTTGGCCTCAACACATGAGTAGGTGGTTCTCTCTCAGAACTGGTAAGTTGGAAGTGTAGGTTTGTTCTGATGGCTGTCTCCACAAATGAAGAGGAGGTGGAGGGGTATATATAGCCTCCACACAAAATCTAACCGTTACACACAATTTACCAAACTCGGTGGGACCGAATCAACAAACTCGGTCGGACCGATTTAGTAAATCTAGTGACCGTTAGGGTTTTCGGTGGGACCGACATGCAACTCGGTAGGACCGATATGGTTAGGGTTAGGGCATAACGTAATCTCGGTGAGACCGATTACACAAACTCGGTGAGACCGATTTTGGTAATTAGCTAACCAGCGAGTTGGTCAGGCAAACTCGGTGGGACCGATTACTCAAACTCAGTGGGACCGATTTTGGTAATAAGTTAACCAGAGAGTTTGCATTGTAATCTCGGTAGTACCGATTGCTCAAAATCGGTGAAACCGATTTTGGTAATGGACATAGACAGAGAGATTACAATCCCATCTCGGTGAGACCAAGATCCCTATCGGTGAGACCGATTTGTCTAGGGTTTCTGGCAGTGGCTAAGACATCTAAACTCGGTGGCGCCGGATAGAAAGAATCGGTGGGGCTGAGTTTGACTTTAGGTTTAGGTCATATGTGTGGAAGTGGGAAAGTAGTGGAGGGTTTTGGAGCATATCACTAAGCACTGTGGAGCAAGAAACTCATTAAGCAACACCTCATCCCTTCTTGATAGTATTGGCTTTTCCTATAGACTCAATGTGATCTTGGATCACTAAAATATAAAATGGAGAGTCTTGAGCTTGAAGCTTGAGCCAATCCTTTGTCCTTAGCATCTTGAAGGAGTTCCCACATCCTTTAGTCCATGCCACTCCATTGTTGAACTTATCTGAAACATACTAGATAAAAGTGTTAGTCCAACAAGAGATATGATGACATTAATTACCAAAACCACCTAGGGAGCACTTGTGCTTTCACTGTCACATAATGAACCAGGTATGTATGCAAGTACAGTAATACAGGACAACAGGTACTAAAAAGAGCAAAGCAGCGGGCAACATATTTGCGATATCCTGTCGTTCTTTTCAAACCGGAATCTTCTTCGAGCAGATTTCCTGCAAAAAAGATCCGTAAGGCACATGCGGAAAAGTAGAAGTTCAAATTGTCATGTGATTTCTTAGATAGTACCTCATCCTGGGAACGAGACCAGTGCATAACAAGGTTTTTTCATTCAATGTCTTCTAAATTTAGCACAGGAGACTTCACCAGAAATTCGTTTATAGACTTGCCATCAAAGTGTGATTTCCTCAGGTAACACCGATACTGCTGCAATGCTTCCTTGAAAAGCACAAGCAAGCTTTGCTCGTCATGACTATCCAGATTGACCCTCGCCTAGTTACAATAATGTAATGTAAATCATTGATGTGTTCAATCAGCAGAAAACAGGAAAATAATATCCATGAATAATAGCACTTACACGTAAGTTGGACAGGAAGATGTGAAAATGGTGTTTGTCTTCACTATAATATTCCCATGATGGGAATATATGCACGTAGTCCCTAACAACATTGAAAGCATTATATTTTAAACTAGGAATAAATGGAAGTTCCAATCTGCAGGAATTGGCCGGCTCTGCAGTTTGGATAGGTCTTCGGCCGGTGGACTTGATGTACTTTTTGCTAGAGTGGGATTTTTCTGTGGTACTACTGGTGCTATGGCAAATGAAATTGGTATACCTTTTGCTGGAGTGCAGGTCCTGTGAGGTGGGGCTAGTGGTGTGGCCAGTGAAGTATGGGTACAGTCTGCTGGTGTCGGTCCTACGTTTTGTGTCACTAGTTGTACAACCAATATAAGTGGGGTGTTGTCTGATTTCTCCGGCACCACCACGTTTTTCAAGGACTTTGCTGGTGCTCCTTCAGGTTCGGCAATCACCCTCTTCCTTTTTGATGTCTGATGCACAAGAACAACATTTGAGTGGAAAAACATGGTATGATGACAGATGGAATATGTATTAATAATGGATGGGCATGGCATCTTGACATATATGATGAGTAAACTAAGCAGATGGCGGTGCAACAAAGTAGAAGAAATGCAAGACAACATATGCAATATACCCGCAATCAATAAAACTTTGCCAAATTAGAACAGGCACCTTGATGGGTGAACAGGACAGGCCATCTGCCTTTGACTCCTCGAGGTTAGAATAGTCACTAGGATCATATTCTGAACAAGAATCAACAGGTGGGGAGCGTATGAGTTTCATTGCATCCAGAATGGCACTCAATGCCTTGGTGACAATTTTGTAAGTCATTGCAGTGTTTAGTTTCAAGAGTGGACTGCTGCTAGTGCGACACAAAGCAGCTACACAGATCATAGTGTAGATATAACGGTGAAAACCGTAAGCATCAGAGTGAAATCAGCAAAGTGGAACTTGCTGGAATATATGTGCTAGTACTGCCGGTACGGCTAGAAAGGCTTCGGATACCAGTTCTCTTCAACTGAAGGTGTGGTATTGTTAATATCAGTGTAACTCTCAAAGGAGACACAGCTCCCCGCATTTCCTTGCTATTCTTATAGGATTCAAGTGGGCAGGTCACTACAAATCCTATTCCTATGTTTACAAAACCCTACGAATCAAAGAGGCTCAAAGCGTCCATCACAACCGACCGTATAGACCTCTACACTGGAAATGTCCCTGCTCTGTACTACTATCATACTCCCTCCGTTCCAAAATATAAGTCTTGGTAGAGATTTCCACTATGGATCACATATAGATGTATCCAGATACATTTTAGAGTGTAGATTCACTCATTTTGCTCCATATGTAGTCCATGGTGGAATCTATACAAAGACTTGTATTTAGGAACAGAGAGAGTACATGTTAAAGAAGAACGGAAGAGGAACATGGTAAAGAAGAGCAAGCAGATTTTGGATAATAAAATGTTGGTTGCGCAGTGCCCACACATGATGAACCAGAGCGCATTAAGAATGCAACTCCTAGTTGTGTCTCGACCATTTCAGGCGGTTGGATGAAGATCCTACGTCTCCTAACCCTTCTTCTTCCTCGTCTGATTCTTCCCATACAGAACACCGCATGGGCTGCCGGCCGGACCACCGGCCCCCACTGCATGTGTTCCTACGCCACCCCCACCCCCACCCCTGCCCCAACCCCCACCCGCATTGAGTTTTCTTCGTTCGGCGAGGCCCCACAGCCACCCGAGCCCCTTCGTTCGCATCGGCGAACTCCGGCGAGCTCTGAAAAATCGACTGACCCAATTTTGAAATTTAGTCTACTGTGATTTAACTAGTGTGGAACATAAAAGGGGAAAACCATAAGCATTGGGAGTATAGTGTTGAGCGTGCCATGGCGGATCTAAAGGTGCAAACCGGACAAAGGCAACTACACAACCAAGACAAGAAATTAGAGCAAAGCAGTGGCAATCTATTTTCTTGCTGCGATAAATAAGTTGAGAAGATACCAAAGAGTACCGCCTCTGGTGCGGCGCCGTGTACGCATCTGCTGAGAATTTGACGCTGCTACGGTAGGGATGGCTGCCGGCAGCATGGAAGCAGATCTAGGAGGATAGACGGTGGCGGCAGGGCGCGGTGGACGAGACGGTCGTAGGAAGCGCTGGCAAGGTGGACGACGGCAGGGATGAAGCGAGAGGACGGGATTCTTGGTGGATGGGGTATCATCTCCGGCATGGTGGAGGAGGACGGCGGTGGATGGGGTGGCGGACGGCGGCGGATGGAGGAGGGTGGGGTGGAGAGGGTGTTTTGGCGCCCACGGAGTACGAATGGGGAAAAGGGAGGTAGAGAGGAAGGGGGGAACCATGTATTCAGGGCGCGCTTGTCTCAAATGCGAGGAAATTTACAAACTTAGCCCCCGTTTCAAATTTCTACTACATCACAGCAATATTAGTCGGTTGGGGATAGGACGGTAATCTCGCATACACCGAATATTTGCCGACGAGAGTTTGTTTTTGGCGCCCACCGTGTATGAATATGAATCGGGGAGGGAGTCGATTTCGGCCGAGGACACACTGTGTTTTGGCGCCCATCGTGTATGAATCCGGGTGAGAGGCGGTTACGTCACGTTTGGGTGAAATTACAAACCTACCCCTATAGAAACCTATAGAAATCCATCAGATAGGCTTTGTCTAGCAGGGATAGGCAGTAGTAATTTCCATCTCGCAGATTTTGGTTTGGGGCGGTTACTGCGACTTTCCCTGCTTCGTTCAAATTATGCAGAGTGCACGTTTATCGTGCCAACTCAATTCGAATCCCAATTGTATTCTATTTTTTTCGGGCGGGATCCATTTTCAATTGGAATTACATTCTATATACATCATTTTTTATATATACTTTCAAAAGCACAACAGAGAATTCTTCTCCTTTATATGTATAATATGATTTACAAATACAACGATCTCGAAATCTTAAGGTTGAATTCGAAAAAAATAACCAAATTATGTTCTACTAAAATGTATGGATCACTAATATCTACATATTAAATAACATAGATGTGCGTGAATTCATATGAGTATGCATGTTTGATAAATCAATTTTGGTTCGAGTATGGATTACATGTATCATCATCTCGAATTCAAATATTTTAATCCCTTTTTTTCACTCCTTTCATGCCCATCTCTCTCGCATGCATGCTCCTTCAGGTAGCTATCTCTCTCTTTTCTCTAGTTCACCCGCATGCTCACTTCATGTTTCTCCTATCCTCGCAAACATGGTCTCTCGACGTCTCCCTTGAGAAGTGTCACACTCTCCCTATCATTATACATTACACGGTTTTCATTATCTCTCACGTCTCTACTCTTCTCTGGTATCACTCGATACCTAAGCTTTCTTTTTCACCGCCACACACACAGTCTCCACTCGTTTTTCACTTTGTCTTTCTCTCTATGGGATTCTATCACACACCTATATGTCTCTACATATGACTCATACCACTAAAATTACTCTCTCTCTCTCTCTCTCTCTCTCTCTCTCTCTCTCTCCTGTAGACACAACATTTGTTGTAGTCTCCTTTTTGTCTCCATCCCAGACTGACATTATTCATTTGTTTACCGATCAGACAACCCCGACTACCGTCTCCTCTCTCTCTTTCTCTCTCCCTCTCACAGACACACACACACAACTCTTGCTTCCACTCCCCTTCCCGACTACCGTCTCTCTCTCTCTCTCTCTCTCTCTCTCTCTCTCACACACACACACACACACACACACACAAAACTCTCGCTTTCGCACCCCGACTCGTATTTCTCTCACAAACATTTATCAACTAGCTAGCCTCTAGATAGGTTTATACAGCCGCACACTCCTGCTTCCACTATCGCATACATGTCTGTCTCCCGCTCCTTGTATCTATGTAGATTTTTCTTCCCTTCTTGAGACACACCCTCTTGATCGTGCACACACACACACTATCACCTCATTTTAAGCTGATACCTATCGCACGCACACTCCTTGTGTCTTTGTCACACATGTACTCCGTCCTCCTCCACTCTCCCTCTCTCTCACACACACATGGGCTTTTTGCAACAACTAGCAAGATGCCCATGCGTTGCATGGAACATCAAGATGCATTTGTATGAGTAGTTTATCTTGTGGGGGGGAAGGATGAACGAGGGAAGGCCTTATTTGCAAATGTGGAGAGGGGTGTGGGTATCTTTTTGCAAAATTGCTATAGTTTCCTTCCTATCCGTCAGATATAGATCGGACATCCTATATTGCAGGATGGCAGGCACACGATCATCACCGATAATCCTTTTTATAAGAGTAGGGATAAAAAATAGAGTTGGTGATGATGGTGGGCCTGCCATCCTGCAATGTAGGTCATCCGGTTTATATCTGACAGATAGGAAGGAAAATATGGAAATTTACCCGCACTCTTCACCACATTTGCAGATAAGGCCTTCCCTCGTTTATCCTTTTCTCCCACTAGATCTTGATGTTCCATGCAACGCACGGGCATCTTGCTAGTAAGAGTAGAAATTAGACATATACCACTTCTCGAATCTTGAAGCCAACGACATTCCTCCCTTATCTCATTAAAACTGCCAAAGTAATATATTTTGAGTGAAACATAACATATTTTTAGTGATATACGTATTTCAAAACTAGACTTTTTGTCTATCAAACCGGTGAATATGTACTAATCTACTTTGATCGTGTGGCCACGCATTGGCACATTGCTAGTAGTTATTATAATTTTTTGGACACCAGACAAACGGTGGAGTACATATACGCAGAGAAGAGGCGCACGCACGCAGTCGACCTCTCATTGTCTCGCACACATGAGTGTTACGTAAAGGCGACGTTAACAAATAAACCCTAAAACCCTAGGTGCACGATTGCTGCATTCGCGGGTACCGGGTATGTGGTGGAGCACCTTTGTAGGAATAGTCTGCTCGCGTGATAATTTGATCCGTAGGAGTTGATGGTCGGGACCACTGGTGAACGACTTGGAGCGCGGTGGCTCGCCAGTTGCCACAGATCGAGTAGCCACGTTTAAAATATTGTTTTTTAGCGGGGTTAAGAGTTCCGATTTTCAATGGCGCGTTATAAGTAGTAAGTAGTTTTTAGAACGATTGGTATGGAGCGAAAATGGAATTCATAGTACTACGTACCTCCTTGGCGTATGGTTGTATGGGTTTATGTTGTGAGATGTTGAACCTGGTAGTTCTAGGGCAAATACTATGGTTTAGATTTAGATGCTGGTTTTCAGTAATGAAAATTGGAAGGGGGAAACCCTTCTTTGATTAAAAAAAACTACTACCTCCATTCTGGTTTACTAGTCCCCATCGTACTTTGGGTCAAAGTTTGTCCACGAATTTTACTTGTAAAATGTGAATGGAAAACGAGATTTTGTTATACCCAAACAAAAAAGGACTGGAGGGAGTGATTGCTCTGACACAGACGCGACCTCTCATAGCGTAGGCATTGAACCGGCGCGCCGGCCAAGAGGGCCGCACTCGCTACAGGCCCGGCTGAGCACGCCTCCTCGCCGCATGCAACCAGCTTAAGACTGCCCCGCCTGCCTTCATTGAATCCGCGCGTGTGCCGGCAACACGTCCTTCTGCGAGCCGGCAGGCATTTTAGAACACAAAAAATGACTAAAATATAATTAATTTACGCATGGTCTTGACTTGTTGTCCTCGCACTGGTAGCAGGAACTAGTAGAGATTTTTCTTTATTTATAACTCTCCTCACATTTTTTTGGCTTTGAAGTGAATCATGGTTGTAGACATTATGTATGAATGTGCAGATATCTGTGAACATGAGTTTGATGTGGAAGTTGAACTTGTAATGTCGGGCTTGCGCGTGAACTATACCATGTCCAATGCTTCATCTGTTATTGTTTGGAAAGTAATTGTTATTATTACATGACCCCAAAAAAACATTTTATGCCACATCAGTAGATGCACGGACATCACAACAGGCATGCTGACTGGATAAACATTTGAACCTAGCTATTAGGATGGAAATTTTGTATTGACAACAGTTTTAGATAGCAGGAGACGCCTAGCCTGCTCTGCCTCTGCTAGCTTATTTCTGGCTTCTTCCATCTCTTCTTTGGCTCGGGTGAAGAGAGCATCCGATTGCTCTTTTCGCTTCTTCAGGAACTCAGCTACATTCTCAAGGGCTACTGCATGCTTTCTTTCAGCCTTTACTAATGCCACGAGGACACGAACAGCTGACGACTCCACCTGGCTTGTGTGTAATCCAGCATCATCTCGGAATTTGCACCTTGTGTCTAATCTAGCATCATTAGGGAACTGGCACCTTGTGTGTAATCCAGCCTCATTTTGGAAACATGATCTCGAGATGGACCATACTTCCCTCCTCGCAGGAACTGCATCCTAACATGAAGTTACTTCTTTCTTGTATCAATACTCAGAGCAACCTAGATCCATTTAGTAGAAGCCAGATAAACAGAACTCGGAGAAGTGAATTCAAAAGGAAAAAATATATAAAAACAGACTACAAGGTGAGAACACCCACTTCCTACATCAAGGTAAAAACGAAAGCATTAGGACGATTAAGACTCTTCTTATTACACATCGAAGAACACCAGGCTTAAGAGAAATAGAAACTACAACATATACACATCGAAGAACACGAGGCTAAACGAAACTAATTGAAAGGGTGTTACTTACCAAAGCTCGTTTTACAGGTTCGGTGCAGCTCCTCTTTAACTTGCCATGCTCCTTGAAGATGTCCCCAATATCCAGTGTTTGGTCTTCATTGCTCCTCTGCATGTTCGCACTCGTGGTTTTAAAATCTCAACATGGCAAGAAAAATATACTACTAGTAATACTCACGCATCTTGTGGGCAACATTCAAGCACCCGTCTGCCATGTTAGAGCATCTCCAACAGAATCGCAACGCGCAGTGCTTTAAAAAAGCATTTATAGTGCTGAGATCGAGAAGTAAAGACTAGAGAGTAGAGGATAGTTCTCATCATAGATATATAAAAAAACATAATTCAACTACTCCTCATCGTCCGACTCCTCGGTGATGTCCTCCTCCGACGTTTGACTGTAGGCGTGAAGATACCGATCGTCGTCAGATTCCCAGGACGACGCTGCTCCTAGCCTCATGTTGAATTGAGTGTCCGCTTTTCGCCTACGCTTGTCCTCACGATAGGCGTCTTGCTCCGCCCTCCTCTTATCCCTCCCCGCCCTCCTTTGCGCGTAGAACTCGCGCTCGTTGATGATGTCCTGCGAGAAGTGTTGGCACCACAGCGCCATGGCTTCCTCGTCCATCTTGGCGATGCCGAGACAGTGCTCCCTCCTCCGGTTGTTGCGACGATCCTCATCGGTGCTAAGCCGCGGCAGAGGCGTGAGCTCCTGCGCCCGCTCCCGCATCGGCACGTTGGGGAAGTTCAATGTTCTATGAGGCCACCGAAGGCGCCACGCCGCTGCATCGTACGAGCGAGCGGCCTCGTTGGTGGTGTCGAAATTGCCGAGGCCGAGGCGCATCCCACGGAACCGGATCTCGGCGGAGAAGCCACCGGAGGGGCGCGCGCGGACGCCGCGGTATCCCCAAGAGCGGGGAGAGAGCGGTGGTGAGGCACAGAGCAGGGAGAGAGCGGTGGCAAGGCACAGAGCAGTGGGAGGGCATTGGATTTTATAAAGTGCGCCGGACGCCGCACGCCAAAACTAGCGCACGCCCGATCGTTTTTTCCCGCGCGCTCGCGATCCTTTCCCGACGTCTCTACTATCTCTACTCTCTTCTCTACTGTTATATTTATTTTATATTTAATATTTGTCTCTACTTCTCTACTGTCTACTTTTTTTCTCTATTCTTTTTTTCTTGCAATATAGGCCGTCCGATTTATATCTGACAGATAGGAAGGAAACAAATGGGAATTTTGCAAAAAGATACCCATACCCCTCTCCAGATTTGCAAATAAGGCCTTCGCTCGTTCATCCTTTTCTTCCACAAGATAAACTACTCATACAAATGCATCTTGATGCGTGCAACGCATGGGCATCTTGCTAGTTCTAAAAAACTTTCCATCATTTGCCACACTACTGGTTGCAGATGAAAAACCTACCCAAGCACAGCGCGATTGAAAGTGCTACTATCGACTAGAGGGGGGGGTGAATAGGCGATTTTTACAAAAGTCTTCAAAAGTTGGTAGTTTCGAAGACAAACAACGGAAATGACCTAATTGTAATGCAGCGGAAGATAAACTACCCAAAGCAAGCCATAGTCAAGTATACAAGGATATGAAAGTACGGGACTAATAGCAGCTAGGTAGTAAGGATCGGGATGGAAGATGGTATGAAGCCAATCAACAGTAGTAGTCAAGCAATGAAGTCATACAGATACATAGATAGGCAATGACTTCACGAAGACAAACTAAAGTAAGGATGGGAAAGGATAGAACCAGTTGCTTGTTGAAGACACAGGATTTGTTGGACCAGTTCCAGTTGCTGTGACAACTGTACGTCTGGTTAGGGAGGCTGAGATTTAACTCAGAAGACCGTGTCTTCACCTTATTCCCCTTGAGCTAAGGACACCCAGTCCTCGCCCAATCACTCTAGTAAGTCTTCAAGGGAGACTTCCAAACCTTCACAGACTTCGTTCACCGGCAATCCACAATGACTCTTGGATGCTCAGAGCGCGACGCCTAACCGGCTGGAGGATTCACAGTCCTCAAGTGTAATAAGTCTTTAGGTCACACAGACAGAAAGACTTCAGTGATGCCTAACACTCTTTGGCTCTGGGTGTTTGGGCTTTGTCCTCGCAAGGATTTCTATCTCTCAAATGCTTCGAGGTGGGTTGCTCTCAAACGACAAAAGCCGTGCACAAACTCTGAGCAGCCACCAATTTATGGTGTAGGGGGTGGGCTATTTATAGCCACTAGGCAACCCGACCTGATTTGTCCAAAATGACCCTGGGTCACTAAGGAACTGACACGTGTTCCAACAGTCAGATTTCAAACACACGCGGCAACTTTACTTGGGCTACAAGCAAAGCTGACTCATCCAGATCTGGATAAGATTTGCTCTCATTGTCTTCTCTCAAAGACATAGGATTTGGGTTGAGCATCACTTCAGTCACTCTGACTTAGTTCACTTGGACCCCACTTAACAGTACGGTGGTTCCTATGACTCAACAAAGAAGAAAATGAAACAACGAAACCACACAGTCTTCGCGCTCCATAGTCTTCACGCAATGTCTTCTCATGTCATAGTCTTTAATACGAATATCTTCTCATACCACCATTGTCTTCAATGTCTTCATACATTTTTAGGGGTCATCTCCGGTAGGTAAACCGAATCAATGAGGGACACTACCTGCGTTATCCTGCAATTCTCATAAACGCATTAGTCCCTCAACCAACTTTGTTGTAAATACTCCAAAACCAACTAGGGGTGGCACTAGATGCACTTACAATCTCCCCCTTTTTGGTGATTGATGACAAACTGGTTGAAGTTTTCAACGGGGATAAAGTATGTGAAATTGTAAGGATAGGGAATTGTCTTGATAAGTTGCAGGGGCTCCCCCTGAAGATGTGCATATAAGTAATTTGCTTTTGGAATGCAAATGCACATGGCAGGTTGTACTTGTGGAGATCCACTTCAACTTATGAAGATAATTCATCATGCATGAAATGATATAGCAAGTAGAATGACATGCATAATGAAAAATGGACGTCTGCAGAATGATATAAGTGCGGAAGTTATCATCGCACATGCGGAATTTATCATCGCATCACAAAAAAGCAAATAAGTAGCAGACGACCATCAAGTTTAGGTGTTACAACTCAAAGAACCAAATGTTTCAAAAGCAAGAGTTGTAAGCACGAAGCAAAATATAATACAACCGCCCATATGAACCCGCTTGAAGACTATCAACTCATACGCTTCTCCCCCTTTTGTCAGTAAGGACCAAAAAGGTTTGAAGACATAGAGCATCTACTCGTCATCATGAGTAGGTGAAGCAGCAGGGTTGTCGGCGTTGGTTGGCGGTGCAGATGAACTTGGTGCAGTGTCGATGCGCGCAGTTGTAGGAGGTGGTGAAGTAGCATCATCTTCATCATCGATCACTCTGGCATTTACAGTTGCCGCGGAAGAAAAATATTCAGAGTCTTCAAGAGATGGAGTGCGACGTAAGACAGTAGTCCGTGGTGGAGTGGAGTCAAACTGGAATCTTTCATTGAAGCCATCGTCTTGAAGATCAGCTTCAGCACTGAGCAGGGTCAAACTCTTCCATGATCGCCCGCAAGTTTCATGAGCAACAAAGGCATTCTTGGTGGCAAGGTTGCGAATGCGATTGACATCCACCAAGAGGCTTTGCATCTGTCTCTTGAGCCAGAAATGATGCTTATCCTGTTTCTGATGAAGAGCCACAAGAAGTTCTCGGTCATTGAGAACATGAGAACACTTCCGAGGCCTTTGTGCAATGGTGCTTTCAGTGGCTTCAGTGGGTGCTTGATGAGGCAGACGAGTGTTACCAGCTAGTGGATAGATTCGTGTCACTGCTTGAACACCTTCAATAGGCTGAGCGAAGCTTTGGTGCTCAACATTTTGAAGACAAAGAGGTGTCTTGGCAGGGTCAGAGTATATAGCATCCACTGACATATCATCCTCTGGCAGAAAGATTATATGATTGCGAGCAGAGGGCTGATAATTGAGATGAGTGTCGCTTGATGAGGCGCAAGACCCATGGAGCATAAAACTTCAGACCAAACAGGTCAGAGCCGGAAGCAGCAAGTTGCTTGATGAAGAATTCTTGAGTGTTGAAGCTGATGCCATTGAGAATATAGAAGACCAAAGTCTTCATAGCTCCTTCAAGCTTGGCCGCTGATGAATGTCCTTTGATAGGCCATAGAGTTCGCCTGATGATATGATATATGGTGTGAGGCAGATACTCAAGGTCTTCAACAAAGAAATCTGTTGGATATTCACCGTCAGATGGCAAAGGCTTCATCATGCTCAACATCTGGCTCATATTGGATTCTGGCTTATGAAAGATGCTCTCCACAGCATTTCGGTGTAGCTGACAGTCAGGTTCATATAGTTCTCCAGGAGTGGCTATCCCTGTAAGCTCGATGATATCCATAGCTTTGGCTTCATGATGAACATTTCCAGTCATCCACTTGAGAACCCATGTCTTGATGTCTCTGTTGTAGCCGCGAATGTGCAGAGTAGCATAGAATTGAAGCAATAGCTCTTCATTCCAATGTTCTTTGTCTGTCACAAAGTGGAGCAGACTAGCATCATGAAAGCAATCAAGTGCTTCTTCTAAGCACGACAGTCCAGCAATGGCTTCAGTATCAAGGCGCATATGAGGGAAAATGCGCCCTTGATCATATAGCACGCATGAGTAATAGCTTCTCTGCTGATAGCTCCAGAACCGATCTGATGATATCCTTGGCCTGGAGTAGGGGTTCTTGGTGCTGTCAAAGAAGGTATTGTGGCTTTTGAAGCCATTTGCATTGAAGGACCCTGGTGAGTTGGCAGTACCTGGAAACCTTGGCAACCTAGGCTTTGGCTTCTGGACCTGAGGCCTATGCTCAACATGATAGTCAAATTGAGGTCCTGAGGCAGTAGGCGGAGGCACCAGAATGGGCCATCGGACAGTGATAAGCTGACCGTAATTGTATGCTTGCTCAATGGTGTGAGGCCGTGGTGGCGGAACAGGAGCAGGGGCAACAGCTGAGGCGTCAGGCTGCACAACAGGTGCTTCGGGAGCAGTTGTCATATTAGCTTCAGGTGCAGCATCCTCACTGGCTTCAGGTGCAGCAACGTCATTGGTTTCAGGTTCAGTGGCCACATTTGCTTCAGGCACACTAGTTGGTGCAGGCTCCACATTAGCGTCATCCATGACTACGTCATTGGCTTCATTGGCGTTGGCGGTGGTAGGCTCAACATTGTCAACCTCCTCTTGACGAACAGGAACTTCTTCTTATTCAATTGCTGGGGGAGTAGGTACACGTACTTCTTCTTCATTTTCTTCGGCTGATGCAGCCGGAATGTCTTCAGCAGCATGTGCTTCAGACTCGGAGACATTCACTGTTGGAGCAGGTTCAGAAAATACTTGACGTGCAACAGGTGAACGTTGCACTTCTCCTTCTGGAACGCTCGATAGAGGGACTTGAGGCCTTAGACCTTTGCGAAGCCTGCGAAGTGCTGGCTTCTCCTTAGGAGATGGAGTTGGCTGGGCCTCATAGTCTTCATCCTCTTCTTGCACGGGGGGTGTAGCTTGTTGTTGTTGCTGGGGAGTACTGGGGGAGTCTTGTTGTTGTGGGTGATCAGCCCATGATGCATCCTGAGCAATTGGTGTCAAAGGACGTCCAATGCTGATGATTTCGCTGTTCGTATGAATAGGCGATGATACCACGTCATGTTCGATCTGAGGAAGAACTTCATCATCAGCTACATTGTCATCATGACCAATGTCTTCAGCAGCGGTGGGTTCAGCTGCTGGAATATCTTCAGCTTCATGAGCCTCTGTGGGAGCAGGCTCATGGACTACCATCCTTCGTTCTTGATGTTCTGACGCTGGGCGAACCATGGAAATGGGTTCAACAACTAAGGGCTCTGTGGAAGCAGCCCTAGTATTCTTGGTCTTGCGCTTCTTCTTGGAGGGAGCGACATCAGAGGCTTCAGTGTTCTTTCTCTTTCTGGCTTCAGCCTCGGCAGCCCTCGTCTTCTTCTGTTCTGAAGCGGTTGTGGGGACCTTTGGCTTCGAGCCAGTCATGCTGCTTGGGAAGATAATGCGAGGGGCTTCTTGGCTTGAAGGTTCAGGCTGATCAGCAGGAAGCTTCTTCTTATTCTTAGCAGCCATCCTGGGGTCAATGCCAGGCGGCCAAGTGACTTGCGCTTCTCAGCCTCGTTGTAGGCGAGCACACACTTATCAGCCAATATCTTCATGCGCTCTCGAGAGCCCTGAGCTTCTTCATGCTTCTTCAGAAAAGCTTCTTTAAGCTCATGTAGCATGACTTTGAAGTTGCGGACGTCTTGAACACCGAGCTTGGCCACATGCTTCTTGAATTGAGCCTTCTCATAGTCAATCTTGTTCTTGAGCTCAACGATGTGTTGAGCGAGGGCTAGCTCAGAAGCAATGGCTCCATTGAAGGAGACACTAAGGCCGATGGGAAGCTGTAAATCTTCAAAGCTGACATTGGGGGTGTCGAACCACTCATCAATGAAATTGTGGATGATGGCCACATTAAAGAGAGGCAAGTTGCTGAAGATTTCTGCTTCTTCCTTGCTCTTTATCAGCTGCTCAAGGGCATCATCAGCAAGATCTTCATCACTTGACAGATCAATGGGTTCTTCACGCAGAATTGCGGCAGGAGTCAAGGCTCTTTGATCAGATGGTCTGACAAGTTGCTTCTTCTTCTCCGTTCTCTTGGAGACACGGGATTGATCTTCAGACCGCACACTGGCTTCAGGAGGTGCAGTGGCCAGTGGCTTCATACGAGAAGTCTTCGGAGGTGCAGCTGAGGTTGAAGCCTTTGACTTCTTTTGCTTCTGCGGCTTTGGAGGAGGAGCAGGGGCTTCATCGGAGTCAGCACCATTGTCAGAATGATCTACTCTGGCACCTTGGACCACGATGTAGGTGATGAGGCCGTCAGGGTTGGAGAAGGGGCCGATCTCATTGGGATTAGCATCACGGGAGCCGTCAGCACGGGGAGCAGAGGGACCTGGGTTGAAGTCCAAGCCCAAGGACTTCTTGTTCTTCTTAGCCGAAGCCACATCAAACTGGTAGTTGCGCTTGAAGAGAGAATCGTCACGACACCAGAGTAGTGAGGTGGGATTTGCGTTCGCAGGCTGTGGTCCACGGACCATGCAAGGATAGAAGCCTTGATCAATGGCGTCAGCTTTGGTCTTGGGTTGAAGGCCTCGATAGAGGATATCACCCCAAGGTCTCTTGATGGCATTCTTCTCTGCTTATTCCTTCGTTACAAACTTGTACTTGAACCACTCCTCAGCCCAATAGCGTCGAATCCATTGGATTCGCGTCTTTCTCTGATGATAATTCTCTTCTGGATCTATCTTGTATAGTTCTGCTAAGTCATCAGGCAGATCTTTGGATGTTCCTTCTCTACGTTGTCTGCCTCCCTTCCTTGCTGATTTTTCTGCAGCCATGAACTTCAAGCTGAATGGCTTCAATACGTTCAAAGGCTTCAGAGACTTATGCTTGCTAGTAAAGCAGGAACTGGCTTCAGGAGAATTGATATGATGCTGTAAGTATTCTGCAAACGAATGTAGACTATGAGAACCAAGGGATTCTCCCACGGACATGTACCTGTGACTGCATTAGAGATGCGAGGGAAGGGGAAGAGGTCATATGCATTCTCAGAAGATTTTGAAGATAACTCAGTTTGAAGACATTGACCTCATGATGCAAAGACATTCACTTATATAGGTGAGTTGGTTCCAGATTTGTACCAATCCGTGAATAAGTACAAGTGAGGAATCAAACTAGACAGGAAATCTAAGTGAAATCGACTAGGCAGTATGAGATGCAGACAAAATAGATCTAACTTGAACAGACAGAAACCACTTTCGGTAAACAAGATGAATCTTGAAGATCAAAAAGGTGGTAAAAATAGAGTTATAATTACCACACAAAGAACTGCTAGATGGGAAGAATAGGAGACCGAGCAGTTCAGCCCATCGTGCCCTAACTTGGCGACGGAGGACACCTACGGCGACGGCGGAGAGGACGATGTCCGCGGCCAGCGTGAGGACGACGTTGGAGAAGTCACGGCAGCTAAGCGCTTCGTCGCCGGCGTCGTCGCGAGCTAGCGGTGGCGCTAGGGTTATGACGGAGGTGGAGAGGTGGAAGAAGGATTTATTTACCGCAGGGGATAAGTATTTATAAGTAGGTGAGAGACACAATGCAATTATGCTGGTGCCCCTGGCGGTTCACATCTGAGGGGCACGTGGCAAGCATGCAACATACTCAGAGTTGTCCCACGTTCCCACGCCCGCCAGGCATGTCGGAGAGTTGTTCCGGCTTCTCCAGATTTCAACAATAATGATAAGTCATTTAAAACGGATTTAATGTTTGTCTCTTTGCCTTCTGCTGACTAGGATGCAGAGAAGACATTCGACAGTTTCAATAGAATGCATATGATTTGGACAGATAGAGTTTGACATAGGAAGCATAGAGAGGTTAGGGTCTGATCACATTCACTTAGTTCAAAAGATCTAATCTTGAAGACATAGCTATAAGTTAATGCTATAGAGGACATAACACCAGTATATATATATATATATATATATATATATATATATATATATATATATATATATATATATATATATATATATCAGAAAGCAATCAAATCATCATAGAGTAGAAAGTCATGAAGACAAATTGAAACTGAAGACAAACAAAATGCGAAGTCATTGCAATATAACGCCATGAGTGAAACACTTCAAACAGAGAAAGTTGGTGGTGGCGTTACCCACCGTATAGGAAGTATTAGACCCAGACACGGTGCACAATTATCGTGGCGCTCTGAAGTCAAATTCCATGTTAATGTATTCACACTTAGAGTGTAAATCTTCATTGATTGAAGATATACATTACTTTGTGTGTTGCACATCTAAGTCATCAACATGCATAAGTGTTAGGATGTGTGCCTGATCACAGGACATTAGAGGATTCCAAGATATTTAGCTCACACCGTAACTTGCAAAACCTTTCCTCATCCAAGGGCTTTGTGAAGATATCAGCCAGTTGCTCATCAGTGTTGACGTGAATGATATAGATATCTTTCTTCATAATATGGTCTCTGAGAAAGTGATGACGAATTTCAATGTGCTTTGTCTTCGAGTGTTGGACTGGATTGTTGGCTATTTTCATGGCACTTTCATTGTCGCAGAAGAGAGGTACTTGTGTCAGGTTGATGCCATAATCCTTGAGAGTTTGCTTCATCCATAGAAGCCGAGCACAACAGGATCTAGCAGCAATGTATTCAGATTCAGCAGTTGAGAGTGATACACAGTTCTGCTTCTTTGAAGACCAACAGACAAGTGATCGACCAAGAAAATGACATGTGCCAGATGTAGACTTGCGATCCACCTTGTCACCAGCATAATCAGCATCCGAGAATCCAACCAAATCAAACTTTGAGCCCTTGGGATACCATAATCCGAGTGTTGGGGTGTAAGCCAAATATTGAAGAATTCGCTTCACAACTAAGTGATGCAATTCCTTTGGTGCCGCTTGGAATTGAGCACACATGCAAACACTAAGCATAATATCTGGCCTAGATGCACATAAATAAAGCAAAGAACCAATCATGGAGCGGTATACCTTTTGATCAAACTCTTTACCATTGTCGTCAGGACCAAGATGGTGTTTGGCTGGCATTGGCATCGTGTAGCCTTTGCAGTCTTCCATTCCAAACTTCTTCAGACAATCTTTGAGGTATTTTTCTTGAGATATGAAGATGCCATTTCGTTGCTGACGAATTTGAAGACCAAGGAAGAACTTCAGCTCACCCATCATGGACATTTGATATTGCTCTTGCATCATGTACCCAAACTCATCACTATACTTCTGGTTGGTGCAGCCGAAGATTATGTCATCCACATATATTTGGCACACAAACAGTTCACCATCATATGTCTTCGTGAAGAGTGTGGAATCGAGGGATCCAGGTTTGAAGCCTTTGCTCTTCAGGAAGTCTTTGATTGTATCATACCAGGCACGAGGAGCTTGTTTGAGGCCATACAGTGCTTTATTTAGCTTGTACACCATATCAGGATGTTTTGGATCTTCAAAGCCAGGTGGTTGTGCGACATATACTTCTTCTTCAATCTTGCCATTGAGAAATGCACTCTTTACATCCATTTGATATAGCAAGATGTTGTGATGATTAGCGTAGGCTAGCAGTATGCGAATAGCTTCAAGTCTAGCAACAGGAGCAAATGTTTCATCGAAGTCAATTCCTTCAACTTGAGTGTATCCTTGAGCCACAAGACGTGCTTTGTTTCTGACGACTTGACCATGCTCATCTTGCTTGTTTCGATATATCCACTTTGTTCCAATAATGTTATGCTTGCGAGGGTCAGGTCGCTTGACGAGTTCCCAAACATTATTCAGCTTGAACTATTGAAGTTCTTCTTGCATGGCTTGAATCCATTCAGGTTCCATAAAAGCTTCAGCAACTTTCTTGGGTTCTGATATAGACACAAATGAAAAGTGCCCACAGAAGTTTGCTAGCTGTGTTGCTCTTGATCGAGTGAGTGGACCAGGTGCATTGATGCTGTCAATTATCTTCTCTATTTGAACTTCATTTGCAACACGTGGATGAACAAGACGAAGATTTTGCTCTGGCTAATCATTGTCATCATTTGGAGGATTGTCTTTGGTCTGAGTATTGTCTTCAGGTTGATTTGGTGCAGAGATGATAAGTTCCTCTTCAGGCTGTGCTTCAGAAGGCATGATTTCACTAGTTCCCATCAGCTTAATAGATTCGTTTGAAGGAGCTTCATCTAGTGTGCTTGGCAGAATCTCTGTCTGTGAACCATTGGTTTCATCAAATTTCACATCCACAGTTTCAACGATTTTGTAGAGATAAAGGTTGAAGACTCTGTAGGAGTGTGAATCCCTTCCATAGCCAAGCATGAAGCCTTCGTGAGCCTTAGGTGCAAATTTTGACTTGTGATGGGGATCCTTGATCCAGCATCTAGCTCCAAAAACTCTGAAGTAACTGACGTTTGGCTTCTTGCCAGTAAGGAGCTCATAAAACGTTTTGTCCAGAAGCTTATGGATATACACACGGTTGATGATGTGACATGCTGTATCAATAGCTTCAGGCCAGAACTTTCTTGGTGTCTTGTATTCATCTAGCATTGTTCGAGCCATCTCAATGAGGGTTCTGTTTTTGCGCTCAACGATGCCATTTTGCTGAGGTGTGTATGGAGCAGAGAACTCATGAGTGATTCCCATTGTATCCAGATACAGATCAAGTCCAGTGTTCTTGAATTCAGTGCCATTGTCACTTCTGATGTGCTTGATCTTCACACCATAGTTGTTCATTGCTCGATTTGCAAAGCGCCTGAAGACATCTTGCACTTCAGTCTTGTAAAGAATTATATGAACCCATGTGTATCTTGAGTAGTCATCAACAATGACGAAGCCATAGAGACAGGCAGTTGTTCTGAGGGTGGAGTAGTGAGTAGGTCCAAATAAGTCCATGTGTAACAGCTCGAAGGGTTGAGATGTTGTCATGATTGTCTTCGAGGGGTGCTTTGCCCTTGTCATCTTTCCAGCTTCACAGGCGCCACACAAATGATCCTTCTTGAACTTGACATCCACGATGCCAATGACATGCTTCTTCTTGACGAGTGAGTGTAAGTTCCTCATGCCAGCATGTCCCAGCCTTCGATGCCAGAGCCAGCATTCTGAAGCTTTTGTGAGAAGTCATACGGCAAGCTGTGGACCTGCTGAGAAATCTACCATGTATAGATCATCTTTTTGATACCCTTCAAAGACTAGAGATTTGTCAGATTCCATTAGTACAAGGCAACGATATTTGCCAAATATCACAATCATGTTCAAGTCACAAAGCATTTAGACAGACATTAAGTTGAAACCAAGGGATTCAACAAGCATCACTTTATCCATGTGTTGATCCTTTGAGATTGCAACTCTACCTAGACCCAATACCTTGCTTTTACCAGTGTTAGCAAATGTAATGTGACTCTTGTCGGATGGACGTAAGGTTGAGTCCATGAGAAGACTTCGATCACCAGTCATATGATTTGTGCATCCACTGTCCATAATCCATTCTGAAGCTTTTGGTGATGTACCCTACAGTGCAGTTAGGAGGATAGGCTTCACAAGAGTGTTGTGAAGCATATGCATTTGACACATATAGGGACAGTCACAGCTTATATCAAAGTTAGGACATAGTATGACTGATAAGAGATTCAGATGTGAAGTATATAGAATGTCATTTTAACGTGCGTCCTAAATGAGTTTTAGGTCCCCAGCAATAGTATCGGACGCCATTGATTGCTGGCCGGAGACCGTTTTCTGCAAAAGAGAGTTAGTTCTTCTTTGCCACCCACATCTTTAGTGGGGGCTTAGAAGCAATGAGTCTAAGTGCAACATCTGAGAATTTTGGCTTTGAAGCCCTAGCAAATAGCCTTGCAGGAGATGAATGATACTCGTATGAATAAGCAGAAAAGTTCTTAGTCCTATGAACATAGCGGTTCGAAGATAGACGCTCATATTCATAAGTCTGAGCATGATTTCCCTGCAAAACATTGGCATTAGGGTGACTCATGTGAGTCATGTATCTGTATGAAGCCTTTGGGCCACATGAAGCTATAGGTCTGGGGTTTGTCTTCTTCCTTGGAGGTGTCATGACGACATTCACAGGAAGATTCTCAATGTACCGCTTAGGTACCAGATCTTCTTCATAGGTGGTCCATTCCTACAGTTAGTACCAATGTACCTAGCAAACACTTCACCATTCTGATTTTGAACACCTTATAGTTTGCATCAAAGGATTCATCAATGATAATAGGATTAGCACAGGTAAAGCCAGATAAGGTGGATGGATCTACTGAAGGTTCCTTTGCAGCAACCCATGTGGTTTTGGGGTACTGCTCAGGCTTCCAGTACGAGCCATCAACATTCATTTTCCTTTCGAACCCAACACCATCTTTCCTAGGGTTTCGGTTCAGAATATGCTTTTTGAGGACATCGCAGAGAGTCTGATGTCCCTTCAAACTTTTGTACATCCCTGTTTCAAGCAATGTCTTCAACATAGCATTTTCATCAGCAACAGCAGTGGTATCCTCCGCAGAGGGGTTAGTAACCACATCAGTAGGTGAAGACAATGAAACAGTAGCAGTACTGGAACATTCAGCAACAGATGTAGCGTTATCACGCTCAATGCATTTTAGACATGGCGGTTCAAATCCATCCTGTGTAGCGCTGATTTGTTGAGCAAGTAATGAATCTCGCTCCTTCTGAAGATCTTCATAATCCACTCTTATCTTTTCAAGGTCTAGCTTTCTTTGAAGACATTCAGAAGAAAGCTTCTCATGATCAGACAGGAGAGCATTATGTTGATCTTGAAGGGCGTCAAACTTAGCATGAAGTCTTTGAAGACTGTCGGCTAAAGCTTTTGACTGATCCATTTCTTCACCCAACATATCATCGCTCTTACTAAGCATATCTTGAACCTTTTCCAAGATTCTTTGTTGTTTAGTGGAAAGGGAAGCAAGCTTATCATAACTGGGGCCAAATTCATCACCTGATTCATCATCGCTAGATTCAGAGAGATAGCATTCAGTTACCTTATCACCCTTCGCCATGTGGCACGATGAGGATCATGATGATTCAGGAGCAAAGGTCATCTCCTTGAGAGATTCCTTGTAATCTTCAAACCACGGATCGTGGTGAGTACGATGACCTTCATATACTTCAGAGAGCCGGTCTCAGATTAGCTTCGCATGATTGAGGTGCATAACATTCCTGAACTGATTTCGGGACAGATGAGAGCAGATGACATCCTTTGTTGTAAGGTTTAGTAGAGTATACTTGCGAATATCATCAGCCTCTGCCATCTTGCATAGATCAGTGAGTCCAATCTCAGTGACGGTCCACAGTTTGCTATCCATGGACATGAGTCGCTTCTTCATCGTGGCCTTCCATCGGGGATACTCATGACCGTCAAAGGTGGGACAAGATATGTTCCTCAATCCTTCAGTCGACATAGCTGAAACTCCAGGTGGTTAAACCGAATCACACAGAACAAGGGAGTACCTCGCTCTGATACCAATTGAAAGTGCTACTATCGACTAGAGGGGGGGGGGGTGAATAGGCGATTTTTATGAAAGTCTTCAAAACTTGGTAGTTTCGAAGACAAACAACGGAAATGATCTAATTGTAATGCAGCGGAAGATAAACTACCCAAAGCAAGCCATAGTCAAGTATACAAGGATATGAAAGTACGTGACTAATAGCAGCTAGGTAGTAAGGATCGGGATGGAAGATGGTATGAAGCCAATCAACAGTAGTATTCAAGCAATGAAGTCAAACAGATACACAGATAGGCAATGACTTCACAAAGACAAACTAAAGTAAGGATGGGAAGGGATAGAACCAGTTGCTTGTTGAAGACACAGGATTTGTTGGACCAGTTCTAGTTGCCGTGACAACTGTACGTCTGGTTAGGGAGGCTGAGATTTAACTCATAAGACCGTGTCTTCACCTTATTCCCCTTGAGCTAAGGACACCCAGTCCTCGCCCAATCACTCTGGTAAGTCTTCAAGGGAGACTTCCAAACCTTCACAGACTTCGTTCACCAGCAATCCACAATGACTCTTGGATGCTCAGAACGCGACGCCTAACCGGCAGGAGGATTCACAGTCCTCAAGTGTAATAAGTCTTCAGGTCACACAGACAGAAAGACTTCACTGATGCCTAACACTCTTTGGCTCTGGGTGTTTGGGCTTTATCCTCGCAAGGATTTCTCTCTCTCAAATGCTTCGAGGTGGGTTGCTCTCAAATGACAAAAGTCGTGCACAAACTCTGAGCAGCCACCAATTTATGGTGTAGGGGGTGGGCTATTTATAGCCACTAGGCAACCCAACCTGATTTGTCCAAAATGACCCTTGGGTCACTAAGGAACTGATACGTGTTCCAATGGTCAGATTTCAAACACACGCGGCAACTTTACTTGGGCTACAAGCAAAGCTGACTCATCCAGATCTGGATAAGATTTGCTCTCATTGTCTTCGCTCGAAGACATAGAATTTGGGTTGAGCATCACTTCAGTCACTCTGACTTAGTTCACTTGGACCCCACTTAACAGTAGGTGGTTCCTATGACTCAACAAAGAAGAAAATGAAACAACGAAACCACACAGTCTTCACGCAATGTCTTCTCATGTCATAGTCTTCAATACGAATATCTTCTCATACCACCATTGTCTTCAATGTCTTCATACATTTTTAGGGGTCATCTCCGGTAGGTAAACCGAATCAATGAGGTACACTACCTGCGTTATCCTGCAATTCTCACAAACGCATTAGTCCTTCAACCAACTTTGTCGTCAATACTCCAAAACCAACTAGGGGTGGCACTAGATGCACTTACAGCGATACAGGAGCGATGCACAATTACAAGCTGATATTCTGTTGGACAATGGAGGCTATAACCAATTACTTTTACGGGAACAACAGCACCCAGGAAATTTGAAGGGAAGGTATGAACAAAATTGGAACTGCACATGTACTGCTAAGTGATTCAATACACACATTACCAATCGAGGAGGAGAATGATGGTCGCAGCGGCCACTGTGAGTCATGGTCGGCAACGGTAGTCAGTTCATTGTCCACGATGGTGGTACTTCTGCACTTGGCGTCGGCTTCCGGGAAGCAGATCCGAGACCATGGAAGACGATGCCGGGGAAGAGGCTCCGTGTACGACGACGACGGTGGACCGGCTCCAGTGGGACATACGAGGTCGTCGATGAGGCAGATGCGCTACAATGGACAAGTGCACCGATGTAAAGGGGAGGAGCATGAAGGCTGCGGTGCCGTGGAGAAGTCTATTTTGCGGTGGGGATAGAAAATGGGGAGTATTCAGGTGTACTACTCAGCGTGCCGGCGTGGGGTTGGCTGGGTAGGGTGAACATGATGTTACAAAAACAGTCCCCTACCAAGCGTCATCCGTAGGCCTGTTCCGAAGGCTATGATGGTACCTTCCCACTGCTCGAATCAGGGTCACGGGAGATTTTCCCGCCGACCACAAAATTTTGTGACACTGAACTCTCCGTGTAGCGTGTTGAGTGATTCGGCTAAGCAAATAGCGAGTAGTAGTAGTAAACTCTGCATATTAGGGTTGACCGAAGTCAAACTTCCTAAAGTTTGACCAAGTTTATAGAAAAATATAAACATTTACCATAACAAATATGTATGATGTGAAAGTACATTCAATAATTAATCTAATGGTATTTATTTGTTATTGTATATGTTAATATTTTTTGTTATAAGCTTTCTGAGAGTTTACAAAACTTGACTTTGACCAATGCTAATACGCGGACTTAAATAAAAACGGAGGGAGTACACATTTGTTTCCTCAGTTTGTAGTGAACTAATCATTTGTTGAAATTGTGAAATAAATATATTAGGCTATTGACTTCGAATGTAATGGTCTATACAATTCAATAGTTACAATCATTGACGAATCCCAAGATGTATACAAGGTCTATAGTACATCACAACATGCTCAAACTCACATAATCCCAGTCAAATGAGAATCTAAATGCATTTCATAGTTATTTGTAGGATGCAACAAAACCAACCATAACTCTACATCAGCCATTATAGAAGCAACATTTTGACATATCCCAATGTGTGAATGAAACGTGTAGAGAGAGATTTTGAAGATGGAGCAGATAGGGCGCGAAAGATTGTATGTATGTGGACGAGAGAGTAGGAGACAAACCTAACGAGACAGAGAGAGAGAGAGAGATAGAGAGAGAAAGAGAGAGAGGAAGAAGTTAGGTCTGTGAGAAAGATGGAGACATGAAATATACGTGAGATGCGTGTGCATCCGGATTCTATATACGTGGAAGGAGAAGAGACAACATGTTTGATGAGAGAGCTGGAAAAACATGGACGAGAGGGGAAGGATCTCGTGGGTTGAGGGATTGATAATTTTGTGCGGGGGAGAGAGGGATTGGTAATTTTGTGAGAGAGAGAGAGAGAGGGTGAGGGGAGGAGTCAGTCAGTCGTCACATCACCCTGCTTCCAAATGGCCCCGCATTCTCTAGCACGGTGTGGTCGCCGTCTTTGATCTGCTCGATGCCCTATTTGAAGATTGATGTGTTGTGCATGTTGGGGTGCAAAGAAGCACAAGCGAGAGTGGTTGCCGTATAACCTTGGATGGGGATGAATTGTGTGCTCGGGGGAGGGTGTGTGTGTGTGTTGTGCCGTGTGTGCTTGTGTGTGTGTGTGTGTTAAATATTGAGAGAAAACAAACCTAAGGAGAGAAATGGGTATTCACGAAGAGATTGTGCAGGCCTTGAGGTGGGCAGGGGAAGGGTGAGGGTGTCAAAATGTGCGGGTTGATGCATGTGTTGCATGCGATCGTGCGAGGGACGGACAAATCGAGAGAGATAGTTGTTGTGTTACGGATGCTCCTCTCTCTCTCTCTCTCACACACACACACACAAGTAAACTAGAAGACCGTTTTCTCATGTATACACAATGTATCGGCATCTGTCTATGTCTCACTCATGCATGATCATTTGCACATTCACACCTCTCTATGTCTGTATCACACGCACACCGTCTCCACATTGCCCTTCCGCCACAACACACATATGGACACATACACACATTCTCTCTCAGTCACACACACAAAATCAGTATTAAAAAAAACTAGGGCGCACCTAAAACGTCCAAATCCAAATAAACACGAACTGGAGCTAAATTCAAATATATGGAAATATTGCAGCGTCAAGAACTTTCCCAGGAAAAAAAAGTTGAGTAATATTCGGGGAATGTTTTCACACACACAAAAAGGTCCGGTGGATGTCCTTCGAGCACGACACGGTGACACACCGTTCGATTGACTGCGCGGCCGCGGTTCACGCGCTTACATAGGATTCCATATCGTGGTTGTGGTACTAACTAATAAAAGTGCTGCCTAAGTCTAATGTTTACGTGTACTAGTACAGTTTTCTTTTAAGTTTGACCAACCTTATATAAAACTAAATTAAGCTCCCACACACGCACTCATCAATATGCCACCGCTGCCGTTGCTCATGCCGGCGCTCGCCTGCTCCGGCCAACAATTTCTCGCCCATCACCACTGTCGGTGTAAAAACCGGCGGATCTCGGGTAGGGGGTCCCAAACTGTGTGTCTAGGCGGATGGTAATAGGAGACAAGGGACATGATGTTTTTACCCAGGTTCGGGCCCTCTCAATGGAGGTAAAACCCTACTCCTGCTTGATTAATATTTATGATATGGGTAGTACAAGAGTGGATCTACCACGAGATCAAGGAGGCTAAACCCTAGAAGCTAGCCTATGGTATGATTGTTGTTGTGATTGTTCGTCCTATGGACTAAAACCCTCCAATTTATATAGATACCGGAGGGGGCTAGGGTTACACAGAGTCGGTTACAATGGTAGGATATCTACATATCCGTATTGCCAAGCTTGCCTTCCACGCCAAGGAAAGTCCCATCCGGACACGGGACGAAGTCTTCAATCTTGTATCTTCATAGTCTTGGAGTCCGGCAGATGATGATAGTCCGGCTATCCAGACACCCCCTAGTCCAGGACTCCCTCAGTAGCCCCTGAACCAGGCTTCAATGACGACGAGTCCGGCGCGCATATTGTCTTCGGCATTGCAAGGCGGGTTCCTCCTCCGAATAATTCATAGAAGATTGTGAACACCAGGATAGTGTCCGGCTCTGTAAAATAATTTCCACATACCACCGTAGAGAGAATAATATTTACACAAGTTCAATCTGCTGACATATTTTGTGGCGTGACGTCACACCACTACCAAGCCTTTACTTGAATCGTTTTTATTATACCACCTCAGCGCGTTTAGCGAAGTGGTTTCCTTGGCACGTCTTGTCGAAGCAGAGATCGTGTTCCCCTTATTCCGGGATTCCCATCAATACGGACGTGGGTAACCCAACCGCGCCATTGATTGTGGCATTTGGGAGATAAGCGAGTTTTACCAGGCCGGTGGGGACGCATAGTCTTCGTCCGCCCATATATAAGGGGATAAGGATCCACCTCTTTTACCTACACCTTCTTCCTCCTTTGCTTATCCATCTCCGCGCACTCGTGCTCCAGCGCCCAAGTTCGCACATCTCACCTCAACCTTCTCCAGCCATGTCCGGAGCGGGAGGCAAGTGGATGGCCTCCTCCGTCACGGAGGGGCACATCGAGAAGCTGCGCGGCGCCGGATACCTGTCCAGCGACATCGCGCACCGGCTGCCCGACGAGGGGCAGCTCATCCCCACCCCCAGGCCCCATGAGAGGGTCGTATTCCTCCCCCACTTCCTCCGTGGACTAGGCTTCCCACTTCACCCCTTCGTCCGGGGGCTCATGTACTACTACGGCCTGGACTTCCACGATCTGGCGCCAAACTTCATCCTCAACATCTCGGCGTTTATCGTCGTGTGCGAGGCCTTCCTCTGCATCCAGCCCCACTTCGGCCTGTGGCTAAAGACCTTCAATGTCAAGCCGAAGGTTGTGAAGGGAAGCCAAGCGGAGTGCAGAGGCGCTATGGTGGGCAAAATGCCCAATGTCACTTGGCTTGAGGGTGCCTTTGTGGAATCCATCAAAGGGTGGCAATCGGGGTGGTTCTACATCACCGAGCCGCGTGGCCCTAAATGGGCAGCGGCCCCTGAATTCAGATCTGGTATCGCCATGCAGCTCACCTCCTGGAAAGAGAAGGGCTTGCTATGGGATAGTTCGGAGGAGCTGACCGGACTCCAGTCCTGTCTCCAGACCCTGGTGAACAAGAAGCTTAAGCTTGTCAATGTGATCCAGGTCATGCTCGTCCGCCGGATTCTCCCCTGCCAGCAACGGGCCTTCAATTTGTGGGAGTTTGATCCGGCACAGCACCGGACTCTGAGCGGGCTCTTCGACACGACGTACGAAGCTGCCTGGAGGGTGTTGTTCAAGGGCGGAGAAGCCCCCGCTTTCGCAACCGAAGATCGCGGGTTCAGCACGCAGCGCCCGGCCGGCGAGGTAAGCTATGTTATCCTTTATGGGACACTCATTTCTTTCATAGTTTGACTCTACGTGGGATCTAAACTCCCGATGCCTTTAATAGGACTGGCAGAAGACGTCCGTACAAGTTAGTTGTCTGGCTCCCCTTCCAGAAGACCTAGCGGACACCCGTTTGATGGGGCTGCTGGTCCCGGCACTTTACGTGGTGCCGGAGAAGAAGGCCAAGAAGAAGGCCACGGGAACCGGAAGGAGTTCCCGGCGTCAGGTGGTATCGGACTCATGGTCCGATGACTCCGAGGCAGACTCCTCTCCTGAGGATGAGGAGGAGGAGAAGAAAGAAGCCTCTCCCCCGGCGGGGGAGAGAAGAAGAGGAAGGCCTCCCCAACGGACTGCTCCGCCAATGCTGGCGATGGCAATGAGGAGTGGCCTTCAAGGGCCAAGCCCCTAGCAAGATTGTAAGTATCAGGACTCCTAGATAGTTCATAATTTTTCATTTTGCCACACGGTGTCTTTCTAATGCCGCATACAACCCGTAGTCCGGCCAAGGACGATCTTCCCGCTTCGTCCAGCGGGTCCTTAGACACGTCGGATATGGATTCCCTTCCGACTGCCTCAACTCCCCGCGATGCTGACGACGCTGAGGTGGGATCCCGAGAAGGGACCCGCCAGGAGGAGGAGGCCCCGGAGGTGCCGCGAGGCAACCTCCCGGACTATGCACAGGACTCTGCACCAGAACCTGCAGTGGTTCCGGAGTCCGGCGAGCGGCCCCTTCGTAAGAAGGTCAAGACTGTGACACCGGCGACCTCTGTCCAACCAGAGGCACTGGATAACTTGCTGGAAGCGCGCAAGGACGCTTCCATCGAAGAAGAACCCCGCACTGTCATGAGTGCGGTGATTCAGAAGGTTCAGCTCGCCAAGAGCGGGCTGACTGAAGCCTGCAGCAGCCTTCTAACAGGCTTTGAGGTAAGAATTTTAAGATATGTAATATAATACCGCATAGACAGTAGCACCTGATGCTCGGTTCGGTGTTCGGATAGAAAAGCCGGACTGAGGATCTAAAAAGATATACGCAAGAGTTCTAAAAAATATGTCAATATGTGATTGCAGGCTGCGCTGCTGACCTCTGCCGCACTTATTGCGGAGGTCGAAGCTTTGAAGCAGAACCTCGAGCGGTCCGAGAGCGAGCTCGGCCATGCCAAGAAGCAGCTCGAGGACAAGGAAGGTGAGTAACACCGCATTAAATTTTTACCTTACAGAAAAGGATTTGGTTGCAAGAGAAATAACAAGGATAACATGGGTACTGCAGGGGCCACGAGCAAGGTGGCGACCCTGAAGGGGGCGGTGTCTGCGGCCCAACGCAATGTGGCCGCAGAGCGAGCCGATCGGGAGAAGTAGGAGGCGCGGATGGCGGAGGTGCAGCAAGAGCTCCAGGCTCTCATGGAAAAACATGAGAGTTTGGAGCGCGACTCGAAGACTCGAGAGTCCGAGCTTGCATAGGCTCTTGAGAGCGCCAAAGCCGCTAAGGCCAAAGCCCACAAGGCCCTCCAGGAGATAGAGGATTTGAAGAAAATAGCAGCGGGTAAGGCATTTTTCATGCAAAGCAAGCATGTGAATGTGAATTACCTATTACTTACCCGAATTCGGAGCTCTCCAGGAGCGTTCGCGGATCTGCCTCGCAGCGTGTCAGATGCTGTCGCTTTCTACCGGGCCGAGGAGGGGAGATCGACGGAGAAGGTCTTCTGGTCTCAGTATGCTGAGGCCGGACATCTGGTGCCCCTTAGCGACCAGCTGAAGCAGCTGGTCGAGCTCCACAAGGTAGCTGAACAGGCCATGAAGGGCCTCATAGTTCGGCTGTGGTCCAAGGAGGCCATGCCTGGGAGCTACTTCGGCCTGGTGCGGCGGCTGGTAGACACGTGTCCCTGGGTTGAGGTCGTTAAGCACTCCGCCTGTATTGAAGGTGCCCGTCGGGCCCTTGCCCGTTCCAAAGTGCACTGGGGCAGGATGGATGCTGAGAAGCTGCTGACGGACGCACCACCGGCGGGCAAGGAGTATCGCACGCCCGAAATGTATTATAAGAGTGTCCTGAAGGGTGCCCGCATGATTGCGGGTGAGTGCTCCAAAGATGTAATATTTGAGTAGACTCGCATTTTGTTATCCTGTGCGCTGAAAAGTTTGTTCATATGAGATAAGCAACGCTTGTTGATTTAAAATATTACCTTCTGTGCGGCCGTTTATCAAATCTGAGAGATGGCAAGTCGTCGGCTTCAGCCCCCATGCCACTAGTGCTGGGGTGTTCGGGATAAACTTGAGCGCTCTTGTTCCCATGTTTGGGTCCATCTAGGGAGGCGCTCAACACAACAAACGAGGCAACCAGACTTATAATGCTTGAACACTCTCACTTAGCCATAGAATTCTATAATTTTAAATTTCGGTGAAGCCCCTAGTGTTCGGAAGACCGAGTTCGGGGCGCTATCCACGCCTGGGCCGGACGAAGCCGGTTCCTCGCTCTAAGTGGCATAAGTCTTTAGGGACTCGAAAAAACCCCTCGAACAGCGACCAGCTCTCGCCTTATCATGACGGTCAGTTTTAGCTTTCTCCACTAAGGCGCTCGCCCAGCTCAACCGGGGCGCAATCGCAGTGGTTCTCCCAGTGCTACCTTAGCCAATACAACGGAATGTAAGGTACCAAAACATGGGAGCCGGGCAAACCCAACTATTGACCCAAGACATGACTCGGAGCCGATGCATATAATGCTATAAGTTCGGGGTGCCGCACTTGTGAAAGTGTTCGGACTTATCACACCATAATGTGGGGAACTTAAGCCCCTGGTGTATTTAGACGTACCGAAGTGTACGGATGTAACATGTCATAAATGAACATATATAAGAAGGAAATGCAATTATAAGCAAAAAGCGATGCATTGTTTATTCCAGAAATACTGCCATGAATGCGGAACGATACAAATGGTGCGGTAAGCAAGGGATTGGACTATTAAACATGTCCCCCTCCAGGGGTAGGCTGCGGCATGGTGTATTAAACAGATTTAATGCTCGTAACAGAGACCACCTGAGTTTTCGTTGTAGCCTTTCTCCTTCCCTGGCTGTTGCATCATGAGTTCGGCAGGTCTACTGCCGGACAGGGCCTCTGGTGAACGGAGTCCTGTGGGTAAGAAAAAAGAAAAAAAGAAAAAGAGCGACACACTTGGGAGCCCCTAGTGTGGTTGAGCCGCACTCTGGGCCTGTCGTGGTCGTGCCCCTCCCCCTATGCCCATGGTATCTCCAGAGCGTAATGATGTACGCGGACGACTAATCTTGCAATTATGCAAGGGCTGGGGTTGGGACTGCATTGCTACGCGTGCTCGGAACGTTCCAGGTGGTCTTGTTGTAGGTTATTCCGGGCGCGTTTGGCCGTGTCCGGTCACTTAACGGCCGGACTCGAAAATTGCCTTAAGAGGCTGCTTTGTACTTCTGCCGCGAGAGCCGTTGTGTGTTCCTCCGTTCGGGGGGAGCGTTCAGTGTTTCCGTTGACCGTGATGACTCCTCGAGGGCCTGGCATCTTGAGCTTGAGGTATGCGTAGTGCGGCACCGCGTTGAACTTTGCAAACGTGGTTCGTCCGAGCAGAGCATGATAGCCGCTGCGAAACGGGACTATATCGAAGATTAACTCCTCGCTTCGGAAGTTATCCGGGGATCCGAAGACCACTTCCAGTGTAACCGAGCCTGTACAATTGGCCTCTACACCTGGTATGACGCCTTTGAAGGTCGTCTTTGTGGGTTTAATCCTTGAGGGGTCTATGCCCATCTTGCGCACTGTATCCTGATAAAGCAGGTTCAGGCTGCTGCCGCCGTCCATCAGGACTCTAGTGAGGTGAAATCCATCGACAATTGGGTCTAAAACCAATGCAGCGAATCCGCCATGGCGTATACTGGTGGGATGGTCCCTTCGATCAAAAGTGATCGGGCAGGAGGACCATGGGTTGAACTTTGGGGTGACTGGCTCCATCGCGTATACGTCCCTGAGTGCACGATTCCGCTCCCTCTTGGGTATGTGAGTTGCGTATATCACGTTCACCGTCCGCACTTGTGGGGGGAAACCTTCCTGTCCTCTATTGTTCGGCGGCCGGGTCTATTCCTCGTCATCGCTATGCAGCCCCTTGTCATTGTTTTAGGCAATTAACTTGCCTGCCTGCTTAAATACCCAACAATCCCTGTTGGTGTGATTAGCTGGCTTTTCGGGGGTGCCGTGTATCTGGCAAGAGCGGTCGAGTATTCGGTCCAAATTGGATGGGCCCGGAGTAGTTCTTTTGAATGGATTTTTCCGCTGACCGGGTTTAGAGCCTCTGAATCCGGCGTTGACTGCCGTATCCTCAGTGTTATCGCCGTTAACGCGGCGTTTGTTTTTGTTTCGACACGACCTGCCATTGCGGTCCTTGGTATTCAGACTGCCGGAGTTTTTGCTGAGGTTGTTACTGCAAGCTAGTCAGCTGTCCTCTCCCACCCAGAAGCGGGTCATAAGTGATGTGAGGGCTGCCATGGATTTCGGCTTTTCCTGTCCTAGGTGCCAGGCTAGCCACTCGTCGCGGATGTTATGTTTGAAGTCTGCGAGGGCCTCTGCATCCGGACAGTCGATGATTTGATTTTTCTTTGTGAAGAACCGTGTCCAGAACTGTCTGGCCGATTCGTCTGGCTGCTAGATTATGTGGCTTAGGTCATCGGCGTCTGGTGGTCGCACATATGTGCCTTGGAAGTTGTCAAGGAATGCGGCTTCCAGGTCTTCCCAACACCCAATTGATTCTGCTGGCAAGCTGTTAAGCCAATGCCGAGCTGGTCCTTTAAGCTTGAGTGGGAGATATTTGATGGCGTGAAGATCGTCACCGTGGGCCATGTGGATATGAAGGAGATAGTCTTCGATCCAAACCGCGGGGTCTGTTGTGCCATCGTAGGATTCAATGTTCATGGGTTTAAACCCTTCGGGGATTTGATGCTCCATTACTTCGTCTGTGAAGCATAGTGGGTGTGCGGCGCCTTTGTATTGGGCTATATCACGACGTAGCTCAAACGAGCTTTGTCTACTGTGTTCGGCCCGGCCGGACTTACTGTGTCCGGCGCGACAGTTGTCGTCGCGCGCCGTGGGGCGCTCACGCGATCCGTAGATCGATCTTGATTGTCTTGCCTTATCCTCCAATATATCTCGCAAGTCCGGAGCATTCCCCTGTGGCCTTGTGCTTTTCGAGCGATGCCGGGGTACGGTTCTGATGGAGGGCTTAAAGGCCTCTCTGTCACGGCCACGAGGTGGTCGGTCAGCCGTATTGTGCTCTGGTGATGCAGGTTTATATGCCTCCTCCTCTAGTCGGGGGAGCAACTTGCGTTTGGGGTAACTTTTGGAGGGGCATTCGAGTTCATGCTCTTCGGCCACAAGGACTTCAGTCCATCTGTCGGCTAGCAGGTCTTGATCAGCTCTAAGCTGTTGCTGCTTTTTCCTTAGGCTGTTCGCCATGGCCATAAGCCTGCGTTTGAAACGCTCTTGTTCGACGGGATCCTCGGGCACGACGTATTCGTTGTCGTCGAGGCTTGCCTCATCTCCGGAGGGAGGCATGTACTTATCATCCTCGAGCTCTTCGTCTGCCGCTCTCTCATGAGGGCTGGCTTCTCCGTCCTCCTATGCTGAATCTTGCTGGAGGGGGTTGTCTTTGGCACTGTTATTATCCCTGGTGCCGGAATCTCCATTCTTGCTGTGTCGGGGTTTAGAGCGGCGCCGCTGATGCCGGCGCTTGGGCTGTTTCTTCGAGGAATCTGCCTCCGCTGCTTCTTCGCCATTCCCATCCTTCGGGATGTCCACCATGTATATGTCGTATGACGAGGTGGTCTTCCAGTGCCCCGTAGGCGCTGGTTCTTGGTCGTCTCTGGCATCGTCGTCCATACCGTCGATGTCTTCGGTGTCGTAGTCTAGCATGTCGGTTAGATCGTCGACAGTGGCTACAAAGTGGGTGGTGGGTGGGCTTTGAATTTCTTTGTCGTCCGCATCCCAACCATCCTGACCGCAACTCGGCCAGGGCTCTCCTGATAGCGAGAGATACTTTAGCGAATTCAGGATGTCGCCAAAAGGCGAGTGTTGAAAGATGTCCGTGGCGGTGAACTCTATGACCGGCGCCCAATCGGATTCGATTGGAGGGGGCGCAGGAGGTTCGGAGTCCGGCGAGGAGTCCGGCACCTCGGAGTCACGGGCGTCGCAAGGGACAAGGTCGGTATTCGGCTCCATCGTCGTAGAGGTTGCAGCCCCCAAGGCGGTGTCTAGCCACCCATCCTCAATCTGCGCGGTCGACTCCAAATTAAGGATCAGAGCGGACTCATGTGCGGCTTCCAGGGCACTGTCCGACAGCAGAGCTAAATCATGCCCATCAAGACAGTGTGGCGCGCTCGGCTGTGGCTTGAATCCATTGAAGATCAAGTCTCCGCGGATGTCAGCCGTGAAGTTTAAGCTTCCAAATCTGACCTGATGGCCAGGGGCGTAGCTTTCGATCTGCTCCAGATGGCCAAGCGAATTGGCCCGCAGTGCAAAGCCGCCGAACACGAAGATCTGTCCGGGGAGAAAAGTCTCACCCTGGACTGCGTCGTTGTTGATGATCAAAGGAGCCATCAAGCCTGTTGGTGACGACACAGAGGAACTCTCAATGAAAGCACCAATGTCGGTGTCAAAACCGGCGGATCTCGGGTAGGGGGTCCCGAACTGTGCGTCTAGGCGGATGGTAACAGGAGACAAGGGACACGATGTTTTTACCCAGGTTCGGGCCCTCTCGATGGAGGTAAAACCCTACTCCTGCTTGATTAATATTGATGATATGGGTAGTACAAGAGTGGATCTACCACGAGATCAAGGAGGCTAAACCCTAGAAGCTATCCTATGGTATGATTGTTGTTGTGATTGTTCGTCCTATGGACTAAAACCCTCCGGTTTATATAGACACCAGAGGGGGCTAGGGTTACACAGAGTCGGTTACAATGGTAGGAGATCTACATATCCGTATTGCCAAGCTTGCCTTCCACGCCAAGGAAAGTCCCATCCGGACACGGGACGAAGTCTTCAATCTTCTATCTTCATAGTCTTGGAGTCCAGCCGATGATGATAGTCCGGCTATCCGGACACCCCCTAGTCCAGGACTCCCTCAACCGCCGTGTCGCCGCCATCCCTGTGCCATGAAGCCGAAGGCTCGCCCGCTCACGTCGTCTGCAGTCCCGCCTCGCGATGCCACCGCACTGCCAAGCACGCCAGCAGCTGGTGGAGCCGCGTCTATGCACGCAGCGTACAAAGAGGAGGACGAGCGCGTGCTCCAGCACGCCGGCGAGGAGGAACTAGCGTGTCATTGTCGTCTCCGCCCGCGCGGAGGAGGCATGCATGGTGGCTGTCGCGGCGGAAGCCGGTCGCGCACGCGTCGAGCCTGCAAACCGAGTGTGGACGTGGAATCTACCTTCGAGACCTTGAATGCCACGTGGATCCTGCAATCTAAAGGAGCAATTTGGGTCAGTCGACTCTTGTGAGCCGTTTGATGCAACATGGATGGCTAGAAGGGCTTCTTCCACTTCTTCTGTCCTCTTCTTCCTTCGCTCCGTCAAACTTCTTTCACAAATTGACTGACCCAAATTATACTACTAGTACGAACATATTAAGTACAGTAGGAACACGAAGATACGAGTGTAGTACCAACTGCAAGAAGAACAGTAGTAAGACATAGTACTAGTACTACTGTACGTATTAAAGAGTTCAAATAATGAGAAAGAACATAAACATAGTTCTGCTGGGGCCTCAGCACAACACACCCTTGAAAATAAACTAAGAAACTAGTCCGCTTGACACTGCAGTAGAACCTGCATGAGCGACGACACTGCCACCTACTCGGAGTCCGAGTCCACGTCCTCGACTTCATCCTCGTCCCTCTTCCTCTTCCTCTTCGCCGACACTTCTTTGCTTGAACCGAACACTGGGCTCTGCTTCTTCATCCAACCCTTGTAGATATTTAAACAAAGGTAGGCATCCATTGCTGCGTACAGGATGTGATCTTCATCTAATGTCTTTGACTCCCATGCATGATGAAACTCGTGATGAGGTTTCTTAAGTTTAGCATACGAAGGATCAATCATGGCTGCTGCTAGGGTCAACATTGAAGGTTGAGAGGAGGATACCAGGCTTGCCTTTTGGAGATCGAAGGGCTGGCCTACAACGAGACCTATCCAACGCAGGACATCCCTGTCGTTCTAAAGTCTACATTAATGAATTTCACTCTTTTGTCCTTGAGGAATTTCTTAAAATCCTGGCACTCAACGTCGGCATGGCATATGTGGTAGACCAAGCAAACATTATGTATGCAAACCTGGATCACGGCAGGCTTCTTCCTCTCTTCGTCCTTTAGATCCTTCTCTCGTCCCAGGACAGTGGTGTACTCAACATCTAGCCCAGCGACCCACTCATCCATTGAACTGTTGAACATTCGTAGGAAGCGAGCAAGCCATGCTTTCACCGTCACGGATCCACGTGTGTAGATGACGATGAACTGATCGCCGGTGATGGCTCTAACCTGGTACTCAGCGGCGACCATGGAGATTTGGGAGGCCATGGATTTTGGAGGAGGGTTAGGAGAAGTTGAACTGTTGTACCCTGCAAAAAAACTGGGAGCGAACTAATGTGAAAGGACGGGACGACTGGGAGCGAACTGTTGTAAGGTAGAAGACGGGGATGAGTAGGGCGTGCGAACGGCATGGGGTTGCTGCCTTGCCCGGTGGATAAACGGCTGTAAGCCCCCAAAGAGTTCTCGAGAACTATGTGGGACCCACTAGATGTCATGTCTACTAGACCCATATCGTAGGCCTGACGGTATAGCTTCTGCCTGTTCACACGCCATGCGGGCGTGTGGATGTAACTTCACTTAATTCTGTCAACCGTCGCGCTTCCCACGACCTTCGCCTCCCTCGCGCGGTCGCGTCCTTTTAGACTTCAATCGGCTATAAATGAGCAATTTTTTGCCTACTCCGCATGCATGATACTCCCTCTGGTCCTTTTTACTCCCGTCAACCGTTTGCAAAGTGTTTGACCAAATTTATACTAAAAATATCAATATCTACAATACTGATTATAATGATTATAAGAACTACGTTTTATAATGAGTGTAAAAATATTGATTTGACATTGTGAATGTTGATACATTCTTCTATAAGTCTGGTGAAACTTGAGGTACATTGACATCAGACGAAACTTAAATGCACAATGCAGACTAGTTCCTCCGTCCAGGTGCGTGCCATGTCCTATCTTGTCATCACAACAAGGTTAGATATTAGAGTACTACTACCTCCCTTCTAGTTTAAAGGGCTCGATTCAAAAATTTCACCTACTCTTAGCAAGATAGTAGAGGCGGTGGAATAGTTTTTGAAGTCTGCAAAAGTACTCAACTAATGTTGTCGTTCTTCACAAAAGAATGTGTTTACCAATGCATGCATGAACACTAGTTACTCTAACCCCCCTCTCTTCTTTAATTCTTTGCCACATCAGCATGTTTGCTATTCCCGTGTGCGTGATACCAGCTAAGATACCACCATTATGGCCAGCCTTAATCATCGCATGCAATAATTTAGTGCACCTTGAAATATGAAAATGTGTGGGGCGTGTATGTTTCTAATGACTTGAGACTATACCTAGCCTGGCATGCAAGATGACTTATTATGCACCGTTCCCCATACCTGCAGGAAGCCCGTTCGTCTCCAAATCTTTTCCTCTCCATGTGTGGAAACAATATGCCTGCCAAACTCTCCTTCTCCCTCTGGCGGTCCCACCACTCCACCCCGTGTGAAAAAATCTGCATGCATGACTCTCCTCCCCCCACGCTCGTCCAATCCGTTGTGACCAGCAATATTTCCACCCCTTCCCTCCCCCGTAATTTACTCCAACAAATATGCCCACATAGCTATTATGTTAATCATGCAACATATCTTCCGGGACGCTGCTTCAGTTACTTAACTACAAGTGCATTGGGTCACTGACATATGGGCCCAACAAGGGTCTGGCCCACATGTCAGTGACGCAACTGGACCTGCAATTAAGTCAGTGCAACTCAGTCCATATCTTACGTAGGTGTGCCATTTCTCGCTATAAATACTGCGCCTCCCACGACATTCGGAAGAACGCTCACGTTCATCGCTATCTCCTCCCCCTCCCTCTCACGTCGACCACCATGGCATCACCCCTCCCAAGCCCTAAGAGCCCCTCGCTGCACCGCCCGGAAGGTCACGCGTCGCCATTCCGTTCCTTGCCGCCACTAGTCGAGGAGGACGCGTCGGTGTTCCACTCCTCGCCGCGACGCCTCGAGGTGGACGCGTCGGCGTTCCCAATCTCGGCAGCACGTGTGTCGGCTCCCCGCTACAAGGAGAAAGCCACACCGCCCGCTGAGCCCCCCAACCTTGAGGAGCTTTGGAAAGAAATGGATGTCGCCATGTGGGAGGCTTTGCCGCCGGCAGAGCACGCCAAAATAGAGGCAGAGAAGAAGGCCGAGGAAGAGAAGCGCGCCGCAGGGCAAGCTGCCTGGCAGCTCTATGTCATGTCCGAGAGAGTCAGGCAATTGGCTCTTTGGCAGAAGGCTCGTGCAAGGGCCATGAGGGTGGCGGAGGACGCCCGTGCCAAATCCCTGAGTGCAGTCGGGCCCAAGCGCCTCATCTACGCTTGGCGGTACGTGGATCGGGTGCACGCTTCCAGCGAGGAGGAGTACCTGTTGGCGCCGGATCACCACACCGGTGAGATCGCGCTCGCCCGCCGGCAAGCCGCCAATCAGCACCTCGCAAGTTGCGAGGCTGAGGAAGAGGCGTTGTGTCGGTGCGCTGGGAAACGGCCACGCACCAGGGCACTCGTGGCGCGCCGCAAGTGCTCCTGCGAGCGTCGAGGCTTTTAGGAGGAGTATAATTTTTGTTTCGTAAGGCGATCTCATTAGTTTTGGGACGCAAATAATAAATCCCGAATGTTCAGGAATTTTTAGCGTCCTTAATTAAGTATGTAAAAGGGAAAGTTTGGAAACCTTGTGTATTCGTACGCATTTTGCAAGTACGTGCATATAGCACAAACTTTACTATATACTATCGCACTACATCTCTCTCTCGAGATATATGCTTGCAGACTGTGCTACTCCCTCCATCGAGGTCAACAAGTCATCTTTGGTTGTGCACCGTGACCAAGAAGGAGGGAAGACTTATACACCTAGATGGAGGGAGTACTACTAGTACTTATGTACGTGCAAATGCACGTTTTAACATTACTACGCGGTTTTTGTAAAAGTAGAAAAACAACACTAGTCAAGCTTGTGAAACGATTCAATGCAAAACAAATGCAAAAATGCTCGTTTGATTGTTTACTTTTAGCTTCCTTCTCTATGGTTATTTCTCTGTCGTACTTTGTACGGAGTATCTCACTGGTTGGAAAGGCATGCAAATTCCCAAACCGCTTCCTACACCCTGTATCGAATTTTTTGCCTAACAAGTTGTGCCGTGCAATTGGAATTCCAACTTGAGTGCTACTACTAGTAGGAGTACTAGGGGCTAGTTCTTTTAGGATTCTAGATTAGTAATCCCATAACTACTACCTCCGTCCTGGTTTATTGGTCCCCATTGTAATCTGTGTCAATTTGATCATAAATTTAACTAATGAAATGTTAGTGCATGTCACATGCACTACTCCCTCCGTCTAGGTGAGTAAGTCATCTTAGGCTGTGCACCGTGACCAAGGAGGAGGGGAAAACAAGAAATGTTAATGTTTATTTGCTAATTAATAGTATTGCATGCAATGAACTAACCACTGCATGTCGTGTTTGATAGTCTCAAGTCATTAAAAGCATGCACACTCTTTATCTCTTATTGGTTGATATGTCAAGAAACAAGAAACGAGGTAGAAGTTAATGCATCGCGCCTAAGTGTTTTGGGATTATTTGGTTTTCGTAAGATCACTTACACACCTAGACGGAGGGAGTAACATTTTATCAGTTGAATCTTTGGTCAAAATTTAGAACAAATTACAATGGTGAGGAATAAAACAGGACAGAGTAGTAGTTTAGAAGCCCAAATAAATGAGTGAGGCGCCTTATTGTTACTCTCCACTGTGACTAGTCTTATGGGAATAGTTGGGGAAGCCGCCAAAAGAACTGGCCCTAGGAGTAGTAGCTAGGGATCGAGTGTGCGAGATGAACCGGAGAAATTAAATGCAGAGAGATGAAATGCAAAAAAGACGGAGGGATGTGATGGTTGCTTGTCCGTTCATTTTACCAGGCCACTTATTACTAGGAGTGGTTGGGTTTTGTGATATGACGGCTTTACTGCCGCGCCACGAGCAGGGTGAGAGGTGAGACTCCCGTGCAGCGCCGCCCTCTACACTAGTATTACTACATCGGTCGTGGTTTATCCCCCATTGAAGTTGACTGAAGATTTAACTGACAAAATGTTAGTGCATGTCAACAAAAACAATATCGTTGGATTCGTATCTGAACATAGTTTTGAATGATATAATTTTAGTGACATGCATCAGCATTTATCATACTATATATAATGTTAGTTCAATTTTTGGTCGTACTAATCTATAGTAGTAAGGTTCCCGTGCGTTGCACCGAAGAGTGAAATGCATTGACCGGGGAGTTGTTTATTTTGGCAAAGGATGTGGGAGTCATCTCATGTGTAACGGGTATCGATAGGTTTCTTCGGATATTATTTCATGTCTAGAGCTCACAAACATCTGGGTGAAATAGATAAAAAGGTATCTTTTGCGAACAAAAGCATTCAACTGTTCAACCTGCATCCAAAACTTGTGAAGAAATAACACTTATTGTGCTTTGCAAGAAATGATCTTTAAGAATTATTTTTTGAGTATTGATTGTTATACATGTTGGCTACAGATGACATGTCACTTTCTTATAGTCAACAGTTGGCTATACTATTAAGTAATATTAACCATTCCCTTATACACCTAGACGGAGGGATTAAATCAGGATGACTTGCAAGGGGGCAGCGGAGATGTAAGAAAAGGTTCATCGTAAGTCTTTCACCAGTACTGTAGTAAAATTCATACATGGAAGATTCTACACTAAACCATAAATGGATACACTTTTAGTCATGCGCGATACTCCAATAGAGCAAGATCCTGCATGGAAGTCTCCACATGCTTAGACAGCGGATTACATTGAGCGAAGACTAATGATCAACATTTAACTTGATAATGCGTATGTCCAGGTGAACCTCCTTGGAGTCCCCATGCACCGCGTCAGCGGGTAAAGGATGCCATGGGTTTTCCAAGTCCACATCGGCGGGAAAGTCCCAGCTCCGCAGAGTCCAAATCCATCCGATGAGGCCAGTCTCGCCGCCCACGTGACCCGGAGGGGTAGTAATAGTGAGCACGCACCCGTACATCGGCCTCGTGTCAGTGTCAGCGTCAGCGGCGACTCCGGCATGGTGAACAGGTAGCACGTCTCGTACTTGATGTTCGCCACCAAGGGCCAGTAGTGACCGCTGCACGCATCCATGAGGTGATGCACCATGTCCGTCGGCGAGCCCCAAAACGGCATCAGGCACTCATAGCAGTAGACGAAGGGCTCCTTGGAGGCATCGACCAGGCCATCCATGAAACGGGAGTGGCTGTAGGGGACGTTGCGCCAGTTGAATATATGAGCAAGTTACTACGAGATTTAATCCGAATAAGCACAATATAAATCATGACGGCTATAACAAAGATGAAACTAATCATGTGGACTAGCATAGTAGTAGGATACAGAGTAGAAACATGAATTCTACCACGATTTCAAATAGGAAGGACAGAAACACATATGGTGCAACGGGAGCAGCACCATTGGCGTTGAGGTTGTCGCCCATGTCGTTGAGGAAGAGGTTGCCGAGGTCGGGGAAGAAGTCGTCGTCGGTGAAGTCATGGCTGCCAGCAGTCGCGAGAGTGCGCTCCCCAAATTTCAACAGCGCCCGCCGAATGGAGCACAGGAGGGAGTGGCTGTAGGGGACGTTGCGGCCACCGAATGGAGCGCAGGAGGAGCACACGAAGCAGTAGATGGTGTCCTTACTAGTACTCCCTAGTCTCTATTTATCTATATCTACTCTTATAGAAAACCAAGTTGGTGATGATGGTATGCCTGCAATCTTGTAATATAGACCGTCCGATCTATATCTGATGGATAGAAAGCCAACTATGACAATTTTACAAAAGATACCCGCACCTCTCTCCACATTTACAGATAAGGCCTTGCCTCATTCATCCTTATCTCCCACAACCTCGTGCCGCTCCCTAATTCTCTATCTCTACTACTCTTCTTTGTTTTTTATAACAAATCGAATAGTACAACGCCGTCCGCTGCACGCCTGGCTGAACACGCCTCCTCGCCTCCATCATCACCAACTGAGTCTTTTATAGGAGTAGGAGTAGAGAAAAAACCGAGTTGGTGATGATGGTGTGCCGTGCAATGCTCGGGCATCTTGCTATTTTTTTGCATATAATTCCAAACATCACATAGACACGGTCTTTGAGCAAGGTTCATAGTCGTTCCACGCTCGGGCATTGAAGTTTGTAACTATTTTAGATTATAATATACTACTCCTCCGGTGCTAGTAGTAGAGCAGAGTCCTACTCTACTACTCTACTCAAGCAAGTTAGGGCATAGTACTGTAGTAGGTACTGTAGGGAGTACCAGTACTGTGATCACTCAAGCAAGTTGTCTGGCATCGATATGACCCTACGCTGCTGGTATGTGTCTCTTAAGTCAAGCGGCGTGATGTAGTCATCATCACCTATCCACTTCCCGCGGCACATATTCGCTTCTCCATCTTTGTCCGCACATAATCTCGTCCAATCTTCCATCCCCGCTAAGGCGCCTCCCCCTCGTCCGAAACCCAAGCACTAACAATGGCAGAACCGAGCAGCGTTTGCTAAAAGAGTGGCTGGAATTCTCTCCCCACAGAGGTAATCAAGCTCATTGTTTCGCATGTGGACAATCTCAGTACCATGCCGCTCGCCACGTGCTCGTCGGGGTTGTACCATTTACTCAAAGCCCTCAGGCCGGAGCTTTTTAAGCCAACTCCTTGCTTGCTGATGCTGCCTGATCTTCATAAATGGCGTGTCACGCAGCATAACAATCATAGGGTGGTGAGCATCAACCTCCTTGACTGCGATCCGATCCCCGTCACCCTCAACTACATTAACGGTATGTACTGGGTCGGCATCAACACGTCTTGGATGGTGCTCGTCGATGGTCGCGGTAGCTGGATGCTCGTGGAGGTCTACACCCGGCGGCTGATCCCCCTTCCTTCGATTAACACTGCACTGCTTTGGCACCGCGGCCCAGTATACTCGGAATCTTATAGTAGCCAACATGATACCAAGTTTGATTTGCTCAAGGTTGTAATCTGCCAAGTGCCCAGAAGATCTGCGAATTATAAAGACTTCAGGATAATTGCATTCTTCAACTGCGGTCTCGCCTATCTGACAGGTCACTGCGGTAAGTGGATAAATCTGCACGTCCATCGCAGGATCATACATCCTCCATGGTTCTCTGATGCCATTGAACGCAAGGGCTTCATTTACGTCGTCAACTCCTTCTATGGCTGGACGTATTGCTGGCCTACTCCAATCATCGCTACAAACGGCTGTTACAGCAGTATGTTACTTTCCTATCATTTCATGATGGCTTGCTTATATTACTGTCAACATTTACTGAAAAATATTCATGCTCATAACATGTTATTCTTAAGATTGACTAAATCAAGAGCCCTTTTTTATTTGACTCCAACTTGATATGATGTTGTAGGCCGCCTGGTGTCCCTACCCTTCCTAATCCCAGAACCTTTCAAAGAAAAGCGGCAAGGCAGTCGCAGGTGGTTCCTGGCTCGATTAGACGATGGCGAACGATTGATAATCGTTCGCACGTACCGGACGTGTTGTTTCGCGGAATACAATCACAGTCACTGCAAGGTCTTTGAGCAGGATCCCAGCTTCTCTGGGCCTTCAGGAATTTTTGACTGGAGGCTGGTAAGTAGCCTTGGTACATGCTCTCTGTTTGTCGGACTGAATTATCCAATTAACCAGGAGATAACTGACGGCAAGGATCATGATGGCAGCGCGGTTTCGTTCATCAGGCAAAACTGTGTGTACACAGCGTACCATGCGTCTCTGCATGCACCATACCCTGATATGTGCCGCCACGCTCTGCAACCCAAAGTAGGAGAGAGGGTCGCAAGTATCAGACTTCGACCTGCTGGCTGGAGTTTCCCCCGTCAGGCACCCATCTGGTTCAAGCCGTCAGTCAATCTCCACAGCTTAATAAATAGTAACATCTAACTGAGCCAGTTAGTTAGATGCCTACACTTGGTGTAGTAGGATCTTTATTTAGTTTGATGCATACACTTGTTCTTTTTTGGTAGCCCTTTTGTAATAATGGCTGATGTTTGGTTTGGAAGAGAGAGCTGCGTCTTCACTCTTCTGGCCTGCTTACTACTTCTGTTGCACCCCCAGCCCTGGTTGTTGCTGCTGCTGTTTTCAATGTACAATCAGTAGTATATTTTGTCTGTTGGTTAAATAAATGTGTTGTTAGAACGACAAACACAATGTTTTGGAAGTCGTTGCACGGTTCGATCCTTAGTGCCCCGTACCGTACGTAACGCATACTATTTTTCATATGGAATACATTTTCCACTTGTTGATAACATGCAGCCCACTGATGAAGGCCCAATAGAGGAGCCCATAATTAACTGGAAAGGAGGCTCTCACATTAATCCGGTCCAGGTACATGCTCATGGTCCCCTAAACATAAATAAGTAAATAAATAAATAAAGCTAAATGCTCATGCACGAGTTCTTTAAAATCATGATTTAATAGAGGATATTATTTCCTATGATAGTGTTGTTACATTCAGTCGATATTATTCTTAGGCAAAGATAGCGACTAGTCTTCTTTCTCCCAGCATTTTCTTCCTGCAACCAGCAGACCCATGCAAATCGTAGTCAACGTCATAAATAGTTCCGGTCCATTTTTATTTTTCAATAAGAATGTCCAACCCAGCCCAGCACATTGGCTACAACACTTTATCCTCCGCCTTGGTGCGCTCGCCGCGGCGCCGCCGTCCGGCCCTGTCAACATAGTTTTTTTTTCAAAACGGTCTCTGTCAACATAGTGGATCGGGAGAGAACTGTAGTTGTGAGTATGACAATACGGACCCACCAGGTCCACTCCCGAACACAAGCAAGCGCCTCTTTTACTACTCAGATGCACCCCTCATTTTTTACTCTAATCCACCCTGCTGATATCCGGGACCCACATCATTTTTAACTTATAGTCAATTAACGACAGAATTGCACAACTTTTTTTGAGTAGTAATTCGGAGGAGCAGGCTATAAACTGGGTTGTGCGGTCTCTGTGGCCTGTCTAACAACATGACCAGCCCAGCAGGTTTTTCTTTGGGAAAATAGGTAGCCCGGTATTTCTTTTTGAAGAATACCCAAGCTAGGCCTATTTGTTTTCTTCGACTTACTGGGCTGCAAATCTTTCAAGACGATGAGGGATGCATTCCGGCTTGGCCAAAGAGTATGGTCAGTGTCTGTTAAAAGTAATATCGAAGGGGTTGAAAATTCCAAAAAAATTATAGCAAATGGGAAATTAGTTTCTTTTTTTATTTTTTCTTCACTTATATTTTATAGTATTTCATTGGATTTAACATGACATAGTACTAATTTATTTTTAAATTTGTTTTAGTATGGATACTAATTTTTGGATTAAGAATATTTTGTTCCCCAGCCAAAATTTGCAAATTTTCAAAATTTCACACATATTTAGTTATTTTTTTAACCCTGGTACTGACCAGAAAATGGGCAACAATTCTAAAAATGGAAAACGAGCTGCAATAATTTCCATATGAATTAGAAAATGAGTAAAAAATATAAAAATAATAGCAAATGGGCTATACACGACACAGATTTCGAGGCTGACTTATTTACGCAAGGCTTTGTCAGTCAACACATGATTCTAGCAGCAGCGACTGTTGGATGTCCATCCAACGGCCGGCGTGCTTCTTCAATCTATGATCTTCCTGCTCCAGCCGCTTAAACTAGCGCCGGCGGGACTGCCTGCTCCCTCCTCTTGTGGCCCGCTATGATGCCGCGCAGGCTTCCCCGGCCCACCCTACTCCCTCTGCTGGCCTGGCCGCACGCAATCAACTGCCTCCTTATTACGCGAAAAAATGATTCCTCCCACTGACATCTGGGGCGCACCGGTTGGGAGGCTGACCTACGTAGGGCTTGTCAACTTAGTCAACAAACAATTGTAGCAGCAGTAACCATTGGATTTGAATCGAACGGTCTTGCTGCTTCTTCAAGTGTTGCTCTTCTTGCACCAGCCGCCCAAATCAGCGCCAGCGAGACCGCCTGCTCCTGCCTTCATTGGCCGGCTGTGCTGCCGTTGAGGCCTCACCGCCCCCTACTACTCCCACAGCTAGCCAGGCCCTGCGGCGACGGCAGCCTCACACCGTAGCCGAACTAGTGAACCCTCCTACTCCTTAGCGCAGCGTGGTCAACGTGGTCAAGGAACGACTTCCATCGGAAGAGTACTATACGTGGAGAGGCTAACAGCTGGGTCCACGGCAGCCGCAAGGAAGTGCCTCCTTATTATGCGCAAAATAATTATTCCTCCACCTGACAGCAGGGACGCACCGGACGGGCCACCAGTATTTTGCCAAAAAAATGTTTCTCCCTGACTGCTAGGACCCACCGGACGGGCCACCGTATTTCGCGAAAAAAAATGTTCCCCCCGCTGTCAGCTCGGACTCACCGGAAGTGCCTCCTTATTACGCACAAAAAAATGAATACTCCCCCGGCTAGCTGGGACCCACCTTGGTGGGAGGCTGACTTGTGGGCCTACTAAGTTGACAGGGATGGAGGGCTTTGTCAACTTAGTCAATATGAACGATTCTAGCTCCAGTGACCGCACGATGTCCATCCAACGGCCGTAGTGCTTCTTCAACCTCTGGTCTTCGTGCTCCAGCCGCCCAAAGCAGTGCCGGTCGTGCCGCATGCTCATGCCTCCCGTGGCAGGCTGTGATGCCGCGGAGGACTCACAGCCCCCTACTACTCCCATCGCTGGCCAGGTCATCCCTCTACTCACCCACACCCCCTGTTATTCTGCGGCAACGGCAGCCTCACAGCGCAGCCGAACCAGTGAACCCTCGTACTCCTCTTCGCGTGGGCATCCACTGCCGTGTCTTCCCCAGCTCCGCGTCGTCCCTTCCTAGGCCTCACCGTCGTCCACCGCCGTGGTGCTCTCGGTGCGGCGTGGTCAATGTGGTCAATGACTGACTTCCATCGGAAGAGTACTGTACGTGGAGAGGCTGACAGGTGGGTCCACGGCAGCCGCAAGGAAGTGCCTCCTTATTACGCGCAAAATAATTATTCCTCCACCTGACAGCGGGGACACACCAGACGGGCCACCGTATTTCGCGAAAAAAATGACTCCCCCCCTGACTGCTGGGACCCACCAGCTACATCTTCGCACGCAAGGAAGTGCGTCCGGGAAAAAAACGATTCGCCCCCCTGACTGCTGGGACCCACCAGCTACATCTTAGCACGCAAGGAAGTGCCTGACAGTCAGGACCCACCTGGTCGAAGTGTACGTAGCATTGTCATTCTGGTCACGAACGTGTACGTACATACTGGTGGATGTAGAGGCGCGCACATGTCGTAGTAGAGGCGTGTATGTGTCGTAGCAGAGCCCGCATGTAGCATGTACACGTACGTACAACGGCCAGGGTACAAGAAAGAAAATATGGCCACGTACGTACATACGGGCGGGGTCTTGAACGCCTATTCACGCATACGTACGGCCAGGGCTCGTGTACATGGCTGGGTCGGATTGGAGAAACAGCGTCGTCGTCGTGTTCATGGGGAGGCAATAGAATGCGTCGTGTTCATGGGGAGGCAATGGAATGCGTCGTGTTCATCGGGAGGCAACAGAACGTGTGGGAGCCAACTGGCTGGGTCGGAACGGAATGCGTCGTCATGTTCATCGGGAGGGCTTGGACGGAACAGGCGATGGAAACAAGGCCTGATGTACCGCAGAACGGAGGAAACGGCCTTGTGTTCTACCGGCCATGTTTGAAACAGGATCCTGTTCATCGGGAGGGGTCTGGCATACCGCAAAATGGAGGAAACGGACCTCCTACGGTTAAAACGGGGGTCCTGTTGATCAGGAGGGGTGTGGCATACCGCAAAACGGACGAAACGGACTTGTATTGGAGCGCTACGGTCGAAACGGGGGTCCTGTTCATCGGGAGGGGTGTGGCGTACCGCAAAACGGGACTCCACGGGATACTGTTCATCTCCACCGTCGACCTCCTCTAGCCTCCACAAGATACCGTCGACCTCCTCCAGCCTCCACGGGCTCCTGCTCATCCAGCCTCCACCACGCGCTACTCCACCGGCTACTGTTCAACCACCCCTCCGCGGGCACCCTTCACCGTCTACTGTTCATCCAGCCCACCACGGGTTCGTCCTGTTCGTCCAAAGGCAACGCCACAGGGTCCTGCATCCACCCCCACCACTCATTGTTCATCCGACCCGCCCCCCACCCACAACGCTCACTGTTCATCCCAGCGGCAGCATCGATCGGCTTCAGTTAGCAGTAGTAGCGAAGGAATCGCTCGATCGGGTTTAGTTAACAACCATCGATTGATCGCTCGGGTTCAGTAACGCATAGCCTGCAGTGCAATCGCTCGGGTTCAGTTAGAATCCAATGCCTCGCTCGGGTTTAGTTAGAGCCAATGCCTCGCACACACGCGCGTACGTGTACGAGAGAAACGCGCATCGCTCGGCCCCCGACCACCCACCGTAACCAGGAACTCCCCGAAATTTTCCTCGCCCTTGCTTCTACCACGGTTTTTCCCGTCATGGACGGCCCAAAGAATGTCATGCAGCTGCGTCTCCGGCCCGCCCAGGACGATCATTTGCAAGGTCCCGTTAGAATGATGCAACTCAAATGTGAATACAACAACTAATGACCATTCAAATAAACTCACCATGGTCGCCAGAGCAATCTGGGGCATCATCGGGGAGGTCTAATCGTTGGTCTGGCACACGGACTGCACATTTGGTTTTCACGAGTCAGTCATATAAGTTAGTAATGAAATGAACATTCTGTGCATGATTTGGATAATATGCAGGAGAAACTTACCACGAGGAGCTCGTAGAGGGCCCGGTGACACTGGTAGAACGAGGTGCTATTCAAACGGTTTTTAACCCCTTTCTGCGACGGCTTTCGGAACCGTCACCTAGTGAGTGTGGGAGATGGGGGGGTCCTTCCCAAACGACCCAGAAACCGTCGGAGGTATGCCCTCCTGGCACACATGCTCGGCAAAATGAGGTCATGTGCGACCGGCGAGCGAGCAAATACGGTTATACGTATAGTAGTGCTAAAAAATACAATTATATAGGCGAAATCGTTTCCGGTCGTAAGAACATCCCACACAGTCAGTCCCCGCTAGACCTTTCCGTTCGTATATACATCCTACACAGTCGCTGCAAGGAAAACATTTCTGTTCGTAGGTACATCACACACAATTTTCCCCGTTAAATCGTTTGTGATAGCGTTCCCATCACACACAATATTAACAATTTTATCGTTTGCGTTATTGAATGTATTACACACGGTGCGTAGAAGAAACTGTGTGGCAAAGGTTGTCCATCACACACAGTTTTTATGCGGTAAATGTTTACGCAAGGTGGCCTAACGCATGCAGTTTTGAAGAGAATGTCGTGTGTGATTGTTCATCGATCCAACACGGTTTATTCCTAGAAACTGTGTGCGTTGCCTTGGGTCATCGCACATGGTATTTTCTAAATAACCGTTTGCAATAGCAAAAATCAATAGCAGGCTAATTCACCATTAGCAGGCTAATTGCCCTATTATTAACAATCCGTTTACTAATCTAGACATTCATATTAAACACATAATATATTTCATTCCCATATTAAGGAAGAAGGATTTCATAATTGAAATACATCAGGGTACAACATGATATAGCTTCATCACTCAGCTACCCCATTACACAACTACACCATCACCAAGTTTCACATGCAACATCTAGAACCTTTCGAAATTAGCATCATAGACGGTACATAGACAGATACATCTCATCGGGAAAACTGCTGAAGCGGAAGGTGAATATTGAGCCTTCATTGATGTTGAAGGTCTTTGCAACTTTAGGCCAATGCCTGTGGATGATTGACCTTCCATCCTTCATCCTCTTTAGTAACACTTCAATATTGAACCATGGGTGTTGTATGAAAACCTTCCTCGCCTCCTGACCATAGAGGTGGTTTGAGAGGTAATCATCAGTGAACTGCTTTGGAAAGCCCTGAAAACAAGGATGTGCATAAATATCTTCTCTATATTGGAAATGGGGCAAAGAATAAAAAAGGCAAGGTATAATAGTTAGTACCATCTTGTAGTGAACTGATGTCTTCTTCATTGTGCTGACAAAGATCTTGTTGTTTTTTGTCACTAATTTCTTTATCCTAACAATCTTTCTGAGTTTCTTGACATGATTGATATTCATGCACAACTCATTTCCCCATATGCAAAAAGGGTCAAACAGTGGGTGAAAACCTCTTACAGCAGGACCTACATGTGCAAGACCAAATTTTTAAAAACCTAAATATTAGAATGGTTCCTGCAATTGCACAATAATGTGCTATTAGACAACAGACCATGCACGTGCTAACCTCGATTGCAAACCTCAGTGCTTCCCATTGTTTCTCTGCAACACATATAAGGTAGTTAGTCATCAGGTTAAGTAAGGGTTTGCATGCTATCAGTAAAATATGTTGACGAAAAATAAGCACATTGCAGATTCATCAGATTAATTCAAGCCACATGGAAAACCCATTTATCCAAACCAAGCATGATTAAGTACTAGGAAATATAGTACTTGTATATGTTTCTCATGTATTTAGTGCATCCAAATTCGATTTATTCCTCACATGCACAACAATACAAAATTCCACCCACGACAATTGGACATCCCATTGCAGAATTGAACCAAGTAGTTAACTAAACACCACAACAAATGAACCAAACATTAACTGAGCACCACATTGCACAATATAACATACTTCTAATAGAAGATCAGATAGTTAACCAAACCAAGAATGCTTAACAACTTGGAAATATAGCAATTGTATTTGTTTCTCATGTATTTAGTACAGCCAAATTCAATTTACTTCTCACATGGTATACAATAACAGAATGCACCCACAACTATTGAACATCCCATTGCAGAATTGAACCAAACAGTTACCTAAACACCACAACACAAATGAACCAAACATTAACTAAGCACCACATTGCACAATGTATAACCAAACCAAGCATGCTTGACAACTTGGAAATATAGCAATTGTATTCATTTCTCATGTATTTTGTAAAGATAAATTCGATTTATTTCTCACATGGAAGACAATACAAAATTGCAGCATGAAGAATTGAACATCACATTTGCAGAATTGAACCAAACAGTTACCTGAAGACAACAACTATTTAACCAAATAGTTAATAAGTGAGCACCACACTGCACGACATATAGAACATATACACAGGAGCAACAGATTGCAGGGTAAAATTAGATAGCAGAATTCACTAGAATTTGTTAAGGAAAGGTAGGAGCAGCACACGCAACAGGTAAACCGAGCATGCTTAACCGGCGTAGCTAGCAAATGGCAAGGTGCTCCTCCAAGATTTGGGGGTCGGCATGAATGGTAGCCATCACGTCCTCATCCCCGCGTGCGGCCACGATTTGCCTCTCCGCTGCCAAATGCAACTTGAGCTCCTGGCTATACTACGTGTACCATGGCTTAGGGCGGTGCTTATTTGGTGGAGGGGTCGGTGATTTGGGTGGAAGGTGTCGCACCGGCAGTCGGGGCATGTGGGATGTGGAAGGAGGAGGAGGATGGGGGTCTGGTGTGGATTACCTGCCTGGATAGACGAGGCCGAGCAGCGTGAAGGAGGGTCGCCGGCGAGGGGGCGGCGCTGCAAGCAAGGAGTGAAGGTTTCAACTTGGAAAGGAAGGCGGAAATAGGGGAATTGTGGCTTTTGGTAAGGGGGAGAGGTGGGGAGGTAAATATTTCCGCGGAAGCCGAAAATTTTGAATCGGTTCAGTGAAAAAACTGGCGCGCAAAGTGTCATCAGACACGGTCCCTTATTCAGAACTATGTACGATATGTGAACATCACAAACGATTCAGATAGCTTAACCCGTGTGTACAGAAAGGAGACTACACCACACCCACACTTCTTAATCGAGCAGGTTCAGCAATTAAACAGAGCTAGCTGGCCTAAACATTACTCTAACAAATTAAAGACCATCACTCTTAATTAAACAAAACAAAGAGTACTACTATGGGTGGTGCTCGTCGATCTCGGTCGCCTCCTCCATGTCCAGCTCGCGCCTGACAGTCTCCTGGGGAAGGAGCTCCATGGCATCTGTTGCACCATATTCAGCAAGCATCTCACCATCCGCGTCCGCCATCTCTTTGGAAAAGGCCGCCACGATCTGGGCATGGGCGGCCGCGATCTGGGCTTGGAAGGGCTCCGTCGTCGCAAGGTATGCGGCAGAGGAACGGGTGGCTGCTCGAACGGTCTCGGCGATTGCCAACTCTTCGATCGTGGGTTGTCGACCGTTGTCGGAGAAGCGTCATTTGATTTATGTGGTGACTGCCACGAGCTGGGTGTGGGCGGCCTCGACATGGTCGTGGGTGACCTCCCTCAGAGCTAAGGCTGCCGCTGTGGAATGGACAGCTGCTGTGCCGCTCTTGCCAGCTGCTATCCCTGAGGCAGATGTTGCTACTGCCACCTGAGAAGCAACAACAGCTGTTTGGGCTACCTGGGCCTCCCGGTCGCAGATTGCGTCCGTGTTCATGTACCTTGTTAGCACGCGCCTGGCGGCTGCGGCCGCGCTCTCGCCGGAGTGGGCCGTCGAAGTTGCCCTCACGATGCGGGTCCACGTCCCTATCTTTCACCGACGATGATTGAACAGTGAAATGATATTTGGGGAGCGAGCTAGTGTGCTTGACACGCCGGCTATGGACTGTAGCCGATGCACCTTCTCGCGTAACCATAGGCGTACTATACACCAATGGTGCTCCAGGATATTTTGTACTGCATCTCACACGGTTGGTGATAATAAACTGTTTGGGATCTACTTGATTTTTCATTTTGATTTGAATTACATAATGGGCTCACATTGGCAATGGACGGTGTTTGAATTGCTAGACCTTTTATCTACGGTGAACATGCAACTATATGTGTGTCATAAAAAAATTGGAATTATTCAGGGTTCGTTTGGAAATTTTATACATTAAATTGGTTTTCTAGCCATTTCAAGTGCACAATTCATAATTGAAGCACATGCTCCATTCCATAAAAATGGGTTGAAAAATCAAATGTTTGTCCTTGGTTGCAAGCTTAGGTCACATGCAAGAAATGAGAATGAATGTCAAACACCTTGACACTGTCGCTCAGCCGCTAACATTGAGATACATGCTTTTAACATTCTAGTAAATCGAAAACTCGTCTGAAATTCATGAAACTTTACATGATATCATGGAACAATAGCGACATGCCGTGGTAAAAATATTGTCCCATTTGGGGCAGGTGTGGGTATAAGCTTCTCACAAACCAGAGCTTCTCTCACAACAAGCCTGATGGTTTCAGTAGGGTACGTGCCACCTTGGGGGACGAAACAATATATGTTGCCTCTTCTTACTTTCAAAATGTTTGTCATGTCAACATAGAACAACACGAGTGGTGTGTCAATTTTTGGGATTTTTTGGGGTTCGCTTGGACATTGTTATACATTAACTGAGTTTTCTATGCATTCATGTGCATAATTCAAATTTGAACTACAGGCAGATGCTCTAATGCATATAAATTAGTTGAAAATTCAAATCTATGTCCTTGGTTGCATGCTTAGGTCTCATGCAAGAAACGTGAATGAATGCCAAACACCCAGCCACCGTCACTCGGCCGCAAACATTGAGGTACCTGGTTTTTAAATTCTTATAAGTCCAAAACTCATCTGAAATTCATGAAACTTGGCATGCTATCATGGAGCGGCATTAACATGTCTTGGTAAATTTTTTGTCCCATTTGGGGCAAGTTTGGGGATATGCTTCTCACAAACCAGAGGTTCTCAAAACAAGCCTGATGGCTTCGGTAGGGAACGTCTCACCTTTGGGGACAAAACGATATCCATTGCCTCTTATTGCTTTCAAAAAAATTTCTCGTGTCAGCATAGAACAACAGGAGTGTTGTGTCAATTTTTCAGATTTTTTAGGGTTCGTTTTGAAATTTTTATGCATTAATTGAGTTTTCAATGCATTTATGAGCATAATTCAAATTTGAACTACATGCACATGCTCTAATGCATATAAATTGGTTGAAAATTCAAATATGTGTCCTTGGTTGCATGCTTAGGTCCCATGCAAGAAATGGGAATGAGTATCAAACACCCTGCCACCGTCACTCGGCCGCAAACATTGAGATTCCTGGTTTTTAAATTCTAGTAAATCCAAAACTCGTTTGAAATTCATGAAACTTGGCATGCTATCATGGAGCGGCATCAACATGTCGTGGTAATTTTTTTGTCCCATTTGGGGCAGGTTTGGGGATATGTTTCTCACAAACCAAAGGTTCACACAACAAGCCTGATGGTTTCGGTAGGGAATGTCCCACCTTTTGGGACGAAACGATATCCGCTGCCTTTTATTGCTTTCAAAAAAAATCTAGTGTCAACATAGAACAACAGGAGTGTTGTGTCAATTTTTGGGATTTTCAGGGTTCATTTGGACATTTTTATGCATTAATTGAGTTCTCAATGCATTTATGTGCATAATTCAAATTTGAACTACATGCACATGCTCTAATGCATATAAATTGGTTGAAAAAATCCAATATTTGTCCTTGGGTACACGCTTAGGTCCCATGCAAGAAATAGGAATGAATTTCAAACACTAGGGCACTATTGACTGCCGGCAAAACGTTGAGATACTTTGTTTTTAAATTCTAGCAAATCCAAAACTCGTCTGAAATTCATGAAACTTGGCATGCTATCATGGAATGGCACCCTTCATGTTGTGGTATTTTCCGTGTCCATTTTGAGAGAAGAAGCACTCGAATAACAGCTAACAAGCATTTTCAAACAAATAGCTGCCACTCTAACATCGCAAACATTTGTATAATTTAAATCATGTGCATTATGTTAACCATTCACGTGACGCCACGTGTCTTGGTTTTAATGGCTATCGTAGGTGCCGTGCGGACGGCTGCTTGACTGAACGGGAAGCGGGTGAGCGTAGTTTGGTGTGCAGGCTAACCAAGAGGCGTGCAAGCTATCCTCCAATGCGCAAGCTCACCGGGAAGCGTGCAAGCTGTACGCTGCGCAGGCTCACTGGGAGTGAGCCCTTTGACTTCCATGGCCGCCCGCCTTCCTCTGCATTAATGGCGCCCGAGCCGCTTCTTAATACGGGCGGCTAAAATTTTTGCAACTAAAATTTAGTAATTAAGCATAGATTTCATTCATCGATTAAGCAGTCGTTCTTACTTTATACAAATAGTTCAACTCAACAACTGAACCGACCAAACTTTTCCCCAATTGTTGCCAACCACGTACTGAAATAGCTAGTTCTACTTTATATACTCGCTAATTTTAAGTACGTTGTATAGTTCCACCACATCTATAGTCAGATGAACTAAACAAAATAGCCCCTAAATACTACTATGGAGGGTCTTTGTACTACTTCCGGCAGCCTCTCCTCTGTCGAGCGCGCTCAGTAAGAGGCAGAGGAGGAGGAGCCAACCGACGAGCTGGACAACTGCAATACGGTACCTGCCGCTGCTACAACTTCAGTGATGCTCACCTCAAATGCCCTCTGCTGCTCCAGACAACCCCTCTTGAAGCGGTGGTTCTCCTCGTAGATCTCCCGATTCCTCGCCTCTAAGGCGGAGTGTGCCACGGCCACGACGGCGGTAAGGATCTTTTCATGCTCGACGAGGTGCTCCTCCTCCTCCCGCAGGAACTTGGTGTAGCGTGCAAGGTCGCCGACGCACGTGCCCGCATCCACCTCCGCCTCCCACCTTCAGGCAGCGGTGGCGGAGTGGGTGATGACCCCGTCGGTCGACGGTGGGCTAGCGGCCACGACGACCGATGATGGGGTGAAGGCTGCGACCACCACCTCCCGCCTTCAGGCCACGGTGGCGGAGCAGGTTATGGCCATGGTGGCCGGCGGTGGGGTCGTGGCCACGATGGCCACCTCCCGCCTTCGGGCCGTGGTGGCGGAGCGAGCGATCGCCCTGGCTTTTGATGGTGGTGTGGCGGCAACGGCGGATGGCAACAGCTGCCGATGGGCACCGATACGTCTCCAACGTATCTATAATTTTTTATTGTTCCATGCTATTATATTATCTATTTTGGATGTTTAATGGGCTTTAATATGCTCTTTTATATTATTTTTGGGACTAGCCTATTAACCGGAGGCCCAGTGCCAGTTTCTGTTTTTTTTTTGCCTATTTTACAGTTTTGTAGAAAAGGAATATCAAACGGAGTCCAAACGGAATGAAATCTTCGAGAGGATATTTCTTGGACCAAAAGCAATTCGGAAGACTTGGAGTTGAAGTCTGGGAATCTACAAGGAGGCCACGAGGTAGGAGGGTGCACTAATGACCCACAAGTATAGGGGATCTATCGTAGTCCTTTCGATAAGTAAGAGTGTCGAACCCAACAGGGAGCAGAAGGAAATGATGAGCGGTTTTCAGCAAGGTATTCTCTGCAAGTACTGAAATAAATGGTAACAGATAGTTTTGTGATAGGATAAATTGTAACGAGTAACAAGTAACGAAAGTAAATAAAGTGCAGCAAGGTGGTCCAATCCTTTTTATAGCAAAGGACAAGTCTGGACAAACTCTTATAATAGGAAAAGCGCTCTCGAGGACACATGGGAATATCGTCAAGCTAGTTTTCATCACGCTCATATGATTCGCGTTCGGTACTTCGATAATTTGATATGTGGGTGGACCGGTGCTTGGGTACTGCCCTTACTTGGACAAGCATCCCACTTATCATTAACCTCTATTGCAAGCATCCGCAACTACTACAGAAGTATTAAGGTAAACCTAACCATAGCATGAAACATATGGATCCAAATCAGCCCCTTACGAAGCAACGCATAAACTAGGGTTTAAGCTTCTGTCACTCTAGCAACCCATCATGTACTTATTGCTTCCCAATGCCTTCCTTTAGGCCCAAATAATGGTGAAGTGTTATGTAGTCGACGTTCACATAACACCACTAGAGGTTAGACAACATACATCTTATCAAAATATCGAACAAACCAAATTCACATGACTACTAATAGCAAGACTTCTCCCTTGTCCTCAGGAACAAACGTAATTACTCACAAAGCATATTCATGTTCATAATCAGAGAGGTAATAATATGCATAAAGGATCTGAACATATGATCTTCCACCAAATAAACCGACTAGAATCAACTACAAGGAGTAATCAACACTACTAGCAACCTACTAGCACCAATCCCGGACTTGGAGACAAGAATTGGATACAAGAGATGAACTAGGGTTTGGAGATGAGATGGTGCTAGTGAAGATGTTGATGGAGATTGCCCTCTCCCTATGAGAGGAGCATTGGTGATGACGATGGTGATGATTTCCCCCTCCCGGAGGGAAGTGTCCCCGGCAGAACAGCTCTGCCGAAGCCCTAGATTGGTTCCGCCAAGGTTCTGCCTCGTGGCAGCGGAGTCTCGTCCCGAAAGGTTGCCTTCTATTTTTTTCTCATCGAAAGACTTCATATAGGAGAAGACGGGCGTCGGAGAGCCACTAGGGGGCCTACGAGGTAGGGGGGCACACCCAGGGGGGAGGGCGCGCCCCCCCCCCCCCCTCGTGAGCAGGGTGTGGGCCCCCTGGCCTTCATCTTTGGCGACGATTTTTCTTTATTTATTTTAAGGTATTCTGTGGAGTTTCAGGACTTTTGGAGTTGCGCAGAATAGGCCTTCAATATTTGCTCCTTTTCCAGCCCAGAATTCCAGCTGCCGGCATTCTCCCTCTTCATGTAAACCTTGTAAAATAAGAGAGAATAGCCATAAGTATTGTGACATAACATGAAATAACAGCCCATAATGCAATAAATATTCTCATAAAAGCATGATGCTAAATGGACGTATCAACTCCCCCAAGCTTAGACCTCGCTTGTCCTCAAGCGAAAAGCCGATAACAATAAATATGTCCTCATGTTTAGAGGTAGAGGCATCGATAAAAATACAATACGGACATGAAGGCATCATGATTATTTCTATAACAGCAACATAAATAAATTTTGTCATATGATTACTCATGTTCAAGTGATGATATTTTCACAAAGCCAAAGCATGAATCAGAAACCTTATTGAGCACCAACAAATTATAACCTCAGTCATTGAAGCAACTGCAAATTATCATAACATCGGAAAGAGTCTATGTCAGAGCTTAAAAGCAAGTCCACATACTCAACTATCACTTAGTCCTTCATAATTGCTAACACTCACGCAATACTTGTGGTTACGGAGTTTTAGTCAGACACGGAGAAAGATAGGGGCTTATAGTTTTGCCCCACAACCTTTTACCTCAAGGGTAATGTCAACAATAATAATTCATGCTCCCCTACATCCAATTAGATATATATATCATGTTCTTTCCAACATGCTGATCTTGCCAAAGGATAAAATGAAAAAGGAAAGGTGAAGATCACCGTGACTCTTGCATAAGGTAGAGGATAATAATAAATAATAGGCCGTTCACAGAGGGAAGCAGAGGTTGTCATGCACGTTTAGGGTTGATGCACAAAATCTTAATGCAAAAGAACGTCACTTTATATTGCCCCTTGTATGTGAACCTTTATTATGCAGTCCGTCGCTTTTATTGCGTCCACAACAAGTTCACACAAAGTTTATTTTCTCCGCACTAATAAGTCATGCATATTTAGAGAGCAATTTTTATTGCTTGCACCGATGACAACTTACTTGAAGGATCTTACTCAATCCATAGGTAGATATGGTGGACTCTCATGGCAAAACTGGTTTAAGGGTATTTGGAAGCACAAGTAGTATTTCTACTTGGTGCTAAGAATTTGGCTAGCATGAGGGGGAAAGGCAAGCTCCACACGGTAGAGGATCCATGACAACATACTTTATCTCGGATGTAAGAAAACATAACTCATTATGTTGTCTTCCTTGTCCAACCTCAACTCTTTAGCATGTCATATTTTAATGAGTGCTCCCAATCATAAAAGATGTCAATGATAATATATCTATATGTGAAACCTCTCTTTCCTTATTACTTCCTAGTAATTGCAACGATGACCAAAGCTATATTTGCCAACTCCCAACAACTTTTAATCATCACACTCTTTCTATGTGGAGTCATTACTTTCACTAAGATCAATATGAACTCTTTGATTCTTTTTATTCTTTTTCTTCTAATCACCCAAAATCATGACAAAATACTCAAGCCCTTGGCTCAACACTAATCTTTATTATATAGCTCACGGACTCGATTACAAAGAAGGATCATAAAGCAAAACTCAAAACTAGATCATGCCATGACTTTATTCTACTAAATCAAGATACTACTAATAGGATCGAACTAAGAAAAATGGTAAAGATAGGAGTTGTGATGGTGATACGATACCAGGGCACCTCCCCCAGGCTTGGCAGTTGCCAAGGGGAGTGCCCACACCCATGTGATTATTTCCCCTTCTTTGTTGTTGGCGTAATATTCTTGGCGATGATTCCCCTCAGAATACGGTTCTCCTCCTCAAGCTTATTGACTTGCTGCTTGAGGTACATTATTTCCTTGCGAAGCTTTCCTGTAACGGCTAAAGCTCCTTGCACCCAAGGGTGTTGCATAGCTGCGGGAGAACAAGAGACACTCCTCCTCATATTTTCATAGGAAAGAAATCTAACATTGGAAGGGATAACTGAGTTTGGAATAGCTGAGCTCGGTAGTTACCCCATCGTAAACCCAGCTCTGAGGCCAGAGGTGACTTCTTGATCTTCCATGGCATCTACCCTCATCAGGTCAGCCTCCATCTCTTCCTCCGTTGCTGGCCCAAAGTGGTCAGCGTCGCTGTTTGCCCTTAGATACCCTGCTCTCCCCGACTGACTCTTGAGAAGACATCTTGCTCTATTCTACAACAGCAACAGCTCGAAACAAAAACAGAGGAGATTTGCGTGATACACGAGTCAAAACCTTCGGGAGTATATATAATGAATTTTTACTGACCAAAATACGTATCGTGCAAGGAAACGGAGTCCGGAGGGCACACGAGGTGCTCACGAGGTAGGGGGCGCGCCCAGGGGGTAGGGCGCACCCTCCACCATCATGGAGGCCTCGTGTCCTCCCCGGACTGCTACTTATTTTTCTATTTTTCTAAATATTCCAAAACGGAGAAATATTGCCTTAAAAATTGTTTTGGATTCGGTTTACTTACCGTACCACATACCTATTCCTTTTCGGAGTCTGGAACGGTCTGGAAAGTGTCCTTTATGTATTCCTACGGGGTTACGGTTTCAATAATATTAGTTTCAACATTTATGGGACTACCTGAGATATAGTGTTTGATCCTTTGACCGTTTACCACCTTCGGTTTTGTGCCTGCGAAGTTGTTGATTTTTATGGCACCAGAATGATATACTTCCTGGATAACGTAGGGACCTTCCCATTTAGAGAGAACTTTTCCTGCAAAAAATCTTAAACGAGAGTTGTATAGCAATACATAATCACCTACATTAAACTCACGCTTTTGTATCCTTTCATCATGCCATATTTTAACTTTTTCTTTAAACAACTTGGCATTTTCATAAGCTTGGGTTCTCCATTCATCAAGTGAGCTAATATCAAATAACCTCTTCTCACCGGCAAGTTTGAAATCAAAGTTGAGCTCTTTAATAGCCCAGTATGCCTTATGTTCTAGTTTGAGAGGTAAGTGACAAGCTTTTCCATAAACCATTTTATACGGAGACATACCCATAGGATTTTTAAATGCAGTTCTATAGGCCCATAATGTGTCATTCAGTTTCTTGGACCAATTCTTTCTAGACCTATTGACAGTCTTTTGCAAAATTAATTTGAGCTCTCTTTTGCTTAATTCTACCTGACCACTAGACTGCGGGCGATATGGAGATGCAATTCTATGATTAACATCATATTTAGCAAGCATCTTACGGAAAGCACCATGAATAAAGTGTGAACCACCATCAGTCATAAGATATCTAGGGACTCCAAACCTCGGAAAAATAACTTCTTTAAGCATTTTAATAGAAGTGTTATGATCAGCACTACTAGTTGGAATAGCGTCTACCCACTTAGTAACGTAATCAACAGCAACTAAAATATGTGTATATCCATTGGAGGCAGGAAAAGGTCCCATATAATCAAAGCCCCAAACATCAAATGGTTCAATAACAAGTGAATAATTCATAGGCATTTCTTGACGTCTACTAATATTACCAATTCTTTGACATTCATCGCAAGACAAAACAAACTTGTGGGCATCCTTGAAGAGAGTAGGCCAATAAAAACTGGATTGCAATACCTTATGTGCAGTCCTATCTCCAGCGTGGTGTCCTCCATAAGCTTTGTAGGATCTGTTCCTGTCCATGCTCAGGTACACAACGTCTAATAACACCATCTACTCCTTCTTTATAAAGATGTGGGTCATCCCAAAAGTAATGTCGCAAATCATAGAAAACCTTTTTCTTTTGTTTGTATGTGAAGCCAGGTGGTATAAATTTAGCAACGATATAATTAGCATAATCAGCATACCATGGAGTGCTACGTGAAGTGCTTATGACATTTAATTATTCATCAGGAAAACTATCATCAATAGGTAGTGGGTCATCAAGAACATTCTCTAACCTAGATAAGTTGTCTGCAATGGGGTTCTCAGCTCCTTTTCTATCAACAATATATAAATCAAATTCTTGAAGCAAGAGAACCCATCTAATAAGCCTAGATTTTGCATCTTTCTTTTCCATAAGATATTTAATAGCGGCATGATCTGTGTGGATAGTTACTTTAGAATCAACAATATAGGGTTTGAATTTATCACAAGCAAATACAACTGCTAAAAGTTCCTTTTCGGTAGTAGCATAATTTCTTTGAGCATTGTCTAGAGTCTTACTAGCATAATGGATAACATTTAATTTCTTATCAACTCTTTGCCCTAGAACAGCACCTACAGCATAATCACTAGCATCACACATAATTTCAAAAGGTAAATTCCAATCAGGTGGCTGAATAACAGGTGCAGAGACAAATGCTCTCTTAAGTATTTCAAATGCTTCTACGCAATCATCATCAAAGACAAATGGTACATCTTTTTGTAATAAATTAGTCAGAGGCCGAGAGATTTTTGAGAAGTCCTTAATGAACCTCCTATAAAATCTGGCGTGACCAAGAAAACTTCTTATACCTTTGATGTCCTTGGGACATGGCATCTTTTCAATAGCATCAACCTTGGCTTTATCAACTTCAATACCTCTTTCAGAAACTTTGTGCCCCAAGACAATACCTTCATTAACCATAAAGTGGCACTTTTCCCAATTCAAGACAAGATTAGTTTCTTCACATCTCTGCAAAACTCGAGCAAGATTGCTCAAGCAATCATCAAAAGAGGAACCATAGACGGAAAAGTCATCCATGAAAACCTCACAAATCTTTTCGCAAAAGTCAGAGAATATAGCCATCATGCATCTTTGAAAGGTAGCAGGTGTATTACATAGATCGAAAGGCATACGTCTATAAGAAAAAGTACCAAAAGGGCATGTAAAAGTAGTCTTTGATTGATCTTTAGCCGACACAGGTATTTGAGAAAAACCGGAATAACCATCTAGAAAGCAATAATGTGTATGTTTACATAATCTTTCTAGCATTTGATCAATAAAAGGTAAGTGGTAATGATCTTTCTTAGTAGCCTTATTTAATTTACGGAAATCAATTACCATCCTATAACCTGTGATAATTCTTTGCGGAATCAATTCATCTTTATCATTAGGGACAACAGTAATACCTCCCTTCTTAGGGACACAATGGACAGGACTTACCCACTGACTATCAGCAATGGGATAAATTATACCTGCCTCCAGAAGCTTGAGTATTTCCTTTCTTACCACTTCTTTCATTTTAGGATTCAGACATTGTTGAGGATCACAAACTGGTTTGGCATCCACTTCCAAATTTATTTTATGTTGACATAGAGTGGCACTGAAGCCTTTAAGATCATCCAGAGTATATCCAATAGTGGCACGGTGCTTTTTCAGAGTTTCCAATAATCTTTCTTCTTCATGCTCTGAAAGGTTAGCGCTAATAATGACAGGATATATTTTCTTTTCATCAAGATAAGCATATTTAAGATTATCAGGCAACAGTTTAAGCTCAAACATGGGATCACCCTTGGGTGGAGGTGGATCCCCTAGGATTTCAACAGGCAAATTGTGTTGCAGAATAGGTTCCTGTTTAAAGAATACTTCATCTATTTCCCTTCTTTCATTCATGAACATATCATTTTCATGGTCTAGCAAATAGTGTTCTAAAGGATCACTAGGAGGTACAGCTATAGAAGCAAGACCAATAATCTCATCTTTACTAGGCAATTCTTCCTCACGATGTTGTTTACTAAATTTAATGAAATTAAACTCATGAACCATATCATCCAAGCCAATAGTAACAACATTCTTTTTGCAGTCTATCTTAACATTAACAGTATTCAAGAAGGGTCTACCAAATATAATCGGACAAAAGCTATCTTGTGGAGAACCAAGAACAAGAAAATCAGGGGGATATTTAGTTTTCCCACACAAGACTTCAACATCTCTAACAATTCCTATTCCAGATATAATATCTCTATTGGCAAGTTTAACTGTAACATCAATATCTTCTAACTCAGCAGGTGCAATATCATGTATAATTTCTTTGTATAAGTCAATGGGTATAACACTAGATCTAACACACATATCGCATAAGCCATGATAACAATGATCTCCTATTTTAACAGAAATAACAGGCACGCCTACCACAAGCCTATGTTTATCTCTATCACAGGGTTTAGCAATTCTAGCAGTTTCACCATAGAATTGAATAACATGCCCATCAATATTATCAGACAAGAGATCTTTAACAATAGCAATATTGGGTTCTACTTTGACTTGCTCAGGAGGTATATAAGTTCTAATATTGCTTTTACGGACAACAGTTGAAGCTTTAGCATGATCCTTCATTCTAACAGGGAAAGGTGGTTTCTCAACATAAGAAGTGGGAACAATAGGATCATTATAAGTGACAATCCTTTCTTCAACTTTAATAGGTGCAGCTACTTTTACTTCTATGGGAGGATGATATTTAAGCCACTTCCACTTGGGGAGATCAACATAAGTATCAAAAGATTCACAGAAAGAAGCTACTATCTCAGAGTCAAGTCCATATTTAGTGCTAAACTTACGGAAAATATCGGTATCCATAAAAGATTTAACACAATCAAACTTAGGTGTCATACCTGACTCCTTACCTTCGTCGAGGTCCCAATCTTCAGAGTTGTGTTTAATTCTATCCAATAAATTCCATCTAAATTCAATAGTCTTCATCATGAAAGAGCCAGCACATGAAGTATCGAGCATGGTGCGATTGTTATCAGAAAGCCGAGCATAAAAACTTTGCATAATCACTTATCTTGCGAGCTCATGATTGGGACAAGAATATAACATTGATTTAAGCCTCCCCCAAGCTTGAGCGATGCTTTCTCCTTCGCGAGGCCAAAAATTATAGATATAATTGCGATCACGATGAACAAGATGCATAGGGTAATACTTTTGATAAAATTCTAATTTCAATCTTTTATAGTTCCATGATCTCATATCATCACATAGCCTATACCATGTCAATGTGTCTCCCTTCAAAGATAAAGGGAAAGCCTTCTTCTTAACAACATCGTCGGGTATACCTGCAAGCTTAGTCCACAAACATCATCCACATAGCGTAGATGTTCATCAGGGTGCTTTGTTCCATCTCCTGTAAAAGTGTTAGCTAACAGTTTTTCCATCAAACCCGAAGGAATCTCAAAAGGAGTTTCAGTTTCAATAGGTTCAGTAGGTTGAATAGGTTGAGGAGCAACTCTTTGCTCTACTGGATGGGGTGAAGATACCCCAAACAAGCCCCTCAGACAATTACTTTCCATAGTAACAAGTGACAGAAAATTTCAGCACACTAAATAAATTTTTCCTTACCAAATTCCACCTACCAAAGGCGCTTCACTCCCCGGCAACGGCGCCAGAAAAGAGTCTTGATGACCCACAAGTATAGGGGATCTATCATAGTCCTTTCGATAAGTAAGAGTGTCGAACCCAACGAGGAGCAGAAGGAAATGATAAGCGGTTTTCAGGAAGGTATTCTTTGCAAGTACTGAAATAAATGTTAATAGATAGTTTTGTGATAGGATAAATTGTAACGAGTAACAAGTAACAAAAGTAAATAAAGTGCAGCAAGGTGGCCCAATCCTTTTTGTAGCAAAGGACAAGCCTGGACAAACTATTATAATAGGAAATGTGCTCCCGAGGACACATGGGAATATCGTCAAGCTAGTTGAGGGAGTCCTGGACTAGGGGGTGTCCGGATAGCCGAACTATCATCATCGGCCAGACTCCAAGACTATGAAGATACAAGATTGAAGACTTCGTCCCGTGTCCGGATGGGACTTTCCTTGGCGTGGAAGGCAAGCTTGGCGATACGGATATGTAGATCTCCTACCATTGTAACCGACTCTGTGTAACCCTAGCCCCCTCTGGTGTCTATATAAACCGGAGGGTTTTAGTCCGTAGGACACAACAACAATCATACCATAGGCTAGCTTCTAGGGTTTAGCCTCCTTGATCTCGTGGTAGATCCACTCTTGTACTACCCATATCATCAATATCAATCAAGCAGGAGTGGTGTTTTACCTCCATCGAGAGGGCCCGAACCTGGGTAAAAACATCGTGTCCCTTGTCTCCTGTAACCATCCGCCTAGACGCACAGTTCGGGACCCCCTACCCGAGATCCGCCGGTTTTGACACCGACACTAGTTTTCATCACGCTCATATGATTCGCGTTCGGTACTTTGATAATTTGATATGTGGGTGGACTGGTGCTTGTGTACTGCCCTTACTTGGACAAGCATCCCACTTATGATTAACCTCTATTGCAAGCATCCTCAACTACAATAAAAGTATTAAGGTAAACCTAACCATAGCATGAAACATATGGATCCAAATCAGCCCCTTACGAAGCAACGCATAAACTAGGGTTTAAGCTTCTGTCACTCTAGCAACCCATCATCTACTTATTACTTCCCAATGCCTTCCTCTAGGCCCAAATAATGGTGAAGTGTTATGTAGTCGACGTTCACATAACACCACTAGAGGTTAGACAACATACATCTTATCAAAATATCGAGCGAATACCAAATTCACATGACTACTAATAGCAAGACTTCTCCTTTGTCCTCAGGAACAAACGCAATTACTCACAAAGCATATTTATGTTCATAATCAGAGGGGTAATCATATGCATAAAGGATCTGAACATATGATCTTCCACCAAATAAACCGACTAGCATCAACTACAAGGAGTAATCAACACTACTAGCAACCTACTAGCACCAATCCCGGACTTGGAGACAAGAATTGGATACAAGAGATGAACTAGGGTTTGGAGATGAGATGGTGCTGGTAAAGATGTTGATGGAGATTGCCCTCTCCCGATGAGAGGAGCATTGGTGATGACGATGGTGATGATTTCCCCCTCCCGGGGGGAAGTGTCCCCAGCAGAACAGCTCTGCCGGAGCCCTAGATTGGTTCCGCCAAGGTTCCGCCTCATGGCGGTGGAATCTTGTCCCGAAAGGTTGCCTTCTATTTTTTTCTCATCGAAAGACTTCATATAGGAGAAGATGGGCGTCGGAGAGCCACTAGGGGGCCCACGAGGAAGGGGGCGCGCCCAGGGGGGGAGGGCGCGCCCCCCACCCTCGTGAGCAGGGTGTGGGCCCCCTGGCCTTCATCTTTGGCGATGATGTTTCTTTATTTATTTTAAGGTATTCCGTGGAGTTTCAGGACTTTTGGAGTTGCGCAGAATAGGCCTTCAATATTTGTTCCTTTTCCAGCCCAGAATTCCAGCTGCCGGCATTCTCCCTCTTCATGTAAACCTTGTAAAATAAGAGAGAATAGCCATAAGTATTGTGACATAACGTGAAATAACAGCCCATAATGCAATAAATATTGTCATAAAAGCATGATGCAAAAATGGACGTATCACGCACCCAGGGGGGTAGGCGGGCCCCCCAACCTCGTGGGCCCATCGTAGCTCCACTGACGTACTTCTTTCGCCTATATATACTCTTATACCCTAGGAACATTAGGGGGAGCCACGAAACTACTTTTCCATCGCCGAAACCTTCTGTACCCATGAGATCCCATCTTGGGGCCTTTTCCGGTGATCTACCGGAGGGGGAATCGATCACGGAGGGCTTCTACATCAACACCATTGCCTCTTCGATGAAGCATGAGTATTTCACCACAGACCTTCGGGTTTATAGTTATTAGCTAGATGGCTTTCTCTCTCTCTTAGATTCTCAATACAAAGTTCTCCTCAATGTTCTTGGAGATCTATTCAATGTAATACTCTTTTGCGGTGTGTTTGCCAAGATCCGATTAATTGTGGATTTATGAACAAGATTATCTATGAATATTATTTGGTTCTTCTCTGAATTCTTATATGCATGATTTGATATATTTGCAAGTCACTTCGAATTATCGGTTTATTTTGGCCTACTAGATTGATCTTTCTTGCCATAGGAGAAGTGCTTAGCTTTGGGTTCAATCTTGTGGTGTCCTTTCCCAGTGACAGTAGGGGCAGCAAGGCACGTATTGTCTTGTTGCCATCGAGGATAAAAAGATTGGTTTCATATCATATTGCTTGAATTTATCCCTCTACATCATCTTGCTTAATCCGTTACTCCATTCTTATGAACTTAATACTCTAGATGCATTCTGGATAGCGGTCGATGTGTGGAGTAATAGTAGTAGATGTAGAATCGTTTCGGTCTACTTGACACAGACGTGATGCCTATGTTCATGATCATTGCCATAGATGCCTTCATAATTATGCGATGTTCTATCAATTGCTCGGCAGTAATTTGTTCACCCGTCGTAATACATACTATCTTGAGAGAAGCCACTAGTTGAACGTATGGCCCCCGGGTCTCTTTCTTTTTATATTACATCTCTTTTATTTACATCGCATCTCATTTACTATTTTGCAATCTTTACTTTCCAATCTATACAACAAAAATACCAAAAATATTTACTTTATTATCTCTATCAAATCTCGCTTTTGCGAGTGACCGTGAAGGGATTGAGAACCCCTTTATCGAGTTGGTTGCAAGGTTCTTGATTGTTTGTGCAGGTACTAGGTGACTTGTGTGTCGTCTCCTACTGGATTGATACCTTGGTTCTCAAAACTGAGGGAAATACTTATGCTACTTTGCTGCATCACCCTTTCCTCCTCAATGGAAAAACCATGACAAGCTCAAGAGGTAGCAAGAAGGATTTCTAGCGCCGTTGTCGGGGAGGTTTACGCCATGGCAAGACAAGATTTGATCTCCCGTCAACTTGCCAATTTCTGGCGCCGTTGCCGGGGAGATCTACGCCAAGTCAAGATATACCAAGTACCTTCTCCCTCGCATTATATTATTTGCCATTCGCCTCTCGTTTTCCTCTCCCCCACTTCTAAAATGATTTTCAAAAACCTTTGCCTTTTCTTCGCCCCTCTTTCGTTCGTCTCTTTTCGCTTGCTTCTTGTGTGTTCGTGTGTTAGATCCCTGGATTTGCCTTCATGGCTAGTCCTCCTGTCATTGTTAGTACTCCCGATAATGAAGTTCTCAATGTTAAACAAAGGTAGGGAGAAAACCTAAAAGATGCTTGGTATAGAATTTGCAATGCTCAAAATAGATCTGCTATGAAGCAATCTACTTCCGTTCTTATTCGCAATTTTTATGTAGGAATTACTCCTTCGAATAGACATGTTCTTGACACCATTACCGGAGGGAAATTTTTGGGAAGCCATACTTTTGATTCTTATAATGCCATGATAGATTTGTTAGGCCCGCCACCTCTTTTGGTCAATGGAACTATTTTAACCTTGGAACATGTGATGCAAAGGCTTGATAGTATTGAAAATAAAATGGCCACTATTGAGTTAATAGAAAATTTGGATAAAAAGATCCACAACCAAATTACCCAATATGGATCTAAGGTAGGAGTTACTCTGAAAAATCTTAGGGAAAAGGAACCCATGGTTAATGAAAGGATAGATCAAGATTCTACTAGAATTGATAAACTCGAAGATATTATTACCAACTTGGGTTCCGCTTTTTCTGCCGTTAAAATCCCCTCACATCCTCCTCCTACCATAGTTGCCAAGTTTATCTACGTTCCTAAGAATAAGGGTGAATCTTCTAGTAAGGAAAATGAAGACCTCAAATCGATAAGTGTTCACCCCAACCTTTTTGATATCATTAAGGAACCTTTTGCTACAAATGAATTTCTAGATTTCTTGCCTAGGAGTTTGGTCATTAAAAAAACCAAAGAACCTCCTAAGGGTCATGTGTGTTCAATTAAAGAATTGCATACCAAAGACGGCAATACCTAGATCTATTCTTTTTTTATGCCTAGCTAGGGTGTTAAATGATAGCGCTTGTTGGGAGGCAACCCAATTTTATTTTTGTTCTTTACTTTTTGCTCCTGTTCAGTAATAAATATTTCATCTAGCTTCTGGTTAGATGTAGTTTTCTGTTTTAGTTAGTGTTTGTGCCAAGTAGAACCTTTGGGAAGACTTGGCTGAAGTCTTTGCGATCTTGTTGTAAAAAACAGAAACTTTTGTGCTCACGAGAATAGCTGTCATTTTTTACTGGAGAGTGCTTTTAGGTTGATTCTTTTTGAAGATGATTAATAGACAAATACCTCACGTCTAACAATTTATTTAAGAATTTTTAGAGTTACATAAGTATTCGAAAGTTGTAGATTGCTACAGACTATTCTGTTTTTGACAGATTCTGTTTTTCGTGTGTTGTTTGCTTATTTTGATGAATCTATGTGTAGTATCGGGGGGTATGAACCATAGATAAGTTGTAATACAGTAGGTTTAACACCAATATAAATAAATAATGATTTCATTACAGTACCTTAAAGTGGTGTTTTATTTTCTTATACTAACGGAGCTCATGAGTTTTTCTGTTGAAGTTTTGTGTTGTGAAGTTTTCAAGTTTTTGGGTAAAGATTTGATGGATTTTGGACTAAGGAGTGGAAAGAGCCTAAGCTTGGGATGCCCAAGGCACCCCAAGGTAATTCAAGGACAACCAAAATCCTAAGCTTGCGGATGCCCTGGAAGGCATCCCCTCTTTCGTCTTCATCTATCGGTAACTTTACTTGAGGCTATATCTTTATTCACCACATGATATGTGTTTTGCTTGGAGCGTCTTGTATGATTTGAGTCTTTGATTTTTAGTTTACCACAATCATCCTTGCGGTACACACCTTTTGGGAGAGATACGCATCAATAGGAATTTATTAGAATACTCTATGTGCTTCACTTATATCTTTTGAGCTAGACAATATTGCTCTAGTGCTTCGCTTATATCTTTTTAGAGCACGGTGGTGGTTTTATTTTATAGAATTATTGATCTCTCATGCTTCACTTATATTATTTTGGGAGTCTTTTAGAACAGCATGGTAATTTGCATTGGTTATAAAATTAGTCCTAATATGATGGGCATCCAAGATGGGCATAATAAAAACTTTCATATAAAGTGCGTTGAATACTATGAGAAGTTTGATACTTGATGATTGTTTTGAGATATGAGGATGGTGATATTAGAGACATGCTAGTTGAGTAATTATGAATTTTCAGAATACTTGTGCTAAAGTTTGTGATTCTTGTAGCATGCACGTATGGTGAACCGTTATGTGATGAAGTTGGAGCATGATTTATTTATTGATTGCCTTCCTTATGTGTGGAGGTCGGGATCGTAGATGGTTAACTCCTACCAACCCTTTCCCTAGGAGCATGCGTGTTGTACTTTGTTTTGATGACTTGTAGATTTTTGCAATAAGTATGTGAGTTCTTTATGACTAATGTTGAGTCCATGGATTATACGCACTCTCACCCTTCCATCATTGCTAGCCTCTCTAGTACCGCGCAGCTCTCGCCGGTACCATATACTTTCCTCAAAACAGCCACCATACCTACCTATTATGGCATTTCCATAGCCATTCCGAGATATATTTCCATGCAACTTTCCACCGTTCCATTTATTATGACACGCTCCATCATTGTCATATTGACTTGCATGATCATGTAGTTGACATCGTATTTGTGGCAAAGCCACCATTCATAATTTTTTCATACATGTCACTCTTGAATCATTGCACATCCGGGTACACCGCCGGAGGCATTCACATAGAGTCATACTTTGTTCTAAGTATTGAGTTGTAATTCTTGAGTTGTAAGTAAATAAAAGTGTGTTGATCTTCATTATTATAGCATTGTCCCATGTGAGGAAAGGATGATGGAGACTATGATTCCCCCACAAGTCAGGATGAGACTCCGGACTAAAAAAAAGAGGCCATAAAAAAAGAGAAAAGGCCAAAAAAAAAGAAAAAGAGAGAAGGGACAATGCTACTATCCTTTTACCACACTTGTGCTTCAAAGTAGCACCATGATCCTCATGATAGAGAGTCTCCTATGTTGTCACTTTCATATACTAGTGGGAATTTTTCATTATAGAAATTGTCTTGTATATTCCAATGATGGGCTTCCTCAAAAGTGCCCTAGGTCTTCGTGAGCAAGCAAGCTGGATGCACACCCACTTAGTTTCTTTTGTTGAGCTTTCATAAACTTATAGCTCTAGTGCATCCGTTGCATGGCAATCCCTACTCACTCACATTGATATCTATTGATGGGCATCTCCATAGCTTGTTGATACGCCTAGTTGATGTGAGACAATCTTCTCTTTTTTGTCTTCTCCACAACATCCATTCTATTCCACCTATAGGGATATGTCCACGGCTCACGCCCATGTATTGTGTGAAGATTGAAAAAGTTTGAAAATACTAAAGTATGAAACAATTGCTTGGCTGAAACCGGGGTTGTGCATGATTAAATACTTGGTGTGATGAAGATAGACAATAGCCAAACTATATGATTTTGTAGGGATAACTTTCTTTGGCCATGTTATTTTGAGAAGACATGATTACTTTGTTAGTATGCTTGAAGTATTATTATTTTTATGTCAATATTAAACCTTTTTCTTGACTCTTTCCGGATCTGAACATTCATGCCACAATAAAGAAAATTACATTGATAAATATGCTAGGTAGCATTCCACATCAAAATTCTGTTTTTATCATTTACCTACTCGAGGACGAGCAGGAATTAAGCTTGGGGATGCTTGATACGTCTCCAATGTATCTATAATTTTTTATTGTTCCATGCTATTATATTATCTATTTTGGATGTTTAATGGGCTTTAATATGCTCTTTTATATTATTTTTGGGACTAACCTATTAACCGGAGGCCCAGTGGCAGTTTCTTTTTTTTGCCTATTTTAGATGTAGAAAAGGAGTATCAAACGGAGTCCAAATGGAATGAAACCTTCGCGAGGATCTTTCTTGGACTAAAAGAAATCCAGAAGACTTGGAGTTGAAGTCTGGGACTCTACGAGGAGGCCACAAGGCAGGAGGGCACACCCAGCGGGGTAGGCGCACCCCCCACCCTCATGGGCCCCTCGTAGATCTATCAACGTCCTTCTTTCTCCTATATATACTCTTCTACCCTAGAAACATCAGGGGGAGCCACGAAACCACTTTTCCACCGCCACAACCTTCTGTACCCGTGAGATCCCATCTTGGGGCCTTTTCCGGCGATCTGCCGGAGGGGGAATCGATCACAGAGGGCTTCTACATCAACACCATTGCCTCTCCGATGAAGCGTGAGTAGTTTACCACAGACCTTCAGGTCCATAGTTATTAGCTAGATGGCTTCTTCTCCCTCTTTGATTCTCAATACAAAGTTCTCCTCGATGTTCTTGGAGATCTATTCGATGTAATACTCTTTTGTGGTGTGTTTGCCAAGATCCGATCAATTGTGGATTTATGAACAAGATTATCTATGAATATTATTTGGTTCTTCTCTGAATTATTATATGCATTATTTGATATCTTTGCAAATCTCTTCGAATTATCGGTTTAGTTTAGCCTACTAGATTGATCTTTCTTGCCATCGGAGAAGTGCTTAGCTTTGGGTTCAATCTTGCGGTGTCCTTTCCCAGTGACAGTAGGGGCAGCAAGGCAAGTATTGTATTGTTGCCATCGAGGATAAAAAGATGGGGTTTATATCATATTGCTTGCGTTTATCCCTCTACATCATGTCATCTTGCTTAATGCGTTACTCCGTTCTTATGAACTTAATACTCTAGATGCATGCTAGATAGCGGTCGATGTATGGGGTAATAGTAGTAGATGCAGAATCGTTTCGGTCTACTTGACACGGACGTGATGCCTATGTTCATGATCATTGCTTTAGATGTCTTCATAATTATGCGCTCTTCTATCAGTTGCTCTGCAGTAATTTGTTCACCCACCGTAATACATACTATCTTGAGAGAAGCCACTGGTGAAACCTATGGCCCCCGGGTCTCTTTCTTATTGTATTACATCTCTTTTATTTACATTGCATCTCATTTACTATTTTGCAATCTTTACTTTCCAATCTATACAACAAAAATGCCAAAAATATTTACTTTATTATCTCTATCAGATCTTACTTTTGCTAGTGACCGTGAAGGGATTGACAACCCCTTTATCGCGTTGGTTGCAAGGTTCTTGATTATTTGTGCAGGTACTAGGTGACTTGTGTGTCGTCTCCTACTAGATTGATACCTTGGTTCTCAAAACTGAGGGAAATACTTACGCTACTTTGCTGCATTACCCTTTCCTCTTCAAGGGACAAACAAACGCAAGCTCAAGAGGTAGCAGGAACCGGCGGCGGAGCGTGTGGTGGGTGTTCCGTGCTAATGACCCACAAGTATAGGGGATCTATCGTAGTCCTTTCGATAAGTAAGAGTGTCGAACCCAACGAGGAGCAAAAGGAAATGATAAGCGGTTTTCAGCAAGGTTTTCTCTGCAAGTACTGAAATAAGTGGTAACAGATAGTTTTGTGATAGGATAAATTGTAACGAGGAACAAGTAACAAAAGTAAATAAAGTGCAGCAAGGTGGCCCAATCCTTTTTGTATCAAAGGACAAGCCTGGACAAACTCTTATAATAGGAAAAGCGCTACCGAGGACACATGGGAATATCGTCAAGCTAGTTTTCATCACGCTCATATGATTCGCGTTCGGTACTTTGATAATTTGATATGTGGGTGGACTGGTGCTTGGGTGCTGTTCTTACTTAAACAAGCATCCCACTTATGATTAACCTCTATTGCAAGCATCCGCAACTACAACAAAAGTATTAAGGTAAACCTAACCATAGCATGAAACATATGGATCCAAATCAGCCCCTTACGAAGCAACGCATAAACTAGGGTTTAAGCTTCTGTCACTCTAGAAACCCATCATCTACTTATTACTTCCCAATGCCTTCCTCTAGGCCCAAATAATGCTGAAGTGTTATGTAGTCGACGTTCACATAACACCACTAGAGGTTAGATAACATACATCTTATCAAAATATCGAATGAATACCAAATTCACATGACTACTAATAGCAAGACTTCTCCCTTGTCCTCAGGAACAAACGTAACTACTCACAAAGCATATTCATGTTCATAATCAGAGGGGTAATAATATGCATAAAGGATCTGAACATATGATCCTCCACCAAATAAACCAACTAGCATCAACTACAAGGAGTAATCAACACTACTAGCAACCTACTAGCATCAATCCCGGACTTGGAAACAAGAATTGGATACAAGAGATGAACTAGGGTTTGGAGATGAGATGGTGCTGTTGAAGATGTTGATGGAGATTGCCCTCTGCCGATGAGAGGAGCGTTGGTGATGACGATGGTGACGATTTCCCCCTCCCGGAGGGAAGTGTCCCCGGCAGAACAGCTCTGCCGGAGCCCTAGATTGGTTACGCCAAGGTTCCGCCTCGTGGCGGCGGAGTCTCGTCCCGAAAGGTTGCCTTTTATTTTTTTTCTCATCAAAAGACTTCATATAGGAGAAGATGGGTGTCAGAGAGCCACCAGGGGGCCCACGAAGTAGGGGGCGCGCCCAGGGGGGCGCCCCTACCCTCGTGAGCAGGGTGTGGGCCCCCTGGCCTTCATCTTTGGCGACGATTTTTCTTTATTTATTTTAAGGTATTCCATGGAGTTTTAGGACTTTTTGAGTTGCACAGAATAGTCCTTCAATATTTGCTCCTTTTCCAGCCCAGAATTCGAGCTGCCGGCATTCTCCCTCTTCATGTAAACCTTGTAAAATAAGAGAGAATAGCCATAAGTATTGTGACAAAACGTGAAATAACAGCCCATAATGCAATAATTATTGATATAAAAGCATGATGCGAAATGGAGGTATCAACTCCCCCAAGCTTAGACCTCGCTTGTCCTCAAGCGAAAAGCCGATAACAATAAATATGTCCTCATGTTTAGAGGTAGAGGCGTCGATAAAAATAAAATACGGACATGAAGGCATCATGATTATTTCTATAACAGAAACATAAATAGATTTTCTCATATGATTACTCATGTTCAAGTGATGATCTTTTCACAAAGCCAAAGTATGAATCAGAAACCTTATTGAGCACCATCAAATTATAATCTTAGTCATTGAAGCAATTGCAATTTATCATAACATCGGAAAGAGTCTATGTCAGAGCTTAAAAGCAAGTCCACATACTCAACTATCACTTAGTCCTTCATAATTGCTAACACTCACGCAATACTTGTGGTTATGGAGTTTTAATCGGACGCAGAGAAAGATAGGGGCTTATAGTTTTTCCCCACAACCTTTTACCTCAAGGGTAATGTCAACAATAATAACTCATGCTCCCCCACATCCAATTAGATATATATATCATGTTCTTTCCAACATGCTGAGCTTACCAAAGGACAAAATGAAAAAGGAAAGGTGAAGATCACCGTGACTCTTGCATAAGGTAGAGGATAATAATAAAAGATAGGCCCTTCGCAGAGGGAATCAGAGGTTGTCATGCGCGTTTAGGGTTGATGCACAAAATCTTAATGCAAAAGAACGTCACTTTATATTTCCCCTTGCATGTGGACCTTTATTATGCAGTCCGTCGCTTTTATTGCGTCCACAACAAGTTCGTACAAAGTTTATTTTCTCCGCACTAATAAGTCATGCATATTTAGAGAGCAATTTTTATTGCTTGCACCAATGACAACTTACTTGAAGGATCTTACTCAATCCATAGGTAGATATGGTGGACTCTCATGGCAAAACTGGTTTAAGGGTATTTGGAAGCACAAGTAGTATTTCTACTTGGTGCTGAGAATTTGGCTAGCATGAGGGGGAAAGGCAAGCTCAACATGGTAGAGGATCCATGACAACATACTTTATCTCAGATGTAAGAAAACATAACTCATTATGTTGTCTTCCTTGTCCAACCTCAACACTTTAGCATGTCATATTTTAATGAGTGCTCCCAATCATAAAAGATGTCAATGATAATATATCTATATGTGAAACCTCTCTTTCCTTATTACTTCCTATTAATTGCAACGATGACCAAAGCTATATTTGCCAACTCCCAACAACTTTTAATCATCATACTCTTTCTATGTGGAGTCACTACTTTCACTAAGATCAATATGAACTCTTTGATTCTTTTTATTCTTTTTCTTCTAATCACCCAAGATCATGGCCAAATAATCAAGCCCTTGACTCAACACTAATCTTTATTATATAGCTCATGGACTCGATTACAAAGAAGGATCATAAAGCAAAACTCAAAACTAGATCATGCCATGACTTTATTCTACTAAATCAAAATACTACTAATAGGATCGAACTAAGAAAAATGGTAAAGATAGGAGTTGTGATGGTGATACGATACCAGGGCACCTCCCCCAAGCTTGGCAGGTGCCAAGGGGAGTGCCCATACCCATGTGATTATGTCTCCTTCTTTGTTGTTGGCGGTGGAGGTGTTGTTGATGATGCAAGCTTGTCGTCCACCTTCCATGGCATAGGCTCACCATCATAGAAGGATGATCGAGTCTCCGGAATCCTCAAATCTGTTGACAAACTCATCCTTTTGAATCTATATTCATACTCACAGTTTTGGTTTTGCAGATCATAGATTTGGGCTTGGAGGTGCTCGATCTTCTCATGTAGCTTGAAGATGGCTTCCTCGGTCTTCTTGGTATCCGGCTCGTAGTGGTTGGTGAACTCCGCGAGCATCTTGTGGGTAGCATTGATTCCACGCTCCACCATCCCCTGGCACTTGAAAACTTGTTGCTCCATTGCTTCGAGCCTCAACTCCACGCTTCTGGTTCCCTTTGGTCCCTCAACATCACGGATGTCCACCAACCCATCACGCATCTCAATGATTTGAGGGTGTCGCAGCACCTCCGCGAGGTAAGGGTTGATCACCTTCTCGAAGAACTTGTCCTTGGAAGCACTTGGGGTCGTCATGATGATGTAGACCTGTCAGAAAAACAGCTCAAAACAAGAACAGAGGAGATTTGCGTGATACGATAGTCAAAACCTTCGGGAGTATATATAATGAATTTTTACCGACCAAAATACGTATCGTGCAAGGAAACGGAGTCCGGAGGGCACACGAGGTGCTCACGAGGTAGGGGGCGCGCCCAGGGGGTAGGGCGCGCCCTCCTCCCTCGTGAAGGCCTCGTGTCCTCCTCGGACTGCTACTTATTTTTCTATTTTTCTAAATATTCCAAAACGGAGAAATATTGCCTTAAAAATTGTTTTGGAGTCGGTTTACTTACCGTACCACATACCTATTCCTTTTCGGAGTCTGGAACGTTCTAGAGAGTGTCCCTTATGTACTCCTCCGGGGTTACGGTTTCAATAATATTAGTTTCTACATTTATAGGATTACCTGAGATATAGTGTTTGATCCTTTGACCGTTTACCACCTTCGGATTTGTGCCTTCGAAGTTGTTGATTTTTATGGCACTGGAACAATAGACCTCCTCGATAACATAGGGACCTTCCCATTTGGAGAGAAGTTTTCCTGCAAAAAATCATAAACGAGAGTTGTATAGCAATACATAATCACCTACATTAAACTCACGTTTTTGTATCCTTTTGTCATGCCATCTTTTAACCTTTTCTTTAAACAACTTGGCATTTTCATAAGCTTGGGTTCTCCATTCATCAAGTGAGCTAATATCAAATAACCTCTTCTCACCGGCAAGTTTGAAATCACAGTTGAGCTCTTTAATAGCCCAATATGCCTTATGTTCTAGTTCGAGAGGTAAGTGACAAGCTTTTCCATAAACCATTTTATACGGAGACATACCCATAGGATTTTTGTATGCAGTTCTATAGGCCCATAATGCATCATCAAGTTTCTTGGACCAATTCTTTCTAGACCTATTGACAGTCATTTGCAAAATTAATTTGAGCTCTCTATTGCTCAATTCTACTTGACCACTAGACTGCGGGTGATATGGAGATGCAATTCTATGATTAACGTCGTATTTAGCAAGCATCTTACGGAAAGCACCATGAATAAAGTGTGAACCACCATCAGTCATTAAGTATCTAGGGACTCCAAACCTCGGAAAAATAACTTCCTTAAGCATTTTAATAGAAGTGTTATGATCAGCACTACTAGTTGGAATAGCTTCTACCCACTTAGTAATGTAATCAACAGCAACTAAAATATGTGTATAACCATTAGAGGCAGGAAAAGGTCCCATATAATCAAAGCCCCAAACATCAAATGGTTCAATAACAAGTGAATAATTCATAGGCATTTCTTGACTTCTACTAATATTACCAATTCTTTGACATTCATTGCAAGACAAAACAAACTTACGGGCATCCTTGAAGAGAGTAGGCCAATAAAAACCGGATTGCAATACCTTATGTGCAGTTCTATCTCCAGCGTGGTGTCCTCCATAAGCTACGGAGTGACACTTGCGTAGGATCTGTTCCTGTTCATGCTCAGGTACACAACGTCTAATAACACCATCTACTCCTTCTTTATAAATATGTGGGTCATCCCAAAAGTAATGTCGCAAGTCATAGAAAAACTTTTTCTTTTGTTGGTATGTGAACCTAGGCGGTATAAATTTAGCAACAATATAATTAGCATAATCAGCATACCATGGAGTGCTACGAGAAGTGCTTATGACATTTAATTGTTCGTCAAGAAAGCTATCATCAATAGGTAGTGGGTCATCAAGAACATTCTCTAGCCTAGATAAGTTGTCTGCAACGGGGTTCTCAGCTCCTTTTCTATCAACGATATGTAAATCAAATTCTTGCAGCAGGAGAACCCATCTAATAAGTCCAGGTTTTGCATCTTTCTTTTCCATAAGATATTTAATAGCAGCATGATCTGTGTGAATAGTTACTTTAGAATCAACAATATAGGGTCTGAATTTATCACAAGCAAATACAACTGCTAAAAGTTCCTTTTCGGTAGTAGCATAATTTCTTTGAGCATTGTCTAGAGTCTTACTAGCATAATGGATAACATTTAATTTCTTATCAACTCTTTGCCCTAGAACAGCACCTACAGCATAATGACTAGCATCACACATAATTTCAAAGGGTAAATTCCAATCAGGTGGCTAAACAACAGGTGCAAAGACTAATAATTTCAAAGGGTAAATTTTTGAGAAGTCCTTAATGAACCTCCTATGAAATCCGGCGTGACCAAGGAAACTTCTTATACCTTTGATGTCCTTAGGACATGGCAACTTTTCAATATCATCAACCTTGGCTTTATCAACTTCAATACCTCTTTCAGAAACTTTGTGCCCCAAGACAATACCTTCATTAACCATAAAGTGGCACTTTTCCCAATTCAAGACAAGATTAGTTTCTTCACATCTCTCCAAAACTCGAGCAAGATTGCCCAAGCAATAATCAAAAGAGGAACCATAGACGGAAAAGTCGTCCATGAAAACCTCACAAATTTTCTCGCAGAAGTCAGAGAATATAGCCATCATGCATCTTTGAAAGGTAGCAGGTGCATTACATAAACCGAAAGGCATACGTCTATAAGCAAAAGTACCAAAAGGGCATGTAAAAGTAGTCTTTGATTGATCTTTAGCCGACACAGGTATTTGAGAAAAACCTGAATAACCATCTAGAAAGCAATAATGTTTATGTTTCCATAATATTTCTAGCATTTGATCAATAAAAGGTAAGGGGTAATGATCTTTCTTAGTAGCCTTATTTAATTTGCGGAAATCAATTACCATCCTATAACCTGTGATAATTCTTTGCGGAATCAATTCATCTTTATAATTAGGGACAACAGTAATACCTCCCTTCTTAGGGACACAATGGACAGGACTTACCCACTGACTATCAGCAATGGTATAGATTATACCTGCCTCAGAAGCTTGAGTATTTCCTTTCTTACCACTTCTTTCATTTTAGGATTCAAACGCCGTTGAGGGTCACAAACTGGTTTAGCATCCGGTTCCAAATTTATTTAATGTTAACATAGAGTGGGACTGATGCCCTTAAGATCATCCAAAGTATATCCAATAGCGGCACGGTGCTTTTTCAGAGTTTTCAATAATCTTTCTTCTTCATGCTCTAAAAGGTTAGCACTAATAATGACAGGATATACTTTCTTTTCATCAAGATAAGCATATTTAAGATTATCAGGCAACGGTTTAAGATTAAACACGGGATCACCCTTGGGTGGAGGAGGATCCCCTAGGATTTCAACAGGCAAATTGTGTTACAGAATAGGTTCCTGTTTAAAGAATACTTCATCTATTTCCCTTCTTTCATTCATGAACATATCATTTTCATGGTCTAGCAAATAGTGTTCTAAAGGATCACTAGGAGGTACGGCAATAGAAGCAAGACCAATAATTTCATCCTTACTAGGCAATTCTTCCTCACGATGTTGTTTACTAAATTTAGAGAAATTAAACTCATGAACCATATCATCAAAGCCAATAGTAACAACATTCTTTTTGCAGTCTATCTTAGCATTAACAGTATTCAAGAAGGGTCTACCGAATATAATGCGACAAAAGCTATCTTGTGGAGAACCAAGAACAAGAAAATCAGCGGGATATTTGGTTTTTCCACACAAGACTTTAACATCTCTAACAATTCCCACAGGTGAAATAGTATCTCTATTGGCAAGTTTAATTGTGACATCAATTTATTCTAACTCAGCCGGTGCAATATCATGCATGATTTCTTTGTATAAGTCAATGGGTATAACACTATCACTAGCACCCACATCACATAAGCCATGATAGCAATGATCTCCTATTTTAATAGAAATAACAGGCACGCCTACCACAGGTCTATGTTTATCTCTATCAAAGGGTTTAGCAATTCTAGCAGTTTCACCAGAGAATTGAATAACATGCCCATCAATATTATCAGACAAGAGATCTTTAACAATAGCAATATTGGGTTCTACTTTGACTTGCTCGGGTGGTGTATAAGTCCTAATATTGCTTTTACGGACAACAGTTGAAGCTTTAGCATGATCCTTCATTCTAACAGGGAAAGGTGGTTTCTCAACATAAGTGGTAGGAACAATAGGATCATTATAAGTGACAATCTTTTCTTCAACTTTAATAGGTGCAGCTACTTTTACTTCTATGGAAGGATGATATTTAAACCACTTCTCCTTGGGGAGATCAACATAAGTTGCAAAAGATTCACAGAAACAAGCTACTATCTCAGAGTCAAGTCCATATTTAGTGCTAAACTTACGGAAAATATTGGTCTCCATAAAAGATTTAACACAATCAAACTTAGGTGTCATACCTGATTCCTTACCTTCGTCGAGGTCCCAATCTTCAGAGTTGCGTTTAATTCTATCCAATATATTCCATCTAAATTCAATAGGCTTCATCATAAAAGAGCCAGCACAAGAAGTATCGAGCATGGTGCGATTGTTACCAGAAAGCCGAGCATAAAAACTTTGCATAATCACTTCTTTTGCGAGCTCATGATTGGGGCATGAATATAACATTGATTTAAGCCTTCCCCAAGATTGAGCGATGCTTTCTCCTTCGCGAGGCCAAAAATTATATATATAATTGCGATCATGATGAACAAGATGTATAGGGTAATACTTTTGATGAAATTCCAATTTCAATCTTTTATAGTTCCATGATCTCATATCATCACATAGCCTATGCCATGTCAATGCGTCTCCCTCCAAAGATAAAGGGAAAGCCTTCTTCTTAACAACATCATCGGGTATACCTGCAAGCTTAAATAGCCCATAAACATCATCCACATAGCGTAGATGTTCGTCAGGATGCTTTGTTCCATCTCCTGTAAAAGTGTTAGCTAGCAGTTTTTCTATCATACCCGAAGGAATCTGAAAAGGAGTTTCATTTTCAGTAGGTTCAGTAGGTTCAGTAGGTTCAGTAGGTTGAGGAGCAACTCTTGGCTCAACTGGACGGGGTGAAGATACCCCGAACAAGCCCCTCAGACAATTACTTTCCATAGTAACAAGTGACAGAAAACTTCAGCACACTAAATAAATTTTTCCTTACCAAATTCCACCTACCAAAGGCGCTTCACTCCCCGGCAACGGCGCCAGAAAAGAGTATTGATGACCCACAAGTATAGGGGATCTATCGTAGTCCTTTCGATAAGTAAGAGTGTCGAACCCAACGAGGAGCAGAAGGAAATGATAAGCGGTTTTTAGCAAGGTATTCTCTGCAAGTACTGAAATAAGTGGTAACAGATAGTTTTGTGATAGGATAAATTGTAACGAGAAGCAAGTAACAAAAGTAAATAAAGTGCAGCAAGGTGGCCCAATCCTTTTTGTAGCAAAGGACAAGCCTGGACAAACTCTTATAATAGGAAAAGCGCTCCCAAGGACACATGGGATAATCGTCAAGCTAGTTTTCATCACGCTCATATGATTCGCGTTCGGTACTTTGATAATTTGATATGTGGGTGGACCGGTGCTCGGGTGCTTTTCTTACTTAAACAAGCATCCCACTTATGATTAATCTCTATTGCAAGCATCCGCAACTACAACAGAAGTATTAAGGTAAACCTAACCATAGCATGAAACATATGGATCCAAATCAGCCCCTTACGAAGCAACGCATAAACTAGGGTTTAAGCTTCTGTCACTCTAGCAACCCATCATCTACTTATTACTTCCCAATGCCTTCCTCTAGGCCCAAATAATGGTGAAGTGTTACGTAGTCGACGTTCACATAACACCACTAGAAGTTAGACAACATACATCTTACCAAAATATCGAACGAATACCAAATTCACATGACTACTAATAGCAAGACTTCTCCCTTGTCCTCAGGAACAAACGTAACTACTCACAAAGCATATTCATGTCCATAATCAGAGGGGTAATAATACGCATAAAGGATCTGAACATATGATCTTCCACCAAATAAACCAACTAGCATCAACTACAAGGAGTAATCAACACTACTAGCAACCTACTAGCATCAATCCCGGACTTGGAGACAAGAATTGGATACAAGAGATGAACTAGGGTTTGGAGATGAGATGGTGCTGTTGAAGATGTTGATGGAGATTGCCCTCTCCCAATGAGAGGAGCGTTGGTGATGACGATGGTGATGATTCCCCCCCCCCCCGGAGGGAAGTGTCCCTGATAGAACAGCTCTGCCGGAGCCCTAGATTGGTTCCGCCAAGGTTCCGCCTCGTGGCGGCGGAGTCTCATCCCAAAAGGTTGCCTTTTATTTTTTTCTCATCGAAAGACTTCATATAGGAGAAGATGGGCGTCAGAGAGCCACCAGGGGGCCCACAAGGTAGGGGGCGCGCCTAGGGGGGCGCCCCCACCCTCGTGAGCAGGGTTTGGGCCCCCTGGCCTTCATCTTTGGCGATGATTTTTCTTTATTTATTTTAAGGTATTCCGTGGAGTTTTAGGACTTTTGGAGTTGCACAGAATAGGCCTTCAATATTTGCTCCTTTTCCAGCCCAGAATTCCAGCTGCCGGCATTCTCCCTCTTCATGTAAACCTTGTAAAATAAGAGAGAATAGCCATAAGTATTGTGACATAACGTGAAATAACAGCCCAGAATGCAATAAATATTGATATAAAAGCATGATGCAAAATGGACGTATCACGCGCAAACCCAACAGGGGTGCCACGCGCACTACACTACGCTGGGGACTGCACCACCGCCGCAGTGTAGCCTCCCAACTGGAGCTGTCGTCTGATGACGGCAGAGTGGCTGAGCGACCATGATGGACCGGTGCCATTGGCGATTGTGGGAGAAGCAGATGAGATAAGCTATAGGGAGGGAGGGAAAAATGCAACACGGGACTCACCGGTCTTGAGGGTTTATATAGCAGGCCGTTAAGCATTGGGATTTTGGGGGATTTCACCCAGTCGGGCGGGAAGCTTGCGCGGGAACCTGCAAGGTTGCGCGGGAACGGGCTGATACGTCTTCAACATATCTATAATATTTGATTGTTCCATGGTATTATATTATCTGTTTTGGATGTTTAATTGGCTTTATTATACATTTTTATATTATTTTTAGTACTAACCTATTAACCGGAGGCCCAGTCCAAATTGCTGTTTTTTGCCTATTTCAGTGTTTTGCAGAAAAGGAATATCAAACGGAGTCCAACCGGAATGAAACCTTCGGGAGAATCGTTTTTGGAACAAACGCAATCCAGGAGACTTGGAGTGGACGTCAAGAAAGCAACGAGGCGGTCACGAGGCAGGGAGGCGTGCCCCCCACCCTCGTGGGCCCCTCGTGGCTCCCCTAACCGACTTCTTTCGCCTATATATACTCATATACCCTAAAAGTATCTGAGAGAACCACGAAACCCTATTTCCACCACCGCAACCTTCTGTACCCATGAGATCCCATCTTGGGGCCTTTTCCGGTGCTCCGCCGGAGGGGAATCGATCATGGAGGGCTTCTACATCAACACCATAGCCTCTCCGATGAAGTGTGAGTAGTTTATCTCAGACCTTCGGGTCCATTGTTATTAGCTAGATGGCTTCTTCTCTCTCTTTGGATCTCAATACAAAGTTCTCCTCGATCTTCTTGGAGATCTATTTGATGTAATACTTTTTGCGGTGTGTTTGTTGAGATCCGATGAATTGTGGGTTTATGATCAAGATTATCTATGAACAACATTTGAATCTCCTCTGAATTCTTTTATGTATGGTTTGTTATCTTTGCAAGTCTCTTCGACTTATAAGTTTGGTTTGGCCTACTAGATTGATCTTTCTTGCAATGGGAGAAGTGCTTAGCTTTGGGTTCAATCTTGCGGTGTCCTTTCCCAGTGACAGCAGGGGCGGCAAGGCACGTATTGTATTGTTGCCATCGAGGATAAAAAGATGGGGTTTATATCATATTGCTTGAGTTTATCCCTCTACATCATGTCATCTTGCCTAATGTGTTACTATGTTCTTATGAACTTAATACTCTAGATGCATGCTGGATAGCGGTCGATGTGTGGAGTAGTAGTAGTAGATGCATAATCGTTTCGATCTACTTGTAGCGGACGTGATGCCTATATGCATGATCATGCCTAGATATTTTCATAACTATGCACTTTTCTATCAATTGCTCGACAGTAATTTGTTCACCCACCGTAATACTTATGCTATCTTGAGAGAAGCCACTAGTGAAACCTATGGCCCCCGGGTCTATTTTCCATCATATAAGTTTCTGATCTACTTTATTTTGCAATCTTTACTTTCCAATCTATATCATAAAAATACCAAAAATATTTATTATCTCTATCAGATCTCACTTTTGCAAGTGGCCATGAAGGGATTGACAACCCCTTTATCGCGTTGGTTGCAAGGTTCTTATTTGCTTGTGTAGGTACGAGGGATTTGAGTGTAGCCTCCTACTGGATTGATACCTTGGTTCTCAAAAACTGAGGGAAATACTCCCGCTACTTGGCTGCATCATCCTTTCCTCTTCAAGGGAAAACCAACGCATGCTCAAGAGGTAGCAAGAAGGATTTCTGGCGCCGCTGCCGGGGAGTCTGCGCACAAGCCAAGACATACCAACTACCCATCACAAAATCTTATCCCTCGCATTACATTATTTTCCATTTGCCTCTCGTTTTGCCCTCCCCCACTTCACCCTTGCCGTTTTATTCACCCTCTTTTTCCCGTTCGCCTCTTTTTCGCTTGCTTCTTGTGTGGTTGTTCACCGTCATGGCTAGTCCTTCTATCATTGATAGTACTCCCGATCATGAATTTCTTAATTTTAAACAAAGGGAGGGAGAAAATCTAAAAGATGCTTGCCATAGAATTTGCAATGCTAAGAATAGATCTACTAGAAAGCTATCTACTTCTGTTCTTCTTTGCAATTTTTATGTAGGCATTACTCCTTGGAACAGATATATTCTTGATACCATTACCGGAGGGAATTTCTTGGGTAGCCATACTTTTGATTCTTATAATGCTATGATAGATTTGTTTGGTCCACCACCTCTTTTGGTTAATGGAACTGTTTTAACTTTGGAACATGTGATGCAAAAGCTTGAAATTATTGAAAATAAAGTTGCCACTGTAGAGTTAATTGAAAATTTGGATAAAAAGATCCACAACCAAATTACCCAATATGGATCTAAGGTTGGAGTTACTCTGAATTTTTTAAAGAAAAGGAACCTATAGTTAACGAAAGAATAGATCAGGATTCCACAAGAATCGGTAAACTTGAGGATATTATACCAACTTAGGGTATGCCTTTTCTTCCGTGAAAAATACTACAAATCCTCCTACTACCAAAATTGCCAAATTAATTTATGTTCCTAAAAATAAGTGTGAATCTTCTAGTAAGGAAAATGCAGATCTCAAATCAATTAGTATTCACCCCAGTGTTTTCGCTATCATTAAGGAACCTTTTGCTACAAACAAATTTCTTGATTTCTTGCCTAGGAGTTTAATTATTACTAAAAAGAGGGAAACTCCTAAGGGTTATAAGTGTTCTATTGAAGAAAATTGAATACCAAAGATGGCAATACTTAGATCTCTTCTCGCTTTTATGCCTAGCTAGGGGCGTTAAACGATAGCGCTTGTTGGGAGGCAACCCAATTTATTTTTTGTTCTTTGAGTTTTGTTCCCGTTTAGTAACAAATAATTCATCTAGCCTCTGGTTAGATGTGGTTTTGTGCTTTAATTAGTGTTTGTGCCAAGTAAAACCTTTAGGATAACCTACGGTGGTAGTTAATTTGATCTTGCTGAAAAACAGAAACTTTTGCACGCATGAGAATAATTTTCATAAATCACAAAAACGTGATTTTCAGTTGATTCTTTTTGACGAATATTAATAAACAAATTATCTAGGACTTCCTAATTTGGTAGAAGTATTCAAAAGTTACAGATTGCTACAAACTGTTCTGTTTTTGACAGATTCTATTTTTCTTGTGTTGTTTGCTTATTTTGATGAATCTATGGCTAGTATCGGGGGGTATGAACCATAGAAAAGTTGGAATATAGTAGGTTTAACACCAATATAAATAAAGAATCAGTTCATTACAGTACCTTAAAGTGGTGGTTTGTTTTCTTGCACTAACAGAGCTCATGAGATTTTCTGTTGAGTTTTGTGTTGTGAAGTTTTCAAGTTTTTGGGTAAAGATTTGATGGACTACGGAATAAGGAGTGGCAAGAGCCTAAGCTTGGGGATGACCAAGGCACAACAAGGTAAAACTCAAGGACAACCAAAAGCCTAAGCTTGGGTATGCCCCGGAACGCATCCCCTCTTTCGTCTTCGTCCATCGGTAACTTTACTTGATGCTATATTTTTATTCACCACGTGATATGTGTTTGGCTTGGAGCATCTTGTATGATTTGAGTCTTTGCTTTTTAGTTTATCACAATCATCCTTGCTGTACACACCTTTTGGGAAAGACACACATGAATCGGAATTTATTAGAACACTCTATGTGCTTCACTTTTATCTTTTGAGCTAGATAATTTTGCTCTAGTGCTTCACTTATATCTTTTTAGAGCATGGCGGTGGTTTTATTTTATAGGAATTATTTATCTATCATGCTTCACTTATATTATTTTGGGAGTCTTTTAGAACAGCATGGTATTTTCTTTGGTTATAAAATTAGTCCTAATATGATGGGCATCCAAGTTGGGTAAAATAAAAACTTTCATATAGAGTGCACTAAACACTATGATAAATTTGATACTTGGTAATTGTTTTGATATATAAAGGTGGTAATGTTAGAGTCATGCTAGTTGGGTAATTATGAAATTGAGAAATACTTATGTTAAAGTTGGCAAGTCCCGTAGCATGCACGTATGGTGAACGTTGTGTGACAAATTTGAAGCATGGGGTGTTCTTTGATTGCCTTCCTTATGAGTGGAGGTTGGGATCGCGCAATGGTTAACTCCTACCAACCCTTCCCCTAGGAGCATGCATGGTAGTACTTTGCTTCGAGGGCTAATAAACTTCTAAAATAAGTATATGAGTTCTTTATGACTAATGTGAGTCCATGGATTATACGCACTCTTGCCCTTCCGAAATTTGCTAGCCTCTATTGTACCATGCATTGCCCTTTCTCATCTTGAGAGTTGGTGCAAACTTCGCCGGTGCATCCAAACCCCGTGATACGATACGCTCTATCACACATAAACCTCCTTATATCTTCCTCAAAATAGCCACCATACCTACCTATTATGGCATTCCCATAGCCATTCTGAGATATATTGCCATGCAACTTTTCACCATTCCGTTTATTATGACATGCTCCATCATTGTCATATTGCTTTGCATGATCATGTAGTTGAGATCATATTTGTTGCAAAGCCAACTTTATAATTCTTTCATACATGTCTCTCTTGATTCATTGCATATCCCGGTACACTACCGGAGGCATTCACATAGAGTTATTTTTTGTTCTTAGTATCGAGTTATAATTCTTGAGTTCTAAGTAAATAAAAGTGTGATGATCTTCATTATTAGAGCATTGTCCCATGTGAGGAAAGGATGATGGAGACTATGATTCCCCCACAAGTCGGGATGAGACGCCGGACTTCATGAAAAATAAAAGAGGCCAAAGAAGCCAAAAATAATTAAAAAAAGAGGCCAAAGAAGCCCACCAAAAAGATGAGAGAAAAAGAGAGAAGGGACAATGTTACTATCCTTTTACCACACTTGTGCTTCAAAGTAACACCATGTTCTTCATGATAGAGAGTCTCCTATTTTGTCACTTTCATATACTAATGGGAATTTTTCATTATAGAACTTGGCTTGTATATTCCAATGATGGGCTTCCTCAAAATGCCCTAGGTCTTCTTGAGCAGGCAAGTTGGATGCACACCCACTTAGTTTATCTTTGATGAGCTTTCATACATTTATAGCTCTAGTGCATCCGTTGCATGGCAATCCCTACTCTCGTATTGACATCAATTGATGGGTATCTCCATAGCCCGTTGATTAGCCGCGTCAATATGGGACTTTCTCCTTTTTTGTTTTCTCACATAATCCCTATCATCATACTCTACTCCACCCATAGTGCTATGTCCATGGCTTGCGCTCATGTATTGCATGAGGGTTGAAAAGGCTGAAGCGCATTAAAAAGTATGAACCAATTGCTTGGCTGAAACTGGGGTTGTGCATGATGGGAGCATTTTGTGTGACGGAAATGAAGCATGGCCAAACTATATGATTTTGTAGGGATAAGCTTTCTTTGGCTATGTTATTTTGATAAGACATGAACTGCTTGGTTAGCATGCTTGAAGTATTACTATTTTTATGTCAATATTAAACTTTTATCTTGAATATTTTGGATCTGAACATTCATGCCACAATAAAGAAAATTACATTGAGAGTTATATTAGGTAGCATTCCACATCAAAAATTCTGTTTTTATCATTTACCTACTCGAGGACGGGCAGGAATTAAGCTTGGGGATGCTTGATACGTCTTCAATGTATCTATAATTTTTTATTGTTCCATGCTATTATATTATCTATTTTTGATGTTTAATGGGCTTTATTATACATTTTTATATTATTTTTAGGACTAACCTATTAACCGGAGGCCCAGTCCAAATTGTTGTTTTTTGCCTATTTTAGTGTTTCGCAGAAAAGGAATATCAAACGGAGTCCAAACAGAATGAAACCTTCGGGGGAATCATTTTTGGAACAAACAAATCCAGGAGACTTGGAGTGGATGTCAAGAAAGCTACGAGGCGGCCACGAGGCAGGGAGGCACGCCCAGGGGGTAGGCGCGTCCCCCACCCTCGTGGACCCCTCGTGGCTCCCCTGACCGACTTCTTTCGCCTATATATACTCATATACCCTGAAAACATCCGAGAGCACCATGAAACCCTATTTGCACCGCCGCAACCTTCTATACCCGTGAGATCCCATCTTGGGGCCTTTTCTGGCGCTCCGCCGGAGGGGGAATCGATCAGGTATTGTATTGTTTCCATCGAGGATGAAAAGATGGGGTTTATATCATATTGCTTGAGTTTATCCCTCTACATCATGTCATCTTGCCTAATGTGTTACTCTGTTCTTATGAACTTAATACTCTAGATGCATGCTGGATAGCGGTCGATGTGTGGAGTAATAGTAGTAGATGCAGAATCATTTCGATCTACTTGTCGTGGACGTGATGCCTATATACATGATCATGCCTAGATATTCTCATAACTATGCACTTTTCTATCAATTTCTCGACAGTAATTTGTTCACCCACTGTAATACTTATGCTATCTTGAGAGAAGACACTAGTGAAACCTATGGCCCCTGGGTCTATTTTCCATCATATAAGTTTCCGATCTATTTTATTTTGCAATCTTTACTTTCCAATCTATATCATAAAAATACCAAAAATATTTATTATCTCTATCAGATCTCACTTTTGCAAGTGGCCCTAAAGGGATTGGCAACCCATTTATCATGTTGGTTGCAAGGTTCTTATTTGTTTGTGCAGGTACGAGGGATTTGAGTGTAGCCTCCTACTGGATTGATACCTTGGTTCTCAAAAACTGAGGGAAATACTTACGCTACTTTGCTGCATCACCCTTTCCTCTTCAAGGGAAAACCAACACATGCTCAAGAGGTAGCACGGGCTCACCGACGATTCATTGGCGCCTCTGTTTGGCCAGAAGAACACTCCCGCGCGCTGCGCAAGCTTGCGCTGTAAGCCATCTGCGCTAGCGGGGTGACAAGACATGCGAGAGGAGGACGAAAGGCCACGTACACATACGGTTAATAAAAGAACATTTGCGATTGAATTACCTACTATACACCCATCCTGGTTTAGAAGTAGGATTTAACTAATAAAATACAAATGCATGTCGTGAAAGATTGTATAGTTGGATTCGTATTTGAACATGGTATCCAATTATATAATTTTTATAATATGCATTAACATTTTGTTGGTTAAATTTGAGGGCAAAGTAGGCACATAATATAAAGGGTACTACAGACCAAGACGGAGGTAGTAGCACACGGCCGCTCTCTACGCAGCGACGCAAGTGTCGCTCGGCTTGTAGGCGACCATTTCCTGCTTGTTCAACTGCTCTATGTGTGTGGTTGCTTGTGGTTGAGGCGGCCGCGGCGCGCTCTGCTCGCGTCCTGCCGCGCGTGCTCTATTCTCGCATGCCTCCGGGTGCTCTGCCCTTGTCCCTCCATGTGCGCTGCCAGTCTTTGGGGCCGGCGCACGATCACGCATGTTCATGTGCATGCGGTTGTGCCGGGTGCGGCTCGACAATGCAGTTACCCGCTGCAAAAACTGCCATGCGGACGCGCCGAGAATACAGGCCACCCGGCCCCCATTTATTCCTGTGGCCATTTACCTTCATCTCTCGTGTCACACGACACAATAAGCACCTCCACGATGACACATATAGAGAGGACATCCAACGGTTCCAACAACGATCCTTGTGGCTCCAATGGCGCTCCCAGCGGCCGACGACGACAACGGTGGGCAGTTCACCACGCATCATGTAGTCGACACCCACGTGAGGGGGAAGGCCCTCTTGGTGGTGTACACGAACGATCCGGTGTGGGTGGAGAGCTCCATCGAAACTATGGAGGAGGTCCTTGCCAAGGACAAGTACCAAGTGGTTGGCTTCGACCTCGAGTACACCATTGGTCGTGCCGGGCACGATCAGAAGGTTTTCGTCGCCCAGTTGTGCATGTGACATGACGTCCTTGTCTACCACTACCAGCTGGCCACAAGGCCTTGCGAGCGTTTCTCCAGGTTTATCAACAACCCCGACTACAATTTCGCTACGGTGGACACCACTAATGATCTAAAAGTGCTCAAGGTTTCGGGCTTGAAATACCGGAATCTTGTCAACATCCAGGACCACTACAAGGTCAGCAACAACAACAAACTGAACTCCCTGGTTGACCTCGCCTCGGCCATCATCGACCCCTACTACATGAAGATGAAGGATGAGAGCAAGAAGGATAAGAATGTCTGGCAAAGTGTTTGGCATGAGAGACTAGATGAACAACATGTCAAGTACGCGGCCAAGGATGCATACACAAGCTACGAGATGTACAGGTGGATCGTTGACATGAGGAAGTGTCTTCTTCATGCCCCGGCCGAGGAATTGAGCCACAGAGTAGTGGCGGAAGCGTCACAAGAAGTAGATGACTAGACAATCATTTCTCCTACTTTAGAATGCATGCAATTGTTTATTGAGGTGTGTGCAAATGATCTGTATAGTCACTTATATAATTGGATGTTTATTTCAGTTATACACACACACACACACACACACACACACATACATACATACATGTTATTCTTCTGTAGACAGAGCAAATCACACGGCTTATTAGCAGCAACCATCTGTGTTATTATTGGTCTTTGCACACATTTATGATCACGGACCTGTTTGCCGCGTATCACACACATCTTGTTCAGTTGAACCATTTCCATTATGTTGCGCAATAAAGGCTGCAAAGAGGGATCTACAGCAGCAAGGTCTATCGAGGTTTTTGTTTTGTAATTTTTGACATTTTTTGTTTTTTGAACACATGTTGATTGGCTTGAAGAAGGTCCATCTCATTGTTTTTTGATAATTGTTTATATGCAAGCAACTAGTTTGCATTTTTCAAAGTTTTTTGTATGAACAGAATCGCACACGAACTTACTACAGTAACCGTCTGTGTCATAATTTCTCATCGCAAACAGTTCATCTGAGTGGGTTGTTTGCTACGTATCACACACATCTGGTTTACACGAACCATTTGTGTTCTTTTGGCTGATCGCAAATGCCGCATATCACACACATCTTGTTAAGATGAACGATTTCCATTCTCTTGCCTAATCGAAAACAGTTTGTCCGAGTGAACCGTATCCTGTATATCACACACACCTTGATCTGGCTGACCGTTCCTGTTGCATTCCCTAATACCACATAGTTCATCGGAGTAAACTGTATGTCGTATATCACACACACATTGATATGGCTGCCTGTTTCTGTTGTACTTCCTTATCGCAAACAGTTCTGCTGGATCAACCGTATGCCCAGCATTGCACACGCAAGTAAAATCTGAACTGTGTTTGATGTCTCTGCCATCGCAAATGTTTTACACCTTTTTGATGTTTTTTACACCACCGTTTGTGGTTATTGCGTCGCACATAGTTTCGTCGAAGGGTCTCTTATCGTAGTGTCATGTTAGCAGCATCCTGCAGTAGTGTGAGATGCGTCGTTCCGGTTCCTCTCCTCCTGCAATAGCCAGCCGTCCTCTCCTCCATGTCCCTCTCCCTCCCTGCCGCCTGCCTGTTTGCCTCCACTAGAAGCTCCTGGGCCCTAGCCTCGATGGCGAGCTCCATTGGCCATGGACGAGGCCTTATCTTAGAATCGGAGCTCGTCTGGTGCTTCTTGATATCTGGGAGAGTGCTACGACAACAAAACAATCCATCCCCAATGGCTATCAAGCCATGGGACCTCCCCGTCACCAGATATCATCACCAGCTCTGGATCAAAAGGACACTAGCTCGAGTTAAAGTCCTCCCCTTTCCTCTTCTTCCCATCGTCTCTGTACTTCACAAGCTTGTGGTGGGAGGAGATGTTGGTAAAGCTCTCTAGATGATCGAGGTCAGACTCAGAGAATGCCTTGGCCTTCTTGTACGGGCAGTATGGGCCATGGCACAGAGGACGAACACCCCTAGCACCTCCTTCTAGTTGTATCGCGCCTAGAAGAGAGGAACAAAATATTAGTTGAGGGCTCAAGCTAGCATGAAGAATGAAATTGCATGAATCATGAAGCAAACCAAATACCCAGTTATCCCATTACTCATATAGGTTGGAGCTCCCTTGATGGTGTGGCACACCAACCATTTGGGCACGCTTATCCTTGGCCTTCTTGTGGACAGCTAGCCATTGGGGAGAGCACCACTCATCCACCAACACCTCCCAACAGTCCATCCTATCCGCACACCATCTCGGGGGCACCTAAGTTAGTCAAGAGAAATTTCAACACTGCGCCTACGACTCAAATCAAGGAAACTAAGTACAAGGCCTTAAGAATAGGTAATTACCTTCATGTACTTCTCCTTACTCAGATACTTGTTGCGGAACTTTGTCTTGGACCTAGTAGTCTCAAACAGCCTACACCCGAGCCTTGTGCCGTAAGTTCTAAAGTAGGCACTTGCACTTGGTTGCAATAACCATAGCCGAGGCCTCCTCCTGTCCCTCAAGACACCTGTAGAAGGTCTGCAATCAAACAAGACAACGCTGATTAGTACAATCACTAGGTACTGTTGATTTTTAATTCTGTAAAGGAGAAATTACCCAAAATGTATGGATCACAATGTCGGCCACCGTCTCGCACAAGACACCATCGACCCTCTCCTCCGGCGGGGGCTGGGGCAGCCAAGTACATCTCCCAGCTTAGTGCTAGCTGTGGAACCTGACCCTCACCGGGCAACGTGACCCACCCTGAGAAGTTATGACGGCAAATCACACCAAGGACCTGGTTGGGCTTGCAGACACCAGGGCTGTGTTTCCAGCCTCTGTTGTATGACAAGGCCAACACATTAGATATTAATTTGAAGAAATGTTAAGGCAAAAGGTTAAAAAGTGTAAATGCACTTACTTCTCCCCATTAGACGCAATCAACTACCTTTGCTAGCGGGTCGCCGGCACGGGCGGGAGCTTGTACCACCACGCTGGTAGACATTGCCCCCCTCTACCAGCTCGCCCTTGCTATAGCTATCATCAGAAAAGCAGTCCTCACCACCATCAGCATGGCCACTAGCCTCGAGAATCTCGTGGGACAAAGACTCTAGGATCGGAGTCTCGTGGGACAAAGACTCTGGAACCATAGTCTCGTCGGCCCGAGGCTCGTGGACAGGAGTCCGAGATGGGTCCACCTTAGACGGAGCAGTCCTGTGGTCGGGTGAATCAGCTGGGGGTGGCGGCGAGGAAGGCATAGCAGCCTTACTACCTCTCCCGCCGCCACGTCCAGCTCTAGCACCTCTCTTCGTCCTCCCCCGACCTCTCCCGGCCAAAGAAGAAGCGCCCGCCAGTGGTGACTGTATATTGTCTATCAGCGCTCTCTAGAGGTGCTGGGGTGGAATGGAAGCACCACTCCCAGCACGCGCCGAGGAAGAATGCTCGGAGCTCTCTCGACCCGTGCCCACCATCTGTCAATGCCTACAATGACAAAGAGTAAACAAAATTAGCACAACATAAAAAAATGGAATACCTGACATGAATAATATGTATATAATTTAAGTGTATCATCATCATTAGCATAATAAAAAATTGAATACCTAATAACACTAGTCAACGTGTAGGTGCAATGCACGTTAATTTGGAAGTATATTAAGTGCATGCGAATATTAAGTAGGATATTATTTATGTGTTATTATGTGATTAGCACTATATTTGGCATGAAATTAACTGCACGCTAAACGTGTTGAGCACTCGACATTGAAGCAGTATAGGTCGTTGGATTGACATGATTTGATGACCGAGATTAGTTGGATCTGTCCCTTTGGGTCTTTTTATATTGGTATAGATGAAGTAATTAATAATATATATGTACATAATAATAATTGAATAACTGACATTACTAATATTAATCTTCATCATCTATATATGCTCCGGGTTCAATAAATGCATCATCATCATCACTATCAGTAATGATGTGCTCATCATCATCATCATTAATAAATGCATTAACATGTGGAAGGCCTCCTTTACGTAATAGGTCAAGCATTGACAGGTCATCCGCAGCAGTAACCTCTTCTTGATCTGGCTCTTCTTGTTCCGGCTCAGGGGTGAAGTCGGATTCACTGTCGCTATCTACTTGAATGTTCTGGCGTGCAGTAGAGCGGTTCTTGAAACGTTTTTTGGAAAGACGTGTTTCTTGGAAGAATTCTCCTTCATATGTGTCTGGGTTAATCCGAGGTTCATAATCCTCTTCATTGGGAGGAGGTGGTCCAACACGTGGCGGCACTTCATAAACGACATCCCAACCATTGCGACTTGGATCACTTTGACATGCCCGCGGTAGATAGAAAACTTAGGTTGCCTGTTGAGCCGTAATATAGACATTGGGAAAATCCAAATGGGTGCTTTGTTTGATTTCGACTAGCCCTATATGTTCATGAGTCCTTCTAGTCTCCTTCGGCTGGAACCGATAACATTTGAAGACTACGACATTTGGTGGGTTTGCACCATAGAATAGAAGTTCATAAATTGCTTCAACTCTTCCATAATACTCGGTATCTCCTTCGCCGATAGCAGAGACACAACAATTTGTAGACTTTTGGTCGGCCATAGATAGCTCTTTGCCATATGTACGAAAGAGATACACGTTGATGTCGTATTTGTCAAATGAACGGACCTTAAAGTCAAAACCATTAGCGACTTGTCTCAATTCGGCGTCCATAAACTCTGAATTAGCCTACAAGTTTAATACGAAAGGATTGTTGCATTAGCTGCAAATTAGACGAAGAAATGAAATGGTCTAATGGAAATTACCGTTTGTTTGAACCAAGGAGATGAAACCGGGATAGCCGCCTCCATGCTTTGCTAGAAGGTCATACTCTTCGATGGAATCCGTTTGGATCACCGCTCCATACGAGAATTTGGTGACGTATCTACTGTATCAAATAACCGGGAATAAGAGCAGTTCAAAGGAATTAGAAGTTGCGAAACAATATACCGAGAACTTACTCGATGTATGGCCGCACTTCTGTTAGGTTGTTGAAGATATACAATGAAATGGTCCGCCATTCTTCGACATCCAACGATAAGGAATTAGAAGCACCGGCTGGTGCGAGCTTCCCTTTGAATAGGATGAGGTTGGATCCACCCTTTTTAGGGTCGACAGCATTGTACCGGGGCTTTGGAATATGCAAATGACGATTTTTGGCTTCGTAGTGTGCTGTCATGAAGTTTGCCGCCTCCTCAGTAATGAATGCCTCGGCCATCGATGCTTCAATTCTATGTTTATTTTTACATTTTGCTCGAAGTGTCTTCTGCATCCTCTTAGTTGTGTAGCACCAACAATTTTGCATGCCCCCCCCCCCCAATCTTGCCTCGGTCGGGAGAGGCAAAATCAAGTGATGCATTGCATTAAAGAAGCCCAGCAGAAAGATCTTCTCTAACTTGCAGATCAACTCCGACACCAACTCTTCCATTTCTTCTAGAAGGCTAGGGATAGTTCTTTTGCACAAAGAACATGAAAGAAATAGCTCAGCTCTACCAGTACTAGCCATTCATCCTCAGGGATGAAGCCACGCAACATCACCGGCATTACCTGCTCAATCCATATGTGCCAATGATGACTCTCGAGACCAAATATTTTCAATTTTTCAAGACTCGCTCCCCTCGTTAGATTTGCTGCATACCCATCAGGGAACATAAACTGCAGTTTCACCCACAAGATAATTTCCCTCATAGCTGGTCTTCCAAGATTGAACCATGCGTTTGGCTTTGTCCAGTTCTGCTTTCCTTTCGGTGTTCTATAACGGTCTATCACATAGCGCCTCCTGATTGACTTTAGCGTTAATATTATCCTTTGACTTCCCCTCTATGCCGAACAATGTACCAAAAAGTGCCTCAGCAATATTCTTTTCAGTCTGCATCACGTTGATGTTGTGTGGGCAAATTAGGTCTTTGAAGTAAGACAGATCCCACAAGCATGTGTTGTGAGTCCAGGTGTGTTTCAAATTATACCCCTTGAAATACCCTGGACGCTCTGGATCTGGCTCAAGAGCGTTTAACTGATCCAGGGTCTCTTTCCCTGTCAACATAGGTGGTGCAGAGTTTTTGACAACTGTACCTTTGATGAATCTCTTCTTGTCTTTCCTGAACTTATGGCGAGGATCTAGGAATTGTCTATGCAAGTCAAAGCAAGAAAACTTGCAACCAGCCTGCATCCAATGAAGCTCAAGAGCTGCCTTGCATGTGGGGCACGGGAACCTTCCATGCACACACCAACCAACGAATAGCGCATACGCCAGCAAGTCATGCATTGAGTACATGTACCAGACACGCATTATGAAGTTCTGTTTGCTAAAGGTGTCGTATGTCTTGAACCCATTATCCCAAGCTTCTTGCAATTCATCCTTAAGAGGCTGCATGTACACATTCATATTCTTCCCGGATAGTTGGGCCCTGGAATTATCAACGTCAGGAAAATGTTCTTTCTTTGCATAATCTGTCCGGGGGGGAGATTGAGTGGAATGACAAATATGGGTCAACAACTGTATTGGGCTGCCATCAAACCAAACACACTGAACCCATCCGTGCTGATGGTGACTCGTGGATGCCTTGGATTTTCTGCTTTTTCTGCATGTAATGCATCGAAGCGCTTCCACGCTTCAGAATCCGATGTGTGCACCATCTTCACATTCCCATCTGCATCTAGTTGGGTTCTTTGCCCGTTTTGTGCCATGCCGTTTTTCTAGCCGTCTCTTTGACCATGAAAAGACGTTGAAGTCTTGGTACGATTGGCATATACCAAAGAACATTAATGGGGATTTTGGTCTGTGTCTTCTCACCCATACTGTTGTCCACCACAACATACCTGGATCACTTGCAAATGGGACAATAGTTCAAGTCCGCATATTGAAGCCTAAATAAGTCACATCCTTTCTCACAGGCATGTATCTTCTCATAGGGCATCTTAAGAGCACGGGGGATTTTATCTGACTGGTACAGGTTTGCCGGTAGTACATGGCCTTTGGGTAGAAAACATCCAAATATTGTCATCATCGCGTCGTAGCATTCTCTGCCCAAGTTGAATTGAGCCTTTAGAGCCATTATTTGTGATATGGCATCCAGCTGACAAAGCTCAGTGTGCTTGTGGTGAGGACGTTTTGAAGACTCCAACATTTCATTGAAGGCCTTTGCAGATTCCTCCATCTCATCGCCCGAGTCTCGAGCATCATCAAAGTTTTGCACCATGTCTTCCATCCCAGTACCATGCTCATCGGTGCAACGATGAACCACCTTGGCTCTGGCACGTCAGAAAGACTCACCATGAAATGTCCAGACCGTATAAGCAGGCATAAAACCAAACTTCTACAGGTGTTCACTGATTTCAAGCTCCTTCCTCCTATGATAGTTGTCGCACCGGACACAGGGGCACCATGTTTTTCTCTGGCAATTTGCAAATGCAGCTCTCACAAACCCCTTGGTTTTGGTTATCCATTCATCGGTCATGTCTTCCTGACTAGTGTGACTGATGTACATCAATGCACGATCACTCATCTTACCTAGCTACTGGACACACAAGAAATATATACATAATCAGCAAACCATATTCATCAGTTAATGGAGTTTGTCAGTTTTATTACGTCCATGCAACCTAGATGCTAATAGGTAAAGATAGGTCCTAATCCCACCCGAGTATGTGTAGATTGGGTTTGTTTTCCCATGCTCTGCTCCAGATCCGACGCAAAATTCCAGCAGCACCTCCCCATTGTTCTCCTGATACACATCTCGGTAATAAGCAGAGAGGATGTGTACCCGGAGAATAGCAAGGAGGCATTGAAGAAATTCTCCATCAGATTCGGAGCAGAGCATATGGGAAAACGAACCCAATCTACACATACTCGAGCTGTCCATGGATCACATTATACAATTTGAGAGAATCACGATTATAAATATGCAAATGCATGCATTTTTATATATGTAACCCTTTTGAACGGGAGACGCATAGTGGTCACGCATACTGATGATTGAAGACACCTATAGCTAGCAAGTTTCATTGGCACGAAGATCGGAACAAAGCAAATGAAGGGGGGAGGAGATGTCATTTGTGCTCACCCACGAATGTAGGGGCAGAGCTCATTGAACACATGGGGAGGACGTCGAACACCATACCCTCGCAACGACGAAACAACTGCACATTTGAATCCACCCGATCGACACAAACATGATGTTTTTTATAACAAAATCGAAAAATATATGACCTAACTCATAATTCACAATATATGACCCCGTCAGCCAATAGGAGGCTGAAGAGGTGTCAGGGGTCGGGGTTGTCGTGCCTGGGTGTCGTGGTGCCGGGGTGCCAGGGTGTCGTGTCGGGGTGTCGGGGTCGGGGTGTCGTGTCTGGGTGTCATGGTGTCGGGGTGTCGGGGTGTCGGGGTGTCGTGTCGAGGTCGGGGTGTCGTGGTGTCGTTTTCTTCTTCCTCCTCCTCCTCCTCCTCCTCCTCCTCCTCCTCCTCCTCCTTCTCTTCTTCTTCTTCTTCTTCTTCTTCTTCTTCTTCTTCTTCTTCTTCTTCTTCTTCTTCTTCTTCTTCTTCTTCTTCTTCTTCTTCTTCTTCTTTCCTTCTCCTCCTCCTCCTCTTCTTCTTCCTTTTCTTATTCCTTCTTTTCCTTTTCCTCTTTTCTTCTCATATTCTCCTCATTTTCTCCTCCTCCTCCTCCTCCTCCTCTTCTTCTTCTTCTTCTTCTTCTTCTTCTTCTTCTTCTTCTTCTTCTTCTTCCCCCTTCTAATTATTCTACTTTTCTTCTTCTTTTTTCATCTTTTTTTACTTCCTTTAATTATGACTATTTAACTAAAACCTAGCACTAACCTAATCTAACATAATCTAATGTAACATACAACCAACATATCTACTCTTACAAATAAACAGCAAAAAACAAGAAAAATGGCTCACTGGAGAGGGCGTCAGCCGGGGCTTCGGAGCGGCAGGGCGATGGGGCGACGGGTCGGGGCGGCAGGGCGGTGGGGCGAGGGGGGGGGCGGGGCGCGGCGGAGCCGAGTCGGCAGGGCGGCGGTGGTGACGGGGCTGCGGTGGCGACGGAGGTGAGGGGATGGGGCGATGGGGTGTGGGGGCGGGGCGCGGCGGCGGCGAGCTGGCAGGGCAGCGGGGGCGACGGGGCTGCGTTGGCGCCGGGGTCCACGGTGGCGAAGGAGGCAGCGATGGTGCCGGGGAGGTGGGCTGGTGGGGCGGCGGGGTGGTGGGGTGACGGGGCGGTGGCGGGTGGTGGTGGTGGTGGTCGTCGTCGAGGAGGAAGAGGGAGAGAAAGAGAGAGAGAGGGGGCGGGGTGGGGCGCAGGCGTTAGTTATATTGAATGTTTGCCGTCTGTCGTGTAGCTCTTTATCGTCTGCTAGCAGACGGCAAAGAGGGAGCCGTTAGGATTTACTAGTTAGTGGGCCAACCTCCCTCTTTGCTGTCTGCTAGCAGACGACAAAGCTTTTTTTCTATCCGCTAGCAGACGGCAAAGAAGTGGCTGATGGCAAATATGTTCTTTTCCATCAACCAGCTCTTTGTCGTCTGTTTTTTGGAGGCTGACGGCAAAGCCATCCTTTGCCGTCAGCTAGCAAATGGCAAAGAAGTGGCTGAAGGCAAATCTTCTGATTCCACTAGTGCATCCAAATTTTTTAATGCAATTTATATTTTAATTTAATGCATAGAATCGCCTTTTACATGTAGATGCACTATGCCTCGGCCCCTCCTCACACATGCGATATCTCTCTATCTGACGCATAAGTGCACATACTTTATATGCATTGGCATTTCTCTCTCACACATGCTCACGCTCTCTACTGAGGTGTCTCACACACACACACTCTCTCTATATATCCCCCCTCTATCTCTCTCTTACTATTATCTACGACTCTTTTCACTAATCTCATTCGGAAACACTATTTCTCTCACATGCATACACACGCACGGTCTCCGCTGGCCCTCTATATGCACATGTATCTGCCTACGTGTCTCCCACACGGACACTATCTTTGGGCCTCTCTCGCACACATTGCCCCCCCCCCCTCTCTTACTAGTTGGCGGATATGATTCCATCAGATCATTCGGTAGGATATCCTTGACGATTAGGCTGGATGGTAATAAGACGCAAAGTTTTACCCAACTCCGGGCCCTTGTAGTTGAGGAAAAAGCCTACTCCTAGTACTGTATATTTGTGATTGGGGTGTGTACAAGTAGACGTGAATACTAGCCATTGTGTGTGTGTATGTATACTATCAACGAAGTAGCGCCCAAGCTTATATAACATACTCAGGACCTAGGGTTACAAATCATATTCGGCTTATCATCAGTGGGGATAGAGTCCTCCACGACTCTGGTAACTTTGTCTTGTACGTCGACTCCTCCATGGGTCTTCATATAACATGTCTCGGTTCCACCTATGTGGCGTAGGATGGAACCAACCTGAGTCCTCACCTCGACCCACCACACCCTACACACCATCGACCACTAAGAAAATAAGCATACGCAATAGTAAAAAGTTATACATGAAAGTTAATTGCATGGTGCATCCAATGATATTTGTTCCGTATTGTGAATATTTATATTTTCTCCTATAAAATTAGTCACGGCAAAGAGAAACAAAGGGCATATCTCTGTCTCACCACCGCACACCCCCTCTCTCTACACCACTTTCACCTACGCACACAAACTATCTCTCGGCCCTCAAAAAGTATGCCCCTAACACATTCACGTGTGACGGTCACTGGACTTCACAATATGCTCATTACGGTCACCATATGCATTCTTGTGGTGATCATACGGTCTCTAGCTCACCGTATGTCTCCGTATTTTGTTGATGACAGTGGCAGTGGTGGTCATTGTATTTGAAGGGTGCTCCATATTTTTTTGATGGCAATTATAGTCATAGTATTCGAAGCGAAAGCACGATATGGTCACTGGACTTCAGAATAAGCTCATTACAGTCACCATATACATTTTGTGGTGCGAACCAACCTGTGATTCGATGGTTAGGAGGAAAGTGGTATCCCCAGCCCACCAGGGTTCAAGTCCTGGTGCTCACATTTATCCTGGATTAATTTTAGTATTTCTGGCGATGTGCGTTTCGTAGGAGGAGACGTTCCCCTCGACTACGAGGCGCCTATGGTGACTTCGTAAAATCTCAAGATGATATGCCGGCTCACACTCTCAAAGGTGCGCATACGGGTAGGGTGTGTGTGTGTGCATTCATAGGGGCGAGTGTATACGCGTATATATGAGTGCTTGCGTGTGTACTGTGTTAAAAAAATACATGTGGTGATTATACGATCACTGGCTCACCGTACAGCTCCGTAATTTTTTGGTGACACAATCAATTGACGAGTCAAATGGTCCACGTGGCGCAACTAGTGTTCCCCCATCAGTGCACATTACCATGGGGCCCACCTATCAGCGCATATATGAAAGAAAGAAATGGTAGCTTGCATTTGTACTATGTTAAAAATACATTTTGTGGTGATTATACAGTCACTAGCTCGCCGTACAGCTCCATAATTTGTTGATGACACAATCAATTGACCTGTCAAACGGTCCTCATTCATCAGTGCACATTACCGTAGGGCCCACCTATCAGTGCGTATATGAAAGATAGAAATGGTAATAAATTAGTGGTCGGTGGGGATTCGGAGTAGTGACCTCAGGTTGGCAGCCCGCGCGCCGGCCCACACATCAGTGGCAGAATGGCACGGTGTCATATATCAGAGTCAATGGCACCGCCCGCTGCACGCTCGGCTGAACATGCCTCCTTGCCGCATTCAAACGCCTCCATGAAACCTTTGCGGAAGCCGAGAAACCCACTCCGGCCACACGTCCGTTCATGACCGGGCTGTCATTAAACGCTACACCGGCTGAGCTCTCCTGTCCGCCCTCTATTTAATCTCCTATTTAAATGAGGGCAGTCATCGGCCAAGAATCACAAACCTCCGCCACTCCCCTATCTCCTTCACCATTTTCTCGACTCTTACAATGGCTTATGAAGAGTAGTTATCTGGCGTACAAGCCAGCTGGGTGGCATGCCGAGCCCGCCGGATATGAGCTATGCAACTTGCTGATCCACCTTCCTCGCCTCGCCCGACAGAGCCAGTTGTCGCCCCAAGCCGGCGCGTGGTTCAGCAACTCGCCGCTCCAGGCCAGCTCGACGAGGAGTGATGAGTTGTTCCACGCCGGCATGGCAGGGAGCACGGGCATCGTCACTGCCGTCCATGATGTCGCCTCGTATCGCACCTCCCGTGTTTGCGGTCGCGTCTCCCATGTCTGTGGTCGTGACTACCATGCTTGCGGCTACGCCATGCAAGCAGAGACAGAAGCCAGGGGCGCGGAGAGCGATGAGTAGGTGGCCAGTGCCTCTGTGCCTGCTGCCATCATCGAGGAGAAGTAGAACACGGGAGAATGTCGCTGCTTGGGTCCTATGAAGGCCACCGCCGAGGCGACGCCAGCGTACATGGTAGGTGTCTTGCCGGGTTCTTCTGTTGTGAGGACCTTTGTCGACCACGCATAGGCTCCACGGAAGCGGAGAAGCCCCCTTCGACTCCATCTTAGGAATCAGCAAAGGATTTCACTCAATTGAGTGATGGGGAAGCGAGCCGCCCTTTGTGCTGAAGCATATACCTCTGGGGCTCCCGGCAGTTCGGTGATCGTGCTACCGGACATGAGGAAGACAAAGGGATCCACGGGCGACCATTTAGACTAGGTATTATTATACCTGTGTTGTTCAGGAGTAGCACCTCTTAGTTGATTTAAATGTAATGAAATATGTCATATTTATATGAACATATGGTATTTTATATGAATCCGCCATTGTTTATATGAAATATCGCCGTGTTTGCACGAACTTCATTCGTTTGGTCGAGTTGTTGTTAGAATGTGTGCGGCTATGGTTGGATGGCATAATTTGTGGGTCACCATTGGAGATGTGCCCTAAGTCGGTCTGCGGCCGGCTCGGGCAGTGAGGTGAGACAAATAAAAACCAGTTGATGCGAGCTTGTCTCCAACGCGCGCGCTGGAGGAGGAGCACTTGAGCTCTACCTCATTCATCGGTGGCAAAGGCACGGGTGGAAAAAAGGCTCGCCAATATTTTGGCTACCCCGGGCAAGATCCAAACAACCCCTTCCGGCCCCACCCCTCCCAGCACATTCAAAACCCTCGTTCATCATGAAATTTTCCCATGTGTTGTTGTTTTTAGGGATATTATGCTGTATGAAAACAAATTTAAATATGAACGAATAATCGGTGTCCGCGGTCTTGTACCGGGACACAGTTGGATGGCCTCATATTAGTAGTGTAGAGTAGTAGGAGTAGTACAGTGGTAGGAGTAGTATAGTGTAGAGTAGTACAAGTCTCATATGACACCAGCTTTCGTGGATTCCGTCCTATAGCAATCTACCCTAGGCTATGTTACTACTAGTAGTACTAGCTTCATAGTGGGTACATACTCCGTAAAATTAGGTTTTCCCAAAACTAAGTCGCTCAAACTTAATTATTTGCTTGTTTCCCTTCCTACATCGTTGATCTTCCCCATGCAACCAGAAAAAACAAGGTCGTGAATAGTAATTGATTACTCGTGTTGATGGATGCATGTGTCTAGGCCAATGCATGCACTTTTTTCTTGGTGCTTGTTCGGCAATCCGAGCAGAAAAAAGGAGGGGTACTACTACAGCGTGCCGGACCGACCGTGTGGGGGTACCTCTGACCTAATTTATCGTTCCACATCATATCTTGTGCCAATTTTGACCATTTATTTAACTAACAAAATGTTAATGCATGTCATAAAAAATATATCATTGAGAACTATGTTCAAATACGAATCCAACGATATAATCTTTGTTCACATGCACAAACATTTTGTCAATTAAATCTTTGGCCAAACTTTTGCACAAATTACAAAGGGGACCAATAAACCAGTACTCTCAACACCGTGTGCACTAGTAGTCGTAGTGATCTGAAAGGGCCCACTTCAAACAACAAACAAACAAAGAAAGGGCCCAATACACATTCAAGAATGGACTATGCCAAACTCCCCTATCTATTGCGCGGGAAAAGACCCGCCCTTGCCTTTTTTAGTCGGGGTTTGTATCGATAGATCGCACGAAGCAGCAAAAATGAAGCCGTGTCTTGTACTCTAATACGTCTCCAACGTATCTATAATTTTTTATGTATTCATGCCATGTTTACAATATTTTTACATGATTTTGGTATGATTTGATTAGAACTAACCAGGACTGAAGTTGTTTTTAGTAGAACTACCGTGGTGTTATTTTCGTGCAGAAATAAAAGTTCTGAGAATGTGCTGAAAATCAACGGAATTTTTTTGGAAAATATAAAAAATACTGGAATGAAAAGCTACCGGAGGGGAGTCTCGTGGGCCCCACGAGGGTGGAGGGCGCCCCCCAGGGCGCGCCCCCTGCCTCGTGGACTCTCCGTGGGGCCCCCTGACTTGTTCTCGATGCCAACCTCTCCTAGAAATCCCCAAACCTCAAGAATATAACCTAGATCGGGAGTTCCGCCGCCACAAGCCTCTATAGCCACCAAAACCCAATCGGGACCCTGGTCCGGCACCCTGCCGGAGGGGGAACCATCACCGGTGGCCATCTTCATCATCTCGGCGATCTCCATGAGGAGGAGGGAGTAGTTCACCCTCGGGGTTGAGGGTATGTACCAGTAGCTATGTGTTTGATCTCTCTCTCTCTCTATCTCGTGTTCTTGATTTGGCACGATCTTGATGTACCGCGAGCTTTGCTACTATAGTTGGATCTTACGATATTTCTCCCCCTCTACTCTCCTGTAATGGATTGAGTTTTCCCCTTGAAGTTATCTTATTGGATTGAGTCTTTAAAGATTTGAGAACACTTGATGTATGTCTTGCATGTGCTTATCTGTGGTGACAATGGGATATTCACGTGATCTACTTGATGTATGTTTTGGTGATCAACTTGCGGGTTCAGTGACCTTGTGAACTTATGCATAGGGGTTGGCACGCATTTTCGTCTTGACTCTCCGATAGAAATTTTGGGGCACTCTTTGAAGTTCTTTGTGTTGGTTTGAATAGATGAATCTGAGATTGTGTGATGCATATCCTATAATCGAACCCGCAAATACTTGACGTGACATTGGAGTATCTAGGTGACATTAGGGATTTGGTTGATTTGTGTCTTACGGTGTTATTTTACTACGAACTCTAGGGCTGTTTGTGACACTTATAGGAATAGCCCAATGGATTGATCGGAAAGAATAATTTTGAGGTGGTTTCGTACCCTACAATAATCTCTTCGTTTGTTCTCCACTATTAGTGACTTTGGAGTGACTCTTTGTTGCATGTTGAGGGATTGTTATATGATCTAATTATGTTATTATTGTTGAGAGAACTTGCACTAGTGAAAGTATGAACCCTAGGCCTTGTTTCCTAGCATTGCAATACCGTTTCCGCTCACTTTTATCGCTTGCTACCTTGCTGTTTTTACATTTTCAGATTACAAAAACATATATCTACCATCCATATTGCACTTGTATCACCATCTCTTGGCCGAACAAGTGCACCTATACAATTTACCATTGTATTGGGTGTGTTGGGGACACAAGAGACTCTTTGTTATTTGGTTGCAGGGTTGTTTGAGAGAGACCATCTTCATCCTACGCCTCCCTCGGATTGATAAACCTTATGTCATCCATTTGAGGGAAATTTGCTACTGTCCTACAAACCTCTACTCTTGGAGGCCCAACAACGTCTACAAGAAGAAGGTTGTGTAGTAGACATCAAGCTCTTTTCTGGCGCAGTTGCCGAGGAGGTTAGTGCTTGAAGGTATGTCTTTAGATCTTGCAATTGAATCTTCTAGTTTCTTGTTTTATCACTAGTTTAGTCTATAAATAACTAAAAAAATGCAATTGAGGGTGCCTCATATGCTTCATCTTTTTAATATCTTTCGTGAAATGATGGAAAGGAAAGTTGTGCCAAAATGTTAGAAGAAGAATGCAGTAAAATGTTTGGCATACAATCTTTGAATGATGAGCATGATTGCAATGTTGTTAGTATGAACTCTCTGAATATCCATAGTACTAATGATGATTGCACTAGTCATGATAAAAGTGTCTCTTATAAGCATGTCAACTTTTGTGGAGTGCATAGAGTTTGCAAGTACACACGAAATAGGGAAGATAGATTTTGCAAGAGGCATAAGTATTTAGAAACTAAATGGTTGCAAGAGAGGCTAGATGTTTGTTCTGAAAATTTAAATTTTCTTAGCCATACTTTTGGACTTTGCAATAAACATGGTCATTTAAATCTCCAATGCAAATTGTTCCATGATTGAATTGTGTCCAAAAATTGTGATGACTTGATTTCCCTTGCTCATCATAATGAACTTAGTTTGCTTGTGGGTTATGAAGAAATGAAACGTATGACTAAGGATATTCCAGAATTTGTCCTTGATAAAGTTCTTGATTTTGATCTAGAGGAAATTTATATGTATTGTGCGGTGAATTGGATTGAAAATCCTTATATTGCCAATTACATAAAGACAAGAAAACAAATAGAATATGAAGAGAATACTAATGAAAGGGAAGAGGTTTCCCAATATCCTCCTATTCTTTCTTATGATGAATTAGGTAACAAGGAGGAGCTTTCTATTCAACCAATCTCATTAATAAGGAGCTCCAAAAAGAGGATTAAACCCACACATAATGTGGAGAAGAAAAAGAAAAGACGGAGAAGCAAAGGTAAAAAGTTATCCCTCCCAAATGATGTTGCTCCTATTATGGTTATGCCTACTACTCATTGTGATGATAATAATTGCTATACTATTGGTGTTATCCATACTATTAATGATGAGAGTGATTATGCTTATGATATGCTAAGGCCCAAGCTTGGGGATGCTATGTTTGATGAAAATGACATGTTTGAGAATTTATTTGCTGCAATTAATGTTTGTCCCAAGCTCGGGGATGCTATGTTTAATGAAGAGGATATTTTTAGTCTCCCAAGTTTTGGTATGAAAATTTATTATGATGATAGCATGCCTCCTATTTATGATGATTATATTGATGAAAGTGGGTTTGGAAGAGTGTAAACTTTAGGAAGTAATGATCCCATTATTTTGGAGGGTGTGGAATCTTATTGTGATAATTATGAAAGTGGATTTGGAGAGGTAATGACTTTATTTAGTGATGAATCCACTATTTCGGAAGAGGTTCCAATTGATATCCATGAAACTTGTCATCATGATTTTAATGCTCAAATTGATTATGCGAATAAAGTATCACATGATAGTTATTTTGTTGACTTTGCTCCCACTACTATTCATGAGAATAAATTTGCTTGTGTGGAGAGTAGTAAATTTTCTATGCTTGTAGATCATGAAAAGAATGCTTTATGTGATGGTTATATTGTTGAATTCATTCATGATGCTACTGAAAATTATTATGAGGGAGTAATATATGCTTGTAGGAATTGCAATAATATCAAGTTTCCTCTCTATGTGTTGAAAATCTTGAAGTTATGCTTGTTTTGCTTTCCTATGATAGTTGATTCTTTTTCCCATAAGTTGTTTGCTAACAAAATCCCTATGCATAGAAAGTGGGTTAGACTTAAATGTCCTAGTCATATTCTTCATGATGCTCTCTTTGTGTTTCAATTCTTATCTTTTATGTTAGCATCATTGAAATCATCATGCCTAGCTAAAAGGCATTAAAGAAAAGCGTTTGTTGGGAGACAACCCAATATTTACCCCTACTGTTTTGTGTGTCACATGATTAAGCTATTGTATTAATCATGTTTTATAGCTTTTGTTTCAATAAAGTGCCAAGTAGAACCTTTGGGATGACTTGGGTAAAAGTTAATGTGATCTTGCTGTAAAAAATAGAAACTTTGCGCTCACGAGATTAGCTGTCATTTTTTACAGAAGAGTGTTTTTGAGTTGATTATTTTTGCATAATATTAATAGAAAAATTCCTCACATCCACCAATTTATTTCAGAATGTTTGGAGTTACATATTACTACAGACTGTTCTGTTTTTGACAGACTCTGTTTTCTATGCGATGCTTGCTTATTTTGATGAATCTATGAGTAGTATCGGAGGGTATGAACCATAGAGAAGTTGGAATACATTAGATATTAAACCAATATAAATAAATAATGAGTTCACAACAGTAACATAAGTGTTGATTTATTTTCTTATACTAACGGAGCTTACGAGTTTTCTGTTAAGTTTTGTGTTGTGAAGTTTTCAAGTTTTGGGTAAAGATTCGATGGAGTATGGAATAAGGAGTGGAAAGAGCCTAAGCTTGGGATTCCAAGGCACCCCAAGGTAATATTAAATCACAACCTAGAGCCTAAGCTTGGGTATGCCCCGGATGTCATCCCCTCTTTCGTCTTCGTTCATCGGTAACTTTACTTGGAGCTATATTTTTATTCACCACATGATATGTGTTTTGCTTGGAGCGTCATTTTGTTTTATTTTGTTTTGCTTGCTATTTGAATAATATCCCAAGATCTGAAATTCTTAAATGTTAGAGAGTCTTAACATAGTTGCATAATTATTCGACTACTCATTGATCTTCACTTATATCTTTTGGAGTAGTTTGTCATTTTCTCTAGTGCTTCACTTATATCTTTTTAGAGCACTGTGGTGGTTTTATTTTGAAGAAATTGATGAAATCTCATGCTCCACTTCTATTATTTTGAGAGTCTTTTAGAAAAGCATGGTAATTTGCTTTGGTTATGAATTTAGTCCTAATATGATAGACATCCAAGAGAGATATAATAAAAACTTTCATATGAAGTGCATTGAATACTATGATAAGTTTGATTCTTTATGATTGTTTTGATATATGAGGATGGTGATATTAGAGTCATGCTAGTGGAGTAATTGTGAATTTGAGAGATACTTGTGTAAAAGTTTGTGATTCCCGTAGCATGCACGTATGGTGAACCGTTATGTGATGAAGTTGGAGCATGATTTATTTATTGATTGTCATCCTTTGTGTGGAGGTCGGGCGCGCGATTGTTAACTCCTACCAACCCTTCCCCTAGGAGCATGCACGTAGTGCTTGGTTTTGATGACTTGTAGATTTTTGCAATAAGTATGTGAGTCCTCTATGACTAATGTTGAGTCCACAGACTATACACACTCTCACCCTTCCACCACCGCTAGCCTCTCTAATACCGCACAACTTTCGCTGGTACCATACACCCACCATATACCTTCCTCAAAATAGCCACCATACCTACCTATTGTTGCATTTCCATAGCCATTCTGGGATATATTGCCATGCAACTTTCCACCGTTCCATTTATTATGACACGCTCCATCATTGACATATTGCTTTGCATGATCATGTAGTTGACATTGTTTTGTGGCAAAGCTACTGTTTGTAATTTTTTCATGCATGTCACTCTTGAATCATTGCACATCCCGGCACACTGCCAGAGGCATTCACATAGAGTCATATTTTGTTCTAAGTATCGAGTTGTAATTCTTGAGTTGTAAGTAAATAAAAGTGTGATGATCTTCATTATTAGAGCATTGTCCCAGTGAGGAAAGGATGATGGAGACTATGATTCCCCCACAAGTCGGGATGAGACTCCGGACGAAAAATAAAAAAAAATGAAAAGAAAAAAAAGAGGCCAAAAAAATGAGAAAGGCCCAAATAAAAAAATAAAAAATAAGATAAAAAGAGAGAAGGGGCAATGCTACTATCCTTTTACCACACTTGTGCTTCAAAGTAGCACCATGATCTTCATGATAGTGAGTCTCCTATATTGTCACTTTCATATACTAGTGGGAATTTTAATTATAGAACTTGGCTTGTATATTCCAATGATGGGCTTCCTCAAAGTGCCCTAGGTATTCGTGAGCAAGCGAGTTGGATGCACACCTACTTAGTTTCTTTTTGAGCTTTCATACACTTATAGCTCTAGTGGATCCGTTGCATGGCAATCCCTACTCACTCACATTGATATCTATTGATGGGAATCTCCATAGCCCGTTGATACGCCTAGTTGATGTGAGACTATCTCCTTGTTTCTGTCTTCTTCGCAACCACCATTCTATTCCACCCATAGTGCTATGTACATGGCTCACGCTCATGTATTGTGTGAAAGTTGAACAAGTTCGAGAATACTAAAGTATGAAACAATTGCTTGGCTGAAATAGGGGTTGTGCATGATTTAAATATTTTGTGTGATGAAGATAGAGCATAGCCAGACTATATGATTTTGTAGGGATAGCTTTATTTGGCCATGTTATTTTGTAGGAATTAAGCTTGGGAATGCTTGATACATCTCCAACGTATCTACAATTTTTGATGTATTTATGCCATGTTTACAATATTTTTACATGATTTTGGTATGATTTGATTAGAACTAACCCGGACTGACACTGTTTTCAACGGAACTACCGTGTTGTTGTTTTTGTGCAGAAATAAAAGTTCTCGGAATGCGCTGAAAATTAACGGGGATTTTTTTTGGAAAATATAAAAAATACTAGAACGAAAAGCTACCGGAACGAAAAGCTCCCCCCCCCCCCCTAGGGCGTGTCGACCTGTATCGTGGACTCTTTGTGGGGCCCCCTGACTTGTTCTCGATGCCAACCTCTCCTATAAATCACCAAACCTCCGGAATATAACCTAGATCAGGAATTCTGCCACCGCAAGCCTATGTAGCCACCAAAAATCAATTGGGACCCTGTTCCGGCACCCTGCTAGAGGGGGGAACCATCACCGGTAGCCATCTTCATCATCCCGGCGCTCTACATGACGAGAAGGGAGTAGTTCACCATCGGGGCTGAGGGTATGTACCAGTAGCTATGTGTTTGATCTCTCTCTCTCTCTCTCTCTCTCTCTCTCTCTCTCTCTCGTGTTCTTGATTTCGCACGATCTTGATGTACTGTGAGCTTTGCTACTATAGTTGGATCTTATGATGTTTCTCCCCCTCTACTCTCTTGTAATGGATTGAGTTTTCCTTTTGAAGTTATCTTATCGGATTGAGTCTTTAAGGATTTGAGAACACTTGATGTATGTCTTGCATGTGCTTATCTGTGGTGAGAATGGGATATTCACGTGATCTACTTGATGTATGTTTTGGTGATCAACTTGTGGGTTTAGTGACCTTGTGAACTTATGCGTAGGGGTTGGCACGTGTTTTCGTCTTGACTCTCCGGTAGAAACTTTGGGGCACTCTTTGAAGTTCTTTGTGTTGGTTTGAATAGATGAATCTGAGATTCTGTGATGCATATCGTATAATCGAACCCGCAGATACTTGAGGTGACATTGGAGTATCTTGGTGACATTAGGGTTTTGGTTGATTTGTGTCTTAAGGTGTTATTTTACTACGAACTCTAGGACTGTTCGTTACAATTATAGGAATAGCCCAATGGATTGATCGGAAAGGATAACTTTGAGGTGGTTTCGTACCCTAAAATAATCTCTTCGTTTGTTCTCCACTATTAGTGACTTTGGAGCGACTCTTTGTTGCATGTTTAGGGATAGTTATATGATCTAATTATGTTATTATTGTGGAGAGAACTTGCACTAGTGAAAGTATGAACCCTAGGCCTTGTTTCTTATAATTGTAATACCATTTCCGCTCACTTTTATCGCTTGCTACCTTGCTGTATTTATATTTTCAGATTACAAAAAACATATATCTACCATCCATATTGCTCTTGTATCACCATCTCTTCGCCGAACAAGTGCACCTATACAATTTACCATTGTATTGGGTGTGTTGGGGACACAAGAGACTCTTTGTTATTTGGTTGCAGGGTTGTTTGAGAGAGACCATCTTCATCCTACGCCTCCCACAGATTGATAAAACTTAGGTCATCCACTTGAGGGAAATTTGCTATTGTCCTACAAACCTCTGCACTTGGAGGCCCAACAACGTCTACAAGAAGAAGGTTGTCTAGTAGACATCATACTCCTCCGTTGTAATATGGGTGGAGATGCTTGCTTTCATAAATGTTGTACTTCCTCTCGTCGACGTGTGGGAAATATAGCAACTTGGTCCATGTGTCATGCACCAAATAACAATGCAGAACAGCAAGGAGATGCACCACCCTAGTCGTAGCGCTGCAGTAGTAGTAATGAGCAATGAGAAGTCAAATCACAAAGCCACACACTCCCGCAGATGGATGAAGTAACCATTATTTGACACTTCATTGAATCCGATTCTGCCATTGTTCTACCTCAAGAGGGACGCTCATCGGCTTGGTACATCATAACATGTGGGACCTCATAACAGGCCATGGTCCCCCGCCCACCGCTCGGTAAAGTTTCCTCATTTTTACTAATCTGGATACTCTCTTTTTAGCTCAATATAATCGGGATTCACCAAGGATAAAAACCAAGTGGTAGGTTGCTCTCGTCGCATTAGCGTAGCAACTCAGCAGGGTCAGTCCGCACACGAAATGGCGACACACTTACAGGACCCCTTTCACCGACATGTGGGTCATCCACCGTCTTGTTCCACATGCATGCACCAAATTACAGTTTGAAGCAGCGATTGGACTTGGAGCCACCCTAGTAGTAGCGTCGCAGTAGTAGTAAATGAGCGATGAGGGGTCAAATCACAAAGCCCCGCCTTTCCCGCATAAAGCTGGACAGACGAAGCAAACATAATTTCACTCTAGGGCTCAAGAGCATAAAGAAAAAAGAAAACCAATGATGCATGCGGCAGCTACCTAGGGCGCCCTAGGGTAGGCGCCTCCACTACAAATCCGCTTCTCCCTCATCTTGTTGAAGAAAACCAATGATCTGTGCGGCGAGTAGGGTTTCTAGGAGTACTACGGCGTGCAGGGCCCACGCCATAGTAAACGGGAGATGGGTTGAGTTTGAGTCGATGCCTTGGGTGGGCCACTTGGTTTTATGGGAACGAGGCAGAATTTTGGGTTCGGGGAGCAGTGGAGATATACGTACAAAAAATTGTGGACATAGGTCTGACCAAAAGGCAATGATGCATGGTCCCCGCATTTTGATATACTCGCGGCCGCGTAAAATTTGCTACTCAAAATAATGCATAAAAGTTCCTCCAAAAATATCTATAACTAATGGGAAGCGAATGTATGCTTAAAATGAAAATAAAATAAAAGGTAATAAAAAGAGAAAAAAATGAATTGTGGTTAATAGAATGACATTTCTAACAAAAATGTGAATGTGACCTACATATGTGTGCACATGACCAACACATATATTGCGAATGTAACATCTAATGCAAAAAAATAACTTATGAGTAACATGCATGAATTGATGATGTGGTGCTTGCATGCATAGAGTACAGAAACAATGTAATTTATGACTTGCATGCATGACGTGTTCATGTGCCATAGTTGCATGTCCAGGAAAAAAGCTAGTGGGTTGTACTAGCTATTTAGGAATAGCAGATGTATATGGAAGTTGTAGGGAAAGAGATGATGTATATTAATTCCTATGAGTAGGGATTGGAAAAGAGATGTCATTTGGTTCACATCATAGGAACTTTTCTATTGAATCTAGAGATGACATGTATCTCAATTCCTATAGGGATTGAAAAATAGATGTCATTTGGTTCACATCATAGGAACTTTTCTATTGAATCTAGGTTAATGTTTATTTTCCTTTGAAATTGTAGCAGTATAGGAGTCCATTCATATGAACCAAGTGGCTCTAAAGCTATAACAATCATATAATGTTTATTTTCCTTTGAAATGTTGAGTGTAGGAATCTATTCCTATGAACCAATTGGCTCTAAAGGAAAAATCCCTATAAAAAATTGTATCATATAGAGTTCAATTGATATTCTTCCACACCAAAGGATGGTTGAAATTTCTGCAGGTGATACGACGGTCTTTCTTTGTACACTCCTCCCCCATCTCTATAGGTACCTCTCGATGATGAATGAAATGATATATGCTGGATATTTTATATGTGCATTTTGTTCTATGAAAACTCGATAAAAGTTTGTGAGGTTCGAATTTTCAATAAAGTTATGGGTTTGTTTGGTTCATGACTAACTTTGCCACAACTAAGCTTAGGCAAAGTGTGGTTGCCACAAAAAGTGTGGCTAACAAAGGGGCTGTTTGGATTGTGACTATCTTTGCCATATTTTTTTGCCACACTTGCCTTACTTGAGTTGCTCAAATTGTTAGCCACACTTTGGCTTGCCTAAGGGAATCTGGCCACACTTTTTGTGTCTATGACATGTGGGATTCACTGATCATAAAATGTTTTCCTTAGGTGTGGCTAGAACCAAACACCCACCTAACTTGGTCAAACTTGCCTTAGATGATATGTGGCAAAGTGTGGTAAGATGTGGCTAGAAACCAAATAGCCCCGAAATGGCCACCACAAGTGTGGCAAGATTTGGCAAAAAAGTTGAGCCTATGACATGTGGACCATGTTGCTAGAAAAAGTGGAAAGCCACAAGTGTGGCAATGAAGCAAACACATGCTTAAGATGTTGTGGCACGACTAAGGTTAGGCGTGGCAACCTAAGGCTATAAACCAAACAGGCCCTATCTGCACTACATTTTGGAATGGAGCGAGGAGGATACGACAATTGCTAACACTCACGTGGAAGATTTGTGTGTCAGAGGAGTGGTTGTTCTGTCAAATGCCATGGCAAAACTGATACTGTCGGATGCTGATCTGATGGTTCTTTCAGTGTTCGTCCAGAATAACTTGTGGCAAACATTTGAAAGCTATGATTTACGGACACATGCATTGCATTGATATGTGCCCCTCTCTCTCACGCACACACACATGCACCCTCATGAGTCACGACTCTCCTGAGTCCTCTCGCACCCACCTTCTATCTGTAGGTAGACCTCACACACATATGTGCTCTTCACACCCTACCCTCAGAACTTTAAAAAAATAAAAGACGTCACACACCTTTTTTTAACTCACATGTCACACACTTATACTACTACTCATGTGGCAAACGTTTTTTGGGTGTAGTACATTGTACTCTCACAAAGAGAAGTTGTGCAGGCACGCACTAGTTCTCTCACACCCACACGCGGGTACACGTAAGAGCGCATTTTTTAAGCTAGGAGTGCATTTGTTTACAAAGAGGCATCCCAATTGACATTTTGACTTGTCTAGTTTTCAACTTCATGGAGGTTTGGGGACCACACGTGAATTATACAGTACATAGTGTGTCATGGACGCGGTGATTTGATAGTGCGACCTGGAAGCGGTGGCACGTTATTGACCGAGTTTTATTTTTTACTTGAACTTTAAATGAAAATAGTGGTTCGCGTGTATTCAATTTAATAATGATTGCTACAACAAAGTAACTCCACTATATATATAAGTAGGAGCCTCAGCGCTTGCTTTACTAGGGTTCCTCTCTTTCACTCTTTCATGCTCTCCAGATCTAAACAAGACATAGGTGTCCACACACACACACTCTCTCTCTCTCTCTGCTCACCCCTGGTCACAAATCCAGCCGGACCACCTCAGCCGGGGCAGGGGTGTAGGTGCATCATTCATGTGGTCGTTGGCGGCGAGGAGGAGACCAACAACAGTTGCCCGTGCGTCCCGATCGACGGCCATGTCGTCCTCTCCAAGACAGCGCCGAGTCGGGAGGGCCTCCGACTCCTTCTTCCTCCATGTGGTATTGTGGCCAAGATGCGGCCTCCTGATGTCGTCTTTGCCACATCCTGACGACCCTCGGGTATATCTTCCTACGAAAACGGCCTTGCTCTACTGCCCCAGCTCCCCACGTGGCTGCATGTGGATTTTTTTTCTACTTCCATCGGCTATTCCAAAGCCACCTAGACTTTTACTATTATTAGAGGTAAATCTAGTTCACACAGTCGAGTCTAAGACTTGGTTCAAATAGGGAAGAAATTTGGAAAGTTGTAGCATGAATCTAGGACTTGGTTCTAAGAGGAAACAGGGGAAAGTAGTATATACTGGCTACCCAACCGGTCTCTTTGTTGAAAAGGGGAAGAAAGCGGGGTGCATGGCGAAGGGTGGGGGAAGTAGACCTGTCTCTTGGTCGAAATAGGAAAGAAAGTGAGGGATGTTGGGGGGGGGGGGGGGGGACAACGCAAATGAGAATGAGCAGGTCTAGATTTCCTGTGCTCACATAGGAAAATGTCGTCGAGGAGATAAAAAAAGGGACAAATGAAGACATGTTGCCTGAATTTTTGCCACTCTCGCAACCACATCTACCTCACATTTTATGCCCCTGCTATCCCTATGCCCTTATCGCCATCGTTAATGTAAAATCACATGAAACATGAAGCAATGCCACCTAATGTCATTATTAAGTAATGCCACTGCCAGTCCAGTGTCATCGATAAATTGAAGCAATGACACCACCATTTTATGAAGTGATTTCGTCTTGCTTTATTCCCCATGAATTATGTTTCTGCAGTTACACTTAAATCTCACATCGGTAACATTGCTTCATCCCAGTGGAACTGCACAAATTTGATTGCACATTTACTGACCATGTGCTACTCTCATGATAGTAATACTAATGCTATTTTTCTGCATGTTAATCTAGTGGCAGTGTTGATGTGATGTGATGCTACTTCTTACTTAATGGCACTTTTTCATACTGTCAATGTAGTGCCAATTATAACACAATAGATGTTGCTATGAATCATATGCCACTGCAAATAACTGTCACTGCTTAAATAACCATATTATTTGTGCAAATAGGGATGTCTGTCTCTATATCATTTCTATTTGTGTAATCAGAAGTACACACCTCAATTTTATCAGAATTTCACAAAATGAGATGGCTATTCCTAGTTAACACCATCTAACCACCCGCGTTCCTACATTTGTAGTAACTAGATAGAATGACCAACACAATCTAAAAGAAGTTGATTCGTACGTTTACTTCCTGATTGTAGTGTAGGGATGAGCAAAAAAAAGCATTGCATCCTAGTCGGGAATGCACTTTTTCACATATCAAGGACGAACATAGGACTAGCTGGCACAGCTGCGTGGAGGTTTTTGGGACAGGTGCCCGGACAAGAGGCATTGTGGTCTGCTTATTTATGCAAATAGTGGTGCTTCAATTTAGTGGAACTGCATAAGAAGTTCAGATGATCAGTCCAGTACATGGTTCAATTCAGTATTCCAACTGAGAACACAATTATAATTGGACCTAACATTGGATGGTGGCAACAAGAAAAACCAGAATGAACTCCAAGAAATTAAAGAGTGCCTAGGGACGCCCTTTCTCAAAGAAGCCTTGCTTGATTTTTCCTGATTTGTAAACCTTGTTACAACTTTGTATTTTGCTGTGAACTAGTAAATGTTGGTTATGTTCTATGAATCATTGACATGTATATAATTGTTGAGTTTATGATTTTGAAGTATTTTATGAAGCCGAGTTTAATGTGAATGTTCCACATGAATGTTGGACTAGCATGTGAACGTTTGGAATTTACATTATGGCCTCAGTTAACTGCATGAACCACTGTAAAAAGATACGTAGTTACTTACATGTCAAACGGCAGAGTATTGATTGTGAGTTGGTCGATAGCCAACTTTTCTAGTGTTGAAGCGAGTTGAGCCAATGTGTAGTGTTTTGCACAACTGCTTACAAGTGGGGTAGGACCAATAGTGTTTTACAAGTAATTAACTAGCCTTACGTACCATATGTATACATCGACGCACAATTGTCGAACAAGTACTACTCGTATGATAAAGTGTGACAACTTATGTCTTATCATGCCATATTACATGAAAAACTAGTGAGGATGCATCTGTTTTGAAACAATTATGATGGTTCTCACATGATTCGCGGGCACACAAAAGTAGCAGGAGTTCCCATAGATGGATTCAAACAGAGTACTACCCCTAGAGGGCTCGATAATATGCAAGGTTCGGGTAATTAAACACAATCCAAACTACTTTGAACCACTAGTTGGGCTAACTATTGCATGACATCGATCTAATTTGGGATGGAAACAAGACGGACCTTGCCATGAACATCATCAAGGACGTCTGGCAACAACTCAATCCTATCAACCTTCTTGATGATAACCTTGTGGCCTTGCCACTCACAAACTTGTTTGTCGAGGCATGCCATGTCATCTTCCTGCATAGGCTTGACAAGAATAGTATGCCTCACAAATGAAGGAGTAGCTTTGAAATTCTTGTGCTTCAGTACACCCTAGACAACACGCTTGGCAATAGTGCGGCTGGAATATATCTCGTCTTTCGTATAACTGCAACTGGCTTCCAGGACCGTACAGCCTAATATAAGAACTTTGTTATCCCAGTGCGTATATTCAGGTCATCCGCCTCATAGCGAGTGACAGGTACAACCACACAATCTGTGTATGCATCAGGGCTCTAATTGAAATGGAAATGAGTTCTAAGTTAATTTCCAATATAAAAAACACAAGTTATTTAAACCACTATGTAGAGTCAAAAGTATGCATGACAAGGATGGTAGCATGGCATAAGAGCTAATAAAATCTTGCATTATTTATCACCACATACTTAGATGAAAATCCACAATCAAGATCGACAAAGCAGAAAATCACCTTGGGCAGCTTAGCAGGGGGACACATCCTCGAAGGGGTAAAACTGCTCCTGCAAGGCCATGGGGGTTGTAACCTCAAATGTGGCATCGACCATCTCAGTAGTGGCCGTGAGCGTATCTGGGGTCGGCGGTGGCCTCCGTCTTCTTGGAGCTCTCTGTCTCGTGGGACCATCCTCCCGCGTCTGCTCCAACATCAGCAGATCTTTGCCCAGTTCCCCTTGATCCATCATGAAACTGACAAGTAGAAGACAACTAAAAGGAAAACACAACCGCAATGACAATGAAACAAAAAAGAGAGTGAGGATTAGTCACTGCTTTGCAAAAGTTTTTTTCTCGAAAGAAAATATACCAACCTCATGGATCCTCTTACCTTCCCTTTGTCGGGAGAGAAGAACAATGGCAAAAGCGAGTGTTGGCTTTCTTGAAGATGATGTGGGAGAAGGGGATTTATCGAAGGATGGTTGCTTCGTCCGTCCAACTTAGACTGCGGGGAGATGGGGTTTTATGGTATGACTGCTCGTTACTGTCACACTACGACTGGGGTGACCCTCCGCCTGCATACCGCCTTCTAATTTGGTGGATGGCATTTGGGCCAGTGCGCTACATGGCCCGCATGTCGGTGAACCAAAGTAAAATGGCATTCAATAGCGGGAGACGTTTCAATGACCTAGGAGGAGCAAGAAGTAGCAGTGTATCCAGTCTACTAGTAGTAATTATTTTTCTAGGTAGCTGTAGAGTATATCCAATGTACTAGTAGTAATTGTTTCTTTGGGCCCAAGACAAAAGAGCCCGTCCACCCTAAATAATAAAATCAATTCAAAAGCCCATATATTTACATAGTGAGAGGTGCTCCCCAGCACACCGCCCCCCAAAAAACATGGGTGCTCTTCTTCCTCCACGCTCCCACCCACACGTCAGCTCGCTCCACTCGTACCCCCAAATTCCTCATCTCACTCCTACATAAAACCCCATCTCCCCTTCTTCTTCACTCGCACTACAACTACACTCGTCATTCCTTACTCCGCTCAAATCCATTAGCTCAACGCGACGACCTCACGAAAAATGGAGTCGGCTGAACCCCGCACCAAGAAGATGAGGCTCCCACCAGCGGCGACGCCTGTTGTAGATCCTGCACCCGACAGTGCAGGGAGAAGTGGCGAGGGACACCCCCCTGGATCTGAGGAACCCGAAGAATCTCGGGCGGACATCATCAGCGATCTCCCGGATGCCATCCTTGGGGATATCATCTCCCTTCTCCGAACTAAGGATGGTTGCCGCATCCAAGTACTCGCATGTCGATGCCGCCCTCTATGGCGCGTCGTGCCTCTTAATCTCGACTGTCGTGGCCTAGCTCACTTTAATGATTTCAAACTCCCGGAGCCATCATCCCCTCCCACCAGGGCTACGTTCAAGGCCTCTGCATCCCGGCATGCTACCTGTTGATACGTCTCCAATGTATCTATAATTTTTGATTGTTCCATGCTAATATATTATCTATTCTGGATGTTTCATATGCATTAATATGCCATTTTATATTATTTTTTGGGACTAACCTATTAACCTAGAGCCCAGTGCCAGTTTCTATTTTCTCCTTGTTTTTGAGTTTTACGGAAAAGGAATATCAAAAGGAGTCCAAACAGAATAAAACTTTCGCGATGATTTTTCTTGGACCAGAAGACATCCACGAAGCTTCGAGAGGGGCCCAGCAGAGTCCCGAGGGACCCACAAGCCCTCAGGCCGCAACCTAGGAGGGGCGTGCGCTCCCTGGCTTGTGGGCCCCTCGCTCCAACCCTAATTCTTGCACTATAAATTCCTAAAAGAGTCCACCAAAATACTTTTCCACCATCACAAGCCTGTGTTCCCGTGAGATCCAATCTTGGGGCCTTTTTCGGCACCCTGCTGGAGCGGTATTCGATCACGAAGGGCATCTACATCAAATCTATTGCACTTACGATGAAGCGTGAGTAGCTTACCACAGACCTATGGGTCCATAGCTAGTATCTAGATGGCTTCTTCTTTCTCTTTGATCTTCAATACCATGTTCTCCTCGATGTTCTTGGAGTTCTATTCGATGTAATATTCTTTTGCGGTGTGTTTGTCGAGGTCCGATGAATTGTGGATTTATGTTCAGATTATCTATGAATATTATTTGGGTCTTTTCTGAACTCTTTTATGCATGATTAAATATATTTGTATTTTTCTTTGAATTATTGGTTTGGTTTGGCTAATTAGATTGGTTCTTCTTGAAATGGGAGGGGTGCTTAGTTTTGGGTTCAATCTTGCGGTGTCCTTACCCAGTGACAAAGTAGGGGTAGCGAGGCACATATTTTATTGTTGCCATCAAGGGTAAAAATATGTGGTTTTCATCATATTGCGTGAGTTCATCCCTCTACATCATGTCATCTTACTTAAGGCGTTACTCCGTTCTTATAAACTTAATACTCTAGATGCATGCTGGATAGCGGTCGATGTGTGGATTAATAGTAGTAGATGCAGGCAGGAGTCAATCTACTTGACACGGAAGTTATGCCCATATTCATAATCATTGCCTTGGATATTGTCATAACTTTGCGCTTTTCTATCAATTACTTAACAGTAATTTGTTCACCCACTGTATGTTTTATTTCAAGAGAGAAGCCTCTAGTGAAACCTATGGCCCCCGGGTCTATTTTCCATCATATATTTTCAAATATATAAACCAAAAAACCCAAAAATACCTTGCTGCAATTTATTTAGATTAACTTTAGTTTGCTCTTTTATTTATCTTTTATACCTATCTCTATTAGATCTCACTCTTGTTCGAGACCATAAAGGGATTGACAACCCCTTTTTTGCGTTGAGTGCAAGTGTTTGTCAGTTTGTGCAGGTGCATAGATGGGAGACTTGCTTGTGCCTCCCACTGGATTGATACCTTGGTTCTTAACTGAGGGAAATACTTATCTCTACTTTGCTGCATCACCCTTTCCTCTTCAAGGAAAAAATCAAAGCAAGCTCAAGAAGTAATAGGGAGAATTTCTAGCATCGTTGCCTGGGAGGTTCTACATAAAGCCTACCAAGTACCCACCATAAACTATCATCTCTTGCATGAAATTATTTTCCATTTGCCTCTCGTTTTCCTCTCCCCTACTTCTAAAACGTTTTCAGGAAATCACAAAAATATTTGCCTTTTTATTCGCCCTTTTTCCGCCCGATCTTTTGTTTGCTTGAACTCATCCTCATGAGTGACTTTGGTATGGCATAAATAGATGATGACCTAACTCCTAAATTTGGATGGACAAGCAATCTGGATGCCAAAACTTTTGTTTTGGGGCAAGGGAATTTTATGGGAAAAGAACATACAAGAATTTTTTAATTGTGTAGACAATTTGCCTCTCGATGATATTCCCATACTTAAAAGAACTAAAACTTATGCGGGAGCTATTTCATTCTGAAATTTAAAACTAGATTTATCTGTACTCATCCTACCTTGCAAAGATTTTTATATGAGCTACCCATTATAAAAGATCCTAAGGCTAAAAAGATAGCTACCCCGGTTCATAAGAATGAATTTGATCACATAGTACGGGAAGCTAGGGAAATTTTTGATCATTATGGTATGAGCCGTGAAAAACCGGTGATAGATGAGATTCTTTACAATAGTGACTATACTTTGAGACATTTTCTTGGAAATAATAATTATTTTGATGAAAATCTCAAAAAGAAAATCCCTGTCTTAGATATGATCCAACAAGTTTTCAATGATGTTAATCAACAGTATTCTTGGATTGTAGCCGGAAATCAAAGGGGATACGTAGATGGGCAGCTTAATGATGCCAAAATTTCTATAGATAATGTGTTCCAAGTTATCTTTGCAAAACCTTCCGACAAGAACATATCTATGGAAAAGAGTATCAAAGATGACAATACCTAGATCTTTGTTTTATCCCTAGCTAGGGGCGTTAAACAATAGCGCTTGTTGGGAGGCAACCCAATTTTATTTTTATGTTTTTTTTGTTTTTTCTACTGTTCTCGAATAAATACACATTATTACCTCTATAGTAATTGTTTTTTGGTGTTTTTAATTAGTGTTTGAGCCAAGTAAAGCCTTTGGGATACTTTGGTATATCGTTGATTTGCTCTTGCTGAAAAACAGAAACTTTTGTGCTCATTGCCAGAATTTTAAAAAATCACAGAAGCACGATAAAATCCTCATTTTTCTTCACAATATTTATATATGAATTGTCTCTATTTTCCGAATTTTTCAGAATTTTTGGAGTTACATAAGTATACGAATTTTACAGATTACGACGGACTGTTCTGTTTTTGACAGATTGTGTTTTCTATGTGTTATTTGCTTATTTTGATGAATCTATGGGTAGTATCGGGGGGTATGAACCATGGGAAGTTGCAATACCGTAGATATTACACCAATATAAATAAATAATGAGTTCACAACAGTACCAAAAGTGGTGATTTATTTTCTTTATACTAACGGATCTCATGAGTTTTCTGTTGAGTTTTGTGTTGTGAAGTTTTCATGTTTTGGGTAGAGATTTGATGGACTATGGAATAAGGAGTGGCAAGAGCCTAAGCTTGGGGGATAGACAAGGCAGCCCAAGGTAATATTCAAGGACAACCAAGCATCTAAGCTTGGGGATGCCCCATATGGCATCCCCTCTTTCGTCTTTAATCCATTGGTAAATTTACTTGAGGCTATATTTTTATTCACCAAATGATATGTGTTTTGCTTGGAGCGTCTTGTATGATATTAGTTTGCTTTTTAGTTTGCCACAATCATCCTTGTTGTACACACCTTTTGAGAGGGACACACATTAATCGTGAATTTATTAGAATACTCTTTGTGCTTCACTTGTATTTTTTGAGCTAGGCAATTTGCTCTAGTGATTCACTTATATCTTTTTAGAGCACGGCAGTGGTTTTATTTTATAGAAATTGTTGAACTCTCATGCTTCACTTATATTATTTTGAGAGTCTCTAAACAGCATGGTAATTTTCTTAGGTTTTGAATTTAGTCCTACTATGATGGGCATCCAAGAGGGATATAATAAAAACTTTCATATAAAGAGCATTGATAGATGGGAAGTTTTATTTCTTGCATATGTTTTGAGATATAAAGATGGTGATGTTAGTGGCATGCTAGTGAGTAATTGTGGATTGGTAGAATACTTGTGTGAAAAGTTTGTGATTCATGTAGCATGCACGTTTGGTGAACCGTTATGTGATGAAGTTAGAGCATGATTTATTTATTGATTGTCTTCCTTATGAGTGGCGGTCGGGGACGAGCGATGGTATTTTCCTACCAATCTATCCCCCTAGGAGCATGCGTGTAGTACTTTGTTTCGATAGCTAATAAATTTTTGCAATAAGTATGTGAGTTCTTTATGACTAATGTTGAGTCCACGGATTATACGCACTCTCACCCCTCCACCATTGCTAGCCTCTCTAATACCGCACAATTTTTGCTGGTGCATTAAACCCACCATATACCCATCCTCAAGACATCCACCATACCTACCTATTATGGCATTTCCATAGCCATTCTGAGATATATTGCCATGCAACTTCCACCGTTAAGTTTGTTATGACACACTTCATCATTGTCATATTTCTTTCCATGATCATGTAGTTGCCATAGTATTTGTGGCAAGGCCACCGTTTATATTTTTATACATGTCACTCTTGATCATTGCACATCCCGGTACATCGCCGGAGGCATTCATATAGAGTCATATGTTGTTCTAGCATCGAGTTGTAATTCTTGAGTTGTAAGTAAGTAAAAGTGTGATGATCATCATTATTAGAGCATTGTCTCATGTGAGGAAAGGATGATGGAAGCTATTATTCCCTCACAAGTTGGGATGAGTCTCTGGACTTTACAAAAAAATAAAAGAGGAAAAAGAATCCCAAAAAAAGAAGAAAAAATGAGAGAAAAGAGAGAAGGGACAATGTTACTATCTTTTTCCACACTTGTGCTTCAAAGTAGCACCATGATCTTCATGATAGAGATTCTCCTATTTTGTCACTTTCATATACTATGGGAATTTATCATTATAGAACTTGGCTTGTATATTCCAATGATGGGCTTCCTCAAATTGCCCTAGGTCTTCAAGAGTAAGTGAGTTGGATGCACACCCACTTAGTTTCTTTTTGAGCTTTCATACACTTATAGCTCTAGTGCATCCGTTGCATGGCAATCCCTAATCACTCATATTGATATCTATTGATGGGCATCACCATAGCCCGTTGATACTCCTAGTTGATGTGAGAATTTCTCCTTCTTTTTGTCTTCTCCACAACCACCATATTCTATTCCACCTATAGTGATATATCCATGGCTCACGCTCATGTATTGCGTGAAAGTCGAATAAGTTTGAGAACACCAAATGTATGAAACAATTGCTTGGCTTGTCATAGGGGTTGTGCATGATAAAATACTTTGTGTGCGAGACTATCTGATTTTGTAGGGATAACTTTCTGTTGCCATGTTATTTTGAGAAGACATGATTGCTTTATTAGTATGCTTGAAGTATTATTGTTTTTATGTCAGTATGAAACATTTGTTTTGAATCTTATGGATCTGAATATTCATGCCAAAATAAAGAAGATTGCATGGATAAATATGTTAGGTAGCATTCCACATCAAAATTTTGCTTTTATCATTTACCTACTCGAGGACGAGTAGGAATTAAGCATGGGGATGCTTGATACGTCTCCAACGTATCTATATTTTTTGATTGTTCCATGCTATTATATTATCTATTTTGGATGTTCTATATGCACTAATATGCTATTTTATATTACTTTTGGGACTAACCTATTAGCCTAGAGCCCAGTGCCATTTTCTGTTTTTCCCTTGTTTTTGAGTTTACAGAAAAGGAATATCAAACGGATTCCAAACGGAATAAAACTTTCTTGATGATTTTTCTTGGACTAGAAGACATCTGCAGAGCTTGGAGAGGGGGCCAAAAGAGTCTCGAGGGACCCACAAGCCCTTAGTCCTCTCCCTAGGGGGGCGCCCTCCCTGGCTTGTGGGCCCCTCGTGAGTCCTCCAACCCTAATTCTTGCGCTATAAATTCCCAAATATTTCCAAACCAACAGAAGCGTCCACAAAAATACTTTTCCGCCACCGCAAGCTTCTGTTCCCATGAGATCCCATCTTGGGGCCTTTTCCGGCACCCTGCTGGAGGGGGATTCGATCACAGAGGGCATCTACATCAACTCTATTGCCCTTCTAATGAAGCGTGAGTAGTTTACCACAGACCTACAGGTCCATAGCTAGTTGCTAGATGGCTTGTTCTCTCTCTATGATCTTCAATACCATGTTCTCTTCAATGTTCTTGGAGTTCTATCCGATGTAATATTCTTTTGCGGTGTGTTTGTCGAGATCCGATGAATTGTGGATTTATGATCAGATTATCTATGAATATTGTTTGAGCCTTTTCTGAACTCTTTTATGCATGATTAAATATATTTGTATTTCTCTTCGAAATATCGGTTTGGTTTGGCCAACTAGATTGGTTCTTCTTGCAACGGGAGAGGTGCTTAGTTTTGGGTTCAATCTTGCGGTCACCTCACCCAGTGACAAAGTAGGGGTAACGAGGCACGTATTGTATTGTTGCCATCAAGGGTAAAAAGATGGGGTTTTCATCATATTGCTTGAGTTTATCCCTCTACATCATGTCATCTTACTTAAGGCGTTACGCCGTTCTTATGAACTTAATACTCTAGATGCATGCTGGATAGCGGTCGATGTGTGGAGTAATAGTAGTAGATGCAGGCAGGAGTCGGTCTACTTGACACGGGCGTGATGCCTATATACATAATCATTGCCTTGGTTATCGTCATAACTTTGCGCTTTTCTATCAATTGCTCGACAGTAATTTGTTCACCCACCATATGTTTTCTTTCAAGAGTGAAGCCTCTAGTGAAACCTATGGCCCTCATGTCTATTTTCCATCATATATTTTCATATCTATAACCAAAAAAACCAAAAATACCTTGCTGCAATTTATTTAGATTAACTTTAGTTTGCTCTTTTATTTATATTTTATACCTATCTCTATTAGATCTCACTCTTGTTCGAGACCGTGAAGGGATTGACAACCCCTTTTTCACGTTGGGTGCAAGTGTTTGTTAGTTTGTGTAGGTGCATAGATTGGAGACTTGCTTGTGCCTCCTACTAGATCGATACCTTGGTTCTTAACTGAGGGAAATACTTACCTCTACTTTCTGCATCATCCTTTGCTCTTCAAGGAAAATATCAATGCAGGCTCAAGAAGTAGCACCTGTGCATGCCCTGCATGGTGGACACCTGGTTGAAATCTCCTGAATTTAGAAAACTACAGCTGCTTGAGTTCTACTATTCCCCTAGAAATCACATACCACATATCGAATGACATGTACTTGTGCCCTCAACACCGATGTCCATCTCGTGGTGTTCCTCCTCTCTCCACACCGACACCTTTGCGATGTGCAACCTACCAGAAAATCTCGTAGAATAGCTTTGACTCCCACTTCTCAAAAAACATTCACCTGTGCGGGTCCGTATATCGAAGGCCTCATTCCACAGCATCATCCACTCCAGTTGCCCTGCCCTGGAGTGCTTGGTGCTTGTTTTGATAGTTAGAATCGGTTGTCTCCAAATAAAGTCACCTAACCTTGTTAGAATTGGAATTTATTATGATGGAAGGGAGCTCATCATCGAAGATTCCCCTTCACTTCAAAGGTTGATCCGTGATTCTCGTTATTCACCATTGCAAATAACTTTCGTCTCTGCGCCAAAACTGGAGACCTTGGGTATAATACGCAATCGTTGTGCTCATTTCAAAATGGTGTTTGGCTCCACAGATCTTCAGGTACTATATATTATCATCTACACTTGTAATCATAAGCTGCATTTTAAATTTCTGTGCATAAGTTCTATATCATCTTGGAGTACACTTTTTGCACTAACATTATGTTCTCTGCTCAATGAAGAGTTTGTCCATGGATAGCCTATCAATGGTGCTGGATCCTGTCAAGATCTTATATATCCATATGAATATTTTGATCTAGACAAGATTATTGGCTTGTTGCAATGCTTTCCATGTCTTGAGAAGTTGTATATGAAGGTGATAATTTCACGCACAATGGAAGCACGGGCATAGTGTACTAGAATTAACCCTTCAGTTTTTGCTCTTTTGACACTCTTTTTTAGACCTTAACTGTTTTCAGTCTTCATGTCTATTTAGGCAATGGGAAGGGTAAGAAAGGTATAACCAATGAGTGGTTCCTTGGGCACCGAGATTTTCTTAGTTCTCATGACATTCGATTGAAGACAATAACGTTGGAACAATATGTAGCCAACCATGCAAACACTAGATTTGTCACATTCTTCCTACTGAGTGCGAGGTTACTATTGTCCATCAGGCTTAAGTTTATGAGTAGTATGGTTTTGACCGATGGGTATGTCGAAGAGCAAAAAAAGGAGTTTCAGGTGGACAAAAGGGCTTCTGAATGAGCCGGGCTTCTACTTACAACATCTTGGGCTCATAATCCAGTAAATTTTATGACCTAGGATGTTCATTCTATGGACCTGACCAATCCATTTGATTGCGACTGCTGAAAGCCGTGCTGGAGTTAGATGTTGTCGCCATTTTCATTCTGGGTTTTGTCCATATTTTATGAACAATTAACCCTCTTGCTTTTGTACAGTCTGTAAGCTAAAGTTAGATGTTGTTGCCCTTTTCAACTCGGCTGTGGCTGTCATATTTTCTTTGAAACAAGGAAAATTTCTTGCCATTTGTTTAATCAAGAGAGAAATATTGTAACAAATCCCAACCAAGGGAAATAACATCAATCTTGCCGGCTGCTTGAGCTCACTGTGCATTACAGAACCCAAGTGATTAGCCCCCGCCAGCACCCACAAACTTATTTTGAACTAGCACACCAAATGGGATGTGAATTTTCATAGAAAAGTTGCATGGTCATGATAGATTTGGATTCTGACATTTGGGACCCATGAGAAAAAGTCTATCCCAAGGTGGTGTCGACTTAGTCAACAAATGATTCTGCCTACCAGCTATTTGATTGACATCCAACAGTCGTGTTTCTTCTATCTCGTGTCTTCTTCCTCCAGCCACCCAAACCAAACTACCCCGTCGGTCCCGCCTGCTCCCGCCTCCCATGGCTGGTTGCGCCTCCTCCACCCTACTGTACCCTCAAACGTTGGCTAGTCTATCCCTCTATTCCCCCACATGTCTTGTTATTCTTTGGCGACTTCAGCCCCATCCTGCACCCCCACTAGAACCAATTACCCGTACTCCCCTCCGCCTGCGACTACACTGCCGCATCTTCCACGGCTCGTGTTCATTCCCATCCGAAGCCTCCTCGTCGTCCTCTAACTTAGTCCGCTTGCCGTGCGCGATCCATCGCCATCTGGCGTTGTCAATGTAGTCAACAACCGAGAGGAATAAGGAGATGATTGTACATGGAGAGGATGACAGTAGGGACCCACCAGGGTCATGGCACTATGCAAGCAAGTGCCTCGTTATTACAAGCCAAAAAATGATTCCTTCTAATGGTTTGACATCTGGGTCCCACACCATTGTCAACGTAGTCAATAAACGAGAGAATTACACAACGAGCGACTGACACCAGGGACCCAATAGGTCGTGCAGTTGTTATTTACTAGTTTTAGAGATGGAGCAAGGTATCAGCGGGTTGTGTGGGGGTTGTGGCCTACTAGCCCATGCTTTTATTTTATGTTTGCCACATGATGAGCCCAGTTGTTTTTTTTCTTTCCGAAAATGGCTAGCCCATTTCTACTTTTTTAAAGAATACGCAACGGAGGCCTACATACTTTTCTCAGCCCTGCTGGGCTGCAAATCATTCAAGACGGGAGCGATGTATTCTCTTGCCCGGAAAATGGGCTATAAGTAGTCAGAAATGGGATGTAAATTTAAAAACACAGCAAACCGGCAATTAGTTTCAAATGTCATTTTTTAGGATTTCGAGATTTCAAATTTAATTGTTTTTTTTTGTGGGGAAAATTATGTTGGATTTTAAATTGATATTTTTTTGAAAAAATAGTTTGAACGTGATTCCTAATTTCGGGATTAAAAACAGTTCGGACCGTACCGAGATATGAAAATTTCATTAATTTTTTAACCGTGGCGAGAATATGGGTTGTGCTAACAAAAAGAATATGGGATTCAAAAAAATCGTTAAGAATTAGTCAATGGGTTGTAAATTTATTAGAAATAATGGCAGATGGGAGATGGTGTGTATGTTGTTTTCCACATATTTGAGGCCGATTTGTGGGCCTACTAGGTTGACGTGTATGCTTTCCTAAAAAAAGGTTGACACGCATGCAAGGTCGTGTCAACTTAGTTAACACACGAGAGCAGTGACTGTTGGATGTCCATCGAACGACCGTCATGCTTCTTCAATCTCTGATCTTCCTGCTCAAGCCGCCCTTACCAGCGCTAGCAGGACTGCCTGCTACCGCCTCCCGTGGCCGGTTGTGCTGCCGCAAAGACCTCACCACCCCACCATACTCCCATTGCTGTCATGGCCATCCCTCTACTCACCCACACCTGTTGTTATTCTCCAGCGATGGAAGACAAACCAGTAAACCCTCGTACTCCCCTTCGCGTGCGAAATAACTACCGAGTCTTCCCCGGCTTTGTGTCATTCCCTTCCTAGGCCTCACCTCGTCCACCGCCTTGGTGCTCTCGGCACAGCATGGTCAACATGGTCAATGAACAACATCCATCGAAAGAGGACTATACGTGGAGAGGCTGACAGCTAGGTCCACAGCCGCATGCAAGGAAGTGCCTCCTTACTACACGCAAAATAATGATTCCTCCACCTGACAATGGGGACCCACCGGAAGGCCTATGTACTTCACGAGAAAATGTTCCTCCCACTGACAGCTCAGATCCACCAGCTATATCTTCGGACGCAAGGAAGTGCCTCCTTATTATGCACAAAAAAATGATTACCCCCTGCTAGCTGGGACCCACCATAATTGGATGCTGACTTGTGGGCCTATTAGGTTGACCCGGACGCAGAGCTTTGTCAACTTAGTCAATATAAAAATTCTAGCTATAGTGACCGTACGATATTAATCCAACGGCCATAGTGCTTCTTCAACCTCTACTCTTCTTACTCCAACCACCCAAACCAGTGCCAGCATGCTACCTGCTCCTACCTCCCATGGTCGGTTGTGCTGTCGCGCAGGCCTCACCGCCCCACCCTACACCCATCACTGGCCTGGCCATCCCTCTACTCACCCACACCTGCTGTTATTCTCCGGCGATGGCAGACAAACCTGTAAACCCTCGTACTCCCCTTCGCATGGGAAACAAATGCCAAGTCTTCCCCAGCTCTGTGTCATTCCCTTCCTAGGCCTCGCCGTCGTCCACCGCCTTGGTGGTCTTGGTGTGTCGTAGTCAATGTGGTTAATGAATGACATCCATCGGAAGAGGACTGTACGTGGAGAGGCTGACAGCTGGGTCCACGGCCGCGCACAAGGAAGTGCCTCCTTATTACGCGCAAAATAATTATTCCTCCACCTGACAGCAGGGACCCACCGGAAGGGCCTTTGTATTTTGCGAAAAAAACGTTTGCCCCCTAACAGCTGGGATCCACTAGTTACATCTTTGCACGAAAGGAAGTGCCTCCTTACCCCCTGACAGTTGGGACCCACCAGGTCGAAGTGTAGGTAGTGTTATCTGTCTGGTCGCGAACGTGTACATATATAGCGGTCGATCGGTCTCTCTGCAACGATGAACCGTGGCCAAGTAAGGAGCAGCACATCTCGTAGTAGAGCTGTCGGCGTAGCATGTCATGTAGTCCCGTCTATATCGTGTACACGTACATATAACCACGTTGCAAGAAAGTAAATATGGGTACGTACGTACATACGGGCGGGGTCTCTAACGCGTACAGTGACGTCGTCCTGTTCATCGGCAGCCAACTGGCTGGGTCAGAACCGAGGAAACAACATCGTGTTCATCGGGGGGCAACTGACTCGGTCGGAATATGTCCTGTTCATCGGGAGCCAACCAGCTTGGACAGAATAGGTGAACAGCTGAAATGAGGTCTGACGTACCGCAGAACGGAGGAAACAGCTTATGTTCGACCTCGTACAGTCGGAACAATGTCCTGTTCATCATGAAAGGGTCTCGCCTACCGTAAAACGGAGGAAACGGACTTCTTTTCGAGTGCCTATGGTCGAAACCGGGTCCTGTTGATCAGGAGGGGTGTGGCGTACCGCAAAACAGAGGAAATGGACTTCTGTTCGAGCGCCTACGGTCGAAACGGGGTCCTGTTCATTGCGAGTGGTGTGGCGTATCGCAAAACAGGACTCCACGGGCTACTGTTCATCCACCATCGACTTCCTCCAGCGTCCACATGTTATTGTTCATCCACCGCCGACATCCTCCATAGCCTCCACCTGCTACTGTTCATCCATTGCGGCTTCCTCCTGCCTCCACCAGCTACTATTCATCCAGCCTCCACGGGGTCTTTTTCATCCACCCCCAACCGGCTGGGGTGTGGCAGCCTCCTCGGGGTCATGTTCATCCAGCGGCAACCACGTGGGGTCCTGTTCATCCAACCACCAACGGGGAACTGTTCATCCACAGCCAACCAACCGGCTCGACTCCCCACGTCTTGACTCATTCTACGTATCACGCGCACGGTAGCAATGGTCACTGTTCATCGAGAGGTAGCCCAACACCGTCTTGCTACATCTCGCACGGGGGCTCAATCGGCTTTAGTAAGCAGCAGTGGCGATCGATCGCTTGGGTTTAGTGCGTTGGTGATTCCTCGAAGAGGAGAGGATGATGCAGCACAACAATGGTAAGTATTTCCCTCAGTTATGAAACCAAGGTTGTCAATCCAGTAGGAGAACCAAGCAACACTATATAAACAGCAGCTACACACAAACAACAAAAACTTGCATCCCAATGCGTAAGAGGGGTTGTCAATCCCTCCTCGGTATTGAGATAGACTAAATTGTATGAGATTTGATAAATAGATCTAGCAAAAACACAAAATAAAATAAAGAAAGAAAAAGTGTAGCAGGGTATTTTTGGATTTTTGGATAGTAGATCTGAAAACAATATGATACGAAATAGACCCAGGGGTCGTAGATTTCCCTAAAGGCTTCTCTCGAGAAAATAGCATATGGTGGGTAGACAAATTACTGTTGGGCAACTGATAGAAAAGAAAATAATTATGACGATATCCAAGGCAATGATCATATATATAGGCATCATGACCAAGATTAGTAGACCTACTCCTGCCTGCATCTACTACTATTACTCCACGCATCGACCGCTATCCAGCATGCATCTAGTGTATTAAGTTCATGGAGAAACGGAGTAATGCAATAAGAACGATGACATGATGTAGACAAGATCTATTCATGTAGGAATAGACCCCATCTTTTTATCCTTAATAGCCTATACATGCGTGTCATGTCTCTTTCTGTCACTGAGATTGAGCACTGTAGGATCGAACCCATCACAAAGCGCCTCTTCCCATTGCTAGAAAAATCAATCTAGTTGGCCAAATCAAACCAAAGTTTCAGAGAAGAAATATGAGGCTATAAAGATCATGCATAAAAGAGTTCAGCAAAGGCTCAAATAATATTCATGGATAGATCTGATCATAAACTCGCAATTCATCGGATCCCAACAAACACACCGTAAAAAGTCATTACATCAAATAGATCTCCAAGAACATTAAGGAGAACATTGTATTGAAGATCAAAAAGAGAGAAGAAGCCATCTAGCTACTACGTACGGACCCGTAGGTCTGTGGTAAACTACTCACGCATCATTGGAGGGGCAAGGGTGATGATGAAGAACCCCTCCGTGATCGTTGCCCCCCTCCGGCAGAGTGCCGAAAAAGGCCTCTAGATTGGATCTCGTAGTCCTAGAACTTGCGGCGGCTGGAATTGTGTTTCGCTGACTCCCCTAGGGTTTTTGGGATTTTAGAATATTTATAGAGCTAGAGGTAGGTGGAGGGGGTGCCTGTGGGCCCCACTACCCACCAGGGTGTGCCTAGGGGCCCTGGCGCACCCTGGTGCCTAGTGGGCCCCACAAGCCCCCTCTGGTGCACTTCTTGGGCCTCCTGGGTGTCTTCTGGGCAGAAAAAATTCTCCAAAAAGTTTCATGGCATTTGGACTCCGTTTGGTATGGGTATTCTATGAAGTAAAAAACAAGCAAAAAACAGCAACTGGCACTGGGCCCTATATGAATAGGTTAGTCCCAAAAAATAATATAAAGTTGCTCGTAAATGAGTATAAAACATCCAAGAATGATACTTTAATAGCATGGAACAATCAAAAATTATAGATACGTTGGAGACGTATCAAGTAGCTAAGGAATCGCTCGGTTTCAGTCAGCAGCAAAGAAATCACTCGGGTTTAGTTAGCAGCCAAGGGATCAATCGCTCAGGTTTAGTAATGTAGCTACTGCAATTGCTCGGGTTCAGTAAGGGAACACCTCATTCAAGTTCATTTAGAGCCAACGCCTCGCACACACGCGTGTACGAGAGAAACGTGCAAACCGTAGTGCATCGCTTGGCCTCGACCACCCACCATAATCGGGAACTCCCCAAAAATTTCCCCGCCCTCACTTCTACCACGATTTTTTCCATCATGGATGACACAAAGAATGTCATGCAGGTGCATCTCTGGCCCGCCCAAGACAAAAAGCCCATTTTCTGTCATGATTTTTTTTCATAGAAGTAGGAGCCCACCACATCTATGATGATACGTGTTTTTGGCACAATTATCGTCATAGAAGTGTCATAACCATGACAGAAAAGGTTTTCATTCGGGCCATAATGTCACAGATGTGTCTTTTTTTGTAGTGAATAGCATGAAACAATCAAAAATTATAGATACGTTGGAGATATATCAACAACCCCAAACTTAATTCCTGCTCGTCCTCGAGTAGGTAAATGATAAAAACGGAATTTTTGATGTTGAATCCTACCTAGCATGTCTATCATGTAATATTTTTACTGTATAAATATTGATAAATGATGAAGTAGTTGATATCAACATAATAATATCCATGAATACAAGAACATAATCATTACTTTTTCAAAATATAAGATCCTTAACTAATATTATCCCTTGATACTTCTCCAATGTATCTATAATTTTGTATTGTTCCATGCTATTATAGTATCAATCTTGGATGTTTTATATGCATTTGCAATCAATTATATATCACTTTTTGGGACTAGCCTATTAACTTAGTTCCCAGTGCCACTTAATGTTTTTTTTGCCTATTTTTTGGTTTTTCAGAATATCAGTACCAAACGAAGTCCAAATGCCACGAAACTTTTTGGAGATATTTTTCTGGACAAAAGAGACACTAGAAGCTTTGGGAGAGGGCCAGAAGACGAAGGAGGTGGCCACAAGCCATCAGGGTGCACCCAGGGGTAGGCGCGCCTTGGTGCCTCGTGGGCCCACATATGTTTCGTTTGACCTAATTCTGCCTCTACGAATTCTCTAAAATAGAGAAATCAATAGAGAGCCAGTCGAAATACTATTTCTATCACTGCAAAGTTCCTGTTCTCGCAAGATCCCATCTGGAGGCCTTTCACGGCACTTTGTCAGAGGGGGAATCAATCACGGAGGGGCTCTAAATCAACCTTGCTGCCCTTTCGATGATGTGTGAATAGTTTACCACAGACCTACAGGTCCATAGCTGGTAGCTAGATGGCTTTCTCTCTCTCTCTCTCTCTCTCTTCGATCTTTAATACAATATTCTCCTCGATGTTCTTGGATTTATATTTGATGTAATCACTTTTTGCGGTGTGTTTGTTGGGATCCCATGAATTGTGAGTTTATGATCAGATTATCCATGAATATTATTTGATTCTTCTCTAAACACTTTTATGCATGATTATTATAGCTTTGTATTTCTCTCTAATCTATTGATTTGGTTTGGCCAACTAGATTGATTTTTCTTGCAATGGGAAAGGTGCTTTGTGATGGGTTCGATCTTGCGGTGCTCAATCCTAGTGATAGAAAGAGACATGACACGTATTTGTATCAGTTCCATTCAGGATAAAAGGATGGGGTTTATTCATGCGTGAGTTTACTTTGTCTACATCATGTCATCTTGCTTAAGGCGTTACTCCTTTCTTTATGAAATTAATACTCTAGATGCATGCTGGATAGTAGTGGATGTGTGGAGTAATAGTAGTAGATGCAGGCAGGAGTCGGTCTACTTGTCTCGGACATGATGCCTATATACCTGATCATTTCCTTCGATATCGTCATGATTATTGGCTTTTCTATCAATTACTCAACAGTAATTTGTTTACCCACCGTATGTTATTTTCAAGAGAGAAGCCTCTAGTGAAAACTATGGCCCCCGGGTCTAATTTTATCATATATTAAAATACTAAAACTACCTGCAATTTTTCTTACTTCATTATATTTTGTATTTTATCTATTTATCACTACAAAAATTAATCTTGCAAGTAATCGTCAAGGGATTGACAACCCCTTGTTCGCATTGGGTGCAAGCATTTGTTATTTTGTGCACAGGTACTGCTAATGAGGTGTTGTGTGATTCTCCTACGGGATTGATAACCTTGGTTATTAATTGAGGGAAATACTTATCTCTATGTACTGCATCATCCCCTCCTCTTCGGGGAAATTCCAACACAGCTCACAGTAGCAGGAAGAATTTCCAGCACCGTTGCCAGCAGTACATCATCAACACCTATCAAGTACCTACGCATAAACTTTCATCTCCTTGCATTTACATTATTTGATATTTTCCTCTCGTTCTCATCTACCCCACTTCTAATTTTTTTTACATAAATACAAAAATATTTTCCGTTTCCTTTTCGCTTTTGCCTTTTTGTTTGCTTATTATGTTGTTTGCCGAGTCACGATGTCTCAAGAAAATACAAAATTGTGTGGATTTTTCTAATACTAATAATAGTGATTTTATTAGTACTCTGATTGCTCCTCTCGACGCTAGGGCGGAGACTTGTGATATTAATGCTGCTTTGTTAAATGTTGTTATGAAAGAACAATTTTCTGGTAGTCCTCGTGAAGATGTTGCATCCCATATTAACACTTCCATAGAATTGTGTGATATGCAAAAGAAAAAGGACGTGCCTAACGATATTGTCGAATTAAAATTATTCCCGTTCTCATTGCGAGATCGCGCTTAAGTTTGGTTTTCATCTTTGCCGGGAAATAGTATTGATCCTTCGGATAAGTGTAAAGATGCTTTTATTACCAAGTATTTTCCTTCCGCAAATATTATTTCTCTTAGAAATAAAATATGAATTTTAAGAAACTTGAGCATGAACATGTTGCCCAATCTTGGGAGAGGATTAAATTAATGATAAGAAATTGCCCTACTCATGGTTTAAATTTATGGATGATCATACAAAACATTTATGCGGGATCGAAGTTTGTTTCTACAAATCTTTTAGATTCCGGCGTGGGTGGTACTTTCATGGAAATTACATTGGTAGAAGCTACCAATTGCTTGGTGATATTATGGCAACTTATTCACAATGCCAAATTTGATGCACTTATGAAATTGGTTGCTAGTAAAAATGCTCCTATTGATCCTAATGATGTTCCATTGTCCACTTTGATTGATCCAAATAATGATCCCGTAGATGTGAATTTAGTCTCGCGAAACAATTTTAATAGTCATGCTTATAGAGGTAATTTTAATCCTAGGTCGTTCCCTGGACATTCCTCTAATAATTATGGCAATTCCTATGGTAATTTTTATAATAATAATACCTCTTTTCTCTTTAGTTAGATCTTTCTTTCTCTGTTTAGAATAGGTTGTACAGTTTCTTTCTTTCTGCCCTGTTCCTTCTCTTAAGGAACTCTTTTCTGTACTTGTTGTTTCAAGTTTTAATAAATTGCTGTGGGGTGTAAACCCCGCAGTCTTTAGTCAAATAATAATAATAATAATAATAATAATAATAATAATAATAATAATAATAATAATAATAATAATAATAATAATAATAATAATAATAGGGTTCCCTCTGATATTTAAAGTAATATTAAAGAATTTATTAATGCTCAAAAAATTCAACACTACGATAGAAGAAAAATTGAGTAAACTTGATGATATGTCTAGGAGTATGTATAGAATCGTTCATGATGTGGAAAATCTTAAATAAAAAATGTTGCCACTCAAGCTTGATATAAATGAATCAATGAAATCTCTTTATGTCTCCATGGATGAAAGTAAAGAAAGAACTGCTAGGTTGAGGGCGAAACGAGAATTCTTAGAAAAAACGATTTCACCCGGTTTTTATCATAGTAATGATGAAGATATTAAAATGATTGTTGTTTCATCTATTGAATATTTCTTTAGCAATGTAAAACATGATGAAAAGGGGACTAAATAAGATTCAACTTTAGCTAAAAGGTGTCCCCATAGTTCGGAGGGTGAAAATCTTAACGAAAAACTGATAAAAATGGGTTTGGAGAGGTAAAAACTTTAGATAGTGATGTGCCCACTATCTTGGATTACAAAGACTTTAATTATGATAGTTTTTCTTTGATTAGTGTATTTATTTTTTGCATTCCATGTTAAATTCACCCAACACTTATGAACAAAATTAGGCTTTTACTAAACATATTGTAGAAGCGATGATGACAGCTTTAGAAGAAAAGCTAGAATTGGAGATTTCAATACCTAGGAAATTTATATGATGAATGGGAACCTACCATTAAAGTTAAAATAAAAAATTATGAGTGCAATGCTTTATGTGATTTGGGTGATAACGTTTCCACAATATCAAAATCTCTATGTGATGTGCTAGGTTTTAGCAATTTGTTTGAATGTCCTCTTAATTTGCACTTAGCGGATTCTACCATTAAGAAACCTTTGGGTAGAATAAATGATGTTCTTATTCTTGCAAATAGAAATGATTTACCCATTCATTTCATTGTGCTTGATATTGAATGCAATTCGTCTTGTCCCATAATACTTGGTAGACCGTTCTTATGAACCATAGGTGTTGTTATTGATATGAAAGAAGGGAATATAAAACTTTAGTTTCCGTTAAAGAAGGGTATGGAACACTTCCCTAGAAAAAAAAATTAGGCCATCATATGAATCCATTATGAGGGCCACCTATGGAATTAATTTAAATGACGACGACGCTTGAACCTATGCATTATGCCTACCTAGGGGCGTAAAACAATAGCGCTAGTTGGGAGGCAACCCAATAGTTATCTTAATTTTCTTGTAAATTTTTTCTGTTTTCTTGTGTGCACGCAATTATGCAATAGTTATGGTTGTGTTTTTGTGTTTTAATTAGTGTTTGTGCCAATTAAAGGCTTTGGGATGATTTGGATGATAGTTGCTTTGATTCTATGCAAAAACAGAAACTTTTGCATCCAGTAGCAGAATTGTTGAGATTTGCTGGAGCATGATAAAATGCTGAATTTTTTACACATGATTGATATAAAAATTTCCCATGTTTTACTAATTTTTTAGAATTATTTGAGTTACATAAGTATGGTCATTGTTCTAATTGCTATAGACTCTTCTATTTTTGATAGATTATGTTTTTGTTCTATTGTTTGCTTGTTTTGATGAATCTATGGATTGTATCGCGGGGTATAAGCATGGTGAAGTTAGAATATGGTAGGTATAATGCAATAATAAAATATGAATGGGTTTACAATAGTACCTAAAGTAGTGATTTGCTTTATTATACTAATGGATCTCATGAAGGTTTCGTTGAGTGTTGTGTGCTGAAGTTTTCAAGTTTTGAGTGAGATCATGATGGATGAAGGAACAAGGAGTGGCAAGATCCTAAGCTTGAGGATGACCGAGGCACCCCCAAGGTAATATTAAAGGACTCCCAAGCAACTAAGCTTGGGGCTTCCCCAGAAGGCATCCTGTGCCCGTACCCTGTTTTGGGCCTGGCCCAACAGCGGGCAGGGCCCCTTTTGGTCCGGCAGGGAGCGGAGGGCGCACGAAGAGCGGATCGAGGCGGAGCACGCGAGAGGTTTTTACCCAGCTTCGGAGCTCTCTGGAGAGATAATACTCCTACTGCTGCTTTGTGGTTGTATTCTGTTCTTGCTCGAGAGCGTGAGAGTGTTCTGGTTTCAGATGAGTCGAACCCCCCCTACGTTGCGCATGGGCCTCCTTTTATAGGCTAAAAGGGTCACCAACAGGTGGCAACGCAGGCAAGGGTACAAATGTAAAAAGTGTGGTTGGTACAACTGCTATCTACAGTGCCCCCTACCTAACTCTGACGGCAGGGGACAAGAGCATTTAATGCCCGTCCGCGTCGCCCAAACAGTGCAGAAAAGCGACCGTTAGGGGCGCCACCGTTCGCCATGATGGCCTTCTCGTCATCTCCACTCGCCACCTCGCACCGCTTGGCTGCACAGCTTCCCGCCACGTGCGCCTGGAACGGTCCTGCGGCGACATGTCGACGGATGCGCTGGAGCGTGGGCACAGAGTGGTGGCTTCGCTGCGGCAAGTGCCTTGCCGTGGTCGTTGTCTTGTCGCGCCCGGAAGCTTGCCGCTCGCCGGGTCTTGCCGGGACGCGCGGTGCGTCGCGGCAAGTTTCTTGAAATGCCTTGGTTGGTCTCCCCGGCAAGCTCCTCTTGCCGGGGCCTTGTCCTTCCCGGCAATCTCCTCTTGCCGGGGCCTTGTCTTCTCAGTTAAAACACTTTGTTCTTGAATGGCTTCAATAGGAACTACGGAGGATCTTGGCGGGCACCCGGCAAGCCTTGCCGCGGGACGCTGCGACTGCCCGTGCACAAGTTCGGGATACTAAGGTACCCCTACTTTAGTACACCGACACATCCCCTCTTTCTTATACCGACCATCAGTAATATTACTGGGAGCTATATTTTTAATCATCACATGATATGAGTCTTGCTTGGAGCGTCGTGCATTATATGAGTCTTTGCTTTGTTTTCTTTTTAGTTTATAACAATCATATTTGTTGGGCACACCTATTTGAGAGGGACACACATTTTTTATGATTTATTAGAATACTTTATGTGCTTCACTTATTTCTTTTGAGCTAGGCAGTTACTCTAGTGCTTCACCTATATCTTTTTGAACACGACGGTGATTATATTTTGAAGAAATAGATGAACTCTCATCCTTCACTTATATCGTTTTTAGAGTTGATAACAGTAATGGTAATTTTCACAAGATATGAATTTGGTCCCAGTGTGATGAATATTCAAGAAGGATATAATAAAAACTTTCATGTAGATCATTGGATATGATAAGTTTCATTCCCTGCAATAGTTTTGCGATATGGAGATGATAATACATGAGTTATGCTAGTGAGTAATTGTGATTTAGTAAGAATATTTGTGTTATGGTTTGTGATTCCCTATGCATGCACAGAAGTTATATCCTACTTGTGGTGCATTATTCAGTGTGATGCAAAGAAGTTATATCCTACTTATGGTGCATTATTCAGTGTTAGTTATTCTCAATGCATGTTTATGACCATTCTCGTTTTCTGGTTGGTTGCTTCTCAATCTATTTGGTAGACTTAATTTTTACTAAGCGGGAATACTTCTTGTGCATCCAATTCCTTAAACCCGAAGTTGTGCCAAATGAGTCCACTATACCTACCTATATGCGGTATTTACATGACGTTCCAAGTAAATTTGCATGTGCCAACTCTAATCATTCAAAAACTTTTCCGTTTTGTATGTCTTTACCGCTCATGAAGCGATAGGGGGTGGTTAATATCTTTCATGCTAGATGGGTTATTCTCAATATGAGTGTTTATTCACCTATCATTGCATGACAAAATGGCCGGTAATAGGGATGCCCAATCCCGAAAAGAAAAACAATAACAACAACAACAACAACAACAACAACAACAACAACAACAACAACAACAACAATAATAATAATAATAATAATAATAATAATAATAATAATAATAATAATAATAATAATAATAAATTCCTTGGAAAGTTGAAAGTTTGGAAGGCACCAGTTGATATGGCTAGCCATGGATTGTGAAAGAATGGTGGAAAGGAAATAACCTTTATTTTCTATTTAGGAACCGCCTATAATGTGTCTAGCGTGGGAGATATTGGAAACTTTCGGTCGTGATGTTGACGGGAAAAGCATGCCTCTCTCAAAAATAATTTTATCTCTATTTTAAACTTTGAGCTCTCGCACCTCTGCAAATCTCTGCTTCCCTCTACGAAGGGCCTAACTATTTTACTTTTATGCATTTTTGTGAGTCTCCATCTTCTCTTGTAAAGCACCAACTGGAGTGCACCATTGTTATACTTGCACATTTGGTGTAGTTAATATTGAGTGTGTTTCATGAATAGATCAATGACTGAGCATGATGGGCTAGGGATAACTTTCTTTAGCGTTGATATTTTGAATGACGTGGTTGCTTTTTAGTATGCTTGAGTATTTATATCTTCATGTCAAAGTAGACTATTTCCTTGAATCACTGGAGTCCAAATACCATGCCACAAAAGAAAAGATTATATGATGAATATGATAGGTAGCATTCCACATCAAAAATTCTGTTTTTATCTTTTACCTACTTGAGCACGAGCAAGAATTAAGCTTGGGGATGCTTGATACGTCTCCAATGTATCTATAATTTTTTATTGTTTCATGCTATTATAGTACCAATCTTGGATGTTTTATATGTATTTGCAAGCAATTATATATCATTTTTTGGGACTAACCTATTAACTTAGTGCCTAGTGCCAGTTGCTGTTTTTTTGCCTGTTTTTAGTTTTTCTGAATATCAGTACCAAACGAAGTCCAAATGCCATGAAATTTTTTGGAGATTTTTTCTGGACAAAAGAGACACTAGAAGCTTCGGGAGAGGGCCAGAAGACAAAGGAGGTGGCCACGAGCCACCAGGGGCGCACCCAGGGGGTAGGTGCGCCCTGGTGCCTCATGGACCTACCTTTGCTCCGTTGGACCTAATTCCGCCTCTATAAATTCGATAAAATCGGGAAACTAATAGAGAGCCAGCCAAAACACTTTTTCTGCTGCCGCAAGTTCCTGTTCTCGCGAGATCCCATCTAGAGGCCTTTTCTAGCCCTTTGTCGGAGGGGGAATCAATCACAGAGGGGCTCTACATCAACCTTGTTGCCCTTCCGATGATGTGTGAGTAGCTTACCACAGACCTACAGGTCCATAGTTAGTAGCTAGATGGCTTTCTCTCTCTCTCTTTCTCTCTCTCTCTTTGATCTTCAATACAATGTTCTCCTCGATGTTCTTAGAGTTCTATTCGATGTAATCACTTTTTGTGGTGTGTTTCTTGGGATCCGATGAATTGTGATTTTATAATCATATTATCCATGAATATTATTTGAGTCTTCTCTAAACTCTTTTATGCATGATTATTATAGCTTTGTATTTCTCTCTGATCTTTTGATTTGGTTTGGCCAACTAGATTGATTTTTCTTGCAACGGGAGAGGTGCTTTGTGATGGGTATGATCTTGCAGTTCTCAATCTCGGCGACAGAAAGGGACATGACACGTATTTGTATCATTGCCATTAAGGATAAAAGGATGGGGTTTATTCATGCACGAGTTTACTTTGTCCACATCATGTCATATTGGTTAAGGCGTTACTCTATTCTTTATGAACTTAATACTCTATATGCATGCTGGGTAGCGGTCGATGTGTGGAGTAATAGTAGTAGATGCAGCCAGGATTTGGTCTACTTGTCTTGGACATGATGCCTATATACATAATCATTGCCTTGGATATCATCATGATTATTCGCTTTTCTATCAATTGCCCAACAGTAATTTGTTTACCCACCGTATGTTATTTTCAAGAGAGAATCCTCTAGTGAAAACTATGGCCCCGGGTCTACTTTTATTATATATAAAAAAAATCCTAAAATGCCTTGCTGCAATTTTTCTTACTTTATTTTATTTTGTATTTTATCTACCTATATATCTCTACAAATTTAGTCTTGCAAGTAATCATCAAGGGATTGACAACCCCTTGTTCGCATTGGGTGAAAGTATTTGTTATTTTGTGTGAAGGTACTGCTAACGAGGTGTTGCGTGATTCTCCTACTGGATTGATAACCTTGGTTCTTAACTGAGGAAATACTTATCTCTAATGTAGTGCATCATCCCCTCCTCTTCGGGAAATCCCAACGCAGCTCACAAGTAGCATCCCTACTCATTGAATTATGTAAGCATGGTATGATTCCATCTTCCTCACATAAGTACAAATCATGAGCACCCCAGTGTCAAGTTAAGCAAGATCATACTTTTTTACGCACTTCAGCATTTTCAACTCCACTTAATACAGGAGCGTGTGAGCCATGGACATATAGAATGCATTGGTAGGGATTCATAAGGGAACAGGCCTTTCAATCGATACCAATGCAAGGAGTAGGGATTTCCATGCAACGGATGCACTATAGCTATAAGTGTATGAAAGTTGAATACTGAAACTAAGTGGGTGTGCATCCAAATTGCTTGCTCATGAAGACCTCGGGCATTTTGAGGAAGCCCGTCATTGGAATATACAAGCCAAGTTCTATAATGTAAAAATTCCCACTAGTATATGAAAGTGACAAATCAGGAGACTCTCTATATGAAGAACATGATGCTAACTCTGAAGCACAAGTGTGGTAAAAGGATAGTACCATTGCCGCTTCTCTTTTTTCTGTTATTTTTTTATTGGGATCTTTTTGGCCTCTTTTTCAAATTTAAAGTCAGGATCTTCATCCTCATTATTTGGAGGACTCATTAGTCTCCATCATTCTTTGCCTCACTAGGACAATGCTCTAATAATGATGATCGTCACACTTTTATTTACTTACAACTCGATAAACTAAAAAATATGACTCTATATGAATGCCTCTAGCAGTGTACCAGGATGTGCAATGATTTAGCGTAACATGTGTAATAATGATGAATGGTGGCTTTGCCACAAATATCATGTCAGCTCTATATGATCATGCAAAGCAATATGATGATGAACACACAAGTCATGTGATGGAATGGTGGAAGTTGCATGGCAATATATCTTGGAAAGGCTATGGAAATTCCATGGTAGGTAGGTATGTGTCTGTTTTGAGGAAGGATATAGGAGGTTTATGTGTGATAGAGTGTATCATATCATAGGGTTTGGATACACCAGCGAAGTTTGCACCAACTCTCAACGTGAGAAAGGGCAATGCACGGTGCCGGAAAGATTAGCAATATGTGTTGCATTAGTCCATGAACTCACAGTAGTCATAAAGGAGTCATATACTTATTGTGAAAATTTTGTTAGCCCTCAAAGAAAAGCACTACTCGCATGCCCCTAGTGGGGAGGTTGGTCGGAGTAAACCATCGCGCACCCCCGACTCGAACAACACAAAGGATTTCAACTAGGAACAAAAATGCTCCAACATCATGTTCATGCCATGACCGACACTTAATAGAGTAGTTAATAACAATATTTAATATTGATATTTCTACTAACCAATGCTGACGAACTAATACCCTTTCATATTACGACATCAATATAATTAAATCACACATTTCACATTTACTGATCTACATGAAAGTTTTTATTATATCACTCTTATATACCTATCATTTTTGAACTAGTCTTATAATCGTGCATATTACCACTTCCTATTTAAGACTCTCAAAAAGATTGAAGTGAAGCATGAGAGTGCAATAATTTCTAAAAATAAATAACCACCGTCGTGCTCTAAAGATATAAGTGAAGCACATGAGCAACTGCATAGCTCAAAAGATATAAGTGAAGCACATAGAGTATTCTAACAAATCATGATGAATGTGTGTCTCTCTCAAAAGGTGTGTCCAGCAAACAATAATTATGACAAAGTAAAACTATGGTGCAAGACTCTCCAAGTAGAACTCATATCATGTGATGAATAAAAAAATAGCTCTGAGTAAACATACCGATGAATTGTGGACGAACGAGGGGATGCCATCCGGGGCAACCCCAAGCTTAGATGCTTGGGTCTTCCTTAAATATTACCTTGGGGTGCCTTGGGCATCCCCAAACCTAGAGTCTTTCTGCTCCTTATTTTGTTTTCCATCGCAAACTCACCTAAAACGTGAAAACTTCACACACAAAACTAAAAAAACCTCGTGAGATCCGTTAGTATAATCGATAAATCATAAACTTTAGGTATTGTTGTAAACACATTAATAATTATTCTTGCATAATGCCTATTATATTCTAACTTCTTCATGACTTATACCCCTCGATATAATCCATAGCATCATTATAACAAGCACACTATGCAATAAAAAACTAGATTCTCTCTAAAACAGAATAGTCTGTAATGATCTAAGCAATGACTATGCTTCTGAAAAATTAGGACAACATAAAATATTTGTATCTTAATACTATGTTAAAAATTCAGAATTTTATCACGCTCCAGTAATAAATGTAAACTCCAGCACTGGGCGTAAAAGTTTCTATTTTTTCACAGAATCAATTCAACTATCATTCAAATCTCCCAACGACAAACAATAATTAAAAGATAAAAACACAATCATTATGGTACAAATGATCATGTCATCACACCAAAATAGAAAGTGGATAACTATTGGGTTATCTCCCAACAAGTTCTTTCCTTTATAGCCATTAAGATAGGCTAGAGATTTCAATGATACTCACATGAAAAATAAGAACTAAAGCACAAAGAGAGCATCCTAAAACATGTGACGAACACATTTAAGTCTAACATACTTCCTATGCATTGGCATTTTATAAGCAATCAAATTATCAAGACAAGAAATATCTAGCGCATGCAAGGAAGAAGAACAAAACAATAACAATTTGAACTTCAAGAGATGTAATTGAACATGAAAATTCTTATAACCATTTTTTCCTCTCTCTCATAGTAGTTACATGTAGGATCATAATTGTCGTGGTATTGTCACGGCAGATGTCCTCATGAAAGGACTAAGTCTGGAGGCCATCGTAACTAGGTGGATGCTTGAACAAGGTTGATCAGGAACAAAGGACACGAGTTTACCCAGGTTCGGCCCCTCACGGCGGAGGTAAAGACCTACTTCTGGCTTGATTGATATTGCTGGAGATCTTGATTACAAGGACGCGGAATCGTTATTCTAGCTTTCAAGAGATTGCAACTTAAGTATCATTGTCCTAGGGGCTCCCCTTTATATAACAGGTTGAGTTACTACATTTACAATAGTTTTCGGGTCTTAGTACAACCTGTGTTCTATTTTGTTTCCTACTTATCTCCCAAGTAAGGAGAATCTTCACATCTGAGTCTTCGCAGGCCGGCCCATCAAGCACCTCCTTGAGACGGCCTCCTCCGAACCACACCTTAGTCTTCTGGGCTTCTCTCATCTGTGTCGATCGGGAAGGCCAAAGTGACCCATGAGCCGGTGCACTCTGGCCCAGGTCATTTCTTCCTGGCCAGGTCATCCCATGGGGAATAACCCCAACATTAGCCCCAAATTTAGCTTGGATTTTTCCACTCTAAATTGCATTCTAGAAAACAAATAAAATAAAGAAAACAAGAAATATCAAAGATTGGGTCCGGATCTGAGTTGGTGAGCCGGAATCCTTTGTTCCTGTGATCTTCGCCTTTCTCATTATGCTCTTTGGCCGGGTCAAGCGGGTTTTGCCGGCTTATGAAGCCTTCCTCACACTTAGCACTTTCCTTTTCATCCCATATCGTGACATCACCTTACCGTTTTTTTGGAATTAGCGAATGACATCATAACTGATCTTTGAGCGGATATGTGTTGTCTTGTCAGACGCAAGAATCGAGGAGTCTTTTAGCCACAATTTACTGTGTCCCTTGGAATTACGTGGCGGTCGTTTCGGGCCCTCCACCCCCCTATAAATAAAGTGGCGCGCCCCAGGGTTCCACTTTCACTTCCTCTGCTCTTTGCCCTTCTTCTTCCTCTCGCCCTGTCACCATTGCAGTATTTCGAGCTCGTCGCCCCGCCAAGTCAGCGACCACAACACGCACGCACCATCACCGGAGCTTGTCAGAGGAGCCACGGCCCCACCATCGACCTTCTTCATCCTCATATTCTCTTCCCAGATCCGTGAGTATTCCATTGCTCCTCTGCGCCATTTTAGTTCATGCTGAGTTCATCAGGGTTCATCGTAGTTCACCGTAGTCTGACACCATAGATCCAGATTCACCTCGATGACATACCCAAATTGTTTAGCCTTCGTTTTGATGTAGTTTGATTCAATCTAGATAGCTTCTACGACATCTAGTGGATCTTGTTGTTCCCTCGGTATGTAGCAACTTTGCCATGGCTAGGTTTCTTACTTCTCTTTTCCAAGCATTTCTTGGATCCATAGCTATAGCCAAATCCAACAACTTCCTATTTATAGCTTGTTTCGATTTGAATAGCACCTTCACTTGTCAAAGTCATGAACCATACTAGTGTTTTATGTCGGCTCGTGTAGTTGCCGGCTTGTAGATGCATTGTAGGCCGCAAGTTTTATGTGCATTGAAATTTTGCTTGTCTTGCAATCACAACCCGGACATTCATAATCAGCTCAATATTCTGAAATTTCCACTGCCATAACCTGGATCACTTGCATGATTTTTGCCGGCTCATATCCGTTATTCATCTTTTGCAGTTTAAAAGCCACAACTAGAACAATGGCTCCTCGGACCAACAAAACAGCCAACTTGGCCAAATCAACCTCTTCTGAATTGAAACTCTAGACTTTAGTGGACTCTGGGTTATTGCCACCATAAAATGAAGTTCAACAGCGTGCACCCGAGGAAGATATCCATCCTCAGTCGGCTCAGGGTGAAGTCATCATCTTTCTTGACCACCTAGAACGAGGCTTCCAGCCACCTGCCTGGAAATTTTTCAGGGATGTACTTCACAATTTCAACATCAGGTCCCAAGACCTTGGCCCCAATTCCATCCTAAACTTGTGCCAGTTTCAAGTGTCCTGCGAGGTGTACTTGCAGATCATGTCGTTTATCAGTTTCTTTTTGGGATTTTTCTATCTAAATCACCAGACGGAGCACAAGAATGGCACGAGCATAGAACTTGGGAGTGTCACCATCCAGAGCAGAAAAAAACTCAGCTTTTCTTGGAGTCAAGCTAGCAAGCCATCCTAAGGGATGGCACAAAACATGGTTTTATTGCAAGGACAACTTCCCTGCCAATCAGCGCCAGCTGCTGGACCGGCTGGATGCCTCGACTATCTTCCCAGGTTTTGCTTCGTAGGAAGAGAGGCAAAAATTGGAGCCCCTGTACTCAAAGATCAATGCCTTGGCGGCTCATGGTCTTACCAGGGTCGACTTGACCTAGTGCTAGGTGAGCTGGCGGATCCAGCCCCTTAGTCTAAGGGGCCGACTCATGTGTTCATATACGGGTGTGCTGGCGGACACTCTGCGCTTCTCTCAAGTCGATACATCCTTTGCCGACTTGTTGTCCTCCACGAAAAAATTACTTGGTGAAACTCGAGAGACCATCAAGACTGTGGGGCTCACCCCCTTCTTTGTTGGAAATATGCCCACGTAGCAGAAATTCAAAATTTTCCTACGTGTCACCAAGATCTATCTATGGAGAAACCAGCAACGAGGGGAAGGAGAGTGCATCTACATACCCCTGTAGATCGCTAAGCGGAAGCGTTCAAGAGAACGGGGTTGAAGGAGTTGTACTCGTCGTGATCCAAATCACCGGAGATCCTAGTGCCGAACGGACGGCACCTCCGCGTTCAACACACGTACAGCCCGTGACGTCTCCCATGCCTTGATCCAACAAGGAGAGAGGGAGAGGTTGAGGAAGACTCTATCCAGCAGCAGCACAACGGCGTGGTGGTGGTGGAGGAGCGTGGCAATCCTACAGGGCTTCGCCAAGCACCGCGGGAGAGGAGGAGTACTTGGGAGAGGGGGAGGGCTGCGCCAGGGGAAGCGTGTAGCTCCCATGCGCCTCCCCACTATATATAAGGGTGGAGGGGGCTGGTTTCTTGCCCTCCAAGTCCATGGGGGCGTTGGCAAAGGTGGGAGGAAAGAAATCCCATCATTTCCTTCCCCACCGATTGTTATCCCCTTTTTTAGGGATCTCGATCTTATCCCTTCGGGATATGATCTTATTCCTTCTAAGGGGGGATCTTGGTGCGCCTTGACCAGGGGCATGGGGCCTTGACCCCCACATTCATGTGGGTCCCCCATGCAGGTGGGCCCCACTCCAGAACCTTCTAGAACCTTCCTGGTACAATACCGAAAAATCCCGAACATTTTCCGGTGGCCAAAATAGGACTTCCCATATATAAATCTTTACCTCCGGACCATTCCGGAACTCCTCGTGACGTCCGGGATCTCATCCGGGACTCCGAACAACATTCGGTAACCACATACAAACTTCCTTTATAACCCTAGCGTCATCGAACCTTAAGTGTGTAGACCCTACGGGTTCGGGAGACATGTAGACATGACCGAGACGTTCTCCGGTCAATAACCAACAGCGGGATCTGGATACCCATGTTGGCTCCCACATGTTCCATGATGATCTCATCGGATGAACCACGATGTCAAGGACTCAATCAATCTCGTATACAATTCCCTTTGTCTTACGGTATTGTACTTGCCCGAGATTCGATCGTCGGTATACCGATACCTTGTTCAATCTCGTTACCGGCAAGTCTCTTTACTCGTTCCGTAACACATCATCCCACGATCAACTCTTTGATCACATTGTGCACATTATGATGATGTCCTACCGAGTGGGCCCAGAGATACCTCTCCGTCACACGGAGTGACAAATCCCAGTCTCGATTCGTGCCAACCCAACAGACACTTTCGGAGATACCTGTAGTGCACCTTTATAGCCACCCAGTTACGTTGTGACGTTTGGTACACCCAAAGCATTCCTACGGTATCCGGGAGTTGCACAATCTCATGGTCTAAGGAAAAGATACTTGACATTAGAAAAGCTTTAGCATACGAACTACACGATCTCTGTGCTAGGCTTAGGATTGGGTCTTGTCCATCACATCATTCTCCTAATGATGTGATCCCGTTATCAACGACATCCAATGTCCATGGTCAGGAAACCGTAACCATCTATTGATCAACGAGCTAGTCAACTAGAGGCTTACTAGGGACATGGTGTTTTCTATGTATCCACACATGTATCTGAGTTTCCTATCAATACAATTATAGCATGGATAATAAACGATTATCATGAACAAGGAAATATAATAATAACCAATTTATTATTGCCTCTAGGGCATATTTCCAACAGTCTCCCACTTGCACTAGAGTCAATAATCTAGTTCACATCTCCATGTGATTAACACTCACAGGTCACATCGCCATGTGACCAACATTCAAAGAGTTTACTAGTGTCATTAAACTAGTTCACATCATCATGTGATTAAGACTCAATGAGTTCTGAGGTTTGATCATGTTTTGCTTGTGAGAGAGGTTTTAGTCAACGGGTCTGCAACATTCAGATTCGTATGTACTTTGCAAATCTCTAGGTCATATTGTAAATGCTGCTTCCACGCTCCACTTGGAACTATTCCAAATGGTCGCTCCACTATACGTATCCGGTTTGCTACTCAGAGTCACTCGGATAGGTGTTAAAGCTTGCATCAACGTAACCCTTTACGTCGAACTCTTTATCACCTCCATAATCGAGAAACATATCCTTATTCCTCTAAGGATAATTTTGACCGCTATCTGGTGATCCACTCCTTGATCACCTTTGTACCCTCTTGCCAGATATGTAGCAAGGCACACATCAGGTGCGGTACACAGCATAGCATACTGTAGAGCCTACGTCTAAAGCATAGGGGACGACCTTCGTCCTTTCTCTCTTTTCTGCTGTGGTCGAGCTTTAAGTCTTAACTTCATACCTTATATCTCGGGCAAGAACTCCTTCTTGGACTGATCCATCTTGAACACCTTCAAGATCATGTCAAGGTATATGCTCATTTGAAAGTACCATTAAGCGTTTTTGATCTATCCTCATAGATCTTGATGCTCAATGTTCAAGCAGCTTATTCTAGGTTTTCTATTGAAAAACACCTTTCAAATAACCCTATATGCTTTCCGGAAATTCTACATTATTTCTGATCAACAATATGTCAACAACATATACTTATCAGAAATTCTATAGTGCTCCCACTCACTTCTTTGGAAATACAAGTTTCTCATAAACTTTGTATAAATCCAAAATCTTTGATCATCTCATCAAAGCGTACATTCCAACTCCCAGATGCTTGCTCCAGTCCTTAGAAGGATCGCTAGAGCTAGCATACCTTTTAGCATCCTTAGGATCGACAAAACCTTTCTGATTGTATCACATACAACCTTTCCTTACGAAGACTGGTAAGGAAACTCGTTTTGACATCCATCTGCCAGATTTCATAAATGCAACTAATGCTAACATGATTCCGACGGACTTAAGCATCACTATGGATGAGAAAATCTCATTGTAGTCAACTCCTTGAACTTGTGAAAAAACTCTTCACCACAAGTCGAGTTTCATAGACGGTGACATCACCGTCCACGTCCGTCTTCTTCTTAAAGATCCATTTATCTCAATGGCTTGCCGATCATCGGGCAAGTCCACCAAAGTCCATGCTTTGTTCTGATACATGGATCCTATCGCAGATCTCATGGCTTCTAACCATTTGTCGGAATTTGGGCCCACCATTGCTTCTCCATAGCTTGTAGGTTCATTGTTGTCTAGCAACATGACCTTCAAGACAGGATTACTGTACCACTCTAAAGTAGTATGCATCCTTGTCACCTACGAGGTACGGTAATGACTTGATCTGAAGTTTCATGATCACTATCATAAGCTTCTACTTCAATTGGTGTAGGTGCCACATGAACAACTTCATGTACCCTGCTACACACTAGTTGTAGTGACGGTTCAATAACCATATCAAGTCTCCACCATCCTCCCACTCAACTTTCCGAGACAAAATTTTCCTCGAGAAAGGACCCGATTCAAGAAACAATCCCTATTGCTTTCGGATCTGAATTAGGAGGTATACCCAACTGTTTTGGGCGTCCTATGAAGATGCATTTTATCCGCTTTGGGTTCAAGCTTATCAACCTGAAACTTTTTCACCTAAGCATTGCAGCCCCAAACTTTTAAGAAACGACAACTTAGGTTTCTCAAACCATAGTTCAAATGGTGTCGTCTCAACGGAATTATGTGGTGCCCTATTTAAAGTGAATGTGGTTGTCTCTAATGCCTAACCCATAAACGATAGTGGTAATTCGACAAGAGACATCATGGTATGCACCATATCCAATAGGGTGCAACTATGATGTTCAGACACACCATCACACTATGGTGTTCCAGGCGGTATTAATTGTGAAACAATTTCCACAATGTCTTAATTGTGTGCCAAAGTTTGTAACTCAGATACTCATCTCTATGATCATATCATAGACATTTTATCCTCTTGTCACAATGATCTTCAACTTCACTCTGAAATTACTTGAACCATTCAATAATTCAGACTTGTGTTTCATCAAGTAAATATACTCAACATCTACTCGAATCATCTGTGAAGTAAGAACATAACGATATTCACTACATGCCTCAGCACTCATTGGACTGCACACATCAAAATGTATTACTTCCAACAAGTTGCTATCTTGTTCTATCTTACTGAAAACGAGGCTTTTCAGTCATCTTGCCCATGTGGTATGATTTGCATATCTCAAGTGATTCAAAATCAAGTGAGTCCAAACGATCCATCTGCATGGAGTTTCTTCATGCGTACATACCAATAGACATGGTTCGCATGTCTCAAACTTTTCAAAAACGAGTGAGTCCAAGGATCCATCAACATGGAGCTTCTTCATGCGTTTTACACCAATATGACTTACATGGTAGTGCCACAAGTAAGTGGTACTATCTTATATCTTTTGGCATGAAAATGTGTATCACTACGATCGAGATTCAATAAACCATTCTTTTAGGTGCAAGACCATTGATGGTATTATTCAAATAAACAGAGTAACCATTATTCTCCTTAAATGAATAACTGTATTGTGATAGACATAATCCAATCATGTCTATGCTCAACGCAAACACCAAATAACAATTATTCAGGTTTAATACTAATCTTGATGGTAGAGGGAGCGTGCGATGTTTGATCACATCAAACTTGGAAATACTTCCAACACATATCGTCAGCTCACCTTTAGCTAGTCTCCGTTCATTCCGTAGCTCTTTTATTTCGAGTTACTAACACTTAGCAACCGAACTGGTATCTAATACCCTTGTGCTACTAGGAGTACTAGTAAAGTACACATTAACATAATGTATATCCAATATACTTCTATCGACCTTGCCAACCTTCTCATCTACCAAGTATCTAGGGTAATTCTGCTCCAGTGGTTGTCCCCCTTATTACAGAAGCACTTAGTCTCGGGTTCGGGTTCAACCTTGGGTTTATTCACTAGAGCAGCAGCTGATTTGCCGTTTCATGAAGTATCCCTTCTTGCCCTTGCCCTTCTTGAAACTAGTGGTTTCACCAACCATCAACAATTGATGCTCCTTCTTGATTTCTACTTTCACGGTGTCAAACATCATGAATATCTCAAGGATCATCATATCTATCCCTGATATGTTATAGTTCATCACAAAGCTCTAGTAGCTTGGTGGCAATGACTTTGGAGAAACATCACTATCTCATCTGGAAGATCAACTCCCACTTGATTCAAGTGATTGTTGTACTCAGACAATCTGAGCACAAGCTCAACGATTAAGCTTTTCTCCCTTAGTTTGCAGGCTAAGAAAATCATCGGAGGTCTCATACCTCTTGATGTGGGCACGAGCCTGAAATCCCAATTTCAGCCCTCAAAACATCTCATATGTTCCACGACATTTTGAAAAACGTCTTTGGTGCCTCAACTCTAAACCGTTTAACTGAGCTATCACGTAGTTATCAAAACGTGTATGTCCGATGTTCGCAACATCAACAAACGACGTTTGGGGTTCAACACACTGAGCGGTGCAATAAGGACATAAGCTTTCTACCGTCTGCATAATCGCTACTGTCAACTTTCAACTATATTTTCTCTAGGAACATATCTAAACAGTGGAACTAAAGCGCGAGCTTATGACATAATTTGCAAAGATCTTTTGACTATGTTCAGGATAATTAAGTTCATCTTATGAACTCCCACTCAGATAGACATCCCTCTAGTCATCTAAGTGATTACATGATCCGAGTCAACTAGGCCGTGTCCGATCATCACGTGAGACAGACTAGTCATCACCGGTGAACATCTTCATGTTGATCGTATCTACTATACGACTCATGCTCGACCTTTCGGTCTCTTGTGTTCCGAGGCCATGTCTGTACATGCTAGGCTCGTCAAGTCAACCTAAGTGTTTCGCGTGTGTAAATCTGGCTTACACCCGTTGTATGTGAACATAAGAATCTATCACACCCGATCATCACGTGGTGCTTCGAAACGACGAACTTTCGCAATGGTGCACAGTTAGGGGGAACACTTTCTTGAAATTTTAATGAGGGATCATCTTATTTACTACCGTCGTTCTAAGCAAATAAGATGCATAAACATGATAAACATCACGTGCAATCAAATAGTGACATGATATGGCCAATATCATTTTGCTCCTTTTGATCTCCATCTTCGGAGCTCCATGATCATCCTCTTCACCGGCATGACACCATGATCTCCATCATCATGATCTCCATCATCATGATCTCCAGCATCGTGTCTCCATGAAGTTGTCTCGCCAACTTATTACTTCTACTACTATGGCTACCGGCTAGCAACAAAGAAAAGTAATTACATGGCGTTGTTCAATGACACGCAGGTCATACAATAAATAAAGACAACTCCTATGGCTCCTGCCGGTTGTCATACTCATCGACATGCAAGTTGTGATTCCTATTACAAGAACATGATCAATCTCATATATCACATATCATTCATCACATTCTTCTTGGCCATATCACATCACATAGCATACCCTGCAAAAACAAGTTAGACGTCCTCTAATTGTTGTTTGCATGTTTTATGTGGCTGCTATGGGTTTCTAGCAAGAACGTTTCTTACCTATGCAAAACCACAACGTGATATGCCAATTGCTATTTACCCTTCATAAGGACCCTTTTCATCGAATCCGTTCCGACTAAAGTGGGAGAGACTGGCACCCGCTAGCCACCTTATGCACCAAGTGCATGTCAGTCGGTGGAACCTGTCTCACATAAGTGTACGTGTAAGGTCGGTCCGGGCCGCTTCATCCCACGATGCCGCCGAATCAAGATTGGACTAGTAACGGTAAGCATATTGAGCAACATCAATGCCCACAACTAATTTGTGTTCTACTCGTGCAAAGAATCTATGCAATAGACCTAGCTCATGATGCCACTGTTGGGGAACATAGCAGAAATTCAAAATTTTCCTACGTGTCACCGAGATCTATCTATGGAGAAACCAGCAATGAGGGGAAGGAGAGTGCGTCTACATACCCTTGTAGATCGCTAAGAGGAAGCGTTCAAGAGAACGGGGTTGAAGGAGTTGTACTCGTCGTGATCCAAATCACCGGAGATCCTAGTGCCGAACGGACGGCACCTCCGCGTTCAACACACGTACAGCCCGGTGACGTCTCCCATGCCATGATCCAGCAAGGAGAGAGGGAAAGGTTGAGGAAGACTCCATCCAGCAGCAGCACAACGGCGTGGTGGTGGTGGAGGAGCGTGGCAATCCTGCAGGGCTTCGCCAAGCACCGCGGGAGAGGAGGAGTACTTGGGAGAGGGGGAGGGTTGCGTTAGGGGAAGCATGTAGCTCCCATGCGCCTCCCCACTATATATAAGGGTGGAGGGGGCTGGTTTCTTGCCCTCCAAGTCCATTGGGGCGTTGGCAAAGGTGGGAGGAAAGAAATCTCATCATTTCCTTCCCCACCGATTGTTATCCCCTTTTCTAGGGATTTCGATCTTATCCCTTCGGGATATGATCTTATTCCTTCTGAGGGGGGATCTTGGTGCGCCTTGACCAGGGGTGTGGGGCCTTGACCCCCACGTTCATGTGGGTCCCCCATGCAGGTGGGCCCCACTCCGGAACCTTCTAGAACCTTCCCGGTACAATACCGAAAAATCCCGAACATTTTTCGGTGGCCAAAATAGGACTTCCCATATATAAATCTTTACCTCCGGACCATTCCGGAACTCCTTGTGACGTCCAGGATCTCATCTGGGACTCCGAACAACATTCGGTAACCACATACAAACTTCCTTTATAACCCTAGCGTCATCGAACCTTAAGTGTGTAGACCCTACGGGTTCGGGAGACATGTAGACATGACCGAGACGTTCTCCGGTCAATAACCAACAGCGGGATCTGGATACCCATGTTGGCTCCCACATGTTCCACGATGATCTCATCGGATGAACCACGATGTCAAGGACTCAATCAATCCCGTATACAATTCCCTTTGTCTTACGGTATTGTACTTGCCCGAGATTCGATCGTCGGTATACCGATACCTTGTTCAATCTCGTTACCGGCAAGTCTCTTTACTCGTTCCGTAACACATCATCCCGCGATCAACTCTTTGATCACATTGTGCACATTATGACAACTCTTTGACCTATGTGCACAATGTGATCAAAGAGTTGATCGCGGGATGATGTGTTACGGAACGAGTAAAGAGACTTGCCGGTAACGAGATTGAACAAGGTATCGGTATACCGACGATCGAATCTCGGGCAAGTACAATACCGTAAGACAAAGGGAATTGTATACGGGATTGATTGAGTCCTTGACATCGTGGTTCATCCGATGAGATCATCGTGGAACATGTGGGAGCCAACATGGGTATCCAGATCCCGCTGTTGGTTATTGACCGGAGAACGTCTCGGTCATGTCTACATGTCTCCCGAACCCGTAGGGTCTACACACTTAAGGTTCGATGACGCTAGGGTTATAAAGGAAGTTTGTATGTGGTTACCGAATGTTGTTCGGAGTCCCGGATGAGATCCCGGACGTCACAAGGAGTTCCGGAATGGTCCGGAGGTAAAGATTTATATATGGGAAGTCCTATTTTGGCCACCGGAAAATGTTCGGGATTTTTCGGTATTGTACCGGGAAGGTTCTAGAAGGTTCCGGAGTGGGGCCCACCTGCATGGGGGACCCACATGAACGTGGGGGTCAAGGCCCCACACCCCTGGTCAAGGCGCACCAAGATCCCCCCTCAGAAGGAATAAGATCATATCCCGAAGGGATAAGATCGAAATCCCTAAAAAAGGGGATAACAATCGGTGGGGAAGGAAATGATGAGATTTCTTTCCTCCCACCTTTGCCAACGCCCCAATGGACTTGGAGGGCAAGAAACCAGCCCCCTCCACCCTTATATATAGTGGGGAGGTGCATGGGAGCTACATGCTTCCCCTGACGCAGCCCTCCCCCTCTCCCAAGTACTCCTCCTCTCCCGCGGTGCTTGGCGAAGCCCTGCAGGATTGCCACGCTCCTCCACCACCACCACGCCGTTGTGCTGCTGCTGGATGGAGTCTTCCTCAACCTCTCCCTCTCCCCTTTCTGGATCATGGCATGGGAGACGTCACCGGGCTGTACGTGTGTTGAACGCGGAGGTGCCGTCCGTTCGGCACTAGGATCTCCGGTGATTTGGATCACGACGAGTACAACTCCTTCAACCCCGTTCTCTTGAACGCTTCCTCTTAGCGACCTACAAGGGTATGTAGACGCACTCTCCTTCCCCTCGTTGCTGGTTTCTCCATAGATAGATCTTGGTGACACGTAGGAAAATTTTGAATTTCTGCTATGTTCCCCAACAGTGGCATCATGAGCTAGGTCTATTGCATAGATTCTTTGCACGAGTAGAACACAAATTAGTTGTGGGCGTTGATGTTGCTCAATATGCTTACCATTACTAGTCCAATCTTGATTCGGCGGCATCGTGGGATGAAGCGGCCCGGACCGACCTTACACGTACACTTACGTGAGACAGGTTCCACCGACTGACATGCACTTGGTGCATAAGGTGGCTAGCGGGTGCCAGTCTCTCCCACTTTAGTCGGAACGGATTCGATGAAAAGGGTCCTTATGAAGGGTAAATAGCAATTGGCATATCACGTTGTGGTTTTGCATAGGTAAGAAACGTTCTTGCTAGAAACCCATAGCAGCCACGTAAAACATGCAAACAACAATTAGAGGACGTCTAACTTGTTTTTGCAGGGTATGCTATGTGATGTGATATGGCCAAGAAGAATGTGATGAATGATATGTGATATATGAGATTGATCATGTTCTTGTAATAGGAATCACAACAAGCATGTCGATGAGTATGAAAACTGGCAGGAGCCATAGGAGTTGTCTTTATTTATTGTATGACCTGCGTGTCATTGAACAACGCCATGTAATTACTTTTCTTTGTTGCTAGCCGGTAGCCATAGTAGTAGAAGTAATAAGTTGGCGAGACAACTTCATGGAGACACGATGCTGGAGATCATGATGATGGAGATCATGGTGTCATGCCGGTGACGAGGATGATCATGGAGCTCCGAAGATGGAGATCAAAAGGAGCAAAATGATATTGGCCATATCATGTCACTATTTGATTGCACGTGATGTTTATCATGTTTATGCATCTTATTTGCTTAGAACGACGGTAGTAAATAAGATGATCCCTCATTAAAATTTCAAGAAAGTGTTCTCCCTAACTGTGCACCATTGCGAAAGTTCGTCGTTTCGAAGCACCATGTGATGATCGGGTGTGATAGATTCTTACGTTCACATACAACGGGTGTAAGCCAGATTTACACACGCGAAACACTTAGGTTGACTTGACGAGCCTAGCATGTATAGACATGGCCTCGGAACACAAGAGACCAAAAGGTCGAGCATGAGTCGTATAGTAGATACGATCAACATGAAGATGTTCACCGGTGATGACTAGTCTGTCTCACGTGATGATCGGACATGGCCTAGTTGACTCGGATCATGTAATCACTTAGATGACTAGAGGGATGTCTATCTGAGTGGGAGTTCATAAGATGAACTTAATTATCCTGAACATAGTCAAAAGATCTTTGCAAATTATGTCGTAAGCTCGCGCTTTAGTTCCACTGTTCAGATATGTTCCTAGAGAAAATATAGTTGAAAGTTGACAGTAGCGATTATGCAGACAGTAGAAAGCTTATGTCCTTATTGCACCGCTCAGTGTGCTGAACCCCAAACATCGTTTGTGGATGCTGCGAACATCGGACATACACGTTTAGAGTTGAGGCACCAAAGACGTTTTTCAAAATGTCGTGGAACATATGAGATGTTTCGAGGGCTGAAATTGGGATTTCAGGCTCGTGCCCACATCAAGAGGTATGAGACCTCCGATAATTTTCTTAGCCTGCAAACTAAGGGAGAAAAGCTCAATCGTTGAGCTTGTGCTCAGATTGTCTGAGTACAACAATCACTTGAATCAAGTGGGAGTTGATCTTCCAGATGAGATAGTGATGTTTCTCCAAAGTCATTGCCACCAAGCTACTAGAGCTTTGTGATGAACTATAACATATCAGGGATAGATATGATGATCCTTGAGATATTCACGATGTTTGACACCGCGAAAGTAGAAATCAAGAAGGAGCATCAATTGTTGATGGTTGGTGAAACCACTAGTTTCAAGAAGGGCAAGGGCAAGAAGGGATACTTCATGAAACGGCAAATGAGCTGCTGCTCTAGTGAAGAAACCCAAGGTTGAACCCAAACCCGAGACTAAGTGCTTCTGTAATAAGGGGGACAACCACTGGAGCAGAATTACCCTAGATACTTGGTAGATGAGAAGGCTGGCAAGGTCGATAGAAGTATATTGGATATACATTATGTTAATGTGTACTTTACTAGTATTCCTAGTAGCACAAGGGTATTAGATACCAGTTCGGTTGCTAAGTGTTAGTAACTCGAAATAAAAGAGCTACGGAATAAACGGATACTAGCTAAAGGTGAGCTGACGATATGTGTTGGAAGTATTTCCAAATTTGATGTGATCAAACATCGCACGCTCCCTCTACCATCAAGATTAGTATTAAACCTAAATAATTGTTATTTGGTGTTTGCATTGAGCATAGACATGATTGGATTATGTCTATCACAATACAGTTATTCATTTAAGGAGAATAATGGTTACTCTGTTTATTTGAATAATACCATCAATGGTCTTGCACCTAAAAGAATGGTTTATTGAATCTCGATCGTAGTGATACACTTTTTCATGCCAAAAGATATAAGATAGTACCACTTACTTGTGGCACTGCCTTGTAAGTCATATTGGTGTAAAACGCATGAAGAAGCTCCATGTTGATGGATCTTAGGACTCACTCGTTTTTGAAAAGTTTGAGACATGCGAACCATGTCTATTGATATGTACGCATGAAGAAACTCCATGCAGATGGATCGTTTGGACTCACTTGATTTTGAATCACTTGAGATATGCAAATCATACCACATGGGCAAGATGACTGAAAAGCCTCATTTTCAGTAAGATAGAACAAGATAGCAACTTGTTGGAAGTAATACATTTTGATGTGTGTAGTCCAATGAGTGCTGACGCATGCAGTGAATATCGTTATGTTCTTACTTCACAGATGATTCGAGTAGATGTTGAGTATATTTACTTGATGAAACACAAGTCTGAATTATTGAATGGTTCAAGTAATTTCAGAGTGAAGTTGAAGATCATTGTGACAAGAGGATAAAATGTCTATGATATGATCATAGAGATGAGTATCTGAGTTACAAACTTTGGCACACAATTAAGACATTGTGGAATTTTTTTCACAATTAATACCGCCTGGAACACCATAGTGTGATGGTGTGTCCGAACATCATAGTTGCACCCTATTGGATATGGTGCATACCATGATGTCTCTTATCGAATTACCACTATCGTTTATGGGTTAGGCATTAGAGACAACCACATTCACTTTAAATAGGGCACCACGTAATTCCGTTGAGACGACACCGTTTGAACTATGGTTTGAGAAACCTAAGTTGTCGTTTCTTAAAAGTTTGGGGCTGCGATGCTTAGGTGAAAAAGTTTCAGGTTGATAAGCTTGAACCCAGAGCGGATAAAATGCATCTTCATAGGACACCCAAAACAGTTGGGTATACCTCCTAATTCAGATCCGAAAGCAATAGGGATTGTTTCTTGAATCGGGTCCTTTCTCGAGGAAAAGTTTGTCTCGGAAAGTTGAGTGGGAGGATGGTGGAGACTTGATATGGTTATTGAACTATCACTACAACTAGTGTGTAGCAGGGCACAGGAAGTTGTTCATGTGGCACCTACACCAATTGAAGTAGAAGCTTATGATAGTGATCATGAAACTTCGGATCAAGTCACTACCGTACCTCGTAGGGTGACAAGGATGCATACTACTTTAGAGTGGTACAGTAATCCTGTCTTGAAGGTCATGTTGCTAGACAACAATGAACCTACGAGCTATGGAGAAGGAATGGTGGGCCCAAATTCCGACAAATGGTTAGAAGCCATGAGATCCGAGATAGGATCCATGTATCAGAACAAAGCATGGACTTTGGTGGACTTGCCCGATGATCGGCAAGCCATTGAGATAAATGGATCTTTAAGAAGAAGACGGACGTGGACGGTGATGTCACCGTCTATGAAACTCGACTTGTGGCGAAGAGTTTTTTCACAAGTTCAAGGAGTTTACTACAATGAGATTTTCTCATCCGTAGTGATGCTTAAGTCCGTCGGAATCATGTTAGCATTAGCTGCATTTATGAAATCTGGCAGATGGATGTCAAAACGAGTTTCCTTACCAGTCTTCGTAAGGAAAGATTGTATGTGATACAATCAGAAAGGTTTTGTCGATCCTAAGGATGCTAAAAGGTATGCTAGCTCCAGCGATCCTTCTAAGGACTGGAGCAAGCATCTGGGAGTTGGAATGTACGCTTTGATGAGATGATCAAAGATTTTGGATTTATACAAAGTTTATGAGAAACTTGTATTTCCAAAGAAGTGAGTGGGAGCACTATAGAATTTCTGATGAGTATATGTTGTTGACATATTGTTGATCAGAAATAATGTAGAATTTCTGGAAAGCATATAGGGTTATTTGAAAGGTGTTTTTCAATAGAAAACCTAGAATAAGCTGCTTGAACATTGAGCATCAAGATCTATGAGGATAGATCAAAAACGCTTAATGGTACTTTCAAATGAGCATATACCTTGACATGATCTTGAAGGTGTTCAAGATGGATCAGTCCAAGAAGGAGTTCTTGCCCGAGATGTAAGGTATGAAGTTAAGACTTAAAGCTCGACCACAGCAGAAAAGAGAGAAAGGACGAAGGTCGTCCCCTATGCTTTAGACGTAGGCTCTACAGTATGCTATGCTGTGTACCGCACCTGATGTTTGCCTTGCTACATATCTGGCAAGAGGGTACAAAGGTGATCAAGGAGTGGATCACCAGATAGCGGTCAAAATTATCCTTAGAGGAATAAGGATATGTTTCTCGATTATGGAGGTGATAAAGAGTTCGACGTAAAGGGTTACGTTGATGCAAGCTTTAACACCTATCCGAGTGACTCTGAGTAGCAAACCGGATCCATATAGTGGAGCGACCATTTGGAATAGCTCCAAGTGGAGCGTGGAAGCAGCATTTACAATATGACCTAGAGATCTGCGAAGTACATATGGATCTGAATGTTGCAGACCCGTTGACTAAAACCTCTCTCACAAGCAAAACATGATCAAACCCCAGAACTCATTGAGTCTTAATCACATGATGATGTGAACTAGTTTAATGACACTAGTAAACTCTTTGAATGTTGGTCACATGGCGATGTGACCTGTGAGTGTTAATCACATGTCGATGTGAACTAGATTATTAACTCTAGTGCAAGTGGGAGACTGTTGGAAATATGCCCTAGAGGCAATAATAAATTGGTTATTATTATATATCCTTGTTCATGATAATCGTTTATTATCCATGCTGTAATTGTATTGATAGGAAACTCAGATACATGTGTGGATACATAGACAACACCATGTCCCTAGTAAGCCTCTAGTTGACTAGCTCGTTGATCAATAGATGGTTACGGTTTCCTGACCATGGACATTGGATGTCGTTGATAACGGGATCACATCATTAGGAGAATGATGTGATGGACAAGACCCAATCCTAAGCCTAGCACAGAGATCGTGTAGTTCGTATGCTAAAGCTTTCTAATGTCAAGTATCTTTTCCTTAGACCATGAGATTGTGCAACTCCCGGATACCGTAGGAATGCTTTGGGTGTACCAAACGTCACAACGTAACTGGGTGGCTATAAAGGTGCACTACAGGTATCTCCGAAAGTGTCTGTTGGGTTGGCACGAATCGAGACTGGGATTTGTCACTCCGTGTGACGGAGAGGTATCTTTGGGCCCACTCGATAGGACATCATCATAATGTGCACAATGTGATCAAATAGTTGATCGCGGGATGATGTGTTACGGAACGAGTAAAGAGACTTGCCGGTAACGAGATTGAACAAGGTATCGGTATACCGACGATCGAATCTCGGGCAAGTACAATACCGTAAGACAAAGGGAATTGTATACGGGATTGATTGAGTCCTTGACATCGTGGTTCATCCGATGAGATCATCGTGGAACATGTGGGAGCCAACATGGGTATCCAGATCCCGCTGTTGGTTATTGACCAGAGAATGTCTCGGTCATGTCTACATGTCTCCCGAACCCGTAGGGTCTACACACTTAAGGTTCGATGACGCTAGGGTTATAAAGGAAGTTTGTATGTGGTTACCGAATGTTGTTCGGAGTCCCGGATGAGATCCCGGACGTCACGAGGAGTTCCGAAATGGTCCGGAGGTAAAGATTTATATATGGGAAGTCCTATTTTGGCCACCGGAAAATGTTCGGGATTTTTCGGTATTGTACCGGGAAGGTTCTAGAAGGTTCCGGAGTGGGGCCCACCTGCATGGGGGACCCACATGAACGTGGGGGTGAAGGCCCCACACCCCTGGTCAAGGCGCACCAAGATCCCCCCTTAGAAGGAATATGATCATATCCCGAAGGGATAAGATCGAGATCCCTAAAAAAGGGGATAACAATCGGTGGGGAAGGAAATGATGGGATTTCTTTCCTCCCACCTTTGCCAATGCCCCAATGGACTTGGAGGGCAAGAAACCAGCCCCCTCCACCCTTATATATAGTGGGGAGTCACATGGGAGCTACACGCTTCCCCTGGCGCAGCCCTCCCCCTCTCCCAAGTACTCCTCCTACCCCGCGGTGCTTGGCGAAGCCCTGCAGGATTGCCACGCTCCTCCACCACCACCACGCCGTTGTGCTGCTGCTGGAGGGAGTCTTCCTCAACCTCTCCCTCTCTCCTTGCTGGATCAAGGCATGGGAGACGTCACCGGGCTGTACGTGTGTTGAACGCGGAGGTGCCGTCCGTTCGGCACTAGGATCTCCGGTGATTTGGATCACGACGAGTACACCTCCTTCAACCCCGTTCTCTTGAACGCTTCCGCTTAGTGATCTACAAGGGTATGTAGATGCACTCTCCTTCCCCTCGTTACTGGTTTCTCCATAGATAGATCTTGGTGACACGTAGGAAAATTTTGAATTTCTGCTACGTTCCCCAACATTCTTTACAAGCAAACCAGCGCCTCAAGTGAGACGTCTTTTTCCTTCTTATTTTACTTACACAGTTTTACTCACTGCTTTATTTAATATCTTGGCTTGTCATTTGTTTAGGAAAATTCTCAATGGAGGAAAACTGAGCGTGTTTCCACTCCTCCAAAGGACGCCAACATAGACGAGCCAGTCGATGACGATGAGGAGGAAAATGAGGTAACAGAGCTTGACTCCATCGGCCGTCTGTTTAACCAACTTGCTGATGCCACCTCATCGCAGGAGAACAACAAGACCAATCAAGCTGGCGAAATGGAGGTAAACCCTTCTTATTCTGATTTAGAACCATTTATCCTGAAGAGAACAAGATGAGTAGTCAGAAAGGTACCATTTTAACATCCATACGCTCATTTAGATCCATAATTTCTTTTGAAGAAAACTCAGTGTGCTGGCACCTAAAAGCAAAAAACTCTAAGTAGCTCTAGCGAATTATTAGACAGCTTGTCAAATTCACCGGCTCGACGCAAATCACGAGTCGAAGTACCTCACAGCCCCACCAACTTGCGGCCCCATGTTGGTCAAATAAAAGAGCCTCTCCATCCATCCAACCTGGATTACAAAATGACTTCGACGTCATCTGGTGAATCCAGCGCCACTCAGGCGCCACTGTTTACCATCAACCGTGGGTGAGTACATCAGGCACCACCTTTTCCATTATTTCCTGTATTTTTGCTGTTACTAACTTTTCAACGCTTTTCCAAGGCCAGGCACTACAAAAAAATACACTTCCGTGATGATACGTGTTTGTCACAGTAGGTCGGGTTTTTTGTCATGCATGTACATCCATGACAAATTTATGACACAATCAAGATAGTCATACATGTGCTGTCGTAGAAGTGTTCCATGACATTACCAAAATTATCATCATGGAAGTGTCCACTTCCATGACGATAAATCGCGTGTCATAGAAGTGCTTTCGTCAAGGGTGACCGACACATGGCATCCACCGTAATGGAACGCCGTTAAGCTATCGGGTCGGGTTTTGGATCCGATAACCCGTTAACAGCCCCGACCAATGGGAAATTTCCACGTGTAAAATTCTTATTGGCCGGACGAAACACGTGTCAGCTCGTCAGTGGGTCAGATAGGCGCCTATGATATGTCGACACGTGCCACGGCCCACCACTGGCCCATTTAGCTTACAAAGTCGGCCCGTTGACTTGGTCAAAAGTTAACGGGCTGGCCCATGAAAAGCCTGTTAATGGTCTCTTCGCAAATAGCCCATTTTACGGCCCGTTAGGCACTAAAGGAAATCGGCCCAACAATGTCATGTGGCCCGTCGAATATAACACCAGCCCATTTCACTTTCGGCCCATGTATGGCCCACGACATCTTTCGGCCCATATGAGGCCTTCGTATCTTTCGGCCCTTTACAGGCCCACAGTGACTCTAGCCCATTATGAACAGTAATTTTCTTTGTACCCGTTAAAGGCCCGTGATTTACGTGGGCCATTTCCAGCCCGTGTTAGCTTTTGGCCTATTGACGGCCCATACGTTCTTGGGCTCCTTTTCGGCCCTCGATTACTTCCGGCCTGTTACTGGCCTGTTCCCCTAATGGGCCAAATTCGGCCCATGGCAAGAGTCGGCCCGTTACTGGCATGTTCCCCAAATGGGCCAAATTCGGGCCATGGCAAGAGTCGGCCCGTTACTGGCCTGTTACCCTAATGGGCCAAATTCGGCCCATGGCAAGAGTCGGCCCATTTCTGGCCAGCCCATCCTATATTCTGGCCCATTAACGACCCGTTATGCCTGTGACAGAATTAAGCTTTTGCAGTCCTACGGCCTGTTAACGGCGCGTTAACATGCTGGGCCGATACCAATTACGCCCGATTACGGCCCATGTAGACCCATTTATCCGACGGCCCTAGGCCCATTTATCGACGTCCCGAGGCCCACCGGTTACAGGCCCATTTATCGACGGCCCGTAGGAGACCCATGGATCCTACGGCCCGTATATGGCCCATGGGTAGTTGCGGCCACTAGCAAACCAGGGAAAAAGAAGACTAGGAAATAAATAAGGCCCAAACTAAAGCTAGGCTATTAAGGCGATTGCACAGATTACATCCACTCGGCATCAAAGATCGCCACCAGTGCAAATATAGGGAACACACTACACTATACAAAAATGGCTTGCTGTTTTCTTCAGCCGGTGGCTGCATGTTAAGAATAAATTTTGTATCGCACCAAAACAAATTACAACTATATAACAAAAGGAAGGTTGGCATAAAACTTAACGGTCTAGCAGATAAATGCACCACCAGAAGTTCAGAAGCTCGGTTCATTTGACCTGACTGTTATGTTTTCATGTTGTATTGTCCGATGGAACACCATAACCCTCGCCTTCATTTTCCCTAGGCTCCTGAACAACATAGCAAATGTCTGATAGTCTAGTTTCAAAACCATGCATATCTTGACGACATTGAGCAATATTTCTCCTTGTTTCACAAAGGGCCTTTGTTAGGGAATGGACTTGTGTCTGGAGAGCAGATACAATATTGCTTTGAGCTTGCATATCTTGATCATGAGGCAGTTTGGACGATATTGCCGTAACAACCAATCCAGTATTACGCAGGAACGTGCTTTTGGCACTGTTAGTGGACAGGTACTGACCCACTGCAGCAAGAGCTGACATTGCGGTTATATTTGCCTCGCCACCTTCAGAAGGTGGCGGTTCCACCATTTTTTCCATAGCTCGCTGAAAAGTTGAGGTTTTACATTAGTAGTACCAGAACATAAGATATTAAGGAGGCAGCAAAACCAAACAAAATAGCTTTGGTCTATATACAAAACTTATTCTGGTGAACCCATGTAAAATATTAGTTGTATTTTAAAGTACATAATAAAACCAGGTTCCAAAGATATGACCATGTACCATCGCTAATGTATTGTCTATTTCTTCACATTGTATTGAGGGCTAAGGATAATGAGACGAAGTTTATAATACGGTAAGCATAGTATGACATCATTCATATCACAAAACAACTGAGAACAGACAAATAGGCAATTGTAACATTGTGTGGGCAAGTCCAGCACAGAACTAGATTACGGGTCAAGATCAAAGGAACATCACTCCTCCCTTTTAAACCTTGTAAGGTGCAATGATACGCTAAGACAATTGTGTATAAAATTGAAAAGAGTAATAGACATTGGCTGCAAACCATGCAGTTCAAGGCACAAGTCAGAGTAAGTAGTAGTTAAAAGGCATGAGGATTAAGGACTTACAACAGCGGCTTTGACTGGTGTAGTCATGCCCTTCTTCTTGCTGGTGTGACAGTCCTTGAAGATTTCCACAGCATTTGGTTCAGGTACTTTTTGGTCCTTGCGGGCTTTCCTCTGCATTTCGAACAAGTCAATATAGATCTGATAATATGGTACAGCGAAAAGAGTGAAATAGCAGCTAATTACAAGAGCCTCGCAGTGTGCAATATAGCTACGAGATCCTATCGTCTGTTGGAATTTCACTTTCGTATGGTTGTCCTTGTTCTTTGAATAGATCACATACAAGAAGATAGATTTGTGTGGCACATGCGTCAATAGGACTTCAACATGTGATCTGATCACATATATATAATGTACCTGATACTTCGGATCAGACCAGTGTTTAACAAGGCCCCTCCAGTCTTCATCCGATATATTTTCCACTGGAGATGTTTGGGAAAGTTCACTGTTAGCCTTGCCTTCAAAGTGAGTTTTCCTCAAGTTATGCCGATACTATCGCAGAGCAGACTTGAAAACATGGGTGCAAGCTTGTCTGGTTGCATCATCTTGGCTATCCAACTTGAACCTCATCTGTTGAAAATTATGGGAGTCTCATTATCAGCAACCTAGAAAGTATGGGACAGAGGAAGACGATATTACTAGTTTCCATACATAACCATACTTACAGATAAATGGTCAAGGAAGGTGTTGAAATGGGTTTCGTCTTTGTCATTCCTGTACTGAATCCATGTTGGGAGGATACGTACATGACACCTAACGGCAACCGCTGCCTCTGATACTAACTTGGCTGACTCTGTAGCATCACGTGGCCTTTTTAAACCTCCCTGAAAACGGATCTCCATTCTTCCTCCTCTAGATTTAGTTAACCTATCGAGCATTATCCCTGATGTTTGTTTCCTCTTGCGCCTAGGTGCTAGTCCAACAACAAACATAGGAAGTGTTAGTGTACATCAAACTGTGAGACTACATATAAAGAAGCATGCAACTGTAACTTGACTCTAGCAACTACCTTCTTGCTGTTGAAGCTCACAAGGTTCATCTGATATTGCCAACTTGTCTTGTGTCAAGAGTGCTTGGGAAGTAGTGTCAGGTGGCAAGGGAGCTTGGGAACGTGCTGCTAGCTTAGTTAACGCACGAGTATGTCGTGCAGCTGGTAGTACTATGGTAGGTGTTGCAAGAACTAGGGTTGTCTCTGCTTGTTTGGTGGCAGCTATTTGTTTCTGTTTGGCTTTTTTTTGCAGTTCGTGTAGCATGGGATGCCGTGTTTGTAGAATTTTCCGCTGGACTTTCACCTTCTATTGCACCATCAATACCAGCAGAATCTGCAGGATTCATCCGCTTCTCATTCCCTGCCATTCTCTGTTTCTTCCTCTTTCTCTGTGCCATGTTAAGTCAAGCCGACAAGAAAAACGAATAAAATTTAGTTCTTCAGAACAAATTGATGCGTGATGCAGACGAATAAAACTTTGATGTTAGACAACCACATGATAGGAGAATGTAATATGTATGAAAAACGGGACGGGAGAGATAACCAGAACTATGATGTGTAAACTAAGAAGAAGACATTTCACCAAATTAGAAGCAATGAAATGGAAGGTAGACACCATATGAAAGATGCTACAAATATCGCTCTGCCAAGTAAACAGTGTCTCAGCATAAATGGCGTTTAAACAAATGTGAAGCAGTACAAGAAATAAATCATATGCAAGATGCAAACAACATCACACTACCATGTTAGAGGTCTCTCTTCATTAGTGCCATTGCATATTCACAGCATTACATATTCACAGCTTATGATGTGTAAACTAAGGAGAAGGCATTTCAACAAATTAGAAGCAATGAAAGCTAGACACCATATGAAAGATGCAAATAATATCACTCTACCAAGTTAAAACTGTCTCGTCATAAGTGCCATTTCAACAAATTAGTAGTACAAGCTAGAAAAGAATGTGAGATGTAACCTATATCACACTCCGAAGTCAAACGTGTCTTATGATAAGTGATTGTTGCAGGTTACACAATAGTAGTAATTTGATGTAAGAACATGGTGTGATAGACAGATATTATATGTTCTAGAAACAGGAACACGTGTCTTATTCAAGTATAATGTGTAAAGTAAGCAGATGGAATTCAACAAAATTAGAAGCAATACAAGCTAGACATCACACATAACATGCAACCACATATAACAGTGCCAAGTTAGAGGGAGCACCAGTGATGCTGCACTAGGGGAGACGTGCTCATCATAAACATAGCTTTGTTGAGTGTCTATGCATGTGTTGTCTTGGAAATCATCTTGGGGGTGTGGAGGAGTAGAAACTGTAGAGGCCCTCCGTTTGGAAGGAGCACCCTTATCCGCTGCCTTGCTAACTTCCTTCCGCTTTATTGATTTTGAATTGTCAAGTAAAACTGACAAGAAAAAGCAATAAAATTCTCTCTTCAAAACTCATTCATGCATGATACTAACAATCACTACTTTGATGTAAGGCAAACACATGATACCAGGATGGAATATGTACGAAAAACAGGACGGCATGGCATGTTCACAACTGTTTGTGTAAACTAAGCAGAAACCATTCCAGCAAATAAGAAGCAATGCAAGCTAGACACCACATGAAAGATGGAACCAATATGACTGCCAAGTTAAAAGCATCCCATCATAAATGGAATTTCAACAAATTAGAAGCAGCGCATGCTATAAATCATACGAAGATGCAACTAATATCGCACTACATACAATGTTGAGGATATCGCTTATCGTTATCGTCCCGGTCAGCTAGGGATTAGAGATTAATCGGAGATCGGTCGATTAATTGATTTTATTGGTCGACTATTAATCGGATTTTTTTTGGCAAATCTCAGGTTCCCAACACTAAAATACTATTCAACACCAAAACAATATTTGATAGAAGTGTTACCTTGATTTCTAGCCTTTGAATCCTTGTATAATGACAAAAATTAGGACACCAATACATATTGCGTAACAAGGTCCACAAAACATAAATAAACATAGTTTTTGCAAACATAGTGCTATGAATAGGTCTGATTTATCAGTAGATTCTCGATAAATCGCTTGTCAGAGCGATAAATCGGTCCAAAAGATAAATGGTGAAGATAAGGCATAATCTTATCGGTCACCCCCCGATTAGCGATAAATTGGAAGATTAATCGCTGAATCGGAAGATTTCTTAAACAGTGACTGCATATACTAAAGGTGTCTCGTCATATTGATTGATGCAGGATACAAAAAAAATAGTAGTTTTATGTAAGGATATGCTTAATAGACAGATGTACTATGTACTAAATACAGGAAGGCATGTCACATAACAGGTATAATGTCACATTTACAGGAGTATAAGCTAAGCAGACTAGCACATGCACTCTAACCAGATTGGAAGAATTACAATCTAGACACCATATGCAACATGCAACCACATATTACGCTGCCAAGTTAGAGCAAGCACCTGCAATGCTAGTGTAGGGGAAATGCTGTAATCAACTACAGAGCTACGTTCACTATCTTCATCTAGCATTTCTGTTTCTTGAGAATCATGTCGGGAGGCTGATGCTGCATTCTTTAAATGAGGAGTAGTCCCCTTACCTGCCTGCCTCGTCATAAGTGATTGATGAGGTATACACAAGAACATTAGTTTGATGTAAGAACATGGTTAATACACAGATGTACTAGTATGTAACAAAAACAGAAAGGCATGTCATATTCAAAGGTATAATGTGTAAGCTAAGCAGATGCAATTTAACCAAATTGGAAGCAATACAAGCTAGACATCCGGCTGGAGTGGTGAACATGATCATCTAGGACCTGAGAGCCTGGTGGGAGGCGGGCTGCTTCGCCACCATCGCGGCTATTTGTCTTCTGGTGCTCACGGGATGGTGGTTCATGTAAAAAATATCTTTCCTTATCTTAATAAAGACCGACTTCGGCCTTTCGAATACAAGCTAGACACCAACATGCAACCACATATGACACCGCGAAGTTAAAGCAAGCACCTGGGATGGTGGTTCATTGCGAGCAAGGTCATCAACTACAGAGCTATGTTTAGCGTCTCCATCTACTGACATTGCACCCTTTATAGCGTTGTAACGTGTCTTGCCTACACGTATACCAAGCTGGAGCGACTTCTCTCTTTTCTTTGCTGCTTCTCTTTCGGCAGGAGAGTCTGAAATACCCTTGCATAAAAACACAATAGTGAGAGTATGGGTGAAGTGTGTGCAGAACTAGTGCACTGTAAAAGTAGCAGATAGCAGGTGGCTTAAAAATAAATGACAGGAGACATATGATAGCTCTACAACATTGCATGGCAAACAAAATTAGATTCTACTCCGTATGATTTTGTAATATATGAGCACAGGAAATGCAGGTACTCCTCCAGCACACCACCACATGTGGTCATATCTAAGATAACAGTTGACTGAAAATAAATAGGTCAGTCGATTTTTTTAATGAACCGTCCGATCTATAAGGAACGGGCAGATGGCCTTCGTCTACCTCCTGCCAGTCACTGTTGACGATCTTTCACGAACCGCCAGCGACCACCAGCCCAGACCCGTGCCTCCGCCGCTCCGCCCTCCCATCGACCTCACACCACCGCCGTGCTTGGCAGCGCCCCCAAGCCATCCCTTTAATCCCGGCCGACCTCCAGATCGGGCGCTAGTAGCTCTAGGCCGCAGACGCCCCTAAGATAAACACCAAGGCGCTGCTTCCCCGGCGTAATAGTCGTACTAGCGCCTGTTACGCCAGGGAATGCTTCCGTTAATTGGGAATCAACTGGCCAAAAATTGAAATTCAGGGGGGCGACGGACCTCTAGCTAATGTGAAATAGTATATGAGGAGAAACCTTGTGCATCGCGAGTTACTAGGAACATCTAGTATTAAGAAGAAGCGGTCAACTAGTGTCTTCTGTGGGATGAATACCGTGCAAGCAAAGACGTAAGATTGCACAAATAAGGGAAGAGGAGTACCTTCTTCGGTTGCCGGTGTGGTCACCTCCACATGTCGCGCCAATCTTCTTGTTTTTACCGGGGAAACCGATGTTCTAGAGGGTGCAGGCTTGGACGAACCCATGGCCAAATTGTTGACTGTGTTGCCGTGGCTGTATGTCGGCGGAGGGGAAGCATATCTGAGGCGGCGAAGGATGGCGTAGCAGGAAAAGCTCCGGTGCGGTGGAGGGTGGCGAAGTTGGAGCGGCAGCGGTGAGGCGCAGGACGACATGGTTGAACTGGCTCAGGTACGGACGGCTCGGCCTCGGCTTCAACTACTAGCCGTGGAGGGTGTTGCGGTTGAGGTTGCAGTGGATGACAACATCGGGGTATCGGCTCTGGCGTGATGGTGGAGGGCGGCGGTTGATGGGTGGGATGGGGTGGCGGATAGAGGATGCCGGGGTTTCGCGGCTGGTGGAGAGGTAGTTTTGGCGCCCACGGAGTATGAATGGGGAATCGGACGGGTGGGGGGAACCATGTTTCGGTCTGGGACGCGCTTGTTTTTGGCTTTTTTGAACAGAAGATGGGGCACGCTTGTTTGAAATTTGGGGAAAGTACAAACTTTGCCCCCCTCTTAAATTTTGGACCTACTGTGGGTCGGGGGTAGGATGGTATTCCCAGGTGTCCCAAATAGTGGGCGGGAGCAATTTCGGCCGCGCGCATGTGTGCTTAGGCGGCCATTGTGTATGAATGTTTTTCGGAGGCGGTTGCATGGCGTCTAGATGAAGGTACAAACCTACCCCGGTTAGACCTTTGGACGTCGGGCCAGTAGGTTTCACAGGTCAGAGTTATTAGAAAAGTAATTTCCTTGTACTACCAAACATTGGTCTCATGCAGTTTCGGGCGAGTAGAGGCTCTTTTGTCGCTTCGTTCGAAATTTTGAAACACAAGCATTCACATTTAGAGTACTCTTGAACTATGAGGATTGACCTAAATAGACAACGTTATATTTGACCTTGTATGTTTGAAAACCTCATTAAATTATCCGCTTCCTTTTGAATTTTGACACTTGAAAATCCTATAACTACGATTATTTTGGAATAGAGGAGCTAAATTTGAATCTATTTTGTACACGACTACATATGCTATTATGTACAAAATCAGAGCAAAGATTGGTACCCCCATAGTTTAGGTATGGTTTACAAATGCCATGATATCAAATTCAAATAATTGAATGGACTTCATGTTGAATTTGATTTTTTTAAACCACCTTAGGTTGAATTCAAATGTATACTAGTTCATAGGTAGCTATTTATAAATTTCCATTGTGTAACTTTCGTATGTATAATGTGCTTTACACACACAACATGAACTATACTCACGTTTATATTCGATTGCTAAAGCGATGCATTGTCTGGAGTTCAAAATACTAACTATGTGGATCAATTGTGTCGAATAATAACATAGACATGCTCAAATTCGATAGAATCTAGATGTTTGATGGATCAATGACCGCTCCTTACGCGAATTGCAAATATCATGATCCCATCCTAATATTTGGATACAATTTATATCTTTAATCAATGTGTAGGGAAGTCTTTTACGTGTAGTTTCACTCTCCATCGGTGGTCTCTCACACATGCTCACACACTCTCTCCCGAGGTGTCTTTCTCGCACACATTCTCTAGATATAACCCTCCCTCCCTCTCGTAACCATTTACAACTGTTTTCACTAACCTTTATCACAAGCACTCTTCATCTCGCAAACATACACACGCACAATCCTCATCGACCCTTTCTATATACATGGACCTGCCTATGTGTCTCATGTACGCACATTATCTTTATGCCTGTCTCTCACGCATTATCTCACACCTCTCTTCCTAATCGACGAGTATGATTCTAGCAGAGCATTCTGTAGGATGCCCCTTAAAGTTAGGTTGGATGAATAGTAATATCAGAGATAAAGGGGTTACCTTAGTCTGAGAACCTAGGGTTACAAATCCTAGCCGGCTTTGTCAGTGGACACAGAGTCCTTCACAATTCGGCTATCTTTGTCTTGTACGACTAGTCATCCATGGGTCTTCCTAAATGTGTCATGGGCCGACCAATGTGGCGCAGGACGGAACCGAACAAAGGGCCTCACCTCGACCCACCGGACCTCACACAGTGACACACCCTCTGCCCCCACGTCTCATAATCTTCTCACACCCACACATACCAACACAAACACCACACACACAGAAAAATTCTCCTGGTGCCTCTATTCCCTCCCCCCTTGCATATACACACTCAAGGGAATGGAATCTCTTGTCGTGACGTCATATTCATCACTCTCTCTCTAGACCACCCCCATTTCTCGTGCTATCTCCCCCCCCCCCGTCGGCCCCTCTATCCATGCCTCTCTCGAATACGTAATACACACACATACCTCTCTAGCCCCCGCCAAATGCATCAACTACACATTCACACATGTTACATCACGTACCCCATTGATCTAAAAAGCCCTCTCTTCACGTTTATTTCGCATACAACATTCCTTTTGAATAAAGTGTGGCCAAAAAATTATTTTAGAGTTTCTACATATATACAACATTACAAAGTTATATGGAGGAGTACGAACGCTAATTTGCATTGCATTGTGCCCACAATGATATTTATTCTGCACTGTGAATTTGTATATTTTTATACTACTCATATACAAAGTTAGTCATAATAAACAGAAACGAAGAGCATCTCTCTCTCCATCGCATACCCCCCTGTATGCCCCTTTCACGTATGCACACAAAACTATCTCCATGTCCTCTAAAAGTAGGCCCCCAGAAAATTCATGCGTGTTTCATCTTTCTCTCGCGATATATGCAATCACGATCATTGTATTTGAAGTGAAAGCATGATACATACATTGGACTTCATAATCCACTCATTACGGTCACCGTTTACGTTTAGTGGTTATTATACAGTCACGGGCTCACCATACAACTTTGTATTTGCTCATGACATGACTAGTTGACCAGTTGAACGCTCCACGTGGCACCTGATCTAGTGTTGCATCACATTATCTCACTAACATCATGCCCACCTGTCGACTTGTATCTACTCTACATCTACACTATTATAAAATACATAAAATACACTCTTATAAAAAACAGAGTTGGTGATGATGGTGTGCCTGCCATCTTGCAATATAGGCCGTCCGATTTATATCTGACGGATAGGAAAGAAACTATGGCAGTTTTGCAAAAAGGTACCCACACACCTCTCCACATTTGCAAATAAGGTCTTCCCTCGTTCATCCTTTTCTCTCACAAGATAAACAAGTCATACAAATGCATCTTGATGTTACGTGCAACGCACAGGCATCTTGCTAGTAGGAATGAAAACAAACGACAAAAAAATATTTTGATGGTGGTGCGAAGTCATGACCGCGAGCACAGCTGACAAGGTGGCCTTGTATTGGTATTCTGAGCCGTCTGTTTTAACACACAGGAGCTGGTGTGGTGATTATACACACACGTACGCATGCACACGAACTCCATCCACGCAACACTCACACAAACACATGCACCCACGCACGCACGCAACACTCACACGTACACACGCAGCCATGCATGCACGCAACACTCACACGCACACACGCACGCATGCATGCACACACCAGTACACCACACGACCAACACACACTCTCACGCTCAAGTGCTCAACCTACACGTGCATGCGCACACATCAGACCCTGACAGACACATACACAACCAGGTGATTCCCGCGCACGGGTTGGAGCCTTGTCGCGCCTGCGTAAATTTGTGTTTATCTAACCTTTTCCCTATGCGAACTGACAGGTGGGACCCACAAGGAACATGGTCAATTTAACTAGTCAACAGGCGCCACGCAGACTATTTGGCCGGTCAACAGAGTGCAATCCGATGCTGAACTATGAGCAAGTGACCGGATAATCACCGCAAAACCTATATAGTGACCGTAATCAGCTTATTCTGAAGTTCGGTGACCATACTACGCTTTTCTCTCTGTAGGCCCTCCAAGACTACATCTCTACACGTTCTCGCATGTTACATCTAACAACTATGCAATATAGCACTACTACTACACTCTAACACAATAAATCATATGTGTTTTTAGTTTTACTAGATATCATATTGTTACTTATAATTATTCAGTTGGCATACATTAAAATTGCCTTTAAAATGTATGGCTAGTATCATCTACCGCGCGGGAAAAATCCTGCCCTTTCCTATTTAATCGGGTTTGTATCGATGGATCGTGCGAAACAGCAAAACTATAGTACTATACAGTACAAGTGACAGTTCACTGGGCCGTCGTGCCGTCTACTCCTCCGTCGTAAGAGTGGAGCGCTTGCTTTCATAAATCTTCTAGTCCCTTTTGCCGACATGTGGGACATCAAGCTACCGGGTCCACGTGCCATACCGGAATACAGTGCAGAGCAGCCGGGGTGAAGCACCCAAGTCATGGCGCCGGCGTAGTAATGAGCAATGAGGCGTCAAATCACAAAGCTGCACCTTTCCCGCAGTTAAGTTGGAGGGACGAAGTAATAATGCTAAAAAAAGAAGTTGGAGGGACGAAGCAACCATCATTTCACTCGTTGCTGAATCCGCTTCTCCCTCATCTTCTTCAACTTAACCACGTGTTGCTTCTGCCGTTGTTCTGCCTCAGAGAATGGTTAATAGTATAGCCAACTGCTGGCTATAAGCCATTGCCATGTCATCTATAGCCCATCTTATAGCCAATATGTACAATAGTTGATTAGAAAAGTGTACTACTTTTTTATTATATGGCCCACCTTTCACTCACACAAAGTGCCTAGGAGCACGTGCTAGAGCTGGCTCTTCACCAAGAGCCCGCTTACCTTCTCTCTCTTCTTCTCTTTCCTCCAACTAAGCAAGAATATACTAGTTTATTTCTTATAGCCAGCTCACTCAGCTCTATTGTACTTGCTCTCATGTGGGACGCGGATCAGCTTGGTTGCTTCTCCCTCATCTTCTTCAACTTAACCACGTGTTGCTTCTGCCATTGTTCTACCTCATGTGGGACACGGATCAGCTTGGTAAAGCACTGACACGTGGGACCGCATGTTAGCAAACCGCCAGGACAACGTCCTCCGAAAATAAGAAACCTCCCCCGCCATCCGCGCGGCAAAATCACCTCCTTTTTACTAATCTTTGATTTTATAATTTTTAGATCAATATAATTGAGATTTGTATAGATAGCACACAGGAGCAAAACCAAGTGGTACAGTTAAGGGCATCCACAATGTGTAGCCAAATGTGAAAATAGCTTTTGGCATCGTGGGAACCATTGTGGACGGCGTTGCCAAAGCCAAAAAGATGGAACCGAAGCTCCTTGATTGATTGATTGAAGGAATAGAAAAATGCAACGTCTCTCCTCTTTCTCCCATGCTTGGACGCATGTAGGAGTAGTACAGTATAGAGCATAGAGTCTACTCCCCTGTCCCTTCTATCACAAATCACAAAGCAGTGAGGCATCAAATCACAAAGCACGGACGAAGCAACTATCATTTCACTCTTCGCTGACTCCGCTTCTCCATCATCTTCTTCGAGAAACCATCTCACCGCACTAGTACTCCTAGTAGTAGTACTAGTAAAGGACTTCCTGGATGCAAATAAGGCGGTTGTCTCGGCTTGCAGGCGGCACTTGTGAACGACTTACCGTGGTCTCCCTCAATGGTGTTCTCCGTCGAACGCACTTCGCCAAACCACAAAAAAAAAGTCGTCGACGTCACTGCAATGGGCAAGGAATTCAAATATAGTTACTACCTCCATTTTTTTGTACACAAGGCCAGTATATCAAAATTACAATTTGCAAAGGGCCATCACACTAATCGAGGCAAAATTGATGGGGTTAGCAACCAAGGACATTAATATCCCCTGCATGCATGCGGAAGTGAGAAGGTTCGTTTGCATGGCGCTGCATTAATCAAGCGATGAGGAGTGAGATGGTTAGCTCTTTGGTCTTTTGAGAAAAAAATGCATTAATTGACATGTGAAACGAGGATTTGTATCGAAGGAAAACCTCGCCTTTATTTTTTAACACTAGTACTCCTAGTACGTACTGCCTCCGTCCTGGTTTATAGGTCCTTTTTATAGTTTGTGCCAAATTTTGACTAAAGATTTAACTAACAAAATGTTAATGCATGTCAAGAAAAACTATCTCATTGGATTCGTATTTGAACATAGTTTTGAAAAATATAATGTTTGGTGACATGCGTGAACATTTTCTTAGTTTAATCTATGGTCAAAATTTGGCACGAAATACAATGGGGACCAATAAACCCGGACAGAGGTAGTACGTACTTATCCTGTTTGCGTCTAGGCCTTGCATTGCCAAACTTCGCCACACATTTTTTCCAAGCTTGCCTAAAGTTTTCAAAATGAGAAGGAGGTACACTTGCGCACGGCTGTCGCGGTCGCACCGCACCCTCACACGGTCGCTCCTGCACGCCGCGGACGCACCGCACCCTCACACTTCGCTCCTGCACGCCGCAAACCCAACCAAGGGAACGCACCCTCACTGACACGTGCTGTCGCATGTGAACAAACCAAACTCAGCCATCCTATCGCTGACACATAATTTTCGTTCATAGAGTATGTTTATCCAACCGGAGTATCCGTACGGCCCGTGCGGTGGTCTGTTGGGGAAGAAGAAGAGGTGAAGAAGAAGGAAAGAAGGGTTAGGAGACGTAGGATATTCATCCAACCGCCTGAAATGGTAGACTCAGGCGACTTGCATAACAAATAGTATGTTTTTACACAGCAAAAGATCCATAATAATAAATACAACAACATAAAGAAAAACTATCACTGCTCGTGAAAAGAGACGGCCTCGTCGTCTTTGGCTGCCGGCGCGAACCAGCCGTCGCTGCCGACGTGTGTCTCCGCACCGTGGTTGTCCTCGGCCTCCAGTTACTCGTTCAAGCGGAGCGTGCGGCCACTCTGCACGGACGAGAGCACAGCCCGGTTCAAGTCGAGGACATCCGGTTCCGCCTGCAGGAGGGCCTCGATGGCAGCAGCATCCGTGCGCTCCGCGTTGAGTCGAGCCTCCGCCACCCGGTTCTAGTCCAGGACTTCCGGTTCCGCCTGCAGGAGGGCGTCGATGAGAGCGGCATCCGCGCGCTCCGCATCGAGTCGAGCCTCCGCCGCCTGGTTCAAGTCCAGGACTTCCGGTTCCGCCGGCAGGAGGGCGTCGATGAGAGCGGCATCCGCGCGCTCCGCGTCGAGTCGAGCCTCCGCCGCTCGGTTCAAGTCCAGGACTTTCGGTTCTGCCCGCAGGAGGGCATCGATGAGAGCGGCATCCACGCCCTCTGCGTCGAGTCGAGCCTCTGCTGCCCGGTTCATGTCCAGGACGTCCGGTTCTGCCTCAGGAGGGCCTCGATGGCAGCGGCATCCGTGCGCTCCGCCTCAAGTTGAGCCTCCGCCGCCCGGTTCACATCCACGATATCCGGTTCCGCCTGCAGGAGAGCCTCGATGGCAGCGGCATGCGCGCGCTCCGTGTCAAGTTGAGCCTCTGCCTCCCGGTCCTCCTTTAGTATCGCCATGTTGAACCGGTGGTCTGCCTGCACCATGGGGGACTCGGACGCCGGCACGAAGTCGACGTCCATCGTCTCATACCCATTGGGAGCCATCTGCGCCATGATCTCCGTAGTGAACATTGGATCGGCTTCCTCCTCCTCGTAGCTTGGCTCCAGAGAACTCGGGGATTGGCCCGCCGCAAAGCGAGCTTGGGAACGGAGGTCTATGGCGCCGACCGCCGCCGTGATTTCTGCGCGGCGCTCCGGCGTCAGCATCTTGTAGTAAGTGATCTTCCGGCGCACCATGGCTTTCTAGCGAACTAGGGAACGCTTGACGCGGGCTAGGGGATCGAAAGGTGGGGGAATGGGCTGGAGATTTGGTGTGGTTTTAGGGCAGTGGCTGGCGTAGGCCGAGCAGCGAAGGTTCTGGTGTGAATAGTGGTTCCGGTGACAACCGGTCAATCGGTTTTGACTGTACATTGCTCTTGTCGGGTTCGCCTTGCAGCCCGGCATGCTGGACCCTCCACGTCGCTCACCGAATGGAAGGCGCTTCGTCTTGCGTTTTCGCTCGCTTGTGGGACCGCAGTTGAGAGCAAACCGACGTCCCTCCCCCTCCCCCGCCTGCGTCATTTATTATACAACTACTCTCTCTATTTTATGCGGAGTAAATAAGAATAGAGGGAGTATACTACGGATGAGGATCCCCTGACGTGGCCGAACCCATTGAGTAACTGACATGTGGGGCCTAGCAAGCATGGGGTCTGCCAGTAAGTGACCGAAAGGGAGGGTAAGGCAGGGATACCTACGTCAGAGGATCCACTTCCACTATACTACTTTGACCAAATGTTAGAGTAATAATATATGACATGCAACTTACACAAATGTTAGAGTAATAATATATGACATGCAACTTACACAAAGCATACAGGGTCTAATGCGTTTTTCGAGGCTAACTTTGACCAAATGTTAGAGTAATAATATATGACATGCAACTTACACAAAGCATATGGTCAATTTCGTATGTGAAAGGAGTTTCCAATGATATAATTTTCACATTATACATCTCATGTACTCCCTCCATCTAGGTGTGTGAGTCATCTTACGAAAACCAAATAATCCCAAAACACGTAGGCGAGGTGCATTAACTTCTACCTCGTTTCTTGTTTATTGACATATGAACCAATAAGAGATGAGGGTGTGCATGCTTTTAATGACCTGAAACTATCAAACATGACATGCAGTGGTTAGTTCATTGCATGCAATACTATTAATTAGCAAATAAACATTAATGTCTCTCGTTTTCCCCTCCTCCTTGGTCATGGTGCACAGCCTAAGATGACTTACTCACCTATGTGAAAGGAGTACTATTAATCTTGTCAATAGTCAAATTGGAAACCATCTCGAGTACAAATCTAGGAGTACGTACGAATCTAACAATATTGATTGGGCGTTGTTGAATGTTGATACCTTTTTATCATAGTAGAGATACTTTGACTACACATAAAACTTATATGTAAGGTAGAAAGGATAGGAGGGAGTATATTGTACGTTCAAAAACGAAACGAACATTGAATACCCTTTATATATGATTTGCGGATGCTATGATCACCGGTTCAAAATTTTGAATCCGCCTTAGGTATCACGTGCCCCCACTCGTTCCCTCTCGATTTCATCTCGGGGTCCGGAGATCTATTGAAAGAGGACTAGGGTGGGTACATGCGAATGATACTCGGCGGAATGTTCAAATGAGGCATGCGGGAGGATGGACTCGACTGGAGGGCGACATGATCGATGGAGAAGAGGGTTGCAGAGGAATGAGAAATAAGCAAATGCCACATGATTACACTTGAACGGCTCAAATAAATAATAAGTTGTCTCGCTTGGCCTACATAGTGAAAGGCCTAATGCGCAACACGGAGCACTGACGCTCGAATATGGCCGGGAAAACAGGGAAACTGACATGTGGGGCACACCCGTCGGGACAACGTAGCGCAGACTAGTCCAATGGAGGAGCTGGCCCACGACCTCCTCGCCACCGACAACCGTTCATGTGGGTCTTTGGGGCCAACAAGGGGGCGCAGCTCCAGCACCGCCTCTAGACACGGCGACCGCGATGAGCGACACGCTCATATCGTCGATAGACACGGTCAGTTTCAGTGTGCCGAGGGTGGCGTTTGTGCTGTGGCACGACCAACGGTATGTTTGGTTTGTGCCCAAGGTTGCCCCATCAAAGCATTGGGTAGCCAAAATTTTGGTTGAGGTATTGGTTGCCCATGATTTGGCCGACATTGGCAAGAAAAATGAACTAGAGTTGGCTAGAGTTCATTGGCATGCCAAAGAAATGGCAACCATCCAAACAACGACCAATCTTTGGGTCATGACCAAAATTTTGGTAAGGAGCACTTTGGCCACAATCCAAACACACCCCAACACCCGGCTCGTCGAGGATGCACGGGGCGCCGCGACGCGTCCGCGGAGTGGTGTAGCGCGGCCAACTGCATCCTTTGGACCTAAGACCATGCCGGGTCGTCTTGCTTTTTGACATGCGGGGATCGCATTTGAGCAAAGGGCATCTCCAACGTTGCCACAACCGCAGCTGACTACCCTGGCACACCAAAGCCCTCGTCCCTCGCGCCGTCGCGCGGTGCGTTCCTAGCCGGCGCCAGCTGCCTGCATTCATGCCGTCTGTTCATATGTCGTCATTAAGAGGCTCGGTGCCCGAGGAACCAATTCCGGTGACTTAATGACGCACCCGGACGCTTGGCCTCACCGGAATGCGCTACTTAAAGCAGCAACGCCCAGCTAACCTCCACACCATAGCGCATCATCCTCCTACCTGACACCACATCCGCCATGACCGCAAGTGTGAACACTCTGTGGGAGAGCTTGTCTTCGGGGATGAAGCTCGAGGTCGCCGCCCTCGCTCAAGTCGCCTCTCACGACGCAATAGCGGCGTAGCCAGACGTGGACGCGACCGCACAAGCGGTGGCCACGCTGGCGGCCGACGATAGGAGCACCGTCAGCCACGCGTCCTACTTGCCGCCGTCCAACATCTGGCACCGCCGAGGTCGGGGACTCCTCCGAGGATGAGTAGGGCATGGGAGGCGGCAGGGCATGGTGTGCCAACTGGCCAGTCCGTATCCCGTGTTCTACTCTTCCTCACGGGAGACCGCACCTTCACTTCACGGGTCTTGAACCCCGCCCCCGTAAATAGATATCGCAGATGGAGGACGTCGGTCGCCGCCGTAGAATAGGTTTAGGGTCTGGTTTCTTTTATTTTTATGTCTTATAAAAGTTCAAAATGTAATGAAAATCTTCCGTGTTTGCATTAATCTCGGCCGGTGTATATGAACTTTCACAATAATATACATTGTAGGAGTACTAGTGCACGGAAGATCAAGATCTTGTGGGAGAAAAGGATGAACGAGGGAAAGCCTTATCTGCAAATGTGGAGAGGAGTGCGGGTAAATTGTCATGGTTTCCTTCCTATCCGTTAGATATAGATTGGAGGGCCTATATTGCAGGATGACAGGCACACCATCATCACCAACTCTGCTTTTCATTAAACCGAGACAAATCTAAAAAACCCAACTAAGCCAACCTCCCAGCATATTGCGCGGGAAAAGACCCGGCCGCGCCATTTTAGTCGGGATTACCGGATTACTAGTAGTAGTATCAATGGATCGCGCGAAGCAACATTTTTTTTGAGGAGGAGAAGCACCTAGTTTAAAATGAAAAAAGGGGGTACACTCACAGGACTCCTGTCGCGGTCGCATTGCACCCCACACACGTTCGGTCCTGCACACGGCTCACGCAAACGGAACGCGCTTCGGCTTGCCTCTTCACTGACACGTGGGACTGCACTTGGAGAAACCGACCATGCGCCAAACTCCCCCCGCCCACCGCGCGAAAATCCTCCCCCCCCCCCACACACAAAAATTCCCCCCAAATTCAATTCAATCGCCCTTCGGCCAAATATTCCCCAAACCCCCTCCCCCCGTCCCCCCTCCACTCCATTCGCTCCGCCAAAGCCGCCCTCCCCGCTGCGCCGATACGTCGGCACCGTGGTTTGTTGAGGGGACGCACGGGGATCCTCTCGCTCCCATAGTACGCTCTCGTAGACTGCCGTCCTCTAGCCGCGCCGCCACCGCTGGCTACGTTCTTGTGGAGGCGCACGGCGGTCAGCGCCGCCACCGCTGGCGATGTTCGTGTGGAGACGCACGGCGGTCAGCTTCTCCCACGGTACGCGCATTCTAGATTGAGTCCCCGTTCGTGTCGATGTAGCGCTGAATGTTAGCTGATAGACGCTGTTAATCTCACTGTTTGCCGAAGTAGTTTACTGTCAATATGCTCTGCTTAAGAAGCTTCCTTGCCCTGTTCTGCACTCAATCTGCTTAGCTGAGATGGCATGCCAAGGCCGATTAGTTGCTAAAATATCCTGCCATATAATTATTATTATGACATAGATTGCCATGGTCTAGTAGCCAATCTGTTAGGTGAAATAGCTCTACACCATTTATACTCGATCTTTGTTGTTGTGATGGCCTTCGATAGTTTGATGGTTGTGTGCTCGGGCTCATTGACTGCTGAAACAGCCTGCCATAATTTAGCACTCAAATCTGTTTGCTGAATTAGCTTTACATATATTTCGTTACTTAGATCTGCTCATCCAAATATCTTGCCATAGATTTAGACATCGACCTAGGTATTTTTTTTCTCGACTTCATAAAAAAGCATATATGTTTTTCCTATAATATCTAGTAGAAGAACTAATTTGTATGTCTAACAGATGGACAGGACTTGGATAACTTTTGCTCGAAGATTCTCCGCTGCATATGTCAAGGGGGTTGAAAACTTCATGAACTTTATCAGATCTGAGTACGGTGGTACGAAATCACTACCCATGTAGCAGTTGTATGAATTCAGTTACAAGACCCCAGTCAACTATGCTAAATCATCTACACTTGTATGGGATGTCGGTCACATATAGTAGGTGGGTTCATCATGGTGAAGCTGTGAACGTCAATGTTATTGACTACGTGGAAGCAGCAGATCACCATCTTGATCTGCCTGATGCTCAGGTGGAAGAGGAGGAGGAGGTGGTGGTGCCGGAGCCAGTGAGTTTGACCAACATTGAAACAATGCTACGAAATGCTCGTGCATTCCGTGAACTTTCACCTGCAGAAGAAAAACGGTGGGCCCGCATGTTGGAACAATGCAACGTTGCTGTCACCCCAGGAAATAAGCTGTCAGTATTCTCAGCTATGGTCACCTTTCTTCAGGTGAAGACATCTGAGCGGATGACCAACAAATCATTCGTGCGATGTTGGCTGCTTTCCGCAAATCTTTCCCAGATGCATCTGAGCTACCACACACCTACAGTAAAATGAAGAATTTCCTTTGTGCAGTTGGAATTGGATATGATATGATCCATGTTTGTAAGAATAATTGTGTTATGTTCCGGAAGGATTATGCCAACTTAAGTGAATGCCCGAAATGCAAATCATCAAGATGGAAAGATGGTGATGCTGTGAAGAGGGTTCCTCATAATGTTCTGAGACATTTTCTAATTACACCAAGATTGCAGAGGTTGTTTCATGATGCTGAAACAAGAGAGGATGTACTGTGGCATTCTAGGAACCAGGAGTACAGAGATTAGAATGTAATGAGCCATCCATCTCATGGTAGTGAGTGGAAAAACTTCAATGATAAACACAAAGAGTTTGCTGCTGACCCAAGAAACATTAGACTTGGCTTAGCTTCAGATGGATTTAACCCATTTGGCCACCAGAGCGCCACATATAGCATGTGGCCAGTGCTTGTTATCCCTTACGACATGCCTCCAAATGTCTGCACCAAATAATCAAACTACATGATGGCCTTGCTCATCCCAGGTCCAAAAGGTCCTGGAAAGGATTTTGATTTGTTCATGGAGCCTCTTGTGGAGGAACTTCAACAGCTATGGAAGGGTGTTCTCACTCGAGACCTATATAGAAGCCCACCAGCTGATTTCTTTCTGCGTGCCGTTGTAATTTGGTGCATCCATGATTATCCGGCTTTGGGCACTATGTCAGGGCGAACGACACATGGTTACAATGCATGTGTTCGCTGTGATAGGAATCCGCTGTCATACGCAATACTTAGCAATCTGTTACATTGGACACCGCCATTTCCTTGCCAAGGACAAGCCGCATCCTAGAAAATACCGAAGACATGTGTTCAATGCAAAGCATGAAAACCGTGATGCGCCAAAGAGGCTCACCGCCGATGAGTTGCAAGTGGAATTAGAGAAGGTCAGGCATATTACACCAGGAAACCATCATGGTAATGGTAGCGGGAAAAGGAAGCGTGGCACAGTAGAAGAGAGATTATTGTTTACCCGTAGGTCCACTTTGTGGGACTTGGAGTATTGGAAAGATTTGGATCTGCGGCATAATCTTGATGTGATGCACATCAAGAAAAATATATGTGATAGCATTATTGGCACACTTCTTAACATTGAAGGCAAGACGAAAGATAGCTTAAAAATCTAGGATTGATTTGACACACCTGGGTATCAGAAAGGATTTGCAGGTGCAAGATGAAGGTAAACCATGGGATATGGCACCAGCTGTGTACGTCTTGGACAAGGTAAAAAGAAAAGAATTCTGCGAGGTCCTGTCACGTGTGAGATTCCCACATGGATTTGCTTCCAACCCTGAAAGGAGAGTCAGTGCAGATGGGAACAAGGTACAAGGGTTGAAAACTCATGACTGCCACGTCCTACTTCAAAGGGTTTTACCTGTTATCCTTAGAGGATTGGGCCGCCCTGACTTATATAGAGCAGTTGCAGAGTTGGGGCAATTCTTCAGGGAACTCTGCAGTAGAAATATCAGGATAGATGCTTTGGAGCATCTTAGAGACAAGATACCAACTATCCTATGCGACCTTGAGAAGATATATCCTCCAGCCTTCTTTGATGTGATGGTGCATTTGGCTGTTCATCTACCTGATGAGGCACTACTTAGCGGTCCAGTACAGTATGGCTGGATGTACCCTATTGAAAGGCGGCTAGGCACTTTCAAGGGCTATGTTAGGAACAGAGCTAGACCCGAGGGTTCCATTGCAGAGGCCTACATTGCTACAGAAGCATTGACATTCTGCTCAAAATACATTAAAACAGCTGATCAGCTTAGCAAAGAGGTGGGTCAAGACAATCCCGGGCTCAATGTTTTCGATTATTCTGTTCGAGTTACAGGGAAGAGTCCACAAGAGGACAAACCTAAAGATTTGGACAAAATGGTTTGGTATGTGTTGAATAACTGTCCTGAGATACTACCTTATATCAAGTAAGTGCAGTACTGCAGCTTATACATCATAATCTACTAAAACTTGCAGCACATTCTTATATATTTAGATGTTTGACGCGATCACTATGTTGTGCAGCATGTACAAAGAGGAGTTGCTGCCGCAAAATCCAAGAAACATTGACAAACTGGTTATGGCAGGATTTGCGAAATGGTTCAAGAACCATGTAAGCTTTTGAAGTGCACTATCAGTTTTTTTAATATATTGAGTACATAAGATGATCAGCTTGTCTATTTTCTAACCATAGGTTAAGAAGATGCGGGAGGATGGGCAGGCAGTTGATGATGCCCTTTACTCACTAGCAATGGGTCCTGATACTCGGGTAAGACATTATGAATCTTGCATTATAGGAGATGTGCGCTACAACACCCTTGCATGAGACAAAGGCAGGAAGACACAAAACAGCGCCATCATGAGCACGGATACATATGACAAAGAGATAACTGAAATATATGCTAACATAACAGACATTGTTCAGTTGTAGTATATCTCCAGTTTCGAGGACCATCGGTGTGTGGTTCTGTTGTGCTGTCGTTGGTATAACATGTTTACCAGGATCACAAAACCTAGAGCTGATGATTATTTCAAATCCATCAATGTCAAGGCGGCGTACCAGACCAACGAGCCTTTTATTTTGGCAAATCAAGCAACACAAATATTTTTCTTGGAAGACACATTTGCACGTAGCAATGACTGGAGAGTATTGCAAAGGTTTGAGCAGTGGAATTCGTTTAATGAAGTTACACAACAAGATGATGCTTACACTGCTCCTGATGTACAAGATAACACAGATGTTCCTGATATCTTTGAGAACCATCACGTCTATGACGCCGGCGAAAAGATTGTCTGTCATGCTGTGGACATACAAGAGTTGATCAAGAAGAAGCCAACGTTCGAGGACGTTGAGGACGAAGAAGAAGATGACACCGTGGGGAATTACGATTCAGACTGATACACATGGCGAAGATGTTGATGCTGCTGCTGTGGATGATGATTACATTGCTTTTGTCATATTTGCCTGTCAGAAGCCATTTTTTTATCTAATATGTGAAATTGTGTTTGCTATGACAACTGAAACCTGATGAACATGTTGTTTAGTATTTTGATGTGAGAACATCACTTGTTATGTATGCTGATTTGTGTTTGGTGATTGTATGACAACTAAAACATGATGACATTGTTGTTTAGTTGTACTCATATTTGGCTGTGAAACTTGAATTTGATGACATAGTTTGCTGTTGGACTGCAATTTGCTCGACGTCTTCGAATGAGAACAAAGCTGACCCGACAGGGCCTCTGCTATCTATTTATTTATATGAGCAAAAGGGGATACCCCCTGATTTCCGTTAATAGAAATCATTAGATGTTCACAACATTATGCCCAGCCTGCTACACAGGTTTCATTCATTACTAGTTTCAGCAAAGTGCTCATGTCGTAGCCACTAAATACATCACGAGTGCTACATACACTGCAAATAAAGAGACAATCATCCTAGACAGCACATCGATTTTGCCCATTATCTTCACAAGCTCTTTCATCTCCTCATTGCTGTCAAGGCCGTTCAGCAGCTGTTGCTTGGCCATGATCAGAGGAACTGCGTCTTTAACCTTCTGCTCTGCATCTTCCTCTTCTGCCGTTCCTTCAGTTACTTGTCCAACACCCCAACCTGCTGGTATTGGGATTCCTCGGCTAACCAAATAATCAGCGTAGTTGCATTCCCCCACATCAGCAACTTCCCAGAAATACAAATCACACGAATCTTCCCTTTTCTGCACGAATCAGATTGGAAGATCATCAACCAAACTGTTAAAAAAATCAGCAACTGAAAGCAGCAGAACAACACTTAAACATATTATCACCCCATGATTCAGGCATTTGTAGAAGACTCGGCTAGGGTTGCGGATTGTGGTTGAGACGCGACGGATGACTCTGCGTGATTTGCAGTAGTGGCACAACACCAACGGCAGCGGGTTGCGATGAGCAATCGGCTGCGGTGCGCATGCCGGCGGGGGTGCGATGAGACCCACAGGCGATGGTACGGGTGGCGACTTGGCGCCTATCTGGTTGTTGCCTGCTAAAGAGCAGGTGGACGAGCAGCCAGCGGAGATAGTTGCTGCCGCCAGAGCTTCTGATGCTAGGCAGAGTAAGTAGAGAAGAGGAGAAGCGAACGTTGGATATGTCAATTTCATTACTTGCAGAGTAGCATAGCACCATATATAGTCATAGTCTAGGTTTGGATTCGAACCAGCTACAGGAGCACGTCTTTCTTTTTTCTAAAACTCGGCAATGTCTCTTTACTAGTACACTAGCTTGTTCTGTACGCCTTCCCAAGTCTTTGATTTTCTTTCCCTTCTTTGCGAGGAAGGAAGGAGGACAAAATTGAGAGTTCCTCGGACTCGAACCCAAGACCTCTCGGTTGAAAACCAATGGTGCTAGTCACTTATGTGCCGAACGTTCCCTGCGAGGAGGACGGCAGACGAACGCATTTTCCTCGCAGTTTTCTTCCTATATATAAAAAAGTATGCTGCTTGGTGTCCGCTTAGTCAAAAAACAATTGTGCCAACCTTGACCGTTCGATTGACACTCAACGTCTGTCGCGTTTCTTCAGTCTCTTCTTCCTCGAGCCGCCAAAGCCAAACCAGTGCTGGCGGGACCGCCTGTTCCTGCCTCCCACGGCTGGCTGTGATCTTCCCCGGCTCCTGTTCGTTCCCGTCCGAGGCCTCACCATCGTCCTCCGCACTCGCCGCGGCACCGCCCTCCGGTGTTGTCAACATGGTCAACAACCGAGAGGAATAAGGAGATGACTGTACATGGTGAGGATGACAGTAGGGACCCAGCAGCGCGCGCATTAATTTTGTTTTTCCGGGATGGAGAAGGGTATCAACTGGGTTGTGCGGGACCCATGGCCCGTCTAGCCTAGGCTTTTATTTCATATGTTTAGCACATGACCAGCCTAGTTTGTTTTTTTCTTTTCTGTAAAATGGCTAGCCAGCTATTTTGTTTTTTGCAGAATAACCAACATATGCCTACTTGCTTTTCTAGGCCCTGCTGGGCCGGAAATCTTTCAAGACGAGGAGGGATGCATTTTGCCCAGAAAATGGGCTATAAGTAATAAGAAATGGGCTATAAATAATAATAAATGGGCTATAAGTAATAATAAATGGGCTGTAAAATGAAAAAATACAGCAAACAGGCAATTAGTTCCCAAATACTGTTTTCTTTCGGATTTTGATATTTTAAATTTCATTGTTTTTGTGCGGGTAAAATTTCATTGAATTTAAATTAAGGTATATTTAGATTTAAAATTAATTTGAATCCGGCTAGAAATTTCGGGCTGTATGCTGTTTGGGACAGATTTGGAGGCTGACTTGTGGGTCTACTAGGTTGACGTGTACTTTGGCTTTGTCAACTTACTCCACAAACGATTCTAGCAGTAGTGACTGTTAGATGTTAATCCAACGGCCATGCTGCTTCTTCAATATCTGATCTTCTTGCTCCAGCCGCCCAAACCAGCTCCGGTGGGACTGCCTGCTCCCGCCTCCCGTGGCCGGCTGTGCTGCCGCACAGGCCACACTGCCCCACCCTACTTCATTGCTGGCCAGGCCATTCCTCTACTCACCCACACCTCCTATTATTTTCCGGCGACGGCAGCCGGACCAGTAAACCCTCGTACTCCCCACCGCGTGGGCAACCATTGCCGAGTCTTCCCCGGCTCCATGTCGTTCCCTTCCTATGCCTCGCCGTCATCCACCACCATGGTGCTCTCGGCGCGGCCTGGTCAACATGGTCAGCAAACGACATCCATCGGTCGTGGACTGTACGCGCAAAATAATGATTCCTCCACCTGACAGCTGGGACCCACTTGAAGGGCCTCTGTATTTCGCGAAAAAAACATTCCCCCCGCTGACATGTCGGACCCACCAGCTATATCTTCGCACGCAAGGAAGTGCCTCCTTATTACGCACAAAAAAATGAATACCCACCCTGCTAGATGGGACCCACCATAGTGGGAGGATGACTTGTGGGCCAACTAAGTTGACGGGAACGGAGGGCTTTGTCAACTTAGTCAATATGAATGATTCTAGCTCCAGTGACCGTACGATGTCCATCCAACGGCCATAGTGCTTCTTCAACCTCTTGTCTTCTTGCTCCAGCTGCCCAAAGCAGCGCCGGTCGTGCCGCGTGCTCATGCCTCTCGTGGCCGGCTGTGATGTCGCAGAGGCCTCACCGCCCCCTACTACTCCCACCGCTGGCCCAGGGTATCCCTCTACTCACCCACACCCCCTGTTATTCTGCGGCGACGGCAGCCTCACGCCGCAACCGAACCAGTGAACCCTCGTACTCCTCTCAGCGCGGGCTACCACTGCTGCGTCTTCCCCGGCTGCGCGTTGTCCCCTTCCTAGGCCTCGCCGTCGTCCAGACCACCGCCCTGGTGCTCTCGGCGCGGCATGGTCAACGTGGTCAATGACCGACTTCCATCGGAAGAGTACTGTACGTGGAGAGGCTGACAGCTGGGTCTAGGCGGCCGCAAGGAAGTGCCTCCTTATTACGCGCAAAGTAAGTATTCCTCCACCTGACAGCAGGGACCCACCGGACGGGCCACCTTATTTTGCAAAAAAACGTTTCCCCCCTGACTGCTGGGACCCACCGGACGGGCCAGCGTATTTTGCGAAAAAAAATGTTCCCCGCGCTGTCAGCTCGAACCCACCGGAAGTGCCTCCTTATTACGCACAAAAAAATGAATACTCCCCTTGCTAGCTGGGACCCACCATGGTGGGAGGCTGACTTGTGGGCCTACTAAGTTGACTAGGACGGAGGCCTTTGTCAACATTAGTCAATATGAACGATTCTAGCTCCAGTGACCGTACGATGTCCATCCAACGGCCATAGTGCTTCTTCAACCTCTGGTCTTCTTGCTCCAGCCGCCCAAAGCAGCGCCGGTCGTGCCGCATGCTCATGCCTCCCGTGGCCGGCTGTGCTGCCGCGGAGGCCTCACCGCCGCCCTACTACTCCCACCGCTGGCCAGGCCCTGCGGCGACGGCAGCCTCACACCGCAGCCGAACCAGTGAACCCTCGTACTCCTCTCCGCGCGGGCTTCCACTGCCGCGTCTTCCCCGGCTCCCCGTCGTCCCCTTCCTAGGCCTCGTCGTCGTCCATCGCCCTAGTGCTCTCGGCGCAGCATGGTCAACGTGGTCAAGGAACGACTTCCATCGGACGTGGACTGTACGTGGAGAGGCTGACAGCTGGGTCCACGGCCGTAGCAAGGAAGTGCCTCCTTATTACGTGGAAAATAATGATTCCTCCACCTGACAGCTGGGACCCACCGGACGGGTGTCGGTGTACTAAAGTAGGGGGGTACCTTAGTACCCCGAACTTGTGCACGGGCAGTCGCGGCAACCCGCGGCAGGGCTTGCCGGGCGTCCACCAAGGTCCTCCGCGGCTACGTTGATGCCATTCAGGGACGGAGTACTCAAGCTAAAGCCCCCGGCAAGAGGAGCTTGCCGGGAAGGCCAAACAAGGCCCGACAAGGAGAGCTCGCCGGGAAGAAAACAAAGGCCCCGGCAAGAGGAGCTTGCCGGGAAGGCCGATCGAGGCACCTCCAGGGGGGGCTTGCCGCGGCGCCCCGCGCGCCCCGGCAAGGCCCGAGGGCCGGCAAGATTGCCGGCACGACGAGAGGAGGACCGCGGCAAGGCGCTTGCCGCGGCAAGACTGCCAACCAAACTCCAGCACATCCAGCGACGTGTCGTCACAAGACCGTCCCAACGGCACGTGGCTAGGCACTACACAGCCATGCGGAGCGAGGTGGCAAGCGGAGCTGACAGAGACGCCATCGTGGCAACCGGTGGCTCGTTTGACGATCGCCTCCTTGCACTGTTGGGGCGACCGGACGGGCATTAAATGCCCTTGTCCCCTGCCGTCCGTTAGGTAGGGGGCACTGTTGGTCACTGTTGTACCAACCTGCGCTTTTACCTTTGTACCCCCTCTTCCTACGCTGCCACCTGTTGGTGCCCCCTTCAGACTATAAAAGGGAGGCCCATGCGCACGTAGAAGGGGTTCGGTCCATTCGACACACGCAGTACCATCATACGCTCGCACTCGAGCAAGATCAAATAACAACACAAAGCAGCAGTAGGAGTTTTATCTCTCCGGAGAGCTTCGAAGCTGGGTAAAAAAGATCGCCCATCGTCTCTCTCACCCCACCGCGCGCCCGGGACCTCGATCCGCTCTGCGCGCGGCCTCCGCACCCCCTCTCCGAACCAGAAAAGGGGCCCTCCGTGCCCCATAGGTGCCCGGCGGCCACGGAAGTAGACCGTGCCCCCGCCGCGACATCTTTGGCGCGCCAGGTAGGGGGCGCGTCGAGGTCGTGAGCATCCGATCCAGTCTCCGCGCGCGCTGCATCAACGCCTTCATCGACATGCCACCGAAGAAGAAGCCTTCGGAGGTAGCCGCTCCATCTACATCGATTCCGCCACCACCGCCGGAGCAGACGGGCGGTGGAGTGGGCGCCGGCGGAAGAGCGGGTGCCGACGGTGGGACTCACGTCGTCACCAGATCCAAAAACAAGGCCCCGCAAGCGTCGGCGACCATGCATACACCGCACCCTTCCCAGGAGGTGCAAGGCCGACAACGCCCCGGTGCTCCTAGCACCGTGCTCGCGTTGGAGCAAGGCCAAGCTGGTGGGTCGCGAGACGCTCGAGGTCAGCATACACGCCCGCATGCTGGCGCGAGCGAGGTATGGTCGCCAGGGCGGGGTGATGCACCTCCCAACCCAGTTGGGAGTCCGAGCACATCCCGCTCCTCGCGCCGCTCGTCGCCGCCACCACCCAAGACAGCAGAGGAAGCGCTGGCCCGAGCCCAGCTGCTCCTAGACTACCCTCCGGCGCCGCACAAGATCGACGACTGGAGGATGACCATATACAGCCTCATCGCCTTCGCCAACGGCGACAAGCCCCGGCAACCGAGCGCACCGAGGCCCCGGCAAGGCGTCCAAGCGCAAGCCGACGCCGACAAGACCGCTGGGGGAGCCACTTCCGTGCACTCCCAGCCCCGAAGGCCAAGATCGCCGGCTCGCCGGACCAACCCCGACGGCGACTCCACCGCGTCGTCGGACCCGCGAACTAGACGCGACCAGCGCCACGTTCTCCAAGAACGGCGGCACGAAGACGCTCGCACTTGCATCAAGCGCAGAAGGGAGACGCGACGTCAATCTGACCAGCGTGCTGGGCCCACTGTCGACATGCATGCACTAGGGGAGCCAGGCGACTTGCCGTACGCGGCGGGTTGCCCTGCGTTCACCTGCGAGCTGCGGCAAGTCCAGTGGCCCAAAACCAAGAACTTCAAGCCAGACGTGCCCGAGAAGTACGATGGCAGGATACATCCATCGGAGTTCCTCAGCATCTACACCATCGCGGTGCAGGCTGCCGGAGGGCGCGATGAGAAGATCCTCGCCAACTACTTCCCGCTGGTACTCAAGCCCAATGTCAGATCTTGGCTCATGCACTTGCCGGACGGTTCCATCTCTTCGTGGGCTGACCTGTGTCATCAGTTTGTCGGCGCCTTCACGGGCGGCCACAAGCCTCATGGCCAGGAAAGTGACCTCCACTTGCTCGTCCAGAAGGAAGGGGAGCCCCTGCGCAAGTACATATAGAGATTCAGCCAGGTGCAACGCAACATCCCAGACGTCCACCCTGCCGCGGTTATCAGCGCCTTTCATCAGAACGTGCGTAACCGCAGGATGAGGGAGGAGATGGCGATGTGCAAGATCAGAGACGTCAGCGAGCTCTATGCTCTGGCCGACAAGTGTGCACGGGCTGAGGAGGGAAGGAAAATCTCCGGAGAGGTCGCGGGAGCAGAAGGATCTGACAGTGAGGATACCGCCCTGACAAGAAAGAACCGGAGACGGAACAACAGGAAGAGAAAGACCAAGGATGTGCTAGCTGTTGAGCATTCCGGCAACGGAGGCGGCTCCGACAAGGCCAAGGCCGATGACTCTGGTGAGGCTGTGGCAGCCGCCGACAAGCAGGATGGCTCCGGCAAGCGGTATTGCAAGATCCACCGCACCAAGGGCCACGATCTCCAAACCTGCAAGAAAGTCGAAGAGATGGCAGAGCTACAGAAGCAGAATACGAGCGCCGCGATAAGGAGAGAGCCCAGGGAGGTGGCGGAGGATCCGGCAAGAAGCTTCCCGCCCGGGGGGGACACCGCGGCAAGCCCAAGCCACGGCAAGGAGATAGGCCTCCCCGCGGCCGCGATAAGGACGAAGATGAAGATGAGATGGAGGAAGATGAGACCGATGACCAAGAGTTTCAGAAGGCGACAGAGGTGCTGTGCATCAACGGCGGCGCCTCTCTGCACGCCTCGCACCGCCAACTCAAGCAGTGGGTGCGAGAGGTGAACGCAACGGAGCCATCCGTCGAGGCGCGCAAGCCTCTAAAATGGTCCGGCACGCCCACCATTTTCGATGTAGAAGACCACCCTGATCGCATCACTGCGGTCGGGTGCTTGCCGATGTTGGTCTCACCAACAATCCGCAACCTCAAGGTCACGAAGATGTTGATTGACGGCGGGGCCGGCCTGAACCTGATTTCCTCCGCAGTGCTCAAGAAGCTCCAGATCCCTGACAGCGAGCTCGAAGAGACTGCTACCTTTCAAGGGATAAATCCGGGAAGGAGCAAGCCCAAGGGGAAGATCACATTGCCAGTGACATTTGGCAGTGAGCTGAATTTCAGGACAGAGAGGGTCACCTTCGATGTTGCTGATATCCCATTGCCCTACAATGGGATACTCGGCCGACCAGCGCTTGCCAAGTTCATGGCAGCCTCTCACTACGCATACAACGTGCTCAAGATGCCTGGCCCGATGAGTATCATTTTTGTCCAAGGTGACAAGAGGGATGCACTCATCTGCGCCGAGAAGATTTACCGGGAAGCAGCAGCCGCAGCAGAGCGCGAGTCGCTTGCCGCTGAAGCTCCCCGGGGGAAGGAGAAATTCAAGTCCGGCAAGTGCAGCCCTGATGCCCACTCCGGCAAGCGCACCTCCTCGGAGTGCTGCGCTGCCATCGAGAGCGCACCATCGAGCTCCACCGGCAAGTGCAAGAAAGCAAAGGTAGCCTCGCCAGAGACCAAGAAGGTGGCGGCCAAAAAGGACGGCACCGGTGGTACCTTCACCATCAGTGCCACACTTGATCCTAAATAGGAAAGCGCGCTCGTTGCTTTCCTGCGGGCGAATGTCGATGTGTTTGCGTGGCAACCATCTGACATCCCCGGTGTTCCCAGGGAAGTAATCGAGCACCACCTTGCCGTGTGCCCTCACGCGTGGCCCGTCAAGCAAAGAGTCAGGAAACAGGCAGTAGAGCGCCAAGAATTCATAGCAGAGGAGATTAGGAAGTTGGAAGCAGCAGGATTGGTCCGGGGAGTACTCCATCCAACGTGGCTAGCCAATCCGGTAGTCGTGCGCAAGGCGAACGGGAAGTGGAGACTCTGCATTGACTTCACTGATGTCAACAAAGCCTGTCCCAAGGATCCATTCCCCTTGCCGCGCATCGATCAGATCGTTGATTCCACCGCAGGATGTGATCTGCTCTCCTTCCTTGATGCATACTCAGGATATCACCAGATCTTCATGGCAGAAGAGGATGAAGAGAAAACCGCATTCATTACTCCATGTGGCATGTATTGCTTTGTACGGATGCCTTTCGGACTAAAGAATGCTGGTTCGACGTTCGCAAGAGTAGTCGGTCATGCTTTTGAGCCACAGCTGCACAGAAATATAGAAGCTTACATGGATGACATAGTGGTCAAGAGCAGAGACAGGGCAACTCTGATCCAAGATTTGGACGAGACCTTCACAAATCTGTGCAAGATCAATCTCAAGTTGAATCCCGAGAAGTGTGTGTTTGGAGTCCCTTCCGGCAAGCTTCTCGGATTCTTTGTGTCACAGAGGGGAATTGAAGCTAACCCCGACAAGATCGAGGCCATCGAGCAAATCGAAGCGCCGAAGCGAGTCAAGGACGTACGAAGGCTTGCCGGCTGCATTGCCGCTCTCAGCAGGTTCATTTCCAAGTCTGCTGAACGCGCCCTGCCGTTTTTCAAAATCTTGAAAAAGGCGGATCCAATGAAATGGACTCCGGAAACGGAGGCTGCGCTGCAAGACTTGAAGAAATATCTGTCCTCCACTCCAACACTTGTCGCACCTAAGCCACAAGAGAAGTTGCTGCTATACCTGGCGGCAACCAATCAAGTGGTTAGTGCTGCATTAGTAGCAGAGAGGGAGGCAGATGATGAGCCAGCGGCCGCGGCAAGCGAATCCAGCAGCAAGCAGGGGGCTCCCCCGACGAGTTCTGGACAGACAAGCCCTGGTCCGACAAGTTCTGGCTCTGGCAAGGATGGATCTGTACAAGCGCCAGAGGAGAAACAGAAGAAGATGGTGCAGCGCCCAGTTTACTTTGTCAGTTCCCTTCTCCAGGGGGCTAGATCAAGGTACTCTGGTGTGCAGAAGTTGCTTTTCGGCCTCCTCATGACCTCGAGGAAGCTGCGCCATTACTTCCAAGCACATGAGATCACAGTTGTCACTCGCTTTCCGCTGAAGAGGATATTGCAAAATCCAGAAGCAACAGGCAGGATTGTCGAATGGGCACTGGAACTGTCAAGCTTTAGCCTCAAATTTGAAAGTACTTCAACTATTCAGAGCCGAGCCTTGGCAGAATTCATAGTGGAGTGGACGCCAACGCCTGATGAAGAAACTCCGGAGAGGAGCATCTCCGCCAAGGAAGCGAGCAAAGAGTGGATCATGTACTTTGACGGTGCCTTTTCGCTGCAAGGCGCCGGTGCGGGCGTACTACTTGTCGCCCCCACCGGAGAGCACCTCAAGTACGTGGTCCAAATGCATTTTCCCAAGGAGCAAGCAACAAACAATACTGCAGAGTATGAAGGTTTGCTTGCCGGACTCAGAATAGCAGCAGAACTTGGGATCAAGAAACTCATTGTCAGGGGTGACTCACAGCTTGTCGTCCGTCAAGTCAACAAAGATTATCAGAGTCCGTTAATGGAAGCGTACATCGATGAAGTGAGAAAGCTAGAAGAACATTTTGACGGCTTGCAAATGGAACATGTTGCAAGAGCTCAGAATGACATTGCAGATGGCCTGTCAAAATGTGTCGCACTCAAGTTACCTGTGGAACCAGGAATTTTTGTGCTCAAGCTGACTCAACCATCTGTCACACCATCAACCGGACAGAGCAGAAAGAGAAAGTTGGTCACTGGCGACTACTTTCCGGTAGAGCTCCCCGGAGCCGCCGCCGAGAAGGTCCCCAGGCTCGATACAGGGAGCGCTGAGAAGCAGTCTGCTCCGACAAGCCCTAGGGTTTGTTTCGTTGAAGCAGACGCTCCCGACAAGCTGTGTCCCGACACGCTTGCCGGGGAACATCACGCTCCGGCAGAATCTCAGACTCTTGCCGTGGAAGCGGATGTTCCTGCAGCAGTATTTGCGCCTTTAGTCCTTGTCGTCGAGCCACAAGCTCCAGCATGGGCACAGCAGATCGTCTAATTCCTTCAAACAGGAGAACTCCCCGAGGAACAACAAGCAGCGGAAAGAGTAGCCCGACAATCAAGTATGTACCAGTTTGTCGATGACATACTGTACAGAAGAAGATTCAACGGAGCGAAATTGAAGTGCATTTCCCGGGAGGATGGACGAGAGCTGTTGGCAGAGATACATGGAGGCATATGTGGTCATCACATTGGCGCAAGAGCACTCGCCGGCAAGGCTTTCCGGCAAGGCTTCTTCTGGCCGACAGCCCTCCAGGATGCAACTGCACAAGTAACCAAGTGTGAAGCGTGCCAGTTCCATTCCAAGCAGATTCATCAACCAGCTCAAGCTCTCCAGACAATCCCTTTGTCCTAGCCATTTTCGGTCTGGGGGCTCGATATCCTCGGCCCCTTCCCCGAGCCGTCGGAGGCTTTGAGTACTTGTACGTTGCAATCGACAAGTTCACAAAGTGGCCTGAGGTGGAACCAGTGAGAAAGGTGACAGCACAGTCAGCAGTCAGGTTCTTCAGGTCGATTGTTTGCCGTTTCGGAATCCCTAACAGGATCATCACCGATAATGGCACACAATTCACGAGCCGCACCTTCATGCAGTACGTCCAAGATCTTGGCACCAAGATCTGCTTCGCTTCTGTTGCTCACCTGAGAAGCAACGGTCAAGCGGAGAGGGCGAACGCTGAAGTACTACGCGGGCTTAAGACCAGAACTTTCGACAGGCTACACAAGTGCGGAAGAAATTGGATTGAGCAGCTGCCAGTGGTTCTTTGGTCGATCAGAACGACGCCAAATCGAGCCACTGGCCAGACACCCTTTGCTCTTGTCTACGGAGCAGAGGCAGTTCTCCCCACGGAACTCGTATACGGGTCGCCTCGGGTGCTCGCTTATGATGAGTTTGAGCAAGAGCAGCTGCGTCAAGATGACGCGCTGCTCCTCGAGGAGGATTGTCTTCAGGCTGCTGTGCGAGCTGCTCGCTACCAGCAAGCTTTGTGTCGCTACCACAGCCGCAAAGTTAATGCCAGAAGCTTCGAGGAAGGCGACCTTGTTCTTCGGCGCGTTCAATCCGCCAAGAATTCCAACAAGTTGACGCCGAAGTGGGAAGGCCCTTATCGGGTGAAACGAGTCACTAGGCCCGGCGCTGTCCGCCTTGAGACCGAAGATGGCATTCCGGTGAGCAACTCCTGGAACATAGAGCATCTCCGCAAGTTTTACCCATAAGGCGCGGTTGCCGGGCCCTGTTCCGGCAACCACCTTTTGTACAAGCCTTGCCGCTGTTGCATGTAACACTTTGTACAAAGCCGGGTGCAGCCCCCGTGCGTAAATAAAGTTTATATGCCTCGCACATTTTGTCAAAATTTAATGCACCTCTCTTTTTTGCATGTATGCCTGACACTTTGTGCAGCACTTACCCCCGGTAAGCAATAGCGAACCTTAAGGTTCCATATCATTATTTTCTGTTCTTCCTTCTCAAAAAGAAGATCCCTCCGCCCACAAGTTCACCAGGGGGGAGAGAAGATAAAGATGTGGACCGGACGTCATTCAAAGGAATCTAGCCTTGCCGGGACACAGACGGCAAAAAAAAAAGCTAAGTTGCCAAAGTTTGAGCATAGTCAGTTTTAAATTTTTAAGTTATGTTCCTTGAACGTCCGTGCCTTGTATGGAAAACCTGTGCGCGGAGGAATCGACTCGTGGCTAAGTTGCGCCCTTGGTTTGTTTCGAGCCCGCTCAACAATACAAGCGCGCCGCAACTAGCCCCGACGAGGTTTCTTGCCGGGGGCAGCACCGCCAGCAGGCTGCTGATGTTCCGCACTCAGCAAGTGTGCTTGCGCCGGCAAGTCCCCTCAAAGCGTAGGGTAAAAACATACAAGGAACGCAGCAAAGTAAAGGGAATAACATAGCGAGCAGTACCCAGAATAGAGTTATATTACAAGAATGACTTATTGTGACCCTGACTAAGTTGTCCTCGTGGACAAAATAACAGCAGCAAGAAAATAGGAGAAGAAGGGCGGCCTAATCCGCGCGCCCGCCATCGACCCTCCTGACCTCGTTCACCTTGTCCACGATGGGTGCGACGATGTCCTTGAGTTCTTCAAGGTCGGCGCCCTCCGGCAGCTTCTTGGTGACGCGGGAGAGGTCAATGCCCGGGTTGCGGAAGAGGACCTTCACCAATACCTTCTCCAAGACCCCGGCGCAGATCGCGCGCGACTCGTTGGCTAGCTGCTTCGGGATCCTTTCCCGGAGCTGCCGAAGAGCCGTCACCACATCCTTGAAGAAGAGCGTGAGCTTGGTGCTAGGCTGGAGGTTCTCCTCGGAAGGGTACCCGAAGCCCGTCAAGTTCAACTCCGCCAATTCCTCGTCGATGAGCGCGGCGATGCTGACGAGGCCTTCCGTCCAGAGCTCCACCGTGGCCTTGAAGGTGTTTTGGGTCTCGGCAGCCCTCACCAGCAGCTCCTCGTTGCCTTTGAGGTCTTTCCTCAGGGTATCTTCTCGCTTCTTGGCGGCGTCCAGCGTCTCCGTCAAAGCAGCCAATTTCAGCTCCAGATTGGCGCTCGAATCCTTAGCGGTGTTCAGCTCCTTGATCTTCTTGGAGAGCTGGACCTGCAGATCGCCATGAGCGCGCGCATCCTTCTCGCGGTCGCGCTGGAGTGCGGCAAGCTCTTCGTTCTTCCTTGTCACATCCGCCTCCAGCTGCGCCACCTTCTCCTCCAACTCCTTCTTGGCGGCTTCGGCGGCCGCGGCGGCGTCTTTCGCCTCCTTGAGTGCCCTGCCAAGTGATTGTTCCCGGGCGGCAAGTTCTTCGTCATGGCTGTCCAAGTACGCCTTCCTCTGTATCAGCTCGCCGTCCCGCTTGGACAGCTCCTCGGCGGTGAGCCTCTGCTGCTCCTCGGCTTCAGCCTTCTCCAGGATGAACGCCTTCTTCGCTTCGTCAAGCTGCGCCCTCTCCTCGGCAATGGACTGGAGGGCCTCCTGGTTGCGACTCTTGAGTTCTTGCGCATGTTTTTCTATGTCAACTCCCGCCTGCGCGACAAGCATTTCTCGGGACTCAAGCTTCGCTTGCCGGACGCGGTAGAGCGACACCAGCTTTTGGAGCAGATGCTCCTCCTCGGACTCGCCGCTGCTGCTGCTTGGCCTGTCGACCACCGCCAGCCCGGCGGAGGCAAGAACCTCCCCGTCAAACTCCTCTCCTTCGACCGGCCCCCTGGAATTCGATGCCTAGGGGAGCTTGATGTATACACCTTCGCCGGCCTTCAAGTAGGCGCCGGGCTGGGGCTCTTCGGAGCCTGGCGCTGCGTCTGCGGCGAAGGGATCGGCGTTCGGGGTAGCGCCCTGCGCTCCTGCGGCCCCCGGATCGTCGGTACGATCGCCGGATCCCTCGCCAGTTCCAGCGCCAGCAGCCTTAGCGGCCTCTTCGTCGGCAAGATCACCAGCGCCGGCCTCCTCTTCAGTAGCGGCAGCATCACCGGTATCGCCGCGCAAGTCCCCCTCGCCGGTGGCCTCGGTCTCCATTGGCTCCACAGAGGGAGGATCTGAAGGCAGAAAAAGGGGGGAGGAAAAGTCAAGCAAGTATCCAAAAAAAGAAGACCAGAAGAAGAAGAACCCAAGGGGAAATTTCCGACAAGGAGGGTTACCTGCGCTGAGCCCTGTGGTCATGGGCTCCACCGCCGCGGGCTCACTGATCCCACCTCTTGCCAGAGGCCCCATCCTTGCCGGAGATGGCTCCCATATCGGGGAATCAGCCCTTGGTGGCGTAGTCGAGGCCGACGACACCTCCGGGTCGGCCTCCGACTGCTCCTGGTGGGCCTGTTCTTCTTCTATATAAAAAAAAGAGAGCTAATAATCAAGATATTGACAAAAGAAGCAGCGACCATGCGCGCCCCACGACAGGAACTGGATCAAGGAACTTACGGTGGGGCTGTGCTGGGGGCTGCTACGAGGGAAAGGGGCCGGATCCGTCAAGGTCGTCTCCGACGTATCTTCCGCTGCCACAGCAGGATCGTCCTCAACTACGGGGACCCTGGCCCTCTTCGCCGCCCTCTCCGCCAGTCCTGAGGCCAAACAGGAGTTCAAAAGCAAAAAACAGATTAGATGCAAGACAAACAGCGACAAGGATCGAGAAAAAGGCGAGTGCAATACGGAGGAAGCCTTACTCCTCTTCGTCCTCCTCCTCCTCCTCGTCATCAGAGCTCAGCGTGGAAAGGTCGAACTCCGGTGCCCACCCTGCGCGGCGTGGCGGAGGAGTAGGCTCCCTCTGGCGCTTGCCAAGAGCTGCGGCTGGGTCAGGCGTGGCGGCCCGGGAAGACCCCGCCTCAGTTTCCGGCGCGGCTTGGGACCCTCCCGCCGCGACGAAATTTGTCGCGGCCGAACGCGACCCGCGGCGCCGCGGCTGCTGCGGCTGCTGGTCGACCTGCGCCTCTGCCGGCTCTCCAACTCGACGGAGACACCTTCTCGGTCGGAACTGGGGCTGCGCGGAGGGCTCCATCGGCGGCAAGTTGCTCGAATACGGCCGACCACTCGCGCCCTCGGCGGGCTGGCCCGCTTCGGCCGCGGCCTCCCCTTCGTCATCACCATCTCCGGCAAGATCTTTCCAGGCGGCAAGGCTTGCCGCCACAGCTGCTTCCGCCTCCGCCAACGTGAAGCCAAACTCGCCCGCGGCAGCGGCTGCCGCCACCTCCTCGGCCCTGTTGGCGATGTACGCCAGCTCATCGGCGGTGGTGGAGCGGGTGAGGAGCTTCTGCTCGTCGGAATTGACTGCCGTCTCCGACAAGTCATCGAAGAATTGCTGCACGACCTCGGCGGCGGGCTCTATCCAGTTAGCACTTACCCCGTGTGAATCACACTCTGGCATCATTGCGCAGATGCGATCGCGCTGGGAGTTGTTGCACAAGGGGATGACGCCCGCCGGCAGCCGGAACCACTCTGGATGATTGGCGTCATGCTTGAACGTCTCCCTCAGCATCGCGTCAAGCTCCAGAACCGTGAAGTTGAAGTTGAGGCCCGGGCATAGCCTCATGAAATCCGCCGGGCCGCCGTACAGCCAGGCGGGCCTCCCCCTTGCCTGCAAAGGGGCGATACGACGGCGGAGGAAATCTGCGCCGACCGCCCCTGTTGTGAGCCCGGCGTGCTGGAGCCGGAGGATTCGGGTGGTAGCGATCGTCAATTTGGCATCATCCGACGACAGAGCGCTCCAGTCGGCGCCGCGCACCACCCAAGTCTTGCGCAGCTCGGTGAACGACGGCGGATCGGCGTCACAGATCCAACACCACTCCGCCCTCCACTCGTTCCACTTGCTGCGAAGCTCGCCCGTCAAGTACGCCTCCTTCATGCCCATCCGGGAGGTCCATGCGATTCCGCCAGCCAGTGGCTCCCCTTTCTCAGCCCGAGGGGAGAAATAATGGCGAAAAAGAGCGACATTGGGGAGGATACCAACGAAGTTCTCACAAAGATGCGCGAAAACCGCCATCGTCAGGACGGCATTGGGGGTGAAATCAAGCAGATGGAACCCATAGGTATTCATGATGTCGCAAAAGAAATCGGAAAAAGGCGGGCAGAGACCGCAATAGAAGAACACAGGGAAGAAGTAGTACCCTCTGGGGCACTTCTTCGATTTGGAGGCTTCCGTGGAAAGCACCGGCGTGCGCGGGTGCGCCCGCGTTTCCGTCGACCAAAAGAGGTAGAACCCCGACCGCAACGCCTTCGGGGTGAGCTCAGGGGAGAAGAGCACCTGCTTCTTACGCAGCGCCTCGAGCTCCAGTGCCTCGGCCGACTTTGCGGCCTTCGCGGCCTTCGCAGCCTTCGTAGCCCTCCCGGCCTTCGGAGCCATGGCGGGGGCGGCGGGGGAAGGCGGAAGCAACGACGACGGCGGCGGTGACGGGCGGCGGGACACTGCTTCGTCCTCGATTCAGGAGTCGGAGGAGGGCGTCGGGGCTTTCGGAGGAAGGAACCGCAAGTGGCGAAAGTGGGGGAGCGGCTCCGTTCCCTCCGCTTATAAATAGGGGATGCGAACGTTGCACATTCCCTGGAATTAGGTATTAACCGCGTCGCCCACGATGCCGCGTTTGACGCGTGCCACTCCGAGCGTGCGCGGTGGAAGCGGAGTCCGATTTTGTGTGGACCTAGGCCACGCGTGCCCGTGCACTGTTTTGGGCCTGGCCCAACAACGCTCGGCACCGTGTATGGCCCAGGCCCGGGGGCTACTGTCGGTGTACTAAAGTAGGGGGGGTACCTTAGTACCCCGAACTTGTGCACGGGCAGTCGCGGCAACCCGCGGCAGGGCTTGCCGGGCGTCCACCAAGGTCCTCCGCGGCTACGTTGATGCCATTCAGGGACGGAGTACTCAAGCTAAAGCCCCCGGCAAGAGGAGCTTGCCGGGAAGGCCAAACAAGGCCCGGCAAGGAGAGCTCGCCGGGAAGAAAACAAAGGCCCCGGCAAGAGGAGCTTGCCGGGAAGGCCGATCGAGGCACCTCCAGGGGGGGGCTTGCCGCGGTGCCCCGCGCGCCCCGGCAAGGCCCGAGGGCCGACAAGATTGCTGGCACAACGAGAGGAGGACCGCGGCAAGGCGCTTGCCGTGGCAAGACTGCCAACCAAACTCCAGCACATCCAGCGACGTGTCGTCACAAGACCGTCCCAACGGCACATGGCTAGGCACTACACAGCCATGCGGAGCGAGGTGGCAAGCGGAGCTGACAGAGACGCCATCGTGGCAACCGGTGGCTCGTTTGACGATCGCCTCCTTGCACTGTTGGGGCGACCGGACGGGCATTAAATGCCCTTGTCCCCTGCCGTCCGTTAGGTAGGGGGCACTGTTGGTCACTGTTGTACCAACCTACGCTTTTACCTTTGTACCCCCTCTTCCTACGCTGCCACCTGTTGGTGCCCCCTTCAGACTATAAAAGGGAGGCCCATGCACACGTAGAAGGGGTTCGGTCCATTCGACACACGCAGTACCATCATACGCTCGCACTCGAGCAAGATCAAATAACAACACAAAGCAGCAGTAGGAGTTTTATCTCTCCGGAGAGCTCCGAAGCTGGGTAAAAAAGATCGCCCATCGTCTCTCTCACCCCACCGCGCGCCCGGGACCTCGATCCGCTCTGCGCGCGGCCTCCGCACCCCCTCTCCGAACCAGAAAAGGGGCCCTCCGTGCCCCATAGGTGCCCGGCGGCCACGGAAGTAGACCGTGCCCCCGCCGCGACAACGGGCCACTGTATTTCGTGAAAAAAACATTTCCCCCTGACTGCTGGGACCCACCAGCTACATCTTCGCACGCAAGGAAGTGCGTCCGGGCAAAAAAGGAAATCGATTCGCCCCCCTGACCGCTGGGACCCACCAGCGACACCTTCGCACGCAAGGAAGTGCGTCCGGGCAAAAAAAAAAGATTCGCCCCCCTGACTGCTGGGACCCACTAGCTACATCTTCGCACACAAGGAAGTGCGTCCGGGAAAAAAACTAAACGATTCGCCCCCCCCCCTGACTGCTGGGACCCACCAGCTACATCTTCGCATGCAAGGAAGTGCCTGACAGTCGGGACCCACCTGGTCGAAGCGTACGTAGCGTTGTCATTCTGGTCGCGAACGTGTACCTACATACTGATCGATGTAGAGGCGCGCACATGTCGTCGATGTAGAGGCTCTCACATGTCGTAGTAGAGGCGCGCACATAGCATGTACACGTACATACATCGGCGAGGGTGCAAGAAAGAAAATACGGCCACGTACGTACATACGGGCAGGGTCTCGAACGCCTACTCGCGCATACGTACATGGCTGAGTCAGAACGGAGAAACAGTGTCGTCGTCGTGTTCATGGGGAACCGACCGGCTGGGTCGGAACGGAATGCGTGGTCATGTTCATCGGGAGGGCTTGGACGGAACAGGCGATGGAAACGAGGCCTGGCGTACCGCACAACGGAGGAAACGGCCTTGTGTTCGACCGGCCACATTCGAAACGGGGTCCTGTTGATCGGGAGGGGCCTGGCGTACCGCAAAACGGAGGAAACGGACCTCCTATGGTCGAAACGGGGGTCCTGCTGATCGGGAGGGGTGTGGCGTACCGCAAAACGGACGAAACGGACCTCCTACGGTCGAAACGGGGGTCCTGTTGATCGGGAGGGGTGTGGCGTACCGCAAAACGGACAAAACGGAGTTGCGTTGGAGTGCTACGGTCGAAACGGGGGGGGGGGGGGGGGGGGGAGGGGTGTGGCGTACCGCAAAACGGGACTCCACGGGATACCCTATTCATCTCCACCATCGACCTCCTCCAGCCTCCACGGGCTACCGTCGACCTCCTCCAGCCTCCACGGGCTCCTGTTCATCCAGCCTCCACCGCGCGCTACTCCACCGGCTACTGTTCAACCACCCCTCCACGGGCACACCTCCACCGTCTACTGTTCATCCAGCCCTCCACACCACGGGGTCCTGTTCAACCACCCCTCCACGGCTACCCCTCCACCGTCTGCTGTTCATCCAGCCCTCCACACCACGGGTTCCTGTTCATCCAGAGGCAACGCCACCGCTCACTGTTCATCCACCCCCCCCCCACAACGCTCACTGTTCATCCCAGAGGCAGCATCGATCAACTTCAGTTAGCAGCAGTAGCGAAGGAATCGCTCCATCGGGTTCAGTTAACAGCCATCGATCGATCGCTCGGGTTCAGTAACGCGTAGCCTGTAGTGCAATCGCTCGGGTTCAGTTAGAGCCCAACGCCTCGCTCGGGTTCAGTTAGAGCCAACGCCTCGCACACACACGCGTACGTACGAGAGAAACACGCATCGCTCCGCCCTCGACCTCCTACCGTAACCGGCAACTCCCCGAAATTTTCCTCCCCCTCGCTTCTACCACCGTTTTTCCGTCATGGACGGCCCAAAGAATGTCATGCAGCTGCGTCTCCGGCCCGCCCAGGACGAAAAACCCATTTTCTGTCATGATTTTTTGTCATAGAAGTAGGATCCCACCACATCTATGATGATACCGGGTTTTGTCACAATTATCGTCATAGAAGTGTCATATGTATGACAGAAAAAAAATTCGTTCGGCCCAAAATGTCACGGATGTGTCTTTTTTTTGTAGTGAGGGCCTTAACCAAGAAGAAAGTTGATGAATCAAGTGTTGCCGCCCCTGAAACCGAGGACCCCTCTCAAAATCTTTCGAGTGTCAACCCAGAAATCCAGAATGAGTCGCTTAATGAAGCTCAAATTACTGATGAAACTGAGCTAACTCATGAAAATGAGTCGGTTCATGATGACATCCTGGCCAGTCCTGCTGGAGCCGCCACTCCTGTAGTGGAAAAGGAAAACCTGACAAGCGAGCCTCCTCCTGAGGCGTCTCATGATGATGATACAATTACTTGAGAGGCACATAAGACTCCAGAAGTTTCAAATGTGTTGTCCAAGATCACCGCCAAGAATGAGTCACCCATGATGGAGAAGGGGAAAACCAAGATTGAACTTCCATCTATGGAAGATTTAGATGTAAAGTCCCTTCACCAAGGGTTCTTAACCCAGCTATTCGAAAGTTGGGACACTGAAGCTGCCATGGTCAACACCATGAAACAAAAATATGAGGTACACTTCTTACTCTTGTTCTTCCGTGCATATATTTATGTAGCCCCCAAGTCTTGAGAGAATGTAGTGATGTGCTTAAGACTTGTAAAAGAGAACTTGAATGTAAATCTGGGTTAACATCTTTGACCCGTCCGCCATATGTATGTAATAGTTGTGCTCAAGTGTAGCCCCCAAGGCCGTGTCATTATTCAATAATGAACCGGCACTTCAAAATCATCTGTCATAAAAAATTCGAGCACCTTGTAGCGGCCAAGGGCCAGCTCATCATCATGTGATGGGCCAGGTCTTTTAACCCATCCAGATAAAAACTACAATGCATTAGCCCCCAAGAGCCATGTTGATTGATTGCAACTACATGGGACTTCCGCATAATTGATGTCAAAATTTGACTAATGTAGCCCCCAAGTGCTAGCCCGTTAGCCAGCGGCGGCCCGAGACTTCTAAAAACTTCTTCTGGCGTGTTTTGCGTATATGCAGGAAATGTTGAATCATGTTGAGTGATTTCTATTACGCAACTTTATTGTTGTAGACTCGTGTTGGGCCTCCAAGCGCAGAGTTTTGTAGGACAGTAGCAATTTTCCCTCAAGTGGATGACATCAGGTTTATCAATCTGTGGGAGGCATAGGATGAAGATGGTCTTTCTCAAACAAACCTGCAACCAAATACAAGAAATATCTTGTGTCCCCAACACACCCAATACAATGACAAATTGTATAGGTGCACTAGTTGAGCGAAGAGATGGTGATACAAGTGTGTAATGATAGTAGATATTGATTTTGGTAATAGCAACAAAAAAACAGCAAGGTAGCAAGTAACAAAAGTGAGCAGAAAGGGTATTACAATGCTTGAAAATGAGGCCTAGGGTCCGTACTTTCACTAGTGCAATCTCTCAACAATGCTAATATAGTTGGATCATATAACCATCCCTCAACGTGCGACGAAGAATCACTCCAAAGTTCTTATCTGGCGGAGAACATAAGAAGAAATTGTTTGTAGGGTACGAAACCACCTCAAAGTTATCCTTTCCAATCGATCTATCCAAGAGTTCATACTAAAATAACACCAGGTTATCCTTTCCAATCTATATATCTAAGAGTTCGTACTAAAATAACACCATATGATACACATCAACCAACTCTAATTTCACCTAGATACTCCAATGTCGCCGCGAGTATCTGTGAGTTGGTTATACGGTATGCATCAAACAATTCCAGATTCATAATACTCAATCCAACACAAAGAACCTCAATGGGTGCCCCAAGATTTCTATCGGATAAACAAAGACGAGAACTTGCATCAACCCATATGCACAGATTACCCCAATGTCACCTTGGGAATCCGTGAGTTGAGTGCCAAAACATATATCAAGTGAATCAATATGATACCCCATTGTCACCACGGGTATTCATAGCAAGACATACATCAAGTGCTCTCAAATCCATAAAAGTATTCAATCCAATAATAACAAAATCTCAAAGTGAAAACTAAATTCATCACAACAAGATAGAGAGGGAGAAACACCATACGATCCAACTATATTAACAAAGCCCATGATACATCAAGATCGTGCCGAATCAAGAACACGAGAGAGAGAGAGACATTAAACACATAGCTACTAGTAAAAACCCTCGGCCCCGAGGGTGGACTACTCCCTCCTCATCATGGTGGCTGCCGGGAGGATGAAGATGCCACCGGTGATGATTCCCCCCTCCGGCAGGGTGCTGGAAGAGGGTCCATATTGATTTTTCATGGCTACAGAGGCTTGCGGCGTCGGAACTTCTGATCTAGGGTTATTTCTGGGGGTTTCTGTAATTATAGGATTTTTCGCGTAGGTCTCACGCTAAGATGGGCCTCAAGGTGACCACAACCCACCAGGACGAGCCAGGCCCCCTGGTGCGTCCTGGTGTCTTGGAGGGCCCACATGGCTCTTCTGGCCCTCCCATGAAGCTTCTAGTGCCATTTTTCTTCCAAAGAAATCGTCAAAAAGTTTCGCTGCATTTGGAGAACTTTGATTTCTGCAGAAAAAACAACACCACGGTAGTTCTGCTGAAAACAGCGTCAGTCCGGGTTAGTTCCATTCAAATCATACCAAAACCATATAAAGTTGTTGTAAACATGGCATTAATACTTCATAAATTATAGATACGTTGGAGACGTATCAGCATCCCCAAGCTTAATTCCTGCTCGTCCTTGAGTAGGTAAATGATAAAAGAAATAATTTGTGAAGTGTGAATGCTAGCATAGTGCATAAGTTTGATCAATGATAATTTCAATCACTCTTCCTAGCATCATAACAACAACTCTTCCTCATAAAACTCATCACAAAAAAGTAGCAATTGAAAATGAAATTTTTGATGTGGAATGCTACCTATCATATTCCTCGTATACTCTTTTTTTGTAGCATGGACATTTGGACTTGAATGATTCAAAGCAATAGTCTATAATTTGACATGAATACATCAATACTCAAGCATATCCAGAAGCAACCATGTCTTTCAAAATATCAACACTAAAGAAAGGAATCTCTAGCTCATTATGCTCAATTATTGATCCATTCATGAAACACACTCGAATATTAGCTACATCCAAAGCACAAGTATAATCATAGTGCTCCCTAGTTGGTGCTCTATAAGAGAAGATGGAGACTCAAAATAAAAATAAAAATTGCATAAAAGTAAATAGATTGGCTCTTTGCAGAGGAAAGTAGAGATTTGTAGAGGTGCCGGAGCTCAAAACTTAAATTGAGAGATAAAAATATTTTGAGTGGCATACTTTTCCCGTCAACAAAAACAACCGAGTAATTCCCAATACTTTCCATGCTAGATACATCATAGGCGGTTCCCAAACATAAAATAAAGTTTATTCCTTTTTGCACCATTCTTTCACAATGCATGACTAGCCGTATTCACGGTTGCCTTCCATACCAACACTTTCCAAGGAATTTATTATTTGACAACATAAAGTAAATTTCTTTTCATTTTGGGACTGGGCATCCCTATTACTGCCACACTCTCGTGCAAAGACAAGTGAATAAACACTCATCTTGAGAATAACACATCTGGCATGGAAAATATCGGCCACCCCTTGCCGCTTGAGCAGTACGGGCACACAAAAAGGTAATTCATTTTGAAAATTAGAGTTGGCGCAAACAAATTTACTTGGAAAGGCATGGAAATGCTGCATATAGGTGAGTATCATGCAATAACAAAGTCTAACTCTCTTCCTATGCATTGGCATGTCATACAAGAACAATTCATGCGCATCAAGTGAAGGCCAATACATAACATAAGCAGTTTCTTGCAATTTTATCGTGTTGGAAACATAGAGAGGCGGAGATGTAGTTCCTCTCTCATAATAATTGCAAGTAGGATCAGCAAGCATATGCATATTATATTCATCAAAATCATCATGTGTAGTAGTAGAACGCAACCCATCAATGTCATCCTTAACAAGTGCAAACTTCTCCGATATAGTGTAGTTTGAAGAATTCAAGAAGATAATAGGACTATCATGTGTGGGTGCAATAGGAACAATTTCATGTTTAACATAAGTAACAATAGCAAGTTCATCTCCATAAGCATAATTCATATTGGCATCATGGCCACAAGCATAGCAAGCATCAAGTTCATCAAAAAGGAATATTTCAAACGAATCAACAGGATCATAGTAGCTATCATAGCATTCATCCTTCGGTAAGAACGAAGGGAAATTAAAAAATGTATTAGTTGAAGAGTTAATCTCAATAGAAGGTGGGCACGGGTGATCAATCCGCTCTTCCTCCGCTTATTCTTTGCTCTCCTCATCATCTTTTTCATCCAATGAGCTCACAGTTTCATCAATTTCTTCTTCCATAGACTCCTGCAAAACATTATTCTCTTCTTGGACAGCGGAGACATTCTCAATAAATACATCAATATCGTAATTGCATTTATAATTATCATAGCAATATTTGATAATAGCAAAAATTTCAGGTCTATAAATTGAATCATCAAAATCTTCAGACTTTTCAAACAAAAATTCAATTTCATAAGCACCCTTAAAAGCGACAAATTCTTCTATTCGTTCCACATCATAGTAATCATATCTACCATTAGCATAAGAAGCTAAGGTTTCATTATCACTAAATTTGCATGAAAAGGGAAGGTGTGGAGCTTTCATCCTAGAGCAACAAGTATAATCATATCTCATGCATAGCTCACGAGCATACCAATAAAACATATGAATTTGATCCCATAACAGTTTTCCTTTTTGAGTCAAGCGGTAATCCCCAAAGTATTCACGTTGATCCAACGTTACTCCCATTATCAAGCTGAATGGGTGTCGGTGTCAAAACCAGTGGATCTCGGGTAGGGGGTCCCGAACTGTGCGTCTAGGCAGATGGTAACAGGAGACAAGGGACACGATGTTTTTACCCAGGTTCGGGCCCTCTCGGTGGAGGTAAAATCCTACTCCTGCTTGATTAATATTGATGATATGGGTAGTACAAGAGTAGATCTACCACGAGATCAAAGAGGCTAAACCCTAGAAGCTAGCCTATGGTATGATTGTTGTTCGTCTCTATCGACTAGCCTAGCCTCGGTTTATATAATGCACCAGAGGCCTAGGATAACAAGAGTCCTAGCCGAATACGCCGGTGGGGGAGGATTCCTTGTCTTGATCGCCAAGTCTTGCGGAATCTTCCTTGTATGCGGCAGCTGTCCGGACTGGCCCATGAGTATATGGCCATGGGGGTCCTCGGCCCAATTCACAGATCGGGAGATGACATGGTGAGTACCCCCTAGTCCAGGACACCGTCAGTAGCCCCCTGAACTGGTCTTCAAGTTTAGTGACGCTCCTCGATTCTTCCGAACCATTCTTCATCTTCAGTCGTCGGTCTTGAAAACTGGTTCAACAAATCTTCTCATCTTGGATCTTGAGGATCGCCGAAATGCATTCGACGAGTTTACACGTCGGGTATCCAAGGAGCCCCTTTAAGTTTCCGGCCTTTATCAATGCCTTGTTATTTTTATGCCACACCTCGGGTTTGAAGTTGTTCCCGGGCGGCAGCGTCCTCTTGCGTCCGAGCTCCAACGCTGGACCGCATTCGAGATATCTTTTGCAGCCAAGCACCAGCGCCGGACCGCCTCCCAGCTCTGACGCCGGAATGTATCCGAGCTCCAACGCTGGACTATGTATCCGAGCTCCAACGCTGGACTGTATCCGAGCTCCAGCGCCGGATTATGTATCCGAGCTCCAACGCCGGACTGTATCCGAGGTGTCGTAAATCACCTTGGTTCAAAGAAGTTTGAATGAGTTTAGCCAAACTTAATGCCGGAAATGCCCTCTATGGAGCCAGCCACTAGTGCCCGAGCTTTATGCCGGACTGCTTCCGAGGTGGTGCACCACCCCGAATGTGGGTCGATTTTTGTCAATATTTTTGATTGGTGCAATTTATTCTCTACCGAGATACATAGTCAGTAGCCCTCAAGGTGGGTATCGGTCTAAAACCTGAGATGCACATGAAGGATGACATAAGACCGCTGATCCCCGTAGCCGCTGAGACTCAGGTTGATTTGTAAAATTGGTCTGAGGATCAAGTCCTAGCTCGGCAGAATACTTCGGGACACAAAAAGTAGCGTGCTCAGTCCTCAAGACTCAGGTTGGGTGCGGCCGACCAACCTGAGGATCAAAATCTCCTCGGAGACTTTATTACACTTAAAATTTTCTGCATTGGACAGGCAATGCAGTAGCCCCCGAGACACTGGTCGGGCGGCAACACCAGATCAGGGGATCGATGTGCCCCTTTAATATTTGTAAATAATGAGCCCGAAGCCCAATAGCCCCTGAGCCTTAATGCGGGCACGGGTGGCCGAATTAAGGATTGATATCCATAGTAAAATCACAAATTATGTGTAATGACTCTATGTATCCAAGTACTTTACATCATTAATGCTCGGATCCGCATTGTACGAAACTTTGTTGACCGACCATCGGCTTCCACCTCCTCCACCAATAGCCGAGGAGTGTTTGTCCTGCTTTATAAAGCCTTTATGAGGGCAAAGGTTTACAACAAACAAGGCAATCTGGCCATACGGTTTTATAAACAAAGGTACGCAGAGAGATATGTTATATTACTGTTTCACAGAAGAAATGTCTTCCAAAGAAAATAGTCCCGCTATCGGTTCCTTTCTTTGGGTTGTCATGCTAAGCATGATCATGAAACCTCAGCTCCAATGTAAGAGCAAAATATCGAGGATTTAGTTTGGGAGGCTAGTTAATAGGCCCTAGTAGTGTTCGGCGACAGTCGAGGTCAAGCCGTAAACACTTCGGCCATTGTTATGAATGGCCCGTCGTTTAACACCGTCATCGGATCGCTGACCAGTCTACGCTTATTGTCACAGTCAGTCTTCGGCTTTCTCCACTAAGGTGCTTAACCATGTGAGCTGGAAGCACAATCGCAGTGGTTCTCCCTTTGCACACCTAGCCAAACAAAGCGGAACGTAGGAGGCAAGCGCAGGAGCCGGGAAACCCAACTATTGACTAAAGACACAATTCGAAACCGATGCATATATAGCAATATCCGAGAATGTTTTTGCCGAATCTCTAAAGGTGTCCGGCGTTGCACTGCGAGACTTGTGCTGAAAACACACAAATAGTTTAAAAAGTGCCATAAGCTTAAAAAACCAAAAAACGTCAGTAAAAACCTGACGTCCAAACGAGATCAAGTGTTCGGTGCCAATCCGAAAATTGGCCTTAGCAAAAGAAGTGCTTCTGTCATGCTTTAACATGATACATCCTATCTCAAGACATCAAGCGGGTCAGCCTACGGCTTCAACCTCCTATCCTGAGGGCGGAGTACTTCTCATTAGGCCAGTTTAGCAAACTAAACTCTAGCGGCTTTGAGAGAGAAATTAGGCTCCCCGGCTAGTGACCACACGCTCGTGTCGAAAAAAGAAGTGATAGATAATAATAATAGTAATAATAATAATAATAATAATAATAATAATAATAATAATAATAATAATAATAATAATAATAATAATAAAACTTTGCAACGACTAAGAAGAAGAACACTTATCATAAAATCGCTCATATAAATTTGAGAGCCCCCAAGTGACTTGGGTAAAAGAATGATTGCATGTACCGAAGTACTTATATCATATCTATGTTCAACCGAACTTTAAACGCGTCTTAACCGACTGTCGGCTTCTCCCTCTTCGGTCAAGGACCGAAAAGTGTTATGTACTCCATCTATCGAGAATATCGACGGTTGAGGGAGTCCTGGACTAGGGGGTGTCCGGATGGCCGGACTATCATCATCGGCCGGACTCCAAGACTATGAAGATACAAGATTGAAGACTTTGTCCCATGTCCGGATGGGACTTTCCATGGCGTGGAAGGCAAGCTTGGCAATACGGATATGTAGATCTCCTACCATTGTAACCGACTTTGTGTAACCCTAGCCCTCTCCGGTGTCTATATAAACCGGAGGGTTTTAGTGCATAGGACGAACAACAATCATACCATAGGCTAGCTTCTAGGGTTTAGCCTCCTTGATCTCGTGGTAGATCCACTCTTGTACTGCCCATATCATCAATATCAATCAAGCAGGAGTAGAGTTTTACCTCCATCGAGAGGGCCCGGACCTGGGTAAAAACATCATGTCCCTTGTCTCCTGTTACCATCCGCCTAGACGCACAGTTCGGGACCCCCTACCCGAGATCTGCCGGTTTTGACACCGACATTGGTGCTTTCATTGAGAGTTCCTCTGTCTCGTCACCGATAGGCTTGATGGCTCCTTCGATCATCAACAACGACGCAGTCCAGGGTGAGACTTTTCTCCCCGGACAGATGTTCGTATTCGGCGGCTTTGCACTGCGGGCCAATTCGCTTGGCCATCTGGAGCAGATCGAAAGCTGCGCCCCTGGCCATCAAGTCAGATTTGGAAGCCTAAACTTCACGGCTGACATCCGCGGAGACTTGATCTTCGATGGATGCAAACCACAGCCGAGCGCGCCGCACTGTCTCTATGGGCATGATTTAGCTCTGCTGCCAGACAGTGCCCTCGAGGCCGCACATAAGTCCGCTCCGATCCTTAATTCGGAGCCGACCGCGCAGATCGAGGATGGGTGGATAGACACCTCCTCGGGGGCTGCAACCACTACGGCGATGGAGCCGAGTACTGACTTTGTCCCTTGTGAGGCTCGTGACTCCGAGGTGCCGGACTCCTCACCGGACTCTGAACCTCCTGCGCCCCCTCCAATCGAATCTGATTGGGCGCCGATCATGGAGTTCACCACCGCGAACATCTTTCAGCACTCACCTTTTGGCGATATCCTGAATTCGCTAAAGTATCTCTCGCTGTCAGGAGAGCCCTGGCCGAATTGCGGTCAGGACGGTTGGGATGCGGACGACGAAGAAATTCAAAGCCCACCCACCACCCACTTTATAGCCGCTATCGACGATTTAACCGACATGCTAGACTTCGACTCCGAAGATATCGACGGTATGGACGACGATGCCGGAGACGACCAAGAACCAGCGCCTACAGGGCACTGGAAAGCCACCTCAACTCATGACATATACATGGTGGATACACCAAAAGGAAGCGATAACGAGGAACAACGGGACGCGGCGAAGCAACCAAAATGGCGACGCAAGCGCCGCCCGAAGTCCCGCCTCGATAACAACAGCACCCATAATGACCCAGCCGTAGAGCAGGGCGAACCAGTGGACGACGAACATGCAACCAAGCAACCATCTAAACAGGATGAACTAGACAAGCAACCCATCCCCGGCGAAAACAACAGTCCAGACGATCTCACGCCGGACACATCACCGGAGCATAAGAACCTTCACAAAAGGCTCGTCGCCACTGCAAGAAGTTTGAAGAAGCAGAAGCGGAAGCTCAAAACAGCGGAAGACGTACTCAGAATGAGATGGAGCAAAGTACTCAAGACCGCAGACAAATACGGCAATAGTCATCAAGCAAAGAGCTACCCGAAGCGCAAGTTGTTGCCCGAATTCGACGAGGAGGCCGTAGAGCCACCACAATCAAAAAGCCAAGCGGCCGCCTGGCCAGATAGACGGCTAGATGACAGGCTAAGAACGGCAAGCGGCGCTGCACACAAGCCGGCACACGATACACATAAAGACCCTCGCAAAAAGGATGGTGTCAGTGTCAAAACAGGCGGATCTCGGGTAGGGGGTCTCGAACTGTGCGTCTAGGCGGATGGTAACAGGAGACGAGGGACACGATGTTTTACCCAGGTTCGGGCCCTCTTGATGGAGGTAAAACCCTACGTCCTGCTTGATTAATATTGATGATGTGTATTACAAGAGTGGATCTACCACGAGATCAAGGAGGCTAAACCCTAGAAGCTAGCCTATGGTATGATTGTTGTAATGGATGTTGTGTCCTACGGACTAAAGCCGTCCGGTTTATATAGGCACCGGAGAGGGCTAGGGTTACACAGAGTCGGTTACAATGGTAGGAGATCTACATATCCGTATCGCCAAGCTTGCCTTCCACGCCAAGGAAAGTCCCATCCGGACACGGGACGGAGTCTTCAATCTTGTATCTTCGTAGTCTTGGAGTCCGGCGGATGATGATAGTCCGGCTGTCCGGACACCCCCTAGTCCAGGACTCCCTCAGTAGCCCCCGAACCAGGCTTCAATGACGATAAGTCCAGCACGTATATAGTTTTCGGCGTTGCAAGGCGGGTTCTCCCTTTAAGTTCCATGTACCTGCCGAACAGTGTCCGGCTTCCTTATCAATGTTGCGCTCCTTGGCTTCCACGCCCAATAATGGCCATCTTCCACGCGTCACACGAATGTGAAAAGCCAGGGTATCTTTTATGTTTTACCCCCTAGCTGTGCAAATAATCTGCCTATAAGAGAGGCAAGAATCCAGATCCAAATCACAACATCTTCCTTCCGCGAGTACTCATCGGAGCGCCTCTGACCGAAAAATCCATTCCATCATGGACCGTCGACGCGGATCCTCCTCTCGCGCTCCCTGCCCACTGCCAGGAGACTGGCGGAGATGTTCTGTCCCGCACAACGAGCTGGTGACATTCCAAGCAAAGGGATATCTCCCTCTGGCCTTCATGGTCCCGGTTCGAGCCGGGTTGGCCACCTACCAAGGTGGGAAGCAAGCGGAGGCTACCCCAAGTCCCAACAAAGGGGAGCGGGTATGCTTCATCCCCTATCTGATAAGGGGACTCGGATTTCCTATACATCCATTCCTCCGCGGGCTCCTGGAGTTCTACGAACTCCAGCTCCATCACCTTACGCCCGCCTCTATCCTGCATATCGCGGGTTATGTAGCTCTTTGTGAGCTATTTCTGGGCATCGAGCCCCATTTTGCACTGTGGAAGAGGTTGTTCTACCTCGTACCCCGTTCTCACGAGGGGTCCATATATCAAGTGGGCGGCGCCGAAATATGGCGCATTGCCGGGACCGGATATCCATCCGGAACCCCCAAGAAGGCGTCCGAAGACTGGCCCTCGGAATGGTTTTACATAGAAGACGCTCCGCTGCCGGACCCTGTTCGGATCGGCCTCCCGGAGTTCAGTACTGCTCCTCTGAAGAAACGCCTTAGTTGGCGCCCGCGGAGCCCTCAACTGGAGGAAGACAAGAGCGTCCATTATCTGATGGGCCGAATAAGAATACTGGCCCATTCCGGGTTGACCATGATTGGAGTCATGGCAACATGCATTACGCGGGGGGTGCAGCCACTGCAATACAGGGCCACCCCATGTGGGATTTCAACAGGGAAGACGATGCCACCCGTCATGGCCGCAAAGGACCGGATTCGGCCGAGGATCTGGTGCAGATCCTATCCGGCCTGTACAAGGGGGAGAAGGAGGACTTCCTTCAGACGAACCCGTTGAATGGGTTCTCCATGAATAACCCTCGGCGTTGGGTAAGCGAACACTTTATGGGCCCGACCCATGCTTTCAAAGTTTAAGCTTCTTATATTATGTCTTCGACGCAGGAACTGCGTCGGATTGTGGAGGACATGATAAGTCCAGCTCCGCAACCCGAGGATCCAGAGAGATCCCACGATCCGGCCTCCGAAGAGGATCCGGACATTCATGTGGAGCTAGTCGACGGGGTGTTCCACCAGCTCAGCATGGATAATGCTTTAGTCGCCATTACGGCTGACTACCTCGGACTATATCCGGCTTCCCAGGTGATTGTGACGGAAGTCCTGACACCATTATCTCTTCCTTGCTCATTTCTGACCTTCGCGTGCGATGGTGTTTTGCAGGAAGTGCCTTCAAGGCGGGAAGCCGAGCCCGCAGCGGCTGACCAACAAAGGCCAGTCCGGACCAGTAGGCGGAAGAGGAGCGCGGCGCGGACTGAAACGTCGCCGCAAAGGTATAGCTCACAGTTCATTATTTGGAGCAACGTTCCTAGGAAGCGTTTGAGTGCTCATGGCTTTTTGTAGGAGAAAAAGCGCCCGCCGAACTGCGGGCGTGGAGGTTGCCAATCCAACCTCTACCAGCCAGGCTCCAGCACCTGGTCTGGAGGGGGAGGCAAGCGCAAGGCGCGAGCCGGACACTCCTCCAACGAAGGATGCCGACAGACTGTCCGCCACCAAGTCTGAGGTGGAGAGCACCATGAACCATAGGCGCCGCCGGACAGTATTTCGTGACGCGTGCTTTCCCGTGAGGCGTTGAATGCCTTTAACGCGGGGGACGCACATCTCCGTGCTGCTCAAGATGGTTTTACCAGAGCCACGGAGCAATATGTAAAAGACATATGGGTAAGAGAATTTAACAGTTATATATGCCAGTAGCCCCCGAGACTTAAAGTAGTTATGTTAACTGATTTAAGGATCATTTGAAATGCAGGATCTTACCGAGAAGAATACCCAACTGTCTCAGGAGCTGCAAGAGTGCAAGGCCCAACTTGAGGCCGCACTTGCTGCCGCAGGAGGAAACACAGAGACCCCTCCTGGTAACACTTTTTTTTAAAATATAAGCGCTGTGCGGCATGCGCGCAAGTCTAATAATGACATTGCAGGTGCTGCCGGACAAGATCCGGACAGGCAAGAACTACTGCGCCAGCTGAAGGCCGGCGAGAGGGTGCTGAATAGAGTGCAGCAGGAAAGGAACAAGCTCCAGGATGCCCACGCCCAGCTTGGAGAAGAGCTGAAAGGTGTTCGGGCCGAGCTGTCTGGCTCCGTTAAGGAGAATCAGCGGCTTCGTCGCGGCATCTATAGTAAGTGCTTAAGCGAACTCCTTTGAAAAGAAGAGTTCGGCGAGGAAGTCGATTGAAAAAATATGTCTGTAGGTATACTCACAAGTCGTCCTGCAGAGGAGATGCCCGTATCGACGGGTGATCAACTTCCCGAACTATTGCGGCTGCTCGAACGAGTTCGGCAGGCGATGAGTGGCGCCGTTCAAGCTTTATGGCCGGCCCTTTCCCTGCCCGAAGGCCTTGGGGAGCTTACGGAGAAGCTTCAGGGAATGCGGTAGCGCTTCCGTTTGTGGAAGATTTCGGCCTGCCGCCAAGGTGCCAGGGAGGCTTGGGCCATGGTGAAGACGCGGTACAAGAAGGCGGATCCCAACCACATGGCCGAGGTCGGACCTGTGGGGCCCGATGGGAAGGAGATCCCTGTGAGTTTAGTATACGGCCAAGTAGAGTTGGCCGCTAAATTTTCCCAACGGGACTGTAAATTAGACAGCCTGTTAGACAGGATTGAGGAGGAATACAGTCAGTAGATTTGACAATGTATTTTAAAATGACATGTGAAATGCCTTCTAGCCGGATTGTAGATCGTTTGTCTTTGCCGACCTTTTCGCTTCAACCTCGGGACCCTAGAGTCCGGAGTGTGTCCGAATACCTTTTCCGATAAGAAACAACCGGGGTATGCATGGAGACCAGGCGTAGGGGTCATCAGTGCTTTATCAGACAAGTGCCCAACTAGTTATGTTATATTACATGGTTAGTAAGAAACATCTTCCAGGGAGAATAGTTCCGTTAAGGGTTCCTTTCCCTGGGAGGCATGCCCTAAAGTGCATGTCCGGACTGCGAAAAAAGCAGAAAAACATCTGGGGGCAGATAAATAAATAGGTAAAAAATCATCTTTCAAGTCACCGACCGAATATTCCCTTAAGAACGCTAGCTTTCGGCTTCACCCAGTCTGAGGTACACATCCGGCTGACCCGGCAGTAACAATCGCAGAGGTGCTCCCTTTACCTCCTAGCCAAACAATCGGGAACGTAGGGGTAAGCACAGGAGCCATGCAACCCAGCTTGGCCAAAACTTAAGTCATATCGATGCATATAATGGTGAGTAAAAGGTACATGTGGAAGCTTGACACATGTGCTGGGCATGAAGCCCTTATAATTGAGCTTCTGGAAAAGAAGCCCCCAGGTATAATGAGTGCGGATGGCACATCAAGTATGTGCGAACAATGCGCAAGTAGGCCCTTAAGGGATTTTTAGGAAAAGGGTTAAGAGAAGAAAGAGAAACAAAAGACAGCTGAAGTGTAAAAAATTGGACGGGGGAAGGGGACGAACTCTTAGTCCAGCGCTAGGCATAGAATCTTCGGAGGCGGGCTGCGTTCCATGGGTTCGGCTCGAGTCAGTTGTCTGATGCATTTCATAGACGGTATGCTCCGCCGGTCAGGACTTGATCGATAATGAAGGGGCCCTCCCATTTGGGCTTGAGCTTGTCCTTTTTCTTGTCCGGCAGGCGTAGAACTAGTTCGCCAACGTTATAAGTCTTGGCCCATACTTCTCTGCTTTGATATCTTCGAGCCTGCTGTTGATAGAATGCGGAACGAGCCTTGGCGACATCGCATTCTTCCTCCAATGCGTCCAAGCTGTTCTGCCGATCCAGCTCGGCTTCTCTTTCTTCATACATGCGCACTCGAGGTGAGTCATGAATGATGTCGCAGGGCAGAACTGCCTCTGCGCCGTATACCATAAAAAATGGAGTGAATCCGGTAGTACGGTTGGGTGTTGTCCGCAGCCCCCAGAGTACGGAGTCGAGCTCCTCTACCTAGTGCGTGTCAGATTTTGTAAGTGACCGCACTAGTCTGGGTTTGATGCCGCTCATTATTAGACCGTTCGCTCGTTCCACTTGACCGTTGGTTTGAGGATGATAGACTGAGGCGTAATCAAGCTTAATGCCCATATTTTTGCACCATGATTTAACCTCGTCGACCGTGAAGTTCGTGCCGTTATCGGTGATGATGCTGTGGGGGACACCATAACGGTGTACTACCCCGGAGATAAAGTCTATCACTGGTCCGGACTCTGCCGTTTTTACTGGCTTGGCCTCTATCCATTTGGTGAATTTATCCACCATGACCAATAGGTACCTTTGCTTGTGGGTTCCCCCTTTAAGGGGTCCAACCATGTCAAGCCCCCAGACCGCGAACGGCCAGGTAATGGGTATAGTTTTGAGGGCGGTGGGTGGCATATGGCTCTGATTAGCAAAGAGCTGACAACCGACGCATCTTTGGACTAAGTCCTGAGCATCTGCCCGGGCCGTCGGCCAATAAAATCCTGTACGGAATGCCTTTCCTACAAGGGCGAAACCTCCTGGCTGAAATTCATGCCGGACTAGGCGGATCTCGGGTAGGGGGTCCCGAACTGTGCGTCTAGGCGGATGGTAACAGGAGACGAGGGACACGATGTTTTACCCAGGTTCGGGCCCTCTTGATGGAGGTAAAACCCTACGTCCTTCTTGATTAATATTGATGATGTGTATTACAAGAGTGGATCTACCACGAGATCAAGGAGGCTAAACCCTAGAAGCTAGCCTATGGTATGATTGTTGTAATGGATGTTGTGTCCTACGGACTAAAGCCCTCCGGTTTATATAGGCACTAGAGAGGGCTAGGGTTACACAGAGTCGGTTACAATGGTAGGAGATCTACATATCCGTATCGCCAAGCTTGCCTTCCACGCCAAGGAAAGTCCCATCCGGACACGGGACGGAGTCTTCAATCTTGTATCTTCGTAGTCTTGGAGTCCGGCGGACGATGATAGTCCGGCTGTCCGGACACCCCCTAGTCCAGGACTCCCTCAGATGGCCTGGTCAGGTCCATTTACGGGCCAAAAAAGAGGGCTCCAGGGAGCAAGACAACACGCCGAGTGTTCGAAGATAACGGCACACCTAAATACAGGGGCGCCGCACACCCACTATGTTTCACCGATGAGGTACTGGATCATGAATTTCCAGCGGGATTCAAACCCGTAAACATAGAGGCATATGACGGAACAACAGACCCCGGAGTGTGGATTGAGGATTATATCCTACACATACACATGGCAAGAGGAGATGATCTCCATGCCATAAAATACCTACCCCTCAAGCTCAAAGGGCCAGCTCGGCATTGGCTCAAAAGCCTCCCAGAAAATACCATTGGAAGTTGGGAAGAGCTAGAGGATGCGTTTAGAGCAAATTTTCAGGGGACTTATGTCCGCCCTCCGGACGCAGACGATTTAAGTCACATAACTCAACATCCCGGAGAGTCAGCACGCAAATTCTGGAACAGGTTCCTCACCAAAAAGAACCAAATAGTCGACTTTCCGGACGTCGAAGCCTTAGCAGCTTTTAAACATAACGTCCGAGACGAATGGCTCGCCAGACACCTCGGCCAGGAAAAACCAAGAACAATGGCCGCGCTAACGAGCCTCATGACCCGCTTTTGCGCGAGAGACGATAGCTGGCTGGCAAGATGCAGCACCAGCGACCCAAGTACATCCGAGGTCAGAGATGGAAATGGGAAATCACGACGCAGAAAAGATCAGCGCCGGAATAAAGAAAATGGCCCAAAGAACACGGCGGTCAACGCCGGATTCAAAAGCTCTCAGCCGAACAACAAAACACTGCCTCTTAAGGACAACAGTGACGAGCTATCCAACCTAAACAAAATTTTGGACAGGATATGTCAAATCCACAGTACCCCCGGGAAGCCTGCAAACCACACCCACCGAGATTGTTGGGTCTTCAAACAGTCCGGCCGACTTAACGCTGAACACAAGGGGCTGGACACACCAAGCGAAGACGATGACGAACCCCACAAGCAGAGCGCCGGAAAACAAAAGACTTTCCCACAAGAAGTCAAAACAGTAAACTCACTTCACGTGATAATACGGAACAATAGTGTGGCACCTACTAAGGTACGCGCCGCATGGTCCACCCCAGCGGAATCCCGAGATTGGATGTCAAACCCAATCACTTTTGACCATCTGGATTACTCCGGAAGCATTCAAAACGCCGGATGGACTGCTTTGATATTGGATCCTATAATCGACGGACTACAATTTACACAAGTCCTAATGGATGGCAGTAGCGACTTAAACCTGCTATATCCGGGCACAATCCGCAGGATGGGGATAGACCCTACCAAAATTCGCCATAGCAGCACTTCCTTCAAAGGAGTGACGCCAGGCCCTTACGCCAATTGCACGGGCTCCTTACTACTAGAAGTTGTGTTCGGTTCATCCGACAACTTCCGTCGCGAAAAGCTAATCTTCCATATCGCCCCATTTAAAAGTAGACATCAAGCACTATTGGGACGTGAAGCTTTCGCCCGCTTTAACGCAATACCGCATTACGCGTCCCTTACACTTAAAATGCCCGGTCCACGCGGCATTATCTCTTTGAAAGGTCGCTTAAGACCCCGGACACGGCTAGGCGAGATCGCTTAAATAAACTAGGGGCTTCCTAGCCACACACCCCTTTACAAGGGGCTGTGAGCATGAACGATGAGAGCCAATAAAAGCTCAACTTCATTCATTTCTTTTTTCATGCTCTATTTTAATACATTGCTCGCACGATATCTTTCCAAACTAAGTTCTTCTCTTTTACAAATGAATAGCGTGCTACACCCGTCCAGGATACAGCACAACGGAGACACAGGCGCAGACGTGCAGCAGGGACCCATTGCAAGGATTCTTTTCAGATTAAGACCCTGCGTAAACCTTTCTTACTGTCTCTTGTTGATACACATCCCCCGGTTTCCTACTATTTCAATACTTGAACGCACAAGTATAAAAAGCACTCATATTATAAATATGGTTTCACAAATCATACATGTCATTTGAACATAACATTTTTCGAGCACTGCGACTCTATCAAACGAGCGCCCTGCAGGACTTCCCCAAAATAGTGCTCGGCGGGTAACCGGCTTTTGTCCGAACCCCGGGATGCAACATCAGTGGCATCCATCTCCGCCCAGTATGTCTTGACACGGGCAAGAGCCATCCGTGCACCCTCTATGCACGCCGACCGCTTCATCGCCTTGATATGCGGCACCGCCCCAAGGAACTGCTGCAATAAGCCAAAATAACTCTTCGGCTTAGGCCTATCCGGCCACACATGAGCCACCACATCCGTCATGGCAAATCCGGATAATCTATTCAGCTCAGCCCACTCAGCCAACCGATCGGTCAACCGAAGTGGACGCTCCAGACTGTGGAATTGAGACCAAAATAGCTCTTCCATCTCGTGATCCTTTTGGCTTCGGAAGTGCACAACCGCATCCGCCGCACTCGCCGCCAAATCTAGATAAGGATCCTCCGCTCCCCACAGCTGGCCCAGCTGAGCATACTTCTGATCTGTGAATTTCCTGCGCAGCAGAAAGGGCTTTCCAGCCGCAATGTCTCCGGCCTGACGCAGCTCCTCCTTTATAGCCCTCATTGCAGAACGGGCATCCTTGGCTTCGGCGGTGGCCTTCTTCAGGTCCTCTTGCTCCGCTCGGTGTTCTTTTTCAAGAACCTCATAGCGGTCGGTAACATCCTCAGCTTTACGGCCATTCCGACCATCTCCTCCCTACTTCGGCAGTGAGCGGCCTTTTCGGCTTTTAACTCTTCGGCTGCCTTCGAGGCAGCCGCATCACTCCTTCTGGCCTGCTCCTTGGCCCGAGCAAGCTCTGCCCGAAGGTCCTCCACAGCAGCGGCACCATCTGCATCAAGCATACATATTGTAAGGAGTGGGAGTCAGCTCCCTTACTAGGTGACCACGGAGAAACAACCTACCTTGTGACTCGTCAAGTCGTTTATTGACCAGCGCGATGTTCGCATCCGCAACGTCGAGTTGCCGCTTTAGCTCAGCAACTCTATCAGTCCGGCTGGCCACCGGGCGATCCGCCATCTGCATAGGAAAAGCGAGAATTAATAACTGAGATTATGATCCTCGGCACGCTGTCACTTTCCACAACATACCGAGTCTCAGGGGCTACTATCTATACAGGGGGCACTCTATGTGCAAAACTGTCAAAAGGTATGTCATTTTTACGTACCTCAAAACCGACCAGTAAACTTCTGATGGCATCATGCAAACCGCCCTCAGCGAACGAAATTCTTTCAATCACCGTACCCATCAATGTACGGTGATCCTCTGAGATAGACGCCCTCTTGAGCAGATCCTTCAGCTCCCCCGGCCGCACACCAGTAGGTGCCGTACTCTCCGGCCCTGCCGGACTCGGAGAGACCCTCCGTGACGACACCTCAGGGTCGTCCGCCCCGCCTGACGGTGCGGCAGATGGAGGCGTCTCGCTCTCCATCATCTCCGGACGAAGGTCCCCCGAAGACGAGCTCAGCTGAGAAGGGCGGAGATCCGAACTACAAGGTAAAAACTTCGGTTATCCTCAGAAGCAAAAATAGGGACGTCCCTTATTACAAAACTCCCCTTTTTCTACTTACGGCTCGCTGGAGGGCTGATTCCTTAGGGGAGATAGTGCGGTCGGGGCTTCTCCTGGCGCAGGACCCTCTGGTGAAGATTTCTTCCCCCGCTTTGAGGCCTTGGCCTCCGGATCTTCAGAAGCGGTCCTCTTCTCCCCCTGGAAGGAGGGATTCACGATCCCCCCTTTCTTGAAAGCCTCCTTAGTAGAGGCGGTAGTTTCTCTGTTTTCCCCTTCGCCCTCTTCTGAAGGCGCAACCTCCAACATCTTGACCAACACGGGATCCAGCGTGGTCTCCGGGAGGGGGGGCGGACACCGTATCAGTTTTGCTTGCGCTATCCACTCCTGTTCAAAGGACGATTGGTTAAAAGTCAGATCCAAGATATGCAAACAAACGGTATGTCCGGACACAGGGCTACTTACTTGAGTATCCGAGCGATTGCAGCTTAAGCCGGCGTCCTCGGTCAATTCCGGACACACCTCTTGTGATCCGAAGAACAATTTGTACATCTCCACGGGTGTCGTACCCATGAAGTGTTGGAGAGCTCGTGGCCCCTCCGGATTGAATTCCCACAGGCGGAGGGGGCGACGTTTGCAGGGCAGAAGACGCCGAATCAGCATAACCTGCATCACTACGACCAGATTGATCTCCCTCTCATGGAGGTCTCGAATCCGGCCCTGCAATAGGGGTACGTCTTTGGACGGCCCCCAGTTAAGCCCTTTGTTGACCCATGATGTTAGCCGTTGTGGAGGGCCCGAGCGAAAGACGGGCGGCGGCCTCTGCCTGCTGCCCCTGGGAGCGGTGATATAGAACCACTCCTGTTGCCACAAACTGAGCTCCTCCCGGAAAGAGCCCTCTGGCCATGGAGCATCAGCCCTCTTGCTTATAATCGCCCCGCCGCACTCTGCCTGACGCCCCTCAATCATCTTCGGCTCCACGTTGAAGGTTTTGAGCCACAAACCGAAGTGAGGGGTGGTGCGGAGGAAGGCTTCGCAGACGACAATGAATGATGAGATATGGAGGATGGACTCCGGAGCCAAGTCATGGAATTCTAGCCCATAGTAAAACATGAGCCCTCTCACAAAAGGATCCATCGGGAAGCCTAAACCCCGACGGAGGTGAGACATGAACACGACGCTCTCGCCTGGCTTGGGAGTAGGAATGACTTGCCCTTGGGCAGGCAACCTATGTGAAATCTCGTAGGTTAGGTACCTGGCTTCTCTCAGCTTTAGCACGTCCTCCTCCGTGACGGAGGAAGGCATCCACCGGCCCTGTAGGTCAGAGCCGGACATTGTCGAAGATTCGAAGCGCCTGAATCTGGAGCCCTGAGTGCTGGAACTTGGGCGAGGGGTAGATTCGGTCGAGGATTGGAGAAAAGAAATGAGCCTTGGTCTCATTATAAAGAGGGAGAATACCAAGAGCCGTCCCCGTGACCGTTTGGAACTCGCCTTCGATGGAGGGGGCGTGGCGACGAGCGCGGTTGGGTTACCCACGTCCGTATTGATGGGAATCCCGGAATAGGGGGAACATGATCTCTGCTTCGACAAGACGTGCCAAGGAAATCGCTTCGCTAAACGCGCTGAGGTGGTATAATAAAAACGATTCAAGTAAAGGCTTGGTAGTGGTGTGACATCATGCCACAAAATACGTCAGCAGATTGAACTTGTGTAAATATTATTCTCTCTACGGTGGTATGTGGAATTTATTTTGCAGAGCCGGACACTATCCTGGTGTTCACAATCTTCTATGAATTATTCGGAGGAGGAACCCGCCTTGCAATGCCGAAGACAATATGCGCGCCGGACTCGTCGTCATTGAAGCCTGGTTCAGGGGCTACTGAGGGAGTACTAGACTAGGGGGTGTCCGGATGGCCGGACTATCATCATCGGCCGGACTCCAAGACTATGAAGATACAAGATTGAAGACTTTGTCCCGTGTCCGAATGGGACTTTCCTTGGCGTGGAAGGCAAGCTTGGCAATACGGATATGTAGATCTCCTACCATTGTAACCGACTCTGTGTAACCCTAGCCCTCTCCGGTGTCTATATAAACCGGAGGGTTTTAGTCCATAGGACGAACAACAATCATACCATAGGCTAGCTTCTAGGGTTTAGCCTCCTTGATCTCGTGGTAGATCCACTCTTGTACTACCCATATCATCAATATCAATCAAGCAGGAGTAGGGTTTTACCTCCATCGAGAGGGCCCGAACCTGGGTAAAAACATCGTGTCCCTTGTCACCTGTTACCATCCACCTAGACGCACAGTTTGGGACCCCCTACCCGAGATCCGCCGGTTTTGACACCGACAACGGTGTTTCCAATAACCAGGCAATCAGGCCATAAGGCTGTAACAGACAAAGCGCGCTCAGGGAACTTGTGCTATATTACTGCGAAGTGTAAGAAGCATCTTCGAAGAAAATAGTACCCCCACCGATACCTTTCTTCAATGCTCATTGTTATTATGAGACTTGTGCAATAGATTTTTTGTACTCATGAGTTCCGTTGTGTGCCGACCATCATTGAAAACTATAAGAGCGCTAGCTTTTGGCTTCACCCAGTCTGAGGTCCGGCTCGGATGACCCGATCGTGACAATCGCAGAGGTGCTCCCTTTACTCCCTAGCCGAACAATCGGGAACGTAGGGGTTGAAAGTGCTAGTTATCGACTAGAGGGGGGTGAATAGGCGATTTTTATGAAAGTCTTCAAAACTTGGAAGTTTCGAAGACAAACAATAGAAATGACCTAATTGATATGCAGCGGAAGATAAACTACAACAAGCAAACCATAGTCAAGTATGCAATAGTGTGAAAGTACAGGACTAATAGCAGCTTAGTAGTAAGGATCAGGATGGAAGATAGTATGAAGCCAACCAACGATAGTATTCAAGCAATGAAGTCAAACAGGTACAACAGATAGGCAATGACTTCTTGAAGACAAACTCTAAGTAAAGGAAGGGAGAGGATAGAACCAGTCACTTGTTGAAGACACAAGATTTGTTGGACCAGTTCCAGTTGCTGTGACAACTGTACGTCTGGTTAGGGAGGCTGAGATTCAACTCAGAAGACCGCGTCTTCACCTTATTCCCCTTGAGCTAAGGACACACAGTCCTCGCCCAATCACTCTGGTAAGTCTTCAAGGTAGACTTCTGAACCTTCACAGACTTCGTTCACCGGCAATCCACAATGACTCTTGGATGCTCACAAGCGACGCCTAACCGGCTGGAGGATTCACAGTCCTCAAGTGTAATAAGTCTTCAGGTCACACAGACAGAAAGACTTCAGTGATGCCTAACACTCTTTGGCTCTGGGTGTTTGGGCTTTGTCCTCGCAAGGATTTCTCTCTCTCAAAGGCTTCGAGGTGGGTTGCTCTCAAACGACAAAAGCTGTGCACAAACTCTGAGCAGCCACCAATTTATGGTGTAGGGGGTGGGCTATTTATAGACACTGGGCAACCCGACCTTATATGTCCGAAATGACCCTGGGTCACTAAGGAACTGACACGTGTTGCAACGGTCAGATTTCAAACACACACGACAACTTTACTTGGGCTACAAGCAAAGCTGACTCATCCAGCTCTGGATAAGATTTGGTCTCATTGTCTTCGCTCGAAGACATAGGATTTGGGTTGAGCATCACTTCAGTCATTCTGACTTTGTTCACTTGGACCCCACTTAATAGTACGGTGGTTCCTATGACTCAACAAAGAAGAAAAAGGAAATAACAAGACGACACAGTCTTCGCGCTCCATAGTCTTCACTCAATGTCTTCTCATGCCATAGTCTTCAATATGAATATATTCACATACCACCATTGTCGTCAATGTCTTCATACATTTTTAGGGTCATCTCTGGTAGGTAAACCGAATCAATGAGGGACACTACCTACGTTATCCTGCAATTCTCACAAACGCATTAGTCCCTCAACCAAATTTGTCGTCAATACTCCAAAACCAACTAGGGGTGGCACTAGATGCACTTACAATCTCCCCATTTTTTGTGATTGATGACAAACTGGTTGAAGTTTTCAACGGGAATAAAGTATGTGAAATTGTAAAGGATAGGGTATTGTCTTCAAAGTGGCAAAGGCTCCCCCTGAAGATGTGCATATAAGTAATTTGCTTTTGGAATGCAAATGCACATGGCAGGTTGTACTTGTGGAGATCCTCTTCAACTTATGAAGATAATTCATCATGCATGAAATGATATAACTAAAGGAATGACATGCATAACGAAAAAAAATGGACGTCTGCAGAATGATCTAAGTGCGGAAGTTATCATCGCACATGTGGAATTTATCATCGCATCACAGAAAAGCAAATAAGTAGCAGACGACCATCGAGTTTAAGTGTTACAACTCAAAGAACCAAATGTATCAAAAGCGAGAGTTGTAAGCACTAGGCCAAATATAAAGCAACCTCCCATATGAACCCGCTTGAAGACTATCAAACTCATATGCTTCTCCCCCTTTTGTCAGTAAGGACCAAAAAGGTTTGAAGACATAGAGCATCTACTCGTTCCCATGAGTAGGTGAAGCAGCAGGGTTGTTGTTGTTGTTTGGCGGTGCAGACGAACTTGGTGCAGTGTCGATGCGTGCAGAAGTAGGGGGCAGTGAAGTAGCATCGTCTTCATCATCGATCACTCTGGCATTCACGGTTGCCGCGGAGGAAGAATAGTCAGAGTCTTCAAGGGATGGAGTTCGACGTAGGACAGCATTCCGTGGAGGAGTGGAGTCAAACTTGAATCTTTCAGTGAAGCCATCGTCTTGAAGATCTGCTTCAGCACTAAGCAGCGTCAAACTCTTCCATGATCGCCGACAGGTCTCGTGAGTGACAAAAGCATTCTTGGTGGCAAGATTTCGAATGTGATTGATGTCCACCAAGAGGCTTTGCATCTGTTGCTTAAGCCAGAAGTGATGCTTATCTTGTTTTTGATGCAGTGCCACAAGAAGTTCTCGGTCATTTAGGACGCAAAAGCGCTTCTGAGGCCTTTGGGCAATTGTGCTCTCAGTAGCTTCAGTTTGAGCACGATGAGGCAGACAAGTGTTCCCAGCCATTGGATACACACGAGTTACTGCTTGGAGTCCTTCCATGGGCTAAGTGAAGCTTTGGTGATCAGCATTTTGAAGACAAAAAGGCTTCTTGGTAGGCTCAGGGTATATGGCTTCAACTGACATATCAACCTCTGGTAGAAAGATCAGATGATTGCGAGCAGAGGGCTGATAGTTGACAGAGGAGTGTAGCTTGATGAGGCGAATGACCCATGGAGCATAAAATTTCAGGCCAAAAAGGTCAGATCCAGACGCAGCCAGTTGCCGGATGAAGAATTCTTGTGTATTGAAGCTGATGCCATTGAGGATGTAGAAGACCAATTTCTTCATGGCTCCTTCAAGTTTTGCAGCTGATGAATGCCCTTTGATAGGCCATAGAGTTCGCCTGATGATGTGATATATTGTGCGAGGCAGATACTCAAGGTCATCAACAAAGAACTCCTGGCAGAGGCTTCATCATGCTCAACATCTGGCTCATGTTGGGCTCTGGCTTATGGAAGATGCTCTCCAGTGCATTGTGGTGGAGTTGACAATCAGGTTCGTACAACTCTCCGGGAGTGGGTAGGCATGTAAGCTCAATGACGTCAAGAGCTTTGGCTTCATGATGAACATTTCCTGTCATCCACTCGAGAACCCATGTCTTTATATCCCTATTGTAGCCGCGAATGTGGAGGGTAGCATAGAATTGAAGCAAAAGTTTCTCATTCCAATGTTCTTTGTCTGTCACAAAGCTAAGCAGACCTGCATCACGAAAGCAGTCAAGTGCTTCTTCTAAGCATGGCAGTCCAGCAATGGCTTCAGTGTCGAGGCGCATATGAGGGAAAATGCGCCCTTGATCATACAGAACGCAGGAGTAATAGCTTCGCTGCTGATAGCTCCAGAAACAATCAGATGATATTCTTGGCCTTGAGTAAGGGTCCTTTGCGCTGTCAAAGAAGGTGTTGTGGCTTCTGAAGCCATTTGCATTGAAGGACCCTGTGGAGGTGGCAGTACCTGGGAACCTTGGTAGTCTTGGCTTTGGTTTCTGGACCTGAGGCCTATGCTCAACATGATAATCAAACTGAGGACCAGAGGCATTAGGAGGAGGGACCAGAATGGGCCATCTGACAGTGGTTAGTTGACCATGGTTGTATGCTTGCTCAATTGTATAGGGCCTTGGTGGCGGAATAGGAGCAGTGGCAACAATAGAGGTGTCAGGCTGCACAACAGATGCTTCATGAGCAGTTGCATCATTGGCTTCTGGCACATTGGTTGGTGCAAGCTCCACATTAGCTTCAGCCATGACTATGTCATTGGCTTCATTTGTGTTGGTGGTGGCAGCTTCAAGATTTTCAACCTCCACTTGACGAGCTAGAGGGTCGGGCACTGGAACGTTCACATTAGGAACAGCTTCTTCAGTAATGGGGGGAGTAGGGACACGTTCATCTTCTTGGTTGTCATCGGCTAATGCAGCCGGATTGTCTTCAGCAGCTTGGGCTTCGGACACGGAGACATTCACAGTTGGAGTGGCTTCAGGAAACACTTGACGTGCAACAGATGGGTGGTGCACTTCTCCTTCTGGAATGCTCGAGAGAGGGACTTGAGGCCTTGGTCCTTTGCGAAGCTTGCGTAATGCTGGTGACGCCTTTGGATATAGAGTTGGCAGGGCCTCAAAGTCTTCTTGTTCTTCTTGCACAGGTGGTGTGACTTGTTGTTGTTGTTGGGGAGTACTCGGGGAGTCTTGTTGTTGTGGGTGATCAGCCCATGATGCATCCTGAGCAATTGGCGTCAGAGGATGACCAATGCTGATGAGTTCGCTATTCGTGAGAACAGGCGATGATACCAAGTTGTGTTCGATCTGAGGAAGAACTTCATCATCTTCAACATTGTCATTGTGACGAATGTCTTCAGCAGCGGTGGGATCAACTGCTGGAATATCTTCAGCTTCATGAGCCTATGTGGAAGCAGGCTCATGAACTATCATCCGTCGTTCTTGGTGTTCAGATGCAGGGCGAACCACTGAGATAGGTTCAACAACTAAGGGCTCTGTGGGAGCAGCCCGATTCTTCTTGGTTTTGCGCTTCTTCTTGGAGGGAGCAGCATCAGAGGCTTCAGTATTTTTCCTTTTTCTGGCTTCAGCCTCGGCAGTCCTCGTCTTCTTCAGTTCTGAAGCGGTTGACATGACTTTTGGCTTCGAGCCAGTCATGCTGCTTGGGAAGACTATGCGAGGTGCTTCATGCCTTGAAGGTGCAGATTGGGCAGTTGATAGCTTCTTCTTTGCAGCCATTCTGGGGTCAATGCCAGGACGACCAAGCGCCTTGCGCTTCTCAGCCTCATTGTAGGCTAGCACACACTTGTCAGCCAAACTCTTCATATGCTCACGAGAGCCTTGAGCTTCTTCGCGCTTCTTGAGAAAGGCTTCTTTGAGCTCGTGCAGCATGATCTTGAAGTTTTTGACATCTTGCACGCTGAGCTTTGCCACATGCTTCTTGAACTGAGCTTTCTCATAGTCGATCTTGTGCTTCAATTCAACGATGCGCTGAGCGAGAGCTAGCTCAGAAGCAATAGCACCATTGAAGGAGACGCTGAGGCCAATGGGAAGCTGCAGATCTTCAAAGCTGAGATTTGGGATGTCAAACCATTCATCAATGAAGTTATGGATGATTACCACATCGAAGAGAGGCAAATTATTGAAGATCTCTGCTTCTTCCTTGCTCTTGATCAGTTGCTCAAGGGCATCATCTGCAAGATCTTCATCGCTGGACAAGTCAATGTGCTCTTCTCGCAGAATGGCAGCAGGAGTCAAGGGCTGATTAGTATGCTTGACGATTTTCTTTTTCTTCTCCGTCTTCTTGGAGATTCGTGAGAGATCTTCAGACTGCACACTGTCTTCAGGAGGTGCAGTGGCCAGTGGCTTCACACGTGAAGCTATTGGAGGAGCAGCTGATCTTGAAGCCTTAGCCTTGTTTAGCTTCTGCGGCTTTGGAGGAGGAGCTGGGGCTTCATCAGTGTCAGCATCATTATCAGAATGATCCACTTTGGCACCTTGGACCAAGATGTAAGTGATGAGGCCATCAAGGTTGGAGAAGGGGCCGATGACATTGGGTTCTGCATCACGTGAGCCGTCAGCACGGGGAGCTGAGGGACCAGGGTTGAAGTCTAATCCCAATGACTTCTTGTTTTCCTTGGCCGATGCCTTTGCATGCTGGAAGTTGCGCTTGAAGAGAGTATCGTCACGACACCAGAGCAATGATGATGGGTCGGCATTTTCAGGCTGAGGTCCACGGACCATACAAGGATAGAAACCCTGTGTAATAGCTTCAGCTCTATTCTTGGGTTGAAGGCCTCGATAGAGAATATCACCCCAAGGACTTTTGATAGCATTCTTCTCAGCATATTCCTGGGTCACAAACTTGTATTTGAACCATTGTTCAGCCCAATATCGTCGAATCCATTGGATTCGTGTCTTGCGCTGATGATAATTCTCTTCAGGATCTGTCTTGTAAAGTTCTGCGAGGTCATCAGGCAAATCTTTTGATGTTCCCCCATGACGCTGTCTGCCACCCTTCCTTACTGATTTCTCTGCATCCATGAACTTCAAACCGAATGGGTTCAATACGTTCAAAGGCTTCAAAGGCTTTCGCTTGCTGGACAAACAGGAACTGGCTTTGGGAGAATTAATGTGATGTTGTAAGAATTCTGCAAATGAATGCAGACTATGAGAACCAAGGGATTCTCCCACGGACATGTACCTGTGACCAAGGTAGTCAGAGTCGGGATTCGGAGTCGGATCGATTTTCCTCAGACAGAATCGAGTCGTAAGATCGAGTCGTAGAATCGAGGATTCTACTAGATTTACTCAAATAAGATATTTTGTATGCACACAACAAATTTATATGGGTTCTATAGAGTTTTGACACAAAATATGGAGCAAAGAACGTACACATCAATGCTAGTTGTATTCCACTTATTTTTATGGCTAACCTGCCATCTAGCTCGCATGTATGGAACATATATGAGAAGGAAATATATAGAACATTTAAACCTTCAATGCACGAAATTTACTTAGGTTCTTTTTAGAGTGTGTGAATAGTCGATCACTTGTCTATCTGAGCTACAGTGCTAAACCTTGAAGGGTCTTGCTCTCCTTCTCCGATTAATCTTGAAGGATCCCCCTTTTCACACCAATTCCATCTGTTGACAAGCCTGATCCTCAGTTTCGATCTAGGGTTTCAAAGAGCTAGATCAAAAGTGTTGGCGGCTGAGCGTTTGGGCTTGGGAGGGGAATAAAGGTCCATGAGGTATATGAAAAGGGGTTTGGATGATTGCATTCTATTCTGCTACAACTAAACAAACGACTTAGATAAATTAATAGAATCAAACATAGTCCATAGCATAGTCGGGATTGTACAGTTTTGTATAGGATTCTATGATTTGGATCGCGACTCAACATGGATTCTACCTGATTTGGATTCATAGTGGGATTTGGATCGACATGCTTCTGTAGGGTCGTGAAGTCGTAGGATTCTAGTAGTCGAGTCGGGATTATGACTACCTTGCCTGTGACAGCATTAGAGATGCGAGGGAAGGGAAGAGGTCATATGCATTCTCATAAGATTTTGAAGATAAATCAGTTTGAAGACATTGACCTCATGATGCGAAGACATTCACTTATATGTTGAGAGTTGGTTCCAGATTTGTACGAATCCGTGAATAAGTACAAGTGAGGAATCAAACTAGATATGAAGTTTAAGTGAATATACTAGGCAGTATGAGATGCAGACAGAAACCAATTTTGGTAAATAGAATGAATCTTTGAGGATCAAAAAGGATGGTAAAAATAGAGTTATATTTACCACACGAAGAACTGCTAGATGGGATGAACACGAGACCGAGCAGTTAAATCCACCGTGCCCTAACTTGGCGATGGAGGACACCTACGGCGGCGGCGGAGAGGACGATGTCCGCGGCCGGCGTGAGGACGGCGTCGGAGAAGTCGCGGCAGCTAAGCGCTTTGTCGCTGGCATCGTCGAGAGCTAGCGGTGGCGCTAGGGTTTTGACGAGGTGGAGAGGTGGAAGAAGGTTTTCTTTACCGCAGGGGACATGTATTTATAAGGAAGTGTGCAGCACAGCACAATTACGCAGATGCCCCTGGAGGTTCACATCTGAGGGGCACGTGGCAAGCATGCAACATACTCAGAGTTGTCCCACGTTCCCACGCCCGCCAGGCATGTCGGATGGTTGTTCCGGCTTCTCTGGATTTCAAACAATAAGGATGAATCATTTAAAAAGACTTAATGTTTGTCTCTGTGTCTTCTGCTGACTAGGACGCAGAGAAGACATTCGACAGTTTCGATAGAATGCATATGATTTGGACAGATAGAGTTTGAGATAGAAAGCATAGAGAGATTAGGGTCCGATCACATTCACTTAGTTCAAAAGATTCAACTAGGAAAACATAGCTATAAGTGAATGCTGTAGAGGACAGAACACTAGTATATATATCAGAAAGCAATCAAATCATCATAGTGAAGAAAATCATGAAGATAAATTGAAATTGAAGACAAACTAAATGCGAAGACATTGCAAAAATAACGCCATGAGTGAAACACTTCAAATCGAGAAATTTTGGTGGTGGCGTTACCCACCGTATAGGAAGTATTAGACCCAGACACGGCGCACAATTATCGTGGTGCTCCAAAGTCAAATTCCACGTTAATGTGTTCACACTCAGAATGTAAGTCTTCATTGATTGAAGATATACTTTACTTCGTGTGTTGCACATCTAAGTCATCAACATGCATAAGTGTTAGGATGTGTGCCTGATCACAGGACATTTGAGGATTCCAAGATATTTAGCTCAAACCGTAACTTGCAAAACCTTTTCTCATCCAAGGGCTTTGTGAAGATATCTGCCAGTTGCTCTTCAGTGTTGACGTGAATGATGTCAATATCTTTCTTCATGACATGATCTCTGAGAAAGTGATGACGAATTTCAATGTGCTTTGTCTTCGAGTGGTGGACTGGATTGTTGGCAATCTTGATGGCGCTTTCGTTGTCGCGGAAGAGAGGCACTTGTTTCAGATTGATGCCATAGTCCTTGAGAGTTTGCTTCATCCATAGAAGCTGAGCGCAACAAGATCCAGCAGCAATGTATTCAGATTCAGCAGTTGAGAGTGATACACAGTTCTGCTTCTTTGAAGACCAACAGACAAGTGATCGACCCAGAAAGTGACATGTGCCTGATGTAGACTTGCGATCCACCTTGTCACCAGCATAATCAGCATCCGAGAATCCAACCAAATCAAATTTTGAGCCCTTTGGATACCATAATCCAAGTGTTGGGGTGTAAGCCAAATATCGAAGAATTCGCTTCACAGCTAGGTGATGTGATTCCTTTGGTGCCGCTTGGAATCGAGCACACATGCAAACACTAAGCATAATATCTGGCCTAGATGCACATAGGTAGAGTAAGGAACCAATCATGGAGCGGTATACCTTTTGATCGAACTCTTTACCATTGTCGTCGGGACCCAGATGGTGTTTGGCTGGCATTGGCGTCATGTAACCTTTGCAATCTTCCATTCCAAACTTCTTCAGACAATCTTTGAGGTATTTTTCTTGAGATATGAAGATGCCATTCCTTTGCTGACAAATTTGAAGACCAAGGAAGAACTTCAGGTCACCCATCATGGACATCTGATATTGTTCTTGCATCATGTATCCAAACTCATCACTATACTTCTGGTTGGTGCAGCCGAAGATAATGTCATCCACATATATTTGGCACACAAACAGTTCACCATCATATGTCTTCGTGAAGAGTGTGGGATCGAGGGATCCAGGTTTGAAGCCTTTGCTCTTCAGGAAGTCTTTGATCGTATCATACCAAGCGTGAGGAGCTTGTTTGGGGCCATACAATGCTTTTTTTAGCTTGTACACCATATCAGGATGTTTTGGATCTTCAAAGCCAGGTGGTTGAGCTACGTACACTTCTTCTTCAATCTTGCCATTGAGAAATGCACTCTTCACATCCATTTGATGTAGCAAGATGTTGTGGTGATTAGCGTAGGCTAGCAGTATGCGAATAGCTTCAAGCCTAGCCACAGGAGCAAATGTTTCATCGAAGTCAATTCCTTCTACTTGAGTATATCCTTGAGCCACAAGACGTGCTTTGTTTCTGACGACTTGACCATGCTCATCTTGCTTGTTTCAATATATCCATTTTGTGCCAATAATGTTATGCTTGCGAGGGTCAGGACGCTTGACAAGTTCCCAAACATTGTTCAGCTTGAACTGTTGAAGTTCTTCTTGCATAGCTTGTATCCATTCAGGTTCCATAAAAGCTTCAGCAACTTTCTTGGGTTCTGATATTGACACAAATGAAAAGTGCCCACAGAAATTTGCTAACTGTGTTGCTCTTGAGCGAGTAAGTGGACCAGGTGCATTGATGCTATCAATTATCTTCTCAATTTGTACTTCATTTGCAACTCGAGGATGAACTGGACGAAGACTTTGCTCTTACTGATCATTGTCATCATTGGGAGGATTGTCTTCAGTCTGAGCATTGTCTTCATGTTGGATGATGTGACATGATGTATCAATAGCTTCAGGCCAGAACTTTATTGGTGTCTTGTACTCGTCGAGCATTGTTCGAGCAATCTCAATGAGGGTTCTGTTCTTGCGCTCAACGATGCCATTTTGCTGAGGTGTGTATGGAGCAGAGAACTCATGAGTGATTCCCATTGTATCCAGATAAAGATCAAGGCCGGTGTTCTTGAACTCAGTGCCGTTGTCACTTCTGATATGCTTGATCTTGACGCCATAATTGTTCATTGCTCGATTGGCGAAGCGTCTGAAGACATCTTGCACTTCAGTCTTGTAGAGAATTATGTGCACCCATGTGTATCTTGAGTAGTCATCAACAATGACGAAGCCATAGAGACAAACAATTGTTTGTGAGGGTAGAGTAGTGAGTAGGGCCAAATAAGTCCATGTGTAACAGCTCGAAGGGTTAAGAAGTCGTCATGATTGTCTTCGAGGGGTGCTTTGCCCTTGTCATCTTTCCAGCTTCGCAGGCACCACACAAATGATCCTTCTTGAACTTGACACCCTCGATGCCTATGACATGCTTCTTTTTGACGAGTGTGTGTAAGTTCCTCATGCCAGCATGCCCCAGCCTCCGATGCCAGAGCCAGCATTCTGAAGCTTTTGCAAGAAGACATACGGCAAGATGTGGACCTACTGAGAAATCTACCATGTATAGATCATCTTTCCGATACCCTTCAAAGACTAGAGACTTGTCAGATTCCATTAGTACAAGGCAACGATATTTTCCGAATAGCACAATCATGTTCAAGTCACAAAGCATCGAGACAGACATTAAGTTGAAACCAAGGGATTCAACAAGCATCACTTTATCCATGTGTTGATCCTTTGAGATTACAACTCTACCTAGACCCAATACCTTGCTTTTACCAGTGTCAGCAAATGTGATGTGACTCTTGTCTGATGGACGTAAGGTTGAGTCCATGAGAAGACTTCGATCACCGGTCATATGATTAGTGCATCCACTGTCCATAATCCATTCTGAAGCTTTTGGTGTCATACCCTACAGTGCAGTTAGGAGGGTAGGCTTCACAAAGAGTGTTGTGAAGCATAAGCATTTGACGCACACAAGGATTATCACAGCTTAGATCAAGGTTAGGACACATAGTATGACTGGTAAGCGATTCAGATGTGAAATACATAGTAGATCATTTTATCATGCGTCCCTTAATGTGTTTTAGGTCCCCAGCAATAGCATCGGACGCCTTTGATTTCAGGCTGGAGACCTTTCCCTGCAAAAGAAAGTTATTTCTTCTTCACCACCCACATCTTCAGGGGTGGCTTAGAAGCAATGAGTCTAAGTGCAGCATCTGAGAATTTCGGCTTTGGAGCCCTAGCAAATAGCCTTGCAGGAGATGAATGATACTCATATGAATAAGCAGAAAAGTTCTTAGTTCTATGAACATAGTGGTTTGAAGACACACGCTCATATTCATAAGTCTGAGTATGATTTCCCTGCAAAACATTGGCGTTAGGGTGACTCAGGTGAGTCCTGTATCTGTATGAAGCCTTTGGGCCATATGAAGCCATAGGTCTGGGGTTTGTCTTCTTCCTTGGTGGTGTCATGATGACATTCATAGGAAGATTCTCAATGCACTGCTTAGGTACCCAGATTTTCTTCATAGGTGGTCCATTCCTGCAATTAGTACCAATATACCTGGCAAACACTTCACCATTCTGATTCTTGAACAGTTTATAGTTTCATCAAAGGATTCATCAATGATGATAGGGTTAGTGCAAGAGAAACCAGATAAGGTGGACGGATCTACTGAAGGTTCCTTTGCAGCAACCCATGTGGTCTTGGGATACTGCTCAGGCTTCCGGTAGGAGCCATCAACATTCATTTTCCTCTCGAACCCAACACCCTCTTTCCTAGGGTTTCGGTTCAGAATCTGCTTTTTGAGGACATCGCAAAGTGTCTGATGTCCTTTCAGACTATTATACATCCCTGTTTCAAGCAATGTCTTCAACCTAGCATTTTCATCAACAATAGTAGTGGTATCCTCCGCAGAGGCGTTAGTTACCACATCCGTAGTTGAAGACAATGCAACAGTAGCAGCAGTGGAACATTCAGCAACAGAGGTAGCGTTATCACGCTCAATGCATTTTAGACATGGTGGTTCAAATCCATCCTGAGCGGGACTGATCTGTTGAGCGCGAAGTGACTCATTCTCTTTTTGAAGATCTTCATGAGCCACTCTCAATTTCTCAAGCTCTTGCTTCCTTTGAAGATAATCATAGGAGAGCTTTTCATAAGTGGTTGAGAGAGTTTCATGACGACTTTCAAGTTCTTGGTACTTAGCATGAAGATTTTTTATGTCTTCAACTAAGGACTGCGAACGTGTCATTTCCGCGTCCAACAGGTCATCGCTTTTGTCTAACAGTTTTTGAGTATGTTCCATAGCTTTTTGTTGTTCAGTTGCAATTTTAGCACGTGTTTTGTACCTGGGTTTGGATTCACAATCAGAGTCATCTTCACTTGATGTTTGAAAGTAAGCATCACGTGATTTTACCTTGGCACCACGTGCCATGAAGCAGTAGGTGGGAGCAGGGTCGTCCTTGTCATCAGCTTCAACGTTGGTGTGGAAGTCATTGTCTTCAGTGTTGAAGATGGACTTGGCAACATAGGCTATGGCTAGAGCCAGACTTGCAACGCCAGGGTCGGACTCCTCTTCAGACTCCACCTCTGCCTCCTCAGAAGCAGACTCCTCCTCTGAATCCATCTCCTTGCCAACAAAAGCACGAGCCTTGCCAGATGAGCTCTTCTTATGGGATGAAGACCTTGATGAGGACTTGGAAGAAGACTTTGAAGATTTCTTCTTCTTCTTGTCATCAGAATCATATTCCTTGCTCTTCTTCTTCTTCTTCTCATTGTCCCACTGGGGACACTCAGATATATAGTGTCCAGGTTTCTTGCACTTGTGACATGTTCTCTTCTTGTAGTCATGAGTGGAAGCTTCATCATTTCTTGAGCTAGATCGTGAAGACTTTCTGAAGCCCTTCTTCTTAGTGAACTTCTGGAACTTCTTCACAAGCATAGCAGGTTCCTTTCCAATATCTTCAGGATCATCAGAACTGCAGTCAGATTCTTCTTCAGATGAGGAAACAACCTTTGCCTTCAAAGCGCGAGTTCGGCCATAGTTGGGACCATAGATATCTCTTTTCTCAGAAAGCTGGAACTCATGTGTGTTGAGCCTCTCAAGTATATCAGACGGATCGAGTGTCTTGAAGTCAGGGCGTTCTTGAATCATGAGGGCAAGGGTGTCAAAGGAGCTGTCAAGTGATCTCAGTAGTGTCTTGACGATTTCATGCTTGGTAATCTCAGTGGCGCCGAGAGCACGAAGCTCATTTGTGATGTCGGTGAGGCAATCAAACGTTAGCTGGACATTTTCATTGTCGTTTCTCTTGAAGCAGTTGAAGAGGTTGCGAAGAACACTGATCCTTTGATCTCTCTGGGTTGAGACGCCTTCGTTGACCTTGGATAGCCAATCCCAGACTAGCTTTGACGTTTCCAGAGCACTCACACAGCCATACTGTCCTTTGGTCAGATGACCACAGATGATGTTCTTAGCAGTAGAGTCCAGTTGAATGAACTTCTTGACATCAGCAGGGGTGACACTTTCACCAGTTTTGGGAACGCCGTTCTTGACGACATACCAGAGGTCGACATCAATGGCTTCAAGATGCATGCGCATCTTATTCTTCCAGTAGGGATATTTAGTTTTATCAAACACGGGGCAAGCAGTGGAGACTTTGATTATCCCTGCAGTTGACATAGCTAAAACTCCAGGTGGTTAAACCGAATCACACAGAACAAGGGAGTACCTCGCTCTGATACCAATTGAAAGTGCTAGTTATCGACTAGAGGGGGGTGAATAGGCGATTTTTATGAAAGTCTTCAAAACGTGGAAGTTTCGAAGACAAACAATAGAAATGACCTAATTGATATGCAGTGGAAGATAAACTACAACAAGCAAACCATAGTCAAGTATGCAATAGTGTGAAAGTACAGGACTAATAGCAGCTTAGTAGTAAGGATCAGGATGGAAGATAGTATGAAGCCAACCAACGATAGTAGTCAAGCAATGAAGTCAAATAGGTACAACAGATAGGCAATGACTTCTTGAAGACAAACTCTAAGTAAAGGAAGGGAGAGGATAGAACCAGTCACTTGTTGAAGACACAGGATTTGTTGGACCAGTTCCAGTTGCTGTGACAACTATACGTCTGGTTAGGGAGGCTGAGATTCAACTCAGAAGACCACGTCTTCACCTTATTCCCCTTGAGCTAAGGACACACAGTCCTCGCCCAATCACTCTGGTAAGTATTCAAGGTAGACTTCCGAACCTTCACAGACTTTGTTCACCGGCAATCCACAATGACTCTTGGATGCTCAGAATGCGACGCCTAACCGGCTGGAGGATTCACAGTCCTCAAGTGTAATAAGTCTTCAGGTCACACAGACAGAAAGACTTCAGTGATGCCTAACACTCTTTGGCTCTGGTGTTTGGGCTTTGTCCTCGTGAGGATTTCTCTCTCTCAAAGGCTTCGAGGTGGGTTGCTCTCAAACGACAAAAGTCGTGCACAAACTCTGAGCAGCCACCAATTTATGGTGTAGGGGGTGGGTTATTTATAGCCACTGGGCAACCCGACCTGATATGTCCGAAATGACCATGGGTCACTACGGAACTGACACGTGTTCCAACGGTCAAATTTCAAACACACACGGCAACTTTACTTGGGCTATAAGCAAAGCTGACTCATCCAGCTCTGGATAAGATTTGCTCTCATTGTCTTCGCTCGAAGACATAGGATTTGGGTTGAGCATCACTTCAGTCATTCTGACTTTGTTCACTTGGACCCCACTTAACAGTACGGTGGTTCCTATGACTCAACAAAGAAGAAAAAGGAAACAACGAGACGACACAGTCTTCGCGCTCCATAGTATTCACTCAATGTCTTCTCATGTCATAGCCTTCAATATGAATATCTTCACATACCACCATTGTTGTCAATGTCTTCATACATTTTTAGGGGTCATCTCCAGTAGGTAAACCGAATCAATGAGGGACACTACCTGCGTTATCCTGCAATTATCACAAATGCATTAGTCCCTCAACCAAATTTGTCGTCAATACTCCAAAACCAACTAGGGGTGGCACTAGATGCACTTACAGGGGTAGACACAGGAGCGAGGCAACCCAGCTTGCAAATCGCTTAAGTCAATATGGTGCATATTGTGGCGTAATACACGAACAATGAACGAAGTTGTACAAGTATAATCATATGCAAGAGGAAAAGCTTCATGAAGGAAGCCCCCAAATGAATTGGGTATTTGAATTTATGTGTCACAAACAATGTTTGGACAAGAAAATTTTTTACAAGCAACATTTTTCCAAAAAAGTATAATGCTCTGTCGAACCGAACACAAGTTAGAAATTAAAGCTTTGAGCATGAAGGCGACTTAGCTGGTTAATGTGTTCGGTATTGATGACACGGTCCGAGCTTGAGACGGGACAAGGTTCCATCCCCCAAGCCGGTCCCGAGGTGGCGGAGCGGAGAGCTCGACATGCCGAAGTGGTGACATAGCACGGTCAATGCAGACCGGCAGAGTGACGCCGAAGTCCCCGGATCATTTTCCTGTGCACAAAAAATGGTGCAAACCGGAGATAATAGTAATAATGATAATTAAAAAAATCGTTGCATGATAGATAATTTATGCAAAGTGAGTAATAAAAGAAATATGGCCTGGCGCCGAAGTCAATGTCGATGCAGGGCGTCGGCGTGATGCGGTAAAGGCGTGGCAAAGCCTGAATTCACAGGTCGGTCCGAGCTCCGGATGCGGCGTTCGCCGGACTATGTACGGAAACTGACCGAACTACCATGCGACTGTCGTTAATGCGCCCACCATTTGATAGACCTGTGTACATATGATGGACAAACCAGAGTAATAATTCCTTGGGAAAAATGAACCCAAACGAGCAAAAATACTGGGATTAATAGCACCTGGTTTATTTGTTGTAGCAATCCGAAGGAAGGTGATTCCCAAAATTGGGACTCGATCCGCGCACCCATTGCCTGATGGGCGATAAAATGACGGCATGGCAATGCTGGCAAAGGTTGGCTCGCCGAGGCAAAGCCCTCGGTCCAGCTAACGTGGCGAAGCTGGTCGGCTAGTGACGCCGAAGTGTCCGGAGTAGGTTGATGAAGAGATGGCAAAGCCCCGGTCCAGCCGAGATGTCGAAGTAGGTCGATGTGATGGACACCAGCTTGAAGAAGCAATAGTGCGGCCCTGCCGATGCAGGTCGTGATGTGGTCGATGCCGGCTTGATGAAGCGACCGTGCGGCGATGTCGGTATGCCCGCTCCGTTTAATCCGTGGGGCGGCCATGTTAGTGATGATTTATCCTTCGCGATGCCGGACTCTTGTTCGGCTTGCCGAGATGATGATCCGAATAAGTTGAGCTCGGCTCAACAAAGTGACGACGTGTCCAGCGCAGGTCGGCAGCCGTGGAGCAATATTGCCGGATTGGTTTGACACCAGCATGATGTTGAAGATCATGTTCAAAAGATTTTAAAGTTAGTGAGATGTGTTCGGGAACAAAACATAATACCCCATACTAAACTTCCTTCAAAAAGGATGTCCGAAATCCCATTCGTAAAAAGGACGAACTCGGGTCGGATTTGTTTTCGCGCAGAAAACAAATCCGAAAAGTGATGCACTAATCGGAAGGTTCCCGGAGTTTGGACGGCCGGATCGAGCTGAAATTTTGAGGGGTGGTAGATATAGGAATTCCGCAGTCGATCAACGGTTGCATCTTCCAAAGGAGGTCCGAGCTAGAAGCTCGACACCATGCCCTAAACTCATCCAGATTCTCGTCCAGATTTGACAGGGCTCCGGTATATCGTAGATTGTTGGAGATTCCTCCATTGGAAGTCGACGAAATTTAGCGTGGCTGTTGTAGACGTAATTCCGCACTATTACTCTGAAACAATCGTCAAACCGACGCTCGAGGAGGCGGTGACGGCGGATACAAGTTCGCTGTCCAGAAAAACAGCACGGTCGCCCGAGGGCAATGTTGACGTTGAGCCCTCGGGCTCCCTAGATGATTCCTCCATGATCTTGATAGAGATCGGAGCTGATGTTTGATGAAGGCCCTCACCCGAACATGACGATTGGAGGTAGGGCGCAGTCCTTGGTCGAACCAAGGTGACCAGTCGCAATTGATCTGCAGGCGAGCCATCGACCTTTTGTCGAACACACAGCGAAACTCTCAATGAAAGCACCCATGTCAGTGTCAAAACCGGCGGATCTTGGGTAGGGGGTCCCGAACTGTGCGTCTAGGCGGATGGTAATAGGAGACAAGGGACACGATGTTTTTACCCAGGTTCAGGCCCACTCGGTGGAGGTAAAACCCTACTCCTGCTTGATTAATATTGATGATATGGGTAGTACAAGAGTAGATCTACCACGAGATCAAAGAGGCTAAACCCTAGAAGCTAGCCTATGGTATGATTGTTGTTCGTCTCTATCGACTAGCCTGGCCTCGGTTTATATAATGCACCAGAGGCCTAGGATAACAAGAGTTCTAGCCGAATACGCCGGTGGGGGAGGAGTCCTTGTATGCGGCAGCTGTCCGGACTGGCCCATGAGTATACGGCCATGGGGGTCCTCGGCCCAATTCACAGATCGAGAGATGACATGGTGAGTACCCCCTAGTCCAGGACGCCGTCAATGGGGTTTTCTCAGGATTATCAAAGTAGTGCATAATATTTTTCACATAACAAGCATCGAGGGTTTTAGGAGGTTCACCATCTCCATGAGTAGCAAGTACCACTAATTTTTTTGGCGCTTCGTGATCCATACCCATAACTAAAGACAGAGAACAACTTAGAACAGAAAATAAAAACTACTTTGTGATAAAGCAAACAAGCACACACGAGAATATCCACCCCACGCCATTGCTCCCCAGCAACGGTGCCAGAAAAAGGTCTTGATAACCCACAAGTATAGGGGATCATTTGTAGCCTTCTTCTATAAGTAAGAGTGTCAAACCCAACGAGGAGCTAAAGGTAGATCGAATATTCCCTCAAGTTCTATCGACCACCGATACAACTCTACGCACACTTGACGTTTGCTTTAACTAGAACAAGTATGGAACTATTTTGCAAGAATAAAACTATGAGTACTTCGCGAGAATAAAAGTATGAATAAATTGAAAGGTAATAAAAGTGGATAGCTTTTGTCAATAAGAAAGTCATTTGTTCCTAGGCAATCGTTAACTAGACTGGTAATCATTCTTGCAATTTTATATGAGGGAGAGGCATGAGCTAACATACTTTCTCTTCTTGGATCATATGCCCCTATGATTGGAACTCTAGCAAGCATATGCAACTACTAAAGATCATTAAGGTCGTGAAACCTAACCATAGCATTAAGTATCAAGTCCTCTTTAATCCCATACACAATAGCCCACTTACTCGGCTATGTGTATTTTGTCACTCACGCCACCCACCATAAGCGAACCATGAACATATTGCAACACCCTATAGTGGGGACCCCTCACGTTTGCGTGACACATAGGGCACCATAGGACAGCACCATAAATAAAATATACAATCATACCAATCAAGATCAAGATTAACCCATAGGACAAAACGAATCTACTCAAACATAATAGGATAACCACATATCTTTGGAAATACTATATAGTGTTGAGCACCATGTTTAAGTAGAGATTACAGCGGGGAAAACAGGTGTTACACCGCTTCATAGAGGGGGAGAAAGTTGGTGTTGACGATCCTAGCCCCGGCGGCACTCTGGCGCCACCGGGAGAGAGGGGGAGATAGCCCCCTCCTTCTTCTTCTTACTTGGCCTCCCCCTAGATGGAAGGATAATTCCCCCTCTGTTCCATGGCCTCCATGGTGGCGGAGGGGGAGGAGCCCCTCCGAGATTGGATCTCCCTCTTTGTTCCCTTCTCTTTCGCATTCCTGTTTTCTGGCCCTTCGTCGTTTCTTAAATTCTCAGAGATCCGTAACTCCGATTGTGCTGAAATTTTTGCATGATTTTTCCCATAAATTATCTTTCTTGTGCCAGAAAAAGGGCCCCAACCGCCTTACAAGGAGGGCACAGGACACCTGGGCATGGAAGGGGGTGCCCGGCATGCCTTGGTGGGTTGTGGAGGCCGTGGGCCTCTGTTAGCATTGATTTCACCTCCCAAAAATCACATATATTCCAAAATAATTCTCCGTAAATTTTTATCGCGTTTGGACTTTCTTTGATATGGATTTTCTGCGAAACAAAAAACATGCAACAAACATGAACTAGCATTGGACACTGGATCAATAGGTTAGTCCAATAAATTATATAACAAGTTGCCAAAAATATGTGAAAGTTGTATAATATTGGCATGAAACAATCAAAAAATATAGATACAACGGAGACGTATCAGCATCCCCAAGCTTAGTTCCTGCTCATCCTTGAGTAGGTAAATGATAAAAAAGATAATTTTTGATGTGGAATGCTACCTAGCATAAACTTGATCATATATCTAATCATAGCATGAATATTAAGACATAAGTGATTCAAAGAAGTAGTCTACATTTTGACATAAAGACATCAATACTCAGGCATCCCAACAAACAATCATGTCTTTCAACATATCAACGCTAAAGAAAGCTATCCCTACAAAATCATATAGTCTTGTCATGCTCTGTCTTCTTTACACAAAGTATTTATCATGCACAACCCCATGACAAGCCGAGCAATTGGTTCATACTTTTTAACGTGCTTCATCTTTTTCAACCCTCACGGAATATATGAGCATAAGCCATGGATATAGCACTATAGGTGGAATAGAGTATGATGATAGGGGTAAATATAGAGAAGACAAAAAGGTAAGAAAGTTTCACATCTACACAGCTAACCAATGGGCTACGGAGATGCCCATCAATTGATACCAACGTGAGGAGTAGGGATTGTCATGAAACGGATGCACTAAGACCTATAAGTGTAGAAAGCTCAATATGAAAACTAAGTGGGTGGCATCCAACTTGCTTGCTCATGAAGACCTCGGGCATTTGAGGAAGCCCATCATCGGAATATACTAGCCAAGTTCTATAATGAAAAATTCCCATTAGTATATGAAAGTGACAACATAGGAGACTCTATATGAAAAACATGGTGCTACTTTGAAGCACAAGTGTGGAATTAGCATGCCCCTTCTCTATTTGTTTTTTATTTTTATTTTTATTTTTTCCTTTTCTTTTTTTATTTTTCTTTTTCCCCTTTATTCTTTTTTCCTTTTTCTTTTTTTTCTCTCATTGTCCGGAGTCTCATCCCGACTTGTGGGGGAATCATAGTCTCCATCATCCTTTCCTCACTGGGGCAATGCTCTAAAAATGAATAATGATGATCATCACACTTCTATTTACTTATATCTCAAAAGAAATAAAAATTACAAATCGATACCTATATGTCGGTGTACTAGAGTAGGGGTACACTAGTATCCCGAACTTGTGCATGGCCAGTCGCAGCGCCCCGCGGCAAGGCTTGCCGGGTGCCCGCCAAGGTCCTCCATGGTTCCTTTGGAGCCATTCAAGAACAAAGTGTTCAAGCCGAGAAGACAAGGCCCCGGCAAGAGGAGCTTGACGGGAAGGCCGACCAAGGCGTTTCAAGGAACTTGCCGCGACGCGCCACGCGTCCCGGCAAGGCCCGGTGAGCAACAAGCTTCCGGACGTGACAAGACAACGACCGCGGCAAGGCGCTTGCCGCGGCAAGGCCACCACTTTGTGCCCATGCTCCAGCGCATCCATCGACGTGTCGCCATGGGACTGTTCCAGGCGCACGTGGCGAGAGGCTGTGCAGCCAAGCGGTGCAAGGTGGCTAGCGGAGATGACAAGATAGCCATCGTGGCAAGCGGTGGCGCCCCTAACGGTCACTTTTTTGCACTGTTTGGGCGACACAGACGGGCATTTAATGCCTTTGTCCCCTGCCGTCAGGGTTAGGTATGATACACTGTGCAAGTAGGTGTACCAACCGCAGTTCTTTTACATTTTTACCCTCGCCTACGTTGCCACCTGTCGGCGACCCCTTGAGCATATAAAAGGAGGCCCATGCGCAACGTAGGGGGGGGGGGGTTCGACTCATTCGAAACCAGAAACACTCAGGCTCTCAAGCAAGAACGCAATACAACCACAAAGCAGCAGTAGGAGTATTATCTCTCCGGAGAGCTCTGAAGCTGGGTAAAATCGCTCGCGTGCCTCGCCTCGATCCGCTCTTCGTGCGATCTCTGCCCCCCGCCGAACCGTAAGGGGCTCCGGTCCCATAGGTGTTCGTTCCCACGACATCTTTGGCGCGCCAGGTAGGGGGCGTCGAGGTTGTGTGAACCCGATCCGTCGTTCACGCGAGCTAAATCTTCATCTTCCTCATCATCTTCATCGACATGCCACCGAAGAAGAAGGCTTCGGAGGTGGCTGCTCCGTCCACGTCGATCCCACCGCCACCGGAGCAAACAGGTGGTGGGATAGACGCCGGCGGCGGAACGGGCGCCAACGAGGGAGCTCACGCTGCCACCAGGTCCAAGGACAAGGCCGCGCAAACCTCGGTGTCCGTACATGCACCGCGCCCGTCTCAGGAGGTGCGGGGCCAACAGCGTCATGGTACTCGCGGTACCATACGCTCGTTGGACCAAAATCGAGCTGGTGGATCTCAGGGTGCTCAAGACCAGCATGCACGCCAACCTGCTGGCACGAGCAAGACACGGTCGCCTGGACGGGATCCTGCTCCTTCTAACATAGTTAGAAGTCCGAGCATATCCCGCTCCTCGCACCGTTCACCACCGCCACCGAAGACTCCAGAAGAAGCATTGGCCCGAGCCCAACTGCTCCTGGATTACCCTCCAACGGCGGACAAGATTGACGATTGGAGGGCCACCATTCAGAGTCTCATCGGCTTCGCCAACAGCGACACTCCGCGCCAGCCGGCTATATCGCAGCCGCGGCAAGCTTGCCGGGCACGAGCCGATGGCGACAAGACCGGTGGGGGCGCAACCACCGTGCACTCCCCGCCCCGAAGGCCATGATCACCGACTCGCCGGGTCAACCTCGACACTGACTCCACAGCGTCATCAGATCCACGAGCTCATCGCGATCAGCGCCAAGTTCTTCAAGAACGACAGCAAGAAGATGATCGTACTCGTATCGAGCGTCAAAGAGAAGCGCGGCGTCAGTCAGACCAGCGCGCTGGGCCCACTGTCGACATGCATGCGCCAGGGGAACCAGGCGACTTGCCGTACGCGGTAGGTTGCCCTGCGTTCACTCGTGAGCTGCGGCAAGTCCAGTGGCCCAGTACAAAGAACTTCAAGCCAGATGTACCGGAGAAGTACGATGGCAGGTTGCATCCGTCGGAGTTCCTCAGCATCTACACCATCGCGGTGCAAGCTGCCGGGGGGCGTGACGACAAGATCCTTGCCAACTACTTCCCACTGGTGCTCAAGCCCAACGTCAGATCCTGGCTCATGCACTTGCCGGACAACTCCATATCCTCTTGGGCGGATCTGTGCCATCAGTTTGTCGGCGCCTTTACAGGCGGCCACAAGCCTCACGGCCAGGAGAGCGATCTACATCTGCTTGCCCAAAAGGAAGGAGAGCCCCTGCGCAAGTACATTCAGAGATTCTGCCAGGTGCAACGCAACATCCCAGATGTCCACCCTGTCGCGGTCATCAGCGCGTTCCATCAGAACGTGCGAAACCGTAGGATGCAGGAGGAAATGGCGATGTGCAAGATCAGAGACGTCAGTGAGCTATACGCCCTGGTCGACAAGTGTGCACGTGCTGAGGAGGGGAGGAAACTCCCCGGAGAGAACACAGGAGCAGGAGGATCTGGCAGCGAAGATGCTGCCCCAGCAAGGAAAAACCGGCAGCGGAACAACAGGAAGAAAAAGGGAAAAGATGTGCTAGTCGTTGAGCAGTCCGGCAATGGAGGTGGCGCCAAGGAAGCCGAACCTGTGGCGGCCGCCGACAAGCAGGGCGGCTCCGACAAGCAGTATTGCAAGATCCACCGCACCAAGGACCATGATCTCCAGAGTTGCAAGAAGGTCGAGCAGCTTGTCGAGCAGCAGAAAGCTGAGTACGAGCGACGCGACAAGGAGAAGGCCTAGGAAGGTACTGGAGGATCCGGCAAGAAGCGCTCTGGCCGGGGAGGACGCCGCGGCAAGGCCAAGCAGCGGCAAGGAGACAGACCTCCCCGCGGCCGCGACAAGGACGAAGATGAAGACGACGATGAAGAGATGGATGATGACGAGGCCGACGAGTAGGAGTTTCAGAAAGCCACAGAGGTTCTATGCGTTGACGGTGGTGCTTCTCTGCATACTTCGCACCGCCAGCTCAAACAGTGGGTGCGGGAAGTTAATGCAGCAGAACCACCAGTTGAGTCACGCAAGCCTCTGAAGTGGTCCAGCACGCCTATCATCTTTGATATTGAGGACCACCCTGATCGCATAACTGCGGTCGGGTGCTTGCCGATGTTGGTTTCACCAACTATCCGCAACCTCAAAGTCACAAAGATGCTAGTTGATGGCGGGGCCGGCTTGAATCTGATCTCCTCCGCGGTACTCCAGAAACTCCAGATCCCCGACAGCAAGCTTGAGGAGACCGGCACATTCCAAGGAATTAACCCGGGAAGGAGCAAGCCGAAGGGAAAGATCACGTTGCCGGTAACATTTGGCAGTGAGTTGAATTTCAGGACTGAGAGGGTTACTTTTGACATTGCTGATTTCCTATTGCCTTACAATGGGATACTCGGCCATCCTGCGCTCGCCAAATTCATGGCAGCCTCTCACTATGCCTACAACATGCTCAAGATGCCAGGTCCGATAAGTGTCATCTCTGTCCCTGGCGACAAGAAAGATGCTCTTATCTGTACCGACAAGATTTACCGGGAGGCAGCAGCTGCAGCGGATCACAAGCCACTTGCCGCTGAAGCTCCCGGGGGGAAGAAGAAGACCAAGTCCGGCAAGAGCTCTGATGCCCACTCCGGCAAGCGCACCTCTTCGGAGTGCTGCGCTACCGTTGAGGACGCACCATCAAGCTCCACCGGCAAGTGTAAGAAGACGAAGGCAGCTCCGCCAGAGACCAAGAAGGTGTCCGCCAAGGAGGATGGCACTGGTGGTACCTTCACCATCAGTGCCACGCTCGACCCTAAATAGGAAAGCGCGCTCGTTGCTTTCCTGCGGGCGAACGTCGACGTGTTTGCATGGCAACCGTCTGACATCCCCGGTGTTCCCAGGAAAGTAATTGAGCACCACCTTGCCGTCTGTCCTCACGCGCGGCCCGTCAAGCAGAAAGTCAGGAAACAAGTAGTGGAGCGCCAAGAATTCATTGCAGAAGAGATCAAGAAGTTGGAAGCAGCAGGCCTTGTCAGAGGACTGCTCCATCCTACGTGGTTGGCCAATCCTGTAGTCGTGCGCAAGGCGAACGGGAAATGGAGGCTTTGTATTGACTTTACCGATGTTAATAGAGCTTGTCCCAAAGACCCATTTCCCTTGCCGCGCATTGACCAGATTGTTGACTCCACGGCCGGATGTGATTTGCTTTCATTTCTTGATGCATATTCAGGGTATCATCAGATCTTCATGGCAGAAGAGGATGAAGAGAAGACCGCTGTCGGTGTCAAAACCGGCGGATCTCGGGTAGGGGGTCCCGAACTGTGCGTCTAGGCGGATGGTAACAGGAGACGAGGGACACGATGTTTTACCCAGGTTCGGGCCCTCTCGATGGAGGTAAAACCCTACGTCCTGCTTGATTAATATTGATGATACGGGTAGTACAAGAGTGGATCTACCACGAGATCAAGGAGGCTAAACCCTAGAGCTAGCCTATGGTATGATGGTTGTAATGTATGTTGTCCTACGGACTAAAGCCCTCCGGTTTATATAGACACCGGAGGAGGCTAGGGTTACACAGAGTCGGTTACAATGGTAGGAGATCTACATATCCGTATTGCCAAGCTTGCCTTCCACGCCAAGGAAAGTCCCATCCAGACACGGGACGGAGTCTTCAATCTTGTATCTTCGTAGTCTTGGAGTCCGGCGGACGATGATAGTCCGGCTGTCCGGACACCCCCTAGTCCAGGACTCCCTCAGTAGCCCCTGAACCAGGCTTCAATGACGATAAGTCCGGTGCGCATAATGTTCGGCATTGCAAGGCGGGTTCCTCCCTTGAATAATCCAGAGAAGATCATGAACACCAGGATAGTGTCCGGCTCTGCAAAATAAATTCCACATTCCACCGTAGAGAGAATAAATTGTACACCAGTCTAATCTGCTGACGTGTTATGCGGTGTGACATCACACCGCTACCAAGCCTTTGTTTGAATCGTTTTTTTACCATACCACCTTAGCACGTTTAGCGAAGCAGTTTCCTTGGCACGTCCTGTCGAAGCAGAGATCGTGTTCCCCTTATTCCAAGATTCCCATCAATACGGACGTGGGTAACCCAACCGCGCCATTGATGGTGGCGCTTGGGAGATAAGCGAGTTTTATCAGGCCGGTGGGGACGCATAGCTTTCGTCCGCCTATATATAAGGGATAAGGATTAACCTTCTCACCTACGCCTTCTTCCTCCTTTGCTTATCCATCTCCGCGTACTCAAGCTCCAATGCCCAAGCTCGCGCATCTTGCCCCGACCCTCTCCGAATATGTCTGGAGCGGGAGGCAAATGGTTGGCCTCCACCGTTAAGGAGGAGCACATCACCAAACTGCGCAGCGCCGGATACCTTTCCGGTGATATCGCGCATCGGCTGCCCGACGAGGGGCAGCTCATCCCTACCCCTGGGCCCCATGAGAGGGTCGTCTTCCTTCCCCACTTCCTCCACGGACTGGGGTTTCCACTTCACCCATTCGTCCGGGGGATCATGTTTTACTATGGCCTGGATTTCCACGATCTGGCGCCGAACTTCATCCTCAACATCTCAGCGTTTATCGTCGTGTGCGAGGCCTTCCTCTGCATCCGGCCCCACTTCGGCCTGTGTCTCAAGACCTTCAACGTCAAGCCGAAGGTTGTGAAGGGCACGCAAGTGGAATGCGGAGGCGCCATGTTGGGCAAGTTGCCCAACATCCTGTGGCTCGAAGGGGCCTTCGTGGACTCCATTAAGGGGTGGCAATCGGGGTGGTTCTACATCACCGAGCCGCGCAAGCCCACATGGGCAGCGGCCCCTGAGTTTAGATCTGGCGTCCCCACGCATCTCACCTCCTGGAAAGAGAAGGGCTTGCAGTGGGGCAATCCGAAGGAGGTGACGGGACTCCGAGCCTGCATCCAGAAGCTGGTGAGCAATAAGCTCAGGCTCGTCGACGTGGTCCAAGTCATGCTCATCCGCCGGATTCTCCCATAACAAGAACGGGCATTCAATCTGTGGGAGTTCAATCCGGAATAGCACCAGGCGCTGAGCGGGCTCTTCGATACGACATACGAAGGCGCCTGGAGGGTGCTATTTAAGGGCGCCGAAGCCCCCGTGTCTGCGACGGAAGATCGCGGATTTCGCTCGCAGCATCCAGCTGACGAGGTAAGTGATTCAACCCCGTTACGGGACACTTGTGGTAATTAAACCGATTCTAAGAGGGTTTCGATCTCTCTTTTCCTTTGACATGAATGGATGGAGAAGGCCAAGCAGCTCATCAGCCCGGGTCCCATGCCAGAAGACCCAGAGAACACCCGTTTAGCAGGGCTGCTGGTTCCGGCACCGCACGTGGTGCCGGAGAAGAAGGCCAAGAAGGTGGCCGCGGGGACTCGAAAGAGTTCCCGTAATCAGGCGTCCGACGACGAGGCGGACTCCTCCCCTGAAGACGACGAGGAGGAGGAGTACTCTCTCCCGGAGGAGGGAGAGAAGAAGAGGAAGGCTTCCCCAATAGGGGAGGCCGAAGGGTCCAAGAGGGGGAGGACTATCCCCCCGGACAGTTTCGCCAACACCACCGTTGGCGAGGATGAGTGGCCTCCAAGGGCCAGGTGTCCGGCAAGATCGTAAGTATCCGGATCCTTGATGTGCAATTTCTTTCGTGTGGCGTAGTGTCCTTCTAATGCCGCGTTCTGTCCGTAGCCTGGCTGATGATGATCTCCCCGCTTCATCGAGCGGGTCGTTGGCCCCGTCGGATGTGGATTCACTTCCGACCGCCTCTACCCCCCGCGCCAACGAGGATGCCGAGGTGGGATCCCAGAGAAGGACCCATCAGGAGGAGGCTCCGGAGGCGCCGTCAGGCTGCCTCCCGGACTTTGTGCCAGACTCTACATCGGAACCCGTAGTGGTTCCAGAGTCTGGCGGGCGGCCCCTTTGAAAGAAGGGCAAGACCGTGACACCGGCGACCTCCGTCCAACTGGAGGCGCCGGATAACTTGCTGGAGGCGCTTGAAGGCGCTTCCATCAAGGAAGAACACCGCACTATCATGAGTGCGGTGATTCAAAAGGTTCAGCTCGCCAAAAGCGGGCTGACCGAAGCCTGCAGCAGCCTTCTAACAGGCTTTGAGGTAAGAACTTAAAATTATGTAATGTAATACCGCATAGACAGTAGCCCCTGATGCTCAGTTCGGTGTTCGGAAAGAAAAGCCGGACTGAGGATCTAACAAGATATACGCAGGGTTGCTTAAAATATGTCAATATGGGTTTGCAGGCTGCTCTGCTGACCTCTGCCGCACTATCGACGGAGGTCGATGTGTTGAAGAAGGATCTCGAGCGGTCCGAGCAAGAGCTCGGCCATGCCAAGAAGCAGCTCGAGGACAAAGAAGGTGAGTCACACCACTTTGAATAGTTACCTTACAGAAAAGGATTTTGGTTGCAATAAAATTAACAAGGATAATATGGGTATTGCAGGGGCCACGAACGAGGTGGCAGCCCTGAAGGAGGCTGTGTCCGCGGCCGAACGCAGTGCAGCCGCGGAGTGGGAGGAGCGAGAGAAGCAGGAGTCACGGGTGGCGGAAGTACGGCAAGAGCTCCAGGCTCTCATGGAGAAGCATGAGAGTTTGGAGCGTGACTCCAAGACTCGAGAGTCCGAGCTTGCCTCGGCTCTTGAAAGTGCCAAGTCCGCCAAGGCCGAGGCCCGTAAGGCCCTTCAGGAGGTTGAAGATGTGAAGAAGATAGCGGCGGGTAAGGCACTTTTCATGCAAAGCAAGCATGTTAATGTAAAATACCTGACGCTTACCCACATTCGGAGCTCTCCAGGGGCGTTTGCAGATCTGCCGCGTAGTGCGTCCGATGCTGCCGCATTCTATCATGGCGAGGAGGGGAGCTCGATGGAGAAAGTCTTCTGGTCTCAGTACGCTGAGGCCGGACACCCGGTGCCCCCAAGCGACCAGCTGAAGCAGCTGGTCGAACTCCACAAGGTAGCTGAGGAGGCCATGAAGGGCCTTATAGTCCGGCTGTGGCCTGGACAGGCCATGCCTGGGAGCTACTTTGGCCTCGTGCGGCGGCTGGTGGATGCATGCCCCTGGGTGGAGGTCGTCAAGCGCTCCGCCTGTATTGAAGGTGCTCGTCGGGCCCTTGCCCGCACAAAGGTGCATTGGGGCAAGTTGGATGCGGAGAAGCTTCTCACGGACCCACCGCCACCGGGCAAGGAGTATCGCACGCCTGAAATGTATTATAAAACTGTCCTGAAGGGAGCCCGCGATATTGCGGATGAGTGCCCCAGAAATGTAATCTTTGAGTAGACTCGTTATGTATTATCCTTTGCGCTGAAACTTTGTTCATGTGCGCGTTAAGCAACGCTTGTTTAATTTAAAATATTATGTTCTGTGCGGCCGTGTATAAAATCTGAGAGATGGCAAGTCGTTGGCTTCAGCCCCCAAGCCGCGAGTGCTGGGGTGTTTGGGATAACCTTGAGCGCTCTTGTTCCCATTTTTGGGTCCATCTAGGGAGGCGCTCAACACAGCGAACAAGGCAACCGGACTTATAATGCTTGAACACTCTCACTTAGCCATAGAATTCTATAATTTTAAATTTCGGCGAAGCCCCTGGTATTCGGAAGGCCGAATCCGGGGTGCTATCCACGCCTTCGTCGGACATTGTCCGGAACTTCGCTCGAAGCGGCGTGAGTCTTTAAGGACCCGAAAAAACCTCTCGAACAGCGACCAGTCTCTCGCCTTATCATGCCAGTCAGTTTTAGCTTTCTCCACTGAGGCGCTCGCCCGCCTCAACCGGGGCGCAATCGCAGTGGTTCTCCCAGTGCCACCTTAGCCGACAGAACGGAACGTAAGGCACCAAAACGTGGGAGCCGGGCAAACCCAACTATTGACCCAAGACATGATTCGGAGCTGATTCATATAGTGCTATAAGTTCGGGGCGCCGCACTTATGAAAGTGTTCGGACTTATCACACCATAATGGGGGGAACATAAGCCCCTAGTGTATTAGGCCGTACCAAAATGTACGGGTGTAAGATGTCATGTAATGAACATATATATATATATATATATATATATATATATATATATATATATATGAAAGGTAATGTAATTGCAGTCGAAAAGTGCTGCATTATTTATTAAAGAAAGTCTGCTGTGAGTGCGGACTGATACAAATAGTGCGGTAAGCAAGGGATTTGGACTAAGTAAACATGTCCCCCTCCAGGGGTGAGCTGCGGACTTGGTGTATATAATCGAATTTAATGCTCGTAATTGAGACCACCTGAGTGTTCGTCGCAGCCTTCTTTCGTCCCTGACTGTTGCATCACGAGTTCGGCAGGTTCGCCGCCGGACAGGGCCTCTGGTTACCGGAGTCCTGTATACACAAAGAAGGAAAATAATAAATAAAAAAAAGGGGGGGCACACTTGCGAGCCCCTGGTGTGGTCGAACCACACTCTGGGTCCATTGCGATCGTGCCCCTTCCCCTGCGCCCATGGTATCTCCAAAGCGTAATGATGTACGCGGAGTGTTATTCTTGCGATCATGCGCGGGCGGGGGTTGGGGCCGCATTGCTACGCGTGCTCTGATCGCGCCAGGTGGTCTTGGTTGGTATTGCTTCGGGCGCGTTTTGCTGTATCCGGCCGTTTAACGGCCGGACTCGAGAATTGCCTTAAGAGGCTGCTCTGTACTTCTGCCGCGAGAGCCGCTGTATGTTCCTCCGTTCGGAGGGAGCGTTCCGTATTCCCGTTGACCGTGATGACTCCACGAGGGCCTGGCATCTTGAGCTTGAGGTATGCATAATGTGGCACCGCGTTGAATTTTGCAAACGTGGTTCGTCCGAGCAGAGCGTGATAGCCGCTGCGAAACGGGACTATGTCAAAGATTAACTCCTCGCTTCGGAAATTGTCCGGGGATCCGAAGACCACTTCCAGTGTTACTAAGCCTGTACAGTTGGCTTCCACACCTGGTATGACACCTTTAAAGGTTGTCTTTGTAGGTTTAATCCTTGAGGGGTCTATGCCCATTTTGCGCACTGTATCCTGATAAAGCAGGTTCAGGCTACTACCAACGTCCATCAGGACTCTCGTGAGGTGAAATCCATCGACGATTGGGTCTAAAACCAATGCGGCGACTCCGCCATGGCGTATGCTGGTCGGATGGTCTCTTCGATCGAAAGTGATCGGACAAGAGGACCATGGATTGAACTTTGGGGCGACTGGCTCCATCGCGTAAATGTCCCTTAGTGCACGCTTCCTCTCCCTCTTGGGTATATGGGTCGCGTAAATCATGTTCACCGTCCGCACTTGTGGGGGAAAGCCCTTCTGTCCTCTATTGTTCAGCGGTCGGGTCTCCTCCTCGTCGTTGTTGTTTAGCCCCTTGTCGTTGTTTTCGGCAATTAACTTGCCTGCCTGCTTGAACACCCAGCAATCTCTATTAGTGTGATTGGCTGGTTTTTCAGGGGTGCCATGTATCTGACATAAGCGGTCGAGTATTCGGTCCAAATTGGACGGACCCGGAGTGGTTCTTTTGAATGGCTTCTTCCGTTGACCGGGTTTGGAGCCTCAGAATCCAGCGTTGACTGTCGTATCCTCCTTGTCGTCGCCGTTAATGCGGCGTTTGTTTTTGTTTCGACGTGACCTGCCGTTGTTGTCCTTAGTATCCGGACTGCCAGAATTTTTACGGAGATTGTTGCTGCGAGCTAGCCAGCTATCCTCTCCCGCGCAGAAGCGGGTCATTAATGATGTGAGGGCTGCCATAGATTTCGGCTTTTCCTATCCCAGGTGCCGGGCTAGCCATTCATCGCAGATGTTATGCTTGAAGGCTGCAAGGGCCTCTGCATCCGGACAGTCGACGATTTGATTTTTCTTCGTCAAGAACCGTGTCCAGAATTGTCTGGCCGATTCGTTTGGCTGCTGAATGATGTGGCTTAGGTCATCGGCGTCTGGTGGTCGCACATACGTGCCCTGGAAGTTATCGAGGAATGCGGCCTCCAGGTCTTCCCAACACCCAATTGACTCTGCGGGCAAGCTGTTAAGCCAATGCCGAGCTGGTCCTTTAAGCTTGAGTGGGAGACACTTGATGGCGTGGAGATCGTCGCCGCGGGCCATATGGATGTGGAGAAGATAATCTTCAATCCAAACCGCAGGGTCTGTTGTGCCATCGTAGGATTCAATGTTTATGGGTTTAAACCCTTTAGGGATTTGATGATCCATTACTTCGTCAGTGAAGCATAGCGGGTGTGCGGCGCCTCTGTATTGAGCAATGTCACAACGCAGCTCGAGAGAGCGCTGTCTTCCGTGTTCGGCCCGGCCGGGGTTATTATATCCGGTGCGACGGTATTCGTCATGGGTCGTGGGGCGCCCACGTGATCCGTAGATGGATCTGGATTGCCTTGCTTTGTCCTCCAATATATCTCGCAAGTCTGGCGCGTTCCCTCTTGGCTTCATACTTTTGGAGCGATGCCGGGGTACGGTCTTGGTTGGGGGCCTGGATGCCTCTCTGTCACGACCGCGGGGTGGTCGGTCAGCCGTATCGTGCGCTGGTGATGGAGGTATGCGTGCTTCCTCCTCTAATCGGGGGAGTAGCTTGCGTCTTGGATAACTTTTAGAGGGGCGTTCGAGTTTATACTCTTCGGCCGCGAGGACCTCGGTCCATTGATCGGCCAGCAGGTCCTGATCATCTTGAAGCTGCTGCTGCTTTTTCTTTAGGCTGTTTTCCGTGGCGATAAGCCTGCGTTTAAAACGCTCTTGTTCGACGGGATCCTCGGGCACGATGAATTTGTCATCGTTGAGGCTTGCCTCGTCTTCAGAGGGAGGCATATAGTTGTAATCCTCAACCTCTTCGTCTGCCGCCCTCTCGTGAGGGCTTGCTTCTGCATCCTCCTGCGCTGAGTCTTGCTGGAGGGGGTTGTCTTCGGCACTTTCTGGGGTATTATTATCTCCTGTGCCGGAATCTCCATTCTTGCTGTGGCGGGATTTAGAGCGGCGCCGCTGACGCCGGCGCTTGGGCTGTTTCTTTAAAGAATCTGCCTCCGCTGTTTCTTCGCCGTCCCCGTCTTTTGGGGTATCCACCATGTATATGTCATATGACGAGGTGGTCTTCCAGTGCCTTGTAGGCGCTGGTTCCTGTTTGTCTCCGGCATCGTCGTCCATAGCGTCGATGTCTTCGGAGTCGTAGTCTAGCATGTCGGTTAGATCGTCGACAGTGGCTACGAAGTGGGTGGTGGGTGGGCTCTGAATTTCTTCGTCATCCGTATCCCAACCATCCTGGCCATAGTCCGTCCAGGACTCTCCCGATAACAAGAGATGCTTTAGTGAATTTAGAATGTCGCCAAAGGGCGAATGTTGGAAGATGTCCGCGGTGGTGAATTCCATGACCGGCGCCCAATCCGAATCGATTGGTAGGGGCGTGGGAGGTTCGGAGTCCGGCAAGGAGTCCGGCACCTCGGAATCACGAGTTTTGCGAGGGATAGGATCAGTGTTCGGCTCCATCGCCGTGGAAGTTGAAGCCCCCGAGGAGGTGTCCATCCACCGATCCTCTATCTGGGCAATCGGCTCCGGACTAATGGCCGGAGCGGATTCGTGTTCGGCTACCAAGGCACTGTTCAGCGGCAGAGCTAGATCATGCCCATCGCAACAGTGCGGCGCGCTTGGCTGTGGCTCGAGTCCATCGAAGATCAAGTCTCCGTGGACATCGGCCGTGAAGTTTAGGCTTCCGAATCTGACCTGACGGCCAAGGGCGTAGCTTTCGATCTGCTCCAGATGGCCAAGCGAATTAGCCCGCAGTGCGAAACCGCCGAATACGAAGATCTGTCCGGGGAGGAAAGTCTCACCCTGGACGGCGTCGTTGGTTGTAGATGCCATCAAGCCTATCGGTGACGACACAGAGGAACTCTCAATGAAAGCACCAATGTCGGTGTCAAAACCGGCAGATCTCGGGTAGGGGGTCCCGAACTGTGGGTCTAGGCGGATGGTAATAGGAGACGAGGGACACGATGTTTTACCCAGGTTCGGGCCCTCTCGATGGAGGTAAAACCCTACGTCCTGCTTGATTAATATTGATGATATGGGTAGTACAAGAGTGGATCTACCACGAGATCAAGGAGGCTAAACCCTAGAGCTAGCCTATGGTATGATGGTTGTAATGTATGTTGTCCTACGGACTAAAGCCCTCCAGTTTATATAGACACCGGAGGAGGCTAGGGTTACACAGAGTCGGTTACAATGTAGGAGATCTACATATCCGTATTGCCAAGCTTGCCTTCCACGCCAAGGAAAGTCCCATCCGGACACGGGACGGAGTCTTCAATCTTGTATCTTCGTAGTCTTGGAGTCCGGCGGACGATGATAGTCCGGCTGTCCAGACACCCCCTAGTCCAGGACTCCCTCAACCGCATTCATCACTCCTTGTGGCACGTACTGTTTCGTACAGATGCCTTTCGGTTTGAAGAATGCAGGTTCAACATTTGCCAGAGTAGTCAATCACGCTTTTGAGCCACAAATACACAGAAATGTGGAAGCCTACATGGACGACATAGTGGTCAAGAGAAAGGATAAAGCAACTCTGATTCAAGATTTAGATGAAACTTTTACAAATCTGCGCAAGATCAACCTCAAGCTCAACCCCGAGAAGTGTGTGTTTGGAGTCCCCTCCGGCAAGCTTCTCGGGTTCTTTGTGTCTCAGCGGGGAATTGAAGCCAATCCCGACAAGATCAAGGCCATTGAGCAGATTGAAGCACCAAAGCGCGTCAAGGATGTGCGAAGGCTTGCCGGCTGCATGGCTGCTCTTAGCAGGTTTATCTCTAAGTTTGTTGAGCGCGCCCTGCCATTTTTCAAAATATTGAAAAAGGCAGGTCCAATGAAATGGACTCCGGAAGCGGAGGCTGCGCTGCAAGACTTAAAGAGATACATGTCCTCCACTCCAATACTTGTCGCACCTAAGCCACAAGAGAAGTTGCTGCTGTATCTAGCGGCAACCAATCAAGTGGTTAGTGCTGCGTTAGTAGCGGAGAGGGAGGCGGATGATGAGCCAGCAACCATGGCAAGTGCGTCCAGCGACAAGCAGGGGGCTTCCCCGACAAGCTCTGGTCCCGACAAGGATGGATCTGCGCAGACACAGGAGGAGAAACAGAAGAGAATGGTGCAGCGCCCAGTTTACTTTGTCAGTTCCCTTCTGCAGGGAGCTAGGTCAAGGTACTCTGGTGTGCAGAAATTGCTTTTCGGCCTTCTCATGGCCTCGAGAAAGCTGCGCCATTACTTCCAAGCACATGAAATCACAGTTGTCACCCGTTTTCTGCTGAAGAGGATACTGCAGAATCCAGAAGCAACAGACAGGATTGTCGAGTGGGCACTGGAACTGTCAAGCTTTGGCCTCAAGTTTGAGAGTACTTCAACTATCCAGAGCCGGGCATTGGCAGAATTCATAGCAGAGTGGACGCCAACACCAGATGAAGAAATTCCAGAAACAAGCATCCCCGTCAAGGAAGCGAGCAAAGAGTGGCTGATGTACTTTGATGGTGCCTTCTCGCTGCAAGGCACCGGTGCGGGCGTGCTACTTGTCGCCCCCACCGGAGAGCACCTCAAGTACGTAGTCCAGATGCACTTTCCCAAGGAGCGAGCAACAAACAACACTGCAGAGTATGAAGGTTTGCTTGCCGGACTCAGGATAGCAGCAAATCTCGGGATCAAGAAGCTCATCGTCAGGGGAGACTCGCAGCTTGTCGTCCACCAAGTAAACAAAGACTATCAGAGTCCGTTGATGGAAGCTTACATCGATGAAGTGAGAAGGTTGGAAGAGCACTTTGATGGCCTACAGATGGAACATGTTCCGAGAGCTCAGAATGACATTGCAGATGGCCTGTCAAAGTGCGCCGCACTTAAGTTACCTGTGGAACCAGGGATCTTTGTGCTCAAGCTGACTCAACCATCCGTAACACCATCAACTGGACAGAGTAGGAAGAGGAAGTTGATTTCTGGTGACTATTTTCCGGCAGAGCTTCCCGAAGCCGCCGCCAAGAAGGTCCCTAAGATCAACACCAAGGGTGCTGAGGAGAAGTCTACTCCGACAAGCCCTAGGGTTTGTTCTGTTGAAGCAGACGCTCCCGACAAGTTTTGCTCCGGCAAGCTTGCCGGGGAACATCAAGCTCCGGCTGAGACGCAGGTTCTCGCCGTAGAAGCGGATGTTCCCGCAGCAACATATGTGCATTTAGTCCTTGTTGTCGAGCTGCAAGCTCCAGCATGGGCACAGCATATTGTTCTTTTCCTTCAGACAGGAAAACTTCCCGAAGAGCAAGAAGAAGCAGAGAGAGTAGCCCGGCAATCAAGTATGTACCAGTTTGTTGACAACATACTGTATAGAAGAAGATTCAACGGTGTGAAATTGAAGTGTATTCCCCGGGAAGACGGACAGAAGCTGTTGGCGGAGATACATGGAGGCATATGTGGTCACCACATTGGCGCAAGAGCACTTGCCGGCAAAGCATTCCGGCAAGGTTTCTTTTGGCCAACAGCCCTCCAGGATGCAACTGCACAAGTAACCAAGTGTGAAGCGTGCCAGTTCCATTCCAAGCAGATACACCAGCCAGCTCAAGCTCTCCAGACGATCTCTTTATCCTGGCCATTTTCGGTCTGGGGGCTCGACATCCTCGGCCCCTTTCCCTGAGCTGTCGGGGGCTTTGAGTACTTGTACGTTGCAATCAACAAGTTCACAAAGTGGCCGGAAGTGGAAGCAGTGAGGAAGGTGACAGCACAGTCAGCGGTCAAGTTCTTCAGGTTGATTGTTTGCCGTTTCGGGGTCCCTAACAGGATCATCACCGACAATGGCACGCAATTCACTAGCCGCACCTTCATGCAGTACGTCCAGGATCTTGGCGCCAAGGTCTGCTTCACTTCTGTTGCTCACCCGAGAAGCAACGGTCAAGCGGAGAGGGCAAATGCTGAAGTGCTGCGCGGGCTCAAGACTAGGACTTTCGACAGGCTGCATAAGTGCGGAAAGAACTGGATTGAGTAATTGCCGGTGGTTCTTTGGTCGATCAGGACGACGCCAAATCGAGCCACTAGCCAGACACCTTTCGCTCTAGTCTATGGAGCAGAGGCAGTTCTCCCCACGGAACTCGTATACGGATCACCTCGAGTGCTCGCTTATGATGAGCTTGAGCAAGAGCAGCTGCGACAAGATGACGCGCTGCTCCTTGAGGAGGATCGTCTTTAGGCTGCTGTACGAGCTGCTCGATACCAGCAAGCTTTGCGCCGCTACCATAGCCGCAAAGTTAATGCCAGAAGTCTCGAGGAAGGCGACCTTGTTCTTCGGTGCATTCAGTCCGCCAAGAATTCCAACAAGTTGACGCCGAAGTGGGAAGGCCCTTACCGGGTGAAACGACTCACTAGGCCTGGCGCTGTCCGCCTTGAGACCGAAGATGGCTTTCCGGTGAGCAATTCCTGGAACATTGAGCATCTTCGTAAGTTTTACCCGTAAGGCGCGGTTGCTGGAACCTGTTCCGGCAACCACCTTTTGTACGAGTCTTGTCGCTGTTGCATGTAATCCTTTGTACAAAGCCGGACGCAGACCCCGTGCATAAATAAAGCTCATATGCTCCGCACATCTTGTCAATTTCATGCTTTCTATTTTTTGCATGTATTATCTGACACTTTGTGCAGCACCTACCCCCGGTAAGATATAACGAGCCTTAAGGCTCCATATCTTTATTTTTTCTTCTTTCTTTTTCTCAAAAGGAAGGTTCCCTCGCCCACAAGTTTACCAGGGGGGAAGGAGAAGATAATGGTGTGGACAAGGCTTCGTTCAAGGAAGTTTCGCCTTGCCGGGACGTAAATGACAGAAAAGCTAAGTTGCCAAAGTTTGAGCAATCAGTTTTAAAAATTTTAAGTTATCTTCCTCGAACAACCGTGCTTTGTATGGAAAACCTGTGCGCGGAGGAACCAACTCGTAGCTAGTTGCGCCCTTACTTTGTTTCGAGTCCGCTCAACAATTTAAGTGTGCTGCGACTAGTTGCGACAAGGTTTCTTGTCGGTAGCGGCACCGCCAGCAGGCTGCTGATGTTCCGCACTCAGCGCTCGCGGCAAGGGTGCCCGCGCCGACAAGTTCCCTAAAAGCATAGGGTAGAAACATACAAAGGAAGGAATCAAGTAAAGGAAATAACATAGCAATTGATACCCAAAATAAAAGTTATATTACAAAGATAACTTGTCGCAGCTCTAATAGATTGTTCTCGTAACATGACTAGCAGCGGCAAGAAAAGGAGAAAACAGGCGGCCTAATCTACGCGACTGCCATCAACCCTCCTGACTTCATTCACCTTGTCCACAATGGGCGCGACAAGGGCCTTGAGCTCTTCAAGATCAGCATCCGCCGGCAGATTCCTGAGAACGTTGGTGAGGTTGAGGCCTGGGTTGCGGAAGGCCACCTTCACCAACACCTTCTCCAGAACTCTGGCGTAGATCGTGCGCGACTCGTCGGCCAGCTGCTTTGGGATCCTTTCCCAGAGTTGCTGGAGGGCCGTCGCCACGCCCTTGAAGAACAAAGTAAGCTTGGCGTTGGGCTGGAGGTTCTCATCGGAGGAGTACCCGAAATCCAACATCCCCAGCTGCGCCAGCTCCTCGTCGATGACTGCAGCGACGTTTACGAGACCCTCTGTCCAGAGCTCCACCGTCTCCCTAAAGGTGTTCTGGGTTTCGGCGGCCCTCGTCAGCAGCGCTTCGTTGGCCTTGATCTCCTCCTTCAAGGCCTCCTCCCGCTCCTTGGCGCCGTCCAGCGTCTCGGTCAAAGTAGCCAGCTTCAACTCGAGATCAGTGTTGGAGTCCTTGGCGGCGCTCAGCTCCTTGCCCTTCTCGAGGAGACGACCCTGTAGCTCACCGTGGGCGAGGGCATCCTTCTCACGCTCGCGCTGGAGCGCGGCAAGCTCTTCGCCCCTCGCCCTGAGATCGGCCTCCAGCTGTGCCACCTTCGTCTCCAGCTCCTTCTTGGCGGCCTCAGCAGCTGCGGTAGCATCCTTCGCTTCCTTGAGGGCCCCGCCAAGTGTTTCCTCGCACGCGGCAAGCTCCTCCTCATAGCTGTCCAGATTGACCTTCCGCTGCGTCAACTCACCTTCCCGCACGGACAGCTCCTCAGCGGCAAGCCACTGTTGCTCTTCGGCTTCAGCCTTCTCGAGGAGGAAGGCCTTCCGCGCCTCGACAAGCTGCGCCCTCTCCTCTGCAATGGATCGGAGGGCTTCCTGGTTGCGACTCTGGAGCTCCTCCGCATGCTTCTCAATATCTACTCCCGCCTGCGTGACAAGCGCTTCCCGAGACTCCAGCTTGGCTTGTCGGGCGCGGTAGAGCGACAGCAGCCTCCGCAGTAGCTGTTCCTCCTCAGGCTCGCCGCCGCTGCTGCTAGGCGCGTCGACCAGTGTCAACCCAGCGGAGGCGAGCACTTCTCCGTCAAAAACTTCCCCTTCGACCGGCGCCCTGGAGCTTGAAGCCCAGGGGAGCTTGATGAAGACACCGTCGCCGGCCTTCAAGTAGGCGCCGGGCTGGGGCTCTTCGGAGCCTGGCGCTGCGTCAGCGGCGGAGGGATCAGCGGTCGGCGTAGCGCCTTGCGCTCCTGTGGCCTCAGGGTCGTTAGTGCGATCGCTGGACCCCTCACCAGCTCCTGCGCCAGCAGCCTTGGCGGCCTCTTCACCGGCGGGATCATCAGCGCCGGCCTCTTCTTCGGTGGCGGCAGCGTCGACAGTATTGCCGCGCGCGTTCTCCTCGCCGGTGGCCTCGGTCTCCATCTGCTCCGTGGAAGGTGGATCTGGTAGACGGAAGAGGGAGAAGAGTCAAGCGAATATCCAAAAAGACAATCAGAAGAAGAGCCCAAGGGAAGTTTCAAGCAAGGGGGATTACCGGTGTTGGGATCTACAGTCATGGGCTCCGCCAACGGGGAATCGCTGGTGCTGCCCCTTGCCGGAGACTCCTCCCTTGCCGAGGACTTCTCCCTTGCCGGATAATGCTCCCTTGCCGGGGAATCCTCCCTTGGCGGCGTAGTCGAAGCAGATAGTATCTCAGGGGCGGCTTCAGGAGGCTCTTGGTGAGGCTGTTCTGCTCCTACACAAGCAAACCAACAGTCGGATGTCAACAAAGGAAAGAACACCCATGCGCGCCCAACAGCGAGAAGTAAACCATATACTTACGGTGGGGGCTGCGCTGGGGGCTGCTTCGAGGAGTAGTTGCCGGGTCCGGCAAGGTGGTCTCGGGCGCGCCCCTTGCTGTCGCGGTGGGCTCGTCCTCGATGACAATCACCGGCGCCTTGGCTCTCTTCGCCGCTCTCTGGGCCAGGGTCCTGAAAAGGAAACAGTTCAGAGTAGAGCAGATCAGATACAAGACAAAGACAGCAACAAATCGAAGAACTACAAATACAACAAAGAAGCTTACTCCTCTTCTTCTTCCTCGTCGGAGCTAAGTGCGGAGAGGTCGAAGTCAGGCCCACCTTCGGCGCGACGAGGCGGAGGAGTAGGTGCCCTTGGCCACTTGGCGGGGGTAGCGGCGGTAGTCCGGGACGACCCCGCTCCAGTTGCCGCCGCGGTGCGAGGCGCTCCCGCGGCAACATTGCTTGTCGCGGCGGAGCGCGTCGCGCGGCGCGTCGGCTGCTGGCTCGTCTGCCGCCCTACTACATCCCCGGCCTTGCGGAGACGCCTTCTTGGTGGAGCTGGGGGCTGTGCTGTGGGCTCCGCTTGCGGCAAGTGCGCTGGAGATGGCGGGCCGCTCGCACCCTCGGCGGGTTCGCTCGACTCGGTGTCAGGCACGGCAAGCTCTTCCTCGCCGTCAAGCCACTCTCGCTCGGCAAGGCTTGCCGCCTCTGCTGCCTCTGCCTCCTCCACGGTGAACCCAAACTCACCCGCGGCAGCGGCTGTCGCCGCCTCTTCCGCCCTGGTGGCGATGCGCTGCATCTCCTCCTCAGTGGTGTCGCGGGTGAGGCTTCTCTGCTTGTCGGCGCGGATCGCTACCTCCACCAGGCCGTCGAAGAACTACTGTACGACATCGTCTACAGGTTCCTGCCAGGTGGGGACGATTCCATGCGAGTCGCACTGCGGCATCATTGCACGGATGCGGTCAAGCGAAGAGTTGTTGCACAGCGGAACGACACCCGCCGGCAATCTGAACCACTCGGGATGCTGAGAGTCGTGCTTGAACAGCTCCTTGAGCATCGCGTCCAATTCCAGCACAGTAAAATTGAAGTTGAGGCCCGGGCGCAGCCTCATGATATCCGCCGGATCCCCGAACTCCCAGGCGGGTCTCCTCCTCTCCTGCAGGGGGGCGATGCAGCGGCGAAGAAAATCTGCGCCGACAGCGCCTACAATGAGCCCGGCAAGCCTGAGACGCAAGATCCGGGTGGTGGCGATCTTCAGCTTGTCGTAGTCCGCGGCCAGGGCGCTCCAATCGCCGCCGCGCACTGCTGGGGCTTGGCGCAGGGCAGTAAACGGCTACGGGTTCTCCTCAACGATCCAGCACCATTCCGCTCTCCACTCCTCCCATTTGCTGCGGAGCTCCCCCTCCAGATAAGCCTCCTTCTTGCCGGTTCTCGAGATCCAGGCGATCCCGCCGGATAAGGGCTCTCCTCTCTCGACCCGGGGCATGAAGTAGTGGCGGAAAAGGGCTATGTTTGGGTGGACTCCGACAAAGTTTTCGCAGAGATGTGCGAAAACCGCCATGGTCAGGACAGCATTGGGGGTGAAATCAAGGAGGTGGAACCCGTAGGTGTTCATGATGTCACAGAAGAACTCGGAGAAAGGCGGGCAGAGCCCGCAGTAGAAGAATAGTACGAAGAAGGGGTATCCGTTTGGAGCCCGTTTCGAAGCGGCGGCAGAGAGTACCTTCGTGCGCGGATGCGCTCGCGTCTCCGTCGACCAGAAGAGGTAGTACCACTCCCTCAGCTCCACCGCGGCGAGCTCGGAGGGGAAAATTGCCCGCTCCTTCCGCAGCGCCTCGAGCCGCAGCGCCTCGGCCGACTTCACGCCATTCCCGGTTTTTGGAGCCATGGCGGAGGTGGTGTGGGAGATCGAAGACGCTGGCGGTGACGGCGGCGATGGGGGGGAGCGCTGCTCTCTTTCGGCTCTGGAAGCGGAGGGGAGCGGCGGAGATTTCGGAGATAGGAACAGCAAATGGTGAAGGTGGGGAAACTGCCCCTGTTTCCCCTGCTTATAAAGAGGGAGGAGGCGAACGTTACGCTTTTTCCGAATAAAGAACCACCCACGATCTCTCCCACGACGCCGCATTCGACGCGTGCCGTTAGGGGAGAGCGCTGTGGATACGAAGTAAGATACGGCGTGGACCCAGGCCGCGCGTGCCCGTGCCCTGTTTTGGGCCTGGCCCAATAGCGCTCGGCACCGTGTGTAGCCCAGGCCCGGGGGCTCCTGTCGGTGTACTAGAGTAGGGGTACACTAGTATCCCGAACTTGTGCACGGGCAGTCGCAGCGCCCCGCGGCAAGGCTTGTCGGGTGCCCGCCAAGGTCCTCCGTGGTTCCTTTGGAGCCATTCAAGAACAAAGTGTTCAAGCCGAGAAGACAAGGCCCCGGCAAGAGGAGCTTGACGGGAAGGCCGACCAAGGCGTTTCAAGGAACTTGCCGTGATGCGCCGCACGTCCCGGCAAGGCCCGGTGAGCAACAAGCTTCCGGACGCGACAAGACAACGGCGGCGGCAAGGCGCTTGCCGCGGCAAGGCCACCACTTTGTGCCCACGCTCCAGCGCATCTGTCGACGTGTCGCCACGGGACCGTTCCAGGCGCACGTGGCGAGAGGCTGTGCAGCCAAGCGGTGCAAGGTGGCGAGCGGAGATGACAAGATAGCCATCGTGGCAAGCGGTGGCGCCCCTAACGGTCACTTTTTTGCACTGTTTGGGCGACACAGACGGGCATTTAATGCCTTTGTCCCCTGCCGTCAGGGTTAGGTATGATACACTGTGCAAGTAGGTGTACCAACCGCAGTTCTTTTACATTTTTACCCTCGCCTACGTTGCCACCTGTCGGCGACCCCTTGAGCATATAAAAGGAGGCCCATGCGCAACGTAGGGGGGGGTTCGACTCATTCAAAACCAGAAACACTCAGGCTCTCAAGCAAGAACGCAATACAACCACAAAGCAGCAGTAGGAGTATTATCTCTCCGGAGAGCTCCGAAGCTGGGTAAAATCGCTCGCATGCCTCACCTCGATCCGCTCTTCGTGCGATCTCCGCCCCCCGCCGAACCGTAAGGGGCTCCGGTCCCATAGGTGTTCGTTCCCACGACACTATAACAAAATATGACTCTATATGAATGCCTCTATGTGCAATGATCTAGTGTAACAAGTATAAAAAATGATGAACGGTGGTTGTGCCACAACTACTATGTCAGTTATATGATCATGCAACGCAATATGACAATGAATGTTCAAGTCATCAAAACGGAAGCGGTGGAAGTTACATGGCAATATATCTCGGAACGGCTATGGAAAGGCCATAATAAGTAGGTATGGTTACTATTTTGAGGAAGATATGATAAGGCTTATGTGTGATAGAGCGTATCATATCACAATGTTTGGATGCACCTGCGAAGTTTGCACCACATATCGAGGTGAGAAAAGGCAATGCATGGTATCATAGATGCTAGCAAATTGCGAAAAGGTAAGAGTGTGTATAATCCATGGACTCATGTTAGTCATAAAGAACTCATATACTTATTGCAGAAGTTTATTAGCCCTCGAAACAAAGTACTGCTACGCATGCCCCTAGGGGGATAGATTGGTAGGAAAAGACCATCGCTCTTCCCCGACCGCCACTCATAAGCAAGACAATCAATAATAAATCATGCTCCAACTTCATAGCATAACGAGAGACTATATGTGCATGCTTCCGGAATCACAAACCTTAACACCAATATTCTTACTAACCACAACCATTTACTAGTACCTCCCACATATTCCATCTCTATATCGCAAAACGATTGCAAGGAATCAAACATATCATATTCGATGGTCCATAAGCTTTATGTAGGATTTCATGACTAACCACTAGTACGCGTCGGTGCTATACAAACGGTTTTAACCCCTTTCCGCAACGGCATTTGGCGTCGCCAAGTGAGTGTGGGCAATAGGGGGGTCCTTCCCACACGACCCAGAAACTATTGGGGATATGCCCTCCTGGTACACACATCAGCAAAATGAGGTCGTGTGCGACCGACGAGCGCTCAAATACGGTTATACATACAGTAGAGCTAAAAAATACAATTATGCAGGCAAAATTGTTTCCGGTCATAAGTACATCCCACATAGTCAGTCCCTGCTAAATGTTTCCGTTCGTATGTACATTCCACACAGTCCATCCAAGGAATATGTTTTCGTTAGTATGTACATCCCACACAGTTAATCCAAGAAGTACCAAACGTTTGCGATGCGCACAACATCACAAACAGTCTATAATTTCGAAGCGTGTGTGATAAGGTGACTATCGCAAACATTTAATAAAAAATAATTGTGTGCAATGCTATTGTTAATCGCACACGTTTTTTCTTGGCTAATCGTGTGTGCAGTGGAGATTGGTCGCACACATTTTTTCTTGTCTGATCGTGTGTGCAGTGGAGATTTATCGCACACATTTTTTCTTGGTCGATCGTGTGTGCAATGGAGATTGATCGCAAATGTAGCGGATCCTAGAAACGTGTCTGGTCCCCATGTCTAGCGCAGACGTTTTCGCTTTCGCCAACCGTGTGCAGTGTAATCCCTGATTAATCCATAATTAATCCCTAATTTAAAAATCATATGTTTTGAATTTGATAGTAGGCGATCACTTATTTCATATCCAACCATGTTTATTACAAATATAGGTTCAACTACAAATGCATAATTCGATGCACAGGTACATATACTAAAGAACTACAGAAGCACCAAGTAAAGAATGATGAACCACAGTTCTACTAAAGACTGTAAAGAGAGAGGCGAAAGACATTCTGGTTGCTGGAGAAGGTGAAGCGGAATGCCCATATTGTGCCCTCCTCCATGTGTAATGCACGCACAACTCTAGGCCAACCCCTTGTGATGGTTGCCCGTCCATCCTTCACTGTCTTCATTACGACTTCTCGATGCTCATTGTAGTCTGGATGAAATACTTTAACCTTCACTGCGTGTCCACCAATCATGTACTTTGCGAGGTAATCTTGAGTGAACTGCTTTGGGAACCACTGTGAATGAAAAAGCTTCAGACATTGTTGTCTAACAACTCATTATGGGGCAGTAAAAAGAGAACTACAGAGTTTGCAGTTATCATCCTACAGCTCACTGTTGTGTTGGATAGAGCATACTTGCCACCATTCATATCTTTTTGCTAATAATCATTATCAGTTTCCTCACTTGATGCTTGTCGGTGTCAAAACCGGCGGATCTCGGGTAGGGGTTCCCGAACTGTGCGTCTAAGGCTAATGGTAACAGGAGGCGGGGGACACAATGTTTACCCAGGTTCGGGCCCTCTCGATGGAGGTAATACCCTACTTCCTACTTGATTGATCTTGATGATATGAGTATTACAAGAGTTGATCTACCACGAGATCGTAGAGGCTAAACCCTAGAAGCTAGCCTATGATTATGATTGTTCTTGTCCTACGGACTAAACCCGGATAGGGCTATCAGAGTCGGTTATAGAGAAGGAAATCTACATATCCGAATAGCCAAGCTTGCCTTCCACGCAAAGGAGAGTCCCACCCAGACACAGGACGAAGTCTTCAATCTTGTATCTTCATAGTCCAACAGTCCGGCACAAGTACATAGTCTGGCCGTCTGAGGACCCCCTAATCCAGGACTCCCTCATTAGCCCATGAACCAGGCTTCAATGACGAAGAGTCCGGCACGCAGATTGTCTTCGGCATTGCAAGGCGGGTTCCTTCTCCGAATACTCCATAGAAGATTTTGAACATAAGGATCGTGTCCGGCTCTGCAAAACAAATTCCACATACCACCATAGAGAGCACAATATTCCACAAATCTAATCTGCTGACAACTTTTTCATAGCGTGACATCACGCCGCGGCCCGGTCATTATATGAACCATTTTTCCCAGCCTGCTACTGCACGTATTACAAGGCGGTTTTATTGGCACGTCTTGTCGAAGCAGAGATCGTGTCCCCTTATCACGGGATTCTCATCAATAAGGGTGTGGGTAACCCAATCGTGTCGTTAGTATGACTCCTCGGTTTTAGGCAAGTTCCAAACGGTCACACGGAGGATGCTTGATATTCACCCTCTTTATAAAGAGGTCCAGACCCGTCATTTTCTTTCCACGCCCAACCCTTCCCTTCCCCTACCTCGAGTTCCAACACCCAAGGTTCAGGCTAAGTGCTACGGACCTTCAATCATGTTCGGATCCAACCTTCAAGGCCGGTGGATGGCCTCTTCTGTCACAGAGGAGGACATCAAGAAGCTTAGGGAGGCTAGGTATCTGACCGCCGAAATCCCCCATAGGCTACCTGCTCAAGGGAAGGTTATCCCCACTCCCGAACCCAACGAGAGTGTTATATTCGTTTCCCACTTCCTCCGAGGGCTAGGATTTAGTCTTGATCCCTTTGTGAGAGGGCTTATGTTCTATTACGGGCTAGATTTCCATGATCTAGCTCCAGATTCCATCCTTCACATCTCATCGTTTATCGTCGTGTGTGAAGCCATCCTCCGCATTACCCCACACTTCGGTTTATGGCTCAAGGCCTTCAATGTGAAGCCGAAGATGATCGACGGGTGACACGCGGAGTGCGGAGGCGCTATAATAAGCAAAGGTGCTGATGCCCTATGGCCAAAGGGCTTCTTCTCGGAGGTGTCCAACTTATGGCAACGGGAGTGGTTCTACATCACAGCACCCCGAGGCACAAAGCGGGTGGCCGCCCCAGCCTTCCGCTCGGGCCCTCCGCCGCAACTGGCGTCATGGGTCAAGAAAGGTCTGGACTGGGGGCTAGTTAATGATGTGGTGACATTGCAAAGCCGCATCCAAGATCTCCTCAAGAGGGACATCGGTCTCGTCAAAGTAATTCAGGTAATGCTAGTTCGTCGGGTCCTGCCATGCCAACGTCGATCTCTCCGGATGTGGGAGTTCAACCCGGAAGGACCGCAAACTATTCAGCACTTCTTCGGCGTGACGCTCGAAGGAATGTATCGATTATTCTTCGGATCACGAATAAAGTGTTCAGACACCACCGAGGATGCGGGCCTGAACTGCAATCGTCCAGATACCCAAGTAAGTAACTCTGCGACCGAACATGCTGTTATTATATTTGTCATAACATCATTCTAAAAAATTGCACTCGGCCAGGACTAGATAAGAAAGGCGGAGAGAATCAGGTGTTCGGCCCCTCTTCCCGAAGGCTCGCCGGATCCTGTTCTAACCAGCATGCTGGCTCGCGCACCCTATCAAGTGCCATCAGGAGAAGATGAAGGGAAGAATGGAGAAGCCGAAAGTGGGCTTCATACGCTATACATCCAAACCGGTGGAATTAGTGCCTCCGCGAAGGAGGGTGATCAGGGAGGTGAATCTAAAATCCCCTCTCCCCACGGGAAGAAAAGGACCGCCTCTGAAGATTTGGAAACGGAGGCTTCCAAACGAGGGAAGAAACCTTCGCTAGGGGGCCCTGGCCCGGAGGGTGTCCTTACCGCCCAGCGCCCGCAAGGGGGCCAGCCCTCAACCGAGCCGTAAGTGAACAAAGGCACTTTGGTAAATATATCCTGCTTTTTCTCTGAGAATAACAACCGAGACATATGTTTTGCGGTCCGGTTCATAGCCCTTCTCAACAAAATTCGTCTTCGGGGGATCTTCTTCTAGAGATGATGGAGAGCGAAACGCCTCCCCTGCTTCCCCGCTTCGTGAGACGGACAACCCTGAGGTGTCGTCGTGGAGGATTTCTCCTGATCCGCAAAGGCCAGAAGGTAATTCTTCGGTCGCCCGAAGTCCGGGGTCATCGGCTCCTAAGGAGACCAACAGAAAAAGCCCGGGATTATCCGGTGTACAACCGGACACATTAATGGGTCTTCTGGAGCAAGCGGCTATCTCAGAGGCACACCGGACCTTAATGGGTATGGTGGTTGAGAGAATTTCATCCGCCAAAAGCGGGTTGAATGAAGCTTTTACGAGCCTACTGAGAGGCTTTGAGGTACGTAAAGTAATATATATATATTTTTATTGTACCGCTTACGCTAGGTGTGCTCTGTATAGATAGTAGCCCCTGAGACTCTGGTTGCCGTCCAGAGGCAGCAAACAGAGGATCATAGTCTCAGATAATGATAGCGTTGCTTTCGTGCGCAGGCGGCTGAGGGTCCAGAGGCTGACCGGACTGCTGATTTGCCGAATTGAGGCGGCAGCTTGACGTGGCGGATGCTGACATCATGCTTGTGAACAAGCGGCTTGACGAGGCACAGGGTATGTATATTTGGGCGGTCAGCAAATATTAAGAGGATCATAATGCTAGTATCCATAATATGCTTTGACTGCAGATGGAGTTGCCGCCATGGAGACCCTTCGGGCAGAGCTTGCCCGAGCCAAGGAACAAGCCAAGAGAAGCGATGCGATTGCCCTGAAGGCAGCCGAAGAGTTAAAAGCCAAACAGGCTGCTCATCGCTGGAGCGAGGATAAAATAGCCAACATGGCTCTTGAGCTACAAAATGCCGCCAGCCGCTATGAGCTCCTTGAAAGGGAAAGCCAAGCGAAAGCGGATGACTTGAAGAAGGCTTTAGAAGCAGCCAAGGAAACGCGCTCTAAAATCAGAGCGGCGCAGGAGGAGCTTCGTCAAGCCGAAGATATCGCGGCTCGGAAGCCCTTCTTATTGCGGACAAAGTTCGGCGATCCGAAGTATTCCCCTCTTGATCAATTGTGGAGTTCAGCAGACGCATACTTGGATTTAGCAAAAAGTGCTACTGACGCGACTGAGTATTTCAAAGATCATCAGGTGGAAAGATTGTTCTGGTTGCAGTTAAGTAATCCAAGGCGTCCGCTGCTGTTGAATGAGCAAATGGCCGAATGGGCCGAGCTCCATAGGTTGACCGGGCTTGCCATGAGGTCTGTCGTGGATCATCATTGGCTGAAGGAACCAAGTCCGGATAGTTATTTTGGTTTAGTGCAACGATTTCTTCGTGATGTGCCGCATATCGACGCTATCAAGAGGTCGGCGTGCATAGAGGGTGCGCGGATGGCTCTCGCCCGTGTTAAGACATATTGGGCGGATATGGAGGCCACCGTTGTTGCAACCAGGGGTCCGCCCGGGGGTCAGGACTCGCCCGAGCACTATTTTGAAGAAGTCCTAGAAGGTGCCCATTTAATAGAGGCTCAGTGCTCAAAGAGTACCAAGTTCCAGTGACATGTATCTTGATTGTAAAAATAATGCTTCTTTGATAATAAAAGCTATATTTATACTTTTCCCCGTAAAGTATTGTGGTGCCTCCTGTTCGGTCGTTTATGTATGTATGTATATAACCTGAAAGTTTGCAGTCGTCGGCTTCAGCCCCCACGCATATAATGCGGGGGTGTTCGGTAAAGCGCGTAATCACACTTGATCCAACATCTTGGTCTGTTAAGGAGGTGATAGCACGACGAACAAGGCAATCGGACTATATAGCTTTAACACTTTCACTTAGCCATAGGAGTTTGATGGTGTGCTACAATATAGCCCCTGCTATGTCCGCGCTCATTCGAATATGGTGCTTGTACATACGTGACCAAGAAACTGGTCCTTCGTTAATGCGGAGGAATCCCGAAGATTCCGCTGAGTCATCGAGTGGTTGACTAGTCTCTCGCTTTATCATGACAGTCAGTTTTCGGCTTTCTCTACTGAGGTGCTCATCCAGATGAACCAGGGCACAATCGCAGTAGTTCTCCCGGTGCCTCCTTAGCCGATAGAGTGGAACGTAAGGTAGCAAAACACGAGAGCCAGGCAAACCCAACTATTGACCAAAGACATGATTCAGAGTTGATGCATATAAGGCCAAACTCGCGACACCGAACACTCCCGAAGGTATTCGAACTTTATAACATATACTAGGATGAGTACCGCCCTCGATAATGAGCCCTAAATTTCCAGGTACATGCATTAATCTGGCGTGACGAAATGCCAATAATGCCAGTATCCCTCTCGGTTGTTTTAAGTACCCGGAGGGTGTGAAACAACAAGAGACAATAAAAAAGGTTTACGCAGGGTCTTAATCTAAAAAGAAACCTTTGAACGGGGCCCTACTGCACATCTGCGACTTTGTCTCTGTTGTGCCGTATCCTGGAAGGGTGTAGCACGATGATCATCTGAAAAGAAAGAAAAACCCAGGTGAAAGAATCTGGTGTGATCGTGCGAAAAGTTGGTTAGTCTTAATGAACCATGAAAATGCAATCTATTATTGTATTAATAGGGTCGAGCTGGACTGTGGGCCTTTTTACATGCAGGCAGCCCCTAGCACCACCTATGGGGGTGTATCCATCGTCCCAAGCTTAGGTTTACCTGGGCTGCTACAACAGGTGGCACGCCGGACACGTCTAACCGTGTTCATGGTCTTGATGACTGATCATTTATTCTGTTTGGAGAGACCGTTCAGTGGTTTGGCTACTAGAGCCGCCACATATTCTTCCGCACGTAAGGAACGCTCTGTATTTCCGCTAATTGTGATGACGCCACGTGGACCGGGCATCTTCAGTTTAAGATAAGCGTAATGCGGAACTGCATTGAAACGAGTGAAGGTCGTTCTTCTGAGTAATGCATGGTATCCGCTTCGGAATGGAGCGATGTCGAAGGTTAGGTCTTTGCTTTGGAAGTTGTCGGGCGAACCGAATACAACCTCTGGTATCAGAGAGCCCGTGCAGCGGCCTCTACGCCTGGTATTACTCCTTTAAAGGTAGTATTGCTTTGGCTGATTCTTGATGGGTCTATCCCCATTTTGCGACAGTGTCCTGATATGTCAGGTTAAGACTACTGCCGCCGTCCATAAGGACTCGGGTGAGATGGTATCCGTTGATTATTGGGTCGAGCACCAAGGCACCGAACCTCCATGCCGTATACTACTCGGATGATCCCTGCGATCGAAAGTGATCGGTCAGGCCAACCATGGGTGAAATTTGGGGGCGATGGGCTCTACAGCATATACGTCTCGGAGTGCGCATTTGCGCCTCCTCTTTGGTATGTGAGTTGCGTAAATCATGTTCACTGTTTTGACTTCTGGTGGAAATTTTCTCTGTCCCCCAGTGTTCGGCTGGCGCGGTTCGTCCTCATCTTCACTTGGCGCCTCCTTCCCCTTGTGTTCGGCGTTTAGCTTGCCGGCCTGCTTGAAGACCCAGCATTCTCTGTTGGTATGATTTGCAGGTTTTTCAGGGGTATCGTGAATCTGACATAATCTGTCTAGAATTTTGTTTAGGCTGGACGGTCCATCTCTGTTGCCTTTAAATGGCTTTTTCCATTGACCAGGTTGAGAGCCCCTGAATCCGGCATTTCCCGCCGTGTTGTCTGGGCTGTCCTCCTTGTTTTGACGCTTGTTTATTGCGTTGCGGCTTCCCATTACCATCCCTGACTTCGGATGTGCCTGGGTCGCTGGTGTCGCTGCAGGCCAACCAACTGTCCTCGCCCGTGCAAAAGCGGGTCATGAGGCTTGTTAGGGCTGCCATTGTCCTCGGTTTTTCCTGGCCGAGGTGTCTGGCGAGCCATTCGTCCCGGACACTGTGTTTGAAAGCCGCTAAGGCTCAGCATCCGGGCAGTCGACGATTTGGTTCTTCTTAGTGAGAAACCTCACTACTAGGAAAAGGCATGCTAGTGGCGCACCAGTTTTGCCTTCTAATGGCGCACTACTGGTGCGCCACTAGCATCACGCCATTAGAATTAAATTCTAATGGCACACCACTGGTGTGCCATTAGTATTTGGTGTTCTAATGGCGCACCATGTAGTGCGCCATTAGTATGTAACTCCATGCGCCATTAGTATGCCTCCCGGGGGGCCATATGTAACCATGTGCTTTGTCACACTAATGGCGCACTCTGCCTAGATGCGCCATTAGTATCCTTTGGCATACTAATGGCGCACTCTGCCTTGATGCGCCATTAGTATGAATATTTGTTTTTTTTTCTTTTCTGATATTTTCACAAGTTACAAAATATATTATTGGACAGAATTTAGACAACACCACACAGCAACAGCAGATTCATCGAATACAATAGAAGATTAGTCTCCGAATACAAATCATCATATTAGTCTCTGAATTGAAAAGACCGAACAAAGATAGAACATTACAAGTCTCGAGAAGGCGAGTAGCTAGTTTGTCTTCACATTACAAGTCGATATCGACCATCTAAACTACCATCACATAGAAGAGAGTTGTGGTCATCACGATGAGCATCATCGCGATCAAACTGGTCTTCATCCGGTTCCTCCAACGCTGCCTCCTCTCTCCCGCTAGATAGCGGGCGTATCTAGATTCGGCCTCCGCCCTAGTGGCGTACCCTTTGTAACTGTTACCGCTGAAACAGTGAACCTGTCTCCGACACTCCTCCCAGTCGTCGTAGACTCCGGGAACCTTACCCTTGTACATGACATACGACGGCATCTCTATGCACAAGCCAAACAACAGACAATACATAAGCAATATGTAAGTATGCAACAAAAGGATCGGAAGAGAAAAGCAAGACATTAATAGCACGATTCATGGTCCTACTAATAAATAGCATCGATTACATCTAAGTTGAACGATTGTCCAAACCAAAGAGACATACGAATTCATTAAAGTTTAATTACAACATGAGCCAATCAATGTTTCAGAACTACACATCACTACTTTCGACTCGACTCATCGGACAGGAGCGTGGATGAAGCCGCCGTCTGTCGCGATGGTCATGAAATCGCGGTCGTTGTCACCCTGCATTTGTAGCATTCCATCTATCTCATTGTTGGACGGTTGATATCTGAGGAAGAACTGCCCCGACGTATGAAGGACATCTTGATGGATGATGTCCACAAAGTCCGACTGGATGCGAAAGAATTCTTGTCTAAGGTCCGCGTCCTAGATTGCCGACAAGTTCGCGGCCCAATCTTTGAGATTATCTGGTAGCATAAGTTGATGATGGTCCCTTACGATCGCCCGCATGTGATGGAGGGCGTAGTCGGCATCCTTCTGACCTCCAGGCGGCTGCTTGACGCAGCAGAACTTCGTATTGTGTGAGAACATGTGCTTGTCGTACTTACGAACAGTCCTGGTGAAGGTGCCTCCAGATCTGGCGTAGCCGGGGAGAACATCATCAAGAACTTTCTTGACATTTGTGTAGTCTATCTTGGAGTTACGGTTCGGGTCGAAATACGTGGCCATGGAATATTTCGGGCTTAAGAGGATGAGTGTGCAATGTGTGTCACTGCACAGAACACGGAATGTTAGAAAAAAAAGAACGATCGAAATCTAAGAAATCATATGTTACGGGGCGGTTAAGGGATGACTTACTTGGGAAAGTAAGCCACAAGGAAGTTATCCTTATCTGGGTTTGCCAGAATGACGCCTTCGAGGTGTGAACTCGCAACTTGGCGGTCCCCAACGCTGCTCAAGTGCTTGGCACGCATGTAGAAGGGGTCGACTATCACGATGTCCGGGGTCTTGTCTCTAATGATCCGCATCTCCATACTCAGCGAAAACAGCTGAACGAAGGTGTAGTGCAGCGGATGAAGGTTAAGCATAGCAAAGATGTCATCAAACCGCAGGACGATCGTACCCCCGATGTCGCCATCCACAAAGCCCTTGCCCTCTGGCACCTTGGCCACGAAAACCGGGTATGCCACATCCTTCTCTCTGAGACGCCGCTTCTCCAAAGAAAGAACACTGTCGTGCAGACTCCGCATAGCACCGGTTGCAGCATTCAGCATATTTGGCGGTAGCATCACCCTACCCGCCACATGCACCCTCCTCGAGATATCCTTAGGTGAAGGTGGCCCGTCCTGAGCACGGATCGTACTCGGTGTCGGCTGGCTCGCACCGGCGCCCTTGTTAGTCTTTCATTTCCGTCCCTTCTTCTTGATCTCCTGTAATGGGACCGAGTTCTGCTCACAGACCGCCTTCTTGAGCGTGTTGGGGCTGATAATATTTCGCACCTCAGCTATCTGAGGCTCGGTGAAGGCGGGAGCTGGAGGCGTCTCCTGAGAACTGAACGCCAGACGACGCCTATTGCAATTGGATTTCTCCGATGTACCAGCTAGATTGCGGTCGTCTTGGTTGGGTTCTTGAGAAAGAGGCCCGCAGAACTCGTCAGCGTACCCATGTTCGGCAAAGTACTTATCGACTTTGGTAAATGTACCATCGTCGTTGTCGTCGTCGTCTGGATCCTGTGCCATAGGGCTGTCCGGATCCTGTGCCATAGGGAGTCCGACATAGGGATGTCTGGCGGGTCCGGTAGCGTTGCGGCGTTCTTGCCATGGCTTAGCGCCGGCACGACTGGCGGTCTTGTCTGTGGGGTGGTGTCCCCCGCCCCCAAACGAATCTGGCTCTTCGGCCAAAGCAGCGGCCAGCTTACGTAGGCGTTGAGGGTCATCTCATCTTCTTCGTCGGCCCCAGCGGGTCGAACTGGAGGTAACAGCTCGTCGTAGCCTGGCAGCACCCGAACCACTTCAACCCTATACATTGTGGGTGGCATCGGATTACCGTGGAACATGCGGTTGCCCGGTTGAACGGTTCTGCCCTTGGCGACATCGACCAGCTCGGCGCCCACGAAGTGCAGAAGAGTGCAAGGAACGTCGGCGATGCCCTGCGAAAACATGTACAGGGCGTCAGGGATGCCCAGTCAAAGGCAAGGAGATGAAGTCATCGGCCGAGAGGCTTAGTTACTGTGATGCCGTCGAGCTCGGCTAATGTCGAGGCACCGCCAACGGCGGGCGTGCAACTGACGGAGGGGGCGCTTGCTGGCGAGGTGCCGGCCAGCATACACCCGGGTGCATTAAGCTCCAATGCCCGTGCCGGCGCCGGAGACACGAATACCGCCTCCGCCGGAGACACCAATGGCGCCGCCGGAGACACCAATGGCGCTGTCTGCACGCTGTGCGAGTTGCTGGCTGTGAAGCTGGGAATCGGGGGAGGCCCCTATTGGCCGCCCGCAATCCACGTCGTCAGCCCATGAATCAACGTAGGCACCATGGCGTTGAGCTTCGTTCCCAGCTGTTGTTCCACTTGCTCTTGGACAAGCTCCGGAATCTGCGCCACTTGTGCCTTGAGTGCTTCAACCTCGCGCGTCTGGCTTTCCGAGCTGGCCTTTTTCTCCTTCCGCACACCAGTGGTATAGTATGACCCCCATTTTGTGGACAAGCCTTTGCCGGCCACACGACCAGCTGACGTCGGCTTAGTGAGCTTTTCCTTGCTTTTCATTATGTTCAACGCCCTATTTAAAGGGGTGTCGAAAGGGGAGCTCTGAGACGACCCCGCGCTACTGCTTTCAGTTTCCTACGAAAGGAACGTGAACCATTTAGAAATGTTGGGGATTAATTAGAGTGCAACCATATGGAGCTAATTACGCGGGGGTGTATTCCTTGCCAGAACAAGCTCAAGCGCCCTGGTCTTCGGATCCGTGGTAAGTTCCTTTGTTATCGGGTCCTCCTTGTACCGGGCCCTGACATAGTTCCTGGTCTGCTTGTTACCACTGTATTTCTCGAAGCGGGGCGGTAGGCCTTGCTCGGCACGCTCTGCGTCCTCCTTGTCCCATATAGGCTCCGCCACTCTATAACCGCCGGGACCGAGTTTGTGTTCCCCTAAGTTCAACTCCCGCATTTCTTTCCCCCACTGACTTGATTCGGAGGTTGCGCTGCTCGAGCACTTGATCTTGAACTCCTTGTACTCATCTTCGCTCATCAAAGGATATTTCGCCTTGATCTTCTCATAACTATCACCTTTATCAATCATTCTCTTCACAGTGTTTCTCCAAGTAGACAGGGCCGTGCTCATCTTCGTGAGGGCGGCACTGTTCACTTTATTCCCTGAGAAGCATGTGTTTTCAAATTCGGCAGGGAACTTGTATCGTTCGTGCAGCTTCGTGAAGAGGAGGTTGCGCAAATTCTCGTGGTCCTTATTCCTAAGGTTATCGGTGTTGATCGAGACCGTGCTCCGGAGAATGCACCCGAGCTGAACCGAGTACCCCTTGACTATATGTTTGGGCTCTGTTGGATTCCCGTCGGAGTCCACTTGAGTGAATTCCTCCTTGACGGTGCGGAGCGCATTCGGACGCCGGTCCTTCCTTTGCTTCTTCGATTGGCTGCCATCTGTGTGTGCGCCGCCATCATCAGTGGTGGCATCCTCGGCGACACCATCAGTGGTGTCATCCCCGACGCCACTAGGAGTTGTGTAATCAGGATCAGTGTCTTCCGCGGCGTCCTCATAGCGGTGAGGTTGTTCCTCCATCTCCTGGGACAGCTCCCAGAATTGCTTGCCGCCCGAACCACCGGCCTCATCGTTGTGGGCCATGTTTCGCTCTAAATAGGAAAAAAGTTTGGTCAAAAAGTTGGTTATTGTCAAGGAACAAGATCATGGTCTCATCATTTAGGGTTTGTAGACACCGAGGCACCCTAAAAGCCTAAGCTTTCATCATTTAGGGTTTGTCGACGCCGAGGCACCCTAAAAGCCTAAGCGTACATCATTTAGGTTCTCATCGACACCGAGGCATCCAGGGCAGCCAAGTTAAGTTTTCATCATTTAGGGTTTATCGATGCCGAGGCACCCTAGGTTGGGCCTAATCACTTGGCACTAATCACTTGGCTCTATTGCCACCTATGTTGGGTTTATCATCTAGGGTTTATTGATGCTAAGGAGAATTCTAAGTTGGGCCTAATCACTTGGCTCTATTGCCACCTATGGTTTAATGCAGCAAGAATAAAGGGGCAGTTGATCCTACTTATTTAAGTACTAAGATACCCCGGGCCATGCATTAGTCGCAAGTACCCCATATGTCCTATTTTTAGCAAAGTCATGCTAAAATTCACGGAAAATTTCAGCATGACCTTTGCTGAAAAATAGGACATATGGAGTACCTGAATTTGCCGGAACGGAAGTTAATCAACATTCCGGCAAACTCAAGGGCCGGAACGGAAGTTAATCAAGTTGACAAAATTCCCAAGTAGTACAGCAGCAGCATCACAAGTAGTACCAATGAACATATAGTCCAGCAAGTTGAAAAAGCTGAAGTTCTCAGCATGAAGAATCACACAACACAGCACCTACATTATGATGATACATTTGGAGATTGCACATACAGTTTTTCACATTTGTAGATTGCACATATAGTTTTGACAGCACGGCACCTATGACAGCACATACAGTTTTTCACATTTGTAGATTGCACATACAGTTTTCACATAGAGCAATGTTCTTTTCATTTCACCTTCCATTTTTTGCAATTCAACTCACTTCCTTTACTTATAGTTACTGCTCTCAAATGAAATGACACTTTGACATGGCTGCAATTTTCAGTGCCTACTTATCTGCAATTTTTCTGTGTCTGCTTAGGAGAAATAGGTTTCAAACTTCAGCTTGCTTTGTATAAGGAGACTAAAAAACTATCTAAGGAGTTCTTCAAGTTCAAGTTACAGCCTGCATGACATTTTCCTACACAATGCTTGTTGTAAATAATTACTTAAAGTAAACACTTTTTTATCTCAGCTTACTTGCTACCCTGTCTATTTCTTCTATGCTATCCTTATACTCTGCTTAAGGACAGATGCTACTTGTCTTGGCTATATACAGCAAATTGACCTGGTTGGAATTCATACAGCAACAGTAACAGTTAACTAAACTTCTTTTGCATGCATTTATCACTCCAGAAAACTTTTAGTAACAAGTGAGAAGCATCTGCATTTTCTTAGTGAACTTTTGAGTGCTATCACTTGTTGGAGTATGCTACAGCTTCTGCAAATCACGAACTCCTTTAGTTTACATCTCAGTTTTAGCAAATACGAGGGGGAAGGAGGGGAAGGGGGGAGAGGTGAGGAATCACCTGTGGGATAACGGCAGGCTGCCGTAGGAGGACGCCGGTGTCGAGGAGGCAGCGGGCGGCGGCGCGTCGAGGAGGCGGCGCGTCGAGGAGGAGGAGGCGCGTCGAGGAGGTGGCGCGTCGAGGAGGAGGAGGCGCATCGAGGAGGTGCCGCGTCGAGGAGGCGGCGCGTCGAGGAGGAGGCGGTGGAGGCGGGGCAGCGGAGGGTTCGACCGGCTGGGCGCGCCGCGGCGGCGGGCCGTCAGCGGTGGCGGCGGCTAGGAACCCTAGCTGTCACGCTCGGGAGGGAGGTTAACGCAGGCGGGGCCGCGGGGGGAGGGGGACGGCGAGGGCGCGGGCGCGGGTGGATGGGGGACGGTGCTCGGCTCGAGGACGGCGAGGGAGGCGGCGCTCGGCTCGGGGACGGCGAAGGAGGCGAGGGGGACGGCGAACACGGGGGGGCAGCGGGAGAGATTAGAGAGATTGGGGATTTAGTGTGGGGGGGGACTTTCTAATGGCGCACCAGCTCTCGGTGCGCCATAAGTACGACTATTCTAATGGCGCACCAGCTCTCGGTGCGCCATTAGAACTTTGTTCTAATCTAGCCCACTAGCCCTATCTACCACCTAACCCTATCTACAACAGAACCCACCCACTAGCCCGACTGGTCAGCACGCAGCACACACACACCAGGAGGTCCTGGGTTCGATTCCCAGGCTCCCCAATATTTTTTTTATGCATTTTAAATGCTGTTTTTTATATTTATTTGTGTTTAAATATGTTCAAACTTGTTACTTGAAAATATCATCGGCGGCGGCGGTGGAGCGGGGGAGGGTGCGGGGATCAAGATCGAGATGGAGGGGGAATCGAGATCGAGATGGAGGGGGATCGAGATCAAGTGTCCTCATGAATTCAAAAAGTGCCCATGAAATTTAAAAATATTCATGATATCAAAAAGTGCCCATGAAATACAATCGAGAAATGAAGACTACGATTTCAATACAATCGATCTTAGCTAGCTATCTGTTCACAATCTTCTTGCCCTTCTTTTTCGCAAATGGAGTTCTTCTGTGGAACGGACGTCCTTTAGGTAGGGTGGTCCTGCTTCTTCTTGTGGTGTGTGCTGCTACTTCATCGTCGTCGTCATGTTCGATCTTCGGGTCGCCGTACTTGTCGAAGTCTTGCTCATTGGCTACTCCATCCATTCCGATGATCTTCCTTTTGCCTCTTCTCACGACAACACGACTGGGCTTTGACGGGTCGGTAATGAAGAAGCATTGGTCCACTTGGGAAGCCAGTACCCATGGCTCATTTTTCGCGGTGACGTTTGCGCCCGCGGTCTTGGATTTGGCTTCGGGTATAACCATGGTGGTGAAATATCGGTCTTCTTTTAGGACGCTCTTGGCCCATCTGACACGGAACATCGGCACCTTCTCTCCAGCGTAGCTCAGCTCCCAGATCTCCTCGATCCTTCCGTAGTATCTGTCCTTGTCCTTACCGGTGTAGGATTCCATCGTTACCCCGGAGTTCTGATAACCATCACTCTTCATGTCCTTTTCCTCGGTGTAGAATGTGTAGCCGTTGATATCGTACGCCTCATAGGTCATCAGGTTGTGCTCGGCGCCCTGTGACAAGGCGAATATGAGTTGTTCTTCCATGGAAGAATCTTCATGTAAAGGGTACGACAGAAGCTTCTGCTTGAACCAACGCGTGAAACATGAGTTGTGCTCTTTGAGTATATCTCCGTCCGTCCTCTGTTGGCCTCGGTCATTGTACGTCTTCTCAATAAAGGTTTTGTGCTCTACCACCCAAGGATCGACCACATCTATGTGTTGTAGCGTGACTAGGTTTGGTCTTTCAAAGTCGGCGAGTCGACCCTCAAAGTCGACATGCATTTCGCGGCGACCCTCATGGTGACCCCATCCAGCGAGCCTGTCGAGGTGCCTGTTGACGGGCAGACCAACGGGGTTCTCGATGCCTAGATAATTCATGCAGTAGGAGATGCACACTTCGGTCAGAAAGCCCCTGGCTATACTTCCCTCTGGACGTGACATGTTGTGAACGTATCCTTTGATGACACCATTCATCCTTTCGAACGGCATCATGTTGTGCAGGAACGTCGGCCCGAGTTGGATGATATCCTCCACGATATGGACCAGCAGATGCACCATAACATCGAAGAATGCGGGCGGGAAGTACATCTCAAGCTCGCATAGTATCACCACGATCTCTTCCTGTAGTCTTCTGAGTTGCCTCACGCCAATCGACTTCCGAGAGATGACGTCGAAAAAGTTGCATAGGCCAAATAGCGTTTCACGGACGTACGCGTCCATGATCCCACGGATTGCAACTGGAAGTATCTACGTCATCAGCACGTGACAGTCGTGAGACTTCATCCCGCTGAACTTCTGCTTCGCTGGGTCTAGGTATCTTCTTATCTTCCCCGCGTAACCGTAAGGAAGTTTTACTCCTAGGAGGCAGGTGAAAAACTGCTCGATCTCCTCCTGACTTAGAGTGAAGCACGTGGGAGGGTAGTCATTTCTGGTCTTCTTGGCCTTTTTGCCTTTGCGACAACTTTCTGTGTCCTGCTTCACCTCATCATCATCATCATCATCATCATCATTAGCATGAAGCTCCTGCCTAATGCCCATTGATTTCAAGTCTGCCCTTGCTTTCGGCCCATCTTTGGTCCTCCCTGGCATGTTGAGCAGGGTACCAAGCAGACTCTCGCACACGTTCTTCGTGATATGCATGACATCAAGGCTGTGAGGCACACGGTGGATCTTCCAGTACGGCAAGTCCTAGAAAACAGACCTCGTTTTCCATACCTTCAGCAGCGGCTCTGGCGCCTTTCGCTTCTTTCCCGGCTTTGGCGCCTTTTGCTTCTTTCCCGGCAGTGGGCAGTCTTTCCAATTTTTCAACAGCTCGTCTATTTCCTCGCCGCTCCTCGTACACGGGCGTTTTCGGGGTTCGGTTTCACCATCGAACAGATCCTTGCGTTTCCTCCACGGGTCATCGTCGTGAAGCCACCTTCGATGTCCCATGAACACGGTTTTCGAAGACCCGGGATCTCTATCTAGCTGGCGATACATTGTGTCATCCATGCACCTTACGCATCCAGAAAATCCGTGGACTACCTGCCCCGCGAGATATCCGTAACCGAGATAGTCGTGCACCGTCGTGAGCAGTGCGGCTCTCATAGGGAAATATTCTCTCTCTGCGGCGTCCCACGTATTGGCTGGCGTTTTCCACAGCGTGTCTAGCTCCTCCTTCAGCAGCCCCAGATACAGATTGATGTCGTTCCCTGGTTGTTTCGGCCCTTCAATTAGCATACTCATGTCAATGTACTTCCTCTTCATGCACAACCAGGGGGGAAGGTTGTACATCCACACAAACACAGGCCAGGTGCTATGTGTGCTTCTCTGGTTGCCAAACGGATTGACTCCATCGGTGCTCGCGCCCAGCACGATGTTCCTTGGATCCTTCCCAAATTCTGGGTCTTCGAAGTTCAACGCTTGCCACTGGCTCGCATCCTTAGGGTGACTCAGCATCCTGTCTTTTTTATTTATCTCCGGATCATTTCTGTCATCTTCCCGCTTCTTCTCCTCCCTATCCGCGTGCCAACGCAGGAGCTTTGCTACCTTAGGGTCCACGAAATACCACTATAGACGAGGAGTGATCGGAAAGTACCACACCGATTTTCGAGGAGCTTTCTTCCTCTTCTTGTATCGAGTGACGCCGCACACCGGACATATGGTAGACTCTGCATGCTCGTCCCGATAAATGATACAATTGTTCATGCACACATGGTATTTCACGTGCGGTAAATCCAGAGGACACACGATTTTCTTCGCCTCCTCGAAACTGGTCGGGCACTTGTTCCCCTTGGGAAGACGTTCGTGCCAGAATGACATGTTCTCGTCGAAGCATGCGTCGGTCATTTTGTGTTTTACCTTCATCTCCAGAGCCATGAGCGTTACTTTCAGGCGGGTATCCTCGGGCCTGCATCCTTCATACAATGGAGTAACCGCATCTATCTCCAGTTGATCCAGCTTGGCTTTCTCTCGGGCGGCAGCTCTTGCGTTATCCGTCTGCTTGAGAAGCAGCTCTTGAATATGAGGGTCCTGCACCCAGCCTCCATCGTCGTCTGCTCCGGCATCTTCATCTTCATGATCATGCCCTTCGTCTTGATCTTCCCCATCATCATTTACGACATCTTCTACATGATGACTGTGTATAGCATCACCGTCGTGATCATGTCCTGGAGATTCTTCATCTTCTCGCCCGCCCTCGCCGCGGTGGTACTTGTCTTGTTGCCCTTCCTCATTTCTTGCCCGGCCCCCATGGACGACTTCATAGTCATCTTCATCACCTTGCCACCGATAGCCATCCATGAAACCACGCAAGAGCAGGTGGTCCCGCACCTGCCCGGAATCCGGGTCCGCAATAAGGCTCTTCAGCTTGCATCTTCGACACGGACATCTTATCTCCATCTCGTTCTTTTCAAGCATCTCGGCCTTCGTGGAGCTCAAAAACCTATTCACGATGCCTTCAGTCATCGTGCGGACCATGGTCGCCTACGGGGTAGAGCAAAACGATATTTTAGAACCAAGAAAAAATTTGGCATGACCTTCCCTAAAAATATGACCAAAAAGAATGCATAGTGCCGAAATTCTCGCCGAAACGGAAATGAATCAAAACATTCCGGCAAAATATTGGCAACTATCGCATTTCAAATACCGGTACCTTCAAACACAATCATATATGCAACACCACAAACATACATAGATCTAGCTAGGCCACAAAAAGTGCATGTGCACGTTGTTGGAGTGAGCTAGGGAGAAAAAAAGTAGATCTACATCATGAAGATAGCTTTCCCCTTACTTACCTATCAAAAAAAAGGTAATTTCACCACTTAATTTTGATGAATTTATGGTGGAAATGAGGTGAGGAGGAGGAGACAGCCGAGACAAGCTTGGAGGAGGAGGTGGAGAGAATGAAGTGGGGAAAGTGAGTGGGTAGGTGGGCTGTCCAAAATATCTTGTTGGTCCCAGGTTACTAATGGCGCACCAGCACATAATGCGCTATTAGTAACCCTGGTTACTAATGGCGTACCAGCGGGCAGTGCGCCATTAGTACTTTTTGCAAAAAAGTAAAAAAACATATGTATACTAATGGCGCACAGTGTCACAGTGCGCCATTAGTAGTTTAAACTACTAATGGCGCACTGTGATATGGTGCGCCATTAGTAGGTTCACAAAAAAGTAAAATATATATATATATATACTAATGGCGCACTGTCCTGGCCGTGCGCCATTACTAGTTCTAACTAGTAATGGTGCACTTTGTCTCCATGCGCCATCAGTTTGTATGGAAAAATGGGAAAAAAATCGACAGTAGTGGCGCACCGTGAGGCTGGTGCGCCATTAGTGTCTGCCACACTAATGGCGTACCTGAAGCCAGTGCGCCATCAGTATATAGTAGTGGCGCACTTTCTACCTGGTGCGCCATTAGAATCAGTCCTATCTATAGCCCTTTTCCTAGTAGTGCCTGTTCCAAAGCTTACGGGCTGACTCTCCGGGTTGTTGGATTATGTGACTTAAATCGCCTGCGTCCAGAGGTCGGACATAGGTCCCTTGAAAATTAGCCCTGAAAGCATCCTCAAGTTCCTCCCAACTTCCAATTGAGTTTTCGGGGAGGCTTTTCAACCAGTGCTGAGCTGGTCCTTTCAGCTTGAGGGGCAGGTATTTGATGGCGTGGAGATCATCTCTGCGAGCCATGTGGATGTGAAGAATAAAGTCCTCAATCCAGACCGCAGGGTCTGTCGTTCCATCGTATACCTCTATGTTTACGGGTTTAAATCCCTCTGGAAATTCGTGATCCAGCACCTCAACGGTGAAGCACAGGGGATGTGCGGCACCGCTGTATTTGGATGTGTCATGGCATGCTTCCAACGGTTGTAATGTTCGGTGTTGTTTCCGAGCTGGTATTCGATCAGTATGGTCTTTTTGGTGGCCGTGATCCTGCGCCGGAACATGCTTCCTAGATCCATAGATGGACCTGGCCATACCGGCTTTTTTGTTCAGGTGCTCACGTAAATCGTGTGCTGACTTGCGTGCAGCATCATTAGCCGCCCTGTCGTGGCCACGGGGTGGTCGGTCCGGCGGATCAGCCGTATTATTTTTTGGCGGAATGGGCTCTATAGCCTCGTCGTCGAATTCGGGCAGCAGCTTGCGCTTTGGGTAGCTCTTTGTGTGGCGATCGCCACCATATTTTTCTTCACTGTCTAGCACTTTGTTCCATCTGCAGTTGAGCGTATCCTGCGCGGCCTTAAGCCTTTGCTTCTGCTTCTTCAAGCTCCTTGCGGTGGCGATAAGCCTTCTATGGAAGTTCTCTTGTTCCAAATGCCTTTCCGGGATGATGAGTGCATCGTCGTCCGGACTGTTCTCCTCTCTGGAGACAGGTTTATGAGTTTTATCTTCGCCATCGCTATGGTCGGACAGCGGCCCCGGACTATGTTCGCCGTCACCTGGCTCATCCTGCTCCATCATTGGGTCCATGGGGTCGTTGTTGCCTTTGGAGTCGACCAGGGCATTATTCTTTCTTGCGCTGCTATCGCTGTTTTTACTATGGCGGGATTTAGAGCGGCGCCGACGTCGTCGCTTTGGTTGCTTCTCAAGAGGATTATCCTCCGTTGCATCTTTCCGTTCCTCGCCATTGTTATCTTTGGGTGTGTCCACTATGTATATATCATATGATGAGGTGGCTGTCCAGCGCCCTTTGGGCGGTAGTTCCTGTTCTTCTCATGCATCGTCGTCCGTACCATCGATGTCTTCGGAGTCGAAATCAAGCATGCCAGTTAAGTCGTCGACAGTGGCTATTAAGTGGGTGGTGGGTGGGGAACGAATCTTCGTCGCCTGCTTCCCACTCAAGCCGAACATAGTTCGGCCAAGAGTCTCCTGACAGGGAGAGGGATTTCAGTGAATTTAGCAGGTCGCCCAAGGGCGAGTGCTGAAAGATATCCGCGGAGGTAAACTCCATGATCGGTGCCCAATCAGATTCAATAGGCACGGATGCACGCGGTTCGGAGCCTATGGCCAGAGACGAGTCTGAGGTTTCGATGACACAGACCTCATCGGAGGCGAAGTCTGTGTTCGGCTCTAATGCTGCTGAGTGTGCGGCCTCCGTGGCGGGGTCCATCCACCTGTCCTCGGATGGCACAATCTGCTCTGGATTAAGAGCCGGGGCAACTGCAGGTGTGATCTCCCGAACACCGTCCAATGGCAGATCTAAGTCATGCTCCTCATGACTGTTCGGCGCACCTGTCATGGGCTCGAATCCGTCGAAGATCAAGTCTCTGCGGATGTCGGCGGTGTAGTTCAGGCTTCCAAACCTGGCCTGATGGCCAGGGGCGTAGCTATCGATCTGCTCCAGATGACGAAGCGAGTTGGCCCGCAGTGCGAATCCGCCGAATACGAAGATCTGTCCGAGGGGAAACCCTCACCCTGGATTGCATCATTGTGGATGATTGAAGGAGCCATCAAGCCTTACCGTGACGGCGCAGTGGAACTCTCAATGAAAGCACCATTGTCGGTGTCAAAACCGGCGGATCTCGGGGAGGGGGTCCCGAACTGTGCGTCTAAGGCTAATGGTAACAGGAGGCGGGGGACACAATGTTTACCCAGGTTCGGTCCCTCTCGATGGAGGTAATACCCTACTTCCTGCTTGATTGATCTTGATGATTTGAGTATTACAAGAGTTGATCTACCACGAGATCGTAGAGGCTAAACCCTAGAAGCTAGCCTATGATTATGATTGTTCTTGTCCTACGGACTAAACCCTTCGGTTTATATAGACACCGGAGGGGGCTATCAGAGTCGGTTACAGAGAAGGAAATCTACATATCTGAATAGCCAAGCTTGCCTTCCATGCAAAGGAGAGTCCCACCCGGACACGGGACGAAGTCTTCAATCTTGTATCCTCATAGTCCAACAGTTCGGCACAAGTACATAGTCCGGCCGTCTGAGGACCCCCTAATCCAGGACTCCCTCCATGCTTGTTCATGAAAATCTCATTGCCCCATACGCAAAAAGGGTCGATGCATGGATCCTTGCCAAGGGCATATGTCCCTACAAGCAACAAGTCAATATTAGAAGCTAACAAGTATCCAGGCCTGGATCAATATGCACTACATTATGGAACGATGGGGGGAGTACAAGCCGAGGGATGAAGCTAACTTCGGCCGAAAATGGTGGCCACTCCTGTTGTTGTGCTGCATAAGTAGTGGAAAGGCATGAGCTCATCGTGAAAATTTCTCACAGCCATCACATTTACTAACCAGATCTTCTGCATCAGCATGAGCCGCCAGCCAATAAAAGCCATGATTAAAGGCCTTAGCAATAAGAGGCTTAGAGCCGGCATGATGACCGCAATCTCCTTCATGAATCTCCCTTAAAATTTCAGGCCCTCTTCATGAGAAATGCACCGTTGAAACACTCGTGTAACACTGCATCTATGTAGCTCACCATTGCCAATAGTCATTGACTTAGACCTCCGGGTTTTTTGCCTGGCCAAGGTTTCATCCTCAGGTAACTCGCCCCAGGTCATATAAGCCAAATATGGAATTGTCCAATCAGGGATGACATGGAGAGACGCCACCAATTGTGCCTCCGAGTCAGGAACTGCCAAATCTTCCTCTGTAGGCAACTTAACTGATGGGTTATGCAAAACATCAAGGAAAACATTAGGGGATACCGGCTTACGCTGAGACCCCAGCCGGCTTAGAGCATCGGTAGCTTCATTTTTCCTGCGATCAACATGCTCCACTTGATAACCTTTGAAATGACCAGCAATAGTATCAACCTCTCGGTGATAAGCCGCCATGAGTGTATCCTTTGAATCCCAAGTTCCTGACACTTGTTGAGCCACCAAATCTGAGTCGCCAAAGCACCTTACCCAGCTTAGATTCATCTCTTTGGCCATCCAAAGACCATGGAGTAAGGCTTCATATTCAGCTGCATTGTTAGTACAAGGGAACATCAACCTTAAAACATAACAAAATTTATCACCTCATGGGGAAGTCAATATAACTCCAGCCCCCGAGCCTTCCAATTGCTTGGACCCATCAAAACGAATAGTCCAATATGTGTTATCTGGCTTATCCTTAGGCATCTGCAGCTCTGTGCAATCATTGATGAAGTCCACAAGTGCCTGAGATTTTATAGCCATCCGAGGCACATACTTCAAGCCATGGGGTCCAAGCTCAATGGCCCACTTAGCTACCTGACATGTGGCTTCTCTGTTTTGAATAATATCCCCCAAAGGAGCAGAACTAACCATAGTGATGGGATGACCAAGGAAATATTGTTTCAACTTGTGGCTAGCCATGAACACGTCGTTTCTGCCAATGTGGGTGTCTCTGCTTAGACTCAATGAGCACCTCACTAACATAATAAACCGGCCTTTGAACCAGATATTGCTTGCCTGACTCCTTCCTTTCAACCACAACTGCCACACTGACAGCTCTGTTGTTTGCAGCCACATATAAAAACAAGGGCTCCTTCTCAATAGGAGCTGCGAGAACCGGCGGCTCGGCCAGCTGTCTTTTAAGCGCCTCAAACGCCTCATTAGCAGCATCGCTCCAGACAAAGTCATATGTCTTCTTCATCATTTTTTATACAAAGGGATATCCTTCTCTCCCAGGCGGCTTATAAACTGGCTCAAGGCCGCAATATGACCCGCCAAATGCTGGATGTCATTGATACACGCCGGTTTAGCCAAAGAAGTGATAGCCTTGATTTTCTTCGGGTTAGCTTCAATGCCCCTCTCAGAAACCAGGAACCCCAATAACTTGCCTGCTGGCACGCCAAAGACACACTTGGCAGGGTTAAGCATCATTTTATAAACCCGGAGATTGTTAAAGGTCTCTTTCAAGTCATCTATTAAAGTCTCCTTCTTTCTAGACTTCACAACAATATCATCCACATAGGCATGAACATTGCGCCCAATCTGGCCATGAAGGCAATTCTGAACACACCGTTGGTAAGTCGCCTGGGCACTCTTGAACCCAAAAGGCATAGACACATAGCAGAAGGCTCCAAAGGGAGTGATGAAAGTTGTCTTCTCTTAGTCCTTAACTGCTACCTTGATCTGATGATAACCAGAATAAGCATCCAAAAAGCTCAAACGCTCACAACCCGCTGTAGCATCAATAATCTGATCAATACGAGGCAGAGCAAAAGGGTCAGCTAGACAAGCCTTATTGAGGTCTGTATAATCCAAACACATACGCCAAGTGTCATTTTTCTTAAGTACCAACACCGGGTTAGCCAACCAATCAGGATGAAAAACTTCAATGATGAACCCTGCTGCCAAGAGCTGGGCCACCTCTTCACAAATTGCCTTGCTCCTCTCTTCATTAAAGTGAGGAAGGAATTGCTTGACCGGTTTAAAATTTGGATCCACATTAAGAGTGTGCTCAGCGAGTTCCCTCGGTACACCTAGCATGTCAGAAGGTTTCCATGCAAAGATGTCCCGGTTCTTACGGATGAACTCGATGAGTGCGCTTTCCTAATTCGGGTCCATATTAGCACTGATGCTGAACTGCTTGGATGAGTCGCCAGGAACAAAATCAACCATCTTAGTGTCATCTGCCGATTTAAACTTCAACAGGGGGTCATTCTCTGTAGTTGGTTTCTTCAAAGGTGTCATATCTGCCGGGTCAACATTGTCTTTATAAAACTTCAACTCCTCAGTGGCACAGGCCGACTCAGCATACGCAGCATCACCCTCTTCACAGTCCAGAGCAATCTTCCTATTACCATGCACCATGATGGTGCCTTTATGACCTGGCATTTTAAGCTGCAAATAAACATAACACGGTCGCGCCATAAACTTGGTGTAAGCCGGCCGCCCAAACAAAGCATGGTACGGGCTTTTGATCTTAACCACCTCAAAGGCCAATTTCTCAGCTCTGGAGTCATAGTCATCTCCAAAATCCACCTCCAGTGTTATCTTACCCCCTGGATACGCCGACTTACCAGGCACCACCCCGTGGAAAATAGTAGAAGACGTCTTAAGATCTTTGTCAGTCAAACTCATACGACGAAAAGTCTCATAGTAAAGGATATTGATACAGCTGCCCCCATCCATGAGCACCTTTCTAAGCTTATACCCTCCTACCTGTGGAGCAACCACCAATGCCAATTGACCTAGATTGTCAACCCGGGGCGGTTGATCCTCATGGCTCCATATAATAGGCTTCTCAGACCGCCTCAAATAACGAGGCACCGCCGGCTCAACTGAGTTCACCGCCCGCTTATGGATTTTCTGATCTCATTTGCACATACTTGTGGTAAATACATGATATTGACCACTATTCAGCTGCTTTGGATTGCTCTGATAACCAGACTGCTACTGCTAATTCCCTTGGCCAGATTGCTGATTAAAACCAGCTTGATTACCTTGGCCTTGAAAGCCAGAGCTTGGGCCGCCACCTCCAAAACCAAGTCCGTGAGAACTGGAACCTGAACCGCCATGCGGGCCATGATTATTCTGGTAAAAATTAGAGTTTCTATATGCTCTCATGATGAAGCAATCCACAGATGACTGGACGGCTTATCCTGGGTTCCGTGCTTCGGACAAGGCTGATTCATCATGGCCTCAAGGTTGAACTTCGGCCCTCCAAACCGGGGCGCTTGTGTTGTCCCCTTACGATCCTGGTTATTACTCTACGTGTTGGTGTTGGCTACGAAGTCTAAACCGCTGTCTGCCTTACGTTTATCGTTACCACCTTGACATGTCGTGTTATGATGTCCCTTTGCATTGCCACTCTTCTTCCCCTTTCCAGTATTCTCCTCATCAGACTCAGGGTCTTTAGTGCTATTAGAGTCAGCATACTTGTTGAGAGACGCCATGAGCTCCCCCATATCATTGCAGTTACGCTTAAGCCACCCCAATTTCTGCTTAAGGGGAAGAAAACGACGGTTCTTCTCCAACATCAAGACTACTGAACCAGCATTGATATTGTCTTATGAGTGTATAACAGCTGAAATCCGGTGCACCCAATTTGTTGTTGACTTGCCCTCACCCTGGACGCAAGATTCCAAATCCAGAATCGACACAGGCTGCTTGCATGTGTCTTTGAAATTTTGAATAAACCGCTTTTTCAACTCTGCCCATGACCCAATGGAATTAGTGGGCAGTCCTTTTAATGAGGTACGAGCCGGCCCATCTAACATCATGGTGAAATATTTAGCACATGCAGCATCACTAACATCCAGCATCTCCATAGCCATCTCATAACTCTCAATCCAAGCCTCTGGAGGCTGATCCTCCATGTAATTAGGCACCTTGCGCGGGCCTTTGAAATCCTTAGGCAAGCGCTCATTTCCTAGAGCCGGCACTAAACACGGCACACCCAAGGTTCTAGAAGTCACTCCTGCCTCCACAGATGCTGTCGAATAAACCGGAGATTGTTGCTGAGCCGCCATCTCCGCCTCACGTCGCGCTCTGCCCTGGTCCACCAAGGTCTGAGCATCATTACTAGCACACAGTGTGTCAGGCCTACGAGGCTGATTGCGGTGTCGCTCACTGCTTGACACGGCCGGTTCATCAATATGTCTGCTATAACTCTGGCTTGGACGTGATGTTGAATGAATCCTATCGCGACTATATGAATAAGCTGCCTGTTGAGCCACAGCCGTCTGAAGAAGTTCTCTGGCTCTCCGTATTTCCATCACCGCTGGAGACTCATCCTGAACCGGGAGAGCCACCAATCGAGTAGCCGCAACTATCATGTTATCCAAAGGATTAGAAAAATTACCCGGGGGCATCGGGACGTGCTGAGGAGGGGTCAAATTCAAACATGGGGGGTCTGTAGCTCGAGGCTGAACCGGTGCTCCAGCTGTCGACGCCTCAACGACATGATCCACACCAGGCGGGTTACTAGTTCCTGCCCCAAGTCCTCGCATCGTAAACCGGGGGTAACTGACTCACATGCCTTCTGTTGAAGACAGCGTTTGATGCATCCCGGTCCAAGCTCAAGCGAAAGTTCTCTGCCTGAAGCCGTTCTTCCTCCCTCTCCAAGGAGGCTCACTCCATCGCCATCCGGGTGTTCTCGGCGTTTAGATCCTCTTTAGCTTGGGCTATCTCGTCACGTAACTTTGCAACGTCCGCGTTATGCTGAGTTTGGTTCTCCGGGGTTACCTCCACTGTCAACAATGTTGCCAGAGCATCTAATAGATCAGATAAGACTTGAGCTGGCGGGCGCACAGGGCATCCTGCCCCGGCTGCCGTTGTAGTTGCTGACTCAGAAATCATTGCTGCTTTAGTTGAAGAATTCTGCCCTGGCTGTGTACCGGCCATGAGGATCACAACCCGGTTTGGTGGCTCGTAGGGGTCCGGAATACTGTCACCATCGGAACAGCCCCCAAGCCCACCATCCTGAACCTGATAGATGGAATTGGTCTCGCCGGTTGAAGACTCATTACCTGAATAGACAACCGTCTCACCACCGGATTCAGATCCTCCTTCCAAATCCACTCCTTGAATAAAGCCAACAAAGACATGCTTTGGGGCGGCTTGAACCCTGGTGGGTCGGTCGCGCTGAGCCGTCTCGACGATGTTAGTGCAGGTGTTCGGCTCAGCTTTCGACTCACCAATCTTGCCAATGAAGACATGGATTCCGCCAAATGGGACCCGGTACCTGTACTCGATTGAGCCGGCCTCGGGGCCCCAGCCTGTGTCATCAATGTAAAGCTTGTCGCGACGACTCTTGGTCATACGGCCCATAGTGTATCCCTTGAGCCCTGTGAAGCTGCCCTTCAAGAACTTGAAACCACCGTGTGCTGGCCCCATGGTGGGCGCCAACTGTCATGGAATTGTCACGGCAGATGCCCTAGCGTGAGGACTTAGGTGTGGAGCCATCGCAGCTTAGTTAGCTTGAAGGGGTTAAACGGGACAAGGGACACAGAGAGTTTACCCAGGTTCGGCCCCTCGCAACAAGGTAAAGGCCTACTCCTGCTTTAGGTCGTATTGCTTGGGTTTCGATTACCAGGGAGCGAATACGCTTGACCTAGTTCTCGATTTGTTGTTTTCTTTCCCTAACCCGCCACCGGGTCACCCCTTTATATACATAGGCTGATTCCCGGTGGCTTACAGAGTCCCGGCCGGCTCGTACACAACGTGTCCGGCTCGGTGACAGAACTATCCTTCCTTAACATACAAGTTAAACATATGACGGTTTATGCCCGTGGGCCTCAAGTCTCCTCCGGGTCTTGGGCCTTCTGTAAGCTTGCTCATGAACCACCATCTTCAACATCTTCTTGGGCCTTTTCATTGTGAACCGCCAGTGGTATGACCCAGCCCCTCCTGGGCGGATCATACCCAATAGTTATATACCCAACACGTACGACCCATGGGGTTTGGGTTCTGGCCAATCAGAACACATGACTCAAATCGCGTGCGCAGCAGGGGGGAGGGGGGCATCGGCCACGGTTTGGTAGGCACACGAGTGAACCATGTGCTATAGAAAACATTTCGTGAGAAGAATCTCGGTTTTTAAATCCCAGTAAATCCAAAACTCACCCAAAAATCGTGAAACTTGGCATGGTGTCACGACATGGCACATATATGTCGAGGAATTTTTTTCATCCATTTTGGCGCAAGTTTTATAACAAGCCTCTTACGAACCATAGCTTCTCTCAAAGAAAGCCTCGTGGTTCTGATAGGGAAACGTGTCCCCCTTGGGGGGGAAACGATAATCACTGCCTCTTTTTGCCTTGTATTTTCTTCTACCGGCAACATGGAACGACAAGATATCTGTGCTAAAATTTAAACTTATTCAGGGTTCGTTTGGCCTTTTTATACACTAATTGAGTTTCCTAGGCATTTATTGGCCATAATTCAAATCTAAACCTCAAATACATGCTCCAGTTCACCAAAATGGCTAGAAAAATTATACATGCATGTGTCCTTGGGTGCATGTTTAGGTCTCATGCCAGGAATGGGAGCAAATTACAACTGTACCGGCGTCCTGGCTCGTCCTCAAACATTTGGAATCTCAGGTTTTAAATCCCCGTAAATCCTAAACTCACCAGAAAGTCATGAAAGTAGGCATGGTGTCACGTCATGGCACATATATGTCATGGTAAAAACATTGTCCAATTTGGGCCAAGCTTTATTACAAACCTCTTACAAACCGGAGCTTCTCTCTAAGAAGCCTCGTGGTTCTGATAGGGAAACATGTTCCCCTTGTTGTCAAAACATGATCACTGCCTCTTCTCTCCTTGTATTTTATTCTACGGGAAACATTGAATGACAGGATATCCGTGCTGAAATTTAAACTTATTCGGGGTTCGTTTGGCCTTGTTATACACTAACTGAGTTTTCTAGGCATTTAATGTCCATAATTCAAATCTAAACTTCAAATACATGCTCCATGTCACCAAAATGGCAAGAAAAATTATACATGCATGTGTCCTTGGGTGCATGTTTAGGTCTCATGCCAGGAATGGGAGCAAATTACAACTGTACCGGCGTCCTGGCTCGTCCTCAAACATTTGGAATCTCGGTTTTTAAATCCCCATAAATCCAGAACTCACCAGAAAGTCATGAAAGTAGGCATGGTGTCACGTCATGGCACATATATGTCGTGGTAAAAACATTGTCCAATTTGGGCCAAGCTTTATTACAAACCTCTTACAAACCGGAGCTTCTCTCAAAGAAGCCTCGTGGTTTCGATAGGGAAACATGTTCCCCTTGTTGTCGAAACATAATCGCTGCCTCTTTTTGCCTTGTATTTTCTTCAACGGGCAACATGGAACGACATGATATATATGCTGAAATTTATACTTATTCAGGGTCCGTTTGGCCTTTTCATACACTAATTGAGTTTCCTAGGCATTTAATGTCAATAATTCAAATCTAAACTAGAAATACATGCTCCAGTTCACCAAAATGGGTAGAAAAATTATACATGTGTCCTTGGGTGCATATTTAGGTTCCATGCTAGGAATGGGAACTAATTACAACTTTACTGGTGTCCTGGCTCATCCTGAAACATTTGGAATCTCGGTTTTTAAATCCCCATAAATGCAAAACTCACAAGAAAGTCATCAAAGGTGGCAGGTGTCACGTCATGTCACATATATGTCGTGGTAAAAACATTGCCAATTTGGGCCAAGCTTTATTACAAACCTCTTACAAAATGGACCCTGTCGCAAGAACCCTCGTGGTTTCGATAGGGAAACGTGTCCCCTTGTGGGCCAAACGATAACCTCGTATTTTCTTCTACACGCGACACGGAACAACGGGAGATTCGTGCTGAACTTTGAAATTATTCAGGGTTCATTTGACCCTTTTTATTCATTAATTGTATTTTCTAGGCATTTCATGTCCATAATTCAAATCCGAACTACAAATACATGCTCCAGTGCACCAAAATGGATAGAAAAAACATACATGTGTGTCCTTGGGGTGCATTTTTAGGTCCCATGGAACAAATGGGAATGAATTCAACCGTCTCGCCATCCTGCCTTGGCCACAAACATTGCGATCTCGGTTTATAAATCTCTGTAAATCCAAAACTCACCAGGAAATTGTGAAACTTGGCAGGGTGTCACTACATATAATTGTCCAATTTGGGCGAAGCTATATTACAAGCCTCTTACAAACCGAAGCTTCTCACAACCCTCGTGGTTTCGATGGGCAAAACGATAATCATTGCCTCTTCAAGCCTTGAACTTTGTTTTACAGGCAACATAGAATAACAGGAGTGTCATGCCGAAATTCAAAACTGTGTAGGGTTCGTTTGGCCATTGTATATATTACTAATTAAGTTTTCTACACATTAAATGTAGTCCATAATTCAAATTTGAACTACAAGCACATGCTCCAGTGAAGCAAAATGGGTGGGAAATCGTACATGTGTCATTGGGTGCGTGTTTAGGTCTCATTTAAGGAATGGGAATGAATTACAAACTTGTCGTCATCCTGAAACATCGAGAATCTCAGTTTTTAAATCCTAGTAAATCAAAAACTCGCCCAAAAAACATGAAACTTGGCATGGTTTCATGACATGGCACATATATGTCGTGGTAAAAAAATCGCCCAATTTGAGAAGAGGTGCGCACATTAGTAGCCAACGAAGTCCTTTTTAAAACAATAAGCTGACACGTTGATATCACAAACAGTTGTATTATATGAACCGTGTCAATATTTAACCATACTCAGTGGCATGTGTGCAGCTGTTTGATTAGACGGGATGAGAGCGAGAAGTCCGTCGTGCAGACTCGACGGGACGCGTGCGAGCAGTCCACCGCACAGGCTCGACGGGACGCATGCATCCTATCCACCTCGCAGACTCGACGGGACACGTGCGAGCAGCAAGGCTGCCCATGCTCACTGGGAAGCAAGCTCTTTGACCTCCATGCACCAGCCGCCGCCCGCCTTGCTCAAAACTTCTCCATTAATGGGTTAATTAAAGCGCCTGGACGGAGGTTTTTTTAGGGGTGGACGGAGGGTGTTTGGTTGTGATCCCATGGCAGCATTTGCTTTGTTCGTGTTTTAAGACGTATTCCATCCTAATTTAAATTGCCACATTGGGCAATGGATAATACGACAACAAATAAAATGGCAGCAGATAATAATTGTCTTACATATTCTTGATAATTTTAAATGCCACATGCGGCAAAGCCCGGAAGACATGGGGGCAAGAGAAGAATGAAATCTCGTAGACAACGATCTAGATTGCTACTGTATATACTCTTCGATGGATCACCGGGCAATGACATCCTCCAGCTCCTTCCTCAATTCCTCACGGCTTTGCTTGAAAGCAGCCACGGATTCCTCCACCTCCTACTAGCGCTCGATCTAGAGCTTCCTCGAGTCACCCATCAGTTCCTCGACGACCGCTGTCAGTGTCATCCCCGAGGCATTTCTCTGCTCATGCAGCATCTTACAGCCGGTGGCCTCCTCCTCCTTCTCGTCGAGCGCCTTGAGGAGCTTTGCATTGTCACCCATGAGTTGCTCGATGAGGCCGATCGCCTTGTCAACTGAGGCATCGCTGATCTTGAGCAGCTTCATCAAGCCGTCGACCAGCTCCTGCTGCTTAACGAGGCCAGCGAGAATGTCGTTGTCGCCAGCCAAGGAATTCAGCAATGCCAGCTCGTCGCGATCGCCAATGCGGCGAGTGCACTTGTGAGAGCCCGCGCATGCCCGTGAGAGCTCGTTTGAGGGCTCTGCGGCGTGCCGGGATGATGTCTACTACACAATCTTCTTCTTGTAGACGTTGTTGGGCCTCCAAGTGCAGAGGTTTGTAGGACAGTAGCAAATTTCCCTCAAGTGGATGACCTAAGGTTTATCAATCCGTGGGAGGCGTAGGATGAAGAAGGTCTCTCTCAAGCAACCCTGCAACCAAATAACAAAGAGTCTCTTGTGTCCCCAATACACCCAATACAATGGCAAATTGTATAGTTGCACTAGTTCGGCGAAGAGATGGTGATACAAGTGCAATATGGATGGTAGATATAGGTATTTGTAATCTGAAAATATAAAAACAGCAAGGTAACTAATGATAAAAGTGAGCGTAAACGGTATTGCAATGATAGGAAACAAGGCCTAGGGTTCATACTTTCACTAGTGCAAGTTCTCTCAACAATAATAACATAATTGGATCATATAACTATCCCTCAACATGCAACAAAGAGTCACTCCAAAGTCACTAATAGCGGAGAAAAAACGAAGAGATTATGGTAGGGTACGAAACCACCTCAAAGTTATTCTTTCTAATCGACCTATTCAAGAGTCCGTAGTAAAATAACGTGAAGCTATTATTTCCGTACGATCTATCATAGATTTCGTACTAGAATAACACCTTAAGACACAAATCAACCAAAACCCTAATGTCACCTAGATACTCCAATGTCACCTCAAGTATCCATGGGCATGATTATACGATAAGCATCACACAATCTCAGATTCATCTATTCAACCAATAGCAAGTACTTCAAAGAGTGCCCCAAAGTTTCTACCGGAGAGTCAAGATGAAAACGTGTGCCAACCCCTATGCATAAGTTCATTGAACCCGCAAGTTGATCACCAAAACATACATCAAGTAGATCACGTAAATATCCCATTGTCACCACAGATAAGCACGGCAAGACATACATCAAGTATTCTCAAATCCTTAAAGACTCAATCCGACAAGACAACTTCAAAGGGAAAAATCAATTCATCACAAGAGAGTAGAGGGGGAGAAACATCATAAGATCCAACTATAATAGCAAAGCTCGCGATACATCAAGATCGTGCCAAATCAAGAACACAAGAGAGAGAGAGAGAGAGAGAGAGAGAGAGAGAGAGAGATCAAACACATAGCTACTAGTACATACCCTCAGCCCCGAGGGTGAACTACTCCCTCCTCGTCATGGAGAGCGCCGAGATGATGAAGATGGCCACCGATGAGGGATCCCCCCTCTGGCAGGGTGCCAGAACGGGCTCCCGAGAGGTTTTTGGTGGCTACAGAGGCTTGCGGCGGCGGAACTCCCGATCTATTGTGCTCCCCGATGTTTTAGGGTATATGGACATATATAGGCGAAAGAAGTCAGTCAGGGGAGCCACAGGGGGCCACGAGGGTGGGGGGCGCGCCCGGGGGTAGGGCGCACCTTCCTGCCTCGTGGCTTCCTCGTTGCTTCCTTTACGTGCACTCCAAGTCTCCTGGATTGCTTCCGTTCCAAAATAACTCTCCCGAAGGTTTCATTCCGTTTGGACTCCGTTTGATATTCCTTTTCTTCGAAACACTGAAATAGGCAAGAAAACGGCAATTTGGGCTGGGCCTCCGGTTAATAGGTTAGTCCCAAAATTAATATAAAAGTGTATAATAAAGCCCATAAACATCCAAAACAGATAATATAATAGCATGAATGCTTCATAAATTATAGATACGTTGGAGACGTATCAGCATCCCCAAGCTTAATTCCTGCTCGTCCTCGAGTAGGTAAATGATAAAAGAAATAATTTATGAAGTGTGAATGCTAGCAGGTGCATAAGTTTGATCAATGATAATTTCAATCACCTTTTCTAGCATCATTATATGTCATAACAGCAACTCATCTCATAAAACTTCTCATGATCAAGTAACAAGCTATTCGAATGTTAAAGCATAGACCAAAAACTTTCTTGAAAACTAGCAAACTTCATTCTCAGTCATCAAACAATTGCAATTCATCTTATTTTCAGGAAGGGTCTATGTCAAAGCTTTGATTTAGCAAATCCCACATACTCAACTATCATTCAGTCTTCCATGATTGCTACCACTCAAAGCATATTTTTAGAACAAATAGCATCGATCGAACACAGAGAAAGATAGGGGCTTAATGTTTCGCCTCCCAACTTACTTATCATATAGATAATTGTTAACAATAATAATTCATGATCAAATATATTTGAATGGCCATATATGCTTAGATCTTTCCCCATCACATGATGCTTGCCAACTAAAGAGTAGGTTAGAATGAGAAGGAATACTACTGACTCTTGCATAAAAGTAAAAGATAGGCCCTTCACAGAGGGAAGCAGGGATTTGCAGAGGTGCCAGAGCTCGATTTTGAAATAGAGATAAATAATTTTGAGAGGTACGCTTTCATTGTCAACATAACAACCAAGAGTTCCCAATATCTTCCATACTACATACATTATAGGCGGTTCCCAAATAGAATGGTAAAGTTTTTACTCCCCCTCCACCAACAATCATCAATCCATGGCTTGCCCGAAACAACGGGTGCCTCCAACTAACAACAATCCTGGGGGAGTTTTTGTTTGCAATTATTTTTAATTTGATTTTGATCTTTTGATCATGGGACTAGGCATCGCAGTTACCAGCCATTTTTCTCGTGAATGATGAGCGGAGTCCACTCATCGTGAGAATAACCCACCAAGCATGGAAGATACTGACAGCCCCTAGTCACTACATGAGCGATTTGGGCATACAAAACAGATTATTATTTGAAGGCTTAGAGTTTGGCACATGCAAATTTACTTGGAATGGCAGGTAAATACCGCATATAGGTAGGTATGGTGGACACTCATGGAAGAAACTTGGTTCAAGGGATTTGGATGCACAAGCAGTATTCCCGCTTAGTACAAATATTTTGGCTAGCAAAGGATTCTAAAAAGCAAGCATCACATGTTGGAGGATCTATAACAATATAACTTCTATACAAATATACCCAAGCATAACTCATTATGTTGTCTTCCTTGTCCAACTTCAACTAATTTGCTCAGGTTTGAAAATAATTAATGGGGCTCACAATCATAGAAGATGTCTAAGATAGTATATTTATATGTTAAATCTCTCTTCCTTCAATATTCTTTCATGAATTGTTCAAATGACCAATAAATTTATCACCTCTACTTCTTATAAGCGAAGTCATTATTCCCCATGGGATAAGCATATGAAACATATATAATTTCATATTTATGATATTCAAATCATCCAACCATTTACTCATAGGATATAAGTGAAGCACACGAGTAAATGACAAACTACTCCAAAAAGATATAAGTGAAGACCAATGAGTAGTTAAATAATTATATAGCTACGTGAAGACTCTCTAGCATTTAAGAATTTCATATCTTGGTATTTTATTCAAACAGCAAGCAAATACTAACAAAAGAAAATGAAATGACGCTCCAAGCAAAACACATATCATGTGGTGAATAAAAATATAGCTCCAAGTAAAGTTACCTACTCCTTATTCCATAGTCCATTGAATCTTTACCCAAAACTTGAAAACTTCACAACACAAAACTCAACAGAAAACTCGTAAGCTCCGTTAGTATAAGAAAATAAAACCACCACTTAGGTACTGTTGTGAACTCATTCTAAATTCATATTGGTGTAATATATACTGCATTCCAACTTCTCTATGGTTCATACCCTCCGATACTACTCATAGATTCATCAAAATGAGCAAACAACACATAAAAAAACAGAATCTGTCAAAAACAGAACAGTCTGTAGTAATCTGTAACTCTCCAATACTTATGTAACTCCAAAAACTCTACTAAACTAGGAAAAGCTGATAAATTTGTGTAACAATCCATATAAAAAAGAATCAGATCAAAAGAACGTTTCTGTGAATTATCAAAACTAATTTACTGAGCGCAAAAGTTTCTGATTTTCAGCAGGATCAACACAACTATCACGGTAAGCTATCCTAAAGGTCTTACTTGGCACTTTATTGAAACAAAAGCTATAAAACATGATTACTACCGTAGCATAATCATGTGAACACACAATAACAGTAAGGGTAAATATTGGGTTGTCTCCCAACAAGCACTTTTCTTTAATGCCTTTCTAGCTAGGCATGATGATGGCAATGGTGCTCACATAAAAGATAAGAATTGAAACATAACGGGAGCATCATGAAGCATATGACTAGCACATTTAAGCCTAACCCACTTCCTATGCATAGGGATTTTGTGAGCAAACAACTTATGGGAACAAGAATCAACTAGCATAGGAAGGTAAAACAAGCATAGCTTCAAGATTTTCAACACATAGAGAGGAAACTTGATATTATTGCAATTCCTACAAGCGTATGTTCCTCCCTCATAATAATTTTCAGTAGCATCATGAATGAATTCAACAATATAACCAGCACATAAAGCATTCTTTTCATGATCTACAAGCATAGAATTTTTTATTACTCTCCTCATAAGCAAAATTCTTCTCATTCGGAATAGTGGGAGTATCATAAGAGACTCGAACACTATAAATTGTTTCCATATTAAAAGAGTAATGTTCAGAAAAAGGGTAATCATAATCATGACAAGTTTTATAAATATAATCATCACTACTTTTTATAGCATAAGTTTCATCACAATAATCATCATAAGTAGGAACTTTGTTCTCATCATAATCAATTGAAACCTCTTCCAAAATAGTGGATTCATCACTAAATAAAGTCATGACCTCTCCAAATCCACTTTCATAAATATTATAAGATTCAACATCCTCCAAAATAGTGGGATCATTACTTCCTAAAGTTGACACTCTTCCAAACCCACTTCCATCAATATAATCATCATAGGTAGGAGGCATGCTATCATCATAACAACTTTGCATATCAAAACTTGGGAGGCTAAAAATATCATCTTCATTAAACGTAGTATCACCAAGCTTAGGACAAACATTAATTACAGCAAATATATTCTCAAACATGTCATTCTCATCAAACATAGCATCCCCAAGCTTGGGCCCTTTCATATCATAAGCATAGTATGGATAGCACCAATAGTATAGCAATTATCATCATCACAATGAGTAGTAGGAGCAACATCATTTGAGGGGGATACCTTTCTAACTTTGCTTCTCCGTCTTTTCCTTTTCTTCTTCACATCATGTGTAGGTTCAATCCTCCTTTTTGAGCTCTTTATTAATGAGATTGGTTGAATAGAAAGCTCCTCCTCGTAACCTGATTCATCATAAGAAATAGGAGGATATTGGTAAGTCTCTTCCCTTTCATTAGTATTCTCTTCATCTTATATTTGCTTTCTTTTCTTTATGTAATTGGCAATATAAGGATTTTCAATGAAATTCACCGCACAATACATATAAATCTCCTCTAGATCAATATCAAGGAATTTCTTATGGGCAAATTCTGGAAGGTCCTTAATTAAACGTTTCATTTCTTCATAACCCAAAAGTAAACTAAGTTCATTATGATGTGCAAGGGAAATCAAATCATCACAATTCTTGGACACGATTCAATCATGAAACAATTTGCATCGGAGATGTAAATGACCACGTTCATTGCAAAGTTCACAAGTACAACAAAGGAATTTTAAATTTCAGCACTCACATCTAGCCTTTCTTGCAACCATTTAGTTTCTAAATGCTTATGCCTCTTGCAATATCTATCTTCCCTATTTGGTGTGTACTTGCAAACCCAATGCACTCCACAAAAATTGACATGCTTATAGGAGACATTTTCATCATAACTAGTGCAATCATCATTAGTACTATGGATATTCAAAGAGTTCATACTAACAACATTGCAATCATGCTCATCATTGAAAGATTTAGTACCGAACATTTTATAGACTTCTACTTCTAGCACTTGAGCACACTTTTCCTTTCCATCATTCTCACGAAAGATATTAAAAAGATGAAGCGTATGAGACAAACTTAATTCCATTTTTTTTGTTTTCTTTTATATACTAAACTATGATAAAACAAGAAACAAAAAGATTCGATTGCAAGATCTAAAGATATACCTTCAAGCACTCACCTCCCCGGCAACGGCGCCAGAAAAGAGCTTGATGTCTACTACACAACCTTCTTCTTGTAGACGCTGTTGGGCCTCCAAGTGCAGAGGTTTGTAGGACAGTAGCAAATTTCCCTCAAGTGGATGATGTAAGGTTTATCAATCCGTGGGAGGCGTAGGATGAAGATGGTCTCTCTCAAGCAACCCTACAACCAAATAACAAAGAGTCTCTTGTGTCCCCAACACACCCAATACAATGGCAAATTGTATAGGTGCACTAGTTCGGTGAAGAGATGGTGATACAAGTGCAATATGGATGGTAGATATAGGTATTTGTAATCTGAAATTATAAAAACAGCAAGGTAACTAATGATAAAAGTGAGCGTAAACGGTATTGCAATGATAGGAAACAAGGCCTAGGGTTCATACTTTCACTAGTGCAAGTTCTCTCAACAATAATAACATAATTATATCATATAACTATCCCTCAACATGCAACAAGAGTCACTCCAAAGTCACTAATAGCGGAGAACAAACGAAGAGATTATGGTAGGGTACGAAACCACCTCAAAGTTATTCTTTCTGATCGATCTATTCAAGAGTCCGTAGTAAAACAACGTGAAGCTATTCTTTCCGTTCGATCTGTCATAGAGTTCGTACTAGAATAACACCTTAAGACACAAATCAACCAAAACCCTAATGTCACCTAGATACTCCAATGTCACCTCAAGTATCCATGGGCATGATTATACGATAAGCATCACACAATCTCAGATTCATCTATTCAACCAACAGCAAGTACTTCAAAGAGTGCCCCAAAGTTTCTACTGGAGAGTCAAGATGAAAATGTGTGCCAACCCCTATGCATAAGTTCATTGAACCCGCAAGTTGATCACCAAAACATACATCAAGTAGATCACGTGAATATCCCATTGTCACACAGATAAGCACGGCAAGACATACATCAAGTGTTCTCAAATCCTTAAAGACTCAATCCGACAAGACAACTTCAAAGGGAAAAAACAATTCATCACAAGATAGTAGAGGGGGAGAAACATCATCAGATCCAACTATAATAGCAAAGCTTGTGATACATCAAGATTGTGCCAAATCAAGAACACGAGAGAGAGAGAGAGAGAGAGAGAGAGAGAGAGAGTTCAAACACATAGCTACTGGTACTTACCCTCAGCCCCGAGGGTGAACTACTCCCTCCTCGTCATGGAGAGTGCCGGGATGATGAAGAAGGCCACCGGTGAGGGATCCCTCCTCCGACAGGGTGCCGGAACGGGCTCCCAAGAGGTTTTTGGTGGCTACAGAGGCTTGTGGCGGCGGAACTCCCGATCTATTGTGCTCCCCGATGTTTTTAGGGTATATGGACATATATAGGCGAAAGAAGTCGGTTAGGGGAGCCACAAGGGGCCCACGAGGGTGGGGGGCGCACCCATGGGCATAGGGCGCGCCTTCTTGCCTCGTGGCTTCCTCGTTGCTTCCCTTACGTGCACTCCAAGTCTCCTGGATTGCTTTTGTTCCAAAAATAACTCTCCCGAAGGTTTCATTCCGTTTGGACTCCGTTTGATATTCCTTTTCTTCGAAACACTGAAATAGGCAAGAAAATAGCAATTTGGGTTGGGCCACCGATTAATAGGTTAGTCCCAAAAGTAATATAAAAGTGTATAATAAAGCCCATAAACATCCAAAATAGATAATATAATAGCATGAATGCTTCATAAATTTTAGATACGTTAGAGACGTATCACGGGACATCTCTGTTGCGACTGCCGCTTTGTGGCGGGACCTCTCTAGTGCTTCCTCGGCCTTGGTCTTTGCTGCCTAGTTATATGCCCACCCGAAACTCCTCCTACCGGTCATGGAGGAACGACTTGACAGGAAAGACCAGTTTAGTGAGTGATGAGGAGAGGAACTTTGAAGTAACTTTCGAATGGGTAGTTTTTATAACCCGGTGCTAAGTGTGGGCACATATTAGTTTGATCTTTTTATAGGGGGGGAGATATTAGTTTGATCGGTGTGAACAGATTTGCAATTACTTATTGCGTTGTAATATACAATGTGACGAGAAACAAAGCCAAAATTTATTGATGGTTTTGGGCCTACAAAGCCCCGTTTCTGTTGTTCTACCTCATCGCAAACAATTCTTTTGGATCAACCATATTCCACGCATCGGAAGCCCGAAACATGGGCCCTTATTCTCGGATGTACGTGTACGTGTCTGCCCACTATCACACACGGTCATGATATCACCATCATATCCTATGGATGTGTCGTCGCGTCTCCCATGGGGTGCCAGAAGGTTGACCACGTGGTTGCTCTCCGTGGTGTCCCTGCTTTTTTTCTTCTTTTTTTGCGGGTCCGTGGCATCCCTGCGCATGCTCTGCTCGCCGTTGAGGCAAATTTACAATGGCAATGGTTAATAATTGTCTTACATATTTGGGATAATTTAAAATGCCACATGCGACAAGGCACAAAACACTCACGACCTACTTATGCATACAATTATAATGAAATATAGGCTAAAAAGTTGAGCCAGTAGCCTTCTGACGACGGCCTTCTCAGACTCCATGATCAGCATATCACCCTTGCAGCCGTTCATTATGTGTAACTTACTAATCATTGCACACAAGTACTCGCAGACGCATCATGTGCGATACTCCTAGCCACCGCAAGCAACTAGTTTGCATTTTTCAAAGTTTTTTGTACGAACAGAATCACACATGAACTTACTATAGTAACCGTCTATGTTATAATTTCTCATCGCAAACAATTCATCCGAGTGGGCAGTTTGCTGCGTATCACACACATCTGGTTTACACGAATCGTTTGTGTTCTTTTGGCTGATCGCAAATGCCGCATACCACACACATCTTGTTAAGATGAAATGTTTCCGTTCTCTTGCCTAATTGAAAGCAGTTTGTCCTGGCTGATCCCTCGGAGTGAACCGTATGATATACGGCATACGGTTCACTCGGAAGAACAACAGAACCGTATGCCGTATATCACACACACCTTGATCTGGCTAACCATTTTTGTTGCATTCCCTAATAGCACACAGTTCATCGGAGGGAACTGCATGACGTATATCGCACACACATTAATATGGCTGTCCATTTCTGTTGTTCTTCCTCATCGCCAACAGTTCTGTTGGATCAACCATATGCCCAGCATCGCACAAGTAACTAAAATCTGAACCCTATTTGATGTCTCCGCCATCGCAGATGTTTTGCACCTTTTTGACAATTTTTTCACACCACCATTTGCGATTATTGCATCGCACACACAGTTTCGTTGAAGGGTCTCTGATCGTAGTGCCGCGTTAGCAGCATCCTGCAGTAGTGAACCATGTTGTCCAATTCCTGTTGACTCTCTAAATAGATATAAGTGAAGCAAGAGAGTTTAATTCTTTCTACAAAAGATCATGCTGTAATAAATATAAGTGAAGCGAAAGAGCATTCTTCAGATAACAGTTTTTATGTGAAGAGAAATAGGCAATCCAAACTTCAAATGATATAAGTGAAGCACATGAAGCATTCTATAAAGCCACACTCAAAAGATATAAGTGAAGTGCAATGAGCATTCTATAAATCAACCATGGAATATCTCATACCAGCATGGTGCATAGAACAAAAAATGAAAACTAAATGCAAAAGACGCTCCAAGATTACACATATCACATGAACAAAACGAGAACGAAAACACACCAATACTTGTTGAAGAAAGATGGGATGCCTTCCGGGGCATCCCCAAGCTTAGACGCTTGAGTATCCTTGAATATTTACTTGTGGTTCCTTGGGCATCCCCAAGCTTGAGCTCTTGCCTCTCCTCCTTCTCCTCATATCGAGACCTCCTCGATCTTTGATCACTTCATACACACAAAACACAAGAAAAACCTCGTGAGATCTGTTAGTATAATAATGCAAATCACTACTTTAAGTACTATTGCAAGCCAATTCATTTTTTTTTTCATCGTAGCTACTGTATTATAACTTTTCCATGGCTTATACCACCGATAGAATCGATAGTTTCATCAAAACAAGCAAAACAATGCAGCAAAAACAGAATCTGTCTTAAACAGGACAGTCTGTAGTAATCTGAACATTCACCATACTTCTATAACTCCAAAACTTTTAAAAAATTAGGAAAAAATAAATAATTTGTATATCAAGATTGTGCAAAAGGTTTCAGAATTTTATCACATTCCAGTGGATTTAAACAATTGTGTTTCTGGGAACAAAAGTTTCTGTTTTTGCACCGCACAAACCAACAAACAATCTACTCATCCTAAAGGCAAATCTTGGCACATTATTTTTATAATACAATGGATTTGTACAAGGGGATAATTATTTTTGTGAGTAACTTCCATGAAAATTTTACATTATTTCCATGAGCATGAACACAAGTGTTCAAGGTCGACTCCCACTTCTCCAATGCATCACCTTTCAATCGCTTCTCTTTTTTGAAGAAGTTTTTTGGTTCCCCTCTATATATGTTTTTGTTTTTAAACTTTATAAAAGCACATAACAGAATAAAATGACTCTCTAAAACTTCCAGGTTGTCTCCCTGGCAGCGCTTTCTTTAAAGTCATTAAGCTAGGCATAAAGTGCTCAAGTAATGGATCCACCCGGATCCCAAGGTATAACAAAGCCAATTTTAATAAACAATGATTTGGCATTTAGTAGTGAGCACAAATCAATATATATCATTCAATGACGAAGTCTAACTCTCTTCCTATGCATCGGCATGTCATACAAGAACAACCCATGCACATCAAGTAAAGGCCACTACATAGCATAAGCAGTTTCTTGCAATTTTATCATGTTAGAAACATAGAGAGGCGGAGATGTAGTTCCTCTCTCATAATAATTGCAAGTAGGAGCAGCAAACGCATGCATATTATATTCATCAAAATCATCATGTGTAGTGGTAGAACGCAACCCATATTGTAATCCTTAATAAGTGCAAACTTCTCCGATAAGGTGTAGTTTGAAGAACTCAAGAAGATAATAGGACTATCATGTGTGGGTGCAATAGCAACAATTTCGTGTTTAACATAAGGAACAATAACAAGTTCATCTCCATAAGCATAATTCATATTGGCATCATGGCCACAAGCATAGCAAGCATCGAGTTCATCAAAAAGGGATATTTCAAACGAATCAACGGGATCATAGAAGTTATCATAGCATTCATCCTTCGGTAAGAACGAAGGGACATTAAAAATGTATGAGTTGAAGAGTTACTCTCATTAGAAGGTGGGCACGGGTGATCAATCTGCTTGTTCTTCGCTCTCCCCGTCATCTTTTTCATCCAATGAGCTCACAGTTTCATCAATTTCTTTGGCCATAGACTCCAAAATATTAGTCTATTCTTGAATAGCGGATACATTCTCAATAAATACATCAATATCGTAATTGCATTTATAATTATCATAGCAATATTAAGGATAGCAAAATTTTCAGGTCTATAAACTGAATCATCAAAATCTTCAAACTTTTCAAACCAAGATTCAATAAAAGCAACAAATTCTTCTATTCGTTCCACATCATAGTAATCATATCTACCATTAGCATAAGAAGCTAAGGTTTCATTATCGCTAAATTTGCATGAAAAGGGAAGGTGTGGAGCCTTCATCCTGGAGCAACAAGTATAATCATATCTCAAGCATAGCCCACGAGCATACAAATGCAACATATGAATTTGATCCCATAACAGTTTTCCTTTTTGAGTCAAGCGATAATCCCTAAAGTATTCACGTTGATCCAACGTTACTCCCATTATCAAGTTGAATGGGGTTTTCTCAGGATTATCAAAGTAGTGCATAATATTTTTCACACAACAAGCATCAAGGGTTTTAGGAGGTTCACCATCTCCATGAGTAGTAAGTACCACTAATTTTTTTGGTTTTTCGTGTTCCATTTCCATAACTAAAGATAGAGAACAACTCAGAACAGAAAATAAAAACTACTTCGTGATAAAGCAAACAAGCACACAGGAGAATATCCACCCCACGCTATTGCTCCCTCGCAACGGCACCAGAAAAAGGTCTTGATAACCCACAAGTATAGGGGATCATTTATTGCCTTCTTCGATAAATAAGAGTGTCGAACCCAACGAGGAGCTAAAGGTAGAACAAATATTCCGTCAAGTTCTATCGACCACCGATACAACTCTACGCACACTTGACGTTTGCTTTACCTGGAACAAGTATGAAACTATTTTGCAAGAATAAAATAATGACTTCGCGAGAATAAAACCACGAATAAATTGCAAGGTAATAAAAGTGGATAGCTTTTGTCAACAACAAAGTCATTTGTCCCTAGGCAATCGATAACTAGACCGGTAATCATTCTTGCAATTTTATATGAAGGAGAGGCATGAGCTAACATACTTTCTCTACTTGGATCATATGCCCTTATGATTGGAACTCTAGCAAGCATCTGCAACTACTAAAGATCATTAAGGTCATGAAACCCAACCATAGCATTAATTATCAAGTCCTCTTTACTCCCATACGCAATAGCCCACTTACTCTGGGCTGTGTATTCTGTCACTCACACCACCCACCATAAGCGAACCATGAACATATTGCAACACCCTACAGTGGGGACCCCTCACGTTTGTGCGACATGGAGGGCACCTTAGGACAACACCATAAATAAAATATACAATCATACCAACCAAGATCAAGATTAACCCATAGGACAAAACAAATCTAGTCAAACATCACGGGATAACCACATATCATTAGGAAATAATATATAGTGTTGAGCACCATGTTTAAGTAGAGATTACATCGGGGAAAAGAGGTGTTACACCGCTGCATAGAGGGGGAGAAAGTTGGTGTTGACAGTAGCAAGATTGTTGATGTAGATCGTCGTCACGATCCTAGCCCCGGTGGCACTCTGGTGCCACCGGGAGAGAGGGGGAGAGAGCCCCCCTCCTTCTTCTTCTTCCTTGGCCTCCCCTCTAGATGGGAGGAGAATGCCCCCTCTGGTCCATGGCCTCCATGGCGGCGGAGGGGCAGGAGCCCCTCCGGGAATGGATCTCCCTCTCTGTTCCCTTCTCTTTCAAGTTCCTGTTTTCTGGCCCTTCACCGTTTCTTAAATTCCCAAAGATTGCGCTGAAATTTTTACACAATTTTTTCCATAAATTATCATTCTTGCGCCAGGGCCCCAACCGCCTTACGGGGAGGGCACAAGATACCTGGGCGTGCCAGGGGTGCCCGACGCTCCCTAGTGGGTTAAGGAGGCCGTGGGCCTCCGTTAGCGTTGATTCCACCTCCCAAAAATTACATATATTCCAAAATAATTCTCCGTAAATTTTTATCGCATTTGGACTTTGTTTGATATGGATTTTTTGCAAAACCAAAAAAATGGAACAAACAAGAACTGACAGTGGGCACTCTATCAATAGGTTAGCCCAATAAATCATATTAAAAGTTGCCAAAAATATGTGAAAGTTGTATAATATTGGCATGAAACAATCAAAAATTATAGATATGACGGAGACGTATCAATCCCTTCCGGGGCATCCCCAAGCTTAGTTGCTTGGATATTCCTTGAATATTACCTTGGGGTGCCTTGGGTATCCCCAAGTTAGGGTCTTGTCGCTCCTTATTCTCCTCATATCGATATCTCACTCAAAACTTGAAAACTTCAAACACACAAAACTTAACGGAACTTTGTGAGATAGGTTAGTGTCATAAACAGCAAACCATTCACTTTGGTACTGTCAAAGACAAGATTATAATTGTGCTGACACAATGCCTACTGTAATTTATCATTTCCACAAGTAATATTGAGCAATATAATCCATACAAACTAGGAAACAAGAAAACTATGCATTGAAAACAGAATCTGTCAAAAAACAGAACAGCATGTAATGATCTAAACAACTATCATAGTTCCGTAGGTCAAACAATTATGGAAAATTGGGAAAATGTAGGCAATTTTTATGTCAATCATCTGTAAAAAAATCAGAATTTTATCACGTTCCAGTGAATTTTAACAATTCTGTTACTAGAAGGAAAAGTTTATGTTTTTGCATAGAATCAAGTCAACTATCATCCACACTATCCCAAAGGCTTTACTTGCCACTTTATTGAAACAAAAGCTATAAAACATGATTACACAGTAGCTTAATTATGTGAACACACAAAAACAGTAGGTAATAGTGTTGGGTTCTCTCCCAACAAGCGCTTTTCTTTAATGCCTTTTTAGCTAGGCATGATGATTCCTATGATGCTCACATAAAAGAAAAGAATTGAAACATAAAGAGAGCATCATGAATCACAAGTTCCTCTCTCATAATAATTTTCAATAGCATCATGAATGGATTCATCAATATAACTATCACACAAAGCATTCCTTTCACGATCCACAAGCATAAGAAATTACTCTCCACATAAGAAATTTTCTTCTCATTCATAATAGTTTCCGCATTAAAAGAGTAATGTTCAGTAAAAGGATATTCAAAATTATGAAAATAATTATCACTACTTTTTATAACATAAGTATCATCAGAATAATCATCATAAGTAGCAACTTTGTTCTCATCATAGTCAATTGAAACCACTTCCGAAATAGTGGAATCATTACTAAATAAAGTCATGACCTCTCCAAATCCACTTTTATCATTATAATAAAATTCAACACCCTTCGAAATAGTGGGATAATTATTATCTAAATTTGACGCTCTTCCAAACCCACTCGTCACCTATTTCATCATGAGAGACAATAGGAGGGAAAGTAGAAATCATTACCCTTTCATTAGTATTCCTTTTATATCTATTTATTTTCCTGTCTTTCTGTAGTTGGCAATATAAGCATTTTCATAGCAATTTACCATGTAAAACATATGGATTTCTTTCAAATTAGTTTCGGCATGGTCTGTGAAATGAATGCTTCAAACCGACCATTTTTATGTGACAATTCTTCACACCCCAAAAATAAACAAAGTTCAATATAAGTTCATGGGTGATCAAGTTATTGCAATATTTGGATACGATTCGATCATGAAAAAGCATGCACTGGAAATTAAGGTGACCAACTTTATTACAAAGTTCACAAGTAATAGGATAAAGAGAACATAATTTTGTAGCAAATGCATCTATCACTTTGAGCAAAAAATTGGTTCTGTCATGTTTATGATTCCTACAAAATCTATCATCCTTATAAGGCATGTCTTCACAACGTCTTTCCACTCCACAAAAAATGACATGCTTATAAGAAACATTTTTGTCATGATAGTGCAATCGTCATTAGCATTTTGAATATTCATAGAATTCATCCTAACAACATTGCAATCATGCTCATCATTCATGCCAAACATTTTATTGAATTCTTCTTCTATCAATTGAGCACAATTTTCCGTTCCATCATTTTAAAGAAAGACATGATAAAGACGAATAATATGAGGCCACCTCAATTCCATTTTTTTGTAGTTTTCTTTAAAAAACCAAATTAGTGATAAAACAAGAAACTAAAATATTCAATTGCAAGATCTAAAGATATACCTTCAAGAACTCATCTCCCCGGCAACGGCGCCAGAAAAGAGCTTGATGTCTACTATGCAACTTTATTCTTGTAGACTCGTGTTGGGCCTCCAAGTGCAGTGTTTTGTAGGACAATAGCGATTTTCCCTCAAGTGGATGACCTAAGGTTTATCAATCCGTGGGAGGCGTAGGATGAAGATGGTCTCTCTCAAACAACCATGCAACCAAATACAAGAAATCTCTTGTGTCCCCAACACACCCAATACAATGGCAAATTGTATAGGTGCACTAGTTCGGCGAAGAGATGGTGATACAAGTGTAGTAATGATAGTAGATATTGATTTTTGTAATAGTAACAATAAAAATAGCAAGGTAGCAAGTAAAAAAAGTGAGCAGAAATGGTATTGCAATGCTTCAAAATGAGGCCCAGGATCCGTACTTTCCCTAGTGCAACTCCCAACAATGCTAATATAATTGGATCATATAACCATCCCTTAATGTGCGATGAAGAATCACTCCAAAGTTCTCATCTAGCAGAGAACATAAGAAGAAATTGTTTGAAGGGTACGAGACCACCTCAAAGTTATCCTTTTCGATCGATCTATCCAAGAGTTTGTACTAAACTAACACCAAGTTATCCTTTCTGATCGATCTATCTAAGAGCTCATACTAAAATAACACCATATGATACACATCAACCAACTATAATGTAACCTAGATACTACAACGTCACCACGAGTACCCGTGAGTTGATTATACGATATGCATCAAACAATTTCAAATACATAATACTCAATCCAACACAAAGAATCTCAAAGAGTGCCCCAAGATTTCTACCGAAGAAACAAAGACGAGAACGTGCATCAACCCCTATGCATAGATTACCCCAATGTCACCTCGATAATCTGTGAGTTGAGTGCCAAAACATATATAAATTGAATCAATATGATACCCCATTGTCACCATGGGTATTCAAAGCAAGACATACATCAAGTGCTCTCGAATCCATAAAAGTATTCAATCCGATAATAAAGGAGTCTCAAAGGAAAATTCAATTCATCACAACAAGATGGAGAGGGAGAAACACCATATGATCCAACTATATTAACAAAGCCCACGATACATCAAGATCATGCCAAATCAAGAACATGAGAGAGAGAGAGAGGGAGAGAGAGAGAGCTTAAGCACATAGCTACTGGTACAAACCCTCAGACCCGAGGGTGGACTACTCCCTCCTCATCATGGTGGCCGCCGGGATGATGAAGATTGCCACCGATAATGATTCCCTCCTCCGGAAGGGTGCCGGAACAAGGTCCATATTGGTTTTTCATGGCTACAGAGGCTTGCGGCGGCGGAACCTCTGATCTAAGTTTATTTCTGGGGGTTTATGTATTTATAGGATTTTTTGGCGTCGGTCTCACGCTAAGACAGGCCTCGAGGTGATCACAACCCACCAGGACGAGTCAGGCCCCCCTGGCACGCCCTGGTGTCTTGTGGGGCCCTCGTGTATCTTCTGGCCCTCCCATGAAGCTTCTAGTGCCTATTTCCTTCCAAAAAATGTCAAAGAGTTTCGCTGCATTTGGAGCTGCACAAAAAACAACACCACGGTAGTTCTGCTAAAAACAACGTCAGTCCGGGTTAGTTCCATTCAAATCATACCAAAACCATATAAATTTGTTGTAAATATGGCATGAATACTTCATAAATTATAGATATGTTGGAGACGTATCACTGAGTCATCAGCAGCCCGCTTGCAGAAAGATTTGGAGAAGGAGAAGAAGTTGCGGGAAGAGGCTGAAAAGCTATCTGCAGACTTCTACAAATCCCTTCTTTCTGCCCAAGCTGCCTTTGAAGAAGAAAGAGTCGTCTTGGTCAAGCATGCTGAAAAAGCTGAAGCAACACTTGAGCCGGTGACTGAAGAGCTAAAAACTCTAAAGGGCCAGATCAAGGATATGTGCATCACCATCTTTGGTAAGTAAAAACTTTTGCAAGTCGCCATAGATTACCGGCTTAATTATGTGGTCGGCTTACTGATATATGTTGATGTTGTTTTTGGCAGGCAAGAAGAACCACAACTTTGTGGAGCAACCTCTTGTGAAGCTAAAGGTTCTGTACAAGTTCATGGAGTAGCTATATGTTGGGCAGCTCGTACTGCATCATGGCAGTTAAAAACACCAAGGCATCGCCTCATTATATCATGAATATGCTGAAGGAGCTTTCCATGATGCCAGAGTGGATTCAGGAGTTGAAGTGACTGACTTGCTGGCAGGGAGCGTTGCACACTTTGGCTCATGTAAGGCCTACCTCCCAGAGCTGGATCCGGCTCAACTTGCTGAAGGATTCCTAGAGTTCAACGTAGATGGGACTCCTTTCTCAAAGGAGGATTATCTGCGCTGCGTGAAGGTGAACTGGGTGGCAGCGACCAAGATCGCGGAAGAGAACGACTTATCCAAACTTCAAGCTGCCTACCCTGAAGCCGGCAAGCGCCTGAATCCGCCAACTCTGCAACCCTTTGAATTGAATCGACCACGTAAGTGAAATTTCACTCCTAACATCAGTACTTCCACTGTGATGAACAAAGTTTCAGTTTTTGAAGCTTCTGAATCAATACAGCGGCTGGTAGACGAAGAAACAGCCTCCAAGGACCAAAGAAAGCCGACACAAAATGACACGGCCGCTCCTGGCATATGATGGTCTTCACTCCACAGGCTTCTTCGGTCGTCTTGTAGTGAAATTGTCACCGGATCAATAATTCATGATATACTTTGATGAAATGTGGCCCGTCTTTGTGGCATGTAATATTTTGGTAGAAAAATTCCTGTTGATATTTCCATGCCTTCATGCATTCAATATGTTGTTACTTTGGTGTTATCATAATATGATGAATTTGATTTTTGGTCAACCTGATAATAAATCTTTGGTATTTTGTCATTCCAAAAACATGGGCTGTCTTCACGAAAATGACTCGGCAAAGGGATGTATAAAATAATCATGTGTTGTGATATATTTCCAAAACACAAATAGATTATGTAAGGCTGAGTCAAACTTGTGACCCGGTCATTATATATAAGCCGGTACATTATTATAAATAAATACCTGTAAGCAAAATATAGAAAAACAAACAATGATATAAAAAGAGTATCCAACAGAGAAAAAAGTTAAGCCGGCATTGCACAACAGAAAGACCGGCTTTCGAGGCACGAGTCTTGCTTTAATGAAGCACGCCTGATAGTTTGCCCTTGCTCTCTAAAAGCCGGCTCTCACATGACTTAAACCATTGTTTTAACCTTGGTAAGTTCAGGCTCAATACATGTCGTGATAGGCATTAGTATGATTGACTTATCAAGAGTTCAGCTGGGTCACCTTTTTGGAGTAGGATCTTGCTAACATGCAGGTTTAACCAAATTTCATAGTGGCATATGCTGGGTCAAAAGGGATGTTAGTAGCTAAACTCGATGAGTTGGAAGCCCCCAAGTGACCAGTGGCCAAAAAATAAAGTCTCAATACACAATTCCTGAGTTGAAACAACCAAACTCTGTATTCCAGAGGTGCTGGCTTTATTTCATTGATCACCAAATATATATCATAGCTTGCCACAGAACTAGTTAAGGCTTGCTAAATATTTAACGGTTTAAAAGTAAGTAAAAAATATGAAATAAATAGGGGAGCCTCACTCTAATATAATAAGATGATCCAACAGTGTGATTGTGAAAATATGCATTTATGTGCCCTCAGCGAAAAAACTAGCATTCCAGCTCACTTCAGGATCAATATATATTGAAACATTTGTTATTTTTGTCCAGGACACATGAAGTCATATTTTTTCAATCCATATGTTGGATCATGTTATATTATAGGTGTGTTGGTTCAGTTTTTTTCAGGATTTTTGAGAACTTTTACACAGGCGAAAAACTTAACTAGTTCTGTGGCAAGCTATTGTAGAAAATCCTACTCCCATTATATATATATATATATATAGAAAGAGAGAGAGAGAGAGAGAGAGAGAGAGAGAGAGAGAGAAATACTATTTTGATCATGGGATAAGAAATAATATTCTGGTAACTACCCGACCCGTCGTAGTAGTAGTAGTTGAACTTCACCCAAGGACAGGTTGACGTTCCACGAACATTGTCCAAATGAATCTTGCGATATAACGTTAGAAAGCTATGGACATATGGATCACAATGTAAGTTAATTTTTTGTCAAAATCTACAAAGATTAAGTGTGGTTTTACAAACCATTTTTCTTCATACAAAAAAACATCAATCGTATTTTTGAAACCATTTCTAAACCATTTATCGGAATGAGGCAAATAATACAGTGTTCGAAAGCTGCTGCAAATCCGCTCATTCAACATATATAAATTTTTCTCAAATTACCTACAGTTAAAGAGCAATTTGGAAAATAGCAGAATTTCTGAAACCGAACAGCAAAGCGTTTTTTGGCTTAATTTGAAAATAGCTAATCAGATTGATGCAAATAATATGGCATTGGAAAGCTTATGAAGATGCGCTTCTTTTTCATATAGAAAGTTTGTTCCAATTATGAACGGTTTAAAAGTAATTAAGAAAATGATCGAAGTTCCTCCGAGTTCATATTTTTGGCTTATTTTTTAAATGGTTCGTCGGAATGGAGCAAAGGATATGGCATTCAAAATCCTGAACAAATGCTAAACTTTTTTGCACATATGCCCGTGTGTTGCAACGGGAAAAATTGACATTTTGTGCAAGTATAATGTCTCATAGCACCGGATTCACTACGAAGAACATGTTGCAATGCAACATCCTTTTACAGAATGAACATAAAAAATAGGATGCGAATTATTTGCATCCATATATTCTTTGTGGGCATAATCTCCCACTAATTCCGTTTAAGCATAATCCTTCCTTTACTTACCATGACGTCCTCGCCCGTGTTAGTCGGGAATCAAATTCTTCCTTTTTCTAATTTAGTAGCCCCACCACAATGAAGCCTATGGACCCTTCCTTTTAATTATCCTACTTTTTACCTCAAATTCTTCCTTTAATTAGCCCCATCTATTTGAATATTCTATATATTAAGCCCACAATCGTTCTTTTAATTATTTCATCGGTTTACCCACAATCCTTACTTTAATTAGCCACCTCCATTTAAATATCCTATTTAAGCCCATAATCCTTCTTCGGGCCACTTGTTTAATTGTTTGTTGGCTGATTCCTGAGGCCGCTTGTATATTTACTAGTGGGAACCATTGTAAAAGAGTGAGGTAGGATTAGTAAACATGAAAGATGTATAGCTCCTTGGTTTGGTACTGCGTTTAATTCCTATGATGTTGATTTATTTTGACCCAATTATCTTTCGTGGTCTCTATGAAAGCCCATAGAAGGCCATCAACGTACAAGTACCTGGCCCAAATGGCTTACCGGTGTACGAGCGAACCGTATGAAACTATAGCATGCACTCATACCAAACGAAAATCAATGAAAAGGACAAAACCAAGAATATCTATTCTCTTTAATAATATGTATAGATTTCTCCCAATTCTGTACGGTTTTAAGTCAATTTCAAAAATAGCTGAAAATGTTTTTTGGCCATAATTTTTGCAACCTTTGTCGAAATGTGGCAAATAATATACCATTGGATATCTATCGAAAATGTGAAACTTTTCCATATACAAAGTTTTCTCTGATTGTAACCATTTTTACATAACTTTGAAAATGGCGAGATCATGCGTTCTACCTTCATCGCAAAAACAGAGTCTTCGGAAATGCACTGCGTGAAGAAGTTGAACTTCTGAGGCATGTGTGTTTGAACTTCACTCTGTTTTTCACGTGTTGTTTTTTGCCCATAATTCCCCAACCACTTAGCGGAATTGAGCAAATGACATATTGATGGAAAGATGTTGAAACATGCAACTTTCCTGTGTTGATCTTTTTTCATACCCGCAATAGTTTGAAAGATTTTTTTGAATACGTAAAAACATGTTTTTAACGGTGTACATGAGACTTTTAACCCGTTCATCAGAATATAGCATATAATATACTGTTGGAAAGCTTATGAACAGGAGCAACTTTTTCATGTAGACAGTACTTATAAAATCGTTGATGTTTGAGAGTAGTTTTAAAAAAGGCAAAAACAATGTCATTTTCACCTTTTCAAAAACATTTAATAGAAGGTCAAACGCCTCGCAATATAATTTTTGAACCGTGTGGGGAGGAGGACGTGAACTTCTTGCAACAAACCTTTTAGGCTTTTAGTTTTTTATTCTTTTCTTTCTCATCTGAAATGCATCCCGTGTAGCAGTTGAACTGCTTGCTATTTTCACTTTGAACTTCTGTCACGTATTTTTGTTCGTAATTCCTCACCTGTTTTATCAGAGTTGCACAAATGATATACCATTAGAAACCTGTTGAAAAGACGCAACTCTTTTCATACGGTTAAAATTTTCTTTTCGAACAACATACACCAATTTATTTTAACTGTTTATTTCGGAATAAGAATGTTATATAACCTTGGAAAGTTGTTGAATATGAGGAACTTTTTTCATGTAGAGCATTTTTTCAAATTTTTTATGGATTGAGAGAATTTTTGTAAAATGCCAAAAACAACTTTTTATGTGTGCTTTTGAACATGTAAATACACGGTGAACCTCTCTCAAAAGAAGTTTTGAACTTACCCATGCCGAGCACCTGAGCTTATAGCAACAAACATTTTATACTTTGCCTTATTATTCTTTTTTCTCAAATCAAAACACACACCATGCAATACGTGGACTTCTCGTTGTTTTCAACTTGAACTGATCTTAATTTTTTTTACCGCTGACTCCTAAAGCACCCATCGAATTTGAGCAACTGATACCAATAGAAAATAGTTGGAAAGTATTTTTTACAAAATCATGACGGGCCACGAGCATCTTTTTGAACACTAAAACTTGTTTTGAACAATATACAAGAAAGATTCAAATTATATTATGGGAAGAACGCGTATGATATACATTTGGAAAGCTTATGTTATAGAAGTAATTTTTTCATGTAGACAATTTTTTCAAATTCGTTGTCATTTATGGGCAGGTTTGAAAATGCTAAAAATGGCATAGATTTTTTTAACTTGCAAATTCTAGGTTTTTTTAACTTCGAAATTCTCTATTATTTTAATTTAAACTTCTTCGTTATTTTCTAATTCACGGCGGTTTTAAGAGCTTATTTGAATATGTTGAAAATTATTTATTTTTTCAAATGATATAGACCAAATTTTAAACCGTGTAACGAAATAGACCATATGATTTTTTTGTTGGAGGGAGTTTGAATAGGTAGAAAGCCTGGAATGTAGAGAGTTTTTAATTCTATTGTTTCATATACATCGAAGTATTCCATTTTTAATTTAAACTTTTTGATTTTATTCTATATGAACAAGGAAAATCTTACTTTTTTGAACATTGAACTACTCTATTTTTTTTACTTTGGACTTCTTGGTTTTTATTCTTAAGTACAAGAAAGATCTAAGTTTTGTAAATTTTGAACTTCTCCTCTTTTTCAAATTGAATTTCTTGGCTTTATTCATTATTAATGAGGAAAATCTGAGTTTTTTTATATAGAGTGAACTACTCCGTTTTTTAAATTTGAACTTCCTGGTTTTATTCTTTTTTATTGAGGTAAATCCTATTTTTATAAAGTTTAAAGTGATTTGTTTCTTTAATAAAACATACTTCTTAAAATAACCTTTTTATAACTTCTATGAAAATATACCCAAACATAACTCATAACGTTGTCTTCCTTGTCCAACTTCAACTAATTTTCTCAAGTTTAAAAATAATTAATGGGTATTCACAATCATAAAAGATGTCCAAGATAATATATTTATGCATGAAAGTTCTCTTCATTATACTAATCATTCATGAATTGCTTGTATGACTAACATTGTGATTGTCAAACTTCAATAGATTTTGCTTTCTAAACCCAATGTTAAACTACTACTAGGCATGATACAAGCATATGAAGCACATATAATTTCAACTTTATGATATTCAATTCCTTCAACAATTTACTCTTAGGATATAAGTGAAGAACGAGAGTAAATGGCAAACTACTCCAAAAAGATATAAGTGAAGATCAAATGAGTAGTCAAACAATTAAGTAGCTATATGAGGATTCTCTCTCATTTAAATTTTCCAGAACTTAGTATTTTATTCAAACAAAAAAAAGCAAAATAAAATGACATTCCAAGAATAGCACATATCATGTGAACAAGTAAAAACTTAGGCTCAACCAAAACTAACTAATAGTTGTCGATGAAGAAAGGTGGGATACCTACCGGGGCATCCCCAAGCTTAGATGCTTAAGTCTTCTTGCAATATTAAATTGGGATGCCTTGGGCATCCCCAAGCTTGAGCCCTTGTGTCTCTTTAATTCCTCCCACATCATGGTTTCCCTAAATCTCAAAAATTTCATCCACACAAAACTCAAACAGAACTCGTGAGATAAGTTAGTATAAATCAATGCAAAACCTTATCATTCTCTACTGTAAAAAATCACTAAAATTATAATTTGACATTGCATACTAAATGCCTCTGCATATTTAATACTCCTATCCTCAAATAGAATCATTAAACAAGCAAGCATATGCAAAAATAACAACAATGTGTCAAAACAGGTCAGCCTATAAAGGATGCAAAAAGGTTCATTCTTCTTTAACTCCAAAAATTATAAAAAATTACCACACTGTAGAAAATTTATCATAGCTTAGTTTGTAAAAATTTCAAGATTTTATCACGTTCTGACTTTTCTGAAGAATTCATACAATGATAGAAAACTTTTTGTTTCAAACAGCAACATATAGGCTTGCAAAATAAGCATGGTAAAGGTTATACTCGACAATTTTATTGAAATAAAAGATTCAAAACATTATTCTAAATAATAGCAAGAAAATATCAACAAAATAAAATAACGCTCCTCATATCATGTGACAAAAAAAATATAGCTCCAGGTCAGGTTACTAATAATGTTGAAGACGAAAGAGGGGATGCCTTCTCGGGCATCCCCAAGCTTAGACGCTTGGGTCTTCCTTGAATATTACCTTGGGGTGCCTTGGGCATCCCCATGCTTAGGGTCTTGCCACTCCTTATTCTCCTCATATCGATATCTCACCCAAAACTTGAAAAGTACAATCACACAAAACTTAACGGGACATCGTGAGATAGGTTAGTATGATAAAGAGCAAACCATTCACTTTGGTACTGTCAAGACAAGATTCAAAATTATTCTCACACAAATGCCTATTGTACCCTAAAATTTCTACAATTTATATTGACCAATATAAGCCATAGAAACTATTAAACAAGCAAATGCATTGAAAACATAATCTGTCAAAAACAGAATAATATGTAATGATCTGAATAACAACTAAAATTATGTAAATCCAAAAATTCTGAAAAATTAGTAAAACATAGGAAATTTTAAGGTAAGCATTTCTAAACAAATTCAGAATTTTATCACGCTCCAGGAAATCTCAACAATTCTGTGACTGGACACAAAAGTTTCTGTTTTTGCACAGAATCAAGTCAACTATCATCCACACTATCCCAAAGGCTTTACTTGGTACTTTATTGAAACAAAAACTATAAAACATGATTGCTACAGTAGCTTGATCATGTGAACACACAAAAATAGTAGGGGTAAATGTTGGGTTGTCTCCCAACAGGCGCTTTTCTTTAATGCCTTTTTAGCTAGGCAAGATGATTTCAATGATGCTCACATAAAAGATAAGAATTGAAACATAAAGAAAGCATCATGAATCACATGGAAAGCACATTTAAGCCTAACCCACTTCCTATGCATAGAGATTTTTGAGCAAACAATTTATGGGAGCAAAAATGAACTAGCATAGGAAAGTAAAACAAGCAATACTTCAAAAGTTTCAACACAAAGAGAGGAAACTTGATATTATTGCAATACATACAAGCATATGTTCCTCTCTCATAATAATTTTCAATAGCATCATGAATGAATTCAACTATATAACTATCACATAAAGCATTCTTTTCATGATTCACATGCATAAACTTTTTATTACTCTCCACATAAGCAAATTTCTTCTCATCAATAATAGTGGGAGCAAATTCAATGAAATAACTATCATATGATACTTTATTTACATGATCAAATTGAGCATTAAAATCTGATGACAAGTTTCATGGTTATAATTAGTTTTTATAGCATACATGTCATCATAATAATCATCATAGATAGCAACTTTGTTGTCATAAACAATTCAAACCTCTTTCGAAGTAGTGGGTTCAGCACTAAATAAAGTTATGACCTCTCCAAATCCACTTTCATAATTATTGCAATAAGATTCAACACCCTCCAAAATAGTGGGATCATTACTACCTAGAGTTGACACTCTTCCAAACCCATATTCATCATTGTAATCATCATAAATAGAAGGCATGCTATCATCATAATAAATTTGCACATTAAAACTTTGGGGACTAAAAATATCATCTTCATCAAACATAGCATTCCCAACCTTATGGCTTTGCATATCTGTAAGTGCATCTAGTGCCCCTTAGTGATTTTGGTGTATTGAAGACCTATAGGTTAAGGGACTAATATTTTTGTGAGTGTACGCAGGCTCTATAAGTCAATGAGGAGTTTGCTATTTACAGTGAAAGTCGACCCCTAAAAATGAATGTCTTCGGCTGAAGACTTTGGTTCTCCTGAAGACTTTGAAAGTGAAGAAATTGGTGTGACTGTGAAGACTTCGATATTCATGCGAGGAATCTGGAGCGTGAAGACTTTTGTTTTTACAGTTTCATTTTCTCCTTCTTGAGTCATAGGAAACACCATACTTTTAAAGGGGGTCGAGGTAATACTAAGGAAATAGATTTCCAAGTGATGCTCATCTCAAAATCCTACACCTACCCAATCCTTCGAGTGAAGCCATTGGAAATCTCATATCAGTTTAGTCAATTTCTTCAGTGACAGAGACGAAGATCTTCTGGTCTCTGAGAAATTTGTTCTGACTGAGGAGTTAGGAATTCGCCAGTGCGAATTGCCTACACAGTGAGGAACATGATAGCCCTGAGGAATTCGAACCTCAAATCCGATCGTTGTTGTGCTACGCGCCAGCTGTCCAAAATATCCTACCACCTAACGGTCATATCAGACAAGGGCATTTATGTCTTATCATGTCGGGCTGCTCCCTAGGCTATAAATAGCCCCCCCTACAACCACTAGCTGGTTGGTTGCTCCGAGAGAAACTGAAACTTGTCATTTGAGAGCACCCCATCCTCTGAGGACTTTGCGCGAAAATCATCGAGCGAGGAAAACCCAAATCCCAAACCCAAACCTACAAACCCCAAAGTGATTGAGCATCACTGAAGAGATTGTTCCTGTGTGGAACCGATGCTTGTTACTTTTGAGGACTGTGTATCCTCCAGACGGTTAGGCGTCATGGTCTGAGCATCCAAGAGGAATTGTGGATTGCCGAGTGACCAAGTATGCGAAGGTTTGGAAGTCACCTGTGAAGACTTACCACTACTGTTGAGTGAGGTCTGTGTGATCTTAGCTCAAGGAGAATACGGTGAGGATTGTGTGTCCGGGACTGTGTGTCTTCGAGTTTAAATACTCAGCCGCTCCAACTAGACGTACAACTGTCATAGCAGTTGGAACTGGTCTATCAAATCATTGTCTTCACCAAGCCAACTGGTTCTATTTCCTAAATACTTTCATTTACTCAGTTATGTGTTGATGAACCTGATCATTACTATTTGAAGACTTTGACTGAAGATTTTCTCTATTTCCTCAATCCTATTTCTTCAGTCTGTTTGTCTTCATCCTGCTTATCCTGTGTTTACGCTTTCTGTACTCTGTGTTTGTCTTTCATTTCATCATGATGACTATGTTGTTGCTCTGTTATGCTTATACCTGAGTACTTATTCTGCTGCAAGTAGTTCTTCATTTAGAAATTTCCTCACCCTGAATTTCCTCAGTGAAGAATTCATAAAAATTGCCTATTCACCCCCCCTCTAGTCGATGTAACGCACTTTCAATTGGTATCAGAGCAAGGTACTCCCTTGTTCTGTGTGATTTTGGTTTAACCATCTGGAGTTTTAGTTTATGTCGACTGCAGGAATTAGGAGTGTGTCCTGCCCCATCTTTGACGGTCATGAGTATCCCAAGTGGAAGGCCATGATGAAGAATCGACTCATGGTGATGAACAACGAACTGTGGACCATCACTGAGATTGGTCTTACCTATCTATGCAAGATGGCGGAGGCTGATGACATTCGCAAGTACACTCTACTCAACCTCACAGCGAAGGATGTCATCTGCTCCTGTTTGTCCCAAAATCAGTTCAGGAACATCATGCATCTCAACCATGCGAAGCTAATCTGGGACCGACTCTCTGAGGTCTACAAAGGCCATCATACCCATCATGATCCTTGGTTTGAGGATTTCAAGGAATCACTCAAGGAGATGACTTTCGCACCTGAATCATCATCCTCTTCACCATGCCTTATGGCAAAGGGTGCCAAGGTAACAGAATGCTACCTTTCCAAATCTAGTGATGATGAATCAGGTGATGAATTTGGACCTAGCTATGTCAAACTTGCTTCCCTTGCCACTAAACAACAAAGAGCTCTTGAGAAAGTTCAAAGCATGCTAGATAAAAGCGATGATATGTTGGGTGAGGAATTGGATCGAACTAAGGCTTTGACTGATAGTCTTCAAAAACTTCAGTCAAAGTTTGACAACCTTCAAAAATCATCATAACACTCTCTTATCTGATCACTGAAAAGCTTTCTTATGAATTCCTTCAGAGAAAGCAAGATCTTGAGAAGTTAAAAGCGAGTTATGAAGATCTTCAAAAGGAAAACGATTCATTGCTTGCTTAACAGATCAGTTCCGCTCAGGAAGAATTTATTCCACCATGTCTTAAATGCATTGAGCATGAATCTGCTAATTCATCACCTGAATGTTCAAATGTTTCTATTGCCAAAAATTCTTCAACTGTCTCTGTTGTTACAAATTCCTCATCTGAGGATACCACATGTATCACTGACAATAATGCAGGGTTGAAGGAATTGTATGTGACAGGCATTTACAAAAGCCTCAAAGGGCATCAGACTCTATGTGATGTGCTCAAAAAGAAGATCTGGAACAGGAACCCTAGGAAAGAGGGTATTGCCTTTGAGAGGAAACTCAATGCTGATGGAACCTACTGGAAACCTGAGCAGTACCCCAAAACCTCATGGGTTGCTGCGAAAGGACCTCTTGTAGATCCATGCAATTTATCTAGATTTACCTATGATTCTTCATATTCCTCTAATGAGCCATTTGACTCCAACTATAAACTGTTCAAGAATCAGAACGGTGAAGTATTTGCTCGATATGTTGGAACTAACTGCAGGAACGGCCCCCTGTGAAGAAAATCTGGGTTCCTAAAGGTTGCCTTGAAAATCTTCAGGTGAATGTCATCATGACACCACCCATGAAGAATAGGAACCCCAGATCAAATTCTTCATACGAACCAAATTCTTCATATGGATCCAAGTCCTCATATGGACCAAATTCTTCACGTGGATCAAATTCCTCACATGGATCAAAATCCTCACGTGAACATCATCGTGCTAACACTTCTGTTTCGCAGGGAAAGTCTAAGGGCCATGAATATGTGCATTATTCTTCAAACCATTATGTTCATAAGTCCTCAAAGAATTTCTCTGCTTATTCATATGCTTATCCTAACCACTCTTCTGTGAAACGAAGTGCACTGGCTTCTATGCCATCATTTTCTTATGGAGCTCACAGAATGATGAACTCTTTGCCACCTCTCCAGATGTGGGTGGTGAAGAAAAAGAACTAATCTCTTATGCAGGGTCAGGTCTCCAGACGAACTTAATCGTCTGAAGAATTTGCTGGAGACCTGAATGTGCTTTAAAGGACGCAAGCTAATCACGAAGAAATGAATCATTCATTTCTCACGTCCTCATATTGCTATATCTGTTACTGTTGATGAAATTGATATCATATTCTTCACTGATGAAGTATATGGGTTCGTAAGTTGCACTAATTCATCTACAAGATGAACAACCCAAAGCTACTGAGTGGGTCCTCGACAGTAGATATACAAATCACATGACTGGTGACAGAAGCTTGCTGATGGACACTGATTTGTCACCATCTCATCTGAAGCATATCACCTACGCTGACAAAGGCAAAAGCAAGGTATTGGGTCTAGGTAAGGTTGCAATCTCAAAGGATAAACACATGGACAAAGTCATGCTTGTTGAGTCCTTAGGATTCAATCTTATGTAATTCTCAATGCTTTGTGATCTTGATATGGTTGTTGTCTTTGGAAAATTTCATTGCCTTGTGCTAATGGAATCTAACAACTCCAAAGTCTTCAAAGGCTTTAGGAAAGGAGACTTGTATATTGTTGATTTCTCTGCAGGACCACAGCCTGCCACATGTCTACTTGCAAAAGCTTTAGAATGCTGGTTATGGCATCGATGACTTGGTCATGCTGGGATGAGGAACTTGCATACACTCGCGAAGAAGAAGCACGTCATCGGCATCGAGGGTGTCAAATTCCTCAAAGATCATCTTTATGGGGCTTGCGAGGCTGGAAAGATCACCAGATCCAAGCATCCCACGAAGACTATCATGACCACTTCTCGTCCCTTTGAATTACTTCATATGGATCTATTTGTCCCTACTCATTATGCCACGTTCACTAGTTCTGCATCTTTATATGGCTTTGTCATAGTTGATGACTACTCCCGTTACACATGGGTGCATATCATCACTTACAAAATTGAAGTGCAGGAAGTCTTCAGACGATTTTCCTCAAGGGCTTCCACTAACTTCGGTGTGAAGATCAAGCATATCAGGAGTGATAATGGAACCGAGTTCAAGATCACTGGCCTCGATGAATATCTCGATATGCTTGGTATTACTCATGAATTGTCTGCTCCTTATACTCCTCAGCAAAATGGAGTCGTGGAGTGCAAGGACTCTTTGTGAGATGGCCCGCACTATGCTTGATGAATACAAGACACCAGAGCGCTTCTGGCCTGAAGCAATTGATACTGCATGCCACATCATCAACAGGGTATATCTTCACAAATTCTTCAAAAAGACCTCATACGAACTCCTCACTGACAAGAAACCCAATGTAAGTTATTTCAAAGTCTTCGGTGCTAAATGCTGGATTAGAGATCCTCACCATCACTCTAAATTTGCACCGAAAGCACATGAGGGTTTTATGCTTGGTTACGGAAAGGACTCGCACACCTACAGAGTCTTCAACATCAACCATCACAAGGTTGTTAAAACTGTAGATGTGCGGTTCGATGAAACTAATGGATCGCAAAGAGAGCACCTACCTCCTGTGCTAGATGAAATGTCACCTGAGGAATCCATCAAGTTCAAAGCTACTAAGGATGTCATCCCTACTGAAGAATCTACTGAAGAAGTCATTCCTGATCGTGAAGAAAATCATGCTGGTGCTGCTGAAGAAACTGGTCCTGAAGAAACTGATGGGCCTAAGCAAAGTTGTCAACCCGCACATCCTCGCATTGCAAACAAAGTGCAAGTCGAGAAGATCATCGATGACATTCGAGCACCAGGTCCCCTCACGCGCTCAAAAGCTTCACATTTATCTAACTTTTGTGGGCATTTTGCTTTTGTCTCTATCACGGAGCCCACTAAAGTAGATGAAGCATTCATGGAATCTGAGTGGATTCAAGCCATGCAAGATGAATTGCATCAATTCGAGCTCAACAATGTGTGGGAGTTTGTCAAGCGACTAGACCCACGCAAGCACAACATCATCGGTACCAAATGGATCTACCACAACAAACAAGACGAAAATGGCCTCGTGGTAAGGAATAAGGCTCGTCTTGTAGCTCAAGGCTACACACGGGTTGAAGGAATTGACTTCGATGAAACTTTTGCACCTGTTGCTAGACTTGAGGCTATTCGCATATTGCTTGCTTATGCTAACCATCAAAATATCATCTTACAACAAATGGATGTGAAAAGTGCATTCCTCAATGGTAAGCTTGAGGAAGAAGTATATGTTGCTCAACCACCAGGTTTTGAGGATCCAAAATTTCTAGATCACGTCTACAGACTCAACAAGGCCCTCTATGGCCTCAAGCAAGCACCTCGGGTGTGGTATGACACACTGAAGGGATTCCTCATGAAGAAAGGCTTCAAACCCAGTTCACTTGACCCAACTCTTTTCACCAAATCATATGATGATGAACTATTCGTGTGCCAAATATATGTTGATGATATTATCTTTGGTTGTACTAACCAACGATACAGTGATGAATTTGCCTATATGATGAGTGAAGAATATCAAATGTCTATGATGGGAGAATTGAAATTCTTCTTAGGTCTTCAGATTCATCAACAATACAATGGCATATTCATATCTCAGGAGAAATACCTCAAGGATGTGTTGGGGAAATTCGGCATGCAAGACTGCAAAGGCGTCAAAATTCCTATGCCCACAAATGGCCATCTATGCACTGATGAAAATGGTAAAGACTTCGATCAAAAGGTATACCGCTCCATGATTGGCTCTTTATTGTACCTATGTGCATCTAGGCCAGATATTATGCTTAGTGTTTGCATGTGTGCCCGATTTCAAGCTACACCGAAGGAATCACACCATAAGGCTGTGAAGCATATTCTTTGATATCTAGCTCACACACCAACACTTGGATTATGGTATCCCAAGGGCTCTTCCTTTGATCTCATTGGATATTCAGACTCTGACTATGCTGGCGATCGGGTGGACCGCAAGTCAACGTCAGGCACATGTCATTTCCTCGGACGATCCTTAGTATGTTGGTCCTCGAAGAAGTAGAACTGAGTATCACTCTCCACTGCAGAAGCTGAGTACATTGCTGCTGGATCTTGCTGTGCTCAATTACTATGGATGAAGCAAACACTCAAGGACTACGACATAAATGTGAAGAATGTGCCTCTCTAATGCGACAATGAGAGTTCTATCAAGATTGCTCACAACCCAGTTCAGCACTCGAAGACAAAGCACATCCAGATTCGTCATCATTTTCTTCGTGACCATGTGTTGAAGGGTGACATCTCCATCTGCCATGCAAGTACTGAAGACCAGCTGTCCGATATCTTCACAAAGCCCTTGGATGAGAAGAGATTTAGCAAGTTGCAGTGTGAGCTAAATATCCTAGAATCTTTGAATGTTCTTTGAAAAGGACACACATCCTAACACTTATGCTGACTTGATGACTTAGATGTGCAACACATGAAGTAACGTTTTTTTTCAATCAATGAAGACTAACCCTCTAAGTGTGAAGAAATTAATGAAGAAACTGATTCTTAGAACCCTATGACAATTGTACGCGGTGTCTGAAATCAGCTTTCTTATACGGTGGGTTACGCCACCAACCAAAAGTTGAAAATCTTCAATTTGAGTTTTTTTTCATTTTTGAAATTCCTCAGTTTTTCAAATTCTTCAACTTTGCATTGTCTTCACTCTTTTCGTTGTTGTTCTTCATTTATATATATATATATATATATATATATATATATATATATATAATTTTATGTCCTCTACAGCATTCACTTATTGCTAATTCTTCAAGTTGATTTTTCTGCTAAGTGAATGTGATCGGACCCTTCCCCCTCTATGCTAAACTCAACCCTGTCTATTCACAAATTCTTCATGTGTGTTCTATTTGAAACTCGTTCAAATTCTTCACTGTGTCCTTGACAGCTAAAGAAATTTTCGGCTTTTGCCGCTCAAACCGTTATGCGTTCCATGATACACTTATCTATTCACCCATGATCTCACACGATTTCCGCCTCTCAATACATGGGTGACACATGTCATGCGAATGAGAAGGGTCAGGGGCACATTCGTCCAAATTCTTCGGGTGAACAGTTATTCATCTCCGCTATAAATACCCCCTCCCCTTCCTCATTTCACTTTTACTCCGGTCGAACCCACTCCCTCGCTCGAGCTTCTCAAGCCCTAGTGTCGCCGCTAACTCCATCGTTGTCGGTGAGGAAGAGCTTCACTGCCTCGACCTCGTTGCCTGTGTACTCGCGCCGGCCGCGGAAATCTTCCCTCCGCCACCGCCGTAGACATCTTCCTCCGGCAAGTTAGGGCGTGCAAGATCTGAGCCGACGAACTTCCAGATCTACTCTTACAGTTTGTCGTGTTCTTCATAAAGGGTAATTAAAAGTTACTTTTACTGCATTTATTCTTCTGATGATTTTCATGAAATCCTCAAAAGGTGTTTATTCTTCAACCTCCACACCTTAAAGACCTAGCACAAATCTTCAGTTCTTGATCTGTTTCTCTAAGTGATGTTTTTCTTTATGATTCCTCAATTGTGTGAATCTCACGATCCACACAACTCTGGAACCAAAGACAAAGAACGCTTAGTGAAATTCATCAAGACACATCGGGTCAATTTCCTCAAACTTGTTCAATTTATAAAACCTTCTAAGAACGCATATGACCTCTCCAAATTCTTCGCACCTATACTCTGTTCACAGGTACACATGTCTGCTGCTGAATCACTAGGTTCTCATCAACTTAACTCATTTGCAGCGTTCCTCGAAGAAAAGTTGCATACTTCTTTAGAGAACTCGATTTTGCAAATTCCTCAGCTGAAGAAAATGGCAGATGGAAAAAGGCCTCAGAAAGGAGGAAAGAAGCTTGAGGTCAATAGTGCTTTTGAGATCCCTGCGGATATCTATGCAGGGTACTGCACGCCTGATAAGGCAACTCACGGCAAGGAAACAAAGAATGAGCGCAAAGTGCGCATTCAAAGGATAGAAAGAAGATGGGCAAGAGAGTGGAGGGAATATAGATATGTCACTCCCAAATACATGAAGAAATTCGCTCTCAACCCTCTGTGCCCAAGACCTCCTCTGACACCTAGCCGATTGGCTGATCCAACAAGCCTTAAACGTGGTGAGGATTATGCTGATGAGTGGGCCAGGTGGCAAGCTAAGCTGGCCAAGCAGGCCAAAGAAGCAGTGAAGAAATTCAATGAGGATTCTGTTGCTGCCGCTGCCATTGCCGAAGCCTCTTCATGCAAGAAAGCTATGCCAAAGAAGCCAGGCAAGAAACCACCTTCCTCAGCGATGGCCTCACGGCCAAGTTCTTCTTCAATGCCCTCACGGCCAATTTCCTCAGTGCCACCAAGGCAATTTCCTCAAGCTGCCCCAATTCCTCAGGCTGCTCAAATTCCTCGGGTTTCAAAACCCTCAGCTCCTCCGGCAAAGTCCTCAGCACCTGTGCATCTCGCCACGTGCCAAAGGACAACTGGCATATCAATTGCCTCAGGAGCTTCAGCAAGTTCTTCTGGTCACCCTTCATCAACTGGTCCCCCTCTGTTGAAGACCAAGGCCACTGCTGGACGAGGCTCTAGACCAAGTCCTCACAAGAAGCAGGTGGTCTTTCAAACTCCGTCTGATGATGAAGCTGATGATGATGAATTAGCTGATATCATCATGGACAGACAGCAACGGGCCGCTAGAGCCAAAGGGAGTGTTGTGCCCCTTCTAATCGATCCGAAGAAAATGCTCGATTTCATCGATCTATGGCACAAGGATCCAAATGCTCCAATGCCAGAGTTGGGCCTCACTCCTGGACAAAGTGACGTTGTGACGGTGTTCATAGCTGAAGAAAAGTGGAAGTATGACCAAGCTCGAGTGGCTAAGAAAGCGCAGTACAAGAAGCAACGCTATCTCAAGGACAATGTCCTCGGTCTTTCGCCTGAACAACTCATTGCACTGCAAGAGGACATCAAGAAGCTCAGCAAAGAATTTGATGCCTACAAGGCTAAATGGCAGGGTGCCAAAGTCAGATTCGTTCAGCTGACGAAGAAATTCACCTCAAGTGTTGCTGCTCCTGTGCACATTGACGTTACTCAGGCTGAAGCATCTGCTCAAGCCACTGAAGGAATTACCAGCACCACTGATGAAAATCAGGCTGCTGATGAAACTGCAAGCACCAGGGCTGCTAAAGAAATTCCAGCCACTGAAGAAACTGCCACGGCAACCACTAGTGTTGCGCCTGAAGAACCTGCCAAGCCAGCTGAAGACTCAGTTGCTGCGCCTGAAGAAACTGCTCAGAACAGGCCAACTGCATTAGTTGGGCCTGATGAAATTGATCCAACCCTCACTGCTCCGCCTGCACCAACACCAAGCCCAGTTCTTCCTTCTGCTCTAGAAGTGAAGAAAACCAAAGCTACGGAGCGTGCTACTTTGAAGAAGAGGAAAGCATCAGCTGCCACAGAATCTTCGGCCCCCAAGAAGGCGAAGATTTTGACAAGTTCAATGGACAATCCCATTGATGTTGTTCCCCTTACAAGCATACCATCAAAGGAACTTGTCCTTATGGCGAAGACTATCAGATTCCTGAAGAATCTGCTGAAGAAGATCCCTCTGCTGCTTCCACAGAGCAGATGGATGAGGAAATTGAAGTTGAGGCTTTCACTTCAACTCCTTGGGTATCATCGCCAATGCCTCAGTTTACTGGTGAAGAGGCCGGCGTTGAAGAAATGGAAGTGGATGAGGATGTGGACATTGGTTGCACCACTCCAGTGATGAACGATGATTTTTGGGATAGCCAACACCCCAACTCTCCTCTGTTCACACCAATCCAACAAATTCCTCAGTCCCCAGCTCCAACTGAAGTTCAAATGGGCTCTGAAGAAATTCATGCCACCCCTTCCATTCCTGAAGAGATTCCAGCCACTAGTGCCGATGAAAATGCTGAAGAAATGGAGGCCCAGGCTGCTACTGAAGCATAAGATATTCCTCAGCCTACGGCTCCAGAAATGGACATATCAAAGGTTATTCTTTAGATTACTGACACTCCTCAGCCTCAGCCGAAGAATCCATTCTCCAAAACTCCGAAGTTCAAGGGGGCTCACGAGGGAGCGACAAGCTCGAGGGGGCACGCCCCCTAGGCTTGTCATGCCCTTGTGGCTCTTTTGGCCTAGCTCCGGTGCTCCGTGGGTCTCTTCTAGTCCATGAAAAATCACCATAAATTTTGAGCCCATTTTGAGAACTTATATTTTTGCACAAAAAAACAACACCATGGTAGTTCTGCTGAAAACAACGTCAATCCGGGTTTGTTCCATTAAAATCATACCAAAACCATATAAAATTGTTGCAAACATGGCATGAATACTTCATAAATTATAGATACGTTGGAGACGTATCATTGGACACTGAAACCGAGGCCAAAACTTGTAAAGGACACCGTTAGCTTCCTCGGATGACATTGATCCGCTGGTCGGCTTCTTCAATCCGACCAGGGTCTCGGGGGCTACTGTATATTCATTTCCATACAGGTTCAATTTTTCTTTAAGACCCCCGAGTAAGATCTTGTTATCTACCTCAGGGCTTGGGGGCTGCTATGGTTACACGTTCATGGTGCACGTTCACAGTGACATAAGTCCTCAGACAATTTTATCCGCTAAAGGTCTACTAGATATATCTAGTGGTAATAGCTTTTTGTGTTGATATAAGTTCTGAAAAATAACTGAATGTTACCTCAAAGCCTTGATAGAGGCCCTTGAAGGCCTCCCTTATACCGGCCTCTGCGGACAGGTAACGCCATGCCTAGAAGGGTGCGGTGCTCGACAATGATGGAGGATCCTGTCATGGACGCTTCCATCTCTTCCGTCCATCCCGCAGACGCTTGCTCTGCCGTAGGCGGGGATGATGGGCCACCTCGGTTCTCCCCATCATAGGAGGAGCGGCCGCCATGGTAGCCTGCCAGGGTGGCTCCGGGTCGATGTGGGCCAAAGTTGTTGGCTGCCCCACTTTGTCCCCCTCCGTAGAGGTGGGGTTCTTCCCTAGCGGGTCCTTGAGGCCTCCACCTCAGCCATGGAGACATCAGCGCTGCCCCCGTGGTAGGCACGGGCGGGGCTTGCTAAGAGGTCGCCTCCCCTAGCCCATCATGGGAAAGAGGGGAGGGGTGATGCTCCTCCAATGTGTTGGGTGGAGGGAGCCCACTCGACGATGATTTGTCGCTGATGTGGGAGCATTGTGGGCTGCGAAAAGACGAATAATCAATTAGATTTACAAAAATAAGGAACCAGCGTGCATATATGACGCGTACAAGATTAAGGTGTACCTCCTCGGCGACGTCCTCTGCAGGCGTAGCTCGATGAGGTCGTCCTCAGTTTCGAAGGAGATGATAGCAGGGGCCTTGCGGGGTGCGACGTCGATGGCCTTCACAAGGCGACGATGGGTTCGGGCAGTGTTGGCAAGACTCCGCCCTTTTTCTCTGTAGAAAAGAAGATCCTTCCTCCCCTTCCTCTCTCTCTCTCTCTCTCTCTCTCTCTATATATATATATATATATATATATATATATATATATATATATATATATATCCTCGTCTGAGGAAAGAGCTCGGATGTTCTCGGACTTAGCGTCTGAGGGGTCTTGGATCTGAAGACCCTTCCTTTTTTCTCTGGCTCCATAGCCTTGGCTGGAGCCTTTGGGGGTGCCATGAGCAAATGGGCTTGTAGCTTGGGGGCCTTGTTGTCTTTGGGCAACGGGGCAACGCATTTGATGAGTGCCGCCCTGGACGCCCACTTTTGAAAACGGAGGGGGAAGACTTAGACAAATGCGGAATATGGAGTTATATTTAACATACGAAGTAATAGTTACCTCAGAGGGGCCACGTGCGGCATTGTAGCCACTGTCTGTCCCATCTTCGGGCAATTCATTTTGGGACGGCTTGAAGAGAGTCGTCCACATCCCTTCTATGTTGGTGCGGAAGAAGTTCCGCAGTGTTGGTTGATACGTCTCCAACGTATCTATAATTTTTGATTGTTCCATGCTATTATATTACCTGTTTTGGATGTTTAATGGGCTTTGCTATACACTTCTATATTATTTTTGGGACTAACCTATTAACCGGAGGCCCAGCCCAAATTGTTGTTTTCTTACCTATTTCAGTTTTTCGCAGAAAAGGAATATCAAACGGAGTCCAAACGGAATGAAACCTTCGGAAGAGTTATTTTTGGAACAAACGCAATCCAGAGACTTGGAGTGGACGTCAAGAAACAAACGAGGAAGCCACGAGGCAGGGAGGCGTGCCCCCCACCCTCGTGGGCCCCTCATGGCTCCCCTGACCGACTTCCTTCGCCTATATATACTTGCATACCCTGAAAACATCCAGGAGCACCATGAAACCCTATTTCCACCGCCGCAACCTTCTGTACCCGTGAGATCCCATCTTGGGGCCTTTCATGGCGCTCCGCCAAAGGGGAAATCAATCACGGAGGGCTTCTACATCAATTCCATAGCCTCTCCGATGAAGTGTGAGTAGTTTACCACAGACCTTCGGATCCATAGTTATTAGGTAGATGGCTTCTTCTCTCTCTTTGAATCTCAATACAAAGTTCTCCTCGATCTTCTTGGAGATCTATTCGATGTAACTCTTTTTGCGGTGTGTTTGTCGAGATCCGATGAATTGTGGGTTTATGATCAAGTTTATCTATGAGAAATATTTGAATATCCTCTGAATTCTTTTATGTATGATTGGTTATCTTTGCAAGTCTCTTCGAATTATCAATTTGGTTTGGCCTACTTGATTGATCTTTCTTGCAATGGGAGAAATGCTTAGCTTTGGGTTCAATCTTCCGGTGTCCTTTCCCAGTGACAGCAGGGGCAGCAAGGCACGTATTGTATTGTTGCCATCGAGGATAAAAAGATGGGGTTTATATCATATTGCTTGAGTTTATCCCTCTACATCATGTCATCTTGTCTAATGCGTTACTCTGTTCTTATGAACTTAATACTCTAGATGCATGCTGGATAGCGGTCGATGTGTGGAGTAGTAGTAGTAGATGCAGAATCGTTTCGATCTACTTGTCGCGATGTGATGCCTATATACATGATCATGCCTAGATATTCTCATAACTATGCACTTTTCTATCAATTGCTCGACAGTAATTTGTTCACCCACCGTAATACTTATCGCGTTGATTGCAAGGTTCTTATTTGTTTGTGTAGGTACGAGGGATTTGCGTGTAGCCTCCTACTGGATTGATACCTTGGTTCTCAAAAACTGAGGGAAATGCTTACGCTACTTTGCTACATCACCCTTTCCTCTTCAAGGGAAAACCAACGCAGTGCTCAAGAGGTAGCAAGAAGGATTTCTGGCGCCGTTGCCGGGGAGGTCTACGCACAAGTCAAGACATACCAAGTACCCATCACAAACTCTTCTCCCCCACATTACATTATTTGCCATTTGCCTCCCGTTTTCCTCTCCCCCACTTCACCCTTGCCGTTTTATTCACCCTCTCTTTCCCTTTTTTTCGCTTGCTTCTTGTGTCATCGTTTGTCATCATGGCTAGTCCTCCGATCATTGTTAGTACTCCCGATCATGAAGTTCTTAATTTTAAACAAAGGGAGGGAGAAAATCTAAAGGATGCTTGGCATAGAATTTGCAATGCTCAAAATAGATCTACTAGGAAGCAATCTACTTCTGTTCTTCTTCGCAATTTTTATGTAGGCATTACTCCTTGGAATAGATATATTCCTGATACCATTACCGGAGGGAATTTCTTGGGTGGCCATACTTTTGATTCTTATAATGTTATGATAGATTTGTTTGGTCCACCACCACTTTTGGTTAATGGAATTGTTTTAACTTTGGAACATGTTATGCAAAGGCTTGAAATTATTGAAAATAAAGTTGCCACGATAGAGTTAATTGAAAATTTGGATAAAAAGATCCACAACCAAATTACGCAATATGGATCTAAGGTTGGAGTTACTCTGATTTTTTTAAAGAAAAGGAACCTATAGTTAATGAAAGAATAGATCAAGATTCCACAAGAATCGGTAAACTTGAGGATATTATTACCAACTTAGGGTCTGCCTTTTCTTCCATGAAAACCCCTCCAAATCCTCCTACTAACAAAGTTGCCAAATTAATGTATGTTCCTAAAAATAAGGGTGAATCTTCTAGTAAGGAAAATGTGGATCTCAAATCAATCAATGTTCACCCCAGTTTTTTCGCTATCATTAAGGAACCTTTTGCTACAAACGAATTTCTTGATTTCTTGCCTAGGAGTTTCATCATTAATAAAAAGAAGGAAATTCCTAAGGGTTATAAGTGTTCTGTTGAAGAATTAAATACCAAAGAAGGCAATACTTAGATCTATTCTTGCTTTTATGCCTAGCTAGGGGCGTTAAACGATAGCGCTTGTTGGGAGGCAACCAATTTTATTTTTGTTCTTTACTTTTTGTTCCTGTTTAGTATTAAATAATTCATCTAGCTTCTATTTATATGTGGATTTATGTTTTAGTTAGTGTTTGTGCCAAGTAGAACCTATAGGATCATCTTGGGTGATAGTTAATTTGATCTTGCTGAAAAATAGAAACTTTTGCACGCACGAGAATAATTTTAATAAATCACAGAAACGTGATTTTCAGTTGATTATTTTTGCAGAAGGTAAATAGATAAATTTCCTAGGACTTCCTATTTTGGTAGAATTGTTAAGGTTCCAGAAGTAATTCAAAGTTACAGATTACTACAGACTGTTCTGTTTTTGACAGATTCTGTTTTTCGTGTGTTGTTTGCTTATTTTGATGAATCTATGGCTAGTATCGGGGGGGGGGGGGGTATGAACTATAGAGAAGTTGGAATACAGTAGGTTTAACACCAATATAAATAAAGAATGATTTCATTACAGTACCTTAAAGTGGTGGTTTGCTTTCTTGCACTAACGGAGCTTACGAGTTTTCTGTTGAGTTTTGTGTTGTGAAGTTTTCAAGTTTTGGGTTAAGATTTGATGAATTATGGAATAAGGAGTGGCAGGAGCCTAAGCTTGGGGATGCCCAAGGCACCCCAAGGTAAAATTCAAGGACAACCAAAATGCTAAGCTTGGGGGTACCCCGGAAGGCATCCCCTCTTTCGTCTTCGTCTATTGGTAACTTTACTTGAGGCTATATTTTTATTAACCACATGATATGTGTTTTGCTTGGAGCGTCTTGTATGATATGAGTCTTTGCTTTTTAGTTTACCACAATCATCCTTGCTATACACACCTTTTGGGAGAGACACACATGAATTGGAATTTATTAGAATACTCTATGTGCTTCACTTATATCTTTTGAGCTAGAAAATTTTTCTCTAGTGCTTCACTTATATCTTTTTAGAGCACGGCGGTGGTTTTATTTTGTAGAAATTATTGATCCCTCTTGCTTCACTTATATTATTTTGAGAGTTTTTTAGAACAGCATGGTATTTTCTTTGATTATAAAATTAGTCCTAATATGATGGGCATCCAAGTTGGGTATAATAAAAGCTATCATATAGAGTGCATTGAATACTATGATAAATTTGATACTTGATAATTGTTTTGAGATATAAAGGTGGTAATGTTAGAGTCATGCTAGTTGGGTAATTATGAAATTGAGAAATACTTGTGTTAAAGTTGGTAAGCCCTGTAGCATGCACGTATGGTAAAAGTTGTGTGACAAATTTGAAGCATGGGGTGTTCTTTTGATTGCCTTCCTTATGAGTGGAGGTCGGGATCGCGCGATGGTTAGCTCCTACCAACCCTTCCCCTAGGAGCATGCGTAGTAGTACTTTGCTTCGAGGTCTAATGAACTTTTGCAATAAGTATATGAGTTCTTTATGACTAATGTGAGTCCATGGATTATACACACTCTTACCCTTCCATCATTACTAGCCTCTAGGGTACCGTGCATTGCCCTTTCTCACCTTGAGAGTTGGTGCAAACTTCGCCGGTGCATCCAAACCCCGTGATACGATACGCTCTATCACACATAAACCTCCTTATATCTTCCTCAAAACAGCCACCATACCTACCTATTATGGCATTTCCATAGCCATTCCGAGATATATTGCCATGCAACTTTCCACCGTTCCGTTTATTATGACACGCTCCATCATTGTCATATTGCTTTTGCATGATCATGTAGTTGACATCGTATTTGTGGCAAAGCCACCTTTATAATTCTAGCATACATGTCGCTCTTGATTCATTGCATATCCCGGTACACCGCCGGAGGCATTCACAAAGAGTCATATTTTGTTCTAAGTATTGAGTTGTAATTCTTGAGTTGTAAATAAATAAAAGTGTGATGATCTTCATTATTAGAGCATTGTCCCAAGTGAGTAAAGGATGATGGCGACTAGATTCCCCCACAAGTCGGGATGAGACTCCAGACTTTATGAAAAATAAAAGAGGCCAAAGAAGCCCAAAGAAAAAAAAGAGAGGCCAAAGAAGCCCACCAAAATAAAAAAATGGGAGAAAAAGAGAGAAGGGACAATGTTACTATCCTTTTTCCACACTTGTGCTTCAAAGTAGCACCATGATCTTCATGATAGAGAGTCTCCTATGTTGTCACTTTCATATAGTAGTGGGAATTTTTCATTATAGAACTTGGCTTGTATATTCCAATGATGGGCTTCCTCAAAATGCCCTAGGTCTTTGTGAGCAAGCAAGTTGGATGCACACCCACATAGTTTCTTTTGTTGAGATTTCATACATTTATAGCTCTAGTGCATCCGTTGCATGGCAATCCCTACTCCTCACATTGACATCAATTGATGGGCATCTCCATAGCCCGTTGATTAGCCAGGTCAATGTGAGACTTTCTCCCTTTTTGTCTTCTCCACACAACCTCCACCATCATATTCTACTCCACCCATAGTGCTATATCCATGACTTACGCTCATGTATTGCGTGAGGGCTGAAAAAGCTGAAGTGCGTTAAAAAGTATGAACCAATTACTTGGCTGAAACCGGGGTTGTGCATGATGGGAGTATTTTGTGTGACGAAAATGAAGCATAGCCTAACTATATGATTTTGTAGGGATAAGCATTCTTTGGCTATGTTATTTTGATAAGACATGATTACTTTGTTTGTATGCTTTAAGTATTACTATTTTTATGTCAATATTAAACTTTTATCTTGAATCATTTGGATCTGAACATTCATGCCACAATAAAGAAAATTACATTGAGAAATATGCTAGGTAGCATTCCACATCAAAAATTTTGTTTTTATCATTTACCTACTCAAGGACGAGCAGGAATTAAGCTTGGGGATGCTTGATACGTCTCCAACGTATCTATAATTTTTGATTGTTCCATGCTATTATATTACCTGTTTTGGATGTTTAATGGGCTTTGATATACACTTTTATATTATTTTTGGGACTAACCTATTAACCGGAGGCCCATCCCAAATTGTTGTTTTCTTTCCTATTTCAATGTTTCGCAGAAAAAGAATATCAAACGAAGTCCAAACGGAATGAAACCTTCAGGACAATTATTTTTGGAACAAACGCAATCCAGGAGACTTGGAGTGGACGTCAAGAAACAAACGAGAAAGCCACGAGGCAGGGAGGCGCGCCCCCCACCCTCGTGGGCCCCTCGTGGATCCCCTGACCGACTTCCTTCACCTATACATACTTGCATACCCTGAAAACATCCAGGAGCATAACGAAACCCTATTTCCACCACCGCAACCTTCTGTACCCGTGAGATCCCATCTTGGGGCCTTTTCCGGTGCTCCACCGGGGGGGGGGGGGGTCGATCATGGAGGGCTTCTACATCAATTCCATAGCCTCTCCGATGAAATGTGAGTAGTTTACCACAGACCTTCGAGTCCATAGTTATTAGCTAGATGGCTTCTTCTCTCTCTTTGAATCTCAATACAAAGTTCTCCTTGATCTTCTTGGAGATCAATTCGATGTAACTCTTTTTGCAGTGTGTTTGTCGAGATCCGATGAATTGTGGGTTTATGATCAAGTTTATCTATGAGAAATATTTGAATCCTCTCTGAATTCTTTTATGTATGATTGGTTATCTTTGCAAGTCTCTTTGAATTATCAGTTTTGTTTGGCCTACTTGATTGATCTTTCTTGCAATGGGAGAAGTGCTTAGCTTTGGGTTCAATCTTGCGGTGTCCTTTCTCCAGTGACAGTAGGTGCAGCAAGGCACGTATTGTATTGTTGCCATCGAGGATAAAAAAGATGGGGTTTATATCATATTGCTTGAGTTTATCCCTCCACATCATGTCATCTTGTCTAATGCGTTACTCTGTTCTTATGAACTTAATACTCTAGATGCATGCTGGATAGCGGTCGATGTGTGGAGTAATAGTAGTAGATGCAGAATCATTTCGATCTACTTGTCGCGATGTGATGCCTATATACATGATCATGCCTAGACATTCTCATAACTATGCACTTTTCTATCAATTGCTCAACAGTAATTTGTTCACCCACCGTAATACTTATGCTATCTTGAGAGAAGCCACTAGTGAAACCTATGGCCCCCGGGTCTATTTTCCATCATATAAGTTTCCGATCTACTTTATTTTGGAATCTTTACTTTCCAATCTATATCATAAAAATACCAAAAATATTTATCTTATTATTATGTCTATCATATCTCACTTTTGCAAGTGGCCGTGAAGGGATTGACAACCCCTTTATCGCGTTGGTTGCAAGGTTCCTATTTGTTTGTGTAGGTACGAGGGATTTGCGTGTAGCCTCCTACTGGATTGATACCTTGGTTCTCAAAAACCGAGGGAAATACTTACGCTACTTTGCTGCATCACCCTTTCCTCTCCAAGGGAAAACCAACGCATTGCTCAAGAGGTAGCATTGGTGTGTCCTCGGGCTTGTAGAGCCACATAGGGCTAGCCCGGAGCTAGAGTGGGAGGATGTATCAGTGCAAGATCACATCTACCATGTCTACTAGCTCGAATCTCTTCTTGAAGCCCCTGATCCTCTCTTGAAGAGCAACGACCTCATCTGGGTTGCCCCATTCTAGGCCCTACTTCTGCCAGGACATCAGCTTCCTCGGTGGTGTACCCTTGAAGGCGGGGACCGTGGCCGGGCCTGGGATGAGCGGTTCAGTGATGTAGAACCACTCGCGCTGTCGTATCTCCACGATCTTGATGAAGGTGCCCTCCAGCCAGTCTGGCTTTTGGAGCTTGTTGATCATGGCACCGCCACATTCAGCGAACTCTGCACCGCTGCTCTTAGGCTTAACGCAAAAGGTCTTCAACCATAGGCCGAAGGGCGGCTCCATGCGTAGAAATGCCTCACACAATATGATAAAAGTGGTGAGGGGCATGATGGAATTGGGGGCTAAATTATGGAAATCTAGCCTGTAGAAGAATAAGACCCCCCGCACAAAGGGGTGCAGTGGGAATCCCAAACCTCAGATGAGGTGGGGGATGAAGATGACCCGCTCCCCAGGGCTGGGAGTGGGGACATGTTTTCCGGGCTCTAGGCCGTGCAGTGGAGTCGGCATGAATGTACCCCGCCGCATGGAGCCCGGCGATGGTGGCATCGGTAACCTTGGAGGCCACCCACCTTCCCTTCAGATCCGCATCGGCCATTGGTGCAGGAAACGGAGAACTGGGGAAAGCGTTAAGCTTGGAAAGAGGATTGGGGGTGTGGAAGCTTGGAGGGTTTGAGCCCTGGAGTAGAAGGAGAGCATGGGAGTATGGATTTGCCCCTCCTGCTCTTTATAAGTCAGTAAAAGGCAAAGCGTCCCCTCTATTGTGTTGTAAAAATTGCCATGTTTCGCATGTCCATGCTATTATGGCCGCTTTGGGTGAAACAATTGATTGATGATATCCCCTAAAATGTGGGGCATGATCTCTGTTTAGGCGTGACATGCCAATGAGAGGGTTGGCTCGAACCATGATTCGAATAAGTAATAACTGATGCATATGATGTCATGGGTGGTGATGCTTTGGAAAAGTTGTCAGTAATTGACTGCTGAACACACCTATGCTTCCAGTCTTCAAGACTACACAAGCCACACACTTCGAATAATTGAAGATGCATTTTGGGTAGTGCGTGGTTGGTTGACCTTATCCCTTGTCAGAAGGGTGGTATGATCCGATTGGGGATCTACAAGCTTTGTGCACATGCTTGGCCTGGGGCGGAACTTTACTAAGTCGTAGATTAACCAGCCAAAGATAGTATTCGAAAAAGATTATCATCCTCGGCTTTAGAGACAAGTTCGGAGGCTACTGACAGTGCCCTGGACTAGGGGGTCCTAGCCTAGCTGGCCTAGTCCATGGGCCGAGATGACGGCCTGTTAACAAGGAAGGACTCCGGAGGCCTCTGACCAGTGCATATCGAGCTTCATCGAGGACTTGGCATGTACTCCAAGAAGACCTAGTGGATTTGGCATGTAATCCTTAGATGGCAACCGACCATGCATAACCCTAGATACCCCTGGTGCCTATATAAACCAAAGGGTTTAGTCCGTAGAGGATAATTGATCCATTCATCATCATACCCCTAGGGTTTAAACCACAACTCACGATCTCAAGGTAGATCAACCTTGCTTTCATAATATAAGCAAGAGCAGGACATAGGGTTTCACCTCCTTAAAGAGGGCCCGAACCTAGGTAAAACATCGTGTCCTTTATCTCTTGTTACCCATCAATCCAATCTCACAACTCGGGCCCCCCTACCCGAGGTCTGCCAGTTTTGACACCGACACATACCTTGGCCTTGCCGGCGTACCCAATGTTTCCCATATGATGTGGGTACTTGTTCAATTTGGCAATTTCGCTGTGTTTTGACTTTTTCTTTAAATTTCGGCATGGTCTTTGCCACACAAATTCATCCCACACACATGGCTGAATTTGAAAGTAACATTGTAAGGGAGTTGCATTCTAGCAAACGAACTTCGTCATCAAGGTGGACTTCCATCCAGGGAAATATTCCTAGTGGTAAGAAGAGTTGCCCACCTAACATCCATGTGTTCCAGACCTACAAGGAGGTACGTCATGATCTCGTTGACGATCGGTTGCCAATGTTTATCCAGTACTGATTTCCATTTCTTGTACTCGATCACAAACCATAATCCCAACAACCTTTTGAACTTATTTATAGCAATATCCGATGACAGTGCCATTGTCGAATTGACATCGGTAATCCTAAATATGGATTCCTGCCTTTGGGAAACTCCCCTACACCTGATCAATGTTTTTTTCTCACGTTTGTCTGCATGAAATTGGATATGGGAAAGCAGAAAAGGAAAAATACAAACCCCTCGCTGTCTACACTTGCTGGGGTGGAGAGTCATGGTGGTGACAGTGGATGTGGCAGGTAGATGCTGTTGGCATTGACTGTGGCGGTGGACGAGGGCAGAAGGAGTCAGCAACGATGGAGCTGACAAAGATGTAGAAGGAGCCAACATCTTTCTTTTCTTTTTTCTGTGGTTCTTCACCAATTTTTTAATTTTCTTTTGGATTTTTTCAACTTATGTTTTTTCTTTTATTTTTTGCTTTCTGTTTTTAATTTACAAACATTTTTTAAATACATATTTTTTAAGTTCATAAATATTTTTTGAATTCATGGTCTTTTTTAATTTATGAATATTTTCAAATTAATTAACATGTTTAAATTCATGAATATTTGGCCTGGTTTGCAAATGCACCACACGGGACGGGCCACAAAAAAGAAACATCCAATTTGTTAGGGGAAAAGAAACATCAGATTTTTTGGGCAAAAAAGAAACATCAGATTTTTTGAGAAAATCTCGCCACTTTATTAGATAATAGCAATGTTCATAGGTACACGATGTTGGTCATGAGGGACTCCCAGCCAAACATGCCGACCTAGCCCTAAATTACAAGCGAACTTGGCGAGATTGTGAGCCTCGAAATTGTGATTTCTATGCTCAAAAATGAAAGAAACCGAAGCGAAAGCGCTTCTACGTCCCATTATTTTATGTATAATAGCCGAGTGCGGACCTCCTGTCCCTTGGTTTATGTCCAGTACCACACCTCTGCAGTCCGAAGCAATTGTCATGTTTGCCACCTGAAGATCCTCTACAAGTGCTAACGCCTCCCTGCATGCAAATGTTTCCAAGGTTGTAGGATCAGTAATGCCTCGATAGACAATCGCCGAAGAGCCCAAGTATAATCCTGTGTGGTCTCGACACACAGCTGAAACTGCCCCGCCACGTTTATGGCGCGCAACAGCTCGATCAACATTGATTTTGTCCATCCCAACACATGCAGCCAGCCATCTCCTTGGCCCTCCGCTTGTTGCGCATGCCTGTATGTGATGCTCCTCAGTTTTTTCAAGTTGTTGCAACTCGTTAATGTAAGAGGCCACAAACGATGAAGTGTGCATCGGCGACTGGAAAATGCCCTCGTGGATCGCCTTCCTTCTAGCATAGATGTCGCCCAAAGTGTCACCACCATTGTTGTATAAGACTTTTGATCGAGAATCTCATTCAAGCGGAATAGCCAGTTTTTCGCGCTGATTTCCTTGTTCTCCGCCATCTTCGCTACCAGATCGGGATCAGACAACGCCCAAGTGCATCTTGCCGACGTGCATGAAACTAGCACGTGGCGCCAAGAGTCGGGGAACAACACAACGGACAAGCATCCCGGGTTTTCATATTCTGTTCAGAACATCAGTTGTTGGAAGAGAGTGGCGGGCTAGGCACCACAAGAACACCCTAAATTTTGATGGCACCGTCAGCGACCACAGTTTGGTCCAGTCCTGCTCCTCTCTGTCAATGCTCGAAGACCCGCTCCTACCTTCAAACCAGTTCTCTCTGGTAATTTTCGTTTTGATCATGAACTTGTAGGCTGAACTTACCGAGAACCGTCCTTTCTTCTTCGGGTGCCATGCCCAAAAATCTTCGATCTTGATCATGCATACGGGGATCTTCAAAATAGCCTCAGCATCGGTTGGCAGGAACAACGACCATACAAGGTTTTCGTTACAAGAGCCAATTGCTGGAAGTGGTAGATCCGAGACTAGTTGAGGCGGGTCTTGGACCAGAGACAATATTGGCCACATCGATCCCTCCTTGGGCGAGATGTTCATCGACTGTCCATTGCCAATCCTTCGAATGATACCCTACTTGAGGATATCTTGTCCCTCTAAAATAGCTCGCCAAATCTGTGATGGATGTGAGCCCAACTCAGCCGTAAGAAAATCTGTATCGGGGAAGTAAAATGCCTTAAGTATCCTCGCACTCAACGATGATGGATCCTGCAGCACCCTCCAAGCCTGTCTAGCTAAAAGTTCTAGGTTTAAAAGTTCCAGGTCTCTGAAACCCAATCCTCCCAAGTACTTAGGCCTTGTCATTACCTCCCATGAGACCCATGCCGGTTTCCATTGCCCCTCTTTGCATCCCCACTAAAATTTCCGGATGATGGAATTTATGTGCTCGCATAAACCTCCAGGGAGCTTGAAATAGGACATGGAGTATATAGGGATAGCTTGTGCTACTGACTTGATTAAAACCTCCTTCCCTCCGGTAGACAGACACTTACCCATCCATCCTTTCACCTTATCACACACACGATCTCTCAAGTGTTTAAAGGTGAGTGTCCTACATTTGTGGGCATACCAAGGTACATGTCACTTAAAGACTCAGTAGGGACTTGAAGACACCCCTTAACTGCATCACTCACAATCTGTGGGCATCCTTTACTGAAGAAAATATATGATTTGTCCCTATTAATCCTTTGACCCGAGGCCATGCAATAAGTATCCAAAAGATGTGACATGTCTTCTGCTCCATTCACGCTCGCCTTGAAGAACAACAGGCTATCATCCGCGAATAAAAGGTGGTTCACTGACGGAGCCGATGGAGCCACCTTGATGCAGCTGAGTTGGGATGATCCATTCTGAGATTTTAACAGACATGAAAGGCCCTCCGCTGCCAACAAGAAAAGGTATGGAGAGATGGGGTCTCCCTGACGAATACCTCTAGATGGTTTAAACTCCTCCAATTTACTTCCATTAAACAAGACTAGGAAAGAAAGTGTTATGACCATGTTCATGACAATGGAGACCCATGGTGCAGCAAAGCCCAGTTTCCTCATGATAGCTTCCAAATGGTTCCACTCCACTCTATCATACACCTTCATCATGTCGAGTTTGAGAACACAGTAATTGTTATTCTTTGACTTATTCCTCTTCATGAAATGCAAGCACTCATATGCTGAGATTATGTTATCAGTTATAAGCCTACCCGGCACAAATATTGTCTGTTCTTCAGAAATAACCTTAGGAAGAATTACCTTCAACCGATTTGCTAGAACCTTTGATGCTATCTTGTAAAAAACATTGCATAAACTTATTGGTCGGAATTGAGATAGAAGAGTTGGTTTTGATACCTTGGGAATTAATACCAAAATAGTGTCATTAACACACGTCGGGCTCTCTTCTCCTCGAACTATACTCAAGACAACACGTGTGACTGCAACACCACAAATATCCCAGTGCCTTTGGAAGAAATGCGCCGGGAACCCGTCAGGCCCTGGGGCCTTGGTTGGGAACATCTGAAAGAGCGCCCTCTTAACTTCATCTTCCTTGTAAGGCGTTGAGGGAGTCCTAGACTAGGGGGTGTCCGGATGGCCGGACTATCATCATCGGCCGGACTCCAAGACTATGAAGATACAAGATTGAAGACTTCGTCCCGTGTCCAGATGAGACTTTCCTTGGCGTGGAAGGCATGCTTGGCAATACGGATATGTAGATCTCCTACCATTGTAACCGACTCTATGTAACCCTAGCCCTCTCCAGTGTCTATATAAACCGGAGGGTTTTAGTCCATAGGACGAACAACAATCATACCATAGGCTAGCTTCTAGGGTTTAGCCTCCTTGATCTCGTGGAAGATCCACTCTTGTACTACCCATATCATCAATATCAATCAAGCAGGAGTAGGGTTTTACCTCCATCGAGAGGGCCCGAACCTGGGTAAAACATCGTGTCCCTTGTCTCCTGTTACCATCCGCCTAGACGCACAGTTCGGGACCCCCTACCCGAGATCCGTCGGTTTTGACACCGACATAGGTGCTTTCATTGAGAGTTCCTCTGTGTCGTCACCAATAGGCTTGATGGCTCCTTCGATCATCAACAACGACGCAGTCCAGGGTGAGACTTTTCTCCCCGGACAGATCTTTGTATTCAGCGGCTTTACACTGCGGGCCAATTCGCTTGGCCATCTGGAGCAGATCGAAAGCTACGCCCCTGGCCATCAGGTCAGATTTGGAAGCCTAAACTTCACGGCTGACATCCGCGGAGACTTGATCTTTGATGGATGCGAGCCACAGCCGAGCGCGCCGCACTGTCTCGATGGGCATGATTTAGCTCTGCTGCCGGACAGTGCCCTGGAGGCCGCACACGAGTTTGCTCCGATCCTTAATTCGGAGCCGACCGCGCAGATCGAGGATGGGTGGCTAGACACCGCCTCGGGGGCTGCAACCCCTACGGCGATGGAGCCGAATACTGACTTTGTCCCTTGTGAGGCTCGTGACTCCGAGGTTCCGGACTCCTCGCCGGACTCCGAACCTCCTGCGCCCCCTCCAATCGAATCCGATTGGGCGCCGATCATGCAGTTCACCGCCGCGGACATCTTTCAGCACTCACCTTTTGGCGATATCCTAAATTCGCTAAAGTATCTCTCGCTATCAGGAGAGCCCTGGCCGAATTGCGGTCAGGACGGTTGGGATGCGGACGACGAAGAAATTCAAAGCCCACCCACCACCCATTTCGTAGCCACTGTCGACGATCTAACCGACATGCTAGACTACGACTCCGAAGACATCGACGGTATGGACGACGATGCCGGAGACGACCAAGAACCAGCGCCTACGGGGCACTGGAAGACCACCTCGTCATACGACATATATATGGTGGACATCCCAAAGGATGGGAATGGCGAGGAAGCAGCGGAGGAAGACTCCTCCAAAAAACAGCCCAAGCGCCGGCGTCAGCGGCGCCGCTCTAAATCCCGCCACAGCAATAATGGAGATTCTGGCACCGGAGATAACAACACCCCAGAGAGTGCCGAAGAGAACCCCCTCCAACAAGATTCAGCACAGGAGGACGGAGAAGCCAGCCCTCATGAGAGAGCGGCAGACGAAGAGGTAGAGGATGATAATTACATGCCTCCCTCCGGAGACGAGGCAAGCCTCAACGACGACGAATTCATCATGCCCGAGGATCCCGTCGAACAAGAGCGTTTCAAACGCAGGCTTATGGCCACGGCGAACAGCCTAAAGAAAAAGCAGCAACAACTTAGAGCTGATCAAGACCTGCTAGCCGACAGATGGACTGAAGTCCTTGCGGCCGAAGAGTATGAACTCGAACGCCCCTCCAAAAGCTACCCCAAACGCAAGTTGCTCCCCCGATTAGAAGAGGAGGCATATAAACCTGCATCACCAGAGCACAATACGGCTGACCGACCACCTCGTGGCCGCGACAGAGAGGCCTTTAGGCCCTCCATTAGAACCGTACCCCGGCATCGCTCGAAAAGCACAAGGCCACATGGGAACGCTCCGGACTTGCGAGACATATTGGAGGATAAGGCAAGACAATCACGATCGATCTACGGATCGCGTGGGCGCCCCATGGCACGCGATGACAACCGTCGCGCCGGACACAGCAAGTCCGGCCGGGCCAAACACAGTAGACAAAGCTTGTTTGAGCTACGTCGTGATATAGCCCAATATAGAGGCACCGCACACCCACTATGCTTCACAGATGAAGTAATGGATCATCAAATCCCCGAAGGGTTTAAACCCGTGAACATTGAATCCTACGATGGCACAGCAGACCCCGCGGTTTGGATCGAAGACTATCTCCTTCATATCCACATGGCCCGCGGTGATGATCTTCACGCCATCAAATATCTCCCACTCAAGCTTAAAGGACCAGCTCGGCATTGGCTTAACAGCTTGCCAGCAGAATCGATTGGGTGTTGGGAAGACCTGGAAGCCGCATTCCTTGACAACTTCCAGGGCACATATGTGCGACCACCAGACGCCGATGACCTAAGCCACATAATTCAGCAGCCAGACGAATCGGCCAGACAGTTCTGGACATGGTTCTTAACAAAGAAAAATCAAATCGTCGACTGTCCGGATGCAGAGGCCCTCGCAGCCTTCAAACATAACATCCGCGACGAGTGGCTGGCCTGGCACCTAGGACAGGAAAAGCCGAAATCCATGGCGGCCCTCACATCACTCATGACCCGCTTCTGCGCGGGAGAGGACAGCTGGCTAGCCCGCAGTAACAACCTCAGCAAAAATTCTGGCAGTCCGGATACCAAGGACCGCAATGGCAGGTCGCGTCACAACAAAAACAAACGCCGCGTTAACAGCGATAACACTGAGGATACGACAGTCAACGCCGGATTCAGAGGCTCTAAACCCGGCCAGCGGAAAAAGCCATTCAAAAGAACTACGCCGGGTCCGTCCAATTTGGACCGAATACTCGACCGCTCTTGCCAGATACATGGCACCCCTGAAAAGCCAGCTAATCACACCAACAGGGATTGTTGGGTATTCAAGCAGGTAGGCAAGTTAATTGCCGAAAACAATGACAAGGGGCTGCATAGCGATGACAAGGAGGAGACCCGGCCGTCGAACAATAGAGGACAAAAGGGTTTCCCCCCACAAGTGCGGACGGTGAACATGATATACGCAACTCACATACCCAAGAGGGAGTGGAAGCGTGCACTCAGGGACGTATACGCGATGGAGCCAGTCGCCCCGAAGTTCAACCCATGGTCCTCCTGCCCGATCACTTTTGATCGAAGGGACCACCCCACTAGTATCCGCCACGGTGGATTCGCCGCATTGGTTTTAGACCCAATCATCGATGGATTTCACCTCACTAGAGTCCTGATGGACGGCGGCAGCAGCCTGAACCTGCTTTATCAGGATACAGTGCGCAAGATGGGCATAGACCCCTCAAGGATTAAACCCACAAAGACGACCTTCAAAGTCGTCATTCCAGGTGTAGAGGCCAATTGCACAGGCTCAATCACACTTGAAGTGGTCTTCGGATCCCCGGATAACTTCCGAAGCGAGGAGTTAATCTTCGACATAGTTCCGTTCCGCAGCGGCTATCACGCTCTGCTCGGACGGACCGCGTTTGCAAAGTTCAACGCGGTGCCGCACTACGCATACCTCAAGCTCAAGATGCCAGGCCCTCGAGGAGTCATTACGGTCAACGGAAACACTGAACGCTCCCTCCGAACGGAGGAACACACAACGGCTCTCGTGGCAGAAGTACAGAGCAGCCTTTTAAGGCAATTTTCGAGTCCGGCCGTTAAGCGACCGGACACGGCCAAACGTGCCCGGAGTAACCTACAACAAGACCACCTGGCACGTTCCGAGCATGCGTAGCAATGCGGCCCCAACCCCAGCCCTTGCAAAATTGCAAGACCGGTCCTTCGCGTACATCATTACGCTTTGGAGATACCATGGGCATAGGGGGAGGGGCACGACCACCACAGGCCCAGAATGCGGCTTAAACCGCACCAGGGGCTCCCAAGTGTGTCACTCTTTTTTCCTTTTTCTTACCCACAGGACTCCGTTCACCAGAGGCCCTGTCCGACAGTAGACCTGCCGAACTCACGATGCAATAGCCAGGGGAGGATAAAAGCTACGACGAGTATCCAGGTGGTCTCCATTACGAGCATTAAATCCGTTTTATACACCATTCCGCAGCCTACCCCTGGAGGGGGACATGTTTAATAGTCCTATCCCTTGCTTACCGCACTATTTGTATCTATCTGCATTCATGACAGTATTTCTTGAATAAAACAATGCATCGCGTTATGCTTATAACTGCATATCTTTCTTATATATACGTTCATTTATGACATGTTGCATCCGTACACTTTGGTACGGCTAAATACACCAGGGGCTTAAGTTCCCCACATTATGGTGTGATAAGTCCGAACACTTTCACAAGTGCGGCACCCCAAACTTATAGCATTATATGCATCAGCTCCGAATCATGTCTTGGGTCAATAGTTGGTTTTGCCTGGCTCCCATGTTTTGGTACCTTACGTTCCGCTGTATCGGCTAAGGTAGCACCGGGAGAACCACTGCGATTGCGCCCCGGTTGAGCTGGGCGAGCGCCTCAATGGAGAAAGCTAAAACTGACCGTCATGATAAGGCGAGAGCTGGTCGCTGTTCGAGAGGTTTTTTCGAGTCCCTAAAGACTTATGCCGTTTAGAGCGAGGAACCGGCTTTGTCCGGCCCAGGCGTGGACAGCGCCCCGAACTCGGTCTTTCGAACACTAGGGGCTTCGCCGAAATTTAAAATTATAGAATTCTATGGCTAAGTGAGAGTGTTCAAGCATTATAAGTCCGATTGCCTCGTTCGTTGTGTTGAGCGCCTCCCTAGATGGACCCAAACATGGTAACAAGAGCGCTCAAGTTTATCCCGAACACCCCAGCACTAGTGGCATGGGGGCTGAAGCCGACGACTTGCCATCTCTCAGATTTGATAAACGGCCGCATAGAAGGTAATATTTTAAATTAACAAGCGTTGCTTAGCGCATATAAACAAAGTTTTCAGCGCACAGGATAACAAAATGCGAGTCTACTCAAATATTACATCTTTGGAGCACTCACCCGCAATCATGCGGGCACCCTTCAGGACACTCTTATAATACATCTCGGGCGTACGATACTCCTTGCCCGCCGGCGGCGCGTCCGTCAGAAGCTTCTCAGCGTCCATCCTGCCCCAGTGCACTTTTGCATGGGTAAGGGCCCGACGGGCACCTTCAATGCAGGCGGAGTGCTTGACGACCTCAACCCAGGGACACGCGTCCACCAGTCGCCGCACCAGGCCGAAGTAGCTCCCAGGCATGGCCTCCTTGGGCCACAGCCGAACTATGAGGCCCTTCATGGCCTATTCGACTACCTTGTGGAGCTTGACCAGCTGCTTCAGCTGGTCGCTAAGGGGCACCGGATGTCCGGCCTCAGCATACTGAGACCAGAAGACCTTCTCCGTCGAGCTCCCCTCCTCAGCCCGTAGAAAGCGGCAGCATCGGACACGCTGCGGGACAGATCTGCGAATGCTCCTGGAGAGCTCCGAATCTGGGTAAGTAATAGGTAATTTACACTCACATGCTTGCTTTGCATGAAAAATGCCTTACCCGCCGCTATTTTCTTCAAATCCTCGATTTCCCAGAGGGCCTTGTGGGCTTCGGCCTTGGCGGCTTTGGCACTCTCAACAGCCGACGCAAGCTCGGACTCTCGAGTCTTTGAGTCACTTTCCAAACTCTCGTGCTTTTCCACGAGAGCCTGGAGCTCTTGCTGTACCGCCGCCACCCGCGCCTCCTGTTTCTCTCGCTCGGCCCGTCCCGCGGCCGCATTGCGTTCGGCCGCGGACACCGCCTCCTTCAGGGTCGCCACTTCGTTCGTGGCCCCTGTAGTACCCATGTTATCCTTGTTATTTTTCTTGCAACCAAATCCTTTTCTGTAAGGTACAAATTTAATACGGTGTTACTCACCTTCCTTGTCCTCGAGCTGCTTCTTGGCACGGCCGAGCTCGCTCTCGGATCGCTCGAGGTTCTGCTTCAAAGCATCGACCTCCGCAGTCAGTGCGGCAGAGGTCAGCAGCGCAGCCTGCAATCCCATATTGACATATTTTTTAGAACTCCTGCGTATATCTTTTTAGATCCTCAGTACGGCTTTTCTCTCCGAACACTGAACTGAGCATCAGGGGTTACTGTCTATGTGGTATTATATTACATATCTTAAAATTCTTACCTCAAAGCCTATTAGAAGGCTGCTGCAGGCTTCGGTCAGCCCGCTCTTGGCAAGCTGAACCTTCTGAATCACCGCACTCATGATAGTGCGGTGTTCTTCTTCGATGGAAGCGCCGTTGAGCACCTTTAGCAAGTTATCCGGTGCCTCTGGTTGGACAGTGGCCGCCGGTGTCACAGTCTTGCCCTTCTTACGAAGGGGCCGCTCGCCAGACTCCGGAACCACTGCAGGTTCCGGTGCGGAGTCCGGTGCAGAGTCCGGGAGGTTGCCTTGCGGCACCTCCGGGGCCTCCTCCTCCTGGCGGGTCCCTTCTCGGGATCCCACCTCTGCGTCGTCAGCGTCACTGGGAGTTGAGGCAGTCGGAAGGGAATCCATATCCGACATGTCTAAGGACCCGCTTGACGAAGCGGGAAGATCGTCCTTGGCCGGACTACAGGTTGTATGCGGCATTAGAAAGACACCGTGTGGCAAAATGAAAAATTATAAACTATCTAGGAGTCCGGATACTTACGAACTTGCCAGGGGCTTGGCCCTTGAAGGCCACTCCTCGTTGCCGTCGCCAATGCTGGCGGAACAGTCCGGGGGAAGGGTCCTTCCCTTCTTGGACCCTTCGGCCTCCCTCGCTGGGGAGGCCTTCCTCTTCTTCTCTCCCCCCGCTGGGGGAGAGGCCTCTTTCTTCTCCTCCTCGTCCTCAGGGGAGGAGTCCGCCTCGGAGTCATCGGACGATGAGTCCGATACCACCTGACGCCGGGAACTCCTTCAGGTTCCCGTGGCCTTCTTCTCCGGCACCACGTAGAGCGCCAGTACCAGCAGCCCCGTCAAACGGGTGTCCGCTGGGTCTTCTGGAAGGGGAGCCGGATAGTTAACCTGTCCGGACGTCTTCTGCCAGTCCTGTTAAAGGCATGGGGAGTTTAGATCCCACATAGAGTCAAACTATGAAAAAAATGAGTGTCCCATAAAGGATAGCGTAGCTTACCTCGCCGGCCGGGCGCTGGGGGCTGAATCCGCGATCTTCGGTTGCGGATGCGGGAGCTTCGGCGCCCTTGAACAGCACCCTCCAGGCAGCTTCGTACGTCGTGTCGAAGAGCCCGCTCAAGGTCTGGTGCTGTGCTGGATCGAACTCCCACAAATTGAAGGCCCGTTGCTGGCAGGGGAGAATCCGGCGGACGAGCATGACCTGGATCACGTTGACAAGCTTAAGCTTCTTGTTCACCAGGGTCTGGAGACAGGACTAGAGTCCGGTCAGCTCCTCCGAACTACCCCAAAGCAAGCCCTTCTTTTTCCAGGAGGGGAGCTGCATGGGGATGCCAGATCTGAACTCGGGGGCCGCTGCCCATTTAGGGTCACGCGGCTCGGTGATGTAGAACCACCCAGATGGCCACCCTTTGATGGATTCCACGAAGGCACCCTCAAGCCAGGTAACGTTGGGCATTTTGCCCACCATGGCGCCTCCGCACTCCGCTTGGCTGCCCTTCACAACCTTCGGCTTGACATTGAAGGTCTTTAGCCACAAGCCGAAGTGGGGCTGGATGCAGAGGAAGGCCTCGCACACGAGATAAACGCCGAGATGTTGAGGATAAAGTTTGGGGCCAGATCGTGGAAGTCCAGGCCGTAGTAGTACATGAGCCCCCAGACAAAGGGATGAAGTGGGAAGCCCAGTCCGCGGAGGAAGTGGGGAAGAAATACGACCCTCTCATGGGGCCTGGGGGTGGGGATGAGCTGCCCCTCGTCGGGCAGCCGGTGCGCGATGTCGTTGGACAGATATCCGGTGCTGCGCAGCTTCTCGATGTGCCCCTCCGTAATGGAGGAGGCCATCCACTTGCCTCCCGCTCCGGACATGGCTGGAAAGGGTCGAGGTGAGATGTGCGGACTTGGGCGCTGGAGCTCGAGTGCGCGGAGATGGATAAGCAAGGAGGAAGAAGGCGTAGGTAAAGGAGGTGGATCCTTATCCCCTTATATATGGGCGGATGAAACTATGCGTCCCTACTAGCCTGGTAAAACTCACTTATCTCCCAAGCGCCGCAATCAATGGCGCGGTTGGGTTACCCACGTCCGTATTGATGGGAATCCCGGAATTAGGGGAACACGATCTCTGCTTCGACAAGACGTGCCAAGGAAACCGCTTCGCTAAACGCGCTGAGGTGGTATAATAAAAACGATTCAAGTAAAGGCTTGGTAGTGGTGTGACGTCACGCCCCAAAATACGTCAGCAGATTGAACTTGTGTAAATATTATTCTCTCTACGGTGGTACGTGGAATCTATTTTGCAGAGCCGGACACTATCCTGGTGTTCACAATCTTCTATGAATTATTCGGAGGAGGAACCCGCCTTGCAATGCCGAAGACAATATGCGCGCCGGACTCATCGTCATTGAAGCCTGATTCAGGGGCTACTGAGGGAGTCCTGGACTAGGGGGTGTCCGGATGGCCGGACTATCATCATCGGCCGGACTCCAAGACTATGAAGATACAAGATTGAAGATTTCGTCCCGTGTCCGGATGGGACTTTCCTTGGCGTGGAAGGCAAGCTTGGCAATACGGATATGTAGATCTCCTACCATTGTAACCGACTCTGTGTAACCCTAGCCCTCTCCGGTGTCTATATAAACTGGAGGGTTTTAGCCCATAGGACGAACAACAATCATACCATAGGCTAGCTTCTAGGGTTTAGCCTCCTTGCTCTCGTGGTAGATCCACTCTTGTACTACCCATATCATCAATATCAATCAAGCAGGAGTAGGGCTTTACCTCCATCGAAAGGGCCCGAACCTGGGTAAAAACATCGTGTCCCTTGTCTCCTGTTACCATCCGCCTAGACGCACAGTTCGGGACCCCCTACCCAAGATCCGCCAGTTTTGACACCGACAGGCGCCATTAGGGTCTCATTCATGGTTGTTGTCACCTTTGATGGGACATGTTGAAGAACCTCATCTACACCCTCCACCCCCTCTGAGGTGTATAAAGTTTTATAGAAATCAAGAGCTAATTACTGCATCTCCGATAGATCATCCGTTAGCTGCCCATCTTGTTTTTGCAATGCTTTTCTCAGATTTTTGCGCCTTCTGTTTGAAGCTCAAAGGTGAAAAAATGTGTGTTCCTATCTCCCTTTGAAAGCCATGCCACCCTTGATCTTTGGTGCCACATTATCTCCTCTCGCAGATATAGTTCGATTAAACGATCATTTGTTTTAATCTCTGCATGGCTCGGTGCAGTCCTTGCAGGATCATTCCTGAGCCGTTCCAAATCTTGTTTAAGCCTCCTTATTTCTGCCTTAACACTCCCAAAAGTTGACTTACTCCACTCGCCCAAATTATTAGACAAGGACTGTAAGTTTGCTCGGACTTTGGCAACCATTATATTAGGTCCGTTCGCCTCCCATGCATCTTGTACCGTGGGGATGAGATCGGGGTGCGTGTCCCACATGCACTCGTACCGAAAATTTCTTTTTGACATGCTTTCCTCTATCCGGTGGGTCCAGCATCAGCCTGATGGGGGAATGATCAAAAGTTGAGGCTATGAGATGCTCCACTGCCACTAATGGGAACCGAGCACACCACTCAGGCGTACCCAAAGCCCTGTCCAGTCTTACTCTCGTGTATGACCCCTCCTACCACTTTCTTTCGAACGTCCACTTGTGTCCTTGGTAGTCGAGATCGATCAGTCCACAAACATCAACTACATCACGAAAACCTTGAATCTGAGTTTGGCTCCTCTGGCGAATTCCCTCGTGCTCATCATACCGGAGAACCTCGTTGAAGTCGCCAATACACATCCAAGGCATGTTTTGAAGAGCTGCTAGGTTTTTCATTGTATCCCAAGTTCTATGTCGGAGGTGAGTTTGTGCCTCTCCGTAAAAGCACGAGAGCCTCCAAGGATCTCCTCCAAAGTCTGAAATCTTCGCATTTATATGATACTGCGAGTAGCCTAAAATTTTGATCTTTATTTCATTGTTCCAATATAAAGCTAAACCACCGTCCGCCCGGTGGAACCAACAACAAAAGAGGAATCAAAACCTAAAGTACTTGATAAGTTTTCAACTCTATCTTGACCAATATGAGTTTCAAACGATACAAAGTACTCTAGGGGCAAACTTTGTCACGATTTCTCGCAGCTCTTGAACTGTTGGGGCGTTGCCTAGTCCCCGGCAGTTCCAGCTTAGACAACTCATTGTGCTCGACGGTCCTCCGTCTGGGAGGCCGCCGTTTTTGCATCAAGATTCTTCAGACCCGCCGAGTTCTTCCTCCCTTTCAGTGCCTTCTCTGATTGTTGCGTTCGTCTTGAACTCTTTGGGTCTTGTTTTGGTGGGGGGCTAGGGGGGACAACGGTAGCACCACGACAGTTTTTCTCCACAGGAACAAGCTCTAAACATGAGTTAGAAGCCGCTGGTGCGACCTGACCCACAACCTCATCAGAAGTTCTTTTGCGGCTAGCATCGTTCTCCTCCATATCAATGTCCTCACCCTCCTTTGCATCATCCTCTGATATCAGTCCAGAACCGCCTCCTCCTCCCTCTTGACCCCTAGTTTTCTGCCCATTATTGCGACGTCTAGAGCCCCATGCCGTAGTAGCAGATGCCCTCAAATTCTTGAAAACCAGGGCTGAGGGGGGATGCACGCCATCGCAATGTTCTTTAAATTCATGGCCCATCATACCATAGACCTGGCACCAATCCGGGAGCCGCTCATACTTTACCGCAAAAATCTCTCTCTGGCCACCTCGGACGATGGATGTCGCTTTCTTGAGCTGTTTATGAACATCCAGGCGAATTCTCACTCTATAGAAGTTCCCTTCAAAGTCAAAGGATGATGGCTCTGAATCCACAAACTCACCTATCTTTGCTGCCAATGCTTTCACCTTTCCATGATAGGCGATGGGGAGGTCAAGAATTCTCGCCCATATTTCAAACTTAAAAAGCTCGATGGACGTGGGCTTGGAGCAACCATCATAAGGGACAATGATCACAGGGTTGCCCCGAAAGTGCCACGCCCCCCTAGTGTCACTCTTTCCCAATCCCCTAGGCAATCAAACTGCATGATGAACAAGTTCTCTTCTAGGGTTTTGATCTTGACCTTTCTTGCTAGATCCCAGGCTGACCTCATGTTGCGGAAGAACCAGTAGTTGTTGAAGGTTTTGTCAATGTGAACACGAACCAGGATCATCCACCGGAGGTCCTCCTCTGGTGGCGCGTCGTCCTCCTCGAAGACGACATCATCTAGGTCATCTTCTTTCAGGGCGAGTTCCTCCATGAGATCCTCAAGCTTGCCCTTCCCCTTGCTCCCGGACGCACCCGGAGTACCTTGCTTCGCCATCATCTAAAGATCTCGGATCCGATCTCGCGACTTCCTCGCAGCTGGATCATAGCAAAACCCTAACACCACCGGAGAACCTAGCCCCCACCAAGGCCGGGAAGCAGTGCTAGACTCCCCCGTTGTCAGCCCGAGCGGGAGAAACCAGATGAGCGGCGGTGAAGGACAAAATTTTCTCAACGTCGCCGGTGGCGGCGAGAGGAATACGAAACCCTAGCGAGAGGGAAAGTTTTGACAATTTTGTGGGGGTTGAGAAAATTTATCAATGGGGATTGCTAAAAAAAAATCTATCAATGTGGGTGGGCCGCAACAATTGGCCCGTTTCGCAACCGGCCGCGCGTTGTCGGTCCGGTCCGGGTCCAGTCCAGACAAGAACCAGGTGTCCACCCTTCCCGGCGACAACAACGCGCCGCACACCGCACTCCCTGTTCCGCGCCACCGCCGTCCATCCCCCGCCGCCTCTCAAGCTGACTCCAAACACCACGCCGGCGACATGCCGCCCAAAGGTTGGTCCTTTTCCTCTTCTCTACTAGGCACTCCTTCCCCCTACCTCTGCACGAACGGCCAACTTGTCGCGCTGCGCCTGACCTCCACGCGATTGATTGGCTGCAGAGCTGCCCGGGTTCTACTACGACCCGGACAAGAATCGCTACTTCCCCACCAAGGGCCGCATCCCCGGCGCCGCCACCCGCCCTCCTCGCCCTCCGCCGCCGCCTGCCGAGCCCTCGCCTCCTCCCTCAACACGCAGGAAAAGGGCGAGGCAGTCCGAGCTGCTGCATGCCAGGGAGATGTACGGCGGTGGTGTGATATTCTCCAAGAACAACAAGTCGACCTTCAAGCAGCAGTGCCAGTACACACAGGCGTCGCAGCCCATGGTGCTGATCCGAGCTTCTCTTTTGCTGCAGCTTTCCCTTTCGTTTCGTGCAATATATGCTGATACCATAGCGCTGCTTGGTAGGTTTGGAAGTACCAAGGCACAACCTTAGTGGCTGATAAGGCACTGGAGGAACTGCACGCCATGGTTCAGACACCCAGTGGGCTGCGTAAGTCCAAGCTATTAGCGACCGGCAGCACGAATGGTTCAATCAGGTGAGGTTTGCCATAGCACTCATTTTCTGTCCGTGTCGTGAAAAAGCTTTAGAACTTGACAATTGATTGTCGGGAGTATAGATGTACCATCAGTTGAGGTTATCCTGAATTCTTGATACCATACCGCCAATGCGCTCTCTGCTCAAACATACTCCAACGGCTAACAAGCTATGCAATAATGGATTTTGAAAACGAAATTACTAAAACGCAAATACAACAATTTCTCTTCTCTTGAAGACAGAACGTGCATGGCTTTATAAGTTTAAAAATTTGTTGGATTCTTTTATATTCAGTTGTTCTCTTTGAGTATAAGCATGACCATACTGGTGTTTCATGTCGCATGGCATATTTTTATCTGGCAGATTATTTGGGTTGGGAACTGCTCTAGAGAATTTTGAGGATGAGATGGAGTTTTTACCTCAGCCTGTTTGGACTCCCTTGGGAAAGCAGAAAGCAGCAGTGAATTCTCCACTTGCAAATATCTGGTCATCTGCAGCTTTCTCAAACTTCTCATCCAGTATATCTTGCATAAAGAAGTTCGGGCACAACTTTCATGATGCAGCCAGCACCAACTCATCAGTTCAGCGAGCATTGTATCCTCAAATTGTTGCTTCTATTATGCATATTGCTGTTGTCATAATTACATGTGTTTCGACTTGTGCATTTTATGTTCTGTACTATTGCCTGGTAATTGAACATGAGCTTGGGTTACTTGACACCGTAAAACATGGTGGCTACTCTTGGATCTGGAGGATCCGGTGGTTCTGTTTATATTATGGATATGTCAACTATTGACTCTGCAACGGTTTCACGGAATGCTCATGGAAGAATTGAGAGAGTTGCTTCATTTGATCGTACAGTATGGACTGCTGATTGTAATTCTGATGGCACACAAGTAGTTCTAGGTGAGTTGGCTGACTGGACTTCAGTTTAGGCCATGCCCAAAGTTCCCCTGTTACACAGAGTAACGAATTTGTTTTTTTTTATAATCCTTTCAGCAGTACTTTATGCTATTTCATACTCCCTCCGGTCCAAAAAAAGTGTCGCAGCTTTGAACTAAGGCTAGTTCAACCTTAGTTCAAAGCTGCAACACTTATTATGGATCGGAGGGAGTAGTAATAACACTATCAAGTTCGCTGCATTTAGAATCTTTGATAATCTTTTTAATGTATTGACATGGCAAGATCATTCTATAAGAATCTATACATAGAAACTGACTACAATTACACAGAAAGATTAGCTTGCTATTATGAGTATGTATAATTGCCTCCCACCATAACTTTGTTATACGAGTTCATTGAATTTTAAAGTCATTTGTTTCATTAGGTGGAGGTATTGTAGTAACTTGTTGTCACAACTTAGCTTTTTTAGAACTGTAGCAGCTTTGCAAGTTGTCTATTTTATACTCCCTCTGTTCCTAAATATAAGTCTTTGTAGAGATTTCATTATGGACCACATACGGATGTATCTAGATGCATTTTAGAGTATAGATTCACTCATTTTGCTCCGTATGTGGTCCATAGCGGAATATCTTCAAAGACTTATATTTAGGAACGGAGGGAGTACAAGGGAAGTGGAAGGTCCTTTTTTCTTGGAATTATGGGAGTAGGCAGTGGAGGAACTCCTTCTGTATCAATTAAGCTTGTGGATTATTAAGCATTTTTGCTCATATTATTTCTAGGTACAAACACTGGCGCTGGTTTGCTTAATTTGGAGACAGGGACATTATCATGGCTGTATCGTTGTAAAAGTGACATTCTTTCCCAGCAATTTGTGCACTCGGTAACAAATTATTGTAAATGTGTACATTTCCACTTAGTAGGTTTCATATGTCCAATGGTCTGTTAGGTGTGTATTGTCAGGAGAATCACCAAAACTTTTTGTCAGTTTTTGGTACATGTACAATTTCCTTGCACATACCAACTTCTTGGAACAAAAATGCAATTGGCAGCCAATTTGTCTTCTATGAATAGCTGAATAAATGCCTCATGCCTCAGTTTTGCTATATAGCAGGGCCGTACCCGAGAAAACGGGGGCCCTGTTCAACATCCAAAATTAGGCCCTTAATATAACCATTGGCAATTAGGAAATAAATATATACTCAACAAGCAATTCTCAAAACTCAAAATTAGTACATTATTTAGCATAAACATGCATCCTTCTAGCAGTCCTTGATACAAAATCTTCAATTTGTTTTTCATATAAGCAATCTTCCACAAAATGCCATTTGATTATTTTGCTAAAAACTTATCAAGAGCATATTGTTTAGATCGAATGCTCAGTATATGACGTGTTAGAAATAAAACATGTAAACAAGAGGGAATTAAGCGAACTTTGGTTTAAAAGTTCTGGTAGTCTGAAGCAGCAACAAAATCTAAGAAGCAAAGGAGACACGTGATAAATAGATGTTGGATTGAGGGTGGAGTGTACCTATACATTGGGTTTCTTTTGGAGAAACTGCGAAGGAATTAAGCTATGAGCGTAGCAAGGGATTTGCATGGGTCGCTGGAAGTGAAAGAGAATAGGAAGGAGAGGCGTGCGTGAGATGGAGTGCCGGGAGTTATTACAGTGCATGTTCCCAAGGAATACTAGTAGTACTCCATATAGTCAAAAATGCATTGGTTGGTCATTCATATTTGCCCAAGGTGTTCAAAAAAAATAGTGTACAAAAAACTGGGGCCCTTGGTCACTTGGGGGCCCTGTGCAGTCGAACATGCTGCACATGTGTTCGGTACGGGCCTGCTATATAGAGCTCTAGACGGTGCATATATTTGTCTGAGTTCTCTCTAGCTGGTTCCTGAACTTTGAGCTTTCATCTGTGATGATTATTAAATGGTTGCTGTTGCTACCGAATTGCCACGTTTGGCGTAGTTACTACAACAGACCTTGCCTGTTTCCACTATGCTCATGTAATTTTGCTCATTTTGTTCAGGGAAATGTGGTGCTATGTGGCCTACGGAATGGGAGCATAGTCCCTGTCGATGTGCGGGAAAGGCACAGTAATCGCCCTACTGGTCGATCTTCACCTAGCACTGTTAGGGGGACAGTTCCCATGATGTCTGCAAGGCATAATGCGAGAGGGAGAAACCAGGTAAATACCACTATTAGCACACAGTGTGTTTAATGTAGCCATCAAAAGTTACCATCTTGGCATTTTTCAAGTTTTTTTTTTTGTACTTTGACATATCACTAGAATAAAATGATATTTTGAATGCCTAATCAGGCAATTCAGCCCATCAATGAATGTATCATATGATTGTGGTTTGGAAATAAAAATCCTTGCAGGCTGATAAGGCAAAATCATCTAGGGTTATCTCTATGCCTTCAGCAGTTTGCAGGTAACATTATTATTCTTGGCTTGCTGACACTCTAGTTTGGACATGGTCAAGTTTCTTGGTGCTAAAAATTGATATTGTTACCCAGCCTGGTTTCTCTGTCATCGGATGAACACTACTTCTTAGGGAGCTCCATGGATGGATCAGTAAGCTTGTTCTTAATCATTTTTTGTGGTATCAATGAATGAGTAGATGTGCTCAAATTTTCACAGGATTGATTTGTCACTAACGATAATATTTTCTTAAAACTCAGTGCAGTTTAACAAGATGTTTTTTTTTGCGGGGGTAACAAGATGTTAACTACTCCCTCGTCCCATAATATAAGAACGTTTTGACACTAGTGTAGTGTCAAAAACGTTCTTATATTATGGGACGGAGGAAGTAATATATAAAATGAGGCTGAGAGTAGCCCCCTGACACATTATTTAAAGAAGACAGTGAGAATATAAGATACACTGGTTTATTTTCCCCGTGAAATAAATCAATGAGATTTAGTCCTCCCCAAAGGGCTTATTGCCCAGTTCCCAGATGTTAACTAATACTCCCTCCGTCCCAAAATAAATGTCTCAACTTTAGTACAACTTTGTACTAAAGTTACTACAAAGCTGAGACCCTTATTTTGGGATGGAGAGAGTATGCTGTTAAAGTTTCATGTGTTAGCAGCATAATGAGTTAAAAAGTCTACATGTTTCCTGCATCTTCGTTACAAATATGAGTTGATGCTTTATTGTATGCAGTGAATTTCATATTGATACAATTGCAGCAAACACTCTTATATTATGGGACGGAGGGAGTATTATTTAAAATGAATTATAATTCTGTCTTATCTGAAATTATTGCCTCTGAAGTGAGGAAAGTACAGAGCATTATGCTTCTCTGAGATGGTAGCAAATGTTTCATGCAGCAGCTTGACTTTTGTGTTTTCTGTTGTGCAGATCAAGCTATTTGATCTCCGCCTCATTCAGAAGGGGGCTATACAGTCTTATGCAGGACATGTGAATTCACACAATAATTTACCACTTGTTGTTGATCCATCTGAAACCCTACTTATGTCAGGTAAATTTATTATTGGTTCTAGACATCATTGTGGTTGTTTTTGTCATACACTGCTACGAAGAATGTCTTTTGAGGTTACCCATTGAAACTGAACGTGGTTTTTTGGATCGATAAAACATTTTGATGTATTATTTGCATTTTCACCCGAGTACCTCATTCCATACTCCAGTTCGTGAGCATTAGTCTTAAATTTGATAAATGTCAGCAGCTATGCTTGTTCATGCAGTGTGCCAGTAACAGATGCATTGGTATTAAAAAGATCCCCACCTATAGTTTTTCTGTATGATATACAAGTGTAAGAGGGCTTTGGCATTCCTGGAATTATTGTAACATCGGATCATGAGTTTGCAAAAGCTAAATTTCGAGAAAACTATGCTGTTACTAGCTGGTCCATGATTACTTTATTAGGCTATACAGGACAATGAACAACATAGCGACATCTTTATGAACGTGCATGGCTAGAACATTCCTGGCATCAAATTGCCATTTTCAGCAAATCCTTATTCTTGGCAGGTGGGGAGGACTGTACCGTCCGTATTTGGAGCATCAAAACAGGCGAGCAAATATTTGCGAAGAGTGTGTCTGACACTCTCTTCACTGCACTTTGCTGGCCAGAAAGCAACCTTGACTTGGATGGTTCTTCTTCGCTGTTTGATCTAAACCACAGTTGGGGGGCTTGGATGGGATCACGTGATGGCCTGTTCTACATGCATGGTACTTAAACTGGCTGTGCACTGATACAAACTCTGGAGCGGACGGATGCAATTGCTGCTCTTTCTTCGGGAAGACGCATCGAAGACGATTGATCCTGTTGGTTCACTGAAAAGTGTGCTCAAGCTGGTGTCGCTGGAGAGATCTCAGCCATCGTAGTTGATCCTGTTGGTTCTGGAAGCGAGGGTTAGTTATATGGGATCTGCTCCTCATAGAGTAATAGTGATGATGATCATGTTGTTTCTCTTAGTGATAGGTAAGTCACCTGTCTAGTTTGGTATCAGAGTTACCTTAGGAAAGCAGACCATATTGTATCATATGCTTTTTTAGCATGGCTAGTTAGTTAGCAATGTGATATTTTCTGCAATGTTAGCAAACAAACATATGTCTGAACTCTGTTTGTATTCTAGCATCATATATTCATATTAGCAAACACTGCTTCGGAGGTATTGGTACACCATTCCAGATCTTTTTTATCACACAAAACTGGTGCAGCATTTTATTCAGCTCTTCCTACTTGCTACTAGCTACACCCAAGCATGTTCAGGGTATGTTGCTTGGTACTGTCTACATTTACAGCACTTCATCTCTCAAACTTCCAGTTCCATGTTCGAGTTAAACCTAACGAGCTTTATAAATTCTCAACAGATAAGGTCGCCCTCTTTGCTGTTTGTCGCCAGTTCCAATCTTTCCCACTTTGTTCGGAGCGTGATGAACAGGAGAACGGCGTTCTGGCAAAGGAGACCGCATATCTGACCCATCCACAACCCCTGAAACAGGTAATTGCACATGATCAGTGAGGAGAACAGAAGTTTGTACTTTGTAGCGGTGGTTTGTGCACAACAAACATGCCTGAGATCGATGCTGAATTTCACAAAGACATGTCTGTACCTTAGTATGAAAGCCAAGCTTGAATCCAAGTAGGAGAGACAATGGCAAGCCTATTATGTAGAAGGCCACCAAGTTGGTCCATGCTACCAGGTGCTGCCAACCACAGCCTCTTGAAACCCCTACAAGTTTATCCACAGGTTACTGCCAAATGGCCTTCACCTGAAACAATAAGGTTGAAACACATTTAGAGAGATCCATTGAACTAACCTGACAGGACTCCCTGCGTGGAGTCCAGCACCACTGACCCAATGAGAAATGGAGTCATCGAAGCGAATGCACTTATCACTGCCTCACTCTTGCTGAATAGCCCGGCCCACAAATTATGGCCAAGACCTAGGAGCAGAAGAAATGTCACTCCCAGGAGTAGGGAGAGCGCAAGCGTCACCTTGAGTGCCTTCTTCGCCTTGTCAATGTTACCTGCTCCCAGCTCATTCGATACCCTTGTGCTGTTGAAATGAAACAGCACTTTTTAAGTCAGAATTGTCAACTTAATCTTAAAGGTTATTTTTTTCTTTTTGTTGCAAAATCCTCAAGGGTTGATGACATGGGTGTCATCAGTTATCGTAGCAGTATTACCTGATGGCAGCAGCGAACCCATAGGTGATCATGTATGAAATTGATTCCGTGTTTGCACTGTCCCGTTGCATCACACTGATGTTAGCATTCTATGGACACATAAACATGATCTTCAGTACTCAATATGAAGGGAGAGAAAGATAGTTACCACATCGCAATAATAGAAGTGCTCATTTGAGAATCTGGCATCAGCCCAGCAAGCAACACCAATATCTCAAACGCCCAGTACTCAAAGCTGCCATTTGTAGGTAACCATCATATATTCTCAGTATGGGGATATATTAAGAAGCGATCAATAAATGGATCTGGGATCGTCGTAAGTGTACTAACCACACCATCATTGCAGAGGGAACAGCTAACTTGAGGCCGGGCAGCACATACTGAAACGCTTCTGTTGAAAAGCCTTGCCGACAACATCACATAGGATGCGAGCATAATGAAAGATAGCCACAGAGACAGCGAAGTTGACATGGCCGGGCCTGCGAAGCCGAGCCCCAGGTAGTGCACGGAGGCATGGGTAATCCCGACATGGAACACCAGTGGCAGGAGCGAGAACGCCACCAGTGGCATCACCACGGACTGTGTCTGCAGGAACCTGAGGATACACTGGATGAAGCCAAAGGCAAACTGTGCCGGGATTGTGTATCTTAGGAACACCGCTGCCATTCTTGAGACCTCGGGGTCTTGGAGCAGGAAAATGAGGAGTGGCTCGGTGTAGAGCCACAGGAGCGAGACGAGGACCGAAAAGAGAGCCGAGGTGATGATGGATGCCTGGAGGTACACACCCAGCATGCGGTACACCTGTGCGCCATAGCCTTGGCCGCAAAGCGTCTCCAGAGACCCGCTTAACCCAGTCTGCATGGGAACAAGGTAACGTTAGTCAGTTCATCAGTATGCGATGTTCCTCTTGGTTTCTCTGCTAAAATCATCTGTATTGACGTAAGGTTATGTAGTAAACTGAAGGGATGGAAAATTCAGGGCTGAAGAAATTACAGCAACATACTGCACTTTTGCCTCCGTTTCGAAAAATAGTAGTACTAGTACAGTTCAGGATTTGACTTCCTCAGTTGTCTCAACCTGTGACCATGTGCCGTGTTTATTCTGAAGCCTGACATATGCTTAATTCCTGGGATCCGGATAAAGGGCAGGTGCAAATCTGTCTACATTGGGGGTAAAAGATCCATGATAATCTTACAACAATGGTCCTAGCCTGACAAACATTTGCATATTATAACGAAGTATACTGAAGAGCTGACTCCATGATTCACAGCCAATACTACCTTTGCAACCACAACACACTACTACTGACATATATATAGCCATGAATATAGGAGTTGACCGATGTACTGAAATGACACAGCATGGCATTGCTTTCATCTCAAGAGAAAAAAGAGACTCTGCGTATAAACTTTTGCTGCACTTTGATGTTTTCTTATGTTGAATTTGAAGCCATATGGCATGTTTGAAGTTTGTCTGTGTATTCCTTGCATCCATTTAAAATTAGCAAGTAGGTTAGGCCATAGCCAGGTGAATGCGCAAGGACTTCTCTTTCTGAGAATAAATGTGCAAGGTCTAAAGCGACACATTTTAGGTGCTAACACATAAATACATAATAGGGGTTTTAGAATTTGTCTGGTCCAAGTCCTCTGTATCCTTGTCTAGACAAGCCCTCTCTTTGAAACATTCTTCTCAAAAAGAAGTATCAATGCTGGAAGTTTATATTGCCCTTTGACTGCAAAATAACCTAACACTGAAAGAATATCATACCAGTTTATTAATGCATTTATTTATTTCTCCTTTAAGAAAGCATATTCACAATCTAATCATGTGCAATGGCTATGATTCCTTTTACACCAAAGCTCGTGAAAAGCCTCAAGTAAACGTCTCAATCCAAGATTGAGAAGCCATTTGCGTCATTTACACCATGGCTAATGTATTTAGCAAAGCTTAGGTAACCACTACAGACTCTATATAGTACTGCATATGTCAAGGGCCTAACCAAATATGCTTAATAAAGATATTAATTGATACAACTAAGTGTTTATTTATTTTAGCTTTGGAGGCAGATCTAGTAAATGATACTACAAAGAATGATGGAGCATATGTTTGAGTACCTCTGGTCCAGTCTATGACAGGGGCAACTTAATTGAGCAATGGAGAGGCTATGGAGTGGTGGCAGTAAAAAATGAAGAGGATGGCAAAGGTGGCCAAAGAAAAGATGGTAGGTAAACATTGTTTTCGATGCATGATGAAGGGAGGGACGGCGAAAGGGACAGAGAGGAGGAGTGGGATCAGATCAAATCAATGGAGAAGAAGGATGAGGCAATATATATATAATTGGTACCATGAGCGCGATGCCTGTGACGGTGGCCCACGAGTTGCCGAGCGTGGCGCCGGCGAGCTCGAGGTCCCCGATGCGGCCGGCGTACATGACGGAGACGAGCGGGATGGCGTAGAAGGCCATGCTGGTGGCCACCATGGGCGCCGCGAAGGCCACCTGCCCCGCCGCCTCCTCCGCGTCCCACAGGCACCGCCACCAACTCCTTTTCCCTCCTGCTGCCGCCTCTCCGTCGCCATTATCGCTTCTCCTCGCCTTGAGCTTCCCATCCAGCAACGGAGCAGCTGCCCCTTCTTCACCCATTCCCTCTCTCTGCAGGCTTGTTGCTTGTGCTTTGTGATATGTGTGGAGCAGCAAGTCAAGCAAGCGCAGGGAGGACAGGGCACGTTGGTGTTGGTATATAAAAGGGTGGCAGTGGCAGGGGCGATGGAAACACGAACCAGTCCAGCTACTTGTTCTTTTTTAACAGGAGCGCAGCTACTTACTTTCAGTGGTAGAACTAGTAGTACTATAGCACTAGTCTACTGGGCGTGTTTGCCTCCAGAAAAGAAGACCCACGTTGGTTGCCTTTCTCTTTCTAGATTTGTAACATGGCCATCGATTTTATTTATGAGGAAAATGCTCAAGCGGCCCGTGTCCATGTGAACCTTTTTTTTTGCGGGTGATGTGAACCTAATTTTTAGAACTTGCACCTTGTTTTGGCTCCCAAAAATTGGTTCTATTATTCAAAAACAGGAATTCGATTCTACTCCCTCCGTTCCTAAACATAAGTCTTTTAGAGATTCCACTATAAACTACTCCCTCCGTTTCCAAATATAAGTCTTTCTAAAGATTCTAACAAGTGACTACATACGGAGCAAAATGAGTGAATCTACACTCTAAAAAAACTTATATTTTCGAACGAAGGGAGTAGATACATGACTGTTTGGCTGCCGCAAAATTAGAATCATCAATTTGAAACGCAATTCCAACGAGTTAGGACATCATCAAACGTGCAAACATATGACATTTTGTCCTGCTCTGTGATTGGTTTTGCACTTTTTTCTTCTCTTTTTTTGAAAAGTTGGTTGAAAACCCTCAGCCTCTGCATCATTGTGATGCACACAACCATCTTTATTAAAGTACACTGAATAGTGTAGGGTTAGAAAGGCATGATTTTACGTTTTCTTGGTGTAGCTTGAACCACAACGTATTTTCTCATGAAAATTTAAGGGGATGTAGTAGACATCTTTAGGTTCATGCGTAATTTTTTTCAGATTTTCTGAAACTTTAAGAAAAAACTGTTTTTGTATTTTTTTTTTCAAAAATGCGAGCTTCATGGAGCTCGGGATCCAAAAGCACTTTCCCGACAACCATGTACTATGCATTTAGAATTGCAGTGAATTCACGTGGACTTAAGGTTTTTATGTTGATTTATTTCTAAGGAGTTGGTTTCGCTTCTTTTCTCAACCCGTGTTGTTTCCAAATATAAAATATTAGCTAGATGAGGTTACTTGCGCGAGTTATAAAGAATCATGGTTGCAGTAAAAATGATAAAAGTCCAAATCCAACTTACAAATTTTGTAACGCACAACCTGGTCACATATCATTGCATTTTTTTACATCAAAACCATCACTTATTTACAGGTATAAAATATTTCCCCTGATAGTGAGCTCAATATCTACTCCCTCTGTTTCAAAATAGATGACTCAACTTTGTACTAATTTTAGTACAAAGTTGGGTCATCTATTTTGGAATGGAGGAAGTATATGTGACTGGTTCTTGTCAAACTGGGGACTGGAACTTGTGAACATCTAGAAGCAGGAATATTGTTCTTTGACTTACCCTGGGTACGGTACCACAAAGTCGGTACGATTTCTCGTCGGTAACGGTAAGCATTTGCAAGTTGGTGAATGAGCATGCATGTACTGAGCTCCTCAGTCCTCTCCTACAATTTTAGTTTAATTTGCCGCCACAGCAACTGCCTTGGTTTTCCTTCCCACGGCACGATACGACGACGACGATGATTGCAACGCGTATGGCTATTATTTTCGCCCATGTTATCTTCAACTATCTGAAATTCTTCACAAGACTTAATAATTAATTGTCCCTGGAGTCGTTGCTTGCCGGTCTTGTTTAGGTTGTCCTTATAACAAACTAAATTGAACACCCGCAAAAAAAAAAAAAACTAAATTGAAAGGACGAGCGTTAGCAGCCAGGCATATGCCATTCAATTCAGGAAGTGCATATTTTTCTACCAAAGTCAGAAGCAGGGAGTAGGTATTACTGTATTGCATCAGAAAACAAATTGATTGATAAGTACGGCAGTATATACTATACAGGCCACGCTGGGTTGTTGATCATGATCACAAAAAGTCCATCCAAAACCACTTTGCCGAGGTCACGAAGCGTGGCCCGCCACGCTGCAAGGACATCAACTGGAATAACATCCCGGTGCCTGCTGGCGACCTTTCTGCGCTTGGGCTGGCCTTCACGGAGGAGGAGGTCAGGAAGGCGATTTTTGATCTACCCCGTGATAAATCCCCGGGTCCCGATGGCTTCTCCGGAGCCTTCTTCAAGGAATGTTGGGAGATCATCAAGGATGACATCATGACTGCTGTGAGCCACTTTTCAAACTTGCACACGTCCAATTTTCATTGGGTTAACTCGGCCAACATTGCTCTCATACCTAAGAAAGAGGGGGCAGAGAGCATCTCGGACTTTCGTCCAATTAGCCTCATCCACGCCATTGCGATGATCATCACCAATGTGTTGGCTACGCGCCTAGCTTTTCATATGAACAATTTTGTATCCCCTGCCCAAAGCGCATTCATAAAGAAAAGAAGTATCTACGACAACTTCATATATGTCAGAAACTTGGTAAGGAAGCTCCACAGAAACCGTACACCAACCTTGTTGTACAAACTTGACATCAAGAAGGCTTTCGACTCAATGAGATGGGACTTCCTTATGGACCTGTTGAGACACCTCAGGTTCCCGGCCAGATTTCGAGATTGGATTTCAGCCCTCTCCACGGCCACCTCGAGGTTTTTGATCAATGGGGTGGTGGGTGACCTAATGAAGCAAGGTTATGGTCTCCGGCAGGGAGATCCGCTATCCCCGCTCCTCTTTGTCCTGGCTATCGACCCCCCACACCACCTTCTCAACAAGGCCACCGCACAGGGGCATCTCCACCCTATAGGTGGAAGAGCGCCGACCATCAGGACGTCTTTATACGCAGACGATGCTGCCATCTTTGTTAGACCCACGAGGGAGGATGTCCATTTTCTTGCTTCCTTCTTGGCCACTTTCGGAGAAGTGACCGGTCTGGTTACTAACTGTGCTAAAAGTATGGTGGCTCCCATCTGGTGTGACAACATAAATCTGAACGACGTTCTACAAGCCTTCCCGGCGGTGCGTTCCGCTTTCCAAATGCGATACCTTGCTCTACCTCTATTGGTCAAGCGTCTCAAAAATATTCACTTCCAACACCTCATTGACAAGGTCGCTGGCAAGCTCCCCCCCTTGGCAGGGAAGACACGTTGCCAGTGCTGGGCGTATGGTTCTCGTCAAAGCGGTCCTCACGGCCATCGCGATTTATCACCTCACGCCTCTCGACATCCCCGTGGAGGTGCTAAACGCTATTGACAGCCTTCGGCGTGCATACCTTTGGGCGGGTACAGACAAAGTTTCAGGTGGAAAATGCAAGATTAATTGGGATCTCGTCTGCAAGCCTAAACAGTTTGGTGGTCTAGGCGTGCTCAATCTGGACAAATTCGCTAAGGCCCTCCGTCTTTGATGGCTTTGGTTTGAGTGGGTGGACAAAAGCAAGCCTTGGATAGGCATGGGATCTCCATGCACCGGAGACGACCATTGTTGGATATATGCCCTAGAGGCAATAATAAAAGTATTATTATATTTCCTTGTTCATGATAATTGTCTTTTATTCATGCTATAACTGTATTATCCGGAAATCGTAATACACGTGTGAATACATAGACCACAATATGTCCCTAGTGAGCCTCTAGTTGACTAGCTCGTTGTGATCAACAGATAGTCATGGTTTCCTGGCTATTGACATTGGATGTCGTTGATAACGGGATCACATCATTAGGAGAATGATGTGATGGACAAGACCCAATCCTAAGCATAGCACAAAGATCATGTAATTCGTTTGCTAGAGCTTTTCCAATGTCAAGTATCTCTTCCTTAGACCATGAGATTGTGTAACCCCCGGATACCGTAGGAGTGCTTTGGGTGTATCAAACGTCACAACGTAACTGGGTGACTATAAAGGTGCACTACAGGTATCTCTGAAAGTGTCTGTTGGGTTGACACGGATCGAGACTGGGATTTGTCACTCCGTGTAAACAGAGAGGTATCTCTGGGCCCACTCGGTAGGACATCATCATAATGTGCACAATGTGACCAAGGGGTTGATCATGGGATGATGTGTTACGGAACGAGTAAAGAGACTTGCCGGTAACGAGATTGAACAAGGTATCGGTATACCGACGATCGAATCTCGGGCAAGTACAATACCGATGGACAAAGGGAATTGCATACAGGATCGATTGAGTCCTTGACATCGTGGTTCATCCGATGAGATCATCGTGGAACATGTGGGAGCCAACATGGGTACCCAGATCCCGCTGTTGGTTATTGACCGGAGAACGTCTCGGTCATGTCTACATGTCTCCCGAACCCGTAGGGTCTACACACTTAAGGTTCGATGACGCTAGGGTTATAAAGGAAGTTTGTATGTGGTTACCGAATGTTGTTCGGAGTCCCGGATGAGATCCCGGATGTCACGAGGAGTTCCGGAATGGTCCGGAGATAAAGATTTATATATGGGAAGTCCTGATTTGGTCACCGGAAAAGTTTCGGGTTTTTCCGGTAACGTACCGGGACCACCGGGAGGGTCCCGGGGGTCCACCAAGTGGGGCCACCAACCCTGGAGGGCTGCATAGGCCAAGTGTGGGAGGGGACCAGCCCCAGGTGGGCTGGTGCGCCCCCCCCCACAGGGCCCAAGGCGCAGGAAGTGGGGAAGGGGGGCAAACCCTAGAGCAGATGGGCCCTAAGGCCCACCCTAGGTGCGCCTCCCCCCTCTCCCCTTCTGGCCGCCACCCAGATGGGATCTGGGGGCTGCCGCCACCCCTGGGGAGGGAACCCTAGAGGGGGCGCAGCCCCCTCCCCCCCCCCCCCCCCTATAAATACTTGAGGTCTGGGGGCTGCCCAACACACAAGAATCTCTCCCTCTTGGTGCAGCCCTACCTATCTTACTCCTCTCTCGCAGTGCTTGGCGAAGCCCTGCAGGATTGCCACGCTCCTCCACCACCACCACGCCATTGTGCTGCTGCTGGACGGAGTCTTCCTCAACCTCTCCCTCTCTCCTTGCTGGATCAAGGCATGGGAGACGTCACCGGGCTGTACGTGTGTTGAACGCGGAGGTGCCGTCCGTTCGGCACTAGGATCTCCGGTGATTTGGATCACGACGAGTACGACTCCTTCAACCCCGTTCTCTTGAACGCTTCCGCTTAGCGATCTACAAGGGTATGTAGATGCACTCTCCTTCCCCTCGTTGCTGGTTTCTCCATAGATAGATCTTGGTGACACGTAGGAAAATTTTGAATTTCTGCTACGTTCCCCAACAGTGGCATCATGAGCTAGGTCTATTGCGTAGATTCTTTGCACGAGTAGAACACAAAGTAGTTGTGGGCGTTGATTTTGTTCAGTATGCTTACCGTTACTAGTCCAATCTTGTTTCGACGGTATTATGGGATGAAGCGGCCCGGACCGACCTTACACGTACTATTACGTGAGACAGGTTCCACCGATTGACATGCACTTGGTGCATAAGGTGGCTAGCGGGTGCCAGTCTCTCCCACTTTAGTCGGAACGGATTCGATGAAAAGGGTCCTTATGAAGGGTAAATAGCAATTGGCATATCACGTTGTGGTTTTGCGTAGGTAAGAAACGTTCTTGCTAGAAACCCATAGCAGCCACGTAAAACATGCAACAACAATTAGAGGACGTCTAACTTGTTTTTGTAGGGTATGCTATGTGATGTGATATGGCCAAGAAGAATGTGATGAATGATATGTGATGTATGAGATTGATCATGTTCTTGTAATAGGAATCACGACTTGCATGTCGATGAGTATGACAACCGGCAGGAGCCATAGGAGTTGTCTTAATTTATTGTATGACCTGCGTGTCATTGAACAACGCCATGTAATTACTTTACTTTATTGCTAACCGGTAGCCATAGTAGTAGAAGTAATGGTTGGCGAGACAACTTCATGAAGACACGATGGTGGAGATCCTGATGATGGAGATCATGGTGTCATGCCGGTGACGATGATGATCATGGAGCCCCGAAGATGGAGATCAAAAGGAGCAAAATGATATTGGCCATATCATGTCACTATTTGATTGCATGTGATGTTTATCATGTTTATGCATCTTGTTTACTTAGAACGACGGTAGTAAACAAGATGATCCCTTACAAAAATTTCAAGAAGTGTTCTCCCCTAACTGTGCACCGTTGCTAAAGTTCGTCGCTTCTAAGCACCACGTGATGATCGGGTGTGATGGATTCTTACGTTCACATACAACGGGTGTAAGACAGATTTACACACGCGAAACACTTAGGGTTAACTTGACGAGCCTAGCATGTACAGACATGGCCTCGGAACACAAAGACCGAAAGGTCGAGCATGAGTCGTATAGTAGATACGATCAACATGAAGATGTTCACCGATGATGACTAGTCCGTCTCACGTGATGATCGGACACGGCCTAGTTGACTCGGATCATGTAATCACTTAGATGACTAGAGGGATGTCTATCTGAGTGGGAGTTCATAAGATGAACTTAATTATCCTGAACATAGTCAACAGATCTTTGCAAATTATGTCGTAAGCTCACGCTTTAGTTCCACTATTTAGATATGTTCCTAGAGAAAATATAGTTGAAAGTTGACAATAGCGATTATGCAGACAGTAGAAAGCTTATGTCCTTAATGCACCGCTCAGTGTGCTGAACCCCAAACGTCATTTGTGGATGTTGCGATAACTACGTGATAGTTCAGTTAAACGGTTTAGAGTTGAGGCACCAAAGACTTTTTCGAAACGTCGCGGAACATATGAGATGTTTCGAGGGCTGAAATTGAGATTTCAGGCTCGTGCCCACGTCAAGAGGTATGAGATCTCCGACGATTTTCTTAGCCTGCAAACTAAGGGAGAAAAGCTCAATCATTGAGCTTGTGCTCAGATTGTCTGAGTGCAACAATCACTTGAATCGAGTGGGAGTTGATCTTCCAGATGAGATAGTGATGTTTCTCCAAAGTCATTGCCACCAAGCTGCTAGAGCTTCGTGATGAGCTATAACATATCAGGGATAGATATGATGATCCTTGAGGTATTCGCGATGTTTGACACCGCGAAAGTAGAAATCAAGAAGGAGCATCAATTGTTGATGGTTGGTGAAACCACTAGTTTCAAGAAGGGCAAGGGCAAGAAGGGATACTTCATGAAATGACAAATCAGTTGCTGCTCTAGCGAAGAAACCCAAGGTTGAACCCAAACCCGAGACTAAGTGCTTCTGTAATAAGGGGAACAACCACTGGAGCGGAATTACCCTAGATACTTGGTAGATGAGAAGGCTGGCAAGGTCGATAGAAGTATATTGGATATACATTATGTTAATGTGTACTTTACTAGTACTCCTAGTAGCACCAGGGTATTATATACCGGTTCGGTTGCTAAGTGTTAGTAACTCGAAGTAAAAGCTACGGAATAAACGGAGACTAGCTAAAGGTGAGCTGACGATATGTGTTGGAAGTGCTTCCAAGGTTGATGTGATCAAGCATCGCACGCTCCCTCTACCATCGAGATTTGGTGTTTGCGTTGAGCATAGACATGATTGGATTATGTCTATCGCAATACGGTTATTCATTTAAGGAGAATAATGGTTACTCTATTTATTTGAATAATACCTTCAATGGTCTTGCACCTAAAGGAATGGTTTATTGAATCTCGATTGTAGTGATACACATTTTCATGCCAAAAAGATATAAGATAGTAATGATAGTACCACTTACTTGTGGCACTGCCATGTAAGTCATATTGGTGTAAAACGCATGAAGAAGCTCCATGTTGATGGATCTTTGGACTCACTCGTTTTGAAAAGTTTGAGACATGCGAACCATGTCTATTGGTGTATACGCATGAAGAAACTCCATGCAGATGGATCGTTTGGACTCACTTGATTTTGAATCACTTGAGATATGCAAATCATACCACATGGGCAAGATGACTAAAAAGCCTCGTTTTTCAGTAAAATGGAACAAGATAGCAACTTGTTGGAAGTAACACATTTTGATGTGTGCAGTCCAATGAGTGTTGAGGCATGCAGTGAATATCGTTATGTTCTTACTTCACAGATGATTCGAGTAGATGTAGAGTATATTTACTTGATGAAACACAAGTCTGAATTATTGAATGGTTCAAGTAATTTCAGAGTGAAGTTGAAGATCATCGTGACAAGAGGATGAAATGTCTATGATATGATCATAGAGATGAGTATCTGAGTTACAAGCTTTGGCACACAATTAAGACATTGTGGAAATTGTTTCACAATTAATACCACCTGGAACACCATAGTTTGATGGTGTGTCCGAACATCATAGTTGCACCCTATTGGATATGGTGCGTACCATGATGTCTCTTATCGAATTACCACTATCGTTTATGGGTTAGGCATTAGAGACAACCACATTCACTTTAAATAGGGCACCACGTAATTCCGTTGAGATGACACCGTATGAACTATGGTTTAGAGAAACCTAAGCTGTCATTTCTTAAAGGTTTGGGGCTGCGACGCTTATGCGAAAAAGTTTCAGGTTGATAAGCTCGAACCCAAAGCGGATAAAATACATCTTCATAGGACACCCAAAATAGTTGGGTATACCTCCTAATTCAGAACCGAAAGCAATAGGGATTGTTTCTTGAATCGGGTCCTTTCTCGAGGAAAAGTTTGTCTCGAAAAGTTGAGTGGGAGGATGGTGGAGACTTGATCAGGTTGTTGAACCGTCACTTCAACAAGTGTGTAGCAGGGCACAGGAAGTTGTTCCTGTGGCACCTACACCAATTGAAGTAGAAGCTTATGATAGTGATCATGAAACTTCGGATCAAGTCACTACCGTACCTCGTAGGGTGACAAGGATGCGTACTACTTCAGAGTGGTACAGTAATCCTGTCTTGAAGGTCATGTTGCTAGACAACAATGAACCTACGAGCTATGGAGAAGCAATGGTGGGCCCAAATTCCGACAAATGGTTAGAAGCTATGAAATCCGAGATAGGATCCATGTATCAGAACAAAGCATGGACTTTGGTGGACTTTCCCGATGATCGGCAAGCCATTGATATAAATGGATCTTTAAGAAGAAGACGGACGTGGACGGTAATGTCACCGTCTATGAAGCTCGACTTGTGGCGAAGAGTTTTTCACAAGTTCAAGGAGTTGACTACGATGAGATTTTCTCATCCGTAGCGATGCTTAAGTCCGTCGGAATCATGTTAGCATTAGCTGCATTTATGAAATCTAGCAGATGGATGTCAAAACGAGTTTCCTTACCAGTTATCGTAAGGAAAGGTTGTATGTGATACAATCAGAAAGTTTTGTCGATCCTAAGGATGCTAAAAGGTATGCTAGCTCCAGCGATCCTTCCATGGACTGGAGTAAGCATCTCGGAGTTGGAATATGCACTTTGATAAGATGATCAAAGATTTTGGTTTATACAAAGTTTATGAGAAACTTGTATTTCCAAAGAAGTGAGTGGGAGCACTATAGAATTTCTGATAAGTATATGTTGTAAACATATTGTTGATCAGAAATGATGTAGAATTTCTGGAAAGCACATAGGGTTATTTGAAAGGTGTTTTTCAATAGAAAACCTGGAATAAGCTGCTTGAACATTGAGCATCGAGATCTATGAGGATAGATAAAAAATGCTTAATAGTACTTTCAAATGAGCACGTACCTTGACATCATCTTGAAGGTGTTCAAGATGGATCAGTCAAAGAAGGAGTTCTTGCCTGAGTTGTAAGGTATGAAGTTAAGACTTAAAGCTCGACCACTGCAGAATAGAGAGAAAAAAAGGACGAAGGTCGTCCCCTATGCTTCAGACGTAGGCTCTTTAGTATGCTATGCTGTGTACCGCACCGGAAGTGTGCCTTGCCATGAGTCAGTCAAGGGGTACAAGAATGATCCAGGAATGGATCATTGGACAGCGGTCAAAATTGTCCTTGGACTAAATAAGGACATGTTTCTCGATTATGGAGGTGATAAAGAGTTCGGCGTAAAGGGTTACGTCGATGCAAGCTTTAACACCTATCTGAGTGACTCTGAGTAGCAAACCGGATACGTATAGTGGAGCGACCATTTGGAATAGCTCCAAGTGGAGCGTGGAAGCAACATTTACAATATGACCTAGAGATTTGCGAAGTACATACGGATCTGAATGTTGCAGACCCGTTGACTAAAACCTCTCTTGCAAGCAAAACATGATCAAACCCCAGAACTCATTGAGTCTTAATCACATGATGATGTGAACTAGTTTAGTGACACTAGTAAACTCTTTGGATGTTGGTCACATGGCGATGTGACCTGTGAGTGTTAATCACATGGCGATGTGAACTAGATTATTGACTCTAGTGCAAGTGGGAGACTGTTGGAAATATGCCCTAGAGGCAATAATAAAAGTATTATTATATTTCCTTGTTCATGATAATTGTCTTTTATTCATGCTATAACTGTATTATTCGGAAATCGTAATACACGTGTGAATACATAGACCACAATATGTCCCTAGTGAGCCTCTAGTTGACTAGCTCGTTGTGATCAACAGATAGTCATGGTTTCCTGGCTATGGACATTGGATGTCGTTGATAACGGGATCACATCATTAGGAGAATGATGTGATGGACAAGACCCAATCCTAAGCATAGCACAAAGATCATGTAATTCATTTGCTAGAGCTTTTCCAATGTCAAGTATCTCTTCCTTAGACCATGAGATCGTGTAACTCCCGGATACCGTAGGAGTGCTTTGGGTGTATCAAACGTCACAACGTAACTGGGTGACTATAAAGGTGCACTACAGGTATCTCCGAAAGTGTCTGTTTGGTTGACACGGATCGAGACTGGGATTTGTCACTCCGTGTAAACGGAGAGGTATCTCTGGGCCCACTCGGTAGGACATCATCATAATGTGCACAATGTGACAAAGGGGTTGATCACGGGATGATGTGTTACGGAACGAGTAAAGAGACTTGCCGGTAACGAGATTGAACAAGGTATCGGTATACCGACGATCAAATCTCGGGCAAGTACAATACCGTTGGACAAAGGGAATTGCATACGGGATCGATTGAGTCCTTGACATCGTGGTTCATCCGATGAGATCATCGTGGAACATGTGGGAGCCAACATGGGTATCCAGATCCCGCTGTTGGTTATTGACCGGAGAACGTCTCGGTCATGTCTACATGTCTCCCGAACCCGTAGGGTCTACACACTTAAGGTTCGATGACGCTAGGGTTATAAAGGAAGTTTGTATGTGGTTATCGAATGTTGTTCGGAGTCTCGGATGAGATCCCGGACGTCACGAGGAGTTCCGGAATGGTCCGGAGGTAAAGATTTATATATGGGAAGTCCTGTTTTGGTCACCGGAAAAGTTTCGGGTTTTTCCGGTAACGTACGGGGACCACCGGGAGGGTCCCGGGGGTCCACCAAGTGGGGCCACCAACCCTGGAGGGCTGCATGGGCCAAGTGTGGGAGGGGACCAGCCCCAGGTGGGCTGGTGCGCCCCCCCCCCCCCCCCCACAGGGCCCAAGGCGCAGGAAGTGGGGAAGGGGGGCAAACCCTAGGGCAGATGGGCCCTAAGGCCCACCCTAGGTGCGCCTCCCCCCTCTCCCCTTCTGGCCGCCACCCAGATGGGATCTGGGGGCTGCCTCAACCCCTGGGGAGGGAACCCTAGAGGGGGCGCAGCCCCCTCCCCTCCCCCTATAAATACTTGAGGTCTGGGGGCTGCCCAACACACAAGAATCTCTCCCTCTTGGTGCAGCCCTACCTATCTTACTCCTCCTCTCTCGCAGTGCTTGGCGAAGCCCTGCAGGATTGCCACACTCCTCCACCACCACCACGCCATTGTGCTGCTGCTGGACGGAGTCTTCCTCTACCTCTCCCTCTCTCCTTGCTGGATCAAGGCATGGGAGACGTCACCGGGTTGTACGTGTGTTGAACGCGGAGGTGCCGTCCGTTCGACACTGGGATCTCCGGTGATTTGGATCACGACGAGTACGACTCCTTCAACCCCGTTCTCTTGAACGCTTCCGCTTAGCGATCTACAAGGGTATGTAGATGCACTCTCCTTTCCCTCGTTGCTGGTTTCTCCATAGATAGATCTTGGTGCCACGTAGGAAAATTTTGAATTTCTGCTACGTTCCCAACAACCGTATCTTTTTTGCTGCTGCTACAATGGTTACTGTTGGAAATGGGTGCACAACAAGATTCTGGAACTCGCCATGGTTAAACGGTTTGTGCCCTCGCGACTTAGCACCAAGCATCTTTGCCATTTCACGCAAAAAGAATTCCTCCGTCCAGCAAGCCCTTGCCAACAACAACTGGATTTCGCTCATTGACACCTCCAATGGCTTGTCGCTCGCTCATGTTCAGCAGTTTGCTAACCTTTGGGAGAAGATTTCCAAGACTTCTTTGACTGATGACATAGAAGATTCCATCGTTTGGAAGTTCATCAAGGATGGGATGTACTCTACTTCCTCAGCCTACAGGGCTCAGTTCGAGGGACTCACTTCGTCGGATCTTGTTCACTCGGTGTCAAAGGTTTGGGCCCCTCCCCCCACGGTGCAAGTTCTTTGCGTGGCTTGTCCTTCAAAATAGGATTTGGACAACGGATTGACTGATACGTCGCGGCTGGCCAAACTGTGGTCTCTGTCGTCTTTGTAAGCAATGCCAAGAGTCGGCTGCCCATCTCCTTTTCCAATGCCGCTACACCACCCGCATTTGGAATCATATTCTTCCATGGCTTGAAATGCATCACATCTCTACGGCAGCTTAGCAAACATTGACTTCGGTGAGAGCATAGTGGAACAGCAACCTTCAGATTCGCCTTGGATCCCCTAAAGCGCTCGCCTCCCTGATGATGCTTATCTCATGGGAGATATGGACGGAGCGTAATGCCAGGGTCTTCAGTAACACGGCCATCCCTTCCATGGTTCTTATCAGTAAGATCAAAGCGGAGGTGTCTCTTTGGGCGATGGCTGGTGCGAAGCACATGAGTATTGTAATGCCGCGAGAGTAGACCCCTTATTGTTTTTTCTTTTAGCCGCTTTGTGGCATTTGTTTGAAACTTCCTTCTTAATCAATGAAATGGCAAATCTTTTGGCTTGTTTCAAACAAAAAAAAACTACATGCTTCCTCCGTTTCATAATGCAGTGCATACAGATTTTCTGGAAAGACAAACCTTGCAAACTTTCATCATGTTTATAGAGAAAACTATTTATATCTACAATGCCAAATATATACAATATGAAAATACGTCTTGTGATGTATCTAATGGTATGTATTTTATATTCCAGATGTATATGTTTTTCTCTACAGAAGTTTGACTTTCCAAAAAATCTGTAAGCACTATATTGTGGATCGGAGGGAGCAGTAGGTGCTGTGTGTCAGCATGCATGCATACCGCCTTAAGCTAAGCTCAAACAACAAGGGTGATCAAGCTCAGTGTTTAATTATTTATTATGGATCAATTATTGGAGCCAACAATTACAGTATCATCATATTATGTAGTAAATCGGCCGAATATTTCCGCATATATCTTTCCCCCCTATACATATCAAGCATAGCAACCAGTTTTCTTCACCATAGTTACAGCTTACAGCTAATTAATCAACTTCAATTGCTGGTAGAAAAGAGCAGCATTATATTATAAGTAGATGCGGTGGTTTTCTTCTCTTCACAGCCTCGAGTGGTCCTGGTACTGCTCCATGAACGAGTCGTTGAACTTCTTGAAGCTCGACATGATCGCCGGCATGTCCTCCTCCGCAGGCAGGATCGTCGTCCTCAGATGGAACACCCTGCAATTGTTCCATGTCACAAAGTGCAATCTTATTACTGAGGAAGGACAAACGGTCATCGGTTTCCGCAACAGCAGATATGATGATGATGATGATGAGGAGGAGTAAGGAGGATTGGTTTCCTACAATGGTTCAACCAAGATGGGAATGGGCCGACGTCACCCATTTTGGCACTGGCCTGGCCCAAACTTTCAAGTCCAATGGGTCTGCTAGGTCGGCTTCGTGTGGACACGGCCAGCGGAGCTGATCACCATCGCCCATCAGGATGAGTGGGTCGGCCCAGATTTGGTTGCCCGGGGTTGTAGTGTGCCATTATGATAGTACATTACCTTTGCAAGGGTTGCTAGGCTTGTGCTTATAGGAAAGTTTCAAACTATTGACCCAAGATTGCTTTTGTTGCAGAGTTGCAAATATGCTAAGTTGTGGTGCTAACATGTTCATGGTAGTAATAGAAACCAAGTCCAGGCTGGAGTGGGCCGGCCCATTTCCGGTTCATGATTAGCATAAGCCCAAAGTGCAGTGACAGTTTCCATGTGTATGACAACACTAATGATAGTTCTTAAAAAAAAAGAGACAACATTGACGATGGGCCACTGTTCTCATATGCTTTATCATGCTTCACTTCTAGCTAGGATCTCTTACACCTTGTAACTAAAAAAATCATAAAAACAGTAACTGATGATATCAGAAAAGCACTTACCCTTCTTTCTGACCAAAACCTGAGCCTGGAACAGTGGATATTCCAGTGGCTTCCAGAAGCTTGAGGCAGTAGTAAACATCGGGCGCTTTGCCAGCGCTTTTTGCTACATCCATAGCTCTTTGCGGCAGGCGTATTTGCGGGAAAGAATACATAGCTCCTGCAAAAGTATAATAGCATAGAACATCAGAGAGAAGCTTCTTTACCATTGAAAAATATGCATTGCGGCGTATTTGCAGGAAAGAATACATAGCTCCTGCTACAGATAATAGCCAGACAAAACTATGCAGTTTAGAGCTTTTATGTTACCTTCTGTGAAATTGCAGACAACATTTCGGCAACTATTGAAACCGTCTGTCATTATTTGTGCCCTCCTCCTCAAAGATTCAAGGATAGACTTACTGCAACGTCGATTTGAAGCATGTTAGTACCAGCTAACACGCTAACTTTCTTTCATATGGAAAGCGAGGCATATATAAAGAAATGTGCAGGACGGTGTTTTTTTAACCTTTCAGCAGAATACTTCAGGTACGAGATGTCTCCAGGTTTAGGAGGGTTCACCATAAGTCCCATCTGTAAATTAAAGAATCAGAACCATTGTATAACTTCTTAAAATAAAGCAAGATAACTGCAAACAAATTAGTATGCTGCTGATCACACCACAGAATACAACAGGGAAAATGAGATTCTGTTTTTCAAGAATTTCAATAGTAGTTCATGGATTGCCTCCTCCCACCCCCACCCCACCCAACCCAAAAAAAAACAGAATCATAAAATTTTGTTTCACTTACGAAGATCTGCCCAGGAACATTTGGACTCAGCGCGATTGATGCAACCTTGTAAATCTCGTCGACAGTCTGTCAGAACAAATCAGAAGAACAATTTGATTAAGAGAAGTATATATGTGCTACCATCCAAACTTCAGTGTAAACATTTGCACATTGGAATAAATTGCATCCTTATTTATGTGACTTGTCTTATTTAGACGTTCAATCTCAACTTTCAAAGCTTTGAGATTGGACACAGCTAGCAGCTGTAAATAACATGACTGGTGACATACATATAACTCCCAACCTGCATTGTTCATTACCCAACAGTTTTTGGGGTACCCACAAAGTGCACTCCATTAATAAGAATATCTTGGTGCGGCAAATGTAATTGAAACAACCTAGCTAGCACAGGATGGATGTAGTGGATCATATTGCACACTAGTATATACACAACTGTACTGCAAAGTGCTAACGAAAGAACAACAGCAAGGTTAGGAAATTCTGATGTAGATTTGTATTTTTTTTGTGCAATAGGACATGAATTATGTAACATCTTATCTATATATGTATTTTGTTTTTCTATATATCTGTATTCTTCATACATATTAGTAAGTAACTTGTTCATAATCTATAAGATAATCATAAATTCTGTAGTGGCATGTTACCTTGGGAGGTATGTTTGTCATTTCAAAGTACCCACCACGTTGTCCACACTCTCCCCAATATCCTTTGGACACAGTATGGAAAGAAATCAGCTGAACTTCCCTGCTTACTGGAGGACCCATGTCAAACATAACCTAGAACATGTTGAGAAAGGCCATTGTGGTCAGCACAGTTGATATTTGAGAAAAAAAAAATCCGATTATCTTTCAGTGTAACACAGCATGAGCCTAATCTCTTGTAGTAGTTTCTCGGCGTGCAGAAGCAAGTACTTGTCAATATGTGTTACTTAAGGGCAACTTAGAGTGCTCACTAGATTATAGACTTGTCACATGAAAACTATAAGCTTGAGTGAAGCTGTAACCATCGGTACCTTTCTTGCACTTATAAACGGACGTTCATCTTGATAAACATTCTGTTGATAAACTTCATCTGCAAGCAGAACCAAGTTTTCCTGATAGCAGAAGTTCAAAAGTTCCCTAATATTTGCTTCACTTAGGCATTGGCCAGTAGGGTTTCCTGGGTTTATTATCACCATTGCTCGAACCTAGATTGGAGGGGAAAAAATATGATCAGAGCTAAATACAACTAGTATACATTAAGGATAACAATTTTATATAAGTAGCATGACTACAACGATATAGAAAGAAGAAGAAAATCATGAACTATGAGAAGGTGAAACAAATTACACTGTCAACGCAAAACATCAAAGAAACAATTTTACAAGTGTTTCTTTCATCAAGCTAACTATTAGACTACTAATATTTCTTCACAAGAGTAGTAGTGGTTTTAGTGTAGAAAATGAAGATAGGCAAGGGTCTGATTGCAGAGAAGACAAGCATAGCATTCTAGTTAGATAAAGAATAATATGTAATACCCTAACAGGATGAAATATACTCCTAAATTATCAGTAAAACGCTTACAGTGATTCCTTTTGACCGTGCTTCTGCAACTGATTGCCGGGTACTGACAAGATCAAGTCCCCAGTTAGCCTCTTCTTCCAAATAATACGGGACAAGAGAACCACCAAAGAGGGAAATAGCAGCAGAATAAAGCGGGTATTGTGGAACAGGGACCAAAATCTGCCAAGAATGATACATGCATCTCAACCACATTGGGTTTACACTTAGTCTTAAGTAAGATTTTGGGGAAAGATACGGCTTTCAAGGATAACCATACCCCGTCCCTCTCGTTTCTGATAATGGCGTTGAGCATTTGCATCACACCTTTGCTGGCACCATCTGTGAGGTAAATAAGCTCTGGATCACTGCAGTAAGTAGACCATAGAATACCAGTGTGAGGAGGGAGGAAGGATGACCAGAAAAACAGAGATGTGCAAGTAGATAGGATATTTTCATCGGCGCTCTTGTTTCAGTCTACCTTGGATACCCATCACGCCTCTGAATGAACTCGGCAACTTCCTGCCTAACCCCAGGGATACCTCGGGAGTCACTGTAAGCACCTGATGAGATAGATTACAAGTTGTGTCAGTCAAACACACACACACACGCGCGCATATGGAGTATATACGCAAGACTACAGAAACAATGGAACATAGTACTATAATACATGAGTGAGTAGATAAAAGTGGATAGTTATTTGTTATGTGAAGAAAGTAAAAATCTTCAGCTCTGCTTTGTTATCCACTTCACTTCCACTTGCATGCATATATATGGAGTAAAAAAAAAGGCACAAGTGTGAGTGCCTGAAGAAAACGTAGAAACATCCTGGATTAGGAGTAATATATAGTAGAAAAGAAGGGATGGATTTTGGGCGGATGAGAATATTTTACCTAAACCGCCGGGCGCGAGGGAGAGGTAGTGCTTGGCCCTTGCGATGGCATCGGCGGGGAAGATGAGACCGACGTTGGGATCATCCAGGAGGAAGGGAGCCTGGCAGAGCGCCACCACCTGCGCACCGAAAGGACAAGTAAGCACACCCACCAACCTCCAATCAATCCTGTTTCCTAGGTTGGTGAAGAGAAGAAGAGGATAGGAACCTGGCGGGGGAAGGTGAGTGGCTTCTGGCCGAGGGCGTGCGGGTTGCCGACGTTGGTGAAGATGATCCTCTTGCCCTCCTTCTGGAGCTCGGAGGCGCGGAGGTAGAGCTCCCCACGCACGGCGTACTGCACCTTCTTGACGTTCTCGTTGAGCTCCTCGTAGTCCAGGGCCTTCCTCCCCATCATCTTCTCGTCTTCTCCGGATGGAGGCAGATCCCTCGTGCGCCGCCGCGGAGGGGAAAGGTGGGTGTGGGGGGTGATGTGGAGAAGAAGGGAACCAAGAAACAGGGGAGCAGGTGGGAATTTGTAGTGTAATGGCAGGGGCAGAGGGCAGGGAGATTCCTTGTCGCGTTGCTGGGCGTGCGCAGTGCAGATTAATCAAGCGCGGATAATGTGGAGGAGACGAGACGGCATCCGCTCAATTTTCTTGCGCACGAGAATGAGATTTGCGCCCCGAAATTGAGTGGGGAAAAGACTAGGAACTCGGGCTGGAGATAAGAGCAGGAATGGCCACAGGTTGGGTTATCACCTCGCCTGCGGTGGACAAGGAACAAGCTCCTCTTGCCTGCCTGCCTGCCTGCCTGCCCCTTGGCACCTGGAGAGGAGCGCAATAATGCAGCAGCAGCAACAATTCTCTTCCTTGTCTCCATCTATCTATCTATCCATCTTCACACGCGTAACTGGCTCTGCTTTGTTCTCCATAGGATAGGAAAGATGCAAAATGATGCTAGTAAGTTATTTCAGCTTCACAAAAACAAGACTGAAACAGGGTAGTGTTGAGCATGTCCTAGCACCAGCAGCAAATTCAGGCCAGAATTAGTAGCATCTCATATTGCATTGCAGCAACACTAGGAACACAAATTACCCCATTTGTTTTCCTCTTTGTATCTGCATCCACTGGAAATTCACAACCAACTAGGGATGGATCATGGTGCTTGCTGAGCTGATGTGGTACTCGTTTTTTTGTGTGTGTTTATATATGCATCTGTTACAAGTTCAGAACTAGGGATAGCTAATCTATGCTAGTATCATTTTTCTTTTCAGGTTATATATAGTACTCGACAATATGGGTGAAACAAACAGGTTACTGTCCCCTTTGTCTTGTGTTCACTTCATTCATGCGGGTGTTCCATTACGTTGTCCCAAGCTGCTCTTAGGGCATTTCTAACCAATCCCCCTAAAATAGTGGAGTATCCCGTTGAGTAAACCTCCAATCGTGGTGGGTGCACCATGATGTGGGCGGTTGGTGGTGGCTCGGACAAGGATGCCGGGATGGCGGCCCCGGAAGGCGTCCACATGGTTGGCTCTCCGGCGGGCACCATGGTGGCGGTGATGGCCTTCCCTCTTGGCTGTGTGGGCGGTGAGAGGTGGAGCAGCAGGTGGCTCAGGCACGTTTTCTGTCCCTGACAGTGGCGTCGCCCCGATATGGATTTGGTGTACTGAGCTCATCGCGCTTGCCCTGGAGACCTCGTGGTGGCATGTGGGAGATGCCGAGCGAAAGCTCCGCGCTTGTCGTGGCGCCGTTATCTTCCTGAAGACGTCGTCGTGGCGCCTCCTTCCGTGTCCGGGTTCTGGGTGAAAACCTATGTCTGTTGTGGACTCGGCAGTGGCAACGCTTAGCGATGTTCTCCCTCTTGGGGGTGTTGTCAGGGAGCTTAGGTGTTATAGGGCTTTGCGTGGTGTTGTACTCAGTTCTTCCTGTTCTCTCTTTCGATAGCGTAGTCGCGTGCATCCTGCGTGATCCGTTTATCTTGGGATCGGCATTTTTTGAGGGCTACCCCATCTCCTTGTATCGTTCAGATGTGTACTTTGTTCGGTTATTGCTTTATATATAAAGCGGGACGAAAGCCTGTTTCGAGAGTGTTTTGAGAGTTTGCTGCGGCGAGTGGCTTTGCTCACCCGCCACTGTTGTTATAGGTAGCAGTGGCGGGCAGAACGAAATCCCTACCACGGCTAAAAGCCTGCAACTGATTATATTTTTATACAGATACTAGCTGTGGCGAGCATCCCGCCGCCCCAAAATTAGCAGTGGCAGGTCATATGGCGCGCCCGTCGCAGGTGATGAGCACTATCTGCATGCGCGCCCCCTCCCACTCCCCTACCCACTCTCACTCTCCCACATCTCGCTCTCGTCGCCCGCCTCCCCCTCCACCACGACGCTGCCCATGTCGATGTCGTTGTCCACTGCCACTGTCGTCCTCGCCCTCGATCCGCCGTCCCCGTTGCCCTCGTCCTCGATCCGCCGCCTCGTTGCCCTCCACTCCGGCAGGTATAAGGTCGCCATCCCCGCCTCTCTTTCCGGCCGTCCTCGTCACCACCTGCGGCCACGGCCACCACGCACACAGACATCCGCGGCAGCAGCCACGTTCGACTAGGGTTAGGGTTAGGGGTTTGATAGTTGTAGTTTTACTTTTTAGTTTCCAGGTATAGTTGTAGTCTCTACTCCCTCCGTTCCTAAATATTTGTCTTTTTAGAGATTTCAAATGGACTACCATATACAGATGTATATAGACATATTTTAGTGTAGATTCACTCATTTTGCTCCGTATGTAGTCACTTGTTAAAATCCTTAGAAAGACAAATATTTAGGAATGGAGGGAGTAGCTAGTTTTAGTTTGATAGTTGTAGTTTGTAATTGTATAGTTTTTAATGCACACATTGAAACAAATTGTAGTTGTAATTTATAGTTGTAATTTGATATTTTTAGTTGTAGTTTACAATTGTAGTCTATAGTTGTAGCAATCAAAACTAGCCGTATATATGAACTCAACAGCCTTATAGTTGTAGTTTATAGAGAAAGGCGTTTTGGCTCCATGGAGGCCTTTATTTTTGAAAAATTCAAATTCAAACTTTTATGGTTCAAAGAATTGTGAAAAAAATATGCGTGTATGTAAGGATGTAACTCACATATGTGTAAAAATTCATGATGAAATAACTTGAGTTACCTAGGAGGATGAATAGTATCATGTGTTAAACAGCCCCATATTTGTCTTTTTTGCACAACCCTCATTCCAATGTATTTTGAACTAAAAATTTACACACATGTGTGTTATGCCTTCATGTATATCCGTATTTTTTAAAAAAAAATTGAAACTTAAAAATATGAATTTCAATGAAATTTCAAATTTGATTTTGGAGGCCTCGTTGGAGACCAAGCTCCAAAAGGGATTTCGGTAGTTTATAGCTCTTTACAGGGATACATACTATAAGCGCTAAAGTTTTGGTGAAGCGTTGATTTATTTCCGTTTCGTCAAATTTCTAGCACTTAATTTGTCCATTTTTATGAAGAGGCCATGCTAAATTTCTTTGTTTATTTTTATTCATATTGTGCTGTAGTAGATGTCTTCATTTCTTTACAGGGATTTATACTATAAGCGCTAAAGTTTTGGCGAGATGTTGATTTATTTCCGTTTCGCAAAATTTCTAGCTCTTAACGTGTCCATTTTTATGCAGAAGTCATGCCAATTTTTTTTGTTTTGTTTTTAATTCATATTGTGCCGTCGAAGATTTCTTCGGTTCTTTCGCCAATTTTATTTATCTGCATGTTTTAGATCATTTTTTTCGAAATGGCGGACAACGACATGTACCGTGGTGTTTTCTAAAGGCCCTGGGAAAGGGGGTGCCCAAATCAAAACCACGTCACTAGCAAGAAACAATGGCTCGACACGTTCGACTTAGCCGAGGACGCGGAGCGCGCTTACAATGCCATGGCGCTTGAGTACTAGGGAGAAGGGCCCAGCTCAACTTTCCTTAGGATGCGTGGCGCGCAAGTGAGATAGCGCCTCCTAACATGAGAATTGTCTGCAAGGCCGACGAGAAGGAGCACCTGAAGGCCGAGGTGCTCATTAGGGCCCATGAATGTCAGAGCACCGATCCCTTGGTAGAACGGTATCTTCGGAGGATCCACATCTTTACGCCATTAATGAGGCCTTGCTGATGACCGCACGCAACCAGAAAGATGCCGAGGATGACCCGATAGATTGGGATAATCACGCCGAGCAGTCCGACGAGGATGACGATGACAACTTCGGCTCTGATGTTGACTTAGATTAGGAGTTGATCTCTCCATCGTTCCTAGTCATATAACTCCATGCTTCAGATGTTTGAACCTTTAATGTAGTACTTATGATGATGATAATGAGAGCCGGGATGATGATGATGCTAGCGAGGATGATGATAGCCAGGCGCATGAGGATGAGGAAGCTGATGAGGGTACCGGAGATGATGACGATGATGATCCATACAATTATGCAATTTTCTCTCAAAGAATGAAAGAGCTTAATGAGGATGCCAATCTCATTGCGATCCTACCATTAAGTGTGCACTACTTAGAGAGGCCATTTGTGCACCGCTTTACCAAGACCAATATCGTAAAACACACCATGGTATGTTTGTATCTTTCCTTTTTTTTCATAACACTATATGGTAAGATGTCTAACATTGTGTGCTCTATTTTGCTTTAATCACGGGGATCATAGAAATTACCTATGAAGATGATTTCTGTTGAGGACATCCTTGCTGCCGGCATGGCTGGAGTATGCCTTGGAGCAACAGGTCCTGCCACCAGCGTCCGATACAAGACGGACACAGACGACCGCATATTGTTCTATGAGGTCGGCCGGCGGGAATTCTTGAAGGAAAAGAGACGACGACTAATGGTTAACACAACAGTGGTCATCACGATAAGGAACAATATGAACAACAACTTCGAGATGATGGTTGCTGTAGATCTTATTTAGAAATAAGGTCCAGTCAAATATTTCCAAGCTGATGAACTCTTAATTACTTAGTTAAGATACATGTGATACTTTGATGTTGGTTTGTTAACTGGAACCAATTTCAAGTGTTAGTAGTTGTTATGAAGAGTACTAATTACCTAATGAACTTGCATGCCTAAGCCTACAATGAGCGTTTTATTTGAATGTAGTATTGAATTTCTTATATTGGATTTATGCAAAACGCAGCATGGCTGCAAATTTTTTAATTCGCATGAATAAGCCTACAGTGGCGGGCGCTCTAGTACGCCCGCCATTGCAACATGAATAAATAGTGGCGGGCTAGCACTGCCCGCCACTGAGGAAACCCAATCAGTGGTGGGCCAGTAAGCATCGCCCGCCTCTGCAGGCCTCTACCGGTGGCGGGCGGGAGCCCGCCACTGATGCGGTTATAGCAGTGGCGGGCGCCCCTGACAGCCTGGTCCGTTGCCGCTAGGCATTCCTGCAGTATCGCTCTTCGCCGCCTTGCACCTCATCATCGGAGATGACGATGACCTCCTCGCCATTGTCGGCTAATATCGCCTGCTCCGCCTTCACGAGCTTCGGGTGCTGGCAGCAGAGGTCCTCCATGTACGCCTCGGCGGCGGCCTCCCCCTCGAGGCGCTCCCTCGCCTCTCAGTCCTCCTGAGACATCACCGCGATCACCACACCCGGCTTCAACGGGACGAGATGGACCCGCCCCGTCCCCATCAGGAAGTTTAGCCTCACATCGCTCCATGGAACCAGACTTGCCACCCGTCATACTCCATTGCCACGAGCTTCCCCCGTGTGGAACGACCCAACCCACTTCCTCTTGTGGGTCTCCCTGTCGGTGATCTCTGTGACCCATGTCCCCAACGCGCGCTGCCGGATGCCGAGGTAGGTCCTCTACGGTAGCCGTGGCGGAGGGAGTTCAGGGTAGTCGGCGAATCGGGTGGGGGCAGGTGGATCGGGCGAGCGGCAGCGGCTCGAGGATGTGCCGCTAGACACGACCGGTGGGACTGGCGGCGCGGATTCGCGCCGAGGATCGGCGGCAGGGACATCCGTCCACTGCGTCCGGCCATTGGGAGGTGAGGCCGTGAGGGGGCGGCGGGAAGAGCGGGGGATGCGCTGGCGGCGGAGCGAGGGGGAGAAGAGGAGGCAGAGGAGGGGAAGAGAGGGAGAGATTTTTTACTCGGTCGCCGAGCGGTGGAGTAAAATGTAAATATAGGGAGATTTGCGGCGGCGAGTAAACTCTTTACTCCACCATGGTCTATTGGAGATCAGTTGATTTTACTGATCTAATCCGTTATTGGGATGAGAAATGCCTTTACAAACAATGTCCTGGACTGTCACCGTTTAGAAATCCATTTTCTTTTCTAACTACACACGGCACAGCGGGGCGGGGTGTAATAGGATAAGTTTGCTGGTTACCGTAGAGAATGATTTGGTGCATCGATAATTGATTGATCATGCACTAGGTACATATATATAGGTACAAAGGGTGCGACCGGTATCTTGTCTCCTAAGATACACGTACATACAGAGGGAGACAGACACTACAGGTACTGCATACAAAACCCAGACCTACGTACATGTACACATGTTCAACACCCCCCGCAGTCGAAGCGTCACCGATGACGCAGAGACTGGACCGAAAGCCCTTGAAGGTCGAGGTGGGTAGTCCCTTCGTCATGACATCGGCGAACTGCTGATCGGTGGGCACATGTAGAACACGAACACGACCAAGTGCGACGTGCTCCCTGACGAAGTGGATGTCGAGCTCAATATGCTTCGTCCGTTGGTGATGGATAGGGTTGGCAGCAAGGTACACCGCAGAGATGTTATCACAGTAGACGAGCGTCGCCTTGGTAACCTCACATAGCAACTCCTGAAGTAGCTGTCGTAGCCAAGAGCACTCCGCGACGACGTTGCCCATGGCCCGATACTCAGCCTCGGCGCTCGATCGTGAGATCATGGGTTGTCGTTTAGACGACCACGAAATCAGAGAGGGCCCGAGGTAGACGCAGTAGCCGGAAGTGGAGCGTCGAGTGTCGGGACACCCAACCCAGTTGGCGTCGGAGTAGGCGACAAGGCTCGTGTCAGGTGATGCCGTCAGGGTGAGACCCATGGCTGTGGTGCCACGTATGTACCGAAGTATACGTTTCATGAGAACCCAATGGGTGTCATGAGGAGCATGCATGTGAAGGTACACCTGCTGGACAGCGTACTGAATGTCCGGACGCGTCAGTGTTAGGTACTGAAGCGCACCGACGATGGAGCGATAGAAGGGAGCGTCGGACGCCAGAGCGGTGGCGCCCGAGTCCATGTACCAGTCACCACCGCCACCATAGGAGCTCAGTGACGGGGCGGAGTGCAGAGCAGCGAGCAGGGCCGGGTCCCATGTCGGCGACACCTGAGGAGGGTAAAACCCTCCGTAGGCCGGCGCGGGAGCTGCACCGAAGGCCGACGCGGCCCCGTAGGCGGGCGCAGGCGGGGGGGGGGGGGGGGGGGGGGGAGGGAGGGGGAGGGCGGCACCGTAGCCGATGTAGGGAGCGATGTTTTGCGCGGCGAAGAGAGCCTGGTGGCCCGCCGGGCGAGGCCCAAGGATGCCCGGAGCTGGAGCCCGAGGGACCGGCATCGGGTACGCGTGGACGACGCCGGTCCACGAGTTGGTGCCGTACGTCCATGGAGGAGTCACCTGCTGCTGCTGCTGATGAGCCCCCCCCCCCCCCCCCCCCCCCCCCCGACGCCTATTGATGCTTGCGGCCGCCCCCGCGGCGGTTGCCTCGGCGTTCGCCACCCGGCTGCTAGGGGGCAGTGGGAGGCGCGGGCGGGAGGGGGAAGTACCCCGGAGGCGGGGGGGGGGGGGGGGGGGGGGCTGCTGGCGCGACGCGGGTGGGGCGGCCGGTGGAGGGGCGCCACGTGAGGTGCCGGCGGAGAGGGCGTGATGCTGCACACGCTTCTTGACCCCCTTCATCCGGCGCTCCTCCAACCGCAAGTACGCCACAAACTTGGGGAAGGAGAGCTCCGACATCAAGGTGAGGTTGGAGGCGGCGTTGCCGAAGTCCTCGTTGAGACCGGCGGTGAGCGTGCTGAGGAGGAGGTCGTCATCCACCTGGGCTCCAATGTCGCGGAGCTCATCCGCCAACGTCTTCAGGCGGCGGCTGTAGTCATCAATGGACTGGTCATCCCGATGACAGTCAAAAATTTCCTGCTACAAAAAAACGCGGCGCTGAAGCTTGTTGTCGGTGCAGAGGCCGTTCAACTTGACCCACGTGGCGCGGGCGTCGTCGCCGGCGCTCACGATCGTGTGAAACAAGTCCTTGGAGATGGTGGTGAAGAACCACCGGATGATCGTGGCGTCGATCGCGGTCCACTCGGCGTCGGCCGCCATGGCGCGGGAGTCAGCGGTGCCGTCCACATGATCCACGAGGTTGTTCTCGCGGAAGAGCAACGAGAAGTACGTCTTCCACGCGAAGTACATGGAGTTGGAGGCGTCGAGGACCATGGGACGCGTGCGTGGACGTTGATGTCGCGGATCTCAGCAAGGTCGACGGCGAATGGGTTGGAGTAGGTGGAGGCGTTGGACGACATGGCTGCGAGGGCGTGGGCAAGGAGGCGACGCGACTGTGGAGGAGCGGCGCGGCGGCAGGAGGTGGGCGGCACGGCGGTAGGGTGGCGCGGCGGGGAGGAGAGGGCGCGTGGGGAGGGGGGTGGCGGCGGCGGCCCGAGGCGGCGGCTAGGGTTTGCGGAAACGGTAGGACCGACTTGCGATAGATACCATGTAGAGAATGATTTGGTGCATCGATAATTGATTGATCGTGCACTAGGCACATATATATAGGTACAGGGGTGCGACCGGTATCTTGTCTCCTAAGATACACGCACATATAGAGGGAGACAGACACTACATGTACTGCATACAAAACCCAGACCTACGTACATGTACACGTGTTCAACAGTTACAATCCGACATCTGCAACGGGCGGACGGATGGATGGATCGAGATATACTGTACTATGCATGCATGTGCATGTTGTTGATCATGCCGGGTCACTTCTTCATATTGACCCACTCCAGCTTGAGCATTATTTCCCCGCTCTCGACGTTCCGGAGGCGCAGGATCATGTCCTGGACGAACTTGCCGTTCTTCCAGCACACGCGGCTCTCCTCGGCGAGGCAGTTCCCGCTGCTCGGCGCGACCAACCGCACCACGGTGCCGTTGCGGATGCCCTCGGTGTCCAGTTCCAGGACCTCCGTAAAGGGCAGTATCTCGATCTCCGCGTTCCCCATTGGGTCGTCCTTGCTGAAGGTGTCTTTGTCAAACACCGCCTGTACAGTACAGCACAGCACATCACAGCACAGTTTTCTTCAACGTAGACGGAACGTGTTTGTTAACAGATTGCAAGAAAACAGTAGGTAGTACTACTCACAAGCTTGATCGGTGCATTCGGGTTCGTGATTGACAGGGTTAGCTCCTCATGCCAGATAGGGTTCACAGATCGCTTCTTCACGCTGGTCTTCAGTTTCTGCAATGGCACAATTTTTTAACAGAAAACAGTACGAGAACAATCAATAGTAATACAGTCATACAGAATCATGGACAAGAAGAAGAAGAAGAAGAAGAAGGAGGAGGAGGAGAAGCAATGAGAGAGCGGACACCTGCTTGCCGAGGCGAAGGACAACATATGGATCACTGCCTCTTGCGTCGCGGTAGGCAAGGTTGATCCCACGCACCACGCGCACCTTCAACAGCCCAACCAAACCATCCATGCTCGATCTCGATCCGATCGATACTCAGTTTAATTAATTTTATGCTATGCTATTATTTTACGTACAGAGGAATGTGGTCGGTGCGGTGTGGTGTGGCGTGGCGTGGGACGAAGAAGCGCCTAATCCAATCCTCGAATTAGAATTAGGCGACTTCTTGCGCCCCGCTTTTTTCTTCCTCCCTCTCTTCTCATGGGCATAAATAGAGTAGCCTCACACATGAGCCTATAAGAGACAGACCGCCTCCACCGTAGGAATTGTGCTGACCATTTCTCATGTGTCTTGCGTCCAAACAAAACCAGCTGTTGCCATTTTTGGCATCTCTCTTGCATTGCATTGCATGAGCAGAAAGCGGTACTCGTTTTTTGCAAAATAAAAATAGAGCAAAAGTGGTAGTTTTTGTGGCTGTCAGTTAAAAGTGATTGCTCTGTGGGACACATACTTGTAAAGTGGTATTTTTTGTCAAATACTCGAAATTCTATAGTATGGCTGACTTGATTTTAGTGGTCCCCTATCTAAGAAATTTAGAGTTAGAATAAATCATAATGTTTGGTTTACCAGGGTTTCATAAGACCTCTCCCAATGCAAAGGTGCTAGATGGGGTGCTAAGGATATTAAATACCTTAGCAACTCAAATCCCCAATGCAAAGGTGCTAAGCTTTTGAGTGCTAAGATTCATGCATTTAATTACTCATAGACTTAGAATTGTGCTTCTACCTAGGTACACGTGCTTAGCACCGTTTCTTTCTGAGGTCACCATATTACTCTCTCTCTTCTTAACTAGCATGCCACATCAGATTTTTTGCTTAGTTGGCAACCTTAGCACTTGTACAAGGTGGAGCATTGGGAGGGGCCTAAGGCTCAACCGATTTGCCAAACTATTTGGTTTACGAGGGTTCAGAAGCGGTTTTATCTAAACTCTATCTGATATCAATTAGTTTATACTCACTCCGTTTCTAAATATTTGTCTTTTTAGAGATTTCAAATGAACTACCACATATGATGTATATAGACACATTTTAAAGTGTAGATTCACTCATTTTGCTCCGTACATAGTCACTTGTTGAAATATCTAGAAAGACAACTATTTAGGAACGGAGGGAGTAGGTCTTAAGTATTTGCAACTTTTCTTTTCCGAGAGTACGCCAATGGCGTACCATATATTTATAGAAGATAGAATGTATGTACAAGAAGTTAGGCCTAGTGCGAACATAAGGCCCAAACATGAGACACACACCAAACACCTAAGGACCTAGAGTTAACTTCTCACAAAATGTTGTAGCCCTCCCACATCGACACCTGCCCGTCTCCATTCCTCAACCTCTGCGAGCACCTTGTCGGCCAAAGTACCAGGAGTCACTTGTTGATCAAGGCGGTTGAACACCCGAGCATTCCTCTGTTTCCAAATAGACCAAGTGGTGGCCGTGACCAAAGTGTCGAAACCTCTTCTATCTCGCCCATGGAAGGCCTTCCTTTCTCTAAGCCACCAGTCAGATAAGGTGTCTGAAGGTGCAGGCGCGTGCACATTTATACTCAGGAGATCCCAAATTCGGTGCCAAACCTCCTTGGCATAGACATAGTGGACAAATATGTGGTTCACGTTGTCTTAGTCTTGAAGGCATGCAAAGCAAGCCGAAGGTTGGTCTTGCAAGCCATGCCTAGCTCTTTTGTCGGACGTCCAGATTCTATATTGCACTGCCAACCACATAAAGATTTTGCATTTCAACGTTGCCCGGCTTCTCCAGATGCATTTGGCAGTTTGGAACGTCTCCAACCCCAAGCAGAGTCTGTCATATACCGATCTAGCGGAGTACTTGCCCGAAGAATCACATGACCACGTGAAGACATCCGGTTCCTCAGGGTTTCTCTCCATGGTGGCAATCGCATGACAAAGGTGCATGAGCTGTATTTGTGCCATGAACGATGGGTGAGGGAGTCCTGGACTAGGGGGTGTCCGGACAGCCGGACTATCATTATCCGCCGGACTCCAAGACTACGAAGATACAAGATTGAAGACTCCGTCCCGTGTCCGGATGGGACTTTCCTTGGCGTGGAAGGCAAGCTTGGCGATACGGATATGTAGATCTCCTACCATTGTAACCGACTCTGTGTAACCCTAGCCTCCTCCGGTGTCTATATAAACCGGAGGGCTTTAGTCCGTAGGACAACATACATTACAACAATCATACCATAGGCTAGCTTCTAGGGTTTAGCCTCCTTGATCTCGTGGTAGATCCACTCTTGTACTACCCATATCATCAATATTAATCAAGCAGGACGTAGGGTTTTACCTCCATCAAGAGGGCCCGAACCTGGGTAAAAACATCGTGTCCCTCGTCTCTTGTTACCATCCGCCTAGACGCACAGTCCGGGACCCCCTACCCGAGATCCGCCGGTTTTGACACCGACGTTGGTGCTTTCATTGAGAGTTCCTCTGTGTCGTCACCGATAGAGCGGATGCCTCCACCCGTCTTCAAAGACGGTGTTTTCGCCGAAGGGGCCTTGGCCGCCGGCCAAACTATCCGGCTAGGTGGTTTTCTTATGACCGCCTGTCCGGCCGCCGCTTCGATAATGACTTCTCAAGTCGTCAGAAGCAATCTTCGCGTCAGCCCGAAAGCTGCCGAACAGTTGGATCCAATAGAGCTCTCGTCTGTCAACGAGCTCTTGGATCGCATCGCCGCCCTGGGAGTCGCTACGGACTACAACCGGATTGGGCTTAAAACCGATCTGAGAGAGATTAACTCTCCCCAGGCCACCCACCACGTCGCAGTGGTAGAGGAGCAATACGGCAGCTCTTTCCTTGTATTGAAAACTATTCATGTCCGAATTCCCGAACCCTCCATGCCGGATTTCCGCGGAGGGACGGACTTCGATCGAGCATTGAACTTAAAATCATGCATCGTCCGGACTCGCTGGATTGTGTCCAGCAAACCAAGCTTCCAAATTCGGAAACCCCTCGGCCTTTGAGCCCCAAGATGGGCAGGGATCCGGATTTCAGTCCACCCACCCGCCCAGACATATGCGATCTATCTCTAATACGGCAGGAGCCCGCTGAAATAGTACATCACTACTGGGCCAGATTCCTCCTGGTTATGGACAGGATAAAGGACTGCCGAGAGGAAAACGCAATCTCAATCTTCTGCAATAACTGCACGGACAAGGGAATACTAAACGCCATTGATCGTCGCAGAATTACGCGCTTCACCGATCTCGCATCCATAGTACGAAAGTACTGTGTGATGGAGAGTTTCCGGAAAACCAAAAATCAATTTTGGGATAATCCGGCCCCAAACCCAGTCCGCAGCAAAAGGGCGCCTTACACTCAGGCCCCAGATGCAAAAACGAAAAAACAAAAACCCAATAAGGGAAACGGAACCGTACTGGAGGGATGGCTCAATGGACCCTGTAAGCTTCATAGTACAGAGGGAGCCGTCCCAACACATAGCCTTCGAGCATGTTGGATATTACGGCAGGTGGCCAAAAGTGGCGAGGAGCTTCTAGCTCCGGGAAACCACTCCAACAATACCAGTACGGTATCAACAGTCTTCGAGACCTTCGCATCAAACAATATGCGAAAGTGAACAATCCACGGACTCGCCGAAGTCTACCAAGTAGCAACAGCAAATCCATGGAGCGACACAGCTATTACCTTCAACGCCAGCGACGAGCCTAAATTCCGAACAACCAGAGCGCCAGCTGCACTGGTACTTAGTCCCATAGTGGACGGCTTTCGACTAACAAAAGTCCTCATGGATGGCGGCAGCGGACTAAACCTCATTTACGAGGAAACTCTGCGAAAAATGGAAATCGATTGGAGCCGTATTGAGCGAAGCAGCACAACCTTTAGAGGTATAATCCCTAGCCGGGAAGCGCGCTGCACCGGAAAAATCACACTCGACGTGGTGTTCGGCTCGCTGGACAACTACAGATCCGAAGAAGTCACGTTCCAAGTGGCCCCGTTCAGCAGCGGATATGACGCCATATTAGGACGAGAGGAATTCACAATTTTTCAAGCAGTACCTCACTACGGGTACATGAAGCTCAAAATGCCTGGGCCCAGCGGAATAATCACTCTCGTTAGTGATCCGGACATAGCACTCCGCGCCGAAAATAAGACAGCCGCACTAGCCCTCGAGGCACTATCCGAAGCCTTAGTGGCAGAAGAACTCACCACGCTGCGCTCCACGGTGAACAGGGACGATGTGATACTCGATAAAAGATCCAAGTCCACCTCCTTTAAACCAGCAGATGAAATAACAAAATTCCAGGTCCATCCAACGGACCCAACAAAGACGGCCTCCATTGGGGCACAATTGAACCCCGAAGTAGACGCCGCACTGCGTGAATTCCTTCGGGAAAATTGGGACATCTTCGCCTGGCATCCTTCGGATATGCCCGGAATCCCACGCAGGTTGGCAGAACACAACCTAAACATCCTAAAAGTATTTAAGCCAGTCAAACAGGCTCTTCGATGATTTTCCGAACCCAAAAGACAGGCAATGGGAGAAGAGCTAGCCAAACTATTGGAAGCCGAATTCATCAGAGATATCAAACATCCGGACTGGCTAGCAAATCTGGTAATGGTACCAAAGAAGGACAAATCCTGGCGCCTCTGTGTCGATTTTAAAGACCTCAATAAGGCTTGCCCAAAGGATCCCTTCCCTCTCCCCCGCATCGACCAAATTATCGATGCTACCGCGGGGCACGATTCGTTGTGTTTCCTCGACGCATACTCTGGCTACCATCAAATCAAGATGGCAGAAGCAGACCAAGCCGCCACGTCATTCATCACCCCTTACGGACTATTCTGCTTCAACACGATGCCCTTCGGACTTAAAAACGCCGCCGCAACATATCAGCGCATGATCCAAACATGTCTGGCCACCCAGATCGGCAAAACGGTCGAGGCATACGTAGACGACGTAGTCGTCAAAACAAAACACGTCGAAACTCTAGTAGACGATTTGAGGCTCACATTCGACAACCTCAGAGCATATGACATCAAGCTGAATCCGGAAAAATGCGTTTTCGGCGTACCAGCCGGAAAGCTGCTGGGCTTCATTGTATCCGGTAGAGGAATCGAAGCAAACCCAGCTAAAATCCGAGCTCTGTCACAATTGGATATTCCAAAAGACCTCAAACAAATACAAAAATTAACAGGATGCGTGGCAGCTCTAAGCCGCTTTATCTTCCGTCTAGGAGAAAAGGCGTTGCCCCTTTATCGCCTCCTCAGGCGCACCGAACACTTCGAGTGGACGGATGCTGCCACTGCCGGACTCGAAGAAATAAAGGCCATATTGGCAACCAATCTGGTCCTGGCCGCGCCCAATCTGGGCGAACCAATGTTGTTATACATCACGGCAACACATCAAGTTGTAAGCGCGGTACTCGTCGTCGAACGAGAGACAGAAGGGCATAAATTCCCTCTTCAAAAACCAGTGTATTATGTATCCACTGTGTTAACCCCCTGCAAATCCCGTTACCCGCACTATCAGAAGATAGCATATGCGGTGTTCATGGCGTCCCGGAAACTCCGGCACTACTTTCAAGAGTGTTCGATAACAGTGGCCTCTGAAGTACCACTCAATGACATTATAAATAACCGCGACACAACGGGCAGGATTGCAAAATGAGCCATTGAGCTCTTACCATTCGACATAACTTACAAACCTCGGCGAGCTATAAAGTCACAAGTTTTGGCTGACTTCGTCGCCGAATGGACCGAAGCCGAACTCCCTAAAGAGTACGGCGCATACTCCAACTGGACTATGCATTTCGACGGCTCCAAAATGTTGGCCGGACTGGGGGCTGGCGTCGTATTGACGTCCCCAACCGGAGATACAGTCTAGTATGTACTTCAAATAATGTACACGGACTCCAACAATGCAGCCGAATACGAGGCCCTGTTACATGGTCTCCGGATGGCAGTCTCCATGGGCATTCAACGCCTAGAGGTGCGCGGGGATTCAAACCTTGCAATAACCCAAATAAATGGAGACTTTGATGCCAAGGATCCGAAAATGGCAGCATATCGCAACGCTGTCCTAAAGATGTCAGCTCGGTTTGAAGGACTTGAATTCCATCACATAGCCCGAGATAATAACCAAGCGGCCGACGTACTGGCACGCATCGGTGCGAAACGTGATGCTGTCCCTCCAAATATCTTCCTGGAACGGCTCTTCAAGCCATCCGTACTATGGGAAGAGGAGCCCGATAGTGACAAACCGGAAAAAACCGCACCAATCGGTGATTCAGCATATGACATAACACCTTCAGCCCACGTCATAATGGCAGTAATCGCCACGTGGACAGAACCTTTCCTAGCCTACTTACTTAGGCAGGAACTTCCCGAAGACCAAAACGAGGCCCGCTACATAGTCTGGCGATCGAAAGCCTACAAGGTCCATGAGGGAGAACTTTATAAGAAAAGTACAACCGGAGTCCTTCAGAGGTGTATCTCCGAAGAGGAAGGGCGAAACCTCCTGGCTGAAATTCATGCCGGACTAGGCGGACACCACGCAGCAGCCTGGGCCCTTGTAGGAAAGGCATTCCGTACAGGGTTTTATTGGCCGACGGCCCAGGCAGACGCGCAGGACTTAGTCCAGCGATGCGTTGGTTGTCAGCTCTTTGCTAATCAGAGCCATATGCCACACACCGCCCTCAAAATCATACGCATTACCTGGCCGTTCGTGGTCTGGGGGCTTGACATGGTTGGACCCCTTAAAGGGGGAACCCACAAGCAAAGGTACCTATTGGTCATGGTGGATAAATTCACCAAATGGATAGAGGATAAACCGGTCAAAACGGCAGAGTCCGGACCAGTGATAGACTTTATATCAGGGGTAGTACACCATTACGGAGTCCCCCACAGCATCATCACCGACAACGGCACGAACTTCACAGCCGACGAGGTTAAGTCATGGTGCAAAAATATGGGCATCAAGCTCGACTACGCTTCAGTTTATCACCCTCAAACCAACGGTCAAGTGGAACGAGCAAATGGTCTAATAATGAGCGGCATTAAACCCAGACTAGTGAGGTCACTTACTAAATCTGACACACAATGGGTCGAGGAGCTCGACTCCGTACTCTGGGGGCTGTGGACAACGCCTAACCGTACTACCGGATTCACACCATTTTTTATGGTATACGGCGCAGAGGCAGTCTTGCCCTGTGACATTATTCATGACTCACCTCGAGTGCGCATGTATGAGGAAAGAGAGGCCGAGCTTGATCGGCAGGACAGCTTGGACACATCAGAGGAAGAACGTGACGTCGCGAAGGCTCGTTCCGCATTTTATCAGCAGCAGGCCCGAAGATATCAAAGCAGAGAAGCACGGGCCAAGACTTATAACGTTGGTGAACTAGTTCTATGCCTGCCGGACAAGAAAAAGGACAAGCTCAAGCCCAAATGGGAGGGCCCCTTCATTATCGATCAAGTCCTGACCGGCGGAGCATACCGTCTACGAAATGCGTCGGATAACCGACTCGAGCCGAACCCATGGAACGCAGCCCACCTCCGACGATTCTATGCCTAGCGCCGGACTAAGAGTTCGTCCCCTTCCCCAGTCCAAACTTTTACACTTTGGCTGTCTTTTGTTTCTCTTTTTATGCCTTTTTATTTAAAAGCCCTTACGGGCCTATTTTCGCATTTTTTGCATACGCATGATGTGCCATCCGCACTCATTATTCCTGGGGGCTTCTTTTACAGAAGCTCACTTACATGGGTTTCATACCCAGCACATGTGTCAAGCTTCCACATGTACCTTTTACTCGCCATTATATGCATCGATATGACTTAAGTTTTGGCCAAGCTGGGTTGCCTGGCTCCTGTGCTTACCCCTACGTTCCCGATTGTTCGGCTAGGAGGTAAAGGGAGCACCTCTGCGATTGTTACTGCCGGGTCAGCCGGATGTGTACCTCAAACTGGGTGAAGCCGAAAGCTAGCGTTCTTAAGGGAATATTCGGTCGGTGACTTAAAAGATGACTTTTTACCTATTTATCTATCTGCCCCCAGATGTTTTACTGCTTTCTTTGCAGTCCGGACATGCACTTTAGGGCATGCCTCCCAGGGAAAGGAACCCTTAACAGAACTATTCTCCCTGGAAGATGTTTCTTACTAACCATGTAATATAACATAACTAGTTGGGCACTTGTCTGATAAAGCACTAATGACCCCTACGCCTGGTCTCCATGCATACCACGGTTGTTTCTTAACCAAAAAGGTATTCGGACACACTCCGGACTCTAGGGTCCCGAGGTTGAAGCAAAAAGGTCGGCAAAGACAAACGATCTACAATTCGGCTAGAAGGCATTTCACATGTCACTTCAAAGGAAAACATACATTGTCAAATTTATTGATTGTATTCCTCCTCAATCTCGTCTAACAGGCTGTCTAACTTACAGTCCCGTTGGGAAAATTTAGCAGCCAACTCTACTTGGCTGTATACTAAACTCACAGGGATCTCCTTCCCATCGGGCCCCACCGGTCCAACTTCGGCCATATGGTTGGGATCCGCCTTCTTATACCGCGTCTTCACCATGGCCCAAGCCTCCCGGGCACCTTGACGGCAAGCCGAAATCTTCCACAAACGGAAGCGCTGCCGCACTCCCTGCAGCTTCTCCGCAAGCTCCCCGAGGCCCTCGGGTAGGGTGAGGGCTGGCCATAAAGCCTGAACGACGCCGCTCATTGCCTGCCGAACGCGTTCGAGCAGTTGCAGCAGCTCGGGAAGTTGATCACCCGTTGATACGGGCATCTCCTCCGCAGGGCGACCTGTGAGTATACCTAGAAGACATACTATGTCAATTTGCTTCTTCGCCGAACTCTTCTTTTCAAAGGAGTTCGCTCAAGCACTTACTATAAATGCCGCGACGAAGCCGCTGATTCTCCTTAACGGAGCCGGACAGCTCGGCCCGAGCGCCTTTTAGCTCCTCTCCGAGCTTGGCGTTGGCATCCTGGAGCTTGTTCCTTTCTTGCTGCACCCTATTCAGCACACTCTCGCCGGCCTTCAGCTGGCGCAGCAATGCTTGCCTGTCCGGATCTTGTCCGGCGGCACCTGCAATGTCATTATTAGACTTGCGCGCACGCCGCATAGCGCTTATATTTATTAATAACAATGTGTTACCAGGAGGGGTCTCTGCGTCTCCTCCTGCGGCAGCAAGTGCGGCCTCAAGTTGGGCCTTGCAATCTTGCAGCTCCCGAGACAGCTGGGCATTCTTCTCGGTAAGAGCCTGCGTTTTCAAATGATCCTTAAATCAGTTAACATAACTACTTTAAGTCTCAGGGGCTACTGGTATATACAACCATTAAAATTCCCTTACCCATATGTCTTTCACATACTGCTCCGTGGCTCTGGTAAAACCATCTTGAGCAGCACGGAGATGCGCGTCCCCTGCGTTAAAGGCATCCAATGCCTCAGGGGAGAAGCATACTTCACGAAATACTGTCCGGCGGCGCCTATGGTTCATGGCGCTCTCCACCTCAGACTTGGTGGCGGACAGTCTGTCGGTGTCCTCCGTTGGAGAAGGACCCGGCCCGCGTCTTGCGCTTGCCTCCCCCTCCAGGTCGGGCGCTGGAGCCTGGCCGGTGTAGGTTGGATCAGCAACTTCTGCGCCCGCAGTCCGGTGAGCGCTTTTTCTCCTACAAAGATCATGAGCACTCATGCGTTTCCTAGGAACGTTGCTCTGAAAATTCAAATACAAGCTATACCTTTGCGGCGACGTTTCCGCCCGCACCGCGCTCCTTTTCCGCCTGCTGGTCCGGACTGGCCTCTGTTGGTCAGCCGCCGCGGGATCGGTTTCCTGCCGTGAAGGCGCTTCCTGCAAAATACCATCGTTCGCGAAGGTTAGAAATGGGCAGGGAAGAGATAATGGTGTCCGGACTTCGGTTGCGGTCACCTGGGAAGCCGGACATAGTCCGGGGTAGTCCGCCGTAATGGCGACCAAAGCATTGTCTATGCTGAGCTGGTGAAACACCCCGTCGATTGGCTCCACCTCGATGTCCGGATCCTCTTCGGAGGCCGGATCTAGGGATCTTTCTGGATCCTCGGGTTGCGGAGCAGGACTTACCATGTCCTCCACAGTCCGGTGTAGATCCTGCGCCGAAGACATAATGTAAGAAGCCTAAACTTCGAAAGCATGGGTTGAGCCCTTAAAGGTGTTCGCTTACCCATCCTCTAGGGTTGTTCATGGAAAACCCATTCGAAGGGTTCGTTCGAAGGAAGTCCTCCTTCTCCCCCTTGTACAGGCTGGACAGGACCTTCACCATGTCCTTGGTCGAATCCGGCCCTTTACGGCCATGACGGGTAGCATCGTCTTCCCCGTTGAAATCCCACATAGGGTGGCCTCTGTATTGCAGTGGCTGAACCCCCCGCATGACGCATATCGCCATGACTCCAATCATGGTCAACCCAGAATGGGCCAGCAATCTTATTCGGCCCATCAAGTAATGGACGCTCTTGTCTTCCTCCAATCGGGGGCTCCGTGGGCGCCAGCTGAGGCGCTTCTTCAAAGGAGCAACACTAAATTCCGGGAGGCCGATCCGGACTGGGTCCGGCAGCGGAGCGTCTCCTATATAAAACCACTCTGAGGGCCAGTCTTCGGACGCCTTCTTGGGAGTACCGGATGGGTATCCGGTCCCGGCGATGCGCCATATTTCGGCGCCGCCCACTTGATATATGGACCCCTCGTGAGAACGGGGTACGAGACAAAACAGCCTCTTCCACAATGCAAAATGGGGCTCAATGCCCAGGAATAGCTCACAAAGAGCTACGTAGCCCGCGATATGCAGGACAGAGGCGGGCGTGAGGTGGTGGAGCTGGAGTCCGTAGAACTCCAGGAGCCCGCGGAGGAACGGATGTATTGGGAATCCGAGTCCCCTTACCAGATAGGGGACGAAGCATACTCGCTCCCCCTTATTGGGGCTTGGGGCAGCCTCCGCTTGCCTCCCACCTTGATAAGTAACCAGTCCGGCCCGGACTGGGACCATGAAGGCCGGAGGGAGAAATCCCCCCGTTTGGAGCTTCACGAGCTCGTTGTGCGAAACAGAGCACCTCCTCCAATTCCCCGGCGGTGGGCTGGGAGCGCGAGAAGAAGAGCCGCGTCGACGGTCCATGATGGAATGGATTTTTTAGGTCAAAGGTGCTTCGATGAAGTATTCGCGGGAGGAAGACGGTGTGGTTTGGATCTGGATTCTTGCCTCTTTTGTAGGCGGACGACTCGCACAACTAGGGGGTGAAACGTAAAAGACACCCTGGCTTTTCGCATTCGTGCGACGCGTGAAAGAGGGCCATTATTTGGCGTAGAAGCCGAGGAACACAGTATTCAAGATGAAGCCGGACACTGTTCGGCAGATACATGGAATTTGAAGGGAGAACCCGCCTTGCAACGCCGAAGACTATGAACGCGCTGGACTTATCGTCATTAAAGCCTGGTTCGGGGGCTACTGAGGGAGTCCTGGACTAGGGGGTGTCCGGACAGCCGGACTATCATTATCCGCCGGACTCCAAGTCTACGAAGATACAAGATTGAAGACTCCGTCCCGTGTCCGGATGGGACTTTCCTTGGCGTGGAAGACAAGCTTGGCGATACGGATATGTAGATCTCCTACCATTGTAACCGACTCTGTGTAACCCTAGCCTCCTCCGGTGTCTATATAAACCGGAGGGCTTTAGTCCGTAGGACAACATACATTACAACAATCATACCATAGGCTAGCTTCTAGGGTTTAGCCTCCTTGATCTCGTGGTAGATCCACTCTTGTACTACCCATATCATCAATATTAATCAAGCAGGACGTAGGGTTTTACCTCCATCAAGAGGGCCCGAACCTGGGTAAAAACATCGTGTCCCTTGTCTCCTGTTACCATCCGCCTAGACGCACAGTCCGGGACCCCCTACCCGAGATCCGCCGGTTTTGACACCGACAATGGGTTCTCCTGAACATCCAGCAACCACCTGTCATCATCAAGGGCTTGTTGGACCGTCCTGCTATTTACAATTCTTGGTGTGACCGAGCCTAGGATCAAAGGTGCGATATCAGCAATCACGAAACCATGCAGCCATCTATCTCTCCAGAAAAGCACCTTAGTTCCCGATCCCACTTTTATGCCGACAAGGCTATCAAAAACTGCCCTCGCCTCCGTGTCGTCAACCATTTGCAGCCCTTGCCAAGGTCTTTGTAGTTCTGTCCTCTTGAGCCATTCCCAACGCACTCTGAGTGCCAGAGCCTGTAGCCTCATGTTCTTTACACCCAAACCACCATAGCATTTGGGCCCACAGATCGCGTCCCACGCCACAAGGCATTGCCCTCCGTTGACCTTGTCTTTCCCCGCCCTGAAGAAAGATCTCATCCATTTGTTGATATCCTCAAACACCCAGTCCGGAGCATTAGAGATCATGAGATGGTGAACCGGCCTCGCCGTGATGACAGATTGCACCAGCACGAGGCGGCCAGGCCTCTGGATTAGGCCCCGTTGCCAGGCCGGCACAAAATGCTTGACCTGGTCCAACATCGGCTGCCACTGAGCTCTCGTCAGGCATTTGATGGCAAGTTGCAGACCAAGATAGCGGCAAGGGAACTCCGCCAGGTCGCAGTGAAGAAACTCTTCCACCCGGGCCCGGTCATTGCTGTCACCTCTGATTAGGATGGCTGAGGTCTTGCGGTAGTTTACTCTGAGTCCCGAGGCCATGCCGAACACCTCCAGCGCCCTCCTGACAAAGTTGAGGTCCTGTGCCGTCGGCCTGATGAACATGGCCACATCATCCGTGTATATAGAAAGCCTCTGCGTGGCTGTGATTCCAAAGAACAAACTGAGAACACCTTCTTCCATGGCCTTCTTGACAAGAGCCGAGAGCACATCCATTGCGATCACAAACAACATTGGAGATATGGGGTCTCCTTGCCGTAATCCTTGAGCATGGTAGATGCAGTTTTCGGGGATGCCATTGACAATCACCTTGGTGCTAGCAGAGTGTAGTAGCACAACGATCCATTTGATCCATTTCCTTCCAAATCCTTTGGCCATCAAAACCTCGAACAAGAATGGCCAGGATAGGGAATCGAAAGCTCTTGATATGTCGATATTTAGAAAGGACGCAGGGGATCTACGGGCGTACAGCCTTCGAGCAACTTGATGTACCAGAAGGAAATTATCGTGTAAATGCCTGCCTCGGATGAACGCTGACTGATTGGCTCCAACCACCTCTGGCATGCGAGTTCTCAGGCGATTGGCCAGCACTTTGGCAAAAAGTTTGGGGACACTGTGAATAAGGCTTATAGGCCTGAAGTCTCCAACTTCTTCCGCATCGGGCTTCTTCGGGATAAGCACAATATGGGCCTTGTTCAGCTTTGCAAAACCTCTTCCATCCCCCACAAACAGCTTCATGAAAACCGCCATAACATCATGTTTAATGATCGACCAAGCCCGCTGATAGAAAGCGCTGATGAAGCCATCAGGCCCAGGCGCCCGATCCGATGGGAGTTCGGAGATGACCTTCCAAACCTCTTCTTCTGTGATCATCGCTTCCAGCTCCCCTAACTCCACAGGCTCCAAGCCAAGATATTGAAGGTCTAGCGCGAACTCTCTCGCTTGAGCCGTACCCAGGAGTCGCTCATATGCTTGCGTGAACACCTCTTCCACCCTCACTTGGTCAATAATCACCTCTTCTCCACACTTGATGTGTGCAATGAAATTCTTCGATCTTCTGCCATTGGCCACAGCTTGGAAAAGCTTCGTGTTAGCATCTCCCTCTTTGATCCATCTCAGCCTAGACCTTTGTCTATCAATGGTCTGTTCCAGAGCTGCCATGCCTAGCAAGGATTGTTTTAAAATGCGCCGCAACCAGCATTCGAGCTCATTCAGCGGCCTGTCCTCCTGTGCCACGTCCAATTTTGTATGACCCAGGATGCTACTCTCATGAGAAGTTTGACATTGCCAATTTTCCTTTGCCCCCAAGACTGCAATGAGCTCGCACAATTTCTGAGCAGCGCATCCAGTCGCTTATAGGGATCCACAATCGCCGGGTCACACGTCCAGGCATCCCTCACCGCGTCTTCAAAACCGTCAAGCTTTGTCTAGAACATTTTGAGCCTAAATCTGCGCTTTGGGTAGAAGCCCACACAAGTGGAAAGGTGCAGCGGCGCATGGTCAGAAACATTGGTGGATGGCGCCTGCAAGAGATACTCAACGTTTTCAAGCTCCCAATCCACCGAAATAAGAACCCTGTCAATCTTGGTCAGGGTGGGAGAATCACGTTCATTGGACCAAGTGAAACGTCGTCCGTGCATGTACATCTCCTTCAACTCATGCTCATCACGAAGCTTTGGAATTTGTTCATCATCGCACGGTTGAGGTTCTCGTTATTCTTCTCCGACGCGCGTAAAATCATGTTGAAGTCGCCCATCACCATCCAAGGACCTTGGCAAATAGAGCGCCTCGTTGCCAAGTCCTCAAGAAATTGCGTTTTAAGCTCGCCCCCCTGTGGCCCGTAGACAGTAGAAATCCACCATGGCTCCACAACCTTTGAGTGCACAAGGCCCGTGACAAAATTAGCATTGAGCTGAATATTGTCTAGGGTTAGCACCGAGCTGTCCCAAGCGAGGAGCACACCACCCCGTGTCTCAATGGCCGGTAAGTACGCAAAACCATCAAAAGATGGTCCGAGACATTGCATTACAATAAACTGGTCAATGACATCGAGCTTGGTCTCTTGCAAACACACTAAGTTCACATTCACCGAGCCTAGAAATTCTCTCACCGCCTTCCTTTTCGCTGGATTGTTGAGCCCTCTCACATTCCAGCAAATCACCTGTGGGTGTAGATCCATGGAAACAGTCCACTTCCCACCAAAAACGTCACCTCTACTGTGCGCAAATGACCACACCGCTGCTCTCCTCCATCTCTTCTCTCGGTGGGATGGTCTTGCCAAACAAAGCGGCAATGACCCGGACGTGTTGCTCTCGGAGCGGCGAGTCGAACAACGCCTTCAGCTCATGCACCATACCGTCATCCACTACAAGATCATCTGGGACCAGCCCCAAAGCGTGTAATAGCACATTCTCCACCTGATTCTCCTTGGGCTTCCTGGTGGCGGAAGCCTTCTTGGTCGCTCTCGTCGTTCGCCGTGGGGTGAAAGGCCGCAGTTGAGACGCTTGGACTTCGTGGAGTAGGGGCGGGGCAAGCTTCTTTATGATGTTGGAACAGAAGCATTTGAGCTTCTTGTACGCCATCGCCTCCTGGGCAGTCATTCCTTCCGTATTTTCCTCCTCCAGCACCTTATCTCCAACGCATAACGAAGGGCAAGCTGATTCAGTGGCAACCTCATGGTGTGCAAGATCATCCGCAGGGACGTGCGCAACAATAGCCAGTGCATGATTCCCATCATGCATGCCTCTGTCTGCGCTAGCCATTGGCTGCATGGCCACAGCGTGCGCGATGGGACCCACCAGGCCATCCTCCCTCCCGACAGCCGAGATGGCCTCTTGCCGGCCAGGCGAATCTGCCTGAGTGGCACGCTTCCCACGGGCGAGGCCTGCACGTGGCCCCCAACCAGGGGCAGCAGGACCCGTGGGCCTTCCTTGTCAGCCACAGCGGTCTTGTCGTGATCTGGCTCCACAATCGATGGCACATCTCCACCAACTGCCTCCCCACGCCACATGTCCGGACCGCCTCGGGATCCTCAAGGGGTACGCTGATAGGCTGCAAACCGGTCAGTGCTAGCCTCCTTTCGAGAACCGCCAACTGGCGATCGCATGTCGGGCTCCTGCCCGCAACCCGCGTCCCGGGCCCAGCCGCGGAAGGCGCTTCAGGACCCGTGATTGGCGCACCAACCGTTGGCGAAGCCAGGGGGCCAATGATTGGCGCTTCCAGCCGTGTCGCACCCGCACCCGAGGCTACCTTGGTGCGAGGGCAAGGAATCTCTGGGCGGACGAGACTTGCCTGCTCCCTTCCCATGCTTCCATCCGTGTTCTTGCCTAGGTGGCTTTATTTGATTGGAAGAAAATAAGACCCGGCCCCACCCCTTGAAAATCAGGGGGGAGATGATTAGATTAGAAAAGAAAAAAAAATAGCCGTAGGATGAAGTGGGAGCACGGATGGGAGCATGAAAAGGAAGCAGACAAGCCGGATCCTGGGCGGACGAGACTTGCCTGCTCCCTTCCCATGCTCCCATCCGTGCTCCCGCCTTGGCGATTTGAATTGGCCCTGGTCTTCGTGGTGGGGCCGGTCAGGCGGTCAAAAGCTGAGGCCCTAACAACAACCCTATCCTGCACTCTGAGCCTGGGCCCCGATCCCAGCACGTGGGGGCCCATGGGTGGAAGCCTCCATCCCTGTTCGGTCAACTCCGTCGTCGCCGTAGTCTCCGTCCGCCATGAATGTTGCACACCAGCACCGCCCGTCGCCGGCCGATGCCCCCTTGCGTCCTGAACCCCGAACTGCCATTGCCTGCGCCTGGAAGGAGCTCCACCACTGCCCCTAGGTGGACCGTCCGAGTCAGGCAAGCCGCTCTGCTCACTGGAGGAAGATCCGCCCATAAACCATGGTTCTTCAAACTCTGTCGCATCGAAGACAGCGTCAAGGTGGATCAGAATCCTGTACTGGAGCAATGGCGGTTCCAACAGGGGCGAGAGCAGGCCCGGCTCCGGCACGGCCAGCCAGCGAAGGGAAGGGATCGCCTCCGGGTGTGTAGTCCAAGCCGAGAGCTTGAACGAAGACAGGTCAGAACGGGAGTGCGTCTCCGGGGCGACCATGTCCACGAGGCATGCCGAACCAAGCAGCGCCTCTGCCGTTTCCCTCTCCCAGGCATGAGGGGGATGCCCTTGATCTCCAAATGCACCTTGTACCTGAGTACGGAGTGCACCGCCCGCGCTTGCCTGTTCCAAGGCCTGAAGAAGAGCCTGACTCCATCGTGCTCCATCGAGGGAAGCGCACTGACTCTGTTTCTAAGCTCGGCGGTGGCGAAAACAACAAGAAAGTCCTTCGGCCTGCAGCGAATGACCGAAACCCACTCCATGTCAACTCGAGCCTTGACTCGCAAGACCTCCAGAACGAACTCCGACGAGACATCTCGACGCGCGCCACCCGCATAGGCCACCATGGCGAACTGCAGACGCCACTCCAGATCCTCCATGGTCTGCGAGCGGCGCACGATGCACAGGTCCGCAGGGTTGAACGCCGTCTCGACCGGCAGCGCGAGCCTCGGTGCCGAGATGGACGGCCAGACGACGGCAGGGGGGACGGAGGAGGCCTGCAGAGGGGGCGGCGGCGGGAGCGGCGGCGAAGGCGCTCTGGCCCGAGCGCAGGCCGCAGCCGACGGGCCGCCCGACAGCAGCGCAACACATGGGCCCGGGGCCGCAGGGACATGCCTCGCCGCCTTGACGGCCGCGTCACGCCTGAGGTCGTCCGTTGGCGTGGGGCTGCGGGGGCGCTTGCAATCCCGAGAGATGTGCCCCGAGAGCCCATAGCGGATGCAGACGATGTCGTTCACGCAGTCGTTGCGGAAGTGCCCTTCGAGCAGGCACCTGAAGCACTTGTTCTCCATGCCCGGCGAGATCTCCCTGCGGGGCGAAGGCGGCCGCAAGGACATGACTGCCTGACGCTCCTCACGATGGCGCCTCCAGAGTTCCTTCTTGGAAGGCCGAGACTCCACCCAGCCAGCCGGCAGGCGGCGCGGGGCGGCCTGACTGCCTGCCTCCCCGGACCCGGCCGGCGCCGTCTCAGCCGAGGAGTCCGCGCCGGAGGAGAGACCAAGCCCGGACACCACAGGCCGGTCCTCCTCGAGCCGGAAGGACGAAGACAAGGACTGGGGGCTCGCAGCCATGGCGGGGGGAGCGACGGAGGAGCAGGAAAAAAGGGGGGTGGGTTGAGGGGGGAGGGTGGCCGCCGCGGCCGGAGTGGCAGGCGGCGGGGGCACGGGGGGAGAGGCTCGGGTCCTGCTCTGAGCTTCAATCAGTATTTGTAACTTGAATACTAAAACAAAGGTAAAAATAAACAATCCCAATATACTAGTATTTGCCTAGCTTCACGGTTCCTTGAAACCAAGTTCTTCTGCTGAAACATGAACATGGGCTACTACAATATTCTGAAAATAATGGTGAAGTTTAATTTGATTGGTGGTACTGAAGTAGAGGTGCTTTTCTAAATATAATGATGACGTCAAATCAAAGTTTGAATCCTAGAGTGCAGTCATTTATTTGACAAAAGCCTCATGTACAAGTCTATCTGATCCTTCTAGCTGTATCATTACTCTATTTATCTTTTCTGAAAAGGAGGATGACTCCGACCTCTGCATCAGTCGATGCATGCATCCATATTATAAATAAAAACGTAACAAAATCTTAAGGTCCAAAGAAGCTCATAAAATGAGCAGTTGTCGAAAGAAAATAAGTCTGAAAAGCGCCACATCCGGCGATATAGAACAGAAAAGTGCCACATCCGGCGATAAAAAACAAGCTACGATGCCTACACACGTAGCTTATTATTAGCTCGCCACCAAATCGGCTGAAGATAGCCCGTGCTACCGTGTCCTAACATTGCACTCAATAACCATAAGCTCTCTAAAGTCCGCATGAGTGAGTAAGGAGCACATACGGATCCAAGCTGTAGCTTTGTAGATAACCTGCAAAAAATTAGTGAATTTTGTCTCATTAAAATCATATCATTCCCAGTGTTACATATAGCCCAGAAAAGTGCACATATTCCTATCCGAATATGTTTAGCTATGTGTATGTCTACTCCATTAAGCCACGTCCCAAATAACGTGTTTATGCTCCTTGGGGGATGAATGTTAAAAGCTATATGAATTGATCGCCACAATAATTTCGCAAGAGGACATTCGAGAAAGAGGTGTTTAATCATTTCATTTTGATCATAGAAACAACACCTGGAGTTACCAACCCAATTCCTTTTCACCAAGTTATCTTTGATTAAAATGACTTCTTTATGGACGAACCACATAAAGATTTTAATTTGAAGCGGACCTTTAATCTTCCAAATGTGCAAAGACCTCGACAGAATCAATTAGGTCTGAATACCTGGATTTCACTGAGAAGATTCCATTCATGGTTAACTTCCAGTGAATTGTATCCGCCTGATCGGATAGGTGAACATCCATCAACCTATGGACCAGGTGCAACCAAGCATTCCAATGTTCCCCTACCAGGGATCTCCTAAATTGGATATTAAGCGGTATCAAGTTTAATACTATGGCGACATAATCCTCCTTACGTTGCATAATATTATATAAAGAGGGATATTGCAAAGCCAAAGGCATCTCCCCTAGCCATGTATCCTCCCAGAATCTAGTAGTGGTACCATTACCAACTAGGAACTTCACCCATTGAAAGAAAGTTACTTTCGTCCTCATTAACCCATTTCAAAAAGGTGAGTCCGTTGGCCTAGCGGTGAACTGGGCCAAAGTCTTTACTTCTAAATTTTCGATCCCTAACCCGCCATGGTCTTTTGGTCTACAAATGATATCTCATCTAGCCAATCTGTACTTCTTCTTGGCCTTATCACTTTGCCAAAAGACTCGGGATCTATAGAAGTCAAGTCTTTTCCGTACCCCTACCGGTACTTCAAAGAAAGATAGAAGGAACATCGACAGGCTCATCAAAACTGAATTTATCAAAACCAACCAACCTCTGTAAGACATTAGCTTGCCCTTCCAGCAGCTCAGTTTCTTTTCAAATCAATCTTCTGTACATTTCCATTCCTTGTTCGTTAAACGTCTATGATGAATTGGGATCCCTAGATAACTAAAAGGTAGGGATGCCATTTCACAGCCGAACAAATTTCTATAGTCATCTTGTTCCTCTTTGGCTCTCTCAAAGCAGAACAATTCACTTTTATTGAAGTTGATTTTGAGCCCAAACAAATGTTTCTTTCAGTAAAAGCGAATTGTTGGAAGAAACATGTGCACAGGGGAAACATATACCTTTTATGTTGGGCAAAAGCACTACCTTCTTAGAAGAAAAAATTGTTTGGAGATCAACTTCCTCCTTTTGAGTTGTTGGATGGGAGATTGCATACTTTTAGTTAAGTATTTCAGACAAAGATCAGTTCAACTGAAAGATGTGTTGTTTTTTCTCATTAGTATTGTCGTTGTGTTTTGTGTATATCAAGATGGCTGATGAGCTTCCTCTTTGTGACATTCTAGATGAGTTTTAGAAAGGTCACAACCACATGGTTGTGGTTGTTGAACGTGATAAGGGCACCTCCAAGGCGGACCCGCAAACCGCCTGTATCGGTCCTCCAGACGGTCTAGATGCATTTTCTCCCGCAAACTAGAGACAAATGTGGGGGAGGTTTGCTGGAGTCCGTACACCAGACATGGAGGACTCCGACACCCTCGGCCCACCAAAAACCCTTCCGAACCCCGCGCCTCCATCCTCCCCATTTCCCTTCTTCCTTCTTTCTCTCTTGCCTTCGCCGCGCTACACCGCCCCAGCCACCACATCACACCCCTTCTGGAACTCTAAGTCTCCGCCACCTCCAGCGCTCAAGCAGGGCTCTACCCCGCTTCTCCTTCATCGCTGTTCAACCCCTTTCTTCTGACTGTCCTGCCAGGTACCGTCTGCTACTGCTATACTCACGATGGTCGGTAACTGTTCAATGAATTGCTAGAGCTAAAAAAGTTTTCCCTTCTTCTTTCTAGCAATGGATTCTGATTTGGAGTACATATACGATCAGTATGTTGAGTCATCAGACGACTCGTCAGACGAGGAGGATTACTTCGATGAGAAGGCGATGACGCAAGCGGTCCTTGAAGACGCGGAGCGTGCGGAGGAGCTTGTTCTCAATTTCAAGGGCTCGATCAAGGGTCATCGATTGCTCAACCGCAACAGGGCGCGCAACCAATTGACACTGATGACTGACTACTTTGCTCCCGATGCACTCTCAGTTGACCATTTTCGCTAGCGTTTTTGAATGCACAAGATTGTCTTTGATCATTTGTACCATGGTGTCTGGTCCTATGATTACTACTTCATCCTGAAGAAAGACGTTGCGGGAATAATTGGGTTCTTTGGTTACCAGAAGTGCATGACCGCACTCCGGATGCTTGCATATGGCACGGCCACTGATTCGTGGGACAAGTACTTACGGATGTCTGATAGCACATGCAGAGATGCCATGGTCAGTTTTGCAACTGCAATTGTCGAGGTGTTTTGACCTCAGTACCTGAGAGAGAACCAACTGTGGCAGACACAAAGAGGCTCTTGGCAATCTCAGAAGCAAGAGGGTGGCCAGCTTTGTTTGGATCTCTTGACTGCATGCATTGAAAATGGAAGAACTACCCGAAGGCTTTACAAGGGCAACATTAGGGTCATGTTAAGAGGCCCACCATAATTCTTGAAGTAGTTGCATCACAAGATCTTTGGATTTGACATGCTTTCTTTGGCATGCCCTGGTCTCACAATGACAACAATATGCTGTAGCGATGACTGTTGTTTGTGAGGCTGATCGAAGGAAAAGCTCCTCCTTGTCACCATACTATAAATGGACATGAGTACATAGGTTACTATCTGGTTGACGGTAACTATCCTCCATGGGCTACCATTGTCAGCACCATCTCTAACCACGTTGGCCAGAAAAAAGGCTCACTTTGCCCAAAGATAAGAAGCGGCTAAAAAGGATGTCAAGAGGGCATTTGGAGTTATGCAGGCCCATTTTGCAGTTGTTTGTGGGCCTGCTAAACAATGGGATCCGAAGACCTTGTTGGAGGTAATGACATGTTGTGTGATCATCACTACAAAAAAAAAAGACACCTCCGTGACATTTTGGGCTGAACGAAATTTTTTTTGTCATACATATGACACTTCTATGACGATAATTGTGACAAAACCCGGTATCATCATAGATGTGGTGGGCTCCTACTTCTATGACAAAAAATCATGACAGAAAATGGGCTTTTCGTCCTGGGCGGGCCGGAGACGCAGCTGCATGACATTCTTTGGGCCGTCCGTGACGGAAAAAACCGTGGTAGAAGCGAGGAGGAGGAAAATTTCGGGGAGTTGCCGGTTACGGTGGGAGGTTGGGGGCGGAGCGATGCGCGTTTCTCTCGTACGTATGCGCGTGTGTGCAAGGCGTTGGCTCTAACTGAAGCTGAGCGAGGCATTGGGCTCTAACTGAACCCGAGCGATTGCACTGCAGGCTACGCGTTACTGAACCCGAGCGATCGATCGATGGCTGTTAACTGAACCCGATGGAGCGATTCCTTCGCTACTGCTGCTAACTGAAGCCGATCGATGCTGCCTCTGGGATGAACAGTGAAAGTTGCGGGGGGGGGGGGGGTGGTGGTTTGGATGAACAGTGAGCGGTGGCGTTGCCTCTGGATGAACAGGAACCCGTGGTGTGGAGGGATGGATGAACAGTAGACGGTGGAGGGGTGGCCGTGGAGGGGTGGTTGAACAGGACCCCGTGGTGTGGAGGGCTGGATGAACAGTAGACGATGGAGGGGTGCCCGTGGAGGGGTGGTTGAACAGTAGACGGTGGAGTAGCGCGCGGTGGAGGCTGGATGAGCAGGAGACCGTGGAGGCTGGAGGAGGTCGACGGTAGCCCGTGGATGCTGGAGGAGGTCGACGGTGGAGATGAACAGTATCCCGTGGAGTCCCATTTTACGGTACGCCCCTCCCCTCCCCCCCCCCCCCGTTTCGACCGTAGCGCTCCAACACAAGTCCGTTTCATCCGTTTTGCGGTACGCCACACCCCTCCCGATGAACAGGACCCCCGTTTCGACCGTAGCGCTCCAACACAAGTCTATTTCGTCCGTTTTGCGGTACGCCACACCCCTCCCGATCAACAGGACCCCCGTTTCGACCGTAGGAGGTCCGTTTCCTCCGTTTTGCGGTACGCCAGGCCCCTCCCGATCAACAGGACCCCGTTTCGAATGTGGCCGGTCGAACACAAGGCCGTTTCCTCTGTTGTGCGGTACGCCAGGCCTCGTTTCCATCGCCTGTTCCATCCAAGCCCTCCCGATGAACATGACCACGCATTCCGTTCCGACCCAGCCGGTTGGCTCCCCATGAACACGACGACGACGCTATTTCTCCGTTCCGACCCAGCCATGTACGTATGCGTGATAGGCATTAGAGACCCTGCCCGTATGTACGTACGTGGCCGTATTTTCTTTCTTGCACCCTCGCCGTTGTACATACGTGTACATGCTACATGCGCGTCTCTACTACGACACGTGCGTGCCTCTACATCCACCAGTATATATGTACGTACACGTTCGCGACCAGAATGACAACGGTACGTACACTTCGACCAGGTGGGTCCCGACTGTCAGCACTTCCTTGCCTGCGAAGATGTAGCTGGTGGGTCCCAGCAGTAAGGGGGGCGAATCGTTTTTTTTTGCCCGGAGCACTTCCTTGCGTGCGAAGATGTAGCTGGTGGGTCCCAGCAGTCAGGGGGGCGAATCGTTTTTTTTCGGACGCACTTCCTTGCGTGCGAAGATGTAGCTGGCGGGTCCCAGCAGATAGGGGGAAACGTTTTTTTCGCAAAATACGGTGGCCCGTCCGGTGGGTCCCCGCTGTCAGGTGGAGGAATAATTATTTTGCACGTAATAAGGAGGCACTTCCTTGCTGCGGCCGTGGACCCAGCTGTCAGCCTCTCCACGTACAGTCCACGTCCGATGGAAGCCATTCCTTGACCATGTTGACCACGCCGTGCCGAGAGCACCAGGGCGGTGGACGACGGCGAGGCCTAGGAAGGGGACGACGCGAAGCCGGGGAAGACGCGACAGTGGATGCCCACGCTTGGATGAGTATTAGGGTTCACTCGTTCGGCTGCGGTGTGAGGCTGCCGTCGCCGCAGAATAACAGGGGGTGTGGGTGCGTAGAGGGATGGCCTGGCAGCGGTGGGAGTAGTAGGGGCGGTGAGGCCTCCGCGGCATCACAGCCGGCCACGGGCGGCAGGAGCAGGTGGCACGACCGGTGCTGCTTTGGGCGGCTGGAGCAAGAAGACCAGAGGTTGAAGAAGCACTACGGCCGTTGGATGGACATCGTACGGTCACTGGAGCTAGAATCGTTCATATATTGACTAAAGTTGACAAAGGCCTCCGTCCCAGTCAACTTAGTAGGCCCACAAGTCAGCCTCCCACCAAGGTTGGTCCCAGCTAGCAGGGGGGTATTCATTTTTTTGTGCGTAATAAGGAGGCACTTCCGGTGGGTCCGAGCTGACAGCAGGGGGAACGTTTTTTCACGAAATATGGTGGCCCGACCTGTGGGTCCCAGCAGTCAGGGGGAAATGTTTTTTTCGCGAAATACTGGTGGCCCGTCCAGTGGGTCCCAGATGTCAGGTGGAGGAATAATTATTTTCTGCGTAATAAGGAGGCACTTCCTTGCGGCTGCCGTGGACCCAGCTGTCAGCCTCTCCACGTACAGTACTCTTTCGATGGAAGTCGGTCGTTGAACACATTGACCACGCCGCGCCGAGAGCACCACGGCGGTGGACGACGGCGAGGCCTAGGAAGGGGACAACGTGGAGCCGGGGAAGACGCGGCAGTGGAAGCCCGCGCGGAGAGGAGTACGAGGGTTCACCGGTTCGGCTGCGGTGCGAGGCTGCCGTCGCCGCAGAATAACAGGGGTGTGGGTGAGTAGAGGGATGCTCTGGCCAGCGGTGGGAGTAGTAGGGGGCGCTGAGGCCTGCGCGGCAGCACAGCCGGCCACGGGAGGAGGGAGCAGGCGGTCCCATCGGCGCTGCTTTGGCGGCTGGAGCAAGAAGATCAGAGATTGAAGAAACACAACGGCCGTTGGATTGACATCCAACGGTTATGTCTGCTAGAATCGTTTGTTGACGCAGTATATAATAACTAAAAAAATCTTGCATACGCGTCAACTAAACATGCCCACAAGTCAGACCACTCCCTCTTTTTTTAATAATTTATATATAGCTCATGGCAACTTCTTATGCAATTTATTGCAGTCCTTTTTTTGGTTGGCCAGGGCCAATTTCGCATATTTCTGTGGGTTCCAAACTATTTTTAATACCGAAATGTCGAGCCAGATTTAAAGTACTTTGAAGATATATTTGAATTAGGTTAATGCCCAGTGAAATAGGAATCTGAAAATGTGAAAAAAAATCAGAAATTATAAAGTAATTGCCAATTTGTCATCTGTTTTTATATTTACAACCCATTTCATATTACTTTCAAGGCGTAAAAAAATAAGTAGGCCTGGATTGGGTATTCCTCAGAAAAAATAAACTGGGCTCATTTGCACAAAGAAAAAATAGCTGGGCTGGTCACATGGTGAACATAAAATATAAGCCTGGGCTAGACGGGCCACAGCCCAGTTCAAACCCTGCTCCGTCTCAACAATACCAAACAAACAAAAATACTGCTCGAGTAGCTATGTCCCAGGTGTCAGCCGATCTTGTGCTATTCTCTTGTCTATTGACTACATACGCTCACAATGTCGTGGGTCCCAGATGTCAAAAACACTAGGAGGAAGCATTTTATTTTTCCATTCGCTGACGTGGTGGACCCCTACTGTCATCCTCTCCACGTACTTCTGCCGATTCCTGTTGTTTGTTGACCATGTTGACAACGCGAGCGGGCGGCGCCGCGGCGAGCGCACCAAAGCGCGCGGAGGACGTCGGCGTTAACGATTTAGGAGAAGGTGGGGCGGCGATGCGTGCGCTAAGGAGCAGCCAGCCGTGGGAGGCGGAAGCAGGCGGCCCTGCCGGCGCTGGTTTGGTTGTGGTGGCTGGAGGAAGACAGGACTGAAGAAACACGACAGACTGTAAAAGCAGCAGGAGTACTTAACAACCTTAACTGAAACCAGCAGGGGCACTTAACAACCAAAGCTGAAAGCAGTATGAGTACTTATGCAGGTTCAACCGTACAAAGCACGCCTCGAACAGTGCTACTTTGCCTATAGTTAACCAAGGGTGAGGCCGCCAAGCCACAAGACAAGGCCCAGGCGCCACCCCACGCATCCACAACCTTCTGAAAGTGGCTTCATCTTGCAACGTGGTCAATAAACATGATATTCGCTTTAGAGCCATGGAAAAGCATGAACATAATCTTCAGTCCTATTCTCCAAGATGGACGGGCCTTCATTATCTGAGACCACCCACGAATAAGTATCTTTTCGCCTCCAAGGGGAATTGAGTAGGTCGACATAAACATCATGTTGTGACCAAGCGCAAGTCTGACCCGAGCATGGTCAGGCATCTGTATAGGAACAATAGAACTCGGCAGTTCCTGTTTCAAGAAGATCACAACTGTAAAACTGTGTATAAGCAATAGTTTATGAACAACATATATAACAGAAAACTACTCGTACCATAAGTTTCTCGACACAGTTGGACCTGTTCAACGAGTGCAACAGTGGCACACATATCCCACGTGGCCTTCCACCATTGAAACGCCCCACAAGGACCTCAAGACGATCAATAAAGTGTAGGAACATGTGGATGTCGATCCAGTCAACTTCGGTGCCATTAGTAACAGCCGAGTTATTACAGAGTAACAAACGAGCAGACTGCTTAACTCTGAAAAAACCTACACGTGCCACCAATTATAAGACAATATTAGTTAGAAGTAGCATCTTCGTGAGAGATTCGTTGCTACTTCTAAAGTTAAATTGTGATTAGTTAGACAGAATAGGTGGATTAAGAAGTAATCAAGGCAACAAGCAAGAACCAGATACAAAACTAACATGGATGAACAATTGGAACGACGTCGGGGTGGAAAATCGCAGTGAAGATGAGACCAGGTTCTGCTATTTCCATCAACATTCGTGTGCCAACTTCAGTCCGTAACACTTGAGAAAGTTTATCCAAGTTCGGCCATAAAAAAAGCAGCGATCTTCTTGGTTCATGAACCCAACACGGAAGCAATATCCATGGATTGTCTTCACTGTGACCATTAAACTAGTGTATTCAGTTATGGCAAGGCCGAGCATCTTGAGTACATGTGTTCTGGCAGAGCAAATAATACATTGCAGGAAAAATAATATGAGAACACAGCATGTTCAAAACCCCCCTCCCGGATAGAGAAGAGTATTCTAGGAACATATTGTGCGTGTTTCAAAATGCTGTGGTAGGATGAGAAGGAACAAGTGTGGCGTCTCGCCGTGGGCGCAGAAATTTGTAGGGTACTCACACTTTGGTCACTGCAACTGAAACACACTAGATTCAGTACGAAGAAAAATGCATCAATGGCGGCGGCTGCCATCCTAGGATTACCTGCGACCAAGGGACTTGGATTTATCGGGGATGGATGAAGAATTCGTACCTGGTTCTCCATGAGAAAACCCTATGCAATCGCCGAGCGAGGGTTTTCTTTGAACAAGCAGACGAGGGAGAAGGGGATTCAGGCCCAGTGAAATATTGCTGCTTCATCCGTCCAGCTTACTGCTAAAGCTGGAAGGGGGGTTGTGATTTGACGGCTCATTGGGCATTACTACGACGCTACGACCAGGGTGTGTATACCGTGAAGTTGTGCACTCTAATTTGTGCATATGGCACGTGGACCCCATTGTCGGTTGCCCCACATATCAGCGAAAGGAAGTAGAAAGACAGGAGTAACTAGTTACACATAAATATATTTTTTGACAGAGAGATACTCCCTCTGTAAAGAAATATACAAATCTTTTATATCACAGGCTCACCTTGCCGAGAAATATACTCCCTCTGCAACGCACGGGCATTATGGTGGTTCAACTTTTTTTATGGGGGTTCAGCTGAGAATATAATACTCAGATAGGCTCACGATTCTGGACTTTGGGCCGCAGGCCGACCCTGCATGTTTGGGGGCCCATGTGTTCTACCTCAGCGCTTTTCATATTGCAAGCGATTGGTACTGCACTGGTTTTAGATGCTGTCACAAGGCGAATACACAAAATTGAATAAAGCACGGCAGCAGTTGGAATGAAATCGAACGACAGTTCCTAACCAGCAATCAGAGTTGCAATTCTATCAACGATATACCATGTGATAAATAATACTGTCGTACTACTTATACACACATGACACTTGTTTCACCATGCCAGATTATTACATCAAAATCTCTCGGAGGATAGATCAGTTCGGTAGTTGCGTGCTGCTACTGAAGAATTTCAAAGTTGACTTGGACCAGCTCTCCTTGCCGAGAAAGTTCGATTTTGACATCATCCCCTACCGCAAGATATGATTTAGATTTGAACCTTTACCATCCTTTAGCATCAATCATCATGCGACCATCCTTTGTACTTATGGTATACTGAGCAGGTTCATTCACACCAAGGCTGCGCATGGTAAGAGAAACTTGGCCGCGGTCGCCCAGATTGTTGAACGACTCCCTCGTTGCTCTAGGAATTCTCTGTTTGAAAACAAGAAGACATACCCAAACAGTTAGATCAACACAATGAATCATGTGAAACAACATGGAAAGAAAAAAGAACGAAGCACTTGGGCGGCCAATGCTTACCAAGAAGGTGGACATGTCGGTTTTTGTAAGGACTTTGGTATATGAAGTGTGAACTGCAGCCCAGTCTGTTGCCGGTGCAACTGCATGGGCCGGACCAAATGCAAGTGCAAGTGTTTGTGCAGGTGCCGAAGCCACTGCTGCTGCTGGAGATGGTGCTCCTTGTAGAGCTGCTGCCGGTGTCGATGCCAGATCCACCGGTAGATCAGACTGATCTGCTGACGCGGTCGGTGCCCAATCCTCAGCTGGATTAGACTGAGCTGCTGCCAATGTCAGTGCTAGAGCAACTGCCGGTGCTCGATCTGTGCGAGACAGTGGCGATCGTGTCTGGTCTGCTATGATCAGCTTTCTAACTTGACTAGGATCCATGACCGTGATCCAGTTTTTTTCTTCATTTCTTTTAGACGCGAGAAGGACTAATTGTGGCGTTTTTATTAAACCAAACTACAGTTCATCATAGGGATTCAGCTTGTACTCAGACAACAGACTGATCCAATTTTTCCCAGTAATATAAGTGATGGACAGCGCCTTCGTTACTGACACGACATAAGAAGTGAAACCTGCAAAAATAGCCATCGTAGAGCAAACCAAATGGTTTATTCTGTGATGAATGTCACATGGCAAAACCTGCATCGTAAAATTGCAGGAAAATAAAGAAAACATGACATTAAATCAAGAAGATTTAGACAGTAAATTAATAAGATTTACTTGATGTGACACGAGTGAATCCTTACCAGGAAATCACTATGTTGAAGTACTAAACAGAAGATTGATCGTCCAACTACGCATGGCATGCAGGGGCCCTGCCCACTCCCACAAGTAGGATAGTCCAAAGGTCATGACAAATCCTGGTGGGTGCGATAAACCCTGCAATGCATACAGATATTGGAGTGTAATCATAATTGATAAACCGTCATCACAAAAAATATGATCTAGATACTTCAAAATGTACAGACTGAATTGAGTGGACAGACATTAACATAGACCGTTCTCAGGACTGACCACACACCAAAAGCGGCAGTACTAATAAACAATACAGGGTTCACAAACACAAATCAAGTACTGAACAATAGTACTTACTACACACAAGCAAAGTTGCACTAACTAAACTCTGCAGACTATTTCTTGCCACCGACCTACGGGATGAACCCCGCATAACTGACTAGGCCATGGACTTCGTGTGAGATGTCTACGTGCACCATCACCATCTTGTCAACCTTGGAGAACCTAACAGAGTGGTCTTTCCACTCATAAACATGATGATGAAGACATGCCGCATCAGATTTGTTGGGAAGCTTTACAAGAACCACACCCTTCGTAATCGAAGGCACAACCAGGAAATTGTTGTGGTCAAGTACAGCCTCGAGAACACGCCTGATAACAATGCTACAGTAAAACACTAGTTCAGGACACGTGGCGACAAGGACACAGCAGCTGGATAGTTCAGCAGTAGAACTCATCATCAGGTCTTCCAGTTCACACGACATGACTTTGAGAATTTCATCTCCACTGCGGACCTGGTTCTAATTCAAACAGAAACCATATTTCATTACTACCTTCGTTCAGAAATATAAGATGATTTTTGATATTATACTCCATATATGACTACATATACGCACAGAACTGAGTGAACAAAGACACTAGAACATGTCCTCAAAGGCATGAGAGCAGAGGGATTACATGCAATATCCATAACACAACTTACTGAGGCAAATATACCCTCTTAAAAGGTAGCATTGATGTTTATAAAGTACTCCCTCCGTCCCAAAATTCTTGTCTTAGATTTGTCTAGATACGGATGTATCAAGTCACATTTTAGTATTAGATACATCCGTATCTAGACAAATCCAAGACAAGAAATTTGGGACAGAGGGAGTAGTTGAAAGTAATATATAAGAAATCAGTGTCAACCTCTCGCACGTTTTGGTCAAAAGAGGAATTTAGAACCGTCATTTGGCACACTAAAATCACATGCAAGATCACCCAGAAAGTTGTACTACTAGTACTAGTACTGCATGTTAGATGAAAAAACACGATCAAGATCGAGAAAAAGATCGTCAACAAGAGACATTACCTGGACTTGCTTAATGAGGGATCCCGGAGAGGGGGGTGTCGGTGTCAAAACCAGCGGATCTCGGGTAGGGGGTCCCGAACTGTGCGTCTAGGCGGATGGTAACAGGAGACAAGGGACACGTTGTTTTTACCCAGGTTCAGGCCCTCTCGATGGAGGTAAAACCCTACTCCTGCTTGATTGATATTGATGATATGGGTAGTACAAGAGTGGATCTACCACGAGATCAAGGAGGCTAAACCCTAGAAGCTAGCCTATGGTATGATTGTTGTTGTGTCCTACGGACTAAAACCCTCCGGTTTATATAGACACCGGAGAGGGCTAGGGTTACATAGAGTCGGTTACAAGGGTAGGAGATCTACATATCCGTATCGCTAAGCTTGCCTTCCACGCCAAGGAAAGTCCCATCCGGACACGGGACGAGGTCTTCAATCTTGTATCTTCATAGTCTTGGAGTCCGGCCGATGATGACAGTTCGGCTATCTGGACACCCCCTAGTCCAGGACTCCCTCAGTAGCCCCCGAACCAGGCTTCAATGACGATGAGTCCGGCGCGTATGTTGTCTTCGGCGTTGCAAGGCGGGTTCTCCTCCAAATTCCATGTGCTTGCCGAATAGTGTCCGGCTTTCTTATAAATCTTGCGCTCCTTGGCTTCCACGCCCAATAATGGCCCTCTTCCACGTGTCGTATGAATGCGAAAAGCCAGGGTATTTTTATGTTTTACCCCCAGGCCATACGGATAAGCTGCCTATAAGAGAGGCAAGGATCTAGATCCAAATCACACCATCCTCCTTCCGTGAGTACTCATCGGAGCGCCTCTGACAAAAATCCACTCCATCATGGACCGTCGAGGCGGCTCCTCCTCTCGCGCTCCCAGCCCTCAGCTAGGAGATTGGAGGAGATGTTCAGTTCCGCACAGCGAGCTGGTGACGCTCCAAGCGGAGGGATACCTCCCTCCGGCCTTCATGGTCCCGGTTCAAGCCGGACTGGCCACCTACAAAGGTGGAAAGCAGGCGGAGAACTCCCCGAATCCCTCCAAAGGAGAGCGGGTGTGCTTCGTCCCCTATTTAATAAGGGGGCTCGGATTTCCCATACATCCGTTTCTCCAGGGGCTCCTTGAGTTCTACGGACTCCAGCTTCATCACCTTACGCCCGCCTCCATTTTGCACATTGCGGGTTTTGTAGCTCTTTGCGAGCTGTTCTTGGGCATCGAGCCCCATTTTGCGCTTTGGAAGAGATTGTTTTGCCTCGTACCCCGTTCTCACAAGGGGTCGATATATCAAGTGGGCGGAGCCGAAATATGGCGCATCGCTGGGACTGGATATCTATCCGGAACCCCAAAGAAGGCGTCCGAAGACTGGCCTTCGGAATGGTTTTATATGGAATATGCCCCACTACCGGACCCAGTTCGGATCGGCCTGCCGGAGTTTAGCAACGCTCCTCTGAAAAAATGCCTGATTTGGCGCCCGCGGAGCCCTCAACGGGAAGATGATGGGAGCATCCAATATCTGATGGGCCGGATAAGGTTACTGGCCCATTCCGGATTGACCATGATTGGAGTCATGGCCACGTGCATTATGCGAGGGGTGCAGCCGCTCCAATATAGGGGCCACCCCATGTGGGATTTCAACGGGGAGAATGACGCCACCCGTCATGGCCGCAAGGGGCCGGGATCGGCTGCCGATCTGGTGAAGATCCTGTCCGGCTTGTACAAGGGGGAGAAGGAGGACTTCCTCCGCACGAATCCATCGAATGGATTCTCCATGAATAACCCTCGGAGCTGGGTAAGCGGACGTTTATCTATCCGATCCGTGCTTTCAAAGTTAAGTGTCTTACTTTATGATTTTGACGCAGGAACTACGCCGGGATGTGGAGGGCATACACAGCCCGACTCCACAACCTGAGGATCCGGGACGATCCCTTGATCCGGCCTCCGAGGAGGATCTGGACATAGAGGTGGAGCTGATCGAGGGGGTGTTCCACCAACTTAGCGTGGACAATGCTTTAGTCGCCATTATAGCCGACTACCCCGGTTTAACTCCGGCTTCCCAGGTAACTGCGACCGAGGTCTTTTCATTATAACTCATCCATGCTTATTTCCGAACACTGTATACCAACGGTGTCCCGCAGGAGGTACCTTTGGGGCGGGAAGCCGGATCCGCGGCGGCTGACCAACAAGGGTCAGTTCGGCCCAGCAGGCGGAAGAGGAGTGCGGCGCGACTCAAAACGTCGCCGCAACGGTATGGAGCACCACCGTATTTAAGGGAAAGATTCCTGGGAGGGTATATTAACACTCCTGATTCTTCTAGGAGAAAGAGCGCTCGCCGGACTGTGCCAGGAGAGGTTGCCAATCAAGCCTCCACCAGCCAGGCTCCAACGCCGGGTCCAGAGGGGAAGGCGAACACAAGGCGTGAGCCGGATGCTCCTCCAACGGAGGATGCCGACAGGCTGTCCGCCACCAGGTCTGAGGTGGAGAGCACCATGAATCATAGGTGCCGCCGGACAGTTCTTCGTGACGCGTGTTTTTCCCCGGAGGCGTTGAATGCCTTTAATGCGGGGGACGCGCACCTCCGTGCTGCTCAAGATGGTCTAACCAGAGCCACGGAGCAGTATGTGAAAGACATACGGGTGAGAAATTTTAATAGTTATATATGCCAGTAGCCCCCGAGACTTAAAGTAGTTAAAAAAAAACTGATTTAAGGATCATTTGTTATGCAGGATCTTACAGAGAAGAATACCCACCTGTCCCAGGAGCTTCAGGAGTGCAAGGCCCAACTTGAGGCCGCACTAGCCGCCGCAGGAGGAGCTGCAGAGACCCCCTCTGGTAACACATATTTCAAAAAGATAAGCGGTTTATGAAGTGCGGCGTGCGTAAGTCTGACAATAATATTGTAGAGGGCGCCGGACTAGATCCGGACAAGGAACATCTACTGCGCCAGCTGAAGGCCGGTGAGAAGGTGCTTATGAGGGTGCAGCAGGAGAGAAACAAACTCCAAGATGCCAACACCCAGCTGGGCGAAGAACTAAAAGATGTTCGGGTCCAGCTGTCTGACTCCGTAAAGGAGAATCGGCGGCTTCGTCGCGGCATCTACTGTAAGTGCTTGAGCAAACTCTTTTGAAAAGAAGAGTTCAGCGAGGAAGTCGATTGCCAGGAATGTGTCTGTAGGTGTGCTCACAGGTCGCCCTGTGGAGGAAATGCCCGGTTCAACGGGTGACCAGCTTCCCGAGCTGCTGCAACTGCATGAACGTGTTCGGCAGGCGATGAGTGGCGTCGCCCAGGCCTTATGGCCGTCCGTCTCCCTACCCGAGGGTCTTGGGGGGCTTGCGGAGAAGCTTCAGGGAGCACGGCAGCACTTCCGTCTATGGAAGATATCAGCCTGCCGTCAAGGCGCCAGGGAGGCCTGGGCCATGGTGAAGACGCAGTACACGAAGACGGATCCAAACCACATGGCCGAGGTCGGACCTGTGGGGCTCGATGGGAAGGAGATTCCTGTGAGCTTAATGTACGGCCAAGTAGAGTTGGCCTAAGTATTCCCAACGGGATTGTAAGCTAGACAGCCTGTTAGATGGGATTGAAGAGGAGTCCAATCAGTCAATTTGACGATGTAATCTAAAATGACATGAAGAATGCCTTCTAGCCGGACTGTAGATCGTTTGTCTTTGCGGACCTTTTCGCTTCAACCTCGGGACCCTAGAGTCCGGAGTGTGTCTGAATACCTTCACGGTTATGAAAAAACTGGGGCATGCATGGAGACCAGGCGTAGGGGTCATTAGTGCTTTATCAGACAAGTGCCCAACTAGTTATGTTATATTACATGGTTAGTAAGAAACATCTTCCAGGGAGAATAGTTCCGTTAGGGGTTCCTTTCCCTGGGAGACATGCCCTAAAGTGCATGTCCGGACTACGAAAAGAGCAGAAAAGCATCTGGGGGCAGATAGATAAATAAATAAGAAATCATCTTTCAAGTCACCGACCGAATATTCTCTTAAGAACGCTAGCTTTCGGCTTCACCCAGTCTGAGGTACACATCCGGCTGACCCGGCAGTAACAATCGCAGAGGTGCTCCCTTTACCTCCTAGCTGAACAATTGGGAACGTAGGGGTAAGCACAGGAGCCAGGCAACCCAGCTTGGCTAAAACTTAAGTCATATCGATGCATATAATGGTGAGTAAAAGGTACACACGGAAGTGTGACGCATGTGTTGGGCATGAAGCCCGTATAAATAAGCTTCTGTTAAAGAAGCCCCCAGGTATAATGAGTGCGAGCAGCACGTCAAGTGTGTGCGAACAATGCACAGGTCAGCCCACAAAGGCTTTACGAAAAGAAGGGAGGAAGGAAGAGAGAAAAACAAAAGACAGCAAACATATAAAATGTGGATGGAGGAAGGAGACGAACTCTGAGTCCAGCGCTAGGCGTAGAATATTCGGAGGCGGGCTGCTTTCCATGGGTCCGGCTCGAGTCGATTGTTCGATGCGTCACGTAGATGGTATGCTCCGCCGGTCAGGACTTGATCGATGATGAAGGGACCTTCCCACTTGGGCTTGAGTTTGTCCTTTTTCTTGTCCGGCAGACGTAGAACTAGTTCGCCAACATTGTAAGTTTTGGCCCGTACTTCTCTACTTTGATATCTTCGAGCCTGCTGCTGATAGAATGCGGAACGAGCCTTTGCCACGTCGCGCTCCTCCTCCAATGCGTCCAAACTGTCTTGCCGATCCAACTCGGCCTCTCTTTCTTCGTACATGCGCACTCGAGGTGAGTCATGAATTATATCGCAGGGCAAAACTGCCTCTGCGCCGTACACCATAAAGAATGGCGTGAATCCGGTAGTACGATTTGGCGTGGTCCGCAGCCCCCAGAGTACGGAGTCGAGCTCCTCCACCCAGTGCGTGTTAGATTCCGTGAGGGACCGCACTAACCTGGGTTTAATGCCGCTCATGATTAGACCATTTGCTCGTTTGACTTGACCGTTAGTTTGAGGGTGATAGACTGAAGCGTAGTCGAGCTTGATGCCCATATTTTTGCACCAGAGTTTAACTTCGTCGGCTGTGAAGTTCGTGCCGTTATCAGTGATGATGCTGTGGCGGATGCCATAAAGGTGTACTACCCCAGATATGAAGTCTATCACAGGTCCGGATTCGGCCGTTTTAACTGGCTTGGCCTCTATCCATTTGGTGAATTTGTCCACCATGACCAATAGGTACTTTTGCTTGTGGGTTCCCCCTTTAAGGGGTCCGACCATGTCAATCCCCCAGACCGCGAACGGCCAGGTGATGGGTATAGTTTTGAAGGTGGTGGGTGGCATGTGGCTCTGATTAGCAAAGAGCTGGCAACCGACGCATCGTTGGACTAAGTCCTGAGCATCTGCCCGGGCCGTCGGCCAATAAAATCCTGTACGGAAGGCCTTGCCTACAAGGGCCCGGGCTGCGGCGTGGTGCCCGCTGAGTCCGGCGTGAATTTCAGCCAGAAGATTTCGCCCTTCCTCTTCGGAGATGCACCTTTGAAGGACTCCGGTTGTGCCTTTCTTATAAAGCTCTCCCTCATGGGCCTTGTAGGCTTTAGATCGCCGTACTATGCAGCGAGCCTCATTTTGGTCTTCGGGGAGTTCCTGCTTAATTAAGTAGGCTAGGAATGGTTCCGTCCACGGGGCAATGACTGCCATTATTTCGTGGGCTGAAGTTGTTCTTTCATTGGCTGAGCCACCGATTGTGTCAGAATGTTCGGTGTTGGGTGGTGCGGTTGGTTCCGGATTGTTGTTTCTGGACTCCTCTTCCCATACTACGGATGGCTTAAAGAGCCGCTCCAGGAAGATATTTGGAGGGACGGTGTCGCGCTTTGCACCGACGCGTGCCAACACGTCGGCCGCTTGGTTATTATCCCTGGCCACATGGTGGAATTCGAGTCCTTCGAACCGAGCTGACATTTTTAAGACGGCGTTACGGTAGGCTGCCATTTTCGGATCCTTGGCATGAAAGTCTCCATTTACTTGGGATATTGCGAGGTTTGAATCCCCACGGACCTCTAGGCGTTGAATGCCCATGGAGATGGCCATCCGGAGACCATGTAGAAGGGCCTCGTACTCTTCTGCGTTGTTGGAGTCTGTGTACATTATTTGAAGTACGTATTGGACTGTGTCTCCGGTTGGGGACATCAAGACAACGCCAGCCCCCAAGCCGGCCGACATTTTAGAGCCGTCGAAGTGCATGATCCAATTGGAGTATGCGCCGTACTCTTTAGGGAGTTCGGCTTCAGTCCATTCAGCGATGAAGTCAGCCAAAACTTGCGACTTTATAGCTCGCCGTGGTTTGTAGGTTATGTCGAATGGTAAGAGCTCAATGGCCCATTTTGCAATCCTGCCTGTCGCGTCGCGGTTGTTTATAATGTCGTTGAGAGGTACTTCGGAGGCCACTGTTATCGAACACTCTTGAAAGTAGTGTCGCAGCTTCCGGGATGCCATGAACACCGCGTATGCTATCTTTTGATAATGTGGATACCGGGACTTGCATGGAGTTAAGACAGTGGATACGTAGTACACTGGTTTTTGAAGAGGGAATTTGTGTCCTTCTGTTTCTCGTTCGACGACGAGCACCGCGCTTACAACTTGATGTGTTGCCGCGATATATAATAGCATTGGTTCGCCCAAGTTGGGCGTGGCCAGGACCGGATTTGTTGCCAATATGGCCTTTATTTCTTCGAGTCCGGCCGTGGCAGCATCCGTCCATTCGAAGTGTTCGGTGCGCCGGAGGAGGCGATAGAGGGGCAATGCCTTTTCTCCCAAACGGGAGATGAAGCGGCTTAGAGACGCCACACATCCAGTTAGTTTTTGTATTTGTTTGAGGTCTTTTGGGATATCCAATTGTGACAGAGCTCGGATCTTGGCTGGGTTTGCTTCAATTCCTCTACCGGATACAATGAAGCCCAAGAGCTTTCCGGTTGGTACGCCGAAAACGCATTTTTCCGGGTTGAGCTTAATGTCGTATGCTCAGAGGTTGTCGAATGTGAGCCTCAAATCGTCTACTAGAGTTTCGACGTGTTTGGTCTTAACGACCACATCGTCTATGTATGCCTCCACTGCTTTGCCGATCTGGGTAGCTAGACATGTCTGAATCATGCGCTGATATGTTGCGCCGGCGTTTTTGAGTCCGAAGGGCATTGTGTTGAAGCAGAATGGTCCGTATGAAGTAATGAACGTCGTTGCGGCCTGGTCTGTTTCCGCCATCTTGATTTGATGGTATCCGGAGTATGCGTCGAGGAAACACAATGAATCGTGCCCTGCGGTAGCATCGATGATTTGGTCGATGCGGGGAAGGGGGAAAGGATCCTTTGGACAGGCCTTGTTAAGGTCTTTAAAATCGACACAAAGGCGCCAGGATTTGTCCTTTTTTGGTACCATTACCAGGTTCGCTAGCCAATCCAGATGTTTTATATCTCTGATGAATCCGGCTTCTAATAGTTTGGCTAGCTCCTCTCCCATTGCCTGTCTTTTGTGTTCGGAAAATCGCCGAAGAGCCTGTTTGACTGGCTTGAATCCTTTTAGGATGTTTAGGCTGTGTTCTGCCAGCCTGCGTGGGATTCCTGGCATATCTGAAGGGTGCCAGGCAAAAATGTCCCAATTTTCCCGAAGGAATTCTCGTAGTGCGGCGTCTACATCAGGGTTTAATTGTGCCCCAATGGAGGCCGTCTTTGTGGGGTCCGTTGGATGGACCTGGAATTTGACTATTTCGTCCGCTGGTTTGAAAGAGGTGGACTTGGATCTCTTATCGAGTATCACATCGTCACTGTTCACCATGGAGCACAGCGCAGTGAGTTCCTCTGCCGCTAGGGCTTTGGATAGTGCCTCTAGGGCTAGTGCGGCTGTCTTGTTTTCGGCGCGGAGTGCTATGTCCGGATCACTGACAAGAGTGATGATTCCATTGGGCCCGGGCATTTTAAGCTTCATGTACCCGTAATGGGGTATGGCTTGGAAAATTGTGAATGACTCTCGCCCTAATAAAGCGTGATATCCGCTGTTGAACGGGGCCATTTGGAACGTGACCTCCTCGGACCTGTAATTGTCCGGCGAGCCGAACACCACATCAAGTGTAATTTTTCCTGTGCAGCGTGCTTCCCTACTAGGGATTATTCCTCTAAAGCTTGTGCTGCTTCGCTCAATGCGGCTCCAGTCAGTTTCCATTTTTTGAAGGATTTCCTCGTAGATGAGGTTTAATCCGCTGCCGCCATCCATGAGTACCTTGGTAAGACGAAAGCCGTCCACTATTGGACTGAGGACCAATGCGGCTGGTGCTCGGGCTGTTCGGAATTTAGGATCGTCGCTGGCATTGAAGGTGATAGCCGTGTCGCTCCATGGATTTGTTGTTGCTACTTGGTAGACTTCGGCGAGGCTGCGGATTGTTCGTTTCCACATATTATTTGATGTGAAAGTCTCGAAGACTGTTAATACCGTACTGGTACTGTTGGGCTGGTTCTCTGGGGCTAGAAGCTCTTCGCCACTTTTGGCCACCTGCCGCAGTATCCAACATGCTCGAAGGCTATGTGTTGGAGTGGTGCCCTCTGTACTATGGATTTTACAGGGTGCGCTGAGCCATCCCTCCAGTACGGTTCCGTGCCCTCTAGGGGTTTTTTGCTTTTTGGTTTTTGTCCCAGGTGCATGAGCATGGTGCACCCTTTTATTTCGGACTAGGGTTGTGTTCGGAGCCGGAGTGTCCCAAAACTTAGTTTCGGTTTTCCAGGCACTCTCCATCGCACAGTACTTTCATACTATGGACGCCAGGTCGGCAAAGCGTGTAATTTCGCGATGACTTACGGCGTTCAAGATTCCCTTGTCCGTGCAATTGTTGTAGAAAATTGAGATTGCGTTTACCTCACGGCAGTCCTTTATCCTGTCCATAACCAGGAGGAATCTGACCCAGTAATGATGTACTGTTTCAGCGGGCTCTTGTAGGATTTGAGATAGATCGCTTGTGTTTGGGTGGGCGGGTGGAGATAAATTCGGAACCCCGCCCAATCTGAGGCTCAAGGGCCGAAAAGTTTCCGAATTTGGAAGCTTGGATTGCTGGATGTTGTCCAGCGGATCTAGTCCGCTGCCTGACTTTAGGTTCAGTATTTGATTGGCATCCGTCTCCGTAGGAATCCGGCATGGAGGGATCAGGAATCCGGACATAACTGGTCTTTAATATAGAAGAAGAGTCGCTGCGTTGTTCCTCCACCACAGCAACGTGGTGGGTAGCCTGGGGAGAGTTGATCTCTCTCAGATCGGTTTGAAGCCCAATCTGATCGTAGTCTGTAGCAACTCCTAGGGCGGCGATGCGATCCAATAGCTCATTTACAAAGGAGAGCTCCATTGGATCTAGCTGCTCGGCGAATTCCGAGTTGACGTGAAGATCGCTTTTGATGACCCGAGAGGTCATTGCCGGAGCGGCGGCCGAACAGGCGGTCATAAGAAAACCACCTAGCCGGATAGTTTGGTCGGTGGCCAAAGCTCCCTTGGCAATGGTACCGTCTTTAAAGACGGGAAGAGGCATCCTTCCTGATTGCGACGGCACAGAGGAACTCTCAATGAAAGCACCAATGTCGGTGTCAAAACCGGCGGATCTCGGGTAGGGGGTCCCGAACTGTGCGTCTAGGCGGATGGTAACAGGAGACAAGGGACACGATGTTTTTATCCAGGTTCGGGCCCTCTTGATGGATGTAAAACCCTACTCCTGCTTGATTGATATTGATGATATGGGTAGTACAAGAGTGGATCTACCACGAGATCAAGGAGGCTAAACCCTAGAAGCTAGCCTATGGTATGATTGTTGTTGTTGTTGTGTCCTACGGACTAAAACCCTCCAGTTTATATAGACACCGGAGAGGGCTAGGGTTACACAGAGTCGGTTACAGGGGTAGGAGATCTACATATCCGTATCGCCAAGCTTGCCTTCCACGCCAAGGAAAGTCCCATCCGGACACGGGACGAGGTCTTCAATCTTGTATCTTCATAGTCTTGGAGTCTGGCCGATGATGACAGTTCGGCTATCCGGACACCCCCTAGTCCAGGACTCCCTCAGGGGGCTTGGACAGGGCGATGGCTTTGAGCTTGTCTGCGGTAGTCTCGGCGGGGTGCTTGCGCTTCTTTGTACCATGAGCCTCGACGGTTTTGGCCAGAGCCATAGACATCACGTCGGACGGTGCTCCGGCGTCCATCCAAGAGAGGAAGCTGAGAGAGAAGAGTGAAAGGAGGAACGAGATGAGGGAAAAGCGAAGCGAGTGGGGGTTTTCTTCAAGAGAGGAAGCTGAGAGAGAAGAGTGAAATGATGGTTGCTTCATCCATCCAACTTACTGCTGGAAAGGAGGGGGCTTTGTGATTTGACGGCTCATTGGGCATTACTGCGGCAGTTCGATCGGGGTAGTCTACCGTCACTCTACTACGGAGTAATTTAGTGCATGGCTGGTGGACCCAGGTGCTGGCTATCCCACACGTCGGCGAAAGTGAGTAATTTAGTGCATGGTTGGAGGAGGATCCGCATGGTAGAGCGTGTCTACTATTTTTCATTCTGAAGAAAAAAATGATTACAGCAAGCGTTTCCACTCTTACGACGGAGGAGTGCGGAACATGGCAGCCACTTGAACATACACAGTGCTCCTACTACTAGGCATGTGCAGTGGTTCATACGTCAATACTACACAATCTTGTTGCTGTGTTGTGCGCATGTCAACTACTCCTATATGTAACATAGTACCGCTTTTTCGACTGTCCGGTTGAGAATGAACGGTGAGATCAATGTTAACAGAACTAGGTCCACAACGCACGGAGAGTATGGTGCTACAGTACTCCACGAAACATGAACCATATGAAGCACATCCTATAGTGTTAGACAGGGTGTATGAAGGGTGCACGGGATGGGAGCAAAAGTTCCCTTCTCGACCCACTTTTGGGTGTTTGGTAGAGTGCATGAAGGGTGCATGAGTCCACACTAGTAGGTTGACAAAAATACACGAAGAGGAAGCAAATATATTGAGATGAGAATGCAACCAAACACACCCACAGGCTTTGTGCTACAGTGCCGGATCTGCACCGTCTGAGTTTTATCCAATGGTCATGTTGCGCCGAGACATGGACATGCCCATGCAGAGGGCGCCTAAACACCACCGAAGTCCCTCTGCTTCTCGAGGCGCATGACGTTGGTGATGTAGGGTGCAACCGCCCGCAGAGCCCGCTCCCGGTCGACGGGAGCCAGCTCGTCAAAGACGGCGTCCAATGGCCCGAATGGATTCCGGTGACGGAGCCCTGAAAGGATCCGCCCGGCAACCGCGATGGCAGCGCGCAATCCCTCCTTGTCCAGCTCATCCCCCACCATCGCACGGAGACGGCTCAACTCCTCGGAGATATAGGTGAAGAAGGAGAGCAGGTCAGAAGCTGCAACTCGTTGAAGTCGACCGGGTGGTCGAACGGGTTTAGCCCGACGGCCGGCATCGTCGCGCTAGCACGACGGTAGGCATCGCGCAGCTGCAACACGTGCGTGGCAACTTGGTTCACCAAGTGGCTGAGGCGATCCTGGACCTCGTCACGATCGGCCCGCTCGCGCTCCAGCCGGCTCCCCTGACGGCCTATCGTATCTCCCGCTTTCTGCAGCAACACCGCCGACGCCTCGAGCATCTTTGTGGTGGACTCCTGCCGCTATTGAAGCTCCGTGAACTCCCGCACATAACGGAGGAGCATGGCACTCCTCTCCTCCTTGATCTCATGGAGCTCCATGTCCTTGGCCCTGATCTCCGCATCCTTGGCATGGAGCTCCTGTGTCAGGTGCCTCACCTCGGACTCCGTGATCTGCTGCGCCGCCATGGCACCAGGTAGAAGCAATGGGGAGAGGAAGCAAAGGGGGCGAAACGGCTGAAAGGCAATGCAATCTACGGGAAGGCGGAGGGAGCCAGCCAAGGAGTGGGGAATCTTTTGGTTTTCACCATGGTAAAACACCAGTCGACGACTTCTCACATCAGGGAGCAGTGGGTTTTTACAGGCGGAGTCATCATGACTAATTGCTACCGCGCCTGCTCCCGTCAATCAAAAAATTTAAAATCCTGTCGCGCCTGCTCCCATCAATCAAAAAATTTAAAATCCTGCCGCACCCAAACACCAGAGCAACGCCGCGGTGGATATTTAAATTTACCTGCCGGCAAGTAGATAAAAAAGGGGTGAAAAAACAAATGTGGCGGTGGCCTAGCTAATCGGTCGAACTAGCCCAACTAGCTAGCCACCGTGCTTCACTGATGTACTCGGCGGGAAAGGTGGTCTTTCATGATTTGATGACTCATTTACTTGCTTCGGCACTATGACCGAGGAGGACCCAAAAAACGCACGGTAGGGCCTCCCACGTCAGGAAGAATATATGCGTGCACCACCCGGGAGGACCCCAAAACCGCGCGGTAGGGTGTGCCATGTCTCGGCGCGGAGGAAAAATGTGCGTGTAAAAATATACTGTATCAGACTTAGTACCTGTGGTTCGACCTCAGGACCCAGCCAGTCGGTCGAAAACACCCCACGAGCCACACGGCTTCATCATGCAAACGTGGCACGGTTAGCTCCGTCTTGACCAGCCGCAACGTCTCTTGTTCTAGGCGATTCTTCTATTTTTCAAGCTTTTTTTAGTTGTAATAAGACCACGGCAAGCTAGCGCCGCTCTTCGTGTGTGCCCGTGCAAAGTTAGACGATGGAGAGAAGAGAGATTGAGATCGCAGACCTGGGACCACCCGTAAGTGAGACAACGGTCATGCACGTGTTGACGAGGCACTCCCTCTACTCTACTCAACGCAAGTACTGTATAAAATCAAGTTATAGGACAAAGCCAACAACCGTTCGTTTTTTAGGCTATCGACTTACGCTTTGTAGTCCAGGTTGCCAGTTTGAATCTTGTCTTTCCGATTTGTTAGTTTTATGTCCAAATTTGATTAATGACAAGTGGGACCCCCGTGTGTTGTTCCGATATTTCAGTGTAGGATGGTTTTTTTGAACAAACACTTTGCGCGGTTAGACAAGTAACGGCACGAGTTACACGTATTTTGCAAGTTTACAAACAAAAATGACAGCGGCATAGAATATCACATCCACCCCGCAGCTTAGATACTATGGTGATACGAGTTTTTACACCGTTGGAAGTGAGATCCAATGGCTTGGGAGTAGTCTTTGTAATTATGTGCAATTTCCAAACTCTCCAAAGTTTTTTTTTTGCAAATAAAACATTCAGGCCTCGTGTGCCGCTACATCTTCGATCCAACGGCTCTCGGCGCTAATATTAGGTGCTCCCCGTAGCTTAATTACCCGCTACGGTGATATGAGCATCTAGGTCGTATGATCAGTGATCAGATGGCACATGCATAGTACTTGTACTTTTTGCACATTTCCCAAACTCTATCAGCCGTATATTGCAAAAACATTCAAACCTCCTACTGTGGGCCATTAGATCTCACTGAACTCGTATCACCGTAGAATCTACGGTGCGGGAGAACCTCATACTCTCCCGTGCGAGAAAACATAAGGTGCTATCGCAGCTTGGATGCTACGGTGATACGAGCTTTGAGGTCGTTTGATCTGAGATCCAATGGCATCTGAGCAGTCTTTGTGCTTGTAAGCAGTGGCCGAACTCTTTTGGGGCTTTTCTGCAAAAAACCATTCGAACCACCGAGGATGTGTTGGGTCACAAATCCAACGCCTCCAAAGAGCTTGTATCACCAAAGCATCTAAGGTGTGGTGGCACATGATATTCTTACATAGAGGAGAATATGATGTCCTCCTTCATCTTAGATGCTACTGTGATACGAGCTTCGAGGTCGTTGGATATGGGATCAAAGGGCATCTAAGTAGTTTTTGTACAAATTGTTTGCAATTCTCAAACTCATCAAGGTTTCTGCAAAAAAATTAAGACACATCATGTGAGCTGCTATATCTCAGATCTACAAGCTCCAAGCAAGTCGTATCGACATATAGCATGTAAGGTATGGGGGCACATGATATTCTCCCGGGGAGGAGGGGTGGGGGTGCACAACCAATCGGTGGTTGGGAGGGTGGGAACAAATATAATCTAAACAACCATAAACAGAGCTCCACAGTTTTATCTAAGGTCGAGGGGTTGACCCCCGACAATCATAGCTCCGCCTAAACACAACATTTGCATGTACTGTAGTACTAGACTTAATATTCATGTTTCAGTTTCATGTTCATTTTAAATATTGAACTAAGGACCATGGATGTCTTACATTTTACTCCCTTCGTTCCTAAATATTAGTCTTTTTAGAGGCTTCAGATGGACTGGCACATACGGATGTATATAGACATATTTTAGAGTCTAGATTCACTCATTTTGCTCCGTATGTAGTCACTTGTTGAACTCTCTAAAAGACTAATATTTAGGAATAGAAGGAGTATTTTTGAACTCGTGTCATACATGCATGGGTTGGAAAAATAGATGCACTATACTTATTGGATTGTTGTTGTGTTCGTGCGTGTGTGTCTGTGTGTGTGTGTGTGTGTGTGTGGTCATATGCTTGCTACATACAAAGTTTTCTCACCTCCATATTGTTCATCTTTTAAATTTGAATTTGTATTGGAAAACTTACTAGGGATACCATGAAATGTGAAATCCACGTTGAGATCACTATATCACAAATTCACTCTAATTCAATGACTCGTCATAAATCAATTACCACGTTGAGATTAGTATTTGCAAGGAAAATACGGGTATTGTAATACACATAGATTCGTTCGGCAATTTAAAAGGTTCCTTTCATATTCTCAAATGGTAGGACCCAACGGTGTACCAGCCAGACCTTGGCTCATGTTGATCCTAAAAAAACTGGCTCGTGTCCTTCGGTGGCATGCGTGGTACGCACATTAGGCAACCCCAACTAGTCGAGCCTCAGTGTTTCAAGTCGAAATATCTGGCGGCCAGAATTCCAGCCCTAGGAAATTCCCCTCATGTCCCCGGTCCATAATGACTACCGATGAACAACGGAGGGATGCTTTAGTAACTAGACAACGATACCTACCGTGCCGAGCACGGTTCAATTCCCTCGGTCGCCGCTCGTCAATGTCACCCGTCAACTGCATTGCCTAGTAGTACTACTACTACTACACCAGGATGAGCACAGAATTGAGCCCGTTTCTTCGTGCCTAGTACTTTTTTTGTTCGTTCCTAGTACTTGAGTTAATATATCAGGCAATGCACTGGTACGGCGGGATTATCCTTTCCAGTTTATAGGCCTTATCTCAAAATTTTAGTTTTCCCATTTTATAAGTCTCAATTTGGTTGTTCTCCATCACATGTTCAGATTTCAAGCTGCAATAAATCATTACATGCAAGTATTAAGAGAAAATTGACCAATCCATGTACTTTATGCATGCATGCATTGCAATTAATGCATTCGTAAACACAATTTTTGAGGAAAACAAGCGCATTAATTGAGTGGTTTTGCAAACTACAACAATTGTTCCACCACTCACCATCTATCTTGGTTGGTGAGATTTTTGAATTGAGCCCTATAAACCGGAAAAGGAGGTTTAACTAAGCAAAATGTTTGACCAAATCCTTTCCTAAGAAATACAACAGGACAGATGTACGGCTTGAAAATTTATTGCATGATGCAGGTTATGATATTGTTTCGAATCTTGGGTCTTAAATTTCAGAAAATCCAAAAGGGAGCATAAATTCTTGAAACTGAGCATGGTCACGTGATATGGCACAAATATTACTTCGTAAGTTTTTTCTTCAATTCGAGACGAGCTGCTTATGACAAGTTGCACAAATGAAGAGCCAAGGTATTTTGGAACAAAGACTTGTGACGTTTTTTTAGGGAAAATACCTGTCACGTTAAGGCGAACGCTTTCACTATTGAAATTGTGGGCGTTTAAGTGCCGCCACGAGTCCCCGCTTCTCATCGGCAGGTGCCGTCCCTGCAAGCATGTGAGTCGACGGGAGGCGTGCGAGCAGACCGCTGCACCGGCTGTCAGGGAGGTGTGCGAGCAGACCGCTGTGCAGACTCACCGGGAGGCGAGCCCTTTGACCAGGCTTCGCCGCCCACCGTCGTCCCAACTGCTCCCACTTTTAATGTCGCCGGCGCCACAGTTTAAAATCAACCCCGCACTACCCGGTATCGCTACAATCCTCTCTCTTCCTCTCCGATTCTCCTGTCGTCTACCTCCAACTAGCCTGACCTAAACGTACGCCATGCCGCATCATGACGGTCTGCCCTTAGTGTTCCAGTTTCATGAGGAAGACACCCAGCTGGAGTCTCAAGAACATAAGGCGCTTTGGGACAAGCTTGAACTGGCCTTGCAGGAAGACGCCGCGCCTGTGCCCGCTCCCGTTCCGGCTCCCATCGCCCCGACTGCGCCAGCGCCCATCCCCGTGGCATTGATGGACTGGGAGCCGCACATTGTCGACGAGCTTGATGCCACGGGGTTCCACGAGGTCCCCGCCGACTTTCACGCACCCGTGCACCTGCCAGCGCATGCGCCTGCGCGTGCACTGATGCGCACGCCTGTGCCGGTGCCCGTGCACCTGCCAGCGCATGCGCCTGCGCGTGCACTGACGTGCGCGCCTGCACCGGTGCCCATGCACACGAACGTCTCCGCCACGCCATTGACAGCGCCTGTCCCCGCACGGGTGCCAGTGCCCCCCTCAGCGGCATGGACGGCCACCGTCGACCGCTTCCTTGCACCAATGCCAGTCGCCTCCTCCCGCCAGTTGACTCGCTCTGAAGTCCAGAATATTTTGGCCTTCCTTGAAGCTAGGCCAACGTCCGGGAGTATGCCAACAACGACGCAAGACGCTGCCGTCGCCGTCGGTCAGTGGCCCGACGACACACAGAGCACGGCAGAGGAGCTGCTTCCCACCGCGAGACGCCGCCGCCGCCGCCGCGTAATCTAAATTTGCCATGAAAAACATTCGGATTGCCATGCTTAAAATCCGAACGTTTATCATTTCCATTTATTTTATATCGATCGTCGTATAATTTAAAGTCGGAGTCAGACTGAACGAAATGTATGGTTTGATCGATTGAATGTTCTGCTAGAGCCGTATCAAATTAAATATAAAACGTCATCAAGCCACATGTATTCCTTGTCATCCAACGACCTAGACTGCTTCAATTTCGAGCGCTCAACATGTTTAGCGTGCATTAATTTCATGCCAAAAATAGTGCTAATCACATGACAACACGCAAATAATATCCTAGTAGTTAATATCCACATGCACTTAATATACTTCCAAATTAACGTGCATTGCACGTACACACTGACTAGTGCTGCTAGTACGTGAAACTGGTGCCGTGACTTGTGAGTTGTGAACGCGTCCAGATATGGTCAACGGCAACATCGCCCGCGAGTTCTTCCTGTTTGCCCGTGTGTCTAAATGCAGAAGGGGAGGAGAGAGAGAGAGAGCACACATGGAACCCACCAGTAAGTGAAGGCGAATAGTGCTAAAAATAATATTACATGTTATCCATTAATTAGGCTGTGGTAATATAAAAACATTATGTGAACAAAGGGGGTACAATAAACATTGCTATTCCACGTATGTTGCCTATTGACGTGCGGCTTGAAGGCCCGGTCGCATGTTCGATCCTCGTCCTTTATTTTTAAATTTGTATATGAGTCCAAATTTGTTTCATGACATGTGGGCCCCTTGGTGTGTAGTTTATAGCACTTTAACTTGTGGGTCAAAATTTGTTCCATTCCAAGTGGACTATCAGTGTGTAGTTTTGTAGCTTATTTATAATAATTAAAGAGAACAACATAGTTTTTTCAATAATACCATGGTGCGACGTTGAAGGTGAGAAAGGACGTGCAAGAGAGCAATGACCGAGCCAGAGGGAAATCAACTAGGGGAGTTGCGTGGGTTGCAACGGCGTATGGAGTAGTTGTGGGCCGAATGCTACGAAAATATAATCTAAACCGACCGGAATAAATGCCTACACAAATTAATCCATGGTTGGAGTGCCCCTCACAATGTAAATAGCTCCGACTTTGCGAGGGATGGAGAGGTAGTAGCTTCAACGCGTCGAAGATACGGTATGAGAAAGCAAGGTCAATCAAGAGACATATAGATAGAGAGACAAAGTGAGTGTGGTCCGTCATTCATTGAACAAATATATATGCTCCGGAGAGATATTGTCTGATTGAGCTTTTGGTAAGGGTGAGGGCTGTAAGATAGAGCTTGAGAGATGATCCAGTCATAGACGTGTAGATATATTTTGTGCGTGGGAGGAAGAAAGATCAACAGATCACATAGGGTCGCCGTGCGATCGAAAGAGTGAGACGGGTTGGAGAGAGTGACCTAGATAGACGATGTGCGTGAGAGAGTATACAATGTGAATAGGTCGAATTGGGCTCAAACATGGTGATATATCGTTTTTGTCTGAGAAAGAGCGAGGTAAATCGAGACACACACACACACACACACACACACACACACACACACACACACACACACACAGAGAGAGAGAGAGAGAGAGAGAGAGAGAGAGAGATTGAGTGAGCGTGGCCCACCATGAGGTCGAAAGAGTGGCGGCGGCTTGGATGGACTGACCTAGATAGACAATCTGCGTGAGAGAGTATAGAGTGTGTTGATCGAGGCCCGAACCGGGAGATATATCATTTGTGTGTGAAAGAAAACGAGGTTAAACGAGACTCAGATAAAGAGAGCGAGATTGAGAGAGTGTGGCCTGCCGTGCGGAAGAAAGAGTGAGACAGTCTCGAGGGAGTGACCTAGATATACAACATGCGTTCATGCGCAAGAGAGGTTGGGGGGGGGGGGGGCTAGATAGGCAATGCATGTATTTAGCGCGAGAGGGTGAGAGGGAGAGGGGGGAGAGAGAGAGCTCGGCATGGGGTGCAATGACGGGTGTGTGAGGTAAATACATTTGGTAACAGGAGTGGAAAAAGGGGTTGTGTAGTTGAGAGACTTAGAGATCGAAACATGGAGAGAAATAATGAACGTGTGTTGGAAACCGATAGCTTGCTAAGGTGGTTAGGAGAGGAAGATTGACCGATACAGGAAGTATGTAGCGTTTGTGCGCGCGGGGGGGGGGGGGGGGGACTAAAAACAACATTTGAATGTACATAGTACGAGACTTAATATCGATGTTTCAATTCGGTGTACATTGTAAGATTTGAACCGAGGACCAAGCATACGGGTAATTATTTCAAATTCGTGCCATACTAAGTTTCGAAAAGTTGACATTGGCTCAATTTGTTGTGCTATTTTGTAGGTCATATGTTTGAATTCATCCAAAAGTTTTCTCACTACCATGGTGTTCATCATATACATATGAATTTGTATTAAAAAAGTAGCGTCGATACAGTGAAATGCGGAATCCACGTTAGAATTGGAGATCGCTACGTGACACACACTCTAATTCAAACAACTAACTACGTGACACACACTCTAATTCAAATAACTAATTATGTGACACACTTTAATCCACGTTAGCGTGGGTACGGTTTCGATTTTTTTTTCAAATAACTCCTCATTAATTAATTTATAGTACTCCATATGTTCACTTTTATAAGACCTTGAAGACATTTCAGACAATGTGCAAAACTGTTCATTTTAAGTTGTCTGAAACGACTTACAAAAGTGAACGGATGGAGTATCTTGTTTTGAATGACTAATTATTGCAAGGAAAACACAGGCATGGCAATACATACAGATTCGTTTGCAAATGAAAGAGGATTCGTTTGCATTCTCAAATGTAGGCGCACCAGGCAGACCAGGGTCGTGTCGGGGTGGACGCTGCTTCGGTGCCTTAAAGGCAACAACCCTTGGGTGACTGACATGTGGGCCAGCCACCTGTTGGGCCCACATGTCATGGACACAAAGGCAGGTGCCTTAAGGCACTGAACCGTAGTCCTGTCGTGGTGGTCGCGTGTGTCAGACGGACGCGTAGCACCCAGCCACCCACCCCCCTTCCCCCCCAAAAAAAGGACGATGACGATATAAGTTCGCGCTTCCACGTTTTGGATTGAAATATCTGGCGGCCCCAATTCCAGCCCTGCAAAATCTCTCTTCTCCACCGTTCCCTTCCGTGCCCAGATTGCTCAAATCCCTAATTCGCCGCCATCCCTTGAATCGCCCCTCGTCTCGTCTCTTTCCCCACCGTTTCCCACCTCTGTGCCGGACGACGACGACGAAGACGACGGTCGCGCTTCACCACTGCACCGGAGCTACCTCATCTACGCCCTCGTCCACCGCACCGGGTGGTCCACCGACAACGTCGGCCGCCGCAACCGACGTGCCTCACAGACACCGAGTTCCACCGCATTAGGTGCGCTTCATTGACACTGTATCCCAGCTCACCGGGGCTACTTCACCGAGCACATCGCCGCACCTCCGCCCCCCGAGGTCGTTGGGGCTTCACCAACGTTCTCGTCCACCGCATCATAGCGCTCCGCTGCCTCTCAAGATCTACATCCGTGCGCGGCCAGCCAACGCCAGCGCATCACCCTCAACGGCTCTGAAGTGACCCGCACTCTAGCTAGGCGAGCATGCCCAAATGCCGGCCTAAACTAGGTATCCACACATCACTCCCTTGTGCACTGTTCCGACGATGTTTGGATATCCTTTCACTGCTCTCTTAGCTTACACGCCTATGCAACTCTGACTTCAACTCTTATTTCTTCTGGAGATATCATCTGAAACAAGCAAATCCATTTTGCGAAGCATGATGGGGCTACGGGATCTGGTACACATCCTGCACACCCGTATAACCTTGTAAGTATCTGTCCTCCGGTACAACATCAAGGTCGATTCCTCTTATTTGATCAACCATTCGCCGTGTCAAAAATGCAGAGGGGGATGCAAGGAGCACAAGGCCTGCACATCCAAGCAAGTGGTAACATGGACTTGTACATGGAACATGCCAAGCGCAAGCAGAACTGCATCGAGCCTGTACAACGAGCTACAGTAAGTCCCTGCATTTCATTTAATTCATACTGCATTCGTGTATGATTTGTGTGCAGTGGCTGATCCACAAATTCAAGTTACCAGGGGCGAACATTTAACTTAAAAAATACGAAGGCACTTGCACTCCGGAAATCAACATAACTTGAGAAATGTGAAGCTACATGCACTTTGAAAACCAGCTAATGATCCAAAGTAGTTCAGATTATAAACACTAAATGATGCAAGCACCAAAAAACACAAAATGCAACATGGTGTACAAGGACTATAAACATGGTCTGTACCTGCCTGAATTATTCGTTCTCTGGCTGAAAATATCGAAGTGTAATTGCATGTATAACCAGTGCGCAAACTGCATATCAATATATCTATCCTGCACATGTATGCCCATAGTTTCAAACAACAGATTAGAAAAGTATTTATGCTATGTTGTCATGATACGGGGACTTTTTGGTAGATGGCCTCGACGTTTCCTCAAGCTATGAAAATGCACTATAATTTGCTTGTCATCAATGCCTGCAAATCTCTGTCTCTCTCAACATAGTAGATCATCATTAGACACTAAATCCTTCAATGAGCTTGCAAGATGCTTGCATTAGATCCCTCATTAGACACTATATGTTCATCACCAGGAACGTGTAAAATTGTTTGCATCAAATCCTTCATTACCAGTCTGTTCATTAGACACTTCAGGCTCAAGAACAACATGAGCTTGTATGTTTGCACCGGAAACTTGATTAGATACATCAGATTCAGTCAGTTCAGTATTGATTGGGGGAGTTATAAAATAAGTAGAAATTGGTTTCATTTTCTCATAGATTCCCTACATACAAGCAGTTTTACAACACCGTCAGGTTTAATCAGGGATGTGATGTACCTGCTCATTGTGCATGCTACTCTTGCAAGCTACGACTGTTCGTTTGCGCAAGCTCGATGCCATGCCCGTGCTGCCGCTGCTGCCTCCCACGCAGGCTACACCCAGGGTTGGATCTTCATCTTCTTGTCCTTCTGTTCGCTTAAAGCCCGACGACCGCCCTCCAATGAAGGCGCGAGGAAGTGCTGTGTCGGTCTGTCCAGTGGTGGCTAGGTTAGGAGCGAACCAGACTGGAGGCTGGAGCGAATGAATTGGGATTTTTCCTGCTGTCGATCGATATGGGAGGCGCTCGTTTGGGCCGTGAGCCTGCTATAGGGCCTGCCTTGCACTTATGTTATTGGCCCATCCAAATTGAAACATTTTTCTTCATTTTTTATATTGCCTGCTCGTGCGTTGGGACGAACAAAACTAGCGTGGGCCAACCTGGACGACTCAAACTAGGTGCACACTTTCCAGCCACCTGAGGCGGCTGCCCATGCCAGCCCCTATGGTGGCGTCGCCCCTTTTTGCATGTATGATTGGATAGTGAAAAATATTCCAGTGGCGCTTTTGATTTACCCACAGAATGGTTGAATTGCTTGTTTCTATGAACTGAGTTCGCCAATAATGTGAAGGATGCCAGTCTTTTCATCCTATTGTAGATTGCTTAGATCTTGATATGCCAAAAGTAATCGCATGAAATATATAGTAAAAGCCAGTGTGATGTGTTTGGCTACAACTAGTCTAACTACACGTCCTCATATAACATATCAAGGACGCACCATCTTACCAGATTAACCATTCGACTTACCCATGCAGTGTGGGAAGAAAGAAGTATTGGGACTGCGTATCCAAGCAATTGATGCCATGGACTCCTTTGTACAACCTTGTAAGCGAAAAAGAAGTTGCAGTGTTCCTGTACAAAGAACTAGCATAAGTTCAGTTACCTGCTTCTCGGACTTTTAGTTAGCCACTTATTGCAAAATTGTTCAATTACGTTGCTTGGCTTAATTTAGTTTGCTACTGATTACATAATGGCACAGCCTGTTAATCATATTGTAGACTGCGCCTATCTATGTGTTTGATACTTACTGTTAAGAATTATCTGTTTGCCTTAACTTAAATATCTACTTGTTTGTTTAACTGCTTTGCTGCTGCAATAGCGGGTTACAATGATGTTAATAACGAGTACTTTTAAGCATCCAATTGAAACTCTTTAATTCCTTGTTTGTTTAACTGGTTTGCTGTTATAACTCCTAGTTGAGATGTTTTGCTAACTTCAACTTTTCTGAATCCAATCGGAACTTTAATGGCAAAACAGGTTAGCCCAAGATCAAAGAGCGAGGTCCCCATGGACGTTGCATCATCCCACAGCAGTGGCACCGGCCCAATCGTGCATTATGAATTGCCAACTGCTGATGCTCTAGAGGCTAAACTAGTGGTAGAAAGAGATTCTGCTTCTGCACTTAGAGATGAAGTTGACATGTTGAGGAAGCAAACATCACAATCACAAGCAGTACTCAAGACAACCATTAAATATTTGGTGGATTTCAAAATGAAGCAAGCTGAGACTGACCAGATTGTTAAGGTCCTGAAGGAAAAAAGGAAATTAGATTCCTACTTGGTATATCATAGGTGAAATGTTCTTTCCATAGTTGAATAACCTTTGTGTTGTCTGTTCATGTAATCAATCAAACCATTTGTTTTAGAGATCATGTAATAATTATTTTTTTTGTTTTTTGGTTTGTAATTTTATTTGAGCACAAGTCTGTATTAATTGAGAAGACTCAGAGACATTTCATTTGGATTGCTGTGCCAGACCTACAAATATGCCAATTGGGCTGAATGTGCATTCAGCAATAGTAGTAGTATAGATGGACCATAAGTGGCACGCATCGGAAAGGGCCAAGATGCTGGCTAAAAAATAGATGCTGTTGTAGCCAAAAAAAAGTACAGCGGCCTGGCTTATGTATGTTAGTTGATATTATTGATCCATATACTCTATAAGTGTTTATATGTCTGTAAGTTCTGTACATTCTTGGTTGATTGACTCGGTATTTGAATCTTGATACATCGCTTGTGTACATATCTAAATGGGAGTACACATTATGCTGCGTGTGACATTTGAGTTGGACATGAAGTGTTCCAAGTATTCGAATTCACCTTAAACTGGATACTAGTTTCTGAATTTGAGTATCGGCATTTGTAAACCATATTCATATATGACAGTGGAATACATCTTTGTCGTCCTTTTGAAGATATATAAAAACACATAGAACGATTTATAAAGATTCATATAGGAATACAAAATGGATTCGAATTTAGTTGCGAGGGTAGACGTGGATGCTTATTGTCCCAAAATTCGAAAGAAGCTGCACAATGTCCACTCCCACGTCGGCTGCCCGAAGCCAAGTGTTTGGGAGATGGAAATTACTGTCTACCCATTACACGGACAATCCATCGGCCCGATTTCCACTGCTCTAAATAGGGGTAGGTTAGTAACTTCAATTAGACGTGACACGACCGCCTCTGTGCCCATTCCTACACGGTGGGCGTCAAACATGGGCGGGAAAACACATTTGATTCAAGCTCGTCCGAAAGACCTCTGTTTCTCCCTCCATTCCCCATTCATACACGGTGGACAGCAAAATAAACTCGACTCGGCCGAAATTGATGTAGGCAAATATTTTCAATAGGGGCAGGTTTGTAACTTCACTCAGACGTGACACAACCGCCCTACCTGTCAGCCCCGTTCATACACCGTGGGCGCCAACCACCCTCTCCTTGCCCGAAATCGCTCTGGGCAAATATTGGCGAGATGCGAGATTACCGTCCTATCCCCAACCGACGAGACGTCCAAATTTTAACGGGGGCTAAGTTCGTAACTTTCCCATAGTTCAGACAGGCGCGTCCCAAAAACATGGTTCCGCGTACCTCTCCCTCCATTTTCCCATTCATACACCGTCCGGCTAGAACACCCCATCCCCACACCAGCCTCCGTCCGCCACCCATCCATCGCTGCCGTCCTCCACCACGTCCATCGCCATCGTCCTCCACCATGCCGGAGCGCCTACCAAGACCGCGTCATCCACTGCTAGAGATGGACGTTTCTCATCCACGACGACAGACCAATAGCCTTGCATCGCGTCCTCTTGCTTCATCGACGCCATCGTCCTCTTTGTCGGGGATGCTCACACATCCTTCTCTTCCACCGCAACGGGACTTATCCCCCGATGCACCCGTCTACCGTCGCAGATCTGCTCCAATGCCACCGACAGCCATCGCACCCCCGATGCCTACAAGGCGCCGCAAGAGAGGTGGTACTTCATATCTCCTCAACTTTTTGATCTCAACCAGAAAATAGATCTTAACTTCATTACTCTACTTTCTTTTCAGCTCTTAGAATTTAGTTCTTAGTTCGAAGCAAACAATGGATGCTAAATATCATTTCTCTGGTTTGCAGCTTCAAATCTGCCATGGCACAGCCATAATACGGTTTAATTGATCATGCTTAGGGTTTAATTGATCATGTTGGTTCCGTGGTGGTTTCTTTAATAGAAATCGGAGGGAAAACCCTCTTTTGCTAAAAAAATATGCTTAGAGTTTCCCCTTTTATGATCACTATACGATTAGAATACGTGCTTCGTGTCATAATAACATTGCTCCACGCATCAAGCTAAACAAGCTTAGATGTTCAAATACGAATCTGATATTATTAAAACAGAGTTGTTTAATTGGTCAGCTAAATGTTCCTAAATTAGTTTCGAAAATGCATGTTCGCCGCTCGGGTGTGTATCTCTACAGGGTGCCCACGGTGGGCCGGCCCACCCTGGGATTTTGGGTCGTCCCAGGCCCCGATTTCCCTCTGTTTTGCTGCGCGCTTCTGATCTCTACTCACCCCCAGCCGCCTGCCTCGCCGGCGACTTGCCGTTCCCGGATGGCATGACTCTAGGAGGAGACGCCGGACTAACAGGAGGCCAGGAGCCGCTCGCCCAACAGCGTCACCGCTGCCTGGGCGCACCGCCGTGCCTACCTTCCCAGTCCGTTCAGGGCTCAGGCGTGCAGCACACACCAAGCCAACCCGATTTATCCTAAGATACGTCCTCAACACTCAGCAGCCACTCCTCATCACCCAATTTCTAATTGATTCATTACTCATTAGGCAGGACTATCATTAGGGTTTGTTGTGTGCTCAGTGCTACCTACACTTAATGGTTCAGATGTATTTCGGTAATATTTAGTACCTCTAAAGTTCACAGGGTTTTCAAAATTCCGGCCCTCGGAACAGAAACTAGTCATTTTGGATTGTTGGTCGTAGTGACATTGACCCAGATTACTACTGCAAGCCAGGTTTGTTGACAATTTTACTTGTCTTTCTTACTCATTCGATATAATATACAATTATTCACGTCGATTAGTTGCAAACAATAAGTGCTAGACAAACTTCTTCATTCAAATTTTGGACGGTCTCTTACTGCAGTTACAATTCTGCATACTTGTCCTAATAAGCTCACAAGTAAATGATTGATTCACTACATCTATGCTTGCCTTGTCATATTTGTTGTCAATATTCTTTTAGGGTGGACCACCCTGTTTCTAAATACTGGAACCGTAGACCTGAGTGAATAGTATTTCTCTATGTGATCTCTTCCATCATGTGTGGGTAACGAACACTGCATTGTATAGAAAGAAAGTGTCATTTCCAGCTTTTACATAGGTTTCGATCTTTTACATGGAATACAATCTGCCTACTTGCTTTGTGTCGCACTACCAACACTCCACCCTTGAAGCTAAACATTACGCCACTCATAATTGCTTAGTTTATTTGTTCAAATACGAATTTCATATGATTCTAATGTTCCTACTTCAGTTTTGAAATGTGTGCCTGCCTGTTATAGAGACATAAGGGGTTTGTATTTCTGTGTGTGGTCTGGCCAGCACGGTTGGGGAGGTGAACTTTGCATATGCAGGGGGTTATAGGGAGACACTCTCCGAGTTGAATCTGCAATGCATTCCATAGATAATCTGACTACTTTTTATGTTTTCATGAATCTCAAATTCTGAACAGCATCATAATGATTATGAGCTTGCATGCATGAAAAGAATAAAGCAGAACAATGCCATGGCTGTCAAACTTGGCATTAAGGGACTGAAATCAAGTCTGGATGCAATGCAATGCAAACGCTCTCCACCTACAGATTCATGCTCAGAATATGATCCTAATAGTGATTTTGAGCTAGAGGGAGACCTAAGTCAATGTAGCTCCCTAGTGGAGGAGTCAGAGGAAGATGCCCTATCTTATTCACCCATCAAGGTACTTGCTCTAACTTTCCAAGGTTACATTGCTCGCACATATCTCGCAACTGATGCTTTGCATTGCTTCTACTTTGTTGAACTGCCATTAGCTTAGTTTACACATCGTGTATGTGAATACGCCCTGCCTATCCATTTTTAGTACATATTCCATCTGTCATCATACCATATTTATCCATTCAAATGCTGTTCTTGTGTATCAGACGTTCAAAAGGAAGAGGGCCATTGCTGATCGTGGAGGAGCACAAGCAAAGTATTTGGAAAAGGTAGTGGCACCTGATAAATCAAATAGCCCATTAGGTGTAGTTGCAATATCACCTGACCCACAAAATACCCCAACTCTAGCAGACTCTAGCCCTACTACACTGGTCATTTCTGATGCCCCAACTCAGCAGACCCCAACTGCAGCAAACAATATGATTATGCCAGTTGACATAGCACCAGCTGTACGATGCAAAACCCCCATTCCAGCAAAGAGTACACCAAATCCAGTTGCCAAATCCCTTTTCAAACCAGAGAGAGCCTCAATTGCAGCAAATAGGACCCATGTTCCACTTCTTCCCAGTTTAGAAGACGAAGCTTATGTTGTTTTCAGGAACTTTGTGCGCATCTTTCCTTCATGGAAAGATTATACCGCAGACACGGAACAATTTCCAGTCTTCCTCCGCAACTTACGCCTAAGTAATGTACTAATGTTATTCATGGTCATTACTGCATATGTTTCTGCTGAGAGAAGACACAAGATTTCATTCTTTTAAATAGGCGAGGAGAAAACTGGATTGTGATGACGAGCAAGAGTTGGTTGCGCTTTTCAAGCACTCGTTGATGAAGTATCGTTCCTACCTGAGGCAAGCGCACTTCGATGGCAAGCCTCTGAACGAAATTTCTGTAAAGTCTCCGGTGCTACATTTATCTGACGGTGACTGGAATAATCTTGTTACACATTGGTCTCGGCTGCAGTGTAAGGTACTGTCTATGATATCACATCACAATTTGAACTACATTTCTGCATTTGCCTTAATGTCTCACTTGTACGAAAACTGTTAGCAGAAGAACATTCATTCTCAAGGGACCACAGAATCTCGCAACTATACTGCATAGTGCATTGCTCTCGTGAGTACCTGTTGCCCTGTATGACCATACTTACTTTCATAGCTGTTTGATTATGTAGCATCACTGCACATGTTAGCCTCATAATCGCCCATTTGGTGGACATTATAAGATCCGTATGGACTCTTACACAAATTTAGAATCAACCCAATGCTTTTGAAGAGGTTTAGCTCTGTAGTCTGTAAGGACTGAACGTGGTCTATCACTATACTTACATTAACAGCTACTCTCTCCGTCCCATAATATAAGAACGTTTTGTATAGTACACCAGTGTTCAAAGCACTCTTGTATTATGTGAAGAGGGATTGGTTCATTTTGTAGCATTCTGCATCTTATCTCCCTCGCCCACCATTTACTAAAAAAGATCAGATCTATATTTAATCTTACCTACAAGTAGAATACACAGACAATGCCACTGCAGAAGTGTAGCCCATTGCTCTTGTCAGTACATTTTTTCCTGTAACGCTTGTACTTCCAGGGATTGGTAGTTGATTATGTAGCATCAATCTGCATCTTATCTTCATTATCCTCTCCCTTCCAGTATTATCATATCTATAATTACTCTCTACAAAATGTAGAGTACAGGCTATGCTTATGAAGAAGATTTTGTGCCGAAATTCTTGAGTTATCCTTCCCTTGACATGGAGAAGGGCATTATAAAGCCGGTGTTAACTGTTAATGTAAGTCAGTCCTTCTAAAGCCTTTATCCTCAACTGCTGTTTAACTTGCTCATACTCCCTATCGTTTACTGCTGTTTAGTTTGCTGTTTCTACCAAAATGCATGTTCGTAAGAACCGTAAGTTCTAAGTTTTACTTGTAAAATCAAATTTCTTATTCATACTATGCACATTACTTAATACTCCCTATATGTATGCTTGGTTTTGTGGATCTATAATCCAGTGTGTGGTGAAGCAGCCCACGTTTGCACCTTGTCATCTCCTGTTTTATCTTACTGATCTGGCTGATGATATGAACAACATGCCATGCACATTATCCAAAATAGATACAATGATTTTCTTTGCCCTTCATCTATGCTTGTTATGTTGACATGGTAATCCAGTAGTGTGGTGAAGCTCCCCGCATTATGAACAATGCCAAATTATGCTATTGATATTTTGAACTTACTCTTTATTTTCTAATTTGAAATTGGATAGAATTGATAGAACAATTATCATCTTTGTTTTACACGTGCAAAACCTGTCATCTCTCTGCTTTGTTTCAGGGTGATATGCCTGATGGCATGCACAAGTTTGCTGAAGGTTGTGAGACAAACCCAACATATATTGCAGCAAAAAAGGCAAACATCTTGAAGATAGAGAGACAACCCCAAAGTCTTGTCTTGATGCAGTGTTCAAGTTACTTGAGACTAACAGTCAGACAAGCTCATAGAATTCGTTGTCTGAATTAGTTTGACTTCTTCAGTCCCAAGTTCTAGCAGAAAGGCATTCTGCAACTCAACTTCGACTTGAAGTCCTATCTCTAAGAAAGATTGCGGAGAACACCAATGAGAACCTCATCGCTAAACAGCTACACCTGGAAGCTATGACCGACATGCTAGGCCGGTCTCACAGCCTTGCTCAGTAGCTTGCGCAGTAGTTCCCCCGCAAGGCTAACCTTTCTTGATCTGTCTTGGAAGTGGTCTCGGTTCAGTATTATTTTGTTACGCTGCAATGGTGCCCAGTTTTTGTAATCTGCTTCTTCGTTGCACTTTATGATCACTGGTGGCGAACTTCGATGCCTAGTGGATGTAATATACCTTAAATCCTTTATTGTATAGTGTAGGTTTATTCTTAGTTACTATGCCGTAATTTCTTTATTGTGTAGAGTAGGTTTGTTCTTAATTCCTACTAGTTACTGCCATCATTCGCTATCTGAAAAAAATCAGATGTAGTCGAGCGGGCCGAAACATTCGATAACGGGCCAGGTCTTTAGCGGGCCACAATTGGGCTGGCCTGCGTCTTTCTTGGGCCCGAATGATTAGGGCCTTCACACATTGCGCCAGGCCCAAACTTACACCGGCCTATATTTTAGTTGGGCCTTTTGTCGACCCAGCGCTTAGTTCGGTCCAGGTAGTGTTGGGCCATTAACAGGCTGAATATTGTTCTGGCCTGTTACGGCCGAGATGAAACCACGGGCCTTTAGCAGGCCAAAATGCATGTTGGGCCTCAGTTTTCACTAGTCGTCGACGGGCCTTCAGCAGGCCGAAATGTAGACCGGGCCGTTATGGGCCCAGTTAGCTCACGGGCCGTTACCAGGCCGAAACATATCTCGGGCCTTAGTTGGCCCACCGATATCATGGGCCTTTAAGAGGCCGAAAGCTTAGTACATGCATCAACGGGCCGAATTACGCGACATGCCTTTAACAGGCCCAAAGTCACGTTGGGCTTAACTGTTGCCACCTTTATCACGGGCCGTTAGTGGGCCCGATGTCCCGTCGGACCATATATGGCCCATGGGCAGCACGGGCCATTCCCAGGCCGAAAGTCACACCGGGCTGAAATGGGCCCATGTCTACATCAGGCCTCTAACAGGCCGAAAGTCACTCGGCTGTAGTTGGGCCCGAATAATCGACGAACAATTAACGGGCTAGATCTGGCTTCGGGCCGCAAATGGGCCCAAATATTGGGCGAACAATTAACGGGCCAGATCTGCCTTCGGGTCGTAAATGGGCCCAAATATTGGGCGAACAATTAATGGGCCAGATCTGGTTTCGGGCTGTAAATGGGCCTTTATTAAGCAGCTCATTATTGGGCTGGCCCACTAATACCTGATTAAGTTCTACGGGCCTTTGACTGGGCCAGCCTTTTTAACCTATATGGGCCTCTGTTGGGCCCAGCCACGTGTCAACGTACCATTGGCATGTCTCCTCCAATGGACGGGCGACATCTGGCCCACTGACGAGCTGACATGTGTTCCCTTCGGCCAATCAGAATTTTACACGTGGAAATTTCCCATTGGTCGGGGCTGTTAACGGGTTATCGGATCCAAAACCCAACCCGATAGCTTAACGGCGTTCCGTTATGGTGGATGCCACGTGTCGGTCACCCTTGACGAAAGCACTTCTGTGACGTGCGATTTATCGTCATGGAAGTGAACACTTCCGTGATGATAATTTTGGTAATGTCATGGAACACTTCTACAACAGCACATGTATGACTATCTTGATTCTGTCATAAATTTGTCATGGATGTACATGCATGACAAAAACGCGACCTACAGTGACAAACACGTATCATCACGGAAGTGTATTTTTTTTGTAGTGCATGCACAACATGATCGTCGATGATGAGAGTGATGATGCTGCCACAACTCTAGAATTTGAGAACACGGGTGGTCCTACCCAACTTGAAGACCGAAATCCGACCACATTTGAAGAATTTATTCAAATGCATCAACAAATTCGGCATCGACCAACTCACGAGCAGCTGAAGGAAGATCTGATTGAGCATCAATGGGGGGTCAAAGGGGGAAACAATGTTGGTATATAATATTTCAACTTCTTTAAATTTGAACTATTGCTGCATGCGGCTATTTGAACGTCTGTACACTTTGTATGCGGCTATTTGATCGTGCGAATTAAAAAAATTAAGGAATGCCGGATGTATGGGCTACGGTTGGATATCGGCCTCCTGCATCCGTGTCCGCGAAAGGATGTGGGAGGAAATTTGTGGATTCCGTTGGATGCTCTATGTCGGGTTCTACGGAAGGGTGCGTCGATTGCAAATTAAAATTTTTCTACGCGCACAACAACCAAGAACATGCTACGGGAGATGGATCACAGATCGTTACCACTAGACGCGCAGTGCCGTGCAACGAAAGAAGAGTTGGGGCTGCGCGTCCGCGTGGATCGTCTCCTCCTCATCCGATCTCCCTCGAACAGCCGCTCGTAGGATCCCATGTACAAGTTCGCCAGAGTGGCGCAGGTGCACCATCTCTAACGGTATCCACGCGTGCAGGAGGAACACCGTGCGGCCGACTGCTAGGTCTGATCACATAGTCGGCGGCAAGTGGAGGTGGCTATTCGCAACACATGCGAACCCTAGTGACAGTGCCAAAGCGATCAACCAAATGAGTGTACCGCACCTCCACTTTATATAGCCGTCCGTCACGGGCTCAACACCTGGGCCTCGCACGGACCCTAAAGCCCAAAATCTGTTCGGTCGGGATCCGAGTCCAAGTAGGATCACATCTAACTCGTGGAGTTGGATCAGGCCTCACAGGTTCCTTCCCTTAAGCGCGCGACCCCTTAGGTTCAAGTCAGCTTGGTCGTAGGTCGGATCACTTCCGACTTGCTCGGCTAGTAGCAGCCTCTAGCAAGGCGTGCCGACCACCAAGTAGACAATGATGCCGATTGGAGAACCTGTACATCACACTTCTATTCCTTTTGCCACACGATATATGTTGTCGGGCTCAAGGCGAGTCCTTGTCCTAACCCAACCTGTTTCTCGTTCCAGTGATGCCGACCAAAAATTGGATTATCTCATAATCCTTGCCGCATGGTCATGCTTATCCTGGTCGGATCCCACAAGGGGCCCAGAGTATATCTCTCCTAATCGGAGGGGCAAATCCCATCTTGCTCGACCATGTCTCGCAGCATGGGTCTGGACAAGACCGAAACCTACCTTTTTAACTACCCAGTCATGGATAGTGTTTGGTTGGCCCAAAGCAGGTCTGTCAGCATCCTGAGTACATGCGCCAGCTTAGGTCTTAGGACATGGAATGTACATTGTACTAGAGACTCACAGATGACATATCGCTGCGTCTCATTGTTGGGTCTGTCCGACTCGGACCTTATCTCGACTCGGATCCGACTACGTCGAATCCGACCAGATCCTTTCGAGTCCATATTATCCGGTTAGCATCCAATGCTCCATGGCTAGTGAGACTAAGCCATCAACCGTGTCATATGCTAGTCTAGTCGGCTGCGCGTCCACAGCCCTTTCGACTGGGGACCTTTTAGGACAGTCATCCTACAATGCATAGTTTCACAAACAAGTCACGTACTTGCTGATACACATCATTGATAATGTATAAGGACTATCTTTATTCATAAACACATAGGAAATATCATCATACATGATTTCCTCTAGGGCATATCTCCAACAGTCTAGAGAAGCAGGCACAACTGCTAAAGTTGCCTTTTTTTACCATGTTATATGCAAAATAAAATTCTAGCATCATGATGCACGGAACACAAAAGGACCTGCATTAATATAGCTAACAAATAAGAACATATATGTCATGAGCTCGCCCTCAAATCCACTGCCGCATCTCTTCGCATTAAAACAAAAGACAACCTACATACACGCAAATGCTCTTTGACGGGCGCGGCTGCACATGACGCCTCTGGATGCTAGTATATAAATATAACTTTGGAAAAAGGAGACTTGGTATTTCTTTCTTTGAGTTAGGGAGGCCTTAGTATTAACATGATAGGTATGGTATGAATCGATCAATAACCAGATAAGAAATACGCCCCAAAGAACACATGAAAATTGACGTCGTGCATGCATGCATGCATGACTAAATGTAGAAATCGACACAAACTTAACATGGATCGACCATCCAGCAAAACATGGATGCACGACGAAATGCATGAAGAAATTAATCAACACAAATAAACATGGGTTGGTCATTGAGCTGCCATATAATTAAGGATGGATCATAATGATGGTATTTTGACCCATCGGAGCTGGAGGTGGATGATGCCGGTGGCGACGTTCCTGAGCTTGAGCAGCACGTCCTGCACCACCTGCCCTTCCTCCCACACGATGCTGCTCTCATCCGCCAGGCAGCAGCTCCCTCCGGCGCCGCCACGGTGAGGCCGCACGGTGCGCACCACAGTGCCGCTCCGAATGTCCTCCAAGTCCATCTGGGCCATCTGCAACAATGGCTCCAGGTCCACCTCCGCGTCCCCCATATTGTCATCCTTGCTGAACTTGTCCTTGTCGAACACCTCCTGCAAACATATCCATGTGCAAGTATGTTAGGATTCATGTCACTAAGTTGTATGCATGCAGCATGCGGCGAAAACATCTATATGACCATTCAACTCCTTCAACTTACTATCTTGATCGGTGTTGTTGGATTCGTGACGGCGAGGGTGAGATCCTCGTTCCAGACCGGGTTCACCGTCTTCTTGATGATGTTCGTCTTCACCTTCTGGTTGTCTAGCTCAAGCACGACGTAGGGGTCACTGCCGTCGACGTCATGGTTCACAAAGTTGATCCCCCGCATCACTCGCACGCTCAGCATCCCTGGCGGCACCGGCTCCGATGTCATCTCGATTGCTCTATTGCTAATTGTTGTTGTTGATCTGATCTTGGAATCTTTACACACCAATTCTTGTTTGTTCTTGTTGGAGGCAGGAAATGATCACCAAAATGATGAGGGAATGTAGACATGCATGGCATGCCAGCCTCTGGTGTAATGATTCGTTGGCCGTGTCTTGTGGAACTCTGTGTTATTTGTACTCTGCTATTTCAGGACGCTTTCATGCATCTGCAAAAATCTAGCACTTCCGAGTCCTCACGTCACATTGTTGTACCGAAAATGCCGCATCAACATTCTGGTGTGTCGTGGTTGCGGTTGTGATCTAGGGTGCTACATTGCGTCTGTTCAAGAACCCTTCTACCAACATTTTCAAGTGTTGGTGTTCATGCTCCTGTGGCCAAGAAGGTTGAGGCCCTCGTGTGCCGTAGCCTGGGCATCGTTCAGAATGGTGAGGACATCACCGAGCTCGCTATGGACAACTTAGCAAGAAATTCAAGAATTGCCCCCTTGACAACGTGATCGGAGCATGAGGGCTCTGTTCAAGCTCGACGACGCCAATGTCAGTGCAACTCGATGGTGGTTAGAATGCGCTCGACCACGTCGACACGAAGCTGCCTGATGTTGTTGATCAGGGTTATGTTGTTGTTCTGTTAATGCGTTCACCGAGGGTTATGCGAGGAGCTAGTCCCCGTGCTGTTGAGCCATGTGTGGCTGTCTGTAGGTTGTTTAAGCTAGCCTTTAGCTATTCTATTAGTGCAAGTCTGTACTCTTGCTGTGTTTCAACTCTGGCTGATGAGCCATGTGCTAGGAATCGCTTTGTGTCCAAATGGTAGAGCAACCTATCAATTTTATCTGCTGGAATGTACAAGGGCCGAACTACCCGGATCAACACGCAACCGCCAACCAAACCATCTCTACATCCTCCTGTCAAATTGTTTGTCTTCAAGAAAGAAAATTAGATCAGATCGACCAATTCACCGTCGTGTTCCTGGGAGGTAACAGACTCCGCAATTTCGTGCAAAGGTCGGCGATTGGCATCACCGCTACCATATATCGCCTTTCGGCAATGGTCCATGTCAAGGCTTCAGGGATCCATTTGAAAATTACCTTGGTCTATGGACCGATCACCTCTTCTCTGAAAGAGACTTTCTTCAGTGACCTTGCAAGCCAAAAACTGTCCAATGGAGTGAAGGAAATATGCCCTAGAGGCAATAATAAAGTTGTTATTTTATATTTCCTTATATCATGATAAATGTTTATTATTAATGCTAGAATTATATTAACCGGAAACTTGATACATGTGTGGATACATAGACAAAACACTGTGTCCCTAGTAAGCCTCTACTAGACTAGCTCGTTAATGAAAGATGGTTAAGTTTCCTAACCATAGACATGTGTTGTCATTTGATGAACGTGATCACATCATTAGGAGAATGATGTGATGGACAAGACCCATCCGTTAGCATAGCATATTGATCATTCAGTTTTATTGCTATTGCTTTCTTCATGTCAAATACATATTCCTTCGACTATGAGATTATGGAACTCCCGAATACCGGAGGAATGCCTTGTGTGCTATCAAACGTCACAACGTAACCGGGTGATTATAAAGATTCTCTACAGGTATCTCCAAAGGTATTTGTTGGGTTGGCATAGATCGAGATTACGATTTGTCACTTCGAGTATTGAGAGGTATCTCTGGGCCCTCTCGGTAATACACATCATAAGAAGCCTTGCAAGCAAAGTGATTAATGAGTTAGTTGCAGGATGATGTATTACGGAACGAGTAAAGAGACTTGTCGGTAGCAAGATTGAACTAGGTATGTGATACATCTCCGTCGTATCTATAATTTTTGATTGTTCCACGCCAATATTCTACAACTTTCATATACTTTTGGCAACTTTTTATATTATTTTTGGGACTAACATATTGATCCAGTGCCTAGTGCCAGTTCCTGTTTGTTCCATGTTTTATGTTTCACAGAAACCCCATATCAAACGGAGTCCAAACAGGATAAAAATGGATAGAGAATATTTTTGGAATATTTGTGATTTTTGGGAGGAAGAATCAACACGAGACGGTGCCCGAGGGGGCACGAGGCAGGGGGGCGCGCCCCAGGGGGCCAGGCACGCCCCTGACCCTCGTGGGCACCCCGTAAGGTGGTTGACGCTCTTCTTTTGCCGCAAGAAAGCTAATTTTCGGAGAACAATCTGGGCGAAGGTCTCGACCCCATCGGAGTTACGGATCTCCGGATATAAAAGAAACGGTGAAAGGGCAGAATCTAGGAACGCAGAAACAGAGAGAGACAGAGAGACAGATCCAATCTCGGAGGGGCTCTTGCCCCTCCCACACCATGGGAGCCAAGGACCAGAGGGGAAACCCTTCTCCCATCTAGGGAGAAGGTCAAGGAAGAAGAAGAAGAAGGGGGTCTCTCTCCCCCTTGCTTCCGGTGGTGCCGGAACGCTGCCGGGGGCCATCATCATCACCGCGATCTTCATCAACACCGCCATCATATTCACCAACATCTCCATCACCTTCCCTCATCTATATTCAGCGGTCCACTCTCCCGCAACCCGTTGTACCCTCTACTTGAACATGGTGCTTTATGCTTCATATTATTATCCAATGATGTGTTGCCATCCTATGATGTCTGAGTAGATTTTCGTTGTCCTACCGGTGGTTGACGAGTTGCTATGATTGGTTTAATTTGCTTGTGGTTATGTTGCTGTCCTATTGTGCCCTTCGTGTCACGCAAGCGTGAGGGATTCGCGCTGTAGGGTGTTGCAATACGTTCATGATTCGCTTATAGTGGGTTGCTTGAGTGACAGAAGCATAAACCCGAGTAAGGGGGTTGTGGCGTATGGGATAAAGGGGAATTGATACTTTAATGCTATGGTTGGGTTTTACCTTAGTGGTCTTTAGTAGTTGCGGATGCTTGCTAGAGTTCCAATCATAAGTGCATATGATCCAAGAAGAGAAAGTATGTTAGCTTATGCCTCTCCCACATAAAACTTGCTGTCGGTCTAGTAAAGTAGTCAATTGCTTAGGGACAATTCCACAACTCCTACCACCACTTTTCCACACTCACTATACTAACTTTATTGCTTCTTTATCTAAACAGCCCCCAGTTTATATTTGCGTGCTCTTTATTATCTTGCAAACCTATCCAACAACACCTACAAAGTACTTCTAGTTTCATACTTGTTCTATGTAAAGCGAACATCAAGCGTGTGTAGAGTTGTATCGATGGTCGATAGAACTTGAGGGAATATTTTTTTCTACCTTTAGCTCCTCGTTGGGTTCTACACTCTTACTTATCGAAAGAGGCTACAATTGATCCCCTACACTTCTGGGTTATCAAGACCTTTTTCTGGCGCCGTTGCCGGGGAGTCATAGCGTGGGGTGAATATTCTCGTGTGTGCTTGTTTGCTTTATCACTAAGTAATTTTTATTTGCTGTTCTTAGTTGTTCTCTATCTTTAGTTATGGATATGGAACACAAAATACCAAAAAAATTAGGTGTACTTTCTACTCATGGAGATGGGGAACCTCCTAAAACCCTCGATGCTCATTATGTGAAAGATATTATGTACTACTTCGATAATCGGAGAAAACCCCATTCAATTATGTTATGGGAGACACGTTGGATCAACGTGAATACTTTAGGGATTATTGCTTGACAAAAAAGGGGAAACTATTATGGGATCAAATTTATATGTTGCATTGGTATGCTCGGGAACTATGCTTGAGATATGATTATACATGTTGCTCTAGGATGAAGGCTCCACACCTTTCCTTTTCATGCAAACTTAATGATAATGAAACCTTAGCTTCTTATGTTAATGGTATATATGATTACTATGATGTGGAACAAATAGAAGAATTTGTTGCTTTTATGGGTGCTTATGAAATTGAATCTTTGTTTAAAACATGTGAAAATCTTGATGATGTTGTTTACAGACCTAATTTTTTTGCTATACTTAAATATTGCTATGAGAATTATGAGTATAATGCCGATATTGGTGCATTTATTGAGGAAGTCTCCGCTATCCAAGAAGAGAATAATATTTTGCAGGAGTCTATGGAATAAGAAATTGATGAAACTGTGAGCTCATTAGATGAAAAAGATGAGGAGGAGAGCGAATAACAAAAGGAGGAAGAGCGTATTGATCACCCGTGCCCACCTTCTAATGAGAGTAACTCTTTAACTCATACATTGTTTATTTCCCCTTCGTGCTTACCGAAGGATGATTGCTATGATGATTATTATGATCCCGTTGATTCTCTTGAAATATCCCTTTTTGATGATGCTTGCTATGCTTATGGCCATGATGCCAATATGAATGATACTTATGGAGATGAACTTGCTATAGTTCCTTATGTTAAACATGAAATTGTTGCTATTGCACCCACGCATGATAGTCCTATTATCTTTTTGAATTCTCCCAACTACACCATATCGGAGAAGTTTGTGCTTATTAAGGATTATATTGATGGGTTGCCTTTTACTACTTGATGCGGAGCATCCTATGGACATCACCATGTCAAGAGTCCATTTGGCAAGTGACACGTGCCACATCTACTTCATGCATACAAAGGTGAATCATCTCCTTTACACGTGTCCACTTGTACCCTTCGAGGATGGTATACTACTTGACCCCTCTCTCGTGTGCATACTTAGGTGTGAGCGGAGCTACACATTCATCATGGAGGGGTCCAAGCGCAAGAGAACAACTACACCATCCAAGACGGAAGCCTGGAAGCGGAGAAGGAAGCGCCAAGAGGAAGGCAGCAGCTCCCAGGCAACCCCGTGCGCACGGGCCCATCCAACCCCGTGCGCACGGGCCTCCCAGGCTGGCGGTCCTGAAGACCCCGTGCGCACGGGCGTGTACCGTGCCCACGGGACCTCCGTGTCCACGGGCCTCACGGACCCCGTGCGCACGGGCCCTTGCGTCCGGTCCCTGGATACCCCGTGCTCACGGGCTCCACTTACTCCGTGCACACGAGGCCCCCTGTGCGTGGCTGTTGGGCTTCGCCCTTATATCCCCATCTCATCCCTCTTTACCCCTTCATCCCTTGGACCTATATATACTCCCCTTTCTCCTCCATTTAGACTTAGCTAAGGATAGATCTAGACACTAGAGCCTAGCTCATGTATCTCCCCTTGTGGGATTTCTCTTGAGAGAGAGAGAGAGACACTCCATTGGAGTTCAAGGCCTCCATTGGAGAAGATCCCTAGGGATTCAAGACCCCCTCTTGTGGGAAGGATCTATCTAGATCATCAAGCCCTCATCTCCTTCATAGGATTTGGGATGAACTCTACCATGTATCTTATTTCCCTTTGTTGTTCATGTACCTTGTGGATCTTATGTGTTTGATTGTCTAGTGGATGTGTGATTGGACTTGTTCTTGAGTGTTCCTCTTGTTTTCCCTCTTTTGTTCATCTTGTCCTTGGGGATTCCCCTCCAATTCGTGAAAGATCTCTCACATAGGGTTCCACCCTATAACATCTTGGTATCATGAGCCATGGTTTCTCACGAAATTGGAGCCCCCCTCTTAGTTTTGTAGCCTAGTTTTGTGTGATTTCGTCCTAAATTCGAAAATTCCCCACCAAAAATAGCCCCAATTTTTTTGTGATTTGTTGGTTTAGTGCGATTTTGTTGGATTTGATCCATGGATTTGGTGTTTAGCAAGTAGATCCACCCCTCTACCATCTTCCCCTACCTTCCACCCTTCGATTTTGACCTCACCTTGGAGTTTTCCCCACGGATTCGGAGCAGTTCGTCCGCTCTCAGAGGACCCCATGCACACGGGCCATCGGGACCCCGTGCACACGGGCCAGCCAGACCCCATGCGCACGGCCCTTCCAGTGCGCTTCAGCCACTGTTCCTTCGACCTCCCTTTCACCTCCCACCACCACCTTCCACCCCAGCTACTCCACATCCACGAGATCCATCCATTCGGCCGCCCAGATCGCAAGAAAAACGCCAAACCCGCGAGTCCCAGGTGACCCCGTGCCCTCGGTACATGTACCGTGCGCACGGCACCCCGTGCCCACGGGCCCTAGACCCCGTGCGCACGGCCCCCCCAGGCCAGCAGCGAGCAGTTCACAGTTTTGCCCGTAACTTCCACATCCGGAGTCCGATTTTCGCGTTCTTTAGCTCATTGGGTAGCTATTGACATCCCCCATCTACCTAGTTAGGTTCCAACACCATTTGACCCCATCAAACTTTTGACATTTTGGCATCTTTTCCTAGGCCTTCCACCATATCATCCGCTACACCACCACCGACTTCTGCAACCTAACCCATTTTGTTCACCATAGCATTAGTGGTTGCTTGAGTAGTGATTCGCGTCTCCTAAGGTGTTTCGGCTACTTAGGGACAATTGCTTATTCACAAACCACCACCACTTCCACATTGCCATTTCCACTTCCACCATTTGACATTTATTCTTGAGATTTTGAGTTTGCGGTTTTTACCGTTTCCTAAGGTGTTTCGGCTACTTAGGGACGTGTCTACATCATCTTGGTATCTACATCAAGAACACCGCTACTCATCATCGCAAAGGACGGTAACCTCGACGACACCATTGTATATTACCCTTGCAATTGCATTGTTAACCCCTAGCCCATTTTGCGTCACTTACCTATCGAGACTAGCCATTTGAGTATTGCCGGCAACGTTACTTGTGCACATTAGTGATCCACCATTCCATTGCATACATACCATATTGGTATCATATCATCCATTGTGTCACAATATCGTTCCCGCATATACACAATAGCTATCTTGGTTTGTGCATTGTGCAAAAGTGGCCATTGAAAAAAAAGAAGAAAAAGAAAAAGCTTTTAAGCAAAAAGAGAGCAAAGAACTCGTGAGCAAGTGCCATTGCATCATACCCCATTGCACATAAGATTGTCAAATCTACATCATATGATATCATGCTTGAGAGAAACACCGGGAACCATACATACATAGCATACTTGGGATAGAAAGTTTACCCATCTTGCATCTATAGGTTGTGCACAAGTGTCGTATCCGCCTATTGAGCAATCGTGCTAGCGTGTCTCTTGAGTTGTGCAACACGAGCGTTTTCCGTGGACTCCACATTTTGTGCTCATTCCTTGGTTGCACGACCCCATTTATCTATCCGTGTGTGTTTCCGTGTACCATTTGCTATTGGTCTACTTGTTTCACTTGCGAATTTGTGAATCTTTTCAAACATTATTGACTCTTGCTAACATTTTGCATCAGCTTTTTGTGCCACTATCCTCACCGAGCTCTACCATAAGCCTTTACTTGTAGGTGTGAGTGAACAAGTCCGGTACCAATTCCACTATTATTTCATCTCACATTGAGTGAAACGAGATACATCCTCAACATTGCGAAAAGGTAACTTGGTATTGTTTATCTCATTTCCTACTCACCTCTACTCGAGTCTTGTGATGGATAGGCAAGGCATTTCACCTTCGGTCTACAACAACAACGACGAGTTCGATGCCATGAACAACAACTCCGACGCCAAGATCGACAAGAGCATGGAGGAGATCAAGGCCCTCATCAAGAACCGCAAGCGGTCTTCCTCATCTTCGAGAAGACGCTCAAGTGCAAAGACTTCCGTGCTACCATCTCCGGCAAGTACACACAAACATCGGCATCGACATGACCATGAAGAGCGAGCTTCAAGACACATGTTGGCTACCCTGCCAACCCCGTGCACACGGGCCCTTGACCCCCGTGCCCACGGGACCCCGTGCACACGACCTCCTGTACCCCCGTGCACACGGGCTATACAGAGCCGCGACATCGACCTCAAGGCTTCAGCTTCTTCAACACCGATGGCATCTTCGCCGAGTGAATACAAGGCATCTTCGCCTTCGGATATTGGGCATCTTTGCCAACAAGCACCTCAAGACTACACTCAAGAGAAGCTACCCAAGCTCAAGTCCGCGACTTCCACGAGCTACTACGACCTCGACACCGACCACAAGATTCCTTTCTATGGGACTCAAGAACCCGAGGAGTACCTCGAGTCGGAGCGTTTGATGGACGACTACCTCAAGCTACATCAAGTTCGTCCCGAAGATCAAGTGAAGTGCGCCACAAGAAACTTCCACGACTACGCCTCGACATGGTGGCTTCACACACCTTCGGAGAGCTACGAGATGAGTTGGCCCAAGACAAAGAGAGCTTTACGGCGAGAGTTTGTGCCTCCAATCTACACGGAACAACTTCGACGCCAATTGGAGAACACCACCCAAGGATCCAAGTCCATCGACAAGTATTTCAAGGAGATGAAGATTGCCTTGCGACGAGCCGGCGTGGACGACCCCATGTCAATGAAGTTCCACTTCATGATGGGATTGCACAACGACATCTCCAAGACCATCTTCCTCGAGAACTACATGTCCATCGACGACTACTACATTGGTGCTCTCAAGGCGGAACAAGAACTCATGAAGGCCAAGGCTTCTCCACCCCAAGCACACTTCACAGCGACCAAGCTCTACGACAAGCATGAGGTTAGTACCACCACGATGTCCAAGCCCGATGAGCTCCAAGACGATGCTCCCAAGGACCAAGCTTTGGAGGCGAGCGACAAGGTGGCGAGCAAGGATGATGCTTCCATCTTAGGAGGCGAGAGTGATGATGTGCCATCTTCGGCCTTCATCCATGACGAGAGTGATGTTGAGCCATCTTCGGCCTTCATCCACGATGAGAGTGATGATGTGCCATCTTCGGCCTTCATCCACGACGAGAATGATGTTGAGCCATCTTCGGCCTTCATCCACGACGAGAGTGATGATGCGCCATCTTCGGCCTTCATCCACGGCGACCACGACAAGATGGTTGAGCATGGGACTTTCTCTTCGACCATGGTGACGTATGATGACTTGAGTGACTTGTGCCACCATATTGAGAGTGAGAGTGACTTCACCACTAGCCCCATATATGATGAGTTGCCACAATTCCCATGTGAGGAGAGCCACAACCCCCACCACTTGAGTGAGCTGAGTGACTCCACCATATGTGAGATTGAGTGCACCTACTTTGAGGGAGTGAGTGAACCACCACATAGAGAGAGTGAGATAGTTGATAGGTCTCTTGAGGCCATTTGCATTTCTAACAACTTGACCTCTACCTCTATTGTGTCTTCTCGTTTGGTGCTAGGTCCCATTTATGATGACGCGCCGATCCTCGACGACTTTGTCCTCCCTTTGGACATGACGATGGCCATGGTGGAATATTATGCACCCCCACATGGTTCCATCAAGATGAAGATGACCACCATTTGGTCTTTCCCACCTCACCTACACCACTTGAGTGGAATGACAAAGGTAACATAGGTGAAGGTGATGCTCTAGTCCCACTAGTGGACATTCTTGACATTGATTGCTTGCATGATGTTGATCCACCTAGTACCATGCTTCATGCTAGTATGATTTCCCCATGCGATGATTTGCCCATTTATGATGAGTATGATGATTCTCTTGTGGAGTCTACTAGTTGTGATGGCATGTTACATAGGATTTCTTGTGACAATTCTATTGGTCACATCATGTTTGATAATCCGCTTGACTTGTCATATGCTATGCATGATATCCACCATATGTCTTATTTGCAATCTCTTCATAGTGACTATGCATATGCCATTAAAATAAACCCAATTTGCACATATGGCATAGATGACAAGCCCATGGTTATTGACATTTGTTTTTCTTGTGATGCTATTGATATGCTCCCTTTGCATCATTTATCTACTATGCCATGCCATGATCACATTGCTCCAAATATGCATTGTTTTGGATGTTGTCAATATTCTCCAAGTGATGTTGCTACTCATCCTCATGAGGAGACCCCCATAGTTTCCTCATACATATTAGGAGATCTTGATACATTTCATACTTTGCATGATTCCCATGATAGTGTACACCATATGATCCCCATGAATAAACATGCTTTTGATGTGCCATATACTTGTTTGCTCAATTTGTGTCCCCATCGTGTCATACATAACAACTATTCTTTCATGATGGATGACATGTTCATATACCATGCATCAAATTTCTTTGAGCGATGCTTATCTTGTTCTAACTCTAATGTGCACATACACATCATGATGGATGATGTGTACATTTACCACACACACAATTTCTTTCATTTGTGTCTCTTTTGTATAGGTACCCATGAATACTTGTCAACCTTGCAATCCCGTGGGTTGACAAAACGAGCTCTAGAGAGCAACGATGATTTGGGATCCCATGGATTTGTTGGAAATATGCCCTAGAGGCAATAATAAAAGTATTATTATATTTCCTTGTTCATGATAATTGTCTTTTATTCATGCTATAACTGTATTATCCGGAAATCGTAATACACGTGTGAATACATAGACCACAATATGTCCCTAGTGAGCCTCTAGTTGACTAGCTCGTTGTGGTCAACAGATAGTCATGGTTTCCTGGATATGGACATTGGATGTCGTTGATAACGGGATCACATCATTAGGAGAATGATGTGATGGACAAGACCCAATCCTAAGCATAGCACAAGATCGTGTAGTTCGTTTGCTAGAGCTTTTCCAATGTCAAGTATCTCTTCCTTTGACCATGAGATCGTGTAACTCCCGGCTACCGTAGGAGTGCTTTGGGTGTATCAAACGTCACAATGTAACTGGGTGACTATAAAGGTGCACTACAGGTATCTCTGAAAGTGTCTGTTGGGTTGACACGGATCGAGACTGGGATTTGTCACTCCGTATGACGGAGAGGTATCTCTGGGCCCGCTCGGTAATGCATCATCATAATGAGCTCAAAGTGACCAAGTGGTTGGTCACGGGATCATGCATTACGGTACGAGTAAAGTGACTTGCCGGTAACGAGACTGAACAAGGTATTGGGATACCGGCGATCGAGTCTCGGGCAAGTAACATACCGATTTACAAAGGGAATTGTATACGGGGTTGTTTAATCCTCGACATCGTGGTTCATCCGGTGAAATCATCGAGGAGCATGTGGGAGCCAACATGGGTATCCAGATCCCGCTGTTGGTTATTGCCCGAGAGTCGTCTCGGTCATGTTTGCGTGTCTCCCGAACCCGTAGGGTCTACACACTTAAGGTTCGGAGACGCTAGGGTTGTATGAATATGAGTATGCAGCATACCGAATGTTGTTCGGAGTCCCAGATGAGATCCCGGATGTCACGAGGAGTTTCAGAATGGTCCGGAGGTAAAGAATTATATATAGGAAGTGGTATTTCGGCCATCGGGAAAGTTTCTGGGTCACCCGGTAATGTACCGGGACCACCGGAAGGGTCCCGGGGGTCCACCGGGTGGGGCCACCCATCCCGGAGGGCCCCATGGGCTTAAGTGGGAGGGGAACCAGCCCATAGTGGGCTGGTGCTCCCCCCTAGGCCCACCCCCTGCGCCTAGGGTTGAAACCCTAGGGTGGGGGGGGGGGGCGCACCACATGCCTTGGGGGGCACTCCACCCCCCTGGCCGCCGCCCCCTTGGGATATTCAATCTCGCAGGGCCGGCGCCCCCCCTGGGGGCCTATATAAAGGAGGGCAGGGGGGAGGGAAGCCGGACCCTGTGCATTGGCGCCTCCTTCCCCCTGCTACACCTCGTCCTCCTCCCGTAGTCGCTTGGCGAAGCCCTGATGGAGTTCTGCTGCATCCACCACCACGCCGTCGTGCTGCTTGATCATCATCAACCTCTCCTCCCCCCTTGATGGATCAAGAAGGAGGAGACGTCTGCTGTCCCATACGTGTGTTGAACGCGGAGGTGTTGTCCGTTCAGCACTTGGTCATCGGTTATCTGAATCACGGCAAGTACGACTCCATCATCACCATCCCCTTGAACGCTTCCGCACTCGATCTACAAGTGGTATGTAGATGCAATCTCTCTCCCATGACTCGTTGCTTAGATGAACTCATAGATGGATCTTGGTGAAACCGTAGGAATTTTTTTAATTTTCTGCAACGTTCCCCAACAGTGGCATCATGAGCTAGGTCTATGCGTAGTTCTCTAATGCACGACTAGAACACAATTTTGTTGTGGGCGTGGATCTTGTCAACTTGCTTGCCACTACTAGTCTTTTCTTGCTTCAGCAGTATTGTGGGATGAAGCGGCCCGGACCAACCTTACACGTACGCTTATGTGAGACCGGTTCCACCGACAGACATGCACTAGTTGCATAAGGTGGCTGGCGGGCGTCTGCCTCTCCCACTTTAATTGAAGTGGATTCGATGAAAAGGGTCCTTATGAAGGGTAAATAGAAGTTGACAAAATCACGTTGTGGTCATTCGTAGGTAAGAAACGTTCTTGCTAGAACCCAATTGCAGCCACGTAAAAGATGCAACAACAATTAGAGGACGTCTAACTTGTTTTTGCAGCAATTGTTCATGTGATGTGATATGGCCAGAAGTTGTGATGAATGATGATTGATATATTGTGATGTATGAGATCATGTTCTTGTAATAGGATTCATGACTTGCATGTCGATGAGTATGACAACCGGCAGGAGCCATAGGAGTTGTCTTTATTTTTTGTATGACCTGCGTGTCATTGAAGAACGCCATGTAAATTACTTTACTTTATTGCTAAACGCGTTAGCCATAGAAGTAGAAGTAGTCGTTGGCGTGACAACTTCATGAAGACACGATGATGGAGATCATGGTGTCATGCCGGTGACAAGATGATCATAGAGCCCCGAAGATGGAGATCAATGGAGTTATATGATATTGGCCATATCATGTCACTACTATATAATTGCATATGATGATTATTATGTTTATGCATCTTGTTTACTTAGAACGATGGTAGTAAATAAGATGATCCCTTACAACAATTTCAAGAAGTGTTCTCCCCTAACTGTGCACCGTTGCTACACTTCGTCGTTTCGAAGCACCACGTGATGATCGGGTGTGATAGATCCTTACGTTCACATACAACGGGTGTAAGACAGTTTTACACATGCAAAACACTTAGGGTTAGCTTGACGAGCCTAGCATGTACAGACATGGCCTCGGAACACGGAGACCGAAAGGTCGAACACGAGTCGTATGGAAGATACGATCAACATGAAGATGTTCACCGACGATGACTAGTCCGTCTCACGTGATGATCGGACACGGCCTAGTCGACTCGGATCGTGTAACACTTAGACGACTAGAGGGATGTCTAATCCGAGTGGGAGTTCATTATAATAATTTGATTAGATGAACTTAATTATCATGAACTTAGTCTAAAACCTTTGCAAATATGTCTTGTAGATCAAATGGCCAACGCTCATGTCAACATGAACTTCAATGCGTTCCTAGAGAAAACCAAGCTAAAAGATGATGGCAGCAACTATACGGACTTGTCCGGAACCTGAGGATCATCCTCATAGCTGCCAGGAAACAATATGTCCTAGAAGGACCGCTAGGTGACGCTCCCGTCCTAGAGAACCAAGACGTTATGAACGCTTGGCAGTCTCATGCTGATGATTACTCCCTTGTTCAGTGCGGCATGCTTTACAGCTTAGAACCGGGGCTCCAAAAGCGTTTTGAGCATCACAGAGCATATGAGATGTTCGAAGAGCTGAAACTTGTTTTCCAAGCTCATGCCCGGGTCGAGAGATATGATGTCTCCGACAAGTTCTATAGTTGTAAGATGGAGGAAAACAGTTCTGTCAGTGAGCACATACTCAAGATGTCTGGGTTGCACAACTGCCTGACTCAGCTGAATATTAACCTCCCTGATGAGGCGGTCATTGACAGAATCCTCCAGTCGCTCCCACCAAGCTACAAGAGCTTTGTGATGAACTACAACATGCAGGGGATGGTGAAGACCATTCCTGAAGTGTTCTCAATGCTGAAGTCAGCAGAGGCTGAAATCAAGAAAGAACATCAAGTGTTGATGGTCAGTAAGACCACTAAGTTCAAGAAGGGCAAGGGCAAGAAGAACTTCAAGAAGGACGGCAAGGATGTTGCCGCGCCCGGTAAGCCAGTTACCGGGAAGAAGTCAAAGAATGGACCCAAGCCTGAGACTGAGTGCTTTTATTGCAAGGGGAAGGGTCACTGGAAGCGGAACTGCCCCAAATACTTAGCGGATAAGAAGGCCGGCAACACCAAAGGTATATTTGATATACATGTAATTGATGTGTACCTTACCAGTACTCGTAGTAACTCCTGGGTATTTGATACCGGTGTTGTTGCTCATATTTGTAACTCACAGCAGGAGCTGCGGAATAAATAGAGACTGGCGAAGGACGAGGTGATGATGCGCGTCGGGAATGGTTCCAGAGTCGATGTGATCGCCGTCGGCATGCTGCCTCTACATTTACCTACGGGATTAGTTTTGAACCTTAATAATTGTTATTTAGTGCCAAGTTTGAGCATGAACATTGTATTAGGATCTCGTTTAATATGAGATGGCTACTCACTTAAATCCGAGAATAATGGTTGTTCTATTTATATGAGAGATATGTTTTATGGTCATGCTCCGATGGTCAATGGTTTATTCTTAATGAATCTCGAGCGTAATATTACACATATTCATAGTTGAATGCCAAAAGATGTAAAGTTGATAACGATAGTCCCACATACTTGTGGCACTGCCGCCTTGGTCACATTGGTGTCAAGCGCATGAAGAAACTCCATGCTGATGGAATTTTAGAGTCTCTCGATTATGAATCATTTGACACATGCGAACCATGCGTCATGGGAAAAATGACCAAGACTTCGTTCTCCGGAATAATGGAGCGAGCAACCAACTTATTGGAAATCATACATACCGATGTGTGCGGTCCAATGAGTGTTGAGGCTCGCGGAGGATATCGTTATGTTCTCACTCTCACTGATGACTTGAGTAGATATGGGTATGTCTACTTAATGAAACACAAGTCAGAGACCTTTGAAAGGTTCAAGGAATTTCAGAATGAAGTAGAGAATCAACGTGACTGAAAAATAAAGTTCCTACGATCATATCGTGGAGGAGAATATTTAAGTCACGAATTTGGCACACACTTAAGGAAATGTGGAATCGTTTCACAACTCACGCTGCCTGGAACACCTCAGCGTAACGGTGTGTCCGAACGTTGTAATCGCACTCTATTGGATATGGTGCGGTCTATGATGTCTCTTACCGATTTACCGTTATCATTTTGGGGATACGCTCTAGAGACAGCTACATTCACTTTAAATAGGGCACCGTCTAAATCCGTTGAGACAACACCGTATGAATTATGGTTTGGGAAGAAACCTAAGCTATCGTTTCTAAAAGTTTGGGGATGAGATGCTTATGTCAAGAAACTTCAACCTGAAAAGCTCAAACCCAAGTCGGAAAAATGCGTCTTCATAGGATACCCTAAGGAAACCGTTGGGTATACCTTCTACTTAAGATCCGAGGGCAAGATCTTTGTTGCCAAGGATGGATGCTTTCTGGAAAAAGAGTTTCTCTCAAAAGAAGTAAGTGGGAGGAAAGTAGAACTCGATGAAGTACTACCTCTCGAACGGGAAAGTGGAGCAGCGCAGGAAAATGTTCCTGTGATGCCTACACCAACTGAAGAGGAAAATAATGATAATGATCAAGGTACTTCGGATCAAGTTGCTACTGAACTTCGTAGGTCCACAAGGACACGTTCCGCACCAGAGTGGTACGGCAACCTTGTCCTGGAAATCATGTTGTTAGACAACGGTGAACCTTCAAACTATGAAGAAGCGATGGCGGGCCCAGATTCCAACAAATGGCTTGAAGCCATGAAATCCGAGATAGAATCCATGTATGAAAACAAAGTATGGACTTTGACAGACTTGCCCGATGAACGGCGAGCGATAGAAAACAAATGGATTTTTAAGAAGAAGACGGACGCGGATGGTAATGTCACCATCTATAAAGCTCGACTTGTCGCTAAGGGTTATCGACAAGTTCAAGGGATTGACAACGACAAGACATTCTCTCCCGTAGCGAAGCTAAAGTCCGTCCGAATCATGTTAGCAATTGCCGCATACTATGATTATGAGATATGGCAGATGGACGTCAAAACGGCATTCCTTAACGGACATCTTAAGGATGAACTGTGTATGATGCAGCCGGAAGGTTTTGTCGATCCTAAGAACGCTAACAAAGTATGCAAGCTCCAGCGATCCATTTATGGACTGGTGCAAGCATCTTGGAGTTGGAACATTCGCTTTGATGAGATGATCAAAGCGTTTGGGTTTATGCAGACTTATGGAGAAGCCTGCGTTTACAAGAAAGTGAGTGGGAGCTCTGTAGCATTTCTCATATTATATGTAGATGACATACTCTTAATGGGAAATGATATAGAACTTCTGGACATCATTAAGGCCTACTTGAATAAGTGTTTTTCAATGAAGGACCTTGGAGAAGCTGCTTATATATTAGGCATCAAGATCTATAGAGATAGATCGAGACGCCTCATAGGTCTTTCACAAAGCACATACATTGATAAGATTTTGAAGAAGTTCAAAATGGATCAGTCCAAGAAGGGGTTCTTGCCTATGTTACAAGGTGTGAGATTGAGCTCGGCTCAGTCCCCGACCACGGCAAAAGATAAAGAAGAGATGAGTGTCATCCCCTATGCTTCAGCCATAGTATCTATTATGTATGCCATGCTGTGTACCAGACCTGATGTAAACCTTGCCGTAAGTTTGGTAGCAAGGTACCAAAGTAATCCCAGCAAGGAACACTGGACAGCGGTCAAGAATATCCTGAAGTACCTGAAAAGGACAAAGGACATGTTTCTCGTTTATGGAGGTGACGAAGAGCTCGTCGTAAAGGGTTACGTCGACGCTAGCTTCGACACAGATCTGGATGACTCTAAGTCACAAACCGGATACGTGTATATGTTGAATGGTGGAGCAGTAAGCTGGTGCAGCTGCAAGCAGAGCGTCGTGGAGGGATCTACATGTGAAGCAGAGTACATGGCAGCCTTAGAGGCAGCGCATGAAGCAATTTGGGTGAAAGTGTTCATCCCCGACCTAGGAGTCATACCCAATGCGTCGGGGCCGATCAAACTCTTCTGTGACAACACTAGAGCTATTGCCCTTGCCAAGGAGCCCAGGTTTCAGAAGAAGACCAGGCACATCAAGCGTCGCTTCAACTCCATCCGTGAAAATGTTCAAGATGGAGACCTAGATATTTGCAAAGTACATACGGATCTGAATGTCGCAGATCCGTTGACTAAACCTCTCTCGCGAGCAAAACATGATCAACACCAGAACTCTATGGGTGTTCGATTCATCACAATGTAACTAGATTACTGACTCTAGTGCAAGTGGCAGACTGTTGGAAATATGCCCTAGAGGCAATAATAAAAGTATTATTATATTTCCTTGTTCATGATAATTGTCTTTTATTCATGCTATAACTGTATTATCCGGAAATCGTAATACACGTGTGAATACATAGACCACAATATGTCCCTAGTGAGCCTCTAGTTGACTAGCTTGTTGTGATCAACAGATAGTCATGGTTTCCTGGCTATGGACATTGGATGTTGTTGATAACGGGATCACATCATTAGGAGAATGATGTGATGGACAAGGCCCAATCCTAAGCGTAGCACAAGATCGTGTAGTTCGTTTGCTAGAGCTTTTCCAATGTCAAGTATCTCTTCCTTTGACCATGAGATCGTGTAACTCCCGGATACTGTAGGAGTGCTTTGGGTGTATCAAACGTCACAACGTAACTAGGTGACTATAAAGGTGCACTACAGGTATCTCCGAAAGTGTCTGTTGGGTTGACACGGATCGAGACTGGGATTTGTCACTCTATATGATGGAGAGGTATCTTTGGGCCCACTCGGTAATGCATCATCATAATGAGCTCAAAGTTACCAAGTGGTTGGTCACGGGATCATGCATTATGGTACGAGTAAAGTGACTTGCCGGTAACGAGACTGAACAAGGTATTGGGATACCGACGATCGAGTCTCGGGCAAGTAACGTACCGATTGACAAAGGGAATTGTATACGGGGTTGTTTAATCCTCGACATCATGGTTCATCCGATGAAATCATCGAGGAGCATGTGGGAGCCAACATGGGTATCCAGATTCCGCTGTTGGTTATTGCCCGAGAGTCGTCTCGGTCATGTCTGCGTGTCTCCCGAACCCGTAGGGTCTACACACTTAAGGTTCGGTGACGCTAGGGTTGTATGAATATGAGTATGCAGCATACCGAATGTTGTTCGGAGTCCCGGATGAGATCCCGGACGTCACGAGGAGTTTCGGAATGGTCCGGAGATAAAGAATTATATATAGGAAGTGGTATTTCGGCCATCGGGAAAGTTTCGGGGTCACCCGGTAATGTACCGGGACCACCGGAAGGGTCCCGGGGGTCCACCGGGTGGGGCCACCCATCCCGGAGGGCCCCATGGGCTGAAGTAGGAGGGGAACCAGCCCATAGTGGGCTGGTGCGCCCCCCTAGGCCCACCCCCTGCGCCTAGGGTTGAAACCCTAGGGTGGGGGTGGGGAGCACCACATGCCTTGGGGGGCACTCCACCCCCCCTGGCCGCTGCCCCCTTGGGAGATTCAATCTCCCAGGGCCGGCGCCCCCCTGGGGGCCTATATAAAGGAGGGCAGGGGGGAGGGCAGCCGGACCCTATGCATTGGCGCCTCCTCCCCCCTGCTACACCTCGTCCTCCTCCCGTAGTCGCTTGGCGAAGCCCTGCTGGAGTTCTGCTGCATCCACCACCACGCCGTCGTGCTGCTGGATCATCATCAACCTCTCCTTCCCCCTTGCTGGATCAAGAATGAGGAGACGTCTCCCGTCCCGTACGTGTGTTGAACGCGGAGGTGCTGTCCGTTCATCACTTGGTCATCGGTGATCTGAATCACGGCGAGTATGACTCCATCATCACCATCCCCTTGAACGCTTCCGCACTCGATCTACAAGTGATATGTAGATGCAATCTCTCTCCCATGACTCGTTGCTTAGATGAACTCATAGATGGATCTTGGTGAAACTGTAGGAAAATTTTTAATTTTCTGCAAAGTTCCCCAACAGGATTGTCTTTCCCACCGCTCTCTTCGCGCAAAGACTTAGCGCATTTCTTCTACATGGCCCTCACTTGGCTATGGGTTTTTGTCCATTACATATTATATGCCCATCTTGCCATGTTCACTTTGCATGATATGCTTATTCCTATGCCTTTGCCATGCATTTGTGACCCATGCTTTGCATTACACATGATGATTGATTCTCATACTTGTATGTGTATTTGCATGGTTGGTGGAGATCCTTGTTGCTATCGCCATGTTTATCATGTGCCTCATGCTATTTTACTCATATCTTGCTTTCATGCTTGTGATATGTCATGTGCATTATTCATGTCCACTATTTGCACACATGACATACTTGACATGATTCCTCCTAGTATGTTGCATCTTCGCACTACTAGCTTGCTTGACTTGATTGCTATGATTGCTTGCTATGTTGCATCACCCATGTTCCACTATTACTTGCTTTCTTGGGTTGATGACATATATGCTCATGCCTCTCACATGATATATCTTGATCATTGTCTCTTGTGTCATACTTGCTCATCTCATGCGGTTGATGACAACCATCTATATGCTTTGCACATGATTCATATTGCTTCGTGTCATATATCTCCATGTGTTGACTCTCTCATGCTCGATGATTTGCCATGTATTGAGTGCAACAATGCTTATAGTCTTGCTCTTAAGATTGCCCCCATAGCATTCTTACATATGTTTGGAGATTTTGACATATTCCTTGTGAAGCATGCTTGTCTTACCTCTTTACACAACATACCTAGTGCCTTGAATATCTCCATTGTTGCATCATATTATTCATGCACTTGTGCTTCTAATGGTTATGTGCAAGAGTAGAGAACCATCATGATGGATGATGTGTTTATCTACCATGCGCATACGCTCTTTGTTTTGTTGTGTGCATGTGTAGGATACTTGGACTTCATGTCGACTTCCACTTCACGTGAGTTGACCATTCGAGCTCTTGAGAGCGAGCCTCATACATTCGACTACGACTCGCTTCTACACCACATTTCCTACCACTTCGGCATTGTGAAGGACGCACAAGGACATGCTTTCGAGGTGATATCCTTCTATCTCGAGAACACCCAAACCATGAGCATGCATATTGTGGATCATACTTCATGTGTTGCTTGCTCCATGACACTTTGCACACAAGCTATCGATCTTGCTTCGACTTCTCATTACCACATTGCCATGCCCCATGACATATATGCCTTGTGTGTTGCATCTAGTTCTTCACATATGCCATGTCCCTTTGCTTATCACATGCTTGACTTGATTGCCTCACACATGTTGAACAATTGCTCTTTCCATTGTGTTGAGTGCCACGATATCTTCACTACACCATATGCACGTTATGCTTGGATTGCCTTGCACTTTGTGTTTAGACATTTCACTATATTTGGTGTTGTGAACGATTCCTATGCATACCATAGACCATTTCTTGAGCACTTTATGCATGCTTGCTATGACCTTGAGGTAGATGCTTGTTCACTTATCACATATATTTGCATCTTGACCTCCCATTTACATGCTTGTTCCCATGATGTACTTGATTGTGCTCAATTTATATGCTCAAATGCCATGACACACTTCTTTGTCAAACCATATGCTATGCTTGATGACAACACTTGTTGGGTGAATCACCTCTTGAATGCTTGGTTTTGCTATTACGACAACCACATTTGTTTTTCCAAGTGCTTGTTATCTTTGCTACTTTTGAAGGAATTACAAGACGGTGCGACATTGGAGAGTGCCCATTTGGAACTACAAGATGACGAATGCTTGGTGATCGTCCACTTCTACACGACGACATCATCTCTTTCCCATGGTGATTTGGATTTCGATCCGAGGTCGGATCTTTCCCAAGGGGGAGGGGATGATGCGGAGCATCCTATGGACATAACCATGTCAAGAGTCCATTTGGCAAGTGACACGTGCCACATCTACTTCATGCATACAAAGGTGAATCATCTCCTTTACACGTGTCCACTTGTACCCTTCGAGGATGGTATACTACTTGACCCCTCTCTCGTGTGCATACTTAGGTGTGAGCGGAGCTACACATTCATCATGGAGGAGTCCAAGCGCAAGAGAACAACTACACCATCCAAGACGGAAGCCTGGAAGCGGAGAAGGAAGCGCCAAGAGGAAGGAAGCAGCTCCCAGGTAACCCCGTGCGCACGGGCCCATCCAACCCCGTGCCCACGGGCCTCCCAGGCTGGCGGTCCTGAAGACCCCGTGCGCACGGGCGTGTACCGTGCCCACAGGACCCCCGTGTCCACGGGCCTCACGGACCCCGTGCGCACGGGCCCTTGCATCCGGTCCCTGGATACCCCGTGCGCACGGGCTCCACTTACCCCGTGCACACGGGGCCCCCTGTGCGTGGCTGTTGGGCTTCGCCCTTGTATCCCCATCTCATCCCTCTTTACCCCTTCATCCCTTGGACCTATATATACTCCCCTTTCTCCTCCATTTAGACTTAGCTAAGGATAGATCTAGACACTAGAGCCTAGCTCATGTATCTCCCCTTGTGGGATTTCTCTTGAGAGAGAGAGAGACACTCCATTGGAGTTCAAGGCCTCCATTGGAGAAGATCCCTAGGGATTCAAGACCCCCTCTTGTGGGAAGGATCTATCTAGATCATCAAGCCCTCATCTCCTTCATAGGATTTGGGATGAACTCTACCATGTATCTTATTTCCCTTTGTTGTTCATGTACCTTGTGGATCTTATGTGTTTGATTGTCTAGTGGATGTGTGATTGGACTTGTTCTTGAGTGTTCCTCTTGTTTTCCCTCTTTTGTTCATCTTGTCCTTGGGGATTCCCCTCCAATTCGTGAAAGATCTCTCACATAGGGTTCCACCCTATAACACTACTACACATGATGATTTTGATATATATAATATGCATGTGCTTGCTGCTCCTACTTGCAATTATTATGAGAGAGGAACTATATCTCCACCTCTCTATGTTTCCAATATGATAAAATTGCAAGAAACTGCTTATACTATGCATTGGCCTTTACTTGGTGTGCATGAATTGTTATTTTATGACATGCCGATGCATAGGAAGAGAGTTAGACTTCGTCATTGCTTGATATATGTTACTTTGTGCTCACTACTAAATCACAAATCATTGTTAATTAAAATTGGCTTTGATATACCTTGGGATCCGAGTGGATCCATTACTTGAGCACTATATGCCTAGCTTAATGGCTTTAAAGAAAACGCTGCCAGGGAGACAACCCGGAAGTTTTAGAGAGTCATTTATTTCTGTTGAGTGATTTTACATGGTTTAAAAACAAAAAAATAAAGAGGGGAACCCAAAACTTTTCAAAAAGGAAAGTGAAAGTGAGAGAGACAAACATTGTTGAAGTGGGGGAGCTCCTTGAACTTTGTTCATGCTCACGGATACTTTGTGACTTAATTACAGAAACTTTTCATTAAAAATAATTATCCCCTTGTACAATTCCATTGTATTATAAAAATAACTAGACCATTATGGCGCGCGTTGCTGCGCCCTTCTATTTTGGCTATAAAATGGTAGGTGTTTTTTATTATTTTTTGGAGAGACAAAAATTAGAAGTTAATTTGCATCAATGTAAACAAGTGTCAGAATGAAGACCAATGATGCATCAAGATATCTCTGGAGGTGACATAAACAAAACAGTTGCAAAATCCAATAGCAAAATATAATTAGCGCAAACATGTTGCAATAGCTACCATTAAGATACAAGGTACACATACATATGGTAATTTCCAATTTTGACAGACACTTAGTGCCATCACAAAAGCAACAATAGTGGCTAGAATGTACACACATATATAATTGAAATAAGTGAAAATGGTCAATATCTATTTTGTGAGACTATAACTATGAAGGTACCATAGCTATACTTGAAGTTATAGTATACAAGGAGATTCAGCCACCCGAGTTAGGAGGTACCTCTAGTCACAATAAAAAGATTTGTTGGACAAAAAGAAATAAACGGTTAACACAAAAGTCAGCTTAAAACTTAGCACATGAGTACTTCACAAAAGCAATAAGGATAGGTAGAAAATAATAATGAAATGGAAAATTAAATGCAGCCACTGGTTGTACTCCATCTTAGGTTAGGCTAAAATTACATGACCCGGAAAATTCGATGTTAATACTTTATACTACTATGGCTCAACATGAACTGGAAAGACTATGTATATAAATCTAAACAGATCCAAACAAAAATTCTAGAGGTACATACTCCATTGCGATGATATGTTAGCTTTGCAGAATCAAGACACGAAACAAAATACTGGAAAATGAATAACTAAGCATTTATGTCAATATAAAAAGAACATGACTCACATTCATATAAAATATATTATGGAAGATAGGTCATGATACATAACCTTTCCCCATCAATCATACATGCACTGTCATGATACATTAGGAAAAATGTTTTCAGGAAAAAGCGAGCATATATTTCTTAAATCGGACATTTATGTAACTAAAGCATTAGCTTTACCTAGAATGAGTTGTACAAACAATTCATAAGCAAGGTCAATACATGCAAAAGCACACTCCATAGATTCTGCATATAAACAAAAAGTGTATTGCTCAAAATTAAGATAAACTTTGAGGATATATCAGTATCATATAGTGATCATTGTTTTGCTGGTGAAAGTAACAGTAAGAAGTGAATAATCTTCCATTGTCAAAACCTGAAATAAGAAGAAAACTGAGACATGGGGATGCTTCTCACCTTGATAAATGTTAAAGCAAGAGGAGGGGGGATACATTTTGAAAAGGATGCTGGCCTCCTCGATGAACTGTCAGCCATAGGAACGAAGGGAGAGCTTGGTGAGGGATGGCAAGTACCTGGAGTTGCTTTGCCGACGGGCAGAACATGTCCATGGTCGTGTGGGTCATCCCTCTCCTGCACGTCATCATAGACATCATGAGACCAGTTCAACAAGAGCACACTATAATGATGTCAAGTAAACCTGGCAAAAGAAATTTATGTTGTATTTCTTCAAAGGGACATCAGAAGAACAATGAAACACAGTAAGCAGCTTCTCTTGTCTGAAAGTACAAGCATATGATATGGGCATAGTCTAGTTACAGAACATGCAGTGTCCATTTCATCAGATTTGCAACTTCTTTTCTATTATTATGCAGTGGACAACGATCTCATTGGGAATCACACAAAAGAACTTGGGTCGTCTAAGATTCACTATGTCCAACTAAGAATTTTAGAAACTTAATGGCTTTCAAATAGTGTCAAGAAAAGAAGAGTTCTTCGATCAATCACTTGCAATAGAACTACCACATACGAAGAATATTGTAAAGGGATGGAACCTGAAATTTGAAGTCCTCTTGCAAATCAATGTGTAGCTTTCTTGTACTACCTCTAGCTCTCTCAGCATAAAGAAGTAGACCTCCCGGGTGGAGGGCGTGCAGGTGGATGAGCTAGGTCGGGGCCACGTTGCTGGAGCACGTCCTGCTGGCGATGGCGCTTGACCGGGGCGGCAGATAGAAGAAAGATCTGGCGGCGGCAGAGGAAGACGGAGGTGAAGGTCTTCCTGGTGGCGAAGGAGCTCGGTCGGGGCGGCCTCGCTGGAGCATGTCGAGATCGCGGCGGCGCTTGAACGGAGCAACGGAGGGAAGCAGGTGCTCGTCGCAATAGCGCTCGCGCGGGGCGCCTCGACCGGGGCGTCTGGGAAGGGGCGGCGTGGCCAGGTGCTTCGTCTCGTCGGCGGGCGGCGCGACCCCCATGGTGCACTGGCGGCTAGGGTTGAGTCGAGCGAATCGGGACTGGGGGAGAAGGGCATGCTCGATGGGGCCAAATGGGTACACGAACCCGGATGAACCATGGGCCTCCAAAAATGCTACGGGAGTAGCGGCCCTTTCCAAATCGCTAATCACACTCCACGGCGTGCTGGAGGGATCCGACGACCTTAAACGATTTGATCGCGAGAACGGAGGGCTGAGAATCTGATAGCCTGAGATGCCTCCAAAAGTGCTTAGTTATAATGTCTTTAAATGTGCCAAGGTTTGCCTTTAGGATGTTTACAATGCTTGTTGGTTTGTGCGGTGCAGGACAGAAACTTTGGCTGTAGTGCGCGATTTTACTATTTTTACTGGAATGTCAAACGGTTCTGAAACTTTTTGCACTGTCTTTCTGTACAAATTGTTTATTTTTCCTAATTTTGGCAGAATTTTTGGGGTACCAGTAGTATGGTGAATGTTCAGATTACTACAGACTGCCCTGTTTAAGACAAATTCTGTTTTTGATGCATAGTTTGCTTGTTTTGATGAAACTATCAATTTCTATCAGTGGATTAAGCCATGAAAAAGTTATATTACAGTAGACACAATGAAAAAACAAAACATGAATTGGTTTGCAATAGTACTTAGAGTAGTGATTTGCTTTATTATACTAACGGATCTTACCGAGTTTTCTGTTGAAGTTTTGTGTGGATGAAGTGTTTGATCGAGGAGGTCTCGATATGAGGAAAAGGAAGAGAAGCAAGAGCTCAAGCTTGGGGATGCCCAAGGCACCACAAGTAAATATTCAAGGAGACTCAAGCGTCTAAGCTTGGGGATGCCCCGGAAGGCATCCCCTCTTTCTTCAACAAGTATCGGTATGTTTTCGGATTTGTTTCGTTCATGCGATATGTGCAAATCCTGGAGCGTCTTTTGCATTTAGTTTTCACTTTTCTTTTATGCACCATGATGGTATGAGATAGTCCATGGTTGATTTATAGAATGCTCATTGCACTTCACTTAAATCTTTTGAGTATGCCTTTATAGAATGCTTCATGTGCTTCACTTATATCATTTGAAGTTTGGATTGTCTGTTTCTCTTCACATAGAAAACTGATACGTCTCCAACGTATCTACTTTTCTAAACACTTTTTCCCTTGTTTTGGACTCTAACTTGCATGATTTGAATGAAACTAACCCGGACTGACGCTGTTTTTAGCAGAACTACCATGGTGTTGTTTATTGTGCAGAAAACAAAAGTTCTCAGAATGACCTAAAAATCCGCGGAGATAACTTTTGGAAAAATATAAAAAATACTGGTGAAAGAATTAAGGCCAGGGGCACACACCCTGTCCACGAGGGTGGGGGCGCGCCCCCCTGTCTCGTGGGCCCCCTGATGCTCCACCGACCTCAACTCCAACTCTATATATTCCGTTTCACGGAAAAAAAAATTAGAGAGAAAGTTTCATCGCGTTTTACAATATGGAGCCGCCGCCAAGCCCTAATCTCTCTCGGGAGGGCTGATCTGGAGTCTGTTCGAGGCTTCGGAGAGGGGGATTCGTTGCCGTTGTCATCATCAACCATCCTCCATCACCAATTTCATGATGCTCACCGCCGTGCGTGAGTAATTCCATCGTAGGCTTGCTGGACGTTGATGGGTTGGATGAGATTTACCATGTAATCAAGTTAGTTTTGTTAGGGTTTGATCCCTAGTATCCACTATGTTCTGAGATTGATGTTGCTATGACTTTGCTATGTTTAATGCTTGTCACTAGGGCCCGAGTGCCACGATTTCAGATCTGAACCTATTATGTTTTCATGAATATATGTGAGTTCTTGATCCTATCTTGCAAGTCTATAGTCACCTATTATGTGTTATGATCCGACAACCCCGAAGTGACAATAATCGGGATACTTCTCGGTGATGACCGTAGTTTGATGAGTTCATGTATTCACTATGTGTCAATGCTTTGGTCCGGTACTCAATTAAAAGGTGGCCTTAATATCCCTTAGTTTCCACTAGGACCCCGCTGCCACGGGAGGGTAGGACAAAAGATGTCATGCAAGTTCTTTTCCATAAGCACGTATGACTATATTCGGAATACATGCCTACATTACATTGATGAACTGGAGCTAGTTCTGTGTCACCCTATGTTATAGCTATTACATGAGGAAACATAATTATCCATCACTGATCCAATGCCTACGAGCTTTTCACATATTGTGCTTCGCTTATTTACTTTTTCGTCGCTACTCTTACAATTACTACAAAACTGCTATCTTTACTTTTCCACTGTTACCATTACTATCATACTACTTTGCTACTAAATACTTTGCTGCAGATACTAAGTTATCCAGGTGTGGTTGAATTGACAACTCAACAGCTAATACTTCAGAATATTCTTTGGCTCCCCTTGTGTCGAATCAATAAATTTGGGTTGAATACTCTACCCTCGAAAGCTGTTGCGATCCGCTACACTTGTGGGTTATCAAGACTAATTTTTGGCGCCGTTGCCGGGGAGCATAGCTCTATTCTTTGAGTCACTTGGGATTTATATCTGTTGGTCACTATGAGGAACTTGAAAGACGAAAGAACTAAGATTTTTCCGTCAACTACGAGGGGAGGTAAGGAACTGCCATCTAGCTCTACACTAGATTCTCCTTCTCTTGCGACACCTAAACCTGCTATTGCTTTGAATTCTGATATGATGCATGTTATTGATGATGCAACTTCTGCTATGCATGATACTTATGATGAAACTACTTCTGTGTGTGATACTATTGTGCCATTAGGTGAATATCTTGATGAACAACTTGCTAGGGTTAGAGAGAATGAAATTATTGAGAATGAAATTATTGATGATAGTGAAGATGATGGTTCTCCCCCTGATTATGACTTGCCTGTTGTTCCCGAGGGTTATGTTATGGATGAAGAAGATGCTAGAGCTATCTTTGCTTGCAAGGATAGATATGATCTTAAGAAGTTATTAGCTAAATGGAAGCAGCAATCTCTTAATGCTAGAATGAAACATGACCGCACTTTTGCTACTTCTTCTATCTGTGTTACTGATAAGGATTATGAATTCTCTGTTGATCCTGAAATAATTACTTTGGTTGAATCTGATCCTTTTTATGGCTATGAATCTGAAATTGTAGTGGCACATCTTACCAAGTTAAATGATATAGCCACCCTGTTTACTAATGATGAGAAGTCCCGCTATTATTATATCTGTAAGATATTTCCATTATCATTAAAGGGTGATGCTAAAACTTGGTTTAATTCTCTTGATCCTGGTTGTGTGTGTAGTCCCCAGGATATGATTTATTACTTCTCTGCTAAATATTTCCCTGCTCATAAGAAACAAGCTGCCTTGCGGGAAATATATAATTTTGAGCAAATAAAAGAAGAGAGTCTCCCACAAGCTTGGGGGAGGCTTCTCTGATTACTTAATGCTTTGCCTGATCATCCTCTTAAGAAAAATGAAATACTTGATATCTTTTATAATGGACTAACCGATGCTTCCAAGGACTACTTGGATAGTTGTGATGGTTGTGTTTTCAGGGAAAGAACAGTCGCCCAAGCTGAATTATTATTGAATAATATGTTGACTAATGAAAATAATTGGACTCTTCCTGAGCCAATTGAGCCAACTCCTGAGCCAGCTCCTGAGCCTATTCCTACACCAACTCCGAAGAAGAGGGGCATTCTATTTCTGAGTCCTGAAGATATGCAAGAGGCAAAGAAATCAATGAAAGAAAAAGGTATTAAAGCTGAAGATGTTAAGAATCTACCTCCTATTGAAGAAATACATGGTCTTAATATACCGCCTGTTGAAGAAACACATTGTCTTGATAACCCGGCACATGTAGTAAATGTAAATTCTCTCTGTAGATATGATAAAGTTGAAATCACGTCTACTAAATTTGATAGCCCATGCTTAGATGAATTTGATGATTTTATGGCTAGACAAGAAAGTTTTAGTGCTTATGTTGGTAGAGAATTAAAGAATAATGCTTTCGAGATAGGGCGCTTGAGTGATTATATGGCTAGAGTTAAAGGTGAACTTAAACTCATTAGCAAATATGCTTCTATGGTTACCACTCAAGCAGAGCAAGTACTTCAACCTCACAATGATTTGCTCGATGAATTAAATAATAAACATGACTTTTCTATTAGAGTGGTTACTAGAACTGGTAGAATGACTCAGGAACCTTTCTATCCTGAAGGCCACCCTAAGAGAATCGAGCAGGATTCTTAGAGAAATAATTTAGAGGCACCTAGTTCTTCTAAAAAGAAGAAAAAGAAAAATGATAGGACTTTGCATGCTTCTAGTGAACCTGTTGTAGACACACCTGAGAATCCCAATGATATCTCTATCTCTGATGCTGAAACAAAATCAGGTGATGAACATGATCTTGGTGATAATGCTAAAGATAATGTTCATGTTGATGCTCAAGCTAGCAATAATAATGATGTAGAGATTGAACCTGCTGTTGATCTTGATAACCCACAATCAAAGAATCAACGTTATGATAAGAGAGATTTTGTTGCTAGAAAGCATGGTAAAGAAAGAGAACCATGGGTTCAGGAACCCATGCCCTTTCCTCCTAAACCATCCAAGACAAAGGATGATGAGGATTTTGAGCACATTGCTGAAATGATTAGACCTATCTTCTTACGTATGCGCTTAACTGATATGCTTAAATTAAATCCTTATGCTAAATATATGAAGGATATCATTACAAATAAAATAAAGATACCGGAAGCTAAAATTTCCACCATGCTTGCTAATTACACTTTTAAGGGTGGTATACCAAAGAAACCTGGAGATCTAGGGGTACCAACTATACCATGCTCCATTAAACGAAACTATGTTAAAACTACTTTATGTGATCTTGGAGCCGGTGTTAGTGTTATGCCTCTTTCTTTATATCGTAGACTTGAATTGAATAAGTTGACACCTACTGAAATATCCTTGCAAATGGCTGATAAATCAACTGCCATACCGGTCAGTATTTGTGAGGATGTGCCTGTTGTGGTTGCAAATGTCACTATCTTAACGAACTTTGTTATTCTTGATATTCCCGAGGACGATAGTATGTCGATTATCCTTGGTAGACCCTTTTTGAATACTGAAGGGGCTGTTATTGATTGCAACAAAGGCAATGCCACTTTTCATATTAATGGTAATGAGCATACTGTACACTTTCCGAGGAAACAACCTCAAGTTCATAGCATCAATTCTATTGGAAAAATTCCAACTATCATTATTGGAGGTTTTGAATTTCCTCTTCCTACTGTAAAGAAAAAGTATGATATTCTTATTGTTGGGGATGTTCATATCCCCGTTGAGGTAACTTAGTGTTATTCAAAATTTCTCCGTTTCCGTGTTATTCGGAATGAGTTTGTTAACAAGACTTGATCAACCTTGTTAGTGGATTCATTTTGATGATCATGAGATGGATGAAACTAGATGGCACAACCTTTTGTACCCTCTTTTTACTTCTTTTTATTTAGAATAAATAAAGCAAAAATAGTATTATCTGTCTGTTTTCTGAATTATCCGTGCAATAAAAATTATCCCGAAAATAAAAATGCTCCAAATGCCCGGCAAATTTAGTATGATTTTTATGCAATATTTGAGGATTTTAGGAACTGAGAACACTGCAGGGGAGGAGGCAGCCGAACACGAGGGGAGAGTGGAGGCAGCTTGCCAACATGCCGCAGCTCAGGATGCATTGGCTGCTGCATCTCAGTACGACCCCAGTTATAACTTCGGATATCAGCCAGGCTATCCTTGGCATTAGACCAACTTAGTCCAAAAGCCTAAGCTTGGGGGAGTACATATTTCTCACCGACTTTACATTCATGTTCACACACTATTCTAGTTGTTGGTGCTCATACTCTTTCATTGTATTATCCATGCTAGTTTAAATTTCTTTTTCTAGCTTTCTTCTTGTGTGTTTGATAAACCTTAAGAAAAACCAAAAAAATTAGTTAGTTTAATTTCCATGCTCATAGTAGTAATTAAAATGAAAACCCAGAAAGATTTCTCGTTCTTCTTTTACTTGTTGGGAGCTTTCCCATGTAAATAGTTTTATTTTCTTTTCTTTCCTTTGGGGGTCGAGAGTAGAAGACCATAATGAAAATGTTAGTGGCTCTCATATGCATGATTGTTTATTTAACCAAGAGCCCATATTACTTTGTATTCTCTCTTGAATTGAATGCTTGCAGATTCCAGCTTAGTCCAATGCATGTGCACTATTATTACTATACACACCGTTTGGTCGTGCAAGTGAAAGGCAATAATGACGATATATGATGGACTGATTGAGATGATAAAAGCTGGTATGAACTCGACCTCTCTTGTTTTTGTAAATACGATGAGTTCATCGTTCCTGATGTAGCCTATTATGAAGTAAACATATTTGCAATGACATTTAGAGATTATAGTTGCTTATACCATGCATAATTAGCTATGAGTTATAATGGTTTACCTTGCGTGCCAACATGCTATTTAAATGATTATGATGTGGTATGATGGGATGTTATCCTCCTTTGAATGAATTGAGTGACTCGACTTGGCACATGTTCATGCATGTAGTTGAAACAAATCAACATAGCCTTCACGATATTTATGTTCATGGTGGATTATATCGTACTCATGTTTGCACCTGGTGTAAATTAATTTTAATGCATGTTCATGACTGTTGTCGCTCTCTCAGTTGGTCGCTTCCCAGTCTTTTGCTAGCCTTCACCTGTACTAAGCGGGAATACTGCTTGTGCATCCAAACTCCATGAACCCCAAAGTTATTCCATATGAGGCCACCATACCTTCCTATATGCGGTATCTACCTGTTGTTCCAGTAAATTTGTATGTGCCAAACTCCAAACCTTCAAAAGAAATTCTGTTTTGTATGCTCGAGCAGATCATGTTTCAACTAGGGTTGTCTATATCTTCCATGCTAGGTGGGTTATTCTCAAGAGGAGTGGACTCCGCTCCTCATTCACGAGAAAATGGCTGGTAACCGGGATGCCCAGTCCCATGATCAAACAGATCAAATAAAATCAAAATAATTAAACAAAACTCCCCCAGGGTTGTTGCTAGTTGGAGGCACTCGTTGTTTCGAGCAAGCCATGAATTGATGCTTGTTGGTGGTGGGGGAGTATAAACTTTTACCATTCTGTTTGGGAACCGCCTATAATGTATGTAGCATGGAAGATATCACCATCTCATAGTTGCTGCGTTGACAGTGAAAGTATACCGCTCAAAATGTTATTCATCTCTATTTTAAAATCGAGCTCTGGCACCTCTACAAATCCTGGTTTCCCTCTGCGAAGGGCCTATCTATTTACTTTTATGTTGAGTCATCACCTTCTTATTAAAAAGCACCCGCTGGAGAGCACACTGTCATTTGCATGCATTACTATTAGTTTATATTGGGTATGACTTGACTGGATCTCTTTTACCATGAATTACAATGTTTAGTCAGTCCTTGATCTTTAAAGGTGCTCTGCATTTATGTTTTGCGATCTCAGAAAAGGCTAGCGAGATACCACCTTGTTATATCATATTATGATTATTTTGAGAAAGTGTTGTCATCCGAGTTTTATTATTATTGCTCGCTAGCTGATTATGCCATTGATATGAGTAAATATGAGACCTAAGTGTTATTGTGAATATGGTTAGTTCATAGTCTTTGCTGAAAACTTGAATGCTGGCTTTACATATTTACAACAACAAGAGCAAACAGAGTTTGTAAAAGTTTTTCTTTATCACTTTCAATTTATCAACTGAATTGCTTGAGGACAAGCAAAGGTTTAAGCTTGGGGGAGTTGATACATCTCCAACATATCTACTTTTCCAAACACTTTTACCCTTGTTTTGGACTCTAACTTGCATGATATGAATGAAACTAACCCGGATTGATGCCGTTTTCAGCAGAACTGCCATGGTGTTGTTTATTGTGCAGAAAACAAAAGTTCTCCGAATGACTTGAAAATCCACAGAGATAACTTTTGGAAAATATAAAAAATACTGGCGAAAGAATCAAGGCCAGGGGGCCCACACCCTGTCCACGAGGGTGGGGGCGCGCCCCCTCCCCCTGGGCGCCCCTCTGTCTCGTGGGCCCCCTGATGCTCCACCGACCTCAACTCCAACTCTATATATTCTGTTTCGCGAAGAAAAAATCAAAGAGAAAGTTTCATTGCGTTTTACGATACGGAGGAGCCGCCAAGCCCTAATCTCTCTCGGGAGGGCTGATCTGGAGTTCGTTCGGGGCTCCAGAGAGGGGGATTCGTCACCGTCGTCATCATCAACCATCCTCCATCACCAATTTCATGATGCTCACCGCTGTGCGTGAGTAATTCCATCATAGGCTTGCTGGACGGTGATGGATTGGATGAGATTTACCATGTAATCAAGTTAGTTTTGTTAGGGTTTGATCCCTAGTATCCACTATGTTCTGAGATTGATGTTGCTATGACTTTGCTATGCTTAATGCTTGTCACTAGGGCCCGAGTGCCATGATTTCAGATCTGAACCTATTATGTTTTCATGAATATATGTGAGTTCTTGATCCTATATTGCAAGTCTATAGTCACCTATTATGTGTTATGATCCGACAACCCCGAAGTGACAATAATCGGGATACTTCTCGGTAATGACCGTAGTTTGAGGAGTTCATGTATTCACTATGTGTTAATGCTTTGGTCCGGTACTCTATTAAAAGGAGGCCTTAATATCCCTTAGTTTCCACTAGGACCCCGCTGCCACGGGAGGGTAGGACAAAAGATGTCATGCAAGTTCTTTTCCATAAGCACGTATGACTATATTCGGAATACATGCCTACATTACATTGAGGAACTGGAGCTAGTTCTGTGTCACCCTATGTTATAACTATTACATGAGGAATCGCATCCGACATAATTATCCATCACTGATCCAATGCCTACAAGCTTTTCACATATTGTGCTTCGCTTATTTACTTTTCCGTTTCTACTATTACAATTACTACAAAACTGCTATCTTTACTTTTGCCACTGTTACCATTACTATCATACTACTTTGCTACTAAATACTTTGCTGCAGATACTAAGTTATCCATGTGTGGTTGAATTGACAACTCAACTGCTAATACTTAAGAATATTCTTTGGCTCCCCTTGTGTCTAATCAATAAATTTGGGTTGAATACTCTACCCTCGAAAGCTGTTGCGATCCCCTACACTTGTGGGTTATCAAAAACCGCCATTTGTAGAATGCTCTTTTGCTTCACTTATATTTGTTAGACCATGGGCATATCTTTGTAGAAAGAATTAAACTCTCTTGCTTCACTTATATCTATTTAGAGAGATGACAGGAATTGGTCATTCACATGGTTAGTCATAAAATCCTACATAAAACTTGTGGATCGCTGAATATGATATGTTTGATTCCTTGCAATAGTTTTGAGATATAAAGGTGGTGATATTAGAGTCATGCTTGTGGGTGATTGTGGATTAGTAGAAATACTTGTGTTGTGGTTTGCGATTCCCTTAGCATGCACGTATGGTGAACCGTTATGTAACGAAGTTGGAGCATGAGATATTTTTTGATTGCCATCCCTTGTGTGGAGGTCGGGGGCGCGATATGGTTAACTCCTACCAACCTCCCCCTTAGGAGTATGTGTGTAGTACTTTGTTTCGAGGGCTAATAAATTTTTGCAATAAGTATGTGAGTTCTTTGTGACTAATGTTGAGTCCATGGATTATACACACTCTCACCCTTCAATCATTGATAGCCTCTTCGGTACCGTGCATTTCCCTTTCTCACCTCGAGAGTTGGTGCAAACTTCGCCGGTGCATCCAAACCCCGTGATACAATACGCTCTATCACACATAAGCCTCCTTATATCTTCCTCAAAACAGCCACCATACCTACCTATCATGGCATTTCCATAGCCATTCCGAGATATATTGCCATGCAACTTCCATCATCATCATATACATGACTTGAGCATTCATTGTCATATTGCCTTGCATGATCGTAAGATAGCTAGCATGATGTTTTCATGGCTTGTCCGTTTTTTGATGTCATTGCTATGCTAGATCATTCCACATCCCGGTACAGAGCCGGAGGCATTCATATAGAGTCATATCTTTGTTCTAATATCATTGTAATATCGAGTTGTAAGTAAATAAAAGTGTGATGATCATCATTAATAGAACATTGCCCCATGAAAAAAGGAAAAATAGAGAGGCCAAAGAAGCCTAAATAAAAAAAGGGGCCAAAGAAGCCTGCCCAAAAAAAAGAAAAAAAGAAAAAAAGAAAAGGGGCAATGTTACTATCCTTTTACCACACTTATACTTCAAATAGCACCATGTTCTTCATATAGAGAGTCTCTTGAGTTATCACTTTCATATACTAGTGGGAATTTTTCATTATAGAAGTTGGCTTGTATATTCCAACGATGGGCTTCCTCAAAATGCCCTAGGTCTTCATGAGCAAGCAAGTTGGATGCACACCCACTTAGTTTTAGTTTGAGCTTTCATACACTTATAGCTCTTAGTGCATCCGTTGCATGGCAATCCCTACTCCTCACATTGACATCAATTGATGGGCATCTCCATAGCCTGTTGATTAGCCGCGCCAATGTGAGACTTTCTCCTTTTTGTCTTCTCCACATAACCCCCACCATCATATTCTATTCCACCTATAGTGTTATATCCATGGCTCACGCTCATGTATTGCGTGAAAGTTGAAAAGGTTTGAGAATACTAAAGTATGAAACAACTGCTTGGCTAAAACCGGGGTTGTGCATGATTTGAATATTTTGTGTGATGAAGATGGAGCATAGCCAGACTATATGATTTTGTAGGGATAACTTTCTTTGGCCATGTTGTTTTGAAAAGACATGATTGCTTTATTAGTATGCTCGAAGTGTTATTGTTTTTATGTCAAATGATAGACTATTGCCTTGAATCACTCGTGTCTTAATATTCATGCCATGGTTAGATATATGATCAAGATTATGCTAGGTAGCATTCCACATCAAAAATTATCTTTTTTATCATTTACCTACTCGAGGACGAGCAGGAATTAAGCTTGGGGATGCTGATACATCTCCGTCATATCTATAATTTTTGATTGTTCCATGCCAATATTCTACAACTTTCATATACTTTTGGCAACTTTTTATATTATTTTTGGGAGTAACATATTGATCCAGTGCCCAGTGCCAGTTCATGTTTGTTGCATGTTTTATGTTTCGCAGAAACCCCATATCAAACGGGATAAAAACAGACGGAGAATATTTTTGGAATATTTGTGATTTTTGGGAGGAAGAATCAATGCGAGACGGTGCCCGAGGGGGCCACGAGGCAGGGGGCGCGCTCCAGACAATCGTGGGCACCCCGTAAGGCAGTTGGCGCTCTTCTTTTGCCGCAAGAAAGCTAATTTTCGGAGAAAAACCTGGGCGAAGGTTTCAACCCAATCTGAGTTATGGATCTCCGGATATAAAAGAAACGGTGAAAGGGAAGAATCTGGGAACGCAGAAATAGAGAGAGACAGAGAGACAGATCCAATCTTGGAGGGGCTCTCGCCCCTCCCACGCCATGGGAGCCAAGGACCAGAGGGGAAACCCTTCTCCCATCTATGGAGAAGGTCAAGGAAGAAGAAGAAGAAGGAGGGCTCTCTCCCCCTCGCTTCCGGTGGTGCCGGAACACTGCCGGGGGCCATCATCATCACCGCGATCTTCACCAACACCGCCATCATCTTCACCAACATCTCCATCACCTTCCCCCATCTATATTCAGCGGTCCACTCTCCCGCAACCTGATGTACCCTCTACTAGAACATGGTGCTTTATGCTTCATATTATTATCCAATGATGTGTTGCCATCCTATGATGTCTGAGTAGATTTTCGTTGTCCTACCGGTGGTTGATGAATTGCTATGATTGGTTTAATTTGCTTATGGTTATGTTGCTATCCTATTTTGCCCTCCGTGTTGCGCAAGCTTGAGGGATTCCCACTGTAGGGTGTTGCAATACATTCATGATTCGCTTATAGTGGGTTGCTTGAGTGATAGAAGCATAAACCCGAGTAAGGGGGTTGTGGCGTATGTGATAAAGGGGACTTGATACTTTAATGCTATGTTTGGGTTTACCTTAACGATCTTTAGTAATTGCGGATGCTTGCTAGAGTTACAATCATAAGTTCATATGATCCAAGAACAGAAAGTATGTTAGCTTATGCTTCTCCCACATAAAACTTGCTGTCGCTCTAGTAAAGTAGTCAATTGCTTAGGGACAATTCCACAACTCCTACAACCACTTTTCCACACTCGCTATACTAACTTTATTGCTTCTTTATCTAAATAGCCCCTAGTTTATATTTACGTGCTCTTTATTATCTTGCAAACCTATCCAACAACACCTACAAAGTACATCTAGTTTCATACTTGTTCTAGGTAAAGCGAACGTCAAGCATGCGTAGAGTTGTATCGGTGGTCGATAGAACTTGAGGGAATATTTGTTCTACCTTTAGCTCCTCGTCGGGTTAGACACTCTTACTTATCGAAAGAGGCTACAATTGATCTCCTACACTTGTGGGTTATCAGTATGAAGATACCGGTGATCGAATCTCGGGCAAGTAACATACCGATGGACAAAGGGAATAACGTATGTTGTCATAACGGTTCGACCGATAAAGATCTTCATAGAACATGTCGGAGTCAATATGAGCATCTAGGTTCCGCTATTGATTATTGACCAGAGAAGTGTCTCGGTCATGTCTACATAGTTCTTGAACCCGTAGGGTCATACTCTTAATGTTCGTTGATGCTAGATTAGTATTGGGTTATTTGATGAGTGGTAACGAAATGTTGTTTGGAGTCCCGAATGAGATCCCAGACATCACGAGGAGTCTTGGGATGGTCAAGAGGTAAATATTTATATATGGGAAGTCATATTTTGGGTTCTGAAGGTGCAGTTTTTTCGGTATTGTACCGAGAAACTTCCAGAAGGTTCCAGAGGATTCCGGAGGGGTCCAAAACTCCGCAAGTGGGTTCACCACGACCCAAGGTCTAGCATGGGCTGCGGGGAGGTGCCATGGCCTTATTGGCTAGGCGCACCAAGTCCTTAAAAGCCCATGTGGCTAGAGAAGGCAAAAAAAGGAAGGAGTCCTAGTAGGAATAGGATTGGACTTGGAGTCCAAGTCCTCTCCCCCTTAGTTGTGCTCTAGGGCTTGGAGGGGTTGTTTGCCACGCCCCTCCACCTATATATAGAGAGGAGGGGGTCCCCCAAAAGGACACACTAGGCCCTTGGTGCCTCTCTCTCTCTCTCTCTGTCTCTCTCTCTCTCTCTCTCTCTCCCTCCCTCCCTCTCGTTACTCCATAGTTCCACTACCTCGTCCCGGCGACGCTTAGCGAAGCGTTGTCGGTGCTCCACCACCACCATCATCACCACGCTGTCGTGTTGGTTGTGATCCCATCTACTTCCCCTCTCCCGCTTGTTGGATCAAGAAGGAGGAGACGTCATCGAGCCGCACGTGTGCTAAACTCGGAGGTGCCGTCCATTCGGCACTAGATTGGTTGGATCATGATCGGATCGCGAAGAGTACAAATACATCAACCGCATGATAAACGCTTCCGCTTTCAGTCTATGAGGGTACGTAGACACACTCTCCCCGTCTCCTTGCTATGCATCTCCTAGATAGATCTTACATGAGCGTAGGATTTTTTTTTGAAATTGCATGCTACGTTCACCAACAATGGCATCCGAGCCAGGTCTATGCGTAGATGATATGCACGAGTAGAACACAAAGAGTTGTGGGAGGTGATCGTCATACTGCTTACCACCAATGTCTTATTTTAATTCAGCGGTATTGTTGGATGAAGCGGCCCGGACCAACCTTACATGGCCACGTTCATGGGACTGGTTCCATCGGTAGACATGCAACTATTTTTGCATAAAGGTGGATGGCGGGTGTCTGTTTCTCCAACTTTAGTTGAATCGAATTTGACTACGGCCGGTCCTTGTTGAAGGTTAAAACAACAAACTTGATAAATCACCATTGTGGTTTTGTGTCGTAGGTAAGAACGTTTCTTGCTAGAAGCCCGTAGCAGCCACGTAAAACTTGCAACAATAAAGTAGAGGACGTCTAACCTGTTTTTGCAGGGCATGTTGGGATGTGATATGGTCAAGACATGATGTGATATACGTTGTTGTATGAGATGATCATGTTTTTTAAAAGTTATCAAAAACTAGCAGGAGCCTTATGGTTGTCCCTTTATTGTATGAAATGCAAACGCCATGTAATTGCTTTACTTTATCACTAAGAGGTAGCAATAGTTGTAGAAGCAATAGTTGGCGAGACGACCACGACGCTATGATGGAGATCAAGGTGTCGAGCTGGTGACGATGGAGATCATGACAATGCTTTGGAGATCGAGATCAAAAGCAAAAGATGATGATGGCCATATCATGTCACATATTTTGATTGCATGTGATGTTTATCTTTATGCATCTTATTTTGCTTAGTACGGCGGTAGCATTATAAGATGATCCCTTAACAAAATTTCAAGGTATAAGTGTCCTCCCCGAGTATGCACCATTGCGATAGTTCTTCGTACTGAGACACCACGTGATGATCGAGTGTGATAGGCTCTACGTTCACATACAACTGATGCAAGCCAGTTTTGCACATGCGGAATACTCGGGTTAAACTTGATGAGCCTAGCATGTACAGACATGGCCTCGGAACACTAGAGACCGAAAGGTAGAACGTGAATCATATAGTAGATATGATCAACATAGAGATGTTCACCATTGATGACTACTCCATCTCACGTGATGATCGGACATGGTTTAGTTGATTTGGATCACGTATCATTTAGATGACTTGAGGGATGTCAATCTAAGTGGGAGTTCTTAAGTAATTTGATTAATTGAACTTAATATATCATGAACTTAGTCCTAATAGTATTTGCAAATTATGTTGTAGGTCAATAGCTCGTGTTGTAGCTCCCTATGTTTTTTATATGTTCCTAGAGAAAACTAAGTTGAAATATGATAGTAGCAATGATGCGGACAGGGTCCGTGATCTGAGGATTATCCTCATTGCTACACAGAAGAATTATGTCCTTGATGCACCGCTAGGTGACAGACCTATTGCAGGAGCAGATGCAGACGTTATGAACGTTTAGCAAGCTCGATATGATGACTACTTGATAGTTTAGTGTACCATGCTTTATAGCTTAGAACCGGAACTTCAAAAACGTTGTGAAACGCCACGGGCATATGTGATGTTCCAAGAGCTGAAATTGGTATTTCAGACTCATGCCCATGTCGAGAGGTATGAGACCTCTGACTACTTTTCCTACAAGATGGAGGAGAATAGCTCAGCTAATGAGCATGTGCTCAGAATGTTTGGGTACTACAATCGGTTGAATCAAGTGGGAGTTAATCTTCCAGATAAGATAGTTAATGACAGAGTTATCTAGTCACTAGCACTAAGGTACTAGAAGTTCATGATGAACTATGATATGCAAGGAATGACGAAAACGATTCTCGAGCTTTTCGCGATGCTGAAATCAGCAAAGGTAGAAATCAAGAAAGAGCATCAAATGTTGATGGTTAACAAGACCACTAGTTTCAAGAAAAAGGGCAAGGGCAAGAAGAATGGCAAGCAAGGTGTCACTCCTGTGAAGAAGCCCAAAGCTGGACCTAATCCTGAAACTGAGTGCTTCTACTGCAAAGGAAATCATCACTAGAAGCGGAACTACCCCAAATATTTGGCAGAAAAGAAAGATGGCAAAGTGAACAAAGGTATATTTGAGATACATGTTATTGATATGTACCTTACTAGTGCTCGTAGTAGCCCCTGGGTATTTGATACCTGTTCGGTTGCTAAGATTTCTAACTCGAAACAGTAGTTGCAGAATAAATGGAGACTAGTTGAGGGTGAAGTGATGATGTGTGTTGGAAGTGGTTCCAAGATTGATGTGATTATAATCGCACACTCCCTATACTTTCGGGATTAGTGTTGAACCTAAATAAATGTTATTTGGTGTTTGCGTTGAGCATGAACAGGATAGGATCGTGTTTATTGCAATACGGTTATTCATTTAAGACAGAGAATAACTATTATTCTGTTTACATGAATAAAACCTTCTATGGTCATACACCCAATGTTAATGGTTTACTGAATCTCGATCGTAGTGATACATATATTCATAATATTGATGCCAAAAGATGCAAAGTTGATAATTATAGTGCAACATACTTGTGGCATTACCGTTTAGGTCATATTGGTGTAAAGCGCATGAAGAAACTCCATGTTGATGAGCTTTTGGAATCACTTGATTATGAATCATCTGATACTTGCGAACCATGCCTCATGGTCAAGATGACTAAAACTCCGTTTTCCGGAACAATGGAGCAAGCCAATGACTTATTGAAAATAATACATACCAATGTAAGCGGTCCTATGAGTGTTGAGGCTCGTGGCGGGTATCGTTATTTTCTGACCTTCACAGATGATTTGAGCAGATATGGGTATATCTTCTTAATGAAACACAAGTCTGAAACATTAGAAAATTTCAAAGAATTTCAGAGTGAAGTGGAGAATCATCGTAACAAGAAAATAAAGTTTCTAAGATCTGATTGCGGAGGTGAATATTTGAGTTACGAGTTTGGCCTTCATTTAAAACAATGTGGAATAGTTTCACAACTCACGCCACCTGGAACACCACAGCGTAATGGTGTGTCTGAACGTCATAACCGTACTTTATTAGATATGGTGCAATCTATGATGTTTCTTATCGATTTACCACTATAATCATTTTGGGGTTATGCATTAGAGACATCTGTATTCACGTTAAATAGGGCATCGTCTAAATCCGTTGAGACGACACCGTATGAACTGTGGTTTGGCAATAAACCTAAGCTATCATTTCTTAAAGTTTGGGGATGCGACGCTTATGACAAAAGGCTTTAGCCTGATAAGCTTGAACCCAAATCAGAGAAGTGTGTCTTCATAGGATGCCCTAAGGAAACAATTGGGTACACCTTCCATCACAGATCCGAAGGCAAGATATTTGTTGTTGAGAATGGGTCCTTTCTAGAGAAGGAGTTTCTCTCGAAAGAAGTGAGTGGGAGGAAAGTAGAAATTGATGAGGTAATTGTACCTTCTCTCAATTTGGAAAGTAGCTCATCAGAGAAATCCGTTCCCGTGATGCCTACACCAACTAGAGAGGAAGCTAAAGATGAGGATCACGAAACTTCAGATCAAGTTACTACCAGACCTCGTAGGTCAACCAAAACACGATCAACACCAGAGTGGTTCGGTAATCCTGTTCTGGAAGTCATGTTATTAGACCTTGGCAAACCTACGAACTAAGAACAAGCTATGATGAGCCCAGATTCCCATAAATGGCTTCAGGCCATGAAATCTGATATAGGATCCATGTATGAGAACAAAGTGTGGACTTTGGTGGATTCGCCCGATGATCGGCGACCCATAGAAAATAAATGGATCTTCAAGAAGAAGACAGATGCTGATGGTAATGTCACTATCTACAAAGCTCGACTTGTTGCAAAAGGTTTTTCGACAAGTTCAAGGGGTTGGCTACGATGAGATTTTCTCAACCGTAGCGATGCTTAAGTCCGTCCGAATCATGTTAGCAATTGCCACATTTTATGAAATCTGGCAAATGGATGTCAAAACTACGTTCCTTAAATGGATATTTTTTAAAGAAGAGTTTTATATGATGCAACCAGAAGGTTTTGTCAATCCTAAAGGTTCGAACAAAGTGTGCATGCTCCAGCGATCCATCTATGGACTGGTGCAAGCATCTCGGAGTTGGAATATACGCTTTGATGAGGTGATCAAGGCATATGGTGTTATACAGACTTTCAGAGAAGCCTATATTTACAAGAAAGTGAGTGGGAGCTCTATAGGATTTCTAATATTATATGTGGATGAAGTATTGTTGATTGGAAATGATATAGAATTTCTGGATAGCATAAAAGGATACTTGAATAAGTAGTTTTCAATAAAAGACCTCGGTAAAGTTACTTATGTATTGGGCATCAAGATCTATGGAGATAGATCGAGACACTTAAGAGGACTTTCCCAAAGCACACACCTTGACAAGATTTTGAAGGAGTTCAAAATGGATCAGTCAAAGAAGGAGTTCTAGCCTGTATTGTAAAGTGTGAAGTTGAGTAAGACTCAAAGCCCGACCATGACAGAAGATAGAGAAAGAATGAAAGTCATTCCCTATGCCTCAGCCATAGGTTCTATAAAGTATGCCATGCTGTGTACCAGACATGTTATGTGCCTTGCCATGAGTTTTGGCAAGGGGGTACAATAGTGATCTAGGAGTAGATCACTGAACATCAGTCAAAATTATCCTTAGTTACCTAACAGGACTAAGGAAATGTTTCTCAGTTATGGAGGGATAAAGAGTTCGTCGTAAAGAGTTACGTCAATGCAGGCTTTGGCACTGATCTAGATGACTCTAAGTCTCAATCTAGATACGTATTGAACATGGAAGCAATTAGCTAGAGTAGCTGCATGCAGAGCATTGTAGACATAGAAATTTGCAAAATACATACGAATCTAAATGTGGCAGACCCATTGACTAAATATCTCTCACAAGCAAAACATGATCACACCTTAGTACTCTTTGGGTGTTAATCACATAGCGATGTGAACTAGATTATTGACTATAGTAAACCCTTTGGGTGTTGGTCACATGGTGATGTGAGCTATGGGTTTTAATCACATAAAGATGTGAACTATTGGTGTTAAATCACATGGCGATGTGAACTAGATTATTGACTCTAGTGCATGTGGGAGACTGAAGGAAATATGCCCTAGAGGTAATAATAAAGTTGTTATTTTATATTTCGTTATATCATGATAAAATTTTATTATTCATGCTAGAATTGTATTAACCGGAAACTTGATACATGTGTGGATACATAGACAAAACACTGTGTCCCTAGTAAGCCTCCACTAGACTAGCTCGTTAATCAAAGATGGTTAAGTTTCCTAACCATAGTGTCATTTGATGAATGGGATCACATCATTAGGAGAATGATGTGATGGACAATACCCATCCGTTAGCATGGCATATTGATCGTTCAGTTTTATTGCTATTGCTTTCTTCATGTCAAATACATATTCCTTCGACTATGAGATTATGCAACTCTCGGATACCGAAGGAATGCCTTGTGTGCCATCAAACGTCATAGCGTAATTGGGTGATTATAAAGAGGCTCTACAGGTATCACCGAAGGTATTTGTTGGGTCGGCATAGATCGAGATTAGGATTTGTCACTCCGAGTATCGGAGAGGTATCTCTAGGCCCTCTCGGTAATACACATCATAATAAGCCTTGCAAGAAAAGTGACTAATGAGTTAGTTGCAGGACGATGTATTATGGAACGAGTAAAGAGACTTGCCAGTAACGAGACTGAACTAGGTATGAAGATACCGATGATGGAATCTCGGGCAAGTAACATACCGATGGACAAAGGAAATAACGTATGTTGTCATAATGGTTCGACCCATAAAGATCTTCGTAGAATATGTGGGAGTCAATATGAGCATCTAGGTTCTGCTATTGATTATTGACCGGAGAAGTGTCTCGGTCTTGTCTACATAGTTCTCGAACCCGTAGGGTCACACGCTTAATGTTCGTTGATGCTAGAGTAGTATTGGGATATTTGATGACTGATAACCAAATGTTGTTCGGAGTCTCGGATGAGACCCCAGACGTCACGAGGAGTCTCGGAATGGTCGAGAGGTATAGATTTATATATGGGAAGTCATATTTTGGGTTCCAGAAAAAGGTGCGGTTTTTTCGGTATTGTACCGGGAAGCTTCCAGAAGGTTCCGGAGGATTCCGGAAGTCCGCAAGTGGGTTCACCACGACCCAAGGGCTAGCATGGGCTGCGGGGAGGTTCCCTGGCCTTATTGGGCTAGGTGCACCAAGTCCTAAAAAACCCATGTGGCCAGGGAAGGCAAAAAAGAAAGGAGTCCTAGTAGGAATAGGATTGGACTTGGAGTCCAAGTCCTCTCCCCCTTAGCTGCGCCATAGGGCTTGGAGGGGCTGTTTTCCAAGCCCCTCCACCTATATATAGAGAGGAGGGGGTTCCCCAAGAGGACACACCAAGCCCTTGGCGCCCATCTCTCTCAAGTTACTCCATAGCTCCACCGCCTAATCCCGGCAACGCTTAGCGAAGCTCTGTCCGTGCTCCACCACCACCATCACCATCACGCCATCGTGTTGGTTGTGATCCCATCTATTTCTCCTATCCTGCTTGATGGATCAAGAAGGAGGAGACATCATCGAGCCGCACATGTGCTAAACTCGGAGGTGCCGTCCGTTCGGCACTAGATCGGTTGGATCGTGATCGGATCGCAAAGAGTACGACTACATCAACCGCGTGATAAACGATTCCGCTTTCGGTCTACGAGGGTACGTAGACACACTCTCCCCCTCTTGTCGCTATGCATCTCCTAGATAGATCTTGCATGCGCGTAGGATTTTTTTTTGAAATTGCATGCTACGTTCCCCAACATGGAAAACTATGACTGGCCTTGGGCGACTTTAACTAAATTTACCATGCCCGTGATTAAAACAAGCATAACGTCAATAGAAGGAGGATAAATTGGGTCCACGCTACACTCCATGAGTCCGATCTCAATGAGATCCATCTTCAGAATAGGCGGTTCACAAGGAGTTATGAGAGAAATAACGTGACCTTGTGCAAGCTCGATTCCTTCTTCTTTCCCGAATGGGACTTCCAGTTTAGCACCCACATTCTACATGCACTCTCATATTCGCTATCTGACCACTGTTCACTGCTACTCGCCGATGACAGAGGGCCTCATAGGCATTGTTCCTTCAAGTTCGATGATTTCTGGGCTTTCCTTCTGGGGTTTAATGACCTGGTTGCCAATGTTTGGAATGAGCACAATGAGGATATTGAACCCTGCCGAGTGTTGCACCACAAACTCAAGAAGAGTGGTATTAGGCTCTCCTAGTGGAGTAGAGGTTTATTCTCAATGGCTAAAATCATGCACCATGCTGCCCTCTTGGTCATCCTTCACCTTGAAATGGCCCAAGACTCACGAAAACTTTCCGATGACGAAATAGACCTCCGCTCCAGGCTCAAGTGGAGAGCTATCAACCTAGCAATCCTTGAGGGCTAGGAAAAAGAAATGTTTGAGAATTTCCAATCTCAAAGAGGGAGACACAAACACAAAAACTTTCCATCGCTGAGCTAATGCACGCAGACGCAAAAACCACATCCACCGTATGAAACACAACCTTGGTTGGGTCGCCGAGCATTCTCAAAAGGAAGATTTTGTCCATGATTACTTCTTAACGGTCATGAGTAAAAGGCACCATGGCAACCACATACTTCAACTAGGAGGGCTAAACCTTGATGCCTGCCACGAATTGGACAACCTCACATACCCCATCTTTGAGCAGGAGGTGCGTGAGGCCATCAACCAAATTCCCAATGACAGGGCGCATGACTCGGATGGTTTCACCAGCCTTTTCTTCAAAAGATGTTGGGGCATAATCAAGCATGATGTTATGAAGGCCATCACTCTCTTCGGAAGCCCCGACATGACCAAAATATAACCCACAAGTATAGGGGATCACAACAGTTTTCGAGGGTAGAGTATTCAACCAAATTTATTGATTCGACACAAGGGGAGCCAAAGAATATTCTCAAGTATTAGCAGCTGAGTTGTCAATTCAACCACACCTGAAAGACTTAATATCTCCAGCAAACTATTTAGTAGCAAAGTAGTATGGTAGTAACTGTAACGGTGGCAAAAGTAATAGTAGCAATTTTGTAGCAATCGTAATAGTGGCAATGGATAAGTAACTAAGAAAAGATCAATATGTGAAAAGCTCGTAGGCAATGGATCAATGATGGATAATTATGTCGGATGCGATTCCTCATGCAACAGTTATAACATAGGGTGACATAGAACTAGCTCCAGTTCATCAATGTAATGTAGGCATGTATTCTGAATATAGTCGTACGTGCTTATGGAAAAGAACTTGCATGACATTTTTTGTCCTACCCTCCCATGGCAGCGGGGTCCTATTGGAAACTAAAGGATATTAAGGCCTCCTTTTAATATAGTACTGGACCAAAGCATTAACACTTAGTGAATACATGAACTCCTCAAACTATGGTCATCACCAGGAGTGGTCCCGATTATTGTCACTTCGGGGTTCCCGGATCATAACACATAGTAGGTGACTATTGACTTGCAAGATAGGATCAAGAGCTCACATATATTCATGAAAACATAATAGGTTCAAATATGAAATCATGGCACTCGGGCCCTAGTGACAAGCATTAAGCATAGCAAAGTCATAGCAACATCAATCTTACAACATAATGGATACTAGGGATCAAACCCTAACAAAACTAACTCCATTACATGATAAATCTAATCCAACCCATCACCGTCCAGCAAGCCTACGATGGGATTAATCACGCACGATGGTGAGCATCATGAAATTGGTGATGGAGGATGGTTGATGATGACGATGGCGATGGATTCCCCTCTCCTGATCCCCAAACGGACTCCAGATCAGCCCTCCCGAGGAAGATTGGGGCTTGGCGGCGGCTCCGTATCGTAAAACGCGATGAATCCTTCTCTCTAATTTTTTCCTCCCGGAAAGTGAATATATGGAGTTGGGTTGAGGTCGGTGGAGTCCCAGGGGGCCCACGAGGCAGGGGGCACGCCCCAGGGGGGGTGTCCTGCACCCTCGTGGATAGGGTGTGGGCCCTCTGATACTGATTCTTTCACCAATATTTCTTATTAATTCCAAAACGTGTCTCCGTGGATTTTCAGGTAATTCCAAGAACTTTTATTTCTACACGAAAATAACACCATGGCAGTTTTGCTGAAAACAGCGCCAGTCCGGGTTAGTTCCATATTCACAATAACACTTAGGTCTCATATTTACTCATATCAATGGCATAATCAACTAGTGAGCAATAATAATAAATCTCAGATGACAACACTTTCTCAAAACAATCATAATATGATATAACAAGGTGGTATCTCGCTAGCCCTTTCTGAGACCGCAAAACATAAATGCAGAGCACCCCTGAAGATCAAGGACTGACTAGACATTGTAATTCATGGTAAAAGAGATCCAGTCACAGTCATACTCAATGTAAATTAATAGCAATGCATGCAAATGACAGCAATGCTCTCCAACTGGTGCTTTTTAATAAGAGGATGATGACTGAACATAAAAGTAAATAGATAGGCCCTTCGCAGAGGGAAGCGGGGATTTGCAGAGGTGCCAGAGCTTGAGTTTTGAAATAGAGATAAATAATATTTTGAGTGACATACTTTCATTGTCAACATAACAACCAAGAGATCTCGGTATCTTCCATGCTACATACATTATAGGGGGTTCCGAAACAGAATGGTAAAGTTTATACTCCCCCACCACCAACGAGCATCAATCCATGGCTAGCCCGAAACAACGGGTGCCGTCCAACTACAACAATCCTGGGGGAGTTTGTTTGCATTTATTTTGATTTGATTTGAGCATGGGACTGGGCATCCCAGTTACCGACCACTTTCTCGTGAATGATGAGCGGAGTCCACTCATCGTGAGAATAACCCACCTAGCATGGAAGATATAGACATCCCTAGTTGATACATGAGCTTTAGAGCATACAAAATAGAATTTCATTTGAAGGTTTAGAGTTTGGCACATACAAATTTACTTGGAACGACAGATAGTTACCACATATAGGAAGGTATGGTGGACTCATATGATATAACTTTGGGGTTTATGAAAGTGGATGCACAAGCAGTATTCCCGCTTAGTACCAGTGAAGGCTAGAAAGAGACTGGGAAGCGACCAACTAGAGAGCGACAACTGTCATGAACATGCATTAAGATTAATCAACAATGAGTGCAAGCATCAGTAGGATATAAATCACCATGAACATAAATATCGTGGAGGCTATGTTGGTTTTGTTTCAACTACATGCGTGAACATGTGCCAAGTCAAGCCACTCGAATCATTCAAAGGAGGATACCACCCTATCATACCACATCACAGCCGTTTTAATAGCATGTTGGCACGCAAGGTAAACCATTATAAACTCCTAGATAATTAAGCATGGCATGAGAAACTATAATCTCAAATTGTCATTGGAAACATGTTTCATCCATAATAGGCTGAATCGGGAATGGTGGACTAATCATATTTACAAAAACAAGATAGGTCGAGTTCATACCAGCTTCTCTCATCTCAATCAGTCCATCATATATCCTCATTATTGCCTTTCACTCGCAGGACCGAACGGTGTGGATAATAATAACAGTGCACGTGCATTGGACTAAGCTGAAATCTGCAAGCATTTAATACAAAGGAGAAGACAAGGTAATATAGGCTCTTGGTTAGATCAACAATAATGCATATGAGAGCCACTCAACATTTTCATCGTGGTCTTCTCCTCTCAACCCTCAAAGAAAAGAAAGAAATAAAACTATTTACATGGGAAAGCTCCCAACAAGCAAAAGAAGAACAAGAAATCTTTTTTGGGGTTTCTTTTAATATTACTACTACAAGCATGGAAAGTAAACTAGCTAAAGGCTACAACTAATTTTTTTTGTTTTTCTTAAGGTTTTTCAAATACACAAGAAGAAAGCAAGAAAACAAAATGAACTAGCATGGGTAGTACAATGAAAAGTATGAGCACCGAGAACTAGCATGAGTGTGTGAACATGAATGTAATGTCGGTGAGAAATATGTACTCCCCCAAGCTTAGGCTTTTGGCCTAAGTTGGTCTATGCCAATGGATCGAAGCTACTCTCTCTAGTGTACTGAGGAGGGTCCTCAGGGTGCCACTGGTTAGCGATCTCCTCCAGATCCCACTGATAAACAGACTGTCGATATGGGTCAAGTGGTGCCTCAGGCTCAGGCTCTTGGACTTGTGTCAGCCTCCAGTATGCATAAATGGCCTCGGGCAAGATGAGGTACGTGCCTGAAATTATGTTTAAACCAAGAGGGTGCAGACAAGGTAATAGTCTCACAATGAGTTTTATCAAATATCAAGTTATACTTAAGCATCTTCTTCTTAATTTTTAACAATAAATTCAAGTGCTACCATACTCTTATAGACTAGAAAAATAGGGGGTAGTAACTTTTCCTCTTTCTCATAATGCCTAATAGGTATCTCAAAGTGTTTAGCAAGGTGTGAAGCAAAGATACCACAAAAGATGGGGCCCTTTATACGGTTTAGACTTAACCGTTTAGCAACAATAGCGCCTAAACTGAAGGTTGTATCACAAAACAAAACGCGGCGCAAAATAACATGGTCAGGAGCACTAAGGTTTCCACTGTTACCGCGACCAATTAAGCATATGCTAGCAAATATCGCAAAGTAACGTAAAACAGGAAAATGTACACTAGTAGTTCTTGCATCTGAAACTTTCCTTGTTTCTCCTACAACAATCCTACCAATAAATCCATCCACATCACTAGGATGTGGTTCCTCGATGCTGCCCACAAAGGGCAGCTTGCAAACCAAACAAAAATCATGGAGTGACATCTCCTTAACCTCATCATATCAGTGAAACTCCACTGAAGGTGGTGATTTCTTAGCATGGAAGTAAAACTTTTGCACGAAAATATTAGTGAGTAGGAGACACTGTTCGCGCTGGTCGTGGAGAAAGTCGGTGGGGCCTGCATTCTCAGCCAAGTAATAAAAGTCATCGCAAATTCCGGCAGCCTTCAAGAACACATCACAAGGCCATTCGCACGGCCGAACCTCCGCGGTGCGAGGAAGATTGTATTTGGGCTTTTTATTCTCCTCATTCTGCTTATCCTTCGAACTTCAGCTCGAGGAGCCCCTCAACAATCTGTTCATCATTTTCTTTCTCTAAAAAATTTCTGAAATTTTTAGTGACTCTCAAAATAAAAGTGAACCGAACTGAACAAGATTGATAGTAACTACTCCCACAAGTGCCTAGAGGCTAAATCATGCATTAAAACTACTTTGGACCATATGAATTTAACATGCAAGCTCAAGAACAGGGTCACCTCAGCAGCAAAAATTTGCAATAAATAAAGCACTAGAACAAAAACTAATTGGACCATTGGAGGAGTCACATACCCAAGAACAATCCCCCAAAGCAGTTTTGTTAATAGAGATTTGAGCAAGGAGATCGAAAATGGCAGCAAAATGAGCTAGAAACACGGGTTTGAGCTATGGGATGATTTTTTCTGGAGGAAGACGAAGTGAGTGGGTGCTAGAATAAGTGGAGGGGGGCCATGTGGGGCCCACGAGGCAGGGGGCGCGCCCTGTGCCCTCATGGCCAAATGGTGGGTCCCCCTGGTGTGTTCTGAGTGCCAGAAATTCTTAAATATTCTACAAAAAAATGATACTTCACTTTCAGGACATTTGGAGAACTTTTCTTTTTGGGGTATTTGTTTTGCAAGGATAATTCAGAAAACAAACAGAAAAATACTATTTTTGCTTTATTTCATCCAAATAAAATAAAGTAAAAGGAGGGTACAGAGAATTGTGTGTTCTAACTTCATCCATCTCGTGCTTATCAAAAGGAATCCACTAACAAGGTTGATCAAGTCTTGTTAACAAACTTCTTTTGAATAAGACGAAACCGGAGAATTTTCGAATAACACTAGGTTACCTCAACGGGGATATGCATGTCCCCAACAATAAGAATATCATATTTCTTTCTGACAGTAGGAACAGGGAATTCAAAACCTCCAATAATAATCATTGAAATTTTTCCAATAGAATTGATACTATGAACTTGAGGTTGTTTCCGCGGAAAGTGTACCGTATTCTGATTACCATTAATATGAAAAGTGACATTGCCTTTGTTGCAATCAATAACAGCCCCTACAGTATTTAGAAAAGGTCTACCAAGGATGATCGACATACTGTCGTCCTCGGGAATATCAAGAATAACAAAGTCTGTTAAAATAGTAACGTTTGCAACCACAACAAGCACATCCTCAGAAATACCGACGGGTATAGCAGTTGATTTATCGGCCATTTGCAAAGAGATTTCATTAGGTGTCCACTTATTCAAATCAAGTCTATGGTATAAAGAGAGAGGCATAACACTAACACCGGCTCCAAGATCACATAAAGCAGTTTTAACATAGTTTCTTTTAATGGAGCATGGTATAGTTGGTACTCCTGGATCTCCTAGTTTCTTGGGTATTCCACCCTTAAAAGTGTAATTAGCAAGCATGGTGGAAATTTTAGCTTCCTGTATCTTTCTTTTATTTGTAACAATATCTTTCATATACTTAGCATAAGGATTCATTTTAAGCATATTAGTCAAATGCATACGCAAAAAGATAGGTCTAATCATTTCAGTAAAGCGCTCAAAATCCTCATCGTCCTTTTTCTTGGATGGTTTAGAAGGAAAAGGCATGGTTTCTGAACCCATGGTTCTCTTCCTTTACCATGTTTCCTAGCAACAAAGTCTCTCTTATCATAATGTTGATTCCTTGATTGTGGGTTATCAAGATCAACAACAGGTTCAATCTCTACATCATTATTGTTACTAGGTTGAGTATCAATATGAATACCATCATTAACATCATCACTAGGTTCATGTTCATTACTAGATTGTGTTTCAACATCTGAGATAGAAATATCATTGGGATTCTTAGGTGTGTCAATAACAGGTTCACTAGAAGCATGCAAAGTCCTATCATTTTTCTTTTTCTTTTTCTTAGAAGGACTAGGTGCATCAATATTAGTTCTCTGAGAATATTGCTCAACTCTCTTAGGATGACCCTCAGGATACAAAGGTTCATGGGTCATTCTACCACCCCTGGTCATAACTCTAACAACATTACCATTTTTCTTATTATTTAATTCATTGAGCAAGTCATCTTGCGCCTTAAGGACTTGTTCTACTTGAGTGGTAACCATAGAAGCATGTTTACTAATAAGTTTAAGATCACCTTTAACTCTAGATATATAATCACTCAAGTGTCCAATCATATAAGCATTACGTTTCAATTGTCTACCAACATAAGCATTGAAGTTTTCTTGTTTAACAATAAAATTATCAAACTCATCCAAGCATTGGCTAGCGGACTTATAATGAGGAATATCACCTTCATCAAATCTATAGATACTACCTATGTCGGCTTATCAAGACCATGTATTTCTTCAATAGGTGGTAAATTCTTAACATCTTTAGCTTTAATACCTTTTTCTTTCATAGATTTCTTTGCCTCTTACATATCTTCAGGACTGAGAAATAGAATACCCCTTTTCTTCGGAGTTGGCTTAGGGGTTGGTTTAGGAAGTGTCCAATCATTATCATTACTTAATATATTATTCAATAGCAATTCAGCTTTCTCAACAGATCTTTCCCCAAAAACACAACCAGCACAACTATCCAGGTGGTCTCTGGAAGCATCGGTTAGTCCATTATAGAAGATATCAAGTATATCATTTTTCGTGAGAGGATGATCAGGCAAAGCATTAAGTAATTGGAGAAGCCTCCCCCAAGCTTGTGGGAGACTCTTCTTCAATTTGCACAAAATTATATATTTCCCTTAAGGCAGCTTGTTTCTTATGAGAGGGGAAATATTTAGCAGAGAAGTAATAAATCATATCCTGGGGACTACTCACACGACCAGGAGCAAGAGAATTAAGCCATATTTTAGCATCACCCTTTAATGAGAACAGAAGTAACTTAAGGATATAGTGATAACAAATTTATTCCTCATGAGTGAATAGGGTGGCTATATCATTCAATTTAGTGAAATGTGCCACAACAGTTTCAGATTCATAGCCATAAAAAGGATCAAATTCAATTAAAGTAATTAAGTCAGGATCAACAAAGAAATCATAATCGTTATCAGAAATACAGATAGGTGAAGTATCAAAAGCAGGGTCATATTTCATTCTAGCATTCAGAGACTTTTCTTTCAGCTTAGCTAACAGTTTCTTAAGATCCTATCTATCTTTGCAAGCAAAAAGATGTCTAGCAGTTTCTTCATCCATAACATAACCCTCAGGCACATCAGGCAATTCATATCTAGGGGGAGAATCTTCATCATCGCTTTCATCAATATTATCAGTTTCAATAATTTCATTCTCTCTAACCCTAGCAAGTTGTTCATCAAGAATTCACCTAATGGCACAGTATTATCAAGCATAGAAGTAGTTTCATTATAAGCATCATGCATAGTAGAAGTGGCATCATCAATAATATGCGACATATCAGAATCAATAGCATGAGCAGGTGTTGCAAGTTTACTCAAAATAGAAGGTGAATCAAGTGTAGAGCTAGATGGCAGTTCCTTACCTCCCCTCGTGGTTGAGGGAAATTTTTGGTTCTTTCATCTTTCAAGTTCCTCATAGTGATCAGCAGATATAAATCCCAAGTGACTCAAAGAATAGAGCTATGCTCCCCGGCAACGGCGCCAGAAAATAGTCTTGATAACCCACAAGTATAGGGGATCGCAATAGTTTTTGAGGGTAGAGTATTCAACCCAAATTTATTAATTCGACAAAAGGGGAGCCAAAGAATATTCTCAAGTATTAGCAGCCGAGTTGTCAAGTCAACCACACCTGAAAGACTTAATATCTGCAGCAAAGTATTTAGTAGCAAAGTAGGATGGTAGTAACGGTAACGGTGGCAAAAGTAACAGTAGCAGTTTTGTAGCAATCGTAACAGTGGCAACGGAGAAGTAAGTAAGCAAAGATCAATATGTGAAAAGCTAGTAGGCAATGGATCAGTGATGGATAATTATGTCGTATGCGATTCCTCATGCAACAGTTATAACATAGGGTGACACAGAACTAGCTCCAGTTCATCAATGTAATGTAAGCATGTATTCCGAATATAGTCATACGTGCTTATGGAAAAGAACTTGCATGCCATCTTTTGTCCTACCCTCCCGTGGCAGCGGGGTCCTATTGGAAACTAAGGGATATTAAGGCCTCCTTTTAATAGAGTACCGGACCAAAGCATTAACACTTAGTGAATACATGAACTCCTCAAACTACGGTCATCACCGGGAGTGGTCCCGATTATTGTCACTTCGGGGTTGCCGGATCATAACACATAGTAGGTGACTATTGACTTGCAAGATAGGATCAAGAACTCACATATATTCATGAAAACATAATAGGTTCAGATCAGAAATCATGGCACTCGGGCCCTAGTGACAAGCATTAAGCATAGCAAAGTCATAACAACATCAATCTTAGAACATAATGGATACTAGGGATCAAACCCTAACAAAACTAACTCGATTACATGATAAATCTCATCCAACCGATCATCGTCCAGCAAGCCTACGGTGGGATTACTCACGCACGACGGTGATCATCATGAAATTGGTGATGGAGGATGGTTGATGATGACAATGGCGACAGATTACCCTCTTCGGAGCCATGAACTGACTCCAGATCAGCCCTCCCAAGGAAGATTAGGGCTTGGCGGTGGCTCCGTATTGTAAAACACGATGGATCCTTCTCTCTGATTTTTTTCTCCCCGAAAGTGAATATATGGAGTTGGTGTTGAGGTCGGTGGAGTCCCAAGGGGCCCACGAGGCACGGGCGCGTGCCCTAGGGGGGGGGACGCCCTGCACCCTCATGGACAGGGTGTGGCCCCCCTGATGCTGATTCTTTAGCCAATATTTTTTATTAATTCCAAAACGTGTCTCCGTGGATTTTCAGGTCATTCCGAGAACTTTTATTTCTACACAAAAATAACACCATGGCAGTTCTGCTGAAAACAACGTCAGTCCAGGTTAGTTCCATTCGTATCATGCAAGTTAGAGTCCAAAACAAGGGCAAAAGTGTTTGGAAAAGTAGATACGTTGGAGACGTATCACCAACTTACACCGGATCAACTCCGCAATATCGTTCTACTCCCAAAGAAGGATGGGGCCGAGGAAATATCTGATTACCGCCCAACTAGCCTCATACATGCTATCACCAAGATCATTGCCAAGGTTGTTGCCATCTATCTTAGCCACCATATGCTGCACCTTGTTTCCAATGCTCAAAGTGCTTTCATAAAGACAAGAAGTATCCATGACAATTTCATGTATGTGAGGAATCCTGTGCGGAGGCTCCACAAATGCAAAACCCCATCGCTCCTCTTCAAGTTGGACATCTGGAAGGCTTTCGATTCAGTAAAATGGGAATATGTCATTGACCTCCTTCGCCGTTGGTGTTCCCAAGCATTTTTCCAAGATTGGATCACCACCCTTCTTTGCACCTCATCCTTGCGGATCCTTCTTAGTGGGATTGCCAGCAGCCCTATTGCCCATGGTCGGGGCATGCTTAGGGGGACCTACTGTCCCCCTTGCTATTTGTTATTGCGATTGACGCACAGCAAAGAATCCTTGAAGCAGCAACTAGTAGAGGGCTATTCCACAAGATCCACAACAGTGGTGTAATTCTGCGAACCTTTTTATGCGCGGATGACGCAGCGGTGTTCATGGTACCCATCAAGAGCGATATTGACCACCCCTCCAACATACTTTACCTCTTCGGGGATGTCACCGACTTATCCACCAACTTTCACAAGAGCTCGGCCGATCTGATCCGTTGTGGGCACATCAATTTGCCGGCCATCCTACAAAACCTTCCGGCGCGCGCGGGGATCCTTCCATGAAATACTTAGGCCTCCCGCTCTCGATGTGGCATCTCAAGAAGGTTGACTTTTAGTTCCTCGAGGATAAGGTCGTGCAAAGTTGGTCCGCTGGGATGGGAGGAACATCACATCTATGGGGCACACAGCCTTGGTCAAGTCGGTGCTCTCCTCCCAAGCCATCTACTTCATCACTTCGCTCATCGTCTCACCAGGCATCCTCAACAACCTTAACATGTTTGAGTGTGCATTCCTTTGGAAAGGGATGGACAAGACCACTGGGGCCAAATGTAAGGTCAATTGGAACTCCATTTGCCAGCCAATTGCCTATGGGGGACTTGGATTACTAAACACGGACAAATTTGCTAGGGCTCTAAGGCTCTGTTGGATTTGGTTCGAGTGAAGGAGCCAAAAAAGATGTGGGTTCGCATGGGCAACCCATGATATGCCGCAGACTACGACTTCTTCTATGCCTCCTCAACTATTATTGTGGGAAATGATGTGCGTACCCCTTTTTGGGACTCTCCCTGGGTGCAAAACCTCAAGCCCAAGGACATTGCCCCTCTCATCTACATGGCATCAACGAGGAAGAACTGGAAAGTGTGGGAAGCCCTCAAGAGTGGTGCATAGGTTAACAAGATCAAAATGACATCCAACTTCTCTCTTGAGCACTTTCGTCAATTTGTCGATCTTTGGGCCATCCTTCATGATTTCCACCTTCAAGAAGACATCGACGACAATATTGTTTGGAAGCACTCTGCCAAAGGTCTATACACGACATAATCCGCCTTGCTCACCCATGGAACACATGGTGCAGAAAATTTGGGCTCCACCTAAGGTCAAGTTCTTTACCTGGTTTGCCATCCAAAATAGAGTATGGACCACGGATAGGCTGGCCAAGCACGGCTGGCCAAATTGTGGCTTATGTCCCCTATGCAAGCGCGACAATGAATTCACTACTAGGGAAAAGGCTAGCAGCAGCGCGGGTTTTAGATGTATCAGTAGCGCGGGTACAGGCGCTACTAATAAGGCGCTACAGCTAACACATAGCAGTAGCGCGTGCACACCGGCGCTACTGCTACACAAGTGTAGCAGCAGCGCTGTTAGAGGAAGCTCGCTACTGCTAGTAGTGCTAGCGCGCTTTGCCTGGACGCGCTACTGTTATTGAGGCGCTGCTGCTAACTTTTATACACTCGCTACTGCCAATTTAAGTAGTTTTTTTTGGCATATTTGTTTTGTATTTGAACAGGCTTTGTAGAAGAATCTTTAGCACATAGAAATGTCATCATGATACACATACAAATGCCTGCGAGACCACAAATGTAATCATAGCATGTACATACAAATAGTCTCATCATAATCATCATCCAACACAAAGTGATATCTTGTCATCATCTCGAAAATAGCGATACATGCAAGTCTCGAATACTTGCAACTACAACAACGTCATCCATCTAAACAAAGGTATACGCAAGAAGTGCTATCACTATGAGTGAGAGCGGAACTATGCAGTACATGAGGTGGCGATTACGAGTCCTCTCTCGCGCTAGCGTGAACCTCAAGTAACTAGCTTCTCCTTCTTGTCTGCTTTTGAAGCCTTTATGGCTAGCGCCCGTGAACCCATTCACTTGCGCCTGACACTCATGCCACTCGTTGTACACCCCCGGAACCTTCCCTTTGTACACGACATAGCATTTCCATCTCGCCATCAAGAAACTAGGTACCTGTTAGAGATGCATGTTCATGAAGAGGATGTACAATCATATATATGCAACAAAATATACTAGAGCAACACCGAAAAAGAAAGGGTTAGCAACTAGATGCAACATATACAGTACACAAATTAATTAACTAGAGGTACGCAGGTCATCGTACGCAAACTAACAAAGTAGCGTTACGCAAGTTCGGCAGGGACCGTGGACATCACAAAGTTTCATCGCTACAAAAAGTATACAAGTTCAACCGACACATATCATCATCATCGGCATCATAAATCACTAGAAGTTCCATCCTTCCATATCATCGAGGACGAACCCTAGCTTCTTGAACGGCGTGAGGTCTAGACGTTGCATGCCTATGCGAGTTCGGACGTCAGCTCGCGATATAAGGTCGTGGTGGAACATCCCCTTCTCATCGACGACTTCTTTCATGATGATCGTCGCAATGTCGCTTTGGATGCGAAAGAAGTCATCTCTAAGTTTATAATTCGCTTCTCCATGAGATTCTAGCCACTTGTGGATATGATCATCATTTCTGCTGTTAATGCGAAGCTTTTGGTGATCCGTGTTGAACTGAATCATGAGATGGACGATGTAGAATCCATCCTTCTTGATTGGTTTTGGGACATGGATGCAGGAGAAGTTAGTTTTATGCGTGAAACCCATCTTATTGTTCCTTTGTTTCTTGATCTGCACGTGGCCACCTCTAAAGCTGAAGCCTTGGAGAGCATCATCTAGAATATTCATTATGTGGGTGTAGTCCTTTTTCTCGTAGTCTCTGGAAGGGTCAAAATACATGGCGTGGGAGACTTACGGGTAAAGAACGATAAGGACGGCGCGCCCGTTGCTGCGGGGAAAAGACACCTCAAATTATTCCCCATATGAGAGAGAAGGAATGATTGAAATGTACGAAAGGGTTGTCCGGAACTGACTTACTTTGGATGATAAGGCACGAGGACAATTTCCCGATCCTTATTCTGTACCATGAAGTTTTGGAGGTACTCCCTAGCAGTTTCACGCTCAAAGTCGCCGAGACTCAAGAAAGACTCGTGCATGTAGTACGGATCCGCCACACAGATTTGCGAGACTTCTTCACTCTTCATGACGGAGCTCATATGTAGCGCAAAAAGGCGGACGATAGTAAAATCAAGCCGCCTTGTTAGAAACATCTCAAAGATATGGTCAAACCGCAGGAAGAACACCTCCGCAGGCCGTGTGTCGACGTAGCACTTCCCCTCAGGCACACGAGCCGTGTATGTCGGATATCCTGGATCCTTTAAGGCTAGTAGGCTTTTCTCAGTCAATAGCACATGGTCGTGTAGTCTCCTGAGATCCCCTGATAGTGCCTCCAGCGGTTTCGACGGTAGCATCGGCTCGCCCGTGAGATGGGACATGACCGCACCTTTCACGGGTACACGCTCTTCAGAATGCATCGTCTGGCTGCTATGTGCTATGGCTTGTTTGGAGGCAGTTACCTTCCCCCATCTCTTCCTCTCCTTTTTCTTGGGCACACCTTCCAGACCCTTCCTTAACCCCTGCCCCAGTTCCCGGGCTAAGTACTGTACGACCCTCGCGCCCGGCTAGTTGAGCCTGTGTTGAGGCGGCATCTTCAGGCGTGTCCTGTGAGGATTTCATGAAGAGAGACTTTTTGCAATCCATGGTATGACCCTGCCCAGGCATATCATCCATATCCTCATTAGCAAGCTGATAGCCCGATTCGTCATATGGTTGACTCATCATATCTATGTCATAGTCATACATGTTTGTCTTGAGGTAATCCATTGGGTCGACCTCTGTCTCATCATCCATTCTCTGTTCTACAGGAGAAATTACATCAGCCAGTACTATTGCACCCCCTTCATCATGTCGTCCGCCGCTCTCACCCGGCACTACAGGAGCTGGTAATTGCGTAGGCGGGGTGGTGGTCTCCGCACATGCTTGTTGATGTGTGGTAGTTATTGGTGTGCTCTCAGCCGGCTCCAGACGAATAAGATTCTTTGGCCATAGCAGCACCCAACCCTTGCAGCTTCCAATCCACGGCGGGGTCTTGTCGTCCGCTCCCACATGTTGTACTGGAGGAGGCAAATCCTCGTGCCCTGATTTCACACTGGTCAAGCTAACCCTGAAGTGCCCAGCGGGGATCGGCTGGTTGTGGAATGTGCGTTGAGAGGGGTCCATTATCATCCCCTTTCCCACGTCCACCTTCTGGCCTTTGATCAAGTAGAGTGTGGTGCACGGGGTTTCTTTCGCATGCAAACACATATGTCTGTGGCGTAAAACAACCGAAAGGCAACAAAAATGGAATATTATATATATATATGTTGGTGCGACATGTAATTACCGTGACGGCGTCGAGCTCAGCCAAAGATGAAGGCCCACCTAGCGCGCCTGAGACTGAGGACGGGCTGCTATGAGCGGGAGCGGCTGCAAGAGGAGGCCTGGTTGCTTGAGCAAGTGATGTTGCGATGGTGTTGTTGTTCATGGAGTTTCTCGCGACGAAACTGGGCATCGGGAAATCATGTACCGTCTTGTCTGGATTTTCCTTCGCCCAGTTGATGATAACTGGAACCAAGTTAGTAGCGAAATCATTTCTGCAGGCAGTTACAGCTGCATTGACTGCCTGCTGTAGCAACTCATATTTGTCTTCGGCTGCTTTTTTCGCATCCTCAGCTGCTTTTTTCTCGACCGCAAGCTTCACCTTTGCGTCGATGTTCGCCTGACTAAACTTGTTTTTCTGCTCCTTGGCCTCCGGGCCGTCGTTGTAAAACACCTTCCATGTGGCGTCGTCTCCAGCACTGTGCACACGACCATATTGCGGCCGCTGGTCCAAAGGGAGTCCCTTAAGTTCGTTCAAGGCCCGGTTGAGAGGGGTGTCCCACTTGGGCCTCCAGTAGTCTAATCAATTTCCTCGTGATCTTGTCCGTGTAAAAAACCTTTTTCTCCTTGTCCCACTTGTAGCAGGCCCTGATGAAGTCATGCTCCAAGGGGTTGGTGAACTTCGCGAAGGGGTCTGGGAGACCCGCGGCTTCACGTTCCGCATCCTCCTTATCCCATATGGGCCTTTTACCGAGGTAGCCATGGCTTCCGAGGCGATGCTTCCCCGTGTTCCTTTGCTGAAGGCTTTTGAATTTCGCAGCCTTAGCCTTGGCTGCCTCGGTAGCGCAAGTGTCCTTGAACTTTTCGAACTCCTCTTCCGTAAGTGTAGGATTTTCCTCCAGAATCTTGGACAGGGGTTCATCAACGTCAATAGCTCGTTTCACCCTCCCTTTCCAGGAGGCCAAATCATTGCTGAACATGCCCATGGCGTGATTGTTAATCTTTTTCATCTTCGGATCATCCCACGGTTGTTCTATGTACCATCCCGGTCGGGGAACTTGAATCTCTTGTGCAACTTCGTTAGGAGCAACTGCATCAAATGTTCTTTACTCCTTAAGTCATCGTCGTTGATGCTCGCTCATTCCCGTAGGATGCATCCTACTTGGTTCCCATAGCACTTGCGAGGTTCTTCCGGCTCTAACGGCTCAAACTTGCCAGGTGCCATCTTTGTGATCACAAGTCGTCCAATCCCTAGTCTGTTAGGTTTTCGTATCCTCTGCTTCTTATGCTTCCTCTTTTCGGTAGTGGCATCGGGGCCGGTACCTTCCCCGCCGGTACCTTCCCCGCCGGTACCTTCCACACCGGTCTCGGTGCCGCCATCGGTGCCGGCGCCGTCAGTGTCGATGTCGGCGTCAGTACCATCATCGAGGCCGACCTGCAAACCTTGCTTAGAAGTCAAATAGTCGAGGTACTCTTGTTCACCCTCATAATCCATCTCGTCTGCATCTTGGTCAGAAGGCCCAGTTTCTTCGTTATTCGACATGTTTCCTATGATTAAGTGTCCTCATTTATTTCTAAAAGTACGAATAAATTAGAAATGACATAAGAAGAAATCTATGTGCCAGCACTCGATATGCCAACTATGTAGCACAAATCATGCCTTTATTCACGGGAAATTTCGGCATGACCTTTGCTAAAAAATGGACATATCGAGCGCCTGAAATTCACCGGAATGGAAATGAATCAACATTCCGGCGTAACATAGGCCACTCGGATCATTTTCCAAACATGACATGTCCAAAACATGACATATGCACATATCACATGTCCAATTCAAATTTGCATATAAATTCAGCTAATTTTGAAACCTAGCTAAATTCATAACTAAATAGATAACCTAATTAACATAACCGAAGAACCCTAGCAGAGAGAGAGGGGGGGGGTTTACAGAGGGTGCAGGGGCGAGGAGGCAGGCCCGACGACTGCCGGGAGGGGAGAGGAGGGAGGCGAGAGCCGACGCGTCGGGGGCGAGCGCGCCGGGGTCGGGGACGAGCGCCGGTGCCGGAGTCGGGGGCGAGGGACGGGTCGGGGGCGAGCGCCGGGGTCGGGGGCTAGCGCCGCTGCCGGGGTCTGGGTCGAGGGCCGGGTCGGGGGCGAGCGCCGCTGCCGGGGTCTGGGTCGAGGGCCGGGTCGGGGGCGAGCACCGGGGTCGGGGCTAGCGCCGGCGCCGGCGGAGTCGGGGGCGAGCGCCGGGGCCGGGTCGGGCGCGGCGGTGCGACGGGGGAAGAGAGAGTAGGGATTTGGGGGGAAAAGGCGGGATGAAGCAGGGCGAGTGAGAAGTTTGGGTTAAGTGGACGTAGCAGTAGCGCGTTATGTCAAAACGCGCTGCTACTAACTTCAGTAGCTGTAGCGGTTTAGGAAAAATTCGCTACTACTAAATTCGGTAGCTGCAGCGGTTTATGCAAAACGCGCTGCTACTACCGTCGCTACTGCCAGTTTTCTTTTTTCTTTTCCTTTATTTTATCCCACTTTTATTTCCCGAGGGCAGTGAACGAAGGGAGGGCGATATATATTGCATCATTTGACGATTAAATATGTATGCAAAATAGGAACATATATATTACACATCATTGGACCCATGCATAATAATGGCTAAGTGTGTATACAAAATAGGAACATATATATATATATATATATATATATATATATATATATATATATATATATATATTACACATCATTGGACCGATAACATACGTTTCCTCAGTGCTGATGTTTTCGTTTTTGAGTTAGCTTCTTTCCCTTCTTGTTCGTCGAAGAATAATTGAGCCCCTCATTGTGACTTTGCCTTTTCCATGGAGTACGATTTTTCTTAGGTAATGTAGTATTGATTCTTCTTTTGACGTATACTTCATCATCATCGTCATCTTCCCTCATTGGGTTGCCGTACTGATCATAGTCTTCCTCGTTGGCGACTCCATCCATTCCAATGATGTTCCTTTTGCCTCTCCTCACGACAACACGGCTGGGATTGCGCGGGTCAGTTATGAAGAAGCATTGTGTCACGTGCTTAGCGTGTACCCGTGGCTAGTTTTTTGCGATAGCGTTCACGGTAGCGCTCTTCGCGTCGGGTATAGTCATGGTAGTGAACATCCGGCTTTCTCTTTCGACATTCTTAGCCCATCTAACACGGAACATCGTCGTGTTGTGCAGTCCAGAGTAGTCAAGCTCTCAGATCTCCTCGACCCTTCCATAAAATTGTTCAGTTGCACCTTTGTCGCTGCCGGTCATGCATTCCATCGTCACCCCTGAGTTCTGATCATCACTGTCCATATCTTTGGCCTCCGTGTAGAACGTGTATCCATTGATATCATATGCCTGATAGGTTACGAGGTTGGGCGAGGGGCCATGTGCTAAGGCGTATATGAGCAATCCGTCCTTAGAGCCCTCCTCCGGGGGATTAGCAATAATATGCTCTTTGAACCAATGCAGGAAAGTGGAGTTGTGCTCTCTAGTAACTTCGGCGTCCGTCCTGCATACCCCCCGGTCACGATACGTCTTTGCGATAATTTCTTTGTGTAGTGCCACGAAAGGATCTACCTCGTCTAGGTGTTGTAGCACTACCAAGTTTGCTCTGTCAAAGTCGCTGCGTCGATCTGAGTATGCCACGTGCAGTTCCCTGCGACCGTTGCAGTGACCATCTCCTTCGAGCCTCCCATCGTGCTTGTTAACGGGCAAACCAACACTAACACCAGGCGGCTGGTCTGCGCCATATAGAAAATTCTCACAGAAAGAGATGCACTCTTGTGCCAAATAGCCCTGGACGATGCTTCCATCTGTATGGGACATGTTACGAACGAATCCTTTGATGATCCCATTCATCCTCTCAAACGGCATCATGTTGTGCAGGAATGATGGCCCCAGGTCTATTATGTCATCCACAATATGGACACACAGATGCACCATCACGTCGAAGAACGCGGGCGGGAAGTACATCTCAAGCTCATTCAGTATCACAACGATCTCTTCTTGTAGCCTTTGGAGCTACTTCACACTGATCGACTTTCGAGAGATGACGTCGAAAAAGTTGCAGAGACCAATAAGCGTGTCACGGACGTGCTTGTCCATTATCCCTCTAAGGGCAACAGGTAGTATCTGCGTCATCATCACATGACAGTCATGAGACTTCATCCCGCTGAACCTTTTCTTGTCCGTGTCTAGATATTTGCTTATCTTGCCACAGTAACCGGAACTAACTTTGACTCCGGTAAGGCACTTAAAGAATTGATTGATCTCAGCCTGACTTAAGGTGAAGCAAGAAGGGGGGCAATAATCCTCTTTCTTTATTTTCTTGCACTTCTTCTCCCGTGCCTCTTTCTCCGTCTCTGTCTCATCTGACATTTTACGGGGCGGCATGTGCAGATCTTCCCTAATTTTCAAATCTTGCAAGTATTTTCTTGCCTTCGGCCCATCCTTGGTCTTATCCGGCATGTTCATCAGTGTTGCGATCAAGCCCTCAAGGACATTCTTACAGATATGCATTTGATCAAGGCAATGAGGTGTATCGAGTTTGTGCCAGTACTCCATGTCCCAGAACATAGACCTCGTCTTCCATACCTTCAGCAGCGGCTCCGGCGCCTTTCTCATCGTCTTTCCCGGCGCGGGGCACTCCTTCCAGTTTTTCAACAGCTCATCGATTTCGGCACCGCTCCGCTTACGTGGAGGTCCTCGATGCTCAGCGTGACCATTGAATAGATCTCCACGGTTTCTCCACGGGTCGTCCTGTTCAAGCCATCTTTGATGCCCCATGTACACGATTTTCCCAGACCCGCCATCTTTCCTTGACGTTAGCTGCTGAGACGTCGTATCATCCATGCACCGCGTGCATCCGCAATATCCATGGCACACCTGGCCTGCCACATATCCGTAACCGAGATAGTCCTGCACTGTCGTGATCAGGGCGGCTCTCATGTTGAAATACTCACCTTTGCTGGCGTCCCATGTCTTGGCCGGTGTTTTCCATAACGTGTCTAACTCCTCTTGAAGTAGCCCCAGATACAAATTAATATTATTTCCTGGTTGTTTCGGCCCTTGAATAAGCATGCTCATGTGAATGTACTTCGATTTCATGCACAACCACGGGGGGAGGTTGTACATCCATACAAACACGGGCCATGTGCTATGGTTGGTGTTCTGGTTGCCAAACGGATTCATGCCATCGGTACACGCGCCGAGCACGATGTTCCTTGCATCACATTCAAAATACCGATAGAAGCTGTTCAACGCTCTCCACTGGCTTCCATCCTTCACGTGTCTCAGCTTCGGATCATCTCCATCGTCGGGCTTCTTCCTCTCCGCGTGCCGGCGCATTAGCTTAGCTTCCTTGGGATCTACAAAATACCTCTGGAGACGGGGAGTGATCGGTAAGTACCATACAACTTTCTGGGGACATTTCTTCCCGGCCTTGTTGTATCGAGAAGCATTGCACACCGGACAGCTTGTTTCTTCCGCGTGCTCCTTTCGATAAATTATGCAATCGTTGATGCATGCATGGTATCTAACATGTGGCAGATCAAGAGGGCACACGATCTTCTTGGCCTCATCAACACTAGTAGGACATAGATTACCCGCGGGAAGAACATCCTTTAGGTACTTGAGATGCTCATCGAGGCTAGTGTCGGTCCATTTGTTTTTAGCCTTCGTCTTCAGGAGTTGGAGCGTGAAACTCAAGCGGGTCACCTCAGAATTGCAACCATCATACAATGGAGTGTTCGAGTCTACCACCAGTTGCTCCAGCTTAGCCTCCTCTCTAGAAGCAGCTCTCTCAGTACTCGTCTCCTTGCGAAGCAATGCTTGAACATGAGGGTCCCGCACAATTGAACTTAGTACCGACGAACTCTGCTGCGTGGAGTCCATGTCGTTCTCTCCGCCGCCATGTCCGTCCCCTTCTCCTCCGCCATGTCCGGCCCCTTCTCCGCCGCCATGTCCGGCCTCTTCCCCGCCGCCATTATCGATCATCTCTTCGTCTTGCCCCGTGTCATCATTGCCTGCCCCGTCGGCATCCTCAACATCATCATCCTCATCTTCAATTATCCACCGAGTATAGCCATCCATGAAACCAGTCATGAGTAGGTGCGCTTCGACACGACCATCGTCATGGGGGTCGAGCCAAACTATTCCTTTGCATTTTCGACACGGACATAAAACCTCTGTCCGGTTATTTTCTTTCATGTCCTGCATCGCCGACCGCAACCACCTGTCCACCATCGTTCCACTGACCATCGTCAACTCTGCACGGTAATAATAAACAAATTGATTATAAAAATGCATGCATGCATCAAAGTCATAAAATTTTTTGGCATGACCTTCCCTAAAAATAGGATATATATGGATCTAGAGTTTGCCCGGAATTCGCCGAAACGGAAATAAATCGACATTTCGGCAAAACATAGGCAACTCAAAAGCACAATTTGGTGTCAACTCATGCCACACACACAATTTCCACAAATATATCACACACACATAAACATATTTCCATTTTGCAAAAGCATGAAATTTTCATCACCTCTATCTCGATCGAGATCGAGCACACGGTGGAGATGATGTTGTAGGGAGATCAAAAGTGCACAAAGATCTTCTTGACAAAGATAGATCTAGTTAGGGAGCAAATAGGTCACTTAACTAAATCCTACATCTACCTAGCTACCTAATTTGGGAGGAGACAACTTCAACTAGTGGAGGGGGAAGGAAAAAGAGAAAGGAGATGCATTAATGGAGGTGGTGTAGTTATGTAGGAGTAATGAAGAGAGAGAAAGGTGGATAGAAGAGAGAGAGTAATGGGGGAGAAGTATTGAGGAAGAAGAAGAGTGAGAGTGGGAGCATGTGGGGTAGGTAGGGGGAAGGGAAGAGAGGAGGGGGAGGGAGAGGTAGGGGGAAAGGAAAGAGAGGAGGGGGGGGGAGGGACTGGTGGGGAAAGGTCGTGGTTGGTGCAGGTTAGCAGTAGCGCGGGATCTAAAACGCGCTGTTAGCAGCAGCGCGCTTTGGGATACGGCGCTACTGCTAACTGGGACAAAAAAGTGTCGTAATTTGAAATTTAGCAGCAGCGATCGCAGAAAAAGCGCGCTACTACTACATCCTTAGCAGTAGCGCGGTTCGCGCGACCGCGCTACTGCTAATTAGAGTTAGGTGAACACCGCCGGTCGATATTTGTAGCAGCGCATTTTACGCCGAGCGCTCTACTGCTAAATCCTTATCAGCAGCGAGTTTCCCGCACACGCGCTACTACTAGTTAGCAGCAGCGCTCCTTTTTGAGCCGCACTGCTGCTAAGATTCTGTGTATAGGCTTTTCCCTAGTAGTGATTGGTTGATTGTCTATTATTCAAATGTCGGTTCACCAGTAGGCTTTGGGGCATGATAAATGATTGGCTCCAACTTGTTCACGTCGATACCTCCACCTGGCCTCTGAGGCAATCCATCAAATATTGGTGGCTTAGGTTGACTAATTCTTCCATCCCTAACCGGAAATCCATGGCCTCGCTCACCATGTGGTATATTTGGAACGAGAGAAACGCCCGTGTCTTCCGCAACAAGGCCATGCCGCCCCCGGTTATCCTCGACAACATCAAGAGAGAAGCATCATTCTAGGTCGCCGCAGGCGCCAAGAAATTAGGGTCCATCATACCGGCAGTGATAACTTCATGTAATATTAAGGGGTGTTTGTACACAAAACTCTATTCTCTTAATTAATATACATGTGACAAATCTTTTGCCCGTTAAAAGAACATTTTCAAGTTATAATAGCATCTTTGGCACTTCCTCTACCCTTTAATCTCTTAGAGCATCTCTAGCCGATCCTCTATAATTTAGCCCCTCAAACGGCCCCTCCACCTTATCTCTTTATATATAGGGCCAATTCCATTCGCCCCTAACTTTGTCCCGACCTCATCTTTACCCCTAAATAGAAATAGTGCTCAACTTTGCCCCTCTTCCGTTAAGTGCGCTTATAGAAACACCCTTTCGTACATTTTCTGCCCAGTCAAAGGCCTTTGATCAGTGCTCAACTTTGCCCCTCTTCCGTTAAGTGCGCTTATAGAAATGCCCTTCCATACATTTTCCGTCCAGTCAAAGGCCTTTGACCGCACTTAACGGAAGAGGGGCAAAGTTGAGCACTGGTCAAAGGCCTTTGTCCGGACAGAAAATGTGCGAAGGGCATTTCTATAAGTGCACTTAACGAAAGAGGGGCAAATTTGAGCACTGTTTTTATTAGGGGTAAAGATGAGGTCGGGACAAAGTTAGGGGAAAAATGTAAATCCCCCTTATATATAAGGAGTTAAATAAAAATTTCTAGCCAAATCCCAACAATTTAACTCCCTAAACAAATTCTTCACTAATTCTTCTACGTTTTGGTTTACATACTATATTTTAACTACATATTTGCGCACATAATAAATCCAAGCTTGATAAAGAAGGTTCGCACAATTCATCAATATTATAAATTAAATGTTCGCAAAAAAAATCAAATTCAAACACACAAAAGGGTCCAAATGAAGTAAATAACATGACAAAAGCACAAGAATTAACCGCTGCTATGGAGTGCCTACTGATGCTCAACAAGATCATCTTGGAGGTGAGTATGAGCTTATCGGTTTTCGATACGTTGATGCGCTGCGAGAAATCTTCATATCCTGTTTTGCGCCGTGTTCCAACTCAACAGGACCCACATTGGAGATATACCTGAAGTTCTCTGTCATGTCTCTCTCATCTTCCATGATCATGTTATGCAAATGATGCAACATGTCATTATTTGCAATAGTCATCTTTAACGATCATGAAAATGATCATTTCAAAATCATATTTGTCTTCTTCCTCCTCCTCTGACGAAGAGTAATTGAAGAACGTCTCCCTCAACCTTTTCATCCATGCTATGCAATATTCTAGATTGAATTAGAAAAATAGTAAATCACAATGAAAAAAAAGCAACAAAAAAATACACCTAGTCAATTCTGCGAACACTTTGCGGGCGGAGGAGGTGAGAGTGTCGATCGGCGGCATTGACGCGATGCCGAGGCTACGGGTCGTCGACGGGGCTTCGTCATGGGACTTCGCAGGAGGAAGATTCTTCTAAAGTCGTGGTCGTCGGTCGCCGTCCAAGCTCGTCGCGGCCAAACTGTGTCGATCTTGATGTCGCCGGCCCTTCTAAGGGTCAGCCGACGTGGAGCTTATAATTTTTTAGGAGTTATAAGCCGGATAAGGGATCGCCTAGGTCCGGTTTAACTCCTCGCCAACATGTAAAATGCAAAAGAAGCTGACCAAAGTCCACATAGAAACCGTGTTTTTTTTTTTGGTGACTATGACCTCTATTGTCCTTGCAAAAGGAAAAAAAATAAACTCCTGTCCGTAGTCGCATTGCTTACGTACGTACTCGGTGCTCCTTCTGAGGACCCTTCTAAGGACAAAAGTCAATGAGCGTACAGATATGGACTTGTTGGCCAAGATGTACACGCCTTGGAGACGGTATGTTTATGCCTTGGGAGTTGGGTCGTGTCTGAGGGATGGATCTTTTTCGCTTGGAGAACAACCTTGATCGGTGTGGTTTGGGGGGGGGGGGGCGGGCATATATAAAGACGCAGGCAGCACGGCCTTCCTGCCTCCAACTACAACCTGCAGACCAAGACCAAGCGGCAAGCACCAACGCTTCGTTCGAGAAACCCCATAGATAGCTAGCAATGTCGGCGCTTCGATCCTTCCTTGGGAAGCTGCCGCGCCCCTCCTGCCGCCAGGCCGCCCTCGGTGGCACCGTTGCGTCCGCCGCGGCGGCCGGGATCTGGTATCTCCAACAAAACGGCGACAAACCAGCGCCAGCGCCAGCACCAGCACCTGGTACGTACCTACGAATTTAATCTGATCTTTCCATCGAAATTTGTTTTGTTACTGTATTTTTCCTCTAAGCGTGACTAATTACGCCATGCGTGTATGGACAGTACCCGGCAGGCTGGGTGCAGAGGAGGAGGTCATGAAGAAAGAGACGCAGCGGGCAGCTGAGGAGGCAGCGGCCAACAAAGCGCAGCACGCCGGAGAGGAGGCGGCCACGAAGGAGACATAGATTTTTTATTTATTTTTGATGAAAAAGGAGATAGTAGGTTCTTTTTAGGGAGTGAACTAGTAGTTATAATGGCGGTTGTGCCAAATTAGTTAGTTTATCTCATATATATTATGGTTTGATGCGAGAAAAATCTTTGTGAATGGGATCCATCCTTTTTGCAGTTTGGAGTTTTTTTTCCCAAGTATAATATAGTACGATTTCTGTCCCCGCAAAAAGAACAATGATTTCTGAAAAAGAAGACACTACACCTTAAAATACTTTGTAGTCTTTGTGTCCCCGATTCCATAATTTTCTTAATATCCAAGAATCTACTCTTCACCCTAGCCAGGCACATGCGCTCTGTTCCCCGCCATCGTTGGTGGCTCGGTATTCTCCCAAATTTGGTAGCACTTACTGGTGCATTTCATAGTTGGAACATTTAGTCCATCCTCAACGAGCAGACGCACGCCAGATCTTAATTACGGCAGTAGCAGCAGCAACTAAAGCCCTGCTGACGGCGCTCGGGTCGGCGGTGGCTATGTCAAGGACAATATACAGGTCACGAACCGGTTTCTTCGGCCTCTCTCGGGGCGCTGCCGTCCGTACCACGCGTCTCCAGCCGTTGACATCTCCCTGCTTCAACAAAATTCTGCACTGCAAAAGAATCGAGCGCGTGCCTGGCTGATCCCGTTTCGTGTGAGCCATCCTGGACGTCAGCGGCACCATATTTTGCCGCTTTGTGCGCTGTCCGCGGGCTTCGTAGGAGTGAACTAGCTGGTGTGGACACGAGCGAGAGAAAGAACAAGACGTGGAAAAGAATATACGCGAATATACGGTTTTACAGTCTAAGTTTAAAGGGTCAGCTCGGCCACAACTCAAACCAACCCTTAAAATGCGTTTTCCGCGAACTGAAAACCGCGTTTTCAGTTTCGCCATTTAAGGGGTCTGCTAGAGATGCTCTAAGCATTGCAAGACACCATAAAAAAGGCATGCTACATTAATCGGGTAACTCTCTTCTTAATTAATAGACATCTTTTTGCCGCTGATGCTTCCTTGCGGAATCGTAGCCTGATAGGATTTAGTAATTCATCCGGTTAGTACACTTTTACGTAAAAGAGCAAATACAAAAAAAATTCCACTTGGAGTACACTTCTTTATGATGTATACCGTACTATTTTTTGTTACATTGTTTCATTAATGATATCTAGAGGGGGAAATATAAAAACATATGTATATGTAGCTCACTGTCATTGATCAATCTATTATTCTTAAGAAATTGCTCCCCACTACTCCATATTCTCTCACCATGCATATTGTCCACATTAGCGTTGTGCCACATCATCCTTATTCCTAAATAGTTGAGCCCCACTTACTGATTTTCCTAAGCCACGTCATCAGCCTCGCTTGGTCTCCTTTCCACTGCTATCCTTTACGAGAAAGTCCTCTCTGTTATTATAGCAACCGACGGGTTTCTTTCTGTCTCTTCATCTATTCCCAATCCACAACGCCTGCTCCTCTCCTGTTCCCACCACTTACCATAGCTTTAATCAGTTATAAATCTCCCCTTCTCATTCTCCCCTTCACAAGCCTTCTCCTCCAGCACTCCCAATTCAGTTTGATGCCATGACCGGTGTATTCATACTCTGATATCGCTGCTGCATGGACATGCAACCAAACTCTCAAGGCTTTAACGCCTTTGTCAAGGAGGCGGATGTTGATAATGCCAAGGAATCTCACTCAATCCTTAGGTGGACTTCCATATCGCCGATTTAATGTGCCACTTCGTTTTGGGATTGAGCGTTTTCAAGTAGCACTAGTGCAGAACAGGGATTTAGCACCGGTTCGTAAGGACCTTTAGTGCCGGTTCTGTAACCGGCACGAAAGGGTGGGGACTAAAGGTCCCCCCCTTTAGTACTGGTTAGGCACGAACCGCCACTAAAGTGCCACCACGTGGCACGAGCCAGGGCCGGGTGCGGGGAGATCTTTAGTACCGGTTGGTAACACCAACCGGTACTAAATGTTTGGGGGTTTTGGTTTTATTTTTTATTTTTCCTTTAATTTTGTATTTTCAATTTAATTTAGAGATTGTTTTTACATTAAAATGAGTTGTTAAATCATTAGGTGAAAGTACCGCAGATTAGTTTCAACTGGATGCATGCATGGATCCTAGCTAAGTGATCAAAGTATATGTCATATTCATATTAATTACTTGATCACTTATATATATGCCATATCCATATTAACATACATAGCAATGAAGTTTAGCTTGCAAAATAATGTACGTAAAAGATGCACTGAGGAAAAATAGTAAAAATCTTACCATCTTTCCTAAATAGATGTGACCGTAGTTCAATACGAACACTATTGGTCGCATGTTTTGAGTACTAAGATTTTCAAATTCAGGAAAATAATTTCTCTAGACAACATCAAGATCTTCAAGCCATGAAACATCATGACTTATCTCCTGGCAGTTCAGTTCAGCCTCGGGGCAGTGGACGGTCCTATCTACCAAGCGCTGGACATGTTTGCTCGAATGGAAATAAGCTGTCAATAGAAATTAGTTGTCAACTATTTTTGAAAAAACAATATCGAAGACATAAATATGGTTGAGAAACTCACATAATGGTAGAACTGGAGGCGTCTGCATGAAAGTGCAACTATCCCTAGGTGGTTTTGGTAATGAGTAACAACATATAGCTCATTGAACTAATGCCATTACAAGATAAATATTTCAGGAAAATTCAATGATTGGCATGGGATGGATAAGGAATGTGGACCCCTCAAAATGCTAAGGACAAAAGATTGGCTCAAGCTTTAAACTCCAAGACTCTACATTTTCTATTTTAGTGATCCAAGATCACACTGAGTCTAAAGGAAAGCCAATACTATTAAAATGGGATGAGGTGTTGCTTAATGGCTTGCTTGCTCAAATTGCTTAGTGATATGCTCCAAAAGCCCTCAACCACTTTCTCAGATCCACATATGTCCCAAACCAAAAGTCAAACTCGGCCCCACCGATTTGATCCATCCGGCGCCACCGAGTTCATTTGACATAGCCACTGCCAAAAACCCTAGTCTTTTCAGTCTCACCAATAGGGATCTCGGTCTCACCGAGATGGGATTGCAAACTCTCTGTTTCCTTCATAACGTTTCAGTCAAACCGAGATGAGCGATCGGTCCCACCGAGTCTGCAATGCAAACTCCCTGTATCTTTTTCGTAACGCTTCAGTCCCACCGAGACGAGCGAATCGGTGCCACCGAGTTTGCCTGACCAACTCTCTGTTAGCTTATTACCAAAGTCGGTCCAACCGAGTTTGAGTGATCGGTCCAACCGAGATTATGTTATGCCCTAACCCTAATGATATCGGTCCCACCGAGATGACATGTCGGTCCCACCGAAATTGCCTAACGGTCACATATGTACTAAATCGGTCCGACCGAGTTTTCTGATTCGGTCCCACCGAGTTTTGTGTAATGTGTGTAACGGTTAGATTTTGTGTGGAGGCTATATATACCCCTCCACCCTCTCCTCATTCGTGAGGGAAGCCATCAGATCGTGCCTACACTTCCACTATCCATTTTATGAGAGAGAGCCACCTACTCATGTGTTGAGACCAAGATATTCCAATCGAACCATATGAATCTTGATCTCTAGCCTTCCCCAAGTTGCTTTCCACTCAAATAATCTTTCCACCAAATCCAATCCTATGAGAGTGAGTTGAGTGTTGGGGAGACTATCATTTGAAGCACAAGAGCAAGGAGTTCATCATCAACACACCATCTATTACCTTTTGGAGAGTGGTGCCTCCTAGATTGGTTAGGTGTCTCTTGGGAGCCTCCGACAAGATTGTGGAGTGAACCAAGGAGTTTGTAAGGGCAAGGAGATCGCCTACTTCATGAAGATCTACCCTAGTGAGGCAAGTCCTTCGTGGGCGATGGCCATGGTGGGATAGACAAAGTTGCTTATTCATGTACCCTTCGTGGGTGGAGCCCTCCATGGACTCGCGCAGCAGTTACCTTTCGTGGGTTGAAGTCTCCATCAACGTGGATGTATGATAGCACCACCTATCGGAACCACGACAAAAACATCCGTGTCTCCTATTGCGTTTGCACTCTCCAAACCCATCCCTTTACATTCTTGCAAGTCGCATGATTTACTTTCCGCTGCTCATATACTCTTTGCATGCTTGCTTGAATTGTGTTAAGATTGCTTGACTTGTGCAAAGTTGTTAAAATCTGCCAAGAACTAAAATTGGGAAAAGGTTAAGTTTTTATTTGGTCAAGTAGTCTAATCACCCCCCCCCCTCTAGACATACTTTCGATCCTACACTGCACATCGACCCAAATATCTCTATTACCTTCAATATCATCTTCAAGACGAATATCAAAGATGATAAACATATCAGGCTCAAATGCATAAGCCTTGCATAGTGCTTGCCAAGTTTGCATTCAAAATAGGTGTAGGTGTCTGCATTGTATAATTTGACATTGAAGGTATAACCATGGTCGGTCTTCAAGTAAACTCTCTTTACCTCCATAGTTTTGTTAGGACTGAAACCTATCTTATCCAAGACAAAAATTCTTGCATGGCAGGGGATACGCTAGTAGAATAGTGAAAATTTAAAATTATAAGTTGAAGCAAATGAAGCATAAGTCATGCATATGCTTAATTAAGAAAAAGGACTTGTCGTTGTGACTTACTGTATCCACTTCGAAGGTCTCATCCATCTTGATGCTGAAGCGGCTATCATCAACTAGGAAATTTCTGTCACACAGGCCGCGTTGGTCTTCACAGTATTCGCACATAATAAAATTGTTTCCGTCGTCAGACGAAATTTCCTATGTTCATAGGTGAAACATTAAACACTTATTAGTTATATTAATTCAACTAATTAAACTAGTTCTATTAGTTCAACTAGTTCAACTAATTAATTCCACTAAGCACTTACTAAAAATATACCTAAATAAAGTAGCTCAACTAATTCAACTAACTAGTTCAACTAATTCAACTAATTAATTAAACTAAACTAGTTCTATTAATTTTCTTACTAAAAATAAAGTAGCTAGTTCTATATACTAAAATTTTAATTAGATCATCAAATCTCATATACCTAAATTTAATATATATCTAATTCATCTAGCATTAATATAAATTCATCTATAACTAAAAGTATAAAAAACTAACTCATCTAACATTATCTAATTCATATATAATCTAACATTTATATAATCTAACATTTGACATTAAGCATTTGTGTGTGTTTGTGTGTGTGTGTGTGTGTGTTTGTGTGTGTGTGCGTGTGTGTGCATGTGCACAGAGAGGCCGCCAGCGAGCGGCAGGGGGGCGGCCGGGGCGCGCGGTCGATCTTACAGTGGGGCGACGACCGATGATGCGAGGCGACAGGGACAGGCCGGGACGCCGACGGGACATGCACGACGGGGGCGGCGACGACTGCGACGGGGGTGGCGCAGGGACGGAGGGGCCACAACGAAGGTGACGGGGGCGGCGCACGGATGGGGGCGGCGACGACGGCGACAGGGGCGGTGACGGGGGCGACATGGGGACGGGGCGATGAACAGATGAATAAATGATAACTGAAATTTTCATAAGTGTTGCTTATATAGGGGAGGCCTTTAGTGCCGGTTGGAGCCAGAAACCGGTACTAAAGGTCAAATTTGGCCAGGCCAAGCGACGGGAAGTGACCCCGTTTAGTACCGTTTTGTGGCTCCTCCCGGTACTAAAGACCCGCCCTTTAGTACTGGTTGGAGCCAGGAACCGGTACTACAGGGGGTGCGCTCCCGTTCCGCGGTGCACAATGTTTAGTCCCACCTCGCCGAGCGAAGGGCAGCCGCACTGGTTTATAAACCCAGCCGCGGCTGCTCCTTTGAGCTCCTCTCTAATGCAGGCCTCTGGGCCTAACTTTGCCGCGCTGCCCTGTGAGCCTGCTGGGCCTTATGGGCCTGCATGACCACGCCCAAGGCCGAGCAGGCCCACTAGACAGCGCGGAAATATTTTTTATATATTTTTTTCTTTTGTGGTTCATATATTTTCTTCTATTTATTTTTGAGTAGGTTTTTGCTGTATTTAGAGTTTCTTTGTGAATATTTTTGCTTCGAGTTGGTACACGCAAAAAAAGTCTGGAGTTGTAATAAGTTATTAAAATTTTGAATAGCTGGTGTAACAGATGAGTTTTCGCCCGAAACCTTGATACGTCGAAAGAGATTGTCCAGTTTGTACACGAAGTGCATCCAGTTTTTGCCGTAACCCTCTCTACTTTTTTGCACAAGCTATGCGGGTGAAATGATGATACCATGCCAAGTTTCAACCTTTTCAAAGTTCATTTTGTAGTGCCTTTCAATTTCACGGTCATTTAGCTCTCAAAACAAATCGGTAAATGAATGAAAAATAGCAAATGATGCCAAAAGGGTTGAAAGTTGATGACGTGGCCTTGAATCATGCATCTGAACGCAAAAAAAGTCCGGAGTTGTAATAAGTTATTAAAATTTTGAATAGCCGGTGTAACAGATGAGTTTTCGTCCGAAACCCTGATACTTTGAAAGAGATTGTCCAGTTTGTACACGAAGTGCATCCAGTTTTTGCCGTAACCCTCTCTACTTTTTTGCACATGCTATGCGGGTGAAATGATGATACCATGCCAAGTTTCAACCTTTTCAGAGTTCATTTTGTAGTGATTTTCAATTTCACGGTCATTTAGCTCTCAAAACAAATCAGTAAATGAATGATAAATAGCAAATGATGCCAGAAAGGGTTGAAAGTTGATGACGTGGCCTTGAATCGTGCATGTGAACACAAAAAAGTCCGGAGTTGTAATAAGTTATTAAAATTTCGCATGATGGTTTCGAGTTCTTGAAGGGAAACTTTGAAGGACTCAAGGGATACGCGGTTGGCCGGATGACCAAGAGTCGTCGCAACAAGCTCTACATCGATGACGCAGGCTGGGGCCCCGATGCCGGATCAATCGAGTATGGATATCGGGTCCCCTTTGGAGGAATTCACGTCTTCATCGGCAAGATCGGCGAACCGGGCCCTGAGCCTGACATCTGCACGAACCTCGTCAAGACGGCTCAGCGTGCAAGCCCTGCCCGGGTTCTGCTTGCCATGAAGCGTGCGTTCGTAGGATTCATTTATGGTGTGGAGTCTGAACCGATGTCCGATGGTGAGACGGTCGTTTATTCTGACGGTGAATCATCCACCGGTGAGACCGAGTCACTATACCAACTGCAAGATGGCCGGTTTGGGGGCTGTTCCGATGGCGACAGTATTCCGGACCCCCATGAACCACCGAACCGGGTTGCGATCTTCATGGCCGGTATGCAGCCCACGTTGCAATCTTCAATTGCAGTAGCAATGATTCCCGGATCGGCAGCCGGGGCAGGAGTCCCCGCGCGCCAGCCGGCTCAAGTTCTGTCCGGTTTATTGGACGCCTGGACGACACTGTTGACCACAGAGGTTACCCCGGAGACTCAAGGTCAGCACAACACAGAGGTCACAAAGCTGCGAGATCAGATAACTCAGGCCAAGGAGGACTTGGCGGCTGAAGAAACCAGGATGGCTGATGAGCGGGCCGCTTTAGATGCCCAGTCACAGTGGATTCAGGCGAAGAATTACCGGCTCATGCTGGATCAAAACGCTTCGAACAACGTGTTGATGAGGAGGCATCGGTCTCGTCTGCCGCCGGTTTATGAAGCAATGAATCTCTTTAACACACCAGGAGCAGGACCCAGTAATCCGACAGCGGTAAACCGGACTGAAGCACCTGGGACGGGAGCGCCGGATCAGCCACGAGTGACGGACCTGCTTCGACGGACCCATGACCCACCACAATACATGCCAACGCCACCGGGTCACTTTTCCACCCCTTTGGATAACATGATCGCTAAGGCGTCGCAGTTGGCAGCTATTCCAATGGAGGGCAAGTCTCCAGCGGCGGTTGAGACGCGGCGGGCAAGGGATGTTCTTAAAACCGCTATGGTACAGTAGCAGGCCTATTCGTATAGCCAGGACAGAATTCATTCAACCCCTCGCCCGAGCAAGAGTTACAGCAGGCACATTGATGAACCGTCTGTGTCAAGCAGTGCGCAGAATCGTGATGCCCCTCGAGGGCCTAATCCAGCGCGCGGTGGTGCAAATGCTGAGGACATGGTGGATAACGGTAGAGCGCGTCGAGAAGCCGAGTTAGCGGCGCAGCACGCGAATCGTCAGTTTACTCCGGCTCGTCCGACGACGTTAGTAGAACGAGGTCTTGCTTTCAAGGGGCCGCATAAGGTGCCCAATTACACCGCTGATTTACCCCCCCAAGTCATGGGTTGAAAGTTATGAGATGGCAATGGAGATGCTGGATGTGGATGAAGCGGCTTGCACGAAATATTTCACTATGATGTTGGATGGAATGGCTCGCACTTGGCTGAAAAGCCTGCCAGTTAACTCCATTGGGTCATGGGCTGAGTTAAAGGCAGGGTTTATAACAAACTTCAAGGACACGTGCAAGCAACCCATGACAATTATGGATCTGGCCGCCTGTGTCCAAGAAGAAAGTGAGTCGACAACTCATTGGGTGCGCCGGGTTTCGGAGATCTTGCATTCTTCGGAGCGCATCAATGTCGATTCAGCAGTCATAACATTGGAGGGCAATTGCCGGATTAAGCCGCTAAAGTTGAAGTTGGGACGACTCAAGCATCACTGCAATGACATGGGAACACTCATGGCAGCTTTGGTTAAGTATGCCGATTCTGATAGTACCAACGATCCCGAGTCTGACGATGAGAAGCCGGGGAAGGGAAAGAAGAACGGCGGTGCGAAAGGACATCAACATAACCAGGCGGGCCATGGGAATAACGGTAAGCGTAAAGCGGACATTAATTCTGATTTTGTGGCTAACACCAATGCACAAGTCTGTAACATCCCAAATTTCCAATTTGGCATGTTATACATAGGTCATCCATGCATATCATATTCTATTGCTTTTCGTTTGCAATCCTCGAGATCCTAAGCAACTCAAGGACCTTTGGAGAGAGTTGGGGATTTTCCAATTTTCATATTTGAAATTTTTATCAAATAGTGAAGACGAGGATTTGATTTTAACTATTTTCTCTCGGGAAATATTTCATTTTAAAATAATAAATGAGGGGAGATAATATGACTTCTCCAAAACAATAGAAATATCGGAGGAAAAATGTTAAAATCATTTTTGGATTTTATTTGAGTTTATTCGGGATTTTTATTTGCCCTAGAAAAATTTGCATGTTTTAAAAATTGCATTTTAGGGGCTAAGAAAAGTTCATCTTGTTCTAAATATTTTATTTAGACGGAGAAAACTTGTTTTGGAATTTTTAGATTTTTATTTATTTTTCTAGGAATTTTTCTATTCGGCGGAATGTTTTTTTAAAAAAACCTCGCGCCCGACTGGGCCAGCGGCCCAGCCAGGCCGGCCCGCATCGCCGCCGCCTTCCCCGCGCGCGCCGCCGTGCGCCGCACGGACGGCGAGGGGAGTCCGAGCCGGACTCCGCCCCGGGCGCCCCCTTCCCCAAGCCGGAGCAGCCCCCCTCCTTAAATACTGCCGCCCCGCCGCCTCACCACCACCCCGCCACCACCCGCCACCACCGCCGCCGAGCCGGAGCCCGAGCCGAGCCCCGAGCCGCCGCCGCCCTAGCGCCGCCGCCGCCTCTCACCGCCACCCCGCGCCCTCCCCAAGCCCCGCCGCCCCTTGCCGAGCCCCGCCGGAGCTGCCCGCCCCGCCGGACGACCTCGCCGGAGGTACCCGACCCCGCCGCCGATTTTTTTTAAGAAAACCCTTCGGTTTTTTTTGAAAACCCTAGTTCGTTTTTTCTATAGATCGGTTTATTTCTTCGGTTTATTTACTTAGCGAACGTTCGCTTGTCCATTCGTTCTAACGAACGTGTTCACCGTTTAGACGTTCGTTCGTTTAGCCGTTCGTCGTTTTTCTTTTTATCGGATTTATTCCGCGATTATTCTGATCGCGATTTCTGATCCGATGTTCAAACCTGTTTATCTTTTCGCTCGTTTATCGGAATCAGGCGATTCAAGCGCCTGGAGTTTCATATCGAAACCCTCTTTCCGAATAATCAACTCAAACAAGTTTTTACCGCTGTAAAATTTGACCCTAGTTCAGATTAGTTAACGGATCTTGTTTCTTTTGCCGTTTGAGTTTCGTTGCTCCGTTTGATTTGATTCTTTTTGCAAACCGGAGTTCTTAAGTTGAACTCTCCGGTCAAACTCTTTCATTTGGAGTTCTACTTGTGCATCTTTGATTGTTGCTTATGTATGTTATTGTTTGCTTGCAATAGAATTCCCGGAGTGCGAAGCGTGTTACTACGAGTCTCTAGGATTCACGGATCATCAGCAAGGCAAGTAACACATTGATCATACTCTTTTCATACCCAGTTTTTATGCATTAGTTTCAATCCTCAAACATTGCATGACTAGGATGCCTAATAATATGTGGGTATTGGGAAGTAGTTGATGAGGTAGAACCTATTGCCCTGTTTCATATCAAACCCTTGCGAGTTACTTCTACGGTATGCTTATATTGCCATGCTATGCTCGTAGACGTGGATTGGGTTTGAGTGTTTCCATGACAGATGTGAGATTGTTAATTAATGGTTCAGCTTAAGGTGGCAACTTTAATACACATCTGGGTGGATTGAGGCACCTGGGGTATCCAGTGATTGCCTGTTTTATTTTTGGAAATCCCGGGGTTACCGTGTGATTCTCCTATGGACCGCCACCCAAGCTCAAAGGGAACTGAGTCTATTCATGCTAGAAACTGCCGTGTGCAGCCGCAAGCTATTATGGGCTCTAGCATAGTTGAGTAAGTTGCGTGAAGCTCTTGAAGAGGTGGATCAGCAGGTAGTGGGTTTGTAGGTTTGGTATGGTCTGCCCGGAGTAGAGAGTTAATGCTTCTGAAAGACTGTGTCTCGGTCATCCGTCTCTCAAACACCATGTAGTGCGAGAAATCAACGGAGGCGATCGAGTCTTGCGGGGAAAAGTGCGCAAACCTCTGCAGAGTGTACAACCTAATCATGGTTAGCCGTGTCCCCAGTTATGGACAATTCTGAGTATCTAGTACTTGAGTATTCGCATGTATCTCAACACTCTTAATTAATCTTGCTGGGTTGTTAAGTATTTTAATTGGGATCATTGAGTGGGGGTTACCTTCTCAAATGATGTTTCAACCACCATGATAGTTAAATTAAAACTTATTCCTTTGTAGTAGGGAAAAATTGGCTTTTCGCAAAAATTGTAACCATAGAGCTTTCCACCAGCCAAATATGCATGTAGTGGTAGCATTATTCTGTTATTGCTCTTTTGTGTTACATTGCCAGCATATTCCATGTGCTGACCCGTTCTCGGGCTGCAACGTATTATGTTGCAGACTTTTCAGACAAGGAGTAAGGTTCGTAGGTCGTTGCCGTGCAGCTCAGCTATGCCTTTGGAGTTGATGGACTCACTTTATCTTCCAAGCATTCCGCTGTTATCACATTAGATGGCCTTAAGCCATATTATTGTAATAAGTTCTCTTTTGAGACATTCGATGTAATAAGTGTGTGATTGCTACTCTGTTATAAATCCTTCGAGTACTGTGTGTGTCAGCATTACCGATCCAGGGATGACACGAAAGCACAGAGACTTGACCATCTGAGGTCGGGTCGCTACAAGATGGTATCAGAACACACGCTGAGTGTAGGACACGACCACTAAGATAAACCATAGGTCACACTTCTCTTCTCATTTCTGACTCCTCTTCTTTTTCCACTCTTTAGGATGAAGGAGAAGAAGAACAAATTTGCACAACCGGATGAAGACACACCTTTTGGACGCCACTTGAAGGAAGTCGCTAGGTACTTGAATATTGGAATACCAAGCTTCACCGGGACGTACAACTCCACTCTACCGGAAGAAGAGCGTTGGATGATTCAAGTACGAGTTCCAGGAAGAACGTTCTCGCCAAATTCTAAACCCATAGAGTTTTCTTTCGAAGCACCCACTTGGAGCCTCGGCAAGAGTATGGCAGCTCAAATTACCATGGGACGCATTGGAGAAATCTACAACAAGGAACTTGAGGATACCAACTATCAAATATGTGGGCGCCGAGATGAACAATGGGAGATGATCAACACCAGGAAGGATAGATCTGTCGCAGCCTTTATCCAGGAGCAAAACCAGCACATTCGACGTCAGGAGAACCAGATGTGCGCAGACATGATTGAGTTGAAGAAGGCGAAAACTAGGATCATCGAGCTGGAGGAAGAACTTAAGTCCACGCGCGATGGATATGAGGAGGAAATCAAGACCCTATTGGAGAAGAATGATGACCTAGTTGAGAAGATCGGAATTTTTATGGCAGGACCAGTTCCGAGAGAAGACCCCATTCGTCCGGACAACTACATCATCATCGACGACACCGATTCAGATTCAAGTGATGATGACTACAAAGATGAAGCTGGAGCAGACATCATGGAGTCTTCCACCGATCAAAATTTCTAGATGACCACCATATGATAATAGTATTCCCCCCATGTAACTAGTAGTAGTGAGTACTTTTGCGATAGTCCTAGACTGTTTTGTATGCCCTTGCTTGATTGATTGAATGAATGCTTGTGTTTGCCTCATATACATATGGGTAGTGTTTCTCCCCTAGATCTTTTTCTATTCTAATCTCTTCCATCTAAACCCATCAGATGCCTCCGAGAAGAGACCCCGATTTTGTTTTCCCACCGGAGATCACCCAGTTGATCCAGCAGCAGAATGCCTTGATGCAATTGCTAGTTCAGAACCAGGGCAATGCCAATAACAACAATGCCAACAACAACCCACCACCAGTGGATAACCTCGCCCGTTTCTTAAGGTTACAACCGCCAGTGTTCTCCCGTAGCATCGAGCCAATAGTTGCAGATGATTGGCTACGTCGTATTGGAAGGGAGTTAACCACCGCAGGATGCACAGATGCTGAGAAGGTGCGTTTTGCCGCACACCAACTGGATGGACCTGCAGCAGCATGGTGGGATAATTTCACAGCCACCTATCCTATCGACACTGTCACATGGGCTCAGTTTCAGCAGGCTTTTCGCGCTGCCCATGTCTCGACTGGAGCTATGCAGATGAAGAAGCGTGAGTTTCGCAATCTACGCCAGGGGAACCGTACTGTTGGCTAGTACGTGGATGAGTTTAGCAAGTTATCACGTTATGCCCCTGATGATGTGGCCACAGATGCTGCGAAGCAGGAGAAGTTTATGGAAGGGCTGAATGATGAGATGAGCATGCAGTTGATGGTAGCAACCTTCAACAACTATCAGGAGTTGGTAGATAAGGCCCTAATGATTGAAGGAAAGCAGCAGCAGATTGACAATCGTAAGAGGAAGTATGGACAAGGGAAATACAACTCAGGAGCTCACCAGAAGCCCCGCTTAACCCCGAACTCGGGAGGACTTGTTCATAACCATGGAGGTCATAACCATGCTGGAGGAGGATCGCATAACCATAATGGTGCGAAGAACGGGAATGGGAATGGAGCCAACAATAATCAGAGCCGCTCTAACCCATCCACACCCGCAAAGAGGGACTTAAGCCAAGTTGTTTGCTACAAGTGCGGGAAGACAGGGCACTATGCCAATGACTGCTCTGAAGGAAAGAATGGAAATGGAAATGGGAGCGCAAGGAAGAAGCCCAATCCATTCAACAAAGGACAAGTGAACCACGTTAACGTGGAGGAAGTTGAAGAGCAGCCGGACGCGGTAATAGGTAAGTTTTTGGTTCAGTCATTTACCGCTATTATTCTTTTCGATACTGGTGCATCGCATTCATACATATCAAGGGGATTTGTGGAAAAGTTTAAGTTACCAACCCAAACCCTTAGGACACCCCTCTTAGTGAGCTCGCCGGGAGCAGAGTACATGGCTAGCAGATGGTGCACCCAGATACCCCTAATCATTGGCACACTTGTATTTCCGTCTGACCTAATTATCTTGGAGTCGCAAGGATTGGATGTGATATTAGGTATGGACTGGATGTCAAAGTATGGAGGAAGTATTGACTGTGCTAGTAAGTCAATTTATCTTACCACCCTGGAGGGAAAAAGGATTAAGTATGTATCTAGGCATGTGCCTAGGAGGAGCCATGTAAATGCCCTCACGGGAGTTGTACAGGAGGAAGTACCTGTAGTAAAGGATTTTCCGGATGTTTTCCCTGAAGAGTTACCAGGTATGCCACCGATAGAGACATCGAGTTTTTGATAGAGCTATTACCAGGTACAGGGCCGGTATCCAAGAGACCCTATCGGATGCCAGCAAATGATCTGGAGGAAATTAAGAAGCAGATTAATGAGTTGTTGGAGAAAGGTTACATTCGTAGAAGCTCATCTCCTTGGGGAGCCCCAGTACTTTTGGTGGAGAAGAAGGATAAATCCCTGAGGATGGTTGTTGATTACCGAGCTCTGAATGAAGTAACGATAAAGAACAAGTATCCCTTACCGATGATTAATGATCTGTTTGATCAGTTACAAGGAGCTAAGGTGTTTTCAAAGATTGATCTACGATCGGGATACCATCAGTTGAAGATCCGAGAGAAGGATATACCCAAGACAACGTTTACCACACGATATGGATTATATGAGTATACGGTCATGTCATTTGGACTGACTAACGCCCCTGCCTATTTCATGAGTATGATGAGCAAGGTGTTCATGGAGTATTTGGACAAGTTTGTTGTGGTATTCATTGATGATATTATGATATACTCGAAGAACGAAGAGGAGCACGCGGGACACTTGCGTTTTGTTCTCGAGAAACTCAGGGAACACCAGTTATACGCCAAATTCAGCAAGTGCGAGTTTTGGTTGAAAGAAGTTGGATTTCTTGGGCATGTTATATCCAGAGAGGGTATAGTAGTGGATCCCAGTAAGGTTCAGTCGGTCACTGAATGGTTGGCACCCACTTCAGTTGGCGAGATCTGCAGTTTCCTTGGACTGGCAGGATATTATCGGAGATTCATTGAGAATTTTTCCAAGATTGCTAAACTAATGACTGAATTTTTAAAGAAGGCTACTAAGTTCAAATGGACGGAGGAGTGCGAGACAAGTTTTCAAGAGCTGAAGGAGCGATTGACTACAGCCCCAGTGCTGACCCTGGCAGATATACATAAGGAGTTTCAAGTGTATTGTGACGCCTCTCGCTTGGGACTTGGTTGTGTGCTTATGCAGGAAGGAAAAGTTGTTTCGTATGCCTCACGACAACTGAAACCACATGAGTTGAACTATGCCACACATGATCTGGAGTTAGCAGCCATAGTGCATGCGCTAAAGGCCTGGAGACATTATCTTATTGGAAACCGTTGTGATGTGTACACGGATCATAAGAGCTTGAAGTACATTTTCACACAGAAGAAGTTGAACCTCAGACAGAGGAGATGGTTGGAGCTTATAAAGGATTACGATATGAAGCTACAATATCATCCAGGAAAAGCCAATGTCGTAGCAGATGCTTTGAGCCGGAAGAGTTATGCTAATGTTCTTGTGAGCAAGGAATGCCAAAAGAGTTAGCTGCGGAGATCATGGAACTTCGGTTGGAGATTGTTCCAAGAGGTTTTCTTGCAGAAATGGAGGTTCAGTCGACGCTGTTGGACAAGATTCGAGAAGCTCAGAAGGAGGACAAAGAGATTGCTGAGATAAGAGAGAGGATGGGCGAAGGTAAAGCCAAAGGTTTTCGCGAGGATGAGCATGATACCTTGTGGTTTGAGGACCGAATTTATGTGCCCAACAATTCGGAGATCAGGAAGTTGATACTTCAGGAGGCCCATGACTCACCATACTCGATTCACCCCGGAAACACCAAGATGTATCTGGACTTGAAGGAACATTTCTGGTGGACTGGAATGAAGAAGGATATTGCCGAGTATGTAGCCGTATGCGATGTATGTCAGAGAGTGAAGGCAGAGCATCAGAAGCCAGCAGGACTGTTACAACCTATGCCAATACCCGAATGGAAGTGGGACAAACTTGGTATCGACTTTATTACCGGATTACCCAGAACCAAGGCAGGATATGATTCGATATGGGTAGTTGTGGATCGATTGACTAAAGTAGCTCACTTCATCCCGGTGAAAACAACGTATACAAGTGCAAAGTTGGCCAAAATATATATGACCAGGATCGTATGTTTACATGGAGTTCCGAGGAGCATCGTATCGGATAGAGGAACCCAATTTACTTCAAAGTTTTGGCATCAGCTACACCAGACTTTGGGTACCCGATTGGAGTTCAGTACCGCTTTTCACCCGCAGACAGATGGGCAGACAGAGAGAGTCAATCAGATTCTGGAGGACATGTTGAGAGCCTGTGCGCTAGATTATGGATCTAGTTGGGATGACAATTTGCCGTACGCAGAGTTTTCTTATAACAACAGCTACCAGGCCAGTTTGAAGATGGCACCATTTGAAGCTCTGTATGGACGCAGATGTAGAACACCCTTGATGTGGGATGAGGTAGGAGATCGTCAGTTGTTTGGACCAGATTTGATCAAGGAATCAGAGGAGAAGGTTAAACTGATCAAAGACAGACTAAAGATTGCTCAGTCCAGACAGAAGAGTTATGCAGATTCAAAACGCAAGGAAGTAACCTATGAAATTGGGGACAGAGCTTATCTACGAGTATCACCCTTGAGGGGAGTAAAACATTTTGGAGTTAAGGGAAAGTTAGCCCCGAGATTTGTAGGACAGTATCATATTTTGGAACGGATGGGAGAAGTTGCCTACAAGCTGGAGTTACCTAAAGGGTTGTCAGGAGTTCACGATGTGTTCCACGTATCACAGCTGAAGAAGTGCCATGCTGAGATGGCCGATATACCATTGAATGATACAGTACCTTTGGAGGCGATTCAGCTGGATAATAATCTGACCTATGAGGAGAAGCCAGTAAAGATTCTTGAGTTTGATAACCGAGTCACTCGCAATAAGGTGATCAAGTTTTGCTAAGTTCAGTGGAGTCATCATACTGAGGAGGAAGCCACCTGGGAGCGAGAAGAGGTTATTCGCAAGGACCATCCGCACCTATTTTCTAGCCAACCCGAATCTCGAGGGCGAGATTCATCTTAAGGGGGGTAGGTTTGTAACATCCCAAATTTCCAATTTGGCATGTTATACATAGGTCACCCATGCATATCATATTCTATTGCTTTTCGTTTGCAATCCTCGAGATCCTAAGCAACTCAAGGACCTTCGAAGAGAGTTGGGGATTTTCCAATTTTCATATTTGAAATTTTTATCAAATAGTGAAGACGAGGATTTGATTTTAATTATTTTCTCTCCGAAAATATTTCATTTTAAAATAGTAAATGAGGGGAGATAATATGACTTCTCCAAAACAATAGAAATATCGGAGGAAAAATGTTAAAATCATTTTTGGATTTTATTTGAGTTTATTCGGGATTTTTATTTGCCTTAGAAAAATTTGCATGTTTTAAAATTTGCATTTTAGGGGCCAAGAAAAGTTCATCTTGTTCTAAATATTTTATTTAGACGGAGAAAACTTGTTTTGGAATTTTTAGATTTTTATTTATTTTTCTAGGAATTTTTCTATTCGGAGGAATGTTTTAAAAAAAAAACCTCGCGCCCGACTGGGCCAGCGGCCCAGCCAGGCCGGCCCGCATCGCCGCCGCCTTCCCCGCGCGCGCCGCTGTGCGCCGCACGGACGCCGAGGGGAGTCTGAGCCGGACAACGCCCCGGGCGCCCCCTTACCCAAGCCGGAGCAGCCCCCCTCCTTAAATACCGCCGCCCCGCCGCCTCACCACCACCCCGCCACCACCCACGACCACCGCCGCCGAGCCGGAGCCCGAGCCGAGCCCCGAGCCGCCGCCGCCGAGTCACCGCCGCCGCCCTAGCGCCGCCGCCGCCTCTCATCGCCACCCCGCGCCCTCCCCAAGCCCCGCCGCCCCTCACCGAGCCCCGCCGGAGCCGCCCGCCCCGCCGGACGACCTCGCCGGAGGTACCCGACCCCGCCGCTGGTTTTTTTAAGAAAACCCTTCATTTTTTTTGAAAACCCTAGTTCGTTTTTTATATAGATCGGTTTATTTCTTCGGTTTATTTACTTAGTGAACGTTCGCTTGTCCGTTCGTTCTAACAAATGTGTTCACCGTTTAGTTTCTGCTAACGAACGTTCGTTCATTTACCCGTTCGTCGTTTTTCTTTTTATCGGATTTATTCCGCGATTATTCTGATCGCAATTTCTGAGCCGATGTTCAAACTTGTTTATCTTTTCGCTCGTTTATCGGAATCAGGCGATTCAAGCGCCTGGAGTTTCATCTCGAAACTGTCTTGCCGAATAATCAACTCAAACAAGTTTTTACCGCTGTAAAATTTGACCCTAGTTCAGATTAGTTAACGGATCTTGTTTCTTTTGCCGTTTGAGTTTCGTTGCTCCGTTTGATTTGATTCTTTTTGCAAACCGGAGTTCTTAAGTTGAACTCTCTGGTCAAACTCTTTCATTTGGAGTTCTACTTGTGCATCTTTGATTGTTGCTTATGTATGTTATTGTTTGCTTGCGATAGAATTCCCGGAGTGCGAAGCGTGTTACTACGAGTCTCTAGGATTCACGGATCGTCAGCAAGGCAAGTAACACATTGATCATACTCTTTTCATACCTAGTTTTTATGCATTAGTTTCAATCCTCAAACATTGCATGACTAGGATGCCTAATAACATGTGGGTATTGGGAAGTAGTTAATGAGGTAGAACCTATTGCCCTGTTTCATATCAAACCCTTGGGAGTTACTTCTATGTTATGCTTATATTGCCATGCTATGCTCGTAGACGTGGATTGGGTTTGAGTGTTTCCATGACAGATGTGAGATTGTTAATTAATGGTTCAACTTAAGGTGGCAACTTTAATACACATCTGGGTGGATTTAGGCACCTGGGGTATCCAGTGATTGCCTGTTTTATTTTTGGAAATCCCGGGGTTACCGTGTGATTCTCCTATGGACTGCCACCCAGGCTCAAAGGGAACTGAGTCTATTCATGCTAGAAACTTCCGTGTGCAGCCGCAAGCTATTATGGGCTCTAGCATAGTTGAGTAAGTTGCGTGAAGCTCTTGAAGAGGTGGATCAGCAGGTAGTGGGTTTGTAGGTTTGGTATGGTCTGCCCGGAGTTGAGAGTTAGTGCTTCTGAAAGACTGTGTCTCGGTCATCCGTCTCTCAAACACCATGTAGTGCGAGAAATCAACGGAGGCAATCGAGTCTTGCGGGGTAAAGTGCGCAAACCTCTGCAGAGTGTACAATCTAATCATGGTTAGCCGTGTCCCCGGTTATGGAGAATTCTGAGTATCTAGTACTTGAGTATTCGCATGTATCTCAACACTCTTAATTAATCTTGCTGGGTTGTTAAGTATTTTAATTGGGATCATTGAGTGGGGGTTACCTTCTCAAATGATGTTTCAACCACCATGATAGTTAAATTAAAACTGATTCCTTTGTAGTAGGGAAAAATTGGCTTTTCGCAAAAATTGTAACCATAGAGCTTTCCACCAGCCAAATATGCATGTAGTGGTAGCATTATTCTGTTATTGCTCTTTTGTGTTACATTGCCAGCATATTCCATGTGCTGACCCATTCTCGGGCTGCAACGTATTATGTTGCAGACTTTTTAGATGAGGAGTAAGGTTCGTAGGTCGTTGCCGTGCAGCTCAGCTATGCCGTTGGAGTTGATGGACTCACTTTATCTTCCAAGCCTTCCGCTGTTATTGCATTAGATGGCCTTAAGCCATATTATTGTAATAAGTTCTCTTTTGAGACATTTGATGTAATAAGTGTGTGATTGCTACTCTGTTATAAATCCTTTGAGTACTGTGTGTGTCAGCATTACCGATCCAGGGATGACACGGAAGCACAGAGACTTGACCATCTGAGGTCGGGTCGCTACAAAGACAATGCCCAGCGTCGTAAGGGTAGACCGCCCCCGTGGAGTGGAGGATCAGGTGTTAATCTTGAGCGTCTGTTAAATCAGCCTTGCCCGAGACACGGGACACGAGAGAAGCCAGCCACGCACCTCTGGAAGGACTGTTTTATTATGAGGGAGTTCAAAAACTCGGATCTTTTCCGCTATGACCATGGACTGTCCGGCGGTTCACAAGGGCCGGGTTACGGTGGAGGTAACTCCGGTTCAGGATGTCAGGGTAATCAGGGCGGACATGGCAATCAAGGCAATCAGGGCAACCAAGGTGGTTATAATCAACAGGGAAATCAACATTAGCAACAGTCAGGTTATCAGAGTCACCCAAAGCAGTTAAATAGTGGGCATTATCATGTCTTCACTACTAGCCTGTGCAAGCATGATCAGAAGCTTCACAAGAGGGTAGTGAACTCTGTTGAACCGGCGGTACCCCGTTTTTTTCGCTGGTCTGAACAACCTATTGTGTGGAGTTGAGAGGATCATCCGCCCGGGGTTGATAATTCGGGTCACCTAGCATTTGTGGTGGCACCTCAGGTTGGAGGTTATAAGTTCACCAAGGTGCTTATGGATGGAGGAAGCAGCATCAACATCTTGTATTATGAAACCTTCCGTCGCATGGGGTTGACAGATAAGAATCTTAAACCGTCAAATACCGTTTTTCATGGTGTGGTGCCTGGCAAGTCAGCTTATCCGGTTGGTAAGATAGCTCTGGAGGTTGCTTTTGGAGATGATCATGATTCAAGGTCAGAGACATTGACTTTTGAGGTGGTGAAAATCAGGAGTCCGTACCATGCCCTGTTTGGACGGCCGGCCGTGTTATGTTTATTTGCAGCTCAAGATGCCGGGTCATAAGGGGACCATCACGGTACATGGAAGCCGAAAGGTTGCTTTGGAATGTGAGGAAGGTGATGCGGCTTACGCTGAGTCGGTTTGTGCAACAGAGGAGTTGAAATTCTATAAGGACAATGTTGATCCGGCAGATATGATATCTCTGAAAAAACCAACTACAGAACACGATCCGGCTTTGAAGTTTAAGTCGGCTTATGAGACTAAGCTGGTTGATTCTGTTCCTGGCGATTCATCCAAGCAGTTTAGCATCAGCCCTAACTTGGATCTGAAATAGGAAGGCGCGCTCATCGAGTTCATCCGTGAGAATCGGGACATCTTTGCATGGAAACCTTTTTACATGCCAGGTGTACCGAGGGAACTCGCTGAGCACACTCTGAATATCAATCCCAAGTTTAAACTGCTCAAGCAGTTTCTTCGCTGCTTCAGTGAAGAGAGACGCAAGGCCATTGGTGAGGAGGTAGCCCGGCTCTTGGTAGCAGGGTTTATTGTGGAGGTTTTTCATCCTGAGTGGTTGGCTAACCCGGTGCTGGTACTCAAAAAGAACGACACTTGGCGTATGTGTGTGGATTACACAGATTTGAACAAGGCTTGTCCAGCTGATCCCTTTGCTCTCCCTCGTATTGATAAAATCATTGATGCTATGGCGGGTTCTGAGCGTTTGAGTTTTCTGGATGCTTATTCGGGTTATCATTAGATTAAAATGGCAGTTAAGGACCAGGAGAAGACAACTTTTATAACTCCCTTTGGAGCCTTTTGCTATGTGTCTATGCCTTTTGGGCTCAAGAGCGCCCAGGCGACTTATCAGCGATGTGTGCAGAATTGCCTTCATAATCAGATTGGACGCAACGTTCATGTTTATGTGGATGATATCGTGGTGATGTCCAGGAAAGTAGAAACGCTAGTAGCTGATTTGAAGGAAACTTTTGATAATCTGAGGGTATATAAGATGATGCTTAATCTGGCCAAGTGTGTTTTTCGTGTACCGGCAGGCAAGCTCTTCGGTTTTTCTGGTGTCTAACAGAGGCATTGAAGCTAATCCGGAAAAGATCAAGGCTAGTACGTCCCTGGCTAAACCGTCGTGCATCAATGATGTTCAACGTCTGGCGGGTCGTATTGCAGCGCTAAGCCGGTTTATCAGCCGGTTGCGAGAGAAGGCCATCCCTCTATATCAAATGATGAAGAAAAAAGACAACTTTGTATGGAGTGATGCTGCTAATGCGGCGTTTGAGGATCTGAAGAAGCAGTTAGCCGAACCGCCCATTCTTGTTGCCCCCATTGATAAGGAACCATTGCTGTTATACGTGGCTGCTAACGCCCCGGCTGTCAGCGTGACCATTGTAGTGGAGGGCAAGGAGGCAGGTAATGTCGGATATCGGGTTCTGGCAAAACCCTTAAGGTTTGAACTTCTGGGTGCACGCGAAGATCTTCCCCCTACCGATCCACGTCCCAACGCCTCGCCGTGAATCTAAGCTACACAATGAACAACACAAGGGACACAAGGTTTATACTAGTTCGGGCCACCGTTGTGGTGTAATACCCTACTCTAGTGTGTGGTGTGGTGGATTGCCTCTGGGGCTGATGATGAACAGTACAGAGAAGGAGCAGCCTCGCGAGAGGTGTTCTTGAGCTGGTGCGGTGTTCTACTTGGGACGGATCTTCTTGCCTCTAGGTGAGATGATCCCTACTGTGGTGGCTAGCTCTATATATAGAGGCCCTGGTCCACTTCCCAAATATTGAGCGGGAAGGGAGCCAATAACGGCCATTTTGAAGGGGAACAACTAGTACAAGCTATCCTGACTAAAGTTGGTCTTCGACTGCCAAAGACAATGGCGATGACGCCATCTTGGGCTCCATGGTGACCTCTGTCCTGCCGCTCTGCTGGTCTTGGTCTCATTGCACCGATATGGTAACCTTTGCTTGATGCCTTGGTACTCCACGCCTGCGCTTGCCCCCTTTGCACCAAAGAGGAAATGAGGACACTGCGCTGGCTGGCACCCACCTGGTCTTGATCGTCATGGCTTGCGTCATGAGCACCTCACGAGGTACCCCTGCCTTGATCTCTCCGCCTCCTTGTGAGCCTGCCTGGTGAGGCTGCCCCCGAGGAAGCCTTGCGTCGTCCACCCCGCGAGGCTTGGCCCCTCGCGAGGGTCTTGAGCTTGGGTTGATGAAGATGGGCCGTACTGGGCCACTGCTCGAGCCACGCCACAGGCCGCACGCAGGCAAGTCTGGGGACCCCCGTTCCCAGAACACCGACAGTAGCCCTCGGGCCCAAGGCATGCTTGGACTTGGCTTAGCAGCGCAGCGAAAGGGCAAGTGCGGAGCGTCGCGGGCCCCAACAGCCTGCGGCCTTGGTCGCCACGTGGTGGTTGATTGGATGTGGGCGTCTCTGCTTCGCCATGCTGCCTCAGCAACTGCCCCATTTGACGAGTCCCTGCTGCATGTGAAAGGAGTCTTGATTACCTCTGATCATGGAGGCCGACGGTTGGCTTTCCATGGGTTATAAATGTGGGGAGGCGCAGGCCCCCGCTGCACATCTCCCTTCCCCCGCCTGCTTCTTCTTACTCCTTGCTCCAGTTGCCTGCCGTGTCCAATGGCGCCAACGAAGAGGTTCTCGGCCGCGGAGAAGGGGAAAGCTCGCCAGGAATGGCCTGGCTCCACTCCACCCAAGCGCGTCTGAGGTCGTCCCCGGAAGCACCCCGCGACTCCTGCAGCGGCTCCTCGTGGTAGCGGTGGTGGTCCTTCGCACCGTGATGGCCGCCCGGTGGGCGGGGGAAGACGTGTCGTGGCTGTGCGGCCTCCCCGGCCACGCTTTCACTCGGGAGAGGTGCTGCCGGAGTTTTTCGTGTGGTCGGCAGATCCGGCCGGCAACTGGCTCCAGCTCCCTTGCTTCTTTGCCGGCGAACTGCCGGCAGCTGGCCCTGGTGGGCTTTGGCTGCAGGCGGACAGTTGCTGCAGCAAGGCTTCCTGGGTCATGATGGAGATCTCCGTCACCGGGAATGTGGCCTTGGCCCGTGGCTGGCAGACGTTTGCGCATGCGCGTGGCCTGGGCCGGCGGTGCACCCTGCACTTCAAGTTTGATGGCGACGCGACCCTCTACGTGAGGGTGTTCGGTGAAGACGGCCGCTGTGTCGGGAGCTGCCCTGAAGACGATGACGGCGACCGGGTGCTTGGCCTTGGCGACGGCCGTGACGAGGACGAAGGTGAGCCTGCTCCTGGCGGTGTCCGCAGCTCGCCAAGCTTCTGCGGCTCCTCCTCTGGTGACAGCTCCTCCAGCGGTGGCCGCGATCAGCCACCACGCCGCCGTGCCCGCTTCGAGGGTGGTACCGGGTCGTCCCACCATCGCGCCTCGGTGAAGCACAAGGAGGAGTCTGATTGAGCTCGGGAGGGTGGTGCGGATCCCTCCTCGCGAGCCATCGCTGGGCATGCCGCGTTTATTTGGTTTACCTCCTTTTCCTGCATTGAGAGAGAGAGAGAGAAGTATGGAGCCCCGTAGGGGCGTGCAAGACTAATGCCCTTAATTATCATGCTATTTCTATCATTCCCATGTTGTGTTGTGGTGTTGCAGCTATGTGGTTGCGCGTTGGAACAACTTAGCTTAGGGGGTTCACTGCAGTTTCCGCCTCGTGAGGTACTTGCTTGAGGCCTCGCCGGGCGTCTTGAGGTCTGCAAAATCAGTCGGGAGAGTTGCTTTCAAACCTTTGTCGCGTGGGTGAACAGCCTAGGTCCTGCGTTTCGCGTTGCGATGCCCGTGGGGCATGGACCGGGAGGGTTGCTCCCGCTGCGAACTTGAGTGAGGGAGCCTCGTGAAATCAGGAGAGAAAAAGCTCACGAGGGTGCCCGCGTAGCCCCCTCGCAAGGCTAGCGAGAAGGAGAACAAACCGAGCGAAGGCCAGAGACAAAGAACGGGGGCACGGACGACAAACAACACTAGAAGCAACTCAAATAAAAGTTCAAATGGGTGAGAACAAGCCAACTGCGGAAAGCAAATGAAAAGTGATACGTCTCCAACGTATCTATAATTTATGAAGCATTCATGCTATATTACTATGTGTTTTGAATGATTATGGACTTTATTATACACTTTTATATTACTTTTGGGACTAACCTATTAACCGGAGGCCCAGCCCATATTGTTGTTTTATTGCCTGTTTCAGTATTTCGAAGAAAAGGAATATCAAACGGAGTCCAAATGGAATGAAACCTTCAGCAACGTGTTTTTTTGGAAGATTATCATCCTGGAGGCTTGGAGATCAAGTCAGAAGATCCTAGAGGAGCCCAGGAGATAGGGGGGCACGCCCCCCCTACAGGGCGCGACCCCTCGTCTCGTAGACCCCTCGAGCACCTCCCGACCGACTTCTTTCGCCTATATATGCCTACGTACCCTAAAACCATCAAAAATCAAGATAGATCGGGAGTTCCGCTGCCGCAAGCCTCTGAAGCCACCAAAAACCTCTCGGGAGTCTGTTCCGGCACCCTGCCGGAGGGGGAATCCATCACCGGTGCCCATCTTCATCATCCCGATGCTATCCATGACGAGGAGGGAGTAGTTCACCCTCGGGGCTGAGGGTATGTACCAGTAGCTATGTGTTTGATCTCTCTCTCTCGTGTTCTCTCTATGGCACGATCTTGATGTATCGCGAGCTTTGCTATTATAGTTGGATCTTATGATGTTTCTCCCCCTCTACTCTCTTGTGATGAATTGAGTTTCCCTCTTGAAGTTATCTTATCGGATTGAGTCTTTTGTTTGAGAACACTTGATGTATGTCTTGCCGTGTTTATTTGTGGTGACAATGGGATATCACGTGCCACTTGATGTATGTTTTGGTGACCAACTTGTGGGTTCCTCCCATGAACCTATGCATAGGGGTTGGCAAATGTTTTCTTGACTCTCCGGTAGAAACTTTGGGGCACTCTTTAAAGTACTTTGTGTTGGTTGGATGAATCTGAGATTGTGTGACGCATATCGTATAATCATGCCCACGGATACTTGAGGTGACAATGGAGTATCTATGTGACATTAGGGTTTTGGTTGATTTGTGTCTTAAGGTGTTATTCTAGTACGAACTCTTGAATAGATCAATCCGAAAGAATAACTTTGAGGTGGTTTCGTACCCTACCATAATCTCTACGTTTGTTCTCCGCTATTAGTGGCTTTGGAGTGACTCTTTGTTGCATGTTGAGGGATTGTTATATGATCTATCTATGTTATTATTGTTGAGAGAACTTGCACTAGTGAAAGTATGAACCCTAGGCCTTGTTTCCTATCATTGCAATACCATTTACGCTCACTTTTATCATTAGTTACCTTGCTGTTTTTATAATTTCAGATTACAAATACCTTTATCTACCATCCATATTGCACCTTATCACCATCTCTTCGCCGAACTAGTGCACCTATACAATTTACCATTGTATTGGGTGTGTTGGGGACACAAGAGACTCTTTGTTATTTGGTTGCAGGGTTGCTTGAGAGAGACCATCTTCATCGTACGCCTCCTACGGATTGGTAAACCTTAGGTCATCCACTTGAGGGAAATTTGCTACTGTCCTACAAACCTGTGCACTTGCATGCCCAACAACGTCTACAAGAAGAAGGTTGTGTAGTAGACATCAAGCTCTTTTCTGGCGCCGTTGCCGGGGAGGTGAGTGGTTGAAGGTATATCTTTAGATCCCGCATAGAGTCAAACTATGAAAAACAAGTGTCCCGTAAAGGGTAAAATAGCTTACCTCGCAGGCTTGACACTGCGAGCTGAATCCGCGATCTTCGTAGCCGATGCAGGAGCCTCGGCGCCATTGAACAGCACCCTCCAGGCGTCTTCATACGTAGTGTCGAAGAGCCTGCTCAAGGCCTGGTGCTGTGTCGGATCAAACTCCCACAAATTGAAAGCCCGTTGCTGGCACGGGAGGATCCGCCGGATGAGCATGACCTGGACTGCGTTGACGAGCTTGATCTTCTTGTTCACAAGGTTTTGGACGCAGGTTTGGAGTCCGGTCAGCTCTTCCAAATCACCCCATGTCAGGCCCTTCTCTTGCCAGGAGGTGAGCCATGCGGGGATGCCAGATCTAAATTCGGGGGCCGCTGCCCATTCAGGGTCATGCGGCTCGGTGATGTGGAACCACCCCGATTGCCACCCTTTGATGGTTCCCACGAAGGCGCCCTCGAGCCATATGACATTGGGCATCTTGCCCACCATGGCGCCTCCGCACTCTGCCTGCTGGCCGCCCACTACCTTCGGCTTGACATTGAAGGTCTTCAGCCATAAGCCGAAGTGGGGTTTGATGCGGAGGAAGGCCTCGCACACAACGATAAACGCTGAGATGTTGAGGATGAAATTCGGGGCCAGATCGTGGAAATCCAGGCCGTAGTAGAACATGAGCCCCCGGACAAATGGGTGGAGTGTGAAGCCTATTCCGTGGAGGAAATGGGGAAGGAACACCACCCTCGCATGGGGCCTGTGGGTGGGGACGAGCTGCCCCTCGTCTGGAAGCCGGTGCGTAATGTCGTTGTGCAGGTATCCGGCTTTCCTCAACTTTTTGATGTGCCCCTCCGTGACGGAGGAGACCATCCACTTGCCCCCCTCCGGACATGGCTGGGGAAGGTTGAGGCGAGATGTGTGTACTTGGGCGCTGGAGCTCGAGTACGCGAAAATGGATAAGCAAAGGAGGAAGAAGGTGTAGGTAAAAAGGTGGATCCTTATCCCCTTATATGGACGGATTAAACTACGCATCCCCACCAGCCTGGTAAAACTCGCTTATCTCCCAAGTGCCGTAATCAATGGCGCAGTTGGGTTACCCACGCCCGTATTGATGAGAATCCCGGAATAAGGGGACATGATTTCTACTTTGACAAGATGTGCCAAGGAAACCGCTTCGCTAAACGCGCTGAGGTGGGACAGTAAAAACGATTCGAATAAAGGCTTGGCCGTGGTGTGATGTCACGCCACGGAATACGTCAGCAGATTGAACTTGTGTAAATGTTACTCTCTCTACGGTGGTATGTGGAACTTATTTTGCAGTCGGACAATATCCTTGTGTTCAAAATCTTCTATGAAGTATTCGGAGGAGGAAACCGCCTTGCAATGCCGAAGAAAATATGCGCGCCGGACTCGTCATCATTGAAGTCTGGTTCAGGGGCTACTGAGGGAGTCCTGGACTAGGGGCTGTCCGGATAGCCGAACTATCATCTTTGGCCGGACTCCTAGACTATGAAGATACAAGATTGAAGACTTCGTCCCGTGTCCAGATGTGACTTTCCTTGGTGTGGAAGGCAAGCTTGGCGATACGGATATGTAGATCTCCTACCATTGTAACTGACTCTGCGTAACCCTAACCCTCTTTGGTGTCTATATAAACCGGAGGGTTTTAGTCCGTAGGACGAACAACAATCATACCATAGGCTAGCTTCTAGGGTTTAGCCTCTTTGATCTCGTGGTAGATCTACTCTTGTACTACCCATATCATCAATATTAATCAAGCAGGAGTAGGGTTTTACCTCCACCGAGAGGGCCCGAACCTGGGTAAAAACATTGTGTCCCTTGTCTCCTGTTACCATCTGCCTAGACGCACAGTTCGGGACCCCCTACCCGAGATCCGCCGGTTTTGACACCGACATTGGTGCTTTCATTGAGAGTTCCTCTATGTCGTCACCTTTAGGCCCGATGGCTCCTTCGATCATCAACAACGACGCGGTCCAGGGTGAGACTTTTCTCCCCAGACAGATCTTCGTATTCGGCGGCTTTGCACTACGGTCCAACTCGCTTGGCCATCTGGAGTAGATTGAAAGCTACGCCCCTGGCCATCAGGTCAGATTTGGAAGTTTAAACTATACGGCTGACATCCGCGGAGACTTGATCTTCGACGGGTTCGAGCCACAGCCAAGCACGCCGCACTGTCATGATGTGCATGATCTAGCTCTGCTGCCGGACAGTGCCCTGGAGGCCGCACAAGTGTCCGCTCCGACCCTTAGCTTGGAGCCGACTGCGCCGATCGAGGATAGGTGGCTGGACACCGCCTCGGGGGCTACTACCTCTATGGCGATAGAGCCGAATACCAACCCTGTCCTTTGTGAAGCTCGTGACTCCAAGGTGCCGGACTCCTCTCCGGACTCCGAACCTTCCACGCCCCTGCCAATAGAATCCGATTGGGCACCGATCATGGAGTTCACCGCTGCGGACATCTTTCAGCACTCGCCCTTTGGCGACATCCTGAATTCACTAAAGTCTCTCTTTATCAGGAGAGCCCTGGCCGGACTATGGTCAGGTAGGTTGGTATGCGGACGACGAAGAAATTCAATGCCCACCCACCACCCACTTTGTAGCCACTGTCGATGATTTAACTGACATGCTCGACTTCGACTCCGAAGACATCGACGGTATGGACAATGATGCAGGAGACGACCAAGAACCAGCGCCTACAGGGCACTGGAAGGCCACCTCGTCATACGACATTTACATGGTGGACATCCCAAAGGATGGGAATGGCGATGGAACAACGGAGAACGACCCCTCCAAGAAATAGCCTAAGCGCCAGCGTCAGCGGCACCGCTCTAAATCCCGCCACAGCAAAAATGGAGATTCCAGCACCGGAGACATTAACACCCCGGACAGTGCCGAAGACAACCCCCTCCAGCAGGATTCAGCGCAGGAGGATGGAGAAGCCAACCCTCATGAGAGAGTGGCAGACAGAGAGGTAGAGGACGATAATTATATGCCCCCTCTGAAGACGAGGCAAGCCTCAACGACGACGAATTTGTCGTGCCTGAGGATCCCGTCGAACAAGAGCGTTTCAAACGCAAGCTTATGGCCGCGGCAAGCAGCCTCAAGAAAAAGCAGCAACAGCTTAGAGCTAACCAAGACTTGCTAGCCGACAGATGGACTGAAGTCCTTGCGGCCGAAGAGTATGAACTCGAATGCCCCTCCAAGAGCTACCCAAAACGCAGGCTGCTACCTGGATTAGAGGAGGAAGCACCTAAACCTACATCACTAGCACATAATACGGCCGACCGGCCACTTCGTGGCCGCGACAGAGAGGGCTCTCGGCCCTACACTCAAGCCGCACCCCGGCGCCGCTCAAAAAATACCAAGGAGCAGGAAAATGCGCTAGACCTGCGGGATATACTCGAGGACAAGGCAAGGCAAACAAGATCGATCTACGGATCGCGTGGGCGCTCCATGATACGTGATGATATCCGTCACGCTGGATATGGCAATTCTGGCCGGGCCGAACACAGTAGACAAAGCTCGTTTGAGCTGCGTTGTGATATAGCCCAATACAGAGGCGCCGCACACCCACTGTGCTTCACAGACGAAGTGATGGATCATCAAATACCCGAGGGTTTCCAACCCGTAAACATTGAATCATACGATGGCACAACAGATCCGGCGGTCTGGATCGAGGACTATCTCCTCCGTATCCACATGGCCCGTGGTGATGATCTACACGCCATCAAATACCTCCCACTCAAGCTTAAAGGACCAGCGTGGCATTGGCTTAACAGCTTGCCAGCAGAGTCAATTAGTTGTTGGGAAGACCTGGAAGCCGCATTCCTCGACAACTTCCAGGGCACTTATGTGCGACCACCAGACACCGATGACCTAAGCCACATAATTCAGCTGCCAAAAGAATCGGCCAGACAATTCTGGACACGGTTCCTAACCAAGAAAAATCAAATCGTTGACTGTCCGGATGCAGAGGCCCTTGCAGCCTTCAAACACAACATCCACGACGAGTGGCTTGCCCGGCACCTAGGACAGGAAAAGCCGAAATCCATGGCAGCCCTCACAACACTCATGACCCGCTTCTGCGTGGGAGAGGATAGCTGGCTAGCTCGTAGTAACAACATGACCAAGAGCCCTGGTAATTCGGATACCAAGGACACCAACGGCAGGTCGCGTCGCAACAAGCACAAGCACCGCATTAATGGTGACAATACTGAGGATACAACAGTCAATGACGGATTCAGAGGCTCTAAACCCGGTCAGCGGAAAAAGCCATTCAAAAGAAATACTCCGGGCCCGTCCAATTTGGACCGAATACTCGATCGCTCGTTCCAAATACACGGCACCCCGGAAAAGCCAACCAATCACACCAACAGGGATTGTTGGGTGTTCAAGCAGGCAAGCAAGTTAACTGCCGAAAACAATGACAAGGGGCTGCATAGCGATGACGAGGAGGAGACCCGGCCACCGAACAATAGAGGATAGAAGGGTTTCCTCCCACAAGTGCGGACGGTGAACATGATATACGCAACCCACATACCCAAAAGGGAGCGGAAGCGTGCTCTCAGGGACGTATATGCGATAGAGCCAGTCGCCCCAAAGTTCAATCCGTGGTCCTCCTGCCCGATCAGTTTTGATCGAAGGGACCACCCCACTAGCATCCGCCATGGCGGATTCGCCGCATTGGTTCTAGACCCAATCGTCGATGGATTTCACCTCACTAGAGTCCTGATGGACGGCGGCAGCAGCCTGAACCTTCTTTATCAGGATACAGTGCGCAAGATGGGCATAGACCCCTCAAGGATTAAACCCACAAAGACAACCTTCAAAGGCGTGATACCAGGTGTAGAGGCCAACTGTACAGGCTCAGTTAAACTTGAAGTGGTCTTCGGATCCCCGGATAACTTCCGAAGCGGGGAGTTAATCTTCGACATAGTCCCGTTCTGCAGCGGCTATCATGCACTGCTCAGACGAACCGCATTTGCAAAGTTCAATGCAGTCTCGCACTATGCATACCTCAAGCTCAAGATGCCAGGCCCTTGAGGAGTCATTACGATCAACGGAAACACCGAATGCTCTCTCCGAACAGAGGAGCATACAGCGGCTCTCGCGGCGGAAGTACAAAGCAGCCTCTTAAGGCAATTCTAGAGTCCGGCTGTTAAGCGGCCGGACACCGTCAAGCGCGCCCAGAGTAACCTACAACAAGACCGCCTGGCACGTTCCGAGCACGCGTAGCAATGCGGCCCAACCCCAGCCCTCGCGAAATCGTGAGACCAGTACCACGCGTACATAACTACGCTCTGGAGATACCATGGGCATAGGGGTAGGGGCACGACCACGGCATGCCCGGAGAGCGGCTCAACCGCACCAGGGGCTCCCAATTGTGTCATTCCTTTTTTTTTCTCTTATTCGCAGGACTCCGTTTTCCAGAAGCCCTATTCGGCAGTAGAATTGCCGAACTTACGATGCAACAGCCAGGGAAGTAGAAAAGCTACGTCGAGTGTCCAGGTGGTCTCTATTACGAGCAGTATACCTGTTTTACATACCATCCCGCAGCCTACCCCTGGAGGGGGACATGTTAAATAGTCCCATCCCTTGCTTATCGCACTATTTGCATCGTTCTGCTTTCATTGCAGTATTTTTTGAATAAACAATGCATTGCTTTTTGCCTATTATTGCATTCCTTTTTCTATCTACATATGTTCACTTATGACATGTTGCATCCGTACGCTTTGGTACGGCCAAATACACCAGGGGCTTAAGTACCCCAAAATATGGTGTGATAAGTCCGAACACTTTAACAAGTGCGGCACCCCGAACTTATAGCATTATATGCATCGGCTCCGAATCATGTCTTGGGTCAATAGTTGGGTTTGCCGGCTCCCATGTTTTGGTACCTTACGTTCCGTTATATCGGCTAAGGTAGCGCTGGGAGAACCACTGCGATTGTGCCCCGGTTGAGCTGGGTTGAGCACCTCAGTGGAGAAAGCTAAAACTGCTCCGAATCATGTCTTGGGTCAATACTTGGGTTTGCCGGCTCCCATGTTTTGGTACCTTACGTTCCGTTATATCGGCTAAGGTAGCGCTGGGAGAACCACTGCGATTGTGCCCCGGTTGAGCTGGGTTGAGCACCTCAGTGGAGAAAGCTAAAACTGACCGTCATGATAGGGCGAGAGCCGGTCGCTGTTCGAGAGATTTTTTGAGTCCCTAAAGACTTATGCCGCTTAGAGCGAGGAGTCGGCTTTGTCCGGCCCAGGCGTGGATAGCGCCCCAAATTTGGTCTTCCGAACACTAGGGGCTTCACCGAAATTTAAAATTATAGAATTCTATGGCTAAGTGGCAGTGTTCAAGCATTATAAGTTCGGTTGCCTCGTTCGTTGTGTTGAGCGCCTCCCTCGAAGAACCCAAAAATGGGAATAAGAGCGCTCAAGTTTATGCCGAACACCCCAGCACTCGTGGCATGGGGGCTGAAGCCAATGACTTGCCATCTCTCAAATTTGATAAACGGCTGCACATAAGGTAGTATTTTAAATTAACAAGCGTTGGTTAGCGCATATGAACAAAGTTTTCAGCGTACGGGATAACAAATGCGAGTCTACTCAAAAAATTACATCTTTGGAGCACTCACCCGCTATAAGGCGGGCACCCTTCAGGACACCCTTATAGTACATCTCGGGCATGCGATACTCCTTGCCCGGTGGTGGCGCGTCCGTCACAAGCTTCTCGGCGTCCATCTTGCCCCAGTGCACTTTAGCACGGGCAAGGGCCCTACGGGCACCTTCAATGCAGACGGAACGCTTGATGACTTCAATCCATGGACAGGCATCCACCAGCCGCCGCACCAGACCGAAGTAGCTCCCAGGCATGGCTTCTTTAGGCCACAACCGAACTATGAGGCCCTTCATGGCCTGTTCGGCCACCTTGTGGAGCTCGACCAGCTGCTTTAGCTGGTCGCTCAGGGGCACCGGATGTCCGGCCTCAGCATATTGAGACCAGAACACCTTTTCCGTCGAGCTCCCCTCCTCGGCTCGGTAGAACACGACAGCATCGGACACACTACGGGGCAGATCTGCGAACGCTCCTGAAGATCTCTGAATTCGGGTAAGTAACAGATAATTCACTTTTTCATGCTTAATTTGCATGAAGAATGCCTTACCCGCCGCTATCTTTTTTATCGCCTCAATCTCCTGGAGGGCCTTCTGGGCTTCAGCCTTAGCGGCTTTGGCACTCTCAAGAGCCAAGGCGAGCTCGGACTCTCGAGTCTTTGAGTCACGCTCCAAACTCTCGTGTTTTTCCACGAGAGCCTGGAGCTCTTACCGCACCTCCTCCACCCGCGCCTCCTGCTTCTCTCGCTCGGTGCGTTCCGCAGCCGCATTGCTTTTGGCCTGGGACACCGCTTCCTTCAGGATCTCCACCTCATTCGTGGCCCCTGCAATACTCACGTTATTCCTGTCATTTTTTGCAACCAAATCCTTTCTATAAGGTATTACTTTAATAAGGTATTACTTACCTTCCTTGTCCTTGAACTGCTTCTTGGCACAGCCGAGCTCGTTCTTGGACCGCTCGAGGCTCTGCTTCAATACATTGACCTCCGCGGTCAGTGCGGCAGAGGTCAGCAGCGCAGCCTGCATTCCCATATTGACATGCTTATGTTAGACTCTTGCGTATATCTTTTTAGATCCTCAGTTCGGCTTTTCTTTCCAAACACCAAACTGAGCATCAGGGGCTACTGTCTATGCGGAAAGCAAATGAAAAGTGATACGTCTCCAACGTATCTATAATTTATGAAGCATTCATGCTATATTACTATGTGTTTTGAATGATTATGGACTTTATTATACACTTTTATATTACTTTTGGGACTAACCTATTAACCGGAGGCCCAGTCCATATTGCTGTTTTATTTCCTGTTTCAGTATTTCAAAGAAAAGGAATATCAAACGGAGTCCAAATGGAATGAAACCTTCAGCAACGTGTTTTTTTGGAAGCTTATCATCCTGGAGGCTTGGAGATCAAGTCAGAAGATTCTCGAGGAGCCAGGGAGATAGGGGGCACGCCCCCCCCCCCTACAAGGCGCGACCCATCGTCTCGTGGACCCCTCGAGCACCTCCCAACCGACTTCTTTCGCCTATATATGCCTACGTACCATAAAACTATCAGAAATCAAGATAGATCAGGAGTTCCGCTGCCGCAAGCCTCTGTAGCCACCAAAAACCTCTCGCGAGTCTGTTCCGGCACCCTGCCGAAGGGGGAATCCATCACCGGTGGCCATCTTCATCATCCCTACGCTATCCATGACGAGGAGGGAGTATTCACCCTCGGGGCCGAGGGTATGTACCAGTAGCTATGTGTTTGATCTCTCTCTCTCTCTCGTGTTCTCTCTATGGCGTGATCTTGATGTATCGCGAGCTTTGCTATTATAGTTGGATCTTATGATGTTTCTCCCCCTCTACTCTCTTGTGATGAATTGAGTTTCCCTCTTGAAGTTATCTTATCGGATTGAGTCTTTTGTTTGAGAACACTTGATGTATGTCTTGCCGTGTTTACCTGTGGTGACAATGGGATATCATGTGCCACTTGATGTATGTTTTGGTGACCAACTTGTGGGTTCCTCCCATGAACCTATGCATAGGGGTTGGCACATGTTTTCTTGACTCTCCGGTAGAAACTTTGGGGCACTCTTTGAAGTACTTTGTGTTGGTTGGATGAATCTGAGATTGTGTGACGCATATCGTATAATCATGCCCACGGATACTTGAGGTGACAATGGAGTATCTAGGTGACATTAGGGTTTTGGTTGATTTGTGTCTTAAGGTGTTATTCAAGTACGAACTCTTGAATAGATCAATCCGAAAGAATAACTTTGAGGTGGTTTCGTACCCTACCATAATCTCTACGTTTGTTCTCCGCTATTAGTGGCTTTGGAGTGACTCTTTGTTGCATGTTGAGGGATTGTTATATGATCTATCTATGTTATTATTGTTGAGAGAACTTGCACTAGTGAAAGTATGAACCCTAGGCCTTGTTTCCTATCATTGCAATACCATTTACGCTCACTTTTATCATTAGTTACCTTGCTGTTTTTATAATTTCAGATTACAAATACCTTTATCTACCATCCATATTGCACCTGTATCACCATCTCTTCGCTGAACTAGTGCACCTATACAATTTACCATTGTATTGGGTGTGTTGGGGACACAAGAGACTCTTTGTTATTTGGTTGCAGGGTTGCTTGAGAGAGACCATCTTCATCGTACGCCTCCTACGGATTGATAAACCTTAGGTCATCCACTTGAGGGAAATTTGCTACTGTCCTACAAACCTGTGCACTTGCAGGCCCAACAACGTCTACAAGAAGAAGGTTGTGTAGTAGACATCAAGCTCTTTTCTGGCGCCATTGCCGGGGAGGTGAGTGGTTGGAGGTATATCTTTAGATCCCGCATAGAGTCAAACTATGAAAAACAAGTGTCCCGTAAAAGGTAAAATAGCTTACCTCGCCGGCTTGACGCTGCGAGCTGAATCCGCGATCTTCGTAGCGGATGCGGGAGCCTCGGCGCCCTTGAACAGCACCCTCCAGGTGTCTTTGTACGTAGTCTCGAAGAGCCTGCTCAAGGCCTGGTGCTGTGCCGGATCAAACTCCCACAAATTGAAAGGACGTTGTTGGCACGGGAGGATCCGGCGGATGAGCATGAACTGGATTGCGTTGACGAGATTGATCTTCTTGTTCACAAGGTTTTGGATGCAGGTTTGGAGTCCGGTCAGCTCTTCCAAATCACCCCATGTCAGGCCCTTCTCTTTCCAGGAGGTGAGCCATGTGGGGATGCCAGATCTGAATTCGGTGGCCGCTGCCCATTCAGGGTCACGCGGCTCGGTGATGTAGAACCACCCCGATTGCCACCCTTTGATGGTTTCCACGAAGGCGCCCTCGAGCCATATGATGTTGGGCATCTTGCCCACCATGGTGCCTCCGCACTCCGCCTACTGGCTGCCCACTACCTTCGGCTTGACATTGAAGGTCTTCAGCCATAAGCCGAAGTGGGGTTTGATGCGGAGGAAGGCCTCGCACACAACGATAAACGCTGAGATGTTGAGGATGAAATTCGGGGCCAGATCGTGGAAATCCAGGCCGTAGTAGAACATGAGCCCCCAGACAAATGGGTGGAGTGGGAAGCCCAGTCCGCGGAGGAAATGGGGAAGGAATACCACCCTCTCATGGGGCCTGGGGGTGGGGACGAGCTGTCCCTCGTCTGGAAGCCGGTGCGCAATGTCGTTGTGCAGGTATCCGGCTTTCCTCAACTTTTTGATGTGCCCCTCCATGACGGAGGAGACCATCCACTTGCCTCCCCCTCCGGACATGGCTGGGGAAGGTTGAGGCGAGATGTGTGGACTTGGGCGCTGGAGCTCGAGTACGCGAAAATGAATAAGCAAAGGAGGAAGAAGGCGTAGGTAAAAAGGTGGATCCTTATCCCCTTATATGGACGGACTAAACTATGCATCCCCACCAGCCTGGTAAAACTCGCTTATCTCCCAAGCGCCATAATCAATGGCGCGGTTGGGTTACCCACGCCCGTATTGATGAGAATCCCGGAATAAGGGGACATGATCTCTACTTTGAAAAGACGTGCCAAGGAAACCGCTTCGCTAAACGCGCTGAGGTGGGACAGTAAAAACGATTCGAATAAAGGCTTGGCCGTGGTGTGATGTCACGCCACGGAATACGTCAGCAGATTGAACTTGTGTAAATGATATTCTCTCTACAGCGGTATGTGGAACTTATTTTGCAGAGCCGGACAATATCCTTGTGTTCAAAATCTTCTATGAAGTATTCGGAGGAGGAACCCGCCTTGCAATGCCGAAGACAATATGCGCGCCGGACTCATCGTCATTGAAGCCTGGTTCAGGGGCTACTGAGGGAGTCCTTGACTAGGGGGTGTCCGGATAGCCGAACTATCATCTTTGGCCGGACTCCTAGACTATGAAGATACAAGATTGAAGACTTCGTCCCGTGTCCGGATGGGACTTTCCTTGGCGTGGAAGGCAAGCTTGGCGATACGGATATGTAGATCTCCTACCATTGTAACCGACTCTGCGTAACCCTAACCCTCTTCGGTGTCTATATAAACCGGAGGGTTTTAGTCCGTAGGACGAACAACAATCATACCATAGGCTAGCTTCTAGGGTTTAGCCTCTTTGCTCTCGTGGTAGATCTACTCTTGTACTACCCATATCATCAATATTAATCATGGAGGAGTAGGGTTTTACCTCCACCGAGAGGGCCCGAACCTGGGTAAAAACATCGTGTCCCTTGTCTCCTGTTACCATCCGCCTAGACGCACAGTTCGGGACCCCCTACCTGAGATTCGCCGGTTTTGACACCGACAAAGAGACTTCCCAATCTCCTCCTATTATTTCTTATGATGAATCAGGTAACGAGGAGGAGCTTTCTATTCAACCAATCTCATCAATAAGGAGCTCAAAGAGGAAGGTTGAACCCACACATAATGTGAAGAACAAAAAGAAAAGAAGGAACAACAAAGGTAGAAAGGTATCCCTCCCAAATGATATTGCTCCTATTACTCATTGTGATGATGATAATTGCTATACTATTGGTGCTTTCAATATTTTTAATGATGGGTGTGATAATGCTTATGATATGAAAGGGCCCAAGCTTGGGGAAGCTATGTTTGATGGGGATGAATTATTTGAGAATATATTTGCTGAAATTAATGTTTGACCCAAGCTTGGGGATGCTACGTTTAATGAAGATGATATTTTTAGCAACCCAAGTTTTGATATGCAAAGTTGTTATGATGATAGCATGCCTCCTACGTATGATGATTATATTGATGAAAGTGGGTTTGGAAGAGTGTCAACTTTGGGAATTAGTGATCCCACTATTTTGGAGGATGTTGAATTTTATTGTGATGAATACGAAAGTGGATTTGGAAGAGTGTCAACTTTATTTAGTGATTCCACTATCTTGGGAGAGGTTTCAATCGATTATGATGAGAACGAAGTTGCTACTTATGATGATTATTGTGATGAAACTTATGCTATAAAAAGAAGTGATGATTATATTTATAAAACTTGTCATGATTATGATTACCCTTTTGTGAACATTAATTACTCTTTTAATGTGGAAACAATTTTTAGTGTTCAAGTCTCTTATGATACTCCCACTATTCATGAGAAGAAATTTGCTTATGTGGAGAGTAGTAAAATTTCTATGCTTGTAGATCATGAAAAGAATGCTTTGGGTGCTGGTTATATTGTTGATTTCATTCATGATGCTACTGAAAATTATTATGAGGGAGGAACATATGCTTGTAGGAATTTCAATAATATCAAGTTTCCTCTCTATGTGTTGAAAATCTTGAAGCTATGTTTGTTTTGCCTTCCTATGCTTGTTGATTATTGTTCCCATAAGTTGTTTGCTCACAAAATCCCTATGCATAGGAAGTGGGTTAGACTTAAATGTGCTAGTCATATGCTTCATGATGCTCCCGTTATATTTCAATTCTTATCTTTTTTGTGAGCATCATGTCATCATCATGCCTAGCAAGAAAAGCATTAAAGAAAAGCGCTTGTTGGGAGACAACCCAATATATATCCTTACTGTTTTTGTGTGTCCACATGATTATGCTACTGTAGTAATCATGTTTTTTAGCTTTTGTTTAATAAAGTGCCAAGTAAGACCTTTAGGATAGCTTACGGTGATAGTTGTGTTGATCCTGCTGAAAATCAGAAACTTTTGCACCCAGTAAATTAGTTTTGTTTCACAGAAACGTGCTTTTGATTTGATTATTTTTGCTATGGATTGGTACACAAATTTATTAGGAATTCCTAATTTGGTGGAATCATTGGAGTTCCATAAGTATACATTTGATATAGATTACTACAGACTGTTCTGTTTTTGACAGATTCTGTTTTCTATGTGTTGTTTGCTTATTTTGATGAATCTATGAGTAGTAACGGAGGGTATGAACCATAGATAAGTTTGAGTAAAGTAGATATTACACAAATATGAATTTAGAATGAGTTCATTACAGTACCTAAGTGGTGGTTTTATTTTCTTATACTAACGGAGCTTACGAGTTTTCTGTTGAGTTTTGTGTTGTGGAGTTTTCAAGTTTTGGGTAAATATTCGATGGACTATGGAATAAGGAGTGGCAAGAGCCTAATCTTGGGGATGTCCAAGGCACCCCAAGGCAATATTCAAGGCCAACCAAGAGCCTAAGCTTGGGGATGCCCCGGATGGCATCCCCTCTTTCGTCTTCGTTCATCGGTAACTTTACTTGGAGCTATATTTTTATTCACCACATGATATGTGTTTTGCTTGGAGCGTCATTTTATTTTGTTAGTATTTGTTTGCTGTTAGTTAGAATAATGTTTTGCATCTTTAGTTTCAATAAAAAAGTCAAGGATAGCCTTTGCCATGCTTATTTTGCTAGTATACATGTTGCTGTTTGAAAACAGAAAGTTTACCACTGTTGCAAAAATTCCCTAGAAAAGTCAGAGAATGGTATAATGTTGAAACTTTTGGCATATTGAGATCTGATAAATATAATACAGTGGGAATGTTATTTCATAATTTTGGAGTTAGGGAAGTATGATGAATCTTGCATTCTTTACAGACTATACTGTTTTCACAGATTGCTGTTATGGTTTTATTGTTTGCATATGTTTGCTTGTTTAATGATTCTATTTGAGGATAGGAGTATTAAATAAGCAGAGGCATTTAGTATGCAATGTTGAATAATAATTTTAGTGATTTGTTACAGTAGAAAATGATAAGGTTTTGCATTGGTTTATACTAACCTATCTCACGAGTTCTTGTTGAGTTTGGTGCGGATGAAGCTTTTGATAAAAAGAGAAACCATGATATGAGAGGAATTAAGGAGACACAAAAGTTCAAGCTTGGGGATGCCCAAGGCACCCCAAGATAATATTTCAAGAAGTCTCAAGAATCTAAGCTTGGGGATGCCCGTAGGCACCCCACCTTTCTTCTTCAACCACTATCGGTTAGTATCGGTTGAGCCTAAGTTTTTGCTTCTTCACACGAGTTGTGCTATCCTTCCAATGTCATTTTATTTTGTTTTGTTTGCTGTTTGAATAAGATACCAAGATCTGAAATTCTTAAATGAGAGAGAGTCTTCATGTAGCTACATAATTATTTAGCTACTCATTGATCTTCGCTTATATCTTTTTGGAGTAGTTTTTCATTTACTCGTGTGCTTCACTTATATCCTATGAGTAAATGGCTGATTGAGTTGATTGTCATAAATCTGAAATTATATATGTCTCATTTGCTTATCCCATGGGGAGTAATGACTTCACATCTAAAAAGTAGAGGTTGTAAATTTATTGAAGGTTAGCAAGCATTGTATTGGTCATTTGAACAATTCATGAAAGAATATTGAAGGAAGAGAGATTTCACATATAAATATACTATCGTAGACATCTTTTATGATTGGGAGCACTCATTAAGTATGACATGCTAAAGAGTTGATGTTGGACAAGGAACACAACGTAATGGTTTATGTTTTACAACATCTCAGTTAAAGTATATTGTCATGGATCATTCAAACATGTTGAGCTTGCCTTTCCCCCTCATGCTAGCCAAAATTCCTTGCACCAAGTAGAGATACTACTTGTGCTTCCAAATATCCTTAAACCCAGTTTTTGCCATGAGAGTCCACTATACCTACCTATGGATTGAGTAAGATCCTTCAAGTAAGTTGTTATCGGTGCAAGAAATAAAAATTGCTCTCTAAATATGCATGACTTATTAGTGTGGAGAAAATAAGCTTTGTACGAACTTGTTATGGAAGCAGTAAAAGCGATGGACTGCATAATAAAGGTCCATATACAAGGGGCAATATAAAGTGACGTTCTTTCGCATTAAGATTTTGTGTATCCAACCCTAAAAGCGCATGACAAGCTCTGTTTCCCTCTGCGAAGGGCCTAACTTTTTCTTTATGTCTTTTACTTTATGCAAGAGTCAAGGTGATCTTCACCTTTCCCTTTTTCATTTTATCCTTTGGCAAGCACTTTGTGTTGGGGTGATCCTTATATATATATCCAATTGGATGTAAGTTAGCATGAACTATTATTGTTGACATCACCCAAAGGTGAATACGTTTGGAGGCAACATTATAAGCCCCAATCTTTCTCTGTGTCTGATTAAAACTTCACAACCACAAGTATTGCGCGAGTGTGAGCAATTGTAGAAGACTATATGATGGTTGAGTATGTGAAGTTTGCTAAATCAAAGCTCTGACATAGACCCTTCCTAAAAATAGGATGAATTGCAATTGTTTGATGACTAAGAATGAAGTTTGCTAGTTTTCAAGAATGTTTATGGTCTATGCTTTAACATGTGAATTGCTTGTTACTTGATTATGAAATTTTTTATGAGATGAACTACTGTTCTGACATATTATCATGCTAGAAAAGGTGATTGAAATTATCATTGATCAAACTTGTGCACCTTCTAGCATTCACACTTCATAAATTCTTTTATCATTTACCTACTCGAGGACGAGTAGGAATTAAGCTTGGGGATGCTCATACGTCTCCAATGTATCTATAATTTATGAACCATTCATGCTATATTACTATGTGTTTTGAATGATTATGGACTTTATTATACACTTTTATATTACTTTTGGAACTAACCTATTAACCGGAGGCCCAACCCATATTGCTGTTTTATTGCCTGTTTCAGTATTTCGAAGAAAAGGAATATCAAGCGGAGTCCAAATGGAATGAAACCTTCGGCAACGTGTTTTTTGGAAGATTATCATCCTGGAGGCTTGGAGATCAAGTCAGAAGATCCTCGAGGAGCCCAGAAAATAGCCCCCCCTACAGGGCGCGGCCCCTTGTCTCATGGACCCCTCGAGCACCTCCCGACCGACTTCTTTCGACTATATATGCCTACGTACCCTAAAACCATCAGAATTCAAGATAGATCGGGAGTTCCGCTGCCGCAAGCCTCTGTAGCCACCAAAAACCTCTCGGGAGTCCGTTCCGGCACCCTGCCGGAGGGGGTATCCATCACCGGTGGCCATCTTCATCATCCTGGCGCTATCCATGATGAGGAGGGAGTAGTTCACCCTCGGGGCTGAGGGTATGTACCCATAGCTATGTGTTTGATCTCTCTCTCTCGTGTTCTCTATATGGCAAGATCTTGATGTATCACGAGCTTTGCTATTATAGTTGGATCTTATGATGTTTCTCCCCCTCTACTCTCTTGTGATGAATTGAGTTTCCCTCTTGAAGTTATCTTATCGGATTGAGTCTTTTGTTTGAGAACACTTGATGTATGTCTTGCCGTGTTTATCTGTGGTGACAATGGGATATCACGTGCCACTTGATGTATGTTCTGGTGACCAACTTGCAGGTTCCGCCCATGAACCTATGCATAGGGGTTGGCACACGTTTTCTTGACTCTCCGGTAGAAACTTTGGGGCACTCTTTGAAGTACTTTGTGTTGGTTGGATGAATCTGAGATTGTGTGGTGCATATCGTATAATCATGCCCACGGATACTTTAGGTGACAATGGAGTATCTAGGTGACAATAGGGTTTTGGTTGATTTGTGTCTTAAGGTGTTATTCTAGTACGAACTCTTGAATAGATCGATCCGAAAGATTAACTTTGAGGTGGTTTCGTACCCTACCATAATCTCTACGTTTGTTCTCCGCTATTAGTGGCTTTGGAGTGACTCTTTGTTGCATGTTGAGGATTGTTATATGATCTATCTATGTTATTATTGTTGAGAGAACTTGCACTAGTGAAAGTATGAACCCTAGGCCTTGTTTCCTATCATTGCAATACCGTTTACGCTCACTTTTATCATTAGTTACCTTGCTGTTTTTATAATTTTAGATTACAAATACCTTTATCTACCATCCATATTGCACCTGTAGCACCATCTCTTCGCCGAACTAGTGCACCTATACAATTTACCATTGTTGGGTGTGTTGGGGACACAAGAGACTCTTTGTTATTTGGTTGCAGGGTTGCTTGAGAGAGACCATCTTCATCCTACGCCTCCTACGGATTGATAAACCTTAGGTCATCCACTTGAGGGAAATTTGCTACTGTCCTACAAACCTGTGCACTTGCAGGCCCAATAACGTCTACACGAAGAAGGTTGTGTAGTAGACATGAAAAATCTGCGTCCGGCACCTAGTCTAGTCTTTGACGTCTTCTCAATAGCGCGGAGCTAAGTGCTGCCACTTGGCGTGGGCGGGAGCCCCCGAGGCCCAAGGGTGGCACTCCGGAGACTCCGGGGCGTGTACAACCCCAACTCATTATTACGTGAGAGTGTCACGGGCGGCGAGCTTCACAGGCGCCGGGCAATCTTCACAGGCACCGAGCCTTTCTTGGGGCGGCGAGCTTCGCAAGCACCGGGCCTTCTTTATAGGCACTGGGCCCTTCTTCACAGGCATCGGGCCTTCTTTACAGGCATTGGGCCTTACTTCATAGGCACCGGGCCTTCCTTACAGACATTGGCCTTACTTCAAGGGTAGAACCTCCGGAGGTGCTGAATGTTCCACTCGTTCGGGATGGGCACCCCTTCCTGGGTCTCCAAGTGCACGGCACCGGGTCTGGAAACATGAACAACCTTGAACGGGCCCTCCCACATGGGCGAGAGCTTGTGCAGCCCTTCCTTGGAGAGCACCCGCCTGAGCACAAGGTCACCTACCTCAAGAGTCCTGGTGCGGATGTTGCGGCAGTGGTACCGCCGCAGCGCCTGCTGGTATCTTGCTGCTCATAGCGCGGCCTCCCGACGGTGTTCCTCCCCCACCACGAGGTCCATCCCATGCATGGCATCCTGCTGCGCTTCTTCACAGGCCAGGACCCACGCAGAGCGACGCCTGACCTCGTGAGGGAGGACCGCCTCTGCTCCGTAGACGAGGAAGAACGGGGTCTTGCCAGTCGACTTGGTTGCGGTAGTGCGGATGGACCACATCACCGACTGGAGCTCATCATACCAGCCCCTGCCGCAGGCCTCCAGCTTCTTCTTGAAGGTCCTGGTTTTGAGGCCTTTCAGGACCTCTGCGTTGGTGCGCTCATTGATAACCCACAAGTGTAGGGGATCGCAACAGCTTTCGAGGGTAAAGTATTCAACCCAATTTATTGATTCGACACAAGGGGAGCCAAAGAATATTCTTGAGTATTAGTAGTTGAGTTGTCAATTCAACCACACCTGGATAACTTAGTATCTGCAGCAAAGTATTTAGTAGCAAAAGTGGTATGATAATAAAGGTAACAGTGGAAAAAGTAAAGATAATAGTTTTTGGGTTTTTGTAGTAGTTGTAACAGTAGCAACGGAAAAGTAAATAAGCGAAGAACAATATGTGAAAAGCTCGTAGGCAATGGATCAGTGATGGATAACTATGCCGGATGCGATTCCTCATGTAATAGCTATAACATAGGGTGACACAGAACTAGCTCTAGTTCATTAATGTAATGTAGGCATGTATTCCGTAAATAGTCATACGTGCTTATGGAAAAGAACTTGCATGACATCTTTTGTCCTACCCTCCTGTGGCAGCGGGGTCCTAGCGGAAACTAAGGGATATTAAGGCCTCCTTTTAATATAGAACCGGAATAAAGCATTAGCACATAGTGAATACATGAACTCCTCAAACTACGGTCATCACCGAGAAGTATCCCGATTATTGTCACTTCGGGGTTGTCGGATCATAACACATGATAGGTGACTATAGACTTGCAAGATAGGATCAAGAACACACATATATTCATGAAAACATAATAGGTTCAGATCTGAAATCATGGCACTCGGGCCCTAGTGATAAGCATTAAGCATAGCAAAGTCATAGAAACATCAATCTCAGAACATAGTGGATACTAGGGATCAAACCCTAACAAAACTAACTTGATTACATGGTAAATCTCATCCAACCCATCACCGTCCAGCAAGCCTACAATGGAATTACTCACGCACGGCGGTGAGCATCATGAAATTGGTGATGGAGGATGGTTGATGATGACGACGGCAACGAATCCCCCTCTCCGGAGCCCCGAACGGACTCCAGATCAGCCCTCCCGAGAGAGATTAGGGCTTGGCAGCAGCTCCGTGTCGTAAAACGCGGTGAAACTTTCTCTCTGATTTTTTTCTCCCCGAACGTGAATATATGGAGTTGGAGTTGAGGTCGGTGGAGGTCCAGGGGGCCCACGAGATAGGGGGCGCGCCCAAGGGGAGGGGGCGCGCCCCCCTGTCTCGTGGACAGGGTGTGGGCCCCCTGGTCTTGATTCTTTCACCAGTGTTTTTTATATTTTCTGAAAAGTGCCTCCGTGGATTTTCAGGACATTCCGAGAACTTTTCTTTTCTACACATAAAACAACATCATGGCAGTTCTGCTGAAAACAACGTCAGTCCGGGTTAGTTTCATTCAAATCATGCAAATTAGAGTCCAAAACAAGGGCAAAAGTGTTTGGAAAAGTAGATACGTTGGAGACGTATCACTCATCATGGCCGTTGCTCCGAGGGTGTGCCACTGAAGGGTAGCATATCTGCGTTCCAAGGTTAGCACAATATGATTCGAAGAGATTGCTGGTGAACTGCAAACCATTGTCGGTGATGATGCGATTAGGTACCCCGAATCGGCTCACGAGGCCCTTGATGAACTTGACTGCAGAACCAGCTGGGATGGTGCGGACGGCTTCTACCTCCGCCCACTTGGTGAGCTTGTCGATGGCGACATAGAGGTAGCGGTAGCCCCCAGCCGCTCGAGGAAACGGGCCCAGGATATCCAGCCCCCAGACCGCGAACGGCCACGAGAGTGGGATGGTCTGTAGGCCCTGAGCTGGCTGATGAATCTGCTTGGCGTGGAATTGGCAGGCTTCGCAAGCCTTCACCAGTTCGATTGTGTCGTTGAGTGCCATAGGCCAGTAAAACCCGCTGTGAAACACCTTGCCGACGAGGGTCCGTGAGGACGAGTGGTGTACACAATCTCCACCGTGTATGTCAGCCAGTAACTCCTTCCCCTGTTCCCTGGAAATGCAGCGCAGGGAAACATCGTTTGGACGCTTTCGGTAGAGCTCTCCGTCTTGGATGCAGTAGGCCACGGCCTGCCGGGCCACGTGTTCTGCGTCCTCCTCTTTCTCTGGTAAAGTCCCTTGCATCAGGTAATCCTTGAACTTCGCAATCCAGCATCCCTCCTGAGGCTCCAGCGCCAGGAGCAAGCGTGCTCCCGAGGTCGGGCCACAGGTCGGGGCTCCTGATGCAGGTGGTTGAGGGAGCTCCTCGCGGGGTTGCACTATGCTTGATAGTGACGGTGCAACTGAAGGCTTGAAGAGCCGTTCCTCGAAAATGCCAGGTTCCTGAGGCAGCCGCCTGGACGCCCTCCTGGCGATGTCATCAGCCTCTTGGTTGGTGCCTCGGGGCACATGCTGCAACTCCAGCCCCCAAAACTGCTTTTCCATTTTGTGTACCTCTACAAGATACGCCTCCATGTGCTCGTCCTTAGCATCGTACACTTTGTTGGAGAAGTTGACGAGGAGCTGTGAGTCACCCTTGATGAGAGGCGCTTCACCCCCAGAGCGGCTGCGGCCTTTAAGCCTCCAATGAGGCCCTCGTATTCTGCTATGTTGTTGGAGACCTTCTCGCCGTGCTGGAAAAAAAGTTGTACAGCGTAATAGAGCTTGTCCTGAGTGGGGGATATAAGCACCGCACCGGCCCCCGCACCATGTCGTGAGAATGCCCCATCGAAGTACATGACCCAGCCGTCCGGTGCCTTGCTTCCTGGGGAGAGCGACCGGTCTTCACCTGCTTCAAGCCCTGGCGCTTCTGTCCATTCCACCACAAAATCTGCAAGTGCGGCTCCTTTGATGACTCTGGTCGTGCTGAATTCCAACTGAAATGCTTGCAGCTCGATGTTCCATTCAGCGACCCTTCCAGCTGAGTTGGGACTCCTGAGCACCCTCTCCAATGGGTAGGCCGAGACGACCTTGATGGGGTGGCCTTGGAAGTAATGTCGTAACGTACGCGAGGCCACCAATAGTGCGAGCAAGAGCTTCTGAGGCATGGGGTATCGTGCCCTTGCGTCCCACAACACAGTGCTGACGAAATACACGGGATGCTCGATGAGGGTGGGTGCGCCGACGGAGCTCGTGCGCTCCGGAGAGTTGAGCGCTTCCTGAGGCGCCGAAGCCCCTAGTCCCTGGCTACTTGGTGAGGCCCCTTCAGCCCCGAGGGCATCTTCCTATTGAGGCTGGTCTCCATCTGCCGAGGCCGTGGCTTTCGCGAGACCTTCCTGGTCTTGCGCTGCCGCGGCCGGGGCCGCGGCCGGTCGCGATGCAGCCTTGACCTGGCGCTCCTCCCGAACCGCCACCAGAGCAGCGCTGGCGGAGTAGGGTGTGGTGGCGAGGTAGAGCACCAGGGGCTCCTGAGGGCGTGGCGCCACCATCACCGGAGGGCTGGTCAGGTACTTCTTGAGATCTTGAAACACTTCATCAGCCTCCGGTGTCCACTCGAACGGTCCCTTCTTCTTCATCAGCTTGAAGAAGGGCAGGGCACGTTCCCCCAGCTTGGAGATGAAGCGCCCCAACGCAGTTACGCGTCTGGCGAGCTTCTGCATTTCCCTGAGGGTTTGTGGCGGACTCATGTCTTCGATTGCCTTGACCTTCTCTGGGTTGGTCTCGATCCCCCTGTGTGACACGAGGAAGCCCAGAAGCTTGCTAGAGGGAACACCAAATACACACTTCTCCGGGTTGAGCCACAGGTCCACTTCACGAAGGCCCGCGGAGGTTTCTTCCAGGTCCTGTATCAGGGTCTTCGCCTCCCGAGACTTCACCACAATGTCGTCGATGTAGGCCTCGGCGTTTCTCCCGAGCTGTGGGCCCAAGGAGATATGCATGTGTCGCTGAAAGGTTGCGCCCGCGTTGCGCAACCCAAACAGCATGCAGGTGTAACAATACACCCCGCACGGGGTCAGGAAGGCAGTCTTCTCCATGTCTTCTATCGCCATCTTGATTTGGTGATAACCCAAAAAGGCATCCAGGAAGCACAACAGATCGCACTCAGCGGTGGAGTCGAGGATTTGGTCGATGCAGGAGTGGGAATGGATCTCGAGGGCAGGCCTTATTGAGGTTGGTGAAGTCGACGCACATGCACTCCTTTCCTCCGTTCTTCGGCACAACAACAGGGTTTGCCAGCCACTCTGGGTAGCGAACCTCGCAAATGACACCCGCAGCTTCCAGCTTGCGGGTTTCCTGGATGATGAAGGCCTGCTATACGGTGGACTGTCGCCTTTCTTTCTGCTTCACGGGGCGCACATTGGGGCACACATTCAGGTGATGCTCGATCACCTGCCTTGGGACCCCCACGAGCTATGTGGGTTCCCACGCGAACACCTCCTTGTTCGCGCGCAGGAACATCACCAGAGCTTCTTCCTGTTCGGGGTTGAGATTGGCGCCTATGGTGAAGGTGGCACCGGAAGATCCATCCTCATCAACTGGTACCTACTTGGTCTCCGCCTTGTCTTGGGTAAACAACTGCATCTTCTTGGTTGGCGCAGCCCCCTTGGCCTTGGGGGTGTCGGTGCCGGTGGCTGCGCCGCTGCGGCTGTCTTGAGAGCGAGCTTGAGCACCTGCAGAGCATCTTTTGTATCTCCAGCTATGGTGAGGACGCCGCTGCTCCCCGGCATCTTCATGAGGTTGTAGGCCGGGTGAGTCGCCGCCATGAATTGGGCCAAGGCAGGGTAGCCGAGCATGGCGTTGTATGGGAGGCCGATGTGGGCGATGTCGAAGTTGACAAGCTCCGTGCGGAAGTTGTCGTGGGTGCTGAAGGTTACCGGAAGGCAGATCTTCCCCAGGGAGCTGGAGGAACCAACTCCGACACCCGAGAAGGGCTTGCTGGGTTGGAGCCGTTCCAGCGGCACATGGAGGAGGCTGAAGGCCTCCACTGAGAGCACATTGAGGCCGGCACCACCGTTGATAAGGGTCCTGGTGACGGCCACCTGGCAGATGGTGGGCATGCAAAGCATCGGGAGAGCACCTGAGCAGGCTGTGTTGGCGGGGTGATCGTCGGAGCTGAAGGTCAGGTCGGCTTTGGGCGCCGCCCAATCCGGGGGAGCCCCAGCGCCGATCTGGCGGACGAATGGCTTGACATGGCGGCCCGAGGGTGGCGCCTGCGAGCCGCCCAGGAGAGCTGCGATGACCGGGGGCACCGGTGCAGCATGATGGGCAAGGAAGAGGTCGCGCAGCTCCTCCCAGGAGGCCACAGAACCCGTTGGCAGGTGGAGTAGCCACATACGCGGAACGCCGGTGAGAGACATGGGAAACCAGTTAGCCATGACCCTGTCGTCGCCCCTGGCCTTGAGGACGGCCTCCTCGTATGCCAGTAGGAAAGCCAGTGGATCTGCCGCGCCGTCGTAGTGCGGCGACATCTCTGGCTTGAACTTGTTCAGCCACTGCACCTGTCGCAAGGCGAGGGCTAAGGCTCGGAGCCCCCTGGCCCCGGTGTTGACGTTGGCAGCCGGAGCGGGCGGCGCGTTGTCCGCCATGAGGGCGAAGCACGATATTGATGGAGAGCGGGTCGACGGAAGGGAGAGCTCCGGCGCACCCCTACCTCACGCACCAAATGGCGGATATCGGGTTCCGGCAAAACCCTTAAGGTTCGAACTCTGGGGTGTGTGCGAAGATCTTCCCCCTACCGATCCACGTCCCAATGCCTCGCCGTGAATCTAAGCTACACGATGAACAACACAAGGGACACAAGGTTTATACTAGTTCGGGCCACCGTTGTGGTGTAATACCCTACTCTAGTGTGTGGTGTGGTGGATTGCCTCTGGGGCTGATGATGAATAGTACAGAGAAGGAACAGCCTCGCGAGAGGTGTTCTTGAGCTGGTGCGGTGTTCTACTTGGGATGGATCTTCCTGTCTCTAGGTGAGATGATCCCTACTGTGGTGGCTAGCTCTATATATAGAGGCCCTGGTCCTCTTCCCAAATATTGAGCGGGAAGGGAGCCAACAACGGCCATTTTGAAGGGGAACATCTAGTGCAAGCTATCCTGACTAAAGTTGGTCTTCGACTGCCAAAGGCACTGGCGATGACACCGTCTTGGGCTCCACGGTGACCTCCGTCCTGCCGCTCTGCTGGTCTTGGTCTCATTGCACCGATATGGTAACCTTTGCTTGATGCCTCGGTACTCCGCGCCTGCGCTTGCCCCCTTTGCACCAAAGAGGAAATGAGGGCATTGCGCTGGCTAGCGCCCGCCTGGTCTTGATCGTCATGGCTTGCGTCATGAGCATCTCGCGAGGTACCCCTACCTTGATCTCTCCGCCTTCTCGCGAGCCTTCCTGGTGAGGCCGCCCCTGAGGAAGCCTTTCGTCGTCCGCCCCGCGAGGCTTGGCCCCTCGCGAGGGTCTTGAGCTTGGGTTGATGAAGATGGGCCATACTAGGCCACTGCTCGAGCCGCGCCGTAGGCTGCAGGCAGGCAAGTCTAGGGACCTCCGTTCCCAGAACGCCGACAGGTAAGGAGTATCCGGTTCAGCGACCGGTTTATTACATTAGCGAGGTGCTTATCGAATCAAAGCAGAGATACCCACATTGGCAAAAGCTGGTGTATGGAGTTTTTATGGCAAGCCGGAAGCTTAAGCAATACTTTCAGGGCCATCCCATTACTGTGGTCAGTTCCACTCCATTGGGAGATATCATTCAGAACAGGGAGGCGACTGGTCGGGTTGCTAAGTGGGATATTGAGCTTGGACCTCACGGGTTAAAATATATGCCTCGCACTGCTATCAAGTCCCAAGCGCTAGTGGATTTCATCAATGACTGGACTGAGTTACAGGCACCGGAGGATAAACCGGATAACACATACTGGACTATTCACTTTGATGGATCGAGACAGTTGGAGGGCTCGGGGGATGGAGTGGTTATTACTTCCCCTCGAGGTGACAATTTTTGTCATGTTCTCCGCTTAATGTTTCCCTGTACTAACAATGCAGCTGAGTATGAGGCCTTGCTCCATGGTCTTCGGATGGCTAAGGAGATGAACTTAATCCGGGTATGTTGCTTTGGCGACTCCGATTTAGTGGCTCAACAAGTGTCTGGTACGTGGGACTCTAAGGATCCACTCATGGCGGCTTATCGGCGTGAGGTGGATATCATTGCCGGTCACTTCAAGGGTTACCAGGTTGAGCACATTGATCGGCACAAGAATGAAGCGGCGGACGCTTTATGCCGGCTCGGATCCCAGCGTATACTGGTGCCACCCAATGTTTTTCTTGACGTTCTGCATGATCCGTCGGTCAAGATACCAACGGAGGAGGATCTGGCTGTTCCTAACCTGGAGGCTCAGTTGGTGGCGGTTCTTCATGCTATCCCTGATTGAACAGTGCTATACCTGGCGTATATGACTCGGGGTGAGTTACCCGAGGACGAAGTTCTGGCTAGATAGATAATCCGGTGGTCCAATTCCATGACTATTGTCAATGGTGAGTTACATCATTGCAGTGTCTCAGGGGCGTTTCAGCATTGCGTTTCTCCTATAGAAGGCTATGATATCTTGCGTGAAATCCACGAAGGAGATTGCGGTCATCATGCCGGTTCAAAATCCTTGGTGGCTAAGGCTTTCCAACACGGTTTTTACTGGTTAACAGCTCATGCTGATGCGGAGGATCTGATCAGGAAGTGTGATGGCTGTCAGAAGTTTTCACGCCGAGCTCATGTTCCAACTCATGAATTAAGGATGATTCCAATTACCTGGCCGTTTGCAACTTGGGGGCTGGATTTGGTTGGGCCTTTTAAGAGGTCCAAGGATAAGAAGACCCACCTTCTAGTGGCGGTTGACAAATTCACCAAGTGGGTGGAGGCAGAGCTAGTAAGCAAGTGTGATGCGGCCACAGCGGTTCAATTCATGAAAAAGGTGATTTTCCGCTTTGGTTTTCCACACAGCATTATAACAGATAATGGCACGAATCTCTCCAAGGGTGCTATGGAAGAGTTCTATCAACGTGAGCACATCCGGCTTGATGTGTCCTCAGTGGCTCAACCCCAGTCTAATGGTCAAGCGGAGAGAGCTAATCAAGAAATCCTGAAGGGTATCAAGCCCCGACTTATGGTCCCTTTGCAGAGGACACCGGGTTGTTGGGTGGAAGAGTTGCCTTCCGTATTATGGAGCATTAATACCACCCCCAATAGATCTACGGGTTATACACCCTTCTTCATGGTTTATGGAGCAGAAGCAGTTCTCCCAAGTGATATTTGCCATGACTCGCCCCGAGTGGCAGCTTATGTTGATGCGGACAATGAAAGAGCACGCCAAGATGCATTGGACCTGTTAGATGAAACACGGGATATTGTGGCAGCTCATTTGGCAATTTATCAGCAAGACCTGCGGCGTTATCACAGCCGCCGGGTTAAAATTAGAGCTTTTTAGGAAGGTGACTTAGTGCTCCGGCTTATCCAAGATCAAACTGACATGCACAAGTTATCCCCACCTTGGGAAGGGCCCTTTGTGGTCAGCAAGAATCTGAACAACGGGTCATACTACCTTATCGATGTTCGAGAGCACAAAGACTCACGCAAGTCGGAGGAGGACATCCGCCGGCCGTGGAATATTGCTCATCTTCGACCTTACTATACCTGAGCCATAGGATCCTATCATGTATATATTTTTTAACAATGTACATGTTATGATCTATAAATAAACTAGCATCCTTGCTAAAGCGGGGCCTCTGCCGTTCGTCTTATATATCTTTTTTGGGTACATGGGGGCTTCTGCTTGTAAAGCAGAGTTCTGATTGTCCATTGACCCGGCTTATAAAGCTACAAAAAAAGAGCATAGCTCAAATATAAGCTTGGGGGCTTAATACCTAGTATCATACGGAGCCAAAGAGAGTTTTATTGCAAAGCATAACGCAAACATAGGCGCTTACTGAGCACAGATCAAAATATTGCCTCGGGGATCTTTGCTTCTACAAGAACAAAGAATCCACACCTTGCAATAGGCTATAAAAGCCAGGCTTGGAAGCCAGGTGTATTCACCTTAAACCCCGGGTTAACCTACCTTCATCAAGTAAGTCACTCCACCCAGGTAATCCTGGTATGACCCACCGAACGTTGGTCAAGTCAATCTTATATAGACCCTAAACTTGTCAAAGTTAAAACGATGATTGGTTAATGTGAGGTCCATCTTAAAAGGCTTTGCCAAATGGTTTAACTCAGTGGCCTGGCAGCCCATGAAAAGCTACATATTTTATTTGAAAATATTTCTTTTTTGATGTTTATTTCAATGAGGTTTATATTCAATCTGGTACTTGCTAACCCGGACTATTTTTTAAAGTTGCCAAGTGCAAACTTATATGATGACTGGTGTCAATTGACCCGGCTTGGCTTTCAACTATAAGTTGTGAGTACATTATCAATTTTAATCCAGTATTTGTTAAACCGGTCTAGCTTTGACTATAAGTCACCAGCATGATCATCCGGTGTTTATTGTAACCCGGCATGGCTTCATCATAAACCAGCACAGCATGGTGGGAGTTATCACCCTTACTACAATAAAGTTGATATAATCAACAAATGTGATTCCAGGTCACAGGTATGGTATAATTCATATTTTATTATTTTATATTACTACAGCCTTGGTTATAAACCCAGGCTTTATATTGGGTATCATAACCCGTCTGGCAATAAACCGCCAGGGCAATTTTAAGTTTATCATATCAAGAAACAGGATTGCATAAAACCGTTCAGGAGCATAAGTCGATATAGCACTATCAAAACGGATTAACAGTATCAAGCAAAGTGGCTATGCACGATGGCATAGCAGACCAAGTGTTTAAAACTAGCCTATTACAAGGCAGCAGACACCCAAAAGAATAATTGTTTATCCCTAATATCTCGGCATAAAAAATTAAACTGGCCTTCGGATTATGATTCTTCCTCAGGTTGATGTGAAGGTTGTGGATCATCCTGCGCTGGTTCACCCTCTGCCTCCCCACCGAGTGGCTGGAAGTCAATGGTTGCCCAGTCAATCCCAGATAAAGCTCGGAAGATAGCTTCATCGCTTATAAGATCGGATGGTTAAACATCAGGGGCATAAGTATGCTTACGGATTGGCGGGATAAGTTTTTGCGCTTCATAAACCGACACATCAATCCGTTTGTTGTCTGCATCATAAATCGACCGGTGGAAAGACAAATCAGTCTCCTCAGCCAGCTTACTCGCAAGTGGACGCATTTCCTTTGTCAAAGCCCTGAGGGCGTCATTGTCAAAGGCTGGCCCATCTTCTTTTTGGTTGGGATAGCCATTTCCAATATCCTCCGGATCATGATCAGCTATCCAGGCCTTGGCCCGAGTCAATGTAGATAGAGCACCGGCTCTTGCAGCTAATCTCTTTACCTCTTCGAGTTGGGCAGGCGTCATGGATAACTTTGCCAAAGTGTCTTTGATCAAAGTTGGGGGCGGTTTATTATATGAAGCTGTGCAGATGACCCGTTGTGCGTCGGTATGTAATTGCTCTATCAGTGTATAGGCAGCCTTTAGTTTTTTGCGCATGTCTGAACCAAGATGAGCAACACGGCTACCTGCAATGGTTACAAGATTGTTGGTAAACAGGCATATTTTAAGGATGTCTAAGTACAACCCAGGAAGAAGGTACTTACAAAAAACAGTAGAGGTCATAGCATTGATTTGCCGCTTTAAGCTAGTTAGTTCTTCTGTCACCGGTTTAAGGGCTGCTTCAGCATCCTCCGCCCGCTTTAGCAAAGTTGCTTTTTCAGCCTCCCAATCTGCTCGTTCGCCTTTGAAGCCATCCTTAAATTGTTCCATGGATGTTAAAGCGCCCTTCAGCTCTTCTTTGGCCTTTGAAGTTTCGGCTTGCTGGGACTTGATGTTTTCTTGGAGGTCGGCGATTTGAGAATCTTTTTTGGTCAAGTCAGCCTGCAAGAGACACTTAATAAGTTGGTAATACTTTATTTGAAAGTCCCAAGCACATAACAAGTTATACACTTGGCACTTGGGGGCTAATGCGGATTGCTTTTTCTCAACTGATATTTTAAGTCCCAAGCACATAACAAGTTATATACTTGGCACTTAGGGGCTAATGCATACCGGATCAATTCAAGGTTGTCGAGTTTTTATCAATAAACCGAATACTACATCACGGGAAAGGTGCCAGTTCATCCTAAAGGTATAAACCGGCCCTTGGGGGCTACACAAGCAAAATTCAATATCATTCTACTACAAGTCCCAGTTCACATTCACATTGATGAACCGGCCCTTGGGGGCTACTGGAGTTGATAATTGAAGCAGGCTCTAAGGAAAAAGAACTTGTGCAAAGGGATGGATATTTACCTCATATCGCTCTTTCATTAGACCAACTAAACCGGCTTCATAGTCGCGGCTTGTATACAAATGGTTTAAATATCCAGAGTGAATTTCCTGAGCATTGAGGTGAGCATAGCTTGATAAATCTATTTTCCACTTGCCCTTGTCCACAACAGAAAATTCTTCTTTGGCACTATGCTTTGATAAAGCGATAGGGTTGCCAGGAGCAGTATGGCCAAAGCCGGTAATCACAACATCATCTGTGGTTCCATCAACAGTCTTGTCTGGGCTTGGCGGTTTAGCAAATGTTCTTGCTGGGCTTGGTGGATCGATAGCTGGGATCAACGGATCAGCAGACGGGCTCGTTGGATTCATTTCTGCCGGTTCAACAAAAGTATCCTAACCCTGAAGTACCAGATCATCTAGAGTAATGTCAGCATTCTGATCAAGAGCCTCTGAGGTCTTCTCCAGTTCAATGGCCGGATTATCATTAGTTGGTGTAGTCAGCTTGGATTTGTTGCTAAGTCTGGCTTTGGCACTAAAAAGAACAAGCGCAGAGGTTAGTACAATAAACCATTGCAAGGCATAAGAAATTAAGTATAGTATGCTTACCCAGGAATGGTCTTGAGTGGAGGCATCTGTGTGGTTGATGACTCGCCGGAGGATGAATCGGAGGTTCCCTAATAATTCAAATTAGACGGATTAAGAGGATATTGGAAGTAACCTGCCTTGGGATAAAGTGTATTAGAAGAACAAGAGACCTCTTGACGGTGTTTGCGAACTGAAGAATATGGTAAACAGGAGGAGGTAACCACTTGACCACTGTGCCGGGTTGTGCGGCGAGCTTCATGCTATTTTATCTTCAAATAAAAGTGTGGATCCAAATAAGCAAGAGGGTGTGAATGTTTTACTTTCCAGACTGCTCGACGGAGTTTTGGTACTGGCACATGATTTGAGTCGGAGGATAGAACAATTACCTCTGCATCACCAGCGTGGCTAGCTTCCAGATCATCCTGATAATAATCATTGTCAATGAGGTGTATGAAAAATGAACCAAGAGAGTCAAGTTATACCTCTGATTCCGGGTCATCGAGCTCTTCACCATTGGGCAAGTTGGAGGTTTCGGTAGTTCTTTTCTTTGAGGGCTTCTTTGTAACCCTGGTCTTGCACGAGGTGCTCTTACCGCTTTATCTTGCGGCTTCGCCGGTTTATCTTGTGATTTTTTCTCCCAGAACGGATCGTCACCCTGCGCAGATGGACAATGAATCATAAAGGAATTTTTAACAGGGGACGGATTAAGACAAAAATGAGGCAATTCTTACAGCTGGCGGTTTATTGGAAGTACAAAAGGGACTAAGCCCTACTTTGCTGCATACCGCCACCGGTTCATCAAGCATCTTCTTGACAGATTCAGTGACCTCGTGTAGGACCTTGAGAAGAGGTGTCTAGAGGGGGGTGATTAGACACTAAGTACCAAAGTTGCAGTTTTTAAGTTTCCTTAAGTTTAAGTGGAGATTAGGTACAAGTTTAACATTCAAAATACATATCAAGCAAGCATGCAAAGAGTATATGAGCAGTGGAAATTAAAGCATGCAACTTGCAAGAATGTAAAGGGAAGGGTTTGGAGGATTCAAACGCAATTGGAGACACGGATGTTTTTGGCGTGGTTCCGATAGGTGGTGCTATCGTACATCCACGTCAATGGAGACTTCAACCCACAAAGGGTAACGGTTGCGCGAGTCCACGAAGGGCTCCACCCACGAAGGGTCCACGAAGAAGCAACCTTGTCTATCCCACCATGGCCGTCACCCACGAAGGACTTGCCTCACTAGTGGTAGATCTTCACGAAGTAGGCGATCTCCTTGCCCTTACAAACTCCTTGGTTCAACTCCACAATCTTGTCGGAGGCTCCCAAGTGACACCTAGCCAATCTAGGAGACACCACTCTCCAAGATGTAACAAATGGTGCATTGATGATGAACTCCTTGCTCTTGTGCTTCAAATGATAGTCTCCCCAACACTCAACTCTCTCTCATAGGTTTTGGATCTGGTGGAAAGAAGATTTGAGTGGAAAGCAACTTGGGGAAGGCTAGAGATCAAGATTCATATGGTAGGAATGGAATATCTTGACCTCAACACATGACTAGGTAGTTCTCTCTCAGAAAATGTATGCTGGAAGTGTAGGTTTGTTCTGATGGCTCTCTCCACGAATGAAGAGGAGGTGGAGGGGTATATATAGCCTCCACACAAAATCTAACCATTACACACAATCTACCAAACTCGGTGGGACCGAATCGTTAAACTCGTTCAGACTGATTTACCAAATAATGTGACCGTTAGGGTTTTCGGTGGGACCGAAATACAACTCGGTAAGACTGATATGGTTAGGGTTAGGGCATAACGTAATCTCGGTAGGACCGATTACACAAACTCGGTGAGACCGATTTTGGTAATAAGCTTTCCAGAGAGTTGGTCAGGCAAACTCGGTTTGACCGATTACACAAACTCGGTGAGACCGATTTTGGTAATGAGTTAACCAGGAAGTTTGCATTGTAATCTCGGTAGTACCGATTGCTCAAACTCGATGAGACCGATTTTGGTAATGGACATACACAGAGAGATTACAATCCCATCTCGGTGAGACCGAGATCCCTATCGGTAAGACCGATTTGCTTAGGTTTTGTGGCAGTGGCTATGACTTTTGGAATCGGTGGCGCCGGATAGGAAGAATCTGTGTGACCGATTTTGGCTTTAGGTTTAGGCCATTTGTGGAAGTGGGAAAGTAGCTGAGGGTTTTGGAGCATATCACCAAGCACATGAAGCAAGAGACTCATTAAGCAACACCTCATCCCTCCTTGATAGTATTGGCTTTTCCTATAGACTCAATGTGATCTTGGATCACTAAAATATAAAATGAAGAGTCTTGAGCTTGGAGCTTGAGCCAATCCTTTGTCCTTAGCATCTTGAAGGAGTTCCCACATCCTTTAGTCCATGCCACTCCATTGTTGAACTTATCTGAAACATACTAAATAAAAGTGTTAGTCCAACAAGGGATATGTTGACATTAATTACGAAAACCACCTAGGGAGCACTTGTGCTTTCAATCTCCCCCTTTTTGGTAATTGATGACAACATACATCAAAGCTTTAGATAAAGATATAAAGAGTAGCAAGTAAAGCTTTGGAAAGACATGTAACAAACATAGGCTCCCCCTACATGTATGCAATCATGTGAATATGGAATATAGAAGCATGTGAGAGCATAACCATGATAGAGCAGGCAATGTGTTACATGTATCTTGGCCATATGCATCCGAGCAAAGAATATTAAAGAGAATACCTTCATGCTCATGAGTCCTTCTTGCAAACAATATGTACATCAGCAAGAATTCCTCATACACATCATTTTGATGCATATACTTACCTTGTAGTCTTGAGTTGGCTTGGGATGGGATGAACCTGCGTAAACAAGGTTAGATAACACAGATACATCTACTAGCCAGAGCAAACAGAACAGACCACAAGAATACCAAGACTGGGATGACATGTAGAGAGTGAGTACTAAGTACCACATTGGATTAGACATGTCCCCAAGAGTAAAGATATGCAATGAATTTAAATGATTTCTTTCCCTTAGATGTCTTGCTCCCCCTGAATCTAGCATGGGATACTGAGAGAAGATAGGGAATAGAAAATCAGAGCCAAAAAAATAGAGCTGAAAGATATGAATGATGATCAGAGCTAATGTATGCTAATGCAAATAAGCACAACAGATCATATGAACATGTCTCTCCCCTCAAGAAGACATGTGAGCATCTCTCCTCTTGAACACCAAGCATCTGGGATCCTTGAGAAATACTTTCTACTTAAGTATTCTCTCCCCCTGGAGATCTCTCTCTCCCCTTGAAGATCTCTCTCCCCCTTAAGGATCTCTCTCCCCCTTAAGGATCTCTTTCTAAATGATAAGCTTTCATGTTCTCTCTCTCCCCCTTTGACATCAATTTCCAAGAAGGGTCTTCTGGAATCTGTCTAATGGGTTTGGTCCTTGAGACACAGCACAAAGCAATGATAAAAATGTGATGCTTGTAGAGGACATGATTCATTGAGTGGAGCTGGATCAAAAGAAACATAGAATATGTGGCAAACTGCTTTTTCTGATGTGAAATCGGTGGCACCGAGTGGTATGCTTCGGTTGTACCGAAAGGATTCGGTTGGGCTGAAAATAACAAATCGGTGAAACCGAGTTCATCTCAGAGAAAACACTTGTCACCTCAGCTCACTAGACTAGTAAGATCTCACAAAGATTTGCAAGGAATTTACTGAAAGATGTGCAATGAATGTGATGCAGAAAATGCAGAGCAAACAGAAAGAAATCTAGATGAAGTTGTTTTTTTGAGAAAGAGGAAACAAATATGCATGTGACAAATGCAAAAACACAGAAAAGAACACAAGAGAACTTCATCTAGAGATGGTCGGCGACAAAGTCACCTATGTTAGAGTATATAGACTTAGGAGTCAAGTGAGATCACTTGATCATAGGTCATACTCATTGTTTAAGCTCAAAATGGGGTTGCCATTTTTCGTTTAAGCATCTTGATGTATTCACATCTTGTCGAGTTGCTCTAGCTCATGACTTGGAGTAAAGCTTCTCTAAGATGGAATAACATACCTTGGTTGGTGGTGTTGTCCATGTAGTTGAACTTGTGTGGGTTGCTCAAGGTTGATGTACCTCATCAAGAATTTGGAGCACCACTTGGAAATTGAGTCCATCTACCTACATGGGTTAGTTCTTGCAAGGAAGAGCACTTGTGTATCCAAAAATGACAATCATGAAGCTTAACATAGAATTTGTCAAAGGATATGTTTGAGTGGTTTCGTGCTTCCTTGTCTTTATCCACCATAGTGTAGAGACTTGGTGATGTAGAGATTGCTCAAGATGTGAGTAGATTAAAATCTCATGGAATTTGATTCCACCAAGTACCTACATGGGTTAGATAACATGCAAGATATAAATATATCCAAGACATAAGATTTTCATCATAAGAGAAATATCAAGGATTAGTCATAAGCTCATGTCTTGCATGTATCCAATGGAGTTTCTACTCCAAGTTTGAAGCATCAATGATGTTCAATTCTCCTCTTAACCTGCAAAACACTTTCTCATCAAGAGGTTTAGTGAATATATCCGCTAAGTGCTTTTCGGTGCGAACATGCTTAAGATCAATGTCACCCTTAGCAACATGATCTCGAATGAAATGATGACGAACTTCAATATGCTTAGTTCGAGAATGTTGCACAGGATTATGACAATTTTTGATAGCACTTTCATTGTCACAAAGCAATGGAACATGTCTCACATATATCCCATAATCTTTAAGAGTTTGGGTCTTCAAAGTAATTGAGCACAACATGAACCAGCGGCAATATATTCAGCTTCGGCGGTGGATAAGGATACCGAGTTTTGTTTCTTGGAGGACCAAGACACAAGAGATCTACTAAGAAATTGACAAGTACCCGAAGTGGACTTTCTATCAACCTTGTCTCTGGCATAGTCCGAATCGGAATAGCCAACAAGATCGAAAGAGGCCCTCTTAGGATACCAAATGCCAAAGTTTGGTGTGGATTAAGTATCTCACTATCCTTTTCACGGCCTTAAGATGACATTCTTTAGGAGCAGCTTGATATCGTGCACACATGCACACACTTAGCATGATATCGGGACGTGAAGCACATAGATATAATAATGAACCAATCATAGAGCGATAAACCTTTTGATCAACCGGTTCACTATCTTTGGTCAAATCAAGATGTACACTAGTAGGCATGGGTGTAGACATACCTTTGCATTCTTGCATATTGAACTTCTTGAATAAGTCCTTGGTGTACTTCATTTGAGAAACAAAGGTACCTTCCTTAGTTTGCTTGATTTGCAACCCAAGAAAGAATTTGAGCTTACTCATCATAGACATCTCAAACTTCTCCGACATTAGCTTCCCAAACTTTTCACTAAAATGAGGGTTAGTTGAACCAAATATAATATCATCAACATAGATTTGGCACACAAATAGTTCTCCATTAAACCTTTTAGTAAAGAGAGTCGAATCAATTTTCCCAATCTCAAAGCCTTTTTCAATAAGGAACTTGGTCAAGCATTTATACCATGCTCTAGGAGCTTGTTTAAGACCATAAAGAGCTTTGTGAAGTTTGTAAACATGATTGGGTTTCTTAGGATTGACAAAGCCGGGAGGTTGCTTAACATAAACTTCCTCCTCTATTTCACCATTTAGAAAAGCACTTTTAATGTCCATTTGGTACAAGGTGATATCATGATGATTAGCATAGGGAAGTAAGATGCGAATGGACTCAAGTCTAGCAACGGGAGCATAAGTCTCACCATAGTCCATACCTTCGACTTGTGTGTAGCCTTGGGCGACGAGACGTGCTTTGTTGCGAACTACTTGTCCATCTTCATCTTGCTTGTTGCGAAACACCCATTTGGTACCAATGACGTTGTGGTTGTTGTCGGGCTTCTCAACCAATGTCCAAACTTGGTTCCTCTCAAAGTTGTGTAGCTCTTCATGCATGGCATTTATCCAATCCGGATCTTCCAATGCTTCTTCAACCTTCATAGGTTCAATGCTAGAGATGAAAGAATAGTTTTCACAAAAGTTAGCTAAATGAGTTTTAGAGAGACTGATTCTCCCGGTTCGAATGTCATTGTAGATTTGCTCGACGGGATGATCTTTAGCAATTCTTGCTCGAACTCGTGAAAGCTTTTGCTTGGGTCTTCGTTGAACATCTTCTTCATCTTGTTCTTCTTCTTGGCCTTCTTCATTGTTGGCGTTGTCGTTCTCTTGTCGTGCTGGAGAAGGAGGTTGTTGACATTCATCTTGATGCACTTCCTCGTTTTCTTCATCTTGGTGTGTCCCACTTGTGGATGCTTCCGTGTCAACTCTTGGTTCACCTCGTTGTGAAGTAGAAGCTTCCACTTGGACGGACGAGGTACTCTCCTTCACCTCCGTTGGACGAACCTTGCCAATAGCCAAGTCTTGAATTGCTTCCGAAGGATCTTTGTCTCCTACATCAATTGGCAATTGCTCTACTTGCGAGCCGTTAGATTCATCAAACTTCACATCTACCGTCTCTTCAACCTTTCGGGTGAAATTGTTGTAGACACGATAAGTGTGAGAGTTTGAGCCATAACCTAGTAGGAAACCTTCATGAGATTTAGGAGCAAATTTAGAGCGACGATGCTTATCAAGAATGTAGCACTTTGAGCCGAATACTCGAAAGTATCCAACTTGGGGTTTGTTACCAGTGAGGAGCTCGTATGCCATCTTGCCGAGTAGCTTGTGAAGATACAAGCGATTTGTCGCATGACAAGCTGTCTCAACCGCTTCTGCCCAAAAGTGCTTTGGCGTCTTGTACGCATCAAGCATCGTTCTCGCCATTTCAATGAGCGTCCGGTTCTTCCTCTCAACAACTCCATTTTGTTGAGGTGTGTACATAGCTGAGAACTCGTGTGAAATCCCTTCTTCATCAAGAAAGGTGTCCACATTTGCATTCTTGAACTCCGTTCCGTTGTCGCTGTGAACCTTCTTGATCTTCACTTCAAATTGATTTTGGGCCTTCCTAGCGAAGTTTTTGAAGATCTTTTGGACCTGCAATTTATCATCGAGAAAGAACACCCACGTAAATCTTGAAAAATCATCAACTATAACTAGACCAAAAGAATTTCCACCGAGACTCTTGTAAGAGTTGGGACCAAAGAGATCCATGTGAAGTAGCTCGAGTGGCCTCCTTGTGGTCATGATGTTCTTCACGGGATGCCTTCCTCCAACCTGTTTACCTGCCTGACAAGAACTGCAAAGTCTATCCTTATCAAATATGACATCATTAACTCCAAGGATATGATTTCCTTTAATAAGCTTGTCAAGGTTTCGCATACCAACATGACCTAGTCGTCTATGCCATAACCAACCTTTTGAGGATTTAGCAATGAAGCAAGTTTTAGGTTGAGCCTTTTTAGTGAAATCAACAATGTATAGATCACCTCTACGCACACCGGTAAAGACCATTTTATGATTGTCTCGACGAAACACTTGGCAATCTACTTCAGTAAATAGAACATTGAAATCGAAATCAGCAAGTCTAGATAGTGAAAGTAAGTTGTATCCAAGAGATTCAACGAGCATAACATTTTGTATGGAGCTATCATGTGATATGGCCACCTTACCGAGGCCAACCACCTTACCCTTTGAGTTGTCACCGAAAGTGACATACTTTCGAGGACTATCATTATCAGCAAGCTCACGAAACATGTCTTTATCTCCAGTCATGTGATCGGTACATCCACTATCAAGAACCCATTCCTTTCCTCCTAACATATATCCCCAAAGATTTGCCATAAGACAAAATGTCTCATTGCATCATCAAGATCGAGGTCACTATCATCATCCTCATCATAGTATCCATGTTCAACATCGTCATGTGGTGGATAAAATCCTAGAGAGGGTGATTCATTAGAATGAGTTTGACAATGATCTTGCTTATGAATTTTTATAGCTTCAGAAATAATATCACTAATAATCCCAACATTTCCTTTGGCACGCATAAGGTTTGTAAGCTCAAATAGACGATCACCAAACATAGGATCACTAGAATTCATTTTACTCAAGGCAATAGACTTTCGAAGAATTTCATCAAGATTTTTTAAGGAATAATCTGGAAATCGTTCCTCAAGAAATTTCCATATAGTGTAGGCACTCTTGAAAGTAGGCAAGCATCCAATCAAGTTTCTAGGCAATCCTCTAATGATAAGTTCGGCAGTTCTAAGATTCCTAATCATGTCAATTGACTCATCATGGTAGGATGCATAGGATCAACATAAGGTGCACAAGGGCTAGCAATGTACTTGTTCAAATGATATTGATTGAAAATAACAAGCATCTCATTTTTCCACTCATGAAAATACTCTCCATCAAGAATAGGCACTCTATGTCTAAGACTCCCAATAGTAGACTCATCCATCTTCCTCCAATGGTGATTAAACCAAAGCAATGGAGACCAATGCTCTGATACCACTTGTAGGACCTTGAGAAGAGGTGTCTAGAGGGGGGGTGATTAGACACTAAGTACCAAAGTTGCAGTTTTTAAGTTTCCTTAAGTTTAAGTGGAGATTAGATACAAGTTTAACATTCACAATACATATCAAGCAAGCATGCAAATAGTATATGAGCAGCGGAAAGTAAAGCATGCACCTTGCAAGAATGTAAAGGGAAGGGTTTGGAGGATTCAAACGCAATTGGAGACACGGATGTTTTTGGCGTGGTTCCGATAGGTGGTGCTATCGTACATCCACGTTGATGGAGACTTCAACCCACGAAGGGTAACGGTTGCGCGAGTCCACGGAGGGCTCCACCCACGAAGGGTCCACGAAGAAGCAACCTTGTCTATCCCACCATGGCCGTCGCCCACGAAGGACTTGCCTCACTAGCGGTAGATCTTCACGAAGTAGGCGATCTCCTTGCCCTTACAAACTCCTTGGTTCAAGTCCACAATCTTGTCGGAGGTTCCCAAGTGACACCTAGCCAATCTAGGAGACACCACTCTCCAAGAAGTAACAAATGGTGCATTGATGATGAACTCCTTGCTCTTGTGCTTCAAATGATAGTCTCCCCAACACTCAACTCTCTCTCATAGGTTTTGGATCTGGTGGAAAGAAGATTTGAGTGGAAAGTAACTTGGGGAAGGCTAGAGATCAAGATTCATATGGTAGGAATGGAATATCTTGGCCTCAACACATGAGTAGGTAGTTCTCTCTCAGAAAATGTATGCTGGAAGTGTAGGTTTGTTCTGATGGCTCTCTCCAAGAATGAAGAGGAGGTGGAGGGGTATATATAGCCTCCACACAAAATCTAACCGTTACACACAATCTACCAAACTCGGTGGGACCGAATTGTTAAACTCGGTCAGACTGATTTAGCCAATAATGTGACCGTTAGGGTTTTCGGTGGGACCGAAATAAACTCGGTAAGGCCGATATGGTTAGGGTTAGGGCATAACGTAATCTAGGTAGGACCAATTACACAAACTCGGTGAGACCGATTTTGGTAATAAGCTTTCCAGAGAGTTGGTCAGGCAAACTCAGTTTGACTGATTACACAAACTCGGTGAGACCGATTTTGGTAATGAGTTAACTAGGAAGTTTGCATTGTAATCTCGGTAGTACCGATTGCTCAAACTCGATGAGACCGATTTTGGTAATGGACATACACAGAGAGATTACAATCCCATCTCGGTGAGACCGAGATCCCTATCGGTAAGACTGATTTGCTTAGGGTTTGTGGCAGTGGCTATGACTTTTGGAATCGGTGGCGCCGGAAAGGAAGAATCGGTGTGACCGACTTTGGCTTTAGGTTTAGGTCATTTGTGGAAGTGGGAAAGTAGCTGAGGGTTTTGGAGCATATCACCAAGCACATGAAGCAAGAGACTCATTAAGCAACACCTCATCCCTCCTTGATAGTATTGGCTCTTCCTATAGACTCAATGCGATCTTGGATCACTAAAATATAAAATGAAGAGTCTTGAGCTTGGAGCTTGAGCCAATCCTTTGTCCTTAGCATCTTGAAGGAGTTCCCACATCCCTTAGTCCATGACACTCCATTGTTGAACTTATCTGAAACATACTAGATAAAAGTGTAAGTCCAACAAGAGATATATTGACATTAATTACCAAAACCACCTGGGGAGCACTTGTGCTTTCACCTGGTCATCGGTGAGCTGGATGCCAATATGACGCTGAGGGTCATTCAAATCCCCCGTGTATTCACACATTAAACCGGGGCGCCGGCTTAATGGCATAATGCTCCAAGAGACCCAGCACCGAACGAAGTCGACGCCGGTCGAACCGTTTGCAACAAAAGCCCTGAGTTTTGATAACTGAGGGGCATATTTTGATCGTTCCTTGGTAGTCAGTCGCTGAGGAACTGGATGTTCTCTAGTAAGCCGGTGTGCATGGTAACCCGACAGAGGATTCTCTTTAGGTGGAGATGTATCACGGCAGTAAAACCAAGTTTGATTCTAGTCCTTGGGATGACTATGATGCTTGGCGTGAGGGAAACTGACGTATTTTCTCTTTTGGATGGAAACCCCGCCCAGCTCAGTGTTAGGCCCATCTATGAATTCGGTGCGGCGGTTCAAATAGAAATAATCTCTGAACAACTCAACAGTGGGTTTCTCTTGCAGATAAGCCTCACAAAAAACATGGAAATTGCAAATATTGGATATAGAGTTAGGCCCAATATCTTGAGGGCAGATCTAGAAGCTGGCAAGAACATCATGAAAGAACTTTGAACCGGGCGGGCTAAACCCGCGAACCAGATGGTCAGCAAAAACAACTACCTCTCCATCCTTGGGCTCAGGAGGATTTTCTTGACCGGGAACTCTCCAATTTATGACTTCCTTCTTAGCTAAAACGCCAGTGGAAACAAGCCCATTTAACTGTTCTTCATTAACCTGGGAAGGAACCCAATTGCAGGCATAGAACGTTTTGGCCATTTCAATGGAAAGCTGGAAAAAAGGATCAATGCCGGTTTAAAGATTCATGACTAATGCAGATAAACCGGCCTAGGGACAGAGGAAGAAGAAATTGAAGCATATATACATGATAAGTCGGATTGTTTACATTGAGGTTGTGTTGGCAGTTTAAGAGAGGGCTAATGGTACCTGGCGGGTTATCATCTTCTAAATGTTAAACCGCCTGCAATGGTGTCAGAGTTTTAGATCTGACAAAATTCCTAAGTATTGCACAAACAGGTTTTACAAGTTGGTATTATAATTTTGGATCTACCGCAGTCTTAAAAAGGAGAAAAAATTCAAAAGCCCTAAGTGGTGCCAGCAGAACAGCTAAAGGCCAGATGGGATCTATTTACTAACAAAAGAGATGCTATGATAAAGAAAAACGGGTTCTAGCTATGGCCCCACAGGAAAAAGGTGGTGTTTTATCAAAGGATCCACGTGACAGCAAAGTTCAAAGTAAAGAGCATCAAGAACACTGAAATCCTAATGGTAGATCTGAGGTGGAAGGAAGGAAAACTTACTAAGATTGAAAGAGTAACGAAGAGGTGCCGCGTTTCTCTGGTCAGATCAGGTTGATGCGGCGGCCGTTGTTGGTGTAGAGGCGAAGGTCGACGATGGCGGCTGTGCTCGAGCGCTTAGGCGACGCAAGGAAGACGACGAGGTGAAAGGGCACGAAGGGGAAAAGAAAGAATGACCCTTGGTTCTATTTATAAGGCGAAGGGATAAGTGACAGGTGCGGGAATCGAGGAACCCCAAAAATGGATGTGTGACATAGCTGTCGCCTTGGTTTTCGGAGATTCATTAATAAAAGGGAGGTATTTATAGGTTTTTATAAGCAGGTGACGTCATGGCGATTTATTACAATGTTGGAAGATGATGTCACGGTGACTTACAAGGTTCATATGGACATGACATCATGGTGGTTTACAAGGTTCATACAAAGATGCTCAAGGAGTTTTTCTAAGTATTGAAGATTGACATGAACAGGTTCAAATCAATCTGGGGCCTAATGTTGGGGATATAACTACCGAGTATAAACCGCCCAGGAGGGGCCGGGTTATGCTCACAAGTAATCATCCGTATTGAAGCGGATGAAGACAAGGAGTATGGCGCTTTACTATGGAGACTTAGAGGCCCCGAGCCCAAGGGCGGATTAAGGCTCATAGACATAAACCGCCATGAGATATGTAACTTGTGTCATAAGATAGGGAAACATAGAAACCGAGCCGGACACGTGTATGAGCTAGCCTCGGGATTCTGTAGAACGCCGGGCGTCAACCTATGTATATAAAGGGACGACCTGGCGGCGGTTCAGGGACAGAAAAAGAACAACTCGAGAGATAGGTAAAGCGGATTCGCTCCATGGTCATTGAGACCCCATCAATTCCGCCACAACTCGAACACATGCTTTTACCTACACCACAAGGGGCCGAACCAGTATAAACTCCCCGTGTCCTTTGTCCGGTTTAACCCCTTTTAGTTAATATCGTTGCGATGGCTCCACGACTAAGTCCTCTCACTAGGACATCTGACATGATAATTCCACGACAGCCGGTGTAACAGATGAGTTTTCGTCCGAAACCCTGATACTTCGAAAGAGATTGTTCAGTTTGTACATGAAGTGCATCCAGTTTTTGCCGTAACCCTCTCTACATTTTTGCACATGCTATGCGGGTGAAATGATGTTGCCATGCCAAGTTTCAACCTTTTCAGAGTTCATTTTGTAGTGCTTTTCAGTTTCACGGTCATTTAGCTCTCAAAACAAATTAGTAAATGAATGAAAAATAGCAAATGATGCCAGATAGGGTTGAAAGTTGATGACGTGGCCTTGAATCATGCATCTGAATGCAAAAAAAGTCCAGAGTTGTAATAAGTTATTAAAATTTTGAATAGCCGGTGTAACAGATGAGTTTTTGTCTGAAACCCTGATACTTCGAAAGAGATTGTCCAGTTTGTACACGAAGTGCATCCAGTTTTTGCCGTAACCCTCTCTACTTTTTTGCACATGCTATTCGGGTGAATGCTGATACCATGCCAAGTTTCAACCTTTTCAGAGTTCATTTTGTAGTGCGTTTCAATTTCACGGTCATTTAGCTCTGCAAACAAATCAGTAAATGAATGAAAAATAGCAAATGATGCTAGAAAGGGTTGAGAGTTGATGACGTGGCCTTGAATCATGCATCTGAACGCAAAAAAATTCTGGAGTTGTAATAAGTTATAAAAAATTTGAATAGCCGGTGTAACAGATGAGTTTTTGTCCGAAAACCTGATACTTCGAAAGAGATTGTCCAGTTTGTAGACGAAGTGCATCCAGTTTTTGCCATAACCCTCTCTACTTTTTTGGACATGCTATGCGGGTGAAATGATGATACCATGCCAAGTTTCAACCTTTTCAGTGTTCATTTTGTAGTGCTTTTCAATTTCACGGTCATTTAGCTCTCAAAACAAATCAGTAAATGAATGAAAAATAGCACATGATGCCAGAAACGGTTGAAAGTTGATGATGTGGCCTTGCATCTTGCATCCGAATGCAAAAAAAGTCCGGAGTTGTAATAAGTTATTAAAATTTTGAATAGCCAGTGTAACAGATGAGTTTTCGTCCGAAACCCTGATACTTCGAAAGAGATTGTCCAGTTTGTACACGAAGTGCATCCAGTTTTTGCCGTAATCCTCTCTACTTTTTTGCACATGCTATGCGGGTGAAATGATGATACCATGCCAAGTTTCAACCTTTTCAGAGTTCATTTTGTAGTGCTTTTCAATTTCACAGTCATTTAGCTCTCAAAACAAATCAGTAAATGAATGAAAAATAGCAAATGATGCCAGAAAGGGTTGAAAGTTGATGACGTGGCCTTGAATCGTGCATCTGAACACAAAAAGTCCGGAATTGTAATAAGTTATTAAAATTTTGAATAGCCGGCGTAACAGATGAGTTTTCGTCTGAAACCCTGATATTTCGAAAGAGATTGTCCAGTTTGTACACGAAGTGCATCCAGTTTTTGCCGTAACCCTCTCTACCTTTTTGCAGATGCTATGCGGGTGAAATGATGTTACCATGCCAAGTTTCAACCTTTTCAGAGTTCATTTTGTAGTGATTTTCAATTTCACGATCATTTAGCTCTCAAAACAAATCACTAAGTGAATGAAATATAGCAAATGATGCCAGATAGGGTTGAAAGTTGATGACGTGGCCTTGAATCATGCATCCGAACGGAAAAAAAGTCCGGAGTTGTAATAAGTTATTAAAATTTTGAATCGCCGGTGTAACAGATGAGTTTACGTCTGAAACCCTTTTACTTCGAAAGAGATTGTCCACTTTGTACACTAATTGTATCCAGTTTTTGCCGTAACCCTCTCTACTTTTTTGCACATGCTATGCGGGTGAAATGATGATACCATGCCATGTTTCAACCTTTTCAGAGTTCATTTTGTAGTGCTTTTCAATGTCATGGTCATTTAGGTCTCAAAATAAATTAGTAAATGAATGAAAAATAGCAAATGATGCCAGAAAGGGTTGAAAGTTGATGACATGGCCTTGAATCATGCTTACTGAAGCTAAGCAACGTGTAGGTGAGCATTGCGCCTCTCCTTCATCGTCTCTGCACTCAGGGCTTATAAACCCTGATACTTCGAAAGAGATTGTGTAAACATGTAAAAATTTACATAAAAATACATTGATCAGTACCGCCTTTCAGCCAAAATGCGCTACTGCCATAGAGAAATACATCAAAAATACATTGATCATCAATGATCTTTTTGTGTACAATCTGAATTGTCAATATGAGTCGTCACCGGTTTAGAAACCAGAGAAGACTCATATTGTGGCCACAAATTCTACAGATAGAGTTCAATGAAGACCAAGTGGTTGTGATAGTTTGAGATGTAACATATTTAAGGTGGTAAAAACTCTATTAGCGAAGCGAGGTGGGACTAAAAAACCGTTGCAGAATGAATCAACAAGAAATCTCTAGTACCGGTTTGTCGCATGAACTGGTACTAAAGGTGCTGGTGGGGCCCCAGCCTGACCACAGCCTGCCACAGGCTCTTTAGTACCGGTTCGTGGCAAGAACCGGTACTAAAGGTTCTCCATGAACCGGTACTAATGAGCTCCGCCCCCCTAGCCGTTACAAACTAGGACTAATTAAGGACAGTATAACCGCACCTAATCCCTGCTCTCACAGCGATTTGAATTTTCGGCCGTCCGTTTTCGTGATCCGGTCGTCCCTGGCCATCAGATCTCGTATGAAAAGTGATTTATTTCGCAATATGTGTAACCTGGCCCAGCTGTGCTGTGGGCTGCTGCTCTGGAAGCCAAAACGTAGGCCACTCGTGCACTGGCCCGTCGGCCAGCAAAATTCCAGCCCATCCGCAAAGGAGGTCCACTTCGGACTTCGGGATCCAGAGTGACCCTCAATACCGTTTCCAAAACGCTCCTCCCCGTACCCATCGCCGGTCCTCATCCCCATACCCGGCAGCGCCATGGAGGTCGGCGGCAGATATTCGTGACCGCGCCCAGCAGGATCCACGGCGGTGCAGGTATCCTCCCCGTCTTCCTTCTCCTATCCTTTCTCCTCCGCGTCCCACGCACCTCCGGTACGGCGGGATCCATGGCTTCGCCCAGAGGGATCCACACCGGCGTGACTACCATAGCCCAGCCCCATCCACCGTTGCCCCCTTTCCTCCCAGCCCAACCCTTCTTCCCCTTCCTATTTGCTATAGAACAAAAAGGATGTTGATGTGTGACTGATTCACGCCATCTGGTGTAGAACAAAAGGGATGGCGTGATCACAATTTTGTACATATGAAGTAATGCCCAATCCTTCTGATGACAATTAAGCTTTGTTAATTTTTTAATCTATTTCTTTGTATTTTAAGTTTATTACCTCGTGCCAGCACACCAGGCAAACCACTCTGTTTCTTGGTGATGCTTCTATATTACTAGCAACTGAGGACATCTGTAATATCTCAATCTTCTCCGGGCAGAACAAAATCCAAGACTGGAGGTTCTATCTCACATGTTGAGTAGGCATGTCGGTTGAGAATGATAACATGTAGGATTGTAAAGTCACGCACACAGTAGTACTGTTCTGGATGCTGTCGATTTTAGCTTGTTTTCCAATTATAGTGACATGCTTCCTGGGCAGATCCATGCATGGCCGCTGGTCTCAGTTGGAGAGAAATTTGACCTCTGTTGTGTTCAGTATCAATAAAACCAGACCAACTCTTAGGTTCGTAGTTTTGAGTGGGGTGGATGTCCTCGCCCGGAGCAAAGCATCAACGCTTACAACGTTTTCGGTTCAGCAATTCTCCTTCCACAGGTGTATGCAGATTCTCACCTTATTGTGATGTCCATGATAGATTCTGATCCCTGCCTTTTCTAATTTTATTCATCATATAGAAGTATCCTTCTTGTGGTCTTTCGTCTGGCTGGTAGATTGTGACCCCTGATTAGGCTTTTTGGATCAGTATATTTTCGTATGATTCCCTCTGAATCCTTTTTTCATATGATTATATATAAGTTAGCACCCTTCCTTAAAAATAATAATTAGGATGCTGTTATTTAAGTTCATTACTACCTTTACTTTTAAATAGCAGCACCTTCTGCTTTTAATTACTAAGAACTTCTGCTGCTCTAGGATTATGGTCAATGGTGATCTATGGTATTGGCAACATGACATCGCTTTGCACACTTGGATATTTTGATCTAAGTGTTAACTCGATAGATAATGTGCAGAGCCTCGCCTCGATGGGCTGACCAATCTCCAGGATCTTCGGCTCACCTGTTCTACAGTTCCTTCTTATTTAAAAAGCAAAATGGATAATATGGACTCTATTCTCGCTAAACTCAGCAACCTCAGATCTGTAACTTTGGAGCGTTCAAGTTATCTGGACAGTGGACCTTCCAACATGAGCATTTCATGCGATGGCTTGAGCAGCAGTTCCTCTCCTCCGGTGCTTCTTTAGAGATTTGAGTGGTTGCCATGCATTTGCAGCTTCTCAAGCATTCCCAAATGGATTGGACATCTTAGCAAGCTGTGCAATTTAAAGATTGGGATTAGGGAACTAATGAGCAATGATGTTGATGTTCTCAAAGGATTGCCGGCGCTTACTGTTTTCTCATGATGTGTCCGAGCAAATCCTGCAGAAAGAATTGTCTTCACTTAAGACAGGATTATTGGTTCTCCAGTGCTTCAAGTTCAGGTGCCGTGTACCCTTGCTGGAATTTGAGGTGGATGCAATGCCTAATCTCCTGTAACTGAAGCTACATCTCGATGCCCATGGAGCAGATCAACATGGAGTATTTTGTTATTTAAGATAGATTAGTTTGACAACACGCTTCCTGAGGTCTCTTCTGTTTGGAATAATCATAGAAGATTATTTCTTTGGAAGCATATGTTCCACATAGAACTGAAATCTTCTTATATTCCAGTTGAGATTATTGATTGAAACTTAAGGAATTTTCACGTGATTGTGCACTAGCAATTATTTTTATTTCTATGATCTCCACATGAACACAACCATAACCAATGCAGGACCATGATGCCCAAGTGGAGCACGCAGGTGAGGCTGAGCTCCTTGCCGCATGTCTCCTCAACCTTGCAGGATATTGAGGAAGACAATGACAACTTCAGCTGGATAAAGTATGGTCTACTGCCGTTGAGCCATCCTTCAAGATCTTCACATCCCTCCACAAGGTTCCCCTGGACCTGTTGTGAAAAATCGTATCAAACATTTTTGTTAAACCAGGGTGTCTGGTTCTGTCTAATTTCAAACAAATATTTTTGAACTCACTTGGTAAAGGTGGACTATTTAGAAGCCTAAACGAAGTCTTTATTCATTTGTAAAAATTAGATTGCACTACTTCCATGATCAGGCTACAATGGGACATATCACTTACAAAAATTACTGACAATAATAAAGTAAAAATACATCCATATATTTCCATGGTTCCTAATATATAACATCAAAATGGACGGGCGCCGCAACGCGCGCCTTCAATGATCTAGTGTGCTTCACATTAGGCCCTTTTTCTACTAGTGTAGGGATCTACTCGATGTTCTGCCTTTGATCGATTGGGTCCATAGTACTGCTATTCCTATCCATTCTTGCAAGTTTCAGTGACGCTATAAAAAATTATTTACTTGCAGTCTTCTACTGGTTTTGTTGCTCTGTGTCTACCTTTTTGTGTATCTTTTTCATTTCCTCGATGTACTCGGTTTGCTCATAAAGGTTACAGTGAAGCTCTGAAATTACTAATAAACAATAGTTCGACTTGTGGGGATTGGAGGATATTATTCCATCTATGATTCAGTTTAGTATCTGTATTGAAGAGAAAAGGCTGATGATCACACTGGTTACAGAGGCCTGTTTCTCCTTTTTGAAATTTTTAGTGCCACGCTACTATTTTTCAACTCTTTTTTTCGGGGACAAAAAAATCATGTCTACTGAGCATACTAGCGCCCCACCCCTCCCCGCGCCGCCGGCCACTCCAGCCGCAGCGGCCACCCTCACCGGGCTGCGAGCTACCCAACCTAGCCCCTATGCTGTTGGCCGCTCCAGCCGCGGCGGCCACCTGCTTCATCCGTCAGCGGCTTCCAGCTGGCGGCATGGGCCGTCCTCGCGCCCGTAGATCTAGTGCTAGTGGTAGACAGCGCGGATCCTCGCCTGCCTCCCCTGTGCCCTCCGGCCCGTCCATGGTGCTGGATTCTCAGTTGCCTTGCGATGTCAATGCGCGTGATCCCGGATCCTCGCCTCGGATCCTGCTTCGTGGAGAGTGCTCCACCGCCTCGACCCTACTCCGCCCGACGGATCCTGCTGCGGATCCCCCATCTTTTCCATTTTCGGAGTGACCGTGCCTTCAATCCATAGTTGTGGCGCCTGTGGCTTGCATCAGCTCATCCTCCCCGGAGCCGGACCGGGGTTGGACTGTGGTCTCATCCCGGAAAGGCCAGCGCCCCAGCTCTGGCCCTGCGGGCAATAGGCCGTGCCCTCCTCGATCCCTCCCTGGCCAGCGAGGAGCCTTCAATGCGTCTGCCGGCCGGGCTGCCTTCTGATACGTCTCCAACATATCTATAATTTTTGATTGTTCCATGCTATTATATTACCCCCTTTGGATGTTTATGGCTTTATTTTACACATTCATATCATTTTTGGGACTAATCTACTAACCGGAGGCCCAGCCCGTATAGTTTTTTATTGTGCCTATTTCAGTATTTCGACGAAAAGGAATATCAAACGGAGTCCAAACGGAATGAAACCTTCGGGAGCGTGATTTTTGGAACGAACGTGATCCGGAGAACTTGGAGTGCAAGTCAAGAAGCTTGCGAGGCTGCCAGGGGATAGGAGGGCGCGCCCACCACCTCTGGGCGCGCCCCCTATCTCCTGGGCCCCACAGGAGGCCACCGACGTACTTCTTCCTCCTATATATACCTACGTACCCCGAAAACATCCAGGGAGCCAATCAAACACAATTTCCACTGCCGTTACCTTCTGTATCCGCGAGATCCCATCTTGGAGCCTTCGCCGGTGCTCCACCAGAGGGGAAATCAACCACGGAGGGCTTCTACATCAACACCATAGCCCCTCCAATGAGTTGTGAGTAGTTTACCATAGATCTTTGGGTCCATAGTTAGTAGCTAGATGGCTTCTTCTCTATTTTTGGATCTCAATACAATGTTCTCCCCCTCTCTTGTGGAGATCTATTCGATGTAAACTCTTTTTGCGGTGTGTTTGTCGAGATCCAGTGAATTGTGGGTTTATGATCAAGTTTACCTATGAGAAATATTTGAATCTTCTCTGAATTCTTTTATTTCTTATTGAGTTATCTTTGCAAGTCTCTTCAAATTATCAGTTTGGTTTGGCCTACTAGATTGATCTTTCTTGCGATGGGAGAAGTGCTTAGCTTTGGGTTCAATCTTGCAGTGTCGTTTCCTAGTGACAACAGGGGCAGCAAGGCACATATTGTATTGTTGCCATCGAGGATAAAAAGATGGGGTTTATATCATATTGCTTGAGTTTATCCCTCTACATCATGTCATCTTTCTTAATGCGTTACTCTGTTCTTATGAACTTAATACTCTAGATGCATGCAGGAGTCGGTCGATGTGTGGAGTAATAGTAGTAGATGCAGGCAGGAGTCGGTCACCTTGTTGCAGACGTGATGCATATATACATGATCATGCCTAGATAATCTCATAATTATTCGCTTTTCTATCAATTGCTGGACAGTAATTTGTTCACCCACCGTAATACTTATGCTATCTTGAGAGAAGCCACTAGTGAAATCTATGGCCCCCGGGTCTATCTTTTATCATATAAGCTTTCAATCTACTTTTATTTGCATCTTTATTTTTTGCATCTATATTATAAAATACCAAAAATATATTTATCTTATCATACTATCTCTATCAGATCTAACTTTCGCAAGTGGCCGTGAAGGGATTGACAACCCCTTTATTGTGTTGGTTGCGAGTTCTTTGTTTGTTTGTGTAGGTGCGTGGGACTTTTGAGGAGCCTCCTACTAGATTGATACCTTGGTTCTCAAAAACTGAGGGAAATACTTACGCTACTATTGCTGCATCACCCTTTCCTCTTCAAGGAAAACCAACGCAAGCTCAAGACGTAGCAAGAAGGATTTCTGGCGCCGTTGCCGGGGAGGTCTTCGCTCAAGTCAAGACATACCAAGTACCCATCACAAACTCATCTCCCTCGCATTTACATTATTTGCCATTTGCCTCTTGTTTTCCTCTCCCCCACTTCACTCTTGCCGTTTTATTTGCCCTCCCTTTCCCAATCTCTCTCTCTCTTTCGCTTGCCTTTTTCCGTTTGCCCGTGTGTTACATCGTTTACCTTGTCGTTCTGGCTAGTCCTCCTATCCTTGTAATCACTCCCGAACATGAAATTCTTAATTTTAAGAAAAGGGAGGGAGAGAATTTAAAAGATGCTTGGCATAGAATTTGCAATGCTCAAAATAGATCTACTAGGAAGCTTTCTACTTCCGTTCTTCTTCGCAATTTTTATGTAGGCATTACTCCTTGGAATAGATGTGTTCTTGATACCGTTGCCGGAGGGGATTTCTTGAGTAGCCATATGTTTTATGCTTATAATGCTATGTTAGATTTGTTTGGCCCACCACCTCTTTTGGTTAATGGAACCACTTTAACTTTAGAACACGTTATGCAACGGCTTGAGATTATTGAAAATAAAATTGCCAATGTTGAGTTGATTGAAAATTTGGATAAAAAGATTCATAATCACATTACCCAATATGGATCTAGGGTTGGAGTTACTTTGAAAAATCTTAAAGAGAAAGAACCTATAGTTAATGAATAAAATAGATCTAGTTTCTGCAAGAATCGGTAAACTTGAGGATATCATTACCAACTTAGGTTCTGCATTTTCTTCCATGAAAGATAATCCAAAAACCCCCACCAAAACCGCTAAGTTTATTTATGTTCCTAAAAATAAGGGGGAATCTTCTAGTAAAGGAGACGCGGATCTCAAATCCATAAGTGTTCATCCCAATTGTCTCTCTATCGTTAAGGAACTTTTTGCTACAAACGAATTTCTCGAATTTTTTCCTAAAGGTTTAATCGTTGCTAAAAAGGGAGTAACCCCTAAAGATTATAAGTGCTCTATTGAGTAATTTAGTGCCAAAGATGGCACTACTTAGATCTATCTTCGCTTTTATGCCTAGCTAGGGGCATTAAACGATAGCGCTAGTTGGGAGGCAACCCAATTTTATTTGTATTTTTTGTTTTTGTTCCTGTTTAGTAATAAATTTTGCATCTACCTTCTGTTTAGATGTGTTTTTATCTTTTAATTAGTGTTTGTGCCAAGTAGAACCTATAGGATAACCTATGATGATAGTTAATTTGATTCTGCTGAAAAATAGAAACTCTGCGCGCACGAATTTACTTTTGTTAAATCACAAAAACGTGATTTTGCGTTGATTCTTTTTGATGCTGATTAATAGAAAAATTTTCCAGGACTTCCTATTTTGTTAGGATTTTTAGAGTTCCAGAAGTTTGCATTAATTACAGATTGCTACATACTGTTCTGTTTTTGACAGATTATGCCTTTCGTTTGTTGTTTGCTTATTTTGATGCATCTATGGCTAGTAAAATAGTTTATAAACCATAAAGAAGTTGTAATACAGTAGGTTTAACAACAAAATAAATAAATAATGAGTTCATTACAGTACCTTATGTGGTGGTTTTGTTTTCTTTCACTAACGGAGCTTATGAGATTTCCTGTTGAGTTTTGTGTTGTGAAGTTTTCAAGTTTTGGGTAAAGCTTTGATGGACTATGGAATAAGGAGTGGCAAGAGCCTAAGCTTGGGGATGCCCATGGCACCCCAAGATATTCAATAATATCCAAAATCCTAAGCTTGGGGATGCCCCGGGAAGGCATCCCCTCTTTCGTCTTCGTTCATTGGTAACTTTATTTGGAGCTATATTTTTATTCGCCACATGATATGTTTTTTGCTTGGAGCGTCGAGTATTATATTAGTCTTTGATTTTTAGTTACCACAATCATCCTTGCTGTACTCACCTTTTGGGAGAAGCATACTTGATTGAATTTGGTAGAATATGCTATGTGCTTCACTTATATCTTTTGAGCTTGATAGTTTTTGCTCTAGTGCTTCACTTATATCTTTTAGAGCACGGCGGTAGCTTAATTTTGAAGAAATTGCTAGTCTCTCATGCTTCACTTATATTATTTTGATAGTCTTTTAGAACAGGATGGTATTTTCTATGGTTACAATTTTGGTCCTAGAATGATGAGCATCCAAGTTGGGTATAATAAAAACTATCATAGGAAGTGAATTGGATGCTATAATCAATTTGATGCTTGATAATTGTTTTGACATATAAAGGTAGTAATGTTAGGGTCATGCTAGTGGGTAATTATGAAATTGAGAAATACTTGTGTTGAAGTTGGCAAGTTCCGTAGCATGCACGTATGGTAAAAGTTGTGTGACAAATTTGTTGCATGAGGTGCTCTTTTGATTGTCTTCCTTATGAGTGGAGGTCGGGATCGCGCGATGGTTAACTCCTACCAACCCTTCCCCTAGGAGCATGCGTAGTAGTACTTTGCTTCGAGGGCAAGTAGACTTTTGCAATAAGTATATGAGTTCTTTATGACTAATGTGAGTCCATGGATATACGCACACTCATCCTTCCACTTTGCTAGCCTCTATTATACCGCGCAACTTTCGCCGGTATCATGCGCCCATTATTTACCTTCCTCAAAACAGCCACCATACCTACCTATTATGGCATTTTCATAGCCATTCCGAGATATATTGCCATGCAACTTTCCACCGTTCCGTTTATTATGACACGTTCCATCATTGTCATATTGCTCTTTGCATGATCATGTAGTTGACATTGTATTTGCGGCAATGCCACCTTCATAATTTTCATACAAGTCGCTCTTGATTCATTGCATATCCCGGTACACCGCCGGAGGCATTCATATAGAGTCATATCTTGTTCTATCTTTGAGTTGTAATTCTTGAGTTGTAAATGAATAAAAGTGTGATGATCTTCATTATTAGAGCATTCTCTCAGTGAGGAAAGGATGATGAAGACTATGATTCCCCCACAAGTCGGGATGAGACTTCGGACTTTAAAAAAAAGGGTGAGGAAAGGATTTACAAGATGCGTTGGTTGCGAGTTAACCATCACGCGATCCCGACCTCCACTCAAAGACTAATATAATACACGATGTTCCAAGCAAAACACATATCACGTGGCGAATAAAAATATAGCTCCAAGTAAAGTTACCAATGAACGAAGACGAAAGAGGGGATGCCTTCCCGGGGCATCCCCAAGCTTAGGATTTTGTCTATTCTTGAATATCTTGGGGTTCCATGGGAATCCCCAAGCTTAGGCTCTTGCCACTCCTTATTCCATAGTCCATCAAAGCTTTACCCAAAACTTGAAAACTTCACAACACAAAACTCAACAGGAAATCTTATAAGCTCCGTTAGTGAAAGAAAACAAAACCACCACATAAGGTACTGTAATTAACTCATTATTTATTTATTTTTGTGTTAAACCTACTGTATTCCAAATCCTCTATAGTTTATAAACTAGTTTACTAGCCATAGATGCATCAAAATAAGCAAACAACACACGAAAAACAGAATCTGTCAAAAACAGAACAATCTGTAGCAATCTGTAACTAACGCAAACTTCTGGAACTCTAAAAATCCTAAAAGAATCGGAAGTCCTGGACAATTTGTCTATTGATCAGCAGCAAAAAGAGTCAATGCGAAAGCACGTTTCTGTGATTTAATAAAACTAAATTCGTGCGTGCAAAGTTTCTGTTTTTCAGCAGAATCAAATCAACTATCATCATAGGTTATCCTATAGGTTCTACTTGGCACAAACACTAATTAAAACATAAAAACACATCCAAACATAAGGTAGATGCAAAATTTATCACTAAACAGAAACAAAAACAAAAACCACAAATAAAATTGGGTTGCCTCCCAACTAGCGCCATCGTTTAACGCCCCTAGCTAGGCATAAAAGCGAAGATAGATCTAAGTAGTGCTATCTTTGGCACTCAATTTATCAATAGAGAACTTATAATCTTTAGGGGTTTCTCCCTTTTTAGCAATGATTAAACCTTTACGCAAAAATTCAAGAAATTCTTTTGTAGCAAAAGGTTCCTTAACGATAGAGAGACAATTGGGATGAACACTTATGGATTTGAGATCCGCGTCTCCCTTACTAGAAGATTCACCCTTATTTTTAGGAACATAAATAAACTTGGCAGTTTTGGTAGGGGATTTTGGAGTGTTTTTCATGGAAGAAAATGAGGAACCTAAGTTGGTAATGATATCCTCAAGTTTACCAATTCTTGCAGAATCTAGATCTATTTTTTCATTAACTATAGGTTCTTTCTCTTTAAGATTTTTCAAAGTAACTCCAACCCTAGATCCATATTGGGTAATGTGATTATGAATCTCTTTATCCAAATTTTCAATCAACTCAACAGTGGCAACAGTACCATTAATTTCAAGCCGTTGCATAACATGTTCCAAAGTTAAAACAGTTCCATTAACCAAAAGAGGTGGTGGGCCAAACAAATCTAACATAGTATCATAAGCATCAAACGTATGGCTACTCAAGAAATCCCCTCTGGTAACGGTATCAAGAACGCATCTATTCCAACGAGTAATGCCTACATAAAAATAGCGAAGGAGAACGGAAGTAGAAAGCTTCCTAGTAGATCTATTTTGCGCATTGCAAATTCTATGCCAAGCATCTTTTAAATTCTCTCCCTCCCTTTTCTTAAAATTGAGAATTTCATGTTCGGGAGTGATAACAAGGATAGGAGGACTAGCCATAATGACAAGGTAAACGATCTAACACACGGGCAAACGTAAAAAGGCGAGCAAAAAAATAGGAGGGGATTGGTAAAGAGAGGGCAAATAAAACGGCAAGGGTGAAGTGGGGGAGAGGAAAACGAGAGGCAAATGGCAAATAATGTAAATGCGAGGGAGATGAGTTTGTGATAGGTACTTTGTATGTCTTGACTTGAGCGAAGACCTCCCCGGCAACGGCGCCAGAAATCCTTCTTGCTACGTCTCGAGCTTGCGTTTGTTTTCCTTGAAGAGGAAAGGGTGATGCAGCAATAGTAGCGTAAGTATTTCCCTCAGTTTTTGAGAACCAAGGTATCAATCCAGTAGGAGGCTCCTCAAAAGTCCCACGCACCTACACAAACAAACAAAGAACTCGCAACCAACACAATAAAGGGGATGTCAATCCCTTCACGGCCACTTGAGAAAGTGAGATCTGATAGAGATAGTATGATAAGATAAATATATTTTTGGTATTTTATAATAGATGCAAAAAGTAAAGATGCAAATAAAAGTAGATTAAAAGCTTATATGATAAAAGATAGACCCCGGGGCCATAGGTTTCACAAGTGGCTTCTCTCAAGATAGCATAAGTATTACGGTGGGTGAACAAATTACTGTCGAGCAATTGATAGAAAAGCGAATAATTATGAGATTATCTAGGCATGATTATGTATATAGGCATCACGTCTGCAACAAGTAGACCGACTCTTGCCTGCATCTACTACTATTACTCCACACATCGACCGACTCTGCCTGCATCTAGAGTATTAAGTTCATAAAGAATAGAGTAATACATTAAGAACGATGACATGATGTAGAGGGATAAACTCAAGCAATATGATATAAACCCCATTTTTTATCCTTGATGGCAACAATACAATACATGCCTTGCTGCCCCTGCTGTCACTGGGAAAGGACACCGCAAGATTGAACCCAAAGCTAAGCACTTCTCCCATTGCAAGAAAGATCAATCTAGTATGCCAAACCGAACTGATAATTCGAAGATACTTGCAAAGATAACTCAATCATACATAAAAGAATTCAGAGGAGATTCAAATATTTCTCACTGATAAATTTGATCATAAACCCACAATTCATCGGATCTCGACAAACACACTGCAAAAAGAGTTTACATCGAATAGATGTCCACAAGAGAGGGGGAGAACATTGTATTGAGATCCAAAAAGAGAGAAGAAGCCATCTAGCTAATAACTATGGACCCGAAGGTCTGTGGTAAACTACTCACAACTCATCGGAGGGGCTATGGTGTTGATGTAGAAGCCCTCCATGGTCGATTCCCCCTCCGGCGGAGCGCCGGCGAAAGCTCCAAGATGTGATCTCGTGGATACAGAAGGTTACAACGGTGGAAATTGTGTTTTGTTGGCTCCCTGGATGTTTTCGGGGTACGTAGGTATATAGGAGGAAGAAGTACGTCGGTGACCGCCTGTGGGGCCCAGGAGATAGGGGGCGCGCCCTCTTGTCTCTTGGCCGCCTCGCAAGCTTCTAGACTTGCACTCCAAGTTCTCTGGATCACGTTCATTCAAAAAATCACGCTCCCGAAGGTTTCTTTCCGTTTGGACTCCGTTTGATATTCCTTTTCTTCGAAATACTGAAATAGGCAAAAAAACAGCAATACGGGCTGGGCCTCCGGTTAGTAGGTTAGTCCCAAAAATGATATAAATGTGTAAAATAAAGCTCATAAACATCCAAAAGGGGTAATATAATAGCATGGAACAATCAAAAATTATAGATACATTGGAGACGTATCAGGCAGCTGCAGTCTCGGAGCCCCTGCAATTCAACGATGAAGTCAACAATGCCACTTCTGTGACCACAGGCATGCTGAACGTTTTCGGCCCAACCCTGGCCGGCCCAAGCGCAGCGGTGGGCCACCTCAGCTGCAAGGAGCTGGCCTGCCCCACGGTGGTGGAGATGCAGTTAGGAATCGTTACCCGCCAGGCCTGCTGCCTGTAGCTCGACACGGCAGCCGCACCTGCAGACCCAGCCGCTGCCCTGCAGGGCCTCTTCCAAGGCACCAAGCCACCACTAGTGCATGCGGGACCGGTGCGCCGTTCGTCAGCCCCTCCCAAGACTCGGGCCGCGCTGACCCCTGTGCGTCACAGCGCCCGGCAGGCGGCCAACCCGACGTCCATGCCCGTCGCGCAGCGGGGAACCCTCAGGCTGGTGTGTGAGCTGGGCCTGCTGGGTCCTAAGGAAAATATGACCGCCAAGGCAGCCGAGAAGCTTCTGCGCAAGTTCGACGAGCCACTCTCCGACGACGACATCGTCTACATCGTCAAGCTCACCCGCCTCAGCAACAAGGCGCTGCGCGTTGATGCTGCCATGGCCGGACCTGATGGAGTTGCCGACGAGGCCGTAGTGTGACCATGTTAGTTTCTTCTACTACTAGTAGCCTCCAGCTGCGCCCGGCCTTAAGCAGGGTTGGGTTAGGTCCTTCTGTTGTTCTAGTAAGGTTAGCAGGTAGGTGTAGCTAGTGCCGATGCAGTTTGGGTCCTATTGGAGGGCATCAGCGTCCCCCGGAGCATGGTCGTGTGTGTTTGTTAGCATCCATGTTCTCCTATTCAATCAATAGTAATTGTAGCCATTGGAGTATGACTTGGTTTCCATATGGATGACAACCACTACCCCATTCTTAGTTGGAACGTGCGAGGGCTCAACATGCCAGCCAAGCGCGATGCCATGTGTGAAGCTGCTGCAGCGCATCGACCGGCAATCCTCTGTCTTCAAGAAACCAAGATCGACCTTTGGTCGCCGGCCCTAGTTAAGGATATAGGAGGGATGAGGCTCGCCGATTGTATACTTCTCCCTGCGATAGGAACCAGGGGAGGGGCGGCAATTCTGTGGGATAATCAGATCGTCTCGATCGTTTCCCACACCATTGGAGGGTCCGCCATCACTGCTAAAGTTACTATCCTATGCTCGACCTCCATGTTTTGGCTAACTACAGTCTACGGGCTGGCGGACGAGGCTAGGAAAGATGAATTTTTGGTAGAGCTAGCTAGATCAGCACCGCCCTCAAGTGACCCCTGGCTGCTCACAGGTGATTTCAACATCATCTATGAGGCTAGGGATAAAAGCAACTTCAACCTAAATAGGCGCATCATGGGTAGGTTTAGAGCTGTGATCGATTCGGCTAGGCTGCGGGAGACCAAGCGCAAGAATAGGCGGTTCACCTGGAGTAACGAACGGCAAAACCCCACTTTGGTTAGTATAGATAAATTCTTTTGTAATGTCAGCTGGGAGATGCTCTTCCCCACCTACGGGCTGATGGCCGATGCCACGATGTGTTCCGACCACTGCCCGCTGATCCTAGCACCGTGCGATGCCCCAATGCGTCGTGCTAGCTTCTGCTTCGAGTCCTTCTGGCTGAAATTCCCGCACTTCCACACCACCATCGAGCGGGCTTGGAACCGACCAGCCCAACAGCGCTGTGCTTTTTCAAGATTGCAAACCAAGCTAACTAGAACCGCCCGTGATCTGAAGATTTGGAGCAAATCTATTTTCAGTGATGCAAAGCTGCAGTTCCACATCGCCAGCGAGGTTATCCTGCGTCTAGATGTAGCTCAAGAGACAAGAACCCTATCAACTGCCGAGTTCACCCTCCGTAGACTGCTCAAGCTGAGATTGGTAGGATTGGTGGCCATCGAAAGACCCAGAAGAAGGCAAGCCTCCCGGGTGCCCTGGCTGCGCACGGGAGATGCCAACACTAAGTTTTCTCATGCCAAGTTCAATGCCAATGGAGTTGAGTGGGAAGAAGATCAATACCCCAAGACGAAGTTTGTTCCCCAACAAGAGAAGTATGATCCTACTTCTTTCCAAGTTACACAAGCTCAGATGATCTTCCACCACAAGACCACAAGCAAAAAGGCAAGACAAGCTTCAAGAGGAGATTGATGCATTTGAAGAAGCTCCCAAGGCCTTGGTCAAGTGGGTTCCCAAGACTACATCAAATTCTACTTCATCAAGTTCCACTACTACCCCAAGGATTCCCATCAAGATGATGTGGATCCCAAAGAAGAAGGACTAGAGAGTTCTTGAGGGTGACTTCGCCAATATTCTTCACTCATGTCATTTTGGCAAGGACAAGTGCAATCAACATCCACATCTTGCACTAGTTCAAGGAGTCACAAACCCTCTTGTTGGTAAGACAAGGGACAAGGTAACCTAATTTTTTCATGGACATCATCTTGTGTGTGCATCACTCTATGTCTATGGATATCCTTGTTTGTTCCTTGTGGGACTAAACTGTGTAGATATTGAAAGTGCAACTCACTCCAATGGATTGCTCCAAATGATCTACAACAACATTGAGCATCCACATCTTCAACACCTACATGAAGTCATCATTGACAAAACCCAAGGTTAGCTCATCCCTCTTAGGGGGGATCTCACATCTAGGGGGAGCTTCACTGTGAAGAATTGAGCTAAAGAAACTCTAATGGTGTGAACACAACAATGCTTTATGTAACCCCACTTGTGCTTAAACGACGAGTATGACCTATGATCAAATGTTCTCGTTTGACTCCTAAATCAATATACTCATATATAGATGACCTAGTCATCGCCAATTGTTTGATAGATGCTAGAATTGGTTGTGCATGCTTTGACACATATTTCATTTGCCATCTTATATTGTGAGCATGTTGGTTGCATATTTTACTCATTCGAGGACATCCACTTGTTGTTTTGATTGTTTGGCTCTTTTTCTTTTGCCAAGTGGATGGACAGGAATGCCTAAGAACCTTCTCTAGCTATCTATGCTTTTCTCGTCTCAAACTCTATTCATGCTACATCACAAAATTTGATCAAGTCAGATTCAAACCACTCTGTGTGAGGAGCACTCGGAGTCCCCGATTCATCATAGACTTAAACTTCCAAAACCTCTTTGTGCATTTCGGTCAAACTGAGTTCACTAAGTTGATCTAGGTTTTCATCTCGGTGCAATCGATTTGAACACTTCAGTCACACTGAGGTGTAGCAACCGCTTGCGATTCTGCAATCTCAGTGCAACCGAGTTGTTCCACTCGGTCACACCGACAGGGTCGGGATATAAATACCCACAGGGTGGGATTTTGGAAATTACTTCAAATCCTCTCAGCCCGCGCGTGTCCTGCTCTGCCCCCTCGGGTCTCCGGATCGTCTTCTCGCCGCCAACGACCTCCCACCATTGGATTCTGCCGCCATTGACGGATTCTGCTCCGCCGTTGCCGCCGTAGCGAACACTCGCCATTCTAGGGTACGTGTTCGACCCCTCGTGCTATCATTTTCACTCCGATTCCTAGCACAAAGACAATGCCATGTGTCTTGCCATGAATGAGATCAATCTATCCAACTAAATCTTCCTTAGGTCTAGATTGATTCGAAAATTTTAGGGTTAGCCCTCCGCAGAACTCATCTCGGACCGGCCGAAATGTAGAAATCGGTCTCACTGATTCGGCTTAGGCCATTGCACATGCGCTTTTCGGTCTGACCAAAACGTGCAAATCGGTGTGACCGAGTTCAGGATTCTGTGAAACCCTAGCAATCTCAGTGCCACCAAACTGTGACTTGGTCCAACCGAGTTCACTAGTTTAGGTTCCAAGTATTGCTTCGGTATCACCGAGTTTGTCAATTCGGTAGCTCCGAGATCACTTCTGTAGAGAACTAAAACTAAGTTTTTGACTCAATTAGTTTTGCAAAACCTCTATACTTTGTGATGCTCATCTACGCTACCTCATCTACAACCTATTCACAAGGTCTGCTGACAGTTTGCTTGCAAGATGTCTGAGCAGAGTGACATCCAAAATAGGTCTGAACAGCAAGAACAGTTGAGTGAGGGCACTAGTCCCTCCAGCAGCTATGATGAGGGCAGCAGGAGCACACCTAGTAACTTGCACAAGGCAGCTACTAGAACAAGGAAGAAGAGAACTTGTGATTCAGAGGATGAAGACTATGTTGCAGCTGAGGATGAGGCCACTTCCAAGAAGAAGGTAGTGAAGAAATAGTTTGGCACTGCTGCATCAACTAGGCCAGGCATGAACAGAAAGGCACCAGCTAGGAGAGTGCCTATATCCAAGCCAAGGAAAGTTGCCGTAGGTGAAACTATGAAGTTCACCATTGAATCTGAAGAAGAGGCAACTAGTGAGGACAAGAAGAAGAAGAGGGCAAGAACAACAACACCCAAAGTTCTTGGAAAGTCCACTATGGTGAGATCTGATGATGAAGAGGAAGAGGATGCTGCTCCAGCTCCCAAGGCACAAAAGCTCATGGGAGATGCTATTAAGTCAGGGGCTGCTGCTAAGCCCAAATCTACTCCCAAAGCTGCTGCTCTAGTTCCCAAGACTGCACCCAAGAGGAGTACCAAGAACATACTTGCTGAGGAGAAGAACAAGGCCCCAGTGCCAGAAGTTGAAGAAGAGGAAGCTGAAGCCCAAGTTCTAAGGAAGCTCAAACCCAAGATTCAAGACCATAATGATGCACATCCTGTTGTAGAGGACATGAGGATCAGGAAGGATGCAGGACTAAGACATTGGAGGAAGGCTGACCCATATGCTGTAAAGAGGAAAACTGATGTGGATTATAGGTTCCACACAAAGGAACAACAAGATTTCTATGAGACAATCCTGCTTGACAAGAAGCCCATGTGTGTGACATGAGATGGGTTGACTGGACGTACATTCGAGAAAATGAAGATCACTTCCCAGGTGTTTATGACAGCTTCAAGGCCTGTGAAGTGGACAAGTTTTTTAGCCAGAAGCTCACTGATACGTCCATTTTGCATCATGCTTTTATATCGATATTTATTGCATTATGGGCTGTTATTACACGTTATGTCACAATACTTATGGCTATTCTCTCTTATTTTACAAGGTTTATCATGAAGAGGGAGAATGCCGGCAGCTAGGATTCTAGGCTGGAAAAGGACCAAATATTGGAAACCTATTCTGCACTGCTATAAAAGTCCTGAAACTCCACGAAAGTCATTTTTGGAATTAATAAGAACTATTGAGCCAAAGAAGTACCAGAGGGGGCCCACACCCTGGCCACGAGGGTGGGGGGCACGCCCACCCCTACTGGGCGCGCCCACCTGCCTCGTGGGCCCCTTGGTGGCCCTCCGGTGCCCATCTTATGCTATATGAAGTCTTCTACCGTGGAAAAAATCATAAGCAAGCTTACGGGACGAAACTCCGCCGCCACGAGGCGGAACCTTGGCGGAACCAATCTAGGGCTCCGGTGGAGCTATTCTGCCGGGGAAACTTCCCTCCGGGAGGGGGAAATCATCACCATCGTCATCAAAAACGATCCTCTCATTGGGAGGGGGTCAATCTCCATCAACATCTTCAACAGCACCATCTCCTCTCAAACCCTAGTTCTTCTCTTGTATCCAATCTTTGTACCCAAACCTCAGATTGGTACTTGTGGGTTGCTAGTAGTGTTGATTACTCCTTGTAGTTGATGCTAATTGGTTTTTTGGTGGAAGATCATATGTTCAGATCCTTATTGCATATTAATACTCCTCTGATCATGAACATGAATATGCTTTGTGAGTAGTTACGTTTGTTCCTGAGGACATGGGTGAAGTCTTGCTATTAGTAGTCATGTGAATTTGGTATTCGTTTGATATGTTGATGAGATGTATGTTGTCTCTCCTCTAGTGGTGTTATGTGAATGTCGACTACATGACACTTCACCATTATTTGGGCCTAGAGGAAGGCATTGGAAAGTAATAAGTAGATGATGGGTTGCTAGAGTAACAGAAGCTTAAACCCTAGTTTATGCGTTGCTTCGTAAGGGGCTGATTTGGATCCACTAGTTTCATGCTATGGTTAGGTTTACCTTAATACTTCTTTTGTAGTTGCGGATGCTTGCAATAGGGGTTAATCATAAGTGGGATGCTTGTCCAAGAAAGGGCAGTACCCAAGCACCGGTCCACCCACATATCAAATTATCAAAGTAACAAACGCGAATCGTATGAGCGTGGTGAAAACTAGCTTGACGATAATTCCCATGTGTCCTCGGGAGCGCTTTTCCAATTATAAGAAATTGTCCAGGCTTGTCCTTTGCTACAAAAAGGATTGGGCCACCTTGCTGCACTTTATTACTTTTATTGCTTGTTACCCATTACAAATTATCCTATCACAAAACTATCTATTTCCTACAATTTCAGTGCTTGCAGAGAATACCTTACTGAAAACCGCTTGTCATTTCCTTCTGCTCCTCGTTGGGTTCGACACTCTTACTTAGGACTACGATAGATCCCGTATATGTGTGGGTCATCAAGACTCTTTTCTGGCGCCGTTGCCGGGGAGTGAAGCGCCTTTGGTGAGTGCAACTTGGTAAGGAAACATTTATATAGTGTGCTGAAATTTACTATCACTTGTTACTATGGAAACCAATCCTTTGAGGGGCTTGCTCGGGGCATCTTCGCCCCGACCAGTAGAGAAAAGAGTTGCTCCTCAACCTACTGAACCTATTGAAAATGTTTACTTTGAAATTCCTTCAGGTATGATAGAGAAACTGCTAGCTAATCCCTTTGCAGGAGATGGAACATTGCATCCTGATTTACACCTTATCTATGTGGATGAAGTTTGTGGATTATTTAAGCTTGCGGGTATACCCGATGATGTTGTTAAGAGGAAGGTCTTCCCTTTATCTTTAAAGGTAGATGCATTGACATGGTATAGGCTATGTGATGATATGGGATCTTGGGACTATAAATATTTGAAGCTGGAATTCCACCAATAGTTTTATCCTATGCATCTTGTTCATCGTGATTGTAATTACATATATAATTTTTGGCCTCGCAAAGGAGAAAGCATCGCTCAAGCTTGGGGGAGGCTTAAGTGAATGTTATATTCATGCCCCAATCATGAGCTCTCAAGAGAAATGATTATTCAAAAATTTTATGCTCGGCTTTCTATCAGTGATCGCACCATGCTCGATACTTCCTGTGCTGGTTCTTATATGCTGTAGACTATTGAATTCAAGTGGAACTTATTGGAAAGAATTAAATGCAACTCTGAAGATTGGGGTTCCGACGATGGTAAGGAGTCATGTATGACACCTAAGTTTGATTGTGTTAAGTCTTTTATGAATACCGATGCTTTTCCTGGATTTAGCACTAAATATGGAATTGACTCTGAGATAGTAGCTTCTTTCTATGAATCATTTGCTACTCATGTTGATCTCCCTAAGGAGAAGTGGTTTAAATATAATCCTCCCACTAAAGTAAAAGTAGTTGCACCTATTACAGTTGAAGAAAAGACTATCACTTATAATGATCTTATTGTTCCTACTACTTATGTTCAGAAACCACCTTTCCCTGTTAGGATAAAGGATCATGCTAAAGCTTCAACTGTGGTTCGTAAAAGTAATACTAGAACATATACACCTCCTGAGCAAATTAAAGTTGAACCTAGTATTGCTATGGTTAAAGATCTCTTGGCTGATAATATTGATGGGCATGTTATTTATTTCTGTGATGAAGCTGCTAATATTGCTAGACCTGATGCTAAGATACATCGACCTGTTGTAGGCATGCCTGTTATTTCTGTTAAAATAGGAGATCATTGTTATCATGGCTTATGTGATATGGGTGCTAGTGCTAGTGCAATACCCTTTTCCTTATATGAAGAAATTATGCATGATATTGCACCTGCTGAGTTAGAAGAGATTGATGTTACAATTAAACTTTCCAATAGAGATACTATTTCACCATTTGGGATTGTTAGAGATGTTGAAGTCTTGTGTGGGAAAGTTAAATATCCCGCTGATTTTCTTGTTCTTGGTTCCCCACAACATAGCTTTTGTCCCATTGTATTTGGTAGACCCTTCTTGAATACTGTTAATGCTAAGATAGATTGTGAAAAGGATGTTGTTACAATTGGCTTGGGGGATATGAAACATGAGTTTAATTTTGCTAAATTTCGTAAACAACCCCATGATAAAGAATTGCCTAGTAAGGATGAAATTATTGGTCTTGCTTCTATTGCTGTGCCTCCTACTGATCCGTTAGAACAATATTTGCTAGACCATGAAAATGATATGTTTATGAATGAAAGAAGGGAAATAGATGAAGTATTCTTTAAACAGGGTCCTATTTTGAAACACAATTTACCTGTTGAAATCCTAGGGGATCCTCCTCCACCCAAGGGTGATCCCGTGTTTGATCTTAAACCTTTACCTGATAATCTTAAATATGCTTATCTGGATGAAAACAAGATATATCCTGTTATTATTAGTGCTAACCTTTCAGAGCAAGAAGAAGAAAGATCATTGAAAACTCGGAAGAAGCACCGTGCTGCTATTGGATATACTCTTGATGATCTTAAGGGCATTAGTCCCACTCTATGCCAACACAAAATAAATTTGGAAGAAGATGCCAAACCAGTTAGAGATCATCAACGACAGTTAAACCCTAAGATGAAAGAAGTGGTAAGAAAGGAAATACTAAAGCTCCTTGAGGTAGGTATAATTTATCCTGTTGCTGATAGTCAGTGGGTAAGTCCTGTCCATTATGTCCCTAAGAAGGGAGGTATTACTGTCGTTCCTAATGATAAAGATGAATTGATCCTGCAAAGAATTATTACAGGTTATAGGATGGTAATTTATTTTTGTAAATTAAATAAAGCTACTAAGAAAGATCATTACCCTTTACCTTTTATTGATCAAATGCTAGAAAGACTATCCAAACATACACATTTCTGCTTTCTAGAAGGTTATTCTGGTTTCTCTCAAATACCTGTGTCAGCGGACGATCAAGCAAAGACTACCTTTACTTGCCCTTTCAGTACTTTTGCTTATAGACGTATGCCTTTTGGTTTATGTAATGCACCCGCTACCTTTAAAAGATGCATGATGGCTATATTCTCTGACTTTTGTGAAAACATTTGTGAGGTATTCATGGATGATTTCTCCGTTTATGGATCCTCCTTTGATGATTGATTGAGCAACCTTGATCGAGTTTTGTAGAGATGCAAAGATACTAGTGTTGTTTGAATTGGGAGAAGTGCCACTTTATGGTTAATGAAGGCATTGTCTTGGGGCATAAAATTTCTGAAAGAGGTATTGAAGTTGATAAAGCTAAAGTTAATGCTATTGAAAAGATACCGTGTCCCAAGGACATTAAAGGTATACGAAGTTTCCTTGGTCATGCCGGTTTTTATAGGAGGTTCATTAAGGACTTTTCTAAAATCTCTAGGCCTCTGACTAATTTATTGCAAAAAGATATTCCTTTTGTCTTCGATGATGATTGTGTAGAAGCATTTGAAATACTTAAGAAAGCTTTGATCACTACACCTATTGTCCAGCCACCTGATTGGAATTTACCCTTTGAAATTATGTGTGATGCTAGCGATTATGTTGTAGGTGCTTTTCTATGGCAAAGAGTTGATAAGAAATTAAATATTATCCAGTATGCTAGTAAAACTCTTGACACTGCTCAGAGAAATTATGCTACCACTGCAAAAGAATTCTTAGCAGTTGTATTCGCTTGTGATAAGTTCAGACCTTATATTGTTGATTCTAAAGTAACTATTCACACTGATCATGCTGCTATTAAATATCTTATGGAAAAGAAAGATGCTAAACCTAGACTTATTAGATGGGTTCTCTTGCTACAAGAATTTGATTTGCATATTATTGATAAAAAGGGAGCTGAGAACCCCGTTGGAGACAACTTGTCTAGGTTAGACAATGTTCTTGATGACCCACTACCTATTGATGATAGCTTTCCCGATGAACAATTAGCGGTCATAAATTCTTCTCGTACTGCTCCATGGTATGCTGATTATGCTAATTACATTGTTGCTAAATTTATACCACCTAGTTTCACATACCAGCAAAAGAAAAAGTTCTTTTATGATTTAAGACATTACTTTTGGGATGACCCACACCTTTATAAAGAAGGAGTAGATGGTGTTATTAGACGTTGTGTACCTGAGCATGAACAGGAATAGATCCTACGCAAGTGTCACTACGAACCATATGGAGGACACCACGCTGGAGATAGAACTGCACATAAGGTATTGCAATCCAGTTTTTATTGGCCTACTCTCTTCAAAGATGCCCGTAAGTTTGTATTGTCTTGTGACGAATGTCAGAGAATTGGTAATATTAGTAGACGTCAAGAAATGCCTATGAATTATTCTCTTGTTATTGAACCATTTGATGTTTGGGGCTTTGATTATATGGGACCTTTTCCTGCCTCTAATGGATATACACATATTTTAGTTGTTGTTGATTACATTACTAAGTGGGCAGAAGTTATTCCAACTAGTAGTGTTGATCATAACACCTCTATTAAGATGCTTAAAGAAGTTATTTTTCCGAGGTTTGGAGTCCCTAGATATCTCATGACTGATGGTGGTTCACATTTTATTCATGGTGCTTTTCATAAAATGCTTGCTAAGTATGATGTTAATCATAGAATTGCATCTCCTTATCACCCACAGTCTAGTGTTCAAGTAGAGTTGAGTAATAGAGAGCTCAAGTTAATTTTGCAAAAGACTGTTAATAGATCTAGAAAGAATTGGTCCAAGAAACTTGATGATGCATTATGGGACTATAGAACTGCATATAAGAATCCTATGGGTATGTCTCCGTATAAGATGGTTTATGGAAAAGCATGTCACTTACCTCTCAAACTTGAACATAAGGCATATTGGGCTATTAAAGAGCTCAATTATGATTCCAAACTTGCCGGTGAGAAGAGATTATTTGATATTAGCTCACTTGATGAATGGACAACCCAAGCCTATGAGAATGCCAAGCTGTTTAAAGAAAAAGTTAAAAGATGGCATGACAAGAGGATACAAAAGCGTGAGTTTAATGTAGGTGATTATGTGTTGCTATTCAACTCTCGTTTAAGATTTTTTGTAGGAAAACTTCTCTCTAAATGGGAAGGTCCTTACGTTATCAAGGAGGTCTATCGTTCCAATGCCATAAAAATCAGCAACTTCGAAGGCACAAGTCCGAGGGTGGTGAATGGTCAAAGAATCAAACATTATATCTCAAGTAACCCAATAAATGTTGAAACTAATATTATTGAAACTGTAACCCTGGAGGAATACATAAGGGACACTTTTCAGAACATTTCAGACTCCAAAAAGGAATAGGTATGTGGTACGGTAAGTAAACCGACTCCAAAACAGTTCTAATGGAAATTTTTCTCTGTTTTGGAATATTTAAAAAAATAGGAAAATAAGAAGTAGTCCGGGAAGGACACGAGGCGTCCACGAGGGTGGAGGGCGCGCCCACCCCTACTGGGCATGCCCCCTGCCTCGTGGGCACCTCGTGTGCTCTCCAGACTCCATTTTCTTGCACGATACTTCTTTTGGTCGGTAAAAATTCACTATATAATCTCCCGAAGGTTTTGACCACTGTATCACGCAAAAATCCTCTGTCTTTGCTTCGAGTTGTTTCTGCCGCAGATTAGAGCAATATGTCGTCCCAGGATTCGGAGGGAGAAAGCTATGTGGATGATTACCTTGCAGACCCTAAGGTCTACGGGGACTTGGAGCATTGTGGCTGGACCACTGAGGAAGAGGAAGACTACAAGCCTAAGGGGAAGGAGGAGACAAACTCAGATGAAGATGAAGTCTCGTTACCTCAACCTGGGGACATGCATGTGGAGTTTAAAAAGTCAAGCCTCCCTGATAGGCGAAGAAACCCAAGATCGAGTTTATACCTTTTCGTATCTTGCGGGGAAACAAACAGGAACTATGCAAAAGGATATTAAGCCTTGAGCAGGAGATTGATGATTTAATGGAGCAAAATTCCATTCTCAAGCGCAAGAAGCCTACATCATCAATAACTCCTTCTTCGCCACCTCCGAGGACATAATCACTTGGGTATGGGCACTCCCCTTGGCAACTGCCAAGCTTGGGGGAGGTTCCCCAGTATCGTATCACCATCACACTCCTATCTTTACCGTTTTTCTTAGTTCGATCCTTTTGGTAATATCTTGATCTAGTAGAATAAAGTTTTGGAGTGATTTTGTTTTGAGTTTTGCTTTGAGATCCCTCTATGTAATCGAGTCCGTGAGCTATATAATAAAGATTAGTGTTGAGTCAAGGGCTTTGCTATCTTGCTATGATCATGAGAAAATAGAAAGAATAAAAAGAATAAAAAAAGTTCATATTGATCTTATGGATAGTAATGACTTCACATATAAAGAGTATGAGGCTTAAAAGTTGTTGGGAGTTGGCAAACATAGTTTTGGTCATCTTTGCAATTAATATGAAGTAATAAAGAAAGAGAGGTTCTCACTTATAAATATACTATCTTGGACATCTTTTATGATTGTGAGCACTCATTAAAGTATGACATGCTAAAGAGTTAATGTTGGACAAGGAAGACAATGTAATGGGTTATGTTTTCTCACTCTCAGTTAATGTATATTGTCATGGATCATTCAAACATGTTGAGCTTGCCTTTCCCCCCATGCTAGCCAAATTCCTTGAACCAAGTAGAGATACTACTTGTGCTTCCAAATATCCTTAAACCTAGTTTTGCCATGAGAGTCCACCATACCTGCCTATGGATTGAGTAAGATCCTTCAAGTAAGTTGTCATGTTGCAAGCAATACAAATTGCTCTCTAGATATGTATGACTTATTAGTGTGGAGAAAATAAGCTTTATACGAGCGTGTGATATGGAAGTAATAAAAGCGACGGACTGCATAATAAAGGTTCATATCACAAGTGGCAATATAAAGTGACGTTCTTTTGCATTAACATTTCGTGCATCCAACCTAAAAGCACATGACAACCTCTGCTTCCCTCTGCGAAGAGCCTATCTTTTACTTTATGTCTTTTACATTATTCAAGAGTCAAGGTGATCTTCATCTTTCCGTTTTTCATTTTATCCTTTGGGGAGCACCTCGTGTTGGAAAGATCCTGACATATATATCCAATTGGATGTAAGTTAGCATGAACTATTATTGTTGACATTACCCTTGAGGTAAATAGTTGGGAGGCAACACAATAAGCCCCTATCTTTCTCTGTGTCCGATTAAGACTCCATAACCATAAGTATTGCATGAGTGTTAGCAATTGTGGAAGACTAAATGATAGTTGAGTATGTGGACTTGCCGAAAAGCCCTATTATTGACTCTTTCCGATGTTATGATAAATTGCAATTGCTTCAATTACTAAGATTGTAGTTTGTTAGTTATGAATGAAGTTTCTGAATCATACTTGACATTGTGAATAGATTGTTACTTGAGCATGAGAAATCATGTGACAAAATACATTTATGTTGCTGTTATAAGAATGATCATGATGCCCTCATGTCCATATTTTATTTTTATCAACACCTCTATCTCCAAACATGTGGACATATTTTTCGATATCGGTTTCCGCTTGAGGGCAAGCGAGGTCTAAGCTTTGGGGAGTTGATACGTCCATTTTGCGTCATGCTTTTATATCGATATTTATTGCATTATGGGCTGTTATTACACATTATGTCACAATACTTATGGCTATTCTCTCTTATTTTACAAGGTTTATCATGAAGAGGGAGAATGCCGGCAGCTGGTATTCTGGGCAGGAAAAGGAGCAAATATTGGAAACCTATTCTGCACTGCTCTAAAAGTCCTGAAACTCCACGAAAGTCATTTTTGGAATTAATAAGAATTATTGAGCCAAAGAAGTACCAGAGGGGGCCCACCCCAGGCCACGAGGGTGGGGGGCGCGCCCACCCCTACTGGGCGCGCCCCATTCCTCGTGGGCCCCCTGGTGGCCCTCCAGTGCCCATCTTCTGCTATATGAAGTCTTCTACCCTGGAAAAAAATCATAAGCAAGCTTACGGGATGAAACTCCGCCGCCACGAGGCGGAACCTTGGCGGAACCAATCTAGGGCTCCGGCGGAGCTGTTCAACCGGGGAAATTTCCTCCGGGAGGGGGAAATCATCACCATCATCATCACCAACGATCCTCTCATTGGGAGGGGGTCAATCTCCATCAACATCTTCACCAGCACCATCTCCTCTCAAACCCTAGTTCATCTCTTATATCCAATCTTTGTACCCAAACCTCAGATTGGTACCTGTGGGTTGCTAGTAGTGTTGATTACTCCTTGTAGTTGATGTTAATTGGTTTATTTGGTGGAAGATCATATGTTCAGATCCTTAATGCATATTAATACTCCTCTGATCATGAACATGAATATGCTTTGTGAGTAGTTACGTTTGTTCCTGAGGACATGGGTGAAGTCTTGTTATTAGTAGTCATGTGAATTTGGTATTCGTTCGATATTTTGATGAGATGTATGTTGTCTCTCCTCTAGTGGTGTTATGTGAACGTCGACTACATGACACTTCACCATTATTTGGGCCTAGAGGAAGGCATTGGGAAGTAATAAGTAGATGATGGGTTGCTAGAGTGACAGAAGCTTAAACCCTAGTTTATGCGTTGCTTCGTAAGGGGCTGATTTGGATCCACTAGTTTCATGCTATGGTTAGGTTTACCTTAATACTTCTTTTGTAGTTGCGGATGCTTGCAATAGGGGTTAATCATAAGTGGGATGCTTGTCCAAGAAAGGGCAGTACCCAAGCACCGGTCCACCCACATATCAAATTATCAAAGTAACGAACGCGAATCATATGAGCGTGATGAAAACTAGCTTGACGATAATTCCCATGTGTCCTCGGGAGCGCTTTTCTCATTATAATAAATTGTCCAGGCTTGTCCTTTGCTACAAAAAGGATTGGGCCACCTTGCTGCACTCGATTTACTTTTATTGCTTGTTACCCGTTACAAATTATCCTATCACAAAACTATCTGTTACCTACAATTTCAGTGCTTGCAAAGAATACCTTACTGAAAACCGCTTGTCATTTCCTTCTGCTCCTCGTTGGGTTCGACACTCTTACTTATCGAAAGGACTACAATAGATCCCCTATACTTGTGGGTCATCACTCACAAAGTGGAATGATGAGCTGATCATGCAATTCTACTCTACTGCTCATTCATATCCAGATGGCAGAATTGTATGGATGTCAGAGGGTACAAGGTACCAGTCCATAGTTAATGAGTGGGCTAGATTGATCAATGCCTCAGAAGCTCATGAAGGTGACTTGGATGTATATGCCAAGAAGAAGAAATACCATAACTCCATGGCAAGCATGTACAAGGAGATTCCTGCTGCAGACCTGGAGACTCACAAGTTTGGTTTAGTGAAGCACTTGCTGTCAGAGCTGCCTACTATCAATACCATTCTAAGGCACACTCTTTTGCCAAAATCTGGAGATCACAAAATGATAAGAGGACACTCCATCAACTTGCTGCACATATTTGATGTCCCTCAAAAGTTCAAAGTGATGAGTTTGATTGTGGAAACAATCAAGAGGTCAGCTGCATATCAGAAGAGATCTTGTGGGTATGCTCCACAAATTCAGTTGCTCATCAACTCCAAGATGGGCACAAGGACATATTTGTTGTACAAGGAGCATTTACCCCTCAGGCCAGACTTTGAGGATAACATTGTTGTCATGAATGAGGAAGATCCATCCTTAGTGCAAGCACATGAGAAGAGAGAGAAGGCAAGGGCAGAGAAAGCTACAATGATGCCAAGTGCTGAAGAGGCATCTCAGGTGTTCTTGAAAAGCAAGCAAGATCAGCTTGGATACCTGATCCAATCCACCTTGAGGATTGAGAAGGGCTTGGCCACCCTGACTCAAAACCAAGAGAGCTTGGAGAGGATCATTGAGCAGAAATTCTATGATCTTGATGTCAAGGTAATTGAGATTCAGTCTGTGGTTGAGCAACTTCAGGAGGAAGTGGAGGAGAAGAAAGGCAAGTCTACTACAGATGCTTTCACTAGAGTTCCCAGAAGTCAGAGGTCTGCTACAGTACCTGTCCCAGGTACAAGAGCTACTACATCTGCACCAGCAGCCATAGCTTCAGTGCCACCAGCTCCAGCAGCCACTCCACCATCTCCAGCTACATCTACAGAAGCTTTCGTCCTTGGACTCATCTCTACACCACCTCATGAAGACCAAGCCTGAGAGAGACGCATAGCGCTATGCATATTTTTAACTTTTTGGTAACTTGTGGCCAAAGGGGGAGAAATATGTATAGATCATAGTCTTCGAGAGAGAGAGTGTGTTGTTTTGTCTCTCTTTGCACTTTATTTGCTTGAACTTTATTGTGTGTTTGCTTGATACATTATGCCTTTTGTGAGTTACTTGGATGATCATGTGTTTGATCATATGCTACCTTTAATGTGTGCTTGAATGATATTATCCTTCATATCCAGTTATGATCATTCACTTTGCTTGGTGATGAGTGCATGTTTTTAATTATTATCATGTTGAGCGCTCCACCAAGATGTATGTGACATGGAAGAGTGACCCATGATCCTAACAAATTGTGCATTTGCAATCCAAAGCAAATTTTAAATGATGCACAAATTTAGGGGGAGCTCTTGTTTGTCACATACTTCTCAAAGAGAGGATGTATTTCAATCTTATTATCATTTGTCGAAGCTTTGATCTATATGTTGTCATCAATTACAAAAAAGGGGGAGATTGAAAGTGCAACTATCCCTGGGTGGTTTTGGTAATGATTAACAATATATAGCTCATTGAAATAATGCCATTTCAATATAAATATTTCAGGAAAGTTCAATGATTGGCATGGCATGGATAAAGAATGTGGACCCCTCAAAATTATAAGGACAAATGATTGGCTCAAGCTCTAAAGTCCAAGACTCTACATATTCTATTTTAGTGATCCAAGATCACATTGAGTCTATAGGAAAGCCAATACTATTAAAAGGGGATGAGGTGTTGCTTAATGGCTTGCTTGCTCAAAATGCTTAGTGATATGCTCCAAAAGCCCTCAACCACTTTCTCATATCCACATATGTCCCAAACCAAAAGTCAAACTCGGCCCCACCGATTTGATCCATTCGGCGCCACCGAGTTCTTTTGGCATAGCCACTGCCAGAAACCCTAGTCACTTTGGTCTCACCGATAGGGATCTCGGTCCCACCGAGATGGGGTTGCAAACTCTCTGTCTCCCTTCTTAACGTTTCGGTCTAACCGAGATGAGCGATCGGACGCACCGTGTCTGCAATGCAAACTCCCTATTTCCTTTTAGTAACGCTTCGGTCCCACCTAGACGAGCGAATCGGTCCCACCGAGTTTGCCTGACCAACTCTCTATTAGCTTATTACCAATGTCGGTCCAACCGAGTTTGAGTAATCGGTCCAACCGAGATTACATTATGCCCTAACCCTAATGATATCGGTCCCACCGAGATGACGTGTCGGTCCCACCGAAATTGCCTAACGGTCACATATGTACTGAATCGGTCCGACCGAGTTTTCTGATTCGGTCCCACCGAGTTTGGTATATTGTGTGTAACGGTTAGATTTTGTGTGGAGGCTATATATAACCCTCCACCCTCTCCTCATTCGTGAGGGAAGCCATCAGAACGTGAATACACTTCCACTACTCATTTTCTGAGAGAGGGCCACCTACTCATGTGTTGAGACCAAGATATTCCAATCTATCCATATGAATCTTGGTATCTAGCCTTTCCCAAGTTGCTTTCCACTCAAATCATCTTTCCACCAAATCCAATCCTATGAGAGTGAGTTGAGTGTTGGGGAGACTATTATTTGAAGCACAAGAGCAAGGATTTCATCATCAACACACCATCTATTACCTTTTGGAGAGTGGTGTCTCCTAGATTGGTTAGGTGTCACTTGGGAGCCTCCGACAAGATTGTGGAGTGAACCAAGGAGTTTGTAAGGGAAAGGAGATCGCCTATTTCATGAAGATCTACCCTAGTGAGGCAAGTTCTTCGTGGACCCTTCATGGGTGGAGCCCTCCGTTGACTCGCGCAGCCGTTACCTTCGTGGGTTGAAGTCTCCATCCACGTGGATGTACGATAGCACCACCTATCGGAACCACGACAAAAACATCTGTGTCTCCTATTGCGTTTGCACTCTCCAAACCCAACCATTTACATTCTTGCAAGTTGCATGCTTTACTTTCCGCTGCTTATATACTCTTTGCATACTTGCTTGAATTGTGTTAAGATTGCTTGCCTTGTTCTAAGTTTTTAAAATCTGCCAAGAACTAAAATTGGGAAAATGTTAAGTTTTTATTTGGTCAAGTAGTCTAATCACCCCTTTGTAGACATACTTTTGATCCTACAATTGGTATCAGAGCTTTAGTCTCCATTTTCCTTGATTTCCATATCTTTTGGTGATCATAACCTTGGTTTCACAACCTAGGAGAGTATGACGTCTAGCGAGGGAAATTACCACCGTAGAGGTCCTTACTTTGATGGAACTAATTTTGCTAGTTGGAAGCATAAGATGAAAATGCATATTCTTGGCTATTGTGTGTATTGGCTTGCAAGGTGAATTCTTTGATGGGAGAGAACCGAACCGTGAAGCTACCGCAGAAGAGTTGAAGATGCTGCAATACAACGCTTAAGCTTGTGATATCCTCTTCAACGGATTGTGCCTGAAGAATTCAACAAAATCAGCCGCCTTGAGAATGCAAAGGAAATTTGTGATACTTTGATTGATATGCACGAAGGTACCGACTCTGTCAAGGAATCCAAGTGAGAAACAAGTCAAGTGGTGCTTACAAAGCCTCATGTGATGCTCCTACATCATCAAGTGAGAAACAAACCTTCAATGAGTAATTGATCTTAATGGTGAAAAACTTCAACAAGTTCTACAAGAGTAGAAGCAAGGAAAGAAGTTCCAAGTCAAGGTCCTACAATGACAAAAGATCTTCGAGTTGTGAACATAATTGCTACAATTGTGGAAGACACGGACACTATTCGAATGAGTGTACGGCTCCTTACAAAAGGAGAGAAGATTCACCCAAAATAAGAATTAGGAGAGAAGAATCACCACCAAGAGAGAGGAGGAGTAGAGATGATCACTATGAACGAAGAACCTCCTAGAGAAGCAAAGATTCGGAAATGAAGGACAAATCATCAAAGAGCTACACAAAGCGAAGACTTCAAGCTCATGTTGGTGAAGGGGTATCCGGCTCCGACTCCGACCATCACTCCGAGAGAAGCTATCACTCCGACTCCGAATATAATCAAGATGAAGGTGTTGCCGGTGTAGCACTTGTGTCAAACAACTCCTACGACATATTTGACTCACCAAATGAAGGATTTGGAAGATGCTTCATGGCTAAAGGCCCAAAGGTATCACACCCCGAGTATGTTGATTTCAATAGTGATGAAGATGACTTGTTAGGTGATGTTGATTTACTTGTTGACAACTCTAGTGATGAATACTATGATGAAACGTCAATTAATCATGCTAATCAAGATAAAACGAATGACAATGATAAGGAGAAGATTGAGCGCCTAACTAAACAACTAAACACTCTTAAGTTAGCTCATGAAACTACCTTGGAAGATCATCAAGAACTTTTAAAGACTCATGAGAAGTTACGCTTTGAAAAGCTCAACCATGAGCAAGAGCATGAGTTTTTGAAGGCAATCAATGATGATCTTCGCAAGATAAGTTCTTCTTACATTGCCATGCATTTACTCTTATCTACTTACATGCCACAAGTCAAGTCTAGTAACAAGAGTAAGAAAGATTCTTCTTCTAGAGTAATAATAATCATGCAATCCAATGTTGTTGCTTCTAGTAGTTCTCTTGATTCCACTAATTATTCTCTTAGCCAAGTTACACTTGAGCAAGAAAATACCTTATTGAAGGGAATTATAGAGAAGGGTGTCTACAAGATCCTTGCCGAAAGTAAGCAATTTGAGGAAATTGTACGCAAGCAAGGAAGGCATCGGAAGAATCAAGGTGTTGGTTTTGAACGAAAATTCAATGCCAATGGATTTGAGTGGGAAGAAGATCAATACCCCAAGACGAAGTTTGTTCCCCAACAAGAGAAGTATGATCCTACATCTTTCCAAGGGACACAAGCTCAAGATGATCTGCCACCAGAGGACCACAAGCATAAAGGGAAGGACAAGCTTCAAGAGGAGATTGATGCATTTGAAGAAGCTCCCAAGGCCTTTGTCAAGTAGGTTCCCAAGACTACATCAAGTTCTACTTCATCAAGTTCCACTACTACCCCAAGGATTCCCATCAAGATGATGTGGATCCCAAAGAAGAAGGACTAGAGAGTTCCTGAGGGTGACTCCGCCAATATTCTTCACTCATGTCATTCTGGCAAGGACAAGTGCAATCAACATCCACATCTTGCACTAGTTCAAGGAGTCACAAACCCTCTTGTTGGTAAGGCAAGGGACAAGGTAACCTAATGTTTTCATGTAAATCATCTTGTGTGTGCATCACTCTATGTCTATGGATATCCTTGTTTGTTCCTTGTGGGACTAACTCGTGTAGGTATTGAAAGTGCAAGTCACTCCAATGGATTGCTCCAAATGATCTACAACAACATTGAGCATCCACATCTTCAACACCTACATGAATTCATCATCGATGAAACCCAAGGTTAGTTCATCCCTCTTAGGGGGGATCTCACATCTAGGGGGAGCTTTACTGTGAAGAATTGAGGTAAAGAAACTCTAATGGTGTGAACACAGCAATGCTTTATGTAACCCCACTTGTGCTTAAACGACGAGTATGACCTATGATCAAATGTTCTCATTTGACTCCTAATTCAATATACTCATATATAGATGACCTGGTCATCGCCAATTGTTTGATAGATGCTAGAATTGGTTGTGCATGCTTTGACACATATTTCATTTGCCATATTATTGTGTGAGCATGTTGGTTGCATATTTTACTCATTCGAGGACATCCACTTGTTGTTTTGATTGTTTGGCTCTTTTTCTTTTGCCAAGTGGATGGATAAGAATGCCTAAGAACCTTCTCTAGATATTTATGCTTTTCTCGTCTCAAACTCTATTCATGCTACATCTGAAAGTTTGATCAAGTCAGATTCGAACCCCCCTGTGTGAGGAGCACTCGGAGTCCTCGATTCGTCATAGACTTAAACTTCCAAAACCTCTTTGTGCATTTCGGTCTGACCGAGAAATCGATTTCGGTCAAACTAAGTTCACTAAGTTGATCTAGGTTTTCATCTCGGTGCAACCGATTTGAACACTTCGGTCACACCGAGTTGTAGCAACCGCTTGCGATTCTGCAATCTCGGTGCCACCGAGTTGTTCCACTCGGTCACACCGACAAGGTCGGGATATAAATACCCCACGGGTGAGATTTTTGAAATTACTTCAAATCCTCTCAGCCCGCGTGTGTCCTGCTCTGCCCCCCCCCGGGTCTCCGAATCATCTTCTCGCCGCCAACGACCTCCCGCCGTTGGATTCTGCCGCCGTTGACCTATTCTGCTCCGCCGTAGCGAACACTCGCCATTCTAGGGTACGTGTTCGACCCCTCGTGCTGTCATTTTCACTCCGATTCCTAGCACAAGGACAATACTATGTGTCTTTCCACGAATGAGATCAATCTATCCAGCTAAATCTTCCTTAGGTCTAGATTGATTCAAAAAAATTTAGGGTTAGCTCTCCGCAGAACTCATCTCGGACCGACCGAAATGTAGAAATCGGTGTCGGTGTCAAAACCAGCGGATCTCAGGTAGGGGGTCCCGATCTGTGCGTCTCAGGCTGATGGTAACAGGAAGCAAGCGACACAATATTTACCCAGGTTCGGGCCCTCTCGATGGAGGTAAAACCCTACTTCCCGCTCGATTAATATTGAAGATATGAGTAGTACTAGAGTAGATTTACCACGAGAACGTAGAGGCTAAACCCTAAGAGCTAGCTTATGATGGTATGATTGTGTAGGACCTTGAAGTATGTCTAGAGGGGGGGTGATTAGACTACTTGACCAATAAAAACTTAACCTTTTCCCAATTTTAGAGTTTGGCAGATTTTAGCTACGTTAGGACAAGTCAAGCAATCATCACACAATTCAAGCAAGCATGCAAAGAGTATATAGGCAGAGGAAATTAAAGCATGCAACTTGCAAGAAAGTAAAGGGAAGGGTTTGGAGGATTTAAACGCAATTGGAGACACGGATGTTTTTGGCGTGGTTCCGATAGGTGGTGCTATCGTACATCCACGTTGATGGAGACTTCAACCCACGAAGGGTAACGACTGCGCGAGTCCACGGAGGGCTCCACCCACGAAGGGTCCATGAAGAAGCAACCTTGTCTATCCCACCATGGCCGTCGCCCATGAAGGACTTGCCTCACTAGCGGTAGATCTTCACGAAGTAGGCGATCTCCTTGCCCTTACAAACTCCTTGGTTCAACTCCACAATCTTGTCGGAGGCTCCCAAGTGACACCTAGCCAATCTAGGAGACACCACTCTCCAAGAAGTAACAAATGGTGCGTTGATGATGAACTCCTTGCTCTTGTGCTTCAAATGATAGTCTCCCCAACACTCAACTCTCTCTCAATGGGTTTGGATCTGGTGGAAAGAAGATTTGAGTGGAAAGCAACTTGGTAAGGCTAGATATCAAGATTCATATGGTAGGAATGGAATATCTTGGTCTCAACACATGAGTAGGTGGTTCTCTCTCAGAAATGGTAAGTTGGAAGTGTAGGTTCGTTCTGATAGCTCTCTCCACGAATGAAGAGGAGGTGGAGGGGTATATATAGCCTCCACACAAAATCTAACCGTTACACACAATTTACCAAACTCGGTGGGACCGAATTGTTAAACTCGGTCGGACCGATTTAGTAAACCTAGTGACCGTTAGTGATTTTCGGTGGGACCGACATGCATCTCGGTGAGACCGATTCGGTTAGGGTTAGGGCATAATGTAATCTTGGTAAGACCGATTACACAAACTCGGTAAGACCGATTTGGTAATAAGCTTTCCAGAGAGTTGGTCAAGTAAAGTCGGTGGGACCGATTTTCTCTTTTCGGTGAGACCGAAATGTTACAAAAAGGAAATAGAGAGTTTACATTGCAATCTCGGTGGGACCGATCGCTCACTTCGGTTAGACCGAAACATTACGAAGGGAAACAGAGAGATTGCAACCCCATCTCGGTGAGACCGAGATCCCTATCGGTAAGACCAATTTGCTTAGGGTTTGTGGCAGTGGCTATGACTTTTGGAATCGGTGGCGCCGGATAGGAAGTTTCGGTGTGACCGATTTTGGCTTTGGGTTTAGGTCATATGTGGATGTGGGAAAGTATTTGAGGGTTTTGGAGCATATTACTAAGCACATTGAAGCAAGAGGCTCATTAAGCAACACCTCATCCCTCCTTGATAGTATTGGCTTTTCCTATAGACTCAATGTGATCTTGGATCATTAAAATAGAATATGTAGAGTCTTGGACTTTAGTGCTTGAGCCAATCCTTTGTCCTTAGTATTTTGAGGGGTCCACTTTCATCATCCATGCCATGCCATTCATTGAGCTTTCCTGAAATAATAGTCTTGGAATAGCATTAGCTCAATGAGCTGTATGTTGTTATTAATTACCAAAACCACCTAGGGATAGTTGCACTTTCAATCTCCCCCTTTTTAGTAATTGATGACAACATATAGATCAAAGCTTCGACAAATGATAATAAGATTGAATAACATCGTCGCTTTGAGAAGTATGTGATAAGCAAGAGCTCCCCCTAAATTTGTGCATGGGTTAAGATTTGCTTTGGACTGCAAATTCACAATGAATTAGGCTCATGGGTTACTCTTCCATGTCACATACATCTTGGTGGAGCGCTCAAAATAATAAAAAATGGACACATGCACTCATCACCAAGCATAGTGAATGATCACATAGGATAGATAGGATAATATTAAGCATGCATAAGTGGAGCTTATGATCAAACACATGATCATCAATGTCTCACATCATAGTATCTCAACCAAAAGCAAACAAAGTTCGAAAAACCACCAAATAAAGCAAGAGAGAATAAAAGCAACACTCGCTCTCGAAGCCTATGATCTATACCTTTTTCTCCCCCTTTGGCAACAAGTTACCAAAAAGTTCATAGAAAATGCATAGTGCTAGATCGTCTCTCAGGCTTGATCTTTTGGTGGTGGTGTAGAGATGGCTCCTTGGACGAAGGCTTCAGTTGAAGTAGAGGGTGCTGGAGGAGTTGGTGCTGGAGCTGGTTGCACTGGAACTGTTGGGGCAGTAGCTGGTGCTGAAGTTGTAGCTCTAGTGTCTGTCACTGGCACTGCAACCGATCTCTAGGCTCTGGGCACTCTGGCAAACACATTTGTGGTTGTCTTGCCCTTCCTCTCCTGCATGTCATCCTGCAGCTGCTCCACAACTGACTGAATCTTAGTTACCTTGACATCTAGATCATAGAACTTTTGTTCCATGATTCTCTCCAGGCTCTCCTGGTTTTGAGTTAGGGTGGCAAACCCTTTCTCAATCCTCAGAGTTGATGCTATCAAGTAACCAAGCTGCTCTTGTTTGGTTTTCAAGAAATATTCAGATGCCTCCTCTTGAGTTGGCATCTTGGCAGCCTTCTCCTTCTTTGCCTTCTCCTTCTTCTCCTGAGCTTGGACTGATTGTGGATCATCTTCATTCATGACAACCTCATTGTCCTCAAAGTCTGGATAAATTGGAAAATGTTCCTTATCCAACTGGTATTTCCCTATGCCCATCTTGGAGTTGATCAATTCTTGAATTTGAGGTGCATATCCACAGCTCCTCTTCTAATCTGTTGCAGTCCTTTTGATTGTTTCAATGATGAGGCTCATGACTTTGAACTTCTGGGGCACATCAAACACATGCAGCATGTTGATGGCATGCCCTCTGATCATGTTATGGTCACCTGACTTGGGCAACAAAGTATGCCTCAGAATCCAATTGATGGTTGCCAATCCTGACAGCAGAAAGTGGACTGATCCAAACTTGTGAGTCTCTACGGCCTTGTCAGGAATTTCCTTGTACATGTGAGCCATTGAGTTATGACCCGACTTCTTCTTTGCATATATGTCCAAGTCATCTTCTTCTTCTTTGGGGGCATTGATCAAACTTGCCCATTCTTCAACAGTGGATTGGTACCTTGTACCTTCAGACATCCACACAATTCTACCATCTGGATAAAAGTGTGCTGTGGAGTAGAACTGCATGATAAGCTCATCATTCCAGTTGGTAAACTTCTGTCCAACAAAATCTGCTACTCCACAAGCAATAAAGCTCTCCTCCACTCCAGGGTAGTGCTGCTAATTCTCCCTGATGAATTTCCAGTCAACCCACCTCATATCACAGACAATGGGCTTCTTGTCCAACAGAATGGTCTCATAAAAGTCCTTCTGTCCTTTGTGTGGAACCTGTAGTCAACATCAGTTCTTCTTCTTGAAGCATATGGGTCTTCCATCCTCCACAGCCTCAGCCCTGAATCCTTCCTGATTCTCATGTCCTCAGCCACAGGATGGGCATCATTGTGGTCTGGTATATTCGGCTTGAGCTTTCTAAGGACCTGACCTTCTTCATCTTCATATTCTGCAACATTGGGCACTGGGGCCTTGTTCTTTTCAGCAGCTGGAATACTCCTAGTATTCCTCTTTGGAGCTTGCTTGGCCTTGGAGGCAGCTTTGGGTGCATCTTTGGGCTTGGATGTTGCAGCCCCTGATCTGATTGCATCTCCCATAAGCTTAGCTGCCTTAGGAGCTGGTGCAGCATCCTCTTCCTCTTCATCAGAATCCCTTCTCATTGAGGGCTTTCCAAGGACCTTGGCAGTTGTGGTTCTAGCTCTCTTCTTTTTCTTGTCCTGATCACCATCATCCTCTGATTCAATTGTGAACTTCATGGTTGCACCAGTGGGGACTTTCTGAGGTTTTGATGGTGGCTCTTTCCTTGCAGGTGCCTGTTTGGGTTGAGCTTGAGCTGGCACTTGGGTGGACTTCCTGGCCTTTGGCATTGGAGTTCTCTTGGCAGGAACTTTCTTCTTCAGGCCTGGCTTTGTGCTTTGTGTAGAGCCATACTCTTTCTTGAGCACCACTTTCTTGGAAGTGGCCTCATCCTCCTCAGCTTTGTAATCCTCATCTTCTGAGTCTGAGGTTCTCTTCCTCCTTTGCCTAGTAGCAGCCTTAGGCAAGTTGCTAGGAGTACTTCTGCTCCCATCATCTGAAGTTAAGGGACTAGTGCCCTCACTCAAGTCCATGTGCTCTTCAGACCTGTTCTGGCTGTCACTTTGATCAGACATACTGCAAAAGCTGACTGCTAACCCTGTGAAGAGTTATAGATGAGATAGAATAGATGAGCATCACAAAATGCAGAAATTTTTGCAAAAGAATGATTCAAAACTTCAGTTTTAGTTTTCCACAGAAAGCATTTCGGATCAACCGATTTTCAAACTCGGTGATACCGAAGCGGTTTTGGTGCTTAAACTGATTATCTCGGTTGGACCAAGTTTCAGTTCGGTGGCACCGAGACTGCTAGGGTTTCATAGAATCTTCAAATCGGTCACACCGATTAGTAATTCTCGGTCAGACCGAGAGTCACTAGTGCAATGGCATAAGCCAAATCGGTGTGACCGAGTTTTTCAACTCGGTGGGTCCGAGATGGTTTCGGCGGAAACCTAACCCTAAAAATTTGAATCACATCTAATCTACGGACTATTTTGGTTGGATAGAAGAATCTCAATTGTGGCAAGAATCAATATGAAAACAATGTGCTAGGAATCAGACGTGGATAGCACAAAGATCAAGTCCATACCCTAACTTGGCGGTGGACTTGCTACGCAGGCAACGGCGGGGACGATTTCCGTTGAAGGCGGCGAAGACCAGCGACAGGAGGCTGCTGGTGGCGAGGAGACGATCCGGAGACCACGATGGCAGAGCGAGCTATTGCGCGGGCGAAGGGTTTCGGAGAAATTTCCAAACTTTTGCCCGTGGCTATATATAGCCCGACCCTATCGGTGTGACTGAGTGGAACAACTCGGTGGCACCGAGATGCATAACTGTGTTCAGTTATAGCAAATCGGTGAGACCGAAAAGTTCAAATCGGTTGCACCGAGATTGAAAACTCAGATCAACTTGGTGATCTTGGTAGGACTGAAAGGGAAGAATCGGTCAGACCGAGAATCACAAAGAGGTTTTGGAAGTTTAAGTCTATGACGAATCAGGGACTCCAAGTGCTCCTCACACAGAGTGGTTCGAATCTGACTTGATCAAATTTTGTGATGTAGCATGAATAGAGTTTGAGATGAGAAAAGCATAGATAACTAAAGAAGGTTCTTAGGCATTCTTGTCCATCCACTTGGCACAAAGAAAATAATCCAAACAATCAAAACAACAAGTGGATGTCCGTGAATGAGCAAAATATGCACCAACATGCTCACACAATAAGATAGCAAATGAAATATGTGGCAAAGCATGCACAACCAATTTTAGCATCTATCAAACAATTGGCTATGACTAGGTCTTCTATATATGAGTATATTGACTTAGGAGTCAAATGAGAACATTTGATCATAGGTCATACTCATCGTTTAAGCTCAAGTGGGGTTACCACTTTTACATAATGCATTAATGTGTTCACACCATTAGAGTTGATTTGACTCAATTCTCAGAGTTGAGCTCCCCCTAGATGTGAGATCCCCCCTTAGAGGGATGAACTAACCTTGGGTTTTGTCGATGATGACTTCATGTAGGTGTTGAAGATGTAGATGCTCAATGTTGATGTACATCATTTGGAGCAATCCTTTTGAGTGAGTTGCACTTTCAACTTACCTACATGGGTTAGTCCCACAAGGAACAAAAAAGAATATCCATAGACATACAGTGATGCACACACAAGATGATGTCCATGAAGTCACTAGGTTACCTTGTCCCTTGTCTTACTAACATGAGGGTTTGTGACTCCTTGAACTAGTGCAAGATATGGAAGTTGATTGCACTTGTTCTTGCCAAAATGATATGAGTGAAAAATGTTGGCGGAGTCACCCTCAAGAACTCTCTAGTTCTTCTTCTTCAGGATCCACATCATCTTGATGGGAAACCTTGGAGTTTTAGTTGTACTTGATGAAGTAGAACTTGACGTAGTCTTGGGGACCCACTTGAACGAGGCTTTGGGTGCTTCTTCAAATGCATCAATCTCTTCTTGAAGCTTGTCCTTGCCTTTGTTCTTGTGGTCTTGTGGTGGAAGATCATCTTGAGCTTGTGTTCCCTTGAAGGAAGTAGGATCATACTTCTCTTGTTGAGGAACAAACTTCATCTTGGGGTATTGATCTTCTTCCCACTCAACTCCATTGGCATTCAACTTTCGTTCAAAACCAACACCTTGATTCTTCCGGTGCCTTCCTTGCTTGCGTACAATTTCCTCGAATTGCTTACTCCCGGCAAGGCTCTTGTAAACACCTTTCTCTATAATTCCCTTCAATAAGCTATTTTCTTGGTCAAGTGTAACTTGGCTAAGAGAATCATTAGTGGAATCAAGAGAACTACTAGAAGCAACAATATTGGATTTGATATTATTATTGTTACTACTAGAGGAAGTATCTTTCTTGTACTTGTTACTAGACTTGACTTGAGGCATATAAGTAGATAAGAGTAAACGCTTGGCAATGTAAGAAGAACTTTTCTTGCGAAGATCATCATTGATTGCTTTTAAGAACTCATGCTCTTGCTCAAGATTGAGCTTTTCAAAGCGTAACTTCTCATGAGCCCTTAAAAGTTCTCGATGATCTTCGTAGATAGTTTCATGAGCTAACTTAAGAGAGTTTAATTCTTTAGTTAGAAGCTCAATCTTCTCCTTATCATTATCATTTGTTTTAGCATGATTAATTGACGTTTCATCATAGTATTCATCACTAGAGTTGTCAACAAGTAAATCATCATCCACAAGCAAGTCATCTTCATCACTATTGAAATCAACATACTCAGGATGTGTTACCTTTGGACCTTTGGCAATGAAGCATCTTCCAACACCTTCATTTCGTGAATCAAATATGTCGTAGGAGTTGGTTGACACAAGTGCTAGACCGGCAACACCTTCATCTTGAGTATATTCGGAGTCGGAGTGATAGCTTCTCTCGGAGTGATTGTCGGAGTCGGAGCCAGATACCCATTCACCAACATGAGCTTGATGTCTTCGTTTTGTGTAGCTCCTTGATGACTTGTCCTTCCTTTCCGAATCCTTGCTTCTCCGTGAGGGTCTTCGTTCATAACGATCATCTCTACTCCTCCTCTCTCTTGGTGCTGATTCTTCTCTTTTGCTCCTTTTCTTGGAGAATCTTCTCTTCTTTTGTAGGGTGTCGTACACTCATTTGAGTAGTGTCCGGGTCTCCCACAATAGTAGCAATTGCGCTCTCGACTAGAAGATCTCTTGTCATTGTAAGACCTTGATTTGGAGCTTCTTTCTTTGCTTCTACTCTTGTAGAATTTGTTGAAGTTCTTCACCATTAAGCTCAATTCTTCATTGAAGGTTGGTTTCTCACTTGATGATGTGGGGGCTTCACTTGAGGCTTTGTAGGCACCACTTGACTTGTTGTGAAGTTCCTCCTTATCCTTGAGAGACATCTCATGAGCAACAATCCTCCCAATGACTTCCGTTGGCTTGAGATCTTTGTAGTTTGGCATCATTTGAATCAATGTGCACACGGTATCATACTTTCCATCCAATGCTCTTAAGATCTTCTTGATGATGAATTTGTCGGTCATCTCTTCACTCCCTAAGCCGGCAATCTCATTTGTGATAAGAGCAAGCCTAGAGTACATTTCAGCGATACCTTCACCATCCTTCATTTTGAACTTGTCAAGCTGACTTTGGAGCACATCCAACTTGGATTCCTTGATGGACTCGGTACCTTCATGCATGTCAATCAAAGTATCCCAAATTTCCTTTGCATTCTCAAGACGGCTGATTTTGCTGAATTCTTCGGGGCACAATCCGTTGAAGATGATATCTCAAGCTTGAGAATTGTATTGCAGCATCTTCAATTCTTCCGCATTAGCTTCACGGTTCGGTTCTCTCCCATCGAAAAATTCACCTTGCAAGCCAATACAAATAATTGCCCAAACGGCGGGGTTATGTCCAAGAATATGCATTTTCATCTTATGCTTCCAACTAGCAAAATTAGTACCATCGAAGTAAGGACCTCTACGGTGATAATTTCCCTCGCTAGACGCCATACTCTCCTAGGTTGTGAAACCAAGGCTATGACCACCAAAAGTTATGGAAATCAAAGCAAATGGAGACCAAAGCTCTGATACCACTTGTAGGACCTTGAAGTATGTCTAGAGGGGGGTTGATTAGACTACTTGAACAATAAAAACTTAACATTTTCCCAATTTTAGAGTTTGGCATATTTTAGCTACTTTAGGACAAGTCAAGCAATCATCACACAATTCAAGCAAGCATGCAAAGAGTATATAGGCAGCGGAAATTAAAGCATGCAACTTACAAGAAAGTAAAGGGAAGGGTTTGGAGGATTCAAACGCAATTGGAGACACGGATGTTTTTGGCGTGGTTCCGATAGGTGGTGCTATCGTACATCCACGTTGATGGAGACTTCAACCCACGAAGGGTAACGGCTGCGCGAGTCCACGGAGGGCTCCACCCACGAAGGGTCCACGAAGAAGCAACCTTGTCTATCCCACCATGGCCGTCGCCCAAGAAGGACTTGCCTCACTAGCGGTAGATCTTCACGAAGTAGGCGATCTCCTTGCCCTTACAAACTCCTTGGTTCAACTCCACAATCTTGTCGGAGGCTCCCAAGTGACACCTAGCCAATCTAGGAGACACCACTCTCCAAGAAGTAACAAATGGTGCGTTGATGATGAACTCCTTGCTCTTGTGCTTCAATTGATAGTCTCCCCAACACTCAACTCTCTCTCAATGGGTTTGGATCTGGTGGAAAGAAGATTTGAGTGGAAAGCAACTTGGTAAGGCTAGATATCAAGATTCATATGGTAGGAATGGAATATCTTGGTCTCAACACATGAGTAGGTGGTTCTCTCTCAGAAATGGTAAGTTGGAAGTGTAGGTTCGTTCTGATAGCTCTCTCCACGAATGAAGAGGAGGTGGAGGGGTATATATAGCCTCCACACAAAATCTAACCGTTACACACAATTTACCAAATTCGGTGGGACCGAATTGTTAAACTCGGTCGGACCGATTTAGTAAACCTAGTGACCGTTAGTGATTTTCGGTGGGACCGACATGCATCTCGGTGAGACCAATTCGGTTAGGGTTAGGGCATAACGTAATCTCGGTAAGACCGATTACACAAACTCGGTGAGACCGATTTGGTAATAAGCTTTCCAGAGAGTTGGGCAGGTAAACTCGCTGGGACTGATTTGCTCTTTTCGGTGAGACCGAAATGTTACAAAAAGGAAACAGAGAGTTTACATTGCAATCTCGATGGGACCGATCGCTTACTTCGGTTAGACCGAAACGTTATGAAGGGAAACAGAGAGATTGCAACCCCATCTCGGTGAGACCGAGATCCCTATCAGTAAGACCGATTTTCTTAGAGTTTGTGGCAGTGGCTATGACTTTTGGAATCGATGGCGCTGGATAGGAAGTTTCGGTGTGACCGATTTTGGCTTTGGGTTTAGGTCATATGTGGATGTGGGAAAGTAGTTGAGGGTTTTGGAGCATATCACTAAGCACATTGAAGCAAGAGGCTCATTAAGCAACACCCCATCCCTCCTTGATAGTATTGGCTTTTCCTATAGACTCAATGTGATCTTGGATCACTAAAATGTAAAATGAAGAGTCTTGAGCTTTTCAGCTTGAGCCAATCCTTTGTCCTTAGTATTTTGAGGGGTCCACTTTCATCATCCATGCCATGCCATTCATTGAGCTTTCCTGAAATAATAGTCTTGGAATAGCATTAACTCAATGAGTTATATGTTGTTATTAATTACCAAAACCACCTAGGGATAGTTGCACTTTCAGATTGTAATTGTGATCGGCCTTCTAAGGACCAACCTCTCCGGTTTATATAGACACCGGAGAGGGCTAGGGTTTTCATGGAGTCGGTTACAAGGAAGGAAATATAACATCCAGATCGCCAAGCTTGCCTTCCACGCCACGGAGAGTTCCATCCGGACACGGGACGAAGTCTTGAGTATTGTATCTTCATGCTTCAATAGTCCGGAGGATGTACACAGTCCGGCTGTCCGGATACCTCCTAATCCAGGACTCCCTCAGTAGCCCCTGAACCAGGCTTCAATGACGATGAGTTCAGCGTGTAGTCTTGTCTTCGGCATTGCAGGGCAGGTTCCTTCTCCGAATACTCCAAAGTGATTATCGAACACTTAGATCGTGTCCGGATCCATGAGGGGATTCTTACACTATTATAGGGAACATAGCATAAATCTGATCCACTGGCAATCTTCGTACGTCGTGTCTTCGTATCGTGGCCCAGTCCAACACGAACTGGCGTTTCTTGCCCCACCTCGACTCGCGTTGCGAGGCAGTTTTATTGGCACATCCTGACAAAGCAGAGATCGTGTTCCTCTTATTACGGGATTTTCCATTAATATGGGCATGCGTAACCCCACGACGACCGTCGGTATGACTCCGTGTATCTTTGGAGAAGTCTCAAGCGGTCACGCTGAGGACTCTTGATATTCACCCCCTTTATAAAGGGGTCAAGGCCTATGCCTCTTTTCCACCTCCCTTGCACCTTCTTGCACCTCGAGCTCCAACACTCAAGACCTAAGCTCCAACACCTCAGATCCTCCAGTATGTCCGGATCCAACCCTAAAGGCTGGTGGGTGGCCTCCTCGATCCAAGAGGAGGATATTACGAGGCTTAGGGAGGTCGGATACCTGACCGCCGATATCCAGCACAGGCTTCCTGCTCCAGGGCAGGTTATCCCTACACCAGAGCCCAATGAGAGCGTTGTGTTTGTCCCTCACTTCCTCCGCGGCCTGGGCCTCAACCTCGACCCTTTTGTGAGGGGGATCATGTTCTACTACGGGCTGGATTTTCATGATCTGGCTCCGGATGCTATCCTCCATATCTCGTCGTTCATTATTGTGTGCGAGGCTTTTCTCCACGTGACCCCACACTTCGGCTTATGGCTCAAGACCTTCAATGTGAAGCCGAAGATGATCGAGGGGCAACATGCGGAGTGCGGAGGTGCCATAATAAGCAGGAATGCCAATGCCCCATGGCCAGAGGGTTCTTTCCCGGAAGTATCCGATGTATGGCAACGGAGGTGGTTTTATGTTACGGCTCCCAGAGGCACAAAGTGGGTAGCCGCCCCTGAGTTCTGCTCGGGCCCTCCGTCACAGTTGGCGTCTTGGACCGACGTAGGACAAAATTGGGGGCCCGCTGGCGATGTGCCAGTACTACAGAATCGCATCCGGGAGCTCCTCGAGAGGGGCATAAATCTTGTTAGCATAATTCAAGTGATGCTAATCCGATGGATGTTGTCGTGCAAACGTTGGCCTCTCTGGATGTGGGAGTTCAATCCGGAGGGTCCGCAGACTATTAAGCACTTCTTCAGCCTGAAGCTCGAAGGGATGTGTAAATTATTCTTCGGACCACAAGTAAAGTGTCAGGACACCACCAAGGATGCGGGCCTAAGCTGCAATCGCCTAGATGCCCAAGTAAGTAACCTTTAAAGCTGGACACTTCATTTATATTTGTCATTATTCCAAAAACCATACACGGCCAGGAATGGCTCAACAAGGCGGAAAGAATCAGGTGTCCGGCGCCACTTCCCGAAGGCTCGCCTGGTCCAACCGTTGCCAAGATGCTTGGCCGGGTGCTCAGCAAAATGCCCTCAGGGAAAGGCGAAGGAAAGGGGAGTGACGCCAAACTTCACGCACTACGCATCCAAACTGGGGGAATCGTTACCTCCCCTGAGGAGGATAGTCGGGGAGGGGAGGCTAAAGCCTCCTCCCCGCGCGGGAAGAAGAGGGCCACCTCCGAGGACTTGGAGACAGAGATGCCCAAGCAAGGGAAGAAAGTATCACCAGGGGGCTCTACCGCGACGGGTACCCTCACCGCGTCGTGCCCACCAACGGGCCGGCCCTCCACCGAGCTGTAAGTTAATCGTTAATTCGAAGGTATGGTGTTTCTCTGAGATCCCTAACCAGGATTCATCTTTTGCAGCACGGCTAGCAGCTCTTCTCAACAGAGTTCGTCTTCGAGGGATCTTCCTCCGGAGATGATGGAGAGCGAGACCCCCCCACTTCTCCGCCTCATGAAGCAGGCGACACTGAGGTGTCGTCACGGAGGAGTCCAGTTCTGCCGAAGCCGGAAGCTAATACATCAGCCGCCCTAAGCCCAGAGCGTTTGGCTCCTACGGGGGGCGATGAGGAGGGTCCGGCACAGTTTGGTGTTCGGCCGGACATATTGACAGGTCTTCTGGAGCGAGCTACGCTCTCGGAGGAGCACCGCTCATTAATGAGCGTGGTGCTTAAGAAGATTTCCTCCGCTACAATCGGTTTCAATGAGGCATTTACGAGCCTGCTCAGAGGCTTTGAGGTATGTAGTGAAAAAATGCACTATTTTTTGGCTGTAAGGCACGCGCTAGGTGTGCTCCATATGGATAGTAGCCCCTGATACTCTGGTTGCCCGCCATAGGCGGCAAACGGGGGATCATATAGTAATGGCTGCGCTGTACATGTGCGCAGGTGTCTAAGGATCCGACAGCCGACCAGTCTGTTGAGGTTGCCGAACTAAGGAGGCAAATCGGATCTATCGATGCCGATATCATGCTGGTGAACAAGCGGCTGGATGAGTCACAGGGTATGTGCTCAGCTTCCCTTATTATGTTGTATAGGAAAGTGTGAGAGGGGCATAATATTAATGCAATGTGTTTGTACTTCAGATGGAGCTGCTGCAATGGAGGCCCTGAGGGCGGAACTTGCTCAGGCCAAGGAACAAGCTCGGGCTAGCAATGCGGCTGCCCTAAAGGCAGCCGAAGAATTGAGAGCCGAACAGGCTGCTCATCGCCGAAGCGAGGAAAAGATAGCCGAAATGGCTGTGGAGTTTGAAAAATGTCGCCGACCGGTATGTACTCCTTGAAAAGGAGAGCAAGGCTAGCTCGGCCGAGCTGCACAAGGCACTTAATGCCACCAAGGAGATGCAGACCGAGATCCGGGGTACGCGGGAGGAGCTTCAACAGGCCGACAAAATTGTGGCTGGGGGCTCGTACTTACTGCGGACGAAGTTTTTGGATCCGAAGTATGCTCCCCTGGATGGACGTTGGAGTCCTACAGATGCATATGCGGTCTTGGCGAATAGTACAGCTGACGCTGCCAAGTTCTTCGAGGATCAAGGTGATAAGGAAGTGGAGAATCTTTTCAGGTCGCAATTCAATGCTCCCACTCGCCCGCTGCCGTTAAATGAGAAGATGGCTGCTGTAGTGGAGCTTCAAAAGCTGTCCGGGCTTGCAATGCGGTCTGTAATAGAACATCTTTGGCCGAAGGGTCCTAAGCCGGATAGTTACTTTGGTTTGGTGCAACAATTCCTTGGGCCCGTGCCTCGGATCGACGCCATGAGGAGGTCGGCGTGCATAGAGGGTGCACGAATGGCTCTTGCCCGCGTTAAAGCCTATTTGACGGATATGGAGGCCACCAGTATAGCGACCCAGGATCCGGCGGGAGGCCAATATCCGGCCGAGCACTACTTGGCGCAGGTCACAGAAGGTGCCCGCCTAATAGAGGCGCAGTGCTCGAAGAATGTCTTGTTTGAGTGATGAATCGAATCATTGTAAAAACAATGTTTATTTTGATTATGAGGCTATATTTATACTGTTTGCCTGAAAATGTGATTGTGTCCCCTGTGCGGCCATTTATATATATATATATATATATGTAATCCGAAAGTTATCAGTCGTTGGCTTCAGCCCCCACGCATACAATGCGGGGGTGTTCGCAAAAAATATGCTTAATCACACTGGATCCAACGTCTTCGTCCATTAAGGAGGTGATCGCACGTCGAACTAGGCAACCAGACTATATAGCTGTAACACTTTCGCTTAGCCGTGGGAGTCTAGAGTTGGGGCTACTATGTAGCCCCTGGTACCTTCGCGTGCATCCGAATACGGGCGCATATGTACATCACCGGGAAATAGCCCTTCGTTAATGCGGAGGAATCCTAAAGATTCCGGTGAGTCTTCGAGTGGTTGATCAGTCTCTCGCTATATCATCACAATCAGTTTTCGGCTTTCTCTACTGAGGTGCTCATCCGGAATAACCAGGGCACAATCGCAGTAGTTCTCCTTTGGCTGCCTTAGCCGATAATGACGGAACGTAAGGCGGCAAACCCAGGAGCCGGGCAAACCCAACATTTGACCAAAGACATGATTCAGAGCTGATGCATATAAGGCCAAACTCGTGACGCCGAACACTCCCGAAGGTATTCGGACTTTATAAAAGAAGATGGGCGCAAGAATGCCCCTTCATTATAAACCCTGTGTTTCTAGGTACGTGCGTTAATCTGTCGTGGCGAAATGCCAATAGCGGCAGTATCCTCTATGGGTATGTAACCCATGGGATGGTTAAACAACAAGAGGCAATAGAAAATGTTTACACAGGGGCTTAATCTAAAAAGAAACCTGTTGAACGGGGCCCTGCTGCACGTCTGCGCCTTTGTCTCCATTGTGCTGTATCCTGGAATGGTATCGCGCGAACGTTTGTCTGTGGAAAAAAGAAAACTCGTAGGAGAGTACAACATAAGTATGCGATGGATAGTAAAAGTGTAAGATGTTGGCCTGCCAATAAGGTTGAGCCAATGATAGCCGCTTTGGAAGGGTGCGATGGTGAAGAGTAGTTCTTCGCTTCTGGAATTGCCTGGGGAGCCAAATGTTACTTTCAGCACGACGGAGCCCCTGCCGTAGGATTCAACGCCTGGTATCACCCCTTCAAAGGTGGTGTTGCTTTGGCTAATTCTGGATGGGTTTATCCTCATCCTGCAGACAGTGTCCTCGTATATTAAATTGAGACTACTACCGCCGTCCATGAGGACACGGATGAGCCAGTATCCGTCGATTATTGGGTCAAGCACCAAGGCCTTTGAACCTCCGCCCGAATACTAGTTCAACCGTCCATGTGATCGAAGGTGATCGGATAAGACATCCAGTAGTTAGGTGTGGGTACGATGGGTTCTATATCGCGCGCGTCTCTATGCGTGCGTTCGTGCCTTCTTGTGGATGTGTGAGTCGCGTGGATCATGTTCACTATTTTAACCTCTGGCGGGAATTTTTTCTGTCCCCCAGTGTTCGGCTGGCGAGGTTCATCCTTGTCTTCACTTGGTGTTTCCCTTCCCTTGTGTTTGGCATTTAATTTGCCGGCCTGCTTGAAGACCAAGCACTCTCGGTGCATGTGGTTCACAGGTTTGTGAGGGGTGCCATGAATTTGGCACAGTCTGTCTAGGACTCTATTCAGACTGGACGGTCCCTCTTTACTGCCTTTAAATGGCTTCTTTTGCTGATCAGGTCGACAGCCCCTGAATCCGGTGTTAACCGTTGTGTTATCCGGGATCTCTTCCTTGTTTTGGCGTTTGTTTTTATTATGCCGTGGCTTCCTGTTGCCATCCCTTATTTCGGATGTGCTGGGGTCGCTGGTGCCTTTACGGGCTAGCCAGCTATCTTCACCCGCGCAACAGCGGGTCATAAGGCTTGTTAGGGCTGCCATTGTCCTTGGCTTTTCTTGGCTGAGGTGTCTGAGGAGCCACTCATCGCGGATGCTGTGTTTGAATGCCGCTAAGGCTTCGGCGTCCGGACAATCAACAATTTGATTCTTCTTAGTGAGGAATCTATTCCAAAGCTTGCGGGCGGACTCTCCGGGCTGCTGGATTATGTGGCTTAAGTCGTCCGCATCCGGAGGCCGGACATAAGTCCCTTGAAAATTGGCCCTGAAAGCATCCTCGAGTTCCTCCCAACTCCCAATTGAATTTTCGGGGAGGCTTTTCACCCAGTGTCGAGATGGTCCCTTTAGTTTGAGGGGAAGGTATTTGATGGCGTGGAGGTCATCCCCACGAGCCATATGTATATGCAGGATAAAGTCCTCGATCCAGACCCCTGGGTCTGTCGTTCCGTCGTATGCCTCTATGTTCACAGGTTTAAAGCCCTATGGAAATTCATGGTCCAGTACTTCTTCAGTAAAGCATAGGGGGTGAGCAGCCCCTCTGTATCTGGACGTGATGTGGCATGCCGTCGGCTGTTGTTGTGTTCGGTGTTTATTCCGAACTAGTATTTGATTAGCGTAATTGTTTTGGTGACCACAGTCCCTCACTGGGGTGTGTCCTTTAGATCCGTAGATGGACCTAGCTGTGCCAGCTTTCTTATCCAGGTGCTCACGTAGATCGTGCGCGGCATCGGTAGCCGCTTTGTTGCGGCTATGAAGTGGTACATCTAGCCTCCTGGTCGTGTTACTCTTTGGTGGAGCGGCCTCGTCGTCGAATTCTGGCAGTAGCTTGCGTTTTGGATAGCTCTTTGTATGGCGATCGTCGCCGTATCTTTCTTCAGTGTCTAGCACTTTATTCCATCTAAGATTGAGTGTTTCCTGTGCGGCTTTGAGCCGTTTCTTCTGCTTCTTTAGACTTCTCACTGTGGCCATAAGTTTTCTGTGGAGGTTATCTCGTTCCACGCGTTCTTCTGGAATGATGAATGCATCATCGTCCGGACTGTCTTCTTGTCCTGGGCCGGTTTGATGAACTCGTCCCTCTGGATTATTATGATCTAGCATCTGCTCCGGACTTGGTTCGGCGTGACCTGGCTCGTCCTACTCCATCGCTAGGTCCTCATGGTCGTTATTGCCTTTGGAGTTTACTGGTATCTCGATCCTTCTTGCGCTCTTGTCGCTATTTTTACTGTTGCTGGACTTTGAGCAGCGTCTGCGTCGCTGTTTTGGCTGTTGCTCGGGGGTTTTATCTTCCAGATTGCCACCGTCGTCCTCCTTGGGCGTATCCACCATGTATATATCGTGTGACGAGGTAGTAGTCCAGCGCCCTAGAGATTCTGAATCTTCCCCTGCATCGTCGTCCATACCGTCGATGCCTTCGGGGTCGAAGTCAAGCGCGTCGGTTAAATCATCAACCGTGTTGATGAAGTGGGTGGTGGGTGGGCAGCGAATTCCTTCGTCGTCTGCTCCCCACTCAAGCCAATGGAGGAAGTTCGCATAACCATAATGGCCCCAAGAATGGTAATGGGAATGGAGGAAGCAATGGCCAGAACCGTTCCAACCCAGCAACGCCCGCCAAGAAGGATCTGAGCCACATTACTTGTTTCAAGTGCGGAAAGAATGGACATTATGCCACGGAGTGTGCTGAAGCAAAGAATGGAAATGGCAATGGAAGCTCTGGGAAGAAGCCCAACCCTTTCAACAGGGGACAAGTGAACCACGTTAGCATGGAGGAGGTTGAAGCGCAACCAGATGCAGTTATAGGTAAGTTTTTGGTTAAGCCATTTACTGCATCGTTCTTTTTGATACTGGTGCATCGCATTCATACATATCAAGGGGATTTGTGGATAAGTATAACTTGCCAACCCAAGCCCTTAGGTCACCCATGTTAGTAACCTCGCTAGGAGCAGAGTATATGGCCAGCTTATTGTGTGATCGGTTACCATTAAGGGTTGGTAACTACGTGTTCCCCTCAGATCTAATAATATTGGAATCGCAAGGTTTGGATGTAATATTAGGCATGGATTGGTTATCGATGTAACGCCCCAAGACCGACGCTTCAGAAGACTTCCATATTTTCATGATCATCGTGTGTTTCTTTTGTGCTTGCTCTTTTATTTTTGCATTGCATCATGTCATCATGCCAGCATGTCATTTAATTTTTAAAACCTCAACTAAATAAATTGCATAGATCGTTGATCTATTTAAATCGAGGGAATTCATATGGTGACTTCTCTTTATAACAATTACCCTCCCAATATTATTAGGGAGCTATGATAAATATTCCATTCTTTAGGAATAAACCATAACACACTTACAGTTTAAGTTCCATGCATTTTCTACCTCAATTCCTTGTCTCAAACTTTGCCAACAATTCTTATCTCATTTATCGAGGCTCCTCCTAAATTCTCAAGATTTTTTGACCTACCGAATACCCACTTCTTTCTCTCACTAATTTGAATTAAATTCAAATGAGTTTGAATTCAACTTCACGCCCATGCTCACTTTCTATTTTTCTTGGAACAAGCGCATTTATGCGAGTCCGGGAAAATAATCCCCATGCCCAAAATTCTATTTCTACCATCCTTTCTTCTCCTTTTCTTCCTTGATTTATTTTCTATTTTCGGGAAATAAAGAAGTAGGGAGAGAGAGAGAACCAGGATTTTTCTCCACACCCACATGGCCCAAGGCTCCTCCGCCGGCCTCCCTAGGCCCACCTAGGCCCAGCCCACCTAAACCCTTCCTAAACCCTAGGCCCCGACCCTCTCCATCGATCTCCCCCTCGTTCCCGTGCTGCCGCCATCCGCACACGCATCGCACCAGGGAGAGGATCCCCACGCTACTCCCTCCTCTCGTCGATCCCAATCTTCCTCGTCGCAGCGCCGCCATCTCTCCCTCCTGCTGCTTCGACCCGATCCCCTCGTCCTTCTCCTCCGTCGCGAGCCCCTTCGACCCGTTCCTCCTGATCCCGCGCAACCCCCTCGCCGGCCAACTCCGGTGGCCCTTCCTCGCCGTCGTCCATGGCCAGCGCAGCCTCGCCGCATCCTGCCGTTCTCCGTCATCGCCGGACCCACACCGTCCTCTGCTTCCTCTACGGCGACCAGGGGCCACCTCGCCCGCGTGTCTCCTCCACCAGCAGCCCACAACGCTCGAGGGGAGTCGAGCTCCTCCCCGTCCCGATGGTGGATGCTTCCCCTGCCCCGAGCTTCCCTGCAGCCGACGTCCAAGTCCCGCGCCCCCTTGACCTCGCTGCATCTCGCGCTGCTGCTCTACCTCGCCACCCTCCGTCCATGCCCAAGATCCACCAGCGATCCGTAGGCTGTCCTCCCCTGCCTTCGTTGCTGATCTTGAGAGCCACGGCTGCGGCTTGTCCTCTGCCGCTGGTTTCGTGCACCTCCGCTGCCGGTGGCAAGGACGCCAAGACCTGAGGCCTTTTGGTGTTGCTTTGTTTTGGAACGCCAAATACCTCGACGACGAAGACCCGTGTACAACTACTGACACCCGTAGATTTCACCAAGTACCTCTACCGACGACCTGAACATCTACGTAACGCGTACAACTACCGTCGCCGTGTACCACTACTTCCACTACCGCCGACATGTACGACTACGAAACATGTACGACTACTTCCCCTATGACCCGTGAACGACTACTTCCCTCGACGATTTTGAACCGCCCCGAAACGCACGCTTCAATGGTATAACGACGAGACGACCGCCCATGTACGAATGCATGTTGTATGAGATGCCCGTGTTTGCACCGTGTCCGATTTGTCACTCTTTTGCCATGCCACCGACACGTGGGAACCCAGTATCTGGGATCACCTCACCATCTTTTGCATGTTCTGCACATCCACACTTTCGTTCGCACCGACATCTTGATGAGTTGTCGGATCATCGGAATGTTGCCGTGGCACCATTTCTGTTTCGTCGCCGTGGCATCCTTTTTGTTCCACCATGGTGACAAATGCTTCATAACATGCTCATGTCAACATTTTCATAAAATTGCATATAACTTGTATATGTCATCCGCATCATGATAACAACATTTAAATGCTTAAAATTGTTGTTGCATTACATTGCTAATTGACATGTGGGGATTTACCGGGATTGTTGTTTCTTGTTGTCCTGGCCTCATTTAAACTTGCCTAAATAGTTAGTTTACTTATGTTTCACCTCTTGCCATGTTTATAACAACATGTAATATTGTTGTGTTCCTAAACGAGAGAGAACTAAATAATTGATGTGGTGTTTTGTTAATATGCAACTCGTTGCATATTGAGCTCCACTTAACTTGTAGTGCTGTTTGTGCATATTGCCATGCCATGCCTCTTTAAACCGGACATGCATCATACTTGTTTGTGCATCATGACATGGTTATGCTTGTGTGTTTACCATGTTTGCTTCTTTCCGGTTTGCTTCTCTCGTTAGCTTTTGTTTCGTTCCGGAGTTGTGAGAATTCGTTCGACTACGTCCATTTGTCTTCTTCATGGACTCGTTCTTCTTCCTTGCGGGATCTCTGGCAAGATGACCATTACCCTCGATATCACTTCTATCTTTGCTTGCTAGTTGCTTTGTTCTATCACTATGCTGCGCTACCTATCACTTGTTTACCAAGCCTCCCAAATTGCCATGCCAGCCTCTAACCTTTTTCACCCTTCCTAGCAAACCGTTGCTTGGCTATGTTACCACTTTGCTCAGCCCCTCTTATAGTGTTGTTAGTTGCAGGTGAAGTCGAAGATTGCTCCATGATGGACAGGATTATGTTGGGATATCACAATATCTCTTATTTAATTAATCCATCTATATATTTGGTAAAGGGTGGAAGGCTCGGCCTTATGCCTGCTGTTTTGTTCCACTCTTGCCGCCCTAGTTTCCGTCATACCGGTGTTATGTTTCTTGATTTTGCGTTCCTTACGCGGTTGGGTGATATATGGGACCCCCTTGACAGTTCACTTTGAATAAAACTCCTCCAGCAAGGCCCAACCTTGGTTTTAACATTTGCCACCTAAGCCTTTTTCCCTTGGGTTCTGCAGACTCAAGGGTCATCTTTATTTTACCCCCCCCCCCCCCGGGCCAGTGCTCGTCGCAAGTGTTGGTCCAACCTGTCAGCCGCCGGTGGTCACCAGGGGCAACTCTGGGCTGGCCTACCGGAAGTTTGGGCAATCCGGTGTGCCCTGAGAACGAGATATGTGCAGCTCTTATCAGGATTTGTCGGCACATTCGGGCGGCTTTGCTGGTCTTGTTTTACCATTGTCGAAATGTCTTGTAAACCGGGACTCCGTGACTGATCGGGTCTTCCTGGGAGAAGGAATATCCTTTGTTGACCGTGAGAGCTTGTGATGGGCTAAGTTGGGACACCCCTGCAGGGTATAAACTTTCGAGAGCCGTTCCCGTGGTTATGTGGCAGATGGGAATTTGTTAATATCCGGTTGTAGAGAACTTGATAGTTGACTTAATTAAAATGCATCAACCGCGTGTGTAGCTGTGATGGTCTCTTTTCGGCGGAGTCCGGAAAGTGAACACGGTCTTTGTGTTATGATTGTGCGTAAGTAGTTTCAGGATCACTTCTTGATCACTTCTAGCTTCTCGACCGTTCCGTTGCTTCTCTTCTCGCTCTTATTTGCGTATGTTAGCTACCGTATATGCTTAGTTCTTGCTGCAACTCCACCTCATTACCACTTCCTACCTATAAGCTTAAATAGTCTTGATCTCGTGGGTTTCGAGATTGCTGAGTCCTCGTGACTCACCAGATACTATCACAACAGCTGCAGGTGCCGATGATACCAGTGCAGGTGATGCAATCGAGCTTAGATGGGAGCTCAACGAAGATCTTGGTCATTGCTATGTTTTGTTTCATGTTGATCAGTAGTGGAGCCCAGTTGGGACGATCGGGGATCTAGCAGTTGGGTTATCTTCTTTTCTTTTGGCTTCGTCCGTAGTCGGACCATGTGTGTACTCTGAATGATGTATGAATTATATGTTCATTGTGTGAAGTGGCGATTGTAAGCCAACTCTTTATCCCATTCTTGTTCATTACATGGGATCGTGTGAAGATGACCCTTCTTGCGACAAAACCACCATGCGGTTATGCCTCTAAGTCGTGCTTCGACACGTGGGAGATATAGCCGCATCGTGGGTGTTACAATCGAAGTATGGAGGGAACATTGACTATGCCAGTAAGTCGATTATGCTCACCACCCCAGAAGGAAGAAGGATTAAATATGTATCCTGGCATGTGCCGAAGAGGACTCAAGTGAATTCCTTATCAGGAGTTGTACAGGTGGAAGTACTAGTGGTGAAGGATTTCCCTGACATATTTCTAGAAGAGTTGCCAGGCATGCCACCGGTTCGAGACATTGAGTTTTTGATTGAACTTTTGCCAGGCACCAGGCCAATATCAAAGAGACCGTATCGGATGCCCGCACAGGATTTGGAGGAAATTAAGAAGCAGATTAAGGAGTTACTGGATAAAGGTTATATTCACCCAAGTTCGTCACCTTGGGGATCCCCAGTACTTCTAGTGGAGAAGAAGGATGGATCATTGAGGATGGTTGTTGATTATCATGCGCTAAACGAAGTGACAATCAAGAACAAGTACCCACTGCTGATGATCAATGATTTGTTTGACCAGTTGCAAGGAGCTAAAGTATTTTCCAAGATCGATCTGCGATCAGGATACCACCAGCTAAAGATTCGAGAACAGGATATACCTAAGACAGCTTTTACCACAAGGTATGGGCTATATGAGTATACCGTTATGTTATTTGGTTTGACTAACGCGCCTGCCTATTTCATGAACATGATGAACAAGGTGTTTATGGAGTTTTCGGATAAGTTCATCGTGGTGTTCATTGATGATATATTGGTCTACTCGAAGAATGAAGAGGGGCATAAGGAGCATTTGCGTTTGGTTCATGAGAAGCTCAGGGAACATCAGTTATATGCCAAGTTCAGCAAATGTGAGTTTTGGTTGAAGGAAGTTGGATTCCTCGGACATGTTATATCCGGAGAAGGAATAGCAGTAGACCCCACCAAGGTTGTCTCTGTGACTAAATGGGTAGCACCCATGTCGGTTGGAGAGATCCGGAGTTTTCTTGGACTTGCGGGATATTACAGGAGGTTCATTGATAATTTAACCAAAATTGCAAAGCCCATGATGGAGTTGTTGAAGAAGGACACCAAGTTCAAATGGACCGAGGAGTGTGAAGCCAGTTTTCAGGAGTTGAAGAAACATTTGGTTACAGCCCCAGTGTTGATTCTTCCAGATCTACGCAAGGATTATCAAGTGTATTGCGACGCTTCTCGTCAAGGACTTGGAGCAGTGCTTATGCAGGAGGGAAGAGTTGTTTCATATGCTTCATGACAGATTAAACCTCATGAGCAAAATTATGCTACACACGATTTGGAGTTAGCATCTGTAGTGCATGCGTTGAAGACATGGAGACATTTTCTCATCGGAAACCAATGTGAGGTGTACACAGATCACAACAGTTTGAAGTATATCTTCACGCAGAAGGAGTTGAACCTCAGGCAGAGGAGATAGTTGGAGCTCATTAAGGATTATGATATGAAGTTGCACTATCATCCCGGATAGGCTAATGTAGTAGTAGATGCGTTGAGTTGCAAGAGTCATGTCAATACACTCATGACCGGAGGATTACCCAATGAGTTAGCAAAGGATCTTCGCGAGCTATGTTTGGAAATAGTTCTGAGAGGTTATGTAGCAGCGTTGGAAATTCAGTCTACCTTGATGGATAAGATCTGGGAAGCTCAGAAGACTGACAAGGAGATTGTCGAGACAAAGGAAAGGATGAGCAGGAAAGGCTAAAGGATTTCGTGAGGATGAGGACGATACCTTATGGTTTGAGGATCGCGTATATGTGCCTAATGACCCCGTGATCAGGAAGTTGATTCTGCAGGAGGCCCATGATTTGCCATATTCGATTCACCCAGGAAACACCAAGATGTATCTGGATTTGAAGGACAGTTTTTGGTGGACCGGAATGAAGAAAGATATTGTGGAGTATGTAGAAGTATGCGATGTTTGTCAGAGAGTAAAGGCAGAACATTAGAAGCCAGCAGGTTTGCTACAGCCATTGTTGATACTCGAATGGAAGTGGGACAAGCTAGGCATGGATTTTATCACAGGATTGCCCAGGACTCGTTCAGGCTATGACTCGATATGGGTTATAGTCGATCAGTTGATGAAGGTAACTCATTTCATCCCAGTGAAGACCACTTACACCAGTGCTAAGTTGGCAAAGATATACATGACCCGGATCTTATGTCCGCACGAAGTTCCGTGGACCATTGTATCAGATAGAGGAACCCAATTTATCTCAAAGTTTTGGAATCAGTTGCATGAGACTTTGGGTACCAGGCTAGAGTTTAGTACAGCCTTTCATCCACAGACAGATGGACAGACTGAGAGAGTCAATCAGATTCTGGAGGACATGTTGAGAGCTTGTGTGCTAGATTATGGATCTAGTTGGGACAACAATCTTCCGTATGCAGAGTTCTCTTACAATAGCAGTTATCAAGCAAGTTTGAAGATGGCCCCTTTTGAAGCCTTGTACAGAAGGAGGTGCAAGACACCGTTGCTATGGGACGAAGTTGGAGACCGTCAGTTGTTTGGACCAGATTTGATTAAGGAGTCTGAAGAGAAGGTTAAGTTGATTCGCAATAGACTCAAGGTAGCATGTCCAGGCAGAAGAGCTATGCAGATTCTAAACGCAAAGAGACAGTTTACAAAGTCGGAGACAGAGTATATATTCGTGTGTCCCCACTTCGAGGAGTTAAGCGTTTTGGAGTTAAGGGAAAGTTAGCACCATGTTTTGTGGGACCATACAAAGTCTTCGAACGTATGGGAGAAGTTGCTTACAAGCTGGAATTGCCGGAAGGATTGTCAGGAGTTCACGATGTGTTCCACGTTTCCCAGTTGAAGAAGTGCCACGCAGATATGGCCGATATTCCTCTGAGAGATACAGTGCCACTGGAAGCGATTCAGCTGGATATCGATTTGACTTATGAGGAGAAACCAGTGAAGATTCTCGAGTTTGCCAGCCGAGTCACACGCAGTAAGGTTATCAAGTTTTGCAAAGTTCAGTGGAGCCACCACACCGAGGATGAAGCCACTTGGGAACGAGAGGAAGACCTACGGAAGGACCACCTGCACCTATTTCCTAGCCAACCCGAATCTCGAGGGCGAGATTCATCTTAAGGGGGGTAGGTTTGTAACATCCCAAATTTTCAATTTGGAATGTTATACATAGGTCATCATTACATATCATATTTTATTGCATTTTTGATTGATCCTAGAAATTCTAAGCAACTCAAGGACCCACGGGGAGAGTTGCGAATTTCGTTATTTTCATATTTGAGTTTTCTCAAATTTTGGAAAGAGGATCATTTGGTTTTAATCATTTCTCTCTTCAAATATTTCTAATATGAAAATAAAAGAGAGGTGATAAAATAACTTCTCCAAATAAAAGAAATATTGGAGGAAAAATATTAAAATCAAATAAGAATTTTATTTTGATATTTATTGCTATTTTACTTGAATTAGGAAAAAATGCGTTTTTCAAAATTGCTTTAGTGGCCCAAATAAATGTTCACTTTGTTCGCAATATTATTAGAGGACCGTGAAAATTTATTCAGGATTTTTGGACTCCGTTAATATTTCTTTTGTTTGTTTTTCCGCGTCAGATATTTTTTTTAAAGTGCACCGACCTAAACGGGCCGTGCCCGACCCGGACACTGTCCGGCCAGGCCTTTAAAGCCCGACGCCTGACCCCTGCCGCCAGCCCAAGCCGCCACCCCGCTGCCAAACCCTAGCGCCGCCGCCGCTTCTCACCGCCGGAGTCGCCGTCGCCGCCCTGATCCAGCCTCCGCCGCCGCCGGACCTCGCCGAAGTAGCCGCCGCCGCCGTCCCGGTTTTCCTGGAAAAACCGAGGTTTTTTAAAAAAACCCTAGATCTAGTTTTCTAGACCGGTTCGGTTTTTTTGGTTTAGTTAAATAGAGGACATTCGTCCGTACGTTCGTTTTAACGAATGTTTTTCGTCAGTTAGCCGCAGACAGCGAACGTTCGTTCGTTAGCCTGTTTGTCTCGTTTTTTTTCCAGGGTTTTCCGTGATTCTTTTCGATCGCGATTTCTGCCCTAATCTTCATTTTAGTTTATCTTTTCGCTCGTATATCCGAATCAGGTGAAACAAGCGCCTAGATCTTCATCTCGAAGACGTCTTTTTGTTTAACCAACTTGAACAAGATTTTGATACTGTAAAATTTGACTTTAGTCCAGATTAGTAAACGAATCTTGTTTCTTTTGTAGATTGAGTTTCATTGCTCCGTTTGATTTGATTCTTTTTGCAAACCGGAGTTCTTAAGTTGAACTTTCTGGTTTGATCTTTTTATTTGAGTTTTCCCGTGCTTCTTGGGTGCTTATGTATGTTATTGTTTGTTTATGATATAATTCCCAGTGCGAAGCGTGCTACTACAAGTCTCTAGGTTTTGCGGATGATTAGCAAGGCAGGTAACACTTTGATTATACCTCTTTATTACCTAGTTTTTATGCATTAGTTACAACCCTCAAACATTGCATGGTTAGGCTTTGATTTAATATGTGGGTTTTGGGAAGTAGATGATGAGGTAGAACCTATTGCCCTTTTATTATCAAACCTTTGGGAGTTACTTCTACGTTATGCTCAGGATTGCTATGCTATGCTCGTAGACATGGATTGGGTGAGTGTATCCGTGACAGATGTGAGTATTGTTAATTAATGGTTAACTTAAGGTGGGTACTCAAATACACATCTGGGTGGATTGGTTGGGGCACCCTGGAGTACCCAGTGGTTGTCAGGGCACCTGGAGAATCCAGTGTTGTCCTAGGATATCCCGGAGTACCCGTGTGATCATCCTACGGTTCGCCACCCAGGCTCAAAGGAATCATAAGATTATTCATGCTAGAAACTTCCATGTGCAGCCACAAGCCAATATGGGCTCTGGCATAGTTGAGTATGTTGTGTGACCTCTTTCTGTGGTAGACTAGCAGATGTAGGGGATGCAGGTGGTACTGTCTACCCAAAGTAAAGAGTTAATGCTTCTGAAAGACTGTGTCTCGGTCATCCGTTTCTCAAACATCATGTAGTGCGAGAAATCCAATGGAGGAGATCGAGTCTTATGGGGAAAAACCTCTACAGAGTGTATAAACTAATCATGGTTAGCCGTGTCCCCGGTTATGGACATCTTGAGTATCTGGTTCTTGGATTATCATGTTGATCTCATCACTCTAAATTAATTTTGTTGGGTTAATTGATGTTGCTTAATTGGGATTGAGTTCGAGGAACCTTCACAATGTTTAACAACCACCATGATAGTTAAATAAAATTTATTCCTTTGTTGTAGGAAAAAATTGGCTTTATGCAAAATTTTAACCATAGAGCTTTCCACCAGCCATATATGCATGTAGTGATAGCATTTATTCTGTTCATTACTCTGTGTGTTACATTGCCGGCATATTCCATGTGATGACCCGTTTCGGGCTGCAATATATCATGTTGCAGACTTCAGACGACGAGTAAGGTGCCATAGGTCGTTGTCGTTCACTCAGCTGTGCCGTTGGAGTTGATGGACTCACTTTATCTTCCAAGCCTTTCGCTGTTAGCTTTTAGATGGCCTTAAGCCATATTATTGTAATAAGTTATCTTTTGAGACAATTCATTGTAATAAGTGTGTGATTGAAACACTGTTATAAATCCTCGAGTACTGTGCGTGTCAGCATTTCCGGTCCAGGAATGACACTGATGCACAGTGACTAGACTGTTTGTGGTCTGGTCGCTACACAATCTGGATACACATTAAAAGTGGGAGCAATTTGCTACAGCAGCTCCATGCAGAGCATTGTAGACATAGAAAATTTGCAAAATACATACGGCTCTGAATGTAGCCGAACCGTTGACTAAACTTCTCTCACGAGCAAAACATGATCACACCTTAGTACTATTTGGGTGTTAATCACATAGCGATGTGGACTAGATTATTGACTCTAGTAAACCCTTTGGGTGTTGGTCACATGGTGATGTGAACTATGGATATTAATCACATACAGATGTGAACTATTGGTGTTAAATCACATGGCGATGTGAACTAGATTATTGACTCTAGTGCAAGTGGGAGACTGAAGGAAATATGCCCTAGAGGCAATAATAAAGTTGTTATTTTATATTCCTTATTCATGATAAATGTTTATTATTCATGCTATAATTGTATTAACCGGAAACTTGATACATGTGTAAATACATAGACAAAACACCGTGTCCCTAGTATGCCTCTACTTGACTAGCTCGTTGATCAAAGATGGTTAAGTTTCCTAGCCATAGACATGAGTTGTCATTTGATGAATGGGATCACATCATTAATGGAATGATGTGATGGACAAGACCCATCCGTTAGCTTAGCATAATGATCATTCAGTTTTATTGCTACTGCTTTCTTCATGTCAAATACATATTCCTCCGACTATGAGATTATGCAACTCCCAGACACCGGAGGAATGCCTTGTGTGCTATCAAATGTCACAACATAACTGGGTGATTATAAAGATGCTCTGCGGGTATCTCCGAAGGTGTTTATTGCGTTGGCATAGATCGAGATTTGGATTTGTCACCCCGAGTATCGCAGAGGTATCTTTGGGCCCTCTCGGTAATTCACATCATATGAAGCCTTGCAAGCATGTGACTAATGAGTTAGTTGCGGGATGATGCATTATGTAATGAGTAAAGAGACTTGCCGGTAACAAGATTGAACTAGGTATGAAGATACCAACGATCGAATCTTGGGCAAGTAACATACCGATGACAAAGGGAATAACATATGTTGACATTGCGGTTCGACTGATAAACATCTTCGTAGAATATGTGTGAACCAATATGAGCATCCAGGTTCCGCTATTGGCTTTTGACCGGAGAGGTGTCTTGGTCATGTCTACATAGTTCTCAAACCCGTAGGGTCCGCACGCTTAACGTTCGATGAAGATATGTATTATATGAGTTATGTGTTTTGGTGACCAAAGGTTGTTCGGAGTCCCAGATGAGATCACGGACATGACGAGGACTCTCGAAATTGTCGAGAGGTAAAGATTGATATACTGGGAGGTTACATTCGGACACCAGAATGGTTCTAGTGTTTCGGGTTTTTTTTGGAGTACCTGGGGGTTACCGGAACCCCCCGGGGGAAGTAATAGGCCTCATGGTCCATGGGGGAGAGGCAAGGCAGGCCACAAGGTGGTGCCCCCCCATGGGTAGTCTGAATTGGACTAGGGGAGGGGGCGCGGCCCCCCTTTCCTTCTCCCTCTCCCTCTCTTTCCCCTCCCCCCCTACATTGGAAGGAAGGGGGGAGGGCGACTAGGACTTGGAGTCCTAGTAGGACTCCCCCCATGGCGCGCGCCCTAGGGCCGGCCTCCTCCCCTCTCCTCCTTTATATACGGGGGCGGGAGGGGCACCTTAAGACACATCAATTGTTTCTTAGCCATGTGCAGTGCCGCCCTCCACCGTTTACTCCTCCGGTCATATTGTCGTAGTGCTTAGGCAAAGCGCTGCGCGGATGACATCCCCATCACCATCACCATGTCGTCGTGCTTATGGAACTCATCTACTCCTTCGACCCTCTACTAGATCAAGAGTTCGAGGGACGTCATCGAGCTGAACGTGTGCAGAAATTGGAGGTGACGTACGTTTAGTGCTTGATCGGTTGAATCGAGAAGACGTTCGATTACATCAACCGCGTTAAGCTAACACTTTCGCTTTCAGTCTACGAGGGTACGTGGACACACTCTCCCCCTCTCGTTGTTATGCATCTCCTAGATAGATCTTGCGTGAATGTAGGAAAATTTTGAAGTTGCATGCTACGTTTCCCAACACATCATGCGTTAAATAACTATGGTTGATGTTGAAACGGTTTTCGATAGATCCCTTGATATAGTGTCGCAACAAGTCGGATGGTCTGGATGAGGCAAGGTTTAGCCAGGCTCAGACCCTCATGGTGAAGGTCAAACACTACTTCCTGCTCTTTGTTTATAGATGGATGGGGTGTATGTAATACAACGATATCATACAAGTACATAGGGCTTTGTAGAAATTTTGGGGTAATAAGTAAGTCTTGCTGATCCCACGGGGAGCGAAAAGGAAGGCACGACTAACTCTACAACTATGTTATCAAAATGATAAAAGGTTTTTTATCTAGACTAAAAACGGAAAGGTAAAAGCATGATTAAAAAGGAGTAAACTAAATGAAGGCGAAGTATGAGTAGTAAAGCAAACTATTCATCAGTTGTGACGTTCCACGTTGTCGCGGCGCCAGTAATTTGATTTTCAAATTTGAAATAAAAGCTGTACAACAGCGATCGCAACCAAAATGACAACATAATCCAGTTTAAAAACAATAAATATATCAACTATAAATAGACCTGCTACATCTTGAGCTTGCGTTGCTTTTCCTTGAAGAGGAAAGGGTGATGCAGCAAAGTAGCGTAAGTATTTCCCTCAGTTTTTGAGAACCAAGGTATCAATCCAGTAGGAGGCTCCTCAGAAGTCCCACGCACCTACACAAACAAACAAGAACTCGCAATCAACGCAATAAAGGGGTTGTCAATCCCTTCACGACCACTAGTGAAAGTGAGATCTGATAGAGATAATATGATAAGATAAATATATTTTTGGTATTTTTATGATAAAGATTGGAAAAGTAAAGATGCAAATAAAAGTAGATTGAAAGCTCATATGATAAAAGATAGACCCGGGGGACATAGGTTTCACTAGTGGCTTCTCTCAAGATAGCATAAGTATTACGGTGGGTGAACAAATTATTGTCAAGCAATTGATAGAAAAGCAAAAAATTATGAGATTATCTAGGCATGATCATGTATATAGGCATCACGTCCGCGACAAGTAGACCGACTCCTACCTACATCTACTAGTATTACTCCACACATCGACCGCTATCCAGCATGCATCTAGAGTATTAAGTTCATAAAGAATAGAGTAATGCATTAAGAAAGATGACATGATGTAGAGGGATAAACTCATGCAATATGATATAAACCCCATCTTTGCCTTGCTGCCCCTGCTGTCACTGGGAAAGGACACCGCAAGATTGAACCCAAAGCTAAGCACTTCTCCCATTGCAAGAAAGAGCAATCTAGTAGAGCCAAACCAAACTGATAATTCGAAGAGACTTGCAAATATAACCTAATCACACATAAAAGAATTCAGAGGAGATTCAAATATTTCTCATAGATAAACTTGATCATAAACCCACAATTCATCGGATCTCAACAAACACACCGCAAAAAGAGTTACACCGAATAGATCTCCAAGAAGATCGAGGAGAACTTTGTATTGAGATTCAAAGAGAGAAGCCATCTAGCTAATAACTATGGACCCAAAGGTCTGTAGTAAACTACTCATAACTCATCGGAAGGGCCTTGGAGATGATGTAGAGGCCCTCCATGGTTGATTCCCCCTTCGACCGACCACCGGCAAAGGCTCCAAGATGGGATCTCGTGGATACAGAAGGTTACGGCGGTGGAAATAGTTTTTCGTGGTGCTCCCCAATGGTTTTAGGGTACGTGGGTATATATAGGAGAAGAAGTAGGTTGGTGGACGCTCGAGAGGCCCACGAGGGTGGGGGGGCGCCCACCTGTAGGGGGCACACCGGGCACCCCCATGTCCGCCTCCTCTGTTGCTTGACGTCCACTCCAAGTTCCATGGATCATGTTTGTTCCAAAAAGATCGCTCCCGAAGGTTTCATTCTGTTTGGACTCCGTTTGATATTCCTTTTCTTCGAAACACTGAAATAGGCAAAAAACAGCAATTCGGGTTGGGCCTCCGGTTAGTAGGTTAGTCCCAAAAATGATATAAAAGTGTAAAGTAAAGCCCATAAACATCCAAAATGGGTAATATGATAGCATGGAACAATCAAAAATTATAGATACATTGGAGACGTATCAAGCATCCCCAAGCTTAATTCCTGCTCGTGCTCGAGTAGGTAAATGATAAAAAACAGAATTTTGATGTGGAATGCTACCTAGCATAATTCTCAATGTAATTTTCTTTATTGTGGCATGAATGTTCAGATCCAAATGATTCGAAATAAAAGCTTATAAAAACATAAAAATAGTAATACTTGAAGCATACTAGCAAGTAATCATGTCTTATCAAAATAGCATAGCCAAAGAAAGCTTATCCCTACAAAATCATATAGTTAGGCCATGCTTCATTTTCATTACACAAAATACTCCCATCATGCACAACCCCGGTTTCAGCCAAGCAATTGGTTCATACTTTTTAACGCGCTTCAGCTTTTTCAACTCTTACGCAATACATGAGCGCAAGCCATGGACATAGCACTATATGTGGTATATGGTGGTGGTTGTGAAGACAAAAAAGGGAGAGGATAATCTCACATCAACTAGGAGTATCAACGGGCTATGGAGATGCCCATCAATAGATATCAATGTGAGCGAGTAGGGATTGCCATGCAACGGATGCACTAGAGCTATAAATGTATGAAAGCTCAACAAAAGAAACTAAGTGGCTGTGCATCCAACTTGCTTGCTCACGAAGACCTAGGGCATTTTGAGGAAGCCCATCATTGGAATATGCAAGATAAGTTCTATAATGAAAAATTCCCACTAGTATATGAAAGTGACAACATAGGAGACTCTCTATCATAAAGATCAGGGTGCTATTTTGAAGCACAAGTGTGGAAAAGAGATAGTAGCATTGTCCCTTCTCTCTTTTCTCTCACTTTTTTTATTTGGTGGGCTTCTTTAGCCTCTCTTTTTTAGGGGCTTCTTTGGCCTCTTTTATTTTTATAAAGTCCAAAGTCTCATCCCGACTTGTGGGGGAATCATCGTCTTCATCATCCTTTCCTCACTTGGGACAATGCTCTAATAATGAAGATCATCACACTTTTATTAATTTACAACTCAAGAATTACAACTCAATACTTAGAACAAAATATGACTCCATATGAGTGCCTCCGGCGGTGTACCGGGATATGCAATGAATCAAGAGTGACATGTATGAAAAATTATGAAGGTCGCCTTGCCACAAATACGATGTCAACTACACGATCATGCAAAGAGCAATATGACAATGATGGAGCGTGTCATAACAAACGGAACGGTGGAAAGTTGCATGGCAATATATCTTGGAATGGCTATGGAAATGCCATAATTGGTAGGTATGGTGGCTGTTTTGAGGAAGGTAAATACTGGGTGCATGATGCCGGCGAAAGTTGCGCGGCACAAGAGAGGCTAGCAAAGTGGAAGGGTGAGTGTGCGTATATCCATGGACTCATATTAGTCATAAAGAACTCATTTACTTATTGCAAAAGCCTACTTTCCCTCGAAGAAAAGTACTACTATGCATGCTCCTAGGGGAAGGGTTGGTAGGAGTTAAACATCGCGCGATCCCGACCTCCACTCATAAGGAAGACGATTAAAAGAGCACCCCATGCAACAAATTTGTCACACAACTTTTACCATACGTTCATGCTACGGGGCTTGCCAACTTCAACACAAGTATTTATCAAATTCATAATTACCCAACTAGCATGACTCTAACATTACCACCTTTATATCTCAAAACAATTATCAAGCATCAAATTGATCATAATGTTTAATGCACTTTCTATGATAGTTTTTATTATACCAACTTGGATGCTCATCATTCTAGGACTAAATTCATAACCATAGCAAATACCATGCTGTTCTAAAAGACTCTCAAAATAATATAAGTGAAGCATGAGAGATCAATAATTTCTTCAAAATTAAGCCACCGCCGTGCTCTAAAAGATATAAGTGAAGTACAAGAGCAAAAACTATCTAGCTCAAAAGATATAAGTGAAGCACATAGAGTGTTCTAATAAATTATAATCAAGTGGGCTTCTCCCAAAAGGTGTGTACAGAAAGGATGATTGTGGTAATCTAAAAAGCAAAGACTAATATCACACAGGACGCTCCAAGCAAAACACATATCATGTGGCGAATAAAAATATAGCTCCAAGTAAAGTTACCGATAGACGAAGACGAAAGAGGGGATGCCTTCCGGGGCACCCCCAAGCTTAGGCTTTTGGTTATCCTTGAATATCTTGGGGTGCCATGGGAATCCCCAAGCTTAGGCTCTTGCCACTCCTTATTCCATAATCCATCAAATCTTTACCCAAAACTTGAAAACTTCACAACACAAAACTCAACAGGAAATCTCATAAGCTCTGTTAGTGTAAGAAAGAAAAACCACCACATAAGGTACTGTAATGAACTCATTCTTTACTTATTTTGGTGTTAAACCTACTGTATTCCAACTTCTCTATGGTTCATACCCTACATACTAGCCATAGATGCATCAAAATAAGCAAACAACACATGAAAAATAGAATCTGTCAAAAACAGAACAGTCTGTAGCAATCTGTAGCTCTCGAATACTTCTGGAACTATAAAAATCCTACAAAACTAGGAAGTCCTGGGAAATTTATCTATTGATCTACATAAAAAATAATCAAAGCAAAAGCATGTTTCTGTGAATTACTAAAATTATATTTGTGGGTGCAAAGTTTCTGTTTTTCAGCAGAATCAAATTAACTATCACCATAGGTTATCCTATAGGTTCTACTTGGCACAAACACTAATTGAAACATTAAAACACATTTAAATAGAAGGTAGATGAAATATTTATTAAATAACAGCAAGGAACAATATTGGGTTGTCTCCCAACAAGCGCTTTTCTTTAAAGCCTTTTAGCTAGTCATTGATAATTTTAATGATGCTCACATGAAAGACAAGAATTGAAGCGCAAAGAGAGCATCATGAAACACATGACATACACATATAAGTCTAACATACTTCCTATGCATAGGCATATTAAAGAAAACAAATTTGCAAGGCAAGCAAAAACTAGCATATGCAAGGAAGAAACGAGAAACAATAGCAATCTCAACATAACGAGAGGTAATTTAGTAACATGAAAATTTCTATAACCATATTTTCCTCTCTCATAATAATGACATGTAGGATCATAAGAAAATTCAACAATATAGCTATCACAAAACATAATCTTAACACAATCCACATGTATGCAAAGTTGAAACTCTTCCAAAATAGTGGGATTAACATTAACTAAAGTCATGAACTCTCCAAACCCAATTTTATCAAAAACTTCATAAGATTGAACATTCTCCAAATATGTGGGATCTAAAGTTGACACTCTTCCAAACCCACTTTCAATAATATTGCAAACACTATTATCAATCTCATATTCATCATGGGGCTTAAATAAATTTTCAAGATCAAAAGAGGAATCACCCCAATCATGATCATTGCAACAAATAGTAGTCATAGAAAAACTAGCATCCCCAAGCTTATGGTTTTGCATATTATTTGCACAATTGACATCAAGAGAATTTATAGTAAAATCATTGCAATCATACTTTTTATTGAAGGAACTACCAAGTATGGGTGCAATAGCAACGATCTCATGTTTAACATAAGGAACTATAGCAAATTCATCTTCATAAATATTGGCATCATGGCCACAAGAATAGCAAGCATCATGTTCATCAAGGGATATTTCAATCAAATCATCGGAATCATTATCTATAGATTTGTTGGAAATATGCCCTAGAGGCAATAATAAAAGTATTATTATATTTCCTGTTTCATGATAATTGTCTTTTATTCATGCTATAACTGTATTATCCGGAAATCGTAATACATGTGTGAATACATAGACCACAATATGTCCCTAGTGAGCCTCTAGTTGACTAGCTCGTTGATCGACAGATAATCATGGTTTCCTGGCTATGGACATTGGATGTCATTGATAACGGGATCACATCATTAGGAGAATGATGTGATGGACAAGACCCAATCCTAAGAATAGCACAAGATCGTGTAGTTCATTTGCTAGAGCTTTTCCAATGTCAAGTATCTCTTCCTTAGACCATGAGATCGTGTAACTCCCGGATACCGTAGGAGTGCTTTGGGTGTATCAAACATCACAACATAACTGGGTGACTATAAAGGTGCACTACAGGTATCTCCGAAAGTGTCTGTTGGGTTGACACGGATCGAGACTGGGATTCGTCACTCCGTATGACGGAGAGGTATCTCTGGGCCCACTCGGTAATGCATCATCATATTGAGCTCAAAGTGACCAAGTGGTTGTTCACGGGATCATGCATTACGGTACGAGTAAAGTGACTTGCCGGTAACGAGACTGAACAAGGTATTGGGATACCGACGATCGAGTCTCGGGCAAGTAACGTACCGATTGACAAAGGGAATTGTATACGGGGTTTGATCGAATCCTCGACATCGTGGTTCAACCGATGAAATCATCATGGAACATGTGGGAGACAGCATGGGTATCCAGATCCCGCTGTTGGTTATTGACTGGAGAGTCGTCTCGGTCATGTCTGCATGTCTCCCGAACCCGTAGGGTCTACACACTTAAGGTTCGGTGACGCTAGGGTTATTAGGAAGACTTGTATGTGATTACCGAATGTTGTTCGGAGTCTCGAATGAGATCCCGGACGTCATGAGGAGTTTCGGAATGGTCCGGAGATGAAGTTTTATATATGGGAAGTTGTCATGCGGACACCGGAAAGTTTCGGGGGCATATCGGTATTGTACCGGGGCCACCGGAGAGGTTCCGGGGGTCCACCGGGAGGGGCCACCCCTCTCGGAGGGCCACATGGGCCGCAAGGGGCAGGGAACCAGCCCCTGGAGGGCTGGGCACGCCCCCCACTTTGGGCCCATGCGCCTAGGGTTGGGGGGGAAACCCTAAAGGGGGCGCCCCCCTTGCTTGGGGGGCAAGTCCCCCCTCCCTGGCCGCCGCCCCCCCTCTAGATCCCACCTAGAGGGATCAGCCCCCCTTGCCCCTTCCCCTATAAATACAGGGGTGAGGGGAGGGCTGCTGTACACATCCCAAGGCGCAGCCCCTCCCCTCCCCAACACCTCTCCTCCTCCGTTACGTGCTTGGCGAAGCCTTGTCGGAGTACTACTGCACCAACATCACCACGCCGTCGTGCTGCCGTTGGAGAAATCTTCCTCAACCTCTCCTTCCTCCTTGCTGGATCAAGACGGAGGAGACGTCGTCCGTCCCGTATGTGTGTTGAACGTGGAGGTGCTGTCTGTTCAGCACTTGGTCATCGGTGATCTGAATCACGGCGAGTACTTTACTATATTGCTAAACGTGTTAGCCATAGAAGTAGAAGTAGTCGTTGGCGTGACAACTTCATGAAGACACGATGATGGAGATCATGGTGTCATGCCGGTGACAAGATGATCATGGAGCCCCGAAGATGGAGATCAATGGAGCTATATGATATTGGCCATATCATGTCACTACTATATAATTGCATGTGATGTTTATTATGTTTATGCATCTTGTTTACTTAGAACGACGGTAGTAAATAAGATGATCCCTTACAACAATTTCAAGAAGTGTTCCCCCCTAACTGTGCACCGTTGCTAAAGTTCGTCGTTTCGAAGCACCACTTGATGATCGGGTGTGATAGATCCTTACGTTCACATACAACGGGTGTAAGACAGTTTTACACATGCAAAAACACTTAGGGTTAACTTGACAAGCCTAGCATGTGCAGACATGGCCTCGGAACACAGAGACTAAAAGGTCGAACACGAGTCGTATGGAAGATACAATAAACATGAAGATGTTCACTGACGATGACTAGTCCGTCTCACGTGATGATCGGACACGGCCTAGTCGACTCGGATCGTGTAACACTTAGATGACTAGAGGGATGTCTAATCTGAGTGGGAGTTCATTGTAATAATTTGATTAGATGAACTTAATTATCATGAACTTAGTCTAAAAACTTTTGCAAATATGTCTTGTAGATCAAATGGCCAACGCTCATGTCAACATGAACTTCAACGCGTTCCTAGAGAAAACCAAGCTGAAAGATGATGGCAGCAACTATACGGACTGGGTCCGGAACCTGAGGATCATCCTCATAGCTGCCAGGAAACAATATGTCCTAGAAGGACCGCTAGGTGACGCTCCCGTCCCAGAGAACCAAGACGTTATGAACGCTTGGTAGTCTCATGCTGATGATTACTCCCTCGTTCAATGCGGCATGCTTTACAGCTTAGAACCAGGGCTCCCAAAGCGTTTTGAGCATCACGGAGCATATGAGATGTTCGAAGAGCTGAAACTAGTTTTCGAAGCTCATGCCTGGGTCGAGAGATATGATGTCTCCGACAAGTTCTATAGTTGTAAGATGGAGGAAAACAGTTCTGTCAGTGAGCACATACTCAAAATGTCTGGGTTGCACAACCGCCTGACTCAGCTGAACATTAACCTCCCTAATGAGGCGGTCATTGACAGAATCCTTCAGTCGCTCCCACCAAGCTACAAGAGCTTTGTGATGAACTACAATATGCAGGGGATGGTGAAGACCATTCCTGAAGTATTTTCAATGCTGAAGACAGCAGAGGTTGAGATCAAGAAAGAACATCAAGTGTTGATGGTCAATAAGACCACTAAGTTCAAGAAGGGCAAGGGCAAGAAGAACTTCAAGAAGGACGGCAAGGATGTTGCCGCGCCCGGTAAGCCAGTTACGGGGAAGAAGTCAAAGAATGGACCCAAGCCTGAGACTGAGTGCTTTTATTGCAAGGGGAAGGGTCACAGGAAGCGGAACTGCCCCAAATACTTAGCGGATAAGAAGGCCGGCAACACCAAAGGTATATTTGATATACATGTAATTGATGTGTACCTTACCAGTACTCGTAGTAACTCCTGGGTATTTGATATCGGTGTCGTTGCTCATATTTGTAACTCACAGCAGGAGCTGCGGAATAAACGGAGACTGGCGAAGCACGAGGTGACGATGCGCGTCGGGAATGGTTCCAGGGTCGATGTGATCGCCGTCGGCACGCTTCCTCTACATTTACCTATGGGATTAGTTATAAACCTTAATAATTGTTATTTGGTGCCAAGTTTGAGCATGAACATTGTATCTGGATCTCGTTTGATACGAGATGGCTACTCATTTAAATCCGAGAATAATGGTTGTTCTATTTATATGAGAGATATGTTTTATGGTCATGCCCCTATGGTCAATGGTTTATTCTTAATGAATCTCGAGCGTAATATTACACATATTCATAGTGTGAATGCCAAAAGATGTAAAGTTGATAACGATAGTCCCACATACTTGTGGCACTGCCGCCTTGGTCACATTGGTGTCAAGCGCATGAAGAAGCTCCATGCTGATGGACTTTTAGAGTCTCTCGATTATGAATCATTTGACACATGCGAACCATGCCTCATGGGCAAAATGACCAAGACTCCGTTCTCCGGAACAATGGAGCGAGCAACCAACTTGTTGGAAATCATACATACCGATGTGTGCGGTCCAATGAGCGTTGAGGCTCGCGGAGGATATCGTTATGTTCTCACTCTAACTGATGACTTGAGTAGATATGGGTATGTCTACTTAATGAAACACAAGTCTGAAACCTTTGAAAAGTTCAAGGAATTTCAGAATGAGGTAGAGAATCAACGTGACCGAAAGATAAAGTTCCTACGATCAGATCGTGGAGGAGAATACTTAAGTCACGAATTTGGTACACACTTAAGGAAATGTGGAAACGTTTCACAACTCACGCCGCCTGGAACACCTCAGGGTAACGGTGTGTCCGAACGTTGTAATTGCACTCTATTGGATATGGTGCGGTCTATGATGTCTCTTACCGATCTACCGCTATCATTTTGGGGATACGCTCTAGAGACAGCTACATTCACTTTAAATAGGGCACCGTCTAAATCCGTTGAGACGACACCATATGAATTATGGTTTGGGAAGAAACCTAAGCTGTCGTTTCTAAAAGTTTGGGGATGCGATGCTTATGTCAAGAAACTTTAACCTGAAAAGCTCGAACCCAAGTCGGAAAAATGCGTCTTCATAGGATACCCTAAGGAAACCGTTGGGTATACCTTCTACTTAAGATCTGAGGGCAAGATCTTTGTTGCCAAGAACGGATGCTTTCTGGAAAAAGAGTTTCTCTCGAAATAAGTAAGTGGGAGGAAAGTAGAACTCGATGAAGTACTACCTCTCAAACGGGAAAGTGGTGCAGCGTAGGAAAATGTTCCTGTGATGCCTACACCAACTGAAGAGGAAAATAATGATGATGATCAAGGTACTTCGGATCAAGTTGCTACTGAACTTCGTAGGTCCACAAGGACACGTTCCGCACAAGAGTGGTACGGCAACCCTGTCCTGGAAATCATGTTGTTAGACAACGGTGAACCTTTGAACTATGAAGAAGCGATGGCGGGCCCGGATTCCAACAAATGGCTTGAAGCCATGAAATCCGAGATAGAATCCATGTATGAAAACAAAGTATGGACTTTGACAGACTTGCCCGATGATCGGCGAGCGATAGAAAACAAATGGATTTTTAAGAAGAAGACGGGCGCGGATGGAAATGTTACCATCTATAAAGCTCGACTTGTCGCTAAGGGTTATCGACAAGTTCAAGGGATTGACTACGACAAGACATTCTCTCCCGTAGCGAAGCTGAAGTCCGTTCGAATCATGTTAGCAATTGCCGCATACTATGATTATGAGATATGGCAGATGGACGTCAAAACGGCATTCCTTAACGGACATCTTAATGAAGAGCTGTATATGATGCAGCCGGAAGGTTTTATCGATCCTAAGAATGCTAACAAAGTTTGCAAGCTCCAGCGATCCATTTATGGACTGGTGCAAGCATCTCGGAGTTGGAACATTCGCTTTGATGAGATGATCAAAGCGTTTGGGTTTATGCAGACTTATGGAGAAGCCTGCGTTTACAAGAAAGTGAGTGGGAGCTCTGTAGCATTTCTCATATTATATGTAGATGACATACTCTTGATGGGAAATGATATAGAACTTCTGGACAGCATTAAGGCCTACTTGAATAAGTGTTTTTCAATGAAGGACCTTGGAGAAGCTGCTTATATATTAGGCATCAAGATCTATAGAGATAGATCGAGACGCCTCATAGGTCTTTCACAAAGCACATACCTTGATAATATTTTGAAGAAGTTCAAAATGGATCAGTCCAAGAAGGGGTTCTTGCCTGTGTTGCAAGGTGTGAGATTGAGCTCGGCTCAATCCCTGACCACGGCAAAAGATAAAGAAGAGATGAGTGTCATCCCCTATGCTTCAGCCATAGGATCTATTATGTATGCCATGCTGTGTACCAGACCTGATGTAAACCTTGCCGTAAGTTTGGTAGGAAGGTAGCAAAGTAATCCCGGCAAGGAACACTGGACAGCGGTCAAGAATATCCTGAAGTACCTGAAAAGGACAAAGGACATGTTTCTCGTTTATGGAGGTGACGAAGAGCTCGTCGTAAAGGGTTACATCGACGCTAGCTTCAACACAGATCTGGATGACTCTAAGTCACAAACCGGATACGTGTATATGTTGAATGGTGGAGCAGTAAGCTGGTGCAGCTGCAAGCAGAGCGTCGTGGCGGGATCTACATGTGAAGCGGAGTACATGGCAGCCTCGGAGGCAGCACATGAAGCAATTTGGGTGAAGGAGTTCATCACCGACCTAGGAGTCATACCCAATGCGTCGGGGCCGATCAAACTCTTCTGTGACAACACTGGAGCTATTGCCCTTGCCAAGGAGCCCAGGTTTCACAAGAAGACCAGGCACATCAAGTGTCGCTTCAACTCCATCCGTGAAAATGTTCAAGATGGAGACATAGAAATTTGGAAAGTACATACGGATCTGAATGTCGCAGATCCGTTGACTAAACCTCTCTCGCGAGCAAAACATGATCAACACTAGAACTCTATGGGTGTTTGATTCATCACAATGTAACTAGATTATTGACTCTAGTGCAAGTGGGAGACTGTTGGAAATATGCCCTAGAGGCAATAATAAAAGTACTATTATATTTCCTTGTTCATGATAATTGTCTTTTATTCATGCTATAACTGTATTATCCGGAAATCGTAATACACATGTGAATACATAGACCACAATATGTCCCTAGTGAGCCTCTAGTTGACTAGCTCGTTGATCGACAGATAGTCATGGTTTCCTGGCTATGGACATTGGATGTCGTTGATAACGGGATCACATCATTAGGAGAATGATGTCATGGACAAGACCCAATACTAAGCATAGCACAAGATCGTGTAGTTCGTTTGCTAGAGCTTTTCCAATGTCAAGTATCTCTTCCTTAGACCATGAGATCGTGTAACTCCCGGATACCGTAGGAGTGCTTTGGGTGTATCAAACGTCACAACGTAACTGGGTGACTATAAAGGTGCACTACAGGTATCTCCGAAAGTGTCTGTTGGGTTGACACGGATCGAGACTGGGATTTGTCACTCCGTATGACGGAGAGGTATCTCTGGGCCCACTTGGTAATGCATCATCATATTGAGCTCAAAGTGACCAAGTGGTTGGTCACGGGATCATGCATTACGGTACGAGTAAAGTGACTTGCCGGTAACGAGACTGAACAAGGTATTGGGATACCGACGATCGAGTCTCGGGCAAGTAACGTACCGATTGACAAAGGGAATTGTATACGGGGTTTGATCGAATCCTCGACATCGTGGTTCAACCAATGAAATCACCGTGGAACATGTGGGAGCGAACATGGGTATCCAGATCCCGCTGTTGGTTATTGACCGGAGAGTCGTCTCGGTCATGTTTGCATGTCTCCCGAACCCGTAGGGTCTACACACTTATGGTTCGGTGACGCTAGGGTTATTAGGAAGACTTGTATGTGATTACCGAATGTTGTTCGGAGTCCCGGATGAGATCCCGGATGTCACAAGGAGTTCCGGAATGGTCCGGAGGTGAAGTTTTATATATGGGAAGTTGTCATGGGGACACCGGAAAGTTTCGAGGGCATATCGGTATTGTAGCGGGGCCACCTGAGAGGTTCCGGGGGTCCATCGGGAGGGGCCACCCCTCTCGGAGGGCCACATGGGCCGCAAGGGGTAGGGAACCAGCCCCTGGAGGGCTGGGCGCGCCCCCCACCTTGGGCCCATGCGCCTAGGGTTGGGGGGGAAACCCTAAAGGGGGCGCCCCCCTTGCTTGGGGGGCAAGTCCCCCCTCCCTGGCCGCCGCCCCCCCTCTAGATCCCATCTAGAGGGGTCGGCCCCCCTTGCCCCTTCCCCTATAAATAGAGGGGTGAGGGGAGGGCTGTTGTACACATCCCAAGGCGCATCCCCTCCCCTCCCCAACACCTCTCCTCCTCCGTTACGTGCTTGGCGAAGCCCTGTCGGAGTACTGCTGCACCAACATCACCACGCCGTCGTGCTGCCGTTGGAGCAATCTTCATCAACCTCTCCTTCCTCCTTGATGGATCAATATGGAGGAGACGTCGTCCGTCCCGTACGTGTGTTGAACGCGGAGGTGTTGTCCGTTCAGCACTTGGTCATCGGTGATCTGAATCACAGCAAGTATGACTCCATCATCACCATCCCCTTGAACGCTTCCGCACGCGATCTACAAGTGGTATGTAGATGCAAACTCACTCCCTTGACTCGTTGCTTAGATGAACTCATAGATGGATCTTGGTGAAACAATAGGAAAAATTTTAATTTTCTGCAACGTTCCCCAACAAGATTCATGCGTATCATTATTTTCTTCCAAAGCAACATCCATTCTCTCAATAAATTCTTTGACATAGACATTGTGAGCATAGTTTTCATAGCAAGATTTATGTATGTCAAAATCTTCAGATTGATAGAGAGTAATATCATACTTTTCAATCAAAGAAGCAACTTCATAAGCACCCTTAAAAGCAACAAATTCTTCAATTTGTTCGATATCTTAGTAACTATAAACAACCTTTTCATAAGAAGATAAGATTTCATTTTCGTTAAACTCACACAGGTAGGGAAGGTGTTTTTAGGGTTCTTAGAGCAACAAGTAAAATCATACATTTCACAAAGATTCCAAGCATAACATAGCAATCTGTTTATTTGATCCCATAAGAGTCTCCCTTTTTCAGACAAATGGTGACGCACAAAATGAGCATGCTCATCTAAAGATTTCCCATAAACTAGGCTAGTTGGGGTTTCAGCACGAGCGCATAAGGATCAAAGATGATCCAAGTAGAACACTTTACGTGGATCCATAACAATAGATTTTTAGCAAGCAAAGATGCAAGCACATATAAGGCACATGAAGACACAAGCAAACAAAAGATCGAACGAAAAAAAGGGCGAATAAAATGGCAAGGGTGAGGTGGGGGAGAGGGAAACAAGAGGCAAATGGCAAATAATGTAATGCGAGGGAGATGAGTTTGTGATGGGTACTTGGTATGTCTTGACTTGAGCGAAGACCTCCCCGGAACCGGCGCCAGAAATCGCATGTTGGCGGGAGGTCGAATCTTGACTTGACTTGGTGTAAACCTCCCCGGCAACGGAGCCAGAAATCCTTCTTGCTACGTCTTGAGCCTGCGTTGGTTTTCCTTGAAGAGGAAAGGGTGATGCAGCAAAGTAGCGTAAGTATTTCCCTCAGTTTTTGAGAACCAAGGTATCAATCTAGTAGGAGGATCCTCAGAAGTCCCACGCACCTACACAAACAAACAAGAACTCGCAACCAACGCAATAAAGGGGTTGTCAATCCCTTCACGGCCACTTGCGAAAGTGAGATCTGATAGAGATAATATGATAAGATAAATATATTTTTGGTATTTTTATGATATAGATAGGAAAAGTAAATATGCAAATAAAAGTAGATTGAAAGCTTATATGATAAAAGATAGACCCGGGGGCCATAGGTTTCACTAGTGGCTTCTCTCAAGATAGCATAAGTATTACGGTGGGTGAACAAATTACTGTCGAGCAATTGATAGAAAAGCGAATAATTATGTATATAGGCATGCTCATGTATATAGGCATCACGTCCGTGACAAGTAGACCGACTCCTGCCTGCATCTACTACTATTACTTCACACATCGACCGCTATCCAGCATGCATCTAGAGTATTAAGTTCATAAAGAACAAAGTAACGCATTAAGAAAGATGACATGATGTAGAAGGATAAACTCATGCAATATGATATAAACCCCATCTTTTTATCCTCGATGGCAACAATACAATACGTGCCTTGCTGCCCCTGCTGTCACTGGGAAAGGACACCGCAAGATTGAACCCAAAGCTAAGCACTTCTCCCATTGCAAGAAAGATCAATCTAGTAGGCTAACCCAAACTGATAATTCGAAGAGACTTGCAAGGATAACTTAATCACACATAAAAGAATTTAGAGGAGATTCAAATATTTCTCATAGATAAACTTGATCATAAACCCACAACTCATCGGATCTCGACAACCACATCGCAAAAAGAGCTACATCAAATAGATCTCCAAGAAGATCGAGGAGAACTTTGTATTGTGATTCAAAGAGAGAGAAGAAGCCATCTAACTAATAACTATGGACCCGAAGGTCTGTGGTAAACTACTCACAACTCATCGAAAGGGCCTTGGAGATGATGTAGAGGCCCTCCATGGTCGATTCCCCCTCCGATGGAGCGCCGGCAAAGGCTCCAAGATGGGATCTCATAGATACAGAAGGTTACGATGGTGGAAATAGTTTTTTGTGGTGCTCCCCGATGGTTTTAGGGTACGTGGGTATATATAGGAGGAAGAAGTAGGTAGGTGGAAGCTCGAGGGGCCCACGAGGGTGGGGGCGCGCTGGGCACCCTCGTGGCCGCCTCCTCTGTTGCTTGACATCCACACCAAGTCCCCTGGATCACGTTTGTTCCAAAAAGATCGCTCCCGAAGGTTTCATTCCATTTGAACTCCGTTTGATATTCCTTTTCTCCGAAACACTGAAATAGGCAAAAAAACAGCAATTTGGGTTGGGCCTCCGGCTAGTAGGTTAGTCCCAAAAATGATATAAAAGTGTAAAGTAAAGCCCATAAACATCCAAAACGGGTAATATAATAGCATGGAACAGTCAAAAATTATAGATACGTTGGAGACGTATCAAGACCCAATAACAACATTTAAGTTCAACAATGCACTTGATATAGTTCAAAAAAGTAGGCAAAGTGACACACATGAATGTACAAGTTCAAATAAATAGAGGTGATAATAACATGACATCTTCCATGCATGCCAACTAGCTAACCAGGACTTTTTAGTGGGCGGAGTCAGGGTCATAGTCCGGAGTAAGTGAACCATCCTCGCTACTAGCAGGCCTGTAGTAGACCATGATCTCTGCACGATCATAGTCAAGGTAGAACGTGGCTCTCTCCCTAGCTTCCATCTCGTAAGCAGTTGCAAGGGCTTTCCAACAAGGGCAACCGAAATAGGTGTGGTTTGCTTCATTGGTGATAAGACAATCGAATTATTGGGCCATCAGCAAATTCATGAGGGTGCACTAGAATGTGATGGTGGCATCTACTGGAACTTGAAACTTCTCTAAGAAGTCAAGCCTTGCCCCGCAAGGGATGACCTGAGCAAAACTGAATGAAGTACTAGCTAGTTAGACAATTTTGGGCACAACCGTATACATCACATGAAACTCAATCAAAACATGTTGAACTTACACATACCGTCCTAGTGAGGAAGTCATTTGGTAGATCTAAGAACTACTTATCCCTTTGACATCTCACTGAACCACATGTCTCACATGGGGTATCCATTTACTGCTTTCATCAAGTTGAGAAAATTAAGCATATATAATAGATGCATATAGATATACTACAACATAAGTAGTTAGTACGAACTAGCGCTATCGGGCCATCTAGATATTATTACATACTTTTAATTAAATAGTTCTACAAACCATGCATAGTTCAAACATAAAACATGCATAAAGTTAAATATTTCATGCGAAATAGGTAGCACGCGCTAAGCTAGTGGCCAGAGGGACCGGCCTCATGGTCGTGCCTAGTGGACCTATGACGATACCCATGCTGGCCCTCCTCCTCACGCTCTAAGGCATCCCAGTCTATGGGATCCTCCTTCGCGCTCTTCCTGGATGCATACTGAAGTAGCACCATCTTGTTGGTCTCCATGAGTTGGTCATCTCTCGCAAGCTCACTCGCCAATGGGTCATAGAACTGCATCTCGACATGTTTGTTCTCCTTCTCCTCTGCCCTAGTGCATATCCTCATGTCGTCCGGCGCAAGGAACTTCATGTACTCGCGACACCCAGGGAAGTTCACTATCGCCCCTTCCTCAAAGAACTCTACCGCCATGACATCATAGACGCCCGCCGCCAAATCCAGGGTGTCCCTATGGCCAAGCTCATGGACGACATTGCCCTCCTAATGGTGGCATAGTACTTATTTCCCTTCGGTCGCACACCATGAAACTTTGGAGCCATCTTTGAAGATGCATATATAACTAACAAGTTAGTAAAAAATGGTCATATTAACGAGTACCTGCAAAACCTACAATGTACGATGTAATAAAACATACACTACAGCTACACTAAAATCATAGTCTACACTACACTAAATTTTGTCACTACAAAGTACACTACATGGAACTACAATAAAAGTACACAAGCTAAAATCATATACTATAATCTTACACTACTCGATCTTACACACAAAATTCTACATTATCCTTACACTAAAAATTCTACATCATTAATTCTTAGACACAAAATTCTACATTCTTCTTACACTAAATATTCTACATTATTAATTCTTACACACAAAATTCTACTTTATTTTTACACTAAAAATTCTACACTACAACTACACAAAATTCTTACACTACGAATTCTAAAGTGCTACTATTACACTAAGAATTCTACACTACAACTACACAAAAATCTACACTACTAATATTATAATAAGAATTCTACACTAAAACTATACATAAAAACTATACACTACGAATTCTGCACTACTACTATTACACTAAGAATTCTAAACTACTAGGACTATTACACTACACTACACTATGTAGCTAAAACTCACCGGCGCTAGTGGAAGACGGCGAGGGGGCGTTGCGGGGTGGAGACGAGGGGCGCGACGGGGCGGAGAAGGAGGCGACAGCGACGGGGGCGGGGCCGGCGGGGTGGAGGCGGAGGCAACGACAACGGGGACGGCGACGGTTGAGGCGGAGTTGATGGGGGCGGCAGGGTGGAGATAGAGGCGACAACGATGGGGGCGGCGGGTTGGAGGCGGATGCGACGGCGATGGCAACGGCATTGGCAACGAGGTCGGCGTGGTGGAGGCAGAGGCGACGGCGACGATTTGCGAACGGTGGGGATAGAATGAGAGGTGCGTGTGTAGGAGGGGGTGTTAATTTTAATCCAGGGCGGCGGGGTAATTACTGGCGTTGGCCTACGTTGCCAACGCCATTTCTATTATTTTTAATTTTTATTAATTTTCCTTTTTTACTTTTATGTGTTACACACATAGTTTTTTATATTCACATAGATGTTTTGTTTACTCTTTTATTGTTTTATCTTCCTACTATTTATTATATTGTTAATTTTATATTTTATTTTATTAATTATTGTGTGTAAAATATGTAAACATACAAGACCAATAATTAGAATACAACATTGATGTCGTTAATGTGGCCTAGATACATAATGGTTGAAGGATGAAAATAATAACAAATATATATAACTTCTACTATACTACTCTTAACCTAGACTAAGAACATCATCAGTGTAATGACTCCCACGAGAAAAAATGTTGTCACCGATCTAGCTGGGAGAACGAGGCCGAGCATAAAAACAGCTAAAAGCGCATATCGAAGCATCTTGAATTTTTGGATTTGGCCGTGCATCACATCAGTCTTGAGCTACATCTCATCTATTTGTTGTCTTAGTGGTCCAATGGAGTACTCAAGCAACTCGCTCACGTACTTCTGCATGATATCAACCCATATCCATGTGCAGCAATATTTTGTCCCTAACGCTTGTGGATCACAATATACGCACACATATTCATGTGAGCGACACTATCTAGACGATATATAGAGTTGAATTGTGTAAATTAGAAGAAATAGATCAAGAGGTATTTTCTGTGTTATTACCTTTCCATAGTTAGCGCATATGTAGAACTCTCGCTCTGGATTCCATGCCATGTGCAACATATGCTTATCAGCAGGGCGTCGACAGCCGCAAAGCAGCACAGGTGCCCTCACTCTATTCCAGCCGGCTTCAGCGCTGATGGCATAGCTGCCGAATCAAACGGACGTCACGCGGCAGCGGGATGATTTGCCGGACAGGGCCGACTGCATTGGCCCTAGTGAGCTCATGTCTTAGCCAACGGGGCCAGAAGAGAGCTCGGCCAAGGCGCAGAGTCCCAAACCTTCGACACGCCCCGCCGACGTGGGATCGTACATGGGGCTCGTGCCGATTCAAGAAGCTCCAGTGGATCCATTGTCACCAAAGCAGGTAACAAAGAGGGCGTAGAATTTTATGGAGAATGGAAGTGCATGTATTTGAGAAACAAGGGCTGCCAACACTTCTATATATAGGCAAAACTTAATGGTGGCGTTCCAAACAGTGGCAAGACAACACTAGATTAAGTATCTATGGCGTTTTTTGTTGGGAGAACGACACCTATGGGATCAAGAGGATCCCTTCTACGGTTGTGTGGAAGAGGAAAGCACAAAGAGCAGGTTTGGTGATCATCACGAGGGATTTTTACCCAGGTTCGGGCTGCTGAGGAGCGTAAAATCCTAGTCCTGCTTTGAGTGTGTATTTAGTGTTCTTGAACCTTGACTAGCCGCTATGTGTGTCTCATCCAAAAGTTTGAATCCTCCTCCAGTACGCCTTGGGCCTCCTTTTATATGTCCAAAGGGGTTGCCACAGTGGCACACACGAGGTGTAAAGTAGCTACAATGTACATGCTTATCACTGGCGTTATAGGACAAATGCATTAAATGCGCTACTTACGTGCCCTCTAGCTTTATCGGGTACGGTAATAGAGCTCGTACCGTCCATCACCGCCTCACCCTATCTTTACACGCATCCAGGCTGACGAGGCATGCAGCGCCAAGCTGACTAGCTAGCCGCTGCGCTCGCGCGGTGGCAGGATCTTCACGAAGATCTGCATTGCCACCACGCATGTGCTTGCTTAGTTCGCAGGCTGGTCGCTACACTGGAATGACCGTAGGGTGGCGAAACCTTGTCGTGTGCGGGCCTAGCTGCGGCCCCGCAGTTGTACCCGCCAAGGGCCTTGCCGGGGGGACTTCATCTTCTGGACTCCACGAAGACCTACATGCCACCAGTCTGCATAAAATCTGCATGCTACTATGCATGTGCCATTTAGTCTTGGTCCAGACATGGTCAATGGTGTCAGAGCTCTCAGCCTCAAGGGTGGTGGCCTTGCTGGTGCTTCACAAGCCGTCTCGGCAAGGATCTTGCCGGGGCTACACAAGCCGCCCCAGCAAGGATCTCGCCAGGGGAGGTCTAGCTTGTCTTCTGTTCTATGTTTACTAGGTTGAATGCTGCCTCGGTAGTCTTGTATATTGCCTTCTACTGCCCCGTCAAGCCCTGCCACATGTGTGGCTACAACTGCCTATGCACAAGTAAGGGGTACAAAAGGACCCATGCTTATGTACACCGATAGGAGCCCTCGAGCCTGGGCCACACGCGAGTGCGAAGCGTCATTGGGCCAGGCCCAAAACAGTGCGCGGGCACGCGTGGCAGGGATTAACTGCTGTAATCTTCTTGTCATTTGTGCTTCCCCACGGTCCGCATTTAGTGCGCAGCGTGGGGGTCGTGCGTGGAACAGTCGCAGCACGCCTGCGACGCCTCACATCGAATAGTAAAAAGAAGAATCCACAGGGGCGCTGCTCATTTACCCCTCTTGCCTTTCCCAATCTAGGAACCACCGCTCCCTTCTTCCTTGAGCCCAAACCAAAGCCCTCGCCTTTGTCTGCCGCCACCGCGCTTTCACTTCTCTTGATCCCTCGCCCCCTCTCAGCAGCCATGGCACCCAAGACGAGCAAGGGCAAGGGAGTGGCCAAGGCAAGCGAGGGAAAGGAGGTGTCGAAGAGCGAACTGGTGAAGCTGCGGAAGAAGTACGCCATCTTCACCTCGACGATCAACGCGCTCACGCTCAAGGACCAATTCCGGTGCCTATGGGGGAGAGAGACGTTGGGGAACCTCACCACCCGTGTCATCCCCGCTCCCTTCGCCAAGCCCGGTCCAGATAAATATCCCTTCTTTGTTGATTACTTCTACAGCGGGCTCTGCCCCCCATTCTCAGATTTCTTCAACGACATCATGCATACCTTTGGCTTCCACCTTCTGGATTTCATGCCGAACGTCGTGGTGTGCATGGCCCTCTTCGCCCACCTCTGCGAGAGCTTCTCCGGGGTGGTCCCCAACATGACGCACTTCCGCCATTATTTCATCCCTCGCCACTAGCCAGGAGATGCTATCTCTGGTTGCATCACTTGGATCCCGAGGGCCTTGAGCAAGAGCACGTACCAGAGGGGGCCCAGAAGGAGAAGTGGGACGAATGGCAGGGTAGGTGGTGCTGGATTGTGGAGGAGGAGCCACAACCATTCAGTCAGGTCCGTCAAAAGACACTGGTCCGCAGCAAGCACTCGGGCAACTTTGATGTCAACGACAAGAAGCTCACAGTTGCCACCACCAGAATCCATCATCTCAAATCAGTCGGGCTCACGCTCGAGATGATTGGGGCCGACTTCCTTCGCCGCTGCATTGCTCCTCTGCACAACAAGGGGAGGCCAGCCTGGGATTTCAAGAACGTGGCAGACATCATGAGGCTTCGCCCTGGCTTGAATACAATTTCACTGTAATGCAGCATGTTTCCCTCTGGTAAAAGCTGTTTCAGCTCAAGGCCGACAAGACCAGCAAGGCTGACAAGACCGGTAAGGCCGCCAAGACCAGCAATGCCGACAATCCATTCAAGTTGCTGGTGGGGGTGCTCCTCTTGAGCAACAACTCCTGCTTGTCCTCCATCATCGCCATAATGCCAGTGTTTAACGCCCATGGCCTTGATCCGATCTGGGACGAGCCAGAAGCGGTGCTGGTGCAGGAATTCTTCAACAACTTGTCGGAGAAGTTCATCTGTGACTAGCCGCAGTTCATCCGCGCCACCACCAAAGAAGAGCTGGCGTACATCATCACCAGGGCGGAGGAGGCAGCCCTTGCCGAGGAGGCCGGCAGCGTCGGCACCATGGAGGATGAGGCTAATGAGGAAAAAGAGTTTGTCGGGTGGAAGGAGTCTGCCGAAAAGCACAGCGGCGCGGTCGCCGGGGTTCCCCTGCTGAAGAGGCGGCCGAGGAGTCGGCTGAGGAGGCAACCGATGTGGACGAGCCTTCAGCCCCAAAGAAGAAATGAGTCCTTCGGCGGGCTATCTCCGACGAGCTAGTCAAGAGCTCCGGCAAGGGAGCGGCCGACAAGGCCGCGCAGCAGCAAGAGGCCCAGACGCAAGCAATGCGTCAGACGAGGAGCGCAGCAGCGGCAGCGAAGGAAACTGCGGCAGCGAAGAAAGTTGTGACTGTTGCCTCCTCCTCGGCCAAGCGGCCCAAGTCTCCGTCTCCTCCTCCTTTCATGGATACTGTGGCGAAGGTCGATTTCAACCTCGCGTCCTTCAGCCCAAATAGGAATAGGGGGCTAGAAGGAGAAAATTAGTAAGTATCTTGCCTCTTACTCATCCCCTAATTCTCTGTTTTGGTGGTTTTATTCCAACTTGATATTGTCTTGATTTGTCTTTGAAGTGATATGGAGAAGCTAGCCCACAGGATGGCAAAGAGGGCCAAGGCCTCGACGGGCGACGAGCCCCCGGCAAGAACTTCATGTGCGCCAGTGACGATTACAATCAGCACAGACGCCAGCTCTCAATCCAGCCCCCAGCGTGAGCCCATTACTCATTTCCCGCTAGCGAGCGTCGGAGTGTGCATCTTCAGCGCTAACCTTGCCGAGTTTGCAGGAGGAGAGACGCAATAGGAGGAGCCGCTGAGGGCCCTCCCCAGCAAGGGCATCCACCAACGAGCCCACGTGCATGGAGGAAGAGACGGCGAGCACAGGCGCCGGTGGCTCTATCCTGGCAATGGGTGTTGCCGGGGAGGGAACCACTCCTCCTCAGCTCGTGACAGGTAAGCCCCTTGCCTCCTGTCCCTTGATGTATTTGAAATGCGACTTTCTTTGTTTTTTTTCTATTCTGAGTTTCGACTTTGGTTTTGCCTCATTTTTCCTTTCGGCTTTCAGATCCCCTCTCGACGGTCCAGACGGACGTCGAGGCCATAATTGAGGAGACCGCCAAGGACGCTGCTGCTGAGGCCGCCAAGGATGCGCACAAAGAGGCCACCATGGGGTCTGCCGGGGAGGCCATCAGGGAAACCAGTGACCGTACTGATGGCAATTCTGCCGCAGGATCGCCTGGCGTTGCACCGGTCCCGGAGCCCTCTGCTGCCGGGAAGAAGGTGGTCGATGATCAACCATCAACCTTTGAAGCCCCCACCCCGAGAAGATACCTGAAGGTGGGTGATGACCTGTTCATCAGTATCCCAGGAACGGCGAGCATCGGAGTGCCAACCGACGAGGAGGCTTTTGATGAAGAAATCCTTGCCGTTGCCGGGCTCCAAGTTGTTGATGAGCCAAGTGCCAACCGCAACGGCTCCAAGGAAGACCAGCTTCTCCAAGCCATGAGCATCAACTTCCAGAAGCTTTAGGCGCTTCACCGTGCTCGCAAGGAGAAGCTGAACTCCAGGACGGTGGTCATCAACAAGGTAGAGGCAGATTTCTAGGAGCACATTGCTCAGGTGCAGACCTGGTTCGCGGAGGCCCAGCAGGAGCTGAAGGCTAACCAGGAGAAAATGAGCGAGCATTGGCAAGAACTCCTCCTGAAGCAGGATGACGTCGAGAATGCCCAGGAGGTGGCTGCTGCACAGGCCGCCCAGGATGAAGCTGCCTAGAGGGAGCGCCGTGTTCTGCTCAATGCCCAAGAAGAAGGCCTTGCCGCCTGAGAAGAGGTGCTTTCCACCAAGCTCCATGGCAAGGATGAAGAAATCGAAAACTTGTCGTGCAGCGGACCCAGGAGCTAAAGCAGGAGCACAAGGACACACTTGATGCTCTGGCCCTGGACCATTCCGGCAAGCTGAAGGAGGCCGTCGACAGTGCTGAGGCCGCGGAGGCCGCCAAGAACGAGCTGGCTGGCAAGGTGGAGAAGTTGGAGCTAGAGCTGGAGGATGAAAAGAAAGAGGTCTCCACGCTGAAGAGCAATAGAGACAAGACTGTTGACACCTTGGCAGAGCTGCAGGTCGCCATATCCAACAAAACCAAACTGCTATCTGAAGCCAATGACTCCATTGCCGATCTGAAGCTAAAGCTGGGCACTTTGGAGGAGACGCTTAAGGACAGCAGGGACCGTGTAAAGGCCCTAGCCAAGGACCTCGAGGATGAGAATCTGCTGCCGAAGAGTGTTGCCGCCACCTACAACGGCTTCATGGATGGCATGAAGATCTGGACCGACCACCTCGTTGACGTTGCGGAGAGGCTCACCACGTAGCTGTCTATCATGGGCATGCCGAGCTTTAGGTTCTCCCAGGAAGAGAGGGTGAGCCAGAGTGCCAAGCTGACCCTGTTCTTTGAGTGCATCCTCGACGCCCTGGTGCTGCTCCACTCCAACCGAGCAACCCATCTGGCCAACGAGGCCCGGAAGCTTTGCCGGGGCGTCCTCCTCAAAGTGCTCACCAAGGTGGCGTACTGGAACCCTGGCATCCACACAAAGCACTTGAGAGCTTGCCAGAGGACGCAGACCTCAAGGCGCTTGAAGAACTCGTCGAGCCCATCGTCAGCTGCGTTGATGGAGTCAAGAGGTTGGAAGGCCAGCGCCGAGACTAGCTGCTTCACTCCTCCTTGCCGCTGTGAATTCGTGCCTAAGATGATTTAATCTTAAGTTAGAACCGTGTCAAACACTGATGTAATATAGCTTGCTGTATTTTGGATTAAATGCATGCTATCTTCCTGTTCGATTCCTCCTTGTACGTATTACGCCCTACGCTTGTTTGGAAAGGCTTGCCGGTGCGCTCACCCTTGCCGAGCGCATTGAGGAACGGATCCTTAGCAGCCTGCTAGGGGTGTCGCTGCCGGCAAGACACCTTGCCATTCTTGGCGCAGCCACTTGGACTGCTGAGCGGACTTGAAACAGTAGAAGGGCGCTACCAATCATGGTAGGGTTCCTTCGCGTGCAGGTTTTCCATATAAGAATCAAAACCAAACAAGGAAAATAACCTTGTATTTAAAAACAAAATCGATCAAAGTTTAGCGTGATTTAGCTTCCCGCTGTTGTGTTTTCTTCCACAAGATGCCACATCGAACAGTGCATGTTGGTGCCCATACTCTCTATTCCCCCTGGAAACCTGTATGTGAGGGAATCTTCTGTCCTTTGAGAAAAGGAAAGAAGAGAAAATAGGAATATGGAACCTTGGCAGTTTGTCAGTACTTGTTGGAGAGAGTAGTACAATATCCTCGATAGGCATGCATATATGTATATACACAAACATGGAAATCAACAAGAATTGCACATACTGAAAATTATTCAACTACGCACAGGGTTTGCACTTGGCTCTGTACATAGGGTTACATGCCTCGCTGGCAAGACTAGTGCAAAGGGGGGTTGCCGGGGGTCCCGGTAACCACGCCCTATGGGTAAAGCTTGCGAAGATGTTCGATATTCCAGGAGTTACTCACTGGAATACCATCTTCAGTCTCTAGGCGGACCGCGCCGGGCCTGGTGACTTGTATTACCCGATAAGGGCCTTTGGATAGCAGCCCTCCACTCTTCTTGCTTCTCGGCAGCGGGAGGAAAGTCGAGGAGTAGTTGTGCTCATGCCAATGCTTCTGTTCGCGTGGGTGGCAGCGACAAACGCGAGGAACTGGAGGTGCTCGGACTTCTAACTACGTTAGAAGGAGCTCCATCACGGTTCCTCGGCCATGCGCCTTTTTCACCAAAATCTTGGCGTGCATGTCGGCCCTGCACATCTCGAGAATGATGTTGAGGGCTCTTGCCGCGGTGACGCCCGGGGTCACCAATGTCATGGTGCTGCTCGTCGTGCACGACCTGGGAGGACCGCGGTGCGTGCATTGGTGGATTCGTCTTCCTACCCTTGGAGGTCCCCGCACCGCCCGTAGGCAGCACGACTTTGTCCTTGCATGCGGTAGTACGTGCATCGTCGTCGGGGCTTCGGACGATGCCGCTCGCCTGACTTCTGGTATAAGAATGATGTGGATGGTCTTGATCTCCTCCGCCACCAGCATCTACCCTGTCGACCATTCGTGCCGGCACGGGCAGACCGGCTCCAGGCGAACCGATCGCCGTGATCGTCTTCTTCTTCGGAGCCATGGTGATGAAGAAACTGACGTACTAACTACCAGACCAGATTTGCACAACCAGCTCCCTTACCTGGAGCGCCAAAGATGTCGGGAGTATGAGAGCTATGGGATCACGAGGATCCCTTCTACGGTTGGCTGGGAAGAGGAAAGCACAAAGAGCAGGTCTAGTGATCAGCACGAGGGATTTTTACCTAGGTTCGGGCCACTGAGGAGCGTAAAACCCCAGTCCTGCTTTGAGTGTGTATTTAGTGTTCTTGAACCTTGACTAGCTGCTATGCGTGTCTCATCCAAAAGTTTGAATCCTCCTTCAGTATGCCTTGGGCCTCCTTTTATATGTCCAAAGGGGTTGCCACAGTGGCACACAGGAGGTGTAAAGTAGCTACAGTGTACAAGCTTATGGCTGGTGTTGTAGGACAAACGCATTAAATGTGCTCCTTACGTGCCCTATAGCTTTATCGGGGACGGTAATAGAGCCCATCCCATCCGTCGCCGCCTCACCTCATCTTGACACGCATCTAGGCTGATGAGTCATGCAGCGCCAAGCTGACTAGCTAGCCGCTGCGCTGACGCGGTGGCAGGATCTTCACGAAGATCTGCATGCCACCACACATGTGCTTGCTTAGTGGGTAGGCTGGTCACCATGATGGAATGGCCGTCGGGTGGAGAAACCTTGTCGTGTATGGGCCTAGCTGTGGCCCCGCAGTTGTCCCCGACAAGGGTCTTGCCGGGGCCTCGCAGTCGTCCCCGGCAAGGGCCTTGCAAGGGGACTTCGTCTTCTGGTCTCCATGAAGACCTGCATGCCACCTATCTTCATAAAGATGTGCATGCTACTAAACATGTGCCCTTGAGTCTTGGTCCTGACATTGTCGATGGTGTCAGAGCTCTCAGCCTCAAGGGTGGTGGCCTTGCTGGTGCTTCGCAAGCCATCCCGGCAAGGATCTTGCTGGATCTACGCAAGCCACCCCAGCAAGGCTCTTGCCAGGGGAGGTCTAGCTTGTCTTCTACTCTCTGTTTACTAGGTTGAATGCTGCCTCAGTAGTCTTGTATCTTGCCTTCTACTGCCCCGTCAAACCCTGCCACAGGTGTGGCTACAACTGCCCGTGCACAAGTAAGGGGTACAAAAGGGCTCATGCTTATGTACACCAATGTTTTTATAAATAGCACGTCAGCAGTATCTTGCAACTGGTCACGACAACTGGGCCCACATAGTAGTGACATTAGTGGAAATAGACACGCCAGCACTACCAAATTATAGCCGGCGTGCCAGTTTAGCTGACGACAACACTATTAAAAAAAATAGTGTTGGCGTTGATGGAAAATGGCGCGCCACCAACGAAAGATGTGGCTAGCCATTGTTCCACTAGTGTCTTATAGGTATTCAATTCTGATCATATAGAGTTCATCCATAGCCCCAAGAACTATCACACCTACTCAAACATGTAAATGGTAAACATAGAGGAGAGGATCAAGGTACAAGCCAACACTAAGTCAAGGAAGCAAAAAGGCATGGCGGTGTTGGTAGAGATGGCAGAGGCCCAAAGGCTGGTGCAGTGCGGTGGCAGAGCTTTCTCTCCCTTCTTCTATGTTAGCCCTTCTTCTGTGGTGGAAATGGCTTGGAGCACCATGGGAGATGGAGAATAATGTATATGATGTTGGAGACCCTGGTACATTGAACTTCTATACAAACGGTTTTTACCCCTTTCCGCGATGGAGTTTTAAACCGTCGCCTTGCCTGTGTGTGCGACAGGGGGGCCTTCCCACATGACCCAGAAATTGTCAGAGATAGGGAGTAGGAATGCATACGTTTTTCATAAGAAAGTGTATGTGATGCCCGCATATATCCCAAACGCGATTCGTCACACAACTATTTGTGATATATCGAATATCTCAAATACTCCATCCTTGCTACTCGTGTGTGTTGGCATTATCATTCCACACACTATTCTGTGGTGCAACATTTACGATGTGCACCCCATCACAAACAGTTCATGATTGTTAAGCGTGTATGATAAGGAGACTATCACACACATACACTTCTCCCGAACCATATGGTATATATAATTAAGAAGATTAGCTAATCATAGTACGAGTGTCGGATAGGATTACGAAACATCGGGTTGTCGTACATGATAACTATCGCACACGCTATTCTATGGTGCAACATTTTATGATGCATATGACATTAGAAACTGTTCATGATTGTAAAGCGTGTACAATAAGGCGACTATGACAAACATTTAGTTTGCTCGCACCATTTGTGATATTGTCTGACATCACACACGCTTCACAAACGGTAACTCTGTGCATGGTCGCACATGTTTCCTCTCTGTGAACTGTGTCAGATTGTGATTTATATCACACACGTTTGTGCTTTATAGACCGTGTGCGCCATAATGACCTACGGAGCATATTTTCACCCTAATTTAATCGCTGCTATTTAAAATCGTACCAAATTTGAATTTGAAAGTAGGCTATAACTTTATTCATATCCATAAGGTTCAATAACCACTGCATTATTCGATTCAAAGGTACATATCTTCATGAATTAATAAGCACCAAATAAAGAATTATGAACCAGGGTTGTATACTTGTACTATTAAAGATGGTAAAGAAAGAGGCGAAAGACATTTTGGTTGTTGAACAAGGTGAAGCGGAATGCCCTTATTGTGCTCTCCTGCATGCAGAAGGCACACACGACTCTAGTCCAACCCCTTGTGATGGCCGACCGCCCATCCTTCACTGTCTTCATGAGGACATCTAGATAGCCATTGTGTTCTGGTAGAAATACTTTAACCTTTGCATGCCCACCAATCATGTAGTTTGAAAGATAATCTTGAGTAAACTACTTCAGGAACCACTGCAAAGGAAAAAGATTCAGACACTGTCATCTAACACAACTCATTATGGGCAGTAAAAAGAAAGGTGCAGGGTTCTTACTTATCATCATGTAGTTCACTATTGTCGTGGATAAAGTGTAAACAAATAGTTTATTTGCCATCTTTTGACCCATTTACTAATAGTATTTATCAGTTTCCTCACTTCATGCTGGTTCATCAATATCTCATTGCCCCATACACAGAAAGGGTCAAAGCGCGGATCTTTACCAATGACATATGTACCTAAAAGCACCAAGTTAATATTAGAAGCTAAACAACAATTGCACAATGATGTAGTACAACACTCCCTCCGTAGCATTATGTAAGATCTTATCACATCCAATATATTGACATATTGGATGAATTAACATCTTATATTATGGGGCAGAGGGAGTTTATTACATTTTTACAAATATCGGTTGATCGGCCCCCGGCCTATATGGTATCAGCTTCCGATATCCTAGACAATGGGTATATATAAGCCATGGGATGAAACTAACCTCGATGGAAAACAACTGTTGTTCCCAATATTGTCATGTGTAAGTACATATAAAGGCATGTTATGCATAATAAGCTAAAGATCAACCAAATATATTCATGGTAGACAACATAATCTCCAAATGATAGCTTCAGTGTGTAGGTTTAAGCATGCTAGTTAAGCCAAACAAGAAGTGGAAAGGTGTGTTAACTGCAACAGGCCTAACATTTAGAACAAGCAAACATAGTCATTCAAACTAGTATTGTGCAAGTCTATGTACACTAGTTATTGTTAAATCAAAATGGAACGACGTGTTAACTACAACATGCTTAACAGAAACCAAATATTATCATTTATAGTGGTATTGTTGAAATTGGTATTGATGAAATAGAACTGCATAGTTCATACTTGCACATATAGAACATCACACTGTGAGTAATTGAAATAAAGAAGGCATACTGCGAACAACCAAAGATAGCAATTGAAATTGGACATATGCTAACTACAAGCAACCAAACAACCAAAAACCGTTAAAAGAGTCATATGCTAGCTATAACAGGCTTAACATCAAGCAAATAGTCATTTGTAGTGCTATTGTTGAAATTGCATAGAACGTAGCTTGTGCTTAAACATCAAATTGTATAATTTACATCATAATGTGAAAAAGAGGGGGCGTATTACCTACACCAGGCTTAACAGGAAACAAATATGGTCATTCAACTGGTATTGATGAAATTGTACTGCACATTATATAGTTGGACATATAGAGCATCACATTGCAAATAACTAAAATAAACAAGGTATAATGCAAACAACGAAATATAGCAATAAAAACTGGACATATTCTCATTACAAAAGGGGTTTGACAAAACGAATCATGGGATTCCCCTGTGAAGAGGCACGACAAAACAAATCATGGGTTTCCTCACTTGTCATAAATGGGCTCCTCCTTGTGGTCGCCGACGATGAGGGCTGACTTGGCAGATGAGGATTCCAAGCCAGTGTCACAGAACGTGGCTCCATGGAGATGAAGGATGGCAAATTGTTGACAATGAGCCAGAGGAGATCAGCGGCAGGGCCATTGATGAGATCGATGATGGTCGAACCCGAGGGATTGGGGTGGAAAGTTAACCGGTGACATAGCTTGCGTCAAGCCGTCAAAGTCGACGACCTCGATGCTGTAGCCGGCGTCTGTGACATACAAGAATACTCTATCCCACTGATTGAAAGGCTACGGCCAGTCATCATCGTTAGCTTCCTCGGCGGCCACCTCGGCGATGTTAGGCGAAGAGGCTGCGGTAAACCTCTTTTGGGCCAGTCACTCCTCGAGCTCCCCGGGAAGCGTAGCCGGGCTTATGATTCCATTTGAGGATAGGAGTATTAAATATGCAGAGGCATTTAGTATGTAATGTTAAATAATAATTTTAGTGATTTTCTACAGTAGAGAATGATAAGGTTATTGCATTGATTTATACTAACTTATCTCACGAGTTCTTGTTGAGTTTTGAGTGGATGATGTTTTTAAGATTTAGGGAAACTGTGATATAAAGGGAATTAAGGAGACACAAAAGCTCAATTTTGGGGATGCCCAAGGCATCCCAGTGTAATATTTCAACAAGTCTCAAGCATCTAAGCTTGGGTATGCCCCAATAGGCATCCCACCTTTCTTCATAAACAATTATCGGTTACTATTGGTTGAGCCTAAGTTTTTGCTTCTTCACATGATGTGTGCTATTGTTGAAATGTCATTTTATTTTGTTCTGCTTTCTGTTTTAATAAAATACTTAGATCTGAAAGTTTTTAAATGAGAGAGAGTCCCCAAATAGCTACACATTTACTTAACTACTCGCTTGATCTTCACTTATATCTTTTTGGAGTAGTATGTCATTTACTCTTGTGGTTCACTTATATCCTATGAGTAAATTATTGAATGAATTGGATATCATGAAGTTGAAATTATATGTTCATATTATGCCTAGTAGTGGCTTCACATTGGGTTTAAAAAGTGAAATCTATTGAAGCTTGACAATCACAATATTGGTCATACAAGCAATTCAGGAAAGATTAGTATAAGGAAGAGAACTTTCACATAAAAATATACTATCTTGTACATCTTCTATGATTGTGAATACCCATTAATTATTTTCAAATTTGAGCAAACTAGTTGAAGGTGGACAAGGAAGACAACGTAATAAGTTATGTTTGGGTATATTTGCATAGAAGATACACTACAAACAAATCACTTCCGTGATGATACGTGTTTGTCACAGTAGGTCACGTTTTCTATCATGCATGTACATCCATGACGATTTTATGACAGAATCAAGGTAGTCATACCAGTGCTATCGTAGAAGTGTTCCATGACAATACCAAAATTATCATCATGGAAGTGTCCACTTCCATGACAATAAATGGCGCGTCATGGAAGCGCTTTCGTCAAGAGTAACCGACACATGGAATCCACCATAACGGGTCACCGTTAAGCTATCAGGTTCTGGTTTGGATCCGATAACCCATTAACAGCCCGGACTAATGTGGATTTTCCATGTGTAAAATTCGCATTCGCTAGCGGATCCACGTGTCGGCTCAGCGTTGGGACAATTGTCATCTAGCGAATGGACGGGACGCGCCTATGATACATCAACACGTTGCTCGGCCCAATAGTGGCCCATTCAGGTCAAAAGGCCGGTCCGTTTGACCTGGTCAAAAGGTAAGGGCTGACCCACTTAAAGCATGTTAGCGGCCTGTTAGCATATAGCCCATTTACATCCCGCCAACTCACTGCCCATTATGGCCTATCCGATATGATTCTAGCCAATTATAACTTCCGGCCCATGTATGGCCCATGATGTCTTTCGGCCCATATGAGGCCCTTTATCACTTTTGGCCCATTAATGACCCGTGGTGAAACTAGCCCATAATGAACATTGTATCACTTTATAACATTTAACAGCCCATTATTCCATTGGGCCGTTTCCAGCCCGTGTTATCTTTCGGCCTTCTATGGACCCATTTATTCTTGGGCTGATTTGTAGCATTCCAAATTCAGCACGTGGTTGAAGTCGGCCTATTTGTGGCCCGTTAATCTATTGGGCCGTTTTCATAGCGTCATCAAATACGGCCCATTAACGACCCATTATGCCTATCGATATAAACAAGCCTGTTATACTCATCGGCCTATTAACGGCCTGTTATGGTCAGCCCCTGAACAGACGATTCCCATTCTAGCCCGTTTATGACCCATAATGTGGTCCGTTATTCGCTCATGTTTGGCCAATCGATCATACGACCCGTAGAAGGCCCATTGATTATACAGCGCATAGAAGGCCCATTGTTTCCACCATGGAGCGACGTCTGCATGAAATTTTATTGCCACGCAAGGCTCATCTCTTTTGCTCTACATGTTCACTACCATTGTGTACAATAACTGACATGCATAGAAATAAAACATAGTGAGATTATGTAAGGAGTGCATGCGCAAATCCAGAGTGATGGTAGCAAACTGTCGATAGACCCAAAACCAATGATAGCAGACGATAATAGCTTCAGTTAAAAAATACCGATAATGGCTCCTTTAATGTTTGATTCCCCCAACATGAAACTCGTAGTAGACACCCAAGATTAACCTGATAGTAGACAGATAGTATTGATTGTTGCCCCAATATGTACCCCACAACCATTTAAAAACTCAAGTTTGAGCATTAGTTTGGACCTGACTCAGAGTCTAATCGGTGAACAGGATGATAAAGTAGCATGTCATCATATTGAGCATTGCATAACGTAAGAAGACACGAAAGAGTGCGACCTCTCTTACGGACCCGTGTAGTCCTCAAGGTTACCTTCTCAGTTGATGATGGTAATGTAGTTGTCGTGGCTGCCGGCAGCAGGGAAGAAGATCTGAGGCGGCGAAAGATAGTCTGGTGGGCGGATCCCTGCTGTGGTGAACCCTTCCGTCATTGTAGCAGCTGAGCTGGGGTGCACCACAGCATAGCAGGAGCAGGACAAACCAATCAAGGTTTTCTTTGACGCATATCTGTAATAGAAGTAATTCTGTAAGGGCTTGTTTGAATTGGAGGATTCTAACAATGAAGGGATAGGAAACACACAAGAATAGGATAGGAATGCACATGCAAAACAAAGATTTTAAAAACACATGATTTCTGCCAATCTGGGTGTTTGGTTCACAAGAATTGGAAGATCAAAGGAATGCAAAGAAGCATGGTGAAATCAGGTCAAACCACAAGAAAATGTACGGCTATAATGCTATTATGCTACTATCTCTTAGTCTTGTGCTGCATGAATAGGAATTTGAAAAGGAGGGCAAGTGGATATTAAAATTCCTATGGTTTTTCTTTCAAGGAGACACTAAAGGAACAAATCCTACAATTTTCCTTTGCTCCATTCCTTAGAACCAAATACATGAACAGTAGTACCATAGGAAACTTTCCAATTCCTATGTTTTTCCTTCACTTTTCCTTTCAAGCACTGACGATTCCAGTAGGCAGGCTTGAATAGGGAAAAGCCTACACTCAAAAAATGTTTTTGTGCTACTTATACTACTTTGGACCTAGGCCACTAGCCTACTAGCTCAACCACCAGGCCCATCTACAAATGCACAGCTCAAACTCGCAGAAATAAATAATCATGGCATTCGAGAGAGTCCATCACAGATAGCTAAGTTGCCTGGTACCTGGCCACTTGTCATATAGTAGGAGAAACTAATCATATTTCACATTAGTACGTGTGCTCAGTGGACAATATATATAACATGTAGAGTAAAAAAAGTGATGCAACAAGTGTACAACCTCTTTGGCGAAGCCATGTTGATCTCAGCAAGATTGGATTGGACGGTGAGGATGCTCCGGTTGATGTGGCTGTCGAAGGAGGGGAAAATGATCTTTGTCATCTGGAGATGGAGCCGAGGGTACTTCTCCACTGTGATGGAGGGTTTCATATTGGAGCAGCTCCGGTGAGGTGTATGACGCCGAGGCTGAAGCAGGACAAGAGAGACAAAATTAACCTGAGTGTAATTCTAATAGCTTCTCCAATAGATGATGTAAAATACATAATCACAAAGTGCTAGATGTAAAATACATCAGCGTTCATCTCTGAACTTAACTGTCAAAACTGAATTTAACTGTTGAAACTGAATTTTACTGTCGAAACTGAATTTTACTATCAAAACTGAATGCACTAGTAGAAGAAAAGCACTAGCAACAGCAGCAGTGCCCAGAGCAGTAGTGCGTGCGAGAGCCGGGGCAGCTGGTCATGCAGCAGTGCTACCTCTTGAGCCGTTGGTTTTCCCTTGAAGAGGAAAGGGTGATGCAGCAAAGTAGCGTAAGTATTTCCCTCAGTTTTGAGAACCAAGGTATCAATCCAGTAGGAGGCTACATGCAAATCCCTCGTACATACACAAACAAATAAGAACCTCGCAACCAACGCGATAAAGGGGTTGTCAATCCCTTCACGGCCACTTGCAAAAGTGATATCTGGTAGAAATAATAAGATAAATATTTTTGATATTTTTATGATATAGATTGAAAAGTAAATATTGCAAAATAAAGTAGATCGGAAACTTATATGATGCAAAATAGACCCGGGGGCCATAGGTTTCACTAGTGGCTTCTCTCAAGATAGCATAAGTATTACGATGGGTGAACAAATTACTGTCGAGCAATTGATAGAAAAGTGCATATTTATGAGAATATCTAGGCATGATAATGTACATAGGCATCACGTCCGCGACAAGTAGATCAAAACGATTCTGCATCTACTACTATTACTCCACACATCGACCGCTATCCAGCATGCATCTAGAGTATTGAGTTCATAAGAACAGAGTAACGCATTAGGCAAGATGACATGATGTAGAGGGATAAACTCTAGCAATATGATATAAACCCCATCTTTTTATCCTCGATGGCAACAATACAATACGTGCCTTGCTGCCCCTGCTGTCACTGGGAAAGGACACCACAAGATTGAACCCAAAGCTAAGCACTTCTCCCATTGCAAGAAAGATCAATCGAGTAGGCCAAACCAAACTGATAATTCGAAGAGACTTGCAAAGATAACCAATCATACATAAAAGAATTCAGAGGAGATTCAAATATTTCTCATAGATAAACTTGATCATAAACCCACAATTCATCGGTTCTCGACAAACACACCGCAAAAATAGTTACATCGAATAGATCTCCAAGAAGATCGAGGAGAACTATGTATTGAGATTCAAAGAGAGAAAAGAAGCCATCTAGCTAATAACTATGGACCCAAAGGTCTGTGGTAAACTACTCACACTTCATCGGAGAGGCTATGGTGTTGATGTAGAAGCCCTCCATGATCGATTCCCCCTCCGACGGAGCACCGGAAAAGGCCCCAAGATGGGATCTCATGGATACAGAAGGTTGCGGCGGTGGAAATAGGGTTTCATGGTGCTCCTGGATGTTTTTAGGGTATGTGGATATATATAGGCGAAGGAAGTTAGTCAGGGGAGCCACAAGGGGCCCACGAGGGTGGGGGCGTGCCCACCCCCCTAGGGCGCGCCTCCCTGCCTCGTGGCTTCCTTGTTTGCTTCTCGATGTCCACTCCAAGTCTCCTGGATTGCGTTTGTTCCAAAAATAACTCTCCCGAAGGTTTCATTCCGTTTGGACTCCGTTTGAAATTCCTTTTCTGCGAAACACTGAAATAGGCAAAAAAAACAGCAATTTGGGCTGGGCCTCCAGTTAATAGGTTAGCCCCAAAAATAATATAAAAGTGTATAGTAAAGCCCATTAAACATCCAAAACAGGTAATATAATAGCATGGAACAAACAAAAATTATAGATACATTGGAGACATATCAAGCAGCATCTCGGGTAGCAGCTGCAGGGGCTCGAGCGAGAGCAGGATCCGCTGCTCGTGCAGCAGCAGCGCAAGCAAGAATAGAGCAGCAGCACAAGCAAGAGCAAGAGCAGCAGCTCGAGCAAGAGCAAGAGCAGACTAGGCAGGGGACTGAGAGCAAGAGCAGAGCAGCAGAGCTAGCGAGAGCCAAAGTAGCAGCAGCTCCTACTGATGTGGACGTCGCCGTCGAGGGAGCGACGCCGTGGAGGAAGTGGTCGGCACCGCCACCATAGATGAGAGCTCCGCCATGTCGGCTCGGGACCGAGCGTCAGCAGCACTGTGTGATCGAATCAAGAAGAAAATGCAGCGATTAATGTAGAACCTCTTTGGTGGCACCGATTAGGCCTCAACTTTATCTGAGGAATCGGTGATGTTGCTGCTCTTCCGGTGGTGCAGGTGAAGACAGCGCTATGGGAATGGAGGTGGCGCGAAAGACGAGGTGAACGTTGGGGCAGCTCCTTGGAGGTGGAGGACGGGGTGACTGAACCGGCGGGACGATGAGATCGGCGATGGATCCTCATCCGGTGCGGTGGATGAGGGCAGTCGAGGTGTTGCTGTGGACGACATCTTCGGGAAAGAGGCTCCAGCTGGGTGGTAGACGGAGCAGGGTGTGGGGCTTCGCGGGTTTTCGCGGCCTCGGTGTACGAATGGGGGCGAAGGGGATGTGAGGGGGGAACCATGGCTTACGGACGCACTTGTTCGAAATGTGGGGTAAGTTACGAAAGTACCCCCCCCCCCCCCCGCCGATTTGAGCTAGGCGGTTCTTTCAATTCAGGGGTATCACATGAATTTCGCATGTCGGGATTTCGCAGGAGGTGGGAGTTTTCCCGCGCGTTGTAATTTTGGGATAGCAAGGCATGGGTTGAGATGGAGGGAGTTTTTGGAGCACAACGAGACAAAGAGATATCTTGAAATTTTGGGGTAACAAGGTGCAGGTTGAAGAGGCGGGAGTTTCGCAGCAGGATAGACAGAGATGCTAGCTTGAAATTTCGGCATAACAAGGCGCGGTTTGAAATTTCGGGAGAACAAGCTTAACGTGTACAAAAAAAAGACAATTCACACCCCACCCCACTAGAGAGATCCATGTCCCGTTTACTATATTACTAGAAATGCATCCAAATACAGCAACAAAAAACTAAAAAAATTGGGACAACAAGCTTAACGTGTACAGTACCAAATCAATTTGCACTTCCCTCAACAATAAAAAAATCGTGTTGTCTAGCATATGGACTAAATTTGAGTGCATTTTCCCTCTTTGAATGGGATTGTACTCGGGTTAGTTATACAACCATCTAAATATTATCTTAACAACACATGACATGAAATATAGATTAGTAAATTCCCATATAAATATGAACTACATGCATGTACATATGATCTTGAATTAAAATATATGTATCCATTTTATGTTGAATTCAAATCATAGTACATGTATGCTCTAGCTAGATGTTCGGAGTCTATACCATGTATGATACTATGTACAATGTGTTTAACACGCACAACACACACATACACACACACACCATTTAGACTAGTAAGGTACACTAATGCACTAATGATCTAGCGTGTCCTACAATCAGCGCGGCTCTGATACCAAGCGTTGTGGCACCCAGGCTCAAAGCAACCGGTTTACCTTGCATTGCCAGCCCAGAGATCAAGTCTTCTTGCAACACACAACATGGTACAAAAACAACCGCTTTATTGATGCTAGCAGAAAAATAAGTCTAATATTACATCGAGATAAGAGGCCAAGCGGCACACACGGTGCGACTGAACAGTATGTACATTATTTAATGAACATGAAGGGGCCTCAATCACATAAATTACGCGGTAGCGGAACGACGTCGAAGTGGAACTCCATATCTCAGGGACATCGACGTGGACACGATCTAGACGCGGGAAGCTCTCCGATCCGATACGACTTGCCTGAAAGCTGGCATGACACGCCAGGTCAGTACATCGAATGTACTTGCAAGCTCACATCAAACATAAGCATAATGGCAAACAATATCATGACAATTAATCAGGTTAATGCAATGCAAACAATGCTACTCATGCGATGAAACCAACATGAGCACCGAGTCACTCGGACTCGCTTACCAGACGGGTTACCTCGTAACCGAACGATGATCATACCCGGATCACAACTGAAACCAATCACTCGTGATCATCATCTGATCCCACAAATCATCATACAACCAGTGCCAACAATAAATACTTAGTGTGCAAGATTAATTATTAATGTTGATCCATGGAGTGACCTACTCCCGAGTTGTGTCCATAACTGAGGATGCGGCTATCCATAGATTGAATAAACTCTGCAGATGTAGCACACTTTACCCACAACACAGAACCCATGGCCTCACACTCCCATTCAGGTGGACCAATGGCGTTCCGGCGAAATCCTTCCCTTGCCATGACACTCTCCCGGCCACTCCGACCAACTCCCTCTCAGGGCTAAGTCATGGGTGGCCCCATGCCTACCAAAGGCATCAACGACCATCGTCGTGGCAAAACGGTCCAAAACGGGGACAAGGTACCATAAAAACAAATGGGCACACAAGGTTATATCGGCTTATCGGGCTAGGGTACCGCACGCCCATAACCTTCCCTCGGTGGAGGCACCGGCAAGAGGCACGACAAATGACCGAATCAAGACCTCCCATAAAGGTAAATGTGGCCGCACTGAGGAAACCCGATTCAGTGGCACCATGACTTGATCAACGTATTCAAGTTGGATTATTATCAGGTTTAACTTGAAAATAAAAATCACTACAAGTCATACGATGCCATGATCATGCCACTACTCGATATGCAAAGCATACAACTCACAAGAATGGATCAACATCATCAAACATGATTTTCTTGCACTACTCAACTTCAACTCTACAGATTTTACCTCACTGGTTATTATCATGCATCATTTTGGTTAACTCATCATTTATATGAAAATCCAATTATCAAAAAGAAACTACCATTATTTATCAAAGCAGTTTCATTAAGTTAAAACTTTACTCTACTTGACCAAACTAGTCCATGCATTCAACCAGTAACTTAAACAAGCATTTCAAGCATGACAGAGTAACTAGCATTAAACCATATTTATTTAACTAGTTTAAATGCATGAAAAATAGCTCATATTCAAGTAGGTAAATCATAGATATTGAAATGACAACATCCAAATGTTGGTGTGGCTTGCCTTAGTGCAGAGGAGGTTCACACTCCTCCTGGGTATCTTCAAGACAAGTCTCTCCCTCTGAAAATATTTAAAAACCACAAAACAAAATATCAAGAACCATTCTAAAAATCACTAGAAATTCTAGATAGAAAGGAAAAATGCACACTTTGGTGTGCTGCTAGAGCTCTCTGAAACAAACACAATGCAAAAAGAATCAACTCATTTGGACTTATAGGCTAAAAGTTATCACTGGTCAAAGTTTGGGTCATAATTTTGAATTTATTTGAATAAAACAGAAAACCTGGGGGGGTGACGTTGATGGCATAAAGCTAGAATACTCCTCCACTCGTACCGCTTCGGGTGCAAGTGGAGAGGCTAACAACAGGCCCCACCAGTCAGGAGAGAGAGGGGAGAGAGGAAACAGAGCATGACGGTGCTCCGCCGGAGCTCAGGTCGGCGAGGAGTGGATCTTGAGCGAAACAGAGGTATAGAAGTGAAGAGGGTGTCACGGCGCACCTGCATGTACCCGTGGCTCGTCGAGGGATGACCGGGGCTGCTCGCAATCAAGCTCGCAAGCGGCGGTGGCGGTCGGGACCTGCTGGAGAGGAAGAAGGCGATGGTAAGGAGCGACTCCAGGGGCTCTACTGCTTCCAGGCGACACCAGTGGACCTCCAATGATGCGCCTGAGGGGTTGGTTGAGCTCGAGGGGCTTTGGAGCTGGGTGGATGGGCTGCGGGGATCACCGGCGAGCTTAGGTGGGGGACGGCGTCCAGAGGCCTGCCCGGCCGGGCTGCGGCTGCGCTACGTGTTCGTGGAGGTTGAGTGGTGCGGTGTGAGGCTTCGGAGTGGAGGGAGGGTCTCTATTTATAGCCGAAGGGGGAGGGGGATACATGGCGCTGTCGGAGCTCTCTGGAAGACGGAGAGTGACGATGAAGGGCGCCAGCAAGGAGGAGAAGGGCTCAGCGATCATGCGGGGAGCAGTCCACGCTCGCGGGCGAGCACAGGAAGCAGAGGGGAAGAAGACAGGGGGACGGGTGCACTGTGGCTTTTGATCGTGACGTGCCCATGCTCGCTGCAGCATCTCCGATGTCGGTGAGCGCTAGGGAGAGGTCAAGGGTGAAGAGTCGAAGCTGGTGGCGTGCCATGGCAATCATCGGCGAGCTCTGGCTCGAGCACGCGCCAAAAAGAAGCACTGGCGCGACGTAGAGCGCGTCGAACGCATGCCAGAGATAGTGTCCACACGCGGTCACCATGCTGGCATGGTCAAAACGACGCCCACGCTCGTCCAAACCTTGTTTGGGCTGTTGTTCGTGCAGTGTTTAGTCTAGGGAGGGTGAGAACTCACTGCCAGGCCGACCAGATGTGACTCAAGCTTGCTGGCAAGTTTCTGCACAGAAACTTGGTCGCCAAGTTTGGACGACTTCTAGAAGGCAATTAGGGCCGATCTCCTGGGGTTAAGGTTTATTTCGGAGGGTAAAGAGGCTCAAGAAAAACCAGATCCATTGGATCAAGGAAAAATACACTTGTTGTACAAAGTGCATTTTTGGGCTAGAAGAGAAATGATTTTTTGTAGCAAATATATTACAAAAAGTCATGCAATATGTTTGCTCAGGGAGGTGGGCCAAGGTTCAAAGAATATTCAGGAATTATCTCAAGATTTTTGGAGCAATAAAAATGAGGGTTGCTTTGGAGAACTAGTTGCTAAAATGAGTTTCAGATGAGAAAATGAATATTTTTCTTTTATGAAAAATATTTATTGGGCCATTTTGGGGTTTTTCAGAGAAATGAGGTTGAATGAGAGGTAGATGGGTCACTTGGGTGAAAGTCAAGGGCATGCCCAAGTGATAAGTCCATTTGAATTGATTCCAAAAACTCAAATCCAAGGCAAAGGCAAATCAAGTCCGGAAAAAGAGAGAAGGCAAATCCAGGCTGTCACAAACCTCACCGACTTAAGATGAATCTCATCCTCGAGATTCGGTTGCTTGGGAAAACAGTTCTGGGTAAGCAGTACTTAAAATTTCCTCTCTTTCCTAGGTTGCCTCTTCCTCGGTATGATGCTCTCATTGAACCTTGTAAAACCTTATCACTTTGTTGCAAGTGACTCTTTTTGTCTCATCCAATATTCTGATTGGACTTTCCTCATATGTTAAATCCTTAGCCAGTTCTATCTCTGCCATATCAGTCCTTTTCTCCGGTGGCGAGATACATCTTCTTAGCTGTGAGACATGAAACACATTGTGTACCTCTGACAGTTCTGGTGGCAGTTCCAACTGATAAGCAATTGTTCCAACTCTGGTCATGACTGGAAATGGACCAATATATCTGGGTGCCAATTTTCCTTGGGTCTGGAATCTCTTAAATCCTTTCATAGGGGTGACTCAGAGATACACGTGTTCTCCGGGTCCGAAGCTGATCTGATGGTGCTTTGCATCATAGTAACTTTTCTGTCGTGACTTGGACAACTGCAGTCTATCTCGGATCTCCTTGACTTGCTTCTCAGCTTCCATCATCAAATCAGTCCCGAAAATATGGCTGTCTCGAGACCAGTTTAGTGGAGTGCGGCACTTACGGCCATAGAGGGCTTCCTAGGGTGACATCCTTAAGCTGGTCTAGAAACTGTTGTTATAAGAAAACTCGGCGTATGGCAGATAGTCTTCCCACTTGGATCCTTGGGCCAATGCACATGCTCGGAGCATATCTTCGAGTATTTGATTTACTTGCTCGGTTTTTCCATCTGTCTGGGGATGATAAGTTGTGCTGTATTTCAGGGCAGTCCCCAAGGCTTGATGTAGACGGGACCAAAAGGCTAAAGTGAAGAGAGATCCTCTATCTGAGGTGATGGTCTTTGGCACTCCATGCAAACTGACGATCCGGGACACATAAACTGTGTAAGTTGATCGGCGCGGTAAGTGGTCCGGATGGGAAGGAAGTGAGCTACCTTCGTTAAGGTGTTCACTATGATCCATATTGCGTCATTTCCTCTATGTGTCTTGGGTAAACTGGTGATGAAATCCATGCAGACATCATCCCATTTCCATTGTGATACGGGTAAGGGTTGAAGAAGTCCAACGGGTTTTCGGTGTTCCGCCTTTACCTTCTTGCATATATCACACTAAGCCACAAAGTAAGCGATGTCTTTCTTCATTCCATTCCACCAGAATACCTGACGAAGGTCTTCGTACATTTTGGTGCCACCTGGGTGAATTGAGTACGAAGATTGTGCTTCTGCCAATATCTTCTTTCTCAGACTTTCTTGGTTGCGTACGCAAATCCTTCCTCAAAACCTTAGCATACCTTGCTGATCTTTAGAGAAATCCTGTGTCTGACTTTCTTGCATACGCTTGGCATATGATTGTAGTGATTTGTCATCTGCTTGATCTACGAATTTCTTCCTCGAGGGTAGGAGCAACTTCGAAGATGCTGGCAAGGCCGACATCCACTATGACCAAACTGAGATGAGCAATTTCTTCACAAAGTTCGGGAGGCAAAGAATCCATTAAAGCATTCTGGCTGGCGGGCTTGCGCTGAGGGCATCGGCCACCACATTAGCTTTACCCGGATGATAATTTATCCCGAGGTCATAATCCTTAACCAACTCGAGCCATCTTCGTTGTCGAAGGTTTAAGTCTGATTGAGTGGATATATACTTGAGACTTTTGTGGTCGGTAAATATCTGGCACCTCTTTCCAATAAGATAGTGTCTCCAAATCTTCAAAGCATGCACCACCGCGGCCAATTCCAAGTCATGAGTTGGATAATTTCCTTCGTGAGGCCGTAGTTATCGGGATGCATAGGCCACAACCTTGCCATATTGCTTGAGTATACATCCAAGGCCTTTCCTGGAGGCAGCGCAATAGACATCAAAACTACGATACATGTCGGGAAGAGTCAATACTGGTGCTAACGTCAGTCTGGTCTTTAACTCGTTGAAGCTCCTTTCGTAGTCCTTAGTCCATTGAAACTTCCTATCCTTCTTTAGGAGCTCTGTCATTGGCTTGGAAATCTTAGAGAATCCTTTGATAAGGTGGTCATAATATCCGGCTAATCCAAGAAAATTCTGGATTTCTGAGATTGTCCTGGGTGCGGCCCAATCAAGCACATCTTTCACCTTACTTGGATCCATGGCTATTCCTTCCGCTGAGAGAACATGCCCTAGGAATCCAACTTGCTTGAGCCAAAATTCATATTTGCTGAACTTTGCATAACACTGATGGTCACGGAGCCTTTGCAAAACTGCTCGAAGGTGGTCCTTGTGCTCTTCTTCACTTTTTGAGTAAATGAGGATGTCATCGATGAATACCACCACAAACTTGTCCAAGAAATCCATAAACACCTTATTCATCACATGCATGAAAAAGGTTAGGGCATTGGTGAGACCGAATGACATAACCTATATTCATAAAGACTGTACCGAGTGGTGAATGCGGTCTTGGGAATATCTTACTTCTTGATTATGAGTTGATGGTATCCGGTCCTCAAATCAATCTTGGAGAATACTTTGGACCCACTGAGTTGATCAAACAAATCATCAATCCTCGGTAGTGGATACTTTATCTTGATGGTGATGTCATTCAGCTGTCGATAGTCCACACACATCTAAAGACTGCCGTCCTTTTTATCCACGAATATAGCGGGTGATCCCCAAGGTGAAGAGCTTGGACGGATGTATCCTTTCTGCAGCATCTCATCAAGCTGTTTCTTTAACTCCACCAATTCCGATGAAGGCATCCGATAATATTTCTTGTATATTGGTGCGGTCCCGGGCACCAAGTCAATTGCAAACTCTAGTTCTCTGTCTGGGGGCATTCCTAGCAATTCCTCAGGAAATACATTTGGATACTCACTGACCACAGGAATCGATTCCACTTCTTCAGCCACAGCTGTGAAAACCATATCCTTCTTGGGTATACCTCGGCGGGCATAAAACTTGTGGTGCGACCTTCCTGACTTGCCATGGTGACTTCTCTGGTCGCACAGTTGATGCATACTTGGTATTGGGTTAACCAACTCATTCCCAGAATAATATCCAATTTGTCAGATTCAATGACAATCAGGGCTGTTGGAAACTTGACTCCCTTGATCTCAATTTCCAAATTACGGCCGACCAGATTGCTTCGGAGCACCGATCCCAGGGATTGTACCATCATACTCTTTCCCATGATCGAGCAAGGAAATTTGTTTTGGGCAATGAAACTCCGCGAAATAAAAGAGTGGGAAGCCCCAGAGTCAAATAAAATAATTGCAGGTATGCTATTAAGAGGGAACATACCAATGACGACTTCCAGGTCTTCTTGTATTTCGTCGGCGGAGATGTGATGGATTTTACCTTGGATGGCCCTTGAGACGGAATATGGCTCTAGGTGGTTGACTTGCAGACGGAATAGAGCTGTTGGCTTGCTGTTCTTGGGACACTGTCTAGCATAATGTCCGGTTTGTCCACAGTTGAAGTAGGAGTTGTTACGATGACATTCTTCACGTACTGGACTGGTCACGACATTCTTGACTTGAGTGGTGGTCTTGTTGACATTTTGCAGCTAGTTGGGTTTGTACTCAACCTGAGTCTGTTGCCAAGTACGAGCCTTTTGCACTAGTTGCATATCCTTCTTAGGCTCGAATTTGTGCTTGTGGTCATTATTGGCAGGCCTGTGGTCATGCATGAGCTTGTGTTCCCTTTCTGCGATGAGGGCCTTGTTCACCAGAGTTTGGAAGTCCGGGAAATCAAACATACTGAGAGTGCACCTAAGATGCTGGTTCAGTCCTCCAAGAAATCTGTCGACCTTCATTTCTTCTGTGGCCACATCATAGAGAATAACGGGCCAAATGGTTGAACTTATTCAGGTACTCACTTACTGACATGCTTCCTTGAGTGAGAGCGGGGAACTTGCGCTGCTTGATCTTCATAATTCCGGTGGGAATGTGATACTTGCGAAAATGATCTCTGAATTCGGTCCAGGTAATTTCCTCGTCTGCAGGCCACATAGCCTTAGCACTATCCCACCATATAGCAGCAATCCTTCGAGATAATGTGTTGCGAATGGAACCTTGTATCCTTCTTCAGTGCGAGCAATTTCCAGTTTCCTCTCAATGGTCCTCAACCAATCATCTGCTTCCAACGGATTAAGAGCTTGACTGAAACTGGGAGGCTTGGTCCTCTGAAAATCTGACAGCTTGGAGTAATGACCATTCTGATTTCCATTTTGTCCAACCATAACTTGCACACTTTTCAATAACTCCATCAGGTCATTGTTCCTTCTTTCTTCATACATTCGCATGATTTGCTCAGTGGAGGGTGGATGTGGCGGTGGAGGTGGTGGTGGCTGGTACAGCTCGGGGGAATGTCATTCCTGTCTAGCGGAGCGACGAATAGGGACATCCTCACAATCTTGGCTGTTGCTGCCTCCCCGCATCATCCTATTATTTACTAGCCCAATGCAAAGCAACCGCGATGAGAAATATCCAAGAATGGGAGGAAAAGCTAGTGACAATCCCAGAAGAAAACAGCGAAAAGAAACCAAGGCGAATAAAAAGGCTCCAACATAATTATACATAGACTCAACATAAATGATAAACATCATGTCAGGCTCACTACCCTCATACATGAAACTAAACATCATGACACGTACGACTACATCCATACATCATACTCATGACGAAGGTGATACTCTAGCGATCTACTGCTCGGCTGGCGCTCCTGCGGGCTCCTCGGCTGAGCCGGACTCAGATCCTGAGATGATAGCGGAGACCTATGGGTTAAAAGAGACGCGACAGTGCTGCCTCGAGGAGTCTCCCTCAGAGGCAGGTGCGGGATGGGATCTAAGAATAGGAGCTGCATGAGTAGCGACAAGGGAAGCCCATGCAGCAGGAGCACTGTGAGGGGTCACTGCCAAAGGGTTGGTGGTACCCTAAGTGGTCACCGGGGTAACGGAGGTGGGAGGAACGTATGGAGTGAAACCAACAGTAGGTGGAGGGTTCCTGTTCCGAGCGGCAGCAAGGGCTATCTGGGCTCGGGTTAGCTCTCAGGCTAACTCATAGATCAAGAGATAACAAGCAGTGATATAGCAAGAAAGGTGGCTAGAAGGACGATCGCACGTCGAATCAATAAGAGAAAAGAGGATATGCCCATTCTCGTGCGGAGATGGGTAGTAGTAGAAACCTGGGTGGGTGTGCATGCGAACTTCATTGTAGTGCAAGTCTACAAGAGCCTCGATAGCAGCAAACTGGACCACATGAAATGGCGTAGAAGCGAAACCACCCTTAGAAGAACAAGTGTAAGAGCCGGAAGGGGAACTGTGGTGTAGAGTGACCTCGTCATAATACTCATACAACGAACCGTCCAGATGCTCCTGATACACCTGATACACAGGATCAGCACCCTGTGGGTAGAGTCGTCGCCACACGTTCTGAAGCAGGTGCGGCGATGTGTACGGAGCTGGCTCGGGATGGTACAAGATCAGAACTGGAGCCATCTACACTCACAATCATCAGATGGTTAGTAATAACAACAGATAAACATGCATGCAATGCAACAATCGATTTCTATGACTACTAGCACTCAGGCGAAACTATCTACCGTTCCACTACTGCACTAACGGTCTAGCGTGTCCTACAATCAGTGCGGCTCTGATACTAAGTGTTGTGGCACCCCGGCTCAGAGCAACCGGTTTACCTTGCATTGCCAGCTTAGAGATCAAGTTTTCTGGCAACACACAACAACATGGTACAAAAAGAACTGCTTTATTGGTGCTAGCGGAAACATAAGTCTGCTATTACATCGAGATAAGAGGCCAAGCGGCACACGCGGTGCGGCTGAACAGTATGTACATTATTTAATGAACATGAAGGGGCCTCGATCACATAAACTACGCAGCAGCGGAACAATGTCGAAGTGGAACTCCATATCTCAAGGACACCGACGTGGACACGATCTAGACGCGGGAAGCTCTCTGGTCCGATACGACTTGCCTGAAAGTTGGCATGACATGCCAGGTCAGTACATCGAATGTACTTACAAGATCACATCAAACATAAGCATAATGGCAAACAATATCATGACAATTAATCAAATTAATGCAATTCAAACAATGCTACTGATGCGATGAATCCAACATGAACACTGAGTCCCTCGGACTCGCTTACCAGACGGGTTACCTCATAACCGAACGGTGATCATACCCAGATCACAACTGAAACCAATCACTCGTGATCATCACCTGATCCCACAAATCATCATACAACTAGTGCCAACAATAAATACTTAGTGTGCAAGATTAATTATAAATGTAGACCCATGGTGTGACCTACTCCCGAGTTGTGTCCATAACCGAGGTCGCGGCTATCAATAGATTGAATACACTCTGTAGAGGTAGCGCACTTTACCCACACCACAGAACCCATGGCCTCACACTCCCAATCGGGTGGACCAACGGAGTTCCGACGAAATCCTTCCCTTGCCATGACCCTCTCCCTGCCACTCCGACCAACTCCCTCTCAGGGCTAAGTCATGGGTGGCCCCATGCCTACCAAAGGCATCAACGGCCATCGTCATGGCAAAACAGTCCCAAACAGGGACAAGGTACCATAAAACAAATGGGCACGCAAGGTTATGTCGGCTTACTGGGCCATGGTACCGCACGCCCATAACCTTCCCTCGTTGGAGGCACCGGCAAGAGGCATGACAAAGGACCGAATCAAGACCTCCCGTAAAGGTAAATGTGGTCGCACTGAGGAAACCCGATTCAGTGGCACCATGACTTGATCAACGTTATATTCAAAATGGATTATTATCGGGTTTAACTTGAAAATAAAAATCACTACAAGTCATACGATGCCATGATCATGCCACTATTCGATATGCAAAGCATGCAACTCACAAGAACGGATCAACATCATCAAACATGATTTTTCTTGCACTACTCAACTTCAACTCTACGGATTTTACCTCACTGGTTATTATCATGCATCATTTTGGTTAACTCATCGTTTATATGAAAATCCAATTATCAAAAAGAAACTACCATTATTTATCAAAGCAGTTTCATTAAGTTAAACTTCACTCTACTTGACCAAACTAGTCCATGCATTCAACAAATAACTTATACAAGCATTTCAAGGATGACAAAGTAACTAGCATTAAACCATATTTATTTAACTAATTTAAATGCATGAAAAATAGCTCATATTCAAGTAGGTAAATCATAGATATTGAAATGACACCATTCAAATGTCGGTGTGGCTTGCCTTAGTGCAGAGGAGGTTCAAACTCCTCCTAGGTATCTTCAAGACAAGTCTCTCCCTCTGAAAACATTTAAAAACCACAAACAAAATATCAAGAACCATTCTGAAAATCACTAGAAATTCTAGAAAGCAAGGAAAAAATCCACACTTTGGTGTGCTGCTAGAGCTCTCTAAAACAAACACAATGAAAAAAGAATCAACTCATTTGGACGTATAGGCTAAAAGTTATCAATGGTCAAAGTTTGGGTCAAAATTTTGAATTTATTTGAATAAAAAAAACTGGGGGGTGACGTCGATGGCGTAAAGCCAGAATACGCCTCCACTCATACCGCTTCGGGTGCGAGTGGAGAGGCTGACAACAGGTCCCACCAATCAGGAGAGAGAGAGAGAGAGAGAGAGAGAGAGAGGAAACAGAGCACGGCGGTGCTCCGCCGGAGCCCACGTCGGCGAGGAGTGGATTTTGGGCGAAACCAGAGGGATAGAAGTGAAGAGGGGGTCACGGTGCACCTGCCTGTACCCGTGGCTTATCAGGGGATGACTAGAGCTGCTCGCAATCAAGCTCGCAAGCAGCGGTGGCAGTCGGGACTTGCCAGAGAGGAAGAAGGCAACGGCAAGGAGCGACTCCAGGGGCTCTACTGCTTCCAAGAGACACTAGTGGAGCTCCAATGATGCGTGTGAGGGGTTGGTTGAGCTGGAGGGGCTCTGGAGCAGGGTGGATGGGCTGTGGGGATCATCAGCGAGCTCTGGTCGAGGATGGCGACCAGAGGCCTGCCCGGCCAGGCTGCGGCTGCGCTATGTGTTCGTGGAGGTTGAGTGGTGCGGTGTGACGCTTCGGAGCGGAGGGAGGGACTCTATTTATAGCCGGGGCAGGGGGATATGTGGCGCCACCGGAGCTCTCTGGAAGACAGCGAGCAACGACGAAGGGTGGCAGCAAGGAGGAGAAGGGCTCAGCGATCGCACGGGGAGCTGTCACGCTCTCGGACGAGCACAGGAACCAGGGGGAAGAAGACACGGGCATGAGTGCACTGTGGCTTTTGGTTGCAACGTGCCCGTGCTCGCTATGGCGTCTACGGCGTCGACGAGCGCCAGGGAGAGGTCAAGGGTGAAGAGTCAAAGCTGGTGGTGCGGCGTGGCAGTCATCGGCGAGCTCTAGCTCGAGCACGCGCCAAACAGAAGCATTGGCGCAATGCAGAGCGCGCCGAACGCGTGCTAGAGCCTGTGTCCACACGCGGTCACCACGCTTGCATGGTCAAAACGACGCCCACGCTCGGCCAAACCTTGTCTGGGCTGTTGTTCATGCAGTGTTTAGTCTAGGAAGGGTGAGAACTCACTGCCACGCCGACCAGATGTGACTCAAGCTTGCTGGCAAGTTTCTGGACAGAACCTTGGTCGCCAAGTTTGGAGGGCTTTTAGAAGACCATTAGGGCTTATCTCCCGGGGTTAAGGTTTATTTAGGAGGGTAAAGACGCTCAAGAAAAACCAGATCCATTGGATCAAGGAAAAATACACTTGTTGTACAAAGTGCATTTTTGGGCTGGAAGAGAAATGATTTTCTATAGCAAAACTATTACAAAAAGTCATGTAATATTTTTGCTGAGGGAGGTGGGCCAAGGTTCAAAGAATATTTAGAAATTATCTCAAGATTTTTGGAGCAATAAAAATGAGGGTTGCTTTGGAGCACTAGTTGCTGAAATGAGTTTCGGAAGAGAAAATGAATATTTTTCTTTTATGAAAAATATTCATTGGGCCATTTTGGGGTTTTTCAGGGAATGAGGTTGAATGAGAGGTAGATGGATCACTTGGGTGGAAGTCAAGGGCATGCCCAAGTGATAAGTCCATTTGAATTGATTCCAAAAACTCAAATCCAAGGCAAAGGCAAATCAAGTCCGGAAAAAGAGAGAAGGCAAAATCCAGGCTGTCACAACAATGATCGATGTTCCTCTATGTGTGTGTATATATAGTTAGGTTTTTCCAATTTTCCACACAAACTGATCGATCTATATATCTAGTCAGGTCTCACCCTCTTTCCCATGTACACATCAATCAATCTACCTCTCTATATAGGACTACATAGCTAATACACCCACATTATCTATCCATCGTCTCCCTCTCATCATCCATGCCTTCCGTTTTATCTCTCAGATGCGCGCATAGCGGTGAAGACAGGGGGCAGCAAGGGCCTTGCCGCCCTAACATCACTATATATTGAGGCTAATATGTATGTGATCAGTAGATCAATTGCTGGTAAAATGGTTTAAGTTGATGAATTGGCCCTCCCCATAAAGGATTAGCAATGCTTGGCCCCCTAGCTCATTTAATTTTCATGGCTCCGCCACTGCGCGCAATCGCGCATGTTCTCACCCCCCCTCTCTTTAAATATCGATCTTGCACTCGTGCACTCCTTCACCGTCTGCCTCCACTTGGCCCCTCACACCATCTTCCAGCCCCCCATATCACAGTGCTTGTACGCTCGTAGAGCTCTTCCCTCTATCTACCTCTATCGATATCTCGCGTGGTCGAGCCCTCCCATCCCTTCTCGTATATCACCCCAGCCCCATGCACATCATGTATGTATATAGGCCTCTCCTTCACACAAATTTCATTGGCACGTATTTCCTCACCATATCTTAGTATCTCTCACACACAAACTACATGTGCGAAAGAGAAGAGGTGCACACACGCACTCGCTCCCACATACAAATATGCGGGTGCACGATGGATCACATTTGTACAAAAAATGAGTGTGTATAAACGCTTTAGATGATGTGCCACTAGTCTATATCTATACTTCTATATCTATATCTATACCCCTATATAGTGTGTGAATAACTTTGAAAGTTGGTCGCTGGATGAAGCCAATCCGACGGTGCAGAGATGGCAAATCCGAGCACTACTGGTCGTTGGATATCATCTACATTCCACCAGATTCTGCCACATCTACAATCTAGAAGACTCCATGGTTTAACTTAAGCATAATGCACAAACCTCAAAACACAAGTACTTATCCTTTGTTCTAGAATCTTCCATATCATAATTTCCCAAACCTTTTTTCTAGTTGAATTGCCATTATTTGTTTTTACTTTATGCTTTAAAACGCACAATTCCATGAATCATAAAATAGATTAACTTTTTTTAGATCCACTCCATGTGATAATTTGACGCGTGTAAAGTCGTTCACTTCATTGATGGTCAATTAATACAGCGGGTGCAAATTGAGTGGAAGTGAGGGAGGAAGTAGTTGAGAATGACATTACTACTCCACTGCTTGCATGCGAGTAGTTAAATCATGGGTTGCTACTTCTATTGGTATCCTTCATATTTTGTGCCAATTTTTTACCATAATTTTAAGTAACACAAAATTTATGCATGTCATAAAAAGTAATGTCATCGATAACTATGTTCAAATGTGATTCCAATGATATAACTTTTGGTGACATGCATCAAAATTTTCTTAGTTAAATTTTTTGTCAAAATTGGCACAAAATAAAAAGGGGGCCAATAAACCAGGACATAGGCAGCATGATCAATTTTTGTCTGGGTTACTGTTGGTGGTCTTTGTATTTAAATATGGAAGTAGCAGAGTAGTGCTATCTTTATCTTAGCCTCTTAGGGCTCTCCCAGCGCCTATGCTCGCCTCCCCGCCTCACCCACCGGATCCCGCCATGGATAATCCCTTAGATCCTAGGATCCCGCGGGATGCCTCTCGCTACGGCCTGCAGCACTGCCGCCTTTGAGCGAAACCCACATGTGTTTCAGAGGGGATCCATTGCTCTGGATCACACATCGGTGGCACCGGAGGACATGCCAGGGCTGCATTTCAGGTGGTGGGCAGCAAGGGAAAATCAGATCGAGGAAGAGTCGCATCAAATGGGGACAAGCTCGAAGGAGCTATGCCTGGCGAAGCACAAGGCGGAGGCACAAGTCGATCTCAGGGGAGAGGATGCTGAGGGATGTCAGCATCTGGCAGCATCGCGTTGATTTTGAGCTGGGGCTAATGGTAGAGATCATACTCATGGAGTCGACTGCGGAGGAAAGAACAGGCATGCCTGCGGAATGGCATGAGCAGCCGGTACAACTGTTCAAATAGGTGGTATGAGAAGCCAAATCACGGGACTAGCTGCGGTGGCGCCGCTGGGCATGCATTGTAGGCGAGGTGAGCTGCCCTTCTTCCCCGCAAGCGATGTAGTGACCTACTCGGTTGCTGCTATAGTGAACTTGTGGTGGCATGGCGATTTGCAATGGTGACAATCACTCCATCTATATGTATTGTATTTCAGCGAAAATATTTGGTCGTTTGGAAAAAGATGGTAATTGATTTACCATGAGTTTTTGAATGCTTGGTCCTGACAATCACCCAATAGCCACAAGTCTCCATCGCGTAATACTTGACAGTCGGTCGCACCAGCAGATGGTCGGCCAGACCTGCGTCTCACCGAAGGGACACGCATCTGCTTGGTTTGACATGTATGACCAGGTACATCACTGACATGTGCGACCGTATTTGAGCATTACTTGAAATTTGTGTTCAAGGAAACTCATCGGGAGTCATTTCGGGCATCGAAATCAAAACCATCAATAAATCTTTAGCATGTTCCCATCACATTCCAAAGTAATAGTAGTACTACTACCATGCTATAATCAAGTGCAAACCTGTTCACACCTATCAAAGTTGAACGTGCTCCCACTATGTAGGTTTTAGTACTAGTACTACTAGGTTATAAAAAGGGGAACTGCCTAGCCAAAAATTACTCTAACTTCCTCCTCATAAGTCTTTCTTGTTCGTCCTTCCCTGCCATGGCCTGTGTGCAGAGCTCTAGGTCGAGAACTCACTGGCACAGCAAGGTGCTATACAAACGGTTTTTAACCCCTTTCCGCGACGGCGTTTCGAACCGTCGCCAAGAGAGTGACTGCTATAGGGGGGGTCCTTTCCACACGACCCAGAAACCGTCAGGGATATGCCCTCCTCGCACACACGCTCGGCAAAATGAGGTCATGTGTGACCAACGAGCGATTAAATATGGTTATACGTACAGCTATAATAAAAATAGAATTGTACAGGCCAAATTGTTTCCGGTCGTAAGTACATCCCACACAGTCAGTCCCCGCTAAACGCTTTCGTTCGTATTTACATTCCACACAGTCAATCCAAGGAATACGTTTCCGTTAGTATGTACATCCCACACAGTTATTCCAAGAAGTATGTTTCCGTTCGTATATACATCCCACGCAGTCACTCCAAGGAAAACGTTTCCGTTCGCAGGTACATCACACACAATTTTCCCCATTCAATCATTTGTGATAGTGTTGCCATTGCACATGATATTAAGAATTTTATCATTTGCGTTATTTAATGCATCACACGCGGTGCATAGAAGAAACTGTGTGGCAAAGGCTGTCGATCACACACACTTTTTATGTGGTAAACGTTTGCGCAAGGTGGCCTAACGCAAACAATTTTCAAGAGGATGTCGTGTGTGATTGTTCATTGATCCAACATGGTGTATTCCTAGAAACAGTTGTGTTGCCTGAGGCCATCGCCCACGGTGTTTTCTCAATAACAGTTTGCAATAGAAAAACCCAATTAGCAGGCTAATTGCCCTATTATTAATAATCCATTTATTAATCTAATTGACTTTTCATATTAAGCACACAATATATTTCATTTCCATATTAAGGAAGCGGGATCTCATAACTGAAATACATTAGAGTACAACATCATATAGCTTCATCACTCAACTACCCCATTACACAACTGCGCCAGCACCAAGTTTCACATGCAACATCTATAACCTTTCGAAATTAGCATCATAGACTGTACATAGACAGATGAATCTCCTCTGGAAAACTGCTGAAGCGAAAGGCGAATATTGAGCCTTCATTGATGTTGAAGGTCTTTGCAACTTTTGGCCAGTGCTGGTGGATGATTGACCATCCATCCTTCGTCCCCTTCAGGAACACTTCAATATTGAACCATGGGTGTTGTATGAAAACCTTCCTCGCCTCCTGACCATATAGGTGGTTTGAAAGGTAATCATCACTGAACTACTTTGGAAAGGCCTGAAAACAAGGATGTGCATAAATATCTTCTCTATATTGGAAATGGGGCAAAGGAATAAAAAAGGCAAGGTATAATAGTTAGCACCTTCTTGTAGTGAACTGATGTCTTCTTCACTGTGCAGACAAAGATCTTGTTGTTTTTTGTCGCTAATTTCTTTATCCTAACAATCTTTCTGAGTTTCTTGACTTGGCTGATATTCACGGAAAACTCATTTCCCCATATGCAAAAAGGGTCGAACAGTGGGTCAAAACCTCTGACAGTAGGACCTACATGTGCAAGACCAAATTGTTAAAAACCTAAATATTAGAATGGTTCCTGCAATTGCACAATAATGTGCTATTTGACAAAGGACCATGCATGTGCAAACCTCGATTCAAACCTCAGTGCTTCCCATTGTTTCCCTGCAACACATATAAGGTAGTTAGTCATCAGGTTAAGTGAGGGTTCGCATGCTATCAGTAAAATATGTTGATGGAAAACAAGCACATTGCAGATTCATCAGATTAATTCAAGCCACATGGAAAACCCATTTGTCCAAACCAAGCATGATTAAGAACTAGTAAATATAGTAGTTGTATATGTTTCTCATGTATTAAGTGCAGCCAAATCGATTTATTCCTCACATGCACAACAATGCAAAATTCTACCCACGACAATTGGACATCGCATTGCAGAATTGAACAAAGCACTTAACTAAACACCACAACAAAGGAACCAAACATGAACTGAGCACCACATTGCACAATATAACATACTCCTAATAGAAGATCAGACAGTTAACCAAACCAAGCATGCTTAACAACTTGGAAATAAATCAATTGTATTTGTTTCTCATGTATTTAGTACAGTCAAATTCGATTTATTTCTCACATGGTATACAATAACAGAATGCACCCACAACAATTGAACACCGCATTGCAGAATTGGCCCAAACAATTAGTAAACACCACAACAAATGAATTAAACATTAACTGAGCACCACATTGCACAATGTATAACATAATAGAAAATCAGACAGTTAACCAAACCAAGCATGCCTGACAACTTGGAAATATAGCAATTGTATTTATTTCTCGTGTATTTTGTAAAGATAAATTCGATTTATTTCTCACATGGAAGACAATACAAAATTGCATCCTGAAGAATTGAACATCACATTTGCAGAATTGAACCAAACAGTTAACTGAAGATGACAACGAATTAACCAAAATTTAATAAGTGAGCACCACATTGCACGACATAGACATATACACTAGAGCAACAGATTGCATGGTAAAAGTAGATAGCAAAATTCACTAGAATTTGTTAAGGAAAGGCAGGTACAACACATGCAACAGGTAATCTGAGCATGCTTAACCGACGTAGCTAGCAAACTGAACTCCTTATAGTGTGCTAATAAGACAAGCTACCCTCATCGTCGGAGATATCAATGATGATTGGCTCCTTGGACATGGAACATGGCGAGGCCTCCACACAGTGGGTGCCCTCGTCGTACTGGTGAGTTGCCTGAGCCGCTCCGGGCACTAACCTGCTCCCTCTAGAGTTGAGGTAAGCACATGCACGCTGAGAAAACACCTCGTAGTATTTCTCGAAGGCACTGAGGGTGGCCTTGATAAAACGCCACGAACTATCATCTAAAGCAGCCAACTGTGACGCAGCGTCGACGCATGAGGCCTCGACGGTGAGGTGCTCCTCCAAGATCAGGGGGTCGGCACAAATGGCAGCCACCGTGATCTCATCCTTGTGTGCGGTCGCGATTTGCTACTCCGCTGCCAAATGCTCCTTGAGCTCCTGGCTATACTGCATGCACTATGGCTTAGGGAGGTGCTTATTTAGTGGAGGGGTCAGTGATTTGGGTGGAAGGTGTCGCGCTGGCGGTCGGGGCATGTGGGATGTGGAAGGAGGAGGAGGATGGGGGTCGGGTGTGGATTACCAGTCAGGATAGATGAGTCCGAGCAGCATGAAGGAGGGTCGCCGGCGAGGAGGTGGTGATGCAAGCAAGGAGTGAAGGTTCCAACTTGGAAAGGAAGACGGAAACAGGGGAAATGTGGCTTATGGTAAGGGGAAGGGGGCGGGGGTAGATATTTCCGTGGAAGCCAAAAATTTGAATCGGTGCAGGGAAAAAACGGGCGTGCAAAGTGTCATCCGACACGGTCCCTTATTCAGCATTGTGTATGATATGTGAACATCATAAACGATTCATATAGCTTAACCCCTGTGTGATGAGTTTGAACGTCAAAAATTTTGGTTCGAATTTCCTTGGTTACAATGTCCATCCATGTCATTGCATAATTTGGGTACGCAAAGGAGACTACAACACACCCACACTTCTTAATCGAGCAAGTTCAGCAATTAAACAGAGCTAGTTGACCTAAACATTACTCTAACAAATTAAAGACCAGCGTTCTTAATTAAACAAAACAAAGAGTACTACTATGGCTGGTGCTCGTCAATCTCCACCGCACCTCCATGTCTAGCTCGCGCTCGACGGTCTACTGGGGAAGGGGCTCCATGGCATCCATCGCACCATACTCGGCAAGCATCTCGCCATCCCCGTCCGCCATCTCTTTGGAAAAGGCCGCCACGAGCTGGGTGTTAGTGGCCGCAATCTGGGCTTGGACGGGCTCCGTCGTGGCAAGGTATTCCACGGAGGAACGAACGGCTACTCGAACGCTCTCAGCGATTGCCAACTCTTCGGTCGTTGGTTGGCGACTATTGTTGGAGAAGCTTCGCTCGATTTGTGCGGTGACCGCCACGAGCTGGGCATGGGCGGCCTCGACATGGTCGTGGGCAGCCTTGATACGTCTCCGTCGTATCTATAATTTTTCATTGTTCCGTGCCAATATTCTACAACTTTCACATACTTTTGGCAACTTTTTATACTATTTTTGGGACTAACATATTGATCCAGTGCCCAGTGCCAGTTCCTGTTTGTTGCATGTTTTTGTTTCGCAAAAAATCCATATCAAACGGAGTCCAAACGGGATAAAAATGGACGGAGAATTTTTTTTTGGAATATTTATGATTTTTGGGAAGAAGAATCAACGCGAGACGATGCTCGAGGGGCCCACGAGGCAGTGGGCGCGCCCCTGACCCTCGTGGACACCCCGTAAGGCGGTTGTAACATCCCAAATTTTCAATTTGGAATGTTATACATAGATCATCATTGCATATCATATTTTGTTGCATTGTTGGCTCGATCCTACAAATTCTACGCAACTCAAGGACCCACGGAGAGAGTTGGGAATTTCGTTATTTTCATATTTGGGTTTTTCTCAAATTTTGAAAATAGGATCGTTTGGTTTTATTTATTTTATCTTCAATTATTTCTTCTACCAAAATTTCAAAGAGGGAATAAAATGACTTTCCCAAAATAAAGAAATAATAAAGATTTAATAAAAATCAAATAAGATTTATTTTGGAGTTTTTCGCCTTTTATTGGAATTTAGGAAAAATGCGTGTTTTTCAAAATTGCATTTAGGCCCCAAATAAATGTTCATCTTGTCTAGCTTGATTTTAGAAGCCGGGGAAAATTTATTTCGGGATTTTTGGAGTCCGTTTAGTATTTCTTTTATTTTTTCTTCTGCGTGGAATTATTTAAAAAAAATGCGCAACCGCCTTACTGGCCGTACCCAAGCGGGACTCCCCTCGGGGACGCTGTATATAAAGCGCCGGACCCTACCGCCAGCCGCCCCAGTCCGCCCCCCCCGGCCCAAGTCGCCCCGCCGCCGAAACCCTTGCCCGCGCCGCCGCCCGCCCGATCCGCCGCCGCCAGCGCTGCCGCCCACCGTCGCCGGACTCCGCCGGAGCGCCGCCGGACTTCGCCGCCGCCGCCGCCAAGGTTCGCCGCCACCTCGATCTGCGTGCCGCCGGTTTTTTTAAAAAAACCGGGCGGTTTTATTACTGTTTTTTGGGGTTTTTTAGTTTCGGTTTTTTTCATTAGATTGGTTTTATTTTTGGTTTAGTTTAATTAGCGAGCGTTCGCTCGTTCGTTCGTTTTAACGAACATGTTCGTCACATTAGTTTAGTTAACGAACGTTCGTTCGTTAACCCGTTCGTCGTTTTTCGTTTTCTCGGATTTAATCCGCGATTTTTCTGATCGCGATTCCTGATCCGATTTTCATTTTAGTATAACTTTTCACTCGTTTATCGGAATCAGGCGATTCAAGCGCCTGGAGTTTCATCTCAAAACCCTCTTTCCGAATAACCTACTTAAGCAAGTTTTTGCTTCTGTAAAATTTGACTTAGATCCAGATTAGTAAAATGAAGTTGTTTTCTTTCGCCGTTTGACTTTCGTTGCTTTGTTCGATTTGATTCTTTTTGCAAACTGGAGTTCTTAAGTTGAACATTCTGGTTAGATCTTTTATTCGAGTTTTACCTGTGCATTAGATGAGTACTTATTGGATGCTTGTTTGTTTGTCTGCGATAGAATACCCGGAGTGCGCCGCCTGTTACTTCGAGTCTCTAGGTCTCGCGGATCATCAGCAAGGCAAGTAACACTTTGATCATACCTTTCTACTACCCAGCTTTTATGCATTAGATCAATCCTCAAACATTGCATGATTAGGATCTAATTAAATTGTGGGATGGGAAGTAGATGAGGTAGTACCTATTACCTGTTTTATTATCAAACCTTTAGGAGTTACTTATACATTTGCTTTTATGCCATGCTATGCTAGTAGACGTGGATTGGGTGTGTGAATTTCCATGACAGATGTGAGATTGTTAATTAATGGTTTATTTAAGGTGGCAACTTAAATACACATCTGGGTGGATTGAGGCACCTGGTTTCTATCAGGACTTGCCTGTATTTCTTCGGACCGCCACCCAGGCTCAAAGGGATCATGAGATTATTCAAACTAGAAACTTCCGTGTGCAGCCACATGCTATTATGGGCTCTAGCATAGTTGACTAAGTTGTGCGAACTTTTACAGGGTGGACTAGCAGATGTAGGGGATGTAGGTTGGTACGGTCTACCCCTCATGTAAGGTGCAAGTGCTTCTGAAAGACTATGTCTCGGTCATCCGTTTCTCAAACACCATGTAGTGCGAGAAACCAAGCGGAGGCGATCGAGTCATGTGGGGAAAAGTGCGCAAACCTCTGCAGAGTGTATAAACTAATCATGGTTAGTCGTGTCCCCGGTTATGGACATCTTGAGTATCTAGTACCTGGATATCATATGAATCTCATCATGTTACTTCTAATTAATATTGTTGGGTTTATTGAGTACTTTTAATTGGGATTGAGAATGCTGTCAACCATTCTCAATGTTTAACAACCACCATGATAGTTAAATAACTTTATTCTTTGTAGTAGGGAAAAATTGGCTTTGTGCAAAAACTGTAACCATAGAGCTTTACCACCAGCCAAATATGCATGTAGTATAGCTTATTCCATTGTTATTCTCTATGTGTTATATTGTCAGCATATTCCATGTGCTGACCCGTTTTCGGGCTGCAACGTTTCATGTTGCAGACTTTTCAGACAACGAGTAAAAAGATGCCTTTAGGTCGTGCTTCTATACTCAGTGATGCCGTTGGAGTTGATGGACTCGCTTATCTTCCAAGCCTTCCGATGTTATCGTTTTAGATGGCCTTAAGCCATATTTATTTCAATAAGTTCTCTTTTGAGACATTCGATGTAATAAGTGTGTGATTGCTACTCTGTTATAAATCATCCAAGTACTGTGTGGTGTCAGCATTACTGATCCAGGGATGACACTGATCACAGAGATCAGACTGTTTGAGGTCTGATCGCTACAAAGGTGGTATCAGAGCACACGCTGACTGTAGGACACGGCCACTAAGCTTAAGCCCTAGATCACTACTCTTTCTTCTCATTTCTGACTCCTCATCTTTTCTATTCTTTAGGATGGCGGATGCAAGGATCAAGTTCGCGCAACCAGATGAGAATTCACCTATTGGATATCACTTGAAGGAAGCCACTAGATACTTGAACATAGGAGTACCAAGCTTCACCGGGACTTTCAACGCCACTTTACCCGAAGAGGAGCGCTGGAGGATTCAAGTCTACATTCCAGGAAGGACGTTTGCACCAGTCACGGAGCCAATAGAGTTTACCTTTGATGTACCAACATGGAGCCTAGGAAAGAGCATGGCAGCTCACATCACCACGGGACGAATTGGAGAAGTTTACCACAACGATCTCAAGAATACTATCTACCAGATTTGTGGGCGCCGAGATGAGCATTGGGAGATGATCACCACCAGGAGGGATAGATCAATCGCAGCTTATATTCAGGAGTTAAACCAACACATCCGACGCCAGGAGAACCAGATGTGCGCAGATATGGAGGAGCTACAAAAGGCTATGACCAGGATCAAGGAGCTAGAAGCAGAACTCAAGGCCACACGTAAAGACTATATGGAAGAAACCGTCGCTCTAGTAAGACAGAACGATGACCTTAAGGAGAAGATTGGAGTATTCATGGGAGGACCAGCACCCAGAGGAGAAGAGGATGAACCTACTTGTCCAAATAATTATATGATCATCGACGACACCGACTCGGATCCCGACGACAGCGATGATGACTATGTTGATGAAGCTGGAGTAGATATCATGGAATATGCATCGGAGCAGTTTTTCTAGTTGACCACCATAATAGTAGTAGAATTTTCCACCATTTAATTAGTTTTAGTCCAAGCACTTTTGTAACGATAGTTAGACCGTTGTATGCCCTTGTTTGAATTGATTGGAATGATATTGTGTGTTTTTGTCTCATGTGCATATGGATAGTGTTATCTCACTAGACCTCATTCAATTCTTAACTCTCCCCTTTAAACCCTCAGATGCCTCCGAGACGCGACCCCGAGTTTGTTTTCCCGCTAGAGATCACCCAGTTGATTCAGCAGCAGAATACCTTGATTCAAACATTGGTACAGAACCAAGGCAACAACAACAACAACCCACCACCACCACCTGTTGACCATCTGGCATGTTTCTTAAGGTTGAATCCGCCGGTGTTTTCCAGTAGCACCGAGCCGATAGTAGCAGATGATTGGCTCCGTAAGATAGGGAGGGAGTTGACCACTGCAGGATGCACAGATGGAGAAAAGGTGAAGTTTGCCGCACATCAGCTTGACGGACCCGCAGCGGCATGGTGGGAGAATTTTACAGCCACTTACCCTGTAGACACTGTCACATGGAATCGGTTTCAGCAAGCATTTCGTACTGCCCATGTTTCAGCAGGAGCTATGGCCATGAAGAAGCGTGAGTTTCACAACTCACGCCAAGGAGGACGGACAGTTGGCCAATATGTGGATGATTTTAGTAAGCTAGCACGTTATGCCCCAGATGACGTTGCTACGGATGCAGCTAAGCAGGAGAAGTTTCTAGAAGGACTGAATGATGAGCTGAGCATGTAGTTGATGGTAGCCACTTTCAATAACTACTAGAAGTTAGTAGATCGTGCTCTTATGATTGAAGGGAAGCAGCAGCAGATTGATAATCGTAAGAGGAAGTATGCACAGGGGAAGTACAATTCTGGAGCTCATCAGAAGCCACGCTTTACCCCAAAGTCAGGAGGACAATTTCAGCATACTCACGGAGGAGGCAGCTCGCACAATCATAATGGCACAAAGAATGGAAACGGGAATGGAGGAAGCAATGGACAAAGCCGCACCAACCCGTCAACACCCGTCAACACTCTTACTTATCGAATGAGGCTACAATTGATCCCCTATACTTGTGGGTTATCAAGCCTCCATCTGGGCTAAGGCCACCGCTGCAGAACGTACATCTGCTGTGCAGCTCTCGCCAGTTGCTATCCCCAAGGAAGATGTTGCTGCTGCCACGTGAGAAGCAACAACGGCCTTTTGGGCTGCCTTGGCCGCCCGGTCATAGATTGCGGTCGTGCTCATGCACCTTGTTAGCACGCGCATGGCGCCTACGGCCGCGCTCACGCCGGAGTGGGCTGCCGAAGTTGCTCCCACGATGCGGGTCCACGTCCCCATCTTTCACTCTCGATGATTGAACAGTGAAATGATATTTGGGGAGCGAGCTAGTGTGCTTGACACACCGGCTGTGGACTGTAGCCAACGCACCTTCTCGCGTAAGCCATAGGTGTACTATACCCTGACGGTGCTCCAAGATATTTTGTACTGCATCTCACACGGTTGGTGATAATAAACTGTGTGCGATCTACTTGATTTTCATCTTGATTTGAATTACATATGGGGTCACAGCGGCAATGGTGAGTGTTTGAATTGCTAGAACTTTTATCTTAAGTGAACATGCAACTATAGGTGTGTCGTAAAAAATTGGAATTATTCAGGTTCCGTTTGGACATTTTTATACATTAAGGTTGTTTTCTAGCCATTTTTTCAGGTGCACAATTCAAAACTAAACTACATGCACATGCTCCGGTGCACCAACATGGGTTGTAAAATCATATATGTGTCCATGGGTTTATGCTTATGTCCCATGGAAGAAATGGGGATGAATGTCAAACACCACGGCATCGTGGCTCTCCGACGAACGTTGAGGTACTTGCTTTCATAATTCTAGTAAATCCAAAACCCGTCTGGAATTCATGAACCTTGCATGCTATCACGGAATGGCATCAACATGCTGGGGTAAAAAATATTGTCCCATTTGGGGCAGGTTATGATATAAGCTTCTCAGAAACCAGAGCTTCTCACAAGAAGCCTCATGGTTCCGTTAGGGAAACGAGTCACCTTTGTGGACAAAACGATATTCGTCACCTCTTCTTGCTTTCATTTTTTTCCTGGTGTCAACATAGAACAACAGGAGTGTCGTGTTAAATTTTGGAACTTTTCGGGGATCGTTTGGACATTTTTATATGTTAACTAAGTTTTCTAGGAATTTATGTGCATAATTCAAAATTGAACTACATGCACATGCTCCAGTGCATAAAAATGGGTTCAAAAATGAATGTGTGTCCTTGGTTGCAAGCTTAGGTCACATGCAAGAAATGAGAATGAATGTGAAACACCTTGACACTGTCGCTTGGCCGCTAACATTGAGATACATGGGTTTTAAAATTCTAGTAAATCAAAAACTCATCTGAAATTCATGAAACTTGACATGATATCATGGAAAGGCATAGACATATCGTGGTAAAAATACTATCCCATCTGGGGAAGGTTTGTGTATAAGATTCTCGCAAACGAGAGCTTCTCTCCCAACAAGCCTCGTGGTTTCGGCAGGGAACGTGCCACCTTGGCAGACGAAACGATATTTGTTGCCTATTCTTACTTTCAAAAGTTTTCTTGTGTCGACATAGAACAATATGAGTGTTGTGTCAATTTTTGGGATTTTTCGGGGTTCGCTCGGACATTTTTATACATTAACTGAGTTTTTATGCATTTGTGAGCATAATTCAAATTTGAACTACATGCACATGCTCCAGTGCATATAAATGGGTTCAAAGTTGAAATGTGTGTCCTTAGTTGCATGCTTAAGTCCCATGCAAGAAATGAGAATGAACGTCAAACACCTTGCCACCGTCGCTCGGCCGCTAACATTGAGATACATGGTTATTAACTTCTAGTAAATCGAAACCGCGTCTGAAATTTTGAAACTTGACATGCTAGCATGGAACGGCATCAACATGTCGTGGTAAAAATATTGTCCCATTTGGGGCAGGTTGGAGTATAGGCTTCTCACAAGCCTAAGCTTCTCACAACAAGCCTCATGGTTACGGTAGAGAATGTTTCACCTTTCTGGACGAAACGACATCTGTTGCCTTTTCTTGATTTCAATTTTTTCCTAGTGTCAACATAGAAAAACATGAGTGTTGTGTTAATATTGAATTTTTCGGGGTTCATTGGACATTTTTATACATTAATTGAGTTTTCTATGCATTTATGTGCATAATTCAAATTTGAACTACAGGCACATGCTCCAGTGCACGTAAATTGGTTGAAAAACCAAATATGTGTCCTTGGTTACATGCCTAGGTCCCATGCAAGAAATGGGAATGAATGTCAAACACCTTGCCACCGTCGCTCGACCGCAAACATTGAGATACATGGTTTTTAAATTCTAGTAAATCCAAAACTCGTCTGAAGTTCATGAAACTTGACATGCTATCATGGAGTGGCATCAACATGTTGTCGTAATTTTTTTGTCCCATTTGGGGCAGGTTTGGGTATAAGCTTCTCGCAAACAAGAGCTTCACACAACAAGCCTGATGGTTTCGATAGGGAACGTGCCACCTTTGGGGACGAAACAATATATGTTGCCTCTTCTTGCTTTCAAATTTTTTCTAGTGTCAACAGAGAACGACAGGAGTGTTGTGTCAATTTTTGGGATTTTTGGGGGTTCACTTGGACATTTTTATACATTAACTGGGTTTTCTAGCCATTTTATGTGCATAATTCAAATTTGAACTACATGCACATGCTCCAGTGCAGAAAAATGGGCTGACATATCAAATGTGTGTCCTTGGGTGCATGCTTAGGTCCCATGCAAGAGATGTGAACGAATTTCAAACACCGGGGCACTGTTGATTGCCGGAAAAACGTTGAGATACTTTGTTTTTAAATTCTAGTAAATCCAAAACTCGTCTGAAATTCATGAAACTTGGCATGCTATCATGGAATGGCATCCGACATGTTGTGGTATTTTTCGTGTCCAGTTTGAGAGAAGGCGCACTCGAACAAAGGCATTCTGCAACAAATAGCTGCCACTTTACCATCTCAAATGTTTGTAAATTTAAATCATGTGCGTTTGCTAACCATTCATGTGACGCCACGTGTATCTCTTTTAATGGCTATAGGAGGTGCCATGCGGATAGCTGCTTGACTGAACGGGAGCCGTGCGAGCGCCTTCTAGTGCGCAAGCTGACCGAGAGGCGTGCAAGCTGTCCTCCAATGCGAAGCTCACTGGGAAGCGTGCAACTTGTACACTGTGCAGGCTATTTGGGAAGCGAGCCCTTTGACTTCCATGGCCACCCGCCTTGCTCGCATGCTCTCCATTAATGGTGACCAAGCCGCTGTTTAATACGGGTAGCCTTATTGTTCGCCTCCCATTCCCCTCCCTCCCGCAGACCTCCACCAACGCCATGGCGCAGAAGGATCATTTATCACTGGTCTTCAAGTTTGGTGAAGTCGACTCCGAGCCGGAGGAGATAGAAAATAAGGAGGAATGGGGCCTCTGGACATGGACCTGAACGAGCTACCCCCGCACCCGTCCCAGCTCCTATCCCCGCGCCTGCACCAGCGACCATCCTTATAGCATTGACGGGCTGGTTGCCGAGCACTATCGCAGAGCTGGAAGCCGCGAGCATCAGCGAGGTCTCTGCGGACCCGCGCGAGCTCGCGTACATGCCAGCGCCAGCCCCCGTGCCCGTACCCGTGCGCCCCCCTGCACCCACCGTGGCGCCGAACCCCGTGTGTTTGCCTGCACCCGCCGCGCCCGTGCCCGTGCACGCGCCCCCCTCAGCGGCATGGGAGGTTCCAGAACCACGAAAATCAATCTAGACACCATCACGGAGGGGTTCATCATCCTCATTGGTGCCTCTCCGATGATGCGTGAGTAGATCATCATGGACCTACGGGTCTGTAGGCAGTAGCTAGATGGCTTCCTCTCTCTCTCTCTCTTTTGATTCTAAATACAATGGTCTCCTAGAGATCTATTTGATGTAACGCTTTTTGCCGTGTGTTTGTTGGGATCCGATGAACTTTGAGTTTATGATCAGATCTATATCCATGAATATTTTTTGAGTCTTCTTTGACCTCTTATATGCATAATTATTTATATCCTCGTATTTATTCTTTGAATCTTTAGTTTAGTTAGGCCAACTAGATCAATTTTTCTTGCCATGGGAAGGTGCTTTGTGATGGGTTCGATCGTGCGTTGTTCTTTCCCAATGATAGAAGGGGTAGCAAGTGAAAGTGCAACTAATCCCCAGGTGGTTTTGGTAATTCATAACAACAAATAGCTCATTGAACTAATATCCATTCAAGATTAACATTTCAGGAAGTTCAATGAATCTCATGGCGTGGACTAGAAATATGGACCCCTCAAAATGCTAAGGACACATATTGGCAAAAGCTCAAGACTCTTAATTTCTATTTTAGTGATCCAAGATCACATTGAGTCCATAGGAAAGCCAATACTATTAAAAGGGGATGAGGTGGTGCTTAATGGCTTGCTTGTTCAAATTCTTAGTGATATTGCTCCAAATACCCTCTACCACTTTATCCATCCAAATATGTCAAAATCCCAAAGTCCAACTCCGCCCCACCGATTCTTTCTATCCGGAACCACCGAGTTCACATGACATAGCCACTGCCAGAAATCCTAACAATTCGGTCTCACAGATACAGATCTCGGTCTCACTAACATGGCCTTGCCGATGCTCTGTGAGTTGTTACATTTATTACGGTCTCACCGAGTTATGCAATCGGTCTCACCAAGTTGGATTGACATTCTCTCTATTGCCATATTCCTTCACTTCGTTCTCACCGAGTTGATGCAATCGGTGCCACCGAGTTGATATTTGCCCTAAGTCCTAGCACATCGGTCCGAACGAGTTGTTCCAGTCGGTGCCACTGAGATTCCTAACATTCACATTTTTAACTAATCGGTCTCACCGAGTTCATCTATTTGGACTGACCGAGTTGGGTCAAATGTGCGTAACAGTTGGATTTTGTGTGGAGGCTATATATACCCCTCCACCCCCTTCTCCATTTGTGAGAGAGCCATCAAAACGTGCCTACACTTCCAACATACATTTTCTGAAAGAGAACCACCTACTCATGTGTTGAGATCAAGATATTCCAATCCTACCACAAGATTCTTGATTTCTAGTCTTCCCCAAGTTGCTTTCCACTCAAATCATCTTTCCACCATATCCAAATCTATGAGGAAGAGTTAAGTGTTGGGGAGATTATCATTTGAAGCACAAGAGCAAGGAGTTCATCATCAACACACCATCTATTACCTTTTGGAGAGTGGTGTCTCCTAGATTGGTTAGGTGTTGCTTGGGAGCCTCCGTCAAGTGTGGAGTTGAACCAAGAAGTTTGTAAGGGCAAGGAGATCGCCTACCTTGTGAAGATCTACCCGAGTGTGGCAAGTCATCTGTGGGCGATGGCCATGGCGGGATAGACAAGGTTGCTTCTTCATGTACCCTTCGTCGGTGGAGCCCTCCGTGGACTCGCGCAACCATTACCCTTCGTGGGTTGAAGTCTCCATCAACATGGATGTATGATAGCACCACCTATCGGAACCACGCCAAAAATCCCCATGTCTTCATTGCGTATGCACTCTCCAAACCCTTCACACTTTACCTTCATATGCAATGTTCTACTTTCCGCTACTACACTCTTAGAATTGCATGTGTAGGTTGATTGCTTGACTTGTGCTAATTGCTAAAATCTGCCCACAACTAAAATTGGGAAAAGGTTAGATTTTTATTTGGTCAAATAATCTAATCACCCCCCTCTAGACATACTTTCGATCCTACAACAAGACACGCATGTATCGTTGCTATTAAGGATAACAAGATGGGGGATATTCCTACATGAATAGATCTCGTCTACATCATGTCATCATTCTTATCGCATTACTCTGTTTCTCCATGAACTTAATACACTAGATGCATGCTGGATAGCGATCGATGTGTGGAGTAATAGTAGTAGCTGCAGGCAGGAGCCGGTCTACTAATCTTGGACATGATGCCTATATATTGATCATTGCCTTGGATATCGTCATAATTATTCGATCTTCTATCAATTGCCCAACAGTAATTTGTTTACCCGTCGTGTGCTATTTCTTGAGAGAAGCCACTAGTGAAATCTACGGCCCCGGGTCTATTCTTTGTCATATTTGCTTTGAGATCAATTTTTATTCGCTTTTGTTTTCAGATCTATTATTCCAAAAACCCAAAAATACCTTGTTGTACTTTTTTATTATTTATTTTATTTCGCGTTTTATTGAGATCTATTTATCCAATCTACCACAAATTTTATCCCGTCAACTAGACAATTTCTGGCGCCGTTACCCGAAGAGGGATTGACAACCCCTCATACGCGTCGGGTTGCAAGTATTTGTTCTTTGTGTGCAGGTACCATTTACATAGTGTTGCTTGGTTCTCCTACTGGATTGATACCTTCATTTCATATCTGAGGGAAATACCTACGGCGGTTGTACTACATCATCCCTTCCTCTTTGGAGAAATACCGACGCAGTTTCGAGCGACATCAAAAGGAATTTCGGGCGTCGTTACCGGGTAGGCATCATCAACATCTATCAGGTTCCTAATCACAAATCTCATCTCCTTGCAATTTACATTATTTGCCATTTGCCTCTCATTTTTATCTCCCCCACTTCACAAAAATTTGTCGTTTTATTAGCCCTCATTTTCGTTCACCTTTTTCTCGTCAGATATCTTATTTGCTTGAACTAGTCATCATGATTGATTTTGGTATGGCAGAAACAGATGATGACCTAACTCCTAAAATTGGATGATTTGGGAGTCTGGATGCTAAAACTTTTGTTTTGGGGCAAGGGAATGTTATGGGAAAAGAACATATCCAGGAATTTTTCAATTGTGTTGGAAATTTGACTCTTGATGATACTCCTATACTTAAAAGAACTAAATTTTTGCGGAAGCTATTTCAGCACTAGTTCTGAAAAATGAAAATAGATTTATCTGTACCAATCCTACTTTGCAAAGATTGTTTAATGAGCTACCTGTTATAAAGAATCCTAAGGCTAAAAAATTAGCTACCCTTGTTCTTATGAATGAATTTGACTACATAGTACGGGAAGCTAGGGAAATTTTTAATTTCTATGGTATGAGCCATGAAAAACCGATGATAAATGAGATCCTTTATAATAGTGATAATATATTGAGACATTTGATTGGAAATAATCAAAAAAATTATGAGAACCTTAAAAAGGAAATCCCCATTTTACATATAATCCAACAAGTTTTCAATGATATTAATCAACACTATTCTTGGATTGTGGCCGGAAACCAAAGGGGATACATAGATGGGCAACTTGATAATGCTAAAATTTCTATAGATAATGTGGTTAAATTTATTTTTGCAAAACCTCCTAATAAGAACACATCTATGGAAAATAAGAAGAAATATGACAATACTTGAATCTATGCATTATGCCTAGCTAGGGGCATAAAACGATAGCGCTTGTTGAGAGGCAACCCAATGAATAAATTTTATTTTTTCCTTTTTCTTTCTATTCTTGAGTGTTTGCACAATTATGCTACTGTTATGATTGTGTTTTTTATGTTTTAATTAGTGTTTGTGCCAAGCAAAGCCTTTCAGATCATGTTGGGTGATAGTTGATTTGATCTTGTTGAAAAACAGAAACTTTTGCGTCCAGTAGCAGAATTGTTTAAAATCATAGAAGTGCGATAAAATTCTGAATTTTTTACACAAGATTTATATACAAATTTCCTATGTTGACCTAATGTTTCATAACTTTTGGATTTACATAAGTATATGAAGTTTCCAGATTAGTACAAACTATTCTGTTTTTGATAGATTCTGTTTTCTTTGCATTGTGTGCTTATTTTGATGAATCTATGGATTGTATCGGGGGGTATAAGCCATGGTAAAGTTACAATACAGTAGGTATAATGAAAAAATAAAATATGAATGGGTTTGCAACAGTACTTAGAGTGGTGATTTGCTTTTTTATACTAACAGATCTCACGGAGGTTTTGTTGAGTTTTGTGTGGTTGAAGTTTTCAAGTTTTGGGTGAGATCACGATGGATGAAGGAATAAGGAGTGAAAAAAGCCTAAGCTTGGGTATGCCCCATGACACCCCAAGTTATTATGTAAGTAGAACCAAGCAACTGAGCTTGGGGATGCCTCAGAAGGCATCCCCTCTTTCTTCTAATGACCATAGGTATTTTACTTGGAGCTATATTTTTATTCGTCACATATCATGAGTTCTGCTTGGAGCGTCTTGTATTATATGAGTCTTTGCTTGTTTTTCTTTTTAGTTTGTGTCATCTATCCTTGCTGGACACACCTAATTGGGAGAGCCAAAATTGTGATATGATTTGCTAGAATTGCTCTTTATGCTTCACTTAAATTTTTTGAGCTATGGAACTCATATCCTTTTGAGCATGGTGTGCTTTAATATTTTTGGAGAAATGCGCTCATGCTTCACTTAGATTTATTAGAGAGTTAGTAATTTTTTAGAAGAAATTCTCTCATGCTTCACTTAATTTATTTTGAGAGACGGAAAAAATATATGCTCATGTTATTCACTTAAATTTGTTTGAGCTTATCAAAACCAACATATGACATTAGTCCCAAAGCGATAGATCTTCAAGAGGGATATAATAAAAACTTTCATGAAGATCATTGAAAAAATAAACTTGATTATTTGTAATAGTTTTGAGACATGATGATAGTGATATGTGAGTCATGTTGGTGAGTAATTATGCTATAGTAAGAATATTGGTGTTAAGGTTTGTGATTCCCTATGCAAGCATGAAAGTCAATAGTTATGCAATTAAATTACATCCTGCTTATTGTGCATGATTCGGTGTTAGTTATGCTTAATGCTCGCTAGATTTTTTGTTTCTTAGTTGGTTGCTTCTTAATTTATTTGCTAGACTTTCTTTGTACTAAGTAGGATTACTACCTGTGCATCCAAAATCCTTAAAATCAGTTTTGCCATATGAGTCCACCATACCTACCTATATGTGGTATTTCTGTTCCGTTCTAAGCAAATTTGTATGTGCCATCTCTAATTTTCAAATGAATTTCCTTTTTGTGTGCACGTACCGCTCATGAAGCGGCATGGGGCTTGCCAACATTTTCCATGATAGATGTGTTATTCTCAAGATGAATGTTTATCCAGTTGTCATTGCATGATAGCACAGTGGTAATAGGGATGCCCAGTCTTGAAATGAAAAAGAAATTTACTTTATGTTGTCAAATAATAAATTCCTTGGAAAGTGTTCATATGGAAGGCACCCGTGGATACGGCTAGCCATGGATTGTGAAAGAATGGTGGAAAAAGGAATAAAATTTATTTTTTGTTTGGGAACCGCATATGATATATCTAGCATGGAAAGTGTTGGGAATTACTTGGTCATTTTCGTTGACAGGAAAAGTATGCCTCTCAAAAAAGTTTATCTCTCAATTTTTTGTTTGAGCTCTGGCGCCTCAACAAATCCCTACTTCCCTCTACATAGGCCAATCTATTTATGTTATGCAAATTTTATTTTTAAGTGAGTCTCCATCTTCTCTTATAAAGCACCAACTAAGGGGCACTATAATCACACTTGAGCATTGGATGTAGCTAATATGCGAGTGTGTTTCATGAATGGATCAATGATTAGGCATGATGGCTAGGGATAACTTTCTTTAATGTTGACATTTTGAAAGACATGGTTGCTTGTTGATATGCTTGAGTATTGAAATATTCATGTCAAAACTACACTATTCCTTTGAACCATATAAAAGTCCAAATGTCCATGCTACAAAAGAAAAGAATATGTGATGTACATGTTAGGCTGCATTCCACATCAAAAATTCCGTTTTTATCATTTACCAACTCGAGGACGAGCAGGAATTAAGCTTGGGGATGCTGATACGTCTCCAACGTATCTATAATTTTTTATTATTCCATGTTGTCATATTATCATTCTTGCATGTTTTACAATCATTCTATAGCAACTTTATATCATTTTTTGGGACTAACCTATTGACATAGTGCCCCGTGCCAGTTGCTGTTTTTTTGCTTGTTTTTTACTTCGCAGAATTTCAGTACAAACAAAGTCCGAACATAGCGAAACTTTTTGGAGAATTTTTTTGGACTAGAAGACACCCAGTGAGCCAAAGAAGTACCAGAGGGGAGGCCCGAGGTGGGCACAACCCACCAGGCGTGCCAGGAGACCCAAGCACGCCCAGGGGGGTTGTGTCCCCCTCAGTGACCTCCCGCACCACCTCCTCACCCTATAAATCCCCAAATATTCCAGAAACCCTAGGGGAGTCGACAAAACACAATTCCAGCCACCGCAAGTTCCAGAACCACGAGATCCCATCTAGAAACCATCACGGAGGGGTTCATCATCCACATTGGTGCCTCTCCGATGATGCGTGAGTAGTTCATCATAGACCTAAGGGTCCGTAGGCAGTAGCTAGATGGATTCCTCTCTCTTTTGATTCTCAATACAATGGTCTCTTGGAGATCTATTTGATGTAACTTTTTTTGCGGTGTGTTTGTTGGGATGCGATGAACTTTGAGTTTATGATCAGATCTATATCCATGAATATTATTTGAGTCTGCTTTGATCTCTTATATATGCAAGTTATTTACAGCCTCTTATTTATTCTTTGAATCTTTCGTTTAGTTAGGCCAACTAGATCAATTTTTCTTGCCATGGGAAGAGGTGCTTTGTGATGGGTTCGATCGTGTGGTGTTCTTTCCCAGTGATAGAAGGGGCAGCAAGACGCGCGTGTATCGTCGCTATTAAGGATAAAAAGATGGGGGCTATTCCTACATGAATAGATCTCGTCTACATCATGTCATCATTCTTATTGCATTACTCTGTTTCTCCATGAACTTAATACACTAGATGCATGCTGGATAGCGGTCGATGTGTGGAGTAATAGTAGTAGATGCAGGCAGGAGTCGGTCTACTAATCTTGGACCTGATGCCCATATATTGATCATTGCCTTGGATATCGTCATAATTATTCGATCTGCTATCAATTGCCCAACAGTAATTTGTTTACCCACCATGTGCTATTTCTTGAGAGAAGCCACTAGTGAAATCTACGGCCTCGGGTCTATTCTTTATCATATTTTCTTTGAGATCTATTTTTATTCGTTTTTGTTTTCAAATCTATTATTCCAAAAACCCAAAAACACCTTTCTGTACTTTTTAATTATTTATTTATTTTTCATTTTATCGAGATCTATTTATCCAATCTACCACATTTTTTTCCCGTCAACTTAATAATTTCAAGCGCCTTTACCCGAAGAGGGATTGACAACCCCTCATACGCGTCGGGTTGCAAGTATTTGTTCTTTGTGTGCACGTACCATTTACATAGTGTTGCTTGGTTCTCCTATAGGATTGATACCTTGATTACATATCTGAGGGAAATACCTACCGTAGTTGTACTGCATAATCCCTTCCTCTTTGGAGAAATACCGACGCAGTTTCAAGTGACATCAAAAGGAATTTCTGGCACCATTGCCGGGGAGACATCATCAACATCTATCAGGTTCCTAATCACAAATATCATCTACTTGCAATTTACATTATTTGCCATTTGCCTCTCATTTTCATCTCCCCCACTTCACAAAATTTTGCCATTTTATTCGCCCTCTTTTTTGTTGGCCTTTTTCTCGTCAGATCTCTTATTTGCTTGAACTAGTCATCATGAGTGATTTTGGTATGGCAGAAACAGATGATGGCCTAATGAAGACAAAAATATAGGTTGCTTCACAACCTAGAGTAGACATGGTTATTCATTTAATAGAAAAAGGAATATTCCCAATAAAAAGAATATGGGATTGGGCCAAGATGGAAATGACATGGTCTTGGGATGGTTTTGAGGATGATAAGCCACTCTGGAGACTGAGAAGAGATGATCTTCCCAAGTTTCGAGACCACAAAGCCACAGAAAAAGAAATCCAAAGCAAAATCCAAAGAAATTCAAAAGAAAAAGAAAGGGCCAAAATCTAGGGTGTTATAGTACCCCAATTATTGTGAACTTGGGGTCTATGGTTCAAAACAGTAAGAGGTGCAAATAACCTGCATATAGGATCAACAACTCAAATATATTTAGGAAAACATAATAGTTTCTTATATGAAATCATGGCACCCATTCCCTAATGACAAGCATTAAGCATATCTAAGTCATAGAAACATCAATCTCAGAACATAGTGGATACTAGGGATTAAGCCCTAACAAATTGAATCCATTACATGACGAATCTCATCCATCTCCATCTACCCCTAGTATGCCTACAACGAAATTAATCACTCCCGATGGTGAGCATCATGAGGTTGTCGATGAAGAAGGATTGTTGATGAAGACTGATGGCTTTATATTTTACGCATTTTTGGAGCTCATTTGCTGCATGTTCTCTCCATATATCATGTCACATTGAATCAAATAGTTGTCCATTATGCATGATTACTAGTTTTTGCATTTATCACTGTGAGCATTGCACATTTAATTTTTATTTGGTTTTATTAGTTTTATTTGTGCTCTTGTGTCTATAGGTATTTTGGAGCAACCTAGGACCAAGCACGATGAAATAAACAAGGATGGGTTCAATACAAAGTCAGCCAGGGGTCAGACTTAGCCATTTCAAAGGTCGAAAAAAGTCAATTTACAAATTGCTTCAAATCAAGATCTAAGACCAAAAATGGATTGGTGTCATTCATAAGAATCCAACGAGCCGAAGAACGTCAAATTCCGAGTTAGTATGAAGAAATGTCGTCTATTTTATCCAAGGAGGTCAGATCAAAAGACAGTGTTTCCATGCGACCGCAAACAGCTTGGAAAGTTTCGCTTCCATATGGGATTCTTCACTGATTTTGTCCCCGTTCGATCCTACAGGATCCTTGGCTCGTAAAGAAGAGATTAAGAGAGGTTTTGGCTCATTGAGAGCCCTTGGATGAAGCCCATCAAGAGAGGAGGCTAGGGAGGCTCCATATATATCATCTACAACCCTAGCCTCCAGCACACACCACGTCTTTCATCCTCAACACATCCATCTCCATCTCCAATGCTGCTCCATCACCACCATAAAGGAAGGGACAAGATCAAGGGAAGAAGAGAGGGCTCCACCACTGTGAGCACCGGCCTTCGGGCCGGTGCCATCTCCACCGCACCAGCACCTCCACGAGCGCCATCCCTTTCATGACCACCATGGTCGCCGCCATCATCATCATCATTAGTTCCGACAGGCCTTCTCCCTTCACGGGCTTGCAACTTAACCCCCACCTCTGTGTGTACCATTAACCTGTTTGAGTAGTTCATAGTTCTTGAGGATATGGTTGAACCCTTCATGATATTTGTTGCGATCCAATATTACCCGTTCATGAATCGAGTTAGCATTCTCACAAGTGTTCAGAGGAGGCCTTGCTCGCACGATTGTCGTGATTGGCCGTAGATGAACTACTGTCATTGTGAAGGGTTGGGGCGTTGGGGTAATTTAGGTGACGGTAAAAGCCTTGATTCCTCGCCAACACAATTTATACGGGAGTTACAGAGAACCCTTAGAGAGGCCACGTCCACGGGGTAAAATCTAAATTATCATGATTTGTAACCCTATGGGGGAGACTATGATGGTGGCGTGTGTGGTATGAAGTCTAACTCTATTGGGGAACGTTGCATGGGAAACAAAAAATTTCCTACGTTCACCAAGATCAATCTAGGAGATGACCATCTACGAGATGAGAGATTGGATTTATATACCCTTGTTGATCGCTAAGCGGAAGCATTAAGAAATGCGGTTGATGTAGTCAAACGTCTTCGCGGTCCTATCACGATCCATCCACGAACTCCCGGTCAAGCACCGAACGGATGACACCTCTGAGTTTGGCACACATGTGACTCAGCAGCGTCCTCTCCTTATTGATCCAGGAAGCAAGAGAGGGAGGGGTAGATGATATTGGGACCAACACGACGGTATGGTGGTGGTGGTGGCAGCGGAATTCCGGCAGGGCTTCGCCAAGCACGTACCGGTGAAACGTGGGAGGAGTTGGGAGAGGTAACGGGCAAGGGTTGAAGAGTGGATGCCCCCAACGCCTCCCCACCTTTAAATAGGCATGGAGGGGGCTGGTGGCTTGCCCTCCAAGGCCCTATGGTCGTTGGCCAAAGGGGGAGGAAGGAAATCCCACCTTTGCTTCCCCACCGATCGCTATCCCCTTTTTAGGGATCCTGGTCTTATCCCCTTGGGATATGATACTATTCCTTTCAAGGGAGGATCTTGGTGCGCCTAGACCAGGGTTGTGGGGACTTTCCCCACTACCCATGTTCATGTGGGTCCCACATGCAGGTGGGCCCCACTCCGTAACCTTCTAGAACCTTCCAGGTACAATACTGAAAAAACTCGAACTTTTCCTGGAACCCCGATAACAACTTTCCATATATGAATCTTTACCTTCGGACTATTCTGTAGCTCTTTGTGATGTCCCGGATTCCATCCGGGACTCCAAACAACCTTCAGACTTTCCACTATTAATATCTCAATACTAACCTAGCGCTACCGAACGTTAAGCGTGCGACCCTACGGGTTCGAGAATCTTGCAGAGATGACCGAGACTCCTCTCTGGTCAATAACCAATAGCGGGACCTGGATGCCCACATTGATCCCTACATATTCCACGAAGATCTTTATCGGTTGAACCACGATGTCAAGGATTCATTTAATCCCGTATACAATTCCCTTTGTCCGGTGATATGTTACTTGCCCGAGATTCGATCGTCGGTACCTCCATACCTAGTTCAATCTCGTTACCGGCAAGTCTCTTAACTCGTTCCGTAATACAAGATCCCGTGACCAAACTCATTAGTCACATGCTTGCAAGATTCTTGTGATGTCGTATTACCGAGAGAGCCCCGAGATACATCTCCGTCATACAGAGTGACAAATCCAAGTCTCGATCCATGCCAACTCAAAAGACACCCTCGGAGATACCTGTAGAGCATCTTTATAGTCACCCAGTTACATTGCGACGTTTGATACACACAAGGTACTCCTCTGGTGTCAGTGAGTTGCATGATCTCATGGCCATAGGAACAGATACTTGACGTGCAGAAAATGATAGCAATAAACTTGATACGATCATATGCTACGTTTATAGTTTGGGTCATGTGCATCACATCATTCTCCTAATGATGTGATCCCGTTATTAAATGACAACTCCTGTCTATGACTAGGAAACCATAACCATCATTGATCAACGAGCTAGCCCCTTAGAGGCTCACAAGGGACATGTTGTCTATGCATCCACACATGTATTTGAGGTTCCAATCAATACAATTATAGCATGGATAATAAACGATTATCATGAACAAGGAAATATAATAATAACCACTTTATTATTGCCTCTAGGGCATATTTCCAACAGTCTCCCACTTACACTAGAGTAAATAATCTAGTATTACATGGTAATGAATCTAACACCCATAGAGTCCTGGTGTCGATCATGTTTTACCCGTGGAAGAGGTTTAGTTAACGGATCTACAACATTCAGATCTGTATGTACTTTGCAAATGTTTATGTCTTCCTCCTTGACGGCATCATGGATGGAATTAAAGCGTCGCTTTATGTGTCAGGTCCTCTTGTCGAACCCTGGTTCCTTGGCTAGAGCAATGGCACCAGTATTGTCACATAACAGTCATTGAGTCTATTACACTGGGTAAAACTCCAAGATCTGTCATGAACTGCTTCATCTAGACACCTTCCTTCACTGCCTCCGAGGCAGATATGTACTCCGCTTTGCATGTTGAATCAGCTACCACGCTTTGCTTGGAACTGCTCCAGCTTATCGCTGCCCCATTCAGAATATATACGTATCCGGTTTGAGACTTAGAGTCATCCGGATCAGTGTCAAAGCTTGCATCGACGTAGCCCTTTACGACAAGCTCTTGATCACCTCCATAAATGAGAAACATTTCCTTAGTCCTTTTTAGGTAAGGATATGCGTGACTGCTGTCAAGTGTTCCTTTCCTAGATTACTATGAAACCTTTCGGCCGTACTTATGGCAAGGCTGACATTTGGTCTTGTGCACAGGATCGCATACATTATAGAGCCTATGGCAGAAGCATAGGGGATGACACTCATCTTTTCTCTATCCTCTGTAGTTGTTGGGCATTGAGTCTTACTCAACTTCACACCTTGCGAAACAGGCAAGGACCCCTTAGACTGATCCATTTTGAACTTCTTCAAAACCTTATCAAGGTATGTGCTTTGTGAAAGTCCTATTAAGCATCTCGATCTATCTCTATAGATCTTGATACCTAATATGAAAGCAGCTTCTCCTATGTCCTTCATTGAAAAACTCTTGTTCAAATATTCCTTCACGTTTTCCAAAAGTTCTATATTGTTTTCAATCAGCAATATGTCATCCACATATAATATTAGAAATGCTATAGAGCTCCCACTCACTTTCTTGTAAAAACAAGATTCTTCGAAAACTTGTATAAAACCAAACGCTTTGATAACCTCATCAAAGCAAAGATTCCAACTCCGATATGCTTGCACCAGTCCATAAATGGACCGCTGGAGTTTGCACACTTTGTCAGCATTCTCTGGATCGACAAAACCTTCGAGTTTCATCATATACAACTCTTCCTTAAGGAAAGCGTTAAGGAATGTTGTTTTGACATCCATCTGTCAGATTTCATAATAGAAAGATACAACTATTGCTAACATGATTCTGACAGACTTAAGCATCGCTACGGGTGAGAAAGTCTAATCGTAGTCAACTCCTTGAACTTGTGAAAACCCCTTTCCCACAAGTCAATCTTTATAGACTGTGACATTACCATCCGCGTACGTCTTCTTCTTGAAGATCCATTTATTCTGAATGGCCTTTCGCCCTTCAGGTAATACTTCCAAAGTCCATACTTTGTTTCCATACATAGATCCCATCTAGGATTTCATGGCCTCTAACCATTCGTCAGAATCTGGACCCACCATCGCTTCTCCATATCTCGTAGGTTCATCATTGTCCAACAACATGACCTCTAAGACACCATTACTGTACCACTCGGGAGCAATACGTATCCTTGTAGACATACGAGGTTCGATAGTAACTTGATCCGAAGCTTCATGATCACTATCATTAGCTTCTTCTTCAACTGGCGCAGGTGCTACAGAAACATCTTTCTGTGATGCGCTACTCTATGGTTGAAGTAAAGGTCCAACAACCTCATCAAGTTCTACCTTCCTCCCACTCAATTCTTTCGGGAGAAACTCTATCTCGAGAAACGATCCGTTCTTAGCAACAATTAGTTTGCTTTGGATCTGAGATAGAAGATATACCCAACCGTCTCTTTTGGGTATCCTATGAAGATGCATTTGTTTGCTTTGGGTTTGAGCTTTTCCGGCTGAAGCCTTTTGACATAAGCCTTGCAGCCCCAAACCTTAAGAAATGACAACTTAGGTTTCTTGCCAAACCATATTTCATACGGTGTCGTCTCCATGGACTTAGATGGTGCCCTATTTAAAGTGAATGCAGCTGTCTCTAATGCATAACCCCAAAATGATAGTGGCATATGGGCAAGAGACATCATAGAACGCACCATATCCAATAAGGAAAGATTACGATGTTCGGACACACCATTACGCTGTGGTGTTCTAGGTGGCGTCAGTTGTGAAACAATTGCACATTGTCTTAAGTGATTGCCAAACTCATAACTCAGATACTCTCCCCCTCGATCAGATCATAGCAATTTGATCTTCTTGATACGATCATTCTCAACTTCACTCTAAAATTGCTTGAACTTTTCAAACGTTTCAGACTTATGCTTCATCAAGTAAATATACCCATATCTACTCAAATCATCGATGAAGGTGAGAAAGTAACGATATCCACCGCGCATGTCAATGCTCATCGAACCGCACACATCAGTATGTATGATTTACAACAAGTCAATTGCCCGCTCCATTGTTCCGGAAAACAGGGTTTTGGTCATCTTGCCCATGAGGAATGGTTCGCATGTGTCAAGTGATTCAAAATCAAGTGACTCCAAAGGTCCAGCAGCATGGAGTTTCTTCATGCGCTTTACACCAATATGACATAAGCGGTAGTGCCACAAGAAAGTGGTACTATCATTACCAACTCTACATCTTTTGGCATCAATGTTATGCACATGTGTATCATCACTATCGAGATTCAATAAGAATAAACCCCTCACAATGGGTGCATGACCATAAAAGATATTACCCGTATAAATAGAAAAACCATTATTCTCTGATTTAAATGAGTAACCATCTCGCATTAAACAAGATCCAGATATCACAACCGCAGGATGCTGCTAACGCGACACTACAATCAGAGACCCTTTGACGAAACAGTGTGTGGTGCATTAATCACAAAGTGATGTAAAAAACATCAAAAAAATGCAAAACATTTGCGATGAATGATACATCAAACATGGTTCCGATTTTAGTTGCGTGTGCGATGCGGGGCATACGGCTGATCCATACGAACTGTTTGCGATGAGATAAAACAACAGAAACGGGCAGCCAAATCAATGTGTGTGCGATAGACGGCATATAGTTTGCCCCGATGAACCGTTTGCGATGATCGAGATGAACACAAACGATTCGTCATAACAAGATATGTGTGATACCTGGCAAACAGGTCGGTAATCAGAATTGTGTGCGATCATTATATACAGCCCATATAATCTTTTTTGTGAATTGTGTGCTCGTCAGGGCACATAGTTCAACAAACCAACCTGTGGGCGATAATGTAGAAGATCTCTGTCGAATACGTATTACTAACCATCTGCGATGAGATTGACAGGATAAACAGAGATAACAAATTAATATGAGTGAATGGAAACGGAGATATATAGAGTCTGCTTAATTAGTCCTTCTTCTTCTTGTTGTTGTTGTTGGATGGCCCCGCGACATCGTCTTGCCGAGGAATCTTCTTGCCGCTGACCGTTGGCTCTTCATCGCCCGCATCGTCGTCATCGTCATTGTTGTCGTCGTCCTCCTCCTCCTCGTTCGACCATTCCTCCTCATCATCATCGTCGTCCTCTTCTTTGTCCTCCAACGGCTCCTCGTCCGTATGGTTGTCGTCTGGCGACTCCAGAGGCGGCGTCCCTTCCATGATCTGGATATAATTGAGGTTTGGGCTCGACGCCGGATTCATGGAAGACGGGCGGGATGATTCCGATGTTGACCTATCATCGGGTGCCAGACTACTAGCCGAACTGTCATCATTGTTGTCGCTCGACATGGCTGTGGTCGTATAAAAACCGCGAGAAAGCGAGATTGCAGAGTGTGTGCAAGTGTGTAGCGCAGCCTGCCGGGGACGATGAAGATGGTGGACACTTAAGCGGGGTATGCACAAAAGAGGATATGTCAATTGAAGCGGGGGTTGACATATTATCTGACCGCTACTCCCTAGGAGATTGTTTTCTTAACTAAGCTATTGATTTATGGTACTCATGATTAATCTATTAGTGTGTTGTTTGTGATGTTTTCATGTGTGGACATGTATACTTGTGATGCTTCGATCCACTGGGAGCATGTTTTTGTGATTTTTTTATCTTTGAACATGTTATTTGTATGAAAGCAAAAAAAATTGTATGCGAGATGTATGGTAAGTGTTTGAGAGGAACTTTTCTCTTCTTTTAGCCAGCCAATGAGATTTTTTGACATAAATATTGTGAATATAAGATATAGGTAAATGACAAAATTGGGCAAACCAATTAGGGATCCTAAGATCCATTTTTGTCATATTAAGCACATTTTATCAGGGAATATTAAGAAAATTATGATGTTCCAAAATCATAATTTTTCCCATATTTTTGGTCAAACAATACAAGATAAGTCAACACACAACTTTACTCTAGGGACATTGTAGTTTTTCAGCGCAACTTGGATAATAACCTCAAACAACAAAAGGAAATAAAACTGGATTACAGTTTCATAGAGGATTTTTTTCACTACTATTTCTACAAACAAGTAAGCTTAAGATGTATGTAAGGAAGGCCAATTATAGGCGTTGGTCAATCGACTTGATCCTTGATCGATCATCACGCAGGCACTAGATGAAGCCAACCCGTACCATTCGATGGCTTTCTTTTTCCTCCCTACACGGTGTCGGTCAACGCACAAACAAAAAATTACATCCGCCTCTTAATCGCGACCCCTATGTGCACATCTCTGCCTCCCACCATGTGCCTTTCATTGTTCATGGTTCTATAGTCTGGTGTCCTAGGCATAGAGGAACCACATCAATCCATCCCGAATTTGGTGGTTAAACTCTACTGTGTGACGATACTGTAGGAGAGGTCCTGCGGTAAAATAGCTTGATTCCATAATGATAAAAAGCATAACACGTCTTATTTGCACTGTTTTGAAATAAGAAAAAGATCCAAATGAAAAATTCAAAAGTTATCTTATTCAATCATCACAACCCCTCTCTCCCACTTCACACCTCGGAACACACTGTTCTTTTAGAGAGGAATCATTGAGTCAAAAAGGAGCAAAGAATGAGAAAAGACAAGACGGTACAAGTTTTCACTCTTATGGTTTCCTCTTCCTCATTTTATTTTTTCTTATTCGTGATCTTGCTTTTCATGGTTGTCGTGAGCCAACACATAGCAATACACATCATACGTATGCAGAACATACAAGTATGTGTTTGTACAACATGGTATCACAACATAACTCTACAACTCAAAGTATTTATTTAAGAGGCCCTCAAGAGCCATACATAACATGATATTATAAACATGGGTCTCGTGACCCAGCATACAAAGTCATACAAGCAACGAGCGGAAGCATAATCTGTCTAAGTACAGACAGCTGAAAAGAAAAAAGGCTAAGAAGTCTGACTATCTACAAGACCCTCCATAGGAACCAGCCCTCTGTATAGGATTCCCAAGCTAATTGGTCAATGTCGAACTCATTGTTGAAACCAGTAGTGAGACAAACGTCTCCTGTGCAAAAACATAAATTAAACAAACGTGAGTACAAATGTACTTGGCAATACTTACATCAAAACTAACAACATATGCATCAAGTATCAACAAAGGGGTGGTGGAGTTTAACTACAACAAGCCAGCTTTGACTCAATGGCTATCCTGAACTATGACTACCAGTATTTTCTTTGAGGTGAGAAAGCGCACACAAGTCCACATATTCACCATACCAATACACCACTATGGATCCGCTACCGTCTCCCTACAAGAATCCCATCCATAGCACTCACACTTATATTGCGCATTTTAGAGTATCCACATTAAGTTATCTATGAACCATATAAGTTTTCCAAGTAGTCCATATCCGAGGACACGACTATCCGAATAATCATTGACCCTGCAGGGGTGTACTTCTTCACACATGGTCTCATCACTTACCACCATGTACACGTCATGTATCTCGGCAACCTTCAAGCCGAGGCCTGGCGAGGGTGTCGGCCACAACCTGACTAACCACACAAGACTCTAGTATGGGTTTATCGCCTATTTGAGAACTGACCCGCAACGAAAGTCCGGCCGAAGTTTCCATTACGGCCTCAAACGAAGTGTACAGGGTTCCCAAGTCCACCTCGATGGATGGTATTGCGCTAGGTACACCCAGCCATGGTGCCTACCGTAACAAAGCCCACCCCTCCGGTTAACGCTAAATATGGCCCCCGACACATCCTACAAACACCAAAAACTAGTTGCAACTCCTGGACACAAATCAAGGCGATTAATAAGTCGAGAGGGGCACTTAAGCATTCCAATGTGTGGTAGCAATTGTCTTGGATCACAAACACAGAACTCAGTTCCTGAGGATGGTTTCAATTAGACAACCCACCATGTACTCCTACATGGCCTCTCATCACTACCTTTATCAAATCGTGTTCACACACTTAGCTCTCAATAGTAGGACATGTTCAACACCATTCCAATCCATCCCAAATGAATCAGACCTGACACAACTCTAAGCATAGCAGGCATAACAAGAAAGCAAGAATGAGTAGGCACGTCATGGCTCAAACAACTCCTACTCATGCTAGTGGTTTTTACTAACTACTATGGCAAAGACAGGTCATGTAGAGGATGGGTTTAACTAACGCAACATGTAACAATTGAATCATTGTTGACCTAATGCAATAAAAGAGAGCAAGAGCGAGAGAGTAGGATGGTATTGGAGTGATCAAGGAGGGTTGCTTGCCTGGCACTTCTGAAGATAGTAATGCTCTTCATCGGTGTCAACGATCACAACGTCGGAATTGTATTCTAGCGAGAAGGAACAAATACCGACAAACAGAGAAGGAACACAATCAATGCAATGCACAATCAAATCAATGATATGACATATTAAGGTACTGAATTGAGCTAATGCGAAAACAAGTCATTTTAATCGAAGTGGAATTTCAACCTACATCAAATTCTAACTCCAAATGTTATTTCATAAATTGCCCTAATCATGAATTGTCCTAGTTGGTTATGTTAACTTATTCAAACATGCATGATCATGGCATAAGCAGATTCTCCATATTTTTCTAATAATTTTTCATATATAAATTATTTCAATCTAAGCTACGGTTGAATTTCTATGAATTTTAGAAGTTTATACATTTTCTGAAAATAATAAATCATTTTTGATTTATTTTAAAATTCAGAAAAGCATTACTGCGTCAGCAATACATCAACACGGTCAATAGTAATGTCAGCAAGTCAACTAGGTCGTCTGGAGTCAAACCTGACTAGTGGGACCCACTGGTCAGCGACTCATCCAATTAGCAGGGCTAATTAAATTAATAATAATTTAGTGTTAGTGGCTAATTAACGAGACATGCCCACATGTCAGTGGCAGTGGGCATAATTAAGTTTAGTTAAACACTTAACCAAAATTAGTAGGGGCATGGGCCCGCATGGCAGTCACTCCAGGGGTGGGGTTAGTGGGTTAGTTTAGTCAGTTTAGCCGGCGTTTAGCCACCGGCGATGGTCAGGGACGACGGAGGGCTGCTGAAAGCCTCCTCCCGCGACCAAATGGCCGGCGGAGGGTACCTGTGTGGAGTTAGGACTCGCACGCATCCAATAGTGCCAGGGCCGGCCCTGTGTTTTGGAAGGCCCTAGGCGAACTCGGTGACATGGGCCCCTATATAAATTTCAACCAAATTTGACTATAATAATTCAACTGACTCCATCGACAACAACAATAACTAAATTCAAACCGAATCCATCGACAACAATAATACTAAAAAGATGGGAAAATAAAACTAACATGCCATGATTACCTCAAATAAGAACCAAATTCAACTGACTCCATCGACAACAATAATACTTCAGTGCTTCAAAAAAAGTTTCTTCGGACGTTTCTTGATGCAATAATACTTTCTTTTTTTCTTCTCCTTTTTTCAGCACCAACATCTTCTTCTTAGGCAACATGGCAGGATAATGTCCTAAAATCATGAAGAAAAGAGGGTACAAAGAATTAAGAATTTATAATCAGATGATTGGAACCCTAGACATACATGAGGATAGTTGAATACGTACATACTACTGAAATTGTCAAATTGGGATCTGGGGCGATGGATTAGGTCATCAGGAACATGGATGGATCATGGATACATATACGGGCTGAAGAAACTGACGGATGGAATGGATCATGGATTACCTCGTTGGCTCGTTGCAGACTTTGGGTTACCGGACTGCTATGCGGCGCGCGCAGCGGCAAGCCGGCAACGGCCCAGACGGCAAGGCGCCGAGCGCCGAGCGGCAGGCAGGACGAAGAGATTAGAGACCAACCATCCAGACCCCAGACGAAGGAAAAGAAAATGAGCAGCCGGTACCGATCGCTGGCGCTAGCGTAACACTTCGTAATCGGTCGCATGGGTCTCGCGCCCTAGCCCATCTCATTTTTTTACCATTTTTTTGCTGGGCATTAGTATGTATATGTACTACATCATGGACCCCCCTCCCGCCTGGGCCCTGGGCCGCCGCCCCACCGCCCATGCCCCAGGGCCGGCCCTGAATAGTGCAAGCGGGAGGAGCTGGGGTGGCTAGTAGTGCTGCCAGCGTTGAGCTTTGCAGCGGCCAGAGCTCGGGTTTGGTCGGCAGCAAGGTGGCCGGATGCAAACGAGCTTAAGGACCGACTAGGAGGCATCTACGGGGCACCACAAGAACTCCCGTGAGCTTACATTGGTCATCGAGGCTGGCTAGCAACGACAACGATGAGCGCAGCGGTGAGTTCTCGGCCATGACGGGGCTACGGCCTAGAGGGCAAGCGTGACCAGGGAGAAGGGTGAAACGACGTAGGGGCTCGCAGCGGTTTCGTCGGGATGCTTAGCGGGTGTGGGGTAGCTCGGACGACAACGGATCGATGGTGGCGACCAACGGTGCCTGAGGTAGAAGACGAAGCCGATGGCGGTGCTGCAGTGCTTCCTCGGTTGCGTGGCTCGTCGTGGACGAAGTGGACGGCGAGGCGGAGCTTCCAGATAAGACGGGGAGGCGTACGTTGGCTGGTGGACGCGGTGGGAGCGAACGGCGGCGACGGGCGTGCTCGGGTCCGAGGTAGAAGACGAGAGGGAGGAGGGAAAAGAGAGCAGAGTGAGAGGGGATCGACTCGGGGCCTCGTCCGCGTTTCGCAGACGATGGAGTTGGATGAAGGGGGCTTGCCAGCGCGAAGCAGGAGCTGGCGCGGCCGGCGCCAGGCTCTGGTTCGCCTCTGCCTACTGGCAGAGGTAGAAGACGGGCATGCCACTATGGGCTGGGCCGCTTCTTCCCAGGTAAGGCCCAAGTGAGCTCTTTTCCTTTTCTGATTTTGTTTTCTATTTTTCTGTTCTGTTTTTTCTGTTTTGTTTTATTTTTTCACTATTTGAATTTAAAAAATTCAAACCAGTGCCAAAACTTTCTTTAATTATTTATGTGACTTAACTGGAATTTTCCAAATACATATAAATATTTCAGAGACGTTTGAAGATATAATATATTTATATGAATATAAATTTAAATTCAAATACAATAGTGATTTAAATTCAAAGCCCAATATATTCCATAAAAATGTTCATCATTTTTGGTTGGGCTCAAAACCTTTGCCAAAATATAACTAACATTATTTAAGGCCATTTTGGAATCACTGAATGCATTAGGGCTTTTCCCTTTATTTAATTTTGAGGCTTTAGCAATTCCCTCAATGATGAGAATCACTGAATGCATGATGCTTCTAATGCATTTAATTACACTCAAAATTCTAGGGCTGGGACAATGGTTCTCATCTCTACAACTCGCGTGTGCAGCTCCAGCGAGGCACGAGAATACCCCGAACGTCGCCTCACTTGTTGCAGCATCATGATGCGCCAAGGCCCGCCGACATCCCCAGGTGGTTGTTGTCGCATCGTCCTGGATGGCCTCCAAGACTCGCTGCAACACCCATGAACACCGGAAGTAGCACCGCTAGGCACCAATTGCAAGTCGCCGACCACTGGATATCACACTACACGGTGCCGGTTGCAGCTTGCTGGCATGATTGTTGTAGCTCACAGGACCTCTGGTTACAGCATGGTCCTTGCAGCCCCCCTCAGCGACACATATAGCGCACATCGCCGCTGCACGCAACAACGGTGGTTGGGAGTCGCGGCGACGCGCGTGGTGACAATAAGGCTTCATGGTGAGCACCCCTATGCATCTCCAGGGAGTATGGACAACACACACTAACCTTTTCACGTCACCCCCTTCTCACGGTGCATGTGCGGGAGGAAAAATGGAGGAACCCCCAGCGATGGTTGTTGCAGTAGTGGGGGTGGGGGACGAGAAGAAGAGGAGGCTGTAGAGCGGTCCAGGCGGAAAGTGAAAGAAGATGGAGAGATATGGGCAGGTCAATGCGGAAAAGATGTGGCCAGGAATCTCGGTAAAAGGATAAGGCCCTTCCAAGTGCTCCATGGTGGACAGGTGCTAAGTATGCCACATAAGCGAAAAAAGACATGGCACAATAATTAGGCTACCCATAGTGGAAGTAACTTAAGCAGTAACATAACGCATCCCAAGATATATATATATATCGCGCTATTCGTCATCCTGGGTGAGGAACAGTTATTCTTCACCCCCCCTCTATTTTAACATGAATGCACCGTAATTTTATGTTCCGTAAATTTTGTCTTATTTCAGACATAAAAAGAGAACGTAAGAAAATATATAATCGCCGTAAAAAATATTTTATATTACGCAAATTTCAAACGTAATAATATAGTATAAAATGTACATAAAATGTATTTTTTCTGGTCTTCTGACATTTTTTTATGCCAAATTTTACGCAGTGAATCAATATGATTGTAACTATTTGTATTTGAAATATAATTTATTTATGAAATGATCGTAAGATTACCTCGGGTGAAGAATAACGTATTCTGGACCTATATATATATATATATGACAAATGTTTCCTACAAGCAGTGGTTTGGGGCATACAGCATACAAAACGCAAATAGTGGTAACTACTACTGCTTGTAGGAAACATTTGTCCTATATATACAGGTAAAATGTTTGGGAAACATTAGCGGGTCCAACCCGCTAATGCATTTCCTGCTTATAAATAATCGCAACTATCCTTCCAAATAAATTGCTTTCCTTTTCCCTGTGCATGCACTTGTATCCTGCACGACCATTAATTCTAGCTGATTCCTGCATGATTTATTCTATGTATCAGAATATATGCCTACGAACATATATAACATACGATTTATTATAGTTATTTTTAGATACCCACAAATGTATATACCGTATTATTTATTCCAAATAATTTACATGTACGTATATACCATATGATTTATTTTAGGTATTAGAGACATACAGACGTATATACCTATAATTTATTCCAAAGAATTTGCATGCACGTATATACCCTATAATTTATTCTAGGTATTAGAAACCTACAAATGTACTCCGCTATATTTATAAGTGGATACTCAAGTTTTTTTTTTAAATAGCAGTGCATACTCAAGATATTTCTGTGAATACCTCGACGTGAAATTTATTGGTACATACCCATAAAGGTCTACAGGTACATAAACTAAATACCTCGACAGATGATATGCTATCTTCATATAAATATGAATACCTATACAACATACCACGATAGATGTATCAAATGTGATGATACTGATGAATGATATCAAAAAGTACATATTATCCTCACACAATTTCTGGGTATATACCTTAAAAATAACTAGGTAGAGTATAAGGAGAAACAAGTTTTTTGTTATACCCATAGCGGAGGCAAAAAAATGACAATATCCATTATACGCACACCAAAATCTGTTGAAAAGCCATGTTAATAATACTACTACTTTGTATAGAAAAAATTAGGCAATTTTTAATAATTTCCTTCTATGCATTAATTACTATAGAATTTTTTTATCGTTTCACACATGCATGAATAAATTAGGCAGTTTCTTGTTTTCTAAGCAAGTATTTGATGCGTGCATGCTACTTAATACCTCCGTCCAAATTAGAGCAAGTGATCGCTAATTAGCATGCATTTAAATGAAATAAATAGTAAATTGCAATAGTTCTCCGCCTTTAATACTGCAAACGGGTATACCCGTTAGTGTCTACGCCTAACATAACGACACACATCTTAAAACAATCCGAAGGTAGACAAGTAAGGAGCCTCGGCACCTAGGTGTCCCAAACAACCGTCCTAATATATATATATACTTCTAATGGAGCAGTTGGTAGTCTCGCTTCCAGGTTTTTTTTCGTCCCACCACTTTCGTCCAGTTTTTTTTGTAGGTTAACCGTCGTAGATTTTTTTCGATGCTGGTTTTTTATTCACCGGTTTATTTACCCCTCAGCTCTTTCCTTGCAAATCAGCACTTTCCAAACGTGCACGCAATCATGGATCTAAATTTACTAACTTATCCAAATCAACTGATACCTTCCATTATTGCAAATTTCTTTAGGAAACAAATAATAGATTATAAGGAAAAAAATAAAAGATTTTAAAGACGCATCATACTTTACTAACAATCACTAAAAATCAAATCTAAATTAATTAACCTTACCTTAAATCACTCAATCACTTTAATTATAAAACATTTTCTTTCCTAACTGCACCCCGCTTAGTGTGCACATAACAATCTGAAGTAACTAGAGTGATTGAATCCATTTATTGAGCGCGACATGATTGAATTCATTTATTAACAATAATCCTCACCAAAAGTGCGTTTAGCAATTTTAGAGGGCGGACCAAAACTCTGCCATCCGCTCGCCCGTGTTTGTTTAGGTACAGGAAAAAATGGCATAATATATGGAAACAACACGACCGGGGTGGCGGCGCAATCTTTGGGGATAGGGGATCGAAGGAGAAGGATTGGCCTAGCAGCATGATCGGGGTGCTTCCCCGCGGCCGCGGCCGTCCTCGCGATGCCACCTACCCGAAATCATCGCTGCTCTCTGCCGTCAGCCGAGGCGACGCCGCCTGCCCTCCTACCCATGGTCCGCTGCCGCGTGCGGCTACGGCGGGAGGAGTAGCGACGGGGCCGAGGTCCTTCATGCGTTCCGGGATGGAGGCCATGATTTCGTCGAGGTCGTTGCTGCCTCCTACACTCAGGGTGTGTCACCGAGATCGAGGCGAGCATGAGGAGTTGTGACCACCGCCATGGTCACCCCATCGCAGGGGATGGAGCACGCCGTCGGCCTACAACTTGTGGAGATCACTGTTGCTCTTCAGGTCGCGTCGTGACCGGATCTTGCCAGTGTGTCCCTCCCCGACGACCTCCTCTTCGCCCGGTTGGCCGGCATGGATCTCGCCACTGGTGCCCTCAACTTCTCTGCCTCGAGCTCGACGGTCAGCCACCATGGATCCCCCAGCTAGAGGGTCACGTGAACCAGCCGTCCTCCCATGCTGCAGCGGCTAGAAGGTGACATGGCTCTCCGTACACAAAGAGTGGAGTTCAGTCAAGTACTTATATACTTGGCCTCTACTGCTGATCCATGTACATGGAGAAGAACAGACAACCGCTCATTCATGCTTCGTTCCACTCCTTTACGCTACATTACTGGAGGTGACATTTTCCTATCTCTCTATGTTTTAACAAGCGTGCTGCCTGCATAGTTAATTGATTTTTTATTTAAATTTATCGCTGCTTAGTGCTTTGTTGCAATTGTTCACCCAAGATTCTTATATATAATCTGAGCGTATGTAGGCATACTTAGCTTTGCTATTTCATTTTTTCTGGCGCATAGAAATAAGAGTATTGTCCAGGTTAGGTATTCAATTGAGTATGGTATTTGAATTGCTATCAGAATGTCTTTTCTATGCATGTGATTTCTCACATCTAGTTATAATATTTGTGAAGACGTGCATTGCACGTGCACTTGGAAGCGGGCCCGTGGCCCGCGCTGGATGGCGCCGACGCCGACCCGAGGCACCTCGTCCGCGTATTCTTGGAGCTGTGGCTGGTCGATTTACATGAAATTAATTCCCTCTGTTCTGGTGGCAAATATAATACACATAATCCATATTGTTATGCTCTTGCGTGTATGTGTGAAATAGATGGATTATGGTCCCGTACCCAATAAGATGGATATGTGTGTGTGTTAGAGAGAGAGGGAGAGGGGATAGAGAGTGAGGAAGAGGGAGGGAGAGTGTGTGTGAGGATTTGATGGTAAAAAAGGTCGCCAACGTCGTAATATTGAACTCTTAAAGTTAATGTGGTCCCGTTGCAACGCACGGGCGTTCTTCTAGTATATATAGGAAAATGGGTTAGTACTCTACATACTCCCTCCTTCCTCGGTCATTAATTATTTTTTTTTGCATGAATGTCGTTGATTAGCCACGTGCTCGGTTCACAATTGTCAAACCCGAGGCGTGACTATATAAATTAGCAAACACACCCATTTTTCGGGCGCTCTCGCATCTAATCCTTACCTCGGCTTCACACACCCCGAACTGCAGCAGCCGGCCCCTCGATACACGTCAGCGCGGAACCGCGGCGGCCGCCGCTATCACTCCCGGCGACCGATCCAAATTGCAGCTTCCATTGGCCAACGGATGAGAGCGCGAGACCAGCCGGATCCGAGGTTTATTTTAATCAAAGGTCAGTGATTTCTATTCGATGTTCTGTGCGTGTTGATTCCCTGTTCTAGATCCATAGCATGTTCCAATCCATTAACCAAAATTGTCTTGCTTTCTTCTAGTAGATCTGAAGAGGAGCGTGCGCCCCGTTCAGGATCTGACTATTTGCTGACTAGTTAATTTTTGTGGATGAGAGAATTTTCTGGTGCTTTGTGGATGTCCTTGCTGGATGGAGGCTGGATGTCTCACGTGGAAGAATTGATTCATGTGGCTTGTGGGGGTGAATGGCGTAGCATCCCATCGTCGATGTTCAGCACACTCTGTTGATCCTACCGCTAGCGGCGCCCAGTCAGCCGTAAACAGATCAACATATTTCTTTAATTATTTTTGTTAGTGGACATATGGTCAAATGGATTCACAAATAGTGATTTCAGCTGCTATTTCTTCTTTGGGGAAGTAGTATATACCCAGCAAAAAGGAACAGTAGCTCTGGTTTCTGGTTTAATCACTATGTTGAAACCTTTGGTTGAAGGATCAAGAACGACACCTTGCTGCCATCCTCTTTATATGTTCAGTATTGTCTCAATATGAAATTGCTGCTAGAATTTTCTATTTTGGAAAGGAACGTACATTTCCCACTTCAACAAGTGTTGTATTTTTCTACGGAGACATACGACCACATTACAAAATGTATTACACATGTTGTCTCATCTAACTTTTCACATACTCTTTTATTGTATACTTTCATCTAACTTTTCTTATAACTCATTGCAGAGACTAGACTCTCACATAAGACCAGCATATACCCATGTAAAAGAACTAGGAGTATATTCTCCGTCACTAAAGAACAAGTATATACTCCCCTACAAAAAAAAGTTGTATATATTACTCCCTAAGTAAAAAACAAGTATAACCCCCCCCCCCCCCCCCCCCCCTACAAAAAAGAAGTATATACTTACATACAAAAGGTGGTATGTACTCACATGCAAAAGGTGTTATGTACTTCCTTCACAACAAGCAATATATACTTCTGCTGTCATACTTGTACATAACTCTTTGGTGACATTCATATTTTTGTGAATGAAAAGTATACGAAAAATAGTAGTATATACCTTTTTGAATAAATAAGTATATATTGCTGGAAAAAAGACATCATCACATTTCCCATCAATGGAAAATAAATTATAGGAGGTCCTGCTGAAGTATATACCACTTTTCTTATCGGGATATATACTTAATTTTTAAAATAGTACATACTGCTTTTGTAACAAGGAAAGCATATACTGCTTTATAAATATAATGATGTATACTGTACTTTTTTTGCGAATGAAGTATAATGTACTTACTGCTCTCGAAGGTGCATACTGCCTTTTTTACAAGGAGTACTCATATTTTTAATCAGGGAGAGCATGTAAAATTCAACTATCATCCAATAAAGCAAGGACGATATATACGCTTATGTGGCTTGGAGTTAATAAGGAGAAAGGTGTTTGTAGTAACATATTATGCTACCGTAACATAACGCACCCTAATGCATAATGAGGCCCTATTTGGTTCATAAATCCTAGGACTTTTTCTAGTCCCAACTAAAAAGTCCCTATTCTCTAAAAAGTCCCTCCCTGTTTGTTTCCAGAGACTAAAAAGTCCCTAGTCCCTTCAAGAGGTTATTAAATGACCATGTTGCCCCTAGTATATAAAAAAGTAACAATCAAACAACACCATGGGGTGGCGGGCCAATGGATGCATGGAGGGGCATTGTTGGAAAAGTCTCAAAAAGTCCAAAAAAGACTCTCCTTGAGAGTCTTCTTCATTTAGTCCCAAATGCCTAGTTTAGTCCCTAAAAAGTCCCTCCCGTTTAGTAAAAAAGTCTCTAAGAGGGACTTTTTCTAGTCCCTACACAAAAAAGTCCCTGGAAACAAACACCCCCTAAGTCTACAACATAATAAATGAAGGCTTGCATGACACTACACTTATGTTACTACTCTACACACTATGATGGTAGTAACATAGACTAGTAATATGCATATGTTACTACTAGTCTAAGTTACTGCCCACAATGACTAGCCTTAAGGAGGAGAGACAGCAGTTTGATGATCCCTGGAAGAATCAATGCCAAGCACATGAACCTAGCCAAACCATTTAAATGAAAGAATTTGACCAATAGATGAAAGAGTTTAGGTGCTAAATCATTGAATAAAGTGAGCTTAGAGGGTGTTTGCATCACTAGAGACTAGAGACTAGAGACTAGTAGTAGTCACCTTTAGTCAGTAAACCTCCAAACATCCCTGACTAGTGGATGACTAAAACTAGTTTAGTCCCTAGTCACCCCACCCCCAACTTTTACTGACTAGAGAGTAGTAGTAGTCACCTTTAGTCAGTAGACCTCCAAACACCCCTGACTTTTACTGACTAAAGTCCCCCTCTCTCTCCTCTAATTGGTGTTGCACAAGGGACATTTAATACTGAGACATTTAATGCTGACTAGTAGTAGTCACCTTCCAAACAGGGTCTGACTAAAAACTTCTAGTCTGACTACTACTAGTCACATGACTAGAGAGTATCCAAACACCCTCTTAGCAACAAATTGAGCACCTATATATTGAGAAGTTAAGTTACTAAGCTATTTATTGTTTTTAGCACCTCATCTAAGTATCTTTGCATTGGAAGAGGTCTAGGGGTTGGAGCACGGCCCCACGGGGGACAGGCCGCGAGCGTGGGTATAGATCGATAGAGCCAGAGATCGGCTTACCAATTTGTAACGTTTATCTATCTATAAAAACGATCAACCTTTAATATGCCGCCGCTGGTATTGATATTTTTCGGATAGTACATGATTGTGGATGTTCTATTTATGCGTCAGGGATGCCCATATATCAAAGCAATTGCACGTCCCATCCTACGGAGACTGGAAAGCAAAAGTAAAGAGAACATTACGGTGGCGTGAAAAGCGAAGCGTCAGATGGATACGTCAGGTGGGTGCGTGCGTGTACGCAGGTGTGAAGCTGACGCGCGCAGTGCACCAGAAAAGGGTGGTGTGCGTGCATGCGGCGCTGTCGAGCCGGGACTTGCACGCAGCATATTCATTTCCGTTTAGAAATTAAAGGTGCGCCGACAACCGTTTTAGGGAAATTTGAAGCTCGGTCCACTTGAAATTGCAGTGGCGTAGGGCAAGAGCCTGGATGCTAGTCTTGTTTCGTTGGTGCTAGTAGGTTTCTTTGCTGGGCCTGGGTGTAAAGTTTTGCCTGTTGATCGTGGGACTGAGCGATTATGCGCAACCTTTCAGTATGTATGGCTGCACCGCTACTTTTTTTTTTCTATTTAGTTGTTACTCCCTCCGGTTCAGAAATAGTATGATGGTTTGAGGTCAGATTTTGAATTACTGATAATGATTTGATTATTTAGATTAGAAAAATAAAAGTATAGGCATATATTTTCTTGGAGATGTGTTTTTTCTTTTGCGAGGGGTTGTCGGAGATGTGTTTGATGATACTATAAGGGCATCTCCAACACTGAAACCACCCATATCCGTCCGAACGCAGCTGTCCAGACCTTGCAAGCCATTCAACGGTGACCCCATCGGTCCGCTGAGCGGTTCGGACCGCAATTTTCCTGCAAATTGGCACCAAACGAGGTGGGCTTTGTGGAAGTCCGGACATAAGCCGGGTAGGACTCCGACACCCCCGACACACCCTAAACAGAGGCGGAGCCCGCACTTTTGTAGCTGGCCCCGTTGTTTCCATGGTAAAATCACCCACTCACATCTCCCTCTCGCCTCTTTCCACCCAATTCCCGCCTTTTTTCGCCGTCGCCGATGGATGGACCCGCAAGAGAAGCTGCCGGAGACAGCGGTGGTGGAGGATCCGGCGATCACACTCGTCTGGAAGATCAACTTGGAGACACGGCAAAATCACCGCCTAAAAATGAAGGCAAAGGTGGCGGCGCTTAAAAAGCAGAAGGCCGGTAGAGGCGGAGGTGGAGATCGTGGTGGTGGACAGACGTGGTGGAGGGCTCAGCCTAGGACGCGGGGACCCGCTACCATCGTCGACCATGCAGACACCACCATGGTCGGAGCATTGCAAGGCTTTGTACTGCAGCACCTCCAAGCAGCTCGGTAGGCAGTCCCCAGCATCCGCCGCCCAACAAGTGCCCTTCATCTTAGACATCAACGCGGCACCGCTTCTTTTCTTGAAGTGTTCATCGCTGCAGCTTGTCCCGGCACGGACGTCGGGCGTGGAGAAGATGGGTGCACCACACCATTTGTTGGTATGCCTAAGCGGGCGAGCCGACATACGACGACGTTGTTGAAAATATGCCCTAGAGGCAATAATAAAGTGGTTATTATTGTATATTCCTTAATCATGATAAAGGTTTGTTATTCATGCTAGAATTGTATTGACCGGAAACTTAAATACATGTGTGGATACATAAACAAATACAGTGTCCTTAGTGAGCCTCTACTAGACTAGCTCGTTGATCAAATGATGGTTAAGGTTTCCTGACCATAGACATGTGTTGTCACTTGATAACGGGATCACATCATTAGGAGAATGACGTGATGGACTAGACCCATCTGTTAGCTTAGCAAATGATCGTTCAGTTTATTGCTACTGCTTTCTTAATGTCAAATGCATATTCCTTCGACCATGAGATCATGCAACTTCCGGATATCGGAGGAATACCTTGTGTGCTATCAAACGTCACAACGTAACTGGGTGATCATGAATATGCGCTTCAGGTCTCTCCGAAGGTGTTTGTTGAGTTGGCATGGATCGAGATTGGAATTTGTCACTCCATGTAACGGAGAGGTATCTCTAGGCCCTCTCGGTAATACAATATCACAAGAAGCTTGCAAGCAAAGTGACTAAGGAGTTAGTTACGAGATGATTTATCACGGAACGAGTAAAGAGACTTGCCGTTAACGAGATTAAACTGGGTATGGAGATACGGACGATCGAATCTCGGGCAAGTAACATAATGACAGACAAAGGGAATTACGTATGTTGCCATAAAGGTTCGACCGATAAAGATCTTTGTAGAATATGTATGAACGAATATGGGCATCCAGGTTCCGCTATTGGTTATTGACTAGAGAAGAGTCTCGGTCATGTCTACATCATTCTCGAACCTGTAGGGTCTGCACGCTTAATGTTCATTGACGATATAGTATTATATGAGTTATGTATGTTGGTGACCGAATGTTGTTCGGAGTCCTGGATGAGATCACGGACATGACGAGGAGCTCCGGAATAATCCGTAGGTAAAGATTAATATATGGGATAATAGTGTTTGGTATTCGGAAGGGTTCCGGAATTCACCGGAAGGGGTTTCGGATGTTTCCCGAAATGTCCTGGTGCGAGAACACTTTATTTGGGCCAAGGGGTAAAGCCCACGGGGCTTTAGGAAGGTGCAAAAGGAAGTTTTGCGAAGGCCAGGGGCCAGATGCTAAGGACCATGGCGTCTGGTCCTGGAGTCCGAGAAGGTCTCTTGCCTTGCGGGCTAAACTGACTTTGAGGAGGCTCTTTCTCCCAGAAACAACCCCAGGGCTCAACATATAAATAGAGGGGCAGGGCTAGCACCCAGAACACATCCAGATTCACCAAGCCATGTGCCAGCAACCCCGCCCCCTCTAGTTTATCCTCCGTCATAGTGTCCATTGTGCTTGGCGAAGCCCTATGGAGATTGTTCTTCAGCACCACCGTCACCACGCCGTCGTGCTGCCGGAACACATCTACTACTTCACCTCTCTTGCTGAATCGAGAAGGCGAGGACGTCATTGAGCTGAATGTGTGCTAAACGCAGAGGTGCCATACGTTTGGTAATTGATCGGAATGGATCATGAAGGTGTACGACTACATCAACCACGTTGATAAACGCTTCCACTTAGCGATCTACAAGGGTATGTAGAAGCTCTCCCCCTCTCGTAGCTATGCATCTCCATGGATAAATCTTGCGTGTGCATAGATTTTTTTCCATGCAACGTTCCCCAACAGTGGCATCATGAGCCAGACCTATGCGTAGATGATATGCATGAGTAGAACACAAAGGATTTGTGGGCGGTGGTGTTCATACTGCTTACCACCAATGTCTTATTTTCATTCGGTGGCATTGTGGGATGAAGTGGCCCGAACGAATCTTACATCTCCATATACATGAGACCGGTTCCACCGACTGACACGCAACTTGTTTTGCATAAAGGTGGCTAGCGGGTGTCTGTTTCTCCTACTTTAGTTGAATCGAATTTGATTATGGCCGGTCCTTGCAGAAGGTTAAAACAGCAAACTTGATAATCACTGTTGTGGCTTTGCATAGGTAAGAACGGTTCTTGCTAGTTTCCCATAGCAGCCACGTAAAACTTGCAACAACAAAGTAGAGGACGTCTAACTTGTTTTTGTAGGGCATGTTGTGATGTGATATGGTTAAGATATGATGTGATATATGTTGATGTATGAGATGATCACGTTTTGTAATAAGTTCTCGACTTGCATGTCGATGAGTACGACAACCAACAGGAGCCTTAGGGTTGTCTTTAATTATTGTATGACCTGCGTGTGATTCATTTAAGCACCATGTAATTGCTTTACTTTATTGCTATGCATTAGCAATAGTTGTAGAAGCAATAGTTGGCAAGACAACCCCGACGCTACGAGCGAGATCAAGGGGTCATGTCGGTGACGATGGAGATCATGCCGATGCTTTGAAGATGGACATCAGAAGTACAAGATGATGATGGCCATGTCATGTCAAATATTTTGATTGCATGTGATGTTTATCCTTTATGCATCTTATTTTGCTTAGAACGACGGTAGCATTATAAGATAATCCCTGCACTTAATTTCAAGATAAAAGTGTTCTACCTGAATATGCACCGTTGCTAAAGTTCGTCATTTCAAAGCACCTCGTGGTGCTCGGGTGTGATAGACTCTACGTTCACATACAACGGGTGTAAGCCAGTTTTGCACATGCAGAATACTTGAGTTAAACTTGACGAGCCTAGCATGTACAAACATGGTCTCGGAACACTAGAGACCGATAGGTCGAACGTGAGTCATATAGTAGATATGATCAACATAGAGATGTTCACCATTGAAGACTACCCCATCCCACATGATGATCGGACATGGGTTAGTTGATTTGGATCATGTATCACTTAGACAACTTGAGGGATGTTGATTTAAGTGGGAGTTCATTAGTAATTTTATTATTGAACTAAAATTCATCATGAACTTAGTCTTAATAGTTTTTGCATATCTATGTTGTAGATCAATGGCCCGTGCTACCGTTCCCTTGAATTTTAATGTGTTCCTAGAGAAAGCTAAGTTGAAAGATGATGGTAAAAACTACACGGACTAGGTCCATAACTTGAGGATTATCCTCATTGCTGCACAGAAGAATTATGTTCTTGATGCACCGTTGGGTGACAGACCTGTTGTAGGAGCTAATGTAGATGTTATGAACGTCTGATAGGCTTGATCCGATGACTACTCAATAGTTCAGTGTGCCCTGCTTTACGGCTTAGAACTGAAAGTGCATTATATCGACTAGAGGGGGGGGGGGTGAATAGGCAATTTTTACAAATTCGTCACTGAGGAATTTCTAGGTGAAGAAATTCCTAAGCAACGACACACTAGCAGCGGAATAAGTACTCAGGTATAAACAAAATAGAGCAACAACATAGTTATAATGATGAAATGAAAACAAGCATAGAGTATAGATAGCGTGATAATAGGATAAGTAGGCTGAAGACTAAGTGACTGAAGAATTTGGAATGAGGAATTAAAGAAAATCTTTAGTCAAAGTCTTCAAACAGTAATGATTAGGTTTCTCAACACATGAATGAGGAAATGAAAGGGTTGAGGAAATAGAACCAGTTGGCTTGGTGAAGACAAAGATTTGGTAGACCAGTTCCAACTGTTGTGATAGTTGTACGTCTGATTGGAGCGGCTGAGTATTTAAACTCGAGGACACATAGTCCCCACCACATTCTCCTTGAGCTAAAGTCACACAGACCTCACCCAACACTCGTGGTAAGTCTTCAGGTGACTTCCAAACCTTCACAAACTTGGCCACTCGGCGATCCACAATTCCTCTTGGATGCTCAAACCATGACGCCTAACCATATGGAGGGTATACAGTCCTCAAAGGTAACAAGCGTCGGTTCCACACAGGAACAATCTCTTCAGCGATGCTCAATCACTTTGGGTTTGTAGGTGTTTGGGTTTGGGTTTTGGGTTTTCCTCACTTGATGATTTTTGCTCAAAGTCCTCGGAGGATGGGATGCTCTCAATGACAAGTGTTAGTTTATCTCGGAGCAGCCAACCAGCTAGTGGTTGAAGGGGGCGGCTATTTATAGCCTAGGGACCAGCCCGACATGATAAGACATAAATGCCCTTCAATGATATGACCGTTAGGTGGGTAGATATTTTAAACAGCTGGCGCATAGCACAACAACGGTCGGAAATATGAGGTTCAGATTCCTCAGGGCTATCATGTTCCTCACTTTGTAGGCAATCCGCACTGACGAATTCCCAACTCCTCAGTCAGAACAAATTCCTCAAAGACCAGAAGATCTTCATCTCTGTCATTGAAGAATTTGACTGAACTGATATGGGATTTCCAATGGCTTCACTCGAAAGGATTGGGTAGGTGCGCGATTTTGAGATGAGCATCACTTGGAAATCAGTTTCCTTAGTATTACCTCGACCCCCTTTAACAGTACATTGTTTCCTATGACTCAAGAAAGAGAAAATGAAACTACGAAAACAAAAGTCTTCACGCTTCATAATCCTCGCATGAATATCCAAGTCTTCAAGGTCACACCAATTTCTTCACTTTCAAAATCTTCAGGAGAACCAAAGTCTTCAGCTAAAGACATGCATTTTTAGGGGTCGACTTTCATCGTAAATATCAAACTCCTCATCGACTTATAGAGCCTGTGTACACTCACAAACATATTAGTCCCTTAACCTATAAGTCTTCAATACACCAAGATCACTAAGGGGCACTAGATGCACTTATAATCTCCCCCTTTTTGGTGATTGATGACGAATAGGTTAAGTTTGCAACGGGGATAAACATATCAATTGAAAGTGCTCAATATTGAGGGATTTGATTGCAAGATATAGAAGAACTCCCCCTGAAGATGTGCATATGTGAGGAATTTGCTTTCAAAAAGCAATGCACATTGAAGAATAGAATCATGGAGATCTCCCCCTATATCTTGTAATTCATACACGCATTTGACATATAGTATGAAGAATTTGAAATGCATGATGAAATATGGTGTCTGACGAAATTCAGCATGCGTGCATTAAGTACTTGAGCAATTAAGCATGCATAAAGTAGATCAAAAGTATCAGACCACCATAGGACTTAAGTTTACAACTCGATCAAACAATACTTTAGAAGAACGAGAGCTGTAACTTAGCAAAAAAACACCCATATATATAGACCCGCTTGAAGACTAGCTAAAATTTTTCCCCTTTGTCATCACATGACCAAAAGGGATGAAAAATGAGGACTAACGCCCCTGAAGAATATCATCATGATGTCGATGGAGGGGCGCCAACGTTGTTGGGGTCATCGGTTGTAGTAGGGCCTGCCGCAGTGTCGTCCAAATCTTCAGCTTCGTCCGTCTCGCGCGATGAAGAATATGAGCTAACGACCAGCTGAGGAACTTTGACCTTCTTGAATTTCTTCAAAGGTGGGTGAGACCAGTTGAAGTCCTGTTGGAAGTCCATCTCCTTGGGTTCATCAGTAGTGTAGATATGTGAAAGAATAACCCAGGTGCAGTCGAAGACTTGATGCAGATAATAGTTATTCTTCTTCACAAAGTTTTGAGTGACAATCATGTTCTGAAGAATTGCACCAAACCGATGCTTGACCCACTTGTGGTTTCTATCCACCTTCTGATGAAGACTTAGGAGCAGCTCACGATCAGTCATCACTCGTGGAGCAGTGGCCTGAGGATTTTGCTTTGAAGCATTTGTAGCAGTGTCATGAGTGGTAGAGTCATCATTTGTAGAGTAGGATGCTGCCTTTCGAAATTGTCCATCCAAAGGACGAGTGCCTTCATCAATAATTGCAGCCCTGCCCTTCTCATTAGCTGAGAAAATAGTCTGTTTGAGGACTTCAATAAGTGGCAAATAGCTGAGATGATTCTGAAAGTCAGCCTTGTAGTGAATTAAAGTCCTTGATCTGATGCATTTCATGATCCAGGGAGCGTAAGGCTTCAACTCAAAGGGAGACAAGCAGCATTGGCCAAAGTCCTGATGAAGAAATCATGATAGTTGATTGAAATACCATGCATGATGTTGAAAAGCAAGTTCTCCATGATGCTAACAACCTCTTCTTCTTCAGAGTTGTGGCCCTTAATTGGACTAAGGGTTTTGGCCAGAATGCGATAGACAGTCCTTGGCACATACAACAAATCCTTGACAAGGAAATTTGTCCTTGGAGCTTGGCCAGCCTTCAAAGCCTTCATCAGCACTTGCATCAGATGATTCTGCAGTTCAGGTTCTTCATAGAGCTTCAGTGCTCCTTCAGTGGGCGGACTGACCGGGACGACATGAAGCAATTCAGAGGCCGTAGCTTTGTGATGAGTATTTTCAGTCATCCAGTCTAGAACCCATGAATTCACATCATCAACATTTCCTGTCAAATGCAAAGTGGCATAGAACTGAAGTATTAGCTCTTCATTCCAGTCGCAGATGTCGATGCAGAAGTTGAGCAGACCAGCGTCATTAAGAACACAGAGGATTGGGGTAAAACACGGAAGGGACTCCATATCCACATAAGGAAGATGCTCATGGTCAAACACTTTATCCTTGTCGAACAGCAGCGAGGAATAGAAGTTCATCTAAGAAGTAGTCCAGAAGCGCTTGCGGCGAAGGCGAGCAAAGTCATATGGATAGAAATCTGAGAAGAAATGATGCTCAGCAAAGAAGTCATCAGCCTTGAACTTCTTCTTCTTGGAGTGAGGATTATGTGGCTTGGGCTGAAGATTTGTAGTGGAAGTCTTTACAGCTGCTTCAAGTGCACCCTCTGGAGCCTCAGGCTGAGGAATCTTAGGAGCAGTTTCTTCTGTTGTCTTCTTTTCCATTTCATCAGCACTAGTGGCTGGAACTTCTTCTGGGATGGAGTGAAGTGAAGCTTGACCTTGATCAGAACCCGAGTGAATTACTTCAGTGTCCACGGGGGACTAAGAATTTGCTATAGAGGAGTGAACATAGGAGAATTGGATGATGACTTTCCCAATAATCGTCATTCATCACTGGAGTTGTAGACCCGATGTCCACATCCTCTTTTGCAGCTTCAACTTTTTCAACACCGGTCTCTTCAGCAGTGAACTGAGGCAGTGGTGATGATACCTGTAGTGGTGAAGGTATAGCATCCACTTCATTTCATCATCCAACTGCTCTGACGAAGCAGCAGATGGATTTTCTTCATCAATGTCAACAATGATGACATATTCTTCACCAAAAGGAACAATTTCCTTTGATGGCATGACAGTCAGTGGAACAACATCAATTGGATTCTTGAAAGATCTTGTCAAAGTCTTCACTTTATTCGGAGCTGAAGACTCTGAGGTGTCTGATGCTTTCCTCTTCTTTGTTGTTGCCCTTTCGGCAGCCTTGGTTTTCTTCGCTTCTGATGCAGAAGGAAGGAGAGTGCTTTTCATCTGTGAAGACTTGGCAAGGGGAGCAGATGAAAGAGGCACAGTTTCTTCAGGCACAACTATTTCAGTTGCCCTGGTAGGTTCAGAGTCTTCAGGCGCAGCGCCAGATTCTTCGGCTGGCCTGGATTGATCTTTAGACGCAACATTGGTGGTTGCCCTGGCAGTTTCATCAGGAGCTAGAATAGCACCATCAGCCCTGGCACTCTCATTTTCTTCAGCATCCTGAGTTTCATCAGTGGTGCTAGCATGTTCTTCAGTGGGCCGAGCAGATGCTTCACCCTAAGGAATTTCTTGTTGCGCTCCAGCAGCAACATTGGGCTTTAGGCCTTTTGACATCTTGAGGAATCTGACTTTGGCTCCTAGCCAATCAGCTTTATACGCGTCAAATTCATCACTAAGAGCTTTGATTTTAGACTGAATAGTCACAAGTTCTTGAGTGGTCATTTTCAGGACATTTTTCTTCAGATAATGTTCCTTCTTGTATTGAGCTTTCTTCACTGGTCTGGCTCAAACTTCCACTTTTCTTCAGCAATGAAAGCAGTCAACATGTGACTTTGTCCTGGTGTGAGGTTCAGATCAGGAAGGGGTGTGTTGGGATCTTTATGCCAAAGATCAATGTAATCAAGGATCTTCTTTGGATCCAGCAAGAGCGGCACAACATTGCCTTTGTCACTAGCGGCCTGGTTTTGTCGGTCTTTGATGATTTCTGCCAAATCTTCATCATCAACTTCATCTTCAGATGATGGAACTTCAAAGGTTACCTGCTTCTTGTGAGGACTTGGTCTTGTGCCGTGTCCAGCAGTGACCTTTTTCTTCAGTATCTGAGGATGAGCTGAGGAACTTGCTGAAGCTCCTGAAGCAATTGAAAAACATGTAGTCCTTTGGCACGTGGCAAGATGCACTGGTGCTGAGGACTTTGCAGGTGTAGCTGAGGGCTTTGCTTGAGCTGGTGGCCCTGAGGCCTTTGAGGAGCTGGGCCGTGAGGGTATAGCAGAAGAAGATGGTTTCACATCTGATTTCTTCTTCATAGCCTTCTTGGGCTGACTAGCAGAGGCTTCAGCAGCAGAATCTTCGTTGAATTTCTTCACTTCCTCCTTTGCTACTTTAGCCAATTTCCTTTGGCGCTTGGCCTATTCCTTTGGAAATTCCTCACCTCTTCTGATGCTAGAGGGATCAGCTTCTTGGCCTGGTGCCAATGGAGGTCTTGCGCATGGAGGATTCACTGCAAATTTCTTCATGTACTTAGGAGTGACATAGCAGTATTCCCCCCACTCCCGTGCCCATCTGCGTTCAATCCGCTGAATGCGCACCTTGCGCTGATTTTTATTTTCCTTGCCATGAGTTGCCTCATCAGGACTGCAATATTCTGCATAGATATCTTTAGGGATTTCAAACACAATGTTAGTTTCAGGCCTCTTGCCTCCCTTCTGAGGACGCTTTTCTTCAACCATTTTCTTCAGCTAAGGATTTTGAACAAAAGATGTCTCTGAGGAAGTATGCAGTTTTTCTTCGAGGAATGCTGCAAATGAGTTAAGTTGATGAAAACCTAGAGATTCAGCAGCAGACATGTGTACCTGTGAACAGAGTATAGGTGCGAAGAATTTGAAGAGGTCATATGCGTTCTCAGAATTTGTTTTTAAAGGGAATCAAGTTTTGAGGAATTTGATTAGGGAAGTCTTGAGGAATATCACGAAGAATTCTTGTCTTAGGTTCCACAGTTGTATAGATTGGAAATCCACACAACTGAGGAATCTTGAAGAAAAGTACTCCCTCTATCCCAGAAAAGTTGTCATCAGCTTAGTTCAAATGTAATTTTGCAAAAAGCCCCTTATCCTTTTAAAACTGGTGCTAATCAACCCAGTCTGCTTCTTCCACCTCCCGTTGCAGCTGCAACGCACGCCTCAGCCACCGTCACCCGCGGGCACTGCGCGCCCCAGTCGCCGTAGGGCTTAGCCAGCGACGAAGGCCCACCTGTGCCGCTGCCCACCTGCACCGCGGCTGCCAATTTGCGCCGCCCCTGCTTACCTGCTCCACGGCTGGAGGGCGGCGGCGACACGGCTAACGGGCGGCGGCTCCACGGTTGACGAGCGGCTCCTCTTTGTTGTGTTGCTCATGTCCCCGGCCCCTTGCTCACACCCGCAGCGACCACCCACTCCGGTGCGGGAGTTGGGCAAGTTCCGGGCCGCCGCTGCTCCACCGCCGACCACGGAGGTGACCAACGCATCCATCTATCGGGCCCAGCACTGCCTCCCACCTGCGTAGCTCCCAGGACGAGTGCCGCCTCCCACCTCCGCTGCTGCCTCTGCTTCCCGCCTCCTCTCCTACCTCTGCTGGTACCACTCCATGTTTTCCTCCCGCCTCCTTTGCTGCCTCTGCAAAATTTATGTGAAATTACTCTCAAAGTGTATCATTGATGTGAAATTGAGCAGTGGAATAGGGATAGTTTGTTCAATTACTCCTCCTGTGAAATTGCGCAGTGGATCAAGAATAGTACTCTCAATGAAAGCACCAATGTCGGTGTCAAAACCGGCGGATCTCGGGTAGGGGGTCCCGATCTGTGCATCTTAGGCTGATGGTAACAGGAAGCAAGGGACACAATGTTTACCCAGGTTCGGGCCCTCTCGATGGAGGTAAAACCCTACTTCCTGCTTGATTGATATTGATGATATGAGTAGTACAAGAGTAGATATACCACGAGATCGTAGAGGCTAAACCCTAGAAGCTAGCCTATGATGATTATGATTGTAATTGTGATCGTCCTTCCAGGACCAACCTCTCCGGTTTATATAGACACCGGAGAGGGATAGGGTTTACATGGAGTCGGTTACAAGGAAGGAAATATAATATCCGGATTGCCAAGCTTGTCTTCCACGCAAAGGAGAGTCCCACCCGGACACGGGACGAAGTCTTGAGTCTTGTATCTTCACGCTCCAATAGTCCGGACGAAGCATATAGTCCGGCTGTCCAGATACCCCCTAACCCAGGACTCCCTCAGTAGCCCCTGAACCAGGCTTCAATGACGATGAGTCCGGCGCGCAGTCTTGTCTTCGGCATTGCAAGGCGGGTTCCATCTCCGAATACTCCAAAGTAATCATCGAACACTTGAACCGTGTCCGGATCTACAGAATGATCCTCACATACCACCGTAGAGAGAATGATATTTTACAGACGTAATCTGCTGACAACTTTTTTAAGCAGCACGACATGTCATCACGGTCAGGTTACTATTCGAACCGTTTTCCCACAACCAGCCATAGCGCATATTGTGAGGCGGTTTCCTTGATACGTCTTGTCAAAGCAGAGATCGTGTCCCCTTATCACGGGATTCTCATCAATACGGGTATGGGTAATCCAACCGCACCGCCAATCGCGGCAAGTGGGGAGCGAGCGGGTTCCACCAGGCAAGTGGGGAGGCGCAAAAAGCTTTTACCGTCTCTATAAAGAGATAAGGTCTCTTCCTCTTTACCCACGCCTTCCCCTTCCGCTAGCCCATTTCCCTCTGTTCGAGCCCTAGCGCCCAAGCATTCTTCTTTTCCATCGAAGAGAGGTTTTCCAAAGATGTCCAGATCCGGAGGAGGAGGTAAATGGATGGCCACTACCGTCCAGGAGAAGGATATCAAGAGGCTATGAGAGGCCGGGTACCTGGCCAAGAGGATCGACCACCGTCTCCCATCGGCGGGACAGGTCGTCCCTACTCTGGAGCCCCACGAGAGAGTCGTGTTTCTTCCCCATTTTGTCCGCGGGCTCGGGTTTCCCCTTCACCCATTTGTTCGCGAAGTCATGTATTACTATGGGATTGATTTTCATGATCTTTCCCCCAATTCTTTCCTTAACATCTCGATGTTCATCGTCGTGTGCGAGGCTTTTCTCCGGATTTCGCCCCACTTCGGTCTGTGGCTGAAGATTTTCAATGTGAAGCCCAAGGTGGTGATTGGCGAGCACGTCGAGTGTGGCGGTGCTATGGTGAGCAAGATGCCCAAGGTTGTTTGGCCGACGGGCGCCTTCAACGACTCCGTAAAGGAGTGGCAGCAGCAATGGTTCTATATCACCGAACCGCGCGGCATAAAGTGGGCTGCATCTCCCGAGTTCAGATCCGGAGCCCCACTGCAGCTCACGTCCTGGCCCAAGAAGGGCCTGAACTAGTCCTCGTCCGATGAGCTGTCACTGCTCCAGACGCGCGTCCAGAGTGTGGTCGACAAGGATGTCAAACTCGTCGATGTAGTCCAGGTGATGTTAGTTTGCCTGGTTCTCCCTTGCCAGTGCCGAGCCTGCAATTTATGGGAGTACGACCCAACCGAGCACCAGACCCTTCGGGAGCTCTATGATTCCTCCCACAAGGATATCTGGAAGGTGCTCTTTAAGTCCGGGAAATCATGGCCGGGACCGTGGGTTATCAATTATCCCATTCTGCAAGCCCGGTAAGTTATTGCTATGCTCTGTCCATTCATGCTCTAGTTGGCATGTCCTGAGGGAGACATTTTATCATTCTTTATCATGACCCCATAAAAAAGGTGGAGCAGATACATTGTCCGGCCCCGCTGCCGGAGGAACCAGCCGGACCTCTTCTGACGAAGATGCTGGTCCCAGCGCCTTACGAGGCGCCAAAGAAAGAGGCCTCCAAGAAGGTCAAAAAGACCCGGAGTGCCCTCCATCGTCGCGATGCTTCGGACGCAAAATCCGAAGACTCCAGTGACCCTCCTTCTTCCGAAGACGAAGAGGAGGAGGTAGAGGAGGATGAGCCTCACTCTGGAGGTGGGAAGAAAAGGACGGCTTCCTCGTCCCTGGAGGCCGGATCGCCCAAGAGGGGGAGAGGTTCCCACCCAGAGGCATCCACCACGGCTGCCGATAACAGCCCGGAGCGAGATCCCAGGGCCCAGCCCCTGGAGAAGTCGTAAGTATACGAAATCCGAACACGCATGTGCATCCAAGGTCATCTGGGTATAGTAGTTTTAACTGTCACCCTATTTTATACAACCCGGCTAGGTCTCGCGCCGGACAGTCCTCATCGGAGGATTCGCTGAGCTCAGATGCTTTGGCGAGCGAGACGCCTCCAGAGGCCCCTTCCCCAAAGCCCAGGCGCGACACTGAGGTGTCGTCTCAACGGGACCCGGACCAGGGGGGCATGTCTCTGGGGCCGGACACACGGGAGCGATGGCCCCCAGGCGTGTCGATGGTGGGGGCGATCTCGGGATCGGACCACAGCCGGACACGGTCCTGGAGACCTCTAAGGCTCCAGGATCGGGCGAACAGCCACCTTCGACTGTCGGAGGCTTGCCTACTCCGCCGGCAACCTCTGTCCAAGCAGAGCTGCCTGGCAGTCTATCGACGACGTTAAAGAGCGCGTCTATCACCGATGAACATCGGACCCTCATGGGTGCGGTGATTGAAAAGATTCAATCCACCGAGAGCGGGTTGAATGAGTCCTGCCTTGGCCTTATAAAGGCCTTTGAGGTATGTTTTCTAAGAAACCTTTGAGGAATTGTCATAATATGAGTAGTAGCCCCTAATACACTGTCCGGTGAAAGAGAGAGAGAGAGCCGGACAGGGGATCAAATCCTCTGCTTTTGCAGGAGCCTTTGCTAATGACGTATACCCCTTTGTGTGAAAACAGGCGTCTGCGGGGAAGATGGCCGCTCATAATGCGGAAGTGTCCGGACTGAAGCAGAGCCTGGATCGGGCCGAAGAGGAACTTGGCCGTGTGAAGAAGCAATTGGAGGACAAGCAAGGTATGTTGAAACATTGTCTTGAATTCAGCACGAATGAGTAATTGTGCCTGGTGAAAAATATTTGTATTGTATGCTCTAGGAGCGAGTGCCGAATATGAGGCACTGAAGAAGGTTGTGGCTCATGCCAATGAGAAGGCTGCCGCCGAACAGGCGCTCCGCGAGAAACATGAGGCCAGGGTCATCGCAGCCGAGCGAAAGCTCGAGGAGGCTGTGAAGAAAAGAGAGGGCTTGGAGCAGAGTCTAGTTGGGAAAGAATCCGAACTCACCCAAGCTCTCCAAGCCGCGGAGGATGCTCGGGAAGAAGCCCGAGGTGCTGTGCGGGACATTCAGGAGGCCCAGAAGGTTGCGGCTGGTAAGGCCTTTTGTATTCATGGCCATTTTTACATGATACTGGGAAGAACTCTAAGCGACAAGCTGAATTCTTGTTTTTCCAGGGGCGTTTGCGGGTCTGCCTCGCAGCATATCAGATGCCGCCCAATTCTACCGGACCGAGGAGAGGGATTTCTGGTCGCAGTATTTGGCGCCAAACTATCCGATAGCCTTTATCGATTAGCTGAAGCAGCTGGTCGAACTGCACCAGGCGGCCGAACTATCCATGAAGGACTTGGTTGTCCGGCTGTGGCCCGCGGAGCCAATTCCAAGTAGTTATTTCGGACTCGTGAAGCGGATTGTTGGCGCCTGCCCTCGGCTTGATGTTATTAAGCGATCGGTTTGTATAGAGGGTGCGCGCATGGCGTTTGCCCGTGCAAAGGTGCATTGGGGGAAGCTTGATGCGAAGAAGCTGATGATTGAGGGTCCACCAGAGGGTAAGGAGCACCGCAAGCCCGAGTTGTACTATGAAGGTGTACTGAAGGGAGCCTGCCTTGTGGCGGATAAGTGTACCAAAGACATTATATTTCCCTGAGGGCATTCATGCCGTTCTTTGTAATATGGGATAATGGCACTTTTTATTATTTATTGCCTGTTTTGTTTGAACATATGTTCTTCCTGTGCGGCTGTTTAGTGTATGTAAATACTGAGAGTTGGCCAGTTGTCGGCTTCTGCCCTCACGAAAAAAGTACGGGGGTGTTTGGGACATACCCGAACACTCTTTATCCCATGATTGGGTCCTTTTAAGGAGGTGTTCCTCACCACGAACCAGGCAGTCGGACTATAGGGCTTTACTACTCTCACTTAGCCACAGGAATTCGAGTATGGTCGGCGCAGCCCCTAGTGTTCGGGAGGCCGAACTAGGGGCTCTATGGGCGCCTGATCGGAAGACCGATCCGTCGCAATCTGCATTTATAATGGCGTTATGCGGAATAAATCTTTAAGGATTTTACAACCTCTCGAACAGCTGACCAGCTCTCGCTGTATCATGATAGTTAGTTTTCGGCTTTCTCTACTGAGGTGCTCGACCAGCAGAACCGGGACACAATCGCAGTAGTTCTCCCAAGGCTACCTTAGCCGATGGGGCGGAACGTAAAGTACCAAAACATGGGAGCCGGGCAAACCCAACCAATGACCCAAGACATTATTCGGAGCTGATGCATATAGTGCTATAAGTTCGGGGTGCCGAGCGACCGAGAAGGTGGTCGGACTTTATTGCCGTACTGTGAAGCCCCTGGCATAATCCGGCATAACACAAGGCGTGGGTGTCGTTTTCGACAAAGAGGCGTCGATGAGAGACGACAACCGATAAGTGTTATTTTAGTCTATGCATTGTAGTAGGATGATATCTCTATGCATATGAGTACGATTTATGATTATGAAAAGAGTTGTTTTTGGCGGAACCTGTCATGGCTGGACTGGAGGGGGCTGTGAGTGGATCTGAAGTGAATCCGGACTGCCTTCTTTGGGGGGGTGCACTTACGTGTTCCTGCCATTGTGTGTCCGGGCCGATTCCACGTCGCCCATCTTGTTTTGCGTCAAAGTTACTTTGTAAAGGCAAATACTTGAGGGCAGGTAAACGTCCTCTTGTGGTTGGTCCGAGGGTTCCTGATCGGAACCTGGTTAACCCAGCCGTTATGCCGTAAAGTAGCACGGACTCCTCAGTTGGTGTCCGGATAGTTGGTTGTCATATCAAAATTTCGATAGGTAGGCACGACTCGCTACTCCGGCAGCGGTATGATTTCCGCTCTAGGGGTGGGGTTAGGCCTAGACCATAGATGTGATTATATCACACGGGGCTGGCCTAATGGTTTACCACGTGGAATCTAGTCAACGTGGTTCGTCCCGTTGACATATGGTAAATTACCGTATGAGGGGAAGGTGCCGAAGAATTGTTCTTTGGCGTGGTATTTGTTTGGTGATCCGAAGACGACCGTTAGAGTGGTGGGCCAATAAAACTTGGCCTTTGCATCTGGCATCTTTTAGGAGATGTTATTTGTGGTTTCATACCCGTGGGGGCTTTATGCGAGATGGATCCCCCAGACTACTGGGTCTAGAGGTACTGCAATTAAATTGCCGTGGTTGATATTGTCCGGACGGTTGATGTGATCGGGGGAGATCGACCCTACTTTTATGATCCAGAGGATCTTTTGACTTCGCCGTTGTTGGACTCCTCCCCTCATTGTTTCCGTCACACGACCGACCGCTTTGTTTTGAGGATCCGGCATTCTCTATTGGTGTGCTTGGCCATCCTTCTAGGAGTACCATGAATTTCACATGGTTGATCGAGTATGTTGATCGGGCCGGATAGGCTTCAGCTGTTCTTTGTCCGCTGCCTGGACTGGAAGTTGCTGGATTTGGCACCAACTTCCCTGACTTGACGTTTATGACCATTGCACCGAGGCTTGAGGATGCCTCTTCGTGTATCCTTTGTATTGTCATGGACCGTTGTGGTGTGTTGACGTCGGGGTATGTGCCTTGGGTTCTCCTGCTTAGGTTGGGGTAGCCAATTATGCCGTGTGTGCCCTTTGTCAGGGCGGTCGAGTCTGTATTTTTCTATGGCCAGGACCTTGGTCCATCTGTCCACGAGCAAATCTTGGTCAGCTTTAAGCTGTTGTTGCTTCCTTTGCAGGCTCCTTGCCGTGGCCATGAGCCGTCGGTTGAAGCAAACTTGCTCCACTGGATCCTCAGGCACGCCGCATTCGGCATCACCAAGGCTTGCCTTGTCTTCGGAGTAGGGCATATAGTTGTTCCTCTCCAAGTATCCCACCATGGCTAGTCCGGCCTTCTTGAAGGCAGGCTGATCAGGGTTGTGTTCATCTTTGGCACCATCCGAATTGTTTTCGTCTCCTGTGCTGGTATTGTTGTGGCGGGGCTTGGAGCAGCGTTGACGATGCCCATGCTTTGCTTTTCTCCCTGAGGGGTTATCCTCCGTTGCCTCATCGCCTTTGTTTTCCTTCGGAGTGTCCACCAAATATATATCGTATGAGGAGGTGGCTGTCCACCGCCCCGTGAGCGGTGGTTCCTGTACTTCTCCCGCATCGTCGTCCATACCGTCGATGTCATCGGAGTCAAAGTCAAGCACGTCGGTTAGATCATCGACCGTGGCAATGAAGTGGGTGGTGGGTGGGCAATGAATTCCTCCGTCGCCCCCTTCCCACTCGAGCCGGACATAGTTCGGCCGCGAGCCTCCTGACAAAGAGAGAGACTTTAACGAGTTCAACATGTCGCCAAAGGGCGAGTGCTGGAAGATATCCGTAGCGGTAAACTCCATTACCTGAGCCCAACCAGGCTCGGCGGGCTCGGGAGCCCAACCAGGTGTAACGAGAATAATCATCAACAATAACAAATCCATATAATGATGCAGAATTAGTGAACGTGGCATAGTGAGTAGGGCCAAAGAGATCCATGTGAAGTAATTCAAAGGGACGAGAAGTGGTCATGATAGTCCTCGCGGGATGCTTGGCTCTGGTGATCTTTCCAGCCTCACAAGCCCCACAAAGATGATCTTTGAGGAATTTGACACCCTCCATGCCAATGACATGCTTCTTCTTCGCAAGTGTATGCAAGTTCCTCATCCCAGCATGGCCAAGTCGTCGATGCCATAACCAGCCTTCTGAAGCTTTTGCAAGTAGACACGTGGCAGGCTGTGGTTCTGCAGAGAAATCAACAATATACAAGTCTCCTCTCCTAAAGCCTTCGAAGACTTTGGAATTCTCAGATTCCATTAGCACAATGCAACAATATTTGCCAAAGACAACAACCGTATCAAGATCACAAAGGATTGAGACAGACATGAGGTTGAATCCTAATGACTCGATAAGCATGGCCTTGTCCATGTGTCTATCCTTTGAGATTGCAACCCTACCTAGACCCAATACCTTGCTTTTGCCTTTGTCAGCGTAGGTGATATGCTTCAGATGAGATGGAGATAAAGTAGTGTCCATCAATAAGTTCCTATCACCGGTCATGTGATTTGTACATCCACTTTCGAGGACCCACTTAGTATCTTTGGGTTGTTCATCCTTCAAATGAATTAGTGCAACTTACGAACCCATATACTTCATCAGTGAAGAATATGTTATCAATTTCATCAACAGTAATAGATATAGCAATTATGAGGATGTGAGAACTGAGTAATTCATTTCTTCATGATTAGCTTGCATCCATTCAAGCACATTCAGGTCTCCAGCAAATTCTTCAGACGACTAAGTTCGACTGGAGACCTGACCCTGCATAAGAGATTAGTTCTTTTTATTCACCGCCCACATCTGGAGGGGTGGTATCGGGGGGATGAACCCCAGGCATGCAATGGAACCCGGATCCTTTTCAAAAATAATAGGGCCAGCATCGCCCCTCAAGCCAGCTCGTGCTTGGCCGGGTCGCCCGACCCGGCCAAGCCCTTCGACCTGGCCGAACTCTCCAACCTGGCCAAGCTCCTCGATTCGGCCTCAACAACCAGCTCAAGGCGGCCGAACCCGGCACACCAAGACTTCCCCAACAAGCTAGCTCCGCCCTTGGCGTGTTCCTAGATCCAACCACGGGTCAACTCCCGTCCCATCCAGGCCGTACGATGGGACGAGTCTCCATCTACCGATAACCGAGGCAATAGCGCTCCGCCCATTCCTCTGGTCAGCCGGAGCGTGGCAACAATGCCCCTCACCTACCCGCTGACCAGGGCCGGCATGGCAACAATGCCCCATCGTCACCGCTGACGACAGCAAGCGGCGACCTGACGGAGCGCCACTCTACCCGACTAAACCCGGCCACTCCCTGACCATCGACAAGACGGCGCACAGTGCCCCTAAGCAAGCGGGGCCCACACCTAGGAGAACTCGGAGAGCCCTGGCACCCGGCGGGTCCCAGCTTCGAGTTTCCAGACGCTGACAACCCGGCCCTATGACCCTGTAACATTACCATTGTACCCCTAGCGGGTTGGCCTATAAAACACCCCAGGAGCCCTCATGCATACGGGCAAGCACGCAGAGAAGTAGACAACCGAATAGTAGAACACACAAACACACATAGGGAGAGGGAGCAGCCTAAGGTCTGGCCAACCTTCCTTCTTCCTCCGAACAGCTCTAGGAGCAACTCTGTACTGTTGCATATAAACTACACTCGGCAGGACTAGGGGTATTATCTCTCCGGAGAGCCCCGAACATGGGTATGTATTGCGTCCCGCGCTCACTCATGCTGACCTCGCCTCTGGAGCCCACCAGTGCCCTCGAGCCTCATCCTCTCTTTATCCATCCCATGGCATCTGCCGTGTGCCCACCACGATAGTTGGCGCCCACCGCGGGGAAGCTCGAGGTCCTGGCCGGGAGCATGCTTCAGACGGGGCTACTCTCCGACTCCGATGAGCCCGCCACGCTGGCGGACGATGTCATCGACGTGCTCGCCGGCTCCTTCGCCGCACTGCGCATCTCCGATGCTCCCGCGGCCGACGAGTACCCCAGCGAGGTACTTGACTTTTCTGATTCCCCTCCCTCCCTCGGCAGCAGCGCTCCTGCCGGGGCAATGGACGTCCACGTGGAGGTCTTCGTCACCGGCACCGACGCCTCTTCCTCATCGAGTGCGACGAGGAAGGCCGCTGAAGCCAAAACCGCAGCAGGTTGGGCCGCCTCCCCCAACCTGTTGTGTGCCACGATGCAGAGCCTCCGCGTCGCCATCGGCACCGACATCGGCGCCTCCAACATCGCTGAGGCCCGAGCTCGGCTCGAGGAGGACCGCCAGCACCTGCTGGACTTGACCGAGACGCTCGCTGCCACGCAACGTTGCCTGGACTCCGCTCAGATGGAGGGCAACGCCGCCTACGGCTTCACACCTGCTGCAGCCGAGCCAAGCCGGGTCGCCGATGTGCGAGCCCGGGGCGGCATGATCAGCCGCGCCCTCGGCGCCATCCCTCCCGTCTACGAGACTCCCGTGAAGAACATGCGCGCTACCCAAGCGGCCGCTGTCAGCATGGATTAGCGCGCGGGCGAGGAGCTGAGGGATCGTCTGAAGCGGGTGAATGACTTCCTCGACATGGCCAATGCACAGTAAGACCGCCTCAACCAATTCGCCAAGCCAGCGGGATCTGGCTCCGCCCACGCCGGCGAACCCGGCGATCATCAGCACATGACGTCCTCACCACCTGGCGAGGCGCACTCTGGCCGCACCATGACCTGGCGCGACCCTGCCCCGACAACCACCGGCGGCTTAGGCGGTGAGCCGGCCCCGAGAAAACCAGCGTGTACCCGATCAACCCAGCTGACATTTGGCTCCTACCGACCCGGCCCCCCGTGGCCCGGTCGCCAGCCGACTCGACGCACGCGCCATCGACGACACCGATGCTCGCCACCGCCTCGACCGGCTCACTTTATCCCTGGAGGTGGAGGAGAGCGGCGCCGTCGGGCTGGCGTGTTTCCATCCGCGCATCCGGGATGAACCCTTTCCCAAAGGGTTCATGCTCCCCCGCGTCACCCCCAACTACAACAGAACCGTGAAGCCGGAGGACTGGCTCACCGCCTACACTACCGCCATCAGCATCGCAGGCAGCAACCACCGACTCACCATGTGCTACGCACCGCTCATGCTCCAAGGGTCGGCCCGCACCTGGTTGAACAGTCTGCTGGTGGGTAGCATCAACACATGGGTCGATTTCGAGCAGGCTTTAATCCGCAACTTCATGGGGACCTACCGGCGACCCGGCCGCCCTAGCCAGCTCGACATGTGCGTGCAGGGGCCAGCGGAAACCAGTCACGAGTACCTCGCATGCTGGACCGAGCTCCGGAATAGCTGTGAGGGCGTCCATGAAGTCCAAGCAATCCAGTATTTCGTTAGCAGGTGCCGGGATGGCACCCTCCTCAAGCACAAGCTCATACACTCCGAGCCGGCCAACATCACCGCGCTCATGATAACGGCGGACAAGTACGCCAACACCGACTCTGCCATGAAGATCCAGGTGGCGCTGGATGAAGCTGGCAAAGCAAAGCCGGTTCCCCCTCAGAAGCTAGCCGACGATGGCTGCCAGCAGAACAAGCTTCAAGGAAATGCTCGACACCCCCTGCAAGAACCACAGCGGCGCAAGGCCATTGTCGGTGTCAAAACCGGTGGATCTCGGGTAGGGGGTCCCGAACTGTGCATCTAAGGCTGATGGTAACAGGAGGCGGGGCACAAGATGTTTACCCAGGTTCGGGCCCTCTCTATGGAGGTAATACCCGACTTCCTGCTTGATTGATCTTGATGATATGAGTATTACAAGAGTTGATCTACCACGAGATCGTAGAGGCTAAACCCTAGAAGCTAGCCTATGATTATGATTGTTGTTGTCCTACGGACTAAACTCTGCGGTTTATATAGACACCGGAGGGGGCTAGGGTTACACATAGTCAGTTACAGAAGGGAATCTACATACCCGAATTGCCAAGCTTGCCTTCCACGCAAAGGAGAGTCCCACCCGGACACAGGATGAAGTCTTCTATCTTGTATCTTCATAGTCCAACAGTCCGGCATAAGCATATAGTCCGGCTATCCGAGGACCCCCTAATCCAGGACTCCCTCAGTAGCCCCTGAACCAGGCTTCAATGACGATGAGTCCGGCGCGCAGATTGTCTTCGGCATTGCAAGGCGGGTTCCTTCTCCAAATACTCCAAAGTAGATCTTGAACAAAAGAATCGTGTCCGACTCTGCAAAACAAATTCCACATACCACCGTAGAGAGTAAAATATTCCACGAGTCTAATCTGCTGACAACTGTTCCATAGCGTGACGTCACGTCGTGGCCTGGTCATTATTCGAACCATTTTCTCAACCTGCTACTACACATCTTGCGAGGCGGTTTTATTGGCACATGTTGTCAAAGCAGAGATCGTGTCCCCTTATCACGGGATTCTCATTAATACAGGCGTGGGTAACCCAACCGCGCCATTAGCACGGCGCTTCAGGAATAAGCAAGTTTAAAGGGCAAGTGGGGAGGCGCATGATTCCTGCTACCTTTGTAAAGAGACAAGGATTCCCCCTTTTCACCCACGCCTTCTTCTTCTCCCGCCTACTCTCTTTTGCTTGAGCTCCAGCGCCCAAGCATTCGCCTTCCCCGCCCACAAAGGCATTCCGAAAATGTTCGGATCTAGAGCTGGAGGCAAGTGGATGGCCTCTACTGTCCAGGAGAAGGATATTAAGAAACTTCGGGAGGCCGGGTATCTGGCCAAGAAAACCAGCCACCGTCTTCCAATGGCGGGACAGATCGTCCCTACTCCGGAACCCCACGAGAGGGATGTATTCCTCCCTCACTTTGTCCGTGGGCTAGGGTTTCCCCTCCACCTATTCGTTCACGGCCTTATGTATTACTATGGGATCGATTTTCATGATCTATCCCCCAATTCCTTCCTCAACATCTCGACATTCATCGTCGTGTGCGAGGCCTTCCTCTGCATCTCTCGACACTTCGGATTATGGCTGAAGATTTTCAATGTGAAGCCCAATGTGGTGAACGGCGAGCACGCCGAGTGCGGAGGAGCCATGGTGAGCAAGATGCCCAACGTCACCTGGCCATCAGGTACCTTCAATGATTCCGTCAAAGGATGGCAACAACAGTGGTTCTATGTCACTGAGCCACGCGACACAAAATGGGCCCCGGCTCCCGAATTCCGATCCGAAGCTCCATTGCGGCTTACGTCCTGGCCCAAGAAGGGCCTGAACTGGTCTTCACCAGACGAGCTGGCGGTGCTCCAGGCGCGTATCAAGGGTATGGAAGACAAGAACATCAAACTTGTCGATGTAGTCCTGGTGATGTTAGTTTGCCGGACTCTCCCTTGTCAACGCAGGGCTTGCAATTTATGGGAATTTGACCCGGCCAAGCACCAGACCCTACTAGGGTTCTTCGACTCATCGCACGAAGACATCTGGAAGGTGCTCTTTAAGTCCGGAAAATCATGGCGGGACTCAGCCGAGGACCGCGGGTACCAATTTTCCCGACCCGCAAGTTCGGTAAGTATTCGTATGTTGGCAAGTATATGCTTTATCTGCATACTCCAAGGGAAACGCTTAATGTATTTTGCAACAACTCTCCTAGGGCTGGACGAAGAAGGCAGAGCGGATCTACTGCCCGGCCCTGCTACCAAAAGAACAAGCCGACCCGCTTCTGACGAAGATGCTGGTCCCGGCGCCTTACAAGGCACCGAAGAAGAAAGCCAAGAAAGAGGCCAAAGAGACCAGGGGAGGCCTTCATCGCCAGGGTACTTCGGACATAGTGTCCGAAGACCCCGAGGCCCGCTCTTCCTCCAAAGAGGATGAGGAAGAGGAGGACGACCTCCACACACTTGGAGGCCGAATCGCCTAAGAAGGGAAAAACACCCTTTCCAGATGAATCCACCACCGCCACCGACAGCAGCCCAGAGTAGGATCCCAGGGTCCAGCCCCTGGTTGAATTATGAGTATATAAAACCCGGACACGTTTGTATATCCAGACTCACTATCGTATAGCGTTAACGCATTGAGTCGCGCCTTTTTTGCAGTCCGGCCAGGTCCCGCGCCGAGCAATCCTCATTAGAGGATTTACTGGGCCCGGACGCTATGGACAGCGGGACTCCCCCGACGGCCTCCTCCCTCAAACACATGGACGACACCGAGGTATCGTCCCAAAGGGACCCAGGACAAGAGGAGCTAGGGGACCGTCAAGGCGGCACCAGAGGGTCAAACCTCGGCGGCCGGACACATGGGGGAAAAGGCCCCCATGGACACCGACGGCGGGGGCTATCTTAAATTTGGCCCCCAGCCGGACACAGTCCCGGAGACCAACACGGCTCCGGAATCAGGCGGGCAACCTCCCTCGATAGAAGGGGGTGCGCCTATTCCACCGGCAACCTCTGCCCAACCAGAGGTGCCGGATACCTTATCGGCAGCACTGAAGAATGCTTCCATCGTTGAAGAACACCGTGCCCTTATGGGGGCGGTGATTGAGAAGATTCAGTCTTCCGAAACCGGGCTGACTGAAGCCTGCATCAGCCTTATAACGGGCTTTGAGGTATGTTGTGAGGTTTTAAAGAGTGTCATAGTTTAGATAGTAGCCCCTGATACACTGTTCGGTGTTCGGAAGGAAAAGCCGGATAAAGGATCAAATATATGTTCGCAGGAGACTTACCTTGTAGTACCTATCCCTCTCTTTTTTCTAAGCAGGCATCTGTAGTGACTACCACCTCTCATAATGCGGAAGTCTCTGGACTGAAGCAGAGTCTGGAGCGGGCCGAAGAAGAGCTGGGCCAAGTGAAGAAGCAGTTGAAGGATAACCAAGGTATGCAAAAAACCTTGTTTGCATTCCGTACGAATGAATAATTGAGTATGCCAATTTTTTTCATGATGTGCTCTAGGAGCGAAGGCCGAAGTCGAGGCTCTTAGGAAGGCAGTGGCCGAGGCCGAGAAGAAGGCGGCCGAAGAGGAGGCCTTTTGTGAAAAGCACGAGGTCAGGGTTATTGAAGTTCAGCAAGAGCTCCAAGAGGCCGTGAAGAAGTGTGAGACCTTGGAGCAGAGTTTAACAGAGAAAGAATCCGAACTCACCAAGGCTCGTCAAGCCGCACACGATGCAAGGGGCGAAGCCCAGGGCGCCCTTCAGGAAATCCAGGAGGATAGAAAGATCTCTGCGGGTAAGGCTTTTTCTACGCAAAGCAAATATTTGAAGGAAGAAATTCATGTTACTAATCCGAATTCGGATTTCTCAAGGGGTGTTTGCGAAACTGCCGCGCAGCGTATCTGATGCCACACAATTCTACCAAGCCGTAGAAAGGAGCTCTACGGAGAAGCTGTTCTGGTCGCAATATCTGGCGCCAGAGCATCCGGTGCCCTTTGTCGATCAACTGAAACAGCTGATCGAGCTGTATAGGGCGGCCGAACTAGCCATGAAGGATTTGATTATCCGGCTATGGCCCGCCGAGGCGATTCCCAGTAGCTACTTCGGGCTCGTGAAACGGCTTGTAAGTGCCTGCCCTCGACTTGAAGTCATCAAGCGGGGTCTGTATGGAAGGTGCGCGAATGGCCTTCGCCCGCGCCAAGGTGCACTGGGAGAAGATGGATGCCATAAAGCTAATGACAGAAGGACCTCCTGCGGGGAAGGAGCACCGCAAGCCCGAGTTATATTATGATAGTGTCCTGAAAGGATCCCGCCTTGTAGCGGAGCAATGTGCCAAGGATATTATATTCCCATGAATACATTCATGTTATCCTTTGTAATGTTGAACAAGGTCGTTTATATAATATAATGCCTATTATTTGGAAAAAAATTACCTCCTGTGCGGCCGTTTTATATATTAATCCTGAGGGTTGGCTAGTCGTCGGCTTCTGCCCCCACGTAGGAAGTACGGGGGTGTTCGGGATAAACCTGAACACTCTTTACCCCAATTTTGGGTCCTTGAAGGACGTGTTCAGCGCAACGAACCAGACAATCGGACTATAAGGCTTTATCACCCTCACTTAGCCATAGGAGTTTGACAAAAGAAAGGTAGGCGTAGCCCCTGGTGTTCGGAAGACTGCACTAGGGGCTCTATAAGCACCTGATCGGGGGAAAAAACCGATCTGTCGCACGCTGCATTAGTTATCGCATAATGCAGAAGAAATCCTTAAAAGATTTTGTAACCTCTCGAACAGCTGACCAGCTCTCGCCGCATCATGACAGTCAGTTTTCAGCTTTCTCTACTGAGGTGCTCGTCCGGAAGAACCGGGACACAATCGCAATAGTTCTCCCTTTACTGCCCTAGTCGATATAGCGGAACGTAGGGTAGCAAGCACAGGAGCCGGGCATCCCAACTATTGACCCAAGACATGATTCGGAGCCGATGCATATAATGCTATAAGTTCGGGCTGCCGAACGACCGTGAGGGTGTTCGGACTTTGTTGCCGTATTATGGGTACAACGAAGCCCCTAGCGTATTAAGGCATACCATAGTGTATGGCTGCTACTTGACAAAAAATATCAATAAGGAAGAACAACAAGTAAGCATCATATAAAGCCGCATGTTGTAATTGAATAATACGTCGAGGCATACGAATACAAGTAGTGCGATAAAAAGAAATATGACTTCGGAACCTGCTGAGACCAGGGGGGCTATGTGCGGATCCGGAGAATAATCGGATGATCATCAAGGGGAATATCCAAGGATTCCCTTACATGTTCGAGCTGTTTACCTCCTTGGTATGTCCGTCCCTTCGCCAGGTTGCTAGTGATGGCCTAGAGAAAAGTGGACCTGAAAAGAAAATGCAAGAAATGTTTGTGTGCCACGGAGCGGTTAAGTCGCATTGTGGGGCATAACCTAACTTTGCCTCCGCCTATCACCGAAGTGGTTAATTGAGCTCTTGACGAGCTAGGCTATTCTGCCGCGGAGTAGTTCGGACTCTTTTGACGGTGTCTGGGAGCCTGGCCGTCGAATGAATGTTCGATTGAAAAAGGCAGCTCCGCGCTTCTACTGCTAAGGCGGCGGTTTGCTCTTCGGTACAGAGGGAGCATTCAACCTTGCCATTAACTGTTATGACGCCATGTGGACTGGGCATCTTGAGCTTAAGATAACCGTAGTGTGGCACCGCGTTGAATCGAACAAACGCGGTTCGTCCGAGCAGTGCGTGATAGCTGCCGTGAAAAGGGATGATATCAAAGATTAACTCTTCGTTGCGGGAATTATCCGGAGGTCCGAAGACTACTTCCAGAGTGATGGAGCCTGTACAGCGGGCCTCAACACCTGGTATGACACCTTTAAAGGTGGTTTTAGTGGGTTTGATTTTGAAGGATTGATACCCATCTTGTGCACTATGTCCTGATAAAGCAGGTTCAGGTTGCTGCCTCCGTCCATAAGGACTCGCGTGAGGCGGAATCCGTCAATTATTCGGTCAAGGACCAGTGCGGCTGAACCGCCCTGACGGATATTGGTCGGACGATCCTTGCGCTCAAAGGTGTTCGAGCCGGACGACCATGGGTTGTATTTTGGGGCGACTAGCTCCATTCCTTAGACGTCCCTAAGTGCGCGCCTCCGCTCACGTTTGGGAATATTGGTGGCGTGTATCATATTCACCGTTTTAATGTGCGGGGGAAACTTCTTTTGCCCTCCTGTGTTCGGTGGCCAGGGCTCCTCGTCATCGTCATCGCTTTGCGACCCCTTCTCCTTGCTTTCGGCACTTGACTTGCCGGCCTATTTGAAGACCCAACATTCTCTGTTGGTATGATTGGCTGGTGTTCCTGGGGTGCCGTGAATTTGACATGGACGGTCGAGTATACGGTCAAGACTGGATGTGCCCAGACTGTTTCTTTTGAGTTGTTTCTTCCTTTGACCGGTATTAGAGCCGCTGAATACGGCATTGACGGCCGTGTCTTCGGCGTTGTCGCCATTATTTTGACGCTTGTGTTTGCTGTGTTGGGTCTTGTCATTGTCATCTCTGGATGCACAAGTTCCAGGCTTGCTTGAGGCGCTATTACTACGAGCCAACCAACTATCCTCGCCCACACAAAAGCGGGTCATAAGTGTCATAAGGGCTGCCATGGACTTTGGCTTTTCTTGGCTGAGGTGTCGGGCGAGCCACTCGTCACGGATGTTATGCTTAAAGGCCGCTAGGGCTTCGGCATCCAGACAGTCGACGATTTGGTTATTTTTAGTTAAGAACCGAGTCCAAAATTTCCTGGCTGACTCTCCGGGCTGTTGGGTTATGTGACTTAAGTCATCAGCGTTCGATGGTCGCACATAAGTGCCCTGATAGTTGCCAAGGAATGCGTCTTCCAGGTTCTCCCAACTGCCAATGGAGTTTTTCGGCAGACTATTCAGCCAGTGTCGAGTTGGTCCCTTGAGTTTTAGTGGGAGATATTTGATGGCATGGAGATCATCGACGCGGGCCATGTGAATGTGGAGAAGGAAATCTTCAATCCATACCGCGAGATCTGTTGTCCCATCATAAGGTTCAATGTTTACGGGTTTAAACCCTTCTGGGAATTCATGCTCCATTACTTCGTCAGTGAAGCATAGGGGGTGTGCGGCGCCTCTATGCCGGGCTACATCGTGACGCAGTTTGGATGAATCTGATCTGCTGTATTTGGCCAGGACGGATTTTTATTTAGTATATCCGACGTGGCGGTAATCGTCACGTGTCAGGGCGCGCTCCCGCGATCCGTAGATCGATCTTGGCTATCCTACTTCGTTTTCCAATTCATCTCGGAGGTCATGCGTGTAGCCCCGGGCCTTCGTGTTTCTATTTGTTTGACGACGGGGTGCAGGCTGGTGTTCGGACTAATACGCCGCTTTGTCTCGGCCATGAGGTGGTCGGTCAGCCGCATCCTGTGCTGGTAGTATAGGCTCTAGTGCCTCGTCCTCGAATTGAGGTAACAACCTGCGCCTCGGGTAACTTTTGGTTGGGCGCTCGAGTCCGTATTCCTCGGCCGCCAGGACCTCAGTCCATCTATCAGTGAGCAGATCTTGATCAGCTTGAAGTTGCTGTTGTTTTTTCTTCATGCTCTTTGCAGTGGCTATAAGCCGGCCCTTGAAGCGCTCTTGCTCGACGGGATCCTCAGGCACGGTAAATTCTTTGTCACCGAGGCTCACCTCGTCCTCAAAGAGGGGCATGTAATTGTCATCCTCCGAGTATTCATTCATGGCCTGTTCATTGGGGCTAGCTTGCCCGTCCTCCCGTCCGGCCTTATCGAAGCTTGGCTGGGCGGGATTGTTTTCGTCTTCGGCAAATCCGGAGTGCTATTGTCTCTTTTGTCGGTATCGCTGTTTCTACCCTGGCATGGTTTAGAGCGGCGCCGCTGACGTTGGTGCTTCGGCTGTTTCTTAGGAGGATTATCCTCTGTTGCATCCTTTTGATCCTCGCCATTGTTTTCTTTGGGTGTGTCCACCATATATATGTCATATGATGAGGTGGATGTCCAGCGCCCTGTAGGCGGTGGTTCCTGTTCTTCTCCGGCATCGTCGTCCATACCACCGATGTCTTTGGAGTCGAAATCAAGCATGTTGGTTAAGTCATCGACAGTGGCTATTAAGTGGGTGGTGGGTGGGTAACAAATTCCTTCATCGCCCGCCTCCCACTCAAGCCGGACATAGTTCGGCCAAGAGTCTCTTGGCAAGGAGAGAGATTTTAACGAGTTTAGCATGTCGCCCAAGGGTGAGTGCTGAAAGATGTCCGTGGAGCTGAACTCAAAGATCAGTGCCCAGTTAGATACGGTGGGCGCAGATACGCGTTGTTCAAAGCCTATGGTTGGAGATGAGTCCGAGGGTCTAACGACACAGACCTCATTGGAAGTGAAATCTGTGTTCGGTTTTATCGCCGTTGAGTGTGCGGCTTCCGTGGCGGGGTCCATCCTCCTGTCCTCGGATGGCATGAAATGCAGTGGATCTAAAGCCAGGGCAGCTTCAGGTGCGATCTCCTGAACACCGTCCGATGGTAGATCTAGGTCATGCTCATCGAGGCTGTAGGGTGCACCTGTCATGGGCTCGAATCCGTCGAAGATCAAGTCTCCGCGGATGTCGGCAGTGTAGTTCCGGCTTCCAAACCTGAACTGATGGCCAGGGGCATAGCTATCGATCTGCTCCAAATGGCCAAGCGAGTTGGTCCCGCAGTGCGAAGCTGTCGAATACGAAGATCTGTCCGGGGAGGAAAACCTCACCCTGGACCGCGTCGTTGTAGATGATTGAAGGAGCAATCAAGCCTTATGGTGACGACACAGTGGAACTCTCAATGAAAGCACCAATGTCGGTGTCAAAACCGGCGGATCTCGGGTAGGGGGTCCCGAACTGTGCGTCTAAGGCTGATGTTAACAGGAGGCGGGGACAAGATGTTTACCTAGGTTCGGGCCCTCTCAATGGAGGTAATACCCTACTTCCTGCTTGATTGATCTTGATGATATGAGTATTACAAGAGTTGATCTACCACTCGATCGTAGAGGCTAAACCCTAGAAGCTAGCCTATGATTATGATTGTTATTGTCCTACAGACTAAACCCTCCGGTTTATATAGAAACCGGAGGGGGCTAGGGTTACACAGAGTCTGTTACAGAGAAGGGAATCTACATATCCGAATCGCCAACCTTGCCTTCCACGCAAAGGAGAGTCCCACCTGGACACGGGACAAAGTCTTCAATCTTGTATCTTCATAATCCAACAGTCCGGCATAAGCATATACTCCGGCTATCCGAGGACCCCATAATCCAGGACTCCCTCAGCCGTCCACGCACAAGCTTCGGCAGTGCGCCATCACCAAGCGCATAATGAGGGTGACGTCCCGCCTCCTCCGGCCCCGGCTCCGGGAGAGGGTCAGCCGCCTCCGCCCCCAGCTGGCGGTGCGATGCGCGACGACGTCTACCCGAACCAGAACGCGGCCTACGTCATCTTCACCAGCCTCAGCAGCGACAAGTGCAGCGAGTGTCTCCTTCTGCAGGAGGTGAACACCTCCGTCCCAACCAAGCCGGAGTACATGCACTGGTCGGACTTCCCGGTCTCGTGGACCCAGGAAGACCACCCGGTTGTCATGCCGAACTTGGGTGGCTACACCCTCATCCTCAACCCCACCATCGTCGCACCGCGGCGCACATGCAAGTTCTCCGAAGTCCTCATCAATGGTGGCAGCAGCATCAACATCCTCTACCGCGACACCATGACCAAGCTCGGCCTTGAGGCCAAAGACCTGGAGCCGACCCGGACGATCTTCCACGGCATCGTTTCCGGCCTCTCCTGCTCTCTGATTGGCCGGGGCCGGCTCGACTTCCTGTTCGGTGACAACAACCACTTCCGACGCGAGCCGATCTGGTTTGAGGTGGTGGACCTGTCCAGCGCATACATTGCACTGCTGGGCCGACCCGTGCTCGCCAAATTCATGGCGGTCCCCCACTACGCTTACTTGAAGATGAAGCTGCCGGGTCCGAAGGGCCTCATCACCATCCCGGCGACTATCGCAAGTCCCTGGAGTGCGCCCGAGACGGCACCAAGCTGGGCGAGTCGCTGGTCATAGCTGAGGAGCGGCACCAGGTCAACCGGATCGTCGCCCTGGCCAACGAGACATCAGCCGCACTGATCCCGGCCGAGGAGCCGGCTGATGAGGCCACCTTCAAGCCCTCCAAGGAGACCAAGAAAGTGAAGCTGAACCCGGAAGACCCCAACTGCAGCAAGTACGTTGTCGTAGGCGCCCGCCTGGACAGCAAATAGGAAGGCAAGCTCGTCGACTTCCTCCGTGAGAATCGGGATACTTTCGCATGGACCCCAAAGGACATGCCGCGTATCCTGAGGAAGTACGTTGAGCACAAAATCCACGTCCGCAAGGACGCCAAGCCTGTCCGCCAACCCCTATGATGTTTCTCCAAAGTGAAGAGAAGAACCATCGATGAAGAGGTCGCCAAGCTTTTCTCAGCCGGCTTCATCATGGAAGTCTTCCATCCCGAGTGGCTGGCCAACCCAGTCCTCATCCTGAAGAATAACAACACCTGGCGCATGTGCATCGACAATACCTGCCTGAACAAGGCATGTCCCAAGGATCTGTTCGCTCTCCCGTGGATTGACCAAGTCATCAACTCGACCGCCGGGTGCGAGCTCCTGTCCTTCCTGGATGCATACTCCGGCTATCACCAGATAAAGCTAGATCCGACCGACACCCTGAAGAAGTCCTTCATCACGCCCTTCGAGGCGTATTGCTACATCACCATGTCGTTCGGCCTGAAGAAAGCCGGTGCCACCTTCTAGCGCTGCATGCAGAAATGCTTGCTGCCGCAGCTCGGCCGCAACAACCACGTTTACATGGACGACATCGTGGTGAAGACCAAGTAGCACCTCACGCTCCTCGACAACCTGAAGGAAATGTTCTCCAACCTGCGCGAATACAAAGTCAAGCTCAACCCAAAGAAGTGCGTTTTTGGTGTCCTGGCCAGAAAGCTACTCGGCTTCCTCGCCTCGGAGCGCGGCATTGAGGTGAACCCAAAGAAGATCAAGTTCATCGAGCGCATGCGCTAGCCGGCTCAGCTACGCGATGTCTAGAAGTTCACCGGCTGCTTGGCCTCGGTCAACCAGTTTCTCAGCCGGCTGGGCGAGAGGGCCTTGCCCCTGTATCAGCTGATGAAGAAGATGACACCGTTCGAATGGAACGACCAGGCGGACGAGGCTTTTCGGGATCTCAAGCGCATGCTCTCCACCGCACCAGTCCTGGTCGCGTCGTTCGAGAAGGAGCCGCTGTTGCTCTACATTGCCCCGACCTCACGGTCCGTCAGCACGATGATGGTGGTCGGGCGACCAGAGAAGGGAAAGGTCCAAGCCGTCCAGCGCCCAGTCTACTACCTAAGCGAGGTGCTCTCCGCCTCCAAGCAGAACTACCCGCACTACCAGAAGATGTGTTACTGCGTGTACTTTAGCGCCAAGAAATTGAAGCAGTACTTCCAAGAGCATGTTGTCATGGTGGTCGGCACGCCCCCCCTCGGCGAAATCATTGGGTGTCGGGATGCCTCTGGCTGGGTCGCCAAGTGGATGCTCGAGCTAGCCGTCCAAATCATCCTCTACGAGCCCCGCACCATGATCAAGTCCCAGGCCCTGGCCGACTTCCTCGTCGACTGGATCGAGACCCAGTACTTGCCGCCACCGCCGGACTTGACGCACTAGCGCATGCACTTCGACAGCTCCAAAATGCGTCTCGACCTAGAGCCGACATTGTGGTGTATTCCCTGAAGGGCAACCGGCTTCGCTACGCACTCCAGATCCATGCCACCTCCAACAACGTCGCCGAGTACGAAGCCCTTGCGCATGGCCTCCGGCTTGCCAAGGAACTCGGCATCCGACACATCCTGTGCTATGGTGACTCGGATCTGGTGGTGCAACAGTGCTCCGGCGAGTGGGACGCCCGCGACACCAACATGGCGAGCTATCGCTTCCTCGTCCAGAACCTGTCCGGATTCTTCGTGGGCTGCGAGTTCCTCCACGACCCGTGTGCGAAAAATGAGGCTGCTGACACGCTCGCCAAGATCACATTGTCCCGGCAGTCCATCCCGTCTGGCGTCTCCCTCGAGCACCTGCACAAGACGTCTGTCAAGCCGTCTCCGGTCTTCGAGTCCATCTATGTTCCGGACAACCCGACCGCATCCCAACCCGGCCCGGGGGCTTCCAAACCCGGCCCGAGGACTACCGAACCCAGCCCGGGGACTGCTGAACCCGGCCCTGGGGCTGAAGCCGTCGACCCGTCCACTGTCACCCTTGACCCGGCCGTCGTCGTCCCTGACCCGGGGGCTGCTCAACCCGGCTTGGGGGTCATCGCTCCGGAACCCGCCCTAGTGCCCGTCTTCGCCATGGTGACGGCCCCATCTTGGGCCCTACCCATCTCGGAGTTTCTGGAAAACGGGGTCCTCCTATGGACGAGACCGAAGCCCGGCAGGTGCAGTGATGAGCGTCCGCCTACAACATCATCAACAACGAGCTCGTCAAGCGCAGCTCCACTGGCGTGTTCCAACGCTACGTCGAGCAGGACCAAGGCATTGAGATCCTCCTCGACATACACTAGGGCGAGTGCGGGCACCACGCTGCCTCATGATCCCTGGTGGCCAAGGCGTTCCGCCATGGTTTCTACTGGCCAACGGCCCTCCAAGACGTCGAGTCGCTTATCCTCAAGTGCGAGGGTTCCAGCGCTTCAGGAAGCGCAGCCACCAGCCGGCGTTAGCACTCCGGACCATCCCGATCACCTGGCCCTTTGCGATCTGGGGACTCGACATGGTGGGGCCCTTCAAAACCGCCCAAGGCGGCATGATGCATCTGCTAGTGGTGGTGGACAAGTTCACCAAGTGGATCAAAGCACGGCCAATCAAGAAACTGGACGGGCCGACGGCCGTCCGGTTCATCAAAGACATTGCAGTGTGCTACGGCATGCCAAACAGCATCATCACGGACAACGGCACCAACTTCGCCAAGGGCGTGCTCGTGCAATACTGCTCCGTCTCTGGCATCCGCCTCGACCTAGCTTCCATTCCACACCAGCAGTCCAACGGGCAGGTCAAGCGGGCCAACGGCCTCATCCTATCCGGCATCAAGCTACGGCTCATCGAGACGCTCATCCGCTCACCCGGCAGCTGGCACGACGAGTTGCCGGCCATCTTCTGGAGTCTCCGCACCACAGCAAACCGATCGACCATGTTCACCCCGTTCTTCCTCATTTATGGAGCCGAAGCCGTCATCCCGACAGACGTCGAGTTCGACTCGCCGCGTGTCGCGATGTACACTGAAGCCGAAGCCAAGGAAGCCCGCGAAGACGGCGTCGACCTACTCGAAGAAGCGTGCCTCCTGGCGCTCAGCCGTTCAGCCATCTACTAGTAAGGCCTGAGGCACTACCACATCAAGAAGATCAAGCCCCTCGCATTCCACAAGGGAGACCTCGTCCTCCGACTCGTCCAAGAGCAAGCTGGCCAGCACAAGCTGTCCCCTCCATGGGAGGGCCCATTCATCGTCAGCAGGGCCTTGTGCGATCGCAACGCCTACTACCTCATCGACGCCCGCAAGTCAACCAAGCGCAAGAGAGACACCGCCGGTGAAGAGACAACCCGAACGTTGAACGCGGAACTCCTCCGCCCATTTTATAGTTAGATGTATGCACGTATGTATCGCTGCCTTTTGTAATCGCATGAAACTATGGAGTCCCCGAATGACGCTCGGGGGCTGCCCTTTTCTGGCCAAGTTATTGTGTCTCCTACATCTATGCATCACTTTGCTCTTAAAAACCCGACCACCGGTCCGACTCGCTCGACCCGGGGGCTGGCTGGCTTGGTCACCACCCGCCGCCTTCCTTGGTGATTTCTGACGCATTAGGGATGCCGTGGCCCCCCAGTTCGCCCTAGGCCACAGATCCGGCTTGGACTGTCGGCTGGCAAGCACAATGGGCCAGAGCACCAGCACGCCTCAAACACTAAGTCAAGGGTCATTGGGTCGCCCAACCTGGCCCGTCACTTTAAGTGGCCGCACGACCGGCTGCAGCCGGCCCAGTGGGTGTTTCGCTCATGCTCAACCTTCTAAAGCCTAAGTACTGCACGCTCCTCTCAAAGACCGAACTCCTTGTCACGAACCGGAGCCTCGGCCGTCAGACTCGCAGGGGGGGAGGTTAGAGAGAGGAAGTTCACAAAAAATGGCTCAAAAAGAGAAAAGCAAAAGCACAGGCACCCATGAAATATACACATCACAAATCTTAAAGGACATGCCCAAGGCCAGAGTTCATTACACCCGAAAACCCCCAGTGGGTGGGTGGACTTGCTACCTAACAGAAAATTTTGCTAAGATATGACAGAGGAGCCTTAAGCATCTCCAGCACCGGGTCGCACAGCTGATGGCTCCCCCTCGGCGGCCTCTGGGTCCGCCGAAGTGCCGGTGTCTTCCTCCTTGGCACCCCCGTCATAGTAGACGTCTGTCTCCTCGGAGCTGCCCTCCAGGTCATGCAGAAGAAGGCCATAGTCATCGCCAGGCACGACTCTGCCATCCTCCACCCGCTCTGGGTGGAAGTCGTCGTGGAAGGAAAACCCGGCGACGTAGCTGGCTCGGGCAGCGTTCCGTCCGGCCTGCGCCTGCAGCAGGTCCTCCGAGCCGTCCTGCTGGCCCATCAACGCATCCAGCTGCAGGTCCGGGTGCCAGGACACCGCAAACCTAAGCGCCATCTCAGCGCCAGCACGAGCAGCGGAAACGCGCCACTCATGGAGCCGGTCCGGCCCCATCTCCAACCACATCACCAGCCGTGTGAAGCTGTTCAGCACGACGGAGCCCGACCACAGGGCCGCCGTCATTGCCGTGCCAGCCTGAGAAAGCCGCCCCATCCGCTCTCCCAAGACTCGCTGACGAGCCTCGGCGGCGGTCTTGATCTCCGGGAAAGTCCAGGCCACCTGTGGGTCGGTCCCGGAGCCAATGACCCCCAGTGGGTCATGCTGAAAGCGGACGGCTTCCTCTGCCAACTGGCGCGTCTCTGGGAAGGCCCCTGTCAAGAAGCAAAGCAAGTCAGACAAAATCACCAAGGACAAGAAGCCGGGATCCCAACCCGGAAGAACTCAAGAAAAGCACTTACTGGAGAAGGACTCTTCCAGGTGTTGCGCTTCAAGCAACATACCGCGCCGCTCCAGAGCAATGGTGCGGTCACGCTCCTGGAGCATCTCCTCCAAGACGGCCACCTTGGCAAGGGCCTCATTCTGCTCGGCGTCCTTGTCCTCGGTCGCCTTCTTGGACGCCTCACGGCGGCAGGACTCCCCTTGACGGGCCTCCTCTGTCGCGGCCATCAGCCCCTTCAGATGCTCCACCTCGTCCTGGAGATGGCCCTTGTCGTCGACCAGCTTGCCGCGTTGCTGATACACCTCATCCAGGGCCCACTGCGCCTCCACAACCTTGGCGGCTTCCGCCTTGAGGCGCTCAACCTTGGCTTCAAGACGGCTCTTGTCGCCCGCCAGCTGCTCTTGTAGCCGGCTGGCTTCGTCGAGCAACCGCCGGGCTACCGCCGCCTCCGCCTTCGCCTGCGCCACCTTGGCTACAAGACGGCCGACATCGGCGACAAGCCGGTCATAGTGGTGGCCGGCTCGAAACAGCCGGGTCTTCCAAAATAGCACCTCGGCTACAAGAAGATTTAGAAACAAAGGAACAGTTTTAAGATTCGACCCAACTGCTACGCAGCTGGCCCAAATCGCGGGGGCTACACCCAGTGGGTGTGCTAGCGTGCCCCCACTAAAAAAGAGCACAAGAAAAATACCGGCGGCGACGTGGAGCTTCTCCTCCTTGGCGGCGAGCTGCTCCTTGAGCTACCGATACTTTCCCAGGAGCCGGTTGAAGGAGCTGACTCGGTAGGAAGCCAGTTGCTACAAAAAGGTAACAATCAACACAAGACAACAGTTTAAGATTCAAACCCAACTACTATGTAGTTGGCCCGAACCTCGGGGGGCTACACCCAGTGGGTGCGCTAGCGCGCCCCCACAAAGAAGAAGCCACAGAAAAGAAAAAAGCAGAAGACAAGGAAAAGAACTTACCAGCACGACGGACTCCAGCTCCCGTGTCTGCTCCACATCGACCTGTGCAAAGGCCTAGATCCGGTCCGTCAGCCCTCGCAGACGGCGGCTGACGGCATCCATCGCCGCCTCCTCCTGGGTATGGGGCCCGAAGACCTCGCCGGCCCCGCCCCGTGTTGGCAATGACCCGGCAGGCTGACGCCCTCTGGCCTGAGTACCAGGGCGTGCTCTCCGCTGGCGGCTCCCCCGGCGGTCGGCGTCTCCTCCGACGCCCTCTTCGGCGCCACCACCGGCTCGATAGCCGGGGTGGTTTGCGGCGCCACCACATGCGGCGCCTCGCTCGTCGACGCTAGAGGCGCCCCTGCGGCGCCATCTATGACGCCTCCTCCAAGATGGCATCATCGCCGCCTCCGTTGATCCCCGCCCGCTCGATCATGTCAATCTGCGGCGGGGTGTCGTCCCCAACAACCGTGACCTCCTGGTCGAGGTCCACCACCTCTTTGCGGCCTCCTTGGCCGCGCTCCCCCACCAACGGCGGCTCGAGGAACGTCGCCACCACCATTATCCACGCCGGATCCTCGCCGGTTCGCGCCCACGTCGCCGCGGCATTGGTCCAAGCCTGGATCGATGCCACCTCCAGCTCTGCCTCGGCCTTGTTCCGGTCCTGCCAGGCCAAGCCTTCAGTGTCGGCCGGGTCCAGGCCATGATCCGGATCCACTCGCTCCTCTTCCTCATCCCGATCGGCGATGCCGGACCGGCTCCTCCGGAACGCGGCACCCTCAATGGACGCAGCATCCGCCACCGCCCTCGCTAGCGAGATCGGTGACCTGAAGTTCAAGACGAAGTAAACGATAAACAAAGCCGCTCGGACACTCGGATGCAATCAAGAGAGAAAGTTACCCCGACAACACCAGAACGGTGGGCCTCGCCGGCCTCTCCCGCGGAGCCCCGCGCCTCCTCTTGGCGGCCGGCCTCCCATCCCCGGCCGGATTCGCCGCACACTTCACGACCAGGGACCGCGGAGTGATGTTGTCCTTCCCGTGCGGCCGGCTCACCACCGGCGCCCCCCGCGATGACCCAACATCGCCCACACCGCCGCCTCCTCCGCCCAGCACCACTACCCGTGCCGCGTCGCGCCCGGCAACTCAAGGAATATGAAAAGCAAAGCTTACCCGCGTGGCGCCCTGCGCTGACATTGGCGGTTGCCTCCTCCCCTCCGCCGTGGGCTACGGGCTCCTTCGACACTGCCAGCACCACCCGCGATGGCGCCCGGGCGTAAGGATACCGGATGGAGTTCAGAAGCACCTCCCACTTTGCATCGGGGCGAATAAGAAGATGTGCAGCAGCAAAATACGGAGACCAGGGACTCACCATGGGAGCCGGGTTTGCGTGGCTGTATGGCGGCTTGTCGAACTGCCAGTCATCCCGCAGCGCGGCCTTCGAAATATCATTGACCCGACGCGCGACCTGGTCCGCCCCCAGGCGCATGACCAACGTGCGGTTGGGGTCCTGAAGACCGGTCATCTGACCGATGAGGCAGCTGCGTTGCTGCAGCGGCAGCACCCGATGCATGATGAAGGCAGCGATGAGGTCGGTGTCGGTGAGCCTCCCGCGCCTTCATCTCCGACACCCGCTTGCAGAGGTTGAGAAGCTCCTACGACGGATGCCTGGGGTAATAACCACAGTTCCGCTTCGCCCGCGGCGGCGCGTTGACGAAGGGTGGCAAGTTGATGTGGTCCGCGCCGAGGTTACGGACATCTCCAGCAGAATTCTGCCATTTCTTGGCAGAATCCTCCAGCAGCATCTTGGGGCAATCAGTGCCCGCCACTTCGAGATAACAGCGGCCCCGCAGTCGGACATCTCCCCGGCCCTCGGCCCCTACTGCTTCAAGGACAAGAAGCGCACCCAGAGGTCGATCATAGGCTTGACCCCCAGGTACCCCTCGTAGAGGGTGACGAAGCCCGAGAGCTGCACAATGGTGCCGGCGCCGAGATGATGGGGCTAGACTCCAAAAAACTCTAGGAAGTCGCGAAAGAAGGTGCTCGTAGGAAGGCCGAAGCCGCGCTTGAAGTGCAGGAAGAAGACCACGCACTTCGGGCCCTCGGGCCATGGTTCTCGCTCACCCTGCGGCAGGCGCGCGACAACCTCTGTCTCCCCCGGTAAGCGCCTGGTGGTGCGGAGGTAGGCGATGTCGTCGAGGGTGACGGTCGTGCCCATCCACGAGCCCGACGGCAGCACCATCAATGAAGAAAGAAAGAGGAAGGAGAACGACGATGAAGCTCTGCTCGAAACAGCGGGCGTCGCAGCGCGGCGGTCGCAGGAAGCAGAGAGAGGATGAAGAGGCAGGGGAGCGTGAGTGAGAATGATGTCCGCCGCCCCCTCGCCCTAATTTATAAGCCCTGGTTCGAAACATGGGGAAGTGGGATCATTTGCGCTCGCCTCTCCCACTTCTCCGCAATAAGTGCGGACGTACGCACATAATAACTGCAAGGGGAAGAGCAACCGACTTGCGAATGCTGAAATAAATCCGTGCGCATGGGCCAAGGGCACGCGGTGGCGAGCCCCAGCGCGTCGCCTAGTTCCGTCACGCGCGTGGCCTATTAGGCCCCTCCAGCTTCGAGGCGCCCGCGCGAAGACTAAGGGATTGCCTCAAGATTCGGCGGATCCTCGGATTTCCCGCCGCTGCCAGGATGCTGCGATTCGGTTTCTGGAAACCATCACACAGTGGGTGTTGCTGGACCCGACGGTCGCAAGATTTACCTCCTCAGGGGGGGGGGGGGAATTGCGAAGGCCCTTCCATCCGAAGACGGCGGACCTTCACAGCTTCGGGGACTACGGTCGGGGGGATGAACCCCAGGCACGCAACGGAACCCAGATCCTTTTAAAAAATAACAGGGCCAACATCGCACAAAAGTCGGCTCGCGCTTGGCCGGGTCGCCCGACCTGACCAAGCCCCTTGACCCGGCAAAGCTCTCCAACCCGGCCAAGCTCCTCGATTCGGCCCCAACAACCAGCTCAAGGCGGTCGTACCCGGTACACAAAGACTTACCCAACAAGCCAGCTCCACCCTTGGCGTGTTCCTCAACCCAACCACAGGTCAGCTCCCATCCCATCTAGGTCGTACGATGGGACGAGTCTCCATCTACCATCACTGAGGCAATAGTGCTCCGCCCATGCCTCTGGTCAGCCAGAGCATGGCAACAGTGCCCCTCACCTACCCGCTAACCAGGGCCGGCGTGGCAACAGTTCCCCCGTTCTCACCGCTGACGACAGCAAGCAGCGACCTCACAAAGCACCACTGTACCTGACTCAACCCGGCCACTCCCTGACAATCGACAAGATGGCACACAGTGCCCCTAAGCAAGCGGGGCTCGCACCTAGGAGAACCCAGAGAGCCCTGGCACCCGGCGGGTCCCAGCTCCGGGTTCCCAGACGCTGACAACTGAAAGTGCAACTATCCCTAGGTGGTTTTGGTAATTCATAACAACATATAGCTCATTGAGCTAATGCTATTCCAAGACTATTATTTTAGGTAAGCTCAATGAATGGCATGGCATGGATGATGGAAGTAGATCCCTCAAAATATCAAGGACAAAGGATTGGCTCAAGCTCAAAAGCTCAAAACTCTTCATTTTACATTTTAGTGATCCAAGATCACATTGAGTCTATAGGAAAAGCCAATACTATCAAGGAGGGATGAGGTGTTGCTTAATGATCCTCTTGCTTCAAGTGCTTAGTGATATGCTCCAAATACCCTCAACTACTTTCTCACATCCTCATATGACCTAAACCCAAAGTCAAAATCGGTCACACCGATTCTCTCTATCCACTGCCACAAACCCTAGGCAAATCGGTCTCACCGATAGGGATCTCAGTCTCACCGAGATGGGATTGTAATCTCTCTGTTTCCCTTCGTAACGTTTCGGTCTAACCGAAGTGAGCGATCGGTCCCACCGAGATTGCAATGTAAACTCCCTGTTTCCCTTTCGTAACATTTCGGTCTCACCGAAATGAGCGAATCGGTCCCACCGAGTTTACCTGACCAACTCTCTGGAAAGCTTATTACCAAAATCGGTCCCACCGAGTTTGTGTAATCAGTCTCACCAAGATTACATTATGCCCTAACCCTAACCATATCGGTCCTACCGAGTCGCATGTCGGTCCCACCGAAAATCCTAACGGTCACTAGGTTTACTCAATCGGTACGACTGTGTTTGGTAAATTGTGTGTAACGGTTAGATTTTGTGTGGAGGCTATATATACCCCTCCACCTCCTCTTCATTCGTGGAGAGAGCCATCAGAACAAACCTACACTTCCAACTTACCATTTCTGAGAGAGAACTACCTACTCATGTGTTGAGGCCAAGATATTCCATTCCTACCATATGAATCTTGATCTCTAGCCTTCCCCAAGTTGCTTTCCACTCAAATCCTCTTTCCACCAGATCCAAATCCCATGAGAGAGAGTTGAGTGTTGGGGAGACTATCATTTGAAGCACAAGAGCAAGGAGTTCATCATCAACGCACCATTTGTTACTTCTTGGAGAGTGGTGTCTCCTAGATTGGCTAGGTGTCACTTGGGAGCCTCCGACAAGATTGTGGAGTTGAACCAAGGAGTTTGTAAGGGCAAGGAGATCGCCTACTTCGTGAAGATCTACCGATAGTGAGGCAAGTCCTTCGTGGGCGACGGCCATGGTGGGATAGACAAGGTTGCTTCTTCGTGGACCCTTCGTGGGTGGAGCCCTCCATGGACTCGCGCAACCGTTGCCCTTTGTGGGTTGAAGTCTCCATCAACGTGGATGTACGATAGCACCACCTATCGGAACCATGCCAAAAACATCCGTGTCTCCAATTGCGTTTGAATCCTCCAAACCCTTGCCTTACTTTCTTGCAAGTTGCATGCTTTAATTTTTGCTGCTCATATACTCTTTGCATGCTTGCTTGAATTGTGTGATGATTGCTTAACTTGTCCAAAGATTGCTAAAATCTGCCAAACTCAAAAATTGGGAAAAGGTTAAGTTTTTAATTGGTCAAGTAGTCTAATCACCCCCCGTCTAGACATACTTCAAGGTCCTACAACAACCCGGCCCTACGGCCCTGTAACATTACCATTGTACCCCTTGGGGGTTGGCCTATAAAACCCCCCAGGAGCCCTCATGCATACGGGCAAGCATGCAGAGAAGTAGCCAACCGAACAGTAGAACACGCAAACACACACAGGGAGAGGGAGCAGCCTAAGCTCTGGCTAGCCTTCCTTCTTTGTCCAAACAGCTCTAGGAGCAACTCTATACTACTGCATATCAACTACACTCAGCAGGACTAGGGGTATTATCTCTCTGGAGAGCCCCAAACATGGGTATGTCTTGCGTCCCGTGCTCGCTCATGCCGACCTCGCCTCTGGAGCCCACTAGTGCCCTTGAGCCTCCTCCTCTCTTAGCCATCCCATGGCATCTGCCGTGCGCCCACCACGACAGGTGGCAAAGAGTTATCATTCTGCGAGCTCCATAAGAAAAAGATGGCATAGAAGCCAGTGCACTTCTTTTCACAGAAGAGGGGTTAAGATAAGCATATGAATAAGCAGAGAAATTCTTGGAGGACTTATGAACATAATGGTTTGAATAATAATGCACATATTCATAGCCTTTAGACTTTCCCTGCGAAACAGAAGTGTTAGCACGACTATGATCATATGAGGATTTTGATCCATGTGAGGAATTTGATCCAGATGAAGAATTTGGTCCATAAGAGGACTTGGATCCATATGAAGATTTTGATCTGGGGTTCCTATTCTTCATAGATGGTGTCATGATGACATTCACCTAAAGATTTTCAAGGCACCTTTTGGGAACCCAGATTTTCTTCATAGGGGGACCGTTCCTGCAGTTAGTTCCAACATATCGAGCAAATACTTCACCATTCTTATTCTTGAACAATTTACAGTTGGAGTCAAATGACTCATCAGAGGAACATTAAGATTCACACGTAAAGCCAGATAAAGTGCATGGATCTACAGAAGGTCCTTTTGCAGCAACCCATGAGGTTTTGGGGTACTGCTCAGGTTTCCAGTAGGTCCCATCAGCATTGAGTTTCCTCTCAAAGGAAATACCCTCTTTCCTAGGGTTCCTGTTCAAGATCTGCTTTTTGAGCACATCACAAAGGGTATGATGCCCTTTGAGGCTTTTGTATATGCCTTTCACATACAATTCCTTCAACCCTGCATTATCGTCAGTGATACTTGTGGTATCCTCAGATGAGGAATTTGTGCCCACAGAGACAGTTGAAGAATTTGCAGCAATAGAAGCATTTGAACATTCAGGTGAAGAATTAGCAGATTCACGCTCAATACATTTCATACATGGTGGAATAAATTCTTCCTGAGCGGAACTGGTCTGTTGAGCAAGCAATGAATCGTTTTCCTTCTGAATATCTTCATAACTCACTTTTATCTTCTCAAGATCTTGCTTTCTCTGAAGAAATTCATAAGAAAGCTTCTCATGATCAGATAAGAGAGTGTTATGATGACTTTGAAGGTTGTCAAACTTAGACTGAGTCTTTGAAGATTATCAGTCATAGTCTTAGTTCGATTCAATTCCTCACCCAATAGGTCATTGCTTTTGTCTAGCGGATTTTGAATCCTTTCCAAATCCTTTTGTTGTTTAACAGCAATTTTAGCAAGTTTGGAATAGCTAGGCTTGAGATTATCATCAGATTTATCCTCACTGGATTCAGAGGGGGAATGCTTGAGTACCTTGGCACCTTTTGCCATGAAGCAATATGTGGGAGCATAGTCATCGACGCTCTTGTCAGCAGAGTTGGGGAGGTCATTTCTCAGTGTTGAAGATGGACTTGCTGACGTAAGCAGTAGCGAGGGCTAGGCTCGCCACACCAGAGTATGACTCCTTAGATTCCTCCTCTTCCACATTTTCCTCAAATTAGCTTCAGAGTCCATTTCCTTGCCAATAAATGCCCGTGCCTTCTTGGAACTGCTCTTCTTGTGAGATGAAGACTGAAGATTTTGATGATGAGGACTTTGAAGGTTTCTTCTTCTTCTTTGAGTCATCAGAATCATCATCTTTGTACTTCTTCTTCTTTGATTCCTATTCCCACTGAGGACAATCAGATATGTAGTGACCAGGTTTCTTGCATTTGTGGCAAGTCCTCTTTTGTAGTCACGAGATGAGGAATCATCACACCTTGAAGACTTTCCAAAGCGACCACGGTGAGAGAACTTCTAGAATTTCTTCACGAGCATTGCTAGCTCCTGGCTTAGGTCTTCAGGGTCACCAAGGCTACTGCCAGAATCTTCACCTTCAGATTCAGAGACTGCCTTGGCCTTCAGCGCATGTGATCTTCCAAAGCTCGGACCATAGAGATCTCTCTTCTCAGCAAGCTGGAACTCATGAGTGTTTAGCCTCTCGAGGATATCAGCGGGATCTAGAGACTTGTAATCAGCTCACTCTTGAATCATCAGTGCAAGAGTATCGAATGAGGAATCAAGTGATCTCAGCAATTTCTTCACCACCTCATGGTCGATGATGTCAGTGGCACAAAGTGCTTGAAGCTCATTTGAGATGTCAGTGAGGCGATCGAAGGTTTGTTGAACATTTTCGTTGTCAAGTCTTTTGAAGCGGTTGAAGAGATTACGAAGAACATCAACTTGAGAGTCACGTTGAGTGGAGACTCCTTCGTTGACCTTGGACAACATGTCCCAAATCAGCTTAGCAGTTTCCAAAGCACTCACTCTGCCGTACTGTCCTTTGCTCAGATGGCCACATATGATATTTTTTGCTTGAGAATCGAGTTCCTTGAATCTCTTCACATCAGTAGCATTCACAGACGGAGTGACTGAGGGAACACCATTTTCCACAACATACTAGAGATTTTTATCTATTGCCTCAAGATGCATGCGCATCTTGTTCTTCTAGTAGGGGTAGTCCGTCCCATCAAAGGTAGGACACCCAGCCAAGAACTTGATCATTCCTGCAGTCGACATAACTAAAACTCCAGGTGGTTAAACCAAAATCACACAGAACAAGGGAGTACCTTGCTCTGATACCATTTGAAAGTGCGTTATATCGACTAGAGGGGGGTGAATAGGTGATTTTTACAAATTCGTCACTGAGGAATTTCTAGGTGAAGAAATTCCTAAGCAACGACACACTAGCAGTGGAATAAGTACTCAGGTATAAACAAAACAGAGAAACAACATAATTATCATGATGAAATGAAAACAAGCACAGAGTACATATAGCGTGATAACAGGATAAGGAGGCTGAAGACTAAGTGACTGAAGAATTTAGAATGAGGAATTAGAGAAAATCTTCAGTCAAAGTCTTCAAACAGTAATGATCGGGTTCCTCAACACATGAATGAGGAAATGAAAGGGTTGAGGAAATAGAACCAGTTCGCTTGGTGAAGACAAAGATTTGGTAGACCAGTTCCAACTCCTGTGACAGTTGTATGTCTGGTTGGAGCGGCTGAGTATTTAAACTCGAGGACACACAGTCCCGGACACACAGTCCTCACAGTATTCTCCTTGAGCTAAAGTCACACAGACCTCGCCCAACACTCATGGTAAGTCTTCAGGTGACTTCCAAACCTTCACAAACTTGGTCACTCGGCGATCCACAACTCCTCTTGGATGCTCAGACCATGACGCCTAACTGTCTGGAGGATACATAGTCCTCAAAGGTAACAAGTGTCGGTTCCACACAGGAACAATCTCTTCAGTGATGCTCAATCACTTTGGGTTTGTAGGTGTTTGGGTTTGGGTTTTGGGTTTTCATCACTTGATGATTTTCGCCCAAAGTCCTGGAGGATGGGATGCTCTGAATGACAATGTCAGTTTCTCTCGGAGCAGCCAACCAGCTAGTGGTTGAAGGGGGCGGCTATTTATAGCCTAGGGAGCAGCCCGACATGATAAGACATAAATGCCCTTTACTGATATGACCGTTAGGTGGGTAGATATTTTGAACAGCTGGCGCATAGCACAACAAAGGTCGAAAATATGAGGTTCAAATTCCTCAGGGCTTCATGTTCCTCACTGTGTAGGCAATCTGCACTGTCAAATTCCTAACTCCTCAGTCAAAGCAAATTCCTCAGAGACTAGAAGATCTTCGTCTCTGTCGCTAAAGAAATTGACTGAACTGATATGAGATTTCCAATGGCTTCACTCGAAAGGATTGGGTAGGTGTAGGATTTTGAGATGAGCATCACTTGGAAATCAGTTTCGTTAGTATTACCTCAACCCCCTTTAATAGTACGGTGTTTCCTATGACTCAAAAAGAGAAAAATGAAACTACAAAAACAAAAGTCTTCACGCTTCGTAATCCTCGCATGAATATCCAAGTCTTCAAGGTCACACCGATTTCTTCACTTTCAAAATCTTTAGGAGAACCAAAGTCTTCAGCTGAAGACATACATTTTTAGGGGTCGACTTTCATCGTAAATATAAAACTCCTCAACGAATTATAGAGCCTGTGCACACTCACAAACATATTAGTCCTTTAACCTATAAGTCTTCAATACACAAAAATCACTAAGGGGCACTAGATGCACTTACAAGAACCAGGACTTCAGAGACGTTTTGAATGTCACAGAGCATATGAGATGTTCCAAGAGCTTAAGTTAATATTTCAATCTAATGCCCGGGTTGAGAGATATGAAGTCTCCAACAAGTTCTATAGCTGTAAGATGGAGGAGAACAGTTCTGTCAGTGAACACATACTCAAAATGTCTGGATATCATAACCACTTGACTCAGCTGGGAATTAATCTTCTAGTTGAGAGTGTTATTGACAGAGTTCTTCATTCACTGCCACCAAGCTACAAAGGCTTCATGATGAACTATAATATGCAAGGGATGACGAAAACGATTCCTGAGCTCTTCGCGATGTTGAAATCGGCGGGGTAGAAATCAAGAAGGAGCATCAAGTGTTGATGGTGAACAAGACCACTAGTTTCAAGAAAAAAGGCAAGGGAAAGAAAGCGAACTTCAAGAAGAATGGCAAGCAAGTTGCCGCTCCCATGAAGAAGCCCAAAGCTGGACCCAAGCCTGAAACTGAGTGCTTCTACTGCAAAGGAAATGGTCACTAGAAGCGGAACTGTCGCAAATACTTGGTGGATAAGAAGGATGGCAAAGTGAACAAAGTTATATTTGATATACATGTTATTGATGTGTACCTTACTAATGCTCGTAGTAGCACTTGGGTATTTGATACTGGTTCCATTGCTCATATTTGTAACTCGAAACAGGAGCTACAGAATAAACAAAGATTGGCTAAGGACGAAGTGACGATGCACATAGGGAATGGTTCCAAGGTCGATGTGATCGCCGTCATCACGCTACCTCTACATCTACCTTTGGGATTAGTTTTAGACCTCAATAATAGTTATTTGGTGCCAGCATTGAGCATGAACATTATATCTAGATCTTGTATAATGAGAGACGATTATTCGTTTAAATCAGAGAATAATGGTTGTTCTATTTATATGAGTAATATATTTTATGGTCATGCACCTTTGATCAATGGTCTATTCTTGTTGAATCTCGATCATAGTGATACACATATTCATAATATTGATGCCAAAAGATGCAAAGTTGATAATGATAGTGCGAACTACTTGTGGCATTGCCCTTTAGGTCATATTGGTGTAAAGCGCATGAAGAAACTCTTCCCGCCACTGTTACGGGGAGTTTTAGTTGCGGGCTCTTACTATACCCGCCACAGATATATTGCGGTGACCCTTGATACGTCTCCAATGTATCTATAATTTTTTATTATTTCATGCTATTATATTATCAATTTTGGATACTTTGTATGCATTTTTATGCTATTTTAAATCATTCTAGTAGCTAACCTATTAACCAAGTGCCTAGTGACAGTTGTTGTTTTTCGCTTGTTTTTGGTTTTTCCAGAAAATCAGTACCAAACAAAGTCCAAACACTACGAAACTTTTTGACGATTTTTTTCTAGACAAAAGAGACCCTCGAAGCTTCAGGAGGAGACCAGACATGAAGCGAGGAGATGGCAAGGCAACACGGCATGCCCAGGGTGTAGGACGCGCCCTGTTACCTTGTGGGCCCCACGTGGCTCCGTCTGAACTAATTAGACTTTTATAAATTCTCAAATATTGGAAAACACCCATAGAGCCACCTGAAACACTTTTTCCGCCCCCGCAAGCTTTTGTTCTTCTATGATCCAATTTGCAGGCCTCTTCTGGTACTCTGCCGGAGGGGGAATCGATCATGTGGGGGGTGGGGGGGGGGGGGGGCTTTTGCAGCATTCTTTGCTGCCTTCTGATGAGAAGTGAGTAGTTTACTATAGACCTATGGGTCCATAGCTAGTAACTAGATGGCTTCTTCTGTCTCTCTTCAATCTTCAATACAATGTTCTCCTTGATCTTCTTGGAGTTCTCTCTAATGTAATCTTCGTTTGCGGAGTGTCTGTTGGGATCCGATGAATTGTCGGTTTATGATCAAATTATTCCATGAAATTAATTGAGTCTTTTCTGAACTTTATTAAGAATGATTATGATAGCTTTGTATTTCTCTCCGATCTATTCGTTTGGTTTGGCTAACTAGACTGATTTTGTATTCAATGGGAGAGGTGCTTTGTAATGGGTTCAATCTTATAGTGTCCTCACCCGGTGACAGTAGGGGTGGCGAGTCACGTATTGTATTGTTGCCATTAAGGATAAAATGATGTGGTTTATTCATATTGATTGAGCTTACTTCGTCTACATCATGTCATCTTGCTTAAAGAGTTACTCTGTTTTTCATCAACTTAATACCAAAGATGCATTCTGGATAGCAGTCGATTGGTGGAGTAGTAGTAGATGCAGGCATGAGTCGGTATACTTATCATGAATGTGATGCCTATATGTGTGATCATTGCCATGAATAACGTCAAAACTATGCGACTTTCTATCAGCTGCCCAATAGTAATTTGTTTACCCATCGCATGCTTTGTGTTCGAGAGAGAAGTCTCTAGTGAAAACTATGGCCCCAGGTCCACCTTTATCATATTATCAAAACCAAAAATACTTTGCCGCAATTTTATTTACTTTTATTTTGTTTTGTCATTTATCTATCTATCACTATCGAAATTATTCCTTGCAAGTAACGAGTTCAAGGGGATTGACAATCCTCTTGCCCGGGTTGGGTGCAAGCATTCGCTTTTGTGCATAGGTGTTGTCGAAGGGAATTTTCTTGGTTCTCCTATAGGTTAGATAACCTTGGTTCTCACTGAGGGAAATACTTATCTCTATTGTACTACTTTACCCTTCCTCTAGGGGGGAAATCCCAATGCAATTTACAACTAGCAGGAAGAATTTCTGGCGCTGTTGCCGGGGAGACATCATCAAATCTTATCAAGTACCTTCACTCAAACAAGCATTTACTTGTTTTACTTTTTATTGGCCTAGTTATGCTATCCTTATCATTTACACACAAAAACAGAAAGTGAAAATAAAAAAATAAAGATATATGGATTCACATCCACTTGCCAATCTTGTCAAACTTGCTGCCTAATGTAAACCAATAGCTATTAATGAAGAAGTGTTAAAAGAAAATTCTATTGGGATACATTGATTGAATGAAAAGCATGATTGCAATGTTGTTAGTATAAATTTTATAAATATCAATTGTGCTAATGATCATGATTTGGGGTGATAATCATGATGTTTCTTGTGATCTTGAAAATTTATTTGAGCTTCATGATGAATCTATTATTGACAATGATACTTGCAATACTATTAAAAGTGGGTTTGTAAGAGCATCAACTTTTGGTAAAAAGAATCCCACATATATGTAGAGTGTTCAATCTTATGATTTTTTGATAAAGGTGGGGTTGAGAGGTCATGACTTTAGTTGATGTTAATTCCATTATCTTGGAAGATTATAAAACCTGTATGCATGTGGATCATAGAGAGAATATTTTATATGATAGCTATATATATTTTCGGATTTTATTATGATCCTACATGTAATTATTATGAGAGGAAAATACGGCTGTAAAAAATTTCATGATACTAAATTACCTCTCATTGTGTTGAGATTGGCAATGATTTATTCTTCTTACTTGCATATTCTATATATTTCCTGTCTTGATAATTTGTTTGCTTATGAAATGCCTATGCATAGGAAGTATGTTAGACTTAGATGTGTTTGTCACATGTTTTACGATGCTCCCTTTGTGCTTCAATTCTTGTCTTTCATGTGAGCATCATTGAAATCTCGAGTCTATCTTAATGGCTATGAAAAGAGCTTGTTGGGAGACAAGCCAATATTTATCTTTATGATTTTTTTGTGTTGAAACAATTATTTCTACTGTTATGATTGTGTTTTTATGTTTTAATTAGTGTTTATGGAAAGTAAAGCCTTTGGGATGATCTGGTTAATAGTTGACTTGTTTTTTTGAAAAAAATACAGAAACTTTTACGCCCAGCGGAATTACTATAATTTACTGGAATGTGATAAAATTCTAAATGTTTTACATAGGATTGATATACAAATTGCCCATGTTTTCCAATTTTTTTATATTTTTTGGAGTTACAGAAGTTTAGTGTTTGTTCAGATTATTACAGATTGTTCTGTTTTAGACAGATTCTGTTTTTGTTGCATGGTTTGCTTGTTTTAATGATGCTATGGATTATATCAGGGGGGGTATAAGTCATGGAGAAGTTAGAATACAATAGGTATTATTCAATAATAAAATATGGATGGGTCTATAATAGTACCTAAAGTTTATGATTTGTCTATTATACTAACGGATCTCATGAGGTTTCTATTGAGTTTTGTGTGTTGAAGTTTTCAAGTTTCGGGTGAGATTACGATGGATGAAGGAATAAGGAATGGCAAGACCCTAAGCTTGGGGATGCCCAAGGCACCCCAAGGTAATGTTCAAGGAAGACCCATGCGTCTAAGCTTGGGGATGCCTCGGATGACATCCTCTCTTTCTGTCTACAATCTATCGGCATGTTACTTGGAGCTATATTTTTATTCATCGCATGATATGAGTTCTGCTTGGAGCGTATTGTACCATAGTTTTGCTTTGTTTGCTTTTTAGTTTTCCACAATCATTGTTTGCTTGAGACACCTTTTGAGGTGGACATACACTTATCATGATTTGTTAGAATACTCTATGTGTGAGGGAGTCCTGGATTAGGGGGTTCTCGGACAGCCGGACTATATGCTTATGCCGGACTGTTGGACTATGATGATACAAGATAGAAGACTTCGTCTTGTGTCCGGGTGGGACTCTCCTTTGCATGGAAGGCAAGCTTGGCGATTCGGATATGTAGATTCCCTTCTCTGTAACCGACCTGATGTAACCCTAGCCCGCTCCGGTGTCTATATAAACCGGAGGGTTTAGTCCGTAGGACAAGAACAATCATAATCATAGGCTAGCTTCTAGGGTTTAGCCTCTATGATCTCGTGGTAGATCAACTCTTGTAATAATCATATCATCAAGATCAATCAAGTAGGAAGTAGGGAATTACCTCCATAGAGAGGGCGTGAACCTGGGTAAACATTGTGTCCCCCGCCTCCTGTTACCATCAGCCTTAGACACACGGTTTGGGACCCCCTACCAGAGATCTACCGGTTTTGACACCGATATTGGTGCTTTCATTGAGAGTTACACTGTGTCGTCACCATAAGGTTTGATGGCTCCTTCAATCATCTACAACGACGTGGTCCAGGGTGAGGTTTTCCTCCCCGGAAGATCTTCGTATTCGGCGGCTTCGCACTGCGGGCCAACTCTCTTGGCCATCTGGAGCAGATCGATAGCTACGCCCCTGGCCATCAGTTCAGGTTTGGAAGCCGGAACTACACTGCCGACATCCGCGGAGACTTGATCTTCGACGGATTCGAGCCCATGACAGGTGCACCCTATAGCCACAATGAGCATGACATAGATCTGCCATCGGACGGTGTTCAGGAGATCGCACCTGCAGCTTCCCTGGCTTTAGATCTAGTGCAGATCGTGCCATCCGAGGACAGGAGGATGGACCCCGCCACGGAAGCCGCACACTCAACGGCGATAGAGCCAAACACAGATTTCACTTCCAATGAGGTTTGTGTCGTCGGACCCTCGGACTCGTCTCCGGCCATAGGCTCCGAACCGCGCGTATCCGCGCCCATCGGATCTAACTGGGCACCGATCTTGGAGTTCAGCTCCGTGGACATGTTTCAGCACTCACCCTTGGGTGACGTGCTAAACTCATTAAAATCTCTCTCCTTGTCAGGAGACTCTTGGCCGAACTATGTCCGGCTTGAGTGGGAGGCGGACGACAAAGGAATTCGTTACCCACCCACCACCCACTTAATAGCCACTGTCGACGACTTAACCGACATGCTTGATTTCGACTCCGAAGACATCAACGGTATGGACGACGATGCCGGAGAAGACCAGGAACCACCGCCCACAGGGCGCTGGACAGCCACCTCATCATGTGACATATATATGGTGGACACACCCAAAGAAAACAATGGCGAGAATCAAAAGGATGCAACGAAGGATAATCCTCCTGAGAAACAGCCGAAGCGCCGACATCAGCGGCGCCGCTCTAAACCACGCCACGGTAGAAATAGTGATACCGGCACAAGAGACAACAGCACTCCGGATGATGCCGAAGACGAAAACAATCCCGCCCAGCCAAGCTTCGAATAGGCCAGACGGGAGGACAGGCAAGCTAGCCCCAATGAACAGGCCATGAATGATGACTCGGAGGATGACAATTACATGCCCCTCTCCAAAGACGAGGTGAGCCTCGGCGATGAAGAATTTACCGTGCCTGAGGATCCCGTCGAGCAGGAGCGCTTCAAGCGCCGGCTTATAGACACTGGAAAGAGCCTGAAGAAAAAACAGCAGCAGCTTCAAGCTGATCAAGATCTGCTCACTAATAGATGGACTGAGGTCTTGGCGGCCGAGGAATACGGACTCGAGCACCCAACCAAAAGTTACCCGTGGCGCAGGTTGTTACCTCAATTCGAGGACGAGGCACTAGAGCCTATACTACCAGCGCAGGATGCGGCTGATCGACCACCACGTGGCCGAGACAAAGCGGCATATCAGTCTGAACACCAGCCAGCACCCCATCGCCAAACAAATAGAAACATGAAGGCCCGAGGGTACACACATGACCTGCCAGATGAATTGGAAAACAAAGCAGGACAGTCAAGATCGATCTATGGATCGCGGGGGCGCGCCCCAACACGTGACGATGACCGCCACGCCGGATATAGTAAATACAAATCTGTCCGGGCCGAATAAAGCAGATCAGATATATCCGAACTGCGTTGTGATGTAGCCCGACATAGAGGCGCCTGCTACGTCTTGAACTTGCGTTGGTTTTCCTCGAAGAGGAGAGGGTGATGCAGCAAAGTGTAGCATAAGTATTTCCCTCAGTTTTGAGAACCAAGGTATCAATCCAGTAGGAGGCTCCTCAAAAGTCCCACGCACGTACACAAACAAACTGAGAACTCGCAACCAACACAATAAAGGGGTTGTCAATCCCTTCACGGCCACTTGCGAAAGTGAGATCTAATAAAGATAGTATGATAAGATAAATATATTTTTGGTATTTTGTAATATAGATGCAAAAAGTAAAGATGCAAATAAAAGTATATTGAAAGCAAATATGATAAAAGATAGACCCGGGGGCCATAGGTTTCACTAGAGGCTTCTCTCAAGATAGCATAAGTATTACGATGGGTGAACAAATTACTCTCGAGCAATTGATAGAAAAGCGCATAGTTATGAGATTATCTAGGCATGATCATGTGTATAGGCATCATGTCCATAACAAGTAGACCGACTCCTGCATGCATCTACTACTATTACTCCACACATCGACCGACTCCTGCCTGCATCTAGTATTAAGTTCATAAGAACAGAGTAATGCATTAAGCAAGATGACATGATGTAGAGGGATAAACACATGCAATATGATATAGACCTCATCTTGTTATCCTTGATGGCAACAATACAATATGTGCCTTGCAACCCTTTCTGTCACTGGGTAAGGACACCGCAAGATTGAACCCAAAGCTAAGCACTTCTCCCATGGCAAGAAAGACCAATCTAGTAGGCCAAACCAAACTGATAATTCGAAGAGACTTGCAAAGATAACTCAATCATACATAAAAGAATTCATAGAAGATTCAAATATTATTCATAGATAAACTTGATCATAAACCCACAATTCATCGGATCTCGACAAACACACCGCAAAAAGAGTTTACATCGAATAGATCTCCACAAGAGAGGGGGAGAACATTGTATTGAGATCCAAAAAGAGAGAAGAAACCATCTAGCTAATAACTATGGACCCGTAGGTCTGTGGTAAACTACTCACAACTCATCGGAGGGGCAAGGATGTTGATGTAGAGGCCCTCCGTGGTTGCTTACCCCTCCGGCAGAGTGCTGGCGAAGGCTCCAAGATGGGATCTCGCAGATACAGAAGGTTACGGCGGTGGAAATTGTGTTTCGTGGTGCTCCTGGATGTTTTCGGGGTACATACGTATAAATAGGAGGAAGAACTACGTCGGTGGCCGCCCGAGGGGCCCAGGAGACAGGGGCGCGCCCTATAGGGGGGGGGGGCAGCCCCCTATCTCGTGGGGCCCTCGGAAGCTTCTTGACTTGCACTCCAAGCTCTCCGGATCATGTTCGTTCCAAAAATCACGCTCCTGAAGGTTTCATTCCGTTTGGACTCCGTTTGATATTCCTTTTCTTTGAAATACTGAAATAGGAAAAAAAAACAGCAATATGGGCTGGGCCTCCGGTTAGTAGGTTAGTCCCAAAAATGATATAAATGTGTAAAATAAAGCCCATAAACATCCAAAAGGGGTAATATAATAGCATGGAACAATCAAAAATTATAGATACGTTGGAGACGTATCAAGCATCCCCAAGCTTAATTCCTGCTCGTCCTCGAGTAGGTAAATGATAAAAGGAGAATTTTTGATGTGGAATGCTACCTAGCATAGTTCTTAATGTAATTTTCTTTATTGTGGCATGAATGTTCAGATCCAAATTATTCAAAATAAAAGCTTATAAAACATAAAAATAATAATGCTTCAAAGCATACCAACAAATAATCATGTCCTATCAAAATAACATAGCCAAAGAAAGCTTATCCCTACAAAATCATATAGTTAGGCCATCCTTCATTTTCATTACACAAAATACTCCCATTATGCACAACCCTGATGACGAGCCGAGCAATTGTTTCATACTTTTTAACGCGCTTCAACTTTTTCAACTCTTACGCAATACATGAGTGTAATCCATGGACATAGCACTATGGTGGTATATGGTGGTGGTTGTGAGGACAAAAAGGGAGAAGATAGTCTCACATCAACTAGGCGTATTAACGGGCTATATGGAGATGCCCATTAATAGATATCAATGTGAGTGAGTAGGGATTGCCATGCAACGGATGCACTAGAGCTATAAATATATGAAAGCTCCACAAAAGAAACTAAGTGGGTGTGCATCCAACTTGCTTGCTCACGAAGACCTAGGGCATTTTGAGGAAGCCCATCATTGGAATATACAAGCCAAGTTCTATAATGAAAAATTCCCACTTAGTATATGAAAGTGACAACATAGGAGACTCTCTATTATGAAGATCATGGTGCTACTTTGAAGCACAAGTGTGGAAAAAGAGATAGTAGCATTGTCCCTTCTCTCTTTTTCTCTCATTTTATTTTTCTCCTCTTTTTTTCTTTCTTCCTTTTTTCTTTGGCCTTTTTTTTCTTTTTGGCCTTTCTCTCTTTTTTTTCTTTTTTTCCTTTTTTTCTTTTTGTAAAGTCCGAAGTCTCATCCCGACTTGTGGGGGAATCATAGTCTTCATCATCCTTTCCTCACTAGGACAATGCTCTAATAATGAAGATCATCACACTTTTATGGATTTACAACTCAAGAATTACAACTCAAAGCTAGAACAAGATATGACTCTATATGAATTCCTCCGGTGGTGTACCGGGATATGCAATGAATCAAGAGTGACATGTATGAAAATTATGAAAGTGGCCTTGCCACAAATACGATGTCAACTACATGATCATGCAAAGAGCAATATGACAATGATGGTACGTGTCATAATAAATGGAACGGTGGAAAGTTGCATGGCAATATATCTCGGAATGGCTATGGAAATGCCATAATAGGTAGGTATGGTGGCTGTTTTGAGGAAGGTAAATAAGGGGTTTATGATACCAGTGAAAGTTGCGCGGTAATAATAAAGGCTAGCAAAGTGGAAAGATGAGTGTGCATATATCCATGGACTCACATTAGTCAAAAAGAACTCATATACTTATTGCAAAAGTCTACTTAGCACTTGAAGCAAAGTACTACTACGCATTCCCCAAGAGGGATAGATTGGTAGGAAAAGACCATCGCTCGTCCCCGACTGCCACTCATAAGGAAGACAATCAAAAGAGCACCTGATGCAACAAATTTGTCACACAACTTTTACCATACGTGCATGCTACGGGACTTGCCAACTTCAACAAAAGTATTTCTCAATTTCATAATTACCCACTAGCATGACCCTAACATTACTACATTTATATCTCAAAACAATTATCAAGCATGAAATTGATCATAGCATCCAATTATTTTTCTATGATAGTTTTTATTATATCCAACTTGGATGCTCATCATTCTAAGACCAACTTTGTAACCATAGCAAATACCATGTTGTTCTAAAAGACTCGTAAAAAGATATAAGTGAAGCATGAGAGACTAGAAATTTCTTCAAAATTAAGATACCACTGTGCTCTAAAAGATATAAGTGAAGCACTAGAGCAAAAACTATCAAGCTCAAAAGATATAAGTGAAGCACATAGAGTATTCTAGCAAATTCTAATAAAATAGGCTTCTCCCAAAAGGTGCGTACAGCAAGGATGATTGTGGTAAACTAAAAGGCAAATACTAATATAATACATGATGCTCCACGCAAAACACATATCATGTGGTGAATAAAAATATAGCTCCAAGTAAAGTTACCAATGAACGGAGACGAAAGAGGGGATGCCTTCCCGGGGCATCCCCAAGCTTAGGCTTTTGGATATTCTTGAATATCTTGGGGTTCCTTGGGCATCCCCAAGCTTAGGCTCTTGCCACCCTTTATTCCATAGTCCATAAAGGCTTTACCCAAAACTTGAAAACTTCACAACACAAAACTCAACAGGAAATCTTATAAGCTCCATTAGTGAAAGAAAACAAAACCACCACATAAGGTACTGCAATGAACTCATTCTTTATTTATTTTCGTGTTAAACCTACTGTATTCTAACTTACTTATGGTTTATAAACTAATTTACTAGCCATAGATGCATTGAAATAAGCAAGCAACACACGAAAAACAGAATCTATCAGAAACAGAACAGTCTATAGCAATCTGTAACTAACGCAAACTTCTGGAACACTAATAATCCTACCAAAATAGGAAGTCCTGGAAAATTTGTTTATTGAACAGAAGCAAAAAGAATAAACGAAAAATCACGTTCGTGTGAATTAACAAAATTATATTCGTGCGTGCAAAGTTTCTGTTTTTCAGCAGAATCAAATCAACTGTCATCGTAGGTTATCCTATAGGTTCTACTTGGCACAAACACTAATTAAAAGATAAAAACACGTCTAAAAAGAAGGTAGATGTAAGATTCATTACTAAACAGGAGCAAAAACAAAAAAAACATAAAGATAATTGTGTTGCCTCCCAACTAGCACTATCGTTTAACGCCCCTAGCTAGGCATAAAAGCAAGGATAGATCTAACGAGTCCCATCTTTGGCACTAAATTCATAAGTAGCACACATGATAGATTCATAAGGTAATTTGACTTTATTTCTTGGAAAGTGCTCCATGCCTTTCTTTAATGGAAATTGGAATCTAATATTCCCTTCCTTCATATCAATAATTGCACCAATCGTTCTAAGGAAAGGTCTACCAAGAATAATAGGGCAAGAAAGATTGCAATCTATATCAAGAACGATAAAATCTACGGGCACCAAATTTCTATTTGCAACAATAAGAACATCATTGATCCTTCCCATAGGCTTTTTAATGGTGGAATCCGCAAGGTGCAAATTTAAAGAGCAATCATCAAGATCATGGAAACCTAGAATATCACATAAAGTTTTTGGAATCGTGGAAACACTAGCACCCAAATCACACAAAGCAAAACACTCATAATATTTAATTCTAATCTTTATAGTAGGTTCCCACTCATCATTAAGTTTTCTAGGTATAGAAACTTCCAAATTAAGTTTTTCATCATAAGATTGCATCAAGGCATCAACAATATGTTTGGTAAAAGCTTTATTTTGACTATAAGCATGAGGAGAATTAACAACGGATTGCAACAAGGAAATACAACCTTTTAGAGAACAATTATCATAATCAAATTCCTTGAAATCCGAGATGGAAGGTTCAATATTATTAGAAGTAGAGGATTCTCCAATCTCACTTTTACCAACTTTAGCATTAAAATCTAAAGACTCCGAATTCTTGGGACGCCTTCTAGGCAAGATTGATTCATCATCACTCCCATAATCATCAAAATTCATATTGCAAAACATAGATCTAATCGGAGACGCATCAATAACTTTAAGATCCTCATCATTATTTTCATGGACACTAGAAGAACACGCTTTTATAAACCTTTCTTTTTTAGCACTCGTCAATGGAAATTCTCATTACTTTGAGGGACTCATTGATATCATGCTTAGGAGAAGAAGATCCAAGTTTAAGATAATTAACATCAAGCAAAAGTCTATCAATGTTCCTAGCCAAATCATCAACTTTGAGCAATTTTTCTTCAAGCAAGGCATTAAAATTCTTTTGAGAAATCATAAATTCTTTCACACTATTCTCAAAATCAGAGGGCATCTTATTAAAATTACCATAATAGTTATTGTATGAATTTCCATAATTATTAGAGGAATTACTAGGGAACGGTCTAGCATTAAAGTTTCCTCTATAAGCATTGTTTCCAAAACTATTCCTACCAACAAAATTCACATCCATAGATTCATTATTATTCTCAATAAAGGAAGACAAAGGTATATCATTGGGATCAAGAGGAGTACTTTTAGTAGCAAACATCTTCATAAGTTCATCCATCTTTCCACTCAAAACATTGATTTCTTCTATAGCATGCACTTTTTTACTAGAAGATCTTTCGGTGTGCCATTGGGAATAATTAGCTATAATATTATCAAGCAATTTTGTAGCATCTCTTAACGTGATTTCCATAAACGTGCCTCCCACGGCCGAATCTAAGAGATTTCTAGAAGCAAAGTTCAAACCGGCATAAAAAAATTTGTATGATCATCCATAAATTCAAACCATGAGTAGGGCAATTGCGAAGCATCAATTTCATTCTTTCCCAAGATTGCGCAACATGCTCATGATCAAGTTGTTTAAAATTCATAATATTGTTCCTAAGAGTGATGATCTTAGCGGGAGGAAAATACTTAGAGATAAAAGCATCTTTGCACTTGTTCCAAGAATCAATACTATTTTTAGGCAAAGATGTAAACCAAACTTTAGCACGATCTCTAAGTGAAAATGGAAATAACTTCAATTTGACAATATTGTTATCCGTATCTTTCTTCTTTTGCATATCACACAAATTAACAAAATTGTTTAGATGGGTAGCGGCATCTTCACTAGGAAGGCCGGCGAATTGATCTTTCATAAAAAGATTCAGCAAAGCAGTATTGATTTCACAATACTCAACATCATTAAGAGGAGCAATCGGAGTACTAAGGAAATCATTATTATTGGTATTCGAGAAATCACACAATTTGGTATTATCTTGCGCCATGGCAACAAGTAATCCAACACACAAGCAAACAGAAAAAGGCAAGCGAAAAAAGAGGAGGAGAATGGGAAAGAGAGGGCGAATAAAACGGCAAGGGTGAAGTGGGGGAGAGGAAAACGAGAGGCAAATGACAAATAATGTAAATGTGAGGGAGATGGGTTTGTGATGGGTACTTGGTATGTCTTGACTTGAGCGAAGACCTCCCCGGCAACGGCGCCAGAAATCCTTTTTGCTATGTCTTGAGCTTGCGTTGGTTTTCCTGAAGAGGAGAGGGTGATGCAGCAAAGTGTAGCGTAAGTATTTCCCTCAGTTTTGAGAACCAAGGTATCAATCCAGTAGGAGGCTCCTCAAAAGTCCCACGCACCTACACAAACAAACTGAGAACTCACAACCAACGCAATAAAGGGGTTGTCAATCCCTTCACGGCCACTTGCGAAAGTGAGATCTAACAAAGATAGTATGATAAGATAAAAATATTTTTGGTATTTTGTAATATAGATGCAAAAAGTAAAGATGCAAGTAAAAGTAGATTGAAAGCAAATATGATAATAGATAGACCCGGGGGCCATAGGTTTCACTAGAGGCTTCTCTCAAGATAGCATAAGTATTACGGTGGGTGAACAAATTACTGTCGAGCAATTGATAGAAAAGCGCATAGTTATGAGATTATCTAGGCATGATCATGTATATAGGCATCACGTCCATAACAAGTAGACCGACTCCTGCATGCATCTACTACTATTACTCCACACATTGACCGACTCCTGCCTGCATCTAGAGTATTAAGTTCATAAGAACAGATTAACGCATTAAGCAAGGTGACATGATGTAGAGGGATAAACACATGCAATATGATATAAACCCCATCTTGTTATCCTTGATGGCAACAATACAATACATGCCTTGCAACCCTTTCTATCACTAGGTAAGGACACCGCAAGATTGAACCCAAAGCTAAGCACTTCTCCCATGGAAAGAAAGACCAATCTAGTAGGCCAAACCAAACTGATAATTCGAAGAGACTTGCAAAGATAACTCAATCATACATAAAAGAATTTAGAGAAGATTCAAATATTATTCATAGATAAACTTGATCATAAACCCACAATTCATCGGATCTCGACAAACACACTGCAAAAAGAGTTTACATCGAATAGATCTCCACAAGAGAGGGGGAGAACATTGTATTGAGATCCAAAAAGAGAGAAGAAGCCATCTAGCTAATAACTATGGACCCGTAGGTCTGTGGTAAACTACTCACAACTCATCGGAGGGGCAAGGATGTTCATGTAGAGGCCCTCCGTGGTTGCTTCCCCCTCCGGCAGAGTGCCGGCGAAGGCTCCAAGATGGGATCTCGCAGATACAGAAGGTTACGGCGGTGGAAATTGTGTTTCGTGGTGCTCCTGGATGTTTTTGGGGTACGTAGTATAAATAGGAGGAAGAAGTACGTTGGTGGCCGCCCGAGGGGCCCACGAGACAGGGGGCGTGCCCTAGAGGGGGGGCCTATCTCGTGGGGCCCTCAGAAGCTTCTTGACTTGCACTCCAAGCTCTCCGGATCACGTTCGTTCCAAAAATCACGCTCCCGAAGGTTTCATTCCATTTGGACTCCGTTTGATATTCCTTTTCTTCGAAATACTGAAATAGGTAAAAAAATAGCAATATGGGTTGGGCCTCCGGTTAGTAGGTTAGTCCCAAAAATGATATAAATGTGTAAAATAAAGCCCATAAACATCCAAAAGGGGTAATATAATAGCATGGAACATTCAAAAATTATAGATACGTTGGAGACGTATCAGCGCCGCACACCCCCTATGCTTCACTGACAAAGTAATGGAGCATGAATTCCCAGAAGGTTTTAAACCCGTAAACATCGAACCATATGATGGGACAACATACCCCGCGGTATGGATTGAAGATTTTCTTCACATTCACATGGCCCGCGGCGATGATCTCCATGCCATCAAGTACCTCCCACTAAAATTCAAGGGACCAGCTCGGCACTAGCTGAATAGTCTGCCGAGAAACTCCATTCGCAGTTGGGAGAACCTGGAAGACGCATTCCTTGACAACTTTCAGGGCACATATGTGCGACCACCGAACGCTGATGACTTAAGTCTCATAACCCAATAGCCCGGAGAGTCAGCCAGGAAATTATGGGCTCAGTTCTTAACTAAAAAGAACCAAATCGTCGACTGTACGGATGACAAAGCCCTAGCAGCCTTTAAGTATAACATCCGTGACAAGTGGCTCGCCCGACACCTCGGCCAAGAGAAGCCAAAATCCATGGCAGCCCTTACGACACCCATGACCCGCTTTTGTGCGGGCGAGTATAGCTGGTTGGCTCGTAGCAACAGCACATCAAGAAATCCTGGCACTTCAGACGCCAGAGATAGCAACGGCAAGCCCCGACGCAACAGACACAAGCGTCGCAATAATGGCGATAACGCCGAAGACACAACCGTCAATGCCGGATTCAGTGGCTCCAAGTCCAGTCAACGGAAAAGGCCATTTAAAAGAAACAATCCGGGTGCATGCAGTCTGGACCGCATACTTGATCATCCATGTCAAATCCATGGCACCCCCGATAAACCAGCCAACCATACCAACAGAGAATGTTGGGTATTTAAACAGGTCGGCAAACTAAATGCCGAAAACAAGGAAAAGGGGTCGCATAGTGATGACGACGAGAAGCCCCGGCCACCGAACACAGGGGGACAGAAGAAATCCCCCCCCCCCAAGTCAAAACGGTAAATATGATATACGCACCCATATTCCCAAGCGGGAGCGGAAGTGCGCACTAAGGGACGTCTACGCGATGGAGCCAGTCGCCCCAAAGTTCAACCCATGGTCTTCCTGTCCGATCGCCTTTGATCGCAGGGACCATCCGACTAGTATTCGTCATGGCGGCTCAGCCACACTAGTCCTTGACCATATTATTGATGGATTCCACCTCACACGAGTCCTCATGGACGGTTGCAGCAGCCTAAACCTGCTTTATCAGGATACAGTGTGCAAAATGGGTATCGATCCCTCAAGGATCAAACCCACCAAAACCACCTTCAAAGGTGTCATACAAGGTGTAGAGGCCTGTTGTACAGGCTCAATCACACTGGAAGTGGTCTTTGGATCCCCAGACAACTTTCGAAGCGAGGAGTTAATCTTTGATATCGTCCCCTTCCGTAGTGGTTATCATGCACTGCTTGGACGAACCGCATTCACTCGATTCAATGCGGTGCCACACTATGCCTATCTCAAGCTCAAGATGCCCGGTCCTCGCGGTGTTATAACAGTCAATGGAAATATAGAGTGCTCCCTCTGTACTGAGGAGCACACCGTGGCCCTTGAAGCAGAAGTATAGAGCAGCCTCCTAAGGCAGACCCTCAATTCGGCAATAAAGCCCCCATACACCGTCAAGCGAGTCTGAACTACTCTGCAACAGGATCGTCCGGCCCGTCCAGAGCTCACCTAGCAATTCGGCCTCCATCCTAGTCACAATCAAGCGGTGAAATTCGTGCCGCGCGTACATAATTACGCACTTAAAATACCATGGGCATAGACGGAGGCACAGCTAGACCGCGGTCCACAATGCGGCTCAACCGCCCCAGGATCCGCATACCTTCACCTTTTTCTTTCTTTCATGTTCTTCTCTTCTTGAGGCTCTTCTGATAACCTGATCATCGGACCCATCACGGGACGGATACACCAAGGAATCAAGGAGCTTTGACGTACAAGGGAATCCCCAGGTGGTCTCTGTTAACGATCGATATACCTGTTTTACATACCCACACGCAGCTCACTCTTGGTTAGGGCATGTCAAATAGCCCTATTTGCTTATCGCACTACTTGTATACATACGCCTTGACCTATTACTCAAATAACAATGGAAAATAATTTGCAGCGTCAGCTTATTACTCATTTTTTTCCTTGACTGTTTATTTATTACAAATCGCACCCGTACATTCTGGTACGTTCAGTTCGCTAGGGGCTTCAGTGTACTCCATAACACGGCAAGAAAGTCCGAACACTTTTAACAGTGCGGCACCCCGAACTTATAGCATTATATGCATCAGAGCCGAATCATGTCTTGGGTCAACAGTTGGGTTGCCTGGCTCCTGTGCTTGATACCATACGTTCCGCTATATCGGCTAGGGTAGTAAAGGGAGAAATACTGCGATTGTGTCCCGGTTCTTCTGGATGAGCACCTCAGTAGAGAAAGCCGAAAGTTGACTGTCATGATGCGGCGAGAGCTAGTCGCTATTCGAGAGGTTTCAAATCCTTAAAGATTTTTCCGCTTTATGCGAGGAATCGGTCTTTGTCTGATTTAGGCGTGTATAGCGCCCCAAGTTCGGCCTTCCGAATACCAGGGGCTACGCCAAAATTTAAAATTATAGAACTTCTATGGCTAAGTGAGGGTGATAAAGCTGTATAGTCTGATTGCCTTGTTCGTTGTGCTGGACACCTCCTTAAAGGACCAAAAACTTGGATAAAGAGTGTTTAGATTTATCCCGAACACCCCTGTACTAGTTACATGGGGGCAAAAGCCGACGACTGGCCAACTCTCAAATTTTATAAACGGCCGCACAGGAGGTAAAATTTTAAATCAACAAGCATTATATTGCGCAAATGAACTTGTTTCATATTACAGGATAAAATGAATGCATTCATTCAAAGATTACATCCTTTGTACATTGCTCCGCCACAAGGCAGAATCTCTTCAGGACACTGTCATAATATTTTTGGGTCGGTGGTGCTCCTTGCCCTTCGGTGGCCCCTCGGTCATCAGCGCCGTGGCATCCATCTTCGCCCAATGCATCTTTGCACGGGCAAAGGCCATCCGTGCACCTTCAATGCAAACCGGCCGCTTTATGACTTCAAGTCGTGGGCAGGCACTCACAAGCTGCTTCACGAGTCCGAAGTAGCTGCTGGGCATAGGCTCAGCAAGCCATAGCCGGACTATGAGGTCCTTCATGGCCAGTACGGCTGCCTTGTGCAGCTCGACCAGTTGCTTCAGCTGGTCGCTCAAGGGCATCGGATGTTCTATCCCAAGATATTGAGACCAGAACAACTTCTCCGTTGAGCTCCCTTCTTCGGCTCGGTAGAACTCTGCGGCATCTGATATGCTGCGCGGAAGATCCGCAAACGCTCCTGGAGAACTCCAAATTCGGGTAAGTAAAAAGAATGTCTCCTTCACATGCTTGCTTTGCATAACAAATGCCTTACCCGCCGCAATATTCTTGGCTGCTTGGATCTCCTGGAGGGCCCTCTGGGCTTTGGCTCTGGCGTCTTGTGCGCTCTGGAGGGCCTTGGCAAGCTCAGACTCTTGAGTCTTAGAGTCACGCTCCAAGGACTCGTACTTCTGAACAAAATTTTGGAGCTCTTGCTGGACCTCACTGACCCATGCCTCTTGCTTCTCGCACGTGGCGCGTTCCTTGGCCGCTTTGTCTTCGGCCTCGGCCAATGCCTTCTTAAGGGCCGCCACTTCGGTCGTGGCCCCTATAAAAGTTCATGACGCTTTTGTCAGCAGAAACCGTTTATCCTTCATAAGTATACAGGCAGTGTATTACGTACCTTGACTTTCCTCCAGCTGCCTCTTCACAAGGACGAGCTCTCCCTCGGTTCGCTCCAGGTCCTGCTTTAGTCCAGAGACCTCCGCAGTACAAGCGGCAGCGGCCAGCTGCGATGCCTGCTTATTTACATAGACATCTTATGTTAGACTCCTGCGAATATTATTTGATCCTTTGTTTGGCTCTTCTTTCCGAACACTAAACAGAGCATCAGGGGCTACTGTACACTGTGATATTCTCTCACAATTTTATTACTTACCTCAAAGCCTGTTAGAAGTCTAGCGCAGGCTTCGGTCAATCCGCTTTTGGTGGACCAGACCTTCTCAATCACCGTACTCATAAGAGTACGGTGTTTTTCATCAATGGAAGCACCGCGAAGCATTTCTAGCAAGCTGTACGGTGCCTCTGGATGGACAGAGGTCATCGGTACAGGCGGCTCACCCTCCTTAGGGAGAGGCTGCCTGCCTGAATCCGGAACCACTTGGGTTTCCGGAGCCATATTCGACTGGGGGACAAACTGGCTGCAGCCCCATTATCGGAGTCCGTGGGGGTCTTTCCCCCCATGTGTCCGGCGACTGGGGTTTCGCCTGGAGGCGTCTCCGGAACTGTCTCCCCTTGGCCTGGTATCCTTCGAGACAACACCTCGGTGTCGTCCGCGGCCTTGGGGGAGGAGGCTGTCGGAAGAGACTCGTTGTTCATCGCCAACGGGTGCAGCGATCCCTCCGAAGAGGAGGATATCTCGATGTTGGATTTGGCCGGACTGCAAGTGCATTTCTGGCACGTTAAGAAGCGATAATGCAAACATACCGGAAATACTATTGTGTCCGGATACTTATGACTTAGCCAGGGGCTTGACCCTGGGTTCCCACTCCTCGCCGCTGTTGGTGGCTGTGGTGGAATGGTCCGGAAGGAAGGTTTTTCCCTTCTTCGACACCTTGGCCTCCCCATGCGTGGCAGCCTTCCTCTTCTTTCTCCCCCTAGTAGGGGGGGGGGGATAGGGATTTCCTCCTCCTCCTTGTCGGTGTCAAAACCGGCGGATCTCGGGTAGGGGGTCCCGAACTGTGTGTCTAGGCGGATGGTAACAGGAGACAAGGGACACGATGTTTTTACCCAGGTTCGGGCCCTCTCGATGGAGGTAAAACCCTACTCCTGCTTGATTGATATTGATGATATGGGTAGTACAAGAGTGGATCTACCACGAGATCAAGGAGGCTAAACCCTAGAAGCTAGCCTATGGTATGATTGTTGTAATGGTTATTCATCCTACGGACTAAAACCCTCTGGTTTATATAGACACTGGAGAGGGCTAGGGTTACACAGAGTCGGTTACAATGGTAGGAGATCTACATATCCGTATTGCCAAGCTTGCCTTCCACGCCAAGGAAAGTCCCATCCGGACACGGGACGAAGTCTTCAATCTTGTATCTTCATAGTCTTGGAGTCCAGCCGACGATGATAGTCCGGCTGTCCGGACACCCCCTAGTCCAGGACTCCCTCAGTAGCCCCTGAACCAGGCTTCAATGACGATGAGTCCGGCGCGCATATTGTTCGGCATTGCAAGGCGGGTTCCTCCTCCGAATAATTCATAGAAGATTGTGAACACCAGGATAGTGTACGGCTCTGCAAAATAAATTCCACATATCACCGTAGAGAGAATATTATGTACACAAGCTCAATCTGCTGACGTATTATGTAGCATGACGTCACGCCACCACCAAGCCTTTACTTGAATCGTTTTTTATTATACCACCTCAGCGCGTTTAGCGAAGCGGTTTCCTTGGCACGTCTTGTCTAAGCAGAGATCGTGTTCCCCTTATTCCGGGATTCTCATCAATACGGACGTGGGTAACCCAATCGCGCCCATCGCCACGCCCCCTCTATCGAAGGCGAGTCCTGAACGGTCACGGAGACGGCTCTTGGTATTCTTCCTCTTTATAATAGGACCAAGGCTCGTTTCTTTTCTTCAATCCTCCGTCGAACCTTCTCCTTGCTCCAAGTTCCAACACCCAGAGCCCCTGATTCGAGCGTTTCGGACCTTCAACAATGTCCGGCTCCGACCTTCAGGGCCGGTGGATGCCCTCCTCCGTCACGGAGGAGGACGTGCTAAAGCTGCGAGAGGCCAAGTACCTGTCTTACGAGATTTCGCACAGGTTGCCTGCCGAAGGGCAGGCCATCCCCACCCCCGAACCCTGCGAGTACGTCGTCTTTGTATCCCACCTCCGTCGGGGTTTAGGCTTCCCGATGGATCCTTTTGTGAGAGGGCTCATGTTCTACTATGGGCTGGAATTCCATGACTTGGCTCCGGAGTCCATCCTCCATATTTCAGCATTTATCGTTGTCTGCGAGGCCTTCCTCCGCGTCACCCCCCACTTCGGCCTGTGGCTGAAGACCTTCAATGTGGAGCCGAAGATGATCGAGGGGCGTTAAGCAGAGTGCGGCGGGGCGGCCGTGAGCAGGAGGGCCGATGCCCCGTGGCCAGAGGGCTCCTTCCAAGAGGAGCTTGGCTTATGGCAACAGGAGTGGTTCTATATCACCGCTTCGAAGGGCAGCAGGCAGAAGCCGCCCGCCCATATTCCGCTTGGGACCTCCTCGACGGTTGATGTCGTGGGTCAACCAAGGGCTCAACTGGGGGCCATCAAAAGACGTGCCCCTATTGCAGGGCCGGATTCGAGACCTCTAGGCGAGGGAGATCGATCTAGTCGTGGTGATGCAGGTTATGCTGATTAGGTGTCTCCTGCCCTGCAAACGCCGTCCCTTCCGGCTATGGGAGTTCAATACGGAGGGACCACGGATTCTCCAACACTTTATGGGTTCGACACCAGTGGAGATGTACGAGTTGTTCTTCGGATCACGGGCGGTGTGTCTGGAATTGACCGAGGACGCCGGCCTAAGCTGCAATCGCCCGGATACTCAAGTAAGTAGCTCAGTGTTCGGACGTATCGTTTGTTTGCCTTTCTACAATTCGCCTTTTAACCCGTTATCCTTCAACAGGAGTGGATAGCGCAAGCAAAGCTGATACGGTGTCCGGCCCCCCTCCCAGAGACCGCGCCGGATCCCGTGCTGGTCAAGATGCTGGAGGTTGCGCCTTCAGAAGAAGGCGGAGGGGAAAATAAGGGAGCTACCGCCTCGCCCAGGGAGGCTCTTGAAAAGGGGGGATCGAGAAACCCTCCCCCCGAGGGGAGAAGAGGACCGCCTCTGGAGACCCGGAGGCCAAAGCCCCTAAGCGGGGGAAGAAGCCTGCACCAGAGGGTCCTGCGTCCGGGGAGGCCCCGGCCGCACAATCTCCCCTAAAGCATCAGCCCTCCAGTGAGCCGTAAGTAGAAAAAAGAGAGCTCGGTAATAAGAGACATCCCTATTTGTGCTTCTGAGGATAACCGAATTTTTACCTTGTAGTTCGGATCTCCGACCTTCTCAGATGAGCTCATCTTCGGGGGATCTTCGTCCGGAGATGGTGGAGAGCGAGACGCCTCCGTCCGCTGCGCCGTCAGATAGGGCGGACAAGCCTGAAGAGTCATCACGGAGGGTATTCTCGAGCCCGGCAGAGCCGAAGAGTTCGGCGCCGACTAGTGTTCGGCCGGGGGAGCTGAAGGATCTACTTGAGAGGGCGTCCATCTCAGAAGATCACCGTGCATTGATGAGTATGGTGATTGGAAGGATTTCGTCCGCCGAAAGCGGATTGCATAATGCCGTCAGGAGTTTGCTGGCGGGGTTTGAGGTATGTAAAAATGACACCCCTTTTGACAGTTTTGCACATAAAGTGCGCCCTGTATAGATAGTAGCCCCTGAGACTCGGTAGGTTGTTGAAAGCGACAACGTGCCGAGGATCAAAATCGTAGGTATTGAGTGTCGCCTTTCCTATGCAGGTGGCGGATAGTCCGGGGGCTAGCCGGACTGATGGAGTTGCTGAATTAAAGCGGCAACTCGATGTTGCGGATGCGTACATCGCGCTAGTCAACAAGTGACTTGACGAGTCGCAAGGTAAGTTGTTTCTCCGCAGTCACCTATTAAGGGAGCCAAAGCCCACCTCTTACAATATTTGTGCTTGACGCAGATGGTGCCGCTGCTATGGAGAGCCTTCGGGCAGAACTTGCTCAAGCCAAGGAGCAAGCCAGAAGGAGTGATGCGGCTGCCTCGAGGGCGGCCGAGGAGTTAGAAGCCGAAAGGGCTGCACACTGCCGAAGCAGGGAAGAGATGGCCAAAATGGCCGTTAAGTTGAAGGATGCTACCGACCGCAATGAGGCTCTTGAAAAGGAGTGCCTATCGGAGCGAGAAGACCTGGGGAAGGCCACCGCCGAAGCCAAGGATGCCCGTTCTGCAATGCGGGCTATGAAGGAGGAGCTGCGCCAGGCCGGAGACATTGTGGCTGGCAAGCCTTTTCTGCTGCGCCGCAGGTTTACGGATCCGAAGTATGCCCAGCTTGGCCAGCTGTGGGGTCCAGAGGATCCTTATATGGACTTAGCGGCGAGTGCGGCGGATGCCGTTGTGCACTTCCGAAGTCAGAAGGATCACAAGACGGAAGAGCTGTTTTGGTCTCAATTCTATAGTCCGGATCGTTCACTTCCGCTGACCGATCGGTTGGCCGAATGGGCTGAGCTGAATAGGTTGTCCGGACTTGCCATGACGGATATCGTGACACATGTCTGGCAGGATAGGCCCAAGCCGAAGAGCTATTTTGGCTTATTGCAGCAATTTCTTGGAGCGGTGCCGCATATCAAGGCGATGAAGCGGTCGGCCTGCATAGAGGGTGCACGGATGGCACTCGCCCGTGCGAAGACACATTGGACGGAGATGGATGCCACCGCTGTTGCGACCCAGGGTTCGGACGAGAGCCGGTTACCCGCTGAGCACTATTTTGGGGAAGTTCTGCGTGGTGCTCGTGTAATAGAGTCGCAGTGCTCAAAAAATGTTACGTTCAAATGAACGTTTAATTTTATAAAACGATGTTTATGATGTAGGCGCTTTTTGTACTTGTGCGTTCAAGTATTGAAATATCTCCTGTGCGGCCGTTTATGTATACGTATGTATAACCTGAAAGATGGCAGTCGTCGACTTCAGCCCCCACGCACAAGGTGTGGGGGTGTTCGCAAAAAATAGCGCATTTTCACACTTAATCCGACGTCTCGGTCCTGTTAAGGAGGTGGTAGCGTAGCAAACGAGGAAACCGGACTATAATGCTTTATCACTTTCACTTAGCCATTGGAGTTCGAGGGTGGGACTACGATATAGCCCCTGGGGGCACCGCGCTCTCCGAATTCGGGGCGCGTATGTGCCTGACCGGGAAACGGCCCTTCGTCAAAGCGGAGGAATTCTAAACATTCCGGTGGTCGATCGAGTGGTTGACCAGTCTCTCGCTGTATCATGACAGTCAGTTTTTGGCTTTCTCTACTGAGGTGCTCGCCCAGCCGAATTGGGGCACAATCGCAGTAGTTCTCCTGGTGCCACGTTAGCCGATGATACGGAACGTAAGGCAGCAAAACACAGGAGCTGGGAAAACCCAACATTTGACCAAAGACATGATTCGGAGCTGATGCATATAAGGCCTAACTCGAGACGCCGAACACTCCCTAAGGTGTTCGGTCTTTATAATAACGGGCGTTAAAATGCCCTAAGCCCCTAGTGTCCAAGTACGGGCGAGGTCTTCTGACGCGGCCGATGCCAAAACGTCAGTCTCCTCTCTGGTTATCATGAAAAACTAGGGGATTATAGCAACAAGAGACAGTAAAAAAGGTTTACGCAGGGTCTTAATCTGAAAAGAATCCTTGCAACGGGTCCCTACTGCACGTCTGCGCCTGTGTCTCCATTGTGCCGTATCCTGGACGGGTGTGCATGTTGTTCATCTGTAAAAAGGGAGGAACTTAGTTTGAAAAGAAATCGTGCGAAAAGTGCATAAAAAATTGAAATATTAATAAGTTAATAAAGCTGAGCCTATATTAGCTCATTGTTGCTTATATGCACAGCCCCTTGTGAAGGGATGTGCGGCTAGGGAGCCCCTAGCTTATTTATGCCGGACTCGTCTAGCCGTGTCCGGGGTCTTTGAATGACCCTCTTAATGAAATGATGCCACGTTGACCGGGCATTTTAAGTGTAAGAGACGCATAATGCGGTATTGCGTTAAAGCGGATAAAAGCTTCACGTCCCAATAGTGCTTGATAGCTACTTTTGAATGGGGCGACATGAAAGATTAGCTTTTCGTGTCAGAAGTTGTCCGGTGACCCGAACACAACTTCTAAAAATAAGGAGCCTGTGCACTTGGCGTAAGGGCCTAGTGTCACTCCTTTAAAGGAAGTGCGGCTATGTCAGATTTTAGTAAGGTCTATCCCCATCTTGCGGATTGTGTTCGGATATAGCAGGTTTAAATCGCTGCCGCCGTCCATCAGGACTTGTGTAAATTGTAGTCCGTCAATTATAGGATCCAATATCAGAGCAGTCCATCCTGCGTTTCCAATGCTTCTGGAGTAATCCAGGTGGTCGAAAGTGATTGGTTTTGACATCCAACTTCGAGGTTCCGCTGGGGTGGACCGTGCGGCACTTATTTTAGCGGGTGACGCATTGTTTTTCCGTAATATCACATGAAGTCAGTTTACTGTTTTGACTTCTTGTGGGAAAGTCTTTTGTTTTCCGGTGCTCTGCTGGTGGGGTTCATCATCATCCTCGCTTGGTGCGTCGAGCCCCTTGTGTTCGGCGTTGAGTCGGCCGGACTATTTGAAAACCCAACAATCTCGGTGGGTGAGGTTTGCAGGCCTTCCGGGGGTACTGTGGATTTGACATATCCGATCCAAAATTTTGTTTAAGTTGGATAGCTCATCACTGTTGTCCTTAAGAGGCAGTGTTTTGTTGTTTGGCCGTGAGCTTTTGAATCCGGCGTTGACCGCTGTGTTCTTTCGGCTTTTTTCTTTATTCCGGCGCTGATCCTTTCGGCGCCGTGATTTTCCGTTTCCATCTCCGATCTCGGATGTACTCGGGTCGCTGGTGCTGCGTCTTGCTAGCCAGCTGTCTTCCCCCGCGCAAAAGCGGGTGATGAGGCTTGTTAGCGCGGCCATTGTCCTCGGCTTCTCTTGGCCGAGGTGTCTGGCGAGCCATTCGTCTCGGACATTGTGTTTAAAAGCTGCTAAGGCTTCAGCGTCCGGACAGTCGACTATTTGGTTCTTTTTGGTAAGGAACATGTTCCAAAATTTGCGCGCTGACTCTCCGGGCTGTTGAGTTATATGACTTAGATCGTCTGCATCCGGAGGGCGGACATAAGTCCCTTGAAAATTTGCTCTAAACGCATCCTCGAGCTCTTCCCAACTTCCAACAGTGTTTTCTGGGAGGCTTTTGAGCCAATGCCGAGCTGGCCCTTTGAGCTTGAGGGGTAGGTATTTTATGGCATGGAGATCATCTCCTCTAGCCATGTGTATGTGTAGTATGTAATCCTCTATCCAGACTCTAGGGTCTGTTGTTCCGTCGTATGCCTCTATGTTTATGGGTTTGAACCCTGCTGGAAATTCATGGTCCAGCACCTCATCGGTGAAACATAGTGGGTGTGCGGCACCCCTGTATTTGGGTGTGCCGCTGTCTTCGAACACTTGGCGTGTTGTGTTGCTTCCTGGGGCCCTCTTTTTTGGCCCATAAATGGACCTGGCTGGGCCATCTGTTTTCCCAGGATCATGAGTTGGCTTGTGTGCGGTGCCGCTTGTCGCTTTTGGCCTGTCATCTGGCCGTCTATCTGGCCAGGCGGCCTCTTTGTTCTTTGACTGTGGGGGCTCTATGGCTTCCTCGTCAAATTCTGGCAGAAGCTTGCGCTTCGGGTAGCTCTTTGTTTGGTGGCCATTGCCGTATTTGTCTGTGGTCTTGAGTACTTTGCTCCATCTCATTCTGAGTATGTCTTCCGCTGTTTTGAGCTTCCATTTTTCCTTCTTCAGACTCCTTGCAGTGGCGACGAATCTTTTGTGAAGGTTCTTATGCTCCGGTGGTCTGTCCGGCGTGAGGTCATCTGGACTGTTGGTTTCGCCCGGCATGGATTGATTATCCGATTCGTCCTGTTCGGACGGTTGCTTGGTTGCATGTTCGCCGTCCATTGGTCTGCCCTACTCTATTGCTGGGTCGTTAGGAATGCTGTTTTTGTCGAGGCGGGGCTTAGGGCGGCGTCTGCGTCGCTGTTTTGGTTGTTTGTCGGCGGGGTTATCCTTTGCCGCGCCCCGTTGGTCCTTGTTGTCGCTTCCTTTTGGGGTGTCCACCATATATACGTCATGGGTTGGGGTGGCCTTTCAGTTCTCGGTGAGCGCTGGTTCTTGATCGTCTCCGGCATCGTCGTCCATACCGCCGATGTCTTCGGAGTCGTAATCTAGCATGTCTGTTCGATCATTGACAGTTGCTACAAAGTGGGTGGTGGGTGGGCTTTGAATTTCTTCGTCGTCCGCATCCCAACCATCCTGGCCGTAGTCCGGCCAAGGCTCTCCGGATAGCGAGAGATGTTTTAGTGAATTTAGGATGTCGCCAAAGGGTGAGTGCTGAAAGATGTCCGCGGCGGTGAACTCCATGATCGGCGCCCAATCGGATTCGATTGGCAGGGGCGCAGGAGGTTCGGAGTCCGGCAAGGAGTCCGGCACCTCGGAGTCACGAGCTTTATAAGGGACGAGGTCAGTGTTCGGCTCCATCGCCGTGGAAGTTGCAGCTCCCGGGGCGGTGTCCAGCCACCTGTCCTCGATCTGCGCAATTGGCTCCGGACTATGGGTCGGAGCGGATTCGTGTGCGACCTCCAAGGCATCGTCCGGCGGCAAAGTTAGATCATGCCCATCGTGACAGTGCGGCACGCTTGTTTGCGGCTTGGATCCATCCAAGATCAAGTCCCCGCGGATATCCGCCATGAAGTTTAGGCTTCCGAATCTGACCTGATGGCTAGGGGCGTAGCCTTCGATCTGCTCCAGATGGCCAAGTGAATTAGCCCGCAGTGCAAAGCCGCCGAATACGAAGATCTGTCCGGGGAGAAAAGTCTCACCCAGGACTACGTTGTTGGTCGAAGAAGCCATCGATCCTATCGGTGACGACACAGAGGAACTCTCAATGAAAGCACCAATGTCGGTGTCAAAACCGGCGAATCTAGGGTAGGGGGTCCCGAACTGTGCGTCTAGGCGGATGGTAACAGGAGACAAGGGACACGATGTTTTTACCCAGGTTCGGGCCCTCTCGATGGAGGTAAAACCCTACTCCTGCTTGATTGATATTGATGATATGGGTAGTACAAGAGTGGATCTACCACGAGATCAAGGAGGCTAAACCCTAGAAGCTAGCCTATGGTATGATTGTTGTAGTGGTTATTCGTCCTACGGACTAAAACCCTCCGGTTTATATAGACACCGGAGAGGGCTAGGGTTACACAGAGTCGGTTACAATGGTATGAGATCTACATATCCGTATTGCCAAGCTTGCCTTCCACGCCAAGGAAAGTCCCATCCGGACACGGGACGAAGTCTTCAATATTGTATCTTCATAGTCTTGGAGTCCGGCCGACGATGATAGTCCGGCTGTCCGGACACCCCCTAGTCCAGGACTCCCTCACTCCTCCTCGTCTTCGGTGGAGGAGTGCATCTTGGTGTCTTCGAACGTCTTGTCCGGTGCAACCTTGCGCCGAGGACCATCTCTGGTCCCCGCGACCGTCTTCTTGGCCTTCTTCTCCGGCACCTCACAGGGCGCCGGAAACAGCATCTTCATTAGAAGAGGCGATTCTGGATCTTCAGGTAGTGGAGCTGGACAGTTAATCTGCTCCGCTATTGCTACCCAGGCCTGTAAAATTGGCATGGAGGCTTAGATTCCTCCCGCGGATGTGCTAGTAAAAGGCATATCTTACAAATATGAAAACTTACCGGATTAGCTCGGCATTTTGCACTGAGCCCGCGATCTTCGGTTGTGGGCAGTGGTACCTTGTTGGGCTTGAAGAGCACCTTCTAGACGTCTTCGTGCATCGTGTTGAAGAGCTCTCGCAGCGTCTTGTGTTTGGCCAGGTCGAACTCCCATAGATTGCAAGTCCGTCTCTGGCACGGAAGAATTCGGTGGAAGAGCATAACTTGGACCACATTGACAAGCTTGATTTTCTTGCTTATCATATTTTGAACGCATGTCTGAAGTCCTGCCAGTTCTTCTGGCTGAGTCCCAGGCTATGCCCTTCTCTTGCCAGGAGGTGAGCCGCATGGGGACGCCGGATCGGAATTCGGGGGTCGCCGCCCAGTTGGCATCACACGGCTCGGTGATGTAGAACCACCCCAATTACCACCCCTTCATAGTCTCCACAAAGGAGCCTTCAGGCCAGGTGACATTGGGCATATTGCCCACCATGACGCCTTCGCACTCCGCTTGTTGGCCACTCACCACCTTTGGCTTCACATTGAAGGTCTTCAACCATAGGCCGAAGTGGGGTGTGATGCGGAGGAAGGCCTCGCACACGACGGTAAACGACGAGATGTTGTGGATGGAGTTAGGGGCCAAATCATGGAAGTCCAGCCCATAGTAGAACATTAGTCCATGGACGAACAGGTGGAGGGGGAATCCCAGTCCGCGGACGAAGTGGGAGAGGAATACTACCCTTCTTTGGACAAGTATCCGGCCTCCCGAAGCTTCTTGATGTCCTCCTTCTTAACGGAGGAGGCCATCCACTTGCCTCCCGCCCCGAACATGTTTAGAATGTTTTTGCGGAGAAGGTGAAAACTTGGGCATTGGAGCTCGAGAATGGGTGGGCAGAGGAAGAAGAAGGCATGGGTGAAAAAAGGGGAATCCTTACCTCTTTATAAAGGCGGCAGAAGTCATGTGCCTCCCCACTTGCCCTAGAAACTCGCTTATTCCCCAAGCGCCATGCTAATGCCGCGGTTGGGTTACCCACGCTCATATTGATAAGAATCCCGTGATAAGGGGACACGATCTCTGCTTCGACAAGACGTGCCAATAAAACTGCCTCACAAGATGTGTAGTAGCAGGTTGAGAAAACGGTTCGAATAATGACCGGGCCACGACGCGACGTCAAACTATGGAAAAGTTGTCAGTAGATTAGACTCATGGAATATTGTACTCTCTACGGTGGTATGTGGAATTTTTTGTTGCAGAGCCGGACACGATTCTTGTGTTCAAGATCTACTTTGGAGTATTCGGAGAAGGAACCCGCCTTGCAATGCCGAAGACAATCTGTGCACCGGACTCATCGTCATTGAAGCCTGGTTCAGGGGCTACTGAGGTAGTCCTGGATTAGGGGGTCCTCGGACAACTGGACTATATGCTTATGCCGGACTGTTGGACTACGAAGATACGAGATAGAAGACTTCGTCCCGTGTCCGGGTGGGACTCTCCTTTGCGTGGAAGGCAAGCTTGGCGATTCGGATATGTAGATTCCCTTCTCTGTAACCGACCTGATGTAACCCTAGCCCCCTCCGGTGTCTATATAAACCGGAGGGTTTAGTCCGTAGGACAACAGCAATCATAATCATAGGCTAGCTTCTAGGGTTTAGCCTCTACGACCTCGTGGTAGATCAACTCTTGTAATACTCATATCATCAAGATAAATCAAGAAGGAAGTAGGGTATTACCTCCATAGAGAGGGCCCGAACCTGGCTAAACATCATGTCCCCCACCTCCTGTTACCATCAGCCTTAGACGCACAGTTCGGGACCCCCTACCCGAGATCCGCCGGTTTTGACACCGACAATGTGCTTCACTTATATCTTTCGAGTTAGGCAGTTGCTCTAGTCCTTCACTTATATCTTCAGAGCACGGTGGTGGTTATATTTTATAGAAATAGTTGTAGTATCATGCCTCACTTAAATATTTTTAGAGTCTAATGAATAGTAATGGCAATATGTACAAGTTATAAGACTAGTCTGAGAAGCATAGATATTCAAGGGGGATGTAATAAGAACTTTCATGTAGATCACTAAAATGGAATGTATGGTTTAATGATATTTATGTCATAATATGAAAAGGATATAGGCTCAAGATCATTGGTTAGTAGAAATATCGGCATTGAATCTTGTTATTAACTTCTCATCTAAGTGTTGGTCATGGCATGGTGGGGAGGTTTGAGCATTTGTATTTCTGATTGAAATCATTGAGTGCTATTATAATCAGATGCATGCGATGGTTAACTCCTACCTACCAATTCCCTAGGGGCATGTGAGTAGTACTTTGCTTCGAGGGCTAATAGGCTTTCACAATAAGTGTGTGAGTTCTTTATGACTAATGTGAGTCCATGGATTATATACACTTTTACCTTTCCGCAATTTGCTAGCCTCTTCAGTACCGTGCATTGCCCTTTCTCACCTCAAGCGCGGTGCATCCAGACCCCGTGATATGATACACACTATCACAAATAAGACTCCTTATATCTTCCTCAAAGCAGCCACCAAACCTACCTATGATGGCATTTCCATAGCCATTCCGAGATATATTCACATGCAACTTCCATTGTTCTGTTTTCATGACTTGAGCATTCATTGTCATATTGTTTTGCATGAACAAATAGAGCTGACATGATATTTGTGGCAAAGCCACTGATCATCATTGTTATACATGTTACGCTACATCATTGCACATCTTGGTACACTACCAAAGGCATTCATATAGGGTAATATTCTTCCAGTTTATTGGGTTGTAAGTAATTAAAAGTGTGACGATCATCATTATTAGAGCATTGTGCCAGTGAGGAAAAGAATGATGGACACTAATGAGTTCTATAAAAAGTGGGGATGAGGTCCATGAGATCGTTCTAAAAATGAGAAAGGGGGGGAGGAGAAAAAAAGAGAAAAAAATGAGAGAAAAAGAGAGAAGGAGCAATGCTACTCTCCTTTTTCCACACTTGTGCTTAGAAATACATGTTCTTCATATAGAGAGTCTCCATGATTTGTCACTTTCATATACTAGTAGAATTTTTCATTATAAGAACTTGGTTTGTATATTCCGATGATGAGCATCCTCAAATGCTCGAGGTCTTCATTAGCAAGCAAGTTGGATGCACACCCACTTAGTTTCATATAGAGAGATTTCATACACTTATAGCTCGAGTGGATTCGTTGCATGGCAATCCCTACTCCTCGCATTGATATCGATTTGAAGGCTTCTTCATTAGCTAACGATCCGTTGAGTTGATGCGAGACTTTCTCAAACTTTTGTCTTCCCATATAAACCCCAATCATCATTCTCTTTGCCACCCAAAGTGCTAATTAAGTCCATGGCTCACGCTCATATATTGAGTGTAGTTGAAAAAGCTGAAGCAAGAGAAAGTATGATACAGTTGATTGCTTTGGAACTGGGGTGCTCATGATTTATACTTTATGTTAGGAAGACCTAACTTTGCCATGCTTAAATGATTAAATAAGTAGGAATAACATTCTTGAGCATTCTTTATTTTGAAGGACATGATTGTTTGTTAGTATACTAGAGTATTGATGTCTTTATATAAAATTGATAGACTATTGCCTTGAATCCCTCGCATCCTAATAGTCATGCCATGATTATATTGTATGATCAAGATTGTGTTAGGTAGCATTACACATCAAAAAATTTCTTTGTTTTATCATTTACCTACTCCAGAATGAGCAGGAATTAAGCTCGGGGATGCTGATATGTCTTTGATGTATCTATTATTTTTGATTGTTTCATGATATTATATTACCAGTCTTGTATGCCTTATATGCAATTTCATATCGTTTTTGTGGACTAATCTATTAATATAGTGCCTAGTGCCAGTTTCTTTTTTCCCCATTTCTTTGTTTCGTAGTAAAATAATACCAAACGAAGTCCAAACACGATGAAATTTTACGGTGATTTTTTCTGGACCAGAAGAGACCCTAGAAGGTTCGGGAGGAGGCCGGAAGTCTCACGAGGGAACCACAAGCTCAGGAGGCGTGCCCCTAGGGGAGCGTGCCTGGTAAGCTTGTGGGTCCCACATTACTCAGTTTGACCTAATTCCAGTGCTATGAATTATCTAAAATCCAGAAACCACCAGTGTGAGACCCGAACAATTATTCCACCGCCACAAGTCTTTGTTCTTATGTGATCCCATCTGGAGGCCATTTTTGGTATGCTGGCGGAGGGGGAAACAATTGGGGAGGCAATCTTCATTGACCTTGCTACCTTCATGATGATGTGTGAGTAGTTCCTATAGGACCTATGGGTCCATAGCAGTAGCTAGACGGCTTGCTCTATCTCTTTTCATCTTCAATACAATGATCTCGTTTAAGATCAATCCGACATAAACTGTTGCAGTGTGTTTGTTGGGATCTGATGAATTTTGGGTTTATGATCAGATTATTCATTGAAAGTTATTGAGTCTTTTCTGAGATTAATTATGTGTGATTTTATAGCCTTGTTATTATCTCTGATCTATCCACCTTCTTTTGCCAAGTGGGTTGATTTATCTTTAGTGGGAGAGGTGCTTGGTAGTAGGTTCAAACTTGTGGTGTCCTTACTCTGTGACAGGAGGAGTCGTAAGTCATGTATTGTATTTGTTGCTACTAAGGGTAAAACGATGGGGTTCGAACATATTAATTACTCTTACTTTGTCTATATTATGTCATCATGTTCCACGCATTACTCTGTTCGTTATGAACTCAATACCATAATATGCATACTGGATAGCAGTCGAGGGGTGGAGTAATATATAGTAGTAGACACAGATGGATTTTGGTATACTTGTCACAGACGTAATTCTTATATATTGATCATACCATGAAGAATGATCATAACTATTCGCTATTCTATCAATTGCCCAACAATAATTTGTTTACCCACCATTGTTATGCTTATGTGAGAGATACCTCTAGTGAAGCTATGGATCCCGGGTCCATCCACTTTATATTTACTAAAACCCTAAAAATACCTTAATGCAGTTTATTTACTTTTATTTCACTTTTTATTTTGTCTATCTATCACTACTAGATTTAATCCTTGCAATTTCCGAGAATGAGGGGATTGACAACCACGGCCCCTTGCTATCGTTGGGTGCAAGCATTTGTTTGTTTGTTTGTGTGTGTGTGTGTGTGTGTGTGTGTGTGTGTGTGTGTGTGTGTGTGTGTGTGTGCAGTTACCGCTTATCTCATTTCCGTGGAGTCTTCAATTGGCTCGATAAACCTTGGTTCTTAATGAAGGAAATATGCCCTAGAGGCAATAATAAAGTTATTATTTATTTCCCTATTTCATGATAAATGTTTATTATTCATGCTAGAATTGTATTAACCGGAAACATGATACATGTGTGAATACATAGACAAACATAAAGTCACTAGTATGCCTCTACTTGACTAGCTCATTAATCAAAGATGGTTATGTTTCCTAACCATAGACATGTGTTGTCATTTGATTAATGGGATCACATCATTAGGAGAATGATGTGATTGACATGACCCATTCCGTTAGCCTAGCACTTGATCGTTTAGTATGTTGCTATTGCTTTCTTCATGACTTATACATGTTCCTGTAACTATGAGATTATGCAACTCCCGTTTACCACAGGAACACTTTGGGTGCTACCAAACATCACAACGTAACTGGGTGATTATAAAGGAGTACTACAGGTGTCTCCAAAGGTACATGTTGGGTTCGCGTATTTCGAGATTAGGTTTTGTCACTCCGATTGTCGGAGAGGTATCTCTGGGCCCTCTCGGTAATGCACATCACTATAAGCCTTGCAAGCAATGTGGCCAATGAGTTGGTTACAGGATGATGCATTACGGAACGAGTAAAGAGACTTGCCGGTAACAAGATTGAACTAGGTATTGAGATACCGACGATCGAATCTCGGGCAAGTAACATACCGATGACAAAGGGAACAACGTATGTTGTTATGCGGTTTGACCGATAAAGATCTTCGTAGAATATGTGGGAGCCAATATGGGCATCCAGGTACCGCTATTGGTTATTGACCGAGAATAGTTCTAGGTCATGTCTACATAGTTCTCGAACCCGTAGGGTCCGCACGCTTAAGGTTTCGATGAGAGTTATATTATGAGTTTATGAGTTTCGATATACCGAAGGAGTTCGGAGTCCCGGATGATATCGGGGACATGACGAGGAGTCTCGAAATGGTCAAGACGTAAAGATCGATATATTGGACGACTATATTCGGAGTTCGGAAAGGTTCCGAGTGATTCGGGTATTTTCGGGGGTACTAGGGAGTTACGGGAATACGAGGAAGAAACAATGGGCCTCATGGGCCAAGTGGTGGAAGAGAGGAGGCAGGGCGCGCGGCCCCCCTAGCCCAAACCGAATTGGACTAGGGGGCCGGCCCCCCTTTCCTCCTTTTCCTCCCTCTCCTTCCTTCTCCTTCTCCTTCCCTTCCTTCCCCTCTCCTACTTGGACTAGGAAAGAGGGGGGGAATCCTACTTGGAGTAGGATTCTCCCCCTTGGGCGCGCCTCCTCCCCTTGGCCGGCCCCCTCCCCCTTGCTGCTTTATATACGGGGGCAGGGGGCACCCCATGACACACAAGTTGATCTACAGATCGTTCTTTAGCCGTGTGCGGTGCCCCCCTCCACCATATTCCACCTCGGTCATATCGTCGCGGAGTTTAGGCGAAGCCCTGAGCCGGTAGAGCATCATCATCATCGTCACCATGCCGTCGTGCTGACGGAACTCATCCCCGACACTTTGCTGGATCGGAGTCCGGGGATCATCATCGAGCTGAACGTGTGCTGAACTCGGAGGTGCCGTACGTTCGGTACTTGGATCAGTCGGATCGTGAAGACGTACGACTACATCAACCGCGTTGTCATAACGCTTCCGCTTACGGTCTACGAGGGTACGTGGACAATACTCTCCCCTCTCGTTGCTATGCCATCACCATGATCTTGCGTGTGCGTAGGAATTTTTTTGAAATTACTACGTTCCCCAACACTTAACTGAGGGAAATACTTTTTTCTGCTGCACTGCTTCACCCTTCCCTCTTCGGAGAAATACCAACGAGTATCACAAGTAGCACATAATAACATCTGCGTCTACTACTATTAGCACATAACTCAATACCATAAGATGCATACTGGATAACGGTCGAGGTGTGGAGTAATATATAGTAGTGTACATCTAGAATGGCATACTGGATAGCGGCAAAAACAAAATTTCCCCTTTGGGAAAATCTAACAACTCCTACGTGAGTAGCTGAAGGATTTTTGGCGGCGGTGTTGGGAGGCTTCATCTTACAAATCAGGTGCCTTCGCACAAACACTTTCTTTTTGCTTGTTTCTATTTTCTTGATTTTTCCTTTTCCTTTTTATTTGCCTTCTCCTTTTGCCAAAATATCAAAAATATCTTTTTGTCGCTATCTTTGCTTGAGTTGCCGTCATTTCTACTCCTGAAAATACCAAGCTTTGCGATTTCTCAAGTACTAATAACAATGATTTCATTAGTACTCCTATTGTTCCTCCCACCGCTAGTGCGGAGTCCTGTGATATAAAAGTTGCTTTGCTCAATCTTGTCACAGTATTCAGTTTTATGGAAATTATAATGAAGATGTTGCTTCCCATCTTAATACTCCCTCCATTCATCTATACATGACCTAACCCCAAATTTCATTTTTTTCATCTATACAAGGCCAGATTAGATACCCAATGTGTCTCAATTTAGTTCTCCCTCGCAAGTCGCGAGCCCTCCTTGTGAAATCTCGCTAGATGTCGCATTGAATTGGATGCATGCAGAAAAGTGATGAGAGGATGTTGCATGCAGGAGTAAATAGAGAGGGAGGTGAGCGGGCTAGGTATTTAAAGGAGATTGCATGGCAGATTTACACTGCACCCAAATTCTCTCCCTCCTTTTAAGAAGCAGCCTTGGTATGGGAGATTCAAAACTTAGGCCCTATAAAAATGGATGGAGGGAGTGCCTTCGTTGAGTTATGTGATATGCCAAAAATAAAAGATGTGGATAATGATATTGTTAAACTAAAACTTGTTCATTTTTATTTAAGAGATGGAACTAAAGTATGCTTACCTTATTTGCCAAAAAATAGTATTCGTTCTTGGTCTAAATGCAAAGATGCTTTTATTGCCAAGTATTCTCCTCCTGTGAAAATTATTTCTTTGAGAAACCAAATTATGAACTTCAAGCAACTTGATCAAGAACATGTTGCACAAGCGTGTGAGAGAATGAAAACTATGCTAAAAAAAATCTGTCCAACACATGGATTGAGTCTTTGGATGATAATACATTTTTTCTGCTGGACTAAAATTTGTTTCAAGAGACCTTCTAGATTCGGCTGCGGGTAGCACATTCATGGAGATAACACTTGGAGAGGCTACAAAACTTCTTGATTATATGGCGCAAACTATTCTCAATGGAACACCGAGTGTGCTCCAACTGGTACGAAGGTAAATTCTATCAAGGAAATATCCTCTCTAGGTGATAAAGTTCGTAGTATATTAGACGTCGCTGGGTGAGAAATTATAGTGGTGGTGTTGGCCACATGGCACACCATCAACATCTAAAATACTGTTTTCATGGGCTCCAACGCCACCACTATTTTTAACAATAGCGTCATATTGGTGGCATCGGTCTCCCACGTCAGCAAGGCCCTTTTTGCCACGCCATAGCTAGGCTTTTCTGCACTAGTGAAAGTAGCACCATGTATTTCATATAGAGAGTTCCCATGATTTTCACTTTCATATACTAGTGGGATTTTTCATTATAGAACTTGACTTGCATATTCCGTTGACAAGCTTCTTATAGAGGGAAAATACATCCTACTACCGGGTGTAGTTACAGTCATGTCTCATATACTACCATGTGATAGTATATACACTACTTTATTATTTTTAATATTTTCATATAATATATCTAAAATACTCCAAAAAATTTGCATGTGAGCCCATAATTTTTATTGTATTTGTTAAATACGTACATATTTGTACGTAAAATAGAGTATGCTCAAAATATGATACATATTACCAAAAAATAGTATATATAGTACTTAAACATTCTTATATACTACATACTACACGTACATACACTCCGGTATGATAGATACTACCTAGAACATACGAAAAAAGTGGGGGTAATTACACCCGGTAGTAGGGAAAATTTGTCCTATTTATATATATATCTTTCATACACTTATAGCTCTAGTGCATCTGTTGCGTGGCAATCCCTACTCCTCGCATCAACATCAACTGTAAGCGCCTCCATAGCCTAATGATCTAGCCTCGTTGATGTGAGACTTTCTTATACCTTTTTGTCTTCTCTTACAAACCCCAATCATCATTCTCTTTACCATCCTAAGTGCTGACCTTGGCTCATGCTCAAGTATTGTGTGAAAGTTGTTTAAAAAGTTGAAGCGAGAAAACGTATGATTTAATTGCTTGGTTTTGGCAACTTAGTTTGTTCTTAATTTGATATCTCTATGTAGGGAAGACCGATTGTGCCATTCTTATTGTGATTAAGTGTGTAGGGATCACTTTCTTTAACATCATTATTTTGGAAGGTAATATATTATTTACTTGCATGTTTATGTATTATTATTTTAGTGTCAAATTGATAGATTATTGCAGTGCATCATTCATGTCTCAATATTCATATCCAACTTACACCGTTTGATCAAAAACATGTTGGGTAGCATTCAACATCGAAAATTCTTTTTGTGATCATTTACCTACTTGAGGACGAGTAGGAATTAAGCTTGGGGATGCTTATACGTCTCCAGGGTAACTATAATTTTTGATTGTTTCATGATATTATATTATTACTTTTGTATGCTTTATATGCCATTTTATATTATTTTTATGGACTAACATATTAACTTAGTGCCCAGTGTCAGTTCTTGTTTTTTGTTTCGCAGAAAAACCATACCTACCAAAATCCAAATACGATGATACTTCATGGTGATTTTTTTCTAGAACATTAGAGATCCTACAAGCTTCAGGGGAGGACAAGAAGACCAACGAGGGGCCCACAAGCCAGGCCGGTGTGCCGGGGGGGGGGGAGGGGGACCCTGATAGAGGCGAGGGTGTCCCAATCTTTCGATGAGATGATAACTATCGATTTGGTGAAGATGACTTTGACGATCCGACTACGAACGTGCGAGGACGTCGCGCCTTAGCAATCGCTAAACCAACTCCGAGAGGTTATTGACCACGCCGGAGCACGATCAACCTGACCACGAGGGTCTGTTTCCTGCGAGCAAACGAAGAACAAGCAAGAAACTAAGATTGCAATCTGGATATTGCGAATATAAGATGAAAGCTTTATTGATCAAGGTGGGGTTCTGTGACGCCTTTGTCTGGTCGTTGAACACAAACGAAGTACGCGAAGTTGCAGCTATGGCGAACTTTTAATCTAAATAAAACCCAAGGAAAAGCTACTAGATGGATCTACTTATATAGGAGCAAGGGGTGGCGGCCAAGGAGGTGGGAGGACGTCCCAAGGCAGCCTAAAACTAAATCTAGGTCGTACAAGGCCAATGGGCCCAAGTGGAGGTGATGTAACACCTTTGGACTTGTAGTTTGACTCGGATTCTGCTGCAGCATCAGATTGTTTCGTCCACAACTCAACGCTCCGGACGAATTTGAAGGTGATTCCAATTGGGTTGGAAAGTGCACGAAATCTAGTTTCCAACAAAAAAAAGAATCACCCAATTCGGAGTCCGTATGAAAAACTTGTGTGCGTTTTGAGTCAGGTACGTCTGTGCAGTCCGAATCTGAATCCAGAACGTGAGAGACTTGGACTCTATCTTCTCTTGGGCCAAAAGTGACGTGAGAGAACTTTTTGGACAGCAAATAAACATCTCTTTCTTCCTTATCTTCATATGTGGATTGTACAAATGTCCCATACACCTGCAATTAGACAAAACACAAAAGTGTGTGAAGTATTTTTGTTCTGGATAACATAAATAGATTATTGAATAGTTTGCACTAGAAATCACCTGACAAATATGCATATATGCAATATTTTTGGTCATATCCAAGGTAGTCATGTCCTCATCATCCTCCCCTTCTTGAAAATAAAGCCGTCCTCGGCGTTGCTTAATCTGAAATGTGGCTAACAAAAGAGACAAGGTGTACATGTTGTATATGTATATGTCATCCATTTTTACTTCCCTTGATTTTTGCATATATGACACATGAATAGATGAGTAACTTGCATAGTTCATAAAATCTAAAGCCAAAAAATTAGCACAAGAAGTAGAAGGCATGAAAATATTGCAACTCAGTTTGCACATATAAGTGAAGCTCTTATTCATTTCAAAAGATTGACAATGTTCATCATTAAACCATCCCAACATTGGTGAATAAACCTTACTTGCATCAAATTTACACGCTACAACATGCTTAAATAAGCAAACATGCAATAAGTCATTCAACACAGAATCATCACCAAGATTAGAGGTCATATCAAAATGATTAAACATTGGTTCTTTTGCATCAATAGTTAATTCAATGGGTGCACTCAAAATTGTTGGTATTTCAGTTGTTTGATCACATGGCAAAGTCAAATTATTAACGTAGTCCTCTAAAATAGGTGGTGTGATCAAAGTAGTGGGTAGCTCATCAGATGGTGCATTCAAATTGACAAGGCATTCATCATTCTCATGTAGAGATGGAAGATCAGTACCTTTGTCATTACCTCTTATGATCAACTCAGATGATGTAGCCACTCTCGGGGGCGATGTGTCACATGGTGGAGGTGATGTAGTCCTGACAACAACGGATGTGGTTGTCATAGTATGCCTAGTAGTTGAAGGAACAATCATATCAACTCTTGGAATGTGCACCGTGCGCTTGTTCTCCTCGTGGCCAACACGTTGTTTTATTTCCTGTTCAGCTTTGCAAGCAAGATGAAACAAATGGTCCATAGGATAACACTCTTCATGAATTAGTATCTCTTGAATATCACGGTTTAATCCTCCCCAAAATCTATCCATAAAATCATCTTCACTTTCTTCTAAAGAGGAATGCAACAAGGTAGTTTGTAAATCATCATAATATTTTGTTACAGTTTCACTACCTTGTTTTAAGTGTTGCAACTTCTTAATCATGTCACGAGTATAATAAGCAGGGACGAAAGTATGTCGCATGGCAAGTTTCAAATCATCCCAAGTAGTAGGTATATAATCAGGGTGTAACCGACAATATTCACTCCACCAAACCAAAGCATATCCAGTGAAAGAACCAACCGCAACCTTAACCTTTTTATGTTCATCGAAATTATGGGAAGCAAATATATTTTTTATGTCGAACTCCCATTCAATATATAAAGCAGGTTTAAAACGGCCATTAAATGGTGGTATAGATACATTAACCTGATCATGTGCATTTGGATGTTTGTGCACCTCTCGTGACGGTTGTGGTATTTGCAAAGGTGGTGGCACGTCTCCCGCGATCGACAAAGCCCATGAATTGACTCTGGATCCTGTCATGATTAGTAGAACAAGAAACAAAACCCAAAAATAATGTTCCTATAACTACTAGGATGTGGTGGTAAAACGCTCACAGTAAAGCAAATATCAATGTCTTACAAGTTCTTACCATGCAGCGGGCGGTGATCGGCAACCAGCGGTGTCAAGTAACTCCGAATATTGAGTAAAGCGATTGCCAGGGGAGCGTACGTATACACGGTGTAGAAATATGTGGAGCTGGGTTGGCTATATATGGTAGCAAAAGATTAGCAATAATCAATTCAAAGATGCAATGTTGAATAAACGCTCAATGACGGTACTGTGCTGGTCCTAGGCTAGACCAGACTAGAGACGCGAGCCTAGAACACTAATGAGGTCACGGCGTAGCACAACTAGCATCAATGAAGGATACTAAGTAGCTCTTGACAGCAAGATATAAGTGAAGATCACAACGGCAGTGAAGATAATGATGAAAAACAACTGCCAAGCAGGATATACAACAACTTTGTCTCCAACTTTCCTATGAAAAAGTTTGTGCCGATTTTTTTGATTTTTTTTCTCCTTTTTTTTCTCTGACTTTTTTTTTCTCGTTTTTTTTCTCTCGTTTTTTCTCTCTCTTTTTTTTCTCCCTCTTTCCAAAACAAACTAGATAAGATGCAGATTGGATCAAGTGAAGATGTGAACGATCTCAACTATTATTATGACAATGAATGGTGGGTAGCACGTGGTGGAAATTGATGGATGGGTGGTGGACAGCGGAAGAGATAATGATGCAGCGGCGGCGTGACTAATGTGAACAGAACTCGAAACTCTAAAGGAACTAGACACTAAGACCAGCAACTGACACGACGATGCAACCGATAATTCAACTATGCAAGCAATGAATAGAAAATTGCAAAGGCTCAGACTGGCTTGGATAAAGGATGAACAGATCTAACTTTTTTTTGTGGCTTTATCATGGACTGTAGGTATGAATGACAGATGCGATCTAAACTATGAAAAACTGTAAAATCTCACCGAGCAACCTGAAAACTGATACCACTTGATAGAGGCGAGGGTGTCCCAATCTTTCGATGAGATGATAACTATCGATTTGGTGAAGATGACTTTGACGATCCGACTACGAACGTGCGAGGACGTCGCGCCTTAGCAATCGCTAAACCAACTCCGAGAGGTTATTGACCACGCCGGAGCACGATCAACCTGACCACGAGGGTCTGTTTCCTGCGAGCAAACGAAGAACAAGCAAGAAACTAAGATTGCAATCTGGATATTGCGAATATAAGATGAAAGCTTTATTGATCAAGGTGGGGTTCTGTGACGCCTTTGTCTGGTCGTTGAACACAAACGAAGTACGCGAAGTTGCAGCTATGGCGAACTTTTAATCTAAACAAAACCCAAGGAAAAGCTACTAGATGGATCTACTTATATAGGAGCAAGGGGTGGCGGCCAAGGAGGTGGGAGGACGTCCCAAGGCAGCCTAAAACTAAATCTAGGTCGTACAAGGCCAATGGGCCCAAGTGGAGGTGATGTAACACCTTTGGACTTGTAGTTTGACTCGGATTCTGCTGCAGCATCAGATTGTTTCGTCCACAACTCAACGCTCCGGACGAATTTGAAGGTGATTCCAATTGGGTTGGAAAGTGCACGAAATCTAGTTTCCAACAAAAAAAAGAATCACCCAATTCGGAGTCCGTATGAAAAACTTGTGTGCGTTTTGAGTCAGGTACGTCTGTGCAGTCCGAATCTGAATCCAGAACGTGAGAGACTTGGACTCTATCTTCTCTTGGGCCAAAAGTGACGTGAGAGAACTTTTTGGACAGCAAATAAACATCTCTTTCTTCCTTATCTTCATATGTGGATTGTACAAATGTCCCATACACCTGCAATTAGACAAAACACAAAAGTGTGTGAAGTATTTTTGTTCTGGATAACATAAATAGATTATTGAATAGTTTGCACTAGAAATCACCTGACAAATATGCATATATGCAATATTTTTGGTCATATCCAAGGTAGTCATGTCCTCATCAGACCCCCTGACTTGTGGGCACCTCGTTGCTTCATTTGCCCTAATCTCTAGCATATAAATTCACAAATATTATGAAACCCTCGGAGAGAGACCCGAAACAATTCTTCCACCACCGCAAACCTCTATTCTGACACAATCACATATGGAGCCTTTGTCGGTACTCTGCTGGAGGGGGAAACCATTGGGGAGGCTATCTTCATCAACCTTGCTGCCTCCATGATGATGTGTGAATAGTTCCTATAGGACCTACGGGTCCATAGCAGTAGTTAGATGGATTTCTCTTTCTCTTTTGATCTTCAATACAATGATCTCCTCTGACATGATCGATATAGTTGTCTAGAGGGGGGTGAATATGCAACTGACAATTTTTAGCTTTTCTTTACCAAGTTAAACTTTGCGCCAAAGTATGTTGTCTAGATATGCAACTAGGTGAGCAACCTATATGATGCAACAACAACAAGCACACAAGCAAGCAAGGGATACAACATAATATAAGCTTGCACAAGTAAAGGTGAGAGATAACCAAGAGTGGAGTCGGTGGAGACGAGGATGTGTTATCGAAGTTCCTTCCCTTTGAGAGGAAGTATGTCTCCGTTGGAGCGGTGTTGATGCACAATGCTCTCCAAGAAGCCACTAGGGCCACCGTATTCTCCTCACGCCCTCACACAATGCGAGATTCTGTGATTCCACTATTGGTTCCCTTGGAGGCGGCGACCGAACATTTACAAACAAGGTTGGGGCAATCTCCAAAACTTAATTGGAGGCTCCCAACGACACCACGAAGCTTCACCACAATGAAATATGGCTCTGCGGTGACCTCAACCGTCTAGGGTGCTCAAACACCCAAGAGTAACAAGATCCGCAAGGGATTAGTGGGGGGAATCAAATTTCTCTTGGTGGAAGTGTAGATCGGGGCCTTCTCAACCAATCCCTAGAAAATCAACAAGTTTGATTGGCTAGGGAGAGAGATCGGGAGAAAATGGAGCTTTGAGCAACAATGGAGCTTGGAGACGGAAGAGGTGGTCAACTTGGGGAAGAAGACCACCTTTATATAGTGGAGGAAAAGAGCCAACTGTTACCCACTTAATCAGCCCGCGACTTGTGGTACTACCGCTCCCGCGGCAGAGACCAGACGAGGCCCTGTTGCGATAAAGTAACAAGCGGTAGAACCATCGGAGCGGTACTACTGCGCGTCCTTGCGGTACTACCGCAAGGCAAGGTTCGACTAGGCTGGGAAGGCACGAACTAATAAAATTACGACCGTGGCTACTTCCGCTGAGATTCGGTCTGTGCAAAAATCCGGCACGGTACCGCACACTGGGAGCGGTACTATCGCGTAAGGCGCGGATGTAAATAATTACTTCCACGCACGTTAGTTGCTGGACTAGAGGCCACGGTACTACCGCTTCCCTGGCCAGTACTACCGTGGGCCACGGCGGTACTACTACTCCCTTGAGCAGTACTACCGCACGCCACAACACAATAGCACTTGGAGTCCTTCATTTTATAAAGACATGTATAAACGGTTGGTGCTTCAAACAAGCAAAGGAAAGGTGGTGCAAAGTAATAGACGTGTATGTGTTGATTGCACCCTAACCTTTCCGAAGCGGACCCCCTCTTAATAGTATGGCTTTCCTACGACTCAAATCCACTGAAAAGAAACGTAGAGAAACACCGTCTTCACTAGGCTCTAAGGGGCACCGAATCGTCTTGTGCCTAGACATGGGATAACTGAAATGCTCAGTGTACACGATTAGTCCGCAAATGCATTATCATCAATCACCAAAACCACATAGGGAGAAATATGCCCTTACATCCTCTAAGATCAATTTGATGATCCGATGAATTGTGGGTTTATGATTAGATTAATCATTGATTTATTTTGAATTCTCGAACCTTCATTATTGTGTAATCTTATAGCTTTGTATTTATCTCCGATCTAGCGGTCAACTTTGGCCAAGTTTGGTTGATTTATCTTCAGTGAGAGAGGTGCTTTGTAGTAGGTTCAATCTTGCGGTGATCCCGTCGAGTGACAGAGAGGACAAGGGCATGCATTTGTACTGTTGCTACTGAGGGTAAAACAACGGGGTTCGAACATATTGTTTGGTCTAACTTTGTCTATAATATGTCATCTTGCTTAATGTGTTACTCTGTTGTATGAACTTAATACTTTGAGATGCATGCTAGATAGTGGTCTTGGGGTGGAGTAGATGCAGTTGGATTAACGGTCTGCTTGTCACTGACGAATATCTATATAATGATTATGCCTTGGATGATCTTCATAACTATGTGCAATTCTGTCAAATGCCCAACAATAATTTGTTTACCCTTCGCTATTTTGCGTTTGAGAGAGATGCCTCTAGTGAACCTATGGCCCCAGGGTCCATTCTCCATATATTTATAAGTTCTTACAATTGCTATCAATTTACTATCACTATCCTAGTTACTATTATCCTTTGCTATCTTTACTATTATTTACTTTTAACCTTGTGGCTAGCAAGAACAAGGGGATGCCGACCCCCTTGCCTTTGTTTGGTGCAAGCAATTATTTTGTTTGTGTGTAGGTGCTGCTAACATTGTACATGTGTTGTCTCCTACTGGTTCGATAAACCTTGGTTCTTAACTAAAAAAAATACTTTCTGCTATTGTGCTACATCACCCTTCCTCTTCAGGGAAACCCAACAACTCCTGCGGGGGTAGCACACCCTGGAGCTCCCTGCGTGCCTACGATGTGAAAGCGGTCTAGCTATTTGAGGGTAAGGTGCATTTTAACTCCCCTGAGGACGTCGATGCCGCACACTTCCTCGCGCCGAAGAACATGAGGATACTCCAAGGCTGAGGAGAAGGAGCACCTCGAGGTCGAGATGCAGTATTTTGACCCTGAAGTGAGGCGTCTCTCCACGGATCCTCATGTCATGGGGCATAATAAGATGTTGCTCATGGCCTACAAAGCAAGGAAGAAGGTGAAGGACGATCGCATACACTACAATGCACTTGCGAGGGAGTCTGAGGAGGATGAGCCGGCCCCTTGTCACGCGCCGGTGATAGGTCTATAAGGGACGACCACGGGGCTGGCCCCTCCAGCGTGAGGCGGAGGGGGTGATGACTCTGACTAGGACATGAGAGTGTGACTCCCACTAGCTAGATGGGGAGGGTTAGTTGCTGTAGCTAGTTTAACTATCAGCTGCTATAGTTGATCGTACATACTGTTTAACTTTATGCATGTTTTGTATTTGAAATATATGCGTAGCATTGTTTAATTACTAGTGTTTAAACTATCCATTGAACCCTAGCTGTATGTGTTTTATGTTTGAACTATATGCATGGTTGTTTCACCGTATGTTTACTCGATTATTTAAATTATCCAATGCCCTAGCTATATGTGTTTTATATTTGAACTATATGCATGGTTGTAGTGCTATTTAATTACTATAATTTTTGAATATCCAAAGAATTACCTAGCTATATATATGTGTTTTGTTTGTCATTTCTTAACATGATGTTTGTTTATTTTTTCAACATGAATGCAGGAAATGGATCCCTCGTGTGCCACCCGTGGGGCTATCAGATGCGAGAAGGATAAGAAATTCTTCGTAGATCTTCTAGATGCCTTCCTAATTACGACGGTATATTTTTGTTCAACATGTTGTGACTGAGTTTCATAGTTGCAACCAAAATTCTTTGATTGGAGTTTTCTTTTTAATTTTTCTCAATTCATCCCTTGCGGGCAAGGAGTGACTTCCTAGAGAGGTTCGGCGTTGAGCTTGATGCAACTATCAAATTCCAATGCACCCTCATGAAGATGCAAACGACCCAGAACTTCACTTGTCTTGTCGCCAACGAGGCACACCGAACCTATTTCGGTTTCCCTGGTTGGAGATACCTTGCACCGAAGAGAGGGCTACGTTCTACCTCGATTATGATCGTGCGAAGATCATGATGTACTACAGGCCTGCTGGCACTTCTGGTTCCGATTCTCCAGACTACGACCCTAATTCCAACTGTCAAATTATTTAGTTAGTAGGCATGGTATCTATTCATAATATGCTAGTATTTCATTGAATTTTTGTTGAACACGTGTTACATGTATGTACTTGCTACTAGTCATACTACTACGTTAATTAGTACGTTGCTGAACTTAAATGTTGTCATTTACCTCTATTTAGCGATGTCAAACTTAAAAGGGTCATATTTTGAATAGAACAAAGTAATAATGAGAAGGAAAACCCGCCAGTCAAAGAGGTTCCAGTCAAGAGAGAGAAAGCGGGACCAACCTAAGAGACAAGAAAGCGGAGATACCCAAAGGCAGATTTAGAAAGGAAAAGAAGTGAAGAGGGGCTGGCCTGCGTTTGGGTTCGACCGTACGAGGTGCAGACCCATCACACATGGGGACGATGGATGGAGGAGTTAAACCTGCGCTGCCATTTTTTTATGTGCTTGCCGCCGCTGCTGCTACTACTCCCTCCATTCCACAATGTAGTGCCTATAGATTTTTGTGGAAGTCAAACTTTGTCAATTTTGACCAAGTGTATAGAGAAAACTGTCTACATCTATAATACCAAACATGTACATTCTGAAAATATAACTCATGATGCATCCAATGATGTGCATTTGGTATTCTAAATGTACCTACTTTTCTCTATAAATTTAGTCAAAGTTTGTAATGATTGACTTTTGCAAAAATCTATAGGCACTATATTATGGAACGGAGGGAGTACTAAACACAATAGAGAGAGAGGGAGGGAGAGAGAGAGACTGAGACTGAGCGTGTGGGGCCATTTTTGGCGTCTCGGCCAATAGACGCTCGACAGCATACCGCGGCCGGAACCACACTCGATCGCACCCTCCCCCAATTACACCACAAATCCATCCATCCTCTTCCTCTCCCATCTTTAAAGCTGCATCCCATCTCTCCTCACCGCCGCGGCGAGCCACCGACGTCTCGCCTCCTCCCACCCCGGCCGTCGTGCGCGCCATAGACACAAGAGCCGACAGCTAGATCGCGAAATCAGGATGGGTCGCGGCAAGGTGCAGCTGAAGCGGATAGAGAACAAGATAAATCGGCAGGTGACCTTCTCCAAGCGCCGCAACGGGCTCCTGAAGAAGGCGCACGAGATCTCCGTCCTCTGTGACGCGGAGGTCGCCGTCATCGTCTTCTCCCCCAAAGGCAAGCTCTATGAGTACGCCACCGACTCCAGGTAGCTCCCCACCCACGCCTATATTAGCTTCCATCTCGATCCATTTCCATTTCTGCCTCTGCTATATGCCCATGCCGCTGCATCACACATACATATAGGGAGGGAGGTAATACCGTACCGCCGTACGCTCTGCTCTTCCTCCGCAGCTGCATCGTAGCTCTTGCCGTTTCTGGCCTTTGATGCCATGGCGCCGGAAAAGCTCCCTGTCGGTTTTGCTATTTCTGGCATCGATCCATCTCCATGTGCTCATCGGTTTGGTGTCCGTACCGCATGTGCTTCCTCACTTCTTTCTACTGCTAGCCCCAGCCCTGCCTATTCTGAGTTTGTGTGCTACAGGTGATGATTTTATGCTGCTGCTGCTGCAGCTGCTTGCTTATTTTGGGTAACGATTTGATTTTCTCCTCAGTCCTCACTCACTAGCTGGCTCGTCTTCTCCGATTTCCTTTCTCGTGCTCCCCACTTTTGCCTTTTCTTCTTGCCTCCGACTGATCCTTTCCTTTTTTGGGATCCACGGCCGCCTTTCTTTCTTTAATTCACATTCACCTATACCCCGCCTAGGACAATATGTATGTGACACGAGAAGGCAGATTATATTATACTGACCCAGCCCCAGTCCCAGCCCCCGCGCGTAATTAGATGAATTTTGTCCCTTTCTTCATCCACATCGTTCTAGACTCGATTGTACTACAAGGAGTATTTTATTCGCTTTCTAGTTCCCGTCCAGTGATTTGGCTTTTCTTGTGACCAAAAATTACATGCGTTTTTTTGTGTGTTTTTTTAAGCTATCAAATACTCCAAGAAGTGAGCTGGGCAGTGAGCCAGTGACAGACATGCATGTAATGCACGGAGCTCGGTGAATTAATCGCCTCGCATCTTCTTCTGCCTCTCTAAACATGCAGTGAACCCGACTTATGCATGGTACATCGCTACGTACGTCTTTGTTAAACTATACCAAAAAAATTCCCTCTTCTTACTCTTCTTCAGTTCTTGCCAAGCAGTGAAATGGATCTGGCTCTTCTTTGATCTTCTTCTTCTTCTTCTCTTTCCTCTTACTCCTATTTATTTCTCCCCCTCTTTTTCTCTTTGATGCTACCCTCTAGGTCAATCTTTGCTAGCTCGGTTTTATTCGGTAGAAATAAGATAGACCAGCTTCACAGCTAGATACAGTATAGTAGTACTGGATCTTTGCTTTGTTCATTGATAGGGAGCAATTTGCAATCTTCTATTGAAGAGAGAAATAAAGGTGTACGATGTACTACCTAGCTAAATCGCTAATGATGAAACCATTTGCTGTAACACAACATATACTTTAGCCCCTCTCAACTCCGTGTACAACAGTTTTGTGTTGTACAACGACTCGTAAATACGGTAACAGTATGCATGTATGTATGTCGGCACTTTTATGCCTGTGTTTTCAAGTGCTTTATTTCCAATATACATATATGTCCGTTGCGCCTCATCTCTTTCTTCCCTCTTTGAGATATATGGTCTATATAAGGCATGGGTACCTACGTGCCACATATATACAAGAGTACAAGACGACCTGGCCTCTCTCGGGGAAAAATTAAAGGAATTAATGCTTCAGGCCTCTGGAACCCCTTACTAATTCTCTCTCTCTATATAGTTCAGATAAATAGGCTGCACATCTCTGTAGTCTATATTTTTGTGTGCGAGAACCAGTGAGGTTCAAGATGGTGGGATATTGTGTTGACCGTACGTACAAACATACGGGTTAAGAACTTCTTTTGTTGCGTATAGTACAGTATGTAATATTCTCTATGTATGAAACTACGAAGGGGGCTGGTGCAACCACCTTGTCTGTTTTACAAGAACAGACGTAGCCAGCTCTATAAGGTTCCTCTACAATTGTTCAGTTTAGGATCGCAATCCAGTTCCCGCGGTACTGCTGCTACAGCCATCCATTCAACTCGTTAATAAATTTTTCTTGCTACAGCATCATGCATGCATGTCCTGTAAATTGTAATGCTTCAATCATTATCCACAAACCTTGATATCACATGTGTGCTATGTGTATTCCTTTTATCAAGGACTCATGGTTCTATACAGCGTCACTGCTTTCTTGAAGATGGGTGAGATATATGTTTTATGTGTGCTCTTTGAAGCTGGCATCCTGCTTTCAAGGCAATCAAGACTCATATTAAAACACTTTGAACAGTAAAGGAGCACTGTCAGTCCAAACAGTAACTTCAGATCTGGAGTTTGTTGGGAATTTCTTATTTTTGATTGCTCGGGCCATGGCATAGTGGCTCTTTTTTGGGGTTTGTGATAAGCTATTGAATTTATTATATTTTCTTGCAAAATAACTTGCGTATGCTTCTTAGTGCTGGTTTCCGAATTAGAAGGATGCCAAGCATTGTACTACAATACAATGCCAACCCTTGTACTGATTTTCCAAGGCATAATTAGTACTCAAAGAATTGTTCTTAAGCATTGTACTAATTAGTACTACTAATTATGCGTTGCAAAGGACCGGGATTTGATTGTCCCCAAAAGGCATGGACTGACATGTTGTGAGTTTTCCTTGCAGCATGGACAAAATTCTTGAACGTTATGAGCGCTACTCCTATGCTGAAAAGGCTCTTATTTCAGCTGAATCTGAAAGTGAGGTATAAGCAATTTGCTGCTTTCGCTATTATGATGATTACTTTTGCTGCTTTCATATATTTTGAATCGGGGAGGTTGCCCATGTTACATTGCACAAGCATTTCAGCACATCTCCTTCACATAAACATCATATCTGAATTAACCTTCTTGTTGTTGGATTTTCCAAACAGAGAAAATTAGTTATGAATAATTATACCTTTTGAGAAATTCAGAATCACCTTACATTTTATGTTAATGAATTTAAATTACATTTCTTTAGGATACTCTACTATATAGCTTAACATTCCTCATGTGAAAAGGGGTTTTGTCGACCCACATATGAGCTTTCGAAATGTGTAGCATTCATATGTCCTTAAACTGATTAATCCCCTTTATCTCGGATTTTGTCTCACCAAGACAACTTGTAATGTGTGGATGCTCTAGTTCGGCAACCTATGCTAAATACAAGTGGGAATTGAATTTCTAGTTGCAAACTTACAGGCAGATAAGATCGTTTAGTAAGGATGAAAAGAACCTAGTAAACACTAGAAGAGTTTGCTAAACTGGTATTGGATATCATCCTCCTTCACATTTTTAGTAAATTTGGCCACCTACAGGTAGATGAACGAAGAGATCATCGATGGGCATGTGTATTCATCATCTTTGAATGATGTCCACTATACATAGAAATAATCATAGCATGCAGTATATAGTACACAATATATGGGATGCATGAAATTATATGAAATTAGCATCTCCTCTAGATCAATCATAAATACATCACAGACAATATTTTTAACTATAAATTCTGTAAAATAAATATTGTATGTATACATTATAGGATCCTAACAAATTAATTAAAATTATATGTCTTGCCACAAACGTAACCTACCTAAGCTTCACAAAATAGCCTTTATATTCGCATTGCTTGTATTTGGCCCTCTCATAACCATTGTAAACCAACCACGGGTGACACAGTTGCATATGTTTTTGTACTCATATGAATTTACATGAACTTGGCTTGTAAGAGTAGGTTATTGAAGTAGCAGATGGCTGAGAAAGCTACGGACGCAAGCTAATTTATGCTTTTAAGCAGCAAGATACCCATCAGTGTATTATTATTTCATCAAGCTTTTTTATCTTCACAAAAATTAAGTAATTTATAAAATGAAAATATCGACCATCGTCTTACCATATTTTTGTCTGCTATCAACTATATGATTAAGGAAGGGCAGGATTATTTTGCTTATAAATACCTAAAATAAAACAACCACATTTGGTTATAGGTTTTCATTTTCATTTTGTATGGTGTGTGAAATTTTGTCGCTATATGTTCCGAAGGGTCCATTATTGTTTTTTTGGTTATTTTCTGATTGGGATTATTAAATCCGGTTTACACCCAATATATTTTATGGTAAACAAGTAGACATGGCTTGATTGCTATGAATTTGGCTGAGCCTAAAATTCTCAGATAAACTTTGTTATGGCCATGATATAAAAAGTTCAAAGTCAATGTCGTAATATATTTATTTTTCCACATGTTCTATTCTTTTTATTAATTTCCTCACTTGCAACGTCCATCTCTTCGCTCCATCCAAATAAATCAAATCCGTCAAGTATTTGCTGTTAGTACCTCAGATCCACATGCAAATACTGATTTTCTTTTCTTTACTGAATCTTTTCCTGCACATTGAACCTAAACATAGTTTTAGGCAATGATTTAATGATTATTTTACACAAAAAGCCTAGGACTAGTTTGGTAGATGCTGCTGCTTCATAATACTGAATATCAGAAACATTATTAAGGTGTTCCTGCACTTCAATGGCTGAAACCTGTTATAATAGTTAAGAGCATCTTATGGTAAATTTCTGCTACTCCTACATGTCTGCTGTTCTAGTATCATTGTTTGTGACAAAATGCAAGAAGTGACGTGACAAAAATGCAAGTGTGTGCAAGAAGTGACGTGACAAAAATGCAAGTGTGAGTGCCCGAAGGTAAATGTGAACTTCTCCTAAAATGGAAGCCTTATTTATGTAGCTCCTCCTTCCAGGTCTATAAGGAGCGCATGGATTCTGAGATTTCCATTGACCATCAACTAGATCAATCATATGAGTTATGCGGCCTAGAAATTAGACCACTGTAAAATTAGACTCAAAATGCATTCACACCTTATAAACAAAGGAGGGAGTACTTTGTCAACAGTTTCCTGTTCTTTTTCACATTACCTTACCATATACTCACATTGTATAAGCATATTGATAGTGGTAGTTCCCTACACCGGTAAAAGATGTTCTTAGTTTATACAAATGAACGTTCATTCTTGTACTTGCCTACCTCTGATAGAAAATAATTTTCCTGTACAGGGAAATTGGTGCCACGAATACAGGAAACTTAAGGCGAAGATTGAGACCATACAAAAATGTCACAAGTAATAATGAGTATTGAATTGAGATTTGAATCTGAATAATTGTGGAACTAGCATATAATTTTGCAGTATGAGCTGCTGAATTAAGATGATTTAAAGCAACTGGATTAATATCCTGCAGGCACCTCATGGGAGAGGATCTGGATTCTCTGAATCTGAAAGAACTCCAACAACTGGAGCAGCAGCTGGAGAGTTCATTGAAGCACATCAGATCGAGAAAGGTTGTTATTTTCTAAGATTCAGTAGCCCACCTGAATTGTCTTAACTGGACTGAGGTGGACGTCAGATGCCAGCATTGCACATGTGAATGTGGTCCTTGCATTCTGTTGCAAGCCCTTTCCTTTTGGCCTTTTGAGAATGTTATTATCTGGCGTATAATTTCCAATGTGATAAAGTCTCCGATCATTTGTAACTGCAAACTTGCCTCTATTTGCAGAGCCATCTTATGATGGAGTCCATTTCTGAGCTACAGAAGAAGGTAACAACCAAACATATTATCATCGATCCACCTTTCATTATGATATAGCTAGTTCCATCTCATACTGTTGTTGCATGCTGCAGGAGAGGTCACTGCAGGAGGAGAACAAGGCCCTACAGAAGGAAGTAATTAAGCTGCCAAACAAAGCACCTATAATTACTTAACCACTGCTCGTTGCTGATCTGATCCTTCAATTTTCTCTAGCTGGTGGAGAGGCAGAAGGCGGTGGCCAGCAGGCAGCAGCAGCAGCAGCAACAACAACAACAAATGCAGTGGGAGCACCAAGCCCAGACCACCCATACCCATACCCAAAACCAACCCCAAGCCCAGACCAGCTCATCATCTTCCAGTTTCATGATGAGGGATCAGCAGGCCCATGCCCCTCCACAGAACATTTGGTATGTACATGCATACATCGAAGTCACTTAAGATACTATGCGTACATGTAATAACATGTACAGTTCATCTTCTTGTGTATGCAGTAGCTACCCGCCAGTGACGATGGGTGGGGAGGCGGCAGCGGCGGCAGCAGCGCCGGGACAGCAGGCTCAGCTTCGCATTGGAGGCCTGCCTCCATGGATGCTGAGCCACCTCAATGCTTGAGGAAGGAAGAGGTTTAATTTCCAAAGCAGCTGAAACAGCATTAATCGGCACACTAGCAATTAAGCTGCTATGGTTATGTTTGCTTGCCCCTACCCTTATATATATGAGTTGCAAGGAAAAAAAAAGAGCAGAGATATCAGGAATGCTGGTTCACTGTATAATTTTGTTGCATGTTCAGCAACACGTACCAATTGATGCAAACATGCATGCTTAGCGACCAACCAATTACGTTAGCATGGATGACTTGCTTGGCTTAATTATGGAAAGCTAAGTTGCGTGATGACGTGTGTATATATATGATATATTTTTATATTTTATCTGAAATCTAAATGGGTGAATGAATAAGGCCAGGTTCAAGGCTGTGAGATCAGCCATCCCTTGGCCCCGCTGCATAGAATCTAGATAGAAAGGAATGTCACGTCTAGAGGTAAAATAGGCAATAATACTGCAGAGACGTCAACACTATCTCTACCATTGTGTATAGCTATGCTTTGTTTTGTCCCCGTAAGAGTGATACCAGAATGTACAGATGATAACATGCACTCCCTGCCTTTCTTGTGTTTTAATCCTTTCAGCGAATAGTAGGTTGCTTTTCTTCATATACATACCCTACATATATATATGCACAATCCACTACTAGAAAAAGGGCTATAGATGGTATTGACACTAATGGCGCACCAGACAAGCGGTGCGCCATTAGTATATACTAATGTCGCACCACCTTCTGATGCGCCATTAGTGTTGAAACTACTAATGGCGCACCAGGCCCACGGTGCGCCATTAGTATCAATTTTTTTTTGAACTAGTGCGTCTGTCCAAACATACTAATGGCGCATCCGCAGTTAGTGCGCCATTACTAGTTGTAACTAGTAATGGCGCACCAGCCAGAAAGTGCGCCACTAATGTTATTTTTTTATTATTTTTTTATTCCTTTTTTTGCAAAAGTATTAATGGTGCACTCGCACGCGGTGCGCCATTACTAGTTCAAACTAGTAATGGCGCACCGTGGCAGGGTGCGCCATTAGTATGTTTTTTTTTTGCAAAACTACTAATGGCGCACCGCCAGGGGGTGCGCCATTAGTAACCTGGATTACTAATGGCGCATTTGTTGATGGTGCGCCATTAGTAAGTGGGCAGCAACAAGATATTTTGGACAGCCTCTCCTCCCACACTCACTTTCTCCCCACTTCATTCTCTTCACCCCCTCCTCATTGTCTCGGGTGCCTCCTCTTTTTCACCTCATTTCCACCATAGATTCATTCAAATTAAGTGGTTAAGTTACCTTATTTTGCTAGCTAAGTAAGGGGGGAAGCTATATTTATGTTGTTCTCCCTACAACAATGTGCACATGCACTTTTTATGGCCTAGCTAGATCTATGTATGTTCGTGGTGTTGCATATGTTTGTGGTGTTGCATATGTGTTTGTGTTTGGAGGTGTACCGGTATTTGAAATGCGATAGTTGCCAATATTTTGCCGGAATGTTGATTCATTTCCGTTTCGGCGAGAATTTTGGCATTAAGCATTCTTTTTGGTCCTATTTTTAGGGAAAGTCATGCCAAATTTTTTCTTGGTTCTAAAATATCGTTTTGCTCTACCCCGCAGGCGACCATGGTCCGCACGATGACCGAAGACATCGTGAATAGGTTTTTTAGGTCCGTGAAGGCCGAGATGCTTCAAAAGAACGAGATGGAGATAAGATGTCCGTGTCGAAGATGCAAGCTGAATAGCCTTATTGCGGACCCGGATTCCGGGCAGGTGCGGGACCACCTGCTCTTGCGTGGTTTCATGGATGGCTATCGGTGGCAAGGTGATGAAGATGACTACGAAGTCGTCCATGGGGGCCGGGCAAGAAATGAGGAAGGGCAGCAAGACAACCACCGCGGCTCGGGCGGGCGAGAAGACGAAGAATCCCTAGGAGATGATCACGACGGTGATGCTGTACACAGTCATCATGTAGAAGATGCAGGACATGATGATGATGCCGGCGGAGAAGACGACGCTGGACCATCGATGGGCTGGGTGCAGGACCCTCATATTCAAGAGCTGCTTCTCAAGAAGACGGATAACGCAAGAGCTGCCGCCCGAGAGAAAGCCAAGATGGATCAACTTGAGTTAGACGCGGTTACTCCATTGTATGAAGGATGCAGGCCCGAGAATACCCGCCTGAAAGTAACGCTCATGGCTCTGGAGATGAAGGTAAAACACAAAATGACCGACGCATGCTTCGACGAGAACATGTCATTCTGGCACGAACGTCTTCCCAAGGGGAACAAGTGCCCGACCAGTTCGGAGGAGGCGAAGAAAATCGTGTGTCCTCTGGATTTACCGCACGTGAAATACCATGTGTGCATGAACAATTGCATCATTTATCGGGACGAGCACGCGGAGTCTACCATATGTCCGGTGTGCGGTGTCACTCGATACAAGAAGAGGAAGAAAGCTCCTCGAAAAGTGGTGTGGTACTTTCCGATCACTCCTCGTCTGCAGCGGTATTTCGCGGACCCTAAGGTAGCAAAGCTCCTGCGTTGGCACGCGGATAGGGAGGAGAAGAAGCGAGAAGATGACGCAAATGATCCAGAGATAGATAAAAAAGACAAGATGCTGAGTCACCCTAAGGATGCGAGCCAGTGGCAAGCGTTGAACTTTGAATACCCAGAATTTGGGAACGATCCAAGGAACATCGTGCTGGGCGCGAGCACCGATGGAGTCAATCCGTTTGGCAGCCAGAGAAGCACACATAGCACCTGGCCTGTGTTTGTGTGGATGTACAACCTTCCCCCCTGGTTGTGCATGAAGAGGAAGTACATTCACATGAGTATGCTAATTGAAGGGCCGAAACAACCAGGGAACGACATCAATCTGTATCTGGGGCTGCTGAAAGAGGAGCTTGACACGTTGTGGAAAACGCCAGCCAATACGTGGGATGCCGCAGAGAAAGAATATTTCCCTATGAGAGCCGCACTGCTCACGACGGTGCACGACTATCTCGGTTACGGATATCTTGCGGGGCAGGTAGTCCACGGATTTTCTGGATGCGTAAGGTGCATGGATGACACAACGTATCGCCAGCTAGATAGAGATCCAGGGTCTTCGAAAACCGTGTTCATGGGACATCGAAGGTGGCTTCGCGACGATGACCCGTGGAGGAAACGCAAGGATCTGTTCGATGGTGAAACCGAACCCCGAAAACGCCCGTGTACGAGGAGCGGCGAGGAAATAGACAAGCTGTTGAAAAATTGGAAAGACTGCCCACTGCCGGGAAAGAAGCAAAAGGCGCCAGAGCCGGGAAAGAAGCGAAAGGCGCCAGAGCCGCTGCTGAAGGTATGGAAAACGAGGTCTGTTTTCTGGGACTTGCCGTACTGGAAGATCCACCGTGTGCCTCACAGCCTTGATGTCATGCATATCACGAAGAACGTGTGCGAGAGTCTGCTTGGTACCCTGCTCAACATGCCAGAGAGGACCAAAGATGTGCCGAAAGCAAGGGCAGACTTGAAATCAATGGGCATCAGGCAGGAGCTTCACGCTATATATGATGATGATGATGATGAGGCGAAGCAGGACACAAAAAGTCGTCGCAAAGGCAAAAAGGCCAAGAAGACCGGAAATGACTACCCTCCCGCGTGCTTCACTCTAAGTCAGGAGGAGATCGAGCAGTTTTTCACCTGCCTCCTAGGAGTAAAACTTCCTTACGGTTACGCGGGGAAGATAAGCAGATACCTAGACCCAGCGAAGCAGAAGTTCAGCGGGATGAAGTCTCACGACTGTCACGTGCTGATGACGCAGATACTTCCAGTTGCAATCCGTGGGATCATGGACGCGCACGTCCGTGAAACGCTATTTGGCCTATGCAACTTCTTCGACGTCATCTCTCGGAAGTCGATTGGCGTGAGGCAACTCAGAAGGCTACAGTAAGAGATCGTGGTGATACTATGCGAGCTTACTTCCCGCCCGCATTCTTCGACGTTATGGTGCATCTGCTGGTCCATATAGTGGAGGATATCATCCAACTCGGGCCGACGTTCCTGCACAGCATGATGCCGTTCGAAAGGATGAATGGTGTCATCAAAGCATACGTTCGCAACATGTCACGTCCAGAAGGAAGCATAGCCAGGGGCTTTCTGACCGAAGAGTGCATCTCCTACTGCACGAATTATCTAGGCATCGAGAACCCCATTGGTCTGCCCGTCAATAGGCACCTCGGCAGGCTCGCTGGATGGGGTCACGGTGAGGGTCGCCGCGAAATGCATGTCGACTTCGAGGGTCGACTCGCCGACTTTGAAAGAGCAAACCTAGTCACGCTACAACACATAGACGTGGTCGATCCTTGGGTGGTAGAGCACAAAACCTTTATTAAGAAGACGTACAATGACCGAGGCCAATAGAGGACGGACGGAGATATACTCAAAGAGCACAACTTATGTTTCACGCGTTGGTTCAAGCAGAAGCTTTTGTCATACCCTTTACATGAGGATTCTTCCGCGGAAGAACAACTCATATTCGCCTTGTCACAGGGCGCCGAGCACAACCTGATGACCTATGAGGCGTACGATATCAACGGCTACACATTCTACACCGAGGCCAAGGACATGAAGAGCGATGGTTATCAGAACTCCGGGGTAAAGATGGAATCCTACACCGGTAACGACAAGGACAGATACTACGGAAGGATCAAGGAGATCTGGGAGCTGAGCTACGCTGGAGAGAAGGTCCCGATGTTCCGTGTCAGATGGGCCAAGAACGTCATAAAAGAAGACCGGTATTTCACCACCACGGTTATACCCGAAGCCAAATCCAAGACCGCGGGCGCAAACGTCACCGCGAAAAATGAGCCATGGGTACTGGCTTCCCAAGTGAACCAATGCTTCTTCATTACCGACCCGCCAAAGCCCAGTCGTGTTATCGTGAGGAGAGGCAAAAGGAAGATCATCGGAATGGATGGAGTAGCCAATGAGCAAGACTTCGACAAGTACGGCGACCCGAGGATCGAACATGACGACGATGATGAAGTAGCAGCATACACCACAAGAAGAAGCAGGACCACCCTACCTAAAGGACGTCCGTTCCACAGAAGAACTCCATTTGCGAAAAAGAAGGGCAAGAAGATTGTGAACAGATAGCTAGCTAAGATCGATTGTATTTAAATCGTAGCCTTCATTTCTCGATTGTATTTCATGGGTACTTTTTGAACTATCATGAATATTTTTAAATTTCATGGACACTCGATCTCGATCCTCCTCCATCTCGATCGCTATCCCACCTCGCCAGATCCGGTCCCCCTCGCCGCCGAGCACCCCCCAGTCCACGGGCTGCCACCGCCGACCCCCCGCACCCTCGATTCCCCTACTCAACCGCCGCCGCCGACCCCCCGCACCCCGCGCACCGTCTTATAAAAAAATAAGTATCAAACAGCTTTTTAAATGCTACTGTCTTATAAAAAAATATTACTGTTATTATTTAAACAAGTTTGAACATATTTAAACACAAATAAGTATCAAACAGCTTTTTCAATGCTAAAAAAAAATTTGTGGAGCCTGGGAGTCGAACCTAGGACCTCCTGGTGTGAGAACTGGCTGCTGACCAGTCGAGCTAGTAGAGGGGACTTGATGTGGATCAGTTCTGGTGGTACATAACCTTTTGGCTCGAGTTGAAATAAAAAAAATACTAATGGCGCACCAAGGTGAGGTGCGCCATTAGTATGGATGTACTTATGGCGCACTGAGGGGTGGTGCGCCATTAGTATTGTGCCCGATCCCCCCTTCCCTCTCCCCCTTCGCCCGATCCCCCCTTCCCTCTCCCCCTCGCCAGTTCACTCTCCCTCGATCCACCGCCGCCGCCGCTGCTGCCCTGACCCACTGCGCCGCAGCCGCTCACGCGCCCCCGCCGCCTCCCTCTCCCCTTCCTCCCCCTCGAGCCCGCGCCGTCCGCCCAAACCTAACCCGACGCCGTTCGCCCGTGCCCGCTCCACCGCCGCCGCCCTGCCTCTCCACCCTCTCCTCGCCCTCGCCCTCTCCCTCCCTCGCCCTCTCCTAGGCTTCCCTCTCCCTCGCCCCGCCTCCCTCGACGCCACCGTCCCCGCCACCTCGATGCTGCCCCGCCGCCTCGATGCGACCCCGCCGCCCGGACGCCGCCCCGACGCCGCCTCGACGCCGCCCCGCCGCCCCGACGCCGCCTCGACCCCGCCCCGACGCCGCTGCCCCACCTCGACGCTGCCCCGCCGCCTCGACGCGACCCCGCCGCCCCGTCCACACCACCGTCGCCGGAGCACCACCACCCCCGTGAGCTCCCCCTCCTCCTCTCCCACAACTTGCACCAATTTGGATCTATCTATCAGCAAGTGTTCTCCATATGAAATGCCACAAACCACTGCTATTGTTTTTCAAATGCTTCAGTTCCGCTCGTGTTGTTTTGTGCCGGTGTTCTGTCTATGATTACATTCCTGGTTGATGCAAATCTGTGTCCATGAGAAGTGATCACATTTAGGAAGGCATAGCACTGGCCCAATCTGGTGAACAAAAACAAACTTGGATCAGTGATGCTTGCAAGTTGAGGCTACAACATGCAAGTACACTTAAAAGTAAGCCAAAGAGAACATATAGTAGAACTGATCTCTGTATAGTCTGCAGATGTTGTAGAAAGAACTAGATGCAGAGCAATTGACCTTGTCTGTTGCCTTTTTATTTTGTTGAAAATTTCACACATCAAATAAATAAATGAAGAGCAACAAGTTTTACTATTTTCCCACAATCTCAAGTTTCATACATGTCCTGTTCCTGCATTCTAGTTTGTGCCAGCCAAACGCTACTACCGTTGCATTTCAAGTTTTCACTAATGCTATGCTGTTGTTATAATTGGTTTCATTAATGCTACGCTACACTGTAGGTCTAATTTGCCACCTATGAAAACATATGCTCTTGCATTTATATTCCTGGTACTCATTATTTCCTTGCCTAACAGGAAGGTCTGCTTCTTGCCCTGCTCCACTAGCTGCTTCGGGGAGAGACCCATCGGCGGTAATTAATGAACCCTCAACTGAGCTAGGCTACTTTGCCCTCCCCCTAGGATAAGTTTTCACCAGCCTGCATTTTTACTGTGCATTTTTTAACACAAAGTTCTCAAAGAGAGTTTGCCTCCTAGGATAAGTTTTCACCAGCCTGCATCTCTCTTTTTTCCAATGAAAGAATGCAGGACTTTTAGTTTCAAGTACTATGAATTACGTGGAGTTTGTGGTAAACATGTTTGTACCCATAATGTGGTCACAAGCTTCACAAGTGTGTCCTTGTAAATTTTTTCAAGGCATGTTGAAAGTTGTAGCAAAGATTGAGTAAAATGGAATTCTAAACATGTATCCATGCTTCTGACAAGAATTCTAAATCTGATGCATTTACTAGCAAGAATTGTGAATTTTCATCTTTGTATTGCAGAAGCTTTTAAATTCTTTAGCATGAGTTTCTTCAAGTTTGGTTGTTCCTGCTGCATATGCCCAGCTAATAGCATGATTTAGCTCTTTGAAACTCGTCGTGCGTGTGTGCACGCGCCGCTGTAAGGTTGCAAAGCTTTGGTCCGGATGCTGCTCCGGGACAGATCACCTGAAGCAAAACAATGCACCATATTGCTCAAAGATCAACGTGGAAATGGAATCATAATTCTGAGCTATTTTTGTAGAGACACTGATAAGATGATTCAAACTGCAATGCCTTGATACTGAAAATAGTTAGAACATCTCTGTTTGTGCCAAAAAATAACCCCTTTCTCCTGAAACGTTGATTAATTTCCGTTTCGGTTGAGAAATGGGGCACTCCTAGGTCAAGAAAATTAGCAAAGGTCATGCCCAATTTTCTTGACCTAGAAGGTGCCCGATTCTCAACCAAAATAAAAATTAATTTGCTTTAGTGGTTGGATTAGTTTAGTATTTTATTCACACACCCACATAAGTATTCGACACGATGAAAAAATAGTAAAAATCCTGGTGTAGTAAAAAGTAATTACAGATACACTATCCTGGTGTAGCAATGTTCTGTGTCAGTACAACCACTGCTCTAGCAATTTGACATGGTTACCTGGTCTGCCTTCAGATTTCTTTGGGTCTGCGAACTTTACACCTTTTACAGAATAAATACAACAAGTTTACATACAGGAAACCATAGAGCAAACAACATCATCCAGCTCTTGACTGACAAAACACTGCAGCTATCCAGTAGAATTGTAATGTAGAAGTGTTGAGTTTTTCAGAAACTCAATAGTTGCTAGGGGCGCAAGACTATCGACCGCATGTGGTGCTATTTTCATATGCAAACACAGTATCACCATCTATGGTGTAATATGTTTCAGCTATAGATTGAAAAAGCAATAACAGGGTACCCTTTCTAGGCTGAAAGAATGTTAAAACCCAACCAATTTCACCCATATAGCAAATTCAATCTTTATATGATGTGAACCGAACAAAACATTGCAAATAGACCAAAAAAGCATACATACATGTTAAGTAGTCTAAAGTACATAGAAAATATGTAAATAAAAGTTGATGAAATCCTGAATCCCTGAAAGAGTTACAACTGAAGGGCACCAGGATAGTGCAGTTCTGTAGAAATAATCCTGAATCCCTGAAAGAGTTACAACTGAAGGGCACCAGGATTAGTTCTGTGGTGTAGTAAAAAGTAATTACAGATACACTCACCCACATAAGTATTCAGCACAATGAAAAAATAGTACAAATTAAGGAAAGGCAATACCATTTCAGACGCTTGTCTTCTAAAAAGAAGAGTGAACTTTCTAGACACACCCCTCAAGAACTAGGTTACCCTGAGAATGTGGACTTGGACCTTATCAACAACACACTAACAGGTTCTATCCCAAAACACCTAGGCAATATCACAAACATCTCTCAATTGTTCCTTGACAATAACCAACTTTTTGGCGACATTCCTCGAGAATTAGGTTATTTGGTCAACTTAGAGATCTTGTTCCTTGACAATAACCAACTTTTTGACCAAACTTTGTTTCTATTTAGAGAGAAACATGGCCCACAACGATGAGGCCGGGGGTTCGGGCGGCAAGGCATTCTGGGAGCTGTCCTAGGAGATGGAGGAACAACCTCACTTGTATGAGGCCGCCGCCTTCCCCACCGATCCTGAGACCACTGATGGTGCCGCCGAGGATGACCACACTGATGCCACCACTGATGGTGCCGCCGAGGATGCCACCACTGATGATGGCGGCGCCCGCACAGATGGCAGCCAACCGAAGAGGCAACGGAAGGACCGGCGCCCGATCGTGCTCCTCACCCTCAAGGAGGAAGTTACTGAAGTGGACTCCAACGGGAATCCAACGACGCCCGAACGAATAGTCAAGGGGTACTCGCTTCAGCTCGGGTGCATTGTCCATGGCACCGTCTCGATCAACACCGAGAACCTGAGGCATCCTGACCGAGGGAATTTGCGCCACCTCCTCTTCACGAAGCTGCACGAACGATACAAGTTCCCCGCTGAATTTGCAAACACAAGCCTCAAAGGGAATAAAGTGAACAATACTGCCCTCACGAAGATGAGCAAGGCCCTGTCTACTTGGAAAAGCAATGTGAAGAAAATGATCGAGAAAGGTGAGAGTTATCAGAAGATCAAGGAGAAAAATCCTTCGATCACCGAAGATGACTACAACGACTTCAAGATCAATTGCTCGAGCACCGCAAGCTCCCAATCAAGTGAGTGGGGGAAACAAATGCGGGAGCTGAACATAGGGGAACACACACTCGGTCCCGGCGGTTACAGAGTGGCGGAGCCTATATGGGACAAGGAGGAGGCGGACCGTGCCGAGCAAGGCCTACCGCCCCTCTTCGAGAAATATAGCGGTAACAAGCAGACCGGGAACTTTGTCAGGGCCCAGTACAAGAAGGACCCAAAAACAAAGGAGGTTACCATGGATCCGAAGACCAGGAAGCTTGAGCTTGTTCTGGTAAGGAATACACCCCCGCGTAATTAGCTCCATATGGTTGCATTCTAATTAATGAAGCCAAATTTCTAAATGGTTCACATTCCTTCCGCAGGCGACTGAAAGCAGTAGCGCGGGGTCGACTAAGAGCAACCCTTGGGACACCACTCTAAATAGGGCGTTGAATGTAATGAAGAACAAGGATAAGCTCAGTAAGCCGACGTCAGCTGGTCGTGTGGCCGGCAAAGGCTTGTCGACAAAATGGGGGTCATACTATACCGCTGGTGTGCGGAAGGAGAAAAAGACCAGCTCGGAAAGCCAGGCGCGAGAGGTTCAAGAACTCAAGGCACAGGTGGCGCGGATTCCGGAGATTGTCCAAGAGCAAGTGGAACAACGACTCGGAGTGACGATCACCGCCATTGTGCCTACCTTGATCTCGGGGTTGAGTGCGTGGATTGCAGGCGGCCAACAGGGGCCGCCCCCGATTCCTAGCTTCACGGCCAGCAACTCGCATAATGCGATGGCGGGGCCATTGGTGCCTCCGGCGGAGGCGGCATTGGTGTCTCCGACGCCGGCACGGGAGCTTAATGCACCCGGGTGTATGCCGGCCGGCACCTCTGCAGCAAGCGACACCTCCGTCAACTGCACGCCCGCCGTTGGCAGTGCGTCGACATTAGCCGAGCTCGACGCCATCATCACGGTAACTAATTAAGCCTCTCTCGGCCGAGGACTTCATCTCCTTGCCTTTGACTGGGCATCCCTGACGCCCTACATGTTTTCGCAGGGCGCCGCCGATGTTCCGTGCACTCTCCTCCACTTCGTGAACAACGAGTTGGTCGATGTCGCCAAGGGCAAAATCGTTCAACCGGGCAACCCCTTGTTCCACGGTACCCAGATGCCACCCAACTTGTTTAGGGTTCAACTGGTTCGGGTGCTGCCAGGCTGCGACGACTTGTTACCTCCGATTCAACCCGTTGGGGCCGGCGATGATGACGTGATGACCCTCAGCGCCTACCTGAGCTGGCCCGTGGTTTGGCCGAAGAGCCAGATTCGTTTGGGGGCGGGGGACACCACCCCAAAGACAACACCGCCAGTCGTGCCGGCGCCAAGTCGGCCCCATGGCAAGACCGCCATAACGGTGCCGGGCATCCCTATGCCACTGGATCCAAACATGCATATGGCACAGGATCAGAACGACGACGACGATGACGACGATACATTTGCCAACGTCGATCAGTACTTTGCCAATCATGGGTACGATGGCAACTTCATGGGGCCTCCTTCTCAAGAACCAAACCCAACAAAAGACGTGTGCGATCTAGCTGGTACCACGGAGAAGCCAAGTTGCAACAGGAGCCGTCTGGCGTTCAGCTCTCAGGAGACGCCTCCAGCTGCCGACTTCACCGAGCCTCAGATAGGCGAGGTGCGAAATATTATCGGCGCCAACACACTCAAGAAGGCGGTCTGTGAGCAGAACTCGGTCCCATTACAGGAGAACAAGAAGGCACGCAAAAGAAAGAGTAAGAAGGGTGCGAGCCAGCCGGCACCGAGTACGATCCGTGCTCAGGATGGGCCACCTTCACCGCAGGATATCTCGAGGAGGGTGCATGTGGCGGGTAGGGCGATGCTACCAACAAATATGCTCAATGCTGCAACCGGTGCTATGCGGAGTTTGCATGACAGTGTTCTTGCTTTGGAGAAGTGGCGTCTCAGAGAGAAGGATGTGGCATACCCGGTTTTCGCGGCCAAGGTGTCAGAGGGCAAGGGCTTTGTGGATAACTCCATCGGGCGTACGATCGTCCTGCGTTTTGATGACATCCACGCTATGTTGAACCTTCATCCGCTGCACTACACCTTCGTTCGGCTATTTTCGCTGAGTATGGAGATGCGGATCATTCGCGACAAGACCCCGGACATCGTGATAGTCGACCCCTTCTACATGCGTGCCAAGATCTTGGGCAGCGCTGGGGACCGGCAAGTCGCGATTTCTTACCTCGAAGGCGTCATTCTGGCAAACCAAGATAAGGATAACTTCCTCGTGCCTTACTTTCCCGAGTAAGTCCTCCCCTCAACCGCCCCGTAACATATGAATTCTTACATTTCGATCGTTTTTCTTTTAACATTCCGTGTTTTCTGCAGTGACACACAATGCACGCTCATCCTCCTAAGCCCCAAATATTCCATGGCCACGTATTTCGACCCGGACCGTCAGTCGAATGTAGACTACACAAATGTCAAGAAGGTTCTTGATGATGTTCTCCCCGGCTACGCCAAATCTGGAGGCACCTTCACCAGGCCTATTCGTAAGTAAGACAAGCACGTGTTCTCCCACAATACGACGTTCTGCTGCGTCAAGCAGCCGCCTGGCGGTCAGAAGGGTGCCTACTACGCCATCCATCACATGCGGGCGATCGTACAGGACCATCATCAACTTCTGCTACCGAGTAAACTCAAAGATTGGGCAAAGAGCGTGTCGGCAATCCAGGACGCGGACCTCTGACAAGAATTCTTTCGCATCCAGTCGGAGTTTGCGGAAATCATCCATCAAGATGTCCTTCGTACCTCGGGGCAGTTCTACCTCAACAATCAACCGTCCAACAGTGACATCGACACAATGCTACAAATGCAGGCTGACAACGACCATTATTTCATGACTCCCACGATAGACGGCGGCTTCATCCACGCTCCGGTCCCTTGAGTCGAGTCGAAAGCAGTGATGCTGTGTCTAGTTCTGAAACATCGATTGGCTCATGTTGTAATTAAACTTTAATGAACTTGTAGTATGTCTCTTTGGTTTCGAGAGTCGTTCAACTTAGATGTAATCGATGCTATTAATGTCTTGCTTTTCTCTTCCGATCGTTCTGTTGCATACTTATATATTGCTTATGTATTGTCTGTGAATTGGTACTAACGTTTCGTTTGGCTAGTGCATAGCGATGCCGACGTATGTCGTGTACAAGGGTAAGGTTCCCGGAGTCTATGATGACTGGGAGGAGTGTTGGAGACAGGTTCACCGATTCAGCGGTAACAGTTACAAAGGGTACACCACTAGGGCCGAGGCCGAATCTAGATACGCCCGCTATCTAGCGGGCGAGGGGAGGGAGCGTTGGAGGAACCGTATGAAGACGAGTTTCATCGTCATGATGCTCATCGTGCTCTCTTCTATGTGATGGTAGTTTAGATGATCGATATCGACTTTTAATGTGAAGACAAACTCGCTACTCGCGGTCTCGAGACTTGTAATATAATGTTCTATCTTTGTTCGGTCTTTTCAATTCGGAGACTAATATGATGAATTGTATTCGGAGACTAATATGATGAATTGTATTCAAAGACTAATCTTCTATTGTATTCGATGAATCTGTTGTTGATGTGCGCTGTCTATATTTTGTCAAATTATACATTTTGTAACCTGTGCAAAAAACAGAAAATAAAAAATAAAAAAACGTAATATTCATACTAATGGTGCATCACATGACAGTGCGCCATTAGTATGACAGTGCATACTAATGGCGCATCACTGGGCAGTGCGCCATTAGTATGCCGCGGTTACTAATGGCGCATCCAGTGGTGGTGCGCCATTAGTATGCCAAAGCACCTGGGTATACATGGCCCCTGGGAGGCATACTAATGGCGCACCCTGGCCTATACTAATGGCGCACCCGCGATTCGCCATTAGTATACCAGATACTAATGGCGCACCAGGTGGTGCGCCATTAGTAAAAATTACTAATGGCGTGCTATTAATGGCGCACCACAGATGCGCCATTAATGGCCATATTAGGTGCGCCATTAGTAGGGGTTTTTCTAGTAGTGATCGTACTTATAAGATTTCTCTAAATAGTTTTTCGCCACCACTTTATAGATAAGCACCAACCAAGTCCATACATAAGTTATTCAAATACAAGGAAACTAAATAATAAATCAGTTGGGGGCAACATCACATATATGACCAAAAGCGGAACAACGCTGGCCTGCTGGCTATAGAGCGGGTGCAATCATCGGATAAAATCTAACAATTTAACACACAGAGTCAGCAGCACGACGTAGGAAGACCTCGCTAACAATCTTATTACGCGTCATCCACAAGGTCCAAGATATCGCCTTGAACACCTACCAGAAAAGATGCCTCGTTAGTGAGCATGCGCATTCAGTAATTTAGGTTCAAGGCCTGCCACTAGGCCCCCGTGAAGGAAATATGCCCTAGAGGCAATAATAAAGTTGTTATTTTATATTTCCTTATTGATGATAAAGGTTTATTATTCATGCTAGAATTATATTGATCGGAAACTTAAATACATGTGTACATACATAAACAAGTACCGTGTCCCTAGTAAGGCTCTACTAGACTAGCTTGTTGATCAAAGATGGTTAAGGTTTCCTAACCATAGACATGTGTTGTCATGTGATGGACAAGCCCATCCGTTAGCTTAGCATAATGATCGTTCAGTTTGTTGCTATTGCTTTCTTCATGTCAAATACATATTCCTTCGACTATGAGATTATGCAACTCCCGAATGCTAGAGGAATACCTTGTGTGCTATCAAACGTCACAAGTAACTTGGTGATCATAAAGATGCTCTACAGGTATCTCCGAAGGTGTTTGTTGAGTTGGCATAGAGCGAGATTAAGATTTGTCACTCCGAGTACCGAAGAGGTATCTCTGGGCCCTCTCGGTAATACACATCATTAGAAGCCTTGCAAGCAAAGTGACTAATGAGTTAGTTACAGGATGATGTATTACGGAACAAGTAAAGAGACTTGCCGGTAACGAGATTGAACTAGGTATGAAGATACCAACGATCGAATCTCGGGCAAGTAACATACCGATGAACAAATGGAATTATGTATGTTGTCATAATGGTTCGACCGATAAAGATCTTCGTAGAATATGTAGGAACCAATATGGGCATCCAGGTTCCACTATTTTTTATTGACTGGAGAGGTGTCTCAATTATGTCTACATAGTTCTCGAACCTATAGGGTCCGCACGCTTAACGTTCGTTTACGATATAGTATTATATGAGTTATATGTTTTGGTGACCGAATGTTGTTCGGAGTCCCGGATAAGATCACGGACATGACGAGGAGTCTCTAAATGGTCGAGAGGTAAAGATATATTGAGGACGATGGTATTCGGACACCGAAATAGTTTCGGGGTGCACCGGGTACTCATCGTGTCAACGGAAGGGGTTCTGGGCACCCCCGGTAGGTGTTATGGGCCTAATGGGCCAAGGGGGGGGGGGACAGACCAGCCCACAGGGGCTGATGCGCCCCTCTCCCTGGATGGCCGGCCCTAGGGAGGGAAAGGAGGGAGGGCGAGCCCCTCCTACCTTCCCCTTCTCATGGGAGAAAGGAAAAGGGAGGGGGGGGGGGGGCTCCCTCCCCGCCTTTCCCCCGCACCTATACATGGCAAGGGGGCACTTGGGAGGAGACCCCAAGTAGGATTCAGCCTACTTGGGGCGCCCTCCTGGCTGCTCCCTCCTTCCCCACCTATATATATGTGGGAAGGGGGGCGTCTGTTGGGGAACGTAGCATGCAATTTCAAAGAATTTCCTACGCTCACGCAAGATCTATCTAGGATATGTATAGCAACGAGGGGGAGAGTGTGTCAACGTACCCTCGTAGACCGTAAGCGAAAGCATTTCACAACGTGGTTGATGTAGTCGAACTTCTTCTAGCTCCGACCTATCAAGTACCCAGGGCCGGTCCTAAGATTTTGGGGGCCCGGGGCTAAACTAAACCTTGGGGCCCTTAACGTAGACATGAATAAGTATTGCAAAAAAAGAAATCTTTGGTCAAAGGAAACACCATATTTTTTCTATTATATAAGCCTCTTCTTTACGAACTTTTCTGGTAGCTTTTTAATTTGAATGATTTGAAGATTGCTCTATTATTAAGTGTTTCTGCTTTCTTTGATCCTAATTAGCTATAGTAAAAGTTGGTACCGTCAAGGCTAATGGATGATTTAAATGCCAATGATCACTCACGTTGTCATCCATTTAGATGTCAGATTGTATTATGTATATAGCCCCTACCTTATGAAATAGTTTCTTCATCCATAGCAATTACCGGCAAGCCTCCAAATATAAAACTTAATAACCCCAACGATATCTATCCATTAACAATACTTACAAATCGATTACTAGTGTCCAATTGAAAAACGCAGAGGCCATGAGGAGATCATGCATAAATTTTAATCAACCATCATGATAAAATTTCCTAGGCCATATAGACTACCTATACAAATAGAGATTAGAGACATACCTTCTCTTCTATAATTGTAATCATGCCCTAGTAGATGGATATCAGGCATCGTGATCTTGATCTATTCTTGCCCGTGTTTGTCCTTGTCACTTCCCTTGGTATTGTTTTCCCCATAAAATTGTGCGCACAAGTTTCGGCTTGTGGATTAAGGAAGGGATTTTCTTCAGGAAGAATAAGGAAGGAAATTAAGAGAAGATTCTTTAAAACCACACCTAATTAATCGCATGCGATAAGTGCTCTATTAATCAACCGCAAGGGCCCTCAATCATAGCAGCAAGAGCGAAGGCGAGGAAATCAAGGAAAGGGTCGTAGGAGTAGGCAATAGATCAACATTTCTAGGCCAACTAAGAACAGAATTAGGGGGCCCTGGGCGGCCGCCCCGTTCGCCCCCCCCCCCCAGGGCCGGGCCTGCAACTACCAAATGTACGACACCTCCGAGTTCTGCACACGTTCAGCTCGGTGACGTCCCTCACCTTCTTGATCCAGCAAGACGTCGAGGTAGTAGATTAGTTCCGTCAGCACGATGGCGTGGTGACGGTGAAGTGATCTCCGCAGGGCTTTGCCTAAGCACTATGAAATTATGACCGGAGGCGTAAACTGTGGAGGAGGGCGCAACACATGGCTAAGATAATGTCTGGTGGAAGGGGGAGGGGAGAGGCCAGGAGGCGCCACAAGTAGGACCGAATCCTACTTGGGTTCCTCCCAGGCCGGCCGCCCCCCTTCCTTATTTACCGGAGGGGGAAGGAAAGAGGAGGTGGGAGAAAGGGAAGGAGGAGGCCGCCCCTTTCCTTTCGCTTCCCCCCTTTCCTTCTCCCTTTGGTTCATCCCATATGGGGGGCGCACCAGCCCTGGTGGCTGGTCTGTTTCCCCTCTTGACCCATTGGGCCCATATCTTTTGCCGGGGGTGGCCGGAACCCCTTCCGACGACCTGATATGTACCTGGTACACTCCGGAACACTTTCTGTGTCCGAATACCATCATCCTATATATCAATCTTTACCTCTCGACCATTTCGAGACTCCTTGTCATGTCCGTGATATCATCCGGGACTCCAAACAATATTAGGTCACCAAATCACATAACTCATATAATATAATATCGTCATCGAACGTTGAGCGTGCGGACCCTACGGGTTCGAGAACTATGTAGACATGACCAAGACACCTCTCCGGTCAATAACCAATAGCGGAACCTGGATGCTCATATTGGCTCCCGCATATTCTATGAAGGTCTTTATCGGTCGGACCATTATGACAACATATGTATTCCCTTTGGCCATCGGTATGTTACTTGCCCGAGATTTGATCGTCGGTATCTTCATACCTAGTTCAATCTCGTTATCGGCAAGTCTCTTTACTCGTTCTGTAATACATCATCCTGCAACTAACTCATTAGTCACTTTGCTTGCAAGGCTTCTTATGATGTGTATTACCGAGAGGGCCCAGAGATACCTCTTCGATACTCGGAGTGACAAATCCTAATCTTGATCTATGCCAACCCAACAAACACCTTCGGAGATACCTGTAGAGCATCTTTATAATCACCTAGTTATGTTGTGAAGTTTGATAGCACATAAGGCATTCCTCTGGTATCCGAGAGTTTCATAATCTCATAGTCGAATGAATATTTATTTGACATGAATAAAGCATTAGCAATAAAACTAAACGATCATAACGCTAAGCTAACGGATGAGTCTTGTGCATCACATCATTCTCCTAATGATGTGATCCTATTCATCAAATGACAACACATGTCTATGGTTAGGAAAATTAACCATCTTTGATTAATGAGCTAGTCTAGTAGAGGCTTATAGGGACACGGTATTTTGTCTATGTATCCACACATGTATCAAGTTTCCGGTTAATACAATTCTAGCATGAATAATAAACATTTACCATGAAATAAGGGAATATAAAATAACAACTTTATTATTGCCTCTAGGGCATATTTCCTTCAATCTCCCACTTGCACTAGAGTCAATAATCTAGATTACATTATAATGATTCTAACACGCATGGAGTCTTGGTGATGACCATGTTTTGCTTGTGAAAGAGGCTTAGTCAATGGGTCTGCTACATTTAGATCCCTATGTATTTTGCAAATCTCTATGTCTCCCTCCTTGACTTGATCACGAATGGATTTGAAGCATCTCTTGATGTGTTTGGTTCTTTTGTGAAATCTTGATTCCTTCACTAAGGCAATTGGTCCAGTATTGTCACAAAATATTTTCATTGGACCCGATGCACTATGTATTTCAACTAGATCGGATATGAACTCCTTCATCCAGACTCCTTCATTTGCTGCTTCCGAAGCAGCTATATACTCCGCTTCACACGTATATCCCGCCACGACGCCCTGCTTGGAACTACACCAACTGACAACTCTACCATTCAAAATAAATACGTATCCGGTTTGTGACTTAGAGTCATTCGGATCAGTGTGAAAACTAGCATCGACATAACCATTTACGACGAGCTCTTTGTCACCTCCATAAACGAGAAACATATCCTTGGTCCTTTTCAGGTACTTCAGGATGTTCTTGACCGCTATCAAGTGATCCACTCCTGGATTACTTTGGTACCACCCTGCCAGACTTAACAGTCTAGCAGATAAATGCACCACCAGAAGTTCAGAAGCTCAGTTCATTTGACCTGACTGTTACGTTTTCCTACTGTATTGTCCGATGGAGCACCATAACCCTCGCCTTCATTTCCCCTAGGCTCCTGAACAACATAGCAAATGTCTGATAGTCTGGTTTCAAAACCATGCATATCTTGACGACATTGAGCAATGTTTCTCCTTGTTTCACAAAGGGCCTCTGTTAGGGAATGGACTTGTGTCTGGAGCGCAGATACAACATTGCTTTGAGCTTGCATATCTTGATCATGAGGCACTTTGGACAATATTGCCTTAACAACCAACCCAGTATTACGCAGGAACATGCTTTTGGCACTGTTAGTGGACAGGTACTGACCCAGTGCAACAAGAGCTGACATTGTGGTTATAGTTGCCTCGCCACCTTCAGAAGGTGGCGGTTCCACCATTTTTTCCATAGCTCGCTGAAAAGTTGAGGTTTTACATTAGTAGTACCAGAACAGAAGATATTAAGGAGGCAGCAAAACCAAACAAAATAGCTTTGGTCTATATACAGAACTTATTCTGGTGAACCCATGTAAAATATTAGTTGTATTTTATTACAAAGTACATAATAAAACCAGGTTCCAAACATATGACCATGTATCATCGCTAATGTATTGTCTATTTCTTCACATTGTATTGAGGGCTAAGGATAAAGAGACGAAGTTTATAATACGGTAAGCATAGTATGACATCATTCATATCACAAAACAATTGAGAATAGACAAACATGCAATTGTAATGTTGTGTGGGCAAGTCCAGCACGAAACTAGATTACGGGTCAAGATCAAAGGAACATCACTCCTCTCTTTTAAACCTTGTAAGGTGCAATGATACGCTAAGACAATTGTGTATAAAATTGAAAAGAGTAATAGACATTGGCTGCAAACCATGCAGTTCAAGGCACAAGTCAGAGTAAGTAGTAGTTAAAAGGCATGAGGATTAAGGACTTACAACAACGGCTTTGACTGGTGTAGTCATGCCCTTCTTCTTGCTGGTGTGACAGTCCTTGAAGATTTCCACAACATTTGGTTCAGGTACTTTTTGGTCCTTGTGGGCTTTCCTCTGCATTTCGAACAAGTCAATATAGATCTGATAATATGGTACAGCGAAAAGAGTGAAACAGCAGCTAATTACAAGAGCCTCGCAGTGTGCAATATAGCTACGAGATCCTGTCGTCTGTCGGAATTTCACTTTCGTATGGTTGGCCTTGTTCTTTGAACAGTTCACCTACAAGAAGATAGATTTGTGTGGCACATGCGTAAATAGGACTTCAACATGTGATCTGATCACATATATATAATCTACCTGATACTTTGGATCAGACCAGTGTTTAACAAGGCCCCTCTAGTCTTCATCCGATATATTTTCCACTGGAGATGTTTGGGAAAGTTCACTGTTAGCCTTGCCTTCAAAGTGAGTTTTCCTCAAGTTATACCGATACTGTCGCAGAGCAGACTTGAAAACATGGGTGCAAGCTTGTCTGGTTGCATCATATTGGCTATCCAACTTGAACCTCATCTGTTGAAAATTATGGGAGTCTCATTATCAGCAACCTAGAAAGTATGGGATAGAGCAAGACGATATTACTAGTTTCCATACATAACAATACTTACAGATAAATGGTCGAGGAAGGTGTTGAAGTGGGTTTCGTCTTTGTCATTCCTATACTGAATCCATGTTGAGAGGATACGTACATGACACCTAACGGCAACCGCTGCCTCTGATACTAACTTGGCTGACTCTGTAGCATCACGTGGCCTTTTTAAACCTACCTCAAAACGAATCTCCATTCTTCCTCCTCTAGATTTAGTTAACCTATCGAGCATTATCCCTGATGTTTTTTCCTCTTGCGCCTAGGTGCTAGTCCAACAACGAACATAGGAAGTGTTAGTGTACATCAAACTGTGAGACTACATATAAAGAAGCATGCAACTGTAAATTGACTCCAGCAACTACCTTCTTGCTGTTGAAGCTCACAAGGTTCATCTGATATTGCCAACTCGTCTTATGTCAAGAGTGCTTGGGAAGTAGTGTCAGGTGGCAAGGGAGCTTGGGAACGTGCTGCTAGCTTAGTTCACGCACGAGTAAGTCATGCAGCTGGTAGTATTGTGGTAGGTGTTGCAAGAACTAGGGCTGTATCTGCTTGTTTGGTGGCAGCTATTTGTTTCTGTTTGGCTTTTTTGCACCTCGTGTAGCTTGGGATGCCGTGTTTGTAGAATTTTTCGCTGGACTTTGACCTTCTATTGCACCACCAGTACCAGCAGAATCTGCAGGATTCATCCACTTCTCATTCCCTGCCATTCTGTGTTTCTTACTCTTTCTCTGTGCCATGTTAAGTCAAGCCGATAAGAAAGATGAGTAACAATTTAGTTCTTCAGAACAAATTGATGCGTGATGCAGACGAACTGAACTTTGATGTTAGACAACCACATGACATGAGGATGTAATATGTATGAAAAACAGGACGGAAGAGATAACCAGAACTATGATGTGTAAACTAAGAAGAAGACATTTCACCAAATTAGAAGCAATGCAATGGAAGGTAGACACCATATGAAAGATGCTACAAATATCGCTATGCAACAGTGTCTCATCATAAATGGCGTTAAACAAATGTGAAGCAGTACAAGAAATAAATCATATGCAAGATGCAAACAACATCACACTACCATGTTAGAGGTCTCTCGTCATTAGTGCCATTGCATATTCACAGCATTGCATATTCATAGCTTATGATGTGTAAACTAAGGAGAAGGCATTTCAACAAATTAGAAGCAATGAAAGCTAGACACCATATGAAAGATGCAATGAATATCACTCTACCAAGTTAAAACTGTCTCGTCATAAGTGTCATTTCAACAAATTAGTAGTACAAGCTAGAAAAGAATGTGAGATGTAACCTATATCACACTCCGAAGTCAAACGTGTCTTATGATAAGTGATTGTTGTAGGTTACACAACAGTAGTAATTTGATGTAAGAACATGGTGTGATAGACAGATATTGTATGTTCAAGTATAATGTGTCTTATTCAAGTATAATGTGTAAAGTAAGCAGATGGAATTCAATAAAATTAGAAGCAATACAAGCTAGACATCACACATAACATGCAACCACATATAACAGTGCCAAGTTAGAGGGAGCACCGGTGATGCTGCACTAGGGGAGACGTGCTCATCATAAACACAGCTTTGTTGAGTGTCTATGCATGTGTTGTCTTGGAAATCATCTTGGGGGTGTGGAGGAGTAGAAACTGTAGAGGCCCTCCGTTCGGAAGGAGCACCTTTATCCGCTGCCTTGCTAACTTCCTTCCGCTTTATTGATTTTGAATTGTCAAGTAAAACCGACAAGAAAAAGCAATAAAATTCTCTCTTCAGAACTCATTCATGCATGATACTGACAATCACTACTTTGATGTAAGGCAAACACATGATAGCAGGATGGAATATGTACGGAAAACAGGACGGCATGGCATGTTCACAACTGTTTGTGTAAACTAAGCAGAAACCATTCCAGCAAATAAGAACCAATGCAAGCTAGACACCACATGAAAGACGCAAGCAATATGACTCTGCCAAGTTAAAAGCGTCCCATCATAAATGGAATTTCAACAAATTAGAAGCAGGGCATGCTATAAATCATATGAAAGATGCAACTAATATCGCACTGCATATACTAAAGGTGTCTCGTCATATTGATTGATGCGGGATACAAAAAAACAATAGTTTTATGTAAGGACATGCTTAATAGACAGGTGTACTATGTACTAAATACAGGAAGGCATGTCACATTAATAGGTATAATGTATAAGCTAAGCAGACTAGCACATGCAGTTTAACCAGATTGGAAGAATTACAATCTAGACACCATATGCAACATGCAACCACATATCACGCTGCCAAGTTAGAGCAAGCACCTGCGATGCTAGTGTAGGGGAAATGCTTTAATCAACTACAGAGCTACGTTCACTATCTTCATCTAGCATTTCTGTTTCTTGAGAATCATGTCGGGAGGCTGACGCTGCATTCTTTAAATGAGGAGTAGTCCCCTTGCCTGCCTAGCTCGTCATAAGTGATTGATGAGGGATACACAAGAACATTAGTTTGATGTAAGAACATGGTTAATACACAGATGTACTAGTATGTACCAAAAACAAAAAGGCATGTCATATTCAAAGGTATAATGTGTAAGCTAAGCAGATGCAATTTAACCAAATTGGAAGCAATACAAGCTAGACATCCGGCTGGAGTGGTGAGCATGATCATCTAGGACCTGAGAGCCTGGTGGGAGGCGGGCTGCTTCGCCACCATCGCAGCTTTTTAGTTGGCTTCCAGGTGATGCCTATCTTTGCTGGGCTTGTCACTGGCTCGGCCAGTGCCCTGACTAGTTATTTGTCTTCTGGTGCTCACGGGATGGTGGTTCATGTAAAAAAATATCTTTCCTTATCTTACCGACTTCGGCCTTTCGAATACAAGCTAGACACCATATGGAACATGCAACCACATATGACACCGCGAAGTTAAAGCAAGCACCTGGGATGGTGGTTCATTGCAAGCGAGGTCATCAACTCCAGAGCTACGTTTACCGTCTCCATCTGCTGACACTGCACCCTTTATAGAGCTGTAACGTGTCGTGCATACCCACGAAGAAAGATGGCACGACTTCTCTCTTTTCTTTGCTGCTTCTCTTTCGGCAGACTCTGAAATACCCTTGCATAAAAACACAACAGTGAGAGTATGGGTGAAGTGTGTGCAGAACTAGTGCACTGTAAAAGTAGCAGATAGCAGGTGGCTAAAAAATAAATGACAGGAGACATATGATAGCTCTACAACATTGCATGGCAAACAAAATTAGATTCTACTCCTATGATTTTGTAATATATGAGCACTGGAAACGCAGGTAGTCCTCCAGCACACCACCACATGTGGTCATATCTAAGATAATAGTCGACTAAAAATAAATAGGTCAGTCGATTTTTTTAATGAACCGTCCGATCTATAAGGAACGGGCAGATAGCCTTCGTCTACCTCCCGCTAGTCACTACTGACGATCTTTCTCGAACCGCCAACGACCATCGGCCCAGACCCCTGCCTCCGCCGCCCCGCCCTCCCATCGACCTCACACCACCGCCGTGCTTGGCAGCGCCCCCAGGCCATCCCTTTAATCCCGGCCGACCTCCAGATCGGGCGTCAGTAGCTCTAGGCTGCACACGCCCCTAAGATAAACACCAAGGTGCTGCTTCCCCTGCGTAATAGGCGTACTAGCGCCTGTTACACTGGGGAATGCTTCTGTTAATTGGGAATCAACTAGACAGAAATTGAAATTCAGGGGGGCGACGGACCTCTAGCTAAGGTGAAATAGTATATGAGGAGAAACCTTGTGCATCGCGAGTTACTAGGAACATCTAGTATCAAGAAGAAGCGATCAACTAGTGTCTTCTGTGGGATGAATACCGTGCAAGCAGAGACGTAAGATTTGCACGAATAAGGGAAGAGGAGTACCTTTTTCGGTTGCCGGTGTGGTCACCTCCACATGTCGCGCCGATCTTCTTTTTACCGGGGAAACCGATGTTCTGGAGGGTGCAGGCTTAGACGAACCCATGGCCAAATTGTTGACTTTGTTGCCGTGGCCGTATGTCGGCAGAGGGGAAGCAGATCCGAGGCGGCGAAGGACGGCATAGCAGGAACAACTCCGGTGCGGTGGAGGGTGGCGAAGTTGGAGCGGCAGCGGTGAGGCGCAGGACGACGTGGTTGAACTAGCTCGGGTACGGACGGCTCGGCCTCGACTTCAACTACTAGCCGTGGAGGGCGTTGCGGTGGACGACGACGTCAGGGTATCGGCTCCGGCGTGATGGAGGAGGGCGGCGGTTGATGGGTGGGATGGGGTGGCGGACGGAGGACGCCAGGGTTTCGCGGCTGGTGGAGAGGTAGTTTTGGCACCCACGGAGTACGAATGGGGAATCGGATGGGTGGGGGGAACCATGTTTCGGTCTGGGACGCGCTTGTTTTTGGCTTTTTTGAACAGAAGATGGGACGCGCTTGTTCGAAATTTGGGGAAAGTACAAACTTTGCCCCCTCTTAAATTTCGGACCTACTGCGGGTTGGGGGTAGGATGGTAATGCCAGGTGTCCCAAATAGTGGGCGGGAGCGATTTCGGCCGCGCGCATGTGTGCTTAGGCGGCCATTGTGTATGAATGTTTTTCGGAGGCGGTTGCGTGGCGTCTAGATGAAGCTACGAACCTACCTCGGTTTAGACCTTTGGACGTCGGGACGGTAGGTTTCACGGGTCGGAGTTATTAGAAAAGTAATTTCCTTGTACTACCAAACATTGGTCTCACGCGGTTTCGGGCGAGTAGAGGCTCTTTTTGCGCTTCGTTCAAAATTTTGAAACACAAGCATTCGCATTTAGAGTACTCTTGAACTATGAGGATTGACCTAAATAGACAACGTTATATTTGACCTTGTATGTTTGAAAACCTCAGTAAATTATCCGCTTCTTTTTGAAATTTTGACACTTGAAAATCCTATAACTATGATTATTTTGGAATGAAGGAGCTAAATTTGAATCTATTTTGTACATGACTACATATGCTATTATGTACAAAATCAGAGCAAAGATTGGTGCCCCCATAATTTAGGTATGGTTTACAAATGCCATGATATCAAATTCATATAATTGGATGGACTTCATGTTGAATTCGATTTTTTTAAACCACCTTAACTTGAATTCAAATGTATGCTAGTTCATAGGTAGCTATTTATAATGTCCATTGTGTAACTTTTGTATGTATAATGTGCTTTACACACACAACATGAACTATACTCATGTTTATATTCGATTGCTAAAGCGATGCATTGTCTGGAGTTCAAAATACTAACTATGTGGATCAATTGTGTCGAATAATAACATAGACATGCTCAAATTCGATAGAATCTAGATGTCTGATGGATCAATGACCGCTCCTTACGCGAATTGCAAATATCATGATCCCATCCTAATATTTGGATACAATTTATATCTTTAATCAATGTGTAGAGCAGTCTTTTACGTGTAGTTTCACTCTCCATCGGTGGTCTCTCACACATGCTCACACACTCTCTCCCGAGGTGTCTTTCTCGCACACATGCTCTAGATATAACCCTCCCTCCCTCTCGTAACCATTTACAATTGTTTTCACTAACCTTTATCACAAGCACTCTTCCTCTCGCAAACATACACACGCACAATCCTCATCGACCCTTTCTATATACATGGACCTGCCTACGTGTCTCATGTATGCACATTATCTTTATGCCTGTCTCTCACGCATTGTCTCACACGTCTCTTCCCAATCGACGAGTATGATTCTAGTAGAGCATTCTTTAGGATGCCCCTTAAAGTTGGGTTGGGTGAATAGTAATATCAGAGATAAAGGGGTTACCTTAGTCCGAGAACCTAGGGTTACAAATCCTAGCAGGCTTTGTTAGTGGATACAGAGTCCTTCACAATTCTGCTATCCTTGTATTGTACGACTAGTCATCCATGGGTCTTCCTAAATGTATCATGGGCTGACCAATGTGGCGCAAGACGGAACCGAACGAAGGGCCTCACCTCGACCCACTGGACCTCACGCGGTGACACACCCTCTGCCCCCACGTCTCATTATCTTCTCACACCTACACATACCAACACAAACACCACTCACACAGAAAATTTCTCCTAGTGCCTCTATTCCCTCCCCCCTTGCATATACACACTCAAGGGAATGGAATCTCTTGTCGTGATGTCATATTCGTCTCTCTCTCTCTCTCTAGACCACTCTCATTTCTCATGCTATCTCTCCCACGCCCCCCCCCGTCAGCCCCTCTATCCATGCCTCTCTCGAATATGTAATACACACACATACCTCTCTAGGCCCCGCCAAATGCATCAACTACACATTCACACATGTTACATCACGTACCCCATTGATCTAAAAATCCATCTCTTCACGTTTATTTCGCATACAACATTCCTTTTGAATAAAGTGTGGCCAAAAAATCATTTTAGAGTTTCTACATATATACAACATTACAAAGTTATATGGAGGAGTACGAACGCTAATTTGCATTGCATGGTGCCCACAATGATATTTATTTCGCATTGTGAATTTGTATATTTTTATACTATATACAAAGTTAGTCATAATAAAGAGAAATGAAGAGCATCTCTCTCTCCATCGCATACCCCCCCTACGCCCCTTTCACTTATGCACACAAAACTATCTCCAGGTCCTCTAAAAGTAAGCCCCCAGAAAATTCACGCGTGTTTCATCTTTCTCTCGCGATATATGCAATGACAATCATTGTATTTGAAGCGAAAGCACGATACGTACATTGGACTTCATAATCCACTCATTACGGTCATCATTTATGTTTAGTGGTTATTATACAGTCACGGGCTCACCGTACAACACTGTATTTGCTCATGACATGACTAGTTGACCAGTTAAACGCTCGACCTGGCACCTCTAGTGTTGCATCACATTATCTCACTACCATCGTGCCCACCTGTCGACTTGTATCTACTCTACATCTACACTCTTATAAAATACATAAAATACACTCTTATAAAAAACATAGTTGGTGATGATGGTGTGCCTGCCATCCTGCAATATAGGTCGTCCGATTTATATCTGACGGATAGGAAAGAAACTATGGCAATTTTGCAAAGGTACCCACACACCTCTCCACATTTGCAAATAAGGCCTTCCCTCGTTCATCCTTTTCTCTCACAAGATAAACAAGTCATACAAATGCATCTTGATGTTACGTTCAATGCACGGGCATCTTGATAGTAAGAATGAAAACAAACGACAAAAAAATATTTGGACGGTGGTTCGAAGTCATGACTGCGGGCACAATGGACAAGGTGGCCTTGTATTGGTATGCCGAGCCGTCTGTTTTAACACATAGGAGCTGGTGTGGTGATTATACACACACGCACGCATGCACACGAACTGTATCCACACAACACTCACACAAACACATGCACCCACGCACGCATGCAACACTCACACGTACACACGCAGCCACGAACGCACGCAACACTCACACACACACACGCACGCAGGCATGCACACACCACTACACCACATGACCAACACACACTCTCACGCTCAAGTGCTCAACCTACACGTGCATGCACACACATCAGGCCCTGACAGACACATACACAACCAGGCGATTCCCGCGCACGGGTTGGAGCCTTGTCGCGCCTGCGTAAATTTGTGTTTATCTAACCTTTTCCCTGTGCGAACTGATAGGTGGGACCCACAAGGAACGTGGTCAATTTAACTAGTCAACATGGCGTCATGCAGACTATTTGGCCAGTCAACAGAGTGCAATCCGATGCTGAACTGTGAGCAAGTGATCGTATAATCACCGCAAAACGTATATAGTGACCGTAATCAGCTTATTCTGAAGTTCGGTGACCGTATTACGCTTTTCTCTCTGTAGGCCCTCCAAAACTACATCTCTACATGTTCTCACATGTTACATCTAACAACTATGCAATACAGCACTACTACTACACTCTAACACAATAAATCATATGTGTTTTTAGTTTTACTAGATATCATATTGTTACTTATAATTATTCAGTTTGCATACATTAAAATTGCCTTTGAAATGTATGGCCAGTATCATCTACCGTGCGGGAAAAATTCCGCCCTTTCCTGTTTAATCGGGTTTGTATCGATGGATCGTGCGAAACAACAAAACTATAGTACTATATAGTACAAGTGACAGTTCACTGGGCCGTCGTGTCGTCTACTCCTCCGTCGTAAGAGTGGAGCGCTCGCTTTCATAAATCTTCTAGTCCCTTTCGCCGACATGTGGGACATCAAGCTACCGGGTCCACGTGCCATACCGGAATACAGTGCAGAGTAGCCGGGGTGAAGCACCCCAGTCATGGCGCCGGCATAGTAATGAGCAATGAGGCGTCAAATCACAAAGATGCACCTTTCCCGCAGTTAAGTTGGAGGGACGAAGTAATAATGCTAAAAAAAGAAGTTGGAGGGATGAAGCAACCATCATTTCACTCGTTGCTGAATCCGCTTCTCCCTCATCTTCTTCAACTTAACCACGTGTTGCTTCCGCCGTTGTTCTGCCTCATGTGGGACGCCGATCGGCTTGGTAAGGCACCGACACGTGGGACCGCATGTTAGCAAACCACCAGGACAACGTCCTCCGAAAATAAGAAACCTCCCCCGCCATCCGCGCGGCAAAATCACCTCCTTTTTACTAATCTTGATTCTATAATTTTTTTGATCAATATAATTGAGATTTGTATAGATAGCACACAGGAGCAAAACCAAGTGGTTTGGTTAAGGGCATCCACAGTGTGTAGCCAAATGTGAAAATAGCTTTTGGCATCATCGGAACAATTGTGGACGGTGTTGCCAAAGCCAAAAAGATGGAACCGAAGCTACCTGATTGATTGATTGAAGGAATAGAAAAATGCAACGTCTCTCCTCTTTCTCCCATGCTTGGACGCATGTAGTATAATATAGAGCACAGAGTATACTCCCCTGTCCCTTCTATCACAAATCACAAAGCAGTGAGGCGTCAAATCACAAAAGCACGGACGAAGCAACCATCATTTCACTCTTCGCTGACTCCGCTTCTCCATCATCTTCTTCGAGAAACCATCTCACCGCACTAGTACTCCTAGTAATACTAGTAAAGGACTTCCTGGATGCAAATAAGGCGGTTGTCTCGGCTTGCAGGCGGCACTTGCGAATGACTTACCGTGGTCTCCCTCAATGGTGTTCTCTGTCGAACGCACTTCGCCAAACCACACAAAAAAAATTATCATCGACGTCACCGCAATGGGGAAGGAAGTCAAATATAGTTACTACCTCCATTTTTTTGTACACAAGGCCATTATATCAAAATTAAAATTTGCAAAGGGCCACTAACACTAAGCGAGGAAAAATTGATGGGGTTAGCAACCAAGGACATTAATATCCCCTGCATGCATGCGGAAGTGAGAAGGTTGGTTTGCATGGCGCTGCATTAATCAAGCGATGAGGAGTGAGATGGTTAGCTCTTTGGTCTTTGGAGAAAAAAATACGCATTAATTGACGCGTGAAACGAGGATTTATATCGATTAAATCCCGCGAAGGAAAACCCGCCTTTCTTTTTTAACACTAGTACTCATAGTACATACGTACTTATCCTGTTTGGGTCTAGGCCTTGCATTGCCAAACTTCGCCACACATTTTTGCCAAGCTTGCCTTGAATTTTTCAGTCTGGTTGCGAGGTCTTAATAGTGAGTATGAATCATAGTTCCATTTTTTTGATCCACTCTATCTATTTCGTGTTCCAGATACTAGAATAAATAATATCTGACGTCAAAATGAGAAGGAGGTACACTTGCGCACAGCTATCGCGGTCGCACCGCACCCTCACACGGTCGGTCCTGCACGCTGCGGTTGCACCGCACCCTCACACAGTCGCTCCTGCACGGCGCAAACCCAACCAAGGGAACACACCCTCACCGACACGTGATGTCACATGTGAACAAACCAAACTCAGCCATCCTATCGCTGACACATAATTTTCGTTCATAGAGTATGTTTATCCAACCGCATGTTGGGGAGTATCCGTATGGCCCGTGCGGTGGTCTGTTGGGGAAGAAGAAGAGGTGAGGAAGAAGGAAAGAAGGGTTAGGAGACGTAGGATATTCATACAACCGCCTGAAATGATAGACTGACCCAAGTCAGGCGACTTGCATAACAAATATAGTATGTTTTTACACAGCAAAAGATCCATAAAAACAACAACATAAAGAAAAACTATCACTGCTCGCGAAAAGAGACGGCCTCGTCGTCTTTGGCTGCCGGTGTGAACCAGCCGTCGCTGCCGACGTGTGTCTCCGCACCGTGGTTGTCCTCGGCCTCTAGCTACTCGTTCAAGTGGAGCGTGCGGGCGCTCTGCACGGACGAGAGCACATCCCGGTTCAAGTCGAGGACGCCCGGTTCCGCCTGCAAGAGGGCCTCGATGGCAGCGGCATCCGTGCGCTCCGCGTCGAGTCGAGCCTCCGCCGCCTGGTTCAAGTCCAGGACGTCTGGTTCTGCTTGCAGGAGGGCATCAATGAGAGCGACTTTCGCGTGCTCTGCATCGAGTCGAGCCTCTGCCGCCCGGTTCATGTCGAGGACGTCCGGTTCCGCCTGCAGGAGGGCCTCGATGGCAGCGGCATCCGCGCGCTCCGCCTCAAGTTGAGCCTCCGCCACCCGGTTCACATCCACGACATCCGGTTCCGCCTGCAGGAGAGCCTCGATGGCAGCGGCATGCACGCGCTCCGCGTCGAGTTGAGCCTCTGCCTCCCGGTCCTCCTTTTGTACCGCCATGTTGAACCGCTAGTTCGCCTGCACCATGGGGGACTCGGACGCCCGCACAAAGTCGACGTCCATCGTCTCATACCCATCGGGGGCCTTCTGCGCCGCGACCTCCGCCATGAACATTGGATCGGCTTCCTCCTCCTCGTAGCTTGGCTCCAGAGAACTTGGGATTGGTCCACCGCAAAGCGAGCTTGGGAACGGAGGTCTGTGGCATCGACCGCCGCTGCGATTTCTACGCGGCGCTCCAGCGTCAGCATCTTGTAGTAAGTGATCTTGCGGCGCACCATGGCTTTTCGGCAAACTAGGGGACGCTTGATGCGGGCTAGGGGATCGAAAGGTGGGGGAATGGGCTGGAGATTTGGTGTGGTTTTAGGGCAGTGGCTGGCGTAGGCCGAGCAACGAAGGTTCTGGTGTGAATAGTGGTTCCGGTGACGACCGGTCAATCGGTTTTGACTGTACATCGCTCTTGTTGCGTTCGTGTTGCAGCCCGGCACGGTGGACCCTCCACGTCGCTCACCAAATGCAACGCGCTTCGTCTTGCGTTTTCACTCGCTTGTGGGACTGCAGTTGAGAGCAAACCGACGTCCCTCCCCCTCCCCCGCCCGCGTCATTTATTATACCACCACTCCCTCCATTTTATGTGGAGTAAATAAAAACAGAGGGAGTATACTACGGATGAGGATCCCCTGACGTGGCCGAACCCATTGAGTAACTGACATGCGGGGCCTAGCAAGCATGGGGTCCGCCAGTAAGTGACCGAAAGGGAGGGTAAGGCAGGGATACCTACGTCATAGGATCCACTTCCACTATAGTACTACTTTGACCAAATGTTAGAGTAATAATATATGACATGCAACTTACACAAATGTTAGAGTAATAATATATGACATGCAACTTACACAAAGCATACATGGTCTAATGCGCTGTTCGAGGCTAACTTTGACCAAATGTTAGAGTAATAATATATGACATGCAACGATCAATTTCGTATGTGAAAGGAGTTTCCAATGATATAATTTTCACATTATACATCTCATGTACTATTAATCTTGTCAATAGTCAAATTGGAAACCATCTCGAGTACAAATCTAGGAGTACGTACGATTATAGGAATCTAACAATATTGATTGGGCTTTGTTGAATGTTGATACCTTTTTGATCATAGTAGAGATACTTTGACTACACATAAAGCTTATATGTAAACTAGAAAGGATAGGAGGGAGTATATTGTACGTTCAAAAACGAAACGAACATTGAATACCCTTTATATATGATTTGCGGATGCTATGATCACCGGTTCAAAATTTTGAATCCGCCTTAGGTATCACGTGCCCCCACTCGTTCCCTCTTGATTTCATCTCGGGGTCCGAAGATCTATTGAAAGAGGACTAGGTTGGGTACATGCGAATGATACTCGGCGGGATGTTCAAATGAGGCATGCGGGAGGATGGACTCGACTGGAGGGCGACATGATCGATGGATAAGAGGGTTGGAGAGGAATGATAAATAAGCAAACGCCACATGATTACACTTGAACGGCTCAAATAAACAATAAGTTGTCTCGCTTGGCCTACATAGTGAAAGGCCTAATGCGCAACGCGGAGCACTGACGCTTGAATATGGCCGGGAAAACAGGGAAACCGACATGTGGGGCACACCCATCGGGACGACGTAGCGCAAACTAGTCCATTGGAAGAGCTGGCCCACGACCTCCTCGCCACTGACAACCGTTCATGTGGGTCGTTGGGGCCAACAGTGGGGCGCAGCTCCAGCACCGCCTCTGGACACGGCGACCGCAATGACCGACACGCTCATATCGTCGCTAGACACGGTCGGTTTCTGTGTGCCGAGGGTGGTGTTAGTGCTGTGGCACGACCAACGATATGTTTGGTTTGTGCCCAAGGTTGCCCCATCAAAGCATTGGGTAGCCAAAATTTTGGTTGAGGTATTGGTTGCCCATGATTTGGCCGACGTTGGCAAGAAAAATGAACTAGAGTTGGCTAGAGTTCATTGGCATGCCAAAGAAATGGCAACCATCCAAACAAAGACCAATCTTTGGTCATGACCAAAATTTTGGTTGAGGTATTGGTTGCCCATGAGTTGGCCGACATTGGCAAGAAAAATGAACTAGAGTTGGCTAGAGTTCATTAGCATGCCAAAAAAATGGCAACCATCCAAACAAAGACCAATCTTTGGGTCATGACCAAAATTTTGGTAAGGTGCACTTTGGCCACAATCCAAACACACCCCAACACCCGGCTCGTCGAGGATGCACGGGGCGCCGCAACGCATCCGCGGAGTGGTGTAGAACGGCCAACTGCATCTTCTGGACCTGAGACCATGCCGGGTCGTCTTGATTTTTCAATGACATGCGGGGATCGCATGTGAGAAAAGGGCATCTCCAACGTTGCCACGACCGCAGCTGACTACCCTGGCACATCAAAACCCTCATCCCTTGCGCTGTCGCGTGGTGCGTTCCCAGCCGGCGCCAGCTGCCCGCATTCATGCCGTCCGTTCTTATGTCGTCGTTAAGAAGCTCTGTGCCCGAGGAACCAACTCCGGCAACTTAATGACGCACCCGGACGCTTGGCCTCACCGGAATGCGCTACTTAAAGCGGCAACGCCCAGCTAACCTCCACACCATAGCGCATCGTCCTCCTACCTGGCACCACATCTGCCATGACCGCAAGTGCGAACGCTCTACGGGAGAGCTTGTCTTCGGGGATGAAGCTCGAGGTCGCCGCCCTTGCTCAAGTCGCCTCTCGCAACGCAATAGCGGCGTAGCCGGACGCGGACGCGACCGCACAAGCGGTGGCCACGCTGGCGGCCGACGACGGGAGCACCATCAGCCACGCGTCCTACTTGCCGCCGTCCAACGTCCGGCACCGCCGAGGTCTGGGACTCCTCCGAGGATGAGTAGGGCATGGGAGGCGGCAGGGCATGGTGTGCCAACTGGCCGGTCCTTATCCCGTGTTCTACTCTTCCTTGCCGGAGACCGCACCTTCACTTCATGGGTCTTGAACCCCGCCCCCGTACATAGAGATCACAGATGGAGGACGTCGGTCGCCGCTGTAGAATAGGTTTAGGGTCGGGTTTCTTTTATTTTTCTGTCCTATAAAAGTTCGAAATGTAATGAAAATCTGCTGTGTTTGCATCAATCTCGGCCGGTGTATATGAACTTTCACAATAATATACATATTGTAGGAGTACTAGCAAGATGCCCGTGCGTTGCATGGAAGATCAAGATCTTGTGGGAGAAAATGATGAACGAGGGAAAGCCTTATCTGCAAATGTGGAGAGGAGTGCGGGTAAATTGTCATAGTTTCCTTCCTATCCGTTAGATATAGATCGGACGGCCTATATTGTAGGATGACAGGCACACCATCACCACCAACTCTGCTTTTTATTGAACCGAGACAAATCTAACATGCGAAGTAAAATAAACACATAGGGTCTATACATTCACAAATTATCTTAGGCACTCCAATAGTAGGAGCAATGCTACATCCACGTAATGGTTTACGTAAAGTTACGAACTGATGTGATGTCGGACTATTTGATTGGATTGAAGGAGAGAATTAGGCCCACCCCACCTGAAAATCAGGGGGGGCATTACGCACTGATGGAAAGTATACGTAGCAGCTACGTAGCCCTTTGTAAGTCTAGGATTAGGCTCCCAATAGTACGTCCACTACACATTCACGCATTTCACATCTTTCTATATCTACGGGAACCTACGAAAGGGTTAACATAAATTGCCTCTCTCTCTCCTCCCCTGATTTTCATGGTGGTGGGCCCCTCCCTCCCCCCAATCTACAATCAATAGCTCACACGTTTCACATTACGTTAATTACGTAACTGGGATTACGTAGGTGTAGCATTACTCGTCCTGAAAAACCCAACTAAGCCAACCTCCCAGCATATCGCGCGGGAAAAGACCCGGCCGCACTGTTTTAGTCGGGATTACCGGATTACGAGTAGTAGTATTGATGGATCGCGTGAAGCAACAATTTTTTTGAGGGGTCGAAGCACCTAGTTTAAAAGGAAAAAAGGCGGTACACTCACAGCACTCCTGTCGCGGTCGCATTGCACCCGACACACGTTCGGTCCTACACACGACTCACGTAAATGGAACGCGCTTCGGCTTGCCTCTTCACTGACACGTGGGACTGCACTTGGAGAAACCGACCATGCGCCAAACTCCCCCCGCCCACCGCGCGAAAATCCTCCCCCCCCCCACAAAAATTCCCCCCAAATTCGATTCAACCGCCCTTCGGCCAACTAGCCAATGATATTCCCCAAACCCCCCTCCCCCCATCCCCCTCCACTCCATTCACTCCGCCAAAGCCACCCTCCTCGCCGTGCCGATACATCGGCACCGCAGTTCATCGAGGGGACGCACGGGGATCCTCTCGCTCCCACAGTACGCTCTCATAGATTGCCGTCCTGTAGCCACGCCGCCACCTCTAGCTACGTTCTTCTGGAGGCGCACGGTGGTCAGCGCCGCCACCGCTGGCGAAGTTCGTGTGGAGACGCACGGTGGTCAGATTCTCCCACGGTATGCGCATTCTAGACTGAGGCCCCGTTCATGTCAGTGTAGCGCTGAATGTTAGCTGATAGACGCTGTTAATCTCACTATTTGCCGAAGTAGTTTACTGTCAATATGCTCTGCTTAAGAAGCTTCCTTGCCCTGTTCTGGACTCAATCTGCTTAGCTGAGATGGCATGCCAAGGCCGATTAGTTGCTAAAATATCCTGCCATATATTTATTGTGACGTAGATTGCCATGGTCTAGTAGCCAATCTGTTAGGTGAAATAGCTCTACACCGTTTTATACTCGATCTTTGTTGCTACGATGGCCTTCGATAGTTTGATGGCTGTGTGCTCGGCCACATTGACTGCTGAAACAGCCTGCCATAATTTAGCACTCAAATATGTTTGCTGAATTAGCTTTACATATGTTTCGTTACTTAGATCTTCTCGTCCAAATATCTTGCCATAGCTTTAGACATCGACCTAGGTATTTTTTTTTGGACTTCATAAAAAAGCATATATGTTTTTCATGTAATATCTAGTAGAAGAACTAATTTGTATGTCTAACAGATGGACAAGACTTGGATAACTTCTGCTCGAAGATTCTCTGCTGCATATGTCGAGGGGGTTGAAAACTTCATGAACTTTATCACAGCTGAGTACGGTGGTCCGAAATCAGATGTGCTTTGCCTGTGTAACAGTTGTATGAATTCAGTTACAAGACCCCAGTCAACTGTGCAAAATCATCTACACTTGTATGGGATGTGGTCACATATACTAGGTGGGTTCATCATGGTGAAGCTGTGAACGTCAATGTTATTGACTATGTGGAAGCAGCATATCACCATCTTGATCTGCCTGATGCTCAGGTGGAAGAGGAGGAGGAGGTGGTGGTGGCGGAGCCAGTGAGTTTGACCAACATTGAAACAATGCTACGAAATGCTCGTGCATTCTGTGAACTTTCACCTGCAGAAGAAAAACGATGGGCCCGCATGTTGGAACAATGCAACATTGCTGTCACCCCAGGAAATAAGCTGTCAGTATTCTCAGCTATGGTCACCTTTCTTCAGGTGAAGACATCTGAGCGGATGACCAACAAATCATTCTATGCGATGTTGGCTGCTTCCGGCAAATCTTTCCCAGACGCGTCTGAGCTGCCACACACCTACAGTAAAATGAAGAATTTCCTTCGTGCAGTTGGAATTGGATATGATATGATCCATGTTTGTAAGAATAATTGTGTTCTGTTTCGGAAGGATTATGCCAACTTAAGTGAATGCCCGGAATGCAAATCATCAAGATGGAAAGATGGCGATGCTGTGAAGAGGATTCCTCATAGTGTTCTGAGACATTTCCAATTACACCAAGATTGCAGAGGTTGTTTCATGATGCTGAAACAAGAGAGGATGCACTGTGGCATTCTAGGAACCAAGCGTACAGAGATCAGAATGTAATGAGCCATCCATCTCATGGTAGTGAGTGGAAAATCTTCAATGATAAACACAAAGAGTTTGTCGTTGACCCGAGAAACATTAGACTTGGCTTAGCTTCAGATGTATTTAACCCATTTGGCCACCAGAGCGCCACATATAGCATGTGGCCACTGCTTGTTATCCCTTACAACATGCCTCCAAATGTCTGCACCAAAGAATCAAACTACATGATGGCCTTGCTCATCCCAAGTCCAAAAAGTCCTGGAAAGGATTTTGATTTGTTCATGGAGCCTCTTGTGGAGGAACTTCAACAGCTATGGAAGGGTGTTCTCACTCGAGACCTATATAGCAGCCCACCAGTTGATTTCTTTCTGCGTGCTGTTGTAATTTGGTGCATCCATGATTATCCGGCTTTGGGCACTATGTCAGGGCGAACGACACATGGTTACAATGCATGTGTTCGTTGTGACAGGAATCCGCTGTCATACGCAATACTTAGCAAGATCTGTTATATTAGACACCATCGTTTCCTTGCCAAGGACAAGCCGCATCCTAGAAAATACCGAAGACATGTGTTCAATGCAAAGCATGAAAACCGTGATGCGCCAAAGAGGCTCACCGCCGATGAGTTGCAAGTGGAATTAGAGAAGGTCAGGCATATTACACCAGGAAACCATCCTGGTATTGGTAGCGGGAAAAGGAAGCATGGCACGGTAGAAGAGAGATTATTGCTTACCCGCAGGTCCACTTTGTGTGACTTGGAGTATTGGAAAGATTTGGATCTGCGACATAATCTTGATGTGATGCACATCAAGAAAAATATATGTGACAACATTATCGGCACACTTCTTAACACTGAAGGCAAGACGAAAGATACCTTAAAATCTAGGATTGATTTGACACACCTGGGTATCATAAAGGATTTGCAGGTGCAAGATGAAGGTAAACCACGGGATATGGCACCAGCTGTGTACGTCTTGGACAAGGTAAAAAGAAAAGAATTCTGTGAGGTCCTGTCACGTGTGAGATTCCCACATGGATTTGCTTCCAACCCTGAAAGGAGAGTCAGTGCAGACGGGAACAAGGTACAAGGGTTGAAAACTCATGACTGCCACGTCCTACTTCAAAGGGTTTTACCTGTTATCCTTAGAGGATTGTGCCGCCCTGACTTATACAGAGCAGTTGCAGAGTTGGGACAATTCTTCAGGGAACTCTGCAGTAGAAATATCAGGATAGATTCTTTGGAGCATCTTAGAGACAAGATACCTACTATCCTATGCGACCTTGAGAAGATATATCCTCCAGCCTTCTTTGATGTGATGGTGCATTTGGCTGTTCATCTACCTGATGAGGCACTACTTAGAGGTCCAGTACAGTATGGCTGGATGTAACCTATTGAAAGGCGGCTAGGCACTTTCAAAGGCTATGTTAGGAATAGAGCTAGACCCGAGGGTTCCATTGTAGAGGCCTACATTGCTATAGAAGCGTTGACATTCTGCTCAAAATACATTGAAACAGCTGATCAGCTTAGCAAAGAGGTGGGTGAAGACAATCCCAAGCTCAATGTTTTCGATTATTCTGTTCGAGTTACAGGGAAGAGTCGACAAGAGGACAAACCTAAAGATTTGGACAAAATGGTTTGGTATGTGTTGAATAACTATCCTGCGATACTACCTTATATCAAGTAAGTGCAGTACTGCAGCTTATACATCATAACCTACTAAACTTGTAGCACATTCTTATATATTTAGATGTTTGATGCGATCACTATGTTGTGCAACATCTACAAAAAGGAGTTACCGCCGCAAAATCCAAGAAACATTGACAAACTGGTTATGGCAGGATTTGCGAAATGGTTCGAGAACCATGTAAGCTTTTGAAGTGCACTGTCAGTTTTTTTAGTATATTGAGTACATAAGATGATCATCTTGTCTATTTTCTAACCATAGGTTAAGTAGTTGATAATGCCCTTTACTCACTAGCAATGGGTCCTGATACTCGGGTAAGACATTATGAATCTTGCATTGTTGGAGATGTGCGCTACAACACCCTTGCACGAGACGAAGGCAGGAAGACACAAAACAGTGCCATCATGAGCACGGACCCGTATGACAAAGAGACAACTGAAATGTATGCTAACATAACAAACATTGTTCAGTTGCAGTAAAACTCCAGTTTCGAGGATCATCGATGTGTGGTTCTGTTGTGCTGTCGTTGGTATAACCTGTTTTCCAAGATTGCAAAAGCGAAAGCTGATGATTATTTCAAATCCATCAATGTCAAGGCGGCGTACCAGACCAACGAGCCTTTTATTTTGGCAAATCAAGCAACACATATATTTTTCTTGGAAGACACATTTGCACATAGCGATGACTGGAGAGTATTGCAAAGGTTTGAGTAGAGGAATTCGTTTAATGAAGTTGCACAACAAGTTGATGCTTACACTGCTCCTGATGTACAAGATAACACAGATGTTCCTAATATCTTTGAGAACCATCACATCAATGATGCGAAAAGATTGCCTGTCGTGCTGTGGACATACGAGAGTTGATCAAGAAGAAGCCAACGTTCGAGGACGTTGAGGACGAAGAAGAAGAAGACACCATGGGGAATTACGATTCAGACTGATACACATGGCGAAGATGTTGACGCTGCTGCTGCAGATGATGATTACATTGCTTTCATCGTATTTTCCTCTCAGAAGACATTTTTCTATCTACTATGTGAAATTGTGTTTGCTATGACAACTGAAACCTGATGAACATGTTGTTTAGTATTTTTCTGTGAGAACATCACTTGTTATGTATGCTAATTTGTGTTTGGTGATTGTATGACAACTAAAACATGATGACATTGTTGTTTAGTTGTACTCATATTTGGCTGTGAAACTTGAATTTGATGACATAGTTTGCTGTTGGACTGCAATTTTCTCGACGTCTTCGAATGAGAACAAAGCTGACCCGACAGGGACTCTGCTATTTATTTATTTATTTGTATGAGCAAAAAGGGGATACCCCCTGATTTATGTTAATAGAAATCATTAGATGTTCACAACACTACGCCCAGCCTGCTACACAGGTTTCATTCATTACTAGTTTCAGCAAAGTGCTCATGTCGTAGCCACTGAATACATCACGAGTGCTACATACACTGCAAATAAAGAGACAATCATCCTACAGAGCACATCGATTTTGCCCATTATCTTCACAAGCTCTTTCATCTCCTCATTGCTGTCAAGGCCGTTCAGCAGCTGTTGCTTGGCCATGATCAAAGGAACTGCATCTTTAACCTTCTGCTCTGCATCTTCCTCTTCTGCCGTTCCTTAGGTTACTTGTCCAACACCCCAACCTGCTGGTATTGGGATTCCTCGGCTAACCAAATAATTAGCGTAGTTGCATTCCCCCACATCAGCAACTTCCCAGAAATACAAATCACACGAATCTTCCCTTTTCTGTACGAATCAAATTGGAAGATCATCAACCAAACTATTAAAAAATCAGCAACTGAAAGCAGCAAAACAACACTTAAACATATTATTACCCCATGATTCAGGCATTTGTAGAAGACTCGGCCAGGGTTACGGATTGTGGTTGAGACGTGACGGATGACTCTGCGTGATTTGCAGCAGTGGCACCACACCAACGGCAGCGGGTTGCGATGAGCAATCGGCTGCGGTGCGCGTGCCGGCGGGGGTGTGATGAGACCCACAGGCGATGGTACGGGTGGCGACTTGGCGCATATCTGGTTGTTGCCTGCTGAAGAGCAGGTGGACGAGCAGCCAGCGGACATGGTTGCTGTGGCCAGAGCTTCTAATGCTAGGCAGAGTAAGTAGAGAAGAGGAGAAGCGAACGTTGGATATGTCAGTTTCATTACTTGCAGAGTAGCATAGCACCATATATAGTCATAGTCTAGGTTTGGATTCGAACCATCTACAGGAGGACGTCTTTCTTTTTTCTAAAACTCGGCAACGTCTCTTTAGTGGTACACTAGCTTGTTCTGTACGCCTTCCCAAGTCTTTGATTTTCTTTCCCTTTTTTTTCTGAGGAAGGAAGGAGGAAAAAATTGAGAGTTCCTGGGACTCGAACCCAAGACCTCTCGGTTGAAAACCAAGGGTGCTAGTCACTTATGTGGCGAACGTTCCCTGTGAGGAGGACGGCAGACGAACGCATTTTCCTCGCAATTTTCTTCCTATATATAAAAAAGTATGCTACTTGGTGTCCGCTTGACCGTTGGATTGTGCCAACCTTGACCGTTGGATTGACATTCAACGTCTGTCGCGTTTCTTCAGTCTCTTCTTGCTCGAGCCGCCAAAGCCAAACCAGCCCCGGCGGGACTGCCTGCTCCCGCCTCCCACGACTAGCTGTGATCTTCCCCGGCTCCTGTTCGTTCCCGTCCGAGGCCTCACCATTGTCCTACGCCTTGGTTCGCTCGCCGCGGCGCCGCCCTCCGGTGTTGTCAACATGGTCAACAACCGAGAGGAATAAGGAGATGACTGTACATGGTGAGGATGACAGTAGGGAGCCAGCAGCGCGCGCAGTAATTTTGTTTTTTCGGGACGGAGAAGGGTATCAACTGGGTTGTGCCGGACCCGTGGCCCGTCTAGCCCAGGCTTTTATTTCATATGTTTAGCACATGACCAGCCCAGTTTGTTTTTTTTCTTTCTGAAAAATTGCTAGCCAGCTATTTTGTTTTTTGCAGAATAACCAACATAGGCCTACTTGCTTTTCTACGCCCTGCTGGGCCGGAAATCTTTCAAGACGAGGAGGGATGCATTTTGCCCAGAAAATGGGCTATAAGTAAGAAGAAATGGGCTATAAGTAATAAGAAATGGGCTATAAGTAATAATAAATGGGCTGTAAAATGAAAAAATACAGCAAACAGGCAATTAGTTCCAAAATACTATTTTCTTTCGGATTTTGATATTTTAAATTTCATTGTTTTTGTGTGGGTAAAATTTCATTGAATTTAAATTAAGGTATATTTAGATTTAAAATTAATTTGAATCTGGCTAAAAATTTCGGGCTGTATGCTGTTTGGGACAGATTTGGAGGCTGACTTGTGGGTTTACTAGGTTGACGTGTACTTTGGCTTTGTCAACTTAGTCCACAAACGATTCTAGCATCAGTGACCGTTGGATGTTAATCCAAAGGCCATGCTGCTTCTTCAATATCTGATCTTCTTGCTCCAGCCGCCCAAACCAGCGCCAGTGGGACTGCCTGCTCCCGCCTCCCGTGGCCGGCTGTGCTGCCGCACAGACCGCACCACCCCAGCCTACTTCATTGCTGGCCAGGCCATTCCTCTACTCACCCACACCTCCTGTTATTTTCCGGCGACGGCAGCCGGACTAGTAAACCCCCATAGTCCCCACCGCATGGGCAACCATTGCCGAGTCTTCCCCGGCTCCATGTCGTTCCCTTCCTAGGCCTCGCCATCGTCCACCGCCATGGTGCTCTCGGCGCAGCCTGGTCAACGTGGTCAACGAACGACATCCATCGGCTGTGGACTGTATGCGCAAAATAATGATTCCTCCACCTGACAGCTAGGACCCACCGGAAGGGCCTCTGTATTTCATGAAAAAAATGTTCCCCCCGCTGGCATGTCGGACCCACCAGCTATATCTTCGCACGCAAGGAAGTGCCTCCTTATTACGCACAAAAAATGAATACCCCCCTGCTAGCTGGGACCCACCATAGTGGGAGGATGACTTCTGGGCCAACTAAGTTGACGGGGACGGAGGGCTTTGTCAACTTAGTCAATATGAACGATTCTAGCTCCAGTGACCGTACGATGTCCATCCAACGGCCGTAGTGCTTCTTCAACCTCTGGTCTTCTTGCTCCAGCCTCCCAAAGCAGCGCTAGTCATGCCGCATGCTCCTGCCTCCCGTGGCCGGCTGTGCTGCCGCGGAGGCCTCACCGCCCCCTACTATTCCCACCGCTGGCTAGGCCGTGCGGTGACAGCAGCCTCACACCGCAGCCGAACCAGTGAACCCTCGTACTCCTCTCTGCGTGAGCTTCCACTGCCACGTCTTTCCCCGCTCCGCGTCGTCCCCTTCCTAGGCCTCGCCGTCGTCCACCGCCGTGGTGCTCTCAGCACGGCCTGGTCAACGTGGTCAAGGAACGACTTCCATCGGACATGGACTATACGTGGAGAGGCTGACAGCTGGGTCCACGGCCGCAGCAAGGAAGTGCCTCCTTATTACGCGGAAAATAATGATTCCTCCACCTGACAGCTGGGACCCACTGGATGGGCCACTGTATTTTGCGGAAAAAACATTTGCACCTGACTGCTGGGACCCACCAGCTTCATCTTCGCACGCAAGGAAGTGCGTCCGGGCAAAAAAATGATTCGCCCCCCTGACTGTTGGGACCCACCAGCTACACCTTCGCACGCAAGGAAGTGCGTCCGGGCAAAAAAAACAAAATGATTCGCCCCCCTGACTGCTGGGACCCACCAGCTACATCTTCGCAGGCAAGGAAGTGCCTGACAGTCGGGACCCACCTGGTCGAAGCGTACGTAGCGTTGTCATCCTGGTCGTGAACGTGTACGTACATACTGGTCGATGTAGAGGCACGCACGTGTCGTAGTAGAGGCGCGCACATGTCGTAGTAGAGGCGCGCACGTAGCATGTACACATATGTACAGCGGCCATGATGCAAGAAAGAAAATACGGCCACATATGTGTACATACGGGTGAGGTCTCGAACGCCTATTCGCGCATACGTACGGCTAGGGCTCGTGTACATGGCTGGGTCGGAACGGAGAAACAACGTCATCATCGTTTTCATGGGGAGCCAACCGGCTGGGTCGGAACGGAATGCGTGGTCGTGTTCATCGGGAGGGCTTGGACGGAATAGGCGATGGAAATGAGGCCTAGCGTACCGCAGAACGGAGGAAACGGACCTCCTACATTCAGAACGGGGTCCTGTTGATCGGGAGGGGTGTGGCGTACCGCAAAACGGACCTCCTACGGTCGAAACGGGGGTCCTATTGATCGGGAGGGGTGTGGCATACCGCAAAACGGACGAAACATACTTGTGTTGGAGCGCTATGGTCGAAACGGGGGTCCTGTTGATCGGGAGGGGTGTGGCGTACCGCAAAACGGACGAAACGGAGTTGTGTTGGAGTGTTATGGTCGAAACGGGGGTCCTGTTCATCGGGAGGGGTGTGGCGTACCGCAAAACGGGACTCCACGGGATACTGTTCATCTCCACCGTCGACCTCCTCCAGCCTCCACGGGCTACCGTCGACCTCCTCCAGCCTCCACGGGCTCCTGTTCATCCAGCCTCCACCGCGCGCTACTCCACCGGCTACTGTTCAACCACCCCTCCAACGTCTACTGTTCATCCAGCCCTCCACACCACGGGGTCCTGTTCAACCACCCCTCCACGGGCACCCCTCCACCGTCTACTGTTCATCCAGCCCTCCTCACCACAGGGTCCTATTTGATCCAGAGGCAACGCCACTGCTCACTGTTCATCCAACCCCCCCCCCCCCCCCCCCGCCGCAACGCTCACTGTTCATCCAATCGATCGGCTTCAGTTAGCAGCAGTAGCGAAGGAATCGCTCGATCGGGTTTAGTTAACAGCCATCGATCGATCGCTCGGGTTCAGTAACGCGTAGCCTGCAGTGCAATCACTCGGGTTCAGTTAGAGCCCAACGCCTCGCTCGGGTTCAGTTAGAGCCAACGCCTCGCACACATGCGCGTACGTGTATGAGAGAAACGCGCATCGCTCGGCCCCTGACCTCCCACCGTAACCGGCAACTCCCCGAAATTTTCCTCCCCCTCGCTTCTACCATGGTTTTTTCCGTCATGGACGGCCCAAAGAATGTCATGCAGCTGCGTCTCCGGCCCGCCCAGGACGAAAAGCCCATTTTCTGTCATGATTTTTTGTCATAGAAGTAGGAGCCCACCACATCTATGATGATATCGGGTTTTGTCACAATTAACGTCATAGAAGTGTCATAATTTTTTTTTCATTCGGCCCAAATGTCATGGATGTGTCTTTTTTTTTAGTGCTTGAACTTGTCAAAAACCTTTTCCGACAAGTCGAGCTTTGTAGACAGTAACATTTCCATCAGCGTCAGCCTTCTTCTCGAAGATCCATTTATTCTCTAAGGCTCACCAATCATCGGGCAAGTCCACCAAAGTCCACACTTTGTTCTCATACATGGATCCTATCTCAAATTTCATGGCCTCATGCCATTTATCGGAATCTGGGCTCATCATAGCTTCTTCATAGTTCGTAGGTTTGCCATGGTATAGTAACATGACTTCCATAACAGGATTACCGTACCACTCTGGTGCGGATCGTGCTCTGATTGCCATGGTATAGTAACTTGATCTGAAGTCTAGTTGGTGTAGGAATCACGGGAACGGATTTCTCTAATGAGCTACTTTCCAAATTGAGAGAAGGTACAATTACCTCATCAAGTTCTACTTTCCTCCCACTCACTTCTTTCTAGAGAAACTATTTCTCTAGAAAGGTTCCATTCTTGGCAACAAAGATCTTGCCTTCGGATATGTGGTAGAAGGTGTACCCAATTTTTTCCTTAGGGTACCTTGTGAAGACGCACTTCTCCAATTTGGGTTCGAGCTTATCAGGCTGAAGCCTTTTGACATAAGTGTCGCAACCCCAAACTTTGAGAAACGACAGCTTAGGTTTCTTGCCAAACAATAGTTCATATGGTGTCGTCTCAAAGAATTTAGATGGTGCCCTATTTAACGTGAATGCAGTTGTCTCTAATGCATAACCCCAAAATGATAGTGGTAAATCGGTAAGAGACATCATAGATCGCACCATATCTAATACAGTACGGTTATGACATTCGGACACACCATTACGCTGTGGTGTTCCAGGTGGCATGAGTTGTGAAACTATTCCACATTGTTTTAAATGAAGGCCAAACTCATAACTCAAATATTCGCCTCCACGATCAGATCGTAGAAACTTTATTTTCTTGTTACGATGATTCTCCACTTCACTCTGAAATTCTTTGAACTTTTTAAATGTTTTAGACTTGTGTTTCATTAAGTAGATATACCCATATCTGCTCAAATCATCTGTGAAGGTAAGAAAATAATGATAACCGTCGCATGCCTCAACACTCATCGGACCACATACATCGGTATGTATTATTTCCAATAAGTCATTGGCTCGCTCCTTTTTTCCAGAGAACGGAGTTTTAGTCATCTTACCCATGAGGCATGGTTCACAACTATCAAATGATTCATAATCAAGTGATTCCAAAAGTCCATCTGCAAGGAGTTTCTTCATGTGCTTTATACCAATATGACCTAAACAGCAGTGCCACATATATGTTGCACTATCATTGTCAACTTTGCATCTTTTGGCATCAATATTATGAATATGTGTGTGACCACAATCGAGATTCAACAGAAATAGACCACTCTTCAAGGGTGCATGACCATAAAAGATATTACTCATACAAATAGAACAACCATTATTCTCTCATTTAAATGAATCACCATCTCGCACTAAACAAGATCTAGATATAATGTTCATGCTCAACGCTGGGACCAAATAACACTTATTCAGATCTAAAACTAATCCCGAAGGAAGATGTAGAGGTAGCGTGCCGCCGACGATCACATCGACCTTGGAACCATTTCCGATGTGCATCGTCACCTCATCCTTAGCCAATCTTCGTTTAATCCGTAGCTCCTCTTTCGAGTTACAAATATGAGCAACCGAACCAGTATCAAATACCCAGGTGCTACTACGAGCATTAATAAGGTACACATCAGTAACATGTATATCAAATATACCTTGGTCACTTTGCCATCCTTCTTATCTGCCAAATACTTGGGGCAGTTCTGCTTCCAGTGACCAGTCCCTTTGCAGTAGAAGCACTCAGTTTCAGGCTTGGGTCCAACTTTGGGATTCTTCCTAGGAGTGGCAACTTGCTTGCCATTCTACTTGAAGTTCCCCTTCTCCCCCTTACCTTTTTTCTTGAAACTAGTGGTCTTGTTAACCATCAAAATTTGATGCTCCTTCTTGATTTCTATCTCCGCAGCTTAGAGCATTGCGAAGAGCTCGGGAATTGTCTTCTCCATTCCTTGCATATTATATTTCATCACGAAGCCTTTGTAGCTTGGTGGCAGTGATTGAAGAACTCTGTCAATCACACTATCATCTGGAAGATTAACTCCCAACTGAGTCAAGTGATTATGAGACCCACACATTTTGAGTATGTGTTCACTGGCAGAATTGTTCTCCTCCATCTTGTAGCTATAGAACTTGTTGGAGGCCTCGTATCTCTCAACTCGGGCATTTGCTTGAAATATTAACTTCAACTATTGGAACATCTCATATGCTCCATGACATTCAAAACTTCTTTGAAGTCCCGATTCTAAGCCGTATAGCATGGCACACTGAACTATTGAGTAGTCATCAGATCAAGCTTGCCAGACATTCAAAACATCAGCATCTGCTCCTGCAGCAGGCCTTTCACCTAGCGGTGCATTAAGGACATAATTCTTCTGTGCAACAATGAGGATAATCCTCAAGTTATGGACCCAGTCTGTGTAGTTGCTATCATCATCTTTCAACTTAGCTTTCTCTAGGAACGCATTAAAATTCAGGGGAATGGTAGCACGGGCCATTGAACTACAACATAGATATGCAAATACAACCAGGACTAAGTTCATGACAATTTAAGTTCAATTAATCAAATTACATAAGAACTCCCACTTAGATAGACATCCCTCAAGTCATCTAAATGATACTTGATCCAAATCAACTAACCCATGTCTGATCATCACGTGAGATGGGGTAGTCATCAATGGTGAACATCTCTATGTTGATCATATCTACTATATGATTCACGTTCGACCTTTGGGTCTCTAGTGTTCCGAGGCCATGTGTGTACATGCTAGGCTCGTCAAATTAACCCGAGTATTCTGTATGCGCAAAACTGTCTTGCACCCATTGTATGTGAACGTTGAGTCTATCACACCCGATCATCACGTGGTGTCTCAACATGACGAACTGTCGCAACGGTGCATACTCAGGGAGAACACTTATACCTTGAAATTTAGTTAAGGGATCATCTTATAGTGCTACTACCATACTAAGCAAAATAAGATGCATAAAAGATAAACATCACATGCAATCAAAATATGTGACATGCTATGGCCATCATCATCTTGTGCTTTTGATATCCATCTCCAAAGCATCATCATGATCTCCATCATCACCGGCTCGACACCTTGATCTCCGTCGTCACCGGCTCAACACCTTGACACTACAAAAAAATACACTTCCGTGATGATACGTGTTTGTCACAGTAGGTCGTGTTTTTTGTCATGCATGTACAACCATGACAATTTATGACAGAATCAAGATAGTCATACTTGTGCTGTCGTAGAAGTGTTCCATGACATTACCAAAATTATCATCACGGAAGTGTCCACTTCCATGATGATAAATCGTGCGTCACAGAAGTGCTTTCATCAAGGGTGACCGACATGTGGCATCCACCGTAACGGAACGCCGTTAAGCTATCAGGTCCGGTTTTGGATCTGATAACCCGTTAACAGCCCCGACCAATGGGGATTTTCCACGTGTAAAATCATCATTGGCCAGAGGAAACACGTGTCAGCTCACCGTTGGGACAGATGTCATCCACTCATCGGACCCAAGGCGCCTATGATACGTCGACCCGTGGCACGGCCCAACAGAGGCCCATTCCTATGAAAAGGCTGACCCGTTTGACTTGGTGAAAAGGTGGCGGGCCAGCCCACAAAAAGCATGTTAACGGCATGTTCGCATATAGCCCATTTATAGCCCGCTAACTCATGGCCCGTTACGGCCTAACGGTATTAGGCCTGGTAGCGTCATCTGGGCCGTCCATTATGATTCCAGCCTTTTGTAACTTCTGGCCCATGTATGGCCCATAACATCTTTCGGCCCATATGAGTCCCTTTGTAACTCTTGGCCCATTAATGCCCCGTGGTGAAACCGGCCCGTAATGAATAGTGTATCCCTTTATACCCATTAGCGGCCCATTATTCCATTGGGTCGTTTCCAGCCCGTGTTACCTTTCGGCCTTCTCAGGGCCCATTTATTCTGGGGCTCAGTTCTAGCATTCGGTTATTTACGGCCCATTACTGGCCTTTTCTGCTTGTGGGCCAAATTCAGCCCGTGGATATAGTCGGCCCGTTTGTGGCCCGTTAATCTGTTGGGCCATTTTCATAGCATCATCAAATACGGCCTATTAACGGACCATTATGGTCAGCCCATAAAACGTATGATTTCCACTCTAGCCCGTTTACTGTGACAGCCTGGTTTTTTGCCCTCTTTTCTTTGCCTGATTTTCAGTTGAGTTGGTTTTGAATTTGGAGTTTTGAATCATTTCATTTGGACTTAACCACTTGGGTACCCCTTGATTTTCACCCAAGTGTTCCCTCTCCTCCTCAAAACCATCATTTCACCTCTGGGTCAACCCAAAAATATTGGTTGGAATATTTTTCTTAAATGAAAAAATATTCATTTTGACCTCCAAAACCCTAGCTAGCCCCTTGAGCTCCAAAGCAACCCTAATTTTTCTTACCCCAAAAGTCCTGAGAAAAATCCTAATTATTATTTGGACCCTAGGGCACCTTTCTGAGCAAAAATATTTCACCACTCTTTGGAATATTTTGGCTACAGAAAATAAAGCCATTTCTGGACAGAAATGGTAGTTTCTACAGCAACTACCTTTTTACTAGCTCCATTGTAGCTGGTTTTTCCTGTGCCTATTTACCTTAGTAAGTGTAAGTAAAACCCCAAAGCTCAACCCTTGACTCCCAGTGGTTTGACCACAGTAACTCTCCAAAGTTACTGTCCAGTAACTTGTCAGCAGCACAAATTTATTTCTACTGCACCTGAAACCTAACCAAACCGTGGTAACAACTCAATTTACTAAGGACTACACGCCAGACATCTTTGTTAGTGCGTAGGGTGTCCTGTCAAGGTTCACGCGGTTACCGCGTTCGTCCGAGCGTGCTGGCATGCAATACGCGCGCTCTGCGCGCCGCCAGCGCTCTGTTGAGCGCGTGCTCGCTGTCCAGCTGGCCAGTGCATGCCACACCTCACCACCATCCCCGTCTCCACCTCCATAACTCCCCCTGGCGCTCGCCGACGCCGGAGCTCATCGCAGCGAGCACGGGCATGGTCCGGCCAACAGCATAGTGCGTGGCGCACTGTGATCGCCGCTTTCCCCCTCGCTCCTGTGCTCGTCCGCGCCCGCGCATAGTTCCTGCGTGACCTCCGCCGTCTTCTCCCTCTCTCTCAGGCATCGTTCGTCGCTGGGCGCCATGGACAGGTGTCCTCTGGAGGAGCCTGAGCCCTCCTCGCCGCCCGCCTATAAAAGCATCCATCCGCAGCCTCTTGGAGCACCCACAGCCACTCCCACTTCCTCCTTGAGCCAATAGTAGCCGCAGCCCGACCGGGCAGGCCACGGGCTGCCGTCCTGAAGCCGAGCTCGCCGGCGATCCCCTCCAGATCGTTCCTGCAGCTCCAGCCCCTCCCAAGCCAAGGCGACCCCGCCAGGGCCTCCGCCTCTCCTCCGTGAAGCCAACCCACCCCGCTGGAGCCCCTGGAGCCGCCCCAAGCCGCCGTCGTCTTCATCTCCGGCAACCTCTGCCCTCTGCCTCTGCTAGAGAGGTCGATTCCGACGCTATCCGGTCACCGCTAGCTATGCTACGGGTATGGGCAGGTGCGCAAACATCTCCTCCGTCGATCCCTCCATCTCGTTTGACTCCAAGAAGCCTCATCGCCGGTGTGTGCTCCGGCGAAGCGCCGCCTCCCTCTGTTTCCCTCTCCCCTCCCTCTGGCCCGACTAGCGGGGCCCGCTAGTCAGCCACTCATTACACACGTGAAGCGGTATGAGTGGTGCGCCCCGGGTGTTTACGCTTTCGACATCACCCCCCTGTTTATTTATTTCAAATTCATTTAAAATCCAGGAAACTTCAAATGGCCATAACTTTTTATCCATAAGTCCAAATGCATTGATTCTTTTTGCATTGTGTTCTGTGTCCAAATATCTAACATCACCCAAAAGATGGGATTTTTCCTTGCTGTCTAGATTTTCTGGTAATTTTTAGAAGGTTTCTTGATATTTTCTTTTTGTGATTTTGATTATTTTCAGAAGAGCCAACTTGTCTTGAGCGTCACCAGGAGCTTTGTGAACCTCATCAGCACTAAGGCAAGCCACAGAAACATTTTCATAGTGCCACTTCAATATTTGTGATTTTCCTACTTGAACTTATGAATATTTATGCATTCAAAATTAGTTTATAATGATTATATTCTGTTAAATGCTTGTCATGTTAAAATGCTTGAGTTACAGAAAGTTTGAAGTTAATCTTGTTGGTAAGCTAAGAAGAACTTAGTTGCAAGTAATGAATAAAGGATATGGTCATAGAGTTTAATAATTACTTTAATTATTATCTTTGCATGATGAAAAATGATGAGATTTCTAGAAATGATTCTGGTGTAAGTGAGGTGTGATCCTAACCAGAGTAGTAGCATGAGTTGATGATGGCTCCGTAGGAGCGTGGTTGATTCAGTTATTTGCATGGTTATGTCATGCATGTGTTAAGTAATGCATAGTATGGCATTATGACACTGGTTATTTTCACATTAAGTTGAACTTGATTAATAACGTAACTTGAATATGTTGTTGACCGGGTCATGGTGCCGCTGAAACGAGTCTTTCCGAGTGCAACCACATTTGCCGGTATGGGACGGCCTTAATGCGTTTCATTGTCGTGCCTCTGGTCGGTGCCTCCATTTAGGGAAGGTTATGGGCGTGCTGTACCCTGGCCCGGTAGGCAAGCATAACCTTGTGAGCCCGTTGTTAAGTTAAGTTTTGGTACCGGGTCCCAGAGTGGATCGTGGCCATGACGGTGGTCTAGGTGTCTGGAGGTAGACACGGGGCCACCCAGGACTAGCCCGATGGGGACTGAGTCGGAAAGGCCGGGAGAGTGTCATGACAATGAAATGGTTTCGTCGGAATGCCGTTGGTCCACCCGAATGGGAGTACGAGGCCATGGGTTCCGTAGTGTGGGTACAGTGTACTAACCTCTGCAGAGTGTTTTTATTCTATCGATAGCCGAGTCCATGCTTACGGACACGCTCAAAAGTAGGGTACACCATGGGTCAACACTTAATAAAAATTGCACACTAAGTTTGTACTGAGGATGGAAGTGAGGCCATCGTATTGAGTTGGACCATGAGTTGGTCAGGTGGTGATCGCCGTAAGGGTCACGGGCCATGAGTTGGTCGGGTGGTGATCGCCGTAAGGATCACAAATGTGTTTTAGAGATTATCATGTTGTGGTCTGAAAATGACCACGTCCGGTAAGCAAGTCCGTGGAACGAGTACCAGTTGAGCCTAGTCACAGCATGTTGGATATCCGGTTGCATTGTTGATTAAATGGTTAAATATCATGATGTTGTTTGTCATTATGTATATGCTTATTGTGAGCTTGCAAGTACATTCAATGTACTGACCTGGTGTGTCATGCCAGATTTCAGGAAAGTCTCGTTGGAAAGGAGTGCTATCCGAGTCTAGACCGTGTCCACATTGGTGTCCCTGTGCTATGGAGTCCCGCTACAACGTTGTTCCGCTGCGAGTAGTTGTCATGATCGAGGCCCCTTTATGTTCACTAAATAATGTACATATTGTTCAGCCGCATCGTGTTTGCCACTTGGCCTCGCTAACTTTTGTAATATAAACTATGCTCCGCTAGCATGAATAAACCGGTTGTTTTTCTGTACCAAGTTGTTGTGTGTTGCCAGAAGACAAGGTCTCTGGGCTGGCAATGCAAGGTAAACCGGCCGCTCTGAGCCGGGGTGCCACAACGTTTGGTATCAGAGCCGCGCTGACTGTAGGCCACGCTAGACTAAGCCTTGTTAACTGGATGTTAGATACGAGTTGTAGATGAGTGCCGGTAATAATTGTAGCTGGTTGTTGCATTGCATGCACTGTTTTTATTTTTACTAGATCACTGATGGCGCGCGTTGCTGCACCCGTCTGTTTTGGCTCTTAGTTGGTTAGGTATATAACATAATTTGTGGATTTGCAAGCATTGATTTGAAATATTATGCTTTCCTATAGCTTGTGTTTTCTTTATTTTTGAAAATAATAGTTTGTAACTAAAGGGAGGAATCTGGTTGTTCCTATAGCTCTTAGTATTTAACCAACCTTCACTCCGGGCAACATTACAACTTCCATGGTACATACTTATATATAAATGTTCACAGTGCCCTAAGCCAACCTATCCATGGTTAAAAAAATGATGGCTATGCACAATTTGGTTCAAGAATACTACCTTGTATGCAGTTGCATACGAACATAGAATTAAACATAATATAGAGGTAGCATCACAGTAAATACTTGGAAAACAGATTATATTGAAGCATACACCGAACTGGAGAAGATGCAGACCTCAAATAGGCACCAGAAACACATCACAAAAACTTATAAAATTATGGATACACCAGATGGGACATAGGACAGGAGAAGTATAATCATATAGTTTCAAAGAAGATCAAGAATATTGATTATTACATCAAAAGGAACACACAATACATACTTACATATCATATTGTCAATATCTTCTAACATAAGAATGTAATTTGGACAAAAAATAGTTTCTTTATACAAATCCCAATTGCACTACAATATTTTTTCATTGGGTTTAAAAATTGTTGTTCTATTTTTTTACATGGAATAGGAGGAACTAACTGAACTGGGCAAGAAAAGGCAACAAAAACACAAATCAGCATTCTCTCATTCTCTGAATACATTATCTTTCTGTAGTAGATGTATCTTGTGAGATCATCATTGTTTCAGCCCGTAGGGGGCGGAATGTCTATCGATGGCGACGGCCATACATATGGATTCACGCAGCTAGGCTGACCGAGCTACTGGCTCAAAGAAATCACCCTCCTTGTGGTGATCCTTGAAAGGGGATAACCTCATATATTACCTTGCTCGGAATAGTCGAGTGCCAAACTAATCCAACTTAAACCTGACAGTACATCAACATGACATTATGGACTTTAGAAGCTATGGAGTCAGATTGATTGCATGACTCGAGTCACAGGGCAGCAGTCTAGGGTAAAGGTGTGCATGCTGCTACCGAACACCGGTGAGTATAGGATAGGAGGATACACAATTGTTGATGCCTTATGGGTGAATTCCTGCACTCGTCACACACTTATAGGCCGCTACAAAACACAGTGAGTATAAGATGTCCCTTTCTGATCATGATAAAATCCACTTGCATGAGTGATTTCATCTAGAGTATATTGCCTAATTATTTGAAATGAAGTGCTATTTTTTTCTAATCCTACATAGACCCGGAGCATCATTTTGAAACACCAAGGGACACACACATTTCCACCAGTAGTAGCAGTAGCTCATGTGCAAAGTTCACTTAAATGCTAGGATACCAAAAAGCTAGTACATCCCCATAGCCAAAGAACATAAGCAACAAAAACTGGCATCAGATGTCAAGTAGCTCGTGATGGGCATAACTTTGTACAGTATATGTCCCTTTCTTCACTCAAATATCACTGACTTGCAATAATTAGGAAACAATAGTGGTAATGAAAAGTAGAATATATTGTAATGCTCTAGAAATAGGATTTAACTATAGGGTGCTCTTACCTGAGTGAATCCTTGTGGCGGGCTGAGAATACAAGATGGTGGAACCAATGCTGCTCTGCACTGTCCACGTGAATGATACCCCATGCACTGTCCAAGTGAATGATACCCCGTGCTGCCTCTACCAACAAGCGTTTTTGCAGGTCTTCTCAAGCGATTCAAACATTTGACTCCAAAGGGGAATCATTTCAGAAAGGTGCACCTTGGGAAATCCGCATACAGAATTGAACAGAGGAGAGGTGTTACAGAGGAGCGTATTCGCAGGCGAACCTGCACTATTTGTGAGTATAAAGAACAATATCAAAAAAACAAAATCTAAAATTGGATTTGATAAAGAATCAGGGAAGAGGGGATGTAGAAAGGAACCATCAACCAAGGCTATAGGAGAATGGTTGCAGAAGTGAGGGGAGCAGGGAAGGAACATCACGCCGTGGATATTATATGGGCATGAGTAAATTAAAGGCAAAACATGAATCGTCATATGTATAACTGACCTGCAATAATCTCTAGTTTAGCCCATTCATCAATTTCCATTAATCGTCCCTAATTAACACCTGAATGAATCAATGGCAAATGAATTTCAATCGATAGCCGGATGTTCGCTTCCCGGTCCACTTCCGCGTGGTGTCAACGGTCAGAACGCTGTTCAGTCGAACGGCGAGGGGCCCTGTGTCAGTCGGACCTAAAGTGCGGTGGCCATGAGGCGACATCGGTTGCGTCCGTCAACGCGGTCGCCATCACCCCAGCATCTGCCGCAAGGCGACGATTGCGTCCTTGTGAATGAAAGGGACTACATAGATTCTTTTAGGGTTGAAAGGACGGTTGAGTAGATACATCGCTTTTTGGCTGGGTTGAAGCCCATTAGGCCCAATTTCATAGCAGGCTGCCGAAATTGTCACGGGAGCAGCGACCCGTCATAGATAGCACTCAGTCGTAGCGAAGGAAGTGAGTACACGGGGTTCAGAGGCAATCGGACGATCAAGAAAGACCAAAACTGAAGATCCGACAGATACAAACGCAAATAGCCTGAGATGGCTGGAAAAGTGCATAGTTATAATGTATTTAAATGCTAACTTGCTAATGGTTGTGAGTGTAGATGGTTCCGGTGCTGTATCCGTGCCAGTTGCAGCTGATGCCGTACACGTCGCCGCATCTCCTCCGTAACGTGTGGCGTCGGCTATACCCTCACGGAGACGATCCAACCTATCGTGTGTACTGGGAGCGCCTAGCTGACTCAGTGTATGAGTACCACGCCGTGGTTACTAAGCGCGCCAGTTCCGATTCCAGCTCTTACACTCGTACCTCTCGAAGCGGCTACGCTTCTACCGCTTCTCAGGCTGTCCAGTTTGCTGCATTCGAGGTACTTGTTGAGCTCCGCTACAACGAGGTCCAGATGAAGAACCACCAAGGTTTCCATTAGTATCCTTCTCTCTGCGATAATGGTCGTGTCCGTTTCCCTGTCATCGATCCGGAGTCTGATAGTGTAGCTAGCCACCTTTCTCGCTACATCACTGCTAGCTATCTTCTGATCTACGAGCTGGCTCGTGAGCTGAGTCGTGCCCGTACTGCCTTAGCCTCTACTTTAGTCTCTGCTCGCTCAGCCACTACTCCACCATCTATAGGATTTACTCCCTACATTCCTGCCAGTTCTAGATCCCCTATTTCTCCGGTTACTCCTTAGAGTAGCTCGGGCACCGCGACTGTGAGTCCACTTAGTGCTCCTGCTGAGTGGGTTTCACTCCTCGCCACTCCTGTAGCCCCGATGATCCACCCCCCACCTGCCCCAGAGGGAGAGCCCTCGAGGCAGCGTCGTTGTGTCACTTTTAACCCGGAGGTCTCTGTTAACCCCGTCAGTTCTGGATCCGAGTCCGCTTCAGGAGAGGACCCCACAGCACCAGCAGAGCAGTAGAACTTTCGAGTATTCGTAGTCGTCAGGATGGAGTATGAATGTAGTCGTACGAGTCATGATGTTTCGTTTCATGTATGAGGGTAGTTGCACCTGGCATGTTGTTATCTTTCATGTATGAGTCTATGTATAATTATGTTGGACTTTATTTTATTCGCCGTATTTTCTTCGCCTTTTTGGTTTCACTTGGATTTTGTTGCTGGTTTCTCCCCAGTTTATGTTGAATGCTTCTCATCTCGGTTTCGTTGACTTGGGAAAAATTATATTAGGATGACACGTGGAGGGTGCAGTAGCAACGTTCGCGAGGGTTCTCCTGTTCGGCGTTCCGCATGACAGGCAGGACAATTACCCGAGCCGTACGTTCCACCACTGCCTCCACCGCCAAATCCGCCCTCCACTAAGCAAATTATGCGTATGTTAGTTATCTGATTTTCAAAGGACTAAGCCTCCCAGTTTCAGTCAGGCCATTGATCCCTTGGATGCGGATGATTGGTTGAGAACTATGGAAAAGAAGCTTGAGGTTGCTCGAACTGATGAAGAGGATAAGGTTCCATTTGTAACACATTATCTGGAAGGCGCTGCTGCTATATGGTGGGAAAATGAAAAAGCCATAGGGACTGCTAATGAAGCAATTACCTGGTCAAGATTCAAGGAGCAATTCCGGAAATATCACATCCCTACGGGAATTATGAAGACTAAGCAGCGTGAATTTCTCGCGCTCCTCCAAGGAAGTCAGTCAGTGGGAGAATATTTGCAGAAATTCAATCACCTGTCACGTTACTCACAGTATGATGTGGCCACTGAAGAAAGGAAGATGGACAGGTTTCTTGGTGGATTAAACCCGCAACTTCGTTGTGCTCTTAGTGTGTTCGATTTCCCAGATTTCCAAACCCTGGTGAACAAGGCTTTCATTGCTGAAAGGGAACACAAGATTGTATCAGATAACAAGTTTTCCCATAATGATCACAAGCGCAAGTTTGAGCCCAAAAAGGAAATGCAACCAGTGCAGAAGGTTCGTACCTGGCAGCCAACTCAGGTAGCATACCAGTCTAATTGGCAACAAAATGTTAACCAGGCCACCACCCAAGTCAAGAATGACGTGCTCAAACCAGTTCTGGAAAATCGCCTACGCAACAATTCTTGTTATAGTTGTGGACAAACCAGACATTATGCCAAACAGTGTCCCAAGAACAAACGGACCAATGTTACGTTCAAGCCACAAATCCATTATTTGGAGGCAGGTCCAAGTCAACACAACGTCACGGGATATGTTCATCACATTTCCGCCGACGAAGCCCAAGAAAATCCCGAAGTCGTCATTGGTATGTTCCCTGTTAATAACATACCTGCAGTAATTTTATTTGACTCTGGGCTTCCCACTCTTTTATTTCTCGGAGTTTTGTTTCCCAAAACAAATTTCCTTGTTCGCTTTTGGGCAAGAATATGCTGGTACAAACCCCGGGATCTCTTATCAGAAGCAATCTAGTCTGCCGCAATCTGGAAGTCAGTATCAACGGAATCCGTTTCCCAACCTCTTTGATACTTATCGAGTCTGATAAGTTGGATGTTATCCTGGGTATGAATTGGCTGACTCAGTACCAAGTGTGCATAAATTGTGCGACCCGAGAAGTCAACTTGACCGGCCAAGAGGGACAAACTACAAAGTTTATTGCTCATAGGAGCATACCCTCCAAGGAAATGGTCTTTACAGCAATAGCTGAAATGGAATTAATTCCGGTGGTCAGCGAGTTTTCTGATGTATTCCCAGACGAACTGCCAGGCATGACACCTGATCGAGAGCTTGAGTTTGCAATAGAACTTGTGCCCGGAACCACACCAATACACAAGAAATATTATTGAATGCCGTCATCTGAATTAGTGGAGCTAAAGAAACAGCTTGATGAAATGCTCCAAAAAGGGTATAGCCGCCTCAGTTCCTCACCATGGGGATCACCTGCTATTTTTGTGGACAAGAAAGATGGCAGTCTCCGTATGTGTGTGGACTACCAACAGTTGAATGATGTTACGATCAAAAACAAATACCCTTTGCCAAGAATTGATGATTTGTTTGATCAGCTCAGTGGAGCCAAGGTGTTCTCAAAGATTGATTTGCGGACTGGATATTATCAGCTCAAAATTAAAAAGGAGGATATTCCCAAGACCGCATCCACCACTCGCTATGGTCTCTATGAATATACAGTCATGTCCTTCAGCCTCACCAACGCCCTGCCTTCTTCATGCACATGATGAATAAAGTATTCATGGATTTCCACGATAAGTTCTTGGTCGTCTTCATCGATGATATACTTATTTGCTCAAGAAGTGAAGAAGAGCATAAGGAACACCTCCGAGCAGTGTTGCAACGACTCCGTGAGCACCAGTTATACGCCGGATTCAGTAAATGCGAGTTTTGGCTCAAGCAAGTTGGATTCCTCGGGCATGTGCTATCCGCTGAAGGTATAGCCGTGGACCCAAGCAAGGTAAAGGATGTGCTCGACTGGTTTCCACCCGCCACCGTATCTCAGATCCGGAGTTTTCTTGGATTAGCCGGATACTACCGCCATTTCATTGAAGGATTTTGCAAGATTGCTAAACCCATGACGGAGCTGCTCAAAAAGGATAAGAAGTTTGAATGGACTACGGATCATGAAAAAAGTTTCACCGAGTTGAAGAAACGCCTGACAACTGCGCCAGTATTAACGCTTCCAGATATCTACCGCAGTATTGACGTATACTGTGATGCTTCCCGGCAAGGACTAGGATGCGTACTTATGCAAGATGGCAAGGTAGTAGCCTATACCTCACGGCAGCTACGACCTCACGAAGGAAATTACCCTACTCATGATTTGGAATTGGCCGCGGTAGTTCATGCTTTAAAAATTTGGAGACACTACCTCATCAGAAAAAGGTGCCAAATTTTTACCGATCACAAAAGCCTCAAGTATATATTTACTCAGCCGGATTTAAACCTCCGTCAACGAAGATGGCTTCAGTTGGTCAAGGATTATGGCCTTGGAATAAATTACCATCCGGGTAAGGCCAACGTGGTTGCTGATGCGCTCAGTCGAAAGCCCGTCAGTTTAAATGTCATATTGGAATCCTTGCCTTCCAAACTTAAAGAAGAGATTGCTCAGCTCAACCTGGTCATAGTTGAGGCTGGCCTTGCCAATATTCTGAAGGTCACCCCTACTCTTGAGGAAGAAATCCGCAAAGCCCAGTCAGGCGATGCCGATCTGCAGAAACGTATCAAGTTTTCCGATTTCTCGAAGGATCAGTACGGTACCCTCCGATTCAGGGGAAGGATTTGTGTGCCTAATCAAGCGGATCTGAAGCAGAAAATTCTGTCAGAAGCCCATGAATCCTCGTACTAAATCCACCCTGGAGGTACAAAAATGTATGAAGGCCTTTGACGAATATTCTGGTGGGATGGAATGAAGAAAGACATTGCTTATTTCATGGCCTGTTGTGATATATGCAACAAAGTAAAGGCAGAACATCAGAAACCAGCTGGACTTCTCCAACCGCTGTCAGTGTCACAATGGAAATGGGAGGATGTCTATATGGATTTCATCACAGGACTACCTAAGACCCGACGAGGCAATAATGTGATCTGGGTCATAGTGGATACATTAACCAAGGTGGCCCACTTCCTCCCAATCAAAACCTCATACCGCGCAGATGAGCTTGCACGACTGTATGTATCCAGAATAGTCAGTCTACATGGAGTTCCCCGAACCATTACTTCAGACCGAGGTTCGCTTTTCACCTCCGCTTTTTGGTCCCGTCTCCATCAGGCCCTCGGAACGGAATTGAAATACAGTACCGCTTATCATCCTCAGACGGATGGCAGACAAAAAGGGTAAATCAGATACTCGAAGATATGCTCCGAGCCTGTGCTTTGGCCCAAGGACCACAATGGGAAGATTGCTTGCCATACGCCGAGTTCTCGTATAACAATGGCTTCCAGACCAGTTTAAAGATGTCACCATATGAAGCTTTGTATGGCTGTAAGTGCCGCACTCCATTAAATTGGTCCCAAACCGGAGATAGTCGTATTTTCGGAACGGACCTCATGCTGGAAGCCGAAAAGCAAGTCAAGGAGATCCGAGACAGATTACAATTGGCCAAATCACGACAGAGAAGTTATTACGATGCAAAGCACTGACAGATCAGCTTTGAACCCGGAGAACATGTCTACCTTCGGGTCACGCCTATGAAAGGAATCAAGAGGTTTCAAACCCGTGGAAAATTGGCACCCAAATTTATTGGTCCATTTCCCGTTATGACTTGAGTAGGTGCTATAGCATATCAGTTGGAGTTGCCCCTGGAGCTGTCAGATGTGCACAACGTGTTCCACGTTTCACAATTGCGACAGTGCATATCACCGCCCGAGAAAAAGAACGATTTGACAGAGATAGAGCTGGCAAAGGATTTAACCTATGAAGAGAAGCCAGTGAAAATTTTGGATCAAATGGAAAGGGTCACTCGCAGTAAATCACGAAAGTTTTACAAAGTCCAATGGATGCATCATACTGAGTCAGAATCAACCTGGGAATTAGAAGAATTTCTAAGGGCATGTTATCCAGAATGGTTTTCCCAAGCGGCCCATTATTCCATTGGGTCGTTTCCAGCCTGTGTTACCTTTCGGCCTTCTCAGGGCCCATTTATTCTTGGGCTCATTTCCAGCATTCGGTTACTTACGGCCCATTACTGTCCTTTTTTGCTTGTGGGCCAAATTCAGCCCGTGGATACAGTCGGCCCGTTTGTGGCCCGTTAATCTGTTGAGCCATTTTCATAGCATCATCAAATATGGCCTATTAACGGCCCGTTATGGTCAGCCCATAAAATGTATGATTTCCACTCTAGCCCGTTTACTGTGACAGCCTGGTTTTTGCCCTCTTTTCTTTGCCTGATTTTCAGTTCAGTTGGTTTTGAATTTGGAGTTTTGAGTCATTTCATTTGGACTTAACCACTTGGGTACCCCTTGATTTTCACCCAAGTGTTCCCTCTCCTCCTCAAAACCATAATTTCACCTCTGGTTCAACCCAAAAATATTGGTAGGAATATTTTTCTTAAATGAAAAATATTCATTTTGACCTCCAAAACCCTAGCTAGCCCCTTGAGCTCCAAAGCAACCCTAATTTTTCTTGCCCCAAAAATCCTGAGAAAAATCCTAATTATTCTTTGGACCCTAGGGCACCTTTCTGAAAAAAAATATTTCACCACTCTTTGGAATATTTTGGCTACAGAAAATAAAGCAATTTCTAGACAGAAATGGTAGTTTCTACAGCAACTACCTTTTTACTAGCTCCATTGTAGCTGGTTTTTCCTGTGCCTATTTACCTTAGTATGTTTAAGTAAAACCCTAAAGCTCAGCTCTTGACTCCCAGTGGTTTGACCACAGTAACTCTCCAAAGTTACTGTCCAGTAACTTGTCAGCAGCACAAATTTATTTCTACTGCACCTGAAACCTAACCAAACCGTGGTAACAACTCAATTTACTAAGGACTATACACTAGACATCTTTGTTAGTGCGTAAGGTGGCCTGATGTCACAATTCACGCGGTGATCGCATTCGTCCGAGCGTGCTGGCATGCAATACGCGCGCTCTGCGCGCCGCCATCGCTCTGTTGAGCGCGTGCTCGCTGCCCAGCCGGCCAGAGCATGCCACACCTCGTCACCATCCCCGTCTCCACCTCCATAACTCCCCCTGGCGCTCGCCGATGCTGGAGCTCGCCACAGTGTGCACCGGCACGGTCCAGCCAACGGCACGGTGCGCGGCGCACTCTGCTCGTCGCTTTCCCCCCTCGCTCCTGTGCTCGTCCGCGCCCGTGCACAGTTCCTGTGTGACCTCCGTCGTCTTCTCCCTCTCTCTCTGGCGCCGTTCGTCGCTGGGCGCCGTGGACAGGTGTCCTCCGACGGAGACCGAGCCCTCCTTGCCGCCCACCTATAAAAGCAGCCACCCACAGCCTCTTGGAGCACCCATAGCCACTCCCACTTCCTCCTCGAGCCAGTAGAAGCCGCAGCCCAGCCGGGCAGGCCGCAGGCTGCCGTCCCGAAGCTGGGCTCGCCGGCGATCCCCTCCGGATCGTTCCCGCAGCTCTGGCCCCTCCCAAGCCAAGGCGACCCCGCCAGGGCCTCCACCTCTCCTCCGTGAAGCCAACCCACCCTGCTGGAGCCCCTGGAGCTGCCCCAAGCCGCCGTTGTCTTCATCTCCGGCAACCTCCACGCTCTGCCTTCGCTGGAGAGGTCGATTCCGATGGCGTCTGGTCACCGCTAGCTACGCTACGGGTACGGGCAGGTGCGCAAACATCTCCTCTGTCGATCCCTCCCTCTCGTTTGACTCCAAGAAGCCTCATCGCCGGCGTGTGCTCCGGCGAAGCGCCGCCTCCCTCTGTTTCCTCTCCCCTCCCTCTGGCCTGACTAGTGTGGCCTGCTAGTTAGCCACTCATTATGCACGCGAAGCGGTATGAGTGGTGGCGCCCCGGGTGTTTACGCTTTCGACATCACCCCCCTGTTTATTTATTTCAAATTCATTTAAAATCCAGGAAATTTCAAATGGCCATAACTTTTTATCCATAAGTCCAAATGCATTGATTATTTTTCCATTGTGTTCATTGTCCAAAAATCTAACAGCTCCCAAAAGATGGGATTTTTCCTTGCTGTCTAGATTTTCTGGTAATTTTCAGAAGGTTTCTTGATATTTTCTTTTTGTGGTTTTGAATATTTTCAGAAGAGCCAGCTTGTCTTGAGGGTCACCAGGAGCTTTGTGAACCTCATCAGCACTAAGGCAAGCCACAGTAACATTTTCATAGTGCCACTTCAATATTTGTGATTTTCCTACTTGAACTTATGAATATTTATGCATTTAAAGTTAGTTTATAATGATTATATTCTGTTAAATGCTTGTCATGTTAAAATGCTTGAGTTACAGAAAGTTTGAAGTGAATCTTGCTGGTAAGCTAAAAAAACTTAGTTGCAAGTAATGAATAAAGGATATGGTCATAGAGTTTAATAATTAGTTTAATTATTATCTTTGCATGATGAAAAATGATGAGATTGCTAGAAATGATTCTGGTGTAAGTGAGGTGTGATCTTAACCAGAGTAGTTGCATGAGTTGATGATGGCTCCGTAGGAGCGTGGTTGATTCAGTTATTTTCATGGTTATGTGATGCATGTGTTAAGTAATGCATAGTATGGCATTATGACACTGGTTATTTTCACATTAAGTTGAACTTGATTAATAATGCAACTTGAATATGTTGTTGACCGGGTCATGGTGCCGCTGAAACGAGTCTTTCCGAGTGCAACCACATTTGCCGGTATGGGACGGCCTTAATGCGTTTCATTGTCGTGCCTCTGGTCGGTGCCTCCATTTAGGGAAGGTTATGGGCGTGCTGTACCCTGGCCCGGTAGGCAAGCATAACCTTGTGAGCCCGTTGTTAAGTTAAGTTTTGGTACCGGGTCCCAGAGTGGATCGTGGCCACGACGGTGGTCGAGGTGTCTGGTGGTAGACACGGGGCCACCTAGGACTAGCCAAATGGGGACTGAGTCGGAAAGGCCGGGAGAGTGTCATGACAATGAAATGGTTTCATCGGAATGCCGTTGGTCCACCGAAATGGGAGTGCGAGGCCATGGGTTCTGTAGTGTGGGTATAGTGTACTAACCTCTGCAGAGTGTTTTTATTCTATCGATAGCCGAGTCAACAGTTATGGACATGCTCGAAAGTAGGGTACACCATGGGTCAACACTTAATAAAAATTGCACACTAAGTTTGTACTGAGGATGGCAGTGAGGCCATCGTATTGAGTTGGACCATGAGTTGGTCGGGTGGTGATCGCCGTAAGGGTCACGGGCCATGAGTTGGTCTGTCACACCCTGCATTTTGTAACATTTCATTTTCATTAATAAAGCATGAAAACTTGGACCAACAAAAACTTTTGCATTATTTGGCTTTTATTTGGAGTTGGTTTTCTCTTTGTGCTTCTTTTCAAGTGCTCTTTAAAGTCAACTACTCCACCATCTATATTTCATCTCCTTGCCCCAAACTCCTGCCCAATGACCATGCCATGTGTATAGTGCAATATAGAATTTTCTTACAAAAATAATTTGGCCAGAAAGTATTTTCTAAATTTAGTTTTCCAAAAACCCCTGAATTGAGGTTTGCACTGCAAGTACTTAATTAAGGGCAGTAAAAATATTTCCAAAAATATATTTGACTCCTATTAGATATAGGATACCCAGAAACCACAAAAATATAATTTTAAAAGTTGTTTTACTATTTTACTTAAAGGCTTTTTCTTAAGGCCAGAAATGGTCTTTAATAGGGAAAAATTATTTTATTGTTTTAAAAATATTTGACAAAAATTAGGGAAACTCAGTGGACATATATTTTCCATATATAAGAGTTTCAACACATGGTCATGTTCAAAATATTGGTCAAATCCCTCTAAAACCCTTCCTGGATATTTCAAGCTTTTGAAATATTTACAAAGGAAATATTCTCCAAATATTCCAAGAAAATTCTATCATGTCACATATGACATATTAGAGGATCTTGCCAAGTCTCATGACTTGGAGAACAAGATAACATCATCAAAACCCTTCAAAACCATTTCTGTCCATTCTGAAGTTTGAGCAACTTTACATTGCCAAACATGACCAAATATTCTCAAACTTGGTGCACTTGCTCCAATGGTCTAATTATACATCTAGACCAAATGACACAGGTTGGAGAAGAAGAAATCTTGGTCAAAGTGCCTCAAAACCCTCTCTGACCAGAATCAAATTTGAACTACTTTGTACTACCAACTTTTTCTCCAAGACCCCAACTTTGGTGAGCCTGATCACATGACCAAATAAGGCCACCACACCAAGTGGTGCATCAAGGAGAAGTGATCCACTCACTTGGATCTACACAAATCCATTCCTGCCCATTTCTAGGGTTTGCAAAAGTTACATTGGCAACTTTGTCCAAATAAGCTCAAAATGGGTAGAAGGCCCTAATTATATGTGGCATTTCACCCTATGGAGTATCTTGGCCAGTGGAAGTCATTAACTTATCCAAAACATCATCAAACACCTTCTGGAGGAATTTTAGAATGATAATTCCAGCCCCTTCCACTAATCTCCTTGAGCCTATCTTTTTACCACAACCCCTCCTCGTTTCCCTCTGCAACTTGGATGCTTTTCTGCCCGAGGAAGCAATGAGGAGGAAGGGGAACCTCATTTGTCCTCTCTGGACAGCAGTTTCTCCTCTCTCTCACAGCCCCTCTCTCTCCCCTCGGCCCTCCAGAGCATCCTAGGCGCTCTCCTAGTTTTTCCCACACCCACTGTAGCTCCCAGACGCAAGTGGACGCGCGCTCGACGCGGGAAAGCCGCGGATGCCGGCCAAAGTCGCGCTCTGGAGCACGTCATCGCGCTCCCGACCGTTGACGCCGCGTCCCCCGACCACCTCGTGCTTCCCCCGCGCGCCAGTCGATGCCCCTCGACGTCCGCGACACGCCACCGTGTAGGCCCCCTTGTCTCTCCCTCTCTCTCACCCCCTGTGCCGCGCGCCCAGAGCCGCCCGGCTCGGCCAATGTCTGGCCTCGCACGCGCGAGCGCCAGAGCCTCTCCCCGCTCTCTCTCCTTCTCCCTGGCGCCCTACTCCACCCCCACGAACACCGTAGACAGCTCCAACCCTCCTCCAACGGCCACCCAAGACGATCCCGCGGGCACCCGTAGGCCATGCCCACGGTGGACCTCGGCCAGCCTATATAAGGCGACCCCGAGCCTCTCTCTTCCTCCCTGTCGCCCCTCCACACTCCCAATCAGCCTCCCGCACCACCCACTCCTCTCCAGAGCCGCCCGAGCTCGAGATCGAGCTCGAGCTCCGCCGCCTCGGCTCGTCGGCGTTCGCGCGGTACAGGCCTCCTCCGCCTCCGTTTCTTCTCGATCTGGAACCGCGCGGCCACGCTGACCATTTCCCCTCTCTTTCCCCCTCTTTTTGCAGCCGGAAACGGCCGGAGTCGTCGACGCCCGAAGCAACTCCGCCGCGTGACCTCGTCGCCGGCGAACCAGGCTGCTCCGGCGACCGTCTCCACCACCACCCGAACGGCGACTCCACCCCGAGTCCAACGGTAGCACCCATGCTCCTTCCCGTGCCCTGTATCGCCGCCTGCGAGCTCGCCGTCGCCTCTGGCCGGAGGTAGACGACGACGGCCGTGGGGCCGGCCCGTCAGCCTCACGCCCTGGCGGGTGGGATCCACCAGTCAGGTTTAAAACGTGCGCGCGCGCGCACCGGTTCGCCGTCGGCTGGAGGCGTATTTTCGCCTTTACGCCTTCGACGTGGCGGCCGCGTGGGCTGGTTTCCCCCCTGGGCCTGCTGCTGCCGTGGCCTCTCTGGCCCAGTGGCACAGCGCCATTTTTCTTTTTCTTTTTCTGTCTTCTTTCCAAAAATCCCACAGGGCAAAATATTTGTCCAAATGAAATGATTCCAACTCCTAAAATCTCAGAATATTCCCACCTATTTATTGATGTAACTTTCATGCACATCCATTACACTTTTCTGTTCTGTTCAAATTTAAATTCAAATTTGAACAATAAAACCTCTGTTAGAAAATCCACAACTCTGTTTCCCTAGCTCCAAATTCAAAACCAAGAATTTTCCCCTTCCTAGTTTTCCTCCTAGTATATTACAAAAATAAGTTGACATTTTTCTGAGCACTTTGACTTTTCTGTTTTTATTATTGTCTTATTTTCCCGTTATTTTCTTGCAACGTTAGATCCCGTATTTGACGAGGTAGCTGAGGAAGAAGGAGGAGCAGGACCTGAAGACTTTGAAGACCAAGCCAATCAAGGCAAGCAGCCCTTTGACCATGTCTATGAAACCCCTTTTTATGCATGTCATACATAGCTCTTTATTATTGTTGCATCGGAATCATGGTGAGATGGTGAACCACGTGGGTTGGTTGCCTCTGTTATTTTCTCGTTGATACTTGCATTGTGCATGGCCCTACCTTCTTATGAGGGTTATGCCGGTGGGAGTAGATAGGATGCTAAGTTGTTGCTACGCAAAAAGGGACGGGTTTATGCATGGTGAAGGAGACAAAGCTTTTTCAAAAGACTTTTCGAAAACCCCGTCGGGTGCCACTTATGCCCGAGGGAGATGATGAGATGGGTGACCACTTGATGACGAAGTGGTGTGCCAAGGAAAGTGTGTGTTGTTTTCAAAACGGATTGGTCGGAATTGCGACCGTTATTCCAACCTTACATGCGCAACCACTCTACCCTTATATGGGAAAGGGCATTGTTGAGTACCTAGACCGATACTAGCTTGGGGCCCGCATTACTAGTGACGGGGGAGAGTTGGTGCTCTCTCTCGGGACGGGGTCGTGCCAGGTAGGGCGGCCATGTCTGTCTTCACAGCACCGGGCACACCGTTGGTACCCCGTGCTTGTAGTATGTGATGAATATAGGAGCGAGGCTCCACAACCTTATGATGTGAAATGTTGGGCACGGGGATTACTACCAATCGAGTGGACTCCATGTTAGTGTCGTCTAGGGAAAGGTAGTGATCGGGTGCTTACCCGGGTACTTGAGGTACCGTGGGTCGTGGATGACACGGAAGTTCCCCGGATCTAGTGGGTAAAGTGTGCAACCTCTGCAGAGTGTAAAACTATTCGAATAGCCGTGTCCACGGTCAAGGACAGTTGGGTAACCGCTCTTGGGCTCTGTCCACTTGTTTACAAACCCAGTGTGTGTGATGATGGAAATGACTTGGGTCAGGTCAAAGGACTTGATACGATTGAGATGGGTTGGTGCCCACTCTGTTTATGATAAATGGGTTGGTGCCCACTCTATTTATGTTGATATCTGTAACCAGTCCTCATGGTTACTTGAACTCCCTTGATGCATGCCTTATACAGATGTTGAACATGTTATTGCATTCAAAACTAGATTTCTGCAAAAATTTACCTATGTCATGCATTGTTGTACCTTGAACCAAAACATGGGTTGCTTGCGAGTACATTTAAAGTACTCATTGGCTTGCCACTGGTTATTTAATTGACCAGGCATGGAAGAACCGGAGTTCGAAGAAGAGTTCTTTGGAGACGAACATGCGAACTAGGACGTTTCCCAGTCAGAATGCCTGTAGGGTTAAGGCTGATGGCATGGGTTCTACTTATCGACGATGATTTCCGCTGCTTATGTTTCATTTGATGTTCAGCCCTTAAGGCTTTATCGATGTAAGACTTGACCATAATGGTCACAATTTGTGTAAGACGGTATGTATGGATGTAAGACTCTTGTTATTCAGCTTCTGTGTGTTCAGTGAGCATTGATCTCTGGGATCACTGTACACGTGCATTCGGTGATCACGACTTATGAGTCGGGGTCCCCACAGAGCTGGTATCAGAGCCATCCTGACTGTAGGAAGCCTTAGTTAGCATGGACGTTAGTTAGAGTGAGACTATCCACAAGATTACCGGTATACCTATGTTTTATTATAGTATCCCAAACATAGGTCACATTCCCTTTATTGACCCTTCCCCTTCCACTTTTGTAGATGGCCGTCGTACCTGAGGACTTCCTGACCACCGGATTTCCCGTGCTTCTTGAGGATAGCCTCAGGAAGTGCCAGTTCACTCGAGCCCCCACCTTCTCCTACCACGAGCACTGGGTCGACAGTACCAAGAAGGAGTATCACGTGGAGGTAGTCGTGAGGGAGAACGACTCCCCGACGAGCTGGTTCTTTGAGGGACCCCAGATGGTGACACTGCTCCTTGCCGTGGAGACTGCTGCCCTCAAGGCGCTGACTCGCCTCCGGGATCTCCTACCAGAGATGGCAAGTGAGCCAGCCACTCGTTACCTGCCTTATCGTAAGGAAGGTGATGACGAGAGCAGCGCACCAGCCCCACCTTTGGACGAAGGACTTTCTCTCCGCTTCCAGACCTACTTCAGCTTGTGTGCCGACAGCCTGGCACAGCACCTGGCCTCGGAGTCGATGGAGCTTCGGAAGGAACTCCATGAGACCAAGGAACTCCTCCGCATAGCTTAGATGAAGGCGGACAGGATCAAGAAGGATGGAGCACCCCCTGGACAGCCCGTTGTAGCCTATCGAGGCGGGCGACCCCCACAGGTCACGCATGACAAGGGATCACCTCAGCCACGCCGTATGACGGCGAAGGAGTACCGCAACCTCTTCACGACGCCACCGGCAAAGCAGCACCGTGTTCAGCTCCTCCACTCCCCCACTCCCTCAAGTGACGAAGAGACTAAGACAAATGAAGATGAGGAGGAAGACCCAGAGGAGCCAGAATACCCAACCGAGCATTCCACCACTTAGACACCGTTCAGGACTAGGATAGGCTAGCCCGTAGCCTATGGTAGGATAGGTCGTGTACCCCTTTTGCGAAGACGAGTCCTTGTAATGGTTCATATGAAACCATGTTGTGTTGTGTTTGCTTTCAACTTGCTTTGATGAAGTCGTACTTTCCCTTTGGGAACTTGTAAACGGCAACATCCCCATTTGGTTTTAATGCATGAGTTTGGCCCTTCTGGCCTTGTTTAACTTAAATTGTGTCACACCACCCCCTTACTAGGCATCCCATCTATATTGCTTTCCTCGTTTTATTTTCCCAATCATGAGACCTTGACCGCTCCGACAGGATGCCTGTTGTAACACGTACTGGTACCTCTACCCAGTCGCAAGAAGCCGGAGGTTCTGCTGAGGCAGGAGCCAGCCAGGACCAAGCCCAAGGATAGACTCCACCACCACCACCTCCTCCAAACATGGACATGGCTCAGCTTCTCCAAGCCTTCCGAGAGGAGCGCCAAGCCAACACTGCAGCCCTCCAGATGATTGCTCAAGCTGTCAATCGCCAGCCGGCGGGACACGGCCATGGACGTTCCACGCTGGTGGAGTTCAAGAAGCATGCACCACCCACCTTCATCGAGACTGCTGAACCCCTGGATGCAGACGACTGGGTCCGCACCATTGAGGATCGGTTGGCACTAGTCGGATGCACTGAGGACCGTGAGAAGGTGGCGTATGCTGCCCACTGTCTCGGGGGAACGGCCAGAGCTTGGTGGGATGGATTCAAGGCCATGCATGCCGAGCAAGACATCACTTGGGAGACCTTCAAGACAGAATTCCGCAAGGCCCACATTCCTTCTGGAATCATGGCCATCAAGAAGCGTGAGTTCCGAGACCTGAAGCAAGGTAGTAGCACTGTCAAGGAGTACATGCAGAAGTTCAGTGTTCTCTCAAGGTATGCCCCTGAGGATGTCAGCACTGATGCTGCCAAAAGGGAGCGCTTCATGGAAGGCCTTAACCAGACTCTGCAGTACTCGCTTGTTGTGTGTGACTGCCCGTCCTTTCCTAACCTGGTGAACAAGGCACTCATGCTTGAGGACAAGCGACGTGCCTTGGATGACACTTGCAAGCGCAAGATGATCAGCAAGGGTAGCTCCAGCAACCAGAAGCCTCGTCCGTGGCAGCCAGCTCCGGTCAAGCCAACCTATCAGCAACCAAGAGCTCCTGCACCCCACACCAACTATCCACCTCAGCAGTATGCCAACCCCAGGCCAGCTTACAACAACCCCAATAACAATGCTGGCAAGGGCATCATCCCCAACCAAGTCACTTGCTTTGGATGTGGACAGCCAGGACACTACTCTAAGAATTGCCCCAACAAGAAGCCCGACGCCCCGCACCCCAATGCGCAGAACCCAGGACAAGGCTGTGGAATGCCACCAAGGAACCAAGCTCCCCGCAACCTGCCCAACAACGGCAGGGGTCGTGTGAATCATGTCACTGCAGAAGAAGCCCAGGAAGACCCGGACGTCGTGCTGGGTACGTTCCTTGTCAATTCAGCACCCGCAACTGTTTTGTTTGATTCTGGAGCCACACATTCATTTGTCACCCAAAGTTTTGCATTAAAGAGTGGCATGACCCCTACACTCCTGTATAACCCTATGGTGGTACAAACCCCCGGAACAGAGATGAGAGCCAAGACGGGATGTAAAGGCGTCGGGATTAATATTAACGGGGTAGACTTCCTAGCAGACCTTATCGTCCTAAAATCACAAGGCTTGGATGTGATCTTAGGAATGGATTGGCTCGGCAAACACCGAGGCTTGATAGATTGCGCCAACCGGTCTGTCGCTATGACCAATGACCAAGGAGTCGAAGTTAAATTTGCCTCCAACTCCTCTTCCGCTCAAGCCAACCAAGTCAACTGTCTGACTGAAGTTGGATTGGAACAAGTGCCGGTAGTATGCGAATACCCCGATGTTTTTCCTGATGAGCTACCGGGAATGCCTCCTGACCGAGACATTGAGTTCATCATCGAGCTCATACCCGGAGCAGGACCCATCTATAAGAAGCCTTATAGAATGGGGTCGGAGGAGTTAGCAGAATTGAAGAAGCAGCTGGAAGAGCAGTTGAGGAAGGGATTTATCCGCCCTAGTGCCTCCCCTTGGGGATCACCTGTTCTGTTTGTGGCGAAGAAGGACGGTACCATCCGCTTGTGCATTGACTACTGCTCCCTCAACGAAGTTACAATCAAGAATAAGTACCCACTTCCCAAGATTGAAGATCTGTTTGATCAACTCAATGGGGCCAAGGTGTTCTCCAAGATCGACGTCACATCTGGGTACTACCAACTGAAAATCAGACCCCAAGATATTCCGAAGACGGCATTTGTAACCAGATATGGCCTGTATGAGTGCACGGTCATGTCCTTTGGATTGACCAATGCCCCGGCTTACTTCATGTATCTCATGAATAAGGTCTTCATGGAATATTTGGACAAGTTTGTCATTGTCTTCATTGATGACATTCTTGTCTTTTCAAAGTCGGAAGAAGAGCACGAGCAACACTTGAGGATGGTCCTAGACAAACTTCGAGAGCACCAACTGTATGCCAAGTTCAGCAAGTGTGAATTCTAGCTCCGTGAAGTTGGATTCCTGGGTCATGTTTTAACTGAAGAAGGATTGTCAGTCGATCCCGCTAAGATTGAAGCCATGACTGAATGGCAATCCCCGAGCAATGTGAAGGAAGTCAGAAGCTTCCTCGGTCTCGCGGGATATTACCGCAAGTTCGTAGAAGGATTCTCAAGCATTGCCCGACCCATGACTCAGCTCTTGAAGAAGGACAAGAAGTTCGAATGGACGCCGAAGTGCGAAGAGAGCTTCCAGGAGCTGAAGAAGAGACTGACCACCGCCCCAGTTCTGGCCACACCAGACATACACAAGGAGTTTGTGATATATTGTGATGCGTCAAGAATCGGACTGGGAGGTGTTCTGATGCAAGAAGGCAGAGTCGTAGCCTACCTTTCAAGGCAACTACGACCTCACGAAGAGAACTATGCTACTCATGACCTTGAGCTAGCAGCAGTGGTTCATGCCCTGAAGACTTGGCGACATTACCTCTTGGGGAAGCGATGTGAGATATACACGGATCACAAAAGTCTTAAGTATATTTTCACTCAAAGGGAATTGAACATGAGGCAGAGAATATGGCTAGAGTTGATAAAGGATTACGACCTCAGTGTTCAATACCACCCTGGGAAGGCTAATGTGGTAGAAGATGCATTGAGCAGGTAGGCTTGCTCCTTGAATGCTATGCTAAAGCACAAGCTACCCGCCTTGTATGAAGAACTTGAAAGCTTCGGGTTGGAACTGGTTGCACCAGGATTCTTGGCCAACCTCGAAGTTAAGCCTACCTTGATGGATGATATCAAGGAAGCTCAGAAGGGACATGAGAGTATTGAAGGAATCAAGAGGAAGATCAAGGCAGGCAAAGCCCCAGGATTCTCGGAAGATGAGGAAGGAATTATGTAGTTTGGGAATCGCATCTGCGTGCCCAACAAGGTTGAGCTCAAGAACCTGATCTTGCAAGAAGCTCATGACACCCCATATTCCATCCACCCTAGAGGAACCAAGATGTATCAAGACCTGAAGGAAAAATTTTGGTGGCACGGGATGAAAAGGGAGATTGCCACCTATGTTGCAAAATGTGACGTATGCCAGAGAGTCAAGGCTGAGCATCAGCGACCCGCTGGATTGTTGCAACCCCTCAAGGTGCCTGAATGGAAGTGGGACAAAGTCGGGATGGACTTCATCACCGGTTTACCCAGGTCAAGCAAGGGACATGACTCCATATGGGTCATTGTTGACCATTTGACCAAGGTGGCCCACTTCATTCCTGTCAAGACGACCTACAAGGGGAACCAGTTAGCCAGTCTCTACATCAACCGAATCGTGAGCCTTCATGGTGTTCCCAAGGAGATTGTGTCAGATAGAGGAACCCAGTTCACCTCAAGGTTTTGGAAGAAATTCCAGGAGGCCATGGGGACCAAGTTGTCCTTCAGCACTGCTTTCCACCCACAGACCGGAGGTCAGATAGAGCGAGTAAATCAGATACTCGAAGACATGCTCCGAGCCTGTGTCTTAGCTTATGGAGCTAAGTGGGAAGACTGCCTCCCTTTCGCCGAGTTCTCTTACAACAACAGTTATCAGGAAAGCCTTCAGATGGCACCATTTGAGGTGTTATACGGACGGAAGTGCCGCACACCCCTCAATTGGTCAGAGACCGGAGAAGGACTTGTCTTTGGGCCTGATATCCTTCGTGAAGCTGAAGAGCAAGTCCAGCTTGTCAGAGAGCGTCTGAAGTCTGCCAAGTCAAGACAGAAGAGCTACGCTGACTCACGTCGTAGGGACATAAACTTCCGAGTTGGGGACCATGTCTATCTCCGGGTCACCCCTCTCAAAGGAACCCAACTCTTCCATGTCAAAGGAAAGCTCGCTCCGAGATACATTGGCCCCTTCAAGATCACTGAGCGACGAGGAGAAGTGGCTTACCAATTGGAACTGCCACCTGAACTATCCGATGTGCACAACGTATTCCACGTGTCACAACTCTGGAAGTGTCTCCAAGTTCCAGACAAGCCTGATCTTTACAAGGACGTCAATCACCAAGCCATTGACCTTCAGCCTGATTTGACTTACCGTGAGAGGCCCATCTGCATTCTGGATGAGGCTGAGCGACGCACTCGAAGCCGCACCATCAAGTACTTCAAGGTCCAATGGAGCAACCACACTGAAGCAGAAGCAACTTGGGAGCGTGAAGACTACCTTAGATCCGAGTTTCCGTATCTCTTTAAAGCCTAGTTTAGGAATCTCGGGGACGAGATTCTTGTAAGGGGGGTAGGTCTGTCACACCCTGCATTTTGTAACATTTCATTTTCATTAATAAAGCATGAAAACTTGGACCAACAAAAACTTTTGCATTATTTGGCTTTTATTTGGAGTTGGTTTTCTCTTTGTGCTTCTTTTCAAGTGCTCTTTAAAGTCAACTACTCCACCATCTATATTTCATCTCCTTGCCCCAAACTCCTGCCCAATGACCATGCCATGTGTATAGTGCAATATAGAATTTTCTTACAAAAATAATTTGGCCAGAAAGTATTTTCTAAATTTAGTTTTCCAAAAACCCCTGAATTGAGGTTTGCACTGCAAGTACTTAATTAAGGGCAGTAAAAATATTTCCAAAAATATATTTGACTCCTATTAGATATAGGATACCCAGAAACCACAAAAATATAATTTTAAAAGTTGTTTTACTATTTTACTTAAAGGCTTTTTCTTAAGGCCAGAAATGGTCTTTAATAGGGAAAAATTATTTTATTGTTTTAAAAATATTTGACAAAAATTAGGGAAACTCAGTGGACATATATTTTCCATATATAAGAGTTTCAACACATGGTCATGTTCAAAATATTGGTCAAATCCCTCTAAAACCCTTCTGGGATATTTCAAGCTTTTGAAATATTTACAAAGGAAATATTCTCCAAATATTCCAAGAAAATTCTATCATGTCACATATGACATATTAGAGGATCTTGCCAAGTCTCATGACTTGGAGAACAAGATAACATCATCAAAACCCTTCAAAACCATTTCTGTCCATTCTGAAGTTTGAGCAACTTTACATTGCCAAACATGACCAAATATTCTCAAACTTGGTGCACTTGCTCCAATGGTATAATTATACATCTAGACCAAATGACACAGGTTGGAGAAGAAGAAATCTTGGTCAAAGTGCCTCAAAACCCTCTCTGACCAGAATCAAATTTGAACTACTTTGTACTACCAACTTTTTCTCCAAGACCCCAACTTTGGTGAGCCTGATCACATGACCAAATAAGGCCACCACACCAAGTGGTGCATCAAGGAGAAGTGATCCACTCACTTGGATCTACACAAATCCATTCCTGCCCATTTCTAGGGTTTGCAAAAGTTACATTGGCAACTTTGTCCAAATAAGCTCAAAATGGGTAGAAGGCCCTAATTATATGTGGCATTTCACCCTATGGAGTATCTTGGCCAGTGGAAGTCATTAACTTATCCAAAACATCATCAAACACCTTCTGGAGGAATTTTAGAATGATAATTCCAGCCCCTTCCACTAATCTCCTTGAGCCTATCTTTTTACCACAACCCCTCCTCGTTTCCCTCTGCAACTTGGATGCTTTTCTGCCCGAGGAAGCAATGAGGAGGAAGGGGAACCTCATTTGTCCTCTCTGGACAGCAGTTTCTCCTCTCTCTCACAGCCCCTCTCTCTCCCCTCGGCCCTCCAGAGCATCCTAGGCGCTCTCCTAGTTTTTCCCACACCCACTGTAGCTCCCAGACGCAAGTGGACGCGCGCTCGACGCGGGAAAGCCGCGGATGCCGGCCAAAGTCGCGCTCTGGAGCACGTCATCGCGCTCCCGACCGTTGACGCCGCGTCCCCCGACCACCTCGTGCTTCCCCCGCGCGCCAGTCGATGCCCCTCGACGTCCGCGACACGCCACCGTGTAGGCCCCCTTGTCTCTCCCTCTCTCTCACCCCCTGTGCCGCGCGCCCAGAGCCGCCCGGCTCGGCCAATGTCTGGCCTCGCACGCGCGAGCGCCAGAGCCTCTCCCCGCTCTCTCTCCTTCTCCCTGGCGCCCTACTCCACCCCCACGAACACCGTAGACAGCTCCAACCCTCCTCCAACGGCCACCCAAGACGATCCCGCGGGCACCCGTAGGCCATGCCCACGGTGGACCTCGGCCAGCCTATATAAGGCGACCCCGAGCCTCTCTCTTCCTCCCTGTCGCCCCTCCACACTCCCAATCAGCCTCCCGCACTACCCACTCCTCTCCAGAGCCGCCCGAGCTCGAGATCGAGCTCGAGCTCCGCCGCCTCGGCTCGTCGGCGTTCGCGCGGTACAGGCCTCCTCCGCCTCCGTTTCTTCTCGATCTGGAACCGCGCGGCCACGCTGACCATTTCCCCTCTCTTTCCCCCTCTTTTTGCAGCCGGAAACGGCCGGAGTCGTCGACGCCCGAAGCAACTCCGCCGCGTGACCTCGTCGCCGGCGAACCAGGCTGCTCCGGCGACCGTCTCCACCACCACCCGAACGGCGACTCCACCCCGAGTCCAACGGTAGCACCCATGCTCCTTCCCGTGCCCTGTATCGCCGCCTGCGAGCTCGCCGTCGCCTCTGGCCGGAGGTAGACGACGACGGCCGTGGGGCCGGCCCGTCAGCCTCACGCCCTGGTGGGTGGGATCCACCAGTCAGGTTTAAAACGTGCGCGCGCGCGCACCGGTTCGCCGTCGGCTGGAGGCGTATTTTCGCCTTTACGCCTTCGACGTGGCGGCCGCGTGGGCTGGTTTCCCCCCTGGGCCTGCTGCTGCCGTGGCCTCTCTGGCCCAGTGGCACAGCGCCATTTTTCTTTTTCTTTTTCTGTCTTCTTTCCAAAAATCCCACAGGGCAAAATATTTGTCCAAATGAAATGATTCCAACTCCTAAAATCTCAGAATATTCCCACCTATTTATTGATGTAACTTTCATGCACATCCATTACACTTTTCTGTTCTGTTCAAATTTAAATTCAAATTTGAACAATAAAACCTCTGTTAGAAAATCCACAACTCTGTTTCCCTAGCTCCAAATTCAAAACCAAGAATTTTCCCCTTCCTAGTTTTCCTCCTAGTATATTACCAAAATAAGTTGACATTTTTCTGAGCACTTTGACTTTTCTGTTTTTATTATTGTCTTATTTTCCCGTTATTTTCTTGCAACGTTAGATCCCGTATTTGACGAGGTAGCTAAGGAAGAAGGAGGAGCAGGACCTGAAGACTTTGAAGACCAAGCCAATCAAGGCAAGCAGCCCTTTGACCATGTCTATGAAACCCCTTTTATGCATGTCATACATAGCTCTTTATTATTGTTGCATCGGAATCATGGTGAGATGGTGAACCACGTGGGTTGGTTGCCTCTGTTATTTTCTGGTTGATACTTGCATTGTGCATGGCCCTACCTTCTTATGAGGGTTATGCCGGTGGGAGTAGATAGGATGCTAAGTAGTTGCTACGCAAAAAGGGACGGGTTTATGCATGGTGAAGGAGACAAAGCTTTTTCAAAAGACTTTTCGAAAACCCCGTCGGGTGCCACTTATGCCCGAGGGAGATGATGAGATGGGTGACCACTTGATGACGAAGTGGTGTGCGAAGGAAAGTGTGTGTTGTTTTCAAAACGGATTGGTCGGAGTTGCGACCGTTATTCCAACCTTACATGCGCAACCACTCTACCCTTATATGGGAAAGGGCATTGTTGAGTACCTAGACTGATACTAGCTTGGGGCCCGCATTACTAGTGACGGGGGAGAGTTGGTGCTCTCTCTCGGGACGGGGTCGTGCCAGGTAGGGCGGCCATGTCTGTCTTCACAGCACCGGGCACACCGTTGGTACCCCGTGCTTGTAGTATGTGATGAATATAGGAGCGAGGCTCCACAACCTTATGATGTGAAATGTTGGGCACGGGGATTACTACCAATCGAGTGGACTCCATGTTAGTGTCGTCTAGGGAAAGGTAGTGATCGGGTGCTTACCCCGGGTACTTGAGGTACCGCGGGTCGTGGATGACACGGAAGTTCCCCGGATCTAGTGGGTAAAGTGTGCAACCTCTGCAGAGTGTAAAACTATTCGAATAGCCGTGTCCACGGTCAAGGACAGTTGGGTAACCGCTCTTGGGCTACGTCCACTTGTTTACAAACCCAGTGTGTGTGATGATGGAAATGACTTGGGTCAGGTCAAAGGACTTGATACGATTGAGATGGGTTGGTGCCCACTCTGTTTATGATAAATGGGTTGGTGCCCACTCTATTTATGTTGATATCTGTAACCAGTCCTCATGGTTACTTGAACTCCCTTGATGCATGCCTTATACAGATGTTGAACATGTCATTGCATTCAAAACTAGCTTTCTGCAAAAATTTACCTATGTCATGCATTGTTGTACCTTGAACCAAAACATGGGTTGCTTGCGAGTACATTCAAAGTACTCATTGGCTTGCCACTGGTTATTTAATTGACCAGGCATGGAAGAACCGGAGTTCGAAGAAGAGTTCTTTGGAGACGAACATGCGAACTAGGACGTTTCCCAGTCAGAATGCCTATAGGGTTAAGGCTGATGGCATGGGTTCTACTTATCGACGACGATTTCCGCTGCTTATGTTTCATTTGATGTTCAGCCCTTAAGGCTTTATCGATGTAAGACTTGACCATAATGGTCACAATTTGTGTTAGACGGTATGTATGGATGTAAGACTCTTGTTATTCAGCTTCTGTGTGTTCAGTGAGCATTGATCTCTGGGATCACTATACACGTGCATTTGGTGATCACGACTTATGAGTCGGGGTCCCCACATGGTCGGGTGGTGATCGCCGTAAGGATCACGAATGTGTTTTAGAGATTATCATGTTGTTGTCTAGAAATGACCACGTCCAGTAAGCAAGTCCGTGGCACGAGTACCAGTTGAGCCTAGTCACAGCATGTTGGATATCTGGTTGCATTGTTGATTAAATGGTTAAATATCATGATATTGTTTGTCATTATGTATATGCTAATTGTGAGCTTGCAAGTACATTCAATGTACTGACCTGGCGTGTCATGCCAGATTTCAAGAAAGTCTCAATGGAAAGGAGTGCTGTCCGAGTCTAGACCGTGTCCACATCGTTGTCCCTGTGCTATGGAGTCCCGCTACGACATTGTTTCACTGCCGAGTAGTTGTCATGATCGAGGCCCCTTTATGTTCACTAAATAATGTACATATTGTTCAGCCGCACTGTGTGTGCCGCTTGGCCTCGCTAACTGTTGTAATATAAACTATGCTCCGCTAGCATGAATAAAGCGGTTGTTTTTCTGTACCAAGTTGTTGTGTGTTGCCAGAAGACAATGTCTCTGGGCTGGCAATGCAAGGTAAACCGGTCGCTCTGAGCCGGGGTGCCACATTTATGGCCCATTATACGGCCCGTACAAGGCCCATAGATGAGACGGCCTGTAGAAGGCCCATGGATCCTACGGGACATAGAAGGTCCATTGATCCGACGGCCCATTGTAGGCCCATGGATCCGACGGCCCATAGAAGGCCCATGGATCCGATAGCCCATAGAAGGCCATGGATCGTCCATCCCGTAGATGGCCCATGGATCGTACGGCCTGTGGAGGGCCATGGTCACTACAACGTTTGGGCGAGTTGGCCCCCGTTTGAATGATATAGCATATTCAAAGAATTATCCTACTCTATACTATCACCTCTAAGAAACATACACTATACAACAAAGAGACCACGGCATAGAAACGTAGAATAATCATACACTGTACAATAAAGAAATTACAGCCGATTATACCCACTGGGCATTATGGTTTGGCACCGATGATAATAAAGCATACACAAACAGCAAATTACATACACTAGGAAAATACAGCTCATACATCATGGACACGCATCAACTTAACTCCATTTGAACTATAATCTCTTCAGAAAATAGGATTGGCCGGATTCAGATAGCACAAATTTTTGTCTGCAAAATCTCCAACTCCTTTGTGGTTACCTTAGTGTCTTGTTTCATTTTTTTGACTCCTGCATCTAATACCTGCATGTCCAGTCTCAACTTGTTGATTGTACGTTGAGAATCATGTACACTTTGTCTTGCCACCTCTAGTTGGTGCTTGAGAACATCAGCACATTCCAATTCCAATCGATAATCATTCGGTAACGGCCATGCCGCACTGCTCGCAGATCTTTGTGTTGATGTCACTTCATCCTGAAATGTTTGTGTAAGTACACATGACTAGGGCAAAATTATAGTTACAACAGTGAAGCGAGCAAGACAGACTATTTTGTACTCCCTCTGTCCCAAAATAAGTGTCTCAAGGTTAGTACAACTTTGTACTAGAGTTAGTACAAAGTTAAGAAACTTATTTTGGGACGGAGGGAGTGCATGGCAAAACAGGACTAACAATAATGTTACACGTCATGAATCATAAGCAGGTGAAATTTTAAAAATTATAAAAAAGGTAGTATGTGCAGCCTGCATACAGAGATCTCTCTTAGCTCACCAGAGGAGCATGATGTTGGGGCCCAATCCAAAACACAGACAAGTTACAAATTTAGACAGCACGTTGCATATAAGTAAGCAATTAGTTGGCCATTCTGTAGCTCAATTAAAGTCTTAGGGAGCATAATGAACAGCAAAGGGTTTCATACAAACATACTACAACAAGCAAAACTATGCAATCATTAGCCTAGTATAAATTAGATTGTGAGCCTCATGCAATAATAGTTGGTTAATAGACTTCAAAGCTTCAGGCACACTTCGGCAGAGTAATTAAATGGTAAGTGTCCTGGTTCTAAGACTGACAGTAGAAAGGGGGTAGGTATGGAGAGGCAAGATCTCAGCTATGGTGAAGGTGTACACACGAGATTTACGAGTTCAGGCCCTTCGCGATGGAAGTAACAGCCCTACGTCTCGGTGCCCGGAGGCGGTCGATTGGATTATGTGTGTGATATTAAAGGGGGTGCGAACCCTTGTGCCAGAGGAGGAGGGTGGATTATATAGAGTTCGCTAGGACCTCTCCCGCCCTCCATTACAAGGGACTTAATGTACATAAAGGGGTGGTTTTACTGGTAACGCCAGCCTTAAGTGCTGTTAATGACCTTAAAGACGACGGAGTGAATGCGTGTCCGTTGCACGCTGAGTGACTCCTGATCTTAGGGAGGTCGAGTGGCAGTAGGTAGGGAGACTCCCGAGTGACATGATGTCGAGTAGATCGCACTCGACACCTTCGACCGGGGGTCTCATGGCGTCTCTTGACCTTCTTGCCTTCTTGGGTAGTGACCTTGGGTAGGACGTATAGGTCAAGCCTATGACCCTACCCCAGGTCTGTATCCTCATCAGTAGCCCCCGAATGGATTAAGGTTTGAGTGGAAGTTAGGTTGGAGTTGAACTTATTGTGACTCTTGTGCCTTCGCGAGTGTTGGTACTTCAGCGTCGACTCAGTCGCCTTGATCCATTCAGGGAGCAGTCGACTAAACTTGTGACATCATTTGTCGAGTGTTGTATTGGAATGCAGGATCTTAGGCGTGATTGACTACTGCACATCCCGGATTTCGCGGGATACGAAATTTTGGGGAAGCGCGCGGGACGGGAAGTGCCGAAACAGGCGGAGCGGATAAACAATGATGCCTCAATTTCCACGCCACCTTTTTCACCACGTACGCCGCGCGCGACTGTTGCGGGATTTGACAGGATTGCCTGGTCCCACGCGTCAGTCACTCGAAAGTGGCCCTTTATAAGGTGACGTGACCGAGGCGTCTGGACTGTGCACACCCTTTCCTCCTTCTTCCTCCTCTGCTTCTCTGTCGCGCCCAGTTTTTCCGTTTCGATGCTGCCGCTTCGTCGCCATGGTGAAGGACAAGACGGCAGCGCTAGAGCGCGCAAAGAAGACGAAGGGAGTGGCGAAGGGCAAGAAGCAGCAACGTGGGTCGTCGTCACACGCTGGGCTGCCACCGGGCTGGATCCAGGGCGATTGGATCTGTTCTTTGATTCCGCAGGAGGATCTGGACGAGCTGGCGGAGTCTGGGCTAATCGCCAAGGGAGCGGCAAGGCTGCCGGAGGGGGAGATGAATCCCCAGCCTCGACCGGGTGAGTGCGTTCTGCTCGCCACCCACGTCGATCGCGGTTTTTCGCTTCCTCCGCATCCTTTCTTCCGGGGGTTCTTGAACTTTTTCGGCGCTCAACTCCACCACTTTTCTCCTAACACCATCACGTATCTGGCCGCCTTTGTGTCGATGTGTGAAAATTTCCTGGGGTGTCGACCGCACTAGGGTCTTTTCAAACACATCTTCACCATCCGATCCCAGTCGGTCAAAAAAGTGAAGTCGAGTGACTCAAAGACCCATGTCATCCAGATGTGTGGGGGGTTAGGTATCAAGAAAATGCATAGGAGCTCCTTCCCCGCCATGATACTCCCTGAATCAGTTAGAGGCTGGCAGTCGACCTGGTTCTACTGTCAGGACCAAGCAGCTCTAGGTCAGTCGACAGGCCTCCCTCACTTCACATTCGACCGCGTCCAAACTCCTTCTCCACTCAAAGTGACCGCGGCTGAGAACGTGAAGACGAAGATGCTGGTAGAGAAAGTGGTTCAGCTTATCAATGAGGGTGTTACCAGTCTGGACTTGCTGGAAGTGTTCCTCAGTCGATGCATCCAGCCCCTCCAGGCCCGTGATCATCCCATGTGGCCGTACTCTGGACCCGAAGACACCGCTCGGGTCCATTGAGAGGAAGTGTCATCCGAGACTGTGGCCATGTGGCTAAGGAGTATCACAGGCAACCAGGACAATCCCAGGGGATCCAGGCGAGTTATTCCTTTCAGAGACAACAACCCACCTGACAAGGTATGCCTTTTTGTTCCGGCTGTTGGCGCATAAATCCCGGCTGCATTCAAAGTCGACTGATTCTTGCTTGACTTCTCATCTTGTAGATCCTCACCAAAATGTACTCAATGCCCAACGGTGAGCAAGCCCTAGAGCAAGGCCAGGAGGAGGAGGCCAATGCAGACGAGAGCAGCGAATGGGAGTCTTTAGACGGAGAGGATGACAAGGAGAGCGAGAAGTCGGACGACGAGGAAGAGGTCGACTCGCCGCCGCATTCCGAGCGCCAATACAAGCAACATCACGACCTGGCGGGCGGTCGTGGGAAAAGTGTGGCTCCGAGTACTCATGCTCAGAAGTGCACTCGGACGTCAACTCCGGAACCGACAGAGAAGACCGCCAAGCAGCTCAAAGTTGCCCCTCCTAAGACTCGAAAGACTCTGCCGCGGATCAAGATGGACGTCCCAGTGGCTTCGGGGTGAGTAACACACTTGTGCTTATACATACCGACTGACTTTTTTGTTCTGATCGATTGGGTTGTGCATCTTTCCAGACCCACCTCTGCTGCTACTGACATGGATGTCTACAAGGCTCCAGGAGACGAGTAGGCCACCTCCTGAGCTGGTAAGTTCGTTCAACCAATTTCCATTTAGTCGAGTGGGTGATCAATCGGCTAAAAATTTGATACTTCTCTCCTTATGTAGCTCCGGAAGAGATCGTTGTGCTCCCTGATGACGAAGAAGAAGAAGCGCCTCTACAGGAGAGGAGGAAGAAGAGTGGAGGCTCAAGCCGGAGGAGGCTTGAAATCCAAGTCCCTCAGTCGACACCGGCGCTTGAGGAGGTAGTCGAACATTCCGAAGGGCCGGTTCGGACCAACATCACATTCGCCAACCCGCTGACCACTGATCGTCCATGGGGGTCGACTGCACAGACACCTGCTGCACCGGTGCAAATCCACTCATCCGACCCGGTAACTACTTTGATCACTCTGGAGCCATCCCTTTTTGCTACGTATCAAACTCCAGACGACTCGCCGGGCGCCGCTAGGGAAGCTCTTCGTCAGGTGAACCTTGTCATGGAGCAGGTGAAAGTGATGCATGAAGCTAGTCAGGTACCTTACAATGCCAACACTGCCCTTCAGACTAATGTTTAGGTCAGCAAAATTCTGACTGAACTTTTGAGTGTTGCTTTATATCTGATCGCCCAGTGGGTGTTCCTTGGTTTAGAATGTAGAAAATCTTCAACTCTGCTTGCCTCGAGCTGAGTCTCAGTAAACTGTTTGAATTAGTGGGGGCACGCCGAGTGCACCCACTGGGTGTAGTCCCCGAGACCACGGTCGACTGCTGGCAGTCGACTGAGGTCTAATGATGTATCTTTTTTTGGACTCACGCTGGGCAACCCTTGCTGAGTATTAATCTGATTCAGTGGGGGCACGCTAAGTGCACCCACTGGGTGTAGTCCCCGAGACTACTGTTGAATATTTGATTCGGTAGTAGTCTTAGAGTAATTTTTCTCCATCACTATCTCTTATTTCTGTCGACTGACATGTCTCTCTTGCTGGCTGCAGAGGTCTTGTGATCTTAGAGCTCGGCTCACCGAATTAAAGAAGAAGCATATCAGCGTTGAACTTGACCTTGAGCTCACGAAGAAGAATCTCAAGACTGCTCAAGAAGAAACGGCCATCATGGGAGGTAATCATTCGGCTGCTTTGTTTGCTTTGTAGTCTGCACTCCGCACTAGTTTTTCTTTCAGTCTCTTTGAACCGAGTGGTTTCTCACAAGCAGATGTGCGTAGTGAAAATCGCCAACTTCAGTCTCGTCTGAAGAGTGTTGTTTCTTTGGAGAGGATGAAGGAGGCTTTGGAGAAGAAGGACCTAGACCTTGCCGCTGCTCAGAAGGAAGCACGTGAGAAGACGAAGCTTGTGGACCAAAAGCTGGCTTCAGTCGGCAAATTGGAGGAGGAGAACGCGAAGTTGAAGACCACCATCTCGGAAGCTAATCAGGAAGTTGAGCAGCTTAGGAAGGACAAGGAGAACCTGACCACAAAAGTCGGTGGCCTCAGAGCCAAGACAGACAAGCTGGAGTCTTATCTAGAAGAACTTGCTTCAACACTTGTTCTGAAGCTTGAAGGTACGATTATTCGACTAATCAATTCGTTGCCGACTAAACTTCGTTGTTATGCTGTCGACTCATCGTTTTTCGCAATGGGACAGAACTGTGTCAGGACTTTGAAGCTGAAACTGGGCGGGTCGACACGGGTCTCGACCACATCAATTGTCCTGTGAAAGATGACGTTGCAATCAATCTGATGCGATTGGAGTCGCGCTTAGATGGTTCGGTTGCTTATCTGGCTCGGCTGAAGGCAGCGATGACCCAAGTGGACGCTGAACTTTGGCCTCGGGCGGAGCTTTCTCAGGACCTCGAGTCACTGATGACTCGACTTAATCAGATTCCAGGCCGAGTGCAAGAGTGGAAAATATCTTCTGCTCGTTGTGGTGTCGGCGTTGCCTTATCGTTGGTCCGAGTGCACTGCAAGGAGGCTAAAGAAGACAAGATGGCTGCTCTCAAGGTAGAAAATATTAAGAAGCACTCCTTCCATACCTTCATGGACACCTTCCACGAGGCAGCCACTCGCATCGCCGACAGCATCGACCTCGACAGCTTCTGCAATCCGGCCAGTCCTTCTCCCGCCGAGTGATTGAAAAAACATTATGCTTCACCTTTATTTGCCTCGGAATGCCGAGTGATTTTGTAACCGTTAAAACTCCTTCGGGCCTGATGCCCGAGCACTTTATTCTGCGGTTAAGAATCTTTGGATTTATCATCTCATATATTGCGTTTGTCTTTGAACGAAATTTGTTTTTCTCTCAGATTGTTGTCTGTTTACTTGATGCAACTTCTGGAGAAGAATAACCAGTTCACCCATCGGATAATCCTTGAGCAGCATTGATCAGTTCATCAGCAAGGCACTCAGCAATGGTCTTGACGTTCCTGTCAACCGATTAGACGATCTTTGAGCAGCATTGATCAGCTCATGAGCAAGGCACTCCGCAATGGTCTTGACGTTCCTGTCAACCATTGGAGAAGCCTTTGACAATGCGCACAACCTCGCCCTTCTTCTTGATGGTGTAGCCTTCGGGGTGGCGGGAGGGGCAGAACTTGCAAACTTAGGCGAGTGCTGGACTGCAGCTAAGCCCCCGAGTGGGAGGATTCCTCCTCACTCGGTAGGATTTTTCAAACTTAGGCGAGTACTGGACTACAGCTAAGCCCCCGAGTGGGAGGATTGCTCACCACTTGGTAGGATTTTTCAAACTTAGGCGAGTACTGGACTGCAGCTAAGCCTCCGAGTGGGAGGATTGCTCACCACTTGGTAGGGTTTTTCAAACTTAGGCGAGCACTGGGCTGCAGCTAAGCCCCCGAATGGGAGGATTGCTCCTCACTCGATAGGATTTTTCAAACTTAGTCGAGCACTGGACTGCAGCTAAGCCCCCGAGTGGGAGGTTTGCTCACCACTCGGTAGGATTTTTCAAACTTATGCGAGCACTGGGCTGCAGCTAAGCCCCCGAGTGGGAGGATTTCTCACCACTCGGTAGGATTTTTCAAACTTAGGCGAGCACTGGGCTGCATCTAAGCCCCCGAGTGGGAGCATTGCTCACCACTCGGTAGGATTTTTCAAACTTAGGCGAGTACTGGACTGCAGCTAAGACCCCGAGTGGGAGGATTGCTCCTCACTCGATAGGATTTTTCAAACTTAGGCGAGCACTAGACTGCAGCTAAGCCCCCGAGTGGGAGGATTGCTCACCACTCGGTAGGATTTTTCAAACTTAGGCGAGCACTGGGCTGCAGCTAAGCCCCCGAGTGGAAGGATTGCTCACCACTCGGTAGGATTTTTCAAACTTAGGCGAGTACTGGACTACAGCTAAGCCCCTGAGTGGGAGGATTGCTCACCACTTGGTAGGATTTTTCAAACTTAGGCGAGTACTAGGCTGCAGCTAAGCCCCCGAGTGGGAGGATTGCTCACCACTCGGTAGGATTTTTCAAACTTAGGCGAGCACTGGACTGCAGGTAAGCCTTTGAGTGGGAGGATTGCTCTACAATCTCGTCCTTCTTCTTGACGGCGCAACCCCCGGGGGGGGGCATGGCTGACCCGTACCGTTTGATGGGACCTTTTAAACTTAGGCGAGTACTAGACTGCAGCTAAGCCTCCGAGTGAGAGGTAGGTTCAACACTCGGCAGGATTTTTATATTACTTAGGCGAGTACTGGACTGCAACTAAGCCTCCGAGTGAGAGTCAGACTCACCACTCGGCAGGATTTTTTATTACTTAGGCGAGTACTGGACTGCAGCTAAGCCTCTGAGTGAGAGGCTGGCTCAACACTCTGCATGATTTTTTATTACTTTGGCGAAACGGATTCGCAGCTAAGCCCCCGAGTGAGAGGCAGACTCACCACTCGGCAGTATTTTTTTATTACTTAGGCGAAACGGATTTGCAACTAAGCCTCCGAGTGAGAGGCAGGCTCAACACTCGGCAGGATTTTTAAAACATAAAAAATGAACAACAATCGTTCGGAAGACTATAAAATCATGTCTTTTGATAATCAAACTAAAAGGGTACTTCTTATTACATCTCATCAATTCTAAATACTTAAGAGTAAAAAGGGCGGAGCGAATCCGCATTCCAGGCGCGTGGCTCATCTTTATTATGTTCGACGTTGAAGAGTCGGTATGCTCTGTTGTGGAGCACTTTGGTGACGACGAAAGGGCCTTCCCAAGAAGGAGCGAGCTTGTGAGGTCTTTGCTGGTCCACTCGAAGAACCAGGTCTCCTTCTTGAAATGCCCGACTTCTCACATTTCTAGCATGAAATCGACTCAAGTCTTGCTGATAAATGGTTGGCCGGATCAAAGCCATCTCTCTTTCTTCTTCTAGGAGATAGACTGCATCTTGCCGAGCCTGCTTTGCTTCTTCCTGAGAAGAGTTCGACTCGAGGTGCGTTGTGGAGCAAATCACTAGGGAGCACGACTTCGGCTCCGTAGTCTAAGAAGAATGGAGTCCTTCCAGTCGACCGGTTAGGGGTTGTCCTCAATCCCCAAAGTACTGATGGGAGCTCGTCGACCCAAGCCCCTGCTGCATGTTTCAGGTCACGCATCAATCGGGGTTTTAGTCCTTTGAGAATCAATCCATTTGCCCGCTCGGCCTGCCCATTCGACTGAGGATGAGCGACCGAAGCGTAGTCGACCCTCGTGCCTTGGGAGGAACAAAAAGTTTTGAATTCTTCAGAATCGAAGTTCAAGCCGTTATCCGTGATGATGTTGTGCGGGACGCCATATCTGAATATCAGTTCTCTGATGAAACTCACAGCTGTACTTGCTTCATGGTTTTTAATGGGCTTGGCTTTTTTCCATTTGGTGAACTTGTGGGCTGCTATCAGCACATGAGTAAATCCACTCCTGCCAGTCCTCAGAGGTCCAACCATGTCCATTCCCTAGACGGCAAAAGGCCAGATGAGTGGAATTGTTTTCAGAGCTAACGCAGGTTTATGAGACATGTTGGAGTAAAACTGACAGCCTTCACACCTGTCCACTATTTCCTTAGCCATCTCGTTGGCCTGTGGCCAGTAAAATCCAGCTCGGCATGCTTTGGCCACAATGGTCTGAGAGGACGCGTGGTGACCACATGTTCCCAAGTGAATATCATTGAGGATCACTCGGCCTTCCTCTGGCGTGATGCACTTCTGGCAAACTCCAATTGCACTTTCTCTGAACAACTGCACCTTTATCACAGTAAAGGCCTTAGATCACCGGACGATCTGTTGAGTCTCTTCTTCATCCTCTGGAAGTTCTTTCCTAAGAATGTATGCAATGTACGACACTATCCAGTCGGGAGTAATGACCAAAACCTCCATGACCAAGTCGACCATGGCTGGGATTTCAACTTCGGTCGGATCCGTGGCACTCTTGGGCTATGGCGATTCTTAAGTAAAAGGATCCTCCTGAACTGAAGGTGAATGAATATGTTCCAAGAACACATTGTGGGGAATAGCCTCTCTCTTTGAACCTATCTTCGCCAACTCATCTGCAGCTTGATTTTTTAATCGGGGTACTTGGTGAAGCTCCAACCCTTCAAACTTCTTTTCCAACTTCCTAACAACATTGCAATAGCCAGTCATGGCTGGACTTCTGACATCCCATTCCTTCATCACCTGATTAACCACCAAACCTGAGTCGCCGTATACCATGAGGCGACGGACGCCGAGTGAAATGGCCATATGCAACCCATATAAAAGTGCTTCATATTCCGCCTCATTATTGGAGGAATCAAAATGAATCTGGAGAACATAGTTAAGCTTGTCTCCACGGGGGGGACACCAATACTACCCTAGCACCTGATCCATTTAGCATCTTGCATCCATCAAAGAACATAGTCCAATGTTCCGAGTGAACTTGAGTCAGTAGTTGCTGCTCAATCCACTCGGCAAGAAAATCTGCGATTGCTTGGGACTTGATAGCTTTCTTTGCCTCAAACTTGATGTCCAGTGGAAGGAGTTCAATCGCCCATTTTGCCACTCGACCAGTTGCATCTCTGTTATTCAGAATCTCAGAGAACGGTGCGTCACTGACGACCGTAATAGAGTGATCAGAGAAGTAATGTGCAACCTTCTTCATGGTCATGTATATTCCATAGACAAGCTTCTGATAATGAGGATATCGTTGCTTGGATGGAGTCAAAACTTCAGAGAGATAATAAACTGGGCGCTGAACCTTGTAAGATTTTCCTTCCTCTACCCGCTCGACCTTGAGTACTATGCTGACAACTTGTCCAGTGGCTGCAATATAAAGCAGTAAAGGCTCTTTGCTGATTGGCGCAGCGAGCACCGGCTGGGTGGAAAGCAGGGTTTTGAGTTCTGCAAACGCTGCATCAGCTTCCTCAGTCCACACGAACTTATCGGATTTCTTCATCAGTTGGTAAAGAGGCAATGCCTTTTCACCGAGACGAGAAATGAATCGACTCAAGTCGGCCAAGAAACCAGTCAATTTCTGAACGTCATGCACTCGCACAGGGCGTTTCATTCGGAGGATGGTATCAACTTTTTCTGGATTGGCATCGATCCCTCGTTCGTAAACGAGAAAACCGAGCAACTTTCCTCCAGGAACTCCGAACGTGCATTTTGACGGATTAAGCTTGATATCGTACCTCCTTAGGTTGGCAAAGGTTTCTGCGAGGTCAGTCAATAGGTCGGGACCTTTGCGAGACTTGACCACGATGTCATCCATGTACGCCTCCACATTCCGACTGATTTGAGTGAGCAGGCACTTCTGGATCATCCTCATAAATGTGGCCCCGGCATTTTTGAGACCGAATGGCATGGTGACATAGCAAAAGCACCCGAACGGGGTGATGAAGGCTGTTTTTATTTCATTGGGGCCATACAGTCGGATCTGATGATACCCGGAATATGCATCTAGAAAAGACAAGCGCTCACACCCCGCAGTCGAGTCAACAATCTGATCGATACGGGAGAGAGGGAAGTGATGTTTCGGGTAGGCCCGATTGATATGCTTGAAATCAATGCACATACAAAGTGAATCATCCTTCTTGGGGACCATGACGACATTGGAAAGCCACTCGGAGTGGTAGATCTCTCAGATGAACTCTGCTGCTAGCAGCCGAGCCACTTCTTCGCCAATCGCTTTCCTCTTCTGCATAGCGGACCGCCGAAGGTTCTCTTTGACGGGTCTTGCTTTGGGGTAGACACGCAAACGGTTCTCAGCCAGTCCTCTGGGTACACCTGGCATGTCAGAGGGTTTCCATGCGAAGTTGTCCCAGTTCTCATGGAGGAACTGGATGAGCGCTTCTTCCTATTTGCTGTCGAGTGTTGTTGATATATGAGTCGGCACGGCATTGGGATCGGTTAGATGAATATGAATCGGCTTCGTTTCACCAGACGACTGAAATGCAGAATCGGTGGCTGGCTTCTTGGTTCGGAGCAAATAACTCGGATATGCATTCTTCTGATACTCTTGAAGTTCAATAGCTACTATCTACTCATCGGCAATTTTGGAACCCTTTTGGAAGCATTCCTCCGCCTTTTGCTGATTGCCAGTAATTGTGATCACACCCTTGGGGCCAGGCATCTTCAACTTGAGATATATGTAACACGGCCGAGCCATGAAACGTGCGTATGCAGGCCTCCCTAGAATGGCATGATAAGCACTCTGGGAATCCATGACTTCAAATGTCAACTTTTCTTTACGGTAATGCTTGGCATCACCGAAAACCACATCGAGAACGATCTGGCCGAGTGATTCGGCTTTCTTTCCGGGGATAACACCGTGGAAGCTCATATTGCTCTCACTAAGCTTGGACATCAGGATGCCCATCCCCTTCAAGGTTTCAGCACAAAGGATATTCAGACCGCTACCACCATCTATCAGCACTTTAGTCAGTCGAGTGCCACCTACCACTGGGTCGACCACCAACGCTTGCCTCCCCGGGGTGGCTACACAAGCAGGATGGTCTGACTGGTCGAATGTGATGGTTGTCTGGGACCATTTCAGGTACGTGGTTGTCATCGCCGGAGCAACCATATTCACCTCTCTGTTGATAACCTTCAACCGACTCTTGCTCTCAACATCAGCAAAAATCATGAGAGTGGAATTGACTTTGGGATAACCATCGTCTTCCTCGTCGTCCTCATCTCTGTCCGACTCTTTCTCCTTCTTATTGGGTTGTTTCTCTCGGAACTGTTGGATCAGGAGTCGACATTGTCGAGTGGTATGCTTTGGGTAAATCAGATTACCTTCTTCATCTTTCTTCGTGTGGATGTGACACGGCAAATCCAGCACATCATTTCCTACTTGATCTTTTACCTTCTTAGGGGGCCAGGGCCCCTTAGGTTTTCCCTTAAACTTTCCTTGAGCCACTGCTGCAATCTCACCGGGTGCCGCTGGCTCGGCTTTGCGCTTCTGTTTCCGATTGGAGTTACCCCCACCGGCCTCTTGGCCGACTGGTTTACTCTTCACTATGGAGTCAATCCTCTTCTTCTCCGTTAGCGTACCGGGTGGCTATCTCCATCATCCGGGTCAGAGTCATATCCCTAGTCCGACCGAATTTCAGAACCAACTCCCGGTACTTGACGCCTTCCTTGAAAGCACACACCGCCTGATGCTTTGATACATTCTCAACGGTGTGATGCAAAGTGGTCCACCTCTAAATGAATTCCCTCAAAGTCTCATTCGGCTTCTGCACACAATACTGCAACTCGGGCAACCCTGCTGGCCGCTTGCACGTGCCCCCAAAGGTTCTTACGAACACCCGAGATAGCTCCTCCCAACTGTGTATACTGCCTAGAGTCAACTAAGTCAACCAAGCTCGGGCCGACCCTTCCAACATAAGAGGGAGATGTTTCATTGTGATCTCATTGTTTCCGCCTCCAATTTGCACAGCCACTCGGTAATCTTCAAGCCAAGTTTTAGGCTTGGATTCTCCAGTGAACTTACTGACTCCCGTTGCCAACCTGAAGTTGGGAGGAATCACTGCTGCCCTGATGGATCTGCTGAAACACTCTGGGCCTGAAACATGCAATCTGTTGCCACTCGGGCGATCTCTGCCAGGGTCTTCTCTATGTGCTCTGTTCCGGTCGACCAGGCCTTGGACGAGAATGGATCTCGCATCGAAGCCCGGCTCTCTTGGGTCGACTAGAGCTCTGCGCTTGTCCCTGTGACGGCGTCGTCCTCGTTCTGCCGTGGCACGTATGACGCACTCCTCGGAGGAGGTGTAGGCACTCGACGATGATTGTCGCGGTCAAACTGACGATCATACTGCCCACAGTCTTCACGTCGCAAGGGCGACCTTGGGCTATGGGTTGACTGGACTGTATCCGCTACCACGGATCTGGTGTGGATCCTGTTCCGCGACTGAGACGCTGTAGAATTCTGCTCTCCTGCTGTTCGGAGCAAGGCCCTGATCTGCTCCAACCCTCGGCCAGCCTCGGACTGGGAAGGTTGGATCGACTCTGCAATTCGGACCGCAGCTGTGAGGTTCTGAATCAGAGTATGGTATACCTTAGGTGGAGGCGGGAAAAGTTGCCGTCGACTGGACTCAGGGACCCGCTCCCGAGACCGCTCATCGAGAGCGCGCTGCAGGTTCTTCGGTCGAGTGCGCTCAGCCAAATTAGCCAAGCGCGCCTCCTCCAAGGCCCAAGCCTCGGGAGTTTCTCCAACGATGGGCGTGTGGAGTGCATCCATGTTGCAGCGACGAAGTTCGTCTCTCTGCTGCGAAGAGAGAGGTTAGGGACAATACTCCTCATGGACCCGTGACGGATCACCGCTAGCATCTTCGCCATCCTCGCGGCGAAAGCTAGGTGGGCCACGCGGACCATCGACCATTAGGACTTCAGCCGTAGGATCGTGATACATCTCCAACGTATCGACTTTTCCAAACACTTTTGCCCTTGTTTTGGACTGTAACTTGCATGATTTGAATGAAACTAACCCAGACTGACGCTGTTTTCAGCAGAACTGCCATGATGTTGTTTTATCTGTAGAAAAGAAAAGTTCTCAGAATGCCCTGGAAATCCACGGAGGTACTTTTTGGAATTAATAAGAATTTCTGGCGAAAGAATCAACACCAGGGGCCCACAGGCTGTCCACGAGACAGGGGGCGCCCCCTTAGGCCGCGCCCTCCTATCTCGTGGGCCCCCTGGACCTCCACCGACCTCAACTCCAACTCCATATATTCACGTTCGGGGAGAAAAAAATCAGAGAGAAAGTTTCATCGCGTTTTACGACACAGAGCCGCTGCCAAGCCCTAACCACTCTCGGGAGGGTTGATCTGGAGTCCGTTCGATGCTCCGGAGAGGGGGATTCGTTGCCGTCGTCATCAACAACCATCCTCCATCACCTATTTCATGATGCTCACCGTCGTGCGTGAGTAATTGCATCGTAGGCTTGGACGGTGATGGGTTGGATGAGATTTACCATGTAATCAAGTTAGTTTTGTTAGGGTTTGATCCCTAGTATCCACTATGTTCTGAGATTGATATTGCTATGACTTTGCTATGCTCAATGCTTGTCACTAGGGCCCGAGTGCCATGATTTTTGATCTGAACGTATTATGTTATCATGAATGTATGTGTGTTCTTGATCCTATCTTGCAAGTGTATAGTCACCTATTATGTGTTATGATCCGACAACCCCGAAGTGACAATAATCAGGATACTTCTCGGTGATGACCGTAGTTTGAGGAGTTCATGTATTCACTATGTGCTAATGCTTTGTTCCGGTTCTCTATTAAAAGGAGACCTTAATATCCCTTAGTTTCCGCTAGGACCCCGCTTCCACGGGAGGGTAGGACAAAAGATGTCATGCATGTTCTTTTCCATAAGCACGTATGACTATTTACGGAATACATGCCTACATTACATTGATGAATTGGAGCTAGTTCTATATCACCCTATGTTATAACTATTGCATGAGGAATCGCATCCGGCATAATTACCCATCACTAATCCATTGCCTACGAGCTTTTCATATATTGTTCTTCGCTTATTTACTTTTCCTGTTGCTACTGTTACAACTACTACAAAACCCCAAAAACATTTATCTTTACTTTTGCTACCGTTACATTTATTATCATACTACTTTGCTATTAAATACTTTGCTGCAGATACTAATTTATCCAGGTGTGGTTGAATTTACAACTCAACTGCTAATACTCAAGAATATTCTTTGGCTCCCCTTGTGTCGAATCAATAAATTTGGGTTGAATACTTTACCCTCAAAAGCTGTTGCGATCCCCTACACTTGTGGGTTATCAAGACTAATTTCTGGCGCCGTTGCCGGGGAGCATAACTCTATTCTCTGAGTCACTTGGGATTTATATCTGTTGATCACTATGAAGAACTTGAAAGATGATCGAACTACTATTTTGCCCTCAACTACGAGGGGAGGTAAGGAACTGCCGTCTAGCTCTGCACTAGATTCTCCTTCCGTTATTAGTAGGCTTGCGAGACCTAAACCTGCTACTGCTATGAATTCTGATATGTCGCATGTTATTGATGATGGCACTTCTGCTATGCATGATGAAACTACTTCTGTGCTTGATACTACTTTGCCATTAGGTGAATTTCTTGATGAACAACTTGCTAGAGTTAGGGGGAATGAAATTACTGAAGAACCTATTATTGATGATAGTGATGATGAAGGTTCTCCCAATGATTATGTATTGCCTGTTGTTCCTAAGGGTTATGTTATGAATGAGGAAGCTGCTAGGGAAATCTTTGCTTGCAATGATAGATATGATCTTAAGAAATTATTAGCTAAATGGAAGCAGCAGTCTCTTAATGCTAGAATGAAACCTGACCCTACTTTTGCTACTTCACCTATCTGTGTTACTGATAAGGATTATGAATTCTCTGTTGATCCTGAAATTATTACTTTAGTTGAATCTAATCCTTTTTATGGCCTTGAATCTGAAACTGTTGTGGCACATCTTACCAAGTTGAATGATATAGCTACCCTGTTTACTAATGATGAGAAGTCTCGCTATTTTTATATCCTTAAGATATTTCCATTCTCATTAAAGGTGATGCTAAGACTTGGTATAATTCTCTTGCTCCTGGTTGTGTGTGTAGTCCCCAGGATATGATTTATTACTTCTCTGCTAAATATTTCCCTGCTCATAAGAAACAAGCTGCCTTGCGAGAAATATACAATTTTGTGCAAATCAAAGAAGAGAGTCTCCCACAAGCTTGGGCGAGGTTCTCCGGTTACTTAATGCTTTGCCTGATCATCCTCTTAAGAAAAATGAAATACTTGATATCTTTTATAATGGACTAACTGATGCTTCCAAGGACTACTTGGATAGTTGTGCTGGTTGTGTTTTCAGGGAAAGAATAGTCGACGAAGCTGAAATATTATTGAATAATATGTTGACTAATGAAAATAATTGGACTCTTCCTGAGCCAATTCCTGAAGCAATTCATGAACCAATTGAGCCAACTCCTGAACCTATTCCTAAACCCACTCCAAAGAAGAGAGGTGTTTTATTTCTCAGTCTTGGAGATATGCAAGAGGCAAATAAATCAATGAAAGAAAAAGGTATTAAAGCTGAAGATGTTAAGAATTTACCTCCTATTGAAGAAATACATGGTCTTAATATACGGCCTGAATAACCACATTGTCTTGATAACCCGACACAGGTAGTAAAGGTAAATTCTCTCTATAGATATGATAAAGTGGAAATTCCCTCTACTAAATTTCATAGCCCATGCTTAGATGAATTTGATGACTTTATGGCTAGACAAGAAAGTTTTAATGCTTATATTGGTAGAGAGTTAAAGAACAATGTTTTTGAGATAGGACGTGTTAGTGATAATCTGGCTAGAGTTAAAGATGAACTTCACCTCGTTAGCAAATATGCTTCTATGGTTGCTACTCAAGCTGAGCAAGTACTTAAAGCTCAAAATGATTTGCTTGATGATTTAAATAATAAAAATGACTTTGCTGTTAGAGTGGCTACTAGAACTGGTAGAATGACTCAGGAACCTTTGTATCTTGAAGGCCACTCTAAGAGAATCGAGCTAGATTCTCAGAGAAATAATTTAGAGGCACCTAGTTCTTCTAAAAAGAAGAAGAAGAAAAATGATAGGACTTTGCATGCTTCTAGTGAACCTACTATAGACACACCTGAGAATCCCAATGATATTTCCATTTGTGATGCTGAAACTGAATCAGGTGATGAACATGAACCTAGTGATAATGTTCATGTTGATGCTCAACCTAGCAAAAACAATGAAGTAGAGACTGAACCTGCTGTTGATCTTGATAACCCACAATCAAAGAATCAACGTTATGATAAGATAGATTTTGTTGCTAGGAAGCACGGTAAAGAAAGAGAACCATGGGTTCAGAAACCCATGCCCTTTCCTCCTAAACCATCCAAGTCAAAGGATGATGAGGATTTTGAGCGCTTTTCTGAAATGATTAGACCTATTTTCTTACGTATGCGCTTAACTAATATGCTTAAAGTAAATCCTTATGCTAAGTATATGAAGGATATCATTACAAATAAAAGAAAGATACCGAAAGCTGAAATTTCCACCATGCTTGCTAATTACACTTTTAAGGGTGGAATACCAAAGAAACTTGGAGATCCGGGTGTACCAACTATACCATGCTCTATTAAAAGAAATTATGTTAGAACTGCTTTATGTGATCTTGGAGCCAGTGTTAGTGTTATGCCTCTCTCTTTATATCATAGACTTGAATTGAATAAGTTGACACCTACTGAAATATCTTTGCAAATGGTTGATAAATCAACTACTATACCTGTCGGTATTTGTGAGGATGTGCCTGTTGTGGTTGCAAATGTCACTATCTTAACGGACTTTGTTATTCTTGATATTCCCGAGGACGATAGTATGTCTATTTTCCTTGGTAGACCTTTTCTTAATACTGCAGGGGCTGTTATTGATTGCAACAAAGGCAATGTCACTTTTCATGTTAATGGTAATGAGCACACGGTACACTTTCCGAGGAAACAATCTCAAGTTCATAGCATCAATTCTATTGGACAAGTTCCAACTATTATTATTGGAGGTTTTGAATTTCCTCTTCCTACTGTCAAGAAAAAGTATGATATTATTATTGTTGGGGATTGTCATATCCCCGTTGAGGTAACTTAGTGTTATTCGAAATTTCTCCGTTTTCGTGTTATTCGGAATGAGTTTGTTAACAAGACTTGATCAACCTTGTTAGTGGATTCATTTTGATGATCATGAGAGGGATGAAACTAGAAGGCACAACCTTCTGTACCCTCTTTTTACTTTCTGTTATTTAGAATAAATAAAGCAAAAATAGTATTATCTGTCTGTTTTCTGAATTATCTGTGCATTAAAAAATAGTCCAAAAATAAAAGTGCTCCAAATGCCCTGCAAATTTAGTATGATTTTTTCTGGAATATTTGAGGATTTTAGGCACTGAAAACACTGCAGGAGGGGCAAGCACCAGGCCACATGAGTGGATGGCACCCCCCTATAGGGCATGCCCCCTGTCTCGTGGGCCCCTGGTGGCCCCCCTCCACTTATGCCAGCACCCACACACTTCATCTTCTACCCAAAAAAAATCCCGATCCAGCTCAAGCACGAGTTCTAGCTCGTTTTGCTGCGATTTTCGATCTCCTTGCTCAAAGCTCCATTCACAAAACTGCTTTGGGAGATTGTTGCTTGGTATGTGACTCCTCCATTGGTCCAATTAGTTTTTGTTCTAGTGCTTTATTCATTGCAAATTTTTGCTGCATAGGTGACCATGTTCTTGAGCTTGCATGTTAAATTTTTTAGGTCCCAAGCAATTCTAATGCATGATATAGGCTCTAGGCACTTGTAGGAGTAGTTGCTATCAATCTTGTTTAGTTTTATTCACTTTTATTTTGAAATTACAAAAATTTTAGAAATTTTCAGAAAAAGAATTATGCTTAGAAGAATGTACCAAGGTGGTTCCTCGGCAAAGAAAGGGCCAAGGATTGCTATACGTGAGCAAGATGTTGAATTGCCGAGGGACGCAAATGTACGAGCTTGTGAGTGGCCATCCGATGATTTTATGGTCGAAGAAGGCTTCAAGGAGGAATTTGATGCGTATGTGCGTAATGCTGAGCTGGAGGACTTCTTACAAGATAAGTGTCCTCAATACTATCAATTGACTGATTCCTTTGTGCGGAGGTTCCAATATACCTGTGCGCGTAATTCTCCTAGTGTCATGTTTGATATTTATGATACATCTTATACCATGGATTTAGAGGATTTCACTACTACTTGCAAACTCCCGCAGTGGGGTAATATTAATGATCCTCGCAAATCTGAATTTATGGATTTTCTTGCTAGTATTACTATGGGAGAATATAGGGACATAGCACAAGCTACCATAGGGAGCATTCATTTTCCTGCTATACATTATTTTGCTCTCTTTATTGGTAGATGCATTAACGGTAAGGACGAAGCATGTCACATGTGTGTCCCTGACCTTTGTGTCCTCAAGAGTGTTGTGTCAGGTTATAAAGGTTATAACTTGGGGGCAATAGTTGCCCATAGGTTGAAGAATAATAGTAGAAGGGGGGATTTATTTGGAGGAATTTATGCAACCCGTGTGGCTAATTTTCTTAATATAGCCCCACGAGAGGGAGATATGATTTTACCTCCTATTTATTTGGATAAAGAAGCTATGTTCGATCATCATTTTTTTGAGAGGAATGAACAATTCCTCCATTATCGACTAATCTATGACAGACGCAACGTCATCCTTGTTACTCTTGCTGCTCCCTACCTTTTTGATTATCAGGCAAAAGGAAGATATGTTGTCACCAGGGAAGAAGCAGCTGAATAAGAGAGGGGAATGGAGGCAGCTCGCCAACACGCTGCTGCTCATGAGGCTGTTGCCTCTGCATCTCAGTACAACCCCAGTTTCACTTATGGATATCAGCCAGGCGGTCCTTGGTACTAGACCAACTTAGGCCAAAAGCCTAAGCTTGGGGGAGTACGTATTTCTCACCGACTTTAAATTCAGGTTCACACACTAGTCGTCGGTGCTCATACTCTTTCATTGTATTATCCATGCTAGTTTAAATTTCTTTTTCTAGTTTTCTTCTTGTGTGTCTGATAATTAAGAAAACCCAAAAAATTAGTTAGTTTAAATTCTATGCTTGTAGTAGAAATTAAAATGAAAACCCAAAAATATTTCTAGTTCTTCTTCTTACTTGTTGGGAGCTCTCCCGTGTAAGTAGTTTTATTTTGTTTTCTTTCTTTTGGGGGTCGAGAAGACTATATTAAAAATGCTTAGTGGCTCTTATATGCATGATTGTTTATTTAACTTAGAGCCCATATTACCCTGTCTTATCTCTTGAGTTGAATGCTTGCAGATTCCAGCTTAGTCCAATGCACGTGCACTCTTATTATTATACACATCGTTCGGTCGTGCAAGTGAAAGGCAATAATGACGATATATGATGGACTTATTGGGATGAGAAAAGCTGGTATGAACTCGACCTCTCTTGTTTTTGTAAATATGATGAGTTCATCGTTCCTGAGTCAGCTATTATGAAGTAAACATATTCGCAATGACATTTAGAGATTATAGTTGCTTGTGCCATGCTTGATTAGCTATGAGTTATAATGGTTTACCTTGCGTGCTAACATGCTATTAGAATGATTATGATGTGGTATGATGGGATGGTATCCTCCTTTAAATGAATTGAGTGACTCGACTTGGCACATGTTCACGCATGTAGTTGAATCAAATCAACATAGCCTTCATGATATTTATGTTCATGGTGGATTATATCCTACTCATGCTTGTATTCGGTGTGAATTAATTTTAATGCACGTTTATGACTGTTGTCGCTCTCTCAGTTGGTCGCTTCCCAGTCTTTTGCTAGCCTTCACTTGTACTAAGCGGGAATACTGCTTGTGCATCCAAACTCATTAAACCCCAAAGTTGTTCTATATGAGTCCACTATACCTTCCTATATGCGATATTTACCTGCCGTTCCAAGTAAATTTGTATGTGCCAAACTCCAAACCTTCAAATGAAATTCTGTTTTGTATGCTCGAGCAGCTCATGTTACAACTAGGGCTGCCTATATCTTCCATGCTAGGTGGGTTATTCTCAAGAGGAGTGGACTCCGCTCCTCATTCACGAGAAAGGGCCGGTAACCGGGATGCCCAGTCCCATGATCCAAAAAGATCAAAGCAAATCAAAATAATTAAACAAAACTCCCCCAGGACTGTTGTTAGTTGGAGTCACTCGTTGTTTCGAGCAAGCCATGGATTGATGCTTGTTGGTGGTTGGGGGAGTATAAACCTTTACCATTCTGTTTGGGAACTGCCTATAATGCATGTAGTATGGAAGATACAGCCATCTCATAGTTGTTGCGTTGACAGTGAAAGTATGACGCTCAAAATGTTATTCAATCTCTATTTTAAAATCGAGCTCTGGCATCTCTAGAAATCCCTGCTTCCCTCTGCAAAGGGCCTATCTATTTACTTTTATGTTGAGTCATCACCCTTCTTATTAAAAAGCACCTGTTGGAGAGCACACTGTCATTTGCATTCATTATTATTGGTTTATATTGGGTATGACTTGACTGGATCTCTTTTACCATGAATTACAATGTTTAGTCAGTCCTTGATCTTTAAAGGTGCTCTGCATTTATGTTTTTCGGTCTCAGAAAGGGCTAGCGAGATACCATTTTGTTATATTATGTTATAATTAATTTTTTTTGAGAAAATGTTGTCATCCGAATTTTATTATTATGGCTCGCTAGCTGATTATGTTATTGATATGAGTAATTTTGAGAGCTAAGTGTTATTGTGAGTATGGTTAGTTCATAATATTTGCTGAAACTTGAATGCTGGCTTTTCAGGTTCACAACAAGAAGAGCAAACAGAGTTTGTAAAAGTTTTTCTTTATCACTTTCAGTTTATCAACTGAATTGCTTGAGGACAAGCAAAGGTTTAAGCTTGGGGGAGTTGATACGTCTCCAACGTATCTACTTTTCCAAACACTTTTGCCCTTGTTTTGGACTCGATCTTGCATGATTTGAACGAAACTAACCCGGACTGACACTGTTTTCAGCAGAACTGCCATGATGTTGTTTTATGTGTAGAAAATAAAAGTTCTCGGAATGCCCTGAAAATCCATGGAGGCACTTTTTGGAATTAATAAGAATTTTTGGCGAAAGAATCAACACCAGGGGGCCCACAGGTTGTCCATGAGACAGGGGGGCGCCACCCTAGGGCACGCCCTCCTATCTCGTGGGCCCCCTGGACCTCCACCGACCTCAACTCCAACTCCATATATTCATGTTCGGGGAGAAAAAAATAAGACAGAAAGTTTCATCACGTTTTACGACACGGAGCCCCCGCCAAGCCCTAGTCTCTCTCGGGAGGGCTGATCTGGAGTCCGTTCAGGGCTCCGGAGAGGGGGATTCGTCGCTGTTGGCATCATCAACCATCCTCCATCACCAATTTCATGATGCTCACCGCCGCGCGTGAGTAATTCCATCGTAGGCTTGCTGGACGATGATGGTTTGGATGAGATTTACCATGTAATCAAGTTAGTTTTTTGTGTGTTTGATCCCTAGTACCCACTATGTTCTGAGATTGATGTTGCTATGACTTTGCTATGCTTAATGCTTGTCACTAGGGCCCGAGTGCCATGATTTCAGATCTGAACCTATTATGTTTTCATGAATATATGTGTGTTATTGATCCTATCTTGCAAGTCTATAGTCACCTATTATGTGTTATGATCCGACAACCCCGAAGTGACAATAATCGGGATACTTCTCGGTGATGACCGTAGTTTGAGGAGTTCATGTATTCACTATGTGCTAATGCTTTGTTCCGGCTCTCTATTAAAAGGAGACCTTAATATCCCTTAGTTTCCGCTTGGAGCCCGCTTCCACGGGAGGGTAGGACAAAGATGTCATGCAAGTTCTTTTCCATAAGCACGTATGACTATTTACGGAATACATGTCTACATTACATTGATGAATTGGAGCTAGTTCTATATCACCCTATGTTATAACTATTGCATGAGGAATCGCATCCGGCATAATTACCCATCACTAATCCATTGCCTACGAGATTTTCATATATTGTTCTACGCTTATTTACTTTTCCATTGCTACTGTTACAACTACAACAAAAACCCAAAAACATTTATCTTTACTTTTGCTACCGTTACGTTTATTATCATACTACTTTCCTATTAAATACTTTGCTGCAGATACTAAGTTATCCAGGTGTGGTTGAATTGACAACTCAACTGCTAATACTCAAGAATATTCTTTGGCTCCCCTTGTGTCGAATCAATAAATTTGGGTGGAATACTTTACCCTTGAAAGCTGTTGCGATCCCCTACACTTGTGGGTTATCAGATCGCTGCTATCGCACTCGGATGCAGTCTCCGCGGAGCCAGATGACAGATCGAACAAGCCGTGGAGAGTTTAGCGGAGCTCGATTGCCGTGACTTGATGGGTGCCGCTGAAGCCGCGATCAACCGGATCGCTTGCTGTGGCGGACAACGGGGAGGGAAGATATCATCGGAGCCGACTGATACTGGGTCGACGACTGCCGAAGAAGGACGCCGCGACTACACACGCGGAAGTGCGTCGCTCCTCGGACGGGGAGCGCCTCAGCGTCGAGTGGAGCTTCCTGAAGCCACGTCGAGACGGATCTCGTGGCCCTCAGCCAACTCGCCGCCGGAACCCATGATGATGATCGGAAATCTTGCAACTTCACCAATAAGTCGCTCAGACACCTAACCCATGGTGGGCGCCAACTGTCATGGGTCTAAGACTGGCAGTAGAAAGGGGGGTAGGTATGGAGAGGTAAGATCTTAGCTATGGTGAAGGTGTACACACGAGATTTACGAGTTCAGGCCCTTCGCGATGGAAGTAACAGCCCTTCGTCTCGGTGCCCGGAGGCGGTCGATTGGATTATGTGTGCGATATTACAGGGGGTGCGAACCCTTGTGCCAGAGGAGGAGGGTGGCTTATATAGAGTTCGCGAGGACCTCTCCCACCCTCCGTTACAAGGGACTTAATGTACATAAAGGGGTGGCGTTACTGGTAACGCCAGCCTTAAGCGTTGTTAATGACCTTAAAGACTATGGAGTGAATGCGTGTCCGTTGCATGCTGAGTGACTCCTGGTCTTCGGGAGGTCGAGTGATTCTCTTGTTGGTCGACTGACAGTAGGTAGGGAGACTCCCGAGTGACATGATGTCGAGTGGATCGCAGTCGACACCTTCGACCGGGGGTCTCATGGCATCTCTTGACCTTCTTGCCTTCTTGGGTAGTGACCTTGGGATGGACGTATAGGTCAGGCCTATGACCCTACCCCAGGTCTGTATCCTCATCAGTAAGGCCTTTAATTATGTCAACTAATAGTTATACAAGTACCCAACATCAGGCATCATTCTTTGGGCATCTCTGTAGCGACCAGACCTGAAACAGTCTGATCTCTATGCATAAGTGTCATCCCTGGATCGGTAATGCTGACACACACAATACTTGAGGATTTATAACAGAGTAGCAATCACACACTTATTACATCGAATGTCTCAGAAGAGAACTTATTACAATAATATGGCTTAAGGCCATCTAAAATCGATAACAGCGGAAGGCTTGGAAGATAAAGTCAGTCCATCAACTCCAACGGCATCACTGAGTGAAAGACAATGACCTATGGCACCTTAATCGTCATCTAAGAAGTTTGCAACATGAACGTTGCAGCCCAAAACGGGTCAGCACATGGAATATGCTGGCAATGTAACACACAGAGTAATGAACAGAATAAATGCTATCACCAGATGCAAATATGGCTGGTGGAAAGCACTATGGTTACAGTTTTGAGCCAATTTTCCCCTACAACAAAGGAATAAATTTTATTTAACTATCATGATGGTTGTTAAACATTGAGAAGGTTCCTCCAACTCAATCCCAATTAAGCATCATCATTAAACCCAATCAAATTATATTAAGAGTGATGAGATCAACATGATAATCCAAGGACTAGATACTCAAAACGTCCTTAACCGGGGACACAGCTAACCATGATTAGTTTATACACTCCGTAGAGGTTTGTGCACTTTCCCCACAAGACTCGAATACATCCATGGTCAGAGATTCGAGACACAGTCTTTCTGAAGCATTAACTCTCTACTCTGGATAGATAGTACCACCTACAACCCACTACATCTTCTAGTCTACCTCTTCAAGAGCTTCACGCAACTTACTCAACTATGCCAGAGCCCATAATGGCTTGTGGCTGCACACAGAAGTTTCTAGAACAATCTTATGATCCCTTTGAGGCTGGGTGGCGGACCGTAGGATGATCACATGGGTACTCGGGATATCCTAGGACAACATTGGATTCTCCAGGTGCCCTGACAACCACTGGGTACTCCAGGGTGCCTCAAGCAATCCACTCAGAAGTGTATTAAGTAGCCACCTTAAGTAAATTGAACCATTAATTACAATTATCACATCTTTCATGGATACACTCACCCAAACCACGTCTACGAGCATAGCATAGCAATATAAGCATCACGTAGAAGTAACTCCCAAAGGTTTGATAATAAACAGGGCAATAGGTACTACCTCATCATCTACTTCCCAAAACCCACATGTTAATCAGATCCTAACCATGCAATTGTTTGAGGATTGATCTAATGCAATAAAACTTTGTAGTAAAGAGGTATGATCAAAGTGTTACTTGCCTTGCAGAGAATCCGTGAAACCTAGAGACTCGTAGTAGCACGCTTCGCACTCTGGGTACTCTATCGTAAACAAATAAGCATACAATAAGCACTCAACTAGAAGCACGGGTAAAACTGAAGTAAGAGAAACTAACCCGAAAGTTCAACTTCAGAACTCCGGTTTGCAAAAAGAATAAAATCAAATGAAGCAACGAAACTCAAACTGCGAAAGAAACAAGATCCGTTCACTAATCTGGACTTAAGTCAAATTTTATAGTACCAAAATCTTGTTCAAGTTTATTAAACAGAAAGAGTGCTTCGAGACGAAGATCTAGGCGCTTGAATCGATTGATTCTGATAAACATGCGAAAAGATAAACTAAAACGAAAATCAGGGCAGAAATCACGATCGAAAATAATTGCGGAAAAAACCCTGGAAAAAGAAAAACTGACGAACAGGCCAACGAACGAACGTTCGCTGTCTGCGGATAACGGGTGACCTACGTTCGTCAAAACGAACGTACGAACGGGCGTTCACTAAATAACTAAACCAGGGAAAAAATAAAAACAGATCTAAAAATAAAATAACCTAGGGTTTTCTAAAAAAACCGAACGGTTTTTCGATGAAAACCGGTGGCGGCGGCTACCTCGGCAGGCGGGACGGCGACGGCTCCTGCGATCGTCAGCGGTGGCGATGGGCGGTGGGGTGGCGACGGGCGGCGGTAGGGTCGGCGGGCGGCGGCGGCTCCGAGGGACGGCGGCGTCGCGGCAGGAGGCGGCGGCGTCGGCGGCTGGCGGCAGCGCGGCAAGCGGCGGCTGGCGGCGGCGGTGGATCGGGCAGGGCAGGGCTAGGGTTTGGGGGCGGCTCGGGCCTCCGCTTATAAGGCCGGCCGGGCTAGGAGTCCTAGCCGGACACGGCCCGGTAGGTCGGTGGGATTTTTTTTATAATATTGCAACACGCAGAAAAATGAAGAAAAGAAATACTAAACGCAATCCAAAAATCCTAAAATAAATTTTCCCGGTCCTCTAAAAATATAGCGGACAAAGTGAACATTTATTTGGGCCTCTAATGCAATTTTGAAAAACGCATTTTTTTCCTAATTCAAATAAAATAGCGATAAACTCCGAATAAAAATCTTATTTTATTTGAATATTTAACCTCCAATATTTCTTTATTTTGGGGAAGTCATTTTATGCCCTCTCTTTTATTTTCATAATGGAAATATTAGGAGAGAAAAATAACTAAAACCAAATGATCCTCTTTTCAAAATTTTAGAAAACTCAAATATGAAAATAACGAAATCCGCAACTCTCTCCGTGGGTCCTTGAGTTGCGTAGAATTTCTAGGATCAATCCAAAATGCAATAAAATATGTTATGCAATGATGATCTAATGTATAACATTCCAAATTGAAAATTTGGGATGTTACAATCTCATTAACTGAGGACAAATAAAGCAATTGAAAAGAGCAAATTATCAATGCCTCAAACAAACAAGGAATTGAACTGTTGAGTTGGATACAGTGACTTACCTTAACAGGTTGAAGAGGCTCAGCGCAGCTCCTATTTCTCTTGCAAGGCTCCTTCCTAACATCTTGTACTTGGAAATCCTCAATCTTATCTTCATTGCACCCCCTCTGCAAGGTGACACAAACAAGTTACTCGTCTCCTTGGAAGATAAATATGCATACTTTCCAGTCTGTGAACACAAAAGGATGAGATTATAACAAAACAACACCACATAATGAAACACGCCGCATCTTTTGCACTTGCACACAATGAAATGAGCATTTACTATTTCTACACTATGTAAAAACTAGGCATACCTTTGAACTGGATGTCCAGGTACTCTTGGAGAGCGTACTTTAGTGTACAGCCAAACCTTTATGTCACCAATGAGTTAGACAAGGCCCCACTATAGCAGCACTTAGTCTTTAAATCATTGACAAGCTCTGTTAGAGTTCTACGTCAAGAACAACAAGTAATCAAAGCAAACAGTCCTAGTATGGCTGGCTGATGCAAACAAGCAATTGAACAGATGTGTGAGAAAATCTTACATATCAAGAAAAGAAGAAAAGAAGGAGGCTTAAAGACCATCACTTGACTGACCAGATTTAAGGGGCATTTAAACATCATGTGCAACGTATGAGCTACCATAAACATTGCATATTCTAGATTCTACAATGGAATGCACATGTATTAGGTTATGCCATGTATGATGATGCCTAAATGTACACTATAGCAGGTAGGAGTGATTCATCATTGCACGCACAATTGAATTGCAGGTTAAGGGCCAATTCGATTCCGCCTTTTCAGGGGTTATTGTCAAAATAAGCCATAAAAGACGTAAAGAAGTCATTTTTGAGTTATGGGCTTGGGCTTAACTAATTTTGCTTTGGAGGGGGGTGTTTCGGGTAGAACCTCACTAAAAATTGAAGGGAAGGGGATAGTGAAATGACTCTATTGTCTGCCTATATTACACTCAAAATGCAACTGCTGACGCCCGTGTCACACCTGACACTCAAGTAAAAACAAACAGGCAAGCGTTCATTGCCCTCCCACTTGCATCTCCTCTCCCCTTTCCCTCTACCTCGATCCCCTACCTGCAGCACTAGGGTTCTCTAGCGAGCCGTCGCCACTGGTCCCATCTGGCCTACTCCTCGATGATGCTCTATCCAGCTAGGCTACATGGCCGATGGGTAGGGGTGAAAGTGCAACTATCCCTAGGTGGTTTTGGTAATTCCTAACAACATATAGCTCATTGAGCTAACGTTATTCCAAGATAAATATTTCAGGAAAAGCTCAATGAATGGCATGGCATGGATGAGAAAAGTGGACCCCTCAAAATGCTAAGGACAAAAGGATTGGCTTAAGCTCAAAGCTCAAGACTCTACATTTTATATTTTGGTGATCCAAGATCGCATTGAGTCTATAGGAATAGCCAATACTATCAAGGAGGGATGAGGTGTTGCTTAATGAGGTTCTTGCTTCATAGTGCTTAGTGATATGCTCCAAAACCCTCAACTACTTTCCCACATCCACATATGACCTAAACCAAAAGTCAAACTCGGCCCCACCGATTCTTTCTATCCGGCGCCACCGAGTTCAGATGTCATAGCCACTGCCACAAACCCTAGGAAAATCGGTCTCACTGATAGGGACCTCGGTCTCACCGAGATGGGATTGTAATCTCTCTGTTCCCCTTCGTAACGTTTCGGTACCACCGAGATGAGCGATCGGTCCCACCGAGATTGCAATGTAAACTCCCTATTTCCTTTTCGTAACATTTTGGTCCCACCGAAATGAGCGAACCAGTCCCACCGAGTTTACCTGACCAACTCTCTAGTTAGCTTATTACCAAAATCGGTCCCACCGAGTTTGTGTAATTGGTCTCACCGGGATTATGTTAGGCCCTAACCCTAATCATATCGGTCCTACCGAGTTGCATGTCGGTCCCACCGAAAATCCTAACGGTCACAAGATTTGTTGAATCAGTCTAACCGAGTTTACCAATTCGGTCCCACCGAGTTTGGGAAGTTGTGTGTAACGGTTAGATTTTGTGTGGAGGCTATATATACCCCTCCACCTCCTCTTCATTCGTGGAGAGAGAGCTATCAGAACGAACCTACACTTCCAACTTGTTTTTTCTGAGAGAGAACCACCTACACTTGTGTTGAGGCCAAGATATTCCATTCCTACCATATGAATCTTTATCTCTATCCTTCCCCAAGTTGCTTTCCACTAAAATCTTCTTTCCACCAAATCCAAATCCTGTGAGAGAGAGTTGAGTGTTGTGGAGACTATCATTTGAAGCACAAGAGCAAGGAGTTCATCATCAACACACCATTTGTTACTTCTTGGAGAGGGGTGTCTCTTAGATTGGCTAGGTGTCACTTGGGAGCCTCCGACAAGGTTGTGGAGTTGAACCAAGGAGTTTGTAAGGGCAAGGAGATCGCCTACTTCGTGAAGATCTACCGCTAGTGAGGCAAGTCCTTCGTCGGCGACGGCCATGGTGGGATAGACAAGGTTGCTTCTTCGTGGACCCTTCGTGGGTGGAGCCCTCCGTGGACTCGCGCAACTATTACCCTTCGTGGGTTGAAGTCTCCATCAACGTGGATGTACGATAGCACCACCTATCGGAACCACGACAAAAACATCTGTGTCTCCAATTGCGTTTGAATCCTCCAAACCCTTCCCTTTACATTCTTGCAAGTTGCATGCTTTACTTTCCGCTGCTCATATACTCTTTGCATGCTTGCTTGAATTGTGTTAAGATTGCTTGACTTGTGCTAAGATAGTTAAAATCTGCCAAAGACTAAAATTGGGAAAAGGATAAGTTTTTATTTGGTCAAGTAGTCTAATCACCCCCCCTCTAGACATACTTTCGATCCTACAAGTGGTATCAGATCCTTGATCTCCATTTTCTTTGATTTCCATAGCTTTTGGTGGTCATAGCCTTGGTTTCACAACCTAGGAGAGTATGGCGTCTAGTGAGGGAAATTATCACCGTAGAGGTCCTTACTTCGATGGTACTAATTTTGCTAGTTGGAAGCATAAGATGAAATTGCATATTCTTGGACATAACCCCGCCGTTTGGGCTATTGTGTGTATTGGCTTGCAAGGTGCATTCTTTGATGGGAGAGAACCGAACCGTGAAGCTAGCACGGAAGAGTTGAAGATGCTGCAATACAATGCTCAAGCTTGTGATATCCTCTTCAATGGATTATGCCCCGAAGAATTCAACAAAATCAGTCATCTTGAGAATGCAAAGGAAATTTGGGATACTTTGATTGATATGCATGAAGGTACCGACTCCGCCAAGGAATCCAAGTTGGATGTGCTTCAAAGTCAACTTGACAAGTTCAAAATGAAGGATGGTGAAGGTGTCGCTGAAATGTACTCTAGGCTTGCTCTTATCACAAATGAGATTGCCGGCTTAGGAAGTGAAGAGATGACCGACAAATTCATCATCCAGAAGATCCTAAGAGCTTTGGACGGAAAATATGATACCGTGTGCACATTGATCTAAATGATGCCAAATTACAAAGATCTCAAGCCAGCGGAAGTCATTGGAAGAATTGTTGCTCATGAGATGTCACTCAAGGATAAGGAGGAATTTCACAACAAGTCAAGTGGTGCTTATAAAGCCTCATGTGAAGCCCCCACATCATCAAGTGAGAAACAAACCTTAAATGAAGAATTGAGCTTAATGGTGAAGAACTTCAACAAGTTCTACAAGAGTAGAAGCAAAGAGAAAAGCTCCAAGTCAAGGTCCTACAATGACAAAAGATCTTCTAGTCAAGAGTGCAATTGCTACAATTGTGGAAGACCCGGACACTATTCCAATGAGTGTATGGAACCCTACAAAAGAAGAGAAGAATCACCTAAGAGGAGAAGTAGAAGATAAGAATCACCACCAAGAGAGAGGAGGAGTAGAGATGATCGTTATGAACTAAGAACATCCTGGAGAAGCAAGGATTCGGAAAGGAAGGACAAGTCATCAAGGAGCTACACAAAACGAAGACATCAAGCTCATGTTGGTGAATGGGTATCCGGCTCCGACTCCGACAATCGTTGTGAGAGAAGCTATCACTCCGACTCCGAATATACTCAAGATGAAGGTGTTGTTGGTCTAGCACTTGTGTCAACCAACTCCTACGACATATTTGATTCACCAAATGAAGGACTTGGAAGATGCTTCATGGCTAAAGGCCCAAAGGTACGTAACACACCCCGAGTATGTTGATTTCAATAGTGATGAAGATGACTTGTTAGGTGATGATGATTTACTTGTTGACAACTCTAGTGATGAATACTATGATGAAACGTCAATTAATCATGCCAATCAAGATAAAATGAATGATAATGATAAGGAGAAGATTGAGCTTCTAACTAAGGAACTAAACACTCTTTAGTTAGCTCATGAAACTATCTTAGAAGATCATCGAGAACTTTTAAGGACTCATGAGAAGTTACGCTTTGAAAAGCTCAACCTTGAGCAAGAGCATGAGTTCTTAAAGGCAATCAATGATGATCTTCATAAGACAAGTTCTTCTTAGATTGCCAAGCGTTTACTCTTATCTACTTACATGCCTCAAGTCAAGTCTAGTAACAAGAACAAGAAGGATTCTTCCTCTAGTAGTAACAATAATCATGCTAAATCAAATGTTGTTGCTTCTAGTAGTTCTCTTGATTCCACTAATGAGTCTCTTAGCCAAGTTACACTTGAGTAAGAAAATAGCTTATTGAAGGGAATTATAGAGAAAGGTGTTTAAAAGAGCCTTGCTGGGAGTAAGCAATTTGAGGAAATTGTACGCAAGCAAGGAAGGCACCGGAAGAACCAAGGTGTTGGTTTGAACGCAAGTTCAATGCCAATGGAGTTGAGTGTCGTGGGTTGGAGCGGCGTCGTGGGAATCGCGTGTGGGTGTGGCAGTGGTAGAAACAAGAAACATGATGGTCGCCGTGGTTCAACTTCCATGGACAAGCTATCATGTCTGCTGACACATGTATATCAAAACTAGAGTGTTTATATTTCAAGCACGTTAACAAGTATTATTCTACTACTTTGGATCCATTGCAATGCACGGGCCAACACATTGGTAGTAGTATTGCCTATCTCTATCTCTAGAGGCCTTCCCTCGTTCATCATTTTCTCTCAAAAGATAAACTACTCATACAAATGCATCTTGATGTTCCGTGGAACACATGAGGATGTTTCCTTGGGGGTCTCTCCAGCGCGGTGTGGCCGTAGTTGCAAGTTGACGCCCCTTGAGATGCCGACGTTGAGGGGCACTCGGATTTCCTCTGATGAGCAGGTAAGATGAGTTTGATCACGTAGTAAATGCATTCTAAAGACTACTTCCGTGTCCATTTTCTAATTCTCCCCCTGCCCACTATTTCACAGGTTAGGTTCGGTGCGAGTGGAGATTGGCTTGCATATGTACGAGAGGGTACCAACATATCTGTGCTCCAGACACAAGTCCAATCCCTAATGTATGTCATTTCGGAAACAAGAATAGTGGTTGACAAATGTCGTCAAGATATGAATAGTTTTGAAACTAGACTATCAGACATTCGCTTCGTTGTTCAAGAGCAATGGCGGAAAAAAGGTGAAGATCGTGCTGCTCCATCAGATTCTATAGCCTGAAACATTAACACTCTGGTCAAATGATCTATGCTTCTGTACATCTGATGGTGCTTTTATCTGCAAGGACTGTAAACTTTATGCCAACAGGCCTTTTGTTGTGTGGTTGGAATTTATTTTGTTGTGATACAACATTTATGATGCTGCCAAAGGCTACAGTAATTACGACGCTATTTTTGTATAATGTAGGTTTATCTTAGTAATGTATTCGGCCGAAAGCTTCATAGGAGCCCAACATGCCAACATTCGTCGGGCCCATTCCAATTGGGCTAAAAACGATTATGGGCCGAAATTTGCATGTAGCCCACTAAAATTATCTGGGCCTAAACCAGCATAAGCTTTCATATTTTTCTGGTAGGCATGTGCCCATAGTTGGACTTTAACTGGCCTAAACATAATTTGGGCCCTCAGTAACAATAGGCCGTTTACAGGTGTAAATATCTCGAGCCCATAAAAAACATGGGCCTTTAATAGGCCGAAAGTGAGATTGGGCCCTGATTGTGCCAAATAACCCACTAGTCTTAGCAGGCCAAAATGGTGGCCCATTTATTATGTGGATCTTTCATAGGCCGAAATTTAAACGGGTTGTAAATGCGCCGATCTAATACACGGGACTTTAACAGGCCGGAAGTTCGGTCGGGCTAGATTAACGTCATTTTTATATGTGCCGTCAATGGGCCCGATGTGATGTTGGGCCACATATGGCCGATGGATTTCGTCCGGCGTTAACAGGCCGAAAATCACAAGAGGCCGAAAGTGGCCCAAATCTATAGTGGGCCTCTAATAGGCCGAATGTCAGACATGGTCGAATATGACCCAAATCCTTCACAGTCGTTTATGGGCCGAAAGTTTCAATGGCCTATAAATGGGCCCAAATGAAGCATGGCCTTTAACAGGCTGGAAATACACCAGGCCGTAATTCTGCCCAAATATTAGCAGACTGTTAACGGGCCTAAAGTGACCATGGGCCGCGATGATGACAAGTTTAGGACAGACCGTTGACGGGCCGATTTGACACTAGCCCTACGGGCATTAACTGAGAATGTTGGGCCTTTAGCTTGGCCGGCCCATTATGGTCTGCAAAATCTTGTGGGCCTTTAGCTGCGCCGGCCCATTGTGGTCCGCTAAATCTTGTGGGCCTTTAGCTGGGCCGGCCCATTATGGTCTGCAAAATCTTGTGGGCCTTTAGCTGGGTCGGCCCATTATGGTCCACAAAATCTTGTGGGCCTTTAGCTGGGCCGGCCCATTATGGTCTACAAAATCTTGTGGGCCTTTAGCTGGGCCGGCCCATTATGGTCCGCTAAATCTTGTGGGCCTTTAGTTGGGTTGGCCCATTTAAACTTTATGGGCCACTTTTCGGCCCGTCCACGTGTCAACATATCATAGGCCCATCTCGACCGTTGGATGAGTGACACCTGTGCCAACACGGAGCTGACGCGTGGTTCCGTTGGCTAATGAGAATTTTACACGTGGAAAATCGTCATTGGTCGTGGCTGTTAGCGGGTTGTCAGATCCAAAACCGGACCCGATAGCTTAACGGCGCTTAATGGCGTCCCGTTACAGTGGATGCCATGTGTCGGTCACCCTTGACGAAAGCACTTCTATGATGCATGATTTATCGTCATGGAAGTGGACACTTCCGTGATGATAATTTTGGTAATGTCATGGAACACTTCTACGACAGCACATGTATGACTATCTTGATTCTGTCATAAAATCGTCATGGATGTACATGCATGAAAAAAACGCGACCTACTGTGACAAACATGTGTCATCGCGGAAGTGTATTTTTTTGTGGTGTATGTTGTGGGTATGAAGAGGATAACTTTGCATGATATCGGAGAGCTAAAACATAAAAGTAGGTGATGTTATCATAAAGTTAGAATATATTACTTAAGTATTATAAATAACAAGTGTGGAATAATGATGGGTCAGTGTGCAGAATTGTCCTAAGCAATTGTTAACAAGACCGGTAATCACTATCGCAATTTCATATGAGGGAGAGGCATAAGCTAACATACTTTCTCTTCTTGGATCATATGCACTTATGATTGGAACTCTAGCAAGCATCCGCAACTACTAAAGATCATTAAGGTAAAACCCAACCATAGCATTAACATATCAAGTCCCCTTTATCCCAAATGCAACAACCCCCTTACTTGGGTTTATGCTTCTGTCACTCAAGCAACCCACTATAAGCGAATCATGAACGTATTGCAACATCCTACATCGGGAATCCCTCATGCTTGCGCGACATGGAGGGCATAATAGGAAAGCACCAAAATAAAATATACAACTCATATCAATCTAGATCATCAATCAACCCAAAGACAAAGGATATCTACTCAAAACATCATAGGATGGCAACACATCATTGGATCATGATATCTGGCATAAAGCACCATGTTCAAGTAGGAATTACAGCAGGGTGCGGGAGAGTGGACCGCTTAAAAGAGATGAGGATGGTGATGATGATGGTGATGTTGATGAAGACGATCACCTCGGCGATGATTCCCCTCCCGATGGCACTCCGGCACCACCGAGAGAGAGGAGGAGAGGTTTTGTCCCTTGTGCTTCCTCCTCCTTGGCCTCCCCCCTGGATGGGGGGAGGTTCTCCCTCTGGTCCTTGGCCTCCATGGTGATGATGGCCCCTCCGAGATCCTTCCCCATGGCCTATGGTGATGATGGCCCCCTCCGGTAGGGTGCCAAAGAGGGCATAGATTGATTTCTCATGGCTATAGAGGCTTGCGGCGGCAGAACTTCTGATCTCTCTTTTGTTCTTGGGTTTTCTCGATTTATAGGAGGGGTTGGTGTTGGTTTCATGTCAGGGGGGCCCATAGGGAGTCCATGAGGCAGGGGGCACACCCTGGGGGGCGCATCCTCCACCCTCATGGTGGCCTCGGGACTCCCCTCCGGTAGATTGTTGTTCCAGTATTTTTTATATTTTCCAAAAATATTCTCCGTTGATTTTCAGCGCATTCTGGGAACTTTTATTTCTGCACAAAAACAACACCACGGTAGTTCTACTGAAAACAGCGTCAGTCTGGGTTAGTTATAATCAAATCATACCAAAATCATGTATAAATATTATAAACATGGAATGAATACTTCGTAAATTATAGATACATTAGAGACGTATCAGCATCCCTGTCGTGGAATAGTCATGGCAGATGCCCTAGCATGAGGACTTAGGTGTGGATCCATTGCGACGTAGTTAGCTTGATGAGGTTAAAACAGGACAAGGGACACAAAGAGTTTACCCAGGTTCAGCCCCTCGCAACGAGGTAAAGGCCTACTCCTGCTTTAGGTTGTATTGCTTGGGTTTCGATTACCAGGGAGTGAATATGCTTGACCTAGTTCTCGACTTGTTGTTTCTTGCCTTAACCCGCCGCTGGGTCACCCCTTTATATACACAAGCTGATGCCCAGGGGTTTACAGAGTCCCGGCCGGCTCATACACAATGTGTCCGGCTCGGTGACAGAACTACACTTTCCTTAACATACAAGTTAAACATATGGCGGTTTACATCCGTGGGCCTCAAGTCTCCCCCAGGTCTTGGGCCTTCAATAAGCTTGCTTCATGAACCGCCATCTTCAACATCTTCTTGGGCCTCCTCATTATGAACCGCCGGTGGCATGACTGGCCCCTCCTTGGCGGGTCCTACCCAATAGTCATATCCCCAACATTAGGCCCCAGGTTGATGTGAACTTGTTGATATCAATCTTCAACACTTAGAAAAATCCTTCCTTGTCAGTCCTTATGAAATCTTATAACCCGCCGTGACGTCAGCTCACAGAATCACAGTAAGCCGCCGTGACGTCACCTCACATTAATATCACACGAGGCCCAAATCTTAATATGTCGTCACTTTTAGTGAACCTCCAAAAATCGAGGCGTCTATGCTGTCACATATCCATTTTTTAGCCTCCTCGATTCCCGTGCATGCCACCTATCCATTACCTTATAAATAGGGCCAGGGGTCCTTTTCATTTCCCTGCTCGCCTCCTCGTCTTCATCCTCTTTCTCACGACATCTACAGCGCCCGAGCTCCGCCGCCGCCGCCGACCTTCGCCACTGCCTCAACCTCGGCTGCTGCATCAACCTGAACGTACCAGAGTTCGTCCGCGCGCCTCCACTATTCAACAGCTCCGATGAGCTTTCCTCCTTCCCTCACCGTAGATCCCATTAGGGTTTGTTCGAGTATGTCAGAGTTCATCTCCGCTCCTCTATGTTCTTCCCTGTTTCTTGCAGTTTTGATCTGAATTTAATGCACATCTTGCGCGGTGTCAGCTTTAGAACTCATTTTTGATACTTGAACGCCTCCCCTCCGTGAGAGATCCCATCTGAGCACATGAACTGCTCTGCTACCGCAACTTAGGTTTAGAAATTTCTTCATTATTTGAACTGTCGTAGATCCAAAATTATAGCATCGATCTGTGAAAGCTGTTTGTCCAACACTTAGCAATTTTCCACTCACGGATCTGAAAAACGATAGCTGTGTGGGCGGCTTAACTTATAAACCATAACCCGCCAGGTATAATTAGTCCCCTCTTAAGTCGCCAATGGTTTGCCTTGCATAACTCCAATGCTATCCTCCGGCTTAAAACACTGCATGCCTTATCGTTCTTACCATTGAACCAACGGCCAGCTTAACAACATAATCTTAAACTGGCAAAATTTTCTTTCCAGATCATCAACATTGACTAAGACATTCACTGCATGCAACTGGGTATCATCCCGGGTCACCGAGGAACATCTGAACAATTTCATTGCAACCGGCACTTTAGCAAAGAAGAATGACATCCACTGGAGAGTCCCAGGCCTCAAAAATCCTCCTGAGCCCAAGGAAGGAGAGGTAATTGTTTTCACTTATCATATGATCCGGGGGTTTACCCCACCCAATTCAAAATTCTTTTGGGACGTGCTGCATTTCTTCCAACTTCATCCTCAAGACATCGGGCCTAATTCCGTCTCGAATATTTGCTAGTTCCAAGTCTTCTGTGAGGCTTATCTTCAAGAAGAGCCAATTGTTGAACTGTTCAGAGAGTTCTATTACTTAAACCGGTAGATAGAGTTTACCGACGGGCCCAACTTGGAGTTAGATGGGGTCTCAGTTCAGAAACAGAAAGAGGCCTCCTTCCCATATGCCAAACTACCCAGTCATCCCAAGGATTGGAAGCAGACCTAGTTCTATTGCCAAGACACATCTCCATCAGGGAAGAATCCTCTGCCGAGTTATTGTGACCACCGGCTTAGCAACACACATCCACTCCCAATGCGGATCAGCACAAAGGAATAGGCCAAGTATGCACCCACCTTTTCAAAGCTTAGAGCCTTCATGGCTAACGGCTTAACCAGCATCAACCTTGTTTGGTGTTGGGTCTCCTGGAGGATCCTGCCCTTAAGCTGTCGCCCTGGCTTAATGTGCGAGTATACCGGCGAGTTGAAAGATCCCAAACGCCACTGCAAAATTCAACTATCTGATGCAGAAGTCACTAAAGCAACAAAGGCTTTGTTGAACAAAACCTGGGCAGAATGTAGTAAAACCAGACTTAGTCCTTATTGCACCTTCAACGATCCGCCTTCTGTAAGTGTTGCCCATCATACTTCCAGTTTAAATCATTTTTCATTAATACTATCCACTTATGATCATATGACCTCCAAAGGCTGATTCTCCGTTTTGGAAGAAGAAGCGGCGGGATAAGCCGGCCAAGCCGACCTGGACCAAGACCAAGGCCACCAAAAGGCCTGCCAAGAAGAAGACCGATTCCTCCGAGTTAAACTTTGATGATGATGGTGATGATGATGAGTCAGAGGTAGAACATGACTCTCTTGGTTCATTGACAATGACTGTTATCAAGAGGAAGCGGAAGCCAGCTGTGCGGGTGACAAAGAGGTAATTGTTCTTTCCTCTGGCTCGGAATCTCTACCAAAATAGAAAACCTAACAAGAAAGCCATAAAGTAAGGTTTTATCATCCTTTGGCTTATTTGGATCCCAACTTTATTTTGAAGAAGTAGCAACATGAAGCTCGCCGCACAACCCGGAACAATGGAAGCGCGATCCTTTCCTCTAGCTTACCAAACACTCCGGCTCCCTGCAAGCATCGTCCAGAGATCTCAACAAACTCCAAATTAACTTATCCCAGGGCCGGTCTTTTTCGACAACCTCTTAATCCTTCTGATTCAAATTATCAGGGAACATCTCGTTCCTCCTCTGGCGACTCAACGGGGACTCATGTCCCAGCCTTCAAACATGTGCCTAGGTAAGACTGCCAAGTCTTTGTTTTCAGTTATATACTTAATACATTCACAGGGCCATGGCCAAGCCCAGCAAGAAAATAAAGGTGACAAAAACTACTGAGAACCCCTCTGAGCTGGAGCAGCAGTCAGCAGGGACCTCCCATCATGCCCCTAAAGCCATAGCCGATGAACCGCCACTGGTTGATCATGTCGGCATTCTGGATATGGGGTTATCCAGCCCTGCCTGCCTGCGGCCCACCATGTGGCTCCATCGACGGCCTGGTATGACCCAGCTTCAACATTAACACCTCAAGACCCTCGCGAGGCGGACGATGCCAAGACCCCCGAGGGAATTGGCCTCCTCAGGCTGGCTCCTGAGGGGCGGAGAGTTCTATGCAAGGTGCACCTCACGAGGCTCGGCTGACGTGAGCCATGACGACCAAGGCCAGGCGGGCGCCAGCGGGCGCCGAGCGCAGGTTTCCTCTTTGGTGCAAGGGAGGCAAGCCACAGGCGCGGAGTCCCGAGGAATCAGCCAAAGGTTTTCATTCTGGTGCAACGAGACCAAGACCGCCAGGACAGCAGGACGGAGGTCATCATCAAGCCCACCACAGCATCACAACCAGAGGCTTTTCGCAGGCGAAGACTACTTTTGTCAGGAGAAGTTGTACTGCTTGTCCCCTTTCAAATTCGGCCGTTATGGGATCCCTTCCCGCCAACATTTGGGAAGAGGACCAAGGCCGCTATAAATAGGACTTAGCCACCACCATAGAGGGGGATGGGATCCATTCTCACCCGACCACCTCACCAGCTCTCTTGAGCTCAAGAACACCTCACCTCCTGAGGATAGTTCATCCACTGTACTAGTTCATCCTTAGCCCTTCGAGGCAATCCACCAAAATGCTGGAGTAGGCTATTACACCGCAAGGTGGCCCGAACCAGGATAAACTGTTGTGTCTCTTCGTCTCGTCGAGCTCATCGCGCTAGGCTTAGGAGGATCACGAGTAGGCAGGCTGGGTAGGTTGAGATCTCCGCACGCACCATAGAGTTCGAACCTCTCAAGGTTTTGCGGAACCCATAATTGGACATTTGGCGCGCCAGGTAGGGGTGCGTCAGATCTTCTCTTCCGTCGATCGATCCGCCATCACTCTGACACTTCCATGGCCGATGCACGTCGAGCTCGCGCCGAGCGCCGGGCCGCAGTCACCGCCCGCGTTACTCTGGGCGATGGTTGTGCTCTTCATGCTCTATCTCCGGTGGCCAACTCCGCCACGGGCCCTACCGGCCACGAGCAGCAAACTTCATCGCTGCACCCGTCGGTGCGCCGCAACGGGCGCCCCGCCACCCCGTCACTGACTCCAGCAGCTTTGTCCTCTGATGCACGTCACGACCCGGGGGATGCACAGGCTTCTCTGCTCATGGCGCGGGAGCTCCTTCGCTACCGCCCGGTCGGCAACTTCTATGAGGAGTGGCTCGAGCGAATCGCTGAGCTCGTCAGCATGGCCGGGGGCTCCGCCATTCCGGCCCGCTCACTACCTCAGCAGCCGCCTGCCGTCCGTGACATGTCTCACGGGGCTCCTCCACCGCCTCCGGCCCAGGGCGTCATCGTCGAGACAAGGCGTGTGGCACCACGGCGCGACCTGCCGCGCCCGGCGCCTGCTCGGGAGGATGTGAGCTGCCAGGTGGTGCAGCGATCTCAAGGAGAAGCGTGCGTACTTCCAGCACCCCCGCACTAGGCCCGCGTACTACCACAGGAGGTGGCGGTGCGCATGCACCAGGACCAGGTTCCTCCTCCTCGACGGGCTCTAGTGGCCACAGCAGGATGCCGCGCGTTCACCCCAGAGCTCCGCAACGTCGTCTGGTCGAGCAAGTTCAAACCTGACCTGCCCCCACACTACGATGGCACCGCCGACCCCGTCGAGTTCCTACATCTCTACGAGCTGAGCATCAAGGCGGCCAACGGCGATGGGAAGATCATGGAAAACTGGTTCCCGATGGCCCTCAAGGATGGCGCGCATTCTTGGCTCCAGAACCTTATCGAGGGGTCGGTCTCTTCCTGGGAGGAGATGCACAGCCGCTTCATCGCCAACTTCCAGGGCACTTGCAACCATCCGCCGACCGCGATGACCTACGTCGCATCAAGCACCAACCTGGAGAGACCCTGCAGAAGTATACCAAGCACTTCAACCACGTTCGCCTCAAGATTCCTGATGACCCACAAGTATAGGGGATCTATCGTAGTCCTTTCAATAAGTAAGAGTGTCGAACCCAACGAGAAGCAGAAGGAAATGATAAGCAGTTTTTAGCAAGGTATTCTCTGCAAGTACTGAAATAAGTGGTAACAGATAGTTTTGTGATAAGATAAATTGTAACGAGCAACAAGTAACAAAAGTAAATAAAGTGCAGCAAGGTGGCCCAATCCTTTTTGTAGCAAAGGACAAGCATGGACAAACTTTTATAATAGGAAAAGCGCTCCCGAGGACACATGGGAATATCGTCAAGCTAGTTTTCATCATGCTCATATGATTCGCGTTCGGTACTTTGATAATTTGATATGTGGGTGGACCGGTGCTTGGGTGCTGTTCTTACTTGAACAAGCATCCCACTTATTATTAACCTCTATTGCAAGCATCCGCAACTACAACAAAAGTATTAAGGTAAACCTAACCATAGCATGAAACATATGGATCCAAATCAGCCCCTTACGAAGCAACGCATAAACTAGAGTTTAAGCTTCTGTCACTCTAGCAACCCATCATCTACTTATTACTTCCCAATGCCTTCCTCTAGGCCCAAATAATGGTGAAGTGTTATGTAGTCGACGTTCACATAACACCACTAGAGTTTAGACAACATACATCTTATCAAAATATCGAACGAATACCAAATTCACATGACTACTAATAGCAAGACTTCTCCCTTGTCCTCAGGAACAAACGTAATTACTCACAAAGCATATTCATGTTCATAATCAGAGGGGTAATAATATGCATAAAGGATCTGAAAATATGATCTTCCACCAAATAAACCAACTAGCATCAACTACAAGGAGTAATCAACACTACTAGCAACCTACTAGCACCAATCCCGGACTTGGAGATAGGAATTAGATACAAGAGATGAACTAGGGTTTGGAGATGACATGGTGCTAGTGAAGATGTTGACGGAGATTGCCCTCTCCCGATGAGAGGAGCGTTGGTGATGACGATGGTGATGATTTCCCCCTCCCGGAGGGAAGTGTAGCCAGCAGAATAGCTCTGCCGGAGCCCTAGATTGATTCCGCCAAGGTTCCGCCTCGTGGCGGCGGAGTCTCGTCCCGAAATGTTGCCTTGTATTTTTTTTTCTCATCGAAAGACTTCATAGAGGAGAAGATGGGCGTCAGAGAGCCACCAGGGGGCTCACGAGGTTGGGGGCGCGCCCAGGGGGGCGCCCCCCACCCTCGTGAGCAGGGTGTGGGCCCCCTGGCCTTCATATTTGGCGATGATTTTTCTTTATTTAATTTAAGGTATTTCGTGGACTTTCAGGACTTTTGTTGTTACGCAGAATAGACCTTCAATATTTGCTCCTTTTCCATCCCAGAATTCCAGCTGCCGGCATTCTCCCTCTCCATGTAAACCTTGTAAAATAAGAGAGAATAGCCATAAGTATTGTGACATAACGTGAAATAACAGCCCATAATTCAATAAATATTGATATAAAAGCATGATGCAAAATGGACGTATCAACTCCCCCAAGCTTAGACCTCGCTTGTCCTCAAGTGAAAAGCCAATCCTCATGTTTAGAGGTAGAGGCGTCGATAAAAATAAAATACGGACATGAAGGCATCATGATTATTTTCATAACAGCAACATATATAGATTTTGTCATATGGTTACTCATATTCAATTGATAATCTTTTCACAAAGCCAAAGTATGAATCAGAAACCTTATTGAGCACCAACAAATTATACCCTCGGTCATTGAAACAATTGCAATTTATCATAACATCGGAAAGATTCTATGTCAGAGCTTAAAAGCAAGTCCACATACTCAACTATCACTTAGTCCTTCATAATTGCTAACACTCACGCAATACTTGTGGTTACGGAGTTTTAATCGGAAACAGAGAAAGATAGGGGCTTATAGTTTTGCCCCACAACCTTTTACCTCAAGGGTAATGTCAACAATAATAATTCATGTTCCCCCACATCCAATTAGATATATATATCAGGTTCTCTCCAACATGCTGAGCTTGCCAAAGGATAAAAATGAAAAAGGAAAGCTGAAGATCACCGTGACTCTTGCATAAGGTAGAGGATAATAATAAAAGATAGGACCTTCGCAGAGGGAAGTAGAGGTTGCCATGCACGTTTAGGGTTGATGCACAAAATCTTAATGCAAAAGAACGTCACTTTATATTGCGCCTTGCATGTGGACCTTTATTATGCAGTCCGTCGCTTTTATTGCGTCCACAACAAGTTCGTACAAAGTTTATTTTCTCCGCACTAATAAGTCATGCATATTTGGAGAGCAATTTTTATTGCTTGCACCATGACAACTTACTTGAAGGATCTTACTCAATCCATAGGTAGATATGGTGGACTCTCATGGCAAAACTGGTTTAAGGGTATTTGGAAGCACAAGTAGTATTTCTACTTAGTGCTGAGAATTTGGCTAGCATGAGGGGGAAAGGCAAGCTCAACACCGTAGAGGATCCATGACAACATACTTTATTTCAGATGTAAGAAAACACAACTCATTATGTTGTCTTCCTTGTCCAACATCAACTCTTTAGCATGTCATATTTTAATGAGTGCTCCCAATCATAAAAGATGTCAATGATAATATATCTATATGTGAAACCTCTCTTTCCTTATTACTTCCTATTAATTGCAACAATGACCAAAGCTATATTTGCCAACTCCCAACAAGTTTTAATCATCAATCTCTTTCTATGTGAAGTCATTACTTTCACTAGGATCAATATGAACTCTTTGATTTTCTTAATTCTTTTTCTTCTAATCACTCAAGATCATGGCAAAATAATCAAGCCCTTGACTCAACACTAATCTTTATTATATAGCTCACAGACTCGAATACAAAGAAGGATCATAAAGCAAACTCAAAACTAGATCACGCCATGACTTTATTCTACTAAATCAAGATACTACTAATGGGATCAAACTAAGAAAAACCGTAAAGATAGGAGTTGTGATGGTGATAAGATACCAGGGCACCTCCCCCAAGCTTGGCAGTTGCCAAGGGGAGTTCCCATACCCATGTGATTATGTCCTCGGAGGTGATGGAGGTGGTGATGATGACGGTGGATAATCGCACATTGAACATAAAAGCTCCTCCAATTTGCGGATAATGCCCTTGAGCCCAGCAATATGATCCTTCAACAAAATAGTCTCCTGTGTGAGATACTTGTTCTGTATGCGGGCTAACTCAATCATCTTGAAGGCTTCAAGCTCTGTTGGAGTGAAAATGTTAGGTAAAGGTTGAGGGATGTCTTCTTCTTTCACCACCGGAGCTTGAACCTCCATGGCCTTCTTGCTCCCTTCATCCTTGTTGATTTCTTCTGGTTCCTCTCTTTTCAACTCTATCTTCAATAGCCAAGCATCCTTGTCTTCGTTGTTGGAGGAGGGAGAAGTCATGGTGCTCTAGACCTGTCAGAAAAATAGCTCTAAACAAGAACAGGGGAGATTTGCGTGATACGAGAGTCAAAACCTTCGGGACTATATATAATGAATTTTTACCGACCAAAATATGTATCGTGCAAGGAAATGGAGTCCGGAGGGCACACGAGGAGCTCACGAGGTAGGGGGGGGGCGCCCAGGGGGTAGGCGCGCCCTCCACCCTCGTGGAGGCCTCGTGTCCTCCCCGGACGGCTACTTATTTTTCTATTTTTCTAAATATTCCCAAACGGAGAAATGTTGCCTTAAAAATTGTTTTGGAGTCAGTTTACTTACCGTACCACATACCTATTCCTTTTCGGAGTCTGGAACATTCTGGAAAGTGTCCCTTATGTATTCCTCCAGGGTTACGGTTTCAATAATATTGGTTTCAACATTTATAGGATTACCTGAGATATAGTGTTTGATCCTTTGACCGTTTACCACCTTCGGATTTGTGCCTTCGAAGTTGTTGATTTTTATGGCACCGAAACGATAGACCTCCTCGATAACGTAGGGACCTTCCCATTTAGAGAGAAGCTTTCCTGCAAAAAATCTTAAACGAGAGTTGTATAGCAATACATAATCACCTACATTAAACTCACGCTTTTGTATCCTTTTGTCATGCCATCTTTTAACTTTTTCTTTGAACAACTTGGCATTTTCATAAGCTTGGGTTCTCCATTCATCAAGTGAGCTAATATCAAATAACCTCTTCTCACCGACAAGTTTGAAATCATAATTGAGCTCTTTAATAGCCCAATATGCCTTATGTTCTAGTTCGAGAGGTAAGTGACATGCTTTTTCCATAAACCATTTTATACGGAGACATACCCATAGGATTCTTATATGTAGTTCTATAGGCCCATAATGCGTCATTCAATTTCTTGGACCAATTCTTTATAGACCTATTGAAAGTCTTTTTCAAAATTAATTTGAGCTCTCTATTGCTCAATTCTACTTGACCACTAGACTACGGGTGATAAGGAGATGCAATTCTATGATTAACATCATATTTAGCAAGCATCTTATGGAAAGCACCATGAATAAAGTGTGAACCACCATCAGTCATTAAATATCTAGGGACTCCAAACCTCGGAAAAATAACTTCCTTAAGCATTTTAATAGAAGTGTTATGATCATCACTACTAGTTGGAATAGCTTCTACCCACTTAGTAACGTAATCAACAGCAACTAAAATATGTGTATATCCATTAGAGGCAGGAAAAGGTCCCATATAATCAAAGCCCCAAACATCAAATGGTTCAATAACAAGTGAATAATTCATTGGCATTTCTTGACGTCTACTAATATTACCAATTCTTTGACATTCATCGCAAGACAAAAGAAACTTACGGGCAATCCTTGAAGAGAGTAGGCCAATAAAAACCGGATTGCAATACCTTATGTGCAGTTCTGTCTCCAGCGTGGTGTCCTCCATAAGCCTCGGAGTGACACTTGCATAGGATCTGTTCCTGTTCATGCTCAGGTACACAACGTCTAATAACACCATCTACTCCTTCTTTATAAAGATGTGGGTCATCCCAAAAGTAATGTTGCAAGTCATAGAAAAACTTTTTCTTTTGCTGGTATGTGAAGCTAGGTGGTATAAATTTAGCAACAATATAATTAGCATAATCAGCATACCATGGAGTGCTACGAGAAGTACTTATGACATTCAATTGTTCATCGGGAAAGCTATCATCAATAGGTAGTGGGTCATCAAGAACATTCTCTAACCTAGATATGTTGTCTGCAACGAGGTTCTCAGCTCCTTTTCTATCAACAATATGCAAATCAAATTCTTGAAGCAAGAGAACCCATCTAATAAGTCTAGGTTTTGCATCTTTCTTTTCAATAAGATATTTAATAGCAGCATGATCTGTGTGAATAGTTACTTTAGAATCAACAATATAGGGTCGGAATTTATCACAAGCAAATACAACTGCTAAAAGTTCCTTTTCGGTAGTAGCATAATTTCTTTGAGCATTGTCTAGAGTCTTACTAGCATAATGGATAACATTTAATTTCTTATCAACTCTTTGCCCTAGAACAGCACCTACTGCATAATCACTAGCATCACACATAATTTCAAAAGGTAAATTCCAATCAGGTGGCTGAACAACAGGTGCAGAGACTAATGCTTTCTTAAGTATTTCAAATGCTTCTACGCAATCATCATCAAAGACAAATGGTACATCTTTTTGTAACAAATTAGTCAGAGGCCGAGAGATTTTTGAGAAGTCCTTAATGAACCTCCTATAAAATCCGGCGTGACCAAGGAAACTTCTTATACCTTTGATGTCCTTGGGACATGGCATCTTTTCAATAGCATCAACCTTGGCTTTATCAACTTCAATACCTCTGTCAGAAACTTTGTGCCCCAAGACAATACCTTCATTAACCATAAAGTGGCATTTTCCCAATTCAAGTCAAGATTAGTTTCTTCACATCTCTGCAAAACTCAAGCAAGATTGCTCAAGCAATCATCAAAAGAGGAACCATAGACGGAAAAGTCATCCATGAAAACCTCACAAATTTTCTCGCAAAAGTTAGAGAATATAGCCATCATGCATCTTTGAAAGGTAGCAGGTGCATTATGTAAACCAAAAGGCATACGTCTATAAGCAAAAGTACCAAAAGGGCATGTAAAAGTAGTCTTTGATTGATCTTTAGCCGACACAGGTATTTGAGAGAATCCAGAATAACCATCTAGAAAGCAATAATGTGTATGTTTGCATAATCTTTCTAGCATTTGATCAATAAAAGGTAAGGGGTAATGATCTTTCTTAGTAGCCTTATTTAATTTGCGGAAATCAATTACCATCCTATAGCCTGTGATAATTCTTTGCGGAATCAATTCATCTTTATCATTAGGGACAACAGTAATACCTCCCTTCTTAGGGACACAATGGATAGGACTTACCCACTGACTATCAGCAACGGGATAAATTATACCTGCCTCCAGAAGCTTGAGTATTTCCTTTCTTACCACTTCTTTCATTTTAGGATTCAAACGTCGTTGAGGATCACAAACTGGTTTAACATCCGCTTCCAAATTTATTTTATGTTGACATAGAGTGGGACTGATGCCCTTAAGATCATCCAGAGTATACCCAATAGCAGCACGGTGCTTTTTCAGAGTTTTCAATAATCTTTCTTCTTCATGCTCTGAAAGTTTAGCACTAATAATGACAGGATATATTTTCTTTTCATTAAGATAAGCATATTTAAGATTATCAGGCAACGGTTTAATCTCAAACACGGGATCACCCTTGGGTGGAGGAGGATCCCCTAGGATTTCAACAAGCAAATTGTGTTGTAGAATAGGTTCATGTTTAAAGAATACTTCATCTATTTCCCTTCTTTCATTCATGAACATATCGTTTTCATGGTCTAGCAAATAGTGTTCTAAAGGATCACTAGGAGGTACGACAATAGAAGCAAGACCAATAATTTCATCCTTACTAAGCAATTCTTCCTCACGATGTTGTTTACGAAATTTAGAGAAATTAAACTCATGAACCATATCATCCAGGCAAATAGTAACAGCATTCCTTTTGCAGTCTATCTTAGCTTTAACAGAGTTCAAGAAGGGTCTACCAAATATAATAGGACAAAAGCTATCTTGTGAAGAACGAAGAACAAGAAAATCAGCAGGATATTTGGTTTTTCCACACAAGACTTCAACATCTCTAACAATTCCTATTGGAGATATAGTATCTCTATTGGCAAGTTTAATTGTAACATCAATATCTTCTAACTTAGCAGGTGCAATTTCATGCATAATATTCTTAGTATAAGTCAATGGGTATGACACTGCCACTAGCACCCATATCACATAAGCCATGATAGCAATGATCTCCTATTTTAGCAGAAATAACAGGCACGCCTACCACAGGTCTATGTTTATCTCTATCACAGGGTTTAGCAATTCTAGCAATTTCACCAGAGAATTGAATAACATGCCCATCAATATTATCAGACAAGAGATCTTTAACAATAGAAATATTGGGTTCTACTTTGACTTTCTCAGGTGGTGTATAAGTCCTAATATTTCTCTTACGAACAACAGTTGAAGCTTTAGCATGATCCTTCATTCTAACAGAGAAAGGTGGTTTCTCAACATAAGAAGTGGGAACAATAGGATCATTGTAAGTGACAGTATTTTCTTCAACTTCAATAGGTGCAGCTACTTTTACTTATATGGGAGGATGATATTTAAACCACTTCTCCTTGGGGAGATCAACATAAGTAGCAAAAGATTCACAGAAAGAAGCTACTATCTCAAAGTCAAGTCCATATTTAGTGCTAAACTTACGGAAAATATCGGTATCCATAAAATATTTAACACAATCGAACTTAGGTGTCATACCTGACTCCTTACCTTCATCGAGGTCCCAATCTTCGGAGTTGCATTTAATTCTATCCAATAAATGCCATCTAAATTCAATAGGCTTCATCATAAAAGAGCCAGCACAAGAAGTATCGAGCATGGTGCGATTGTTATCAGAAAGCCGAGCATAATTTTTTTGCATAATTACTTCCCTTGCGAGCTCATTATTGGGGCATGAATATAACATTGATTTAAGCCTCCCCCAAGCTTGAGCAATGCTTTCTCCTTCGCGAGGCCAAAAATTATATATATAATTGCGATCACGATGGACAAGATGCATAGGGTAATACTTTTGATGAAATTCCAATTTCAATCTTTCATAGTTACATGATCTCATGTCATCACATAGCCTATACCATGTCAATGTGTCTCCCTTAAAAGATAAAGGGAAGGCCTTCTTCTTAAAAACATCATCGGGTATACCTGCAAGCTTAAATAGTCCACAAACATCATCCACATAGCGTAGATGTTCATCAGGATGCTTTGTTCCATCTCCTGTAAAAGTGTTAGCTAGCAGTTTTTCCATCATACCCGAAGGAATCTGAAAAGGAGTTTCATTTTCAATAGGTTCAGTAGGTTCAGTAGGTTGAGGAGCAACTCTTTGCTCTACTGGACGGGGTGAAGATACCCCGAACAAGCCCCTCAGACAATTACTTTCCATAGTAACAAGTGACAGAAAATTTCACCACACTAAATAAATTTTTCCTTACCAAATTCCACCTACCAAAGGCGCTTCACTCCCCGGCAACGGCGCCAGAAAAGAGTCTTGATGACCCACTAGTATAGGGGATCTATTGTAGTCCTTTTGATAAGTAAGAGTGTCGAACCCAACGAGGAGCAGAAGGAAATGATAAGCAGTTTTCAGCAAGGTATTCTCTGCCAGTACTGAAATAAGTGGTAACAGATAGTTTTGTGATAAGATAAATTGTAACGAGCAACAAGTAACAAAAGTAAATAAAGTGCAGCAAGGTGGCCCAATCCTTTTTGTAGCAAAGGACAAGCCTGGACAAACTCTTATAATAGGAAAAGCGCTCCCGAGGACACATGGGAATATCGTCAAGCTAGTTTTCATCACGCTCATATGATTCGCGTTCGGTACTTTGATAATTTGATATGTGGGTGGACCGGTGCTTGGGTGCTGTTCTTACTTGAACAAGCATCCCACTTATTATTAACCTCTATTGCAAGCATCCGCAACTACAACAAAAGTATTAAGGTAAACCTAACCATAACATGAAACATATGGATCCAAATCAGCCCCTTACGAAGCAACGCATAAACTAGGGTTTAAGGTTCTGTCACTCTAGCAAATCATCATCTACTTATTAGTTCCCAATGCCTTCCTCTAGGCCCAAATAATGGTGAAGTGTTATGTAGTCGACGTTCACATAACACCACTAGAGGTTAGACAACATACATCTTATCAAAATATCGAACGAATACCAAATTCACATGACTACTAATAGCAAGACTTCTCCCTTGTCCTCGGGAACAAACGTAATTACTCACAAAGCATATTCATGTTCATAATCAGAGGGGTAATAATATGCATAAAGGATCTGAACATATGATCTTCCACCAAATAAACCAACTAGCATCAACTACAAGGAGTAATCAACACTACTAGCAACCTAGTAGCACCAATCCCGGACTTGGAGACATGAATTGGATACAAGAGATGAACTAGGGTTTGGAGATGAGATGGTGCTGGTGAAGATGTTGACGGAGATTGCCCTCTCCCGATGAGAGGAGCGTTGGTGATGACGATGGTGATGATTTCCCCCTCCCGGAGGGAAGTGTCCCCAGCAGAACAGCTCTGCCGGAGCCCTAGATTCGTTCCGCCAAGGTTCCGCCTCGTGGCGGCGGAGTCTCGTCCTGAAAGGTTGCCTTGTATTTTTTTTCTCATCGAAAGACTTCATAGAGGAAAAGATGGGCGTCGGAGAGCCACCAGGGGGCCGACGAGGTAGGGGGCGCGCCCAGGGGGGCGCCCCCCACCCTCGTGAGCAGGGTGTGGGCCCCCTGGCCTTCATCTTTGGTGATGATTTTGTTTATTTAGTTTAAGGTATTCCGTGGAGTTTCATGAATTTTGGAGTTACGCAGAATAGACCTTCAATATTTGCTCCTTTTCGAGCCCAGAATTCCAGCTGCCGGCATTCTCCCTCTTCATGTAAACCTTCTAAAATAAGAGAGAATAGCCATAAGTATTGTGACATAACGTGAAATAATAGCCCATAATGCAATAAATATTGACATAAAAGCATGATGCAAAATGGACGTATCAATTCCCAAGGTGTCGGACGAGGCCATCATCTCAGCGTTCACTGATGGCGTCCGCGATGTCAAGACGAAGGAGGAGCTCGCCATCCATGAGGATCTCTGCACAGCCCTGGAGATGTTCAACATGGCGAACAAGTGCGCAAGGGCTGAGGAGGGGCGCGTCTCCCTCCTCGAGCTCCCCGATGCTGACCCAGAAGACAAGAAGACCAAGGCCAAGGATGGAAAGCGCAAGGGGCCGGTCGTGCTTGAGGCCGAGACAAAGATGAAGCACGACTGCGACCACCCCGAGTCATCCAAGAGCAACTGACCATTCTGCATCTTCCACAACGTTCACAGCCACAATACCAACGACTGCCAGGAGCTCAGGGCCCTCCGTGACGGGCGCCTCGGTCGACGCCACGAGCTCAATGATCGAGGCTACGGCCGTGGAGGTGGCCAAGGTGGAGGACGCTGGGACGGACACGACCACCATCAGGAGTGGCGTGACCAGCCTCGGCAAGACTGTTGGCAGGGCCAACCTCGCGAGGGCGCTTGGAGGGAGCAGCCTCATGAGGAGCGCCCTCAGGGTAATGCAGCTCTGCCTCCACTGCCTCCACCGCCAAGAAGGAACAAAGATCACCACCAGGATGAGGGGGCTGGGGGCTTCCAGGAGCCACGAGCCATCACTTGCATCCTGGGTGGCTCGCAGTCCCCAGCTTCCCACCGCATCTTCAAGCAGTTTGCGCGCGAGGTGAACGTAGCACTCCCCAAGCCCGAAGCAACTCGCCCTCTCAGGTGGTCCAAGTGCGCCATCACCTTCAGCTCCTCAGACTAGCTCAAGTGCGCGGCCACTACCGGCGCGCTCCCCATGCTCTGCTCTCCCGTCATCAGCAACGTAGTTGTCACCAAGACTCTCATCGATGGTGGAGCGGGGCTCACTGTCCTGTCTGTTCAAACGTTCGACAGACTCCAAGTGCCGTACTACCAGCTTCAGCCAACCAAGCCATTTTCGGGAGTGACCGACGGTTCCACACACCCGATCGGGCAGGTCTGCCTCCCTGTCACCTTCGGCGAGCGCAACAACTACCACACTGAGCTCATCGACTTTGACGTCGCTGACATTCGCCTGCCATACAATGCCATCCTAGGGTACCAAGCACTAGCCAAGTTCATGGCAGCTACACACCACGGCTACAACGTCCTCAAGATGCCAGGAACCAGCGGCATCATCACGATCGCATGTCAGGAGAAGGATGCGGTGTGCTCCCTCGAGCGCGCCTTCCAGGATGCAGCCGTCGAGAACCCTAAATATGGGGGCGACGCCCTCCCTCCTGAGGTCGCCCCCAAGACGAAGAAGCTGCAGCTGGGACAGGGGTCTCGTGAAGGAGCATCGCCCGAGGACTCCGCGCTGAGCCTCACGTCCCCGGACACGGCGCCTTCACCCATCACATAGGAAGGCGCACCCGGCACCCCTCTTAGGCTGGGCTTGGGGGCTTTCCAGGGCCTCAGACCTAGCCAGAGTCACGAGGGAGGCGCTCGGGCACCATGTGCAGGCGCTCTTCAGAGCACGCTTCCTAGGAGAAGGCATCAGGCAGGAGGCGTCAGGGGCTCAGGAGTTCATCAGCAAGGCAATCGAGGAGATTCAAGAGGCAAGGGTTCTGCAAGGTGATCGTCGCCTACCACGGGGCGCGGTGCACTGCCCTGGCGAGGGTAAGGAGTTCCGCGTCTGCATCGACATCCCCGGGCTCAACAGGGCCACGTCTTGGCAGCTCTTCTGGCCGTCTCGTGTCGGCCGATGCGAGGGTCGACCCCACTTCTACGTCCGCATGCCTTTCGGCCTGCCTAGCGCGGCTGTGGTGTTCCAGTGCTACATGAGGGATGCCCTGGTGGCTCGCGAGGCCAGGTGTCGGTGTCAAAACCGGCGGATCTCGGGTAGGGGGTCCCGAACTGTGCGTCTAGGCGGATGGTAACAGGAGACAAGGGACACGATGTTTTACCCAGGTTCGGGCCCTCTTGATGGAGGTAAAACCCTACGTCTTGCTTGATTAATATTGATGATATGGGTAGTACAATAGTGGATCTACCACGAGATCAAGGAGGCTAAACCCTAAAGCTAGCCTATGGTATGATTGTTGTGAGGTATGTTGTGTCCTACGGACTAATGCCCTCCGGTTTATATAGACACCGGAGGAGGCTAGGGTTACACAGAGTCGGTTACAATGGTAGGAGATCTACATATCCGTATTGCCAAGCTTGCCTTCCACGCCAAGGAAAGTCCCATCCGGACATGGGACGGAGTCTTCAGTCTTGTATCTTCATAGTCTTGGAGTCCGGCGGACGATGATAGTCCGGCTGTCCGGACACCCCCTAGTCCAGGACTCCCTCAGTAGCCCCCGAACCAGGCTTCAATGACGATAAGTCCAGCGCGTATATAGTCTTCGGCGTTGCAAGGCGGGTTCTCCCTTCAAGTTCCATGTACCTGCCGAAGAGTGTCCGGCTTCATCATAAATACTGTGCTTCTTGGCTTCTACGCCCAATAATGGCCTTCTTCCACGCGTCGCACGAATGCGAAAAGCCAGGGTGTCTTTTATGTTTCACCCCCTAGTCGTGCGAGTCATCCGCCTACAAAAGAGGCAAAAATCCAGATCGAAACCACATCATCTTCCTTCCGCGAATACTTCATCGGAGCGCCCTTGACCTAAGAATCCATTCCATCATGGACCGTCGACGCGGCTCCTCTTCTCGCGCTCCCAGCCCACCGCCAGGGGATTGCAGGAGGTGCTCTGTTCCTCACAACGAGCTAGTGAAGCTCCAAGCGGGGGGATATCTCCCTCCGGCCTTCATGGTCCCGGTTCGAACCGGGCTGGCCACCTACCAAGGTGGGAAGCAAGCGGAGGCTACCCCAAGTCCCAACAAAGGGGAGCGGGTATGCTTCGTCCCCTATCTGATAAGGGGACTCGGATTTCCAATACATCCGTTTCTCCGCGGGCTCCTGGAGTTCTACGGACTCCAGCTCCATCACCTTACGCCCGCCTCTGTCCTGCATATCGCGGGCTATGTAGCTTTTTGCGAGCTATTCCTGGGCATCGAGCCCCATTTTGCACTGTGGAAGAGGCTGTTCTGCCTCGTACCCCGTTCTCACGAGGGATCCATTTATCAAGTGGGTGGCGCCGAAATATGGCGCATTACCGGGACTGGATACCCATCCGGTACCCCTAAGAAGGCGTCCGAAGACTGGCCTTCGTAGTGGTTTTATATAGAAGACGCTCCGCTGCCGGACCTAGTCCGGATTGGCCTCCCAGAGTTCAGTGCTGCTCCTCTGAAGAAACGCTTCAGCTGGCGCCCGCGGAGCCCCTGTTTGGAGAGAGACAAGAGCGTCCATTACCTGATGGGCCGAATAAGATTACTGGCCCATTCCGGGTTGACCATGATTGGAGTCATGGCAACATGCATCATGCGGGGGGTACAGCCATTGCAATACAGAGGCCATCCCATGTGGGATTTCAACGGGGAGGACGACGCCACCCGCCACGGCCGCAAAGGACTGGATTCGACCGAGGACCTGGTGCAGATCCTGTCCGGCCTGTACAAGGGGGAAAAGGAGGATTTCCTTCGAACGAACCCCTTGAATGGGTTTTCCATGAACAACCCTAGAAGCTGGGTAAGCGAACATTTTTAAGGGCTCAACCCATGCTTTCGAAGTTTAGGCTTCTTACATTATGTCTTCGGCGCAGGAACTACGCCGGACTGTGGAGGACATGGTAAGTCCCGCTCTGCAGCCCGAGGATCCAGAAAGATCCCTGGATCCGGCCTCCGAAGAGGATCCGGATATGAAGGTGGAGCTGATCGACGGGGTGGTTTACCAGCTCAGCATGGACAATGCTTTGGTTGCCATTACGGCGGACTACCCCGGACTATATCCGGCTTCCCAGGTGATTGTGACCGAGGTTTGGACACCATTGTCTCTTCCTTGCCCATTTCCAACCTTCGCGAACGATGGTGTTTTGCAGGAAGCACCTTCAAGGCGGGAAGCCGAGCCCGCGGCGGCTGACCAACAAAGGTCAGTCCGGACCAGCAGGTGGAAAAGGAGCGCGGTACGGACTGAAACGTCGCCGCAAAGGTATATCTCGTATTTTAAATATGCAGAGCAATGTTCTTAGGAAACGTCTGAGTGCTCATGATCCTTTATAGGAGAAAAAGCGCCCACCGGACTGCGGGCGTAGAGGTTGCCAATCCAGCCTATACCGGCCAGGCTCCAGCGCCTGGTCAGGAGGGGGAGGCAAGCGCAAGGCGCGGGCTGGATACTCCTCCAACGGAGGATGCCAACCGACTGTCCGCCACCAAATCTGAGGTGGAGAGCGCCATGAACCACAGGCGCCGCCGGACAGTATTTCGTGAAGCATGCTTCTCCCCTGAGGCATTGGACGCCTTAAACGCAGGGGACGCGCACCTCCGTGCTGCTCAAGACGGTTTTACCAGAGCCACGGAGCAGTACGTAAAATACATATGGGTAACAGAATTTTGATGGTTATATATATACCAGTAGCCCCCGAGACTTAAAGTAGTTCCGTTAACTAATTTAAGGATCATTTGAAACACAGGCTCTAACCGAGAAGAATGCCCAGCTGTCTCAGGAGCTGCAAGAATGCAAGGCCCAGCTTGAGGCCGCACTTGCTGCCGCAGGAGGAAGCGCAGAGACCCCTCCTGGTAACACATTTTTATTAATAAATATAAGCGTTGTGCGGCGTGCGCGCAAGTCTAATAATGACATTGCAGGTGCTGCCAGACAAGATCCGGACCGGCAAGAATTACTGCACCAGCTAAAGGCCGGCGAGAGGGTGCTAAATAGGGTGCAGCAAGAAAGGAACAAGCTCCAGGATGCCAACGCCAAGCTCGGAGAAGAGCTGAAAGGCGCTCGAGCCGAGCTGTCCGGCTCCGTTAAGGAGAATTAGCGGCTTTGTCGCGGCATTTATAGTAAGTGCTTGAGGGGACTCCTTTAAAAATAAGAGTTCGGCGAAGAAGTAAATTGGCATGATGTGTCTTGTAGGTATACTCACAGGTCGCTCTGCGGAGGAGATGCCCATATCAACGGGTGATCAACTTCCCGAGCTGTTGCAACTGCTCGAACGAGTTCGACAGGCAATGAGCGGCGTCGTCCAGGCTTTATGGCCAGCCCTCTCCCTACCCGAGGGCCTTGGGGAGCTTGCGGAGAAGCTTCAGGGAGTGCGGCAGCGCTTTCGTTTGTGGAAGATTTCGGCTTGCCGTCAAGGTGCCAGGGAGGCTTGGGCCATGGTGAAGACGCGTTACAAGAAGGCGGATCCCAACCACATGGCCGAAGTTGGACCGGTGTGGCCCGATGGGAAGGAGATCCCTGTGAGTTTAGTATACAGCCAGGTAGAGTTGGCTGCTAAATTTTCCCAACGGGACTGTAAGTTAGATAGCCTGTTAGACGGGATTGAGGAGGAATACAATCAGTAGATTTGATAATGTATTTTTAAAATGACATGTGAAATTCCTTCTAGCTGGATTGTAGATCGTTTGTCTTTGCCGACCTTTTCGCTTCAACCTCGGGACCCTAGAGTCCGGAGTGTGTCCGAATACCTTTTTCGTTAAGAAACAACCGGGGTATGCATGGAGACCAGGCGTAGGGGTCATTAGTGCTTTATCAGACAAGTGCCCAACTAGTTATGTTATATTACATGGCTAGTAAGAAACATCTTCCAGGGAGAATAGTTCCGTTAAGGGTTCCTTTCCCTGGGAGGCATGCCCTAAAGTGCATGTCTGGACTGCGAAAAAAGCAAAAAAACATCTGGGGGTAGATAAATAAGTAGGTAAAAAATCATCTTTCAAGTCACCGACCGAATATTCCCTTAAGAACGCTAGCTTTCGGCTTCACCCAGTCTGAGGTACACATCCGGCTGACCCGGCAGTAACAATCGCATAGGTGCTCCCTTTACCTCCTAGCCGAACAATCGGGAACGTAGGGGTAAGCACAGGAGCCAGGCAATCCAGCTTGGCCAAAACTTAAGTCATATCGATGCATATAATGGTGAGTAAAAGGTACATGTGGAAGCTTGACACATGTGCTGGGCATGAAGCCCTTATAATTGAGCTTCTGGAAAAGAAGCCCCCAGGTATAATGAGTGCGGATGGCACATCAAGTGTACGCGAACAATGCGGAAGTAGGCCCGTAGGGGCTTTTTAGTGAAAAGGTTAGGGGAAGAAAGAGAAACCAAAGACAGCTGAAGTGTAAAAATTTGAATGGAGGAAGGGGACGAACTCTTAGTCCGGCGCTAGGCATAGAATCTTCGGAGGCGGGCTGCGTTCCATGGGTTCGGCTCGAGTCGGTTATCCGACGCATTTCGTAGACGGTACACTCCGCCGGTCAGGACTTGATCGATAATGAAGGGGCCCTCCCATTTGGGCTTGAGCTTGTCCTTTTTCTTGTCCGGCAGGCGTAGAACTAGTTCACCAACGTTGTAAGTCTTGGCCCGTACTTCTCTGCTTTGATATCTTCGGCCCTGCTGCTGATAGAATGCGGAACGAGCCTTGGCGACGTCGCGTTCTTCCTCCAATGTATCCAAGCTGTCCTGCCGATCCAGCCCGGCCTCTCTTTCTTCGTACATGCGCACTCGAGGTGAGTCATGAATAATGTCGCAGGGCAGGACTGCCTCTGCGCCGTATACCATAAAAAATGGTGTGAATCCGGTAGTACGGTTAGGCGTTGTCCGCAGCCCCCAGAGTACGGAGTCGAGCTCCTCAACCCAGTGCGTGTCAGATTTAATAAGTGACCACAATAGTCTGGGTTTAATGCTGTTGATTATTAGACCATTTGCTCGTTCCACTTGACCGTTGGTTTGAGGGTGATAGACTGAAGCGTAGTCGAGCTTGATGCCCATATTTTTGCACCATGACTTAACCTCATAGGCCGTGAAGTTCGTGCCGTTGTCGGTAATGATGCTGTGGGGGACTCCGTAACGGTATACTACCCCGGATATAAAGTCTATCACTGGTCCGGACTCTGCCATTTTGACCGGTTTGGCCTCTATCCATTTGGTGAATTTATCCACCATGACCAATAGGTAACTTTGCTTGTGGGTTCCCCCTTTAAGGGGTCCAACCATATCAAGCCCCCAGACCGCGAACGGCCAGGTAATGGGTATAGTTTTGAGGGCGGTGGGCGGCATATGGCTCTGATTAGCAAATAGCTGACAACCTACGCATCTCTGGACTAAGTCCTGGGCATCTGCCCGGGCCGTCGGTCAATAAAATCCTATACGGAATGCCTTTCCTACAAGGGCCCGGGCTGCTGCGTGGTGTCCGCCTAGTCCGGCATGAATTTCAGCCAGGAGGTTTCTCCCTTCCTCTTCGGAGTTACACCTTTGAAGGACTCCGGTTGTACTTTTCTTATAAAGTTCTCCCTCATGGACCTTGTAGGCCTTCGATTACCGGACTATGCAGCGGGCCTCATTTTGGTCTTCGGGAAGTTCCTGTCTAAGCAGATAGGCTAGGAATGGTTCCGTCCACGGGGCAATTACTGCCATTATGTCGTGGGCTGAAGGTGTTATGTCATCGACTGAATCGCCGGTTGGCGCGGTTGTTTCCGGTTTGTCATTTCCGGATTCCCCTTCCCATAGTACGGATGGCTTGAAGAGCCGCTCCAGGAAGATATTTGGAGGGACATCGTCACGTTTTGCGCCGATGCGTGCCAGTACGTCGGCCGCTTGGTTATTTTCTCGGGCTACGTGATGGAATTCAAGTCCTTCAAACCGGGCCGACATTTTCAGGACAGCGTTGCGATATGCTGCCATTTTCGGATCCTTGGCGTCAAAGTCTCTGTTTATTTGGGATATTGCATGGTTTGAATCCCCGCGCACCTCTAGGCGTTGAATGCCCATGGAGATTGCCATCTGGAGACCATGTAGGAGGGCCTCGTATTCGGCTGCGTTGTTGGAGTCCGTGTACATTATTTGAAGTACGTATTGGACTGTGTCCCCGGTTGGGGACGTCAAGACTACGCCAGCCTCCAGTCCGGCCAACATTTTGGAGCTGTCGAAGTGCATAGTCCAATTAGAGTATGCGCCGTACTCATTAGGGAGTTCGGCTTCTGTCCATTCGGCGACGAAGTCAGCCAAAACTTGTGACTTTATAGCTCGCCGAGGTTTGTAAGTTATATCGAATGGTAAGAGCTCAATGGCCCATTTTGCAATCCTGCCCGTTGCATCGCGGTTATTTATGATGTCATTGAGTGGTACATCGGAGGCCACTGTTATCGAACACCCTTGAAAGTAGTGTCGGAGCTTCCGGGATGCCATGAACACCGCATATGCTATCTTCTGATAGTGTGGGTAACGGGACTTGCAGGGAGTTAACACAGTGGATACATAATACACTGGTTTTTGAAGAGGGAATTTATGCCCTTCTGTCTCTCGTTCGACGACGAGTACAGTGCTTACAACTTGATGCGTTGCTGCGATGTATAACAACATTGGTTCGCCCAGATTGGGCGCAGCCAGGACCAGATTTGTTGCCAATATGGCCTTTATTTCTTCGAGTCCGGTAGTGGCAGCATCCGTCCACTCGAAGTGTTCGGTGCGCCTGAGGAGGCGATAGAGGGGCAATGCCTTTTCTCCTAGATGGGAGATAAAGCGGCTTAAAGCTGCCACGCATCCTGTTAATTTTTGTATCTGTTTGAGGTCTTTTGGGATATCCAACTGTGACAGAGCTCGGATTTTAGCCGGGTTTGCTTCAATTCCTCTACCGGATACAATGAAGCCCAGCAGCTTTCCGGCTGGTACGCCGAAAACGCATTTTTCCGGATTCAGCTTGATGTCATATGCTCTGAGGTTGTCGAATGTGAACCTCAAATCGTCTACTAGAGTTTCGACGTGTTTTGTTTTGACAACTACGTCATCTACGTATGCCTCAACTGTTTTGCCGATTTGGGTAGCCAGACATGTTTGAATCATGCGCTTATATGTTGCGCCGACATTTTTAAGTCCGAAGGGCATCGTGTTGAAGCAGAATGGTCCGTATGGAGTGATGAATGCCGTTGCGGCTTGGTCTGCTTCCGCCATCTTGATTTGATGGTAGCCAGAGTATGCGTCGAGGAAGCACAATGAATCGTGCCCTGCGGTAGCATCGATAATTTGGTCGATGCGGGGGAGGGGAAGGGATCCTTTGGGCAAGCCTTATTGAGGTCTTTAAAATCGACGCATAGGCGCCAGGATTTGTCCTTCTTTGGTACCATTACCAGATTTGCTAGCCAATCCGGATGTTTGATATCTCTAATGAATCCGGCTTCCAATAGTTTGGCTAGCTCTTCTCCCATTGCCTGTCTTTTGGGTTCGGAAAATCGTCGAAGAGCCTGTTTGACCGGCTTGAAACCTTTTAGGATGTTTAGGCTATGTTCTGCCAGTCTGCGTGGGATTCCGGGCATGTCCGAAGGATGCCAGGCGAAAATGTCCCAATTTTCCCGAAGGAATTCGCGCAGTGCGGCGTCTACCTCGGGGTTTAATTGTGCCCCAGTGGAGGCCGTTTTTGTTGGGTCCGTTGGATGGACCTGGAATTTCACTATTTCATCTGCTGGTTTGAAGGAGGTGGACTTGGATCTTTTATCAAGTATCGCATCGTCCCTGTTTACCGTAGAACGCAGCACGGTGAGTTCTTCTGCCGTTAGGGCCTCGGATAGTGCCTCCAGGGCTAGTGCGGCTGTCTTGTTTTCGGCACGGAGTGCTATGTCCGGATCACTAGCGAGGGTGATTATTCCGCAGGGCCCAGGCATTTTGAGCTTCATATACCCGTAATGGGGTACGGCTTGAAAATTTGTGAATGCCTCTCGTCCTAGTATAGTGTGGTATCCGCTGTTGAACGGGCCACTTGGAACGTGACTTCTTCGGTTCGGCGAGCCGAACACCACATCGAGTGTGATTTTTCCGGTGCAGCGCGCTTCCCGGCTAGGGATTATTCCTCTAAAGGTTGTGCTGCTTTGCTCAATACGGCTCCAATCGATTTCCATTTTTTGAAGAGTTTCCTCATAGATGAGGTTTAGTCCGCTGCCTCCATCCATGAGGACCTTTGTAAGTGGAAAGCCGTCCACTATGGGACTAAGCACCAGTGCGGCTGGTGCTCGGGCTGTTCAGAATTTGGGTTCGTCACTGGCGTTGAAGGTGATAGCTGTGTCGCTCCATGGATTTGCAGTTGCTACTTGGTAGACTTCGGCGAGGCCGCGGATTGTTCATTTTCGCATATTATTTGATGCGAAGGTCTCGAAGACTGTTGATACCGTACCGGTATTGTTGGAGTGGTTTTTCGGGGCTAGAAGCTCCTCGCCACTTTTGGCCACCTGCCGTAATATCCAACATGCTTGAAGGCTATGTGTTGGGATGGCTCCCTCTGTACTATGAAGCTTACAGGGTCCATTGAGCCATCCCTCCAGTACGGTTCCGTGCCCTTTATGGGGTTTTTGCTTTTTGGTTTTTGCATCTGGGGCCTGAGTGTGATGCACCCTTTTGTTGCGGACTGGGGTTGTATTCGGGGCCGGATTATCCCAAAATTGGTTTTCAGTTCTCCGGAAACTCTCCATCGCACAGTACTTTTGTACTATGGACGCCAGATCGGTGAAGCGTATAATTTTACGACGGCCGATGGCGTTCAATATTCCCTTGTCCGTGCAATTATTGCAAAAGATTTTAATTGCGTTTTCCTCTCGGCAGTCCTTTATCCTGTCCATAACCAGGAGGAATCTGGCCCAGTAATGATGTACTATTTCAGCGGGCTCTTGCCGTATTAGAGATAGATCGCATATGTTTGGGCGGGTGGGTGGACTAAAATCCGGATCCCTGCCCATATTGGGGCTTAAAGGCCGAGGAGTTTCCGAATTCGGAAGCTTGGATTGCTGGACACGATCCAGCGAGTCCGGAACGATGCATGATTTTAAGTTCAATGCTCGATCGAAGTCCGTCCCTCCGTGGAAATCCGGCATGGAGGGTTCGGGAATCCGGACGTGACTAGTTTTCAATATAGGCGAAGAGTCGCCGCATTGTTCCTCTACCACTGCGACGTGGTGGGTGGCCTGGGGAGAGTTAATCTCTCTCAGATCGGTTTTAAGCCCAATCTGATTGTACTCTGTAGCGACTCCCAGGGCGGCGATGCGATCCAAGAGCTCGTTGACAGACGAGAGCTCTATTGGATCCAGCCGCTCGGCGAATTCCGAGCTGACGCGGAGATTGCTTTTGACGACTTGGGAAGTCATTGTCGGAGCAGTGGCCGAACAGGCGGTCATAAGAAAACCGCCTAGCCGGATAGTTTGGCCAGCAGCCAAGGCCCCTTTGGCGAAAATACCGTCTTTGAAGACGGGTGGAGGCATCCTTCCTATCGGCGACGACACAGGTGAGCTCTCAATGAAAGCACCAATGTCGGTGTCAAAACCGGCGGATCTCGGGTAGGGGGTCCCGAACTATGCGTCTAGGCGGATGGTAACAGGAGACAAGGGACACGATGTTTTACCCAGGTTTGGGCCCTCTTGATGGAGGTAAAACCCTACGTCCTGCTTGATTAATATTGATGATATGGGTAGTACAAGAGTGGATCTACCACGAGATCAAGGAGGCTAAACCCTAAAGCTAGCCTATGGTATGATTGTTGTGAGGTATGTTGTGTCCTACGGACTAAAGCCCTCCGGTTTATATAGACACCGGAGGAGGCTAGGGTTACATAGAGTCGGTTACAATGGTAGGAGATCTACATATCCATATTGCCAAGCTTGCCTTCCACGCCAAGGAAAGTCCCATCCGGACACGGGACGGAGTCTTCAATCTTGTATCTTCGTAGTCTTGGAGTCCGGCGGACGATGGTAGTCCGGCTCTCCGGACACCCCCTAGTCCAGGACTCCCTCACCAGGCATCAGGAGACCCTGGGTAAGATGGAGGAGCACCTCCAGGAGCCCCACGGGTCCTCTGGGCCTCCCGAGGCTCAGCAACTGAGCGGCTCGTGAGGAACGACTCCAGCAGCGCATGTTTTTGGCTACCCCAACACATCTTCCGCAACGGTACCAGGTGACATCTCTCTAGTTCATTCAATTTGGGGGCACCCCTTGGGCTGCATCATCCCCAGGCCATGTGGGTCCATCCCTGCGGCATGTATCCCTTTTGCATCTATCAGAGCTAGTTTACCCTCCTTCGCAAGCTACCTTCAAATTATCAATTGCCTGACCGGCGCTTCGTCGCCAAGATCATCTCGCGCCCTTGCAAGCCCTCCTGTGACCGCCTCATGATTAAGGACTGCCACGGCGTCTATTCTCGGGTCCATCCCTGCAGCGTTGCTAAATGCAAGAGGCTGAGCTATGGCTCACGAGCCAGTCCTCGTGTACGTCACCTCCCATGGCCCTTGGTGCCTTGTTCTCGCATGAGCTAATCATGGGCAGATGAGCAAGGGCGCGCGACCTGGTGCCCCCGTGGCCATGGGAACCACGCGCCGGTTGTTTTTCTTCACGATCTTTGCATGAGAAGACTGGGCATAGCGTATGTGCTTGGATCCGTCCCTGCAGCGTCGATAAACCCAACGGCTGAGCTCTGTCTGGCGGGCCGCCCCGTTCACGTCACCTCCTGGGTAGTTTGTGTCTGGCCTTCTCATGCAATAACCTCAGGAGACTCATTCGGTGCAGGCTTCCTAACCATCTCGCAGGACTAATACAAGCATCCCCAATCAAGACCAGGCTCAACCCGCCTTGAGGTAGGGCCTCGTGAGTCCTGCGCTGGCTCACGGGTGCCCATATACACCTCCTCCAACCCTGCCGTGCAAGCCACGTGTCAGGGCAGGGCTGTACACGCCCCGGGTGCCCTCACAGAGGGAGCCCCCTCCCACGCACTAGTGGAAGCACCATGCTCTACGCTGGCCGTCGACACTGTCGAGGAGCGGCTATGCCCGTGCATGAGCGGAAGCGCTATGATCCGTGCTGGTGATAAACAACAGGGGGTGGCCTCGCGGCCACATTAACCTCAGGGAGCTTCCGGGCTCAGTGACCACCCTCACCGCGCTGCTCTCCCTCAGGAGGGTAGCGCGAGGGGGCTGGGCATGGGGGTTATGCTCAGGTCACTCCTGGTGTACCCCACCTCACCAGGCCCCACGGGCCTGGTCTTCGCACGCCCCTCCCGCGCGAGAGCTCGCGAGGAAAAGGTATGATGGTCGGTTCATACATCAAGGGGGACTCCTGAGCATTGCGTCTCAGGAGCATAACTGTCCACGTAGCCCCTCACCCCTTGGTTTCTTCCTGGTGATCCGGACGACCCAACGGTGGCTGAGGTATGCGCGGGGTCAGGCGCTGCCGATGCAGAACGCCAAGGCCTAACTTTCGCCTTTTCAAGCTGTTCGTACATCAAGGGGGACTCCTGAGCATCGTGTCTCAGGAGCCTAACTGGTCATGTAGCCCCTCACCCCTTGGTCTCATCCTGGTGATCCGGATGACCCAACGGTGGCTGAGGTATGCGCGGGGCCAGGCCCTGCCGACGCAGAACATCAAGGCTTGCCTTCACAGTTTTTCCTAAGCTATTCGCATGTCAAGGAGGACTCCTGAGCATCGCGTCTCAGGAGCCAAACTGGTCACATAGCCGCTCACCCCTTGGGCTCGTCCTTGTGATCCGGATGACCCAACGGTGGCTGAGGTATGCACGGGGTCGAGCTCTTCCGACGCAGAATAACAAAGCAAACAGAAAAGTCGAGGGTGCATAATCTAATTATTACAAAACATATTATTCCAAGCAAACAGTTTTAAACGCATCCCCGAGGCATGCTACATGATACAGGACAAATAGGAGAGAGCAGCGTCACCAAGCCACCTCTTCAGACCTGGGTGCCGCCGTCACCCGCCAGCGGAGCCCCGTCGCTAGGCGCATCGCCCGTCCCCTCGGCCCCGTTCGGAGGACCAACGACCGGGAACTTGCTCAGCATGGCATCCACGGAGCTCTTCACAGCGGCAGCAGCAGCATCCTGGGAGTCGGAGTTCACGGGAGCAAGGAAGGAGGAGAAGTTGAAGCTGGCGTCCCAGAGATAGAGATGGCTAAAGACGCACGTAAGGGCTGAGCAAGAAAGAGAGCGCGCCTCACCTTCCACCAAAGAGATAAACTTGTCGACAGCATCCTCGAGCACTGCCAAGACCGTAGGAAGCAGAGCAGCATGGTTCTCCCTCGGGGTCGTAGTTGTCGCCTTCTTCAAGGAATCGTCCTCGAAGAGCGACCGCTGAGCCTTGTGGAACCTCGCCTTGAAGGAGGCAAGGGTGCTGCGCTCCATGGCGGCCGCCTTCTTGGCCACGGCAAGGGACGCCTGGGCTGCCTCCGCCTCCTCCTTCAGCTTCGTCAGACGGTCGCGCTCTGCAGCCTGCTCCAGGGCCGCCTTCTTCAGCTCGGCGTCTCGATCGGCAACGGGAGCCTCCTAGGCCTTCAGCTTCTCCTCATGATCCTGCAGCTGGCTGGCCTGGGCGGCCTGCTGATCCTGAAGAGCCTTTAGTTCAGCCTCCACCTCGCGGCACCGATCCTCGGCTTCCGTGGCCTCCTTCTGCGCCAGGTCGCGCTCGGTTGCAGCCACCCCAAGCACCTTTTGGGCTTCCTCCGCAGAGCCCCAGGCCGCGCGGACAGACGCGTCGGCCTGGAGCCAACCAGAAATTAGCCCCAGGCGTCCCAACACCGTGCGCCGGTCCGGGCCCCGAAGTTCACCCTGGAGGAGGTCCAGCGCTGCCCTTGCTTCCTCCAGGGCCCCGGAGGTGGAAGGAGCGCCACGGCCCGACTGCATGCCGGGCAGGGGAGAAGACGGCCTCGGTGCCAAGACAGAAGAAGCCTCAGCAGCAGGAAGGACCGGGGGCTCCGGAGGCTAGGCAACCTCAACAGCCGCAACAAGGATGGGCGCTGGCGGGATCAGCCCCGCTGAAGGTGCTGGCACCTCCTGAGGACGGGCTTCCGTTCCCTAGGGACACGACACCACCGATGAAGCTGCGGGTGCTGCGACGCTCTCCTTCGCCAAGGCGGCGGCGACCACCTCGGCGTGCTCGACCACGGCAGCTCCCGCGCCTTCCTTCTGCTTCTTCAACGACTGCTGCCTAATGGCAGACGAAGACGCTAAGCATCGCATCAGGAATCAATGACAGGACTAAGGGAGAAGACTTACTGGTCGGTGAAGACATAGCTCCTCTTCAGGCCCAGCAGTGAGAGCCGAGCCGGGGCAGCTGGAGCCGAGCCGGGGCAGCTGGAGCTGAACTCTTGGGAGCAGGAGAACTCGCGGTTGGCGCCACTCGAGATGCTGCTAGCGAAGGCGGAACGCTGCCCGGAGGAATCAGCACAGTCCTGCCCTTCTTGGCGGCCGTCCGCTTGAGCTGCTTTGAGGAGGCCACCCCGAATCTCGTGGTGACCCCAAAGGGGCAAGCCACCTCCACCACCGGAGGCGCATCATCATCGTCATCGTCAAGGAAGTCTCGGAGGAGCTCCCTCTGCCGCGGGGCAGAAGATTCCTCCACAATCTTGTCCTCGGTGGCCTTAGAGGATTGATCGCCGAAGGACGGGTCTACCAAGGAGGTAGGAGGCGGGGGAGGCCCCGCCCGCACGAGCCCAAACTCATCGAAGACCGGCATGGCAGCAGCAACCTCCTCCTCATTGACTCGATAGTACAACGGGAGCCAATCCTCCGGAGGATTGCTCGGGTCCTTCCCAGTCAAGTAAAGCAATACCTTGCTCAGCTCCTCCTTGGGAAGGGCGTCTTAGCGCAGGCGAATCTTGTCGTCGGCACCCCCAAGTTTCCACAGGGGGAGGGAGCGATCTTGGAGCGGCGCTAAGCGCTGTGTCAAGAACTCCTTGATGAACATGGCCCCCGTCAGCTTCTCGCTCTTCAGGTCCTCCTCCATCTTCTTCACCAACGGCTTCAGGGAAGGGTTGGTGATCTTTTCAGAGAGCCACCCCTTCCCGGAGGAGGGGAGCTTGGTCGGCAGCTCCAGCATGTCCTGGGAGCACTTGGCATCCATCAGAACCCACCTCTTCAGGGCATCCTCCACCTTCTTCCCGGCGCGGGACATCGCGTTACCGCCCCGTGCTGCAACGAAGCCGACACACCTAGCGGGATGGTCGCGAGTTATGCGGAGGAAGAAGAAGTGGCCAAGCATAGCGACGGAGGGCATCACCCCCATGAACGCCTCGCAGTAGAAGGCAAAAATAGACAGGAGGAGGATGGAATTGGGATGAATGTGGAGCGCGTGGAGGCCATAATGGTGTAGAATGATGTAGAAGAAATGGGAGAATGGGGGTACCAGCCCCGAGTAGACGTTGTGCAGGAGAAAGGGAAGAAGGTATTGTTCGCGGGCTCCAGCGCAGCGGTAACGACCCGGAGCGCCGTCTCCTTCCACTCATTGTCCTCGCTCGCCATCAGGAGGAGCGCGGTCTGGAGCTTTTCCCCGGCTAGAGGGCCCAAACAGCACCGGCTCGTACCAGGTGGAGCCGGTAGCCGAGGCTGAGGTTGTTTTCTTCTCAGTAGCCATTGGGCGAAAGATTGGAGGAGAAAATCGGCAGATGTGGTGGGTTCTTCCGGTGTTGGGAGAAGGGGATCTGGAGCAAGACGAAGAAGAGGCAATGAAATCCTGGCAGCAGATGGCACCCCTTTTGTTAGACGGGAGCAGTTGCCGAGGCAGCATGGGGAATCGGAGATGCCCACGTCCCATCAATCGCCACGTGTCATCAAGGCCGCAGGCGGTTAGGGCCCGCGGCGCTCCGCACTTGCCCTTTGGCTTCGCCTAGAAGCCAAGTCCGAGCGCGCCTTGGGCCCGGGGGCTACCGTCAGCGTTCTGGATATGGGGGTATCCACCCCTGCCAGCCTGCGGCCCACCACATGGCTCCATCGACGGACTGGTACGGCTCAGCTTCAATATCAACAGCTCAAGACCCTCGCGAGGGGCCAAGCCTCGTGAGGCGGACAACACCAAGACCCCCGAGGGGATCGGCCTCCTCAGCCTGGCTCCCGAGGGGCGGAGAGTTCTATGCAAGGTGCACCTCACGAGGCTCAGTTGACGTGAGCCAGGACGACCAAGGCCAGGCGGGCGCCAGGCGGGCGCCAATGGGCGTAGAGCACATGTTTCTTTTTCGGTGCAAGGAAGGCAAGCCACAGACGCAGAGTCCCGAGGAATCAACCAAAGGTTTCCATTCTGGTGCAACGAGACCCGAGGAATCGTCCAAAGGTTGCCGCCTCAATTTGGCAAAATCAGCAGTTCGGTCAGCCGCTGGATCTGCAGCCGCCTGCGCACGAAAGCAGCGCTATCATTACCTGAGACTGTGATCCTCTGCTCGCCGCGTCTGGACAGCAACCAGAGTCTCAGGGGCTACTATCTATACAGAGCACACCTTGAGTGTGCGGTACAGTCAAAAATATATATATTACTTTGCGTACCTCAAAGCCTCTTAGCAGACTCGTAAAAGCTTCATTCAACCCACTTTTTGCAGATGAAATCCTCTCAACCACCGTACCCATTAAGGTACGATGTGCCTCTGAGATAGCCGCTGCTCCAGAAGACCTATCAATGTGTCCGGTTGTACACCGGACAATCTTGGGCTTTTTCTGTTGGTCTCCTTAGGAGCCAAGAACTCCGGACTTCGGGCAGCCGAAGAGTTACCTTCTGGGCTTTGCGGATTAGGAGAAATTCTCCCCGACGACACCTCAGGGTCATCCGTTTCATGAGGCGGGGAACCAGGAGGGGGCATTTCGCTCTCCATCATCTCCGGAAGAAGATCCCCCGAGGATGAACATTGTTGAGAAGGGATATGAGCCGGACTGCAAAACATATGTCTCGGTTGTTATTCTCAGGAAAAGAGGAGGGCATATTTACTAATGTGCCTTTGTTCACTTACAGCTCGGTTGACGGCTGGCCCCCTTGTGGGCGTTGTGCGCTAAGGATGCCCTCCGGGACAGGGCCCCCTGGTGAAGGTTTCTTCCCTCGTTTGGAAACCTCCATTTCCGCGTCCTCAGGGGTGGTCCTTTTCTTCCCATGGGAAGAGGGGATTCTAGATTCACCTCCCCGATCATCCTTCGACGCAGAGGCACTAATCCCCCCGGGTCGGATGTGTAACGTATGAAGCCTGCTTTTGGCTTCTCCATTCCTCCCCTTGTCTTCTCCTGATAGCACTTGATAAGGTGAATGAGCCAGCATCCTAGTTAGTACGGGATCCGGTGAGCCTTTAGGAAGAGGGGACGAACACCTGATCCTCTCTGCCTTTCTTATCCAGTCCTGGCCGAGGGTAACTTTTCAGAATAATGTTGTGACAAATATAATGACAGCATGTTCGGTCGCGGAGTTACTTACTTGGGTATCTGGACGGCTAAAGTTGAGACCCGCATCCTCGATAGTGTCCAGACACTTTATTCATGATCCGAAGAATAATCGATACATCCCTTCGAGCGTTCGCGGTCCTTCCGGGTTGAACTCCCACAAATGGAGAGATCAACGTTGGCATGGCAGGACCCGATGAACTAACATTACTTGAATTACTTTGACGAGACTGGTATCCCTCTTGAGGAGATCTCGGATGCGGCTTTGCAATGTCAACACATCATTAACTGGCCCCCAGTCCATTGTTGACCCATGATGCCAGTTGGGGCGGAGGGGCAGAGCGGAAGGCCGGGGCAGCTGCCCACTTTGTACCTCAGGGTGCTGTGATGTAAAACCACTCCCGTTGCCATAGGTCAGACACATCCGGGAAGGAACCCTTTGGCCATAGGGCGTCGGCACCTTTGCTTATTATAGCGCCTGCGCACTCCGCGTGTCGCTCATCGATCATATTCGGCTTCACATTGAAGGTCTTGAGCCATAAGCCGAAGTGTGGGGTAATGCGGAGGAAGGCCTCACACACGACGATAAAAGACAAGATGTGAAGGATGGAATCTGGAGCTAGATTATGGAAATCTAGCCCGTAAAAGAACATGAGCCCTCTAACGAAGGGATCAAGAGTAAAGCCTTGCCCTCGGAGGAAGTGGGAAACGAATACAACACTCTCGTTGGGTTCGGGAGTGGGGCTAACCTGCCCTTGAGCAGGTAGCCTATGAAGGATTTCGGCGGTCAGATACCTAGCCTCCCTAAGCTTCTTGATGTCCTCCTCTGTGACGGAAGAGGCCATCCACCAGCCTTGAAGGTTGGATCCGGACATGGTTGAAGGTCCGGAGCACTTAGACTGAACCTTGGGTGTTGGAACTTGAGGTAGGGGAAGGGAAGGATCCGGCGTGGAAAGAAAGGGATAGATCTTGACCTCTTTATAAACTGGGTGAATATCAAGCGTCCTCCACGTGGCCGTTTGGAACTTGCCTAAAACCGAGGAGTCATACTAATTACATGGTTGGGTTACCCACGCCCGTATTGATGAGAATCCCGTGATAAGGGGAACACGATCTCTGCTTCGACAAGACGTGCCAATAAAACTGCCTCGCAAGACGTGCAACAAAAGGTTGAGAAAAGCGGTTCGTATAATGACCGGGCCGCAGTGTGATGTCACGCTGTGAAAAGTTGTTAGCAGATTAGATTTGCGGAATATTGTGCTATCTATGGTGGTATGTGGAATTTATTTTGCAGAGCCGGACACGATCCTTGTGTTCAAGATCTTCTTTGGAGTATTCGGAGAAGGAACCCGCCTTGCAATGCCGAAGACAATCTGCACGCCGGACTCATCGTCATTGAAGCCGGGTTTAGGGGCTACTGAGGGAGTCCTTTATTAGGGGGTCCTCGGACAGCCGGACTATGTACTTGTGTCGGACTGTTGGACTATGAAGATACAAGATTGAAGACTTCATCCCGTGTCTGGGTGGGACCCTCTTTTGCATGGAAGGCAAGCTTGGCAATTCAGATATGTAGTTTTCCTTCTCTGTAACCGACTCTATGTAACCCTAGCCCCCTCCGGTGTCTATATAAACCGGAGAGTTTAGTCTGTAGGAAGAACAATCATAATCATAGGCTAGCTTCTAGGGTTTATCCTCTATGATCTCATGGTAGATCAACTCTTGTAATACTCATATCATCAAGATCAATCAAGCAGGAAGTAGGGTATTACCTCCATATAGAGGGCCTGAACCTGGGTAAACATTGTGTCCCCCGGCTCCTATTACCATTAGCCTTAGACGCATAGTTCGGGACCCCCTACCCGAGATCCGCCGGTTTTGACATTGACACCCACCGTAGCGTCATGACCACGGGCGTTTCGCAGGCGAAGACTACTTTTGTCAGGATAAGTTGTACTACTTGTCCCCTTTCAAATCCGGCCGTTGTGGGATCCCTTCCCGCCAACATTTGGGAAGAGGACCAAGGCCACTATAAATAGCACTTAGCCACCACCATAGAGGGGCATCTAGTTCACATCCCACAAGCTCTCAGGAGCTCAAGAATACCTCACCTCCTGAGGTCAGTTCATCCACTGTACTAGTTCATCCTCGGCCCTTCGAGGCAATCAACCAAAATGCTGGAGTAGGGTATTACACCGCAAGGTGGCCCAAACCAGGATAAACTGTTGTGTCTCTTTGTCTCTTTAAGCTCGTTGCGCTAGGCTTAGGAGAATCGTGAGTCGGCAGGCTGGGTAGGTTGAGATCTCCGCACGCACCCCAGAGTTCGAATCTCTCAAGGGTTTGCGGAACCCGTAATCATACAAGGGAAGGTTATGTACGTGTGCTACCCTGATCAGGTAGGCGGGCATAAGCCTTGTGCACTGTTGTTGTTATGGTACCATGTCCCTGTTTGGGACCGTTTATTTGCCACGACGGTGGCCGTTTTGCCTTTGGTAGGTTGGGCCACCCAGGACTTAACCCAAAAAGGGGTGTTGGTCGAAGTGGCCGGGAGAGTGTCATGGCAATAGATCGGTTTTGTCGGAACGCTGTTGGTCCACCCGAATGGGAGTGCAAGGCCATGGGTTCTGTGGTGTGGGTAAAGTGCGCTACCTCTGTAGAGTGTGTGTGATAAATCTATCGATTGCCACGCCTGCGGATAAGGGCCCAGTTCGTAGTTGGTCACACTATGGGTCAACAGTAATAATAATTATGTGCTTAATAACAACCCCGGTTCGATGATGAGATAAGTTGATTATGTGATCCATGAATGATCACCGTTTGGTTACGAGGTAACCCGTTGTACCAAGTGTGGTTTCGTTTGTGATCCGTGAATGATCACTATCGAGGATACCGAGTTGTTGGATACTTGTGGTGTTATGCGAGAGTCGAGGGTAAAGGTTAAGCTCCTTGTGGTCATTTAATGACTACTACGGTATTGATTATACCAAGCTTGATTTGATCCTGAGATGATCATGTGAGGTCTAAGGTTGGTAAGTGATGTATGTGATGGTTACAAGGTAACCCGAGCAGAATAAGTGGTGCATGATAGTGTCATCATGTTGCATGCCAGTATCGTCAGATTCATATGTTCTTGCCATGCTCATATTGTGCTAGTTGTATCATGTTCATGTTGTTCATGCCATGTTGTTCTGATGATACCATGTTAATCCTTGTTAAGCTATAATTGACATGTTGTTGTTTGTCTTGAATGCTTCTGGTTATTGTGAGCTTGCAAGTACATTCAATGTACTGACCTGGCGTGTTATGCCAGTTTGTAGGTCATGCCGGATTTGATTGCTTGTTTGTCATGGATTCTCTGTTTGCGAGCTAGGATAAGCGTTCCAGCCAGAGTCCCTGTGGAGTAGAGTTCACCACCATCATCGTTTTCTGCTGCTTCGAGTTGTTCTATTGCATGCATAGAGAAACAGTGGCAGGCGTAGAGTTGTCATGCCAATGTAATTCCCCGTTATATCGGAACCCCTTGTACCCAATATAGATTGTAATAATGAGTTGAGTTGTCCTATGCTGAGCAGTGCCGTATTCCAGAAGACTTCTCCTCGATCTCTTGGCTGGAATATGGGCCATTCCGGTTTCTCTGAGCTGGGGTGTCACACGAACCCTTGTGCCAGAGGAGGGGGTGGATTATATAGAGTGCGCCAGGACCCCAGCCATCCCCCGTTACAGGGTTCAATGTACATTAAGATAGCGCATTACTGGTAACGCGAGCTATAAAGAGCTATCAATGATCTTTTAGACTACGGAGTGAACGCCTGACCGTTGCCATCCTGGGTGACTCTAGGTCTTCTACACTCCGAGTGGTTTCTTGCATGGTAGAGTGACTTCATCTTGGTCGACTGGAATTGGGGTATCCGAGTGAGATAATTGGTCAAGTGCATTGCACTCCAAGGTTACTTCAGTCGGTGTCTTTTGTTATACTTTGAATGTTCTTGATTCTAGGGTAGTGGCCTTGGGTATGGCATCTAGGTCAGGCCTATGACCCTACCCTAGGTCCATGGCATCATCATTAGCCCCCGAATGGATTGAGGTTGAAGTTGATCCCGTCCTGATTCTTATGCTTCGTAGGCATTTTGCTTGAGCCCGGGAATCATGCTGAAACTTCAACATTATTTCAGTTGCCTTGATCGATTCAGAGGTCGTCGGGTGAAATATACTGACAATCTTCGAGTGTTGATATGGTACGAAATCTTCGGCGCGATTGGTTACTCTGCGGTTCCCGGATCTCACGGGATTCGAAACTTTGGGGAAGAGCGTGGGACGAAGCGCGCCACAGTAAACGGGGTTGATAGACAGGGGTGCCTCGATTCTCGCGCCACCTTTTTCGCCACGTATCGGGCATGCGACTGTTATGGGATTTGACAGGATTGCTTGGGCCCACGAGTTAGCCACTCGGGAGCAGGCCCATAAAGGGCGTCGAGGCCGATGTGTTTACACAGTGCGCCTTATTCCCCTTCTTCTTCTTCTTCTTCTACTTCCCCACCGCATCCTCCTCCACTCTTGATGCCGCCGCCCCGCCCGCGCGCAGTCTGCGGCAATGGTTAAGGACAAGACGACGGCCCTGGAGCGCGCGAAGAAGGAGACGACGATGGCGAAGCGCAAGAATATAAGTCGGGGGTCGTCGTCGAGGTTGGATTGCCGCCTGGTTGGGGACAGGGGGACTGGATTCGGTCCACGATCCGGAAAGAAGATTTGGAGGATCTGGCCGGAGCGGGCTTGATTGCTGACGGGTCTTGGAGGTTGCCGGGGAACCAGATCGAGCCTCAGCCACAGGAGGGTGAGTGCGTCCTCCTCGCAACTCATGTCGACCGTGGTTTCACTCTGCCCCCGCATCCTTTTTTCCGGTGTTTCCTGAACTTTTTTGGTGCCCAGCTTCAGCATTTCTCTCCCAACACTATCACATATTTCGCTGCATATGTCTCTCTGTGTGAAAACTTCTTGGGTTGTCGACCGCATTGGGGTTTATTCAAACACATCTTTTCCTGCCGTTCCCAAGCTATGAAGAAGGCAAATCCGACTGACGAAAGGACGCACGTGATCCAAATGTGTGGGGGTTTAGGGATTCAGATGAGGGTTAGGAGTGCTTTTGCTCCTATGACTCTTTCCGAGTCGGTCAGGGGATGGCAGTCGACCTGGTTCTATTGCCAGGATGTTCCGACCCCTGGTCAGTCGACTGGTCTTCCTCCCTTCACCATGGATCGCGTTCGCCAATCCTCTTCATTGACCGTGACTTCAGCAGAGAGAGTAGAGGTGTCCATGCTAGTCGACCGGTGGTTCAATTGGTCCCTGACGGTGTGACTAGCATGGATTTGTTGGAGGTGTTTCTCAGTCGACGCATGCAACCCCTCCAAGCTCGCGATCATCCAATGTGGATGTACTCGGGCACCAATGACACCGCTCAGGTCCACCCAGAGGAGGTCGCCGATGAGACGGTGGCACAGTGGCTGCAGAGCATCACTGGAAACACTACAAAAAAATACATTTCCGTGATGATATGTGTTTGTCACAGTAGGTCATGTTTTTTGTCATGCATGTACATCCATGACGAGTTTATGACAGAATCAAGATAGTCATACCTTTGTTGTCGTAGAAGTGTTCCATGACATTACCAAAATTATCATCACGGAAGTGTCCACTTCGATGACGATAAATCGCGTGTCACAGAAGTGCTTTCGTCAAGGGTGACCGACACGTGGCATCCACCGTAACGGAACACTGTTAAGCTATCGGGTCCGGTTTTGGACCTGATAACCCGTTAAAAGCCCCGACCAATGGGGATTTTCCACGTGTAAAATCATCATTGGCTGGAGGAAACATGTGTCGGCTCACCGTTGGGACAGATGTCATCCACTCATTGGACCGAAGGCGCCTATGATACGGCAACACGTGGCACGTCCCAACAAAGGCCCATTCCTGTGAAAAGGCCGGCCCGTTTGACTTGGTCAAAAGGTGGCGGGCCGGCCCACGGAAAGCCTGTTAACGGCCTGTTCACATATAGCCCATTTACAGCCGCTAACCCAGGGCCCATTACAACCTCTCCGAATTAGGCCCAGTAGCGTCATCTGGGCCTTCCAGTATGATTCCAGCCCGTTTTAACTTCCGGCCCATGTGTGGCCCATGACTTCTTTCGGCCCATATGAGGCCCTTTGTAACTCTTGGCCCATTAACGACCCATGGTGAAACTGGCCCGTAATGAACAGTGTATCACTTTATACCCATTAACGGCCCGTTATTCCATTGGGTCGTTTCCAGCCCAAGTTATCTTTCGGCATTCTCATGGCCCATTGATTCTTGGGCTCATTTGCAGCATTCGGTTACATGCGGCCTGTTACTGTCATTTTCTGCTTGTGGGCCAAATTCATCCCGTCGTTACAGTCGGCCCGTTTGCGGACCGTTAATACGTTGGGCCGTTTTCATGTCAAGAAAACCTGTTGGTCTGTTTTCATAGAGTTATCAAATACGGCCTATTAACGGCCCGTTATGGTCCACGAATAGTATGACCCATGATCGGTGAAATGATGATACGCCCCGTAGAAGGCCCATGGATCCTACGGCCCGTATGAGGCCCATGGATAGTATGGCCTGTAGAAGGCCCATGGATCGTACGGCCCGTAGAAGGCCCATGGACCCTACGGCCCGGAGAAGGCCCATGAATCCTAAGGCCCGTATATAAGGCCAATGGATCCTACGGCCCGTATAGAAGGCCAATGCATCCTACGACCGAAAGAAGGCCCATGGATCATATGGCCTGCAGGAGGCCCATGGTTACAAGAGTCCGTGTGTTGCCATGATTATTTTGGCCTAGTTACCAAAAATAGGCTATTGTGGCCACTAGAAAAACACAGAAAAAGAACTGCAGTGACTACAAGCAAACAACTAAACAAGACAATAAGGAAATAAATAAGCAAGCAATTAACGCTAGCCTATTACCGCTATTACACATATTACATCCACTGGGCATCAAAGTTCGCCACCAGTGCAAATATAGGGAACAAAGCAGCATATTACATACACTGGCCGTCAAAATTGGCCACCAGTGCAAATAAGCGCGGTAGCAAAACATGAGCACAACTTCAGAAGAGCTCAAGAAACGTTATCCTGGGTATCCACCATGCTGGCAATAAGCTTAGCAAGCTTATTAGCTTTGTCCTGTTTGGTGCTAAAATCCTCCAACGCTTGCTATTGCACCAGAAAGTGTGCATCTGAATGCTCCAGGGACTTCCGCAGTCCTTCTGCTTCTTGTCGTAGCATAGCTGATCGATGTCTTTCAGCTTGTAGTTGAGACTCAAGAAACCGAACTGATTCAGACAGTGATTTTGAATAGCTTGTGCAAGTGGTAGTGGCCAGTAACTCGAACACTAAACCAAGACAGGACTTTGGGGTTGTCTTGTTGTTTGATCAGCTTTGTTGGAGACCAACAAGGATGTGTCACTATCCTGAACCTTATCTACATTAGTTCCTTTACCATTGCTTAATAAGGCACTCTTCCCCAATATTCTGTCAGCATTCTAAAAGACGAAACAAGCAGACACATAACAAGTTTAGCATGTACTAGTATATGAAACTCATTTTGGTGAACCAGTTCATTAGTAAGGTGGACAAGATTAAACTACCAAGTCTTCTATTGCCAAGTACTAGTACATAATAAAAGCATCACACAAACATATATCTATGTCCTATGGTCACTGCATTGTCTTGCCAAATCAAAATAGAGACACGATTCAAATCATATCAGTTCAAGGCAAAGCAGGAGTGAAAGAATACAAAGCGTGGGAAACTACACGGCATAACAAGAGTTGAGATGGGTACCACGGGTCTACATGTACAACAACACTATTGGCTCTGTTGTGATGCTAGTAATGTGCATGATATGAAAGTCAACTGTATACACAATTGAAATTGAAATCAACACAGCTATTGATATGAAAGTCAACTGTATACACAATTGTAATTGAAATCAACACAGCTAGTGAACATACCTGATGTGCCATTGGAGTTTCGATTGCATCCTTCAATTTAAAAATAAGTTTGTATGAGTAAATACAGTGATACAATAGCAAAGCAATCATAGTTAAAAAAGGCGCGCCTAGGCTCTAGGCGTTGGCAAAATGCATTGCACATAACTATGCTTAATCTATGCATAACTACGCATAAGCATGTGCTTTGGTCCGTAAAGCGCAAGGCGGTGGCAAAACGCACAATTAACGCCTAGCGCTTTAGTTGAACTATGATAGCAATGGAATCTTAAATTAGAACAGTTGTTCTTCAGGTTTAGGCACTTGTTCTACATGAACAGAGTACAGTAAGATGCAAGAATATAATACTTAGAAATAGAAAATGAGCTCATAGACCTTACCACATTCTTGGTTCGGGACCAGTACAGAACAAGGCGCTCCCAGTCATCGTCCAGCAAATGTGTCTCAGGAGAACGTAAGGGAATTTGATGAGTTTCTTTGCCGGTGAAGTACGTTTTCTTCAGGTAATTTCGATACTGCCACCAAGAATTCTTGAAGATAGCAGAGGTATTAGCACAGGTTACCTCATCCTGAGTTTCCAAATTGGTCCTTCTCTATAGAGAAAAATGGGAAAATTTGCTGAGCAAAGTAATTGCCATGAATAACATTACATACACAACTCCTAGACAAACACCTGCAACAGGCATTTTCCTTCATCTTCAGTATAATATTTCCAAGATGGGAAGATACGCACATACGATTTAACAACATCAAATGCGATAGATGCTAAACTACGACTAGCTGGTTGTGCTTCCTCCACTGGAATAGGCATACTAACTGGTGGAGTTGGGTTTCGCCGTGATAGTACTGGCCCTCTGGGCACTGGAGCTGCCTTACTAACTGCTCTTGTTTGGGAGCTCTATGGTGGAGATGGTGTTGTGTCAATAGGAACTGGGTTACTATCGGCTGGGGTTGGGGTTAGATTGGGTGAAGCTGGTTCTCTGTACATCGCAGTAGGGGTACAATCTGCGAGAGTTTGGGTTATGTGTGGTAGGGCTGGTTCTTGTGCATGTACAACCGGGGTGCTATCTCCACGAAGAGGTAGCACTGTTTTATTTGAAGACCGTGTTTTTAGTCCGCTAGATACTGGCATCACCCACTCCAATTCAAATGGCTGATAAACAGGAAACATAGTTGAATGTACAGACATTGTATGAGAGACAGATGCAATAGACAGTGTGGAAAAAAGAGGGCATGAAATAGTTGACATGTATATTGTTTAACTAAAATGGATAGCATGACATAATTTCACATATATGATGTCTAGCATAACATAATTCAAAGATATGATGAATAACTAAACAGGATCGCATGACGTAATTCACCTACATGTTATCTAAGTAATCAGGATCACATCATTTAATTCACATATGTGATTTATATGCTAAACAGAGGGCATTCGATATGATGTCTGAACTAAGGACATGGTGTTGAATATTGTGTATATGATGTCTAAACTATGCAATGCAAGACACGATATGCATGATATGAGCAGTATAACTGTGCCAAGTTAGAGCATACACCTCAATGGGGGAATATGACTGGTCATCTGTCTCTGAATCCATCTCCGAGGAGCTATCGGGACCCAACAAGGGATCTGCTTCGACAGGTAGCACTGTCTGCTCTGAAGGCCTTGTTTTCACTCCAGATTTTTCCATCTCCCACCCAAATGGCTGATTCACAAGAAGAGTAGTTTAATGTACAAACATTGTCGACAAATGGAAATGTAATGAAGAAAAGGATGGGCAAGATATCATTCAAATATATGATGTCTGGTTAAACAGGATGGCATTGCACATTTCACATATATTATGGCTGGCTAAAAGACACGAGACTGCATAATTCCCATATATGATATAGAAACTAAACAGGTGGCATTACAGAACATGTCTAAACTAAGCAGATGACATATATGATGTCAAAAGTAGGTACTGCAAGGCAACATATGCATGATATTACTAACATCATCATGCCAAGGTAGAGCAAACACCTTGGGGGGTAAATAGGAGTGGTCAGCGGCGTCTGAATCCGCCTTAGAACAGATATCTTCCTCTGGATTACAATCTGGAGAGGGGTGGGGAGGGTTTGCCATTGAACCCACCATGGAGCGATGTCTGCATGACATTGTATTGCCACGCAAAACTCTTCTCTTTTTCTCTACATGGTCAGCATGACTGTGTACAATATCTGACATGCATACGAAAAAATATGGTGAAATTACGTAAGGAGAGCATGCAGAAATTTAGAGTGATGGTAACAACCGATGGATGGATCCAAAAATAATGATAGTAGGCTGATGATTGCTTTAAATTAATAAAAAGACAGATGATGATTGCTTTACTATTTGTTTCCCACCCAAGATGAACAACATAGGCATACCCTAGGTGAACCAGATATTAGACAGACATACTATTAATTGATGCCTCGATATGTGCCCCACAACTAATTTAGAACTCAAGTTTGAACATTAATTTGGACCTGACTTGGGAGTCCAAGAGCTGAACAGGACGATAAAGTAGCAGGTAAGTTTAAGCAATGCATAACATAAGCAGAAACAAAAGAGTGCGACCTCTCTAGTGGACCCGTGTACTCCTCAGGTTCATCTGCTGAGTCGATGATGGTGATGCCGTTGAGGTGGGTGCCGGCGGCAGGGAAGGAGATCTGAGGCGGCGAAAGACGGCCAGGAGTCGTGATGTCTGGTTTGGTGGATGCTTCTGTCGATGGAGCAGCTCAGGTGAGGTGGACGACGTCACGGTAGGAGCAGGACAAACCAGACAAAGTTCCCTTCGACACATACCTGTAACTGAAGTAATTCTGTAAGGGCTCATTTGGCTTGCATGATTCTTCAAATGCAGGGATAGGAAAAACACCGGAATAGGACAGGAAAATGCAGATGGTAAACATAGCATTTGTAAACACAGGATTTCTATCAACTTGGGTGTTTGGTTTACAGGAATTGGAATAGCAGAGGAATGCAAAGAAACATGGCCAAAATGAAGTGAAACTATATGAAAGCATGTACAGTTAGAATGTTATTCTGGCACTAATGCACTTGGTCTTGTTTTCATGCATAGGATTTTGAAAAGTAGGTCCAGGTGGATGTTTTGCTTCATTCCTTTCAACAAAATGCATGAATAATTGGGTTGGTCGCTGAAGCAGTTGAGGCAGAGGTGGTTGTCGGAGGTGTGGAGGAAGATCTGAGGAATCTGTAGACGGCGTCCAGGGAACTGCTCTGTTGTGATGGATCGTTCTATCGTTGGAGCAGCTCCGGTGAGCCGTAAGACGTCAAGGCTGAAGCACCACAAGACAGACATCGTCAATCTCAAGTGGGATTCTAATAGCATCTCCAATAGATGATGTAAAATGGATGTAAAATTTACATCACCAAAAACCACCTGACTACAACAGATGAGGTAAAAACTGTTGACTCTGAACTTAACTGTGGAAACTGAAGTTTACTGTGGAATCTGAATGCTACTATCGAAACTGAACGCAATGGTAGCAGAGAGGCACTTGACATGTAGTTTAGGGAGGGCCTGCAGTTCATCTTCACCCTGCACCCCCCTGAGCCGCCAGCCACCACCGCCCGAACCGCCGGCCCCAGCGCCGCCTCGCTGCCTCGAAACAACTCCCCACCACCGCCCCAGCCAGCCCACTAGGCCCCCCGCCCCCCACCCTGAACCCTAAGATAGATAGTGGGGTACCTCTCCGGCGAGCCCCTGTCCCCGCTGCGGGTGGTTCCTCCTTAACTCCGGCAAGCCCCCCCAACCCCTGAAAATCGACTGACCCAAAAGTCGATTCAGTCGACTGAAGTGTGGCTAAATCGGAGCAGAGCAGCAGCACGAGCGAGGGGGAGAGCAGCAGCAGCAGGTGGGCAAGCGAGCGATTGAGCGAGAGCCGGAGCAGCAGCAACAGCGCGAGCGAGCGAGCGAGAGACGGAGCAGCAGCAGCAGATCTGGCTGGTATGGACGCCGCCGCCGAAGGGGCCTCACACTGGGGGAGAGCCGCCGTGGAGATGTCACCCGCGGCGCCGGCTTCAAGGTAGTCGCTCCATGGGGGTGCGGGATGGAGCACCGTCGTCGCCGGGAGGTCGAGTTAAGGAGAAGGTGTGATGCGATGAGTGTACAACCTCTTTGGTAGCACCGAGTAGGCCTCGGCTTTGTCCGAGGAGTTGGTGAGGATGCTGCGGTTCCGGTGGAGCTAGTTAAGGCGGCGTTGTGGGGATGGAGCAGCCGCGATAGACAACGAGATCATCGGAGCAGCTCCTTGGAGGTGGAGGACGGGGCGGCTGAACCGGCGGGACGACGAGATGGACGACGGATCCTCATCCAGTGAGGTGGACGAGGGAAATCGAGCTGTTGCGGTGGACGACATCATCGGGGAAGAGGCTCCGGCTGGGCAGCGGTGAGGTGGCGGACGATGGAGGGTGGGGTTTCGCGGCTGGAGCGGAGAGGTTATGGCGGCCTGGGATTTCAAATGGCGAAAAGGGGGAGATAGGAGGGGGTGAAGCATGACTTAGGGACGCGCTTGTCCAAAATGTAGGGTGTGTTACAAAAGTACCCCCCCACCGATTTGAATTAGCGGCCCTTTCGGCTCAGGGTTAGAAGGGGGATTTCGCGTGTCGGGATTTGGCAGCTGGAGGGAGTTTTCACGCGCTGTGTAATTTCGGGATAGTAAGGCGCGGGTTGTGAAAACGCCAGTTTTGGGAGCACAATATCTTAATTTTCGAGATATAACAAGACGCGGGTTGAATTTTAGGGACAAGCCTAACGTGTAGTAATATTGTACTTGTACATACCAAATCAATTCGCACTTCCCTCAATCAAAAAGAAATGAAAAAATAAAACTATTCACACCACACAAAGAGAGAGTCTTGCCCCGTTTTACTATACAAATGCTATTCAAAGCTACTCCCTCCTTCCATCTATATAGGGCCTAATGCGTTTTTCGATGCTAACTTTGACCAAATATTAGAGCAATAATATATGACATGCAACTTACACAAAGCACACCGTTAAATTTGTCTGTGAAAGTTCTTTCAATGATATAATTTTCACATTGTGCATGTCATGTACTATTAATCTTTTCAATAGTCAAAGGCGGTCTTAAAAATCTCATTACGCCCTATATAGATGGAAGGAGGGAGTATGAATCTATGTTATGTCCGATTAAATTTTTTCGCTTGCTGTATAATGCATGTAACCTACTCATACCAACATTTTAGTGCATTCCAAATGTCTATACTACCGCTGCAATTCAAACTAAATTTGAATTCGTTTCTCTATTTCAATAAGAATCTACAATCATGATTGTTGCCAACTTCAACCATCATTCGTGTATTACCTTATTAACACACCACATGATTACTATAGAGATAGATATGAACTATGTGTACTACATGAACTCGAATTCTATTTTTTGAATACACTTGATGTTTATTCCAAATAATAGTACATTTGATGTACTAACTATATATTCCTAATCTAAACCATGTTCCATACGTAAACCGTGTTTATCACACAAAGTATAGTGCCCCACCCCCTACATTATGACAAGTATTTAGACCTGAGTTACAAAAGCCATACATTATCCCAAATTATAATCAATGTTCTACATTATGATATCTTCTTCAAGTATCTGTATCCACTTTTTTATAATGAATTATGATCTTTATTCGTCTTTTACACCTTCACGATCCTCTTCTACTTGTAGCTAGCTAGCGCCAACTTTCTATAGTGCATGCACACGCCCGCCCCCCTCTCACCCACCCTTAGCGTCCCCTCCATCGCGCACGTTCATTATTTCTCTTTAGGTCGTCCACCAGCCGTGTGTGTAGGCCCCCGGCTCCTTCTTTCTGGCACACACCAGTCGATGTACCTCTCTAGCCAAGTGTGCCTACAACAAACACATATATACTTTCCCTCTTCTCTTCTCACCGTCCATGCCCCCTATGTCCAATACGATTCCACGTAGGTGCACACTCCCGCCCCTCTTTTCTTTGATCACTGCTACATCTTGAGCTTGCGTTGGTTTTCCTCGAAGAGGAGAGGGTGATGCAGCAAAGTGTAGCATAGGTATTTCCCTAAGTTTTGAGAACCAAGGTAACAATCCAGTAGGAGGCTCCTCAAAAGTCCCACGCACCTACACAAACAAACTGAGAACTCGCAACCAACGCAATAAAGGGGTTGTCAATCCCTTCATGGCCACTTGCGAAAGTGAGATCTAATAAAGATAGTATGATAAGATAAATATATTTTTGGTATTTTATTATATAGATGCAAAAAGTAAAGATGCAAATAAAGTAGATTGAAAGCAAATATGATAAGAGATAGACCCGGGGGGCATAGGTTTCACTAGAGGCTTATCTCAAGATAGCATAAGTATTATGGTGGTTGAACAAATTACTGTCGAGCAATTGATAGAAAAGCACATAGTTATGAGATTATCTAGGCATGATCATGTATATAGGCATCACTTCCATAACAAGTAGACCGACTCCTGCCTGCATCTACTACTATTACTCCACACATCGACCGACTCCTGCCTGCATCTAGAGTATTAAGTTCATAAGAACAGAGTAACGCATTAAGCAAGATGACATGATGTAGAGGGATAAACACATGCAATATGATATAAACCCCATCTTGTTATCCTCGGTGGCAACAATACAATACGTGCCTTGCAACCATTTCTGTCACTGGGTAAGGACACCGCAAGATTGAACCCAAAGCTAAGCACTTCTCCCATGGCAAGAAAGACCAATCTAGTAGGCCAAACCAAACTAATAATTCGAAGAGACTTGCAAAGATAACTCAATCATACATCAAAGAATTCAGAGAAGATTCAAATAGTATTCATAGATAAACTTGATCATAAACCCACAATTCATCGGATCTCGACAAACACACCGCAAAAAGAGTTTACATCGAATAGATCTCCACAAGAGAGGGGGAGAACATTGTATTGAGATCCAAAAAGAGAGAAGAAGCCATCTAGCTAATAACTATGGACCCGTAGGTCTGTGGTAAACTACTCACAACTCATCGGAGGGGGAAGGATGTTGATGTAGAGGCCCTCCGTGGTTGATTCCCCCTCCGGCAGAGTGCTGGCGAAGGCTCCAAGATGGGATCTCGTGGATACAGAAGGTTACGGCGGTGGAAATTGTGTTTCGTGGTGCTCCTGGATGTTTTCGGGGTACGTAGGTATATATAGGAGGAAGAAGTACGTCGATGGCCGCCCGAGGGGCCCACGAGACAGGGGGCGCACCCTACAGGGGGGGCGCCCCCCTATCTCGTGGGGCCCTCGGAAGCTTCTTGACTTGCACTCCAAGCTCTCCGGATCATGTTCGTTCCAAAAATCACGCTCCCGAAGGTTTCATTCCGTTTGGATTCCCTTTGATATTCCTTTTCTTCAAAATACTGAAATAGGCAAAAAAACAGCAATATGGGTTGGGCCTCTGGTTAGGTTAGTCCCAAAAATGATATAAATGTGTAAAATAAAGCCCATAAATATCCAAAAGAGGTAATATAATAGCATGGAACAATCAAAAATTATAGATACGTTGGAGACATATCAAGCATCCCCAATCTTAATTCCTGCTCGTCCTCGAGTAGGTAAATGATAAAAAGAGAGTTTTTGATGTGGAATGCTACCTAGCATAATTCTTAATGTAGTTTTCTTTATTGTGGTATGAATGTTCAGACCCAAATGAATACAAAATAAAAGTTCATATTGACATAAGAAATAGTAATACTTCAAGCATACTAATCAAAGTAATCATGTCTTCTCAAAATAACATGGCTATAGAAAGTTATCCCTACAAAATCATATAGTCTGGCTGTTGCTCTATCTTCATCACACAAAGTATTTAATCATGCACAACCCCGATGACAAGCCAAGCAATTGTTTCATACTTTAATAATCTCAAACTTTTTCAACTTTCACGTAGTACATGAGCGTGAGCCATGGACATAGCACTATATGTGGAATAGAATGGTGGTTGTGGAGAAGACGAAAAGGAGAAGATAGTCTCACATCAACTAGGCATATCAATGGGCTATGGAGATGCCCATTAATAGATATCAATGTGAGTGAGTAGGGATTGCCATGCAACGGATGCACTAGAGCTATAAATATATGATAGCTCAACGAAGGAAACTAAGTGGGGTGCATCCAACTGGCTTGCTCACGAAGACCTAGGGCATTTTGAGGAAGCCCATCATTGGAATATGCAAACCAAGTTCTATAATGAAAAGTTCCCACTAGTATATGAAAGTGACAACATATGAGACTCTCTAACATGAAGATCATGGTGCTATTTTGAAGCACAAGTGTGGAAAAAGAGATAGTAGCATTGTCCCTTCTCTCTTTTTCTCTCATTTTATTTTTTCTTTTTTTCTTCTTTTTTTTCTTTCTCTTTTTTTTTCTTTTGTTTGGCCTTTCTTCTTTTTTTGGCCTTCCCTCCCTTTTTTTCTTTTTTCTTTTTCTTTTTTTTCTTTTTGTAAAGTCCGAAGTCTCATCCCGTCTTGTGGGGGAATCATAGTCTTCATCATCCTATCCTCACTAGGACAATGCTCTAATAAAGAATATCATCACACTTTTATGGATTTACAACTCAAAGCTAGAACAAGATATGACTCTATATGAATGCCTCCGGCGGTGTACCGGGATATGTAATGAATCAAGAGCAACATGTATGAAGATTATGAAGGTGGCCTTGCCACAAATACAATGTCAACTACATGATCATGCAAAAAGCAATATGACAAAAGTAATGCGTGTCATATGAACGGAACGGTGGAAAGTTGCATGGCAATATATCTCGGAATGGCTATGGAAATGCCATAATAGGTAGGTATGGTGGCTGTTTTGAGGAAGGTAAATGGTGGGTGTATGGTACCGGCGAAAGTTGCACGGTACAAGAGAGGCTAGCAATGGTGGAACGGTGAAAGAGTGAGTATAATCCATGGATTCAACATTAATCAAAAGAACTCATATACTTGTTGCAAAAATTTAGAAGTCATCAAAAACCAAAGTACTATGCGCATGCTCCTAGGGGGGATAGATTGGTAGGAAAAGACCATCGCTCGTCCCCGACAGCCACTCATAAGGAAGACAATCAATAAATAAAATTGTGCTCCAACTTCATCACAAAGCGGTTCACCATACGTGCATGCTACGGGAATCACAAGCTTCAACACAAGCATTCTTTAAATTCATAATCACCCAACTAGCATGACTTTTATATCACTACCTCCATATCTCAAAACAATTATCAAGTATCAAATTGATCATAGCATCCAATTTACTTTCTATGATAGTTTTTATTATACCCAACTTGGATGCTCATCATTCTAGGACCAACTTTATGATCATAGCAAATACCATGCTGTTCTAAAAGGCTCTCAAAATAATATAAGTGAAGCATGAGAGACTAGCAATTTCTTCAAAATTAAGACACCACCGTGCTCTAAAAGATATAAGTGAAGACTAGAGCAAAAACTATTAAGCTCAAAAGATATAAGTGAAGCACATAGAGTATTCTAGCAAATTCTAATCAAATAGGCTTCTCCCAAAAGGTGTGTACAGCAAGGATGATTGTGTTAAACTAAAAAGCAAAGACTAATATAATACACGACGCTCCAAGCAAAACACATATCATGTAGCGAATAAAAATATAGCTCCAAGTAAAGTTACCAATGAACGAAGACGAAAGAGGGGATGCCTTTCCGGGGCATCCCCAAGCTTAGGCTTTTGGCTATTCTTGAATATCTTGGGGTGCCATGGGCATCCCCAAGCTTAGGCTCTTGCCACTCCTTATTCCATAGCCCATAAAAGCTTTACCCAAAACTTGAAAACTTCACAACACAAAACTCAACAGGAAATCTTATAAGCTCTGTTAGTGAAAGAAAACAAAACCACCACATAAGGTACTTCCATGAACTCATTATTTATTTATTTTTGTGTTAAACCTACTGTATTCCGACTTCTTTATGGTTCATAGACTTAATTACTAGCCATAGATGCATTGAAATAAGCAAACAACACACGAAAAACAGAACAGTCTGTATCAATCTGTAACTAACGCAAACTTCTGGAACTATAAAATCCTACCAAAATAGGAAGTCCTGGACAATTTGTTTATTGAATATCAGAAAAAAGAATCAACGCAAAAGCACGTTCCTTTGATTAAAGAAAATTATATTCGTGCGTGCAAAGTTTCTGTTTTCAGCAGAATCAAATCAACTATCATCGTAGGTTATCCTATAGGTCCTACTTGGCACAAACACTAATTAAAAGATAAAAACACATCTAAACAGAAGGTAGATGCAAGATTTATTACTAAACAGGAGCAAAAACAAAAAACATAAAGAAAATTGGGTTGCCTCCCAACTAGCGCTATCGTTTAACGCCCCTAGCTAGGCATAAAAACAAAGATAGATCTAACGAATGCCATCTTTGGCACTAAATTCATAAGTAGCACGCATGATAGATTCATAAGGTAATTTGACCTTCTTTCTTGGAAAGTGCTCCATGCCTTTCTTTAATGGAAATTGGAATCTAATATTCCCTTCCTTCATATCAATAATCGCACCAATCGTTCTAAGGAAAGGTCTACCAAGAATAATAGGGCAAGAAAGATTGCAATCTATATCAAGAACGATAAAATCTACGGGAACCAAATTTATATTTGCAACAATAAGAACATCATTGATTCTTCCCATAGGCTTTTTAATGGTGGAATCCGCAAGGTGCAAATTTAAAGAGCAATCATCAAGATCATGGAAACCTAGAATATCACATAAAGTTTTCGGAATCGTGGAAACACTAGCACCCAAATCACACAAAGCAAAACACTCATAATCTTTAATTCTAATCTTTATAATAGGTTCCCACTCATCATTAAGTTTTCTAGGTATAGAAACTTCCAAATTAAGTTTTTCATCATAACATTGCATCAAGGCATCAACGATATGTTTTGTAAAAGCTTTATTTTGACTATAAGCATGAGGAGAATTAACAACGGATTGCAAAAAGGAAATACAACCTTTTAAAGAACAATTATCATAATCAAATTCCTTGAAATCCGAGATAGTGGGTTCAACATTATTACAAGTGGAAGATTCTCCAATCTCACTTTTACCAAATTTGGCATCAAGATCTAAAGACTCCAAACTCTTGGGACGCCTTCTAGGCAAAGTTGATTCATCATCACTCCCATAATTATGAAAATTCATATTGCAAAACATAGATCTAATCGGAGATGCATCAGTAACTTTAAGATCCTCATCATTATTTTCACAGAAACTAGAAGAACACACTTTTATAAGCATTGTTTCCAAAACTATTCCTACCAACAAAATTCACATCCATAGATTCATTATTATTCTCAATCAAGGAAGACAAAGGCATATCATTGGGATCAAGAGGAGTATTTTTAGTAGCAAACATCTTCATAAGTTCATCCATCTTTCCACTCAAAACATTGATTTCTTCTATAGCATGCACTTTTTTACTAGAAGATCTTTCGGTGTGCCATTGAGAATAATTAGCCATAATATTATCAAGCAATTTTGTAGCATCTCCTAACGTGATTTCCGTAAACGTGCCTCCCGCGGCCGAATCGAAGAGATTTCTAGAAGCAAAGTTCAAACCGGCATAAAAATTTTGTATGATCATCCATAAATTCAAACCATGAGTAGGGCAATTGTGAATCATTAATTTCATTCTTTCCCAAGATTGGGCAACATGCTCATGATCAAGTTGTTTAAAATACATAATATCGTTCCTAAGAGTGATGATCTTAGCAGGAGGAAAATACTTAGAGATAAAAGCATCTTTGCACTTGTTCCAAGAATCAATACTATTTTTAGGCAAAGACGAAAACCAAACTTTAGCACGATCTCTAAGTGAAAACGGAAATAACTTCAATTTGACAATATTGTTATCCGTATCTTTCTTCTTTTGCATATCACTCAAGTCAACAAAATTGTTTAGATGAGTAGCGGCATCTTCACTAGGAAGGCCGGCAAATTGATCTTTCATAACAAGATTCAGCAAAGTGGTATTGATTTCACAAGACTCAACATCATTAAGAGGAGCAATCGGAGTGCTAAGGAAATCATTATTATTGGTATTCGAGAAGTCACACAATTTGGTATTATCTTGCGCCATGGCAACAAGTAATCTGACACACAAGCAAACAGAAAAATGGCAAGCGAAAAAGAGAGGAGGAGATTGGAAAGAGAGGGCGAATAAAACGACAAGGGTGAATTGGGGGAGAGAAAAACAAGAGGCAAATGGCAAATAATGTAAATGCGTTTGTGATGGGTACTTGATATGTCTTGACTTGAGCAAAGACCTCCCCAGCAACGGCGCCAGAAATACTTCTTGCTACGTCTTGAGCTTGCGTTGGTTTTCCTCGAAGAGGAGAGGGTGATGCAGCAAAGTGTAGCGTAAGTATTTCCCTCAGTTTGGAGAACCAAGGTATCAATCCAGTAGAAGGCTCCTCAAAAGTCCCACGCACCTACACAAACAAACTGAGAACTCACAACCAACGCAATAAAGGGGTTGTCAATCCCTTCACGACCACTTGCGAAAGTGAGATCTAATAAAGATAGTATGATAAGATAAATATATTTTTGGTATTTTATGATATAGATGCAAAAAGTAAAGATGCAAATAAAGTAGATTGAAAGCAAATATGATAAGAGATAGACACGGGGGCCATAGGTTTCACTAGAGGCTTCTCTCAAGATAGCATAAGTATTACGGTGGGTGAACAAATTACTGTCGAGCAATTGATAGAAAAGCGCATAGTTATGAGATTATCTAGGCATGATCATGTACATAGGCATCACGTCCATAACAAGTAGACCGACTCCTGCCTGCATCTACTACTATTACTCCACACATCGACCGACTCATGCCTGCATCTAGAGTATTAAGTTCATAAGAATAGAGTAACGCAGTAAGCAAGATGACATGATGTAGAGGGATAAACACATGCAATATGATATAAACCCCATCTTGTTATCCTCGATGGCAACAATACAATACGTGCCTTGCAACCCTTTCTGTCATTGGGTAAGGACATGGCAAGATTGAACCCAAAGCTAAGCACTTCTCCCATGGCAAGAAAGACCAATCTAGTAGGCCAAACCAAACTGATAATTCAAAGAGACTTGCAAAGATAACTCAATCATACATAAAAGAATTCAGAGAAGATTCAAATATTATTCATAGATAAACTTGATCATAAACCCACAATTCATCGGATCTCGACAAACACACCGCAAAAAGAGTTTACATCAAATAGATCTCCACAAGAGAGGGGGAGAACATTGTATTGAGATCCAAAAAGAGAGAAGAAGCCATCTAGCTAATAACTATGGACCCGTAGGTCTGTGGTAAACTACTCACAACTCATCGGAGGGGCAAGGATGTTGATGTAGAGGCCCTCCGTGGTTGATTCCCCCTCCGGCAGAGTGCCGGCGAAGGCTCCAAGATGGGATCTCGTGGATACAGAAGGTTACGATGGTGGAAATTGTGTTTCGTGGTGCTCCTGGATGTTTTTGGGGTACGTAGGTATAATTAGGAGGAAGAACTATGTCGGTGGCTGCCCGAGGGGCCCACGAGACAGGGGGCACACCCTATAGGGGGGGCACGGCCCCCTATCTCGTGGGGCCCTCAGAAGCTTCCTGACTTGCACTACAAGCTCTCCGGATCATGTTCATTCCAAAAATCACGCTCCCGAAGGTTTCATTCCGTTTGGTATCCATTTGATATTCCTTTTCTTCGAAATACTGAAATAGGCAAAAAAAACAGCAATATGGGCTGGGCCTCCGGTTAGTAGGTTAGTCCCAAAAATGATATAAATGTGTAAAAGAAAGCCCATAAACATCCTAAAGAGGTAATATAATAGCATGGAACAATCAAAAATTATAGATACGTTGGAGACGTATCAATCACATACTCGCACACTCCTCCCCCCTCGACATGGTAGGCCTCTCGCATCACCTCCTAGCCAGACCCTCTCCCCCTGTCTGCCTCTCCGGACCTTATTTGCTTCTAACACATGTAGGCGTGTATATGTACTGATCTCCCTACATATAGCTGATACGTCTCCAACGTATCTATAATTTTTGATTGCTCCATGCTACTTTATCTACTGTTTTAGGCAATATTGGGCTTTATTATCCACTTTTATATTATTTTTGGGACTAACCTATTAACCGGAGGCCCAGCCCAGATTTGCTGTTTTATGCCTATTTCAGTGTTTCGAGGAAAAGGAATATCAGACGGAGTCAAAACGGAACGAAATCAACTGGAGAAGTTAATTTTGGAAGGAAACCAACCAGATGGACTTGGAGTGCACGTCAGGGGACCCCCGGGCTGCCCACGAGGGTGGGGGGCACGCCCCTCCCCCCTGGGCGTGCCCCCCTACCTCGTGAGCCCCCTGGAGGTCCACCGACGTACCCCTTTCACCCATATATACCTACGTACCCTAAAACTTCCAGAACAGAAAATAGATCGGGAGTTCCGCCGCCGCAAGCCTCTGTAGCCACCAAAAACCAATCGGGACCCCATTCCGGCACCCTGTCGGAGGGGGATCCCATCACAAGAGGCCATCTTCATCATCCCGGCGCTATCCATGACGAGGAGGGAGTAGTTCACCCTCAGGGCTGAGGGTATGTACCAGTAGCTATGTATTTGATCTCTCTCTCTCGTGTTCTCTCTCGTGTTCCTCTATGGCACGATCTTGATGTATCCTGAGCTTTGCTATTGTAGTTGGATCTTATGATGTTTCTCCCGCTCTACTCTCTTGTGATGAATTGAGTTTCCCCTTTTGAAGTTATCTTATTGGATTGAGACTTCTATGAACACTTGATGTATGTCTTGCGTGGGATAACCGTGGTGACAATGGTTTATTCTATTGATCCACTTGATGTATGTTTTGGTGATCAACTTGCGGGTTTCGTGACACTTGGGAACCTATGCATAGGGGTTGGCACACGTTCTTGACTCTCCGGTAGTAGCTTTGCGGCACTCTTTGAAGTACTTTTATGTTGGTTGGATGAATCTGAGATTGTGTGATGCATATCGTATAATCATGCCCACGGATACTTAAGGTGACAATGGAATATCTAGGTGACATTAGGGTTTAGGTTGATTTGTATCTTAAGGTGTTATTCTAGTAACTCTTTTATAGATCGATCCGAAAGAATAGCTTTGTGGTGGTTTCGTACCCGACCATAATCTCTATGTTTGTTCTCCGCTATTAGTGTCTTTGGAGTGACTCTTTGTTGCATGTTGAGGGCTTGTCATATGTTCTATCTATGTTATTATTGTTGAGAGAACTTGCACTAGTGAAAGTATGAACCCTAGGCCTTGTTTCCTATCATTGCAATACCGTTTACGCTCACTTTTACCGCTTGCTACCTTGCTGTTTTTATTATTTCAAATTACAAAAAACTATATCTACCATCTATTTTGCACTTGTATCTTCATCTCTTCGCCGAACTAGTGCACCTATACAATTTACCATTGTATTGGGTGTGTTGGGGACACAAGAGACTCTTTGTTATTTGGTTGCAGGGTTGTTTGAGAGAGACCATCTTCATCCTACGCCTCCTACGGATTGGTAAACCTTAGGTCATCCACTTGAGGGAAATTTGCTACTGTCCTACAAACCTGTGCACTTGCAGGCCCAACAACGTCTACAAGAAGAAGGTTGTGTAGTAGACATCAAGCTCATTTCTGGCGCCGTTGCCGGGGAGGCTAGGTAAGTGAAGGTATATCTTTAGATCTTGCAATTGAATCTTTTTGTATCTTGTTTTAGCACTAGTCTAGTTTATAAAAGAAAACTACAAAAAAATGGAGTTGAGTTTGTCTCATACGCTTCACCTTTTTAATATCTTTCATGAGTATGATGGAAAGGATAATTGTGCTCAAGTGCTGGAAGAAGAAATCTATAGAATGTTTGGAACTAAATATGTGAATGATGAGCATGATTGCAATGTTGTTAGTATGAATTCCTTGAATATCCATGATGCTAATGATATGCAAAGCCACAAGCTTGGGGAAGCTATGTTTGATGGAGACGATATTTTTTGTCTCCCAAGCTTTGATGAGCAAATTTACTATGATGAAAGCATGCCTCCTATCTATGATGATTATTGTGATGATACATATGCTATAAAGAAAAAGTTTGCTTATGTGGAGAGTAGAAAATTTTCTATGCTTGTAGATCATGAAAAGAATGCTTTATGTGCTGGTTATATTGTTGAATTCATTCATGATGCTATTGAAAATTATTATGAGGGAGGAACATATGCTTGTAGTAATTGCAATAATGTCAAGTTTCCTCTCTATATGCTTAAATTCTTGAAGCTATGCTTGTTGTGCCATCCTATGCTAGTTGATTATTGTTCCCATAAGTTGTTTGTTCACAAAATCCATATGCATAGGAAGTGGGTTAGACTTAAATGTGCTAGTCATATGCTTCATGATGCTCCCGTTATGTTTCAATTCTTATCTTTTATGTGAGCATCAGTGTCATCATCATGCCTAGCTAAAAGGCATTAAAGAAAGTGCTTGTTGGGAGACAAACCAATATTTATCCTTACTGTTTTTGTGTGTCCACATGATTATGCTACTGTAGTAATCATGTTTTATAGCTTTTGTTTCAATAAAGTGCCAAGTAGAACCTTTGGGAAGACTTGGGTGAAGTTTATGTGATCTTGCTGTGAAAAACAGAAACTTTAGCGCTCACGAGATTAGCTGCCATTTTTTACTGGAGAGTGATTTTAGGTTTATTCTTTTTGCATATGATTAATAGACAAATTTCTCAGGTCCAGCAATTTATTTAATAATTTTTAGGGTTCCATAAGTATAGGTTTTATATAGATTACTACAGACTATTCTGTTTTTGACAGATTCTGTTTTCTATGTGTTGTTTGCTTCTATGAATAGTATCGGAGGGTATGAACCATAGATAAGTTGGAGTACAGTAGATATTACACCAATATGAATTTAGAATGACATTATAGTACCTAAGTGGTGGTTTTATTTTCTTATACTAATGGAGCTTACGAGTTTTGTTTTGAGTTTTGTGTGGTTGAAGTTTTCAAGTTTTGGGTAACGATACAATGGACAATGGAATAAGGAGTGGAAACAGCCTAAGCTTGGGGATGCCCAAGGCACCCCAAGGTAATATTCAAGGACACCAAGATCCTAAGCTTGGGGATGCCCCGGAAGGCATCCCCTCTTTCGTCTTCGTTCATCGGTAACTTTACTTGGAGCTATATTTTTATTCACCACATGATATGTGTTTTGCTTGGAGCGTCAATTTCTTTTGTTAGTTTTTACTTTATGTTAGTTAGAATTGTGTTTTGCCTCTTTAGTTTCAATAAAGAAGTCAAGGATAAGCTTTGCCATGCTTATTCTGCTAGTATACATGTTGCTGTTTGAAAACAGAAAGTTTACCGCTGTTGCAAGAATTCCCTAGAAAAGTCAGAGCATGGTCTAATGTTGAATCTTTTTGCATATTGAGCTCTAATAAATTTATTACAGTGGGAATTTTAGTTCATAATTTTTGGAGTCAGGGAAGTATTGATACTCTTGCATTCTTTACAGACTGTACTGTTTTGGCAGATTGCTGTTATGGTTGCATTGTTTGCATATGTTTGCTTGTTTAATGATTCTATTTGATGATAGAGTATTAAATATGCAGAGGCATTTAGTATGCAATGTTGAATAATAATTTAAGTGATTTGTTACAGTAGAATATGATATGGTTTTGCATTGGTTTATACTAACCTATCTCACGAGTTCTTGTTGAGTTTGTTGTGAATGAAGCTTTTTATAAAAAGAGAAACCATGATATGAGAGGAATTAAGGAGACACAAAAGTTCAAGCTTGGGGATGCCCAAGGCACCCCAAGATAATATTTCAAGAAGTCTCAAGCATCTAAGCTTGGGGATGCCCGGGTAGGCATCCCACCTTTCTTCTTCAACAACTATCGGTTAGTATCGGTTGAGCCTAAGTTTTTGCTTCTTCACATGAGTTGTGCTATCCTTGCAATGTAGTTTTCTTTAGCTTTGCTTGCTGTTTGAATGAAGTATCAAGATCTGAAATCCTTTAATGAGAGAGAGCCATACATGAATTGGAATTTGCTAGTTTTGCTCTAGTGCTTCACTTATATCTTTTGAGCGTGATAATTTTTGCTCTAGTGCTTCACTTATATCTTTCAGAGCATGGTGGTAGTTTTATTTTGAAGAAATATATGAACTCTCATGCTTCACTTAGATTATTTTGAGAGTCATTAATAGCATGGTAATTTGCTTAATGTTAATATACTTGGTGTTCGAGATATGTGAAACTTTCTTTTGAGTGAATTGAATACTAAGATAAATCTAATGCTTAATAATTGTTTTAATATATGGAGGTAATAATATCAAAGTCGTGCTAGTTGATAATTGTGAATTTTAGAAATACTTGTGTTAAAGTTTGCAAGTCCCGTAGCATGCACGTATGGGTAAAGTTGTGTAACAAATTTGAAGCATGAAGTGTACCTGGCTTGTGCATCCTTATGAGTGGCGGTCGGGGACGAGCGATGGTCTTTTCCTACCAATATATCCCCCTAGGGGCATGCGTAGTAGTACTTTGCTTCGAGGGCTAATAAACTTTTGCAATAAGTATATGAGTTCTTTATGACTAATGTGAGTCCATGGATTATACGCACTTTTACCTTTCCGCATTTGCCAGCCTCTTCGGTACCGTGCATTGCCCTTTCTCACATTGAGAGTTGGTGCAAACTTCGCTGGTACATCCAAACCCCGTGATATGATACGCTCATTCACACATAAACCTCCTTATATCTTCCTTAAAACAGCCACCATACCTACCTATTATGGCATTTCCATAGCCATTCCGAGATATATTGCCATGCAACTTTCCACCGTTCCGTTCATCATGACATACTTTACTTTTGTCATATTTCCATTACATGATCATGTAGTTGACATCGTATTTGTGGCAAAGCCGCCACGCATTATTTTTCATACATGTCACTCTTGATTCATTGCACCATCCTGGTACACCGCCGGAGGCATTCATATAGAGTCATATCTTGTTCTAGTTTCGAGTTGTAATATCAAGTTGTTGTAATGAAAGTGTGATGATCATCATTATTAGAGCATTGCCCCAGTGAGGAAAAGGAGGATGGAGACTATGATTCCCCCACAAGTCGGGATGAGACTCCGGACGAAAATAAAAAAATAGAAAAAAGAAAAGAAAAAAAGAGGCCATAAAAAAAGGAGAAAAGGCCCAAATAAAAAAATGAGAGAAAAAGAGAGAAGGGGCAATGTTACTATCCTTTTACCACACTTGTGCTTCAAAGTAGCACCTTGTTCTTCATGTAGTGAGTCTCATATATTTGTGCTTCAAAATAGCACCATGTTTTTCATATAGTGAGTCTCATAAATTATCTTGTTCATACTAGTGGGAATGTTTCATTATATAACTTGGCTTGCATATTCCAATGATGGGCTTCCTCAAAATGCCCTAGGTCTTCGTGAGCAAGCGAGTTGGATGCACACCCACTAGTTTTCTTTTGTTGAGCATTCATAGCTCTAGTGCATCCATTGCATGGCAATCCCTACTCCTCATGTTGACATCAATTGATGGGCATCTCCATAGCCCGTTGATTATCCTCGTCAATATGAGACTTTCTCCTTTTTTGTCTTCTCCACACAATCCCATCATCATATTCTATTCCACCTATAGTGCTATATCCATGGCTTGCACTCATATATTGCATGAGGGTTGAAAAAGCTGAAGTGCGTTAAAAAGTATGAAACAATTCCTTGGCTTGTCATCGGGGGTATAGAAGTTGGGAACATCTTTGTGTGACGAAAATGAAGCATGGCCTAACTATATGATTTTGTAGGGATGAACTTTCTTTGGCCATGTTATTTTGAGATGACATAATTGCTTCATTAGTATGCTTGAAGTATTATTATGTTTATGTCAATATGAACTTTTATCTTGAATCTTTCGGATCTGAATATTCATATCACAATTAAGAAGATTTACATTGAAATTATGCCAAAGTATCACTTCACATCAAAAATTCTTTTTTATAATTTACCTACTCGAGGACGAGCAGGAATTAAGCTTGGGGATGCTTGATACGTCTCCAACGTATCTATAATTTTTGATTGCTCCAAGCTACTTTATCTACTGTTTTAGGCAATATTGGGCTTTATTATCCACTTTTATATTATTTTTGGGACTAACCTATTAACCGGAGGCCCAGCCCAGATTTGCTGTTTTATGCCTATTTCAGTGTTTCAAGGAAAAGGAATATCAGACGGAGTCAAAACGGAACGAAATCAACTAGAGAAGTTAATTTTGGAAGGAAACCAACCAGATGGGCTTGGAGTGCACGTCAGGGGATCCCCGTGCTGCGCAAGAGGGTGGGGGGCGCGCCCCTCCCCCTGGGCGCGCCCCTACCTTGTGAGCCCCCTGGAGGTCCACCGACGTACCCCTTTCACCCATATATACCTACGTACCCTAAAACTTCCAGAACAGAAAATAGATCAGGAGTTCGGCCGCTGCAATCCTCTGTAGCCACCAAAAACCAATCGGGACCCTGTTCCGGCACCCTGCCGGAGGGGGATCCCATCACCGGAGGCCATCTTCATCATCCCGGTGCTATCCATGACGAGGAGGGAGTAGTTCACCCTCGGGGCTGAGGGTATGTACCAGTAGCTATGTGTTTGATTCCTCTCTCTCTCTCGTGTTCTCTCTCGTGTTCCTCTATGGCACGATCTTGATGTATCCCGAGCTTTGCTATTGTAGTTGGATCTTATGATGTTTCTCCCCCTCTACTCTCTTGTGATGAATTGAGTTTCCCCTTTTGAAGTTATCTTATTGGATTGAGTCTTTTATGAACACTTGATGTATGTCTTGCGTGGGATAACCGTGGTGACAATGGGTTATTCTATTGATCCACTTGATGTATGTTTTGGTGATCAACTTGCGGGTTTCGTGACACTTGGCAACCTATGCATAGGGGTTGGCACACGTTCTTGACTCTCCGGTAGTAGCTTTGGGGCACTCTTTGAAGTACTTTTATGTTGGTTGGATGAATCTGAGATTGTGTGATGCATATCGTATAATCATGCCCACGGATACTTGAGGTGACAATGGAGTATCTAGGTGACATTAGGGTTTTGGTTGATTTGTATCTTAAGGTGTTATTCTAGTACGAACTCTTCTATAGATCGATCCAAACGAATAGCTTTGTGGTGGTTTCGTACCCGACCATAATCTCTACGTTTGTTCTCCGCTATTAGTGTCTTTGGAGTGACTCTTTGTTGCATGTTGAGGGCTTGTCATATGTTCTATTTATGTTATTATTGTTGAGAGAACTTGCACTAGTGAAAGTATGAACGCTAGGCCTTGTTTCCTATCATTACAATACCGTTTACACTCACTTTTACCGCTTGCTACCTTACTGTTTTTATTATTTCAGATTACAAAAACCTATATCTACCATCTATTTTGCACTTGTATCTTCATCTCTTCGCCGAACTAGTGCACCTATACAATTTACCATTGTATTGGGTGTGTTGGGGACACAAGAGACTCTTTGTTATTTGGTTGCAGGGTTGTTTGAGAGAGACCATCTTCATCCTACGCCTCCTACGGATTGATAAACCTTAGGTCATCCACTTGAGGGAAATTTGCTACTGCCCTACAAACCTGTGCACTTGCAGGCCCAACAACGTCTACAAGAAGAAGGTTGTGTAGTAGACATCAATAGCCAGGTCGACTATAATTCGTTTTCACCAAGCACCGATACACTTACCTCGCTAGTTATGTCTCTCCTTTTCTCGGACACACGATGGTTGATCTTCCTATGTAGTTACGTATGCTTACCACTACCATATCTTCTCCCCTCATCATCCTTGAATACCTCCCGACCCGTCTCTCACACCCACGTGCATAGACAAACAGACATCCCCCGCCCTCTCTTATTGATATTGCACTCATACCCCCCGTTTGTCTAGCAGGCCTCTCCCACCATTTGTGAGACGCCACACCACCACCAACCCTCTGACGCTCTACCTTTGTCTTTTTCCCAACCTTATTCCTCTACTACACATATCCATGGATGTAGATCGATCTCCCTCAATACATAGCTAGGTCTCTCTCCTTCCCCACACATATACTAGTTGATCGATCTCTACCCCATCCCCCCCCCCCCCCACACACACACATCGATAGTCGAACATTGTAGGTAGGTATCCATGCCACGGAGAAAAACTGCACCTCTGCCCTCTCAAATACCAGTAGGTCAGCCGCCCTGTATCTTTGACGTGGGCAAACACAAATTCGATGGCACTCTTTATCAATCACGCAGCCACACACTTCATCCATGTTTTCAATTCTATCGATATCTCACGTCCATGACTCCGTTTCACACACATTGCATATGTTATGTTTTTCTGATTGAGATATCATCAACACATTGCCTTTGTTTCGCACAAACCATCTCTCTCACACCCACCCACGTACATACCTACACCTAAAGAAGAAGTTCACGCAGGACGCACGTACTCACGTCTCGTTCCCGGCCACACCCGCGCGGGTACACGGTGGAGTTCGTTTCTGTACGAAAAGGCAGCCCACGTGATAATTTGACGCGTGTAGCGGTTGTTTACTCACGACGCCTAGATGGAACAAAGTTTGACTTGATGCGTTAGCATTAAATAAAGTTATATATTCCTCAATGGCACGTACAGAATATAAAACAATTGCCGTGGGGAAAATGGAAAATTGGGTTTGTCTCTCGTCACACCATCTCACACAAGGCCGCCGTGGCCTCTCTCTCTCAGTGTTGGTCAGTGATCCCGCCGCATCCCGTCCTCCGGCGGAAAGGGAGGATGTGCATCGTCTCTCCGTTCGATGGCGTTGAGGCAGCACGTCCCGATCTGCGGTACCCGCCGTTCTCTCTGACCAAGCTCCGGCGCGGTAGGGCCTTCGCCACTTGCTCGCTGCCGCAGTATGGGCAGATCCCGGCCGCCGGCGCCCTCCTAGTAACATCCTGACGACCCTCAGGTTCCTCCGGCCTTGCTCCACTGCCCATCTTCCCACATTGCTGCATGTGAATCTTCTTTAGTTGTTTGCTTAAATCGTATCTCGGTCGGCGTACTTTCCGTCTTACAATCTCGTCCTCAAACCATTTTTGATAAACTACCATGTGCTATCTTTCCCTTATTACATGCAACATGCTTCTTTTTTGTTGGCGTATGTGTCTTCAACTCGTGTTATTGGGCAGTAATTGTTTCCTTTCGAGCTCCTTTTGCAAACAGAGCTATCCATTTTCACCTCGTTGCTATTGCGACCTTTTGGTGAACTGCACAAATCACTTTTCTAAAGAGTGTTTTGTGCAGTTCCGCCAAAATGTCACATAGGCAACATTTTTACATTTCTGTGGGACTGCGGAAAGGGAGATTGGTTTTCTATCCTTCTCATCCAACTCTGTGCCTAATGTTCTCCAACAAGAAGTTAGTCCTAAAGAGAGATCGTAGAGGTGATCGGCTTCTATTTATGTGTGTTATGTTTCATCATCTAGTTCCACTATTATTGTAATCACACTGACTGGATATCTTTGCAAACAGGGATGGTCCGCTCGATTTTAGTGGAGCTGCACAAAATGATTGGATTGTGGTGTCCTTCATACACCTCTTTTTTGGCTACAGAGCTGGGTGAAGCTAGCTGCCAAGCAATGAACACTGTGCCAAGGAAATGGAGCCATGCCTACGAACAGCATCGATCAATTATATTTTTTTTCTTTATTTGTACACCTTCTCACAACTTTGTCTTTAGTTGTGATGTGAATATTGGCACTGATCCACGAACCATTGAGATGCATTAGCCATGGTAGTTTTATTTGTATTTGATGGCATGTTGTAACGAGATAATCTTAAGGCAAGACACATGAATCCTAAGTTGAAACCTTTTTTTCCTGCGGGAACGAAAGTTGAAACCTTCATAGCATCATAGTACAATTTCATCAAAATTATGCGTACATATAAAAAAACCTGAAGGATTGATAGCAATGCCAGAAACAATTCAACTTCGTTTCGCCGACATGTTGGACATCCTTCATCCGGCTCCACCTGCCATGCACCAATATTGAGTGCACAACACAACTTCAGGGAAAGATTCACCCCGGTCAAATGCTGCATTCTTCATTTGTGCGCATAAGTTTTATATCATCTTGGAGTACACTTTGGGTACTAATATTATGTTATATGCTCAATGAAGAGTTCGTCCATTAATAGCCTATCAATGCTGCTGAATTATGTCAAGATCATATATATCAGAATGTATAGTTTTGATCTAGACATAATTATTGGCTTGCTGTGATGCTTTCGATCTCTAGAGAATTTATATGTAGAGGTGATGATTTCATGCACATTGAAAGCCCGTATATATTGTACTAGAATTAACTGTTCAGCTGTCGTTCTTTCGACATACTCTTTTTTCAGACCTTGACTATTTTCAATCTTCATGTCTACTTAGGCAGAACCACATGGAGAAAAACATATAACCAATCGTTGGCGTAATAAGCACAAGGATTTTCTCAGTTCTCATGACATTCGTTTGAGGACAATAACGATGGGACGATATGCATCCAACCAGGCAAACAGAAGCTTTGTCACATTCTTCCTGTTGAATGCGGGGTTACTATTGTCCATGAGGCTTAATTTTTACAGGAAGAGATTTCTCACGGACGAACATGTTGAATAGCAAAAAAAGAAGTTTCAGGTGGACAAATGGGCTTCTAAACGTACTTGGCTTCTATTTACAACAAGTTGTAGACATCCTGAAATAATATTTTTTGCAGAGGATGTTGATTTTATGGATCAGACCGATCCATTTGTTTGTGACTGCAAAAAAGAGTGGTTGGGTTAGATGTTACTGTCATGTTCAATCTGGGTTTTGTCTAAAAATTTGATGAACAATTAATCCTTGGGCTTTTTGTACCATTTGTATGCTTGACTTGCATGTTGTTGCCCTCGTACTACCCTCCACCTGCCACTACACTGCCACATCTTCCATGGCTGCTGTTCGTTCCCGTCCGAGGCCTTGCCGTTGTTCCCCGCCTTGGTTCACTCACTGTGCCCGCTGTCGTCTGGCGTTGTCAACATGGTCAACAACCAAGAGGAATCAGGAGATGACTGTACGTGGAGAGGCTGACAGTAGGGACCAACTAGGGTCATTGCATTTCGCAAGCAGGTGCCTCGTTATTACAAGCCAAAAAATACTTCCTCCTAATTGTTTGACAACTAGGTTCCACGCCATTGTCAATGTAGTCAATAAACGAGAAAATTACACAACGAGCAGATAACACCAGGGACCCAGCAGCTCGACCAGTTGTTTTTCAATTTCATAGACGGAGCTCAACTGCGCGTTGTGCGGGGGCTGTGGCCCGTCTAGCCCACGCTTATGCTTTTATTAAGCACATGACGAGCCCAGTTGATATATTTTTTCTTTCTGAAATTGGCTAGCCCAGTTCTTCTTTTTTTGGAGAATACCAAAACCAAGGCCTACTTGCTTTTCTCAGCCCTGCTGGGCTGCAAATCTTTCAAGACGAGGAGGGATGTAAGTAGTAAGAAATGGGCTTCCCCAAAAAACGGGCTATAAGTTGTAAGAAATGGGCTGTAAATTTTTAAACCAAAGCCAACCGGCAATTGCATTAAAATATCTTATTTTTTTCAGGATTTCTCTACTCTCTACTCTTATAAAAACTAAAGCCAACTGGCAATTACATTAAAATATCATCTTTTCTCCCACAAAATAAACTACTCATACAAATGCATCTTCATGTTCCATGCAACGAACGGGCATCTTGCTAGTTAAGATTCTAAATTTCATTCATTTTTTGCAGAGAATTGTTTTTTGAATTTTATTTTGATATAATTTTTTGAAAATTATTTTTAACGTGACTCGAAATTTCGTGATTAAAAGAGTTCGGACCCCACCGATATATGCAAAACTTCGTTGAATTTTTTAGCAGTGCCCAGAATATATGGTCTGCAATGCTGATAAATAGAATATGGGCTTCAAATATCCTTAAGAATTAACAAATGGGCTGTAAATTATTGAAAATAATGGCTAATGGGATGTATGCTGTTTTCCACAGATTTGGAGGCTGACTTCTGGGCCTACTAGGTTGGCGATGATGTTGTCCCAAATTTTTTTTGACGCATACGCAAGGCTTTGTCAACTTAGTCAACACACAACAGTGACTGTTGGATGTCCATCCAACGACCGCCATGCTTCTTCAATCTCTGATCTTCCTGCTCCAGCCGCCCAAACCAGCGCCGGCGGGACTGCCTGCTCCCTCCTCCCGTGGTTGGTTGTGCTGCCGCCAGGCCATCCCTCTAACCACCCACAGATCCTGTTATTTCCCGGCGACGTCAGTCTCACCCCACAGCCGACTACTCAGCGCTCGTTCTCCCCTCAGCGCGGGCATCCACTGCGGTGGCTTCGCTGGCTCCGGGTGGTTCTCTTCCTAGGCCTCGCCCTCGTCCACCGCCTTTGTGCTCTCAGCGCGGCGAGGTCAACATGGTCAACAAAAAACAGCCATCGGAAGAGGCTGATAGTAGGGGCCTACACAGGGAAATGCATCCTTATTGCGTGCAAAATAATGATTCCTCCACCTGATAACTGGGACCCACCAGAAGGGCCTCTGTATTTCGCGAAAAAACGTTCCCCCCGCTGTCAGCTCGGATCTACCGAAAATGCCTCCTTATTACGCACAAAAAAATGAATACTCCCCCTGCTAGCTGGGACTCACCTTGGTGGGGGGCTGACTTGTGGGCCTACTAAGTTTACGGGGACGGAGGGCTTTGTCAACTTAGTCAATATGAATGATTCTAGCTCCAGTGACCGAACAATGTCCATCCAACGGCCATAGTGTTTCTTCAACCTCTAGTATTCGTGCTCCAGCTGCCAAAAGCAGCGCCGGTCGTGCCGCATGCTCCTGCCTCCCGTGGTCGGCTGTGATGCCGTGGAGACCTCACCGCCCCTACTATTCCCACCGCTGGCCAGGCCAACCCTCTACTCACACACACCCCCTGTTATTCTGCAGCGACGGCATCCTCACACCGCAGCCGAACCAGTGAACCCTCGTACTCCTCTTCGCGTGGGCATCCACTGCTGCGTCTTCCCCGGCTCCGCGTCGTCACCTTCCTAAGCCTCGCCATCGTCCACCGTTGTGGTGCTCTCGGCGCAGCGTGGTCAATATGGTCAACGACCGACTTCCATCGGAAGAGTACTGTGCGTGAAGAGGCTGACAGCTGGGTCCACGGCGGCCGCAAGGAAGTGCCTCCTTATTACGCACAAAATAATTATTCCTCCACCTGACAATGGGGACCCACCGGACGGGCCACCGTATTTCACGAAAAAAACGTTCCCCCCTGACTGCTGGGACCCACCAGCTACACCTTCGCACGCAAGGAAGTGCGTCTGGGCAAAAAAAGCGATTCGCCCCCTGACTGCTGGGACCCACCAGCTACATCTTCGCACGCAAGGAAGTGCGTTCGGGCAAAAAAACGATTCGCCCCCCTGACTGCTGGGACACACCAGCTACATCTTCGCATGCAAGGAAGTGCCTGACAGTCGGGACCCACCTGGTTGAAGCGTACGTAGCGTTCAAATTCTGGTCGCGAACGTGTACGTACATATATACTGGTCGATGTAGAGGCATGCATGTGTCGTAGTAGAGGCGCGCACGTAGCATGTACACGTACGTACAGTGGCCAGTGTGCAAGAAAGAAAATACGGCCACGTATGTGTACATACGGGCGGGGTCTCGAACGCCTACTCGCGCATACGTACGGCCAGGGCTTGTGTACATGGCTGGGTCGGAACAGAGAAATAGCGTCGTCGTAGTGTTCATGGGGAGCCAACCGGCGGGGTCGGAACGGAATGTGTCGTCGTGTTCATCGGGAGGGCTTGGACGGAATAGGCGATGGAAACGAGGCCTGGCGTACCACAGAACGGAGGAAACGGCCTTGTGTTCGACTGGCCACGTTCAAAATGGGATCCTGTTCATCGGGAGGGGTGTGGCGTACCACAAAACGGAGGAAGCGGACCTCCTACGGTCGAAACGGGGGTCCTGTTGATCAGGAGGGGTGTGGCGTACCGCAAAACAGACGAAACGGACTTGTGTTGGAGCGCTACGGTCGAAACAGGGGTCATGTTCATCGGGAGGGGTGTGGCGTATGGCAAAACGGATGAAACAGACTTGTGTTGGAGCGCTACGATCGAAACGGGGGTCCTGTTCATCGGAGGGGTGTGGCGTACCGCAAAACGAGACTCCACGGGATACTGTTCATCTCCACCGTTGACCTCCTCCAGCCTCCACGGGCTACCGTCGACCTCCTCGAGCCTCCACGGACTCCTGTTCATCCAGCCTCCACCGCGCGCTACTCAACCGGCTACTGTTCAACCACCCCTCCACGGGCACCCCTCCACCGTCTACTGTTCATCCAGCCCTCCACGGGGACGTCCTATTCATCCAGCCCTCCACACCACGGGGTCCTGTTCATCCAGAGGCAACGCCACCGCTCACTGTTCATCCAACCCCCCCCCCCCCTGCAACACTCACTGTTCATCCAAAGAGGCAGCATCGATCGGCTCTAGTTAGCAGCACTAGCAAAGGAATCGCTCGATCGGGTTCAGTTAACAGCCATCGATCGATCGCTCGGGTTCAATTAGAGCCCAAGGCCTCGCTCGGTTTCAGTTAGAGCCAACGCCTCGCACACACGCGCGTACGTGTACGAGAGAAATGCTAATCGCTTGGCCCCCGACCACCCACCGTAACCGGGAACTCCCCAAAATTTTCCTCGCCCTCGCTTCTACCACGGTTTTTTCCGTCATGGACGGCCCAAAGAATGTCATGGAGCTGCGTCTCCGGCCCGCCCTGGATGAAAATCCCATTTTCTATCATGATTTTTTGTCATAGAAGTAGGAGCCCACCGCATTTATGATGATACCGGGTTTTGTCACAATTATCGTCATAGAAGTGTCATATGTATGACAGAAAAAAGTTTCGTTCGGCCCAAAATGTCACAAATGTGTCTTTTTTTGTAGTGAAACAAAGATAACCCCAGGGGGTCTAGAAGAGTTATACCATTCGAAGCCGAAAATGAGCCGGACAAGGTCTGATCTTTGTTACCGAGTATCTTTTCATTCTGATTTGCAAGTATCCTTGAATCTGATTGATGCTTGTTTAACTTCTTGCCTTGCAGATTTATACTGAGATGTACTCGATGCCAAATGGGGAGCAAGTCCAGGAGGGAACGGAGAGCGCAGATGAGAGTGCCGACTGGCAATCCCCCGACAATGATGAGGAGGACAGTGATGACTCGGATGATAGTGAAGAAGTCAACTCACCACCTCACACAGAACGCCGATCCAAACATTTCAAGACCATGCAGGTGGGCATAACAAGGCAGCTCCTCCAAGCACACAAGTGCAAAAACGCACTCGGACTTCGTCTTCGGAACCGTCTGAAAAGGTCACCAAGCAGCCCAAGGTCGCCCCCTCAAAGCCTCCGAAGGCCTTGCCCAAGATCAAGATGGACGTTCCCGTCGCTTCTGCGTAAGTGTTTTGTTTTTCTCTATGTTACCGTTGACTCATTCTCCTGCTTGACCGAGTGGGTTATGAATCTTTCAGTGCTGCGACTTCTAGGACCTCCATGGACATTGACAAGGATCAAGACGATGAGGAAACTGAAGACGCGGCCACTTCCAAAGCGGGTATAATTCAACAATCTTGTGCTTATTTTGTCGGTTGAACTGTCGGAACTCTTATGGTCGAGTCTTGTGCAGCACCACAAGATGTCATTGAACATCCAGACGATGACGAAGAAGTGCCCCAGAAGACCACAGGAAGAAAGGGCAAGACTTCGAGCAGGAGATCGCCTGCCAGCAAGAAACCTCAGTCGACATTAGCGTCGGAAACAGTGATCCAGCAATCCGAAGATCCAATTCGGGCTTCTGTTTCTTTTGTCAATCCTGTGTCGACTGACCGTCCTTTCGCATCGATCGCTCAAGTCCTTGCTCCATCCGTGCAACTCCATGCCTCAGATCCTCTGACTACTCCGACTGTTCCACCAACTCTGCTCTTTGTTGCCCATCATGTCCCAGAGGACCAGGTGGGCGTTGCTAAGGAAGCTATACTCCAAGCAGGCTTTATGATGGAGCATATGAAGGTGGTGCACGATGCTAGCAAGGCTGCCTACGATGCCAGCTCTGCTCTGCTGATCAATGTCAAGGTCAGTTGATTTCCGACTGATCTTTCAGCTTGATCTTTGCTCTGTTACGATATGGTATTTGGAAACTGCTGCTTTATTATCCATAAGATGTCCGTGGATGAGCGTTTTGAAACCTTTTATGTGCATCTATCATGAGTCTGCACTTTATATCCGTTCACCCACTGGGTGCTTTAACTTTTGCTGAATAGTTCTTCTACTTGAGCCGACCATGTCGTGTTGAGTGTATCTTTGAATCAGTGGGGGCATGCAGAGTGCACCCACTTGGTGTAGTCCCCGAGACCACCATCGAATGTTTGATTCAGCGGGGGTCTTTATCAAATGTCTCTTTACAGTTCTTCCACTCGGTCAGGATAGACCCTGCCGAGTGGGATCCATACCAGTGGGGGCACGCCGAGTGCACCCACTGGGTGTAGTCCCCGAGACCGCGGTCGATTGCAAGCAGTCGGCAGGGGTCTGAGAATTAATGTTACCGTTTTTTATTACTCATGCTGGGCAGACCATGTCAAGTGTGAAATTGGTCCAGTGGTGGCACGCCAAGTGCACCCACTGGGTGTAGTCCCTGAGACTACTGTTGAATGTTTTGATTCGGCAGTAGTCTTATAACACTTTTTGCTGCGATTAACCTTTGTTTCTGTCGACTAACGTGTCTTATTTGTTGACTACAGAAATCTTGTGAGCTCGGGGCCCAGTTTGGTGAATTGGAGAAGAAGCAGATCGGTCTCAACCTTGATCTGGAGCTGGCCAAGAAGAATCTTGAGAAGGCCAAGGATGAAGCAGCTGCTATGCGAGGTAATAACTCGTCGACTGTGAAAGTGCTAGTATTCGACTAGAGGGGGGTGAATAGGCAATTTTTATGGAAGTCTTCAAAACATGGGTGTTTTGAAGACAAGCGATAGAAATGAACCTATTGATACGCAGCGGAAGGTAGACTACACTAGATAAGCCATAGTCAAGTAAGCAATGAAGTGAAAGCACGAAGACTATAAGAAGCTAGGTAGATTGGATCAGGATGGAAGATAGTATGAAGCCAAACAGACAACGGTCTTCACACGATGAAGTTAAACAGATAAGGCAAGTAGGCAAAGACTTCACGAAGACAAACTGTAAGTAAGGCAAGAGAGGTAGGATGTAACCAGTTGCTCGAAGAGGACATGGGGTTTGCTGGACCAGTTCCAGTTGCTGGGACAACTGTATGTCTGGTTAGGGAGGCTGAGATTCAACTCAGAAGACCGCGTCTTCACCTTATTCCCCTTGAGCTAAGAACACTTAGTCCTCACCCAATCACTCTGGTAAGTCTTCAAGGGAGACTTCCAAACCTTCACAGACTTTGTTCACCGGCAATCCACAATGACTTTTGGATGCTCAGAACGCGACGCCTAACCGGCTGGAGGATTCACAGTCCTCAAGTGTAATAAGTCTTCAGATCACGCGGACAGAGAGACTTCAGTGATGCCTAACACTCTTTGGCTCTAGGTGTTTTGGGCTTTGTCCTCGCAAGGATTCTCTCTCAAAGGGTTTGGAGGTGGGTTGCTCTCAAACGACAAAAGCCGTGTACTAACTCTGAGCAGACACCAATTTATGGTGTAGGGGTGGGCTATTTATAGCCAGGAGGCAACCCGACCTGATTAGTCCAAAATGACCCTGGGTCACTAAGGAACTGACATGTGTCTAACGGTCAGATTTCGAACACACACGACAGCTTGACTTGGGCTACAAGTAAAGCTGACTCATCCAGCCTGGATATGGTTTGCTCTCATTGTCTTCGCTAAAAGACATAGGATTTGGTTGAGCATCACATCAGTCACTCTAACTTTGTTCACTTGGACTCCACTTAACAGTACGGTGGTTCCTATGACTCAACAAAGAAGAAAAGGAAACAGCGAAACAACTATGTCTTCGCGCTCCATAGTCTTCACCCGATGTCTTCTCCTATCATAGTCTTCGCGCTCCGTAGTCTTCACACATTTTTAGGGGTCATCTCTAGTAGGTAAACCAAATCAATATGGGACTACAACCTGTGTTATCCTGCAATTCTCACCAACACATTAGTCCCTCAACCAAGTTTGTCATCAATACTCCAAAACCAACTAGGGGTGGCACTAGATGCACTTACAATCTCCCCCTTTTTTGTGATTGATGACAAACTGGTTGGAGTTTTCAATGGGGATAAAAGTATGTGAAAGTTTAGTGTTGTGAGTATTGTCCACATAGATAAGACGAGGCTCCCCCTGAAGATGTGCATATAAATGATTTGCATTTGAATGCAAATGCACATGGCAGGTTTTGCCTTGTGGAGGCCAACATCAAAGTGTGAAGACAATGCATTATGCATATAAGAAGTAACGAAGATAATGATATGCATAATGACAAATGGACGTCTGCAGTATGACTTCATGCGGGATTTATCATCGCATCACAGAACAGCAAATAAAGTAGCAGACGACCATCAAGTTTAAGTGTTAAAACTCAGAGAACCAAATGTATCAAAAGACGAGAGTTGTAAGACTTGGCAAAAGTAATGCAACCACCCATAAGGACCGGCTTGAAGACTATCAACTCATATGCTTGCCCCCTTTTGTCAGTAATGACCAAAAAGGTTTGAAGACATAGAGCATCTATTCGTTCCCAGAAGGAGCAGGGTCGACGTTGGAGTTTGGTGGAGTAGAGGGGCCTGGTGCAGTGTCGATACGCGCTGAAGTGGTTGTTGGTGATGTAGCATCATCTTCATCATTGATGACTCTAGCATTTACAGTTGCTGACAAAGAGGAGTACTCAGAGTCTTCGAGTGAAGGATTCTGACGCAACACAGTGTTCTTGGGAGGAGTGGAATCAAATTTGAATCTCTCTCTGAAGCCATCTTGTTGAAGATCATCTTCAAAACTGAGTAGTGTCAGACTCTTCCATGACCGCCGGCAGGTTTCATGAGTGACAAATGCATTCTTGGTGGCTAGATTGCAAATGCGATTAACATCCATCAAGAGACTCTGAATCTAATGCTTCATCCAGTAATGATGGTTATCGTGTTTCTGATGCAAGGCCACGAGAAGCTCTCGGTCATTGAGTACATGAGATCTCTTCCGAGGCCTTTGAGCAATAGTGCTTTCAGTGGCTTCAGTATGGGCACGATGAGGTGCACGTGTATTACCAGCCAAAGAATAAACATGAGTGGCAGCATGAACTCCTTCAACATGTTGAGAGAAACTTTGACGATTGACATTGTGAAGATAAATTGCCTCCTTGGCAGGCTTTGGGTATATGGCTTCGACAGACATATCAACCTCTGGCAGGAATATGAGATGGTTGCGTGCAGAGGGCTGATAGTTGACAGCAGAGTGAAGCTTGATAAGGCGCATTACCCATGGAGCATAAAATTTCAGACCAAATATATCTGAGCCAGATGCAGCAAGTTGGCGAATGAAGAAATCCTGAGCATTGAAGCTGATGCCATTGAGAATATAGAAGACCAATGTCTTCATTGAGCGTTCAAGCTTTGCTGAAGAAGAATGTCCTTTGATGGGCCATAGAGTTTGCCTGATAATGTGATAGATGGTGCGGGGCAGATACTCTAGGTCTTCAACGAAGAATTCCTTAGGATATTCAGCATCTTGTGGCAGAGGCTTCATCATACTTAGCATTTGGCTCATGTTGGGCTCAGGCTTCTGGAATATGCTTTCTAAGGCATTGCGGTGAAGCTGACAACCAAGTTCATAAAGTTCACCTGGAGTGGGCAGGCCAGCAAGCTCAATGGTATCAAGAGCTTTGGCTTCATGATGGACATTGCCTGTCATCCACTCAAGGACCCAAGTTTTGATATCCCTGTTGTAGCCGCGAATGTGAAGTGTAGCATAGAATTGTAGCAGAAGCTCTTCATTCCAATTTTCCTTGTCAGTCACGAACTGCAGAAGGCCAGCATCTCTAAAGTAGTCTAGGGCTTCTTCCAAGCAGGGCAGCCCAGCAATGGCTTCGCAGTCTAGACGCATATGAGGAAAAATGCGCCCTTGATTGTATAAGACACAAGAATAATAACTGCACTGCTGATAGCTCCAAAACTGATCAGATGAAATTCTTGGCCTTGAATATGGGTTCTTGGCACTATCAAAGAAGGTGTTGTGTTCAATGAAGCCATTTGCATTGAACGATCCTGGCGCAGAGCAGTACCTGGAAACCTTGGCAGCCTTGGTTTTGGCTTCTGGACCTGGGGCCTGCGCTCCACATGATAATCAAATTGAGGTCCGGGAGCAGGCGGAGGAACCAGAATAGGCCATCTAACAGTGACAAGCTCGCCTTGATAAAATGCTTGCTCAATGGTGTGAGGCCTTGGAGGCGGTACATGAGCAGTGGCATTGACAAGGGCTTCAGACTGCACATTGGTGGTAGGTGCATCATTGGATTCAAACACTATGTTCACTGTAGGAGCCACATTAGCTTTAGCCATGACAACGTCATTGGCTTCAGTAGTGTTGTTGGTGGCCGCCTCAGTATTTTCAACCTCCACTTGACTAGCTGGAGGGTCGGGCACAGACACGTTCTCCTCGAGAACATTTTCTTGATTGGTGGGGGTGTGACAACACGCTCTTCTTCTTCACGGGGTTCTCGATTTTCATCGGCTAATGTAGCCGGTATGTCTTCAGCAGCCTTGGCTTTAGACTCAGAGATGTTCACAGTAGGAGTGGCTTCAGGAAACACTTGATGTGCTACTGAGTTGGGTTGCACTTTGCCTGCTGGGACGCTCAACATAGCAACTTGTGGCCTTGGTCCTTTGCGAAGCCTACGGAATGCAGGTGTCGCTCTTGGAGTGGGAGTTGGATGGACCACATAGTCATCATCATCAAGCACCGGAGTGGTGACTTGGGGTGGGGGAGTACTTGGAGAGCTTTGACTTGGAGTTTCTGGTTGAGGGCGATCAGCCCATGATGCATCCTGAGCGATTGGCATCAAGGGACAACCAATGCTGATGATTTCGCTGTTCGTGAGAACAGGCGATGATACCTTTTGGTGCTCAATATGACGAAGAACTACATCATCTTGTACATTGTCTTGGGGACCAATGTCTTCAGCTGCGGTGGGGTCAACAGCTGGATCTTCTTTAGCTTCAGGAGCCTCTGTGAAAGCAGGCTCATGAAGTACTAGCTGACACTCTTGGTGGGGGGATGTTCGACGAGCAACTGAGAGGGGCTCGACAAGAAGGGGCTCTGAAGGAGCAGCCCGATTCTTCTTCAAAGACTTTGTCTTCCACTTCTTGGACAGTGGAGCATCATCAAAAGCATTCTTGTTCTTGCGTTTTTTGGCTTCGGCCTAGGCTGCCCTTGTCTTCTTCAGTTCTTAAGCCACTGTGGGGATCTTAGGCGCTTCAGCTTGGGTCACAGCGGGCTTCTTCTTTTTGGAAGCCATCTTGGGTTCGATGCCTGGAGACCCAAGAGCCTTGCACTTTTCAGCTTCATTGTGAGCCTGAACACACTTTGCAGTGAGGTGTTTCATCCACTCTGTTGAACCTTTTGCTTCTTCACGTTTCATGTGAAACGCTTTCTTGAGATCATGCAGCAGCTTCTTGAAGTTCTGAACATCAGTGACATTGAGCTTGGCCATGTGCTTCTTGAACTGAGCCTTTTCATAGTCAATCTTGTTCTTGAACTCGACTATCTTCTGAGCCAGAGCAAGCTCATTTGCAATGGCACTGTGGAAAGCAACACTGATGCCAATGGGAAGTTGAAGATCATCAATGCTGAGATCCGGATTGACAAACCACTCATTAATGAAGTTGCTGAGGATGTCCACATCAAAGAGGGGCAAATCATTGAAGATTTCCGCCTCTTGTTTGCTCTTTATCAGCAGCTCAAGAGCATCCTCACCAAGATCATCGTCACTTGACAGATCAATGGCTTCATTCTCGTTCCTCAGAACGGCAGCTGGGGTCAGTGCTCTACTAGAACTCAGGATGGGCTTCTTCTAAATAGACTTCTCAGTCTTCTTGGAGATGCGAGAAAGATCTTCAGATTGCATACTGGATGCAGGAGGGTCAGTTGCCAATAGCTTCACACGTGAAGCTTTTGGTACAGCAGAGGGTTTTGAAGCCTTTGTTTTCTTCTGCTTCTGCGGTTGAGGAGGAGCTGGTGCTTCATCAGAATCTGCGTCATCAGCTGAGTGGTCCACAGCAGCCCCTTGAACTGCAATGTGAGTGATGAGGCCTTCGAGGTTGTAGAAGGGGCCGATTCTGTTTTCATTGGCTTCACGGGTGCCATCATCCCGAGGAGCAGATGGACTGGGGTTGAAGTCAAGTCCAAATGCCTTATTGTTCTTCACAATAGAATCTTTAGCAAACTTGAAGTTGCGGTTGAAAAAATTGTCTTCATGACACCATAGCAGAGAAGATGGGTCAGCATTCTCTGGTTGTGGTCCGCGAACCATGCATGGGTAGAAGCCTTGATCAATAGCTTCAGACATGGACTGGGGTTGAAGATTTTTGTATAATATATCTCCCCAGGGCTGCTTGATGGCATTCTTCTCAGCATACTCATCAGTGACAAATCTATACTTAAACCATTCTTCAGCCCAATATCTTCGAATCCATTGGATTCAAGTTTTGCGTTCACCATAAGTCTCTTCAGGGTCTGTCTTGTACATTTCATGCAGATCTGGTGGCAAATCTTTGGATGTATTCCCTCAGTGTTGTCTGTCGCCCTTTCTAGCTGGCTTCTTTGTTGCCATGAAGATTAACATGAATGGCTTCAAAACTTGTAAAGGTTTCCGACGGCTGGTCAGACAGGAACTGGCTTCAGGAGAATTGATGTGACTCTGTAAGAATTCTGCAAATGAATGCAGACTATGAGAACCAAGGGATTCTCCCACAGACATGTACCTGTGACAGCATTACAGGTGCAAGGGAAGGGGAAGAGGTCATATGCATTCTCAGAAGATTTTGAAGATAAATCAGTTTGAAGACATTGACCTCATAAGGCGAAGACATTCACGTATTTGTTGTGAGTTGGTTCCAGATTTGTACGAATCCAAGAATAGGTACGAAGTGAGGAATCTAACTTGTAGGGAAGCATAATTGAATAGACTAGGCATAATATGAGATGCAGAACAGGGTAGATTCCACTTTGTGAGCATATAAACCACTTTTGGTAGAGAGGGATGAATCTATCAGGTCAAAAAGGCAGTAAAAAGTGAGTTTTAATTACCACACAAAGAACTGCTAGACAGAACGGAGTAGGAGGCCGAGCAGTTCAATCTCCCGTTCCCTAACTTGGCGACGGAAGACACCTACGGCGGCGGCGGAGAAGACGAGGTCCGCGGCCAGTGTGAGGACGGCGTCGGTGAGGTCACGGCAGATAAGCGCTTCATCGCCGGTGTCGTCACGAGCTACTGGTGGCGCTAGGGTTTTGAGCGAGGTGCAGAGGTGGAAGAAAGATTTTGACCATGATGTGATGTGTATTTATATGGAAAGGGACAGCATAGCACAATTACTCAGGTGCCCCTGGCGGTTCACATCTGATGAACACATGGCAAGCATGCAATGCATTGGAAGTTGTTCCATGTTCCCACGCATGCCTGGATTGTCGGGTGGTCGTTCCGGCTTCTCTAGTTTTCAGGCAAAAAGGATGTAGCATTAAAAACAGATTAAATGTTTGTCAGATTGTCAACAGCTGAGAAGGACTCAGTGAAGACAATCGACAGGTTTCAATAGAATGCATATGATTTGGACAGATAGAGTTGAGGTAGAAGCATAGAACAGGTTAGGGTCTAATCACATTCACTTAGATCAAAAGATTCAAGAGTGAAGACATAGCTATAAGTGAATGTTGTAGAGGACAGAACACAAATATATGTATATGAACCAAATCAACATTGTGAAGATAAATCATGAAGATAAATTCATGTTGAAGACAATCCAAAAGAAGACTTTGCAATTTTAACGCCAAGTGAAACACTTCAATAAGAATTTGGTGGTCGCGCTACCCACCGTATAGGAAGTATTAGACCCAGACACGGTGCACAATTATCGTGGCGCTCCAAAGTCAAATTCCACATTAATGTATTCACACTCAGAAGGTAAGTCTTCATTAATTGAAGATATACGTTACTTTGTGTGTTGCACATCTAATCGTCAACATGCATAAGCGTTAGGATGTGTGACCATTCACAGGACATTTGAGGATTCTAAGATATTTAGCTCACACCGCAACTTGCAAAACCTTTTCTCATCCAAGGGCTTAGTGAAGATATCAGCCAATTGCTCTTTAGTGTTGACGTGAATGATGTCAATGTCTTCCTTGTTGACATGATCTTTGAGAAAGTGATGACGGATCTGAATGTGCTTTGTCTTCGAGTGCTGAACTAGATTCTTGGAAAGCTTGATGGCGCTTTCGTTGTTACAGAAAAGTGGCACATTCTTCGTGTTGATGCCATAGTCCTTGAGAGTTTGCTTCATCCATAGAAGCTGACGACAACATGATCCAGCAACAATGTATTCAGATTCGGCAGTGGAGAGTGATACACAGTTCTGCTTCTTTGAAGACCAACAAACAAGTGATCGACCGAGAAAATGACATGTTCCTGAGGTGGACTTGCGATCAACCTTGTCACCAGCATAATCAGCATCAGAATACCCAATCAGATCAAATGTTGAGCCCTTTGGATACCATAATCCTATCCTTGGGGTGTAAGCCAAATATCGAAGAATTCGCTTCACCGCAAAGTGATGCGACTCCTTTGGTGCCACTTGGAATCGGGCGCACATGCAAACGCTAAGCATTGTATCTGGCCTGGATGCACATAAGTAAAGTAAGGAACCAATCATGGTGCGGTATACCTTTTGATCGAACTCTTTACCATTGTCGTTAGGACCCATATGACTTTTGCTTGGCATTGGCGTCGTGTAACCTTTGCAGTCTTGCATTCCAAACTTCTTCAGGCATTCTTTGAGGTATTTATCTTGAGATATGAAGATGTCATTTCTCCACTGACGGATTTGAAGACCAAGGAAGAACTTTAGCTCACCCATCATGGACATCTAATATTGCTCTTGCATCATGTGCCCAAACTCATCGCTGTATCTCTTGTCAGTGCAGCCGAAGATAATGTCATCCACATAGATTTGGCACACCAAAAGTTCACTGTCGTATGACTTCATGAAGAGTGTTGGATCTAGTGAACCAGGTTTGAAGCCTTTGCTCTTTAAGAAGTCTTTGAGCGTGTCATACCAAGCGCGAGGAGCTTGTTTGAGGCCATATAGTGCCTTGTTGAGCCTGTACACCATATCAAGATGTTTTGGATTTTCAAAGCTAGGTGATTGTGCAACATACACTTCTTCTTCAATCTTGCCATTGAGAAAGGCACTCTTGACATCCATTTGGTACAGAAGGATATTGTGATGGTTGGCATATGCAAGCAGTATGCGAATGGCTTCAAGTCTTGCCACAGGAGCAAATGTTTCATCGAAGTCAATCCCTTCGACTTGAGTGTAGCCTTGAGCAACCAGACGAGCCTTGTTTCTGACAACTTGACCATGTTCATCTTGTTTGTTGCGATAGATCCATTTGGTGCCAATGATATTATGCTTGCGAGAATCAGGACGCTTGACTAGTTCCTAGACATTGTTCAGCTCGAACTGATGAAGCTCTTCTTGCATAGCTTGAATCCATTCAGGTTCCATGAAGGCTTCATCAACTTTCTTGGGTTCAGATATTGAGACAAATGCAAATTGCCCATAGAAATTTGCCGGTTGTGTTGCTCTTGAACGAGTGAGTGGACCAGGTGCATTGATGTTGTCAATGATCTTCTTAATCTGTACTTCATTTACAACAAGGGGATGTACTGGACGGAAATTTTGCCCTTGCAGATCATTGTCTTCAGCTTAAGCATTGACTTCAGGCTGAGCATTATCGTCAGGTTGACTTGGTGCAATAATGAGTTCATCTTCAGCCCGAGGTTCGGACGGTATGATCTCTTCAGTACCCATGAGCTTGATAGATTCACTAGGAGGAACTTCATCTAGCACATTTGGAAGGTGCTCTCTTTGCGAGCCATTAGTCTCATCGAACCGCACATCCACAGTTTCAACCACTTTATAGTGAAAGAGGTTGAAGACTCTGTAGGAGTGCGAGTCCTTTCCGTAACCAAGCATAAAACCTTCATGTGCTTTCAGTGCAAATTTTGAAGTGTGATGTGGATCCTTGATCCAGCACCTAGCACCAAATACTCTAAAGTAACTGACGTTTGGCTTCTTACCAGTAAGCAGCTCATATGATGTTTTCTTCAGAAGCTTGTGAAGACAAACTCGGTTGATGATGTGGCATGCAGTGTCAATGGCTTCAGGCCAGAACTTTCTTGGAGTCTTGTACTCATCTAGCATCGTCCGAGCCATCTCGATGAGGGTTCTGTTCTTGCGCTCCATGATGCCATTCTGTTGAGGTGTGTATGGAGGAGAAAACTCATGAGTGATGCCAAGTGTATCAAGGTAAGTGTCGAGGCCGGTGTTCTTGAATTTTGTGTCGTTGTCACTTCTGATGTGCTTGATCTTGACACCGTAGTTCATCATGGCATGATTGGTGAAGCGTCTGAAGACATCCTGCACTTCATTCTTATAGAGAATTATATGCACCCAGGTATATCTTGAGTAATCATCAACAATAACGAAGCCATAGAGACAAGCAGTGGTAGTAAGAGTAGAGTAATGAGTAGGGCCGAATAAGTCCATGTGAAGCAGCTCGAAGGGTTGAGACGTCTTCATGATTGTCTTTGAGGGATGCTTGGCCCTAGTCATCTTCCCAGCTTCACAGGCACCACACAGATGATCTTTCTTGAACTTGACGCCTACGATGCCCACGACATGCTTCTTCTTCAAGAGAGTGTACAAGTTCCTCATGCCCACATGTCCTAGCCTCTGATGCCAAAGCTAGCACTCTGAGGCTTTTGCTAGAAGACATGTGGCAAGCTGTGGTCCCGCTGAGAAATCTACCATATACAGATCATCTTTTTGATACCCTTACTTTTACCATTGTCAACCAATGTGATATGACTCTTATCAGACGGCCGAAGAGTTGAATCCATCAGAAGACTTCGATCACCAGTCATGTGGTTGGTGCAGCCACTATCCATAATCCATTCTGAAGCATGAGGTGTCATAGCCTACAGTACAGTTTAGGGGATAGGCTTCACCAAGCGAGTTGTGAAGCATAAACATTTGACGTACAAGTGGAACATAGAAGTTCAGATCTTGGTTAGGATAGATAGGATGAGTGTCAAGGAATCCATGGACGAAATACATAGTAAGACCATTTGGGCATTTTATCTTGCACCCCACAAGATGTTTAAGGTCCCCAGCATAAGCATCAGACGCGTTTGATTTCCGGCTGGAGACCTTTCCGTGCAAAAGAGAGTTAAGTCTTCTTAACCACCCACATTTTCAGGGGTGGCTTAGAAGCAATGAGTCTAAGTGCAGCATCTAAGAACTTCGGCTTTGAAGCCCTAGCAAATAGCCTTGCAGGAGGAGAATAATACTCATAGGAATAAGCAGAAAAGTTCTTAGATTTATGAACATGGCGGTTTGATGAAACACGCTCATATTCAAAGGTCTGAGTATGATTTCCCTGCAAAGCATTGGCGTTAGGGTGACTCAGGTGAGTATTCTGTCTGTATGGAGCCTTTAGACCATATGAAGCCTTTGGTCTGGGGTTTGTCTTCTTCCCAGGTGGTGTCATAACGACATTCATGGGAAGACTTTCAAGACACCTTTTGGGCACCCAGATCTTCTTAATAGGTGGTCCATTCCTGCAGTTAGTACCAATATACCTGGCAAACACTTCACCATTCTGATTCCTGAACAGTTTATAGTTTGCATCAAAAGATTCATCAATGATAATTGGGTTAGCACTAGTGAAGCCAGATAAGGTACATGGATCTACTGAAGGTCCCTTAGCAGCAACCCATGTGGTTTTGGGGTACTACTCTGGCATCCAGTAAGAACCATCAACATTCATTTTCCTCTCAAACCCAACACCCTCTTTCCTAGGGTTTCGGTTCAGAATCTTCTTTTTAAGGACATCACATAGTGTCTAATGCCCTTGGAGACTTTTGTACATTCCTGTCTTAAGTAATGACTTCAACCTGGCATTCTCATTAGCAATAGTAGTGGTATCCTCAGATGAGGGGTTAGTTACCACATCAGCAGTTGAAGATATTGCAACAGTAGTAGCAGTTGAACATTCGGCAACAGAGACAGCATTATCACGCTCAATACATTTAGACACAATGGTTCAAATCCTATCTGAGCGGAACTGATCTATTGAGCGCGTAGTGACTCATTTTCCTTTTGAAGATCTTCATGAGCCGATCTCAATTTCTCAAGTTCCTGCTTCCTTTGAAGATAATCATAGGAAATCTTTTCATGAGAGGTTGAGAGCGATTCATGACGACTTTCAATTTCCTCATACTTAACATGAAGATTTTTTATGTCTTCAATTAACGACTGAGATCGGGTCATTTCCGCGTCCAACAGGTCATCGCTTTTGTCTAACAGTTTTTGAATATGTTCCATGGCATTCTGTTGTTCAATTGCAATTTTAGCAAGTGTTTTGTAGCTAGGTTTAGATTCACATTCAGAGTCATCTTCACTTGATGTTTGAAAGTAATCATCGCGTGAGTTTACCTTGGCACCACGTGCCATGAAGTAGTAGGTGGGGGCAGAGTCATCCTCATCCTTGGCATCAGCGTTGGTTACTAGGCCATTGTCTTCAGTGTCGAAGATGGACTTGGCGACATATGCAGAAGCTAGAGCCAGGCTTGCCACTCCAGAATCAGATTCCTCCTCGGACTCCACCTCTACCTCCTCAGATGCAGACTCCTCCTCTGAATCCATCTCCTTGCCAACAAAATCACGAGCCTTGCCAGATGAGCTCTTCTTGTGTGAAGAAGACTTCGACGAAGACTTGGAAGAAGACTTTGAGGATTTCTTCTTCTTCTTGTCATCAGAATCATAGTCCTTGCTCTTCTTCTTCTTCTTTGTCTCGCTGTCCCACTGTGGACACTCAGAAATGTAGTGACCAGGTTTCTTGCACTTGTGACAGGTTCTCTTCTTGTGATCATGAGAGGAAGCTTCATCATTCCTTGAGCTGGATCTTGAAGACTTTCTGAAGTCTTTCTTCTTAGTGAACTTCTGGAACTTCTTCACGAGCATAGCAAGCTCCTTTCCAATGTCTTCAGGATCACCAGAACTGCAGCCAGATTCTTCTTCAGATGAGGATACGGCCTTTGCCTTCAAAGCGCGAGTGCGGACATAGTTGGGACAATAGATATCTCTTTTCTCAGATATCAGGAACTCATGTGTGTTGATCCTCTCAAGTATGTCAGACAGATCAAGAGTCTTGAAGTCAGGGCGCTCTTTAATCATTAGGGCCAGGGTGTCAAATGAGCTATAGAGAGATCTCAGTAGAGTCTTGACGATTTTGTGCTTGGTGATCTCAGTGGCGCCGAGTGCATGAAGCTCATTGGTGATGTCAGTGAGGCGATCAAATGTGAGCTGGACATTCTCATTTTCATTTCTCTTGAAGCGGTTGAAGAGATTGCGAAGAACACTGATCCTTGAATCTCTCTGTGTTGAGACGCCTTCATTGACCTTGGAGAGCTAGTCCTAGGCCAGCTTTGAAGTTTCCAGAGCACTCACATGACCATACTGCCCCTTGGTCAGATGACCACAGATGATGTTCTTGGCAGTTGAGTCCAGTTGCACAAACTTCTTGATATCAGCAGGAGTGACACCTTCACAAGTCTTGGGAACGCCGTTCTTGACAACATACCAGAGATCGACATCAATGGCTTCAAGATGCATGCGCATCTTATTCTTCCAGTAGGGGTAATTAGTGCCATCGAAGACAGGGCACGCAGCGGAGACTTTGATTATCCCTGCAGTCGACGTAGCTAAACTCCAGGTGGTTAAACCGAATCACACAGAACAAGGGAGCACCCTGCTCTGATACCAATTGAAAGTGCTAGTATTCGACTACAGGAGGGTGAATAGGCGATTTTTATGAAAGTCTTCAAAACATGGGTGTTTTGAAGACTAGCGATAGAAATGAACCTATTGATATGCAGCGGAAGGTAGACTACACTAGACATGCCATAGTCAAGTAAGCAATGAAGTGAAAGCACAAAGACTATAAGTAGCAAGGTAGATTGGATCAGGATGGAAGATAGTATGAAGCCAAACAGACAACAGTCTCCACACAGTGAAGTTAAACAGATAAGGCAAGTAGGCAAAGACTTCATGAAGACAAACTATAAGTAAGGCAAGAGAGGTAGGATGTAACCAGTTGCTCGGAGAGGACAAGGGGTTTGTTGGACCAGTTCCAGTTGCTGTGACAACTGTACGTCTGGTTAGGGAGGCTGAGATTCAACTCAGAAGACCGCATCTTCACCTTATTCCCCTTGAGCTAAGAACACTTAGTCCTCGCCCAATCACTCCGGTAAGTCTTCAAGGGAGACTTCCAAACCTTCACAGACTTTGTTCACCGGCAATCCACAATGACTCTTGGATGCTCAGAACGGGACGCCTAACAAGCTGGAGGATTCACAATCCTCAAGTGTAATAAGTATTCAGATCATGCAGACAAAAAGACTTCAGTGATGCCTAACACTCTTTGGCTCTGGGTGTTTGGGGCTTTGTCCTCGCAAGGATTCTCTCTCAAAGGGTTTGGAGGTGGGTAGCTCTCAAATGACAAAAGCCGTGTACTAACTATGAGAAGCCACCAATTATGATGTAGGGGGTGGGCTATTTATAGCCACGAGGCAACCTGACCTGATTTGTCCAAAATGACCCTAGGTCACTAAGGAACTGACACGTGTCTAACGGTCAGATTTCGAACACACGCGGCAGCTTGACTTGGGCTACAAGTAAAGCTGACTCATCCAGCCTGGATAAGGTTTGCTCTCATTGTCTTCGCTGAAGACATAGGATTTGGTTGAGCATCACATCAGTCACTCTGACTTTGTTCACTTGGACCCCACTTAACAGTACGGTGGTTCCTATGACTCAACAAAGAAGAAAAGGAAACAGCAAAACAACTACGTCTTCGCGCTCCATAGTCTTCACACAATGTCTTCTCCTGTCATAGTCTTCAATGTGAATGTCTTGACAGACCACCATTGTCTTCAATCTCTTCACACATTTTTAGGGGTCATCTTTGGTAGGTAAATCGAATCAATATGGGACTACTACATGTGTTATCCTGCAATTCTCATAAACACATTAGTCCCTCAACCAAGTTTGTCGTCAATACTCCAAAACCAACTAGGGGTGGCACTAGATGCACTTGCAGACTGTCCACCTTATAATTTTTCCCTTTTAGTCTTTTGAACCGAGTGACTCCACTCGAACAGATGTGCGTAGTGAAAACCGTCAACTCCAAGCTCGTCTGAAGAATGTTATTTCTTTAGTCAAAATGAAGCAGGCTCTGGAGCAGAAGGACCTCGACCTTGCAGCAGCGCAGAGGGCGGCGCGAGAGAAAACTAAACTTGACGACAAGAAGTTGGCTTTAGTAGGCAAGTTGGAAGAGGAAAATGCCCAGTTGAAGACTGCCATTAACGAAGCCAACAAAGAAGTCGTGCAGTTGAAGAAGGACAAGGAGGCCCTATCTGACAAGGTTGGAGATCTCACTTGAAAGAGGGATGAACTAGAGGCTTATCTGGGTGGACTCGCCAAGAAGATGTTCCTGATGCTTGAAGGTACTTTCCCTTGTCCGACTGATTTGCAACTGTCGACTCATCACATTACTACTGACTCACCATTTTTCTGGGTGTGCAAAATTCTGTCAAGACTTCGAGGAAGAGACTGGGCGGATCGAGACGAACCTGGACCCCATAAACTCCCCCGTTAATGATGAAGCTGCAATGAACGTGTTGCGATTGGAGTCTCACCTTGCCAGTGCTATGGATTATCTTGCTCGTCTGAAAGTGGCAGTGTCGCGGATTGACACGAAGCTCTGACCTCGAGTGATGTTCCAGAATGATCTCGAGTCTCTGATGACTTGACTCAAAGAAATCTCTGGTCGAGTGCAAGAGTGGAATAAGTCGTCTGCTCGTTGTGGCGTTGATGTGGCCCTGTCCCTGGTTTGAGTCCATTGCAAGGAGGTCAAAGAAGAGAAGCTGGCGGCTCTCAAGGTCGCCAACACCAAGAAGCTCCAATTCCAGTCCTTCATGGAGACCTTCATCGATGCTGCCACTCATATTGCAGACGGTATCGACCTTCACAGCTTCGTCGAGCCAGCAAGCCCTACTCCTGCCGAGTGAACAAACTTAATGCCTCACCTTTATTTGCCTCAAAATGTCGAGTGATTTTGTAACCGTTAAACTCTTTCGGGCCTGACGCCCGAGAACTTCTGTTCGTGGTTCTGAACTTTGCTGGATTTATCTGAACTTGGTTTTTCCTTGAACCACTTTTAGATTTCTTAACTCTGAGTGGAGCTTGATTTCTCACTCGGGATAGATGTTGTACTTGTGACGCAGCTCCGACGAGAGGGCCGCGAAAACGATCACTAGCTGTCATCCTCGATTTGCACCTTGTTGTTCTTGCGGATCAGGATGGAGCGGACGTTGTACTTGTGATGCAGCTCCGACAAGAGGGCTATGGATACGAGCACTAGGTGATGTACTAGATTTGCACCTCGTCGTCCTTGCCGATCAGGATGGAGCAGACATTGTACTTGTGACACAGCTCCGAGGATCTTTGTAACTTTGGCAAATCAGATTCGCAGCTAAGCCTCCGGGTGAGAGGGTTGCTCTTCACTCGGAGTGGTTTTTTAACTTAGGCGAGTACGGGGTCATAGCTAAGCCCCTGAGTGGGAGATTGCTCTCCACTCGGAGTTGTTTTTTAACTTAGGCGAGTACGGGGTCGCAGCTAAGCCTCCAAGTGGGAGGATTGCTCTCCACTCGGAGTGATTTTTTTAACTTAGGCGAGTATGGGGTCGCAGCTAAGCCCCCGAGTGGGAGGATTGCTCACCACTCAGAGTGGTTTTTTAACTTAGGCGAGCACGGGGTCACAGCTAAGCCCCCGAGTGGGAGGATTGCTCTCCACCCAGAGTGGTTTTTTATCTTAGGCAAGTACGGGGTCGTAGCTAAGTCTCCGAGTGGGAGGATTGCTCTCGACTCGGAGTGGTTTTTTAACTTAGGCGAGTACGGGGTCACAGCTAAGCCCCTGAGTGGGAGGATTGCTCTCCACTTAGAGTGGTTTTGAAACTTAGGCGAGTACGGGGTCGCAGCTAAGCCCCCGAGTGGGAGGATTGCTCTCCACTCGGAGTGTTTTTTTTAACTTAGGCGAGTACGGGGTCGCAGCTAAGCCCCCAAGTGGGAGGATTGCTCTCCACTCGGGGTGGTTTTTTTAACTTAGGCGAGTACGGGGTCGCAGCTAAGCGCTCGAGTGGGAGGATTGCTCTCCACTCGGAGTGGTTTTTTAACTTACGCGAGTATGGGGTCGCAGCAAAGCCCCTGAGTGGGAGGATTGCTCTCCACTCGGAGTGGTTTTTAACTTAGGCGAGTACGCGGTCACAGCTAAGTCCTTGAGTGGGAGGATTGCTCTCCACTCAGAGTAGTTTTTTAAGTTAGGCAAGTACGGGGTCGCAGCTAAGCCCCTGAGTGGGAGGATTGCTCTCGACTCGGAGTGGTTTTGAAACTTAGGCGAGTACGGGGTCACAGCTAAGACCCCGAGTGGGAGGATTGCTCTCCACTCAGAGTGTTTTTTTAACTTAGGCGAGTACGGGGTCGCACCTAAGCCCCTGAGTGGGAGGATTGCTCTCCACTCTGAGTGGTTTTTTAACTTAGGAGAGTACGGGGTCACAGCTAAGCCCCCGAGTGGGAGGATTGCTCTCCACTCGGAGTGGTTTTTTTAACTTAGGCGAGTACAGGATCGTAGCTAAGCCCCCTTGTGAGAGGGTTGCTCTTCACTCGGAGTGGTTTTGAAACTTAGGCGAATCAGGTTCGCGGCTAAGCCCCGGAGTGAGAGGGTTGCTCTTCACTCGGAGTGGTTTTTTTAACTTATGCTAGTACGGGGTCGCAGCTAAGCCCCCGAGTGGGAGGATTGCTCTCCAAGCGGAGTGGTTTTTGAACTTAGGCGAGTACAGGGTCACAACTAAGCCCCCGAGTGAGAGGGTTGCTCTTCACTCGGAGTGGTTTTGAAACTTAGGCGAAACAGGTTCATGGCTAAGCCCCCGAGTGAGAGGGTTGCTCTTCACTCGGAGTGATTTTGAAACTTAGGCGAATCAGGTTCGCGGCTAAGACACCCACTTGGGGATTTGAATACATGCGTTTATGGGATAACAATCATTAATATATTGCAAAAATCTTGTCTTTGATAAGCAAACTAAAGGATTCTTAATACAACTCATCGATCCAAGTGTTTTAGGTATAAAAACAGTAGAGCAGCTCTACATTCCACGAGCGTGGCTCGTCTTATTTCTCGGCTACGTTGTAGAGGTGATACGCCCCGTTTTGGAGCACCTTGGTGATGATGAAGGGACATTCCTAGGCCGAAGTGAGCTTGTGAGGTCGTTTCTGATGCACTCGAAGCACAAGGTCTCCTTCCTGGAATGCTCGACCTCTGAAATTACGGGCATGGAATCGATGCAGGTCTTGTTGGTAGATGGTCGACCAGATCAGAGCCATCTCACATTCCTCCTCCATGAGATCAACTGCATCTTGGCGTGCCTGTTCTGCTTCAGCTTCTGAGAAGAGTTCCACTCGGGGGGCGTTGTGCAGCAAGTCACTCGGAAGCACAGCTTCAGCACCATACAGCATGAAGCAAGGAGTTCAGTTAGTCGACCGGTTGGGAGTTGTTCTCAGTCCCCACAAAACAGATGGCAATTCAGTCACCCAGGCTCCAGCAGCGTGTTTGAGGTCACGCATCAGTCGGGGTTTCAGCCCTTGAAGGATCAAACCATTCGCCCTTTCTGCTTGCCCATTCGACTGCGGGTGCACAACAGATGCGTAGTCGACCCGAGTGCCTTGGGAAGCACAAAATGCCCTAAACTCATCAGAATCAAAGTTGGAGCCATTATCTGTGATGATGCTGTGAGGGACTCCATATCTGAATATCAGCTCCCTGATGAAACTGATGGCAGTGCTTGAATCAAGGTTCTTGATAGGCTTGGCTTTGATCCATTTGGTGAATTTGTCGACTGCTATGAGCAAATGAGTGAAACCACTTCTGCCAGTCTTGAAAGGTCCAACCATATCCAACCCCCAAACTGCAAATGGCCAGGCGAGTGGAATAGTCTTCAAGGCAGATGCAGGCTTGTGAGACATGTTTGAGTAGAACTGGAAGCCTTCGCACTTGTCGACTATATCTTTTGCCATCTCATTTGAACGCGGCCAATAGAATCCCGCTTGGTATGCTTTGGCCATGATGGTTCGAGAGGACGCATGGTGACCATAGGTCCCCAAGTGGATCTCATTTAAAATCATTCGACCTTCTTCTGGGGGATGCAACGTTGAGCCACTCATGTGACACTTTCCCTATAAAGCTGCACACTTATCAGGTTGAAGGCTTTGGATCGATGGACGATCTGGCGGGCCTCATCTTCATCTTCTGGGAGTTCCTGCCTGAGCAGGTATGCGATATATGGCACCGTCCAGTCGGGGGTGATCATTAAAATTTCCATGATCAAGTCGACTACAGTTGGGACTTCAATCTCAGTCGGATTGGTTGAACTTATCGGTTGTGGGGGCTCTTCCGTGAAGGGATCCTCTTGAACTGATGAGGTGTGGAGATGCTCCAAGAACACATTACTGGGGATAGGCTTCCGAGTGGAACCTATCTTTGCCAGATCATCAGCAGCTTGATTCTTGATTCGGGGTATGTGGTGGAGCTCTAACCCCTCAAACTTCTTCTCTAGCTTTCTTACTACATAGCAATAATCGGTCATTGCTGGACTCCTGGTATCCCATTCCTTCATCACTTGATTGACCACCAAGTCTGAGTCGTCGTAGACCATCGAGCATCGGACGCCGAGTGAAATGGCCATACGTAACCCATACAAAAGTGCCTCATACTCATCTTCATTATTTGAAGAATCAAAGTGAATCTGGAGGACATAGCTGAGTTTGTCACCTCTTGGAGATACCAAAACTACTCTTGCACCAGAGCCATTCAACATCTTGGACCCATCAAAGAAGATAGTCCAATGCTCTGAGTGAATCTGGGTCGGTTGCTGCTGTTCAATCCACTCGGCGAGGAAATCTACTATTGCTTGGGACTTGGTCGCTTTCTTTGCCTAAAACTTGATATCCAAAGGAAGGAGTTCAATCACCCACCATGCCACTCGACCAGTTGCATCCCTATTGTTCAGAATTTCTGATAATGGACATCGTTGACAACTGAAACCGAGTGGTCTGGGAAGTAGTGTGCAACTTTCTTCGTGGTCAAGTAAATTCCATAAACAAGCTTCTGATAATGTGGATATCTCTGCTTGGACGGAGTCAAGACTTCAGAAATATAATATACTGGGCACTGAACTTTGTAGGCTTTGCCTTCTTCTTCCCGCTCGACCGTGAGCACCGTGCTGACAACTTGTCTAGTGGCTGCAATGTAAAGCAGTAAAGGCTCTTTGATGATTGGAGCGGCAAGCACCGGCTGGTGGAAAGCAGGGCTTTGAGCTCTTCAAACACTACTTCAGCTTCAGGATTCCACTCGAACTTGTCAGACTTCTCCATCAGTTGGTAAAGAGGTAATGCTTTTTCAACGAGGCGTGAGATGAATCAACTCAATGTAGCCGAACAACCAGTAAGCTTCTAAACAACGTGCACACGCACAGGCGTTTCATTCAGAGGATTGTGCCAACCTTCACTGGGTTTGCATCGAGTCCTCGTTCGGAAACGTGGAAACTGAGTAACTTTCCACCTGGGACTCTGAACATGCACTTTTACGGGTTGAGCTTGATATCATATCTTCTTAAGTTGGCAAAGGTTTCAGCGAGGTCAGTCAGTAGGTCGGAACCTTTGGGTGACTTGACCACGATGTCATCCATGTATGCTTCCACATTCCGACTGATTTGAGTAAGCAGGCACATTCCAACTGAACGTGGCACCAGCATTCTTGAGGCCAAAGGGCATAGTAACATAGCAAAAACACCCAAATGGGGTGATGAAAGTTGTTTTTATTTTGTCGGGTCCATACAGTCGGATCTGATGGTACCCGGAATATGCATCCAAAAGGGACAAGCGCTCACACCCCGTAGTTGAGTCGACTATCTGGTCGATGCGGGGCAGAGGGAAATGATCTTTCGGGCAGGCCCGATTGATATGTTTGAAATTGATACACATTCGAAGTGACTTATCTTTCTTGGGGACCATGACAACATTGGCGAGCCACTCGGAGTGGTATATCTCATAGATAAACTCAGCTGCCAGAAGCCGGGCCACCTCCTTGCCAATTACCTTCCTCTTCTGCGCGGCGGACCGACGGAGATGCTCTTTAACGGGTTTTTCTTTCGGGTCGACTCACAAACTGTGCTCAGCCAGTCCCTTGGGTACACCCGGCATGTCTGATGGTTTCCATGCGAAGATGTCCCAGTTCTCACGGAGGAACTGGATGAGCGCTTCTTCCTATTTGTCATCGAGTGTTGTTGAGATATGAGTCAGAGCAGCATTGGGATTGGTTGGGTGAATGTGAACTGGTTTTGTTTCACCAGACGACTGAAATGCAGACTCTGACGCATGCTTCTTGGCATGCAACAACTCACTCGGATATGCAGTCTTCTGGTATTCTTCCATCTCTATTTTTACCATCTTTTCATCGGCGATCTTTGAGCCCTTCTGGAGGCACTCTTCTTCTCTCTGCCGATTTCCAATGACTGTGATCACGCCTCTGGGGCTAGGCGTCTTTAACCTGAGGTACACATAACACGATCGAGCCATGAAATGAGCATATGCAGGCCTGCCTAGAATAGCGTGGTAGGCACTGTCAAAAACATCAACTTCTCCTTGCGGTAATTCTTTGAATCGTCGAAAACCATATCAAGAGTGATCTGACCGAGTGAATCGGCTTTATTTCCTGGGATGACTCCGTGGAATTGCATATTGCTCTCACTGAGCTTGGACATTGGAATTCCCATCCCTCGGAGGGCCTCAGCATATAGAATATTCAAACCACTGCCACCGTCCATCAAAACCTTAGTCAGTCAAGTGCCCCTAATGACCGGGTCGACCACCAACGCTTGCCGCCCAGGGGTAGCAACGTGCGCTGGGTGGTCGAACTGGTCGAACGTAATGGCGTTTTTGACCACTTCAAATATGTCATTGTTGTCGAAGCAACCATATTTACTTCTTTGTTGATAGCCTTCAGTCGACTTTTGCTCTCATGTCAGCAAAATCACTAAAGTGGCATTGACGTTGGGGTAACCGTCATCTTCCTCTTTGTCTTCTTCCTTATCAGATTCTTTTTCTTTCTCACTGGGCTGACCCTCTTGGAAACTCTGAATCAGGAGTTGGCATTGTCGAGTGGTATGCTTGGGAAGAATCAAGTTTCCCTCTTCATCTTTTTTGGTGTGTATATGATACGGTAAATCAAGCACATCATTTCCCACTTGATCTTTCACTTTTTTGGGGGTCCAAGGCCCATTAGGCTTCCCCTTGAACTTCCCTTGATTCAAAACTGCTGCCTTAGCGGGACCTGCGCATTCAGCTTTGTGTTTTTGCTTCCGACTGGAGTTCCCTCCTCTGGTGTCCTGGGCGACTGATTTGTTCTTGCCACTCCGGAGTTGGTCCTCTTCTTCGCTGTTAGCATACCGAGTGGCTATCTCCATCATCTGAGTCAGAGACATGTCCCCGGTCCGACCGAACTTCAAACTGAGCTCTCTGTAGCGGACGCCTTATTTAAAGGCGCAAACGGCTTGATGCTCTGATACATTCTCCACTGCATGATGAAGGGTAGTCCATCTCTAGATATAGTCTCTCAAAGTCTCATTCTGCTTCTGAACACAATGCTGCAATTCGGCCAATCCAGCAGGTCGCTTGCAGGTGCCCTCGAACGTTTGGGTAAACACTCGGGCTAATTCTTCCCAACTGAAAATGCTCCCAGGGGCCAACTGATTCAACCAAGCTCTGGCAGAACCATCAAGCATCAAAGGGATGTGCTTCATGGCCACCTCATCGTTGCCAGAACCAATGTGCACTGCCACTCGGTAATCCTCCAACCAATTGTCGGGCTTCGACTCCCCGGTGAACTTACTTACACCCATCGCCGACCAGAAGTTGTGAGGGATCTCAACGGCTCGGGTGGCTCTTCTGAAACACTCTTGGGTCGGAAACATGCACTCTGCTTCCACTGGGTCGATCTCTATCCAGTCCTTCTCTGTATGCTCTATTCCCATTGACCAAGCGTTCCATGAGGAGTGATCTTGCATCGAACCCAGGCTCTCTTGGGTCGACTAGAACTCTACGATCATTACCATACGGGCGCCTGTCATCATACTGCCGGGGTGCGTATGACCCACCCCTCGGAGGGGGTGAAGGCACACGACGGTGGTTGTCACGGGCATATTCACGATCAAACTCTCCGTGGGCTCTCCCCAGGTGCCGATCTCGATGGTGATCACGATCTTCATGTCACAAAGGCAACCCAGGACTATGCACCGACTGAACTGTGTCTACCCTCACTGATCTGCTGTGGATTCTGTTGCGCGACTGAGAAACGGCTGAGTTTTGCTCTCCTGCTGCCCAGAGCAGCGCTCGGATCTGCATCAAGCCTCTTCTAGCCTCTGAATGGGACGGCTGAATAGATTCTGCTATACGTGCAGCAGCTGTAAGATTCTGGATCGGAGTGCGGTATACCTGGGGTTTAGGTGGAAACAATTGTTGTTGTCGTCGACTGGATTCGGGGATCAGCTGATGGGCGCGTTCGTCGAGAGAATGTTGGAGGTTCTCTAGATGCGTGCACTCAGCCAATGTGGCCAGGCGCGCAGCCTCCAAGGCCCGAGCCTCAAAAGTCTCCCCCACGATGGGGGTCTGGAGCGCTCCATGTTGCGGCAGTGCAACTCTTCCCTCTGCTGCAAATTGAGAGGTTGGGGCTCATACTCATCATGACCATACGACGGGCCATCACCATCGCTGTTGTCGCCATTGCGGCGAAACCCGGGTGGGCTACGACGAGAGTCGACCATGAGAACTTCCGCCACAGGTCACTGCTCCCGCACTCAGAAAAGGTGTCCACGGAGTCAGTCGATAGGTCGAATGGTCCATAAAGAAATTCATCGAGCTCGATCGCCACGACTTGAGGGGTGGCCAACTAGCAGCCACTGCATGCTTTACCCACCGCTAGAGCCCTGACCGACCAGATCGCTTGCGGCAGCGTCCAGCGGAGTGAGTGGATGATGCGGGAGCCGACCGATACTGGGTCGACGGCTGCCACAGAAGGACACCACAGGCACTCACGCGGAAATGCAGTACCCCGTGGATCGGAAGAGCCTCAACATCGAGGGGGGCTTCTTGAAGCCAGGCGGAGTCGTCGGCGACGAAAATGAGCGTGCCGAGTCGGATCTCGCGGCCCATAGCCAAACCACCGCCGGAAACCATGTTGATGAAGATCGAAGAAATTGCAACCTCACCGAAAGTTGCCAAGACGCTTTGCCCCAAGGTGGGCGCCAATTGTCGTGGTACTAAGTCTGACAGTAAGAGTAGGGGGTACGTATGAGGAGGCAAGGCCCTAGCTACGGCGAGGTTGTACACACGAGTTTATGAGTTCAGGCCCCTCTCGGAGGAGGTAAAAGCCCTACGTCTCGGTGCCCTGAGGCGGTCGACTGGAATATGAGTGTGTGTGTGTGTGTTACAGGGGGTGCAAACCCTTGTGCCAGAGGAGGGAGGTGGCTTATATAGAGTGCGCCAGGACCCCAGCCATCCCCCGTTACAGGGTTCAATGTACATTAAGACAGGGCGTTACTAGTAACACCAGCTATAAAGAGCTATCAATGATCTCTAAGACTACAAGGTGAACGCCTGACCGTTGCTATCCTGGGTGACTCTAGGTCTTCTACACTCTGAGTGGTTTCTTGCATGGTCGAGTGACCTCATCTTGGTCGAATGGAATTGGGGTATCCGAGTGAGATAATTGGTCGAGTGGATTGCACTCCAAGGTTACTTCAGTCGGTGTCTTTTGTTATACTTTGAATGCTCTTGATTCTAGGGTAGTGACCTTGGGTAGGGCGTCTGGTCAGGCCTATGACCCTACCCTAGGTCCATGGCATCGTCATTGCCCCTCGATATATAAGAGGCCTAGGATACAACGTGTCCGACTCCTACATGCCTCATACCTAACCACACCAATTACAGCTCCAAGTACACGTAACCCCTTGCGTACATAATATTCGACACAAATATAACATTTATATCATTTTGTGGGACTAACTTATTGACATAGTGCCCACTGTCAGTTGCTGTTTTTTGCTTGTTTTTTTACTTCGCGGTAAATCAATATCAAACAGAGTCCAACAGCAAAAACTTTTGGAGAACTTTTTTGGACCAGAAGACCCAAGATGGGCGAAACAAGTACCAGAGGGGAGGCCCAAGGTGGGAACAACCCACCTGGGTGTGCCCAGGAGCCCAGGCGCGCCTAGGGGGTTGTGCCCCCCTCGATGACCTCTCGTACCGCCTCTTCGCCCTACAAATCTTCAAATATTCCAGAACCCCAAAAAATAATCCTAGATCATAAGTTCCGCCGCCACAAGCCTCTGTAGCACAAAAAACCTATCTAGACCCTGTTCTAGCACTCTATCAGAGGGGGAGATCATCACCGGAGGCCATCTTCATCATCCCTATGGCCACCATGATGAGGAGGGAGTAGTCCACCCTCGGGGCTGAGGGTTTGTACCAGTAGTTATGTGTTTAATCTCTCTCTCTCTCTCTCATGTTCTTGAGATGTCACGATCTTGATGTATCACGGGCTTTGTTATTATAGTTGGACCATATGGTGTTTTCCCCTCTCTATCTTCTTGTGAATTGAGTTTTCCCTTTGAGATTTTGTTCTTATCGGATTGAATACTTTTATGGACTTGAGAACACTTGATATATGTCTTGCATATGAATACTTGTGGTGACAATGGGGTATCATATTGATTCACTTGATATATATGTTGGCACACAACTTCCAGATTCCCGAGGTGACATTGGGGTAATCTATGCATAGGGGTTGATGCACGTTTTTGTCCTTGTTTCTCTGGTAGAAATCTTGGTGCACTCTTTGAGGTTCTTTGTGCTGGATTGAATATTATGAATCTGAAATTGTTTGATGCATATCATATAATCAACTCACGGGTACTCGCGGTTACATTGGAGTATCTAGGTGACATTAGAGTTGGTTGATGTGTATCACATGGTGTTATTTTAGTACGAACTCTTGGTTAGATCGATCAGAAAGAATAGCCTGGTGTTATTTTAGTACGAACTCTAGGATAGATTGATCGGAAAGAATAGCTTTGAGGTGGTTTCGTACCCTACAAACAATTTCTTCTTATGTTCTCCGCTAGATAGGAACTTTGGACTGATTCTTCATCGCACGTTGAGGGATGGTTATATGATCCAATTATATTAGCATCCTTGAGAGATTGCACTAGCGAAAGTACGGACCCTAGGCCTCATTTCAAGCATTGCAATACCATTTGTGCTCACTTTTGTTACTTGCTACCTTGTTGTTTTATTTTGTTACTATTACAAAAATCAATATCTACTATCCATATTACACTTGTATCACCATCTTTTCGCCGAACTAGTGCACCTATACAATTTACCATTGTACTTGGTGTGTTGGGGACACAAAAGACTCTTTGTAATTTGGTTGCAGGGTTGTTTGCGAGAGACTATCTTGATCCTACGTCTCCCACAGATTGATAAACCTTAGGTCATCCACTTGAGGGAAATTGCTAATGTCCTACAAAACTCTGCGCTTGGAGACCCAACACGAGTTTACAAGAATAAAGTTTCATAGTAGGCATCAAGCTCTTTTGTGGCGCCATTGCCAGAGAGGTGAGTGCTTGAAGCTATATCTTTAGATCTTGCAATTGAAGCTTTTAGTTTCTTGTTTTATCAGTAGTTTGGTTTACGAAAGAAAACTACAAAAAAATGGAATTGAGGTTGCATCATATTATTCATCTTTATAATGTCTTTCATGTAAATGATGGAAAGGAAAGTTGTGCTCAATTGATAGAAGAAGAATTCTATAAAATGTTTAAGAAAAAATCTTTGAATGACGAGCATGATTGCAATGTTGTTGATATGAACTCTTTGAATATCCATGATGCTAATGATATGCAAAACTACAAGCTTGGGGATGCTATATTTGATGAAGATGATATTTTTAGTCCCCCAAGTTTTGATGAGAAAATTTATTATGATGATATCATGCCTCCTATTTATGATGCTTATACTAATGAAAGTGGGTTTGGAAGAGTGTCAACTCTAGGTACTAATGGTCCCACTATTTTGGAGGGTGTTGAATCTTATTGTAATAATTATGAAATTGGATTTGAAGAGGTCATGACTTTATCTAGTGATGAATCCACTGTTTGGAAGAGGTTTCAATAGACTATAATAACAAAGTTTCTATCTATGATGATTGTGGTGATGACAAGTATGCTATAAATAATAATGATAACCATGAAACTTGTCATCATGATTTTTATTTTCAAATTGATTACGTCAATCAAGTATCACATGATGGCCATTTTGTTGAGTTTGCTCCCAGTACTATTCATGAGAATAAATTTGCTTATGTGGAGAGTAATAAAATTTCTATGCTTGTGGATCATGAAAAAAATGCTTTATGTGATAGCTATATTGTTGAATTCATTCATGATGCTACTAAAAATTATTATTAGAGGGGAACATATGCTTTTACATATTGCAATAATATCAAGTTTCCTCTCTATGTGTTGAAAATCTTGAAGTTTTGCTTGTTTTGCCTTACTATGCTAGTTGATTCTTGTTCCCATAAGTTGTTTGCTCACAGAATACCTATGCATAGGAATTGGGTTAGACTTAAATGTGCTTTCCATGTGCTTCATGATGCTCTCTTTATATTTGAATTCTTATGTTTTATGTGAGCATCATTGGAATCATCATGCCTAGCTAAAAAGGCATTAAAGAAAAGTGCTTGTTGGGAGACAACCCAACACTTTTACCGACTCTTTTTGTGTGTTCAAATGATTAAGCTACTGTAGTAATCATGTTTTATAGACTTAGTGTGGATGATAGTTGACTTGATTCTGTGCAAAAACAGAAACTTTTGCGCCCAGCAACATAATTGATCTGCTCTGCTGGAATGTGATAATTTTTTGAATTTCTTACAGATAATTTATATACAAATTTCCCACGTTTTCCTAATTTTTCTGAATTTTTGGAGTAGTATAAGTATGGTAGTTTTCTAGATCATTACAGACTGTTCTGTTTTTGACAGATTTTTTTTCAACGCATAGTTTGCTTGTTTCCTAGTTTCTATGGCTTATATTGCTCAATATAAATTGAGGAAATGATAAGGTACAGTAGGTATTGCGTGGGAACAATTATGAATCTTGTCTTTGACAGTACCCAAGTGAATGATTTACTTTATCATACTAACCTATCTCACAAAGTTTCGTTAAGTTTTATGTGATTGAATTTTTCAAGTTTTGGGTGAGATAACGATATGAGGAGAATAAGGAGTGACAGGACCCTAAGCTTGGGGATGACCAAGGCACCCCAAGGTAATATTCAAGGAAGATCCAAGCAACTAAGCTTGGGGATACCCCAGAAGGCATCCCTCTTTCGTCTTCAACATTATTGGTAACCTCACTTGGAGCTATATTTTTATGGGATAATTGATTTTATGCCCCTAGTTAGCTCACACTCGGTAGGTTTACCCCTAGTTTCCGAAAACACTTGTTCCTGCCCAAACCACTTTGCTCCTCTTATGCTTTTGCCCTTTGACCATTTGACCACCACTTTGAAAACTTCATAAAAAATTCATACTAACTAAGAAAAATTCAAATAAGATATCAAAATGTTCAAAAAAGCATCACCATATGTGCATGTCAATTGCATTCACGAAAAAAGTGTTGGCCAGTCCCAATATCAGTTTTAGCTCATATGATCTTAGCATGAACAGTAAAATCTAAAAAAATTCTAAAAAATCTAAAAAATATTGGTGGCAAACTTTGACCAATGTTTTGAGTGCTTGCCAAGTTTCATAAGGGAATGACATTCATGGAAGTCATGAAAAAAAAAGAAATTTTGGAGCATTGATTTTTGTTTTTTGGCCATGACTTCCATGAATGCCATTCCCTTATGAAACTTGGCAATCACTCAAAACATTGGTCAAAGTTTGCCATCAATTTTTTTTAGATTTTATTGTTCATGCTAAGATCATATGAGCTAAAACTGAGATGGGGACTGGCCAAAAAAAATTATTGAATGCAAATGACATGCACATATAGGTGATGCTTTTCTGAACATTTTGATATCTTATTTGAATTTTTTTGAGTTAGTATGAATTCTTTATGAATTTTTCAAAGTGATGGTCAAATGTCAAAGGGCAAAAGCATAAGAGGAGCAAAGTGGTTTGGGTAGGAACAAGTGTTTTTGGAAACTAGGGGTAAACCTGCCGAGTGGGACACAACTAAGGGCATCAAATTAATTATCCCTATTTTTATTCATCACATGATATGAGTTTTGCTTGGAGCGTCATTCTATTTTATTTGTATTTGCTTTCTGCTATTAAGAATAATGTTTTACATCTTTCATTTCAATAAAAATGTCAAGTATAGCCTTTACCATGCTTTTTTTTTGCAAATCAACATGTTGTTGTTTGAAAACAGAAAGTTTTCTATCATTGTCTGAATTGTTCTGGAAATTCAGAACATGGTAAAATCTTGACTTTTTTACACAATATGCGATGATAAATTTTCTAAAGTATGGTAATTTTTCAGAATTTTTTGGAGTTACATAAGTATGAATATTCTTGCATCCTTTATGAACTGTACTGTTTTGACAGATTGCGATTATTTTTGCATATGTTTGCTTGTTTAATGATTCTATTTGATGATAGGACTATTAAATATGCAGAGGCATTTAGTATGCAATGTCAAATAATAATTTTAGTGATTTGCTAAATGATAAGGTTTTTGCATTGTTTTATGCTAACTTATCTCACGAGTTCTTGTTGAGTTTTGTGTGGATGAAGTTTTTTAAGATTTAGGGAAACTGTGATACAAAAGGAATTAAGGAAACACAAAAGCTCAAGCTTGGGGATGCCCAAGGAATCCCAAGATAATATTCCAAGAAGTCTCAAGCATCTAAGCTTGGGGATGCCCCGGTAGGCATCCCACCTTTCTTCATCAACAATTATCGGTTAACCGCGGTTGAGCCTAAGTTTTTGCTTCTTCACACGATGTGTGTTATTCTTGGATTGTCATTTTTTGCTTGTTGTTTAATAAAATAATTAGATCTGGAAGTTTTTAAATAAGAGAGAGTCCTCAATTAGCTACCCCATTACTTAACTACTCGTTTGATCTTCACTTATATCTTTTTGGAGTAGTTTGTCATTTACTCTTGTGCTTCACTTATATCCTACGAGTAAATTGTTGAATAAATTGAATATCATGAAGATGAAATTATATGTTCATATCATGCCTAGTGGTAGCTTCACATTGGATTTAGAGGTGAAATCTTTTGTAGCTTGACAATCACAATATTGGTCATACAAGCAATTCATGAATGATTAGTATAAGGAAGAGAACTTTCACATGCAAATATATTGTCTTGGAAATCTTCTATGATTGTGAATACCCATTAATTATTTTCAAACTTGAGCAAATTAGTTGAAGTTGGACATGGAAGACAATGTAATGAGTTATGTTTGGGTATATTTGCATAGTTGCTAGCCAAAAATTCGTACTATGTAGAGATACTACTTGTGCATCCAAATACCCTTAAACCCAGTTTCTTGCCATGAGTGTCCACCATACCTACCTATGGATTGAATAAGATCCTTCAAGTAAGTTGTCATCGGTGTATAAAGCAATAAAAATTGCTCCTACATATGTTTGATCTTTTATTGTAAGGGATAATTGAGCGTTGTACGAACTTGTGATGGCAAAGTAATAAAAGCGACGGACTGCATAAAAAAGGTTGCTATCATAAGGGGCAATATAAGGTGATGTTCCTTTGCATTAAGAGCTTGGGCATCCAAATAAAAAGTGCATGGCAACCTCTGCTTCTCTCTGCGAAGGGCCTATCTTTTACTTTCGAGTATTTACTTTTATGCAAGACTCAATAGTATGCATTCTTATTTCAACCTCAATTATTCTCTAGTTGGCAAGCATCATGTGGTGGGGAAAGATCTAGGCATGACCAGCCAAATATATTTGATCATGATTTATTATTATTGTCAATTATCTCTATGATAAATGAGTTGGGAGGTGAAACATTAAGCCCCTATCTTTCTCTGTGTTCGATGGATGCCATTTGTTCTAAGAATATGCTTTGAGTACTAGCAATCATGGAAGACTATATGATGATTGAGTATGTGGAACTCTTACTTAGACTCTGTTGAATAAGTTGAATTGCAATTGCTTGGTGACTGAGAACATAGGTTGTTGAGTTTCAAGAGAATTAATTGTTTGAACCTTAACATATGAATTGGTTGCTACATTAACATGAGAAGTTTTATGTGAAAGAATTGTTGTTATGATGCTAGGAAAAGTGATTAAAATTATCATGGATCAAAATTATGCACTTCGCTAGCATTCACACTTCATAAATTATTTCTTTTATGATTTACCTACTCAAGGACGAGTAGGAATTAATCTTGGGGATGCTGATAGCGTCTCCAACGTATCTATAATTTATGAAGTATTCATGCTATTATATTATCATTCTTGGATGTTTTACAATCATTTTATAGAAAGTTTATATCATTTTTTGGGACTAACTTATTGATATAGTGCCCAGTGCTAGTTGCTGCTTTTTGCTTGCTTTTTTACTTTGCAGGAAATCAATATCAAACGGAGTCCAAACGCAACGAAATTTTTTGGAGAATGTTTTGGACCAGAACACCCATGATTGGCCAAAGAAGTACCAGCGGTGAGGCCCGAGGTGGGCACAACCCACCTGGGCGCCCAGGAGCCCAGGCACACCCAGGGGATTGTGCCCCCCTCGGTGACCTCCCGCACCGCCTCTTCTCCCTATAATTCTCCAAATATTCCAGAACCCCAAAAAATAATCCTAGACTAGAAATTCCGCCGCCGCAAGACTATATTGCCACGAAAAACCAATCTAGACCCCGTTTCGGCACTCCGCCGGAGGGGGAAATCATCACCGGAGGCCATCTTCATCAAACCTATGGCCACCATGATGAGGAGGGAGTATTCCACCCTCGGGGCTGACGGTTTGTACCAGCAGCTCTGTGTTTAATCTCTCTCTCTCTCTCTCTCTCGTGTTCTTGAGATGTCATGATCTTGATGTATCACAGGCTTTGTTAATATAGTTGGATCATATGGTGTTTTCCCCTCTCTATCTTGTTGTGAATTGAATTTTCCCTTTGAGATTTTGTTCTTATCGGATTGAATACATTTATGGATTTGAGAACACTTGATATATGTCTTGCATATGAATACCCGTGGTGACAATGGGGTATCATATTGATTCACTTATATGTTTTGGCACTCAACTCGCTCATTCCTGAGGTGACATTGGGGTAATCTATGCATAGGAGTTGATGCACATTTTCGTCCTTGTTTCTCCGGTAGAAATCTTGGGGCACTCTTTGAGGTTTTTTGTGTTGGATTGAGTATTATGAATCTGAAATTGTTTATGCATATCTTATAATCAACTAACGAATACTCGCGGTGACATTGGAGTATCTAGGTGACATTAGAGTTGGCTGATGTGTATCACATGGTGTTATTTTAGTACGAACTATTGGTTAGATCGATCAGAAAGAATAGCTTGGTGTTATTTTAGTATGAACTGTAGGATAGATTGATCGGAAAGAATAGCTTTGAGGTGGTTTCGTACCCTACAAACAATTTTTTCTTATGTTCTCCACTAGGTAGGAACTTTGGAGCGATTCTTCATCGCACGTTGAGGGATGGTTATATGATCCAATTATATTAGCATTGTTGAGAGATTGCACTAGTGAAAGTATGGACCCTAGGCCTCACTTCAAGCATTGCAATCCCGTTTGTGTTCACTTTTGTTACTTGCTACCTTGCTATTTTTTATTGTTACTATTACAAAAATCAATATCTACTATCCATATTACACTTGTATCACCATCTTTTCGCCGAACTAGTGCACCTATACAATTTACCATTGTATTTAGTGTGTTGGGGACACAAGAGACTATTTGTTATTTGGTTGCAGGGTTGTTTGAGAGAGACTATCTTCATCCTATGCCTCCCACGGATTGATAAACCTGAGGTCATCCACTTGAGGGGAAAATGCTATTGTCCTACAAAACTTTGCGCTTGGAGGGCTAACACGAGTCTACAAGAATAAAGTTGCATAGTAGACATCATCCCTCACCTCCTGCCTTGCCCAAGCATCGCGACCTGTCTTACTAGTGATGTTGAGCCCTGCATGGGGGTTGTGTCGTAATGACATAGGGTAAAAAAACAAGCATAAAGGAAAAACATGCCCCAAAAGAGCACAAATGTTCATTACAGCAGTAAGGGCTCAAGTAAGAGTTGCTGAATTCATGCCCCCATGGGGCCACAATCGAGTATCAACGGGTAAATAAAGGGGGGCGACCTAAGGAGCCGCGTCGCCACCACCGTCGCCGTCGTCGCCTTCATTGTCCTTGGCTCCGCCCTGGTCCTCGTTGTTGTCACGGACGTACTGTGCATTTAGCACTTCTACATGGTCCTCCACCGCTTCCCCAAGGGCATCGTGGATCACCTCAGGGACGGGGACAATCACGACCTCGAAGTCAACGCAAGGGTTGGTGTGAAAGAGATGGATGAAAGCATGTGTCGATGCCTGGGTAAGGAGGTTGCGGCATTCCTCCTCGACAATTTGGCCCACCTTCTTGGCACCCCCTTCGAGCCGCTCCACGACCTTGGTAAAAAAGTCAAGGTAGCCAATGTCGTTGGTCACGATGGGGATGGAGATGTCCTCCTTGCGGATGGAGCCAAGGGCGCGGTGAGCCCATAGCTCAAGGTCTTGAAACATCTTGGAGCGCTCGTGTTGTCGCCCCCAAGCCCGGTTCGCTTCGTCTGTCGCTCGCTCCATGAGGGCCATGATGCTTCCCACTTGCTCCTAGAGCGATGCCAGCTTGGCTTCAGTGATGGATTTTCCCCCCAGTGTGGCCTTTCACCGCCCTTCCACTTCAGTCGGTGCCTTCTTGAGACCGTCTATGTCGCGCTTTAACTCCCCGTGCCGAGCGCTGAAGCGGGTTTCCTGCAGCTTTAGATTTTTGCCATGCTCCTTGGTGAGTCCTCGGTGGGCGCTCACAATTTTCTCTTTCGTGTCCGCCTGGATCTTCGCTTCCTTGGATGCCATGGAGGCATTAGCCTTCTCCACGCATGCAGCAAGGGAATCTTAAGCAACAACCACCTGCGGTCCAGCACCTCCAACCGCTCACGCTCCAAACTTTGCTCGGACGATGTCAGCGCGAGCTCCTGCTCGAGGGACTTGAGCTCCACCTCGCGCGTCGCCTGCCCTTCCTCATAGGCATAGAGTGTGTCTCTTCATGCTTGGATCTGCCGCTCGGTGTTCAAGGCCATGAATGCTTTCTTGCATGCCTCCGCTGCTTTGTGTCATCGGTCCACTGCCTCGGCCTCCTTGAAGGCGCGCTTGCGAGTCTCTCTCGCCTCAGCAGCGGATTTCTTGTCCCCCGAGCGGGCGGCCTCGCGCTGAAGGTGGCTTAGCTTGGTATCGACCTCAAGTTGATGCCACCTGCGCGCTAGACGCAGTCGCTCCTCAGCAAGGTGTGCTTCAACATCTTGAAGATCTGCCCGAGCTGGTGCACCACGCCCATCACATTCTGCAAGTGGCCGTGCCAAATCATGATCTGGCGGCTCACAAGTGCCAGGGCCCAGTCCGGGCTGAGCCTTGCATCCCCGTCCACTGTCGCGTCTTGTGAAGCCCCGGTCACGCCCGCCCGCGGCTGGGAGCTGGTTGACGCCATTTCCGCCCCTCCTGGGCGGGGTGATGCACCCCGCTAGCTCGGTGCTCTCTCGGAGGTGGCCGGGCTCCCAGGGTCGCCCTGGCGCCGGCATGGACGGATGCTATGGTCGATGGTTCCGCCTTTGCCGTCTCTGTGTTCACCTCAGCGGTGGGTGCTCCAGAGGCCGGGGAGTGGTCCCCCGAGGGTGCCTCCAAAGGAGTCGTCGGCGCTCCCCGCGCGCGGGATCATTGTTGGAAATATGACCTAGAGGCAATAATATAATGGTTATTATTATATTTCCTTGTTCATGATAATTGTCTATTGTTCATGCTATAATTGTATTAACTGGAAACCGTAATACATGTGTGAATACATAGACCACAACATGTCCCTAGTGAGCCTCTAGTTGACTAGCTCGTTGATCAATAGATGGTTATGGTTTCCTGACCATGGACATTGGATGTCATTGATAACGGGATCACATCATTAGGAGAATGATGTGATGGACAAGACCCAATCCTAAGCATAGCACAAGATCGTGCAGTTCATTTGCTAAAAGCTTTTGTAATGTCAAGTATCATTTCCTTAGACCATGAGATTGTGCAACTCCCGGATACCGTAGGAATGCTTTGGGTGTGCCAAACGTCACAACGTAACTAGGTGGCTATAAAGGTGCACTATGGGTATCTCCAAAAGTGTCTGTTGGGTTGGCATGAATCGAGACTGGGATTTGTCACTCCGTGTGACGGAGGGGTATCTCTGGGCCCACTCGGTAATGCATCATCATAATGAGCTCAATGTGACTAAGTAGTTAGTCACGGGATCATGCATTATGGAATGAGTAAAGTGACTTGCCAGTAACAAGATTGAACGAGGTATTGGGATACCGACGATCGAATCTCGGACAAGTAACATACCGATTGACAAAGGGAATTGTATACGGGATTGCTTGAATCCTTGACATCGTGGTTCATCTGATGAGATCATCGTGGAACATGTGGGAGCCAACATGGGTATCCAGATCCCATTGTTGGTTATTGGCCAGAGCGCTGTCTCGGTCATGTCTGCTTGATTCCCGAACCCGTAGGGTCTACACACTTAAGGTTCAATGACGCTAGAGTTGTTATGGGAATTAGTGTGTAGTTACCGAATGTTGTTCGGAGTCCCGGATGATATCTCGGATGTCATGAGGAGTTCCGGAATGGTCCGGAGGTAAAGATTAATATATGGGAAGTCCTATTTTGGCCACCGGAAAATGTTCGGGATTTTTCGGTATTGTACCGGGAAGGTTCTAGAAGGTTCCGGAGTGGGGCCCACCTGCATGGGGGGACCCACATGAACGTGGGTAGTGGGGGCAAGGCCCCACACCCCTGGTCAAGGCGCACCAAGATCCCACCTAGAAGGAATAAGATCATATCCCGAAGGGATAAGATCAAGATCCCTAAAAAATGGGGATAACGATCGGTGGGGAAGGAAATGATGGGATTTCTTTCCTCCCACCTTTGCCAATGCCCCAATGGACTTGGAGGGCAAGAAACCAGCCCCCTCCACCCCTATATATAGTGGGGAGGCGCATGGGAGCTTCAACCTTCCCCTGGCGCAGCCCTCTCCCTCCCCAACACCTCCTCCTCCGTAGTAGTGTTTGGCGAAGCTCTGCCGAAGAACTGCAAGCTCCACCACCACGCCGTCGTGTTGCCAGAGCTATCCCTCAACTTCTCCTCTCCCCTTGCTGGATCAAGAAGGAGGAGATGTCCCCGTGTTGTACGTGTGTTGAACGCGGAGGCACCGTTGTTCGGTGCTTAGATCGGATTTGGCAGTGATCTGAATCGCTTAGTGAACGACTCCACCGACCGCGTTCTTGCAACGCTTCCGCATCGTGATCTTCAAGGGTATGAAGATGCACTCCCCTCTCTCTCATTGCTAGTTACTCCATAGATTGATCTTGGTGATGCGTAGAAAATTTTGAATTTCTGCTACGTTCCCCAACAGTGGTATCAGAGCCAGGTTTATGCGTAGTTTCTATGCACGAGTAGAACACAAGTTGTTGTGGGTGTCGATTTTGTCAATTTACTTGCCACTACTAGTCTTATCTTGATTCGGCGGCATCATGGGATGAAGCGGCCCGGACCGTCCTTACACGTACGCTTACGTGAGACAGGTTCCACCGACTGACATGCACTAGTTGCATAAGGTGGCTAGCGGGTGTCTGTCTCTCCCACTTTAGTCGGATCGGATTCGATGAAAAGGGTCCTTATGAAGGGTAAATAGCAATTGGCATATCACGTTGTGGTTTTGGCGTAGGTAAGAAACGTTCTTGCTAGAAACCTATAGCAGCCACGTAAAAACTTGCAACAATAATTAGAGGACGTCTAACTTGTTTTTGCAGCGTATGCTATGTGATGTGATATGGCCAAAAGAATGTGATGAATGATATATGTGATGTATGAGATTGATCATGTTCTTGTAATAGGAATCACGACTTGCATGTCGATGAGTATGACAACCGGCAGGAGCCATAGGAGTTGTCTTAATTTATTGTATGACATGCGTGTCATTGAAAACGTCATGTAATTACTTTAGTTTATTGCAAAACCGTTAGCCATAGTAGTAGAAGTAATAGTTGGCGAGACAACTTCATGAAGACACGATGATGGAGATCATGGTGTCATGCCGGTGATGAAGGTGATCATGTCGTGCCTCAAGTGGAGATCAAAGACGCAAGATGATATTGGCCATATCGTGTCACTTTATGATTTGCATGTGATGTTTGTCATGTTTACATCTTATTTGCTTAGAACGACGGTAGCATAAATAAGATGATCCCTCACTAAAATTTCAAGAAAGTATTCCCCCTAACTGTGCACTGTTGCGAAAGTTCGTTGTTTCAAAGCACCACGTGATGATCGGGTGTGATAGATTCTAACATTCACATACAACGGGTGTAAGCCAGATTTACACACGCTAAACACTTAGGTTGACTTGACGAGCCTAGCATGTACAGACATGGCCTCGGAAAACAAGAGACCGAAAGGTCGAACATGAGTCGTATAGTAGATACGATCAACATGGAGATGTTCACCGATGATGACTAGTCCGTCTCTCGTGATGATCGGACACGGCCTAGTTGACTCGGATCATGTATTACTTAGATGTCTAGAGGGATGTCTATCTGAGTGGGAGTTCATTAGATGAACTTAATTATCATGAACATAGTCAAAAGGACTTTGCAAATTATGTCATAGCTTGCGCTTTAGTTCTACTGTTTAAGATATGTTCCTAGAGAAAATTTTAGTTGAAAGTTGATAGTAGCAATTATGCGGACTGGGTCCGTATACTGAGGATTGTCCTCATTTCTGCACAGAAGGCTTATGTCCTTAATGCACCGCTCGATGTGCTGAACCTCGAGCGTCGTTTGTGGATGTTGCGAACATCTGACATACACGTTTTGATGACTATGTGATAGTTCAGTGCGTAATGTTAAATGGTTTAGAATTGAGGCAGCGAAGACATTTTTTGAAACGTCGCAGAACATATGTGATGTTCCAAGAGCTCAAATTAGGATTTCAGGCTCGTGCCCACTTCAAGAGGTATGAGACCTCCGACAAGTTTCTTAACCTGCAAACTAAGGGAGAAAAGCTCAATCATTGAGCATGTGCTTAGATTGTCTGAGTACTACAATCACTTGAATCGAGTGGGAGTTAATCTTCCAGATGAGATAGTGATGGTTCTCCATAGTCACTGCCACCAAGCTATTAGCGCTTCGTGATGAACTATAACATATCAGGATAGACATGATGATCCTTGAGCAATTCGCGATGTTTGACACTACGAAATTAGAAATTGAGTAGGAGCATCAATTGTTGATGGTTAGTAAAACCACTAGTTTCAAGAAGGGCAAGGGCAAGAAGGGATACTTCATGAGACGACAAATCAGTTGCTGCTCTAGTGAAGAAACCCAGGGTGGAACCCAAACCCGAGACTAAGTGCTTCTGTAATGAGGGAACAGTCACTGAAGCAGAACTACCCTAGATACTTGGTAGATGAGAAGGCTGGCAAGGTTGACAGAAGTATATTGGATATACATTGTATTAAATGTGTACTTTACTAGTACTCCTAGTAGCACCAGGGTATTAAGATACCGGTTCGGTTGCTAAGTGTTAGTAACTCGAAATAAAAGAGCTGCGGAATAAACGGAGACTAGCTAAAGGTGAGATGACGATGTGTGTTGGAAGTGTTTCCAAGGTTGATGTGATCAAGCATCGCCTGCTCCCTCTACCATCGAGATTGGTGTTAAACCTAAATAATTGTTATTTGGTGTTTGCGTTGAGCATAAACATGATTGGATTATGTTTATCGCAACACGGTTATTCATTTAAGGAGAATAATGGTTACTCTGTTTATTTGAATAATACCTTCAATGGTCTTGCACCTAAAATGAATGGTTTGTTGAATCTCGATCGTAGTGATACACATGTTCGTGCCAAAAGATATAAGATAGTAATGATAGTGCCACATACTTGTGGCACTGCCACTTAAGTCATATTGGTATAAAACGCATGAAGAAGCTCCATATTGATGGATCTTTGGACTCACTCGTTTTTGAAAAGATTTAGACATGCGAACCACGTCTATTGGTATATACACATGAAGAAACTCCATGCAGATGGATCGTTTGGACTCACTTGTTTTTGAATCACTTGAGACATGCAAATCATACCACGTGGGCAAGATGACTGAAAGGCCTCGTTTTCAATGAGATGGAACAAGAGAGCAACTTGTTGGAAGTAATACATTTGATGTGTGCAATCCAATGAGTGCTGAGGCACGCAGTGAATATCGTTATGCTCTTACTTCATAGAAGATTTGAGTAGATTCTTAGTATATTTACTTGATGAAACACAAATCTGAATTATTGAAAGGTCCAAGTAATTTCAGAGTGAAGTTGAATATCATCGTGACAAGAGGATAAAATGTCTATGGTATGATCATAGAGATAAATATCTGAGTTATGAGTTTGGCACACAATTAAGACATTGTGGAAATTGTTTCACAACTAATACCACCTGGAACACCATAGTGTGATGGTGTGTCCGAACATCGTAACTGCACCCTCTTGGATATGGTGCATACCATGATGTCTCTTATCGAATTAACACTATCGTTTATGGGTTAGGCATTAGACACAACCGCATTCACTTTAATAGGGCACCACACAATTCCATTAGGATGACACCGTATGAACTATGGTTTAGAGAAACCTAAGCTGTCATTTCTTATAAAGTTTGGGGCTGCGACGCTTATGTGAAAAAGTTTCAGGCTGATAAGCTCGAACCCAAAGCGGATAAATGCATCTTCATAGGACACCCAAAAATAGTTGGGTATACCTCCTGTCTCAGATCCGGAAGCAAAAGGGATTGTTTCTAGAATCGGGTCCTTTCTCGAGGAAAAGTTTCTCTCGAAAGAACTGAGTGGGAGGATGGTGGAGACTTGATGAGGTTATTGAACCATCACTTCAACTAGTGTCTAGCAGGGCACAGGAAGTTGTTCTTGTGGCGCCTACACCAGTTGAAGTGGAAGCTGATGATAGTGATCATGAAACTTCGGATCAAGTCACTACCAAACCTCGTAGGTCGACAAGGACGCGTACTGCTTCAGAGTGGTGCGGTAATCCTGTCTTGAAGGTCATGTTGCTAGATAACAATGAACCTACGAGCTATGGAGAAGCGATGGTGGGCCTGGATTCCGACGAATGGCTCGAGGCCATAAGATCCGAGAGAGGATCCATGTATGAAACCAAAGTATAGACTTTGGAAGAACTACTTGATGGTCGTAAGGCTGTTGGGTACAGATGGATTTTAAAAGGAAGACGAACAATGATGGTAAGTATCACCATTAAGAAAGCTCGACTTGTCATTAAGATGTTTTTCGGCAAGTTCAAGGAGTTGACTATGATGAGACTTTCTCACTCATAGCGGTGCTAAGAGTCTATTGAAATTATATTAGCAGTTCCTGGATTATTTATGAAATCTTGCAGATAGGATGTCAAAACATTGTTTCCTCAACGATTTTCTTGAGGAAAGGTTGTATGTGATACAACCAAAAGATTTTCTCAATCCTAAAAGATGCTAACAAGTATGCAAAGCTCCAGTAATCCTTCTAAGGACTGGAGTAAGCATCTCAGAGATGGAATATACACTTTGATGAGATGATCAAAGATTTTGGGTTTATACAAAGTTTATGAGAAACTTGTATTTTCAAAGAAGTGAGTGGGAGCACTATAGAATTTCTGATGAGTATATGTTGTTGACATATTGTTGATCAAAAATGATGTAGAATTTCTGGAAAGCATATAGGGTTGTTTGAAAGGTGTTTTTCAATGGAAAACCTGGATTAAGCTACTTGAACGTTGAGCATCAAGATCTATAAGGATAGATCAAAAACGCTTAATAGTACTTTCAAATGAATACATACCATGACAAGATTTTGAAGGAGTTCAAACAAATCAGCAAAGAAGGAGTTCTTGGTTGTGTTATGAGGTGTGAGCATTGAGTAAGACTCAAGATTTGACCATGGCAGAAGAGAGAGAAAGGACGAAGGTCATCCCCTATGCTTTAGACGTAGGCTCTATAGTATGTTGTGCTGTGTACCGCACCCGAAGTGTGCCTTGCCATGAAGTCAATCAAGGGGTACAAGAGTGATCCAGGAATGGATCACATGATAGCAGTCAAACTTATCCTTAGTAACTAGTGGACTAAGGAATTTTCTCGATTATGTAGGTGGTAAAAGAGTTCGTCGTAAAGGGTTACGTCGATGCAAACTTTGACACTAATTCGGATGACTCTGAGTAGTAAACCAGATTCGTATAGTAGAGCAGTTATTTGAAATAGTTCCAAATAGCGCGTGGTAGCTGCATCTAGGAGATGACATAGAGATTTGTAAAGCACACATAGATCTGAAAGATTCAGACCCGTTGACTAATAACCTCTCTCACAAGCGAGATATGATCAAACCCAATGGGTGTTGAATTCATTGCAATCACATAGTGATGTGCACTAGATTATTGACTCTAGTGCAAGTGGGAGACTATTGGAAATATGCCCTAGAGGCAATAATAAAATGGTTATTATTATATTTCCTTGTTCATGATAATTGTCTATTGTTCATGCTATAATTGTATTGACTGGAAACCGTAATACATGTGTGAATACATAGACCACAACATGTCCCTAGTGAGCCTCTAGTTGACTAGCTCGTTGATCAATAGATGGTTATGGTTTCCTGACCATGGACATTGGATGTCATTGATAACGGGATCACATCATTAGGAGAATGATGTGATGGACAAGACCCAATCCTAAACATAGCACAAGATCGTGTAGTTCGTTTGCTAAAAGCTTTTCTAATGTCAAGTATCATTTCCTTAGACCATGAGATTGTGCAACTCCCGGATACCGTAGGAATGCTTTGGGTGTGCAAAACGTCACAACGTAATCGGGTGGCTATAAAGGTGCACTACAGGTATCTCCGAAAGTGTATGTTGGGTTGGCACGAATCGAGACTAGGATTTGTCACTCTATGTGACGGAGAGGTATCTCTGGGCCCACTCCGTAATGCATCATCATAAGAAGCTCAATGTGACTAAGTAGTTAGTCACGGGATCATGCATTATGGAATGAGTAAAGTGACTTGCCGGTAACGAGATTGAACGAGGTATTGGGATACCGACGAACGAATCTCGGGCAAGTAACGTACCGATTGACAAAGGGAATTGTATACGGGATTGCTTGAATCCTTGACTTCGTGGTTCATCCGATGAGATCATCGTGGAACATGTGGGAGCCAACATGGGTATCCAGATCCCGCTGTTGGTTATTGGCCAGAGAGCTGTCTCGGTCATGTCTGCATGATTCCCGAACCCGTAGGGTCTACACACTTAAGGTTCGGTGACGCTAGAGTTGTTATGGGAAGTAGTGTGTAGTTACCAAATGTTGTTCGGAGTCCCGGATGAGATCTCGGACGTCACGAGGAGTTCCGGAATGGTCCGGAGGTAAAGATTAATAGATAGGAAGTCCTATTTTGGCCACCAGAAAATGTTCGGGATTTTTCGGTATTGTACCGAGAAGGTTCTAGAAGGTTCCGGAGTGGGGCTCACCTGCATGGGGGGACCCACATGAACGTGGGTAGTGGTGGCAAGGCCCCACACCCCTGGTCAAGGCGCACCAAGATCCCCCCTTAGAAGGAATAAGATCATATCCCGAAGGGATAAGATCAAGATCCCTAAAAAAGGGGGATAACAATCGGTGGGGAAGGAAATGATGGGATTTCTTTCCTCCCACCTTTGCCAACGCCCCAATGGACTTGGAGGGCAAGAAACCAGCCCCCTCCACCCCTATATATAGTGGGGAGGCCCATGGGAGCTTCAACCTTCCCCTGGCGCAGCCCTCTCCCTCCCCAACACCTCCTCCTCCTCCGTAGTGCTTGGCGAAGCTCTGCCGGAGAACTGCAAGCTCCACCACCACGCCGTCGTGCTGCCGGAGCTCTCCCTCAACTTCTCCTCTCCCCTTGCTGGATCAATAAGGAGGAGACGTCTCCGTGCTATACGTGTGTTGAACGCGGAGGCACCGTTGTTCGGTGCTTAGATCGGATTCGGCCGCGATCTGAATCGCTTAGTGAACGACTCCACCGACCGCGTTCTTGCAACGCTTCCGCATCGCGATCTTCAAGGGTATGAAGATGCACTCCCCTTTCTCTCATTCTAGTTACTCCATAGATTGATCTTGGTGATGCATAGTAAATTTTGAATTTCTGCTATGTTCCCCAACAGTGCTATCAGAGCCAGGTTTATGCGTAGTTTCTATGCACGAGTAGAACACAAGTTGTTGTGGGTGTCAATTTTGTCAATTTACTTGCCACTACTAGTCTTGTCTTGATTCCGCGGCATCGTGGGATGAAGCGGCCCGGACCGACCTTACACGTCCGCTTACGTGAGACATGTTCCACCGACTGACATGCACTAGTTGCATAAGGTGGCTAGCGGGTGTCTGTCTCTTCCACTTTAGTCGGATTGGATGCGATGAAAAGGGTCCTTATGAAGGGTAAATAGCAATTGGCATATCACGTTGTGGTTTTGGCGTAGGTAAGAAACGTTCTTGCTAGAAACCTATAGCAGCCACGTAAAAACTTGCAACAATAATTAGAGGACGTCTAACTTTGTTTTTGCAGCATATGTTATGTGATGTGATATGGACAAAAGAATATGATGAATGATATATGTGATGTATGAGATTGATCATGTTCTTGTAATAGGAATCATGACTTGCATGTCGACGAGTATGACAACCGGCAGGAGCCATAGGAGTTGTCTTAGTTTATTGTATGACCTGCGTGTCATTGAAAACGCCATGTAATTAATTTAGTTTATTGCTAAACCGTTAGCCATAGTAGTAGAAGTAATAGTTGGCGAGACAACTTCATGAAGACACGATGATGGAGATCATGGTGTCATGCCAGTGACGAAGGTGATCATGTCGTGCCTCAAGATGGAGATCAAAGGTGCAAGATGATATTGGCCATATCGTGTCACTTTATGATTTGCATGTGATGTTTGTCATGTTTACATCTTATTTGCTTAGAACGAAGGTAGCATAAATAAGATTATCCCTCACTAAAATTTCAAGAAAGTGTTCCCCCTAACTGTGCAATGTTGCGAAAGTTCGTTGTTTCGAAGCACCACGTGATGATCGGGTGTGATAGATTCGAACATTCACATACAACGGGTGTAAGCCAGATTTACACACGCAAAACACTTAGGTTGACTTGACGAGCCTAGCATGTACAGACATGGCCTCGAAACACAAGAGACCGAAAGGTCGAACATGCGTCGTATAGTAGATACTCCATAGATTGATCTTGGTGATGCGTAGAAAATTTTGAATTTCTGCTACGTTCCCCAATAATCATCTTCGAAGGTCGAGGGATGCCCGATCACTCCACGCCCCGCGCCCCCAGCAGGCGGCGGAGAGGCTACTCTTTGCCCAGGCATGGCTTCGGTGGCTCGGTGGTGGACACCCTCTATCGATGTCAAAACCGGCAGATCTTGGGTAGGGGGCCCAAGTTGTATGTATGAGGACCGATGGTAAATATGGACAAAGGACACAGTGTTTACCCAAGTTCAGGCCCTCTTAATGGAGGTAAAACCCTACTCCTGCTTGATTATATTCAAAGGGTATTGGGAGTTACAGGAGTTGATCTACCACGAGATCCAGTTGGCTAACCCTAAATTGTCTAGCCTAGCAATGTTGTCTTCCTGCCTCCGATCTAACCCTCCAGTTTATATAGACACAGGAGGGGCTTAGGGCTGTACAAAGTCGGTTTAACAGAAAGGAAATAACATATCCAGACACCTATACTTGCCATCCACGCATACGGGAGTCCCTATCGGACACGAGAGGTGATCTTCTGTCTTGTATGTTGACGGCCCATCGGTCCGGCCCACATCCAATAGACCGGACGTCCAAGGACCCCCTAGTCCAGGACTCCCACAGTAGCCCCTGAACCGGTCTTCGATGACGACGTGTTCGGCATGTAGATTGTCTTCGGCATTGCAAGGCGGGTTCCATTAACAATATGCATTGGCTTTCCTCCATAAAAGAATTCTATCCGGCTTTTCATAATGAACACAACCATTAGTCGCGAAGGCAGGATATATAAAAATAAGAATGGTGTCTTTTACTGACAACTTTCCCGGCAAAGCGTCAGACTTGACCCCTTCGACGTTTTGAACCGTTTTCACACCCCGCATCTCGTGTTTCGAGGCCCGGCCCCACTAGCCCATCCCGTCAAAACAGCGATCGTGCCCACTTAATACGGGATTGCTCATCAATAGAATTTGGGTAATCCGACCATTTACGGCGCTTGCTTTTATTAGGAATAGGCGGGCTTCAAGGCGCAAGTGGGGGGACGGTTGGCATTTTTACTGCCTATAAGAGGGCAATAGATTTCTCTTTTCCTCCCCGCGCCTTCCAGTCTCCTCTGCCATCCAATCTCCCAGGCTCTCAGTGCCCAAAAAGTCTCTATCTTTCTCACCACCACCACCACCTCCTCCTCCTCCGACCATGGCTGGATCCGGTTCCAAAGGCAAGTGGGAGGCCACCTCCGTCACGGAGAAGGAGATAAAAGATCTCGTAGTGGGGGATACCTCGCCGCCAACATCGCGCACAGGCTCCCCTCCCCCAGGGTCAAGTCATTACCACTCCAGAGCTCGACGAACGGGTCATCTTCCTTCCTCATTTCCTTAGAGGGTTAGGTTTTCCACTCCACCCATTCGTCCGTGGTATCATGTACTACTACGGGCAAGATTTCCACGATCTAGCCCCGAACTCATACCTCCACATCTCGGCGTTCATCGTTGTGTGTGAGGCTCTCCTCCACATCCACCCGCACTTCAACCTATGGCTCAAGGTCTTCAATGTGAAGCCGAAGATGGTCGATGGGAAGCATGCGGACTACGATGGAGCTATGATTAGCAAGCTGCCCAACACCATGTGGCCCAAAGGGGCCTTTGTGGAGACCATGAAGATTTGGCAACAGGAGTGGTTTTATATCACTGAGCCGTGCCACACTAAGTGGGCGGCGATCCCGGAATTCAGATCCGGACCTCCCATGAGGCTCGTCTACTGTACCGCGAAGGGCCACGAATGGGGGCCTCAGACGAAGGTGCAGAAGCTGCAAGTGCGTATCACCAACGTGCCGAGCAAAAGCGTTGGTTTAACCAACGTGGTTCAAATTATGCTCTTCCGCCGCATTCTCCCCTGCCAGCGCTGGGCTTCCTCCATGTGGGAGTTCAATCCAGAGGAGCCACGAACTCTGCAGCATTTCCTTGGCACCATGCACGAGGGAATGTGGAAGCTGCTCTTCAAGGCGCAAAAGAGCTGGCCCATGGAGACCGAAGACGTCGGCCTCAACGCCAAGAATCCGGCCACTCCGGTAAGTATTCGACTTTACAAAGACATACCTAGTTCATATGTATTCGACCGATACAAAATTCATCAGCCCATCTTTTTTTACAAGGCTGGACCAAGAAGTCGGAGCGGATCAAGAGTCTAGCTCTGTTACCTGAAGACCTAGTCACTCCTCAACTAGAGGAGATGCTGGTTCCAGCACCTTATAAGGCGCCGGAGAAGAAGATCAAGAAGAAGGGCAAGGGGCCCAAGGATGGGCCCCGCCGCAATGGCCCTCCGGAAGCAATGTCCGGAGAGACCGAGGCCATCTCCTCTCATGAGGAAGATGAGGATGAAGAGGAGGAAGAGGAGGAGGAGGAAGTGGAGAGCGACTCCCCCCTCAATATGAGGAGGGGAAAGAGGACAACCTATGAGAACCTGGAGGGGGAAATGCTGAAGAAGGGGAGGGTGGTCCTCTCGGATAGTTCGGACTCAAAGTACGAACATAGCCCGAAGAGGATCCAAAGAGAGAAGCCCATGGCCGAAACATAAGTATCGAAAACTTATTTGTTCAGTTATCGCTTAATCTGCCTCTGTCATATCAAATCTCTTCTCTGCTTTTCAGCCCTCCACACGAGATCCCGATTCCTTCATCTTCGGAGGGGAACTCTCTAGCCTTGGAGAGGCGGAGAGTGACAGACCATCATGCACCTTCTGCCCCCCAGCCATGGAGGACACCGAGGTGTCATCCCAAAGGGCATCTCTTGGCCGAGGAGGAGCGGACGAGGCCGTCCAGAAAGCCCGGGGACAACACCTCAGATGATGTAGAGCGGGGCACAGAGACCCCTATGACCACCGAGGGTGGGGGGCCTCAACAGTCCGGGTCCTCACCGAACACTATCCCGGAGACAAGCACGGCCCCGGGCTCAGACCAACACCCCCCTTTGAAATAGGGGGAGGAGCGGCAGCTCCATCGGCGGCCTCTATCAATCCGGAGGCCGCTGACACTCTACAGGAAGCACTGCAACATGCGTCCATCATGGAGGAACACCGCACCTTGATGGGTGCGGTTATGCAAAAGGTTTGGTCTGCGAAGAGCAGACTGACCGAAGCCTTCAACAGCCTACTGACGGACTTTGAAGTATGCGATGTAATAATCTTTACAAGTTTTTGTGTGTGTGTGTATATATATATATATATATATATATATATATATATATATATATATATCTGTGTGTGTGTGTGTGAGGCGAAACCCATGTGTAGATAGTAGCCCCTGAGACTCTGTCCAGATTAGAACGATCCGGACAGAGGATCGAAAACAAATTGACAGTGTATTGTACTGTGTTTGTTGGACAAGCTTATATGCTGGCGGCTACTGCCCAGGCCGCGGAGGTTGACGAGCTCAATCGGAAGCTTCGGCTATCTGATGAGGAACTCGACCGCATCAACAAACGGTTTAACGAAACTCAAGGTATGTCGCACTATCACATACCCGAAAGTGATATGTTGTTAATCGTTGATACTAACTAGATGTTATAACTGTACTCATAGTTGGCGCAGCCAAGGTCGAGTCCCCTCAACAGCGCCCTCGCCGAAGCCAAGAAGGAGGCGGAGGTGAGCAAGGCGGCCGCGGACAAAGCGGCCAAGGAGGTAGAGATGGAGCAAACCACCCGCCGAAGACATGAGGCGCGGGTGGGGGAGGTCGAACAGGAGCTCAAGGACGCCATCGCCAAGTGCTAGTCCTTGGAGCAGAATAGTTCGGAATAGGCCTTCGAGCTCACCAAAGCACTGGAAAGCACAAAAGAAGCCCGGGTTGAAGCCCAGGGAGCTCGCCAGGAGATCCAAGAGGCGAGGCAGATAGCGGCTGGTAAGGCCTTTCTCATGCAGAGTAAATTTACAAGGAAGAGATATATTTTGTTGACCCGAGTTTGGAGTTCTCCAGGCGCATTTGTGGATCTGCCGAGGAGCATTGCTGTCGCTACTGAGTTCTTCCGCGCCGAAGAGGGGAGCTCTATAGAGAAGCTATTCTGGTCGCAATACCTTGTGCCAGAGTATCCGGCGCCCCTCAGTGATCAGCTGAAGCAGTTGTCGGAGCTACACAGGGTGGCCGAACTAGCCATGAAGGACGTAATAGTCCGTCTTTGGCCAACCGAGCCCATACCCAGCAGCTACTTCGGACTTGTGAAGCGGTTGGTCGAGGCGTGTCCTCGGGTTGACGCCATCAAGCGGTCGGCCTGCATAGAGGGTGCCTGGATGGCCTTCGCCCGAGTCAAGGTGCAATGGGCGAAGATGAAGGCCATCGAGATTGCCACTGTGGGGGCCCCCGAAGGCAAGGATCACCGGCGGCCGGAGAAGTACTTTGGTGAGGTCCTCATGGGAGCTCGCATTATAGAGGGCCAGTGCTCAAAGGACACCATATTTGAGTAGTAAAGTCCGGTTTGTGAGAGTCATGTACTAAACTTGTGATGTGAAATAGTTATGCTTACGCTTTATGATTAGTTTATCCTCCTATTTGGCCGTTTATAAGTCTGAAAGTTTACCGGTCGTCGGCTTCTGCCCCCACATAAATATTACAGGGGTGTTCGGGAATGCATGACCGCACTTTATCCAATGTCTTGGTCCGATGTAGGAGGCGGCTTGCGAGGTGAACTAGCAATCATACTATGCGGCTTTAGTTAGAGTCCATTGGTGGCGCTAAGTACTAGCCCCTTGTTGCGTGAACGGCAATCCGGAGTGTGGCACCTTTGCAACGCGGCTGGTCGAAACCCAACCCCTCGTATAACACGGCATAAATCACGAACGATTTGTAGTATAACACTGAGTCACCGGATTGCTGACCCGCTCTCGCATATCATGATAGTTAGTTTTCGGCTTTCTCAACTGAGGTACTTCACCAGAAGAACCAGAAATACAATCGCAGTAGTCCATTTACTACCTTAGACAAACTTGCGGAACGTAAGCTGGCAAACACAGGAGCCGAGCAACCCAACTATAGACCAAAGACATGATTCAAAGCCGATGCATATAATGCAATATTCGGGATGCCGAAGAGTTCCCTATAGGTGTTCGGACTTAAGAGTTTGCGGGGCCGAATACAGCCCCTGGTGTGAAGGTCGTGTCGAACCACGTATGTTAGACGAACGTAAGGGGGAACATAGATGACAAGGTAATACAAGAACCCGACAAAAAAGGTGATGATCATCTGCTTTCTTTATATCCTTATTAATGCGTCGAGGTGTGTTTCGACAGACAATGCCATTTAATATTAAGGTCATGTTACATGCCTAAAGAGAAGAAGAAAAAGTTTTACATAAGGAAAGTCTAACACAGGGCCTGAAAATAACAGTTCAAAAACTCCAGTGATGCCCTGTCGCACGTCTGCATCGTTCCTCCTTAGTAATAAGTCCTTTAATAGGAGTATTTTGATGGTTGAGGAATGCTAGCCTTAAAAGGATCTCCCGACACAACCATATAGCATGTAGGGCTCTTGATGAACCTGCAGTGAGAAAAGAAAAAAAGGGTATATGCGGTCCAGATGGGGTCGAGCCGTGTTATGGAACTTTTCCGCAGTGTGCCTCCGGCGTCGCCCAGGGTATGTTTAGTGCGTAGTTATGTACGCACACTGCGCAGGCCGCAGCCTGATGGGGCGATCGGCGCAGGCTAAACTGCTAATCAAGGTCCGGATACGTTGATTTATTGCCATTATGCATGGACCGGACTTGTTTGGACACATCATTGGCTTTATTGGACGATGAACTGTTCGGCTTGATAAGGCCGCCATACACTTCGGCTGCAAGGGCCGCGGTGTGCTCTTCAGTGCGGAGGGAGCGCTCCATATTACCATTAACTATAATAACGCCACGAGGTCTGGGAATTTTAAGCTTCAAGTAAGTGTAGTGCAGGACTGCATTAAAGCGGGCGAAAGAAGTTCGTTCGAGCAGTGCATGATAGCCGCTGCAGAAAGGGACGATGTCGAAGATTAACTCTTCGCTACGGAAGTTGTCTGGGGAGCCGAATACTACCTCCAGTGTCAGTGAGCCTGTGCAACGGGCCTCCACTCCCGGTATCACACCTTTAAAGGTAGTGTTACTAGGCTTGATTCTTGATGGGTCAATGCCCATCTTACGGACAGTGTCTTGATAGATCAAGTTGAGACTGTTGCCCCTGTCCATAGGGACTCTAGTGAGGTGATATCCGTCAATAATTGGATCAAGTACCAGGGCGGCCGAACCCCCATGACAGATACTGGTTGGGTGATCCCTGCGACCAAAGTGATCGGACAGGCTGGCCATGGGTTAAACTTGGGGGTGACAGGCTCTACTGCGTAGACGTCTCTTAGTGCGCGCTTGCGCTCTCTTTTGGGGATATGAGTGACATAGATCATGTTCACTATTTTCACCTTGGGGGGAAATTGCTTCTGACCCCCAGTGTTCGCATGACGGGGCTCATCATCGTCTTTGCTTGGAGGTCCCTTTCACTTGTGTTCGGTATTTATCTTACCGGCCTGCTTGATAACCCAACAATTCCTGTTGGTGTGGTTTGCAGGCTTATCGGGTGTGCCATGAATCTGACAGGGCCTCTCAATGATTTAATCCAAGCTGGATGGCCCGTCTTTGTTGCCTTTGAAAGGTTTCTTCCGCTGACCGGACTTAGAACCGCTAAATCCGGCTTTGACTGTCGTATTGTCTGCGTCGTCGTTGTTTTTTCGACGTTTGTTTTTGTTGCGGCGGGTGTCGGTGTCAAAACCGGCGGATCTCGGGTAGGGGGTCCTGAACTGTGCGTCTAGGCGGATGGTAATAGGAGACAAGGGACACGATGTTTTTACCCAGGTTCGGGCCCTCTCGATGGAGGTAAAACCCTACTCCTGCTTGATTAATATTGATGATATGGGTAGTACAAGAGTAGATCTACCACGAGATCAGAGAGGCTAAACCCTAGAAACTAGCCTATGGTATGATTGTTGTTCGTCCTACGGACTAAAACCCTCCGGTTTATATAGGACCGAAGAGGGTTAGGGTTACACAGAGTCGGTTACAATGGTAGGAGATCTACATATCCGTATCACCAAGCTTTCCTTCCACGCCAAGGAAAGTCCCATCCAGACACGGGACGAAGTCTTCAATCTTGTATCTTCATAGTCCAAGAGTCCGGCCAAAGGTGATAGTTCGGCTATCCGGACACCCCCTAATCCAGGACTCCCTCAGTAGCCCCTGAACCAGGCTTCAATGATGACGAGTCCGGCGCGCATATTGTCTTCGGCATTGCAAGGCGGGTTCCTCCTCCGAATACTTCATACAAGATTTTGAACACAAGGATAGTGTCCGGCTCTGCAAAATAAGTTCCACATGCCACCGTAGAGAGAATAATATTTACACAAATTCAATCTGCTGACGTATTCCGTGGCGTGACATCACACCACAGCCAAGCCTTTATTCGAATCATTTTTACTGTCCCACCTCAGCGCATTTAGCAAGGCGGTTTCCTTGGCACGTCTTGTCAAAGCAGAGATCGTGTCCCCTTATTCTGGGATTCTCATCAATACGGGCGTGGGTAACCCAACCGCGCCATTGATTAATGCGCGTGGGAGATAAGCGAGTTTTACCAAGCTGGTGGGGACGCATAGCTTCATCCGTCCATATAAGGGGATAAGGATTCACCTTTTTACCTACACCTTCTTCCTCCTTTGCTCATCCATTTCCGCGCACTCGAGCTCCAGCGCCCAAGTCCGCATATCCCACCTCAACCTTCTCCAGCCATGTCCGGAGCGAGAGGCAAGTGGATGGCCTCCTCCGTCACGGAGGGGCACATCAAAAAGCTGCGGAAGGCCGGATACTTGTCCAACGACATCGCGCATTGGCTCCCTGACAAGGGGCAGCTCATCCCCACCCCCAGGTCCCATGAGAGGGTGGTGTTCCTCACCCACTTCCTCCGCGGACTAGGTTTTCCACTTCACCCATTCGTTCGGGGGCTCATGTTCTACTACAGCCTGGATTTCCATGATGTGGCCCCGAATTTCATCCTCAACATCTCGACGTTCATCGTCGTGTGCGAGGCCTTCCTCTGCATCCAGCCCCACTTCGGCTTATGGCTGAAGACCTTCAATGTCAAGCCGAAGGTAGTGGGCGGCCGCCAAGCGGAGTGCGGAGGTGCCATGGTGGGCAAGATGGCCAACGTCCTATGGCTCGAGGGCTCCTTCGTGCAGACCATAAAGGGGTGGCAATCGGGGTGGTTCTACATCACCGAGCCGCGTGACCCTAAATGGGCAGCCGCCCCCGAATTCCGATCTGGCTTCCCTACACGGCTCACCTCTTGGAAGGAGACGGGCCTGACATGGGGTAATTCGGAAGAGCCGACCGGACTCCAAACCTGCATCCAAAACCTGCTGAACAAGAAGCTCAAGCTTGTCAACGTAGTCCAGGTCATGCTCATTTTCCGGATCCTCCCGTGCCAACAACGGGCCTTCAACTTGTGCGAGTTTGATCCGGCACAGCACCAAACCTTGAGCAGGCTCTTCGACACTACGTACGAAGATGCCTGGAAGGTGTTGTTCAAGGGCGCAGAGGCTCCCGCATCCGCTACCGAAGATCGCGGATTAAGCTCGCAGCGTCAAGCCAGCAAGGTAAGCTATTTTACCCTTTACAGGACACTGGTTTTTCATAGTTTGACTCCATGCGGGATCTAAACTCCCTTACCATTGACAGGCCTGGCAAAAGACGTCCAGGCAGGTTAACTGTCCGGCTCCCTTGCCAGAAGACCCAGCGGACGCCCGATTAACAGGGCTACTGGTTCCGGCACCTCACGTAGTGCCGGAGAAGAAGGCCAAGAAGAAGGCCACAGGAACTCGAAGGAGTTCCCGACTCCTCCCGCAAAGACGAGGAGGAAAAAGAGGCCTCTCCCCTAGTGGGGGGAGAGAAGAAAAGGAAGGTCGCCCCAACTGGGGAGGCCGAAGGGTCCAAGAAGGGAAGGACCCTTCCTCTGGACTACTCTACCAACGCCGACGACGACGAGGAGGAGTGGCCACCAAGGGCCAAGCCCCTGGCGAGATCGTAAGTGTCCGGATACCAGAGTAACTCATGGCGTTTCATTTGTCGTACAGAATCTCCTAACGCCGAATATAACCCTGCAGCCCGCCCAAGGACGGGCTCGACGCTTCAACGAGTGGCTCCCTGGTTTCGTCGGATGTGAATAGCACCTCACTTCCTGCTGCCTCCTCTCCTCACGCTGCGGATGACACCGAGGTGGGGTCCCAAAAGGGGCCCAACCAGGAGGAGGCGGTCCCGGAGGCGCCACAAGGCAACCTCCCAGACTCCAGGCGCAAGGGGGATAAAACCCCAAAGGGCTCTAAGTCCGGCCCTGGGCCGGACTCCGCACCGGAACCTTTAGTGGTTCCAGAGTCCGGCAGGCGGCCCCTTTGTAAGAAGGGCGAGACTGCGACACCGGTGACCTCCGTCCATCCAGAGGCACCGGATAATTTGCTGGAGGCGCTTAACGGCGCCTCCATCGACGAGGAGCACCGCACTATTATGAGTGTGGTGATCCAGAAAGTTCAGTCCGCCAAGAGCGGGCTAACTGAAGCCTGTGCCAGCCTTCTAACAGGCTTTGAGGTATGTATTTAAGATATGTAAAAATATTACCGCATAGACAGTAGCCCCTGATGCTCAGTTTGGTGTTCGGAAAGAAAAGCCGAACTAAGGATCTAAAAAGATGTACGCAGGAGTCTAACATAAGTATGTCAATATGGGAATGCAGGCTGCGCTGCTGACCTCTGCCACACTGACTACGGAGGTCAATGCATTGAAGCAGAGCCTCGAGCGGTCCGAGAACGAGCTCGGCCTTGCCAAAAAGTAGCTCGAGGACAAGGAAGGTAAGTAATACCTTATGGAAGTATATAAAAGATGTGGTTGCAAAACATGACAAGAATAATGTGAGTATTGTAGGGGCCACGAATGAGGTGGCGACCCTGAAGGAAGCAGTGTCCAAGGTCAAAAGCAATGCGGCTGTGGAGCGCACCTAGCGAGAGAAGCAGGAGGCACGGGTGGCGGAGGTGCGGCAAGAGCTCCAGGCTCTCGTGGAAAAACACGAGAGTTTGGAGCGTGACTCAAAGACTCGAGAGTCCGAGCTCGCCTCGGCCCTTGAGAGCGCCAAAGCCGCTAAGGCCGAAGCCCAAAAAGCCCTCCAGGAAATTGAGGCAATGAAGAACATAGCGGCGGGTAAGGCAATCTTTATGCAAAGCAAGCACATGAAAGTGAATTACTTGTTACTTACCCGAATCCGGAGCTCTCCAGGAGCATTTGCAGATCTGCCCCGTAGTGTGTCCAACACTGCCGCATTCTATCGGGCCGAGGAGGGGAGCTCGATGGAGAAGGTGTTCTGGTCTCAGTATGCTGAGGCCGGACACCCGGTGCCCTTGAGCGACCAGCTAAAGCAGCTGGTCGAGCTCCATAAGGTGGCCGAACAGGCCATGAAGGGCCTCATATTTCGGCTGTGGCCTAAGGAAGCCATGCCTGGGAGCTGCTTCGAGCTGGTGAGGCGGCTGGTGGACGCCTGTCCATGGATTGAAGTCGTCAAGCCCTCCGTCTGCATCGAATGTGCCCGTAGGGCCCTTGCCCGTGCTAAAGTGCACTGGGGCAAGATGGACGCTGAGAAGCTTGTGACGGACAGACCACCACCGGGCAGGGAGTATTGCAAGCCCGAGATGTATTATGAGGGCGTCCTGAAGGGTGCCCTCCTTATAGCGGGTGAATGCTCCAAAGATGTAATCTTTGAGTAAACTCACATTTGTTATCCCGTACGCTGAAAACTTGTTCATATGCGCTAAGCAACGCGTGTGAATTTAAAATATTACCTTCTATGCGGCCGTTTATTAAATTTGAGAGATGGCGAGTCGTCGGCTTCTGCCCCCATGCCACGAGTGCTGGGGTGTTCAGGATAAACTTGAGCGCTCTTTTTCCCATTCTTGGGTCCTTCGAGGGAGGCGCTCAACGCAACGAACAAGGCAACCAGACTATAATGCTTGAACACTCTCACTTAGCCACAGAATTCTATAATTTTGAATTTCGGCGAAGCCCCTAGTATTCGGAAGACCGACTTCGGGGCGCTATCCACGCCTGGGCCGGACAAAGCTGACTCCTCGCTATAAGCGGCATAAGTCTTTAGGGACCCGAAAACCTCTCGAACAGCGACCAGCTCTCGCCCTATCATGACGGTCAGTTTTAGCTTTCTCCACTGAGGTGCTTAACCCAGCTCAACCGGGGCACGATCGCAGTGGTTCTCCCAGCGCTACCTTAGCCGATATAACGGAACGTAAGGTACCAAAACATGGGAGCCGGGCAAACCCAACTATTGACCCAAGACATGATTCGGAGCTGATGCATATAATGCTATAAGTTCGGGGTGCCGCACTTGTGAAAGTGTTCGGACTTATCACACCATATTTTGGGGCACTTAAGCCCCTGGTGTGTTTGGCCGTACCAAAGTGTACGGGTGTAACATGTCACAAGTGAACATATATAAAAAAGGAATACAATGATAGGCAGGAGTTATGTATGGTTTATTCAAAAGGCTGCGGTAAAAGCAGAACGATACAAATAGTGTGATAAGCAATGGACGGGACTATTTGACATGTCCCCCTCCAGGGGCGAGCTGCGGAATGATATGTGAAACAAGTATACTACTGGTTATAGAGACCACCTGGACATTCGACGTAGCTTTCTGCTTCCCTGTCTGTTGCATCGTGTGTTCGGCGATTCGACTGCCGGACAGGGCTTCTTGAGAAAGGAGTCCTCAAAGTAAGAGAAAAAAGAATGACACAATCGGGAGCCCCTGGTGTGGTTGAGCCGCATTCTGGGCCTGCCATGGTCGTGCCCCTCCCCCTATGCCCATGGTATTTCCAGAGCGTAATTATGTATGCGTAGTACTGTTTCGCAATTTCACGAGGGTTGGGGTTGGGGCCGCATTGCTACGAGTGCTCGGGACGTGTCAGGCGGTCTTGTTGTAGGTTACTCCGGGCGCGCTTGACGGTGTCCGGACGTTTAATAGCCGGACTCTAGAATTGCCTTGAGAGGCTGCTTTGTACTTCCGCCGCGAGGGCCGCCGTATGCTCCTCCGTTCAGAGAGATCGTTCGGTGTTTCCGTTGACCGTAATGACTCCTCGAGGGCCTGGCATCTTGAGCTTGAGGTATGCGTAGTGCGGCACCGCATTGAACTTTGCAAATGCGGTTCGTCCGAGCAGTGCGTGATAGCCGCTGCGGAACGGGACTATGTCGAAGATTAACTCCTCGCTTCGGAAGTTATCCGGGGATCCGAAGACCACTTCAAGTGTAACTGAGCCTGTACAGTTGGCCTCTACACCTGGTATGACGCCTTTAAAGGTCGTCTTTGTGGGTTTAATCATTGAGGGGTCTATGCCCATTTTGCACACTGCATCCTGATAAAGCAGGTTCAGGCTGCTGCCGCCGTCCATCAGGACTCTAGTGAGGTGAAATCCGTCAACGATTGGGTCTAGAACCAATGCGGCGAATCCGCCATGGCGGATGCTAGTGGGGTGGTCCCTTCGATCAAAAGTGATCGGGCAGGAGGTCCACGGATTGAACTTTGGGGCGACTGGCTCCATTGCATATACGTCCCTTAGTGCACGCTTCCGCTCCCTTTCGGGTATGTGGGTTGCGTATATCATGTTCACCGTCCACACTTGTAGGGGGAAGCCCTTCTGTCCTCTATTGTTCGGCGGCCGGGGCTCCTCCTCGTCGTCGCTATGCAGCCCCTTGTCATTGTTTTCGGCATTTAACTTGCCTGCCTGCTTGAACACCCAACAATCCCTGTTGGTGTGGTTGGCTGGTTTTTCGAGGGTGCCGTGTATCTGGCACGAGCGATCGAGTATTCCGTCCAAATTGGACGGCCCCGGAGTATTTCTTTTGAATGGCTTTTTCCGCTGACCGGGTTTTGAGCCTCTGAATCCGGCATTGACTGTCGTATCTTCAGCATTATCGCCATTAATGTGGCGCTTGTGCTTGTTGCGACGCGACCTGCCGTTGCTGTCCTTGGTATCCGAATTACCAGGGCTCTTGTTCATGTTGTTACTACGAGCTAGCCAACTGTCCTCTCCCGCGCAAAAGCGGGTCATGAATGTTGTGAGGGCTGCCATGGATTTTGGCTTTTCCTGTCCTAGGTGCTGGGCAAGCCACCCGTCGCGGATGTTATGTTTGAAGGCTGCAAGGGCCTCTGCATCCGGACAGTCGACGATTTGATTTTTCTTGGTTAGGAACCGTGTCCAGAATTGTCTGGCCGATTCCTCTGGCTGCTGAATTATGTGGCTTAGGTCATCGGCGTCTGGTGGTCGCACATAAGTGCCCTGGAAATTGTCGAGGAATGCAGCTTCCAGGTCTTCCCGACAACCAATTGACTCTGCTGGCAAGCTGTTAAGCCAATGCCGAGCTGGTCCTTTAAGCTTGAGTGGGAGGTATTTGATGGCGTGTAGTCATCCCCGCGGGCCATGTGGATGGGAAGGAGATAGTCCTTGATCCAGACCGCGGGATCTGTTGTGCCATCGTATGATTCAATGTTTACGGGTTTGAAACCCTCAGGGATTTGATGATCCATCACTTCATCTGTGAAGCATAGTGGGTGTGTGGCGCCTCTGTATTGGGCTATATCACGACGCAGCTCAAATGAGCTTTGTCTACTGTGTTCGGCCTGGCCGGAATTGCCATATCCGGTGTGACAGTTATCGTCACGTGTAGTGGGGCGCCCACGCGATCCATAGATCGATCTTGTTTGCCTTGCCCTGTCCTCCAATATATCTCGCAGGTCTGGCACACTTCCCCGTGCCTTGGTATTTTTTGAGCAGCGCCAGGGTGCGGCTTGAGTGGAGGGCCGAGAGGCCTCTTTGTCGCGGCCACGAGGTGGCCGGTCGGCCGTATCATGCGCTGGTGATGTAGGTTTAGGTGCTTCCTCCTCTAATCGGGGTAGCAGCCTGCGTTTTGGGTAGCTCTTGGAGGGGCGTTCGAGTTCATACTCTTCGGCCGCAAGGACTTCAGTCCATCTGTCAGCTAGCAAGTCTTGGTCAGCTCTAAGCTGTTGCTGCTTTTTCTTGAGGTTGCTTGCCGTGGCCATAAGCCTGCGTTTGAAATGCTCCTGTTCGACGGGATCCTCAGGCACGACAAATTCATCATCGTCGAGCCTTGCCTCGTCTTCAGAGGGAGGCATGTAATTATCGTCCTCTACCTCTCTGTCTGCCGCTCTCTCATGAGGGCTGGCTTCTCCATACTCCTGCGCTGAATCCTGCTGGAGGGGTTGTCTTCGGCACTGTCCGGGGTGTTATTGTCTCCCGTGCCGGAATCACCATTTTTGCTGTGGCAGGATTTAGAGCGGCGCCGCTGACGCCGGCGCTTAGGCTGTTTCTTGGAGGGGTCATCCTCCGTTGCTCCATCGCCATTCCCATCTTTTGGGATGTCCACCATGTATATGTCGTATGATGAGGTGGCCTTCCAGTGTCTTGTAGGCGCTGGTTCTTGGTCGTCTCCTGCATCGTCGTCCATACCGTCGATGTCTTCGGAGTCGAAGTCGAGCATGTCAGTTGGCTATGAAGTGGATGGTGGGTGGGCTTTGAATTTCTTCGTCATCCGCATCCCAATCTTCCTGACCATAATCCGGCCAGGGCTCTCCTGATAAAGAGAGAGACTTTAGCGAATTCAGGATGTCGCCAAAGGGCGGGTGCTGAAAGATGTCCGCGGTAGTGAACTCCATGACCGGTGCCCAATCGGATTCGATTGGCAGGGGTGCGGAAGGTTCGGAGTCCGGAGAGGAGTCCGGCACCTTGGAGTCACGAGCTTCGTAAAGGACAGGGTTGGTGTTCGGCTCAATCGCCGTATGATACGTCTCCAACGTATCTATAATTTTTAATTGCTCCATGCTACTTTATCTACTGTTTTAGGCAATGTTGGGCTTTATTATCCACTTTTATATTATTTTTGGGACTAACCTATTAACCGGAGGCCCATCCCAGATTTGCTGTTTTATGCCTATTTCAGTGTTTCCAGGAAAAGGAATATCAAACGGAGTCAAAACGGAACGAAATCAACTGGAGAAGTTAATTTTGGAAGGAAACCAACCATGGGCTTGGAGTGCACGTTAGGGGATACCCGGGCTGCCCACGAGGGTGGGGGCGCGCCCTCCCCCCTGGGCGCGCCCCCCTACCTCGTGAGCCCCCTGGAGGTCCACCGACGTACCCCCTGCACCCATATATACCTACGTACCCTAAAACTTCCAAAACAGAAGATGGATCGGGAGTTCCGCCGCCGCAAGCCTCTGTAGCCACCAAAGACCAATCGGGACCCCGTTCCGGCACCCTGCCGGAGGGGGATCCCATCACCGGTGGCCATCTTCATCATCTCGGCGCTATCCATGACGAGGAGGGAGTAGTTCACCCTCAGGGCTGAGGGTATGTACCAGTAGCTATGTGTTTGATCTCTCTCTCTCGTGTTCTCTCTCATGTTCCTCTATGGCACGATCTTGATGTATCCTGAGCTTTGCTATTGTAGTTGGATCTTATGATGTTTCTCCCCCTCTACTCTCTTCTGATGAATTGAGTTTCCCCTTTGAAGTTATCTTATCGGATTGAGTCTTTTATGAACACTTGATGTATGTCTTGCGTGGGCTAACCGTGGTGACAATGGATTATTCTATTGATCCACTTGATGTATGTTTTGGTGATCAACTTGCGGGTTTCGTGACACTTGGGAACCTATGCATAGGGGTTGGCACACGTTCTTGACTCTCCGGTAGTAGCTTTGGGGCACTTTTTGAAGTACTTTTATGTTGGTTGGATGAATCTGAGATTGTGTGATGCATATCGTATAATCATGACCACGGATACTTGAGGTGACAATGGAGTATCTAGGTGACATTAGGGTTTTGGTTGATTTGTATCTTAAGGTGTTATTCTAGTACGAACTCTTTTATAGATTGATCCGAAAGAATAGCTTTGTGGTGGTTTCGTACCCGACCATAATCTCTACGTTTGTTCTCCGCTATTAGTGGCTTTGGAGTGACTCTTTGTTGCATGTTGAGGGCTTGTCATATGTTCTTTCTATGTTATTATTGTTGAGAGAACTTGCACTAGTGAAAGTATGAACCCTAGGCCTTGTTTCCTATCATTGCAATACTGTTTACGCTCACTTTTATCATCCGTTACCTTGCTGTTTTTATTATTTCAGATTACAAAAACCTATATCTACCATCTATTTTGCACTTGTATCTTCATCTCTTCGCCGAACTAGTGCACCTATACAATTTGCCATTGTATTGGGTGTGTTGGGGACACAACAGACTTTCTGTTATTTGGTTGCAGGGTTGTTTGAGAGAGACCATCTTCATCCTACGCCTCCTACGGATTGATAAACCTTAGGTCATCCACTTGAGGGAAATTTGCTACTGTCCTACAAACCTGTGCACTTGCAGGCCCAACAATGTCTACAAGAAGAAGGTTGTGTAGTAGGCATCAAGCACGTTTCTGGCGCCGTTGCCAGGGATGTTAGCGCTTGAAGGTATATCTTTAGATCTTGCAATCAAATCTTTTTGTTTCTTGTTTTATCACTAGTTATTCTATAAAAGAAAATTATAAAAAAATGGAATTGAGTTTGTCTCATACGCTGCACCTTTTTAATATCTTTCGTGAGTATGATGGAAAAGAAAATTGTGCTCAAGTGCTAGAAGAAGAAATCTATAGAATGTTTTTATATGATGAGCATGATTGCAATGTTGTTAGTATGAATTCCTTGAATATCCATGATACTAATGATATGCAAAGCCACAAGCTTGGGGAAGCTATGTTTGACGAATATGATATATTTTGTCCCCCAAGCTTTGATAAGCAAATTTACTGTGATGAAAGCATGCCTCCTATCTATGATGATTATTGTGATGATACGTATGCTATAACGAAAAAGTTTGCTTATGTGGAGAGTAGTAAATTTTCTATGCTTGTAGATCATGAAAAGAATGCTTTAGGTGCTGATTATATTGTTGAATTCATTCATGATGCTACTGAAAAATTATTATGAGAGAGGAACATATGCTTGTAGGAGTTGCAATAATGTCAAGTTTCCTCTCTATGTGCTTAAAATCTTGAAGTTATGTTTGTTTTACCTTCCTATGCAAGTTGATTATTGCTCCCCTAAGTTGTTTGCTCACAAAATCCCTATGCATAGGAAGTGGGTTAGACTTAAAAGTGCTAGTCATATGCTTTATGATGCTCCCGTTATGTTTCAATTCTTATCTTTTATGTGAGCATCATTGTCATCATCATGCCTAGCTAAAAGGCATTAAAGAAAAGCGCTTGTTGGGAGACAACCCAATATGTATCCTTACTGTTTTTGTGTGTCCACATGATTATGCTACTGTAGTAATCATGTTTTATAGCTTTTGTTTCAATAAAGTGCCAAGTAGAACCTTTGGGAAGACTTGGGTGAAGTTTATGTGATCTTGCTGTGAAAAAACAGAAACTTTAGCGGTCACGAGATTAGCTGCCATTTTTTACTGGAGAGTGCTTTTAGGTTGATTATTTTTGCAGATGATTAATAGACAAATTTCTCAGGTCCAGCAATTTATTTAATAATTTTTGGGGTTACAGAAGTATACGTTTCATACATATTACTACAGACTGTTCTGTTTTTGACAGATTCTGTTTTCTATGTGTTGTTTGCTTATTTTGATGAATCTATGAGTAGTATCGGAGGGTATGAACCATAGATAAGTTGGAGTACAGTAGATATTACACCAATATGAATTTAGAATGAGTTCATTACAGTATCTAAGTGGTGGTTTTATTTTCTTATACTAACGGAGCTTACGAGTTTTGTTTTGAGTCTTGTGTGGTTGAAGTTTTCAAGTTTTCGGTAAAGATTCGATGGACTATGGAATATGGAGTGGCAAGATCCTAATCTTGGGGATGCCCAAGGAACTCCAAGGTAATATTCAAGGACAACCAAGAGCCTAAGCTTGGGGATGCCCCGGAAGGCATCCCCTCTTTCGTCTTCGTTCATCGGTAACTTTACTTGGAGCTATATTTTTATTCACCACATGATATGTGTTTTGCTTGGAGCGTCATTTCTTTTGTTAGTTTTTGCTTTCTGTTAGTTAGAATTGTGTATTGCCTCTTTAGTTTCAATAAAAAAGTCAAGGATAGCCTTTGCCATGCTTATTTTGCTAGTTTGCATGTTGCTGTTTGAAAAACAGAAATTTTACCGCTGTTGCAAAAATTCCCTAGAAAAGTCGGAGCATGATCTTACGTTGAATCTTTTTGCATATTGAGCTATGATAAATTTATTAAAGTGGGAATTTTATTTCATAATTTTTGGAGTCAGGTAAGTATTGATACTCTTGCATTCTTTACAGACTGTACTGTTTTGGCAGATTGCTGTTATGGTTGCATTGTTTGCGTATGTTTGCTTGTTTAATGATTCTATTTGAGGATAGAAGTATTAAATATGCAGAGGCATTTAGTATGCAATGTTGAATAATAATTTAAGTGATTTTCTACAGTATAATATGATAAGGTTTTGCATTGGTTTATACTAACCTATCTCACGAGTTCTTGTTGAGTTTGTTGTGAATGAAGCTTTTTTATAAAAAGAGAAACCATGATATGAGAGGAATTAAGGAGACACAAAAGCTCAAGCTTGGGGATGCCCAAGGCACCCCAAGATAATATTTCAAGAAGTCTCAAGCATCTAAGCTTGGGGATGCCCCGGTAGGCATCCCACCTTTCTTCTTCAACAACTATCGGTTAGTATCGGTTGAGCCTAAGTTTTTGCTTCTTCACATGAGTTGTGCTATCCTTGCAATGTTTTCTTTAGCTTTGCTTGCTGTTTGAATAAGTATCAAGATCTGAAATTCTCTAATGAGAGAGAGCCTTACACAAATTGGAATTTGCTAGAATACTCTATGTGCTTCACTTATATCTTTTGAGCTTGATAGTTTTGCTCTAGTGCTTCACTTAGATCTTTTAGAGCACGGTGGTGGATTTGTTTTAAAGAAACTTGATCTCTCATGCTTCACTTATATTATTTTGAGAATCATTAATAGCATGGTAATTTTCTTAATGTTAATATACTTAGTGTTCAAGATATGTGAAATTTTCTTTTGAGTGAATTGAATACTAAGATAAATTTAATGCTTAATAATTGTTTTGAGATATGGAGGTAATAATATCAAAGTCGTGCTAGTTGAGTAGTTGTGAATTTGAGAAGTACTTGTGTTGAAGTTTGTAAGTCCCGTAGCATGCACGTATGGGTAAAGTTGTGTAACAAATTTGAAGCATGAAGTGTACCTGGCTTGTGCATCCTTATGAGTGGCGGTCGGGGATGAGCGATGGTCTTTTCCTACCAATCTATCCCCCTAGGGGCATGCGTAGTAGTACTTTGCTTCGAGGGCTAATAAACTTTTGCAATAAGTATATGAGTTCTTTATGACTAATGTGAGTCCATGGATTATATGCACTTTTACCTTTCCGAATTTGCTAGCCTCTTTGGTACCGTGCATTGCCCTTTCTCACTTTGAGAGTTGGTGCAAACTTCGCCGGTACATCCAAACCCCGTGATATGATATGCTCTTTCACACATAAACCTCCTTATATCTTCCTCAAAACAGCCACCATACCTACCTATTATGGCATTTCCATAGTCATTCCGAGATATATTGCCATGCAACTTTCCACCATTCCATTCATCATGACATACTTTACTTTTGTCATATTGCCATTGCATGATCTTGTAGTTGACATCGTATTTGTGGCAAAGCCACCATGCATTATTTTTCATACATGTCACTCGTGATTCATTGCACCATCCCGGTACACCGCCGGAGGCATTCATATAGAGTCATATCTTGTTCTAGTTTCGAGTTGTAATATCAAGTTGTTGTAATAAAAGTGTGATGATCATCATTATTAGAGCATTGCCCCAGTGAGGAAAGGATGATGGAGTCTATGATTCCCCCACAAGTCGGGATGAGACTCCGGACGAAAAAAAAGAGGCCAAAGAAGCCCAAATAAAAAAAGAGGCCATAAAAAAGAGAAAAGGCCCAAATAAAAAAAAATATAAAAAAAATAAAAAAAATAAGAGAAAAAGATATAAGGGGCAATGTTACTATCCTTTTACCACACTTGTGCTTCAAAGTAGCACCTTGTTCTTCATGTAGTGAGTCTCATATATTTGTGCTTCAAAGTAGCACCTTGTTCTTCATGTAGTGAGTCTCATATATTTGTGCTTCAAAATAGCACCATGTTTTTCATATAGCGAGTCTCATAAATTATCTTGTTCATACTAGTGGGAATTTTTCATTATAGAACTTGGCTTGTATATTCCAATGATGGGCTTCCTCAAAATGCCCTAGGTCTTCGTGAGCAAGCGAGTTGGATGCACACCCACTAGTTTTCTTTTGTTGAGGATTCATAGCTCTAGTGCATCCGTTGCATGGCAATCCCTACTCCTCATGTTGACATCAATTGATGGGCATCTCCATAGCCCGTTGATTATCCTCGTCAATATGAGACTTTCTCCTTTTTGTCTTCTCCACACAATCCCATCATCATATTCTATTCCACCTACAGTGCTATATCCATGGCTTGCGCTCATATATTGCGTGAGGGTTGAAAACGCTGAAGCGCGTTAAAAAGTATGAAACAATTGCTTGGCTTCTCATCGGGGGTATAGAAGTTGGGAACATCTTTGTGTGACGAAAATGAAGCATAGCCTAACTATATGATTTTGTAGGGATGAACTTTCTTTGGCGATGTTATTTTGAGAAGACATAATTGCTTGATTAGTATGCTTGAAGTATTATTATTTTTATGTCAATGTGAACTTTTATCTTGAATCTTTCGGATCTGAATATTCATACCATGATTAAGAAGATTTACATTGAAATTATGCCAAAGTATCACTCCGCATCAAAAATTCTTCTTTTTATCATTTACCTACTCGAGGACGAGTAGGAATTAAGCTTGGGGATGCTTGATACGTCTCCAACGTATCTATAATTTTTGATTGCTCCATGCTACTTTATCTACTGTTTTAGGCAATATTGGGCTTTATTATCCACTTATATATTATTTTTGGGACTAACCTATTAACCGGAGGCCCAGCCCAGATTTGCTGTTTTATGCCTATTTCAGTATTTCGAGAAAAAGGAATATCAGACGGAGTCAAAACGGAACGAAATCAACTAGAGAAGTTAATTTTGGAAGGAAACCAACCAGATGGGCTTGGAGTGCACGTCAGGGGATCCCCGGGCTGCCCATGAGGGTGGGGGCGCGCCCTCCCCCCCTGGGCACGCCCCCTACCTCGTGAGCCCCCTGGAGGTCCACCGACGTACCCCCTGCACCCATATATACCTACGTACCCTAAAACTACCAGAACAGAAGATAGATCGGGAGTTCCGCTACCGCAAGCCTCTGTAGCCACCAAAAACCAATCGGGACCCGTTCCGGCACCCTGCCGGGGGGGGATCCCATCACCGGTGGTCATCTTCATCATCCCGGCGCTATCCATGACGAGGAGGGAGTAGTTCACCCTTGGGGCTGAGGGTATGTACCAGTAGCTATGTGTTTGATCTCTCTCTCTCTCTCGTTTTCTCTCTCGTGTTCCTCTAGGGCACGATCTTGATGTATCCCGAGCTTTGCTATTGTAGTTGGATCTTATGATGTTTCTCCCCCTCTACTCTCTTGTGATGAATTGAGTTTCCCCTTTGAAGTTATCTTATCGGATTGAGTCTTTTATGAACACTTGATGTATGTCTTGCGAGGGATAACCATGGTGACAATGGGTTATTCTATTGATCCACTTTGATGTACGTTTTGGTGATCAACTTGCGGGTTTCGTGACACTTGGGAACCTATTCACAGGGGTTGGCACACGTTCTTGACTCTCCGGTAGTAGCTTTGGGGCACTTTTTGAAGTACTTTTATGTTGGTTGGATGAATCTGAGATTGTGTGGTGCATATCGTATAATCATGCCCACGGATACTTGAGGTGACAATGGAGTATCTAGGTGACATTTGGGTTTTGGTTGATTTGTATCTTAAGATGTTATTCTAGTACGAACTCTTTTATAGATTGATCCGAAAGAATAGCTTTGTGGTGGTTTCGTACCCGACCATAATCTCTACGTTTGTTCTCCGCTATTAGTGGCTTTGGAGTGACTCTTTGTTGCATGTTCAGGGCTTGTCATATGTTCTATCTATGTTATTATTGTTGAGAGAACTTGCACTAGTGAAAGTATGAACCCTGGGCCTTGTTTCCTATCATTGCAATACCGTTTACGCTCACTTTTATCGCTCGTTACCTTGCTGTTTTTATTATTTCAGATTACAAAAACCTATATCTACCATCTATTTTGCACTTGTATCTTCATCTCTTCGCCGAACTAGTGCACCTATACAATTTTCCATTGTATTGGGTGTGTTGGGGACACAAGAGACTTTCTGTTATTCGGTTGCAGGGTTGTTTGAGAGAGACCATCTTCATCCTACGCCTCCTACGGATTGATAAACCTTAGGTCATCCACTTGAGGGAAATTTGCTACTGTCCTACAAACCTGTGCACTTGCAGGCCCAACAACGTCTACAAGAAGATGGTTGTGTAGTAGGCATCACCGTAGAGATAGCAGCCCCCGAGGCGGTGTCAAGCCACCCGTCCTCGATCGGCACAGTCGGCTCCGAGCTAAGGGTCGGAGCGGACACTCGTGCGGCCTCCAGGGCACTGTCCGGCGGCAGAGCTAGATCATGCCCATCGTGACAGTGCGGCACGCTTGGCTGTGGCTCGAACCCGTCGAAGATCAAGTTTCTGCAGACGTCAGTCGTATAGTTCAAACTTCCAAATCTGACCTGATGGCCAGGGGCGTAGCTTTCAATCTGCTCCAGATGGCCAAGTGAATTGGCCCGCAGTGCAAAGCCGCTGAATACGAAGATCTGTCCGCGGAGAAAAGTCTCACCCTGGACCGCATCGTTGTTGATGATCGGAGGAGCCATTGGGCCTAAAGATGATGACACAGAGGAACTCTCAATGAAAGCACCAATGTCAGTGTCAAAACCGGTGGATCTCGGGTAGGGGGTCCCGAACTGTGCGTCTAGGCGGATGGTAACATGAGACAAGGGACACGATGTTTTTACCCAGGTTCGGGCCCTCTCGATGGAGATAAAACCCTACTCCTGCTTGATTAATATTGATGATATGGGTAGTACAAGAGTAGATCTACCACGAGATCAGAGAGGCTAAACCCTAGAAGCTAGCCTATGGTATGATTGTTGTTCGTCCTACCGACTAAAACCCTCCGGTTTATATAGGCACCGAAGAGGGTTAGGGTTACACAGAGTCGGTTACAATGGTAGGAGATCTAAATATCCGTATCACCAAGCTTGCCTTCCACGCCAAGGAAAGTCCCATCCGGACACGGGACGAAGTCTTCAATCTTGTATCTTCATAGTCCAGGAGTCCGGCCAAAGGTGATAGTTCAGCTATCCGGACACCCCCTAATCCAGGACTCCCTCAGCGGGGTTTACCATTGCCGTCCCTCACCTCAAGTGTTGGGTCGCCCGAGCTGTTGCTTCTACGAGCCAACCGGCTATCCTCACCCACACAGAAGCGGGTCATAAGTGCGGTTAAGGGCGCCATGGTCTTCGGTTTTTCCTGCCCGAGGTGTCGGCGAGCCATTCGTCCCGGATGCTGTGTTTGAAGGCCACTAAGGCTTCAGCATCTGGACAATCCACGATCTAGTTCTTTTTAGTTAAGAACCGATTCCAAAGTTTGCGAGCTGATTCACCTTGTTGCTAGATTATGTGACTCAAGTCGTCAGCATCCGGTGGCCGGACATAAGTGCCCTGAAAGTTGGCCCGAAAAGCATCTTCCAAATCTTCCCAGGTTTCAATGGAGTTTTCTGGGAGGCTGTTTAGCCAGTGTCGTGCTGGTCCTTTCAGCTTTAGAAGAAGATATTTGATGACGTGAAGGTCATCTCCTCAAGCCATGTGAATGTGGAGAAGAAAATCTTCAATCCAGAGGACCGGATCCGTCGTTCCGTCGTACTGTTTGATGTTTACGGGTTTAAACCCTTCTAGAAATTGGTGCTACATGACCTCATCAGTGAAGCATAAAGGGTGTGCAGCCCCTCTATATCGCGTAATATCACGGTGGAGATCGGCCAACATCTGAGTTTAGTTCTGATCCTGAGTATAGTAATGGTCGTCACGCCGGGCTTCATAGCTGTTGTCTCGCGCTGTGGCACGGCCCCATGATCCGTAGATTGATCTAGTCTGACCAGTTTTATTGGCTAGGTCACGTTGCAAGTCATATGTGTATCCTGCAGCTGTTTTCTCCTTGCCTCTTCGGCGAGGAGGTGCGGGTCGGTGTTCGGCTTGATATGCCACTTTATCCCGTCCACGTGGTGGTCGGTCTGGTTGATCTGCCTGATTATATTTCGACGGTATTGGCTCAAGGGCTTCGTCATCAAATTGTGGCAGCAGCTTACGCTTAGGGTAACTTTTGACAGGTCGCTCATGGCCGTATTCATCAATGGCCAGGACCTTAGTCCATCTTTCATTAAGCGTATCTTGTTCGGCTTTGAGCTGCTTCTGTTTATTTTTTAGGCTTCGGGCTGTGGCGATGAGCTGTCGCTTGAAGCATTCTTGTTCGAGGGGTTCCTCTGGGATGATGAACTCTTCGTCACCGAGGCTAACTTCCTCTTCGGATTCTGGCGTGTAGTTGTTGTCTTCTGAATCTTCATGATCAGCGTGTTCGGGACTATATTTACCCTCTTCCCTCTCGTCTTGTTCGGATGTGGGCTCGACGGGGTATTGGGATCTTCAGCATCATCCGGAGTCTCATTGTCTCTGGTGCCGGTATTACTATCCTTCGCCCGACGTGATCGTGAGCTGCGCCACTGACGTAGGTGCTTTGGTGGTTTATCGACGGGTTTGTCCTCATCAGGGTTCTGATTATCCTCGTCGTCCTTTTTATCAGGAGTGTCCACCATGTATATGTCGTAACTTGAAGTGTCCGTCCAATGCCTTGTGATGGGTGGGACTTGGCTCGGTTCGGCGGCGCCATCGTCGTCCATACCGTCGATGTCTTCGGATGCATAGTCCAACATGTCGGTTAAATCCTCGACAGTGGCTATCAAGTGGGTGGTGGGTGGGTTATTAAATTCCCCGCCCTCAGCCCCCGGCCTGAGCTGGGTACAGTTCGGAGGTAAAATCTCTATGATGGTGAGAGACTGCATTAATCCCAATGCTTCATCTAGGGGTGAAAGTTGGACCAGAAACTGTGGGTCTGTCGGGCTGAGTTTGGCATGGGACACCTGCCCGGACCCAATGAGTGTAGACCTCGACAGTTCGGAGTGATCGTCCAAAGGCAAGTCTAAGATTGCATCTGGGTCTTCGGTCCGGAGCTCCGCGAGGGGAACGAGTCGGGCGGGGCTAACGCTCCCATATTCAGACGATGGAACCCGCTCCGGATCTAAGGCTGGGGTAGGTACGAGGGTCGACCCTTGAACGAGATCTAATAGGGGGTCCGAAAAGACTTCTTGCTGGGGGCATGGAGCGACGGCCAAGTCCGCGTACCCCTTAAAGATTAGATCTCCTCGGATGTCAACGATGTAGTTCAGGTTTCCAAACCTAATCTGGTGGTCGGGGGCGTAACTGTCGACCTGCTAGAGGCGGCCGATTGAGTTGGCACGAAGCATGAAGCCATCGAACACAAAGACATGTCCGGGGAGAAAGATTTCCCTGGACGCAGCATCATTGTTGATGAAGAGGCAAGCCATCGATCCTTCTGTTCGACGATATAGCAGAGCTCTCAATGAAAGGACCAATGTCGGTGTCAAAACCGGTAGATCTCGGGTAGGGGGGCAAGCTGTATGTCTGAGGACCGATGGTAACTATGGACAAAGGACACGGTGTTTACCTAGGTTCGGGCCCTCTTAATGGAGGTAAAATCTTAATCCTACTGGACTATATTCGAAGGGTATTGGGAGTTACAAGAGTTGATCTACCATGAGATTGAGTTGGTTAACCCTAAATTGGCTAGCCTAGCAATGTTGTCTTCCTGCCTCCGATCTAATCATCCGGTTTATATAGACACCGGAGGGGCTTAGGGTTGTACAAAGTCGGTTTAATAGAAAGGAAATAACATATCCAGACACCTGCCATCCACGCATACGGGAGTCCCTACCAGACACGAGAGGTGATCTTCTGTCTTGTATCTTGACGGCCCATCAGTCCGGCCCACATCCAATAGACCGGACACCCAAGGACCCCCTAGTCCAGGACTCCCACACCCTCCCCATGTTCTACGGTCGCGGCGAGAAGTGAGGGAGCGCTCCCTGGGTTCGGGGGCTCCTTCATCTTTTTGCTTGAAGAAGACCTACGAGGAGGGATAGCTCAGACACACTCGCCGCGCAGGAGACAAGAAGGGAAAAGCGCTTACACGTCCTTAGCGACCCACTTACTCTTCTTCAGCTCCCCCGGTAGTGTGCCGGTGTTGCTATCCAACCGAGGTTTCCTCTCGCGTTCGGCTCCGGGAAAGGATTGCGCATCCTCGGCGCCGACCCCCGTCCGCCTCATGAAAGGGACATGGGAGTCTCCCCTGGAGCCCCCCTCAGGGGCGTGAGCCCCGAAAACCATCATCCTAGGGCTCCTCGCGCAATTGTTGCGTCAGGCGTAGCGGCTGCGGCTTCGGGCGGGGCGGAGTTGCCAGTAACCACGAGCACGGGGGTGAGCTGGTGACCGGCCCACAAGGGCAAGCTGCCACCGCCTCCCATTGCTTTAGCTGGAGCCCAGCGCGCCCACGGCTCTCTGATCCTGGAATCACCAGGACGTGATTGTCCAAAGGCCCCTCATGGCTCTCCTGAAGTAGCCTCCATTGATAGAAATGGGGCAGTGCGCCACCGAAGGCCACCTTGTTCTTATAGTTATATAGGGGGAGCCCCTTCCCAGGGAGCTCGCCTGCTTCTTCACCAGTCAGGATGTGGAGCATCCCGTTCAACACTTCGGGCGGCAGGCGGCCCATGCGGAGCCGCATTGCGTTCTTTGGGTCAATGAAAGCCCATATTGGGTGGAAGTGGCGCTGAAGGGGGGCAATTCATTGACGGAGGAACTCCCTCACGACCATGGCCACTATTATCCCCGCTTCCCTTTGGTCGGCCAACCTCTTCCTCACCCGTGGCAGCCTCGGGCCGTCGAGCCTTTCGTGCCCCCATCTGGAGCTTGGCACAGCCGGGGATGTCGGAGTTAGCAGCAGAGGGCTAAATTGGACCGCGTCCACATACACCCATTGCCGCCTGAAGCCCTCCACTTCGTGGTTGATCTCCGTGTCGATGCCCTCGCCGGTCGTCGCGCCCACGATGCAGAGAGATACACACACAGAGCGCTGGTTGGCTGCGATTAGCCGAAGGCAGAAGAAATGATGGAGCATCGCCGCCAAGGGGGCTATGCCTAAGAAAGCCTTGCACAGAAAGGCGAAAGCCGAGAGGAGAAGGATGGATTTTGGCTCAAGGTGCAATGCATGAACCTGGTAGTGCGAGAGCACGACGTTGAAGAAATCCGATAATGGGGGCAGTAAGCCGGAGAAGAGCGAGGGAAGGTGGATGGCAATTGTGGTGGCATCCAACTCAACAAGAGGTTGTGAGGCTGGTCAGATCTTGGTCACTCCCCACTCATTGAATGCTATCGTGGTCATCAGGAGGACCTTATCGAGCCCCTCGGCGTTGAGCACCGTGGACCTACCCAGGGCGGGTTCTAGCACCGCTTCTTCGTTCACCGCCACCATCACCCTGCTTCTCCTACCCATGGGCACCATGGCGACGCAGCGAAACCGAGGGCGGTGGAATCCTGATGAAGGAGAGGCAACCTTGCATGGGAAGGAACGCGTAGGAGGACAGGCGTGCACAGGAAGGTAATGATGACCACGTAACCTGTTCGGGTCGGCTTTATGTCAGCCTGTGCGGTTACCGAGGTGCCATGGGGGAGTGGGGGTGCCCTTGACCCATCATGCGCCATGCGTCAAGCCTTGCCCGCACGCGGATGGGGCCTGCGCTGTTTCGCCCCACCCTGCGGGCAGAGACATGCGCGCCGCGGGCCTGGGGGCTACTGTCGGGCCCATGGGACTGGGGGTACCCAGGCCCATCTGCCTGTGGCACAGCACGTGGTGCATATCCGGGGCCCAACATGCGGCCCGCTACATCACTTCATGATAAGACCCTCGCGAGGCCCCCTCCTCGCGAGGCCTATGTCAGCAGGCGCCACCAAGACCCTCGCGAGGCCATATCACGAGGCGGCTTCCTTAGGCCCCTCGCAAAGGCATACAAGTCAAGAGCAGTTCAGCAGAGTCACGCGGCCCTGCGCCTTCATGTGGGTGACGCGCATGGTGACGAGCAAAGCCAGTGGAGCGCTAGTAGGCGCGGATGAGGAGGCTTTCCTCTTTAGTGATAAGGGAGCAAGGCCATCCTCTAGTTCCCAAGGCAATCCCCAGAGGTTGCCGATTCGGTGCATGAAGACCAGGACAATGGGCGCACCAGGAGGGAGGTCATCGTCGATCCCACCATGTCAATACCTTCCTGGCGCATATACTCTCACAATTGTGTGCACATCCCAACATGCCCAAACTCTTGGATATTCCAAATAAATAGCGCATTTATAGAATACAGTTACGGATACAAACGCCCCAGGGTGACACCGCCTTGGACACGTGCCTCATCTTAACAGGATGATGAGGAGAGATGGGTGAGATAGCCCCTGCCATCGTTCCCACCTCATCGGGCCACACGGCGACAGCAGCAGAAGCCCCTACTTCCTGCTCATTCTCGGCCATGCAAGCAGCTCCCGCCTCTTCTGAGGCCACTTGCGCAAGCTCTTTTGCATGCATTAAAGATAACAACTCCCCCACCAACCCCACACAAGAGGGATCAATGCTGTAATCTTCCAGAACATCAAGAAGATGAGCAACCAAGAAAGCACTAAGAATAGTGAAACGAGGGATCGTGTTACTTGAGAGTTCTAGCTTCTTCTGGGCCATACAAAGTTGCGCACACTTTAGCGAGTTCAGGTCCCCCTTCGCCCCCTTAGTCCACACACTTGCCCATGTGGAAGCCACGACGACCGCCTTCGAGCGCTTGGCCTTGGGAATTGGCATCGTCTTTGACACCACCTCCCTCAACGCGTCTCCTGAAGCAGCCATCGCGCGCCCACCAGAGCCCGAGCGAGGGAGCCCCGAGGAAGCGAGCGCCATGACCACCTGAAGAGGCATGGTCAGCGCACCAAAGCACTCCATGGCAGGCTGAAAGGATCGAGAAGAGGTGTCTAGAGGGGGGTGATTAGACCCTCAACAAATAAAGGTCCCAGTTTTTAAGTTTTTCAAGTTGAGGTTGACAATTAGCACAATTTCAAACATTCACAATACAATTGAAACAAGCATGCAAAGAGTATATGAGCAGTGGAAAGTAAAGCATGCAACTTGCAAGAAAGTAAAGGGATGGGATTGGAGTGTGCAAATGCAATTGGAGACACGGAGATTTTTGGCGTGGTTCAGATAGGTGGTGCTATCGTACATCCACATTGGTGGACACTTCAACCCACGAAGGGTAATGGTTGCACGAGTCCACGGAGGGCTCCACCCACGAATGGTCCACGAAGAAGCAACCTTGTCTATCCCACCATGGCCATCGCCCACGAAGGACTTGCCTCACTAGGGTAGATCTTCACGAAGTAGGCGATCTCCTTGCCCTTACAAACTCCTTGGTTCAACTCCACAATCTTGACGGAGGCCCCCAAGTGACACCTAACAAATCTAGGAGACACCACTCTCCAAAAGGTAATAGATGTTGTGTTGATGATGAACTCCTTGCTCTTGTGCTTCAAATGATAGTCTCCCCAAGACTCAACTCTCTCTCACAGATTTGGCTATGGTGGAAAGATAATTTGAGTGGAAAGCAACTTGGGGAAGGCTAGAGATCAATATTCCTATGGTTGGATTGGAATATCTTGGTCTCAACACATGAGTAGGTGGTTCTCTCTTAGAAAATGAATGTTGGAAGTGTAGGCACATTCTGATGGCTCTCTCCATGAATGAAGCATGGGTGGAGGGGTATATATAGCCTCCACACAAAATCTAGCCGTTACACATAGATTCCCAAACTTGGTGGAACCGAATGGTAAAACTTGGTCATACTGATTCCGGTCAAAATGTTAACGTTAGAGTTTTCGGTGGGACCGATGTGCAGGGGTTAGGGTAAAACCTCAGCTCGGTTTGACCGATTACACAAACTCGGTGGGACCGATTTTGGTAATAAGCAAACTAAGTATTGGTCAAGCAAACTCGGTGGGACCGACTGAACAAACTCGGTCAGACCGAAATTGTTGCAATAGGTCACAGAGAATTTGCAAGCCCATCTCGATGAGACCGAGATCCCATCGGTGAGACCGAACTGATTAGGGTTTGGCAGTGGTTGTATCAGATGAACTTGGTGGCGCCAGATAGATCAAATCGGTGGGGCCGAGTTTGACTTTTTGGTTTAGGACATATGTGGATATGAGAAAGTGGTTGAGGGCTTTGGAGCATATCACTAAGCACTTTGAGAAAGCAAGCCATTAAGCAACACCTCATCCCCTTTTAATAGTATTGGCTTTCCCTATGGACTCAATGTGATCTTCGATCACTTAAAATGAAAATGTAGAGTCTTGAGCTTTTGCCAATGTTTGTCCTTAGCATCTTGAAGGGTTTCCACATCCTCTTTGTCCATGTCCATGCCACACCAATGTTTAACTTATCTAAAATATACTAGGTAGAAGTATTAGTCCAACAAGAGATATGTTGACATTAATTACCAAAATCACCCAGGGAGCACTTGTGCTTTCAATCTCCCCCTTTTTGTAATTGATGACAACATACATCAAAGCTTTAGATAAAGATATAAGGAAATACCAAGTAAAGCTTTGGCAAGACATGCAACATGCATTAGCTCCCCCTACATGTATGCAGTCATGTGATGATGGATCATAAGAGTATGAGAATGCATAAACATGACAGAGCAAGCAATGAGTTACATGTGTCTTGGCTAGATGCATCAGAGCAAATGATGTAGATGCTGGAAATATAGCTTCATGTTCATGAATTTCTCTTGCAAACAATATGTACCATAGCAAGAGGTCTTCATGCACATGAGAGTGATGCATATACTTACCTTGTGGTCTTGAACTAGCTTTGAAAGAGATGTACCTGGGTAAACAAGGTTACATAACATAAGAACATCTACTAGACAGAGCAAGAACAGGAGATCACAAGAATACCAAGATTGGGATGACATGTTGAGAGTGAGTACTAGGTACTCTATTTTGTTATAGACATGTCCCCAAGAATAAAGATATGCAATGAATTCCAAGGATTTTTTTTCCCTTAGGACTGAGCTCTCTCCCCCTGAATCTGATATTGGATAATGGGAGAAGATAGGGAAGGAAAATCAAAGCAAACAAGAAAATAAACAGAGCAAGATAGAATTATACCATATACTATCATGCTATCATGTCTTTCCCCTCTTGAAGACATGAGAAAACTTTCCTCTTAAGAATAGAAGCATCAGGAGAAGCTTTAGGAGTGCATTCTCTCTTATGTGATAAGCTTTGATGTGCTCTCTCTCCTCCTTTGACATAATTTTCCAAGAAGGAACTTCTGGAGCATGAGTCAAGTAGGTTTGGTCCTTGAGTCACATTAGAAAGCAACATGTAATATAGGATGTTGTTAGAGGACAACTACCATTGAGTGGAGCTGGGACAACTATGCAGGATGCAAGTGACACAGTTTTTATCTCAGTATTGACATCGGTAGCACCGAGTAGTTATTTTAGGTGGCACCGAGATGGTTCGGTTCAGCCGAAGTAATCATGTCAGTGAGACCGAGTTCAGCTCAGAGAGAAAATACTTGTCACCTCAGCTCACTTAGGCAATAAATATCTCACAAGGATATGCATGGAATTAACTGAAGGATTTGCAATTAATTGGATGCAGGGAAATGCAGAAAATAATAGAGAAAAGAAAAGAAATCTAGATGAAGTTTTTTTGAAAGGGGAACTAGCATGCAAGAGACAAATGCACGAGCACAAAGAAACAATAGAGAACTTCATCTAGAAATGGTCGGCGATAAAGTCACCTATGTTAGAGTATATTGACTTAGGAGTCAAGTGAGGACACTTGATCATAGGTCATACTCATCGTTTAAGCTCAAAATGGGGTTGCCATTTTTCATTTAAGCATTTTGATGTATTCACATCTTGTTGAGCTGCTTTGACCCATGTCTTGGGGTAAAGCTTCTCTAAGATGGAATGACATACCTTGGGTGGTGGTGTTGAACTTGGTCATGTAGTTGAAAGTTGTGTAGGATGCTCAAGATTGATGTAGTCCATCAAGAGTTGGGAGCACAACTTGTAATTGAAGTTCATCTTCCTGCATGGGTTAGTCTCGCAAGGAAGAGCACTTGTGTATCCAAGATGACAATCATGAAATTTGATACCAAATGAAATTTGATATAATGAATTTGTCAAAGGATATATTGAATGGATTCGTGCTTCCTTGTCTTCAACCACCATTTTGTAGATACTTGGAGATGTAGAGATTGCGCATAATGTGATTGAGTTGCAATCTCCTAGAGTTGGGTTCGTCCAAGTACCTACAAGGGTTAGATAGCATGCAAGAGTACAAGAATATCCAAGACATATGGTCATCATCATAAGAGAAATATCAAGGATTAGTCATAGAAAGGCTCATGCCTTGCATGCATCCTGTAAGTGCATCTAGTGCCACCCCTAGTTGGTTTTGGACTATTGACGACAAACCTGGTTGAGGGACTAATGTGTTTGTGAGAATTGCAGGATAACACAGGTAGTAGTTCCTCATTGATTTGGTTTACCTACCGGAGATGACCCCAAAAAATGTGTGAAGACATTGAAGACAATGGTGGTCTGTGAAGCTATTCACGGTGAAGTCTATGACATGAGAAGACATCGCATGAAGACTATGGAGCGCGAAGACTTAGTTGTTTCGCAGTTTCCTTTTCTTCTTTGTTGAGTCACAGGAACCACCGCACTGTTAAGTGGGGTCCAAGTGAACAAATTCAGAGTGACTAAAGTGATGCTCAACCAAATCCTATGTCTTCGAGTGAAGACAATGAGTGCAAATCTTATCCGAAGTCAGATGAGTCAGCTTTACTTGTAGCCCAAGTCAAGCTGTCGCATGTGTTTGAAATCTGTCTGTTGGAACACATGTCAGTTCCTTAGTGACCCAGGTTCATTTCGGACAAATCAGGTTGGGTTGCCTAGTGGCTATAAACAGCCCCCCCTACACCATAAATTGGTGGTTGCTCAGAGTTACTGCACGGCTTTTGTCGTTTGAGAGCAACCCACCTCCGAAGCATTTGAGAGAGAATCCTTGCAAGGACAAAGCCCAAACCACCCAGAGCCCAAAAAGTGTTTGGCATCACTGAAGTCTTTCTGTCCGTGTGATCTGAAGACTTGTTTCACTTGTGGACTGTGAATCCTCCAGCCGGTTAGGCATCGTGTTCTGAGCATCCAAGAGTCATTGTGGATTGTCGGTGAACGAAGTCTGTGAAGGTTTGGAAGTCTACCTTGAAGACTTACCAGAGTGATTGGGCGGGGACTAAGTGTCCTTAGCTCAAGGGGAATAAGGTGAAGATGCGGTCTTCTGAGTTAAATCTCAGCCTCCCTAACCAGACGTACAGTTGTCGCAGCAACTGGAACTGGTCGAAGAAATCACTGTCCTCTCCAAGCTACTGTTTCTATCTCTCACTTCTCTTTACTTACGGTTTGTCTTTGTGAAGTCACTGCCTGCTTAAATTATCTGTTTGACTTCACTGCGTGACTACTTGTTCTGATTGGCTTCATACTATCTTCCATCCTGATCCTTACTACCTAGCCGCTAATAGTCTTCATGCTTTCACTTCATTGAATATTTGACTATGGCTTATCTAGTGTAGTCTACCTTCCGCTGCATAGGAATAGGGTCATTTCTATTGTTTGTCTTTGAAACTCCCATGTTCTGAAGACTTTCATAAAAATCGCCTATTCACCCCCCCTTCTAGTCGATATCCAGCTCTTTCAATTGGTATCAGAGCAAGGTACTCCCTTGTTCGGTGTGATTCGGTTTAACCACCTGGAGTTTTAGCTATGTCGACTGCAGGGATAATCAAAGTCTCCGATGCGTGACCCATCTTCGATGGCACTAAATACCCCTACTGGAAGAATAAGATGCGCATGCATCTTGAAGCCATTGATGTCGATTTGTGGTATGTCGTCAAGAACGGCATTCCCAAGACTGGTGAAGGCGTCACCCCTGCTGATGTCAAGAAGTTCGTTCAACTGGATTCTACTGCCAAGAACATCATTTGTGGTCATCTGACCAAAGGACAGTATGGCCGTGTGAGTGCTCTGGAAACATCGAAGCTAGTCTGGGACTGGCTCTCCAAGGTCAACGAAGGAGTCTCAATTCAGAGAGATCAAAGGATCAGTGTCCTCCGCAACCTCTTCAACCGCTTCAAGAGACACGACAATGAGAACGTCCAGCTCGCATTTGACCGCCTCACTGATATCACAAATGAGCTCCAAGCACTCGGCGCCACTAAGATCACGAAGCATGAAATAGTCAAGACACTACTGAGATCTCTTGACAGCTCGTTTGACACCCTATCCCTGATGATTCAAGAACGCCCTGACTTCTGGACTCTCGATCCGTCTGACATACTTGAGAGGCTCAACACACATGAGTTTTAGCTATCTGAGAAACGAGATATCTATGGCCCCAACTATGGCCGAACTCGCGCTTTGAAGGCAAAGGTTGTTTCCTCTCTGAAGAAGAATCTGACTGTAGTTCTGGTGATCCTGAAGACATTGGAAAGGATCTTGCTATGCTTGTGAAGAAGTTCCAGAAATTCACTAAGAAGAAAGGCTTCAGAAAGTCTTCACGATCCAGCTCAAGAAATGATGAAGCTTCCACCCATGACCACAAGAAGAGAACATGCCACAAGTGCAAGAAACCTGGTCACTACATCTCTGAGTGTCCATAGTGGGACAGTGAGAAGAAGAAGAAGAAGAAGAAGAAGACGAAGAAGAAGAAGAAGAAGAAGAAGAAGAAGAAGAAGAGCAAAGAATATGATTCTGATGACAAGAAGAAGAAGAGATCCTCAAAGTCTTCTTCCAAGTCTTCATCACACAAGAAGAGTTCATCTGGCAAGGTTCATGCTTTTGTTTGCAAGGAGATGGATTCAGAGGAGGAGTCTACTTCTGAGGAGGCAGAGGTGGAGTCTGAGGAGGAGTCTAACTCTAGTGTTGCAAGTCTGGCTCTAGCTATAGCTTGAATTGCCAAGTCCATCTTCAACACTGAAGACAATGGCTCCGTCAGCAACGTTGATGATAATGACAAGGACGACTCTGCTCCCACCTACTGCTTCATGGCATGTGGTGCCAAGATAAAATCACGCGATGCTTACTTTGAAACATCAAGTGAAGATGACTCTGATTGTGAATCCAAACCTAGCTACAAAACACTTGCTAAAATTGCAACTGAACAACAGAAAGCTATGGAACATATTCAAAAACTGTTAGACAAAAGCGATGACCTGTTGGATGCGGAAATGACCCGATCTCAGTACTTAATTGAAGACATCAAAAATCTTCATGTTAAGTATGAGGAACATGAAAGTCGTCATGGAACGCTCTCAACAACTCATGAAAAGCTTTCCTACGATTATCTTCAAAGGAAGCAAGATCTTGAGAAATTGAGAACGATTCATGAAGATCTTCAAAAAGAGAACGAGTCACTTCGCGCTCAACAAACCAGTCCCGCTCAGGAAGGATTTCAACCACCATGTCTAAAATGCATTGAGCATGATAACGCTGCCTCTGTTGCTGAATGTTCTACTACTGCTATTGTTGCAATATCTTCAACTATCGATGTGGTAACTAACCCCTCTGTCGAGTATACCACTACTATTGTTGATGAAAATGCTAGGTTGAAGACACTGCTTGAGACATGGATGTACAAAAGTCTCAAAGGGCATCAGACATTATGTGATGTCCTCAAAAAGCAGATTCTGAACCGAAACCCTAGGAAAGAGGGTGTTGGGTTCGAGAGGAAAATGAATGTTGATGGGTCTTACTAGAAGCCTGAGCAGTACCCCAAAACCACATGGGTTGCTGCAAAGGAACCTTCAGTAGATCCATCCACCTTATCTGGTTTCACTTGTGCTAACCCTATTATCATTGATGAATCCTTTGATGCAAACTATAAACTGTTTAAGAATCAGAATGGCGAAGTGTTTGCCAGGTATATTGGTACTAACTGCAGGAATGGGCCACCTATGAAGAAGATATGGGTACCGAAAAGTTGTCTTGAGAATCTTCCTGTGAATGTCATCATGACACCACCTGGGAAGAAGACAAACCCCATACCAAAGGCTTCATATGGTCCAAAAGCTTCATACAGACCGAGGACTCATTCGAGTCACCCTAACGTCAATGTTTTGCAGGGAAATCATACTCAGACCCATGAATATGAGCGTGTTTCTTCAAACCGCTATGTTCATAGAACAAAGAACTTTTTTGCTTATTCTTATGAGTATTATTCACCTCCTGCAAGGCTATTTGCTAGGGCTCCAAAGCCGAAGTTCTCAGATGTTGCACTTAGACTCATTGCTTCTAAGCCACCCCTGAAAATGTGGGTGGTTAAGAAAACTTAACTCTCTTTTGCGGGGAAAGGTCTCCAGCCGGAAATCAAAGGCGTCTGATGCTTATGCTGGGGACCTTAAACATCTTGTGGGGCGCAAGATAAAATGCCCAAATGGTCTTACTATGTATTTCGTCCCGGGATTCCTTGACACTCATCCTATCTATCCTAACAAAGATCTGAATATCTATGTTCCACTTGTTCGTCAAATGTTTATGCTTCACAACTCGCTTGGTGAAGCCTATCCCCCAAACTGCACTGTAGGCTATGACACCTCATACTTCACAATGGATTATGGACAGTGGATGCACTAACCACATGACTGGCGATCGAAGTCTTCTGATGGATTCAACGCTACGTCCATCAGACAAGAGTCACATCACATTTGCTGACACTAGTAAAAGCAAGGTATTGGGTCTAGGTAGAGTTGCAATATCAAGGGATCAGCACATGGATAAAGTGATGCTTGTTGAATCCCTTGGTTTCAACTTAATGTCTGTCTCAATGCTTTGTGACTTAAACATGATTGTGCTATTTGGAAAATATCGTTGCCTTGTTCTAATGGAATCTGACAAGTCTGTAGTCTTTGAAGGGTATCAGAAAGATGATCTGTATATGGTAGATTTCTCAGCAGGACCACAGATGGCCGTATGTCTTCTAGCAAAAGCTTCAGAATGCAGGCTTTGGCATCAAAGGCTAGGGCATGCTGGCATGAGGAACTTGCACACTCTCGCGAAGAAGAAACATGTCGTAGGCATCGAGGACGTCAAGTTCAAGAAGGATCATCTGTGTGGTGCCTGCGAAGCTGGAAAGATGACTAGGGCCAAGCACCCCTCGAAGACGATCATGACTACATCTCAACCCTTCGAGCTGCTACACATGGACTTATTTGGCCCTACTCACTACTCTACGCTTACTACCACTGCTTGCCTCTATGGTTTCGTCATTGTTGATGATTATTCAAGATATACTTGGGTGCATATAATCCTCTACAAGAATGAAGTGCAGGATGTCTTCAGACGCTTTGCCAATCATTCCATGAAGAACTATGGCATCAAGATCAAGCATATCAGAAGTGACAATAGCACGGAGTTAAGAACACTGGCCTCGACCTTTATCTGGATACTCTGGGCATCACTCATGAGTTCTCTGCTCCTTACACACCTCAGCAGAATGGCATCATGGAGTGCAAGAATAGAAACCTTATTGAGATGGCTCGAACGATGCTTGATGAGTACAAGACTCCAAGAAAATTCTGGCCTGAAGCCATTGATACTGCATGCCACATCATCAACCGTGTTTACCTTCACAAGCTTCTGAAGAAGGCATCCTATGAACTCCTAACTGGTAAGAACCCAAATGTCGGTTACTTCAGAGTATTCGGTGCTAGGTGCTGGATCAAGGATCCACATCACACTTCAAAATTTGCACCGAAAGCACATGAAGGTTTTATGCTTGGTTACAGAAAGGATTCGCACTCCTACAGAGTCTTCAACCTCTTTCACTATAAAGTGGTTAAAACTGTGGATGCGCGGTTCGATGAGACTAACGGCTTGCAAAGAGAGCACCTGCCAAATGTGCTAGATGAAGTACCTCCTAGTGAATCAATCAAGCAAATGGGAACTGGAGAGATCATACATTCTGAGGCTCAGACTGAAGAGGAACTGATCATTTCTGCACCTAATCAACCTGAAGACAATGCTCAGCCTGAAGACAACCCTTCAAATGATGACATTGATCAGCAAGAGCAAAATCTTCGTCATGTTCATACTCATGTTGCAAATGAAGTACAGATTGAGAAGATAATAGCAGCATCAATGCTCCTGGTCCACTCACTCGTTCAAGAGCAACACAACTAGCAAATTTCTGTGGGCACTTGTAACATCCCAAAATTCTAAATTTTGGAATGTTACATTAAATAGATAGTTATGATTGTTGTGTGATTGATTGACTGAAAGTGAGTGAATTCGAAACTGTTTGAAAGTTAAATGAGAGGGAATAAAAGGACTTTCCCAAACTTTCATTTTGCATTTTGATCTCCGTGAATTCAAATTCTTTTCACCACAAAACCCTGGAGAGAAGATGACATGACTTCTTCCATTTATTTAAATGACAAGGGGTGTTGAAAATATTTGAATTTCATTTGGAAAATATTTCCAACCCAGGAACTTTATGCAACTCAATGATTTTCACGAGCGAAGATAAAATGACTTTTTCAAAACATATGAAATATGAGTTGGGAGTTTCAAAGAATTAAATTCAAAGTTCTTTTGAATTTATTTTCAATTTGGAGTTATTGAGTTTTATTCAAATTATTTTTCTCCAAAAATAAAATATATGGAAAATAGGGTAACATGATTCCCTACATCAGAAAATTGGAGAGAAATAAATTTGAATTAATTTTGGTATTTTTTTCAAATGATTTTTACTGGATTTTACTAGAGCAGAAGCACTCTTTGCTTTTTTTGAATTTGTGTGTATTTTATTTGACTCTAGAAAAATGTTCAGCTTGTAGGAAATCTTTTTCTGAAAAGTTTGATATATTATATGCCTATATAATATTTTTATTTAATTTGTTATTATTATTTTTGTTTGTCTGTAAATAAAAATTGTTTTTTTAAATCCTCTTGCCGACTGGGCCGGCCCAGCTAGCTAGCCAAGGCACGGCCCAGCCAACCCATGTCGCCCGCGCCACTCATCCCCGAGCTCGGGACGAAGTCCCGAGCCGCCACGGCATCGCCGTCGCCGCCGTGTCCGCCCCGGCATCGTCGTCGCCGCCGTGTCTGCCCCGGCCTCCCCTTGCCCCCTTCCCCACGCCTCCCGAGGCCACCCCTCCCCTATAAATGCGCCAACCCCGCCGCCCTCTCTCTCTCTCTCTCTGCTCGCGCCGCCGCCCTCGCATCTCACCACACTCTGCCGCCGGAGCTCGCCAACCGCCACCGCCCGACGAGATCCGCCGCCGCCGCCTCCTCCTCACCGCCCCGACGCAGCTGCCGCTCTCCGCCGCCTACTGTTGTCGCCGGACGCCTCGCCCTGCCGCCGACGCCCGTCGCCGGAGCTCGCCGTCGCCACTACCCTGCCTCGCCGGAGAATGCCGCCGTCACCAGATCCACCGTCGGTTTATTTCACCAAGCCGGTAAAAAACGCAAAAAAGCCCGACCGGTTTTCTTTATAGATCAGTTTTCAGTTTTTTTAGTTAATCCTATGGACATTCGCTGTTTATACCTTCGCAGTGAATGAATTCGTTCGTTAGCGTTCAATAACGAACGTTCACTTTTTATTTTTTTTTCTTTTTCTGTTATTTTCGGCCAGGGACTCATCTATGAGTATTTTATTTACAGTTTAGTCCCTGATCTTCTTTTTAGCACAACTTCTTGCTCGTTTATCAAAATCCAACAAAACCAACGCCCACTTCTTCGTTATGATCTCCTCTATCCAGTAAAACAACTTAAACATGTTTTTTAAAGTTTAAAATTTGGATTTCAAACAGTTTAGTATTTGAACTTCGTTTGATCGTAACTTGAGTTTTATAACCCCATTTGAGTTGATTCTTTTTGCTAATCGAAGCTCTTGAACCAAACTTTTTGATAAGGCCAAATTCACTTAATTTTGGTACTGTTAGAAATAGTTTTCTGTTACAAGAGTCATTTGCTTGGTTTCGAAGTTTTCCGAATTGTTCTTCGTTCTTTCCGATCTTTTGAGTGATTGCTTATGTGTGGTTACTATTGCTTGCTTACGATAGATTAACCGGAGTGTGACGAGTAGAATTATCAAGAGTTTTGAGTGCAAATCATCTTCATCAACATTGCAGGCAAGTTCACACTTTGATCATACTTCCTTATTACCCAGTTTTATTGCATTAGTTCAACCCTCAAACATTGCATGATTAGGATCAAATTAAATTGTGGGTTTTGGGAAGTAGATGAGGTAGTACCTATTACCTGTTTTATTATCAACCCTTGGGAGTTACTTCTACGTTTGCTTATTATGCCATGCTATGCTAGTAGACGTGGATTGGGTGAGTGTATCCATGACAGATGTGAGTTTGTTAATTAATGGTTTACTTAAGGTGGCAACTTAAACACACATCTGGGTGGATTGAGGTACCTGGTTTCCAGGATTTGCCTGTTTTTCTTCGGACCGCCACCCAGGCTCAAAGGGATCATAAGATTATTCATGCTAGAAACTTCCGTGTGCATCCACATGCTACTATGGGCTCTAGCATAGTTGACTAAGTCGTGCGAACTCTTACAGTGGTAGACTAGCAGATGTAGGGGATGTAGGTTGGTACGGTCTACCCTTTACGTAAGGTGCAAGCGCTTCTGAAAGACTATGTCTCGGTCATCTGTTTCTCAAACACCATGAAGTGTGAGAAATCAAACGGAGGAGATCGAGTCATGTGGGGAAAAGTGCGCAAACCTCTGCAGAGTGTAACAAACTAATCATGGTTAGCCGTGTCCCCGGTTATGGATGTTTTGAGTATCTAGTACTTGGATTATCCTGTGAATCTCATCATGTTACTTTAATTAATATTGTTGGGTTTGTTTAATGATGATGCTTAATTGGGATTGAGGATGCTGTCAACCATTCTCAGTGTTTAACAACCACCATGATAGTTAAATAATTTATTCCTTTGTAGTAGGGAAAAATGGGCTTTACGCAAAAACTGTAACCATAGAGCCTCCACCAGCCAAATATGCATGTAGTGATAGCCTTTATTCATCATTGCTCTATGGTGTGAATTTTCCAGTACATTCAATGTACTGACCCTTTGTGGCTGCAATGTCTCATGTTGCAGGATCTTACGACGAGTAAGTGATACCTTAGGGTTACGATTTCTACACTCAACTTTGTCGTTGGTGTTGATGGGAATCCACAACCTTGTTACTTCCGCTATTTGGATTGAGGTAATAGTATTTACGTTATTTTATACATGTGATTTACCTTTGTTATAAATCCTCGAGTACTGTGTGTGTTAGCATACCAATCCAGGGATGACACTTAAGCACAGAGACTTGATCCATTTGGGTCGGGTCGCTACAAGATGTTATCAGAGCACATGTTGACTGTAGGACGTGACCCTAGAAACTGGCAAGCCCATAGGAAAGATTTTCTCTACTACTTCTTTTTCAAAAAGATCTTTTACCTCTCTTCTCTTCTGAGCTTATTCAAACATTCTCTTTAGTGAGACCATACCCTTTCCCCTTTTGACCACATGAAGATTCGGCTGATGAGACCACTCCAAGGAGTACAAGATATCGAACAACTAAGACTACTTTGGAATAAAGAGGATTTTTACCGTGCATTACAATGACGGAAACAACAACGATGAAGACTCCGAAGACTTGGAGAATTGGAAGGCTTTGAAGAATTTTCAGATTTGTATGACCTAGAAAGGCACCCCGTATGGAACTTGGCAGACTAAGGAAGCTGTCAATACCCAAGATCAAGGTGTATCGGAGAAAGACCGGAACATGGAGCATTAGAACTCAAAGTTTTTGTCAGGAAAACCCCAAGACAGGAGATAGCAACTATGGAATGATAGCTCATGATAGAGACATAGTCATAAACATGGATATCCATGATGCTATCGCTCGCTCATGTTATTGTCACCGTGAGGTGTTAAGCACGCATCTTTCGGAAGAATTGGATGACAAAAGGGCTAATGGGGCACCTGCCAGCAAGGGATCAAGTTTTAACCTTAGCTGGTGTATCACTAGGATCTGGAGTATTACATCACGAATTGAAAGATGGAAATTCGGGAAGCTGTATTTGATAAGGAAGCGTTTCGTGAAGAACTCAGGACTCAGAAGCTGAGGGTAGCCAAGCTAGAGGAGCAAAACCTTGAGACATCAAAGTTTTCGTCAGGACTGAAGGACAGTAGGATCATGGTTCATGCCAAGGATGTTGAAGCCCAGAAGTTTGTAATGCAACCCCAGAAATATTAAAGGACATCACGAGAGACTTCGTGTCAACAGAGATGATCTGGCAAAAGAACTTGAGAAGGACAAGTATGATCAGAAGGAGTCATCGGAGACATGACCAAGACTTGAAGAGTTTGATGACGCTGAGATCTATTGACCTTTAGAAGACCAAACCCCTGTTATATATCTACGCTAGATGCGACGTTTGTGAGCTGTCATTTGTTTGTTGTTTTTCCGACAGCCACAATAAAATATGCCTTTTCAAAACTCTTGTTTGTATTGTGTGTATCCCTCTCTATCTCTCTTATCCCACCCCAAAACCCATGGACCCCATAGAGGATGTATGGAGATGAGCTTGTATTGTCTGGACCAATGAGTCAATTGGAGACAGACCAATGGATTCAGAACATGGAGGATCACATGAAGAATAACCCTATAGTCAGAAAGGATATGGCCCAGCATGCTCTTCCGTTTTTTGAAAGAGGTGCTGCTACCTGGTGGAGGATGTACCAAACCATCAATGGATGGCAAAGAGTAACCACTTGAGAAGAATTTAAGTTGACTCTGCAAAGGTCTTGTCTTGTGTCCTAGAAGTTGAGGCCTTATGGAAAGGATATGAAGAAACCTTGTGCATACAAGCTTTGTGGAGAAATAGGACACAACCATAAATAAAACAAGGACGAATACCCTCATAAGCGGGGGATTACCAAAGGAGTTAGCCGAGGATCTCAGGGAACTTCGATTGGAGATTGTTCCCAAAGGTTTTGTTGCAGCAATGGAAGTTCAGTCCACATTGTTGGGAAAGATTCGTGAAGCTCAGAAGTATGACAAAGAGATTGCTGAGATAAAAGAGAGGATGAGCAAAGGAAAGGCCAAAGGTTTTCGTAAGGATGAGCACGACATCTTATGGTTCAAGGACCGTGTATATGTTCCCAATAATGCAAAGATCAGGAAGTAAATACTTCAAGAGGCTCATGACTCACCATACTCGATTCGCCTTGGAAACACGAAGATGTATTTGGATTTGAAGGAGTGTTTCTGGTGGACTGGTATGAAGAAGGATATTACGGAGTATGTAGTCATAGGTGATGTATGCCAGAGAGAGTAAAAGCAGAGCATCAGAAGCCAGCAGGATTAGTACAGCCTATACCAATAGCCGAATGGAAGTGAGATAAGCTTGGCATGGATTTCATTACCTGATTTCCCAGAACCCGAACGGGATATGATTCTATCTGGGTAGTAGTTGATTCGCTTGACCAAAGTGGCTCACTTTATCCCAGTGAAAACCACCTATACAAGTGAGAAGTTGGCCAAGATATATTTGACCAGGATCGTATGTCTGCATGGAGTTCCGAGGACCATCGTATCAGATAGAGGAACATAGTTTACCTCAAAGTTTGGAATCAGCTGCGCCACACTTTGGGTACTAGGCTAGAGTTCAGTACAGCCTTTCATCCGCAGACAGATGGATAGACCGAGAGAGTCAATCAGATTCTGGAGGACATGTTGAGATCGTGTGCGCTAAATTATGGATCTAGTAGGGATGATAATCTACCTTACGCGGACTTCTCATACAACAATAGTTACCAAGTCAGTTTGAAGATGGCCCCTTTCAAAGCTTTGTATGAGAGAAGGAGCCAGACACCGTTGATGTGGGATGAAGTTGGAGACCGTCAGTTGTTTGGACCAAATGTGATCAAGGATTCATAAGAGAATGTTAAGTTGCTTCGAGATAGACTGAAGGTAGCTCAGTCCTGGCAGAAGAGTTATGCAAACTCAAAAACACAAGGAGGTAGTCTATGAAATTAGAGACAGAGTATGTCTTCGTGTGTCCCCTCTGCGGGGAGTTAAACGATCTGGAGTTAAGGGAAAGTTAGCCCCGAAATTTGTAGGACCATACCAAGTTTGGAGCGTATGGGAGAAGTGGCCAACAAGTTGGAGTCACCCGAAGGATTGTCAGAAGTTCATGATGTGTTCCACGTTTCCCAGTTGAAGAAGTGTGTCAGGACCCCGACTCAATGCCACATCGATCTAGCATGTAACACCTCATATCACTTTGCGGCCTCACGCACGGTATCCCATGGGTGTCACTTTACCTTTGCCTGGGACCGTTTGCGCCTTTTGGCACACGTATATGATAGTGTAGCTAGCATCCATATGATAAGGAGCCCGGGCTGACATGGCTAGTCGTAAACCAAAAGTGGCACAAACTTACAGGGACAGGCATCCATGACGCAACATCGAACGTGTCGGTCATTAGCGAGTGAATCCAGGCTGTAGCACTAGGCTAGCAGGACTCCGGTGAACCGGGCTGTAGCGGGCTAACAGGACTCCGGTATTCATCGCGTGACATTTCCCCGAAGGGACAGATACAGGAACGAAGAAGGACACATGCCGGCCAGCCTAAGTGCTTCGGAGCAGTAGCAAGCTACCATGGCTCAGTGGAAGCACTAGGAGACATTTCCCGGTAAGAGAGGCTACTAAGGATAAACAACTAGATAGTCAGATCCCACACATACCAAGCATTTCAATAACATACAGACAATATGCTCGATATGTGCAGATACAACATGGCATCACAACATGACTCTACAACTCAAGTATTTTATTCAATAGGCTCCGAGGAGCGAGATATTACAAACATGGGTCTCATGACCCAACATTCAGAGCAAACAAGTCAAGCACAAGCGGAAGCTTAACATGTCTGAGTACAGACATCTACAAATGAAAAAGGCTGAGAAGCCTGACTATCTACCAGATCCTGCCAAAGGCACAAGATCGTAGCTGAGGTAACAAGCTAAACATCGAAGTCCACGCGGAACTACTAGTGAGACGGAAATCTCTGCAAAAACATAAAATAGGCAAACGTGAGTACAAATGTACCCAGCAAGACTTACATCAGAACTATCTAGATATGCATCATTATCAACAAAGGGGATGGTGGAGTTTGACTGCAGCAAGCCAGCTTTGACTCGGTGGCTAACCTGAACTATGACTGCAATGTAACTCTTTTGAGGTGGCGCACACGAGTCCACATATTCACCATATCAATACACCACTATGGATCCGCTCCCATCTCCCTACGAGAACGCCATCCATAGCACTCACGCTTATCTTGCATATTTTAGAGTATCCACTTTCACTTGTCTATGAACTGTACAAGCAACCCAGAAGTCCTTTTCCGCGGACACGGCTATTCGAATAGATCGTATTAACCCTGCAGGGGTGTACTTCTTCACACACGCTCTTGCCACTTACCACCATGTACACGTCGTGTATCTCGGCAACCTTCTAGCAGAAGCCTGGCGAGGGAGTTGGCCACGACCTGACTAACCACACAAGTCTCTCGTCCAGGTTTATCGCCTATTCGGGTTCCATCCACAAGGAGATCCGGCCGGGGTGTCGCTCACGGCCCCAAACAATGTGTGCAGGGTTCCCAAGTCCACCAACTAGGTGCCACTTGGTACACCGGGCCACTGTGCCTAGTCTGTCCCAAGCCCACCTATACCGGGTGCCACTTGGTAGACTACTAACACTACCTACAAACACCAGAAACTAGTTGCAACTCCTGGACAGAGATCAGGTTGATTAATAAGTCGAGAGAGTCAATTAAGGATCCCAATGTGTGGTAGTAGCTGTTCATGGATCACAAACACATAACTCAGTTCCTGAGGACGACTGCAATGAGACAACCCACCATGTACTCCTACATGGCCTCTCACCGCTACCTTTACCAAATTGTGTTCACACACTTAGCTCTCAACAATAGGACATGTTCACACACCTCCAATTCATCCCCGATGAATCAGACCTGACTCAACTCTAAGCAGTAGCAGGCATGACAAACAAACATGAATGAGTAGGCACATCAGGGCTCAAACAACTCCTACCCATGCTAGTGGGTTTCATCTATTTACTGTGGCAATGACAGGTCATGCAGAGGATAAGGGGTTCAGCTACCGCAGCAAGTAACAAATATGTCGTTGTTGTCCTAATACAGTAAAAGAAAGCAGGAGCGAGAGAGTGGGATTGTATCAGAATGAACAAGGGGGGTTTGCTTGCCTGGCACTTCTGAAGATAGTATAGTTCTTCATCGGTGTCATTGATCACATCGTTGAAACCACGTCTATCGAGAGGGGGCAAGTACCGGCAAACAAGGAAGAACACAATCAATGCAATGCACAATTTGATGCATGATCATGACATGTTAATATGCTGTGATTTGGGCTAATGCAACTAGCAACAGGTTAAACGAAGCTGGCTTGAATCCAAGATTCAATTTCAAACTTCATATGTGAAGCTTTAAATGCCATTTATATGATTTGGCCTAAACAGCAGCCATAAGTTGTTCTAACATGCATGAAAACAGTACAGATGGATAGATTGGATTTTTCTGATCATTTTTCATATATAATTTATTTCATTCTGAGCTACGGTTGATTTTATATGATTTTTACAAGTTTGCATTATTTTCTGAAATTTCCTGAATAAGAATAAATCCAGAAAATAATTAACTGCGTCAGCATGACATCGGGGTGACGTCATCAGGTCAAAGGCGCCAGCCCAGGTCAAACCTGACGGCTGGGGCCCACATGTCAGTGTAGCAACTAACTAACGGGGTTAGTTAGTGTTACGTTAGCACTAACCTAGGTTAATTAGGGCCTGGGCCCACTGGTCAGTAACTAACCTAACTAACCTTGATAGGATTAGCCCTAACTAACTTAGTTAGCCGGGCGGGGCCCGCATGTCAGTGAGAGAGAGGGGTCAAACCTCTGGTCAGCCGGGGTCAAACCTCGCCGGTCAACACGGTCAGCCCGCCGGCGCTTAGCCGCCGGCGACCAAATCCGCGGCGGAGGGAGTCGGGATTTCGCTGCAGGGCCCTATTTGGCGCAGGGGGAGCATCTACGTGAAGCTGGGGGGGGCTGCCGCGTCGAGTGGTGGTGGTGTTTGGGCTCGGGGTGGTCGGAAAAGACGCCGGCGACGACGTTGGCGGCTGCCGGAGCTCGGGCGAGCTCGGGGTCGTCGCTAGGAGGCACGGCAGGAGGTGCGGAGCGGTTCTATGGGCTCCTGGGGACACGGCGAATGCGGTGAAGCGCTCGGTTGCGAGCTTGCGCGGCTGTGGCCACGGCTACACCATGGCCGGCGGCGAGAAGCTCTTGGTCGCGACGGGCATCGGTGTTAGAGGAAGAAAACGAGCCAGGGGAGAGGAGGAAACGGCACAGGAGCTCACAGCGGGTGCAGCGGTGGCCTCGGCGAGCTCGGGAAGGCACCGGAGCGAGCGGAGCATCAAGGGGGATCTCCGGCGGCCGGCGACAAAGATGATGAGGATGGCATCGATGCAGGGCCTCCGGTGATGCGTGGCTAGACGGAGAGGACGAGGGAGGCGTGGCGATGCTCGTGGACACGTCGGAGAGGCTCGGGGTTGGCTGCGGCTGCGGCTGCGGCGAACGGCGGCGGTGGTGGCGTTCGGTGGTGAGAGGGAGAGAGAGCAGAGGAGGAGGAGGAGCACGGGGAGAGTGAGAGAGAGCCAGAGGGGTTGCGTGTCGACGTCCAGGGCGTCCAGAGCGACGTCGGGGAAGCGGCGGAAGCAGGAGGTGGCCGAGGCACGTGGGCGCGCACGGCGGCCACACGCCTCTCGTCCTACTGGCAAGAGGTGGGAGATGACTGGCAGTGGCACTGGGCTGGGCCGTACAGTAGTAGTCCGTCCAGGTGGGCTTTGGTGGGCGCCAGGTGAGTTGGCCCAGGTTAGTCTCTCTCTCTTTTATTTATGTTTTTCTATTTTTCTGTAAGTTGGTGGCTTTATTAAAAATAGTTAGACACCTTCAAAAATCCTGAAAATAATCATAGGATCTGTTTAGATTAATTCCAACAGCCCACACTTATTTCCAGAATTATTTGAGCATTTAAAATATTTACTAGCATTTAAATGCGCAAATGCAAAGTATGTATGATTTAATTCAGTGACCAAATATATCATGGAAAAATGTGCAACACCTCTGGTTATGGCTTCTAGCATTTCCAGAAATGATGAACATTTTTGAAAGCCATTTGGATTTATTGAAAATATTTTTAGGTTGAACCTATTTGAATTCCATTTGGTACTAGGATTTGGACATCCCCATTTCAAGTTTCTTCAAAGTTTAAACATGATGCACACATGAAGTTAGCCTAGTGCAATGCCAGAAGCTAGGGATGTGACAACTCACCCCTACTAAACAAGAATCTCGTCCCGAGATTCAGGCGTAGGGTAAGATGAGGGGGGGACGCAACTAACACAATCTTCACGATCCAGGTTGTACTTCATAAGGACGTTGATTCGATCATCATCTTTGTCGCGACGTCCCGCTCTGAGAACTCCATCTAACATGACAACGAGAGGAAAGGGAAAATTCCAGAAGAATCGATCTTCTCAAAGATCGAGCAACTCAGGGTCAACTCATGGAATGAGGCATTGAAACATCTCTTGAGCTGACACACAAAACACACATCAAGAGGGATGGAAAGATGACGGAGGTTCAATTTGGTAGGCAACAATTCCACGCTGAAGTAGGATGGTGCATGGTTTCAAAGTAGTGAGGAAATAATTGTCCTTCATACCATAACGGGGCACCTTAGAGGAGGTGACTCATAGAATTATTCCATGAAGTGTCAAAAGAGTTACTTTTGATCCATAGATCATTGAAACTCTTTATACCAGCTTAAAGCAAATTACAATCGATCATTTGGAGAAGTTCGAAAGAATGGCATACTCAGTTTGGAAAGGAAACTAGAGTTATAAGACAACTTGACAAACAGAAGGCACATTCCAATTGATACCGAGAATACAACCTAGTGACTGAGTGTGCCCTCAAGAACTTGAGCATTTCCATACTCATCAAGGTCTTACCAATATCCGTGCCGAGGATCCTGGCAACACAACATGCTACCATGATGAATACCGGTGGGAGATGCAGATGCGAAGGAAGATAACACCTTCTCAGATTTCACCTTAGCGAGGCCAAGGAAACGAAACCTGGATGATCGACCGAGAGACATTTAGCACTCCGCTTCTAATGTTCTCCTTCATGTTCTAGCTACCACGATCATGCTTAAAAGCATCAACATGGCCATCAAGTAAAGGTCGGAGTTCGGAATACAAAGGATCCATAAGGAGCAACTTCTATAATAAGTCAATCGAAATCCTCATGGAGAAGATGGTCGACTTGGTCAATCAAGATACTACAATGATAGATCTTCCGGCTAGGTGTGTTGGCCAGAACATCAACCTTGTCGGGACCTACATCATAGATCTTGGAAAGGTTCCAACCATCATATCTGTCTGAGATTCAGATCTGGTTGGTAACATGATATTCCAGACTCATCAAGTCTAGAAAGAGAAATGAAAGTTTGCAACACAAACCGATGAGATGACGTTGCGAGATTCTCGGGGAATGAACTACAATAGTAAGCTCCAAAACATGAGCTGGTTCTGCTACACACCTGTGAACACACTGTCCCAGACAAGCATGACCACGTAGTAGTCTTATAATAAAATACTACCGAGTTCAGGTGGGAACCATCATCTAGGATGTCGAAGTCCTTGCGTAAGTCTAGCTCTTAAGAAGGAACTCCTCCTTGAACAAGTCAATCAGTGGCTTGGCGTGCTAGGGATACATATAGAATGGAGGTAGCTAATCTCACAATCCAATGTATACTTCGCACATGCATGACTGACTTGGGATGATTCCAAAGGAAGCAAAAACAATATTTCTTGGACCCACGACGGCAACTTACACCAAGTGCACGTGAATTAGAGAAAGTCACTTCTTTCATCCGAACATATACCTCATGAATGGAACACAAAGGTGATGTTTACAAAAGTTTCCAACACTAGCTTAATGTTCAACAAAATTATGGAGAAGACATGGATGTTGTCGATGGGCTCAACAACGATTCATCCTAGTTTCCATCTAGGTGGAATTCCACAATTATGGGAACACGGTGATAGTATTGGTCAGACAAAAGATGTAATGGTGTATGCTCGAGGAATTAACAACGAGTAAGACAACATTACAAACATCGTTGGTTCTGATTTGATTTGAGCATAGCCCACACTCAAATCAAAGTTTTGGCAAGACAATAGGTCCAACAACTGGTCACGGGGATCAATCGATGAAGATATCATCTTTCTTCAACACGCATACAAGATATCCCCTTTAAATGAACTAAATTGGACAAGCTTCCATCTTCCAACTCTCCAAGTTGTTGTTTAGCTTGACCAACCAGCTCAGGGGTATGCAACACAGATTCTTGGAGAATGGCTGGTTTACAAGAAATCAACTTGATCACAAACTCAACATAGCGGTCAGGCGACATCCTGGTGATACTTCCGTGAAGATATCCAGAAAATCACAAACCACCGATATGTTACTAAGCTCGGGAGCAATCTTGCTTTTCAGGGCAAGACGATGTGATCACAAGAGTGAGGGATTGACTCAATCCTAACTCACTGATCGGAGAGTGCACCGGAAATAAGGACTAGGTAGCACGATCAGTCCTAGGATGGTGATTCGATAACCAACACGCTAAGGATGAGATTATTGTCCATTTAACTACCAAGCAATGGAGTTGCTAGCAGTATTGATTTCACACATCACGATTCACTTGTCGGCATTCCGGTTACAATAATACGGAAATCGAGGAATTAACAATGCTGGCAAGAAACATTATGGCGTCAAGAATTCATAAGAGGTGGTGCAATTCTCATGACACTCTTGACATAAAGATGGTAACACTCGAAGGTAGAGCAGAGCAGAAGCTGGATTGGCATTTTCATCCGCGGAATACAATTGCTTTGACCCAATCCTGGATATGGATGAGGTTCTGGAGTCATTCCGAATAGAATGGCTTGACGGACCACAAGAATATTACGCATCGAAGAACACGAATGCATAACTACTCCTTACTATCAATTGATAGACGGGGTCACAATACAACTAAAGAGGGACAACCCAACAGAACATACGATTTTCTGAGTTGTGGATGCATAGATTAGTATGTCGAACCAAGTTCAACATTTCTTCCGGATAACCCATGCGGAAAGGTAGGACTGGCAGATTCACAATTCAGAATGGAGAACTCTTCAAGAGCACTCTGGTTGTGATTCTTTGGTTCAAAGAACTTATGCCATAAACGGTTCATAGTATTTGGAAGAAGGAAATACCACGAACCTCGAGGACTAACACAAAGGTTACTAATAACCTAAGGGAGCTAGCAAACACTAACAACATGAGGTAAGTAGGGTGAATCTCGGGTTCAAGAACCCAGGAATAGAATACCCACATACTAACTGGCATCACGGGATGCTTTCGAGAATAATGGTCGGAATCATCACACTGGGAACGCAATACATAGCTAGATTACTAGATGATCCCCTAAGACACCTAGGGTCATAATAATAATTCCAAAATATATGTTGAGGCAATAGAATACTTCAACTCAACAATTGGTGTGATTAACCTCGCCTAAAGGAACATCGAAACGGGAGGAAGGGATTTTGCAAATGCTTCAGACTATTTAGAAACCTGGGATGTCTCGGATAGCATAACGGCTATAAATGCTCAAAAGAATTTAGACATGCTACAAAAATGGTGGCATAACCACTCAGAAGCACCATATCAAGGTTTCGAGATCAACAGTTAATATACGGAAGTAGTAGGAACTGAACTGAAGCGTAGAACCATCAATCCTATAGGTCTATGGATTTGGTAACACGTGATCCTAATAGAAAGAAGAGAAAGCCTAGTTCCTTAACCCCGTAGGAAAGATAGGATGACTCGGATCAGAAGGCATGAAGGTAAAGGAGTAAAACGAGCCTTACGTTCCATCCCACAATCAATTCCCTTATATAACTAAAGCATTTCTAGACTCAACTTCGACCAGTTTGGCTTGGTAATCCTACAGGCAGTCAAGCTCTGATACCAAAGCTGTCAGGACCCCGACTCAATGCCACATCGATCTAGCATGTAACACCTCATATCACTTTGCGGCCTCACGCACGGTATCCCACGGGTGTCGGGTTACCTTTGCCCGGGACCGTTTGCGCCTTTTGGCACATGTATATGATAGTGTCGCTAGCATCCATATGATAAGGAGCCCGGGCTGACATGGCTAGTCGTAAACCCAAAGTGGCACAAACTTACAGGGACAGGCATCCATGACCCAGCATCGAACGTGTCGGTCATCAGCGAGTGAATCCAGGCTGTAGCACTAGGCTAGCAGGACTCCGGTGAACCGGGCTGTAGCGGGCTAACAGGACTCTGGTATTCATCGCGTGACATTTCCCCGAAGGGACAGACACAGGAACGAAGAAGGACACATGCCGACCAGCCTAAATGTTCTGGAGCAGTAGCAAGCTACCATGGCTCAGTGGAAGCACTAGGAGACATTTCCTGGTAAGAGAGGCTACTAAGGATAAACAACTAGATAGTCAGATCCCACACATACCAAGCATTTCAATAACATACACACAATATGCTCGATATGTGCAGATACAACATGGCATCACAACATGACTCTACAACTCAAGTATTTTATTCAATAGGCTCCGAGGGGCCAAGTACCGGCAAACAAGGAAGAACACAATCAATGCAATGCACAATATGATGCATGATCATGACATGTTAATATGCTGTGATTTGGGCTAATGCAACTAGCAACAGGTTAAATGAAGCTGGTTAGAATCCAAGATTCAATTTCAAACTTCATATGTGAAGCTTTAAATGCCATTTATATGATTTGGCCTAAACAGCAGCCATAAGTTGTTCTAACATGCATGAAAACAGTACAGATGGATAGATTGGATTTTTTTGATCATTTTTCATATATAATTTATTTCATTCTGAGCTGCGGTTGATTTTATATGATTTTTAGAAGTTTGCATTATTTTCTGAAATTTCCTGAATAAGAATAAATCCAGAAAATAATTAACTGCGTCAGCATGACGTCGGGGTTACGTCATCAGGTCAAAGGCGCCAGCCCAGGTCAAACCTGACGGCTGTGGCCCACATGTCAGTGTAGCAACTAACTAACAGGGTTAGTTAGTGTTATGTTAGCACTAACCTAGGTTAATTAGGGCCTGGGCCCACTGGTCAGTAACTAACCTAACTAACCTAGATAGGATTAGCCCTAACTAACTTAGTTAGGCAGGCGGGGCCCGCATGTCAGTGAGAGAGAGGGGTCAAACCTGTGGTCAGCCGGGGTCAAACCTCGCCGGTCAACACGGTCAGCCCGCCGGCGTTTAGCCGCCTGCGACCAAATCCGCGGCGGAGGGCGTCGGGATTTCGCTGCAGGACCCTATTTGGCGCGCGGGGAGCATCTACGTGAAGCTGGGGGGGGCTGCCGCGTTGAGTGGTGGTGGTGTTTGGGCTCGGGGTGGTCGGAAAAGACGCTGGCGACGACGTTGGCGGCTGCCGGAGCTCGGGCGAGCTCGGGGTCGTCGCTAGGAGGCACGGCAGGAGGTGCGGAGCGGTGCTACGGGCTCCTGGGGACACGACGAGTGCGGTGAAGCTCTCGGTTGCGAGCTTGCGCGACTGTGGCCACAGCTACACCATGGCCGGCGGCGAGAAGCTCTCGGCCGCGACGGGCATCAGTGTTAGAGGAAGAAAACGAGCCAGGGGAGAGGGGGAAACGGCACAGGAGCTCACAGCGGGTGCAGCGGTGGCCTCAGCGAGCTCGGTTAGGCACCAGAGCGAGCTGAGCATCAATGGGGATCTCCGGGGGCCGGCGACGAAGATGATGAAGATGGTGTCGATGCAGGGCCTCCGGCGATGCGTGGCTAGACGGAGAGGACGAGGGAGGCGTGGCGATGCTCGTGGACACATCGGAGAGGCTCGGGGTTAGCTGCAGATGCGGCTATGACGAACGGCGGCGGTGGTGGCGTTCAGTGGTGAGAGGGAGAGAGAGCAGAGGAGGGGGAGGAGCATGGGGAGAGTGAGAGAAAGCCAGAGGGGTTGCGTGTCGACGTCCAGGGTGTCTAGAGCAACGTCGGGGAGGCGGCGGAAGCAGGAGGTGGCCGAGGCACGTGGGCGCACACGGCAGCCACACGCCTCTCGTCCTACTGGCGAGAGGTGGGAGATGACTGGCAGCGGCGCTGGGCTGGGCCGTACAGTAGTAGGCCGGCCAGGTGGGCTTTGGTGCGCGCCAGGTGAGTTGGCCCAGGTTAGTCTCTCTCTTTTATTTATGTTTTTCTATTTTTCTATAAGTGAGACACCATCAAAAATCCTGAAAATAATCATAGGATCTGTTTAGATTAATTCCAACAGCCCACACTTATTTCCAGAATTATTTGAGCATTTAAAATATTTACTAGCATTTAAATGCCCAAATGCAAAGTACGTATGATTTAATTCAGTTACCAAATATATCATGGAAAAATGTGCAACACATCTGGTTATGGCTTCTAGCATTTCCAGAAATGATGAACATTTTTGAAAGCCATTTGGATTTACTGAAAATATTTTTAGGTTGAACCTATTTGAATTCCATTTGGTACTAGGGTTTGGACATCCCCATTTCAAGTTTCTTCAAAGTTTAAACATGATGCACACATGAAGTTAGCCTAGTGCAATGCCAGAAGCTAGGGATGTGACAAAGTGCCATGCAGAGATGGCCAATATTCCCCTGTAAGGACGCTTGACCCTAGAAAGTATAATGATGTTCCACGAAGTGGAGTATGGACTTCATAAGTATAAGTTTTATCTCGGTATGTGGGATATCCCACGAGGATGAAGAGATGAATTACTATTGGATATAAAGGAGGTATGATGTTGGAAATGTGGATCAATGGAAATTCCATGATGAGTCTGAGTAATCATGTCCTAGTTTGGTGCCAATAAAAGGAAGAAAGACATTACAATCGGATGGATTTTGAGTATGCCAGGAAGACGGAAGTTGAATGTTGGAATATTGATCAGTTGCCCAGAGGATGAGTTCAAGGACTACAAGTGATGAGATGGGCCATAACCCACAGGCCCCAGGACCTGCCAAGAAGCAAGCACGCTCTTGCTGAAGGAAAAACCCCGGAAGAAGTTATGACTTTATCAACCGACGATTTTATAGGAGCAACACTAAACCTGAGAGTTGTGAAGGAACGATAGATTTTTGTTTGGCTTGCAGAATCCATGGATTTATCCGAACTTGGTTCGGCGACAAGAGAAAAATTCTGCAATGCTTGTGAGGATGACCGAGTGTTAGCATGCGAGATTCGCTAAACCATATACAAGATAATGATTTGGGTGCGGGATGGATTGATCACCATACCGACTTACTCTTATTATTCGCCTTGCTATACGGGATGGTAAATCTGAGTGACTTACCTATAGTAGAGTGACGACGATCAAAACCTTGTTTAAACCTTAAAATGGTATAGGTATTTTTCCCCTTGTACAAGGCAGCTTTTGCCAACCGCAGGTTATACGGTGAGAATGAAGCCCAGACCCATTTCCTGCAGGAGAAACCATAAATTGTTGACCACCAGGAGATATCGATAGTTGTTTAGTATTGGCGCTAGACCCGTCAGCTAAGAAGGCCCAGTCATGGAATAACCTTACCAAGATGAAATGGACACAGAAGAATTGCGGTAAAGGTCATGCCACCACCAGAAGAACCCAGTGTCGGTGTCAAAACCGGCGGATCTCGGGTAGGGGGTCCCGAACTGTGTGTCTAGGCGGATGGTAACAAGAGACAAGGGACAGGATGTTTTTACCCAGGGTCGGGCCCTCTCGATGGAGGTAAAACCCTACTCCTGCTTGATGATATTGAAGGAAATATGCCCTAGAGGCAATAATAAAGTTATTATTTATTTCCTCATATCATGATAAATGTTTATTATTCATGCTAGAATTGTATTAACCGGAAACATGATACATGTGTGAATGCATAGACAAACACATAGTCACTAGTATGCCTCTACTTGACTAGCTCATTAATCAAAGATGGTTATGTTTCCTAACCATAGACATGTGTTGTCATTTGATTAATGAGATCACATCATTAGGAGAATGATGTGATTGACATGACCCATTCCGTTAGCCTAGCACTTGATCGTTTAGTATACTGCTATTGCTTTCTTCATGACTTATACAAAGTTCCTACAACTATGAGATTTTGCAACTCCCGTTTACCGGAAGAACACTTTGTGTGCTACCAAACGTCACAACGTAACTGGGTGATTATAAAGGTGCTCTACAGGTGTTTCCGAAGGTACATGTTGGGTTGGCATAATTCGAGATTAGGATTTGTCACTCTGATTGTCGGAGAGGTATCTCTGGGCCCTCTCGGTAATACTCATCACCTAAGCCTTACAAGCATGTAACTAATGAGTTAGTTATGAGATGACGTATTACGGAATGAGTAAAGAGACTTGCCGGTAACGAGATTGAACTAGGTATTGGATACCGACGATCAAATCTCGGGCAAGTAACATACCGATGACAAAGGGAACAAAGTATGTTGTTATGCGGTTTGACCAATAAAGATCTTCGTAGAATATGTAGGAACCAATATGGGCATCCAGGTCCCGCTATTGGTTATTGACCGAGAATGGTTTTAGGTCATGTCTACATAGTTCTCGAACCCGTAGGGTCCGCACGCTTAACGTTTCAATGACAGTTTTATTATGAGTTTATAAGTTTTGATGTACCGAATTTTGTTCGGAGTCCCGGATGTGATCACGGACATGACGAGGAGTCTCGGAATGGTCGAGACATAAAGATTGATATATTGGACGACTATATTCGGACACCGGAAAGGTTCCGGGAGTTTTCGGATAAAATTGGAGTGCCGGGGGGGGGGGGTTACCGGAACCCCCCGGGAGAGTTAATGGGCCACATGGGCCTAGGTGGGAAGAGAGAGGGGCGGCCAGGGTGGGCCGCGCGCCCCCTCTCCCTCTGGTCCGAATTGGACTAGGAGGGGGGGCGGCGCCCCCCTTTCCTTCCCCCCTCTCCCCCTTCCTTCCCCCTCCTAGTAGGAGTAGGAAAGGAGGAATCCTACTCCTACTAGGAGGAGGATTCCTCCTCCCTTGGCGCGCCCAAAGGGGCCGGCCGGCCTCCCCCCTCCCTCCTTTATATACGGGGGCAGGGGGCACCCCATAGACACACAAGTTGATCTACGGATCGTTCCTTAGCCGTGTGCGGTGCCCCCTTCCACCATATTCCACCTCGGTCATATCATCGCGGAGTTTAGGCGAAGCCCTACGCCGGTAGAACATCATCATTGTCACCACGCCATCGTGCTGACAGAACTCATCTCCGGAGCCTTTGCTGGATCGGAGGGCCGGAGATCGTCATCGAGCTGAACGTGTGCTGAACTCGGAGGCTCCGTACGTTCGGTGCTTGGATCGGTCGGATCGTGAAGACGTACGACTACATCAACCGCGTTGTGCTAACGCTTCCGCTTACAGTCTACAAGGGTACATGGACGAACACTCTCCCCTCTCGTTGCTATATCATCACCATGATCTTGCGTGTGCGTAGGAAATTTTTTGAAATTACTACGTTCCCCAACAGTGGTATCAGAGCCTAAGTTTTATGCGTTGATGTTATATGCACGAGTAGAACACAAGTGAGTTGTGGACGATATAAGTCATACTGCCTACCAGCATGTCATACTTTGGTTCAGCGGTATTGTGAGATGAAGCGGCCCGGACCGACATTACGCGTACGCTTACGCGAGACTGGTTTCACCGTTACGAGCACTCGTGCTTAAAGGTGGCTGGCGGGTGTCTGTCTCTCTCACTTTAGTTGAACTGAGTGTGGCTACGCCCGGTCCTTGCGATCATTGTGGTTTTGATGCGTAGGTGAGAACGGTTCTTGCTAAGCCCGTAGCAGCCACGTAAAATTTGCAACAACAAAGTAGAGGACGTCTAACTTGTTTTTGCAGGGCATGTTGTGATGTGATATGGTCAAGACGTGATGCTATATTTTATTGTATGAGATGATCATGTTTTGTAACCAAAGTTATCAGCAACTGGCAGGAGCCATATGGTTGTCGCTTTATTGTATGAAATGCAAACGCCCTGTAATTGCTTTACTTTATCACTAAGCGGTATCGATAGTCGTAGAAGCAATAGATGGCGTAACGACAACGATACTACGATGGAGATCAAGGTGTCGCGCCGGTGACGATGGTGATCATGACGGTGCTTCGAAGATGGAGATCACAAGCACAAGATGATGATGGCCATATCATATCACTTATATTGATTGCATGTGATGTTTATCCTTTATGCATCTTATCTTGCTTTGATTGACGGTAGCATTTTAAGATGATCTCTCACTAAAATTATCAAGAAGTGTTCTCCCTGAGTATGCACCGTTGCCAAAGTTCGTCGTGCCGAGACACCACGTGATGATCGGGTGTGATAAGCTCTACGTCCATCTACAACGGGTGCAAGCCAGTTTTGCACACGCAGAATACTCAGGTTAAACTTGACGAGCCTAGCATATGCAGATATGGCCTCGGAACACAGAGACCGAAAGGTCGAGCATGAATCATATAGTAGATATGATCAACATAGTGATGTTCACCATTGAAAACTACTCCATCTCACGTGATGATCGGTTATGGTTTAGTTGATATGGATCACGTGATCACTTAGATGACTAGAGATATGTCTGTCTAAGTGGGAGTTCTTAAGTAATATGATTAATTGAACTTAACTTTATCATGAACTTAGTACCTGATAGTATCTTGCTTGTCTATGTTTGTTTGTAGATAGATGGCTCGTGCTGTTGTTCCGTTGAATTTTAATGCATTCCTTGAGAAAGCAAAGTTGAAAGATGATGGTAGCAATTACACGGACTGGGTCCGTAACCTGAGGATTATCCTCATTGCTGCACAGAAGAGTTACATCCTGGAAGCACCGCTGGGTGCCAGGCCTGCTGCTGATGCAACTGATGACGTTAAGAACGTCTGGCAGAGCAAAGCTTATGACTACTCTATAGTTCAGTGTGCCATGCTTTACAGCTTGGAACCGGGTCTTCAACGACGTTTTGAACGTCATGGAGCATATGAGATGTTCCAGGAGTTGAAGTTAATATTTCAAGCAAATGCCCGGATTGAGAGATATGAAGTCTCCAATAAGTTCTACAGCTGCAAGATAGAGGAGAATAGTTCTGTCAGTGAACACATACTCAGAATGTCTAGGTATAACAATCACTTGATTCAACTGGGAGTTAATCTTCCTGATGATAGTGTCATTGACAGAATTCTCCAATCACTGCCACCAAGCTACAAGAGCTTCGTGATGAACTATAATATGCAAGGGATGAACAAGACTATTCCCGAGCTCTTCCGATGCTGAAAGCCGTGGAGGTAGAAATCAAGAAGGAGCATCAAGTGTTGATGGTCAACAAGACCACTAGTTTCAAGAAAAAAGGCAAAGGGAAGAAGAAGGGGAACTTCAAGAAGAACGGCAAGCAAGTTGCTGCTCAAGAGAAGAAACCCAAGTCTGGACCTAAGCCTGAAACTGAGTGCTTCTACTGCAAGCAGACTGGACACTGGAAGCGGAACTGCCCCAAGTATTTGGCGGATAAGAAGGATGGCAAAGTGAGCAAAGGTATATGTGATATACATGTTATTGATGTGTACCTAACTAGAGCTCGTAGTAGCACCTGTGTATTTGATACTGGTTCTGTTGCTAATATTTGCAACTCGAAACAGGGACTACGGAATAAGCGAGCACTGGCAAAGGACGAGGTGACGATGCGCGTGGGAAACGGTTCCAAAGTCGATGTGATCGCGGTCGGCACGCTACCTCTACATCTACCTTCGGGATTAGTTTTAGACCTGAATAATTGTTATTTGGTGCCAGCGTTGAGCATGAACATTATATCTGGATCTTGTTTGATGCGAGACAATTATTCATTTAAATCAGAGAATAATGGTTGTTCTATTTATATGAGTAATATCTTTTATGGTCATGCACCCTTGAAGAGTGGTCTATTTTTATTGAATCTCGATAGTAGTGATACACATATTCATAATGTTGAAGCCAAAAGATGCAGAGTTGATAATGATAGTGCAACTTATTTTTGGCACTGCCGTTTAGGTCATATCGGTGTAAAACGCATGAAGAAACTCCATACTGATGGACTTCTGGAATCACTTGATTATGAATCACTTGGTACTTGCGAACCGTGCCTCATGGGCAAGATGACTAAAACACCGTTCTCCGGAACTATGGAGAGAGCAACAGATTTGTTGGAAATCATACATACAGATGTATGTGGACCGATGAATGTTGAGGCTCGTGGCGGATATCGTTATTTTCTCACCTTCACAGATGATTTGAGTAGATATGGGTATATCTACTTAATGAAGCACAAGTCTGAAACATTTGAAAAGTTCAAAGAATTTCAGAGTGAAGTGGAAAATCATCGTAACAAGAAAATAAAGTTTCTACGATCTGATCGTGGAGGAGAATATTTGAGTTACGAGTTTGGTTTACATTTGAAACAATGCGGAATAGTTTCGCAACTCACACCACCCGGAACACCACAACGAAATGGTGTGTCCGAACGTCGCAATCGTACTTTACTTGATATGGTGCGATCTATGATGTCTCTTAGCGATTTACCGCTATCGTTTTGGGGTTATGCTTTAGAGACGGCCGCATTCACGTTAAATAGGGCACCATCTAAATCCGTTGAGATGACGCCTTATGAACTGTGGTTTGGCAAGAAACCAAAGTTGTCGTTTCTTAAAGTTTGGGGCTGCGATGCTTATGTGAATAAACTTCAACCAGATAAGCTCGAACCCAAATCGGAGAAATGTGTCTTCATAGGATACCCAAAAGAGACTGTTGGGTACACCTTCTATCACAGATCCGAAGGCAAGACATTCGTTGCTAAGAATGGATCCTTTCTAGAGAAGGAGTTTCTCTCAAAAGAAGTGAGTGGGAGGAAAGTAGAACTTGATGAGATAACTGTATCTACTCCCTTATTGGAAGGTAGTTCATCACGAGAACCGGTTCCTGTGACGACTACACCAATTAGTGAGGAAGCTAATGATATTGATCATGAAACTTTAGATCAAGTTTCTGCTGAACCTCGTAGGTCTACCAGAGTAAGATCCGCACCAGAGTGGTACGGTAATCCTATTCTGGAAGTCATGTTACTTGACCATGATGAACCTACGAACTATGAGGAAGCGATGATGAGCCCAGATTCCACAAAATGGCTAGAGGCCATGAAATCTGAGATGGGATCCATGTATGAAAACAAAGTATGGACTTTGGTTGACTTGCCCGATGATCGGCAAGCCATTGAGAATAAATGGATCTTTAAGAAGAAGACTGACGCTGATGGTAATGTTACTGTCTATAAAGCTCGACTTGTTGCGAAAGGTTTTCGACGAGTTCAAGGGGTTGACTACGATGAGACTTTCTCACCCGTAGCGATGCTTAAGTCTGTCCGAATCATGTTGGCTATTGCTGCATTTCATGATTATGAAATTTGGCAAATGGATGTCAAGACTGCATTCTTGAATGGATTTCTAGAAGAAGAGTTGTATATGATGTAGCCGGAAGGTTTTGTTGATCCAAAAGGTGCTGACAAAGTGTGCAAGCTCCAGCGTTCCATTTATGGACTGGTGCAAGCATCTCGGAGTTGGAATAAACGCTTTGATAGTGTAATCAAAGCATATGGTTTTATACAGACTTTTGGAGAAGCCTGTATTTACAAGAAAGTGAGTGGGAGCTCTGTAGCATTTCTAGTTTTATATGTTGATGACATATTATTAATTGGAAATGATATAGAATTTCTGGATAGCATAAAGGGATACTTGAATAAATGTTTTTCAATGAAAGACCTCGGTGAAGCTGCTTACATATTGGGCATCAAGATCTATAGAGATAGATCAAGACGCTTAATAGGACTTTCACAAAGCACATACCTTGAATTTTTTTTGAAAAAGTTCAAAATGGATCAGGCAAAGAAAGGATTCTTGCCTGCGCTACAAGGTGTGAAGTTGAGTCAAACTCAATGCCCGACCACGGCAGAAGATAGAGAGAAAATGAAAAATGTTCCCTATGCTTCAGCCATAGGCTCTATCATGTATGCAATGCTGTGTACCAGACCTAACGTATGCTTAGCAATAAGTTTGGCAGGAAGGTACCAAAGTAATCCAGGAGTGGATCACTGGACAGTGGTCAAGAACATCCTGAAATACCTGAAAAGGACTAAGGATATGTTTCTCGTATATGGAGGTGACAAAGAGCTAGTCATAAATGGTTACGTCGATGCAAGCTTTGACACTGATCCAGACGATTCTAAATCGCAAACCGGATACGTGTTTTTATTAAACGGTGGAGCTGTAAGTTGGTGCAGTTCTAAACAAAGCGTCGTGGCGGGATCTACATGTGAAGCGGAGTACATAGCTGCTTCTGAAGCAGCAAATGAAGGAGTTCATTTCCGATCTAGGTGTCATACCTAGTGCATCGGGACCAATGAAGATCTTCTGTGACAATACTGGTGCAATTGCCTTGGCAAAGGAATCCAGATTTCACAAGAGGACCAAGCACATCAAGAGACGCTTCAATTCCATTCGGGACCAAGTCCAAGTGGGAGACATAGAGATTTGCAAGATACATACGGATCTGAATGTTGCAGACCCGTTGACTAAGCCTCTGTCACTAGCAAAACATGATCAGCACCAAGACTCCATGGGTGTTAGAATCATTACTATGTAATCTAGATTATTGACTCTAGTGCAAGTGGGAGACTGAAGGAAATATGCCCTAGAGACAATAATAAAGTTATTATTTATTTCCTCATATCATGATAAATGTTTATTATTCATGCTAGAATTGTATTAATCGGAAACATGATACATGTGTGAATGCATAGACAAACACATAGTCACTAGTATGCCTCTACTTGACTAGCTCATTAATCAAAGATGGTTATGTTTCCTAACCATAGACATGTGTTGTCATTTGATTAATGAGATCACATCATTAGGAGAATGATGTGATTGACATGACCCGTTCCGTTAGCCTAGCACTTGATCGTTTAGTATACTGCTATTGCTTTCTTCATGACTTATACAAAGTTCCTACAACTATGAGATTGTGCAACTCCCGTTTACCGGAAGAACACTTTGTGTGCTACCAAACGTCACAACGTAACTGGGTGATTATAAAGGTGCTCTACAGGTGTTTCCGAAGGTACATGTTGGGTTGGCATAATTCGAGATTAGGATTTGTCACTCCGATTGTCGGAGAGGTATCTCTGGGCCCTCTCGGTAATACTCATCACCTAAGCCTTGCAAGCATGTAACTAATGAGTTAGTTATGAGATGACGTATTATGGAACGAGTAAAGAGACTTGCCGGTAACGAGATTGAACTAGGTATTGGATACCGACGAATCTCGGGCAAGTAACATACCGATGACAAAGGGAAAAAAGTATGTTGTTATGCGGTTTGATCGATAAAGATCTTTGTAGAATATGTACGAACCAATATGGGCATCCAGGTCCCGCTATTGGTTATTGACCGAGAATGGTTTTAGGTCATGTCTACATAGTTCTCGAACCCGTAGGGTCCGCACGCTTAATGTTTCAATGACAGTTTTATTATGAGTTTATAAGTTTTGATGTACCGAAGTTTGTTCGGAGTCCCGGATGTGATCACGGACATGACGTGGAGTCTCGGAATGGTCGAGACATAAAGATTGTTATATTGGACGACTATATTCGGACACCGTAAAGGTTCCGGGAGTTTTCAGAGAAAACCGGAGTGCCGGGGGGGTTACCGGAACCCCCCGGGAGAGTTAATGGGCCACATGGGCCTAGGTGGGAAGAGAGAGGGGCGGCCAGGGTGGGCCACGCGCCCCCTCTCCCTCTGGTCCGAATTGGACTAGGAGGGGGGGCGGCGCCCCCCTTTCCTTCCCCCCTCTCCCCCTTCCTTCCCACTCCTAGTAGGAGTAGGAAAGGAGGAATCCTAATCCTACTAGGAGGAGGATTCCTCCTCCCTTGGCGCGCCCAAAGGGGCCGGCCGGCCTTCCCCCCTCCCTCCTTTATATACGGGGGCGGGGGGCACCCCATAGACACACAAGTTGATCTACGGATCGTTCCTTAGCCGTGTGCGGTGCCCCCTTCCACCATATTCCACCTCGGTCATATCGTCGCGGAGTTTAGGCGAAGCCCTGCGCCGGTAGAACATCATCATCGTCACCACGCCGTCGTGCTGACGGAACTCATCTCCGGAGCCTTTGCTGGATCGGAGGGCCGGAGATCGTCATCGAGCTGAACGTGTGCTGAACTCGGAGGCTCCGTACGTTCGGTGCTTGGATCGGTCGGATCGTGAAGACGTACGACTACATCAACCACGTTGTGCTAACGCTTCCGCTTACGGTCTACGAGGGTACGTGGACGAACACTCTCCCCTCTTGTTGCTATATCATCACCATGATCTTGCTTGTGCGTAGGAAAATTTTTGAAATTACTACGTTCCCCAACAGATATTGATGATATGGGTAGTACAAGAGTGGATCTACCACGAGATCAAGGAGGCTAAACCCTAGAAGCTAGCCTATGGTATGATTGTTGTAATGGTTGTGTTCGTCCGACGGACTAAAACCCTCCGGTTTATATAGACACCGGGGAGGGCTAGGGTTACACAGAGTCGGTTACAATGGTAGGAGATCTACATATCCGTATCGCCAAGCTTACCTTCCACGCCAAGGAAAGTCCCATCCGGACACGGGACGAAGTCTTCAATCTTGTATCTTCATAGTCTTGGAGTCCGGCCGACGATGATAGTCCGGCTGTCCGGACACCCCCTAGTCCAGGACTCCCTCAGTAGCCCCTGAACCAGGCTTCAATGACGATGAGTCCGGCGCGCATATTGTTCGGCATTGCAAGGTGGGTTCCTCCTCCGAATAATTCATAGAAGATTGTGAACACCAGGATAGTGTCTGGCTCTGCAAAATAAATTCCACATACCACCGTAGAGAAAATATTATGTACACAAGCTCAATCTGTTGACGTATTATGTAGCATGACGTCACGCCACTACCAAGCCTTTACTTGAATCGTTTTTTATTATACCACCTCAGCGCGTTTAGCGAAGCGGTTTCCTTGGCACGTCTTGTCGAAGCAGAGATCGTGTTCCCCTTATTCCGGGATTCTCATCAATACGGACGTGGGTAACCCAACCGTGCCATTGATGGTGGCGCTTGGGAGATAAGCGAGTTTTACCAGGCTGGTGGGGACGCATAGTTTTCGTCCGCCCATATATAATGGGATAAGGATCTACCCTTTTTACCTACGCCTTCTTCCTCCTTTGCTTATCCATCTCCGCGCAATCTCGACCTCCAGCGCCCAAGTCCGTGCATCTCATCTCGACCTTCTCCGACCATGTCCGGAGCGGGAGGCAAATGGCTGGCCTCCTCCGTGACGGAGGAGCACATCGCAAAACTGCGCAGCGCCGGATACCTTTCCGGCGACATCGCGCACCGGCTGCCCGACAAGGGGCAGCTCATCCCCACCCCCTTTGTGCTCTCGGCGCGGCGAGGTCAACATGGTCAACAAACAACAGCCATCGGAAGAGGCTGATAGTAGGGGCCTACACAGGGAAATGCATCCTTATTGCGTGCAAAATAATGATTCCTCCACCTGATAACTGGGACCCACCAGAAGGGCCTCTGTATTTCGCGAAAAAACGTTCCCCCCGCTGTCAGCTCGGATCTACCGAAAATGCCTCCTTATTACGCACAAAAAAATGAATACTCCCCCTGCTAGCTGGGACTCACCTTGGTGGGGGGCTGACTTGTGGGCCTACTAAGTTTACGGGGACGGAGGGCTTTGTCAACTTAGTCAATATGAATGATTCTAGCTCGAGCGACCGAACGATGTCCATCCGACGGCCATACTGTTTCTTCAACCTCTGGTATTCGTGCTCCAGCTGCCAAAAGCAGCGCCGGTCGTGCCGCATGCTCCTGCCTCCCGTGGCCGGCTGTGATGCCGTGGAGACCTCACTGCCCCTACTATTCCCACCGCTGGCCAGGCCAACCCTCTACTCACACACACCCCCTGTTATTCTGCAGCGACGGCATCCTCACACCGCAGCCGAACCAGTGAACCCTCGTACTCCTCTTCGCGTGGGCATCCACTGCTGCGTCTTCCCCGGCTCCGCGTCGTCACCTTCCTAAGCCTCGCCATCGTCCACCGTCTTGGTGCTCTCGGCGCAGCTTGGTCAATATGGTCAACGACCGACTTCCATCGGAAGAGTACTGTGCGTGGAGAGGCTGACAGCTGGGTCCACGGCGGCCGCAAGGAAGTGCCTCCTTATTATGCACAAAATAATTATTCCTCCACCTGACAATGGGGACCCACCGGACGGGCCACCGTATTTCACGAAAAAAACGTTCCCCCCCCCCTGACTGCTGGGACCCACCAGCTACACCTTCGCACGCAAGGAAGTGCGTCTGGGCAAAAAAAGCGATTCGCCCCCTGACTGTTGGGACCCACCAGCTACATCTTCGCACGCAAGGAAGTGCGTTCGGGCAAAAAAACGATTCGCCCCCCTGACTGCTGGGACCCACCAGCTACATCTTCGCATGCAAGGAAGTGCCTGACAGTCGGGACCCACCTGGTTGAAGCGTACGTAGCGTTCAAATTCTGGTCGCGAATGTGTACGTACATATATACTGGTCGATGTAGAGGCATGCACGTGTCGTAGTAGAGGCGCGCACGTAGCATGTACACGTACGTACAGTGGCCAGTGTGCAAGAAAGAAAATACGGCCACGTATGTGTACATACGGGCGGGGTCCCGAACGCCTACTCGCGCATATGTACGGCCAGGGCTTGTGTACATGGCTGGGTCGGAACAGAGAAACAGCGTCGTCGTAGTGTTCATGGGGAGCCAACCGGCGGGGTCGGAACGGAATGTGTCGCCGTGTTCATCGGGAGGGCTTGGATGGAATAGGCGATGGAAACGAGGCCTAGCGTACCGCAGAACGGAGGAAACGGCCTTGTGTTCAACCGGCCAGGTTCAAAACGGGATCCTGTTCATCGGGAGGGGTGTGGCGTACCACAAAACGGAGGAAGCGGACCTCCTACGGTCGAAACGGGGGTCCTGTTGATCGGGAGGGTTGTGGCGTATCGCAAAACAGACGAAACGGACTTGTGTTGGAGCGCTACGGTCGAAACAGGGGTCATGTTCATCGGGAGGGGTGTGGCGTATGGCAAAACGGATGAAACAGACTTGTGTTGGAGCGCTACAATCGAAACGGGGGTCCTGTTCATCGGAGGGGTGTGGCGTACCGCAAAACGAGACTCCACGGGATACTGTTCATCTCCACCGTCGACCTCCTCCAGCCTCCACGGGCTACCGTCGACCTCCTCGAGCCTCCACGGACTCCTGTTCATCCAGCCTCCACCGCGCGCTACTCAACCGGCTACTGTTCAACCACCCCTCCACGGGCACCCCTCCACCGTCTACTGTTCATCCAGCCCTCCACGGGGACGTCCTATTCATCCAGCCCTCCACACCACGGGGTCCTGTTCATCCAGAGGCAATGCCACCGCTCACTGTTCATCCAACCCCCCCCCCCTGCAACACTCACTGTTCATCCAAAGAGGCAGCATCGATCGGCTTTAGTTAGCAGCACTAGCAAAGGAATCGCTCGATCGGGTTCAGTTAACAGCCATCGATCGATCGCTCGGGTTCAATTAGAGCCCAAGGCCTCGCTCGGCTTCAGTTAGAGCCAACGCCTCGCACACACGCGCGTACGTGTACGAGAGAAACGCGCATCGCTTGGCCCCCGACCACCCACCGTAACCGGGAACTCCCCAAAATTTTCCTCGCCCTCGCTTCTACCATGGTTTTTTCTGTCATGGACGGCCCAAAGAATGTCATGGAGCTGCGTCTCCGGCCCGCCCTGGATGAAAAGCCCATTTTCTATCATGATTTTTTGTCATAGAAGTAGGAGCCCACCACATTTATGATGATACCGGGTTTTGTCACAATTATCGTCATAGAAGTGTCATATGTATGACAGAAAAAAGTTTCGTTCGGCCCAAAATGTCACGAATGTGTCTTTTTTTGTAGTGAAACAAAGATAACCCCAGGGGGTCTAGAAGAGTTATACCATTCGAAGCCGAAAATGAGCCGGACAAGGTCTGATCTTTGTTACCGAGTATCTTTTCATTCCGATTTGCAAGTATCCTTGAATCTGATTGATGCTTGTTTAACTTCTTGCCTTGCAGATTTATACTGAGATGTACTCGATGCCAAATGGGGAGCAAGTCCAGGAGGGAATGGAGAGCGCAGATGAGAGTGCCGACTGGCAATCCCCCGACAATGATGAGGAGGACAGTGATGACTCGGATGATAGTGAAGAAGTCAACTCACCACCTCACACAGAACGCCGATCCAAACATTTCAAGACCATGCAGGTGGGCATAACAAGGCAGCTCCTCCAAGCACACAAGTGCAAAAACGCACTTGGACTTCTTCTTCGGAACCGTCTGAAAAGGTCGCCAAGCAGCCCAAGGTCGCCACCTCAAAGCCTCCGAAGGCCTTGCCCAAGATCAAGATGGACGTTCCCGTCGCTTCTGCGTAAGTGTTTTGTTTTTCTCTATGTTACCGTTGACTCATTCTCCTGCTTGACCGAGTGGGTTATGAATCTTTCAGTGCTGCGACTTCTAGGACCTCCATGGACATTGACAAGGATCAAGACGATGAGGAAACTTAAGACGCGGCCACTTCCAAAGCGGGTATAATTCAACAATCTTGTGCTTATTTTGTCGGTTGAACTGTCGGAACTCTTATGGTCGAGTCTTGTGCAGCACCACAAGATGTCATTGAACATCCAGACGATGACGAAGAAGTGCCCCAGAAGACCACAGGAAGAAAGGGCAAGACTTCGAGCAGGAGATCGCCTGCCAGCAAGAAACCTCAGTCGACATTAGCGTCGGAAACAGTGATCCAGCAATCCGAAGATCCAATTCGGGCTTCTGTTTCTTTTGTCAATCCTGTGTCGACTGACCGTCCTTTCGCGTCGATCGCTCAAGTCCTTGCTCCATCCGTGCAACTCCATTCCTCAGATCCTCTGACTACTCCGATTGTTCCACCAACTCTGCTCTTTGTCGCCCATCATGTCCCAGAGGACCAGGTGGGCGCTACTAAGGAAGCTATACTCCAAGCAGGCTTTATGATGGAGCATATGAAGGTGGTGCACGATGCTAGCAAGGCTGCCTACAATGCCAGCTCTGCTCTGCTGATCAATGTCAAGGTCAGTTGATTTCCGACTGATCTTTCAGCTTGATCTTTGCTCTGTTACGATATGGTATTTGGAAACTGCTGCTTTATTATCCATAAGATGTCCGTGGATGAGCGTTTTGAAAACTTTTATGTGCATCTATCATGAGTCTGCACTTTATATCCGTTCACCCACTGGGTGCTTTAACTTTTGCTGAATAGTTCTTCTACTTGAGCCGACCATGTCGTGTTGAGTGTATCTTTGAATCAGTGGGGGCATGCAGAGTGCACCCACTTGGTGTAGTCCCCGAGACCACCATCGAATGTTTGATTCAGTGGGGGTCTTTATCAAATGTCTCTTTACAGTTCTTCCACTCGGTCAGGATAGATCCTGCCGAGTGGGATCCATACCAGTGGGGGCACGCCGAGTGCACCCACTGGGTGTAGTCCCCGAGACCGCGGTCGATTGCAAGCAGTCGGCAGGGGTCTGAGAATTAATGTTACCGTTTTTTATTACTCATGCTGGGCAGACCATGTCAAGTGTGAAATTGGTTCAGTGGGGGCACGCCAAGTGCACCCACTGGGTGTAGTCCCTGAGACTACTGTTGAATGTTTTGATTCAGCAGTAGTCTTATAACACTTTTTGCTGCGATTGACCTTTGTTTCTGTCGACTAACGTGTCTTATTTGTTGACTACAGTAATCTTGTGAGCTCGGGGCCCAGTTTGGTGAATTGGAGAAGAAGCAGATCGGTCTCAACCTTGATCTGGAGCTGGCCAAGAATAATCTTGAGAAGGCCAAGGATGAAGCAGCTGCTATGCGAGGTAATAACTCGTCGACTGTGAAAGTGCTAGTATTCGACTAGAGGGGCGGGTGAATAGGCAATTTTTATGGAAGTCTTCAAAACATGGGTGTTTTGAAGACAAGCGATAGAAATGAACCTATTGATACACAGCGGAAGGTAGACTACACTAGATAAGCCATAGTCAAGTAAGCAATGAAGTGAAAGCACGAAGACTATAAGAAGCTAGGTAGATTGGATCAGGATGGAAGATAGTATGAAGCCAAACAGACAACGGTCTTCACACGATGAAGTTAAACAGATAAGGCAAGTAGGCAAAGACTTCACGAAGACAAACTGTAAGTAAGGCAAGAGAGGTAGGATGTAACCAGTTGCTCGAAGAGGACATGGGGTTTGCTGGACCAGTTCCAGTTGTTGTGACAACTGTACGTCTGGTTAGGGAGGCTGAGATTCAACTCAAAAGACCGCGTCTTCACCTTATTCCCCTTGAGCTATGAACACTTAGTCCTCACCCAATCACTCTGGTAAGTCTTCAAGGGAGACTTCCAAACCTTCACAGACTTTGTTCACCGGCAATCCACAATGACTTTTGGATGCTCAGAATGCGACGCCTAACCGGCTGGAGGATTCACAGTCCTCAAGTGTAATAAGTCTTCAGATCACGCGGACAGAGAGACTTCAGTGATGCCTAACACTCTTTGGCTCTAGGTGTTTTGGGCTTTGTCCTCGCAAGGATTCTCTCTCAAAGGGTTTGGAGGTGGGTTGCTCTCAAACGACAAAAGCCGTGTACTAACTCTGAGCAGACACCAATTTATGGTGTAGGGGTGGGCTATTTATAGCCAGGAGGCAACCCGACCTGATTAGTCCAAAATGACCCTGGGTCACTAAGGAACTGACATGTGTCTAACGGTCAGATTTCGAACACACACGACAGCTTGACTTGGGCTACAAGTAAAGCTGACTCATCCAACCTGGATATGGTTTGCTCTCATTGTCTTCGCTAAAAGACATAGGATTTGGTTGATCATCACATCAGTCACTCTAACTTTGTTCACTTGGACTCCACTTAACAGTACGGTGGTTCCTATGACTCAACAAAGAAGAAAAGGAAACAGCGAAACAACTATGTCTTCGCGCTCCATAGTCTTCACCCGATGTCTTCTCCTGTCATAGTCTTCGCGCTCCATAGTCTTCACACATTTTTAGGGGTCATCTCTAGTAGGTAAACCAAATCAATATGGGACTACAACCTGTGTTATCCTGCAATTCTTACAAACACATTAGTCCCTCAACCAAGTTTGTCATCAATACTCCAAAACCAACTAGGGGTGGCACTAGATGCACTTACAATCTCCCCCTTTTTTGTGATTGATGACAAACTGGTTGGAGTTTTCAATGGGGATAAAAGTATGTGAAAGTTTAGTGTTGTGAGTATTGTCCACATAGATAAGACGAGGCTCCCCCTGAAGATGTGCACATAAATGATTTGCATTTGAATGCAAATGCACATGGCAGGTTTTGCCTTGTGGAGGCCAACATCAAAGTGTGAAGACAATGCATTATGCATATAAGAAGTAACGAAGATAATGATATGCATAATGACAAATGGACGTCTGCAGTATGACTTCATGCGGGATTTATCATCGCATCACAGAACAGCAAATAAAGTAGCAGACGACCATCAAGTTTAAAAACTCAGAGAACCAAATGTATCAAAAGACGAGAGTTGTAAGACTTGGCAAAAGTAATGCAACCACCCATAAGGACCGTCTTGAAGACTATCAACTCATATGCTTGCCCCCTTTTGTCAGTAATGACCAAAAAGGTTTGAAGACATAGAGCATCTATTCGTTCCCAGAAGGAGCAGGGTCGACGTTGGTGTTTGGTGGAGTAGAGGGGCCTGGTGCAGCGTCGATACGCGCTGAAGTGGTTGTTGGTGATGTAGCATCATCTTCATCATTGATGACTCTAGCATTTACAGTTGCTGACAAAGAGGAGTACTCAGAGTCTTCGAGTGAAGGATTCTGACGCAACACAGTGTTCTTGGGAGGAGTGGAATCAAATTTGAATCTCTCTGTGAAGCCATCTTGTTGAAGATCATCTTCAAAACTGAGTAGTGTCAGACTCTTCCATGACCGCCGGCAGGTTTCATGAGTGACAAATGCATTCTTGGTGGCTAGATTGCAAATGCGATTAACATCCATCAAGAGACTCTGAATCTAACGCTTTAGCCAGTAATGATGGTTATCGTGTTTCTGATGCAAGGCCACGAGAAGCTCTCGGTCATTGAGTACACAAGATCTCTTCCGAGGCCTTTGAGCAATAGTGCTTTCAGTGGCTTCAGTATGGGCACGATGAGGTGCACGTGTATTACCAGCCAAAGAATAAACACGAGTGGCAGCATGAACTCCTTCAACATGTTGAGAGAAACTTTGACGATTGACATTGTGAAGATAAATTGCCTCCTTGGCAAGCTTTGGGTATATGGCTTCGACAGACATATCAACCTCTGGCAGGAATATGAGATGGTTGCGTGCAGAGGGCTGATAGTTGACAGCAGAGTGAAGCTTGATAAGGCACATTACCCATGGAGCATAAAATTTCAGACCAAATATATCTGAGCCAGATGCAGCAAGTTGGCGAATGAAGAAATCCTGAGCATTGAAGCTGATGCCATTGAGAATATAGAAGACCAATGTCTTCATTGAGCGTTCAAGCTTTGCTGAAGAAGAATGTCCTTTGATGGGCCATAGAGTTCGCCTGATAATGTGATAGATGGTGCGGGGCAGATACTCTAGGTCTTCAACGAAGAATTCCTTAGGATATTCAGCATCTTGTGGCAGAGGCTTCATCATACTTAGCATTTGGCTCATGTTGGGCTCAGGCTTCTGGAATATGCTTTCTAAGGCATTGCGGTGAAGCTGACAACCAAGTTCATAAAGTTCACCTGGAGTGGGCAGGCCAGCAAGCTCAATGGTATCAAGAGCTTTGGCTTCATGATGGACATTGCCTGTCATCCACTCAAGGACCCAAGTTTTGATATCCCTGTTGTAGCCGCGAATGTGAAGTGTAGCATAGAATTGTAGCAGAAGCTCTTCATTCCAATTTTCCTTGTCAGTCACGAACTGCAGAAGGCCATCATCTCTAAAGTAGTCTAGGGCTTCTTCCAAGCAGGGCAGCCCAGCAATGGCTTCGCAGTCTAGACGCATATGAGGAAAAATGCGCCCTTGATTGTATAAGACACAAGAATAATAACTGCACTGCTGATAGCTCCAGAACTGATCAGATGAAATTCTTGGCCTTGAATATGGGTTCTTGGCACTATCAAAGAAGGTGTTGTGTTCAATGAAGCCATTTGCATTGAACGATCCTGGCGCAGAGCAGTACCTGGAAACCTTGGCAGCCTTGGTTTTGGCTTCTGGACCTGGGGCCTGCGCTCCACATGATAATCAAATTGAGGTCCGAGAGCAGGCGGAGGAACCAGAATAGGCCATCCAACAGTGACAAGCTCGCCTTGATAAAATGCTTGCTCAATGGTGTGAGGCCTTGGAGGCGGTACATGAGCAGTGGCATTGACAAGGGCTTCAGACTGCACATTGGTGGTAGGTGCATCATTGGATTCAAACACTATGTTCACTGTAGGAGCCACATTAGCTTTAGCCATGACAACGTCATTGGCTTCAGTAGTGTTGTTGGTGGCTGCCTCAGTATTTTCAACCTCCACTTGACTAGCTGGAGGGTCGGGCACAGACACGTTCTCCTCGAGAACATTTTCTTGATTGGTGGGGGTGTGACAACACGCTCTTCTTCTTCACGGGGTTCTCGATTTTCATCGGCTGATGTAGCCGGTATGTCTTCAGCAGCCTTGGCTTCAGACTCAGAGAAGTTCACAGTAGAAGTGGCTTCAGGAAACACTTGATGTGCTACTGAGTTGGGTTGCACTTTGCCTGCTGGGACGCTCAACATAGCAACTTGTGGCCTTGATCCTTTGCGAAGCCTACGGAATGCAGGTGTCGCTCTTGGAGTGGGAGTTGGATGGACCACATAGTCATCATCATCAAGCACCGGAGTGGTGACTTGGGGTGGGGGAGTACTTGGAGAGCTTTGACTTGGAGTTTCTGGTTGAGGGCGATCAGCCCATGATGCATCCTGAGCGATTGGCATCAAGGGACAACCAATGCTGATGATTTCGCTGTTCGTGAGAACAGGCGATGATACCTTTTGGTGCTCAATATGACGAAGAACTACATCATCTTGTACATTGTCTTGGGGACCAATGTCTTCAGCTGCGGTGGGGTCAACAGCTGGATCTTCTTCAGCTTTAGGAGCCTCTATGAAAGCAGGCTCATGAAGTACTAGCTGACGCTCTTGGTGGGGGGATGTTGGACGAGCAACTGAGAGGGGCTCGACGAGAAGGGGCTCTGAAGGAGCAGCCCGATTCTTCTTCAAAGACTTTGTCTTCCACTTCTTGGACAGTGGAGCATCATCAGAAGCATTCTTGTTCTTGCGTTTTTTGGCTTCGGACTAGGCTGCCCTTGTCTTCTTCAGTTCTTAAGCCACTGTGGGGATCTTAGGCGCTTCAGCTTGGGTCACAGCGGGCTTCTTCTTTTTGGCAGCCATCTTGGGTTCGATGCCTGGAGACCCAAGAGCCTTGCACTTTTCAGCTTCATTGTGAGCCTGAACACACTTTGCAGTGAGGTGTTTCATCCACTCTGTTGAACCTTTTGCTTCTTCACGTTTCTTGTGAAACGCTTTCTTGAGATCATGCAGCAGCTTCTTGAAGTTCTGAACATCAGTGACATTAAGCTTGGCCATGTGCTTCTTGAACTGAGCCTTTTCATAGTCAATCTTGTTCTTGAACTCGACTATCTTCTGAGCCAGAGCAAGCTCATTTGCAATGGCACTGTGGAAAGCAACACTGATGCCAATGGGAAGTTGAAGATCATCAATGCTGAGATCCGGATTGACAAACCACTCATTAATGAAGTTGCTGAGGATGTCCACATCAAAGAGGGGCAAATCGTTGAAGATTTCCGCCTCTTGTTTGCTCTTTATCAGCAGCTCAAGAGCATCCTCACCAAGATCATCGTCACTTGACAGATCAATGGCTTCATTCTCGTTCCTCAGAACGGCAGCTGGGGTCAGTGCTCTACTAGAACTCAGGATGGGCTTCTTCTGAATAGACTTCTCAGTCTTCTTGGAGATGCGAGAAAGATCTTCAGATTGCATACTGGATGCAGGAGGGGCAGTTGCCAATAGCTTCACACGTGAAGCTTTTGGTACAGCAGAGGGTTTTGAAGCCTTTGTTTTCTTCTGCTTCTGCGGCTGAGGAGGAGCTGGTGCTTCATCAGAATCTGCGTCATCAGCTGAGTGGTCCACAGCAGCCCCTTGAACTGCAATGTGAGTGATGAGGCCTTCGAGGTTGTAGAAGGGGCCGATTCTGTTTTCATTGGCTTCACGGGTGCCATCATCCCGAGGAGCAGATGGACTGGGGTTGAAGTCAAGTCCAAATGCCTTATTGTTCTTCACAATAGAATCTTTAGCAAACTTGAAGTTGCGGTTGAAAAAATTGTCTTCATGACACCATAGCAGAGAAGATGGGTCAGCATTCTCTGGTTGTGGTCCGCGAACCATGCATGAGTAGAAGCCTTGATCAATAGCTTCAGACATGGACTGGGGTTGAAGATTTTTGTATAATATATCTCCCCAGGGCTGCTTGATGGCATTCTTCTCAGCATACTCATCAGTGACAAATCTATACTTAAACCATTCTTCAGCCCAATATCTTCGAATCCATTGGATTCAAGTTTTGCGTTCACCATAAGTCTCTTCAGGGTCTGTCTTGTACATTTCATGCAGATCTGGTGGCAAATCTTTGGATGTATTCCCTCGGTGTTGTCTGTCGCCCTTTCTAGCTGGCTTCTTTGTTGCCATGAAGATTAACATGAATGGCTTCAAAACTTGTAAAGGCTTCCGACGGCTGGTCAGACAGGAACTGGCTTCAGGAGAATTGATGTGACTCTGTAAGAATTCTGCAAATGAATGCAGACTATGAGAACCAAGGGATTCTCCCACAGACATGTACCTGTGACAGCATTACAGGTGCGAGGGAAGGGGAAGAGGTCATATGCATTCTCAGAAGATTTTGAAGATAAATCAGTTTGAAGACATTGACCTCATAACGCAAAGACATTCACTTATTTGTTGTGAGTTGGTTCCAGATTTGTACGAATCCAAGAATAGGTACAAAGTGAGGAATCTAACTTGTAGGGAAGCATAATTGAATAGACTAGGCATAATATGAGATGCAGAACAGGGTAGATTCCACTTTGTGAGCATATAAACCACTTTTGGTAGAGAGGGATGAATCTATCAGGTCAAAAAGGCAGTAAAAAGTGAGTTTTAATTACCACACAAAGAACTGCTAGACAGAACGGAGTAGGAGGCCGAGCAGTTCAATCTCCCGTTCCCTAACTTGGCGACGGAAGACACCTACGGCGGCGGCGGAGAAGACGAGGTCCGCGGCCAGTGTGAGGACGGCGTCGGTGAGGTCACGGCAGATAAGCGCTTCGTCGCCGGTGTCGTCATGAGCTACTGGTGGCGCTAGGGTTTTGAGCGAGGTGCAGAGGTGGAAGAAAGATTTTGACCATGATGTGATGTGTATTTATAAGGAAAGGGACAGCATAGCACAATTACTCAGGTGCCCCTGGCGGTTCACATCTGATGAACACATGGCAAGCATGCAATGCATTGGAAGTTGTTCCATGTTCCCACGCATGCCTGGATTGTCGGGTGGTCGTTCCGGCTTCTCTAGTTTTCAGGCAAAAAGGATGTAGCATTAAAAACAGATTAAATGTTTGTCAGATTGTCAACAGCTGAGAAGGACTCAGTGAAGACAATCGACAGGTTTCAATAGAATGCATATGATTTGGACAGATAAAGTTGAGGTAGAAGCATAGAACAGGTTAGGGTCTAATCACATTCACTTAGATCAAAAGATTCAAGAGTGAAGACATAGCTATAAGTGAATGTTGTAGAGGACAGAACACAAATATATGTATATGAACCAAATCAACATTGTGAAGATAAATCATGAAGATAAATTCATGTTGAAGACAATCCAAAAGAAGACTTTGCAATTTTAACGCCAAGTGAAACACTTCAATAAGAATTTGGTGGTCGCGCTACCCACCGTATAGGAAGTATTAGACCCAGACACGGTGCACAATTATCGTGGCGCTCCGAAGTCAAATTCCACATTAATGTATTCACACTCAGAAGGTAAGTCTTCATTAATTGAAGATATACGTTACTTTGTGTGTTGCACATCTAATCGTCAACATGCATAAGCGTTAGGATGTGTGACCATTCACAGGACATTTGAGGATTCTAAGATATTTAGCTCACACCGCAACTTGCAAAACCTTTTCTCATCCAAGGGCTTAGTGAAGATATCAGCCAATTGCTCTTTAGTGTTGACGTGAATGATGTCAATGTCTTCCTTGTTGACATGATCTTTGAGAAAGTGATGACGGATCTGAATGTGCTTTGTCTTCGAGTGCTGAACTAGATTCTTGGAAAGCTTGATGGCGCTTTCGTTGTTACAGAAAAGTGGCACATTCTTCGTGTTGATGCCATAGTCCTTGAGAGTTTGCTTCATCCATAGAAGCTGACGACAACATGATCCAGCAACAATGTATTCAGATTCGGCAGTGGAGAGTGATACACAGTTCTGCTTCTTTGAAGACCAACAGACAAGTGATCGACCGAGAAAATGACATGTTCCTGAGGTGGACTTGCGATCAACCTTGTCACCAGCATAATCAGCATCAGAATACCCAATCAGATCAAATGTTGAGCCCTTTGGATACCATAATCCTATCGTTGGGGTGTAAGCCAAATATCGAAGAATTCGCTTCACCGCAAAGTGATGCGACTCCTTTGGTGCCACATGGAATCGGACGCACATGCAAACGCTAAGCATTGTATCTGGCCTGGATGCACATAAGTAAAGTAAGGAACCAATCATGGTGCGGTATACCTTTTGATCGAACTCTTTACCATTGTCGTCAGGACCCATATGACTTTTGGTTGGCATTGGCGTCGTGTAACCTTTGCAGTCTTGCATTCCAAACTTCTTCAGGCATTCTTTGAGGTATTTATCTTGAGATATGAAGATGTCATTTCTCTACTGACGGATTTGAAGACCAAGGAAGAACTTTAGCTCACCCATCATGGACATCTAATATTTCTCTTGCATCATGTGCCCAAACTCATCGCTGTATCTCTTGTCAGTGCAGCCGAAGATAATGTCATCCACATAGATTTGGCACACCAAAAGTTCACTGTCGTATGACTTCATGAAGAGTGTTGGATCTAGTGAACCAGGTTTGAAGCCTTTGCTCTTTAAGAAGTCTTTGAGCGTGTCATACCAAGCGCGAGGAGCTTGTTTGAGGCCATATAGTGCCTTGTTGAGCCTGTACACCATATCAAGATGTTTTGGATTTTCAAAGCTAGGTGATTGTGCAACATACACTTCTTCAATCTTGCCATTGAGAAAGGCACTCTTCACATCCATTTGGTACAGAAGGATATTGTGATGGTTGGCATATGCAAGCAGTATGCGAATGGCTTCAAGTCTTGCCACAGGAGCAAATGTTTCAAGTCAATCCCTTCGACTTGAGTGTAGCCTTGAGCAACCAGACGAGCCTTGTTTCTGACAACTTGACCATGTTCATCTTTTTTGTTGCGATAGATCCATTTGGTGCCAATGATATTATGCTTGCGAGAATCAGGACGCTTGACTAGTTCCTAGACATTGTTCAGCTCGAACTGATGAAGCTCTTCTTGCATAGCTTGAATCCATTCAGGTTCCATGAAGGCTTCATCAACTTTCTTGGGTTCAGATATTGAGACAAATGCAAATTGCCCACAAAAATTTGCCGGTTGTGTTGCTCTTGAACGAGTGAGTGGACCAGGTGCATTGATGTTGTCAATGATCTTCTTAATCTGTACTTCATTTACAACAAGGGGATGTACTGGACGGAAATTTTGCCCTTGCAGATCATTGTCTTCAGCTTAAGCATTGACTTCAGGCTGAGCATTGTCGTCAGGTTGACTTGGTGCAATAATGAGTTCATCTTCAGCCCGAGGTTCGGACGGTATGATCTCTTCAGTACCCATGAGCTTGATAGATTCACTAGGAGGAACTTCATCTAGCACATTTGGAAGGTGCTCTCTTTGCGAGCCATTAATCTCATCGAACCGCACATCCACAGTTTCAACCACTTTATAGTGAAAGAGGTTGAAGACTCTGTAGGAGTGCGAGTCCTTTCCGTAACCAAGCATAAAACCTTCATGTGCTTTCAGTGCAAATTTTGAAGTGTGATGTGGATCCTTGATCCAGCACCTAGCACCAAATACTCTAAAGTAACTGACGTTTGGCTTCTTACCAGTAAGCAGCTCATATGATGTTTTCTTCAGAAGCTTGTGAAGACAAACTCGGTTGATGATGTGGCATGCAGTGTCAATGGCTTCAGGCCAGAACTTTCTTGGAGTCTTGTACTCATCTAGCATCGTCCGAGCCATCTCGATGAGGGTTCTGTTCTTGCACTCCATGATGCCATTCTGTTGAGGTGTGTATGGAGGAGAAAACTCATGAGTGATGCCAAGTGTATCAAGGTAAGTGTCGAGGCCGGTGTTCTTGAATTTTGTGTCGTTGTCACTTCTGATGTGCTTGATCTTGACACCGTAGTTCATCATGGCATGATTGGTGAAGCGTCTGAAGACATCCTGCACTTCATTCTTATAGAGAATTATATGCACCCAAGTATATCTTGAGTAATCATCAACAATAACGAAGCCATAGAGACAAGCAGTGGTAGTAAGAGTAGAGTAATGAGTAGGGCCGAATAAGTCCATGTGAAGCAGCTCGAAGGGTTGAGACGTCTTCATGATTGTCTTTGAGGGATGCTTGGCCCTAGTCATCTTCCCAGCTTCACAGGCACCACACAGATGATCTTTCTTGAACTTGACGCCTACGATGCCCACGACATGCTTCTTCTTCAAGAGAGTGTACAAGTTCCTCATGCCCACATGTCCTAGCCTCTGATGCCAAAGCTAGCACTCTGAGGCTTTTGCTAGAAGACATGTGGCAAGCTGTGGTCCCGCTGAGAAATCTACCATATACAGATCATCTTTTTGATACCCTTACTTTTACCATTGTCAACCAATGTGATATGACTCTTATCAGACGGCCGAAGAGTTGAATCCATCAAAAGACTTCGATCACCAGTCATGTGGTTGGTGCAGCCACTATCCATAATCCATTCTGAAGCATGAGGTGTCATAGCCTACAGTACAGTTTAGGGGATAGGCTTCACCAAGCGAGTTGTGAAGCATAAACATTTGACGTACAAGTGGAACATAGAAGTTCAGATCTTGGTTAGGATAGATAGGATGAGTGTCAAGGAATCCATGGACGAAATACATAGTAAGACCATTTGGGCATTTTATCTTGCACCCCACAAGATGTTTAAGGTCCCCAGCATAAGCATCAGACGCGTTTGATTTCCGGCTGGAGACCTTTCCGTGCAAAAGAGAGTTAAGTCTTCTTAACCACCCACATTTTCAGGGGTGGCTTAGAAGCAATGAGTCTAAGTGCAGCATCTAAGAACTTCGGCTTTGAAGCCCTAGCAAATAGCCTTGCAGGAGGAGAATAATACTCATAGGAATAAGCAGAAAAGTTCTTAGATTTATGAACATGGCGGTTTGATGAAACACGCTCATATTCAAAGGTCTGAGTATGATTTCCCTGCAAAGCATTGGCGTTAGGGTGACTCAGGTGAGTATTCTGTCTGTATGGAGCCTTTAGACCATATGAAGCCTTTGGTCTGGGGTTTGTCTTCTTCCCAGGTGGTGTCATAACGACATTCACGGGAAGACTTTCAAGACACGTTTTGGGCACCCAGATCTTCTTAAGAGGTGGTCCATTCCTGCAGTTAGTACCAATATACCTTGCAAACACTTCACCATTCTGATTCCTGAACAGTTTATAGTTTGCATCAAAAGATTCATCAATGATAATTGGGTTAGCACTAGTGAAGCCAGATAAGGTACATGGATCTACTGAAGGTCCCTTAGCAGCAACCCATGTGGTTTTGGGGTACTACTCTGGCATCCAGTAAGAACCATCAACATTCATTTTCCTCTCAAACCCAACACCCTCTTTCCTAGGGTTTCGGTTCAGAATCTGCTTTTTAAGGACATCACATAGTGTCTAATGCCCTTGGAGACTTTTGTACATTCCTGTCTTAAGTAATGACTTCAACCTGGCATTCTCATTAGCAATAGTAGTGGTATCCTCAGATGAGAGGTTAGTTACCACATCAGCAGTTGAAGATATTGCAACAGTAGTAGCAGTTGAACATTCAGCAACAGAGACAGCATTATCACGCTCAATACATTTAGACACAATGGTTCAAATCCTTCCTGAGCGGAACTGATCTATTGAGCGCGTAGTGACTCATTTTCCTTTTGAAGATCTTCATGAGCCGATCTCAATTTCTCAAGTTCCTGCTTCCTTTGAAGATAATCATAGGAAATCTTTTCATGAGAGGTTGAGAGCGATTCATGATGACTTTCAATTTCCTCATACTTAACATGAAGATTTTTTATGTCTTCAATTAAGGACTGAGATCGGGTCATTTCCGCGTCCAACAGGTCATCGCTTTTGTCTAACAGTTTTTGAATATGTTCCATGGCATTCTATTGTTCAATTGCAATTTTAGCAAGTGTTTTGTAGCTAGGTTTAGATTCACATTCAGAGTCATCTTCACTTGATGTTTGAAAGTAATCATCGCGTGAGTTTACCTTGGCACCACGTGCCATGAAGCAGTAGGTGGGGGCAGAGTCATCCTCATCCTTGGCATCAGCGTTGGTTACTAGGCCATTGTCTTCAGTGTCGAAGATGGACTTGGCGACATATGCAGAAGCTAGAGCCAGGCTTGCCACTCCAGAATCAGATTCCTCCTCGGACTCCACCTCTACCTCCTCAGATGCAGACTCCTCCTCTGAATCCATCTCCTTGCCAACAAAATCACGAGCCTTGCCAGATGAGCTCTTCTTGTGTGAAGAAGACTTCGACGAAGACTTGGAAGAAGACTTTGAGGATTTCTTCTTCTTCTTGTCATCAGAATCATAGTCCTTGCTCTTCTTCTTCTTCTTTGTCTCGCTGTCCCACTGTGGACACTCAGAAATGTAGTGACCAGGTTTCTTGCACTTGTGACAGGTTCTCTTCTTGTGATCACGAGAGGAAGCTTCATCATTCCTTGAGCTGGATCTTGAAGACTTTCTGAAGTCTTTCTTCTTAGTGAACTTCTGGAACTTCTTCACGAGCATAGCAAGCTCCTTTCCAATGTCTTTAGGATCACCAGAACTGCAGCCAGATTCTTCTTCAGATGAGGATACGGCCTTTGCCTTCAAAGCGCGAGTGCGGACATAGTTGGGACAATAGATATCTCTTTTCTTAGATATATGGAACTCATGTGTGTTGATCCTCTCAAGTATGTCAGACAGATCAAGAGTCTTGAAGTCAGGGCGCTCTTTAATCATTAGGGCCAGGGTGTCAAATGAGCTATCGAGAGATCTCAGTAGAGTCTTGACGATTTTGTGCTTGGTGATCTCAGTGGCGCCGAGTGCATGAAGCTCATTGGTGATGTCAGTGAGGCAATCAAATGTGAGCTGGACATTCTCATTTTCATTTCTCTTGAAGCGGTTGAAGAGATTGCGAAGAACACTGATCCTTGAATCTCTCTGTGTTGAGACGCCTTCATTGACCATGGAGAGCCAGTCCTAGGCCAGCTTTGAAGTTTCCAGAGCACTCACACGACCATACTGCCCCTTGGTCAGATGACCACAGATGATGTTCTTGGCAGTTGAGTCCAGTTGCACAAACTTCTTGATATCAGCAGGAGTGACACCTTCACAAGTCTTGGGAACGCCGTTCTTGACAACATACCAGAGATCGACATCAATGGCTTCAAGATGCATGCGCATCTTATTCTTCCAGTAGGGGTAATTAGTGCCATCAAAGACAGGGCACGCAGCGGAGACTTTGATTATCCCTGCAGTCGACGTAGCTAAACTCCAGGTGGTTAAACCGAATCACACAGAACAAGGGAGCACCTGCTCTGATACCAATTGAAAGCGCTAGTATTCGACTAGAGGGGGGTGAATAGGCAATTTTTATGAAAGTCTTCAAAACATGGGTGTTTTGAAGACTAGCGATAGAAATGAACCTATTGATATGCAGCGGAAGGTAGACTACACTAGACATGCCATAGTCAAGTAAGCAATGAAGTGAAAGCACAAAGACTATAAGTAGCAAGGTAGATTGGATCAGGATGGAAGATAGTATGAAGCCAAACAGACAACAGTCTCCACACAGTGAAGTTAAACAGATAAGGCAAGTAGGCAAAGACTTCATGAAGACAAACTATAAGTAAGGCAAGAGAGGTAGGATGTAACCAGTTGCTCGGAGAGGACAAGGGGTTTGTTGGACCAGTTCCAGTTGCTGTGACAACTGTACGTCTGGTTAGGGAGGCTGAGATTCAACTCAGAAGACCGCATCTTCACCTTATTCCCCTTGAGCTAAGAACACTTAGTCCTCGCCCAATCACTCCGGTAAGTCTTCAAGGGAGACTTCCAAACCTTCACAGACTTCGTTCACCGGCAATCCACAATGACTCTTGGATGCTCAGAACGCGACGCCTAACAGGCTGGAGGATTCACAGTGCTCAAGTGTAATAAGTATTCAGATCATGCAGACAAAAAGACTTCAGTGATGCCTAACACTCTTTGGCTCTGGGTGTTTGGGGCTTTGTCCTTGCAAGGATTCTCTCTCAAAGGGTTTGGAGGTGGGTAGCTCTCAAATGACAAAAGCCGTGTACTAACTATGAGAAGCCACCAATTATGATGTAGGGGGTGGGCTATTTATAGCCACGAGGCAACCTGACCTGATTTGTCCAAAATGACCCTGGGTCACTAAGGAACTGACACGTGTCTAACGGTCAGATTTTGAACACACGCGGCAGCTTGACTTGGGCTACAAGTAAAGCTGACTCATCCAGCCTGGATAAGGTTTGCTCTCATTGTCTTCGCTGAAGACATAGGATTTGGTTGAGCATCACATCAGTCACTCTGACTTTGTTCACTTGGACCCCACTTAACAGTACGGTGGTTCCTATGACTCAACAAAGAAGAAAAGGAAACAGCAAAACAACTACGTCTTCGCGCTCCATAGTCTTCACACAATGTCTTCTCCTGTCATAGTCTTCAATGTGAATGTCTTGACAGACCACCATTGTCTTCAATCTCTTCACACATTTTTAGGGGTCATCTTTGGTAGGTAAATCGAATCAATATGGGACTACTACATGTGTTATCCTGCAATTCTCATAAACACATTAGTCCCTCAACCAAGTTTGTCGTCAATACTCCAAAACCAACTAGGGGTGGCACTAGATGCACTTGCAGACTGTCCACCTTATAATTTTTCCCTTTTAGTCTTTTGAACTGAGTGACTCCACTCGAATAGATGTGCGTAGTGAAAACCGTCAACTCCAAGCTCGTCTGAAGAATGTTATTTCTTTAGTCAAAATGAAGCAGGCTCTGGAGCAGAAGGACCTCGACCTTGCAGCAGCGCAGAGGGCGGCGCAAGAGAAAACTAAACTTGACGACAAGAAGTTGGCTTCAGTAGGCAAGTTGGAAGAGGAAAACGCCCAGTTGAAGACTGCCATTAATGAAGCCAACAAAGAAGTCGTGCAGCTGAAGAAGGACAAGGAGGCCCTATCTGACAAGGTTGGAGATCTCACTTGAAAGAGGGATGAACTAGAGGCTTATCTGGGTGGACTCGCTAAGAAGATGTTCCTGATGCTTGAAGGTACTTTCCCTTGTCCGACTGATTTGCAACTGTCGACTCATCACATAACTACCGACTCACCATTTTTCTGGGTGTGCAAAATTCTGTCAAGACTTCGAGGAAGAGACTGGGCGGATCGAGACGAACCTGGACCCCATAAACTCCCCCGTCAATGATGAAGCTGCAATGAACGTGTTGCGATTGGAGTCTCACCTTGCCAGTGCTATGGATTATCTTGCTCGTCTGAAAGTGGCAGTGTTGCGGATTGACACGAAGCTCTGACCTCGAGTGACGTTCCAGAATGATCTCGAGTCTCTGATGACTTGACTCAAAGAAATCTCTGGTCGAGTGCAAGAGTGGAATAAGTCGTCTGCTCGTTGTGGCGTTGATGTGGCCCTGTCCCTGGTCTGAGCCCATTGCAAGGAGGTCAAAGAAGAGAAGTTGGCGGCTCTCAAGGTCGCCAACACCAAGAAGCTCCAATTCCAGTCCTTCATGGAGACCTTCATCGATGCTGCCACTCATATTGCAGACGGTATCGACCTTCACAGCTTCGTCGAGCCAGCAAGCCCTACTCCTGCCGAGTGAACAAACTTAATGCCTCACCTTTATTTGCCTCAAAATGCCGAGTGATTTTGTAACCGTTAAACTCTTTTGGGCCTGACGCCCGAGAACTTCTGTTCGTGGTTCTGAACTTTGCTGGATTTATCTGAACTTGGTTTTTCCTTGAACCACTTTTAGATTTCTTAACTCTGAGTGGAGCTTGATTTCTCACTCGGGATAGATGTTGTACTTGTGACGCAGCTCCAACGAGAGGGCCGCGAACACGATCACTAGCTGTCATCCTCGATTTGCACCTTGTTGTTCTTGCGGATCAGGATGGAGCGGACGTTGTACTTGTGACGCAGCTCCGACAAGAGGGCTATGGATACAAGCACTAGGTGATGTACTCGATTTGCACCTCGTCGTCCTTGCGGATCAGGATGGAGCAGACATTGTACTTGTGACACAGCTCCGAGGATCTTTGTAACTTTGGCAAATCAGATTCGCAGCTAAGCCTCCGGGTGAGAGGGTTGCTCTTCACTCGGAGTGGTTTTTTAACTTAGGCGAGTATGGGGTCGTAGCTAAGCCCCTGAGTGGGAGATTGCTCTCCACTCGGAGTGGGTTTTTAACTTAGGCGAGTACGGGGTCGCAGCTAAGCCTCCAAGTGGGAGGATTGCTCTCCACTCGGAGTGATTTTTTAACTTAGGCGAGTATGGGGTCGCAGCTAAGCCCCCGAGTGGGAGGATTGCTCACCACTCAGAGTGGTTTTTTAACTTAGGCGAGCACGGGGTCACAGCTAAGCCCCCGAGTGGGAGGATTGCTCTCCACCCAGAGTGGTTTTTAACTTAGGCAAGTACGGGGTCGTAGCTAAGTCTCCGAGTGGGAGGATTGCTCTCCACTCGGAGTGGTTTTTTAACTTAGGCGAGTACGGGATCACAGCTAAGCCCCTGAGTGGGAGGATTGCTCTCCACTTAGAGTGGTTTTGAAACTTAGGCGAGTACGGGGTCGCAGCTAAGCCCCCGAGTGGGAGGATTGCTCTCCACTCGGAGTGTTTTTTTTAACTTAGGCGAGTACGGGGTCGCAGCTAAGCCCCCGAGTGGGAGGATTGCTCTCCACTCGGGGTGATTTTTTTAACTTAGGCGAGTACGGGGTCGCAGCTAAGCCCCCGAGTGGGAGGATTGCTCTCCACTCGGAGTGGTTTTTTAACTTAGGCGAGTACGGGGTCGCAGCTAAGCCCCCGAGTGAGAGGGTTGCTCTTCACTCGGAGTGGTTTTGAAACTTAGGTGAATCAGGTTCGTGGCTAAGCCCCCGAGTGAGAGGTTTGCTCTTCACTCAGAGTGGATTTTTTAACTTAAGCGAGTAAGGGGTCGCAGCTAAGCCTCCGAGTGGGAGGATGGCTCTCCACTCAGAGTGATTTTTTAACTTAGGCGAGTACGGGGTCGCAGCTAAGCGCTCGAGTGGGAGGATTGCTCTCCACTCGGAGTGGTTTTTTAACTTACGCGAGTACGGGGTCGCAGCAAAGCCCCTGAGTGGGAGGATTGCTCTCCACTCGGAGTGGTTTTTAACTTAGGCGAGTATGCGGTCACAGCTAAGTCCTTGAGTGGGAGGATTGCTCTCCACTCAGAGTAGTTTTTTAAGTTAGGCAAGTACGGGGTCGCAGCTAAGCCCCTGAGTGGGAGGATTGCTCTCGACTCGGAGTGGTTTTGAAACTTAGGCGAGTACGGGGTCACAGCTAAAACCCCGAGTGGGAGGATTGCTCTCCACTCAGAGTGTTTTTTTAACTTAGGCGAGTACGGGGTCGCACCTAAGCCCCTGAGTGGGAGGATTGCTCTCCACTCTGAGTGGTTTTTTAACTTAGGCGAGTACGGGGTCACAGCTAAGCCCCCGAGTGGGAGGATTGCTCTCCACTCGGAGTGGTCTTTTTAACTTAGGCGAGTACAGGATCGTAGCTAAGCCCCCGTGTGAGAGGGTTGCTCTTCACTCGGAGTGGTTTTGAAACTTAGGCGAATCAGGTTCGCGGCTAAGCCCCCGAGTGAGAGGGTTGCTCTTCACTCGGAGTGGTTTTTTTAACTTATGCTAGTACGGGGTCGCAGCTAAGCCCCCGAGTGGGAGGATTGCTCTCCATGCGGAGTGGTTTTTTAACTTAGGCGAGTACAGGGTCACAACTAAGCCCCCGAGTGAGAGGGTTGCTCTTCACTCAGAGTGGTTTTGAAACTTAGGCGAAACAGGTTCATGGCTAAGCCCCCGAGTGAGAGGGTTGCTCTTCACTCGGAGTGGTTTTGAAACTTAGGCGAATCAGGTTCGCGGCTAAGACACCCACTTGGGGATTTGAATACATGCGTTTATGGGATAACAATCAATAATATATTGCAAAAATCTTGTCTTTGATAATCAAACTAAAGGATTCTTAATACAACTCGTCGATCCAAGTGTTTTAGGTATAAAAACAGTAGAGCAGCTCTACATTCCACGAGCGTGGCTCGTCTTATTTCTCGGCTACATTGTAGAGGTGATACGCCCCATTTTGGAGCACCTTGGTGATGATGAAGGGACATTCCTAGGCCGAAGTGAGCTTGTGAGGTCGTTTCTGATGCACTCGAAGCACAAGGTCTCCTTCCTGGAATGCTCGACCTCTGACATTACGGGCATGGAATCGATGCAGGTCTTGTTGGTAGATGGTCGACCAGATCAGAGCCATCTCACATTCCTCCTCCAGGAGATCAACTGCATCTTGGCGTGCCTGTTCTGCTTCAGCTTCTGAGAAGAGTTCCACTCGGGGGGCGTTGTGCAGCAAGTCACTCGGAAGCACAGCTTCAGCACCATACAGCATGAAGCAAGGAGTTCAGTTAGTCGACCGGTTGGGAGTTGTTCTCAGTCCCCACAAAACAGATGGCAATTCAGTCACCCAGGCTCCAGCAGCGTGTTTGAGGTCACGCATCAGTCGGGGTTTCAGCCCTTGAAGGATCAAACCATTCGCCCTTTCTGCTTGCCCATTCGACTGCGGGTGCACAACAGATGCGTAGTCGACCCGAGTGCCTTGGGAAGCACAAAATTCCCTAAACTCATCAGAATCAAAGTTGGAGCCGTTATCTGTGATGATGCTGTGAGGGACTCCATATCTAAATATCAGCTCCCTGATGAAACTGATGGCAGTGCTTGAATCAAGGTTCTTGATAGGCTTGGCTTTGATCCATTTGGTGAATTTGTCGACTGCTATGAGCAAATGAGTGAAACCACTTCTGCCAGTCTTGAAAGGTCCAACCATATCCAACCCCCAAACTGCAAATGGCCAGACGAGTGGAATAGTCTTCAAGGCAGATGCAGGCTTGTGAGACATGTTTGAGTAGAACTGGAAGCCTTCGCACTTGTCGACTATATCTTTTGCCATCTCATTTGAACGCGGCCAATAGAATCCCGCTCGGTATGCTTTGGCCACGATGGTTCGAGAGGACGCATGGTGACCATAGGTCCCCAAGTGGATCTCATTTAAAATCATTCGACCTTCTTCTGGGGGATGCAACGTTGAGCCACTCATGTGACACTTTCCCTATAAAGCTGCACACTTATCAGGTTGAAGGCTTTGGATCGATGGACGATCTGGCGGGCCTCATCTTCATCTTCTGGGAGTTCCTGCCTGAGCAGGTATGCGATATATGGCACCGTCCAGTCGGGGGTGATCATTAAAATTTCCATGATCAAGTCGACTACAGCTGGGACTTCAATCTCAGTCGGATTGGTTGAACTTATCAGTTGTGGGGGCTCTTCCGTGAAGGGATCCTCTTGAACTGACGAGGTGTGGAGATGCTCCAAGAACACATTACTGGGGATAGGCTTTCGAGTGGAACCTATCTTTGCCAGATCATCAGCAGCTTGATTCTTGATTCGGGGTATGTGGTGGAGCTCTAACCCCTCAAACTTCTTCTCTAGCTTTCTTACTACATAGCAATAATCGGTCATTGCTGGACTCCTGGTATCCCATTCCTTCATCACTTGATTGACCACCAAGTCTGAGTCGTCGTAGACCATCGAGCATCGGACGCCGAGTGAAATGGCCATACGTAACCCATACAAAAGTGCCTCATACTCAGCTTCATTATTTGAAGAATCAAAGTGAATCTGGAGGACATAGCTGAGTTTGTCACCTCTTGGAGATACCAAAACTACTCTTGCACCAGAGCCATTCAACATCTTGGACCCATCAAAGAAGATAGTCCAATGCTCTGAGTGAATCTGGGTCGGTTGCTGCTGTTCAATCCACTCGGCGAGGAAATCTGCTATTGCTTGGGACTTGATCGCTTTCTTTGCCTAAAACTTGATATCCAAAGGAAGGAGTTCAATCACCCACCATGCCACTCGACCAGTTGCATCCCTATTGTTCAGAATTTCTGATAATGGACATCGCTGACAACTGAAACCGAGTGGTCTGGGAAGTAGTGTGCAACTTTCTTCATGGTCAAGTAAATTCCATAAACAAGCTTCTGATAATGTGGATATCTCTGCTTGGACGGAGTCAAGACTTCAGAAATATAATATACTAGGCACTGAACTTTGTAGGCTTTGCCTTCTTCTTCTCGCTCGACCGTGAGCACCGTGCTGACAACTTGTCTAGTGGCTGCAATGTAAAGCAGTAAAGGCTCTTTGATGATTGGAGCGGCAAGCACCGGCTGGTGGAAAGCAGGGCTTTGAGCTCTTCAAACACTACTTCAGCTTCAGGATTCCACTCGAACTTGTCAGACTTCTCCATCAGTTGGTAAAGAGGTAATGCTTTTTCAACGAGGCGTGAGATGAATCAACTCAATGTAGCCGAACAACCAGTAAGCTTCTAAACAACGTGCACACGCACAGGCGTTTCATTCAAAGGATTGTGCCAACCTTCTCTGGGTTTGCATCGATTCCTCGTTCGGAAACGAGGAAACTGAGTAACTTTCCACCTGGGACTCTGAACATGCACTTTTACGGGTTGAGCTTGATATCATGTCTTTTTAAGTTGGCAAAGGTTTCAGCGAGGTCAGTCAGTAGGTCGGAACCTTTGGGTGACTTGACCACGATGTCATCCATGTATGCTTCCACATTCCGACTGATTTGAGTAAGCAGGCACTTCTAAATCATGCGCATGAACGTGGCACCAGCATTCTTGAGGCCAAAGGGCATAGTAACATAGCAAAAACACCCAAATGGGGTGATGAAAGTTGTTTTTATTTCATCGGGTCCATACAGTCGGATCTGATGGTACCCAGAATATGCATCCAAAAGGGACAAGCTCTCACACCCCGTAGTTGAGTCGACTATCTGGTCGATGCGGGGCAGAGGGAAATGATCTTTCGGGCAGGCCCGATTGATATGTTTGAAATTGATACACATTCGAAGTGACTTATCTTTCTTGGGGACCATGACAACATTGGCGAGCCACTCGGAGTGGTATATCTCATAGATAAACTCAGCTGCCAGAAGCCGGGCCACCTCCTTGCCAATTACCTTCCTCTTCTGCGCGGCGGACCGACGGAGATGCTCTTTAACGGGTTTTTCTTTCGGGTCGACTCACAAACAGTGCTCAGCCAGTCCCTTGGGTACACCCGGCATGTCTGATGGTTTCCATGCGAAGATGTCCCAGTTCTCACGGAGGAACTGGATGAGCGCTTCTTCCTATTTGTCATCGAGTGTTGTTGAGATATGAGTCAGAGCAGCATTGGGATTGGTTGGGTGAATGTGAACTGGTTTTGTTTCACCAGACGACTGAAATGCAGACTCTGACGCATGCTTCTTGGCATGCAACAACTCACTCGGATATGCAGTCTTCTGGTATTCTTCCATCTCTATTTTTACCATCTTTTCATCGGTGATCTTTGAGCCCTTCTGGAGGCACTCTTCTTCTCTCTGCCGATTTCCAGTGACTGTGATCACGCCTCTGGGGCCAGGCGTCTTTAACCTGAGGTACACATAACACGATCGAGCCATGAAATGAGCATATGCAGGCCTGCCTAGAATAGCGTGGTAGGCACTGTCAAAAATATCAACTTCTCCTTGCGGTAATTCTTTGAATCGTCGAAAACCACATCAAGAGTGATCTGACCGAGTGAATCGGCTTTATTTCCTGGGATGACTCCGTGGAATTGCATATTGCTCTCACTGAGCTTGGACATTGGAATTCCCATCCCTCGGAGGGCCTCAGCATATAGAATATTCAAACCACTGCCACCGTCCATCAAAACCTTAGTCAGTCAAGTGCCCCTAATGACCGGGTCGACCACCAACGCTTGCCGCCCAGGGGTAGCAACGTGCGCTAGGTGGTCGAACTGGTCGAACGTAATGGCGTTTTTGACCACTTCAAATATGTCATTGTTGTCGAAGCAACCATATTTACTTCTTTGTTGATAGCCTTCAGTCGACTTTTGCTCTCATGTCAGCAAAATCACTAAAGTGGCATTGACGTTGGGGTAACCGTCATCTTCCTCTTTGTCTTCTTCCTTATCAGATTCTTTTTCTTTCTCACTGGGCTGACCCTCTTGGAAACTCTGAATCATGAGTTGGCATTGTCGAGTGGTATTCTTGGGAAGAATCAAGTTTCCCTCTTCATCTTTTTTGGTGTGTATATGATACGGTAAATCAAGCACATCATTTCCCACTTGATCTTTCACTTTTTTGGGGGTCCAAGGCCCATTAGGCTTCCCCTTGAACTTCCCTTGATTCAAAACTGCTGCCTTAGCGGGACCTGCGCATTCAGCTTTGTGTTTTTGCTTCCGACTGGAGTTCCCTCCTCTGGTGTCCTGGGCGACTGATTTGTTCTTGCCACTCCGGAGTTGGTCCTCTTCTTTGCTGTTAGCATACCGAGTGGCTATCTCCATCATCTGAGTCAGAGACATGTCCCCGGTCCGACCGAACTTCAAACTGAGCTCTCTGTAGCGGACGCCTTATTTAAAGGCGCAAACAGCTTGATGCTCTGATACATTCTCCACTGCATGATGAAGGGTAGTCCATCTCTAGATATAGTCTCTCAAAGTCTCATTCTGCTTCTGAACACAATGCTGCAATTCGGCCAATCCAGCAGGTCGCTTGCAAGTGCCCTCGAACGTTTGGGTAAACACTCGGGCTAATTCTTCCCAACTGAAAATGCTCCCAGGGGCCAACTGATTCAACCAAGCTCTGGCAGAACCATCAAGCATCAAAGGGATGTGCTTCATGGCCACCTCATCGTTGCCAGCACCAATGTGCACTGCCACTCGGTAATCCTCCAACCAATTGTCGGGCTTCGACTCCCCGGTGAACTTACTTACACCCATCGCCGACCAGAAGTTGTGAGGGATCTCAACGGCTCGGGTGGCTCTTCTGAAACACTCTTGGGTCGGAAACATGCACTCTGCTTCCACTGGGTCGATCTCTATCCAGTCCTTCTCTGTATGCTCTATTCCCATTGACCAAGCGTTCCATGAGGAGTGATCTTGCATCGAACCCAGGCTCTCTTGGGTCGACTAGAACTCTACGATCATTACCATACGGGCGCCTGTCATCATACTGCCGGGGTGCGTATGACCCACCCCTCGGAGGGGGTGAAGGCACACGACGGTGGTTGTCACGGGCATATTCACGATCAAACTCTCCGTGGGCTCTCCCCAGGTGCCGATCTCGATGGTGATCACGATCTTCATGTCACAAAGGCAACCAAGGACTATGCACCGACTGAACTGTGTCTACCCTCACTGATCTGCTGTGGATTCTGTTGCGCGACTGAGAAACGGCTGAGTTTTGCTCTCCTGCTGCCCAGAGCAGCGCTCGGATCTGCATCAAGCCTCTTCCAGCCTCTGAATGGGACGGCTGAATAGATTCTGCTATACGTGCAGCAGCTATAAGATTCTGGATCGGAGTGCGGTATACCTGGGGTTTAGGTGGAAACAATTGTTGTTGTCGTCGACTGGATTCGGGGATCAACTGCTGGGCGCGTTCGTCGAGAGAATGTTGGAGGTTCTCTAGATGCGTGCGCTCAGCCAATGTGGCCAGGCGCGCAGCCTCCAAGGCCCGAGCCTCAAAAGTCTCCCCCACGATGGGGGTCTGGAGCGCTCCATGTTGCGGCGGTGCAACTCTTCCCTCTGCTGCAAATTGAGAGGTTGGGGCTCATACTCATCATGACCATACGACGGGCCATCACCATCGCTGTTGTCGCCATTGCGGCGAAACCCGGGTGGGCTACGACGAGAGTCGACCATGAGAACTTCCGCCACAGGTCACTGCTCCCGCACACAGAAAAGGTGTCCACGGAGTCAGTCGATAGGTCGAATGGTCCATAAAGAAATTCATCGAGCTCGATCGCCATGACTTGAGGGGTGGCCAACTAGCAGCCACTGCATGCTTTACCCACCGCTAGAGCCCTGACCGACCAGATCGCTTGCGGCAGCGTCCAGCGGAGTGAGTGGATGATGCGGGAGCCGACCGATACTGGGTCGACGGCTGCCACAGAAGGACACCACAGGCACTCACGCGGAAATGCAGTACCCCGCGGATCGGAAGAGCCTCGACATCGAGGGGGGCTTCTTGAAGCCAGGCGGAGTCGTCGGCGACGAAAATGAGCATGCCGAGTCGGATCTCGCGGCCCACAGCCAAACCACCGCCAGAAACCATGTTGATGAAGATCGAAGAAATTGCAACCTCACCGGAAGTTGCCAAGACGCTTTGCCCCAAGGTGGGTGCCAATTGTCGTGGTACTAAGTCTGACAGTAAGAGTAGGGGGTACGTATGAGGAGGCAAGGCCCTAGCTACGGCGAGGTTGTACACACGAGTTTATGAGTTCAGGCCCCTCTCGGAGGAGGTAAAAGCCCTACGTCTCGGTGCCCTGAGGCGGTCGACTGGAATATGAGTGTGTGTGTGTGTGTTACAGGGGGTGCAAACCCTTGTGCCAGAGGAGGGAGGTGGCTTATATAGAGTGCGCCAGGACCCCAGCCATCCCCCGTTACAGGGTTCAATGTACATTAAGACAGGGCGTTACTAGTAACACCAGCTATAAAGAGCTATCAATGATCTCTAAGACTACAGGGTGAACGCCTGACCGTTGCTATCCTGGGTGACTCTAGGTCTTCTACACTCTGAGTGGTTTCTTGCATGGTCGAGTGACCTCATCTTGGTCGAATGGAATTGGGGTATCCGAGTGAGATAATTGGTCGAGTGGATTGCACTCCAAGGTTACTTCAGTCGGTGTCTTTTGTTATACTTTGAATGCTCTTGATTCTAGGGTAGTGACCTTGGGTAGGGCGTCTGGTCAGGCCTATGACCCTACCCTAGGTCCATGGCATCGTCATTGCCCCTCGATATATAAGAGGCCTAGGATACAACGTGTCCGACTCCTACATGCCTCATACCTAACCACACCAATTACAACTCCAAGTACACGTAACCCCTTGCGTACATAATATTCGACACAAATATAACATTTATATCATTTTGTGGGACTAACTTATTGACATAGTGCCCACTGTCAGTTGCTGTTTTTTGCTTGTTTTTTTACTTCGCGGTAAATCAATATCAAACAGAGTCCAACAACAAAAACTTTTGGAGAACTTTTTTGGACCAGAAGACCCAAGATGGGAGAAACAAGTACCAGAGGGGAGGCCCAAGGTGGGAACAACCCACCTGGGTGTGCCCAGGAGCCCAGGCGCGCCTAGGGGGTTGTGCCCCCCTCGATGACCTCTCGTACCGCCTCTTCGCCCTACAAATCTTCAAATATTCCAGAACCCCAAAAAATAATCCTAGATCATAAGTTCCGCCGCCACAAGCCTCTGTAGCACAAAAAACCTATCTAGACCCTGTTCTAGCACTCTATCGGAGGGGGAGATCATCACCGGAGGCCATCTTCATCATCCCTATGGCCACCATGATGAGGAGGGAGTAGTCCACCCTCGGGGCTGAGGGTTTGTACCAGTAGTTATGTGTTTAATCTCTCTCTCTCTCTCTCATGTTCTTGAGATGTCACGATCTTGATGTATCACGGGCTTTGTTATTATAGTTGGACCACATGGTGTTTTCCCCTCTCTATATTCTTGTGAATTGAGTTTTCCCTTTGAGATTTTGTTCTTATCGGATTGAATACTTTTATGGACTTGAGAACACTTGATATATGTCTTGCATATGAATACTTGTGGTGACAATGGGGTATCATATTGATTCACTTGATATATATGTTGGCACACAACTTCCAGATTCCCGAGGTGACATTGGGGTAATCTATGCATAGGGGTTGATGCACGATTTTGTCCTTGTTTCTCTGGTAGAAATCTTGGTGCACTCTTTGAGGTTCTTTGTGCTGGATTGAATATTATGAATCTGAAATTGTTTGATGCATATCATATAATCAACTCACGGGTACTCGCGGTGACATTGGGGTATCTAGGTGACATTAGAGTTGGTTGATGTGTATCACATGGTGTTATTTTAGTATGAACTCTTGGTTAGATCGATCAGAAAGAATAGCCTGGTGTTATTTTAGTACGAACTCTAGGATAGATTGATCGGAAAGAATAGCTTTGAGGTGGTTTCGTACCCTACAAACAATTTCTTCTTATGTTCTCCGCTAGATAGGAACTTTGGACTGATTCTTCATCGCACGTTGAGGGATGGTTATATGATCCAATTATATTAGCATCCTTGAGAGATTGCACTAGCGAAAGTACGGACCCTAGGCCTCATTTCAAGCATTGCAATACCGTTTGAGCTCACTTTTGTTACTTGCTACCTTGTTGTTTTATTGTGTTACTATTACAAAAATCAATATCTACTATCCATATTACACTTGTATCACCATCTTTTCGCCGAACTAGTGCACCTATACAATTTACCATTGTACTTGGTGTGTTGGGGACACAAAAGACTCTTTGTAATTTGGTTGCAGGGTTGTTTGCGAGAGACTACCTTGATCCTACGTCTCCCACAGATTGATAAACCTTAGGTCATCCACTTGAGGGAAATTGCTACTGTCCTACAAAACTCTGCGCTTGGAGACCCAACACGAGTCTACAAGAATAAAGTTTCATAGTAGGCATCAAGCTCTTTTGTGGCGCCATTGCCAGAGAGGTGAGTGCTTGAAGCTATATCTTTAGATCTTGCAATTGAAGCTTTTAGTTTCTTGTTTTATCAGTAGTTTGGTTTACGAAAGAAAACTACAAAAAAAATGGAATTGAGGTTGCATCATACTATTCATCTTTATAATGTCTTTCATGTAAATTATGGAAAGGAAAGTTGTGCTCAATTGATAGAAGAAGAATTCTATAAAATGTTTAAGAAAAAATCTTTGAATGACGAGCATGATTGCAATGTTGTTGGTATGAACTCTTTGAATATCCATGATGCTAATGATATGCAAAACTACAAGCTTGGGGATGCTATATTTGATGAAGATGATATTTTTAGTCCCCCAAGTTTTGATGAGAAAATTTATTATGATGATATCATGCCTCCTATTTATGATGCTTATACTAATGAAAGTGGGTTTGGAAGAGTGTCAACTCTAGGTACTAATGGTCCCACTATTTTGGAGGGTGTTGAATCTTATTGTAATAATTATGAAATTGGATTTGAAGAGGTCATGACTTTATCTAGTGCTGAATCCACTGTTTGGAAGAGGTTTCAATAGACTATAATAACAAAGTTTCTATCTATGATGATTGTGGTGATGACAAGTATGCTATAAATAATAATGATAACCATGAAACTTGTCATCATGATTTTTATTTTCAAATTGATTACGTCAATCAAGTATCACATGATGGCCATTTTGTTGAGTTTGCTCCTAGTACTATTCATGAGAATAAATTTGCTTATGTGGAGAGTAATAAAATTTCTATGCTTGTGGATCATGAAAAAAATGCTTTATGTGATAGCTATATTGTTGAATTCATTCATTATGCTACTAAAAATTATTATTAGAGGGGAACATATGCTTTTACATATTGCAATAATATCAAGTTTCCTCTCTATGTGTTGAAAATCTTGAAGTTTTGCTTGTTTTGCCTTACTATGCTAGTTGATTCTTGTTCCCATAAGTTGTTTGCTCACAGAATACCTATGCATAGGAATTGGGTTAGACTTAAATGTGCTTTCCATGTGCTTCATGATGCTCTCTTTATATTTGAATTCTTATGTTTTATGTGAGCATCATTGGAATCATCATGCCTAGCTAAAAAGGCATTAAAGAAAAGCGCTTGTTGGGAGACAACCCAACACTTTTACCGACTCTTTTTGTGTGTTCAAATGATTAAGCTACTGTAGTAATCATGTTTTATAGACTTTATTTCAATAAAGTACCAAGTAAAGCCTTTGGGATAGTGTGGATGATAGTTGACTTGATTCTGTGCAAAAACAGAAACTTTTGCGCCCAGCAACATAATTGATCTGCTCTGCTGGAATGTGATAATTTTTTGAATTTCTTACAGATAATTTATATACAAATTTCCCACGTTTTCCTAATTTTTCTGAATTTTTGGAGTAGTATAAGTATGGTAGTTTTCTAGATCATTACAGACTGTTCTGTTTTTGACAGATTTTTTTTTCAACGCATAGTTTGCTTGTTTCCTAGTTTCTATGGCTTATATTGCTCAATATAAATTGAGGAAATGATAAGGTACAGTAGGTATTGCGTGGGAACAATTATGAATCTTGTCTTTGACAGTAACCAAGTGAATGATTTGCTTTATCATACTAACCTATCTCACAAAGTTTCGTTAAGTTTTATGTGATTGAAGTTTTCAAGTTTTGGGTGGGATAACGATATGAGGAGAATAAGGAGTGACAAGACCCTAAGCTTGGGGATGACCAAGGCACCCCAAGGTAATATTCAAGGAAGATCCAAGCAACTAAGCTTGGGGATACCCCAGAAGGCATCCCTCTTTCGTCTTCAACATTATGGGTAACCTCACTTGGAGCTATATTTTTATGGGATAATTGATTTTATGCCCCTAGTTAGCTCACACTCGGCAGGTTTACCCCTAGTTTCCGAAAACACTTGTTCCTGCCCAAACCACTTTGCTCCTCTTATGCTTTTGCCCTTTGACCATTTGACCACCACTTTGAAAACTTCATAAAAAATTCATACTAACTAAGAAAAATTCAAATAAGATATCAAAATGTTCAAAAAAGCATCACCATATGTGCATGTCAATTGCATTCACGAAAAAAGTGTTGGCCAGTCCCAATATCAGTTTTAGCTCATATGATCTTAGCATGAACAGTAAAATCTAAAAAAATTCTAAAAAATCTAAAAAAAATTGGTGGCAAACTTTGACCAATGTTTTGAGTGCTTGCCAAGTTTCATAAGGGAATGACATTCATGGAAGTCATGAAAAAAAAGAAATTTTGGAGCATTGATTTTTGTTTTTTGGCCATGACTTCCATGAATGTCATTCCCTTATGAAACTTGGCAATCACTCAAAACATTGGTCAAAGTTTGCCATCAAATTTTTTTAGATTTTATTGTTCATGCTAAGATCATATGAGCTAAAACTGAGATGGGGACTGGCCAAAAAAAATTTATTGAATGCAAATGACATGCACATATAGGTGATGCTTTTCTGAACATTTTGATATCTTATTTGAATTTTTCTGAGTTAGTATGAATTCTTTATGAATTTTTCAAAGTGATGGTCAAATGTCAAAGGGCAAAAGCATAAGAGGAGCAAAGTGGTTTGGGTAGGAACAAGTGTTTTTGGAAACTAGGGGTAAACCTGCCGAGTGGGACACAACTAAGGGCATCAAATTAATTATCCCTATTTTTATTCATCACATGATATGAGTTTTGCTTGGAGCGTCATGCTATTTTATTTGTATTTGCTTTCTGCTATTAAGAATAATGTTTTACATCTTTCATTTCAATAAAAATGTCAAGTATAGCCTTTACCATGCTTTTTTTTGCAAATCAACATGTTGTTGTTTGAAAACAGAAAGTTTTCTATCATTGTCTGAATTGTTCTGGAAATTCAGAACATGGTAAAATCTTGACTTTTTTACACAATATGCGATGATAAATTTTCTAAAGTATGGTAATTTTTCAGAATTTTTTGGAGTTACATAAGTATGAATATTCTTGCATCCTTTACGAACTGTACTGTTTTGACAGATTGCTATTATTTTTGCATATGTTTGCTTGTTTAATGATTCTATTTGATGATAGGACTATTAAATATGCAGAGGCATTTAGTATGCAATGTCAAATAATAATTTTAGTGATTTGCTAAATGATAAGGTTTTTGCATTGTTTCATGCTAACTTATCTCACGAGTTCTTGTTGAGTTTTGTGTGGATGAAGTTTTTTAAGATTTAGGGAAACTGTGATACAAAAGGAATTAAGGAAACACAAAAGCTCAAGCTTGGGGATGCCCAAGGAATCCCAAGATAATATTCCAAGAAGTCTCAAGCATCTAAGCTTGGGGATGCCCCGGTAGGCATCCCACCTTTCTTCATCAACAATTATCGGTTAACCGCGGTTGAGCCTAAGTTTTTGCTTCTTCACACGATGTGTGTTATTCTTGGATTGTCATTTTTTGCTTGTTGTTTAATAAAATAATTAGATCTGGAAGTTTTTAAATAAGAGAGAGTCCTCAATTAGCTACCCCATTACTTAACTACTCGTTTGATCTTCACTTATATCTTTTTGGAGTAGTTTGTCATTTACTCTTGTGCTTCACTTATATCCTACGAGTAAATTGTTGAATAAATTGAATATCATGAAGATGAAATTATATGTTCATATCATGCCTAGTGGTAGCTTCACATTGGATTTAGAGGTGAAATCTTTTGTAGCTTGACAATCACAATATTGGTCATACAAGCAATTCATGAATGATTAGTATAAGGAAGAGAACTTTCACATGCAAATATATTGTCTTGGAAATCTTCTATGATTGTGAATACCCATTAATTATTTTCAAACTTGAGCAAATTAGTTGAAGTTGGACATGGAAGACAATGTAATGAGTTATGTTTGGGTATATTTGCATAGTTGCTAGCCAAAAATTCGTACTATGTAGAGATACTACTTGTGCATCCAAATACCCTTAAACCCAGTTTCTTGCCATGAGTGTCCACCATACCTACCTATGGATTGAATAAGATCCTTCAAGTAAGTTGTCATCGGTGTATAAAGCAATAAAAATTGCTCCTACATATGTTTGATCTTTTATTGTAAGGGATAATTGAGCGTTGTACGAACTTGTGATGGCAAAGTAATAAAAGCGACGGACTGCATAAAAAAGGTTGCTATCATAAGGGGCAATATAAGGTGACGTTCCTTTGCATTAAGAGCTTGGGCATCCAAATAAAAAGTGCATGGCAACCTCTGCTTCTCTCTGCGAAGGGCCTATCTTTTACTTTCGAGTATTTACTTTTATGCAAGAGTCAATAGTATGCATTCTTATTTCAACCTCAATTATTTTCTAGTTGGCAAGCATCATGTGGTGGGGAAAGATCTAGGCATGACCAGCCAAATATATTTGATCATGATTTATTATTATTGTCAATTATCTCTATGATAAATGAGTTGGGAGGTGAAACATTAAGCCCCTATCTTTCTCTGTGTTCGATGGATGCCATTTGTTCTAAGAATATGCTTTGAGTACTAGCAATCATGGAAGACTATATGATGATTGAGTATGTGGAACTCTTACTTAGACTCTGTTGAATAAGTTGAATTGCAATTGCTTGGTGACTGAGAACATAGGTTGTTGAGTTTCAAGAGAATTAATTGTTTGAACCTTAACATATGAATTGGTTGCTACATTAACATGAGAAGTTTTATGTGAAAGAATTGTTGTTATGATGCTAGGAAAAGTGATTAAAATTATCATGGATCAAAATTATGCACTTCGCTAGCATTCACACTTCATAAATTATTTCTTTTATGATTTACCTACTCAAGGACGAGTAGGAATTAATCTTGGGGATGCTGATAGCGTCTCCAACGTATCTATAATTTATGAAGTATTCATGCTATTATATTATCATTCTTGGATGTTTTACAATCATTTTATAGAAAGTTTATATCATTTTTTGGGACTAACTTATTGACATAGTGCCCAGTGCTAGTTGCTGCTTTTTGCTTGCTTTTTTACTTTGCAGGAAATCAATATCAAACGGAGTCCAAACGCAACGAAATTTTTTGGAGAATGTTTTGGACCAGAACACCCATGATTGGCCAAAGAAGTACCAGCGGCGAGGCCCGAGGTGGGCACAACCCACCTGGGCGCCCAGGAGCCCAGGCACACCCAGGGGATTGTGCCCCCCTCGGTGACCTCCCGCACCGCCTCTTCTCCCTATAATTCTCCAAATATTCCAGAACCCCAAAAAATAATCCTAGACTAGAAATTCCGCCGCCGCAAGACTCTATTGCCACGAAAAACCAATCTAGACCCCGTTTCGGCACTCCGCCGGAGGGGGAAATCATCACCGGAGGCCATCTTCATCATACCTATGGCCACCATGATGAGGAGGGAGTATTCCACCCTCGGGGCTGACGGTTTGTACCAGCAGCTCTGTGTTTAATCTCTCTCTCTCTCTCTCTCTCTCTCTCTCTCTCTCTCGTGTTCTTGAGATGTCATGATCTTGATGTATCGCAGGCTTTGTTAATATAGTTGGATCATATGGTGTTTTCCCCTCTCTATCTTGTTGTGAATTGAATTTTCCCTTTGAGATTTTGTTCTTATCGGATTGAATACATTTATGGATTTGAGAACACTTGATATATGTCTTGCATATGAATACCCGTGGTGACAATGGGGTATCATATTGATTCACTTATATGTTTTGGCACTCAACTCGCTCATTCCTGAGGTGACATTGGGGTAATCTATGCATAGGAGTTGATGCACATTTTCGTCCTTGTTTCTCCGGTAGAAATCTTGGGGCACTCTTTGAGGTTTTTTGTGTTGGATTGAGTATTATGAATCTGAAATTGTTTATGCATATCTTATAATCAACTAACGAATACTCGCGGTGACATTGGAGTATCTAGGTGACATTAGAGTTGGCTGATGTGTATCACATGGTGTTATTTTAGTACGAACTATTGGTTAGATCGATCGGAAAGAATAGCTTGGTGTTATTTTAGTATGAACTGTAGGATAGATTGATCGGAAAGAATAGCTTTGAGGTGGTTTCGTACCCTACAAATTTTTTTTTCTTATGTTCTCCACTAGATAGGAACTTTGGAGTGATTCTTCATCGCACGTTGAGGGATGGTTATATGATCCAATTATATTAGCATTGTTGAGAGATTGCACTAGTGAAAGTATGGACCCTAGGCCTCACTTCAAGCATTGCAATCCCGTTTGTGTTCACTTTTGTTACTTGCTACCTTGCTGTTTTTTATTGTTACTATTACAAAAATCAATATCTACTATCCATATTACACTTGTATCACCATCTTTTCGCTGAACTAGTGCACCTATACAATTTACCATTGTATTTAGTGTGTTGGGGACACAAGAGACTATTTGTTATTTGGTTGCAGGGTTGTTTGAGAGAGACTATCTTCATCCTATGCCTCCCACGGATTGATAAACCTGAGGTCATCCACTTGAGGGGAAAATGCTATTGTCCTACAAAACTTTGTGCTTGGAGGCCTAACACGAGTCTACAAGAATAAAGTTGCATAGTAGACATCATCCCTCACCTTCTGCCTTGCCCAAGCATCGCGACCTGTCTTACTAGTGATGTTGAGCCCTGCATGGGGGTTGTGTCGTAATGACATAGGGTGAAAAAACAAGCATAAAGGAAAAACAAGCCCCAAAAGAGCACAAATGTTCATTACAGCAGTAAGGGCTCAAGTAAGAGTTGCTGAATTCATGCCCCCATGGGGCCACAATCGAGTATCAACGGGTAAATAAAGGGGGCAACCTAAGGAGCCGCGTCGCCACCACCGTCACCGTCGTCGCCTTCATTGTCCTTGGCTCCGCCCTGGTCCTCGTTGCTGTCACGGACGAACTGTGCATTTAGCGCTTCTACATGGTCCTCCACCGCTTCCCCAAGGGCATCGTGGATCACCTCAGGGACGGGGGCAATCACGACCTCGAAGTCAACGCAAGGGTTGGTGTGAAGGAGATGGATGAAAGCATGTGTCGATGCCTGGGTAAGGAGGTTGCGGCATTCCTCCTCGACAATTTGGCCCACCTTCTTGGCACCCCCTTCGAGCCGCTCCACGACCTTGGTAAAAAAGTCAAGGTAGCCAATGTCGTTGGTCACGATGGGGATGGAGATTTCCTCCTTGTGGATGGAGCCCAGGGCGTGGTGAGCCCATAGCTCAAGGTCTTGAAACATCTTGGAGCGCTCGTGTTGTCGCCCCCAAGCCCGGTTCGCTTCGTCTGTCGCTCGCTCCATGAGGGCCATGATGCTTCCCACTTGCTCCTAGAGCGATGCCAGCTTGGCTTCAGTGATGGATTTGCCCCCCAGTGTGGCCTTTCACCGCCCTTCCACTTCAGTCGGTGCCTTCTTGAGACCGTCTATGTCGCGCTTTAACTCCCCGTGCCGAGCGCTGAAGCGGGTTTCCTGCAGCTTTAGCTTTTTGCCATGCTCCTTGGTGAGTCCTCGGTGGGCGCTCACAATTTTCTCTTTCGTGTCCGCCTGGATCTTCGCTTCCTTGGATGCCATGGAGGCATTAGCCTTCTCCACGCATGGAGCAAGGGAATCTTAAGCAACAACCACCTGCGGTCCAGCACCTCCAACCGCTCACGCTCCAAACTTTGCTCGGACGATGTCAGCGCGAGCTCCTGCTCGAGGGACTTGAGCTCCACCTCGCGCGTCGCCTGCCCTTCCTCATAGGCATAGAGTGTGTCTCTTCATGCTTGGATCTGCCGCTCGGTGTTCAAGGCCATGAACGCTTTCTTGCATGCCTCTGCTGCTTTGTGTCATCGGTCCACTGCCTCGGCCTCCTTGAAGGCGCGCTTGCGAGTCTCTCTCGCCTCAGCAGCGGATTTCTTGTCCCCCGAGCGGGCGGCCTCGCGCTGAAGGTGGCTTAGCTTGGTATCGACCTCAAGTTGATGCCACCTGCGCGCTAGACGCAGTCGCTCCTCAGCAAGGTGTGCTTCAACATCTTGAAGATCTGCCCGAGCTGGTGCACCACGCCCATCACATTCTGCAAGTGGCCGTGCCAAATCATGATCTGGCGGCTCACAAGTGCCAGGGCCCAGTTCGGGCTGAGCCTTGCATCCTCGTCCACTGTCGCGTCTTGTGAAGCTCCGGTCACGCCCGCCCGCGGCTGGGAGCTGGTCGACGCCATTTCCGCCCCTCCTGGGCGGGGTGATGCACCCCGCTAGCTCGGTGCTCTCTCGGAGGTGGCCGGGCTCCCAGGGTCGCCCTGGCGCCGGCATGGACGAATGCTATGGTCGATGGTTCCGCCTTTGCCGTCTCTGTGTTCACCTCAGCGGTGGGTGCTCCAGAGGCCGGGGAATGGTCCCCCGAGGGTGCCTCCAAAGGAGTCGTCGGCGCTCCCCGCGCGCGGGATCATTGTTGGAAATATGACCTAGAGGCAATAATATAATGGTTATTATTATATTTCCTTGTTCATGATAATTGTCTATTGTTCATGCTATAATTGTATTAACTGGAAACCGTAATACATGTGTGAATACATATACCACAACATGTCCCTAGTGAGCCTCTAGTTGACTAGCTCGTTGATCAATAGATGGTTATGGTTTCCTGACCATGGACATTGGATGTCATTGATAACGGGATCACATCATTAGGAGAATGATGTGATGGACAAGACCCAATCCTAAGCATAGCACAAGATCGTGCAGTTCGTTTGCTAAAAGCTTTTCTAATGTCAAGTATCATTTCCTTAGACCATGAGATTGTGCAACTCCCAGATACCGTAGGAATGCTTTGGGTGTGCCAAACATCACAACGTAACTGGGTGGCTATAAAGGTGCACTATGGGTATCTCCAAAAGTGTCTGTTGGGTTGGCATGAATCGAGACTGGGATTTGTCACTCCGTGTGACCGAGAGGTATCTCTGGGCCCACTCGGTAATGCATCATCATAATGAGCTCAATGTGACTAAGTAGTTAGTCACGGGATCATGCATTACGGAATGAGTAAAGTGACTTGCCAGTAACAAGATTGAACGAGGTATTGGGATACCGACGATCGAATCTCGGGCAAGTAACATACCGGTTGACAAAGGGAATTGTATACGGGATTGCTTGAATCCTTGACATCGTGGTTCATCTGATGAGATCATCGTGGAACATGTGGGAACCAACATGGGTATCCAGATCCCATTGTTGGTTATTGGCCAGAGCGCTGTCTCGGTCATGTCTGCTTGATTCCCGAACCCGTAGGGTCTACACACTTAAGGTTCAATGACGCTAGAGTTGTTATGGGAATTAGTGTGTAGTTACCGAATGTTGTTCGGAGTCCCGGATGATATCTCGGACGTCACGAGGAGTTCCGGAATGGTCCGGAGGTAAAGATTAATATATGGGAAGTCCTATTTTGGCCACCGGAAAATGTTCGGGATTTTTCGGTATTGTACCGGGAAGGTTCTAGAAGGTTCCGGAGTGGGGCCCACCTGCATGGGGGGACCCACATGAACGTGGGTAGTGGGGGCAAGGCCCCACACCCCTGGTCAAGGCGCACTAAGATCCCTCCTAGAAGGAATAAGATCATATCCCGAAGGGATAAGATCAAGATCCCTAAAAAATGGGGATAACGATCGGTGGGGAAGGAAATGATGGGATTTCTTTCCTCCCACCTTTGCCAATGCCCCAATGGACTTGGAGGGCAAGAAACAAGCCCGCTCCACCCCTATATATAGTGGGGAGGCGCATGGGAGCTTCAACCTTCCCCTGGCGCAGCCCTCTCCCTCCCCAACACCTCCTCCGTAGTAGTAGTGTTTGGCGAAGCTCTGCCGAAGAACTGCAAGCTCCACCACCATGCCGTCGTGTTGCCAGAGCTATCCCTCAACTTCTCCTCTCCCCTTGCTGGATCAAGAAGGAGGAGATGTCCCCGTGTTGTACGTGTGTTGAACACAGAGGCACCGTTGTTCGGTGCTTAGATCGGATTCGGCAGTGATCTGAATCGTTAGGTGAACGACTCCACCGACCGCGTTCTTGCAACGCTTCCGCATCGTGATCTTCAAGGGTATGAAGATGCACTCCCCTCTCTCTCATTGCTAGTTACTCCATAGATTGATCTTGGTGATGCGTAGAAAATTTTGAATTTCTGCTACGTTCCCCAACAGTGGTATCAGAGCCAGGTTTATGCGTAGTTTCTATGCACGAGTAGAACACAAGTTGTTGTGGGCGTCGATTTTGTCAATTTACTTGCCACTACTAGTCTTATCTTGATTCGGCGGCATCATGGGATGAAGCGGCCCGGACCGACCTTACACATACGCTTACGTGAGACAGGTTCCACCGACTGACATGCACTAGTTGCATAAGGTGGCTAGCGGGTGTCTGTCTCTCCCACTTTAGTCGGATCGGATTCGATGAAAAGGGTCCTTATGAAGGGTAAATAGCAATTGGCATATCACGTTGTGGTTTTGGCGTAGGTAAGAAACGTTCTTGCTAGAAACCTATAGCAGCCACGTAAAAACTTGCAACAATAATTAGAGGACGTCTAACTTGTTTTTGCAGCTTATGCTATGTGATGTGATATGGCCAAAAGAATGTGATGAATGATATATGTGATGTATGAGATTGATCATGTTCTTGTAATAGGAATCACGACTTGCATGTCGATGAGTATGACAACCGGCAGGAGTCATAGGAGTTGTCTTATTTTATTGTATGACCTGCGTGTCATTGAAAACGCCATGTAATTACTTTAGTTTATTGCAAAACCGTTAGCCATAGTAGTAGAAGTAATAGTTGGCGAGACAACTTCATGAAGACACGATGATGGAGATCATGGTGTCATGCCGGTGATGAAGGTGATCATGTCGTGTCTCAAGTGGAGATCAAAGGCGCAAGATGATATTGGCCATATCGTGTCACTTTATGATTTGCATGTGATGTTTGTCATGTTTACATCTTATTTTCTTAGAACGACGGTAGCATAAATAAGATGATCCCTCACTAAAATTTCAAGAAAGTATTCCCCCTAACTGTGCACTGTTGCGAAAGTTCGTTGTTTCAAAGCACCACCTGATGATCGGGTGTGATAGATTCTAACATTCACATACAACGGGTGTAAGCCAGATTTACACACGCTAAACACTTAGGTTGACTTGACGAGCCTAGCATGTACAGACATGGCCTCGGAACACAAGAGACCGAAAGGTCGAACATGAGTCGTATAGTAGATACGATCAACATGGAGATGTTCACCGATGATGACTAGTCCGTCTCTCGTGATGATCGGACACGGCCTAGTTGACTCGGATCATGTATTACTTAGATGTCTAGAGGGATGTCTATCTGAGTGGGAGTTCATTAGATGAACTTAATTATCATGAACATAGTCAAAAGGACTTTGCAAATTATGTCATAGCTTGCGCTTTAGTTCTATTGTTTAAGATATGTTCCTAGAGAAAATTTTAGTTGAAAGTTGATAGTAGCAATTATGCGGACTGGGTCCGTATACTGAGGATTGTCCTCATTTCTGCACAGAAGGCTTATGTCCTTAATGCACCGCTCGATGTGCTGAACCTCGAGCGTCGTTTGTGGATGTTGCGAACATCTGACATACACGTTTTGATGACTATGTGATAGTTCAGTGCGTAATGTTAAATGGTTTAGAATTGAGGCAGCGAAGACATTTTTTGAAACGTCGCAGAACATATGTGATGTTCCAAGAGCTAAAATTAGGATTTCAGGCTCGTGCCCACTTCAAGAGGTATGAGACCTCCGACAAGTTTCTTAACCTGCAAACTAAGGGAGAAAAGCTCAATCATTGAGCATGTGCTTAGATTGTCTGAGTACTACAATCACTTGAATCGAGTGGGAGTTAATCTTCCAGATGAGATAGTGATGGTTCTCCATAGTCACTGCCACCAAGCTATTAGCGCTTCGTGATGAACTATAACATATCAGGGATAGACATGATGATCCTTGAGCAATTCGCGATGTTTGACACTGCGAAAGTAGAAATTGAGTAGGAGCATCAATTGTTTATGGTTAGTAAAACCACTAGTTTCAAGAAGGGCAAGGGCAAGAAGGGATACTTCATGAGACGACAAATCAGTTGCTGCTCTAGTGAAGAAACCCAGGGTTGAACCCAAACCCGAGACTAAGTGCTTCTGTAATGAGGGAACAGTCACTGAAGTAGAACTACCCTAGATACTTGGTAGATGAGAAGGCTGGCAAGGTTGACAGAAGTATATTGGATATACATTGTATTAAATGTGTACTTTACTAGTACTCCTAGTAGCACCAGGGTATTAAGATACCGGTTCGGTTGCTAAGTGTTAGTAACTCGAAATAAAAGAGCTGCGGAATAAACGGAGACTAGCTAAAGGTGAGATGACGATGTGTGTTGGAAGTGTTTCCAAGGTTGATGTGATCAAGCATCGCCTGCTCCCTCTACCATCGAGATTGGTGTTAAACCTAAATAATTGTTATTTGGTGTTTGCGTTGAGCATAAACATGATTGGATTATGTTTATCGCAACACGGTTATTCATTTAAGGAGAATAATGGTTACTCTGTTTATTTGAATAATACCTTCAATGGTCTTACACCTAAAATGAATGGTTTGTTGAATCTCGATCGTAGTGATACACATGTTCGTGCCAAAAGATATAAGATAGTAATGATAGTGCCACATACTTGTGGCACTGCCACTTAAGTCATATTGGTATAAAACGCATGAAGAAGCTCCATATTGATGGATCTTTGGACTCACTCGTTTTTGAAAAGATTGAGACATGCGAACCACGTCTATTGGTATATACACATGAAGAAACTCCATGCAGATGGATCGTTTGGACTCACTTGTTTTTGAATCACTTGAGACATGCAAATCATACCACATGGGCAAGATGACTGAAAGGCCTCGTTTTCAATGAGATGGAACAAGAGAGCAACTTGTTGGAAGTAATACATTTGATGTGTGCAATCCAATGAGTGCTGAGGCACGCAGTGAATATCGTTATGCTCTTACTTCATAGAAGATTTGAGTAGATTCTTAGTATATTTACTTGATGAAACACAAATCTGAATTATTGAAAGGTTCAAGTAATTTCAGAGTGAAGTTGAATATCATCGTGACAAGAGGATAAAATGTCTATGGTATGATCATAGAGATAAATATCTGAGTTATGAGTTTGGCACACAATTAAGACATTGTGGAAATTGTTTCACAACTAATACCACCTGGAACACCATAGTGTGATGGTGTGTCCGAACATCATAACTGCACCCTCTTGGATATGGTGCATACCATGATGTCTCTTATCGAATTAACACTATCGTTTATGGGTTAGGCATTAGACACAACCGCATTCACTTTAATAGGGCACCACACAATTCCATTAGGATGACACCGTATGAACTATGGTTTAGAGAAACCTAAGCTGTCATTTCTTATAAAGTTTGGGGCTGCGACGCTTATGTGAAAAAGTTTCAGGCTGATAAGCTCGAACCCAAAGCGGATAAATGCATCTTCATAGGACACCCAAAAATAGTTGGGTATACCTCCTGTCTCAGATCCGGAAGCAAAAGGGATTGTTTCTAGAATCGGGTCCTTTCTCGAGGAAAAGTTTCTCTCGAAAGAACTGAGTGGGAGGATGGTGGAGACTTGATGAGGTTATTGAACCATCACTTCAACTAGTGTCTAGCAGGGCACAGGAAGTTGTTCTTGTGGCACCTACACCAGTTGAAGTGGAAGCTGATGATAGTGATCATGAAACTTCGGATCAAGTCACTACCAAACCTCGTAGGTCGACAAGGACGCGTACTGCTTCAGAGTGGTGCGGTAATCCTGTCTTGAAGGTCATGTTGCTAAATAACAATGAACCTACGAGCTATGGAGAAGCGATGGTGGGCCTGGATTCCGACGAATGGCTCGAGGCCATAAGATCCGAGAGAGGATCCATGTATGAAACCAAAGTATAGACTTTGGAAGAACTACTTGATGGTCGTAAGGCTGTTGGGTACAGATGGATTTTAAAAGGAAGACGAACAATGATGGTAAGTATCACCATTAAGAAAGCTCGACTTGTCATTAAGATGTTTTCCGGCAAGTTCAAGGAGTTGACTATGATGAGACTTTCTCACTCATAGCGGTGCTAAGAGTCTATTGAAATTATATTAGCAGTTCCTGGATTATTTATGAAATCTTGCAGATAGGATGTCAAAACATTGTTTCCTCAATGATTTTCTTGAGGAAAGGTTGTATGTGATACAACCAGAAGATTTTCTCAATCCTAAAAGATGCTAACAAGTATGCAAAGCTCCAGTAATCCTTCTAAGGACTGGAGTAAGCATCTCAGAGATGGAATATACACTTTGATGAGATGATCAAAGATTTTGGGTTTATACAAAGTTTATGAGAAACTTGTATTTTCAAAGAAGTGAGTGGGAGCACTATAGAATTTCTGATGAGTATATGTTGTTGACATATTGTTGATCAGAAATGATGTAGAATTTCTGGAAAGCATATAGGGTTGTTTGAAAGGTGTTTTTCAATGGAAAACCTGGATTAAGCTACTTGAACGTTGAGCATCAAGATCTATAAGGATAGATCAAAAACGCTTAATAGTACTTTCAAATGAATACATACCGTGACAAGATTTTGAAGGAGTTCAAACAAATCAGCAAAGAAGGAGTTCTTGGTTGTGTTATGAGGTGTGAGCATTGAGTAAGACTCAAGATTTGACCATGGCAGAAGAGAGAGAAAGGACGAAGGTCGTCCCCTATGCTTTAGACGTAGGCTCTATAGTATGTTGTGCTGTGTACCGCACCCGAAGTGTGCCTTGCCATGAAGTCAATCAAGGGGTACAAGAGTGATCCAGGAATGGATCACATGATAGCAGTCAAACTTATCCTTAGTAACTAGTGGACTAAGGAATTTTCTCGATTATGTAGGTTGTAAAAGAGTTCGTCGTAAAGGGTTACGTCGATGCAGACTTTGACACTAATTCGGCTGACTCTGAGTAGTAAACCAGATTCGTATAGCAGAGCAGTTATTTGAAATAGTTCCAAATAGCGCGTGGTAGCTGCATCTAGGAGATGACATAGAGATTTGTAAAGCACACATAGATCTGAAAGATTCAGACCCGTTGACTAATAACCTCTCTCACAAGCGAGATATGATCAAACCCAATGGGTGTTGAATTCATTGCAATCACATAGTGATGTGAACTAGATTATTGACTCTAGTGCAAGTGGGAGACTATTGGAAATATGCCCTAGAGGCAATAATAAAATGTTTATTATTATATTTCCTTGTTCATGATAATTGTCTATTGTTCATGCTATAATTGTATTGACTGGAAACCGTAATACATGTGTGAATACATAGACCACAACATGTCCCTAGTGAGCCTCTAGTTGACTAGCTCGTTGATCAATAGATGGTTATGGTTTCCTGACCATGGACATTGGATGTCATTGATAACGGGATCACATCATTAGGAGAATGATGTGATGGAAAAGACCCAATCCTAAGCATAGCACAAGATCGTGCAGTTCGTTTGCTAAAAGCTTTTCTAATGTCAAGTATCATTTCCTTAGACCATGAGATTGTGCAACTCCCAGATACCGTAGGAATGCTTTGGGTGTGCCAAATGTCACAACGTAACTGGGTGGCTATAAAGGTGCACTATGGGTATCTCCAAAAGTGTCTGTTGGGTTGGCATGAATCGAGACTGGGATTTGTCACTCCGTGTGACGGAGAGGTATCTCTGGGCCCACTCGGTAATGCATCATCATAATGAGCTCAATGTGACTAAGTAGTTAGTCACGGGATCATGCATTATGGAACGAGTAAAGTGACTTGCCGGTAACGAGATTGAACGAGGTATTGGGATACCGACGATCGAATCTCGGGCAAGTAACGTACCGATTGACAAAGGGAATTGTATACGGGATTGCTTGAATCCTTGACATCGTGGTTCATCCGATGAGATCATCGTGGAACATGTGGGAGCCAACATGGGTATCCAGATCCTGCTGTTGGTTATTGGCCAGAGAGCTGTCTCGGTCATGTCTGCATGATTCCCGAACCCGTAGGGTCTACACACTTAAGGTTCGGTGACGCTAGAGTTGTTATGGGAAGTAGTGTGTAGTTACCAAATGTTGTTCGGAGTCCCGGATGAGCTCTCGGACGTCACGAGGAGTTCCGGAATGGTCCGGAGTAAAGATTAATAGATAGGAAGTCCTATTTTGGCCACCAGAAAATGTTCGGGATTTTTCGGTATTGTACCGGGAAGGTTCTAGAAGGTTCCGGAGTGGGGCCCACCTGCATGGGGGGACCCACATGAACGTGGGTAGTGGTGGCAAGGCCCCACACCCCTGGTCAAGGCGCACCAAGATCCCCCCTTAGAAGGAATAAGATCATATCCCGAAGGGATAAGATCAAGATCCCTAAAAAAGGGGGATAACAATCGGTGGGGAAGGAAATGATGGGATTTCTTTCCTCCCACCTTTACCAACGCCCCAATGGACTTGGAGGGCAAGAAACCAGCCCCCTCCACCCCTATATATAGTGGGGAGGCGCATGGGAGCTTCAACCTTCCCCTGGCGCAGCCCTCTCCCTCCCCAACACCTCCTCCTCCTCCGTAGTGCTTGGCGAAGCTCTGCCGGAGAACTGCAAGCTCCACCACCACGCCGTCGTGCTGCCGGAGCTCTCCCTCAACTTCTCCTCTCCCCTTGCTAGATCAATAAGGAGGAGACGTCTCCGTGCTATACGTGTGTTGAACGCGGAGGCACCGTTGTTCGGTGCTTAGATCGGATTCGGCCGCGATCTGAATCGCTTAGTGAATGACTCCACCGACCGCGTTCTTGCAACGCTTCCGCATCGCGATCTTCAAGGGTATGAAGATGCACTCCCCTTTCTCTCATTCTAGTTACTCCATAGATTGATCTTGGTGATGCGTAGTAAATTTTGAATTTCTGCTATGTTCCCCAACAGTGCTATCAGAGCCAGGTTTATGCGTAGTTTCTATGCACGAGTAGAACACAAGTTGTTGTGGGTGTCGATTTTGTCAATTTACTTGCCACTACTAGTCTTATCTTGATTCGGCGGCATCGTGGGATGAAGCGGCCCGGACCGACCTTACACGTCCGCTTACGTGAGACATGTTCCACCGACTGACATGCACTAGTTGCATAAGGTGGCTAGCGGGTGTCTGTCTCTTCCACTTCAGTCGGATCGGATGCGATGAAAAGGGTCCTTATGAAGGGTAAATAGCAATTGGCATATCACGTTGTGGTTTTGGCGTAGGTAAGAAACGTTCTTGCTAGAAACCTATAGCAGCCACGTAAAAACTTGCAACAATAATTAGAGGACGTCTAACTTTGTTTTTGCAGCATATGTTATGTGATGTGATATGGACAAAAGAATATGATGAATGATATATGTGATGTATGAGATTGATCATGTTCTTGTAATAGGAATCACGACTTGCATGTCGACGAGTATGACAACCGGCAGGAGCCATAGGAGTTGTCTTAGTTTATTGTATGACCTGCGTGTCATTGAAAACGCCATGTAATTAATTTAGTTTATTGCTAAACCATTAGCCATAGTAGTAGAAGTAATAGTTGGCGAGACAACTTCATGAAGACACGATGATGGAGATCATGGTGTCATGCCGGTGACGAAGGTGATCATGTCGTGCCTCAAGATGGAGATCAAAGGTGCAAGATGATATTGGCCATATCGTGTCACTTTATGATTTGCATGTGATGTTTGTCATGTTTACATCTTATTTGCTTAGAACGAAGGTAGCATAAATAAGATGATCCCTCACTAAAATTTCAAGAAAGTGTTCCCCCTAACTATGCAATGTTGCGAAAGTTCGTTGTTTCGAAGCACCACGTGATGATCGGGTGTGATAGATTCGAACATTCACATACAACGGGTGTAAGCCAGATTTACACACGCAAAACACTTAGGTTGACTTGACGAGCCTAGCATGTACAGACATGGCCTCAAAACACAAGAGACCGAAAGGTCGAACATGCGTCGTATAGTAGATACTCCATAGATTGATCTTGGTGATGCGTAGAAAATTTTGAATTTCTGCTACGTTCCCCAATAATCATCTTCGAAGGTCGAGGGATGCCCGATCACTCCACGCCCCGCGCCCCCAGCAGGCGGCGGAGAGGCTACTCTTTGCCCAGGCATGGCTTCGGTGGCTCGGTGGTGGACACCCTCTATCGGTGTCAAAACCGGCAGATCTTGGGTAGGGGGCCCAAGCTGTATGTATGAGGACCGATGGTAAATATGGACAAAGGACACAGTGTTTACCCAAGTTCAGGCCCTCTTAATGGAGGTAAAACCCTACTCCTGCTTGATTATATTCAAAGGGTATTGGGAGTTACAAGAGTTGATCTACCACGAGATCCAGTTGGCTAACCCTAAATTGTCTAGCCTAGCAATGTTGTCTTCCTGCCTCCGATCTAACCCTCCAGTTTATATAGACATAGGAGGGGCTTAGGGCTGTACAAAGTCGGTTTAACAGAAAGGAAATAACATATCCAGACACCTATACTTGCCATCCACGCATACGGGAGTCCCTATCGGACACGAGAGGTGATCTTCTGTCTTGTATGTTGACGGCCCATCGGTCCGGCCCACATCCAATAGACCGGACGTCCAAGGACCCCCTAGTCCAGGACTCCCACAGTAGCCCCTGAACCGGTCTTCGATGACGACGTGTTCGGCATGCAGATTGTCTTCGGCATTGCAAGGCGGGTTCCATTAACAATATGCATTGGCTTTCCTCCATAAAAGAATTGTATCCGGCTTTTCATAATGAACACAACCCTTAGTCGCGAAGGCAGGATATATAAAAATAAGAATGGTGTCTTTTACTGACAACTTTCTCAGCAAAGCGTCAGACTTGACCCCTTCGACGTTTTGAACCGTTTTCACACCCCGCATCTCGTGTTTCGAGGCCCGGCCCCACTAGCCCATCCCGTCAAAACAGCGATCGTGCCCACTTAATACGGGATTGCTCATCAATAGAATTTGGGTAATCCGACCATTTACGGCGCTTGCTTTTATTAGGAATAGGCGGGCTTCAAGGCGCAAGTGGGGGGACGGTTGGCATTTTTACCGCCTATAAGAGGGCAATAGATTTCTCTTTTCCTCCCCGCGCCTTCCAGTCTCCTCTGCCATCCAATCTCCCAGGCTCTCAGTGCCCAAAAAGTCTCTATCTTTCTCACCACCACCACCTCCTCCTCCTCCGACCATGGCTGGATCTGGTTCCAAAGGCAAGTGGGAGGCCACCTCTGTCACGGAGAAGGAGATAAAAGATCTCGTAGTGGGGGATACCTCGCCGCCAACATCGCGCACAGGCTCCCCTCCCCCAGGGTCAAGTCATTACCACTCCAGAGCTCGACGAACGGGTCGTCTTTCTTCCTCATTTCCTTAGAGGGTTAGGTTTTCCACTCCACCCATTCGTCCGTGGACTCATGTACTACTACGGGCAAGATTTCCACGATCTAGCCCCGAACTCATACCTCCACATCTCGGCGTTCATCGTTGTGTGTGAGGCTCTCCTCCACATCCACCCGCACTTCAACCTATGGCTCAAGGTCTTCAATGTGAAGCTGAAGATGGTCGATGGGAAGCATGCGGACTGCGATGGAGCTATGATTAGCAAGCTGCCCAACACCACGTGGCCCAAAGGGGCCTTTGTGGAGACCATGAAGATTTGGCAACAGGAGTGGTTTTATATCACTGAGCCATGCCACACTAAGTGGGCGGCGATCCCGGAATTCAGATCCGGACCTCCCATGAGGCTCGTCTACTGTACCGCGAAGGGCCACGACTGGGGGCCTCAGACGAAGGTGCAGAAGCTGCAAGTGCGTATCACCAACGTGCCGAGCAAAAGCGTTGGCTTAACCAACGTGGTTCAAATTATGCTCTTCCGCCGCATTCTCCCCTGCCAGCGCCGGGCTTCCTCCATGTGGGAGTTCAATCCAGAGGAGCCACGAACTCTGCAGCATTTCCTTGGCACCATGCACGAGGGAATGTGGAAGCTGCTCTTCAAGGCGCAAAAGAGCTGGCCCATGGAGACCGAAGACGTCGGCCTCAATGCCAAGAATCCGGCCACTCCGGTAAGTATTCGACTTTACAAAGACATACCTAGTTCATATGTTTTCGACCGATACAAAATTCATCAGCCCATCTTTTTTTACAAGGCTGGACCAAGAAGTCGGAGCGGATCAAGAGTCTAGCTCTGTTACCTGAAGACCTAGTCACTCCTCAACTAGAGGAGATGCTGGTTCCAGCACCTTATAAGGCGTCGGAGAAGAAGATCAAGAAGAAGGGCAAGGGGCCCAAGGATGGGCCCCGCCGCAAAGGCCCTCTGGAAGCAGTGTCCGGAGAGACCGAGGCCATCTCCTCTCATGAGGAAGATGAGGATGAAGAGGAGGAAGAGGAGGAGGAGGAAGTGGAGAGCGACTCCCCCCTCAATATGAGGAGGGGAAAGAGGACAACCTATGAGAACCTGGAGGGGGAAATGCTGAAGAAGGGGAGGGTGGTCCTCTCGGATAGTTCGGACTCAAAGTACGAACATAGCCCGAAGAGGATCCAAAGAGAGAAGCCCATGGCCGAAACATAAGTATCGAAAACTTATTTGTTCAGTTATCGCTTAATCTGCATCTGTCATATCAAATCTCTTCTCTGCTTTTCAGCCCTCCACACGAGATCCCGATTCCTTCATCTTCGGAGGGGAACTCTCTAGCCTTGGAGAGGCGGAGAGTGACAGACCATCGTGCACCTTCTGCCCCCCAGCCATGGAGGACACCGAGGTGTCATCCCAAAGGGCATCTCTTGGCCGAGGAGGAGCGGACGAGGCCGTCCAGAAAGCCCGGGGACAACACCTCAGATGATGTAGAGCGGGGCACAGAGACCCCTATGACCACCGAGGGTGGGGGGCCTCAACAGTCCGGGTCCTCACTGAACACTATCCCGGAGACAAGTACGGCCCCGGGCTCGGACCAACACCCCCCTTTGAAATAGGGGGAGGAGCGGCAGCTCCATCGGCGGCCTCTATCAATCCGGAGGCCGCTGACACTCTACAGGAAGCACTGCAACATGCGTCCATCATGGAGGAACACCGCACCTTGATGGGTGCGGTTATGCAAAAGGTTTGGTCTGCGAAGAGCGGACTGACCGAAGCCTTCAACAGCCTACTGACGGACTTTGAGGTATGCGATGTAATAATCTTTACAAGTTTTTGTGTGTGTGTGTGTATATATATATATATATATATATATATATATATATATATATCTGTGTGTGTGTGTGTGTGTGAGGCGAAACCCATGTGTAGATAGTAGCCCCTGAGACTCTGTCCAGATTAGAACGATCCGGACAGAGGATCGAAAACAAATTGACAGTGTATTGTACTGTGTTTGTTGGACAAGCTTATATGCTGGCGGCTACTGCCCAGGCCGCGGAGGTTGACGAGCTCAATCGGAAGCTTCGGCTATCTGATGAGGAACTCGACCGCATCAAGAAGCGGTTTAACGAAACTCAAGGTATGTCGCACTATCACATACCCGAAAGTGATATGTTGTTAATCGTTGATACTAACTAGATGTTATAACTGTACTCATAGTTGGCGTAGCCAAGGTCGAGTCCCTCAACAGCGCCCTCGCCGAAGCCAAGAAGGAGGCAGAGGTGAGCAAGGCGGCCGTGGACAAAGCGGCCAAGGAGGTAGAGATGGAGCAAACCACCCGCCGAAGACATGAGGCGCGGGTGGGGGAGGTCGAACAGGAGCTCAAGGACGCCATCGCCAAGTGCGAGTCCTTGGAGCAGAATAGTTCGGAATAGGCCTTCGAGCTCACCAAAGCACTGGAAAGCACAAAAGAAGCCCGGGTTGAAGCCCAGGGAGCTCGCCAGGAGATCCAAGAGGCGAGGCAGATAGCGGCTGGTAAGGCCTTTCTCATGCAGAGTAAATTTACAAGGAAGAGATATATTTTGTTGACCCGAGTTTGGAGTTCTCCAGGCGCATTTGTGGATCTGCCGAGGAGCATTGCTGTCGCTACTGAGTTCTTCCGCGCCGAAGAGGGGAGCTCTATAGAGAAGCTATTCTGGTCGCAATACCTTGTGCCAGAGTATCCGGCGCCCCTCAGTGATCAGCTGAAGCAGTTGTCGGAGCTACACAGGGTGGCCGAACTAGCCATGAAGGACGTAATAGTCCGTCTTTGGCCAACCGAGCCCATACCCAGCAGCTACTTCGGACTTGTGAAGCGGTTGGTCGAGGCATGTCCTCGGGTTGACGCCATCAAGCGGTCGGCCTGCATAGAGGGTGCCTGGATGGCCTTCGCCCGAGTCAAGGTGCAATGGGCGAAGATGAAGGCCATCGAGATTGCCACTGTGGGGGCCCCCGAAGGCAAGGATCACCGGCGGCCGGAGAAGTACTTTGGTGAGGTCCTCGTGGGAGCTCGCATTATAGAGGGCCAGTGCTCAAAGGACACCATATTTGAGTAGTAAAGTCCGGTTTGTGAGAGTCATGTACTAAACTTGTGATGTGAAATAGTTATGCTTACGCTTTATGATTAGTTTATCCTCCTGTTTGGCTGTTTATAAGTCTGAAAGTTTACCGGTCGTCGGCTTCTGCCCCCACATAAATATTACAGGGGTGTTCGGGAATGCATGACCGCACTTTATCCAATGTCTTGGTCCGATGTAGGAGGCGGCTTGCGAGGTGAACTAGCAATCATACTATGCGGCTTTAGTTAGAGTCCATTGGTGGCGCTAAGTACTAGCCCCTTGTTGCGTGAACGGCAATCCGGAGTGTGGCACCTTTGCAACGCGGCTGGTCGAAACCCAACCCCTCGTATAACACGGCATAAATCACGAACGATTTGTAGTATAACACTGAGTCACCGGATTGCTGACCCGCTCTCGCATATCATGATAGTTAGTTTTCGGCTTTCTCTACTGAGGTACTTCACCGGAAGAACCAGAAATACAATCGCAGTAGTCCATTTACTACCTTAGACAAACTTGCGGAACGTAAGCTGGCAAACACAGGAGCCGAGCAACCCAACTATAGACCAAAGACATGATTCAAAGCCGATGCATATAATGCAATATTTGGGATGCCGAAGAGTTCCCTATAGGTGTTCGGACTTAAGAGTTTGCGGGGCCGAATACAGCCCCTAGTGTGAAGGTCGTGTCGAACCACGTTTGTCAAACGAACGTAAGGGGGAACATAGATGACAAGGTAATACAAGAACCCGACCAAAAAGGTGATGATCATCTGCTTCCTTTATATCCTTATTAATGCGTCGAGGTGTGTTTCGACAGACAATGCCATTTAATATTAAGGTCATGTTACATGCCTAAAGAGAAGAAGAAAAAGTTTTACATAAGGGAAAGTCTAACACAGGGCCTGAAAATAACAGTTCAAAAACTCCAGTGATGCCCTGTCGCACATCTGCATCGTTCCTCCTTAGTAATAAGTCCTTTAATAGGAGTATTTTGATGGTTGAGGAATGCTAGCCTTAAAAGGATCTCCCGACACAACCATATAGCATGTAGGGCTCTTGATGAACCTGCAGTGAGAAAAGAAAAAAAGGGTATATGCGGTCCAGATGGGGTCGAGCCGTGTTATGGAACTTTTCCGCAGTGTGCCTCCGGCGTCGCCCAGGGTATGTTTAGTGCGTAGTTATGTACGCACACTGCGCAGGCCGCAGCCTGATGGGGCAATCGGCGCAGGCTAAACTGCTAATCAAGGTCCGGATACGTTGATTTATTGCCATTATGCATGGACCGGACTTGTTTGGACACATCATTGGCTTTATTGGACGATGAACTGTTCGGCTTGATAAGGCCGCCATACACTTCGGCTGCAAGGGCCGCGGTGTGCTCTTCAGTGCGGAGGGAGCGCTCCATATTACCATTAACTATAATAACGCCATGAGGTCTGGGCATTTTAAGCTTCAAGTAAGTGTAGTGCAGGACTGCATTAAAGCGGGCGAAAGAAGTTCGTTCGAGCAGTGCATGATAGCCGCTGCGGAAAGGGACGATGTCGAAGATTAACTCTTCGCTACGGAAGTTGTCTGGGGAGCCGAATACTACCTCCAGTGTCAGTGAGCGTGTGCAACGGGCCTCCACTCCCGGTATCACACCTTTAAAGGTAGTGTTACTAGGCTTGATTCTTGATGGGTCAATGCCCATCTTACGGACAGTGTCTTGATAGATCAAGTTGAGACGGTTGCCCCCGTCCATAGGGACTCTAGTGAGGTGATATCCGTCAATAATTGGATCAAGTACCAGGGCGGCCGAACCCCCATGACAGATACTGGTTGGGTGATCCCTGCGATCAAAAGTGATCGGACAGGCTGGCCATGGGTTAAACTTGGGGGCGACAGGCTCTACTGCGTAGACGTCTCTTAGTGCGCGCTTGCGCTCTCTTTTGGGGATATGAGTGACAGAGATCATGTTCACTATTTTCACCTTGGGGGGAAATTGCTTCTGACCCCCAGTGTTCGCATGACGGGGCTCATCATCGTCTTTGCTTGGAGGTCCCTTTCACTTGTGTTCGGTATTTATCTTACCGGCCTGCTTGAAAACCCAACAATTCCTGTTGGTGTGGTTTGCAGGCTTATCGGGTGTGCCATGAATCTGACAGGGCCTCTCAATGATTTAATCCAAGCTGGATGGCCCGTCTTTGTTGCCTTTGAAAGGTTTCTTCTGCTGACCGGACTTAGAACCGCTAAATCCGGCTTTGACTGTCGTATTGTCTGCGTCGTCGTTGTTTTTTCGACGTTTGTTTTTGTTGCGGCGGGTGTCAGTGTCAAAACCGGCGGATCTCGGGTAGGGGGTCCTGAACTGTGCGTCTAGGCGGATGGTAATAGGAGACAAGGGACACGATGTTTTTACCCAGGTTCGGGCCCTCTCGATGGAGGTAAAACCCTACTCCTGCTTGATTAATATTGATGATATGGGTAGTACAAGAGTAGATCTACCACGAGATCAAAGAGGCTAAACCCTAGAAACTAGCCTATGGTATGATTGTTGTTCGTCCTACGGACTAAAACCCTCTGGTTTATATAGGACCGAAGAGGGTTAGGGTTACACAGAGTCAGTTACAATGGTAGGAGATCTACATATCCGTATCACCAAGCTTGCCTTCCACGCCAAGGAAAGTCCCATCCAGACACGGGACGAAGTCTTCAATCTTGTATCTTCATAGTCCAAGAGTCCGGCCAAAGGTGATAGTTCGGCTATCCGGACACCCCCTAATCCAGGACTCCCTCAGTAGCCCCTGAACCAGGCTTCAATGACGACGAGTCCGGCGCGCATATTGTCTTCGGCATTGCAAGGCGGGTTCCTCCTCCGAATACTTCATACAAGATTTTGAACACAAGGATAGTGTCCGGCTCTGCAAAATAAGTTCCACATGCCACCGTAGAGAGAATAATATTTACACAAATTCAATCTGCTGACGTATTCCGTGGCGTGACATCACACCACAGCCAAGCCTTTATTCGAATCATTTTTACTGTCCCACCTCAGCGCGTTTAGCGAGGCGGTTTCCTTGGCACGTCTTGTCAAAGCAGAGATCGTGTCCCCTTATTCCGGGATTCTCATCAATACGGGCGTGGGTAACCCAACCGCGCCATTGATTAATGCACGTGGGAGATAAGCGAGTTTTACCAGGCTGGTGGGGACGCATAGCTTCATCCGTCCATATAAGGGGATAAGGATTCACCTTTTTACCTACACCTTCTTCCTCCTTTGCTCATCCATTTCCGCGCACTCGAGCTCCAGCGCCCAAGTCCGCATATCCCACCTCAACCTTCTCCAGCCATGTCCGGAGCGAGAGGCAAGTGGATGGCCTCCTCCGTCACGGAGGGGCACATCAAAAAGCTGCGGAAGGCCGGATACTTGTCCAACGACATCACGCATCGGCTCCCTGACAAGGGGCAGCTCATCCCCACCCCCAGGTCCCATGAGAGGGTGGTGTTCCTCACCCACTTCCTCCGCGGACTAGGTTTTCCACTTCACCCATTCGTTCGGGGGCTCATGTTCTACTACGGCCTGGATTTCCATGATGTGGCCCCGAATTTCATCCTCAACATCTCGACGTTCATCGTCGTGTGCGAGGCCTTCCTCTGCATCCAGCCCCACTTCGGCTTATGGCTGAAGACCTTCAATGTCAAGCCGAAGGTAGTGGGCGGCCGCCAAGCGGAGTGCGGAGGTGCCATGGTGGGCAAGATGGCCAACGTCCTATGGCTCGAGGGCTCCTTCGTGCAGACCATAAAGGGGTGGCAATCGGGGTGGTTCTACATAACCGAGCCGCGTGACCCTAAATGGGCAGCCGCCCCCGAATTCCGATCTGGCTTCCCTACACGGCTCACCTCTTGGAAGGAGACGGGCCTGACATGGGGTAATTCGGAAGAGCCGACCGGACTCCAAACCTGCATCCAAAACCTGGTGAACAAGAAGCTCAAGCTTGTCAACGTAGTCCAGGTCATGCTCATTTGCTGGATCCTCCCGTGCCAACAACGGGCCTTCAACTTGTGCGAGTTTGATCCGGCACAGCACCAAACCTTGAGCAGGCTCTTCGACACTACATACGAAGATGCCTGGAAGGTGTTGTTCAAGGGCGCAGAGGCTCCCGCATCCGCTACCGAAGATCGCGGATTAAGCTCGCAGCGTCAAGCCAGCAAGGTAAGCTATTTTACCCTTTACAGGACACTGGTTTTTCATAGTTTGACTCCATGCAGGATCTAAACTCCCTTACCATTGACAGGCCTGGCAAAAGACGTCCAGGCAGGTTAACTGTCTGGCTCCCTTGCCAGAAGACCCAGCGGACGCCCGATTAACAGGGCTGCTGGTTCCGGCACCTCACATAGTGCTGGAGAAGAAGGCCAAGAAGAAGGCCACAGGAACTCGAAGGAGTTCCCGACTCCTCCCGCGAAGACGAGGAGGAAAAAGAGGCCTCTCCCCTAGTGGGGGGAGAGAAGAAAAGGAAGGTCGCCCCAACTGGGGAGGCCGAAGGGTCCAAGAAGGGAAGGACCCTTCCTCCGGACTACTCCACCAACGCCGACGACGACGAGGAGGAGTGGCCACCAAGGGCTAAGCCCCTGGCGAGATCATAAGTGTCCGGATACCAGAGTAACTCATGGTGTTTCATTTGTCGTACAGAATCTCCTAACGCCGAATATAACCCTGCAGCCCGCCCAAGGACGGGCTCGACGCTTCAACGAGTGGCTCCCTGGTTTCGTCGGATGTGAATAGCACCTCACTTCCTGCTGCCTCCTCTCCTCACGCTGCGGATGACGCTGAGGTGGGGTCCCAAAAGGGGCCCAACCATGAGGAGGCGGTCCCGGAGGCGCCACAAGGCAACCTCCCGGACTCCAGGCGCAAGGGGGATAAAACCCCAAAGGGCTCTAAGTCCGGCCCTGGGCCGGACTCCGCACCGGAACCTTTAGTGGTTCCAGAGTCCGGCAGGCGGCCCCTTTGTAAGAAGGGCGAGACTGCGACACCGGTGACCTCCGTCCATCCGGAGGCACCGGATAATTTGCTGGAGGCGCTTAACGGCGCCTCCATCGACGAGGAGCACCGCACTATTATGAGTGTGGTGATCCAGAAAGTTCAGTCCGCCAAGAGCGGGCTAACTGAAGCCTGTGCCAGCCTTCTAACAGGCTTTGAGGTATGTATTTAAGATATGTAAAAATATTACCGCATAGACAGTAGCCCCTGATGCTCAGTTTGGTGTTCGGAAAGAAAAGTCGAACTAAGGATCTAAAAAGATGTACGCAGGAGTCTAACATAAGTATGTCAATATGGGAATGCAGGCTGCGCTGCTGACCTCTGCCACACTGACTACGGAGGTCAATGCATTGAAGCAGAGCCTCGAGCGGTCCGAGAACGAGCTCGGCCTTGCCAAAAAGTAGCTCGAGGACAAGGAAGGTAAGTAATACCTTATGGAAGTATATAAAAGATGTGGTTGCAAAAGATGACAAGAATAATGTGAGTATGCAGGGGCCACGAATGAGGTGGCGACCCTGAAGGAAGTAGTGTCCAAGGTCAAAAGCAATGCGGCTGTGGAGCGCACCTAGCCAGAGAAGCAGGAGGCACGGGTGGCGGAGGTGCGGCAAGAGCTCCAGGCTCTCGTGGAAAAACACGAGAGTTTGGAGCGTGACTCAAAGACTCGAGAGTCCGAGCTCGCCTCGGCCCTTGAGAGCGCCAAAGCCGCTAAGGCCGAAGCCCAAAAAGCCCTCCAGGAAATTGAGGCAATGAAGAACATAGCGGCGGGTAAGGCATTCTTTATGCAAAGCAAGCACATGAAAGTGAATTACTTGTTACTTACCCGAATCCGGAGCTCTCTAGGAGCATTCGCAGATCTGCCCCGTAGTGTGTCCAACGCTGCCGCATTCTATTGGGCCGAGGAGGGGAGCTCGATGGAGAAGGTGTTCTGGTCTCAGTATGTTGAGGCCGGACACCCGGTGCCCTTGAGCGACCAGCTGAAGCAGCTGGTCGAGCTCCATAAGGTGGCCGAACAGGCCATGAAGGGCCTCATATTTCGGCTGTGGCCTAAGGAAGCCATGCCTGGGAGCTACTTCAGGCTGGTGAGGCGGCTGGTGGACGCCTGTCCATGGATTGAAGTCGTCAAGCGCTCCGTCTGCATCAAATGTGCCCGTAGGGCCCTTGCCCGTGCTAAAGTGCACTGGGGCAAGATGGACGCTGAGAAGCTTGTGACGGACAGACCACCACCGGGCAGGGAGTATTGCAAGCCCGAGATGTATTATGAGGGCGTCCTGAAGGGTGCCCTCCTTATAGCGGGTGAATGCTCCAAAGATGTAATCTTTGAGTAAACTCACATTTGTTATCCCGTACGCTGAAAACTTGTTCATATGCGCTAAGCAACGCGTGTGAATTTAAAATATTACCTTCTGTGCGGCCGTTTATTAAATTTGAGAGATGGCGAGTCGTTGGCTTCTGCCCCCATGCCATGAGTGCTGGGGTGTTCAGGATAAACTTGAGCGCTCTTTTTCCCATTCTTGGGTCCTTCGAGGGAGGCGCTCAACGCAACGAACAAGGCAACCGGACTATAATGCTTGAACACTCTCACTTAGCCACAGAATTCTATAATTTTAAATTTCGGTGAAGCCCCTAGTATTCGGAAGACCGACTTCAGGGCGCTATCCACGCCTGGGCCGGACAAAGCCGACTCCTCGCTCTAAGCGGCATAAGTTTTTAGGGACCCGAAAACCTCTCGAACAGCGACCAGCTCTCGCCCTATCATGACGGTCAGTTTTAGCTTTCTCCACTGAGGTGCTTAACCCAGCTCAACCGGGGCACGATCGCAGTGGTTCTCCTAGCGCTACCTTAGCCGATATAACGGAACGTAAGGTACCAAAACATGGGAGCCGGGCAAACCCAACTATTGACCCAAGACATGATTCGGAGCCGATGCATATAATGCTATAAGTTCGGGGTGCCGCACTTGTGGAAGTGTTCGGACTTATCACACCATATTTTGGGGCACTTAAGCCCCTGGTGTGTTTGGCCGTACCAAAGTGTACGGGTGCAACATGTCACAAGTGAACATATATAAAAAAGGAATGCAATGATAGGCAGGAGTTATGTATGGTTTATTCAAAAGGCTGCGGTAAAAGAAGAACGATACAAATAGTGTGATAAGCAATGGACGGGACTATTTGACATGTCCCCCTCCAGGGGCGAGCTGCGGAATGATATGTGAAACAAGTATACTGCTGGTTATAGAGACCACCTGGACATTCGACGTAGCTTTCTGCTTCCCTGTCTATTGCATCGTGTGTTCGGCGATTCGACTGCCGGACAGGGCTTCTTGAGAAAGGAGTCCTCAAAGTAAGAGAAAAAAGAATGACACAATCGGGAGCCCCTCGTGTGGTTGAGCCGCATTCTGGGCCTGCCGTGGTCGTGCCCCTCCCCCTATGCCCATGGTATTTCTAGAGCGTAATTATGTATGCGTAGTACTGTTTCGCAATTTCACGAGGGCTGGGGTTGGGGCCGCATTGCTACGAGTGCTCGGGACGTGTCAGGCGGTCTTGTTGTAGGTTACTCCGGGCGCGCTTGACGGTGTCCGGACGTTTAATAGCCGGACTCTAGAATTGCCTTGAGAGGCTGCTTTGTACTTCCACCGCGAGGGCCGCCGTATGCTCCTCCGTTCGGAGAGATCGTTCGGTGTTTCCGTTGACCATAATGACTCCTTGAGGGCCTGGCATCTTGAGCTTGAGGTATGCGTAGTGCGGCACCGCATTGAACTTTGCAAATGTGGTTCGTCCGAGCAGTGCGTGATAGCCGCTGCGGAATGGGACTATGTCGAAGATTAACTCCTCGCTTCGGAAGTTATCCGGGGATCCGAAGACCACTTCAAGTGTAACTGAGCCTGTACAGTTGGCCTCTACACCCGGTATGACGCCTTTAAAGGTCGTCTTTGTGGGTTTAATCATTGAGGGGTCTATGCCCATTTTGCGCACTGTATCCTGATAAAGCAGGTTCAGGCTGCTGCCGCCGTCCATCAGGACTCTAGTGAGGTGAAATCCGTCAACGATTGGGTCTAGAACCAATGCGGCGAATCCGCCATGGCGGATGCTAGTGGGGTGGTCCCTTCGATCAAAAGTGATCGGGCAGGAGGTCCACGGATTGAACTTTGGGGCGACTGGCTCCATTGCATATACGTCCCTTAGTGCACGCTTCCGCTCCCTTTTGGGTATGTGGGTTGCGTATATCATGTTCACCGTCCGCACTTGTAGGGGGAAGCCCTTCTGTCCTCTATTGTTCGGCGGCCGGGGCTCCTCCTCGTCGTCGCTATGCAGCCTCTTGTCATTGTTTTCGGCATTTAACTTGCCTGCCTGCTTGAACACCCAACAATCCCTGTTGGTGTGGTTGGCTGGTTTTTCGAGGGTGCCGTGTATCTGGCACGAGCGATCGAGTATTCGGTCCAAATTGGACGGCCCCGGAGTATTTCTTTTGAATGGCTTTTTCCGCTGACTGGGTTTTGAGAATCTAAATCCGGCATTGACTGTCATATCTTCAGCATTATCGCCATTAATGTGGCGCTTGTGCTTGTTGCGACGCGACCTGCCATTGCTGTCCTTGGTATCCGAATTACCAGGGCTCTTGTTCATGTTGTTACTACGAGCTAGCCAACTGTCCTCTCCCGTGCAAAAGCGGGTCATGAGTGTTGTGAGGGCTGCCATGGATTTTGGCTTTTCCTGTCCTAGGTGTCGGGCAAGCCACTCGTCGCGGATGTTATGTTTGAAGGCTGCAAGGGCCTCTGCATCCGGACAGTCGACGATTTGATTTTTCTTGGTTAGGAACCGTGTCCAGAATTGTCTGGCCGATTCCTCTGGCTGCTGAATTATGTGGCTTAGGTCATCGGCGTCTGGTGGTCGCACATAAGTGCCCTGGAAATTGTTGAGGAATGCAGCTTCCAGGTCTTCCCAACAACCAATTGACTCTGCTGGCAAGCTGTTAAGCCAATGCCGAGCTGGTCCTTTAAGCTTGAGTGGGAGGTATTTGATGGCGTGTAGGTCATCACCGCGGGCCATGTGGATGTGAAGGAGATAGTCCTCGATCCAGACCGCGGGATCTATTGTGCCATCGTATGATTCAATGTTTACGGGTTTGAAACCCTCAGGGATTTGATGATCCATCACTTCATCTGTGAAGCATAGTGGGTGTGCGGCGCCTCTGTATTGGGCTATATCACGACGCAGCTCAAATGAGCTTTGTCTACTGTGTTCGGCCTGGCCGGAATTGCCATATCCGGCGTGACAGTTATCGTCACGTGTAGTGGGGCGCCCACGCGATCCATAGATCGATCTTGTTTGCCTTGCCCTGTCCTCCAATATATCTCGCAGGTCTGGCACACTTCCCCGTGCCTTGGTATTTTTTGAGCAGCACCGGGGTGCGGCTTGAGTGGAGGGCCGAGAGGCCTCTCTGTCGCGGCCACGAGGTGGCCGGTCGGCCGTATCATGCGCTGGTGATGTAGGTTTAGGTGCTTCCTCCTCTAATCGGGGTAGCAGCCTGCGTTTTGGGTAGCTCTTGGAGGGGCGTTCGAGTTCATACTCTTCGGCCGCAAGGACTTCAGTCCATCTGTCAGCTAGCAAGTCTTGGTCAGCTCTAAGCTGTTGCTGCTTTTTCTTGAGGCTGCTTGCCGTGGCCATAAGCCTGCGTTTGAAATGCTCCTGTTCGATGGGATCCTCAGGCACGACAAATTCATCATCGTCGAGGCTTGCCTCGTCTTCAGAGGGAGGCATGTAATTATCGTCCTCTACCTCTCTGTCTGCCGCTCTCTCATGAGGGCTGGCTTCTCCATACTCCTGCGCTGAATCCTGCTGGAGGGGTTGTCTTCGGCACTGTCCGAGGTGTTATTGTCTCCCGTGCCGGAATCACCATTTTTGCTGTGGCGGGATTTAGAGCGGCGCCGCTGACGCCGGCGCTTAGGCTGTTTCTTGGAGGGGTCATCCTACGTTGCTCCATCGCCATTCCCATCTTTTGGGATGTCCACCATGTATATGTCGTATGATGAGGTGGCCTTCCAGTGTCCTGTAGGCGCTGGTTCTTGGTCGTCTCCTGCATCGTCGTCCATACCGTCGATGTCTTCGGAGTCGAAGTCGAGCATGTCGGTTAAATCATCGACAGTGGCTACGAAGTGGGTGGTGGGTGGGCTTTGAATTTCTTCGTCGTCCGCATCCCAACCTTCCTGACCATAATCCGGCCAGGGCTCTCCTGATAAAGAGAGAGACTTTAGCGAATTCAGGATGTCGCCAAAGGGCGGGTGCTGAAAGATGTCCGCGGTAGTGAACTCCATGACCGGTGTCCAATCGGATTCGATTGGCAGGGGCGCGGAAGGTTCGGAGTCCGGAGAGGAGTCCGGCACCTTGGAGTCACGAGCTTCGCAAAGGACAGGGTTGGTGTTCGGCTCAATCGTCGTATGATACGTCTCCAACGTATCTATAATTTTTAATTGCTCCATGCTACTTTATCTACTGTTTTAGGCAATGTTGGGCTTTATTATCCACTTTTATATTATTTTTGGGACTAACCTATTAACCGGAGGCCCATCCCAGATTTGCTGTTTTATGCCTATTTCAGTGTTTCGAGGAAAAGGAATATCAAACGGAGTCAAAACGGAACGAAATCAACTGGAGAAGTTAATTTTGGAAGGAAACCAACCATATGGGCTTGGAGTGCACGTTAGGGGATACCCGGGCTGCCCACGAGGGTGGGGGCGCGCCCTCCCCCCTGGGCGCGCCCCCCTACCTCGTGAGCCCCCTGGAGGTCCACCGACGTACCCCCTGCACCCATATATACCTACGTACCCTAAAACTTCCAGAACAGAAGATGGATCGGGAGTTCCGCCGCCGCAAGCCTCTGTAGCCACCAAAGACCAATCGGGACCCCGTTCCGGCACCCTGCCGGAGGGGGATCCCATCACCGGTGGCCATCTTCATCATCTCGGCGCTATCCATGACGAGGAGGGAGTAGTTCACCCTCGGGGCTGAGGGTATGTACCAGTAGCCATGTGTTTGATCTCTCTCTCTCGTGTTCTCTCTCATGTTCCTCTATGGCACGATCTTGATGTATCCTGAGCTTTGCTATTGTAGTTGGATCTTATGATGTTTCTCCCCCTCTACTCTCTTGTGATGAATTGAGTTTCCCCTTTGAAGTTATCTTATCGGATTGAGTCTTTTATGAACACTTGATGTATGTCTTGCGTGGGCTAACCGTGGTGACAATGGGTTATTCTATTGATCCACTTGATGTATGTTTTGGTGATCAACTTGCGGGTTTCGTGACACTTGGGAACCTATGCATAGGGGTTGGCACACGTTCTTGACTCTCCGGTAGTAGCTTTGGGGCACTTTTTGAAGTACTTTTATGTTGGTTGGATGAATCTAAGATTGTGTGATGCATATCGTATAATCATGACCACGGATACTTGAGGTAACAATGGAGTATCTAGGTGACATTAGGTTTTGGTTGATTTGTATCTTAAGGTGTTATTCTAGTACGAACTCTTTTATAGATTGATCCGAAAGAATAGCTTTGTGGTGGTTTCGTACCCGACCATAATCTCTACATTTGTTCTCTGCTATTAGTGGCTTTGGAGTGACTCTTTGTTGCATGTTGAGGGCTTGTCATATGTTCTTTCTATGTTATTATTGTTGAGACAACTTGCACTAGTGAAAGTATGAACCCTAGGCCTTGTTTCCTATCATTGCAATACTGTTTACGCTCACTTTTATCATTCGTTACCTTGCTGTTTTTATTATTTCAGATTACAAAAACCTATATCTACCATCTATTTTGCACTTGTATCTTCATCTCTTCGCCGAACTAGTGCACCTATACAATTTGCCATTGTATTGGGTGTGTTGGGGACACAACAGACTTTCTGTTATTTGGTTGCGGGGTTGTTTGAGAGAGACCATCTTCATCCTACGCCTCCTACGGATTGATAAACCTTAGGTCATCCACTTGAGGGAAATTTGCTACTGTCCTACAAACCTATGCACTTGCAGGCCCAACAACGTCTACAAGAAGAAGGTTGTGTAGTAGGCATCAAGCTCTTTTCTGGCACCGTTGCCAGGGAGGTTAGCGCTTGAAGGTATATCTTTAGATCTTGCAATCAAATCTTTTTGTTTCTTGTTTTATCACTAGTCAGTCTATAAAAGAAAATTATAAAAAAATGGAATTGAGTTTGTCTCATATGCTGCACCTTTTTTATATCTTTCGTGAGTATGATGGAAAAGAAAATTGTGCTCAAGTGCTAGAAGAAGAAATCTATAGAATGTTTTTATATGATGAGCATGATTGCAATGTTGTTAGTATGAATTCCTTCAATATCCATGATACTAATGATATGCAAAGCCACAAGCTTGGGGAAGCTATGTTTGACGAATATGATATATTTTGTCCCCCAAGCTTTGATGAGCAAATTTACTGTGATGAAAGCATGCCTCCTATCTATGATGATTGTTGTGATGATACGTATGCTATAAAGAAAAAGTTTGCTTATGTGGAGAGTAGTAAATTTTCTATGCTTGTAGATCATGAAAAGAATGCTTTAGGTGCTGATTATATTGTTGAATTCATTCATGATGCTACTGAAAATTATTATGAGAGATGAACATATGCTTGTAGGAGTTGCAATAATGTCAAGTTTCCTCTCTATGTGCTTAAAATCTTGAAGTTATGTTTGTTTTACCTTCCTATGCAAGTTGATTATTGCTCCCCTAAGTTGTTTGCTCACAAAATCCCTATGCATAGGAAGTGGGTTAGACTTAAAAGTGCTAGTCATATGCTTTATGATGCTCCCGTTATGTTTCAATTCTTATCTTTTATGTGAGCATCATTGTCATCATCATGCCTAGCTAAAAGGCATTAAAGAAAAGCGCTTGTTGGGAGACAACCCAATATGTATCCTTACTGTTTTTGTGTTTCCACATGATTATGCTACTGTAGTAATCATGTTTTATAGCTTTTGTTTCAATAAAGTGCCAAGTAGAACCTTTGGGAAGACTTGGGTGAAGTTTATGTGATCTTGCTGTGAAAAAACAGAAACTTTAGCGGTCACGAGATTAGCTGCCATTTTTTACTGGAGAGTGATTTTAGGTTGATTATTTTTGCAGATGATTAATAGACAAATTTCTCAGGTCCAGCAATTTATTTAATAATTTTTGGGGTTACAGAAGTATACGTTTTATACATATTACTACAGACTGTTCTGTTTTTGACAGATTCTGTTTTCTATGTGTTGTTTGCTTATTTTGATGAATCTATGAGTAGTATCAGAGGGTATGAACCATAGATAAGTTGGAGTACAGTAGATATTACACCAATATGAATTTAGAATGAGTTCATTACAGTATCTAAGTGGTGGTTTTATTTTCTTATACTAACGGAGCTTACGAGTTTTGTTTTGAGTCTTGTGTGGTTGAAGTTTTCAAGTTTTCGGTAAAGATTCTATGGACTATGGAATAAGGAGTGGCAAGAGCCTAATCTTGGGGATGCCCAAGGCACTCCAAGGTAATATTCAAGGACAACCAAGAGCCTAAGCTTGGGGATGCCCCGGAAGGCATCCCCTCTTTCGTCTTCGTTCATCGGTAACTTTACTTGGAGCTATATTTTTATTCACCACATGATATGTGTTTTGCTTGGAGCGTCATTTCTTTTGTTAGTTTTTGCTTGCTGTTAGTTAGAATTGTGTATTGCCTCTTTAGTTTCAATAAAAAAGTCAAGGATAGCCTTTGCCATGCTTATTTTGCTAGTTTGCATGTTGCTGTTTGAAAAACAGAAATTTTACCGCTGTTGCAAAAATTCCCTAGAAAAGTCGGAGCATGATCTTACGTTGAATCTTTTTGCATATTGAGCTATGATAAATTTATTAAAGTGGGAATTTTATTTCATAATTTTTGGAGTCAGGTAAGTATTGATACTCTTGCATTCTTTACAGACTGTACTGTTTTGGCAGATTGCTGTTATGGTTGCATTGTTTGCGTATGTTTGCTTGTTTAATGATTCTATTTGAGGATAGAAGTATTAAATATGCAGAGGCATTTAGTATGCAATGTTGAATAATAATTTAAGTGATTTTCTACAGTATAATATGATAAGGTTTTGCATTGGTTTATACTAACCTATCTCACGAGTTCTTGTTGAGTTTGTTGTGAATGAAGCTTTTTTATAAAAAGAGAAACCATGATATGAGAGGAATTAAGGAGACACAAAATCTCAAGCTTGGGGATGCCCAAGGCACCCCAAGATAATATTTCAAGAAGTCTCAAGCATCTAAGCTTGGGGATGCCCCGGTAGGCATCCCACCTTTCTTCTTCAACAACTATCGGTTAGTATCGGTTGAGCCTAAGTTTTTGCTTCTTCACATGAGTTGTGCTATCCTTGCAATGTTTTCTTTAGCTTTGCTTGCTGTTTGAATAAGTATCAAGATCTGAAATTCTTTAATGAGAGAGAGCCTTACACAAATTGGAATTTGCTAGAATACTCTATGTGCTTCACTTATATCTTTTGAGCTTGATAGTTTTGCTCTAGTGCTTCACTTAGATCTTTTAGAGCACGGTGGTGGATTTGTTTTAAAGAAACTTGATCTCTCATGCTTCACTTATATTATTTTGAGAATCATTAATAGCATGGTAATTTTCTTAATGTTAATATACTTAGTGTTCAAGATATGTGAAATTTTCTTTTGAGTGAATTGAATACTAAGATAAATTTAATGCTTAATAATTGTTTTGAGATATGGAGGTAATAATATCAAAGTCGTGCTAGTTGAGTAGTTGTGAATTTGAGAAATACTTGTGTTGAAGTTTGTAAGTCCCGTAGCATGCACGTATGGGTAAAGTTGTGTAACAAATTTGAAGCATGAAGTGTACCTGGCTTGTGCATCCTTATGAGTGGCGGTCGGGGATGAGCGATGGTCTTTTCCTACCAATCTATACCCCTAGGGGCATGCGTAGTAGTACTTTGCTTCGAGGGCTAATAAACTTTTGCAATAAGTATATGAGTTCTTTATGACTAATGTGAGTCCATGGATTATATGCACTTTTACCTTTCCGAATTTGCTAGCCTCTTCGGTACCGTGCATTGCCCTTTCTCACATTGAGAGTTGGTGCAAACTTCGCCGGTACATCCATACCCCGTGATATGATATGCTCTTTCACACATAAACCTCCTTATATCTTCCTCAAAATAGCCACCATACCTACCTATTATGGCATTTCCATAGTCATTCCGAGATATATTGCCATGCAACTTTCCACCGTTCCATTCATCATGACATACTTTACTTTTGTCATATTGCCATTGCATGATCTTGTAGTTGACATCGTATTTGTGGCAAAGCCACCATGCATTATTTTTCATACATGTCACTCTTGATTCATTGCACCATCCCGGTACACCGCCGGAGGCATTCATATAGAGTCATATCTTGTTCTAGTTTCGAGTTGTAATATCAAGTTGTTGTAATAAAAGTGTGATGATCATCATTATTAGAGCATTGCCCCAGTGAGGAAAGGATGATGGAGTCTATGATTCCCCCACAAGTCGGGATGAGACTCCGGACGAAAAAAAAGAGGCCAAAGAAGCCCAAATAAAAAAAGAGGCCATAAAAAAGAGAAAAGGCCCAAATAAAAAAAATTATAAAAAAAATAAAAAAATGAGAGAAAAAGAGAGAAGGGGCAATGTTACTATCCTTTTACCACACTTGTGCTTCAAAGTAGCACCTTGTTCTTCATGTAGTGAGTCTCATATATTTGTGCTTCAAAGTAGCACCTTGTTCTTCATGTAGTGAGTCTCATATATTTGTGCTTCAAAATAGCACCATGTTTTTCATATAGTGAGTCTCATAAATTATCTTGTTCATACTAGTGGGAATTTTTCATTATAGAACTTGGCTTGTATATTCCAATGATGGGCTTCCTCAAAATGCCCTAGGTCTTCGTGAGCAAGCGAGTTGGATGCACACCCACTAGTTTTCTTTTGTTGAGGATTCATAGCTCTAGTGCATCCGTTGCATGGCAATCCCTACTCCTCATGTTGACATCAATTGATGGGCATCTCCATAGCCCGTTGATTATCCTCGTCAATATGAGACTTTCTCCTTTTTGTATTCTCCACACAATCCCATCATCATATTCTATTCCACCTACAGTGCTATATCCATGGCTTGCGCTCATATATTGCGTGAGGGTTGAAAACGCTGAAGCGCGTTAAAAAGTATGAAACAATTGCTTGGCTTCTCATCGGGGGTATAGAAGTTGGGAACATCTTTGTGTGACGAAAATGAAGCATAGCCTAACTATATGATTTTGTAGGGATGAACTTTCTTTGGCGATGTTATTTTGAGAAGACATAATTGCTTGATTAGTATGCTTGAAGTATTATTATTTTTATGTCAATGTGAACTTTTATCTTGAATCTTTTGGATCTGAATATTCATACCATGATTAAGAAGATTTACATTGAAATTATGCCAAAGTATCACTCCGCATCAAAAATTCTTCTTTTTATCATTTACCTACTCGAGGACGAGTAGGAATTAAGCTTGGGGATGCTTGATACGTCTCCAACGTATCTATAATTTTTGATTGCTCCATGCTACTTTATCTACTGTTTTAGGCAATATTGGGCTTTATTATCCACTTTTATATTATTTTTGGGACTAACCTATTAACCAGAGGCCCAGCCCAGATTTGCTGTTTTATGCCTATTTCAGTATTTCGAGAAAAGGGAATATCAAACGGAGTCAAAACGGAACGAAATCAACTAGAGAAGTTAATTTTGGAAGGAAACCAACCAGATGGGCTTGGAGTGCACGTCAGGGGATCCCCGGGCTGCCCATGAGGGTGGGGGCGCGCCCTCCCCCCCTGGGCACGCCCCCTACCTCGTGAGCCCCCTGGAGGTCCACCGACGTACCCCCTGCACCCATATATACCTACGTACCCTAAAACTTCTAGAACAGAAGATAGATCGGGAGTTCCGCTGCCGCAAGCCTCTGTAGCCACCAAAAACCAATCGGGACCCGTTCCGGCACCCTGCCGGAGGGGGATCCCATCACCGGTGGTCATCTTCATCATCCCGGCGCTATCCATGACGAGGAGGGAGTAGTTCACCCTTGGGGCTGAGGGTATGTACCAGTAGCTATGTGTTTGATCTCCCTCTCTCTCTCTCGTGTTCTCTCTCGTGTTCCTCTAGGGCACGATCTTGATGTATCCCGATATTTGCTATTGTAGTTGGATCTTATGATGTTTGTCCCCCTCTACTCTCTTGTGATGAATTGAGTTTCCCCTTTGAAGTTATCTTATCGGATTGAGTCTTTTATGAACACTTGATGTATGTCTTGCGTGGGATAACCATGGTGACAATGGGTTATTCTATTGATCCACTTGATGTACGTTTTGGTGATCAACTTGCGGGTTTCGTGACACTTGGGAACCTATGCACAGGGGTTGGCACACGTTCTTGACTCTCCGGTAGTAGCTTTGGGGCACTTTTTGAAGTACTTTTATGTTGGTTGGATGAATCTGAGATTGTGTGGTGCATATCGTATAATCATGCCCACGGATACTTGAGGTGACAATGGAGTATCTAGGTGACATTAGGGTTTTGGTTGATTTGTATCTTAAGGTGTTATTCTAGTACGAACTCTTTTATAGATTGATCCGAAAGAATAGCTTTGTGGTGGTTTCATACCCGACCATAATCTCTACGTTTGTTCTCCGCTATTAGTGGCTTTGGAGTGACTCTTTGTTGCATGTTCAGGGCTTGTCATATGTTCTATCTATGTTATTATTGTTGAGAGAACTTGCACTAGTGAAAGTATGAACCCTGGGCCTTGTTTCCTATCATTGCAATACCGTTTACGCTCACTTTTATCGCTCGTTACCTTGCCGTTTTTATTATTTCAGATTACAAAAACCTATATCTACCATCTATTTTGCACTTGTATCTTCATCTCTTCGCCGAACTAGTGCACCTATACAATTTTCCATTGTATTGGGTGTGTTGGGGACACAAGAGACTTTCTGTTATTTGGTTGCAGGGTTGTTTGAGAGAGACCATCTTCATCCTACGCCTCCTACGGATTGATAAACCTTAGGTCATCCACTTGAGGGAAATTTGCTACTGTCCTACAAACCTGTGCACTTGCAGGCCCAACAACGTCTACAAGAAGATGGTTGTGTAGTAGGCATCACCGTAGAGATAGCAGCCCCCGAGGCGGTGTCAAGCCACCCGTCCTCGATCGGCACAGTCGGCTCCGAGCTAAGGGTCGGAGTGGACACTCGTGCGGCCTCCAGGGCACTGTCCGGCGGCAGAGCTAGATCATGCCCATCGTGACAGTGCGGCACGCTTGGCTGTGGCTCGAACCCGTCGAAGATCAAGTTTCCGCAGACGTCAGTCGTATAGTTCAAACTTCCAAATCTGACCTGATGGCCAGGGGCGTAGCTTTCAATCTGCTCCAGATGGCCAAGTGAATTGGCCCGCAGTGCAAAGCCGCCGAATACGAAGATCTGTTCGGGGAGAAAAGTCTCACCCTGGACCGCATCGTTGTTGATGATCGGAGGAGCCATCGGGCCTAAAGATGACGACACAGAGGAACTCTCAATGAAAGCACCAATGTCAGTGTCAAAACCGGTGGATCTCGGGTAGGGGGTCCCGAACTGTGCGTCTAGGCGGATGGTAACAAGAGACAAGGGACACGATGTTTTTACCCAGGTTTGGGCCCTCTCGATGGAGATAAAACCCTACTCCTTCTTGATTAATATTGATGATATGGGTAGTACAGGAGTAGATCTACCACGAGATCAGAGAGGCTAAACCCTAGAAGCTAGCCTATGGTATGATTGTTGTTCGTCCTACCGACTAAAACCCTCCGGTTTATATAGGCACCGAAGAGGGTTAGGGTTACACAAAGTCGGTTACAATGGTAGGAGATCTACATATCCGTATCACCAAGCTTGCCTTCCACGCCAAGGAAAGTCCCATCCGGACACGGGACGAAGTCTTCAATCTTGTATCTTCATAGTCCAGGAGTCCGGCCAAAGGTGATAGTTCGGCTATCCGGACACCCCCTAATCCAAGACTCCCTCAGCGGGGTTTACCATTGCCGTCCCTCACCTCAAGTGTTGGGTCGCCCGAGCTGTTGCTTCTACGAGCCAACCGGCTATCCTCGCCCGCACAGAAGCGGGTCATAAGTGCGGTTAAGGGCGCCATGGTCTTCGGTTTTTCCTGCCCGAGGTGTCGGGCGAGCCATTCGTCTCGGACGCTGTGTTTGAAGGCCACTAAGGCTTCAGCATCTGGACAATCCACGATCTAGTTCTTTTTAGTTAAGAACCAATTCCAAAGTTTGCGAGCTGATTCACCTTGTTGCTAGATTATGTGACTCAAGTCGTCAGCATCCGGTGGCCGGACATAAGTGCCCTGAAAGTTGGCCCGAAAAGCATCTTCCAAATCTTCCCAGGTTTCAATGGAGTTTTCTGGGAGGCTGTTTAGCCAGTGTCGTGCTGGTCCTTTCAGCTTTAGAAGAAGATATTTGATGGCGTGAAGGTCATCTCCTCAAGCCATGTGAATGTGGAGAAGAAAATCTTCATTCCAGAGGACCGGATCCGTCGTTCCGTCGTACTGTTTGATGTTTACGGGTTTAAACCCTTCTAGAAATTGGTGCTACATGACCTCATCGGTGAAGCATAAAGGGTGTGCAGCCCCTCTATATCGCGTAATATCACGGTGGAGATCGGCCAACATCTGAGTTTAGTTCTGATCCTGAGTATAGTAATGGTCGTCACGCCGGGCTTCATAGCTGTTGTCTCGCGCTGTGGCACGGCCCCATCATCCGTAGATTGATCTAGTCTGACCAGCTTTATTGGCTAGGTCACGTTGCAAGTCATATGTGTATCCTGCAGCTGTTTTCTCCTTGCCTCTTCGGCGAGGAGGTGCGGGTCGGTGTTCGGCTTGATATGCCACTTTATCCCGTCCACGTGGTGGTCGGTCTGGTTGATCTGCCTGATTATATTTCGACGGTATTGGCTCAAGGGCTTCGTCATCAAATTGTGGCAGCAGCTTATGCTTAGGGTAACTTTTGACAGGTCGCTCATGGCCGTATTCATCAATGGCCAGGACCTTAGTCCATCTTTCATTAAGCGTATCTTGTTCGGCTTTGAGCTGCTTCTGTTTATTTTTCAGGCTTTGGGCTGCGGCGATGAGCTGTCGCTTGAAGCATTCTTGTTCGAGGGGTTCCTCTGGGACGATGAACTCTTCGTCACCGAGGCTAACTTCCTCTTCGGATTCTGGCGTGTAGTTGTTGTCTTCTGAATCTTCATGATCAGCGTGTTCGGGACTATATTTACCCTCTTCCCTCTCGTCTTGTTTGGATGTGGGCTCGACGGGGTATTGGGATCTTCAGCATCATCCGGAGTCTCATTGTCTCTGGTGCCGGTATTACTATCCTTCGCCCGACGTGATCGTGAGCTGCGCCACTGACATAGGTGCTTTGGTGGTTTATCGACGGGTTTGTCCTCATCAGGGTTCTGATTATCCTCGTCGTCCTTTTTATCAGGAGTGTCCACCATGTATACGTCGTAACTTGAAGTGTCCGTCCAACGCCTTGTGATGGGTGGGACTTGGCTCGGTTCGGCGGCGCCATCGTCGTCCATACCGTCGATGTCTTCGGATGCATAGTCCAACATGTCGGTTAAATCCTCGACAGTGGCTATCAAGTGGGTGGTGGGTGGGTTATTAAATTCCCCGCCCTCAGCCCCCAGCCTGAGCTGGGTACAGTTCGGAGGTAAAATCTCTATGATGGTGAGAGACTGCATTAATCCCAATGCTTCATCTAGGGGTGAAAGTTGGACCAGAAACTGTGGGTCTGTCGGGCTGAGTTTGGCATGGGACACCTGCCCGGACCCAATGAGTGTAGACCTTGACAGTTCGGAGTGATCGTCCAAAGGCAAGTCTAAGATTGCATCTGGGTCTTCGGTCCGGAGCTCCGCGAGGGGAACGAGTCGGGCGGGGCTAACGCTCCCGTATTCAGACGATGGAACCCGCTCGGGATCTAAGGCTGGGGTAGGTATGAGGGTCGACCCTTGAACGAGATCTAATAGGGGGTCCGAAAAGACTTCTTGCTGGGGGCATGGAGCGACGGCCAAGTCCGCATACCCCTTAAAGATTAGATCTCCTCGGATGTCAACGATGTAGTTCAGGTTTCCAAACCTAATCTGGTGGTCGGGGGCGTAACTGTCGACCTGCTAGAGGCGGCCGATTGAGTTGGCACGAAGCATGAAGCCATCGAACACAAAGACATGTCCGGGGAGAAAGATTTCCCTGGACGCAGCATCATTGTTGATGAAGAGGCAAGCCATCGATCCTTCTGTTCGACGATATAGCAGAGCTCTCAATGAAAGGACCAATGTTGGTGTCAAAACTGGTAGATCTCGGGTAGGGGGGCAAGCTGTATGTCTGAGGACCGATGGTAACTATGGACAAAGGACACGGTGTTTACCCAGGTTCGGGCCCTCTTAATGGAGGTAAAATCTTAATCCTACTGGACTATATTCGAAGGGTATTGGGAGTTACAAGAGTTGATCTACCACGAGATTGAGTTGGCTAACCCTAAATTGGCTAGCCTAGCAATGTTGTCTTCCTGCCTCCGATCTAATCATCCGGTTTATATAGACACCGGAGGGGCTTAGGGTTGTACAAAGTCGGTTTAATAGAAAGGAAATAACATATCCAGACACCTGCCATCCACGCATACGGGAGTCCCTACCGGACACGAGAGGTGATCTTCTGTCTTGTATCTTGACGGCCCATCAGTCTGGCCCACATCCAATAGACCGGACGCCCAAGGACCCCCTAGTCCAGGACTCCCACACCCTCCCCATGTTCTACGGTCGCGGCGAGAAGTGAGGGAGCGCTCCCTGGGTTCGGGGGCTCCTTCATCTTTTTGCTTGAAGAAGACCTACGAGGAGGGATAGCTCAGACACACTCGCCGCGCAGGAGACAAGAAGGGAAAAGCGCTTACACGTCCTTGGCGACCCACTTACTCTTCTTCAGCTCCCCCGGTAGTGTGCCGGTGTTGCTATCCAACCGAGATTTTCTCTCGCGTTCGGCTCCGGGAAAGGATTGCGCAACCTCGGCGCCGACCCCCGTCCGCCTCATGAAAGGGACATGGGAGTCTCCCCTGGAGCCCCCCTCAGGGGCGTGAGGCCCGAAAACCATCATCCTAGGGCTCCTCGTGCACTTGTTGCGTCAGGCGTAGCGGCTGCGGCTTCGGGCGGGGCGGCGTTGCCAGTAACCACGAGCACAGGGGTGAGCTGGTGACCGGCCCACAAGGGCAAGCTGCCACCGCCTCCCATTGCTTTAGCTGGAGCCCAGTGCGCCCGCGGCTCTCTGATCCTGGAATCACCAGGACGTGATTGTCCTAAGGCCCCTCATGGCTCTCCTGAAGTAGCCTCCATTGATCTAAATGGGGCATTGCGCCACCGAAGGCCACCTTGTTCTTATAGTTATATAGGGGGAGCCCCTTCCCAGGGAGCTCGCCTGCTTCTTCACCAGTCAGGATGTGGAGCATCCCGTTCAACACTTCGGGCGGCAGGCGGCCCATGCGGAGCCGCATTGCGTTCTTTGGGTCAATGAAAGCCCATATTGGGTGGAAGTGGCGCTGAAGGGGGGCAATTCATTGACAGAGGAACTCCCTCACGACCATGGCCACTATTAACCCCGCTTCCCTTAGGTCGGCCAACCTCTTCCTCACCCGTGGCAGCCTCGGGCCGTCGAGCCTTTCATGCCCCCATCTGGAGCTTGGCACAGCCGGGGATGTCGGAGTTAGCAGCAGAGGGCTAAATTGGACCGCGTCCACATACACCCATTGCCGCCTGAAGCCCTCCACTTCATGGTTCATCTCCGTGTCGATGCCCTCGTCGGTCGTCGCGCCCACGATGCAGAGCGATACACACACAGAGCGCTGGTTGGCTGCGATTAGCCGAAGGCAGAAGAAATGATGGAGCATCGCCACCAAGGGGGCTATGCCTAAGAAAGCCTTGCACAGAAAGGCGAAAGCCGAGAGGAGAAGGATGGATTTTGGCTCAAGGTGCAATGCATGAACCTGGTAGTGCGAGAGCACGACGTTGAAGAAATCCGATAATGGGGGCAGTAAGCCGGAGAAGAGCGAGGGAAGGTGGATGGCAATTGTGGTGGCATCCAACTCAACAAGAGGTTGTGAGGCTAGTCAGATCTTGGTCACTCCCCACTCATTGAAAGCTGTCGTGGTCATCAGGAGGACCTTATCGAGCCCCTCGGCGTTGAGCACCGTGGACCTACCCAGGGCGGGTTCTAGCACCGCTTCTTCGTTCACCGCCACCATCACCCTGCTTCTCCTACCCATGGGCACCATGGCGACGCAGCGAAACCGAGGGCGGTGGAAGCCTGATGAAGGAGAGGCAACCTTGCAGCGTAGGAGGACAGGCGCGCGCAGGAAGGTAATGATGACCACGTAACCTGTTCGGGTCGGCTTTATGTCAGCCTGTGCGGTTACCGAGGTGCCATGGGGGAGTGGGGGTGCCCTTGACCCATCATGCGCCATGCGTCAAGCCTTGCCCGCACGCGGATGGGGCCTGCGCTGTTTCGCCCCACCCTGCGGGCAGAGACATGCGCGCCGCGGGCCTGGGGGCTACTGTCGGGCCCATGGGACTGGGGGTACCCAGGCCCATCTGCCTGTGGCACAGCACGTGGCACATATCCGGGGCCCAACATGCGGCCCGCTACATCACTTCATGATAAGACCCTCGCGAGGCCCCCTCCTCGCGAGGCCTATGTCAGCAGGCGCCACCAAGACCCTCGCGAGGCCATATCACGAGGCGGCTTCCTTAGGCCCCTCGCAAAGGCATACAAGTCAAGAGCAGTTCAGCAGAGTCACGCGGCCCTGCGCCTTCACGTGGGTGACGCGCATGGTGACGAGCAAAGCCAGTGGAGCGCTAGTAGGCGCGGATGAGGAGGCTTTCCTCTTTAGTGATAAGGGAGCAAGGCCATCCGCTAGTTCCCAAGGCAATCCCCAGAGGTTGCCGATTCGGTGCATGAAGACCAGGACAATGGGCGCACCAGGAGGGAGGTCATCGTCGATCCCACCATGTCAATACCTTCCTGGCGCATATACTCTCACAATTGTGTGCACATCCCAACATGCCCAAACTCTCGGATATTCCAAAATAAATAGCGCATTTATAGAATACAGTTACGGATACAAACGCCCCAGGGTGACACCGCCTTGGACACGTGCCTCATCTTAACAGGATGATGAGGAGAGATGGGTGAGATAGCCCCTGCCATCGTTCCCACCTCATCGGGCCACACGGCGACAGCAGCAGAAGCCCCTACTTCCTGCTCATTCTCGGCCATGCAAGCAGCTCCCGCCTCTTCTGAGGCCACTTGCGCAAGCTCTTTTGCATGCATTAAAGATAACAACTCCCCCGCCAACCCCACACAAGAGGGATCAATGCTGCAATCTTCCAGAACATCAAGAAGATGAGCAACCAAGAAAGCACTAAGAATAGTGAAACGAGGGATCGTGTTACTTGAGAGTTCTAGCTTCTTCTGGGCCATACAAAGTTGCGCACACTTTAGCGAGTTCAGGTCCCCCTTCGCCCCCTTAGTCCACACACTTGCCCATGTGGAAGCCACGACGACCGCCTTCGAGCGCTTGGCCTTGGGAATTGGCATCGTCTTTGACACCACCTCCCTCAACGCGTCTCCTGAAGCAGCCGTCGCGCGCCCACCAGAGCCCGAGCGAGGGAGCCCCAAGGAATCGAGCGCCATGACCACCTGAAGAGGCATGGTCAGCGCACCAAAGCACTCCATGGCAGGCTGAAAGGATCGAGAAGAGGTGTCTAGAGGGGGGTGATTAGACCCTCAACAAATAAAGGTCCCAGTTTTTCAAGTTGAGGTTGACAATTAGCACAATTTCAAACATTCACAATACAATTGAAACAAGCATGCAAAGAGTATATGAGCAGTGGAAAGTAAAGCATGCAACTTGCAAGAAAGTAAAGGGATGGGATTGGAGTGTGCAAATGCAATTGGAGACACGGAGATTTTTGGCGTGGTTCAGATAGGTGGTGCTATCGTACATCCACATTGGTGGAGACTTCAACCCACGAAGGGTAATGGTTGCACGAGTCCACGGAGGGCTCCACCCACGAATGGTCCACGAAGAAGCAACCTTGTCTATCCCACCATGGCCATCGCCCACGAAGGACTTGCCTCACTAGGGTAGATCTTCACGAAGTAGGCGATCTCCTTGCCCTTACAAACTCCTTGGTTCAACTCCACAATCTTGACGGAGGCTCCCAAGTGACACCTAACCAATCTAGGAGACACCACTCTCCAAAAGGTAATAGATGTTGTGTTGATGATGAACTCCTTGCTCTTGTGCTTCAAATGATAGTCTCCCCAAGACTCAACTCTCTCTCACAGATTTGGCTATGGTGGAAAGATAATTTGAGTGGAAAGCAACTTGGGGAAGGCTAGAGATCAATATTCCTGTGGTTGGATTGGAATATCTTGGTCTCAACACATGAGTAGGTGGTTCTCTCTTAGAAAATGAATGTTGGAAGTGTAGGCACATTCTGATGGCTCTCTCCATGAATGAAGCATGGGTGGAGGGGTATATATAGCCTCCACACAAAATCTAGCCGTTACACATAGATTCCCAAACTTGGTGGAACCGAATGGTAAAACTCGGTCATACTGATTCCGGTCAAAATGTTAACGTTAGAGTTTTCGATGGGACCGATGTGCAGGGGTTAGGGTAAAACCTCAGCTCGGTTTGACCGATTACACAAACTCGGTGGGACCGATTTTGGTAATAAGCAAACTAAGTATTGGTCAAGCAAACTCGGTGGGACCGACTGAACAAACTCGGTCAGACCGAAATTGTTGCAATAGGTCACAGAGAATTTGCAAGCCCATCTCGATGAGACCGAGATCCCATCGGTGAGACTGAACTGATTAGGGTTTGGCAGTGGTTGTATCAGATGAACTTGGTGGCGCCAGATAGATCAAATCGGTGGGGCCAAGTTTGACTTTTTGGTTTAGGACATATGTGGATATGAGAAAGTGGTTGAGGGCTTTGGAGCATATCACTAAGCACTTTGAGAAAGCAAGCCATTAAGCAACACCTCATCCCCTTTTAATAGTATTGGCTTTCCCTATGGACTCAATGTGATCTTCGATCACTTAAAATGAAAATGTAGAGTCTTGAGCTTTTGCCAATGTTTGTCCTTAGCATCTTGAAGGGTTTCCACATCCTCTTTGTCCATGTCCATGCCACACCAATGTTGAACTTATCTAAAATATACTAGGTAGAAGTATTAGTCCAACAAGAGATATGTTGACATTAATTACCAAAATCACCCAGGGAGCACTTGTGCTTTCAATCTCCCCCTTTTTGTAATTGATGACAACATACATCAAAGCTTTAGATAAAGATATAAGGAAATACCAAGTAAAGCTTTGGCAAGACATGCAACATGCATTAGCTCCCCCTACATGTATGCAGTCATGTGATGATGGATCATAAGAGTATGAGAATGCATAAACATGACAGAGCAAGCAATGAGTTACATGTGTCTTGGCTAGATGCATCAGAGCAAATGATGTAGATGCTGGAAATATAGCTTCATGTTCATGAATTTCTCTTGCAAACAATATGTACCATAGCAAGAGGTCTTCATGCACATGAGTGTGATGCATATACTTACCTTGTGGTCTTGAACTAGCTTTGAAAGAGATGTACCTGGGTAAACAAGGTTACATAACATAAGAACATCTACTAGACAGAGCAAGAACAGGAGATCACAAGAATACCAAGATTGGGATGACATGTTGAGAGTGAGTACTAGGTACTCTATTTTGTTATAGACATGTCCCCAAGAATAAAGATATGCAATGAATTCCAAGGATTTTTTTTCCCTTAGGACTGAGCTCTCTCCCCCTGAATCTGATATTGGATAATGGGAGAAGATAGGGAAGGAAAATCAGAGCAAACAAGAAAATAAACAGAGCAAGATAGAATTATACCATATACTATCATGCTATCATGTCTTTCCCCTCTTGAAGACATGAGAAAACTTTCCTCTTAAGAATAGAAACATCTCACAAGGATATGCAAGGAATTAACTGAAGGATTTGCAATGAATTGGATGCAGGGAAATGCAGAAAATAATAGAGAAAAGAAAAGAAATCTAGATGAAGTTTTTTTGAAAGGGGAACTAGCATGCAAGAGACAAATGCACGAGCACAAAGAAACAATAGAGAACTTCATCTAGAAATGGTCGGCGACAAAGTCACCTATGTTAGAGTATATTGACTTAGGAGTCAAGTGAGGACACTTGATCATAGGTCATACTCATCGTTTAAGCTCAAAATGGGGTTGCCATTTTTCGTTTAAGCATTTTGATGTATTCACATCTTGTTGAGCTGCTTTGACCCATGTCTTGGGGTAAAGCTTCTCTAAGATGGAATGACATACCTTGGGTGGTGGTGTTGAACTTGGTCATGTAGTTGAAAGTTGTGTAGGATGCTCAAGATTGATGTAGTCCATCAAGAGTTGGGAGCACCACTTGTAATTGAAGTTCATCTTCCTGCATGGGTTAGTCTCGCAAGGAAGAGCACTTGTGTATCCAAGATGACAATCATGAAATTTGATACCAAATGAAATTTGATATAATGAATTTGTCAAAGGATATATTGAATGGATTCGTGCTTCCTTGTCTTCAACCACCATTTTGTAGATACTTGGAGATGTAGAGATTGCGCATAATGTGATTGAGTTGCAATCTCCTAGAGTTGGGTTCGTCCAAGTACCTACAAGGGTTAGATAGCATGCAAGAGTACAAGAATATCCAAGACATATGGTCATCATCATAAGAGAAATATCAAGGATTAGTCATAGAAAGGCTCATGCCTTGCATGCATCCTGTAAGTGCATCTAGTGCCACCCCTAGTTGGTTTTGGAGTATTGACGACAAACCTGGTTGAGGGACTAATGTGTTTGTGAGAATTGCAGGATAACACAGGTAGTAGTTCCTCATTGATTTGGTTTACCTACCGGAGATGACCCCAAAAAATGTGTGAAGACATTGAAGACAATGGTGGTCTGTGAAGCTATTCACGGTGAAGTCTATGACATGAGAAGACATCGCATGAAGACTATGGAGCGCAAAGACTTAGTTGTTTCGCAGTTTCCTTTTCTTCTTTGTTGAGTCACAGGAACCACCGCACTGTTAAGTGGGGTCCAAGTGAACAAATTCAGAGTGACTAAAGTGATTCTCAACCAAATCCTATGTCTTCGAGTGAAGACAATGAGTGCAAATCTTATCCAAAGTCAGATGAGTCAGCTTTACTTGTAGCCCAAGTCAAGCTGTCGCATGTGTTTGAAATCTGTCTGTTGGAACACGTGTCAGTTCCTTAGTGACCCAGGTTCATTTCGGACAAATCAGGTTGGGTTGCCTAGTGGCTATAAACAGCCCCCCCTACACCATAAATTGGTGGTTGCTCAGAGTTACTGCACGGCTTTTGTCGTTTGAGAGCAACCCACCTCCGAAGCATTTGAGAGAGAATCCTTGCAAGGACAAAGCCCAAACCACCCAGAGCCCAAAAAGTGTTTGGCATCACTGAAGTCTTTCTGTCCGTGTGATCTGAAGACTTGTTTCACTTGTGGACTGTGAATCCTCCAGCCGGTTAGGCATCGTGTTCTGAGCATCCAAGAGTCATTGTGGATTGCCGGTGAACGAAGTCTGTGAAGGTTTGGAAGTCTACCTTGAAGACTTACCAGAGTGATTGGGCGGGGACTAAGTGTCCTTAGCTCAAGGGGAATAAGGTGAAGATGCGGTCTTCTGAGTTAAATCTCAGCCTCCCTAACCAGACGTACAGTTGTCGCAGCAACTGGAACTGGTCGAACAAATCACTGTCCTCTCCAAGCTACTGTTTCTATCTCTCACTTCTCTTTACTTACGGTTTGTCTTTGTGAAGTCACTGCCTGCTTGCATTATCTGTTTGACTTCACTGCGTGACTACTTGTTCTGATTGGCTTCATACTATCTTCCATCCTGATCCTTACTACCTAGCCGCTAATAGTCTTCATGCTTTCACTTCATTGAATATTTGACTATGGCTTGTCTAGTGTAGTCTACCTTCCACTGCATAGGAATAGGGTCATTTCTATTGTTTGTCTTTGAAACTCCCATGTTCTGAAGACTTTCATAAAAATCGCCTATTCACCCCCCCCCCCCCCCTTCTAGTCGATATCCAGCTCTTTCAATTGGTATCAGAGCAAGGTACTCCCTTGTTCGGTGTGATTCGGTTTAACCACCTGGAGTTTTAGCTATGTCGACTACAGGGATAATCAAAGTCTCCGATGCGTGACCCATCTTCGATGGCACTAAATACCCCTACTGGAAGAATAAGATGCGCATGCATCTTGAAGCCATTGATGTCGATTTGTGGTATGTCGTCAAGAACGGCATTCCCAAGACTGGTGAAGGTGTCACCCCTGCTGATGTCAAGAAGTTCGTTCAACTGGATTCTACTGCCAAGAACATCATTTGCGGTCATCTGACCAAAGGACAGTATGGCCGTGTGAGTGCTCTGGAAACATCGAAGCTAGTCTGGGACTGGCTCTCCAAGGTCAACGAAGGAGTCTCAACTCAGAGAGATCAAAGGATCAGTGTCCTCCGCAACCTCTTCAACCGCTTCAAGAGACACGACAATGAGAACGTCCAGCTCGCATTTGACTGCCTCACTGATATCACAAATGAGCTCCAAGCACTCGGCGCCACTGAGATCACGAAGCATGAAATAGTCAAGACACTACTGAGATCTCTTGACAGCTCGTTTGACACCCTATCCCTGATGATTCAAGAACGCCCTGACTTCAGGACTCTCGATCCGTCTGACATACTTGAGAGGCTCAACACACATGAGTTTCAGCTATCTGAGAAACGAGATATCTATGGCCCCAACTATGGCCGAACTCGCGCTTTGAAGGCAAAGGTTGTTTCCTCTCTGAAGAAGAATCTGACTGTAGTTCTGGTGATCCTGAAGACATTGGAAAGGAGCTTGCTATGCTTGTGAAGAAGTTCCAGAAATTCACTAAGAAGAAAGGCTTCAGAAAGTCTTCACGATCCAGCTCAAGAAATGATGAAGCTTCCACCCATGACCACAAGAAGAGAACATGCCACAAGTGCAAGAAACCTGGTCACTACATCTTTGAGTGTCCATACTGGGACAATGAGAAGAAGAAGAAGAAGAAGAAGAAGAAGAAGAAGAAGAAGAAGAAGAAGAAGAAGAAGAAGAAGAAGAAGAAGAAGAAGAAGAAGAAGAAGAAGAAGAAGAAGAAGAAGCAGAAGAGCAAAGAATATGATTCTGATGACAAGAAGAAGAAGAGATCCTCAAAGTCTTCTTCCAAGTCTTCATCACACAAGAAGAGTTCATCTGGCAAGGTTCATGCTTTTGTTTGCAAGGAGATGGATTCAGAGGAGGAGTCTACTTCTGAGGAGGCAGAGGTGGAGTCTGAGGAGGAGTCTAACTCTAGCGTTGCAAGTCTGGCTCTAGCTATAGCTTGCATTGCCAAGTCCATCTTCAACACTGAAGACAATGGCTCCGTCAGCAACGTTGATGATAATGACAAGGATGACTCTGCTCCCACCTATTGCTTCATGGCATGTGGTGCCAAGATAAAATCACGCGATGCTTACTTTGAAACATCAAGTGAAGATGACTCTGATTGTGAATCCAAACCTAGCTACAAAACACTTGCTAAAATTGCAACTGAATAACAGAAAGCTATGGAACATATTCAAAAACTGTTAGACAAAAGCGATGACCTGTTGGATGCGGAAATGACCCAATCTCAGTACTTAATTGAAGACATCAAAAATCTTCATGTTAAGTATGAGGAACTTGAAAGTCGTCATGAAACGCTCTCAACAACTCATGAAAAGCTTTCCTACGATTATCTTCAAAGGAAGCAAGATCTTGAGAAATTGAGAACGATTCATGAAGATCTTCAAAAAGAGAACGAGTCACTTCGCGCTCAACAAACCAGTCCCGCTCAGGAAGGATTTGAACCACCATGTCTAAAATGCATTGAGCATGATAACGCTGCCTCTGTTGCTGAATGTTCTACTACTGCTATTGTTGCAATATCTTCAACTATCGATGTGGTAACTAACCCCTCTGTCGAGGATACCACTACTATTGCTGATGAAAATGCTAGGTTGAAGACACTGCTTGAGACATGGATGTACAAAAGTCTCAAAGGGCATCAGACATTATGTGATGTCCTCAAAAAGCAGATTCTGAACCGAAACCCTAGGAAAGAGGGTGTTGGGTTCGAGAGGAAAATGAATGTTGATGGGTCTTACTAGAAGCCTGAGCAGTACCCCAAAACCACATGGGTTGCTGCAAAGGAACCTTCAGTAGATCCATCCACCTTATCTGGTTTCACTTGTGCTAACCCTATTATCATTGATGAATCCTTTGATGCAAACTATAAACTGTTTAAGAATCAGAATGGCAAAGTGTTTGCCAGGTATATTGGTACTAACTGCAGGAATGGGCCACCTATGAAGAAGATATGGGTACCCAAAAGTTGTCTTGAGAATCTTCCTGTGAATGTCATCATGACACCACCTGGGAAGAAGACAAACCCCATACCAAAGGCTTCATATGGTCCAAAAGCTTCATGCAGACCGAGGACTCATTCGAGTCACCCTAACGTCAATGTTTTGCAGGGAAATCATACTCAGACCCATGAATATGAGCGTGTTTCTTCAAACCGCTATGTTCATAGAACAAAGAACTTTTCTGCTTATTCTTATGAGTATTATTCACCTCCTGCAAGGCTATTTGCTAGGGCTCCAAAGCCGAAGTTCTCAGATGTTGCACTTAGACTCATTGCTTCTAAGCCACCCCTGAAAATGTGGGTGGTTAAGAAAACTTAACTCTCTTTTGCGGGGAAAGGTCTCCAGCCGGAAATCAAAGGCGTCTGATGCTTATGCTGGGGACCTTAAACATCTTGTGGGGTGCAAGATAAAATGCCCAAATGGTCTTACTATGTATTTCGTCCCGGGATTCCTTGACACTCATCCTATCTATCCTAACAAAGATCTGAATATCTATGTTCCACTTGTTCGTCAAATGTTTATGCTTCACAACTTGCTTGGTGAAGCCTATCCCCCAAACTGCACTGTAGGCTATGACACCTCATACTTCACAATGGATTATGGACAGTGGATGCACTAACCACATGACTGGCGATCGACGTCTTCGGATGGATTCAACGCTACGTCCATCAGACAAGAGTCACATCACATTTGCTGACACTAGTAAAAGCAAGGTATTGGGTCTAGGTAGAGTTGCAATATCAAGGGATCAGCACATGGATAAAGTGATGCTTGTTGAATCCCTTGGTTTCAACTTAATGTCTGTCTCAATGCTTTGTGACTTAAACATGATTGTGCTATTTGGAAAATATCGTTGCCTTGTTCTAATGGAATCTGACAAGTCTGTAGTCTTTGAAGGGTATCAGAAAGATGATCTGTATATGGTAGATTTCTCAGCAGGACCACAGATGGCCGTATGTATTCTAGCAAAAGCTTCAGAATGCAGGCTTTGACATCAAAGGCTAGGGCATGCTGGCATGAGGAACTTGCACACTCTCGTGAAGAAGAAACATGTCGTAGGCATCGAGGACGTCAAGTTCAAGAAGGATCATCTGTGTGGTGCCTGCGAAGCTGGAAAGATGACTAGGGCCAAACACCCCTCGAAGACGATCATGACTACATCTCAACCCTTCGAGCTGCTACACATGGACTTATTTGGCCCTACTCACTACTCTACGCTTACTACCACTGCTTGCCTCTATGGTTTCGTCATTGTTGACGATTATTCAAGATATACTTGGGTGCATATAATCCTCTACAAGAATGAAGTGCAGGATGTCTTCAGACGCTTTGCCAATCATTCCATGAAGAACTATGGCATCAAGATCAAGCATATCAGAAGTGACAACAGCACGGAGTTAAGAACACTGGCCTCGACCTTTATCTGGATACTCTGGGCATCACTCATGAGTTCTCTGCTCCTTACACACCTCAGCAGAATGGCATCATGGAGTGCAAGAATAGAACCCTTATTGAGATGGCTCGAACGATGCTTGATGAGTACAAGACTCCAAGAAAATTCTGGCCTGAAGCCATTGATACTGCATGCCACATCATCAACCGTGTTTACCTTCACAAGCTTCTGAAGAAGACATCCTATGAACTCCTAACTAGTAAGAACCCAAATGTCAGTTACTTCAGAGTATTTGGTGCTAGGTGCTGGATCAAGGATCCACATCACACTTCAAAATTTGCACCGAAAGCACATGAAGGTTTTATGCTTGGTTACGGAAAGGATTCGCACTCCTACAGAGTCTTCAACCTCTTTCACTATAAAGTGGTTAAAACTGTGGATGTGCGGTTCGATGAGACTAACGGCTTGCAAAGAGAGCACCTGCCAAATGTGCTAGATGAAGTACCTCCTAGTGAATCAATCAAGCAAATGGGAACTGGAGAGATCATACATTCTGAGGCTCAGACTGAAGAGGAACTGATCATTTCTGCACCTAATCAACCTGAAGACAATGCTCAGCCTGAAGACAACCCTTCAAATGATGACATTGATCAGCAAGAGCAAAATCTTCGTCATGTTCATACTCATGTTGCAAATGAAGTACAGATTGAGAAGATAATAGCAGCATCAATGCTCCTGGTCCACTCACTCGTTCAAGAGCAACACAACTAGCAAATTTCTGTGGGCACTTGTAACATCCCAAAATTCTAAATTTTGGAATGTTACATTAAATAGATAGTTATGATTGTTGTGTGATTGATTGACTGAAAGTGAGTGAATTCGAAACTGTTTGAAAGTTAAATGAGAGGGAATAAAAGGACTTTCCCAAACTTTCATTTTGCATTTTGATCTCCGTGAATTCAAATTCTTTTCACCACAAAACCCTGGAGAGAAGATGACATGACTTCTTCCATTTATTTAAATGACAAGGGGTGTTGAAAATATTTGAATTTCATTTGGAAAATATTTCCAACCCAGGAACTTTATGCAACTCAATGATTTTCACGAGCGAAGATAAAATGACTTTTTCAAAACATATGAAATATGAGTTGGGAGTTTCAAAGAATTAAATTCAAAGTTCTTTTGAATTTATTTTCAATTTGGAGTTATTGAGTTTTATTCAAATTATTTTTCTCCAGAAATAAAATATATGGAAAATAGGGTAACATGATTCCCTACATCAGAAAATTGGAGAGAAATAAATTTGAATTAATTTTGGTATTTTTTTCAAATGTTTTTACAGGATTTTACTAGAGCAGAAGTACTCTTTGCTTTTTTTGAATTTGTGTGTATTTTATTTGACTCTAGAGAAATGTTCAGCTTGTAGGAAATCTTTTTCTGAAAAGTTTGATATATTATATGCCTATATAATATTTTTATTTAATTTGTTATTATTATTTTTGTTTGTCTATAAATAAAAATTGTTTTTTTAAATCCTCTTGCCGACTGGGCCGGCCCAGCTAGCTAGCCAAGGCACGGCCCAGCCAGCCCATGTCGCCCGCGCCGCTCGTCCCCGAGCTCGGGACGAAGTCCCGAGCCGCCACGGCATCGCCGTCGCCGCCGTGTCCGCCCCGGCATCGTCGTCGCCGCCGTGTCTGCCCCGGCCTCCCCTTGCCCCCTTCCCCACGCCTCCCGAAGCCACCCCTCCCCTATAAATGCGCCAACCCCGCCGCCCTCTCTCTCTCTCTCTGCTCGCGCCGCCGCCCTCGCATCTCACCGCACTCTGCCGCCGGAGTTCGCCAACCGCCACCGCCCGACGAGATCCGCCGCCGCCGCCTCCTCCTCACCGCCCCGACGCAGCTGTCGCTCTCCGCCGCCTACTGTCGTCGCCGGACGCCTCGCCCTGCCGCCGACGCCCGTCGCCGGAGCTCGCCATCGCCACTACCCCGCCTCGCCGGAGAATGCCGCCGTCACCAGATCCACCGTCGGTTTATTTCACCAAGCCGGTAAAAAACGCAAAAAAGCCCGACCGGTTTTCTTTATAGATCGGTTTTCAATTTTTTTAGTTAATCCTATGGACATTCGCTGTTTATACCTTCGCAGTGAATGAATTCATTCGTTAGCGTTCAATAACGAACGTTCACTTTTTATTTTTTTTCTTTTTCTGTTATTTTCGGCCAGGGACTCATCTGTGAGTATTTTATTTACAGTTTAGTCCCTGATCTTCTTTTTAGCACAACTTCTTGCTCGTTTATCAAAATCCAACGAAACCAACGCCCACTTCTTCGTTATGATCTCCTCTATCCAGTAAAACAACTTAAACATGTTTTTTAAAGTTTAAAATTTGGATTTCAAACAGTTTAGTATTTGAACTTCGTTTGATCGTAACTTGAGTTTTATAACCCCATTTGAGTTGATTCTTTTTGCTAATCGAAGCTCTTGAACCAAACTTTTTGATAAGGCCAAATTCACTTAATTTTGGTACTGTTAGAAATAGTTTTCTGTTACAAGAGTCATTTGCTTGGTTTCGAAGTTTTCCGAATTGTTCTTCGTTCTTTCCGATCTTTTGAGTGATTACTTATGTGTGGTTACTATTGCTTGCTTACGATAGATTAACCGGAGTGTGACGAGTAGAATTATCAAGAGTTTTGAGTGCAAATCATCTTCATCAACATTGCAGGCAAGTTCACACTTTGATCATACTTCCTTATTACCCAGTTTTATTGCATTAGTTCAACCCTCAAACATTGCATGATTAGGATCAAATTAAATTGTGGGTTTTGGGAAGTAGATGAGGTAGTACCTATTACCTGTTTTATTATCAACCCTTGGGAGTTACTTCTACGTTTGCTTATTATGCCATGCTATGCTAGTAGACGTGGATTGGGTGAGTGTATCCATGACAGATGTGAGTTTGTTAATTAATGGTTTACTTAAGGTGGCAACTTAAACACACATCTGGGTGGAATGAGGTACCTGGTTTCCAGGATTTGCCTGTTTTTCTTCGGACCGCCACCCAGGCTCAAAGGGATCATAAGATTATTCATGCTAGAAACTTCCGTGTGCAGCCACATGCTACTATGGGCTCTAGCATAGTTGACTAAGTCGTGCGAACTCTTACAGTGGTAGACTAGCAGATGTAGGGGATGTAGGTTGGTACGGTCTACCCTTTACGTAAGGTGCGAGCGCTTCTGAAAGACTATGTCTCGGTCATCTGTTTCTCAAACACCATGAAGTGTGAGAAATCAAACGGAGGAGATCGAGTCATGTGGGGAAAAGTGCACAAACCTCTGCAGAGTGTAACAAACTAATCATGGTTAGCCGTGTCCCCGGTTATGGATGTTTTGAGTATCTAGTACTTGGATTATCCTGTGAATCTCATCATGTTACTTTAATTAATATTGTTGGGTTTGTTTAATGATGATGCTTAATTGGGATTGAGGATGCTGTCAACCATTCTCAGTGTTTAACAACCACCATGATAGTTAAATAATTTATTCCTTTGTAGTAGGGAAAAATGGGCTTTACGCAAAAATTGTAACCATAGAGCCTCCACCAGCCAAATAAGCATGTAGTGATAGCCTTTATTCATCATTGCTCTATGGTGTGAATTTGCCAGTACATTCAATGTACTGACCCTTTGTGGCTGCAATGTCTCATGTTGCAGGATCTTACGACGAGTAAGTGATACCTTAGGGTTACGATTTCTACACTCAACTTTGTCGTTGGTGTTGATGGGAATCCACAACCTTGTTACTTCCGCTATTTGGATTGAGGTAATAGTATTTACGTTATTTTATACATGTGATTTACCTTTGTTATAAATCCTCGAGTACTGTGTGTGTTAGCATACCGATCCAGGGATGACACTTAAACACAAAGACTTGATCCATTTGGGTCGGGTCGCTACAAGATGGTATCAGAGCACATGTTGACTGTAGGACGTGACCCTAGAAACTGGCAAGCCCATAGGAAAGATTTTCTCTACTACTTCTTTTTCAAAAAGATCTTTTACCTCTCTTCTCTTCTGAGCTTATTCAAACATTCTCTTTAGTGAGACCATACCCTTTCCCCTTTTGACCACATGAAGATTCGGCTGATGAGACCACTCCAAGGAGTACAAGATATCGAACAACTAAGACTACTTTGGAATAAAGAGGATTTTTACCGTGCATTACAATGACGGAAACAACAACGATGAAGACTCCGAAGACTTGGAGAATTTGAAGGCTTTGAAGAATTTTCGGATTTGTATGACCTAGAAAGGCACCCCGTATGGAACTTGGCAGACTAAGGAAGCTGTCAATACCCAAGATCAAGGTGTATCGGACAAAGACCGGAACATGGAGCATTAGAACTCAAAGTTTTTGTCAGGAAAACCCCAAGATAGGAGATAGCAACTATGGAATGATAGCTCATGATAGAGACATAGTCATAAACATGGATATCCATGATGCTATCGCTCGCTCATGTTATTGTCACCATGAGGTGTTAAGCACGCATCTTTCGGAAGAATTGGATGACAAAAGGGCTAATGGGGCACCTGCCAGCAAGGGATCAAGTTTTAACCTTAGCTGGTGTATCACTAGGATCTGGAGTATTACATCACGAATTTTAAGATGGACCTTCGGGAAGCTGTATTTGATAAGGAAGCGTTTCGTGAAGAACTCAGGACTCAGAAGCTGAGGGTAGCCAAGCTAGAGGAGCAAAACCTTGAGACATCAAAGTTTTCGTCAGGACTGAAGGACAGTAGGATCATGGTTCATGCCAAGGATGTTGAAGCCCAGAAGTTTGTAATGCAACCCCAGAAATATTAAAGGACATCACGAGAGACTTCGTGTCAACAGAGATGATCTGGCAAAAGAACTTGAGAAGGACAAGTATGATCAGAATGAGTCATCGGAGACATGACCAAGACTTGAAGAGTTTGATGACGCTGAGATCTATTGACCTTTAGAAGACCAAACCCCTGTTATATATCTACGCTAGATGCGACGTTTGTGAGCTGTCATTTGTTTGTTGTTTTTCCGACAGCCACAATAAAATCTGCCTTTTCAAAACTCTTGTTTGTATTGTGTGTATCCCTCTCTATCTCTCTTATCCCACCCCAAAACCCATGGACCCCATAGAGGATGTATGGAGATGAGCTTGTATTGTCTGGACCAATGAGTCAATTGGAGACAGACCAATGGATTCAGAACATGGAGGATCACATGAAGAATAACCCTATAGTCAGAAAGGATATGGCCCAGCATGCTCTTCCGTTCTTTGAAAGAGGTGCTGCTACCTGGTGGAGGATGTACCAAACCATCAATGGATGGCAAAGAGTAACCACTTGAGAAGAATTTAAGTTGACTCTGCAAAGGTCTTGTCTTGTGTCCCAGAAGTTGAGGCCTTATGGAAAGGATATGAAGAAACCTTGTGCATACAAGCTTTGTGGAGAAATAGGACACAACCATAAATAAAACAAGGACGAATACCCTCATAAGCGGGGGATTACCAAAGGAGTTAGCCGAGGATCTCAGGGAACTTCGGTTGGAGATTGTTCCCAAAGGTTTTGTTGCAGCAATGGAAGTTCAGTCCACATTGTTGGGAAAGATTCATGAAGCTCAGAAGTATGACAAAGAGATTGCTGAGATAAAAGAGAGGATGAGCAAAGGAAAGGCCAAAGGTTTTCGTAAGGATGAGCACGACATCTTATGGTTCAAGGACCGTGTATATGTTCCCAATAATGCAAAGATCAGGAAGTAAATACTTCAAGAGGCTCATGACTCACCATACTCGATTCGCCCTGGAAACACGAAGATGTATTTGGATTTGAAGGAGTGTTTCTGGTGGACTGGTATGAAGAAGGATATTACGGAGTATGTAGTCGTAGGTGATGTATGCCAGAGAGAGTAAAAGCAGAGCATCAGAAGCCAGCAGGATTAGTACAGCCTATACCAATAGCCGAATGGAAGTGAGATAAGCTTGGCATGGTTTTCATTACCTGATTTCCCAGAACCCGAACGGGATATGATTCTATCTGGGTAGTAGTTGATTCGCTTGACCAAAGTGGCTCACTTTATCCCAGTGAAAACCACCTATACAAGTGAGAAGTTGGCCAAGATATATTTGACCAGGATCGTATGTCTGCATGGAGTTCCGAGGACCATCGTATCAGATAGAGGAACACAGTTTACCTCAAAGTTTGGAATCAGCTGCGCCACACTTTGGGTACTAGGCTAGAGTTCAGTACAGCCTTTCATCCGCAGACAGATGGATAGACCGAGAGAGTCAATCAGATTCTGGAGGACATGTTGAGATCGTCTGCGCTAAATTATGGATCTAGTAGGGATGATAATCTACCTTACACGGACTTCTCATACAACAATAGTTACCAAGTCAGTTTGAAGATGGCCCCTTTCAAAGCTTTGTATGAGAGAAGGAGCCAGACACCGTTGATGTGGGATGAAGTTGGAGACCGTCAGTTGTTTGGACCAAATGTGATCAAGGATTCATAAGAGAATGTTAAGTTGCTTCGAGATAGACTGAAGGTAGCTCAGTCCTGGCAGAAGAGTTATGCAAACTCAAAAACACAAGGAGGTAGTCTATGAAATTAGAGACAGAGCATGTCTTCGTGTGTCCCCTCTGCGGGGAGTTAAACGATCTGGAGTTAAGGGAAAGTTAGCCCCGAAATTTGTAGGACCATACCGAGTTTGGAGCGTATGGGAGAAGTGGCCAACAAGTTGGAGTCACCCGAAGGATTGTCAGAAGTTCATGATGTGTTCCACGTTTCCCAGTTGAAGAAGTGTGTCAGGACCCCGACTCAATGCCACATCGATCTAGCATGTAACACCTCATATCACTTTGCGGCCTCACGCACGGTATCCCACGGGTGTCACCTTACCTTTGCCTGGGACCGTTTGCGCCTTTTGGCACACGTATATGATAGTGTAGCTAGCATCCATATGATAAGGAGCCCGGGCTGACATGGCTAGTCGTAAACCAAAAGTGGCACAAACTTATAGGGACAGGCATCCATGACCCAACATCGAACGTGTCGGTCATCAGCGAGTGAATCCAGGCTGTAGCACTAGGCTAGCAGGACTCCGGTGAACCGGGCTGTAGCGGGCTAACAGGACTCCGGTATTCATCGCGTGACATTTCCCCGAAGGGACAGACACAGGAACGAAGAAGGACACATGCCGGCCAGCCTAAGTGTTTCGGAGCAGTAGCAAGCTACCATGGCTCAGTGGAAGCACTAGGAGACATTTCCCGGTAAGAGAGGCTACTAAGGATAAACAACTAGATAGTCAGATCCCACACATACCAAGCATTTCAATAACATACACACAATATGCTCGATATGTGCAGATACAACATGGCATCACAACATGACTCTATAACTCAAGTATTTTATTCAATAGGCTCCGAGGAGCGAGATATTACAAACATGGGTCTCATGACCCAACATTCAGAGCAAACAAGTCAAGCACAAGCGGAAGCTTAACATGTCTGAGTACAGACATCTACAAATGAAAAAGGCTGAGAAGCCTGACTATCTACCAGATCCTGCCAAAGGCACAAGATCGTAGCTGAGGTAACAAGCTAAACGTCGAAGTCCACGCGGAACTACTAGTGAGACGGAAATCTATGCAAAAACATAAAATAGGCAAACGTGAGTACAAATGTACCTAGCAAGACTTACATAAGAACTATCTACATATGCATCATTATCAACAAAGGGGATGGTGGAGTTTGACTGCAGCAAGCCAGCTTTGACTCGGTGGCTAACCTGAACTATGACTGCAATGTAACTCTTTTGAGGTGGCGCACACGAGTCCACATATTCACCATATCAATACACCACTATGGATCCGCTCCCGTCTCCCTACGAGAATGCCATCCATAGCACTCACGCTTATCTTGCGTATTTTAGAGTATCCACTTTCACTTGTCTATGAACTGTACAGGCAACCCAGAAGTCCTTTTCCGCAGACACGGCTATTCGAATAGATCGTATTAACCCTGCAGGGGTGTACTTATTCACACACGCTCTTGCCACTTACCACCATGTACACGTCGTGTATCTCGGCAACCTTCTAGCGGAAGCCTGGCGAGGGAGTTGGCCACGACCTGACTAACCACACAAGTCTCTCGTCCAGGTTTATCGCCTATTCGGGTTCCATCCGCAAGGAGATCCGGCTGGGGTGTCGCTCACGGCCCCAAACAATGTGTGCAGGGTTCCCAAGTCCACCAACTGGGTGCCACTTGGTACACCGGGCCACTGTGCCTAGTCTGTCCCAAGCCCACCTGTACCGGGTGCCACTTGGTAGACTACTAACACTACCTACAAACACCAGAAACTAGTTGCAACTCCTGGACAGAGATCAGGTTGATTAATAAGTCGAGAGAGTCAATTAAGGATCCCAATGTGTGGTAGTAGCTGTTCATGGATCACAAACACAGAACTCAGTTCCTGAGGACGGCTGCAATGAGACAACCCACCATGTACTCCTACATGGCCTCTCACCGCTACCTTTACCAAATTGTGTTCACACACTTAGCTCTCAACAATAGGACATGTTCACACACCTCCAATTCATCCCCGATGAATCAGACCTGACTCAACTCTAAGCAGTAGCAGGCATGACAAACAAACATGAATGAGTAGGCACATCAGGGCTCAAACAACTCCTACCCATGCTAGTGGGTTTCATCTATTTATTGTGGCAATGACAGGTCATGCAGAGGATAAGGGGTTCAGCTACCGCAACAAGTAACAAATATGTCGTTGTTGTCCTAATACAGTAAAAGAAAGCAGGAGCGAGAGAATGGGATTGTATCAGAATGAACAAGGGGGGTTTGCTTGCCTGGCACTTCTGAAGATAGTATGGTTCTTCATCGGTGTCATTGATCACATCGTTGAAACCACGTCTATCGAGAGGGGGCAAGTACCGGCAAACAAGGAAGAACACAATCAATGCAATGCACAATTTGATGCATGATCATGACATGTTAATATGCTGTGATTTGGGCTAATGCAACTAGCAACAGGTTAAATGAAGCTGGCTTGAATCCAAGATTCAATTTCAAACTTCATATGTGAAGCTTTAAATGCCATTTATATGATTTGGCCTAAACAGCAGCCATAAGTTGTTCTAACATGCATGAAAACAGTACAGATGGATAGATTGGATTTTTCTGATCATTTTTCATATATAATTTATTTCATTCTGAGCTACGGTTGATTTTATATGATTTTTAGAAGTTTGCATTATTTTCTGAAATTTCCTGAATAAGAATAAATCCAGAAAATAATTAACTGCGTCAGCATGACATCGGGGTGACGTCATCAGGTCAAAGGCGCCAGCCCAGGTCAAACCTGACGGCTGGGGCCCACATGTCAGTGTAGCAACTAACTAACGGGGTTAGTTAGTGTTACGTTAGCACTAACCTAGGTTAATAAGGGCCTGGGCCCACTGGTCAGTAACTAACCTAACTAACCTAGATAGGATTAGCCCTAACTAACTTAGTTAGCCGGGCGGGGCCCGCATGTCAGTGAGAGAGAGGGGTCAAACCTCTGGTCAGCCGGGGTCAAACCTCGCCGGTCAACACGGTCAGCCCGCCGGCGTTTAGCCGCCGGCGACCAAATCCGCGGCGGAGGGAGTCGGGATTTCGCTGCAGGGCCCTATTTGGCGTGGGGGGAGCATCTACGTGAAGCTGGGGGGCTGCCGCGTCGAGTGGTGGTGGTGTTTGGGCTCGGGGTGGTCGGAAAAGACGTCGGCGACGACGTTGGCGGCTGCCGGAGCTCGGGCGAGCTCGGGGTCGTCGCTAGGAGGCACGGGAGGAGGTGCGGAGCGGTGCTATGGGCTCCTGGGGACACGGCGAATGCGGTGAAGTGCTCGGTTGCGAGCTTGCGCGGCTGTGGCCACGGCTACACCATGGCCGGCGGCGAGAAGCTCTCGGTCGCGACGGGCATCGGTGTTAGAGGAAGAAAACAAGCCAGGGGAGAGGGGGAAACGGCACAGGAGCTCACAGCGGGTGCAGCGGTGGCCTCGGCGAGCTCGGGAAGGCACCGGAGCGAGCGGAGCATCAAGGGGGATCTCCGGCGGCCGGCGACAAAGATGATGAGGATGGCATCGATGCAGGGCCTCCGGCGATGCGTGGCTAGACGGAGAGGACGAGGGAGGCGTGGCGATGCTCGTGGACACGTCGGAGAGGCTCGGGTTGGCTGCGGCTGCGGCTGCAGCGAACGGCGGCGGTGGTGGCGTTCGGTGGTGAGAGGGAGAGAGAGCAGAGGAGGAGGAGGAGCACGGGGAGAGTGAGAGAGAGCCAGAGGGGTTGCGTGTCGACGTCCAGGGCGTCCAGAGCGACGTCGGGGAGGCGGCGGAAGCAGGAGGTGGCCGAGGCACGTGGGCGCGCACGGCGGCCACACGCCTCTCGTCCTACTGGCAAGAGGTGGGAGATGACTGGCAGCGGCACTGGGCTGGGCCGTACAGTAGTAGGCCGTCCAGGTGGGCTTTGGTGGGCGCCAGGTGAGTTGGCCCAGGTTAGTCTCTCTCTCTTTTATTTATGTTTTTCTATTTTTCTGTAAGTTTGTGGCTTTATTAAAAATAGTTAGACACCTTCAAAAATCCTAAAAATAATCATAGGATCTGTTTAGATTAATTCCAACAGCCCACACTTATTGAGCATTTAAAATATTTACTAGCATTTAAATGCCCAAATGCAAAGTACGTATGATTTAATTCAGTGACCAAATATATCATGGAAAAATGTGCAACACCTCTGGTTATGGCTTCTAGCATTTCCAGAAATGATGAACATTTTTGAAAGCCATTTGGATTTATTGAAAATATTTTTAGGTTGAACCTATTTGAATTCCATTTGGTACTAGGATTTGGACATCTCCATTTCAAGTTTCTTCAGAGTTTAAACATGATGCACACATGAAGTTAGCCTAGTGCAATGCCAGAAGCTAGGGATGTGACAACTCACCCCTACTAAACAAGAATCTCGTCCCGAGATTCAGGCGTAGGGTAAGATGAGGGGGGGACGCAACTAACACAATCTTCACGATCCAGGTTGTACTTCATAAGGACGTTGATTCGATCATCATCTTTGTCGCGACGTCCCGCTCTGAGAACTCCATCTAACATGACAACGAGAGGAAAGGGACAATTCCAGAAGAATCGATCTTCTCAAAGATCGAGCAACTCAGGGTCAACTCATGGACTGAGGCATTGAAACATCTCTTGAGCTGACACACAAAACACACATCAAGAGGGATGGAAAGATGACGGAGGTTCAATTTGGTAGGCAACAATTCCACGCTGAAGTAGGATGGTGCATGGTTTCAAAGTAGTGAGGAAATAATTGTCCTTCATACCATAACGGGGCACCTTAGAGGAGGTGACTCATAGAATTATTCCATGAAGTGTCAAAAGAGTTACTTTTGATCCATAGATCATTGAAACTCTTTATACCAGCTTAAAGCAAATTACAATCGATCATTTGGAGAAGTTCGAAAGAATGGCATACTCAGTTTGGAAAGGAAACTAGAGTTATAAGACAACTTGACAAACAGAAGGCACATTCCAATTGATACCGAGAATACAACCTAGTGACTGAGTGTGCCCTCAAGAACTTGAGCATTTCCATACTCATCAAGGTCTTACCAATATCCGTGCCGAGGATCCTGGCAACACAACATGCTACCATGATGAATACCGGTGGGAGATGCAGATGCGAAGGAAGATAACACCTTCTCAGATTTCACCTTAGCGAGGCCAAGGAAACGAAACCTGGATGATCGACCGAGAGACATTTAGCACTCCGCTTCTAATGTTCTCCTTGATGTTCTAGCTACCACGATCATGCTTAAAAGCATCAACATGGCCATCAAGTAAAGGTCGGAGTTCGGAATACAAAGGATCCATAAGGAGCAACTTCTATAATAAGTCAATCGAAATCCTCATGGAGAAGATGGTCGACTTGGTCAATCAAGATACTACAATGATAGATCTTCCGGCTAGGTGTGTTGGCCAGAACATCAACCTTGTCGGGACCTACATCATAGATCTTGGAAAGGTTCCAACCATCATATCTGTCTGAGATTCAGATCTGGTTGGTAACATGATATTCTAGACTCATCAAGTCTAGAAAGAGAAATGAAAGTTTGCAACACAAACCGATGAGATGACGTTGCGAGATTATCGGGGAATGAACTACGATAGTAAGCTCCAAAACATGAGCTGGTTCTGCTACACACCTGTGAACACACTGTCCCAGACAAGCATGACCACGTAGTAGTCTTATAATAAAATACTACCGAGTTCAGGTGGGAACCATCATCTAGGATGTCGAAGTCCTTGCGTAAGTCTAGCTCTTAAGAAGGAACTCCTCCTTGAACAAGTCAATCAGTGGCTTGGCGTGCTAGGGATACATATAGAATGGAGGTAGCTAATCTCACAATCCAATGTATACTTCGCACATGCATGACTGACTTGGGATGATTCCAAAGGAAGCAAAAAACAATATTTCTTGGACCCACGACGGCAACTTACACCAAGTGCACGTGAATTAGAGAAAGTCACTTCTTTCATCCGAACATATACCTCATGAATGGAACACAAAGGTGATGTTTACAAAAGTTTCCAACACTAGCTTAATGTTCAACAAAATTATGGAGAAGACATGGATGTTGTCTATGGGCTCAACAACGATTCATCCTGGTTTCCATCTAGGTGGAATTCCACAATTATGGGAACACGGTGATAGTATTGGTCAGACAAAAGATGTAATGGTGTATGCTCGAGGAATTAACAACGAGTAAGACAACATTACAAACATCGTTGGTTCTGATTTGATTTGAGGATAGCCCACACTCAAATCAAAGTTTTGGCAAGACAATAGGTCCAACAACTGGTCACGGGGATCAATCGATGAAGATATCATCTTTCTTCAACACGCATACAAGATATCCCCTTTAAATGAACTAAATCGGACAAGCTTCCGTCTTCCAACTCTCCAAGTTGTTGTTTAGCTTGACCAACCAGCTTAGGGGTATGCAACACAGATTCTTGGAGAATGGTTGGTTTACAAGAAACCAACTTGATCACAAACTCAACATAGCGGTCAGGCGACATCCTGGTGATACTTCCGTGAAGATATCCGGAAAATCACAAACCACCGATATGTTACTAAGCTCGGGAGCAATCTTGCTTTTCAGGGCAAGACGATGTGATCACAAGAGTGAGGGATTGACTCAATCCTAACTCACTGATCGGAGAGTGCACCGGAAATAAGGACTAGGTAGCACGATCAGTCCTAGGATGGTGATTCGATAACCAACACGCTAAGGATGAGATTATTGTCCATTTAACTACCAAGCAACGGAGTTGCTAGCAGTATTGATTTCACACATCACGATTCACTTGTCGGCATTCCGGTTACAATAATACGGAAATCGAGGAATTAACAATGATGGCAAGAAGCATTATGGCGTCAAGAATTCATAAGAGGTGGTGCAATTCTCATGACACTCTTGACATAAAGATGGTAACACTCGAAGGTAGAGCAGAGCAGAAGCTGGATTGGCATTTTGATCTGCGGAATACAATTGCTTTGACCCAATCCTGGATATGGATGAGGTTCTGGAGTCATTCCGAATAGAATGGCTTGACGGACCACAAGAATATTACGCATCGAAGAACACGAATGCATAACTACTCCTTACTATCAATTGATAGACGGGGTCACAATACAACTAAAGAGGGACAACCCAACAGAACATATGATTTTCTGAGTTGTGGATGCATAGATTAGTATGTCGAACCAAGTTCAATATTTCTTCCGGATAACCCATGCGGAAAGGTAGGACTGGCAGATTCACAATTCAGAATGGAGAACTCTTCAAGAGCACTCTGGTTGTGATTCTTTGGTTCAAAGAACTTCTGCCATAAACGGTTCATAGTATTTGGAAGAAGGAAATACCACGAACCTCGAGGACTAACACAAAGGTTACTAATAACCTAAGGGAGCTAGCAAACACTAACAACATGAGGTAAGTAGGGTGAATCTCGGGTTCAAGAACCCAGGAATAGAATACCCACATACTAACTGGCATCACGGGATGCTTTCGAGAATAATGGTCGGAATCATCACACTGGGAACGCAATACATGGCTAGATTACTAGATGATCCCCTAAGACACCTAGGGTCATAATAATAATTCCAAAATATATGTCGAGGCAATAGAATACTTCAACTCAACAATTGGTGTGATTAACCTGGCCTAAAGGAACATCGAAACGAGAGGAAGGGATTTTGCAAATGCTTCAGACTATTTAGAAACCTGGGATGTCTCGGACAGCATAACGGCTGTAAATGCTCAAAAGAATTTAGACATGCTACAAAAATGGTGGCATAACCACTCAGAAGCACCATATCAAGGTTTCGAGATCAACAGTTAATATACGGAAGTAGTAGGAACTGAACTGAAGCTTAGAACCATCAATCCTATAGGTCTACGGATTTGGTAACACGTGATCCTAATAGAAAGAAGAGAAAGCCTAGTTCCTTAACCCCGTAGGAAAGATAGGATGACTCGGATCAGAAGGCATGAAGGTAAAGGAGTAAAACGAGCCTTACCTTCCATCCCACAATCAATTCCCTTATATAACTAAAGCATTTCTAGACTCAACTTCGACCAGTTTGGCTTGGTAATCCTACAGGCAGTCAAGCTCTGATACCAAAGCTGTCAGGACCCCGACTCAATGCCACATCGATCTAGCATGTAACACCTCATATCACTTTGCGGCCTCACGCACGGTATCCCACGGGTGTCGGGTTACCTTTGCCCGGGACCGTTTGCGCCTTTTGGCACATGTATATGATAGTGTCGCTAGCATCCATATGATAAGGAGCCCGGGCTGACATGGCTAGTCGTAAACCCAAAGTGGCACAAACTTACAGGGACAGGCATCCATGACCCAGCATCGAACGTGTCGGTCATCAGCGAGTGAATCCAGGCTGTAGCACTGGGCTAGCAGGACTCCGGTGAACCGGGCTGTAGCCGGCTAACAGGACTCCGGTATTCATCGCGTGACATTTCCCCGAAGGGACAGACACAGGAACGAAGAAGGACACATGCCGACCAGCCTAAATGTTCCGGAGCAGTAGCAAGCTACCATGGCTCAGTGGAAGCACTAGGAGACATTTCCTGGTAAGAGAGGCTACTAAGGATAAACAACTAGATAGTCAGATCCCACACATACCAAGCATTTCAATAACATACACACAATATGCTCGATATGTGCAGATACAACATGGCATCACAACATGACTCTACAACTCAAGTATTTTATTCAATAGGCTCCGAGGGGCCAAGTACCGGCAAACAAGGAAGAACACAATCAATGCAATGCACAATATGATGCATGATCATGACATGTTAATATGCTGTGATTTGGGCTAATGCAACTAGCAACAGGTTAAATGAAGCTGGTTTGAATCCAAGATTCAATTTCAAACTTCATATGTGAAGCTTTAAATGCCATTTATATGATTTGGCCTAAACAGCAGCCATAAGTTGTTCTAACATGCATGAAAACAGTACAGATGGATAGATTGGATTTTTTGATCATTTTTCATATATAATTTATTTCATTCTGAGCTGCGGTTGATTTTATATGATTTTTAGAAGTTTGCATTATTTTCTGAAATTTCCTGAATAAGAATAAATCCAGAAAATAATTAACTACGTCAGCATGACGTCGGGGTGACGTCATCAGGTCAAAGGCGCCAGCCCAGGTCAAACCTGACGGCTGTGGCCCACATGTCAGTGTAGCAACTAACTAACAGGGTTAGTTAGTGTTACGTTAGCACTAACCTAGGTTAATTAGGGCCTGGGCCCACTGGTCAGTAACTAACCTAACTAACCTAGATAGGATTAGCCCTAACTAACTTAGTTAGGCGGGCGGGGCCCGCATGTCAGTGAGAGAGAGGGGTCAAACCTCTGGTCAGCCGGGGTCAAACCTCGCCGGTCAACACGGTCAGCCCGCCGGCGTTTAGCCGCCTGCGACCAAATCCGTGGCGGAGGGAGTCGGGATTTCGCTGCAGGGCCCTATTTGGCGCGCGGGGAGCATCTACGTGAAGCTGGGGGGGCTGCCGCGTTGAGTGGTGGTGGTGTTTGGGCTCGGGGTGGTCGGAAAAGACGCCGGCGACGATGTTGGTGGCTGCCGGAGCTCGGGCGAGCTCGGGGTCGTCGCTAGGAGGCACGGCAGGAGGTGCGGAGCGGTGCTACGGGCTCCTGGGGACACGGCGAGTGCGGTGAAGCTCTCGGTTGCGAGCTTGCGCGGCTGTCGCCACAGCTACACCATGGCCGGCGGCGAGAAGCTCCCGGCCGCGACGGGCATTGATGTTAGAGGAAGAAAACGAGCCAGGGGAGAGGGGGAAACGGCACAGGAGCTCACAGCGGGTGCAGCGGTGGCCTCAGCGAGCTCGGGAAGGCACCGGAGCGAGCTGAGCATCAATGGGGATCTCCGACGGCCGGCGACGAAGATGATGAAGATGGTGTCGATGCAGGGCCTCCGGCGATGCATGGCTAGACGGAGAGGACGAGGGAGGCGTGGCGATGCTCGTGGACACGTTGGAGAGGCTCGAGGTTAGCTGCAGATGCGGCTATGACGAACGGCGGCGGTGGTGGCGTTCGGTGGTGAGAGGGAGAGAGAGCAGAGGAGGGGGAGGAGCATGGGGAGAGTGAGAGAGAGCCAGAGGGGTTGCGTGTCAATGTCCAGGGCGTCTAGAGCGACGTCGGGGAGGCGGCGGAAGCAGGAGGTGGCCGAGGCACGTGGGCGCACACGGCAGCCACACGCCTCTCGTCCTACTGGCGAGAGGTGGGAGATGACTGGCAGCGGCGCTGGGCTGGGCCGTACAGTAGTAGGCCGGCCAGGTGGGCTTTGGTGGGCGCCAGGTGAGTTGGCCCAGGTTAGTCTCTCTCTTTTATTTATGTTTTTCTATTTTTCTGTAAGTGAGACACCTTCAAAAATCCTGAAAATAATCATAGGATCTGTTTAGATTAATTCCAACAGCCCACACTTATTTCCAGAATTATTTGAGCATTTAAAATATTTACTAGCATTTAAATGCCCAAATGCAAAGTACGTATGATTTAATTCAGTGACCAAATATATCATGGAAAAATGTGCAACACCTCTGGTTATGGCTTCTAGCATTTCCAGAAATGATGAACATTTTTGAAAGCCATTTGGATTTACTGAAAATATTTTTAGGTTGAACCTATTTGAATTCCATTTGGTACTAGGGTTTGGACATCCCCATTTCAAGTTTCTTCAAAGTTTAAACATGATGCACACATGAAGTTAGCCTAGTGCAATGCCAGAAGCTAGGGATGTGACAAAGTGCCATGCAGAGATGGCCAATATTCCCCTGTAAGGACGCTTGACCCTAGAAAGGATAATGATGTTCCACGAAGTGGAGTATGGACTTCAAAAGTATAAGTTTTATCTCGGTATGTGGGATATCCCACGAGGATGAAGAGATGAATTATTATTGGATATAAAGGAGGTATGATGTTGGAAATGTGGATCAATGGAAATTCCATGATGAGTCTGAGTAATCATGTCCTAGTTTGGTGCCAATAGAAGGAAGAAAGACATTACAATCGGATGGATTTTGAGTATGCCAGGAAGACAGAAGTTGAATGTTGGAATATTGATCAGTTGCCCAGAGGATGAGTTCAAGGACTACAAGTGATGAGATGGGCCATAACCCATAGGCCCCAGGACCTGCCAAGAAGCAAGCACGCTCTTGCTGAAGGAAAAACCCCGGAAGAAGTTATGACTTTATCAACTGACGATTTTATAGGAGCAACGCTAAACCTGAGAGTTGTGAAGGAACGATAGATTTTTGTTTGGCTTGCAGAATCCATGGATTTATCCGAACTTGGTTCGGCGACAAGAGAAAAATTCTGCAATGCTTGTGAGGATGACCGAGTGTTAGCATGCGAGATTCGCTAAACCATATACAAGATAATGATTTGGGTGCGGGATGGATTGATCACCATACCGACTTACTCTTATTATTCGCCTTGCTATACGGGATGGTAAATCTGAGTGACTTACCTATAGTAGAGTGACGACGATCAAAACCTTGTTTAAACCTTAAAATGGTATAGGTATTTTTCCCCTTGTACAAGGCAGCTTTTGCCAACCGCAGGTTATATGGTGAGAATGAAGCCCAGACCCATTTCCTGCAGGAGAAACCATAAATTGTTGACCACCAGGAGATATCGATAGTTGTTTAGTATTGGCGCCAGACCCGTCAGCTAAGAAGGCCCAGTCATGGAATAACCTTACCAAGATGAAATGGACACAGAAGAATTGCGGTAAAGGTTATGCCACCACCAGAAGAACCCAGTGTCGGTGTCAAAACCGGCGGATCTCGGGTAGGGGGTCCCGAACTGTGCGTCTAGGCGGATGGTAACAAGAGACAAGGGACACGATGTTTTTACCCAGGTTCGGGCCCTCTCGATGGAGGTAAAACCCTACTCCTGCTTGATGATATTGAAGGAAATATGCCCTAGAGGCAATAATAAAGTTATTATTTATTTCCTCATATCATGATAAATGTTTATTATTCATGCTAGAATTGTATTAACCGGAAACATGATACATGTGTGAATGCATAGACAAACACATAGTCACTAGTATGCCTCTACTTGACTAGCTGATTAATCAAAGATGGTTATGTTTCCTAACCATAGACATGTGTTGTCATTTGATTAATGAGATCACATCATTAGGAGAATGATGTGATTGACATGACCCATTCCGTTAGCCTAGCACTTGATCGTTTAGTATACTGCTATTGCTTTCTTCATGACTTATACAAAGTTCCTACAACTATGAGATTGTGCAACTCCCGTTTACCGGAAGAACACTTTGTGTGCTACCAAACGTCACAACGTAACTGGGTGATTATAAAGGTGCTCTACAGGTGTTTCCGAAGGTACATGTTGGGTTGGCATAATTCGAGATTAGGATTTGTCACTCTGATTGTCGGAGAGGTATCTCTGGGCCCTCTCGGTAATACTCATCACCTAAGCCTTACAAGCATGTAACTAATGTGTTAGTTATGAGATGACGTATTACGGAATGAGTAAAGAGACTTGCCGGTAACGAGATTGAACTAGGTATTGGATACCGACGATCAAATCTCGGGCAAGTAACATACCGATGACAAAGGGAACAAAGTATGTTGTTATGCGGTTTGACCAATAAAGATCTTCGTAGAATATGTAGGAACCAATATGGGCATCCAGGTCCCGCTATTGGTTATTGACCAAGAATGGTTTTAGGTCATGTCTACATAGTTCTCGAACCCGTAGGGTCCGCACGCTTAACGTTTCAATGACAGTTTTATTATGAGTTTATAAGTTTTGATGTACCGAAGTTTGTTCGGAGTCCCGGATGTGATCACGGACATGATGAGGAGTCTCGGAATGGTCGAGACATAAAGATTGATATATTGGACGACTATATTCGGACACCGGAAAGGTTCTGGGAGTTTTCGGAGAAAATTGGAGTGCCGGGGGGGGTTACCGGAACCCCCCGGGAGAGTTAATGGGCCACATGGGCCTAGGTGGGAAGAGAGAGGGGCGGCCAGGGTGGGCCGCGCGCCCCCTCTCCCTCTGGTCCGAATTGGACTAGGAGGGGGGCGGCGCCCCCCTTTCCTTCCCCCTCTCCCCCTTCCTTCCCCCTCCTAGTAGGAGTAGGAAAGGAGGAATCCTACTCCTACTAGGAGGAGGATTCCTCCTCCCTTGGCGCGCCCAAAGGGGCCGGCCGGCCTCCCCCCTCCCTCCTTTATATACGGGGGCAGGGGGCACCCCATAGAAACACAAGTTGATCTACGGATCGTTCCTTAGCCGTGTGCGGTGCCCCCTTCCACCATATTCCACCTCGGTCATATCGTCGCGGAGTTTAGGCGAAGCCCTGCGCCGGTAGAACATCATCATCGTCACCACGCCATCGTGCTGACAGAACTCATCTCCGGAGCCTTTGCTGGATCGGAGGGCCGGAGATCGTCATCGAGCTGAACGTGTGCTGAACTCGGAGGCTCCGTACGTTCGGTGCTTGGATCGGTCGGATCGTGAAGACGTACGACTACATCAACCGCGTTGTGCTAACGCTTCCGCTTACAGTCTACGAGGGTACGTGGACGAACACTCTCCCCTCTCGTTGCTATATCATCACCATGATCTTGCGTGTGCGTAGGAAATTTTTTGAAATTACTACGTTCCCCAACAGTGGTATCAGAGCCTAAGTTTTATGCGTTGATGTTATATGCACGAGTAGAACACAAGTGAGTTGTGGACGATATAAGTCATACTGCCTACCAGCATGTCATACTTTGGTTCAGCGGTATTGTGAGATGAAGCGGCCCGGACCGACATTACGCGTACGCTTACGCGAGACTGGTTTCACCGTTACGAGCACTCGTGCTTAAAGGTGGTTGGCGGGTGTCTGTCTCTCTCACTTTAGTTGAACTGAGTGTGGCTACACCCGGTCCTTGCGATCATTGTGGTTTTGATGCGTAGGTGAGAACGGTTCGTGCTAAGCCCGTAGCAGCCATGTAAAATTTGCAACAACAAAGTAGAGGACGTCTAACTTGTTTTTGCAGGGCATGTTGTGATGTGATATGGTCAAGACGTGATGCTATATTTTATTGTATGAGATGATCATGTTTTGTAACCGAAGTTATCGGCAACTGGCAGGAGCCATATGGTTGTCGCTTTATTGTATGAAATGCAAACGCCCTGTAATTGCTTTACTTTATCACTAAGCGGTAGCGATAGTCGTAGAAGCAATAGATGGCGTAACGACAATGATACTACGATGGAGATCAAGGTGTCGCGCCGGTGACGATGGTGATCATGATGGTGCTTCGAAGATGGAGATCACAAGCACAAGATGATGATGGGCATATCATATCACTTATATTGATTGCATGTGATGTTTATCCTTTATGCATCTTATCTTGCTTTGATTGACGGTAGAATTTTAAGATGATCTCTCACTAAAATTATCAAGAAGTGTTCTCCCTGAGTATGCACCGTTGCCAAAGTTCGTCGTGCCGAGACACCACGTGATGATCGGGTGTGATAAGCTCTACGTCCATCTACAATGGGTGCAAGCCAGTTTTGCACACGCAGAATACTCCGGTTAAACTTGACGAGCCTAGCATATGCAGATATGGCCTCGGAACACAGAGACCAAAAGGTCGAGCGTGAATCATATAGTAGATATGATCAACATAGTGATGTTCATCATTGAAAACTACTCCATCTCACGTGATGATCGGTTATGGTTTAGTTGATATGGATCACGTGATCACTTAGATGACTAGAGATATGTCTGTCTAAGTGGGAGTTCTTAAGTAATATGATTAATTGAACTTAAATTTATCATGAACTTAGTACCTGATAGTATCTTGCTTGTCTATGTTTGTTTGTAGATAGATGGCTCGTGCTGTTGTTCCGTTGAATTTTAATGCATTCCTTGAGAAAGCAAAGTTGAAAGATGATGGTAGCAATTACACGAACTGGGTCCGTAACCTGAGGATTATCCTCATTGCTGCACAGAAGAGTTACGTCCTGGAAGCACCGCTGGGTGCCAGGCCTGCTGCTGATGCAACTGACGACGTTAAGAACGTCTGGCAGAGCAAAGCTGATGACTACTCTATAGTTCAGTGTGCCATGCTTTACGGCTTGGAACCGGGTCTTCAACGACGTTTTGAACGTCATGGAGCATATGAGATGTTCCAGGAGTTGAAGTTAATATTTCAAGCAAATGCCCGGATTGAGAGATATGAAGTCTCCAATAAGTTCTACAGCTGCAAGATAGAGGAGAATAGTTCTGTTAGTGAACACATACTCAGAATGTCTGGGTATAACAATCACTTGATTCAACTGGGAGTTAATCTTCCTGATGATAGTGTCATTGACAGAATTCTCCAATCACTGCCACCAAGCTACAAGAGCTTCGTGATGAACTATAATATGCAAGGGATGAACAAGACTATTCCCGAGCTCTTCGCGATGCTGAAAGCCGCGGAGGTAGAAATCAAGAAGGAGCATCAAGTGTTGATGGTCAACAAGACCACTAGTTTCAAGAAAAAAGGCAAAGGGAAGAAGAAGGGGAACTTCAAGAAGAACGGCAAGCAAGTTGCTGCTCAAGAGAAGAAACCCAAGTCTGGACCTAAGCCTGAAACTGAGTGCTTCTACTGCAAGCAGACTGGACACTGGAAGCGGAACTGCCCCAAGTATTTGGCAGATAAGAAGGATGGCAAAGTGAGCAAAGGTATATGTGATATACATGTTATTGATGTGTACCTAACTAGAGCTCGTAGTAGCACCTGTGTATTTGATACTGGTTCTGTTGCTAATATTTGCAACTCGAAACAGGGACTACGGAATAAGCGAGCACTGGCAAAGGACGAGGTGACGATGCGCGTGGGAAACGGTTCCAAAGTCGATGTGATCGCGGTCGGCACGCTACCTCTACATCTACCTTCGGGATTAGTTTTAGACCTGAATAATTGTTATTTGGTGCCAGCGTTGAGCATGAACATTATATCTGGATCTTGTTTGATGCGAGACGATTATTCATTTAAATCAGAGAATAATGGTTGTTCTATTTATATGAGTAATATCTTTTATGGTCATGCACCCTTGAAGAGTGGTCTATTTTTATTGAATCTCGATAGTAGTGATACACATATTCATAATGTTGAAGCCAAAAGATGCAGAGTTGATAATGATAGTGCAACTTATTTTTGGCACTGCCGTTTAGGTCATATCGGTGTAAAACGCATGAAGAAACTCCATACTGATGGACTTCTGGAATCACTTGATTATGAATCACTTGGTACTTGCGAACCGTGCCTCATGGGCAAGATGACTAAAACACCGTTCTCCGGAACTATGGAGAGAGCAACAGATTTGTTGGAAATCATACATACAGATGTATGTGGACCGATGAATGTTGAGGCTCGTGGCGGATATCATTATTTTCTCACCTTCACAGATGATTTGAGCAGATATGGGTATATCTACTTAATGAAGCACAAGTCTGAAACATTTGAAAAGTTCAAAGAATTTCAGAGTGAAGTGGAAAATCATCGTAACAAGAAAATAAAGTTTCTACGATCTGATCGTGGAGGAGAATATTTGAGTTACGAGTTTGGTTTACATTTGAAACAATGCGGAATAGTTTCGCAACTCACACCACCCGGAACACCACAACGAAATGGTGTGTCCGAACGTCGTAATCGTACTTTACTTGATATGGTGCGATCTATGATGTCTCTTAGCGATTTACCGCTATCGTTTTGGGGTTATGCTTTAGAGACGGCCGCATTCACGTTAAATAGGGCACCATCTAAATCTGTTGAGATGACGCCTTATGAACTGTGGTTTGGCAAGAAACCAAAGTTGTCGTTTCTTAAAGTTTGGGGCTGCGATGCATGCTTATGTGAAGAAACTTCAACCAGATAAGCTCGAACCCAAATCGGAGAAATGTGTCTTCATAGGATACGCAAAAGAGACTGTTGGGTACACCTTATATCACAGATCCGAAGGCAAGACATTCGTTGCTAAGAATGGATCCTTTCTAGAGAAGGAGTTTCTCTCGAAAGAAGTGAGTGGGAGGAAAGTAGAACTTGATGAGATAACTGTATCTACTCCCTTATTGGAAGGTAGTTCATCACGAGAACCGGTTCCTGTGACGACTACACCAATTAGTGAGGAAGCTAATGATATTGATCATGAAACTTTAGATCAAGTTTCTGCTGAACCTCGTAGGTCTACCAGAGTAAGATCCGCACCAGAGTGGTACGGTAATCCTATTCTGGAAGTCATGTTACTTGACCATGATGAACCTACGAACTATGAGGAAGCGATGATGAGCCCAGATTCCACAAAATGGCTAGAGGCCATGAAATCTGAGATGGGATCCATGTATGAAAACAAAGTATGGACTTTGGTTGACTTGCCCGATGATCGGCAAGCCATTGAGAGTAAATGGATCTTTAAGAAGAAGACTGACGCTGATGGTAATGTTACTGTCTATAAAGCTCGACTTGTTGCGAAAGGTTTTCGACGAGTTCAAGGGGTTGACTACGATGAGACTTTCTCACCCGTAGCGATGCTTAAGTCTGTCCGAATCATGTTGGCTATTGCTGCATTTCATGATTATGAAATTTGGCAAATGGATGTCAAGACTGCATTCTTGAATGGATTTCTAGAAGAAGAGTTGTATATGATGCAGCCGGAAGGTTTTGTTGATCCAAAAGGTGCTGACAAAGTGTGCAAGCTCCAGCGTTCCATTTATGGACTGGTGCAAGCATCTCGGAGTTGGAATAAACGCTTTGATAGTGTAATCAAAGCATATGGTTTTATACAGACTTTTGGAGAAGCCTGTATTTACAAGAAAGTGAGTGGGAGCTCTGTAGCATTTCTAGTTTTATATGTTGATGACATATTATTAATTGGAAATGATATAGAATTTCTGGATAGCATAAAGGGATACTTGAATAAAAGTTTTTCAATGAAAGACCTCGGTGAAGCTGCTTACATATTGGGCATCAAGATCTATAGAGATAGATCAAGACGCTTAATAGGACTTTCACAAAGCACATACCTTGACAAAATTTTGAAAAAGTTCAAAATGGATCAGGCAAAGAAAGGATTCTTGCCTGTGCTACAAGGTGTGAAGTTGAGTCAAACTCAATGCCCGACCAGAGCAGAAGATAGAGAGAAAATGAAAAATGTTCCCTATGCTTCAGCCATAGGCTCTATCATGTATGCAATGCTGTGTACCAGACCTAACGTATGCTTAGCAATAAGTTTGGCAGGAAGGTACCAAAGTAATCCAGGAGTGGATCACTGACAGTGGTCAAGAACATCCTGAAATACCTGAAAAGGACTAAGGATATGTTTCTCGTATATGGAGGTGACAAAGAGCTAGTCGTAAATGGTTACGTCGATGCAAACTTTGACACTGATCTGGACGATTCTAAATCGCAAACCGGATACGTGTTTTTATTAAACGGTGGAGCTGTAAGTTGGTGCAGTTCTAAACAAAGCGTCGTGGCGGGATCTACATGTGAAGCGGAGTACATATCTGCTTCTGAAGCAGCAAATGAAGGAGTTCATTTCTGATCTAGGTGTCATACCTAGTGCATCGGGACCAATGAAGATCTTCTGTGACAATACTGGTGCAATTGCCTTGGCAAAGGAATCCTGATTTCACAAGAGGACCAAGCACATCAAGAGACGCTTCAATTCCATTCGGGACCAAGTCCAAGTGGGAGACATAGAGATTTGCAAGATACATACGGATCTGAATGTTGCAGACCCGTTGACTAAGCCTCTCTCACTAGCAAAACATGATCAGCACCAAGACTCCATGGGTGTTAGAATCATTACTATGTAATCTAGATTATTGACTCTAGTGCAAGTGGGAGACTGAAGGAAATATGCCCTAGAGGCAATAATAAAGTTATTATTTATTTCCTCATATCATGATAAATGTTTATTATTCATGCTAGAATTGTATTAACCGGAAACATGATACATGTGTGAATGCATAGACAAACACATAGTCACTAGTATGCCTCTACTTGACTAGCTCATTAATCAAAGATGGTTATGTTTCCTAACCATAGACATGTGTTGTCATTTGATTAATGAGATCACATCATTAGGAGAATGATGTGATTGACATGACCCATTCCGTTAGCCTAGCACTTGATCGTTTAGTATACTGCTATTGCTTTCTGCATGACTTATACAAAGTTCCTACAACTATGAGATTGTGCAACTCCCGTTTACCGGAAGAACACTTTGTGTGCTACCAAACGTCCGTAACTGGGTGATTATAAAGGTGCTCTACAGGTGTTTCCGAAGGTACATGTTGGGTTGGCATAATTCGAGATTAGGATTTGTCACTCCGATTGTCGGAGAGGTATCTCTGGGCCCTCTCGGTAATACTCATCACCTAAGCCTTGCAAGCATGTAACTAATGAGTTAGTTATGAGATGACATATTATGGAACGAGTAAAGAGACTTGCTGGTAACGAGATTGAACTAGGTATTGGATACCGGCGATCAAATCTCGGGCAAGTAACATCCCGATGACAAAGGGAAAAAGTATGTTGTTATGCGGTTTGATCGATAAAGATCTTTGTAGAATATGTAGGAACCAATATGGGCATCCAGGTCCCGCTATTGGTTATTGACCGAGAATGGTTTTAGGTCATGTCTACATAGTTCTCGAACCCGTAGGGTCCGCACGCTTAACGTTTCGATGACAGTTTTATTATGAGTTTATAAGTTTTGATGTACCGAAGTTTGTTCGGAGTCCCGGATGTGATCACGGACATGACGAGGAGTCTCGGAATGGTCGAGACATAAAGATTGTTATATTGGACGACTATATTCGGACACCGGAAAGGTTCCGGGAGTTTTCGGAGAAAACCGGAGTGCCGGGGGGGTTACCGGAACCCCCCGGGAGAGTTAATGGGCCACATGGTCCTAGGTGGGAAGAGAGAGGGGCGGCCAGGGTGGGCCACGCGCCCCCTCTCCCTCTGGTCCGAATTGGACTAGGAGGGGGGGCGGCGCCCCCCTTTCCTTCCCCCCTCTCCCCCTTCCTTCCCCCTCCTAGTAGGAGTAGGAAAGGAGGAATCCTAATCCTACTAGGAGGAGGATTCCTCCTCCCTTGGCGCGCCCAAAGGGGCCGGCCGGCCTCCCCCCTCCCTCCTTTATATACGGGGGCAGGGGGCACCCCATAGACACACAAGTTGATCTACGGATCGTTCGTTAGCCGTGTGCGGTGCCCCCTTCCACCATATTCCACCTCGGTCATATCGTCGCGGAGTTTAGGCGAAGCCCTGCGCCGGTAGAACATCATCATCGTCACCACGCCGTCGTGCTGACGGAACTCATCTCCGGAGCCTTTGCTGGATCGGAGGGCCGGAGATCGTCATCGAGCTGAACGTTTGCTGAACTTGGAGGCTCCGTACGTTCGGTGCTTGGATCGGTCGGATCGTGAAGACGTACGACTACATCAACCACGTTGTGCTAACGCTTCCGCTTACGGTCTACGAGGGTACGTGGACGAACACTCTCCCCTCTTGTTGCTATATCATCACCATGATCTTGCGTGTGCGTAGGAAAAATTTTAAAATTACTACGTTCCCCAACAGATATTGATGATATGGGTAGTACAAGAGTGGATCTACCACGAGATCAAGGAGGCTAAACCCTAGAAGCTAGCCTATGGTATGATTGTTGTAATGGTTGTGTTCGTCCGACGGACTAAAACCCTCCGGTTTATATAGACACCGGGGAGGGCTAGGGTTACACAGAGTCGGTTACAATGGTAGGAGATCTACATATCCGTATCGCCAAGCTTGCCTTCCACGCCAAGGAAAGTCCCATCCGGACACGGGACGATGTCTTCAATCTTGTATCTTCATAGTCTTGGAGTCCGGCCGACGATGATAGTCCGGCTGTCCGGACACCCCCTAGTCCAGGACTCCCTCAGTAGCCCCTGAACCAGGCTTCAATGACGATGAGTCCGGCGCGCATATTGTTCAGCACTGCAAGGCGGGTTCCTCCTCCGAATAATTCATAGAAGATTGTGAACACCAGGATAGTGTCCGGCTCTGCAAAATAAATTCCACATACCACCGTAGAGAAAATATTATGTACACAAGCTCAATCTGTTGACGTATTATGTAGCATGACGTCACGCCACTACCAAGCCTTTACTTGAATCGTTTTTTATTATACCACCTCAACGCGTTTAGCGAAGCGGTTTCCTTGGCACGTCTTGTCGAAGCAGAGATCGTGTTCCCCTTATTCCGGGATTCTCATCAATACGGACGTGGGTAACCCAACCGTGCCATTGATGGTGGCGCTTGGGAGATAAGCGAGTTTTACCAGGCTGGTGGGGACGCATAGTTTCCGTCCGCCCATATATAATGGGATAAGGATCTACCCTTTTTACCTACGCCTTCTTCCTCCTTTGCTTATCCATCTCCGCGCACTCTCGAGCTCCAGCGCCCAAGTCCGTGCATCTCGTCTCGACCTTCTCCGACCATGTCCGGAGCGGGAGGCAAATGGCTGGCCTCCTCCGTGACGGAGGAGCACATCGCAAAACTGCGCAGCGCCGGATACCTTTCCGGCGACATCGCGCACCGGCTGCCCGACAAGGGGCAGCTCATCCCCACCCCCAGGCCCCATGAGAGGGTCGTATTCCTTCCCCACTTCCTCCGCGGACTGGGCTTCCCGTTGCATCCCTTTGTCCAAGGGCTCATGTACTATTACGGCATGGATTTCCACGATCTGGCACCAAACTTCATCCTCAACATCTCGGCGTTTATCGTCGTGTGCGAGGCCTTCCTCTGCATCCAGCCCCACTTCGGCTTGTGGCTCAAGACCTTCAACGTCAAGCCGAAAGTGGTGAAGGGCACTCAAGCGGAGTGCGGAGGCGCCATGTTGGGCAATATGCCCAACGTCATCTGGCTCGAAGGGGCCTTCGTGGAATCCGTCAAGGGGTGGCAATCGGGGTGGTTCTACATCACCGAGCCGCGCGACCCTAAGTGGGCGGCGGCCCCCGAGTTTAGATCTGGTATCCCTATGGAGCTCACCTCCTGGAAAGAGAAGGGCTTTCTATGGGGTAGTCCAGAGGAGCTGACAGGACTCCAAGCCTGTATCCAGAAGCTGGTGAACAAGAAGCTCAGGCTTGTCAATGTGGTCCAAGTCATGCTCATCCGTCGGATTCTCCCTTGCCAACAACGGGCATTTAAATTGTGGGAGTTCAATCCGGCACAGCACCAGGCATTGAGCGGGCTCTTCGACACGACGTACGAAGGCGCCTGGAGGGTGCTGTTCAAGGGCGCCGAAGCTCCCGCATCCGCTACTGAAGATCGCGGATTTCGCTCGCAGCGCCCAGCTGACGAGGTAAGTGATTCTACCCCTTTACGGGACACTTGTTCTTAATAGTTTGACCCTGCGCGGGTTTCAATCTCCCTTTTCCTTTGACAGGACTGGATGAAGAAGGCCGAGCAGATCATCTACCCGGCTCCCATGCCAGAAAACCCATTAGGCGCCAGTCTAGCGGGGCTGCTGGTCCCAGCACCACATGTGGTGCCGGAGAAGAAGGCCAAGAAGGAGGCCACGGGTACTCGAAAGAGTTCCCGTTTTCAGGTGTCCGACGATTCCGGGGCAGACTCCTCCCCCAAAGGCGAGGAGGAGGAAGAAGCCCCTCTCTCAGAGGAGGGAGAGAGGAAGAGGAAGGCTTCCCCAACAGGGGAGGCCGAAGGGTCCAAGAGGGGAAGGACTATTCCCCCGGACAGCTCCGCCAACGCCAACGTTGGCGACGAAGAGTGGCCCTCAAGGGCCAGGCCTCCGGCAAGATCGTAAGTATCCGGATCCCTGAATGATTTATAATTTCTTTTTTGTGTCACATAGTGTCCTTCTAATGCCGCACACTGCCTGCAGTCCGGCCGATGATGATCTCCCCGCTTCATCGAGCGGGTCATTGGCTCCGTCGGATGTAGATTCCATCTCGACTTCCTCCACCCCTCGCGACGCTGAGGACACCAAGGTGGGATCCCGGGAAGGGACCCATCAGGAGGAGGCTCCGGAGGCGCCACAAGGCAGCCTCCCGGACTTTGCGCCGGACTCCACGCTGGAACCCACAGTGGTTCCGGAGTCCGGCAGGCGGCCCCTTCGCAAGAAGGGCAAGACCGTGACACCGGCGGCCTCCGTCCAACCGGAGGCGCCGGACAACTTGCTGGAGGCGCTCAAAGGCGCTTCCATCGAGGAAGAACACCGCACTATTATGAGTGCGGTGATTCAGAAGGTTCAGCTCACCAAGAGCGGGCTGACCGAAGCCTGCAGTAGCCTTCTAACAGGCTTTGAGGTAAGAAGTTAAAATTATGTAATGTAATACCGCATAGATAGTAGCCCCTGATCCTCGGTTCGGTGTTCGGAAAGAAAAGCCAGACTGAGGATCTAAAAAGATATACGCAGGGTTGCTAAAAATTATGTCAATATGGGTTTGCAGGCTGCGCTGCTGACCTCTGCCGCACTGACTGCAGAGGTCGGTGCTTTGAAGCAGGACCTCGAGCGGTCCGAGCAAGAGCTCGGCCGTGCCAAGAAGCAGCTCGAGGACAAAGAAGGTGAGTAACACCACTTTGAATAGTTACCTTACAGAAAAGGATTTAGGTTGCAATAAAAATAATAAGGATAATGTGGGTACTGCAGGGGCCACAAACGAGGTGGCAACCCTGAAGGAGGATGTGTCCGCGGCCGAACGCAATGCGGCCGCGGAATGGGCAGACTGAGAGAAACAGGAGGCGCGGGTGGCAGAGGTGCGGCAAGAGCTCCAGGCTCTCATGGAGAAGCATGAGAATTTGGAGCGCGACTCAAAGAATCGAGAGTCCGAGCTTGCCTCGGCTCTCGAAAGTGCCAAAGCCGCCAAGGCCGAGGCCCATAAGGCCCTTCAGGAGGTTGAGGATGTGAGGAAAATAGCGGCGGGTAAGGCATTTTTCATGCAAAGCAAGCATGTTAATGTAAACTTCCTGATACTTACCCGAATTCAGAGCTCTCCAGGGGCGTTTGCAGATCTGCCTCGCAGTGCGTCCGATGTCGCCGCATTCTACCGAGCCGAGGAGGGGAGCTCAATGGAGAAGGTCTTCTGGTCTCAGTACGCTGAGGCCGGCCATCCGGTGCCCCCTAGCGACCAGCTGAAGCAGCTGGTCGAGCTCCACAAGGTAGCCGAGCAGGCCATGAAGGGCCTCATAGTCCGGCTGTGGCCTGGAGAGGCCATGTCTGGGAGCTACTTCGGCCTCGTGCGGCGGCTGGTGGATGCGTGCCCCTGGGTGGAGGTCATCAAGCGCTCCGCCTGTATGGAAGGTGCTCGTCGGGCCCTTGCCCGCGCAAAGGTGCACTGGGGCAGGCTGGATGCGGAGAGGCTTATCACTGACGCGCCGCCAGCGGGCAAGGAGTATCGTACGCCCGAGATGTACTATAAGACTGTCCTGAAGGGTGCCCGCAAGATTGCGGATGAGTGCCCCAGAGATGTAATTATTGAGTGAACTCGCTATGTGTTATCCTGTGCGCTGAAAACTTTGTTCATATGCGCTAAGCAACGCTTGTTTGATTTAAAATATTACCTTCTGTGCGGCCGTTTATAAAATCTGAGAGATGGCAAGTCGTCGGCTTCAGCCCCCATGCCACTAGTGCTGGGGTGTTCAGGATAAACTTGAGCACTCTTGTTCCCATTTTTGGGGAGGCGCTCAACACAACGAATAAGGCAACCGGACTTATAATGCTTGAACACTCTCACTTAGCCATAGAATTCTATAATTTTAAATTTCGGCGAAGCCCCTAGTATTCGGAAGACCGAGTTCGGGGCGCTATCCACGCCTTGGCCGGACATTATCCGGTTCTTCGCTCGAAGTGACATAAGTCTTTAGGGACTCGAAAAGACCTCTCGAACAGCGACCAGTCTCTCGCCTTATCATGCCAGTCAGTTTTAGCTTTCTCCACTGAGGCGCTCGCCCAGCTCAACCGGGGCGCAATCGCAGTGGTTCTCCCAGTGCTACCTTAGCCGACAGAACGGAACGTAAGGTACCAAAACATGGGAGCCGGGCAAACCCAACTATTGACCCAAGACATGATTCGGAGCCGATTCATATAATGCTATAAGTTTGGGGTGCCGCACTTGTGAAAGTGTTCGGACTTATCACACCATAATGCGGGGAACATAAGCCCCTGGTGTATTCGGACGTACCAAAATATACGGGTGCAAGATGTCATTAATGAACATATATGTAAAGTAATGCAATTAGAGGCAAAAAGTGCTGCATTATTTATTCAAGGAATTCTGCTATGAATGCGGAATGATACAAATAGTGCGATAAGCAAGGGATTGGACTAATTAAACATGTCCCCCTCCGGGGGTGGGCTGCGGACTAGTGTGTATAATCAAATTTAATGCTCGTAATGGAGACCACCTGAGTGTTCGTCGCAGCCTTGTTCCCTCCCTAGCTGTTGCATCGTGAGTTCGGCGGGTTCGCCGCCGGACAGGGCCTCTGGTGAGCGGTGTCCTGTGTATAAAAAGAAGGAAAATAAAAATAAAAAGGAGCGACACACTTGGGAGCCCCTGGTGTGGTCGAGCCGCACTCTGGGTCTGTTGTGGTCGTGCCCCTCCCCCTATGCCCATGGTATCTCCAGAGCATAATGATGTACGCGGAGAGCTGGTCCTGCAATCATGCGAGGGCTGGGGTTGGGGCCGCATTGCTACGGGTGCTCGGGACGCGCCAGGTGGTCTTGATTGATGTTGCTCCGGGCGCGTTTGGCCGTTTCCGGTCATTTAACGGCCCGACTCGAAAATTGCCTTAGAAGGCTGCTCTGTACTTCTGCCGCGAGAGCCGCTGTATGTTCCTCCGTTCGGAGGGAGCGTTCCGTATTTCCGTTGACCGTGATGACTCCACGAGGGCCTGGCATCTTGAGCTTGAGGTATGCATAATGCGGCACCGCGTTGAACTTTGCGAACGCGGCTCGTCCGAGCAGAGCATGATAGCCGCTGCGGAACGGGACTATGTCGAAGATTAACTCCTCGCTCCGGAAATTATCCGGGGATCCGAACACCACTTCCAGTGTGACTGAGCCTGTACAATTGGCCTAAACACCTGGTATGACGCCTTTGAAGGTCGTCTTTGTAGGTTTAATCCTTGAGGGGTCTATGCCCATCTTGCGCACTGTATCCTGATAAAGCAGGTTCAGGCTACTGCCGCCGTCCATCAGGACTCTCGTAAGGTGAAATCCATCGATGATTGGGTCTAAAACCAATGCGGCGAATCCGCCATGGCGTATACTGGTCGGATGGTCTCTTCGATCGAAAGTGATCGGACAAGAGGACCATGGATTGAACTTCGGGGCGACTGGCTCCATCGCATATACGTCCCTTAGTGCATGCTTCCACTCCCTCTTGGGTATATGGGTTGCGTATATCATGTTTACCATCCGCACTTGTGGGGGGAAGCCCTTTTGTCCTCTACTGTTCGGCGGCCGGGTCTCTTCCTCGTCATCGCTGTGCAGCCCCTTGTCATTGTTTTCGGCAATTAACTTGCCTGCCTGCTTGAATACCCAACAATCTCTGTTGGTGTGGTTAGCTGGCTTTTCGGGGGTGCCATGTATTTGCTAAGAGCGGTCGAGTATTCGGTCCAAATTGGACGAACCCGGAGTGGTTCTTTTGAATGGCTTCTTCCGCTGACCGGGTTTAGAGCCTCGGAATCCGGCGTTGACTGCCGTATCCTCATTGTTATCGCCGTTAACGCGGCGTTTGTTTTTGCTTCGACGCGACCTGCCATTGTGGTCCTTAGTATCCATACTGCCAGCATTTTTACTGAGGTTGTTGCTACGAGCTAGCCAGCTATCCTCTCCCGCACAGAAGCGGGTCATTAAGGATGTGAGGGCTGCCATGGATTTCGGCTTTTCCTGTCCTAGGTGCCGGGCCAGCCACTCGTCGCGGATGTTATGTTTGAAGGCCGCAAGGGCCTCTGCATCCGGACAGTCAACGATTTGATTTTTCTTTTAAGAACCGTGTCCAGAATTGCCTGGCCGATTCATCTGGCTGCTGAATTATGTGGCTTAGGTCATTGGCGTCTGGTGGTCGCACATATGTGCCCTGGAAGTTGACGAGGAATGCGGCTTCCAGGTCCTCCCAACACCCAATTGACTCTGCGGGCAGGCTGTTAAGAAAATGCCGAGCTGGTCCTTTAATCTTGAGCGGGAGATATTTGATGGCGTGGAGATCGTCGCTGCAGGCCATATGGATATGAAGGAGATAATCCTCGATCCAAACCGCGGGGTCTGTTGTGCCATCGTAGGATTCGATGTTTACGGGTTTAAACCCTTCAGGAATTTGACGATCCATTACTTCGTCTGTGAAGCATAGTGGGTGTGTGGCGCCTCTGTATTGAGCAATATCACGACGTAACTCAAGGGAGCGTTGTCTGCTGTGTTCGGCCCGGCCGGAGTTGTTGTATCCGGCGTGACGGTATTCGTCGTGGGTCATGGGGCGCCCACGTGATCCATAGATAGATATGGATTGTCTTGCCTTGTCCTCCAATATATCCCGCAAGTCCGGCGCTTTCCCCCGTGGCTTCGTACTATTCGAGCGATGCCGGGGTACGGTCTTGATGGAGGGCCTGGATGCCTCTCTGTCGCGACCACGGGGTGGTCGGTCAGCCGTATTGTGCGCTGGTGATGAAGGTATATATGCTTCCTCCTCTAATCGGGGGAGCAACTTGCGTTTTGGGTAGCTCTTGGAGGGGCGTTCGAGTTCATATTCTTCGGCCGCGAGGACCTCGGTCCATCTGTCGGCCAGCAGGTCTTGATCAGCTTGAAGTTGTTGCTGCTTTTTCTTTAGGCTATTTGTTGTGGCCATTAGCCTGCGTTTGAAACGCTCTTGTTCGACGGGATCCTCAGGCACGACGAATTCATCGTTGTCGAGGCTTGCCTCGTCTCCGGAGGGAGGTATGTAATTGTCATCCTCGACCTCTTCGTCTGCCGCTCTCTCGTGAGGGCTTGCTTCTGCATCCTCCTGTGCTGAATCTTGTAGGAGGGGATTGTCTTCGACACTTTCTGGGGTGTTATTATCTCCCGTGCCGGAATCTCCATTCTTACTGTGGCGGGATTTAGAGCGGCGCCGCTGACGCCGGCGCTTGGGCTGTTTCTTTAGGGAATCTGCCTCTGCTGCTTCTTCGCCATCCCCATCTTTTGGGGTGTCCACCATGTATATGTTGTATGACGAGGTGGTCTTCCAGTGCCCTGTAGGCGCTGGTTCTTGATCGTCTCCGGCATCGTCGTCCATACCGTCGATGTCTTCGGAGTCATAATCTAGCATGTCTGTTAGATTGTCGACAGTGGCTACAAAGTGGGTGGTGGGTGGGCTTTGAATATCTTCGTCGTCCGCATCCCAACCATCCTGGCCATAGTCCGGCCAGGGCTCTCCGGATAGCGAGAGATGCTTTAGCAAATTTAAGATGTCGCCAAAGGGTGAGTGCTGAAAGATGTCCGCAGCGGTGATCTCCATGATCGGCGCCCAATCAGATTCAATTGGCAGGGGCGCAGGAGGTTCGGAGTCCGGCAGGGAGTCCGGCACCTCGGAGTCATGAGCTTTATAAGGGACAAGGTCAGTGTTCGGCTCCATCGCCATGGAAGTCGCAGCTCCCAAGGCGGTGTCCAGCCACCCGTCCTCGATCTGCGCAATCGGCTCTGGACTATGGATTGGAGCGGATTCATGTGCGGCCTCCAAGGTACTGTCTGGCGGCAAAGCTAGATCATGCCCATCGTGACAGTGCGGCACGCTCGGCTGTGGCTCGGATCCATCAAAGATCAAGTCTCCGTGGATATCCGCCATGAAGTTTAGGCTTCCAAATCTGACCTGACGGCCAGGGGCGTAGCTTTCGATCTGCTCCAGATGGCCAAGCGAATTGGCCCGCAGCGCGAAGCCACCGAATACGAAGATCTGTCTGGGGAGAAAAGTCTCATCCTGGACGGCGGTTTTGTTGATTGAAGAAGCCATCAAGCCTATCGGTGACGACACAGAGGAACTCTCAATGAAAGCACCAATGTCGGTGTCAAAACCGGCGGATCTCGGGTAGGGGGTCCCGAACTGTGCGTCTAGGCGGATGGTAACAAGAGACAAGGGACACGATGTTTTTACCCAGGTTCGGGCCCTCTCGATGGAGGTAAAACCCTACTCCTGCTTGATTGATATTGATGATATGGGTAGTACAAGAGTGGATCTACCACGAGATCAAGGAGGCTAAACCCTAGAAGCTAGCCTATGGTATGATTGTTGTAATGGTTGTGTTCGTCCTATGGACTAAAACCCTCCGGTTTATATAGACACCGGGGAGGGCTAGGGTTACACAGAGTCGGTTACAATGGTAGGAGATCTACATATCCGTATCGCCAAGCTTGCCTTCCACGCCAAGGAAAGTTCCATCCGGACACGGGACGAAGTCTTCAATCTTGTATCTTCATAGTCTTGGAGTCCGGCCGACGATGATAGTCCGGCTGTCCGGACACCCCCTAGTCCAGGACTCCCTCACCCAGAGAAGGAATTTTCCCGAGAATCTGAGAAGACTGCCACTGTCAACAATAAGGATGGAGTATATGAGTATTGATGGAACCGTAACAATGCTTCTAAGGGTGGTAGCACCCGAGACCCCGGAGACGAACGTTGGATTTTGAAGACCCCTACCCTAATCTATTTCTTGCTAGCCTCTCCGAATCTCGAGGACGAGATTCATTTTAAGGGTGGTAGTTTTGTAACATCCCAAAATTCTAAATTTTGGAATGTTATATTAAATAGATAGTTATGCTTGTTGTGTGATTGATTGACTGAAAGTGAGTGAATTCTAAACTGTTTGAAAGTTAAATGAGAGGGAATAAAAGGACTTTCCCAAACTTTCATTTTGCATTTTGACCTCCATGAATTCAAATTCTTTTCACCACAAAACCCTGAAGAGAAGATGACATGACTTCTTCCATTTATTTAAATGACAAGGGGTGTTGAAAATATTTGAATTTCATTTGGAAAATATTTCCAACTCAGGAACTTTATGTAACTCAATGATTTTTACGAGCAAAGATAAAATGACTTCTTCAAAACATATGAAATATGAGTTGGGAGTTTCAAAGAATTAAATTCAAGTTCTTTTGAATTTATTTTCAATTTGGAGTTATTGAGTTTTATTCAAATTATTTTTCTCCAAAAAAAATATATGGAAAATAGGGTAACATGATTCCCTACATCAGAAAATTGGAGAGAAATAAATTTGAATTAATTTTGGTATTTTTTTAAATGATTTTTACTGGATTTTACTAGAGCAGAAGCACTCTTTGCTTTATTTGAATTTGTGTGTATTTTATTTGACTCTAGAAAAATGTTCATCTTGTAAGAAATCTTTTTCTGAAAAGTTTGATATATTATATGCCTATATAATTTTTTCATTTAATTTGTTATTAATATTTTTGTTTGTCTGTAAAAAATTGTTTTTTTAAATCCTCTTGCCGACTGGGCCGGCCCAGCTAGCTAGCCAGGCCACGGCCCAGCCAGCCCACGTCGCCCGCGCCGCTCGTCCCCGAGCTCGGGACGAAGTCCCGAGCCGCCACGGCATCACCGACGCCGCCGTGTCCGCCCCGGCCTTCCCTTGCCCCCTTCCCCACGCCTCCCGAGGCCACCCCTCCCCTATAAATGCGCCAGCCCCGCCGCCCTCTCTCTCTCTCTCTGCTCGCGCCGCCGCCTTCGCATCTCACCGCACTCCGCCGCCGGAGTTTTCCAACCGCCGCCGCCTCCTCCTCACCGCCCCGACGCCGCTGCCGCTCTCCGCCGCCTACTGCCGTCGCCGGACGCCTCGCCCTGCCGCCAACGCCCGTCGCCGGAGCTCGCCGTCGCCACTGCCCTACCTCGCCGGAGAATGCCGCCGTCACCAGATCCACCGTTGGTTTATTTCACCAAGCCGGTAAAAACCGCAAAAAAGCCCGACCGGTTTTCTTTATAGATCGGTTTTCAGTTTTTTTTAGTTAATCCTATGAACATTCGCTGTTTATACCTTCGCAGCAAACGAATTCGTTCGTTAGTGTTCAGTAACGAACCTTCACTTTTTATTTTTTTTATTTTTTCTGTTATTTTCGGCCAGGGACGCATCTGTGAGTATTTTATTTATAGTTTAGTCCATGATCTTCTTTTTAGCACAACTTCTTGCTCGTTTATCCAAATCCAACGAAACCAACGCCCACTTCTTCGTTATGATCTCCTCTATCCAGTAAAACAACTTAAACATGTTTTTGAAAGTTTAAAATTTGGATTTCAAATAGTTTAGTATTTGAACTTCGTTTGATCGTAACTTGAGTTTTATAACCCCGTTTGAGTTGATTCTTTTGCAAATTAAAGCTCTTGAACCAAACTTTCTGATAAGGCCAAATTCACTTAATTTTGGTACTGTTAGAAATAGTTTTCTGTTACAAGAGTCATTTACTTGGTTTCGAAGTTTTCCGAATTGTTCTTCGTTCTTTCCGATCTTCTGAGTGATTGCTTATGTGTGGTTACTATTGCTTGCTTACGATAGATTGACCGGAGTGTGACGAGTAGAATTATCAAGACTTTTGAGTGTGAATCATCTTCATCAACATTGCAGGCAAGTTCACACTTTAATCATACTTCCTTATTACCCAGTTTTATTGCATTAGTTCAACCCTCAAACATTGCATGATTAGGATCAAATTAAATTGTGGGTTTTGGGAAGTAGATGAGGTAGTACCTATTACCTGTTTTATTATCAACCCTTGGGAGTTACTTCTACGTTTGCTTATTATGCCATGCTATGCTAGTAGACGTGGATTGGGTGAGTGTATCCATGACAGATGTGAGTTTGTTAATTAATGGTTTACTTAAGGTGGCAACTTAAACACACATCTGGGTGGATTGAGGTACCTGGTTTCCAGGATTTGCCTGTTTTTCTTCGGACCGCCACCCAGGCTCAAAGGGATCATAAGATTATTCATGCTAGAAACTTCCGTGTGCAGCCACATGCTACTATGGGCTCTAGCATAGTTGACTAAGTCGTGCGAACTCTTACAGTGGTAGACTAGCAGATGTAGGGGATGTAGGTTGGTACGGTCTACCCTTTACGTAAGGTGCGAGCGCTTCTGAAAGACTATGTCTCGGTCATCCATTTCTCAAACACCATGAAGTGCGAGAAATCAAACGGAGGAGATTGAGTCATGTGGGGAAAAGTGCGCAAACCTCTGCAGAGTGTAACAAACTAATCATGGTTAGCCGTGTCCCCGGTTATGGACGTTTTGAGTATCTAGTACTTGGATTATCCTATGAATCTCATCATGTTACTTTAATTAATATTGTTGGGTTTGTTTAATGATGATGCTTAATTGGGATTGAGGATGCTGTCAACCATTCTCAATGTTTAACAACCATCATGATAGTTAAATAATTTATTCCTTTGTAGTAGGGAAAAATTGGCTTTACGCAAAAACTGTAGCCATAGAGCCTCCACCAGCCAAATATGCATGTAGTGATAGCCTTTATTCATCATTGCTCTATGGTGTGAATTTGCCAGTACATTCAATGTACTGACCCTTTGTGGCTGCAATGTCTCATGTTGCAGGATCTTACGACGAGTAAGTGATACGTTAGGGTTACGATTTCTACACTCAACTTTGCCATTGGTGTTGATGGGAATCCACAACCTTGTTACTTCCGCTATTTGGATTGAGGTAATAGTATTTACGTTATTTTATACATGTGATTTACCTCTGTTATAAATCCTCGAGTACTGTGTGTGTCAGCATACCGATCCAGGGATGACACTTAAGCACAAAGACTTGATCCATTCGGGTCGGGTCGCTACAGCATTTTGCATTTGTCTCAATCTCTGAACCCAAGAAAGTTGTTGAAGCCTTCATGGAACCTGAATGGATTCAAGCTATGTAAGAAGAGCTTCAACAGTTTGAGCTGAACAATGTGTGGGAATTGGTCAAGCGTCCTGATCCTCGTAAGCACAATATCATTGGCACCAAATGGATATATCGCAACAAGCAAGATAAGCATGGTCAAGTTGTCAGAAACAAAGCTCGTCTCGTTGCTCAAGGATACACTCAAGTTGAAGGGATTGACTTCGATGAAACATTTGCTCCGGTGGCTAGGCTTGAAGTCATTCACATACTGCTAGCCTATGCAAATCATCACAACATCCTTCTGTATCAAATGGATGTGAAGAGTACCTTCTCAATGGAAAGATTGAAGAAGAAGTATATGTTGCACAACCTCCTGGCTTTGAAGATCCAAAATATCCTGATATGGTATACAAGCTTAACAAGGCATTGTATGGCCTCAAACAAGCCCCTCATGCGTGGTATGACACACTCAAAGACTTCCTGAAGAGCAAAGGCTTCAAACCTGGTTCACTAGATCCTACACTCTTCATGAAGACATATGATGGTGAATTGTTTGTGTGCCAAATCTATGTGGATGGCATTATCTTCGGTTGCAATGACAAGAAATATAGTGATGAATTTGGTCACATGATGCAAGAGCAATATCAGATGTCCATGATGGGTGAGCTGAAGTTCTTCCTGGGTCTCCAAATCCGTCAGCAACGCAACGGCATCTTCATATCTCAAGAAAAATACCTCAAAGATTGCCTGAAGAAGTTTGGAATGCAAGACTGCAAAGGATACACGACGCCAATGCCAACCAAAAGTCATCTGAATCTCGACGCCAATGGTAAAGAGTTTGATTAAAAGGTATACCGCTCCATGATTGGTTCTTTACTTTATTTATGTGCATCTAGGCCAGATATAATGCTTAGTGTTTGCATGTGTGCCCGATTCCAAGCGGCACCAAAGGAATCACATCACTTAGCCGTGAAGCGAATTCTTCGATGTTTGTCTTACACCCCAACACTAGGATTATGGTATACAAAGGGCTTAGAGTTATCTAGTTGGATTCTCAGATGCTGGTGACAAGGTTGATCGCAAGTCCACATCAGGCACATGTCACTTTCTGGGACGATCACTTGTCTGTTGGTCTTCAAAGAAGCAGAACTGTGTATCTCTCTCCACTTCTGAATCTGAATACATTGCTGCTGGATCTTGCTGTGCTCAGCTTCTCTGGATGAAGCAAACTCTCAAGGACTATGGTGTCCACCTGAAGCATGTGCCACTCTACTGCGACAATGAAAGCACCATCAAGATTGCCAACAACCCAGTTCAGCACTCGAAGACAAAGTACATTGAAATTCGTCATCACTTTCTCAAAGATCATGTCATGAAGGAAGATATTGATATCATTCACGTCAACACTTAAGAGCAATTGGTAGATATCTTCACAAAGCCCTTGGATGAGAAAAGGTTTTGCAGGTTGCGGTGTGAGCTAAATATCTTGGAATCCTCAAATGTCCTGTGATTGGACACACATCCTAACACTTATGCATATTGATGACTTAGATGTGCAACACACGAAGTAATGTATATCTTCAATCAATGAAGACATACACTCTAAGTGTGAATAATTAATGCGGAATTTGACTTCGGAGCACCACAATAATTGTGCGTCGTGTCTTGGTCTAATACTTCCTATATGGTGGGTAACGCCACCACCAAACTCTTGTTTGAAGTGTTTTCCTTGGCGTTATGATTGCAAAGTCTCCGTATTTGATTTGTCTTCATCATTGACTTATGTTCATGTTTATCTTCATCTTGTTGATTTGGTCTTATACTAGTTATATACATATTTGTGTTATGTCCTCTACAGCATTCACTTATAGCTATGACTTCTTGCCTGAATCTTTTGATCTAAGTGAATGTGATCGGACCCTAACCTATCTATGCTTCTACCTCAACTATATCTGTCCTAATCATATGCATTCTATTGAAACCTATCGATTGTCATCACTGAGACCTTGTCAGCTGAAGTCAATCTGACAAACATTCATATTTGTTTGTAATGTTGTATCCTTATTGCCTGAAAGCCGGAGAAGCCGGAACGACCACCCCGACAAGAACATGGAACAACTTCCAATGTGTTGCATGCTTGCCACATGCCCTTCAGATGTGAAACGCCAGGGGCACCTGCGTAATTGCACTGAGCCGTCCCTTTCCTTATAAATACACATCACATCGCGGTCAAAATCTTTCTCCCACCTCGTCACCTCGCACAAACCCTAGCGCCACCGCTAGCTCTCGACGACGCCGGTGACGAAGCGCTTAGCTGCCGCAACCTCACTGACGCCGTCCTCACGCCGGCCGCGGACCTCGTCTTCTCCACAGCTGTCGTAGGTGTCTTCCGTCGCCGAGTTAGGGAACGGGAGATTGAACTGCTCGGCCTCCAACTCCGCTTTGTCTAGCTGTTCTTCGTGTGGTAATTAAAACTTACTTTTTACCGTCTTTTTGATCTGATAGATTCATTATTCTCTAACAAAAGTGGTTTCTATACTTTCAAAGTTGAATCTATCCTGTTCTGCATCTCATATTCTGCCTAGTCTATTCGCTTATGCTTCTCTATAAGTTAGATTCCTCACTTGTACCTATTCTTGGATTCGTACAAATCTGGAACCAACTCACAACAAATAAGTGAATGTCTTTGCGTTATGAGGTCAATGTCTTCAAACTGATTTATCTTCAAAATCTTCTGAGAATGCATATGACATCTTCCCCTTCCCTCGCACCTCTAATGCTGTCACAGGTACATGTCCGTGGGAGAATCCCTTGGTTCTCATAGTCTGCATTCATTTGCAGAATTCTTACAGAGCCACATATATTCTCCTGAAGCCAGTTCTTGTCTGACCAGCCGTCGGAAGCCTTTGCTAGTTTTGAAGCCATTCTGTTTAAGCTTCATGGCAACTGAGAAGTCAGCTAGAAAGGGCAGCAGATAGCACCATTGAAATAGATTCAAAGATTTGCCACCAGATCTGCATGAACTGTACAAGACAGACCCTGAAGAAACCTATGGTGAACGCAAAAATCGAATCCAATGGATTCGAAGATACTGGGCAGAAGAATGGTTTAAGTACAGATTTGTCACTGCTGAGTATGCCGAGAAGAATGCCATCAAGCGACCTTGGGGAGATATCTTATACAAAAATCTTCCACCCAAGTCCAAGTCCTAAGCCATTGATCAAGGCTTCTACCCGTGCATGGTTCGCGGACCACAGCCAGAGAATGCTGACCCATCTTCTTTGCTATAATGTTGCGAAGACAATATGTTCAAGCGCAACTTCAAGTTTTCCAAAGACTCTGCTGTGAAGAACAAGAAGGCATTTGGACTTGACTTCAACCCAGGTCCATCTGCTCCTCGGGATGATGGCACCCGTGAAGCCAATGAGAACAGAATCGGAACCTTCTACAACCTCGAAGGCCTCATCACTCACATTGTCGTCCAAGGTGCAAATGTGGATCACTCTACTGATGATGCAGATTCTGATGAAGCGCCAGCTCCTCCTAAGCCGCAAAAGCAGAAGAAAACTAAGGCTTCAAAACTCACTACTGCACCAAAAGCTTCACGAGTGAAGCCATTGGCAACTGCTCCTCCTGCACCAAGTATTAATTCTAAAGATCTATCTCGAGTCTCCAAGAAGAAAGAGAAGCCCAGAAGAAAAATGTCAAGAGTTCTGGTCAAGCACTGACACTAGTTGCCGTTCTGAGGAACGAGACTGAAGCCATTGATCTGTCAACAGATGATGAGTGTGGTGATGATGCCCTTGAGCAGCTGATTAAGAGCAAGCAAGAGGCGGATATCTTCAATGATCTGCCCCTCTTCGATGTGAGCATTCTGGAAAATTTCATTGATGAGTGGTTTGACAACCTGAACCTCAGTTTTGATGATCTTTAGCTCCCAATTGGCATCAGCTTTGCCTTCCAAGGCGCCATTGCTCCTGAGCTGGCTCTGGCTCAGAAAATTGTTGAACTGAAGAACAAAATTGACTATGAGAAAGACCAGTTCAAGAAGCACGTGGCCAAGCTTAGTGTGGCTGATGTTCAAAACTTCAAGCTGATGTTGCATGACCTCAAGGAGGCATTTCATAAGAAATGTGAAGAAGCCAAAGGTTCACGCGAGCGAATGAAAAACCTCGCTGCCAAATGTGTTCAAGCTTACAATGAAGCTGAGAAGCGCAAGGCACTTGGGCGTCCTGGCATGGACCCCAAGCTGGCTGCCAAGAAGAAGAAGCCTGCTGTGGCACAAGCTAAAGCATCAGGGCGGGAAGCACCTCGCATTGTTTTCCCTGCCAGCATGACAGGCTCGAAGCCTAAGGTCCCCATAGTGGCTTCGAAACTGAAGAAAACAAGGGCAGCTGAAGCCGAAGCCAGAAAGCGCAAGTTCAAGAACACCACTGATGATGCTCCACCGACCAAGAAGAGAAAGACTAAGAAGAAAGATTAGGCTGCTCCCACAGAGCCCCTCGTTGTCGAGCCCATCTCTTTTGCTTGTCCTGCATCCGAACACCAAGAGCGTCAGTTAATAGTTCACAAGCCTGCTTCCACAGAGGCTCCTGAAGCTGAAGAAGTTCCAGCTGTTGATCCTATCACAGCTGAAGACATTGGTCCCCAAGACAATGTAAATGATGATGAAGTCCTTCCTCAGATCGAGCAACAAATGGTATCATCGCCTGTTCTCACGAACAGAGAACTCATCAGTATTGGTCGTCCTTTGACGCCAATCACTTAGGATGCTTCATGGGCTGATCGCCCCCAACCAGAAACTCCAAGTCAAGCCTCACCAAGCACTCCCCCACCTCAAGTCACCAATCCGGTGCTTGATGATGATGACGACTATGTGGTCCATCCAACTCCCACTCCAAAGGCGTCGCCCGCATTTCGCAGGCTTCGCAAAGGACCAAGGCCACAAGTCGATCCATCAAGCGTTCCAGAAGGAGAAGTGCAACCCAACTCAGTAGCACGGCAAGTGTTTCCTGAAGCCACTCCTACTGTGAATGTCTCTGCGTCTGAAGCCAAAGCTGCTGAAGACATACCGGCTGCATCAGCCGATGAAAATCAAGAACCCCATCAAGAAGAAGAACGTGTTGCCACACCCCCTACCAACCAAGAAGATGTTCTCGAGGAGAACGTGTCTGTGCCCGACCCTCTAGCTACTCAAGTGGAGGTTGAAAATACTGAGGCAGCCACCAACAACACTACTGAAGCTAATGATGTTGTCATGGCTGAAGCTAATGTGGCGCCTGTAGAGAACACGGTGTCTGGAAGCCAATGATGCACCTGCAACCAATGTGCAGCATGACGCCCTTGCCAATGCCACTGCTCCTGTACCGGCACCAAGACCACACACCATTGAGCAAGCATTTTATCAAGGCGAGCTTGTCACTGTCAGATGGCCCATTCTGGTTCCTCCGCCTGCTCCCGGACCTCAGTTTGATTATCATGTGGAGCACAGGCCATAGGTTCAGAAGCCAAAACCAAGGCTGGCAAGGTTTCCAGGTACTACATCTGCGCCAAGATCATTCAACATCAATGGCTTCATAGCACACAACACTTTCTTTGATAGAGCCAAGAACCCATATTCCAAGCCAAGAATATCATCTGATCGGTTCTGGAGTTATCAGGAGCACAGTTACTATTCGTGCATACTATACAATCAGGGGCGCATCTTTCCCCATATGCGTCTGGACTACGAAGCCATTGCAGGCATGCCTTGCTTAGAAGAAGCCCTCGACTGTTTCAGAGATGCAGGTCTTCTCCAGTTTGTGACTGATATAGAAAATTGGAATGAAGAACTTCTGCTGCAATTCTATGCAACTCTTCACATTCGCGGCTAGAACATGGATCCGAAGACATGGGTCCTTGAGTGGATGACAGGCAATGTACACCATGAAGCCAAAGCTCTCGATCTCATTGAGCTTACTGGCCTGGCCACTCCAGGTGAACTATATGAACCTGGTTGTCAGCTTCACCGCAATGCCTTGGAAAGCATCTTCCAGAAGCCTAAGCCCAACATGAGCCAAATGTTGAGTATGATGAAGCCACTGCCGCAGGATGCTGAATATCCCAGGGAATTCTTTGTTGAAGACCTAGAGTATCTGCCCCGCACCATCTATCGCATTATCAGGCGAACTCTATGGCCCATCAAAGGACATTCTTCCTCAGCGAAGCTTGAAGGCTCAATGAAGACATTGGTCTTCTATATTCTCAATGGCATCAGCTTCAATGCTCAGGATTTTTTTTATTCGCCAATTTGCTGCATCTGGCTCAGATATATTTTGTTTTAAATTCTACGCTCCATGGATAATGCATCTGATCAAGCTTCACTCTATTGTTAACTATCAGCCCTCTGCGCGCAACCATCTCATATTCTTGCCAGAGGTTGATATGTCCATCGAAGCCATATACCCAGAGCCTGCCAAGGAGGCAATTTATCTTCACAATGTCGATCATCAGAGTTTCTCTCAACATGTTGAAGGAGTTCATGCTGCCACTCGTGTTTATACTTTGGCTGGAAATACTCGTGCACCTCGTCGTGCCCATACTGAAGCCACTAAAAGCACTATTGCTCCAAGGCCTCGCAAGAGATCTCGTGTGCTCAATGACTGAGAGCTTCTCGTGGCCTTGCACCAGAAACACGATAAGCATCATTACTGGCTAAAGCATCAGATGCAAAGCCTCTTGGTGGATGTTAATCGCATGCGAAATCTTGCCACCAAGAATGCGTTTGTCACTCATGAAACCTGTCGGAGGTCATGGAAGAGTCTGACATTGCTCAGTGCTGAAGTTCATCTTCAAGACGATGGCTTCACAGAGAGATTCGAGTTTGATACCACTCCTCCCAGGAACGTTGTCTTGCGTCGGACTCCATCCCTTGAAGATTCTGAGTACTCCTCTTCCGTGGCAACTGTTAATGCCAGAGTCATTGATGACGCCGATGATGCTACTTCACTACCTCCAACTTCGGCGCGTATCGACATTGCACCAAGTTCGTCTGCACCACCAAACCTCAACGACGACCCTGCTGCCTCACCTACTCCTCATGGGAACGAGTAGAGGCTCTATGTCTTCAAACCTTTTTGGTCCTTACTGACAAAAGGGGGAGAAGCATATGAGTTGATAGTCTTCAAGCGGGTCCATATGGGTGGTTGCTATACTTTTGCCTAGTGCTTACAACTCTCGCTTTTGAAACATTTGGTTCTTTGAGTTGTAACACTTAAACTTGATGGTCGTCTGCTACTTTTTCCGCTATTCTGTGATGCGACGATAAATTCCGCATGTGCAATGATAAATCCCGCATGAAGTCATCTTGCAGACGTCCATTTTTCATTATGCATGTCATTATCCTAGTTATATTCTTTCATGCATGATGTATTGTCATCGTATGTTGAAGAGGATCTCCACAAGTACAATATGACATGTGCATTTGCATTCCAAAGCAAAACATTTATATGCACATCTTCAGGGGGAGCCTTTTTGCCACCTATGAAGACAATATCTTTACAATTTCACATACTTTAATCCCCGTTGGAAACTTCAACCAGTTTGTCATCAATCACCAAAAAGGGGGAGATTGTAAGTGCATCTAGTGCCACCCCTAGTTGGTTTTGGAGTATTGACGACAAACTTGGTTGAGGGACTAATGTGTTTGTGAGAATTGCAGGATAACACAGGTAGTAGTCCCTCATTGATTCAGTTTACCTATCAGAGATGACCCCTAAAAATGTGTGAAGACATTCAAGACAATGGTGGTCTGTGAAGCTATTCATGGTGAAGTCTACGACATGAGAAGACATCGCATGAAGACTATGGAGCGCGAAGTTCGTAGTTTCCTTTTCTTATTTGTTGAGTCATAGGAACCACCGCACTGTTAAGTGGGGTCCAAGTGAACAAAGTCAGAGTGACTAAAGTGATGCTCAACCAAATCCTATGTCTTCGAGCGAAGACAATGAGTGCAAATCTTAGCCGGAGTCGGATGAGTTAGCTTTACTTGTAGCCCAAGTCAAGCTGTCGCGTGTGTTTGAAATCTGGCCGTTGGAACACGTGTCAGTTCCTTAGTGACCCAGGGTCATTTAAGACAAATCAGGTCGGGTTGCCTAGTGGCTATAAATAGCCCACCCCCTACACCATAAATTGGTGGCTGCTCAGAGTTAGTGCACGGCTTTTGTCGTTTGAGAGCAACCCACCTCCGAAGCATTTGAGAGAGAATCCTTGCGAGGACAAAGCCCAAACCACCTAGATCCCAAAGAGTGTTTGGCATCACTGAAGTCTTTCTGTCCGCGTGATCTGAAGACTTGTTTCACTCGAGGACTGTGAATCCTCCAGCCGGTTAGGCGTCGTGTTCTAAGCATCCAAGAGTCATTGTGGATTGCCGGTGAACGAAGTCTGTGAAGGTTTGGAAGTCTACCTTGAATACTTACCACGGTGATTGGGCGGGGACTAGGTGTCCTTAGCTCAAGGGGAATAAGGTGAAGATGCGGTCTTCTGAGTTAAATCTCAGCCTCCCTAACCAGACGTACAGTTGTCACGGCAACTGGAACTGGTCGAACAAATCACTGTCCTCTCCAAGCTACTGGTTCTATCTCTCACTTCTCTTTAATTATGGTTTGTCTTTGTGAAGTCATTGCCTGCTTGCATTATATGTTTGAGTTCACTGTGTGACTACTTGTTCTGATTGGCTTCATACTATCTTCCATCCTGATCCTTACTACCTAGCTGCTAATAGTCTTCGTGCTTTCACTTCATTGAATATTTGACTATGGCTTGTCTAGTGTAGTCTACCTTCCGCTGCATAGGAATAGGGTCATTTCTATTGTTTGTATTTGAAACTCCCATGTTTTGAAGACTTCCATAAAAATCGCCTATTCACCCCCCCCCCCCTCTAGTCGATATCCAGCTCTTTCACATCCACATGGAGTTTCTACTCCAAATTTGAGGCATCAATAATGTTCAATTCACCTCTCAACCTACTAAACACTTTCTCATCAAGTGGTTTGGTGAATATATCCGCCAATTGCTTATCGGTATGAACATGCTTAAGTTTGATATCTCCCTTAGCAACATGATCTCGAATGAAATGATGACGAACTTCAATATGCTTAGTTCGACAATGTTGCACAGTATTATGAGCAATCTTAATGGCACTCTCATTGTCACAAAGCAATGGAACATGTTTCACATATATCCCATACTCTTTAAGAGTTTGGGTCATCCAAAGTAATTGAGCACAACATGAACCAACGGCAATGTATTCCGCTTCGGCGGTGGATAAGGATACCGAGTTTTGTTTCTTGGAGGACCAAGATACAAGAGATCTACCAAGAAATTGACAAGTACCCGAAGTGGACTTTCTGTCAACCTTGTCACAGGCATAGTCCGAATCGGAGTTGCCAACAAGATTAAAAGAAGACCTCTTAGGATACCAAATGCCAAAATTTGGTGTATGTATTAAGTATCTCACTATCCTTTTCACAGCCTTAAGATGACACTCTTTGGGGGCCGCTTGATATCGTGCACACATGCACACACTTAGCATGATATCGGGACGGGAGGAACATAGATATAACAATGAACCAATCATAGAGTGGTAAACCTTTTGGTCAACTGGTTCGCCATCCTTTGTCAAGTCAAGATGTCCACTAGTAGGCATGGGGGTATTCATATCTTTGCATTCTTGCATGTTGAACTTCTTGAATAGGTCCTTGGTACACTTTGTTTTAGAGATAAAGATTCCCTCCTTAGTTTTCTTGATTTGCAAACCAAGAAAGAACTTGAGTTCACTCATCATAGACATCTCAAACTTCTCCGACATAAGCTTTCCAAACTTTTCACTGAAATGAGGGTTAGTTGAACCAAATATGATATCATCAACATAAATTTGGCACAAAAATAATTCTCCATTAACCCTTTTAGTAAAGAGTGTAGAATCAATTTACCAATTTGAAACCCTTTTTCAAGAAGAAATTTAGTCAAGCATTTATACCAAGCTCTAGGAGCTTGTTTAAGACCATAAAGAGCTTTGTGGAGTTTGTAAACATGGTCGGGTTTCTTAGGATTAACAAAACCGGGAGGTTGTTTAACATAAACTTACTCCTCAATTTCACCATTAAGAAAAGCACTTTTGATGTCCATTTGATATAAGGTAATGTCATGATGATTGGCATAAGCAAGTAAGATGCGAATGGACTCAAGTCTAGCAATGGGGGCATATGTCTCACCGTAGTCCATACCTTTGACTTGGGTGTAGCCTTGAGAGACGAGACGAGCCTTGTTGCGTACAACTTGTCCATCTTCATCTTTCTTGTTCCGAAACACCCATTTGGTTCCAATGACATTGTGCTTCTCATCGGGCTTTTCAACCAACATCCACACTTGGTTCCTCTCAAAGTTGTCTAGCTCTTCATGCATGGCATTTATCCAATCCGGATCTTCCCATGCTTCTTCAACCTTCATAGGTTCAATGCTAGAGATGAATGAGTAATGTTCACAAAAGTTAGCCAAATGAAATTTAGAGCGAGTAATTCTCCCGGTTTGAGTGCCATCAAAGATTTGTTCGACGGGATGCTCTCTTGAGACTCTTGCTCGAACTCGTGAGAGCTTTTGTTTGGGTCGGGGTAGAACACCCTCTTCATTGTCTTGTTATTACTCTTGTATTTCTTCGTTGTTGTTGGCGTTTTTGTTCTCCTGTGGAGATGGAGAAGGAGGTCGTCGAGGTTCATCTTGTTGTACATCCTCATTCCCATCGTCTTGATGTGTCCCACTCGTGGATACCTCCAAGTCAACTTGTGGTTCACCTTGGCGTGAAGTTGAGGCTTCCACTTGGATGGATGAGGTACTCTCCTTCACCTCCGTTGGGCGAATCTTGCCAATAGACAAGTCTTGGATTGCTTCCGAAGGATCTTTGTCACCTACATCAATTAGCAATTGCTCTACTTGTGAGCCATTAGATTCATCAAACTTCACATCTACCGTCTCTTCAACCTTTCGGGTGAAATTGTTGTAGACACGGTAAGTGTGAGAGTTTGAGCCATAACCGAGTAGGAAACCTTCATGAGACTTAGGAGAGAATTTCGAATGACGATGCTTATCAAGAATGTAACAGTTTGAGCCGAATACCCGAAAGTATCCAACTTGGGGTTTGTTACCAGTGAGAAGCTCACATGCCGTCTTGCCGAGTAGCTTGTGAAGATATAGACGATTCGTTGCATGAAAAGCTGTCTCAACCGCTTCCGCCCAAAAGTGTTTTGGCATCTTGTACTCATCAAGCATCGTTCTCGCCATTTTGATGAGCGCCCGGTTCTTCCTCTCAACAACTCGATTTTGTTGAGGTGTGTACGTAGCCGAGAACTCATGTGAAATCTCTTCTTCGTCAAGAAAGGTGTCCACGTTGGCGTTCTTGAACTCCATTCCGTTGTCGCTGCGAACCTTCTTGATCTTCACTTCAAATTGATTTTGGGCCTTCCTAGCGAAGTTTTTGAAGATCTTTTGGACCTGCGATTTATTATCAAGAAAGAACACCCACATAAATCTTGAAAAATCATCAACTATGACTAGTCCAAACGAGTTACCACCGAGACTCTTGTAGGCATTGCGACCAAAAAGGTCCATATGTAGTAGCTCGAGCGGTCTCCTTGTGGTCATGATGTTCTTCACGGGGTGGCTTCCTCCAACCTGTTTTCCTGCTTGGCAAGCGCTGCAAAGTATATCCTTGTCAATGACATCTTTAACACCAAGGATATGATCACCTTTAATAAGCTTGTCAAGGTTTCGCATGCCCACATGGCCTAACCGTCTATGCCACAACCAGCCTTTGGAAGATTTAGCAATGAAGCAAGTTCTAGGTTGAGCCTTTTTAGTGAAATCAACAATGTACAAATCACCTCTACGTATGCCGGTAAATACCATTTTATGATTATCTCTTCGAAACACTTGGCAATCTACTTCAATAAATAGGACATTGAAACCAAAGTCCGCTAGTCTAGATACAGAAAGTAGATTATAATCAAGAGATTCAACGAGCATAACATTTTGTATGGAGCTGTCATGTGAGATGGCCACCTTACCGAGGCCAACCACCTTACCCTTTGAGTTATCACCAAAAGTGACATACTTTCAAGGGCCGTCATTTTCAGCAAGCTCACGAAACATATCTTTGTCTCCGGTCATGTGATCGGTACATCCACTATCAAGGACCCATTCCTTTCCTCCAGCCATGTAGCCACGAAGGTTAGACATAAGACCAAAGTGTCTCATAGACTCTTCAAGATCAAAGTCATTCTCATCATCCTCATCATAGTAGCCATGTTCAACATCATCTTGCAAGTGATCATTTCCTAGAGAGAGTGATTCATTAGATATATGATTTTGACAATGTTCATCTCTATGAATTTTGAATTCTAATAGCTTCAGAAATAATATTGCTAACGATTCCAACATCTCCTTTGGCACGCATAAGATTGGGAAGCTCAAAATAAACAATCTCCAAACATAGGATCATTGGGATTCATCTTATTCAAAGCAATAGACTTATGAAGAATCTCATCTAAGTTTTTCAAGGAATAGTCCGGAAATCGTTCCTCAAGAAATCTCCATATAGTATAAGCACAATCAAGAGTTGGCAAGTGACCAATCAAATTTCTAGGCAAGCCTCTAGTGATAAGATTGATAGTCCTAAGATTGCGAATCATGTCAAGAGACTCATCATGGGTAGGATTCAAGGGGTCAACAAGGGGTTCACAAGGAGTAGTAATGTACTTTTTCAAGTGATATTCATGAAAAATTCCAAGCATCTCATTTTTCCACTCACTAAAGAACTCTCCATCAAGCATAGGCACTCTACGTCTAAGACTCCCCAACGTAGACTCATCCATCTTCCTCCAATGGCGATTAAACCAAAGCAATGGAGACCAAAGCTCTGATACCAATTGAAAGGATCGGGAAGAGGTGTCTAGAGGGGGGTGATTAGACCCTCAACAAATAAAGGTGGCAGTTTTTTAGTTTTTCAAGTTGAGGTTGACAATTAGCATAATTTCAAACGTTCACAATACAATTCAAGCAAGCATGCAAAGAGTATATGAGCAGCGGAAAGTAAAGCATGCAACTTGCAAGAAATTAAAGGGATGGGATTGGAGTGTACAAACGCAATTGGAGACACGAAGATTTTTGGCGTGGTTCTGATAGGTGGTGCTATCGTACATCCACGTTGGTGGATACTTAAATCCACGAAGGGTAACGGTTGCGCGAGTCCATGGAGGGCCCCACCCACAAAGGGTCTGCGAAGAAGCAACCTTGTCTATCCCATCATGGCCATCTCCCACGAAGGACTTGCCTCACTAGGGTATATCTTCACGAAGTAGGCGATCTCCTTGCCCTTACAAACTCCTTGGTTCAACTCCACAATCTTGACGGAGGCTCCCAAGTGACACCTAACAAATCTAGGAGACACCACTCTCCAAAAGGTAATAGATGGTGTGTTGATGATGAACTCCTTGCTCTTGTGCTTCAAATGATAGTCTCCCCAACACTCAACTCTATCACACAGATTTGGCTATGGTGGAAAGATGATTTGAGTGGAAAGCAACTTGGGTAAGGCTAGAGATCAAGATTCTTGTAGTTGGATTGGAATATCTTGGTCTCAACACATGAGTAGGTGGTTCTCTCTCAGAAAATGAATGCTAGAAGTGTAGGCACGTTCTGATGGCTCTCTCCATGAATGAAGAATGGGTGGAGGGGTATATATAGCCTCCACACAAAATCTAGCCGTTACACATAGATTCCCAAACCCGGTGGGACCGAATGGTAAAACTCGGTCAGGCCGATTCAGGTCAAAATGTGAACGTTAGAGTTTTTGGTGGGACCGACAAGGTCAACTCGGTGGGAACGATGTGTAGGGGTTAGGGTAAAACCTCAACTCGGTTTAACCGATTACGCAAACTTGGTGGGACTGATTTTGGTAATAAGCAAATAAAGTATTAGTCAAGCAAACTCGGTGGGACCGACTGAACAAACTCGGTGAGACCGAAATAGTTGCAATAGGTCACAGAGAATTTGCAAGCCCATCTCAGTGAGACCGAGATCCCATCGGTGAGACCGAACTGATTAGGGTTTGGCAGTTGTTGTATCAGATGAACTCGGTGGCGCCGGATAGATCAAATCGTAGGGCCGAGTCTGACTTTTTGGTTTAGGACATATGTGGATATGAGAAAGTGGTTGAGGGCTTTGGAGCATATCACTAAGCACTTTGAGCAACCAAGCCATTAAGCAACACCTCATCCCCTTTTAAAAGTATTGGCTTTTCTATGGACTCAATGTGATCTTGGATCGCTTAAAATGAAAATGTAGAGTCTTGAGCTTTTGCCAATGTTTGTCCTTAGCATCTTGAAGGGTTTCCACATCCTCTTGTCCATCTCCATGGCACTCCAGTGTTGAACTTATCTTAAATATACTAGGTAGAAGTATTAGTCCAACAAGAGATATGTTGACATTAATTACCAAAAATCACCCAGGGAGCACTTGTGCTTTCATCGGCACAACCAAGGCCCCTGCCTTCCACCCTCCCGTCTTCTTGACGTGACGCCTCGAGCCGCTCTTGCTCTTGTTGTGCTCCCATGATGCTCGGGAGACCCGGCCAATGTCCACGCGATCCTCCATCGACAGATGCTATGAGAGACAAATTCCATTTCCTATGCTCCATGTGGTGTCAACACTCTTACTTGAAAAAAGCTATGACTAAACCCTGTGCACTTGCAGCCTATCACCGGCGCATCACGTCGTCTCTAGTATCTCTCTCCCTGTTGTGTCATGAACGCGTTCCCTTACTTGGTTATTCTTGCGGCCTTGCCTTGCCTTCAACGTCATCGATAATTCCATCCATGGGCAATTAACTAACCCCTTATGTTAATGCCTAATTAAATCCCCTAACTACCTTGATGTGTTGTTATTTTTGCATCTTGCGTGATCTTTATCCAATGTAGAAGTTATATGCTAACAGTTTGGATTTCAGCTTCCGCCTGTTTCAATCCTCACACTGCATCATTAGGTTCTTCCAATTTCCTCCAGGGCTCCATGCCCAACCCACATAACATGAGGTTCATTATGTTTTTGCCACTTCTCCCATGGATATGTTCATAGACGAGTGAGTGTCTATATTATTTGTCATCCCACTGATGCATGTTTATAGTTTTTCTATTTCTGAACTATTGTCAAATTGTGTTATCTGATCTCCTCTATCACCGTTGCAGATCATCGCCATTCTCTCTATCATTCATTTACTTTTCTTGCGTACTTTTACATTTAGCAACCTTTCACCCAAACTATTTCAACCTTTCACAACCCGCTTTGCTTTGGTCCTCGACAAACTTGTAGGCACTCTTTATAGATCTCTACGAGAGACAAGTTCCATTTCATGTGCTCCCCATTGGATCGACACTCTTACTTTGGAAAAGCTATAACTAAACCATGTACACTTGCAGGCTATCACCGGCGTATCATGTTGTCTCTCGTATCTCTCTCACTGTTGTGTCTTGAACACGTTCCCTTACTTGGCTACTCTTGCGGTCCTTCCTTGCCTTCAATGTCATCGAGAATTCCACTCATGGGAAATTAACTAACCCCTTATGTTAATCCCTGATTAAATCCCCTAATTACCATGATGTGCTGTTATTTTTGCTTCTTGCATAATCCTTTTCCACTCTTGCAGAAGTTATATGCTGACAATTAGGATTTCATCTTCGGCTTATTTCAATCCTCTCACCGTATCATCAGGTTCTTCCTAATTCTTCCAGGGCTCCATTTCCGACCCTCATAACAAGAGGTTACCATACATGGTGTTCATCACATTTTTGCCACTTCTCCTGTGGATACGTTCATAGATGATTGAGTGTTTGTATTATTTGCCATCCATCGATGAATCTTTATCATTTTTCTTTCTAGACTATTATCAAATTGTGTTATCTTATTTCCTGTATCATTGTTGCAGCCTCGCGTTCATCACATGAAACCGTGCAACCAAGATATTCTAAGTAATATGAAGAGCATGTTCTACTATTTCCGGACATTTCGCCAAGTGTATTGTGAGTGCAATTTCTTTTGGGACAGCCAACCACAATCCAGGCAAGTGATTTTTCCCCCAGTTCTAAGTCTAAAGTGTGAGAATAGTCATATAGTATTAATTTGCTTCATCGAGCATCTTTTTGATGTAAAAAAGCATACCTCGTTATATCATTTGTTGATTCCACTCTCTAATCTACTCTCTCTAAAAACATAGAAATATCTGTGTAGGCAAAATCTATAGGCAAGATACAACTTGCAGTAAATGTCTAAGCATTTTGGAGATAGTTCTAATGCCATAATAAATATTTGAACTAGTTGTTTGTCTTTAGTTCTAGAGTATTTTTCAACATACACCAGTGTTTTCTTTGCAACTAAATCCTCCGTTCCTAAATATAGGAATGGCAGTAGTAAGAGTTAATAGGCTTTATGTTATTCTTGATGCCTTTGATGTTCAGAGCATATCACAGGTGGCTCCTCATGTAGTGGCGGAGCTAGCATTTAATAACAGGGTGCTTATCCTATTATTTTATAAGCAATATAGCATGTGAGCGTCCTGACTAATTAAAAATATTACAAAGAAATATATCAATATGGTCTTACAAACACACTAAAATTCTTAATTAAATCTCAGTTTTGCATAAAGAAGCCTACACAGTACATACTACACAGACCATAGTACATATCTTGAGAAGTTCACAAAGACTATGTTTCTGGCCTACGCTTTTGCATTGCCATGAAGGTATCGATTATATCACCTTCGTTCACCTTGGAGAAAGCATCCCTCTCGATGTATGTGACTAGGCAATCATCCAAAAGACTATCACCCATGTTATTTCTCAACTTCCTCTGACTAAACTTATGGCAGAAAATGCTCTTCAAATTTGCCGCCGCCACCGATAGAATCAATACCATTTTTAGAAGCAAGTACACCAAATTACAATGGTGGAGCTAGCATTTGACAACAGGATGGTCCATCCTAATTTTTTTATAAGCAGTATGACATGTGAACGTTCTAACCAATTACCAATATTACAAAGAAATAGATCAATATAGTCCTGCAAACACACTAAAATTCTCAATTAAATCTTTGTTTTGCATTAACAAGCCTACATAGGACATACTAGATGGACAATACATTACATACCTTGAGAATTTTAAAAAGACTATGTTTCCTTTTGCATTGCCATGAAGGTATCGATTATATCACCTTCATTCACCTAGGAGAAAGCACCTCTCTCAATGTATGTGACCAGCCAATCATCCAAAACACTATCACCCAACTTATTTCTTAACTTGCTCTTGACTAAACTCATGGCAGAAAATGCTCTCTCAACATTCGTCATTGCCACCGGTAGAATCAATAACAATTTTAGAAGGAAGTACACCAAATTAGAACTATACCAATTTGGGAAGGAGGGCGTACATTTGAATGAAAAGTTGAAAAGGATACATTTTGTCTAAACTTACAAAAGACTTAGTATTTCTCAAAAAATTACTTAGTACCGACATGACATTCCTTAGTTGTTTAGGTACTTGTTTGGATTGTAGTGAATTCAAAAGAGGCATTTATGTTCGAATTCATGTATCTTATAGTACCACTGGGAAAACTAAATATGAACATTTATATTAATTAGAATGTTCATTGGATAGGAGATGTAGCATATGGAATAAGAGGTAAAGGGATAGCTGGGCATGGAGTCAGAGCCTCTTTTCTTTTTGAGAAATACCAAGTCCTTTGCAAGTTTACACAAAATGTATCATTTTTTACCTTTCATTCAAAAATGTACGCCCTCCTTCCAAAAATGCAAATGGGAACTCCTATGTGCCGCTCTCTGCGGCAAGATTGTCGACCGCACGCACAGCGGATCGCTCGACTAGGCCGGCCCATCTCGCTAGCGACAAGTAGATAACACTGGAATAGAAAAAGGGTGCGTTGCCGAGGTTCGAATCAAAGACCGACTGCTTTAGACCACATGATTCTAGCTAGTTGACTTAGCGAGCTTTCTTGATTATAGTATAGCGCAAAACCTTAAGAAACTCAAATGCCAATCCGAATGTTATCAAAATTTTGAACGCAAAACTTTTTTTCCAAGATAAAACGTTAACGTTTTATCAAATGGGAACATTTTGAAAATTTGTTACAAATTTTGAGAAAACTCAAACATTTTTACGCAAATGAATTTTGGAGAAGCGAACATTTTTTAAATCGGGAACATTTTGAAACTACACAAAAAACTGAATAGGAAAAACTTTTCAAAAAATAGGAACATTTTTTAAATTCCAAAACAAAATTTGGAAACACAAACAACTTTTGCACGCGACCATTTTTTGAAACTCCAGAACAACATTTGAAAACATGAACATTGTTTGAAATTTGGAAACAATTTTTGAAACGGAACATTTTTCGAAACTCCCAAACAAAACTTGAAAACATGAACATTTTATTGAAATTTGTGAACAAATTTTAAAGGGAACATTTTTTAAACTCCCAAACAAGATTTGAAAACTCAAACATTTTTTTAAAATTTGCGAACAATTTGGAAAATGCGAACATTGTTTTGTATCCCAAAGGAATCTTCTAGAAGGTTCCCGAAACCAATAAAAACCAGGACTGAAACCTTCCACAAGGATCTCAAAACCGGATGCAATTTACACGTTAGATAGCTCTGATGCAATTTATAGTGTTATCGATGTATGCGTTACCTGGACAGTTTGACGCAAAGAGCGTCATATAGAAAATTCCAATGCAAATACATAGTACAGGCCGAACTCTTTCTTTTAGACAAACTAGTACAATGCCCGTGCGTTGCCATGGGCCTTTAATTTTTTTATGTTGGTGTATAAAACTTGATGATATTTTTGCGCCTTTCAGTGACATCGCATGGGGACCCTTGTCGATGTTTTTAAACGTCGACATAATCCATCTTTATCTCTGTCATCCCCTACAATAATAAACATATACTCCCTTCGTTCCTAAATATTTGTCTTTCTAGACATTTCAAATGGACTACCACATACAGATGTATGTAGACATATTTTAGAGTGTAAATTCACTCATTTTACTCCGTATGTAGTCACTTGTTGAAATATATAGAAAGACAAATATTTAGGAACGGAGGGAGTATGTAGAAATATACCTTTTGTGTTATCATGTGCAAAATATATACAAAAAATAACAATTATTTGTATGCACGTCTTCTGATTGTGTAAAACTCGACGAGGTCTCAGTCCAATCCATCAAAGCATCATCCGAAGCCATCAGTTTTAAACTCTGACCCGAAAATGTAAAGATATATTCATCGGTCAGCTGCTAGATAACAACATGTGACATTTTTAGTCGAAGTGAGTGGCATCGTGCCTTCAATTAGAGTGGGTCACATCCAATTTCCATAATGGCTCACCTTTGAATCACTTGTTGGTAATTATTCCATGCAAATGACTTATTAGGATACGTGGTATTATTCACTATATAAAAATGTGTGACATTTCTTTCAAAGCAAACATTGGCTTTTCCCTTAAAAAAGCAATCAACAACTCATTTTCTTCTTATCTAAAAAAGGCGATTCACTCTCTCACCCCACAACACATTGCTCACACTCATATCTCATTCCCCCAACCTACTCACCCCGCGCCATCGCCATCTCTCCCCACCATGGAAAATCATATCCAAATAAATGCCAGCTCTATAAAAAAATGAAATGAAATCTAAAGATAATCTAACATTGTTATCTATCTTGGTACTGCTGCTCATCTCACTTGAAAAGAATATTTACAAATGATAATACTTTTGCTCATATCTCTTCTAACCAACCTGATGAACATTGTAGTTAATGATACGTCCTTGGTGCTCAAATGTGAAGCTTCTACTTCACTCCTTGCTTTCTTTAAGAATTGGCCCATATTACAATCAAGGACTCCTAATCTCTTGGGCATATATCACATCAAATGATAGGGCATTCTACACAATTGTTTCCCTCCCACTGAACCTGAAGTTATTAGCACTAGAGTGTTGTTATGCACCGTCACAACACATCCCACTTCAGCTTCTTCGACTGTGGGGCTACTGGATATATCTCGAAACAACACCCGCACCTGGCTCCTTCCGTTCAACGGTAGTATTGTTTTTCATGAAAATAGTTGCATTAAGAGTATACCCGGTGGATCTACCATTGAATATATCATACTGCATACGAGGATATATGTGCCTGAAAGTGATAGGGACCTGCATCCTTGATCCCAGGCTTATTAATCTTGGTGGACTCGATGAGGTCAATGTTGGCAATACTGCCATCACGAAGCCACATTTGATAATGGAAGCAACATGGTGAGACTCAAATATTATATTAGGAATTGCGAGCAGCATGTTGAACCCCAAACTGGAGTCATTCTTGTCCTTGAGGCTGAGGTACAACTTGGTAGCAGTCTCTTCAAAGCAGAAGTGGCGGAACTTGATCTTGTCTTCGCCGGTCTTTTATTGGATCAACATGGTACCACACTTGTCAGAATGACCCTCTATGAAAAAATATATTTTAAGAGACATTGGAACAATGCTTTGACAGTACAGGGTTTGTTAGCATGCACTAATCCACTAATCTTTGAAACAGATAAATGTTAGTAATTATATCAAAACCAGAAGATGAACAACACTACTGCTCTCTCCACAACATAAACCGACAAATTCTATACTCTAACAATCCTGAATATGTATGAATAAAACAACCAGGCTCAGCTATTTTGCATAATTAAACCATGAAAATCTATAGGAACTTCATTGTGTTCAATTGAAAAAATAGCACATGACTATAGAAAGAACAGCAGGCTTGATAATAACTAATCCATGAACAGAACTTGTTTAACACATGACTAATCCATGAATATAAAAAGTTCATTATACTCGGTCACTCATCTGTTGTGTGCCATGATTTTTCCGTCTTTATTGACCATCATTACTGTGATCCGTCTAACTTGTTTAGCATGTAGCATGTACTCCCATATTGTATGGCTCAATCATTCAAACCTCTATCTTGATCATTTACTTTCTTCTGTGGTTTGGGATGCCCGGTGTCCTGTCTATTTGTAATATGATTTTGCTGGCAGGATTTGCTTGTCTTTCTGGAAGGACTGGTTTATCGAGCGATTCTGACCAAGGTGGCCCTTGTCAGCTATTCACGTCCATAGCGATGAATGACTCAGCTGCTTGGCGCTCCTATCTAGAAAAAAAATCATTATAAAGTTGGCCTTAGGCATTCTAGTGATTATACAAGAAGAATCGATATAAAGTCTTATAGTCTTCATGTAGTTGTCATTCTCACGTTTGAAATTTTCAATCTTCTTCCGGACTTGGTCTGGTCCACTTAACCATGTACGCGAGGTTGTGCTTCAGGGATGGACATTCCTTAGGTGAAATCCAATATGGGATACATAGTAACATCAACATGTCAGGCAAAGAGTCACATCGAAGAAAAAACACAAGAAAACTATGAACATGTTTGTTTCTGTTGACAAAGAAAAACTATGATTATCCAAAAACAAGAGGAGGGTAATAATAAGAAGGTGAGTTTATTACCTGACTCCCTTGGCATCGATGGAATATGTGATGGTGGATTTGCTTCTTGTGAAGACGCTCTTCCACCCGTCGACTTACCCCACTCACTCCTGCAGCTCCGCACCCAGCCGACCTGAGCCACTATGTTGCCTAATATTCTTCAACCAAAAGCAACAACAGATTCACAACTACACTCAGTTTGTTTCAGCTATCAAATTATGATAAGCAGGAGAGGCCCAACTATGAATCAATCGATCCATGCCCTCTTACCGAGGTAGAACTCAATGTCGCATGAGAGGCCCGTCATCATGGATGTCACCGCACAACCATAATGAGGCAGGTTCATAAATCTCACTGATTTGGTTATTACTCGATGATTCGCTATCATCCTCGTGTCTTCTCTTGCTAGTAAAAATATCGAGCAGGTTTACATCAACAATCATAGAACAAAACAAATTGTAGCACCGTGTAATCTCGTTAGAACCGGTTACAATGACAAAAGGTCTCCTCAATTGTCTTCTTACATGCAGCACTGACAAAATGATCCTGCGAGAAAGGGAATCATTAGCAAATACACTAAAACAAAGAGGTTGCTCATAAAACCGAAAAATGAAGTACATCTACTCATAGAGGGTTGATTTGGGCAAATATTTTATTGTGCCAAATACTGCTACAGAGTCTCCCATGTCAAACTTCATTCATTCAATGCTACAACCTGGTCCAGTCTTAATGTTGTAGCCTCATTGCAATAATTACCATCTATGCCTTCTACACCACCTCATTAATCAGCAGACAAATCAAGAATGGCAAATATATGGCACCAAATATATCTATAACTATCTTCTCTTGCACCAAAACGGTAGCAATAACGAGTATATAATATTTTGCCAAAAACTATCGTCGATAACGCACCAACAAATCAAACTGATATAGCACACCAGAACCGAGTCGTGTTGATCGCCTTCACTCATTGCCATCGACAGGAATCTTCTTTGTCTGGCCGCCGCTCTAGGTGCTACTCCACTCCTCCTTGGTTGCCTGGTTGCTTCCACAAAGCTGATATGGTCACTGCTCCACTTGTACCTAGATTAATTACAACAGTAAGAATGCCAGCTGCAATTAACCACAAAAACAATCGAAGTGCATACATCAGTTCCTGCTGTGATGCATATAAACATTGTATGTTTAGCACTTGATCATATGAGCGTTATGCATTGTAATGGGAAAATAAACACTTTGAGTCTGCCACAAAAGGTGAAACACTTTTGGTGTCGATGTTGCATTTCTCGAGCTGAAGAACAGAATAAATTCACCTGCCCGCCTCGAGACCGGGTCAACTACAACTCCCCCGGCTCCCACTATGATGTGTCCGCTGCGTTTAGCCCGATCACCGCCGTGCGTCCCTCGGGACGGAGCAGCTCCCGCACCGCGTTCCCCACGAATTCTTCAAACGGTATTATCTTTCACGAATGAACATTCTAGGCTAACTGCTTTAGAAAAACAAATTTTATTACTCAATTATCTGTTTTTATTTTATTTTAACAACATATTATCATTTTCCATGGGCTAGTCACTTAATTGGTCTCATTGAAATCATTTTGACAACACCCTAAAGGTAAAACAGAACTTGCCATGGTTTTCCATTGAGCTAAAGAATAAAATAAACCACATGCCTGGGAAGTAGATTGATACTGTTGAGTTCAAGAAGATCCATCATAAACAGCTGATTTAGTGGTCCAAGCTTCTATAGTATATGGTGCAGTATTGCTGATGAATGTAGCGGAAATGCTTTCCTCCAATTTAGTCATTTTTAAATCAAACTCAACAATATTTTCACTGCATTTCACCACATTCAGTTATATTAAAATTTCAGGAATACAAAGTAATAATTTGACAATGGTGCTAAATAAATAAATTATTTCACTCGTAGAGTGCTAGTTCTGGTATCCTACCAAAGTAAGCTAAATCAAAGTGTCCTAAGAAAGCATACTCAAAACCTCTCTCGATTTTTTTGTTACACCATTACCATACGTGTTTCCAGACTTGATTTTGCTGTTAGGAGCCAGCAACAGCAGCCGAAAGCATTGGCGTTATTGATGATACAACTGAACCTTTATGTGGCAAGTGTTTCAAAGATTTATATTCGACACAACAACTTGCTGAATACTACTTTGAACTTAAAAGGTGAGGGAGAAATCAAAACTTGAGTCACACAGTCACATCAATGATACGATGAGAATGAAAAAATCAATGGAAAAGTACCGCTTAATATTTCACAGTTTCATGATGGTCATCAACACCGCTAAGTTGGAATTCGAGAGTTTTAGGATATGTGACTCTGATTCGGTATATTTCCCTTCTGCCATAAATAATGATGTATGGATAGCTGCAACTTTTCTTCATACTTTCCCAACGCACGGACACATGTAGGACAACAAAATGATAGCAATCATGGAAAAACATACCATTACCAAAATCAACCCCAAATCAGAACCCACCTCTCTATCTATCTATAAGCTACTTGCACCTGAACTAAATGTAATTTGTACTTGGAACCAAGAATATAGAAAAGCAAGATTAAGTGTTATCCTTTAGTCCTGAATTTCCCATGTGCTCTCTCCTTCCAACTTTGTCTCCTCACTCTCATGTGTAGTCTAAATTTACTTACTCAAGGAAGAAACTTAGGGTCAAAAGGAAAAAATTGGAGTCTTAGATGGCAGAACTCTGACAAGATAATAACCAAGAATGGTTCCACCGAGCATTAGAGCTGCTCTTGTACAACCTGCAGAAAAATACAGAATTTCATCCTGCAAGAATGGCTCCACCAAGCATCAGAACTTCCAAGATCAACTACATCAGGACCTCCACTGAGCATCAGAGCTGCTCTTGTACAACCTGCAGAAAAATACAGAATTTCAGGCTGCAAGAATAGCTCCACCAAGCATCAGAACTTCCAAGATCAACTGATGAGGGGTACTTTCGTGTGATCTTTATTATTTAGTACAAGCTTTAACTAACTACCGAAGCAACCCTAATGAAATACCTCCAATCCAAGCACACCCTTATAGAGATCTTTTTATACAAAACAAAATTTCTGACCATACAATCGACATGCAGTTGATTGTTGATTAATTACATGGCTTGTCACAACTCTAAGCGGAAAGATGGACCCTTAGAATCAAGAGAGAAGTAAACTTTGCTGATGTACAATTCACAAGAAGAATAAAAAACTTACCGGCATTCATTAGAAGACCACTTTCTATCTTCTGATCCAAATTTCAGTTTTGACTTCCCTGAATCAAGTTGACCAATTGTTAAATATACAACAAAGAGCATAGATATGGTATCATAAAGACAGTCGCAATACCGATTGCATGTGGTTAATCCAAGTAAACAACATTGCATATTTGATGTTCTTCCATGCTTCCTGTTCAGCAAAAGGATTCATTTTATCTTTGGCCTTACGATCTCTGCTTGTCTAGCAAATTAAAAAAATAATATATTTAAACAAGTTCGGAGGAAATTACATAGAGTCTCATATTGTCATGTAGAAGGACATACATACCTGTATGGCTGCATTGCTACTGAGAATCTCTATTCTTGATGAACAGCTTCACCCATGTCATAAGCTTCAGGCATTTTGCACCAAAAATTATGTGATTGACGAACTGAAGAAATTGGCATCAAGAGATCATAGTGTCATCAATATTCTCAAGAGGTGGGGGGCATACCTCAGCAACATCAACATGCTCCTTAACATGATCATTAATCTGCCTCTTGTATCTGCACACATAAACCGTTAAGTGCCCCAGATGTATGCCACCATAACCATAACCGCATCCACCTACATGATACGGAACACATTGACTACTCCTCGACATCCACTCATTAAGAATTCAAGGGATATTGAAACTTCAAAATGGGTTTCAACTTGATGAAAGACCACAATAGTGCATCTGAACATTGACTATTATTTTATCATAAAAATTGGGACTGAAAGCTAAACCAGATTTTAACGGTCAGCTAGTATCACACCAAATCATGTTACTGAATAGCAGATCTGAAAAAGAAACAGAAATCACGGGTTAGGTTGATCCTTCTGGAAAAGTTGTGAATTAAAATGAAAATGAACATCTAAGCGGAAGATATTGCCCTGGTTTGTGCTCCAGAAAGGCTCTTGTCATTGTGGGATGGATGGCGAGACTGGTATTGCTACATGTGTAATGCTGAAAGAAGAAAAGGAGCAAGGATGTCAATCATCTCTGTCTTTCACTTATCACCGCGATCTCTCTTGCACAGCTGATGAAGACGGAGGATGAGTTGTGTGGGCCGGCCGTGGAGGAGTGGAGGACGCGGTCGGCCTTGATGAGCCTCGCCTTCTTGTCCAACTCGTACATGACCTTGCTGCGCTTGGGAATCTCGCGGCGGTGCCATCACATGTGGTTCATGGCCGAATACAGAAAATTATTAACAACATTTTTGTTTGCCATCGGCGTCAAATGGCACAGATTACAATGGACTACTAACAATTGTTCAACAATTTCTTCCAACCACAGTCAAATCTTCATGCATACCAAATTCCTTGTGACATGAAAAAGTACATCAATCAAACGGAGGCCTAATTGTGTCGGTATTAAAAACAAATAAAGAGAAAGAGGAGCATCACGTACGTGTGGGGAACATCAATCAAGCTGCTTGCATGTATGCTTACGATCTAGCTTTGCACGTACGTGCGTTTGGCTCTGTTGGATCGATCTAGCATACTAAAAACTACAAATAGATCGTCTACTTACACATCACGCAGGAAAATTTAATGGCGGACCTGATCCCTGCTGTATGAGTGTGTTGTTGCTTCGCCCCTACGGTCAGGCTGCTAAAGCCGAGGCGCGATCTAGCACATCGGGGGGCTGGCCCCGAGCAGCGACCCGACGCGTCCATGGGTGGAGAGCCTGGCAGTGACGGCGGTTCCCTCCATCATCACAGCCGTCCGGAGAGGGACGTGGCCACAGCCGACGCGAAGCGAGGCGGACGAGTCCCGCAACGCTCACCTCACATGCTCCGGTGCCTCCATGATCAGGTCATGGTTAAACCCTAGCAGCCCGGATCGCCTCACAATCGCCGCTAGCATAACACCATGACGTGGTGGACGCTGCCTTGGTCCAGCAATAATTCAGGATCCTGGACATGATCCGCGGCGGGTCCTAAATGAGGATGGTCCGATGGAGGCCGGCGGCTTTGATGTGTGGGGGGCGACGACGAAGGGATGGATCCGCGGCGGCGAATGGATGAACTGGCGGTGGCGAAGGGGTGGATCTGGGGCGAAGGGATGGAGGGCAGCGTCTCACGACCTGCTGTGCGAGTCGTGCGGCGCTCGAGGGCAGGAGGCCTTGCTCGTACACACGCACGATGTTGTCGCTGTTTCTTTTGCTGGTTTTTTATGGTAGGTTTTTTCGGTCCGTTTTCTCTACGCATTTTTTTAGGCAGTAGAGATGATTGATGATAAGAAAGGGAAAATCACATCAATATAAGGAAGTATCCCATCAATACTTGATTGGAAAATGACATCAATATAAGAAAATATCTCATCAATACTTGATTGACTGCGATTTATTTTTTACATGGTAACTAATCTGATGGGTTTATGTGGGTGGTGAAGCGAAAAGGCAGGTGGGAGGGAGACGAAATAAAACCAGCGAAATAAAACCAATGAAAGTGGTGAGGCGAAATAAAACCAGCAAAAAATAACCGGCGGACTATTCACCAACTGCCCCATCTCTACTCCTAGTGGAGCAGTTGGTAGTCCTTCCGCCGGTCTTTTTTCGTCCCTCCACCCCCGGGTTTTTTTGGTACTTCCCGCAACCCACCATTGCCCCGCCTCTAACCACCCGACCGGTAAAAAAACATCAAATTACAACGACGCACATTGAGAACCATGATGGTTCATAGTTAGAAAAACTTCCTAAACAGATGTACTCTGGTTAACCGACGAAAATACAGCTGGTCTATCCGAAACAGAACCCCTAGGACCCGAAAAATCGTCGTTCCCCCGTCAATCCTCCATATCGTGAGTTTCTACCCGCAGCTTCCGTCCCAGCCGCCAAACCCTTAGCCGCCGTCGCAGCTGCTCAAACCCTTGACATCCTTCACCGCCGGTCCATCCATTGGACGCCACCATCCGATCGCAGAGACAGGATGGTCCCGTTTGATCCGTCGCTGATGAGTCGCTGATCATCGGATCTGCGCGCGATCCAGACGAATAAACACCGCGATCCAGACGAATAAACACTATCTGGATCGCCGATTGCAAATACATATTGTTCCCGTGTGACCCCTCTGAGATCAGCTGCTATGGACCGGCGTGACCATCCCAGGTTTGACCTTTATGTAATTAAACCTTTACAATACAACTCCTACTGCAAACCCTTTCATGATCATACGGTCCCAATACTGCCTTCGTGATCTCTGATCGGTACCATGGTCATGCTGTGCAAGATTTGAATACCATGAATCAAAATATAATGTTCTGTCACTTTCCAATGACGGAGATAGATGAAATTTACAACTGACTGGCTAATATGGCCAGCGTTCCATACCTGCTATGATCAAATTTGTCAGGCCCATAATGTTTAATCTTCTTGATTGAATTCTTCCAGGTGGTGAAGCGTCTCGTTCTTGCAGGTGACTTCCACTCTACGAGTCTGGGGCTGGTGACGGCCCTCGGAGACGGTGTCATGAGCAGCAGCATCTTGCAAGTGCAATGACTTTGCAGCTCACAAGTCCAGTTTCCAGCCTCAAAGTGACATAAACAACAGGTTTGTTTCCGAGTAATAATAGTGAAGGTTCCATCATATGTTTCTTGCACCAGTTATTGGGACAAATGGTAATCAGACAGCAAGAAAATATCTCATAACACAAATTTATCATACATTGATGAGAAAACAGAATTGTTTTTGCAATGTTCAAATAAAATTCACTGCTTGAACTCCAGTCAGTATATGTTAATAGATGATGCATGTTTCTGGTGGCAAATTGCATCACTACCAAATAGGAACTTCTGCTATCCATTTATTTAACCGGAGTTTGCAAGCAAAGTGTACCTGTTAACCTTGTTGAGATGATATTGGGCTTCGGAAGCATCCTGATATCGACTGAGCATCTCACCACTTTTGAAAATGTGGATTATGCATCTCGCAAGAGGATCACATGCAAAAAAGTTTGACAAAATAAACGTCTGTCTGAAGAGTAACAAAATACTGTGCAATATTTGAAAACCATGTTCATACTGTGGTCATACTGTGCAAGATTTGAAAACCATGAATCAAAATATAATGTTCTATCACTTTCCAACGACGGAGATAGATGAAATTTACAACTGACTGGCTAATATGGCCAGCGTTCCATACCTGCTATGATCAAATTTGTCAGGCCCATAATGTTTAATCTTCTTGATTGAATTCTTCCAGGTGGTGAAGCGTCTCGTTCCCGGTGTGAGAATAACCATCAAGTGGCAACACTCATCTCTTTTGCCTGCAAGCATGTCATTTTAAGTGCACATAACTGACTCCCAGGTATCTTGCAGGTGACTTCCACTCTACGAGTCTGGGGCTGGTGACGGCCCTCGGAGACGGTGTCATCAGCAGCAGCATCTGGCAAGTGCAACGACTTTGCAGCTCACAACTCCAGTTTCCAGCCTCAAAGTGACATAAACAACAGGTTTGTTTCCCGAGTAATAATAGTGAAGGTTCCATCATATGTTTGTTGCACCAGTTATTGGGACAAATGGTAATCAGACAGCAAGAAAATATCTCATAACACAAATTTATCATACATTGATGAGAAAACAGAATTGTTTTTGCAATGTTCAAATAAAATTCACTGCTTGAACTCCAGTCAGTATATGGTAATAGATGATGCATGATTCTGGTGGCAAATTGCATCACTACCAAATAGGAACTTCTGCTATCCATTTATTTAACCGGAGTTTGCAAGCAAAGTGTACCTGTTAACCTTGTTGAGATGTTATTGGGCTTCGGAAGCATCCTGATATCGACTGAGCATCTCACCACTTTTGAAATTGTGGATTATGCATCTCGCAAGAGGATCACATGCAAAAAAGTTTGACAAAATAAACGTCTGCCTGAAGAGTAACAAAATATAACCTAATGCAATTACCATCTGTCTGAAGATAAACTAAAGGTCAGGCAAAGCATCAAAGAGAACATCTAGCAGGGTTCAGTCCTCGTCCTTACTTCACTGTAGGCAACGGTGCATAACTTCACTGCAGGCAACGGTGCATAATTTTCTATTATGTGTACTTGCATAGGTGCGTATGGGTAATTCAAGAAGCAAGGCGGTTGATCAGCAAACAGAAGAGGATGTTACTACAGGTATGATGCATTTCTACAAGTACACATACACATATGTTAATTGCATGAACGAGCATTCTCAATATTTCAAAAATTTATTACAGTCCTTATAAGCGTGATAACTATTGATCCTGATACTGCGGGCATGCTTTTACCTATCATGATGTGGTACACATGGGTTCTCATCAATGCTAATAGCATAAGGCTTTTCAGGCCTTACCAGCTCTACAATAGTTGAAGATAACAATGCAAGCGTCTTACCCAGGTCTCAAATTGTTGGGGAAAACTCAACGGTGGTTCCAGGTATTTTCCTTGTGTTGGGAATTTCTTTACGAGGACACGACAGCAATATCATTGGCCTTATCTTCATAATGGTTATAACTCTACAGATGCGTCGTTGTCGCTTTCGGACGGATATCAAAATGTGGATACCTTCACAATTCCTAATATCGATAATTTGGAAATTAACAAATATGTGAACGGTACTCACTCAACCGCATTTCATCTGGGAATATTGTTTAACTATATATAATTTTATTTTTGTAATGGGTACAACCCTACAGATGGATCAAGTTCGTTGCGTACTAAAGACGATCATGATGCTTCGTTGTTGGTTTCGAACGAGCTAACTCTAGATGGTTTCACAAGTGTAGCTGGCAAAAATACCATTGGTACCATTTAATACGCCATTTTTATACTTATGGTATGTCATTTTCGTTTACAACGTGTCGCAATTTTTTCATATTATGATTCTATAGGTGGTACACCACCAAACGAAGATATCGATGTTGCGACAAAGCTAACAGGTATTCCCACGGATGCTTATCTAACAGCGAACTTGGTCTCATGTACAGTTGTGCGACAAAGCATTAAGGAATTTGTGTTTTATAATTTTGTCGTGTTGCAGACGACGTCAGTTCCCTCGATCGAATCCATATATCAAATGGACAATTGAACACAGAAAGGCCTGCAGCTTATCATAAGAAATCAGTCCAATATGATGTTCAACAGACATCATTTTCGAAATCTGGTAATTTGTTTAAATGCATGTTGATGACTACTATTTGCGGCATCCAACTTATGTAATAGTAGTCGTATATTTTGTGACAAGAATATCTACATGAGTTGTAAACATCATATTGCTTCATGCAAGGTTTTTTATTTCACTAACAGCCATATTTTTATTTCATGTCGTAGATCATCTGGAACTTAACAACGCATGGAGGCGGGAATCTTATCGCATTAGGTCGACACAGGGTTTGATAAAAAAACAAGTCGATAGCCATATGCTTCAACGTCGTACGCTAGGTGATATCACGAATGTTCGTCAACCTAATCGTGTGATCTCGGGTACATCATTTACTCATTGTTTATAAATTTTCATGCGTGGAGTCCCCTTGTTATTACCTCATATATTACTGACCTATCCGGTTGAATCAGATAACTTGAATGTCACTAAAGAGAATACGGCAATAACGGAAGAAGAACGCAAAAGAGAACATAGAAACGCCGTGAGGAGAGCTTCTTATCGGAGGAAAAAGGAACGGGGTCTCCGAGAAGATAAACTCCGGACCCATAATGAGACTGGTAAAATCTAATGACCTTTCAATCATCATTGTTATCTTCATATAATTTGGTGTGTAATTTCCTAACCATGTAGTAGCAGAGAACCAACCTAGCTCCGCCCATACAACGTTATCGATGTCTGACACAACATTTACTGTTACAACTACGGAGACATCCGGTCTGGTTAACGACAATGATCTACATGGTAATTGACTCGTGAATAAGATGTCATCAATGTGATCAGATTATGTTTTACTGAGTAACATTTAAATTATGTCCAATATCACACCAGACGTTGAGGAGACTATACTTGAAGAAACTTGTCATATAAACGAGGAAGATCGCAAGAGAGATCATAGAAATGCACTAAGGAGAGCAGCTTATCGGAGGAAAAAGGAAAAGATGATAGCAGACGAAAATATAAGTGCAATATCTAATTCAGGTAAATATTTGCTCTAATGCACACTGCATACCTTTTCATATCAACATTTGCTTTAATGACACGTTTACTGATAATTGATAATTGTCGTTTACCCAACTTAGTATAATTGATGCATTTACTGTTGTGTCATATGCTTGATCTTAATGCAAATTATTTATGTTTGAGTACGTGAAGAATGTTATGAAATTCATTAGTCACTAAAACAGTATTTCTATGATGATTCTTGCACACCTGCTTTTATATAGCCACCGCTGATAGCCCTAAATATACAGACTTATTGCATGATGATGCAACATTACCCCCTGAGTCATTAGACGCCTCCGTTCTTACCCATGACAATGACCTAGCTAAGAGGATACAGAGAAACTCTCGTAGCCAAGCATGTTATCAGAAGCAAACTGTAGAACGGACAGATGAGGAAAGAGAGGATTTGAATGGAAATAAACGAGGGAAGCGCGTGCAGCGCCGCAAAAACATGTCCGAGATTGACAAGGGGCAGTCAAGCGCTCAAAGGAAGGCCAGTTATTCTAAAAGGAAAAACACCCCGTGCAAAGAATCCCTCGCACTCCCACGTCCAGACATTACTAACCTAATATCTGATAGTCTCGCAATTCCCCTTTCTCGGACTGCCGAAGTTGATTCATCAGATGACGACCCTCCTCCTGTCATGCCGAATTACGGTGTTTGCACCAATGGTATGTAATAGCTTTTCTTATGTTCTGTTGCAACTTATCATCACCCTTGTTAAAACCTCCTTAGTACTTTGACACATTCTGCGCAACATAAATGCAGACGACATCGATGTGTTAGCTGCGCCATCATGGGCGATGAGCCGACACCAGCCGAATTGATGGATGAGGAGTACTACATGTATCGCGGCCTAGGTATGGTCATCTCGGAACGTAGAAAGCCAGTAGCTTCATTGTAGTTGTAATGTCCGTGGGTTTGATTTTAATGATCATGTTTCAATGTATTCATGTAGGATCGGATAATGACACATTCGAGGGTGACGAGGAAACGAGCATGTCGTCTGTTATACCTAGCGAGGTTGATCCATTAGACTGTGTGTACACAAACATACCAGACAAGACCCACATCCTGAAGCTCGATGGAAACTGCACACACTGCAATGCCAGAAAGTTTGTGTCTGAGACTGACGGATTCTGCTGTCGCAATGGACAGATCGAGCTTAAACAGCCGGAACCAATCCCAGAGCTTATGAGGCTATGGTCCAGCATGGATGCCGATTCTAGACATTTTCGTGAGAACATACGGTTCTCCAATGGGCATTTCGCCTTCACAACCCTTGGCGTCAGCCTTGATGAGAACTACACAAACATGAAGTCTGGTGTGTACACATTCCGGGCACACGGATCCATCTATCACAATGTGCATTCGTTCGGGCCTAGCTCACGTCCAGAACATTTGCAGTTGTACTTCTATGATGATGACCCAACCTTAACTCATCGTAAGGCGGCCACAAAGCAATTAGACCAAGATGTTGTGAAGAAGATAGTAGACATACTTAAAAAAACTCATATTCCCAGCAATTTAGGAGTTTGGGTGCGCACAAGGACAACCTTGATGATTATAGGATTGACCTGAACACCGATAAGAGGCTTGACCAAAGAGTGTATAATAGACCATTGTCATCTGAGATTGCTGCAATTTGGGTTGAGGGCACCGACCTGGCAAAAAGGTTTGACAGGAGGATAACACTTTATGGCAACAACAATGAAAGGCATAGTATACGCGTGTCATCCGGAGCATATGACCCGTTGTCTTATCCCCTATTCTATCCAAGGGGGGAATTAGGTTGGCATCCGAGACTACCTAAACGTAATGTTCCTTGGGAGGCTGTACTACATCCTCAACTGGTCCTTGATGATGATGATGATGATGATGCAGGTATGACACATGTGTCCATTTTTTTCAAATAATAACTTGTTCTTCATCTGCGTCTAGGTTTTGATGCTATTACATTAATTGCAGAGGGTAATAGCAGGTTGTGCGTCTCCGTCAGAGACTACTACTGTTATATGCTGCAAACACGACCTGCAATCTTCAACCCTATACTCTATGGAGCACGACTGCTGCAGCAATGGGTTGTCGACATGTATGTTAAGATTGAGAGTTGTCGGTTGCGGTGGTACAGGAAAAACCAGACGCAGATTCGTGCCGACTTGTATAAAGGAGTGGTTGATGCCATCACTTCGGGGGAGACACGAGCAAGCGCGGTTGGGGTTAGAATAGTGCTCCCTGGAACATACCCTGGTGGCGATCGCGACATGAAGAGGAGGCATATGGATGCCATGGCAATTGTTCATAAATACGGGAAGCCAGACATCTTCCTCACCATGACTTGCAATCCTAAATGGGAGGAGATCACGAATGAGTTGCTTCCTGGTCAGACGGTGCAAGACCGACCTGATATGGTGGCACGTGTGTTCTATGGCAAACTAGAGCACATGAAATACATGTTGTTCAAGAAGCAAATCCTGGGTGTTGTTGTCGCTTACGTATACGTAGTTGAGTTTCAAAAAAGGGGCCTCCCCCATGCACACTTTTTGTTGATCATGGACTCCACATATAAGCTTATCGTCCCGGAACAGTATGACCGACTCATTTCCGCTGAGCTCCCAGACAAGCATAAGTATCCAGATTTATATGCTATGGTTGTAAAACATATGATGCACGGACCATGTTGTGCTCTTAAACCGAAGAATGTCTGCATGCAAGAGAACGGTTGCAAGTGCAGATACCCACGTCCGTTCAATGAGAACACAGCACAGGGGAAGGACTCATACCCAGTTTATCGTCGGAGAGACGATGGAAGGCATGCTAAGGTCCGAGGAAAGATGTTGGACAACAGGTGGGTTGTTCCTTATAACCCATACCTACTGCGGATGTTCAATTGCCACATCAACGTTGAGGTCTGCTCTAGCATAAAGGCCGTGAAATATCTTTACAAGTACATTTACAAGGGCCATGATAAGGCTTCTTTCAGTATCGATCAGCCTGACGCCGATGGTAACATTGATGAGATCAAGAGATACGTTGACGCTAGGTGGATCACCCCTCCAGAGGCAATGTGGAGGATCTTTGGCTTCCCACTTTGCGCCAATTATCTGCCTGTCTTGCAGTTGCCCCTTCATCTCCCGAATATGCACAGGGTTGCATTCAATGCCCAGGCTGACTTGAAGAATGTTGTTGCCTCCGAAAATGCTTCAAAATCCATGTTAACGGAATATTTTAAGGCTAATCAGGAACACCCTCGGTCTAGACATATATTGTACAAGGATTTTCCCGGAAGCTTCACGTGGCAGAAGAAAAAGAAGTATTGGAAGCCGCGGGTCGAGCGTTTTCAAATTGGGTGCATAGTATCTGCCAATCCTGCCGAGGGGGAGCGATACTACCTGCGTGTGTTACTTAACCATGTGGCTGGCAAAACATCCTTCAACGACTTGCTCACCGTGGACGGTGTGCTATGTGGGAGCTTTAGAGAGGCTGCTGAAAGGTTGGGACTGATCGAGGCAGACAACACGCTCGACGAATGTCTTAATGAGGCTGAGCAGTGGGCAATGCCATGCTCACTTAGGAGGCTCTTCGCAACCATCTTGGTGTACTGCGAGCCAGGCGATGTGCGTGGTCTTTGGGATCGGCACTTCGAGCCGATGTCGGATGACTATCGTCGATCACGCACGTCCCCTGACGAGGTGGAGCAGATGGTGTTGCTTGACATTAGGGGGATGTTGCAGTCCATGGGTAAAGACATTGTTGATTTCGCTCTTCCAAGCATAGATGGTGCGTTCGACCCTACAGAGGGCGAGGCGAGAGAGGTAATCGAGGAATCAACCATTGAGTTTGACATGGATGACACGAAATTGGCAGATTCAGTGAACATGGAGCAGAGGGCCGCATACGAGGAGATACTAGGGGCTGTTGGACGCGTTGATGGGGGTGTATTCTTTGTTGATGGCCCTGGAGGTACAGGTAAGACCTTCCTATATAGAGTGATGCTTGCCAAGGTGAGGAGCCAGGGCAAGATTGGTATCGCTACCGCAACGTCCGGCGTCGCCGCTTTTATCATGCCTGGCGGCAGGACTGCCCACTCGAGGTTCAAGATCCCATTGAGTTGCGATGATGGAGGCTCGTGCAGCTTCACCAAGCAGAGTGGGACCGCCAAGCTGCTACGGATGGCCTCATTGATAATATGGGACGAGGCCAGCATGACGAAGCGACAAGCGGTTGAGGCATTGGATAATAGCATGCGCGACATCATGGGAATACGCGACCGACCCTTTGGAGGAAAGACTGTATTTGGCGGGGACTTTAGGCAGGTTCTGCCGGTCGTCAGAAGGGGGTCGCGGGGCCAGATAATTAATGCAAGCCTCCGAAGTTCTCATCTATGGAAAGGTATGCGGCAGCTACGGCTCATCACCAACATGAGGGCTCATAATGACACATGGTTTGCCGATTACTTGCTAAGGGTCGGCAATGGCACTGAGGAGGTCGACGATCAAGGCAACATAGTACTCCCAGAAGATATTTGTCTGCCGTCTACGGGCGAGGCTGGCGACCTGGAGAAGCTTATTGAGCACGTATTTCTGAGTCTGGACGACAACATGGCTGATCCAAATTACATGACATCTCGAGCAATCCTGTCCACAAGAAACGACAACGTAGACAAGATAAACATCCGCATGATAGAGCGTTTTCATGGAGACGAAGTAATCTACCATAGTTTTGACAGTGCGGAGGATGACCCATATGTCTACTATGCTCAGGAGTTTCTGAATGGATTGACCCCTAACGGTCTCCCTCCGCATGCTCTCAAGCTAAAGCTGAATTGCCCTGTCATACTTCTAAGGAACATTGATCTAGCTAATGGTCTGTGTAATGGCACTAGGCTTGTTGTTAGAGGTTTTGAGAGGAACACCATTGATGCAGAAATCGTCATTGGACAACACGCTGGCAGGAGGGTCTTCCTTCCTCGAATACCTCTCTGCCCATCTGAAAATGACATGTTTCCGTTCAAGTTTAAGAGGAAGCAATTTCCTATAAGGCTTAGCTTTGCTATGACCATTAACAAGGCTCAAGGACAAACTATCCCGATTGTTGGTGTGTACCTACCCAATCCCGTGTTCTCACATGGTCAGCTCTATGTTGCTTTGTCTCGAGCCACCGCGAAGATAAACATAAAGATTCTCATTCAGAAGGAGAAGCCGAAGGAGAAGACCAACCAGCATAAGGACAATACAAAGAAGCGAAAAAGAACGACCGTGTCCTTACTGACCTCGATGAAGAACATCGTCTACAAGGAAGTCCTTACAGGTTGATAACCGGTTAATAGCAATGCAGGTTTTGTAGTGACACGATCGATTACTTTTGCTAATGTCAATACATGCTGTTATTCGTTTTTCTACATGTATCTTTCTATTTGTTATTTTTATAGACGGAGGTATATTCGATATATTCGAGCTACGCACTGCAGTTCAATAATCAGCCTTCATATTGGCATCATCATCACCACTATGGTTTTTGTACTATTGATGTTTTTATGGCGTTGTACATGTCACATAGCGTATTATTTTAGTGTACAATATGTGGTACAGATCTATTGATTTGCCTGATAAATACCATGGACATGCAACGAACTTTTTTAATTAAGCCAAGTTATCATACCCGTACTTATATATTTTGGTAATTTGATAATATGCTGTACTGTAAATTTATTGGCGTCCTTACTATCTTTATATTATAGTTATCACCTGGGTTGTAGTTTGTAGATTGTTACAATGCACATGTAATTTTGCTGAAGTGTGCAATATTTAGCAAAAGTTATATTACTTGTACTTTCAGGCACCTGTACTAATAAATTTACAGTACAATTCAAGTTACATATTATTCTATTCCATTTGTTCATTTACGTTTATGAGATTACTGCGGATCTGAAAGAGTTCTAAACTATAAATTTAAACAAGGCTGCATTAATCTTGGACCTGGCGAGGATTGGTTCAGGCATCGCTTCATGGTTGTCTGGTCCATGAGAACTTGTGCTAGGCTGATATGGACCGTCCTAAACGTAATGCCTTAGCGGGACAGCAAAGATTCCATTAAGATGGTTAGTTGGTTTGAGGGTGGTCGATTTATAGTTGCACCCAGCCTATAATATTTTGCTGTGCTGGCGTCAAATAATTAAATGTACATCGAAATATGAATCCTGTTCTAGATGCAATGTAATACTAGGATTCTCATTTTACCTTATGATGAGAGCATGCACTATAAGTCTCAATTGGTTACATCCGTACAAACTAACATGTCAACTAAGGCTCTTAGCTAATTTTCTAGAGCAACATTATACATCTCATTATATATAGAGCTACAGGTCCATGCCAAATAATTAAACCGTAGCAACATGGAACTATGAAGGAAATTACTACATATGTGTAATGAGATAGGAAATTTGGTGTCAAACTTGAAGCAGGAGTAGGATATACAATAATATTCAATGAAGAAACAAACCACCTTTGATACAAGTGTTGATTATAGATTATCATATTTTCCTACTATTTCGCATGAAGTTTATTCTTAATTGCATGTTACAAAGATAACCTCAAACCAAAATTAGAAATAATTTAATTTTACTATATGCAGTCTTATTAATATATATGCAAAATATAAGATGCCAATATCCAGATATAATAACCGGAAACAAATAATATATTATCGGCATACTTAGTATATTTTAAGGCATGTGATCTTATCCGGTATTTACAAAATGGGAAGTTAGCTGTTTTTAAATGTATTATACTACTGTGTTGACCACGCCGAATCACAATGTGATTCCATTGGATTTTTAGTGATTGTGAAACATGAGTTGATTCATTTACCGATTTTGTAAAAATTGTTTCCTTATAAACATCTATAAAAGCCCGTGGCAACGCACGGCCAAACCCAAACATATCGCTCTAAGACCCTTGCCGCTAGAGCTAACTTTGACATGTCGTCATCCAACAGCATCGGTGTGGCTGATGATAGACATGATGAACAAGAAAATAGGGAGCTGCAACCTGATGATATTGGTCAGCTGGAACAAGATGTGGAAGAACAGAGCCGAAATTGGATTGTTGGTGAGGGATCTACACCTAGATGTAAGAAACTAAAGAAGCATGATTATATTCTGCCTGTTCAATTCCCATCCTTGCTTTCGTCGAACCATTTTCATAACCTAATCCGACGTCGCGAGGTGCATCACATCCCTCATGCACATGTCCCCTCCGGCTGGGATATCTAGCGTGGCACGGGGTCAAGTGCATCAAGGAAAGATGTTTGGGGTACCAACAACTACGAGCTTCTGCAGGCACAAACGAAGGTGGTCCAGAAGCACATTCAAGGATGTGACAAGAAGCCATCACCAGCTGATAAGGACGAAGCATAAGTAGATCTACAATAATGTTGAGATGATAGGTTGTTTTTTTTCATCCCGTGTAACCGTTCGCACTTGAACAGTAACAAAGTGTTGTTTTCAGTTCATTTATGGGTGCTACGTGTTGGCTAAATATGCGCAATGTCAATCTGATTTTCCTTTATATCTTATTTATTTCTCTAATTACGCTCTAATTTCTTAAAATAATTAGCCCCGATGATAACGTGCCAAAACAAATAGCTTAATATCAGACTTATATTTCTCACCCTAATTCTTAGCCGAAAGTCCTCATTGCAGGCATGCACACGATCTCTCCCATCTCTCTATGTGCACCTTCTGCATAATACGGTCTCTCGCTGCTGTCCAGGTGGCTTCTGGTGCCGCCATGTCTTTGATCTCATCCACCAATCCACTACGATCCTACTAATCCATGTTCAGGTTCACGCCTTCCCTCTATTGTTTATCTCAAAACGAGCAGAACAGAGTGGATTTTGCATACAACAGCCAGGCTCTATCCTTTTGTGTATTTTCCATGCCGACGAGCAGCAGCAGCCAGGCCTCACGCGTTGAGAGAGAAAGAGATATGAGCTATAATTTTTAAGTTCTAAATGAGCGGGCTCTTATGTTGCTTCTGCGGATGCATAAATAGAGAGCATTTGCCTAATCAGGTTGTTGCTAATGCATACGCACAAATGCTCTACTATTGTTTCTCTTTTGTACCTATGTGTGTCATTAATACAGTCGTGATGAAAAAGAATACACAATATTCTCCCGTAGTGGCAATTATATTATTTGATATAGATGATGATAGTAAAGTTATGTGTTGAGCATGATTTATTATTTGTCCCATAGATACGCACGGGCATCGACCTATATCATAAATTTATATATCATCAAGTTAATGGAAAATTAAAATATATTATAATTAATTAATATACTTATGTGTATATATGAAAGGTTAATAAGTATTCATACAACAGAAAGTTTGTTTTTCAAAGGCAAGTGATAAATCATAAGCGTTTTCATAGGCAAGTGATCATGCTTGAGTATCAAACTGAAGATCATGGACCGATTATGTTATGTACGTTTCCTTGTTTAACAATCAATATTTATTAGGTTGCCGAATATTACATATCTGAATATAGATATGTCACCCACGGTGGCCTAGCCAGCCAAAATCAAAATTTCTTTTTCCCGCCGCCCACTATGCTTATATAAATAATGCCCGCTGCCCACAAATTTTCTGTACACGAAAAATCATCTCCTCCACGACGACCATGGTGATCTCATACAGATCGATCACATCTAAGAGGGTGGTGGCGCCGCCGCCAGCTCCTGTGACCAGTCAACTCATCTCCCCTCCGATGAACAGGCAAGATTGAATAAACTTTTAATACGTCTATTTGCCATCACCATATAACTGATTTTTTTTTCAAATAATCACCACTGTTTTTCCACTTGTTCTTTTATGTAAAAAGATGGAGCACACGGGATACACTAGAACATAGTAATAGGCTTGTCGATCAAATCATCTATTGTCTGCTTGTTTTCATCTTCTATATTCCTTAAAATCAGATGGACAGTGAGTCTGAATTACATATAATTTTATTTTCATCGTGTACAGACCAGATGTAGCAAGCACTAACACAATCACCTGAGTATATTAGTATTTGATTAGCAATCATTTATATAGTTTTTTAAGTTGTGTACTGATGGTCTGGCTGTGATCTCATTAGGGTTGTTTCTTATAACCAGTACATACTGCATGTTGATAAATCCATGTTTATCCCATATGCAATAGTTCTGATTGCAAGAAGAAAAAAAAGCAGAACATGAATAATATGTATCAATTTGGCATGATTAGTGTTGGGCCACTAGAATGTTATGCTGGTTGTCTGTTAACTTTTTTGCTCCCCTTGGAAAATATGGATACCTGATCCTTTTTGTTTTTTTATACGCACAGGAATATTAGTTTTCATCGCGTCCAAATGGAACACATATATCATAATTGCTGGATTATTCAAGCTAGGGTCATGTGGAAGGCTCACATCAAAGAGAATGGAATGGGAAGCCTGTACCTTCAATGCATACTAATCGATCGGCATGTAAGCATACTTTATAGCCCATATTTTTTAAATACAATTTTGATAAACATGTTTATTTGCTCATTGTAGTTATGTTTCATGAAAAAAATTTAGGGAACAAAGATGGAAGCCATTGCATACAACAGCCAGGCTATCCGTTTCAACAGCATGCTAGAAACCGGTAGGACCTACGATTTCAATCGCGTCGGGTTCAACCCCACAGAAATGCCAGATGGACATTTCTGGTACCTAGCCATGGACTTTGTGACCACATTAAGTTCTACGACCGAGGTTACAATTTCGCCGCAACAGATAACGTCAACAATTTGCCCACCGTGCTTCCCACAGTTTGGAGAAATCTTTGAGCTACGGGACAAAACCATCACGGGTGCATAATTTAATTTGTTGTTTTTCCATATTACTCTTTCTAACTCAGAGTCTCATTGTGATTTCAAATTTGCAGATGTGGTTGCTATCCTTGCCTATGTTGGTCAGATAGAATTTAGGTTGGATTCGGTATATAGGCGCCGCGTCCCTTCCCTCGAGATTGGCCTCATGAACTATCAGTAAGCGCTAATTATAATATGAGATCATCATATGCTTCTTTTTGTAATTCTATTATTGCAATGTTACTCACATTTGTATTTGTTTATAGACGGCAGATAATTTTCTTACGTGTACGTGAAGAGCACGTTGGGCCTAACTTCTGGCGTTTGCGATGCACTGACAACCTGTTCGACAAGTTTGCTGTAACTTACGTACAGGTAAATTAGAGGCAGCGTTGCTTGCAAACTATGAGGGAGAGCACATTCTTCTTCTCTCCCAACATTAATAATGATCATCATTATCTACAAGGTAGGTGCTGCCTTCTATTTTAAAATTGTTTTCAATATATTTTGTCTGTAATACTATTACAGTACCATATAACACTGAATTGTTATCGTAGATATCCATGAAGCCAGCCTGATGACACTTGATGAAACACGTGCTTACGTCAATCGTGTTGTTCAAGGTAGGAACAATGGCCGTCAGAACTATCACAGCCGAAATTAGAGCATCAATGAGGGTTTTGGACGACTGACTATGTACTGATGCATATTGAAATGTCGCAAATAGATGGCTTCTACAGTTTTGTTATGGATCGAATTGAGAATTATCATTTTGGCATTATGATTAATGTATTATACATATATATACCTTCATAATACGCAGTGTTCAGTATATCGGCTTACGCCGTCGTCCTTGAGCCGTCTCTCCCCCACCATTCCTTTTTTCACAAAAGCCATGAAAGGAAACAGCAGATCCACTTAGTAGTTTTTTTATTGGAATAATTCACTAAGTCATCTTCCCCTCGTGCGATCCCAACATAGGCATGATCAAGAAATAACAACACGCGCACCCACGCCTCCGCCGACGCATGTTTGGACCCATCCGCCAGTACTATGGTCCATGTTCTCCCTCTCTTATCCCTCCTCCATTTATGCCTTATCGATCGTAACACTGTAGTGCACGAACGGCGCGCATGTAAGGATTATGTTGAAGTTGGAATATATAACAAACAATAGTTGCTTCATTTTTACCTTTACGACTTATATGTTTCTCATGAATATGATCATTATAAACTCTTACGTTTTCTTTAAAGACTTGCGGGACTAAAAGGCCATTGTGCGGTGTTTCATGCACTAACATATTGTTACTAGACACACTAAAGCTGTATTTTATTGATCAAGTAAACTCTAGAAATAATTTTCGGGAATATTTCTTTCTAGAAGGCTTCCTATGTGTATCTGTAAGGCATAAGTAGATGTGTCTTAGTTATTCCACGTTCATACGTGGCACTCAAACATAAAACTATATGAAAACGCTACCCACACCAAATACATGTGATTTATATGTGCCACGTATACTACTTAAAACACATCTAGACGTGCATCGGCAAGAACGAGGTTTTATAACTGAAAATTTTCTCTCCATGGAGATATACCCGTGCGCTTAAAATATGGATCAATGCATGTAAAAGAAGTGGGTTGTAGTATCATAATTCAATTAAGGGTAAAGATATAGATTATTCCACATGGTATAGTTTAGATCATGTTATATGTACCCCGTTGCAACGCACAGGCGCCTATGGACCATATCATCATGTCTAGAGTTTTTGTTATGGCAAATTTGAATGAGGTGTTCATGCATTTGAAGGAAACACCGTTCAACATATAGTTCAGAAATTCCCGTGTATTAGGAAATTATAGAAGTATTTTTTGTTAAGGAACATCATGCACTAAAAAAATAGTAAGCGCTAATTATATTTAACCAATCTACATGTAATACAAAATATATTGTGTAAAATTATTCTGACATTCCTATAAACACGTATGCCATGTCTTAACATATTTATATAATTTTGTATTATGCACAATGATTTGTAACACACGTTGAACAGTTTGCAAATAAATGTAGACACAATTTTAGAGTACACGTGAACAGATTAAATATATGTAAATTATATAGAAAGTTTGTTTGGTAATAGAAGGCCGGTTTCTTCATATGTTTTGTTTCGGAAATGTATCGGACACCTTCCACTTATCGTACAAAGATATGATCCGTTCACAGCTGAAAATATTTTATACTATGAAATGAATAATATAGACATTGTCGGATGGAATGATATGTGGCACCTTCCATATGCCTTATGTACTATGTGTTGTGACACTTAATGCATCCGATGCTGAAAATCAGGCGTAATTAAAAGTTTACTTATTATGCGGCTTTCAACAATGAAAGTTTCCGTATTATTTGGAAGGCACACAAGTCTATATGATGCAACTGCCATAACATATACTGGTCCCTTCATATAACCAACGACGAACTCCTGTTTCAACACCCACCCCAGTCTTCATCAATTTTCGATCACTCACGACTCTCATCAATGGAGGCTGTGCACGAGCCAGTGGATGTTCAGCTGGCACCAGAAGAGGCGTTGCCCGCCCCTCAGGAGGCTGCGGGCAACGCGCATGCCCTAGAAGATGTCGTTGAATACATTTTTCAGTTTATCACTGTTGTCTAGGACGATGAGGCACTAAAGTAAGCTGTTTTGCTCTTCATATCATTCTTGTACACATCAGGCTAGATATCGGTTGGGCAACACAGCAGGCTAGACATAATTAACCATGATAGTCCACTAATTATGTTTGGTTGTCTAGGTGTTATATATATTAGTGTATATATCTTTTGCACTGTTTCACCGTTGCTAAATATTTTATGTGACTGTATCACAGCATTTTTGATGTGGTACATATGCCCATTTTATTTTTATGATAAGCTAACATTATTAAACATAAAATAGCTACCAGTTTATAACAAAAGATCTAGCGTGTTTTAAATTAAGTAACTTTTTTTCACTGCTTTATATTATACAAAATAGTGTGTCTAAATGTGATTTGGTAAATATTGGTTTGCATTTTTTGGGCAGCACAATCTGGATTAGAAGCGAACGACCATATCTGATTGAAATCAGCCTACGGATGCTCCAGGAAACAATTAGCCTATTTGGAATAATTCATCCCGAGTGCTTCAATCTTGCAGTTCGTAAGCTTGCTAGCGCTGAAGTAGAGAGCATTGCAGGTACAAGAATGCTTGGAAACAAACATTTTTTCGACTTGCAGTTTCATTCTCTGGCACGGGCCCTCATACACTCTTCGGTGGAGCAAGAAACACGCACCGCGGTGCTGATTGACAATGCCATTCTTCGGCCGTTTCCTAAATATGATGTGTTCAACTCTAACATTGTAAGAGACTCATTCTTATAATTTAATTTGCTAATTCCATTTTGTACTAACATGTGTCTATTTACGACAGTATCTACTACCATTTGCTTCTGTGGATTCTTCGTATGGACTACTTGTAGTCGACATGGAAACTAGGAGGGTTCTCCCAATTGATCCATCAATTGACGTCTATGGTGGATCATACAACTTTCATAACACTGAAACAAGGAAGGAAATCACAATGTTGAAACAAGAGTTCAACAATGTGTTGCAGATGAGGATCCCTGGTTGGAATACCAATCTCATGGACTGGTCAACGCACGGCATCGTTTCAAATGGCAAGCGGTAATATAGTATATCGATCACACACGTTATGAGCAGACCGTTATAGTTTTAATATAGTCTTTTTTTTGAAACAGCAAAGACTCCGCTTTACTTGTCCTACAGGAGATGGCCCACCAGAATGGTACTACTGACTCTGGTAGGAAGACCACTCGCGTAAGTACACAATAACGAGGTTTATCGTGCGATCTATTTTCCAGCAATTTAAAAATGACTATTTCTTTCATCTTCTCTAGGATTCAATACAGCTTAGAAAGAACCTGCTGGTCCAGATGCTCACGATAAGAAACAATGAAGCTGCTGGAAACATACCAGATGAAATTAAAGCGGCATTGAGGGTTTTATACGACTGAATATGGTCAATTGCATTTTCGTATGTCGCAGATAAATGGCTACTATATCTTTGTTAGGGATCGTATTGAGAATTATCTATTTGGCAGTACGGATAGCTATAATATGCATTGGATCGTATATATAGGTTTAAATACTTTTTTTGTTTTTGATATATTAAACATTTGAACAAGGGAATAAAATGCCCATCAGGCCCAGAGGCTGCCTTCCGGTTGGCAGAGTTAATGACCTCCCAGACCTTCATTAGACAACTGAATCATTAAGGCCTCATTCTCGATGTTTGACATCATGTTACAATTGTCGCATATAGAGGGAGAGATAGAGAGACCACACTCCTGCTTATCCCCCAAAAGAGAAGAGAAGAATTCTACAACATGGCATATGATGAGGGATTGACCCGAAGTCGTAACTACATTAATGATAAGGCTATCTAAAACATCATCTTCTCCTACCATTGTATGGGCGCTGAAGTAGGTCATTGGGGAGTCCCCTTTAAGAGTCCAATTGAGGGTACCACGCTGACGCCAATTGATCTCTCACTGCTGATGCAGCTGCACCAGAGCGGATTCAAGGTTTTATCGGACTGACCAATCATGCTCCGAGAAGCCTATCGCATCTGCTAAAAGGTCCAAGCCCGCGATCTGGCCCGATAATGAATTTTACTCCCTGCGGGTCTCCGCTTCTCTGTTAAGAGACCAGCCCCTAAGAAACTTACGAAGATCATACGAGCATTTGTGCCAGTAGTCCATGGGACCAAAGGATCATTGTGAATTTTTAAGAAGGCTAGAAATCTTGGTGGCAATAATATTGATTAATCCCACCACTAGAAGCCAGGAAGCATCGAACTGGAAGCGGGAAGAGGTCATAGGTTGGTTTAAGCCAGCGTCCAATATGATGGGAGCATCAACTACATACTTTTAAATTCTTTTTTTTATTTTGGATATATTAAACATTTATTATGCGACGCAGCCTATAACTCGAAATATCATGTCAATTAAAACTGCAAAGTCATGAACTAGCCTGATGGCAATATGAACTATATATAACTAACACGACAATGCCTACTTATCAACATCGGTGTAAAAGAAAAGCACTTGTCATAAATCTATGGCTGATGGAAAGTAATTACCTCATATTTAAAGCTTATTGTAAGTCAACAATCATTTCCTGCATGCTTTACCTGCAAATTAAAGTGGAGCTTGACCCTATTATCATGATGTAATGGACTCAAGTTATTTAAATGATGTGGATCTTACTCTTACATGAGAAGGCATCAAGGCTGTCCCTGATTGTAGATTGACCAAGCTTAGGTTGGTAAATGAACACATTTACACTGAAAACAGAAACATGTAATACCATACATTAGTTTCAAGTAATTCCCATGTTACCATGAGCACGACGAGTTCAAGAAAGAAGAAAAAATCTCATACCAGTCTAACGGGATTTATTATAATAGCTACATGTCGAATGTCTTGTAAAGTGAGTTCATATGCAGTCGAACGGGATGTATAATAATAGCTGCCAAATCAAAACATCAATAGATAACTACAATTAGTTTATATACAGTCAAGCAAACAAGTGACATAAAAAGTCCAAAGCATTAGTTTTCAGTGAGAAAATAAGTGATCAAAAAATTCAATATAATTTCACTTTTACAACTTTAATATTTTAATAGACAAATCACAAATTGTATCTACTGCATTTTTTTGTGCAAAACTATTTTGTTTTAAAAATATTTTGTAACTTAAAGAAATACTGAAGAAATATATCGTAAAAACTATTTTGTAACTTAAAGAAATACTAAATAAACAAATTTGTTTTAAACATGTTTGGATCTTTTACATCTTCTCTGATTTATTAGCAGGCGTACTCCGTTGCAATCCTTCGGTGTATAGATTATTATGAGTTAATAAATTAAATATCCCACTTTGTCTGTGATAGTAAAATAAGATTGTATTAAATCTACAGATATGATTACCCTAATAAAGATATAATGCTTGTACATACAGACGACCACGGGGAGGAGGAAAAGGAAGTTTATTTTACTTCCTTTCCTGTTGTATTCACAGACAAAGTGGGCTGAAATAATGTAATCGGGAATATATTATCTGATACTGGAAGAAAGATCAGATCCGTCCACAAGTTATAAAATGTTATAGATGGAAATGAATAACTGCTTTAATTAAACGACGTTCATCATTTGGAAGGCAATATCAACTCTCCAATTTATTAGATGTCACGGTAACAAAATTATAAACTCCATCTGCCTACTATTTAACCACCCACCCAAACTCACATATATCCCTCAGCAATTTCCGATCGAGAACTAAAGAACTAAATTTCTATCCAATGGAGGCGATCATTGGGAACGCTGCACACGCACCTGAAGAGGGTGCGTCTGCGGCCCAGGAGGATGTTCCCGGTCCCCAGGAGGATGTGCCTGCGCCCATGGATGTTTTGCACCCACCAATGCATGCCGTTGAAAATGCACTACAATACATATTTCACTTTATCATGGGCATTCGAGACCAAGATACATTAAAGTAAGTTGTCTTATTATACATTCTTTTACTATATACAGATAATGCTGGAAAACTGTTTTACACACCAAGGTAAGATAGCTAGATGGGCAATCTTAAAACATTCATAGGTACATGTATAAGTTTTTTAGTTGAATCCGACGCTACATGAAGAGTGACATGCACAGCCCATGAATTAAGGTTTTAGATTTGATACGTGTATGTACATCTAGGTGAGGACAATCTGACCTCGTGCAATGTCATGCGATCTAAACATGAATTCGGTTTATAGGTTAGTATAGACAAAGTTAAACTAGAAGACGACCATTGATGTCTTTTGTTGGGCATTTTTTTTCAGCTTAATATGGATAAGAAGCTCCCGGCCGTACCAGATCGACATCAGCCTCCGAATGATCCAGGACACCCTTTTTTTCATACAAAACTTCATCCCGAATGCTTCAACCTTGTTGTGTAAGCTTGCCAGCGCTGAATTAGAGAGGACCGCAGGCACCAACTGGGTTGGGAGCAAACATTATTTCGACTTGCAGTTTCATGCTCAGTCACAGGCCCTGAGGTACTCCTGGATGACTCAAGGAGAGCGCATCACGACGCTGATTAACTATGTTGTGGTCCAGCCTCTTCCTAAATATGATGTGTTCAACTCTATAATTATAAGAGAAGCTCATTCCTAAAGTTAGTTTTACTTACTATAATAGCAATTGATATGTGTCGATCTGCCACAGTATCTACTACCGTTGAAACTTTCGGATTCGTCATACGGGTTACTTGTAGTCAACCGGCTGAGGAGGAGGGTTGTCGTGATGGACCCATCCTTCAACACGTTTGATCCTGAAGATAGCACTCATAACATATTGATGAGGAAGGAAATCACATTGCTGAAGGAAGAATTTAACACTGTGTTGCAGACTAGGATCGCTGGTTGGAATAACCAAATCATGGATTGGGAACAAGATACCATGTCCTGTGCTGCTCATCGGTAAAATACTAAATTTATCGCATAAATAAGATGCAGACCTTTATAATGTTTAATATTTATTTATTTTGTCGCAGCAAACACTCCGGCTTCTTTGTGCTACAGGAGATGGCCCACCAGATTGGTCGTTTGCGTAGCATGGGCTGGATGAACACTACCGTAAGTACAAAAAAGATGAGTTGATGTGTGCTAATTAATATCCAACCAGTTTATTAAATGTTTTGAGTTTTTGCACCTTTCCTAGGATCCTATACAGCTCAGACATCAAGCTACGGTCCACATGTTAATGTTCAAAGACAATGAAGCTGCTGCAAACATCCCGCCAGAGATTAGAGCGGCCCTGAGGGTTTTAAGCAACTGAAGAAGGACTGATGCATGCAGATATGCCAAGAATGTTTGCCTACACTACAGATTTTTTATGGAACGTTTTGATAATTATTTATTTTTGATATGAATAATTAGATAATAAGTTAGTGGGGTCCTCTATAGACGTATGTTCAAAAAGATTAGGATGTTTTGGTATTATCAACCTATTCGAACTTTATGCTGTTTTGGTATTATTGAAGATTGGTTTTATTACCATATTGTTGGATTATTAATCTATTTTGTTGCAACATCATGAACGAATCATTCGGTTTTCTGCCATGACTGAGCATTTAGCTCCATTTCGGAAGCTGTACTGGGGTAATAGGGCTTGACGCTAGATTAGATGAGCAGCCAGAGTTTAATGTTCTACGGCAAATGCATGTGTGTGCACAGGATATTTACATCCTTCGGCGGCAGCATTGTGCCTCCAACTGTTTCTGCACCTACTGTCATTTTCCTCCGTTAGAAGATCAATTCACGAAAAAATATTCCGAGGATCACTCCCCATGCCGATCTTGATAGTAGATCCCCGTGCCCCTCTCCCGATCGCTGCTCTTTCCCTAAAAAAAACCACTGGTTTCCAGCGCCTCCAACCACAACTAACTATCGCCCACACTGCTCATGTCGCCTAAGGCAAACCGAAGAAGGATGTGGAGGCGGAAGTGGGTTAGATATGGATCATTATTGGCTTGGACGTCGACGAACGGTCGTTGACGGGGCGGGGGTGGCGCATCAAGAGTTATCCTTCTTCCTCCATTATCATATTCCACTCGCTTGCCGGTACCATGCCCCTCTCACTCGCCCTATGTTCTGACCTCTGCCACGCTAGGAATTTGAGATGTGCAGCAATACTATAAGGAAGAAGAGAACGAGCAAGAAGCCGAGGTATTGGGTACAGCATCTGGGACAAGAGCAGGTCTTAGCCACGCATTCATGGCGCAGGTGAAGATAAATTCAGCCATTTCCTCAGACAGGCTTTGCTCTGTCGGCGGCACGGTCAGAGAGCATATTGAAGGAGCGCGCAGCCGGCCTGCTGTACGCAGTAGGTGCCTTGGTGTGCAGTGGCACGACTGCGCCCAAGCATGGAGATGGGTTTCCTGTAAGGTCGTGAAGCATGCGTGTTGTCGTGCTGCCGTCTGTGCTCTGCTATGCTCACGGAGGATGCAGAGGGGTTGGTGGCTTTGGCGCTGGGAAGAGGAAGCTGGTTGTGCTCTATGCGGTGGTTCAGATAACATACTATGTAGCCTGTACTATTCCTCTATGTCTTCCTCCCGCCTAATTGCTCTGTGTATGACAGTTATTCCCTGACTATTTGTGTGCACAGATCAAAGTAACAATAGCAAGGAAAAATTGAAATATGTGGGACCATGATTAAACTCGATCTGTTTAACTCCCTCTCAAGTCACAGTTTGGTTTGGACTTTTTTGGGGGAGCTAATGTCGATTTGTAGTGATTAATCATCCATTTGATTGAAAGAACAGGTGGTCTTGGGGATCTCTAGGTGGCAGAAGATAGACATTTGGTGCCTTTTTGTTGCAAATATTTAGAGGTTGCTAGGTAGGCCAAGATTTATCAATTTGCTGGAATATTCATATGTTGTATGTGGTCCTAGGCTGACACGAAATGCTGAATCATAGCAGTGAATGCAAATTTTATTACATGTATAGTACGTAGCAGATTTATAACTTCATATGCTTGTATAAATCCTACAACTCCCACATTAACACACGAGCAACCCTAAATAGTAAAGTACATCCACGATATGTCAAAAGATCCATAAAGTCATGAATTATAATTGGCAAAAATAACTATAGGTAAATACAACGTCAATTAGTACTGATCAACATCAACGCTAAAATAAAATGTTGATTCCATAAATCCACAATTAGTATTGGTTACCTTTGGCATCGGGAGACCATGGATAATCTGGAATTGACAGCATTCATCTAACATGTGTGGTCTCTCAGATATTACAACTGCAACAAGCATAATGAGACTGTACATTACTACCAAAGTATGGAATGAAGTATTAGTACAAACTGTTAAATCATACAAAAATAGTAATTGCGGAAGATGAGTAGTGTGCATGCTGTGATTTTTGTTTGCTGTAGCTAAATTTGGCATGCAAGCAATGAACATCTTTTTATTTAATTAATACAGTAATTTAATTATTTAGAAAGTTATGATTATTTTGTTATTTGCTTATTTATTAATGGGTGTGCATTTTATGGAAAAAGGAAAGAGATCTGCACCATCAACAGTGGTATATATGGTAGAAAACATTGTTATATATGGTAGAACTATATTCAGCTTTGATCTGCTACCCAGTTATTCTCCGCATGTCCTACCTATATATATGTTAACCTTCTCTGCCATCCCTCCTCCCCCTCCTTGCTCTTCCTTCGGCCATCACAACAGCTGACCTGGACGAAAATTTCCCAAGGAGTACCTTGTGTAAGCAAGGAGCATCTTTAAGGCGAGTTCCTCTAGGTACGAACAATTCTGGATCTTTATATTCTCTAATAGTGTTATATTTGTTATACTAGGATCATGTTTGGTTGAGATATTCTATCAAAAGTATGATTTATCTTGCATTTCCTGTATGTTCACCTACAAATTTTTGCTGGCAATTCTGAACACGTCATTTTCTTAAGCACATTATATAGCAAAATTAGCATGCATGGAATTCTTAACATGGCAGAGAACAAAAAAAAAACAATTATGAAAATCTTAATATTATGATAGTCATAATAATAAGTCCTTTCATGTAATAAAAGCCCTGTGCGTTGCACCGGTGTTAAGAATTTTCGGGTTTTGTTTAATTCAATCCTAAAATTCACAAACAACAATTATACACTGCTAGAAATTAAAAAGAAATCATACATGAAAATAGTTTATACTAATCTTAGTTCTACTACGGTTACTTTCACATGAAGAATTTTAGTCCTCCATACAATATTTCCAGTAAAATGCATAGGCATCAAAATATGAAGAGTAAAGCACCCACATTAATAATAGGAGCTGTCAATATGGATAACTTTCAATTGGAAGAGGACATGGCTGAGCATTAAATTAAAAGAGAGGACACAACCTAAAATCTTTTTCCACATGGATAATAAAAATTAAAATTGGAGAACGAAAAATAAGAAGAAGCCCTCACATATGATCGACATGTTGAAGGTGAGGGAGCTGACATATACATCCTCTGTTCGCCACATGCATCCCAGTTCGCTCTGGCCCTCATCAGTACAGTAGGGCAATGGGTGCCAGTGTTGCTCCTGCAAATGTTAATGTGGCCTACACAAGTGGGTCTGGTTCGTAATAGCAGTGGCTAATAATAGGAAATCAGTAAACATGTTACTTTGAGATATGCATTCCAAATAATTCATCCTCAGGTGATAACTTTTCTTGGGAGTGTACTTTTGTGATAATTTGGTAAATTTGCACAAATTCAAATTAAAGCAGTTGATTCTGCATAAGCTAATTATATGGCACACCACAATCTACGATAGTTTAACCTCCATTGTTTCATGACTTGTTTTCTGAACACCTTATGGTATTTGATAACATATCAACAGCTGACCAATAAAGGATTTCTTAGAAAGTTAAGTAAAAACATACACCATACCTAGCAACAGGTGCATGAAAGGTGCACACCTGTACCCCTTCTATAAAAAGGTCAATGTCTTCTGTTATCCGTCATGCACAGCAAGACGGTCTGCAACATATTGAAAAAAATGCTCAAAGTTGTAGCAAACATCTGCACAAACCCTATAATAATGCTCAAAGTACTATAGGTACATCTCCAAAAACCCTAGCAAACATCTAGCAAACATCAGCAGAAACCCTAGCTAACATCTAGCAAGCATCTATACAAACATATGGAAACTAAAATGCTCAATGTTCAGTTCAACATCTGCACAAAACCTACAAAATATATCTAAGGATGCAGAGATGCTGCCACAGATTAAGGATTAGTGTTCTTACCATCAGATAAGCGGGATCCGTGCGAGCTAGCTATTGCTGAGAGGGAGTTGCTGCCGAGGGGTGCAGCAGCATGAGGCGGGCACAGAGCGATGTCTTGTGACCGGCTGGCTGGAGCGGTGTGGATGTGGAGGTGTGGTCAGATGCGCCGTTGGTTGAGGTGGCCGTGTCCCCGCGGCGCGTCGGTCGGCGCACAGCGTGCTTTCTGCTTGTGCATGTCATCCCTCCTCGCCGAGGGCGGCGGCGTCGGCAAGCAGTCGTCGTCCTCGCCGTGCATGCGAGGTTTGGTCACTGCCCCGCGCCACAGATAGAATAGAGAACCACATTAGCACGCTAGAAACATTCGATTAAGACTAGGAGGGGGCGGATCTGCCATGGGGAGTGTCGTACCGGAGCTGTGGCGTTGCAGATCTGGACGCAACTCCTCGGATGCACCTGCGACATCGCCGGAGAGGAGTGCCGCAGTGGATCCGTGCTGAGTGCATGTGCATGTCATCCCTCCTTGCCGAGGGCGGCGGCGTCGGCGTCGGCAAGCAGTCGTCGTCCTCGCCGTGCATGTCAGGTTTGCTCATTGCGCCACGGCACGAAGAGAACAGAGAATCAATTCAGTGGCTAAGAAGACGAGGAGGGGGCGGATCTGAGCAGCCCGCGTTGAATGGATTTGTGAGGCATAGGTAGTGGCTTACCGGAGTTGTGTCGTTGCAGATAGTGACGCGTCGCTGCGGATCCAGCTGTGACGTCGCCGGAGAGTAGCGCCGCCGCGGATCCGACCGGAACGGGACCGCATCCATCACCCGTAGGTGCTCTAGGAAGCGCGCCCCGTCCGTCTTGCTCGGTCGCGCAGTCCACAGTAGGCAGCCCCAAGGTCAGTGGATGCAGGAGACCGATGCGGTGGCCGGCGGGCGGGAGAGTGGGGCTTCCTGCTCGTCGACGCGGGCGGCGATGCAGCGGGGGGAGGGGAAAGGGCGAGAGGGTTCGCGTGAGTGAGACGAGAGGAGATGAGAGAGTGAGGGAGACGAGAGGATAAGGTAGATGCGGCGGGGGGAGGGGAACGGGCGACGGCGCTCCTCTTTTAGTTCTACTGCCGCCCTAGAGGCCTGCGTGCCAGGTGGGCCGTGTTGACGGGCCGCGCAACAGGCCCGTCGTTGATGGCATGGCGTTTTCATAGAACATTTTCTTTTCCTTTGTCTCTTTATGTTTTTGGGTTTCTGTTTATATTATATTTCCTATTATTTTTTATTTTTTAGTTACATTAATTTGTTTTAGTTATAATATACCGCGTTCATCCCATGTCACAAAAGTGTTCAATAGTATTAATGAAATGTGCATGGTTTTTTTAAACAGTTCGTCATTCATTACAAAATTGTTCAACATTTATTATAAAATTTTCTATGAATACATAATCATTCTGTGACATAAATTTTGTAACTGTATATTACAAAAAGTTCGAAATATGTATTAAAAATTTGTTCAACTTATATTACAAAAATATATAATCATTGCGTTTTAATGTTTATTTTATTTTCCTTTTTCTCTTTTTTAATTTTTGTTATGTTTAAATTTTTTACCTATACTCTTTTATTCTTTATTTATAATGTTTGGTTTTTATTATAATATACAAAGTTCAATGCATGTCACAAAAGTGTTCAATGGTATTAATGAAATGTTCATGTTTATTCGAAAAGTTCATCGTCCATTACAAAATTGTTCAAAATTTGAAATATATATTAAAAAATTGTTCAATTTATATTACACAAATATATAATTCATTTGTTTTTTGTTTATTTTCTTTTCCTTTATCTTTGATTTTTTTTCTGTTTACATTTTTTTCCTAAACTTTTTATTCTTTATTTAGATTATTTTGGTTTTTATTATATGATGCATACAAAAATACAAATATGTTCAACTTATATTACAAAAATATATAATCATTGCGTTTTAATGTTTATTTTATTTTCCTTTTTCTCTTTTTTAATTTTTGTTATGTTTAAATTTTTTACCTATACTCTTTTATTCTTTATTTATAATGTTTGGGTTTTATTATAATATACAAAGTTCAATGCATGTCACAAAAGTGTTCAATGGTATTAATGAAATGTTCATGTTTATTCGAAAAGTTCATCGTCCATTACAAAATTGTTCAAAATTTGAAATATATATTAAAAAATTGTTCAACTTATATTACACAAATATATAATTCATGTGTTTTTTGTTTATTTTCTTTTCCTTTATCTTTGATTTTTTTTTCTGTTTACATTTTTTTCCTAAACTTTTTATTCTTTATTTAGATTGTTTTGGTTTTTATTATATGATGCATACAAAAATCCTATTTATATTTCAGCATAGATATAAAGTGATGGGTTCCGACATACGCACTGATGTAACGGTGACCGTCCACACTGAAACACCACGAGAAGAGATGCATATAGCTAACCTTACTCTGTATGTATATTATAGATGATAATATGATTGGTCTATTTATAGTCTTGTTTAATCAGAATATAAGAGACATGGATATGGACATTGGAGATGCACAAAAAGAATACACGGAGGTTTCAGATGCAACGCCGAAAGAAGGGGCCGTATATTCACAACATAATAATGTCGAAGAGGTTATATCTCATAACAAACCAAAAAAGGATGCTAATTTGCGTGTTATCCTACTAGGTATATGTTTATATTATTATCAATCTTATTTTTGTGATATTGCCTTTTGTATCCAACTAATTTGGCTCATTTTTTTTAGCTAAGTTGTCTCACTTTTTATGAATTTGACAGACTATGTTTGTACCCCTAGATACAGTCATCGAATCAATAAAGTCTGCCCGCAAGGATACCCAGTTCGTGGACATTGGAGATGCCTTGTTAGCAACCGACGATTTGAAATGCCTTACAAAAAATGATATGTTCTTACATAACGGTGTAAGATCAATTGCACAAACTTTGTAATCAATTATATGAACAATATATAGTATCATAAAATATGAATTTATCCTAAATGTTGTTTACAGGTGATAAATGCTTACATATATTGCATCCAGGCTCACGACCATCTACAAGACAGAGCGGGTGATAAGGTACACATTATTAGCACGTTTGTATCTGGCCAGATAAAAGAAGACGGTGAAAGAGACATCGACCCATCAAAATATCGTCGCATTGTGCGTCATGTTAATAATTATCTACAACAAGATATGGTTAGTTGTTGTCTTCATATCCATGCATGGATTTTTTAATGTAGTTCTTATGTCTAATGATTTATTAAGAATTATGTATAATTGTGATTGTGATTCGTATGATATTTACACCAGTTATTCATTCCGATAAACATGCCGGGCTACCATTGGTATCTAGCAGTCGCCAATGCCAAAAAACGAGAGATCCAAGTATTGGACTCACTTGATGAGAATGTCAAACGCAATGACCTTGCTACTACGGTAACTATATATTCTTTTACTCATCATAACATAAAATTTGTTTCACTTCATCCATAACATTTCTCATATGATAGTTACGGGGGCTCGAGAAATGGCTGAAACTTGTAGAGCAAAGTTCGGAGTTTATCAGAGGTGATAAGTGGCCCGATCTCAATGTTACAGAATGGACGGTTGAAGAGCAAATTCAGGAGGCAATACAAACCGATGGGTAAGCAATTGTTAAAATGGTTTGTTTATTTGATTCATCTGTGTGATATTCTAAAGCACACTTACCAAATAATATAGCGTATCATGTGGGTTGTTTATGCTAAATTACATGGAATATTGGACATCACATGGACTGTCAGACCAGTTCACCCAGGTATTTCATTTTTATACATTATTTTGATATTTTATCTGAAAATATTATATAATTTTGTTGTATAATTTTTTTAGGAGGATATGAAACATTTTCGTCAAAAATTAGCAGTCATTTTGCTTGATTCTGAGCTTAATTTGCTAAAAGGATGTCCCATATACCATAAACCTGTCAGTGAAGAAAGTTTAGCTAATTCTGATCTCGAGATCCTGGATAATCCTCCTGACATAGTCGAAAAAAAACGTCCTGCCCCACTCACTATCATTCCCACGGACCAACGTCAAATACTTGCCGATCTCTGCAAGTACATCATGTCGATTGATGATGCCGGGTGTTTGGAGTAAGCATCATGTATCAATATTTAATGTGCGGATGTATATTATTGTTCTTCTTACCATCCAAATTACAGGAAGGTATGGGTCCGGAGCTGCACACCCGATCCAATGAGCTTAAGTCTTAAGAAACTTCAGTGCATACTTAAGATGGAGCAGCCTATGGACAATGATTGCTTCAACACTGCCGTGCGTATGCTGGCATGTGATGAGGGAGTATTGTTCACAGACCCTTCTATACACTACATGGATCTACGATTTTGTGTAAGTTATCGTAACTGTTCATTCTATATGCCATGTGTATCAACATGTTTAAACAATATTTCTTCTTTTACTTAGTCCATGATGCTAGAGTCAACACGATGTCAGAAGTTTTGTGAGAAGGAAACTATCCAGACGTTGGCAACATTATTTGATAGCTAGCCTGGAATGGAGAACGACATCTCATCTTGCAATAAGGTAAATAAAATATTTTGTCTATCGTTATGATGGTTTGTTGTTGTTTCTACTAACTCCACTTGTAGATTTATCTTCCCTATGCATCCATCGGCCGATACATATTGTACATCATCGACAAAGAGGCACGTCGTATATATATTATGGATCCTATTCAAACATCACAATCGTCAGAGGATAAAAACTTGAGGCATTCACTGAAATTAAAATGTTTTGCAAGAGATTTCAAAGAAGCACTCGAAATAAAGATGCCTGGTTGGAATTATGATATATCTAAATGTCATCGTTTATTTCCGTTTGGTGTTCCAACGAGTGTAGACGGGTAATGAATTCATATCAAGAGTATTTACTTTTGTTATCACTATATTTGTATATTATTAAATTAAATTTTTTCAGGAATGTGTCTGGCTATTATATTTTTCATTTTATGCTCTGGTGGAACGGTAAAGAATTGGTGAAGCCGATTTGCGCGGTGAGTATTGTGCGTTACATGTTTTAAGACCTTCGGCGTGAAATTGTCATACTAACTACATGTCTTGTTTCTGCAGGATGGGAATGAATTGAGGAAGCATTTTTTATTATACTTACTAAAACATCGTGGGAATGAAGCTAGAGGAAACTTTCCTGATATTGTGAAAGAATATCTTAAGCGCATCATCTAGATATTAATAGTTTTATAATAGATGTTTAGTTGGAACATCACTCAATTGTTACATGGACATCTTGTTACTTTTTCTTTTATGTTATCCAATTACATTGCAATAATGGACTTCCGTTATTACATAATTGTGTTTGTGTTATATTGTTTGTATGTATGAAATATTTTAAGAGCCCGTGGCAACGCACGGGCACTCTACTAGTTAGGAGTAGAGATTGGATCACTAATTGATGCAATTTCGTTTATTCGTACAGGCCAAACTCTGTTTTTTTTTTTAACATAGTACAGCCCAAACTCGTACGGCCCAATTTAATAGCAGGGCTTTGCGTGTTGGCGCGCGGGTGTCAAATCGAACCCGACACGTCGCTTAAACCTAATCCAGGCAGCGACGCCGCCGCCGCCGCCGCCGAAACCACGTCGCTCTGCTCTGCCCCTATCTTGCAGTCACCAGCAAGGAGGCTCTGGCGGCCTGCGCCCTGATGCGCTCGGTGTATTCAGCCATCTTCTGCCTGTCCCAGAAAAACTAGATCGGATGGGGAAGAAGGGCAAGCGGCGGGGCGAGGCCGCCGCTACGGGTGCGCCGGAGGAGGCTGCCGAGCAGGAGGCTCCCGCGGCATCCGCTGCCGCTTCTGATTCAGCCACGCCGAGGAGGAGCAGGCGAGGGGGCGGCGACGCCAGGGCCGCGCAGGAGGCCTCCGCCACCGTACACGCACTGGATCCCGCCGATGCAGGTACGCACCTACGCCCGGCTACGCGTCTCGTTGAAATGGTGCAAATGCGTGTGTCCCTGGCTGCGGCTGCGGCTGCGGCTAGGGCCTAGGGTTTATCCATCTGGTAGTCGAATACTTTGCTTCCTGCCCCTGATTTGCACTTTCTATGCCAATCTGTTTTTGCTTTCCTTGTGTTGCTTGGAGAAAGCATGTATAGCCGCACTGATTTTATGGCTTCTACAGGGAAGGGGACAACGGACAGGGAAAAGAAGCCTAAGCTCAACGAACGAAAGAAGAATAAGAGGGAGCAATCTCCTTGTGCTGCTGCATCGGGTGCTGATGCTGCCGCCATGGGTAAATCAGGCGATGACTGCACTGATGGGGAAGGTGTTCTAGGAGACTCTGAAGTTCGCAAGAAAAGAAAAAGGAATAAGAAGATTATGCAGGAGCCATCCTCTTCTACTGTGTCTGATGACATTGCTCTTGAGGTAAACAAATCCGGAGTTGGCTGCAAAAATGTGGAAGATGTACCAGGAGATGATGAAGCTGGTAGGCGTCCCAGAAATGAAGAGGATCTAGGCTTTTCTGCTGTAAACATTGCAGAACAGGATGTACCGAAGGGTAAGAAGCTCAAGCTGGGGAAACGGAATAAGAACAAGCAAGAACCATCCTTTCCTGCTGTAGTGGATGCTGCCATTGTGATTGGTAAATCTGAAAATGACAGTACAGATGGGAAGGGCGTTCCAGGAATTTCTGAAATTAGTAAGAGTCCCAGAAATGGAGAGGGTCAAGACTGTCCCGAGGTAAACATTGTGGCGAAGGAGACACTGGAGAGGAAGAAGCCTGAACCCAGGAAATGGAAGAAGAATAAGCAGGGGCGATCCCCTGCTGCTGTGTCTGATGATGGTGCTGTTGAGGCAGACAAATCTGGAAATGTTGGCACAGATGGGGATGGTGCTTTAGGAGATGCTCAAGTTAGTATGAGCACAGTAGAGGATCCGTGCAGTCCAGAGGCAAACATGGCTGAGAAGGGGACACAGGAGAAGAAGAAGCGTAAGCCCAAGAAACGAAAGAATAATAAGGAAGGATACCCTTCTGTTGTACTTGATACTGGTGCTGTTGTGGCAGATGAATCTGGAAATGTTGGCACAGATGGGGTTGGTGCTTTAGGAGATGCTCAAGTTAGTATGAGCACAGTAGAGGATCCGTGCTTTCCAGAGGCAAACATGGCAGAGAAGGGGACACAGGAGAAGAAGAAGCGTAAGCCCAAGAAACGAAAGAATAATAAGGAAAGATCCCCTTCTGTTGTACTTGATACTGGTGCTCTTGTGGCAGATGAATCTGGAAATAGCTGTATGAATGGTGATGGTGCACCACAGGATGGTGAAGCTAGTATTAGCCCTAGAGATGGAGAGGACCCAAACCGTCCTGGGGTAAACATTGTAGAGAAGGGGGTACCAAAGTTGAAGAAGAATAAGCTCAAAAAATGGAAGAAGAAGAACCAGGAGCAATTCCCTTCTACCTTGTTGGATGCCGGTGATGTTGTGCCAGATAAATCAGGATGTGGCAGCACAAATGTGGAAGCTGCATCCAGAGGTGCTGATGTCACTACGAGTCCCAGACCTGGAGAGGGTCCAGAATGTCCCAATGCAAACATAACTGAGCATTTGGTGGAGGAAAATAAAGTGAATGAAGACTTCTCTCAGGAACCTAAGCTCAAGAAACAGAAGAAATATAAGCAAGATCAATCCCCTTCTGCTATACCAGACACCAGTGGTGTTGTGGTGGATAAAATTGAAAAGGGCTACATAGAAGGCGAAGGAGGGGAAGGTCTACCAGGAGATACTGAAATCAGTATGAGTCCCAGAAATGGAAAGGGACCAGATTGTCCTGAGGTAAACATAGCTGAAAATTCGGTGGAGGGAAAGAATGAGAATAACGGCAACTCTCAGAAGCCTAAGCGGAAGAAACGGAAAAAGAAGAAGAGGGCTCAAGTAGCTGTTACTGAGGCACCTGCGGTGGGTGATGTCAGCTCAGATGAAAGGAAGGATGTGTGTAGGACAGGTACCGTGAAGGTTACAGGAAGTATGGGATACTCTATATGTGAATCTGAGGTTACTGCAAAAAATGTTGTCCAGGACATGTACTCACCAGGAGGATCGCTTGTAAGGTTTCAGAGGAAAAAACTTCTTATTCTTGATCTTAATGGTCTGCTTGCGGATATCACTCCAATCCACCGCAACTCTCGCGACTCTCGCTTGGCACATGCAAAAGTTCGAGGCAAATATGGTAAAGTTACTTCTTTAATATTCCTTGTGCAGCACTTTCCTTTTGGTATCAATCTGGATCGGAATTTCTATCTCATCAAAATGCTAATGTTATACTATTGCAACAGTCTTCATAAGACCATACCATGATGATTTTCTGAGATTTTGCTTCCAGAACTTTGAGCTAGGGGTATGGTCGTCGAGAATGAAGTACTGATTCTTTTCCCCTACACCTCTTCACTTGACATGATTTATCCGCACGGTGCTAATTCCAATTTTCTAATTCTCCAGAGTAAATGTGGATGATGTTGTCGATATCCTTATGAAAGATCTCAGGCGACACTTGCTATTCTGCTGGGTAAGTAATGAAAATGCATGTGTACTTGCTACTTCTAATCTCTGGCCAAATTTTTTTGTTGATGGTCTCCACTTGGAGTATAATTGCAAGAAGCCAGGTGATGTGCATTTGCACAGTCCATGAAATGTGTGAAAATGTCATTTGCATTGCTATATTATTTTCGATTACCTTTTTCTGTTTCTCTTTCTGGAGTTACTCTGAAATCCTGATGCATTAACTGTTCTAATCTGCCCAGGATGCATCTCACTGCACTACTACCAAGTGTAGTACTCTTGAAAATCAACGCAAACCCTTAGTACTGAAGGAACTAAAGAAACTGTGGAATAAAGAGGACCCTGATCTTCCGTGGGAGCAAGGGGAATTTTCGCCTTCGAATACTTTGCTTGTGGATGATTCCCCTTACAAGGCTCTGTGCAATCCGGTACTGAGTTGTACCCTGCTCGTATTGTGTTGTATGTGTTGATGCTAATTGCTAAGCCCATCTGTTGCTATTCACATATATTTTATGTTGACATCTGTATTTTGCAGCCACACACTGCCATTTTCCCACAACCCTACAGCTACCATAACAGGACGGATAATTCATTGGGTAAGATTCATCATTTTAAGATTGCGTTACTGTTTTACATGTGTTGAATCATTAATGCTGAATGTTGTTCTGTAAACAGGACCAGGTGGAGATCTTCGTGTGTATCTAGAGAACCTTGCTGCTGCAGATGATGTTCAGCGTTATGTTCAGGAGCACCCTTTTGGTCAACCTTTCATTACTGAGAGTGATCCGAATTGGGATTTCTATGCAAAAATACGTGACAGACTGGAGAAGCGAGAGAAGTGTGCCGCTTGATGGTCCTGTGCCTTGATACAGTAAGCAAGAGCTTTGGCCGGGCTTGTGTTGGATGGCAGAAAGTTTTGACTCTGGAGTTCGTTTTGTTTCTTGGCTTGGCAGTTGGCATGACTACCTGTAGACAGGGGGTATTGGTGATTTGAACATTTTTTACTCTCTGTTGTTTCGGTCCGTGATTATCCTGAAGTAGTCAAGGCTAGGTAGTGTTCACAAGGTCGTACTCCCTCCGTTTCAAAATAGATGACCCAACTTTGTACTAAAGTTAGTATAAAGTTGAGTCATCTATTTTGGAACGGAGGGAGTACGTATTACTTCACATGTACTTTGGTTACACATGTTGGCATGCGTCATTAGTCATTCTTGCCCCTGTATCAAGGATAACAGGGCTGTTATAATAGTTCGATAGCATTTTAAAAAGTTGGTCAAGTATGTTGTAAGGATGTTAGAGTTTTGCCGGCTTGTAATTTTTCTCCTCTCGAGTAAGTGTGATGTAATCTTTTCACAATTTGTTGAACTGTGCCTCCAATGCTGTTGATAATTGCCAGAGTGGCAACAGATAGCATCGTTGCAAATGGAATTGGTTGTTCTATGTTGGGACTTGAAATCTTGTTGACTTTGTGCCCAACATTTGTCTTGCTGTTCTGTAATGAATGTCCAAATCTGGAAAATGACCGTGTGTCATTGCGTGCAAGACACTTACACTTGCGAATGCTGTCATTTTGTGAGCATATTTTCTTTGTCAATATGGTGGCAGTTTTGTCTAAATAGATGTGATTAGTAATAATTGTGCCTGCGAAACTAACTGGCATTGTTGCCAAGATGCATGAATGAATGCAGGAGGTAGCAGCAGGGCTAAGTGATGACATAAAATGCAGCTTGCACTGGTGCCGAAGTGCTTATCCTGACCTATGACTTTGATGTCAAGTGCGGGTTGCAGAGTCACGAGTTGCATGCTAAGTCCTCGACGAAAGCAAGCTCCCAGCTGAAATCTTCAACTGCCACACTGTTGTGATGATGGCCAAAATCTCGTCACTCAAGTGTAAGTGTAAGCAGCCCAACTTGTGTTCCTTTATTTTTAACTAATAATGTTCACATTGTCTCAAGAAATAATGTTCACGTGAAAAACTGCGTATTCACACACATGGCCCGGCCATTGTAGCTCACCAGGTCCAGGACCAGGAGCTTTTGTCTCTGTGTCTCTCTCTCTCTCTCTGAAAAAAAAGCTTTTGTCTCCATTTACGTACATACTCCCTCCGTCCCATAATATAAGAGTGTAGTGTAAAAAACACTCTTATATTATGGGACGGAGGGAGTACTTTGTAAGTTTGTCTACGATGATCCCTAGGCTAGGCTGGTCCCATGCACCCTGGTCTCTGGGGCTGCAGTGAAATGCATAAATCAAGCATCATCAAATTAGCGTATGTGCATGGTTAACTTTGTTTGCTTGAGACTTTGAGAGCAATGGCAACATCAAGCCATGGACCGCCATGATGAAGGCGCACGTGACGCATCATTTTCTGGACAAGCATATCATTTTCAGAGATGAATGGCATACACAAAGCACCTGTAGATTTGAAGTGACTCTTGTAGGAGGTTAATTGTTCCCATCATCTCATGCAGCACGTGAGGGCTTCTCTTTCCCTCTCCCTTTCCCTTCTCATCAGGCAGGCAGGCAGATCTTGCTTTTCTGCCCAGCAACTTTCCTTCTTTTCTGTCTCCAACACCACTCACCCAAGTGCGTCTACTGTAAATGGACGGATGGTTCGTTTCCTGCTTAACACACCGTTTGAGTGGTAACAAATTTCTGACGGAGGGAGTATATGTTATTTTGTCAGTTGACCCAGCATGCCGTTGTGTAGGGTGCATGGTTTTGCTACATGCACAAGTGAAGCCATCCAAGTCTGAACAAGTATCCACAAAACAATCAACTAGTACTAGTAATTTCAACAATCAAGCGCCCACTGATTCTTGATTCCGCCGATGATTAAACAAACAAATCTCCTGTTCTGTTCTAACGGTATTGCTGCTGCAATCTCGATGCATCCATCTTAATTAGTAGCTCGCTCAAATGTTACTACTAATTTATCTAGCCAAATGCGTTGGCTTCCGTTCCATGTGCGTCCAGTATTAAAACACACCTGTATATAATGAGAGACCATGCTGTTTTTTGACTGGTCTCACAACCCAAGATTTGCTTGCGTGCTTGTTGGTTAGTTTGCTCATGGAATCTCTCAATCAAAGGATGAGGAGACCTGACCTACCATGCGGGTGCGGATGCGGTGCACAACACACTGCTGATCTGGTCTTCATAGGGCTCACATGGGCCATGTGGCTGTGGGTGGGGAAGCTTCTGATTGCTGAGAAAGAAAGAAAAAAAAACTATGGAGCATCGTGCCAGCCTTGCTTGTGCAGACAAGTCTTGTTTCTTCCAAGTTCCAACATGCTTGCTTATTACTGTACTTTGGGGATGGGGCTTATTGGTGGGGGTAGACATGGCTCTTGTCCTCGATAACTTTGCTAGTACCAGTTGCCATTGCTATTGCTGCTAACTTTCCCCCCATGTGGTGCAGTTGCAATTCTCCCTGCCTTTTTGCTTCTTCTCTTATTATCAGGCCATGTCCAAATCTATCATAATCATATATCTCTACATTCTGCAAAAATAAATAAATAAAATCTCACCCCTCTGATAGTGATTACTCACCATTACCCTTGTACTTATAATAATTATCACGCTGTGGTGAATAAGCCAATGATCGTGGCAGGGTCAATGATCGTGAGGTCCCAACCCAGCATTTGAATGGAGCAGAATTGACAGGCATGCAGTGTGCATCTGACCTTGCAAATGTTGCAGTGAGTGAGTTGAAGAATAATGTACTGTATCTACCAGCCAGAAGTGAGGCTCTTTTCAGCTTTATAACAAGGAATCAATCAAATGAATGCCACATCATGATTCCTGCCCCAGAAAGCAATACAAAGTTAAAGATGAGGACAAGCATCAGATCTTGCCTACTGCTAGCATGATTTCTTACCCACTATTTTTTTTTACTCCGTGCAGCTAAGCAAGCAGTACCCCTTCCATAATCAAATTTGCCTTACTGTAACAGCTGTTACAGGTCCCTAAACAATTGCAGGTTGGTGAATGGTGAGTGTGTCTGGCCAGGACGGTCATGTGTTTGGTGCTACTCCCTCCGTCCGAAAATATTATACATCCTTTTTTATCCATTTTGATGACAAGTATTTTCGGATGGAGTACCACATACTTAAAGGTGTGCTCTTCTGTTCACCTGCAGAACATTACTTTAATTATATACTGTTAATGAATACAGCACAATAGTAATTCTGATTGCAAAACACATTACGGCTTTGTATCAGTTAGGAGCTGTGAAGGGGTCCTCCATGGAATTGATGAATATGGATGAGGTATCTCTCTCAACCCTAGATGCTCATCAGTGATTTTAAATGATTAGAATATTATCATCTTAGACTGAATCATGCTAGCATCAATGAGCTATTATTATTATTGCCCAGAACAGTTCAGGAAAAGTTAGTCTGCCTCTTTCGGATAATCTGGTACACTGTCAAAATAACCCCTCACCTAACAGCAGAATTAAACTGTGGTCCGGAAGTTTTGATTGCCATCGAAACCTAATAAATATCCTAACTGTAAACGGCGCCAAAAAGAGCAGTTAGTTACAAGACACAAATACAGGTAGGTAACTGACAAGACACCTCTGTACCCAGATCCTAGTACCACTCCATACTGCATGTATACTCCACGGGGAATATCCGGTGCACCGAACTACAGTAGCACATTTTAAAATATTAAAAAAATTCTGAAAACAAATTAGCACACTGAAATCAATATTCCAAACATAGTTCAGAAAACAAAAATGACAAATTCAACACTGAAAGTACTCCCTCCGGCAGAAATGAATGTATCTAGACGTATTTTAGTTCTAGATAAATCCATTTTTACGACAAGTAATTCGGAATGGTGGGAGTAGTACATAGCATAAGCTGGGCTTTATTTTGACCCATTATTATATTGATGTCAAATTTGTCATTTTTTATCTCGAGCAATGTTTCGAGTTTTGATATGAAATTTTGTGACAACATATATTAATGTTCTGTCAACGTGCTAGACTTTTTTGTTTAGATTTGTTGAAACATTTTAAAATGTGTTACAACTTCCAATGCATCCATAGCACCAAAAGGTGGGTGCACCGGATAAATCCCTACATGTATAAGAGTAACTCTAGCAGAGTCACCATAGGTGCGATCCTCCTATGGGATATGGAGCGTGCTACATATGCATTTGGAGGTTGCGGCAGCTGTGCGCAAACACAGTCACCATAATGCGGCCTCCATATATTTTTGTTGTTGCATCAACTCAATACTCACAGACCCATTTGAGGGACTAAAACACTAAATTTAAGATTACATTACATTACGAAACTGTTACAAAGTTGATGTCAAACATCGAGGATTTTTTATGTCTTGGGAGAATCACTAGTTGCTCCCCACCATGTGCATATGTCATGAGTCCACTCGTCGTCTAAGCACAACCGTGTGATAGTCCGGTAACCTCTTCTTCGTTCCATTTCTTCCCGTCGTCGTCGAGGTCGGGGACAACATTTTCTAGCGGTGTAAGGCCCAACATGGCGTGATTTGTCTTGGTGAATGTCACCGTCCCCATGTCAAATGTGCCATTTGGAACCACACTTCGGCCCCTCTTGGCCTTTAATGCCTGCCCTGCAGTGGTGTGCTTGAAGATTTCACCGAGATAGATGGCCTAGGCGTAGGTGGTGTTGCGCTTATCCTATGCCTCCTTAACAACATGGTGACAGTGAGCATGTGATGGCCGATTGAGCTGCTTGGGGTGAGCTCTCTCCTCCTTCTCATATGGGATCTGCACGTAGTAGTGCTGGATATTCTACTAAATGGAGTGTATTTAGGGATTCCAATCCGGACACTCATCGCAGGCAGGATCCGCATGTGTGCCCTCCAGCGCATAATGATGATCCTCCTCCTCCGCTTGCTCCTCATGCATCATTTCCTCCTCCGCGAAGAGCGGCACCGAGTCCCACCGCAGGGGAAGCGACATGGTGATGGGAGTGAAGTGGGGGTGAGGGTGGAGGTGAGGAAAATGGAGGTTGTGGGTGGCGGGAAAATGTGGCTGATAGAGTGGAGGTGAGCTATTTGGACACAGCGACGACCATTTTACAACTATGGGTGGCGGGCCGCACGAAAACGTGGCGGACGGCGGGAAAATGTGACAGTAAACGTGGCGCCGACGACCACGGGCAGTTGCCACATGGCAGCCGCCATAAATTGGCACGACTCTCGGTGCCATGGGCATCTGTTCCATTGGCAGAGAGAGGATGGGATGCGCGCGAGGTTGAGAAAGGAGGTGAAATTAGCCTCCTGCGCGAGCTGGTGGTAGATGGTGCGCCCTTCAAACCAATGCCCCGTAACTTCCAAATATGAAGGTTCGCGGATTCAATATAGAGCGCCCACCATAAATTATGACGATCCGAGACCGGATGACAACTCTGCTAGAGTTGCCTTTTCGACCAAAAACACCGTGTCCGCTAGACATGCTCCGTTCATGAACATAAGACGTTTTAAAGATTTATGTCGAAGTGTCTAAAGCATAAACATGAACATAGGGAGTATTTGTTATCTTTTTCTACAGATAAACACTACTCTCTCCGATAGAGGATGGATCGGAGGGAGTAGTAGTCCGGATTTCCATGCTTATCAGTTCTTTGTGTCAGGTGAATCGTTGGACGCAAATGTGGACCAAATGCTGCTGCTAGTCATCCACAGTTGAAACAGTTTGCAAAACCGAAAATGCCAATAACTAGTAATGGTATGTGGGGAGGGCACTTTGATCATTTGATTGGGCCAAGAGTCCATGTCATCCGTCCCTTAATTTATTCAGCTTGCTGCAACTTGCTCAACAGTCCGAGTCTGAGTCTGAATCTGTTTGAAGGAAAAACAAAAAGAAATGATGATAAAAGGAGAAGGAAAAAAGAGGGGGTGCAGATTAAAAGGAGAAGAAATGGTGTGTGACAGACATAGAGATATACGTATCACTTGCCTGCAGCCTGCAGCCTGCAGCCTAGTCAGAGTGTGCAATGCATGCTTCAACGCCAAGAATTGCTGCTGGTTTTCTCATGACGCACGGATCCACACCATGAATGCGGTGTTGTTAGTTGGCCCTGCCCTGCCCTGCCCTGGCACTCACATTGAATGCGTTCTTGACCCGAAGACGCACCAGGCCAGATGGATCAATTCATTCGCAGCCCCGCACTAATTTTTCGACAAAGCACAGCTAATGGTTGCAAGAAGACGCTGTCAGATTTAGCATCGTCTTCTTCCTCGCCCAACCAACCCAACCCAACTGACGAGTAGTCCTAGTCGGTTTGGAAGGAGACACGTTTTTACCCAACCCAACGACCAAACTCTTCACTTCCCCATGGCCATGGGCACTTGCAAAATGACAAACTGATGTTGACTCCCTCACACACACATACACATACACATACACATACACATACACATAAAGAGAGAGAGAGAGGAGATGGACAAGTGGACAAGCATCTCTGTATCTCTCATGGTGATGGTGGGTAGGACCTTGGAGCGGCACATGGGATGCTGAGAAAGAGAACAAGGAACCCCCCGCCCCGTGCCCACCCACATCTCCTCCAGCTAGAGGCCACATCTCCTAATAGTTAGTTTGGTAGTTTAATTTAGTTTAGTTTAGTTTATGCACTGCCTGGAACGGAATGCCAGGTCCCAATACACTAGTACCCACCCAAGTATACATGTAGTAGTACGTCAGTCCTCCTTAGCTGCATTTAACAGGACAGTGGTACTCACATTACATTCTGGTAAAACGACCGGGTTAACAATGGCCTTCTTCTCTTCTCTCCAGCCCCTCCTCCTCCCCATTCTCATCCCCGCAACTCTTCTTCCTTCCTTGTACAACTACTAGCGCTCCGCGTAGCGACTCCCACTCCCAGTCCCAGTCCCAGCCATAGAGATAGAGATAGAGGAGCGGAGCAGCAACAACAAGGCGACCACCCTCCATCAGCTACCTCGAGTCCCAGAGCGGGGAGGGCGGCCATGCCCCTCACGCTCACAACATCTCCTTCTCTCCCTCTGGGTTGCCTCCCCTCCTTATTAGTACAAGAAAAGACCATGATTGAGCTACCACACTGCTGAGCTGGTAGCAAGGACCGCCGGTCGGTTTGCTTTGCTACTCCTCCTCCTCCCTGCATTTTGGGGATTTGGAAGAGGGGAGGAGGCGATGCCGGCCAAGTACCTGCAGGCGCTGGGAGACGAGAGGCGGCCGGACCTGCACCGCCAGATCGGCTGCGTCACCGGGATCCTGCAGGCCTTCGACCGCCGCTACCCCATCGCCGCCCACCACTCCCACAAGAGGCTTCTCCCCCCAGGTTAGGTTGCCATCCTCTCCTTCCTTTCTTTCTTCTCGCCGCACCTGCTTCTGCTTCTGCTTGCTTGCTCCAAACATGCATGGATTCATTCCGCCTCACCAATTCCTTGAAGCAATTACGTTAATGTTCGCATGCCACCGTGATATGAATATGATATGATAGATCAGGGCTCTGCTTTTGGAAGATAGATAGATCAGGGCTCTGCTTTACTATGGTCTCACCACATGCTCCTGTTTTTTCGGCCTTCTTTCTTTCCACATTGAATCGCTAGGTGCTGCTGGCGATTGTTGAGATCTACTGTAGCCTTTCCCCCTTTTTTGGGCGAGCCACCTAGATGCAGGGATTTAATTACTACTACGTACTTTAATATAGGGTGGAGGCATAGGGAAGTTTATTTCTGAATGAAATCTTTCGTTCAGAATTGTAATATTTTTTATCTGCACCGGCGCTGATTAGCCGGAAATTGGTCCCGGATGACCGACAAAATATGTCACTATGTCATGCAGACAGACAGATTAGACCCTGCTTCCGATAATAAAATCTAGTATCCGTAAACAGTTTTGCTAAGTCTCACTTGATTGAGACTTCGTTATGTCTCACTCGGTGCTATAGTCCTTTGATTTTGCATGGAGATTCGCACAAAAGAAAACTCTTCAGTTTTTTCTTTTTTCTTCTTATACTATATCACTTGACTAAGACTTGGTTATAGTCGAGTGAGACCTAGCCACACCCATCTCTAAATGTTGACAACAATGAAAATTTCTTTTCACAAATTGGAAGAGGATTCTTTTCACAAAAAAAGTTTATATTTGGGCAACGAATGACAGTGACAATTTCTTCTTCTTTGGTGATAGTTCCTAGAAAAGTGTAGTGTATATTTGGACAACAATGACAGTGACATTTTTGTTTCTCTTCTTTTATAATGCAACAGTATTGATCAACTTTTCCTCTTGCTCGGGCCATGTATTTTTTCCATAAGAAGCAATGTATTTCCCCCTTTTCCTTTTTGAGGATTCAATGCATTTGTTTAGGCTGGCTCACCAAAAATGTTTCACTTACTAAAACAGGCAATGCACTGTCAAGCAGCCCGAGCGTAGGGGAAGAGCGCACCAGATACGGACCCCAGATTGTTCTCGTGAGTCTCACTTGTCAATGTACTCCTTCAACAGGCTTCCAGCCTTTCATAATTTGACTGACTTGCTGCAATCTGTATTTAGGACAAGAACTTCAGTAAAAGCTGGATCGAAAATCAAAGAGCAACGTCAACATTGGAGACCTCATCATCATCATGTTCATCGTTTTCCTCCCTTGATGGCAATAGGTCAACACAACAGGACCTATCCTCAACTGATCGAATGCTATTTCCGGAGAAACCATTCAAGTGCTCGCCGAGGCTCAAGAGCTCGCCTGAGAGTGACAATGGACCCGACTACCTCCTGGATGATACCCTCATCAACACGCCCTCAGCTCAATCCAGCCACCCGACTCTTGGTATAAGAAATCTGGTAAAGGATTCAATTTACAGAGATAGTCGTGATTTGTCAGCCAGAACTTCCACAATGGAAGCAGTGGCAGATCACACACACAACCGTGGAGATCCAGCAACATGCTTGGATGAGTCCCCTAGCAGTGATATCCAAGGAAAGAGCAAGGGAACCATGGACATCAATGAGTCGCTCCGAGTGCTGGCCAAGCTCAGGGAATCCTCTTGGAGTCCATCTGAATCTGGCCACCAACCAAGGCTGTCTTGCGATGCTCCTCGGTTCTCATATGACGGGAGGGAATCGGCATCAAAACGTAGGGAGATGCCAAGATTGTCGCTGGACATCAAGGAAGGCCCTCTTAGGACCCGTGAAATGGACTCGCGGCCGATGCCCAACATGAATGACACAGAAAGGAGTATCAGTTTTGGTTCTGATAAAGAATCCAATGCAGAGATCCAGAAAGAACAACCACAGAAAGAACAACCAGCAGCCTCTAAGCGCCTTCCAAGTGTCGTTGCAAAACTCATGGGTTTGGAAGAGTTGCCTGAGCCCAACGACACAAAGGTGATATCACCACAGGCACCCAAATCAGTTCAAGAGAGGAAGCAAGAACATATACTGCTCCCTTTGAGCCTCTCCTCGCATAATGAGCCTGCTCGCAGGCAACACAGGAATCTGGATGCAACAATCAGGAATGTTCCTAACTCTAAGTTCCCAGCTGAAACTGCACCTTGGAAGCAGGAAAGGATCGTGCTACCCAGAAAATTGCCGAAAGGGTCCAAGGGGGCTCATGGAAAAGAGCAACCTGCTGCATCCGTTTACAGTGAGATAGAGAAACGACTCAATGACCTTGATTTTCAGCACTCAAACAAGGACCTGAGGGCACTTAAGCAGATCCTGGACTCGATGCAAGCAAAAGGACTGTTGCAGAACAAGAAACGCGAGGAAGCATCAATGCTCAAGTTATATGATGATGACTACAATAACCAAGAGGTGACTGATGCTAATCCGAGACTCAGCTGTAACACAAACTCCAATCAGATATCTGAAGGGGCCCCATCGCCATCAATGGAAGAAGAAGAGAGCATTGAAGAAAAATTCTTTAAATCTCCTATTGTGATCATGAAGCCTGCAAATTCTGCAGACTTGTTGGGTGACGCAGATTCTCCTGTTGTTCCATTGAGGGGGCTCTCAGATTTACCGCAGCTGCGGACAGTCAATAGCACTGATAAAAGGAAAATGCCAAAGATCAATAGGGCAGCTGTTGAGCAACGTCTGAAATCTAGTCCAACGGTGCCTGCTTCTGATAGGAGACCTAATGGAAGAAATGAAGTGATGAGCAGGAAACAGAAGTCTAGTTCGCAGTTGATGACTGAGAGCTCATCCAGAAGACAGCAGTTACCAAGAGACAATAATGGAATGCTAAAGCATAAAAACTCCACTAGCCCCAGATTACCACAGAAAAAGCTCGACATGGAGCGAAGGTCTAGACTGACTATTCCTTCTCCTGAGGCTAACAAGAACCAAAGGCAATCTGTGGATAAGAGTCACTTGGATACAGTATCACCCAGAAGCAAAGTTAGAAGAAAGCTTGCTCAAGGTGAAGATGGCCATCAAAATGTTGCAAAGAGCAGGACAAGAAGTCTTAACCAGCAAGGCGATGATATGTCTTTAATGTCGGATGGCAGTATGAGTGTTGTATCAGAGCTGGACATAGAAGTAACAAGTGCTGACAGATCTGCAGAAGTTAATGCATCGAGCTTCCAGCAAGGCAATCAAACTCCACTAGGAAGGAATCCACAAAAAGTGGTGAGCTATTTCTTCTTCAAATTATCCTTCCATTCATCGAGAAAAGGTGTATTGGCTGTGTGCATTGTATGATGCAGAGGCCCCCTTTTCGGGAAAAAAAATCGAGAAAGGTGTATATTTCAAAGTTGTATTGGTGTGAAGATAGCATTATAATTTTTTTGCGACAAGATAGTATTACAATTGCTAATTCATCTTCATAAAACCGCAAAGATGCAAAAAGGATCTACATAGCAAACCCACCAGCCCGCTTTAATACTGAAGTCTTGAAATATTACTAGTGCCCCATGCCACTTCTCTAATTATTAGTATTCATCTGTTCAGAAAACCTCTTATGATGCAAACAAGGACCTGTCATCTATGGATCACGCAGCAGCTGTCCCTGAGCGGCCAAGTCCAGTCTCTGTCTTGGACTATTCATTTGACCAGGAGAATTTGTTCCGTACCAGCAAGACCTCAAATTCACCTAATGTTGGTAAGATCAGCTAGTTCGCCAGCTTTGCTAACTTTGTTTCTTGATCATATAAACTGGAAACTGTGTTCCTTTAAAATAGAAAACTCGACTTTTGTTAGCGTTAAATGGAAAGATCTTAAAAGTTGTTCACTTTACTTCCTGCTTCGACATTTCAATTTCCCTGGACCGGAGGATCATGAATCTCGTGATGTTTACTCACTATCATGCTTGTTGGATGTATATGTGCAACCGACAGTTGTTTTGCACAGCGATAGTACCTTTGGTCCACAGATAGAACTTCATGTTTACATAGTGGCATCTTTTGACCTGGATGGCTATGGATTGATAGTGTACTGGCATATATAGACTGGTGGATAATTGGGTGATTTCCAGTGGCTAATTTCTTTTTCCTTGGAACTCTCAGATGATCAGTGGCATCCATCAGATGCAAAGCCAACAAAGCTCTCTGCTCAGTCCGAGAACAACAAGCTCGCAAATGTAGCGAGCCTTCTTCAGAAGCTCCAGCAATTGACTGTTAGCAAGGATGACGATGAGGCCCCTCCTGTGGATCACATTGCTTTCTTGTGTGAGACACAAATTCCGGACCACCGCTATGTGTCGGAGATCCTACTGGCCTCGGGCCTTCTGATGAAAGACCTAGGCACGGGCCTGTCGCAAATCCAGCTCCACGCCTCCGGCTACCCCATCAATCCTGACCTGTTCCTCGTGCTGGAGCAACGCAAGTCCGGATGGACCTCCAAACCTGAGGGCGTCCATCAAAGCAGAAGGTCCGACGACCCCAAGAGAGCTCACCGGAAGCTAATGTTCGACGCCGTGAACATGCTCCTCGACAAGTTTGAGAAAGAAACCTCGGTCCATGCGACTAGCTCGCTCACCGGAGCGAGGGAGGTGTCCAGCGGTCAGCAGCTGGTGAAGGCCATCTGCTCAGAGATCGAGTACCTCAAGACGGAGAGATCACGGATGTGCCAGGAGAAGAGCAGCAGTGTGATACCTGACGCAGAGATCCTGCACAGGCTGGAAGGCTGGACGACGAGCTTCGGCCAGCAGCAGCTCCCCGGGATGATACTGGAGATCGAGAGGTCAATATTCAAGGAGCTCGTCGACGAGGTGGTTCGTGGCGAGGCTGCCGACGGGCCACAGGCAAGGGCTGGCAGGCGCGGCAGGAGGCGCCTCTTCGCTTGACTTAACTTGTCTCAAGTGAGGAGGTAAATAGGCGCTGTGTGAGGATTGAGTGTGGGCGATGCAGAAACCTCAAGTAGGAGTGCATGTTTCGGACACCTACCTTGTTATTCCAAATGTTAACTTATATATAGTTGTTTTTAAACCAGACGGCCTTTCTCTCTGGAATTTAATTGTGTGTGATTCTGAACTCAAATAATCGCATGGATTTCGTAATTTGAAATAGTGTATAAACGGGTGCTTATGAAAATCACCCGGACTAAGAATGACAATTGTAACTGTATGCGGAGACTGAGGAAACGTGTGATCAAATGTTTGCTGTACAAAGCCCACATTGATCATCTCTGTACATATTTTCTCAAATACATTTGGGATTTCACTGTGGTACATTTCCAGTTCAAAACCCTTTGCACCTACCACAAGGTTCATTAACCCAAACTCTCACGTTATAATAATCTAAATTCTTGTCAACATATCATCAGAATTCAGAATTGTGGGCATTTTCTATGAAAGTGCTGTCTCACATGAGCTGGGTTAACAGTAAAAAAAATGAAAAACAAATTCAAAAAAATATGTTTTTTTTGTGGACAAATGTTTTTATAGCATGCAAAATTCCACCATGAAACCACGTCCGTGGAAACATGGCAAAGAAAACAAAATCGATGCTCCAAAATGCATTTGGAAACACCGTTTTGGAGCATCGATTTTGAATTATTTTCTTTGCCACATTTTCCACGAGTGTCATCCGGAGATGAAATTTTGCGAGCAATCAAAAAATTTGACGATGTTTCACACACAAGAAAAACAGATTTTTAAAAAATCTATTTTGATTTTACTGTCCACCCGAGCTCACATGAGCTTGGGATCAGACAACTGCGTCCGCATTTTTTATGCTTTTGAGAATCGATTTTACCCCTCTCTCATATTTTCTTTTGAGAAAAGACATCCAAAGGGCATCTTATATTTGATGATTATCAAGCATATCAGTACAATGAAAAAGCAAAAACACACAAAACGATTAAAAAGTACACTAGCGGTCTTCACTACCAGGGAAAATCCTAGCAGTAGCACGGGTTTAACACCTAGGAGTAGCACGGGTGCCCGTGCTATTGCTACGACGCTACAACTACGTTTAGCAGTAGCGCGTGTTCCCCACCGCTACCGCTATCCGAGTTTAGCAGTAGCGCGTGTCGGGGTACACAAATAGGGGTGTATGTTTCCCCTGACTTGTGCACGGACAGCGAGCCTCCGACCCTGCAGCAAGGGAGCAAACAGCACCAAGCATTCAAGTCAAGGCCAAGCCAGAGAAATAGCTCTTTGAGAGATCAAAGGGCGGATCAAGAAGACCAAGACAAGCCAGAGCAATTGGATATCACTAAGGGAAAGCCTCCCTTGCCGAGCAGGCGAGCTCAGTCAAGTCGAGGCCGCCCCTAGGACGAAGCCAATATTCCCCCACAGGCCTGCCGGGGCTCCTGATGGCGGTCCACCCCGCCAAGACTCCACCGCTCCATCGCATCACAACGCAAGTCACCTATCAGTGCGGTGTTGAGCCTCCAGGTGATTAAGTGGCAGCTATTTGGCACGTGGCAGCCATTCAGAAGGAAGATTACCTCCATGTGACACCCGTCCAGAGGCGTGTCAAGCTGACAGACAAGCAGTGACTAAGCGGCGCGGCAGGCTTGCCAGGCTGCATCCACAGCGTGACACCTAGTAGTGCATTTAATGCACTTTGTCCTAACTGCCAGAGTTAGGTATGATAGCATTGTTGGCTATCTAATCAGCAAATAATGACCGTTTTGCCATTGTGCTAACCCCTTAGCCTATAAAAGGAGGACTGTGGCTAACTAAGAGAGGATTCAGACCCTTGTACACTCATACACGCGTAGCTGCTCTCCCCAAGGCACCCTTGTCGGGCTAGAGCGTCGCGTGATCTTCGCGGTCCCTCCATCAATCCACCAAAGCAGGAGTAGGGTTTTACGCCTCGCGGCAGCTCGAACCTGGGTAAAAACCACCGGCGTCACCACTGTCGTGCTGTTTTCATGGCTTTTGCTCTTTGTGCATTGCGACCCTCCCCCTTGCCGAACCACAAGGGGCTGACGGCCCCAAAGATGATCGTGTTCCACCACGACATCTTTGGCACGCTAGGTAGGGGGAGCGCGTGCGTGAACCTGAGGTTGTGATCAACGCATCAATCTTCATCATCGCCTTCTCCATAATCTGCATCATCATCCATGGCGCCCAAGAAGAAGCCCGGCGCATCAGCTCATCCTTCCGCCTCGAGAGCCCCCTTTGCACACCGCCGCCACTGCTATGGGCGCGACGACGGCGTCAGGGGACGCGGATGCTGTAAGGGACGTGACCAGCGCGGGTGGCACTGTCCTCGTTCCCTCTGCGGCCGAAGCGGAAATAGAAGATGGTAGCGATGCGACGACCCCGGACGGCTCGGGTGGTATGGTCACCTTCAGGGGCGGAGCTAGCGAATTGCCAAAGTCCGGGCACACCGTAAGCTAAAATTAAGCTTAGTCTATCAAACGTCACAAGTATCATATATTTGGATAAATGTTATTTGCAATATATACACTAATGTTTCATAGATCATAGAAGTAAATAAAAACATGGGATATAGTACCAATTAACTTGCTAAAAACTAACCACACAACCAAACCTTTCGACGGCTCGACGACAAAAATGCAATATGTGATGTTCATCCTTGTGTACACACGAGAATCTAGAAAATACAACACATTAAGAAATTATATAATTTTCATTGAAATTGAACACATTAATGAGAATAAATCATACCAATGACGTGCTAATTGAACCTAAGCAAATGCCCTTCCCGAAACTTCATGGCTTGAAACCGTTTAATAATGGCATCATCATCAAGTCCTCTAAAAAATTCTTCTGCTCAGTGTAGCAAATCATTGAGTCATTAAACAATGTATATATTATTCATCTTTCACTTGTAAATTTCTTCTAGTGTCAACAAAAACTCAGCTCAATTCTTTATAATTAAACAAACAAATATGGAGCAACACAATAATCAATTGAACAATTTGCCTCAATATATTATAGATAAATAACCCACCTAGGTGTCGCTCGCCGCCGGTAGCACTAGTCGTTAGCAGTTTGCTGCCTCCTGACCGTGGCCTTGCACAGATTGGGCACTCGCCGGTGCTGCACGTGTGTCTGCCATCCGTCGGAGCCGGAGCGGAATTCCCACCATAGAGCTGCCGCTCCGCTTCGGATCCCAAACACCGCTAGCGGGAGAAGTAGCCTGATTGGAGGCCCGGCCGTGCACTATCTCCCGCGGTCTTGCCGGCTGTCGCCTGTCTGTGTTGCGCGCCTCCGCCAGTCCACCTCGTCTGCCGCCTCCTCCAAGGTTGGAGTAGCTAGGGCTGCACGTCGTGCGGCACGGCGCACAGCGAGGCGAGCGATGCCCTGGATGCAGCCTCGTGATCGATCGGTGGATCGAGCTGACTACCCAATTGAGGGATGGGCCTGCCTATGGGGTCCTTGTTCGGTGTAACTAAGCCCAAAACTGCCAATTCATCACGATGCTGTTGTATTTTTATCGTCCACCGTATTATACGGGATTGTGATTCCGGCTGCTCGTAAATTTACTGGCGATCGAGCCCGGGCACGTGCCCAGGGTGCCCGGACGGTAGAATCGCCACTGGTCACCTTGCCGCCCCTATCCGAAGAGAAGAGGCGAGACACACGACGGCGCCGCCACCCTTGCAAGTTCTCGCCAGGCATACCCAATGCCTGAGGGAATCGCTGGGGCCGGCAGGAAATATGGTATGCGGCTTTTCTCGTCCTCTACTTTCACTCGTCAACGATCGAGCCATGCGGGGGGAGCATCATCAACGTCGATAAGCCCATGTGGAACTCGGTTCAGCATTTACCCCGCCAAGAGAAAATCCTGAGTGAGACACTAGCGCGAATCCGTTGATTGACGTCCCGGCGAGCATGCTTCGGCAGGGCCGTCCGCATCAGCATGACCTTTATGCCCGCAGCCGTGATATTGTCGACAGTTTAAGAAAGAGGAGGATTGCGCGGATGCTATCCCTCCAGGTTACACGGATGCAGCGAACGACTGTGGCCAAAGGAAGGAGGAAAGCGTGAACTAAAGCTAAGTCAACATGTTCACTGACTTTTTCTCCCAAGTTTGCATTTGCCTCTCCCTTGGACACCCAATTTTCCTCGTATGGTTGATTCTTTCGTGTGATGGAACCTTGCTATATTTGTCTGCGCCCCCGCTTTGTTTTGAGCCTGCTCAATGAAGTGGGCGGCAGCGTAAAAAACTTTTAAGGAAAAAACCTGTCGGGGCATGACCTTGCCAGCTGAATGCGAAGGACCCGCTCCTCACAGCAATCTCGGCAGGTGTGCTACTGGCGGGCAACCAAAACACACAAAAAGAGGCTAACCACACGAACATTCATGGGTAAAACATAAGAGGGATGTCATGTATCTAAACTTAATTTGGTACTAGTTCAGCAAAGGCAAAGATAAGAACGATACGGGGCCTAAACGCGAGACATGCATTATGTTTTGTTACAGGGCACCATGACGACAAGAATGGTTCACGGCTGTGCTTGGAGATCTCCCGAGACTGTGGGGACGGAGGGAACCATGTCGGTGTAGGGACCAACCTTCTCCTCGGCAACAGAGACATAAACGCCTGCTAGGAGCCTCCTGAAGCCGTCAACAAGGTTGAGGTCTGGGTGGCGATAGGCGAGGTTGCTCAAGACCATGAAGAGGGCATCACGGGCGAGCTTCCAGGACTCGTTTGCAAAGCAAGCGACTCTTTCTTCCTCATACGTCTTCAGCCCTTCACTCAAGCCTTCGAAGAAGAGCATTGGCTTGATGCTCGGGACCTCATGCCTGTCTACTGAGTATGCCCGGCTCTTCATGTCCATCATTGAGATCTGGGCAGAGAGGCGCTCAACAATGTCGACCAGGCTCTTGATCCAGAGGTCGCGCTGCGCGACTTGGTTCGCCAGTTTGTCCTCCGCGTCTTTTCGGAACTCTTGCGTTGTCCAAGTCCCTCATCAGCTGCTTCTCACGGGCCCCGGTAGACTCGATTTCGCCCTCCAAGGTGCCAAGCCTTGCCTTCATATCAGGGATGGTGCCATTGGCGGTGTCAAGGTCCTGACCCCTGGAGGAGAGCTATGATTGCGTCTCTTTTAGAAGCGTCTCCGCCTTCTGCGCCTCATCCTTGAGGGCCACAATCTCCTTGGCACTCCCAGCAAGGTCCTCCTTTAGCTTGGCCACCTGTTGGTCGAGGCCAGACTTAGCGGCAGACGCAGTGGCAAGGTCATCAGTAATCTTCTTCAGCTGGGCAACAGAGTCATGGGTGAGCCTGTCAAGGGCAACCTTGTGCTTGTCCCCTAGATCCTTGGTACGCTGTTGGACAAGCGCCTCCAGTTCTTCATCTTTGCCGCGGAGGGTGGCCTCGAGGTTCTCTTCCCGGGAAGAAATGCCCTTCTCTTTGGCGTTCAGAAGCATTGGGCGCTCTTCCAAACGAGCTTCCCGGGCGACGACGTCCTCCTTGGCCATAGTGACCACCTCCTGTTGCCGCAGAAGGATTTGAATCTACTTGCCATGCCACTCGCTAGTTCATTGTCCTTGTCCTGCAGTCCCGATCCATGAGATTGGCGGAGTTGCGCTGCTCCTTGAGTGCCTGCCACTTCTGGTTGTACCCGCTTTGCATCTCCTTGACGCCTGTTGCCACGGACTCCAGGGAAGACAAGTTCAAGACTGCACTGGCTGAATTGTCAGCCTCCTCAGCTCGCTGGGACATTGGTGCCATGATGCGCTAGATCTCTTCATCAAGATCTGCGCTCACTGTCGCGGAAGAATCGGGGGCTCCGAGCCCGGGTTGGGCAAGGACCAATGCCAGGTTGCTCGAAGATGGCTGCGGGGCCGCAGCCGAGGTGTCGAACTGGGGAGGAGGGCTCATAGTTTGGAGTGGGATTTTCTCCTCGACCACCCCCTCCGATCCAGGCACGCTACAAGGGATCTTCTCTGCCTCCTTAGAGGCCTCTTGGGTATCCCCGACAGATTGTTCCTATCCCTCCGCGACAGCGATCTTGGCAGCCTCTTCAGCAGCATCCTTGCCAATGCTGGCCACTTCCTCTAGCAGCTTGGTTCCTCGGCCAATGGGGCTGTAAGCAGGATCACCAAAAAATGACAAGGAAATAATATGTGTCAGAAAGCCAGAGACTTGAAGCACAAATAAAACAAGCCACAAAAGACAAAGAGCAGGCAAATTACCTGGAGATGTTGGCCGTGGGGGGACGTCGTTTTCCCCGACAACACCAGTTACCGGGGGATGACCCCCGGTCTCTTCTTCGGCAGTCACAACATCAGCATGGACCGATCCTTCCGTGGAGGCCCTTGCCGGGGATTTCTCAGCTTGGGCAGCGGGCGGGGTGAGCCCCTCCCGGGGAGCGTCGCCCTGGACGAGCTCTCTCTCTCTCTCCCTCAGCAGAAGATGGGACTCGCTCTCCCATGCCTTCCTTGACAAGATAAGCATGTCCCATGCCTTCTTGCCAGGGGCTGAGCAGGGGGCTTGGCGCTGGATCAATCATGTTGCCTTCCACCAAGCCTGCGCCGTCCAAAGGCCCCGACGACCCCACTTGCTTGGATCGCTTGGCTCGGTGGATGAGGGTTTCTTCCTCATCCCTGTCAAGGGCGACAAACAAGATTGGGTCAGAAAACCCGCAAGTACATGATGCTTCGATAAGAAGAGATGATGTTTCCCATACTCTGAGTAAATGAGCATGGAGCCCAGCATGAACTCCATAGGCGGTGGGGTTGCTTTGTCTCTCTTCAGGCTCAGAGGAGCGGTGCTTCCCGGCAGCTTTGTACCCTTTGAGGTAGCTGGGGGCTCCAGCGAAGACGAGTTGTGCGAGAAGCTCGAGCTTGACTCGGAGCTGGGGTCGACCCCGATGATTGCTCGCCGCTTGGTGGGAGGGGTCTTGGCCCCGGAAAGGCGAGATGAATGGCGGCGCACCACGTCCGACCCCTCGCCCTTAGAGATGGTCTTCTTCTCCCTCTTGGCGACGGGCGCTGGAACAGGGGCCGCCGTCCCTCGGCTAGGACTCCTGCGAGTGCATGGTCCAAGACTGGCTCCAGGGCTTGAGGGCCCGCTGCGAGCCACTCCTCCTCTGTCTGCTCCACTTCCTTGACCTCGTCCCTCTCTTGGGCCTCTGCTGTCGCGGCATAGAGGGCTTCGACCCCGGCGGGCTCGTCCTCGGCAGCCTCCTCCGTGGCATGACCCTCACTCTTGTTGTGGAAAAGCCTTCATATTCGGCCTCCTCCTCCCCTTCTTCTTCCCCCTGTCCGTGCCTTGCCTTCCCGGTAGCCCGAAGCGCCTTGTCCTCCTCGATCCGCCTCTTGATATACTCTGCTTATGCCTTAGAGGTGCGCTTGAACATATTGTTCTCCACCCTGGTAGCCCTTTCCTCCAGGTTGGAAGCCCACTCGAGCTCTGCATCAAGCTCTGGCAATTGCCAATCAGCTACAACTCCATGCGCATTACAATTCGACATCCACTTCAAAATTTGATCCAGAGCAGAGTTGGTATTCAGCAGGACAACCTTTGTTGGCATCTTGAATGGCCCGAGGCTGTCGAACAGCTGTTCGCACAGCCAGACATGGTCGTAAACTATCAACTAGTTGGTGAGGCCTTGGTACACGCGCATCCTATCCCTGGCATCTCCATACCACCAGGCAAACTTGTCCCTTTGTTACAGCGGCGCAATGCGGTGTCGGAGGAAGTCAGCCCCCACCAGCTCGATGGTTAGCCCGGCAGCCTTGAGGCGGGCGATCCTATTCAAGGTCGGGTGAAGCCTATTGTCAGTAAGGCCTAGCTTCCCCCAATCCTTGTCGTGCACGACGCACTCCGTCCGTGCCCGACAGTAGTCTGGAGCGTCCGCATCCTGAATCCAGCACCAATTTGCCCTTCATTCTTTCCATCTGCCGCGCTGTTCACCAGGAAGATAATCCCAAACATTCCTCGCCACCCGGGGGATCCAACTTATGTTTCCTAGCAGGGATTCTTGTCCTCAACCCGCCAGACGAAGAAGTGCCTGAATAGATCTATGTTGGGGGCAACTCCAACAAAGTTCTCGCACAGATGGACGAAAATCGCCATGCACGCCATTGCATTCGGCGTGAAATCCAAGAGGTGAAATCCATATATTAACATCATCGCCTCGAAGAAATCTGAGAAAGGGGAAAGAGGGCGCAGAGGAAGTATGCGCAGAAAAAGTGATACGAATTTGGCGGATCCTTCTCCCCTCCGATAGGACCACGAGCGCTCCATGCCCCTTCCGGACTTCTATCCCCCACATATATCCATACCTCGCGACCAAGGTGTTGCTGTCCAAGCTCAACGGGAAGAACACTACATCTTCCCGCCGCTTCCCGTCTAGCTCCGCCTTCTTCTTCTTTTTCCCTCCGCTGCGTTTTCCTTCGTGATGGTCGGTCGCTTCCCCCTTCCGGCAGTTTTCTTCCCCATTCTTCGGGGCTGTGTGGAGGGTGGAAGGCTGGACGAGAGATTGGAGGCGAATGCGGGCACGAGAGTGGTTGCTTGGCTTGAGGAAGAAGATGATGGAGGGTGAAACAGATGCGAATGAACAGCGCCCCTTCATGTTTTTCTCTTTTATGAGGAACAAACGTGGGGGAGGGGGTGGCTCTTTGTTTCGTCCTCTTAGAAAGTTACAGGTCTACAATAACTCCTACAGTCCCCACGACCCCACGACCTGCGGTAATTACGCGGAGTGGACGTTGAATTGACTGGTCATCATAACAAACCACTGCACGCGCATCATTTCCTTGACATGTGTCCGTGCACCGTTTGGGCCCTGACCCAATATGCCCGGCGACACGTATGGCTCAGTTCCGGTGGCTTCTGTCGGGGTACACAAACATGGGTGTATGTTTTCCCCTGACTTGTGCACGAACATCGAGCTTCCAACCCGGCAGCAGGGGAGCAAACATCACCAAGCATTCAAGTCAAGGCCAAGCCAGAGAGATAGCTCTTTGAGAGATCAAAGGGCGGATCAAGAAGACCAAGACAAGCCAAAGCAATTGGATATCACTAAGGGAAAGCCTCCCTTGCCAAGAAGGCAAGGTCGGTCAGGTCGAGGCCGCCCCTAGGTTGAAGCCAATATTCCCCCGGCAGGCCTGCCGAGGCTGCTGATGGCGGTCCACTCCGCCAAGACTCCGCTGCTCCACTGCATCGTAACGCAAGTCACCTATCGATGCGGTGTCGAGCCTCCAGGTGATTAAGTGGCTGCTATTTGGCACGTGGCAGCCATTTGGAAGGAAGATTGCCTCCACGTGACACCCGTCCAGAGGCGTGTCAAGCTGACAGACAAGCAGTGACTAAGCGGCACGGCAGACTTGCCGGGCTGCATCCACAACGTGACACCTAGCAATGCATTTAATGCACTTTGTCCTAACTGCCAGAGTTAGGTATGATAGCATTGTTGGCTATCTTATCAACAGATAATGATCGTTTTGCCATTGTGGTAACCCCTTAGCCTATAAAAGGAGGACCATGGCTAACTAAGAGAGGATTCGGACCCTTGTACACTCATATCGTGTGTAGATGCTCTCCCCGAGGCACCCTTGCCGTGCTAGAGCTCCGCGCGATCTTCACAGTCCCTCCATCAATCCACCGAAGTAGGAGTGGGGTTTTACGCCTCGCGGTGGCCCGAACCTGGGTAAAAACCACCGGCGTCACCACTGTCGTGTTGTTTTCATTGCTTTTGCTCTTTGTGCATTGCGACCCTCCCCCTTGCCGAACCACAAGGGGCTGGCGGGCCCATAGGTGATCGTGTTCCACCGTGACATCGCGTTTTAGGAAACCTCACTACTGCTAAAAGCTGCAGCACGCCTCCTAAGCACGTTCTACTGCTAAGGTAGCGCTGCTGCTACACACATACCCCGCACCACTGTTATTATGTTTTGTATGTTTTTTCTGCAACGCATTTACTCTGTATTTGTATAGGTTTAATACAATAGTCTCTATCATAGCATAAACACACTAGTCTCATCATATCATACACATACAAACAGTCTCATCGAATCATGTCATCATCATCCAACACAAATGATGTCTCTCATCATCATCAATCTCGAAATAGCGATACAAGTTATGATATGTCTCGAATACATGCAATTACATCATCATCCCATACACATGTTTCATCATCCATCTATACCATGATATAGAAGAGAAGAGATATCACTATAAGCAAGAGCGGAATTATGCGGTACATGAGGCGCCGGTTCAGATTCCTCTCTCGCGCTAGAGTGAACCTCAAGTAACTAGCTTCCACTTCTTGTTTGCTAAGAACCCTTTCCGACTGCCACCCAAGAACCCTGACACTTGGACCTGACACTCTGGCCACTCATCGTAAACTCCCGAAACCCTACCTATGTACACAACATAACACTTCTTCGCCATCCAAGACCTATGTACCTGTTAGAGATGCATCTTAATCAAGCGAATTCAACAAATACTATGCAACATAATATACTCGAGCAACACGAAGAGAAAGAGTTAGAAAAATATGCAACATGTAGTAAACATAATCAACGCAGGTTCATCGTACCCAAACTAATTAACTAGATGTACGCTGATGTCCGCTAGAACTACATCGGTATTTCCCCAAAGAGGAAGGGATGATGCAACATAGCGGCGGTAGGTATTTCCCTCAGTGATGAGACCAAGGTTATCGAACCAGTAGGAAAACCACGCAACACAACATAAACAACTCCTACCCACAAATAACAAATACCCGCAACCCGACGTGTTAAAGGGGTTGGCAATCCCTTTCGGGTAATAACGCCAGAAATTGGCAAGTGGATGGGACAAAGTTGTAATAGATTAGATAAACAGATCGCAAATAAAATAAAGTGCAGCAAAGTATTTTTTGTATTTTTGGTTTATAGAACTGAAAATAAAAGAAAATAAAAATAGATCGCGGAGGAAAATATATTAAAGAAGAGACCCGGGGGCATAGGTTTCACTAGTGGCTTCTCTCGAGAAAAATAGCAAACGGTGGATAAACAAATTACTGTTGGGCAATTGATAGAACTTCAAATACTCATGATGATATACAGGCAATGATCATTATATAGGCATCACATCCAAGATTAGTTGACCGACTCCTGCCTACATCTACTACACACAGTCGACTGCTATCTAGCATGCATCTAGTGTATTAAGTTCATGGAAAACGGAGTAATGCAATAAGAACGATGACATGATGAAGACAAGATCTATTTATGTAGAAATAGACCCCATCTTGTTATCCTTAATAGCAACGATACATACGTGTCGGTTCCCCTTCTGTCATTGGGATCAAGCACCGTAAGATCGAACCCATCACAAAGCACCTCTTCCCGTTGCAAGATAAATAGATCAAGTTGGCCAAAAAAACCCAAATATCAGAGAAGAAATACGAGGCTATAAGAAATCATGCATATAAGAGATCAAACAAGACTCAAATAACTTTCATGGATAAAAACATATATCTGATCATAAACTCAAAGTTCATCGGATCCCAACAAACACACCGCAAAAAGAGTTACATCATATGGATCTCCAAGAAACCATTGTGTTGAGAATCAAACAAGAGAGAGAAAGCCATCTAGATACTACCTATGGACCCGTAGGTCTACAATGAACTACTCACGCATCATCAGAGAGGCACCAATGAGGATGATGAACCCCTCCGTGATGGTGTCTAGATTGGATCTGGTGTTTCTGGAACTTGCGGCAGCTGGAATTGATTTTCGTCGACTCCCCTAGGGTTTTCTAGAATATTGGGGTATTTATAGATCAAAGAGGCGGCGTGGGAGGCCACAGAGGTGGGCACAACCCACCACCCTGGTGGGTTGTGCTCCCCTCGGAACACCCCTTTGGTACTTCTTTGGCCCAACAGGTGTCTTCTGGTCCAGAAAAATCCATAAAAAGTTTCACTACGTTTGGACTCCATTTTGTATTGATTTCCTACAATGTAAAAAACAAGCAGAAAACAACATCTGGCACTGGGAACTATGTCAATAGGTTAGTACCAAAAAATGATATAAAATGATTATAAAATGATTGTAAAACATCCAAGAATGATAATATAACAACATGGAACAATAAAAAAATTACAAATACGTGGAGACGTATCAGCATCCCCAAGCTTAATTCCTTCTTGTCCTCGAGTAGGTAAATGATAAAAACATAATTTTTTGATGTGGAATGCTGCCTAACATGTTCATCACATATTCTTTTCTTTGTAGCATGGACATTTGGACTTTTATATGGTTCAAAGCAATAGTCTAGTTTTGACATGAAGACTTTAATACTCAAGCATACCAACAAGCAACCATGTCTTTCAAAATATCAACAGTAAAGTAAGTTATCCCTAACCCATTATGCTCAATCATTGATCCATTCATGGAACACACTCGAATACTAGCTATACTCAATGCTCAAGTACGATCATAGTGCCCCTTAGTTGGTGCTTTATAAGAGAAGATGGAGACTTAAGTAAAAAAATAAAAATTGCATAAAGTAAAAGAAAGTCCCTTCGTGGAGGGAAGTAGGGATTTGTAGAGGTGCGAGAGCTCAAAGCGAAAATTGAGAGATAAAAACATTTTGTGAGGCATATACTTATCCCACCAACGAAAACGACTTAGAGTTCCCAACACTTTCCATGCTAGATATATCATAGGCGGTTCCCAGACAGAAAATAAAGTTTATTCCTTTTTCCACCATACTTTCACTTTCCATGGCTAACGGTATCCATGGGTGCCCTCCATACCAACACTTTCCAAGGAATTTATTATTTGAAAACATAAAGTAAATTCATTTTTCATTTCTGGACTGGGCATTCCTAATACCTTTGACGTACTCTCGTGCAATGACAAGTGAATAAACACTCATCATGAGAATAAAACATCTAGCATGGAAAATATCGGCACCCCTCACCGCCTCACGAGCGGTACTAACACACAAAAGAGAAATTTATTTTGAAAATTAGAGATGGCACATACAAATTTGCTTAGAACAACACGAAAATGTCGCATATAGCTAGGTATAGTGGAGTCATATGGCAAAACTGGTTTAAAGGGTTTTGGATGCACAAGTAGTGATCATACTTGGTGCAAATGAAGGCTAGCAAAAAGATTGAGAAGCGTCCAACCAAGAAACGAATAATCTCATAAGCGAGCATTAAGCATAACTAACACCAAATAATTCACCACAAGTAGGATGTAGTTTCATTGCATAACTATTGACTTTCGTGCTTGCATAGGGAATCACAAACCTTAACACTAATATTCTTACTAAAGCATAATTACTCATCAACATGACTCACATATCATATCGTCATATCTCAAAACCATTACAAACCGAGTTTGTTTTGTCCAATGATCTTCATGAAAGTTTTTATTATATCCTCCTTGGATATCTATCACTTTGGGACTAGTTTCATATGTTGCTTTTAATAAGCTCAAACAAATATAAGTGAAGAACATGAGCATAATAGTTCTTTCTCTCAAAATAATCTAAGTGAAGCAAGAGGAAATTCCTTAAAATTTTTACCAACTCCCAAATAAATCTAAGTGAAGCATGAGAGCATTTCTTCAAAAATAGCAAAGCACACCGTGCTCAAAAAGATATAAGTGAAGCACTAGAGCAATTCCATGGCTCTAAAAAATTAAGTGAAGCATAGGAGTAAGCATAGCATAATTTTTGGCTCTCTCAAAAAGGTGTGTACAACAAGGATTCAAGACTTAAAATAAAAAGCAAACAAACAAAGACTCATATCATACAAGACGCTCCAAGAAAAACTCATAATATGTGACGAATAAAAATATAGCTCCAAGTAAAACACCGATGGTCGTTAGAAGAAAGAGGGGATGCCACTTGGGGGCATCCCCAAGCTTAGTTGCTTGATACTTCTTGAATATTATCTTGGGGTTCCTCGGGCATCCCCAAGCTTAGCCTTTTGCTAATCCTTATTTCTTCATCCATCGTAATATCACCCAAAACTTGAAAACTTCAATCACACAAAACTCAACAAAACCTTCGTGAGATCCTTTAGTATAAGAAAGCAAACCACTACTATAAGTACTATTGCAAACCCATTCATATTTTATTTTTGCATTATATCTACTGTATTCCAACTTTTCTGTGGCAAAAACTCTTCAAAGAAAACCATAGAATCATCAAAACAAAATCACAACGCAAAGAAAACAAAATCTGTCCAAAAATAGAACAGTATGTAGCAATCTGGATATTACGAATGCTTCTGTAACTCCAAAAATTCCAAAAAATTAGGACAATGTGAGAAATTTGTTTATTAATCTTCTTAAAAAAGAATCAAATCAAAAACGCTCTTCTGTTAAAAATGAGAATGATTTTCGTGAGCGCAACAATTTCTGTTTTTCAGCAAGATCAAATCAACTCTCACCCAAATCATCCTAAAGGCCTTGCTTGGCACAAACACTAATTTAAACCACAAAAACACATCTAATCAAAGGAATAATTGGGTATTTTATTGAAAACAACAAGAAAACCAAAAATATAAAATATACAAGTTGGGTTGCCTCCCAACGAGCGCTATCGTTACGCCCCTAGCTAGGCATAATGCAAAGGATCTAGGTTTTGTCATCTGTAGTCTTTGACACTTTAGTAAGGGTCTTTTCAAATCTGGGAGGCTTTGCGCTTCCCTAAATTTTCCAGGAAAGAAACCATCTTGAGATCTAAAATATCCAACCGTTTATTGTAAAGGGTAATCAAAGTGTTCAAATGATTGATACTACCGTTGAGGTGTTTGAGAGGTTCATTATATTTTGCAATTCAACCATATGCTTATGCAAATCACCAAGTTTGTCCAAAATTTGAACTCCCTCTGGGGTGAAAGAAAACCCTTTCTTTTGTGGTGGAACCCCCAGACTTTCTTCTAAGATTTCATAGGCAACATTCACATCAAGATCAATAAAATTCCCTTTTGCGGCAAAATCTAAAAGTTGTCTATGATGCACTATATAAAAATTTTGAAGCAAAATTTTTGCATCTCCCTTTAAGTTGCAAACACGATAGGATTCCATTAGCCTATACCAAGCATCTGAAGGAAATATGCCCTAGAGGCAATAATAAAGTTGTTATTTTATATTTCCTTATATCATGATAAATGTCTATTATTCATGCTAGAATTGTATTAACCGGAAACTTGATACATGTGTGAATACATAGACAAAACACCGTGTCCCTAGCATGCCTCTACTAGACTAGCTTCTTAATCAAAGATGGTTAAGTTTCCTAGCCATGGACATGTGTTGTCATTTGATGAACGGGATCACATCATTAGGAGAATGATGTGATGGACAAGATCCATCCGTTAGCTTAGCATAATGATCGTTCAGTTTTATTGCTACTGCTTTCTTCGTGTCAAATATTCCTCCAACTATGATATTATGCAACTCTCGGACACCGGAGGAATGCCTTGTGTGCTATTAAACGTCGCAACGTAACTGGGTGATTATAAAGATGCTCTACAGGTTTCTCCGAAGGTGTTTGTTGGGTTGGCATAGATCGAGATTAGGATTTGTCACTCTGAGTATTGGAGAGGTATCTCTGAGCCCTCTCGGTAATGCACATCATATTAATCCTTGCAAGCAATGTGACTAATGAGTTGGTTACGGGATTATGCACTATGAAATGAGTAAAGAGACTTGCCGGTAACGAGATTGAACTAGGTATGAAGATACCGACGATCAAATCTCGGGCAAGTAACATACCGATGACAAAGGGAATAACTATGTTGGCGTTGCGGTTCGACCGATAAAGATCTTTCTAGAATATGTGGGAACCAATATGAGCATCCAGGTTCTGCTATTGGTTATTGACCAGAGAGGTGTCTCGGTCATGTCTACATAGTTCTCGAACCCATAGGGTCCACACACTTAATGTTCGATGACGATAGGTATTATATGAGTTATGTGTTTTGGTGACCGAAGGTTGTTAGGAGTCCCGGATGAGATCACGGACATGACGAGGAGTCTCGAAATGGTCGAGAGGAAAAGATTGATATATTGGAAGGTTACATTCGGACACCGGAATGGTTTCGGGAAGTTTCAGATGTTTTTGGGAGTACCGGACCCCCCGGGGAAGTAATGGGCCAACATGGGCCATATGGGAGAGAGAGGGGAGCCCACAAGGGGTGGCGCCCCCCCATGGGTTGTCCGAATTGGACAAGGGGAAGGGGGCGTGGCCCCCCTTTCCTTTCCCCCTCTCCCTCTCCCATTTTTTGAAGGGGAAGGGGATGGGGAAGGGGGCGCCCCCCATTCTTTGAAATTGCATGCTACGTTTCCCAGCAGTGGCATCCGAGCCAGGCCTATGTGTAGATGATATGCGCGAGTAGAACACAAAGAGTTGTGGGCGGTGATCGTCATACTGCTTACCACCAATGTCTTATCTTGATTCAGCAGTATTGTAGGATGAAGTGACCCAGACCAACCTTACATGACCGCGTTCATAAGACCGGTTCCACCGATAGACATGCAACTAGTTTTGCATAAAGGTGGCTGGCAGGTGTCTGTTTCTCCAACTTTAGTTGAATCTAATTTGACTGCGGCCGGTCCTTGTGAAGGTTAAAACAACAAACTTGATAAATCACCGTTGTGGTTTTTGTGCCGTAGGTATGTACGGTTCATGCTAGCAACCCGTAGCAGCCATGTAAAACTTGCAACAAACAAAGTAGAGGACGTCTAACTTGTTTTAGTAGTGCATGTTGTGATGTGATATGGTCAAGACATGATGTGATATGAAGATTGTTGTATGAGATGATCATGTTTTGTAAAAATTATCGGCAACTGGCAGGAGCCATATGGTTGTCGCTTTATTGTATGAAATACAAGCGCTATGTGATTGCTTTACTTTATCACTAAGCGGTAGCGATAGTCGTAGAAGCAATGGTTGGCGAGACGACCACAACGCTACGATGGAGATCGAGGTGTCAAGACGGTGATGATGGAGATCATGGCGTTGCTTCGGTGATGGAGATCATGAGCACAAGATGATGATGGCCATATCATGTCACATATTTTGATTGCATGTGATGTTTATCTTTTATGCATCTTATTTTGCTTAGTACGATGTTAGCGTTATAAGATGATCCCTTACTAAATTTCAAGGTATAAGTGCTCTCCCCAAGTATGCACCATTGCGAAAGTTCTTCGTGCTGAGACACCACGTGATGATCGGGTGTGATAAGCTCTACGTTCAAATACAACGGGTGCAAGCCAGATTTGCACACGCGAAATAATCGGGTTAAACTTGACGAGCCTAGCATATACAGATATGGCCTTGGAACACTGGAGACCGAAAGGTCGAACGTGAATCATATAGTAGATATGATCAACATAGTGATGTTCACCATTGAAGACTACTCCATCTCACGTGATGATCGGACATGGTTTAGTTGATTTGGATCACGTATCATTTAGATGACTAGAGGAATGTCTATCTAAGTGGGAATTCTTACATAATTTGATTAATTGAACTTTAATTTATCATGAACTTAGTCCTGATAGTATTTGCAAATTATGTTGTAGATTAATAGCTCGCGTTGTAGCACACCTATGTTTTTTATATGTTCCTAGAGAAAACTAAGTTGAAAGATGATGGTAGCAATGATGCGGACTGGGTCCGTGATCTGAGGATTATCCTCATTGCTGCACAGAAGAATTATGTCCTTGATGCACCGCTAGGTGACAAACCTATTGCAGGAGCAGATGCAGACGTTATGAACGTTTGGCAAGCTCGATATGATGACTACTTGATAGTTTAGTACACCATGCCTTACGGCTTAGAAACGGGACTTCAAAAACATTTTGAATGCCACGGAGCATATGAGATGTTCCAAGAGCTCAAATTGGTATTTCAGACTCATGCCTGTGTCGAGAGGTATAAGACCTCTGACAAGTACTTCGCCTAAAATATGGAGGAGAATAGCTCAGCTAGTGAGCATGTGCTCAGAATGTCTGGGTACTACAATCACTTGAATCAAGTGGGAGTTAATCTTCCAGATAAGATAGTGATTGATAGAGTTCTCTAGTCACCATCGCCAAGTTACTGGAACTTCGTGATGAACTATAATATGCAAGGGATGACGAAAGCGATTCCCGAGCTTTTCGTGATGCCGAAATCAACGAAAGGTAGAAATCAAGAAAAAGCATCAAGTGTTGATGATTAAACAAGACCACTTGTTTCAAGAAAAGGGAAAAGGGAAATAAAGGGAACTTCACGAAAAATGGAAAGCAAGTTGTCACTCCCGTGAAGAAGCCCAAAGCTGGACCTAAGCCTGAAACTGAGTGCTTCTACTGCAAAGGAAATGGTCACTGGAAGCGGAACTACCCCAAATATTTGGCGGATAAGTAGGATGGCAAAATAAACAAAGGTATATTTGATATACATGTTATTGATGTGTACCTTACTAGTGCTCGCAGTAGCCCCTGGGTATTTGATACCTGTTCGGTTGCTAAGATTAGTAACTCGAAACAGGAGTTGCAGAATAAATAGAGACTAGTTGAGGGTGAAGTGACGATGTGTGTTGGAAGTGGTTACAAGATTGATATGATCATCATCGCACACTCCCTATACTTTCGGGATTAGTGTTGAACCTAAATAAATGTTATTTGGTGTTTGCGTTGAGCATAAATATGATTAGATCATGTTTATTGCAATATAGTTATTCATTTAAGACAGAGAATAATTGTTATTCTATTTACATGAATAAAACCTTCTATGGTCATACACCCAATTGATACGTCTCCAACGTATCTATCATTTTTGATTGTTCCACGATAATATATTATCCATCTTGGATGTTTTATATGCACTTTTATGCTATTTTATATATTTTTGGGACTAACCTATTAACCTAGAGCCCAGTGCCAGTTTATGTTTTTCCTTATTTTTGAGTTTTATAGAAAAGGAATACCAAATGGAGTCCAATTGACATGCCAATTTTTGTGGATTTTTTATGGACCAGAAGAAGTCCCCGAAGCAAAAGAGTTGGCCAGAAGAGTCCCGAGTCATCCACGAGGGTGGAGGGGGCGACCTACCCCCCTAGGCGCGCCCCCTACCTCGTGGCTGACTCGTAGACCCCCCTGACTTGTTCCCGGCACCAAAAATTCCTATAAATACAGAAACCCCCGAAAAGAAACCTAGATCGGGTGTTCCGCCGCTGCAAGCCTCTGTAGCCACCAAAAACCAATCGGGACCCTGTTCCGGAGGGGGGATCCATCACCGGTGGCCATCTTCATCATCCCGTCGCTCTCCATGACGAGAAGGGAGTAGTTCACCCTCGGGGCTGAGGGTATGTACCAGTAGCTATGTGTTTGATCTCTCTCTCTCTCATGTTCTTGATATGGCACGATCTTGATGTACCGCGAGCTTCACTATTATAGTTGGATCATATGATGTTTCTCCCCCTCTACCTTCTTGTAATGGATTGAGTTTTCCATCTGAAGTTATCACAATCATCCTTGCTGTACACACCTTTTGGGAGAGACACTCATGAATCGTGATTTATTAGAATACTCTATGTGCTTCACTTATATCTTTTGAGCTAGACAATATTGCTCTAGTGCTTCACATATATATTTTTAGAGCACGTCGGTGGTTTTATTTTATAGAAATTGTTGAACTCTCATGCTTCACTTATATTATTTTGAGAGTCTCTTATAACAGCATGGTAATTTGCTTTGGTTATAAATTTAGTCCTAATATGATAGGCATCCAAGAGGGATATAATAAAAACTTTCATATAAAGTGCATTGTTTTGAGATATGAATATGGTGATATTAGAGTCATGCTAATGAGTAGTTGTGAATTTGAGAGATACTTGTGTTAAAGTTTGTGATTCTCGTAGCATGCACGTATGGTGAACCATTATGTGATGAAGTCGGAGCATGATTTATTTATTGATTGTCATCCTTTGTGTGGAGGTCGGGATCGCGTGATGGTTAACTCCTACCAACCCTTCCCATAGGAGCATGCGCGTCGCACTTTGTTTCTATGACTAACAGATTTTTGCAATAAGTATGTGAGTTCTTTATGAGTAATGTTGAGTCCATGGATTATACACACTCTCACCCTTCCACCATTGCTAGCCTCTCTTGTGCCGTGCAACTTTCGCCGGTACCATACACCCACCATATACCTTCCTCAAAACAGCCACCATACCTACCTATTATAGCATTTCCATAGCCATTCGAGATAAATTCCCATGCAACTTTCCACTGTTCCGTTTATTATGACACGCTTCATCATTGTCATATTGCTTTGCATGATCATGTAGTTGACATCGTATTTTTGGCAAAGCCACCTTTCATAATTCTTTCATACATGTCACTCTTGATTCATTGCACATCCCGGTACACCGCCGAAGGCATTCATATAGAGTCATATTTTGTTCTAAGTATCGAGTTGTAAAGTAAATAAAAGTGTGACGATCTTCATTATTAGAGCATTGTCCCAGTGAGGAAAGGATGATGGAGACTATGATTCCCATACAAGTCGGGATGAGACTCTGGATGAAAAATAAAAAAAATAAAAAATAAAAAAGGCCAAAAAAAGGAGAGGGCCCAAAAAATGAGAGAAAAAGAGAGAAGGGGTAATGCTACTATCCTTTTACCACACTCGTGCTTCAAAGTAGTAGCATGATCTTCATGATAGAGAGTCTCCTATGTTGTCACTTTCATATACTAGTGGGAATTGTTCATTATAGAACTTGGCTTGTATATTCCAATGATATGGGCTTCCTCAAAATGCCCTAGGTCTTCATGAGCAAGCGAGTTGGATGCACACCCACTTAGTTTCTTTTTGAGCTTTCATACACTTATAGCTCTAGTGCATCCGTTGCATGGCAATCCCTACTCACTCACATTGCTATCTATTGATGGGCATCTCCATATCCCGTTGATACGCCTAGTTGATGTGAGACTATCTTCCTCCTTTTTTTGTTTTCTCCACAACCACCATATTCTATTCCACTATAGTGCTATGTCCATGGCTCATGCTCATGTATTGCGTGAAAGTTGAAAAAGTTTGAGAATACTAAAGTATGAAACAATTGCTTGGCTGAAACCGGGGTCGTGCATGATTTAAATATTTTGTGTGATGAAGACAGAGCATAACCAGACTATATGATTTTGTAGGGATAACTTTCATTGGCCATGTTAATTTGAGAAGACATGATTGCTTTGTTAGTATGCTTGAGGTATTATCGTTTTCATGTCAATATTAAACTTTTGTTTTGAATCTTATGGATCTAAATATTCTTGCCACAATAAAGAAAATTACATGGATACATATGTTAGGTAGCATTCCACATCAAAAATTCTGTTTTTATCATTTACCTACTCGAGGACGAGAATGAATTAAGCTTGGGGATGCTTGATACGTCTCCAACGTATCTATATTTTTTGATTGTTCCATGCTATTATATTATCCATCTTGGATGTTTTATATGCATTTATATGCTATTTTATATGATTTTTGGGACTAACCTATTAACCTAGAGCCCAGTGCCAGTTTCTGTTTTTTTCCTTGTTTTTGAGTTTTATAGAAAAGGAATACCAAACGGAGTCCAATTGACATGCCAATTTTTGTGGATTTTTTATGGACCAAAGGAATCCCCCGAAGCAAAAGAGTTGGGCGAGAAGAGTCCCGAATCATCCACGAGGGTGGAGGGCACGCCCTACCCCCTGGGTGCGCCCCCCTACCTTGTGGCTGACTTGGAGCCCCCCTGACTTGTTTCCGACGCCAAAAATTCCTATAAATATAGAAACCCCAAAAAGAAACCTAGATCGGGAGTTCCGCCGCTGCAAGCCTCTATAGCCACCAAAAACCAATCGGGACCCTTTTCTGGCACCCTGCCGGAGGGGGGATCCATCACCGGTGGCCATATTCATCATCCCGGCGCTCTCCATGACGAGGAGGGAGTAGTTCACCCTCGGGGCTGAGGGTATGTACTAGTAGCTATGTGTTTGATCTCTCTCTCTCTCTCTCTCTCTCTCTCTCTCTCGTGTTCTTGATATGGCACGATCTTGATGTACCGCGAGCTTTGCTATTATAGTTGGATCATATGATGTTTCTCCCCCTCTACCTTCTTGTAATGGATTGAGTTCTCCCTTTGAAGTTATCTTATCGGATTGAGTCTTTAAGGATTTGAGAACACTTGATGTATGTCTTGCATGTGCTTATCTATGGTGACAATGGGATATTCACGTGATCTACTTGACGTATGTTTTGGTGATCAACTTGCGGGTTCAGTGACCTTGTGAACTTATGCATAGGGGTTGGCACACGTTTTTGTCTTGACTCTCCGTTAGAAACTTTGGGGCACTCTTTTAAGTTCTTTGTGTTGGTTGAATAGATGAATCTGAGATTGTGTGATGCATATAGTATAATCATACCCGCGAATACTTGAGGTGACATTGGAGTATCTAGGTGACATTAGGGTTTTGGTTGATGTGTGTCTTAAGGTGTTATTTTACTACAAACTCTAGGGTTGTTTGTGACACTTGTAGGATATCCCAATAGATTGATCGGAAAGAATAACTTTGAGGTGGTTTCGTACCCTACCATAATCTCTTTGTTTGTTCTCTTCTATTAGTGACTTTGGAGTGACTCTTTGTTGCATGTTGAGGGATTGTTATATGATCCAATTATGTTATTATTGTTGAGAGAACTTGCACTAGCGAAAGTATGAACCCTAGGCCTTGTTTCGAAGCATTGCAATACCGTTTTCGCTCACTTTTGTTACTTGCTACCATGCTGTTTTTATAATTTTAGATTACAAAAACTTATATCTACCATCCATATTGCACTTGTATCATGATATGTCTCCAACATATCTATAATGTTTGATTGTTCCATGCTATTATATTACCCGTTTTGGATGTTTATGGGCTTTACTGTACACTTTTATATCATTTTTGGGACTAACCTATTGACCGGAGGCCCAGCCCAAATTGCTGTTTTTTTTGCCTATTTCATTGTTTCGCAGAAAGGAATATCAAACGGAGTCCAAATGGAATGAAACCTTCGGGAGAGATCTTTTTGGAACAAACGCAATCCAGGAGACTTGGAGTGGATATCAAGAAACACACGAGGCGGCCACGAGGCAGGAGGGCGCGCCCTAGGGGGGTGGGCACGCCTCCCACACTCGTGGGCCCCTCGTGGCTCCCCTGACCGACTTCCTTCGCCTATATATACTTCCATACCCTGAAAACATCCAGGAGCACCACGAAACCCTATTTCCACTACTGCAACCTTCTGTACCCGTGAGATCCCATCTTGGAGCCTTTTCCGGCGCTCCGCCGGAAGGGGAATCGATCACAAAGGGCTTCTACATCAATGCCAAGGCCTCTCTGATGAGTTATGAGTAGTTTACCACAGACCTTCGGGTCCATAGTTATTAGCTAGATGGCTTCTTCTCTCTCTTTGAATCTCAATACAATGTTCTCCTCAATCTTCTTGGAGATCTATTCGATGTAACTCTTTTTGCGGTGTGTTTGTCGAGATCCGATGAATTTTGGGTTTAAGATCAAGTTTATCTATGAGAAATATCTGAATCTCCTCTGAATTCTTTTATGTATGATTGGTTATCTTTGCAAGTCTCTTCGAATTATCAGTTTGGTTTGTCCTACTAGTTTGATCTTTCTTGCAATAGGAGTAGTGCTTAGCTTTGGGTTCAATCTTGCGGTGTCCTTTCCCAGTGACAGCAGGGGCAGCAAGGCACGTATTGTATTGTTGCCATTGAGGATAAAAAGATGGGGTTTATATCATATTGCTTGAGTTTATCCCTCTACATCATGTCATCTTGCCTGATACGTTACTCTGTTCTTATGAACTTAATACTCTAGATGCATGCTGGATAGCGGTCGATGTGTGGAGTAATAGTAGTAGATGCAGAATCGTTTCGATCTACTTGTCGCGAACGTGATGCCTATATACATGATCATGCCTAGATATTCTCATAACCATGTACTTTTCTATCAATTGCTCGATACTAATTTGTTCACCCACCGTAATACTTAGGCTATCTTGAGAGAAGCCACTAGTGAAACCTATGGCCCCCGGGTCTATTTCCATCATATAAGTGTCCGATCTACTTTATTTAGCAATCTTTACTTTCCAATATATATCATGAAAATACCAAAAATATTTATCTTATCTTATTATCTCTATCAGATCTCACTTTCGCAAGTGGTCGTGAAGGGATTGACAACCCCTTTATCACGTTGGTTGCGAGGTTCTTGTTTGTTTGTGTAGGTACGATGGACTTGCGCGTAGCCTCCTACTGGATTGATACCTTGGTTCTCAAAAACTGAGGGAAATACTTACGCTACTTTGCTGCATCACCCTTTCCTCTTCAAGGGAAAACCAACGCAGTGCTCAAGAGGTAGCAAGAAGGATTTCTGGCGCCGTTGCCGGGGAGGTCTTCGCACAAGTCAAGACATACCAAGTACCCATCACAAACTCTTCTCCCTCGCATTACATTATTTGCCATTTTCCTCTCGTTTTCCTCTCCCCCACTTCACCCTTGCCAATTTATTCGCCCTCTCTTTCCCGTTTGCCTATTTTTCGCTTGCCTCTTGTGTGCTTGTGTGTTGGATTGCTTGTCACGATGGCTCAAGATAATACTAAATTGTGTGACTTTTCCAATACCAACAATATGATTTCCTTAGCACTGCTATTGCTCCTCTTACCGATGCTGAATCTTGTGAAATCAATGCTGCTTTGTTGAATCTTGTTATGAAAGATCAATTCTCCGGCCTTCCTAGTGAAGGTGCCGCTACTCATCTAAACAACTTTGTTGATTTGTGTGATATGCAAAAGAATAAAGACATGGATAATGATATTGTTAAATAGAAGCTATTTCCGTTTTTGCTTAGAGATCGTGCTAAAACTTGGTTTTCGTCTTTGCCTAAAAATAGTATTGATTCATGGAATAAGTGCAAAGATGCTTTTATCTCTTAAGTATTTTCCTCCCGCTAAGACCATCTCTCTTAGAAACGATATTATGAATTTTAAGCAACTTGATCATGAGCATGTTGCACAATCTTGGGAGAGGATGAAATTAATGATTCGCAGTTGCCCTACTCATGGATTAAATTTATGGATGATCATACAAATTTTTTATGCCGGATTGAATTTTGCTTCTAGAAATCTTTTAGATTCGACCACGGGAGGCACTTTTATGGAAATCACCTTAGGAGAAGCTACTAAACTCCTAGATAATATTATGGTTAATTATTCTCAATGGCACACCGAAAGATCTAGTAGTAAAAAAGTTCATGCGATAGAAGAGATTAATGTTTTGAGTGGAAAGATGGATGAACTTATGAAATTGTTTGTTAATAAGAGTGCTCCTATTAATCCTAATGATATGCCTTTTTCTACTTTGATTGAGAATAATAATGAATCTATGGATGTGAATTTTGTTGGTAGGAATAATTTTGGTAACAACGCGTATAGAGGAAACTTTAATCCTAGGCCGTTCCCTAGTAATTCTCTAATAATTATGGTAATTCCTACAACAATTCTTATGGAAATTTTAATAAGATGCCCTCTGATTTTGAGATTAGTGTTAAAGAATTTATGATCTCTCAAAATAATTTCAATGCTTTGCTTGAAGAAAAATTGCCTAAGATTGATGAGTTGGCTAGGAACGTGGATAGAATTTCTCTTGATGTTGATTCTCTGAAACTTAAATCTATTCCAGCTAAGCATGATATCAATGAGTCTCTCAAGGCCATGAGAATTTCCATTGATGAGTGCAAAGAAAGAACCGCTAGGATGCGTGCTAAGAAAGCTTGCTTTGTAAGAGCGTGTTCTTCTAGTTATCATGATAATAATGATGAAGATCTAAAAGTCCTATTAAATCTTTGTTTTGCAATATGAATCTTGATAATAATGGGACTGGAGATGAGTCAACTTTAGTTAGAAGGCGTCCCAATGATTCGGAGTTTTTAGATCTTGATGCTAAAATTGGTAAAAGTGGGATTGGAGAGGTCAAAACTTTACATAGCAATGAACCCACTATTTTGGATTTCAAGGAATTTAATTATGATAATTGTTCTTTAATAGATTGTATTTCCTTGTTGCAATCCGTGCTAAATTCTCCTCATGCTTATAGTCAAAATAAAGCTTTTACTAAACATATCGTTGATGCCTTGACGCAATCTTATGAAGAAAAACTTGAGTTAGAAGTTTCTATCCCTAGAAAACTTTATGATGAGTGGGAACCTACTATCAAAATTAAAATTAAAGATCATGAATGCTATGCTTTGTGTGATTTGGGTGCTAGTGTTTCCACGATTCCAAAAACTTTGTGTGATGTGTTAGGTTTCCATGAATTTGATGATTGCTCTTTAAACTTGCAACTTGCGGATTCTGCCATTAAGACACCTATGGGAAGGATTAATGATGTTCTTATTGTTTAAAATAGGAATTATGTGCCCGTAGGTTTTATCGTTCTTGATATAGATTGCAATCTTTCATGTCCTATTATTCTTGGTAGACCTTTCCTTAGAACGATTGGTGCAATTATTGATATGAAGGAAGGAAACATTAGATTCCAATTTCCATTAAGGAACGGCATGGAACACATTCCTAGAAATAAAATCAAATTACCTTATGAATCTATTATGAGAGCCACTTATGAATTGAATACCAAAGATGGCAATACCTAGATCTATTCTCGCTTTTATGCCTAGCTAGGGGCGTTAAACGATAGCGCTTGTTGGAGGCAACCCAATTTTATTTTTGTTTCTTGCTTTTTGCTCCTGTTTAGTAGTAAATACTTCATCTAGCTTCTATTCAGATGTGTTTTTATGTTTTAATTAGTGTTTGTGCCAAGTAGAACCTATAGGATCATCTTGGGTGATAGTTAATTTGATCTTGCTGAAAAACAGAAACTTTTGTGCACACGAGAATAATTTTAGTAAATCACAGAAACGTGATTTTGAGTTGATTCTTTTTGAAGAATATTAATAGACAAATTTCATAGGACTTCCTATTTTGGTAGGATTTTTAGAGTTCTATAAGTATTCTAAAGTTACATATTACTACAGACTGTTCTGTTTTTGACAGATTCTGTTTTTCGTGTGTTGTTTGCTTATTTTGATGAATCTATGGCTAGTATCGGGGGGTATGAACCATAGAGAAGTTGGAATGCAGTAGGTTTAACACCAATATAAATAAAGAATGAGTTCATTACAGTACCTTAAAGTGGTGGTTTTCGCTCTTGCACTAACGGAGCTTATGAGATTTCCTGTTGAGTTTTGTGTTGTGAAGTTTTCAAGTTTTGGGTAAAGATTTGATGGACTATGGAATAAGGAGTGGCAAGAGCCTAATATTGGGGATACCCAAGGCACCCCAAGTTAATTCAAGACAACCAGAAGCCTAAGCTTGGGGATGCCCCGGAAGGCATCCCCTCTTTCGTCTTCGTCTATCGGTAACTTTACTTGGAGCTATATTTTTATTCACCAGATGATATGTGTTTTGCTTGGAGCGTCTTGTATGATATGAGTCTTTGCTTTTTAGTTTACCACAATCATCCTTTCTGTACACACCTTTTGGGAGATACACACATGAATCGGAACTTATTAGAATACTCTATGTGCTTCACTTATATCTTTTGAGCTAGACAATTTTGCTCTAGTGCTTCACTTATATCTTTTGAGCTAGACAATTTTGCTCTAGTGCTTCACTTATATCTTTTTAGAGCACGGCGGTGGTTTTATTTTGTAGAAATTATTGATCTCTCATGCTTCACTTATATTATTTTGAGAGTCTTTTAGAACAGCATGGTATTTGCTATGGTTATAAAATTGGTCCTAATATGATGGGCATCCAAGTTGGGTATAATAAAAACTATCATAGAAAGTGCATTGAATACTATGATAAATTTGATACTTGATAATTGTTTTGAGATATAAAGGTGGTAATGTTAGAGTCATGCTAGTTGGGTAATTATGAAATTGAAAAATACTTATGTTAAAGTTGGCAAGTCCCGTAGCATGCACGTATGGTAAAAGTTGTGTGACAAATTTGTAGCATGGGGTGCTCTTTTATTTCCTTCCTTATGAGTGGAGGTCGGGATCGCGCGATGGTTAACTCCTACCAACCCTTCCCCTAGGAGCATGCATAGTAGTACTTTGCTTCGAGGGCTAATAAACTTTTGCAATAAGTATATGAGTTCTTTATGACTAATGTGAGTCCATGGATTATACGCACTCTTACCCTTCCATCATTGTAGCCTCTACGGTACCGTGCATTGCCCTTTCTCACCTTGAGAGTTGGTGCAAACTTCGCCGGTGCATCCAAACCCATGATACGATACGCTCTATCACACATAAACCTCCTTATATCTTCCTCAAAACAGCCACCATACCTACCTATTATGGCATTTCCATAGCCATTCTGATATATATTGCCATGCAACTTTCCACCGTTCCTTTTATTATGACATGCTCCATCATTGTCATATTGCTTTTGCATGATCATGTAGTTGACATTGTATTTGTGGCAAAGCCACCTTCATAATTCTTTCATACATGTCGCTCTTGATTCATTGCATATCTTGGTACACCGCCAGAGGCATTCACATAGAGTCATATTTTGTTCTAAGTATTGAGTTGTAATTCTTGAGTTGTAAATCAATATAAGTGTGATGATCTTCATTATTAGAGCATTGTCCCAAGTGAGGAAAGAATGATGGAGACTATGATTCCCCCACAAGTCGGGATGAGACTTCGGACTTTATATGAAAAATAAAAGAGGCCAAAGAAGCCCAAATAAAAAAAAGGCCAAAGAAGCCACCAAAATAAAAAATAAAACAATGAGAGAAAATGAGAGAAGGGACAATGTTACTATCCTTTTTCCACACTTGTGCTTCAACGTAGCACCATGATCTTCATGATAGAGAGTCTCCTATGTTGTCACTTTCATATACTAGTGGAAATTTTTCATTATAGAACTTGGCTTGTATATTCCAATGATGGGCTTCCTCAAAATGCCATAGGTCTTCGTGAGCAAGCAAGTCGGATGCAACCCACTTAGTTTCTTTTGTTGAGCTTTCATACATTTATAGCTCTAGTGCATCCGTTGCATGGCAATCCCTACTCCTCATGTTGACATCAATTGATGGGCATCTCCATAGCCCGTTGATTAGCCTCGTCAATATGAGACTTTCTCCTTTTTTGTCTTCTCCACACAACCTCCATCATCATATTCTATTCCACCCATAGTGCTATATCCATGGCTTACGCTCATGTATTGCGTGAGAGTTGAAAAAAGCTGAAGCGCGTTAAAAAGTATGAACCAATTGCTTGGCTGAAACCGGGTTTGTGCATGATGGGAGTATTTTTGTGTGACAAAAATGAAGCATAGCCTAACTATATGATTTTGTAGGGATAAGCTTTCTTTGGCTATGTTATTTTGATAAGACATGATTACTTGTTAGTATGCTTGAAGTATTACTATTTTTTATGTTAATATGAACTTTTATCTTGAATCATTTGGATCTGAACATTCATGCCACAATAAAGAAAATTACATTGAGAAATATGCTAGGTAGCATTCCACATCAAAAATTCTGTTTTTATCATTTATCTACTCGAGGACGAGCAGGAATTAAACTTGGGGATGCTTGATACATCTCCAACGTATCTACAATTTTTGATTGTTCCATGCTATTATATTACCCGTTTTGGATGTTTATGGGCTTTACTATACACTTTTATATCATTTTTGGGACTAACCTATGAACCGGAGGCCCAACCCAAATTGTTGTTTTTTTGCCTATTTCATTGTTTTGCAGAAAAGGTATATCAAACGGAGTCCAAACGGAATGAAACCAGAGAGATCTTTTTGGAACAAACGCAATCCAGGAGACTTTCCAATCTATATCATAAAAATACCAAAAATATTTATCTTATGTTATTATCTCTATCAAATCTCACTTTCACAAGTGGTCATGAAGGGATTGACAACCCCTTTATCGCGTTGGTTGCGAGGTTCTTGTTTGTTTGTGTAGGTATGAGGGACTTGCGCGTAGCCTCCTACTGGATTGATACCTTGGTTCTCAAAAACTAAGGGAAATACTTACGCTACTTTGCTGCATCACCCTTTCCTCTTCAAGGGAAAACCAACGCAGTGCTCAAGACGTAGCATATCACCATCTCTTCGCCGAACTAGTGCACGTATACAATTTACCATTGTATGGGTGTGTTGGGGACACAAGATACTCTTTTTTATTTGGTTGCTGGGTTGTTTGAGAGAGACCATCTTCATCCTATGCCTCCCACTGTCGGTGTTCTGGGAACGGGGGTACCCAGACTTGCCTGCCTGCGGCCTGCGGAGTGGCTCAAGGAGTGGCCCAGTACGGCCCATCTTCATCAACACATGCTCAAGACCCTCGCGAGGGGCCGAGCCTCGCAGGGAGGACGACAGGAGGCTTCCTCAGGCACGGCCTCGTCAGGCTGGCTCGCGAGGAGGCGGAGAGATCAAGGTGGGGTACCTCACGAGGTGCCCGTGACGCAAGCCATGACGACCAAGGCCAGGCGGGCGCCGGCCTGCGCAGAGTCCTTGTTTCCCCTTTGGTGCAAAGGGGGCAAGCGCAGGCAAGGGTATCAAGCAAAGGCAACCATTTAGGTGCAACAAGACCAAGACTAGTAGGATGGCAGAGCGGAGGTCATCATGGAGCCAAAGCCAACATCATCGTCAGGGTCTTTGGCAGGCGAGGACCAACTTTAGTCAGGATAAGTGTACAAGATGTTCCCTTCAAAATGGCCAATTGTTGGCGCCCTTCCCGCTCAATATTTGGGAAGAGGCCCGGGGCCTTCGCCTATAAATAGGACTAGCCACCCACAGGGTAGGGGGAGATCTGATCGGATCCGCATCCAAGACACAGAGAGAGAGGCAACTGAACTCCCCTAGCAGTTCATCGCCTCAACCAAGAACAGACCCTCGCGAGGTTGTTCTTCCCTTGTACTGTTCCTCATCAGCCCTAGAGGCAATCCACACACCACAAACTGGAGTAGGGTATTACACCACAATGGTGGCCTGAACCAGTATAAATCTTGTGTCCCTTGTGTTGTTCTTCGTGTAGTCTAGATCCTTGCGAGGCGGTGAGAAATGGGTAGGATGGGGGTGTGATCTCCGTGTACACCCCAGTGTTCGAACCTCAAGGGTCTGCCGGAACCCGAAATCCGACATTTGGCGCGCCAGGTAGGGGTGTGCTGGAATCTGCCTTCCGTCGCCTCGTGTTTTCACCGCCCCTCCCATCCATGTCAGCCGAACGTCGCGCCCGCGCCAAGGGCCGGGCCGCTCTTGCTACTCGCGTCGCCCAGACGGCCGCGCCCCCGTCATTCCCCGTCGCCTGCCGTCAACGCCGCCACTGGCCTGGCGGGGAACAAGCAGCAGGCGTCGTCCCTGCATCCATCAGTGCGGCGAGAAGGCCGCACTGGCACCCCGTCGCTGACTCTGGCCAGCTCCTCGTCCCACACCCATCGCGCTCCTGCGGACATGCACGCCACGCTGCTCCTGGCGCGGGAGCTCCTGCACTACCATCCCGTCGACGACCTCCACGACGAGTGGCTTGCCCGCATCACCGAGCTCGTCAGCGCCGCTGGGTGCTCCCCTGCACCGTCCCTCTCGTTGCACCGCGCCCCGCCCTGCGCAAGCGACGAAGCTTCGGGTGCGCCTCAGCCGCCTCCCCCTCAAGAAGGCGCCTTGGCTCCAAGGCACATGGCCCCTGGGCGGAACCCACTCCGTCCGACGCCAGCACAGCAAGAGAAGGGCTGCCAAGAGATCCCTCGTCCCCAGGAAGCCGCCCGTGTGCTCCCCGCACCGGCTCGGCACGAGCGCGCACCTGCTCCAGCGCACCAAGACCCTGCGCTGCACCTGGCTGCAGGGCACAGTGACCCACAAGATCAAGCTCTCCGTCACCAAATGGTTCCCGCGGCCACTGCAGGCTGCCGTGCCTTCTCCGCCGAGCTGCGCAGCGTGGCTTGGCCGGGCAAGTTCAAGCCGGACCTGCCCCCGCGCTACGATGGCACGGCTGACCTTGCTGAGTTCCTCCAGCTCTATGAGCTAGGCATCGAAGCCGCCAACGGGGACGAGAAGGTCATGGCGAACTGGTTCCCCATGGCGCTCAAGGACGGCGCCCGCACCTGGCTCCTGAACCTGGCTCCAGGCACGATATCCTCCTGGGACGAGATGCGCACCCGATTCATCGCCAACTTCCAATGCACTCACGACCGGCCCCCGGCCATGAGCGACTTGTGCCGCATCAAGTAGCAGCCGGGAGAGACCCTGTAGAAGTTCATCCAGCGCTTCAACAGCGCTCGCCTTAAGATCCCCAAGGTGTCTGAGGAGGCCATCATCTCAGCCTTCTCCGATGGCGTGCGTGACGTCAAGATGAAGGAGGAGCTCGCAATCCATGAAGACTTGTGCACCTCCCTGGAGCTGTTCAATCTGGCGACCAAGTGTGCTAGGGCTGAGGAAGGGCGTCTGTCCCTCCTCGAGCTGCCAGCTGCTGACCCAGAAGAGAAGAAGCCCAAGACCAAGGACGTGAAGCGCAAGGGGGCTGCCATGCTTGCAGCAGAGCTAGACACCAAGCGAGGCAGGGATCAGCCCGAGTCATCCAAGGGCAGCCGGTACTGCGTGTACCACAACCTCCACACCCACAACACCAACGAATGCCAAGAGCTCAGAGCCGTGCGAGACGTGCGTGCCGGCCGACGCCCCGAGCGCAGTGACAGGGGCTATGGCCGAGGAGGAGGAAGAGGTGGAGGACGATGGGAAGACCGTGGCCCTCGCCAAGGGTGGCGTGACCGACCTCACGAGGACCGCTGGCAGGACCAGCCTCGTGAGGGAGGTTGGAGGGACCCACCTCGCAAGGGAGGTTGGAGGGATCAGCCTCGTGAGGATCGCCCACAAGGCAATGCGGGCCTCCCTCCTCTGCCACCATAGCCAAGGAGGAACAAAGACCATCACCAGGACGAGGGGGCTGGAGGCTTCCAGGAGCCGCACGCAATCGCTTGCATCTTGGGCGGCGCACAAGCCCCGGCCTCTCAGCGCATCTTCAAGCAGTTTGACCGCAAAGTGAATGCAGTCCTCCCCAAGCTTGAGGCCACACGCCCTCTCTGGTGGTCAGCATGCGCTATCACGTTCAGCTCAGCGGATCAGCTCAAGTGCGCGGTGACAGCAGGGGTCCTCCCGATGCTTTGTTCCCCAATCATCAGCAATGTGCAAGTCACCAGGACCCTCGTCGATGGCGGAGCGGGGCTCAATGTCCTATCCGTCGAGACGTTCAACAATCTCCAAGTGCCATACAATCAGCTGCAGCCAACCAAGCCTTTCTTAGGAGTCACTGATGGTTCCACGGTTCCGATAGGGCAGGTCCGCCTTCATGTTACCTTCGGGAAGCGCAACAACTACGCACCGAGACCATTGACTTCGACATCGCTCACATCCGCCTGCCGTACAATGCCATCCTTGGGTACCCAGCCCTGGACAAGTTCATAGTTGTGACCCATCACGGCTACAACGTCCTCAAGATGCCAGGGAGCGGTGGAGTCATCACGGTGCCTTGTGAAGAGAGAGACGCTGTGTGTTCCTTGGAACGTGCCTTCCAAGCCGCATCAATTGAAGACCCGGATCACAAGAACGGGAGGCCTCCCGAGGCTGCTCCTAAGAAGAAGAAGACATTGTCTGGCCCGACCCCTCGGGAGGCAGGCCCCTCAGGGTTCGTGCCCATTCAGGGGCACCTCCTTCTGTTGCATAGGAAGGCGTGCTCGGCGCCCTCCTCGAGCAGGGCTCGAGGGCTCTCTTCTGGAGGGTCGTCGACTTTGCTAAGATTATGAGGGAGGCGCTCGGGCACCACTTGGAGGCGTGCTTCAACTCACGTTTCCCTCAGGAGGAAGCAAGGCAAGGAGGGCCAAACCCTCAGGAATTCATCAGCGAGATCATTCAGGAGCTGCAGGAGTAAAGAGTCATGAGTGGCAGCCTCTCAGGAGCGCCTCTGGCCCTCACGCGTGGGGCGCTGCAAAGGCCCACCCCACAGCTATGTTCGCATGCCTTACGGCTTGCCGAACGCGGCTGCTGTGCGTCAGCGCCTCATGAGGAGCATCTTGGAGGCTCAGGCGGTCAGGCATTCCGCAGTCCTGGCGGAAATGGAGATGGTCCGCGAGGAGCCGTCAGCGCCTCCGGAGCCTCCCGTGGCCCCTAGGCCCGGGGGCTCGTGAAAATCGTCTCCCGCAGCGCACGCCGTCCGCTACCTCAGCATCCCTCCATCTTCAGCATCATCAGATGACATCCTTCAAGTTTCATTTTCAGCTGGGAGCGCCCCCCAGGGCTGCATCATTCCCAGGCCGCGTGGGTCCATCCCTGCGGCATGTATCCCCTTTAGTTCATGTTTTCAGCTTACTTTATCGGGGGCGCCCCTCGGGCTGCATTATCCCCAAGCTACCTGGGCCAGACCCGGTGGCATGTATCCCTCTCGCATTTATTCAGGTTGTGCATTTGACCCATCATGATCGTTGTTTGATCCTTGCCTATGGCACCCTTCTTTCTTCATGTCGGCTGCTTGCACGTTAAAGGGGGGGGGGGGGTACCTGAGCATCGCGACTCATGGGCTCTTACTGGATCTCCAGCCCTCACCCTCTGGCCTTGTCCACGGCATCGCGACCTAGCATACTAGCGAAGGCTGAGCCCCGCTCGAGGGCCAGGACCCGAGGACGTAGAGCACCGACATCTAACCAAACCTGCAGGAACACATCACAAGTAAAGGCCCAAAGCCAGGCGCAACCCGCCTTGAGGTAGGGCCCCGTGAGTCCCGTGCTGGCTCACGGGTGCCCAGATACACCTCGCCAGGCCCTACCGTGCCAGCCACGTGTCAGGGCGGGGCTGTACACGCCCCGGGGGCTCCTCCCGGAGGGGAGCCCCCTCCCACGCACCAGTTGAAGCACCATGCTCCCCGCCGGCTGACGACACTTCCGAGGAGCAGCTATGCCCATACACATACGGAAGCGCTATGCTCCGCGCTGGTGATAAACAACTGAGGGTGGCCCCTGGCTGCATCAACCTCAGGGAGCCCAGAGCTCAATGTCCGGCCTCATTGAGGGAGTCCTGGACTAGGGGGTGTCCGGACAGCCGGACTATCATCGTCCGCCGGACTCCAAGACTACGAAGATACAAGACTGAAGACTCCGTCCCGTGTCCGGATGGGACTTTCCTTGGCGTGGAAGGCAAGCTTGGCGATACGGATATGTAGATCTCCTACCATTGTAACCGACTCTGTGTAACCCTAGCCCTCTCCGGTGTCTATATAAATCGGAGGGCCTTAGTCCGTAGGACAACATCCATTACAACAATCATACCATAGGCTAGCTTCTAGGGTTTAGCCTCCTTGATCTCGTGGTAGATCCACTCTTGTAATACACATCATCAATATTAATCAAGCAGGACGTAGGGTTTTACCTCCATCAAGAGGGCCCAAACTTGGGTAAAACATCGTGTCCCTTGTCTCCTGTTACCATCTGCCTAGACGCACAGTTCGGGACCCCCTACCCGAGATCCGCCGGTTTTGACACCGACATTGGTGCTTCCATTGATAGTTCCTCTGTGCCGTCGCCGATAGGAAGGATGCCTCCACCCGTCTTCAAGGACGGTATTTTCGCCAAAGGGGCCTTGGCCGCCGGCCAAACTATCCGGCTTGGTGGTTTTCTTATGACCGCCTGTCCGGCCACCGCTTCGACAAAGACTTCTCAAGTCGTCAAAAGCAATCTTCGCGTCAGCTCGGAATTTTCCGAGCAGCTGGATCCAATAGAGCACTCGTCTATCAACGAGCCCTTGGATCGCATCGCCGCCCTGGGAGTCACTACGGACTACAATCAGATTGGGCTTAAAACCGATCTGAGAGAGATTAACTCTCCCCAGGTCACCCACCACATCGCAGTGGTAGAGGAACAATGCGGCGACTCTTCTCCTTTATTGAAAACTAGTCATGTCCGGGCTCCCGAACCCTCCATGCCGGATACCCGCGGAGGGATGGAGTTCGGTCAAGCACTGAACTTCAAGTCAGGCATCGGACCGGACTCATTGGACAACGTCCAGCAATCCAAGCTTCCAAATTTGGAAACTTCACGGCCTTCAAGCCTTGAGATGGGTAGGGTTCCGGACTTTATTCCACCCAGCCGCCCAGACATATGCGATCTATCTCTAATACGGCAAGAGCCCGCAGAAACAGTACATCACTACTGGGCTAGATTCCTCCTGGTTATGGACAGGATAAAGGACTGCCGAGAGGAAAACACAATCTCAATTTTTTGCAATAATTGCACGGACAAGGGAATCTTGAACGCCATCAGCCATCGTGAAATTACACGCTTCGCCGACCTGGCATCCATAGTACGAAATTACTGTGCGATGGAGAGTTTCCGGAAAACCGAAAATCAGTTTTGGGACAATCCGGCCCCGAATACAACCCTAGTCTGCAACAAAAGGGTGCATTACACTCAGGCCCCATATACAAAAACCAAAAAGCAAAAACCCCATAGAGGGCATGGAATCGTACTAGAGGGATGGCTTAGCGGACCCTGTAAAATTCACAGTACAGAGGGCACCGTCCCAACACATAGCCTCCGAGCATGTTGGATATTACGGTAGGTGGCCAAAAGTGGCGAGGAGCTTCTAGCCCCGGAAAACCACTCCAACAATACCGGTACGATATCAACAGTCTTCGAGACTTTCGCATCAAATAATATGCGGAAACGAACAATCTGCGGTCTCGCCGAAGTCTACCAAGTAGCAACAACAAATCCATGGAGCGACACAGCCATCACCTTCAACGCCAGCGACGAACCTAAATTCCGAACAGCCCGAGCACCAGCCGCACTGGTACTTAGTCCAATAGTGGACGGCTTTCGACTTACAAAGGTCCTCATGGATGGCGGCAGCGGACTAAACCTCATCTACGAGGAAACTCTTCAAAAAATGGAAATAGACTGGAGCGCATTGAGCGAAGCAGCACAACCTTCAGAGGAATAATCCTTAGCCGGGAAGCGCGCTGCACCGGAAAAATCACACTCGATGTGGTGTTCGGCTCGCCGGACAATTACAGATCTGAAGAAGTCACGTTCCAAGTGGCCCCGTTCAGTAGCGGATATCACGCTATATTAGGATGAGAGGCATTCACAATTTTTCAAGCCGTACCCCATTACGGGTACATGAAGCTCAAAATGCCTGGGCCCGGCAGAATAATCACTCTCGTTAGTGATCCGGACATAGCACTCCGCGCCGAAAACAAGACAGCCGCATTAGCCCTGGAGGCACTATCCAAAGCCCTAGCGGTAGAAGAACTCACCGCGCTGCGCTCTACGGTGAATAGGGACGATGTGATACTCGATAAGAGATCCAAGTCCACCTCCTTTAAACCAGCAGATGAAATAGTAAAATTCCAGGTCCAGCCAACGGACCCGACAAAGACGGCTTCCATCGGGGCACAGTTGAACCCTGACGTAGACGCCGCACTGCGAGAATTCCTTCGGGAAAATTGGGACATTTTCGCCTGGCACCCTTCGGATATGCCCGGAATCCCACGCAGATTGGCAGAACACAGCCTAAACATCCTAAAAGGATTCAAGCCAGTCAAACAGGCTCTTCGACGATTTTCCGAACCTAAAAGACAGGCAATGGGAGAAGAGCTAGCCAAACTATTGGAAGCCGGATTCATCAGAGACATCAAACACCCGGATTGGCTAGCAAACCTTGTAATGGTACCAAAGAAGGACAAATCCTGGCGCCTATGTGTCGATTTTAAAGACCTCAACAAGGCACTGCCCCTCTATCGCCTCCTTAGGTGCACCGAACACTTCGAGTGGACGGATGCTGCCACTGCCAGACTCGAAGAAATAAAGGCCATATTGGCAACAAATCCGGTCCTGGCCGCGCCCAACCTGGGCGAACCAATGCTGTTATACATCGCGACAACACATAAAGTTGTAAGCGCGGTACTCGTCGTCGAACGAGAGACAGAAGGGCATAAATTCCCTCTTCAAAAACCAGTGTACTACGTATCCACAGTGTTAACCCCCTGCAAGTCCCGTTACCCGCACTATCAAAAGATAGCGTACGTGGTGTTCATGGCATCCCGGAAGCTCCAACACTACTTTCAAGAGTGTTCGATAATAGTGGCCTCCGAAGTACCACTCAACGACATTATAAACAACCGCGACGCGACGGGCAGGGTTGCAAAATGGGCCATTGAGCTCTTACCATTCGATATAACATAAAAACCTCGGCGAGCTATAAAGTCACAAGTTTTGGCTGACTTTGTCGTTGAATGGACCGAAGCCGAACTCCCTAAAGAGTACGGCGCATACTCCAATTGGATTATGCACTTCGACGGCTCTAAAATGTTGGCCGGATTGGGGGCTGGCGTCGTATTGACGTCCCCAACCGGGGACATAGTCCAATACGTACTTCATATAATGTACACGGACTCCAACAACGCAGCCGAATACGAGGCCCTTTTACATGGCCTCCGGATGGCAATCTCCATGGGCATTCAATGCCTAGAGGTGCGCGGGGATTCAAACCTTGCAATATCCCAAATAAATGGAGACTTTGACGCCAAGGATCCGAAAATGGCAGCATATCGCAACGCTGTCCTAAAAATGTCAGCTCGGTTTGAAGGACTTGAATTCCATCAGGTAGCCCGGGATAATAACCAAGCAGCCGGCATACTGGCACGCATCGGCGCAAAACGTGACGCTGTCCCTCCAAACATCTTCCTGGAACGGCTCTTCAAGCCATCCGTACTATGGGAAGAGGAGTCCAGAAATAATAAACCGGAAAAAGCCGCACCAACCGGCAATTCAGCCGATGACATAACACCTTCAGCCCACGACATAATGGCAGTAATCGCCCCGTGGACAGAACCATTCCTAGCCTACTTGCTTAGGCAGGAACTTCCCGAAGACCAAAATGAGGCCCGCTGCATAGTCCGGCGATCTAAAGCCTACAAGGTCCATGAGGGAGAACTTTATAAGAAAAGCACAACCGGAGTCCTTCAAAGGTGTATCTCCGAAGAGGAAGGGCGAAACCTTCTGGCTGAAATTCATGCCGGACTAGGCGGACACCACGCAGTAGCCCGGGCCCTTGTAGGAAAGGCATTCCGTACAGGATTTTATTGGCCGACGGCCCGGGCAGATGCTTAGGACTTAGTCCAAAGATGCGTCGGTTGTCAGCTCTTTGCTAATCAGAGCCATATGCCACCCACCGCCCTCAAAACTATACCCATTACCTGGCCGTTCGCGGTCTGGGGGCTTGACATGGTTGGACCCCTTAAAGGGGGAACCCACAAGCAAAGGTACCTATTGGTCATGGTGGACAAATTCACCAAATGGATAGAGGCCAAGCCAGTCAAAACGGCAGAGTCCGGACCAGTGATAGACTTTATATCCGGGGTAGTACACCGTTATGGTGTCCCCCACAGCATCATCACCGATAACGGCACGAACTTCACGGCCGACAAGGTTAAGTCATGGTGCAAAAACATGGGCATTAAGCTCGATTACGCTTCAGTCTATCACCCTCAAACCAACAGTCAAGTGGAACGAGCAAACGGTCTAATAATGAGCGGCATCAAACCCAGACTAGTGTGGTCAATTACGAAATCTGACACGCACTGGGTAGAGGAGCTCGACTCCGTACTCTGGGGGCTGCGGACAACGCCCAACCGTACTACCAGATTCACACCATTTTTTATGGTATACGGCGCAGAGGCAGTTCTGCCCTGCTACATCATTCATGACTCACCTCGAGTGCGCATGTACGAAGAAAGAGAAGCCGAGCTGGATTGGTAGGACAGCTTGGACGCATTGGAGGAAGAACGCGACGTCGCCAAGGCTCGTTCCGCATTCTATCAGCAGCAGGCTCGAAGATATCAAAGCAGAGAAGTACGGGCCAAGACTTACAACGTTGGCGAACTAGTTCTACGCCTGCCGGACAAGAAAAAGGACAAGCTCAAGCCCAAATGGGAGGGCCCCTTCATCATCGATCAAGTCCTGACCGGCGGAGCGTACCGTCTACAAAATGCGTCGGACAACCGACTCGAGCCGAACCCATGGAACGCAGCCCGCCTCCGAAGATTCTATGCCTAGCGCTGGACTAAGAGTTTGTCCCCTTCCCCCATCCAAATTTTTACACTTCAGCTGTCTTTTTCTCTCTCTCTTCTTTTAACCCTTTTCCTAAAAAGCCCTTAAGGGCCTACTCGCGCATTGTTCGCACATACTTGATGTGCCATCCGCACTCATTATACCTGGGGGCTTCCTTACCAGAAGCTCAATTATAAGGGCTTCATGCCCAGCACATGTGTCAAGCTTCCACATGTACCTTTTATTCACCATTATATGCATCGATATGACTTAAGTTTTGGCCAAGCTGGGTTGCCTGGCTCCTGTGCTTACCCCTACGTTCCCGATTGTTCGGCTAGGAGGTAAAGGGAGCACCTCTGCGATTGTTACTGCCGGGTCAGCCGGATGTGTACCTCAGACTGGGTGAAGCCAAAAGCTAGTGTTCTTAAGGGAATATTCGGTCGGTGACTTGAAAGATGATTTTTTACCTACTTATTTATCTGCCCCCAGATGCTTTTCTGCTCTTTTCGCAATCCGGACATGCACTTTAGGGCATGCCTCCCAGGGAAAGGAACCCTTAACGGAACTATTCTCCCTGGAAGATGTTTCTTACTAATCATGTAATATAACATAACTAGTTGGGCACTTGTCTGATAAAGCACTAATGACCCCTACACCTGGTCTCCATGCATGCCACGGTTGTTTTTTAACTGAGAAGGTATTCGGACACACTCCGGACTCTAGGGCCCGAGGTTGAAGCGAAAAGGTTAGCAAAGACAAATGATCTACAATCCGGCTAGAAGGCATTTTACATGTCATTTTAAAATACACTGTCACATTGACTGACTATATTCCTCCTCAATCCCGTCTAACAGGCTGTCCAATTTACAGTCCCGTTGGGAAAATTTAGCGGCCAACTCTACCTGGCCGTATACTAAACTCACAGGGATCTCCTTCCCGTCGGGCCCCATAGGTCCGACCTCGGCCATATGGTTGGGATCCGCCTTCTTGTACCGCGTCTTCACCATGGCCCAGGCCTCCCTGGCACCTTGGCGGCAGGCAGAAATCTTCCATAAATGGAAGCGCTGCCGCATTCCTTGAAGCTTCTCCGTAAGCTCCCCAAGGCCTTCGGGCAGGGAAAGGGCCGGCCATAAAGCTTGAACGGCGCCGCTCATCGCCTGCCGAACTCGTTCGAGCAGCTGCAACAGTTCGGGAAGTTGATCACCCGTCGATACGGGCATCTCCTCTGCAGGGCGACCTTTGAGTATACCTACAGACATATTTTGTCAATTGACTTCCTCGCCGAACTCTTCTTTTCAAAGGAGTTCGCTTAAGCACTTACTATAGATGCCGCGACGAAGCCGCTGATTCTCCTTAACGGAGCCGGACAGCTCGGCCCGAATGCCTTTCAGCTCTTCTCCAAGCTGGGTGTGGGCATCTTGGAGCTTGTTCCTTTCTTGCTGCACTCTATTCAGGACCCTCTCGCCGGCCTTCAGCTGGCGCAGTAGTTCCTGCCTGTCCGGATCTTGTCCGGCAGCACCTGCAATGTCATTATTAGACTTGCGCGCGCGCCGCACAGCGCTTATATTTTTTTAAAAAATTTGTTACCAGGAGAGGTCTCTGTGTTTCCTCTTGCGGCAGCAAGTGCGGCCTCAAGTTGGGCCTTGCACTCTTGCAGCTCCTGAGATAGTTGGGTATTCTTCTCGGTAAGATCCTGTGTTTCAAATGATCCTTAAATCAGTTAACTTAACTACTTTAAGTCTCGGGGGCTACTGGCATATATAACTGTTAAATTCTCTTACCCGTATGTCTTTTAAATACTGCTCCGTGGCTCTGGTAAAACCATCTTGAGCAGCACGGAGGTGCGCGTCCCCCGCATTAAAGGCATTCAACGCCTCAGGGGAGAAGCACGCGTCACGAAATACTATCCGGCGGCGCCTATGGTTCATGGCGCTCTCCACCTCAGACTTGGTGGCGGACAGTCTGTCGGCATCCTCCGTTGGAGGAGGGTCCGGCTCGCGCCTTGCGCTCGCCTCCCCCTCCAGACCAGGTGCTGGAGCCTGGCTGGTAGAGGTTGGATTGGCAACCTCCACGCCCGTAGTCCGGCGGGCGCTTTTTCACCTACAAAAATCCATGAGCACTCAAACGCTTCCTAGGAACGTTGCTCCAAATAATGAACTGTGAGCTATACCTTTGCGGCGACGTTTCAGTCCGCACCGCGCTCCTCTTCCGCCTACTGGTCCGGACTGGCCTTTGTTGGTCAGCCGCCGCGGGCTCGGCTTCCCACCCTGAAGGCGCTTCCTGCAAAACACCATCGTATGCGAAGGTCAGAAATGAGCGAGGAAGGAATAATGGTGTCGGGACTTCGGTCACAATCACCTGGGAAGCCGGATATAGTCCGGGGTAGTCGGCCGTAATGGCGACTAAAGCATTATCCATGCTGAGCTAGTGGAACACCCCGTCGATTAGCTCCACCTTTATGTCCGGATCCTCTTCGGAGGCCGGATCCTGGGATCTCTCTGGATCCTCGGGTTGCGGAGCTGGACTTAGCATGCCGTCCACGACCCGACGCAGCTCCTGCGTCGAAAACACGATATAAGAAACTTAAACTTCGAAAGCACGGGTCAGACGCGCAGAGTGTTCGCTTACCCAAGGCCGGGGATTATTCATGGAAAACCCATTCAATGGGTTCGTCCGGAGGAAATCCTCCTTCTCCCCCTTGTACAGGCCGGACAGGATCTTCACCAGGTCTTCGGCCGAACCTGGCCCTTGGCGGCCATGACAGGTGGCATCGTCCTCCCCGTTGAAATCCCACGTAGGGTGGCCCCTGTATTGTAGTGGTTGCACCCCCCGCATAATGCATGTTGCCATGACTCCAATCATGGTCAACCCGGAATGGGCCAGTAACCTTATCCGGACCATCAAATAATGGACGCTCTTGTCTTCCTCCAGTTGGGGGCTCCGCGGGCGCCAACTAAGGCGTTTCTGCAGAGGAGCATTACTGAACTCCGGGAGGCCGATCCGAACAGGGTCCGGCAGCGGAGCGTCTTCTATGTAAAACCATTCCTAAGGCCAGTCTTCGGATGCCTTCTTAGGGGTTCCGGATGGATATCCGGTCCCGGCAATGCGCCAAATTTCGGCGCCGCCCACTTGATATATGGACCCCTTGTGAGAGCGGGGTACAAGGCAGAACAACCTCTTCCACAGCGCAAAATGGGGCTCCACGCCCAGGAATAGCTCGCAAAGAGCTACGTAACCCGCAATATGCAGGACAGAGGCGGGCGTGAGGTGATGAAGTTGGAGTCCGTAGAACTCCAGGAGCCCGCGGAGGAACGAATGTACAGGAAATCCGAGCCCCCTTATCAGATAGGGGATGAAGCATACCCCCTCCCCTTTGTTGGGACTTGGGGTAGCCTCCGCTTGCTTCCCACCTTTGTAGGTGGCCAGCCCGGCTCGAGCCGGAACCATGAAGGCCGGAGGGAGATATCCCTCCGCTTGGAGCTTCACCAGCTCGTTGTGTGGAACAAAGCATCTCCTCCAATCTCCTGGCAGAGGGCTGGGAGCGCTAGAAGAGGAGCCGCGTCGACGGTCCATGGTGGAATGGATTCTGGGTCAAAGGCGCTCCGATGAGTATTCACGGAAGGCAGATGGTGTGATTTGGATCTAGATTCTTGCCTCTCTTATAGGCAGATTATTTGCACAGCTAGGGGGTAAAATGTAAAAGATATCCTAGCTTTTCGCATTCGTGCGACGCTTGGAAAAAGGCCATTATTGGGCGTGGAAGCCAAGAAGCGCAACATTGATAAGGAAGCCGGACACTGTTCAGCAGGTACATGGAACTTAAAAGGAGAACCCGCCTTGCAACGCCGAAGACTATATACGCGCTGGACTTATCGTCATTGAAGCCTGGTTTGGGGGCTACTGAGGGAGTCCTGGACTAGGGGGTGTCCGGACAGCCGGACTATCATCGTCCGCCAGACTCCAAGACTACGAAGATACAAGATTGAAGACTCCGTCCCGTGTCCGGATGGGACTTTCCTTGGCGTGGAAGGCAAGCTTGGCGATACGGATATGTAGATCTCCTACCATTGTAACCGACTCTGTGTAACCCTAGGCCTCTCCGGTGTCTATATAAATCGGAGGGCCTTAGTTCGTAGGACAACATCCATTACAACAATCATACCATAGGCTAGCTTCTAGGGTTTAGCCTCCTTGATCTCGTGGTAGATCCACTCTTGTAATACACATCATCAATATTAATCAAGCAGGACGTAGGGTTTTACCTCCATCAAGAGGGCCCGAACCTGGGTAAAACATCGTGTCCCTTGTCTCCTGTTACCATCCGCCTAGACGCACAGTTCGGGACCCCCTACCCGAGATCCGCTAGTTTTGACACCGACACTCATCGTAACGCCTCCCCTCGGAGTGCCGCGCGAGGGGGCTGGGCACGGGGCTGCGCCCGGGTCACGCCCAGGCAGACGCCACCCTGCCAGGCCCCTCGGGCCTGGTTCATCGCACGCCTCTCCCCGAGTGGAGCCAAGGTACGAAGGCCATTGAACGTCAAGGGGGACTCCTGAGCATCGCGACTCAGGAGCCTAACTGGTCACGTAGCCCCTAACCCCTTAGTTCCGAAAGGCTAACGGCGGTTGAGGTATGCGCGGGGCCGGGCTGTGCCGACGTAGAACGGTAAATTCACCCATGCATCTCACCTTCCTACTTGTTGTTCGTGTGTCAAGGGGGACTCCTGAGCATCGCGACTCAGGAGCCTAACTTTCCACGTAGCCCCTCACTCCTTGGTCCCGTCCTGGTTTCCGGTCGGGGCTAACGGCGGCTAAGGTATGCGCGGGGCCGGGCTCTGCCGACGTAGAACACAAGCAAGTAGGAAGGAAAAACGTAAATCTCAAGAAATTCAAAAGCAAATGTTACAGTCCATAGAGTACTTCGACAACACCAAACACAAGTTTAAATGCCTCCACGAGGCAGAATGCATGTTGCAGGAATTAAAAGCAGGACGAGAGCCACGAAGAGGTCACTTTTTGGCGGCGCCATCGCTGGTGACGGTGCTACGCTGGGCAGCTTCGCCTCGTGGAGCCTCAAGACCGGCAGCACCTCGCTTCGGCTTGGTGCTGAAGGCCTGAAACTTTGCCAGCAGAGCCTCCGCGCGACCCTTCACGGCCTCGGCAGCGACGGTGGCAAGCTCGCCGCTCACAGGATCCAGCAGGCTGTCGAGGTCAACACTGGGGTCGCGGAGGTAGACGTGGGTGAAGACGCGCGTTAGCACCGCAGAAGAAAGGACGCGCACCTCAGCCTCAGCAGTGGGGCCAAGGCCGAGGGCGACATCTTCGAGGGCGCGGACCAGGAAGGGAAGCAGCTTGGCGGGCCCCTCCTCGGCGCCAGCCAGCGGGCTTTCCAGGCCGCTGTCATAGAGCGACTTCAGCAGGGTGCGAGCCTTCACCTCCAGCTTCGCGAAGGCCACGCGGTCCTCGGCCAGGACCCGCGCCTTGCCGTCCAGCTTGATGTTCTTCGCCTCCAACGCCTGCTCCAGCGCACCCAAGCGGCCTTGGCGTTCGTCAAGCTCGGAATCCTGGTCCTTGGCTGCAGCCTCGCGAGCCTTCATGCCTTCCTCCTTCTCCTGGCGGACACGGGCCTCCTTGACAAGCTGGTCGCGCAGGCCTTGCAGTTCGCTCTCCAGCACCTTGTAGCGACCCTGGACATCCGCAACCTCACCCAAGGTGGCGTCGTGAGTGGCCTTCGCCTCAAGGACGGCCTGCTTCTCCTCGTCGCAGGCTGTTGCGGCCTGAGCCAGCGCCGCTCGGACTAAAGCATCAGAGTGGACCCAGCCAGAGACCAACTCCAGGCGCCCGGCAACCAAGCGAGGGTCGGCGCCCAGAAGATCTTTCCGCAGTCGGTCTAGCTCAGTAGCAGCATGATCCAGAACAGTAGGAGGAGCCGGAGAGACAGCGGTTGGCGGAGTAGGAGGAGAAGATGGCAGCATAATCACAGCACCATGAGTCAGGACCTTCTGCGCCCCGACGACTGCGGCAGTGGCGTCAGGCAAAGACACCGCGGGAGTCGCTTGGGCCATGGGGGCTGAGCTCGCTCCAGCTGGCCCCGCCAGGCCTTGCGAGGATGACTGAGCAGGAGAGGCCCGCGTCTTGTCGCCCCCTTCTCCCGCGGATGGGGGTGCTGCCCCGGACGAAGCCTCAGGAGCCCCCTTCAGCTTCTTCGCCGCAGGCACCGGCCTAGCCAAGGAATATGGATGTCAAGCCTCAACAACAAAGAAGGAAGCAAAACGAGAATCGAGCACTTACCCGTCATCGCTCGCGGGCTCAAGCAACCTCCGGCCGAACTTGAAGCCCGAAAGCCGGATGCTGGGGTCAACTTCAAGAGGCTCGGGAGCAGGAGGCGTGTCTGCGGATCGCCTCGGAGTCAGAGCGGACCCACGGGTAACCAGCCCCGTCCTGTCCTTCTTCAGGATCAGGGGCGAGCCCTCGCCACCCCGCTCATCTTCGTCCTCGTCGTCATCCAGCATGAGGCGAAGAGTGCGGGACCTACGCCGAGGAAGGGGTGTTCTCGACTCCTCGTCGGTCGCCTCCGAATCGGGCTCCTCGTCCTCCTCCTCCTCTTCTTCCTCCTCTCCGCTGGAGTCGCTGGAGGATACGTTCACCGTCGCCAGGGCTGCCGGGTCCTCAGGAACCTCCGCAGGCACAGGCCCACCCTCATTGAAAGCGGACATGGAGTTCACCACCTGCTCCCAATCATCCCAAAGTCACAAGGGCAAGGGAGCATCCTCCAACCTCGCCACGTTTCCCCCAACCAAGGATTGGAGGACCGCAGCCAGATCCTCGTCAGCCATGACTTCGGGGTTCGAGCGAAGGGCGGCATTGGCCCCCCCAAGCTTCCACATTGGAAGCGAGTGTTCCCGGAGCGGGGCCACCCGATGCTCCAGGAACTCCCTCAGGAGCGACGCCCCGGTCAGTTTCGCCGTCGCCATGTTGTCCAGCCACAGGTCTGCGTCCATCTTCTCCAGCACCGGCCTCGCGCAGGGATAACCGAGCTCCGCGCAGGGACCAAGCGTCAACGGACATGGGCTGCCCCATGGGCAGAATCAGCCGGGAGTGGGTGCGCCCAGCGTCCACCATGACCCACTTGCTCCTGAAGCCCTCAATTCTCTTCCCGGGCTTGGAGATGGCGTTAGAGCTGCCGTGCGCGACAAAGCTCGCGCACGAGGTGATGGGGCCGCGGGAGACCCGGAGGTAGAAGTAATGGCGCAGCAAGGCCACCGAAGGCCTCACCCCGACATGAGCCTCGCAGTAGTAGGCGAAAATCGCTAGGAGAAGAACGGAGTTGGGATGGAGGTGCAGGGCTTGCAGATTGTAATGGTGAAGAACAGAAAGGAAGAACTCAGAAAGGGGGCACCAGACCGGCGGCGATGGCGCTCACGAAGAGCGGGTAGAAGGTGCTTCCTCTGCCCTCAGGAAGGGCGGTGCCGACCTTGAGCGCGGCCGCCCCGTCGTGGCCTTGCGCCGCCATCATCTGGCGCGTCCGAGCAAGATTCTTCTCCGACACAGTCGGAGGATCCAAGGCGGGTGAGTACCATGCTCCGGCCGGGGTCTGGCGAGGCGCCATGCCTTGCTAGGATGCAGGGTTGGAGTAGATCTGGGGATTTCGGAAGCAAGAAGGACAGGAGCAAGAAAGGAGATCTGGGCAGTGAAGGAGAAGGCAAAGAAGGTACGCCTAGATAGGTACCGCTCCCTTATCAGCTTGTGCAGTTGCCGAGGTGTCGTGGGGAAGCCAGGACGCCCACGTCCAATCAACCGCCACGCAGCGCCCAAGGCCGCAGGCTATTGGGGCCCGCGGTGCTTTGCACTTGCCTCTTCGCTTCTCTACTAAGCCAAGTCCAAGCGCGCCTTGGGCCCCGGGGCTACTGTTGGCGTTCTGGGAACGAGGGTACCCAGACTTGCCTGCCTGCGGCCTGCGGCGTGGCTCAAGGAGTGGCCCAGTATGGCCCATCTTCATCAACACATGCTCAAGACCCTCGCGAGGGGCCGAGCCTCGCGGGGCGGACGACAAGAGGCTTCCTCAGGCACGGCCTCGTCATGCTGGCTCGCGAGGAGGCAGAGAGATCAAGGCGGGGTACCTCACGAGGTGCCCATGATGCAAGCCATGACGACCAAGGCCAGGCGGGCGCCAGGCGGGCGCCGGCCTGCGCAGAGTCCTTGTTTCCCCTTTGGTGCAAAGGGGGCAAGCGCAGGCAAGGGTATCAAGCAAAGGCAACCATTTCGGTGCAACAAGACCAAGACCAGCAGGACGGCAGAGCGGAGGTCATCATGGATCCCAAGCCAACGTCATCGTCAGTGTCTTTGGCAGGCGAGGACCAACTTTAGTCAGGATAAGTGTACTAGATGTTCCCCTTCAAAATGGCCAATTGTTGGCGCCCTTCCCGCTCAATATTTGGGAAGAGGCCCGGGGCCTTCGCCTATAAATAGGACTAGCCACCCACAGGGTAGGGGGAGATCTGATCGGATCCGCATCCAAGACACAGAGAGAGAGAGAGGCGACTGAACTCCCCTAGCAGTTCATTGCCTCAACCAAGAACAGACCCTCGCGAGGCTGTTCTTCCCTTGTACTGTTCCTCATCATCCCTAGAGGCAATCCACACACCACAAACTGGAGTAGGGTATTACACCACAATGGTGGCCTGAACCAGTACAAATCTCGTGTCCCTTGTGTTGTTCTTCGTGTAGTCTAGATACTTGCAAGGCGGTGAGACATGGGTAGGCTGAGGGTGTGATCTCCGCATACACCCCAGTGTTCGAACCTCAAGGGTCTACCGGAACACTAAATCCGACAACCATGGATTGATAAGCCTTAGGTCATCCACTTGAGGGAAATTTGCTACTGTCCTACAAACCTTTGCACTTGGAGGCCCAACAACGTCTACAAGAATAAGGTTGCGTAGTAGACATCAAGCTCTTTTCTGGCGCCGTTGCCAGGGAGGCTAGTTCTTGAAGGTATATCTTTAGATCTTGCAATTAAATCTTTTAGTTTCTTGCTTTATCACTAGTTTAGTTTATAAAAGAAAACTACAAAAAAATGGAATTGAGGGTGCCTCATATGCTTCATATTTTTAATGTCTTTCGTGAAAATAAGGATTCCGATAATTGTGCCGAAGTGTTAGAAGAAGAATGCAATAGAATGTTTGGCATAAAATATGTGAATGATGAGCATGATTGCAATGTTGTTAGTATGAACTCTTTGAATATCCATAGTACTAATGATGATTGCACTAGTCATGATAAAAATGTCTCTTATAAGCATGTCAACTTTTGTGGAGTGCATAGAGTTTGCAAGTACACACCAAATAGGGAAATAGATTTTGCAAGAGGCATAAGTATTTAGAAACTAAATGGTTGCAAGAGAGGCTAGATGTTTGTTCTGAAAATTTAAATTTTCTTAGCCATACTTGTGAACTTTGCAATGAACATGGTCATTTAAATCTCCAACACAAATTGTTTCATGATCGAATCGTGTCCAAAAGTTGTGCTGACTTGATTTCCTTTGCACATCATAGTGAACTTAGTTTGCTTTTGGGTTATGAAGAAATGAAACGTATAACTAAGGATATTCCAGAATTTGTCCTTGATAAAGTTCTTGATTTTGATCTAGAGGAATTTCATATGTATTGTGCGGTGAATTGCATTGAAAATCCTTATATTGCCAATTACATAAAGATAAGGAAACAAATAGAAGATGAAGAGAATACTAATGAAAGGGAAGAGGTTTCCCAATATCCTCCTATTATTTCTTATGATGAATCAGGTAACGAGGAGGAGCCTTCTATTCAACCAATCTCATTAATAAGGAGCTCCAAAAGAGGATTAAACCACACATAATGTGGAGAATAAAAAGAAAAGACAGAGAAGCAAAGGTAAAAAGATATCCCTCCCAAATGATGTTGCTCCTATTACTCACTATGATGATGATAATTTCTATACTATTGGTGCTATCCATACTATTAATGATGAGAGTGATTATGCTTATGATATGCAAAGGCCCAAGATTGGGGATGCTATGTTTGATGAGAATGACATGTTTGAGAATTTATTTGCTGCAATTAATGTTTGTCCCAAGCTTGGGGATGCTATGTTTAATGAAGATGATATTTTTAGTCTCCCAAGTTTTGATATGCAAATTCATTATGATGATAGCATGCCTCCTATTTATGATGATTATATTGATGAAAGTGGGTTTGGAAGAGTGTCAACTTTAGGAAGTAATAATCCCACTATTGTGGAGGGTGTTGAATCTTATTGTGATAATTATGAAAGTGGATTTGGAGAGGTCATGACTTTATTTAGTAATGATTCCACTATCTTGGAAGAGGTTTCAATTGATTATGATGAGAACAAAGTTGCTACTTATGATGATTATTGTGATGATACTTATGTTATAAAAAGTAGTGATGATTATATTTATAAAACTTGTCATGATTATGATTACCCTTTTTCTAAACATTACTCTTTCAATGTGGAAACACTTTATAGTATTCGAGTTTCTTATGATGCTCCCACTATTCCGAATGAAAAGAGTTTTGCTTATGTGGAGAGTAGTAAATTTCCTATGCTTGTAGATCATGAAAAGAATAATTTATGTGATAGTTATATTGTTGAATTCATTCATGGTGCTACTGAAAATTATTATGAGGGAGGAGTATATGCTTGTAGGAATTTCAATAATATCAAGTTTCCTCTCTATGTGTTCAAAATCTTGAAGTTATGCTTGTTTTTCTTTCCTATGCTAGTTGATTCTTGTTCCCATAAGTTGTTTGCTCACAAAATCCCTAAGCATAGGAAGTGGGTTAGATTTAAATGTGGTAGTCATATTCTTCATGATGCTCTCTTTATGTTTCAATTCTTATCTTTCATGTGAGCATCATTGAAATTATCATGCCTAGCTAGAAAGGCATTAAAGAAAAGCAGTTGTTGGGAGACAACCCAACATTTAACCTTACTGTTTTGGTGTGTTCAAATGATTAAGCTACTGTAGTAATCATGTTTTATAGCTTTTGTTTCAATAAAGTGCCAAGTAAGACCTTTGGGATGGCTTACGGTAATATTTGACTTGATCTTGCTGTAAAATAGAAACTTTTGTGCTCACGAGATTATTCGTCATTTCTAACAGAAGAGTGTTTTTGCGTTGATTCTTTTTGCAGAAGATTAATAGACAAATTATTCACGTCGACCAATTTAATTCAGAACTTTTGGAGTTACAGAAGTATTTGAGAGTTACAGATTAATACAGACTGTTCAGTTTTTGACAGATTCTGTTTTCTATGTGTTGTTTGCTTATTTTGGTGAATCTATGAGTATTACCGGGGGTATGAACCATGAAGAAGTTGGAATACAGTAGATATTACACCAATATAAATAAATAATGAGTTCACAGCAGTACCTTAAAGTGGTGATTTATTTTCTTATACTAACGGAGCTCATGAGATTTTCTGTTGAGGCTTTGTGTTGTGAAGTTTTCAAGTTTTGGGTAAGGATTTGATGGATTTTGGAATAAGGAGTGGCAAGATCCTAAGCTTGGGGATGCCCAAGGCACCCCAAGGTAAAATTCTAAGACAACCAAAAGCCTAAGCTTGGGGATGGCTCGGAAGGCATCCCCTCTTTCGCCTTCGTCTATCGGTAACTTTACTTGAGGCTATATTTTTATTCACCACGTGATATGTTTTTTGCTTGGAGCGTCTTGTATGATTTGAGTCTTTGATTTTTTGTTTACCACAATCATCCTTGTTGTACACACCATTTGGGAGAGACACGCATGAATCGTGATTTATTAGAATACCCTATGTGCTTCACTTATATCTTTTGAGCTAGACAATATTGCTCTAGTGCTTCACTTATATATTTTTAGAGCACGGAGGTGGTTTTATTTTATAGAAATGGTTGAACTCTCATGCTTAACTTATATTATTTTGATAGTCTCTTAGAACAGCATGGTAATTTGCTTTGGTTATAAATTTAGTCCTAATATGATAGGCATCCAAGAGGGATATAATAAAAACTTTCATATAAAGTGCATTGAATACTATGAGAAGTTTGATTCCTTATGATTGTTTTGAGATATGAAGATGGTGATATTAGAGTCATGCTAATGAGTAGTTGTGAATTTGAGAGATACTTGTGTTAAAGTTTGTGATTCCCGTAGCATGCACGTATGATGAACCGTTATGTGATGAAGTTGGAGCATGATTTATTTATTGATTGTCTTCCTTATGATTGGCGGTCGGGGACGAGCGATGGTCTTTTCCTACCAATCTATCCCCCTATGAGCATGCGCGTAGTAATTTGTTTCGATAACTAATAAATTTTTGCAATAAGTATGTGAGTTCTTTATGACTAATGTTGAGTCCATGGATTATACGCACTCTCACCCTTCCACCATTGCTAGCATCTCTAGTACCGCGCAACTTTCGCCGGTACCATACACCCACCATATACCTTCTTCAAAAAAGCCACCATACCTACCTATTACGGCATTTCCATAGCCATTCCGAGATATATTGCCATGCAACTTTCCACCGTTCCGTTTATTATGACACGCTTCATCATTGTCATATTGCTTTGCATGATCATGTAGTTGACATTGTATTTGTGGCAAAGCCACCTTTCATAATTCTTTCATGCATGTCATTCTTGATTCATGGCACATCCCGGTACACCACCGGAGGCATTCATATAGAGTCATATTTTGTTCGAAGTATCGAGTTGTAATTCTTGAGTTCTAAAGTAAATAAAAGTGTGACGATCTTCCTTATTAGAGCATTGTCCCAGTGAGGAAAGGATGACGGAGACTATGATTCACCCACAAGTCGGGATGAGACTCCGGACAAAAAATAAAAAAATAAAAAATAAAAAAGAGGCCAATAAAAAGGAGAGGGCCCAAAAAAATGACAGAAAAGGAGAGAAGGGGCAATGCTAGTATCCTTTTAGCACACTTGTGCTTCAAAGTAGCAGCATGATCTTCATGATCGAGAGTCTCCTATGTTGTCACTTTCATATACTAATGGGAATTTTTCATTATAGAACTTGGCTTGTATATTCCAATGATGGGCTTCCTCAAAATGCCCTAGGTCTTCATGAGCAAGCGAGTTGCATGCACACCCACTTAGTTTCTTTTTGAGCTTTCATACACTTATAGCTCTAGTGCATCCGTTGCATGGCAATCCCTACTCACTCACATTGTTATCTATTGATGGGCATCTCCATAGCCCGTTGATATGCCTAGTTGATGTGAGACTATCTTCCTCCTTTTTTGTCTTCTCCACAACCACCATATTCTACTCCACTATAGTGCTATGTCCATGGTTCATGCTCATGTATTGCGTGAAAGTTCAAAAAGTTTGAGAATACTAAAGTATGAAACAATTGCTTGGCTGAAACTGGGGTTGTGCATGAGTTAAATATTTTGTGTGATGAAGATAGAGCATGGCCAGACTATATGATTTTGTAGGGATAGCTTTCTTTGGCCATGTTATTTTGATAAGACATGATTGCTTTGTTAGTATGCTTGAGGTATTATCGTTTTTATGTCAATATTAAACTTTTGTTTTGAATCTTATGGATCTGAATATTCTTGCCACAATAAATAAAATTACGTGGATAAATATGTTAGGTAGCATTCCACATCAAAAGTTTCTGTTTTTATCATTTACCTACTTGAGGACGAGAAGGAATTAAGCTTGGGGATGCTTGATACGTCTCCAACGTATCTATAGTTTTTGATTGTTCCATGCTATTATATTATCCATCTTGGGTGTTTTATATGCATTTATATGTTATTTTATATGATTTTTGGGACTAACCTATTAACCTAGAGCCCAGTGCCAGTTTCTTATTTTCCCTTGTTTTTGAGTTTTACACAAAAGGAATACCAAGTGGAGTCCAATTGATATGCCAATTTTTGTGGATTTTTTATGGACCAGGAGAAGCCCCCGAAGCAAAAGAGTTGGGCCAGAAGAGTCCCAAGTCATCCACGAGGGTGGAGGGCACGCCCTACCCCCTGGGTGCGCCCCCTACCTCGTGGCTGACTCGGAGACCACCTTGACTTGTTCCCGATGCCAAAAATTCCTATAAATACAGAAATCCCCGAAAACAAACCTAGATCGGGAGTTCCGCCACCGCAAGCCTCTGTAGCCACCAAAAATCAATCGGGACCCTATTCCGGTACCCTGCCGGATGGGGATCCAGCACCAGCGGCCATGTTCATCATCCCGACGCTCTCTATGATGAGGAGGGAGTAGTTCACCCTCGGGGCTGAGGGTATGTACCAGTAGCTATGTGTTTGATATCTCTCTCTCTCTCTCTCTCTCGTGTTCTTGATATGGCACGATCTTGATGTACCGTGAGCTTGCTATTATAGTTGGATCATATGATGTTTCTCCCCTTCTACCTTCTTGTAATGGGTTGAGTTTTCCCTTTGAAGTTATCTTATCGGGTTGAGTCTTTAAGGATTTGAGAACACTTGATGTATGTCTTGCATGTGCTTATCTGTGTTGATAACGGGATATTCACGTGATCTACTTGATGTATGTTTTGGTGATCAACTTGCATGTTCAGTGACCTTGTGAACTTATGCATAGGGGTTGGCACACGTTTTCGTCTTGACTCTTAGATAGAAACTTTGGGGCACGCTTTGAAGTTCTTTGTGTTGGTTGAATAGATGAATCTGAGATTGTGTGATGCATATCGTATAATTATACCCGTGGATACTTGAGGTGACATTGGAGTATCTAGGTGACATTAGGGTTATGGTTGATGTGTGTCTTAAGGTGTTATTTTACTATGAACTCTAGGGCTGTTTGTGACACTTATTAGGTCATCCACTTGAGGGAAATTTGCTACTGTCCTATAAACCTCTGCACTTGGAGGCCCAACAACGTCTACAAGAAGAAGGTTGCATAGTATACATCACCAATGTTGATGGTTTATTGAATATCGATCGTGGTAATACACATATTCATAGTATTGATGCCAAAAGATGCAAAGTTGATAATGATAGTGCAACATATTTGTGGCACTGCTATTTAGGTCATATCGGTATAAAACGCATGTAGAAACTCCATGCAGATGGACTTTTGGAATCACTTGATTATGAATCATTTGATACTTGCGAACCATGCCTTATGGGCAAGATGACTAAAACTCTGTTCTCCAGAACAATGGAACGAGCTAATGACTTATTGGATACATACCAATGCATGCGGTCCGATGAGTGTTGAAGCTCATGGCGGATATCGATATTTTCTGACCATCACAGATGATTTGAGCAGATATGGGTATATCTACTTAATGAAACACAAGTCTGAAACATTCGAAAAGTTCAAATAATTTCAGAGTTAAGTGGAGAATCATCGTAACAAGAAAATAAAGTTTCTACGATCTGATCATGGAGGAAAATATTTGAGTCATGAGTCTGACCATCATTTAAAACTGTGACGCCTGGATACTTAAGATACAGTGAACCTCTGCTAATGATGCCATGTCTCCTCTATTACTGTTGCTAATCTCGCGTTAGTTCGAAACCGATTCGGATTCAAATTGAAAATCAGGCAAACAACAAAAGTTTTCAAACTTTAAAACTAAAATGTTCGAGTTGTGCCAAAAGAATACAAAGGTAATTGTGGTGCAGAAACCCCACTTTTGTAAAATGTTTTACTACTCTAGTAATGATTAAACCAGTAGTTAAAATGATTAAATAAGTGCCTTTGATATTTTAAGAAATACTAAAGTATTTTTTATTTTGAGGAAAAACTTCTTAGAATAGTGGATTATTTTGAAACACTATTTTTGGAGCTATTGTCATATTTTACTAAACTAAAATATAGTGTAACTAAAATAAAACAAAAAAGAATAAAAAAACAACAACAAAAGAAAATAAAAGCCCACCCCCTTGCTGGGCCTCGGCCCAGCTGGCCATTGGGCTAGCCAGGCCGGCCCAACCGGCGCCCCACTCCCCTACTCCATATCCCCACTCCGGGGAAACCCTAACCCGTAACCCCCACTCGCCCCCCCACTACTCTCTCCTTTCCCCGGTCGGATCTAGATCGGGGCACCCCTCGCGCCCGATCCCGCTCGTCGCCGTCCTCCACCGCCCCCAACCGCTCCGCCTTCCCCACTCCACTCCCTGGCAGGCCACCGCGCGCGAACCGCATCGCCTCGTCATGGGCACCGCTGTCCGCGTGCGCCCCGCCGTCTCTGCCAGCCGCCCCGTCGCCCTCGACTGCTCGTCACCAGAGCCACCTCGCCACCTCGCGGACGCCACCTCCCCGCCAGGAGCCACCACATCGAGCCCTGCACCGCCTTCTTCCTCCTCGGCCCCGTCGAGCTTCGCCGTCGATTCCGGCACCTCCGAGCCTTCCCCGAGCCCACTAAGCACATCTACAGGCTCAATATGAGCCCCACCACTTCCCCGATTATTCCCCAGCTCGGATTCGAGCTCGAGCACCTTACTGCCGCTCCATAGCTGTCGATGCCATCGCGACCGAAACCGCCGTAGCACCGCCGTCTCGCTCGCCCGTGGACGCACTGGAGTTTCTCCACACACGCGTTCTCCCTCCCGCTCGCTGCTACTGCTCTATAGCGCCCTCACCGCGCGCCCATCGGTCACCCCGTGCTGGCCGCCGCGCCCGCACCATGGCGCTGCTTGGCCGCCCCGCTGCCTGCTATGGTGCTGCTGCCCCAGACCTGCTCGGGTCACTGCCCGTGCGGCCCCTGGCCGCCGGCGCTCGCGCCCACGAGCCATGTGGCTCTGCTCCGCTCCACCCCCGTTAACCCGCGCCCGATAAGCCGCCATAGCCAAATGACAAGGGGCCCCACCCCAGATCGAATTAAAAAAAGGAGTTAAAATAAATAAATTAGTAATTAATTAATTAATTAGTTAATTAAGTTAATTAATCCTATTTAAATAATCTAATTAAAAATGAATTAGCCTAATCATTTAGTTAACTATTTAACCATGTTTAATTAACCTGAGACTATGACGAACGGGCCCCATGTGCCAGGGTTGACCTAGTCAACCTATAGACCTGCTGACATCTTGCTGACCCAATAATTACCTTTTCTAATTAATTAAAATCTGTTAATTCCAAAATTGAATTAAAACTTTAAAAATTAAAATAAAATAAACCGTAGCTCCGGTCAAAATACTTTGTACATGAAAGTTGCTCAGAACGACGAGACGAATCCGAATACGCAGTCCGTTTGTCAGCCACATGTCCCTAGCATAGAGAACATGGAACTTTCCCCCTCTGGTCCATCTGTCCGAAAACGCGGAACACTGGGAATACTTTCCCGGATGTTTTCCCCCTTCGCCGATATCACCCATCCCCGCGTTAGATCACCCCTAACATCGCGTATTGACTTGTTATAGTTTGTGATGCTTTATTTGCTCTGTATTTACTGTTTCTTCTCCCCTCTTCTTCTCCGGTAGACCCCGAGACCGGTGCTAATGCCATCGAGTATGACTACATCACCGACGAACCCTCCTTCTTGCCAGAGCAACCAGGCAAGCCCCCTCCCCTTTGGTCACCAGATATCGCCTATTCTATCCTCTACTGCTTGCATTAGAGTAGTGTAGCCTGTTACTGTTTTGATTAATCCTATTCTGTTGCATAGCCTGTCATTGTTGCTACAGTTGTTGATACCTTACACGCAATCCTAAATGCTTAGTATAGGATGCTAGTTTATCATCATTGGCCCTACATTCTTGTCAGTCTGCCTTGCTATACTATTGGGCCGTGATCACTTGGGAGGTGATCATGGGTATATACTATACATATATACATATTATACAGATGGTGACTAAAGTCGGGTCGGCTCGTTGAGTGCCCGCGAGTGATTCACGGATTGGGGGCTGAAAGGACCTTTGTCCCAACGGCCCTCTGTGTGGATCTTTGTGGCAGAGCGACAGGGCATGATGAGACCACCTAGGTGAGAGGTGGGCCTGGCCCTGGTCGGCGTTCGCGGTTGCTTCATAATAACACGCTTAACGAGATCTTGGTATTTGACCTGAGTCTGGCCACTGGCCTATACGCACTAACCAACTATGCGGGAAAGATATGGGCACTCGACATCGTGGTATCAACCGAAGCCTTCTAGACGTCAGCGACTGAGCGGCGCGTGCCGGATTGGACTAGAACGCCTGCTCTTGTATTAGGGAGGCTAGGTCTGCTTCTGGCTGCCCACGCAACGTGCAGGTGTGCAATGGGCGATGGGCCCAGACCCCTGCGCCATAGGAGTTAGACCGGCGTGCTGACCTCTCTATTAGGCCTAGATGGGGCTGCGACGTGTTGATCTTCCGAGGCCGGGCATGACCCAGGAAAGTGTGTCCGGCCAAAGGGGATCGAGCGTGTTGGGTTATGTGGTGTACCCCTGCCGGGAAGTTTATCTATTCGAATAGCCGTGTCCCTCGGTAAAAGGACGATCCGGAGTTGTACCTTGACCTTATGACAACTAGAATCGGATACTTAATAAAACACACCCAGAAAAGTTCCACATACAACCCGGTGATCGCTTTTCCACAGGGCGACGAGGGGAGGATCGCCGGGTAGGATTATGCTATGTGATGCTACTCGGAGGACTTCAATCTACTCTCTTCTACATGTTGCAAGACGGAGGCTGCCAGAAGCGTAGTCTTCGATAGGACTAGCTATCCCCCTCCTATTCTGTCATTCTGCAGTTCAGTCCACCGATATTGCCTCTTTATACATATACCCATGCATATGTAGTGTAGATCCTTGCTTGCGAGTACTTTGGATGAGTACTCACGATTGCTTTTCTCCCTCTTTTCCCCCTTTCCCTTCTACCTAGTTGTCGCAACCAGATGCCAGAGCCCAGGAGCCAGACGCCACTGTCGATGATGACTCCTACTACACTGGAGGTGCCTACTACTACGTGCAGGCCGCTGACGACGGCCAGGAGTAGTTTAGGAGGATCCCAGGCGGGAGGCTTGCGCCTCTTTCGATCTGTATCCCAGTTTGTGCTAGCCTTCTTAAGGCAAACTTGTTTAACTTATGTCTGTACTCAGATATTGTTGCTTCCGCTGACTCGTCTATGATCGAGCACTTGTATTCGAGCCCGCGAGGCCTCTGGCTTGTATTATGATGCTTGTATGACTTATTTTACTTTTAGAGTTGTGTCGTGATATCTTCCCATGAGTCCCTGATCTTGATCATACACATTTGCGTGCATGATTAGTGTACGATTGAATCAGGGGCGTCACAAGTTGGTATCAGAGCCGACTGCCTGTAGGAATCCCCTTTCCACACTCCTTGGCCGAAGTTGAGTCTAGTCGATGAAAACTGTTTTACTAACATGGCTGTGCGGCCCATGGGCCCACGTCGCCATTGGGTGACATTAGGATCTTTTATTACTCGTCTATACTCTGGGACTCTGAGCTCTCTTCTATTCGGGTTAAATGATTTTGCTAAAAATAAAACTAACTTTAGGTTCTCGAAAATACTTTCTCCCGGAGAGCCCCTCATTTCAGATGATCGCCTGCTGTGCTAGAAGATTCTGAAGTTACTCTACGATGTTCTCTCGAGTCTTTGTGCCATCGCATTTGCGATTTCCTTCCATGGTCAACCCCTATGAAAACTACATACACTTGCCATTCATACAATCATTCCCCGTTGATCTTTATTACAAGATACTCCCTGAAATTCTCTCTATTGTTTTGAGAATATGTTGTGCCTACTGCTTTGCAGTTCTTTACCACATGAATACCCCTGCAAATAATTACTCACACTTATCGAGTATTCATCCATCCCCAGTTGTTCATATGTTTCATATGATACCTTGAAATTCTATCTGATCATTCGAGAATCCTCTTTAAAACTATTGCTCTACATATACTTGTGTGCTTGCATTATGGTTGCTTCCCATAGGTCTAGAAACATTCATTAGTCTTCTTTGACACCGTCATTTTGATCCTATTGATTCAACATGAGTGCGAATGCACGCAATCATCAGTTGATTCTTTTAAAATTATCTTTCTGGCTGAGATGTCATTTTGAACATGATCTGTTTTTCGACCAATCAAATTGTCATCGTTTGTACCCCTAAGTCTATTCAGCTTACCCATCCTTAATCAGAGCGTTTGCTTCTGATTCCTTGAATCAGAAATCATGATTCTTTACATCGAGCTTTGAATTAGTCTGTTGCTTCTATAATCCAATGCCTTCACATTGTTTCTTCCTCTACTTGTGTACCGATACTCACATCAGCTCCGCTATGGACCGTTGGATCCTTTGTTGTAATACCATCCGACCCTATCCTTCGTATACAAAAACCTCGAGAAGATCTTTCCCTGATACATAATGCATTCGGTAAATTGTATCCTCTCCTTTTGTCACCCATGCTCTACTATCGAGCTTGTGTTAATTACTATGGAAGTTTGTGGTATATGTTCCTAAGATGCCCTAATGGGTTGAACCTACGCGTTCCCTAATCCGTGTGAACCCGAAAGATTTCACGGGTCATACTTATCTGGTATTGCACCAGGTAAAACTTTCAAGAACTAATGTCATTTTTGAAATACGATAGGTGAATGGAAGGTTATGCATTGACAAAGTGGGAGTCGACCTTGAACCTTTGTGTTCATGCCCATGGACATGATGTAGATCCTATCATGAAAGCTTCTTGCAATAATAACTATTTCCTTGAAAATATCATCTAGATATGTGAATTGATCCTTTGCAATCGTGGTTCCGACCATAATTTCATCCTTTGATTCCATTTCTCAGACAAGTAAAAGCGCTTGTCTTCTATAGATCAATACACCCCATTTCAACCTTTAATTTGATATGCCTTCGAGTATTATCTCCCTGGTATCTCGAGGATATCATGCCATTGCACTAAATCTTATGAATTTGTGCCGGAATAATACCTTTCCCTATCATAGTCACACCATGAGTTTTGGGTTGTCGTCAACCGAGAACACCGAATAGTGAATCTAGTCTGCACTGCGATTCGACAACTCTTAGTAATCTTCATTGCTTACAAGTTTAATACTCCATCATGTCATTCCTAGCCTTATCGGCTACATCATTATCGTGCTAAATTTAACTGTGCTGTCTGGTTCTTCCCGGAGCAAAAATTTCGACGATGAGCTAATCTTACGTCGATCTTCCTCGTCATATCTTTTCTCCTTGAACAACAAACTTGATTTCGAGTTTGTGTCATACACATGGTTCCAATAACCTTTCGCTTCATCATTCCATCAACTTGATGTCATCGCGGAACGATTAGATCTTCATGAGATCACTCGACAAATGTGTCATGATCATCATCAGCATTCCTAGCTCTTCCAGGATATCAATTGAATTCATGATGAGAAATACCATCCTTGCCCTCGATGATTTGTTTTATCATCGACCACTTTATTGCCTTCCGTTCAACACAAACTTGTTCATGTTTTGTGTTATACCTTGAGATCCTTGCTATCCAGCATTTGTTCTTCTTTACCTTGGAGTATTACCATCTTTTATGTCAAGAATGTTGTGAGAATTTCACCACCTCTTAAAAATTCTTGATATAGTAATACTTCTCGTCATCTCCATTCATTTCTTGGTCCCCATGTTGTTCCAACCGGAATACTGACAATTGAACTATGATGAGTGAATTCAAAACTTCTAGCAACCCTATTGCTTTGAAGTGAATGGCCGATAGTTTCATTCTAAGTCTTTTGGTTATCAAATCACCATTCTAACATTGATTGTGCTACTTAGTCCACACTTCTAGGTGCACTTTTCATCAATGTTTAATTGTGGATGTTTTTCCTCGAGCATACATCATTATATCATTTGATCTGACATATGTTATCTCCTTGTTTCGGAAGTTCACTTCCATAGTTGATTTCCCAAGAATCTTACAATGCTATCTCGTCAATTTGTGTTGCACCTTTTCTTCTCAGGCATCCTGAGTCTGAGGTATTCTAACGCCAATCAGATCTGAATCTTGTTAGATATGGTGGTTCGAGCATCTTCCAAGAGTCATAACATTAGTATTTATATAGCCCGGTAAGGTGATGTCATACCTGGCACACCTGGCCGGAGGACCCATTGTTAAGTTCTTCCTTTTTAGCAAGGTTAACCATTCTTCCATGAGGAAATTGTAAGGCTTATTCTATAAGTTGCTCCTGATGGATCATTTGTGTATCCAAAGTCTGGCCCTTGATTGAAACACCATATCATTGCTACCTCGAAGCATGACTATGATACCCCGCTCATCAACAAGAACATTGGAGGCGCGATGCTAAATGTTTCTTGGTCAGTTATCCAAACACCGTTGTATGGTTAATATCTTGATTAATCCTTGCCTCTTATCCGAATGGTTGGGTACTTGCTCGCTTACCCTGTATGCCATGTTCTGCTTGTACATGAGAAGGATATACTCCTAACAATTGTGTGTAAACACAATTTTCCCTTCCGTTGGTCCGTTTAATCCGATAATTTCATTTTCCTTTCCACTGGTTGTTTAACCTTTCTTGTGGTCTATATGACCTAAGCAAAATTAATTCTCTTCCTATGAAAACACCTCGGCCTAAAACTTTGTCAGTGTGACCCTGTTATTATTGTTGATGACATTCCAGTAACTATCGATGGACGAGAACTTTGCCTAATGGCCCACCTCGTTACAACGAGCAGGAAAATGGTTCTCTTTGTCCCTCACCCTTGGTACCAACATTGTTGCCGACATAGCTGACAAGCTATTCACTCACATGCCTCCCTGTCGCGGCTATGCAAGATGTCACCACCCTTCCTACTTTCAACCCACATGGTGGGCCCATAACCCACAGGTCCACTGGATCGAAACCTGACTCTTCTTTACAACTCAGATTCAAATTTATCCTTTGCACCTGGCTTCGTATGTGATTCACGAGCTAAATTCTATACCATTAATCATTCTAGAATCAAACACCATGTTATTCTCGTCGTTCTGACCCCCATTCCAGCTTCTGTCTAGTCATCGAATGATTGCCTACCCGTTTGAAACTTTGGTACCATTGTATAAGGCACTCAACGAATTCACTGAATGACAACTCGTGGGGTACCTCATGTATTTCCCATTGAGTTCACCGTTAGATGCCCAGCTTTGTGGAGATGCGTTCTTCCAGAGTTTTTCCCCTTGGTCGCGTTTGTAGGACAATGGAGATCCCGAAGAAAGGACGACAGATTGATCATGGTGACTTGAAGCAGAGAAATGAAGACATCAACGAAAGGGATCAACCTCTTCGAAAGGGCAGCCAAGACCGAGAAGACTCGTTAGGTTTTTTTTGCTACCAGCACCATCCCCCCTTACCCCACCGCTTAAATCTCGGGACAAGATTTTTTGTAGTGGAGGAGAATTGTGACGCCCGGATACTTTAGCTATAGTGAACCTCTGCTAATGATGCCACGTCTCCTCGATTACTGTTGCTAATCTCGCGTTAGTTCGAAACCGATTCGGATTCAAATTGAAAATCAGGCAAACAACAAAAGTTTTCAAACTTTAAAACTAAAATGTTCGAGTTGTGCCAAAAGAATGCAAAGGTAATTGTGGTGCAGAAACCCCACTTTTGTAAAATGTTTTACTACTCTAATAATGATTAAAACAGTAGTTAAAATGATTAAATAAGTGCCTTTGATATTTTAAGAAATACTAAACTATTTTTTATTTTGAGGTAAAACTTCTTAGACTAGTGGATTATTTTGAAACACTATTTTTGGAGCTATTGTCATGTTTTACTAAACTAAAAATAAAGTGTAACTAAAATAAAACAGAAAAGAATAAAAAAACAACAAAAGAAAATAAAAGCCCCCCCCCCCCCCCCCCGCTTGGCCTCGGCCTAGCTGGCCATTGGGCTAGCCAGGCCGGCCCAGCCGGCGCCCCACTCCCCTCCTCCATATTCCCACTCTGGGGAAACCCTAACCCATAACCCCCACTCGCCCCCACTACTCTCTCCTTTCCCCTGATCCGATCTGGATCGGGGCACCCCTCGCGCCTGATCCCACTCGTCGCCGTCCTCCACCGCCCCCAACCGCTCCGCCTCCCCCACTCCACTCCCTGGCAGGCCGCCGCGCGCGAACCACGTCGCCCCGTCACGGGCACCGCTGGCAGGGTGCGCCCCGCCGTCTCTGCCAGCCGCCCCGTCGCCCTCGACTGCTCGTCACCGAAGCCACCTCGCCACCTCGCGGACACCACCTCCCTGCCGGGAGCCACCGCATCGAGCCCCGCACCGCCTTCTTCCTCCTCGGCCCCGTCGAGCTTCACCGTCGATTCCGGCACCTCCGAGCCTTCCTCGAGCCCACTAAGCACATCTGCAGGCTCAATGTGAGCTCCGCCACTTCCCCGATTATTCCCGAGCTCGGATTCGAGCTCAAGCACCTTACTGCCGCTCCATAGCTGTCGACGCCATCGCGACCGAAACCGCTGTAGCACCACCGTCTCGCTCGCCCGTGGACGCGCTGGAGTTTCTCCATGCACGCGTTCTCCCTCCTGCTCGCTGCTACTGCTCTACAGCGCCCTCACCACGCGCCCATGGGTCACCCTGTGCTGGCCGCCGCGCCCGCACCATGGCGCTTCTTGGCCGCCCCGCTGCCTGCTATGGTGCTGTTGCCCCAGCCCTGCTCGGGTCGCCGCCTGTGCGGCCCCTGGCCGCCGGCGCTCGCGCCCGCGAGCCCTGTGGATCTGCTTCGCTCCACCCCCGTTAACCCGCGCCCGATAAGCCCCCTGGCCAAATGACAAGGGGCCCCACCCCAGACCGAATTAAAAAAGGAGTTAAAATAAATAAATTAGTAATTTATTAATTAATTAGTTAAATAAGTTAATTAATCCTATTTAAATAATCTAATTAAAAATGAATTAACCTAATCATTTAGTTAACTATTTAACCATGTTTAATTAACCTGAGACTATGACGAACGGGCCCACGTGCCAGGGTTGACCTAGTCAACCTATAAACCTGCTGACATCTTGCTGATGTCATGGTGACCCAATAATTACCTTTTATAATTAATTAAAATCTGTTAATTCCAAAATTGAATTAAAACTTAAAAAATTAAAATAAAATAAACTGTAGCTCGGATCGAAATACTTTGTACATGAAAGTTGCTCAGAACGACGAGACGAATCCGAATACGCAGTCCGTTTGTCAGCCACACGTCCCTAGCATAGCGAACATGGAACTTTCCCCCTCTGGTCCGTATGTCCGAAAATGCGGAACTCTGGGAATACTTTCCCGGATGTTTTCCCCCTTCGCCGATATCACCTATCCCTGCATTAGATCACCCCTAACATCGCGTATTGACTTGTTATAGTTTGTGATGCTTCGTTTGCTCTGTATTTACTGTTTCTTCCTCCCACTTCTTCTCCGGTAGACCCCGAGACCGGCGCTGATGCCATCGAGTACGACTACATCACCGATGACCCCTCCTTCTTGCTAGAGCAACCAGGCAAGCCCCCCCTTTGATCACCAGATATCGCCTATTCTACCCTCTACTGCTTGCATTAGAGTAGTGTAGCATGTTACTGTTTCAATTAATCCTATTCTGTTGCATAGCCTGTCATTGTTGCTATAGTTGTTGATACCTTACCCGCCATCCTAAATGCTTAGCATAGGATGCTAGCTTATCATCATTGGCCCTACATTCTTGTCAGTCTGCCTTGCTATACTATTGGGCCGTGATCACTTGGGAGGTGATCACGGGTATATACTATACATATATACATATTATACAGATGGTGACTAAAGTTGGGTCGGCTCGTTGAGTGCCCGCGAGTGATTTACGGATTGGGGGCTGAAAGGACCTTTGTCCCGACGGCCCTCTGTGTGGATCTTTGTGGTGGAGCGACAGGGCAGGTTGAGACCACCTAGGCGAGAGGTGGGCCTGGCCCTGGTCGGCGTTCACAGTTGCTTCATAATAACACGCTTAACGAGATCTTGGTATTTGATCTGAGTCTGGCCACTGGCCTATACGCACTAACCAACTACGCGGGAAAGATATGGGCACTCGATGTCGTGGTATCAGCTGCAGCCTTCTAGATGTCAGCGACTGAGCGGCGCACGCCGGATTGGACTGGAACACCTGATCTTGTATTAGGGAGGCTATGGCTGCTTCCGTCCGCCCAAGCAATGTGCAGGTGTGCAATGGGCGATGGGCCCAGACCCCTGTGCCATAGGAGTTAGACCGGCGTGCTGACCTCTCTGTTAGGCCTAGGTGGGGCTGCGACGTGTTGATCTTCCGAGGCCGGGCATGACCCAGGAAAGTGTGTCCGGCCAAAGGGGATCGAGCATGTTGGGTTATGTGGTGCACCCCCATAGGGAAGTTTATCTATTCGAATAGCCGTGTCCCTCGGTAAAAGGATGAGCCAGAGTTGTACCTTGACCTTATGACAACTAGAACCAGATACTTAATAAAACACACCCAGACAAGTTCTACAGACAACCTGGTGATCGCTTTTCCACAGGGTGACGAGGGGAGGATCGCCGGGTAGGATTATGCTATGCGATGCTACTCAGAGGACTTCAATCCACTCTCTTCTACATGCTGCAAGATGGAGGCTGCAAGAAGCGTAGTCTTTGATAGGACTAGCTATCCCCCTCTTATTTTGTCATTCTGCAGTTCAGTCCACCGATATTGCCTCTTTACACATATACCCATGCATATGTAGTGTAGATCCTTGCTTGCGAGTACTTTGGATGAGTACTCACGGTTGCTTTTCTCCCTCTTTTCCCCCTTCCCTTCTACCTGGTTATCGCAACCAGATGCCGGAGCCCAGGAGCCAGATGCCACCATCGACGACGACTCCTACTACACTGGAGGTGCCTACTACTACCTGCAGGCCGCTGACGACAGCCAGGAGTAGTTTAGGAGGATCCCAGGCAGGAGGCCTGTGCCTCTTTCGATCTGTATCCCATTTTGTGCTAGCCTTCTTAAGGAAAACTTGTTTAACTTATGTCTGTACTTAGATATTGTTGCTTCCGCTGACTCGTCTATGATCAAGCACTTGTATTCGAGCCCTCGAGGCTCCTGGCTTGTATTATGATGCTTGTATGACTTATTTTAATTTTAGAGTTGTGTTGTGATATCTTCCCGTGAGTCCCTGATCTTGATCGTTCACATTTGCGTGCATGATTAGTGTACGATTGAATTGGGGGCGTCACAAAAACAATGTGGAATAGTTTCACAACTCACGCCACCTGGAACACCGTAGCATAATGGTGTGTCGGAACATCGTAACCGCACTTTATTAGATATGGTGCGATCTATGATGTCTCTTACCGATTTACCACTATCATTTTGGGGATATGCTTTAGAGACAGCTGCATTCATGTTAAACGGGGCATCGTCAAAACCGTTGAGACGACACCGTATGAACTGTGGTTTGGCAACAAACCTAAGCTGTCGTTTCTTAAAGTTTGGGGATGCAATGCTTATGTCAAAAGGCTTTAGCTGATAAGCTCGAACCCAAATCGGAGAAGTGCGTCTTCATAGGATACCCTAAGGAAACAATTGGGTATACCTCCTACCACATATCCGAAGGCAAGATCTTTGTTTCCAAGAATGAAACCTTTCTAGAGAAGGAGTTTCTCTCGAAAGAAGTGAGTGGGAGGAAAGTAGAACTTGATGAGGTAGTTGTACCTTCTCTCAATTTGGAAAGTAGCTCATCCGAGAAATCCGTTCCCATGATGCCTACACCAACTGGAGAGGAAACTAATGATAATGATCATGAAACTTCAGATCAAGTTGCTACAGAACCTTGTAGTTCAACCATAGCACGATCCGCACCAGAGTGGTACGGTAATCCTATTATGGAAGTCATATTACTTGAACATGACAAACCTACAAACTATGAAGAAGCTATGATGAGCCCAGATGCTTGAGGCCATAAAATCTGAGATAGGATCCATGTATGAGAACAAAGTGTAGAGTTTGGTGGACTTGCCCGATGATCTGCAAGCCGTTGAGAATAAATGGATATTCAAGAGGAAGACAAACACTGATGGTAGTGTTACTATCTACAAAGCTCGACTAGTCGCAAAAAGGTTTTCAACAAGTTCAAGGTGTTGACTACGTTGAGATTTTCTCGACCGTAGCGATGCTTAAGCCATCCGGATCATGTTAGAAATTGCCATATTTTATGAAATCTAGCAAATGGATGTCAAAACTGCATTCCTTAATGGATTTATTAAAGAAGAGTTGTATATGATGCAACCAGAAGGTTTTGTCAACCCTAAAGGTGCTAACAAAGTGTGCAAGCTCCAATGATCCATCTATGGAATTGTGCAAGCATCTCGGAGTTGGAATATACACTTTGATGAATTGATCAAAGCATATAGTTTTATACAGACTTGCAGTGAAGCCTGTATTTACAAGAAAGTGAGTGGGAGCACTATAGCCTTTCTGATAAGTATATGTGAATGACATATTGTTGATCATAAATAATGTAGAATTATCTGGAAAGCATAAAGGAGTGTGTGAAAGGAGTTTTTCAAAGAAAGACCTCGGTGAAGCTGCTTACATATTGGGCATCAAGATCTATAAAGATAGATCAAGATGCTTAATAAGATTTTCAACAAGTACCACCTTGACAAGATTTTGAAGTAGTTCAAAATGTAACAGTCAAAGAAGGAGTTCTTGCCTGTGTTGCAAGGTGTAAAGTTGAGTAAGACTCAAAACCTGACCACAGCAGAAAATAGAAAGAGAATGAAAGTCATTCCCTATGCCTCAGCCGTAGGTTCTATAAAGTATGTCATGTTGTGTACCAGACCTATTGTGTACCTTATCATGAGTTTGGCAAGGGGGTACGATAGTGATTCAGGAGTGGATCACTGGACAACAGTCAAAGTTATCTTTAGTTACCTAATAGGACTAAGGAAATATTCTCGGTTATGGAGGTGATAAAGAGTTCGTCGTAAAGTGTTACATCGATGCAAGATTTTACACCGATCCGGATGGCTCTGAGTCTCAATCTGGATACATATTGAAAGTGGGAGAAATTAGCTAGAGTAGCTCCATGCAGAGCATTGTAGACAAAGAAAATTTGCAAAATACATATGGCTCTGAATGTGCAGATCCGTTACTAAACATCTTTCACAAGCAAAACATGATCACACCTTAGTACTCTTTGGGTATTAATCACATAGCGATGTGAACTAGATTATAGACTCTAGTAAACACTTTGGGTGTTGGTCACATGGCGATGTGAACTATGGGTGTTAATCACATACAAATGTGAACTATTGGTGTTAAATCACATGGTGATGTGAACTAGAATATTGACTCTAGTGCAAGTGGGAGACTGAAGGAATTATGCCCTAGAGGCAATAATAAAGTTGTTATTTTATATTTCCTTATATCATGATAAATGTCTATTCACTACTAGGGAAAAGCCTAGCAGCAGCGCGGGTTTTGGGGCTATCAGTAGCACGGGCAGGAGCGCTACTGATAAGGCGCTACAGCTAATGCTTAGCAATAGCACGTGTTGACCCATGCTACTGCTAAATTGACTTAGTAGCAGCGCTTCTTCAGAACATCGCTACTGGTAGTTAGTAGTAGCGCTTCTCCTTACCCGCGCTACTACTATTATTTAGTATTTTATTTCTTTTCTTTTTCATGTTGTATTCATACACCTTTACACAAGTTTTCATACAACAGGAATTTAGAGATTGTTTTTACATCATAATGAGTTATTACATCATGGGGTGAAAGAACCGTGGACTAGTTTCAAGTGGATGTCCATCCACTTGAAACTAATCCGCGGTTCTTTCACCCAATGATATAATAATATCATCATCATCATCATATCATTAACAACTTAGCATCATAATACATCATTGTCATACAACACCTCCTCAATATCATCGTTTTCATCATTGACATCACATAACGCCTCCTCAAGATCATCATTATCAACTCTAACACATTACCACATAATAAACATATTGTACCTAGGACCTATTACATTCGATTAAGACCTACTACATTTTCTAAGGTAAAATAACAAAAAACAAGATAGCCCCTGACTCTCCATTATGGAGAATGGAGATTCTTGCCTTTCGCTGAATGTTACTTCCAAGAACCTCCTTGCGAATGTCCATACATTTCTTCCATTCTCTGATGATCATGTGTTCACGGGTTTTAGAAATCCGATATGCACAGGTGAGCTCCGTAGATTTACCTGGCAGTATGTTCAGAACTGAGAGGCGACCATGCAGAGACATCAAATGAGGCACACAATCCATCGGGAGTTTTTGTTGAAAAACATAATAATAACTTCGTAGTTAGCAATGATGTACTAGTTTTAGAAGTATGCAGAAAATGCACGGATGTCGTAATAGTAAAAAATCTTACCAGGGTATCTCCAGAGAAGTTATCGTTGTTCAACACATGCACTAGTGGCACGTATTCACCATAATTTGGAGGAGTTCGATAATAGTCATTGTAATTCTCAAGAAGAGTACAAAATGCGATCAGATGATTTTTCTCCTTATACGTTAATTGGGTGCCTTCGGTGTAGTGGGTTTTATCTACCATCTTCCGCACAGTCTTTGAAGAATCAAAATAAGCTGTCAATGGAAATAAGCTATCAACTATTTTGAATAAACAATATAAATTAGTTAATAACTTTGTTTGAGAAACTCACATAGCGGTACAATCGGAAGCGTATCAACAAGGACCCAAATGTCCATATTGTCTTCCTCGCTGTCAGGATCACCAAGATCCATGGTGACAATCATACCCTCATAAAAACCATACATTTTGCAAAGTGCTTCCCAATTTTGGCAACCAAAATGGGTTACGCTCTGAGCATTGCACAGATTTACTTCAAAATCCCTATCATGATGGGTCCTTAGGTGTATTTTCTTTGTTTTGAAATTTTCATGGTCTTCAAAACCCATCCTCTCCAAGACATAGCGTCTTGCATGGCATGGGATAAGCTAGTCGAATTGTAAAATATGAAAATTAGACGTTGAAATAGTTGAAGTCATGCTTAATGGAGAAAAAAACACTTGTCGTTTTTGCTTACGTATCACAATCGAAGGTCTCCTCGAGCTTAATGCTGAAGCGCCGATCTTCGTCCAGCTAAACGAACCTGTCGCACATACCTCGATCGTCGTGGCACCAGCTACACTCCCCCGGGAGACCATCGTCATCCGAGTACAACATTTCCTACAATCATAATTCAAAGATTAAACTTGTACATATTCTAGCACAAGTCATGCCAGAATTCACGACAAAATCCGGCATGACCTTTGCTAAAAAAGGACATATCGAGCGCCTGAAATTTGCCGGAACGGAAATTAATCAACACTCTGGCAAAACATAGGCCACTCGGAGATGTAAACTGAACATGAACGGCCACTTGGGCAATCACATATCCTATTTGAGCAACAACACAAGATATACAAGGATATTTGGCTGGTCTCACCTCGATGTCGGAGGGGGTACGTCGGTGACTGGGATGACGGTGGGGATGTCGGAGGGGGCCGGTGACGGGGACGACGGAGGTCACCTGAAACCATATAAGTTATCACTAACAACAAACGTGACATGTTCAACTAGTTTTATCAATTCAACTAGTTCTTACTAAATATAAACTTACTATAAATAGAAAAAAACTAGTTCTTTCTAAAAATAAAGTAGTTCAACTAGTTATATTAATTATCTTACTAAAAATAGATTAGTTCTGTTAATTCAACTAGTTCAACTAGTTTATTAATTTACTTACTAAACTAGTTCAACTACAACTAAAGTAGTTCAACTACCACTACTACTACTAAAAATCTAATACTAACTAAGCAACATCTAGTACTAGCTAACCCTAAATTAACATCTACTACTACTAAATCTAGTACTAACTAGTGGCAGGGGGTGGGGGGGCGACGGAGAGGTAGCTAGGGGCGGCGAGGTCGAGGGCGGTGGGAGGAGGGCTGCCGGCAGAGGAGGGAGGAGGGGTGGCCGCAGGCGGAGGGAGGAGGGCGGTGGCGGAGGAGGGAGGGGCGGCCGCAGGCGGAGGGAGGATGTGCGAGGGGATGGAGGAGGGACGGAAGGAGGGGAGTACCTCAGCGGCGGACGGACGAAGGCGGCGGCGGCGGCGACACACGACAACGGTTGACGCGGGCGAGAGTGAGAGTGTGAGTGAGAGGGCCGGTCGTGCGCGTGGGGATAAGGTAGGGATAGTTGTAGCGTGTTCGCCAAAATGCGCTACAGCTAACCTGAATAGCAGTAGCGCTCTATAGTAAAGTGCGCTACTGCTATAGCTAGCGGGGGGCCAAGGTCATGGCAACTATAGCAGTAGCGCTGTATGCGGTGCACGCTCTATAAAAACTGCTATTTCCAAGTCAGCAGCGCGTTTCGTAGACACGCGCTGCTGCTAAGTAGTAGTAGCATGGTATTTTGAAGAGCGCTGCTGGTAAGATTATGTGTATAGGCTTTTCCCTAGTAGTGATTACTCATGCTAGAATTGTATTAACTGGAAACTTGATACATGTGTGAATACATAGACAAAACACCGTGCCCCTAGTATGCCTCTACTAGACTAGCTCATTAATCAAAGATAGTTAAGTTTCCTAGCCATGGACATGTGTTGTGATTTGATGAACGGTATCACATCATTAGGAGAATGATGTGATGGACAAGACCCATCCGTTAGCTTAGCATAATGATCGTTCAGTTTTATTGCTACTGCTTTCTTCGTGTCAAATATATATTCATCCGACTATGAGATTATGCAACTCCCGGACACCGGAGGAATGCCTTGTGTGCTATCAAGATTCACAACGTAACTGGGTGATTATAAAGATGCTCTACAGGTATCTCCGAAGGTGTTTGTTGGGTTGGTATAGATCAAGATTAGGATTTGTCACTCTGAGTATTGGAGAGGTATCTCTGGGCCCTCTCGATAATGCACATCATATGAAGCCTTTCAAGCAATGTGACTAATGAGTTGGTTATGGGATGATGCACTATGGAACGAGTAAAGAGACTTGTCGATCACGAGATTGAACTAGGTATGAAGATACCGACGATCGAATCTCGAGCAAGTAACATACCGATGACGAAGGGAATAACTATGTTGGCATTGCGATTTGACCGATAAAGATCTTCGTAGAATATGTGGGAACCAATATGAGCATCTAGGTTCCGCTATTGATTGTTTACCGGAGAGGAGTCTCGGTCATGTCTAACTAGTTGTCGAACCCATAGGGTCCGCACACTTAAGGTTCGATGACGATAGGTATTATATGAGTTATGTGTTTTGGTGACCAAAGGTTGTTCGGAGTCCCGGATGAGATCACGGACATGACTAGGAGTGTTGAAATGCTTGAGAGGTAAAGATTGATATATTGGAAGGTTACATTCGGACATCAGAATGGTTTCGGGAAGTTTCGGATGTTTTTGGAGCACCCGGAGGTTACCCCCCCCCCCCCGGGGGGGGGGGGGAAGTAATGGGCCAACATGGGCCATAGGGGAGAGATAGGGGAGCCCACAAGTGGTGGCGCCCCCCATGGGCTGTCTGAATTGGACAAGGGGAAGGGGGCACGGCCCCCCTTTTCTTTCCCCCTCTCCCTCTCCTTTCCTCTTTCCACCTCCTTGAGAAGGAAAAACGGGAGGGGGGGGGGGAAATCCTACTAGGAGTAGAGTCCTAGTAGGACTCCCCCCTTGGCGCGCCCACTTGGTGGCTGGCCTCCTCCTCTCCTCCTTTATATACGGGGGTGGGGGCACCCCAAAGGAACAACAATTGTCTTAGCTGTGTGTGGTGCCCCCCTCCACTGTTTGCTCCTTCGATAGTATCATCGTACTACTTAGGCGTAGCCCTGCGTGGATCACATCACCAACACCGTCATCACGACATCATGCTGACGAAACTCATCGACTCCATTGACACTCTGCCAGATCAAGAGTTTGAGGGACGTCATTGTAACGCCCCGAGACCGATGCGCCATGTGTCTTCTAGTTATTCGCCCTCGTTGCCAGGTCATTTGCTTGCGTGTTGCACTTTGCCATGTCATTATTTGCATTTCATCTGCATGTTTTTCAAAACTAGCATCCGTTTGGGTTCCCCCGGTTCTCTCCGTTGTCCGTTCTGAGCACAAACACACTCATACGCGCCGTCGGCACCTCCAAAATATTAATTTATAAGTGGCATAAAAATGTTCTCGAAATCGGGTGAAAGTTGGTATGCGGTCTTGTTATAGTATAGGTAGACCGCTTGTCAAATTTCGTCGCATTCGGAGTCCGTTTGATAGCCCAACCGTTAAACAAATAATAGTACCGTTGCCGGTACCTTCGTCGGACGTTTCGGTCTCCAAAACTGCCGTTGAGCCGCTCTGCTTCCTTCTCTTCTCAGCCCAATGCCTCTACACAGCCCACTAGCCCACCTACCTACCCCCCTCCGCTTCGGACCGTCCGATGGCGAACGAACGGCTCCGAAACGGAGCAAAACCCCCAAACCAAGCCCCCCAGCCTAAATGGACACTCCCTCATCCAAATCAGGTAACCCTAGCCCCCTAAGCCCCTCTCCCACCTCCAGCCGCTGCACCCTCCTCATTTTCCATGCCGCACCACTGCCCTGCCGCCACTTGGCGCCTCCCCGCAGGTCAGCACCGCCGCCGGCCCTCCCAGGCCAGCGAAAGCCCGTATGAGCCCATCTGGGCCCAGAACCACATCGCCGCCCGCAGAGCAGGAGCTCCTGCTACTGCTTGATCCCCGCGCTGCTCGCCTCCCGCTCCTTCGCCGGATCGCGCCTGCCAGCGACCAAGGCCGCCGGAGCAGCCCGCCGCTGGCCACCTCGACCCAGGCCGGCACCGCCCCGCTCTCCCTTCCTCTCGTCTCCTTCCTCCTCTAACCTCCCTCTCCCTCTATTGCAGCGCCACCATGGCCTCCATGGAGCTTCGCCACCGACGCCGCCAAGCTCCTCCACCGCCAGATCCGGCCGAAATGGGTCCGGCGCGGCCGGATCGGTCCATTCCTCATGCCGTCGCCCGCCATTCCCGATTCGCCCCACCGGTTTTCCCCTCAGCCGCCGCCATGTCCTCCTCCCCGTGAGGAGCACGGGAGGAGGACGAGCTCCTCCCTGTGGGCCCCGCCTCACGGCAGGCCCAGCCCAGCCGGCCCAACCTCCCCAATGCCGGCCTGCCAATCCTCTCCCCCGACCTAGGCCAAAGCCCAGTGGTGATCCGTCTAAATCCCGCCTTGTGCGCATGTTACTATTTGACGCTCGTCCTTTTTTTCCTGAAAACTGCCAAGTCCCTGAAATGCTATATTATGTGTGCATGTTTGAGTGATGATAACTTCATGCATATAGCTCCGTTTTGCGTGCATGATATGTCAAAATGTTCATCTCTTGATGCTCTACATGATAGTTGCATTTGCATTCATGTTTCTGTTCATATTTATGTCTTAATATTCATTGCAAAACTGCTAAGTGATATAAATTGCTTCTTGTTAACATCATGTATGCATCTTGTGAGTGCCATAACTTTCTTTGTGTTGACCATATGATGATGAGCTTGATATGCACATGTCTTGATCTTCATGATCTACATGTTGGTGTGCTTGGCATTCATGTTAGGGTGCATATTGACATGGTAATCTCTGTTGCAAAAGTGCATGTTGCTGTTAACTGCTGAAAACTGTTGTAACTTGCTGATTTGTCATTTTTGTTGTATTATGTGTGTGCATCCTATGAGCATGATGTCTACATGTTTTAGGAGCATTTTCATGCAATCTTTACAGTGGTGCCATCCCTGTATTTTTATATGCCCTGTAGTGAGTGCATAAAGCTTGTCAAATGGGCTACTCACTGTTAATGCTCTGTCAAGTCTGTTTCTGTCATATCATGTTTCCATGTTTGCTTGATGCTACCAATTAATCCATGCATAATCTGGAGATGCTTAGTTGACATGTTTTGTTCTATTTGTTATGCTCTATAATTCCATGTCTTTTGATGCCCTATATAATTCATGTAGGATACGTTTTCATTGCCATGAATATGCCTATATGTTGTTCCAGATTTATGTTAACTTCATGATGCCTTGTTGGGAGCATGTTATTGATTGATCCATGCCTCTTCTGGAGATGCTCCAATTACATGTTTTGTATTATGCTATGATTAAGTTGTTCACATGCCATGTTTTCTAATTTTGGATGTCATATGCCTCTGTTTCATGCTTGCAAACATGCTATCATCATGTTGTTGTTTTGTACATGCTGAAATTGTTTCAACATTCAATCTTTTCTTCTTGGTTCCCACTAATCCATGAGCCATATGCATATGATGTCTTGATATTATTTGACTCTTTGTTATGTGTACTTTGATGCCATGCCCTTGGTTGCCATGTATAGTTGCTGTAGCATCTTTGTTTCATGCCTCCAACATGCCATCATATTAACTCTGCTCATGCATATGCTCCTGTGTTATAAAGTTGTATTTTGCATTGATCATATTGGTTTAATCTTGATGCATATGAACCTGAACCTTAATGATATTTGAAGTATGTTATCTGTACAGGAAGTGAATGTCAATTTTATGCTCATATGATTCTTGTAGCATGTTGTTTTGATGATTGCAAAGTGCCTAGTTGCTGTTTTGGACAGATTGCTGTTATATCTTGCTTGGAGTGTATGTGTTGCACCATTGCTCCGTTTTGAGCATGCTCTATATGAAACTTGCTTAGAATTGCAGGTAGTTTCATCGTGTCATGTTGAATCCTTGTTTTGAGTGGGTTTTCTTGATGTTTGAATGCACTTTGTATCAATGCCATGTTTAGCTTATTTTGCTCATATCTTCTAGGTCGTAGCTCCGAACTAAATGAACTTTATATGTAACTTGACTAGAATTTCGTGTAGATCATCTTGGTGCATCTTAACTTGCTATTTAACAACTTGAAGATAAGGTTTATTCAGATATGGACCAATTTAGAAATTTGCATATGATGACTTACTGGATTGGTTATATGTTGTTTCCGACATCATTTAAACTTGCTTTGATGTGCTGTTCTTGTTTGCATCATCTCTTGCCATGAGTAGCATCATATAGCCTTGTCATGCATCATACTTGGTTGACCATCATGTGATGTTTATGTGTTGTGTGTTTACCATGTTGTTTGCTTCTTTCCGGTTGTGCTTCTTCTCGATAGTCCCTGTTTCGTTACGATTGTGAGGATTCGTTCGACTACGCTTGGTTCATCTTTGCCCGTTCGTCTTCTTCATGGACTCGTTCTTCTTCCTAACGGGATTTTAGGCAAGATGACTGTTACCCTGGATACCACTACTATCATTGCTATGCTAGTTGCTTCGTTCTATCGCTATGCTGTGCTACCTATCACTTGTTATCAAGCCTCCCAAATTGCCATGTCAGCTTCTAACCTTTTTCACCCTTCCTAGCAAACCGTTGTTTGGCTATGTTACCGTTTTTTCTCAGCCCCTCTTATAGCGTTGTTAGTTGAAGGTGAAGCTGAAGATTGCTCCATGTTGGATCAGGATTATGTTGGGATATCACAATATCTCTTATTTAATTAATGCATCTATATACTTGGTAAAGGGTGGAAGGCTCGGCCTTATGCCTGGTGTTTTGTTCCACTCTTGCCGCCCTAGTTTCCGTCATACCGGTGTTATGTTCCTTGATTTTGTGTTCCTTACGTGGTCGGGTTTATGGGAACCCCTTGACAGTTCGATTTGAATAAAACTCCTCCAGCAAAGCCCAACATTGGTTTTACCATTCACCTAACATAACTAAAATTTTAAATAGGGGATTTTCTCTGGACCACTAGTTTCTTAATCAACCCCCCCACCCCCGGGGCTAGTGCTTCTCCGAGTGTTGGTCCGAAACGAGCAGACTGCGGGGCCACTGTGGGGCAACTCGAGGTCTGGTTTTACTCGTAAGATGTCTCATCCGTTGTGCCCTGAGAACGAGATACGTGCGGCTCCTATCGGGATTTGTCGACACACTGGGAGGTCTTGCTGGTTTTGTTTTACCATTGTCGAAATGTCTTGTAACCGGGATTCCGAGTCTGATCGGGTCTTTCCGGGAGAAGAAATATCCTTCGATGATCGTGAGAGCTTGTGATGGGCTAAGTTGGGACACCCCTGCAGGGTTTGATCTTTCGAAAGCCGTGCCCACGATTATGTGGAAGATGGGAATTTGTTAATATCCAGTTGTAGAAAACTTGACATTTGACTTAATTAAAACACATCAACCACGTGTGTAGCCGTGATGGTCTCTTCTCGGCGGAGTTCGGGAAGTGAACACGGTTTGGGTTATGTTGGGACGTAAGTAGTTCAGGATCACTTCTTGATCATTACTAGTTTGCGTAGCTTCTCATCTTATTCTTGTATCCATAAGTTAGCCACCATATCATGCTTAGTCACTGCTGCAACCTCACCACTGTCCATTCCTTACCCATTAAGCTTTGCTAGTCTTGATACCCATGGTAATGGGATTGTTGAGTCCTCGTGGCTCACAGATTACCACAAAAATAGTCGCAGGTACAGGTAATGCGACAATCATGACGTGAGAGCGATGATTGCTTGTGTTGCGTTCTTCTTCTGCTTCGTCGTTCAGGGGATAGGTTCCTGGTCGGCAGCCTGGGCTAGCAGGGTGGATGTCGTTTGAGTTTCTGTTTGTGTTTCATCCATAGTCGGGTGTTTCTCTTATGTATGATGATGTTGTATTCGTGTGGCATTGTATGCCTCTTGTATGTATCCCCAACTATTATGTAATGGTACAATGTAATGATATCCACCTTGCAAAAGCGTCTCCAATATGCGCTTCTATCCTTGGTGGGACCTTCGAGTTCCTTTAGGATAGGGTCACATATTGGATGTGACAGTCATCGAGCTGAACGTGTGCAGAACTCGGAGGTGCCGTACGTTTGGTACTTGATCGGTTGATTCAAGAAGATGTTCGACTACATCAGCTGCGTTGAGTTAACGCTTCCGCTTTCGGTCTATGAGGGTATGTGGACACACTCTCCCCTCTCGTTGTTATGCATCTCCTAGATAGATCTTGCGTGAGCATAGGATTTTTTTTTAAAATTGCATGCTACGTTTCCCAACAACATCTTTCAAATTTTCTCCTTCTCTTTGTTTCAAGTATAAAACTTCAAAATCTGGTAACAAAGGAGGAGTGGTCAAACCAGCCATTATGACTAGAAAGCAAGAATGTGAATAGATCTGACAAGAAAACAGCGAACGAAAAAGAGGGCGAATAAAACAGCAAATTTTTGTGAAGTGGGGAGAGGAAAATGAGAGGTAAATGGCAAATAATGTAAATTGCAAGACGATGAGATTTGTGATTAGGAACCTGGTTGATGTTGATGATGTCTCCCCGGCAACGGCGCCATAAATTTCTTTTGATGTCTGTTATAAGTATGTCAGTATTTCCCCAAAGAGGAAGGGATGATGCAGCACAACGACGGTAGGTATTTCCCTCAGTGATGAGACCAAGGTTGTCGAACCGGTAGGAGAACCACGCATGTAAGGCCCCGGATTCGTTGCGCCAGGTGTCTGCTAGTTATTCGCCATTGTTGCCATGTCATTTGCTTTCGTGTTGCATTTTATCATGTCATCATGTGCATTTCATTTTGCATACATGTTCGTCTCATGCATCCGAGCTTTTTACCCGTTGTCCGTTTTGCAATCCGGCACTCCTATGTTCCCCGGCATCCCCCTTTTGTCTCTCGTTGTGAGCGGGTGTTAAACTTTCTCGGAATGGCCCGAGGTTTGCCAAGCGGCCTTGGTTTAGCACTGGTAGACCTCCTGTCAAGTTTCGTGCCATTTGGAGGTCGTTTGATACTCCAACGGTTAACCGGGTAACCGCGAAAGCCCCTTTTGTCTTGCAGCCCAACACCCCTTCCAAAGTGGCCCAAAACCCAGCAAACTCCCCACCATGCTCTCGGTCGTTCGATCACGATCGTGTGGGCGAAAACCGCTCCTCATTTGGACTCTCCTAGCTCCCTCTACCTATAAATATGTGCAACCCTCTCCAAATTCGCGGATGAACCCTAGCCTCCTTCCCCTCGCGCCGCCGGACGTTCTTCCCATCGCGCCCGGACATGTCCGCCGCTGCCCCTCACCCTACCGCAAGCCGCCATGTGGCGCTCCGCCGCCCACCGCCGCCGCGGCCCGTCGGGCCGGGCGTGGCCCGCCCGGCCCGGTTCGCCGCCCTGCCGCCTCCCGCGGGCTCCTGCACCTCGCGGAGCCTCGCGCCGCTGCCCGCCGACAAGTTCGCCGCCGCCGAGCCCGTTGCCCCGCCGCCACACGTCGCCTCCCACCAGCGCCATCCTCCGCCGGCGCCGCCCCGCCACGGCGCCGGTGAGGCCCCGCGCCGCCGCCGTCAGTCTCGCAGCCTCGCGCCGCGCCGCCCGGCCGACCGCCGTCGACCACCGCACCCCACGCCGCCCCCGCGCCGCCCGGCCTTCCCCGCTGCCGGATCTCCTCCGTCGCCGGCGTCCAAGCTCGCCGGTGCCGCCTCCCCGCCGGATCTGGTCAGGGTGGATGAGATCGACCCCCGAACCAAACACGTGCCCCGTCCCGGATCCACTCCGTCCCGGGATCTCCTCGTCCCGGGTTGACTTTTCGGAGGGTATATTTTCGTCTAAGTCCTAGATTTTCAGCATTATCATGCCATGTTCATCGCATCATAACTCTGTGCCTGTAGCTTCATTTCGTGCGTGTAATATGTCAAATTGTTCGCCTCGACAAGTACTTCATTTCATATCACTGCATCATTTTCATTTGAGCTCATCTTGATGCCCGAAATGCTTTTGGAAGAGTGCATGTTGATGTTAATCTGCTGAAACTGTTATAACATGCTGTTTTGTCATTTTTGCCATGATTGATGTGTGCATCCTATGAGGTTGATGTCTACATGTGTTTTGATCTATGCCATGCCATCTTTAGATAGGTGCCATCCATGTATTTTTATGAGTTGTGTACTGAGTGCATCGAGCTTGTTAAGTAGGGTACTTACTGTTGCTGTTTTGCTAGACAGATTCTGTTATATTTTGTTGCTATGTAAACCTGCTGCTACAAGTCATTTTGTGCATTATTCGGGAGATGTTCACCAAGGATGTTTTGTTATACATGTCTTGCTCTATCCATTCATGCCCCTGGTTGCATTTATAGCTTGCTGTGGATTGTTCATATCTTGCTCCAAACTTGCTAAATAATGTTGTTGTCAGCCTGTTAACATTAAGTTCAATGTTTCCATTATTGTTTGCTAGTGATCTATGCACCCTATGAACTTTTTCTTGCCATGCTTAGCTTCATAAACATGTCTTCTTACTGTTGGTTGCCTTGCCATGCCATGTATTGCTCTGTGGTGAGTGGTTCAAGCTCACCAACATGCCTACTTATTGTTGTTCCTGCCATGTATGAATCTGTCATATAACTTGCCATGTTTACATGGGTGCCATCATATTTTCCGTGCCCTTTTGGCTCATGGTCAGTAAGGGAATTTTGTTCTACGCCATTAGTAGATTCATGCCATGCCTTTGTTTGCCATGATATGTTCCTGTAACATGTTGTTTGATAGCTCTAAACATTGCAACCTGATGTTATTTCTGCAAAGTCTGAAACTGTTATTATTTGCAATCTTTCCATGTCATTTTGAGCATGTTCTAGTTGTTTCTGGAGATAGCTCAGTGTTCATGTTTTGTTATGCTTTACCTGTACTTCATGCCCATGCCTTTTGTTATTATGTTGGGGTGCTTTAGCATATTGTTTTGATGCTTGCAATATGCCTAGTTGCTGTTATGGACAGATTGTTGTTATGCTTTGTATAGTGTATGTGTTGAACCGTTGCTCCGTTTCGAGTGTGCTCTATATGAAACTTGCTTGATTTTGTATATAGCTTCATATTATCATGTTGCATCCTTGTTTTGGTGTGTTTCCTTGATGTTTGCATGCATTTTGCATCGATGCCATGATGAACTTGTTTCGCTCATATCTTCTAGGCCGTAGCTCCAAATCTAATGAACTTTATATGTAACTTGACTAGAATTTTGTGTAGATCATCTTGGTGCATCTTAACTTGATGTTTAACAACTTGAACATAAGGTTTATTCAGATCTGGACCAATTTCGAAATTTTCATATCAGGACTTACCGGAATTGTTATATGTTGTTTCCGGCCTCATTTAAACTTGCCTTGATGTGTTGCTCTTGTATGCATCATCTCTTGCCATGAGTAGCTCCATGTAGCTTTGTCATACATCTTGTTTGGTTGTGCATCATGCCTTGTTCATGTGTGGTGTGTTTACCATGTTGTGTGCTTCTTCTCGATAGTTCCCGTTTCGTTGCGGTCATGAGGAAGCGTTCGTCTACGCTTGGTTCGTCTTCATGGCTTCATCTTCTTCATGGACTCGTTCTTCTTCCTTGCGAGATTTCAGGCAAGATGACCGCTATCCTGGATCTCACTACTATCATTTCTATGCTAGTTGCTTCGTTCTATCGCTATGCTGCGTTACCTACCATTTGCTCTTCAAGCCTCCCAAATTGCCATGAACCTCTAACCTTTGACACCCTTCCCAGCAAATCGTTGTTTGGCTATGTTACCGCTTTGCTCAGCCCCTCTTATAGCATTATTAGTTGTAGGTGTGAAGATTTCTCCTTGGTGGACAGGGTTTTGTTGGGATATCACAATATCTCTTATATTATTAATGCATCTATATATTTGGTAAAGGGTGGAAGGCTCGGCCTTATGCCTGGTGTTTTGTTCCACTCTTGCCGCCCTAGTTTCCATCATACCGGTGTTATGTTCCCGGATTTTGCGTTCCTAACGCGGTCGGGTGATTTATGGGACCCCCCTGACAGTTCGCTTTGAATAAAACTCCTCCAGCAAGGCCCAACCTTGGTTTTACCATTTGCCTCACCACCACCTACTTTTCCCTTGGGAGTAATTAACCCAAGGGTCATCTTTATTTTGGCCACCCCTGGCCAGTGCTTGTCTAAGTGTTGGTCCAAACTGAGCAGCCTGCGGGGCCACCTCGGGGAAACTCGAAGTCTGGTTTTACTCGTAGCTTGACTTATCCGGTGTTGCCCTGAGAACGATATATTTGCAGCTCCTATCAGGATGTCGGCGCATCGGGCGGCTTGGCTGGTCTTGTTTTACCATTGTCGAAATGTCTTGTAAACCGGGATTCCGAGACTGATCGGGTCTTCCTGGGAGAAGGTATATCCTTTGTTGATTGCGAGAGCTTATCATGGGCTAAGTTGGGACACCCCTGCAGGGTTATAAACTTTCGAGAGCCGTGCCCGCGGTTATGTGGCAGATGGGAATTTGTTAATGTCCGGTTGTAGATAACTTGACACCAGATACGAATTAAAATGCATCAACCGCGTGTGTAGCCGTGATGGTCTCTTCTCGGCGGAGTCCGGGAAGTGAACACGGTTTCTGGGTTATGTTTGACGTAAGTAGGTGTTCAGGATCACCTCTTGACAATTGCTAGTTGACGACCGTTCCGTTTGTTCTCTTCTCGCTCTCATTTGCGTATGTTAGCCACCATATCATGCTTAGTCGCTGCTGCAACCTCACCACTTCACCCCTTCCTTACCCATTAAGCTTTGCTAGTCTTGATACCCATGGTAATGGGATTGCTGAGTCCTCGTGGCTCATAGATTACTACAACAACAGTTGCAGGTACAGGTTATGCGATGATCTTGACGCGAGCGCGATGTTTGCTTGTTTGGAGTTCTTCTTCTGCTTCTTTTTCGATCAGGGGATAGGTTCCAGGTCGCTAGCCTGGGCTAGCAGGGTGGATATTGTTTGATTTTCTGTTTATGATTCATCTGTAGTCAGATGTTGTTCTTGTATGATGTATTGTTGTATTCATGTGGCATTGTATGCCTTTTGTATGTATCCCTATCTATTATGTAATGTTGATGTAATGATATCCACCTTGCAAAAGCGTTCCAATATGCGGGTCTATCCTTGGTGGGACCTTCGAGTTCCTTTTGGATAGGGTCGCATATTGGGAGTGATAAGTTGGTATCAGATCCTCGACCAACCCTAGGAGCCCCCTTGATTGATCGTGTAGTTTGGCCGTTGTTGAGTCTAGAAGAAAACTGTTTTCGGAGTCTAGTTATATCGGAGAGTAGGAATTCTTTTTACTCCTCAGCCCCTTCGTCGCTCTGGTGAGGAATCTTGACGTAGGTGTTTTGAACTACTCCTCTTCCCCTTCAAATTTTTCTTTAGGATCACGCGGTTAGTTTCCGTTCGTTGTCCATCCTCTTTTATCCGGTGCATCTCTCGTCAAGCTGATTCGAACCTCTTTGTCTTTGGGAGATCAATCATCAGCTCTCCCTGTCTGAAGTTGCCCTTGTTTTTCCCACCCACCCACCCCTTTTCTTCTCGGAACCGGAGTCCGTAATCGGGTATCCATCCTACTCGTGCGAAGTCTTTGCTTTTTTTCCTCAATGATTTCAACCGGTGTTTTCTCTTCAAGGTATTCGTCGGTTTCCCCGTGCTAGTTGTCTTTGTTTTTTCCCGCCCTCCCACCCTCTTCCTCCCGGAGTTTGAGTCTCTTTCGACCATAAATTTCATTCGTGTGGAGCATCTTCAGTCTTTCGTCAATTGTTTCAACCGGTGAATTCTCGTCTCGTTCGACATTCTTCATCTATTTTTTCTTCTCCGGTGGACTCAATGCAAGTTATTCAGGTTGACCATATTCTTTTACTTGGATCAAGTGTTCTCCTTGCTCGTTGCCTCTCGCCACTCAATCATTCCGGAGTTTGGAAGACATCTCAGGAGATTTGTCCGTGTTCCAATTAATTCGAGGTGGTCACCTCATTCAAATATTTCAATTGTTCTGGTGCATCATCTATCTGTTCTACACCCCTTTTCAACGATGTTTTTATCTTCAGTGGGCCCTAACCCACAGGTCTTTTCCCAGGATCTTACCTGACTCTTCTAATTCTCCTGGAGTTATTCTCAAATTCTTTTCAAAGTGTGACGTAAGAATGGATCCCATCAGTCACATGCCTTCCCCAAGATCGCTTTCAAATTCTTTCATTGTTGGCTCAACCTCTTCGCTTTTCATTCTCCTGGAGTATCTCAGTAATTTTGGTGGTGTTTCTCGTCATCATTTTAAGAAGAGTTCCTCTTAAATCCTTACACGTTCTTCCAAAGATGCGTAGTTCAAGTTTGATGCCATTCTCTCATAATTGTTTTCGATTGTGGGAATTCTTTTCAGCCATCCGGAGCTTTTCATGAGTTGTTTTTCCATTTCTTTCACCGGAGGCCATCATTCCAGTTATCGTTCTCTATTTATCCCGGTGCTTCGTTCAAGTGTTCTTCTATCAGTTCGCGATCGCTTCATTCTCTTGCATCTAAATCCCCTCTAGCATATTCGTTCTTCTAATTCTCACCGGTGATTCATTCTCTTTCATCAGTCATTTTCGAATTCTTACGGTGGTTCGTTCAAGATTCTTTTCCTTGTTTATCATATTAATACATTCGTTCTTTTCAACCTACCGGTGGTTCATGAAGACCTTCTCAAGTTTGCGATATGTCACTTCTCAATCCTTTTCAAGAAGAATAAGTAATATGCAAAATCCATTGCTTGTCATCAATTTAATTTGATGAAGGATAAGCATACAATAAATCTTATTCTTATTTCATCCAAGCGAGTAATCCCTTCCTTCGGAGTTTGTTCTTGATGAATAAATTCTAGTTCCAAGTGTTCTCATCTTTTCTTTTCCGGAGCTCAATTTTCCTCAGCCATTTCGTCGGAACCTCCATCTAAATCATCGCAAGGCTCATCTTATTCTTTCATCCTTCATTCTATCTAACCACCCTTTTGTTAGCGGAGTTTTTCATGGTGGTTCTTCATGATTTAATTCATTCTTCAAGTGTTCATCAAGATTCTTACCGAAGGAGCTCAAGTATCTTTCCTTATTGCTTTTTGAAGTGCAATTAATTCTCCCTGTTCTTTTGAAGTGGAGTTTTGCATTTCTTCGTTCTTCTCAGCTATCCAATCATTTCCGTTTGTGGCCGGTTATCACCTGATGATCTTGAGATGTTACCTATAAGTCCACAACAAGCTTATTCTTTCGTTGTTGATTTTCTCAACAACTCCATTCTAACCTTACTTCTAAAGATGCTTTGAATTTCATTCGTGGCACAAGTTGTCATATCCTTATTCGTTCTTTTCTTTCAACTCTTTCTATCCTTTCCGGAGGTTTTGTGTCATGTCATCATCAAGTATCATTCCATCCTCTCTAGCTCGTGTTCTATTCCCCCATGTTTCAGCCGAAGTGCTGCCTAAATCCTTTCAGTCTTATCCGTTTCTTTTCTCATTCTAACCACTCCGGTTAGAACGAGTGGTCTCATAGTCTATCTGATTCCGTGAGCTTTCGATTCTCGTCATTCTCGTCGTTCCTCACTTCTTCTCGAGTGCTCTCATTTCTTTGCTTCTTCTCTTGAGTTCTTGTTTCACCTCATCCCTTTTCACTTCCGTCTCGGTCCTAAGATCTCGGGACGAGATCTCTTGTTAGTGGAGGAGTGTTGTAACGCCCCGGATTCGTTGCGCCAGGTGTCTGCCAGTTATTCGCCGTCGTTGCCATGTCATTTTCTTGCGTGTTGCATTTTATCATGTCATCATGTGCATTTCATTTTGCATACATGTTCGTCTCATGCATCCAAGCTTTTTCCCCGTTGTCCGTTTTGCAATCCGGCACTCCTATGTTCCCCGGCATCCCCCTTTTCTCTCGTTGTGAGCGGGTGTTAAACTTTCTCGGAATGGCCCGAGGTTTGCCAAGCGGCCTTGGTTTAGCACCGGTAGACCGCCTGTCAAGTTTTGTGCCATTTGGAGGTCGTTTGATACTCCAATGGTTAACCGGGTAACCGCGAAAGCTCCTTTTGTCTTGCAGCCTAACACCCCTTCCAAAGTGGCCCAAAACCCAGCAAACTCCCCTCCATGCTCTCGGTCGTTCGATCACGATCGTGTGGGAGAAAACCGCTCCTCATTTGGACTCTCGTAGCTCCCTCTACCTATAAATATGTGCAACCCTCTCCAAATTCGCGGATGAACCCTAGCCTCCTTCCCCTCGCGCCGCCGGACGTTCTTCCCATCGCGCCCAGACATGTCCGCCGTTGCCCCTCGCCCTACCGCAAGCCGCCATGTGGCGCTCCGCCGCCCACCGCCGCCGCGGCCCGTCGGGCCGGGCGTGGCCCGCCCTGCCCGGTTTGCCGCCCCGCCGCCTCCCGCGGGCTCCCGCGCCTCGCGGAGCCTCGCGCCGCCGCCCGCCGCCGAGCCCGTTGCCCGCCGCCGCACGTCGCCTCCCACCGGCGCCATCCTCCGCCGGCGCCGCCCCGCCACCGTGCCGGTGAGGCCCCGCGCCGCCGCCGTCGGTCTCGCATCCTCGCGCCGCGCCGCCCGGCCGACCGCCGTCGGCCACCACACCCCGCGCCGCCCCCGCCACCCGGCCTTCCCCGCCGCCGGATCTCCTCTGTCGCCGGTGTCCAAGCTAGCCGGTGCCGCCTCCCCGCCGGATCGGGTCGGGGTGGATGAGATCCACCCGACCCCCGAACCAAACACGTGCCCCGTCCCGGATCCGCTCCGTCCCGGGATCTCCTCGTCCCGAGTTGACTTTTCGGAGGGTATATTTTCGTCTAAGTCCCAGATTTTCAGCATTATCATGCCACGTGCATCGCATCATAACTCTGTGCATGTAGCTCCGTTTCGTGCGTGTAATATGTCAAATTGTTCGTCTCGATGAGTACTTCATTTCATCTCACTGCATCATTTTCATTTGAGCTCATCTTTTTGCCCGAAATTCTGTTGGAAGAGTGCATGTTGATGTTAATCTGCTGAAACTGTTATAACATGTTGTTTTGTCATTTTTGCCATGATTGATGTGTGCATCCTATGAGGTTGATGTCTACATGTGTTTTGATCTATGCCATGCCATCTTTACATAGGTGCAATCCATGTATTTTTGTGAGTTGTGTACTGAGTGCATCGAGCTTGTTAAGTAGGGTACTTGCTGTTGCTGTTTTGCTAGACAGATTCTGTTATATTTTGTTGCTATGTAAACCTGCTGCTACAAGTCATTTCGTGCATTATTCGGGAGATGTTCATTAATGATGTTTTGTTATACATGTCTTGCTCTATCCATTCATGCCCCTGGTTGCATTTATAGCTTGCTGTAGATTGTTCATATCTTGCTCCAAACTTGCTAAATAATGTTGCTGTCAGCCTGTTAACATTAAGTTCAATGTTTCCATGATTGTTTGCTAGTGATCTATGCATCCTATGAACTTGTTCTTGCCATGCTTAGCTTCATAAACATGTCTTCTTACTGTTGGTTGCCTTTCCATGCCATGTATTGCTCTGTGGTGAGTGGTTCAAGCTCACTAACATGCCTACTTATTGTTGTTCCTGCCATGTATGAATCTGTCATATAACTTGCCATGTTTACATGGGTGCCATCATATTTTGCTAAGATTATGAGGGAGGCGCTCGGGCACCACTTGGAGGCGTGCTTCAACTCACGTTTCCCTCAGGAGGAAGCAAGGCAAGGAGGGCCAAACCCTCAGGAATTCATCAGCGAGATCATTCAGGAGCTGCAGGAGTAAAGAGTCATGAGTGGCAGCCTCTCAGGAGCGCCTCTGGCCCTCACGCATGGGGCGCTGCAAAGGCCCACCCCACAGCTATGTTCGCATGCCTTACGGCTTGCCGAACGCGGCTGCTGTGCGTCAGCGCCTCATGAGGAGCATCTTGGAGGCTCAGGCGGTCAGGCATTCCGCAGTCCTGGCGGAAATGGAGATGGTCCGCGAGGAGCCGTCAGCGCCTCCGGAGCCTCCCGAGGCCCCTAGGCCCGGGGGCTTGTGAAAATCGTCTCCCGCAGCGCACGCCGTCCGCTACCTCAGCATCCCTCCATCTTCAGCATCATCAGATGACATCCTTCAAGTTTCATTTTCAGCTGGGAGCGCCCCCCAGGGCTGCATCATTCCCAGGCCGCGTGGGTCCATCCCTGCAGCATGTATCCCCTTTAGTTCATGTTTTCAGCTTACTTTATCGGGGGCGCCCCTCGGGCTGCATTATCCCCAAGCTACCTGGGCCAGACCCGGTGGCATGTATCCCTCTCGCGTTTATTCAGGTTGTGCATTTGACCCATCATGATCGTTGTTTGATGCTTGCCTATGGCACCCTTCTTTCTTCATGTCGGCTGCTTGCACGTTAAAGGGGGGGGGGGTGGTACCTGAGCATCGCGACTCATGGGCTCTTACTGGATCTCCAGCCCTCACCCTCTGGCCTTGTCCACGGCATCGCGACCTAGCATACTAGCGAAGGCTGAGCCCCGCTCGAGGGCCAGGACCCGAGGACGTAGAGCACCGACATCTAACCAAACCTGCAGGAACACATCACAAGTAAAGGCCCAAAGCCAGGCGCAACCCGCCTTGAGGTAGGGCCCCGTGAGTCCCGTGCTGGCTCACGGGTGCCCAGATACACCTCGCCAGGCCCTACCATGCCAGCCACGTGTCAGGGCGGGGCTGTACACGCCCCGGGGGCTCCTCCCGGAGGGGAGCCCCCTCCCACGCACCAGTTGAAGCACCATGCTCCCCGCCGGCTGACGACACTGCCGAGGAGCAGCTATGCCCGTACACATACGGAAGCGCTATGCTCCGCGCTGGTGATAAACAACTGAGGGTGGCCCCTGGCTGCATCAACCTCAGGGAGCCCAGAGCTCAATGTCCGGCCTCATTGAGGGAGTCCTGGACTAGGGGGTGTCCGGACAGCCGGACTATCATCGTCCGCCGGACTCCAAGACTACGAAGATACAAGATTGAAGACTCCGTCCCGTGTCCGGATGGGACTTTCCTTGGCGTGGAAGGCAAGCTTGGCGATACGGATATGTAGATCTCCTACCATTGTAACCGACTCTATGTAACCCTAGTCCTCTCCGGTGTCTATATAAATCGGAGGGCCTTAGTCCGTAGGACAACATCCATTACAACAATCATACCATAGGCTAGCTTCTAGGGTTTAGCCTCCTTGATCTCGTGGTAGATCCACTCTTGTAATACACATCATCAATATTAATCAAGCAGGACGTAGGGTTTTACCACCATCAAGAGGGCCCAAACTTGGGTAAAACATCGTGTCCCTTGTCTCCTGTTACCATCCCCTAGGCGCACAGTTCGGGACCCCCTACCCGAGATCCGCCGGTTTTGACACCGACATTGGTGCTTCCATTGATAGTTCCTCTGTGCCGTCGTCGATAGGGAGGATGCCTCCACCCGTCTTCAAGGACGGTATTTTCGCCAAAGGGGCCTTGGCCGCCGGCCAAACTATCCGGCTTGGTGGTTTTCTTATGACCGCCTGTCCGGCCACCGCTTCGACAAAGACTTCTCAAGTCGTCAAAAGCAATCTTCGCGTCAGCTCGGAATTTTCCGAGCAGCTGGATCCAATAGAGCACTCGTCTATCAACGAGCTCTTGGATCGCATCGCCGCCCTGGGAGTCACTACGGACTACAATCAGATTGGGCTTAAAACCGATCTGAGAGAGATTAACTCTCCCCAGGTCACCCACCACATCGCAGTGGTAGAGGAACAATGCGGCGACTCTTCTCCTTTATTGAAAACTAGTCATGTCCGGGCTCCCGAACCCTCCATGCCGGATACCCGCGGAGGGACGGAGTTCAGTCAAGCACTGAACTTCAAGTCAGGCATCGGACCGGACTCGTTGAACAACGTCCAGCAATCCAAGCTTCCAAATTTGGAAACTTCACGGCCTTCAAGCCTTGAGATGGCTAGGGTTCCGGACTTTATTCCACCCAGCCGCCCAGACATATGCGATCTATCTCTAATACGGCAAGAGCCCGCAGAAACAGTACATCACTACTGGGCTAGATTCCTCCTGGTTATGGACAGGATAAAGGACTGCCGAGAGGAAAACGCAATCTCAATTTTTTGCAATAATTGCACGGACAAGGGAATCTTGAACGCCATCAGCCGTCGTGAAATTACACGCTTCGCCGACCTGGCGTCCATAGTACGAAATTACTGTGCGATGGAGAGTTTCCGGAAAACCAAAAATCAGTTTTGGGACAATCCGGCCCCGAATACAACCCTAGTCCGCAACAAAAGGGTGCATTACACTCAGGCCCCATATACAAAAACCAAAAAGCAAAAACCCCATAGAGGGCATGGAACCGTACTAGAGGGATGGCTTAGCGGACCCTGTAAAATTCACAGTACAGAGGGCGCCGTCCCAACACATAGCCTCCGAGCATGTTGGATATTACGGTAGGTGGCCAAAAGTGGCGAGGAGCTTCTAGCCCCGGAAAACCACTCCAACAATACCGGTACGGTATCAACAGTCTTCGAGACTTTCGCATCAAATAATATGCGGAAACGAACAATCCGCGGTCTCGCCGAAGTCTACCAAGTAGCAACAACAAATCCATGGAGCGACACAGCCATCACCTTCAACGCCAGCGACGAACCTAAATTCCGAACAGCCCGAGCACCAGCCGCACTGGTACTTAGTCCAATAGTGGACGGCTTTCGACTTACAAAGGTCCTCATGGATGGCGGCAGCGGACTAAACCTCATCTACGAGGAAACTCTTCAAAAAATGGAAATAGACTGGAGCGCATTGAGCGAAACAGCACAACCTTCAGAGGAATAATCCTTAGCCGGGAAGCGCGCTGCACCGGAAAAATCACACTCGATGTGGTGTTCGGCTCGCCGGACAATTACAGATCTGAAGAAGTCACGTTCCAAGTGGCCCCGTTCAGTAGCGGATATCACGCTATATTAGGATGAGAGGCATTCACAATTTTTCAAGCCGTACCCCATTACGGGTACATGAAGCTCAAAATGCCTGGGCCCGGCAGAATAATCACTCTCGTTAGTGATCCGGACATAGCACTCCGCGCCGAAAACAAGACAGCCGCATTAGCCCTGGAGGCACTATCCAAAGCCCTAGCGGTAGAAGAACTCACCGCGCTGCGCTCTATGGTGAATAGGGACGATGTGATACTCGATAAGAGATCCAAGTCCACCTCCTTTAAACCAGCAGATGAAATAGTAAAATTCCAGGTCCAGCCAACGGACCCGACAAAGACGGCTTCCATCGGGGCACAGTTGAACCCTGACGTAGACGCCGCACTGCGAGAATTCCTTCGGGAAAATTGGGACATTTTCGCTTGGCACCCTTCGGATATGCCCGGAATCCCACGCAGATTGGCAGAACACAGCCTAAACATCCTAAAAGGATTCAAGCCAGTCAAACAGGCTCTTCGACGATTTTCCGAACCTAAAAGACAGGCAATGGGAGAAGAGCTAGCCAAACTATTGGAAGCCGGATTCATCAGAGACATCAAACACCCGGATTGGCTAGCAAACCTTGTAATGGTACCAAAGAAGGACAAATCCTGGCGCCTATGTGTCGATTTTAAAGACCTCAACAAGGCACTGCCCCTCTATCGCCTCCTTAGGCGCACCGAACACTTCGAGTGGACGGATGCTGCCACTGCCAGACTCGAAGAAATAAAGGCCATATTGGCAACAAATCCGGTCCTGGCCGCGCCCAACCTGGGCGAACCAATGCTGTTATACATCGCGACAACACATAAAGTTGTAAGCGCGGTACTCGTCGTCGAACGAGAGACAGAAGGGCATAAATTCCCTCTTCAAAAACCAGTGTACTACGTATCCACAGTGTTAACCCCCTGCAAGTCCCGTTACCCGCACTATCAAAAGATAGCGTACGTGGTGTTCATGGCATCCCGGAAGCTCCGACACTACTTTCAAGAGTGTTCGATAATAGTGGCCTCCGAAGTACCACTCAACGACATTATAAACAACCGCGACGCGACGGGCAGGGTTGCAAAATGGACCATTGAGCTCTTACCATTCGATATAACTTAAAAACCTCGGCGAGCTATAAAGTCACAAGTTTTGGCTGACTTTGTCGCTGAATGGACCGAAGCCGAACTCCCTAAAGAGTACGGCGCATACTCCAATTGGATTATGCACTTCGACGGCTCTAAAATGTTGGCCGGATTGGGGGCTGGCGTCGTATTGACGTCCCCAACCGGGGACATAGTCCAATACGTACTTCAGATAATGTACACGGACTCCAACAACGCAGCCGAATACGAGGCCCTTTTACATGGCCTCCGGATGGCAATCTCCATGGGCATTCAATGCCTAGAGGTGCGCGGGGATTCAAACCTTGCAATATCCCAAATAAATGGAGACTTTGACGCCAAGGATCCGAAAATGGCAGCATATCGCAACGCTGTCCTAAAAATGTCAGCTCGGTTTGAAGGACTTGAATTCCATCATGTAGCCCGGGATAATAACCAAGCAGCCGGCATACTGGCACGCATCGGCGCAAAACGTGACGCTGTCCCTCCAAACATCTTCCTGGAACGGCTCTTCAAGCCATCCGTACTATGGGAAGAGGAGTCCAGAAATAATAAACCGGAAAAAGCCGCACCAACCGGCAATTCAGCCGATGACATAACACCTTCAGCCCACGACATACTGGCAGTAATCGCCCCGTGGACAGAACCATTCCTAGCCTACTTGCTTAGGCAGGAACTTCCTGAAGACCAAAATGAGGCCCGCTGCATAGTCCGGCGATCTAAAGCCTACAAGGTCCATGAGGGAGAACTTTATAAGAAAAGCACAACCGGAGTCCTTCAAAGGTGTATCTCCGAAGAGGAAGGGCGAAACCTTCTGGCTGAAATTCATGCCAGACTAGGCGGACACCACGCAGTAGCCCGGGCCCTTGTAGGAAAGGCATTCCGTACAGGATTTTATTGGCCGACGGCCCGGGCAGATGCTTAGGACTTAGTCCAAAGATGCGTCGGTTGTCAGCTCTTTGCTAATCAGAGCCATATGCCACCCACCGCCCTCAAAACTATACCCATTACCTGGCCGTTCGCGGTCTGGGGGCTTGACATGGTTGGACCCCTTAAAGGGGGAACCCACAAGCAAAGGTACCTATTGGTCATGGTGGACAAATTCACCAAATGGATAGAGGCCAAGCCAGTCAAAACGGCAGAGTCCGGACCAGTGATAGACTTTATATGCGGGGTAGTACACCGTTATGGTGTCCCCCACAGCATCATCACCGATAACGGCACGAACTTCACGGCCGACGAGGTTAAGTCATGGTGCAAAAACATGGGCATTAAGCTCGATTACGCTTCAGTCTATCACCCTCAAACCAACGGTCAAGTGGAATGAGCAAACGGTCTAATAATGAGCGGCATCAAACCCAGACTAGTGTGGTCAATTACGAAATCTGACACGCACTGGGTAGAGGAGCTCGACTCCGTACTCTGGGGGCTGCGGACAACGCCCAACCATACTACCGGATTCACACCATTTTTTATGGTATACGGCGCAGAGGCAGTTCTGCCCTGCTACATCATTCATGACTCACCTCGAGTGCGCATGTACGAAGAAAGAGAAGCCGAGCTGGATCGGTAGGACAGCTTGGATGCATTGGAGGAAGAACGCGACGTCGCCAAGGCTCGTTCCGCATTCTATCAGCAGCAGGCTCGAAGATATCAAAGCAGAGAAGTACGGGCCAAGAATTACAACGTTGGCGAACTAGTTCTACGCCTGCCGGACAAGAAAAAGGACAAGCTCAAGCCCAAATGGGAGGGCCCCTTCATCATCGATCAAGTCCTGACCGGCGGAGCGTACCGTCTACAAAATGCGTCGGACAACCGACTCGAGCCGAACCCATGGAACGCAGCCCGCCTCCGAAGATTCTATGCCTAGCGCTGGACTAAGAGTTTGTCCCCTTCCCCCATCCAAAATTTTACACTTCAGCTGTCTTTTTTTTCTCTCTCTTCTTTTAACCCTTTTCCTAAAAAGCCCTTAAGGGCCTACTCGCGCATTGTTCGCACATACTTGATGTGCCATCCGCACTCATTATACCTGGGGGCTTCCTTACCAGAAGCTCAATTATAAGGGCTTCATGCCCAGCACATGTGTTAAGCTTCCACATGTACCTTTTATTCACCATTATATGCATCGATATGACTTAAGTTTTGGCCAAGCTGGGTTGCCTGGCTCCTGTGCTTACCCCTACGTTCCCGATTGTTCGGCTAGGAGGTAAAGGGAGCACCTCTGCGATTGTTACTGCCGGGTCAGCCGGATGTGTACCTCAGACTGGGTGAAGCCGAAAGCTAGTGTTCTTAAGGGAATATTCGGTCGGTGACTTGAAAGATGATTTTTTACCTACTTATTTATCTGCCCCCAGATGCTTTTCTGCTCTTTTCGCAGTCCGGACATGCACTTTAGGGCATGCCTCCCAGGGAAAGGAACCCTTAACGGAACTATTCTCCCTGGAAGATGTTTCTTACTAATCATGTAATATAACATAACTAGTTGGGCACTTGTCTGATAAAGCACTAATGACCCCTACGCCTGGTCTCCATGCATGCCACGGTTGTTTTTTAACCGAGAAGGTATTCGGACACACTCCAGACTCTAGGGCCCGAGGTTGAAGCGAAAAGGTCGGCGAAGACAAATGATCTACAATCCGGCTAGAAGGCATTTTACATGTCATTTTAAAATACACTGTCACATTGACTGACTATTCCTCCTCAATCCCGTCTAACAGGCTGTCCAATTTACAGTCCCGTTGGGAAAATTTAGCGGCCAACTCTACCTGGCCGTATACTAAACTCACAGGGATCTCCTTCCCGTCGGGCCCCATAGGTCCGACCTCGGCCATATGGTTGGGATCCGCCTTCTTGTACCGCGTCTTCACCATGGCCCAGGCCTCCCTGGCACCTTGGCGGCAGGCAGAAATCTTCCATAAATGGAAGCGCTGCCGCATTCCTTGAAGCTTCTCCGTAAGCTCCCCAAGGCCTTCGGGCAGGGAAAGGGCCGGCCATAAAGCCTGAACGGCGCCGCTCATCGCCTGCCGAACTCGTTCGAGCAGCTGCAACAGTTCGGGAAGTTGATCACCCGTCGATACGGGCATCTCCTCTGCAGGGCGACCTATGAGTATACCTACAGACATATTTTGTCAATTGACTTCCTCGCCAAAATCTTCTTTTCAAAGGAGTTCGCTTAAGCACTTACTATAGATGCCGCGACGAAGCCACTGATTCTCCTTAACGGAGCCGGACAGCTCGGCCCGAATGCCTTTCAGCTCTTCTCCAAGCTGGGCGTGGGCATCTTGGAGCTTGTTCCTTTCTTGCTGCACTCTATTCAGCACCCTCTCGCCGGCCTTCAGCTGGCGCAGTAGTTCCTGCCTGTCCGGATCTTGTCCGGCAGCACCTGCAATGTCATTATTAGACTTGCGCGTGCGCCGCACAGCACTTATATTTTTTTTTAAAACTGTGTTACCAGGAGAGGTCTCTGTGTTTCCTCTTGCGGCAGCAAGTGCGGCCTCAAGTTGGGCCTTGCACTCTTGCAGCTCCTGAGATAGTTGGGTATTCTTCTCGGTAAGATCCTGTGTTTCAAATGATCCTTAAATCAGTTAACATAACTACTTTAAGTCTCGGGGGCTACTGACATATATAACTGTTAAATTCTCTTACCCGTATGTATTTTACATACTGCTCCATGGCTCTGGTAAAACCATCTTGAGCAGCACGGAGGTGCGCGTCCCCCGCATTAAAGGCATTCAACGCCTCAGGGGAGAAGCACGCGTCACGAAATACTGTCCGGCGGCGCCTATGGTTCATGGCGCTCTCCACCTCAGACTTGGTGGCGGACAGTCTGTCGGCATCCTCCGTTGGAGGAGGGTCCGGCTCGCGCCTTGCGCTCGCCTCCCCCTCCAGACCAGGTGCTGGAGCCTGGCTGGTAGAGGTTGGATTGGCAACCTCCACGCCCATAGTCCGGCGGGCGCTTTTTCACCTACAAAAAGCCATGAGCACTCAAACGCTTCCTAGGAACGTTGCTCCAAATAATGAACTGTGAGCTATACCTTTGCGGCGACGTTTCAGTCCGCACCGCGCTCCTCTTCCGCCTACTGGTCCGGACTGGCCTTTGTTGGTCAGCCGCCGCGGGCTCGGCTTCCCGCCCTGAAGGCGCTTCCTGCAAAACACCATCGTATGCGAAGGTCAGAAATGAGCGAGGAAGGAATAATGGTGTCGGGACTTCGGTCACAATCACCTGGGAAGCCGGATATAGTCCGGGGTAGTCGGCCATAATGGCGACTAAAGCATTATCCATGCTGAGCTAGTGGAACACCCCGTCGATTAGCTCCACCTTTATGTCCGGATCCTCTTCGGAGGCCGGATCCTGGGATCTCTCTGGATCCTCGGGTTGCGGAGCTGGACTTAGCATGCCCTCCACGACCCGACGCAGCTCCTGCGTCGAAAACACGATATAAGAAACTTAAACTTCGAAAGCACGGGTCGGACGCGCAGAGTGTTCGCTTACCCAAGGCCGGGGATTATTCATGGAAAACCCATTCAATGGGTTCGTCTGGAGGAAATCCTCCTTCTCCCCCTTGTACAGGCCGGACAGGATCTTCACCAGGTCTTCGGCCGAACCTGGCCCTTGGCGGCCATGACAGGTGGCATCGTCCTCCCCGTTGAAATCCCACGTAGGGTGGCCCCTGTATTGTAGTGGCTGCACCCCCCGCATAATGCATGTTGCCATGACTCCAATCATGGTCAACCCGGAATGGGCCAGTAACCTTATCCGGACCATCAAATAATGGACGCTCTTGTCTTCCTCCAGTTGGGGGCTCCGCGGGCGCCAACTAAGGCGTTTCTGCAGAGGAGCATTACTGAACTCCGGGAGGCCGATCCGAACAGGGTCCAGCAGCGGAGCGTCTTCTATGTAAAACCATTCCTAAGGCCAGTCTTCGGATGCCTTCTTAGGGGTTCCGGATGGATATCCGGTCCCGGCAATGCGCCAAATTTCGACGCCGCCCACTTGATATATGGACCCCTTGTGAGAGCGGGGTACAAGGCAGAACAACCTCTTCCACATCGCAAAATGGGGCTCCACGCCCAGGAATAGCTCGCAAAGAGCTACGTAACCCGCAATATGCAGGACAGAGGCGGGCGTGAGGTGATGAAGCTGGTGTCCGTAGAACTCCAGGAGCCCGCGGAGGAACGAATGTACAGGAAATCCGAGCCCCCTTATCAGATAGGGGACGAAGCATACCCCCTCCCCTTTGTTGGGACTTGGGGTAGCCTCCGCTTGCTTCCCACCTTTGTAGGTGGCCAGCCCGGCTCGAGCCGGAACCATGAAGGCCGGAGGGAGATATCCCTCCGCTTGGAGCTTCACCAGCTCGTTGTGTGGAACAGAGCATCTCCTCCAATCTCCTGGCAGAGGGCTAGGAGCGCTAGAAGAGGAGCCACGTCGACGGTCCATGGTGGAATGGATTCTGGGTCAAAGGCGCTCCGATGAGTATTCGCGGAAGGCAGATGGTGTGATTTGGATCTGGATTCTTGCCTCTCTTATAGGCAGATTATTTGCACATCTAGGGGGTAAAATGTAAAAGATATCCTAGCTTTTCGCATTCGTGCGACGCTTGGAAGAAGGCCATTATTGGGCGTGGAAGCCAAGAAGCGCAACATTGATAAGGAAGCCGGACACTGTTCAGCAGGTACATGGAACTTAAAAGGAGAACCCGCCTTGCAACGCCGAAGACTATATACGCGCTGGACTTATCGTCATTGAAGCCTGGTTTGGGAGCTACTGAGGGAGTCCTGGACTAGGGGGTGTCCGGACAGCCAGACTATCATCGTCCGCCAGACTCCAAGACTACGAAGATACAAGATTGAAGACTCCGTCCCGTGTCCGGATGGGACTTTCCTTGGCGTGGAAGGCAAGCTTGGCGATACGGATATGTAGATCTCCTACCATTGTAACCGACTCTGTGTAACCCTAGGCCTCTCCGGTGTCTATATAAATCGGAGGGCCTTAGTCCGTAGGACAACATCCATTACAACAATCATACCATAGGCTAGCTTCTAGGGTTTAGCCTCCTTGATCTCGTGGTAGATCCACTCTTGTAATACACATCATCAATATTAATAAAGCAGGACGTAGGGTTTTACCTCCATCAAGAGGGCCCGAACCTGGGTAAAACATCGTGTCCCTTGTCTCCTGTTACCATCCGCCTAGACGCACAGTTCGGGACCCCCTACCCGAGATCCGCTAGTTTTGACACCGACACTCATCGTAACGCCTCCCCTCGGAGTGCCGCGCGAGGGGGCTGGGCACGGGGCTGCGCCCGGGTCACGCCCAGGCGGACGCCACCCTGCCAGGCCCCTCGGGCCTGGTTCATCGCACGCCTCTCCCCGAGTGGAGCCAAGGTACGAAGGCCATTGAACGTCAAGGGGGACTCCTGAGCATCGCGACTCAGGAGCCTAACTGGTCACGTAGCCCCTAACCCCTTAGTTCCGAAAGGCTAACGGCGGTTGAGGTATGCGCGGGGCCGGGCTGTGCCGACGTAGAACGGTAAATTCACCCATGCATCTCACCTCCCTACTTGTTGTTCGTGTGTCAAGGGGGACTCCTGAGCATCGCGACTCAGGAGCCTAACTTTCCACGTAGCCCCTCACTCCTTGGTCCCGTCCTGGTTTCCGGTCGGGGCTAACGGCGGCTAAGGTATGCGCGGGGCCGGGCTCTGCCGACGTAGAACACAAGCAAGTAGGAAGGAAAAACGTAAATCTCAAGAAATTCAAAAGCAAATGTTACAGTCCATAGAGTACTTCGACAACACCAAACACAAGTTTAAACGCCTCCACGAGGCAGAATGCATGTTGCAGGAATTAAAAGCAGGACGGGAGCCACGAAGAGGTCACTTTTTGGCGGCGCCATCGCTGGTGACGGTGCTACGCTGGGCAGCTTCGCCTCGTGGAGCCTTAAGACCGGCAGCACCTCACTTCGGCTTGGTGCTGAAGGCCCGAAACTTTGCCAGCAGAGCCTCCGCGTGACCCTTCACGGCCTCGGCAGCGACGGTGGCAAGCTCGCCGCTCACAGGATCCAGCAGGCTGTCGAGGTCAACACTGGGGTCGCGGAGGTAGACGTGGGTGAAGACGCGCGTTAGCACCGCAGAAGAAAGGACGCGCACCTCAGCCTCAGCCGTGGGGCCAAGGCCGAGGGCGACATCTTCGAGGGCGCGGACCAGGAAGGGAAGCAGCTTGGCGGGCCCCTCCTCGGCGCCAGCTAGCGGGCTTTCCAGGCCGCTGTCATAGAGCGACTTCAGCAGGGTGCGAGCCTTCACCTCCAGCTTCGCGAAGGCCACGCGGTCCTCGGCCAGGACCCGCGCCTTGCCGTCCAGCTTGATGTTCTTCGCCTCCAACGCCTGCTCCAGCGCACCCAAGCGGCCTTGGCGTTCTTCAAGCTTGGAATCCTGGTCCTTGGCGGCAGCCTCGCGAGCCTTCATGCCTTCCTCCTTCTCCTGGCGGACACGGGCCTCCTTGACAAGCTGGTCGCGCAGGCCTTGCAGTTCGCTCTCCAGCACCTTGTAGCGACCCTGGACATCCGCAACCTCACCCAAGGTGGCTTCGTGAGTGGCCTTCGCCTCAAGGACGGCCTGCTTCTCCTCGTCGCAGGCTGTTGCGGCCTGAGCCAGCGCCGCTCGGACTAAAGCATCAGAGTGGACCCAGCCAGAGACCAACTCCAGGCGCCCGGCAACCAAGCGAGGGTCGGCGCCTAGAAGATCTTTCCGCAGTCGGTCTAGCTCAGTAGCAACATGATCCAGAACAGTAGGAGGAGCCGGAGAGACAACGGTTGGCGGAGTAGGAGGAGAAGATGGCAGCATAATCACAGCACCATGAGTCAGGACCTTCTGCGCCCCGACGACTGCGGCAGTGGCGTCAGGCAAAGACACCGCGAGAGTCGCTTGGGCCATGGGGGCTGAGCTCGCTCCAGCTGGCCCCGCCAGGCCTCGCGAGGATGACTGAGCAGGAGAGGCCTGCGTCTTGTCGCCCCCTTCTCCCGCGGATGGGGGTGCTGCCCCGGACGAAGCCTCAGGAGCCCCCTTCAGCTTCTTCGCCGCAGGCACCGGCCTAGCCAAGGAATATGGATGTCAAGCCTCAACAACAAAGCAGGAAGCAAAACGAGAATTGAGCACTTACCCGTCATCGCTCGCGGGCTCAAGCAACCTCCGGCCGAACTTGAAGCCCGAAAGCCGGATGCTGGGGTCAACTTCAAGAGGCTCGGGAGCAGGAGGCGTGTCTGCGGATCGCCTCGGAGTCAGAGCGGACCCACGGGTAACCAGCCCCGTCCTGTCCTTCTTCAGGATCAGGGGCGAGCTCTCGCCACCCCGCTCATCTTCGTCCTCGTCGTCATCCAGCATGAGGCGAAGAGTGCGGGACCTACGCCGAGGAAGGGGCGTTCTCGACTCCTCGTCGGTCGCCTCCGAATCGGGCTCCTCGTCCTCCTCCTCCTCTTCTTCCTCCTCTCCGCTGGAGTCGCTGGAGGATACGTTCACCGTCGCCAGGGCTGCCGGGTCCTCAGGAACCTCCGCAGGCACAGGCCCGCCCTCATTGAAAGCGGACATGGAGTTCACCACCTGCTCCCAATCATCCCGAAGGAACAAGGGCAAGGGAGCATCCTCCAACCTCGCCACGTTTCCCCCAACCAAGGATTGGAGGACCGCAGCCAGATCCTCGTCAGCCATGTCTTCGGGGTTCGAGCGAAGGGCGGCATTGGCCCCCCCAAGCTTCCACATTGGAAGCGAGTGTTCCCGGAGTGGGGCCACCCGATGCTCCAGGAACTCCCTCAGGAGCGACGCCCCGGTCAGTTTCGCCGTCGCCATGTTGTCCAGCCACAGGTCTGCGTCCATCTTCTCCAGCACCGGCCTCGCGCAGGGATAACCGAGCTCCGCGCAGGGACCAAGCGTCAACGGACATGGGCTGCCCCATGGGCAGAATCAGCCGGGAGTGGGTGCGCCCAGCGTCCACCATGACCCACTTGCTCCTGAAGCCCTCAATTCTCTTCCCGGGCTTGGAGATGGCGTTAGAGCTGCCGTGCGCGACAAAGCTCGCGCACGAGGTGATGGGGCCGCGGGAGACCCGGAGGTAGAAGTAATGGCGCAGCAAGGCCACCGAAGGCCTCACCCCGACATGAGCCTCGCAGTAGTAGGCGAAAATCGCTAGGAGAAGAACGGAGTTGGGATGGAGGTGCAGGGCTTGCAGATTGTAATGGTGAAGAACAGAAAGGAAGAACTCAGAAAGGGGGCACCAGACCGGCGGCGATGGCGCTCACGAAGAGCGGGTAGAAGGTGCTTCCTCTGCCCTCAGGAAGGGCGGTGCCGACCTTGAGCGCGGCCGCCCCTTCGTGGCCTTGCGCCGCCATCATCTGGCGCGTCCGAGCAAGATTCTTCTCCGACACAGTCAGAGGATCCAAGGCGGGTGAGTACCATGCTCCGGCCGGGGTCTGGCGAGGCGCCATGCCTTGCTAGGATGCAGGGTTGGAGTAGATCTGGGGATTTCGGAAGCAAGAAGGACAGGAGCAAGAAAGGAGATCTGGGCAGTGAAGGAGAAGGCAAAGAAGGTAGGCCTAGACAGGTACCGCTCCCTTATCAGCTTGTGCAGTTGCCGAGGTGTCGTGGGGGAGCCAGGACGCCCACGTCCAATCAACCGCCACGCAGCACCCAAGGCCGCAGGCTATTGGGGCCCGCGGTGCTTTGCACATGCCTCTTCGCTTCTCTACTAAGCCAAGTCCAAGCGCGCCTTGGGCCCCGGGGCTACTGTTGGCGTTCTGGGAACGAGGGTACCCAGACTTGCCTGCCTGCGGCCTGCGGCGTGGCTCAAGGAGTGGCCCAGTATGGCCCATCTTCATCAACACATGCTCAAGACCCTCGCGAGGGGCCGAGCCTCGCGGGGCGGACGACAGGAGGCTTCCTCAGGCACGACCTCATCATGCTGGCTCGCGAGGAGGCAGAGAGATCAAGGCGGGGTACCTCACGAGGTGCCCATGATGCAAGCCATGACGACCAAGGCCAGGCGGGCGCCAGGCGGGCGCCGGCCTGCGCAGAGTCCTTGTTTCCCCTTTGGTGCAAAGGGGGCAAGCGCAGGCAAGGGTATCAAGCAAAGGCAACCATTTCGGTGCAACAAGACCAAGACCAGCAGGACGGCAGAGCGGAGGTCATCGTGGAGCCCAAGCCAACGTCGTCGTCAGTGTCTTTGGCAGGCGAGGACCAACTTTAGTCAGGATAAGTGTACTAGATGTTCCCCTTCAAAATGGCCAATTGTTGGCGCCCTTCCCGCTCAATATTTGGGAAGAGGCCCGGGGCCTTCGCCTATAAATAGGACTAGCCACCCACAGGGTAGGGGGGAGATCTGATCGGATCCGCATCCAAGACACAGAGAGAGAGGCGACTGAACTCCCCTAGCAGTTCATTGCCTCAACCAAGAACAGACCCTCGCGAGGCTGTTCTTCCCTTGTACTGTTCCTCATCATCCCTAGAGGCAATCCACACACCACAAACTGGAGTAGGGTATTACACCACAATGGTGGCCTGAACCAGTACAAATCTCGTGTCCCTTGTGTTGTTCTTCGTGTAGTCTAGATACTTGCAAGGCGGTGAGACATGGGTAGGCTGGGGGTGTGATCTCCGCATACACCCCAGTGTTCGGACCTCAAGGGTCTACCGGAACACTAAATCCGACAACCACGGATTGATAAGCCTTAGGTCATCCACTTGAGGGAAATTTGCTACTGTCCTACAAACCTTTGCACTTGGAGGCCCAACAACGTCTACAAGAATAAGGTTGCGTAGTAGACATCAAGATCTTTTCTAGCGCCGTTGCCAGGGAGGTTAGTTCTTGAAGGTATATCTTTAGATCTTGCAATTAAATCTTTTAGTTTCTTGTTTTATCACTAGTTTAGTTTATAAAAGAAAACTACAAAAAAATGGAATTGAGGGTGCCTCATATGCTTCATATTTTTAATGTCTTTCGTGAAAATAAGGATTCCGATAATTGTGCCGAAGTGTTAGAAGAAGAATGCAATAGAATGTTTGGCATAAAATATGTGAATGATGAGCATGATTGCAATGTTGTTAGTATGAACTCTTTGAATATCCATAGTACTAATGATGATTGCACTAGTCATGATAAAAATGTCTCTTATAAGCATGTCAACTTTTGTGGAGTGCATAGAGTTTGCAAGTACACACCAAATAGGGAAATAGATTTTGCAAGAGGCATAAGTATTTAGAAACTAAATGGTTGCAAGAGAGGCTAGATGTTTGTTTTGAAAATTTAAATTTTCTTAGCCATACTTGTGAACTTTGCAATGAACATGGTCATTTAAATCTCCAACACAAATTGTTTCATGATCGAATCGTGTCCAAAAGTTGTGCTGACTTGATTTCCTTTGCACATCATAATGAACTTAGTTTGCTTTTGGGTTATGAAGAAATGAAACGTATAACTAAGGATATTCCAGAATTTGTCCTTGATAAAGTTCTTGATTTTGATCTAGAGGAATTTCATATGTATTGTGCGGTGAATTGCATTGAAAATCCTTATATTGCCAATTACATAAAGATAAGGAAACAAATAGAAGATGAAGAGAATACTAATGAAAGGGAAGAGGTTTCGCAATATCCTCCTATTATTTCTTATGATGAATCAGGTAACGAGGAGGAGCCTTCTATTCAACCAATCTCATTAATAAGGAGCTCCAAAAGAGGATTAAACCACACATAATGTGGAGAATAAAAAGAAAAGATAGAGAAGCAAAGGTAAAAAGATATCCCTCCCAAATGATGTTGCTCCTATTACTCACTACGACGATGATAATTTCTATACTATTGGTGCTATCCATACTATTAATGATGAGAGTGATTATGCTTATGATATGCAAAGGCCCAAGCTTGGGGATGCTATGTTTGATGAGAATGACATGTTTGAGAATTTATTTGCTGCAATTAATGTTTGTCCCAAGCTTGGGGATGCTATGTTTAATGAAGATGATATTTTTAGTCTCCCAAGTTTTGATATGCAAATTCATTATGATGATAGCATGCCTCCTATTTATGATGATTATATTGATGAAAGTGGGTTTGGAAGAGTGTCAACTTTAGGAAGTAATAATCCCACTATTGTGGAGGGTGTTGAATCTTATTTTGATAATTATGAAAGTGGATTTGGAGAGGTCATGACTTTATTTAGTAATGATTCCACTATCTTGGAAGAGGTTTCAATTGATTATGATGAGAACAAAGTTGCTACTTATGATGATTATTGTGATGATACTTATGTTATAAAAAGTAGTGATGATTATATTTATAAAACTTGTCATGATTACGATTACCCTTTTTCTAAACATTACTCTTTCAATGTGGAAACACTTTATAGTATTCGAGTTTCTTATGATGCTCCCACTATTCCGAATGAAAAGAGTTTTGCTTATGTGGAGAGTAGTAAATTTCCTATGCTTGTAGATCATGAAAAGAATACTTTATGTGATAGTTATATTGTTGAATTCATTCATGGTGCTACTGAAAATTATTATGAGGGAGGAGTATATGCTTGTAGGAATTTCAATAATATCAAGTTTCCTCTCTATGTGTTCAAAATCTTGAAGTTATGCTTGTTTTTCTTTCCTATGCTAGTTGATTCTTGTTCCCATAAGTTGTTTGCTCACAAAATCCCTACGCATAGGAAGTGGGTTAGATTTAAATGTGGTAGTCATATTCTTCATGATGCTCTCTTTATGTTTCAATTCTTATCTTTCATGTGAGCATCATTGAAATTATCATGCCTAGCTAGAAAGGCATTAAAGAAAAGCAGTTGTTGGGAGACAACCCAACATTTAACCTTACTGTTTTGGTGTGTTCACATGATTAAGCTACTGTAGTAATCATGTTTTATAGCTTTTGTTTCAATAAAGTGCCAAGTAAGACCTTTGGGATGGCTTACGGTAATATTTGACTTGATCTTGCTGTAAAACAGAAACTTTTGTGCTCACGAGATTATTCGTCATTTTTAACAGAAGAGTGTTTTTGCGTTGATTCTTTTTGCAGAAGATTAATAGACAAATTCTTCACGTCGACCAATTTAACTCAGAACTTTTGGAGTTACAGAAGTATTTGAGAGTTACAGATTAATACAGACTGTTCAGTTTTTGACAGATTCTGTTTTCTATGTGTTGTTTGCTTATTTTGGTGAATCTATGAGTATTACCGGGGGTATGAACCATGAAGAAGTTGGAATACAGTATATATTACACAAATATAAATAAATAATGAGTTCACAGCAGTACCTTAAAGTGGTGATTTATTTTCTTATACTAACGGAGCTCATGAGATTTTCTGTTGAGGTTTTGTGTTGTGAAGTTTTCAAGTTTTGGGTAAGGATTTGATGGATTTTGGAATAAGGAGTGGCAAGATCCTAAGCTTGGGGATGCCCAAGGCACCCCAAGGTAAAATTCTAAGACAACCAAAAGCCTAAGCTTGGGGATGGCCCGGAAGGCATCCCCTCTTTCGCCTTCGTCTATCGGTAACTTTACTTGAGGCTATATTTTTATTCACCACGTGATATGTTTTTTGCTTGGAGCGTCTTGTATGATTTGAGTCTTTGATTTTTTGTTTACCACAATCATCCTTGTTGTACACACCATTTGGGAGAGACACGCATGAATCGTGATTTATTAGAATACCCTATGTGCTTCACTTATATCTTTTGAGCTAGACAATATTGCTCTAGTGCTTCACTTATATCTTTTTAGAGCACGGAGGTGGTTTTATTTTATAGAAATGGTTGAACTCTCATGCTTAACTTATATTATTTTGATAGTCTCTTAGAACAGCATGGTAATTTGCTTTGGTTATAAATTTAGTCCTAATATGATAGGCATCCAAGAGGGATATAATAAAAACTTTCATATAAAGTGCATTGAATACTATGAGAAGTTTGATTCCTTATGATTGTTTTGAGATATGAAGATGGTGATATTAGAGTCATGCTAATGAGTAGTTGTGAATTTGAGAGATACTTGTGTTAAAGTTTGTGATTCCCGTAGCATGCACGTATGATGAACCGTTATGTGATGAAGTTGGAGCATGATTTATTTATTGATTGTCTTCCTTATGATTGGCGGTCGGGGACGAGCGATGGTCTTTTCCTACCAATCTATCCCCCTATGAGCATGCGCGTAGTAATTCGTTTCGATAACTAATAAATTTTTGCAATAAGTATGTGAGTTCTTTATGACTAATGTTGAGTCCATGGATTATACGCACTCTCACCCTTCCACCATTGCTAGCATCTCTAGTACCGGGCAACTTTCGCCGGTACCATACACCCACCATATACCTTCTTCAAAAAAGCCACCATACCTACCTATTACGGCATTTCCATAGCCATTCCGAGATATATTGCCATGCAACTTTCCACCGTTCCGTTTATTATGACACGCTTCATCATTGTCATATTGCTTTGCATGATCATGTAGTTGACATCGTATTTGTGGCAAAGCCACCTTTCATAATTCTTTCATGCATGTCATTCTTGATTCATGGCACATCCCGGTACACCACCGGAGGCATTCATATAGAGTCATATTTTGTTCGAAGTATCGAGTTGTAATTCTTGAGTTCTAAAGTAAATAAAAGTGTGACGATCTTCCTTATTAGAGCATTGTCCCAGTGAGGAAAGGATGACGGAGACTATGATTCACCCACAAGTCGGGATGAGACTCCGGACAAAAAATAAAAAAATAAAAAATAAAAAAGAGGCCAATAAAAAGGAGAGGGCCCAAAAAAATGACAGAAAAGGAGAGAAGGGGCAAATGCTAGTATCCTTTTAGCACACTTGTGCTTCAAAGTAGCAGCATGATCTTCATGATCGAGAGTCTCCTATGTTGTCACTTTCATATACTAATGGGAATTTTTCATTATAGAACTTGGCTTGTATATTCCAATGATGGGCTTCCTCAAAATGCCCTAGGTCTTCATGAGCAAGCGAGTTGCATGCACACCCACTTAGTTTCTTTTTGAGCTTTCATACACTTATAGCTCTAGTGCATCCGTTGCATGGCAATCCCTACTCACTCACATTGTTATCTATTGATGGGCATCTCCATAGCCCGTTGATATGCCTAGTTGATGTGAGACTATCTTCCTCCTTTTTTGTCTTCTCCACAACCACCATATTCTACTCCACTATAGTGCTATGTCCATGGTTCATGCTCATGTATTGCGTGAAAGTTGAAAAAGTTTGAGAATACTAAAGTATGAAACAATTGCTTGGCTGAAACTGGGGTTGTGCATGAGTTAAATATTTTGTGTGATGAAGATAGAGCATGGCCAGACTATATGATTTTGTAGGGATAGCTTTCTTTGGCCATGTTATTTTGATAAGACATGATTTCTTTGTTAGTATGCTTGAGGTATTATCGTTTTTATGTCAATATTAAACTTTTGTTTTGAATCTTATGGATCTGAATATTCTTGCCACAATAAATAAAATTACGTGGATAAATATGTTAGGTAGCATTCCACATCAAAAGTTTCTGTTTTTATCATTTACCTACTTGAGGACGAGAAGGAATTAAGCTTGGGGATGCTTGATACGTCTCCAACGTATCTATAGTTTTTGATTGTTCCATGCTATTATATTATCCATCTTGGATGTTTTATATGCATTTATATGTTATTTTATATGATTTTTGGGACTAACCTATTAACCTAGAGCCCAGTGCCAGTTTCTTATTTTCCCTTGTTTTTGAGTTTTACACAAAAGGAATACCAAACGGAGTCCAATTGATATGCTAATTTTTGTGGATTTTTTATGGACCAGGAGAAGCCCCCGAAGCAAAAGAGTTGGGCTAGAAGAGTCCCAAGTCATCCACGAGGGTGGAGGGCACGCCCTACCCCCTGGGTGCGCCCCCTACCTCGTGGCTGACTCGGAGACCCCCTTGACTTTTTCCCGATGCCAAAAATTCCTATAAATACAGAAATCCCCGAAAACAAACCTAGATCGGGAGTTCCGCCACCGCAAGCCTCTGTAGCCACCAAAAATCAATCGGGACCCTATTCCGGTACCCTGCCGGATGGGGATCCAGCACCAGCGGCCATCTTCATCATCCCGACGCTCTCTATGATTAGGAGGGAGTAGTTCACCCTCGGGGCTGAGGGTATGTACCAGTAGCTATGTGTTTGATATCTCTCTCTCTCTCTCTCTCGTGTTCTTGATATGGCACGATCTTGATGTACCGTGAGCTTGCTATTATAGTTGGATCATATGATGTTTCTCCCCTTCTACCTTCTTGTAATGGGTTGAGTTTTCCCTTTGAAGTTATCTTATCGGATTGAGTCTTTAAGGATTTGAGAACACTTGATGTATGTCTTGCATGTGCTTATCTGTGTTGACAACGGGATATTCACGTGATCTACTTGATGTATGTTTTGGTGATCAACTTGCATGTTCAGTGACCTTGTGAACTTATGCATAGGGGTTGGCACACGTTTTCGTCTTGACTCTTCGATAGAAACTTTGGGGCACGCTTTTGAAGTTCTTTGTGTTGGTTGAATAGATGAATCTGAGATTGTGTGATGCATATCGTATAATTATACCCGTGGATACTTGAGGTGACATTGGAGTATCTAGGCGACATTAGGGTTATGGTTGATGTGTGTCTTAAGGTGTTATTTTACTATGAACTCTAGGGCTGTTTGTGACACTTATTAGGTCATCCACTTGAGGGAAATTTGCTACTGTCCTATAAACCTCTGCACTTGGAGGCCCAACAACGTCTACAAGAAGAAGGTTGCATAGTAGACATCACCAATGTTGATGGTTTATTGAATATCGATCGTGGTAATACACATATTCATAGTATTGATGCCAAAAGATGCAAAGTTGATAATGATAGTGCAACATATTTGCGGCACTGCTGTTTAGGTCATATCGGTATAAAACGCATGTAGAAACTCCATGCAGATGGACTTTTGGAATCACTTGATTATGAATCATTTGATACTTGCGAACCATGCCTTATGGGCAAGATGACTAAAACTCTGTTCTCCAGAACAATGGAACGAGCTAATGACTTATTGGAAATAATACATACCAATGCATGCGGTCCGATGAGTGTTGAAGCTCATGGCGGGTATCGATATTTTCTGACCTTCACAGATGATTTGAGCAGATATGGGTATATCTACTTAATGAAACACAAGTCTGAAACATTCGAAAAGTTCAAATAATTTCAGAGTAAAGTGGAGAATCATCGTAACAAGAAAATAAAGTTTCTACGATCTGATCATGGAGGAAAATATTTGAGTCATGAGTCTGACCATCATTTAAAACTGTGACGCCTGGATACTTAAGCTACAGTGAACCTCTGCTAATGATGCCATGTCTCCTCTATTACTGTTGCTAATCTCGCGTTAGTTCGAAACCGATTCGGATTCAAATTGAAAATCAGGCAAACAACAAAAGTTTTCAAACTTTAAAACTAAAATGTTCGAGTTGTGCCAAAAGAATACAAAGGTAATTGTGGTGCAGAAACCCCACTTTTGTAAAATGTTTTACTACTCTAGTAATGATTAAACCAGTAGTTAAAATGATTAAATAAGTGCCTTTGATATTTTAAGAAATACTAAAGTATTTTTTATTTTGAGGAAAAACTTCTTAGAATAGTGGATTATTTTGAAACACTATTTTTGGAGCTATTGTCATATTTTACTAAACTAAAATATAGTGTAACTAAAATAAAACAAAAAAGAATAAAAAAACAACAACAAAAGAAAATAAAAGCCCACCCCCTTGCGGGGCCTCGGCCCAGCTGGCCATTGGGCTAGCCAGGCCGGCCCAGCCGGCGCCCCACTCCCCTCCTCCATATCCCCACTCCGGGGAAACCCTAACCCGTAACCCCCACTCGCCCCCCACTACTCTCTCCTTTCCCCGGTCGGATCTAGATCGGGGCACCCCTCGCGCCCGATCCCGCTCGTCGCCGTCCTCCACCGCCCCCAACCGCTCCGCCTTCCCCACTCCACTCCCTGGCAGGCCGCCGCGCGCGAACCGCGTCGCCTCGTCATGGGCACCGCTGTCCGCGTGCGCCCCGCCGTCTCTGCCAGCCGCCCCGTCGCCCTCGACTGCTCGTCACCGGAGCCACCTCGCCACCTCGCGGACGCCACCTCCCCGCCAGGAGCCACCGCATCGAGCCCTGCACCGCCTTCTTCCTCCTCGGCCCCGTCGAGCTTCGCCGTCGATTCCGGCACCTCCGAGCCTTCCCCGAGCCCACTAAGCACATCTACAGGCTCAATATGAGCCCCGCCACTTCCCCGATTATTCCCGAGCTCGGATTCGAGCTTGAGCACCTTACTTTCGCTCCATAGCTGTCGATGCCATCGCGACCGAAACCGCCGTAGCACCGCCGTCTCGCTCGCCCGTGGACGCACTGGAGTTTCTCCACACACGCGTTCTCCCTCCCGCTCGCTGCTACTGCTCTATAGCGCCCTCACCGCGCGCCCATCGGTCACCCCGTGCTGGCCGCCGCGCCCGCACCATGGCGCTGCTTGGCCACCCCGCTGCCTGCTATGGTGCTGCTGCCCCAAACATGCTCGGGTCACTGCCCGTGCGGCCCCTGGCCGCCGGCGCTCGCGCCCGCGAGCCATGTGGCTCTGCTCCGCTCCACCCCCGTTAACCCGCGCCCGATAAGCCGCCATAGCCAAATGACAAGGGGCCCCACCCCAGACCGAATTAAAAAAAGGAGTTAAAATAAATAAATTAGTAATTAATTAATTAATTAGTTAATTAAGTTAATTAATCCTATTTAAATAATCTAATTAAAAATGAATTAGCCTAATCATTTAGTTAACTATTTAACCATGTTTAATTAACCTGAGACTATGACGAACGGGCCCCATGTGCCAGGGTTGACCTAGTCAACCTATAGACCTGCTGACATCTTGCTGACCCAATAATTACCTTTTCTAATTAATTAAAATCTGTTAATTCCAAAATTGAATTAAAACTTTAAAAATTAAAATAAAATAAACCGTAGCTCCGGTCAAAATACTTTGTACATGAAAGTTGCTCAGAACGACGAGATGAATCCGAATACGCAGTCCGTTTGTCAGCCACATGTCCCTAGCATAGAGAACATGGAACTTTCCCCCTCTGGTCCATCTGTCTGAAAACGCGGAACACTGGGAATACTTTCCCGGATGTTTTCCCCCTTCGCCGATATCACCCATCCCCGCGTTAGATCACCCCTAACATCGCGTATTGACTTGTTATAGTTTGTGATGCTTTGTTTGCTCTGTATTTACTGTTTCTTCTCCCCTCTTCTTCTCCGGTAGACCCCGAGACCGGTGCTAATGCCATCGAGTATGACTACATCACCGACGAACCCTCCTTCTTGCCAGAGCAACCAGGCAAGCCCCCCCCCCCTTTGATCACCAGATATCGCCTATTCTATCCTCTACTGCTTGCATTAGAGTAGTGTAGCCTGTTACTGTTTTGATTAATCCTATTCTGTTGCATAGCCTGTCATTGTTGCTACAGTTGTTGATACCTTACACGCAATCCTAAATGCTTAGTATAGGATGCTAGTTTATCATCATTGGCCCTACATTCTTGTCAGTCTGCCTTGCTATACTATTGGGCCATGATCACTTGGGAGGTGATCATGGGTATATACTATACATATATACATATTATACAGATGGTGACTAAAGTCGGGTCGGCTCGTTGAGTGCCCGCGAGTGATTCACGGATTGGGGGCTGAAAGGACCTTTGTCCCAACGGCCCTCTGTGTGGATCTTTGTGGCAGAGCGACAGGGCATGATGAGACCACCTACGTGAGAGGTGGGCCTGGCCCTGGTCGGTGTTCGCGGTTGCTTCATAATAACACGCTTAACGAGATCTTGGTATTTGACCTGAGTCTGGCCACTGGCCTATACGCACTAACCAACTATGCGGGAAAAATATGGGCACTCGACATCGTGGTATCAGCCGAAGCCTTCTAGACGTCAGCGACTGAGCGGCGCGTGCCGGATTGGACTAGAACGCCTGCTCTTGTATTAGGGAGGCTAGGTCTGCTTCCGGCTACCCACGCAACGTGCAGGTGTGCAATGGGCGATGGGCCCAGACCCCTGCGCCATAGGAGTTAGACCAGCGTGCTGACCTCTCTATTAGGCCTAGATGGGGCTGCGACGTGTTGATCTTCCGAGGCTGGGCATGACCCAGGAAAGTGTGTCCGGCCAAAGGGGATCGAGCGTGTTGGGTTATGTGGTGTACCCCTGTAGGGAAGTTTATCTATTCGAATAGCCGTGTCCCTCGGTAAAAGGACGATCCGGAGTTGTACCTTGACCTTATGAAAACTAGAATCGGATACTTAATAAAACACACCCAGAAAAGTTCCACATACAACCCGGTGATCGCTTTTCCACAGGGCGACGAGGGGAGGATCGCCGGGTAGGATTATGCTATGCGATGCTACTCGGAGGACTTCAATCTACTCTCTTCTACATGTTGCAAGACGGAGGCTGCCAGAAGCGTAGTCTTCGATAGGACTAGCTATCCCCCTCTTATTCTGTCATTCTGCAGTTCAGTCCACCGATATTGCCTCTTTACACATATACCATGCATATGTAGTGTAGATCCTTGCTTGCGAGTACTTTGGATGAGTACTCACGATTGCTTTTCTCCCTCTTTTCCCCCTTTCCCTTCTACCTGGTTGTCGCAACCAGATGCCAGAGCCCAGGAGCCAGACACCACTGTCGATGATGACTCCTACTACACTGGAGGTGCCTACTACTACGTGCAGGCCGCTGACGACGGCCAGGAGTAGTTTAGGAGGATCCCAGGCGGGAGGATTGCGCCTCTTTCGATCTGTATCCCAGTTTGTGCTAGCCTTCTTAAGGCAAACTTGTTTAACTTATGTCTGTACTCAGATATTGTTGCTTCCGCTGACTCGTCTATGATCGAGCACTTGTATTCGAGCCCGCGAGGCCTCTGGCTTGTATTATGATGCTTGTATGACTTATTTTACTTTTAGAGTTGTGTCGTGATATCTTCCCATGAGTCCCTGATCTTGATCATACACATTTGCGTGCATGATTAGTGTACGATTGAATCAGGGGCGTCACAAGTTGGTATCAGAGCCGACTGCCTGTAGGAATCCCCTTTCCACACTCCTTGGCCGAAGTTGAGTCTAGTCGATGAAAACTGTTTTACTAACATGGCTGTGCGGCCCATGGGCCCACGTCGCCATTGGGTGACATTAGGATCTTTTATTACTCATCTATACTCTGGGACTCTGAGCTCTCTTCTATTCGGGTTAAATGATTTTGCTAAAAATAAAACTAACTTTAGGTTCTCGAAAATACTTTCTCCCGGAGAGCCCCTCATTTCAGATGATCGCCTACTGTGCTAGAAGATTCTAAAGTTACTCTACGATGTTCTCTCGAGTCTTTGTGCCATCGCATTTGCGATTTCCTTCCACGGTCAACCCCTATGAAAACTACATACACTTGCCATTCATACAATCATTCCCCGTTGATCTTTATTACAAGATACTCCCCGAAATTCTCTCTATTGTTTTGAGAATATGTTGTGCCTACTACTTTGCAGTTCTTTACCACATGAATACCCCTGCAAATAATTACTCACACTTATCGAGTATTCATCCATCCCCAGTTGTTCATATGTTTCATATGATACTTTGAAATTCTATCTGATCATTCGAGAATCCTCTTTAAAACTATTGCTCTACATATACTTGTGTGCTTGCATTATGGTTGCTTCCCATAGGTCTAGAAACATTCATTAGTCTTCTTTGACACCGTCATTTTGATCCTATTGATTCAACATGAGTGCGAATGCACGCAATCATCAGTTGATTCTTTTAAAATTATCTTTCCGGCTGAGATGTCATTTTGAACATGATCTGTTTTTCGACCAATCAAATTGTCGTCGTTTGTACCCCTAAGTCTATTCAGCTTACCCATCCTTAATCAGAGCGTTTGCTTCTGATTCCTTGAATCAGAAATCATGATTCTTTACATCGAGCTTTGAATTAGTCTGTTGCTTCTATAATCCAATGCCTACACATTGTTTCTTCCTCTACTTGTGTACCGATACTCACATCAGCTCCGCTATGGACCGTTGGATCCTTTGTTGTAATACCATCCGACCCTATCCTTCGTATACAAAAACCTTGAGAAGATCTTTCCCTGATACATAATGCATTCGGTAAATTGTATCCTCTCCTTTTGTCACCCATGCTCTACTATCGAGCTTGTGTTAATTACTATGGAAGTTTGTGGTATATGTTCCTAAGATGCCCTAATGGGTTGAACCTACGCGTTCCCTAATCCGTGTGAACCCGAAAGATTTCACGGGTCATACTTATCTGGTATTGCACCAGGTAAAACTTTGAAGAACTAATGTCATTTTTGAAATACGATAGGTGAATGGAAGGTTATGCATTGACGAAGTGGGAGTCGACCTTGAACCTTTGTGTTCATGCCCATGGACATGATGTAGATCCTATCATGAAAGCTTCTTGCAATAATAACTATTTCCTTGAAAATATCATCTGGATCTGTGAATTGATCCTTTGCAATCGTGGTTCCGACCATAATTTCATCCTTTGATTCCATTTCTCAGACAAGTAAAAGCGCTTGTCTTCTATAGATCAATACACCCCATTTCAACCTTTAATTTGATATGCCTTCGAGTATTATCTCCCTGGTATCTCGAGGATATCATGCCATTGCACTAAATCTTATGAATTTGTGCCGGAATAATACCTTTCCCTATCATAGTCACACCATGAGTTTTGGGTTGTCGTCAACCGAGAACACCGAATAGTGAATCTAGTCTGCACTGCGATTCGACAACTCTTAGTAATCTTCATTGCTTACAAGTTTAATACTCCATCATGTCATTCCTAGCCTTATCGGCTACATCATTATCGTGCTAAATTTAACTGTGCTGTCTGGTTCTTCCCGGAGCAAAAATTTCGACGATGAGCTAATCTTACGTCGATCTTCCTCGTCATATCTTTTCTCCTTGAACAACAAACTTGATTTCGAGTTTGTGTCATACACATGGTTCCAATAACCTTTCGCTTCATCATTCCATCAACTTGATGTCATCGCGGAACGATTAGATCTTCATGAGATCACTCGACAAATGTGTCATGATCATCATCAGCATTCCTAGCTCTTCCAGGATATCAATTGAATTCATGATGAGAAATACCATCCTTGCCCTCGATGATTTGTTTTATCATCGACCACTTTATTGTCTTCCGTTCAACACAAACTTGTTCATGTTTTGTGTTATACCTTGAGATCCTTGCTATCCAGCATTTGTTCTTCTTTACCTTGGAGTATTACCATCTTTTATGTCAAGAATGTTGTGAGAATTTCACCACCTCTTAAAAATTCTTCATATAGTAATACTTCTCGTCATCTCCATTCATTTCTTGGTCCCCATGTTGTTCCAACCGGAATACTGACAATTGAACTATGATGAGTGAATTCAAAACTTCTAGCAACCCTATTGCTTTGAAGTGAATGGCCGATAGTTTCATTCTAAGTCTTTTGGTTATCAAATCACCATTCTAACATTGATTGTGCTACTTAGTCCACACTTCTAGGTGCACTTTTCATCAATGTTTAATTGTGGATGTTTTTCCTCGAGCATACATCATTATATCATTTGATCTGACATATGTTATCTCCTTGTTTCGGAAGTTCACTTCCATAGTTGATTTCCCAAGAATCTTACAATGCTATCTCGTCAATTTGTGTTGCACCTTTTCTTCTCAGGCATCCTGAGTATGAGGTATTCTAACGCCAATCAGATCTGAATCTTGTTAGATATGGTGGTTCGAGCATCTTCCAAGAGTCATAACATTAGTATTTATATAGCCCGGTAAGGTGATGTCATACCTGGCACACCTGGCCAGAGGACCCATTGTTAAGTTCTTCCTTTTTAGCAAGGTTAACCATTCTTCCATGAGGAAATTGTAAGGCTTATTCTATAAGTTGCTCCTGATGGATCATTTGTGTATCCAAAGTCTGGCCCTTGATTGAAACACCATATCATTGCTACCTCGAAGCATGACTATGATACCCCGCTCATCAACAAGAACATTGGAGGCGCGATGCTAAATGTTTCTTGGTCAGTTATCCAAACACCGTTGTATGGTTAATATCTTGATTAATCCTTGCCTCTTATCCGAATGGTTGGGTACTTGCTCGCTTACCCTGTATGCCATGTTCTGCTTGTACATGAGAAGGATATACTCCTAACAATTGTGTGTAAACACAATTTTCCCTTCCGTTGGTCCGTTTAATTCGATAATTTCATTTTCCTTTCCATTGGTTGTTTAACCTTTCTTGTGGTCTATATGACCTAAGCAAAATTAATTCTCTTCCTATGAAAACACCTCGGCCTAAAACTTTGTCAGTGTGACCCTGTTATTATTGTTGATGACATTCCAGTAACTATCGATGGACGAGAACTTTGCCTAATGGCCCACCTCGTTACAACGAGCAGGAAAATGGTTCTCTTTGTCCCTCACCCTTGGTACCAACATTGTTGCCGACATAGCTGACAAGCTATTCACTCACATGCCTCCCTGTCGCGGCTATGCAAGATGTCACCACCCTTCCTACTTTCAACCCACATGGTTGGCCCATAACCCACAGGTCCACTGGATCGAAACCTGACTCTTCTTTACAACTCAGATTCAAATTTATCCTTTGCACCTGGCTTCGTATGTTACAACTCAGACCGAATTAAAAAAGGAGTTAAAATAAATAAATTAGTAATTTATTAATTAATTAGTTAAATAAGTTAATTAATCCTATTTAAATAATCTAATTAAAAATGAATTAACCTAATCATTTAGTTAACTATTTAACCATATTTAATTAACCTGAGACTATGACGAACGGGCCCACGTGCCAGGGTTGACCTAGTCAACCTATAAACCTGCTGATATCTTGCTGATGTCATGCTGACCCAATAATTACCTTTTCTAATTAATTAAAATCTGTTAATTCCAAAATTGAATTAAAACTTTAAAAATTAAAATAAAATAAACCGTAGCACGGATCGAAATACTTTGTACATGAAAGTTGCTCAGAACGACGAGACAAATCCGAATACGCAGTCCGTTTGTCAGCCACACGTCCCTAGCATAGCGAACATGGAACTTTCCCCCTCTGGTCCGTTTGTCCGAAAACGCGGAACACTGGGAATACTTTCCCGGATGTTTTCCCCCTTCGCCGATATCACCTATCCCTGCATTAGATCACCCCTAACATCGCGTATTGACTTGTTATAGTTTGTGATGCTTTGTTTGCTCTATATTTACTGTTTCTTCCCCCCACTTCTTCTTCGGTAGACCCCGAGACCGGCGCTGATGCCATCAAGTACGACTACATCACCGATGACCCCTCCTTCTTGCTAGAGCAACCAGGCAAGCCCCCCCTTTGATCACCAGATATCGCCTATTCTACCCTCTACTGCTTGCATTAGAGTAGTGTAGCATGTTACTGTTTCAATTAATCCTATTCTGTTGCATAGCCTGTCATTGTTGCTATAGTTGTTGATACCTTACCCGCCATCCTAAATTCTTAGCATAGGATGCTAGCTTATCATCATTGGCCCTACATTCTTGTCAGTCTGCCTTGCTATACTATTGGGCCATGATCACTTGGGAGGTGATCACGGGTATATACTATACATATATACATATTATACAGATGGTGACTAAAGTTGGGTCGGCTCATTGAGTGCCCGCGAGTGATTCACGGATTGGGGGCTGAAAGGACCTTTGTCCCGACGGCCCTCTGTGTGGATCTTTGTGGTGGAGCGACAGGGCAGGTTGAGACCACCTAGGCGAGAGGTGGGCCTGGCCCTGGTCGGCATTCACAGTTGCTTCATAATAACACGCTTAATGAGATCTTGGTATTTGATCTGAGTCTGGCCACTGGCCTATACGCACTAACCAACTACGCGGGAAAGATATGGGCACTCGATGTCGTGGTATCAGCTGCAGCCTTCTAGATGTCAGCGACTGAGCGGCGCACGCCGGATTGGACTGGAACACCTGCTCTTGTATTAGGGAGGCTATGGCTGCTTCCGTCCGCCCAAGCAATGTGCAGGTGTGCAATGGGCGATGGGCCCAGACCCCTGTGCCATAGGAGTTAGACCGGCGTGCTGACCTCTCTGTTAGGCCTAGGTGGGGCTGCGACGTGTTGATCTTCCGAGGCCGGGCATGACCCAAGAAAGTGTGTCCGGCCAAAGGGGATCGAGCATGTTGGGTTATGTGGTGCGCCCCGTAGGGAAGTTTATCTATTCAAATAGCCGTGTCCCTCGGTAAAAGGATGACCCGGAGTTGTACCTTGACCTTATGACAACTAGAACCGGATACTTAATAAAACACACCCAGACAAGTTCTACAGACAACCTGGTGATCGCTTTTCCACAGGGTGACGAGGGGAGGATCGCCGGGTAGGATTATGCTATGCGATGCTACTCAGAGGACTTCAATCTACTCTCTTCTACATGCTGCAAGACGGAGGCTGCAAGAAGCGTAGTCTTTGATAGGACTAGCTATCCCCCTCTTATTTTGTCATTCTGCAGTTCAGTCCACCAATATTGCCTCTTTACACATATACCCATGCATATGTAGTGTAGATCCTTGCTTGCGAGTCCTTTGGATGAGTACTCACGGTTGCTTTTCTCCCTCTTTTCCCCCTTCCCTTCTACCTGGTTATCGCAACCAGATGCCGGAGCCCAGGAGCCAGATGCCACCATCGACGACGACTCCTACTACACTGGAGGTGCCTACTACTACCTGCAGGCCGCTGACGACAGCCAGGAGTAGTTTAGGAGGGTCCCAGGCAGGAGGCCTGTGCCTCTTTCGATCTGTATGCCATTTTGTGCTAGCCTTCTTAAGGCAAACTTGTTTAACTTATGTCTGTACTTAGATATTGTTGCTTCCGCTGACTCGTCTATGATCAAGCACTTGTATTCGAGCCCTCGAGGCTCCTGGCTTGTATTATGATGCTTGTATGGCTTATTTTAGTTTTAGAGTTGTGTTGTGATATCTTCCCGTGAGTCCCTGATCTTGATCGTTCACATTTGCGTGCATGATTAGTGTACGATTGAATCGGGGGCGTCACAAAAACAATGTGGAATAGTTTCACAACTCACGCCACCTGGAACACCGTAGCATAATGGTGTGTCGGAACGTCGTAACCGCACTTTATAAGATATGGTGCGATCTATGATGTCTCTTACTGATTTACCACTATCATTTTGGGGATATGCTTTAGAGACAGCTGCATTCATGTTAAACGGGGCATCGTCAAAACCGTTGAGACGACACCGTATGAACTGTGGTTTGGCAACAAACCTAAGCTGTCGTTTCTTAAAGTTTGGGGATGCAATGCTTATGTCAAAAGGCTTTAGCTGATAAGCTCGAACCCAAATCAGAGAAGTGCGTCTTCATAGGATACCCTAAGGAAACAATTGGGTATACCTCCTACCACATATCCGAAGGCAAGATCTTTGTTGCCAAGAACGAAACCTTTCTAGAGAAGGAGTTTCTCTCGAAAGAAGTGAGTGGGAGGAAAGTAGAACTTGATGAGGTAGTTGTACCTTCTCTCAATTTGGAAAGTAGCTCATCCGAGAAATCCGTTCCCATGATGCCTACACCAACTGGAGAGGAAACTAATGATAATGATCATGAAACTTCAGATCAAGTTGCTACAGAACCTTGTAGGTCAACCATAGCACGATCCGTACCAGAGTGGTACGGTAATCCTATTATGGAAGTCATATTACTTGAACATGACAAACCTACAAACTATGAAGAAGCTATGATGAGCCCAGATGCTTGAGGCCATAAAATCTGAGATAGGATCCATGTATGAGAACAAAGTGTAGAGTTTGGTGGACTTGCCCGATGATCTGCAAGCCGTTGAGAATAAATGGATATTCAAGAGGAAGACAAACACTGATGGTAGTGTTACTATCTACAAAGCTCGACTAGTCGCAAAAAGGTTTTCAACAAGTTCAAGGTGTTGACTACGTTGAGATTTTCTCGACCGTAGCGATGCTTAAGCCATCCGGATCATGTTAGAAATTGCCATATTTTATGAAATCTAGCAAATGGATGTCAAAACTGCATTCCTTAATGGATTTATTAAAGAAGAGTTGTATATGATGCAACCAGAAGGTTTTGTCAACCCTAAAGGTGCTAACAAAGTGTGCAAGCTCCAATGATCCATCTATGGAATTGTGCAAGCATCTCGGAGTTGGAATATACGCTTTGATGAATTGATCAAAGCATATAGTTTTATACAGACTTGCAGTGAAGCCTGTATTTACAAGAAAGTGAGTGGGAGCACTATAGCCTTTTTGATAAGTATATGTGAATGACATATTGTTGATCATAAATAATGTAGAATTTTCTGGAAAGCATAAAGGAGTGTGTGAAAGGAGTTTTTCAAAGAAAGACCTCGGTGAAGCTGCTTACATATTGGGCATCAAGATCTATAAAGATAGATCAAGATGCTTAATAAGATTTTCAACAAGTACCACCTTGACAAGATTTTGAAGTAGTTCAAAATGTAACAGTCAAAGAAGGAGTTCTTGCCTGTGTTGCAAGGTGTAAAGTTGAGTAAGACTCAAAACCTGACCACAGCAGAAAATAGAAAGAGAATGAAAGTCATTCCCTATGCCTCAGCCGTAGGTTCTATAAAGTATGTCATGTTGTGTACCAGACCTATTGTGTACCTTATCATGAGTTTGGCAAGGGGGTACGATAGTGATTCAGGAGTGGATCACTGGACAACAGTCAAAGTTATCTTTAGTTACCTAATAGGACTAAGGAAATATTCTCGGTTATGGAGGTGATAAAGAGTTCGTCGTAAAGTGTTACATCGATGCAAGCTTTTACACCGATCCGGATGGCTCTGAGTCTCAATCTGGATACATATTGAAAGTGGGAGAAATTAGCTAGAGTAGCTCCATGCAGAGCATTGTAGACAAAGAAAATTTGCAAAATACATATGGCTCTGAATGTGCAGATCCGTTACTAAACATCTTTCACAAGCAAAACATGATCACACCTTAGTACTCTTTGGGTATTAATCACATAGCGATGTGAACTAGATTATAGACTCTAGTAAACACTTTGGGTGTTGGTCACATGGCGATGTGAACTATGGGTGTTAATCACATACAAATGTGAACTATTGGTGTTAAATCACATGGTGATGTGAACTAGAATATTGACTCTAGTGCAAGTGGGAGACTGAAGGAATTATGCCCTAGAGGCAATAATAAAGTTGTTATTTTATATTTCCTTATATCATGATAAATGTCTATTCACTACTAGGGAAAAGCCTAGCAGCAGCGCGGGTTTTGGGGCTATCAGTAGCGCGGGCAGGAGCGCTACTGATAAGGCGCTACAGCTAATGCTTAGCAATAGCACGTGTTGACCCATGCTACTGCTAAATTGACTTAGTAGCAGCGCTTCTTCAGAACATCGCTACTGGTAGTTAGTAGTAGCGCTTCTCCTTACCCGCGCTACTACTATTATTTAGTATTTTATTTCTTTTCTTTTTCATGTTGTATTCATACACCTTTACACAAGTTTTCATACAACAGGAATTTAGAGATTGTTTTTACATCATAATGAGTTATTACATCATGGGGTGAAAGAACCGTGGACTAGTTTCAAGTGGATGTCCATCCACTTGAAACTAATCCGCGGTTCTTTCACCCAATGATATAATAATATCATCATCATCATCATATCATTAACAACTTAGCATCATAATACATCATTGTCATACAACACCTCCTCAATATCATCGTTTTCATCATTGACATCACATAACGCCTCCTCAAGATCATCATTATCAACTCTAACACATTACCACATAATAAACATATTGTACCTAGGACCTATTACATTCGATTAAGACCTACTACATTTTCTAAGGTAAAATAACAAAAAACAAGATAGCTCCTGACCCTCCATTATGGAGAATGGAGATTCTTGCCTTTCGCTGAATGTTACTTCCAAGAACCTCCTTGCGAATGTCCATACATTTCTTCCATTCTCTGATGATCATGTGTTCACGGGTTTTAGAAATCCGATATGCACAGGTGAGCTCCGTAGATTTACCTGGCAGTATGTTCAGAACTGAGAGGCGACCATGCAGAGACATCAGATGAGGCACACAATCCATCGGGAGTTTCTGTTGAAAAACATAATAATAACTTCGTAGTTAGCAATGATGTACTAGGTTTAGAAGTATGCAGAAAATGCACGGATGTCGTAATAGTAAAAAATATTACCAGGGTATCTCCAGAGAAGTTATCGTTGTTCAACACATGCACTAGTGGCACATATTCACCATAATTTGGAGGAGTTCGATAATAGTCATTGTAATTCTCAAGAAGAGTACAAAATGCGATCAGATGATTTTTCTCCTTATACGTTAATTGGGTGCCTTCGGTGTAGTGGGTTTTATCTACCATCTTCCGCACAGTCTTTGAAGAATCAAAATAAGCTGTCAATGGAAATAAGCTATCAACTATTTTGAATAAACAATATAAATTAGTTAATAACTTTGTTTGAGAAACTCACATAGCGGTACAATCGGAAGCGTATCAACAAGGACCCAAATGTCCATATTGTCTTCCTCGCTGTCAGGATCACCAAGATCCATGGTGACAATCATACCCTCATAAAAACCATACATTTTGCAAAGTGCTTCCCAATTTTGGCAACCAAAATGGGTTACGCTCTGAGCATTGCACAAATTTACTTCAAAATCCATATCATGATGGGTCCTTTGGTGTATTTTCTTTGTTTCGAAATTTTCATGGTCTTCAAAACCCATCCTCTCCAAGACATAGCGTCTTGCATGGCATGGGATAAGCTAGTCGAATTGTAAAATATGAAAATTAGACATTGAAATAGTTGAAGTCATGCTTAATGGAGAAAAAACACTTGTCGTTTTTGCTTACCGTATCACAATCGAAGGTCTCCTCGAGCTTAATGCTGAAGCGCCGATCTTCGTCCAGCTGAACGAACCTGTCGCACATACCTCGATCGTCGTGGCACCAGCTACACTCCCCCGGGAGACCATCGTCGTCCGAGTACGACATTTCCTACAATCATAATTCAAAGATTAAACTTGTACATATTCTAGCACAAGTCATGCCAGAATTCACGACAAAATCCGGCATGACTTTGCTAAAAAAGGACATATCGAGCGCCTGAAATTTGCCGGAACGGAAATTAATCAACACTCTGGCAAAACATAGGCCACTCGGAGATGTAAACTGAACATGAACGGCCACTTGGGCAATCACATATCCTATTTGAGCAACAACACAAGATATACAAGGATATTTGGCTGGTCTCACCTCGATGTCGGAGGGGGTACGTCGGTGACTGGGATGACGGTGGGGATGTCGGAGGGGGTCGGTGACGGGGACGACGGAGGTCACCTGAAACCATATAAGTTATCACTAACAACAAACGTGACATGTTCAACTAGTTTTATTAATTCAACTAGTTCTTACTAAATATAAACTTACTATAAATAGAAAAAACTAGTTCTTTCTAAAAATAAAGTAGTTCAACTAGTTATATTAATTATCTTACTAAAAATAGATTAGTTCTGTTAATTCAACTAGTTCAACTAGTTTATTAATTTACTTACTAAACTAGTTCAACTACAACTGAAGTAGTTCAACTACCACTACTACTACTAAAAATCTAGTACTAACTAAGCAACATCTAGTACTAGCTAACCCTAAATTAACATCTACTACTACTAAATCTAGTACTAACTAGTGGCAGGGGGTGGGGGGCGACGGAGAGGTAGCTAGGGGCGGCGAGGTCGAGGGCGGTGGGAGGAGGGCTGCCGGCAGAGGAGGGAGGAGGGGTGGCCGCAGGCGGAGGGAGGAGGGCGGTGGCGGATGAGGGAGGGGCGGCCGCAGGCAGAGGGAGGATGTGCGAGGAGGATGGAGGAGGGACAAAAGGAGGGGAGTACCTCGGCGGCGGACGGACGAAGGCGGCAGCGGCGGCGACACACGACAACGGTTGACGCGGGCGAGAGTGAGAGTGTGAGTGAGAGGGCCGGTCGTGCGCGTGGGGATAAGGTAGGGATAGTTGTAGCGTGTTCGCCAAAATGCGCTACAGCTAACCTGAATAGCAGTAGCGCTCTATAGTAAAGTGCGCTACTGCTATAGCTAGCGGGGGGCCAAGGTCATGGCAACTATAGCAGTAGCGCTGTATGCGGTGCACGCTCTATAAAAACTGCTATTTCCAAGTCAGCAGCGCATTTCGTAGACACGCGCTGCTACTAAGTAGTAGTAGCGTGGTATTTTGAAGAGCGCTGCTGGTAAGATTATGTGTATAGGCTTTTCCCTAGTAGTGATTACTCATGCTAGAATTGTATTAACCGGAAACTTGATACATGTGTGAATACATAGACAAAACACCGTGCCCCTAGTATGCCTCTACTAGACTAGCTCATTAATCAAAGATAGTTAAGTTTCCTAGCCATGGACATGTGTTGTGATTTGATGAACGGTATCACATCATTAGGAGAATGATGTGATGGACAAGACCCATCCGTTAGCTTAGCATAATGATCGTTCAGTTTTATTGCTACTGCTTTCTTCGTGTCAAATATATATTCATCCGACTATGAGATTATGCAACTCCCGGACACCGGAGGAATGCCTTGTGTGCTATCAAGATTCACAACGTAACTGGGTGATTATAAAGATTCTCTACAGGTATCTCCGAAGGTGTTTGTTGGGTTGGTATAGATCAAGATTAGGATTTGTCACTCTGAGTATTGGGGAGGTATCTCTGGGCCCTCTCGGTAATGCACATCATATGAAGCCTTGCAAGCAATGTGACTAATGAGTTGGTTATGGGATGATGCACTATGGAACGAGTAAAGAGACTTGTCGATCACGAGATTGAACTAGGTATGAAGATACCGACGATCGAATCTCGAGCAAGTAACATACCGATGACGAAGGGAATAACTATGTTGGCATTGCGATTTGACCGATAAAGATCTTCGTAGAATATGTGGGAACCAATATGAGCATCTAGGTTCCGCTATTGATTGTTTACCGGAGAGGTGTCTCGGTCATGTCTAACTAGTTGTCGAACCCATAGGGTCCGCACACTTAAGGTTCGATGACGATAGGTATTATATGAGTTATGTGTTTTGGTGACCAAAGGTTGTTCGGAGTCCCGGATGAGATCACGGACATGACTAGGAGTGTTGAAATGCTTGAGAGGTAAAGATTGATATATTGGAAGGTTACATTCGGACATCAGAATGGTTTCGGGAAGTTTCGGATGTTTTTGGAGCACCCGGAGGTTACCCCCCCCCCCCCCCCCCCCGGGGGGGGGGGGAAGTAATGGGCCAACATGGGCCATAGGGGAGAGATAGGGGAGCCCACAAGTGGTGGCGCCCCCCATGGGCTGTCCGAATTGGACAAGGGGAAGGGGGCACGGCCCCCCTTTTCTTTCCCCCTCTCCCTCTCCTTTCCTCTTTCCACCTCCTTGAGAAGGAAAAACGGGAGGGGGGGGGAATCCTACTAGGAGTAGAGTCCTAGTAGGACTCCCCCCTTGGCGCGCCCCCTTGGTGGCCGGCCTCCTCCTCTCCTCCTTTATATACGGGGGTGGGGGCACCCCAAAGGAACAACAATTGTCTTAGCCGTGTGTGGTGCCCCCCTCCACTGTTTGCTCCTTCGATAGTATCATCGTACTACTTAGGCGTAGCCCTGCGTGGATCACATCACCAACACCGTCATCACGACGTCATGCTGACGAAACTCATCGACTCCATTGACACTCTGCCAGATCAAGAGTTTGAGGGACGTCATTGTAACGCCCCGAGACCGATGCGCCATGTGTCTTCTAGTTATTCGCCCTCGTTGCCAGGTCATTTGCTTGCGTGTTGCAGTTTGCCATGTCATTATCTGCATTTCATCTGCATGTTTTTCAAAACTTGCATCCGTTTGGGTTCCCCCGGTTCTCTCCGTTGTCCGTTCTGAGCACAAACACACTCACACGCGCCGTCGGCACCTCCAAAATATTAATTTATAAGTGGCATAAAAATGTTCTCGAAATCGGGTGAAAGTTGGTATGCGGTCTTGTTATAGTATAGGTAGACCGCTTGTCAAATTTCGTCGCATTCGGAGTCCGTTTGATAGCCCAACCGTTAAACAAATAACAGTACCGTTGCCGGTACCTTCGTCGGACGTTTCGGTCTCCGAAACTGCCGTTGAGCCGCTCTACTTCCTTCTCTTCTCAGCCCAATGCCTCTACACAGCCCACTAGCCCACCTACCTACCCCCCTCCGCTCCGGACCATCCGATGGCGAACGAACGGCTCCGAAACGGAGCAAAACCCCCAAACCAAGCCCCCCAGCCTAAATGGACACTCCCTCATCCAAATCAGGTAACCCTAGCCCCCTAAGCCCCTCTCCCACCTCCAGCCGCTGCACCCTCCTCATTTTCCGTGTCGCACCACTGCCCTGCCGCCACTTGGCGCCTCCCCGCAGGTCAGCACCGCCGCCAGCGTCGCTCAGGGCCACTCCCAACGCTCCATGCATCCCCTGGCCGCCTCCCACCGCCGCCGGCCCTCCCAGGCCAGCGAAAGCCCGTACGAGCCCATCTGGGCCCGGAACCACATCGCCGCCCGCAGAGCAGGAGCTCCTGCTACTGCTTGATCCCCGCGCTGCTCGCCTCCCGCTCCTTCGCCGGATCGCGCCTGCCAGCGACCAAGGCCGCCGGAGCAGCCCGCCGCTGGCCACCTCGACCCAGGCCGGCACCGCCCCGCTCTCCCTTCCTCTCGTCTCCTTCCTCCTCTAACATCCCTCTCCCTCTATTGCATTGCCACCATGGCCTCCATGGAGCTTCTCCACCGACGCCGCCAAGCTCCTCCACCGCCGGATCCGGCCGAAATGGGTCCGGCGCGGCCGGATCGGTCCATTCCTCATGCCGTCGCCCGCCATTCCCGATTCGCCCCGCCGGTTTTCCCCTCAGCCGCCGCCATGTCCTCCTCCCCGTGAGGAGCACGGGAGGAGGACGAGCTCCTCCCTGTGGGCCCCGCCTCACGGCAGGCCCAGCCCAGCCGGCCCAACCTCCCCAATGCCGGCCTGCCAATCCTCTCCCCCGACCTAGGCCAAAGCCCAGTGGTGATCCGTCTAAATCCCGCCTTGTACGCATGTTACTATTTGACGCTCGTCCTTTTTTTCCTGAAAACTGCCAAGTCCCTGAAATGCTATATTATGTGTGCATGTTTGAGTGATGATAACTTCATGCATATAGCTCCGTTTTGCGTGCATGATATGTCAAAATGTTCGTCTCTTGATGCTCTACATGATAGTTGCATTTGCATTCATGTTTTTGTTCATATTTATGTCTTAATATTCGTTGCAAAACTGCTAAGTGATATAAATTGCTTCTTGTTAACATCATGTATGCATCTTGTGAGTGCCATAACTTTCTTTGTGTTGACCATATGATGATGAGCTTGATATGCACATGTCTTGATCTTCATGATCTACATGTTGGTGTGCTTGGCATTCATGTTAGGGTGCATATTGACATGGTAATCTCTGTTGCAAAAGTGCATGTTGCTGTTAACTGCTGAAAACTGTTGTAACTTGCTGATTTGTCATTTTTGTTGTATTATGTGTGTGCATCCTATGAGCATGATGTCTACATGTTTTAGGAGCATTTTCATGCAATCTTTACAGTGGTGCCATCCCTGTATTTTTATATGCCCTGTAGTGAGTGCATAAAGCTTGTCAAATGGGCTACTCACTGTTAATGCTCTGTCAAGTCTGTTTCTGTCATATCATGTTTCCATGTTTGCTTGATGCTACCAATTAATCCATGCATAATCTGGAGATGCTTAGTTGACATGTTTTGTTCTATTTGTTATGCTCTATAATTCCATGTCTTTTGATGCCCTATATAATTCATGTAGGATACGTTTTCATTGCCATGAATATGCCTATATGTTGTTCCAGATTTATGTTAACTTCATGATGCCTTGTTGGGAGCATGTTATTGATTGATCCATGCCTCTTCTGGAGATGCTCCAGTTACATGTTTTGTATTATGCTATGATTAAGTTGTTCACATGCCATGTTTTCTAATTTTGGATGTCATATGCCTCTGTTTCATGCTTGCAAACATGCTATCATCATGTTGTTGTTTTGTACATGCTGAAATTGTTTCAACATTCAATCTTTTCTTCTTGGTTCCCACTAATCCATGAGCCATATGCATATGATGTCTTGATGTTATTTGACTCTTTGTTATGTGTACTTTGATGCCATGCCCTTGGTTGCCATGTATAGTTGCTGTAGCATCTTTGTTTCATGCCTCCAACATGCCATCATATTAACTCTGCTCATGCATATGCTCCTGTGTTATAAAGTTGTATTTTGCATTGATCATATTGGTTTAATCTTGATGCATATGAACCTGAACCTTAATGATATTTGAAGTATGTTATCTGTACAGGAAGTGAATGTCAATTTTATGCTCATATGATTCCTGTAGCATGTTGTTTTGATGATTGCAAAGTGCCTAGTTGCTGTTTTGGACAGATTGCTGTTATATCTTGCTTGGAGTGTATGTGTTGCACCATTGCTCCGTTTTGAGCATGCTCTATATGAAACTTGCTTAGAATTGCAGGTAGTTTCATCGTGTCATGTTGAATCCTTGTTTTGAGTGGGTTTTCTTGATGTTTGAATGCACTTTGTATCAATGCCATGTTTAGCTTATTTTGCTCATATCTTCTAGGTCGTAGCTCCGAACTAAATGAACTTTATATGTAACTTGACTAGAATTTCGTGTAGATCATCTTGGTGCATCTTAACTTGCTATTTAACAACTTGAAGATAAGGTTTATTCAGATATGGACCAATTTCGAAATTTGCATATGATGACTTACTGGATTGGTTATATGTTGTTTCCGACATCATTTAAACTTGCTTTGATGTGCTGTTCTTGTTTGCATCATCTCTTGCCATGAGTAGCGTCATATAGCCTTGTCATGCATCATACTTGGTTGACCATCATGTGATGTTTATGTGTTGTGTGTTTACCATGTTGTTTGCTTCTTTCCGGTTGTGCTTCTTCTCGATAGTCCCTGTTTCGTTACGATCGTGAGGATTCGTTTGACTACGCTTGGTTCATCTTCGCCCGTTCGTCTTCTTCATGGACTCGTTCTTCTTCCTAACGGGATTTTAGGCAAGATGACCGTTATCCTGGATATCACTACTATCATTGCTGTGCTAGTTGCTTCGTTCTATCGCTATGCTGTGCTACCTATCACTTGTTATCAAGCCTCCCAAATTGCCATGTCAGCTTCTAACCTTTTTCACCCTTCCTAGCAAACCGTTGTTTGGCTATGTTACCGTTTTTTCTCAGCCCCTCTTATAGCGTTGTTAGTTGAAGGTGAAGCTGAAGATTGCTCCATGTTGGATCAGAATTATGTTGGGATATCACAATATCTCTTATTTAATTAATGCATCTATATACTTGGTAAAGGGTGGAAGGCTCGGCCTTATGCCTGGTGTTTTGTTCCACTCTTGCCGCCCTAGTTTCCGTCATACCGGTGTTATGTTCCTTGATTTTGTGTTCCTTACGTGGTTGGGTTTATGGGAACCCCTTGACAGTTCGCTTTGAATAAAACTCCTCCAGCAAAGCCCAACATTGGTTTTACCATTCGCCTAACATAACTAAAATTTTAAATAGGGGATTTTCTCTGGACCACTAGTTTCTTAATCAACCCCCCCCCCCACCCCCGGGGCCAGTGCTTCTCCGAGTGTTGGTCCGAAACGAGCAGACTGCGGGGCCACTGTGGGGCAACTCGAGGTCTGGTTTTACTCGTAAGATGTCTCATTCGTTGTGCCCTGAGAACGAGATACGTGCGGCTCCTATCGGGATTTGTCGACACACCGGGAGGTCTTGCTGGTTTTGTTTTACCATTGTCGAAATGTCTTGTAACCGGGATTCCGAGTCTGATCGGGTCTTTCCGGGAGAAGAAATATCCTTCGATGATCGTGAGACCTTGTGATGGGCTAAGTTGGGACACCCCTGCAGGGTTTGATCTTTCGAAAGCCGTGCCCGCGATTATGTGGAAGATGGGAATTTGTTAATATCCAGTTGTAGAAAACTTGACATTTGACTTAATTAAAACACATCAACCACGTGTGTAGCCGTGATGGTCTCTTCTCGGTGGAGTTCGGGAAGTGAACACGGTTTGGGTTATGTTTGGACGTAAGTAGTTCAGGATCACTTCTTGATCATTACTAGTTTGCGTAGCTTCTCATCTTATTCTTGTATCCATAAGTTAGCCACCATATCATGCTTAGTCACTGCTGCAACCTCACCACTGTCCATTCCTTACCCATTAAGCTTTGCTAGTCTTGATACCCATGGTAATGGGATTGTTGAGTCCTCGTGGCTCACAGATTACCACAAAAACAGTCGCAGGTACAGGTAATGCGACAATCATGACGTGAGAGCGATGATTGCTTGTGTTGCGTTCTTCTTCTGCTTCGTCGTTCAGGGGATAGGTTCCTGGTCGGCAGCCTGGGCTAGCAGGGTGGATGTCGTTTGAGTTTCTGTTTGTGTTTCATCCATAGTCGGGTGTTTCTCTTATGTATGATGATGTTGTATTCGTGTGGCATTGTATGCCTCTTGTATGTATCCCCAACTATTATGTAATGGTACAATGTAATGATATCCACCTTGCAAAAGCGTCTCCAATATGCGCTTCTATCCTTGGTGGGACCTTCGAGTTCCTTTAGGATAGGGTCACATATTGGGTGTGACAGTCATCGAGCTGAACGTGTGCAGAACTCGGAGGTGCCATACGTTTGGTACTTGATCGGTTGATTCAAGAAGATGTTCGACTACATCAGCTGCGTTGAGTTAACGCTTCCGCTTTCGGTCTATGAGGGTATGTGGACACACTCTCCCCTCTCATTGTTATGCATCTCGTAGATAGATCTTGCGTGAGCATAGGATTTTTTTTAAATTGCATGCTACGTTTCCCAACAACATCTTTCAAATTTTCTCCTTCTCTTTGTTTCAAGTATAAAACTTCAAAATCTGGTAACAAAGGAGGAGTGGTCAAACCAGCCATTATGACTAGAAAGCAAGAATGTGAATAGATCTGACAAGAAAACAACGAACGAAAAAGAGGGCGAATAAAACAGCAAATTTTTGTGAAGTAGGGAGAGGAAAATGAGAGGTAAATGGCAAATAATGTAAATTGCAAGACGATGAGATTTGTGATTAGGAACCTGGTTGACGTTGATGATGTCTCCCCGGAAACGGCGCCATAAATTTCTTTTGATGTCTGTTAGAAGTATGTCAGTATTTCCCCAAAGAGGAAGGGATGATGCAGCACAACGACGGTAGGTATTTCCCTCAGTGATGAGACCAAGGTTGTCAAACCGGTAGGAGAACCACGCATGTAACGCCCCGGATTCGTTGCGCCAGGTGTCTGCTAGTTATTCGCCATTGTTTCCATGTCATTTGCTTGCGTGTTGCATTTTATCATGTCATCATGTGCATTTCATTTTGCATACATGTTCGTCTCATGCATCCGAGCTTTTTCCCCGTTGTCCGTTTTGCAATCCGGCACTCCTATGTTCCCCGGCATCCCCCTTTTGTCTCTCGTTGTGAGCGGGTGTTAAACTTTCTCGGAATGGCCCGAGGTTTGCCAAGCGGCCTTGGTTTAGCACCGGTAGACCGCCTGTCAAGTTTCGTGCCATTTGGAGGTCGTTTGATACTCCAACGGTTAACCGGGTAACCGCGAAAGCCCCTTTTGTCTTGCAGCCCAACACCCCTTCCAAAGTGGCCCAAAACCTAGCAAACTCCCCACCATGCTCTCGGTCATTCGATCACGATCGTGTGGGCGAAAACCGCTCCTCATTTGGACTCTCCTAGCTCCCTCTACCTATAAATATGTGCAACCCTCTCCAAATTCGCGGATGAACCCTAGCCTCCTTCCCCTCGCACCGCCGGACGTTCTTCCCATCGCACCCGGACATGTCCGCCGCTGCCCCTCGCCCTACCGCAAGCCGCCATGTGGCGCTCCGCCGCCCACCGCCGCCGCGGCCCGTCGGGCCGGGCGTGGCCCGCCCGGCCCGGTTCGTCGTCCCGCCGCCTCCCGCGGGCTCCCGCGCCTCGCGGAGCCTCGCGCCGCTGCCCGCCAACGAGTTCGCCACCGCCGAGCCCGTTGCCCCGCCGCCACACGTCGCCTCCCACCGGCGCCATCCTCCGCCGGCGCCGCCCCGCCATCGCGCCGGTGAGGCCCCGCGCCGCCGCCGTTAGTCTCGCAGCCTCGCGCCGCGCCGCCCGGCCGACCGCCGTCGACCACCGCACCCCGCGCCGCCCCCGCGCCGCCCGGCCTTCCCCGCTGCCGGATCTCCTCCGTCGCCGGCGTCCAAGCTCGCCGGTGCCGCCTCCCCGCCGGATCTGGTCAGGGTGGATGAGATCGACCCCCGAACCAAACACGTGCCCCGTCCCGGATCCACTCCGTCCCGGGATCTCCTCGTCCCGGGTTGACTTTTCGGAGGGTATATTTTCGTCTAAGTCCTAGATTTTCAGCATTATCATGCCATGTTCATCGCATCATAACTCTGTGCCTGTAGCTCCGTTTCGTGCGTGTAATATGTCAAATTGTTCGTCTCGACAAGTACTTCATTTCATATCATTGCATCATTTTCATTTGAGCTCATCTTGATGCCTGAAATGCTTTTGGAAGAGTGCATGTTGATGTTAATCTGCTGAAACTGTTATAACATGCTGTTTTGTCATTTTTGCCATGATTGATGTGTGCATCCTATGAGGTTGATGTCTACATGTGTTTTGATCTATGCCATGCCATCTTTAGATAGGTGCCATCCATGTATTTTTGTGAGTTGTGTACTGAGTGCATCGAGCTTGTTAAGTAGGGTACTTGCTGTTGCTGTTTTGCTAGACAGATTCTGTTATATTTTGTTGCTATGTAAACCTGCTGCTACAAGTCATTTCGTGCATTATTCGGGAGATGTTCACTAAGGATGTTTTGTTATATATGTCTTGCTCTATCCATTCATGCCCCTGGTTGCATTTATAGCTTGCTGTAGATTGTTCATATCTTGCTCCAAACTTGCTAAATAATGTTGTTGTCAGCCTGTTAACATTAAGTTCAATGTTTCCATGATTGTTTGCTAGTGACCTATGCACCCTATGAAATTTTTCTTGCCATGCTTAGCTTCATAAACATGTCTTCTTACTATTGGTTGCCTTGCCATGCCATGTATTGCTCTGTGGTGAGTGGTTCAAGCTCACCAACATGCCTACTTATTGTTGTTCCCGCCATGTATGAATCTGTCATATAACTTGCCATGTTTACATAGGTGCCATCATATTTTCTGTGCCCTTTTGGCTCATGGTCAGTAAGGGAATTTTGTTCTACGCCATTAGTAGATTCATGCCATGCCTTTGTTTGCCATGATATGTTCCTGTAACATGTTGTTTGATAGCTCTAAACATTGCAACCTGATGTTATTTCTGCAAAGTCTGAAACTGTTATTATTTGCAATCTTTCCATGTCCTTTTGAGCGTGTTCTAGTTGTTTCTGGAGATAGCTCAGTGTTCATGTTTTGTTATGCTTTACCTGTACTTCATGCCCATGCCTTTTGTTATTATGTTGGGGTGCTTTAGCATATTGTTTTGATGCTTGCAATATGCCTAGTTGCTGTTATGGACAGATTGTTGTTATGCTTTGTATAGTGTATGTGTTGAACCGTTGCTCCGTTTCGAGTGTGCTCTATATGAAACTTGCTTGATTTTGTATATAGCTTCATATTATCATGTTGCATCCTTGTTTTGGTGTGTTTCCTTGATGTTTGCATGCATTTTGCATCGATGCCATGATGAACTTGTTTCGCTCATATCTTCTAGGTCGTAGCTCCAAATCTAATGAACTTTATATGTAACTTGACTAGAATTTTGTGTAGATCATCTTGGTGCATCTTAACTTGATGTTTAACAACTTGAACATAAGGTTTATTCAGATCTGGACCAATTTCGAAATTTGCATATCAGGACTTACCGGAATTGTTATATGTTGTTTCCGGCCTCATTTAAACTTGCCTTGATGTGTTGCTCTTGTATGCATCATCTCTTGCCATGAGTAGCTCCATGTAGCTTTGTCATACATCTTGTTTGGTTGTGCATCATGCCTTGTTCATGTGTGGTGTGTTTACCATGTTGTGTGCTTCTTCTCGATAGTTCCCGTTTCGTTGCGGTCGTGAGGATGCGTTCATCTACGCTTGGTTCGTCTTCGTGGATTCATCTTCTTCATGGACTCGTTTTTCTTCCTTGCGAGATTTCGGGCAAGATGACCGCTATCCTGGATCTCACTACTATCATTTCTATGCTAGTTGCTTCGTTCTATCGCTATGCTGCGTTACCTATCATTTGCTCTTCAAGCCTCCCAAATTGCCATGAACCTCTAACCTTTGACATCCTTCCCAGCAAATCGTTGTTTGGCTATGTTACCGCTTTGCTCAGCCCCTCTTATAGCATTGTTAGTTGCAGGTGTGAAGATTTCTCCTTGGTGGACAGGGTTTTGTTGGGATATCACAATATCTCTTATATTATTAATGCATCTATATATTTGGTAAAGGGTGGAAGGCTCGGCCTTATGCCTGGTGTTTTGTTCCACTCTTGCCGCCCTAGTTTCCATCATACCGGTGTTATGTTCCCGGATTTTGCGTTCCTAACGCGGTCGGGTGATTTATGGTACCCCCCTGACAGTTCGCTTTGAATAAAACTCCTCCAGCAAGGCCCAACCTTGGTTTTACCATTTGCCTCACCACCACCTACTTTTCCCTTGGGAGTAATTAACCCAAGGGTCATCTTTATTTTAGCCCCCCCGGGCCAGTGCTTGTCTAAGTGTTGGTCCGAACTGAGCAGCCTGCGGGGCCACCTCGGGGAAACTCGAAGTCTGGTTTTACTCGTAGCTTGACTTATCCGGCGTTGCCCTGAGAACGATATATTTGCAGCTCCTATCAGGATGTCGGCGCATCGGGCGGCTTGGCTGGTCTTGTTTTACCATTGTCGAAATGTCTTGTAAACCGGGATTCCGAGACTGATCGGGTCTTCCTGGGAGAAGGTATATCCTTCGTTGATCGCGAGAGCTTATCATGGGCTAAGTTGGGACACCCCTGCAGGGTTATAAACTTTCGAGAGCCGTGCCCGCGGTTATGTGGCAGATGGGAATTTGTTAATGTCCGGTTGTAGATAACTTGACACCAGATACGAATTAAAATGCATCAACCGCGTGTGTAGCCGTGATGATCTCTTCTCGGCGGAGTCCGGGGAGTGAACACGGTTTCTGGGTTATGTTTGACGTAAGTAGGTGTTCAGGATCACCTCTTGACAATTGCTAGTTGACGACCGTTCCGTTTGTTCTCTTCTCGCTCTCATTTGCGTATGTTAGCCACCATATCATGCTTAGTCGCTGCTGCAACCTCACCACTTCACCCCTTCCTTACCCATTAAGCTTTGCTAGTCTTGACACCCATGGTAATGGGATTGCTGAGTCCTCGTGGCTCATAGATTACTACAACAACAGTTGCAGGTACAGGTTATGCGATGATCTTGACGCGAGCGCGATGTTTGCTTGTTTGGAGTTCTTCTTCTGCTTCTTTTTCGATCAGGGGATAGGTTCCAGGTCGGCAGCCTGGGCTAGCAGGGTGGATATTGTTTGATTTTCTGTGTATGATTCATCCGTAGTCAGATGTTGTTCTTGTATGATGTATTGTTGTATTCATGTGGCATTGTATGCCTTTTGTATGTATCCCTATCTATTATGTAATGTTGATGTAATGATATCCACCTTGCAAAAGCGTTCCAATATGCGGGTCTATCCTTGGTGGGACCTTCGAGTTCCTTTTGGATAGGGTCGCATATTGGGAGTGATAAGTTGGTATCAGAGCCTCGACCAACCCTAGGAGCCCCCTTGATTGATCGTGTAGTTTGGCCGTTGTTGAGTCTAGAAGAAAACTGTTTTCGGAGTCTAGTTATATCGGAGAGTAGGAATTCTTTTTACTCCTCAGCCCCTTCGTCGCTCTGGTGAGGAATCTTGACATAGGTGTTTTGAACTACTCCTCTTCCCCTTCAATTTTTTCTTTAGGATCACGCGGTTAGTTTCCGTTTGTTGTCCATCCTCTTTTATCCGGTGCATCTCTCGTCAAGCTGATTCGAACCTCTTTGTCTTTGGGAGATCAATCGTCAGCTCTCCCTGTCCGAAGTTGCCCTTGTTTTTCCCACCCACCCACCCCTTTTCTTCTCGGAACCGGAGTCCGTAATCGGGTATCCATCCTACTCGTGCGAAGTCTTTGCTTTTTTTCCTCAATGATTTCAACCGGTGTTTTCTCTTCAAGGTATTCGTCGGTTTCCCCGTCCTAGTTGTCTTTGTTTTTTCCCGCCCTCCCACCCTCTTCCTCCCGGAGTTTGAGTCTCTTTCGACCATCAATTTCATTCGTGTGGAGCATCTTCAGTCTTTCGTCAATTGTTTCAACCGGTGAATTCTCGTCTCGTTCGACATTCTTCATCTATTTTTTCTTCTCCGGTGGACTCAATGCAAGTTATTCAGGTTGACCATATTCTTTTACTTGGATCAAGTGTTCTCCTTGCTCGTTGCCTCTCGCCACTCAATCATTCCGGAGTTTGGAAGACATCTCAGGAGATTTGTCCGTGTTCCAATTAATTCGAGGTGGTCACCTCATTCAAATATTTCAATTGTTCCGGTGCATCATCTATCTGTTCTACACCCCTTTTCAACGATGTTTTATCTTCAGTGGGCCCTAACCCACAGGTCTTTTCCCAGGATCTTACCTGACTCTTCTAATTCTCCTGGAGTTATTCTCAAATTCTTTTCAAAGTGTGACGTAAGAATGGATCCCATCAGTCACATGCCTTCCCCAAGATCGCTTTCAAATTCTTTCATTGTTGCCTCAACCTCTTCGCTTTTCATTCTCCTGGAGTATCTCAGTAATTTTGGTGGTGTTTCTCGTCATCATTTGAAGAAGAGTTCCTCTTAAATCCTTACACGTTCTTCCAAAGATGCGTAGTTCAAGTTTGATGCCATTCTCTCATAATTGTTATCGATTGTGGGAATTCTTTTCACCCATCCGGAGCTTTTCATGAGTTGTTTTTCCATTTCTTTCACCGGAGGCCATCATTCCAGTTATCGTTCTCTATTTATCCCGGTGCTTCGTTCAAGTGTTCTTCTATCAGTTCACGATCGCTTCATTCTCTTGCATCTAAATCCCCTCTAGCATATTCGTTCTTCTAATTCTCACCGGTGATTCATTCTCTTTCATCAGTCATTTTCGAATTCTTACGGTGGTTCGTTCAAGATTCTTTTCCTTGTTTATCATATTAATACATTCGTTCTTTTCAACCTACCGGTGGTTCATGAAGACCTTCTCAAGTTTGCGATATGTCACTTCTCAATCCTTTTCAAGAAGAATAAGTAATATGCAAAATCCATTGCTTGTCATCAATTTAATTTGATGAAGGATAAGCATACAATAAATCTTATTCTTATTTCATCCAAGCGAGTAATCCCTTCCTTCGGAGTTTGTTCTTGATGAATAAATTCTAGTTCCAAGTGTTCTCATCTTTTCTTTTCCGGAGCTCAATTTTCCTCAGCCATTTCGTCGGAACCTCCATCTAAATCATCACAAGGCTCATCTTATTCTTTCATCCTTCATTCTATCTAACCACCCTTTTGTTAGCGGAGTTTTTCATGGTGATTCTTCATGATTTAATTCATTCTTCAAGTGTTCATCAAGATTCTTACCGAAGGAGCTCAAGTATCTTTCCTTATTGCTTTTTGAAGTGCAATTAATTCTCCCTGTTCTTTTGAAGTGGAGTTTTGCATTTCTTCGTTCTTCTCAGCTATCCAATCATTTCCGTTTGTGGCCGGTTATCACCTGATGATCTTGAGATGTTACCTATAAGTCCACAACAAGCTTATTCTTTCGTTGTTGATTTTCTCAACAACTCCATTCTAACCTTACTTCTAAAGATGCTTTGAATTTCATTCGTGGCACAAGTTGTCATATCCTTATCCGTTCTTTTCTTTCAACTCTTTCTATCCTTTCTGGAGGTTTTGTGTCATGTCATCATCAAGTATCATTCCATCCTCTCTAGCTCGTGTTCTATTCCCCCATGTTTCAGCCGAAGTGCTGCCTAAATCCTTTCAGTCTTATCCGTTTCTTTTCTCATTCTAACCACTCCGGTTAGAACGAGTGGTCTCATAGTCTATCTGATTCCGTGAGCTTTCGATTCTCGTCATTCTCGTCGTTCCTCACTTCTTCTCGAGTGCTCTCATTTCTTTGCTTCTTCTCTTGAGTTCTTGTTTCACCTCATCCCTTTTCACTTCCGTCTCGGTCCTAAGATCTCGGGACGAGATCTCTTGTTAGTGGAGGAGTGTTGTAACGCCCCGGATTCGTTGCGCCAGGTGTCTGCCAGTTATTCGCCGTCGTTGCCATGTCATTTTCTTGCGTGTTGCATTTTATCATGTCATCATGTGCATTTCATTTTGCATACATGTTCGTCTCATGCATCCAAGTTTTTTCCCCGTTGTCCATTTTGCAATCCGGCACTCCTATGTTCCCCGGCATCCCCCTTTTCTCTCGTTGTGAGCGGGTGTTAAACTTTCTCGGAATGGCCCGAGGTTTGCCAAGCGGCCTTGGTTTAGCACCGGTAGACCGCCTGTCAAGTTTTGTGCCATTTGGAGGTCATTTGATACTCCAATGGTTAACCGGGTAACCGCAAAAGCTCCTTTTGTCTTGCAGCCTAACACCCCTTCCAAAGTGGCCCAAAACCCAGCAAACTCCCCTCCATGCTCTCGGTCGTTCGATCACGATCGTGTGGGAGAAAACCGCTCCTCATTTGGACTCTCGTAGCTCCCTCTACCTATAAATATGTGCAACCCTCTCCAAATTCGCGGATGAACCCTAGCCTCCTTCCCCTCGCGCCACCGGACGTTCTTCCCATCGCGCCCAGACATGTCCGCCGTTGCCCCTCGCCCTACCGCAAGCCGCCCGGCCCGGTTTGCCGCCCCGCCGCCTCCCGCGGGCTCCCGCGCCTCGCGGAGCCTCGTGCCGCCGCCCGCCGCCGAGCCCGTTGCCCGCCGCCGCACGTCGCCTCCCACCAGCGCCATCCTCCGCCGGCGCCGCCCCGCCACCGCACCGGTGAGGCCCCGCGCCGCCGCCGTCGGTCTCGCAGCCTCGCGCCGCGCCGCCCGGCCGACCGCCGTCGGCCACCAAACCCCGCGCCGCCCCCGCCACCCGGCCTTCCCCGCCGCCGGATCTCCTCCGTCGCCGGTGTCCAAGCTAGCCGGTGCCGCCTCCCCGCCGGATCGGGTCGGGGTGGATGAGATCCACCCGACCCCCGAACCAAACACGTGCCCCGTCCCGGATCCGCTCCGTCCTGGGATCTCCTCGTCCCGAGTTGACTTTTCGGAGGGTATATTTTCGTCTAAGTCCCAGATTTTCAGCATTATCATGCCACGTGCATCGCATCATAACTCTGTGCATGTAGCTCCGTTTCGTGCGTGTAATATGTCAAATTGTTCGTCTCGACGAGTACTTCATTTCATCTCATTGCATCATTTTTATTTGAGCTCATCTTTTTGCCCGAAATTCTGTTGGAAGAGTGCATGTTGATGTTAATCTGCTGAAACTGTTATAACATGTTGTTATGTCATTTTTGCCATGATTGATGTGTGCATCCTATGAGGTTGATGTCTACATGTGTTTTGATCTATGCCATGCCATCTTTACATAGGTGCAATCCATGTATTTTTGTGAGTTGTGTGCTGAGTGCATCGAGCTTGTTAAGTAGGGTACTTGCTGTTGCTGTTTTGCTAGACAGATTCTGTTATATTTTGTTGCTATGTAAACCTGCTGCTACAAGTCATTTCGTGCATTATTCGGGAGATGTTCATTAATGATGTTTTGTTATACATGTCTTGCTCTATCCATTCATGCCCCTGGTTGCATTTATAGCTTGCTGTAGATTGTTCATATCTTGCTCCAAACTTGCTAAATAATGTTGCTGTCAGCCTGTTAACATTAAGTTCAATGTTTCCATGATTGTTTGCTAGTGATCTATGCATCCTATGAACTTGTTCTTGCCATGCTTAGCTTCATAAACATGTCTTCTTACTGTTGGTTGCCTTTCCATGCCATGTATTGCTCTGTGGTGAGTGGTTCAAGCTCACCAACATGCCTACTTATTGTTGTTCCTGCCATGTATGAATCTGTCATATAACTTGCCATGTTTACATGGGTGCCATCATATTTTCCGTGCCCTTTTGGCTCATGGTCAGTAAGGGAATTTTTTTCTACGCCATTAGTAGATTCATGCCATGCCTTTGTTTGCCATGATATGTTCCTGTAACATGTTGTTTGATAGCTCTAAACATTGCAACCTGATGTTATTTCTGCAAAGTCTGAAACTGTTATTATTTGCAATCTTTCCATGTCCTTTTGAGCATGTTCTAGTTGTTTCTGGAGATAGCTCAGTGTTCATGTTTTGTTATGCTTTACCTGTACTTCATTCCCATGCCTTTTGTTATTATGTTGGGGTGCTGTAGCATATTGTTTTGATGCTTGCAATATGCCTAGTTGCTGTTATGGACAGATTGTTGTTATGGTTTGTATAGTGTATGTGTTGAACCGTTGCTCCGTTTCGAGTGTGCTCTATATGAAACTTGCTTCATTTTGTATATAGCTTCATATTATCATGTTGCATCCTTGTTTTGGTGTGTTTCCTTGATGTTTGCATGCATTTTGCATCGATGCCATGATGAACTTGTTTCGCTCATATCTTCTAGGCCGTAGCTCCAAATCTAATGAACTTTATATGTAACTTGACTAGAATTTCGTGTAGATCATCTTGGTGCATCTTAACTTGATGTTTAACAACTTGAACATAAGGTTTATTCAGATCTGGACCAATTTCGAAATTTGCATATCAGGACTTACCGGAATTGTTATATGTTGTTTCCGGCCTCATTTAAACTTGCCTTGATGTGTTGCTCTTGTATGCATCATCTCTTGCCATGAGTAGCTCCATGTAGCTTTGTCATACATCTTGTTTGGTTGTGCATCATGCCTTGTTCATGTGTGGTGTGTTTACCATGTTGTGTGCTTCTTCTCGATAGTTCCCGTTTCGTTGCGGTCGTGAGGATGCATTCGTCTACGCTTGGTTCGTCTTCGTGGATTCATCTTCTTCATGGACTCGTTCTTCTTCCTTGCGAGATTTCGGGCAAGATGACCGCTATCCTGGATCTCACTACTATCATTTCTATGCTAGTTGCTTCGTTCTATCGCTATGCTGCGTTACCTATCATTTGTTCTTCAAGCCTCCCAAATTGCCATGAACCTCTAACCTTTGACACCCTTCCCAGCAAACTATTGTTTGGCTATGTTACCGCTTTGCTCAACCCCTCTTATAGCGTTGTTAGTTGCAGGTGAAGTGAAGTTTTCTCCTTGGTGGACAGGGTTTTGTTGGGATATCACAATATCTCTTATATTATTAATGCATCTATATATTTGGTAAAGGGTGGAAGGCTCGGCCTTATGCCTGGTGTTTTTTTCCACTCTTGCCGCCCTAGTTTCCGTCATACCGGTGTTATGTTCCCGGATTTTGCATTCCTAACGCGGTCGGGTGATTTATGGGACCCCCCTGACAGTTCGCTTTGAATAAAACTCCTCCAGCAAGGCCCAACCTTGGTTTTACCATTTGCCTCACCACCACCTACTTTTCCCTTGGGAGTAATTAACCCAAGGGTCATCTTTATTTTAGCCCCCCCCCGGGCCAGTGCTTGTCTAAGTGTTGGTCCGAACTGAGCAACCTGCGGGGCCACCTCGGGGAAACTCGAAGTCTGGTTTTACTCGTAGCTTGACTTATCCGGTGTTGCCCTGAGAACGAGATATGTGCAGCTCCTATCTGGGTGTCGGCGCATCGGGCGGCTTTGGTGGTCTTGTTTTACCATTGTCGAAATGTCTTGTAAACCGGGATTCCGAGACTGATCGGGTCTTCCTGGGAGAAGGTATATCCTTCGTTGATCACGAGAGCTTATCATGGGCTAAGTTGGGACACCCCTGCAGGGTTATAAACTTTCGAGAGCCGTGCCCGCGGTTATGTGGCAGATGGGAATTTGTTAATGTCCGGTTGTAGATAACTTGACACCAGATACGAATTAAAATGCATCAACCGCATGTGTAGCCGTGATGGTCTCTTCTTGGCGGAGTCCGGGAAGTGAACACGGTTTCTGGGTTATGTTTGACGTAAGTAGGTGTTCGGGATCACCTCTTGATCATTGCTAGTTGACGACCGTTCCATTTGTTCTCTTCTCGCTCTCATTTGCGTATGTTAGCCACCATATCATGCTTAGTCGCTGCTGCAACCTCACCACTTCACCCCTTCCTTACCCATTAAGCTTTGCTAGTCTTGATACCCATGGTAATGAGATTGCTGAGTCCTCGTGGCTCACAGATTACTACAACAACAGTTGCAGGTACAGGTTATGCGACGATCTTGACGCGAGCGTGATGTTTGCTTGTTTGGAGTTCTTCTTCTGCTTCTTTTTCGATCAGGGGATAGGTTCCAGGTCGGCAGCCTGGGCTAGCAGGGTGGATATTGTTTGAGTTTCTGTTTATGATTCATCCGTAGTCGGATGTTGTTCTTGTATGATGTATTGTTGTATTCATGTGGCATTGTATGCCTTTTGTATGTATCCCTATCTATTATGTAATGTTGATGTAATGATATCCACCTTGCAATAGCGTTCCAATATGCGGGTCTATCCTTGGTGGGACCTTCGAGTTCCTTTTGGATAGGGTCGCATATTGGGCGTTACAACGCAACACAATGTAAACAGCTCCTGGACACAAATAACATATACTCGCAACCCGACGTGTTAAAGGGGTTGTCAATCCCTTTCGGGTAATGGTGCCAGAAATTGGCAAGTGGATGGGAGCAAGTTGTAATAGATTGGATAAATAGATCGCAAATAAAATAAAGTGCAGAAAAGTATTTTTGTATTTTTGGTTTAACAGAACCGAAAATAAAAGCAAATAAAAATAGATCGCGAAGGCAAATATACTAAAGAAGAGACCCGGGGGTCGTAGGTTTCACTAGTGGCTTCTCTCGAGAAAAATCGCAAATGGTGGATAAACACATTACTATTGGGCAATTGATAGAACTTCAAATACTCATGACAATATCCAGGAAATGATCATTATATAGGCATCACATCCAATATTAGTAGACCGACTCCTGCCTGCATCTACTACTATTACTCCACACATCGACCGCTATCCAGCATGCATCTAGTGTATTAAGTTCATAGAAAAATGGAGTAATGCAATAAGAACGATGACATGAGGTAGACAAGATCTATTTGTGCAGAAATAGACCCCATCTTGTTATCCTTAATAGCAACGATACATATGTGTCGGTTCCCCTTCTGTCACTGGGATCAAGCACCGTAAGATCGAACCCATCACAAAGCACCTTTCCCATTGGAAGATAAATAGATCAAGTTGGCCAAACAAAACCCAAATATCAAAGAAGAAATACGAGGCTATAAGCAATCATGCATATAATAGATGAAAGAAGACTTAAATAACTTTCATGGATAAAAACATAGATCTGATCATAAACTCAAAGTTCATTGGATCCCAACAAACACACCGCAAAAAGAGCTACATCATATGGATCTCCAAGAGACCATTGTATTGAGAATCAAACGAGAGAGAAAAGCCATGTAACTAGTAATTATGGACCCGTAGGTATACAATGAACTACTCACGCATCATCGAAGAGGCACCAATGAGGATGATGAACCCCTCCGTGATGGTGTCTAGATTGGATCTGGTGTTTCTGGAACTTACGGCGGCTGGAATTGATTTTCGTTGACTCCCCTAGGGTTTCTGGAATATTGGGGTATTTATAGAGTAAAGAGGTGGTGCGGGAGGCCACCGACGTGGGCACAACCCACCTGGGAGCGTCTGGGCCCCCAGGTGCGCCCTAGTAGGTTGTGCTCCCCTCGGAGCACCCCTTTGGTACTTCTTTGGCCCAACAGGTGACTTCTGCTCTAGAAAAAATCCATTAAAAGTTTTGCTATGTTTGGACTCCGTTTGGTATTGATTTCCTGTGATGTAAAAAACAAGCAGAAAACAGTAACTCACACTAGGCACAATGTCAATAGGTTAGTACCAAAAAATGGTATAAAATGATTATAAAATGATTGTAAAACATCCAAGAATGATAATATAACAGCATGGAACAATCAAAAATTATAGATACGTTGGAGACGTATCATACACAGGTTCATCGTACCCAAAGTAATTAACTACCGTTACGCAAGTTCAGCAAGATTGTTTACATCATAAACTTTCATTGCTACAGAAAGTGCTAATTCAACCAACATATCATCATCAACATCGTCAATCACTGCAAGTTCCATCCATCCATATCCAGGAGGATGCACCCTAGCTCCATGAATGGCATCAGGTCCAAACGTTGTTGCTTGCTGCCGGTTGATGGACGCAGCAGAATGTAATTTTATGCGAGAAACCCACCACGCCCTTCCTGTGTTTCCTGATCTTGACGTGTCCACCCATCATGCTGAAGTCGTTGAGAGCACTATCCAGAATATTCAGTATGTGGGTGTAGTCTTTCTACTGAAAGTTTTTGGACGAGTCAAAATACACAACATGGGAGACTCGCGGGAAAAGAACGATAAGGACTACGCGCCCGTTGTTGTGAAAAATAAATACACCTCAAATTAGCCTCAATATGAGCGAAGGAATGATTGAAATGTATGAAAGGGCTGTCCAGCAATGAATTACATTAGATGATAAGGCAGGAGAACCCTTTCCTTGTCCTTATTCATTATCATGAAGTTTTCGATGTATTTCATCATAGCTTGACGTTCAAATTCACCGAGACTCAAGAAAGACTCATGCATGTAGTATGGATCCGCAACCGAGATTTGCAAGATTTGGTCTTTCCTCATGATGAAGTTCATATGTAGCGCAAAATGGTGGACGATCATAAATCGAGCCATCTCGTGAGCAATATCTCAAAGATGTGATCAAACCGCAAGAAGAACACATCCGCGGGGAGTGTGCCGACATAGCACTTTGCCTTACGCACACGAATCACATAAAGTGGGTGTCCTGGAGCCTTCAAGGCGAGAAGGCTTTTCTCTGTCGACAACACATGGTTGTGTAGTCTCTTGAGAACCCCTGATATGCCCTCTAGCGGTTTCGGCGATAGGATCGGCTCGCCCACGACATGGTACCTCACCGCACCTTTGATCGGTACACAGTCTGCAAAATCGGTCGGTGGAGCCGACGGCTGCTAGAAGCTTTGGCAGTAGCAGAGCCTCTCTTCGGTGGTCTCTTCCTCTGCTTCTTCTTGAGTTGAGCTAGTGAGCCTTCTAGGCCCTGCCTAACCCCCGCGACCAATGTGTTCGGGCTAAGCATTGCACGACCCTCTGCTACTTGACCCTGGGTTGAGGTGGCATCTGGAGGCGTCTCCTGTGAGGATTGCATGAAGAGAGATTTCTTACAATCAACCCTAGGACGTTCCAACGTATCTATAATTTATGAAGCATTCATGCTATATTATTATCTGTTTTGGATGATTATGGGCTTTACTAAGCACTTTTATATTATTTTTGGGACTAACCTATTAACCAGAGGCCCAGCCCATATTGTTGTTTTCCTGCCTATTTTAGTGTTTCGAAGAAAAGGAATATCAAACGGAGTCCAAACGGAATGAAACCTTCGGGAGCGTTATTTTTCGAACGGAAGCAATCCAGGGAGCTTGGAGTACAAGCCAGGGAAGCTTTGTCGGCCCCTCAAGCTTCCCCCGACCGACTTCTTTCGCCTATATATTCCCATATACCCTAAAACCATCGAAGAACACAATAATCGGGAGTTCCGCCGCCGCAAGCCTCTGTAGCCACCAAAAACCTCTCGGGAGCCCGTCCAGCACCCTGCCAGAGGGGGGAATCCCTCACCGGTGGCCATCTTCATCATCCCGGCGCTCTCCATGACGAGGAGGGTGTAGTTCACCCTCGGGGCTGAGGGTATGTACCAGTAGCTATGTGTTTGATCTCTCTCTCTCTCGTCTTCTCTCTATGGCATGATCTTGATGTATCGCGAGCTTTGCTATTATAGTTGGATTTTATGATGTTTCTCCCCCTCTACTCTCTTGTAATGGATTGAGTTTTCCCTCTTGAAGTTATCTTGTCGGACTGTGTCTTTAAGGATTTGAGAACACTTGATGTATGTCTTGTAGTGCTTATCTGTGGTGACAATAGGATATCATGTGATCCACTTGATGTATGTTTTGGTGATCAACTTGCGGGTTCCGCCCATGAACCTATGCATACGGTTTGGCACACGTTTTCTTCTTGACTCTCCGTTAGAAACTTTGGGGCACTTGAGGGAGCCCTGGATTAAGGGGTCCTCGGATAGCCGGACTATATACTTTGGCCGGACTGTTGGACTATGAAGATACAATATTGAAGACTTTGTCCCGTGTCCAGATGGGACTCTCCTGTGCGTGGAAGGCAAGCTTGGATATTCGGATATGTAGATTTCCTTCTCTGTAACTGACTCTGTGTAACCCTAGCCCCCTCTGATGTCTATATAAACCTAGTCCGTATGACAACAACAATCATAATCATAGGCTAGCTTCTTGGGTTTAGCCTCTACGATCCCATGGTAGATCAACTCTTGTAATACTCATATCATCAAGATCAATCAAGTAGGAAGTAGGGTATTACCTCCATCGAGAGGGCCTGAACCTGGGTAAAACATCGTGTCCCCTGCCTCCTATTACCATTAGCCCTAGACGCACAATTCGGGACCCCCTACCCGAGATCTGCCGGTTTTGACACCGACATTGGTGCTTTCATTGAGAGTTCCACTGTGTCGTCGCGATAAGGCTTGATGGCTCCCTCGATCATCTGCAATGATGCGGTCTAGGAGGAGGTTTTCCTTCCCGGATAGATCTTTGTATTCGGCGGCTTCGTACTGTGGGTCAACTCACTTGACCATCTGAAACAGATCGATAGCTATGCCCCTGGCCATCAGGTCAGGTTTGGAAGGTTAAACTATACTACCAACATCCGCGGAGACTTGATCTTCGACGGATTCAAGCCCATGACAGGTGCGCCGAACAGTCGACGGGCATGACTTTGATCTGCCGTCGGACAGTATTCGGGAGATCGCACCTGCGGTGGCGCCGGGAATCAATCCGGAGCGTATCGTGCCTCCCGAGGGCGGGTGGATAGACCTCGCCACCGAAACTGCACACTCATCAACGTCGGAGCCGAACACTGATCCCATCTCATGTGAGAGTGGTGTCATCGGGCCCTCGGACTCGTCTCCGGTCACAGGATCCGAACCGCGTGCATCCGTGCCTATCGAATCTGATTGGGCACCGGTCATGGAGTTCACTGCCGCGGATATTTTTCAGCACTCACCCTTGGGAGTTGTGCTGAACTCATTAAGGTCTATTTACTTGTCAGGAGACTCTTGGCCGAACTATGTCCAGCTCGAGTGGGGAGCGGACGACGAAGAAATTCGTCCCCCACCCACCACCCATTTTATAGCCACTGTCGATGACTTAACCAACGTGCTTGACTTCGACTCCAAAGACATCAACGGAATGGACGACGATGCAGGAGAAGAACAGGAACCACCGCCTACAGGGCGCTGGACAACCACCTCATCATATGATACTTATATGGTGGACACCCCTAAAGAAAACAATGGCGGTGAGGCAACGAAAGATAACCCCTTGGGGAAGCAATCTAGACACCGGCGTCATCGGCGCCGCTCCAAGCCCCGCCATAGAAAAAATAGAGATACCAACACAAGAGATAACAATCCGGATGGTGCCGAAGACAAAGACAATCCTGCCCAGCCGGGCTTCAAACAGGCCGAGCAAGAGGGTGGGCAAGCTAGCCCTAAAGAATAGGCAACTGATGGAGAATCAGAGGACGATAATTACATGCCTCTCGCCAAAGACGAAGTGAGCCTCGGCGATGAAGAATCATCGTGCCTGAGGATCCCGTCGAGCAGTAGCGCTTCAAACGCCGGCTTATAGCCACTGCAAAAAGCCTGAAGAAAAAGCAGCAACAACTTCAAGCTGATCAAGATCTGCTAACTGACAGATGGACCGAGGTCCTGACTACTGAGGAATACGGACTCGAGCGCCATAGCAAAAGCTACCCAAAGCGCAGGCTGCTACCTCAACTCGAGGAGGAGGCTTTAAAGCCCACGCTACCAGCGCATGATGCAGCTGACCGGCCACCCCGTGGCCAAGACAAAACGGCGTACCAGCCCAAAGTCCAGACCGCACCCTGTGGCCAATCAAACAATAACACTAAGGCCTGGGGCTACATAAAGGACCTGTGAGATGTATTGGAAAACAAAGAAGGATAGTCAAGATCGATCTACGGATCACGAGGACGCACCCCAATGCATGACAAGGATCGTCACACCGGATACACTAACAAATCTGGCCGGGCCGAATACAATGAAGCCCGGCACAGAGGCGCCGCACATCCTCTATGCTTCACGGATGAAGTAATGGATCATGACTTCCCGGAAGGGTTTAAACCCATGAACATTGAATCATACGATGGTACCACAGACCCCGCGGTATGGATAGAAGATTTTTTTTCCTCCACATTCACATGGCCCGCGGAGATGATCTACACGCCATCAAGTATCTCCCACTAAAACTAAAGGGACCGGCTCGGCATTGGCTGAATAGCTTGCCGACAAACTCCATCGTGAGTTGGGAAAACTTGGCAGATGCATTCCTTGACAACTTCGAGGGCACTTACGTGCGACCACCGGATGCTGATGATCTAAGTCACATAACCCAGCAGCTCGAGGAGTCAGCCAGGAAATTTTAGACCCGACCAAAAAGAACCAAATTGTCGACTGTCCGGATGCCGAAGCCCTAGCGGCATTTAAGCATAACATGCGTGATGAATGGCTTGCCCGACATCTCGGCCAGGAGAAGCCAAAGTCCATGGCAGCCCTCACAACACTCATGACCCGCTTTTGCATAGGCGAGGATAGCTGGTTGGCTCGTAGCAACAATACAGCAAGCAATCCCGGCACATCAAAAGCCAAGGATAGCAACGACAAATCACGGCGCAACAAACACAAGCGCCGCAAAAACGGTGATAATGCTGAAGACACGTTAGACAATGCTGGATTCAGCAGCTCTAAGTCCGGTCAGCGGAAGAAACCATTCAACAAAAACAATTCAGGCCCGTCCAGTTTTGACCGCATACTCGACCGTCCATGCCAAATTCATGGCACCCCTGGAAAACCAGCCAACCACACCAATAGAGAATGTTGGGTCTTCAGACAAGCCGGCAAGTCAGACGCGGAAAACAAGGGGAAGGGGTCTCAAAGTGACGACGACGACGAAGAGCCCCGATCATCGAATACAGGAGGATAGATGAAATTCCCTCCCCAGGTGAAAACGGTGAATATGATATGCGCAAGCCACATTCCCAAGTGGAAATGTGCACTTAGGGAGGTCTATACAATCGACCCAAAGTCCATCCCATGGTCCTCTTGCTTGATCACTTTTGATCACAGGGACCACCCTACCAGTATCCGTCATAGCGGTTCGGCCGCATTAGTCCTCGACCCCATCATCGACGGGTTCCATCTCACACGAGTCCTCATGGACGGAGGCAGCAGCCTGAACCTGCTTTACCAGGATATAGTGCGCAAAATGGCATCAACCCCTCAAGGATCAAGCCCACAAAAGCCACCTTTAAAGGTATCATACCAGGTGTACAGTCCTGTTGCACGGGCTCAATCACACTAGAAGTAGTTTTCGGATCTCCGGACAATCACCATACCGAAGACATAGTCTTCGACATCGTCCCCTTTTGCAGTGATGAAAGTGCGTTATATCGACTAGAGGGGGGGGTTAATAGGCGATTTTTATGAATTCTTCACTGAGGAATTTGCTGGTGAGGAAATTCCTTAGCGAAGAACTACTTGCAGTGGAATAAGTACTCAGAAGTAAGCATAACAGAATACAAGCATGGTCATCATGATGAAATGAAGACAAGCACAGAGTACAGAAATCGTAATCACAGGATAACACAAGATGAAGACAAACAGACTGAAGAAATTGAACTGAGGAAATTGAGAAAGTCTTCAGTCAAAGTCTTCAAGCACAGATATGAACAAACATTCAACACAGTAATGAGGAAATGAAAGGGTTGAGGAGATAGAACCAGTTAGTTGGTGAAGACAATTATTTGGTAAACCAGTTCCAACTGTTGTCTCAGTTGTACGTCTGGTTGGAGTGGCTGAGTATTTAAACTCGAGGACACGCAGTCCCGGACACCCAGTCTCTGAGCCGCAACTCAGGACACACAGTCCTCACCGTATTCTCCTTGAACTAAGACCACGCAGGCCTCGTCCAATCACTCGTGGTAAGTCTTCAGGTGACTTCCAAACCTTCACAGACTTGGTCACTCGGCGATCCACAATTCCTCTTGGATGCTCTAGACCTTGACGCCTAACCGTCTGGAAGAAGCACAGTCTTCAAAGGTAACAAGCGTCGGATCCACGCAGGATCAATTTCTTCAGTGATGCTCAATCACTTTGGGTTTGTGGGGGTTTGGTTTTGGGATTTTCCTCACTTGATGATTTTCGCTCAAAGTCCTCGGAGGATGGGTTGCTCTCAAATGACCAGTGTCAAGTTCTCTCGGAGCAGCCAACCAACTAGTGGTTGTAGGGGCGGCTATTTATAGCCTAGGGAGCAGCCCGACATGATAAGACATAAATGCCCTTCAATGATATGACCGTTAGGTGGATAAGATATTTTGGGACAGCCGGCGCGCAGCACAGCAACGGTCGGAAATTTGACTCTCAAATTCCTCAGGGCTATCATGTTCCTCACTGTGTAGGCAATTCGCACTGGCGAATTACTAACTCCTCAGTTAGAGCAAAGTCCTCAGTGACCAGAAGAACTGCGTCTCTGTCACTGAAGAAAATGACTGAACTGTATGAGATTTCCAATGGCTTCACTCGAAGGGATTGGTAGGTGTAGGATTTTGAGTTGAGCATCACATGGAAATTTTTCCTTAGTATTTCCTCGACCCCCTTTAACAGTATGGTGTTTCCTATGACTCAAGAAAGAGAAAATGAAACTACGAAAGCAAAAGTCTTCACGCTTCATGTTCCTCAAGTGAATATCAAGTCTTCAAGGTCACACCATTTTCTTCACTTTCAAAGTCTTCAGAAAGTCTTCAGAATATCAAAGTCTTCAGTCGAAGAACTTCATTTTTAGGGGTCGACTTTCTTTGTAAATATCAAACTCCTCATAGACTTATAGACCTGTGTACACTCACAAACGCATCAGTCCCTTAACCTATAAGTCTTCAATACGCCAAAATCACTAAGGGCACTAGATGCACTTACAATCTCCCCCTTTTTGGTGATTGATGACAACATAGGTTAAGTTTTCAATGGGGATAAACATATGAAGTGTAAATACTGATATTGAGGAATTTGATTGCAAGATATAGAAGAACTCCCCCTGAAGTTGTGCATAGTGAGGAATTTGCTTTTGAAGCAATGAACACTTGAAGAGATGAATCATGGAGATCTCCCCCTATATCTTGTAATTCATACATGCATTTGATATATAATATGAAGAGTTTGAAATGCATGATGAAATATGGTGCCTGATGAAATTCAGCATGCATGCAATAATATTAACGAGGAATAAGCCTGCCGAAAGCATCAGAGGTATTGGAGCATAGTGCAATCTGAGCACCATCCAAAAGTATCAGAGCACCATCGGGTTTAAGATTACAACTCGATCCAATAAAAAGTCTCGGAAGAACGAGAGTTTTAACTTAACAAAAACGCCCATAATATAAACCCGCTTGAAGACTAACTCAGATTTCTCCCCCTTTGTCATCAAATGACCAAAAGGACTGAAACTGAGGACTAACGCCCCTGAAGAATTTCAAGTTGATGGAGGAGCGCCAGCGTTGTCGGGGTTGTTTGTTGTAGCAGGGCCTGCCGCAGTGTGGTCCAAATCTTCATATTCATCAGTGTCACGCGATGAAGAATAAGAGCTGGCCACCAGATCAGGAACTTTGACCCTCTTGAATTTCTTCGGAGGAGGTCAGACCAGTCAAATGCTTCCTGGAGACCCATAGTCTTCAGTTCTTTCGCGCTATAGACATGTGTGAGGACAGCCCAGGTCCGGTTGAGGGTTTCATGAAGGTGATAATGATTTTTCTTCACTGCATTATGGGTTGAGGTCATGTTGTGAAGAATTGCAGCAAACTGACGCTTCACCCATTTGTGATTGCGATCAACCTTCTGATGAAGACTGAGGAGTAACTCACGGTCAGTCATCACCCTGGGTGTTGTGGCTTGAGGATTTTGCTTTGCTGAGGTATTTGCGGCAGTGTCATGTGTGGCAGAATCGTCATTGGTAGAGTAAGAGGTAGCCAGGCGAAATTGACCATCCAATGGACGAATGCCTTCATCGATCACAGCAGTTTCCTTGCCTTTATCATCAGATGATGAAACTGGTTGCTTGAGGACTTCAATGGGAGGCAAGTAGCTACCATGGTTCAGAGTGTCAGCTTTGTAATTCAGTGAAGATCTTGCCCTTATGAATCTCATAATCCAAGGCGCATAGGGCTTCAGCTCAAAAGGTGACATAGCAACATTAGCCAGAGTCGTCATGAAGAAATCATGGAAGTTGACGGGAACGCCATGAATGATGTTGAAAAGCATATTCTTCATGATGCCAATGACATCTTCATCATTTGAGTCATGGACTTTGATAGGACTCATTGTCTTCGTCAGGATGCGATAGACAGCCCGAGGCACATAGAGCAATTCCTTGACGAGGAATTCGGTTCGTGGGGCCTGCCCAGGCTTCAAAGGCTTCATGAGCACTTGCATATAATGATTTGTCAGTTCAGGGTCATTGTAGATGCAGCGAGCACTGTCATGGGGAGGATCAAGAGGAAGGACACGAAGCAATTCAGTTGTCGGTGCCTTGTAGTGAGTGTTTTCGGTCATCCAATCCAACACCCATGAATTAACATCTTCAGCGTCTCCAGTGATATGCAGTGTGGCGTAGAACTGAAGAATGAGTTCTTCATTCCAATCACAGATGTCATTGCAGAAATTGAGCAATCCTGCATCGTGAAGAACACTAAGGACTGGCTCGAAGCATGGCAGAGATTCCATATCCACGTGAGGAATATGTTCATGATCGAAGATTTTGTCCTTGTCAAATAGCACTGAGGAATAGAAGTTGGCTTGACTAGTAGTCTAGAAACGCCTCTTCCTTATGCGAGCAGAGTCATATGGGTTATAGTCAGTGAAGAACACATGCTCGGAAAAGAAGTCTTCAGCCTTGAACTTCTGTTTGCATGAGAACGGATTCTTTGGCTTCGGCAGAGGAATGTCAGTGATTTGCAGTACCACCTCAGGAATCGCGAGCTCAGGTGCTTCAGGCTGAGGAATTTCTGGTTCCTCTACTTGTGCAATCAGTGGATCAGCAGTAGCAGGTTCTTCAGCACTAGTGGCTGGAATTTCTTCATGAACAGAGGAAGTGGGATGAGTTTCTTCAGAGCCCAGTTGAACTGTTGTTGCCGGAGACTGAGGAATCTGTTGAATAGGAGTGAAGAGAGGAGTATTGGGATGCTGACTTTCCCAGAAGTCATCGTTCATCACTGGTGTGGAGCATCCAATATCCACATCTTCATCTTCAATTTCCTCAACACCTGCCTCTTCAGCTGTGAACTGAGGCATAGGTGAGGAATTGACAGCATTGAAGGGATTGTATCCACTTCAATTTCTTCATCAATCTGCTCTGACGAAGCAGCAGAATGGTTTTCTTCATTAGATCCGCTTGGAATCTTGTAGTCTTCTCCAAAAGGAACAATTTCCTTTGATGACATGGAGGAAATCGGAACGGCATCAATTGGATGTTCAAGTGAGCTGGTCATTGGCTTCATTTTCTTTGCAGCCGAAGAATTTGACGCAGCCGATGCCTTCCTTTTCTTCACTGCAGCTCGCTCTGCAGCCTTGGTCTTCTTCACTTCATAGGCAGAAGGGAGAATTGGAGTTGGTGTAGGCGCGGGAGGAGCTGAGGACTTTGGTTGATTTTCTTCAGGCACAACTGATGCAGTTGCCCTGATCTCTTCAGTTTCTTCAGGCGCACCACTAGTGGATGCCCTGGCAATTTCTTCAGCGGCTGGAATGGAGTCATTAGCCTTGGAACTTACATTTTCTTCAGCAGGCTGAAAGTCATCAGCGGTGCTGGCATGTTCTTCAGCAGGCTGAGCAGAGTCTGCAGCCTGAGGATTTTCTTGTTGCGATGGGGCTGCAACAGTTGACATTTTCTTCGTCAGGTTGACGAATCTCACTTTGGCTCCTTGCCAATCAGCATAGTATGCATCGAAGTCTTTGCTGGGGGCTTGGATTTCAGATTGAGCCTGGAGAAGTTCCTCAGGTGTCATTCTGACCACGTTTTTCTTCAGGAGCTTCTCCTTCCTGTATTGAGCTTTCTTGATCTCACGAGCCTTTTCAAACTTCCATTTCTCTTGAGTGATGAAATGGGTCAGCATGTGACTTTGACCAGGAGTCAGTTGAAAGTCAGGCATGGGGGTTTTTGGATCCTTGTACCAGAGGTCAATGTAGTCGAGGATTTTCCTCGGATCCAAAAGTAGTGGCACAGATGTGCCTTTGGCTCTAGCGGCCTTCACCTGTCTGTCTCTGATGATTTCTGCAAGTTCATCATCAGAAGCTTCATCATCAGAGGGCACATGGAATGCGACCTGTTTCTTCCTTGGACTTGGCCGAGGACCGCGTCCAGCTGTTGCTTTAGTCTTCAATAGTGTGGGGCCTGATGAGGACATAGGTGCAGCTGAGGAACTCGCTGAGACACCAGAAGCAATAGAAAAACCCGTAGTCCTTTGACATTTAGCCAGATGCACAGGAGTTGAGGACTTTGGTGGAGCAGTAGCGGCCTGAGGAATTTGCCGTGAGGGCATAGCTGAGGAACTTGGCCGTGAGGGCGCTGTTGGTGAAGCACTTGGCTTACGAGCAGGCTTCTTTGGCATTGATTTCCTCGGCTTGACCGAGGTCTCAGTAGCAGCAGCAGCAGCAGAATCCTCATTGAATTTCCTCACTGCCTCCTTGGCTTGTCTTGCCAATTTTGCTTGGCGCCTAGCCCATTCTTCAGGAAAGTCCTCACCACGCTTGATGCTGGTGGGATCAGCTACTTGGCCAGGTGCTAATGGAGCTCTTGGGCATGGAGGATTTAAAGCAAATTTCTTCATGTACTTCGGAGTTACATATCTGTACTCCCTCCATTCTCTTGCCCATCTTCGTTCAATCCTCTGAATGCGCACCTTGCGCTGATTTTTGTTCTCTTTGCCAAATTTGGCTTCATCAGGTGTGCAATAATCCTTGTATATGTCATCAGGGATTTCGAAAGCAGTCATGACCTCAGGTTTCTTTCCTCCTTTCTGCGGTCTCTTTCCTTCAGCCATATTCTTCAGATGAGGAATTTGAACAATTGAACACTCTGAAGAAGTATGCAATTTTTCTTCGAGGAACGCTGCAAATGAGTTAAGTTGATGAGAACCTAGTGATTCAGCAGCGGACATGAGTACCTGTGAACAGAGTGTAGGTGCGAGGAATTTGGAGAGGTCATATGCGTTCTCAGAAGGTTTTTCGAAAAGACAAGTTTCGAGGAATTTGACCAGTTGAGCCTTGAGGAATTTCACTAAGCGTTCTTGTCTTAGGTTCCAGAGTTGTACAGATCGAAGATCCACACAATGGAGGAATCTTGAAGAAAATGAGTGCTTAGGGAAATGGATCAAGAGCATACAGTGTGTGAGGTGTTCATATGTGTGAAGATTTGAAGAATAAAAATACCTTTGAAGATTTTCAGGAAAGCTTGAGAATCAAAGTGAGTAATAAATGTAACTTTTAATTACCCGAACTGAAGAACACGATGAACTGTGATGAACAGAGGTGAAGTTCGTCAAGTTAGATCTCCCACGCCCTAACTTGGCAGAGGGAGACAGCTACGACGGCGGCGGAGTGAAGATTTCCGCAACCGGCGCGAGTACGACGGCGACGAGGTAGAGGCAACGAAGCTCTTCCTCACCGGTGACGATGGAGTAGCGGTGGCACTAGGGTTTGAGGAGCTCGAGCGAGAGACAGCGACCGAGCGGAGTGAATGAAGTGAGGAAGGGGAGAGGGGTATTTATAGCCATGGTGAAAACTGTTCGCCCGAAGATTTTGGGACGAACATGCCCCTGCCCTTTCTCCTTCACGCGACATGTGTCACCCACGTACTGTGTAGATGAGATCATGTAAGATCGTGTGTGAATATAATAATGCATCGTGGGATGCGGAACGGTTTGAGCGGCAAAACCGAAAATCTGGATAAGATTTGTTTTAAAGTTTCGTTCGCAATTTCTTCAGCCGACAAGGACATAGTGAAGACTTTGAACGAGTTTCAAATAGAACGCACATGAAGAATTTGTGAATAGATTGGGTTGAGTATAGCATAGAGGGGGAAGGGTCCGATCACATTCACTTAGCAGAAAACACAACTTGAAGAAATAGCCATAAGTGAATGCTGTAGAGGACATAAACTCATATATATATATAGCCAATGAAGAAAAACGACGGAAACAGTGAAGATTTTGCAAAGTTGAAGAATTTGAAAAACTGAAGAATTTCAAAACTGAGGAAAAACTCAAATTGAAGATTTTCAACTTTTTGTGGTGGCGTGGCCCACCGTATAAGAATGATGATTTCAGACACCGCGTACAATTGTCGTAGGGTTCTGAGAATCAAATTCTTCATTAATTTCTTCACACTTAGAGTGTTATTCTTCATTGATTGAAGAAAAACGTTTCTTCATGTGTTGCACATCTAAGTCATCAATTTTGCATAAGTGTTAGGATGTGTGTCCTTTTCAAAGAACATTCAAAGATTCTAAGATATTTAGCTCACACCGCAACTTGCTAAATCTCTTCTCATCCAAGGACTTAGTGAAGATATCAGCTAGCTATTCTTCAGTCTTCACGTTCTCGATGGAGATGTCGCCCTTCAACACATGATCACGAAGAAAATGATGACGAATCTGAATGTGCTTTGTCTTCGAGTGCTGAACTGGGTTGTGAGCAATCTTGATGGCACTCTCATTGTCGCAGAGGAGAGGCACATTCTTCACGTTGACGCCATAGTCCTTGAGGGTTTGCTTCATCCAAAGCAGTTGAGCACAACATGAGCCAGCAACAATGTATTCAGCTTCAGAAGTAGACAGTGATACACAGTTCTGTTTCTTCGAGGACCAACAGACCAAAGATCGTCCGAGGAAATGACAAGTACCAGGTGTTGACTTGCGGTCCACACGATCACCAGCATAGTCAGAGTCAGAATATCCAATGAGACCAAAAGCAGAGCCCTTGGGGTACCATAATCCTAGTGTTGGTGTGTGAGCTAGATATCGAAGAATATGCTTCATAGCCTTATGGTGTAATTCCTTCGGTGCAGCTTGAAATCGGGCACACATGCAAACACTAAGCATTATGTCTGGCCTAGATGCACATAAGTACAATAAAGAACCAATCATGGAGCGGTATACCTTGTGATCGAAGTCAATACCATTTTCATCAGTGCATAGATGGCCATTTGTGGGCATAGGAATTTTGACGCCTTTGCAATCTTTCATGCCGAATTTCCTCAGTACATCTTTGAGGTATTTCTCCTGAGATATGAATATGCCATTGCGCTGCTGACGAATTTGAAGATCTAAGAAGAATTTCAACTCTCCCATCATAGACATTTTATATTCTTCACTCATCATATAGGCAAATTCATCACTATAACGTTGGTCAGTACAGCCAAAGATAATATCATCAACATATATTTGGCACACAAATAGTTCACCATCATAAGATTTAGTAAAGAGAGTAGGGTCGAGTGAACCGGGTGTGAAGCCATTCTTCATGAAGAATTCCTTCAATGTATCATACCACGCCCGAGAGGCTTGCTTGAGGCCATAGAGGGCCTTATTAAGTCTGAAGACTTTGTTAGGATTCTTTGGATCTTCAAAACCTGGGGGTTGAGCAACATATACTTCTTCGTCAAGCTTACCATTGAGGAATGCACTTTTCACATCCATTTGATATAAGATGATATCATGATGGTTAGTGTAAGCAAGTAATATGCGAATAGCCTCAAGTCTAGCAACAGGTGCAAAAGTTTCATCGAAATCAATTCCTTCAACCTGTGTGTAGCCTTGAGCTACTAGTCGTGCCTTATTCCTCACCACAAGGCCATTTTCATCTTGCTTGTTGCGGTAGATCCACTTTGTGCCAATGATATTATGCTTGCGAGGATCTGGGCGATTGACCAATTCCCAGACATTGTTAAGCTCGAACTGATGTAATTCTTCTTGCATAGCCTGAATCCACTCCGGCTCCAGAAATGCTTCATCTACCTTAGTGGGCTCTGTGATAGAGACAAAAGCATAGTGCCCACAAAAGTTAGATAAATGTGAATCTTTTGAGCATGTGAGAGGACCTAGTGCGCTAATGTCATCGATGATCTTCTCCACTTGTACTTCTTTTGCAACGCGAGGATGAGCTGGTTGTCGCTATGGAATTTGATCAGCATTTTCGTCAGCACCATTTTCCTCAGCATTTTCTTCAGGTGCATCAGCTCGATGTTCTTCATGAACAGGAATGAATTCTTCAGCAGATTCTTCAGTAGGAATGACATCCTCAGTTGCCTTGAGCTTGATAGAATCCTCAGGTGCTGGTTCATCTAACACAGAAGGTAGGTGCTCTCTTTGCGAGCCATTAGTTTCATCGAACCGCACATCTACAGTGTCAACAATCTTGTGAAGAACAATGTTGAAGACTCTGTAGGTGTGCAAGTCCTTTCCGTAACCAAGCATAAAACCTTCATGTGCTTTCGGTGCAAATTTAGAGTTGTGGTGAGGATCTCTAATCCAACATTTTGCACCGAAGACTTTGAAATAACTCACATTGGGTTTCTTGTCAGTGAGGAGTTCATAGGCCGTCTTCTTGAAGAATTTGTGAAGATATACTCTGTTGATGATGTGGCACGCAGTATCAATTGCATCAATCCAAAAACGCTAAGGCGTTTTGTATTCATCAAGCATAGTGCAAGCCATCTCAACAAGAGTTCTGTTCTTGCGCTCCACGATGCCATTTTGCTGAGGAGTATAAGGAGCAGATAACTCATGAGTAATACCAAGTTCATCAAGATAGGCATCAAGACCGGAATTCTTGAACTCAGTTCCATTGTCACTTCTGATATGCTTGATCTTCACACCAAAGTTGTTTGAAGCCCTCGAGGAAAATCGTTTGAAGACTTCCTGCACTTCATGTTTGTAAGTAACAATGTGTACCCATGTATATCGAGAGTAATCATCAACAATGACAAAACCATATAGAGATGCATCATTAGTGACTGCTGAGTAATGATTAGGTCCAAAGAGGTCCATGTGAAGCAATTCGAATGGACGAGTAGTGGTCATGATAGTCTTCGCTGGATGCTTGGCCTTGGTCATTTTTCCAGCTTCACAGGCTCCGCATAAGTGATCCTTGAGGAATTTGACATTCTCAATGCCAATGACATGCTTCTTCTTTGCAAGCGTGTGCAAATTCCTCATGCCTGCGTGACCAAGTCGTCGATGCCATAGCCAGCCTTCTGAAGCTTTTGCAAGTAGACACACGGCTGGTTGTGGTCCTGTAGAGAAATCAACAATATACATATCTCCTCTCCTAAAGCCTTCGAAGACTTTGGAATTGTCAGCTTCCATAATCACAACACAGCGATACTTGCCAAAGACAACAACCATATCAAGATCACAAAGCATTGAGACTGACATGAGATTGTATCCTAAGGACTCAACAAGCATGACTTTGTCCATGTGTTTATCCTTAGAGATAGCAACCTTACCAAGACCCAATACCTGACTTTTGCCTTTGTCAGCAAAGATGATATGCTTCAGAGGTGACGGTGATAAAGGAGCATCCATCAATAGATTCTTGTCACCAGTCATGTGATTCGTACATCCACTATCGAGGACCCATTCAGTAGTTTTGGGTTGATCATCCTGCAGATGAATTAGTGTAGCTTACAATCTCATATGCTTCATCAGTGAAGAATATGATATCAAGTTCACCAGATGAATTTCATCAAGCAGTAAACAGATATAGCAGTATGAGGACGTGTGAAATGAAAGTTCATTTCATCATGATTCGCCTGCGTCCTTTCAGGCAATTTCGTCAGGTCCCCAGTAAATTCTTCAGACGTTAAAGCACGTCTGGAGACCTGACCCTGCAGAAGAGATTAGTTCTTTTTCTTCACCACCCACATCTGGAGGGGTGGCAAAAAATTCATCACTCTGCGAGCACCATATGAGAATGGTGGCAAGGATGCCAATCCATTTCGTTTCACATAAGAGGGGTTAGGGTGAGCATATGAATAAGCAGAGTAATTCTTCGAGGACTTATGAACATAATGGTTTGAAGAATAATGCACATATTCATAGCCCTTAGCTCTACCCTGCGAGACAGAATTGTTAGCATGATGATAATCATATGAGGACTTTGATCCTTTTGAGGAATTAGATCCATATGAAGAATTTGGTCCATATGAAGAATTCGATCTGGGGTTCCTGTTCTTCACAGGTGGTGTCATGAGGACATTCACCTGAAGACTTTCAACATAACTTTTGGGAACCCAGATTTTCTTCATAGGGGAACCGCTCCTGCAATTAGTGCCAACATATCTAGCAAATACTTCACCATTCTGATTTTTGAACAGTTTATAGTTGGAGTCAAATGACTCATCAGAAGAATGAGGAGATTCACATGTAAAGCCAGATAAGTTAGATGGATCAACTGGAGGTCCCTTTGCAGCAACCCATGAGGTTTTGGGGTACTGCTCAGGCTTCCAATATGTTCCATCAGCATTGAGTTTCCTCTCAAAGGAAATACCCTCTTTCCTAGGGTTTCTGTTGAGGATCTGCTTTTTAAGCACATCACAAAGTGTCTGATGCCCTTTGAGGCTTTTGTACATGCCTGTCATGTACAATTCCTTCAGCCCTGCATTGTCAGTGATACTTGCAATGTCCTCAGATGAGGAATTAGTGATTGCAGAGGCAGGTGAAGAATTTGTAACAGTTGAAGCATTTGAACATTTAGGTGAAGAATTAGCAGATTCACATTCAATGCACTTTAAGCATGGAGGAACAAATTCTTCCTGAAAAGCGCTGATTTGTTGAGCTAGTAATGAATCGCGCTCCTTCTGAAGATCTTCATAACACACTCTTAGCTTTTCAAGATCTTCCTTTCTTTGAAGAGATTCAGAGGAAAGCTTTTCATGGTCTTGCTTTTCTTGAAGAAATTCATAAGAGAGTTTCTCATGATCAGATAAGAGAGTGTTATGATGACTTTGAAGGTTGTCAAACCTAGACTGAAGTCTCTGAAAATTTTCAGTCAGGGCTTTAGTGCGATCCATTTCTTCACCCAACATATCATCACTTTTGTCTAGCATGTTTTGAACCTTTTCAAAAGCCCGTTGTTGTTTCACAGCAATCTTAGCAAGTTTAGAGTAGTTGGGCTTGAGATCCTCATCAGATTCATTTTCACTAGATTCAGAGGAGTTGTATTTGAGTACCTTTGCACCTTTTGCCATGAAGCAATAGGTGGGAGCGTAGTCATCATTATCTTCATCAGGCTTGTCGGTTGAGTCAGTTTCTTCAGTGTTGAAGATGGACTTGCTGACGAAAGCAGTAGCGAAGTCCAGACTCGCCACACCAGATTCGGATTCTTCAGACGCCTCCTCTTCATCATTTTCCTTAGATTCAGCTTCAGAGTCCATTTCCTTGCCAATGAATGCCCGAGCCTTCTTGGAGCTGCTCTTCTTGTGAGATGAAGACTTCGAGGATTTTGATGACGAAGATTTTGACGATTTCTTCTTCTTCTTTGCATCATCAGAACTGTAATCCTTGTATTTCTTCTTCTTCATTTCCTTTTCCCACTGAGGACAATCTTGGATATAGTGACCAGGTTTCTTGCATTTGTGGCACAACCTTCTCTTATAGTCACTGGATGAGGAATCAGTGCTTCTTGAGGATTTTCCAAAGCGACCACGTCTTGAGAACTTCTGGAATTTCTTCACGAGCAGTGCTAGCTCCTGGCTCAATTCTTCAGGATCACCAAGGCTACTATCAGAATCCTCATATTCAGAATCAGACACAGCCTTGGCCTTCAGGGCACGTGGTTTGCCATAGTTTGAACCATAGAGATCTCTCTTTTCAGCAAGCTGGAACTCGTGAGTATTTAGCCTTTCGAGGATATCGGCAGGATCAAGAGACTTGTAGTCAGCACGTTCTTGTATCATCAGTCCCAGAGTATCAAATGAGGAATCAAGCAATCTCAACAGTTTCTTCACCACTTCATGATCAGTGATGTCAGTGGCACCGAGGGCTTGAAGCTCATTTGAGATGTCAGTGAGGCGATCAAAGGTTTGTTGGACATTTTCATTGTCAAGTCTTTTGAAGCGGTTGAAGAGATTCCGAAGAACATCAACTCGAGAGTCACGCTGAGTTGAAACTCCTTCATTTACTTTGGATAGCCTATCCCAGATAAGCTTAGCAGTTTCCAAAGCACTCACTCTTCCATACTATCCTTTGCTCAGATGGCCACATATGATATTCTTCGCTTGAGAATCGAGTTGCTTGAATCTCTTCACATCGGTAGCGTTCAGTGAGGGTGAGACAGAGGGAACACCATTTTCCACAACATACCAGAGATCGTTATCAATTGCCTCAAGATGCATTCGCATCTTGTTCTTCCAGTAGGGGTAGTCCGTCCCATCAAAGGTAGGACACCCAGCCGAGACCTTGATCATACCTGCGGTCGACATAACTAAAACTCCAGGCGGTTAAACCAAAATCACACAGAACAAGGGAGTACCTCGCTCTGATACCAATTGAAAGTGCGTTATATCGACTAGAGGGGGGGTGAATAGGCGAATTTTATGAATTCTTCGCTGAGGAATTTGCTGGTGAGGAAATTCCTTAGCGAAGAACTACTTGCAGCGGAATAAGTACTCAGAAGTAAGCATAACAGAATACGAGCATGGTCATCATGATGAAATGAAGACAAGCACAGAGTGCAGAAAGCGTAATCACAAGATAACACAAGATGAAGACAAACAGACTGAAGAAATTGAACTGAGGAAATTGAGAAAGTCTTCAGTCAAAGTCTTCAAGCACAGATATGAACAAACATTCAACACAGTAATGAGGAAATGAAAGGGTTGAGGAGATAGAACCAGTTAGTTGGTGAAGACAATGATTTGGTAAACCAGTTCCAACTGCTGTCTCAGTTGTACGTCTGGTTGGAGCGGCTGAGTATTTAAACTCGAGGACACGCAGTCCCGGACACCCAGTCTCTGAGCCGCAACTCAGGACACCCAGTCCTCACCGTATTCTCCTTGAACTAAGACCATGCAGGCCTCGTCCAATCACTCGTGGTAAGTCTTCAGGTGACTTCCAAACCTTCACAGACTTGGTCACTCGGCGATCCACAATTCCTCTTGGATGCTCTAGACCTTGACGCCTAACCGTCTGGAAGAAGCACAGTCTTCAAAGGTAACAAGCGTCGGATCCATGCAGGATCAATTTCTTCAGTGATGCTCAATCACTTTGGGTTTGTGGGGGTTTGGTTTTGGGATTTTCCTCACTTGATGATTTTCGCTCAAAGTCCTCGGAGGATGGGTTGCTCTCAAATGACAAGTGTCAAGTTCTCTCGGAGCAGCCAACCAACTAGTGGTTGTAGGGGCGGCTATTTATAGCCTAGGGAGCAGCCTGACATGATAAGACATAAATGCCCTTCAATGATATGACCGTTAGGTGGATAAGATATTTTGGGACAGCCGGCGCGCAGCACAGCAACGGTCGGAAATTTGACTCTCAAATTCCTCAGGGCTATCATGTTCCTCACTGTGTAGGCAATTCGCACTGGCGAATTCCTAACTCCTCAGTTAGAGCAAAGTTCTCAGTGACCAGAAGAACTGCGTCTCTGTCACTGAAGAAAATGACTGAACTATATGAGATTTCCAATGGCTTCACTCGAAGGGATTGGTAGGTGTAGGATTTTGAGTTGAGCATCACATGGAAATTTTTCCTTAGTATTTCCTCGACCCCCTTTAATAGTACGGTGTTTCCTATGACTCAAGAAAGAGAAAATGAAACTACGAAAGCAAAAGTCTTCATGCTTCATGTTCCTCAAGTGAATATCAATCTTCAAGGTCACACCATTTTCTTCACTTTCAAAGTCTTCAGAAAGTCTTCAGAATATGAAAGTCTTCAGTCGAAGAATTTCATTTTTAGGGGTCGACTTTCTCTGTAAATATCAAACTCCTCATAGACTTATAGACCTGTGTACACTCACAAACGCATCAGTCCCTTAACCTATAAGTCTTCAATACACCAAAATCACTAAGGGGCACTAGATGCACTTACAAGTGACCATTAGGCACTGCTCGGACGAACTGCATTCGCTCGGTTCAACGCGGTGCCACATTATGCCTACCATAAATTAAAGATGCCCGGTCCACACGGCGTCATCATGGTTAATGGCAGGTCCAAACTCCCCCTCACGGCCGAAGAGTCTACCACCGCTTTAAACAGCAAGAACAACAGACGACACCTTACAGTCGAACCTCGAGTGGAAGACCAAGCTCCCGGACACCATCAAAGGAGTCCGGACTACTACGCGGCAGGATAGCCCGGCCCGCCCGGAGATTAATTAAAAATGCTCCGAAAAAGGATAATACAAGCCACATACTATGGCTCAACCGCCAGGTGGCGCAACACCATTTCTTATGCTTTCTTTATAGGCTCACCTTCATGTAGGCTATGATGGATGGCGTGGGAACAGTTCGAGCGCGTCAGGGAATCTCTAGATATTCCCCTATAATCATCCGACTACACCCCGAATCCGAACACAACTTCCTCACGCCGGGTATCAGCAGGTTCCGCAATCATATTTCTTTTTATCACATCATCTGTACTCATACGCATTGACGTATTACTCAAATACAACATGTGGATTTATGTGATGCTCACCTACTACTATTTCTTATTTAAAACTCTTTTGTTAAAAGGCAGCTGCTTATCGTGATACCCTTAATATGCCAGGGGCTTCATCACGCCCATACTATGGCAAAAAAGACCGAACACCTTCACGGTAGTCCGGCGCCCCGAACTTATAGCATTATATGCATCAACTTCGAATCATGTCTTGGGTCAATAGTTGGGTTTGCCCGGCTCCTATGTTTTGGTACCTTACGTTCCGCTATATCAGCTAAGGTAGCACTGGGAGAACTACTGCGATTGTGTCCCGGTTCTTTCGGACGAGCGCCTCAGTAGAGAAAGCCGAAAACAGACTGTCATGATGTAGCAAGAGTTGGTCAGCTGTTCGAGAGGTTCTAAATCTTTAAGGATTCCTTTCGCATAATGCTATAACCAATGCAGCATGCGATGGATTGGGCTTTTCCGATCAGGCGCTTATAGAGCCCCTACTGCGGTCTTCCGAACACCAGGGGCTGCGCCTACCTTCCTTGTAACAACTCCTATGGCTAAGTGAGAGCGATAAAGCCCTATAGTCTGATTGCCTGGTTCGCTGTGCTGAACACCTCCTTTAGGGACCCAAAATTGGGATAAAGAGTGCTCAGGTTTATCCCGAACACCCCCGTACTGACTACGTGGGGGCGGAAGCGGACGACTGGCCGACTCTCAGGATTAATATATAAAATGGCCGCACAGGAGGAAAAACCTTCAAACAACAAGCAATAGATGATAAGAATGCCCTTGTTCAAATATTACAAAGGACGAACATGACCGTATTTATGGAAAGATAATGTCCTTGGTGCATTGCTCCGTCACAAGGCGGGCTCCTTTCAAGACACCTTCATAATACAGTTCGGGCTTGCGGTGCTCCTTCCCCTCCGGCGGTCCCTCGGTCATCAGCTTTTCTGCATCCATCTTCCCCCAATGCACCTTGGCATGGGTGAAGGCCATTTGTGCACCTTCTATGCAGACTGACTGCTTGATGACTTCGAGTCGAGGGCACGCACTTACAAGCCGCTTCACGAGTCTGAAGTAGCTGCCTCGAATCGGCTCAGCAGGCCACATCCATATAATTAAATCCTTCATGGCTAACTCGGCCGCCTTATGCAGCTCGAACAGCTGCTTCAGCTGATCAGAGATAGGCACCGGATAATTCGGCGCCAGATACTGCATCCAGAAGAGCTTATCCGCATTATTTCCCCCTTCGGCTCGGTAGAATTGGGCGGCATAAGATATGCTATGCGGAAGCTCCGCAAATACCCCTGTATACATCAAAACTCAAGTTGTCAAATTTGATTTTCTCATCTCCAATACTTGATTTGTACAAAAAAGCCTTACCAGCCGCAATCTTCCTCGCCTCCTGGATTTCCTTCAGGGAACCTTGGGCTTCCCCCCGGGCATCACTTGCGGCTTGGCAAGCCTGGGAGAGTTCGGATTCTTTCCCTGCTAAACTCTGCTCCAAGGTCTCGCATTTCTGCACGGCCTCCTGAAGCTCTCGCTCAGCCTCAATAACCCTAGCCTCGTGTTTCTCACGAAGAGCCTACTCTGCGACTGCCTTCTTCTCGGCTTTGGCCACAGCCGTCCTGAGAGCCTCAATTTTGGCCGTCGCTCCTAGAGCACATTATAAATATATTTCCATCATGTACACTTATTTATTTGTGCTACATAAACAAGGTTTCTACATACCTTGAGTATCCTCCAGCTGTCTTTTGACTTGGCCAAGTTCTCCTTCGGCCCGCTCCAGACTATGCCTTAGTTCGGATACTTCTGCAGCTTGAGAGGCGGCAGTCGCTAAAGATGCCTGCTGGTTAAAAAGAGTGATAAATGTCATCAAGTGAGTCTCCTGTGAACATGAATTTGATCCTCTGATCGGTTCTTTCTTTCACCGAACAGTGTATCAGGGGCTACTATCTATACCATGACACTCTCCCAAAAACTCATAAAACATACCTCAAAGCCTCTTATGAGGCTGATACAGGATCCATTCAGTCCACTCTCAGCAGACTGAATCTTCTCAATCACCGCACCCATGAGGGCGGTGTTCATCAACGATGGAGGCGCCCTTCAGCGCCGCCAGTAAAGTATCCGGCACCCCTGGTTGGACAGAGGCGGCCGGTGGAGCAGGCATACCTCCTCCAGTTGGCGGAGGCTATCTGTCTGACTCGGGGACCTTATGGGTCTCTAGGATCATGTCCGGCTTGGGTCCGGATTCAAGATGACCCCCGCCATCGACACCCACGGGAGCTTTCTCTCCCGTGTGATCGGCCCCAGAAGCATGGCCTCCTGGCACCGGCTTTGCGACCTTCTCCCCTCCTCCGTGGCCTGGGTCCTTTTGGGATGAAACCTCGGTTTCATTCCTACGTTTGGAGAAGGAGGCCTTCGGGGGTGTCCCGCTCTCCATAGCGTCCGAACCCAGTAGATCTTCTGACGAGGATTGTTCGGCGCGGGGCTTCATCGGACTGAAAAAGAAAAAGCACGGCTCGGATTAGAATGTGATGCCATGACTAGTCCAGACGCATGAGTGTGTTTGGATTTTATACTTACGAGTTCACCAGGGGCTCGACCCTGGGATCCCACTCTGGGCTGCTATCGGCGGCGGCGGTGGACTCCTCTTGAAGAGGAGTTTTTCCCCTCTTAGGCGAATCGGCCTCCAAGGAGGTAGAGGCCGTTCTTTTCTTCTTTCCCCCCACGGGGGATTCGTTCTCCTCCTCCTCCCTGTCCTCTTCGGGGGAAGAATGGGCATTGGAGTCTTCGGATTTTGTGTCCAGGGCACCACGGCGACGGAGGCCGCCCCTGGTCTTCTTGACCTCCTTTTCGGTCTTCTTCTTCGGCGCCTTATATGGCGCCAGGACCAGCATCTTCATCAGAAGTGGGCCAGCCGGTTCTTCTGGCAGAGGGGCTAGACAGTAGATCCACCCTGCCTTCTTCGCCCAGCCCTAGGAAAATGATGGGAAATACGTTAAGTATTTTTCTGAGGATGTACGGATAGAACACATGAATTGTCAAAAATTCGGTTGCTTACTGAACTTGCGGGGCGGGACAGTTGGTACCCACGGTCCTCGGTGGAGTCCGGCCATGGTTCACCAGACTTGAAAAGCACCATCCAGATATCCTTGTGCGTAGAGCCAAAGAGCTCTAGCAGGGTCTAGTGCTTGGCCGGGTCGAACTCCCATAGATTGCAAGCTCGGTGTTGACACGGTAGAATCCGGCAAACCAACATCACCTGGACTACATTGACGAGCTTGACACTCTTGTCTTCCATGTCTTGAACGCGCATCTGTAGCTCTGATAGCTCGTCGGACGAAGCCCAGTTCAGGCCCTTCTTGTGCCAGGACGTGAGTCGCAGGGGGGCACCGGATCTGAACTCTGGAACGGCGGTCCACTCCTTGCCACGTGGCTCCGTGATGTAGAACCACTGCTGCTGCCACTCCTTGACGGAATCGTTGAAAGTCCGTGTCGGCCATGTGACATTGGGCATCTTTCTCACCATGGCTCCTCCTAATTCGGCATGCTTTCCGCTCACTACCTTGGGCTTTACATTGAAAACCTTTAACCATAAGCTGAAGTGCGGTGGAACGCGGAGAAAGGCCTCGCACACGACTATGAATGTCGAGATGTTGAGGAAGGAATTTCGGGATAGATCATGGAAATCAATCCCGTAGTAGTACATGATGCCGCGAACAAATGGGTGGAGGGGGAACCCTAGCCCATGGAAAAAATGAGGGAGAAATACCACCTTCTCGTGGGGTTCCGGGGTGGGGACGATCTGTCCCGCCGTCAGAAGACGGTGGCTAATTCTCTTGGCCAGATACCCGGCCCCCTGAAGCCTTTTGATATCCTTCTCCCGGACGGTAAAGTCCATCCACTTGCCTCCTGCTCCAGATCCGGACATCTTCGGGAAGCCTTTTTGGGCGGAGAAGAGGAGCGCTTGGGGACTAGGGCTCGAGCAGAAAGGAATGGATGAGTGGAGAAGGGTGTGGGTGCAAAGGGAAGTTCTTATCCCCTTATAAAGGCCGCAAAAATCCTACGCCTCCCCACTTGCCCATTAAAATTGCTTATTACCCAAATGCCACGTTTGATGGCACGGTTGGGTTACCCATGTCTGTATTGATGAGGATCCCGTGATAAGGGGACACGATCTCTGCTTCGACAAGACGTGCCGATAAAACCGCCTCGCGATATGTCCGATGGCTGGTTATGAAAAACGGTTCGAATAATGACCGGACCATGGCGTGATGTTGTGCTGTCAGCAGATTAGATTTGCGGAATATTATACTCTCTACGGTGGTATGTGGAATTTGTTTTGCTGATCCAAACACGATCCTCGTGTTCGAAATCTTCTATGGAGTATTCGGAGAAGGAACCCGCCTCGCAATGCTGAAGACAATTTGCGCGCGGACTCATCGTCATTGAAGCCTAGTTCAGGGACTACTGAGGGAGTCCTGGATTAAGGGGTCCTCGGACAGCCGGACTATATACTTTGGCCGGACTGTTGGACTATGAAGATACAGGATTGAAGACTTTGTCCCGTGTCCGGATGGGACTCTCCTTTGCGTGGAAGGCAAGCTTGGATATTCGGATATGTAGATTTCCTTCTCTGTAACCGACTCTGTGTAACCCTAGCCTCCTCCGGTGTCTACATAAACCGGAGGGTTTAGTCCGTAGGAATACAACAATCATAGTCATAGGCTAGCTTCTAGGGTTTAGCCTCTACAATCTCATGGTAGATCAACTCTTGTAATACTCATATCATCAAGATCAATCAAGTAGGAAGTAGGGTATTACTTCCATCGAGAGGGCCCGAACCTTGGTAAAACATCGTGTCCCCTGCCTCCTATTACCATTAGCCTTAGACGCACAGTTCGGGACCCCCTACCCGAGATCTGCCGGTTTTGACACCGACAACACTCTTTGAAGTACTTTTGTGTTGGTTGAATAGATGAATCTGAGATTGTGTGATGCATATCGTATAATCATGCCCACGGATACTTGAGGTGACAATGGAGTATCTAGGTGACATTAGGGTTATGGTTGATTTGTATCTTAAGGTGTTATTCTAGTACAAACTCTTGAATAGATCGATCCGAAAGAATAACTTTGAGGTGGCTTCGTACCCTACCATAATCTCTTCGATTGTTCTCCGCTATTAGTGGCTTTGGAGTGACTCTTTGTTGCATGTTGAGGGATTGTTATATGATCTATCTATGTTATTATTGTTGAGAGAACTTGCACTAGTGAAAATATGAACCCTATGCCTTGTTTCCTACCATTGCAATACCGTTTACACTCACTTTTATCATTAGTTACCTTGCTGTTTTTATAATTTCAGATTACAAAAACTTATATCTATCATCCATATTGCACTTGTATCACCATCTCTTCGCCGAACTAGTGCACCTATACAACTTACCATTGTATTGGGTGTGTTGGGGACACAAGAGACTCTTTGTTATTTGGTTGCAGGGTTGCTTGAGAGAGACCATCTTCATCCTACGCCTACCACAGATTGATAAACCTTAGGTCATCCACTTGAGGGAAATTTGCTACTGTCCTACAAACATGTGCACTTGCAGGCCCAACAACGTCTACAAGAAGAAGGTTGTGTAGTAGGCGTCAAGCTCTTTTCTGGCGTCGTTGCCGGGGAGGTGAGTGCTTGAAGGTATATCTTTAGATCTTGCAATCGAATCTTTTGTTTCTTGTTTTATCACTAGTTTAGTTTATCAAAGAAAACTACAAAAAAAGGAATTGAGTTTGCCTTATACGCTTCATCTTTTTAATATCTTTCGTGAGAATGATGAAAAGGAAAAGTGTGCTCAATTGCTAGAAGAAGAATGCATTAAAATATTTGGTACTAGATCTTTGTATGATGAGCATGATTGCAATGTTGTTAGTATGAATTCCTTGAATATCCATGATGCTAATGATATGCAAAGCCACAAGCTTGGCGAAGCTATGTTTAATGAATATGATTTTTTTGTCCCCCAAGTTTTGATATGCAAAGTTGTTATGATGAAAGCATGCCTCCTATGTATGTTGATTATATTGATGAAAGTGGGTTTGGAAGAGTGTCAACTTTAGGAAGTAGTGATCCCACTATTTTGGAGGATGTTGAATATTATTGTGATGAACATGAAAGTGGATTTGGAAGAGTGTCAACTTTATTTAGTGATGATTCCACTATTTCGGAAGAGGTTCCAATTGATTATGAGAACAAAGTTGTTATCTATGATGATTATTGTGATGACTTGTATCATATTAAGAATAATGATAACCATGAAACTTGTCATCATGATTTTAATTTTCAATTGGATTATGCTTCACATGATAGTTATTTTGTTGAGTTTGCTCCCACTACTATTCATGAGAAGAATTTTGCTTATGTGGAGAGTAGTAAATTTTCTATGCAAGTAGATCATGAAAAGAATGCTTGATGTGCTGGTTATATTGTTCAATTCATTCATGATTCTACTGAAAATTATTATGAGGGAGGAACATATACTTGTAGGAATTGCAATAATATCAAGTTTCCTCTCTATGTGCTTAAATTCTTGAAGTTATGTTTGTTCTGCCTTCCTATGATAGTTGATTATTGTTCCCATAAGTTGTTTGCTCACAAAATCCCCATGCATAGGAAGAGGTTTAGAATTAAATGTGCTAGTCATATGCTGCATGATCCTTCCGTTATGTTTCAATTCTTATCCTTTATGTGAGCATCATTGCCATCATCATGCCTAGCTAGAAAGGCATTAAAGAAAAGCGCTTGTTGGGAGACAACCCAATACTTATCCTTAATGTTTTTGTGTGTTCACATTATTATTCTACTGTAGTAATCATGTTTTATAGCTTTTGTTTCAAGAAAGTGCCAAGTAAGACCTTTAGGATAGCATATGGTGTTAGTTGTGTTGATCCTGCTGAGAATCAGAAACTTTTGCACCCAGTAAATTAGTTTTGTTAATTCACAGAAACATGCTTATGATCTGATTCTTCTTGCTATGAAATGGAACACAAATTACTCAGGACTTTATAATTTGGTAGAATTTTTATAGTTCCAGAAGTATACGTTTGATACAGATTACTACAGACTGTTCTGTTTTTGACAGATTCTGTTTTCATTGTGTTGTTTGCTTATTTTGATGAATCTATGAGTAGTATCGGAGGGTATGAACCATAGAAAAGTTGGAATACAGTAGATATTACACCAATATTAATTTAGAATGAGTTCATTACAGTACCTAAGTGGTGGTTTTATTTTCTTATACTAACGGAGCTTACGAGTTTTTTGTTGAGTTTTGTGTTGTGAAGTTTTCAAGTTTTGGGTAAAGATTCGATGGACTATGGAATAAGGAGTGGCAAGAGCCTAAGCTTGGGGATTACCAAGGCACCCAAAGGTAATATTCAAGGACAACCAAGAGCCTAAGCTTGGGGATGCCCCGGATGGCATCCCCTCTTTCGTCTTCGTCTATCGGTAACTTTACTTGGAGCTATATTTTTATTCACCACATGATATGTGTTTTGCTTTTAGCATCATTTTATTTTGTTAGTATTTGCTTGCTGTTATTTATAATAATGTTTTTCATCTTTAGTTTCAATAAAAATGTCAAGGATAGCCTTTACCTTGCTTATTTTGCTAGTATACATGTTGCTGTTTGAAAACAGAAAGTTTACCGCTGTTGCAAAAATTCCCTAGAAAAGTCAGAGAATGGTATAACGTGGAATTTTTCTGCATGTTGAGCTCTGATAAATCTTATACAGTGAGGTATTTTTCTCATAATTTTTGGAGTTAGGCAACTATGATGAATCTTGCATTCTTTACATACTATACTGTTTTGGCAGATTGCTGTTATGTTTGCATTGTTTGCATATGTTTGCTTGTTTAATGATTCTATTTGAGGATAGGAGTATTAAATATGCAGAGGCATTTAGTATGCAATGTTGAATAATAATTTTAGTGATTTTTTACAGTAGAAAATGATAAGGTTTTGCATGGGTTTATACTAACCTATCTCACGAGTTCTTGTTGAGTTTGGTGTGGATCAAGCTTTTGATAAAAAGAAAAACCATGATATGAGAGGAATTAAGGAGACACAAAAAGTTCAAGCTTGGGGATGCCCAAGGCACCCCAAGATAATATTTCAAGAATTGTCAAGCATCTAAGCATGGGGATGCCCCGGCAGGCATCCCACCTTTCTTCTTCAACAACTATCGGTTAGTATCGGTTGAGCCTAAGTTTTTGCTTCTTCACATGAGTTGTGCTATCCTTACAATGCCATTTTATCTTGCTTTGCTTGCTGTTTGAATAAAGTACTTAAGATCTGAAATTCTTAAATGAGAGAGAGTCTTCACATAGCTACATAATTATTTAGCTACTCATTGATCTTCACTTATATCTTTTTGAGTAGTTTGTCATTTACTCGTGTGCTTCACTTATATACTATGAGTAAATGGATGAATGAGTTGAATGTCATAAATCTGTAATTACATATGTCTCATTTGCTTATCCCATGGGGAGTAATGACTTCACATCTAAGAAGTAAAGGTTGTAAATTTATTGAAGGTTAGCAAGCATTGTATTGGTCATTTGAACAATTCATGAAAGAATATTGAAGGAAGCGAGATTTCACATATAAATATACTATCTTAGACATATTTTATAATTGAGAGCACTCATTAAGTATGACATGCTAAAGAGTTGATGTTGGACAAGGAAGACAATGTAATGGGTTATGTTTTCTCACATCTCAGTTAAAGTATATTGTCATGGATCATTCAAACATGTTGAGCTTGCCTTTCCCCCTCATGCTAGCAAAATTCCTTGCACCAAGTAGAGATACTACTTATGCTTCCAAATATCCTTAGACCCAGTTTTGCCATGAGAGTCCACCATACCTACCTATGGATTGAGTAAGATCCTTCAAGTAAGTTGTCATCGGTGCAAGCAATAAAAATTGCTCTCTAAATATGTATAATCTATTAGTGTGAAGAAAATAAGCTTTATACGATCTTGTTATGGAAGCAATAAAAGCGACGGACTGGATAATAAAGGTCCATATACAAGTGGCAATATAAAGTGACGTTCTTTTGCATTAAGATTTTGTTCATCAAACCATAAAAGCGCATGACAACCTCTGCTTCCCTCTGCGAAGGGCCTGTCTTTTACTTTATGCAAGAGTCAAGGTGATCTTCACCTTTCCCTTTTTCATTTTATCCTTTGGCAAGCACCTCGTGTTGGAAAGATCCTGATATATATATATATATATCCAATTGGATGTAAGTTAGCATGAACTATTATTGTTGACATCACCCAAAGGTGAATACGTTGGGAGGCAACACTATAAGCCCCTATCTTTCTCAGTGTCCGATTAAAACTCCATAACCATTAGTATTGCATGAGTGTTAGAAATTGTAGAAGACTATATGATAGTTGAGTATGTGGAGTTAGCTAAATCAAAGCTCTGACATAGACCCTTCCTGAAAATAAGATGAATTGTAATTGTTTGATGATTAAGAATGAAGTTTGCTAGTTTTCATGAAAGTTTATGGTCTATGCTTTAAACATGTGAATTTATTGCTACTTGTTCGTGAGAAGTTTTATGAGATGAACTACTTTTATGACATATAATCATGCTAGAAAAGGTGATTGAAATTGTCATTGATCAAACTTGTGCACCTTCTAGCATTCACACTTCATAAATTCTTTCTTTTATCATTTACCTACTCGAGGACGAGCAGGAATTAAGCTTGGGGATGTTGATACGTCTCCAACGTATCTATAATTTATGAAGCATTCATGCTATATTATTATCTGTTTTGGATGATTATGGGCTTTACTAAGCACTTTTATATTATTTTTGGGACTAACATATTAACCGGAGGCCCAGCCCATATTGTTGTTTTCCTGCCTATTTCAGCGTTTCGAAGAAAAGGAATATCAAACGAGTCCAAACGGAATGAAACCTTCGGGAGCGTTATTTTTGGAACGGAAGCAATCCAGGGATCTTGGAGTACAAGCCAGGGAAGCTTCGAGGAAGCCACAAGATAGGGGGCGCGCCCACCCCCTGGGCGCGCCCTCCACCCTCGTGGGCCCCTCGAGGCTCCCCCGACCGACTTCTTTCGCCTATATATTCCCATATACCCTAAAACCATCGAAGAACACAATAGATCGGGAGTTCCGCCGCCGTAAGCCTCTGTAGCCACCAAAAACCTCTCGGGAGCCCGTTCCGGCACCCTGCTGGAGGGGGGATCCCTCACCGGTGGCCATCTTCATCATCCCGGCACTCTCCATGACGAGGAGGGTGTAGTTCACCCTCGGGGCTGAGGGTATGTACCAGTAGCTATGTGTTTGATCTCTCTCTCTCTCTCATGTTCTCTCTATGGCACGATCTTGATGTATCGCAAGCTTTGCTATTATAGTTGGATTTTATGATGTTTCTCCCCCTCTACTCTCTTGTAATGGATTGATTTTTCCCTCTTGGAGTTATCTTGTCGGATTGAGTCTTTAAGGATTTGAGAACACTTGATGTATGTCTTGCCGTGCTTATCTGTGGTGAAAATGGGATATCACGTGATCCACTTGATGTATGTTTTGGTGATCAACTTGCGGGTTCCACCCATGAACCTATGCATAAGGGTTGGCACACGTTTTCTTCTTGACTCTCTGGTAGAAACTTTGGGGCACTCTTTGAAGTACTTTTGTGTTGGTTGGATAGATGAATCTGAGATTGTGTGATGCATATCGTATAATCATGCCCATGGATACTTGAGGTGACAATGGATTATCTAGGTGACAGTAGGGTTTTGGTTGATTTGTGTCTTAAGGTGTTATTCTAGTATGAACTCTTGAATAGATCGATCCGAAAGAATAACTTTGAGGTGGTTTCATACCCTACCATAATCTCTTCATTTCTTCTCCGCTATTAGCGGCTTTGGACTGACTCTTTATTGCATGTTGAGGGATCGTTATATGATCTATCTATGTTATTATTGTTGAGAGAACTTGCACTAGTGAAAGTATGAACCGTATGCCTTGTTTCCTACCATTGCAATACCGTTTACGCTCACTTTTATCATTAGTTACCTTGCTGTTTTTATAATTTCAGATTACAAAAACCTATATCTGTCATCCATATTGCACTTGTATCACCATCTCTTCGCCGAACTAGTGCACCTATACAATTTACCATTGTATTGGGTGTGTTGGGGACACAAGAGACTCTTTGTTATTTGGTTGCAGGGTTGCTTGAGAGAGACCATCTTCATCCTACGCCTCCCATGGATTGATAAACCTTAGGTCATCCACTTGAGGGAAATTTGCTACTGTCCTACAAACATGTGCACTTGCAGGCCCAACAATGTCTACAAAAAGAAGGTTGTGTAGTAGACATCAGGCACATCATCCAATTCCTCATCCACATGCTCATAGCCCGAGTCATATGCCAGACTCATCATTTGCCCGTCATCATAGGCGTCAGTATTGAGGAACCGGAGAGGGTCCTCCTGCTCCATATCATCCATTCCTTGTTCCATGGGGGAGACTACATCATCCACTATTGGACCCCCTTCCTCGCATCGTCCGCCGCTCTCACCCGACACGAGAGGCACTAGTAATTGTGTAGGTATGGTGGTGTTCATACCTTCACCGTCGCGAGGCTTCGGATGCCAGATCCGAAGACTCCAGCGACGATCCTTCGTCCGAGGACGAAGAGGAGGAAGCAGAGGAGGGTGAGCCTCACTCTGATGGGGGGAGGAAGAGGATGGCCTCCGCATCTTTGGAGGCCGGATCACCCAAGAGAGGGAAACATTCCCTCCCAGGGGCATCCCCCACGGCTGCCGATAGCAGCCCGGAGTGGGATCCCAGGGCCCAGCCCCTGGAGAAGTCGTGAGTATCCGAACACGCATATGCGTCTGGGATCGTTTTTTGGGTATAGTGGTTTTGACTGTTGCCTATATATTGCACAATCCGGTAAGGTCCCGCGCCGGCCAGTCCTCGTCGGAGGATTCATTGGACTCGGACGCTTTGGCGAGCGAGACGCCTCCGCAGGCCCCTTCCCCCAAGTCTGGGCGCGACACCGAGGTGTCGTGTCGACAAGACCTGGACCAGGGGGGACATATCCCTGGTGCCGAACACGCATGGATGGATACGGCCCCCGGGACCTCTAGGGTTCTGGGATCGAGCAAGCAGCCCCCCTGATGGCGGGGGGCTAGCATACGCCGCCGGCGTCCTCTGTTCAAGCAGAGCTGCCTGGCGGTCTATTGACGGCGTTGAAGAACGCGTCTATTGTTGACGAGCATCGGGCCCTTGTGGGCAAGGTGGTTGAAAGGATTCAGTCCACCGAGAGCAGGCTGAACGCGTCCTGCCTTAGTCTTATAAAGGCTTTTGAGGTATGTCTTCTAGGAAGCCCTTAAGGAATTGTCATAATATAAGTAGTAGCCCCTGATGCACTGTCCAGCGAAGGAGACAGAGCCGGGCAGGGGATCAAACACCCAGCCTTCGCAGGAGCCTGTGTAAATGACGTGTACCCTTTGGTGTGAAAACAGGCATCCGCCGAGAGGACTTTCGCTTTCAAGGCGGAAGTTTCCGAACTGAAGCAGAACCTTGCACGGTCCGAGGAAGAACTCGGCCGTGTGAGGAAGCAACTAGAAGACAAGCAAGGTATGTTGAAAACATTTGTCTTGGAGTTGGCACGGACGAATGGTTGTGCAGAATGAAAATTTTTAGTATTTTGTGCTCTAGGAGCGTGTGCCGAATACGAGGCACTAAAGAAAGCTTTGGCTGATGCCAAGAAGAAGGCTGAGGCCGAACAGGCGCTTCGAGAAAAACATGAGGCCAGGGTTATCACCGCTGAGCGGGAGCTCCAGGAAGCTGTGGAGAGAAGCGAGAGCTTGGAGCAGAGTCTAAAAGGGAAAGAATCCGAGCTTGCCCAAGCTCTCGAGGATGCAGAAGGTGCTCGGGAAGAAGACCGAGGTGCTGTGCGGGACATTCAGGAGGCCCAAAAAGTGACGGTTGGTAAGGCCTTCTGTATTCTTAGCTTCGTGTATGTTAGACTGTGAAGAATCCAAGCGGTAGGCTGAATTCTTATTTTTCCAGGGGCTTTTGTGGATCTTCCTCGTAGCATATCAGATGCTGCTCAATTCTTTCGCACCAAGGAGAAGAAGACTGCGGAGAGGGATTTCTGGTCGCAGTATCTCGCGCCGAACTATCCGGTGCCATTTATCGGTCAGATGAAACAGCTGATCGAACTGCTCCAGGCGGCTGAACTAGCCATGAAGGACTTAGTTGTCCGGTTGTGGCCTGCGTTTCCGATTCCAAGCAGCTACTTCGCACTCGTCAAGCGGATCGTGGGCGCCTGTCCTCGGCTAGATGCTATCAAGCGATCAGTCTGCATAGAAGGCGCGCGTATGGCGTTTGCCCATGCGAAAGTGCATTGGGGGAGGCTTGAGGCGGAGAAGCCGATCACTGAGGGGCCGCCGGATGGTAAGGAGCACCGCAAGCCTGAGCAATATTATGAAGGTGTGATGAAAGGGGCCCGCCTTGTGGCGGATAGGTGTACTAAAGACATCATATTTCCCTGAGGGCATCTATGCCACTTGTTGTAATATGGGATAATGGCATGTTTGTTATATATTGCCTGTTTTATTTGAACATATGTTCTTCCTGTGCGGCTGTTTATTGTATGCAAATTCTGAGAGTTGGCCAGTCGTCGGCTTCTGCCCCCTCGTAAAAAGGATACGGGGGTGTTCGGGATATATCTGAACGCTCTTTATCCCATAGTTGGGTCCTTTTAAGGAGGTGTATCTTTCCGCGAACCAGGCAATCAGACTATAGGGCTTTATTACTCTCACTTAGCCATAGGAATTTGAGTATGGTCGGCGCAGCCCCTAGTGTTCGGAAGGCCGAGCTAGGGGCTCTATTGGCGCCTGATCAGAAGACCAATCCGTCGCACTTAGCATTTATGATGGCGTTATGCGGAATAAATCTTTAGGGATTTTATGACCTCTCGAACAGCGGACCGGCTCTCGCTTCATCATGACAGTCGGTTTTCGGCTTTCTCTACTGAGGTGCTCGTCCAGCTGAACCGGGACACAATCGCAGTAGTTCTCCCAGCGCTACCTTAGCCGATAGAATGGAACGTAAGGTACCAAAACATGGGAGCCGGGCAAACCCAACCAATGACCCAAGACATGATTCGGAGCAGATGCATATAGTGCTATAAGTTCGGGGTGCCGAACGACCGAAAAGGTGGTCGGACTTGCTTGCCGTACTGTGGAGCCCCTGGTGCAACCAGGCGAATGTGGAGCGTGGCTTTCCTTTTCGGCAAAGAGGCGTCGGCGATAAATGACAGACAGTAATTGCTATTGACGCATTGTAGTAGAATTTTATGTCTATGCATATTAGTATGATGTATGGAAAGAGGTGTTGTTTGACGAAACCTGTTATGGCCGGACTAGAGGGGGCGGTGAGCGGGTCGAGAATGAATCCGAACTGCCTTCTACCTGCATGTTCCTTCCTTTGTGTGTCCTGGATAATTCCATGCCGCCAGTTCTGTTCTATGTCAATCGTTAGTTTGCAAATGCAAAATGCTTGAAGACAGCTGGGTGTCCTCTTGTTGTTGCTCCCCGGGTCCCTAATCGGGCCCTGGTGTGCCCAGTCGTTAGACCGTGAGGTAGTACAGACTCCGTAGTGGATGTCCGGATGGTTGGCCTGGGTAATTTTCCACGTAGAATCTAGTTGACGTGGTTTTACCCCTTAGCATACGGTAAGCTATCGTATGGGAAGGTGCCGAGGATATATTCTTTGGCGTAGCATTTCTGGGTGGTCCGAAGGTGACCGTTTAGAGTGGTGGGCCAACCTAACTTGGCCTTTGCGCCTTGCATCTTTTAGGAGATGTTTTCCGTGGTGTCATACCCTTGTGGGCTTTGTGTGTTATGTAGCTCCCGGATTACTAGGTCTAAAGGTACTGCAATTAACTTGTCGTGGTTTAGCTGGTCCTGGGCGGTCGGCCGTACTGTTACGCTCTGGGGGGTCTTGGCGAGGCATCTCCCCTTTATTGCTTCCGGCGTGCGACCCGCCGCTTTGTTTTGAGAATCCTGCATTCTCTATTGGTATGCTTTGTCGTCCTTCTCGGGGTACCGTGAATTGCACACGGCTTATCCGGCGTGTATCTTCGGTCGAGTAAGCTTGTGCTGCTCTTTACCTGTTTGTCAGACTGAGCGTTGCCGGACTTAGCACCAGCTTCCTTGTATTGATGTTTATGACCTTTATGCCGGGGTCTGAGGGTGCCTCTTCGTATCTGCTGCTTCTCGCCTTGGACTGAAGTGATGTGTGGGCGTCTGCGTGCGTGCCCATGGTTTTCCTACTCGGGTTGAGGTAGCTAGTTGTGCCGTATGTGCCCTTTATTGGGGCTCTCGAGTTCGTATTTTTCGGCGGCCAGTATCTTGGTCCACCTATCCTCGAGCGCATCTTGATCAGCTGTGAGCTGCTCTTGTTTCCTTTGCAGGCTCCTGTGATTCTCCTACATCGTCATCCATACCGTCGATGTCTTTGGAGTTGAAGTCAAGCACGTCGGTTAGATCATCGATCGTGGCAATGAAGTGGGTGGTGGGTGGGCAACGAATTCCGTCGTTGTCTGCTTCCCACTCGAGCCGGACATAGTTCGGCCAGGAGTCTCCTGACAATGAGAGAGACTTCAATAAGTCCAGCATGTCGCCAAAGGGCGAGTGCTGAAAAACATCCGCCGTGATGAACTCCATCACCGGAGCCCAACCAGGATCGGCGGGCTCGGGGGCGCGCAGACTGGAACCAGCATCCGGATATGAATTCGGTGGTCCGGAGTCACAGGTCCCCTCAGGGGTGAAACCTGTGTTCGGTTCCATCACCGATGAAGGTACGGCCTGTGGGGCGGGGTCCATCCCTCCGTCCCTAGGCGAAGCAGCCTGTCTCGGATTTATATCTGAGGCTTCTGCCGGGACGATATCCCGAGCGACGTCTGACAGCAGGTCTAAGCCATGCTCATCGCGACTGTTCGGCGCTTCTGGCACTGGCCCGAATCCATCGAAGATCAAGTCTCCGCGGATATCCGCCGCGTAGTTCAGGTTTTCGAACCTTATTTGATGGCCGGAGGCATAGCTTTCGATCTGCTCCAAGTGGCCAAGCAAATTGGCCCGCAGTGCGAAGCCACCGAACACGAAGATCTGTCCGGGGAGGAAAGTCTCACCCTGGACCGCGTCGTTAATGACGATTGAAGGAGCCATCGAGCCTGACGGTGATGTCATAGAGGAACTCTTAATGAAAGCACCAATGTCGGTGTCAAAACCGGCGGATCTCGGGTAGGGGGTCCCGATCTGTGCGTCAAGGCTGATGGTAACAAGAAGTAAGGGACACAGGTGTTTACCCAGTTTCGGGCCCTCTCGATGGAGGTAAAACCCTACTTCCTGCTTGATTAATATTGATGATATGGGTAGGACAAGAGTAGATCTACCACGAGATCGTAGAGGCTAAAACCCTAGGAGCTAGCCTATGATGGTATGAATGTAATTGTGATCAGCCTTCTAAGGACCAACCTCTCCGGTTTATATAAACACCGGAGAGGGCTAGGGTTTACATGGAGTAGGTTACAAGGAAGGAAATATAATATTCGGATCGCTAAGCCTGCCTTCCACGCTAAGGAAAGTCCCATCCGGACACTGGCCGAAGTCTTGAGTCTTGTATCTTCATGCTTCAATAGTCCGGACATTGTACACAGTCCGGCTGTCCGGATACCCCCTAATCCAGGACTCCCTCAGAGGCCATCATCAAGATGTGAAGACAATGGATTATGCATATAAGTAAGGAAGATAATTATATGCATAGTGATGGAAAATGGACGTCTGTAGAATGAGTTCATGCGGAATTTATCATCGCATCACGGAATAGCAGTAAAAGTAGCAGACGACCATCAAGTTTAAGTGTTACAACTCAAAGAACCAAATGTTTCAAAAGACGAGAGTTGTAAGTACTTGGCAAAATAATGCAGCCACCCATAAGGACCCGCTTGAAGACTATCAACTCATACGCTTCTCCCCCTTTTGTCAATAATGACCAAAAAGGTTTGAAGACATAGAGCATCTAGTCGTTCCTAGAAGGAGCAGATGGTGGAGCAGGGTCGTTGCTGGAGTTTGGTGGTGCAGAGGGGCCTGGTGCAGAGTCGATATGCAGTGCAGACATTGTTGGTGAAGTGGCGTCGTCTTATTCATCGACGACATTCGCAACAACAGTTGCAGCTGAAGATGAATACTTAGAGTCTTCAAGTGAGGGAGTATGGCGCCAGGTTGCATTAGGTGGAGGCCTGGAGTCAAACTTGAAGCTTTCGGTGAAGTCATCTGCTCGAAGATCATCTTCAGAACATAGTAGAGTTAGGCTCTTCCAAGACCGCCTTGCATTCTCATAGGCAGCAAAAGAGTTCTTGGTAGCCAGATTGCAAATACGATTGACATCCACCAAGAGACTATGCATTTGATGCTTCAGCCAGTCACGGTGCTTGTCCTACTTCTGATGTAAGTCCACAGGTAGCTCTCGGTCATTGAGTACATGAGAACGCTTTAGAGGCCTTTGAGCAACTGTACTGGCAGTGGCTTCGGTATTAGCACGGTGAGGCAGATGCACATTGCCAGCAAGCGGATAAGCAGGAACAACAACATTCGGAACATGATCTCCTTTGATGGGCTGCGTGAAGCTTTGATGATCAGCATTGTGAAGATATATTGGCTCCTTGGCAGGCTCGGGGTAGATGGCTTCAATAGATAGATCAACCTCAGGCAAGAAAACCAGATGGTTGTGTGCAAAAGGCTGATAGTTGACAGTGGAATGAAGCTTGATTAGGCGCATCACCCATGGAGCGTAAAACTTCAGACCAAAAAGATCAATCCCAGATGCAACAAGTTGTCTGATGAAGAAATCCTGGGAGTTGAACTTGATGCCATTGACAATATAGAAAACCAAGGTCTTCATGGCGCCTTCAAGTTTGGCTTCAGAAGAATGTCCCTTGATTGGCCATAGAGTACGCCTCAGGATATGATAAACTATGCGGGGCAAGTACTCGAGGTCCTGGATAAAGAATTCCTTTGGATATTCTGCATCTCGAGGCAATGGCTTCATCATGTTGAGCATCTGACTCATATTGGGTTCAGGCTGCTGAAAAATGCCCTGCAGTCCTTCAGTGTGGCGTTGACAACCAGGCTCATACAATTCACCTGGAGTGGGCAGGGAGGTAAGCTCAATGATGTCCTGAGCTTTGGCTTCATGGTGCACATCACCTGACATCCACTCAAGGATCCATGTCTTCGGATCCCTATTGTATCTACATATGTGAAGAGTAGCATAGAACTGCAACAGGAGCTCTTCATTCCAGTGCTCCTTGGCTGTGATGAATTCCAAAAGGCCAGCATCACGAAAGCAATCCATAGCTTCTTCAAGACAAGGGAGCCTAGCCATATCTTCATAATTAAGGCGCATGTGAGTGAAGATTCTCTCTTGGTTGTAGAGAACACAAGAGTAGTAGCTGCGCTGTTGATGGCTCCAGAGCGATCTGAGGAGATCCTTGGCTTTGAGTAGGGATTCTTGTCACTGTCAAAGAAGGTGTTGTGTGCTCTGAAGCTATTGACACTGAAAGATCCAGGATATGTAGCGGGACCTGGAAGTCTTGGTAGTCTTTGCTTAGGCTTCTACACTTGTGGTCGCTACTGCACATGATAGTCATGTTGCGGTCTGGGACCAGTGGGAGGTACCAGGACAGGCCAGCGAACAGTGACCAACTCCATATCACGGTTGTAAGCCAACTCTATTGTGTGAGGCCTTGGGGGAGGAACAGCGCCATCAGTGGGGACCGGCGTGACAGAAGCTTCAAGATTCTCATTGGCTTTAGGCACAACATTGGCTTCAGGCTCCACACGATCTTCAGCCGAGACATGGTCATTGGCTTCAGCAGTGTTTGTGGCAGCCTCAACATTCTCAACCTCCATATGGTCAATGACCGGAGGGTCTTGCACCATCACATTCTCCTCGAGAATGACTTGATCTGGGGTAGGGGGTGTAGCAACTCTCTCTTCTCTTCCTTTTATTTCTTCTTCATCGGCTGATGCAGCCGGAATGTCTTCAGCAGCTTTGGCTTCAGACTCAGGAACCGTCGCAGAAGGATTCTCTTCAGGGAACACTTGGTGTGCCACTGAGATGGATTGTTGTGAATCTTCTTCTGGGATGGTTGACATGGAGCCCGATGGCCTAAGGCCTTTGCAAAGCCGTTGGTACACGGGCGATGCCTTTGGCGATGGAGTGGTCTCCATGTAGTCATCATCATTCACCATTGGGTTGGTGACTTGCGCTGGTGGAGTACAGGGTGTTGCATCTCGAACTGGGGTTTCTTCTTGCGGGCGCTCAGCCCATGAATCATCTTGAGCAATTGGCGTTGATGGACGACCAATGCTGATGTATTCGCTGCTTGTTGGAGCAGGCGATGATACTAACTGATGCTCTAGCTGAGGAAGGACTTCATCATCAACAACATTGTCTTCATGACCAATGTTTTCAGCTGTGTTTGGGTCAACAGCTGGAACTTGCTCTTTTTCATGAGCCTCTGTGGAACCTGGAGGACAACTTGACGTTCTTGGTTTGTGGCAGCAGGGGGAGCAACTGAGATGGGTTCAACAATGAGTGGCTGAGAGGCCGCAACCTGCTCTTTCTTGGAAGACTTAGTTCCCTTAGTCTTCAGCTTCTTCTTAGAAGGAGCATCGTCAGATATGTCCTTATGCTTGCGCTTCTTGGCTTCAGCTTCAGCCGCTCTTGTCCTCTTCGGTTCAGAAGCTGCTGAGGGGACCTTAGGCTTCGAGCCTGTCATACTGGAAGGGAAGACAATGCGAGGTTCTTCATGCCTTGGTGTAGTGTGGGTCTCAGCAGACTTCTTCTTCTTGGCAGCCATCCTGGGATCAATCTCAGGCCGCCCAAGAGCTTTTTGCTTCTCAGCTTAATTGTGGGCTTGAACACATTTCTCAGCAAGATACTTCATGCGCTGCCTTGAGCCTTTAGCTTCAATGCGTTCCTTGTGGAACTCCTCTTAGAGGTCATGCAACATCTTCTTGGAGATTTGAACGTCTGCCACGCTGAGCTTGTCCATGTTCTTCTTGAAGTGAGCCTTCTCATAATCAATCTTGTTCTTCAGCTCAACAATCTTCTGGGCCAAGGCCAGTTCACCAGAAATGGCACCATGGAAGGTGACGCTGATGTCCACAGGGAGCTGAAGATCATCAATACTGATGTCCTGGTTGTCAAACCACTCATCAATGAAGTTATTTGGAATATCAACATCAAAGAGAGGTAGATCGTTGAAGATTTCAGCTTCCTGCTTGCTCTTGATAAGCATTTCCAGAGCATCATCAGCAAGATCTTCATCACTGGACAAATCGATGGCTTCATCTTCGTTGCATAGCATAGCGAATGGTGTCAGTGGTTGCCCAGTGGCCTTCTTGGGCAATGGCTTCTTGGTCCGTTTGGACACGCGAGATAAGTCTTCAGACTACACACTGGATTCAGGCGGTGCAATCCTCAGTGGCTTCCTTGCTGAAGCTTTTGGTGAAGAAGATGGCTTTGAAGCTTTTGCCTTCTTCTTCTTCTTTTCCTTGGGAGGTGAGGTAGCAGCTTCAGTATCAGCATCACCATCAGAGTGCTCCATTGCTGCTCTCTGAGCAGCAATGTGAGACAGAAGCCCATCAAAATTAGCAAAGGGGCCAATTCTATTTTCATTGGCTTCACGTGTCCCATCAGATCTGGGAGCAGAGGGGCCAGGGTTGAAGTTGAGGCCATAGTCCTTTGCATTCTGGGCAGCTGAATCTTTGGCAAACTGATAGTTGCGCTTGAAGAGATTGTTGTCACGACACCATAATAAGGAAGATGGGTCGGCATTTTTAGGCTGAGGTCCTCTGACCATGCAAGGATAGAATTCTTGTGCAATGGCTTCAGCCTTGCTCTTCGGCACCAAGCTGCGATATAGACAGTCACCCCATGGGCGCTTGATGGCGTTCTTCCCAGCGTATTCAGGCGTGACGAATATGTACTTGAACCATTCCTCGGCCCAATATCTTCGGATCCACTGAATCCGGTTTTTGTGCTGGTTGTAGTTTTCGTCAGGGTCTGACTTGTATTGCTCATACAAAGCAGGAAGCAGATCAAGTGATGTGTTGCCTCAGTGTTGCCTGCCACCCTTCCGAGCAGACTTCTCTGAAGCCATAATATTCAAGATGACTGGCTTCAGTACAGTGAATGGCTTCCGTCTGCTGGTCAAACAAGAACTGGCTTCAGGTGATTCAATGTGACGCTGTAAGTATTCTGCAAATGAATGCAGACTATGAGAACCAAGGGATTCTACCACGGACATGTACCTGTGACAGCATTAGAGATGCGAAGGAAGGGGAAGAGGTCATATGCATTCTTAGAAGATTTTGAAGATAAATCAGTTTAGAAGACATTGACCTCATGGTGCAAAGACATTCACTTATTTGGAGACAGTTGGTTCCAGATTTGTACGAATCCATGAATAAGTACAAGTGAGGAATCTAACTAGTTATGAAGCCTAAGTGAATATACTTAGCATGGCATGAGATGCAGAAGAGAACAAATCCAGATTTGGAAGTTCAGAAACCAATTTTGGATAAAGTGGACGGATTTGACAGATCTAAAAAGCAGTAAAAAGTAGGATTTATTTACCCCGGACGAACTACTGGATGAGTTGGAAGAGAAGCCGAGTAGTTCAATCTCCCGCGCCCTAACTTGGTGGCAGAAGACACCTACAGTGGCGGCGGAGAGGACGAGGTCCGCGGCCGGCGTGAGGATGGCGACGAAGAGGTCGCCACAGCTAAGCGCTTCTTCTCCAGCGTCGACGCGAGCTAGCAGAGGTGCTAGGGTTTGTTCGAGGTGGTGAGGTGGAAGAACAGATAATGACCATGCGGTTGAGTATTTATAAGAAGGAGGGGGCGGTGCAGCGCAATTACGCAGGTGCCCCTGGTGGTTCACATTTGAGGGACACGTGGCATGCATGCAACTCATCAAGAGTTGTTCCATGTTTCCACGCACGCCTGGATTGTCGGGTGGTCGTTCCGGCTTCTCCGGTTTTCAGGAAATAAGGATGCATCATTAAAACGAATTAAATGTTTGTCAGATTGTCCTCTGCTGACAAGGACTCAGAGAAGACAATCGACATGTTTCAACAAAATGCATATGATTTGGACAGATAGAGTTGAGGAAGAAGCACAGAATAGGTTAGGGTCCGATCATATTCACTTAGATCAAAAAGGATTCAAGAGTGAAGACATAGCTATAAGTGAATGTTGTAGAGGACAGAACACACACACACACACACATATATATAAAAACCAACTCAACATTGCAAAGATAAATCATGAAGACAAATCAATGTTGAAGACAATCCAAATGCGAAGACTTTGCAAATATAATGCCAAGAGAAACACTTCAATAAGAATTTGGTGGTGGCGTTACCCACCGTATAGGAAGTATTAGACCCAGACATGGCGCACAATTATCATGGCGCTCCGAAGTCAAATTCCACATTAATGTATTCACACTTAGAGGGTAAGTCTTCATTAATTGAAGATATACGTTACTTCGTGTGTTGCACATCTAAGTCGTCAACATGCATAAGCGTTAGGATGTGTCCATTCATAGGACATTTGAGGATTCTAAGATATTTAGCTCACACCGCAACTTGCAAAACCTCTTCTCATCCAAGGGCTTAGTGAAGATATCTTCAGTGTTGACGTGAATGATATCAATGTCTTCCTTGCTGACATGATCTCTGAGAAAGAGATGACAGATCTAAATGCGCTTTGTCTTCGAGTGCTGAACTGGATTCTTAGAAAGCTTGATGGCGCTTTCATTGTCACAGAAGAGTGGTACATTCTTCGTGTTGATGCCATAGTCCTTGAGAGTTTGCTTCATCCATAGAAGTTGAGCACAGGACGACCTAGCAGCAATGTATTCAGATTCAGCAGTGGAGAGTGACACACAGTTCTGCTTCTTTTAAGACCAACAGACAAGTGATCGACCGAAAAAGTGACATGTTCCTGAGGTGGATTTGCGATCAACCTTGTCACCAGCATAATCAGCATCAGAATACCCAATCAGATCAAATGTTGAGCCCTTTGGATACCTTAATCCTATTGTTGGGGTGTAAGCCAAATATCGAAGAATTCGCTTCACCGCTAGGTGATGCGACTCCTTTGGTGCCGCTTGGAATCGGGCACACATGCAAACGCTAAGCATTATATCTGGCCTGGATGCACATAAGTAAAGTAAGGAACCAATCATGGAGCGGTATACATTTTGATCGAACTATTTACCATTGTCGTCAGGACCCAGATGACTTTTGGTTGGCATTGGCGCCGTGTATCATTTGTAGTCTTGCATTCCAAACTTCTTCAGGCAATCTTTGAGGTATTTCTCTTGTGATGTAAAGATGCCATTCCTCTGCTGACAGATTTGAAGACCAAGGGAGAACTTCAGCTCACCCATCATGGACATCTGATATTGCTCTTGCATCATGTGCCCAAACTCATCACTATATCTCTTGTCGGTGCAGCTGAAGATAATGTCATCCACATAGATTTGGCACACAAACAGTTCACCGTCATATGACTTTGTGAAGAGTGTTGGATCTAGAAAACCAAGTTTGAAGCCTTTGCTCTTCAGGAAGTCTTTGAGCGTGTCATACCAAGTGCGAGGTGCTTGTTTGAGGCCATACAGTGCCTTGTTGAGCTTGTACACCATATCAGGATGTTTTGGATCTTCAAAGCTAGGTGGTTGTGCAACATACACTTCTTCTTCTTCTATCTTTCCATTAAGAAAGGCACTTGTCGGTGTCAAAACCGGCAGATCTCGGGTAGGGGGTCCCGAACTGTGCGTCTAGGCGGATGGTAACAGGAGACGAGGGACACGATGTTTTACCCAGGTTCGGGCCCTCTCGATGGAGGTAAAACCCTACGTCCTGCTTGATTAATATTGATGATATGGGTAGTACAAGAGTGGATCTACCACGAGATCAAGGAGGCTAAACCCTAAAGCTAGCCTATGGTATGATTGTTGTAATGTATGTTGTGTCCTACGGACTAAAGCCCCTCGGTTTATATAGACACCGGAGGAGGCTAGGGTTACACAGAGTCGGTTACAATGGTAGGAGATCTACATATCCGTATTGCCAAGCTTGCCTTCCACGCCAAGGAAAGTCCCATCTGGACACGGGATGGAGTCTTCAATCTTGTATCTTCGTAGTCTTGGAGTCCGGCGGACGATGATAGTCCAGCTGTCCGGACACCCCCTAGTCCAGGACTCGCTCAGTAGCCCCTGAACCAGGCTTCAATGACGATAAGTCCGGCGCGCATAATGTTCGGCATTGCAAGGCGGGTTCCTCCCTTGAATAATCCAGAGAAGATCATGAACACCAGGATAGTGTCCGGCTCTGCAAAATAAATTCCACATTCCACCGTAGAGAGAATAAAATGTACACAAGTCCAATCTGCTGACGTATTATGCGGCATGACATCACACCGCTACTAGGCTTTTACTTGAATCATTTTTTATTGTACCACCTTAGCACGTTTAGCGAAGCGGTTTCCTTGGCACGTCTTGTCGAAGTAGAGATCGTGTTCCCCTTATTCCGGGATTCCCATCAATACGGACGTGGGTAACCCAACCGCGCCATTCATGGTGGCGCTTGGGGGATAAGCGAGTTTTACCAGGCCAGTGGGGGACGCATAGTCTTCGTCCGCCTATATATAAGGGATAAGGATTTACCTTCTCACCTATGCCTTCTTCCTCCTTTGCTTATCCTTCTCCGCGCACTCAAGCTCCAACGCCCAAGCTCGCGCATCTCGCCTCGACCTTCTCCGAATATGTCCGGAGCGGGAGGCAAATGGTTGGCCTCCACCGTTAAGGAGGAGCACATCACCAAGCTGCGCAGCGCCGGATACCTCTCCGGCGATATCGCGCATCGGCTGCCCGACGAGGGGCAGCTCATCCCTGCCCCCGGGCCCCATGAGAGGGTCGTCTTTCTTCCCCACTTCCTCCGCGGACTGGGCTTTCCATTCCACCCATTCGTCCAGGGGCTCATGTTTTACTAAGGCCTGGATTTCCACGATCTGGCGCCGAACTTCATCCTCAATATCTCGGCGTTTATCATCGTGTGCGAGGCCTTCCTCTGCGTCCGGCCCCACTTCGGCCTGTGGCTCAAGACCTTCAATGTCAAGCCGAAGGTTGTGAAGGGCACGCAAGCGGAATGCAGAGGCACCATGTTGGGTAAGTTGCCCAACGTCCTTTGGCTCGAAGGGGCCTTCATGGACTCTGTCAAGGGGTGGCAATCGGGGTGGTTCTACATCACCGAGTCGCGCGAGCCCACATGGGCGGCAGCCCCCGAGTTTAGATCTGGCATCCCCATGCAGCTCACCTCCTGGAAAGAGAAGGGCTTGCTGTGGGGCAATCCGAAGGAGCTGACGGGACTCCGAGCCTGCATCCAGAAGCTGGTGAGCAATAAGCTCAGGCTCGTCGACGTGGTCCAAGTCATGCTCATCCGCCGGATTCTCCCATGCCAAGAATGGGCATTCAATCTGTGGGAGTTCAATCCAGAATAGCACCAGGCGCTAAGCGGGCTCTTTGATACGACATATGAAGGCGCCTAGAGGGTGTTGTTTAAGGGCGCCGAAGCCCCCGCATCTGCGACGAAAGATCGCGGATTTTGCTCGCAGCATCCGGCTGATGAGGTAAGTGATTCAACCCCTTTACGGGACACTTGTGGTAATCAAATTGATTCTAAGAGGGTTTCAACCTCTCTTTTCCTTTGACAGGAATGGATGGAGAAGGCCGAGCAGCTCATCAGCCCGGCTCCCATGCCAGAAGACCCAGTGAACGCCCGTCTAGCAGGGCTGCTGGTTCCGGTGCCGCACGTGGTGCCGGAGAAGAAGGCCAAGAAGGTGGCCGCGGGGACTCGAAAGAGTTCCCGCAATCAGGAGTCCGACGACGAGGCGGACTCCTCCCCCGAAGACGAGGAGGAGGAAGAAGACTCTCTCCCGGAGGAGGGAGAGAAGAAGAGGAAGGCTTCCCCAATAGGGGAGGCCAAAGGGTCCAAGAGGGGGAGAACTATCCCCCCGGACAGTTTCGCCAACACCATCGTTGGCGAGGAGGAGTGGCCTTTAAGGGCCAGGCGTCCGGCAAGATCGTAAGTATCCGGATCCCTGATATGCAATTTCTTTCGTGTCACGTAGTGTCCTTCTAATGCCGCATACTGTCCGCAGTCCGGCCAATGATGATCTCCCCGCTTCATCGAGCGGGTCGTTGGCCCCGTCGGATGTGGATTCACTTCCGACTGCCTCCACTCCCCGTGCAGACGAGAACGCCGAGGTGGGATCCCAGAGAGGGACCCATTAGGAGGAGGCTCCGGAGGCGCCGCAAGGCAGCCTCCCGAACTTTGCGCCGGACTCTATGTCAGAACCTGTAGTGGTTCCAGAGTCCGGCGGGCGGCCCCTTCGAAAGAAGGGCAAGACCGTGACACCGGCGGCCTCTGTCCAACCGGAGGCGCCGGACAACTTGTTGGAGGCGCTTAAAGGCGCTTCCATTGAGGAAGAACACCGCACTATCATGAGTGCGGTGATTCAGAAGGTTCAGCTTGCCAAGAGCGGGCTGACCGAAGCCTGCAGCAGCCTTCTAACAGGCTTTGAGGTAAGAAGTTAAAGTTATGTAATGTAATACCGCATAGACAGTAGCCCCTGATGCTTAGTTCGGTGTTCGGAAAGAAAAGCCGGATTGAGGATCTAAGAAGATATACACAGGGTTGCTTATAATATGTCAATATGGGTTTGCAGGCTGCGCTGCTGACCTCTGCCGCACTGACTGCGGAGGTCGGTGCGTTGAAGCAGGATCTCGAGCGGTCCGAGCAAGAGCTCGGCCATGCCAAGAAGCAGCTCGAGGACAAACAAGGTGAGTAACACCACTTTGAATAGTTACCTTACAGAAAAGGATTTTGGTTGCAATAAAATTAACCAGGATAATATGGGTATTGCAGGGGCCACAAATGAGGTGGCAGCCCTGAAGGAGGCTGTGTCCGCGGCCGAACGCAGTGCAGCCGCGGAACGGGCCGAGCGAGAAAAGCAGGAGGCACAGGTGGCGGAAGTACGGCAAGAGCTCCAGGCTCTCATGGAGAAGCATGAGAGGTTGGAGCGTGACTCCAAGACTCAAGAGTCCGAGCTTGCCTCGGCTCTCGAAAGTGCCAAGTCCGCCAAGGCCGAGGCCCGTAAGGCCCTTCAGGAGGTTGAAGATGTAAAGAAGATAGCGGCAGGTAAGGCATTTTTCATGCAAAGCAAGCATGTTAATGTAAACTACCTTACACTTACCCGCATTCGGAGCTCTCCAGGGGCGTTTGCAGATCTGCCGCGTAGTGTGTCCGATGCCGCCGCATTCTATCGTGGCGAGGAGGGGAGCTCGACGGAGAAGGTCTTCTGGTCTCAGTACGCTGAGGTCGGCCATCCGATGCCCCCAAGCGACCAGCTGAAGCAGCTGGTCGAACTCCACAAGGTAGCTGAGGAGGCCATGAAGGGCCTTATAGTCCGGCTGTGGCCTGGACAGGCCATGCCAAGGAGCTACTTCGGCCTCGTGCGGCGGCTGGTGGATGCGTGCCCCTGGGTGGAGGTCATCAAGCGCTCCGCCTGTATTGAAGGTGCTCGTCGGGCCCTTGCCCGCACAAAGGTGCACTGGGGCAGGCTGGATGCGGAGAAGCTTCTCACTGACCCGCCGCCACCGGGCAAGGAGTATCGTACGCCCGAGATGTATTACAAAACTGTCCTGAAGGGAGCCCGCGATATTGCGGATGAATGCCCCAGAAATGTAATCTTGGAGTAAACTTGATATGTATTATCCTCTGCGCTGAAAACTTTATTCATGTGCGCATTAAGCAACGCTTGTTTAATTTAAAATATTACCTTCTGTGCAGCCGTTTATAAAATCTGAGAGATGGCAAGTCGTTGGCTTCAGCCCCCGAGCCACGAGTGCTGGGGTGTTCGGGATAAACTTGAGCACTCTTGTTCCCATTTTTGGGTTCATCTAGGGAGGCGCTCAACACAACGAACAAGGCAACCGGACTTATAATGCTTGAACACTCTCACTTAGCCATAGAATTCTATAATTTTAAATTTCGGCGAAGCCCCTGGCATTCGGAAGGCCGAATCCGGGGCGCTATCCACGCCTTCGTCGGACATTTATTCGGAACTTCGCTCGAAGCGGCGTGAGTCTTTAAGGACTCGAAAGGACCTCTCGAACAGCGACCAGTCTCTCACCTTATCATGCCGGTCAGTTTTAGCTTTCTCCACTGAGGCGCTTGCCCAGCTCAACCGGGGCGCAATCGCAGTGGTTCTCCCAGTGCCACCTTAGCCGACAGAACGGAACGTAAGGCACCAAAACGTGGGAGCCGGGCAAACCCAACTATTGACCCAAGACATGATTCGGAGCCGATTCATATAATGCTATAAGTTCGGGGTGCCGCACTTATGAAAGTGTTCGGACTTATCACACCATAATGTGGGGAACATAAGCCCCTGGTGTATTAGACCGTACCAAAATATACGGGTGCAAGATGTCATGTAATGAACATATATATATAAGTAATGCAATTGCCGTCGAAAAGTGTTGCATTATTTATTTAAAGAAGGTCTGCTATGAGTGCAGACTGATACAAATAGTGCGGTAAGCAAGGGATTTGGACTAATTAAACAGGTCCCCCTCCAGGGATGAGCTGCGGACTTGGTGTATGTAATCGAATTTAATGCTCGTAATTGAGACCACCTGAGTGTTCGTCGCAGCCTTCTTTCTTCCCTGGCTGTTGCATCATGAGTTCGGCAGGTTCGCCGCCGGACAGGGCCTCTGGTTAACGGAGTCCTGTGTACACAAAGAAGGAAAATAATAAAAAAGGGAGGCACACTTGCGAGCCCCTGGTGTGGTCGAGTCGCACTCTGGGTCCATTGTGATCGTGCCCCTTCCCCTGCGCCCATGGTATCTCCAAAGCATAATGATGTACGCGGAGGGTTGTTCTTGCAATCATGCGAGGGCGGGGGTTAGGGCCGCATTGCTACGCGTGCTCTGATCGTTCCAGGTAGTCTTCGTTGGTATTGCTTCGGGCGCGTTTTGCTGTATCCGGCCGTTTAACAGCCGGACTCGAAAATTGCCTTAGAAGGATGCTCTGTACTTCTGCTGCGAGAGCCGCTGTATGTTCCTCCGTTCGGAGGGAGCGTTCCGTATTTCCGTTGACCGTGATGACTCCACGAGGGCCTGGCATCTTGAGCTTTAGGTATGCATAATGTGGCACCGCGTTGAACTTTGCAAACGCGGTTCGTCCAAGCAGAGCGTGATAGCCGCTGCGAAATGGGACTATGTCGAAGATTAACTCTTCGCTCCGGAAATTATCCGGGGATCCGAAGACCACTTCCAATGTGACTGAGCCCGTACAATTGGCTTCCACACCTGGTATGACACCTTTAAAGGTTGTCTTTGTAGGTTTAATCCTTGAGGTGTCTATGCCCATCTTGCGCACTGTATCCTGATAAAGCAGGTTCAGGCTACTACCGCCGTCCATCAGGACTCTCGTGAGGTGAAATCCATCGACGATTGGGTCTAGAACCAATGCGGCGAATCCACCATGGCGTATGCTGGTCGGATGGTCTCTTCGATCGAAAGTGATCGGACAAGAGGACCATCGATTGAACTTCGGGGCGACTGGCTCCATCGCATAGACGTCCCTTAGTGCACGCTTCCTCTCCCTCTTGGGTATATGGGTTGCATAAATCATGTTCACCATCCGCACTTGTGGGGGGAAGCCCTTTTGTCCTCTATTGTTCGGCGGTCGGGTCTCCTCCTCATCATCGCTGTTTAGCCCCTTGTCATTGTTTTTGGCAATTAACTTGCCTGCCTGCTTGAACACCCAACAATCTCTGTTGGTGTGACTGGCTGGCTTTTCGGGGGTGCCATTTATCTGGCATAAGCGGTCGAGTATTCGGTCCAAGTTGGACGGACCCGGAGTGGTTCTTTTGAATGGCTTCTTCCGCTGACCGGGTTTAGAGCCTCGGAATCCGGCGTTGACTGACGTATCCTCCTTATCGTCGCCGTTAATGCGGCGTTTATTTTTGTTTCTACGTGACCTGCCGTTGTTGTCCTTAGTATCCGGACTGCCAGAATTTTTACGGAGATTGTTGCTGCGAGCTAGCCAGCTATCCTCTCCCGCGCAAAAGCGGGTCATTAGTGATGTGAGGGCTGCCATGGATCTCGGCTTTTCCTGTCCCAGGTGCCGGGCTAGCCACTCGTCGCGGATGTTATGTTTGAAGGCTGCAAGGGCCTCTGCATCCGGACAGTCAATGATTTGGTTTTTCTTTGTCAAGAACCGTGTCCAGAATTGTCTGGCCGATTCATCTGGCTGCTGAATGATGTGGCTTAGGTCATCGGCATCTGGTGGTCGCACATACGTGCCCTGGAAGTTGTCGAGGAATGCGGCTTCCAGGTCTTCCCAACACCCAATTGACTCTGCGGGCAAGCTGTTGAGCCAATGCCGAGCTAGTCCTGTAAGCTTGAGTGGGAGATACTTGATGGCATGGAGATCGTCGCCGCGGGCCATATGGATGTCTAGAAGATAATCTTCGATCCAAACCGCGGGGTCTGTTGTGCCATCGTAGGATTCAATGTTTACGGGTTTAAACTCTTCAGGGATTTGATGATCCATTACTTCGTCAGTGAAGCATAGCGGGTGTGCGGCGCCTCTGTATTGAGCAATATCACGGCGCAGTTCGAGAGAGCGTTGTCTGCTGTGTTCGGCCCGGTCGGGATTATTGTATCTGGCGCGACGGTATTCGTCATGGGTCGTGGGGCGCCCACGTGATCCGTAGATGGATCTGGATTGCCTTGCTTTGTCCTCCAATATATCTCGCAAGTCTAGCGTGTTCCCTCTTGGCTTCGTACTTTTGGAGCGATGCCGGGGTACGGTCTTGGTTGGGGGCCTGGATGCCTTTCTGTCACGACCACGGGGTGGTCGGTCAGCCGTATCGTGCGCCGGTGATGGAGGTATGTATGCTTCCTCCTCTAATCAGGGGAGCAGCTTGCGTTTTGGGTAACTTTTGGAGGGGCGTTCGAGTTTATACTCTTCGGCCGCGAGGACCTCGGTCCATCGATCGGCCAGCAGATCCTGATCAGCTTGAAGCTGCTGCTGCTTTTTCTTTAGGCTATTTGCCGTGGCAATAAGCCTGCGTTTGAAACGCTCTTGTTCGACGGGATCCTCGGGCACGACGAATTCGTCGTCGTTGAGGCTTCCCTCGTCTTCGGAGGGAGGTGTATAGTTATAATCCTCGACCTCTTCGTCTGCCGCCCTCTCGTGAGGGCTTGCTTCTGCATCCTCCTGCGCTGAGTCTTGCTGGAGGGGATTATCTTCGGCACTCTCTGGGGTATTATTATCTCCTGTGCCGGAATCTCCATTCTTGCTGTGGCGGGATTTAGAGCGGCGCCGCGGACGCCGGCGCTTGGGCTGCTTCTTTAGAGAATCTGCCTCCACTGCTTCTTCGCCGTCCCCATCTTTTGGGGTGTCCACCATGTATATGTCGTATGACGAGGTGGTCTTCCAGTGCCCTGTAGGTGCTGGTTCCTGTTCGTCTCCGGCGTCGTCGTCCATAGCGTCGATGTCTTCGGAGTCATAGTCTAGCATGTCGGTTAGATCGTCGACAGTGGCTACAAAGTGGGTGGTGGGTGGGCTCCGAATTTCTTCGTCGTCCGTATCCCAACCATCCTGGCCATAGTCCGGCCAGGACCCTCCTGATAGCGAGAGATGCTTTAGCGAATTTAGGATGTCGCCAAAGGGCGAGTATTGGAAGATGTCCGCGGCGGTGAATTCCATAACCGGCGCCCAATCCGATTCCATTGGTAGGGGCGTGGGAGGTCCAGAGTCCGGCACCTCGGAATCATGGGTTTCGCGAGGGACAAGATTAGTGTTCGGCTCCATCGCCGTGGAAGTTGAAGCCCCCGAGGTGGTGTCCATCCACCGATCCTCGATCTGGGCGATCGGCTCCGGACTAAGGGCCGAAGCGGATTCGTGTGCGGCCACCAAGGCGCTGTTCGGCGGCAGAGTTAGATCATGCCCATCGCCACAGTGCGGCGCGCTTGGCTTTGGCTCGAGCCCATCGAAGATCAAGTCCCCGCGGGCGTCGGCTGTGAAGTTTAGGCTTCCAAACCTGACCTGATGTCCAGGGGCATAACTTTCGATCTGCTCCAGATGGCCAAGCGAATTAGCCCGTAGTGCGAAGCCGCCGAATACGAAGATCTGTCTGGGGAGAAAAGTCTCACCCTGGACAGAGTTGTTGGTTGAAGATGCCATCGAGCCTATCGGTGAAGACACAGAGGAACTCTCAATGAAAGCACCAATGTCGGTGTCAAAACCGGCGGATCTCGGGTAGGGGGTCCCGAACTGTGCGTCTAGGCGGATGGTAACAGGAGACGAGGGACACGATGTTTTACCCAGGTTCGGGCCCTCTCGATGGAGGTAAAACCCTATGTCCTGCTTGATTAATATTGATGATATGGGTAGTACAAGAGTGGATCTACCACGAGATCAAGGAGGCTAAACCCTAAAGCTAGCCTATGGTATGATTGTTGTAATGTATGTTGTGTCCTATGGACTAAAGCCCCTCGGTTTATATAGACACTGGAGGAGGCTAGGGTTACACAGAGTCGGTTACAATGGTAGGAGATCTACATATCCGTATTGCCAAGCTTGCCTTCCACGCCAAGGAAAGTCCCATCCGGACACGGGACGGAGTCTTCAATCTTGTATCTTCATAGTCTTGGAGTCCGGCGGACGATGATAGTCCGGCTGTCCGGACACCCCCTAGTCCAGGACTCCCTCAGCACTCTTCACATCCATTTGGTACATAAGGATGTTGTGATGGTTGACATATGCTAGCAGTATGCGAATGGCTTCAAGTCTTGCCACGGGAGAAAATGTTTCATCGAAGTCAATCCCTTATATTTGAGTGTAACCTTGAGCAACCAGAAGAGCCTTGTTTTTGACAACTTGATCATGCTCATCTTGTTTGTTGCAATAGATCCATTTGGTGCCAATGATATTGTTCTTACGAGGATCAAGACGCTTGACCAGTTCCCAGACATTATTCAGCTTGAACTGATGAAGCTCTTCTTGCATAGCTTGAATCCATTCAGGTTCCATAAAGGCTTCAGCAACTTTCTTGGGTTTAGATATAGAGACAAATGCAAAGTGCCCACAGAAATTTGCTAGTTGTGTTGCTCTTGAACGAGTGAGCGGACCAAGTGCATTGACACTGTCAATTGTCTTCTCAATATGTACTTCATTTGCAACACGGGGATGTACTGGACGAAGATTTTGACCTTGCAGATCATTGTCTTCAGTTTCAGTATTGACTTCAGGCTGAGCATTGTCTTCAGGTTGACTTGGTTCAATGATGAGTTTGTCTTCAGCCTGAGCTTCAGACGGTATGATTTCTCCAGTACCCATGAGCTTGATAGATTCACTAGGAGGGACTTCATCTAGCACATTTGGCAGGTGCTCTCTTTGCGATCTGTTAGTCTCATAGAACCGCACATCCATAGTTTCAACCACTTTATAGTGAAAGAGGTTGAAGACTCTGTAGGAGTGTGAATCCTTTTCGTATCCAAGCATAAAACCTTCATGTGCTTTCGGTGCAAATTTTGAAGTGTGATGTGGATCCTTGATCTAGCACCTGGCACCAAATACTCTAAAGTAACTGACATTTGGCTTCTTACCAGTTAGCGGCTCATATGATGTCTTCTTTAGAAGCTTGTGAAGATAAACACGGTTGATGACGTGGCATGCAGTATCAATGGCTTCAGGCCAGAACTTTCTTGGAGTCTTGTACTCATCAAGCATCGTCCGAGCCATCTCGATGAGGGTTCTGTTCTTGCGCTCCATGATGCCATTCTACTGAGGTGTGTAGGGAGCAGAAAACTCATGAGTGATGCCTAGCGATCAATATAAGTGTCGAGGCCGGTGTTCTTGCATTCTGTGCCGTTGTCACTTCTGATGTGCTTGATCTTGACACCATAGTTTGTCATGGCGCGATTGGTGAATCGTCTGAAGACATCCTGCACTTCAGTCTTATAGAGAATTATATGCACCCATGTATATCTTGAGTAATCATCAACGATAACAAAACCATAGAGACAAACAGTGGTAGTAAGAGTAGAGTAGTGAGTAGGGCCGAATAAGTCCATCTGAAGCAGCTCGAAGGGTTGAGATGTCATCATGATTGTCTTCGAGGGATGCTTGGCCCTGGTCATCTTCCCAGCTTCACAGGCACCACACAGATGGTCCTTCTTGAACTTGACGCCTTCGATGCCCACGACATGCTTATTCTTCGCGAGAGTGTACAAGTTCCTCATGCCCGCATGTCCTAGCCTCCGATGCCAGAGCCAAGAAAGTTGTGAAGCAGAAACATTTGACGAACAAGCGGAACTTAGAAGTTCAGATCTTGGTTAGGATATATAGGATGAGTGTCAAGGAATTCCAGGACGAAATACATAGTAAGACCATCTGGACATTTTATCTTGCATCCCACAAGATGTTTAAGGTCCCCAACATAAGCATCAGATGCCTTTGATTTTCGGCTGGAGACCTTTCCCTGCAAAAGAGAGTTATGTTTTCTTAACCACCCACATCTTCAGGGGTGGCTTAGAAACAATGAGTCTAAGTGCAGCATCTGAGAACTTTGGCTTTGGAGCCCTAGAAAATAGCCTTGCAGGAGGAGAATAATACTCATAAGAATAAGCAGAAAAGTTCTTAGACTTATGAACATAGCAGTTTGATGAAACACACTCTTATTCAAAGGTCTGACTATGATTTCCCTTCAAAACATTGGCATTAGGGTGACTCAAATGAGTCCTCTGTCAGTATGAAGCCTTTGGACCATATGAAGCCTTTGGTCTGGGGTTTGTCTTCTTCCTTGGTGGTATCATGACAACATTCACGGGAAGACTATCTAGACAATAATTGGGTAACCAGATCTTCTTAAGAGGTGGTCCATTCCTGCAGTTAGTACCAATATACCTAGCAAACACTTCCCCATTCTGATTCTTGAACAGTTTATAGTTTGCATCAAAGGATTCATCAATGATAATTGGGTTAGCACTAGTGAAGCCAGATAAGGTAGATGGATCCACTGAAGGTCCCATAGCAGCAACCCATGTGGTTTTGGGGTACTGCTTAGGCATCCAGTAAGAACCATCAACATTCATTTTCCTCTCGAACCCAACACCCTCTTTCCTAGGGTTTCGGTTCAGAATCTGTTTTTTAAGGACATCACATAGTGTCTGATGCCCTTTGAGACTTTTGTACATTCTGTCTCAAGCAATGACTTCAACCTGGCATTCTCATCAGCAATAGTAGTGGTATCCTCAGCTGAGGGGTTAGTTACCACATTAGCAGTTGAAGATATTGCAACAGTAGCAGCAGTTGAACATTTAGCAATAGAGGCAGCATTATCACGCTCAACATATTTTAAACATGGTGGTTCAAATCCTTCCTGAGCGGAACTGATCTATTGAGCGCGGAGTGACTCGTTCTCCTTTTGAAGATCTTCATGAGCCGATCTCAATTTCTCAAGTTCCTGCTTACTTTGAAGATAATCATAGGAAAGCTTTTCATGAGAGGTTGAGAGCGATCCATGACGACTTTCAAGTTCCTCATACTTAACATGAAATTTTTAATGTCTTCAATTAAGGACTAAGTTTGGGTCATTTCTGCGTCCAACAGGTCATCGCTTTTGTCTAACAGCTTTTGAATATGTTCCATGGCATTTTGTTGTTCAGTTGCAATTTTAGCAAGTGTTTTGTAGCTAGGTTTAGATTCACATTCAGAGTCATCTTCACTTGATGTTTGAAAGTAAGCATCGCGTGAGTTTACCTTGGCACCACGTGCCATGAAGCAGTAGGTGGGAGCAGAGTCATTGAGGGAGTCCTGGACTAGGGGGTGTCCGGACAGCCGGACTATCATCGTCCGCCGGACTCCAAGACTACGAAGATACAAGATTGAAGACTCCATCCCGTGTCCGGATGGGACTTTCCTTGGCGATACGGATATGTAGATCTCCTACCATTGTAACCGACTCTGTGTAACCCTAGCCTCCTCCGATGTCTATATAAACCGGAGGGCTTTAGTCCGTAGGACAACATACATTACAACAATCATACCATAGGCTAGCTTCTAGGGTTTAGCCTCCTTGATCTCGTGGTAGATCCACTCTTGTACCACCCATATCATCAATATTAATCAAGCAGTATGTAGGGTTTTACCTCCATCGAGAGGGCCCGAACCTGGGTAAAAACATCGTGTCCCTCGTCTCCTGTTACCATCCGCCTAGACGCACAGTTCGGGACCCCCTACCCGAGATCCGCCGGTTTTGACACCGACATTGGTGCCTTCATTGAGAGTTCCTCTGTGTCGTCACCGATAGGCTTGATGGCATCTTCAACCAACAACGCTGTCCAGGGTGAGACTTTTCTCCCCGGACAGATCTTCGTATTCGGCGGCTTCGCACTGCGGGCTAATTCGCTTGGCCATCTGGAGCAGATCGAAAGCTACGCCCCTGGCCGTCAGGTCAGATTCGGAAGCCTAAACTTCACGGCCGATGTCCACGGAGACTTGATCTTCGATGGACCCGAGCCACAGCCAAGCGCGCCGCACTGTTGCGATGGGCATGATCTAGCTCTGCCGCCGAACAGTGCCTTGGTGGCCGTACACGAATCCGCTCCGGCCATTAGTCCGGAGCCGATCGCCCGGATAGAGGATCGGTGGATAGACACCGCCTCGGGGGCTTCAACTTCCACGGCGATGGAGCCGAACAATAATCTTGTCCCCCGCGAAGTTTGTGATTTCGAGGTGCCGGACTCCTTGCCGGACTCCGAACCTCCCGCGCCCCTGCCAATCAAATCGGATTGGGCGCCGATTATGGAATTCACCGCCGCGGACATCTTCCAATACTCGCCTTTTGGCGATATCCTGAATTCACTAAAGCATCTCTCGTTATCGGGAGAGCCCTGGTCGGACTATGGCCAGGATGGTTGGGGTACGGACGACGAAGAAATTCAGAGCCCACCCACCGCCCACTTTGTAGCCACTGTCGACGATCTAACCGACATGCTAGACTACGACTCCGAAGACATCGACGCTATGGACGACGATGCCGGAGACGAACTGGAACCAGCGCCCACAGGGCACTGGAAAACCACCTCGTCATATGACATATACATGGTGGATACCCCAAAAGATGGGGACGGCGAAGAAACAGCGGAGGCAGACTCTTTAAAGAAGCAGCCCAAACGCCGGCGTCAGCGGCGCCGCTCTAAATCATGCCACAGCAAGAATGGAGATTCCGGCACAGGAGATAATAATACCCCAGAGAGTGCCAAAGACAATCCCCTCCAGCAAGACTCAGCGCAGGAGGATGCAGAAGCAAGCCCTCACGAGAGGGCGGCAGACGAAGAGGTTGAGGATCATAACTATATGCCTCCCTCCGAAGACGAGGCAAGCCTCAATGATGACGAATTCGTCGTACCTGAGGATCCCGTCGAACAAGAGCGTTTCAAACGTAGGCTTATCGCCACAGCAAACAGCCTAAAGAAAAAGTAGCAACAGCTTCAAGCTGATCAGGACCTGCTGGCCGATCGATGGACCGAGGTCCTCGCGGCCGAAGAGTATAAACTCGAAGGCCCCTCCAAAAGTTACCCAAGACGCAAGCTGCTCCCCCGATTAGAGGAGGAAGCATACATACCTCCATCAACAGCGCACGATATGGCTGACCGACCACCCCGTGTTCGTGACAGAGAGGCATCCAGGCCCCCAGCCAAGACAGTACCCCAGCATCGCTCCAAAAGTACGAAGCCAAGAGGGAACACGCCGGACTTGCGAGACATATTGGAGGACAAAGAAAGGCAATCCAGATCCATCTACGGATCACGTGGGCGCCCCACGACCCATGACAAATACCGTCGCGCCGGATACAATAACCCCGGCCGGGCCGAACACAGCAGACAGCGCTCTCTCGAGCTGCGTCGCGATATTGCTCAATACAGAGGCGCCGCACACCCGCTATGCTTCACTGACGAAGTAATGGATCATCAAATCCTCGAAGGGTTTAAACCCGTAAACATTGAATCCTATGATGGCACAACAGACCCCGCGGTTTGGATAGAAGATTATCTTCTCCACATCCATATGGCCCGCGGCGACGATCTCCACGCCATCAAGTATCTCCCACTCAAGCTTAAAGGACCAGCTCGGCATTGGCTTAACAGCTTGCCCGCAGAGTCAATTGGGTGTTGGGAAGACCTGGAGGCCGCGTTCCTTGATAACTTCCAAGGCACGTATGTGCGACCACCAGACGCCGATGACCTAAGCCACATCATTCAGCAGCCAGACGAATCGGCCAGAAAATTCTGGACACGGTTCTTGACGAAGAAAAATCAAATCGTCGATCATCCGGATGCAGAGGCCCTTGCAGCCTTCAAACATAACATCCGGGACGAATGGCTAGCCCGGCACCTGGGGCAGGAAAAGCCGAAATCCATGGCAGCCCTCACATCGTTAATGACCCGCTTTTGCGCGGGAGAGGACAGCTGGCTAGCTCGTAGCAACAATCTCCATAAAAATTCTGGCAGTCCAGATACTAAGGACAACAACGGCAGGTCACGTCGAAACAAAAACAAGCGCCGCATTAACGGCGACGATAAGGAGGATACGGCAGTCAACACCGGATTCCGAGGCTCTAAACCCGGTCAGCGGAAGAAGTCATTCAAGAGAACCACTCCGGGTCCGTCTAATCTGGACCGAATACTCGACCGCTTATGCCAGATACATGGCACCTCTGAAAAGCCAGCTAACCACACTAATAGAGATTGCTGGGTGTTCAAGCAGGCTGGCAAGTTAATTGCCGAAAACAATGACAAGGGGCTAAACAGCGACGACGAGGAAGAGACCCGACCGCCGAACAATAGAGGACAGAAGGGTTTTCCTCCACAAGTGCGGACGGTGAATATGATATACGCGACCCACATACCCAAGAGGGAGAGGAAACGCGCACTAAGGGACGTCTATGCGATGGATCCAGTCGCCCCAAAGTTCAATCCATGGTCCTCTTGTCCGATCACTTTCGATCGAAGAGACCATCCAACCAGCATACGCCATGGCGGATTCGCCGCATTGGTTTTAGACCCAATCGTCGATGGATTTCACCTCACGAGAGTCCTGATGGACGGCGGCAGTAGCCTGAACCTGCTTTATCAGGATACAGTGCGCAAAATGGGCATAGACCCATCAAGGATTAAACCTACAAAGACAACCTTTAAAGGTGTCATACCAGGAGTGGAAGCCAACTGTACAGGCTCAGTCACACTGGAAGTGGTCTTCGGATCCCCGGATAATTTCCGGAGTGAAGAGTTAATCTTCGACATAGTCCCGTTTCGCAGCGGCTATCACGCTCTGCTCGGACGAACCGCATTTGCAAAATTCAACGCGGTGCCGCATTATGCATACCTAAAGCTCAAGATGCCAGGCCCTCGTGGAGTCATCACGGTCAATGGGAATACGGAACGCTCCCTCCGAACGGAGGAACATACAGCGGCTCTCGCGGCAGAAGTACAGAGCAGCCTTCTAAGGCAATTCTCGAGTCCGGCCGTTAAAAGGCCGGATACAGCAAAACGCGCCCGGAGCAATGCCAACCAAGACCACCTGGCGCGGTCAGAGCACGCGTAGCAATGCGGCCCCAACCCTCGCCCGCGCATGATCGCAAGAATAACACTCCGCGTACATCATTATGCTTTGGAGATACCATGGGCACAGGGGAGGGGGCACGATCGCAATGGACCCAGAGTGCGGTTCGACCACACCGGGGGCTCGCAAGTGTGCCCCCCTTTTTTTATATATTTTCTATTTTTCTTCTTTTATGTACACAGGACTCTATTAACCAGAAGCCCTGTCCGGCGGCGAACCTGCCGAACTCATGATGCAACAGTCAGGGACTAAAGAAGGCTGCGACGAACACTCAGGTGGTCTCAATTACGAGCATTAAATTCGATTATATACACCAAGCCCGCAGCTCACCCCTGGAGGGGGACATGTTTACTTAGTCCAAATCCCTTGCTTACTGCACTATTTGTATCAGTCCGCTCTACTAGCAGACTTTCTTTCATAAATAATGCAGCACCTTTTTGATTACAATTGCATTACATTTTATATATATATGCTCATTATATGACATCTTGCGCCCGTATATTTTGGTACGGCCTAATACACCAGGGGCTTATGTTCCCCACTCTATGGTGTGATAAGTCCGAACACTTTTACAAGTGCGGCACCCCGAACTTATAGCATTATATGAATCGGCTCCGAATCATGTCTTGGGTCAATAGTTGGGTTTGCCCGGCTCCCACGTTTTGGTGCCTTACGTTCCGTTCTGTCGGCTAAGGTGGCACTGGGAGAACCACTACGATTGCGCCCCGGTTGAGCCGGGCGAGCGCCTCAGTGGAGAAAGCTAAAACTTACTGGCATGATAAGGCGAGAGACTGGTCGCTGTTCGAGAGGTTTTTTCGGGTCCTTAAGGACTCACGCCGCTTCGAGCGAAGTTCCGGACAATGTCCGACGAAGGCGTGGATAGCGCCTCGGATTCGGTCTTCCGAATACCAGGGGCTTCAGCGAAATTTAAAATTATAGAATTCTATGGCTAAGTGAGAGTGTTCAAGCATTATAAGTCCGGTTACCTTGTTCGTTGTGTTGAGCGCCTCCCTAGATGGACCCAAAAATGGGAACAAGAGTGCTCAAGTTTATCCCGAACACCCGAGCACTCGTGGCTTGGGGGCTGAAGCCAACGACTTGCCATCTCTCAGATTTTATAAACGGCCGCACAGAAGGTAATATTTTAAATCAAACAAGTGTTGCTTAACGCGCACATGAACAAAGTTTCAGCGCGCAGGATAATACATAGCAAATTCACTCAAAGATTACATTTCTGGGGCACTCATCCGCAATATTGCGGGCTCCCTTCAGGACAGTTTTATAATACATTTCGGGCGTGCGATACTCCTTGCCCGGCGGCGGTGGGTCCGTGAGAAGCTTCTCCGCATCCAACCTGCCCCATTGCACCTTTGTGCGGGCGAGGGCCCGGCGAGCGCCTTCAATACAGGCGGAGCGCTTGATGACATCCACCCAGGGGCATTCATCCACCAGCCGCCGCACGAGGCCAAAGTAGCTCCCAGGCATGGCCTGTCCAGGCCACAGCCGGACTATAAGGCCCTTCATGGCCTCTTCAGCTACCTTGTGGAGTTCGACCAGCTGCTTCAGCTGGTCGCTTGGGGGCACCGGGTGTCCGGCCTCAGCATACTGAGACCAGAAGACCTTTTCCGTCGAGCTCCCCTCCTCGCCACGATAGAATGCGGCGGGATCGGATGCACTACGCGGCAGATCTGCAAACGCCCCTGGAGAGCTCCGAACGCGGGTAAGTGTCAGGTATTTTACATTAACATGCTTGCTTTGCATGAAAAATGCCTTACCCGCCGCTATTTTCTTTATATCTTCCACCTCCTGAAGGGCCTTATGGGCCTCGGCCTTGGCGGACTTGGCACTTTCGAGAGCCGAGGCAAGCTCGGACTCTCGAGTCTTGGAGTCACGCTCCAAACTCTCATGCTTTTCCATGAGAGCCTGGAGCTCTTGCCGAACTTCCACCACCCGTGCCTCCTGCTTTTCTCGTTCTGCCCGTTCCGCGGCCGCAGTGTGTTCAGCCGCGGACACAGCATCCTTCAGGGCTGCCACCTCATTAGTGGCCCCTGCAATACACATATTATCCTTGTTAATTTTATTGCAACCAAAATCCTTTTCTGTAAGGTACCTATTCAAAGTGGTGTTACTCACCTTCTTTGTCCTCGAGCTGCTTCTTCGCATGGCCGAGCTCTCGCTCGGACCGCTCGAGATCCTGCCTCAGCACATCGACCTCCACCGTTAATGCGGCAGAGGCCAGCAGCGCAGCCTGCAAACCCATATTGACATATTTTTAGCAACCCTGCGCATATCTTGTTAGATCCTCAGTCCGGCTTTTCTTTCCGAACGCCGAACTGAGCATCAGGGGCTACTGTCTATGCGGTATTACATTACATAATTTTAACTTCTTACCTCAAAGCCTGTTAAAAGGCTGCTGCAGGCTTCGGTCAGCCCGCTTTTGGCGAGTTGAACCTTTTGAATCACCGCACTCATGATAGTGCGGTGTTCTTCCTCGATGGAAGCGCCTCCAACAAGTTATCCGGCGCCTCCGGTTGGACGGAGGCCGCCGGTGTCACGGTCTTGCCCTTCTTTCGAAGGGGCCGCTTGCCGGACTCTGGAACCACTGCAGGTTCGATGTAGAGTCCGGCGCAAAGTCCGGGAGGCTGCCTGACGGTGCCACCGGAGCCTCCTCCTGATGGGTCCCTCTCTGGGATCCCACCTCAGCGTCCTCGTCGGCGCATGGGGTAGAGGCAGTCGGAAGTGAATTCACATCCGACGAGGCCAACGACCCGCTCGATGAGTCGGGGAGATCGTCATCGGCCGGACTACGGACAGAATGCGGCGTTAGAAGGACACTACGTGACATAAAAGATATTGCATATAAAGGATCCAGATACTTACGATCTCGCCGGACGCCTGGCCCTTGGAGGCCACTCATCCTCGCCAACGCTGGTGTTGGCGAAACTGTCCGGGGGGATAGCTCTCCCCCTCTTGGACCCTTCGGCCTCCCCTATTGGGGAAGCCTTCCTCTTCTTCTCTCCCCCTCCGGGAGAGAGTACTCCTCCTCCTCCTCGTCTTCGGGGGAGGAGTCCGCGTCGTCGTCAGACGCCTGATTGCGGGAGCTCTTTCGAGTCCCTGCGGCCACCTTCTTGGCCTTCTTCTCCGGCACCACGTGCGGTGCCGGAATCAGCAGCCCTGCTAAGCGGGCGTCCACTGGATCTTCTGGCATGGGAGCCGGGCTGATAAGCTGCCTGGCCTTCTCCATCCATTCCTGTCAAAGGAAAGGAAGGTATGAAACCCTCTTATAATCAATTCGATTACTACAAAGTGTCCCGTAATGGGGTTGAATCACTTACCTCGTCGGTTGGATACTGCGAGCTGAATCCGCGATCTTCCGTCGCGGATGCGGGGGCTTCGGCGCCCTTAAACAGCACCCTCCAGGCGCCTTCGTATGTCGTATCGAAGAGCCCGCTCAGCGCCTGGTGCTGTTCCGGATTGAACTCCCACAGATTGAATGCCCGTTCTTGGCATGGGAGAATCCGGCGGATGAGCATGACTTGGACCACGTCGACGAGCCTGAGCTTATTGCTCGCCAGCTTCTGGATGCAGGTTCGGAGTCCAGTCACCTCCTTCGGATCGCCCCACAGCAAGCCCTTCTCTTTCCAGGAGGTGAGCTGCGTGGGGACGCCAGATCTAAACTCGGGGGCCGCCGCCCATGTGGGCTTGCGCGGCTCGGTGATGTAGAACCACCCCGATTGCCACCCCTTGACGGAGTCCACAAAGGCCCCTTCGAGCCAAAGGACGTTGGGTAATTTACCCAACATGGCGCCTCCGCATTCCGCTTGCATGCCCTTCACAACCTTCGGCTTGACGTTGAAGGTCTTGAGCCACAGGCCGAAGTGGGGCCGAATGCAGAGGAAGGCCTCACACACGACGATGAACGCCGAGATGTTGAGGATGAAGTTCGGCGCCAGATCGTGGAAATCCAGGCCGTAATAGAACATGAGCCCCCGGACGAATGGATGGAGCGGAAAGCCCAGTCCGCGGAGGAAGTGGGGAAGGAAGACGACCCTCTCGTGAGGCCCAGGGGTAGGGACGAGCTGCCCCTCGTCGGGCACCTGATGCGCGATATCGCCGGAGAGGTATCCGGCGTTGCGTAGCTTGGTGATGTGCTCCTCCTTAACAGTGGAGGCCAACCAATTGCCTCCCCCTCCGGACATATTCGGAGAAGGTCGAGGCGAGATGCGCGAGCTTGGGCGTTGGATCTTGAGTGCGCAGAGATGTATAAGCAAAGGAGGAAGAAGGCGTAGGTGAGAAGGTAAATCCTTATCCCTTATATATAGGCGGACGAAACTGTGCATCCCCCACCGGCCTGGTAAAACTCGCTTATCTCCCAAGCGCCACCATCAATGGCGCGGTTGGGTTACCCACGTCCGTATTGATGAGAATCCCGGAATAAGGGGAACACGATCTCTGCTTCGACAAGACGTGCCAAGGAAACCGCTTCGCTAGACGTGCTGAGGTGGTATAGTAAAAAACGATTCAAACAAAGGCTTGGTAGCGGTGTGATGTCATGCCGCATAATACGTCAGCAGATTGAACTAAGTGTACATTTTATTCTCTCTACGGTGGAATGTGGAATTTATTTTGCAGAGCTGGACACTATCCTGGTGTTCACGATCTTCTCTGGATTATTCAAGGGAGGAACCCGCCTTGCAATGCCGAACATTATGCGCGCCGGACTTATCGTCATTGAAGCCTAGTTCAGGGGCTACTGAGGGAGTCCTAGACTAGGGGGTGTCCGGACAGCCGGACTATCATCGTCCGCCGGACTCCAAGACTACGAAGATACAAGATTGAAGACTCCGTCCCATGTCCGGATGGGACTTTCCTTGGCGTGGAAGGCAAGCTTGGCGATACGGATATGTAGATCTCCTACCATTGTAACCGACTCTGTGTAACCCTAGCCTCCTCCGGTGTCTATATAAACCAGAGGGCTTTAGTCCGTAGGACAACATACATTACAACAATCATACCATAGGCTAGCTTCTAGGGTTTAGCCTCCTTGATCTCGTGGTAGATCCACTCTTGTACTACCCATATCATCAATATTAATCAAGCAGGACGTAGGGTTTTACCTCCATCGAGAGGGCCCAAACCTGGGTAAAAACATCGTGTCCCTCGTCTCCTGTTACCATCCGCCTAGACGCACAGTTCGGGACCCCCTACCCGAGATCCGCCGGTTTTGACACCGACAGTCATCCTTATCCTTGGCATCAGCATTGGTGACGAGGCCATTGTCTTCAGTGTTGAAGATGGACGTGGCGACGTATGCAGAAGCTAGAGCCAAGCTTGCAACTCCAGAATCAGATTCCTCTTCAGACTCCACCTCTGCCTCCTCAGATCCAGACTCCTCCTCTGAATCCATCTCCTTGCCAACAAATGCACGAGCCTTGCTTGATGATCTCTTCTTGTGTGATGAAGACTTCGATGAAGATTTGGAAGAAGACTTTCAGGATTTCTTCTTCTTCTTATCATCGGAATCATATTCCTTGCTCTTCTTCTTCTTCTTTGTCTCATTGTCCCACTGTGGACACTCAGAGATGTAGTGACCAGGTTTCTTGCACTTTTGATAGGTTCTCTTCTTGTGATCACAAGAGGAAGCTTCGTCATTTCTTGAGCTGGATCTTGAAGACTTTCTGAAGTCTTTCTTCTTGGCGAACTTCTGGAACTTCTTCACAAGCATAGCAAGCTCCTTTCCAATGTCTTCAGGATCCCCAGAACTGCAGTCAGATTCTTCTTCAGATGAGGAGACAGCCTTTGCCTTCAAAGCACGAGTACGGCCATAGTTGGGGCCATAGATATCTCTTTTCTCAGATAGCTGAAACTCATGTGTATTGAGCCTCTCAAGTATGTCAGACGGATCGAGGGTTTTGAAATCCGGACGCTCTTGAATCATCAGGGTCAGGGTGTCAAATGAGCTGTCAAGAGATCTCAGAAGTGTCTTGATGATTTCATGCTTGGTGATCTCAGTGGCGCCGAGTGCATGAAGCTCATTGGTGATATCAGTGAGGCGATCAAATGTGAGCTGGACATTCTCATTGTCATTTCTCTTGAAGCGGTTGAAGAGATTGCGAAGAACACTAATCCTTGAATCTCTCTGTGTTGAGACGCCTTTGTTGACCTCGGAGAGCCAGTCCCAGACTAGCTTCGCAGTTTCCAGAGCACTCACATGACCATACTTCCCCTTCGTCAGATGACCACAAATGATGTTCTTGGCAGTTGAGTCCAGTTGGATGAACTTCTTGACATCAACAGGAGTGACACCTTCACCGGTTTTGGGAACGCCGTTCTTGACGACATACAAGAGATCGACGTCAATGGCTTCAAGATGCATACGCATCTTATTCTTCCAGTAGGGGTAATCAGTGCCATCGAAGACAAGGCACGCAGCGGAGACTTTGATTATTGAAAGTGCTAGTATCGACTAGAGGGGGGTGAATAGGCGATTTTTATGAAAGTCTTCAAAACTTGGAAGTTTCGAAGACCAACAATCGAAATGCCCTAATTGATATGCAGCGAAAGATAAACTACTGTAAGTAAACCATAGTCAAGTATGCAATGATGTGAAAGCACAGGACTAATAGCAGCTAAGTAGTAAGGATCGGGATGGAAGATAGTATGAAACCAATCAATGATAGTAGTCAAGCAATGAAGTCAAGCAGGTACGACAGATAGGCAATGACTTCACGAATACAAACTCAATATAAAGGATGGGAAAGGATAGAACCAGTCGCTTGTTGAAGACACAGGATTTGTTGGACCAGTTCCAGTTGCTGTGACAACTGTACGTCTGGTTAGGGAGGCTGAGATTCAACTCAGAAGATCGTGTCTTCACCTTATTCCCCTTGAGCTAAGGACACCCAATCCTCGCCCAATCACTCTGGTAAGTCTTCAAGGTAGACTTCCGAACCTTCACAGACTTCATTCACCGGCAATCCACAATGACTCTTGGATGCTCAGAACGCGACGCCTAACCGGCTGGAGGATTCACAGTCCTCAAGTGTAATAAGTCTTTAGGTCACATAGACAGAAAGACTTCAGTGATGCCTAACACTCTTTGGCTCTGGGTGTTTGGCCTTTGTCCTCGCAAGGATTTCTCTCTCTCAAAGGCTTCAAGGTGGGTTGCTCTCTAACGACAAAAGTCGTGCACAAACTCTGAGCAGCCACTAATTTATGGTGTAGGGGGTGGGCTATTTATAGCCACTGGGCAACCCGACCTGATATGTCCGAAATGACCCTGGGTCACTAAGGAACTGACACGTGTTCCAACAGTCAGATTTCAAACACACACGGCAACTTTACTTGGGCTACAAGTAAAGCTGACTCATCCGACTCTGGATAAGATTTGCTCTTATTGTCTTCGCTCGAAGACATAGGATTTGGGTTGAGCATCACTTCAGTCATTCTGACTTAGTTCACTTGGACCCCACTTAATAGTACGGTGGTTCCTATGACTCAACAAAGAAGAAAAGGAAACAACGAAATCACATAGTCTTCGCGCTCCTTAATCTTCACTCAATGTCTTCTCATGTCATAGTCTTCAATATGAATGTCTTCACATACTACCATTGTCTTCAATGTCTTCATACATTTTTAGGGGTCATCTCCAGTAGGTAAACCGAATCAATGAGGGACACTACCTGTGTTATCCTGCAATTCTCACAAACGCATTAGTCCCTCAACCAACTTTGTCGTCAATACTCCAAAACCAACTAGGGGTGGCACTAGATGCACTTACAATCTCCCCCTTTTTGGTGATTGATGAAAAACTGGTTGAAGTTTTCAACGAGGATAAAGTATGTGAAATTGTAATGGAGGGTATTGTCTTCATAAGTAGCAAGGGCTCCCCCTGAAGATGTGCATATAAGTAATTTGCTTTTGGAATGCAAATGCACATGGCAGGTTGTACTTGTGGAGATCCACTTCAACTTATGAAGATAATTCATCATGCATGGACTGATATAGCAAGTAGAATGACATGCATAATGAAAAATGGACGTCTGCAGAATGATCTAAGTGCGGAAGTTATCATCGCACATGCGGAATTTATCATCGCATCACAGTAAAGCAAATAAGTAGCAGACGACCATCGAGTTTAAGTGTTACAACTCAAAGAACCAAATGTTTCAAAAGCGAGAGTTGTAAACACGAGGCAAAATATAAAGCAACTGCCCATATGAACCCGCTTGAAGACTATCAAACTCATATGCTTCTCCCCCTTTTGTCAGTAATGACCAAAAAGGTTTGAAGACATAGAGCATCTACTCGTCCTCATGAGTAGGTGAAGCAGCAGGGTTGTCATTGTTGTTTGGTGGTGCAGACGTACTTGGTGCAGTGTCGATGCGTGCAGAGGTAGGAGGCGGTGAAGTAGCATCATCTTCATCATCGATCACTCTGGCATTCACAGTTGTCGCGGAGGAAGAATAGTTAGAGTCTTCAAGGGATGGAATTCGACGTAGGACTGCAGTCCGTGGAGGAGTGGAGTCAAACTGGAATCTTTCAGTGAAGCCATCGTCTTGAAGATCGGCTTCAGCACTGAGCAGCGTCAAACTCTTCCATGATCGCCAACAAGTCTCGTGAGCAACAAATGCATTCTTGGTGGCAGGATTTCGAATGTGATTGACGTCCACCAAGAGGCTTTGCATCTGTCTCTTGAGCCAATAGTGATGCTTATCTTGTTTCTGATGAAGGGCCACAAGAAGTTCTCGGTCATTGAGAACGTGAGAGCGCTTCTGAGGCCTTTGGGCAATGGTTCTTTCAGTTACTTCAGTATGCGCACGATGAGGCAGACGAGTATTTCCAGCCATTGGATAGATACGTGTTACTTCTTGGACGCCTTCAATAGGTTGAGTGAAGCTTTGGTGCTCGACATTCTGAAGACAAAGAGGCTTCTTGGCAGGGTCAGAGTATATGGCTTCAACTGACATATCAACCCCTGGTAAAAAGATCAGATGATTGCGAGCAGAGGGCTGATAGTTGACAGAGGAGTGTCGCTTGATGAGGCACATGACCCATGGAGCATAGAACTTCAGACCAAAAAGGTCAGATCCAGACGCAGCAAGTTGCCTGATGAAAAATTCTTGGGAATTGAAGCTGATGCCATTGAGGATGTAAAAGACCAAAGTCTTCATGGCTCCTTCAAGCTTGGCCGCTGATGAATGTCCTTTGATAGGCCATAGAGTTCGCCTGATGATATGATATATTGTGCGAGGCAGATACTCAAGGTCATCAACAAAGAACTCTGTTGGATATTCAGCGTCAGATGGCAAAGGCTTCATCATGCTTAACATCTGGCTCATGTTGGATTCTGGCTTGTGGAAGATGCTCTCCAGTGCATTGCGGTGTAGTTGACAATCAAGTTCATATAGCTCTCCGGGAGTGGGTAGGCCTGTAAGATCAATGATATCCAGAGCTTTGGCTTCATGATGAACATTTCCGGTCATCCACTCCAGAACCCATGTCTTCATTCCAGTGTTCCTTGTCTGTCACAAAGTTGAGCAGACCAGCATCACGAAAGCAGTCAAGTGCTTCTTCTAAGCACAGCAGTCCAGCAATGGCTTCAGTGTCGAGGCGCATATGAGGGAAAATGCGCCCTTGATCATACAGAACGCAGGAGTAATAGCTTCTCTGCTGATAGCTCCAGAACCGATCAGATGATATTCTTGGCTTTGAGTAGGGGTTCTTGGCGCTGTCAAAGAAGGTATTGTGGCTTTTGAAGCCATTGGCATTGAAGGACCCTATAGAATTAGCAGTGCCTGGGAACCTTGGTAGTTTTGGCTTTGGCTTCTGGACCTGAGGCCTATGCCCAACATGATAATCAAACTGAGGTCCAGAGGCAGTAGGCGGTGGTACCAGAATGGGCCATCGGACAGTGGTTAGCTGACCATGACTGTATGCTTGCTCAATTGTATGGGGCCTTGGTGGTAGAACAGGAGCAGTGGCAACAGCTGAGGTTTCAGGCTGCACAATAGGTGCTTCAGGAACAGTGGCCTCATTGGCTTCAGGCACACTGATTGGTGCAAGCTTCACATTGGCTTCAGCCATGACTATGTCATTGGCTTCATTGGCGTTGGTGGTGGCAGCTTCAACATTTTCAACCTCCACTTGACGAGCTGGAGGGTCGGGCACTGGCATGTTCACATCAGGAACAACTTCTTCAGTATTGGGGGGAGTAGGAACACGTACGTCTTCTTGTCTTTCATCGGCTGATGCAGCCGGATTGTCTTCAGCAACTTGGGCTTCAGACACGGAGACATTCATAGTTGGAGTGGGTTCAGAAAATACTTGACGTGCAACAGGTTGGTGTTGCACTTCTCCTTCTAGAACGCTCGAAAGAGGGACTTGAGGCCTTTGTCCTTTGCGAAGCCTGCGAAATGCTGGCAACGCCTTTGGAGATGGAGTTGGTTGGGCCTCAAAGTCTTCAGCTTCTTCTTGCACGGGTGGTGTAGTTTGTTGTTGTTGTTGTTGGGGAGTACTTGGGGAGTCTTGTTGCTGTGTGTGATCAGCCCACGATGCATCCTGAGCAATTGGCGTCAGAGGACGACCAATGCTGATGAGTTCATTGTTCGTGAGAACAGGCGATGATACCACGTTGTGTTCGATCTGAGGAAGAACTTCATCATCTTCAACATTGTCATCTTGACCAATGTCTTCAGCAGTGGTGGGTTTAGCTGCTGGAATATCTTCAGCTTCATGAGCCTCTGTGGAAGCAGGCTCATGAACTATCATCCGTCTTTCTTGATGTTCAGACGCAGGGCGAACCACTAAAATGGGTTCAACAACTAAGGGCTCTGTGGGAGCAGCCCTAGTCTTCTTGGTTTTGCGCTTCTTCTTGGAGGGAGCTGCATCAGAGGCTTCAGGATTCTTCCTTTTTCTGGCTTCAGCCTCAGCAGCCCTCATCTTCTTCTGTTCTGAAGCGGTTGACAGGACCTTTGGCTTCGAGCCAGTCATGCTGCTGGGGAAGATAATGCGAGGTGCTTCTTGACTTGAAGGCGCAGGTGGAGCGGTTGATGGCTTCTTCTTCTTTGCAGCCATCCTGGGGTCAATGCCAGGACGGCCAAGAGAGTTGCGCTTCTCAGCCTCATTGTAGGCCAGCACACACTTGTCAGCGAAACTCTTCATGCACTCGCGAGAGCCCTGAGCTTCTTCACGCTTGTTGAGAAAAGCTTCTTTAAGCTCATGCAGCATAACCTTGAAGTTTCTGACATCTTGTACACTGAGCTTCGCCACATGCTTCTTGAACTGAGCCTTTTCATAGTCAATCTTGTTCTTCAGCTCAACGATGCGCTGAGCGAGAGCTAGCTCAGAAGCAATGGCGCCATTGAAGGCAACGCTGAGGCCAATGGGAAGCTGCAGATCTTCAAAGCTGAGATTTGGGGTGTCGAACCACTCATCAATGAAGTTATGGATGATTGCCACATCGAAAAGAGGCAAGTTGTTGAAGATCTCTGCTTCTTCCTTGGTCTTGATTAGTTGCTCAAGGGCATCATCTGCAAGATCTTCATCGCTGGACAGATTGATGGGTTCTTCACGCAGAATGGCAGCAGGAGTCAAGGTTTGATCAGTATGCCTGACAATTTGCTTTTTCTTCTCCATCCTCTTGGAGATGCGTGATTGATCCTCTAACTGCACACTGTCTTCAGGAGGGGCAGTGGCCAGTGGCTTCGCACGTGAAGCTTTTGGTGGTGCAGCTGATCTTGAAGCCTTAGGCTTCTTTAGCTTCTGCGGCTTCGGAGGAGGAGTTGGGGCTTCATCAGTGTCAGCATCATTGTCAGAATGATCTACTCTGGCACCTTGGACCAAGATGTAAGTAATGAGGCCATCAAGGTTGGAGAAGGGGCCGATGATATTGGGATCAGCATCACGTGATGATATTGGGATCAGCATCACGTGAGCCATCAGCACGGGGAGCAGAGGGACCAGGGTTGAAGTCTAATCCCAATGACTTTTTGTTTTCCTTGGCCGAAGCCTTTGCGTGCTGGAAATTGCGCTTGAAGAGAGTATCGTCACGACACCAGAGCAATGATGATGGGTCGGCATTCTCAGGCCGAGGTCCACGGACCATGCATTGGATAGAAACCCTGAGCAATAGCTTCAGCTCTGTTCTTGGGTTGAAGGCCTCGATAGAGAATATCATCCCAAGGACTCTTGATAGCATTCTTCTCTGCATATTCCTTGGTCACGAACTTGTACTTGAACCATTCTTCAGCCCAATAGCGTCGAATCCATTGGATTCGCGTCTTGAGTTGATGATAATTCTCTTCAGGATCTGTCTTGTCAAGTTCTGCGAGGTCATCAGGCAGATCTTTTGATGTACCCCCATGACGCTGTCTGCCACCCTTCCTTATAGATTTCTCTGCGGCCATGAACTTCAAACTGAATGGCTTCAATACGTTCAAAGGCTTCAATGACTTACGCTTGCTGGTCGAACAGGAACCGGCTTCGGGAGAATTAATGTGATGTAGTAAGTATTCTGCAAACGAATGCAGACTATGAGAACCAAGGGATTCTCCCACGGACATGTACCTGTGACAGCATTAGAGATGCGAGGGAAGGGGAAGAGGTCATATGCATTCTCAGAAGATTTTGAAGATAAATCAGTTTGAAGACATTGACCTCATGATGCGAAGACATTCACTTATGAGTAAAGAGTTGGTTCCAGATTTGTACGAATCCATGAATAAGTACAAGTGAGGAATCAAACTGGCTAAGAAGTTTAAGTGAATAGACTAGGCAGTATGAGATGCAGACAGAATAGATCTATCATTGTATAGGCAGAAACCACTTTTGGTAGATAGGATGAATCTTTGAAGATCAAAAAGGCAGTAAAAATAGAGTTATATTTACCACACGAAGAACTGCTAGATGGATGAACAGGAGACCGAGCAGTTCAATCCACCGTGCCCTAACTTGGCGACGGAGGACACCTACGGCGACGGTGGAGAGGACGATGTCCGCGGCCGGCGTGAGGACAGCGTCGGAGAAGTCGCGGCAGCTAAGCGCTTCGTCGCCGGCGTCGTCGAGAGCTAGCGGTGGCGCTAGGGTTTTGACGAGGTGGAGAGGTGGAAGAAGGATTTCTTTACCGCAAGGGACAAGTATTTATAAGGAGGTGTGCGGCACAGCGCAATTACGCAGGTGCCCCTGGCGGTTCACATCTGAGGGGCACGTGGCAAGCATGCAACATACTCAGAGTTGTCCCACGTTCCCACGCCCGCCAGGCATGTCGGATGGTTGTTCCGGCTTCTCCGGATTTCAACAATAAAGATGAGTTATTTAAAACAGACTTAATGTTTGTCTCTCTGCCTTCTGCTGACTAGGACGCAGAGAAGACATTCGACAGTTTCAATAGAATGCATATGATTTGGACAGATGGAGTTTGAGATAGAAAGCATAGAGAGATTAGGGTCCGATCACATTCACTTAGTTCAAAAGATTCAAATTGAAGACATAGCTATAAGTGAATGTTGTAGAGGACAGAACACTAGTATATGTATATATCAGAAAGCAATCAAATCATCATAGTGCAGAAAATCATGAAGATAAATTGAAACTGAAGACAAACCAAATGCGAAGTCATTGCAAAAATAACACCATGATTGAAACACTTCAAACAAAGAAATTTGGTGGTGGTGTTACCCACCGTATAGGAAGTATTAGACCCAGACATGGCGCACAATTATCGTGGCGCTCCGAAGTCAAATTCCATGTTAATGTATTCACACTTAGAGTGTAAGTCTTCATTGATTGAAGATATACATTACTTTGTGTGTTGCGCATCTAAGTCGTCAATATGCATAAGTGTTAGGATGTGTGCCAGATCACAGGACATTTGAGGATTCCAAGATATTTAGCTCACACCGTAACTTGCAAAACCTTTTCTCATCCAAGGGCTTTGTGAAGATATCTGCTAGTTGCTCTTCAGTGTTGACGTGAATGATGTCGATATCTTTCTTCATGACATGATCTCTGAGAAAGTGATGACGAATTTCAATGTGCTTTGTCTTCGAGTGCTGGACTGGATTGTTGGTTATCTTGATGGCACTTTCATTGTCGCAGAAGAGAGGTACTTGTTTCAGATTGATGCCATAGTCCTTGAGAGTTTGCTTCATCCATAGAAGCTGAGCACAACAGGATCCAGCAGCAATGTATTCAGATTCAGCAGTTGAGAGTGATACACAGTTCTGCTTCTTTGAAGACCAACAGACAAGTGATCGACCCAGAAAGTTACATGTGCCTGATGTAGACTTGCGATCCACCTTGTCACCAGCATAATCAGCATCCGAGAATCCAACCAAATCAAACTTTGAGCCCTTTGTATACCATAATCCGAGTGTTGGGGTGTAAGCCAAATATCGAAGAATTCGCTTCACAGCTAAGTGATGCGATTCCTTTGGTGCCGCTTGGAAACGAGCACACATGCAAACACTAAGCATAATATATGGCCTAGATGCACATAGATAAAGTAAAGAACCAATCATGGAGCGGTATACCTTTTGATCGAACTCTTTACCATTGTCGTCGGGACCAAGATGGTGTTTGGCTGGCATTGGCGTCGTGTAGCCTTTGCATTCTTCCATTCCAAACTTCTTCAGGCAATCTTTGAGGTATTTTTGTTGAGATATGAAGATGCCATTCCTTTGCTGACGAATTTGAAGACCAAGGAAGAATTTCAGCTCACCCATCATGGACATCTGATATTGCTCTTGCATCATGTATCGAAACTCATCACTGTACTTCTGGTTGGTGCAGCCGAAGATAATGTCATCCACATATATTTGGCACACAAACAGTTCGCCATCATATGTCTTCGTGAAGAGTGTAGGATCGAGGGATCCAGGTTTGAAGCCTTTGCTCTTCAAGAAGTCTTTGATCGTATCATACCAAGCGCGGGGTGCTTGTTTGAGGCCATACGGTGCTTTGTTTAGCTTGTACACCATATCAGGATGCTTTGGATCTTCAAAACCAGGTGGTTGAGCTACATATACTTCTTCTTCAATCTTGCCATTGAGAAATGCACTCTTCACATCCATTTGATATAGCAAGATGTTGTGATGATTAGCGTAGGCTAGCAGTATGCGAATAGCTTCAAGCCTAGCAACAGGAGCAAATGTTTCATCGAAGTTAATTCCTTCTACTTGAGTATATCCTTGAGCCACAAGACGTGCTTTGTTTCTGACGACTTGACCATGCTCATCTTGCTTGTTACGATATATCCATTTTGTTCCAATAATCTTGTGCTTGCGAGGGTCAGGTCTCTTAACAAGTTCCCAAACATTGTTCAGCTTGAACTGATGAAGTTCTTCTTGCATAGCTTGAATCCATTCAGGTTCCATAAAGGCTTTAGCAACTTTCTTGGGTTCTGATATTGATACAAACGAAAAGTGCCCACAGAAGTTTGCTAGCGGTGTTGCTCTTGAGCGAGTAAGTGGACCAGGTGCATTGATGCTATCAATTATCTTCTCAATTTGAACTTCATTTGCAACTCGAGGATGAACTGGACGAAGATTTTGCTCTTGCTGATCATTGTCATCATTGGGAGGATTGTCTTCGGTCTGAGCATTGTCTTCAGGTTGGTTAGGTGCAGAAATGATAAGTTCCTCTTCAGGCTGTGCTTCAGAAGGCATGATTTTACCAGTTCCCATCAGCTTGATAGATTCGCTGGGCGGAGCTTCATCTAGTGTACTTGGCAGAAGTTCTCTTTGTGAACCATTTGTTTCATCAAATCGCACATCCACAGTTTCGACGATTTTGTAGAGATAGAGGTTGAAGACTCTGTAGGAGTGCGAGTCCTTTCCATAGCCAAGCATGAAGCCTTCGTGAGCTTTAGGTGCAAATTTTGACTTGTGGTGGGGATCCTTGATCCAGCACCTAGCTCCAAATATTCTGAAGTAACTGACATTTGGCTTCTTGCCAGTAAGGAGCTCATAGGATGTTTTGTTCAGAAGCTTATGGATGTACACACGGTTGATGATGTGACATGCTGTATCAATGGCTTCGGGCCAGAACTTTCTTGGTGTCTTGTATTCATCTAGCATTATTCGAGCCATCTCAATGAGGGTTCTGTTTTTGCGCTCAACGATGCCATTTTGCTGAGGTGTGTACGGAGCAGAGAACTCATGAGTGATTCCCATTGTATCCAGATAAAGATCAAGTCTGGTGTTCTTGAATTCAGTGCCATTGTCACTTCTGATATGCTTGATCTTCAAGCCATAATTGTTCATTGCTCGATTGGCGAAGCGTCTGAAGACATCTTGCACTTCAGTTTTGTAGAGAATTATATGCATCCATGTGTATCTTGATTAGTTATTCAACAATTACGAAGCCATAGAGACAAGCAGTTATTGTGAGGGTGGAGTAGTGAGTAGGTCCAAATAAGTCCATGTGTAACAGCTCAAAGGGTTGAGATGTTGTCATGATTGTCTTCGAGGGGTGCTTTGCCCTAGTCATCTTTCCAGCTTCGCAGGCACCACACAAATGATCCTTCTTGAACTTGACATCCTCGATGCCTATGACATGCTTCTTCTTGACGAGTGAGTGTAAGTTCCTCATGCCAGCATGCCCCAGCCTTCGATGCCAGAGCCAGCATTCTGAAGCTTTTGTGATAAGACATACGGCAAGCTGTGGACCTGCTGAGAAATCTACCATGTATAGATCATCTTTTCGATACCCTTCAAAGACTAGAGACTTGTCAGATTCCATTAGTACAAGGCAGCGACATTTTCTGAATAGCACAATCATGTTCAAGTCACAAAGCATTGAGACAGACATTAAGTTGAAACCAAGGGATTCAACAAGCATCACTTTATCCGTGTGTTGATCCTTTGAGATTGCAACTCTACCTAGACCCAATACCTTGCTTTTACCAGTGTCAGCAAATGTGATGTGACTCTTGTCGGATGGACGTAAGGTTGAGTCCATGAGAAGACTTCGGTCACCAGTCATATGATTTGTGCATCCACTGTCCATAATCCATTCTGAAGCTTTTGGTGACATGCCCTACAGTGAAGTTAGGAGGATAGACTTCACAAAGAGTGTTGTGAAGCATAGGCATTTGACACATACAAGGATTGTCGCAGCTTAGATCAAAGTTAGGACACATAGTATGACTGGTACGCGATTCATATGTGAAGTATATAGTAAGACATTTTATCATGTGTCCTCAATGTGTTTTTAGGTCCCCAGCAATAGCATCAGACGCCATTGATTGCAGGCTGGAGACCTTTCTCTGCAAAAGAAAGTTAGTTCTTCTTCACCACCCACATTTTCAGGGGTGGCTTAGAAGCAATGAGTCTAAGTGCAGCATCTGAGAATTTCGGCTTTGGAGCCCTAGCAAATAGCCTTGCAGGAGATGAATGATACTCATATGAATAAGCAGAAAAGTTCTTAGTTCTATGAACATAGTGGTTCGAAGACACATGCTCAAATTCATAAGTCTGAGTATGATTTCCCTGCAAAACATTGGCGTTAGGGTGACTCAGGTGAGTCCTGTATCTGTATGAAGCCTTTGGGACATATGAAGCTATAGGTCTAGGGTTTGTCATCTTCCTTGGTGGTGTCATGATGACATTCACAGGAAGATTCTCAATGTACTGCTTAGGTACCACGATCTTCTTCATAGGTGGTCCATTCCTGCAGTTAGTACCAATATACCTGGCAAACACTTCACCATTCTGATTCTTGAACAGCTTATAGTTCGCATCAAAGGATTCATCAATGATAATAGGATTAGCACAGGTAAAACCAGATAAAGTGGATGGATCTACTGAAGGTTCCTTTGCAGCAACCCATGTGGTTTTGGGGTACTGCTCAGGCTTCCAGTACGAGCCATCAACATTCATTTTCCTCTCGAACCCAACACCCTCTTTCCTAGGGTTTCGGTTCAGAATCTGCTTTTTGAGGACATCGCAAAGTGTTTGATGTCCTTTCAGACTTTTATACATCCCTATTTCAAGCAATGTCTTCAACCTAGCATTTTCATCAGCAATAGTAGTGGTATCCTCCGTAGAGGGGTTAGTAGCCACATCAGTAGGTGAAGACAATGAAACAGTAGCAGCAGTGGAACATTCAGCAACAGATGTAGCGTTATCACGCTCAATGCATTTTAGACATGGTGGTTCAAATCCATCCTGAGCGGGATTGATCTGTTGAGTGCGAAGTGACTCATTCACTTTTTGAAGATCTTCATGAGCCGCTCTCAATTTCTCAAGCTCTTGCTTCCTTTGAAGATAATCATAGGAGAGCCTTTCATAAGTAGTTGAGAGCGTTTCATGACGACTTTCAAGTTCTTGGTACTTAGTATGAAGATTTTTTATGTCTTCAACTAAGGACTGTGAACGTGTCATTTCCGCGTCCAATAGGTCATCGCTTTTGTCTAATAGTTTTTGAGTATGTTCCATAGCCTTTTGTTGTTCAGTTGCAATTTTAGCAAGTGTTTTGTAGCTAGGTTTGGATTCACAATCAGAGTCATCTTCACTTGATGTTTGAAAGTAAGCATCGCGTGATTTTACCTTGGCACCACGTGCCATGAAGCAGTAGGTGGGAGTAGGATCGTCTTCGTCATCAGCTTCAGCGTTGGTGTGGAAGTCATTGTCTTCAGTGTTGAAGATGGACTTGGCAACATAGGATGTGGCTAGAGCCAGACATGCAACACCAGGGTCAGACTCCTCTCCAGACTCCACCTCCGCCTCCTCAGAAGCAGACTCCTCCTCAGAATCCATTTCCTTGCCAACAAAAGCACGAGCCTTGCCAGATGAGCTCTTCTTGTGTGATGAAGACTTGGAAGAAGACTTAGAAGAAGACTTTGAGGATTTCTTCTTCTTCTTATCATCAGAATCATATTCCTTGCTCTTCTTCTTCTTCTTCTCATTGTCCCACTGTGGACACTCAGATATGTAGTGTCCAGGTTTCTTGCACTTGTGGCAGGTCCTCTTCTTGTGGTCATGGGTGGAAGCTTCATCATTCCTAGAGCTGGATCGTGAAGACTTTCTGAAGCCTTTCTTCTTAGTGAACTTCTGGAACTTCTTCACAAGCATAGCAAGTTCCTTTCCAATGTCTTCAGGATCATCAGAACTGCAGTCAGATTCTTCTTCAGATGAGGAAACAACTTTTGCCTTCAAAGCGCGAGTGCGACCATAGTTGGGACCATAGATATCTCTTTTCTCAGAAAGCTGGAACTCATGTGTGTTGAGCCTCTCAAGTATATCAGACGGATCGAGTGTCTTGAAGTCAGGACTTTCTTGTATCATGAGGGCAAGGGTGTCAAAGGAGCTGTCAAGTGATCTCAGTAGTGTCTTGACGATTTCATGCTTGGTAATCTCAGTTGCGCCAAGAGCTTGAAGCTAATTTGTGATGTCAGTGAGGCGATCGAACGTGAGCTGGACATTTTCATTGTCATTTCTCTTGAAGCGGTTGAAGAGGTTGCGAAGAACACTGATCCTTTGATCTCTCTGGGTTGAGACGCCTTCATTGACCTTGGATAGCCAGTCCCAGACTAGCTTTGACGTTTCCAGAGCACTCACACGGCCATACTGTCCTTTGGTCAGATGACCACAGATGATGTTCTTTATAGTAGAGTCCAGTTGAATGAACTTCTTGACATCAGTAGGGGTGACACCTTCACCAGTTTTGGGAACGCCGTTCTTGATGACATACCAGAGGTCGACATCAATGGCTTCAAGATGCATACGCATCTTATTCTTCCAGTAGGGATATTCAGTTCCATCGAACACGGGGCAAGCAGCGGAGACTTTGATTATCCCTGCAGTCGACATAGCTGAAACTCCAGGTGGTTAAACCGAATCACACAGAACAAGGGAGTACCTTGCTCTGATACCAATTGAAAGTGCTAGTATCGACTAGAGGGGGGTGAATAGGCGATTTTTATGAAAGTCTTCAAAACTTGGAAGTTTCGGAGACCAACAATCGAAATGCCCTAATTGATATGCAGCGGAAGATAAACTACCCATAGTCAAGTATGCAATGATGTGAAAGCACAGGACTAATAGCAGCTAAGTAGTAAGGATCAGGATGGAAGATAGTATGAAACCAATCAACGATAGTAGTCAAGCAATGAAGTCAAACAGGTACGACAGATAGGCAATGACTTCACGAAGACAAACTCAATATAAAGGTTGGGAAAGGATAGAACCAGTCGCTCGTTGAAGACACAGGATTTGTTGGACCAGTTCCAGTTGCTGTGACAACTGTACGTCTGGTTAGGGAGGCTGAGATTCAACTCAGAAGACCGTGTCTTCACCTTATTCCCCTTCAGCTAAGGACACTCAGTCCTCGCCCAATCACTCTGGTAAGTCTTCAAGGTAGACTTCCGAACCTTCACAGACTTCGTTCACCGGCAATCCACAATGACTCTTGGATGCTCAGAACGCGACGCCTAACCGGCTGGAGCATTCATAGTCCTCAAGTGTAATAAGTCTTCAGGTCACACAGACAGAAAGACTTTAGTGATGCCTAACACTCTTTGGCTCTGGGTGTTTGGGCTTTGTCCTCGCAAGGATTTCTCTCTCTCAAAGGCTTCGAGGTGGGTTGCTCTCTAATGACAAAAGCTGTGCACAAACTCTGAGCAGCCACCAATTTATGGTGTAGGGGGTGGGCTATTTATAGCCACTGGGCAACCCGACCTGATATGTCCGAAATGACCCTGGGTCACTAAGGAACTGACACGTGTTCCAACGGTCAGATTTCAAACACACACGGCAACTTTACTTGGGCTACAAGTAAAGCTGACTCATCCAGCTCTGGATAAGATTTGCTCTTATTGTCTTCGCTCGAAGACATAGGATTTGGGTTGAGCATCACTTCAGTCATTCTGACTTAGTTCACTTGGACCCCACTTAACAGTACGGTGGTTCCTATGACTCAACAAATAAGAAAAGGAAACAACGAAATCACACAGTCTTCGCGCTCCATAATCTTCACTCAATGTCTTCTCATGTCATAGTCTTCAATATGAATGTCTTCACATACCACCATTGTCTTCAATGTCTTCATACATTTTTAGGGGTCATCTCCGGTAGGTAAACCGAATCAATGAGGGACACTACCTGCGTTATCCTGCAATTCTCACAAACGCATTAGTCCCTCAACCAACTTTGTCGTCAATACTCCAAAACCAACTAGGGGTGGCACTAGATGCACTTACAAGACCCATCTTCTTTGAAGCCTGGACAGATGGTGGCCATCTCTTCCGGGTCTAATTCTGCTTGTCATGCTTTGGCACGGCTAAGAGCGATGATAGCGCCAGAGCGGGCAGATGAAAGTTTTATTTCTTCAAGTTTCTTGGGCATTATGGACAGTTTCTAGCATGTCCTTGATGAGCGGCGGCGGCTGTTTGCCGTTGGATATAGCCACAAGAGTCTGTTGCATGCCTGTATACAGATGTTCAACTAGGGCATACACGGCTTTCAGCTTCACGACCATATCTTGGCCAAGATTGGAGCTCCTAAGGCCTATTGATTAAACTTGCCATGTGCATTTGCATTCAAACGCAAATCATCTACATGCACATCTTCAGGGGGAGCCTCGTCATATGTATGAAGACAATACTCACAACACTAAACTTTCACATAGTTTATCCCCATTGAAAATGTCAACCAGTTTGTCATCAATCATCAAAAAGGGGGAGATTGTAGGTGCATCTAGTGCCACCCCTAGTTGGTTTTGGAGTATTGATGAAAAAGTTGGTTGAGGGACTAATGTGTTTGTGAGAATTGCAGGATAACACAGGTAGTAGTCCCATATTGATTCGGTTTACCTACCAGAGATGACCCCTAAAAATGTGTGAAGACATTGAAGGCAATGGTGGTCTGTGAAGACATTCACATTGAAGACTATGACAAGAGAAGACATCGCGTGAAGACTATGGAGTGCGAAGACATAGTTGTTTTCACAGTTTCCTTTTCTTCTTTGTTGAGTCATAGGAACCACCGTACTGTTAAGAGCGATGATAAGTGAATGTTGTTGAGTCATAAGATGTGTTCTGTCCTCTACAACATTCACTCTTAAGAGCGATGATAGCGCCAGAGATGGTGGATGAAAGTTTTATTTCTTCCAGTTTCTTGGGCATTATGGACAGTTTCTAGCACATCCTTGATGAGCGTTGGCGGCTGTTTGCCGTTGGATATAGCCACAAGAGGCTGTTGCATGCCAGTATACAGTTGTTCAACTAGGGCATTCACGGCTTTCAGCTTCACGACCATATCTTGGCCAAGATTGGAGCTCCTAAGGCCTATTGATTAAACATATAGATGAGTTGACAGATGAGTCGGCTCTAAAAAACCATCAATTTTTTGGGCTGCTACCAAAAATAGCAGATGTCATCTGTGAAATTCTTTGCTTTAAGCCGGACAATTCAGCAGTCGTGTTTTTCAAAGAAGACACAACAGTTTATGCCCTTTGCAATAAGGAAGTTCTTTCTTCTTCTAAGGTGGCTCTTTCATTGTTAAAATTGGCCTTGAGCTTCTCATTTTCTTCCAAGCTAACGGTCAGCTTGGTCTCAGCCTTCTGTGTTTCACATTCTTGGTGTTTGAGTAGTTTTCTTAACTCTCCAAGTTTTGAATCCTTCATGCTTAAAGCATCCTGAAAATGAGCATTAAAAACCAGGAACACTATTCAGCATGGAGATAAGGAGTATTCTCAAGTCCCTAGCACATTGCAAGTATTATACTTGGCACTTGGGGGCTAATGTATGATGAAGCTTTTCTTAAGTAAATTCAGTGCAATAAGATCTGGCTCATCTTCATAAGATGACCCAAGTCTGGAGGGTTATGCGTGACAGTTCTCAAACAGATTTATCATAAAATAGACCCAGCTCATTTGTTAAGATAAGTCGGTCCGGTCCTTGAAGGTTACAACATTGAAATACAAAAGGTTATATGGAAGGCCCGACTCATCCTTCCATGATTAGCTGGCTTCATAGGGTTCTAATGGGCTACTTTTCTGAAGAAGAGTTGACAGCATGGTTAATACGGCTTGCGCAAGCCGGTTTTAAAAGGTTATGACCTGAAATTCTAAAAGTTACATGTTGCAGAGAAGTCTTAAGCATATTCAGTGATCTTTTCATATGCTTAGAGACTTGGGGGCTGGATAAACATATGATATATACATAATATTAAAGAGAGGAGGTTATCTCATACCTCATACGTCTAGCCAGAATACAATTCGCAAACGTTTAATTTTGCACAGCTCTCAAGATCAAGAGTAGGCTTATTCTTGTCTGATAAGTATGTTTCTTCTTTAGTGGAATGTTTGGCCAAGATGGTAGAGACGCCAGGTGGTTGATAAGCTGATCCAGTGATGGTTACCTCTTCAAGATGGTCATCAACAGGAATCTTGTCTGAATGTTTGATAGGAGAGAGCGGCTTAGGGCTTGGCGGGTCTTCATTGGTTGCCGTGTCATTATTAAGACCTATAGTTGAATCAAGATTGACAAAGTCAGCTTGAGGCGGCAGGTCGTCCTGTCGGCTCTCAGGATCTTCAAGCTCCTAGGTTTGAGCTTCACCAGTCTTTGGTGCTTGATTCTCTTGTTTAGAAGTTTCAACAATCTTTGAATGGACAAATTTTTGTTTCTTGCCCGTCTTTGCCTTAGCCTTGTCAGGAGAATCATTCAGTTTGATAAGCATGAAAAGGTAAGATAATTTTTCAAACAAGTAATAATACTCATGCTGGGTTAACCACAAATGTGGGGAGCTGTGAGCCGTTTGAGTCGCCAGAAGAATGGGAAGTATCCTGATATGTCGAGTCAGATGAATTAAGTGGTTGCCGGATAAGACTGGTTTGTGAAAGAGAAGAGGTAGGGCTATGAGGCACCTCGTGACAATGTTTGCGAACCGGCGTGTTGGGTAAGCCGGTCATAAGCTCTTCTTGGCCACTGTTTCGAGTGTGCCGCCTAGACTCATGCTATTGTTTCTTCAAAAGAAATTTTGGATCTAAGTGAGCAAGAGGATGGGAAAATCGTACTTTTCTGACAACCCGCCGTGTTTTCTCTCTTGGTAAAATTTAGGAGTCAGAGGAAACAGGGATTACCTCAGCGCCGTCCACTTGGCTTGTCTCTGTTTCCTCCCGAGGAGAATCGGCATCAATAAGTTGCATAAAGAAAATACCAAGTGAATCAAGTTCTACCTCCGAGTCGTCTAGTGCAAGATGTTCTTATGCGGTAGGCTTCTTGGGATGACCTGGGCCGCGATCGGTTGTTTTGATCCTTTTTGATGGAGCAGTAGTCGTTGGTATCTTATTTTTCCAAAAAGGAGAGTCGGCCTGGATATATGTAAACATTAAGATGGAAACTAGACAAATCGACAACTAAGCAATATGTAAGGGATACTTACAGCTGGCTGCGGGTTAAGGGTATAATAAGGGGCAAGGCCCGTCTTGCTGCAATTTGCCAATGACTTGCCAAGAAGCATTTTGATAGCCTCGTTGATTTCCCTTTCAGATAGCTCGGTGGAATTGTAACGCAATGGATCTATGGTATTTCTAGTATATTCGCACATTAAGCTGGAGCGACGGCTTAAAGGCAGAATCCTCCCTGAAACCCAGCAGTGAACAAGGTCGATTTCGGTTAAGTCATTTGCAATGAAGGCCCGAATCTTTGAAAAGGTGGAAGAATAAATACCACATTCTTTGGTAGTCATCCAGCCTGGTAGTGGGCTGCTGGTAGGAAGACGATATGGACGGTAACCCGGAAGGGGGTTTTCTCCTTCTGGAGAGGTGTCTTTGTAGTAGAACCAGGTAAAATTCCAGTCCTTGGGATGACTCGGCAGGGCAGCTGCTGGGAAGGTCACATCTCTCCGCCTTTGAATTGAAACACCTCCAATTTCCTAGCTAAGCCCGCCTGGCATTTCAGTTTGGCGGTTGATGTAATAATGATCTCTGAACAGATCTATAGAGGGTTCATCGCCAAGGTATACCTCATAGAAAACTTGAAAAATTCATATATTGAAGACAGAATTGGGACCAATATCTTGAGGATGAAGGTTATAAAAGTGTAGAACATCTCGAAAGAACTTTGAGCCTGGTGGGGAAAAGCCGCGGAGCAGATGATCTGTAAAAACTATGACTTCACCTTCTTGAGGTTCACGGGGGCATTCAGGACTAGGAACCCGCCAATAAATGACTTCTTTGGCAGGTAAAACACCCATGGAGACATACTCATTGAGGGTTTCCTCGGTAACTTGGGAAGGGATCCAATCACATGTTACGAGTGTCTTAGTCATGGTGAGCCGGAGATAACAAAGTTGTGATCAGGAAATAAATACAGTAAATACAATATTGTAGCACAAAGCTGTTTCCAAGTTTTAAGCCGGACAGAAGATGGCGGGCTATAAGAAGTTTATATAAGCCATCGTGTGTGGTACGGCGGGTCAACAATTTATGAAGATGAAAGTACTAGAAATTCTGCTAAGTGCTATATAAACAGATTTCCTAGATCGCACCTATATTCATGGATCTATGGCAGTTCAGAAAAGAAAAGTTATTCTTAAAACCTAAAACATGGAGGACGAATTACTGTGCTGAAAGATGAATCTTGGAATAAAGGAATGGATCTACGATGAAAGGCAGTTATTAAAAGTTGTTGCCGCATGGTTTTTATGTTTTATTGAGATCCAAACAAGCAGTGTATTGGAAGAGGTACAGGCGAGCGCGATGAACGACCACGAACACCGATGAATGGAGAAAACCCTAATGCAAATTGAAAGCAAGGGGAGATGAATACCTGGCGATGCTGTTGAACAACAAAGGGGCGTCGTGTTTTCTAAACAAAATCAGGTTGATGCAGCGGCCAGGTCGAAGTTGCTGTGGAGGTCGACTGTGGCGGCGGAGCTTCAGAGGCTTCGGACGCACGAGGAGGAAGAAGAAGAGAAAAGGACATTGGTAAAAAGTAGAAAAAAGGACCACCCCCTCCCCCCCCCCCCCCCCGATGATATTTATAAGGACACAGTGAATAGTAAATGGCAGGTGCGAAAATCGAGGAGGCATGATCATTATCTTAACAACAAAGGTGACTCGATTCTCAGAATGAAAGATTAATGCAAAGATCCATTATGATGTCATAAGGTTTTTTCTGGGATTTGTAACGTGATCTCGTCTCTTTGTTATGGCGGATTATATAAAAATCTTGTCAGGTTAAGAGTTGAGGAAATTCAAAGGAGTTGCTGAGTGAAGATTGAAGATTGACATGAACAAGTTCAAATCATTATGGGGCCTAATGTTGGGGATATAACCCCGTGGTATGACCCGCCCAGGAGGGGCCGGGTCATATTGTCGGCAACTTATGATTGAAGGCCCAGGAAGGCTTACAAGCAGGCTGTTGAAGGCCCATAACCCAGAGGCGACTCAAAACCCGAAGGCATGAGCCACCTCATTACAGCTTGCCTAACAAGGTGTTAGTGATAGGGTCGGTTACATTGTTTAATATGACCCAGACTCTTGTAAGCCGTCGGACCTCGACCTGTGTATATAAAGGCGAGACCCGGCGGCGGGTTAACTCAAGAAACAATCGATAGAGAACTAGGTCAAGCGTACTCGCTCCCTTGTAATCGAAACTCAATCGATACAACTAGAAGCAGGACGTAGGCTTTTACCTCGTTGAGAGGGGCCGAACCTGGGTAAATCCTCTATGTCTTTTTGTTCCCGTTCAACCCCTTCAAGCAAACTACGTTGCGATGGCTCCACACCTAAGTCCTTTTGCTAGGACATCTGCCGTGACAAATCCACAACACTTTGGATATGTGGTAGAAGGTGTACCCAATAGTTTCTTTATGGTATCCTATGAAGACGCACTTCTACGATTTAGGTTCGACCTTGTCAGGTTGAAAACTTTTGACTTAAGCGTCGCATCCCCAAACTTAAGAAATGGCAGCTTAGGTTTCTTGCCAAACCACAGTTCATCGGTGTTGTCTCAATGGATTTAGACGGTGCCCAATTTAATGTGAATGCGGTTGTCTCTAATGCATAACCCCAAAATGATAGTGGTAAACCAGTAAGAGACATCATAGAACACACCATATCTAATAAAGTACGGTTACGACGTTCGGACACACCATTAGGCTGTGGTGTTCTAGGTGGCGTGAGTTATGAAACAATTCCACATTGTTTTAAATGAAAGCCAAACTCATAACTCAAATATTCACCTACATGATCAGATCGTAGAAACTTTATTTTCTTGTTACGATGATTCTCCACTTCACTCTGAAATTCTTTGAACTTTTCAACTGTTTCAGACTTGTGTTTCATCAAGTAGATATACCCATATCTATTCAAATCATCTGCGAAGGTCAGAAAATAACAATACCCGCCGCGTGCTTCAACACTCATCGGACCACATACATCGGTATGTATTATTTCCAGTAAGTCATTAGCTTGCTCCATTGTTCCAGAGAATGGAGTTTAGTTATCTTGCCCATGAGGCATGGTTTGCAAGTATCAAATGATTCATAATCAAGTGATTCCAAAAGTCCATCCGCATGGGGTTTCTTCATGCGCTTTACAACAATATGACCTAAATGACAGTGCCACAAGTATGTTGCATTATCATTATCAACCTTGCATCTTTTGGCATCAATGTTACGAATATGTGTATCACTACGATCGAGATTCAATAAACCATTTACATTGGGTGTATGACCATAGAAGGTTTTATTCATGTAAATAGAACACCAATTATTCTCTGACTTAAATGAATAACCGTATTGCAATAAACATGATCAAATCATATTCATGCTCAATGCAAACACCAAATAACATTTATTTAGGTCAACACTAATCCCAAAGGTAGAGGGAGTGTGCGATGGTGATCTTATCAACCTTGGAATCATTTCCAACACACATCGTCACCTCGCCCTTAGCTAGTCTTTGTTTATTCTGTAACTCCTATTTCTAGTTACTAATCTTAGCAACTGTACCATTATCAAATACCCAGGGGCTACTACGAATGCTAGTAAGGTACACATCAATAACATGTATATCAAATATACCTTTGTTCACTTTGCCATCCTTCTTATCCACCAAGTATTTGGGGCAGTTCCGCTTCTAGTGACCATTCCCTTTGCAGTAGAGGCACTTAGTTTCAGGCTTAGGTCCAGCTTTGGGCTTCTTCACGGGAGTGGCAACTTGCTTGCCATTCTTCTTGAAGTTCCCTTTCTTTCCCTTGCCCTTTTTCTTGAAACTACTGGTCTTGTTAACCATCAACACTTGATGCTCTTTCTTGATTTCTACCTTCGCCGATTTCAGCATTGCGAAGAGCTCGGGAATCGTTTTTGTCATCCCTTACATATTATAGTTCATCACGAAGTTCTAGTAGCTTGGTGGTAGTGACTAGAGAACCCTGTCGATCACTATCTTATTTGGAAGATTAACTCCCACTTGATTCAAACGATCGTAGTACCCAGACATTTTGAGCACATGCTTACTGGTTAATCTATTCTCCTCCGTCTTGTAGGCAAAGTACTTGTCAGAGGTCTCATACCTCTCTACATGGGCATGAGTCTAAAATACCAATTTCAGCTCTTGGAACATCTCATATGCTCCATGGCATTCAAAACGTTTTTGAAGTCCCGGATCTAAGCCGTAAAGCATGGCACACTAAACTATTAAGTAGTCATCATATCGAGCTTGACAAACGTTCATAACGTCTACACCTGCTCCTGCAATATGTTTGTCACCTAGCGGTGCATCAAGGACATAATTCTTCTGTGCAACAATAAGGATAATCCTCAGATCACGGACCCAGTCCGTATTATTGCTACCATCATCTCTCAACTTAGTTTTCTCTAGGAACATATCAAAAATAGGGGAGCTATATCGCGATTTATTGAACTATAACATAATTTGCAAAGACATTTTGACTATGTTCATGATAAATCTTAGTTCAATTAATCAAATTACTAATGAACTCCCACTTAAATCAACATCCCTCAAGTTGTCTAAGTGATACATGATCCAAATCAACTAACCCATGTCCGATCATCACGTGATATGGGGTAGTCATCAATGGTGAACATCTCTATGTCGATCATATCTACTATATGACTCATGTTCGACCTTTTGGTCTCCAGTGTTCCGAGACCATGTCTGTACATGCTAGGCTCATCAAGTTTAACCCAAGTATTCTGCATGTGCAAAACTGTCTTACACCCGTTGTATGTGAATGTAGAGTCTATCACACCCGATCATCACGTTGTGCTTCAAAACGACAAACTTTGGCAACGGTGCATACACGGGGAGAACACTTTTATCTTGAAATTTAGTGAAGGGATCATCTTATAATGCTACCGTCGTTCTAAGCAAAATAAGATGCATAAAGGATAAACATCACATGCAATCAAAATATGTGACATGATATGGCCATCATCATCTTGTGCTTTTGATCTCCACCTCCAAAGCATCGTCATGATCTCCATCGTCACCAGCTTGACACCTTGATCTCCATCATCCTCAACTTCTACTACTATTGCTAACACATAGCGATAAAGTAAAGCAATTACATGGCGTTTGCACTTCATACAATAAAGAGACAACCCTAAGGCTCCTGTCGGTTGTCGATATTACAAAACATGATCATCTCATACATCAACATATCACATCACGTCTTGACCATATCACATCACAACATGCCCTGCAAAAACAAGTTAGACTTCCTCTACTTTGTTGTTACAAGTTTTACATGGCTGCTACGGGCTTCTAGCAAGAACCGTTCTTACCTACGCAAAACCACAACGGTGATTTATCAAGTTTGTTGTTTTAACCTTCTTCAAGGACCGGTCGTAGTCAAATTCGATTCAGCTAAAGTAGGAGAAACAGACACCCGCCAGCCACCTTTATGCAAAACTAGTTGCATGTCAGTCGGTGGAACCGGTCTCATGTGCGTGGACATGTAAGGTTGTTCCGGGCCGCTTCATCCCACAATACCGCCGAATCAAAATAAGACGTTGGTGGTAAGCAGTATGACTATTACCGCCCATGACTCTTTGTGTTCTACTCGTGCATATCATCTACGCATAAACCTGGCTCTGATACCACTATTGGGGAACGTTGCATGGAAAACAAAAAAAATCTATGCACACGCAAGATCTATCCATGGAGATGCATAGCAATGAGAGTGGAGAGTGTGTCTACGTACCCTCATAGACCTTAAGCAGAAGCATTTAGTAACGCGGTTGATGTGGTCGAACTTCTTCGCGATCCAACTGATCAAGTACCAAACGTACGTCACCTCCGCCTTCAGCACATGTTCAGTTTTGGTGACGTCCTCGCCTTCTTGATCCAGCAAGACGACGAAGTAGTGGATGAGTTTCGGCAGCACGACGGCGTGGTGACGGTGATGGTGAAGCTATCTAAGCAGGGCTTCGCCTAAGCACTACGAAAATATGACTGAGGGATAAAACTATGGAGGGGGGAACCGCACACGACTAAGAGATTGTCGTGGTTATGTGTGGCGCCTCCCTCCCACATATATATAGGTGGGGGAGAGGAGAAGCTACCAGGAGGCGCCCCAAGTAGGTCGAATCCTACTTGGGGTCCTCCCCAAGCCCCCCCCCCCCCCCCCCCCCCTTTTCCTTATTAGGTGAGCAGGGAAAGGCACGGGAGGGTGGCGCCCCCCTTTCCTTTCTCCCATGAGAAGGGGAAGGCAGGAGGGGCTCAATAATGCATATGAGAGCCACTCAACATTTCCACCGTGGTCTTCACCTTACAACGACTCAACAAAAGAAAAGAAATTCAGAGAAACACACTGAAATATTTTTGGAGTTTTTAGTTTTTTTAAAGAAAGCAAATTAACGAAGGAAAAATAAGAATGAGAAAAACTATTTACACGGGAAAGCTCCCAACAAGCAAAAGAAGAAACGAGGAATCTTTTTGGGTTTTCTTTTGATACTACAACTAATTAAACAAGAAAGAAAAATCAAAAAGAAGCGAGAAATAATTTTGGATTTTCTCTAAGTTTTTCAAACACACAAAAAGAAAGCAAAAAATTAAAACTAACATGGATTATAGAATGAAAAAGGATGAACACCGGCAACTAGAATGAAATGTGTGAACATGAATATAGTGTTAGTGAGAAAATGTACTCCCCCAAGCTTAGGTTTCTGCCTAGCTTGGTAATCACCATCCGTAGTAGCCCATCTGGTCACGTGTGGAAGTGATGAGGCGGTGGCACCTGAGCGTCCCAATCCTAGGCCTCATCCTCTCCCACTGCCAACACGCTCTGGTAAGCAACGATGCTAGTGGCATAACAGTGTATCTGTTCCTGGCATGATAATCAAACAAAGCAGGTGCAAGCAACATAATAACATCACGAGTAACCTCACTAAAAATCAAGTTATAATGAATGCGGTGAGGAGGCTCAGGGGCATCAATGAAATGGTGATCGTGCATAGGCTGGTGATCTAAGTAAACTCTAGGCAACAAATAATCATGAGGGCGTATGTTAACATGAAAACGTCTCGCTAAGCGAGTAGCATAAGTACCACCATGATTTTTTTACCCTTAGTCCTATTAGTGTGCATGCGACTTGCAATAATAGCGCCCAGACTATAAGTGTTGTCACTGAAAAGTGCATGGGTAAAATGGCGAGGTCAGGAGCGCTGAGCGCACCACCCTGCTCTCTAGCAGTCAAGCCTTTCCCTACGAATAAAGCAAAGTAGTGAACAATAGGAAATTGCAGACTGGTGGCTTGGGCTTTCGACACGCCTCTTTCCTCTTCTATAGTTAAAGTGCCGAGGAAACCCTCAAACTCCTTCGGTCGAGGCTCTCTTATTTCCCCATCAGAGGGAATCAAGCATATCTCACAAAACTCAGCAAGTGGTATCTCATGATGTTCAACATATAAATCAAAATGCATCATAGGGGGTTCGAGGCTATTTAGTAAATGAAAATTTTGCACAAAGAAATTTGTAACAATGTGGTGCTGGTCACACGTGCACTCATCTGCGAGGAAGTTGGTCAATCCGGCATTTGCAACAAATTACATGAACTCTTGATAGAATACGGCTTCATTCCTGAAGGCATTGTGCGGTCATTCGCACGGTCGGACCTCCATCCTGCGGGGAATGTTGAGGTCACTGTCCAAGGAGTCCCCAATGACCCCCTTGGCATTCCATTTTGAATAACTCCTCCGAAAGAAATTCATTTTTCCTATGGACAAAATTCTAAAATTTTCGGGCCACAAAATGATGTCGATAAAACTTCACAAGATTGATAGAAACTACTCATATGAATGTCTAGAGGCCATATCAAGCATTCAAACTACTTGGAACTCAAAGAATTCAACATGCAAGCTCATTTTCAGTAGCACCAAGAGCAACTAATTATGCAAAATATAATCCACTAGAGCAGAACTAATTGGAGCAATGGAGGAGTCACATACCAAGTAGCAATCCCCCTAAACAGTTTCGAAAATAGAGCTTCGAGCAAAGAGATCAAAAATCTCAGGTTTGGGAGCAAGAACATGAGAGAGAGAGAGAGCTACCAGGATTTTTTTTCTAGAGGTAAGAGACGAAGTGGGCTGAAGGAATAAGTGAGGGGGTCCCTATGGGGCCCACAAGCCACCAGGATGCACCCTGGTGCCTTGTGGGCACCAAGAGCACCCCCTAGTGATGTTTTCAGAGCTAGAAATTCTTAATTATTTCAGAAAATTCATGTTAAAATTTCACATCATTCTGAGAAATTTTATTTTTGGGCTACTTTTATTGCACGGGTAATTCAGAAAACAGGATAACCATGGCATTTTATTGCATTTAACTAAAAATAACATAGTGCAAAAAGTAGGTACATAAGGTTGTGCTTACTAAATTCATGAAGAGGAAATGACTACCTTGGATACGACCAAAAATATTGCATACATATATATTTGTGAGGTGATTTCTAATGCAAACTATGCAATAATTTATTTATGTCATCCAGGACAAAAATACTTCACAGACTTTTGTGACATGTCTAATTGTAGGTGTATGGGACATTTGTTCAATCCACATATGAAGATAAGGGAAAAAATAAGTTTATGTGTTGTTCAAAAAAATCCTCTCATGTCACTTTTGGGCCAAGAGAAGATAGAGTCCAAGTCTCTCACGTTCTGGATTTAGATTCAGACTACACAGACATACCTAACTCAAAACGCCAATAACTCTTTCATACGGACTCCGAATTGGGTGATTCTTTTTTTGTTGGAAAGTAGATTTTGTGCACTTTCCAACACAATTGGATTCACATTCAAATTCATCAGGAGCGTTGAGTTATGGACGAAACAATCTGATGTTGCACCAGAATCCGAGTCAAACTACAAGTCCAAAGGTGTTGCATCACCTCCACTTGGGCCCATGAGCCTTGTACGACGGTTTGGTTTTAGGCTGCCTTGGGACGTTCTCCCACCTCCTTGACCGCCACCCCTTGCTCCTATATAAGTAGATCCATCTAGTAGCTTTTCCCTTGGGATTTGTTTAGTTAAAAGATAGCCATTGCAACTTCATGTACTTCGTTTGTGTCCAACGACCAGACCAAGACCGCTTTCGGATCCCCACTTTTATCAACACTTCTATATTTGCAATATTCAGATTGCTTTTTCATATTCTTGCTTGTTCTTCGATTGCTTGCAGGAATAGACCTTCATGGTCAGGCTGATCGTACTTCCGGCATCGTCAGTAACCTCAGGAGATTGGTTTAGCGATTGCTAAGGCACAATGTCATGCACGTTTGTAGTCGGATCATCAAAGCCGACTCCACCAAATCGATAGTTATCATCTCATCGAAAGATCGGGACACCCCGCCTCTATCAAGTGGTATCCGTTTTCAGGTTGCTCGGTGAGATTTTACAGTTTTTCATAGTTTAGATCGCATCTATCATTTTCTTACCTTTTGTCCAAGAAAAAGCCACAAAAAAAGTTAGATCTGTTCATCCTTTATCCAAGCCAGTCTGAGCCTTTGCAATTTTCTATTCATTGCTTGCATAGTTGAATTGTCGGTTGCATCGTCGTGTCAGTTGTTGGTCTTAGTGTCTAGTTCGTTTAGAGTTTCGAGTTCTGTTCACATTAGTCATGCCGCCGCTGCATCGTTATCCCTTTCGCTGTCCACTACACATCCATCAATTTCCATCACGTGCTATCCACCATTCATTGTCATAATCATAGTTGAGATCGTTCACATCTTCGCTTGATCCAATCCGCATCTTATCTAGTTTGTTTTGGAAGGAGGGAGAGAAAAAAAAGACAGAGAAAAAAAAGAGAGAAAAAAAGATAAAAGAAAAGTCAGAGAAAAAAAAGAGAGAAAGAAAAAGAAAAAAATGTTAGGAAAAAAGAGAGAAGAAAAAAACAAAATTCGGATCTATCTAGACTCAATCTCATAGTTGAATTCGGATTGGAATCCGTTTTGTGCACTGTTCAGTAAAACAGGCATAACTTTCTCATACGAAGTCCATTTTGGCTCCGCGAGTACTAAAATAAAAGCTAGCAACGAGCCGCATCTAAATAGTTACAGAAGCTAGTTCAATATTTGGCACCTCAAAATCAGCTTCTAAATAGGTCTTTTTGCCCTCCGAAGTTCGCGCATACAGTTTGTTCCAGTTTTTTAGGCCAGTTTTAGAATTCTTTGACTCCTCATACCAATTCGGAATTGAGTGATTCTTTTTGCATTGGAAACCTTGAGTTAGTAGCATTCTTTGAAAAAAGTTATCAGAAAATTGGCTCAAACTTTTCAAAAGGAAAGTTGGAGAGAGAGTTGTTGTATGTCCTGCTTGGCAGTTGTTTTTCATCATTATCTTTACTGCTGTTGTGATCTTCACTTATATCTTGATGTCCAGAGCTACTTAGTATCCTTCATTGATGCTAGTTGTGCTACGCCGTCACCTCATTAGTGTTCTAGGCTCGCGTCTCTAGTCCGGTCTAGCTTAGGACCAGCACAGTACTGTCGTTGAGCGTTTATTCAACATTGCATCTTTGAATTGATTATTGCTAATCTTTTGCTGCCATATATAGCCAACCCAGCTCCACATATTTCTACACCGTGTATATGTACATTCCCCTGGCAATCGCTTTACACAATCTTCAGAGTTACTTGACACCGTTGGTTGCCTGTCACTACCTGCCGCATGGTAAGAACTTGTAAGATATTGATATTTGCTTTACTGTGAGCACTTTACAACCACATCCTAGTAGTTCATAGGAACATTATTCTCGAATTTTGTTCCTTGTTTCAACTAATCATGCCAGGTTCCGGAGATAGAAGTTCTTGGACGGCGGACACATCTTCACCATCACGAGAGTTGGGACAACACCCATAAGCACATGGTCAGGTTATGTCTTTACCGTCATTTGAGGGTAGATTTAATCCTGCTATTTATCTCGCTTGGGAGCTTGAAGTATGTCACATCCCTAGTCCTATTAATGCCTAGTGCTAGCATATGGTGTTGCATCATGTTAAATTCCAGTTAAACCTAAAATGGGGATTGCCTAAACCCTAGCATCAAAGGAATTCACTAGGTTCAACTAAAATATTTTCAGTGAATCCAAATGGCTTTCAAAAATGTCCATCATTTCTGGAAAATGCTAGAAACATTAACCAGAGGTGTTGCACCTTTTTCCATGTCATATTTGGGCTCTGAATTAAATCATATGGTATTTTCATTTGGGCATTCAAATACTATAAAATATTTTAAATGCTCAAATAATCATAAACTAAAATGTTTACTGTTGGATATATCCTAAACAGTAGCCAGGATTAGTTTCATGATTTTTGGATCAGTTTAAGTATTTTAAATAAAGCCCTAAAGACTATAGAATAATAGAAAAACAGAAACAGAAAGCAGAGAGAGAGAGAGTTTTACCTGGCGCTCACCTGGCCTGGCCCAGCACGGCCCAGCCCATTGGCCTGTGCCAGTCGTCGTTGTCCTCTCGCCAGTCGGACAGGGCGCGTGCCCGACGCATGCGTGCGCTCCGCGCGCCACGCGAGCTCCCTGCCTGCCTGCGTCCCTGCCGCCCTGGATGCCTCCGCGCACGCCACGCAGCCTCCCCGACCGCCCCTCACTCTCTCCCGTTGCTTCCCCCCCTCCTCTGTTCTCTCGCACACAGCCACCCGAACGCGCCATCGCCGCCGTTCGCCATAGCCGCAGCCACCAGCCCTCCCTCGCCCGGCCGCCAGGTCCAGAAGCTCCGCCGCTGACCTCTACACCGCCCCCGCCAAGACACACGAGCGGACGCGCCCTGCAGTGACGCCGACGCCGTCGTCTTCAACCTTCGGCTCCGAGATCGCCGGAGATGCTCCAACGCCGTCCGGCCTCCCCCGAGCACGCTGAGCTACTCATCGACCTCGCCGTGAGCTCCTCTGCCGAACCCCTCTCTCCCCGTGCTCTATTTCCCTCCGTAGCCGTCGTTTCCACCGCACCCGAAAGCTCCCCGCCGCTGGCCATGGCGCCGTCGTGTCTAGAGCCACAGTGGCTCGAAGCCAAGCTCACCGTTGTGCTCAGCGCAGCACCAGGAGCCCGTAGCCACCACCAGCTCCTCCTCCCGTGCACCTTAGCGTCGAACCCAACCCCGTCCAAACTCCGGCCGCCGCATTCGTGCTCGCCGCTGTTGGCTCCGGCCACCATAGGACCGACCACCACCACCACTAGACGCGCGCGTGCAAGAGCTCTCCAACGAGCCCAAGAACAGCCTCGCCCATGCCCTGTGGGCGTTTTCCGAGCCGCGCCACCGTCTCGGTCCTCGCCGGCGTCGAGTCGCCGGCGGGTTTGACCCGCTGACCGTTGACTGGGTGGGCCCAGTTTGACCCCTGGGTCACTGACGTGTGGGCCACCCTTGTTATTTATTGGTTAGGTTAGTTTAGCGCTAATTAACCTAGATTAGTGCTTAACCTAACACTAACTAACTCTGTTTAGTTAGTTAACTAACCACTAACACGTGGGTCCCACAGGTCAGGTTTGACCTGGGCCGCCCGTTGACCTGCTGACGTCACTAGTACGTCATGCTGACGCAATAACTCATTTTCTGGATTTATTCTTTACAGGAAATTCCAGAAAATAGCCAAAACTTCTAAAAATCATATAAAATCATCCGTAACTCCAAATCAAACAAGTTATACATGAAATATGATCAGAAAAATCCAATCTTTCCATCTGTACCATTTTCATGCATGTTAAAACACTTTAACCCTGCTGTTTAGATGAAACAAGTTAATGCACTAATATAACCTCTTAAAATGGGTTTGCATTTGAATCTTTGGTTCAAATGGACTCATCTCAACCTGTTCTAGCTTGCATTAGCCCAAAACACATTCATTTTGTCATGATCATGCATCATATTGTGCATTGCATTGATTGTATTTCTTCTCTGTTGCCGGTATCTGTCCCCTCTCGATAGACGATGTTCTCACGTTGTGATCGTTGACACTGATGCAGACTCAATGCTATCTTTAGAAGTGCCAGGCAAGCAAAACCCCCTTGTTCATTCCGATACAATCCTACTCTCTCGCTCCTGCTCTCTTTTACTGCATTAGGACAACAACGATTCATCTATTACTTGCTGCGGTAGCTGAACCCCTTTATCCTCTGCATGAACTGTCATTGCCACAGTAAATAGATGAAACCCACTAGCATGAGTAGGAGTTGTTTGAGCCCTGTTGTGCCTACTCATTCATGTTTGTCTGTCATGCCTGCTATTGCTTAGAGTTGAGTCAGGTCTGATTCATCCGAAATGAATCAGAGGTGTGTGAACATGTCCTACTGTGTGTGAGCTAAGTGTGTGAACACAATTTGGTAAAGGTATCGGTGAGAAGCCATGTAGGAGTACATGGTGGGTTGTCTCATTGAAGCCGTCCTCAGGAACTGAGTTCTGTGTTTGTGATCCATGATTCAGCTACTACCATGCATTGGGCCCTGAAATATGACCCCGCTCGACTTCTTAATCACCCTTGTCCTCTGTCCAGGAGTTGCAAGTAGTTTCTGGTGTTTGTAGTATGCTGGAGGCCATGCGCAGAACTGACCGAAGGGGTGGGTTGTGATGCGGTAGGCACGTGGCACGGTGTACCGGGCGCCCGTTTGGTGTCTCGGGAACCATGCACACATCGTTTGGGGCTGTGAGCGAAACTCCGGCCGGATCTCCTCGCGGATGGAACCCTAATAGGCGATAAACCTGGACTAGAGACTTGAGTGTTTAGGTAGGTCGTGGTCTACACCCATGTCGGCTTTCGCTTGAAGTCTGCCGAGCACATGTCGTGTGCAGACGCTAAGAGGTGGAAACATGTATGAAGAAGTACACCCCTGCAGGGTTAACATCATCTATTCGAATAGCCGTGTCCGCGGTAAAGGACTTCTGGGTTGCCTATAACAGTTCATAGACAAGTGAAAGTGGATACTCTAAAATGCGCAAGATAAGCGTGAGTGCTATGGATGGCGTTCTCGTAGGGAAACGGGAGCGGATCCATAGTGGTGTATTGATATGGTGAATATGTGGACTCGTGTGTGCCACCTCAAAAGAGTTACTTGCAGTCGTAGTTTAGGATAGCCACCGAGTCAAAGCTGGCTTGCTGCAGTTAAACCCCACCATCCCCTTTGTTGATAATGATGCATATGTAGTTAGTTCTGATGTAAGTCTTGCTGGGTACATTTGTACTCACGTTTGCCTATTTTATGTTTTTGCAGAGAGACTTCAGTCTCGCTAGTAGTTCCACGTGGACTTCGACGTTTAGCTTGTTACCTCAGCTACGATCTTGTGCCCTCGGCAGGATTTGGTAGTTAGTCAGGCTTCTCAGCCCTTTTCATTTGTAGATGTCTGTACTCAGACATGTTAAGCTTCCGCTTGTGCTTTGACTTGTATGCTCTGAATGTTGGGTCATGAGACCCATGTTTGTAATATCTCGCTCCTCGGAGCCTATTGAATAAAATACTTGAGTTGTAGAGTTATGTTGTGATGCCATGTTGTATTCACACATATCAAGCATATTGTGTGTATGTTTGAAATTCTTGGTATGTGTGGGATCTGACTATCTAGTTGTTTATCCTTAGTAGCCTCTCTTACCGGGAAATGTCTCCTAGTGCTTCCACTGAGCCATGGTAGCTTCCTACTGCTCCGGAACACTTAGGCTGGCCGGCATGTGTCCTTCTTCGTTCCTATGTCTGTCCCTTCGGGGAAATGTCACGCGATGAATACCGGAGTCCTGTTAGCCCACTACAGCCCGGTTCACCGGAGTCCTGCTAGCCCAGTGCTACAGCCTGGATTCACTCGCTGATGACCAACACGTTCGATGCTGGGTCATGGATGCCTATCCCTGTAAGTTAGTGCCACTTTGGGTTTACGACTAGCCATGTCAGCCCGGGCTCCTTATCATATGGATGCTAGCGACAGTATCATATACATGTGCTAAAAGGCGCAAACGGTCCCGGGCAAAGGTAAGGCGACACCCGTGGGGATACCGTGTGTGAGGCCGCAAAGTGATATGAGGTGTTACATGCTAGATCAATGTGGCATTGAGTCGGGGTCCTGACAGCTTTGGTATCAGAGCCTGACTGCCTGTAGGATTACCAAGCCAAACTGGTCGAAGTTGTGTCTAGAAATGCTTTAGTTATATAAGGGAATTGATTGTGGGATGGAACATAAGGCTCTTTTTACTCCTTATACCTCATGGCCTTCTGATCTGAGTCATCCTCTTCTCTTCTACGGGGATTAAGAACTAGGCCTTCTCATCTATCTATCAGGATGACGAGTTACTATGTTAGAGACTTATAGGATTGATAGTTTAAGGCCTCAATTCAGTTTCTACTACTTTTAGTATGTTCTCAGTTGAACCAGAACCTTGATATGATGTTGTTAAGTGACTATGCAAATCCTTGTGAATGTCTCAAATATTTTCTGAGCATTTACAGCCGTTATGCTGTCCGAGTCATCCCAGGTTTCTAAACAATCTGATGCACTTGCAAATCCTTTCCCTCTGGTGTTTATGTTCCTTTGGGCCAGGTTAATCACGCTAATTGCTGAGTTGAGGTATTTTATTGCCTCGACATATATGTTGGAATGATTATTATGACCCTAGGTGTCTAGAGTATCACCTAGTAACTTAGCCATTCTTTGTGTCCCCAGTGTGATGATTCTGGCCACCATTCTCGAAAGCATCCCGTGATGCAATTTAGTTAGTAGGTATTCTACTCCTGGGTTTTGAACCCGAGATTCACCCTACTTACTTCATGTTGATAGTGTTTGCTAGTACCTTTAGGTTATTAGTAACCTTTGCGATAGTTCTCGAGGTTTGTGGTATATCGTTCTTCCAAATACTATGAACCACTTATGGCAGGAGTTTGTTGGATCAAAAGATCACAACAAGAGTGCTCTTGAAGAGTTCTCCATTCTATATCGTGACTCTGCCAGTCCTACCTCTCTGCATGAATTGTCCGGAAGAAATATGTTGAACTCGTTCGACATCCTAATCCATGCATCCACAACTCAGAAAAACATATGTTCCTTTGAGTTGTCCCTCTTTAGTTGTCTTCTGACCTTCATCTATCAATTGATAGTCAAGAGTATGCGTGCATTCGTTTATCGATGCCTATTACTCTTGTGGTCCGTCGAGCCATTCTATTCTGGAATGACTAGGAGAAACAAACTCCAGTACCTTGTCCATTTCTAGGATTGGGTCAAAGCAGTTGTATTCCGCAGTCAAATGCCAATCTAGCTTTCGATTCTGTTCTACCTCGGAGTATTACCCCCTTTATGTCAGGATTGTCATGAGGATTGCACCATTTCTCATGAATTCTTGACGTAGTGATACTTCTCACTATCATTATTCATTCCTCGGTTCCGTGTTGTTGTAACCGGAATGCTGACAAGTGAACTGTGATGTGTGAAATCGATACTCCTAGCAACCTTGTTGCTTGGTAGTTAATGGACAATAGTCTCATTCTTAGCGTGTTGGTTATTAAATCATCATCCTAAGATTGATCGTGCTACCTAGTCCTTATTTCTGGTGCACTCTTCGATCAATAAGTTAGGATTTCGATCCCTTGCTTAATTGATCACATCATCTTGCCTCAGAAGCAAGATTGTTCTCGAGCTTAATAACATACCGGTGGTTCGTGATTTTCTGAATGTCTTCTCGAAAGTATCACCAGGTCGTCACCTGACCGCGACGTTGAGTTCGTGATCAAGTTGGTTTATTCCTGTAAACCACTCCTTCTCCAAGAATCTGTGTTAGATACCCCTGAGCTAGTTGGTTAAGCCAAACAACAACTTGGAGAGTTGGAAGATAAAAGCTTTCCTGGCTTAGCTCATTTTAAGGGATATCTTTTTGTGTGTGTGTTGAAGAAAGATGATATCTTCATCGATTGATCCTTGTGACCAATTGTTGGAACTATGGTCTTATCCAGTCTTTGATTTGAGTATGGGTTATCCTCAAATCAAATCAGAACCAACGATGTTCGTAATGTTGTCTTACTCATGGATTTTCCTCGAGCATACACCATTATATCTTTTGGGTCTAACCAATACTACCACCTTGTTCACATAGTTATGGAATTCCATCTCCATGGGAGTCTGGATGAATTGTTGTTGAGCCCATCGACAACATCCTTGTCTTCTCCATAATTTTATTGAACATTAAGCTAGTGTTGGAAACTTTTTTAAGCATTTGTTCATACCAGCTCATGAAGCATATGCTCGGATGTAAGAAGTGACTCTCTCTAACTCATGTGCATTTGATGCAAGTTGCCGCCGTCGGTTCGAGAAAGTTAGTTTTGCTTCCTCTGGAATTGTCCCAAGTTAGTCACGCATGTGCGAAGTACTCTATGGTTTGATAGGTTGGCCGCCTCCATTCTATATGTGTTTCCTAGCACACCAAGCCATTGATTGACTTGTTCAAGGAGAAGAAGTTCCTTCTTAAGAATCATGACTTATGATAGGACTTCGTTATCCTCGATGATGGTTCCCCAACCTGAACTTGGTAGTATTTTATTATAAGACTACCACGTGGTCACGCTTGTCTTGGACAACGTGTTCACATGTTTGTAGCAGAAGTAGCTCATGTTTTGGAGCTTACTACCGTAGTTCATTCTCCGAGAATCTCGCAACGTCATCTCGTCGATTTGTGTTGCAAACTTTCATTTTACTTTCTAGACTCGATGAGTCTAGATTATTCTGACACCAACCAGATCTGAATCTCAGGCAGATATGATGGTTGGAACGTTTCCCAAGAATTATATTATTGGTCTCTCTGTAACCCGGTAAAGTGGATGTCGTGGCCAACACACCCAGCCGGAAGACCTGTTATTGTAATATCTTGATTGAAGAAGTTGGCCACCTCTCCATAAGGACTTCGTAGGAATTATTCCCTATTTGTGTGCCTTATGATTTTTGTGCTCCCGAAGTCTGACCTGTTACTTGATGTTCTAGATATCAAACCATATCTATGAATGGGATACGCTGGTACATCAAGGAGAACATTAGAAGCGGAGTGCTAAATGTCTCTTGGTCGATCATCCAGATTTTGTCCCCTTGGTCTCGCTAAGGTGAAATCTGAGAAAGTGTTATCTTCCTTTGCATCTGCATCGTCCATCGCTACTCATCATGGTAGTATGTTGTGTTGTCAGCACCCTTGACACGGATGTTGATAAAACCTTGATGATTATGGAAATGCTCAAGTTCTTGAGAGCACACACAAGCGCTAGGTGTTATCATTGGCACTAACTGGGATTGCTCTCAGTTTCCTCGGTTATGCTATAACCATTCCAACAGTGGATTCACTCTCTACTGTTGAGCTTCTCCCCAGTTACTAAAATCATTCCTTGTGTTGTTTTCAACAAGGTAATCCACATCATCCATTCTAATCCGGGTATGCCATTCTACCGAACCCCTCTAAACGATCGCTCGAGAATTGCCTTAGGCTGGTATAAAGAGTTTCAATGATCTCTAAATCAAAGGTAATTCTTTTTGCCACTTAAGGGGATATTTCTACGAGTCACCTTCCCTAAGGTGCATCGTTATGGTATCATGGCAACTCAACTCCTCACTACGTTGACAACCGTTCGCCATCTTCTTAGGTGGGGAATTATTGCCTACCTAGTGAACCTTCATCATGTGTTTCACTCCATCCCTCTGGACGAATGCTTAGTGTCTCAGCTCGAGAGATATTTCAATGCCCCCCTCCGTGAGTTGATCATGAGTTGTTCGACCTTCAATAAGATCGATCCCTCTAGAGTTTTCCTATCCATCTCATTGTCATGTTAGTAGGAGTTCCTGGAGCAAAACATCGAGACAATGATGGTGATCGAATCAACGTTCATTTGAAGTGCACCCTGGATCGTGAAGATTGTGTTCGTTTGCGTTCCCCCTTCATCTTACCCTACGCTTGAATCTCGGGACGAGATTCTTGTTTAGTGGGGGTGAGTTGTCACATCCCTAGTCCAATTAATGCCTAGTGCTAGCATCTGGTGTTGCATCATGTTTAAATTCCAGTTAAACCTGAAATGGGGATTGCCTAAACCCTAGCATCAAAGGAATTCACTAGGTTCAACTAAAATATTTTCAGTGAATCCAAATGGCTTTCAAAAATGTCCATCATTTCTGGAAAATGCTAGAAACATTAACCAGAGGTGTTGCACCTTTTTCCATGTCATATTTGGGCTCTGAATTAAATCATATGGTATTTTCATTTGGGCATTTAAATACTATAAAATATTTTAAATGCTCAAATAATCATAAACTAAAATGTTTATTGTTGGATATATCCTAAACAGTAGCCATGATTAGTTTCATGATTTTTGGATCGGTTTAAGTATTTTAAATAAAGCCCTAAAGACTACAGAATAATAGAAAAACAGAAACAGAAAGCAGAGTGAGAGAGTTTTACCTGGAGCTCACCTGGCCTGGCCCAGCACGGCCCAGCCCATTGGCCTGTGCCAGATGTCGTTGTCCTCTCGCCAGTCGGACAGGGCGCGTGCCCGACGCACGCGTGCGCTCCGCGCGCCATGCAAGCTCCCTACCTGCCTGCGTCCCCGCCGCCCTGGATGCCTCCGCGCACGCCACGCAGCCTCCCCGACCGCCCCTCACTCTCTCCCGTTGCTTCCCCCCCCCCCCCTCCTCTGTTCTCTCGCGCACAGCCACCCGAACGCGCCGTCGCCGCCGTTCGCCATAGCCGCAGCCACCAGCCCTCCCTCGCCCGGCCGCCAGGTCCAGAAGCTCCGCCGTTGACCTCTACACCACCCCCGCCAAGCCACACGAGCGGACGCGCCCTGCAGTGACGCCGACGCCGTCGTCTTCAACCTTCGGCTCCGAGATCACCGGAGATGCTCCGACGCCGTCCGGCCTCCCCCGAGCACGCTGAGCTACTCATCGACCTCACCGTGAGCTCCTCTGCCGAACCCCTCTCTCCCCGTGCTCTATTTCCCTCCGTAGCTGTCGTTTCCACCGCACCCGAAAGCTTCCCGCCGCCGGCCATGTCGCCGTCGTGTCTAGAGCCATAGTGGCTCGAAGCCAAGCTCACTGTTGTGCTCAGCGCAGCACCAGGAGCCCGTAGCCACCACCAGCTCCTCCTCCCGTGCACCGTAGCATCGAACCCAACCCCGTTCGAACTCCGGCCGCCGCATTCGTGCTCGCCGCCGTTGGCTCCGGCCACCATAGGCCCGACCACCACCACCACTAGACGCGCGCCTGCAAGAGCTCTCCAGCGAGCCCAAGAACAGCCTCGCCCATGCCTTGTGGGCGTTATCCGAGCCGCGCCACTGTCTCGGTCCTCGCCGGCATCGAGTCGCCGGCGGGTTTGACCCGCTGACCGTTGACTGGGTGGGCCCAGTTTGACCCCTGGGTCACTGACGTGTGGGCCACCCTTGTTATTTATTGGTTAGGTCAGTTTAGTGCTAATTAACCTAGATTAGTGCTTAACCTAACACTAACTAACTCTGTTTAGTTAGTTAACTAACCACTGACACGTGGGTCCCACAGGTCAGGTTTGACCTGGGCCGCCCATTGACCTGCTGACGTCACTAGTACGTCATGCTGACGCAATAACTCATTTTCTGGATTTATTCTTTACAGGAAATTCCAGAAAATAGCCAAAACTTCTAAAAATCATATAAAATCATCCGTAACTCCAAATCAAACAAGTTATACATGAAAAATGATCAGAAATATCCAATCTTTCCATCTGTACCATTTTCATGCATGTTAGAACACTTTAACCCTGCTGTTTAGATGAAACAAGTTAATGCACTAATATAACCTCTTAAAATGGGTTTGCATTTGAATCTTTGGTTCAAATGGACTCATCTCAACCTGTTCTAGCTTGCATTAGCCCAAAACACATTCATTTTGTCATGATCATGCATCATATTGTGCATTGCATTGATTGTATTTCTTCTCTGTTGCCGGTATCTGTCCCCTCTCGATAGACGATGTTCTGACGTTGTGATCGTTGACACTGATGAAGACTCAATGCTATCTTCAGACGTGCAAGGCAAGCAAAACCCCCTTGTTCATTTCGATACAATCCTACTCTCTCGCTCCTGCTCTCTTTTACTGCATTAGGACAACAACGATTCATCTGTTACTTGTTACGGTAGCTGAACCCCTTTATCCTCTGCATGACCTGTCATTGCCACAGTAAATAGATGAAACCCACTAGCACGAGTAGGAGTTGTTTGAGCCCTGTTGTGCCTACTCATTCATGTTTGTCTGTCATGCCTGCTATTGCTTAGAGTTGAGTCAGTTCTGATTCATCGGGAATGAATCAGAGGTGTGTGAACATGTCCTACTGTGTGTGAGTTAAGTGTGTGAACACAATTTGGTAAAGGTATCGGTGAGAGGCCATGTAGGAGTACATGGTGGGTTGTCTCATTGAAGCCGTCCTCATGAACTGAGTTCTGTGTTTGTGATCCATGATTCAGCTACTACCATGCATTGGGCCCTGAAATATGACCCCGCTCGACTTCTTAATCACCCTTGTCCTCTGTCCAGGAGTTGCAAGTAGTTTCTGGTGTTTGTAGTATGCTGGAGGCCGTGCGCAGCGTTGACCGAAGGGGTGGGTTGTGATGCGGTAGGAAGGTGGTACGGTGTACCAGGCGCCCGTTTGGTGTCTCGGGAACCCTGCACACATCGTTTGGGGCTGTGAGTGAAACTCCGGCCGGATCTCCTCGCGGATGGAACCCGAATAGGCGATAAACCTGGACTAGAGACTTGAGTGTTTAGGTAGGTCGTGGTCTACACCCACGTCGGCTTTCGCTTGAAGTCTGCCGAGCACATGTCGTGTGCAGACGCTAAGAGGTGGAAACATGTATGAAGAAGTACACCCCTGCAGGGTTAACATCATCTATTCGAATAGCCGTGTCCGCGGTAAAGGACTTCTGGGTTGCCTATAACAGTTCATAGACAAGTGAAAGTGGATACTCTAAAATGCGCAAGATAAGCGTGAGTGCTATGGATGGCGTTCTCGTAGGAAGACGGGAGCGGATCCATAGTGGTGTATTGATATGGTGAATATGTGGACTCGTGTGCGCCACCTCAAAAGAGTTACTTGCAGTCGTAGTTTAGGATAGCCACCGAGTCAAAGCTGGCTTGCTGCAGTTAAACCCCACCATCCCCTTTGTTGATAATGATGCATATGTAGTTAGTTCTGATGTAAGTCTTGCTGGGTACATTTGTACTCACGTTTGCCTATTTTATATTTTTGCAGAGAGACTTCAGTCTCGCTAGTAGTTCCACGTGGACTTCGACGTTTAGCTTGTTACCTCAGCTACGATCTTGTGCCCTCGGCAGGATTTGGTAGTTAGTCAGGCTTCTCAGCCCTTTTCATTTGTAGATGTCTGTACTCAGACATGTTAAGCTTCCGCTTGTGCTTTGACTTGTATGCTCTGAATGTTGGGTCATGAGACCCATGTTTGTAATATCTCGCTCCTCGGAGCCTATTGAATAAAATACTTGAGTCGTAGAGTTATGTTGTGATGCCATGTTGTATTTACACATATCGAGCATATTGTGTGTATGTTTGAAATGCTTGGTATGTGTGGGATCTGACTATCTAGTTGTTTATCCTTAGTAGCCTCTCTTACCGGGAAATGTCTCCTAGTGCTTCCACTGAGCCATGGTAGCTTGCTACTGCTCCGGAACACTTAGGCTGGCCGGCATGTGTCCTTCTTCGTTCCTGTGTCTGTCCCTTCGGGGAAATGTCACGCGATGAATACCGGAGTCCTGTTAGCCCGCTACAGCCCGGTTCACCGGAGTCCTGCTAGCCCAGTGCTACAGCCTGGATTCACTCGCTGATGACCGACACGTTCGATGCTGGGTCATGGATGCCTGTCCCTGTAAGTTAGTGCCACTTTGGGTTTACGACTAGCCATGTTAGCCCGGGCTCCTTATCATATGGATGCTAGCGACACTATCATATACGTGTGCCAAAAGGCGCAAACGGTCCCGGGCAAAGGTAAGGCGGCACCCGTGGGGATACCATGCGTGAGGCCGCAAAGTGATATGAGGTGTTACATGCTAGATCAATGTGGCATTGAGTCGGGGTCCTGACAAAGTAGAACAAGTTTTTAGTCACCATGACTTTTCTGAACTTGAGTGAGTACAAGCTGCCACTAGAGCATTGACTGGTCTTGCTTCTATTTGGTGGAGTGTGTATTGTAAGAAAAACATTGATAACCTCCCTCCTTACTATCGTCGTGAATTGCTTCGCAAATTTGAGCAATTTAAACAAGGCAACAACACTATTCATGCTTATTACCAAGAGTTCAAATCTTATATGCATCATTGTGACATAGAAGAATCTGAGGATGATACAATGAATAGACTTTTTGGTGGTTTGAACCATGATATTCAGGCAAGATTTCAGTATATTCCTCGTTGCATTACCGGTATGTATGTTCGTGCTTGTACCTTTGAGAGAAAGTTACAGGAGGATGCATTGGGTGACTATAACAACTACCATTACAATTCATGCTCACTACCATCGGTTGATTCCTCCATCGTTGCGCCTACTAGAGAAGCCACACCTCAGATTGTGAGTGCGACATCATCTCAAGTGTATGGCATACTGTCATTGTCCATACCTACATCAGCTACGTCTTTGCGACAAGGTAACAGTAAAGGTATTGTTGATATAACTTCACATGAGAATGATGCATGCCTAATTAACTTAAATACAACATGCGTTGAGTTACCTGTTGATTTGAGCACAACACTTATTTTAGAGAATAATGTTACTGCCATGAATGCATCATGTGATCAAACAACTGAAATACCAACAATTTTGAGTGAGCCCATTGAATTAACTGTTGATGTCAAAGAACCATGTGAACCAGGAAATAAATCAGATTTGGATCAAATACATGTTAAAAAAATTGTGCCAATGTTTAATCATTTTGATATGACCTCTAATCTTGGTGATCATTTTGTGTCAAATGACTTATTGCATGTTTGCTTATTTAAGCATGTTGTAGCATGTAAATTTGATGCCAGTAAGGTTTATTCACCAATGTTGGGATGGTTTAATGATGAATATTGTCAATCTTTTGAAATGAATAAGAGCTTCACTTATATGTGCAAACTAAGTTGCAATATTTTCGTCCCTTCTTCTTCTTATGATAATATTTTGGCTTTATATTTTATGAACTATGAAAGTTACTCATGCATACATGTGTCATATGTGCAAAAACAAAGGGAAGTAAAAATGGATGACATATTCATATACAACATGTACACATTGTCTCTTTTGTTAGCCAAATTTCAGATTAAGCAACGCCGAGGACGGCTTTGTTTTCAAGAAGGGGAGGATGATGAGGACATGACTATCTTGGGTACGACCAAAAATATTGTATACATGCATATTTGTCAGGTGATTTCTAGTGCAAACTATTCAATAATCTATTTATGTTATCCAGAACAAAAATACTTCACACACGTTTGTGTTTTGTCTAATTGCAGATGTATGAGACATTTCTACAATCCACGTATGAAGATAAGAGAAAAGGAGAGGTTTAGGTTCAATTCAAAAAGTCCTCTCACGTCACTTTTGGGCAAAGAGAAAATAGAGTCCAAGTCTCTCACGTTCTGGATTCAGATTCGGACTGCACAGACATACCTGACTCAAAATGCCAACAACTTTTTCATACGGACTCCGAATTGGTTAATTCTTTTTTTGTTGGAAAGTAGATTTCGTGCTCTTCCCAGTCCAATTGGATTCGCCTTCAAATTCGTCCGGAGCGTTGAGATATCAACGAAACAATCAGACGCTGCAGCAGAATCCGAGTCAAACAACAAGTCCAAAGGTGTTGCATCACCTCCACTTGGGCCCATGAGCCTTGTACGACCTAGGGTTGGTTTTAGGATGCCTTGGGACGTCCTCCCACCTCCTTGGCCACCACCCCTTGCTCCTATATAAGTAGATCCATCTAGTAGCTTTTCCCTTGGGATTTGTTTAGTTAAAAGTTAGCCCTTGCAACTTCGTGTACTTTGTTTGTGTCCAACGACCAGACCAAGACCGCTTATGGATCCCCACCTTTATCAATACTTCATATATACTCGCAATATTCAGATTGCTTTTATGATATTCTTGCTTGTTCTTCGATTGCTTGCAGGAATAGACCTTCGTGGTCAGGTTGATTGTGCTCCGGCGTGGTCAATAACCCCTCGGAGTTGGTTTAGCGATTGCCAAGGCGCAACATCATGCATGTTTGTAGTCGGATCGTCAAAGTCATCTTCACCAAATCGATAGTTATCATCTCATCGAAAGATCGGGACACCCCGCCTCTATCAATTCATCGACCACAAGCCCTTAAAAAAGTATTAACAAACTATTTCTGAGTAACATGAAACCAAAGAATCTTCGTATAACACTAAGTTACCTCAACAGGGATATGCATCTCCCCAATAATAAGTGTTTCATATTTATTTTTGAGAGTAGGAAGAGGGAGTTGGAAACTTCCAATAGTAATTGTTAGAGTCTTTTCAATAACATTAATACCATTTACTTGAAATTGATTCTTTGGAAAGTGCACTGTATGCTCATTACCATTGGTATGAAAAGTACCCTTGCTTTTGTTGCAATAATAGCCCCTACAGTATTCAAAAAGGGTTGACCAAGGATGATCAATATATTGTCGTCCTTGAGCATATAAAGTATAACAAAATCTATTAAGATAGTAGCATTCGCAACTACAACAGGCACATCCTCACAAATACCAATAGGTATGGCAGTTGATTTGTCAGCCATTTGCAATGATATTTCAGTAGGTGTGAGTTTATTCAAATCAAGTCTTCTATATAAAGAGAAAGGCATAACACTAACACCGGCTCCTAAATCACATAAAGCAGTCTTGACATAATTTCTTTTAATGGAGCATGGTATAGTAGGTATTCCTGGATCTCGTAGTTTCTTAGGTACTCCATCCTTACAAGAATAATTTGCAAACATGGTGGAGATTTCAACTTCAGGTATTTTTCTTTTATTAGTGATAATATCTTTCATGTATTTGGCATAAGAGGCCATCTTCAAAATATCAGTCAAACGAGTACGCAAAAATACTGGCCTAAGCATTTCAGCAAAGCGTTCAAATTCTTCCTCATCTTTGCTCCTAGATGGCTTAGGAGGAAAGGGCATGGGTTTCTGAACCCATGGTTCTCTCTCTTTACCATGTTTTCTAGCAATGAAATCTCTTCTATCATAACGTCTATTTTTAGGAGGTGGGTTATCAAGATCAATAGCAGGTTCTATTTCAACATCATTATCAGGTTCTTTATCATTATCTAGTTGAGCATCCACATGAACATCATCATTATCATTATCGTTATCACTAGATGAATGTTCATTTCCAGATTGTGTCTCGGCATCAGAATAGAAACATCATTACTATTCTCAGAAGGTTTTTCTATCTTAGGTTCGCTAGAAGCATGCAAAGTCCTATCATTTTCCTTTTTTTCTTGTTAGATGGACTAGGTGCATCTATATTAGTTCTTTGAGAGTCTTGTTCAATTATTTTAGGATGACCTTCAGGATAAAGTGGCTCCTGAGTTATTCTACCTCCTCTAGTCGTTACTCTAACAACATGATCATTCATATTATTATTCATCTCATTAAGTAGTTCATTTTGATACTTAGCAACTTGTCCTAACTGAGTTTGGACCATGGATGCATGTTTGCCTAGACCTTTAACATCATTAACAAGTCTAAACATCAAGTCACTCAAATGATCAATCATGAAAGCATTATGTTTCAATTGTTTCATAACAGATGCATTAGAATGTTCTTGCTTAACACTGTAATAGTCGAATTCATCCGGGTATTGACTAGCAGATTTATTATAAGGGATATCACCATCATCAAATCTCATGAGATAATTTACCTCTACTACTTGTGTCGGGGTGTCGAGTCCATGTATTTCTTCAATAGGTGGTAGATTCTTAACATCTTCAGCTTTAATATCCTTTTTTCATAGATTTCTTTGCCTCATGTGTATCTTCAAGATTGAGAAATAGAATACCCCTCTTCTGCGAAGTTGATTTAGGTGGTGGTTCAGGAAGTGTCCAATCATTACCATTCCTCAATATATTACTAAATAGTTCTTCAGCTTGTTCAACAGTTTGTTACCTAAAAACACAACTAACACAACTATCTAGGTAGTCCCTAGAAGCATCGGTTAGTCTCTATTATCTAAAAAAACACGTAGTGTTCCTTTTCCTGCCAACAGGACCGTCTCCTGCCCATGTTTCGTCCAACGTCCCACACCCATCGATCTGTTTTGGTCACCCCCTCCCACGCACCGGTTTCCAAAAAAACACTCGAAGCCGTTGATCGATTCACGCACCCTATGTTCCTCTCACGTCCAATCCAGAACCCATTGATGAATTCTCGCCTATCTCCTTCGGATCTGGCCGCCACCACAACTCCTTTCGCATCCCATGAGCAGAGGGGAAAATTAGCGTCCTCATGATCTGACTCCACCAATGATGCATGTTTCCCATCCTTAACCTCCCTCCAGTGATGCCCTGATATCACCAACGCGGCCGACCGGGTTCGACGTTGCGTCCCGGAGCTACTTCGCCCACGGTGTCAGGGAGAGTGTGGGTCAGAGCTCCTGGCCTCCCATGGCCGCCGGCGCCGGGGCAGGCTTGTCTCATCAAGCCCATACGGTGCGCCACTTGCCACGCATTGATCCTTTCCATCTCAATCTGTTTGATCCACCTAGGTATGTTCTAATCTCTCATGGGTAGTATACATCCAACTGAGCCAGGCGGCCTATATTGCAAACTAACATTATATGTGCATATGTACTGCCTGACCCGACAGATGTTTCTAGCGAGAAAACTACATGGTGCTTGCTAAGAGTGAGAGGAGACGTTGCTGAACCCATGGTTACCCAACGATGGAGGCAAGTGTTGTATGCTGGAAGCTCCATGATTTTCTTTGTTCTACATGTACGTCCTTGATACATCTTGTGCTTCCAATGAAGGTCTGCAGGTTTGCTTTATGTATTTTGAGAGATTTCAACACAGACTACATGCAGATGTACATAGGCGTATTTTAGAGTGTAGATTTACTCATTTTGCTCTATATGTAGTCTGTGTTAGAATATCTAAAAGATTTATACTTAGGAACGGAGGGAGTATTTGCGTAGTGCAAATTAAAACAAAACGTGGCATGGGGTACAAGCGCGGCATGGGGTTAGATGCTCCTGCCGATGTGTGTAGGGTGTTCGAAGCCAGATATTGCAATGTGGAATTCTTTGAAGAACATGTCGCAAATGGGTTGGGAACATGAAACATGCTTTGAAATTCGTGGAGTTCAGGAATAAGAGAGCGATGTACCTAGACCTGAAGATCTGTCATTATCACCATCCATAGATTGGGGAAGCAAGGGAAGTGGGATAAGATAAAGAAGTTGTTTCATAAAATGAGGAATTGAGTGCTCAAAGAAGTGCAATATGTGCAGTTTCGGTTGACATCTTTCTTTGGTATTATGGCTATTTTTGTGATGCTGCTTTTTAAAGTATATAAGCTAGGGCATATTCTTTTATTAACCGAGGAAGTTATTTTTTACCTTTGCGCATGTTCTTGAGCTTTATCATTATTGAGTGTGAGCAATGTCTTCATATTATTTGTCTGATCAATCATATTATGCCAGAAACTTTGTGTTGTTTACTCTAAGAAATGCTATCTCTTGGCAAAAAATGAATAATACCCGTAGACTTTTTCTTTATTTTTTGTTCCTTTGAATTAGTTGATATTGGTATTAGGGAGGGAGAGGGATGGAGATAGTGGGTGGAGGAGAAGGAGGAGAACAAGAGTATATAACATTAAACGACATTGAACAATTAGATATAGATATGCCCCCGTTGCAACGCACGTGCATTTACCTAGTCCATTATAAAACATATCAAGTATTTCATTCTTCTTAAGAGGATAATCAGGCAAAGCATTGCGTAATTGGAGAAGCCTCCCCCAAGCTTTAGGGAGATTCTCTTCTTCAATTTGCACAAAGTTAAATATTTCCTGTAAGGCAGATTGTTTCTTATGAGCAGAAAAATATTTTTCAGAAAAGTAATATATCATATCCTGGGGACTACACACACAACCAGGAGCAACAGTGTTAAACCATATCTTAGCATCACCCTTTAACGAGAAAGGAAACAACTTAAGGATATAGTAGTAGCGATTTTTTTCCTCATGACCAAATAGGGTGGCTATACCATTTAGTTTAGTGAGATGTGCCACACCAGTTTCAGATTCATAACCATGGAAAGGATCATATTCAACAAAAAGTAATTAACTCATGATCAACAAAGAATTCATAATCCTTATCAGTAACAAAGATAGGTGAAGTAGCAAACTTAGGATCATATTTCATTCTAGCATTCAAAGTTTTTTCTTTAGTAATTTCTTAACATCCTCTCTATCATTGCAAGCCAAGAGTTCTCTAGTTATCTCTTCACCCACAAAAAAACCCTCAAGTATCTTAGGCATTAAATTCTAGGATAGCTAGGCCTAATAGGTGTTTCATAATTTTCAGTTCCAATAATTTCATCAGTTTCAGCACTCTCAAATTCTTTAGCTTTAGCAAGTTGTTCATCAAGAAATTCACCTAGTGGCACAGTTTCATCGAGCAAAGTACTAGCATCATCAACAACATCATTCATAACAGAAGTAACATCATCAATTACTTGCGACATATCAGAATTAATAGCAGGTGGTGGTGTCACAAGCTTACTTAAAACAGAAGGTGAATCATGTGCAGAGCTAGATAACAGTTCCTTACCTCCCCTCCTCCTAGAGGGAACGATCTTGGTTCTATCATCCCTCAGATTCTTTATAGTGATCAATAGATATAAATCCCAAGTAACTTAGAAAATAGAGCCATGCTCCCCGGCAACGATGAAAAAAAAGGTCTTGATAACCCTCAAGTATATGGTATCACAACAGTGTTCGATGGTAGAGTATTCAACCCAAATTTATTGATCCGACACAACGTGAACCAAAGAATATTTGCAAGTATTAGCAGTTGAGTTGTCAATTCAAGCACACTTGGAGAACTAAATATCTGCAGCAGAGGTAGTAGCAGTAGCAATAGTAACGGAAAACGGTAACAGTACCACTTTTATAGCAATTGTAATAGTAGCAGCAATAGTAGTAATTTAGCAAAGATCAATATGTGAAAAGCTCGTAGGCATTGGATCAGTGATGGATAATTATGTTGGATGACATTCATCATGTAACAGTTATAACCTAGGGCGACACAGAACTAGCTCCAATTCATCAATGTAATGTAGGCATGTATTCCGTATATAGTCATACGTGCTTGCGGTAAGAACTTGCATGACATCTTTTGTCCTATCCTCCCATGGCAGCGGGATCCATAAGGAAACTAAGGGATATTAAGGCCTCCTTTTAATAGAGAACCGGAAAAAGCATTAACACATAGTGAACACATGAACTCCTCAAAACACGGTAATCACCGGAAAGAACCCCAATTATTGTCACCTTGGGGTATGCGGATCATAACTCGTAATAGGTGCGTATTGTTGGGGAACGTTGCAGAAAACAAAAATTTTCCTAGAGTTTCACCAAGATCCATCTATGAGTTCATCTAGCAACGAGTGATTAGATGCATCTACATACCTTGTAGATTGCGAGCGGAAGCGTTCAAAGAACGGGGATGATGTAGTCGAACACGACGTGATCCAAATCACCGGAGATCCTAGCACCGAACGGACGGCACCTCCGCGTTCAACACACGTACGGAACAGCCACGTCTCCTCCTTCTTGATCCAGCAAGGGAGGAAGGAGAGGTTGAGGGAGATGGCACCAGTAGCAGCACGACGGCGTGGTGTTGATGGAGCTGCAGTACTCCGGCAGAGCTTCGCCAAGCACTATGGAGGAGGAGGAGGTGTTGGAGAGGGAGAAGGAGGCAACCAAAGGCCAAGGTATGAAGTCCCTCCTCTCCCCCACTATATATAGGAGGGCCAAGGGGGGGGCCGGCCCTAGGAGATCCAATCTCCTAGGGGGGCGGCGGCCAAGGGGGGTTTCCCTCCCCCAAGGCACCTAGGAGGTGCCTTCCCCTCCTAGGACTCTTCCCCCCTCAAACCCTAGGCGCATGGGCCTATGTGGGGCTGGTGCCCTTGGCCCATGTAGGCCAAGGCGCACCCCCTACAGCCCATGTGGCCCCCCGGGACAGGTGGACCCACCCGGTGGACCCCCGGGACCCTTCCGGTGGTCCTGGTACAATATCGATAATCCTGAAACTTGTCCCGATGCCCGAAACAGGACTTCCCATATATAAATCTTTACCTCCGGACCATTCCAGAACTCCTTGTGACGTCCGGGATCTCATCCGGGACTCCGAACAACATTCGGGTTACTGCATATACATATCCCTACAACCCTAGCGTCACTGAACCTTAAGTGTGTAGACCCTACGGGTTCGGGAGACATGTAGACATGACCGAGATCGCTCTTCGGTCAATAACCAACAGCAGGATCTGGATACCCATGTTGGCTCCCACATGCTCCACGATGATCTCATCGGATGAACCATGATGTCGAGGATTTAATCAACCCCGTATGCAATTCCCTTTGTCAATCGATATGTTACTTGCCCGAGATTCGATCGTGGGTATCCCAATACCTCGTTCAATCTCGTTATCGGCAAGTCACTTTACTCGTACCGTAACGCATGATCCCGTGACCCGACACTTGGTCACTTTGAGCTCATTATGATGATGCATTACCGAGTGGGCCCAGTGATATTTCTCCGTCATACGGAGTGACAAATCCCAGTCTCGATCCGTGTCAACCCAACAGACACTTTCGGAGATACCTGTAGTGCACCTTTATAGTCACCCAGTTACGTTGTGACGTTTGATACACCCAAAGCACTCCTACGGTATCCGGGAGTTACACGATCTCATGGTCAAAGGAAAAGATACTTGACATTAGAAAAGCTCTAGCAAACGAACTACACGATCTCACGCTATGCTTAGGATTGGGTCTTGTCCATCACATCATTATCCCAATGATGTGATCCCGTTATCAATGACATCCAATGTCCATAGCCAGGAAACCATGACTATCTATTGATCAACGAGCTAGTCAACTAGAGGCTCACTAGGGACATGTTGGTGTCTGTTATTCACACATGTATTACGATTTCCGGATAACACAATTATAGCATGAATAAAGACAATTATCATGAACAAAGAAATATAATAATAATGCTTTTATTATTGCCTCTAGGGCATATTTCCAATAGTCTCCCACTTGCACTAGAGTCAATAATCTAGTTACATTGTGATGAATCGAACACCCATGGAATTCTGGTGTTGATCATGTTTTGCTCTAGGGAGAGGTTTAGTCAACGGATCCGCTACATTCTGGTCCGTATGTATTTTACAAATCTCTATGTCTCCATCTTGAACATTTTCACGAATGGAGTTGAAGCGACGCTTGATGTGCCTTGTCTTCTTGTGAAACCTGGGCTCCTTGGCAAGAGCAATAGCTCCAGTGTTGTCACAGAAGAGCTTGATCGGCCCCGACGCATTTGGTATGACTCCTAGGTCGGTGATGAACTCCTTCACCCATATTGCTTCATGTGCTGCCTCCGAGGCTGCCATGTACTCCGCTTCACATGTAGATCCCGCCACGACGCTCTGCTTGCAACTGCACCAGCTTACTGCCCCACCATTCAAAATATACATGTATCCGGTTTGTGACTTAGAGTCATCTAGATCTGTGTCGAAGCTAGCATCGACGTAACCCTTTACGACGAGCTCTTCGTCACCTCCATAAACGAGAAACATTTCCTTAGTCCTTTTCAGGTACTTCAGGATATTCTTGACCGCTGTCCAGTGTTCCTTGCCGGGATTACTTTGGTACCTTCCTACCAAACTTACGGCAAGGTTTACATCAGGTCTGGTACACAGCATGGCATACATAATAGAACCTATGGCTGAGGCATAGGGGATGACACTCATCTCTTCTATATCTTCTGCCGTGGTCGGACATTGAGCTGAGCTCAATTTCACACCTTGAAAAACAGGCAAGAACCCTTTCTTGGACTGATCCATTTTGAACTTCTTCAAAATCTTATCAAGATATGTGCTTTGTGAAAGACCTATGAGGCGTCTCGATCTATCCCTATAGATCTTGATGCCTAATATATAAGCAGCTTCTCCAAGGTCCTTCATTGAAAAACTTTTATTCAAGTAGGCCTTAATGCTGTCCAAGAGTTCTATATCATTTCCCATCAAAAGTATGTCATCTACATATAGTATGAGAAATGCTATAGAGCTCCCACTCACTTTCTTGTAAACACAGGCTTCTCCATAAGTCTGTGTGAACCCAAACGCTTTGATCATCTCATCAAAACGAATGTTCCAACTCCGAGATGCTTGCACCAGCCCATAAATCGAGCATTGGAGCTTGCACACCTTGTCGGCATTCTTAGGATCGACAAAACCTTCCGGCTGCATCATATACAATTCTTCCTTAAGGAAACCATTAAGGAATGCCGTTTTGACGTCCATTTGCCAAATTTCATCATCATAAAATGCGGCAATTGCTAACATGATTCGGACGGACTTCAGCTTTGCTACCGGTGAGAAAGTCTCATCGTAGTCAACCCCTTGAACTTGTCGATAACCCTTGGCGACAAGCCGAGCTTTATAGATGGTCACATTACCATCTGCGTCTGTCTTCTTCTTAAAGATCCATTTATTTTCTATGGCTCGCCGTTCTACGGGCAAGTCAGTCAAAGTCCATACTTCATTTTCATACATGGATCCTATCTCGGATTTCATGGCTTCTAGCCATTTGTCGGAATCCGGGCCCGCCATCGCTTCTTCATAGTTCGAAGGTTCACTGTTGTCTAACAACATGATTTCCAAGACAGGGTTGCCGTACCACTCTGGTGCGGAACGTGTCCTTGTGGACCTTCGAATTTCAGTAGGAGCTTGATCAGAAGTATCTTGATCATTATCATTTACTTCCTCTCTAGTCGGTGCAGGCACCTCAGGAACATTTTCTTGAGTTGCGCCATTTTCCGGTTCAAGAGGTAATACTTCATCAAGCTCTACTTTCCTCCCACTTACTTCTTTCGAGAGAAACTCTTTCTCTAGAAAGGACCCATTCTTGGCAACAAAGATCTTGCCTTCGGATCTGAGGTAGAAGGTGTACCTAATAGTTTCTTTTGGATATCCTATGAAGACGCATTTTTCCGACTTGGGTTCGAGCTTTTCAGGTTGAAGTTTCCTGACATAAGCATCGCATCCCCAAACTTTTAGAAACGACAGCTTAGGTTTCTTCCCAAACCATAATTCATATGGTGTCGTCTCAACGGATTTCGACGGTGCCCTATTTAAAGTGAATGCGGCAGTCTCTAAAGCATAGCCCCAAAAGGATAGTGGTAAATCGGCAAGAGACATCATAGATCGTACCATATCTAATAGAGTGCGATTCGGACACACCATTACGCTGAGGTGTTCCAGGCGGCGTGAGTTGTGAAACTATTCCACATTTTCTTAAGTGTGTACCAAACTCGTGACTCAAGTATTCTCCTCCACGATCTAATCGTAGAAACTTCATTTTCCTGTCACGTTGATTCTCAACTTCACTTTGAAATTCCTTGAACTTTCAAAGGTCTCAGACTTGTGTTTCATTAAGTAGACATACCCATATCTACTCAAGTCATCAGTGAGGGTGAGAACATAACGATAGCCACCGCGAGCCTCAACACTCATTGGACCGCACACATCAGTATGTATGATTTCCAATAAGTTGGTTGCTCGCTCCATTGTTCCTGAGAATGGAGTCTTGGTCATTTTACCCATGAGGCATGGTTCGCACGTGTCAAATGATTCATAATCAAGAGACTCTAAAAGTCCATCAGCATGGAGCTTCTTCATGCGTTTGACACCTATGTGACCAAGGCGGCAGTGCCACAAGTATGTGGGACTATCACTATCAATCTTACATCTTTTGGTACTTACACTATGAATATGTGTAGCATTACGCTCGAGATTCATAAAGAATAAACCATTCATCATCGGAGCATGACCATAAAACATATCTCTCATATAAATAGAACAACCATTATTCTCGGATTTAAATGAGTAGCCATCTCGAATTAAACGAGATCCTGATACAATGTTCATGCTCAAACTTGGCACAAAATAACAATTATTGAGGTTCAAAACTAATCCCGTAGGTAAATGTAGAGGTAGCGTGCCGACGGCGATCACATCGACCTTGGAACCATTCCCTACTCGCATCGTCACCTCGTCCTTCGCCAGTCTCCGTTTATTCCGCAGCTCCTGCTGTGTGTTACAAATATGAGCAACGGCACCGGTATCAAATACCCAGGAGTCACTACGATTACTGGTACGGTACACATCAATTACATGTATATCAAATATACCTTTGGTTTTGCCGGCCTTCTTGTCCGCTAAGTATTTGGGGCAGTTCCGCTTCCAGTGACCACTTTCCTTGCAATAAAAGCACTCAGTCTCAGGCTTGGGTCCATTCTTTGGCTTCTTCCCGGCAGCTTGCTTGCTGGGCGCGGCAACTACCTTGCCGTCCTTTTTGAAGTTCTTTTTACCCTTGCCCTTCTAGAACTTAGTGGTTTTATTGACCATCAACACTTGATGTTCCTTCTTGACTTCTACCTCTGCTGATTTCAGGATAGCAAATACTTCAGGAATGGTCTTTTCCATCCCCTGCATATTGAAGTTCATCACAAAGCTCTTGTAGCTTGGTGGAAGCGACTGGAGGATTCTGTCAATGACCGCATCATCCAGGAGATTAACTCCCAGCTGAGTCAAGCGGTTATGTAACCCAGGCATAGTGAGTATGTGCTCACTGACAGAACTATTTTCCTCCATCTTACAGCTGAAGAATTTGTCGGAGACTTCATATCTCTCGACCCGGGCATGAGCTTGGAAAACCATTTTCAGCTCTTCGAACATCTCATATGCTCCATGTCTCTCAAAACGCTTTTGGAGCCCCGGCTCTAGGCTATAAAGCATGCCGCACTGAACGAGGGAGTAGTCATCAGAACGTGCCTGCCAAGCGTTCATAACGTCTTGTTCTGCAGGGAGAACAGGTGCATCACCTAGCGGTGCTTGTAGGACATAATCTTTCTTGGCAGCTATGAGGATGATCCTCAGGTTCCGGACCCAGTCCGTATAGTTGCTGCCATCGTCTTTCAGCTTGGTTTTCTCTAGGAACGCGTTGAAGTTGAGGACTACATTGGCCATTTGATCTACAAGACATATTGTAAAATATTTAGACTAAGTTCATGATAATTAAGTTCATCTAATCAAATTATAATGAACTCCCACTCAGATTTGACATCCCTTTGGTCATCTAAGTGTTACACGATCCGAGTCGACTAGGCCGTGTCCGATCATCACGTGAGACGGACTAGTCATCGTCGGTGAACATTCTCATGTTGATCGTATCTTCCATACGACTCGTGTTCGACCTTTCGGTCTCCGTGTTCCGAGGCCATGTCTGTACATGCTAGGCTAGTCAAGTTAACCCTAAGTGTTTTCGCTGTGTAAAACTGTCTTACACCCGTTGTATGTGAACGTAAGAATCTATCACACCCGATCATCACGTGGTGCTTCGAAACGACGAACTGTAGCAACGGTGCACAGTTAGGGGAGAACACTTCTTGAAATTTTGTAAGGGATCATCTTATTTACTACCGTCGTCCTAAGTAAACAAGATGCATAAAACATAATAAACATCACATGCAATTATATAAAGTAGTGACATGATATGGCCAATATCATATAGCTCCTTTGATCTTCATCTTCGGGGCTCCATGATCATCTTGTCACCGGCATGACACCATGATCTCCATCATCGTGTCTTCATGAAGTTGTCACGCCAACAACTACTTCTACTTCTATGACTAACGCGTTTAGTAATAAAGTAAAGTAGTTTACATGGCGTTCTTCAATGACACGCAGGTCGTACAAAAAATAAAGACAACTCCTATGGCTCCTGCCGGTTGTCATACTCATCTACATGCAAGTCGTGATTCCTATTACAATAGCATGAACATCTCATACATGACATATAGATCATTCATCATTCATCACAACTTTGGCCATATCATATCACAAAGCACTTGCTGCAAAAACAAGTTAGACGTCCTCTAATTGTTGTTTGCAAGTTTTACGTGGCTGAAGTAGGGTTCTAGCAAGAACGTTTTCTTACCTACGTGAAAGCCACAACGTGATTTGTCAACTTCTATTTACCCTTCATAAGGACCCTTTTCATCGAATCCGCTTCAACTAAAGTAGGAGAGACAGACACCCGCCAGCCACCTTATGCAACTTGTGCATGTTAGTCGGTGGAACCGGTCTCACGTAAGCGTACATGTAAGGTTGGTCCGGGCCGCTTCATCCCACAATATCTCTGAAGCAAGATAAGATTAGTAGCAGCAAGAAAGTTGACAAATCTACGCCCACAACAAATTGTGTTCTACTCGTGCAAGATAACTACGCATAGACCTAGCTCTGATACCACTGTTAGGGAACGTTGCAGAAAACAAAAATTTTCCTAGCGTTTCACCAAGATCCATTTATGAGTTCATCTAGCAACGAGTGATTAGATGCATCTACATACCTTGTAGATCGCGAGCGGAAGCGTTCAAAGAACGGGGATGATGTAGTCGAACACGATGTGATCCAAATCACTGGAGATCCTAGCACCGAACGGACGGCACCTCTGCCTTCAACACACGTACGGAACAGCCACGTCTCCTCCTTCTCGATCCAGCAAGGGAGGGAGGAGAGGTTGAGGGAGATGGCACCAGCAGCAGCACGACGGCGTGGTGTTGATGGAGCTGCAGTACTCCGGCAGAGCTTCGCCAAGCACTATGGAGGAGGAGGAGGTGTTGGAGAGGGAGAAGGAGGCAACCAAAGGCCAAGGTATGAAGTCCCTCCTCTCCCCCACTATATATAGGAGGGCCAAGGGGGGTGGCCGGCCCTAGGAGATCCAATCTCCTAGGGGGGCGGCGGCCAAGGGGGCTTTCCCTCCCCCCCAAGGCACCTAGGAGGTGCCTTCCCCTCCTAGGACTCTTCCCCCCTCAAACCCTAGGCGCATGGGCCTATGTGGGGCTGGTGCCCTTGGCCCATGTAGGCCAAGGCGCACCCCCTACAGCCCATGTGGCCCCCGGGACAGGTGGACCCACCCGGTGGACCCCCGGGACCCTTCCGGTGGTCCCGGTACAATACCGATAATCCTGAAACTTGTCCCGATGCCCGAAACAGGACTTCCCATATATAAATCTTTACCTCCGGACCATTCCGGAACTCCTCGTGATGTCCGGGATCTCATCCGGGACTCCGAACAACATTCGGGTTACTGCATATACATATCCCTACAACCCTAGCGTCACTGAACCTTAAGTGTGTAGACCCTACGGGTTCGGGAGACATGTAGACATGACCGAGATCGCTCTCCGGTCAATAACCAACAGCGGGATCTGGATACCCATGTTGGCTCCCACATGCTCCACGATGATCTCATCGGATGAACCACGATGTCGAGGATTTAATCAACCCCGTATGCAATTCCCTTTGTCAATCGATATGTTACTTGCCCGAGATTCGATCGTCGGTATCCCAATACCTCGTTCAATCTCGTTACCGGCAAGTCACTTTACTCGTACCGTAACGCATGATCCCGTGACCCGACACTTGGTCACTTTTGAGCTCATTATGATGATGCATTACCGAGTGGGCCCAGTGATATCTCTCCGTCATACGGAGTGACAAATCCCAATCTCGATCCGTGTCAACCCAACAGACACTTTCGGAGATACCTGTAGTGCACCTTTATAGTCACCCAGTTATGTTGTGACGTTTGATACACCCAAAGCACTCCTACGGTATCCGGGAGTTACACGATCTCATGGTCAAAGGAAAAGATACTTGACATTAGAAAAGCTCTAGCAAACGAACTACACGATCTCACGCTATGCTTAGGATTGGGTCTTGTCCATCACATCATTATCCCAATGATGTGATCCCGTTATCAATGACATCCAATGTCCATAGCCAGGAAACCATGACTATCTATTGATCAACGAGCTAGTCAACTAGAGGCTCACTAGGGGCATGTTGGTGTCTATTATTCACACATGTATTACGATTTCCGGATAACACAATTATAGCATGAATAAAGACAATTATCATGAACAAAGAAATATAATAATAATGCTTTTATTATTGCCTCTAGGGCATATTTCCAACACGTATAACTTGCAAGATAGGATCATGAACACAAATGTATTCGTGAAAACATAAAGGGTTCAGGTCTAGAATCCTAGCACTCGAGCCCTAGTGACAAGCATTAAGCATAGCAAAGTCATAACAACATTAATCTCAGAACATAGTGGATACTAGAGATCAAGCCCTACCAAAAACTAACTCGATTACATGATAAATCTCATCCAACCCATCATCGTCCAGCAAGCCTACGAAGGAATTACTCACTCCCGACGGTGAGCATCATTAACTTGGTGATGAAAAAGGGTTGGTGGTGATGATGGCGACGAATCCCCCTCTCCGAAGCCCCGAACGGACTCCAGATCTGGCCTCCCGATGAAGAACGGGAGGTGGCGGCGGCTCCATATCGAAAATAATTAGAGCCCAAAGAGGCAATAATTATTTTCACCGGAGCCTCGTGGGCCCCAGAAGCCACCAGGGCGCGCCCTGGTGCCTTATGGGCAGCAGGTGGGCACCCTCTAGTTGGTCTTCGCTCCAGTATTTTTTGTATATTCCATAAAAAATCTCAAAAAAGTTTTGTCCAATTCTGAGAATTGTTATTTCTGCACAAAAACAACATCATGGTAGTTCTGCTGAAAACAACGTCAGTCCGGGTTAGTTTGATTCAAATCATGCAAATTAGAGCCCAAAACAAGAGCAAATATATTTGGAAAAGTAGATATGACGAAGACGTATCACCCTATCATGTCAATTGCCTACTAGTAATTTGTCTACCATGCCACAACCTATTTTTGAGAGTGATGCCACTAGTGAACCTATGGCCCCAGGTCCATTCTCCATTAATACAAAGCTCTTGTAAATGTGCTCTTTTACTTTCCTTTTACTTTTTAGCACTTTGCTATTATCACTATCCATTTGCTTCTAATCTTGTAACTAGCAAGACAATGGGATTGATAACCTCCTAGCCAGGTTCGGTGCAAGCATTTGTATTGTGTTGGTGTGTAAGTGTTGTTTACATTGTTAGCTTGGTGAGTCCTACTGCTTCGATAAACCTTGGTTCTTAACAGTGGGAAATACTTTCTGCTGTGCTACATCACCTTTCCTCTTCAGGGAATCCAACAACTCCTACAGGAGTAACATCGTAGTACAATTTTGGGCACTGTCCATGGCACATAGGAGTGTTTCATTAGATTAATATTAGAAAGACAAGTTTGAGGTGGTTTGCTATTAAGCACGCCTACGCAATTTCATCTTACTTTCTTTGATTAAAAAGTAGAAACTTTGGATTAATTATTTACTGCACATGTTGAGAGATTATCACGATGTTTAACTATGTTAATGATGTTGAGAGTTGACAATAGCGAACATATGAACACTAGGCCTTGTTTCCACGCATTCAAACACTATTTACTCATTTTTGTTACTTGTTACCTTGCTGTTTTTTATTTATTCAAATTACAAAACCTATTTCTACCATCAATATCGCACATCTATCATCAACTCTTCGCCGAACTAGTGCACCTATACAACTAGCAACTACATTGAGTGTTTTGGGGCACAAGAGACCACTTATATTTGATTGTAGGGTTGTTTGAGAGAGACCATCTTCACCATGCACCTCTTTGCGGATTGATAAACCGTAGACCATGGAAATTTGTCGTTATACTACAAACTCTGTGTTTGATGGCCCAACAGAGTCCACAAAAATAAAGTTGTGTAGTGGACATCACCCCGTGCGCCCTTCTGGGCTGGCCCATATGCACAGCGGGACGCCTCCTGTTTTACATTTTTTTGCTTTCCTGTTTTCTATTTTTTTTTGCTTCTTGTTTTTTATTTTATGTTTTTTTACTTCTTCAAATAATTTGAGGTTTCCAAAAACTTTCATTTTAAAAAAATGTTCGAGAAATCATAAAATATTCATGATTACAAAAAATATTTATGGTTTTGAAAAATGTTCAGGAAATTGTAAAATGTTCATGATTTTAAAAATATGCTCATGAATTTGAGAAATGTTTGGGATTTCATATAATGTTCATGAATTAAAAATGTTTGTGAATTTAAAAAACTGTTTGCAAATTTTTATAAGTAATCATGGATTCAAAAAATGTTCATCAAAATAATATAGGTTTTCATGTATTTCAAAAATTATTCCTGAATTTCAAGAAAAATGTTTGTCAATTCCAAAATTGTTTGCCGATTCAGAAAAATGTTCAAGAGTTTCAAAAAATTGTTCACAACATGCGCACGGGACTGACCCGCTTTCTAATAGAGACATGACATAGTGTAAGCCTATTAGGACTTTTTGTGGAGTACAGCCCATTAAAATTTTATTAGGTAACGAGGCCTATTGTTCTTTTGAGAGCACTAGCAACCGCCCGGCCCAATCTGCTACCTCCTGGTCGCCTATAAAATCATAAACCCTAACGTCTTCCTTCTCCCTCCTTCGCCGCCGCTACCCACGACCACCACCGGAGCCGGAGGAAGAGAGGAAGGGAGAAGCCAACAGGTAACGATGGTGTCCGGCTCCGGTGTGTCCGCGCGTCGCGTGGTGGTGGATGCGCGCCACCACATGCTGGGTCGCCTTGCGTCGATCGTGGCCAAGGAGCTGCTCAACGGGCAGCGCGTGGTGGTGGTCCGGTGCGAGGAGATGTGCATCTCCGGCGGGCTGGTCCGTCAGAAGATGAAGTACCTCCGCTTCCTCCGCAAGCGGATGAACACCAAGCCCTCGCACGGCCCCATCCACTTCCGCGCCCCTTCGCGCATTTTCTGGCGCACCGTGCGCGGCATGATCCCGCACAAGACGCCCCGCGGCGAGGCTGCGCTCGCCAGGCTCAAGGCGTTCGAGGGCGTCCCGCCGCCTTACGATCGCACCAAGCGTATGGTCATCCCCGACGCGCTCAAGTACGCGCCTTATCTTTCTTGCTTGCGCTCTAATGGCGGATTTAATTAGTTATGTGGTGATGGTCTTTGTCTGGCTACTTGTTGGATAGGGTTCTGAGGCTGCAGCCGGGGCACAGGTACTGTCTGCTCGGCGAGCTTTCCAAGGAGGTCGGATGGAACTACCATGAAACTATCAAGGTATGTTTTGTTACAATCGATCACTCTGGGTGTCACCTCTGAACAAAATGATGATTATGTGAAGCATACATATGATTCTTTGGCCCACAATGTTAGATTGGTTGTCCTGTGGGTTTAGTTTGTAGATATCAACCATATTGTTATTGAGAATTTGAGATAATAGCTTCTCACTGTGTGGCTAAGTCAAAATTATTTGCTGTCAAGCTGAAACACAGGTTAGGTTATTGGTTGCCATGGAATAAGGCTTTCGATAGTGATAGGGTGAAATGCTGAATTATTTTACTGATTTTAACAAAAGGCACTGTCAAGTTTCCTTTTGTGCTTAGCCTAGTACCTTCCATCAGTACCCTTGTTAATTGCATTGAGAACTTTTTTTGTGCGATTTGAATTTGTTGATTTTTTACATTGCAAGTGTGCAAATTTAGCATGACTGGGATGATGCAGAAACTCAGGACTGATGTCCATTGATTTTTCACAAAGATGATGCTTACAACCAGCTACTTCTGACTAGTCATGCTATTTTTTTGACAACCAAAGCTATTTTAATTCGTCTGTTCCCTCATGTTTGATGATAGACATGTTTTTCTTTTAGCCTGATTCTGATTAATTTTGTCAATGATGATTTCTGATTGATCATGGCATTTGTTGCCACATTCCATTGTAAGATTCTCATGTAGTAACATTTGGCTGTGGTTATTATCATGTTCTTTTGTTGGTTTCTCTTGTGTTTTAATGATATGCCTATGATGTGAGATTAATATTTGCTACTCTTGATGGGTGCTCCCCAGTTGACGACCATAACCACCAAGATCTCTGAGGCGTATTTAACAACCAGCGATTCTTATTGTTATTTAAAATTTGTTGGCTAGTTTGTTTCAATAATTTGAACTCAGATATCAAATCATAAAACTGCGATTGGCACTTTGGCACCTGTTTCTCATTCTAACATTTGTCTGTGGCTTTTAGCCTGTTCTTTTATTTGTTGTGCTTTAGTTATAAGCCTGTGATGTGAGATTAATATTTGCTACTCTTGATGGGTGTTCCCCAGTTGATGACCATAATCACCAAGATCTCTGAGGCCTCTTTTAACTTCCAGCGATTCTTATTGTTATTTAAAATTTGTTTGCTAGTTTGTTTCAATTATTTGATTCTCATTTAACATTTGGCTGTGGTGTTTAGCTTGTTCTTTTGTTTGATTCTCCTATGCTTGAGTTATAAGCCTATGATGTGAGATTAATATTTGCTACTCTTGATGGGTGCTCCCAGTTGATGACCATAATCACCAAGATCTCTGAGGCCTCTTTTAACAACCAGGGATTGTTTTCTTATTATTGTTTAAATCTGTTATATTTGCTTCAATTATGTAAGTAAAGATAGCAAATCATAAAACTGGGATTGGGTCTCTTGATACCTGTTCCTCATGTAACATTTGACTTGGCTTTTACCCTGTTCTTTTGTTTGATTCTCCTGTGCTTTAGTTATAAGCCTATGATGTGAGATTTATATTTGCTACTCTTGATGGGTGCTCCCCAGTTGATGATCATAACCACCAAGATCTCTGATGCCTCCTTATGACAGCCATGGCTTGTTTTCTTATATTGTTCTAGCTAGTTCGTTTTAGAAAAAAAGTCAAAATCAGATTGCACATATAGTAATGAAGATAGAAAAATGGCCATTGACCACCAAGATCTTGTTGCGCGTTTCATAGTTGATAATGGCCATTGACCACCAAGATCTCCAGCGTGATGTTAGGTTCTTGATTGGGGACTGTTTTTAATCCTTGATTTGAGCGCATACCTTGAAAACATATGTATACCTGCAACTAGATGTTATTTGGAAAATGGCTCATCACCTTTTTTGTTTAAACTGGCAGGAACTGGAGGAGAAGAGGAAGGAGAAGGCTAAGGTGTCGTATGACAGGAGGAAGCAACTGGCCAAGCTGCGTGTCAAGGCTGAGAAGGCTGCCGAGGAGAAGCTGGGTTATCAGTTGGACATCCTGGCACCAATCAAATACTAGTGTGCCCCGCAGTCATGCATCGTCTGTTTTGCTGGATAATGGTGGTTATTGTTTACGTTATTAGTAGCCTGAGAGTGTCGTTGAGATTTGAAACCTTTGAATATCTATACTCTTCCAATCTTTGTAGCAAATGGATTGTTTGGTATTGTTGTTTTCATCCCATGAGATTTCCTAGATGTTGCTGTTTTCTCCCATCATGTTTTTGTTGTCGCCAGGAACTTGGGACGATCCAGCTCTCACACAAGTCAAGCGCGGCGTGATATAAATGGAAAAAGAGGCAAACTGAGATTATCGAACGGGAAGTAAACATGGCGGAGGCTTGCGCCAAACACCTCCCCAGCGCTGCTACCCTTCGAGGAGTGCCGGTGTTTGCCAACATTGCAGTTTAAGCAAATTCGAGGTTTTCTTCGCTGGTTACAGAGGATCGAACACCTCACCATCGGCTCTGTTTGGATCCACGGGTTAGAGTTAGTTTGGGTTAGTTTGGAGTCAACTAACCCAAAAAGATCCAAACAGGAGGGTTAGTTTAGGTTTGATGCATCTAACCCATTCCAAAAAACTAACCCATCCAAGAGGTGCTTATTTGGGTTAGTTCTTCTTGGGACCATTAATAAACACTTTTTTCTCTCGCTCTTCCCGTAGCAGATCCCTCCCCACTTCCTTGAAGCTTCTCGTCCTCTCCCTCCCTCTCGCACCGCCCGTGAAGGTGCCTCGCCGTATCCGCACTCCATCTAACCCTGCCATCCAAAGGTGCCTCGCCGTATCCGCACTCCATCTAACCCTGCCATCCAAACACCTCTTTACTTAGGGTTAGTTCAGGGTTAGAATCTAACTCTAACCTTTAACTGGACATCCAAATCGAGTATATTATGGAGATAATCGTGCACAGATCCCTGTCGCTGAACATTTGGGCCATCAGAATATCTTCTATTTCCACGTTGGAATTTTTAGTTTAAACCGATGGCGCGCTGCATTCCAGAAATTGGTAGGTTTTTTTGGGGTCTTTTCATATGTGACTCAGTTATGCCAAAAACGCATGTTTGGCAGCAGCTGCCGGATGGGGAAGACAAGTGGTGGAGCGGTGTTTCATTTACTGCATCGAAGACGACGGATCTCGACGGCCTGGCGCAGCAGGGTCTTGGCGGCGGAGGTGTGATGATGGACGCGCGCAGGGAGGTGGCGTTGTTTGGCACCGTGGTAGCGTCGACGACAGTCCTGGCAAAGTCGATGCGTCTGTACATGCTCTGAAGATGGATCGGCGGATTGAGGGTGTGCCAGACCGGTGTGACCTAGTCCCGACAGTGGCCTGGCTGGGCCATCCGGCTTTAGATGTTAGCCTTTGGGTGATGTTTGTTTGGTATTCGGCTCGGACATTCGGCACCCCTTCATCAAGGGGATAGGAGTAGCGACAGGTGTTGCCAAGTTGGTGGCTTCAGGTTTACTAATGTATTACTTTGTAAGGTCTTTTTGAATAATTAATAAAATGACTGCATGCATCATCCAGATGTAGAGGCCGGGGTATATCCTCTTTTTCTAAAAAAGAAAATGCATGTTGTGCACCCTATTTGGTAACCTACATATAAGTTGGCTACATCAGGTAATCAATTTTCCCTTGATGTTATGATGGCATACGTTGGGCATGGCGTAACTTGTGATCATCCCTTCTCACTAGTGGTGACCTTACCGCACACGATCAAAACATCATTTCGGTCCTAACTAGTACATAAATGGTAGTTCATCTTAACTACTAACAAACAACATAGGAATTAACAGTCGTGTGGCTCAACAGGGAAAAGTTCATCGATGCCGAACTAGGCAAAAGTCCATCCTCTTCTTAGACATCTACTACTAAAATTGCCTTTCAGCATCACAAAGAAGCACTTGCTGCAGCTCCAATGCTAGCACTACCGGACTTCAAGAAACATTTTGTTGTAGAAACAAATACTAGCAACAAAGAGATTGGAGTTGTGCTTATGCATGAGGGTCACCCTCTCTCACCTCGGCAAAGCTCTCGCTAAAGGAAATATGCCCTAGAGGCAATAATAAAGTTGTTATTTTATATTTTCTTATTTCATGATAAATGTTTATTATTCATGCAAGAATTGTATTAACCGGAAACTTGATACATGTGTGGATACATAGACAAAATACTGTGTCCCTAGTAAGCCTTTACTAGACTAGTTTGTTGATTAAAGATGGTTAAGTTTCCTAACCATAGACATGTGTTGTCATTCAGTGGCGAAGCCACCTCCCGGCTACCCGGGGTGGCTGCCCGGGCTCTGCCATGGACTCTAGCTTAAACAATAGCAGTAAATGTACAAATAGCCATCATTTTGTTGGGGCAACCAACTGACAGACTAGAACGTGGTGTACATTGCCCCGGCTCCCCGGCCGAGCTGGCTCCGCCACTGTTGTCATTTGATACACGGGTTCGCATCATTAGGAGAATGATGTGATGGACAAGACCCATTCGTTAGCTTAACATTATGATCGTTCAGTTTTATTGCTATTGCTTTCTTCATGTCAAATACATATCCCTTCGACTATGAGATTATGCAACTCCCGGATACCGGAGGAATGCCTTGTGTGCTATCAAATGTCACAACATAACTGGGTGATTATAAAGATGCTCTACAGGTATCTCTGAAGGTGTTTGTGGGGTTGGCATAAATCGAGATTAGGATTTGTCACTCCGAGTATCGGAGAGGTATCTCTGGGCCCTCTTGGTAATACACATCATAAGAAGCCTTGCAAGCAAAGTGACTAATGAGTTAGTTGTAGGATGATGCACTACGGAACGAGTAAAGAGACTTGCCGGTAACGATATTGAACTAGGTATGAAGATACCGACGATCGAATCTTGGGCAAGTAACATACCGATAACAAAGGGAATAACTATATTGACATTGCGGTTCGACCGATAAAGATCTTCGTAGAATATGTGGGGACCAATATGAGCATCCAGGTTCCGCTATTGCTTATTGACCGGAGAGGTGTCTCGGTCATGTCTACATAGTTCTCGAACCCATAGGGTCGGCATGCTTAACGTTCGGTTGTTCGGAGTCCCGGATGAGATCACAGACATGACGAGGAGTCTTGAAATGGTCGAGAGGTAAATATTGATATATATGACGATAGTATTCGGACACCAAAAGTGTTCCGGAGTGTACCGGGTACATATCGGGTCACCTGAAGGGGTTCCGGGCACCCCCGACAAATATATGGGCCTTATGGGCCAAGTGAGGGAACACACCAGCCCTGGTAAGCCCCTATAGAGGCCAACCCTATGAGATGGAGAAGGAAAGAGGGGAGGGCAAGGAAAGTGTGGATTAGGACTCCTACTTCCATCCCTCCCCCCCTCTTTCCTTCCCCCTCGGTTATATATGGCAGGGGGGTGCGGATTGGGAGGGACTCCAAGTAGGATTCCTCCTACTTGGGCGCTTCCTATGGCTGCTCCTCCCTCCCTCCCACCTATATATATGTGGAGGGGGCGCCTAGCACACACCAGACAATTGCCTAGCCGTGTGCGACGCCCCATCCACAGTTTACGCCTCCGGTCATATCCTCGTAGTGCTTAGGCGAAGCCCTGTGCGGATCACTTCACCATCACCATCACCACACCGTTATGCTGATGGAAGTCATCTACTTCCTCGACACCTTGCGGGATCTAGAGGGCGAGGAACGTCATCACACTAAACGTGTGCAGAACTCGGAGGTGCCGTACGTTCGGTACTTGATCGGTCGGAGCTAGAAGAAGTTCGACTACATCAATTGCGTTGTCAAACGCTTCCCCTCTCGGTATACGAGGGTACGTAGACACACTCTCCCCCTCTTGTTGCTATGCATCTCAAAGATAGATCTTGCGTGAGCGTAGGCAATTTTTTGAAATTACATGCTATGTTCCCCAACAGTGGCATCCGAGCCAGGTCTATGCGTACATGACATGCACGAGTAGAACACAAAGTGTTGTGGGCGGTGATCGTCATACTACTTACCACCAATGTCTTATTTTTATTCGGCGGTATTGTTGGATGAAGCGGCTCGGACTGTTGAAAATATGCCCTAGAGGCAATAATAAAATGGTTATTATTATATTTCCTTGTTCATGATAATTGTCTATTGTTCATGCTATAATTGTATTGACCCGAAACCATAATACATGTGTGAATACATAGACCACAACATGTCCCTAGTGAGCCTCTAGTTGACTAGCTCGTTGATCAACAGATGGTTATGGTTTCCTGACCATGGACATTAGATGTCATTGATAACGGGATCACATCATTAGGAGAATGATGTTGATGAGGACATCAATACCATTGTTACACCCACAGCCCCTACTGCTACATATACGGGACCAATTACTAGAGCTCGCGCACGCCAATTAAATTATCAGGTACTTTCGTTTCTTGGTAATGATTCTAATGTTCATGAGAATATGATGCTGCCTAAATTGGATACATTTGTTTTGCTTACAAATGAAGGGCCTAGCTTGGAGAAGGATGAACATTGGAGCAATAACAAGCATGGAGATGATGCCATGCGCAAGGGGAACAAGAACGGAGTTACAAGTGATGATTTCAGGACTTTGAAGCCACCATAATGGGTGCATGAAGCCTTGGACGAAATATACAAGATGCCACTTCATAAATTTCATCCCGAGGCTATTATAGGTGCTGTGTCACCTTTTTATTGGGCCAGGCCCATGTAATTTCGAAATACATAAGTATAAGCTATTTTTAGAGTCCGTATGTGTGGGGAAACAAGAGATAGGGTTGATTTCGGACCCCTCCACCAAGGGCCACGAAATTCCCCCTCTCTTCCTCCATATATACAGCCCTTAGGGCACCGTTTAGACTTTGGGTTTTGTTTAGATTAAAAGTTCGCCATAGCTGCAACTTCGCGTACTTCGTTTGTGTTCAACGACCAGACAAAGGCGTCACAGAACCCCACCTTGATCAATAAAGCTTTCATCTTATATTCGCAATATCCAGATTGCAATCTTAGTTTCTTGCTTGCTCTTCGTTTGCTCGCAGGAAACAGACCCTCGTGGTCAGGTTGATCGTGCTCCGGCGTGGTCAATAACCTCTCGGAGTTGGTTTAGCGATTGCTAAGGCGCGACGTCCTCGCACGTTCGTAGTCGGATCGTCAAAGTCGACTTCCACCAAAGCGATATCCATCATCTCATCGAAAGACGGGACACCTTAGCCCCTATCAAGTGGTATCAGATTTCCAGGTTGCTCGGTGAGATTTTACAGTTTTTCGTAGTTTAGATCGAGTCCGTTCTTCATACCTATAGTCCACGAAAAAGCCAAAAAAAATAGGGTTAGTTCATCCCATCCGAACCAATCTGAGCCTTTGCATAATCTTTTCTGTATTTGCTTTGTTGAATTTGCGGTTGCATCGTCGTGTCAAGTTGCTGGTCTTAGCGTCTAGTCTTTTAGAGTTTCGAGTTCTGTTCACAGGTTGTCACGTCGCCGCTGCCATATATCACCACCGCATCATCATCGTCGCTGTTGCCATATACCACCACCACATATTCACCGCCAATCCGAATCCATATACGCCACCACATATCCGCCGCCATCACGTCAATCCGAGTTCACCTGCAACATATATCCGCCACCTGTCCGTGTTCCACCAGATTCATCTCCGCCACCAGTCCGAGTTCCACCAGATTCATCTCCGCCACCAGTCCTAGTCCGAGTCCAGTAATTGTTGCATTGTTCTCGATTTCCAGATCACGCGATACTCCAAGTCGTGACAGAGAAGGACTCCCCAACTTCCGAGCCACCCGCAGAAGAAAAATAGTTCCAGTTTAAAAAAAAAACTAAGTCTGGAAAATTCTGGCTAGGCAGTTTTTAGACCATTTGTAGACTTTTTTGAAAAAAATTTGTTGCGGAGCAAAAACAAAAGAGAAAAAAAAATTCAGAGTGTGCTCCTCCCTTGTTTACGTGCCGCGCCATGATTTTGTTGGTGTTCTAGGCTCGCGTCTCTAGCACAGTCTAGCCTAGGACCAGCACAGTACCGTCGTTGAGCGTTTATTCAACTTTGCATCTCTGAATTGATTATTGCTGATCTTTTTTTTGCTACCATATTATAAGCCTCCCCAGCTCCACATACATCTACGTCGTGCGTTTGACTCTCCCTGGTAATCGCTATATCCAAGCTTTGAGAGTTTTGACTACAACGGTTGCCGATCACCACCTTCTGCTGGGTAAGAACTGGTAAGAATTTGAGATTTGCTTGACGGGTTTGTGATACACCACCACCACTTCTTAGTAGTCTGTAGGATCATATTCTTGTGTGTTTCTATTTGCTGCTAAACATGGTAGGATCACAAGCTGATGAGACTGATTGGGACAACCTGACGAACAAACAGCTACATGATAAATTTCAGCAAATGATGAGTGGACAGGTGCAAGATGTGCTAAACAGGTTTGACGAGGCCATGGAAAAGATAGATGGCATTGAGAAGACGTTCGAAACAAAGCTTGATAGCAAGTTTAATGAATTGCTCATGCGTTTTCCACAACCACCGCCGGCTGCACCTATCGCACCTCTGCAAAAACAACAACAACAACAACACATCCTTTTGAATCAGTATGGACGAGCGAAGTGTGTTCCTATTGAGGATGGCCAAACTTCTGGTGCTGCTGTTCATGTTGTTGATGCTTCTTTGGCCCCTGCTACTGCTGCTGTTGGTACCCAGGAGGATGATGAGTATGCAGGCGATTATGAGGATGAGGTTGATCAAAATCAGCACTACGTGCAGCCACCAGCACCACCACCACCAGGTCGACCTCAGGTATATATTCGTAATGGTAGGCCTGCACCACCACCTCAGGTACGAGATGATGTCCATATTCCTAAACTGAAATTGAATATTCCACCATTTGAGGGTAGATATGTTCCTGATATATATCTTACTTGGGAGTTAGAAACTGAACAACGTTTTACATGTTTACAATATCCCGAGGAGAGACGGGTTGCTGCTGCTGTTTGTGCTTTCACTAGTTTTGCATGTGTATGGTGGTCTGAACATTGTAGATTATATCCTATTCCCGCTACTTGGGCTGCTTTGAAAACTGCTATGCATACTCGTTGGGTTCCACCATATTATCAACGTGAATTGCTTCAAAAATTACAGCGCTTAAGACAAGGAAAAAATTCTGTAGAAGAATATTATCAGGAATTACAAACTGGCATGATTAGATGTGGTATTGTTGAGGAGAATGAAGCTATGCTTGCACGTTTTCTGGGTGGATTAAATAGAGAGATTCAGACCATTCTAGACTATAAGGAGTATACTAATATCACTCGTTTATTCCATCTTGCTTGTAAAGCTGAACGTGAAGTGCAGGATCGACAAGCATTGGCGCGAACTAACTTTTCTGCAGGCCGACCTTCATCATGGACACCGCGTGCATCTTCTACTTCAACTGCACCAGCACCTCAATTAGGTGCCTCCTCCAGTCGTGATACAAGAAAACAGGCACAACCACCATTATCTGCCAAGAGCGCACCTGCTGGGCCTGCACGGAGTTCTTCTTCTTCCATGGCATCAACAGGGCACACAAGTGATATTATTTGTCGTCGTTGTAAGGGAGGAGGTCATTATGCGAGAGAATGCAAATCTCCGCGTGTGATGATTGCTACCGCGGATGGTGGATATGAGTCCGCTAGTGACTATGATGAGGAGACTTTGGCTCTTATTACACGTGAAGAACATGGTGGAGATGATTCTGATCATGAGACGCAATACATGGCTCCTGAAGACGCTGACAGGTATGAATGTTTAGTTGCTCAACGTGTTTTGAGTGTGCAGGTCACACAAGCTGAGCAAAATCAGAGGCACAATTTGTTCCATACCAAGGGAGTTGTGAAGGAACGTTCTGTGCGCGTCATCATAGACGGAGGTAGCTGCAACAACTTGGCTAGCATGGAGATGGTGGAGAAGCTTTCTCTCACCACAAGACCACATCCACATCCTTACTACATCCAATGGTTCAACAACAGCGGCAAGGTTAAGGTAACACGTACTGTTTGTGTGCATTTTAGTATCTCTACATATGCTGATTATGTTGATTGTGATGTGGTACCTATGCAAGCATGTTCCTTATTACTTGGTAGACCATGGCAATTTGATAAAAATTCTGTACACCATGGTAGAAACAATCAGTATACTCTTGTTCATAAGGATAAAAATATTACTTTGCTTCCTATGACTCCTGATTCTATTTTGAAAGATGATATTAATAGAGCTAATAAAGCAAAACAAGAGAAGAATAAGAGTGAAAATCAGATTGTGGCAAAAGAATTTGAGCAACAAATGAAGCCTAATAATAAACCATCTAGTGTTGCTTCTGAAATTAAATTGAAAAGTGCATGTTTATTTGCCACCAAATCTGATATTGATGAGCTAGATTTCAGCAAATCTGTTTGCTATGCTTTTGTGTGCAAAGAGGCATTATTTTCATTCGAGGACGTGCCTTCCTCTTTGCCTCCTGCTATCACTAACATTTTGCAGGAGTTCGCTGACGTCTTTCCACAAGACGTGCCACCGAGATTACCACCTATTCGAGGGATTGAGCATCAGATCGACTTAATTCCCAGTGCTTCACTGCCAAACCGTGCGCCATACCGTACCAATCGAGAGGAGACGAAGGAGATTATGCGTCAAGTACAAGAGCTTCTCGACAAAGGTTATATACGCAAATCCCTTAGTCCTTGTGCTGTTCCTATTATTCTAGTGCCGAAAAAGGATGGTACATCGCGTATGTGTGTTGATTGTAGAGGCATTAATAATATTACTATTCGTTATCGTCATCCTATTCCTAGGCTAGATGATATGCTTGATGAATTGAGTGGCTCTACAATATTCTCCAAAGTTGATTTGCGTAGTGGATACCATCAAATTCGTATGAAATTGGGGGATGAATGAAAAACAACATTTAAAACTAAGTTTGGATTATATGAGTGGTTAGTCATGCCTTTTGGGTTAACTAATGCGTCTAGTAGTTTCATGAGACTAATGAACGAAGTCTTACGTGTTTTCATTGGACGATTTGTGGTAGTCTATTTTGATGATATACTGATTTATAGCAAATCTTTGGAAGAACATTTGGAACATTTACGTGCTGTTTTTATTGCTCTACGTGATGCACGTTTGTTTGGTAACCTTGGGAAGTGCACCTTTTGCACCGACTGGGTATCTTTTCTTGGCTATGTTGTTACTCCACAGGGAATTGAAGTTGATAAAGCCAAGATTGAAGCTATTGAGAGTTGGCCGCAGCCCAAAACGGTCACACAAGTGAGGAGTTTTCTTGGCCTCGCTGGATTCTATAGGCGTTTTGTGAGAGATTTCAGCACCATTGCTGCACCTCTCAATGAGCTTACAAAGAAAGATGTGCCTTTTCTTTGGGGTACCGCACAGGAAGAAGCCTTCTCGGTATTGAAAGATAAGTTGACACATGCTCCTTTACTCCAACTTCCTGATTTTAATAAGACTTTTGAGCTTGAATGTGATGCTAGTGGAATTGGATTAGGAGGTGTGTTATTACAAGATGGCAAACCTGTTGCATATTTTTCTGAAAAATTGAGTGGGCCTAGTCTGAATTATTCTACTTATGATAAAGAATTATATGCTCTTGTTCGGACTTTAGAAACATGGCAACATTATTTATGGCCCAAAGAATTTGTTATACATTCTGATCATGAATCTTTGAAACATATTAAAAGTCAAGCTAAACTGAATCGTAGACATGCTAAATGGGTTGAATTCATTGAGACTTTCCCTTATGTCATTAAACACAAGAAGGGAAAAGAAAATGTTATTGCTGATGCATTGTCTCGTCGCTATACTATGCTTTCACAACTTGACTTCAAAATATTTGGTTTGGAGACCATCAAAGATCAATATGTGCATGATGCTGATTTTAAAGATGTAATGCAGAATTGTAAAGAAGGAAGAATGTGGAACAAGTTTGTCGTTAACGATGGATTTGTGTTTCGTGCTAACAAGCTATGCATTCCAGCTAGCTCCGTTCGTCTTTTGTTGTTGCAGGAGGCGCATGGAGGAGGATTAATGGGACACTTTGGCGTGAAGAAGATGGAGGACGTACTTGCTACACATTTCTTTTGGCCAAAGATGAGACGAGATGTTGAGCGTTTTATTGCTCGATGCACTACATGTCAAAAAGCTAAGTCACGACTCAATCCTCATGGTTTATATATGCCTTTGCCTGTACCTAGTGTTCCTTGGGAGGATATATCTATGGACTTTGTTTTAGGTTTACCTCGAACAAAGAAGGGGAGGGATAGCATATTTGTTGTCGTGGATAGATTCTCGAAAATGGCACACTTTATACCATGTCATAAAAGCGATGATGCTGTTAATGTTGCTGATTTGTTCTTTCGTGAAATTATTCGCTTGCATGGTGTGCCAAATACTATTGTTTCAGATCGTGATACTAAATTTCTTAGCCACTTTTGGAGATGTTTATGGGCTAAGTTGGGGACTAAACTGCTTTTTAGTACTACTTGTCACCCCCAAACTGATGGACAAACTGAAGTAGTCAATAGAACATTGTCTACTATGCTTAGGGCTGTTTTGAAGAATAATAAGAAAATGTGGGAGGAATGCTTGCCTCATATTGAATTTGCTTATAATCGTTCATTGCATTCTACTACTATGATGTTCCCTTTTGAAGTTGTGTATGGTTTCCTACCTCGTGCACCTATTGATTTGTTGCCTCTTCCATCTTCGGAGAAGGTTAATTTTGATTCTAAACAACGTGCTGAATTGATTTTAAAAATGCATGAGTTAACTAAGGAAAACATTGAGCGTATGAATGCTAAATATAAACTTGCTGGAGATAAGGGTAGAAAACATGTTGTGTTTGCACCTGGAGATCTTGTTTGATTACATTTGCGTAAGGATAGATTTCCTGATTTGCGCAAATCAAAGCTAATGCCACGTGCTGATGGTCCCTTTAAGGTGTTAGAGAAAATAAATGATAATGCATATAAACTTGAGATGCCTGCAGATTTTGGGGTTAGTCCCACTTTTAACATTGCAGATTTGAAGCCTTATTTGGGTGAGGAAGATGAGCTTCCATCGAGGACGACTTTATTTCAAGAAGGGGAGGATGATGAGGACATCAATACCATTGTTACACCCACAGCCCCTACTGCTACATATACGGGACCAATTACTAGAGCTCGCGCACGCCAATTAAATTATCAGGTACTTTCGTTTCTTGGTAATGATTCTAATGTTCATGAGAATATGATGCTGCCTAAATTGGATACATTTGTTTTGCTTACAAATGAAGGGCCTAGCTTGGAGAAGGATGAACATTGGAGCAAGAACAAGCATGGAGATGATGCCATGCGCAAGGGGAACAAGAACGGAGTTACAAGTGATGATTTCAGGACTTTGAAGCCACCATAATGGGTGCATGAAGCCTTGGACGAAATATACAAGATGCCACTTCATAAATTTCGTCCCGAGGCTATTATAGGTGCTGTGTCACCTTTTTATTGGGCCAGGCCCATGTAATTTCGAAATACATAAGTATAGGCTATTTTTAGGGTCCGTATGTGTGGGGAAACAAGAGATAGGGTTGATTTCGGACCCCCCCACCAAGGGCCACGAAATTCCCCCTCTCTTCCTCCATATATACAGCAGGCATCGTTTAGACTTTGGGTTTTGTTTAGATTAAAAGTTTGCCATAGCTGCAACTTCGCGTACTTCGTTTGTGTTCAACGACCAGACAAAGGCGTCACAGAACCCCACCTTGATCAATAAAGCTTTCATCTTATATTTGCAATATCCAGATTGCAATCTTAGTTTCTTGCTTGCTCTTCGTTTGCTCGCAGGAAACAGACCCTCGTGGTCAGGTTGATGGTGCTCCGGCGTGGTCAATAACCTCTCGGAGTTGGTTTAGCGATTGCTAAGGCGCGACGTCCTCGCACGTTCGTAGTCGGATCGTCAAAGTTGACTTCCACCAAAGCGATATCCATCATCTCATCGAAAGACGGGACACCTTAGCCCCTATCAGATGTGATGGACAAGACCCAATCCTAAGCATAGCACAAGATCGTGTAGTTCGTTTGCTAAGAGCTTTTCTAATGTCAAGTATCATCTCCTTAGACCATGAGATTGTGCAACTCTCGGATACCGTAGGAATGCTTTGGGTGTACCAAACATCACAATATAACTGGGTGGCTATAAAGGTACACTACAGGTATCTCCGAAAGTGTCTGTTGGGTTGGCACGAATCAAGACTAGGATTTGTCACTCCGTATGACAGAGAGGTATCTCTGGGCCCACTCGGTAATGCATCATCATAACGAGCTCAATGTGACTAAGTAGTTAGTCACAAGATCATGCATTATGGAACGAGTACAGAGACTTGTCGGTAACAAGATTGAACGTGGTATTGGGATACCGACGATAGAATCTCGGGCAACTAACATACCGATTGACAAAGGGAATTGTATACGGGATTGATTGAGTCCCCGACATCGTGGTTCATCCGACGAGATCATCGTGGAACATGTGGGTACCAACATGGGTATCTAGATCCCGCTGTTGGTTATTGGCCGGAGAGATGTCTCGGTCATGTCTGCATGATTCCCGAACCCGTAGGGTCTACACACTTAAGGTTCGGTGACGCTAGAGTTGTTATGGGAATTAGTATGTGGTTACCGAATGTTGTTCAGAGTCCCGAATGAGATCCCAGACGTCACTAGGAGTTCCGGAATGGTCCGGAGATAAAGATTTATATATGGGAAGTCCTTATTCGGTCGCCGAAAGTGTTCGAGGGTGAGGGAGTCCTGGACTAGGGGGTGTCCGGACAGCCGGACTATCATCGTCAGCCGGACTCCAAGACTATGAAGATACAAGATTGAAGACTTCGTCCCGTGTCCGGATGGGACTTTCCTTGGCATGGAAGGCAAGCTTGGCGATACGGATATGTAGATCTCCTACCATTGTAACCGACTCTGTGTAACCCTAGCCCTCTCCGGTGTCTATATAAACCGGAGGGTTTTAGTCCGTAGGACACACAACCATTACAACAATCATACCATAGGCTAGCTTCTAGGGTTTAGCCTCCTTGATCTCGTGGTAGATCCACTCTTGTACTACCCATATCATCAATATCAATCAAGCAGGAGTAGGGTTTTACCTCCATCGAGAGGGCCCGAACCTGGGTAAAAACATCATGTCCCTTGTCTCCTGTTACCATCCGCCTAGACGCACAGTTCGGGACCCCCTACCCGAGATCCGCCGGTTTTGACACCGACATTGGTGCTTTCATTGAGAGTTCCTCTGTGCTGTCACCGATAGGAAGAATGCCTCTTCCCGTCTTCAAAGACGGTATCTTCGCCAAAGGAGCCTTGGCCGCCGGCCAAACTATCCGGCTGGGTGGTTTTCTCATGACCGCCTGTTCGGCCACCGCTTCGACGATGACCTCTCGGGTCATCGAAAGCGATCTTCACGTCAACTCAGAATTCGCCGAGCAGCTGGATCCAACAGAGCTCTCGTCCGTAAACGAACTCTTGGATCGCATCGCCACCCTGGGAGTTGCTACAGACTACAATCAGATTGGGCTTAAAACCGATCTGAGAGAGATTAACTCTCCCCAGGTTACCCACCACATTGCGGTGGTAGAGGAACAACGCGGCAACTCTTCTCCTATATTGAAAACTAGTCATGTCCGGGCTTCCGAACCCTCCATGCCGGATTCCCGCGGGGGGACGGGCTTCGATCAAGCACTGAACCTAAAGTCAGGCATTGGACCGGACTCGTTGGACAACGTCCAACGATCCAAGCTTCCAAATTCGGAAACTTCTTGGCCCTTGAGCCTCGAGATGGGTAGGATTCCGGACTTAATTCCACCCACCCACCCAGACATATGCGATCTATCTCAAATCCGGCAAGAGCCCGCTGAAACAGTACATCATTACTGGGCCAGATTCCTCCTGGTTATGGACAGGATAAAGGACTGCCGAGAGGAAAACACAATTTCAATTTTCTGCAATAATTGCACGGACGAGGGAATCTTGAACGCTGTCAGTCGCCGTGAAATTACACGCTTCGCCGACCTGGCGTCCATAGTACGAAAGTACTGTGCGATGGAGAGTTTCCGGAAAACCGAAACTAAGTTTTGGGACAATCCGGCCCCGAATACAACCCTAGTCCGTAACAAAAGGGTGCAGCACACTCAGGCACCAGGTACAAAAACCAAAAAGCAAAAACCCCATAAAGGGCAAGGAACCGTACTGGAGGGATGGCTCAGCGGACCCTGTAAAATTCACAGTACAGAAGGCGCCACCCCAACACATAGCCGTCGAGCGTGTTGGATATTGCGGCAGGTGGCCAAAAGTGGCGAGGAGCTTCTAGCCCCGGAAAACCACTCCAACAGTACCAGTACAGTGTCAACAGTCTTCGAGACTTTCACATCAAATAATGTGCAAAAACGAACAATCCGCAGCCTCGCTGAAGTCTACCAAGTAGCAACAACAAATCCATGGAGCGACACGGCCATCACCTTCAACGCCAACGACGAACCTAAATTCCGAACAGCCCGAGCACCAGCTGCATTGGTCCTCAGTCCAATAGTGGACGGCTTTCGTCTTACCAAGGTACTCATGGATGGCGGCAACGGACTAAATCTCATCTACGAGGAAACTCTTCAAAAAATGGAAATAGAATGGAGCCGCATTGAGCGAAGCAGCACAACCTTTAGAGGAATAATCCCTATCCGGGAAGCGCGTTGCACAGGAAAAATCACACTTGATGTGGTGTTCGGCTCGCCGGACAATTACAGGTCCGAAGAGGTCACGTTCCAAGTGGCCCCATTCAGCAGCGGATATCACGCTATATTAGGACGAGAGGCATTCACAATTTTTCAAGCCATACCCCATTACGGGTACATGAAGCTTAAGATGCCTGGGGCCCTGCAGAATAATCACTCTCGCTAGTGATCCGGAGATAGCACTCCGCGCCGAAAACAAGACAGCCGCATTAGCCCTGGAGGCACTATCCGAAGCCCTAGCGGCAGAAGAACTCACTGCACTGCGCTCTACGGTGAATAGGGACGATGTGATACTCGATAAGAGATCCAAGTCCACCTCCTTTAAACCAGCGGAGGAAATAGTCAAATTCCAGGTCCATCCAACGGACCCAGAAAAGATGGCCTCCATCGGGGCACAGTTGAACCCTGATGTAGATGCCGCACTGCGAGAATTCCTTCGGGAAAATTGGGACATCTTTGCCTGGCACCCTTCAGATATGCCAGGAATGCCATGCAGATTGGCAGAACACAGCCTAAACATCCTAAAAGGATTCAAGCCAGTCAAACAGGCTCTTCGGCGATTTTCCGAACCCAAAAGATAGGCAATGGGAGAAGAGCAAGCCAAACTACTGGAAGCCGGATTCATCAGAGACATCAAACATCCAGACTGGCTAGCAAACCTGGTAATGGTACCAAAGAAGGACAAATCCTGGCACCTATGCGTCGATTTTAAAGACCTCAACAAGGCCTGCCCAAAGGATCCCTTCCCCCTTCCCCGCATCGACCAAATAATCGATGCTACTGCAGGGCACGATTCGTTGTGTTTCCTTGACGCATACTCCGGCTACCATCAAATCAAGATGGCAGAAGCGGACCAAGCTGCAACGGCATTCATTACTCCATATGGACCATTCTGCTTCAACACGATGCCCTTCGGACTCAAAAATGCCGGCGCAACATATCAGCGCATGATTCAGACATGTCTGGCTACCCAGATCGGCAAAACAGTAGAAGCATACGTAGACGACGTAGTCGTCAAAACCAAACATGTCGAGACTCTAGTAGACGATTTGAGGCTCACATTCGACAACCTCCGAGCATATGACATCAAGATGAATCCAGAAAAATGCGTTTTTGGTGTACCAGCCGGAAAGCTCCTGGGCTTCATTGTATCCGGTAGAGAAATTGAAGCAAACCCAGCCAAGATCCGAGCTCTGTCACAGCTAGATATTCCAAAAGACCTCAAACAAATACAAAAATTGACCGGATGCATGGCGGCTCTAAGCCGCTTTATCTCCCGTTTGGGAGAAAAAGCATTGCCCCTCTATCGCCTCCTCAGGCGCACCGAACACTTCGAGTGGACGGATGCGGCCACTACCGGACTCGAAGAAATAAAAGCCATATTGGCAACAAATCCGGTCCTGGCTGCGCCTAACCTGGGCGAACCAATGTTGTTATACATCGTGGCAACACATCAAGTTGTGAGCGCGGTACTCGTCATCGAACGAGAAACAGAAAGGCATAAATTCCCTCTTCAAAAACCAGTGTACTACGTATCCACTATCTTAACTCCCTGCAAGTCCCGTTACCCGCACTATCAAAAGATAGCATACGCAGTGTTCATGGCATCCCGGAAGCTCCGACACTACTTTCAAGAGTGTTCGATAACAGTGGCCTCCGAAGTACCCCTCAACGACATTATAAACAACCGCGACGCGACGGGCAGGATTGCAAAATGGGCCATCGAGCTCCTACCATTTGATATAACTTACAAACCTAGGCGAGCTATAAAGTCGCAAGTCCTGTCTGACTTTGTCGCTGAATGGACTGAAGCCGAACTCCCTAAAGAATACGGCGCATACTCCAATTGGATTATGCACTTCGACGGCTCCAAAATGTTGGCCGGCTTGGGGGCTGGCGTCGTATTGACGTCCCCAACCGGGAACACAGTCCAATACATACTTCAGATAATGTACATGGACTCCAACAATGCAGCCGAATACGAGGCCCTCCTACATGGCCTCCGGATGGCAATCTCCATGGGCATTCAACGCCTAGAGGTGCGCGGGGATTCAAACCTTGCAATATCCCAAGTAAACGGAGACTTTGATGCCAAGGATCCGAAAATGGCAGCCTATCGCAACGCTGTCCTAAAAATGTCAGCTCGGTTCAAAGGACTTGAATTCCACCACGTAGCCCGGGATAATAACCAAGCAACCGACGTATTGGCACGCATCGGAGCGAAACGCGACGCTGTCCCTCCTAACATCTTCCTGGAACGACTCTTTAAGCCATTCGTACTATGGGAAGAGGAATCCGGAAATAACAATCCGGAAGCAGCCGCACCACCCAACACAGAACAATCTGACATAATCGGCGACTCAGCCGATGAAATAACGCCTTTAGCCCATGAAATAATGGCAGTAATTGCCCCGTGGACAGAACCATTCCTAGCCTACCTGATTAGGCAGGAGCTTCCCGAAGACCAAAACGAGGCTCGCTGCATAGTTCGGCGGTCTAAAGCCTACAAGGTCCATGAGGGGGAACTTTACAAGAAAAGCACAACTGGAGTCCTTCAAAGGTGTATCTCCGAAGAGGAAGGGCGAAACCTTCTGGCTAAAATTCATGCCGGACTAGGCGGACACCACGCCGCAGCCCGGGCCCTGGTAGGCAAGGCATTCCGTACAGGATTTTATTGGCCGACGGCCCGGGCAGATGCTCAGGACTTAGTCCAAAGATGCATCGGTTGTCAGCTCTTTGCTAATCAGAGCCATTTGCCACCCACCGCCCTCAAAACTATACCCATTACCTGGCCGTTCGCGGTCTGGGGGCATGACATGGTTGGACCCCTTAAAGGGGGAACCCACAAGCAAAGGTACCTATTGGTCATGGTGGACAAATTCACCAAATGTATAGAGGCCAAGCCAGTTAAAACGGCAGAGTCCGGACCAGTGATAGACTTCATATCCGGAGTAGTATACCGTTATGGTGTCCCCCATAGCATCATTACCGATAACGGCACGAACTTCACGGCCGACGAGGTTAAATTATGGTGCAAAAATATGGGCATTAAGCTCGATTACGCTTCAGTCTATCATCCTCAAACCAACGGTCAAGTGGAACGAGCAAATGGTCTAATAATGAGCGGCATCAAACCCAGACTAGTGCGGTCCCTCACGGAATCTGACACGCACTGGGTAGAGGAGCTCGACTCCGTACTCTGGGGGCTGCGGACAATGCCCAACCGTACTACCGGATTCACACCATTTTTTATGGTATACGGCGCAGAGGCAGTTTTGCCCTGCGACATCATTCATGACTCACCTCGCGTGCGCATGTACGAAGAAAGAGAAGCCGAGCTGGATCAGCAGGACAGCTTGGACGCATTGGAGGAAGAACGTGACGTCGCCAAGGCTCGTTCCGCATTCTATCAGCAGCAGGTTCGAAGATATCAAAGTAGAGAAGTACGGGCTAAGACTTACAATGTTGGCGAACTAGTTCTACGCCTGTCGGACAAGAAAAAGGACAAGCTCAAGCCCAAATGGGAGGGCCCCTTCATCATCGGTCAAGTCCTGACCGGCGGAGCGTACCGACTGCGAAATGCGTCGGACAACCGACTCGAGCCGAACCCATGGAACGCAGCCCGCCTCCGAAGATTCTACGCCTAGCGCCGGACTAAGAGTTCGTCTCCTTCCCCCGTCCAAATTTTTACACTTCAGCTGTCTTTCGTTTCTCTTTTTTCTCTCACCCTTTTCATAAAAGCCCTTAAAGGCCTACTTGCGCATTGTTCGCACACACTTGATGTGCTATCCGCACTCATTATACCTGGGGGCTTCTTTACCAGAAGCTTACTTATAAGGGCTTCATGCCCAACACATGTGTCAAACTTCCACATGTACCTTTTATTCACTATTATATGCATCGATATGACTTAAGTTTTGGCCAAGCTGGGTTGCCTGGCTCCTGTGCTTACCCCTACGTTCCCGATTGTTCGGCTAGGAGGTAAAGGGAGCACCTCTGTGATTGTTACTGCCGGGTCAGCCGGATGTGTACCTCAGACTGGGTGAAGCCGAAAGCTAGTTAATGGAATATTCGGTCGGTGACTTGAAAGATGATTTTTTACCTATTTATTTATCTGCCCCCAGATGTTTTCCTGCTCTTTTCATAGTCCGGACATGCACTTTAGGGCATGCCTCCCAGGGAAAGGAACCCTTAACGGAACTATTCTCCCTGGAAGATGTTTCTTACGAACCATGTAATATAACATAACTAGTTGGGCACTTGTCTGATAAAGCACTAATGACCCCTACGCCTGGTCTTCATGCATGCCCTGGTTGTTTCTTAACCGAGAAGGTATTCGGACACACTCCGGACTCTAGGGTCCCGAGGTTGAAGCGAAAAGGTCGGAAAGACAAACGATCTACAATCCGGCTACAAGGCATTTTACATGTCATTTTAAAATACATTGTCAAATCGACTGACTGTATTCCTCCTCAATCCCGTCTAACAGGCTGTCTAATTTACAGTCCCGTTGGGAATATTTAGCGGCCAACTCTACTTGGCCGTACACTAAACTCACAGGGATCTCCTTCCCATCGGGCCCCACAGGTCCGACCTCGGCCATGTGGTTGGGATCCGCCTTCTTGTACCGCGTCTTCACCATGGCCCAGGCCTCCCTAGCACCTTGGCGGCAGGCCAATATCTTCCATAAACGGAAGTGCTGCCGCGCTCCCTGAAGCTTCTCCGCAAGCTCTCCAAGGCCCTTGGGTAGGGAGAGGGACGACCATAAAGCCTGGACGATGCCGCTCATCGCCTCCGAACTCGTTCGAGCAGTTGCACCAGCTCGGGAAGTTGATCACCCGTTGATACGGTCATCTCCTCCGCAGGGCGACCTGTGAGCACACCTACAGACATATTTCTGTCAATTGACTTCCTCGCCGAACTCTTCTTTTCAAAGGAGTTTGCTCAAGCACTTACTATAGATGCCGCGACGAAGCCGCTGGTTCTCCTTCACGGAGCCAGATAGCTCGGCCCGAACACCTTTCAGCTCCTCTCCAAGCTGGGTGTGGGCATCCTGGAGTTTGTTCCTTTCCTGCTGCACCTTCGTCAGCACCCTCTCGCCGGCCTTCAGCTGGCGTAGTAGTTGTTGCTTGTCCGGATCCAGTCCGGCAACATCTGCAATATCGTTGTCAAACTTACACGCACGCCGCACACCGCTTATCTTTTTGAAATAATGTGTTACCAGGAGGGGTCTCTGTGTTTCCTCCTGCGGCAGTGAGTGCGGCCTCAAGTTGAGCCTTGCACTCTTGTAGCTCCTGGGACAATTGGGTATTCTTCTCTGTAAGATCCTGCATATCAAATGATCCTTAAATCAGTTACTCTAACTACTTTAAGTCTCGGGGGCTACTGGCATATACAACTATTAAAATCTCTTACCCGTATGTCTTTTACATACTGCTCCGTGGCTCTGGTCAAACCATCTTGAGCAGCACGGAGGTGCGCGTCCCCCGCGTTAAAGGCATTCAACGCCTCAGGGGAGAAGCACGCGTCACGAAAAACTGTCCGGCGATGCCTATGGTTCATGGCGCTCTCCACCTCAGACTTGGTGGCGGACAGTCTGTCGGCGTCCTCCGTTGGAGGAGTATCCGGCTCGCGCCTTGCGCTCACCTCCCCCTCCAGACCAGGTGTTGGAGCCTGGCTGGCAGAGGCTTGGTTGGCAACCTCTCCGCCCGCAGTCCGGCGAGCACTCTTTCTCCTGCAAAAGTTATGAGCATTCAAACACCTCCTAGGAACTTTGTCCTAAACAATGGTCGCGAGCTATACCGTTGCGGTGACGTTTCGATTTGCACCGCACCCCTCTTCCGCCTGCGGGGCCGGACTGACCCCTGTGGGTCAGCCGCCGCGGGTTCGGCTTCTTGCCTTGAAGGTACCTCCTGCGAGACACCATTGTATACGGTGGTCAGAAATGCGCAAGGACGAAATAATGGTGTCAGGACTTTGGTCACAATCACCTGGGGAGCCGGAGATAGGCCGGGGTAGTCAGACGTAATGGCGACTAGAGCATTATCCATGCTGAGCTGGTGAAACACCCCGTCAATTAGCTCCACCTTTATGTCCGGATCCTCTTCGGAGGACAGATCAAGGGATCTTTTTGGATCCTCGGGCTGTGGGGCCGGGTTATGTATGCTCTCCACAGTCCGGCGCAGATCCTGCGTTAAAACCATAAAGTAAGGTACTTAACTTTGAAAGCGTGGGTCGGATAAATGAACATCCGCTTACCCAGCTCCGAGGGTTGTTCATGGAGAACCCATTCAATGGGCTCGTCTGGAGGAAGTCCTCCTTCTCCCCCTTGTACAGGCTGGACAGAATCTTCACCAGATCTTCGGCCGATCCCAGCCCTTGGCGGCCATGACGAGTGGCATCATTCTCCCCGTTGAAATCCCACATGGGGTGGCCCCTGTATTGCAGCGGCTACACCCCCCGCATAATGCACGTGGCCATGACTCCAATCATGGTCAGTCCGGAATGGGCCAGTAACCTTATCCGGCCCATCAAATAATGGACGCTCTTGTCTTCCTCCAGCTGAGGGCTCCGCGGGCGCCAACTCAGGCGTTTCTTCAGAGGAGCATTGCTAAATTCCGGGAGGCCGATCCGAACAGGGTCCGGCAATGGAGCGTCTTCTACATAAAACCATTCTGAAGGCCAGTCTTCGGACACCTTCTTAGGGGTTCCGGAGGGATATCCGGTCCCGGCGATGCGCCATATTTCGGCACCGCCCACTTGATATATTGACCCCTCGTGAGAGCGGGGTACGAGGCAGATAGCCTCTTCCACAGCACAAAGTGGGGCTCGATGCCCAGGAATAGCTCGCAAAGAGCTACGAAACCCGCGATATGCAGAATAGAGGCAGGCGTGAGGTGATGGAGCTGGAGTCCGTAGAACTCCAGAAGCCCGCGGAGGAACGGATGTACAGGAAATCCAAGCCCCCTTATCAAATAGGGTACGAAGCATACCCGCTCCCCTTTGTTGGGACTAGGGGTGGCCTCCGCTTGCTTCCCACCTTTGTAGGTGGCCAGCCCGGCTCGAACCGGGACCATAAAGGCCGGAGGAAGGCATCCCTCCGCTTGGAGCGTCACCAGCTCGTTGTGCGGGACAGAACATCTCCTCCAATCTCCGGGCAGAGGGCTGGGAGCGCGAGAAGAGGAGCTGCGTCGACGGTCCATGATGGAATGGATTCTTGGTCAGAAGCGCTCCGATGAGTACTCGCGGAAGGAAGATGGTGTGATTTGGATCTGGATTCTTGCCTCTCTTATAGGCAGATTGTATGCGCAGCTAGGGGGTAAAACATAAAAGATACCCTGGCTTTTCGCATTCGTGCGATGCGTGGAAGAAGGCCATTATTGGGCATGGAAGCCAAGGAGCGCAACTTTTATAAAAGAGCCGGACACTATCCGGCAAACACATGGAATTTGAAGGAGAACCCGCCTTGCAACGCCGAAGACTATATATGCGCTGGACTCGACGTCATTGAAGCCTGGTTCGGGGGCTACTGAGGGAGTCCTGGACTAGGGGGTGTCCGGACAGCCGGACTATCATCGTCAGCTGGACTCCAAGACTATGAAGATACAAGATTGAAGACTTCGTCCCGTGTCCGGATGGGACTTTCCTTGGCGTGGAAGGCAAGCTTGGTGATACGGATATGTAGATCTCCTACCATTGTAACCGACTCTGTGTAACCCTAGCCCTCTCCGATGTCTATATAAACCGGAGGGTTTTAGTCCGTAGGACACACAACCATTACAACAATCATACCATAGGCTAGCTTCTAGGGTTTAGCCTCCTTGATCTCGTGGTAGATCCACTCTTGTACTACCCATATCATCAATATCAATCAAGCAGGAGTAGGGTTTTACCTCCATCGAGAGGGCCCGAACCTGGTTAAAAACATTGTGTCCCTTGTCTCCTGTTACCATCCACCTAGACGCATAGTTCGGGACCCCCTACCCGAGATCGGCCGGTTTTGACACCGGCAGAGGGTTTATCGGTATTGTACCGGGACCACCGAAAGGGTTCCGGGGGTCCACCGGGAGGGTCCACCTACCTCGGAGGGCCCTATGGGCTGAATATGGAGGGGAACCAGCCCCTAAGTGGGCTGGGCACCAAACCTCCCTAGGGCCCATGCGCCTAGGGTTGGGGGAAACCCTAAAGGGGTCGCCCCCTTGGCTTGGGGGGCAAGCCTCCCCCCTTGGCCGCCGCCCCCCTCTAGATCCATTTGGAGGGGACCGACCCCCCTCTCCCTTGCTCCCATAAATAGAGGGGAGGTGGGAGGGCTGCCGCACCCTTCCCTTGGTGCAGCCCTCCCCCTCTCCAACACCACCTCCTCCGTAGTGCTTGGCGAAGCCCTGCCGGAGAACTGCAAGCTCCACCACCACCCCGTCGTACTGCTGGAGCTCTCCCTCAATTTCTCCTCTCCCCTTGCTGGATCAAGAAGGAGGAGACGTCCCTGGGCTATACGTGTGTTGAACATGGAGGCGCCGTCCATTCGGCTTTAGATCGGATCTTCCGCGATTTGAATCGCCGCGAGTAAGACTCTGTCATCCGCATTCTAGTAACGCTTGCGCTTAGCGATCTTCAAAGGTATGAAGATGCTCATCCTCTCTATCTTGTTGCTAGAATCTCCTAGATCGATCTTGGTGATACATAGGAAAATTTTGAATTATTGCTACGTTCCCCAACAGTGGCATCATGAGCTAGGTCTATGCGTAGATTCTATGCACGAGTAGAACACAAGTAGTTGTGGGCGTTGGTTTGTTCAATATACTTACCATGACTAGTCTTATCTTGTTTCGACGGTATTGTGCGATGAAGTGGCCTGGACCGACCTTACACGTACGCTTACGTGAGACAGGTTCCACCGACTGACATGCACTTGTTGCATAAGGTGGCTAGCGGATGTCTGTCTCTCCCACTTTAGTCGGATCGAATTCGATGAAAAGGGTCCTTATGAAGGGTAAATAGCAATTGTCGTATCACCGTTGTGGCTTTTGCATAGGTAAGAAATGTTCTTGCTAGAAACCCATAGCAGCCACGTAAAATATGCAATAACAATTAGAGAACATCTAACTTGTTTTTGCAGGGTGTGCTATGTGATGTGATATGGCCAAAAGAATGTGATGAATGATATATATGATGTATGAGATTGATCATGTTCTTGTAATAGGAATCACGACTTGCATGTCGATGAGTATGACAACCGGCAGGAGCCATAGGAGTTGTCTTAATTTATTGTATGACCTGCGTGTCATTGAAAAATGCCATGTAATTACTTTACTTTATTGCTAACCGTTAGCCATAGTAGTAGAAGTAATAGTTGGCGAGACAACTTCATGAAGACACGATGATGGAGATCATGGTGTCATGCCGGCGACGAAGGTGATCATGCCGCGCCTCAAAGATGAAGATCAAAGGCGCTAAATGATATTGGCCATATCATGTCACTTTATGATTTGCATGTGATGTTTGTCATGTTTACATCTTATTTGCTTAGAATGACGGTAGCACAAATAAGATGATCCCTCATAAAAAAATTCAAGAAAGTGTTCCCCCTAACTGTGCACCGTTGCAAAAGTTCGTTGTTTCGAAGCACCACGTGATGATCGGGTGTGATAGATTCTAACGTTCGCATACAACGGGTGTAAGCCAGATTTACACATGCAGAACACTTAGGTTGACTTGATGAGCCTGGCATGTACAGACATGGCCTCGAAACACAAGAGACCGAAAGGTCGAACATGAGTCGTATAGTAGATACGATCAGATGTTCACCGATGATGACTAGTCCGTCTCACGTGATGATCGGAGACGGCCTAGTTGACTCGGATCATGTATCAATTGGATGACTAGAGGGATGTCTATCTGAGTGGGAGTTCATTAAATAATTTGATTAGATGAACTTAATTATCATGAACATAGTCTAAAATATCTTTGCAATGTGTCTTGTAGATCAAATGGCCCATGCTAATGTTGCCATCAACTTCAATGCGTTCCTAGAGAAAACCAAGCTGAAAGACGATGGTAGCAACTATACGGACTGGGTCCGAAACTTGAGGATCATCCTCATAGCTGCCAAGAAAGCATATGTCCTTGAAGCACCGCTAGGTGAAGCACCCATTTTCCCAGCAACTCAAGATGTTAACGCCTGGCAATCGCGTAGTGATGATTACTCCCTGGTTCAGTGCGGCATGCTTTTACAACTTAGAACCGGGGCTCCAAAAGCGTTTTGAGCAGCACGGAGCATATGAGATGTTCCAAGAGCTGAAAATGGTTTTCCAAGCTCATGCCCGGGTCGAGAGATATGAAGTCTCCGACAAGTTCTACAGTTGTAAGATGGAGGAAAACAGTTCTGTCCGTGAGCATATACTCACTATGTCCAGGTTACACAACCATTTGTCTCAGTTGGGAGTTAATCTCCCAGATGACTCGGTCATTGACAGGATCCTTCAGTCGCTCCCACCTAGCTACAAGAGCTTTGTGATGAACTACAATATGCAGGGGATGGAGAAGTCCATTCTTGAGTTATATTCAATGCTGAAATCAGCGGAGGTGGAAATCAAAAAGGAACATCAAGTGTTGATGGTGAATATGACCACTAGTTTCAAGAAAGGCAAGGGATTAAAGAACTTGAAGAAGGACGACAAGGGAGCTGCTGCGCCCGGTAAATCAGTTGCCGGGAAGAAGCCAAACAACGGACCCATGCCCGAGACTCAATGCTTTTATTGCAAGGGAAATGGTCACTGGAAGCGGAACTGCCCCAAGTACTTAGCGGATAAGAAGGCCGGCAACACCAAAGGTATATGTGATATACATGTTATTGATGTGTACCTTACTAGTACTCGTAGTAGCTCCTGGGTATTTGATACCGGTGCGGTTTCTCATATTTGTAACTCAAAACAGGAGCTGAGGAATAGGCGGAGACTGGCGAAGGACGAGGTGACGATGCGCGCCGAGAATGGTTCCAAGGTCGATGTGATCGCCGTCGGCACGCTACCTCTACGTTTACCTACGTGATTAGTTTTAAACCTCAATAATTATTATTTAGTGCCAGCTTTGAGCATGAACATTGTATCTAGATCTCGTTTAATGCGAGATGGCTACTCATTTAAATCCGAGAATAATGGTTGTTCTATTTATGTGAGAGATATGTTTTATGGTCACGCCTCGCCGGTCAATGGTTTATTCTTATTGAATCTCGAACGTGATGTTATACATATTCATAGTGTGAATACCAAAAGATGTAAGGTTAATAATGATAGTCCCACATACTTGTGGCACTGCCGCCTTGGTCACTTTGGTGTCAAACGCATGAAGAAACTCCATGCAGATGGACTTTTGGAGTCTCTTGATTATGAATCATTTGACACGTGCGAACCATGTCTCATGGGCAAGATGACCAAGACTCCGTTCTCCGGAACAATGGAGCGAGCAACCAACTTGTTGGAAATAATACATACTGATGTGTGCGGTCCAATGAGCATTGAGGCTCGCGGTGGCTATCATTATGTTCTCACCCTCACTGATGACTTAAGTAGATATGGGTATGTCTACTTAATGAAACACAAGTCTGAGACCTTTGAAAAGTTCAAGGAATTTCAGAGTGAGGTGGAGAATCAACGTGACATAAAAATAAAGTTCTTACAATCAGATCATGGAGGAGAATATTTAAGTCACGAGTTTGGTACACACTTAAGGAAATGTGGAATTGTTTCACAACTCACGCCGCCTGGAACACCTCAGCGTAATGGTGTGTCCGAAAGTCGTAATCACACTCTATTGGATATGGTGTGATCTATGATGTCTTTTACCGATTTACCGCTATCATTTTGGGGTTATGATTTAGAGACAACCACATTCACTTTAAATAGGGCACCGTCTAAATCCATTGAGACGACACCGTATGAATTATGGTTTGGGAAGAAACCTAAGCTGTCGTTTCTAAAAGTTTGGGGATGAGATGCTTATGTCAAGAAACTTCAACCTGAAAAGCTCGAACCCAAGTCGGAAAAATGCATCTTCATAGGATACCCTAAGGAAACCATTGGGTATACCTTCTACCTCAGATCCGAAGGCAAGATCTTTGTTGACAAGAACGGATCCTTTCTGAAGAAAGAGTTTCTCTTGAAAGAAGTAAGTGGGAGGAAAGTAGAACTTGATGAAGTACTGCCTCTTGAACCGGAAAGTAGCGCAACTCATGAAGATTTTTCTTTGGTGCCTGCACCGACTAGAGAGGAAGTTAATGATGATGATCAAGGAACTTCGGATCAAGTTGCTACTGAACTTCGTAGGTCCACTAGGGCACATTCCACACCAGAGTGGTAGACAACCCTGTCCTGGAAATCATGTTGTTAGACAACGGTGAACCTTCGAACTATGAAGAAGCGATGGCGGGCCCAGATTCCAACAAATGGCTCGAAGCCATGAAATCCGAGATAGGATCCATGTATGAAAACAAAGTATGGACTTTGACAGACTTGCCCGATGATCGGAGAGCCATAGAAAATAAATGGATCTTTAAGAAGAAGACTGACGCGGATGGTAATGTGACCATCTATAAATCTCGGCTTGTTGCTAAGGGTTGTCGACAAGTTCAAGGGGTTGACTATGATGGGACCTTCTCACCCGTAGCGAAGCTGAAGTCCATCCGAATCATGTTAGCAATTGCCATATTCTATGATTATGAGATATTGCAAATGGACGTCAAAATGACATTCCTTAACGGTTTCCTTAAGGAAGAATTGTATATGATGCAGCCAAAAGTTTTGTCGATCCTAAGAATGCTAACAAGGTGTGCAAGCTCCAGTGCTCCATCTATGGGCTGGTGCAAGCATCTCGGAGTTGGAACATTGCTTTGATGAAATGATCAAAGTGTTCGGGTTTATGCAGACTTATGGAGAAGCCTGTGTTTACAAGAAAGTGAGTGGGAGCTGTGTAGCATTTCTCATATTATATGTGGATGGCATACTATTGATGGGAAATGATATAGAACTTTTGGAAAGCATAAAGGCCTACTTGAATAAGTGTTTTTAAATGAAGGACCTTGGAGAAGCTGCTTACATATTAGGCATCAAGATCTATAGAGATAGATTGAGACGCCTCATTGGTCTTTCACAGAGCACATACCTTGATAAGATATTGAAGAAGTTCAATATGGATTAGTCCAAGAAGGGGTTCTTGCCTGTATTGCAAGGTGTGAAATTGAGCACGGCTCAATGCCCGACCTCGGCAGAAGATAGAGAAAAGATGAGTGTCATCCCCTATGCCTCGGCCATAGGGTCTATTATGTATGCCATGCTGTGTACCAGACCTGATGTGAACCTTGCCGTAAGTTTGGTAGGGAGGTACCAAAGTAATCCCGACATGGAACACTGGATAGCGGTCAAGAATATCCTGAAGTACCTAAAAAGGACTAAGGATATTTTTCTCGTTTATGGAGGTGACGAAGAGCTCGTCGTAAAGGGTTACGTCGATGCTAGCTTCGACATAGATCTGTATGACTCCAAGTCACAAACTGGATACATGTATATTTTGAATGGTGGGGCAGTCAGCTGGTGCAGTTGCAAGCAAAGCATCGTGGCGGGATCTACATGTGAAGCGGAGTACATGGCAACCTCGGAGGCAGCACATGAAGCAATCTGGATGAAGGAGTTCATTACCGACCTAGGAGTTATTCCCAATGTGTCGGGCCCGACGACTCTCTTTTGTGACAACACTGGAGCTATTGCCCTTGCCAAGGTGCCTAGGTTTCGAAAGAAGACCAGGCATATCAAGCGTCGCTTCAACTCCATTCGTGAAAATGTTCAAGATGGAGAAATAGATATTTGTAAAGTGCATACGGACCTGAATGTCGCAGATCCGGTGACTAAACCTCTTCCACGAGCAAAACATGATCAACACCAGAACTCTATGGGTGTTCGATTCATCATAATGTAACTAGATTATTGACTCTAGTGCAAGTGGGAGACTGTTGGAAATATGCCCTAGAGGCAATAATAAAATGGTTATTATTATATTTCCTTGTTCATGATAATTGTCTATTGTTCATGCTATAATTGTATTGACAGGAAACCGTAATACATGTGTGAATACATAGACCACAACATGTCCCTAGTGAGCCTCTAGTTGACTAGCTCGTTGATAAATAGATGGTTATGGTTTCCTGACAATGGACATTAGATGTCATTGATAACGGAATCACATCATTAGGAGAATGATGTGATGGACAAGACACAATCCTAAGCATAACACGAGATCGTGTAGTTCGTTTGCTAAGAGCTTTTCTAATATCAAGTATCATTTCCTTAGACCATGAGATTGTGCAACTCCCGGATACCGTAGGAATGCTTTGGGTGTACCAAACGTCACAACGTAACTAGGTGGATATAAAGGTACACTATAGGTATCTCCGAAAGTGTCTGTTGGGTTGGCACGAATCAAGACTAGGATTTGTCACTCCATATGACGGAGAGGTATCTCTGGGCCCACTCGGTAATGCATCATCATAATGAGCTCAATGTGACTAAGCAGTTAGTCACGGCATCATGCATTATGGAACGAGTAAAGAGACTTGCCTGTAACGAGATTGAACGAGGTATTGGTATACCGACGATCGAATCTCGGGCAGGTAACATACCGATTGACAAAGGGAATTGTATACGGGATTGATTGAATCCCCAACATCGTGGTTCATCTGATGAGATCATCATGGAACATGTGGGAACCAACATGGGTATCCAGATCCTGCTGTTGGTTATTGGCCGGAGAGATGTCTCGGTCATGTCTGCATGATTCCCGAACCCACAGGGTCTACACACTTAAGGTTCGGTGACGCTAGAGTTGTTATGGGAATTATTATGTGGTTACCGAATGTTGTTCGGAGTCCCAGATGAGATCCCGGACGTTACTAGGAGTTCCGGAATGGTCCGGAGATAAAGATTTATATATGGGAAGTCCTTATTCGGTCGCCGGAAGTGTTCGAGGGTTTATCGGTATTGTACCGGGACCACCGAAAGGGTTCCGGGAGTCCACCGGGAGGGTCCACCTTCCCCGGAGGGCCCTATGGGCTAAATATGGAGGGGAACCAGCCCCTAAGTGGGCCGGGCGCCAAACCCCCCTAGGGCCCATGCGCCTAGGGTTGGGGGAAACCCTAAAGGGGGCGCCCCCTTGGCTTGGGGGGCAAGCCTCCCCCCTTGGCCGCCGCCCCCCTCTAGATCCATCTGGAGGGGGCTGACCCCCTCCCCCTTTCCCCTATAAATAGAGGAGAGGTGGGAGGGCTGCCGCACCCTTCCCTTGGCGGAGCCCTCCCCCTCTCCAACACCACCTCCTCCTCCGTAGTGCTTGGCGAAGCCCTGCCAGGGAACTACAAGCTCCACCATCACGCCGTCGTACTGCCGGAGCTCTCCCTCAATTTCTCCTCTCCCCTTGCTGGATCAAGAAGGAGGAGACATCCCCGGGCTATACGTGTGTTGAACACGAAGGCGCCGCCCGTTTGGCGTTAGATCGGATCTTTCGCGATTTGAATCGCCACGAGTACGACTCCGTCATCCGCGTTCTAGTAACGCTTCCGCTTAGCGATCTTCAAAGGTATGAAGATGCACATGCTCTCTCTGTTGTTGCTAGAATCTCCTAGATCGATCTTGGTGATACGTAGGAAAGTTTTGCATTATTGCTACATTCCCCAACGGTGGCATCATGAGCTAGGTCTATGCGTAGATTATATGCACGAGTAGAACACAAGTAGTTGTGGGCGTTGGTTTGTTCAATATGCTTACAATTACTAGCCTTATCTTGTTTCGGTGGTATTGTGGGATGAAGTGGCCCGGACTAACCTTACACGTACGCTTATGTGAGACAGGTTCCACCGACTGACATGCACTTGTTGCATAAGGTGGCATAAGGTGGCTAGCGGGTGTCTGTCTCTCCCACTTTAGTCGGATCGGATTTGATGAAAAGGGTCCTTACGAAGGGTAAATAGCAATTGGCATATCACCGTTGTGTCTTTTGGGTAGGTAAGAAATGTTCTTGCTAGAAACCCATAACAGCCACGTAAAACATGCAACAACAATTAGAGAACATCTAACTTGTTTTTGCAGGGTGTGCTATGTGATGTGATATGGCCAAAAGAATGTCATGAATGATATATGTGATGTATGAGATTGATCATGTTCTTGTAGTAGGAATCACGACTTGCATGTCGATGAGTATGACAACCAGCAGGAGCCATAGGGGTTGTCTTAATTTATTGTATGACCCGTGTGTCATTGAAAAACGCCATGTAATTACTTTACTTTATTGCTAATCGTTAGCCATAGTAGTAGAAGTAATAGTTGGCGATACAACTTCATGAAGACACGATGATGGAGATCATGGTGTCATGCCGGTGACGAAGGTGATCATGCCGCGCCTCAAAGATGAAGATCAAACGCACAAAATGATATTGGCCATATCATGTCACTTTATGATTTGCATGTAATGTTTGTCATGTTTACATCTTATTTGCTTAGAACGACGGTAGCATAAATAAGATGATCCCTCATAAAAAATTTCAAGAAAGTGTTCCCCCTAACTGTGCACCGTTGCAAAAGTTTGTTGTTTCGAAGCACCACGTGATGATCGGGTGTGATAGATTCTAACGTTCGCATACAACGGGTGTAATACAGATTTACACATGCAAAACACTTAGGTTGACTTGATGAGCCTAGCATGTACAGACATGGCCTCGGAACACAAGAGACCGAAAGGTCGAACATGAGTCATATAGTAGATATGATCAACATGAAGATGTTCACCGATGATGACTAGTCCATCTCACGTGATGATCAGAGACGGCCTAGTTGACTCGGATCATGTATCACTTGGATGACTAGAGGGATGTCTATCTGAGTGGGAGTTCATTAAATAGTTTGATTAGATGAACTTAATTATCATGAACATAGTCTAAAATATCTTTGCAATGTGTCTTTTAGATCAAATGGCCCACACTAATGTTAACATCAACTTCAACGCGTTCCTAGAGAAAACCAAGCTGAAAGACGATGGTAGCAACTATACGGACTGGGTCCGAAACTTGAGGATCATCCTCATAGCTGCCAAGAAAGCATATGTCCTTGAAGCACCGCTAGGTGAAGCACCCATTTTCCCAGCAACTCAAGATGTTATGAACGCCCGACAGTCGCGCAGTGATGATTACTCCCTAGTTCAGTGCGGCATGCTTTACAGTTTAGAACCGGGGCTCCAAAAGCATTTTGAGCAGCACAGAGCATATGAGATGTTCCAAGAGCTGAAAATGGTTTTCCAAGCTCATGCCTGGGTCAAGAGATATGAAGTCTCCGACAAGTTCTACAGTTGTAAGATGGAGGAAAACAGTTCTGTCAGTGAGGATATACTCACAATGTCCGGGTTACATAACCATTTGTCTCAGTTGGGAGTTAATCTCCCAGATGACTCGGTCATTGACGGGATCCTCCAGTCGCTCCCACCTAGCTACAAGAGCTTTGTGATGAACTACAATATGCAGGGGATGGAGAAGTCCATTCTTGAGTTATATTCAATGCTAAAATCAGCGGAGGTGGACATCAAAAAGGAACATCAAGCGTTGATGGTGAATAAGACCACTAGTTTCAAGAAAGGCAAGGGTAAAAAGAACTTCAAGAAGGACAACAAGGGAGTTGCCGCGCCCGGTAAATCAGTTGCCGGGAAGAAGGCAAACAATGGACCCAAGCCCGAGACTCAATGCTTTTATTGCAAGGGAAATGGTCACTGGAAGCGAAACTGCCCCAAGTACTTAGCGGATAAGAAGGCCGGCAACACCAAAGGTATGTCTGATATACATGTTATTGATGTGTACCTTACCAGTACTCGTAGTAGCTCCTGGGTATTTGATACCGGTGCGGTTGCTCATATTTGTAACTCAAAACAAGAGCTGCGGAATAAGAGGAGACTAGCGAAGGACGAGGTGACGATGCGCGCTGGGAATGGTTCCAAGGTCGATGTGATCGCCGTCGGCACGCTACCTCTACATTTACCTACGTGATTAGTTTTAAACCTCAATAATTGTTATTTAGTGCCAGCTTTGAGCATGAACATTGTATCTGAATCTCGTTTAATGCGATATGGCTACTCATTTAAATCCGAGAATAATGGTTGTTCTATTTATATGAGAGATATGTTTTATGGTCATGCCCCACTAGTCAATGGTTTATTCTTATTGAATCTCGAACGTGATGTTACACATATTCATAGTGTGAATACCAAAAGATGTAAGGTTAACAATGATAGTCACACATACTTGTGGCACTGCCGCCTTGGTCACATTGGTGTCAAACGCATGAAGAAACTCCATGCAGATGGACTTTTGGTGTCTCTTGATTATGAATCATTTGACACGTGCGAACCATGTCTCATGGGCAAGACGATCAAGACTCCGTTCTCCGGAACAATGGAGCAAGCAACCAACTTGTTGGATATAATACATACTGATGTTTGCGGTCCAATGAGCATTGAGGCTCGCGGTGGCTATCGTTATGTTCTCACCCTCACTGATGACTTAAGTAGATATGAGTATGTCTACTTAATGAAACACAAGTCTGACACCTTTGAAAAGTTCAAGGAATTTTAGAGTGAGGTGGAGAATCAACATGACAGGAAAATGAAGTTCTTACGATCAGATCATGGAGGAGAATATTTAAGTCACGAGTTTGGTACGCACTTAAGAAAATGTGGAATTGTTTCACAACTCATGCCGCCTAGAACACCTCAGCGTAATGGTGTGTCCGAACGTCGTAATCACACTCTATTGGAGGGTCCCGATCTTTCGATGAGATGATAACTATCGATTTGGTGGAGTCGATTTTGACGATCGGACTACAAACGTGCACGACGTTGTGCCTTAGCAATCGCTAAACCAATCTCCTGAGATTACTGACGATGCCGGAAGCACGATCAGCCTGACCACGAAGGTCTATTCCTGCAAGCAATTGAAGAACAAGCAAGAATATGATAAAGCAATCTGAATATTGGGAATATATATGAAGTGTTGATAAAAGTGGGGATCCGAAAGCGGTCTTGGTCTGGTCTTTGGACACAAACGAAGTACATGAAGTTGCAATGGCTAACTTTTAACTAAACAAATCCTAAGGAAAAAGCTACTAGATGGATCTACTTATATAGGAGCAAGGGGTGGTGGCCAAGGAGGTGGGAGGACGTCCCAAGGCAGCCTAAAACTAACCCTAGTTCGTACAAGGCCAATAGGCCCAAGTGGAGGTGACGTAACACTTTTGGACTTGTAGTTTGACTCAGATTCTGCTGCAACATCAGATTGTTTCGTCCATAACTCAACGCTCTGGACGAATTTGAAGGTGAATCCAATTGGGTTGGAAAGTTCACGAAATCTATTTTCCAACAAAAAAGAATCACCCAATTTGGAGTCCGGATGAAAAAGTTATTGACATTTTGAGTCAGGTATGTCTGTGCAGTCCGAATCTGAGTCCAGAACGTGAGAGACTTGGACTCTATCTTCTCTTGGGCCAAAAGTGACGTGAGAGAACTTTTTGAACAGAAAGTAAACATCTCTTTCTCCCTTATCTTCATATGTGGATTGTACAAATGTCCCATACACCATACACCTGCAATTAGACATGGCACAAAAGTTTGTGAAGTATTTTTGTCCTGGATGACATAAATAAATTATTGCATAGTTTGCATTAGAAATCACCTCACAAATATACATGTATGCAATATTTTTGGTCGTATCCAAGGTAGTCATGTCCTCATCATATGGGAATTAGTATGTGGTTACCGAATGTTGTTCGGAGTCCCAGATGAGATCCTGGACGTCCGAGGAGTTCTAGAATGATCCGGTGATAAAGATTTATATATGGGAAGTACTTATTCGGTCGCCGGAAGTGTTTGTGGGTTTATCGGTATTGTACCGGGACCATCGAAAGGGTTCCGGGGATCCACCGGGAGGGTCCACCTGCCCCGGAGGGCCCTATGGGCTGAATATGGAGGGGAACCATCCCCTAAGTGGGCTGGGTGCCAAACCCCCCTAGGGTCCATGCACCTAGGATTGGGGGAAACCCTAAAAGGGGCTCCCCCCTTGGCTTGGGGGACAAGCCTCCCCCCTTGGCCGCTGCCCCCCTCTAGATCCATCTAGAGGGGGCCGGCCCCCCTCTCCCTTGCCCCTATAAATATAGGGGAGGTGGGAGGGCTGCCGTACCCTTCCCTTGGCGCAACCCTCCCCCTCTCCAACACCACCTCCTTCTCCGTAGTGCTGGGCGAAGCCCTGCCAGAGAACTGCAAGCTTGACCACCACGCCGTCGTACTGCCGGAGCTCTCCCTCAACTTCTCCTCTCCCCTTGCTGGATCAAGATGGAGGAGACGTCCCCGGGATGTACGTGTGTTGAACACAGAGGCGTCATCCGTTCGGCGTTACATCGGAACTTCCGCGATTTGAATCGCCACGAGTACGACTCCGTCATCCGCGTTCTAGTAATGCTTCCGCTTAGCGATCTTCAAAGGTACGAAGATGCACATCTTCTCTTTCTTGTTGCTAGAATCTCCTAGATCGATCTTGGTGATACGTAGGAAAGTTTTGAATTATTGCTACGTTCCCCAACATGGACCAACCTTACATGACCACATTCATGAGATCAGTTCCACCGACAGACATGCAACTAGTTTTGCATAAAGGTGGCTGGCGGGTGTTTGTTTCTCCAACTTTAGTTGAATCGAATTTGACTATGGCCAGTCCTTGTTGAAGGTTAAAACAGCAAACTTGATAAATCACCATTGTGGTTTTGTGCCATAGGTAAGAACAATTCTTGCTAGAAGCCCGTAGTAGCCACGTAAAACTTGCAACAACAAAGTAGAGGACGTCTAACTTGTTTTTGCAGGGCATGTTGTGATGTGATATGGTCAAGACATGATGTGATATACGTTGTTGTATGAGATGATCATGTTTTGTAAAAGTTATCGGCAACTGATAGGAGCCTTATGGTTGTCGCTTTATTGTATGGAATGCAAACGCCATGTAATTGCTTTACTTTATCACTAAGCGATAGCAATAGTTGTAGAAGCAATAGTTGGTGAGACGACTACGACGCTACGATGGAGATCAAGGTGTCGAGCTGGTGACGATGGAGATCATGACGTTGCTTTGGATGTGGAGATCAAAAGCACAAGGTGATGATGGCCATATCATGTCACATATTTTGATTGCATGTGATGTTTATCTTTATGCATCTTATTTTGCTTAGTACGGCGGTAGCATTATAAGATGATCCCTTAACTAAATTCCAAGGTATAAGTGTTCTCCCCGAGTATGCACCGTTGCGAAAGTTCTTCGTGCTGAGACACCACGTGATGATCGGGTGTGATAGGCTCTACGTTCACATACAACGGGTGCAAGCCAGTTTTGCACATGCGGAATACTCGGGTTAAACTTGATGAGCCTAGCCTGTATAGGCATGGCCTCAGAAAACTGGAGACCAAAAGGTCGATATAGTAGATATGATCAATGTAGAGATGTTCACCATTGATGACTACTCCATCTCACGTGATGATCGGACCTGGTTTAGTTGATTTGGATCACGTATCATTTAGATGACTTGAGGGATGTCAATCTAAGTGGGAGTTCTTAAGTAATATGATTAACTGAACTTTAATTTATCATGAACTTAGTCTTGATAGTATTTGCAAATTATGTTGTAGATCAGTAGCTCCCCTATGTTTTTGATATGTTCCTAGAGAAAACTAAGTTGAAATATGATAGTAGCAATGATGCGGACTGGGTTCGCGATATGAGGATTATCCTCATTGCTGCACAGAAGTATTATGTCCTTGATGCACCGCTAGGTGACATACCTATTACACAAGTAGATACAGACGTTGTGAATGTTCGGCAAGCTCGATATAACGACTACTTGATAGTTTAGTGCACCATGCTTTAGGGCTTAGAACCGGGATTTCAAAAACTGTTTTGAACGCAACATATCATATGAGATGTTCCAAGAGCTGAAATTGGTATTTCAGACTCATGCCAGTGTCTCTGACAAGTACTTTGCCTACAAGATGGAGGAGAATAGCTCAGCCAATGAGCATATGCTCAGAATGTCTGGGTAGTACAATCGCTTGAATCAAGTGGGAGTTAATCTTCTAGATAAGATAGTGATTGATAGAGTTCTCTAGTCACCATCACCAAGCTAATAGAACTTCATGATGAACTATAATATGCAAGGGATGACAAAAATGATTCCCAGCTCTTCGCGATGCTGAAATCAGCGAATGTAGAAATCAAGAAAGAGCATAAAATGTTGATGGTTAACAAGACCACTAGTATCAAGAAAAAGGGCAAAAGGGAAAGAAAGGGAACTTCAAGAAGAGTGTCAAATAAGTTGCCACTCCCATGAAGAAACCCAAAGCTAGACCTAAGTCTGAAACTGAGTGCTTCTACTGCAAAGGATATGGTCACTGGAAGCGAAACTACCCCAAATATTTGGCGGATAAGAAGGATGGCAAAGTGAACAAAGCTATATTTGATATACATGTTATTGACGTGTACCTTACTAGTACTCATAGTAGCCCCTGGATATTTGATACCCGCTCGGTTGCTAAGATTAGTAACTCGAAATAGGAGTTACAGAATAAATGGAGACCAATTGAGGGTGAAGTGACGATGTGTGTTGGAAGTGGTCCCAAGATTAATATGATAATCATAGCACACTCCCTATACTTTCAGGATTAGTGTTGAACCTAAATAAATGTTATTTGGTGTTTGTATTGAGCATGAACAAGATAGGATCATGTTTATTGCAATACAGTTATTCATTTAAGACAGAGAATAATTGTTATTCTATTTACATGAATAAAACCTTCTATGGTCATACACCCAATGTTAATGGTTTATTGAATCTCGATCGTAGTGATCCACATATTCATAATATTGATGCCAAAAGATGCAAAGTTGATAATGATAGTGCAACATACTTGTAGCACTGCCGTTTAGGTCATATTGGTGTAAAGCACATGAAGAAACTACACGCTGATGGGCTTTTGGAATCACTTGATTATGAATCATTTGATACTTGCGAACCATGCCTCATGGGCAAGATGACTAAAACTCTGTTCTCCGGAACAATGGAGCGAGCCAATGACTTATTGAAAATAATACATACCGATGTATGCAGTCCGATGAGTGTTGAGGCACACGGCGGGTATCGTTATTTTCTAACCTTCATAGATGATTTGAGTAGATATGGGTATATCTACTTGATGAAACACAAGTCTGAAACATTTGAAAAGTTCAAAGAATTTCAAAGTGAAGTGGAGAATCATTGTAATAAGAAAATAAAGTTTATATGATCTGATCGCGGAGGTGAATATTTGAGTTACGAGTTTGGCTTTCAATTTAAACAATGTGGAATAGTTTCCCAACTCACGCCACCTGGAACACCACAGCGTAATGGTGTGTCTGACGTTGTAACCATACTTTATTAGATATGGTGCAATCTATGATGTCTCTTACCGATTTACCACTATCGTTTTGGGGTTATGCATTACAGACAGCTGCATTCACGTTAAATAGGGCACCGTCAAAATCCGTTGAGACGACACTGTATGAACTGTGGTTTGGCAATGAACCTAAGCTGCCATTTTTAAAGTTTGGGATGCGATGCTTATGTCAAAAGGCTTCAGCCTAATAAGCTCGAACCCAAGTCAGAGAAGTTCATCTTCATAGGATACCCTAAGGAAATAATTGAGTACACCTTCTACCACAGATCCGAAGGCAAGATCTTTGTTGCCAAGAATGGAACCTTTCTAGAGAAGGAGTTTCTCACGGAAGAAGTGAGTGGGAGGAAAGTAAAACTTGATGAGGTAATTGTACCTTCTCTCAATTTAGAAAAGTAGCTCATCCGAGAAATCCATTCCCGTGATGCCTACACCAACTAGAGAGGAAGCTAATGATAATGATCATGAAACTTCAGATCAAGTTACTACTAAACGTCGTAGGTCAACCAGAGCATGGTCCGCACCAGAGTAGCACAGTAATGCTGTTCTGGAAGTCATGTTACTTGACCATGACGAACCTACGAACTATGAAGAAGCTATGATGAGCGCATATTTTGATAAATGGCTTGAGTCCATGAAATCTAAGATATGATCCATGTATGAGAACAAAATATGGACTTTGGTGGATTTGCCCAATGATCGGCGACCCATAGAGAATAAATGGATCTTCAAGAAGAAGACTAACACTGATGGTAATGTTACTGTCTATAAAGCTCAACTTGTCGCAAAAGGTTTTCGACAAGTTCAAGGAGTTGACTATGATGAGACTTTCTCACCCGTAGCGATGCTTAAGTCTGTCCGAATCATGTTAGCAATTACTGCATTTTATGATTATGAAATCTGGCAAATGGATGTCAAAACTGCATTCCTTAATGGATTTCTTAAAGAAGAGTTGTATATGATGCAACCAGAAGGTTTTGTCGATCCTAAAGGTGCTAACAAAGTGTGCAAGCTCCAGCGATCCATTTATGGACTAGTGCAAGCATCTCAGAGTTGGAATATACGCTTTGATGAGGTGATCAAAGCATATGGTTTTATACAGACTTTCAGAGAAGTCTGTATTTAGAAGAAAGTGACTGGGAGCTCTGTAGCATTTTTAATATTATATGTGATGACATATTGTTGATTGAAAATGATATAGAATTTCTGGATAGCATAAAATGATATTTTAATAAAAGTTTTTCAGTGAGAGACCTCGGTGAAGCTGCTTATATATTGGGGATCAAGATCTATAGAGATAGATCAAGACGCTTAATAGGACTTTCACAAGCACATACCTTGATAAAGTTTTGAAGAAGTTCAGAATGGATCAGTCAAAGAAAGGGTTCTTGCCTGTGCCTGTGTTACAAGGTGTGAAATTGAGTCGGACTCAATGCCCGACCACTGCAGAAGATAGAGAGAAAATGAAAGTCATTCCCTATACCTCGGCCATATGTTCTATCATGTATGCTATGTTGTGTACTAGACCTGATGTGTGCCTTGCTATAAGTTTAGCAGGGAGGTACAAAAGTAATCTAGGAGTGGATCACTAGACAATGGTCAAGAACATCCTGAAGTACCTGAAAAGGACTAAGTAAATGTTTCACGATTATGGAGGTGATAAAGAGTTCGTCATAAAGAGTTACGTCGATGCAAGCTTTCACTACAAAAAAATACACTTCCGTGATGATACGTGTTTGTCACAGTAGGTCGGGTTTTTTGTCATGCATGTACATCCATGACGATTTTATGATAGAATCAATATAGTCATACCCGTGCTGTCGTAGAAGTGTTCCATGACATTACCAAAATTATCATCACGGAAGTGTCCACTTCCATGACGATAAATCACGCGTCACGGAAGTGCTTTCGTCAAGGGTGACCGACATGTGGCATCCACCGTAATGGAACGCCGTTAAGCTATCAGGTCCGGTTTTGGATCTGATAACCCGTTAACAGCCCGGACCAATGGGGATTTTCCATGTGTAAAATCATCATTGGCCGCAGGAAACACGTGTTGCCTCACCGTTTGGACAGATGTCATCCACTCATTGGACAGGAGGCGCCTATGATAGGTCGACACGTGGCACGGCCCAACAGTGGCCCATTCCGGTAAAAAAGGCCGGCCCAGTAAAAATTAGTAGCCCGGTCCATATAAGGCCTACTTGTGTCAGGTCCATTTAAGCCCACGGACCATACGAGATGTGCCAATTTGGCCCGTCAACGGCCCGTTAAAGATTTGACACCATTGCAGCCCATCGTCAGTTTGAGCCCGTTAACAACCCGCTATATATTTGGGCTCAATATCGGCACGATGAGATTTCGGCCTGTTAATGACCCATTCAATGGATGGGCCAATTTTCAGGATGTACATCTTTCGGCCTTTTAGCGACCCATTTATATGTTGGGCTAATTTCTGGCCCGGTGTATCTTTCAGCCTGTTGACGGCCCATAAATCTGATGGGCCATTTGTAGTCGGACCTGAGTTTTGGCCTTTCAGCGGCCCATTTAAGTGTTGGGCCAATTTCCGGCCCGGTGTCACTTTCAGCATGTTGACGGCCCATAAATCAGTTGGGCCATTTGTAGTCGGATCTGAGTTTTGGCCTTTTAGCGACCCATTTAAGTGTTGGGCCAATTCCCGGCCCTGTGTGCCATTCGGCCTATTAACGGACCATAAATGAGTTGGGCCATTTGTAGTCGGAGCTTAGTTTTGGCCTTTTAACGGCCCATCCCCTTCATGGTCCAATACCAGCCCGGTTTCTCTTTCGGCCTGCTAAAGGCCCACACCATAGTTGGGCCATTTACAATACGACCTGACTTTCGCCTCTTAGCGACCCATGCTCTTCATGGTCCAGTAGAAGCCCGCTGTCTCTTTCGGCCTGCTAAAGGCCTACAGTATAGTTGGGCCATATGTAGCCCAAACTTAGTAACGGCCTGTTAATGGCCCGTGAAATAAATTGGGCCCAACTGTTGCCCGCTTTGATGTCGGCCTGTTAACGACCCGAGAGGTAAGAGGGCCGATCATTAACTTTCGGCCTAGTAACGACCCATTAACCTAATGGGCCCACTAAAGTTCGTACATGTCTTTAGGCCAAATTAGATAATTTGAGCCCATTACGACGAGCAATTATGCACAGGACCAAAAGTGATCAAGCAAAGGTACGGCATACAGGGAATAACATTGCACATCCAGCATATATTACAGGAAATTACCTCCACTGGGCAATCAAAGATTGATGTCAGTGCAAATAAATGAGCAGAACCTAACCATCTACAACGTCACAATCTGCAACCTCAGCACAGATGACGCCCATAAGCATGTGGGCAAGTTCTTGGTGCTTTGCTACACTGTCTCTGAAAACATTGATCAGTTTTTGTGTCGCACGACTCTGCACCTCTGATTCATCCACCATTTCCATCATTGCTTTAGCCATTAATTGGTTCACAAACATACATTTATTCTGTTGCATTCGAGACAGAGGATACTGAACAGATTCAGATGGTGATTTTGGCAGGCTTGTATTATTGATAGTGGAGAGTGTATCGACCATTGCATCATAACATAAATTAGGATGGGAAGCAAACAGATTAATCATGAGTTATTGCCATATTACCTGGCCTAGATTTACTGGAAAGAAACAATGGGGTTGCCTTGCTGTTTTCAGAGTTTGTCTTCTTATCTTCAGCAGCCTGCACAAAATTAACACACTAGCATTGCTATCATTGGCCAAGTCAGATAATAGGAAAGCAACATTGACACAACGAACATTTGGGCAACTAGCCTACACCAAATTAACACAATATGGCACAACTATCATCAGCCAGGTAAGTTAATATGAAAGCAACATTGACACAATGAATGAATGGGCAACCAGAGAAGCACTACAATTCAGTAATGTGCGTGATATGAGATAGTACACTCATGCAACTCAGTATGCAAAACTACCATGCAGTTTTCCTTACAAAAATCAACATTGGCGCCTTTAACATTTTGCTACAACTAATTTTAGATCAGATAAAGGTTAGATTCACGCCGATTAACGAAATACATGCTGATGTAAAAATATAGTGATATACAACAGGTACTTACATCAGCATTGGAGCACAGAGAATTGCCGCAAGATATTTTCCTTGAATACGATCCCGATGGAGGAAGTCTTCTATCATTTAAACTTATTTTTTAAAAGAGAGATGGGTAAGAAACATGTAGAAAATATGATCAGAATGCTATAAAATTTCATGATGCGAGGATACGCACACGCTTCTTAGAATGGAGTTGACATTCTTTTGCTGGACTGGAGCGGACTAGTTCTTTGGCCACTAGAATCTGCTTATTATCAGTGGGAGTTGGGTTTCTCTGTGCTGGAGCAGTATCTATGAAAAATGGAGTTGGTTTATTATCTCCTTGCGTTTGGATCTTTTGCAAAGACCTGGTTTGTAACCCTTTAGATTCTAACATAGCTGTCTTCCCTTGCATGCCTTATATAGAAGAATGGTGATTTAGTTATAATACATGCTACATCAGAGATGGAATAGGTACTGAAGAATATAAAGGCATGAAATATTGACATGCATTCCCTCCATCCAGAAATAAATGGATGGGTCTAGGCGTATTTCAGTTCTAGATACATCTAGTTTTATCCATTTCTGCGACATGTAATCCAGACGGAGGGAGTATGATGTAAGAGCTAGGGATACGACAGGACAACACAGTAAAAAAACACTAAAACCCACTGCAGAATCAAAATATTCAAACCCACTGATATGAGATAGTACACTCATGCAGCTCAGGATGCAAAACTACTAGGCAGTTTTCCTTACAAAAATCAACATTGTGGCCTTTAATCATACATTTTGCTACAACTAAATTTAGATCAGATAAAGGTTGGATTCACGCCGATTAACAAAATACATGCTGATGTAAAAATATAGTGATATACAACAGGTACTTACATCTGCATTGGAGCACAGAGAATTCCTGCAAGAATCTTTCCTCACATACGATACCAGTGCTGAAATTCTTCTATCTATTAAGCTTATTTTCTAAAAGAGAGATGGGTAAGAAACATGTAGAAAATATGATCAGCATGCTATAAAATTTCATGATGCAAGGATACGCACACGCTTCTTAGAATGGAGTTGACATATTTTTGCTGGACTGGAGCGGACTAGTTCTTTGGCCACTGGAATATGCTTATTATCAGTAGGAGTTGGGTTTCTCTGTGCTGGAGCAGTATCTATAAAAACTGGAGTTGGTTTATTATCTCCTGGCATTTGGATCTTTTGCAAAGGCCTTGTTTGTAACCCTTTAGATTCTAACATAGTCGTCTTCCCCTTGCATGCCTTGTATGGAAGAATGGTGCTTTAATTATAAAACGTGCTACAACAGAGAGATGGAATAGGTACTGAAGAATAGAAAGGCATGACATATTGACATGTATTCCCTCCATCCGGAAAAAAATGGATGGGTCTAGGCGTATTTCAGTTCTAGATACATCCTTTTTATCCATTTCGGCAACATGTAATCCGGACAGTGGGAGTATGGTGTAAGATCTAGGGATACGACATGACAACACAGCAAAAAAACACTAGTTGAATGTAAAACTGTATGCTAGCGGAATACGTACAGAAATAACTAAGGCAACATACACGTGTATGATTGGGAAACTAAGATGGCATTGCAACAGAGCACTAGAACAACACTTCAATGTAAAAAACATGGTATGGTAGACAGATGAAGTACATACTGATGAATAACAATGCATAAGATATTCAGAACCATGATGTACAAATTAAGCAGATGGCATTGCGATAGAGTAGAATGACAATACTTGAATTTGAAAACATGTTATCATGAATGGAATAGGTACTGAAAAATAGGAAGACATGACATATTTACATGCATGATCAGCATGCTAAGCACATGGCATTGCAACAGAGTAGATACACTCCAGGACATTATATGCATGTTGTACCCATATCACAGGCCAAGTTAGAGCAAGGACCTTGTGGGGTGAAGAGGATTCATCATCCTTCTACAAGTCTTCTGAAGAACTACCTTTACATGTTCCATCATATTGGTTATCATTGAAATCAAGTTTATTGGCCTTTACATTGCTCCGTGAGGTTCTTGTGGAAATATCAGCGTGTGCAATTATATCTGACATGCATGGAAGACAACTAGTAGTTAGATTTATGTAATGAGTGCCTGTAGGAGATGACATAAATAGTAGGACTGGGGTTAACTAGCAGCAACAGGTCTCATAAACTAAAGGGAGAACACAGATGAAAGCTACAGAATATGTATCATTTGTACTCGAGATTAACTAGATGACACACAAAAGTATTGAAGAATAACATAGGTAATACTAGAAGTGGTATAATACTATAATCACCAGCCTGTGGGATAGCATTGGCTGAGGGATGATAACTATGGAACAACGTTACCTAAAGAACAAGTATCTTAGCTGAACTATGGAACAACGTTACTTATGTCTTCTTTCTTTTATCTCGATCATGCGCGCGCGCACACACACATATCCCACGTATACATGTATACCTCTCACACATGCACGTTCAAGGTCTCTATGTCTCCATACGTAGTTAATTACCATCAATCCTAACGCCACATCGAATCGGTCTCCTCTTTTGTGCACATAACTTCCGCCTGGATGGGTAAAACACATACTCACACTTAACAATCTCCTTCTAGCTACAACCCCCCCCCCCCCCCGCCTCTCACTCTTCCCCTATATCCTCGAAACCAATAAGACCATCCATTTGTTTAATTCCCGCCTACATGCACCATCGATATATAGTAGTCTTCCTCGATGTCTCTCGAACAAACACGTTCTCTCGATGTCGACTCCTCTCACGCGCACACACCTTCTCTTCCCTCTCTAGGGGCATTTTCTCTCTCGCACCCCATCGTTGGTGGCCTCTGCCATACACATCACCTCTCTATGATGAAGCCATGCACACTTAAATTACATCCGCCACAGAGGACCCCATGACACACACACACACACACACACACACACACACACACACACACACACACACACGCACGCACGCACGCACCCCCCCACACACTAAGACTCCATCTCTCTCTGTCTCTCTCAGTCTCTCTCTCTCTCACACACACACACAAACACACACACACACACACACGCACCCCCCCCCACACACACACACTAAGACTCCATCTCTCTCTCTCTCTCTCACACACACACAAACTAAGACTCCATCTCTCTCTCTCTCTCGCTCACACACACACACACACACACACACACACCCACACACACACTAAGACTCCATCTCACACACACATGCTCTAGGCGGAGCATTTGTTCCTACCACCCTTCATCCAACCTTGCCTGTATGATAAACAATCACCTTTATTTACTTGCATAACATGGACAAATTCCACTTTACTTTAGTAGTCAGCAAACTTATCATCTTTACCCTTATAAAAAGATGAGTTGGCGTTGATGGTGTGCCTGCCATCTGATACATCTCCAACGTATCTATAATTTTTGATTGCCCCATGCTACTTTATCTACGGTTTTAGGCAATATTGGGCTTTATTATCCACTTTTATATTATTTTTGGGACCAACCTATTAACCGGAGGCCCAGCCCAGATTTGTTGTTTTATGCCTATTTCAGTGTTTTGAGGAAAAGGAATATCAGACGGAGTCAAAACAGAACGAAATCAACTGGAGAAGTTATTTTTGGAAGGAAAGCAACCCAGGGAACTTGGAGTGCACGCAAGGGGAGATACGGGCTACCCACGAGGGTGGGGGGCGCCCCCCCGGGCGCGCCCCCTGCCTCGTGGGCCCCCCATAGCTCCTCCGACGTACCCCCTGCACCCATATATACTCTTGTACCCTAAAACTTCCAGAACAAGATAGATCGGGAGTTCCGCCGCCGCAAGCCTCTGTAGCCACCAAAAACCTCTCGGGAGCCCGTTCCGGCACCCTGCCGAAGGGGGAACCCATCACCGGTGGCCATCTTCATCATCCCGGCGCTATCCATGACGAGGAAGGAGTAGTTCACCCTCGGGACTGAGGGTATGTACCAGTAGCTATGTGTTTGATCTCTCTCTCTCTCTCTCTCTCTCTCTCTCTCTCTCGTGTTCTCTCTCGTGTTCCCTCTATGGCACGATCTTGATGTATCCCGAGCTTTGCTATTGTAGTTGGATCTTATGATGTTTCTCCCCCTCTACTCTCTTGTGATGAACTGACTTTCCCCTTTGAAGTTATCTTATCGGATTGAGTCTTTTATGAGAACACTTGATGTATGTATTGCCGTAATTATCTGTGGTGACAATGGGATATCATGTGCCACTTGATGTATGTTTTGGTGATCAACTTGCGGGTTTCGTGACATTGGGAACCTATGCATGGGGGTTGGCACACGTTCTTGACTCTCCGGTAGAAACTTTGGGGCACTCTTTGAAGTACTTTTATGTTGGTTGGATGAATCTGAGATTGTGTGATGCATATCGGATAATCATGCCCACGGATACTTGAGGTGACAATGGAGTATCTAGGTGACATTAGGGTTTTGGTTGACTTGTGTCTTAAGGTGTTATTCTAGTACGAACTCTTTTATAGATTGATCCGAAAGAATAACTTTGAGGTGGTTTCGTACCCTACCATAATCTCTACGTTTGTTCTCCGCTATTAGTGGCTTTGGAGAGACTCTTTGTTGCATGTTGAGGGCTTGTTATATTATCTATCTATGTTATTATTGTTGAGAGAACTTGCAATAGTGAAAGTATGAACCCTAGGCCTTGTTTCCTATCATTGCAATACCGTTTACGCTCACTTTTATCATTAGTTACCTTGTTGTTTTTATATTTTCAGATTACAAAAACCTATATCTACTATCTATTTTGCACTTGTATCACCATCTCTTTGCCGAACTAGTGCACCTATACAATTTACCATTGTATTGGGTGTGTTGGGGACACAAGAGACTTTTTGTTATTTGGTTGCAGGGTTGTTTGAGAGAGACCATCTTCATCCTATGCCTCCTACGGATTGATAAACCTTAGGTCATCCACTTGACGGAAATTTGCTACTGTCCTACAAACCTGTGCACTTGCAGGCCCAACAACGTCTACAAGAAGAAGGTTGTGTAGTAGACATCAAGCGCTTTTCTGGCGCCATTGCCGGGGAGGCTAGGTAAAGGGCACTCACTCACACCCCGTCAACTAAGCTCTTTTCTGGCGCCGTTGCCGGGGAGGTGAGTGCTTGAAGGTATATCTTTAGATGTTGCAATCGAATCTTTTTGTTTCGTGTTTTATCACTAGTTTAGTTTATAAAAGAAAACTACAAAAAATGGAATTGAGTTTGTCTCATACGCTTCGTCTTTTTAATATCTTTCGAGTATGATGGAAATGATAATTGTGCTCAAGTACTAGAAGAAGAATTACATAGAATGCTTGGCATGAAATATGTGAATGATGAGCATGATTGCAATGTTGTTAGTATGAATTCCTTGAATATCCATTATGCTAATGATATGCAAAGCCACAAGCTTGGGGAAGCTATGTTTGATGAAGATGATATTTTTTGTCCCCCAAGCTTTGATGAGCAAATTTACTATGATGAAAGCATGCCTCCCATCTATGATGATTATTGTGATGACACGTATGCTTTAAAGAATAATGATAACCATGAAACTTTTCATCTTGATCTTAATTTTCAATCACATGATAGTTATTTTGTTGAGTTTGCTCCCACTACTATTCAAGAGAAGAATTTTGCTTATGTGGAGAGTAGTAAATTTTCTATGCTTGTAGATCATAAAAAGAATGCTTTAGGTGTTGGTTATATTGTTCAATTCATTCATGATGCTACTGAACATTATTATGAGGGAGGAATATATGCTTGTAGGAATTGCAATAATATCAAGTTTCCTCTCTATGTGCTTCAAATTTTGAAGCTATGCTTGTTTTACCTTCCTATGCTTGTTGATTATTGTTCCCATAAGTTGTTTGCTCACAAAATCCCTATGCATAGGAAGTGGGTTAGACTTAAAAGTGCTAGTCATATGCTTCATGATGCTCCCATTATGTTTCAATTCTTATCTTTCATGTGAGCATCATTATCATCATCATGCCTAGCTAGAAAGGCATTAAAGAAAAGCGCTTGTTGGGAGACAACCCAATATTTATCCTTACTGTTTTTGTGTGACCACATGATTATGCTACTGTAGTAATCATGTTTTATAGTTTTTGTTTCAATAAAGTGTCAAGTAAGACCTTTAGGATAGCTTACGGTGATAGTTGTGTTGATCCTGCTGAAAATCAGAAACTATTGCACCCAGTAAATTAGTTTTGTTAATTCACAGAAACGTTCTTATGATCTGATTCTTTTTGCTCTGGATTGGTACACAAATTACTTAGGACTTCCTAATTTGGTAGAATTTTTGTATTTCCAGAAGTATACGTTTGATACAGATTACTACAGACTGTTCTTTTTTTGACAGATTCTGTTTTCTATGTGTTGTTTGCTTATTTTGATGAATCTATGAGTAGTATCGGAGGGTATGAACCATAAATAAGTTGGATTACAGTAGATATTACACCAATATGAATTGATAATGAGTTCATTACATTACCTAAGTGGTGGTTTTATTTTCTTATACTAACGGAGCTTACGAGTTTTCTGTTGAGTTTTGTGTTGTGGAGTTTTCAAGTTTTGGGTAAGGATTCGATGGACTATGGAATAAGTAGTGGAAAGAGCCTAAGCTTGGGGATGCCCATGGCACCCCAAGGTAATATTCAAGGACAACCAAGAGCCTAAGCTGGGGGATGCCCCGCAAGGCATCCCCTCTTTCGTCTTCGTTCATCGGTAACTTTACATGGAGCTATATTTTTATTCACCACATGATGTGTTTTGCTTGGAGCGCCATTTTCTTTTGTTAGTATTTGCTTGCTGTTATTTACAATAATGTTTTGCATCTTGAGTTCCAATAAGAAAGTCAAGGATAGCCTTTGCCATGCTTATTTTGCTAGTATGCATGTTGCTGTTTTAAAACAGAAAGTTTACTGCTGTTGCAAAAATTCGCTAGAAAAGTCAGAGAGTGGTATAATGTTGAATATTTTTGCATATTGAGCTCTGATAAATTTACTACAGTGTGAATTTTAGTTCATAATTTTTGGAGTTAGGGAAGTATTGATACTCCTGCATTCTTTACAGACTGTACTGTTTTGGCAGATTGCTGTTATGTTTGCATTGTTCGCATATGTTTGTTTGTTTAATGATTCTATTTGAGGATAGGAGTATTAAATATGCAGAGGCATTTAGTATGCAATGTTGAATAATAATTTTAGTGATTTGTTACACTAGAAAATGATAAGGTTTTGCATTGGTTTATACTAACCTATCTCATGAGTTCTTGTTGAGTTTGTTGTGGATGAAGCTTTTGATAAAAAGAGAAACCATGATATGAGATGAATTAAGGAGACACAAAAGTTCAAGCTTGGGGATGCCCAGGGAACCCCAAGATAATATTTCAAGAAGTCTCAAGCATCTAAGCTTGGGGATGCCCCGGTAGGCATCCCACCTTTCTTCTTCAACAACTATCGGTTAGTATCGGTTGAGCCTAAGTTTTTGCTTCTTCACATGAGTTGTGCTATCCTTGTAATGTAGTTTTCTTTAGATTTGCTTGCTGTTTGAATAAAGTATCAAGATCTGAAATTATTAAATGGGAGAGTCTTCACATAGTTGCATAATTATTCGACTACTCATTGATCTTCACTTATATCTTTCGGAGTAGTTTTTGTTATTGCTCTAGTACTTCACTTATATCTTTTAGAGCAAGGTGGTGGATTTGTTTTAAAGAAACTATTGACCTCTCATGCTTCACTTAGATTATTTTGAGAGTCGTTAATAGCATGGTAATTCGCTTAATGTTAATATACTTGGTGTTCAAGATATGTGAAACTTTCTTTTGAGTGCGTTGAATACTAAGATAAGTTTGATGCTTGATAATTGTTTTTAGATATGAAGATGGTGATATTAGAGTCATGCTAGTTAAGTAGTTGTGAATTCAAAGAATACTTCTGTTGAAGTTTGTGATTCCCGTAGCATGCACGTATGGTGAACCATTATGTGATGAACTCGGAGCATGATTTATTTATTGATTGTCTTCCTTATGAGTGGCGGTCGGGGACGAGCGATGGTCTTTTCCTACCAATCTATCCCCCTAGGAGCATGCGCGTAATACTTTGCTTTGATAACTTCTAGATTTTTGCAACAAGTATATGAGTTCTTTATGACTAATGTTGAGTCCATGGATTATACGCACTTTTTCCCATCCTTCCACCTTTGCTAGCCTCGCTAATACCACACACTTTTCACCGGTACCATACACCCACCATATACCTTCCTCAAAACAGCCACCATACCTACCTATCATGGCGTTTCCATAGCCATTCCGAGATATATTGCCATGCAACTTTCCACTGTTCCGTTTATTATGACATGCTCCATCATTGTCATATTGCTAGCATGATCATGTAGTTGACATCGTATTTGTGGCAAAGCCACCGTTCATAATTCTTTCATACATGTCACTCATGATTCATTGCATATCCCGGTACACCACCGGAGGCATTCATATAGAGTCATACTTTGTTCTAAGTATCATGTTGTAATTGTTGAGTTGTAAGAAAAATAAAAGTGTGATGATCATCATTATTAGAGCATTGTCCCAAGTGAGGAAAGGATGATGGAGACTATGATTCCCCCACAAGTCGGGATGAGACTCCGGACGAAAAAAGGGGGGGGGGACAAAAAAAAAGAGAAAGGCCCAAACAAAAAAAATGAGAGAAAAAGAGAGAAGGGACAATGCTACTATCCTTTTACCACACTTGTGCTTCAAAGTAGCACCATGATCTTCATGATAGAGAGTCTCTCATTTTGTCACTTCCATATACTAGTGGGAATATTTCATTATAGAACTTGGCTTGTATATTCCAATGATGGGCTTCCTCAAAATGCCCTAGGTCTTCATGAGCAAGCGAGTTGGATGCACACCTACTTAGTTTCTTTTGTAGAGCTTTCATATACTTATAGCTCTAGTGCATCCGTTGCATGGCAATCCCTACTCACTCACATTGATATCTATTGATGAGCATCTCCATAGCCCCTTGATACGCCTAGTTGATGTGAGACTATCTTCCCTCCTTTTTTGTCTTCTCCACAACCACCATTCTATTCCACATAGTGCTATATCCATGGCTCACGCTCATGTATTGCGTGAAGATTGAAAAAGTTTTGAGAATGTCATAAGTATGAAACAATTGCTTGGCTTGTCACCGGGGTTGTGCATGATTTAAATATTTTGTGTGGGGAAGATGGAGCATAGCCAGACTATATGATTTTGTAGGGGTAACTTTCTTTGGCCATGTTATTTTGAGAAGACATGATTGCCTTATTAGTATGCTTGAAGAATTATTAGTTTTGTGTCAATATGAACTTTTGTCTTGAATCTTTCGGATCTGAATATTCATGTCACAAATAAGAAGATTTACATTGAAATTATGCCAAAGTATCAGTCCACATCAAAAATTCTTTTTTATCATTTACCTACTCGAGGACGAGCGGGAATTAAGCTTGGGGATGTTTGATACGTCTCCAACGTATCTATAATTTTTTATTGCTCCATGCTACTTTATCTACTGTTTTAGGCAATATTGTGCTTTATTATCCACCTTTATATTATTTTTGGGACTAACCTATTAACTGGAGGCCCAGCCCAGATTTGCTGTTTTATGCCTATTTCAGTGTTTCGAGGAAAAGGAATATCAGACGGAGTCAAAACGGAACGAAATCAACTAGATAAGTTATTTTTGGAAGGAAAGCAACCCAAGGAACTTGGAGTGCACGTCAGGGGAGATACGGGCTGCCCACAAGGGTGGGGGGCACGCCCCCCCCGGGCGCGCCCCCTACCTCGTGGGGCCCCCATAGCTCCTCCGACGTACCCCCTGCACCCGTATATACTCTTGTACCCTAAAACTTCCAGAACAGAAGATAGACCGGGAGTTCTGCCACCGCAAGCCTCTATAGCCACCAAAAACCTCTCGGGAGCCCGTTCCGGCACCCTGCCAGAGGGGGAACCCATCACCGGTGGCCATCTTCATCATCCCGGTGCTATCCATGACGAGGAAGGAGTAGTTCACCCTCGGGGCTGAGGGTATGTACCAGTAGCTATGTGTTTGATCTCTCTCTCTCTCTCTCTCGTGTTCTCTCTCGTGTTCCCTCTATGGCACGATCTTGATGTATCCCGAGCTTTGCTATTGTAGTTGGATCTTATGATGTTTCTCCCCCTCTACTCTCTTTTGATGAATTGAGTTTCCCCTTTGAAGTTATCTTATCGGATTGAGTCTTTTATGAGAACACTTGATGTATGTCTTGCCGTGATTATCTGTGGTGACAATGGGATATCATGTGCCACTTGATGTATGTTTTGGTGATCAACTTGCGGGTTTCGTGACATTGGGAACCTATGCATAGGGGTTGGCACACGTTCTTGACTCTCCGGTAGAAACTTTGGGGCACTCTTTAAAGTACTTTTATGTTGGTTGGATGAATCTGAGATTGTGTGATGCATATCGTATAATCATGCCCACGGATACTTGAGGTGACAATGGAGTATCTAGGTGACATTAGGGTTTTGGTTGATTTGTGTCTTAAGGTGTTATTCTAGTACGAACTCTTTTATAGATTGATCCGAAAGAATAACTTTGAGGTGGTTTCTACCCTACCATAATCTCTACGTTTGTTCTCCGCTATTAGTGGCTTTGGAGTGACTCTTTGTTGCATGTTGAGGGCTTGTTATATTATCTATCTATGTTATTATTGTTGAGAGAACTTGCACTAGTGAAAGTATGAACCCTAGGCCTTGTTTCCTATCATTGCAATACTGTTTACGCTCACTTTTATCATTAGTTACCTTGCTGTTTTTATATTTTCAGATTACAAAAACCTATATCTACTATCTATTTTGCACTTGTATCACCATCTCTTCGCCGAACTAGTGCACCTATACAATTTACCATTGTATTGGGTTTGTTGGGGACACAAGAGACTTTTTGTTATTTGGTTGCAGGGTTGTTTGAGAGAGACCATCTTCATCCTACGCCTCCTACGGATTGATAAACCTTAGGTCATCCACTTGAGGGAAATTTGCTACTGTCCTACAAATCTGTGCACTTGCTGGCCCAACAACGTCTACAAGAAGAAGGTTGTGTAGTAGACATCACCATCTTGTAATACAGACCGTATGATCTATATCTGGTGGATAGAAAGCAAACTATGATAATTTTACAAAAGATACCCGCACCTCTCTCCACATCATTATCTCCCACAACCTCATTGCTCAGCAATTAAAAAAGGAATAAGTCTCTGGAACAATCTAGCATGCATGGTGGCCGCTACCGCCTGCCAGCGCCATCCATCCCCATGCCTCCGCCCATTCCGACCACCAGTCACCACCACGCTCCACTCCTCCTCGCCTTATCTCTCATCTTTCATTTTTTTGATGACATTCTCGAGATACCAGTTTTCCGATAAAATTCTCAAGATATCATTAGTTTTTACACATTACTCCTGCATGGGTCAATCACAACAGGTGTTTTGTAAAAAATGCATATTGATGTTCCGTGCAATGCACGAGAATCTTGCTTGTAATTATATAACGCAAATCACGAGCAGGAAGTGACATTTTTTTGACACAACCACGTTAACATGGCCACGTAAATCACTAGCTAAAGTAAATACCATTATACTTATATCACGATGTAAAAGGTTGAGTACATGTCCGAAGAGTAGAGTCGCACACACGCACTCTGTCTCTCAGAATCTCTCACACACACACACCAGTTACGTGATGCCCACTTAAGCAGACACTTATGTTACAATTTGTGCACCCATAGGTACACGTGATGCTGCGCATTTATTTAAGCCGAAAGGCGAACCCAAATAGTAGCTGCATTCATTCCCCTCCCACCGCCTCTTCTCTGGTCGCCGTCGCCCAGTAGCCATGGCCCGGCCGAAGGTAACAACATATGCCATACTCCCGCCGGAGCGGCGCTTTATTATGGAAATTTTAGTGGTCATGCATGCATCTTTTTGTGCTAGCACTCCTATATAAGGGTTGACCGGTCGCTTCCCGCGGACGTGCGCGGGCGGTGGAAGAGGAAGGAGAAGGGAAGCAGGCTGTGGAGTAACGTTTTTTACCACCATTTCTTAGGAAACTGAGTGCAATAATTGAGTAGTTTTGCAAACTACCAGTACTACACCTGAAACGGTTCAAAACCTATACTCCCTTGCCAGCGCGCGCTTCCCACGTGAAACGGTCAGTGTCGCCCTGGAGCATCAGTGCCACATTAATGCCCGGCCAGAGCGGATGCGACCTCTCACTGGCGCCGGCTTTGAAGTTGCGCGACGGCTGAGAGAGCGCCACTTCCCGATGCACGCGACTGCTCCGCATCGAGACTGGCCATAGGCCCTGTTTGGATCCATGTGTTAGAGTTAGTTTGAGCTAGTTGGGGCTCAAATAGCCCTTAAGAATCCAAGCATGAGGGTTTAAATTGGAGCAAGCTGCACCGAACCCACCAAAAAAAACTATCCCACCCAAGAGGTGCTAACTGGAGATAGTTCTCATTGGGGCCACTGAAAAATCACTTTACTCTCTCCATCAAGTGCATTTATTGTCAATCTAACCCTGTCACCCAAACACCTCTTTGGCTACAGTTAGTTTAGGGTTAGTCATGAGTTAGTCTAACCTCTAGCTAAGTTAGAGTATCAAACATGAGCAGTATAGGACATGCAAGTTGCTCAAAGCATACAGGCAAATTCATATGTGAAATGATTTTTTTTATTTTTGAAAACGGAACATGAAAGGATTTTTTTAGAATGCTCTTGGCATGTCGCTAACATGTGATGAGTTAACCGACCTCAATAGATGGCAAAAACGCCAGCCCGCCGCACTTTGATAGAGACGAGTAGGGAGAAGCGATACATGCTGCTGGATTACTAGAGATAGGTGTCGCACGGAAGCCAAGAAATATGGTGATAGCGTGGGTTAGCCATGTACTAGTATGATGTAACTACACTGGGTTGCCATGTTTCATACTCTTCTAGTCCACTGTGGAGATGATTGGTTAATTTTATATCGCTGAATAATATTAAATATTATGAGTGCAGATGCTCCACCACGAGGTTCCTTGCTCCTTCTCGGTCGTCCGGAATCTATGTTCTTCCACTCTATTTTTTTACGTGAGCTTTGTTCATCCTTTTGCCAACACGCGGGACATCTAGCATCAAGGTGCACGTGTTATGCAAGGATCGTTCCTTCTATATGAAGAACACGTGGGACTGGAACTACGAGATGAAGATGTACCCAGGAGTGGACGTACGAACCTGAGTAATGTAGCACAGTAAGTGAAGTAGAAAGGCACAAATGGTATGAACATGCGTGGCATATAGGGTGTGTTTGGTTGCGTTCTCGTCTCAGCATAGTTGGTCCCTCTTCATGCATGCTCAACTCAACACCCCTCTTCATGCATGCTTCTAGTGTATTTGTGCTAAACTAGTGTGGACTCATGCACCCTCCATACACTTTACCAAACACCCAAAAGTATGTTGAGAAGGGAACTCTTGGGCGGCATTTGTCTCTTACTAGGTACTACCACTAAATGTTGTACGTGCAATGCACGATGATGTTATGGAGAACGTGCCTAAGTACTCTACTACTACAGTTGGAGGCACATATTAACTTTTATATTTGTTTATGTGTATGCCCCGAGACCTTCCAACTAGACGTGTCTTTCTCTCCAGGTCGCACTTTGTATCGTTCATACCACTAAGTACTACTACGTGTGGTCTCCGACCCAGAAGTGGAAGAAGTGGAGATGCTCTACCACGCTGTTTTTTTACACTGGGCTCTACCACGCTGTTCATGTCCCACTCCTTTCACTGACGTGTGGGACATCTAGCACGTGTCGTGTTTGGCACCCTTCGTCATAAGAGTTGAAACGCTAGCATTCATCAGAAATAAAAAATAATTATAAATCAGCAGTGATACTATTTTTTGCGAACCAATCAGCAGTGATACTATACCACGCGGTTTCCTTGCTCCTCGATATCGGAAAGAATACTTCCATTCGCCAACATGTGGGACGTCGACCATCCTGGTCCACTTGCCATGCACGCAGAACTCCAAGGGAGAGTCACCCAGGTCGTCGCGCCGCAATAACAATGACTAATGAGCCGTCAAATCACAGGCCCACTTCCCACTTTGAAGTTGCTCGGACGAAGGAACCATCATGACTTCGTTGAATTCCGCTTCTTGAAGAAAACTACTGTACCAGCAGTACTGCTATCTACAGTAGTTACTCCAACAGAGGCCTCCTTTCATTCATAGGATAGGAATTTTATAGGAATATGAAAATCATAGGAAGTGAGATGACATGCATCTCAATTCCTATAGGGAAAGATATGCCATTTGATGCATAGGATAGGAATTTTTCCATTTAGTCTAGGCTAATGTACTGGTAATTTGCTCTAAAAACTACAATAGTAACTAGTAGTACTGGTACATGCTTGTACTCAGACACAGACACACACACACACTAACTACTATTACTACTACTTCTCACATGCTGGCCATACACCGTCGTTCTCCTTCCCGACTTTGTCAGCGACACCCCACCGTGCTTGGATCTCCGCCGACCTCTCCGCAGCAGCGCGTGCGTCCTTTTCTTTCTTGTGGCGGCGGGCCTCTCTTTTCTTGAGTGCTTTCTGACTTTTCCGCTCCCTCTGTGCGGCTTTGGCTGCCTCTTGCTCTATCGCCCATTCGGCCTTGGCATCTTCAAATTCCTCCCACATAGTTGTGAGGTTGCGAGCGGCAATGAACTCGGCACGGCGGGATGCCATCGCTTCCCTACCATTTTGTGTGCGGTCGTGGGTGGCAAGGAACTCAGCGCGGCGGGATGCCATCGCTGTCTTACCGGTTAGTGTGCGGCGCGGTGGCATGAACGACGCTTGGTGAGAGCTCTGGGGTGGAGTGGCCAGACAACCGTATAGTGCATTGGTTTGTCAAGAGCTCAAGGACAGAAGACGAAGCAAATTTGGATTCCCCTTCAATCCTGGTCATTTATTACCAAGTAACTGGCATTGGCGGTCATCGAACTTGTCTTGATAGCTCACTTTGATCATTGTATACGAGATATGGTGATTATACGGTCACTGGATCATTGTATAGCTCCATATTTGTCTGGTTGACCAGTCAAACAGTCCGCATGCGCCTCATCAACTCGTGTTCTTTATCTATCTACGCGGGCCTACCTGTCAATGGAGAAAGAAATACTGTAAAAACCAAAATTATGCGTATGTGGGGAATCAAACCACAGACTCGTCGCTGCAACGCACCCTCGTCAGCCAAATGAAAATGAAATACTTCGCGTCAGACACTCACGCTCACACTATCAAAGCATGCTAATGCATGCACGTCGCCCTCTAAATCAAAGTCCCGCTCATGGCGCAACGCTAGCGGCGAGCCCATCACCTGCGCGCCCCGGCAGTGCCTGACATTACTGTTTAGACGTTTGATGGAGGCCTACGCGAACGCCGAGCATGTATTCACCTGGCTCAACACCAACGGTCATACTCGGATCGCCTTGCTCGTGTATATCGTCCATCGCAACGACAATCTATAAAACAGCCTAGCTAGAGAGGGTACTATGATAGTATGGTACGGAGTATGTACTATCGTGAGCGACCGATCTTAGTGCCACTGCACACCGAAACCCCTTCCATTGCTAGCGCGCGCTTCCCGCCTGAAACTGTCACCGTCTCTCCAGAATGTCAATGCCGCATTCACCGGACTTAATGCAGGTGCAATTGGTGTGTCAATGACATGCGGGCCAGATGCCCGTTGGGCCCACATGTCAGTAACCCAACGCATCTGCAGTTAAGTCACTGAAGCAGTGTCCACATTCACGCACGACGAACCTACTCCGGCGCCAGTTGTCCATCCGTCTGCCGCGGCTCATTGCCATTCGCCCGCTAAATTAACTTGAGCCCTAGCTCCCAGCCATAGGCAAAGACCCACACTTATTCTCCTCCGGTCCCTTCCTTCTGTCGTCACCACTCCAACCATGGCCTCCTGGCGCTTCGAAGCTCTCTTGGACGTACTGTCACAGGAGCAGATGAGGGACATCGGTGGCTCCGCTCCGGGCGCGCTCTAAAGCTCTCTTCGACGTACTGTCGCAGGAGCAAACGAAGGAGATTGCCGGCACCCCCCGGCCGCCCTCCGCCGCCACGACCACGAAGCCGGCGCGCATGTGCGGGCGCAGCCGGCAGCGAGGTAGAGTAGTACACGGTAGGTCACCTCCGCTCTGGTCCCAGGAAGGCCACCGCTACTCCACTCAGTCGACGCCAAGCGTGGTGGGGTAAACATCGGCGGCCGATTAGCCGCTTGATGGCAACGTGGAGGCAGAAATCTTCAGAACCTTGTGCTCCGGAGGAGGAGGTTATCGAGGCGGATGAGGAGGAGGCAAAGGCAATGGCCGGCTTTCTCGGGTTCATGACCGGACATGGTGTTCGGGTGCCGACGATCGTTTAGATTAGGTTTACAGTAGGTTTTAGTACGGTTTGTGCGAAATATGTAATGAATTTCGTCCAGTTTGTAGGAAAAGTTTTCAAAATGTAATGAATTTCATCTGGTTAATTTGAAATTTGCTTTGTTTGCACGAATTTTGTCCGGTTAGTTCATGTAGTTGTCAAAAGGTATGCGGGCAGCATCGGATGGCATCCATCAGTGTCCTCGGACATATGCCAGTGTAAATTTGTGGGCCAGCGCTGGAGATGCCCTAACTATCATGCTATAATCGCTAATAGTCCTCCATTATTTGGCAGGGAACAGTTATCCCTCGATCAAAATCAGATCCGCGCTGTTTCGCACTCCTCCCGCGTAAGAGTGTAAACTCTTGCTTACATAAAAATGGAGCAAGTGGACGGCACTGTAGCACGTCATATCATTCGAACTAGCCCACCTAACGAGCGCGAAAGCACCGCCCTCGTTATTTTATTCTGGATTTCTATCGATCGATCGTGCGAAAATGTTACGATTCGCAAGTTCTAAAGGAAAAGGCGGCACACTTACGACTCGTACGCGTCGCACCCCCGATAGTCCGGCTCGCACGCCGCTCACCAGAGGGGACACGCGTTGTCTTGCAATTTCACTGACATGTGGGACCGTAATTGAATAAACCGTCGATAGCCGAAATCTAATCGCTTGGCGCGCGTCTGTTGAGAAGAGAGAAGCGGGGGAGGGAGAAGAGATCGCCCGCCCGCCACACACGAACTCCAATAAATATATGGTGATAATGTGAGGTGGGCCATGCTGGAGTCTGGACCGCTTCCAGAGCCTGCTCTCACTGCCCTGGCCCCTCAAGACGCCAGCTGCCCGCCGCATGCATGCATAGCAAGTAGTACTCCTTATGTGAAGGAGAGATAGGCATTGACAAAGTCAAGGAGTGGGCTCTACAAGAGCCCGTCTCTACACATGCTCCTAGGTATAAAAATAATAATTCCAAAAAAGGCATAAAAAACAATTGTGTCTCAAAAAAAGAAAGGTAAAAAACATTTGAGAGGAAGTAGATAGAGAGAAAGTGAGAAAAAGCTGTAACCTGGGCATTACATGAGGAAGGAGGGAGTGGTGCACATGCCAAGTTCACTGGGCTGCCGTGTTTCACACTCCTCCGTCGTAACAGTGGAGACAATAACTTCATCAAAAATAAACAATGAATACTCGTTGCTTGTCCTCTATATCGGAAAGAATACTTTCATTCACCGACATGTGGGACATCGACCATCCTGGTCCACCTGCCATGCACAAAATTATCCTGGTCTACCCCGGTCGTATCGCAGGCCCAACCTTTCCCACTGTAAGTTGTTCGGACGAAGGAACCATCATGACTTCGTTGAATTCCTCTTCTTCAAGAAAACTTACTGTACCCGCAATACTGCTACCACACGCAAAGACTGGACGGCACTGTACCACGTCATATCACTAAAACCCACTAGGCCAAGCTAGCCCGCCTAGGTCATCTATTTTGGAACGGAGGGAGTATGTCTCTGCACTGCTATGATTTTCTATTGCACATTCTCTGTACTTTTGCTACGATTTTCCTACCCTATGAACCAAATGAGGCCTGAATGTATCCGTGTCAACTATTGTCTGATCGATCGCTAAGCCTACAATTTTAGGAGCTAGGGCTATTGGTCGACGAGGGATAAGTATAAGCGTACCACGAGATCATCAGCCCCAATGTTTCTCTTTGGTGAGTGTTTTGCAAGTACTGTAGCTCACATAGTAGCTATCCTACTAACACCAAGAATCATCAAACAAGCCCTGCTGATATGATAAACAGTTCAAACTTACATCTAAGCATGCCATATATTACATCAAAACCTGGTGAGGATACATCTGTTTCCATAACTCGGAGAGGGTTCGCATGATTCACTATCAAAAAAAAGTAGCAAGATCTGCACACACAAGACTGTGCACTAGCCCTAAGATGGTTTGATAACATGCATCGTTCTGGTAATTAAACATAGGGCAATGCAAACTACCCTGAAGGATTAGCGCGACCAACTATTTCTTGTCATCGATCTCTCAGGCAATGACCATAGCACGGACAGCGGCATGGGAATCGATTTCTGGGGCGATGTCCATAGGACTGACCGCGACATCGGAATCGATCTCTGGGGAGATGTCCACAGGCTGGACAGCGGCATTGGAATCGATCTCCAGGGCGATGCCAACAGGACGGGCCACGACATCGGAATCATCAAGGACGTCCACCGGCACCTGCACAACCCTAACATATTAGCTAGCACATTGCAAATTATCAAAAACCACAACTATGGTAATAAGCCATTATTTTTTACCTTGTGCAGCTCACCGGGGGATCTCATCCCTCCGGGGGCCATCTCCACGTCCTCGATGGGGGCCATCACCTTGCTAGGGGAATACTGCTTCTCAACGGCGACTATCTCCTCAAACTCGGCCTTGAGCCTCGCATAGGTGGCAATCAAAGTTCCTGGGGTAGGCACGGTGGGGCCCTTGCTATTCTTCGAACTTTCTCTGAGGAGTTTGTCCGCCAGCGTCAACTCTTTGGCCAGTGCTTGTTTCTTGGAGTTCTTCATCTCCATGGGTTGGCCCGCCAACATGGTCAACTCGCTGGTCGGTGCTCGCTTCCTAGAGATCGCTGTCTCTAGTGGGTTGTCCGCCGACAACTCTTTGCCTAGTGCTCCAGGATCCATCAATGAACTGACAAACAAAAAGCAATCGAAAGGAAACCACAATCGCAATGAAAACGGGAAAAGAATAGGATGTGAGAACCGGTCGGTGCTTCGCAAAAAGAAGATTCTTGGAATGAAAATATAGCAGTGTAACTGATTCGCCCACCTTTCCTTCGTCGGTACAGAAGAAAAATGGCAGAAGTGAATAGCCTGGAGTGAGGTTTTCTTAAAGAAAGGGAAGAAAGGGATTGAACAAGCGTTCCAGTGAAATGATGGTTGCTTCGTCTAGTCCAACTTGGTGGCCACCTTACCACTACTGGTAAAGGTGTGGGTTTTGTGATATGACAGGTCATGACGGCCACACCGGGGTGACAGGTGAGTCTCGACTATAGCACCTCGCTGTGATTTGGTGGATGGCACGCGGACCCGGATGCTTTGAAATGTCCCGCATGTAGATAGAGCGGCTAGTCATATAGGAGTGCTCAATATTGTGCACCGCGGCCAAGGCAGAGAGGAAAGCGAGAGAACTACGTAATTAATGCATGATTTTAATTAGTAGTTTTGTAAAGTACGAGATACATTCCTCCAATCGCAAAATGCCTTGGTTCATGAGATTTGAGATTTGAGCCCTATAAACCGAAAGATTTATAAGTTGTAGTAATCAAATTTCTCGGTCTTGTACGAGTTGACGCGACACATCAAAGCACTGCACTCGATATAAGTCACTTGTTGCAATCTCTAAACAGAATTATATTTGGAAACAGAGGGAGTACAACGCATGCATGCATGCCGTGACTTTCCTTTTGATACTTGCATGTGTTGATTTGATGCACCTTGCCAAATTTTGACTATAAATTTAACTAACCAAATTTTCATGCATGTCACATTACGGGGCTGTTTGGATTGTGACTATGTTTGTCTTATGTTGCCACATTATTTTTCCCACACTTGCCACACTTGCCTAACCTGAGTTGCTCAAATTGTTACACACTTTGGCTTGCCTAAGGGAATCTTGCCACAATTTTTGTGTCTATGACATGTGGGGTTCACTGCTAATAAAAAAATTCTTGTCTTAGGTGTGGCTAATAAAAAAGACTTATATTTAGGAACGGAGAGAGTATAAAACATAAATAATAATGCATGCTGGGGCAACCCACGTTTCCACTAATTTTAGTTGTGGGCTTGTTCACAATTTTTACGAGGGGGTGGTTGTTCATTTAATGGAGGGACTTGTAGTGCCAGACTTGAACGATACAAAGTGCGACCTGGCACACCATAACACCACTTGGAACAAGCGGGTAGCTATCTCAAAAAACAATCAACAACTAAAAAAACCGCGACCTGTCATGTAGTAGTACACAATTTTAAATGATTGTTTTGATGGAGTGAAAAAGGAAAACTACCCCACTACGTATATATAGGCCGGAGCCTCCACGCTTTCTTGCTAGGGTTGCTCTATTCACACACTCTCATCCTCTCCAGATCTAAACAAGATAGGGGTAGTAACACTGTCTTTCTCTCTTAAAAAAACACTGGCTTTCTATCCTCATCGCTGGTTATAGATCCGGACGTATCCCCCTCCGCCGGTGAAGGGGAGGAGGGACAGCGTTTAGGCTGTCGTCGACAGCGAGGGAGGAGACCCACTGCCGGCCGCACCATTATCTCTAGCCGACCACCAGCGCGGGAGGTCCTCCGATCCCTTCGTCGTTGCCTGTGGGCGGATCCGGCCTCCCGCCGCCCACCTATCCACATCCCGACGACCTTCAAGTATATCTTCATCCGAAACCGCCTTAGCTCTACTTCCCCAGCTTGCTACGTCGCTGCATGTGCATCGTTTTCTACCTCTCAGCCCCTCTCGATCGATGGTCCAACGTCACCTTTTTTTTTCTTCTATTGTTAGAGGTAAAGCTACTTCATGGAGTCGAATCTTGTACTCCCTCCGTCCGAAAATACTTGTCATTGAAATGGATGTATCTAGATATATTTTAGTTCTAGACACATCCATTTTGATGACAAGTAATTCCGGACGGAGGGAGTACTTGGTTCAAACAAGAAATAAAGTGGGGGTGGGGGAATTTAGTATGTACATCGGACTTGGTACAAACAGGAAGGAAAGGGGGTGAAAGTAGTACAGACTGGTCATCCAACCGGTGTCTTGGTCGAAAAGGGAAATATAGGGGTAACGTTGTACACAGTAGTATGACCAGGACTAGATTTGCTATCCACACATAGCAGTAGGTGGCTAGAGTGAACAAAAAATGGGACCAACCCAGATATGTTTCTCGGGGCAACAAACTATGAATCACCACTTTATGCCCCTGTTTACGTACATGGTGCTGGACTACTGGTGCACCCACTGTCCCATGCCCTTATACCAAATTTTTAGCTGTTCTTAATCTAATGTCCCTGGTAAAAATGAAGCCATGCCACTGTTATAAGCCATGACAAGTTTAGCCAAATGTTTTTGCCTGTAATTGTTTGAGACTCTGACTGTTTCCTCTGTACCTTTTTGTGCAAACAGGGATATCCAATTCACCTGGTTGCTATTGTGACCTTTTGGTGCACTGCACAAAACTCTTCTTAAAAGAAGTGACTTTTGTGCTGTTTAACTGGAATGTCAGAATGGAACAGTTGGTTCATTTCGGTGGAACTGCACAAAGGGAGATCTGTGTTCCAATCCTCATCATCCATATTGGCGCCATAACCTTCCTTTAGGTAAGAATGATATTTAATGCAAGTGTTCATCTCTATTTTCCAACTGCCATGAGAAAATAATGCTATTTTTACTAGTACACTTGTACTCCCTCACTGACAAAACCAATTCTGAATTAGAAGGCCAATCATGTACTTGGTTTCACCAACTGGTGAGGAGAAAGAGAAACAGAGCATGAAGAGGAGGAGGAAGAAGAATAAGCAGTGACAAGGCGATCTTGCTGAAGCCAGAGGCCTCAGTCGAGGCCATTCAAGGGCTCTGGCAACGACTACCTTACATGTGAGACGATCCTCCAGGGAGCCCTTCCACTTCTGTTGTCTCACTTAATTAATTAGGAGTACTTAAGTACCACTAATTTATTACTGCCTAATTTTCTTGTTGGAGTTAAACAAATCTTTAGTAGGACCCTATGTTGAATCATGTACGTGTGTATGTTTGTCTATGGAGGTGAATCATGTGGTGGAGCAGGGAGGGAATATTATTAGTGTCATGACATAAGAGTGCTATTGTTTTGCATGTCAATTTATTGCCATTGGTTCAATGAGGCAATGTTTTGCGTATTGTCCATCATGAATTTGATGCTACTATTTGAGTAATATGATAATGTCTTCCTAAGGCCTTCATCCATATTAGTTTGTTGTCATCTCTATTTGTATCGTGCTACTGTCATGAGAAACTCCTTTATCTTTGCACGTTAAAGTTTTGCAACCTATGATAAATGGCAATGCTTTGAGTGTTGAGCTAATTGGCACTGATTAAATAAACTAATACCTCTCTTTAAGCAAGACTACTATGTTGCTAACTTTACCCATTAAGATAATGAGGGTGCTTCTATTTGTTAGTGTATGTTTCATCAACTAGTCCCACTATTACAATAATCTCACTCTCTCAATATATGTGCCAACGGGGATGCTCTATTTTGGTGAAACTGTACAAAAACTTTGGGTGCTTCATTGCCTCGACTTCCATCGGACGTGGACTGTACATGGAGATGCTGACAGCTGGGTCCATGGCCGCAGCAAGGAAGTGCCTCCTTATTACGCGCAAAATAACTATTCCTCCACCTGACAGCGGGGACCCACCGGACGGGCCACCGTATTTCGCGAAAAAAACATTCCCCCCTGACTGCTGGGACCCACCAGCTACACCTTCGCACGCAAGGAAGTGCGTCCGGGCAAAAAAATGATTCGCCCCCCTGACTGCTGGGACCCACCAGCTACATCTTCGCACGCAAGGAAGTGCGTCTGGGCAAAAAAACAAAATGATTCGCCCCCCTGACTGCTGGGACCCACCAGCTACATCTTCGCAGGCAAGGAAGTGCCTGACAGTTGGGACCCACCTGGTTGAAGTGTACGTAGCATTGTCATTCTGGTTGCAAACGTGTACGTACATACTGGTCGTTGTAGAGGCGCGCACGTGTCGTAGTAGAGGCGCGCACGTAGCATATACACGTACGTATGACGGCCAGGGTGCAAGAAAGAAAATACGGCCACGTATGTGTACATACGGGCAGGGTCTCGACCGCCTACTCGCGCATACGTACGGCCAGGGCTCGTGTACATGGCTGGGTCGAAATGGAGAAACAACGTTGTCGTCGTGTTCATGGGGAGCCAACCAGCTGGGTCGGAATGGAATGTGTGGTCGTGTCCATCGGGAGGGCTTGGATGGAACAGGCGATGGAAACGAGGCCTAGCGTACCACAGAACGGAGGAAACGGCCTTGTGTTCGACTGGACACGTTCAAAACGGGATCCTGTTCATCGGGAGGGGTGTGGCGTACCGCAAAACGGAGGAAACGGACCTCCTACGGTGGAAACGGGGGTCCTGTTCATCGGGAGGGGTGTGGCGTACCGCAAAATGGAGGAAACGGACCTCCTACGGTGGAAACGGGGGTCCTGTTGATCGGGAGGGGTGTGGCGTACCGCAAAACAGACGAAACGGACTTGTGTTCGAGCGCTACGGTCGAAACGGGGCTCCTGTTCATCGGGAGGGGTGTGGCGTACCGCAAAACGGGACTCCACGGGATACTGTTCATCTCCACCGTCGACCTCCTCCAGCCTCCATGGGCTACTGTCGACCTCCTCCAGCCTCCACGGGCTCCTGTTCATCCAGCCTCCACCGCGCGCTACTCCACCGGCTACTATTCAACCACCCCTCCACCTTCTACTGTTCATCCAGCCCTCCACACCACGGGGTCCTGTTCATCCAGAGGCAACGCCACCGCTCACTGTTCATCCAACCCCTCCCCCCTGCAATGCTCACTGTTCATCCAGAGAGGGAGCATCGATCGGCTTCAGTTAGCAGGAGTAGAGAAGGAATCGCTCGATCGGGTTCAGTTAACAGCCATCAATCGATCGCCCGGGTTCAGTAACGCGTAGCCTGTAGTGCAATTGCTCGGGTTCAGTTAGAGCCCAACACCTCGCTCGGGTTCAGTTAGAGCCAACGCCTCGCACACACGCGCGTATGTGTACGAGAGAAACGCGCATCGCTCGGCCCCTGACCGCCCACCGTAACCGGGAACTCCCCGAAATTTTCCTCGCCCTTGATTCTACCATGGTTCTTTCTATCATGGACGCCCAAAGTATGTCATGCAGCTGCGTCTCCGGCCCGCCCAGGATGAAAAGCCCATTTTCTGTCATGATTTTTTGTCATAGAAGTAGGACCCACCACATCTATGATGATACCGGGTTTTGTCACAATTATCGTCATAGAAGTGTCATATGTATGACAGAAAAAAATTCGTTCGGCCCAAAATGTCACAGATGTGTCTTTTTTCTGTAGTGAGCTCGTTCTAGGCCATGTCCATGAGGCCCCATTCCTCCTTATTTTCTATCTCCTCTAGCTCGGAGTCGACTTCACCAAACTTGAAGACTAGTGGCAGATGATCCTTCTGCGCCATGGCGTTGGTGGAGGTCTGCGGGAGGGAGGGGAATGGGAGGTGAACAGTAAGGCCACCCATATTAAGCAGCAGCTCAGGCACCATTAATGGAGAGGAAGGCAGGCGGCCATGGTAGTCAAAGGGCTCGCTTCCTAGTGAGCATGCGCAGCATACAGCTCGCACACTTCTCGGTGAGCCTGCGCATTGGAGGATAGCTTGCACGCCTCTCGGTCAGCCTGTGCACCAGACTGCGCTCGCACGCCTACCATTCAGTCAAGCAGCTTCCGCACGTCACCTCATATAGCCATTAAAACCAAGACACGCGACGTCACGTGAATGGTTACATAACGCACACTATTTGAATTATACAAATGTTTGCGATGTTAGAGTGGCAGCTATTTGTTTCCAAATGCCTTTGTTGGCTGTTATTCGAGTGCTTCTTCTCTCAAAATGGACACGAGAAATACCACAACATGCATTCCAACCATTCCATGATAGCATGCCAAGTTTCATGAATTTCAGACGAGTTTTGGATTTGCTAGAATTTAAAAACAAAGTATCTTAATGTTTTGTCGGCAATCAACAGTGCCCTGGTGTTTGAAATTCATTCATATTTCTTGCATGGGACCTAAGCACGCACCCAAGGACAAATATTTGATTTTTCAACCAATTTATATACACTGGAGCATGTCATGTAGTTCAAATTTTAATTATGCACATAAAATGCATAGAAAGCCCAGTTAATGTATAAAAAGTCCAAAGGAACCCCGAAAAATTCCAAAATTAACACAATACTCCTGTTGTTCTCAGTTGACACAAGAATTTTTTGAAAGCAATAAGAGGCAGCGGATATCATTTCGTCCCCGAAGGTGAGATGTTCCCTACCGAAACCATCAGGCTTGTTGTGAGAAGCTCTGGTTTGTGAGAAGCTTACACCCAAACCTGCCCCAAATGGGATAAAAAATTACCACGGCATGTTGATGCCGCTCCATGATAGCATGCCAAGTTTCATGCATTTCAGACGAGTTTTGGATTCACTAGAATTTAAAAACCAGGAATCTCAACGTCCCCGGTCAAGTGACGGTGGCATGGTGTTTGACATTCATTCCCATTTCTTGCATGGGACCTAAGCATGCAACCAAGGACACAGATTTGAATTTTCAACCAATTTATATGCATTAGAGCATGTGCATGTAGTTCAAATTTGAATTATGCGCATAAATGCAACGAAAATTCAATTAATGCATAAAAATGTCCAAACAAACCCCGGAAAATCCCAAAAATTGACACAACACTCATGTTCTTCTCTGTTGGCACACTAGAAATTTTTTGAAAGCAATAAGAGGCAGCGGATATCATTTCGTCCCCAAAGGTGGCACGTTCCCTACCGAAACCATCAGGCCTGTTGTGAGAAGCTCTGATTTGTGAGAAGCTTATACCCAAACCTGCCCCCAATGGGACAAAAAATTTACCATGGTATGTCGATGCCGCTCCATGATAGCATGCCAAGTTTCATGAATTTCAGACGAGTTTTGGATTTACTAGAATTTGAAAACCAGGAATCTCAATATCTGCGGCTGAGTGACGGTGGCAGGGTGTTTGACATTCATTCCCATTTCCTGTATGGGACCTAAGAATGCAACCAAGGACACACATTTGAATTTTCAACCAATTTATATGCATTGGAGCATATGCATGTAGTTCAAATTTGAATTATGCACATGAATGCATTGAAAAATCAATTAATGCATAAAAATGTCCAAATGAACCCTGAAAAATCGTAAAAATTGACACAACACTCCTGTTGTACTATCTTGACACTAGAAAATTTTTGAAAGCAATAGGAGGCAGCGGATATAGTTTCATTCCCCAAGGTGGGACGTTCCCTACCGAAACCATCAGGCTTGTTGTGAGAAGATCTGGTTTGTGAGAAGCATATCCCCAAACCTGCCCCAAATGGGACAAAAAATTTACCACGGCATGTTGATACCGCAACATGATAGTATGCCAAGTTTCATGAGTTTCAGACGAATTTTGAATTTACTAGAATTTAAAAACCAGGAATATCAATGTTTGCGGCCAAGTAATGGTGGCAGGGTGTTTGACATTCATTCCCATTTCTTGCATGGGACCTAAGCATGCAACCAAGGAAACAGATTTGAATTTTCAACTAATTTATATGCATTAGAGCATGTGCCTGTAGTTCAAATTTGAATTATGCACATGAATGCATAGAAAACTCAGTTAATGTATAAAAATGTCCAGGCGAACCCCGAAAAATCCCACAAATTGACACAACACTCGTGTTGTTCTATGTTGACACGAGAAACATTCTAAAAGTAAGAAGAGGCAACATATATTGTTTCATCCCCCAAGGTGGCACGTACCCTACCGGAACCATCAGGCTTGTTGTGAGAGAAGCTCTGGTTTGCGAGAAGCTTATACACACACTTGCCCCAAATGGGACAATATTTTTACCACGGCATGTCGCTGCCATTCCATGATATCATGTCAAGTTACATGAATTTCGAACGAGTTTTCGATTTACTAGAATTTTTAAAGCATGTATCTCAATGTTAGCGGTCGAGCGACAGTGTCAATGCATTTGACAATCATTCTCATTTCTTGCATGTGACCTAAGCTTGCAACCAAGGACAAACATGATTTTGCAACCCGTTTTAATGGACTGGAGCATGTGCTTTAATTTTGAATTGTGCACCTAAAATGGCTAGAAAACCAATTTAATGTATAAAATTTCCAAACGAACCCTGAACAATTCCAATTTTTTACGACACACATACAGTTGCATGATCACTGCAGATAAAAGGTCTAGCAATTCAAACACCGTCCATTGCTGTTGTGACCCCATTATGTAATTTGAATCGAGATGAAAAGTCAAGTAGAACCCACATAGTTTATTATCACCAACAGTGTGAGATGCAGTACAAAATATTCTGGAGCACCGTCGGTGTATAGTACACCTATGGCTTACGCAAGAAGGTGCATCGGCTATAGTCCATAGCCGGCGTGTCAAGCACATTAGCTTGCTCCCCAAATATTATTTCACTATTCAATCGTCGCTGGTGAAAGATGGGGACGTGGACCCACGTCGTGAGGGCAACTTCAACGGCCCACTCCGGCGAGAGGCAGCCACAGCTTCCATGTGCGTGTAAACAAGGTGCATGAGCACGGCTAAACAATCAGCTTGTGTGTCTGTTGAACGTTGGTTGAACGTTGCTTTGGAAGAAAATAATGATATGCATGAATCTATAGATAATTATGATTCCGATGATTTGATTGAAATATCTCTTGATGAACATGATGCTGGCTATTCTTGTGGCCATGATGCCAATAATTATGGAGATGAATTTGCTATAGTCCCTTATGTTAAACATGAGATTGTTGCTATTGCACCCATACTTGATAGTTCCATCGATGAAAAGCATGATTGCAAGGATGTTATTATAAATTCTGTTAATGTCAATTGTGTTAATGACATGCAAAACCCTAAGCTTGGGGATGCTAGTTTTGCTATGTCCACTATTTGTTGCAATGATCATGATTGGGGTGATTCTTCTTATGATCTTGAAATTTTATTTAAGCCCCATGATGCACATGAGATTGATATTAGTGTTTCAAATAATATTGAAAGTGGGTTTGGAATGTCAACTTTAGATCCCACATATTTGGAGAATGTTCAATCTTATGAATTTTTTGATAAATTGGGTTTGAAGAGGTCATGACTTTATTAATGTTAATCCCACTATTTTGGAAGAGTGTCAACTTTGCATGCATGTGGATCGTGTTGAGAATATGTTATGTGATAGCTATATTGTTGAATTTTCTTATGATCCTACATGTAATTATTATGAGAGAGGAAAATATGGTTGTAGAAATTTTCATGTTACTAAATTACTTCTCTTCATGTTGAAATTGCTATCGTCCGTTTCTTCTTCCTTGCATATGCTAGTTTTTTCTTGCCTTGATAATTTGTTTGCTTATAAATGCCTATGCATAGGAAGTATGTTAGACTTAGATTTGTTTGTCACGAGTTTTATGATGCTCTCTTTGTGCTTCAATTCTCTTCTTTCATGTGAGCATCATTAAAATTGTCAATGCCAAGCTAAGGGCGTTAAACAATAGCGCTTGTTGGGAAGCAACCCAATTTTATTTTTGTTTTTTGCTTTTTGTTCCTGTTTAGTAATAAATAATTCATCTAGCCTCTATTTAGATGTGATTTTATGTTTTAATTAGTGTTTGTGACAAGTTGAACCTTTAGGATAGCTTATGGTGATAGTTGTGTTGATCCTGCTGAAAATCAGAAACTTTTGTGCTTAGTAAATTTGTTTTGGAAATTCACAGAAATGTTATTTTGATCTGATTATTTTTGTTCTGGATTGGTACACACATGTCTCAGGTTTTCCTAATTTGTATGGAGTTTTGGAGTTACAGAAGTATTCGAGAGTTATAGATTACTACATATTGTTCTATTTTTGACAAATTCTGTTTTTCGCATGTTGTGTGTATATTTTGATGAATCTATGGGTGGTATCGGGGGGTATGAACCATGGAAAAGTTGGAATACAGTAGATATTACACCAATATAAATAAAGAATGAGTTTGTAACAGTACATTAAAGTGGCGATTTATTTTCTTGTACTAACGGAGCTCATGAGATTTTTTTTTGAGTTTTGTGTTGTGAAGTTTTCAAGTTTGGGTAAGGATTTGATGGACTATGGAATAAGGAGTGGCAAGAGCCTAAGCTTGGAGATGCCTGTCGTGGTTCTAAGACTGACAGTTCAAAGGGGGTAGGTATGGAGAGGCAAGATCTTAGCTGTGGTGAAGGTGTACACACGAGATTTATGATTTCAGGCCCTTCTCGGAGGAAGTAATAGCCATACGTCTTGGTGCCCGAAGGCGGTCGACTGGATTATATGTGTGTGGTGTTACAGGGGGTGCGTACACTTGTCCCAGAGGAGGGGGTGGCTTATATAGAGTACGCCAGGACCCCAGCCGTCCTCCATTACAAGGGGCTTAATGTACATAAAGTAGGGGCGTTACTCATAACGCCAGCCTTATGTGCTATTAATGACCTTAAAGACTACGAAGTGAACGCCTGACCGTTGCAATGCTGAGTGACTACTGATCTTCTGTAGGTCGAGTGATTCCTTGAATGGTCGAGTGACAATAGGTAGGGGGACACCCGAGTGATATGACTGTTGAGTGGAGTGCACTCGACATCTTTGACTGGGGGTCCCTTGTTGCCTCTTGGACTTCTTATCTTCCAGGGTAGTGACCTTGGGTAGGACGTATGGGTTAGGCCCATGACCCTACCCCAGATCTGTATCCTCATCAGTAGCCCCCGAATGGATTAAGGTTCGAGTGGAAAGTAGGTTGACGTTGAATTTGTTCTGAGCTTTGCACCTCGCGTGCGTTTTCCGCAAGATGGAGAACTCACATTGGTACTTGAGCGTCAATTCAGTCGCCTTGATCCATTCAGAAAGTTGCCGACTGAACTTATAGCACCATCTGCCGAGTGCTGTCTTGGAGTGTAGAATCCTTGGCGCGAATGATTGTAGTGTATCCCTGATTTCACGGGATACGAAATTTCAGGGAAGCGCGCGGGACGGGGCGCGCCAAAGTAGGCGAAGCGGATAAACAGTAGTGCCTCGATTTCCACGCCGCCTTTTTCGCCACGTACGTTGCACGCGACTATTGCGGGATTTGACAAGATCGCCTAGTCCCACGCGTCAGCCACTCGGAAGCAGCCCTTTATAAGGCGACGGGGCTGAGGCATCTGCACTGTGCACGCCCGTTTCTCTATCTTCTTCCTCTGCTTCTCCACCGCATCCAGTTCTTCTGCTCTCGATGTTGCCGCTCTGCTGCCATGGTGAAGGACAAGACGGCGGTGCTGGAGCATGCGAAGAATGCGACGGGGGCAGCGAAAGGCAAGAAGCAGAACTGCGGGTCGTCATCATGCACGGGGCTGCTGCCAGGCTGGATCCAGGGCGATTGGATCCGGTCTTCGCTCCGGCAAGAAGATCTGGACAAGCTGGTGGAGTCCGGGCTGATCGCCAAGGGTGCGGCAAGGCTGCCTGAGGGAGAGACGGAGCTGCAGCCTCGACCGGGTGAGTGTGTACTGCTCGCCACCCACGTCGACCAGGTTTTTTTTGCTCCCTCCGCACCCATTCTTCCGGGGCTTCTTGAACTTCTTCAGTGCCCAAGTCCACCATTTTTCTCCCAATACCATCATGTACTTGGCCACGTTTGTGTCGATGTGTGAAAACTTTTTGGGGTGTCGACTACACTGGGGCCTTTTCAAACATATCTTCACCATCCGTTCCCAGTCGGTGAAGAAAGAGAAAATGAGTGACTCGAAGACCCATGTCATCCAGATGTGTGGGGGTTTGGGTATCCAAAAGAGGTATAGGAGTTCTTTCCCCGCTATGACTCTCCCTGATTCGGTTAGAGGCTGGCAGTCGACCTGGTTCTACTGCCGGGACGTCCCAACTCTAGGTCAGTCGACTGGCCTTCCCCACTTCACTTTCGACCGTGTCCAGACTCCTTCTCCACTGAAAGTGACTGCTGCTGAGAACGTGGAGACGAAGATGTTGGTTGAGAAAGTGCTCCAACTGATTAATGAGGGTGTCCCTGGCCTAGATCTGCTGGAAGTATTCCTAAGTCGACGCATCCAGCCTCTTCAGGCCCGTGACCATCCTATGTGGCTGTACTCCGGATCCGACGACACCGCTCGGGTTCATCCAGAGGAAGTGCCACCCAAGACCGTGGTCGTGTGGTTGAAGAGCATCACAGGCAACCAGGACAACCCCAGAGGAGCCAGGCGAGTCATCCCTTTCAGCGATGATAATCAGCCCGACAAGGCATGCTCTTTATTCCGACTGTCTTTGCATATATATTCCGAATGTACTTGATCTCGACTGACTTTTACTCGACTTTTTGTCTTGTAGGTTTTCACTGAGATGTATTCGATGCCCAACAGCAAACAAGCTCTGGAGTAGGACCAGGAAGGAGAGGCCAGCGCAGAGGAGAGTGGTGAATGGAAGTCTTCGGATGAAGAAGAGGAGGAGGAGAGCGAAGAGTCAGACGACGAGGAAGAATTCGACTCGCCGCCGCGCTCTGAACACCGATCCAAGCAGCACCATGACCCGGCGGGTGGGCGCGGGAATAACGTGGCTCTGAGTAACCACACTCAGAGGCACACTCGTACGTCTTCTCCGGAGCCGACAGAGAAGGTCGCCAAGCAGCCCACGGTTGCTCCTCCAAAGACTCGGAAGACTTTGCCGCGGATCAAGATGGACGTCCATGTTGCTTCGTGGTGAGTATCTTGCTTGTGTTTATATAGGATGACTGAAGTTTTTGTTCTGACCAACTGGATCATGTATCTTTCTAGCCCCACCTCTGCTGCCACTGACATGGACATCGACAAGGCACCAGGAGATGAGGAGACCGACGATGCGGCCACTTCCCGAGCTGGTAAGTCCGTTCGACCAGGCTTCATTTAGTCGAGTGCGTTATCAGTCGGCTGAATTTCTGATATTTCTCTCTTTCTATAGTTCTGCAAGAGGTCGTCGTGCTCCCTGACGATGAAGAAGAAGAAGCATCTCTACAGGAGAGGAGGAAGAGGAGTGGGGGCTCAAGCAGGAGGAGGCTTGAAGTTCAAGTTCCTCAGTCGACGCCGGCGCTTGAGGCGGTGGTCGAACGTTCCGGAGATCCGGTTCGGACCAACGTCACATTCACCAACCCACTGATGACTGATCGTCCATCGGGGTCGACTACTCCGACTCCTGCCGCTCCAGTGCAACTCCATGCGTCTAACACAGTAGCTGGTTCGGCCGCCTTGGAGCCATCACTCTTCGCTGCATATCAGACCCCAGACGATTCACCGAGTGCTGCCAGGGAGGCTCTTCGCCAGGTGAACCTTGTCATGGAGCAGGTGAAGGTGATGCATGAGGCTAGTCAGGTGGCTTATAACGCTAGCACTACCCTGCAGACCAATATTCAGGTCAGCGAACTCCGGCTGAACTTTTGAATGATGTTTTATATCCGATCACCCACTGGGTTGTGCCTTTGTTTAGAGTTTAGGAAATCTTCCACTTTACTTGACTCATGTTGAGTCTTAGTAATCTATCTAGACCAGTGGGGGCACGCCGAGTGCACCCACTGGGTGTAGTCCCTGAGACCATGGTCCACTACTGGCAGTCGACTGAGGTCTTAGAATCTTCTCTTTTTTCTTTGACTCACGCTGGGCAGACCCTGCTGAGTGTTGATCTGAACCAGTGGGGGCACGCTAAGTGCACCCACTGGGTGTAGTCCCCGAGACTACTGTTGAATATTTGATTCGGCAGTAGTCTTAGAGTAACTTTTCACTGTCATTGTCTCTCATTTCTGTCGACTGACATATCTCTCTCGCTGACTGCAGAGGTCTTGTGATCTTGGAGCTCGACTTTCCGAGTTAAAGAAGAAGCATATCAGCGTTGAAATTGATCTTGAACTCGCAAAGAAGAACCTCAAGACTGCTCAGGAAGAGACGGCCATCATGGGAGGTAACCATTCGACTCTTGCCTACTTAGTAGCTCGCGTCTTTCACTGCTTTTTCTTTCAGTCTCTTTGAACCGAGTGACTTCACACAAGCAGATGTGCGTAGTGAAAACCGTCAACTTCAGGCTCGTCTGAAGAGTGTTGTTTCTTTAGAGAGAATGAAGGAAGCTTAGGAGAAGAAGGGCCAGGACCTTGCTGCTGCTCAGAAGGAAACACGTGAGAAGACAACGCTTGCGGACAAGAAGCTGGCTTTAGTCAGCAAGTTGGAAGAGGAGAACGTAAAGTTGAAGACCGCCATCTCGGAAGCCAACCGGGAGGTCGAGCAACTAAAGAAGGACAAGGAGAACCTGACCACTGAAGTTGGAGGCCTCAGAGCCAAGACAGGCAAGCTAGAGTCCTATCTGGGACAACTTACCGTGAAACTAGTTCTGAAGCTTGAAGGTACAGCCGCTCGACTGGTTAATTGTCGTCGATTGAAGTACGTTGTAATATTGTCGACTCACTATTTTTCATGATGGAACAGAACTTTGTCAGGACTTTGAAGCTGAAACCGAGCGGGTCAAGACAGGTCTCGACCCCATCAATTGTCCTGTGAAAGATGACGTTGCGATCAACTTGCTGCGGTTGGAATCACGCTTGGACGGCGCTGTTGCCTATCTGGCTCGGCTGAAGGCTGCGATGACCCGGGTGGATGCTGAACTCTGGCCTCAGGCGAAACTTTCTCAGGTTCTCGAGTCGCTGATGACTCGACTCAATTAGATTCCTGGTCGAGTGCAGGAGTGGAAGAAGTCATCCGCTCGCTGTGGCGCTGACGTCGCCTTGTCACTGGTTCGAGTGCACTGCAAGGACAACAAGGAAGACAAGTTGGCAGCTCTCAAGGTTTTGAATACTAAGAAGAACACCTTCTAGTCCTTCATGGACACCTTCCTTGAGGCAACCACTCGTATTGCTGACAGCATTGACCTCGATAGCTTCTGCGATCCAGCCAGCCCTTCTCCCGCCGAGTGATCGAAAAAACATTATGCTTCACCCTCATTTGCCTCGAAATGCCGAGTGATTTTGCAATCGTTAAAACTCCTTCGGGCCTGACGCCTGAGGACTTTAATCCGCGGTTAGAAACCTTTGGGCTTATCTGAACTTGGCTTACTTTGAATATGTCGTGTTTATCTTCGAGTGAAACTCGTTCTTCTCTCGGATTGGTTTTTCTATTTTCGATGCAGCTTCTAAGGAAGAATCTGCAGTCGACCTGTTGGATGAGCCTTGAGTAGCATTGATGAACTCATCAGCAAGGCACTCAGCAATGGTCTTGACGTTCCTGAAAGTAGTTTGCCTTGGTGCCAGCTGTTGGAGGAGCCGTTGACAGCGTGCACAATCTCGTCCTTCTTCTTGACTGTGCAGCCCCGAGGGGGGGTTGTGGTCGACCCGTATCATTCGGTCGGATTTTTCGAACTTAGGCGAGTATTGAACTACAGCTAAGCCCCCGAATGAGAGGATTTCTCTTCACTCGGTAGGATTTTTTACACTTAGGTGAGTACTGGACTGCAGCTAGGCCCCCGAGTGAGAGGATTGCTCGCCACTCGATAGGATTTTGAAACTTAGGCGAGTACTGGACTACAGCTAAGCCCCCGAGTGAGAGGATTGCTCGCCACTCAATAGGATTTTTCAAACTTCGGCGAGTACTGGACTGCAGCTAAGCCCCCGAGTGAGAGGATTGCTCACCACTCGGTAGGAATTTTCAAACTTAGGCGAGTACTGGACTGCAGCTAAACCCGCGAGTGAGAGGATTGCTCGCACAATCTCGTCCTTCTTCTTGATGGTGCAGCCCCCCCCCCCCCCCCGCGGGGGGGGGGGGGTCGTGGTCGACCCGTACCGTTTTGTAGGACCTTTTAAACTTAGGCGAGTACTGGACTGCAGCTAAGCCCGCGAGTGAGAGGATTGCTCGCACAATCTCGTCCTTCTTCTTGATAGTGCAGCCCCCCCCCCACGGGGGGGGGGGGGGGGGTCGTGGTCAACCCGTACCGTTTGGTAGGACCTTTTTAACTTAGGTGAGTACTGGACTGCAGCTAAGCCCGTGAGTGAGAGGATTGCTCGCACAATCTTGTCCTTCTTCTTGACGGTGCAGCCCCGGGGGGGGGGGGGGGGGGGGGGTTGTGGTCGACCCGTACCATTTGGTAGGACCTTTTAAACTTAGGCGAGTACTGGACTGCAGCTAAGCCTCCGAGTGAGAAGCTGGCTCACCACTCAGTAGGGGTTTTTAACACTTAGGCGAGTACTGGACTACAGCTAAGCCTCCGAGTGAGAGGCTGGCTCATCACTCGGTAGGATTTTTAAACACTTAGGCGAGTACTGGACTGCAGCCAAGCCTCCGAGTGAGAGGCTGGCTCACCACTTGGTAGGATTTTTAAACACTTAGGCGAGTACTGGACTGCAGCTAAGCCTCCGAGTGAGAGGCCGGCTCACCACTCGGTAGGATTTTTTAACACTTAGGCGAGTGCTGGACTGCAGCTAAGCCTCCGAGTGAGAGGCTGGTTCACCACTCGGTAGGATTTTTTAACACTTAGGCGAAACGGATTCGCAGCTAAGCCTCCGAGTGAGAGGCTGGCTCACCACTCGGTAGGATTTTCTCTTCAACTTAGGTGAAACGGATTCGCAGCTAAGGCACCCACTGGGGGATTTTTAGAACATGTAGAAAATTAACAACAACCATTTGGAAGACTGTAAAATCATGTCTTTTGATAATCAAACTAAAAGGTATTTCTTATTACATCTCAACAGTCTGAATGCTTTAAGAGTAAAAGGGGCGGAGCAGTTCCGCATTCCAAGTGCTGGCTCATCTTTATTGTGCTCTACGTTGAAAAGACGATATGCTCCGTTGTGGAGCACTTTGGTGACGACGAAGGGGCCTTCCCAAGCAGGAGCGAGCTTGTGTGGTTTCTGTTGGTCTACTCGAAGAACCAAGTCTCCCTCCTGAAATGCCCGACCCCTTACGTTTCTGGCATGGAATCGACGCAGGTCTTGTTGATAAATGGTCGACCGGACCAAGGCCATCTCTTTTTCTTCTTCCAGGAGATCGACTGCATCTTGCCGAGCCTGTTCCACTTCTTCTTCTGAGAAGAGCTTGACTCGGGGCGCATTGTGGAGCAGATCACTCGGGAGTATGGCTTCAGCTCTGTAGACTAAGAAGAATGGAGTTTGTCCAGTCGACCGATTAGGAGTTGTCCTCAATCCCCAAAGTACTCATGGAAGTTTATCGACCCAGGCACCTGCTGCATGCTTGAGGTCACGCATCAATCGTGGTTTTAGTCCTTTGAGAATCAATCCATTTTCTCTTTCGGCCTGCCCATTCGACTGAGGATGGGCGACTGAAGCTGAATCGAACCTCGTGCCTTGGGAAGCACAAAAGGCTCTGAACTCATCAGAGTCGAAGTTCGACCCGTTATCCGTGATGATGTTGTGCGGAACACCATATCTGAATATCAATTCTCTGATGAAACTCACAGTTGTACTTGCTTCAAGGTTTTTAATGGGCTTGGCTTCAATCCATTTGGTAAACTTGTCGACTGCTACCAGCACATGGGTAAATCCACTCCTGCCAGTCCTCAGAGGTCCAACCATGTCCAATCCCCAGACAGCGAAAGGCTAGACGAGTGGAATAGTCTTCAGAGCTGACGCAGGCTTATGGCACACGTTGGAGTAAAACTGACAGCCTTCACATTTGTCTACTATTTCTTTCGCCATCTCGTTGGCATGTGGCCAGTAAAACCCGGCTCGGTATGCTTGGACGCATGGTGACCACAGGTCCCTGAGTGAATATCATTAAGGATCATTCGGCCTTCTTCCAGCGTGATGCATTTCTGGCAGACTCCAGTTACACTTTCTCTGAACAACTGACCTTTTATCACAGTAAAGGCTTTAGATCGTCGGACGATCTGTCGAGCCTCTTCTTCATCCTATGGAAGTTCTTTCCTAAGAATGTATGCAACGTATGGCACTGTCCAGTCCGGAGTGACAAACAAAACCTCCATGACTAAGTCGACCACGGCTGGGATTTCGACTTCAGTCGGATCTGTGGCGCTCTTAGGCTGTGGGGACTCTTCAGTGAAAGGATCTTCCTGAACTGAAGGTGAATGAATATGCTCCAAAAACACATTGTTGGAAATGGCCTCTCTCTTAGATCTTATCTTTGCCAATTCATCTGCATCTTGATTTTTCAGTTAGGGTATATGGTGAAGCTCCAACCCTTCAAACTTCTTTTCCAGCTTTCTTACTGCATTGCAATAACCAGTCATAGTCGGGCTCCTGACATCCCACTCTTTCATCACTTGATTAACCACCAAATCCGAGTCGCCGTAGATCATAAGGCGGCGGATGCCGAGTGAAATGGCCATACGCAACCCGTATAAAAGTGCCTCATATTCAGATTCATTGTTGGAGGAATCAAAATGAATCTGGAGAACATAGCTAAGCTTGTCTCCACGGGGAGATACCAATATTACCCCAACACCTGAACCATTCAGCATCTTGGAGCAATCGAAGAACATGGTCCAATGCTCCAAGTGAACTTGAGTCGGCAGTTGCTGCTCAATCCACTCGGCAAGGAAATCTGGGATTGCTTGGGACTTGATAGCTTTCTTTGCCTCAAACTTGATATCCAATGGAAGGAGTTCAATCGCCCATTTTGCCACTCGACCAGTTGCATCTTTGTTGTTCAGAATTTCAGATAATGGTGCGTCGCTGACGACTGTAATGGAGTGATCAGAGAAATAGTGTGCATCCTTCTTCATGGTCATGTAGATTTCGTAGACAAGCTTCTGATAATGTGGATATCGTTGCTTGGACGGAGTCAAAACTTCAGAGAGATAATATACTGGGCGCTGAATTTTGTAAGCCTTTCCTACTTCTTCCCGCTCGACCATGAGTACCGTACTGACAACTTGTCTAGTGGCTGCAATATAAAGTAGTAAAGGCTCTTTGCTGATTGGCGCAGCGAGCACCGACTGGGTGGAAAGCAGGGCTTTGAGCTCTGCAAACGCTGCGTCAGCTTCATCAGTCCACTCGAACTTATCAGATTTCTTCATCAATCGGTAAAGAGGTAAGGCCTTTTCACCGAGACGAGAAATGAATCGACTCAAGGCAGCCAAACAATTGGTAAGCTTCTGAACGTCATGCACACGCACAGGGCGTTTCATTCAGAGGATGGTATCAACTTTTTCTGGATTGGCGTCAATCCCCCGTTTGGAAACAAGAAAACCGAGTAACTTTCCACCTGGAACTCCGAATGTGCATTTTGACGGATTAAGCTTGATATCATAACTTCTTAGGTTGGTAAAGGTTTCTGCGAGGTCAGTCAGTAGGTCGGAACCTTTACGAGACTTGACCACAATGTCATCCATGTATGCTTCCACATTCCGACTGATTTGAGTGAGCAGGCACTTCTGAATCATTCTCATGAATATGGCTCCAGCATTTTTAAGACCAAATGGCATGGTGACATAGCAAAAACACCCGAATGGGGTGATGAAGGTTGTTTTTATTTCATCGGGGCCATATAGTCGGATCTGATGATACCTGGAATATGCATATGAAAAAGACAAGTGCTCACACCCCACAGTTGAGTCAACAATCTGATCGATGCGGGGGAGAGGGAAATGATCTTTCGGGCAGGCCCGATTGATATGCTTGAAATCAATGCACATACAAAGTGAATTGTCCTTCTTAGGGACCATGACTACATTGGAAAGCCACTCGGAGTGGTAGATCTCACGGATGAACTCTGCTGCTAGGAGCCGAGCCACTTCCTCGCCAATTGCTTTTCTCTTCTGCACGGCGGACCACCGAAGATGCTCTTTGACGGGTTTTACCTTGGGGTCGACACGCAAACGGTGCTCAACCAGTTCTCTGGGTACACCCGGCATGTCAGAAGGTTTCCATGCAAAGATGTCCCAGTTCTCATGGAGGAACTGGATGAGCGCTTCTTCCTATTTGCTGCCGAGTGTCGTTGAGATATGAGTTGGTGCGGCATTGGGATCGGTCGGGTGAATATGAATTGGCTTCGTTTCACCAGACAACTGAAATGCAGAATATGTGGCAGGCTTCTTATCTCGGAGCAAATCATTCGGATCTGCATTCTTCTGATATTCTTGAAATTCAACTGTTGCCATTTGTGCATTGGCAATTTTGGAACCCTTCTGGAAGCACTCCTCTGCCTTCTGCCGATTGCCAGTAACTATGATCACACCTCTGGGGCCAGGCATCTTCAACTTGAGGTTCACGTAACATGGTCGAGCCATAAAACATGCATAGGCAGTCCTACCCAGAATGGCATGATAAGCACTCTGGAAATCCACAACTTGAAATGTCAACTTTTCCTTACGGTAATTCTTGGAATCACCGAAAACCACGTCAAGGGCGATCTGGCCGAGTGATTCAGCTTTCTTTCCAGGGATAACGGCATGGAAACTCATATTGCTCTCTCTAAGTTTGGACATCGGAATGCCCATCCCCTTCAAGGTTTCAGCATAAAGGATGTTCAGGCCGCTACCACCATCCATTAGCACTTTGGTCAGTCTAGTGCCTTCGACCACTGGGTCGACCACCAACACTTGCCTCCCAGGGGTGGCTATACGAGCAGGGTAATATAGGAGTAAAAACTAGACGTAATAAAAAAGGATCAACGCGGAAAGTTCCGGTTGAAATAGGATCTAAACAAGGAAGGGATCAGACTGGTCGAATGTGATGGCTGTCTGAGACCATTTCAGGTATGTGGTCATCGTCGACAGAGCGACCATATTCACTTCTTTGTTGATAACTTTCAATCGACTGTTGCTCTCAACATCAGCAAAAATCATGAGGGTGGAATTGACTTTGGGATAACCGTCGTCTTCCTCATCGTCCTCGTCTTTGTCTGACTCTTTTTACTTCTCACTTGGTTGTTTCTCTCGGAACTGCTGGATTAGGAGTCGACACTGTCGAGTGGTATGCTTAGGGTAAATCAGATTACCCTCTTCGTCCTTCTTCGTGTGGATGTGACACGGTAAATCCAACACATTATTTCCTGCTTGATCCTTTACCTTCTTAGGGGCCAGAGCCCTTTAGGTTTTCCCTTAAACTTTCCTTGAGTCACTGCTGCAATCTCACCGGGTGCTGCAGGCTCGGCCTTACGTTTCTGTTTCCGATTGGAATTACCCCCACCGGCCTCTTGGCCGACTGGTTTACCCTTTCCGCTGCAGAGTCGATCCTCCTCTTCTTCGTTAGCGTACCGGGTGGCTATTTCCATCATCCGAGTCAGAGTCATATCTCCAGTCCGACCGAACTTCAGGACCAACTCTCGGTATTTGACGCCTTCCTTGAAGGCACACACTGCTTGATGCTCTGATACATTTTCAATGGTGTGATGCAAAGTGGTCCATCTCAGAATGAAATCCCTTAGAGTCTCACTCGGTTTCTGCACACAATGCTGCAACTCTGTCAATCCTGCTGGCCGCTTGCAAGTGCCCTCAAAAGTTCTGACGAACACTCGAGCCAGCTCTTCCCAACTATATATACTGCCTGGGGCTAACCGAGTCAACCATGCTTGGGCCGATCCTTCCAGCATCAGAGGAAGATGTTTCATTGCCACTTCGTCATTCCCGCCACCAATCTGCATAGCCACTCGGTAATCTTCAAGCCAAGTTTCAGGCTTGGACTCTCCAGTGAACTTACTGACTCCAGTCGCAACCTGAAGTTGGGAGGAATCACTGCAACCCTGATGGCTCCGCTGAAACACTCTGGACCTGAAACATGCACCCTGCTACCAGTCGGACGATCTCTTCCAGAGTCTTCTCTATGTGCTCTGTTCCGGTCGACTAGACCTTGAACGAGGATAGATCTTGCATCAAAGCCTGGCTCTCTTGGGTCGACTGGTGCTCTGCGCTCGCCACTGTGGCGGCATCTATCATCGTACTGTCAAGGCACATATGATGCACTCCTAGGAGGAGGTGTGGGCACTTGACGACGATTGTCGCGGTTGAGTCGGTGATCATACTGCCCACGGCCTTCACGCTGCAGGGGCAATCTGGGACTGTGGGCCGACTGAACTGTATCTGCTACTACGGATCTGCTGTGAATCCTATTCTGCGATTGAGACATTGCGGTGTTGTGTTCTCCTGCTGCTCGGAGTAAGGCTCGGATCTGCATCAAACCTCTGCCAGCCTCCGACTGGGAAGGTTGAATTGACTCTGCTATTCGGGCTGCGGCTGTGAGATTTTGGATCGGAGTGCGGTATACCTCAGGTGGAGGCGGGAAAAGCTGTCGTCGACTAGACTCAGGTATCCGCTCCCGAGCATGCTCGTCGAGAGCGCGTTGAAGGTTCTCAAGTCGAGTGTGCTCAGCCAAATTAGCCAAACGCACCTCTTCCAAGGCCCGAGCCTCGGGGGTTTCTCCCACGATGGGCGTGTGGAGTGCATCCATGTTGCGGTGACGAAGTTCTTCCCTCTACTGCGAAGAAAGGGGTTCGGGATGGTACTCCTCGTGGACGCGCGACGGATCACCGCCACCATCCCCGCGGTCTTCACGGCGGAAACCAGGCGGACCACGTGGTCCATCGACCATCAAGACTTCAGCCGCAGGGTCGCTGCTATAGCACTCGCTGCTATCGCGCTTCAGCCGCAGGTGAGCGCCAACTGTCGTGGTTCTAAGACTGATAGTTGAAAGGGGGGTAGGTATGGAGAGGAAAGATCTCAGCTGTGGTGAAGGTGTACACACGAGATTTACGAGTTCAGGCCCTTCTCGGAGGAAGTAATAGCCCTACGTCTCGGTGCTCGGAGGGGGTCGACTGGATTATATGTGTGTGGTGTTACAGGGGGTGCGAACCCTTGTTCTAGAGGAGGGGGTGGCTTATATAGAGTACGCCAGGACCCCAGCCGTCCTCCATTACAAGGGGCTTAATGTACATAAAGTAGGGGCGTTACTGATAATGCCAGCCTTAAGTGCTATTAATGACCTTAAAGACTACAGAGTGAACGCCTGGTCGTTGCAATGCTGGGTGACTCCTGACCTTCGGTAGGTCGAGTGATTCCTTGAATGGTCGAGTGACAATAGGTAGGGGGACACCCGAGTGATATGATTGTCGAGTGGAGTGCACTCGACATCTTTGATTGGGGTCCCTTGTTGCCTCTTGGACTTCTTATCTTCCAGGGTAGTGACCTTGGGTAGGACGTATGGGTTAGGCCCATGACCCTACCCCAGATCTGTATCCTCATCAATGCCCAAGGCACTCCAAGGTAATATTCAAGGACAACCAAAAGCCTAAGCTTGGGGATGCCCCAGAAGACATCCCCTCTTTCGTCTTCATCTATCAGTAACTTTACTTGAGGCTTATTTTTATTCACCACATGATATGTGTTTTGCTTGGAGCGTCTTGTATGATTTGAGTCTTTGCTTTTTAGTTTACCACAGTCATCCTTGATGTACACTCCTTTTGGGAGAGACACGCATGAATCGTGATTTATTAAAATACTCTATGTGCTTCACTTATATCTTTTTAGCTAGGCAATATTGCTCTAGTACTTCACTTATATCTTTCTAGAGCACGGCGGTGGCTTTATTTTATAGAAATTGTAGAACTCCCATGCTTCACTTATATTATTTTGAGAGTCTTTTAGAAAGCATGGTAATTTGCTTGGGTTATAAAACTAGTCCTAATATGATGGGCATCCAAGAGGGATATAATAAAAACTTTCAGATAAAGTGCATAGAATACTATGAGAAGTTTGATTCTTTATGATTGTTTTGAGATATGAAGATGGAGATATTAGAGTCATGCTAGTGGAGTAGTTGTGAATTTGAGAGATACTTGTGTTAAAAGTTTGTGATGGTGAACCGTTATGTGATGAAGTTGGAGCATGATTTATTTATTGATTGTCTTCCTTATGAGTGGCGGTCGGGGACGAGCGATGGTCTTTTCCTACCAATCTATCCCTCTAGGAGCATGCGTGTAGTACTTTGTTTCGATAACTAATAGATTTTTGCAATAAGTATGTGAGTTCTTTATGACTAATGTTGAGTCCATGGATTATACGCACTCTCACCCTTCCACCATTGCTAGCCTCTCTAGTACCATGCAACTTTCACCGGTACCATACACCCACCATATACCTTCCTCAAAACAGCCACCATACCTACCTATTATGGCATTTCCATAGCCATTCTGAGATATATTGCCATGCAACTTTCCACCGTTCCATTTATTATGGCATGCTCCATCATTGCCATATTGCTTTGCATGATCATGTAGTTGACATCGTATTTGTGGCAAAGCCACCATTCATAATTCTTTCATACATGTCACTCTTGAATCATTGCACATCCCGGTACACCACCAGAGGCATTCACATAGTCATATTTTGTTCTAAGCATTGAGTTGTAATTCTTGAGTTGTAAGTAAATAAAAGTGTGATGATCTTCATTATTAGAGCATTGTCTCATGTGAGGAAACGGATGATGGAGACTATGATTCCCCCATAAGTCGGGATGAGACTCCGGGCGAAAAAAAGAGGCCATAAAAAAATAGAAGGCCCAAATAAAAAAATGAGAGAAAAAGAGAGAAGGGGCAATGTTACTATCCTTTTTCCACACTTGTGCTTCAAAGCAGCACCTTGATCTTCATGATAGAGAGTCTCCTATTTTTTCACTTTCATATACTAGTGGGAATTTTCATTATAGAACTTGGTTTGTTTCCAATGACGGGCTTCCTCAAAATGCCATAGGTCTTCGTGAGCAAGCGGGTTGGATGCACACCCACTTAGTTTCTTTTTGAGCTTTCATACACTTATAGCTCTAGTGCATTAGTTGCATGGCAATCCCTACTCACTCACATTGATATCTATTGATGGGCATCTCCATAGCTCGTAGATACGCCAAGTTGATGTGAGACTATCTTCTCCTTTTTGTCTTCTCCACAACCACCATATTCTATTCCACCATAGTGCTACGTCCATGGCTCACGCTCATGTATTGCGTGAAGATTGAAAAAGTTTGAGAACATCAAAAGTTTGAAACAATTGCTTGGCTTGTCATCGGGGTTGTGCATGATTTAAATATTTTGTGTGATGAAGATAGAGCATGGCCAGACTATATGATTTTGTAGGGATAGCTTTCTTTGGCCATGTTATTTTGAGAAGACATGATTGCTTTGTTAGTATGCTTGAAGTATTACTATTTTTATGTCAATATTAAACTTTTGTTTGAATCTTTCGGATCTGAACATTCATGCCACAAAATAGAAAATTACATGGAAAAATATGTTAGGTAGCATTCCACATCAAAAATTCTGTTTTTATCATTTATCGACTCGAGGACGAGAAGGAATTAAGCTTGGGGATGCTTGATATGTCTCCAATGTATCTATAATTTTTGATTGTTCCATGCTATTATATTATCTGTTTTGGATGCTTTATGCGCATTAATATGCTATTATATATTATTTTTGGGACTAACTGATACGTCTCCAACGTATCTATAATTTTTGATTGTTCCATGCTATTATATTATCTGTTTTGGATGTTTAATGGGCTTTATTATACACTTCTATATTATTTTTGGGACTAACCTATTAACCGGAGGCCCAGTCCAAATTGCTGTTTTTTGCCTATTTTAGTGTTTCGCAGAAAAGGAATATCAAACGGAGTCCAAACGGAATGAAACCTTTGGGAGAGTTATTTTTGGAACAAACGCAATCTAGGAGACTTGGAGTGGACGTCAAGAAAGAAACGAGGAGGCCACGAGGCAGGAGGGCGCGCCCAGGGGGGTAGGCGCGCCCCCCACCCTCGTGGGCCCCTCGTGGCTCTCCTGACAGACTTCTTTCACCTATATATACTCATACACCCTGAAAACATCCAGGAGCACCACGAAACCCTATTTCCACCGCCGCGACCTTCTGTACCCGTGAGATCCCATCTTGGGGCCTTATTCGGCGCTACGCTAGAGGGGGAATCGATCATGGAGGGCTTCTACATCAACACCATAGCCTCTCCGATGAAGTGTGAGTAGTTTACCACAGACCTTCGGGTCCATAGTTATTAGCTAGATGGCTTCTTCTCTCTCTTTGGATCTCAATACAAAGTTCTCCTCGATCTTCTTGGAGATCTATTTGATGTAATTCTTTTTGCGGTGTGTTTGTCGAGATCCGATGAATTGCGGGTTAATGATCAAGATTATCTATGAACAATATTTGAATCTCCTCTGAATTCTTTTATGTATGATTTGTTATCTTTGCAAGTCTCTTCGAATTATCAGTTTGGTTTGGCCTACTAGATTGATCTTTCTTGCAATGGGAGAAGTGCTTAGCTTTGGGTTCAATCTCGCGGTGTCCTTTCCCAGTGACAGCAGGGGTAGCAAGGCACGTGTATTGTTGCCATCGAGGATAAAAAGATGGGCTTTATATCATATTGCTTGAGTTTATCCCCCTACATCATGTCATCTTGCCTAATGCGTTACTCTGTTCTTATGAACTTAAGACTCTAGATGCATGCTGGATAGCGGTCGATGTGTGGAGTAATAGTAGTAGATGCAGAATTGTTTCGATCTACTTGTCGCGGACGTGATGCCTATATACACAACTGTGCCTAGATATTCTCATAACTATGCACTTTTCTATCAATTGCTCGACAGTAATTTGTTCACCCACCATAATACTTATGCTATCTTGAGAGAAGCCACTAGTGAAACCTATGGCCCCCGGGTCTATTTTCCATCATATAAGTTTCCGATCTATTTTATTTTGCAATCTTTACTTTCCATTCTATATCATAAAAATACCAAAAAAAATTATCTTATTATCTCTATCAGATCTCACTTTTGCGAGTGGTCGTGAAGGGATTGACAACCCCTTTATCGTGTTGGTTGCAAGGTTCTTATTTGTTTGTGCAGGTACGAGGGATTTGTGTGTAGTCTCCTACTGGATTGATACCTTGGTTCTCAAAAACTAAGGGAAATACTTACGCTACTTTGCTGCATCACCCTTTCCTTTTCAAGGGAAAACCAACAGATGTTCAAGAGGTAGCAAGAAGGACTTCTGGCGCCGTTGTTGAGGAGTCTACGCACAAGTCAAGACAAACCAAGTACCCATCACAAACTCCTATCCCTTGCATTACATTATTTGCCATTTGCCTCTCGCTTTCCTCTCCCCCACTTCACCCTTGCCGTTTTATCCGCCCTCTCTTTCCCGTTCGCCTCTTTTTCGCTTGCTTCTTGTATTTGCTGCCACTATGTCTGAAACTGGTGAGGTTATCATTGATAAGGACAATAGTAATAACGTGAGAAACTTTGATCCTGCTGAAGAACCCACGATCTTACATACTAAAAAGTTTCGAATCGGGAGTGGTAATATTATTGGAAAAGGGGTTATTCAAGATTTCTTTACTTCTGTCGGTGCTTTGCCCGCTATGGGTGGATATATCCTTGCTTATAGTTGAACTTGAAAAACAGTTTATGCATACGCATCCTTGCATACAAAGGATTTTCCTATAATTTTCCAATATTGAGAATTCTTCTGTTAAGCATGCAGCTACTATCTTTTTGGCACATGAGTTCAGATTTATAATGGAAGAAGCGAAAGAAATTTTTGCGCACTATAGGGTGGACGATGGTCATCCTCCCATAGAGGCGATCCTTTTTTAATCAAGAAGACATAATGCGTTTACGATCTTTAGATCATGTTGCTTATAATGAAAACCTTAGAAAAAAGGTTCCTACCGATGTTCTAGTTGATAGAATCTCCGAACTTAATGATGATTTTGCTATTCAAAACAATGGGTAGGATTTTCTCTTGAGCAAAGGCTCATGACTTTTTGCCAAAAGAATGCTTATAATGATGAATTGGTTGTGCAATATGAGAGGCCAAAGGAGGAACCCATACCTCCCGAGCTTGATCTTGGGGACTTCTGTCCCATTAAATTCAGCCTTTTTGATTAATTTTGCTTGCCACAAAGAAAACTTGCTTCTGAACGTAGGGAATATGAGATGAGTTTTCGTGATTTACCTTATCATTATGGTGATACTTAGATCTATTCTCGCTTTTATGCCTAGCTAGGGGCATTAAACAATAGTGGTTGTTGGGAGGCAACCCAATTTTTATTTTTGTTCTTTGCTTTTTGTTCCTGATTATTAATAAATAATTCATCTAGCCTTTGGTTAGATGTGGTTTTGTATTTTAATTAGCGTTTGTGCCAAGTAAAACCTATAGGATCATCTTGGGTGATAGTTAATTTGATCTTGCTGAAAAATAGAAACTTTTGCGCGCACGAGAATAATTTTCATAAATCACATACACGTGATTTTCAGTTGATTATTTTTTCAGAAGATTAATAAACAAATTTTCTAGGACTTCCTATTTTTCTAGAAGTTTTAGGGTTCCAGAAGTATTCGAAAGTTACAGATTGCTACAGACTGTTCTATTTTTGGCAGATTCTATTTTTCGTGTGTTGCTTGCTTATTTTGATGAATCTATGGCTAGTATCGGGGGGTATGAACCATAGAGAAGTTGGAATACAGTAGGTTTAACATCAATATAAATAAAGAATTAGTTCATTACAGTACCTTAAAGTGGTGGTTTGTTATATCTCGCTAACGGAGCTCATGAGATTTTCTGTTGAGTTTTATGTTGTGAAGTTTTCAAGTTTTTGGGTAAAGATTTTATGGATTATAGAATAAGGAGTGGCAAGAGCCTAAGCTTGGGGATGCCCAAGGCACCCCAAGGTAAAATTCAAGGACAACCAAAAGCCTAAGCTTGGGGATGCCCCGGAAGGGATCCCCTCTTTCGTCTTCGTCCATCGGTAACTTTACTTGATGCTATATTTTAATTCACCACATGATATGTGTTTTGCTTGGAGCGTCTTTTATGATATGAGTATTTGCTTTTTTTTAGTTACCACAATCATCCTTGATGTACACACCTTTTGGGAGAGACACACATGAGTCAGAATTTATTAGAATACTCTATGTGCTTCACTTATATCTTTTGAGCTAGATAATTTTGCTCTAGTACTTCACTTATATCTTTTTAGAGCACGGTGGTGGTTTTATTTTATAGAAATTATTGATCTCTCATGCTTCACTTATATTATTTTGAGAGTCCTTTAGAACAGCATGGTAATTTGCTTTGGTTAAAATTTTAGTCCTAAAATGGTGAGCATCCAAGATAGGTATAATAAAAACTATCATGTAAAGTGCATTGAATACTATGAGAAGTTTGATACTTGATGATTGTTTTGAGATATGAGGATGGTAATATTAGGGTCATGCTAGTTGAGTAGTTGTGAATTTGAGGAATACTTGTGTTAAAAGTTTGTGATTCCCATAGCATGCACGTATGGTGAACCGTTATGTGATGAAGTTGGAGCATGATTTATTTATTGATTGTCTTCCTTATGTGTGGAGGTCGGGATCGCGTGATGGTTAACTCCTACCAACCCTTCCCCTAGGAGCATGCGTGTAGTACTTTGTTTTGATAACTTGTAGATTTTTGCAATAAGTATGTGAGTTCTTCATGATTAATGTTGAGTCCGTGGATTATACGCACTCTCACCCTTCCACCCTTGCTAGCCTCTCTTGTGACGCGCAACTTTCGCCGGTATCATACACCCACCATATACCTTCCTCAAAACAGCCACCATACCTACCTATTATGGCATCTCCATAGCCATTCCGAGATATATTGCCATGCAACTTTCCACCGTCACGTTTATTATGACACGCTCCACCATTGTCATATTGCTTTGCATGATCATGTAGTTGACATCGTATTCGTGGAAAAGCTATTATTCATAATTCTTTCATACATGTCACTCTTGATTCATTGCATATCCCTGTACACCGCCGGAGGCATCCACATAGAGTCATATTTTGTTCTAAGATTCTTGAGTTGTAAGTAGATAAAAGTGTGATGATCTTCATTATTAGAGCATTGTCCCATGTGAGGAAAGGATGATGGAAGCAATGATTCCCTCACAAGTTGGGATGAGTCTCCGGACTTTATGAAAAATAAAAGAGGCCAAAGAAGCCCAAATAAAAAAAGGGAGACCAAAGAAGCCCACCAAAAAAATGAGAGAAAAAGAGAGAAGGGACAATGTGACTATCCTTTTAGCACACTTGTGCTTCGAAGTAGCACCATGATCTTCATGATAGAGAGTTTCCTATGTTGTCACCTTCATATGCTAGTGCGAATTTTTCATTATAGAACTTGGCTTGTATATTCCAATGATGGGCTTCCTCAAATTGCCCTAGGTCTTCGTGAGCAAGCAAGTTGGATGCACACCCACTTAGTTTCTTTTGATGAACTTTCGTACACCTATAGCTCTAGTAATATCAAACAGAGTCCAAACGGAATGAAACCTTCGAGAGAGTTATTTTTGGAACAAACGCAATCCAGGACACTTGGAGTGGACGCCAAGAAAGAAACGAGGAGGCCACAAGGCAGGAGGGCGTGCGCAGGGGGGTAGGTGCGCCCCCACCCTCGTGGGCCCCTCGTGGCTCCCCTGACCGACTTCTTTCGCCTATATATACTCATACACCCTGAAAACATCCAGGAGCACCATGAAACCCTATTTCCACCGCTGCAACCTTCTGTACCCGTGAGATCCCATCTTGGGGCCTTTTCCGATGCTCCGCCAGAGGGGGAATCGATCACGGAGGGCTTCTACATCAACACCATAGCCTCTCCGATGAAGTGTGAGTAGTTTACCACAGACCTTCAGGTCCATAGTTATTAGGTAGATGGCTTCTTCTCTCTCTTTGGATGTCAATACAAAGTTCTCCTCGATCTTCTTGGAGATCTATTCGATGTAATTCTTTTTGTGGTGTGTTTGTCGAGACCCGATGAATTGTGGGTTTATGATCAAGTTTATCTATGAGAAATATTTGAATCTCCTCTGAATTCTTTTATGTATGATTTGTTATCTTTGCAAGTTTCTTCGAATTATCAGTTTGGTTTGGCCTACTAGATTGATCTTTCTTGCAATGGGAGAAGTGCTTAGATTTGGGTTCAATCTTGCGGTGTCCTTTCCCAGTGATAGCAGGGGCAGCAAGGCACGTATTGTATTGTTGTCATCAAGGATAAAAAGATGGTCTTTATATCATATTGTTTGAGTTTATCCCTCTACATTATGTCATCTTGCCTAATGTGTTACTCTGTTCTTATGAACTTAATACTCTAGATGCATGCTGGATAGCGGTCGATGTGTGGAGTAATAGTAGTAGATGCAGAATTGTTTCGATCTACTTGTCGCGGATGTGATGCCTATATAGATAATCATGCCTAGATATTCTCATAACTATGCACTTTTCTATCAATTGCTCGACAGTAATTTATTCACCCACCATAATACTTATGCTATCTTGAGAGAAGCCACTAGTGAAACCCATGGCCCCCGGGTCTATTTTCCATCATATAAGTTTCCGATCTATTTTATTTTGCAATCTTTACTTTCCAATCTATATCATAAAAATACCAAAAATATTTATCTTATTATCTCTATCAGATCTCACTTTTGCAAGTGGCCGTGAAGGGATTGACAATCTGTTTATCGCGTTGGTTGCAAGGTTCTTATTTGTTTGTGCAGGTACGAGGGATTTGCGATAGCCTCCTACTGGATTGATACCTTGGTTCTCAAAAGCTGAGGGAAATACTTAAGCTACTTTGCTGCATCACCCTTTCCTCTTCAAGGGAAAACTAACGCATGCTCAAGAGGTAGCACTAACCTATTAATCGAGAGCCCAGTGCCAGTTTCTATTTTTTTCCTATTTTAGAGTTTCGCAGAAAAGGAATAGCAAACGGAGTCCAAACGGAATGAAACTTTCGCGATGATCTTTCTTGGACCAGAAGGAAACCAGAAGACTTGGAGATAAAGTCGGAGATGCAAGAGGCGGCCACAAGGCAAGAGGGCGCGCCCCCTACCTCATGGGCCCCTCATGGATCTCCTGAACTTGCTCGTTCACATATATATACTCTTATACCCTGAAAATCCAGGGGAGTCACGAAACCACTTTTCCATCGCCGCAACCTTTCGTATTCGTGAGATCCCATCTAGGGACCTTTTCCGGCATCCTGCCGGAGGGGGATTTGATCACGGAGGGCTTCTACATCAACACCATTGCCTCTCCGATGAAGCGTGAGTAGTTTACCACAAACCTACGAGTCCATAGCTAGTAGCTAGATGGCTTCTTCTCTCTCTTTGATTCTCAATACCATGTTCTCCTTGATGTTCTTGGAGATCTATTCGATGTAATATTATTGCGGTTTGTTTGTCGAGATCCGATGAATTGTGTATTTATAATCAGATTATCTATGAATTATTTGGTTCTTCTCTAAATTCTTATATGCATGATTTGATATCTTTGCAAGTCTCTTTGAATTATCAGTTTAGTTTGGCCTACTAGATTGATTTTTCTTGCAATGGGAGAAGTGCTTAGCTTTGGATTCAATCTTGCGGTGTCCTTTCCCAGTGACCGTAGGGGCAGCAAGGCACGTATTGTATTGTTGCCATGGAGGATAAAAAGATGGGGTTTTAATCATATTGCTTGGGTTAATTCCTCTACATCATGTCATCTTACTTAATGCGTTACTCTATTCTTTATGAACTTAATACTCTAGATACAGGCAGGAGTCGGTCGATGTGTGGAGTAATAGTAGTAGATGCAGAATCGTTTTGGTCTATTTGACACGGACGTGATTCCTATGTTCATGATCATTGCCTTAGATATCATCATAATTATGTGCTCTTCTATCAATTGCTCGGCGGTAATTGTTCACCCACCGTAATATTTGTTATCATGAGAGATGCCACTAGTGAAACCTATGGCCCCCGAGTCTCTTTTACATTATATTGAATCTCTTTTCCTTCATACTAGTTTCTGATCTACTATTTTGCAATCTTTTACTTTCCAATCTATAAACCAAAAATACCAAAAATCTTTACTTTACCGTTTATCTATCTCTACCAGATCTCACTTTTGCAAGTAACCATGAAGGGATTGACAACCCCTTTATTGCGTTGGGTGCAAGTTGTTGATTGTTTGTGCAGGTATTCGGTGACTTTTGCTTTGTCTCCTACTGGATTGATACCTTGGTACAAACTGAGGGAAATACTTACTCTACTTTGCTGCATCACCCTTTCCTCTTCAAGGGAAAAACCAACACAAGCTCAAGAGGTAGCACATGGCAGCAACATGATGTGGTAATTTTTCTGTCCGATTTGCGAAGGCGCGCACATTAACAATCAACAAAGTCATTTTGGAACAAGTGTTGTCATGTTACAAATCGGAAACACAAGTATTATTGAAACCGTGGGCGTTCTACTTACCAATTACGTGCCGCCAACCTTTTTTATTGGCTAGTAGGTGTCATGCGGGGTAGCTATTTGAGTACGGGAGGCGTGCGATCAGACCCCTGCGCGTGCTCATTGGGAGGAGAACCCTGTGACCTATATCCGCCGCCCATCTCCCTCCCAACGTCTCCATTAATGGTGCATGAGCCGCTGTTTCACAGAGTGGCTACGTCTCACTCGACTGAGATTTAAGAGAGAAAAAAGAAAATCTGAAAAGAAAGTTTTGCACTGATCTTGATGTAAGATCCGACGGACCTATATAGCATCCATTGCGACTTATAGCAAGAATGATGAATATAAGGATGATGACATTGGATAATAATTGTCTTACATATTAAGAAAGATAATTAAAAAAGCCACATGCGGCAACGCCCAAAATACACAAGGGCAAAAGAAGAAGGAAGACAATGATCTGGCTCGCCGATCTCGACTTTCTTGATGTGTTGCTGCAGGTCGCAGGAACTAGTCTCCGCGGCGAGCGATGATGAGCTCTTTCGTGTCCTTAAGACGCTGCTTGAGAGCATCCACAGATTCCTCCACCAGCCTTTGGCGCTCGATGCGGAGCATGTCATTCTCGTCCATAAGTTTTTTGACGATGACGTCAGTCCTCTTAAACAAGGCAGTGGTCTCTTCCTGCTGCTCCGCACTTCCGACGATCTTCGCCCTCAGTAGGTCATCCTCGGCCTGGAGCTTTGCATTGCCCTCACTTAGTTGTCGGATGACGCCTGTAGCCTGTTCAAACAAGGTTTTCATGTCGTCCTGCAACCTCGCCCAGCCGGAGATCTAATCCATCTGCCCATGGATGATCGCATTCATGCACCTGTAAGAGTCCTCGCCTGTACGTGAGACATTTTCCCAGACCGTCGCGGCGTGGGAGGACATCTCTGCTGCATTTGCGGCACGGCGGGACATCTCTGCTGCTTCTGTGGCGCGACCGGACCAGTCTGCTGCATCAACAGCATGGCGGGACCTCCATGCTGCTTCGACAGCGCGGCGGGACCTCTGTGCTGCTACGGTCACGTGGCGGTACATGTCGGTTGCTTTTGCGGCGAGGCGGGACATCTCTTGTGCTTTCGCTTCCATGCTCGCCTCTCCCTGGTGGTAATCTCTCGACCCAGAACTCATGCTGGCCATGGCAGACGCAAGGGAATGATGATGAATGACTTGTTTGTTTTTGTGGATGAGGACTTGAGGAGGAATGTGCAGTCATCTTGGAGTAGTAGTATTTATAACTGAGTACTAATACGCTCCTAAGTGGGAAACTGTTTAGGTTTTGATCGGTGTGAACAGGTTTGCAATTTGGAATGTGACGGAACGCAGGCTCAAAATTTATTGACGGTTCTATAATTTCTAAGTGCGGCACTATTCCCGGACGGCGTGATGTGGGCACGCTTTCTCGGCCGCGTACATGGCATTTGCACCATAGGGTGCACCGCAATAGGCAATGTCAGCACACGTCTTGTTCCAACAACCATGCGCGCTCATTATTACCATCGGGCACGCTTATTTTAATTAGAATGTGTGCCCGTCTAGCGCACACACATTGATCTCTCTAATTGTTTCTGTTTATTGTGGCTTATCATAAACAATTCATCCGTGTGAAGTGTATGCCGTCAATCGCAGACACTTTGATCTGGCTGACCGTTTTTGTTCTGTTGCCTAATCGCAAACAATTAATCCGTCTAAAGCATATGCCCTCAATCGCACACACCTTTATCTAGCTGCCCATTTTTGTTGTTCCGCCTCATCACAAATAGTTAATCCGAGTGAACTGTATGCCGTATATATCGCAGGCCTTCATTTGGCTGCCCATTTTTGTTCTTCTTCCTCATCGCGAACAGTTAATTGAACTGAACCGTATGCCCTGCATCGCACACATAACTAAAATCTGAACCGTGTTTGATGGCCCCACCATCGCAAACATTTTGCATCTTTTTTGACGGGGTTTTTACATCATCGTTTGCAATTAATGCATCGCACACAATTTCGTCAAAGGGTCTCTGATCGTAGCGTCGCGTTATCAGCATCCTGCAGTAGTGTTATGGTTTGCAACAAATAGGTTGTCTAGATATGCGACTAGGTGAGCAACCTATATGATGCAAGCAACACAAGCAACACAAGCAAGCTAGAGATAAAACACAAGTAAAGATTGCTCAAAGAAAAGGTAAGAAATAACCACAAGTGGAGCCGGTGGAGAAGAAGACGTGTTTGCTACTTCTTGAGCTTGTGTTGATTTTTATCTTGAAGAGGAAAGATTGATGCAGCAAAGTAGAGATAAGTATTTCCCTCTGTTAAGAACCAAGGTATCAATCCAATAGGAGGCACAAGCAATTCCCCAATATATGCACCTCCACAAACTAACAAACACTTGCACACAACGCGAAAAAGGGGTTGTCAATCCCTTCATGGTCACCACTACTAGGAAAAGGCCTGCTAGTGGCGCACCTGTTTTGGCTACTAATGGCGCACTACAGGTGCGCCACTAGCATCACACCATTAGAATTTAGTACTAATGGCGCACCAGGGAGTGTGTCATTAGTATATCACACGATGCGCCATTACTATCTGATTTAGTAATGGCGCACCACATAGAAGTGCGCCATTACTAACAAATTTTTTTCAAATTTTTTTTCACAAATTTTTATCAATTTTTTTCGAAATTTTTTTCTTAATCTCGGGTCAATATGCTTAATCTCAACTCAAATTGCACTAAGTGGTCAAACTTCCCGGAAGGTCACCCATCCTCACACTACTCCAGCCCGAGCACGCTTAACTTCGCAGTTCTATCCAACCCCAGCACCACCTCACTTAACAGGCACGTGTCCATATATCTATCATATCAATCCTATTAAACCTTGTTGATGTCTAGGACTTTGTTCATGTTCATGAGTATGATGAAATTTTTGAAAAATATCTCAAACTTCCCGGTCATATTACGTATCATTTTTTGAAAAAAAATTCCAAAAAAATAATTCGAAACCAAATTTTTTTCTGTTACTAGTGGCGCACCTAGCAAATAGTGCGCCACTAGTAAGTTTGAATTTTTTTCCCTTTTTCCCCTCTAGATCTTAAAAGCCCCTTAACTTTTTTCTGTTAGGTTTTTGAGGATTTTGAAAATGTCGAAATTCTTTGTAAATTTTCCCAACAAGTAGACTACATATCAAATGGGAAACTTATTTTCTTTTATTTTTTTGACATTTCCATCATTTTCTTTTTTTAAAAAAAACTGAAAAGGCGGTCCACAGGGGGGGGGGGTGCATTCGGTGGATTTTTTTTTTCAAAACTAGTAATGGCGCGCACCACACACACGGTGCGCCATTACTAGTTTTGAAAAAAAATTCCACCGAATGCACCCCCCCCCCCCGTGGACCGCCTTTTCAGTTTTTTTTAAAAAAAGAAAATGATGGAAATGTCAAAAAAATAAAAGAAAATAAGTTTCCCATTTGATATGTAGTCTACTTATTGGGAAAAAAATTGAAAAAAATTAGTAGTGGCCCACCGAGGGTGTGGTGCGCTATTACTAGTTTAACTAGTAATGGCGCACTATCCCCTGGTGAGCCATTACTAGTTTTGAGAAAAATTAAAAAAAATTGTTAGTAGTGGCACACCGTGGATGTGGTGCGCAACTAGTAATGGCGCACCACACCCACGGTGCGCCATTACTAGTTTTGAAAAAAAATTGAAAAAAAATTTGAAAAAAAATTAGTAGTGGCGCACAGAGGGTGTGGTGCACCATTACTAGTTTAACTAGTAATGGCGCACTATCCCCTGGTGCGCCATTACTAGTTTTGAAAAAAAATTGTTAGTAGTGGCGCACCGTGGATGTGGTGCGCCATTAGTATTTGGACACTAATGGCGCACCAACACATGGTGCGCCATTAGTATATAGTAGTGGCGCACCACATGTGTGGTGCGCCATTAATGTCCATATTTTCTATAGCCCTTTTCCTAGTAGCCAACAAGAGTGAGATCTGATAGAGATAGGTATGAAAGATAAATAAAAGAGCAAACTAAAGTAAATATAATTAAAGTGCAGCAAGGTAGTTTTGAGTTTTTTGGTTTATAGATCTAAAAATATATGATGGAGAATAGAACCGGGGGCCATAGGTTTCACTATAGGCTTCTCTCTTGAAAGAAAATATATGGTAGGTAAACAAATTACTGTTGAGCAATTGACAGAAAAGCGCGTAGTTATGACGATATCTAAGGCAATGAGCATGAATATAGGCATCACATCCATGACAAGTAGACCGACTCCTACCTGCATCTACTACTATTACTCCACACATCAACTGCTATCCAACATGCATCTAGAGTGTCAAGTTCATAAGAACAGGGTAACGCTTAAGTAAGATGACATGATGTAGAGGGATAAACTCAAGCAGTATGATATAAACCCCATCTTTTTATCCTTGATGGCAACAATGCAATACATGCCTCGCTACCCTTTCTGTCACTGGGTGAGGACACAGCAAGATTGAACCCAAAACTAAGCACCTCTCCCATTGCAAGAAAAACCAATCTAGTTGGCCAAACCAAACAGATAGTTCAAAGAGAAATCTAAAGATATCTTAATCATGCATAAAAGAGTTTAGAGAAGACTCAAATAATATTGATAGATAATCTGATCATAAATCCACAATTCCTCGAATCTCAACAAATGCACCGCAAAAGAATATTACATTGGATAGAACTCCAAGAACATCGAGGAGGACATTGTATTGTAGATCAAAGAGAGAGAAGAATACATTTAGCTAATAGCTATGGACCCGTAGGTCTGTGGTAAACTACTCATGCTTCATCATAAGGGCGACAAGTTTGATGTAGAGGCCCTCTGTGATCGAATCCCCCACCGGTAGGGTGCCGGAAAAGGACCCAAGATGGGATCTCACGGGAACAGAGGCTTGCGGCGGCGAAAAACTATTTTGGTGGAAGCTTCTGATGTTGGGGGAATATTTGAGAATATATAGAGGTGGAATTACGGTTGGAGGACTCCCGAGGGGCCCACAAGGACTCAGGGCGTGCCCTAGAGGCTTGTGGCCCCTCGGGGTTCTTCGAGCCCTCTCTCCAAGTCACATAGGTGTCTTCTGGTCCAAAAAAACCATTGTAATGTTTTATTCCGTTTGGACTCCATTTGATATTACTTTTCTATAAAACTCAAAAACAAGGAAAAAACAGAAACTAGGACTGGGCTTGGGTTAATAAGTTAGTCCCAAAAATAATATAAAATAGCATATTAATGCATATAAAACATCCAAAATAGATAATATAATAGCATGGAAAAATCAAAAATTATAGATACGTTGGAGATGTATCAAGCATCCCCAAGCTTAATTCCTCCTTGTCCTCGAGTAGGTAAATGCTAAAAACTGGATTTTTTATGTGGAATTCTATCTAACATATTTATCAATGCAATCTTATTTATTGTGGCATGAATATTCAGATCCATAATATTCAAAACAAGAGTTTAATATTGACATAAAAACAATAATACAAGCATACTAATAAAGCAATCATGTATTCTCAAAATAACATGGCCAAGGAAAGTTATCCCCAAAAAATCATATAGTCTGGCTATGCTCCATTTTCATCACACAAAGTATTTCATCATGCACAACCGCGATGACAAGCCAAACAATTGTTTCATACTTTTGGTGTTCTCGACTGTTTCAACTTTCACACAATACATGAGCATGAGCCATGGATTTAGCACTATAGGTGGAATAGAATATGGTGGTTGTGGAGAAGACAAAGAAGAAGGAGAAAGTCTCACATCAATTAAGCAAATTAATGGTCTATGGAGATGCCCACAATCGATATCGATGCAAGTAAGTAGGGATTTCCATGCAACGGATGCACTAGAGCTATAAGTGTATGAAAGCTCAAAAAGAAACCAAGTGGGTGTGCATCCAACTTGCTTGGTCATGAAGGCCTAGGGTAATTTGAGGAAGCCCATCATTGGAATATACAAGCCAAGTTCTATAATGAAAAATTCCCACTATATGAAAGTGACAAAATAGGAGACTCTATATCATGAAGATCATGGTGCTACTCCAAAGCACAAGTGTGGAAAAAGGATAGTAACATTGTCCGTTCTCTCTTTTCTCTCATTTTTTTGTTTGGGATTCTTTGGCCTCTTTTATTTTTTACAAAATCCGGAGACTCATCCCAACTTGTGAGGGAATCATAGCTTCCATCATCCTTTCCTCACATGGGACCATGCTCTAATAATGATGATCATCACACTTCTATTTACTTACAACTCAAGAATTACAACTCGATACTTAGAACAAAATATGAATCTATATGAATGCCTCCGGCGGTGTACCGGGATGTGTGATGATCAAGAGTGACATGTATAAAAAATATGAATGGTGGCCTTGCCACAAATACTATGCCAACTACATGAGCATGCAATGCAATATGACAATGATGGTACGTGTCATAATAAAATGGAACGGTGGAAGTTGCATGGCAATATATCTCGGAATGGCAATGGATATGCCATAATATGTAGGTATGGTGGCTGTTTTGAGGAAGGGTATAAGGTGGTTTAATGCACCGGCGAAAATTGTGCGGTACTAGAAACGCAAGCAATGGTGGAAGGGTGAGAGTGCGTATAATCCATGGACTCAACATTAGTCATAAAGAACTCACGTACTTATTGCAAAAATTTAGTAGCCATCGAAACAAAGTACTACACGCATGCTCCTAGGGGGATAGATTGGTAGGAAAAGACCATCGCTTGTCCCCAACCGCCACTCATAAGGAAGACAATCAAAAAATAAATCATGCTCCGACTTCATCACATAAGGGTTCACCATACATGCATGCTACAGGAATCACAAACTTTAACACAAGTATTTCTACCAATCCACAATTACTCACTAGCATGACTCTAATATCACCATCTTTATATCTCAAAACAAATTCAAGGAATCAAACTTCTCATATATTCAATGCTCTTCATATGGAAGTTTTTATTATATCCCTCTTGGATGCCCATCATATTAGGACTAAATTTATAACCTAAGCAAATTACCATGTTATTTAAAACTCTCAAGATAATATAAGTGAAGCATGAGAGTTCAACAATTTCTATAAAATAAAGCCACCGTTGTGCTCTAAAAAGATATAAGTGAAGCACTAGAGCAAACTGCCTAGCTCAAAAGTATAAGTGAAGCACATAGAGTATTCTAATAAATTCACGATTAAATCGTGTCCCTCTCAAAAGGTGTGTACAGCAAGGATGATTGTAGCAAACTAAAAATCAAAGACTTATATCATACAAGACGCTCCAAGAAAAACACATATCGTGTGGTGAATAAAAATATAGCCTCAAGTAAATTTATCAATGGATGCCATCCGGGGAATCCCCAAGCTTAGATGCTTGGTTGTCCTTGAATATGACCTTGGGGTGCCTTGGGAATCCCCAAGCTTAGGCTCTTGCCACTCCTTATAGCATAGTCCATCAATTCTTTACCCAAAACTTAAGACTTCACAACACAAAGCTCAACAAAAAACTCGTAAGCTCCGTTAGTAAAATAAATCACCGCTTTAGGTACTATTGTGAACTCATTCTAAATTTATATTGGTGTAATATATACTGCATTCCAACTTCTCCATGGTTCGCACCCCCCGATAGTACCCATAGATTCATCAAAATAAGCAAACAACACATAGAAAACAGAATCTATCAAAAATAGAACAATCTGTAGTAATCTGGAAACTTCGTCTACTTATGTAACTCCAAAAATTCTAAAACATTAGGAAAACCTAGGAAATTTCTATATCAATCTTGTGTAAAAAAATCAGAATTTTATCATGCCTATGTGATATTAAAAAATTCTGCTACTGGAAACAAGAGTTTCCGTTTTTCAGCAAGATCAAATCAACTATCACCATAGACCATCCCAAAGGTCTTATTTGGCTCTAACACTGATTAAAAAACAAAACACAATTACTACAGAGGTAATAATGTGTATTCTCACAAAAACATAAAATAAAAATGTTGGGTTGTCTCCCAACAAGCGCTTTCTTTAAAGCCTTTAGCTAGGCGTTGATAATTTTAATGAAGCTCACATGAAAGACAAGAATTGAAACACAAAGAGAGCATCATGTAACAAGTGAAAAATAAGTTTAAGTCTAACATACTTCCTATACATAGGCATTTTATAAGAAAACAAATTATCAAGACAAGCAAAAACTATCATATGCAAGGAAGATGAAAGAAACAATAGCAATCTCAACATAACGAGAGGTAATTTAGTAACATGAAAATTTCTACAACCATATTTTCCTCTCTCATAATAATTACATGTAGGATCGTAATCAAATTCGACAATATAGCTATCATATATAATTTTCTCTTCATGATCCACATGCATAAAAGTTTTATAATCTTCCAAAATAGTGGGACTAACATCAATTAAAGTCATGATATCTCCAAGCCCACTTTTATCAAAAAAATTCATAAGATTGATCATTCTCCAAAGTAGTGGGATCATTATTTCCTAGAGTTGACACTCTTCCAAACCCACTTTCAATATTATTGCAAACACTATTATCAATATCATATTCATCATGAGGCTTAAATAATTTTTTAAGAACATAAGAAGCATTCACCCCAATCATGATCATTGCAATAAGTAGAGGACATAACAAAATTAGCATCCCGAAGCTTGGGCTTTTGCATATTATTAGCACAATTGATATTAATATAAATTATAATAACACCATTCCAATCATTCTTTTCATTCAAGGAGCTATCGTGAATCACTTTATAAATTTCTTCTTTTAACACTTCATCACAATTTTCAGATTCACGAATTTCAAGCAAAACTTCATAAAGATAATATAGTGCACTCAACTCACTAGCAATTGGTTCATCATAGTTAGATATTTTAAAAAGATTAGCAAGTGGATGAGGATCCATAAACTCTTTGCCTCCTGATTTTAAATAAATACACAATTATGGCAAGCAAACAAGAAAACAAACTAAGTAATACATAAAGGCAAACAGAAAGAAGGCAAATAAAAAGGCAAATATTTTTGTGTATTCTGAAAACGTTTTAGAAGTGGGGGAGAGGAAAACGGGAGGCAAATGACAAATAATGTAAGTGCAAGAAATGAGGGTTTATGATGGGTACCTGGTAGGCTTGATGTAGAACCTCCCCGGCAACGGTGCCAAAAATTCTTCCTACTACTTCTTGAGCTTGCGTTGCTTTTTCCCTTGAAGAGGAAAGGGTGATGTAGCAAAGTAGAGATAAGTATTCCCCCAGTTAAAACCAAGGTATCAATCCAGTAGGAGGCACAAGCAAGCCCCCAATATATGCACCTGCACAAACTAACAAACACTTGCACACAACGCAAAAAAGGGGTTGTCAATCCCTTCACGATCACGAACAAGAGTGAGATCTGATAGAGATATGTATAAAAGATAAATAAAAGAGTAAACTAAAGTAAATATAAATAAAGTGCAGCAAGGTATTTTTGGGGTTTTGGTTTATGGATCTGAAAATATATGATGGAAAATAGACCCGGGGGCCATAGGTTTCACTAGAGAATTCTCTCTTGAAAGAAAACATACGGTGGATAAACAAATTACTGTTGAGAAATTCATAGAAAAGTGCATAGTTATGAAGATATCTAAGGAAATGATCATGAATATAGGCATCACGTCCATGACAAGTAGACCGACTCCTGTCTGCATCTACTACTATTACTCCACACATCGACTGCTTTCTAGCATGCATCTAGAGTATTAAGTTCATAAGAATGGAGTAACGCTTTAAGTAAGATGACATTATGTAGAGGGATAAACTCAAACAATATGATATAGACCCCATCTTTTTATCCTTGATGGCAACAATGCAATACATGCATCACTACCCCTTCTGTCACTGGGTGAGGACATCGCAAGATTGAACCGAAAACTAAGCACCTCTCCCATTGCAAGAAAAACCAATCTAGTTGGACCAAACCGATAGTTCAAAGAGAAATACGAAGATATCTCAATCATGCATATATAAAAGAGTTCAGAGAAGACTCAAATAATATTCATATATAATACGATCCTAAATCCACAGTTCATCGGATCTCAACAAACTCACCACAAAAGAATATTACATCGGATAGAACTCCAAGAACATCGAGGAGAACATTGTATGAAGATCAAAGAGAGACAAGAAGCCATCTAGCTACTAGCTATGGACCCGTAGGTCTGTGGTAAACTACTCACGCTTCATCGGAAGGGCTGCAATAGAGGCTTGCGGCGGCGGAAAAGTATTTTAGTGGATCCTACTGATGTTGGAGGAATATTTGAGAATATATAGAGGTGGAATTAGGGTTGGAGGACTCCCGAGGGGCCCACAAGGGGCGCACCCTAGAGGCTTGTGGCCTCCTCGAGACTCTTCTAGCCCTCTCTCCAAGTCACGTAAGTGTCTTCTGGTTCAAGAAAAATCATCGTAAAGGTTTATTCCGTTTGGACTTCGTTTGATATTCCTTTTTTGTAAAAGTCAAAAACAAGGAAAAAAATAGAAACTGGCACTGGGCTCTGGGTTAATAAGTTAGTCCTAAAAATAATATACAATAGCATATTAATGCATATCAAACATCCAAAATAGATAATATAATAGCCTGGGACAATAAAAAAATTATAGTTATGTTGGAGACGTATCAGTGTTACCGAAGTTCCTTCCCTTTGAGGGGAAGTATGTCTCCATTGGAGCGGTGTGGAGGCACAATGCTCCCCAAGAAGCCACTAGGGCCCCCATATTCTCCTCACACCCTCACACAATGTGAGATGTTGTGATTCCACTAGTGGTGCCCTTGAAGGCGGCGACCAAACCTTTACAAACAAGGTTGATGCAATCTCCACAACTTAATTGGAGACTCCCAAAAACACCATGAAGCTTCGCCACAATGAAATGTGGCTTTGAGGTGACCTCAACTGTCTAGGGTGCTCAAACACCTTGGAGTAACAAGATCCACAAGGGATTAGTGGGGGAATCAAATTTCTCTTAGTTGAAGTGTAGATCGGGGCCTTCTCAACCAATCCCTAGAAAATCAACAAGTTTAATTGGCTAGGGAGAGAGATCAGGTGAAAAAGAGCTTTGGAGCAACAATGGAGTTTGGGGGAGGAAGAGGTGGGTCTTCTTGGGGAAGAAGACCCCTTTATATAGTGGGGAAAGAATCCAACCATTATGTAGCTCACAGCCCGCACACAAGCGGTACTACCGCTCTAGGAGCGACCGCCCAAGCGGTAGTCACCAGGAGCAAAGGCAATGGCACAACGCTAGGGGTCGGCGGTGTAACCATAGCGGTACTACCGCACCCCCAATGGTACTACCGCTGGGGTTGCCCTACCATAGTGAGTAGGCAGCGGGGGCAACAATTGTATAGCTAGAGTGGTACTACCTCCCAACTGCCGTTGTTAGAAGCAGAGTCATTGCAAAGAGCAGAACACCGTGCGGTAGTGGCAGCGGTGGTGGGGGCGGTACTACCGCCTACTACCGCTCCTACTTCCGCATGCTCTGCTGGGAACCCGACACGAAAAATTGACACCCAGGCAGAGAGCAGTAGTGCCAGCGGTACTAGGAGTGGTACTACCGCCAACAAGCGGTACTGCCGTTGCCACCCGCGATACTACCGCTAGCAACTTTCCAAGACTCCATCTACACAACAAAGGGACAACTCCATTGGCACGGAAAGAAGATAGGGTGCAAATATGAGTGTGTACATGATGATTCCAGCCAAACCTTTCCGAAGCGGACCCCTCTTGATAGTACGGTTTTCCCTACGACTCAAGTCCACTGAAAATGAAACGCGGGAAAGAAAACCGTCTTCACTTTGAAACTCCGAAGGGCTCAAATCATTTGGTGCCATGTGTTTGATTATTTGAAATGCTCAATGCACACGATTAGTCCGCAAACACATTGTCATCAATCACCAAAACACTTAGGGAGAAATATGCCCTAACAGTCTCCCCTTTTTGGTGGATTCATTACAACATGGGATTTGCACTTAAAGATAAAGCAATGAGGTGTGCAAACCCACAGATATACAAAATATAGACGGGCTCCCCCTAGATGTGAGCACTACTTTAGATATGCTACTGGATTGCAAAATGCACACATTTAGGATCCACACTCCCCCTGTATTTTATAGACCAATCAATACTTGCAAAACATAATAAGAATGGTAGCATGCAAGTAACAACATAATAACACGTGAGCATACGGATAAGGGCATAACCATAAGATACATCTCACATGCAACTAATAATAATGTCATGAAGTACTCGACATAACAGATAAAGATAGGGTAGCACATATGTCTTACACCATAGGGTTTCAAACACATAAGACAGACACAAACCAAAGCAAATAAAATAGCTCGAGTGAGAAAAGCAATGGGAAATAAGAGGACACACACTCGGCACATAACACAGAAAATCCTTAAACTCTCTCCCCCTTTGGCATCGAGACACCAAAAGGTCATAGAGTACACCTAAGAACGAAGGTGGTAACAGTACTCCACGACATCACCAAACGTGCTCCCCCTCCTCTGACTCCTCTACAGTAGGTGGTGGACCTCCAGTACCCTCATCAGAATCGGTCCATGGGCAGTGCTATCTGATCCAAGCATCCTAGTCGGCGATCCTGCCCTCGGAGCCACTAGCAGGGTCGAGGCCAACCTGCCTCATGATGGCCTTGTCACGACTGCGGGCCTTCTTTGCTTCCACATGAGCCCTGATACGTCTCCAACGTATCTATAATTTTTGATTGTTCCATGCTATTATATTAGCCATTTTGGATGTTTATGGGCTTTACTTTACACATTTATATCATTTTTGGGACTAACCTACTAACCGGAGGCCCAGCCCGTATTGCTGTTTTTTTGCCTATTTCAGTGTTTCGAAGAAAAGGAATATCAAATGGAGTCCAAATGGAATGAAACCTTCGAGAGCGTGATTTTTGGAATGAACGTGATCCAGAGGACTTGGAGTGCAAGTTAAGAAGCAGTCGCAGCGGCCACGAGGGTGGAGGGCGCGCCCACCCCTACAGGGCGCGCCCCTATCTCGTGGGCCCCTCGGGCGTCCACTGACCTACTTCATCCTCCTATATATACCCACGTACCCCGAGAACATCAAGGGAGCCAACGAAAAACTATTTCCACCATCGTAACCTTCTGTATCCGCGAGATCCCATCTTGGAGCCTTCGCCGGCACTCCGCCGGAGGGGGAATCAACCACGGAGGGCTTCTACATCAACACCATAGCCCCTCTGATGAGTTGTGAGTAGTTTACCACAGACCTTCGGGTCCATAGTTATTAGCTAGATGGCGTCTTCTTTCTTTTTGGATCTCAATACCATGTTCTCCTCGATCTTCTTGGAGATCTATTTGATGTAACTCTTTTTGCGGTGTGTTTGTTGAGATCCAATGAATTGTGGGTTTATGATCAAGTTTATCTATGAGAAATATTTGAATCTCCTCTGAATTCTTTTATGTGTGATTAAGTTATCTTTGCAAGTCTCTTCGAATTATCAGTTTGGTTTGGCCTACTAGATTGATCTTTCTTGCAATGGGAGAAGTGCTTAGCTTTGGGTTCAATCTTGCGGTGTCCTTTCCCAGTGACAATAGGGGCAGCAAGGCACATATTGTATTGTTGCCATCGAGGATAAAAAGATGGGGTTTATATCATATTGCATGACTTTATCCCACCACATCATGTCATCTTTCTTAATGCATTACTCTGTTCTTATGAACTTAATACTCTAGATGCATGCTGGATAGCGGTCGATGTGTGGAGTAATAGTAGTAGATGCTGGCAGGAGTCGGTCTACTTGTCACGGACGTGATGCCTATGTACATGATCATGCCGAGATAATGTCATAATTATTTGCTTTTCTATCAATTGCTCGACAGTAATTTGTTCACCCATCGTAATACTTATGCTGTCTTGAGAGAAGCCACTAGTGAAACCTATGGCCCCCGGGTCTATCTTTTATCATATAAGCTTTCAATCTACTTTTATTTGCATCTTTACTTTTCCAATATATATCATAAAATTCCAAAAATATATTTATCTTATCTTACTATCTCTATCAGATCTCACTTTCGCAAGTGGCCGTGAAGGGATTGACAACCCCTTTATTGCGTTGGTTGCGAGTTCTTTGTTTGTTTGTGTAGGTGCATGGGACTTTTGAGGAGCCTCCTACTGGATTGATACCTTGGTTCTCAAAAACTGAGGTAAATACTTACGCTACTATTGCTGCATCACCCTTTCCTCTGCAAGGAAAACCAACACAATCTCAAGACGTAGCAAGAAGGATTTCTGGCGCCATTGCCGGGGAGGTCTTCGCTCAAGTCAAGACATACCAAGTACCCATCACAAACGCATCTCCCTCGCATTTACATTATTTGCCATTTGCCTCCCGTTTTCCTCTCCCCCACTTCACCCTTGCCATTTTATTCGCCCTCTCTTTCCCAATCTCCTATCTCTTTTGTTTGCCTCTTTTTGTTTGCTTGTGTGTTGGATTACTTGTCGCCATGGCGCAAGATAATACCAAATTGTGTGATTTCTCCAATACCAATAATAATTTTTTCCTTAGTACTCCGATTGCTCCTTTTAATGATGTTGAGTCTTCTGAAATCAATACTGCTTTGCTGAATCTTGTTATGAAAGATCAATTCGCCGGCCTACCTAGTGAAGATGCCGCTACCCATCTAAACAACTTTGTTGATTTGTGTGATATGCAAAAGAAGAAAGATACGGATAATGATATTGTTAAATTGAAGTTATTTCCATTTTCACTTAGAGATCGTGCTAATGTTTGGTTTTCGTCTTTGCCTGAAAATAGTATTGATTCTTAGAACAAGTGCAAAGATGCTTTTATCTCTAAATATTTTCCTCCCACTAAGATCATCACTCTTAGGAATGATATTATGAATTTTAAACAACTTGATCATGAGCATGTTGCCCAATCTTGGGAAAGAATGAAATTGATGATTCGCAATTGCCCTACTCATGGTTTGAATTTATGGATGATCATACAAAAATTTTATGCCGGATTGAATTTTGCTTCTAGAAATCTTTTAGATTCGGCCGCGGGAGGCACGTTTATGGAAATCACTTTAGGAGATGCTACAAAACTTCTTGATAATATTATGGCTAATTATTCTCAATGGCACACGGAAAGATCTACTAGTAAAAAAGTGCATGCTATAGAAGAAATTAATGTTTTGAGTGGAAAGATGGATGAACTTATGAAATTGTTTGCTACTAAGAGTGCTCCTCTTGATCCTAATGATATGCCTTTGTATACTTTAATTGAGAATAATAATGAATCTATGGATGTCAATTTTGTTGGTAGGAATAGTTTTGGAAACAATGCTTATAGAGGAAACTTTAACCATAGACCATTCCCTTGTAATTTCTCTAATAATTATGGAAATTCCTACAATAATTCTTATCGTAATTTTAATAACATGCCCACTGATTTTGAGAATAGTGTAAAATAATTTATGATCTCTCAAAAGAATTTTAATGCCTTGCTTGAAGAAAAATTACTCAAAGTTGATGATTTGGCTAGGAACGTTGATAGACTTTTGCTTGATGTTGATTCTTTGAAACTTAGATCTACTCCTCCTAAGCATGATATCAATGAGTCTCTCAAAGCAATGAGAATTTCCATTGGTGGGTGCAAGGAAAGAACCGCTATATTGCATGCTAAGAAAGATTGCTTTATAAAAGCGTGTTCTTCTAGTTTCAATGAAAATAATGATGAAGATCTTAAAGTTATTGATGTGTCCCCTATTAGATCTTTGTTTTGCAATATGAATCTTAAAAATGATGGGACTGGAGATGAGTCAACTTTAGTTAAAAGGCGTCCCAATAATTTGGAGTTTTTAGATCTTGATCCTAGATTTGGTAAAAGTGGGATTTTAGAGGTCAAGACTTTAAATAGCATTGAACCCATTATCTTGGATTTCAAGGAATTTAATTATGATAATTGTTCTTCAGAAGGTTGTATTTCCTTGTTGCAATCCGTTGTGAATTCTCCTCATGCTTATAGTCAAAATAAAGCTTTTACCAAACATATTGTTGATGCCTTGATGCAATATTTTGATGAAAAACTTAATTTGGAAGTTTCTATACCTAAAAAACTTAATGATGAGTGGGAACCTACTATAAAAATTAAAATTTAAGATCATGAGTGTTATTCCTTGTGTGATTTGGGTGCTAGTGTTTCCACGATTCCGAAAACTTTATGTGATATTCTAAGTTTCCATGATCTTGATGATTGCTCTTTAAATTTGCACCTTGTGGATTCCACCATTAAAAGCCAATGGGAAGGATCAATGATGTTCTCATTGTTGCAAATAGAAATTTGGTGCCTGTAGATTTTACCGTTCTTGATATAGATTGCAATCTTTCTTGCCCTATTATTCTTGGTAGACCTTTCCTTAGAACGATCGGCGCGATTATTGATACGAAGGAAGGGAATATTAGATTCCAATTTCCATTAAGGAAAGGCATGGAGCAATTTCCAAGAAAGAAAGTAAAATTACCTTATGAATCTATCATGCGAGCTACTTATGAATTGAGTGCCAAAGATGGCACTACTTAGATCTATCCTCGCTTTTATGCCTAGCTAGGGGCGTTAAACGATAGTGCTAGTTGGGAGGCAACCCAATTTTATTTGTGTTTTTTGTTTTTGTTTTTGTTTAGTAATAAATTTTGCATATACCTTCCTTTTTAGATGTGTTTTTATGTTTTAATTAGTGTTTGTGCCAAGTAGAACCTATAGTATAACCTATGGTGATAGTTAATTTGATTCTGCTAAAAAACAGAAACTTTGCATGCACGAAAATAGTTTTGTTAATTCACAGAAGCGTGATTTTGCATTGATTCTTTTTGATGTAGATCAATAGACAAATCGCCCAGGACTTCCTACTTTCGTAGGATTTTTAGAGTTCCAGAAGTATTCAAGGGTTACAGATTGCTACAGACTGTTCTGTTTTTCGTGTGTTGATTGCTTATTTTGATGCATATATGGCTAGTATTAAGTGGTATGAACCATAGAGAACTTGAAATACAGTAGGTTTAACACCAATATAAATAAAGAATGAGTTCATTACAGTACCATATGTGGTGGTTTTTCTTTCTTTCACTAACTGAGCTTATGAGATTTCCTGTTGAGTTTTGTGTTGTGAAGTTTTCAAGTTTTGGGTAAAGATTTGATGGACTATGGAATAAGGAGTGGCAAGAGCCTAAGATTGGGGATGCCCATGGCACCCCAAGATATTTAAGAATAGCCAAAAGCCTAAGCTTGGGGATGCGGCCGGAAGGCATCCCCTCTTTCGTCTTCGTTTATCGGTAACTTTACTTGGAGCTATATTTTTATTCGCCACATGATATGTGTTTTGCTTGGAGCGTCTTGTATGATATTAGTTTTTGCTTTTTAGTTTTCCACAATCATTCTTGCTGTACACACCTTTTGGGAGAAGCCCACTTGATTGGAATTTATTAGAATACTCTATGTGCTTCACTTATATCTTTTGAGCTAGATAGTTTTAGCTCTAGTGCTTCACTTATATCTTTTAGAGCACGGCGGTGGCTTAATTTTGTAGAAATTGCTAGTCTCTCATGCTTCACTTATATTATTTTGAGAGTCTCTTAGAACAACATGGTATTTTCTATGGTTATAAAATTGGTCCTAGAATGGTGGGCATCCAAGTTGGGTATAATAAAAACTATCATAGGAAGTGAATTGGATGCTATGATCAATTTGATACTTGATAATTGTTTTGAGATATGGAGGTAGTGATGTTAAAGTCATGCTAGTTTGGTGATTATGAATTTAAAGAATGCTTGTGTTGAAGTTAGCAAGTCTCGTAGCATGCACGTATGGTTAAAGTTGTGTAACAAATTTGAAACATGAGGTGTTCTTAGATTGTGCATCCTTATGAGTGGCGGTCGGGGACGAGCGATGGTCTTTTTCTACCAATCTATCCCTCTAGGAGCATGCGTGTAGTGCTTGGTTTTTGATGACTTGTAGATTTTTGCAATGAGTATATGAGTTCTTTTGACTAATGATGAGTCCATGGATTATACGCACTTTCACCTTTCCATCATTGCTAGCCTCTTCGGTACCATGAATTGCCCTTTCTCACCTTGAGAGTTGGTGCAAACTTCGCCAGTGCATCCAAACCCCGTGATACGATACACTCTATCACACATAAACTTCCTTATATCTTCCTCAAAACAGCCACCATACCTACCTATTATGGCATTTCCATAGCCATTCCGAGATATATTGCCATGCAACTTTCCAGCGTTTCGTTTATCATCATGACACGCATTACTATTGTCATATTGCCATTGCATGGTCATGTAGTTGACATCGTATTTGTGGCAAAGCCACTTTGCATAATTTTTCATACATCTCACTCTTGATTCATTGCCCATCCCAGTACACCGCCGGAGGCATTCATATAGAGTCATATATTGTTCTAGTTTTGAGTTGTAATTCATGAGTTGTAAATCAATAAAAGTGTGATGATCATCATCATTAGAGCATTGTCCCCCCCCCCCCCCCCCCCCAAGGCCAAAAGAAAAAAAGGAAGGCCCAACAAATGAAAAAATGAAAAAAAAAAAAAAAGGGGCAATGTTACTATCTCTTTTCCACACTTGTGCTTCAAAGTAGCACCATGTTCTTCATATAGAGAGTCTCATATGTTGTCACTTTCATATACTAGTGGGAATTTTTCATTATAGAACTTGGCATGTATATTTCTACGATGGGCTTCCTCAAAATGCCCTAGGTCTTTGTGAGCAAGCAAGTTGGATGCACACCCACTAGTTTTCTTTTATTGAGCTTTCATACATTTATAGCTCTAGTGCATCCGTTGCATGGCAATCCCTACTCCTCATGTTGACATCAATTGATGGGCATCTCCATAGCCCGTTGATTATCCTCATCAATGTGAGACCTTCTGCTTTTTTTTCTCCACACAATCCCCATCATCATGTTCTATTCCACCCATAGTGCTATATCCATGGCTCACGCTCATGTATTGCATGAAAGTTGAAAAATTCTGGGATTATTTAAGTACGAAATAATTGCTTGGCTTGTCATCGGGGGTGTATAATTTGGGAGCATTTTTGTGTGACGAAAATGAAGCATAGCCTAACTATATAATTTTTGTAGGGATGAACTTTCTTTAGCCATGTTATTTTGAGAAGACATGATTGCTTTGATTAGTATGCTTGAAGTATTACTATTTCATATGTCAATATGAACTTTTATTTTGAATCATTTGGATCTGAACATTCATGCCACAATAAAGAAAATTAGATTGAGAATTATGCTAGGTAGCATTCCACATCAAAAATTCTGTTTTTATCATTTACCTACTCGAGGGCGAGCAGGAATTAAGTTTGGGGATGCTTGATACGTCTCCAACGTATCTATAATTTTTGATTGTTCCATGCTATTATATTACCCGTTTTGGATGTTTATGGGCTTTACTTCACACATTTATATCATTTTTGGGACTAACCTACTAACCGGAGGCCCAGCCCGTATTGCTGTTTTTTTTGCCTATTTCAGTGTTTCGAAGAAAAGGAATATCAAACGGAGTCCAAATGGAATGAAACCTTCGGGAGCGTGATTTTTGGAACGAACGTGATCTAGAGGACTTGGAGTGCAAGTCAAGAAGCAGTCGAGGCGTCCACGAGGGTGGAGGGCGCGCCCCCCTATCTCATGGGCCCCTCGGGCATCCACCGACCTACTTCTTCCTCCTATATATACCCATGTACCCCGAGAACATCAAGGGAGCCAACAAAAAACTATTTCCACCACTGTAACCTTCTGTATCCGCGAGATCCCATCTTGGAGCCTTTGCCGGTGCTCCGTCGGAGGGGGAATCGACCACGGAGGGCTTCTACATCAACACCATAGCCCCTCTAATGAGTTGTGAGTAGTTTACCACAGACCGTCCTTAGTTATTAGCTAGATGGCTTCTTCTCTCTTTCTGGATCTCAATACCATGTTCTCCTCGATCTTCTTGGAGATCTATTCGATATAACTCTTTTTGTGGTGTGTTTGTCGAGATCTGATGAATTGTGGGTTTATGATCAAGTTTATCTATGAGAAATATTTGAATCTCCTCTGAATTCTTTTATGTGTGATTAAGTTATCTTTGCAAGTCTTTTCGAATTATCAGTTTGGTTTGGCCTACTAGATTGATCTTTCTTGCAATGGGAGAAGTGCTTAGCTTTGGGTTCAATCTTGCAGTGTCCTTTCCCAGTGACAGCAGGGGCAGCAAGGCACGTATTGTATTGTTGCCATCAAGGATAAAAAGATGGGGTTTATATCATATTGCATGAGTTTATCCCTCTACATCATGTCATCTTTATTAATGTGTTACTCTGTTCTTATGAACTTAATACTTTAGATGCATGCTGGATAGCGCTCGATGTGTGGAGTAATAGTAGTAGATGCAGGCGGGAGTCGGTCTACTTGTCACAGACGTGATGCCTATATACATGATCATGCCTAGATAATCTCATAATTATTCGCTTTTCTATCAATTGCTCGACAGTAATTTGTTCACCCACCGTAATACTTATGCTATCTTGAGAGAAGCCACTAGTGAAACCTATGGCCCCCAGGTCTATCTTTTATCATATAAGCTTTCAATCTACTTTTATTTGCATCTTTACTTTTCCAATCTATATCATAAAATACCAAAAATATATTTATCTTATCTTGCTATCGCTATCAGATCTCACTTTCGCAAGTGGCCGTGAAGGGATTGACAACCCCTTTATTGCGTTGGTTGCGAGTTCTTTGTTTGTTTGTGTAGGTGCGTGGGACTTTTGAGGAGCCTCCTACTGGATTGATACCTTGGTTCTCAAAAATTGAGGGAAATACTTACGCTACTATTGCTGCATCACCCTTTCCTCTTCAAGGAAAACCAACGCAGGCTCAAGACGTAGGAAGCCCTATACTGACCCTTAGCCTATAAACAAAACAACTTCTTCATCTTCTTCTTGAGCTTCTTATCCCAAGAGGGCTCCACTGGCGGTGGATCATAGTCCGTCTCATCATCATCAGACCTGACAGTGTCATGCTCTAGAAGAGCAGGACTAGACGTCCCCCACTTCTCCTTTTGTCTCAGCTGAATAACATCATGAGATACTAAGTCTCCAGTGTAAGGCTCCTCTTCCGAAAATGAAGAAGCCCATGTCTCCTCTATGAGATGCATCAAGTATGGACCATAGATGATGCACTTGCGCTCCAAGACATCAGAGTGAAGTTCTGACCACATAACATGAGACACATCCAACACCTCCTAAGTGCCCTGATGCTTCTGGCAGAAGAGAAGTAGGTCCACCAGATAGGAACGCACCATATCCTAGTTACCAACACGAGGAAATAGGGTGTTCCTGAAGATCCGATGCATAATATCAAGAAAGGGCCAGAGCTCATAGGAGATGTGCCCAGTCTCAGGCACCTTCATGGTAGAGAAAGGCCACAGAGCCTCCTTGTGGGTAGCAGTAGCCTCTCGATGAGGGCGAAACCCAATTGGGATTTGGGCGCCCTTATCATCATAAGACAGGCTTTCCATGAAACTCTTCCAAGAAGCTGACAGAACCCGACCATGGGTCATCCAATAAGAGTCCTCTCGTCATCATGTCCAAAGTGCACTAAGGTGTAGAACTAAGCCACAAGCTCTGCATTAAAGTCCTTGTTGAATGAGATGATGCGCTTGATATCTAGCTCCTCGCACCTCTGAAGTGCGACTCCAAAGCAAGCCAAGTCCCTCTCCATATGAGTGAGGTCAATGGACTTGGCTTTCACATACAGATTCTTATTGGTCTTCAACACATCGTGATAGATATACTACTGCATCTTGTTCCAAAATGGACGAGTGACAAGTGAAGGATCCTGAGGCAACTTGTACGGATTGCGCTTACGCGCCAAACAGAACTCCTGAGCAGACATCTGATGAGTGCCCTTGGGCCCCTTGTTCTTGGAAGCAGTCACTTTGACTCTCTACCTTGGCTGCTCACTGCAGCCACTCACGGGCATGGTGTCACTCTTTGGCATAGTGCTACTCTCTGGCACATCAGCAGAACAGTAGCGCTTGGAGCCACCAGAACAAGCGGGATTCTTGCGACGTGCCTGATGCCCGGAGTTACTACCACCTGGAACCCACAAGAAAGAAAACGAGGGAAAACAGGTGTAAAACATTTGCATAAGCCAAATACAAGAGGAACCAAAAGGAATTGAAGTATGAATGAGGAGTAGTTGAAGTTGGCAGCTCCGGGCGGTAGTACCGCCTGCATGCGTTAGTATCGTTCGGGGGCGGGCGGTAGTACCGGTCATGGTGAGGGTCAGCAGGATGAACACATCCACCATGAAATACGGAAGTACCGGAGATGCCAAATTCAAATATTCACCGCTCAAACATCAATCCACCTATTCTAGCAGTCTTCTATGCCCTACTCATGCCCCGATTTGGCCAAAAATCGAAGAATGCAATGGGTATTGCCCTAAAACCTAGATCCAAAAACTAGAACCAAAGAGGAGTAGAGCAGGGGCAATACCGGCATCCATGGGAAGACGAGAGGGTGGGGATCGATCCCACCGGACGGAATTGCGAAAGACGGCTCGGAAGCAGCAGCCCGACGGTGGCCCTCTACTGCTTGTTCGTCGCCTAAGAGTGAGAGATGGGAGAGGAGGAGAGAGTGAATGGATATGGGGGAGTAGAAACTCCCCCTGCCCTGAGTCATAACCCCCACTACCAGTCACTAAGTGGTAGCACCCCTCCGAGAGCGGTAGTACCGCCCTAGTATTAACCCACGACAGGAGGCCTGGTAGTACTGCTCAGGTGGTAGTACTGCTAACAAGTGGTAGTACCGCCAGAACTCCGCGGTAGTATCGTGCAGGCGACTGCGGGCAGGAGAAAAGATGAAAAGGGAGGCTTATGCAAATTTTCAAAGGTTTGAAGAAGAGACGGCTTGGGTTGGAGACTAAAAAAACCGACAAAACGGGAAGAGACACTCCAAAGAACAAAATGCATAAAAACGAGACAAACTTGGAGTGACTCGAGCAAGAACACAAAAGGCCAAACGCCAAGAGAGAGCAAGAAGGACCAAATACCTCTCAAGGAGAGGATGGTGGCCAAAGCCACCTATTGTTGAGTCAAATGGTATGGCACCGGCGAAGATTTTAACCTTGGGTCCATGACCAAAACTCATCTTTGAAGCACAAGTACCATAAAATGGCTAATGTGAAGGAGTTGATCAATTTATGCATAATGGGGGGAGGGAGAGTTCATTGAGAGAACAACACCCCCCCCTATGTCCATACCTACATCTAGAACAAGATAAAATGATGAGTGTGGTGGGGTGTGCCTAGATTCAAGCCACAGTGCTCGAATCAACGATATTTAGTTCAAGCTTTAACTCACGAAATCTTACTTCATCTAGGGGCTTGGTGAAAATATCCGCTAGTTTCTCTTGAGTGTTGATGTAGATTATCTCAATATCTCCATGCTTGACGTGATCCCGAATGAAATGATGATGAATCTCAATGTGCTTTGTCTTGCTATGTTGCACCGGATTGTGTGAAATCTTGATAGCACTTTCATTGTCAGATAGAAGAGGCACTTTGTCACAAGTGACACCGTAATCCTTTAAAGTTTTCCTCATCGATAGAAATTGTGCACAACAACTTGTGGCAGCTACATACTCGGCCTCGATGGAGGAGATAGACAGACAATTTTGCTTCTTCGAAGACCAACTCACCGAAGAACGACCAGGAAATGGCACCCTCCAGAAGTTGACTTCCTCTCCACACAATCTCACGCCCAATCCGAGTCCGAATAACCCATGAGTTCGAAGCTTGCTTCTTTGGGATACCATAAGCCAAAGTTTGGGGTATGAGCCAAATATCAAAAGATTCGCTTGACCGCCACATAGTGGCTTTCCTTAGGCCCGGCTTGAAACCATGCACAAATTCCCACACTCAACATGATATACAGTCTAGATGCACAAAGGTAAAGCAAGGATCCAATCATGGAGCGATATACCTTTTGATCCACTACTTTACCATTGGGATTTGGGATCACTGTCAACCTTGCATTTGGTGGGGATGGGAAACTTGACCGACTTGACATCATCTAGCTTGAATCTCTTGAGCATGTCTTGGGTATACTTGGCTTGGTTGATGTATGTTCCTTCTCTCCTTTGCTTGACTTTGAACCCAAGAAAGAACTTCAACTCTCCCATCGTAGACATCTCAAACTTCTCGGTCATTAGTGTGGCAAACTCATCACTGAAAGATTCGTTAGGAGAACCAAATACAATATCATCAATATATAGTTGGCATATGAACAAATCCCCTTTGACCCTCTTAGTAAAAAGAGTGGGATCGATTTTCCCAATTTCAAACCCACGATCTTGCAACAACTCTTTAAGGTTCTCATACCATGCACGTGGGGCTTGTTTAAGGCCATAGAGCACCTTCTTGAGTTTGTATACATGATTGGGGAGCTTGGGATCCTCGAATCTCGGAGGTTGTTTGACATATACCAACTCATTCAAAGGACCATTAAGAATTGCACTCTTCACATCCTTTTGTTGCAACTTAAAATCATGATGAGATGCATATGCAAGCAACATGCAAATAGATTCAAGACGTGCAACGGGGGCAAAGGTTTCACCGTAGTCGATACCCTCGACCTGGGAGTAGCCTTGTGCCACCAATATTGCATTGTTTCTAACAACCACACCGTTCGCATCTTGCTTGTTCTTGAGGATCCATTTAGTCCCAATGACATTGTGTTCCTCCGTTGGCCTTGGCACTAATTCCAAAACTTGGTTTTGCTCGAAGTTGTTGAGTTCATCATGCATTGCTTCAAGCCAATCCACATCATTGAGCGTCTCATGTACCTTTTGGGGTTCAACACACGAAACAAACATGTAATGCTCACAAAAGTTTGACAATTGTCTACCAGTAATTACCCCTTTTCTCAAGCTTCCAAGCACATTCTCCATGACATGTTGTTGATGCTTTATCTTGGAAGCCACCTTGGCAACACAATGCTCCAAGAGTTCCTCAATAGGCATTTGAGGATCATCGTCTTGATCATCTTGAGTGTCGTCTTGAGCTTGCTCTTGATCTTGAGTGGCCTCTTGATCTTGAGCATGCTCGGTGTCATGAACTTGATCTTGGGCATCACTTGGTGCAACACTATCGTCATGAGGTTGATCTTGCCCTTGATCTTGTTCACTTGGTTGAGGGTTTTCACTTTGTTCTTCGGAAGCGTGTGGGTCTAGCGGTGGTGATGGCTCCACTTGAGTAGAGCATTGTCCTTCTCCTTCGGCTCAAGGGGTTCCTCAATGGGGAGTATTTGACCAATATCCATTCTTCTTATGGCTTGAGGAGGAATTTCATCACCTACATCACAAAGACCACTTTGCTCCACTTGGGAGCCATTATTTTCATCAAACTCCACGTTACACATCTCCTCAATGAGTCCGTTGGACTTGTTGAGGACACGGTGAGCATGAGAGTTTGTAGCATAACCAACAAATATGATGTCTTGGGATCTAGGTTCAAATTTAGACAAATGAACACCTTCCTTGAGAATAAAACACTTATAACCTAACACCTGAAGGTACTTGAGGTTGGGCTTATTACCGGTAAGTATCTCATATGGAGTCTTGTTTAGGCCTTTGTGGAGGTAGAGCCGATTGGATGCATGACAAGCGGTGTTGATGGCTTCAGCCCAAAAGTTATACGAAGATTTGAATTGCTCCATCATAGTTCTTGCCGCGTCCATCAACATCCGATTCTTCCTCTCTGCAACACAATTTTGTTGAGGGGTATAAGGTGTGACATGTTCGTGCTTGATCCCCTCTTCACTAAGAAACTCATCCAAGGTATAGTTCTTGAACTCGGTGTCGTTGTCACTTCGGATCATCAAGACCTTTGATTCATATTGATGTTGAGCTTCATTTGCAAAGTTGATGACGTTTTGTTGAGTCTCACTCTTCCTCTTGAAGAAGTATACACATGTGTATCTTGAGTAATCATCCATAGTCACCAAGCAATAATTTCTTCCCCAAAGACTATCGAAGGATGGAGGACCACAGAGATCCATGTGGAGGAGCTCCTGAAGGAAATATGCCCTAGAGGCAATAATAAAGTTATTATTTATTTCCTCATATCATGATAAATGTTTATTATTCATGCTAGAATTGTATTAACCGGAAACATGATACATGTGTGAATACATAGACAAAACTATAGTCACTAGTATGCCTCTACTTGACTAGCTCATTAATCAAAGATGGTTATGTTTCCTAACCATAGACATGTGTTGTCATTTGATTAGTTGGATCACATCATTAGGAGAATGATGTGATTGACATGACCCATTTCGTTAGCCTAGCACTTGATCGTTTAGTATACTGCTATTGCTTTCTTCATGACTTATACAAAGTTCCTACAACTATGAGATTGTGCAACTCCCGTATACCGGAAGAACACTTTGTGTGCTACCAAACGGCACAACATAACTGGATGATTATAAAGGTGCTCTACAGGTGTTTCCGAAGGTACATGTTGGGTTGGCATAATTCGAGATTAGGTTTTGTCACTCCGATTGTCGGAGAGGTATCTCTGGGCCCTCTCGGTAATACTCATCACCTAAGCCTTGCAAGCATGTAACTAATGAGTTAGTTATGAGATGATGTATTACGGAACGAGTAAAGAGACTTGCCAGTAACGAGATTGAACTAGGTATTGGATACCGACGATCAAATCTCGGGCAAGTAACATACCGATGACAAAGGGAACAAAGTATGTTGTTATGCGGTTTGACCGATAAAGATCTTCGTAGAATATGTAGGAACCAACATGGGCATCTAGGTCCCGCTATTGGTTATTGACCGAGAATGGTTCTAGGTCATGTCTACATAGTTCTCGAACCCGTAGGGTCCGCACGCTTAACGTTTCGATGACAGTTTTATTATGAGTTTATAAGTTTTGATGTACCGAAGTTTGTTCAGAGTCCCGGATGTGATCACGGACATGACGAGGAGTCTCGGAATGGTCGAGACATAAAGATTGATATATTGGAAGCCTATATTTGGACATCGGAATGGTTCCGGGTGAAATCGGCATTTTACTGGAGTACCGGGGGATTAATGGGCCTACATGGGCCAAGAGGGAGAAGAGGGAAGGATCCAGGAGGGGGCCGCGCGCCCCTCCCCCTCCTAGTCCGAATAGGACAAGGGAAGGGGGCGGCGCCCCCCCTTTCCTTCCCCTCTTCCTCCTATTTCCCCCCTTCTCCTACTCCTACTTGGAAAAGGGGAGTCCTACTCCCGGTGGGAGTAGGACTTCCCCCTTGGCGCGCCCTCTAGGCCGGCCGCCTCCTCCCCCCTGGCTCCTTTATATACGGGGGCGGGGGTCACCCCAAAGACACACAAGTTGATCTACGGATCGTTCCTTAGTCGTGTGCGGTGCCCCCTTCCACCATATTCCACCTCGGTCATATCGTCGCAGAGTTTAGGCGAAGCCCTGCACCGGTAGAACATCATCATCGTCACCACGCCGTCGTGCTGACGGAACTCATCTCCGGAGCTCGGCTGGATCGGAGGCCGGAGATCGTCATCGAGCTGAACATGTGCTGAACTCGGAGGCTCCGTACGTTCGGTGCTTGGATCGGTCGGATCGTGAAGACGTACGACTACATCAACCGCGTTGTGATAACGCTTCCGCTTACGGTCTACGAGGGTACATGGATGAACACTCTCCCCTCTCGTTGCTATGCCATCACCATGATCTTGCATGTGCGTAGGAATTTTTTTGAAATTACTACGTTCCCCAGCAGTGGCATCCGAGCCTAGGTTTTATGTGTTGATGTTATATGCACGAGTAGAACACAAGTGAGTTATGGGCGATGCAAGTCATACCGCTTACCAGCATGTCATACTTTGGTTCGGCGGTATTGTGAGATGAAGCGGCCCGGACCGACATTACGCGTACGCTTACGCGAGACTGGTTTCACCGTTACGAGCACTTGTGCTTAAAGGTGGCTGGCGGGTGTCTGTCTATCTCACTTTAGCTGAATCGAGTGTGGCTACGCCCGGTCCTTGCGAAGGTTAAAACAGCACTAACTTGACGAACTATCGTTGTGGTTTTTGATGCGTAGGTAAGAATGGTTCTTGCTAAGCCCGTAGCAGCCACATAAAATTTGCAACAAAAAAGTAGAGGACGTCTAACTTGTTTTTGCAGGGCATGTTGTGATGTGATATGGTCAAGACGTGATGCTATATTTTATTGTATGAGATGATCATGTTTTGTAACCGAAGTTATCGGCAACTGGCAGGAGCCATATGGTTGTCGCTTTATTGTATGAAATGCAAGCGCCCTGTAATTGCTTTACTTTATCACTAAGCGGTAGCGATAGTTGTAGAAGCAATAGATGGAGATCAAGGTGTCGCGCTGGTGACGATGGTGATCACGACGGTGCTTCGGAGATGGAGATCACAAGCACAAGATGATGATGACCATATCATATCACTTATATTGATTGCATGTGACGTTTATCCTTTATGCATCTTATCTTGCTTTGATTGACGGTAGCATTTTAAGATGATCTCTCACTAAAATTATCAAGTAGTGTTCTCCCTGAGTATGCACCATTGCCAAAGTTCGTCGTGCCGAGACACCACGTGATGATCGGGTGTGATAAGCTCTACGTCCATCTACAACGGGTGCAAGCCAGTTTTGCACACGCGGAATACTCAGGTTAAACTTGATGAGCCTAGCATATGCAGATATGGCCTCGGAACACGGAGACCGAAAGGTCGAGCGTGAATCATATAGTAGATATGATCAACATAGTGATGTTCACCATTGAAAACTACTCCATCTAACGTGATGATCGGTTATGGTTTAGTTGATTTGGATCACGTGATCACTTAGATGACTAGAGAGATGTCTGTCTAAGTGGGAGTTCTTAAGTAATATGATTAATTGAACTTAAATTTATCATGAACTTAGTACTTGATAGTATCTTGCTTGTCTATGTTTGTTTGTATATAGATGGCTCGTGTTGTTGTTCCGTTGAATTTTAATGCGTTCCTTGAGAAAGCAAAGTTGAAAGATGATGGTAGCAATTACACGGACTGGGTCCGTAACCTGAGGATTATCCTCATTGCTGCACAGAAGAGTTACATCCTGGAAGCACCGCTGGGTGCCAGGCCTGCTGCTGATGCAACTGACGACGTTAAGAACGTCTGGCAGAGCAAAGCTGATGACTACTCTATAGTTCAGTGTGCCATGCTTTACGTCTTAGAACCGGGTCTTCAACGACGTTTTGAACGTCATGGAGCATATGAGATGTTCCAGGAGTTGAAGTTAATATTTCAAGCAAATGCCCGGACTGAGAGATATGAAGTCTCCAATAAGTTCTATAGCTGCAAGATGGAGGAGAATAGTTCTGTCAGTGAACACATACTCAGAATGTCTGGGTATAATAATCACTTGATTCAACTTGGAGTTAATCTTCCTGATGATAGTGTCATTGACAGAATTCTCCAATCACTGCCACCAAGCTACAAGAGCTTTGTGATGAACTATAATATGCAAGGGACGAACAAGACTATTCCCGAGCTCTTCGCAATGCTTAAAGCCGCGGAGGTAGAAATCAAGAAGGAGCATCAAGTGTTGATGGTCAACAAGACCACTAGTTTCAAGAAAAAGGGCAAAGGGAAGAAGAAGGGGAACTTCAAAAAGAACGGCAAGCAAGTTGCTGCTCAAGAGAAGAAACCCAAGTCTGGACCTAAGCCTAAAACTGAGTGCTTCTACTGCAAGCAGACTGGTCACTGGAAGCGGAACTGCCCCAAGTATTTGGCGGATAAGAAGGATGGCAAAGTGAACAAAGGTATATGTGATATACATGTTATTGATGTGTACCTAACTAGAGCTCGTAGTAGCACCTGGGTATTTGATACTGGTTTTGTTGCTAGTATTTGCAACTCGAAACAGGGACTACGGAATAAGCGAGCACTGGCCAAGGACGAGGTGACGATGCGCGTGGGAAACGGTTCCAAAGTCGATGTGATCGCGGTTGGCACGCTACCTCTACATCTACCTTCGGGATTAGTTTTAGACCTGAATAATTGTTATTTGGTGCCAGCGTTGAGCATGAACATTATATCTGGATCTTGTTTAATGCGAGACGGTTATTCATTTAAATCAGAGAATAATGGTTGTTCTATTTATATGAGTAATATCTTTTATGGTCATGCACCCTTGAAGAGTGGTCTATTTTTATTGAATCTCGATAGTAGTGATACACATATTCATAATGTTGAAGCCAAAACATGCAGAGTTGATAATGATAGTGCAACTTATTTGTGGCACTGCCGTTTAGGTCATATCGGTGTAAAACGCATGAACAAACTCCATACTGATGGACTTCTGGAATCACTTGATTATGAATCACTTGGTACTTGCGAACCGTGCCTCATGGGCAAGATGACTAAAACACCATTCTCCGGAACTATGGAGAGAGCAACAGATTTGTTGGAAATCATACATACAGATGTATGTGGTCCGATGAATGTTGAGGCTCGTGGCGAATATCGTTATTTTGTCACCTTCACAGATGATTTGAGCAGATATGGGTATATCTACTTAATGAAGCACAAGTCTAAAACATTTGAAAAGTTCAAAGAATTTCAGAGTGAAGTGGAAAATCATCGTAACAAGAAAATAAAGTTTCTATGATCTAATCGTGGAGGAGAATATTTGAGTTACGAGTTTGGTTTACATTTGAAACAATGCGGAATAGTTTCGCAACTAACGCCACCCGGAACACCACAACGAAATGGTGTGTCCGAACGTCGTAATCGTACTTTACTTGATATGGTGCGATCTATGATGTCTCTTACCGATTTACCGCTATCGTTTTGGGGTTATGCTTTAGAGACGGCCGCATTCACGTTAAATAGGGCACCATCAAAATCCGTTGAGACGACGCCTTATGAACTGTGGTTTGGCAACAAACCAAAGTTGTCATTTCTTAAAAGTTTGGGGCTGCGATGCTTATGTGAAGAAACTTCAACCAGATAAGCTCGAACCCAAATCGGAGAAATGTGTCTTCATAGGATATCCAAAAGAGACTGTTGGATACACCTTCTATCACAGATCCGAAGGCAAGACATTCGTTGCCAAGAATGGATCCTTTCTAGAGAAGGAGTTTCTCTCGAAAGAAGTGAGTGGGAGGAAAGTAGAACTTGATGAGATAACTGTATCTACTCCTTTATTGCAAAGTAGTTCATCACGAGAACCGGTTCCTGTGACGACTACACCAATTAGTGAGGAAGTTAATGATATTGATCATGAAACTTCAGATCAAGTTTCTGCTGAACCTCGTAGGTCTACCAGAGTAAGATCCGCACCAGAGTGGTACGGTAATCCTATTCTGGAAGTCATGTTACTTGACCATGATGAACCTACGAACTATGAGGAAGCGATGATGAGCCCAGATTCCGCAAAATGGCTAGAGGCCATGAAATCTGAGATGGGATCCATGTATGAAAACAAAGTATGGACTTTGGTTGACTTGCCCGATGATCGGCAAGCCATTGAGAATAAATGGATCTTTAAGAAGAAGACTGACACTGATGGTAATGTAACTGTCTATAAAGCTTGACTTGTTGCGAAAGGTTTTCGACAAGTTAAAGGGGTTGACTACGATGAGACTTTCTCACCCGTAGCGATGCTTAAGTCTGTCCGAATCATGTTAGCTATTGCTGCATTTCATGATTATGAAATTTGGCAAATGGATGTCAAGACTGCATTCTTGAATGGATTTCTAGAAGAAGAGTTGTATATGATGCAGCCGGAAGGTTTTGTTGATCCAAAAGGTGCTAACAAAGTATGCAAGCTCCAGCGTTCCATTTATGGACTGGTGCAAGCATCTCGGAGTTGGAATAAACGCTTTGATAGTGTGATCAAAGCATATGGTTTTATACAGACTTTTGGAGAAGCCTTTATTTATAAGAAAGTGAGTGGGAGCTCTGTAGCATTTCTAGTTTTATATGTAGATGACATATTATTAATTGGAAATGATATAGAATTTCTGGATAGCATAAAGGGATACTTGAATAAAAGTTTTTCAATGAAAGACCTCGGTGAAGCTGCTTACATATTGGGCATCAAGATCTATAGAGATAGATCAAGACGCTTAATAGGACTTTCACAAAGCACATACCTTGACAAAATTTTGAAAAAGTTCAAAATGGATCAGGCAAAGAAAGGATTCTTGCCTGTGCTACAAGGTGTGAAGTTGAGTCAAACTCAATGCCCGACCACAACAGAAGATAGAGAGAAAATGAAAAATGTGCCCTATGCTTCAGCCATAGGCTCTATCATGTATGCAATGCTGTGTACCAGACCTGACGTATGCTTAGCAATAAGCTTGGCAGGAAGGTACCAAAGTAATCCAGGAGTGGATCACTGGACAGCGGTCAAGAACATCCTGAAATACCTGAAAAGGACTAAGGATATGTTTCTCATATATGGAGGTGACAAAGAGCTAGTCGTAAATGGTTACGTCGATGCAAGCTTTGACACTGATCCAGACGATTCTAAATCGCAAACCGAATACGTGTTTTTATTAAATGGTGGAGCTGTAAGTTGGTGCAGTTCTAAACAAAGCGTCGTGGTGGGATCTACATGTGAAGCGGAGTACATAGCTGCTTCTGAAGCAGCGAATGAAGGAGTCTGGATGAAGGAGTTCATTTCCGATCTAGGTGTCATACCTAGTGCATCGGGACCAATGAAGATCTTCTGTGACAATACTGGTGCAATTGCCTTGGCAAAGGAATCCGGATTTCACAAGAGGACCAAGCACATCAGGAGATGCTTCAATTCCATTCGGGACCAAGTCCAAGTGGGAGACATAGAGATTTGCAAGATACATACGGATCTGAATGTTGCAGACCCATTGACTAAGCCTCTCTCACGAGCAAAACATGATCAGCACCAAGACTCCATGGGTGTTAGAATCATTACTATGTAATCTAGATTATTGACTCTAGTGCAAGTGGGAGACTGAAGGAAATATGCCCTAGAGGCAATAATAAAGTTATTATTTATTTCCTCATATCATGATAAATGTTTATTATTCATGCTAGAATTGTATTAACCGGAAACATGATACATGTGTGAATACATAGACAAAACTATAGTCACTAGTATGCCTCTACTTGACTAGCTCATTAATCAAAGATGGTTATGTTTCCTAACCATAGACATGTGTTGTCATTTGATTAGTTGGATCACATCATTAGGAGAATGATGTGATTGACATGACCCATTCCGTTAGCCTAGCACTTGATCGTTTAGTATACTGCTATTGCTTTCTTCATGACTTATACAAAGTTCCTACAACTATGAGATTGTGCAACTCCCGTATACCGGAAGAACACTTTGTGTGCTACCAAACGTCACAACGTAACTGGGTGATTATAAAGGTGCTCTACAGGTGTTTCCGAAGGTACATGTTGGGTTGGCATAATTCGAGATTAGGTTTTGTCACTCCGATTGTCGGAGAGGTATCTTTGGGCCCCCTCGATAATACTCATCACCTAAGCCTTGCAAGCATGTAACTAATGACTTAGTTATGAGACGATGTATTACGGAACGAGTAAAGAGACTTGCCGGTAACGAGATTGAACTAGGTATTGGATACCGACGATCAAATCTCGGGCAAGTAACATACCGATGACAAAGGGAACAAAGTATGTTGTTATGCGGTTTGACCGATAAAGATCTTCATAGAATATGTAGGAACCAATATGGGCATCCAGGTCCCGCTATTGGTTATTGACCGAGAATGGTTCTAGGTCATGTCTACATAGTTCTCGAACCCGTAGGGTCCGCACGCTTAACGTTTCGATGACAGTTTTATTATGAGTTTAAAAGTTTTGATGTACTGAAGTTTGTTCGGAGTCCCGGATGTGATCACGGACATGACGAGGAGTCTCAGAATGGTCGAGACATAAAGATTGATATATTGGAAGCCTATATTTGGACATTGGAATGGTTCCGGGTGAAATCGGCATTTTACCGGAGTACCGGGGGGTTAATGGGCATACATGGGCCAAGAGGGAGAAGAGGGAAGGAGCCAGGAGGGGGCCGCGCGCCCCTCCCCCTCCTAGTCCGAATAGGACAAGGGAAGGAGGGCGGCGCCCCCCCTTTCCTTCCCCTCTTCCTCCTCTTTCCCCCCTTCTCCTACTCCTACTTGGAAAAGGGGAGTCCTACTCCCGGTGGGAGTAGGACTCCCCCCTTGGCGCGCCCTCTAGGCCGGCCGCCTCCTCCCCCCTGGCTCCTTTATATACGGGGGCGGGGGGCACCCCAAAGACACACAAGTTGATCTACGGATCGTTCCTTAGCCGTGTGCGGTGCCCCCTTCCACCATATTCCACCTCGGTCATATCGTCGTGGAGTTTAGGCGAAGCCCTGCGCCGGTAGAACATCATCATCGTCACCACGCCGTCGTGCTAACGGAACTCATCTCCGGAGCTCGGCTGGATCGGAGGTCGGAGATCGTCATTGAGCTGAACGTGTGCTGAACTCGGAGGCTCCGTACGTTCGGTGCTTGGATCGGTCGGATCGTGAAGATGTACGACTACATCAACCGCGTTGTGATAACGCTTCCGCTTACGGTCTACGAGGGTACGTGGACGAACACTCTCCCCTCTCGTTGCTATGCCATCACCATGATCTTGCGTGTGCGTAGGAATTTTTTTGAAATTACTACGTTCCCCAACAGCTCCAAGGGCCTCTTCGAGTAGATGACAGTCGTGGGTCGATGAGCCATTTCATGTAGCTTTCCTTCGATACAAGCACTGCAAGCACGGTCTTTGGCAAAACTCACATTTGTTAGTCCATGAATGTGGTCCCCTTTGAGGACACTTTGCAAATATCTCATATTGACATGGGCTAGTAAGCGATGCCAAAGCCATCCCACATCAACTTTAGCCATTAGGCAAGTCGCGGTCTTAGAGGGTCGCTCAGAAAAGTTCACCACATAGAGACCGTTCTCGACATGCCCAACAAAGGCTACTTTAAGAGTCTTGCTCCACAAAAGGGCCACGGTATCAAGATCAAAGAATGTTGCAAAGCCCATAAGTGCAAGTTGATGAACGGAAAGCAAATTGCATGTGAGGGACTCAACAAGCATGACCTTCTCAATAGATAAATCTTCAGAGATAACCACCTTGCCAAGTCCCAATACCTTAGATGTTGAAGCATCATTGAATTGGACATGGGTGGTCATAGATGGCATTGGATGCACATCCACCACCAAGTCCTTGCTCCCGGTCATATGATTTGTTGCTCCACTATCAAGAAACCATGACACCCCACCAGAAGCAAACTCCTACAAGAGATCAATGCTTGGATTTAGGTACCAATTTTTGAATGGGTCCTTGGAGGTTAGCAACAAGGGTCTTAGGGACCCAAATCGACCATTCAATGTACTCATAAGAAGAACCAACAAATTTGGCATAAACATGCCCATCACTAGCACGGCACAAAACATAAGAGGGGTTAAAGTCACTGGCTTTGTTGGTAGGGTCGGTTTTGCCCTTCTTGGTATTACCACCCACTTCCTTTTTCCTCTTCTTTTCATGAGTACCCTCACCTGCCTTGACAAAGGCTTCCTTGAGCGGGAGAGGTTGCTTGGTCTTGTTCTTCTTCTTCATCTTCTTCTTCTTTGACTTGGGTACAAACCCAAGTCCTTCCTTTCCCACAACTTCCTTTCGATTACTCAAAAGGTCATTAGAGTTATTCTCGCATTGTATGCATGTCACAAGGCCCTTCTCAAATTACTCTTTCAACTTGGCATTCTTCTCCACAAGATGCACATGCTCACAACATGGTTAGTAGCATGGGCATTATCATATAGAACAAAAGGAGGACACGTTGATATTTCCTTGGTTAGCTTCACTTGGAGTTGATCATGAGACTCCATGAGATAGGCATGAACACCCTTCAAGACCTTGTGAGCCTTGTCAAATGTGTCAAACTCTTCCTTGAGTCTATCATGGCCAACCCCAAGTGCAACTTTCTTGGATTTAAGCACATGAGTAAGAACAAGGAAGGAGTAGTAGTGATGGTGGTTTTGATGTTTGAGTTTACCTTATTGATATCTTTGTCCATGAGGCACTTGCCAATGAGGTTCTCGTTGGGGGCATCGCAGAGAGACACCTTGGAAGGGGAAGAGGTGGCAATGGCCACGGTTTCTATTGCCATTCCTTCAACACTTGTATCTTCGTCATCATCATCGGAGGTGTACTCTTCATGTGCCACCAAGCCCTTTGGAGGTATCTTCTTGGTAAAGTTATTCTTGTTTGGGAAGGACTTGGCTTTGTCTTTGCGAAAGAGTTTGCCACCATTGTCTTCCCTCATCTCGTGTGATTGAAGTCAACTCCACAGCCTCGGGCACTTCCTCACTGGTGTCAACCATACTCTTCGGGTGGTGAAACCCTTAGTAAAGAGACAAGGCTCTGATACAAATTGAAAGGATCGATATGGTTGACTAGAGGGGGGGGGGTGAATAGGCAACTACCAAAGTTTAACTTTTCATAATAAATTAGGGTTTGCAACAAATAGGTTGTCTAGATATGCGACTAGGTGAGCAACCTATATGATGCAAGCAACACAAGCAAGCTAGAGATAAAACACAAGTAAAGCTTGCTCAAAGTAAAGGTAAGAAATAGCCACAGGTGGAGCCGGTGGAGACGAGGATGTGTTATCGAAGTTCCTTTCATTTGATGGGAAATATGTCTCCGTTGGAGCGGTGTGGAGGCATAATGCTCCCCAAGAAGCCACTAGGGCCACCGTATTCTCCTCACGCCCTCACTGTTAGGGAACGTAGCATGCAATTTCAAAATTTTCCTATGCTCACGCAAGATCTATCTAGGAGATCATAGCAATGAGAGGGGGAGAGTGTGTCCACGTACCTCGTAGACCGAAAGCGGAAGCATTTGACAACACGGTTGATGTAGTCGAACTTCTTCTTGTTCCGACCGATCAAGCACCGAACGTATGGCACCTTCGAGTTCTGCACACGTTCAGCTTGATGACGTCCCTCAAACTCTTGATCCAGCAGAGTGTCGAGAAAGTAGATGAGTTTCGTCAGCATGACGGCATGGTGACGGTGATGGTGAAGTGATCCACGTAGGGCTTCGCCTAAGCACTACAAAGATATGACCGGAGGAGTAAATTGTGGAGGGGGGCGCCGCACACGACTAACGATTGTTGGTGTGTGTTCTAGGCGCCCCCTCCCCATGTATATATAGGTGAGAGGGGGAGGGGAGCAGCCTTGGGGCGCCCCAGGTAAGAGGGATCCTACTTGGGCTCCTGCCCTAGGCCGGTTCCCCCCTTTCCTTCTTTTGGCGATGAGGGGAAGGAAGGAGGAGGTGGCACACCCCCCCCCCCCCTTTTCCTTTCTCCCACCAAGGGGGGAAGGCAGGAAGAGGCGGCGCCCCCTCCTTTCCTTCCTCTAGGGCCTGCGGCCAGGGAAAGGGGCGCACCAGCCCCTTGTGGGCTGGTCTGTCCCTCCCTCGGCCCATGAAGCCCATATCTTTGTCGGGGTTGCCCGAAACTCCTTTTCGATGACCCGATATGTACCCGGTACCCTCCGGAACACTTACGGTGTCCGAATACCATCGTCCTATATATATCAATCTTTACCTCTCGAACATTTCGAGACTCCTCGTCATGTCTGTGATCTCATCCGAGACTCCGAACAACATTCAGTCACCATACGGGTTCGAGAACTATGTAGACATGACCGAGACACCTCTTTAGTAAATAACCAATAGCGGAACCTGGATGCTCATATTGGCTCCCACATATTCTACGAAGATCTTTATCGGTCGAACCATTATGACAACATACATTACTCCCTTTGTCATCGGTATGTTACTTGCCCGAGATTCGATCGTTGGTATCTTCATACCTAGTTCAATCTCGTTACCGGCAAGTCTCTTTACTCGTTCCGTAATACATCATCCTACAACTAACTCATTAGTCACTTTGCTTGCATGGCTTCTTATGATGTGTATTACCGAGAGGGCCCAGAGATACCTCACCGATACTCGGAGTGACAAATCATAATCTCGATCTATGCCAACCCAACAAACACCTTCGGAGATACCTGTAGAGCATCTTTATAGTCACCCAGTTATGTTGTGATGTTTGATAGCACATAAGGCATTCTCCGGTATCCGGGAGTTGCATAACCTCATAGTCGAAGGAATGTGTATTTGACATGAAGAAAGCAATAGCAATAAAACTGAACGATCATAATGCTAAGCTAACGAATGGGTCTTGTCCATCACATCATTCTCCTAATGGTGTGATCCCATTCATCAAATGACAACACATGTCTATGGTTAGGAAACTTAACCATCTTTGATTAACGAGCTAGTCTAGTAGAGGCTTACTAGGGATACAGTGTTTTGTCTATGTATCCACACACATGTATCAAGTTTCTGGTTAATACAATTATAGCAAGAATAATAAACATTTATCATGAATAAGGAAATATAAAATAACAACTTTATTATTGCCTCTAGGGCATATTTCCTTCACTCACACAATGTGAGATGCCGTGATTCCACTAGTGGTCTCCTTGAAGGCGGCGACCAAACCTTTACAAACAAGGTTGGGGCAATCTCCACACTTAATTGGAGGCTCGCAACAACACCACGAGGCTTCACCACAATGGAATGTGGCTCCGAGGAGACCTCAACTGCCTAGGGTGCTCAAACACCCAAGATTAACAAGATCCGCAAGGGATTAGTGGGGGGAATCAAATTTCTCTTGGTGGAAGTGTAGACCGGGGCCTTCTCAACCAATCCCTAGAAAATCAACAAGTTTGATTGGCTAGGGAGAGAGATTGGGCGAAAATGAGCTTTGGAGCAACGATGGAGTTTGGGGGAGGAAGAGGTGGGTCTTCTTGGGGAAGAAGACCCCCTTTATATAGTGGGGAAAGAATCCAACCGTTATGTAGCTCACAGCCGGCACACAAGCGGTATTACCGCTCCGGGAGCAGTACGCGGTAGTCACCAGGAGTAAAGGCAATGGCACAGGGCCAGGGGCCAGCAGTGTTGCCGGAGCGGTACTACCGCTGGGGTTGCCCTACCATAGTGAATAGGCAGCAGAGGCAACTGTAGTATGGGTAGAGCGGTACTACCGCCCATGGCGGGTGGTACTACCGCTTGTAGCCAGAACTACCGCCTCGACTGTAGTTGTGAGAAGCAGAGTCATCGTGAAGAGTAGAACACCGGGCGGTAGTGGCAGCGTGGGGGGGGGGGTACTACTGCACCTACTACCGCTCCTACTTCTGCACGCTCTACTGGGAACCTGACACAGAAAATTGAGGCCAGAGCAGAGAGTGGCAGTGCTAGTAGTACTAGCAGCGGTACTACCGCTAACAAGCGGTACTACTGCTGCCACCCGCGGTACTACCGCCAACAAGCGGTACTACTGCTGCCACACGCGGTACTACCGCTAGCAGCTTTCCACGGCTCCATCTACACAACAAAGGGACAAAGCTCCATTGGCATGGAAAGAAGATAGGGTGCAAATATGAGTGTGTACGTGATGATTCCACCCAAACCTTTTTGAAGCGGACCCCCTCTTGATAGTATGGTTTTCCCTACGACTCAAGTCCACTGGAAATGAAATGCGGGAAAAAACCGTCTTCAATCTAAAACTCCGAGGGGCTCAAATCGTTCAGTGCCATATGTTTGATTATCTAAAATGCTCAATGCACACGATTAGTCCGCAAACACATTGTCATCAATCATGAAAACCACTTCGGGAGAAATATGCCCTAACACCCTCTCCTCCCCTCGAGGGGACGGATGATTGTCTGCGTGTACTTGGCTGTTCATGGATGCCAATTCTGCGTGGGTCGTGGTCAGATCTGAATCTGGCAGGTAACCCTGCTTGGCAAATCGCTCCAGCTGAAGGCGCGAGACTGCGTAGCTGCCCCAATCGCATCTGACAGGACCGTGAGGGCGCCTCGAGGAGCCTGCATCACTCGCCATGAGAGCTCTAGAGGATGGACTTGAGAGATGGGGATGCTGGCGCGATTGGTTTGGAAAGAAAGGGTTGGGCCCGTGCGGTAAATCGACTCAATTAGCTCATAAATATAAAGGAGAAGAGACCAACGTTCGACATTTGGCGACTCACTTACCCATAAAGGTGCGGTTGCCAAGGTCCACTTGGCAGGACTGCTAGTGTTTGAAGACTCCTTAGAGGGGAACTCACCTGTCAAGCCGAAGACTTCAGATCTGAAGACTAGCAAAGTTGTCTTCGGCATCAAAAATCCACTCAGGGGCTACTGACGGTGTCCTGGATTGGGGGAGGTGCTAACCTAGTTGGCCCACGATCCTTGGGTTGGGCCGACGGACCCTCATTCGTGATCAAGATGGACTCCGAAGGCCATACGCAGGAGGCGTGATCAAGACTACCCCCACCGAAGACTTGACGTATACTCTAAGATGTCTGCCGCCACCTTGCTCCTAGATACCGACCTTGTAACCCTAGATTCCCTCCCTGGCATATATATAAGACATAAGGTTTAGCCTGTAGGGGGACACAAACGCAAAAATCATTCACCTCCTAGAGTTAGACCACACATTACAATCTCGAGGTAGATCAAGTCTGTACTTGATACATGTTCATCAATATAAACAAGAGTAGGACGTAGGGTTTTACCTCCATCAAGAGGGCCCGAACCAGGGTAAAACATCGCCTCCTTCGTTCCTGTTACCCTCGATCCGAGATCTACAGCTCGGGACCTCCAAACCCCGAGGTATGACGGTTTTGACACCGATACTACTGCCCGCCTCCTTGGCGGTAGCAAAAGGGTCAGATCCTATTTTTTAAATTAAAACAGGGGTTAGATCTGATTGAACTTTGCAAAAAAAGTCCAAACACCAAATTTGGCCCGTATATTATTATGTCTTGCATACAAAAGGTTAAAACGACCTGCGTTTTCCTTTTGCGTATGTTCTACCACACAATAGCTACATGTTTGATCACAAAATCTAAAACGAAGCTAGGATCGAGTGCCATATACTACGTAACATAGAACTTTGCTGAAAAAGAATCATAGTAGGGATTCAAGGTAATAGCACCCTAGATACCCTAACTTGCACAGAATGTGATGATTCAGTCCCAAACTTGCAAAACTTGACTCCATCATACCCCAACTTGCACCTCATGTGATGATTTAGTCCCAGACCAATCACAGCTCGACAATTGGCAGCCAGGTGGCTGGACCGGTGAGCGCACGCACTTTTGCAGAAACCCCCCTGCCGTTTTCCCTATACCCCAACTTGCAACAGCTATAAATGGCAACAATGGTTAGCAACTGACAGAATGGAATCACGATGCAAGACTGGGAATATACCATTTCAGAAAATAGCATTTACCTGGTTAGTGCTCATGAGATACAAGTGAAACACTGAGAGGCCACCAACAAACCAAACCGCGATAAATGTGTAGACAACCAGAGCGATAGAAGGAGGGGTCTTTGCCATTGCCTTCCATATTGTTATCTGCTCTGTAGGGCTCCTGGAGGCTTGCGCTCCCGCGCGACGGAGTTGAGCCTGTCGCCACAGCTGTGTCCGGGAAGTGGAGTCTGGTGCACTCACGCAACGGCGTCAAGGAAGCCATCCACTACAATGGCAGGTTCTACTCGATCACATACTTCAGCGAAGTGGAGGCATGGGAGGAGTGCGGCGCCGATGACCCAGGTGTGTTCGCAAGTGTGCTGATCGCGAGGCTGCTGCTGCCAGCCGACACCGACCATCGCAAGTACCTAATGGCGGCGCCGGGCGGGCGGCTGATGGTCGTGCTCAAGGAGGGCCGGTGGACGTCTCCATCCTTCAAGGTGCGGGTCCTTGGTGCCGGCGGCAAGGAGTGGAAGGTGACGGACGACATCGGCGAAACAGCGTTGTTCGTTGGGGGGAACGGTTCCTTCTGCGTGTCCACGAGGGAGCACCCGGAGCTCGGGGCCAGCTGCGTCTACTACACCGAGGATGATCCGGGGCCATACAAGGATGCTCGCGACCACTACTACAATGGCATTAATTGGGGTATTCAACCTCAAGGATGGCAGCCGGGAGAAGGTCGAGGGCCTTGCGCTAGTCACCACCAGTGTGGTTCATGCCTTCCGTCCCATTATGTACTGTGACTGATTTCATAGCTGTTGGGGTGGGTTAAGTGCTACTATATTATGTGCATTACTACAGTATAGATGCAGCAACAGGCTTATGAATCTGAATTAAGAAAACAGTTCGGCTTGATCTCCAGTAAAAAGGCTTCAGTAGAAACTTAGGAAACAGTTTGATTTTCTGCTTCTTCTTTTCGTCTTCCAGATTGTGGCATAGTAAACAAAGGTGGCCCTTTTAGGTTGCTTTTTAAGTATTCTGATGGAACAGTTTAACCAGTATGCATGACTCAGACTTAATTTTATGCTATGATGATTGTAGCTCATATTAGTAAGTAATTATTACCCGAAGCTTTAATTTAGAACGTTGGGGTTCGGGCCACCTTTCATGACTTTTTTTCTGCATGGCTCGGGCCCTTATTGAAGTAGTTATTGCAGCTCTTATTAGTAAGTAATTATCTGTTGGGGTGAGGTTTCTGGATTAACAGGTTTAATTTAGAACTAAACGGAGGAGAACAGTACTTATAGCTAGAGAAGACTGTTTGGTTTGCTGGGTTCATAATAGCATTTTGTGTTTGTGTTTTGCCTTTTGGTTGTTTCAAACTGCAACCAACTCTGGAATATGATCACGGTACTGCATCTGCCTGCCTTTTGATTATCATGCAGATTTGAGGTGTCGGGTGTTGAGAGGGTACATTACATTTCCATCCACATCGGTGGCATTCAGTTTTGCCTTCTTGTTGATTATTGAGAGGAATCAAATTGTCTTTTTCGCCAATTTCTGTGGTCATTGGAGTAGCATCCTCTGCTTTCTCTTACCAGCAGAGCATGACTGTTATTGCATGTTTCTCAAGATATACATGCTGAAGTTTCAGTAACAACTAAGGAGAACATTTAGAAACAAAATATGATTTAAGATACACACCAAGTAGCAGGTAACATCATAAATTAGGATTTTTGTACTAGCTAGTATGCTGAAGCAGGTTGCAGGGGCCAGATTTCTACTGCCCCCTGATAATGGGTGGCACGAAGCTGCACTTTGAGATGCAGGGTTGTCCATTTTTTAGAGTAAATTAGGATTAGTTTGGACAATGACCAGAGCTTAGCTAAGGAAATTTTCTTTATTATTTAAGTATATGTGGTGCTGCTCATACATGTTGGTGCTGGTGCCATGGGTGATTTGAGAGCCTGAATGTCGGCTTACTACAATATCTTTTTGAAGACAGTGTTTTGGGTTCAGGAGTACCGAAAATGATTTGTGTTTGTTTCAAACTGCAACCACAGTTTGTTTTTAATTTTTGAATGGTCAACGTCGGTTTGTTTGGTTGCCTATTTGTATTGATATAGGCAAGAGTACATCCTTCCTCTGCTTTCCACCAGCAGAGCATCACCCTTACTGAACATCTCTCAAGATGTATTTACATACCTGGTTATCATCATCAGTAACTAAAGAGAACAGTTGGACCTTCTTGGAGTTCCATTGTTGAATCTCAAACTGCAACACACTAATCATTTTTCTTTTCTTTTGTTAAGAATGATCGATCCAAGTTTTGGTCGCTGCTTATGCAGTTGGCAATTAATGGTTCAGTTCACGGCATGCTTCAGAATTACTTCCATGGCTGCAATATCAGGCTTGATCTGTACATCCTTGGTATGTATATCAAGGAGGAATACATACAGGTCAGGAGCTAAGAATCGTTTTGTTGGCCGTTCCTTGCTTTTTGTGCTCTTGATTGATTAGTTTATTAGGCTCTGGTCTGAGTGCCGGTATCCCTTTCTCACTCTTTTATTTTTGTTGGTTTTTATTATAATACAGGAAGATCTGCTGCGCGTATAACAAAACGGCAGGGGGGTTTCTGCAAAAGTGTGTGCACTGACCGGTCCAGCCACCTGGCTGCCAATTGTCGAGCTGTGATTGTCCTGGGACTAAATCATCACATGAGGTGCAAGTTAGGGTATGATGGAGTCAAGTTTTGCAAGTTTGGGACTGAATCATCACATTCTGTGCAAGTTAGGGTAACTGAGGTGCTATTACCTCTAGGGATTCCATCCAAGTGCGCTCGAGAAAAGGGATTCTATCCAAAGCTGGACAAACTCATAGAAGCAAACCCAAATCCAGGCCCAACAGCTGCAGTGAACACGCCCTTCTGCCCCGTCTTCCTCCCTGGGGGTTTCTTCCACGAGCAAAGTCGCCGCCTGATGAAGACCAAATCCGCCAAGGACGTCGCCGATGAGGTACCGACCCTCTCTCTCTCTCTCTCTCTCTCTCTCTCTCTCTCTCTCTCTCTCTCTCTCTCTCTCTCTCTCTCTCTCTCTCTCTCTCTCTCTCTCTCTCTCTCTCTCTCTCTCTCTGTGCCTCCCCTCTTTCCCCGCTTTACTTAGGGTTGGGAATTAGGAGACCTTCCTCGGTCGGATTCTAGATTTCTCTTTTGATGCCGATTGATTTTTTCATGGACTGAGAATCCAAGAATTTTATCGTACCAGCTACTTAGATTTTAGACAGAGAATTAGCATGATGCCATCCCCAATTCTTCTTTATCATTGTGTTCTTTGGGGATCCCCCACTAACTTAATCTTTTCCCATTATCTTGTTAGGATGAGGCCAAGTCCAAGAAGATCTGATCCCCGCGCAGCAAGCGTCGGAGTGTCTGCCACAACCGCAGCCGCTCTCCTTCCCCCGACGGCTCCAGCTCTAGTTCCCCACCCCGCAAGCGCTCCAAGAAGCCCACCAAGAAGATTCTTAAGAGCATGGTTAATAGTATAGCCAGCTGCTGGCTATAAGCCAGTGCCATGTCATCTACAGCCCATCTTATAGTCAACATGTACAATAGTAGATCAAAAGAGTGTAATACTTTTTATTATGTGGCCCACCTTTCATTCTCACAAAGTGCCTAGGAGCACGTGTTAGAGCTGGCTCTTCACGAAGAGCCCGCTTACCTTCTCTTTCCTCTTCTCTTTCCTCCAACTAAGCAGAAATATACTAGTTTATTCCTTATAGCCCGCTGACTCAGCTCTATTGTACTTGCTCTAACAAGAGGAGCAAAAAGAGCAAGGGCAGTGGTAGCCGCCGTGGACGCCGCTGTAGCCCTAGCGGTAGCCCTTCCTTGGTGTCTAGGAGTCACTTCCTCGAATGGACTTCCATCTAGTCATCATTAATCCCGTTTGTTATTGATATTATGCAAAGTAAAAAAGAAGCAAAAAACAGTAACTGGCACTGGGCACTAAGTTAATAGGTTAGTCCCAAAAATGATATAAAGTTGGTTATAAATGTATATAAAACATCTAAGATTGATAATATAATAGCATGGAACAATAAAAAATTATAGATACGTTGGAGACGTATCAGATGCGTACAGGGAACACATGAATTGGTATGACGATGGCGTGAAGTACCATGTGCGCCTGAGGCCACAGTGAACGTCAGCCGATATCGCATCACTACAGGAGGAAGACTCCGAGGATGAAGCCTAGCCTCAGAGAGCTCAAAGGTGAATTTAGGAAGTATGCACCCCTGATGATCAGAGTGGCAAGTTGTGTTCAATTGTTTTGAGCCGGCGGTTGGATGAATACTGCTTTAGTTAGTGTCACTGACTTACAAATGATGCTTACATTTGTAGGCTTCGGAGCCAAATTGATGGATACAACCTTATGAATCTGAGATCATGCCATTTGTAAACCATTTTTATGTATAAATGGTGTTGTGTTTTTGAAAGTATATATTAAAAAATGATGTATATAGAATGTAATTCCAATTGAAAATGGATCCCGCCCGAAAAAAATAGAATACAAACTGGATTCGAATTGAGTTGGCACGGTAAACGTGCACTCTGCAAAATTTGAACGAAGCGGGGAAAGTCGCAGTAACCGCCCGAAACCAAAATCTGCGAGATGGAAATTACTACTGCCTATCCCTTCCACGCAAAGCCTATCTGCTGGATTTCTATAGGTTTTGATAGGGGTAGGTTTGTAATTTCACCCAAACATGACGTAACCGCCTCTCACCTGGATTCATACACGGTGGGCGCCAAAACACAGTGTGTCCTCGGCCGAAATCGACCCCCTCCCCAATTCATATTCATACGCGGTGGTTGCCAAAAACAAACTCTCGTCGGCAAATATTCGACGTATGCGAGATTACCGTCCTATCCCCAACCGACTAATATTGCTGTGATGTAGTAGAAATTTGAAATGAGGGCTAAGTTTGTAAATTTCCTCGCATTTGAGACAAGCGCGCCCTGAATACATGGTTCCCCCTTCCTCTCTACCTCCCTTTTCCCCATTCGTACTCCGTGGGCGCCAAAACACACTCTCCACCCCACCCTACTCCGTCCGCCACCCCATACACCGCCGTCCTCCTCCACCATGTCGGAGCTGATACCCCACCGCCGCCGTCCATTACAAGATATCAACCTCTCTCTTCCACGGCTTCGGACCGGGATCCTTGCATCCCGTCCTCTCGCTTCATCTCCGCCGTCGTCCACCTTGCCGGCGCCGCTCCTACGACCGTCTCGTCCACCGTGCCCCGCCGCCACCGCCTACCCTTCTAGATCTGCTTCCATGCCGCAGACAGCCATCGCTACTGCAACACCATCAAATTCTCAGTAGATGCGTACACGGCACCGCACCAGAGGCGATACTCTTTCATATCTGCTCAACTTATTTATCACAGCAAGAAAATAGATCGCCACTGCTTTACTATGATTTCTTGTCTTGGTTGCAAATTTGCCTTTGTCCGGTTTGCACCTTCAGATCCGCCATGGCACGCTCAACACTATACTCCCAATGCTTATGGTTTTCCCCTTTTATATTCAACACTAGTTAAATCACAGTAGACTAAATTTCAAAATTGGGTCAGTCGATTATTCAGAGCTCGCCGGAGTTCGCCGATGCAATCGAAGGGGCTCGGGTGGTTGTGGGGCCTCGCCGAGCGAAGAAAACTCGACGTGGGTGGGGGTTGGAGCAGGTGTGGGGGTGGGGGTGGCGGAGGAACACAGGCGGTGGGGGCCGGTGGTCCGGCCGGCGGCCCGTGCGGTGTTCTGTATGGGAAGAATCAGAGACGAGGAAGAAGAAGGGTTAGGAGACGTAGAATCTTCATCCAACCACCTGAAATGGTCGAGAGACAGATAGGAGTTGCATTCTTAATGCGCTCTGGTTCATCATGTGTGGGCACTACGCAACCAACATTTTTTTATCCAAAATTTGCTTGCTCTTCTTTACCATGTTCCTCTTCCGTTCTTCTTTAATATGTACTCTCTCCGTTCCTAAATACAAGTCTTTGTATAGATTCCACCATGGACTACATATGGAGCAAAATGAGTGAATCTACACTCCAAAATGTATCTGGATACATCTGTATGTGATCCATAGTGGAAATCTCTACCAAGACTTATATTTTGGAACAGAGGGAGTATGATAGTAGTACAGTATGTTCCTTGTACTGAAGATGAGCAGGGACATTTGCAGTGTAGAGGTCTATACGGTCGGTTGTGATGGACACTTTGAGCCTCTTTGATTCGTAGGATCTTGTAACATAGGAATAGGATTTGTACTGGCCTGCCCACTTCAATCCTATAAGAATAGCAAGGAAATGCGGGGAGCTGTGTCGCCTTTGAGAGTTACACTGATATTAACAATACCGTACCTTCACTTGAAGAGAGCTGGTATCCGAAGCCTTTCTAGCCGTACCGGCAAACTAGCACATATATTCCAGCAAGTTCCACTTTGCTGATTTTACTCTGATGCTTAAGGTTTTCCCGTTATATCTACACTATGATCTGTGTAGCTGCTTTGTGTCGCACTAGTAGCAGTCCACTCTTGAAGCTAAACACTGCAATGACTTACAAAATCGGCCCCAAGGCATTGAGTGCCATTCTGGATGCATTGGAACTCATATGCTCCCCACCTGTTGACTCTTGTTCAGAATATGATCCTAATGACTCTTGTTCAAAATTGCCACATATAGAGAGACAGCATGGAGTTGCATTTCTTTGGGCACTGTGATTCATCATGAGTGGGCAACCAACATTGTATGCAATGAAGCGGAACCTCAAGAATATGCTTCCTATTCTGTTCTTTAACATGTTCCTCTTTGTTTATTCTGTATTTAGTATGTATAGTATGTTCCTTATCAGGAAGGGGCGCAGGGGCATCTGCAGTCAACAGCTGATAGAGCTGGCCTGTACGTGATCGATAGGCTTTCAATTACTAGCGGCAATACAACACCGTATTTTCAAGCCAGTTCCACTTTCCTGATTTATATATCATGGTTATGGTGTACCCCTATTATGTACACTATGATCTGCCTAGTTGATGTGTGCTCTTGTTATCATGGTTTGGCAATAAACTCTCTATACAGTATATTATGAACCTATCATCTGCCAGCTATCCTTACTTCTGGAGCCTATTTTTTTGTGTACTTGTGCCAGATTATATAAATGCACGTGCCATATTACAGCATACATGAGCTCTCTCATCAGAATCCAGTGATAGCACACAAGTGTTTACAGGGGCGCCCCTATATTAGAATATCATCTGCATTGCAAAGATAATCTCACAACTATTTATGTTTTCATGGTTCTCAGATATTATACGCAATTATAGTGAATATCAGAATCCGCGCATCAGAAGAATCTTGTGGAACACTGCAATGACTTACAAAATTAGCACCAAGGCATTGAGTGCCATTCTGGAAGCAATGAAACTCATACGCTCCCCACCTATTGATTCTTGTTCAGAATATCATCCTAATGACTATTCTAACCTCGAGGAGTCAAAGGCAGATGGCCTGTCCTGTTCACCCATCAAGGTGCCTGTTCTAATTTGGCAAGGTTTTATTGATTGCGCGTATCTTGCATATGTTGTCTTGCATTTCTTCTACTTTGTTGCACCGCCATCTGCTTAGTTTACTCATTATAACTCGAGATGCCATGCCCATCCATTATCAATACATATTCCATCTGTCATCATACCATGTTTTTCCACTCAAATGTTGTTCTTATGCATCAGACATCAAAAAGGAATAGGGTGATTGCCGAACCTGAAGGAGCACCAGCAAAGTCCTTGAAAAACGTGGTGTTGCCGGAGAAATTAGACAGCGCCCCACTTATATTGGTTGTACAACCAGTGACACAAAATGTAGGAATGACTCCAGCAGACTGTACCCATACTTCACTGGCCACACCACTAGCCCTACCATACAGGACCTGCACTCCAGCAAAAGGTATACCGATTTCATTTGCCATAGCACCAGCCGTACCACAGAAAATCCCACTCCAGCAAAAAGTACAGATAGTCCACCGGCCGAAGACCTATTCCAACTGCAAAGACGGCCAATTCCTGCAGATTGGAACCCCATTCCATTTATTCCCAGTTTAAAAGACAATCCTTTCAATGTTGTTAGGGACTACGTGCATATATTCCCGTCATGCGAAGATTATAGTGAAGACAAACACCTTTTTCACATCTTCCTGTCCAACTTACGTGTAAGTGCTATTATTCATGGTTATTATTTTCCTGTTTTCTGCCGATCGAACACATCAATGATTTACATTACATTGTTGTAACTAGGCGAGGGTCGATCTGGATAGTCATGACGAGCAAAGCTTGCTTGTCCTTTTCAAGGAAGTATTGCAGCAGTATCGGTGTTACCTGAGGAAATCACACTTTGATGGCAAGTCTATAAACGAATTTCTGGTGAAGTCTCTTGTGCTAAATTTAGAAGATATTGAATGGAAAAACATTGTTATGCACTGGTTTTGTTCCCAGGATGAGGTATTGTCTATGAAATCACATGACAATTTGAACTTCTACTTTTCCGCATGTGCCTTACGGATCTTTTTTGCAGGAAATCTTCTCGAAGAAGAATTCTGATTTGAAAAGAACGACAGGATATCGCAAATATGCTGCCCGCTGCTTTGCTCTTGTTAGTACATGTTGTCCTGTATCACTGTACTTGAATACATACCTGGTTCATTATGTGGCAGCAGTATGCATGATAGCTTGCTTATCAATTGTTCGCTCCAAATTATCTGATCTGTATGAATTAGTGTAGAATATATCCAATGCCAATGAATTTTTTTAGCTCTGCATTGTTCTTGTAAGTACATGTTGTCCTTTATCAGTGTACTTATATTGATAGGTAGTGGTTCATGTACCATCACTCTGCAGCTTATTTTCCTTTGCCCTCCATTTTCTACACATCAGATCTATATTTACTCTTACCATAAGGTTGGTACTGAAGAAGTTTAGCTGTGCATTGCTCTTGGCTGTGCCTTTTGCCTGTATCGCTGCACATACATTTATAGCTACTTGGTTATGTAGCATCACTCTTCATCTTATCTTAAATATTATCCATTTTTTTTGTATATTATCACATCTATATTTACTCTTAACAAAGTGTAGAATAAAGGCAATGCTTATGAAGAAGATTCTGTGGTAAACTTCTTGAATTGCCCCCCCCCCCCCCATCAGCATGGACAAGGGCTTTATAGAGCCTGTCTTCACCAGTAATGTAAGTTTGTCCTTCTCAAGCCTTCAAACTTTGTTGTGTATATTTGGTTAGGCATGACTGCAACAGCTGTTTATTTTTGGTGTTTGCATCAAATTGCACGTTTAAAGTTTATTATGTAGTTCATAAACAAAAGTTTGTCCTTCTCAATTTAAGTTTCAGTTGTACAACCAAGTTCCTTCTTCATACCATGTAAATTAAACTATACAGAGAAAGTGATCTTCTTTTGCACTGCATGTATGCTTCTGTTCTTCATCCGTAATCCAGTGGTGTGGTGAACCTACCCACTACAGCACAATGTCATATTCTGCAATGTCTTAACTATGAACAATGTCATATCATTCTACTATTATTTAAACCGTCTCTTTATTTTCCAATATGAAATGGGATAAATTGACAGCACACTAACCATTGATACTTATGAGTTCTTGATCTGTAATCCAGTGGTGTCGTGAAGCTGCAACTCCTTCACAATGTCATTTCCTGCCATGTCTTGACCTGAACAATACCATATTGTGTTAATGCAATTTTAAACTATGTCACTTTATTCGTCAGTAAGAAATGTGATGAATTGTCAGCACTCATACTTTTAAGTGCAAAACATGTCATCTGTCTGCTTGTTTATCTTTCAGAGTGAGCAAGATATAAGTGTTGAACAAGCGCAGTCTCATCATCTTGCTCAGGTGCTTGTGCTGCAGCTCGCCAGCAGGGCTAACCTTTCTTGAACTCTATTGAAGTGTTGTCGGTTTTGTATATTATTTTGTCGGCGTGTTTATTTGCACTTGTGGCGATCTTTGATGCCCAGTGTATGTAATTTGCTGTCTGCTTGTGCTTTATTATCATAGTGGCAAACTTTGATGCCTAGTGGATGTAATATGCCGTAATTTCTTTATTGTATAGTCTACGTTTTTTCTTATTCACGATGCTGCAGTTATTTTACTGTATATATATCCTGTCTTCGTAGTAAACCGGCCAAACCATAAAATTAAGGTACATAATCGGGCCGTCATGCAATCACGATGTGTGATCCGCATCATGGGCCCCGTCAAACTGGCCCACTAGTAGATTCGGGCCTTTAATAGGCCGAGTAACCCCCGGCCCTCTTTTCGCAAGAAAACTCAATGGGCTTTTAGGAGGCTAAGAAGTAGGTTGGGCCTGAAATGTGCCGAACAGCTCACGGGCCGGCAGCAGCCCGAAACGGACCCCAGCCCATGATTGTGCGAATGAAATCACGGGCTTTTAACAGGCCAAAATTATCTCGGTCCTTCTTTGGCCCAATCAGGTATCGGCTGCGAGCAGGCCGGATGCAAACCGGGCCGTAGTTAGGCCCAACTATATGACGGGCTTTTAACAGGCCGAAATTAATATAGGGCCGAAATGAAACGGGCCCTTAACAGGACGAACTAATATCAGGCCGAATTACTAAATGAGCCTTTACCAAGTGGGCCCAAAAGCATAGCGTCCAGTTAAAGGGTCGAATCTGATATGGGCCATAATTGAGGCCAAAGCCTCTTAAAGGGCCGGACTTGATCTGGGCCGTGATTTGGCCCAGAACGTGGGAGGCTTTTAACGGGCCGAATCTCATATGGGCCATTATTAGGCCTGGAACATGGCAGGCCATTAATGGACCGGATCAAACATGGGCCGGCATTTGGCCCAAAACATGGCAGCCAGTTAATGGGCCGGCCTACTAGGGTCCTCAAAATCTTGTGGGCCTACAGCTGGGCTGGCCCATTAGTGTCGGCAAAATCTTGTGGGCCTTTAGCTAGGCCGACCCATTATGATCCGCAAGAATTTTGTGGGCCTTTACCTGGGCCGGCCCATTATGGCACACAAAAATCTTGTGGGCCTTTACCTGGGCCGGCCCATTATGGCCCGCGAAATCTTGTGGGCCTTTAGCTGGGCCAGCCCATTATGGTCCGCAAAATCTCGTCAGCCTTTAGCTGGGCCGGCCCATTATGGTCCGCAAAATCTTGTGGGCCTTTAGTTGGGCTGGCCCATTTAAGCTTGATGGGCCGTGCCACGTGTCAACGTATCATAGGCGCCTTCTGTCCAATGAGTGGATGACATCTATCCCAACGATGAGCCGACACGTTTTTCCTCCAGCCAATGATGATTTTACACATGTAAAATCCCCATTGGTCGGGGTTGTTAACGGGTTATCGGATCCAAAACCCGACCCGATAGCTTAACGACGTTCCGTTACGGAGGATGCCACGTGTCGGCCACCCTTAACGAAAGCACTTCCTGAAGGAAATATGCCCTAGAGGCAATAATAAAGTTATTATTTATTTCCTTATATCATGATAAATGTTTATTATTCATGCTAGAATTGTATTAACCGGAAACATAATACATGTGTGAATATATAGACAAACAGAGTGTCACTAGTATGCCTCTACTTGACTAGCTTGTTACTCAAAGATGGTCATGTTTCCTAACCATGAACAAGGAGTTGTTATTTGATTAACAAGGTCACATCATTAGTTGAATGATCTGATTGACATGACCCATTCCGTTAGCTTAGCACTCGATCGTTTAGTATGTTGCTATTGCTTCCTTCATGACTTATACATGTTCCTATGACTATGAGATTATGCAACTCCCGTTTACCGGAGGAACACTTTGTGTGCTACCAAACGTCACAACGTAACTGGGTGATTATAAAGGTGCTCTACAGGTGTCTCCGAAGGTACTTGTTGAGTTGGCGTATTTCGAGATTAGGATTTGTCACTCCGAATGTCGGAGAGGTATCTCTGGGCCCTCTCGGTAATTCACATCACTTAAGCCTTGCAAGCATTTCAACTAATGAGTTAGTTGCAAGATGCTGTATTATAGAATGAGTAAAGAGACTTGCCGGTAACGAGATTGAACTAGGTATTGGATACCGACGATCGAATCTCGGGCAAGTAACATACCGATGACAAAGGGAACAACGTATGTTATTGTGCGGTTTGACCGATAAAGATCTTCGTAGAATATGTAGGAACCAATATGGGCATCCAGGTCACGCTATTGGTTATTGACCGGAAACGTGTCTCAGTCATGTCTACATTGTTCTCGAACCGTAGGGTCCGCACGCTTAAGGTTTCGATGACAGTTATATTATGAGTTTATGTATTTTGATGTACTGAAGGTTGTTCGGAGTCCCGGATGTGATCACGGACATGACGAGGAGTCTCGAAATGGTCGAGACATGAAGATTGATATATTGGACGGACATATTTGGACTCCGGAAAGGTTCCGGATGAGATTGGGATTATACCGGAGTTCCGGGAGGTTACCGGAACCCCCTAGTAAGTATATGGGCCTTATTGGGCCTTAGTGGAAGGGAGGGAGAAGGAGCAAGGGAGGGCCCCCCCCCCAAGCCCAATCCGAATTGGGAGGGGGGCCGGCCCCCCTTTCCTTCTCTCCTCCCCCCTCTTCCTTCCCTCTCCTACTCCTAATAGGAAAGGGGGGCCAAACCTACTTGGAGTAGGTTTGCCCCCCCTAGGGTGCGCCTCCCCCTTAGGTCGGCCTCCTCCTCCATCCCTCCTTTATATACGGGGGCGGCGGGGCACCCCAAACACACAAGTTGATCATTGAGATCGTTCCATAGTCGTGTGCGGTGCCCCCCTCCACGATATTACACCTCGGTCATATTGTAGCGGTGCTTAGGCGAAGCCCTGCGACAGTAGAACATCAAGATCGTCACCACGCCGTCGTGCTGACGGAACTCCTCCCCACACCTCTGCTGGATCGGAGTTCGGGGTGCGTCATCGAGCTGTACGTGTGTCAAGAACTCGGAGGTGCCGGAGTAACGGTGCTTGGATCGATTGGACCGGGAGGACGTACGACTACTTCCTCTACGTTGCGTCAACGCTTCCGCTTCGGTCTACGTGGGTACGTAGATAACACTCTCCCCTCTCGTTGCTATATCATCACCATGATCTTGTGTGTGCGTAGGAAATTTTTTGAAATTACTATGTTCCCCAACAGTGGCATCCGAGCTTAGGTTTTATGGTTTGATGTTATATGCACGAGTAGAACACAAGTGAGTTGTGGGCGATATAAGTCATACTGCTTACCAGCATGTCATACTTTGGTTCGGCGGTATTGTTGGATGAAGCGGCCCAGACCGACATTACGCGTACGCTTACGCGAGACTGGTTTTACCGCCGTGCTTTGCACACAGGTGACTAGCGGGTGTCAGTTTCTCCAACTTTAGTTGAACCGAGTGTGGCTACACCCGGTCCTTGCGAAGGTTAAAACAGCATCAACTTGACAAACTATCATTGTGGTTTTGATGCGTAGGTGAGATTGGTTCTTGCTTAAGCCCGTAGCAGCCACGTAAAACTTGCAACAACAAAGTAGAGGACGTCTAACTTGTTTTTGCAGGGCATGTTGTGATGTGATATGGCCAAGACATGATACTATATTTTATTTTATGAGATGATCATGTTTTGTAACCGAAGTTATCGGCAACTGGCAGGAGCCATATGGTTGTCGCTTTATTGTATGAAATGCAAACGCCCTGTAATTGCTTTACTTTATCACTAAGCGGTAGCGATAGTCGTAGAAGCAATAGATGGCGTAAACGACCACAATGCTACGATGGAGATCAAGGTGTCGCGCCGGTGACGATGGTGATCATGATGGTGCTTCGGAGATGGAGATCATAAGCACAAGATGATGATGGCCATATCATATCACTTATATTGATTGCATGTGATGTTTATCCTTTATGCATCTTATCTTGCTTTGATTGACGGTAGCATTTTAAGATGATCTCTCACTAAAATTATCAAGAAGTGTTCTCCCTGAGTATGCACTGTTGCCAAAGTTCGTCGTGCCCAGACACCATGTGATGATCGGGTGTGATAAGCTCTACGTCCATCTACAACGGGTGCAAGCCAGTTTTGCACACGCAGAATACTCAGGTTAAACTTGACGAGCCTAGCATATGCAGATATGGCCTCGGAACACGGAGACCGAAAGGTCGAGCGTGAATCATATAGTAGATATGATCAACATAAGATGTTCACCATTGAAAACTACTCCATCTCACGTGATGATCGGTTATGGTTTAGTTGATTTGGGTCACGTGATCACTTAGATGACTAGAGAGATGTCTGTCTAAGTGGGAGTTCTTAAGTAATATGATTAATTGAACTTAAATTTATCATGAACTTAGTACCTGATAGTATCTTGCTTGTCTATGTTGATTGTAGATAGATGGCCCGTGTTGTTGTTCCGTTGAATTTTAATGCGTTCCTTGAGAAAGCTAAGTTGAAAGATGATGGTAGCAACTACATGGACTGGGTCCGTAACTTGAGGATTATCCTCATTGCTGCATAGAAAAATTACGTCCTGGAAGCACCGCTAGGTGCCAGGCCTGCTGCCGATGCAACTGACGACGTTAAGAACGTCTGGCAGAGCAAAGCTGATGACTACTCGATAGTTCAATGTGCCATGCTTTACGGCTTAGAACCGGGACTTCAACGATGTTTTGAACGTCATGGAGCATATGGGATGTTCCAGGAGTTGAAGTTAATATTCCAGAAGAATGCCCGGATTGAGAGATACGAAGTCTCCAATAAGTTCTATAGCTGCAAGATGGAGGAGAATAGTTCTGTCAGTGAGCACATACTCAAGATGTCTGGGTATTGTAATCGCTTGATTCAACTGGGAGTTACTCTTCCGGATGATAGCGTCATTGACAGAATTCTCCAATCACTTCCACCAAGCTACAAGAGCTTCGTGATGAACTATAATATGCAAGGGATGGATAAGACGATTCCCGAGCTCTTCGCAATGCTAAAGGCTGCGGAGGTAGAATTCAAGAAGGAGCATCAAGTGTTGATGGTCAACAAGACCACTAGTTTCAAGAAAAAGGGCAAAGGGAAGAAGAAGGGGAACTTCAAGAAGAACAGCAAACAAGTTGCTGCTCAAGAGAAGAAACCCAAGTCTGGACCTAAGCCTGAAACTAAGTGCTTCTACTGCAAGCAGACTGGTCACTGGAAGCGGAACTGCCCCAAGTATTTGGCGGATAAGAAGGATGGCAAGGTGAACAAAGGTATATGTGATATACATGTTATTGATGTGTACCTTACTAGAGCTCGCAGTAGCACCTGGGTATTTGATACTGGTTCTGTTGCTAATATTTGCAACTCGAAACAGGGTCTACGGATTAAGCGAACACTGGCAAAGGACGAGGTGACGATGCGCGTGGGAAATGGTTCCAAAGTCGATGTGATCGCGGTCGGCATGCTACCTCTACATCTACCTTCGGGATTAGTATTAGACCTAAATAATTGTTATTTGGTGCCAGCGTTGAGCATGAACATTATATCTGGATCTTGTTTGATGCGAGACGGTTATTCATTTAAATCAGAGAATAATGGTTGTTCTATTTATATGAGTAATATCTTTTATGGTCATGCACCCTTGAAGAGTGGTCTATTTTTGATGAATCTCGATAGTAGTGATACACATATTCATAGTGTTGAAGCCAAAAGATGCAGAGTTGATAATGATAGTGCAACTTATTTGTGGCACTGCCGTTTAGGTCATATCGGTGTAAAGCGCATGAAGAAACTCCATACTGATGGTCTTTTGGAACCACTTGATTATGAATCACTTGGTACTTGCGAACCGTGCCTCATGGGCAAGATGACAAAAACGCCGTTCTCCGGTACTATGGAGAGAGCAACAGATTTGTTGCAAATCATACATACAGATGTATGTGGTCCGATGAATGTTGAGGCTCGTGGCGGATATCGTTATTTTCTCACCTTCACAGATGATTTAAGCAGATATGGGTATATCTACTTAATGAAGCATAAGTCTGAAACATTTGAAAAGTTCAAAGAATTTCAGAGTGAAGTTGAAAATCATCATAACAAGAAAATAAAGTTTCTACGATCTGATCGTGGAGGAGAATATTTGAGTTACGAGTTTGGTTTACACTTAAAACAATGTGGAATAGTTTCGCAACTCACGCCACCCGGAACACCACAGCGTAATGGTGTGTCCGAACGTCGTAATCGTACTTTACTTGATATGGTGCGGTCTATGATGTCTCTTACAGATTTACCGCTATCGTTTTGGGGTTATGCTTTAGAGACGGCCACATTCACGTTAAATAGGGCACCGTTGAAATCCGTTGAGACGACACCTTATGAACTATGGTTTGGCAAGAAACCAAAGTTGTCGTTTCTTAAAGTTTGGGGCTGCGATGCTTATGTGAAAAAGCTTCAACCTAATAAGCTCGAACCCAAATCGGAGAAATGTGTCTTCATAGGATACCCAAAGGAGACAGTTGGGTACACCTTCTATCACAGATCCGAAGGCAAGACATTCGTTGCTAAGAATGGATCCTTTCTAGAGAATGAGTTTCTCTCGAAAGAAGTGAGTGGGAGGAAAGTAGAACTTGACGAGGTAACTGTACCTACTCCCTTGTTGGAAAATAATACATCACAGAAACTGGTTTCTGTGACGTCAAAACCAACTAGTGAGGAAGTTGACGATGATGATCATAGAACATCAAATCAAGTTAATACAGAACCTCGTAGGTCGAACAGAGTAAGATCCGCACCAGAGTGGTACGGTAATCCTATTCTGGAAGTCATGCTACTAGATCAGGATGAACCTACGAACTATGAAGAAGCGATGGTGAGCCCAGATTCCGCAAAATGGCTTGAAGCCATGAAATCTGAGATGGGATCCATGTATGAGAACAAAGTATGGACTTTGGTTGACTTGCCCGATGGTCGGCAAGCAATTGAGAATAAATGGATCTTCAAGAAGAAGACTGATGCTAACGGTAATGTTACTGTCTACAAAGCTCGACTTGTTGCAAAAGGTTTTCGACAAGTTCAAGGGGTTGACTACGATGAGACCTTCTCACCCGTAGCGATGCTTAAGTCTGTCCGAATCATGTTAGCAATTGCCGCATTTTATGATTATGAAATTTGGCAAATGGATGTAAAAACTGCATTCCTGAATGGATTTCTGGAGGAAGAGTTGTATATGATGCAACCAGAAGGTTTTATCGATCCAAAGGGGGCTAACAAAGTGTGCAAGCTCCAGCGATCCATTTATGGACTGGTGCAAGCCTCTCGGAGTTGGAATAAATGTTTTGATAGTGTGATCAAAGCATTTGGTTTTATACAGACTTTTGGAGAAGCCTGTATTTACAAGAAAGTGAGTGGGAGCTCTGTAGCATTTCTAATATTATATGTGGATGACATATTATTGATTGGAAATGATATAGAATTTCCGGATAGCATAAAGGGATACTTGAATAAATGTTTTTCAATGAAAGACCTCGGTGAAGCTGCTTACATATTAGGCATTAATATCTATAGAGATAGATCAAGACGCTTAATTGGACTTTCACAAAGCACATACCTTGACAAAGTTTTGAAGAAGTTCAAAATGGATCAAGCAAAGAAAGGGTTCTTGCCTGTATTGCAAGGTGTGAAGTTGAGTAAGACTCAAAGCCCGACCACTTCAGAAGATAGAGAGAAAATGAAAAGTGTTCCCTATGCTTCAGCCATAGGCTCTATCATGTATGCAATGCTGTGTACCAGACCTGATGTGTGCCTTGCTATAAGTCTAGCAGGGAGGTACCAAAGTAATCCAGGAGTGGATCACTGGACAGCGGTCAAGAACATCCTGAAGTACCTAAAAAGGACTAAGGATATGTTTCTCGTATATGGAGGTGACAAAGAGCTCATCGTAAATGGTTACGTTGATGCAAGCTTTGACACTGATCCGGACGATTCTAAATCGCAAACCGGATATGTGTTTACATTAAACGGTGGAGCTATCAGTTGGTGCAGTTCAAAGCAAAGCGTCGTGGCGGGATCTACGTGTGAAGCGGAATACATAGCTGCTTCAGAAGCAGCCAATGAAGGAGTCTGGATGAAGGAGTTCATATCCGATCTAGGTGTCATACCTAGTGCATCGGGTCCAATGAAAATCTTTTGTGACAATACTGGAGCAATTGCCTTAGCAAAGGAATCCAGATTTCACAAGAGAACCAAACACATCAAGAGACGCTTCAATTCCATCCGGGATCTGGTCCAGGTGGGAGACATAGAGATTTGCAAGATACATACGGATCTGAATGTTGCAGACCCATTGACTAAGCCTCTTCCATGAGCAAAACATGATCAACACCAAGACTCCATGGGTGTTAGAATCATTACTATGTAATCTAGATTATTGACTCTAGTGCAAGTGGGGGACCGAAGGAAATATGCCCTAGAGGCAATAATAAAGTTATTATTTATTTCCTTATATCATGATAAATGTTTATTATTCATGCTAGAATTGTATTAACCGGAAACATAATACATGTGTGAATATATAGACAAATAGAGTGTCACTAGTATGCCTCTACTTGACTAGCTTGTTACCCAAAGATGGTTATGTTTCCTAACCTTGAACAAGGAGTTGTTATTTGATTAACAAGGTCACATCATTAGTTGAATGATCTGATTGACATGACCCATTCCGTTAGCTTAGCACTCGATCGTTTAGTATGTTGCTATTGCTTCCTTCATGACTTATACATGTTCCTATGACTATGAGATTATGCAACTCCCGTTTACCGGAGGAACACTTTGTGTGCTACCAAACGTCACAACGTAACTGGGTGATTATAAAGGTGCTCTACAGGTGTCTCCGAAGGTACTTGTTGAGTTGGCGTATTTCGAGATTAGGATTTGTCACTCCGAATGTCAGAGAGGTATCTCTGGGCCCTCTCGGTAATGCACATCACTTAAGCCTTGCAAGCATTTCAACTAATGAGTTAGTTGCGAGATGATGTATTACAGAACAAGTAAAGAGACTTGCCGGTAACGAGATTGAACTAGGTATTGGATACCGACGATCGAATCTCGGGCAAGTAACATATCGATGACAAAGGGAACAACGTATGTTGTTGTGCGGTTTGACCGATAAAGATCTTCGTAGAATATGTAGGAACCAATATGGGCATCCAGGTCCCGCTATTGGTTATTGACCGGAAACGTGTCTCAGTCATGTCTACATTGTTCTCGAACCGTAGGGTCCGCACGCTTAAGGTTTCGATGACAGTTATATTATGAGTTTATGTATTTTGATGTACTGAAGGTTGTTCGGAGTCCCGGATGTGATCACGGACATGACGAGGAGTCTCGAAATGGTCGAGACATGAAGATTGATATATTGGACGGACATATTTGGACTCCGGAAAGGTTCCGGATGAGATTGGGATTATACCGGAGTTCCGGGAGGTTACCGGAACCCCCTAGTAAGTATATGGGCCTTATTGGGCCTTAGTGGAAGGGAGGGAGAAGGAGCAAGGGAGGGCCCCCCCCCCCCCAAGCCCAATCCGAATTGGGAGGGGGGCCGGCCCCCCTTTCCTTCTCTCCTCCCCCCTCTTCCTTCCCTCTCCTACTCCTAATAGGAAAGGGGGGCCAAACCTACTTGGAGTAGGTTTGCCCCCCCTAGGGTGCGCCTCCCCCTTAGGTCGGCCTCCTCCTCCATCCCTCCTTTATATACGGGGGCGGCGGGGCACCCCAAACACACAAGTTGATCATTGAGATCGTTCCATAGTCGTGTGCGGTGCCCCCCTCCACGATATTACACCTCGGTCATATTGTAGCGGTGCTTAGGCGAAGCCCTGCGACAGTAGAACATCAAGATCGTCACCACGCCGTCGTGCTGACGGAACTCCTCCCCGCACCTCTGCTGGATCGGAGTTCGGGGTGCGTCATCGAGCTGTACGTGTGTCAAGAACTCGGAGGTGCCGGAGTAACGGTGCTTGGATCGGTTGGACCGGGAGGACGTATGACTACTTCCTCTACGTTGCGTTAACGCTTCCGCTTCGGTCTACGAGGGACACTCTCCCCTCTCGTTGCTATATCATCACCATGATCTTGCGTGTGCGTAGGAAATTTTTTGAAATTACTACGTTCCCCAACACTTCCATGATGCGCGATTTATCGTCATGGAAGTGGACACTTCCGTGATGATAATTTTGGAAATGTCATGGAACACTTCTACGACAGCACAGGTATGACTATCTTGATTCTGTCATAAAATCGTCATGGATGTACATGCATGACAAAAAACGCGACCTACTGTGACAAACAAACATGTATCATCACAGAAGTGTAACTTTTCTGTAGTGGCTGGTCGTGGCGGTTGCTGTCGCCGCTCCCACCCCAGCTCCCATCCCCATGCCCGCGCCCACGCCAGTTACCATCCCCGTAGCATTGACGGGTTGGTCGCCGAGCACTATCGCAGAGCTGGAAGCCGCGGACGTCAGCAAGGTCTCCATGGACACGTGCGAGCTCGTGTACATGCCAACATCAGTGCCCGTGCCCGTGCGCGCCCCTCCACTCTCCGCAGCGCTGGTCTCCATGCATTCGGCTGCACCCACCACGCCTGTGCCCGTGCGCGCACCCTCCTCAGCGGCATGGGACGCCGCCGTCGACCGCTACCTGTCAGAGCCGCCAGCTGCCGTCCTCCTGCGCACCGTCCGACTATCGCGCGACGACATGATGTTTGATTTACAAGTGAAGAACATTATGTGCTGCCTTGAAGACTTCAACAACGGCGTCCCGGAGGACGACAACGACAAGGACGGCGCGGCACGCCGCCTCCGCCGCCGCCGGAAATAATTTTTTTCTTGGGTTTAATACTGTATCTCGATCATATGAATATAAATTCGCAGTGTGACTGAATGAAATATATGGTTTGAGCGAACTTGCGTTTTTCTCTCTTAGTGTACAGACTTATCAAACGACTTTCTTTTGAAAAAAATGTCAATGGTTTTAAAATATAAAACAGTCATCGCAAACGTTTTAGTTAGAACACCCGTATGCAAACCGACAACTTCCCCATGAAGCCAAGGGAAAAATGGGCCGAGCAGGATTTGTGCAGCTCTTGATTGCAAACATTATAGATAGAACACCCGTATGCAAAGTGAGAGCAGGATTTGTGCATCTCTTCAACGCAAACAGTTGTTTTGGATCACCCGTGCGCCACCACTTACAAACAATTTGGTAAGATTTGCATCTGTCATATTGGGTATGTTGCCATTTGTCAAACTGGAAAGATTGACATTTGTTGATCTAGTAACATTGCCATTTGTCAACCTTGTAACACTGCGATTTGTCAAAATATGCAGCTAAAAATCACTAGCAGTGTCTAATTTTTGCAGCTAAAATTCAGTAATTAAGCATAGATTTCATTCATAGATTAAGCAGTCATTCTTTATACAAATAGTTCAACTCGACAGTTGAACCGACCAAACTTTTCCCCAATTATTGCCAACTACGTACTGAAATAGCTAGTTCTACTTTATATACTAGCTAGTTTTAAGTACGTTTTATAGTTCCACCACATCTATAGTAAGATGAACTGAACAAAATAGCCCCTAAATACTACTACTAAGGAGGGGCTTTGTACTACTTCCAGCAGCCTCTCCTCTGCTGACCGCGCTCAGTAAGAGGAAGAGGGGGAGGAGCCTACCGACGAGCCGGACAACTGCAATACGGTGCTTGCCGCTGCTGCACCTTCAGCGACGCTGACCTCGAATGCCCTCTGTCGCTCCAGACGACCCCTCTCGAAGCGGTGGTTCTCCTCGTAGATCTACTGATTCCTCGCCTCTGCGTCGACATTTGTCGCGACCATGATGGCGGTAAGGCTCTTTGCGTGCTCGACGATGCGCTCCTCCTCCTCCCGCAGGAACTCGATGTAGCGCGCAAGGTCGCTGCCGCACGTGCGGGACTCCACCTCTGCCTCCCTCGTTCGGGCGGCAGTGGCTGAGCGGGTGATGATCCTGGCGGTCGACGGTGGGCTGGCGGCCACGGTGGCCAATGATGAGGTGGCAGCCACGACCACCACCTCCCGCCTTCGGGCCGCGGCGGCAGAGCGGGTGATGGCCCTTGCTTTCGACAGTGGTGTGGCGGCAACGGCGGTAGGCAATGGCTGCCGATGGCCAGCGGCGACAGAGCGTGTGGTGGGTGTTCCGTGCACACCCAACAGGGCCGCCACGCGCACTACACTACACCGGGGACTACGCCGCCGCCGCGGTGTAGCATCCCAGCTAGAGCTGTTGTCTGATGACGGTGGAGTGGCTCACTGACCACGACGAACAAGTGCCATTGGCAATTGTGGGAGAAGCAGACGAGATAAGCTATAGGGAGGAACGGGAAAATGCGACGCAGGACTCGCCAGCCGTGAGGGTTTATATAGCAGGCCGGTAAGTATTGAAATTTTGGGGGATTTCACCGAGTCAGACGGGAAGCTTGCGCAAGAACCTACGAGGTTGCGTGGGAACGGGCTCACCGGCGATTCATTGGTGCCACCGTTTGGCCAAAAGAACACCCCCGCGCGCTGCGCAAGCTTGCGCTGTAAGCCTATTGCAGCAGCGGTGTGACAAGACATGCGAGAAGAGGACGAAAGGCCACGTACACATACGGTTAATAAAAACATTTGCGATTTAATTACCTACTATACCCTCGTCCTGGTTTATAAGTAGGATTTAACAAATAAAATATGAATGCATGTCGCCAAACATTATATAGTTGGATTCGAATTTGAAGATAGTTTACAATTATATAATTTTTATAACATGCATTAACATTTTGTTGGTTAAATTTGAAGGCAAAGTATGGCACAGAATATAAAGGGGACTATAGACCAAGACAGAGGAAGTAGCACACAGCCGCTCTCTAGGCAGCGACACAAGTGTCGGCCAGCTTGTAGGCGACCATTTCCTGCGTGTTCAACTGCTCTATGTGTGTGGTTGCTTGCGGTTGAGGCGGCTGCGGCGCGCTCTTCTCATGTCCCGCCGCGCGCACTCTGCTCTCACGTCACTCCGGGTGCTCTGCCATCGTCCCTCCACGCGCGCTGCCAGTGTTTGGGGCCGGCGCACGATCATGCACGTTCGTGTGTATGCGGTTGCGTCGGGCATGGCGCGACAATGCAGTTACCCGCTACAAAAACTGCCATGCGGACGCACCGAGAATCCAGGCCGCCCAGCCCCCATTTATTCTTGCAGCCATTTACCTTCATCTCTCGCGTCACACGATACAATAAGCACACCCACGACGACACATACAGAGAGGATATCCAGCAGTTCCAGTGGCGATCCCCGTGGCTCCAATGGCGCTCCCAGCGGCCGGCGACGAGCAGTTCACCACACATCACATGGTGGACACCCACGCGAGGGGGAAGGCCCTCTCGGTGGTGTACACGAATGATTTGGTGTCGGTGGAGAGCTTCATCCAAACTATGAAGCAGTTCCTTGCCGATGACAAGTACCAAGTGGTCGGCTTCGACCTCGAGTACACCATCGGTCATGCGGGGCATGATCAAAAGGTTGTCGTCGCCCAGTTGTGCGTGCAACATGACGTCCTCGTCCACTACTACCACCTGGCCACAAGGCCTTGCGAGCGTTTCTCCAGGTTTATCAACAACTCCGACTACAATTTTGCTACGGTGTACACCACCAACGATCTAAAAGCGCTCAAGGTTTCGGGCTTGAAATGTCAGAATCTTGTCAATATCCAGGATCACTACAAGGTCTGGGGCAGCGACAACAACAAACAGAACTCCCTGGTTGACCTCGCCTCAGCCATCATTGACCCCGACTACATGAAGATGAATGATGAGAGCAAGAAGGACAAGAAAGCCTGGCACAGTGTTTGGCATGAGATACTGGATGAACAACACGTCAAGTATGCGGCCAAGGACGCGTACACAAGCTACGAGATGTACAGGCGGATCGTTGACATGAGGAAGTGTCTTCTTCATGCCCCAAACGAGGGATCAAGCCACAAAGTAGTGGCGGGAGCGTCACAAGAAGTAGATGACTAGGTGATCGTTCCTCCTACTTTTATTTTGAAACTGAATTTCTCCTACTTTAGAATGCATGCAATTCTTTATTGAGGTCTGTGCGAATGATCTATATAGTCACTTATGTAATTGGATATTTATTTCAGTTATACACACACACACACACACACACACACACATATATATATACACACACACACACCTTATTCTTCTGTAGACAGAGAAAATCACACGGCTTATTAGCAGCAATCGTCTGTGTTATTATTGGTCTTCGCACACATTTTTGATCACGGGCATGTTTGTCGCGTATTACACACATCTTGTTCATTTGAACTGTTTCCATTGTGTTGCGCAATAAAGGCTGCAAAGAGGGATCTACAGCAGCAAGGACCAGCTTTCCTACCGATAGCTCATCTAACAGAACTCCAAAGTTAACTGTGCTGAGGCTGGAGTAGTCATGAGATGGGTGACCGGATGGGAAGTGGACTCGATATTAACTAGTTGGATGGGTAATTGCAAAGGTTTATTATAAACCTTTGTAGTGACCCATCCATCCAGTTAATATCGAGGTCTTTGTTTTGTAATTTTTAACATTTTTTTGTTTTTTGAACACATGTTGATTAGCTTGAAGAAGGTCTATCTCGTTACTTTTTGATATTTTTTGTTTTTAGAACACACAAATAAACTCTGTGTACTTGTTCTCAAATTAACCTCCAGGCATGTTTGCCGCATATCACACACATCTTGTTAAGTTGAACCGTTGATGTTCTCTTCCCTAATCCAAACAGTTCATTCGAGTGAACTGTATGCCATTTATCACTCACACCTTGATTTGGCTGACCGTTTCTGTTACTTTCCCTAATAACAAACAGTTCATCAGAGCAAACTGTATGTCGTATATCGCACACACATTGATATGGCTGCCCGTTTCTGTTGTTTTGCCTCATCGCAAACAGTTCGAATGGACTAACCGTGTGCCCTGCATCGCACATGTAACTAAATTCTGAACCGTGTTTGATGACTCCACCATCGCAAAAAGTTTGCACCTTTTTTGACGGATCTTTTACACCACCATCAGCGATTAATGCATCGCACACAGTTTTGTGAAAGCGTCTCTGATCGTAGTGTCGCATTAGCAGCATCCTGCAGTAATGGCTTGTTTCCTAGTTTCTATGGCTTATATTGCTCAATATAAATTGTGCAAATGATATGCTACAGTAGGCATTGTGCGGAAACAATTATGAATCTTTGTTGATACCAGATTTTGGCACAGTGAAGAACTTAATTAATATGGCCTCAAATGGAGAAGTGATCTACATAAAAAAGTTTTGTATTGTCGATATAAACATCTTTGAAGTTTGGGTCATCGCCATTTGATCTCCTCTCGAAGGCCGAAGTTGTGTTCGAAATACTGAGATTTTGTATTCAGAACACTATTCGGCTGATTACGCCCCCAAGACTGCCTCGTATGGAAAAATGATCTACACGGATTGTCTTCGTCACGTCAAAACAATTGATTTTCGTATAAACATCATTCCAATCCGAGTTCGTATGCAAAATTTAGAGCCATTGGAATGCAGCTCTGTCAAGAGAAAGAAAATGGCGCGCCCCACCACACACCCTGTCACAGGGGTAGTGTGAATAATAGCATGTTTTGCGTGAGCGATTTGACCCTCAAGATGATCTCGGATCAAAAAACGTTAAACACGAAAGTTGTTCGTCTTGTCGAAATAGTCAATATTGCTTTTGGACTCGTTTCCATACGAGGTCGTTTACCACCACAAAAAATACCCACAAGGTGCAGCCAGTTTAAACCGAACAGTTTTGGAAAGTTTGGACAATACCAGTCCGAATTTGACTAGGGTTTTGGACGTGAATCCAAGAATTTTCCATGCACGGGAAGTTCAGACGCCTCTTATATATCTAAGGGGTGACAAGCCGATTGAACAACACACAATCGATCAATTCATCTACACTTTTTATCTTTTATCTTTTCTCCTTAACCCTAGTTCTTCTTCTTCCTCGTTCTTCGTCTATTCTTATTGTTGCAGGGTGGCGATCCACGATGCCCTAGGGGCGATCAGGTTGACCTAGGGCAGCTCATAGCCGCCGCGCGCCCTGACGGGGTCCCTCCCGGGCGTTTGGGTTTCGGGTCCTCAAAAGCACCCGCCGGATTGCCTGCGTACCGCGCTCCGGCGGGTCTCCTTCGACGTGAGCTGCGGTGCATTACCCTCGGCGCTGGAGGTACACGGAGATGTGTTCATGTGTGAACACACTTTTTGGTGACTCCGCTCGGGACGAAGCTTTGAAAGGTCTCTGGCTCGTTCTTGCTACGAAGAGATCGTCATCTAGGGTTTGACATCTACGAAGGTAATATGAATACCCAATTCACTTATGTAGATGCAAATAATGCATATGTTGTTGCTAGATCGTCTAATAAGCATAATGTATCGGCTAGCCCTAGTTTTATCAATCATGTATCTAATTATGTGCAACAGCCGATTCAGAATAATCTTCATGCTTCAACTTCATATAATTTCAGCAACATGCAACATATGTATCCCAACTCCCATGCATCGGCAACCCCACAAATCTATATGCCGATGAACAACATGATGAGTTCGGTTAATCAAGTTGAGACACCCCATGTAGGAACTTCCAATAGGATGCAACAAAGTGTTTCAAATTTTTATTCATCGGCAAATAACTTGCAGTTTGTTAATCCAAACGTGCCAGTGGATAGGGGAATTGGCCATGCTACTACTAGTTATTCGGCCAATTACCCTCAAACATCATATGCTACACCTCATGCTACTAATTTTCTGGCACCATACGCAACTGTTGATGTCCATAATTTGGCTCCGCACCTTCATGGTCATGGCCGAATAAGTGAAACTTCTACAGGAGCACAAATGCCTTCACCTACTACCGTGGCATATCATGCCCCCCAACACAATTACAGAATTTTGGTGACATATCGTTACTGAAAGAGTCTAAAAGTGTAGGGGGGCAATTCTATCCAGATTGGGTCATTAAGAAAAATGTTACATCTTTTTGGGACGAATGCAATGTTGTTCTACGTGAACTAATAAAAGAGGGAAGGCCTATTACTTCTACTGCAATCCAAGATAGATTATTTCAAAAAGAGAAAGCATTGGGTGTGGATAGAATTGTCAAAAAGGTGGTGATTCGGATAACAAAGTAAATTCGGCTATTGAAAAGACCGAATCAAATATTACGTATGCCGAATCTTTTCTAGAAAAACAGGACGACAATGTGTTGGGGAGCTATTTGAAAGAGGAACAACATATCATTCAAGTAACACAAGCATCATGCTCTCCCAACATGTTTGAAAAGGTATGTCTAGCAAGTGATTTACCTATCTTTCGATTTGGTCGCAAATTTATTGTTGATGCTTCTATAAGAATTCTCATAAGTAATTTTGAAAGACCAATGAAGAAGGGAAATTTACTTGTCAGCAATAAAACTGTTATAGAGCATAACGGTCAACCTATTGCGCCATTTATAAAGACCGATAATGACATATTATTGCAGACAAACTTTTCCCCATTGCTTTATCAAAATTTCATATCTAATTGGGTAGCTTTGCTTGTTTCATACGTGCCTTGCACTTGGTCTCAATTGAGACATGTGTATTCTAACTATTTTTGTTTCAGAAATTAAAAGCCAATGTCAAATTCTTTTGAGAAATCCGATGCTAATATAATATCTTATTGTCGGAGTAATGGGCCATGGGTAGGATCACCCGACTCCCTGGATTTATCAAGACTTTGGGCCAACTCCGCCTAGCTGGACCCAAAGCTGAAGCTCCGCCCTCTGGTGCCGGCTGGCCCAGCGGCCGGCTGCCAGAGGGCGGCCGCCCAAGTCTACGACGTTCCGAGTGACCAGCTCCTGACGACCGCCCTCCAGAGAGGGCGGCAACAGGAAGGCGGCCACCTCACGACTATGGTGCGGCCGAGCCCCCGTCGAGAGTACAAGTCAGAGCATGGATACAGTGAAGCACGTCGCCTCCAACACTCGAGAGGGGCATGGCTACAGTGCTCCGTACAGACGGAGATCTCCGCACGACGGGGCACTGTGCCCTATCTCCCCTGACGTCGCTCCGGGCAGGCGGAGCCCTGTTCCCCACGACGACATGTCGGTACGGCCTACTGTTGGCGGGCCCTATCGGGCAGTGACCCCAAGGAAGACGGCGGAAGCTCAACCAGACGGATTCGAGAGGGGCCGGCCTCCAGCAGGCGGCCGTCCCTTGCCCCGAGGCGAGCACGCCATTAAGCTGATAAGACCAGGTGTGGCTACAGTGGCCTCCCACCAGGCGGCGGGACTGTAGCCACACTAAGATGACCAAGCCCCCGTGACCAACGACGCGACTACAGTAAGCAGCCACCAACCAGTCGGCGGGGCCCACCAGGCGGCGGGCCCCAACGGTCGACGGAGAAGCCGGAGGCTGGAGACACTGACAGCCGGGCCCAGCACCCGGACAAATTACCATTGTACCCCTGGGGGGTAGGCCTATATAAACCCCCCAGGCCACCCATGCAAACGGTTCCCACTCCATTAGAACTAGCCACTCCCCTAGAGCAGGAAGAGAGCTAGCCTTGCCTCCTTCTGCCTCTAGCACACAGCTCAAGGACCACCATTGTATCACTTGTGCCTTAGTGATCATGCGGAGACCCCGCAGAGCAGGACTAGGGGTGTTATCTCCTAGGAGAGCCCCGAACCTGGGTAAAGTCCACCGGCGTTCGTGTCTACGCCTTATCCCGCTTCCAAGCACCAGCGACGTTTTACTCTCTCCGACCATGATAAGCCATCCATTGGCATATGTCGCACCCAACCCCCGACATTTGGCGCCCACCGTGGGGCAAGGTGCACCATCTCCCGAAGATCTGCTCTGGACGGGAACCCTGTTCCTTCCTGGTGAACGAAGCCAGCCCAGCACGCCCGACGGCTTCAGCCCTGACGCACTGCACGGCATGGAGATCGCCTGCGCGGCGAGCTGCCTCGCCGACCTCGTCGGCGAGATCGACCTCTCCGATGAGCCGGCCTCCGACGCGGGCACTAGCTGCCCTGAGAGCCGCCTCGTCAGCCTCCTCGACCAACTCCATGTCACCAGCGAGCCTGTTGTGGACCTGGGGTTCGTCGGCTCGACCGATCCGATGATCGTCGACTCCGACACGGCATCGCTCGATGCGTTCCCCACCAACGTGGTGGTCTATGATGAGCCGCCTCCTTGTGAGTACAGTGGCGGGAGCACCGTCACGAAGGTACTCGTCATCAACAGTGAAGAGCACTCGGACGGGCGTGCTCAAGATCCCCTCGACGCCACTCTGCGCAACCTCACGGCGCCCATTCCCGAGGGCGCAGATGCTGAGGCGCTGGAGGCACGCCGCCTCCAGCTTCTCGAAAATGCTGGCCGCCTGGCCAGCATGTGCCGGCTTTCGGATGCCTAGCGGCGCGAGATGGACCGGGTCGTAGGCGGCACGCCGGCTCCTGGGGGGCCTAGTCGCCTCGGCACAGTTCGGCGGCATGGCGCGACCATCACTAGCATGTTCGGGGCAGAGCGCCCCATCTACGCCACACCTGCAGAGAACATCCGAGATGCCCAGGCGGTAACGGATGAGCTGGACAAATACGATGGCGACGAGCGCCGCCACATGACGGAGCGAGTCCAGCAGCTCCTAGACGCGGCTGCCGCGCAGCACGAGGCCGCCTTCCGCGCTGAAGTCCCAGCCCGACGAAACAACGAGCCGCCCCCACGCCAGGATCATGGGACGACCTCCCGGACGCCGACTGGTGGCGCCCGCGGAGGAAAGGGCAACGAGCCGGCTGCCAGCCGCAGCCGGACGCGCCTCTCCATCGAGCGGGACGAGGACGGCCGCCCTCGCGCAGTAGAGCGGCGAGGCGACCAACCGCCTCCCCCACCTCGTGGAGCGAGGTACCCCACTCTGCCTCCTATCACGCATCCGACACTCGGCGACCGCCTTGGCCGTTAAGAGGGAGTCGGAGAGAATGTCGCTCGCCATCGGATCGATCGTCTCAACCGATCCCTGGCACTTGAAGAAGAAGATGCGCTAGGCCCGCCCTGTTTCGGCCTCCGAATCCGAGATGAGCCCTTCCCCAAGGGGTTCACCCTCCCGCGAGACACGCCCAAGTACACTAGCTCCGTGAAGCCGGAGGACTGGCTGGTCGACTACTCCACGGCCGTCAGTATAGCAATCAGCAACAAGCGCGTTGCCGTGAAATACGTCCTGCTCATGCTTCAAGGCACTGCCCGGACATGGCTCAACAGCCTGAAGCCCCGCAGCATCAACAGCTAGGTTGATTTCACTGAGGTCTTCATCCGCAACTTCACCAGCACCTACAAGCGGGCTCCCAAGCCCCGACAGCTCTCCTTGTGCGTCCAAGGGCCCATGGAGTCAACTCGCGACTACCTCTCACGCTGGACCGAGCTGCGCAATTCCTGCAAGGGCGTACACGAGGTGCAGGCAATCGAGTACTTCACCGCCGGGTGCCGAGAAGGCAGCCTCCTCAAGCATCGACTCCTCTGCGACGAGCCCGAGACCCTCGATGAGCTGCTAGTCATCGCCGACAAGCACGCCACGGCCGACTCCTCCATGAAGGCGGAAATTCTGGTTGATGCGTCCGGCAAGGTGGCACCCCAGGCCCCTCGGACTCCGGCTGGTGACACAAGTCGGCGATAGCAGCCAGGCGACAACAAGCGAAAGGCCACCCAGCTGGCTTCCACCAGCCGGCAGGTGGCAATGGTCGAGGATCAGCAGCCAGAAGGGCAGCCGGCCCCCAAGAGGCAGAAGGGCGGCAAGTCCAATTGGTTGCCTGCTTTCTCTTACTAGCAAACCTTAGATGCACCCTGCAAGTTCCATAGTGGTGCAAAGCCATCCAACCACACCACTCGGAAGTGTCAGTGGCTCACCAGAATCGCCAAGGGAGATGGACTCCTGCCTCCTCCGCCTGCCCGACCGCCGCCCCCTCAGCCCCAACAGCCGGCGGCCCGACCAGCCGGTGCCATACAAGACGAGTACCCAGAGGAACACGGAGCCTATGTTGTGTTCACCGGCGTGGCCGACGACAGACGCAGCAAACGGCAACAACAACAAGAAGTGCAAGCAGTGGCCTCCAACACTCCAGAGTTCATGCATTGGTCCGAGAAGCCTATCAGTTGGAGCAGGGCCGACCACCCAGAAGTGATGCCTTCCCCTGGTTCATATGCCCTGGTCCTAGAAGCAACCCTTGCAACGGAGAGGCGAGCAGCCCGTTTCTCTAGAGTCTTGATAGATGGCGGCAGCAGCATCAATATCCTATATCGTGACACAATGGAGAAGCTGGAAATCAAGCAGAAGCAGCTCATCCCAGTCGGACTGTATTCCATGGCATAGTTCCTGGCTTTTCCTGCTCACCAATCGGCAAGACCCAGATTGATGTCCTCTTTGGAGACAAGAATCATTTCCGCCGAGAGCCAGTTTGGTTTGAAGTGGTGGACCTTGAGAGCCCCTGCCATGCACTGCTTGGCCGGCCTGCTCTAGCCAAGTTCATGGCAGTCCCCCACTATGCCTACCTCAAGATGAAGATGCCGAGTACCAAGGGGATCCTGACAGTAGTCGGAGACTACAAGAAGTCAGTCGCTTGCACCGTAGATAGTAGACGGCTAGCCGAGTCCCTCGTGATTGCAGCCGAGAAGCGGCTCCTTGACCGGGTGGTGGCGTTGGCAGGCAAGAAGCTAGAAATGTCACCCACCCCCAGGAGTCGGAGGTGGAGGGCTTGTTCAAGCCGGCCAAGGAAACAAAGAAAATACCCTTGGACCCGGAGCACCCGGAGAGGCACGCTGTCGTAGGCACAGGCCTCGACAGCAAATAGGAAAGCGAGCTTGTCGATTTCCTCCGTGAGAATCTAGACATCTTTGCAAGGTCTCCCAAAGACATGCCGGGTGTTCCGACGGATTTCACCGAGCACAAGCTACATGTCCGACCTGACATTAAGTCGGTCAGGCAGCCCTTGCGCCACCTATCGGAAGAGAAGAGAAGAGTTGTCGGAGAAGAGATAGCCCGGCTTCTAGCAGCCGGATTTATCATGGAAGTGTTCTTTCCAGAATGGCTAGCCAACCCAGTCCTAGTGCTGAAGAAGAACAAGCAGTGGCGTATGTGTATTGACTATACAAGCCTAAACAAAGCCTGCCCTAAGGATCTCTTTGCTCTGCCAAGGATTGATCAAGTGATAGACTCCGCAGCCGGATGTGAGCTGTTGAGTTTCTTGGATGCATACTCAGGTTATCACCAGATAAAGCTGAACCCGGCCGATCGGCTGAAGACCGCCTTCATCACGCCATTTGGAGCCTTCTGCTACCTGACGATGACGTTCGGCTTGAGAAACATCGGCGCCACGTTTCAGCGTTGCATGCAGAAGTGTCTCCTCAAGCAACTCGGCAGAAATGCCCATGTATATGTGGATGATGTGGTGGTGAAGACGGAGAAGCGTGGCACGCTGCTGGAGGACCTCAAGGAGAACTTTGAGAATTTGCGCCGGTTCCAGATCAAGCTCAACCTTGAGAAATGTGTCTTTGGAGTGCCAGCCGGCCAGCTTCTCGGCTTCCTGGTCTCAGAACGCGACATAGAGTGCAACCCCGTGAAGATCAAGGCAATTGAGATGATGAAAGTACCCACCCGACTGCTGGACATGCAGAAATTCACCGGCTGCCTGGCGTCAGTCAGCCGTTTCATCAGTCGGCTGGGCGAGAAGGCTCTTCCCCTATACCAACTCATGAAGAAGACCACTTTTTTTGAGTGGAATGACAAGGCGGACGAAGCGTTTCTCCAACTCAATAAGATGTTGGCAACACCACCTATCCTAGCGGCTCCGACTGAGAAGGAGCCCATGCTCCTCTACATTGCAGCCACCAGTCGGGTTGTCAGCGTAGTCATGGTGGTAGAGCGCAAGGAGGAGGACAGAGCATTGCCGGTCCAGAGACCGGTGTATTACTTGAGCGAAATACTGTCCGCCTCCAAGCAAAACTACCCCCATTACCAGAAGATGTGTTACGGCGTGCATTTTGCCGCCAAGAAGCTGAAGCCTTACTTTCAAGATCACCCAATAACCGTCGTCTGCACAGCCCCACTTGCTGAGATCATTGGGAGCAGAGACGTCTCTAGCCGAGTGGCCAAGTGGGCTATAGATCTCGCCCCTTATACCATCTACTACCAGCCTCGCACCGCCATCAAATCACAAGTGCTGGCCGACTTCCTCGTCGATTGGGCCGAGACCCAATATTTTCCGCCTGCACCAGACTCCACTCATTGGCGGATGCATTTTGATGGTTCCAAAATGCGCACTGGTCTGGGAGCCGGCGTCGTCCTCACCTCTCCCAAGGGCAACAAGCTCAAATACGTGTTGCAAGTCCACTTCGCCGCCTCCAACAACGTAGCAGAATATGAGGCACTCATACACGGGCTCCGGCTTGCCAAGGAACTCGGCATTCGCCGGATCCTGTGTTATGGTGACTCCCACTTGGTGGTCCAGCAGTCGTCAGGCGACTGGGACGCCAAGGATGCAAACATGGCAAGCTACCGCTTCCTCGTGCAACAACTCAGCGGATACTTTGATGGGTGCGAGTTTCTTCACGTACTAAGAAATGACAACGAGCAAGCAGATGCCTTGGCACGAATTGGCTCCACCCGACAAGCAATACCAGCCGGCGTCGCCCTACGCCGCCTTCTGAAGCCGTCTGTCAAGCCGTCTCCTGATTCAGACTCCATCTTTGTGCCCCCCCCACCCCGAAGGAGTCGGATCCGACTTGACGATCCCGGAGGCCGGCACGGGGATTTCGGCAGGCGGCCCGGGGACTGCTACAGCCACGCCCGGCCCGGGGACTTCAGCAGACGACCCGGGGACTTCAGTAGTCGGCCCGAGGACTTCTTTAACACAGCAGGCGGAAGCAGCTGCCAACCTGCCGCCTCCTGGCCCAACCACCCTCATACAGGTTGTAGTGGTCGCAGTCGAAGAAATTGCGGCACCCACATGGGCTCAGCTAATCCTCAAGTTCTTGGTGAATAAAGAGCTGCCAACCGATGAAATCTCAGCCCGACAAGTGCAGAGGCGAGCTGCAGCTTACACAAAAGTCAACAGAGAGCTGGTGCGACGAAGCGTCACAGGGGTTTATCAGTGTTGCGTGGAGTCGGACCAAGGCCAAGCAATACTCAGGAAAATCCACCAGGGCGAGTGCGGCCACCACGCGGCTTCAAGATCACTTGTGGCCAAGGCTTTCCGCCATGGGTTCTTTTGGCTGACTGCCCTGGAAGAGGCCAAAGAGCTAGTTCAGAAGTGTCAAGGGTGTTAGAGGTTCCGCTCCAAGCCACACCTGTCGGCTTCAGCACTCAAGACCATTCCCATAGCCTGGCCCTTTGCTGTATGGGGACTGGATATGGTAGTACCATTCAAGACGGCCCGCGGTGGCATGACTCACTTGCTTGTTGCTGTGGACAAGTTCACCAAGTGGATAGAGGCAAAACCAATGAAGAAGCTGAATGGGCCGAATGCCGTGACCTTCATCGCCGACATCACCACGCGATACGGCATCCCACACAGCATCATCACCGACAACAGCACCAACTTCGCCAAAGGAGCCTTGGCTCGTTTCTGTGCAACACAGGGCATCCGCCTAGACTTAGCGTTTGTTGCCCACCCACAATCAAATAGCCAAGTGGAGCGTGCAAACGGCCTCATTTTGTCCGGCCTCAAGCCCCGACTGGTCGAGCCTCTGGAGCGTTCGGCCGGCTGCTAGCTCAACAAGCTGCCGGCCGTCCTCTAGAGCCTGCGCACAACTCCGAACAAGTCAACGGGCTTCACGACCTTCTTCCTCGTCTACGGTGCCGAAGCCGTCATCCCGACAGATATTGAGTTCGACTCCCCAAGAGTCACCATGTACACCGAGGCGAACGCCAAGGAGGCATGAGAAGACGGCGTCGACTTGCTGGAGGAAGGCCGGCTGTTGGCACTCAGTCGGTCGGCCATCTACCAGCAGAGTCTGCGCCGATACTACAACCGCAAGGTGAAGCCAAGATCCTTCCTGGAGGGAGACCTTGTGCTCCGGCTGATCCAGCGAACAGCCTGACAGCACAAGCTCTTGGCACCTTGGGAAGGCCCTTTCATCATCAGTAAGGTATTGGGCAACGATGCCTACTATTTGATCGATGCCAAGAAGCCCAGAGCACGCAAGAGAGATGATTCAGGCAAAGAGATGGAGAGGCCATGGAACGCAAACCTCCTCCGAACGTTTTACAGTTGAAAGCAGTATGTATCACGCTACCTTTTGTACTATGTATAAAGACTCCGGGTCCCCCGAGAAGATCTCAGCGACTGCCCTCTTTTATCTATAAGATAAATGTCATGCCTATGAGAATGTCTAGTTTTATTTCTTCCGCCTGGCACCGGGTTCGACCAGTCGGCCCGGAGCCTCACCGCCTTCTACAATATGCTGCCTCCTGCAGCCGGACAAGTAGTGTGCCAGCACCAAAAACTTCCTTTGTCAGAAGCCACAGCTCGCAGAGCGACTGTATGGCGGGCAAAGGTTGCAAAACAGTGCCCCACACGAAAAAAATGACTAAGGAAGAAAATGCATATAGTAGAGGGCGGCATCGCACCTAGCCGTCTAGCTGCTTGGCAGTCGGACGGAGCAGCCAGACGGCTGGCCTCCGCTTTTATTACCAAAAACTCTGAATGGCTAAGTCCTAGCCCCCTTCACAAACGGCTAAAAGTGCTCAATCAGCCACAGTCCGCAGAGCGGCTGCCCGGCTGGTAAGAGCATAGCCAAGGGTTGGCGGCAAAGGAAAAAAACCAAGGAGAAACAGGGAAAGAAGGCTGGAGGTTGGCACAGCAAGCATAAGCAATGATAAATATTTACATGGATAAAGGCCTCTGGCCGGCATTCAAACAGAGTTTTGATATACACCCCGCGGGTGGAGCTGCGCGAATTTAACAAAATGTTCAGAGCAGAAAGCAGAAAGCAGATAAAACCCTAAGGAGCAGCAGAAGACTCCGGCTGGGCGGTGCCGGCTGGACGGTGCCGGATGGCGTGGCCAAGGACTCTGGCTGGACGCTGGAGTCAGCTGCACCACCTGGCGCGGCAGGCGGCTCCATCCGAACGGAGGAATCACCAGCAGCAGGCGGGGCATTGGAGTGCTGGAGGACGGAGTCGATGGCGTCCGTCGGAGGAACGGGCGGCTGGGCGGCCCCCACCTGGACGCCCCCAGTAGCGGGCGGCACCTTGGTGCGTGGCTCGTTGCTTGAGGCCCGGTCAGGCTGGGGCTTACCATCCGCCCCGACCTCCGGCAGGTCGATGTTGCTTTCCTCATCTTCCTCCTCCTCCTCTTCCTCCTCCCCGTCTTCCCCTTCGTCACTGGAGTCGATGACTTCAGCTGAATCCTCGATGTCCTTGGGGTTTAGCCCGAGCCACTCTTGCGGAGCTTCGCCGCCTTCCTCGACCACCTCCGGGACAAAGACACTGGTGTCGGTGAAGTCGGCGATCGCCGCCGCCCTGCTGACGAGCTCAGCTTCCACCGCCGCCAGCTCCTCCTATGCCTCCAGCCGGAACATGGCCAACTGAGCTAGATCTAGCCCAGGGTACCATGCCTTGACGAACTCCAAGGCCCGGCACGCCCCTTCCCGGGCTGCTGAGCCTTTCCAGGCTTCCAGGCAGTCGGCCGCCACCTCCATCCAGTCGGCAGTCCGACTTGGGGTGCGTGGAGCCGGCAAGCCTGGCCAGAGGGCGGAGACCGCCTGGGCTCCGATGCGCTGGAGGCGGCGTAGCGTGCGGTGAGCAGGCCGAAGCCGGGCCTGAATGCTGAGGACATGTTCGCCAAGAGTCCGGGGAGCATCAGTGGCGATTTGCGCACCCTCCGCCCTTCGCTCCTCGCGTTGGGCCTCGATCATTTGGATCGCGGCTACAGAATGGCCCGGGAAGAAGTCTGTCCGGGCGGAAGAAGAAAAAGGCCAAGGCTATAAGCAAGGGCCGACAGCTCAAAACAAGAAACCAAGAGAATGAGGCTTACCATCGACCAAGTCTTCGATGCTGCTGAAGCAGGCCGTCATCTGGGCCTCCTTATCGGCCCAGGCAGAGCACTCGATCTCAAATTCGGCGAGGAGATTGGTCTCCGTCGTCTTCACCTTCAGCTGGGCCGCCTTGAGGATTTCCGCCTGCTCGGCGAGTTGGGCGACCAGGCGGTCCCACTCCTCCGCCAGCTTGCTGCACTCTGCCTCCTTGACACGCAGGATGGTGTTGGCTTCGCCCAGCTGCTGCTGCAGGGCGGCATTGGCCTCTGAAGAAAGAAAGAGAAGAAAAAGGCATCAGTCAAGCCGACAAGACAAAGGAAAGAAACAACCGAGGAGATTCGGCCCGACTGCTCAGCAGTCGGCCCGAACCTCGGGGACTACAGCCTGCGGGTGCGCCAGTGCGCCCCAGCGAAGAAAGAAGATAGAAAATTACGCCGGCTCTCGGCCAGATGGGCCATCTGCATCTCCAGCTCCCGAACCCTGGAGTTGTAGGCGGTCGCACGGAGATTGTGATAATCCTGCAGAAGAGACATCAGACAAAGTCAGCAGTCGACAATTGCAAGATAAAGTTCCGACCCGCCTGCTCAGCAGCCGGCCCAGAACTTGGGGACTACACCCAGTGGGTGCGCTTGCGCGCCCCCACGAGAGAAGCAAGAGGATCATCCGAAGAAGAAAGCCAAAGACAACTTACATGGATGGTGGTGCGCAACTCCAAGAAGGCCTCGTTGCAGCCCTTGAGGGCCTCCGCCTCTGCCCGAAGCTTGGCCTGGACGTCAAGATACGCCTGGTTCAGGGCGCCCATCCCGCCCTCGTGTATCCAACCCACGGGTGTGGCGCTGGTCGCCTCGGTGTCGGGGGCCGACGAGCTTGCCGCGCCGATCTCCTGCGGCCGCGGTGCTGAGGCCGCCTTCTCTAGACGGCAGCGCGGGGGTATGCGGACCGTAGGAACCAGGTCTGTCACCACCGTATTTTCGACCGGCGGCACCGGCGGCGCAACCGACTACTCGTCCCGTGGCTCGCTGGCTGGTGGAGGCGGTGGGGCGGGGGCGGAGGCACGAAGACGTCCGGCATGGCTACGTCGCCGCCCCCTGCTCCCAGATCGGGTAGTCGCCACCGGCTCCTCTGGCCGTCGCCTCGAATTCAGGCGGAGGCGGCGCGGTGTTCAGGGGCGCCACGAGCAGCGGCTCTTGGCGGCGTACGGCCTTCGTGAACCACTCCTTCTCTGCGGCTTGGGCTTCCGCCTGCGCTAGCGCCCTCTCGGCAGACGCGGCGGACAAGGCCGCCTGCTCCTTGGCCAGGCGGTCGGCCTCTTCCTCACGCGCCTCCCGTGCATTCCGCTCTGTCGCCTCCCAGAGGTCGGCGGCCGGGTCGATCCGCCGACTGGTCGAGGAGGTCGCTGCCGACCTGAGGACCGAGGCGGCGCTCGACTTCTCGAGGGTTAGCGGGGCCCTGAAACAAGAAGACAAGTTGGAAGGCCCTCACGCTAGATTGACGAGAAGACAAGAAGTGAGGGAAGGATACTTACTCCGACACCATAATAGGCACCTTCGGCTGCCTCTGGTATTGGGCCACCTTGGCCGCGGCTTCTTTCCGCCTGGTCGCCGCGGCCGGGTTCTTGGGCTTTTTCGGGGCGCTGTCGAACAGGGCCGCGCCCTGTTTCCACTTGCGCTTGCTGCCACGGGCAGGCGGTCCAGAAGAGGGGCCGGCGCCGGTGGTGGCGGAGCTCCGAGTAGGGCGCGGTTCGTCTTCATCTTCATCGTCGTCGGGCCAAGTCCCCACGCCACCGCCTTCCTCGGAGCCGCCTGCTCCACCACTGCCGTCCGCTCTGCCACCGCCGCCTGTCGCGTCGTCGGCCAGGGCGGCCGCCCCCAAGTCGGGGTTGCCCAAATCGCTCTCCGCCCTGTCCGGCTGGAGGTCATCACCCGGCCCCAGGAGGGCGGCCGTTGCCTCGGACATGTAAATCTGCAAGCAAGAAAGAGTTGCGTCATGAAGAGAAAGAAGCTGAAGGAAACAGTCCAAAGGACAAAATGAAGAAACTTACAGCGGGCGGGGGATTGTGGCGAGAGTACGACCGCTTCCCGTATCGCCACTCCTTCTCTGACACTTTGAGGTCGGAGATCTCGTTTACCATCCGCGCAACTTCAGCGGGCGGCATCCCTTTCATGCACAGCAGGCACGGATCGCGGTGTCCGCCCATCCGGAAGATCCGATGAGGGCCGCTCTGGAGCGGGAGGACCCGGCGCTCGACAAAGGCAACAAGGAGGTCGGAGGCCACGAGGCCCTCCGACTCCTGGAGCACCCGGAGTCGGCCAATGGCGGCCGCCGCGTCGGCCAACACCGGTTTCGGCTTGTACTCCCAGGTGGGCCGAGCCCCGGTGGGGGCCCGGCCTCGTAGGCCGGCAGGTTGAGGAAGTCGGCAGCCGGGTCCACGTTCTCGACGCAGAAGTAGGACTACTGCCACATCTTCACCAACTGCGCCAGCTTGATGACGGGGAAGGCGTTCCACTTCGCCAACCGGCGCACGGCAACAAAGCCCCCATACTCGGCCGCCGTCTCCCTAGCGGAGGTACCAAGCTTCCCATAAAAGAATGCTCCCCACAGCTCGATTGTGGGGAGGACGCCGAGGTAGCCCTCGCACGCCATGACGAAGGCGGAGAGTAGAGTCACGGCGTTGGGCGTGAGGTGGTGAGGCTGAAGATGGTAGAAGTCGAGGAAGGAGCGGAAGAAGCCGCTCACCCGAAGGCCGAAGCCGCGAAGGAAGTGCGAGCGGAAGACGACCCGCTCGTCTCCCAGCGTCACCGGCGAGATCTCCGTCTCCACCGGCACCCGCGCCTTGACGAAGGCCGCGCTGGGCATACGGTGCATATCATGGAGGAAGGAAATATGATCTTCGATCACGGTCGATCTGTCCCAGTCGCCGCCCCTCTCGCGCGCCATGGCTTCCGGCTGGCGGCCTGGAGAGGAGAAGTGCATCGGCAGCGGGGGCCCGTGGCGGCGCTGCGGTGGCACAGAACAGCAGCAACAGCGGCGGTGGATAAGCAAGAAGAAGAAGAAGAGTGGGAGGGGGCGCGAGAGCTTTGCCGCACCTCTCCCCCCTTCCTACTTATAGCTCCCAGGCTATGAAGCCGAGGGGGCGGGACGTGGGTCATGGGATTAACTGCGCCCACGTCCCCACGGCCCCCGTTTCCCGCGCACATTCACCACGCCGTAAATGGTCGTGGGAATGGCAACCGTCTCCTTCGGCGCAACGGATCCGCCCGGTTGCCGAGGCACAGTAGTGGCGGGCCCGGCCCAGTGTCACGTCCCTTCTAAAGCGTGGGGTGGCAGGATGACCAGGCTGACGTGCTCCGCCTGGTGCGTCTGTGGCGGGCGGCGGCCCGGGAAGCTTAGCAGGCACGCCACCTATTTCCCACCTCGAAGTTCAGAGACCAACCTTGTAAGCTCCACCTGGAAGAGGTCGGCCTCAGCAGCTGGCTGGCCGCACGGTGGACCGGCGTCTTCCCGGAGCTCGGTGAGGGAGGAAGAAGCTGAGACTTTGCAGCCCCTCGACCACGGTGCCTCACCGGCTTCGGGGACTACTGTCGGAGTAATGGGCCACGGGTAGGCTCACCCGAGTCCCTGGATTTATCAAGACTTTGGGCCAGCTCCACCTAGCTGGACCCCAAGCTGAAGCTCCGCCCTCTGGTGCCGGCTGGCCTAGCGGCCGGCTGCCAGAGGGCGGCCGACCCAAGTCTACGGCGTTCCGAGTGACCGGCTCCTGACGGCAGCCCTCCAGAGAGGACGGCAACGGGCAGGCGGCCACCTCACGACCCCGTCGAGAGTACAAGTCAGAGCATGGCTACAGTGAAGCACGTCGCCTCCAACGATCGAGAGGGGCGTGGCTACAGTGCTCCGTACAGACAGAGATCTCCGCACGACAGGGCACTGTGCCGTATCTCCCCTAACGTCGATCCGGGTAGGCGGAGCCCTGTTCCCCACGACGGCCTATTGGTACGGCCTACCGGAGGCGGGCCCTATTGGGCAGTGACCCCAAGGAAGACGGTGGAAGCTCAACCAGACAGATTCGAGAGGGGCCGGCCTCCAGCAGGCGGTCGTCCCTTGCCCCGAGGCGAGCACGCCATTAAGCTGATAAGACCATGTGTGGCTATAGTGGCCTCCCACCAGGTGGAGGGACTGTAGCCACACTAAGATGACCAAGCCCCCATCACCAACGACACGGCTATAGTAAGCAGCCACCAACCAGTCAGCGGGGCCCACCAGGCGGCGGGCCCCAACGGTCGGCGGAGAAGCCGGAGGCTGGAGACACTGACAGCCGGGACCAGCACCCGAATGAATTACCATTGTACCCCTGGGGGGTAGGCCTATATAAACCCCCCAGGCCACCCATGCAAACGGTTCCCACTCCATTAGAACTAGCCACTCCCCTAGAGCAGGAAGAGAGCTAGCCTTGCCTCCTTCTGCCTCTAGCACACAGCTCAAGGAGCACCATTGTATCACTTGTGCCTTAGTGATCATGCGGAGACCCCGCAGAGCAGGACTAGGCGTGTTATCTCCTAGGAGAGCCCCGAACCTGGGTAAAGTACGCCGGCGTTCGTGTCTACGCCTTATCCCGCTTCCAGGCACCAGCGATGTTTTACTCGCTCCCACCGTGATAAGCCATCCATTGGCATATGTCGCACCCAACCCCCGACACTTATCGAAATACATGGGAGATAGGGTGCAAAACACAATGCATAGCCAAACGGGGATATTCCAAATTTGAACAATTTGTTTGCTTAACTCCAAAGCCGTTTGCACACCAAGATCGGCTAGAAAACAAGAAGTATACCTTCAATTCAAGCATGTGTGATCAAATATTTGATTTGTTGCTGAAAAATAATTACATTAGAGTTCTTGATCACCATGTGAAGCCATCAATCCAAGGACGAATGCATTGCAAGTTGCATGATTCGTCCAATCATAATTTTGAGGATTGCAACATGTTCCGTCAAATAGTTAAATCGGCCATTGATAAAGGACGATTAAAATTTGTTGAAACACCAAGGGATGACCAGTCTATTCCGATTGGTCCTAATGGAGAAAAGTTTTTGAATCGGCTGCTCCAAGACGATTCCTTTAAAGATGAGAACGTAAAAACTACAGGTGATGGGATCAAGCTTTCAAGTAAAGAAGTTGTTCAAGGGCACAATGAAAATATTCTTGAAGATACAATGAAGATGCCAAGGACTGGGGGGGCAACAAAGCAATCCAAAGATTGATGCAAGCAAAACAAACGGATATAAAGGCTGCAATAAGCACAAGCACAAGAAATCCAAGGTCACTTTTGCACAGTTATTAGATAAATATCAAAAGAAAAGCAAAGAGAATGGTGCTTATCGACCGAGTGATGCAAAATCATCAAGATCACCCCCTAGGCGCAAATCTAAGGATCGGTATTGGCAAGAAAAGAATTTTAATGCAACGTGTTCATATCCTGATTTTGGTTGCCAATGCCGATGTCATGGATGCCTCCCTATGCTCATGTAGATCGATATTCATCATGGGACAGGTATGATACAATGGCACATTCTCCATCATATTTTAGACCATCCCACCATTATTATGCAGCTTCAAGAAGATCAACGTTCAGTGAGCTGTCATATGTTCAAGACCGCTTCAATAAGAAAGAATATATCGGGAGCTCAAAAAAGAAGGAAGATGTGATCAAACAAGTATATCGAGTTAAAAAAGATGGTCGCAAGAGTGACAATTCAGATTTGGTCTTAAAGGATCAAGAGCCAATTAAAGTGTTAACATTGGCTACTAAAGGCAATGAGATGAAGCAATCAATTGTTGAGAATCAAAGTGCCAAATCTGAAGAAAAAAAACTTGAAAGTGCACAAGGTAAAACAACAATTGTCATTAGTTCAAACAAAATCACAGCCGGGGCACTCACTCGGGTTATCGTATTGGCAAAAAAAGAAATTACAAAAACTTAGTGCACAAGAGCTCGAACAGAGAAACATGGCATGGGTTCCCAAAGGAAATAACCAAAATAAGAGTGATGTGCGAGGTTCCATTGCAAGAAGTGCGACAAAGGTAAAGAAGGAAAAGAGTGAAAATTATGAACGACCAAGCCGAAGGTTTCAACGTCTTGGGTGCACATATTATTCACATTCTCCAACTATGTCATTGATGCCGATGACATGGAATTCATCCTCAGGTATGACTGGCTACCCTCCATGGACTTATTTTGATCCATGGACGCAATATAACTTCTTACAACATGCAAGGGTTTTACCTCATCACCATACATTCGATTAGCTGTATTTTGTTGCTAATCAAAGTGGCCGATATATAACTATCACCCTAGCCAAAGACATGGCCGATATATAATTATCACCATAAGCACATACAAATGGACGATGGAGTGTTGAGATTGTCCTTAGAACAAACTCTAGGCAAATTATTTTCCGGCATCCAAGTTTTGCCGAAAAACAGAAGGGTATGTGTTGACACCAGATTTTGGCACGGTCAAGAACTTAATTAACATGGACTCAAATGGAGAAGTGATCTACATAACAAAGTTTGGTATTGTCGATATGAACATATTTGGAGTTTGGGCCATCGCCATTCGATCTCATCTTGAAGGCCAAAGTTGTGTTCGAAATACTGAGATTTTGTATTCAGAACAATATTCGGCTGATTACGCCCCCAAGATTGCCTCGTATGGAAAAATGATCTACACAGATTGTCTTCGTCTCGTCGAAACGATCGATTTTGATATAAAAATCGTTCCCATCCTGGTTTGTATGCAAAAGTTAGAGCCATCGGAATGCAGCTCTGTCAGGAGGAAGAAAATGGCGCGCCCCACCACACCCTGTCTGATGGGTAGCGCGAATAATAGCATGTTTTGCGCAAGCAATTTGACCCTCAAGATGATCTCGGATCAAAAAACGTTAGACATGAAGTTGTTTGCCTCGTCGAAATGGTCAAGATTTCTTTTGGACTCGTTTCCATACGAGGTCGTTTACCACCACAAAAAAACCTGCAAGGTGCAGCCAGTTTAAACCGAACAGTTTTGGAAAGTTTGGACAATACCAATCCGAATTTGACTAGGGTTTTGGACGTGAATCCAAGCCTTTTCCTTGCACGGAAAGTCCAGCCGCCTCTTATACCTAAGGGGTGATGGCCGATTGAACAACACACAATCGATCAATTCATCTACCACTATTTATCTTTTATCTTTTCTCCTTAACCCTAGTTCTTCTTCTTCCTCGTTCTTTGTCTGTTCTTATTGTTGCAGGGCGGCGATCCACGAGGACCTAGGGGCGATCAGGTTGACCTAGGGCAGCCTATAGCTGCCGCCGCACCCTGACGGGGTCCCTCCCGGGCATGTGGGGTTTCGGGTCTTCAAAAGCACCCACCGGATTGCCTGCGTACCGCACTTCCGGCGGGTCTCCTTCGACGTGAGCTGCGGTGCATCACCCTCGGTGTTGGAGGTACACGGTGATATGTTTGCGTGTGAACAATCTTGTCTTTGACAGTACCAAAGTGAAATGGTTTGCTCTTTATCATACTAACCTATCTCATGAAGTTCCGTTAAGTTTTGTGTTATTGAAGTTTTCAAGTTTTGGGTGAGATATCGATATGAGGAGAATAAGGAGTGACAAGACCCTAAGCTTGGGGATGCACAAGGCACTCCCGAGGTAATATTCAAGGAACATCCAAGCAACTAAGCTTGGGGATGCCCCGGAAGGAATCCACTCTTTCATCTCCAACATTATCGGTAACCTTAGTTGAGGCTATATTTTTATTCGTCACATGATATGAGTTTTGCTTGGAGCGTCATTTTATTTTTTTAGGATTTGCTTGCTGTAATTTAGAATAATGTTTTGAATCTTTCTTTTCAATAAAAGTAGCAAGGATAGCCTTTATCATGCTTATTTTGCAAGTCCACATGTTGCTGTTCCAAAACAGAAAGTTTATTGATGTTCCAAAAATTCCCGAGAAAAGTCAGAATGTGATAAAATGTTGAAACTTTTTGCATAGTAAGATATAATAAATTTTCTACAATGTGGTAATTTTTCAGAATTTTTGGAATTAAATAAGTATTGATACTCTTGCATCCTTTACAGACTTTCTTGTTTTGGCAAATTGTTGTTATGTTTGCATTGTTTGCATATGTTTTCCTATTTAATGATTCTATTTGAGGATAGGACAATTAAATATGCAGAGGCATTTAGTATGCATTGTCAAATAATAATTTTAGTGATTTGTTGCAGTAGATAATGATAAGGTTTTGCATTGATTTATACTAACTTATCTCACGAGTTCCTGTTGAGTTTTGTGTGGATGAAGTTTTTGAGATTTAGGGAAACCGTGATATGAGAGGAATTAAGGAGACACAAAATATCACGCTTGGGGATGCCCAAGGCATCCCAAGTTAATATTCCAAGAAGTCTCAGGCATCTAAGCTTGGGGATGCCCTGGTAGGCATCCCACCTTTCTTCTTCAACAATTATCGGTTAGTATCGGTTGAGCCTAAGTTTTTGCTTCTTCACATAAGTTGTGCTATTCTTGGAATGTCATTTTATTTTGTTTTTCTTGATGTTTTAATAAAATTATTAAATATCAAAGTTTTTAAATAAGAGAGTCCACAATTAGCTGCCTATTTACTAACTACTCGCTCGATCTTCACTTACATCTTTTTTGGAGTAGCTTGTCATTTACTCTAGTGCTTCAGTTATATCCTTTGAGTAAATTGTTGAATGAATTGAATATCATGAAGTTGAAATTGTATGTTCATATCATGCCTAGTGGTAGCTTCACATTGGGTTTAAAATGTGAAATCTTTTGAAGCTTGACGATCACAATATTGGTCATACAAGCAATTCCTGAATGATTACTATAAGGAAGAGAACTTTCACATGCAAATACACTATCTTGGAACTCTTTTATGATTGTGAGCCCCCATCAAAATATTATATACCGAAATTGTTGATGTTGGACAAGGAAGACAATGTAATGATTTAAGTTTGTTCAAATCCACGTAGAAGTTATATTGTCATAGATCCTTCAACATGTGGTGCTTGCCCCCTATCCTTGCTAGCCAAAAATTCCGCACCAAGTAGAGATACTACTTGTGCATCCAAAAACCCTTAAATCCAAATCTTGTTTTGAGAGTCCACCATACCTACCTATAATAAGCAAGATCCTTCAAGTAAGTTGTCATCGGTGCAATAAGGCAATAAAAATTGCTTCTAAAAGTGTTAGATCATTTACTGTAAGAGAAAATTGAGCGTTGTACGAACTTGTGATGGTGAAGAATAAAAGCGACAGACTGCATAATAAAGGTTGCTGGGGCAATATAACGTGACGTTCTTTTGCACTAAGGGGTTGAGCATACAAACAAATAAGCGCATGGCAACCTCTACTTCCCTCTACGAAGGGCCTATCTTTTACTTTCAGTATTTACTTTTATGCAAAGAGTCAAAGTTTTTCTCTCAATTCATTTTTTATTTTTCTCTTTTAGTAAGCATAATGTGGTGAGGAAAGATCTAGGCACATATATCCAGTTGGATATGGGTAGCATGAGTTATTATTGTTGACATCACCCTTGAATACGTTGGGAGGTGAAATTATAAGCCCCTATCTTTCTATGTGTCCGGTTGAAACGTTTTGCTCATGTGTATGCGGTGAGTGTTAGCAATCATAGAAGACTATATGATGGTTGAGTATGTGGAGCTCTTACTTAGACTCTGTTGAATAAGTTGAATTGCAATTGCTTGGTGACTGGGATCATAGGTTGTTGAGTTTCAAGAGAATTCATTGTTTGAACCATAACATGTGAATTGGTTGCTACTTTATCATAATAAGTTTTATAAGAAAGAGTTGTTGTTATGATGCTAGGGAAAGTGATTGAAATTATAATTGATCAAATATATGCACTTTGCTAGCATTCACACTTCATAAATTATTTGTTTTATCATTTACATACTCGAGGATGAGTAGGAATTAAGCTTGGGGATGTTGATACATCTCCAACGTATCTATAATGTATGAAGTATTCATGCCATGTTTACAATAATTTTATATGGTTTTGGTATGATTTGCATGGAACTAACCCGAACTAACGCTGTTTTCAGCAGAACTACTGTGGTGGTGTTTTTTGTGCAGAAATTAAAGTTCTTCAAACACCGCGAAACTTTTTGTGTATTTTTTATGGACCAGAAGACTACCAATGGGGCAGAGCAGCACCTGAGGGGTGACCCGAGGAGGCACACCCCGGTGGGTTGTGCCCACCTCGGTGGCCTCCCGCACCCCCTCTTCGCCCTTTAAATTCCCAAATATTCCAAAAGCCCTCGGGGAGAACCTAGATCGGAAGTTCCGTCGCCGCAAGCCTCTGTAGCCACCGAAAACCAATCAGAAGCGCGTTCCGGCACCCTGTCGGAGGGGGAGATCATCACCGGTGGCCATCTCCATCATCCCGGCGGCCACCACGATGAGGAGGAAGTAGTCCACCCTCGGGGCTGAGGGTTTGTACTAGTAGCTATGTGTTTAATCTCTCTCTCTCTCTCTCTCTCTCTCTCGTGATCTTGAGATGTCACGATCTTGATATATCATGGTCTTTGTTAACATAGATGGATCATATGATGTTTCTCCCTGCTCTACTCTTGTTGTGATGAATTGAACCTTTACCCTTTGAAGTTTTGTCTTTTCGGATTGCATGTTCAGATCTGAGAACACATGATGTATGTCTTGCGGTATGAATACTTGAGGTGACAATGGGGTATCATATTGATTCACTTGATGTATGTTATGGCACTCAACTTGCGAATTCCCGAGGTGACATTCGGGTAATCTATGCATAGGGGTTGATGCACGTTTTTATTATCTTTTCTCCGATAGAAACTTTGGGGTCTTGATAACCCACAAGTATAGGGGGTCGCAACAGCTTTCGAGGTTAGAGTATTCAACCCAAATTTATTGATTCGACACAAGGGGAGCCAAAGAATATTCTTGTGTATTAGCAGTTGAGTTGTCAATTCAACCACACCTGGATAACTTAGTATCTGCAGCAAATTGTTTAGTAGCAAAAGTGGTATGATAATAAAGGTAGCGGTAGCAAAAGTAAAGATAAATGTTTTTGGGTTTTTGTAGTAGTTGTAACAGTAGCAACGGAAAAGTAAATAAGCGAAGAATAATATATGAAAAGCTCGTAGGCAATGGATCAGTGATGGATAATTATGCTGGATGCGATTCCTCATGCAATAGTTATAACATAGGTTGATATAGAACTAGCTCCAATTCATCAATGTAATGTAGGCATGTATTCCGTAAATAGTCATACGTGCTTATGGAAAAGAACTTGCATGACATCTTTTGTCCTACCCTCCCGTTGAAGCGGTGTCCTAACGGAAACTAAGGGATATTAAGGCCTCCTTTTAATAGAGAACCGGAACAAAGCATTAGCACATAGTGAATACATGAACTCCTCAAACTACGGTCATCACCGAGAAGTATCCCGATTATTGTCACTTTGGGGTTGTCGGATCATAACACATAATAGGTGACATAGACTTGCAAGATAGGATCAAGAACACACATATATTCATGAAAACATAATAGGTTCAGATCTGAAATCATGGCACTCGGGCCCTAGTGACAAGCATTAAGCATAGCAAAGTCATAGCAACATCAATCTCAGAACATAGTGGATACTAGGGATCAAACCCTAACAAAACTAACTTGATTACATGGTAAATCTCATCCAACCCATCACCGTCCAGCAAGCCTACGATGGAATTACTCACGCATGGCGGTGAGCATCATGAAATTGGTGATGGAGGATGGTTGATGATGACGACGGCGACGAATCCCCCTCTCCGGAGCCTCGAAGGGACTCCAGATCAGCCCTGCCGAGAGAGATTAGGGCTTGGCGGTGGCTTCGTGTCGTAAAACGCGATTGAACTTTCTCGCTGATTTTTTTCTCCTCGAACGTGAATATATGGAGTTGGAGTTGACATCGGTGGAGGTCCAGGTGGCCCACGAGATAGGAGGCCGCGCCCTAGGGGGGGTGCCCCCTGTCTCGTGGACAGGCTGTGGGGCCCCTGGCATTAATTCTTTCGCCAAAAATTCTTATTAATTCCAAAAAGTGCCTCCATGGATTTCCAGGACATTCCGAGAACTTTTCTTTTCTACACATAAAACAACATCATGGCAGTTTTGCTGAAAACAGTGTCAGTCCGGGTTAGTTTCATCCAAATCATGCAAGTTAGAGTCCAAAACAAGGGCAAAAGTGTTTGGAAAAGTAGATACGTTGGAGACGTATCAACTCCCCCAAGCTTAAACCTTTTCTTGTCCTCAAGCAATTCAGTTGATAAACTGAAAGTGATGAAGAAAAACTTTTACAAACTCTGTTTGCTCTTGTTGTTGCAACATGAAAAGCTAGCATTCAAGTTTTAGCAAATATTATGAACTAACCATACTCACAATAACACATAGGTCTCACAATTACTCATATAAATAGCATAATCAGCTAGAGAGCCATAATAATAAAACTCGGATGACAACACTTTCTCAAAATAATCATAACATGATATAACAAAATGGTATCTCGCTAGCCCTTTTTGAGACCGCAAAACATAAATGCAGAGCACCTTTAAAGATCAAGGACTGACTAAACATTGTAATTCATGGTAAAAGAGATCCAGTCAAGTCATACCCAATATAAACCAATAGTAATGAATGCAAATGACAGTGTGCTCTCCAGCGGGTGCTTTTTAATAAGAAGGGTGATGACTCAACATAAAAGTAAATAGATAGGCCCTTCGCAGAGGAAGCAGGGATTTGTAGAGGTGCCAGAGCTCGATTTTAAAATAGAGACTGAATAACATTTTGAGCGGCATACTTTCGCTGTCAACGCAACAACTATGAGATAGCTGTATCTTCCGTACTACATGCATTATAGGTAGTTCCCAAACGGAATGGTAAAGGTTTATACTCCCCCAACCACCAACAAGCATCAATCCATGGCTTGCTCGAAACAACGAGTGCCTCCAACATACAACAGCCCTGGGGGAGTTTTGTTTAGTTATTTTCATTTGCTTTGATCTTTTTGGATCATGGGACTGGGCATCCCGGTTACCGACCCTTTCTCGTGAATGAGGAGCGGAGTCCACTCCTCTTGAGAATAACCCATCTAGCATGGAAGATATAGGCAACCCTAGTTGTAACATGAGCTGCTCGAGCATACAAAACAAAATTTCATTTGAAGGTTTGGAGTTTGGCACATACAAATTTACTTGGAACGGCAGGTAAATACCGCATATAGGAAGGTATAGTGGACTCATATGGAACAACTTTGGGGTTTAAGGAGTTTGGATGCATAAGAAGTATTCCCACTTAGTACAGGTGAAGGCTAGCAAAAGACGGGGAAGCGACCAACTGAGAGAGCGACAACAGTCGTAAACATGCATTAAAATTAATTCACACCGAGTACAAGCATGAGTAGGATATAATCCACCGTGAACATAAATATCGTGAAGGCTATGTTGATTTGATTCAACTACATGCGTGAACATGTGCCAAGTCGAGTCACTCAATTCATTCAAAGGAGGATACCATCCCATCATACCACATCATAATCATTCTAATAGCATGTTGGCACGCAAGGTAAACCATTATAACTCATAGCTAATCAAGCATGGCACAAGCAACTATAATCTCTAAATGTCATTGCAAAAATGTTTACTTCATAATAGCTGACTCAGGAACGATGAACTCATCATATTTACAAAAACAAAAGAGGTCGAGTTCATACCAGTTTTTCTTATCCCAATAAGTCCATCATATATCGTCATTATTTCCTTTCACTCGCACGACCGAACGATGTGTATAATAATAAGAGTGCACGTGCATTGGACTAAGCTGGAATCTGCAAGCATTCAACTCAAGAGAGAAGACAAGTAATATGGGCTCTAAATTAAATAAACAATCATGCATATAAGAGCCACTAAGCATTTTCAATATGGTCTTCTCCACCACCAAAAGAAAGAAAAGAAAATAAAACTATTTACATGGGAAAGCTCCCAACAAGTAAAAAGAAGAACTAGAAATCTTTTTGGGTTTTCATTTTAATTTCTACTACAAGCATGGAAATTAAACTAACTAATTTTTTTGGTTTTTCTTAAAGTTTATCAAACACACAAGAAGAAAACTATAAAAAGGAAATTTAAACTAGCATGGATAATACAATGAAAGAGTATGAGCACCGACGACTAGTGTGTGAACATGAATGTAAAGTCGGTGAGAAATACGTACTCCCCCAAGCTTAGGCTTTTGGCCTAAGTTGGTCTAATACCAATGACCGCCTGGCTGATATCCATAAGTGAAGCTGGGGTAGTACTGAGATGCAGAGGCGACCGCCTCCTGAGCAGCAGCGTGTTGGCGAGCTGCCTCCATTCCCCTCTCATATTCAGTTGCTTCTTCCCTGGTGACAACAAATCTTCCTTTTTCCTGATAATCAAAAAGGTAAGGGGCAGGAAGAGTAATAGGGACAACGTTGCGTCTGTCATAGATTAGTCGATAATGGAGGAATTGTTCATTCCTCTCAAGAAAATGATGATCAAACATAGCTTCTTTATCCAAATAAACAGGAGGTACAATCATATCCCCATCTCGTGGAGCTATATTAAGAAAATTGCCACACGGGTTGCATAAATTCCTCCAAAGAAATCACCCCTTCTACTATTATTCTGCAACCTACGTGCAACTATTGCCCCCAAATTATAACCTTTATAACCTGACACAGCACTCTTGAGGACACAAAGATCAGGGGCACACATGTGACATACCTCGTCCTTACCGTTAATGCATCTACCAATAAAGAGAGCAAAGTAATGTATAGCAGGAAAATGAATGCTCCCTATGGTAGCTTGTGCTACGTCCCTAGATTCTCCCATAGTAATACTAGCAAGAAAATCTCTAAATTCAGATTTGGGAGGATCATTAATATTACCCCACTGCGGGAGATTGCAAGCAGTTGTGAAATCCTCTAAATCCATGGTATAAGATGTATCATAAATATCAAACATGACACTAGGAGAATTACGCGCAAAAATATATTCGAACCTCCACACAAAGGAATCAGTCAATTGATAATATTGAGGACACTTATCTTGTAAGAAGTCCTCCAGCTTGGCATTACGCACATATGCGTCAAATTCCTCCTTGAAGCCTGCTTCAACCATAAAATTATCGGATGGCCACTCACAAGCCCGTACATTTGCGTCCCTTGGCAAATTAACATCTTGTTCATGTATAGCAATCCTTGGCCCTTTCTTTGCGGAGGAACCTCCTTGGTACATTCTTCTAAGCATATTTCTTTTTCTGAAAATTTCTGAAATTTTAGTAACTTCAAAATAAAAGTGAATAAAACTAAACAAGATTGATAGCAACTACTCCTACAAGTGCCTAGAGCCTATATCATGCATTGGAATTGCTTGGGACCTCAAAAATTCAACATGCAAGCTCAAGAACATGGTCATCTATGCAGCAAAAATTTGCAATGAATAAAGCACTAGAGAAAAAACTAATTGGACCAATGGAGGAGTCACATACCAAGCAACAATCTCCCAAAGCAGTTTTGCGAATGGAGCTTTGAGCTAAGAGATCAAAAATCGCAGCAAAATGAGCTAGAACTCGTGCTTGAGCTGGATGGGGATTTTTTTGGGTAGAAGATGAAGTGTGTGGGTGCTGGCATAAGTGGAGGGGGGCCACCAGGGGCCCACGAGACAGGGGGCGCGCCCTCCTCTCTCGTGGCCTGGTGCTTGCCCCTCTTGCAGTGTTTTCAGTGCCTAAAATCCTCAAATATTCCAGAAAAAAATCATACTAAATTTGCAGGGCATTTGGAGCACTTTTATTTTCGGACTATTTTTTAATGCACGGATAATTCAGAAAACAGACGAATAATACTATTTTTGCTTTATTTATTCTAAATAACAGAAAGTAAAAAGAGGGTACAGAAGGTTGTGCCTTGTAGTTTCATCCATCTCGTGATCATCAAAATGAATCCACTAACAAGGTTGATCAAGTCTTGTTAACAAACTCATTCCGAATAACACAGAACCGGAGAAATTTCAAATAACACTAAGTTACCTCAACGGGGATATGAAAATCCCCAACAATAAAATATCATACTTTTTCTTGACAGTAGGAAGAGGAAATTCAAAACCTCCAAAAATGATAGTTGGAACTTTTTCAATAGAATTGATGCTATGAACTTGAGATTGTTTCCTCGGAAAGTGTACCGTATGCTCATTACCATTAACATGAAAAGTGACATTGCCTTTGTTACAATCAATAACAGCCCCTGCAGTATTAAGAAAAGGTCTACCAAGGATAATAGACATACTATCGTCCTCGGGAATATCAAGAATAACAAAGTCCGTTAAGATAGTGACATTTGCAACCACAACAAGCACATCCTCACAAATACCGATAGGTATAGTAGTTGATTTATCAGCCATTTGCAAAGATATTTCAGTAGGTGTCAACTTATTCAATTCAAGTCTACGATATAAAGAGAGAGGCATAACACTAACACCGGCTCCAAGATCACATAAAGCAGTTCTAACATAATTTCTTTTAATGGAACATGGTATAGTTGGTACACCCGGATCTCCAAGTTTCTTTGGTATTCCACCCTTAAAAGTGTAATTAGCAAGCATGGTGGAAATTTCAGCTTCTGGTATCTTTCTTTTATTTGTAATGATATCCTTCATATACTTAGCATAAGGATTTACTTTAAGCATATCAGTTAAGCGCATACGTAAGAAAATAGGTCTAATCATTTCAGCAAAGCACTCAAAATCCTCATCATCCTTTGACTTGGATGGTTTAGGAGGAAAGGGCATGGGTTTCTGAACCCATGGTTCTCTTTCTTTACCGTGCTTCCTAGCAACAAAATCTCTCTTATCATATCGTTGATTCTTTGATTGTGGGTTATCAAGATCAACAACAGGTTCAATCTCTACATCATTGTTTTTACTAGGTTGAGCATCAACATGAACATTATCATTAACATTATCACTAGGTTCATGTTCATCACCTGATTGTGTTTCAGCATCAGAAATAGAAATATCATTGGGATTCTCAGGTGTGTCTACGACAGGTTCACTAGAAGCATGCAAAGTCCTATCGTCTTTCTTTTTCTTCTTTTTAGAAGAACTAGCAGCCTCTAAATTATTTCTCTGAGAATCTTGCTCGATTCTCTTAGGGTGGCCTTCAGGATACAAAGGTTCCTGAGTCATTCTACCAGTTCTAGTAGCCACTCTAACAGCAAAGCCATTTTTATTATTCAATTCATCAAGCAAATCATTTTGAGCTTTAAGTACTTGCTCAGCTTGAGTAGCAACCATAGAAGCATATTTGCTAACGCGGTGAAGTTCATCTTTAACTCTAGCCAGATTATCACTTACGCGTCCTATCTCGAAAGCATTATTCTTTAACTCTCTACCAACATAAGCATTAAAACTTTCTTGTCTATCCATAAAGTCATCAAATTCATCTAAGCATGGGCTATGAAATTTAGTAGAGGGTATTTCAACTTTATCATATCTATAGAGAGAATTTACCTTTACTACCTGTGTCAGGTTATCAAGACAATGTGGTTCTTCAGGCGGTATATTAAGACCATGTATTTCTTCAATAGGAGGTAAATTCTTAACATCTTTAACTTTAATACCTTTTTCTTTCATTGATTTCTTTGCCTCTTGCATATCTTCAGGACTGAGAAATAAAACACCTCTCTTCTTCGGAATGGGTTTAGGAATAGGCTCAGGAGTTGGCTCAATTGGTTCAGGAATTACTTCAGGAATTGGCTCGGGGAGAGTCCAATTATTTTCATTAGTCAACATATTATTCAATAATATTTCAGCTTCGTCGACTGTTCTTTCCCTGAAAACACAACCAGCACAACTATCCAAGTAGTCCTTGGAAGCATCGGTTAGTCCATTATAAAAGATATCAAGTATTTCATTTTTCTTAAGAGGATGATCGGGCAAAGCATTAAGTAACCGGAGAAGCCTCCCCCAAGCTTGTGGGAGACTCTCTTCTTTGATTTGCACAAAATTATATATTTCCCGCAAGGCAGCTTGTTTCTTATGAGCAGGGAAATATTTAGCAGAGAAGTAATAAATCATATCCTGGGGACTACGCACACAACCAGGAGCAAGAGAATTATACCAAGTCTTAGCATCACCCTTTAATGAGAACGGAAATATCTTAAGGATATATAAATAGCGAGACTTCTCATCATGAGTAAATCGGGTGGCTATATCATTCAACTTGGTAAGATGTGCCACAACAGTTTCAGATTCAAGGCCATAAAAAGGATCAGATTCAACTAAAGTAATAATATCAGGATCAACAAAGAATTCATAATCCTTATCAGTAACATAGATAGGTGAAGTGGCAAAAGCAGGATCGGGTTTCATTCTAGCATTAAGAGACAACTGCTTCCATTTAGCTAATAATTTCTTAAGATCATTTCTATCATTGCAAGCAAGAATTTCCATAGCAGCCGCTTCATTCATAACATAACCCTTAGGAACAACAGGTAATACATAATCATTAGGGGAACCTTCATCATCACTATCATCAATAATAGGTTCTTCAATATTTTCATTCCCCCTAACTCTAGCAAGTTGTTCATCAAGAAATTCACCTAATGGCAAAGTAGTATCACGCACAGAAGTAGTTTCATCATGCATAGCAGAAGTGGCATCATCAATAACATGCGACATATTAGAATTCATAGCAGTAGCAGGTTTAGGTGTCGCAAGCCTACAAATAACGGAAGGAGAATCTAGTGCAGAGCTAGATGGCAGTTCCTTACCTTCCCTCGTAGTTGAGGGCAAAATAGTAGTTCGGTCGTCTTTCAACTTCTTCATAGTGATCAACAGATATAAATCCCAAGTGACTCAGAGAATAGAGCTATGCTCCCCGGCAATGGCGCCAGAAAATAGTCTTGATAATCCACAAGTATAGGCGGTCGCAACAGCTTTCGAGGTTAGAGTATTCAACCCAAATTTATTGATTCGACACAAGGGAAGCCAAAGAATATTCTTTTGTATTAGCAGTTGAGTTGTCAATTCAACCACACTTGGATAACTTAGTATCTGCAGCCAATTGTTTAGTAGCAAAAGTGGTATGATAATAATGGTAGCGGTAGCAAAAGTAAAGATAAATGTTTTTGGGTTTTTGTAGTAGTTGTAACAGTAGCAACGGAAAAGTAAATAAGCGAAGAATAATATATGAAAAGCTCGTACGCAATGGATCAGTGATGGATAATTATGCCGGATGCGATTCCTCATGCAATAGTTATAACATAGGGTGATATAGAACTAGCTCCAATTCATCAATGTAATGTAGGCATGTATTCCGTAAATAGTCATACGTGCTTATGGAAAAGAACTTGCATGACATCTTTTGTCCTACCCTCCCGTTGAAGCGGTGTCCTAACGGAAACTAAGGGATATTAAGGCCTCCTTTTAATAGAGAACCGGAACAAAGCATTAGCACATAGTGAATACATGAACTCCTCAAACTACGGTCATCACCGAGAAGTATCCCGATTATTGTCACTTTGGGGTTGTCGGATCATAACACATAATAGGTGACTATAGACTTGCAAGATAGGATCAAGAACACACATATATTCATGAAAACATAATAGGTTCAGATCTGAAATCATGGCACTCGGGCCCTAGTGACAAGCATTAAGCATAGCAAAGTCATAGCAACATCAATCTCAGAACATAGTGGATACTAGGGATCAAACCCTAACAAAACTAACTTGATTACATGGTAAAGCTCATCCAACCCATCACCGTCAAGCAAGCCTATGATGGAATTACTCACGCACGGCGGTGAGCATCATGAAATTGGTGATGGAGGATGGTTGATGATGACGACGGTGACGAATCCCCCTCTCCGGAGCCCCGAACGGACTCCAGATCAGCCCTCCCGAGAGAGATTAGGGCTTGGCGGCGGCTCCGTGTCGTAAAACGCGATGAAACTTTCTCCCTGATTTTTTTCTCCCCGAACGTGAATATATGGAGTTGGAGTTGACATCGGTGGAGGTCCAGGGGGCCCACGAGATAGGAGGCCGCGCCCTAGGGGGGTGCCCCCTGTCTCGTGGATAGGCTATGGGGCCCCTGGCATTAATTCTTTCGCCAAAAATTCTTATTAATTCCAAAAAGTTCCTCCGTGGATTTCCAGGACATTCCGAGAACTTTTCTTTTCTACACATAAAACAACATCATGGCAGTTCTGCTGAAAACAGCGTCAGTCCGGGTTAGTTTCATTCAAATCATGCAAGTTAGAGTCCAAAACAAGGGCAAAAGTGTTTGGAAAAGTAGATACGTTGGACACGTATCAGGTCTCCTTGTAGTTCTTTGTGTGGATTGAATATTATGAGCATGAAGTTTTTTGATGCATATCATAGAATTAACTCACGGATACTTGTGTTGACATTGGAGTATCTAGGTGACATTAGAGTTGGTAGATGTGTGTCATATGGTGTTATTTTAGTACAAATTCTTGATAGATCGATCGGAAAGAATAGCTTTGTGTTATTTTAGTATGAACTCTAGGATAGATTGATCGGAAAGAATAGCTTTGAGTTGGTTTTGTACCCTAAAAACAATTTCTATCTTTTGTTCTCCGCTATTAGGAACTTGGGAGTGATTCTTTATTGCATTTTGAGGGATAATCATATGATCCAACTATGTTAGCATTGTTGAGAGATTGCACTAGTGAAAGTATGCACCCTAGGCCTCATTTTCCATTATTGCAATACCATTTGTGCTCCGTTTTACTATTTACTACCGTGCTGTTGTTTTATTGTTCGCACTACAAAAACTCATATCTACTATCCGTACTACACTTTTATCACCATTTCTTCGCCGAACTAGTGCACCTATACAATTTGACATTGTATATGGTGTGTTGGGGACACAAGATATTTCTTGTATTTGATTGTAGGGTTTCTTGAGCGAGACTATCTTCATCCTATGCCTCCCACGGATTGATAAACCTTAGGTCATCAACTTGAGGGAAAATTGCTACTGTCCTACAAAACTCTGCGCTTGGAGGCCCAACACGAGTCTACAAGAATAAACACGCGTAGTAGACATCAAGCAGTAACTGCTCGACCTTTCGTGCGGTGAGCCTTTTGATAAAGTTGTCAGACTAAGTGGAACCATTCACACCAAGGTGCTTGGCCTTTGAGGCGAAGCTACCTAATCTCTTCGGGCAGAGGGAACATGTTCGGTCGAGCTTCGGCAGGCATCGCTCCTTTGAAGGAATGGTTTGAAAATTACGAGGAGAAACCTGGCTGTCGAGCCAAGGACTCTGGATCCGAGGTTGTTATCATCAGGAAGATCGTCCTTGGCATAGAAGACCAGTTCAGAGGCTACTGACGGTGTCCTGGATAAGGGGGTAATAACCCTGTTGGCCCATTCTCCTCGGGTTGGCTGATGAGCCTTCATTCGTGATCAGGATGGACTTCGGGGGCCGTGCACAGGAGGGATGATCAAGATTGCCTCCCCCGAAGACTTGACATATACTCTAAGATCTTTGTTGTTGCCTAGCTCCTAGATACCGTCCATGTAACCTTAGATACTGATGCGAAGCATCCTACGGTCATCCCCATGTACACTTCAACTACTCCCCAAGCCCCAATTTCACCTACGATGAGATCTCGAGCATACTCCATTGGACATAAGGTGAACTCTCTCCTTGTTAAGCTTCCCTTGGACCCACATGAGACATGGCTACTACCTCAAACAAAGACACTTTGTGTGCTTAGGTACCAAGGAACCAACAAGGAGAAGGAATGGTGCAAGATGGACACCAAGAACATGCAGAGGGATTTTCCCAGCGCAGAGATAGAGGTACAACCGCCCATGTACCGCCCAACTACCAGTCGACCGGTACAACCGCCCATATACCACCCAACTACCGGTCCACTGGTACAAACGCTCAACTACCGCCCAACTAGTGGTCCAGCTTCTGTAATCGAGCAGTACAAGGCCGGTACCGCCCCGATTTGTCCCTGTAACAGCCGTATGACCAGTCCCTCCGATACAACCGCTAGTGACTTCCGGGAACACCTCCAGGAACCAGTACAAGAGCTCCAAGCGTTACAACTGCTACCATGACCGGTACTACCGCTCTGCCTGCGCGTAGTAAGAGGTCAACGACCTGCGTAACCCCAAACTTACCACTTGGACTATATATACTTGTCCCCTAGCTCCATATTAGGGTTAGCATTGGTTTAGCTCATATTTGAGATAGAGCTTTGCTCATACACTTGGTTACTTCTTCATCGGAGTTCACGACCTCTTCGGAGAAGATCCCCCAAGTGGATTCAAGACCCCATCACGGGAAGACCCTTCAAGACTTCCTCACGGAGAAGACCTTTTGTATCGTCATTTGTTGACTTTGAATCGTGTATCACTCTTTGTGTTTCGAGGATCTAGCATATGTGTGACCGGATCTTATTGGTTGAGTGATTTCTCTTTTTTTTCCTCGTGTTCCCCTCATTTTTTCCATCGTGTTCGTCGTGTTCTTCATAGGATTCCCTCCAATCGTGAAAAATCGGGCACCTAGGGTTCTACCCTACATCATCTTTGGTATCAAGATCCACGTTGAGCATGATTTTGGAGCCCCTACCCTCTTTTTCTCAATTTCGAAAATCCCCACCCAAAATAGCCTCAATTTTTTGTGATTTGTTGGTGTGATGAAGTTTTGTTGGATTTGATCCATGGATTCGTTGTGTTATAGTGGATCTAGCATCTCTCCAAGTTTTCCCACTTTCCATCCACGAAATCTTTCCAATTTTGCTCCAGAAATCATCTATTTCCGCCCCAAGTTCATCCCGTAACCAGATCTGTGAATTTTCCTGACAAAAGCGGTACAACCGGCCCCCAAGGCGGTACAACCGCTCCCCCATCCCCTGATACTTCTACCAGCCCAAAACTGGAACCCCAGGATGCTCCAGGAGATGTACAACCCCCCCCCCCCCCAAGCGGTACAACCGCCCCTCCCAGGTTCAGCCTCAGCTGATTGACAGTTTTGACCATAACTAATTCATACGGACTCGGATTTTGACGTTCATTAGCTCGTTGGATAGCTATTGACATCCCCTACCATATAGATAGGTTCCCACACCATTTGACACCATCAAAATTTCCGAACTTTGGCATCTTTGCCTCGGCATTCCACCATATCATCCGCATAACCACCTTAGCCTTCCGCAACCTAACGCATTTTGTTCCCCATAGCATTAGTGGTTGCTTGAGTAGCGATTCAAGTCTCCTAAGGTGTTTCGGTTACTTAGGGATGGTTTCTTCATCAACCACCACCACCATTTTCGCATAGGCTTGCCCACCATACACTTCCGCCACTCCAACTTAACCCAATTTTTGTTTGAGCTTGTTTGAGTTGTGGCTTGTGTATCCTAAGGTGTTTCGGCTACTTAGGGACGGAAACTTCAGCTTCGACTCGCATAACCCATCATTCCACTTCCACATTGCCGAGTGCAACACCACCATCGTTTTTTGCTACTACCATTTGACTTTTGTCCTTGAGATTTTGAGTTGTGGTTTTTCCGTTTCCTAGGGTGTTTCGGCTAACTAGGAATGGGTGGACATCGCAACACCGTCTCTCATCATCGCCAAGGACGGTAACCTCAACGACACCATTATATATTCCCCTTGCCATTGCATTAATAACCTCTAGCCCATTTTGCGTCACTTGCCTACCGAGACTAGCGATTGAGTATTGCTGGCAATGTTACTTGCGCACATTAGTGATCATTGGTCTACACCTTCCATTACATATGTACCATATCATATTGATATCATCATATCATCTCTTGTGCCAAAAGTTTGTTCCCGCATATTTACAATTGCTATCTTGGTTTGTGCATTTTGCATAGTGGCCATAAAAAAGAAAAAAAAAGAAAAATCTTTTAAGCAAGTGCCATAAAATCGTACCACATTGCATATAAGATTGCCATATCCGATCATCTTTGATCATCTTGACAGGAACACCGGGAACCATACATACATAGCATACTCGGGATAGAAGTCATTACATTTTTGTCTCCTATAGGTTGTGCACAAGTGTCGTATCCGCCTATTGAGCAATCGTGCTAGCGTCTCCCTAGAGTTGTGCAACAAGAGCATTTTCCGTGGATCCCACATTTTGAGCTCGTTCCTTGGTTGCACGACCCCATTTATCTATCCGTGTGTGTGTTTCCGTGTGCCACCCATTGTTATTGGTTTACTTGTTTCACTTGCAAATTTGTGAATCTCTTTCAACATTATTGACTCTTGCTAACATTTTGCATCAATTTTTTGTGCCATTATCCTCACCGAGCTCCACCATAAGCCTTACTTGTGCAGGTGTGAGAAATTGATGAGATCGGTACCAATTGTGCTATTTCCTTGTTACATCATTGAGTGATCATTGATCCATTCTCAACATCGGTCAAGGTACATTTGGTATAGTTCTCTCCTTTCTTCCACTCATATTTGCTCGAGTCTTGTGATGGATAGGCAAGTCATTTCATCTTCGGTCTTCGACAACAACGACGGCGTGAACAACTACATCAGCAAAGCATCCATCTTCGATCTACAACAACAAACGCAAGGCACACATCCTACATTGCGAGAGAGCATCGAGAACCTCTCCATCGACATTCGTCACTCCGAAGCAAGGAAAAGGGACTACATCGACAAGAAGCTTTCCGCACAAAAGAGGAGCAAGGTGCAAGGATGGAGGAGATTAGGGCCTTGATCAAGTCTTCTTCCCCTTCGTCATCTTCAAGGCGGCGACGTTCAAGCCACAAGTCTTCGGAGCGCGAAAACGATGCAAGCGCAATTCGTCCACATCCACATCTTCGTGATGACCACCGTCGAGCTCAAGTACGACAACGACAACATCATCATGAAGATGCTCGCCAAGCGCAAATGTACAAGTCCCAACAAGCCCTACTTCACGCCAAGTCCAAGCTTCATGAGAAAAAGAGAAGACCGCGAGACGAGCCCACCAAGATGGCGCTATGGCTACCACCACCACTTCGGCATCTTCGCCAAGTGCTATCAAGGCATCTTCACCTTTGGATGTATGGCCTCTTCGCCTACTTCCCATAAGTACGCCTACAATGACTTCATCAAGTGCAAGGTGACCACCTACAAGTGAGGGTGGCACTTCCATCTTAGGAAGCCCCTCAAGGAAGATGGCCGAGCATGGGAAATTCCCTTTGGTCATGGTGACGAGCTACGAGGTGCCACATCATATGGACCCCCAACAACAAGACGGTGACAAGAAGGTGGAGCAAGGGCCATCCCCTTCGACCATGGCGACGTGCACGAACCTCTTCAACAACATGAAGACGGTGCCCATATTGGACTTATACTCCGAGTCAAGCTACGAGACCGCACATGAGACTTTATCTTTGGTCTTAGAGGAGAGTGATGTTTTGCCACATCCTATGGCATTCATCTTTGGAGGCGTTATGGATGAGGAGGTTGAGCATGGGACTATCCCTTCAACCAAGGCGGCGATAGGAGTTGAGCATGGAGACATTTGCACCTACATCTCTTCGACACCCACATATGATGAGATGCCCCAAGTGCCATGTGAGGAGAGACACTACCAAATGAGTGACATGAGTGACTCCACCATATGTGACATTGAGAGCATTTCCTATGAGAGGATGAGTGTGACCACCACTATCCCCACACATGAGAGCATGCCACACATCCTATGTGAGGTTGAGCGCCATTTGAGTGACTCCACAAACCATATGAGTGAGAGCATCCTTGAGGGAGTGAGTGAGCCACAACACTTAGTGAGTGAGGTAGTTGACACGGCATGTGAGGCCACTATGATTTCTAATGACTTACCCTCTACTCCAAGTGTGTTTTCCTTTTTGGTGCTAGGTCTTCAGCATGACGACATGTCTATCCACGACGAGTCCATACCTCCAATGGAGACGACGATGACCATGGTGGACAATGATGCACCCCCCACATGGTACCATCAGGATGAAGATGACAATGACTTGGTATTCAACACCTCACCTACAACACATGAGCGATGCTCCAACGGTAACATAGGTGATGGTGCTTCTCTTGTCCCACTAGCGGACTATCTTACCAATGATTGCTTGCATGATGTTGACCCACCTATTCCCATGCTTCATGCTAGTGCGACTTCTTCATGTCATGACTTGCCAATTTATGATGAGTATGATGATGAGCATGTCGAGTTGCCTAGTTGTGATGCTATGCTCCATAGGATATCATGTGAAAATTCTTTTGGTCACATCATGTTTGACAATCCATTAAACTTGTCATATGCTATGAGTGAGATCACCCATGTTGCTTCATTTCAATCTCAACATAGTAACTATATGCATGCCCCATTAAAATAAATCCTAATTGCACTTATGACATAGATGACGATATGATGGTCATTGGCATTTGTTTTTCATGTCATGATATTGCCATGCTCCCTTTACATGATTTGCGCAATTCATCTACTATGCCATGCCATAATCACATTGTTCCAAATATGCTTAGTTTCGGATGTTGTCAATATTCTCCATGTGATTTTTCCATTAATTCTCATGAGGAGACCCCCATAGTTTCCTCATACATATTAGGAGATTTTGATGCATTCCATACTTTGCATGATTCCCATGATTGCGTGCACCATATGAATTCCATGAATAACAATGATCTGCATATTTCTCGTGATGCATTACACAATTTGAGTCTCCATTATGCTATACATAATAACAAACCTCTTATGATGGATGACATGTTTCTATATCAACCATCTCATTTATTTGAGCATTGGCTATTTTGTGCTAACCAACACATACACATGTGCATCATGATGGATGATGTGTACATATACCATGCACACACAATTTTCCCCCTGTCTTTGTTTTGTGTAGGTACTCACGTATGCTCGTCAACCTCTCAATCCCAAGAGTTGATGAAACGAGCTCTTGAGAGCAATGATGATTTGGGATCCCGTGGACTATCCTTACCACCATTCCCTTCGCGCAAGGACTACGCGCATCTCTTCTACTTGGCTCTCACACGGCTATGGGCTATATACCACTTGTTACATTACGCCCATTTATCGTGTTCACTTTGCATGTTATGCCTCTTTACATGATTTTACCATGCAATTGTTACCCTCGCTTGCATTTACCCATGATTCACCATTATACTACTTCTATGTGTATTTGCATGCTTGGTGGAGATACTAGTAGCTATTGCCATGATTTCTTTGTGCCCCATGCTATTGATGCTTGTTGTGTAGGGAGAGTCATGATGTCCCATTGCTATTCACATATGGCCTCTCGCCAATACATTGATGATATTTTGCTCATATCTTGTTTTCATGCTTGTGATATGTCATGTGAATTATTCATGCCCACTATTTACACACATGACATGATTTCCATGATTACCTCTAGTATGTTGCATCTTCGCACTACTAGCTTGCTTGACTTGATCACTATGATTGCTTGCTATGTTGCATCACCCATGTTCCACTCTTACTCGCTTTCTTGGGTTGATGACATATATGTTCACGTCTCTCACTTGATTTGTCTTAATCATTGTCTCTTGTCTCCATTAGTTGCAACTCTCATATCCACTTGTAGTGAGTGCAACCATGCTATGCTTATTGACCTTGGAGACTTTGACACCTTACTTGTGATGCATGCTTGTTTGTTTGAGCCTAATGCCTTTGGTTGTTATCGCATCACATGCTTACATACCATGCCAAATTCCTTTGTCCTTTCTTTGATGCGCATGATGCATACACTTGTTTGGTATCTTACCACACAAATGATAGGTTTTGCACTTCTGCTAACCTCATTTGTTTTTCTGAGTGGTTGTCATGTTCTTTCATTTTGAAGGATTCACAAGGTGGTACGAGCATGAGACATTTTGGTTATGAGAAGGCATACATGATGCGCAACTCCATCATCCTTGAGAAACTCCTAAAGGTGACCTCCTTCCCTTTGAGACATCCTCACATATGCATATTGGATGGGCCATTCTTTCATTGTTGTCTCCTTCTTCTTGTCTACATGATACATCTATTAGATGGAGAAACGAGATTGGAGATGGACCCTATGGACCTTCAAGTTGAGGAGTGCCACGACATCGAGCTATCGTACAATACCACCCATAACAAATTTGCATCTTATGCATGGATTGACTCACATTATGATTGCGTTGTTGCATCTTGTATTCCCATGTCATACATGATATATGAGCTTGTTCGCTTCCTTAGCAAATTTGTAGCAATCTACCTTGATGGCATATTCATACATCATGATCATATTGGCCACCATCAATTGCATGATAACATACAAATATTGTGCATCCATTGCCATGTTCATGCTCTTGATAAACCATCACACTATGACATCATTTTGCACCGTGGTTGCATTGATCATATTCACAATACATTTGTGTGCACAATGATTGCATTTGCTCCCATAAATGCTTTGCATATCATTCTTGATAATCTTGATAAGCTTCATGCGCTTTGTCACGAACAGTCTTGCCGAACGGACTCATACTTACTTAATGAACACTTTGTGTGCGCTAACCATTGTATTTCCGAGTGTCGCTTGTGTTTGCTCTTTTTGCATGTCTATCACTTCGGAGACACCTTGGAGTACTTGGATTGCGCCATGTCTTCAAATTCGTCCAACTACAAGTCCGTCCATGACAACCGTTTCCATGGTGATGAGGATTACGATCCGAGGTCGGATCTTTCCCAAGGGGAGGAGATGATGCGGAGCATCCTACGATCATCCCCATGTACACTTAAACTACTCCCCAAGCCCCAATTTCACCTACGATGAGAGCTCGAGCATACTCCATTGGACATAAGGTGAACTCTCTCCTTGTTAAACTTCCCTTGGACCCACATGAGACATGGCTACTACCTCAAACAAAGACACTTTGTGTGCTTAGGTACCAAGGAACCAACAAGGAGAAGGAATGGTGCAAGATGGACACCAAGAGCATAGAGAGGGATTTTCCCAGCGCAGAGATAGAGGTACAACCGCCCATGTACCGCCCAACTACCGGTCAACCGGTACAACCGCCCATGTACCGCCCAACTACCAGTCGACCGGTACAACCGCTCGACTACCGCCCAACTACTGGTCCAACTTCTGTAATCGAGCGGTGCAAGGCCGGTACCGCCCCGGTTTGTCCCCATAACAGTCGTATGAACGGTACAACCTCTCCAACCTCCGGTACAACCGCTAGTGACTTCCGGGAACACCTCCAGGAACCAGTACAAGAGCTCCTGGTGGTGCAACTGCTACCATGACCGGTACTACCGCTCTGCCTGCGCGCAGTAAGAGGTCAACGACCCATGTAACCCCCAACTTACCCCTTGGACTATATATACTTGTCCCCTAGCTCCGTATTAGGGTTAGCATTGGTTTAGCTTATATTTGAGATAGAGCTTTACTCATCCACTTGGTTACTTCTTCATCGGAGTTCACGACCTCTTCGGAGAAGATCCCCCAAGAGGATTCAAGAACCCATCACGGAAAGACCCTTCAAGACCTCCTCACGGAGAAGACCTTTTGTATCGTCCTTTGTTGACTTTGAATCGTGTATCATTCTTTGTGTTTCGAGGATCTAGCATATGTGTGACCGGATCTTGTTGCTTGAGTAATTTCTCTCGTGTTTCCCCTTGTGTTCCCCTCATTTTTCCCATCGTGTTCGTCGTTTTCTTCGTAGGATTCCCTCCAATCGTGAAAGACCGGGAACCTAGGGTTCTACCCTACATCAGATACCCTCCCTAGCGTCTATATAATACATAGGGTTTAGCGCATAGAGGGGACATGAACGCAAAATCATTCACCTAGCCCTAGAGTTAGACCACACATTACGATCTCGAGGTAGATCAACTCTATACTTGATACATCATCAATATAAACAAGATCAGGACTTAGGGTACCTCCATCAAGAGGGCCCAAACCTGGGTAAACATCATCTTCTCCGTTCTTGTTACCCTCGATCCGAGATCCACAACTCAGGACCCCCTACCCCGAGGTTTGCTGGTTTTGACACCGACACTAGGCGCACGGGCCAAGGGGGCTGGTATGCCTATCACATGTAGGGCTGGTGTGCCCACCCTTGCGTCCATGTGGACCCTCCGGTGTAGGTGGCCCCACTGTGGGACCCCGAAACCTTCTAGAATCTCCTGATACAAATACGAGAAAAGATGAACACTTTCTGGAACCCTGAAAACCACTTCCCTTGTATGAAACTTTATCTCCGGACCATTCCGAAGCACCTCATGATATCTTAGATCTCATCTGAGACTCCGAACTATCTTTGGTCTCACCATTATGAATATCCCATTACTAGCATAGCATTACCGAACGTTAAGTGTGTGACCATACGGGTTCGAGAACAGGCGGACATGATTGAGACAACTCTCTGGTCAATAATCAATAGGGGCACCTGGATGCCCATAATGACTCCCACACAATCAACAAAGATATTTATCGGTTTGAACCACAATGTCGAGGATTGAAACAATCTCGTATTTCATTCCCTTTTGTCTCGTGATATTTTACTTGCTCGAGATTCAATCGTTAGTATCACCATACCTAGTTCAATCTCGTTATCGACAAGTTCTCTTTACTCGTTTCATAATACAATATCCCCGTGACTAAGCACATTAGTCACATGCTTGCAAGCTACTTAGTATGTTGTATTACCGAGAGGGCCTAGAGAAATCACTCCGTCACATGGAGTGACAGATCTCAGTCTTGATCCATGGTACCCAACTAGTAACTTCAAAGATACCTGAAGAGCACCTTTATAATCACCCAATTACGAAGCAACGGTTGATACCCAAAAGGCATTCTTCCGGTATTAGGGAGTGGTATAATCTCATGGTATAAGGAATAGATACTTGAAATTGAGGAAGCTATAGCAATTTGAACTTAGTGACACGATTAGATGCTAAGCTTACGATTGGGCATGTCCATCAGATCATTCTCCTAATGATATGATCTCGTTATTGAATGACAACTCATGTCTATGATTAGGAAATAATAACTATCTTTAGTCAATGAGCTAGTCTAGTAGAGGCTCACTAGGGACACAATGTTTGTTTATGTATCCACACATGTATTTGAGTTTCTAGTTAATACAATTATAGCATGGAGAATAACATTTATCAAGAACAAGGAGATATGATAATAATAACTTTGTTATTACCTCTAGGGCATTATTTCCAACAAAATCACCATTCGATACGATAGGGTCCGTTGTTCCATCATACTACTCGATATTAATGGGTTTAAACCCTTCTGGGAACTAGTGCTACATCACCTCGTGTGTGAAGCACATGGGATGGGCGGCTCCTCAGAACATGGTTGTAGCATGGCGCACATCGGACAAAGTTACGTTTCGGTCATGCGTATAATCACATATATCACTGTTCTTGGCTAACCAAGCCAGGTATCTCGTTTGTCCAACAAGTGGGTGTTCCCTGGATTTCTAAATCGACTGAGATGGAGCCGCTAGCCTTAGAGGAAGCTTCTCTCTCATATCGTATTTATTTAGAGAACATGTTGGTTCTATTCCTCCTCGATGTCAAGTGGCTTCAAGGGTATTCTTTTTTCCATCGGCTATCCTATCTCAGCCCCGACAGGGCGGTCAGGCTGTTCGGCCTACTCGCGCTTAGATAGCATGTTGTCTTCGCCCTCCTCGTCAAGCTCTACAAATCAAACTTCTTCAGTGGTAAAATTTATTAGCCCCAGTCTTCGCACGCTTGTCCTCAAGATCTTGCTTGGCTCTAAGGAGGTCGACCCATCTATCATTAAGTTGGTCATGTTCGGACTTAAGTTGTTGGGTCTTCCGCTTGATGCTCTTGGTCGTGCTGGCCAAGCGCCGCATAAAGTTCAAATTGAGGTGCCTCAAGGGGCTCCTTAGATACAGAGATGGAGATGCTAGCTAGAGGGACATCCGCTAGTTTGGGTGTTGGAGATGACCGCCGGGTGGTTCAGAGGGTGAAGTTATATATGTGTGTGAGAGGGCACTTGACTGCATGTAGGGAGAAACATATGTAGTGTGTGTGATTGGAATCAAGAGTGAGGGCGAGAAAGAAGGTTGATGGAGAAACAGATAAATAGAAATATAAAGATGCTAGCTAGTGTGTGTTAGAGATAGGAGTCGAGTGGATCAGAAGGCCGAGTTATGTGTGTAGGTGTGAGAGAGATAGAGAGAGGGTGCATGTGAGTCACATACAAACAGATATCAGAGAGAAATGAGATCCCGAGAGACAGAGTTTTGTGTCTGCGAGAGAGAAAGATATTTCACAATGAGAGTGATAGCTAGGGAGACATATGAGGGAACGCAAGATATCTCTAGGGAGAGAGAGTGTGTGTGAGCGACATACAAGAGAACAATGGAGAAATATGAGACCCTAGGAGACAGAGTTTGTGTTTGTGTGTGAGAAAGAGATATTTAAGAGGAAGGGTCGTAGGTTCTCATATCTAAGGAGCAAAAGACATCTCTGTATGAGGGGTGTGCGAGTGGCACACATGGGAATAGTAGAGAGAAATGAGACCCCGGGAGACAAAGTTTTGTGTTTGTGTGAGAGAAAGAGATTCCACATGGAGAATCATTAATGACATCGAATTCACCAGGGTCCGGGATTCTATCCTCCTTGGATTCCGGATAATAATCGACATCCTCGGGGTCGTCATCGTCCTCGTTGATCATACCATCATCATGGTTGTTGTTGCCAGCGCTGGCATCGTTGCCAGAGTTCTGGTTATCAGCTCTATCTTGAGCGATATTGTTATCGGCAGTGTCACCGTTTCTGGTGTCGTCGTTGCTTGCCTCGCGTTGCCACTGTCTCCATTACGACAGTCTCTACATCGGCGCTTGGGGGGTTTTCCGCTACTTCCTCCATGTAACCACCATGTAGACGTCGTAGGTGGAGGTAGTTGCCCACTTCCCTGTGTTAGGGTGGCAGGAAGTGATGATGTGTCCGACATCTCATTGACATCTTCATCCATGTCGGCATCTTCATCGGATGCATATGCTAGAACGTCGGTTAAGTCCTCGACAGTAGCGACTAGGTGGGTGGAGGCTGGGTTGAAAATTCCAACCTCTCCGGACATTTTGTAGATTTGATCGTAGACCGAGGTCCAATCGTCCGAGATAGCAAGGTTCTGAATCTGATCTAACATCTCATTCAAAAGCACGTTGTCGGCTCCACCCATGTCCTGACCGAAGGCCGGGCTTAGCTGAAGTTTTGACGAGGTTCCATCTGACACGACCTCGGGAGTTTCGTCGTTCAAACTTAATGTCTGGTACGACGAGGCAGTGTTCGGCTCTGATCTCAAAGCCAGATCCGATGAGTGATCTGCGCCATGGTCCTGATCCGAGGTCGGCTCGTCAGCGTCAGCGGGGTCCTCGGACTGGTCTAACACCCAGCCCGAAAATGCAAGCGCGCCGCGGGCGACCACAGCGTACGTCATGTTCCCAAACCTGATGGTTTGACCTAGAGAGAAATTGTTGATCTGGCCGAGGTTGCGAGTTGCATCGGCGTAGAGCGTGACGCTGTCGAAGACAAAAAGTTGTCCATGGAAGGTCTTCCCACAACCAATGATGTCGTCGATCCGAAGACCGTCAAGATGTTATGACCACACAGCGGGATTGTATGGACCACCAATGTCAGTGTTAAATCCGATAGATCTCGGGTAGGGGGTCGCAAGCTGGTGATTTTAGTTAGATGATAACAGGAAAAAGAGGACACGATGTTTTACCTAGATTCAGGCCCCCTCGAAGAGGTAAAACCTATTCCTGCTCTTGATTATATTTTCTGGATGAAGTACAAAGTACATGATGATCTACCTCGAGATCGTATCACAATATATCTAACTTAACCCTATAAGCTAAACCCCTCGGTTTATATAGGGACCGCGGGTATCGGTTATATCCAGGGATATATTTTTTAGAACCTACCTAAGAATAAACTTGATGATGATTTGAACATGTTTTAAAGTGTACGCCAAGTGTTCATAGGATTTCATTTGAGTATGTCGGGAGTTATGATAAACATGCCTCATTTTTCGGTTATCTAGGGGTCCTCGGCAAGGCCCATGACTGGCAGACCGACGTGGCTAGCAGGCTCGAGCTTAGGTATTTTCAAACCAGGCTTTGTTGAGCCCGCTTGACCCGAGGTATGACTTAAATTTAATCATCACTACCTCCTCCCTCGCTATTTGTTTCTCCTTCCACCTCGCTCCGCCGCCCTCATGTGCCTGCCGCGGATGGAATGGCTAAAAAGTTTGACCATCTTGCTTGCTCATTCCCTAGCTACATCGGACGGTCTCCTGTCTGGCTTTGCTTTGCTTGCCACATATTTTGTTCAAAGGTTAGTTAGCTCAGACTTCATCCGCACACGTTTTGCCTTTTTCAATCGAAGTACAATTTCTGTTCATTTTTTACACAGGCGATCTGATGCATCAAAACAATTGCACTTGCAAGCAAACCCAATAACAATAATCAGAAATCAAGAAGTACGAAGTATATTTAGTAAAAAAAAAGAGACCAATCCAAGGGCTAACCCTCGTTGGCATTTTTTTATAGGAGAAACTCCGCAAGTATCGCGTGTCCGAGCTGGGACTTGAACTCAAGTGGGCTGGCAGCCACCCCAGTTGCCCAACCAACGGGTCGACGCCCCATCCTCAAGTATATTTAGTAACCTATTGCCACACTAAGAGCAACTTTAGCAGAGTAGTCGTATTTGGCAGACCCCATATCACATATGAAGCGTGTTCTATATTGATATTGAGGCTGGCGAGCAACGCGCAAATATAGATTCGCCAAAAGGCAGCCTTCATCTTCGTGGCATTGCCATCATTTTTTTCTTTGTTCTTTTAGTGTTTGTTGAGTTGTGCCCTCAGCTACATCTTCTGTACTATTTGTCGTGCGATTTGGGTGTGCGCGTGTGTGAATTTACATGGTACTTTGTGGTCTTGGTGGTTTGATTTATTTATAAAATGGGGAGAAAGCCTTTTTCGATAAAGGCATCCTTCACATATTTTTTTCCTTACATGTCGGTTCGGCTTGTCATCGAATACAATGGTCTTTCCCCATAATAAAAAATTCACAACACATTCCATCAGTTCAACTTAATCTCTAATAGTTTGGACGGAAAATTAGTCTTGTTGCCACTTACATTATAGAACAACCGATACTTATTTAAATATAAACTAATTAGCTGATAGTTGTGGCAGCGACATATGGATTCGCCGGCAGGGCCTAGTTTAACCTCGGAAGATGGCCTCAATGCGCTCGTCCCAGGCCAGACATGTTTCTGTGGCGGCGTTGGCGACATTGCGGGCCTCGCTGCCCCGAAAGACGGCCTCGTCGCCCTCATCCCAGGCCAGCCATGCTTCGATGGCGATGGCAGGCGCGTGGTCCCAAATCTGTCGCTCCCTTCTGCCTTATCCCTCGCTAGCTCAGCAAGGCCCACTTTTCAGTTGCTCTCGGAAGGGGTCCAGGCATCCGGCGGTGGTTTCTGGAACATGCTTTGCAGAGGAAGAGGTGGAATGGAGGCGGGGTAGAGAGATTTGGGAGGCACCGAAGAGGGCAATGGGAGAGAGGGGAGGTAGCAGCGGCCTTTTATATGCCGTCGGGGCCGCCATTAAGAGGGCGGTTAGGAGGCGATGAGCGGCCATCAGAGGACGCGCTTCATGGTGAGAAAAGCGGTCACGCTCACGCCTCTCAACTGCTCAGACATCACCCCCTGACCTGCTCACACGCAAGACAGGAGATGATGTCACGTGGCGTCCATCCGGTGGGCAACCATAGAAATCCGATGGAGCGGGTGTGACATTAATGGACGGGTGGTTGATCGTCGGTGGTGCGTCGGAGGCTGCACAATTTCAAAACCTGACTGTGGCTCAAGCAAGAAGAAGCTGAAACTTCCCTCCCACATTGGCGGTTGGGCTTTGGAGCGAGCTCCATGCTGGACTTCTGCAAGCTCCAAATATGGAGGCTAATATTCAAAAAAAAAAATGAAGGCTACGAGACCATTTATTGAGTGAGCTTCATAGCTCCATAAACTATGCCGATCGACACCCATATGACGCCTCCGCTAGACTGTCATTTTGACCTAAAACTGTCATATTGACGGTTATTAAGTGGATCATTATAACACGGCGACTCTAGTAGAGTTACTCTAAACAACTTGTACAAACAATTATGTAAGCTGACTTACTCTAAACAGCTTGTACCAACAATTATGCAAGCTCACAGAGATTGGTAAAATCAAAGGTTATTATGTCGATCAGGCCATATAGCGACTCATCTAGAGTTGCTCTAAACGGCTTGTACCAACAATTATGCAAGCTAAAAGAGATAGCATCATTTTTATTTCTGAAAACAACATGGCTGTCCGTAAATCAGTTTCTAGATGAGAGAAATCGTAAGTTCAAGCTGCAGCAACATTTTCATAGATAAGATCATTTAGATCACTAAGGGAGTTGTTAGTCCCTCCCCCTCCAGAGTCGCCCCCCGCGTGGGCGGCCGGGAGGCCCCCAGATCCCGTCGGCCGGCCCTCCCCCTCTCCTCCTCCCCCTCCCTCGTCGCCGCCCAAGGGCGCGGCCAGGCGAAGCCTTGCCGTCGCCGGCGGCGGCGGGGACTCGGGCCCTCTCGCTCGTGTGGGGCTGACGAGGGCAGGCGCCCCCGGGCCGGAGCGTGGCGGCGGGTGGTGGCGGCGCCTCGGCGGCTTCGCTCCCCCGCGGCAGAAGGCCTCACGATCTGGTGCATCGCGGTCGCCAGGGACGGCGGTGGCGTGACCGGATCGGTTCGCGACGGCGCGGCCGGATCTATGCCCAAGTGTGGGCCTTGATCGCTGGACTGCCGTCGGCACGGTGGCGTGTGTGACTCGTCGGCAGCTGGGCAGATCCGCCGGGATTCTATCCTTGTCTGGTCCTTGACAGCGCGGGCAACTCCGGGGAAAACTCTAGATCTCCTTGGGATCGAGCGATGGCGGCGCTTTTGCGTCGTAGTCCCTCTTTAGGGTATCGTTTTGGAGTTTACTCCGGTTGAAGGGACCAGCGACGTCGGCGGCGCACGTCTAGTGGAGCAACTGCCGATGAAAATCGCGCCGACTACGGTCATGGCGAACGATGGCGGCGTCTTAGCTGTCGTTCCCTTGTCGAGGCATCGTCGTTGCAGTCTGCGTCATCAGGCTCGGGATGCTCCGGGGGAAACCCTAGATCTGGGTCTTCCGGATCGGATGGTGATGGCGTTTTATCGCTTTTCCTTCTAGGGGCATCGTTTTTGGAGCAAGTGATGGCTGGGAGGATGGTGAAGCGGTGCTTCATCTCACACATTGATGGCGGCGGATATCGGCGGCATTGGCGCTGTGGAGGCTCGGCGTCCGATGCGCGGAGATGGACTCGCGCAGGAGGAGGTAGTTGTCTGGCGTCATAGTGACGTCGATGGCAGAGTGGCCAGACAAGGTAGAAGCCTCAATATGATCTGAAGACGGACCTGTGGAAGATGGCGGCAACGACACACGAGTGCGTCTGACCGGATTGTGCCCCAGACCCGGTATGTGGCTCGGCTGGGGCTTCCAGCTTTTGATGTTAGGCTTAGGTGAGTGGTCTGGGTAGTGGCCCAGCTAGCACCCCCTCATCATATGAATAGGAGTAGCGACAAATGTTGTCAAGATGGTGGATTCAGGCATATTGTTGTAATACTTTGTAAGGTCCTCGAGAATAATCAATAAAGTGGCCATATGCATCTCACAAATGCAGAGGCCGGGGATCATCCTCTTTTTCTAAAAAAAAAGCAACATTTCCATAGAGACCGAAAATTTTGGTGAAATTTCATTGAAACGCAGAGCATCAGCAAGAAATGGCAGCACTTGTAGTCATTCTCTGCCAGTTCAGCGTCTATAAGAAAGAAAACCACGGTTATTTACACCAGATAAGCTCCATCTTCTAGATTGATAGTTCTCAGATAGTTTCTCTGCTGCTACTGTTTATCACCCACCCATGTCACTACACATTGACCAAAAGAGAACTGGGAAAATAACATGATGTATTACGGTGACACGCTGTCGAGCCAAACAACGACTTGCTCTATGGATGGACGCTGCCGAGGGTCAGTGCTGATGCACCTGCATGCCGTTTCGAGAACAGACAGCAGCTGCTTCTCATGCTCTTTGCTCCAAATCAGCCTGTCGAAAATCTGCTCTTCCTTGTTCTCAGATTTCATCTGGAGTGCCCAGGAGACCAAGTCCCTGGATTCCTTGACTTTCGACACTTCCACGGGCCGTCTACCAGTGAGAAGCTCAAGCAAGACGACACCGAAGCTGTAGACGTCCCCTTTCGGGGTGGCGATCAGTGACTGGCTGTACTCAGGTGGTATGTAACCCAAGGTGCCAACTAGGTCAGTAGTCACATGAGTGTCATAGGGCTGTATTAGCCTTGCTAGCCCGAAATCAGCCAGGTGCGCCTCAAAGTTCTCGTTCAGAAGAATGTTGCTTGACTTCACGTCTCGGTGGATGATGTTCGGCTCGCAGTCCTTGTGCAAGTAAGCTAATCCCCTGGCTGAACCCTGAGCAATTTTGAGCCTTGACTCCCATTTCAGCATGTAACCGCCATCCGCTCTCTCGTGCAGCCAGTAGTCCAGGCTACTGTTCTCCATGTATGTGTAGATGAGCAACCTATCATTTCCATGGCGGCAGTAGCCTCTCAGCGTAACAAGATTCTTGTGCTGAGCCTGGGAGAGCGCTTCCACCTCGGCACGGAACTCCCTCTCCATCTGCCCACAATCACCAGAAAGTCGCTTCACCGCCGCCTTTGTTCCGTCTGGGAGGTAGGCCTTGTACACGAGACCAAATCCACCACACCCTATAATGTTGGCTTGATCAAAGTTGTTAGTCGACCTAATGAGGTCACTAACAGTTAGCTCCTTGGCAGAATTCTGAAAGAACAGCACTGGCTTTGAGTAGGAATAATATGAATCATGACAAGCGCCCCCAGCGTCGTCTTCATCATCGATAGCACTGGCCTCCGTTTTGGAAATGTTAACCAAAATAACACACAAAACTACTGCAAGTGCCAACCCCATGCAGACTGCCACTCCAAGTATTTTGTTTTTCCTGTTCCTGATGCTTGTTGCAGGCTGTATTTCATTGTTAACATTAGTTTCCCCAGACTGATTCAGGCTACAGGAAATTGACCTGCATAAACCAGGGTTGCCCTCAAAACTGGAGTTTGTGAAGGTGAAGAACTGTCCCCCATTCGGGATCGGCCCAACCAAATGATTGTGAGCCACACTGAACTTAGACAAGAAAGTGAGATCTGTCAGGGACGGTGGAATCGATCCAGTGAGATTATTGGATGACAGATCAAGAACCTCCAAATTCTCCATCTTGGAGAGTGCATCAGGAATGCTCCCAGACATGAAGTTGTTGCTCAGATCCATCACATGTAGCTCCTTCAAATTTCCAAACTCAGGCCAGATGGTCCCATTCAGACCATTGTCATTCAAGAACAAGGACGGTGGGAAATTCGAGAGCTGGTTATATTGCCGTCCGCTTGTGCTCCTGTTATGCTTCACATACAATGGCATGCTAGTGAATGCCATACCCTGCGAATTCCTGGCAGTCATAAGACCCTTCAGCTGTGTCAAACTCTTGGGTACCTTGCCAACCAATGAATTGTTTGAGAGATCCAAGTAGCTCAAGTGGTCAAGCTCACCAATCCACGACGGGATGGTGCCGACCAATTGGTTCCAGGACAAATCAAGCACCTCCAATTTCTTGCACTGAGCCAGCCATTCCGGAACCCTCCCCCTTAGAGCACAATCGCCAAGAGCCAACACCTCCAGGCTGTTGAACCCCCCATTGCCATTTTCAGGCAGCTCCTCACCACCAAAATTCTTGGTGAGAATCAGTGTGGTGAGGTTTTCACACCGGCGCAGCACGGTAAGCGCCCCTGAGATGTTGTGCAAGCTGTTGTTCGACAAGGACAGCATGGAGAGCGACCTGAGACGGCCGTAATCCTCAGGCAATTGCCCCATCAATTTGTTCCTGGCAAGGCTGAGCGACTTGAGCTTATCGCAATCTGCCAAGCTAACTGGTAGTGTTCCATTCAGGTGGTTTGTTGCAAGGTCAACAGAAACAAGCACTGGCATACCAGAGAAGTTGACATGAGCAATCGGACCGGACAGGGAGTTGTTCCGGAGGTTGAGGTCGCGTAGGGATGACAGCGACGACAGCGACGGCGGTAGCGACCCTGAGAAGTCATTGGAGTGGGCGGTGAAATGCTCCAGCGACGTTAAGTCGCGGAACACGTCCGGGAGCCGGCCAGAGAAGCGGTTGACGGATAAATCCAGCAGGGTGAGGTTTTTTAGCACGCGGAGGCGCGAGCTCACCTGGCCGGCAAGCCCATTGGAGCCGACGGAGAGCTTCTGCAGTCCGGCGAGGCCGAAGATTGCGGCAGGGAGGGCGCCGGCAAAGGAGTTGGCGCCGAGGAAGAGCTCCTGGAGCGTGGCGGCGCAGGACGGCGGGTTGGCGGACGCGGGGAGCGCGCCGGTGAGGCGGTTGGCGGAGAGGTCGAGCACCCGCAGGGCCGGCGCGCCGGCGCATAGGTCGGGCCCGAGCGCGCCAGAGAGGGAGTTATTGCTGGCATTGAAGGCAACCAGTCCCGGGAGCGCGGAGAGGTCGGGGATCGAGCCGACGAGCAGATTCGCGGAGAGGTCGGCGGCGCGGAGGACGGCGAGGCCCGCGACGGCGGATACGCCGCCGGAGAGCGCGTTGCGGCTGAGGTCGAGCTCCGCGAGCCGCGGGAGGCCGGCAAGGGCGTCCCCCGGGATGGGCCCCGCGAGCCCCCGCCCGGGGAGCCGAAGCCCCGTGACGCGGCCGCCCGCGCCGTCGCAGCGCACGCCTTCCCAGGCGCAGCAGGAGCCGCCGCGACCGGACCACGCGGCGCGGAGGAGAAGGTCCCCTCCGGCGGTGAGGTTCCCGGCGAAGGCCCGCAGCGCGCGGAGGTCGTCCGGGTGGCAGGCCGCCGCCGCCGCCCGGGCCGGCAAGAGAAGCGCGGACAGGGCCAGGAGGAGGAGCGGCAGGGGCAGAAGGCAGCATTTCGCCATGGATTCAGCCTAGCAATTGCAAGAAAGTCAGAGAGAAGCCATCTGAGGAGGGCGGACGGGGAGTGGAGTGGGGAGTAACGCTCGAGTGGTTCGAAGCAGAAGCAGCAGCAATTATGTGATGTGATGCGATGCGATGTGATGTGCGGAGAGGAGAAAGACGCGGCGGAGTAGGCGTGAGTCCAACTCCAGCCAGACTCCAAAGTCCAAAGTCCACTCCACTCCACTCCACTCCACACTTCCACACACCCACCTCGTAGACAGCAGAAAGGCTTGCGTCCCCGTTCCGTTTCTTTCTCTCTCTTCTCTGGGCGTGAGCTGGTAAACGGAAGAGGGGGGTTGGCAGCAGCAGTGCCCGCCCCATTAAAAACTACCGCATTGGGGCATCGCGTCTAGCTACGGCTAGATAGCCTGATTGCGCCGGTGTGAAATTGGCCTGGACTTTACTTGCTCGCTATGCTGCGAGCCAGGGGTTTGGGCAAAGGTGGTGTGACTGGATCTCCTTACTCCTTTCATCGGCGTCATCTCGTGTGCTTGTCAATGGTGCAGCAGACCCGATGATCAGGCATCGCCGGGGGCTTAGACACGGGACCCGCTTTAGCCTTTTTTTTTTTGAGAAAACTCCCCATCTATTCATCAATTATAAAGGTAGTACAAGCACTAGGGCGAGCCGAAGGCACGCCGTCGTCATCGTCCCTCCCTCCTCGGAGCCAGGAAAATATTGTTGTAGTAGACAACCGGGAAGTCGTCGTACTAAGGCCTTATAGGACCAGCGCACCAGAACAACAACCGCCGCTGATGAAGAGAAGCGTTGATCGGAAGGTTCCAACTTGTTGCAGACACATAGACGTAGACGAACAAATACCGAATCAAGACGGATCCACCGAAGACAAACACCGACCAGATCCCACGAGATCCCCCAGAGACACACCTTCACACGTCCTCCGACGACACTTGAAGCATCACCGGGATGGGGGCTAGGCGGGAGGACCTTATTCCATCTTCAAGAAGCCATTGCCGCCTCGTCTTCTTGCTCATGGCAAAAACCCTAACAAAACTTAGAAAAACACCTAAAAACGGAACCCTCCCGCCGGCAAGGGCCGAGATCCACCGTGCCTCCATGGTTCAAGGACCATAGGAGACGAGGCGGACCGGCGGCGGCGCCGGCGAGAGGCAGGGAAACCCTAGATGGGAGTCGCATGGGGCAGGATTTCGCCCTTCTTGTTTATCCTAGCTATGGAGCCACTGCAACAACTGCTCGTCAATGCAGTGCAAGAGGGGGCGTTATCCAAGTTCAAAGGCAGGGTATCGGAGTTCCGCACCTCCATGTATGCCGACGACGTTGCAATATTCCTCAACCCTGTCAGGCAAGAGGTGCTTACTCTCAGATAGATCCTCCGCGCCTTTGGCGACGCCACGGGACTCATAGTTGACTTTAGCAAAAGCACGGTGCTTGCCATCAACGGCCAGAGTTTCTCTATAGCGGACATGGCCGGACCGTTGGGGGTGCCGTGTGCAACCTTCCCTTGCAAATTTCTCGGCCTCCCACTCTCTCTCTCTCTCTCTCTCTCTCTCTGCAAGTTGCGCAAGATTGACCTCCAGACGCTCACAGACAAGATCATGGCAAGGCTGACCGGCTAGAAATTCAAGATGCTTGCGACCTAAGGGCGCCTGGTGCTGCTCAACTCCATCCTATCGGCTTTCACGGTGTATTGGATGCCTGTGCATGAGATGTGAAGGAAAATGCCCTAGAGGCAACAATAAAGTTGTTATTTATGTTTCCTTATATCATGATAAATGTTTATTATTCATGCTAGAATTGTATTAACCGGAAACTTAGTACATGTGTGAATACATAGACAAACAAAGTGTCACTAGTATGCCTCTACTTGACTAGCTCTTTAATCAAAGATGGTTAAGTTTCCTAGCCATAGACATGAGTTGTCATTTAATGAACGGGATCACATCATTAGAGAATGATGTGATTGACAAGACCCATCCGTTAGCTTAGCACTATGATCGTTTAGTTTATTGCTATTGCTTTCTTCATGACTTATACATGTTCCTGTGACTATGAGATTACGTAACTCCCGAAAACCGGAGGAACACTTAGTGTGCTATCAAACGTCACAACGTAACTGGGTGATTATAAAGATGCTCTACAGGTGTCTTCGATGGTGTTTGTTGAGTTCGCATAGATCGAGATTAGGATTTGTCACTCCAATTGTCGGAGAGGTATCTCTGGGCCCTCTCGGAAATGCACATCACTATAAGCCTTGCAAGCAATGTGACTAATGAGTTAGTTGCGCGATGATGCATTACTGAACGAGTAAAGAGACTTGCTGGTAACGATATTGAACTACGTATGATGATACCGACGATCGAATCTCGGTCAAGTAATATACCGATGACAAAGGGAACAATGTATGATGTTGTGCGGTTTGACCAATAAAGATCTTCGTAGAATATGTAGGAGCCAATATGAGCATCCAGGTTCTGCTATTGGTTATTGACTGGAGATGTGTGTCGTTCATGTCTACATAGTTCTCGAACCCATAGGGTCCGCACGCTCAACGTTTGATGACGATTGGTATTATGAGTTTATGTGATTTGATGTACCGAAGGTTGTTCGGAGTCTCGGATGAGATCACGGACATGACGAGGAGTCTCGAAATGGTCGAGACATAAAGATTGATATATTGGACCATGTTATTCGGACACCGGAAGTGTTTCGGATAAAACCGGAGTGCCGGAGGGTTACCGGACCCCCCCCCTCCCGGGAAGTTATGGGCCTTAGTGGGCCTTAGGGGAGAGAGAGGGCCGCAGCCAAGAGGTGGTGCATGCCCCCCCAAGGGGAGTCTGAATAGGTCAAGGGGAGGGGGTGTCGTGGTTCTAAGACTGACAGTAGAAACGGGGGTAGGTATGGAGAGGCAAGATCTCAGCTATGGTGAAGGTGTACACACGAGTTTTACGAGTTCAGGCCCTTCTCGGTGGAAGTAACAGCCTTACGTCTCAGTGCCCGGAGGCGGTCACTTGGATTATATGTGTGATGTTACAGGGGGTGCCAACCCTTGTGCCAGAGGGGGGTGGCTTATATAGAGTACGCCAGGATCCCCATCGCCCTCCATTACAAGGGACTTAATGTACATAAAGTGGGGGCGTTATTGGTAACGCTAGCCTTAAGTGCTGTTAATGACCTTAAAGCTACGGAGTGAACGCCTGTCCGTTGCAATGCTGAGTGACTCCTAGTCTTCGGTACGTCGAGTGATTCTCTAGATGGTCGAATGACAGTAGGTAGGAGGACTCCCGAGTGACATAAGTGTCGAGTGGATTGCACTCGACATCTTTGACTGGGGGTCTCTTGCTGCCTCTTATACTTCTCATCTTCTAGGGTAGTGACCTTGGGTAGGACGTATAGGTCAGGCCTATGACCCTACACCAGGTCTGTATCCCCATCAGTAGCCCCCGAATGGATTAAGGTTCGAGTGGAAAGTAGGTTGAAGTTGAACTTGTTCTGAGCTTTGCACCTTCGCGAGCGTTTTCTGCAAGATGGAAAACTCACGTTGGTACTTCAGCGTCGACTTAGCTGCCTTGATCTATTCAGTGAGTTGTCGACTGAACTTGGGGCATCATGTGCCGAGTGCTATATTAGAGCGCATGACCTTGGGCGCGATTGACTGCTGTGTATCCCGAATTTCGCGGGATACAAAATTTCGGGGAAGCGCGCGGGATGGGGAGCGCTGAAGCGTGCGGAGTGGATAAACAGCGATGCCTCGATTTCTGCGCCGCCTTTTTCGCCACGTACGTTGCGCGCGACTGTTGTGGGATTTGACAGGATTGCCCGGTCCCATGCGTCAGTCACTCAGAAGCAACCCTTTATAAGGCGACGGGGCCGAGGTGTCTGCACTATGCATGCCCGTTCCTCCTCCTTCTTCCTCCGTTTCTCCACCGCGCCCAGCTCTTCCGCTCACGACGCTGCCGCTCCGCCACCATGGTGAAGGACAAGACGGCGGCACTAGAGCGTGCAAAGAAGGCCACGGGGGCGGCGAAGGGCAAAAAGCAGAACCGCGGGTCGTCATCGCGCGCAGGGCTGCCACCGGGCTGGATCCAGGGCAATTGGATCTGCTCTTTGATTCAGCAAGAAGATCTGGACGAGCTGGCAGAGTCCGGACTGATCGCCAAGGGAGCGGCAAGATTGCCACAGGGGGAGATGGAGCCTCAGCCTCGACCGGGTGAGTGTGTACTGCTCGCCACCCACGTCGACCGGGGTTTTTCGCTTCCTCCGCACCCCTTCTTCCGGGGATTCTTGAATTTCTTCGGTGCTCAACTCCACCATTTTTCTCCCAACACCATCACGTATCTGGCCGCATTCGTGTCGATGTGTGAATACTTCTTAGGGTGTCGACCGCACTAGGGTCTTTTCAAACATATCTTCACCATCCGCTCCCAGTCGGTCAAAAAAGCAAAGTCGAGTGACTCAAAGACCCATGTCATCCAGATGTGTGGGGGTTTGGGTATCCAGAAAAGGCATAGGAGTTCTTTCCATACTATGACTCTCCCTGAATCGGTTAGAGGCTGGCAGTCGACTTGGTTCTACTGCCAGGACGCCGCAGCTCCAGGTCAGTCGACCGGCCTCCCCCACTTCACATTCGACCGAGTTCAGACTCCTTCTCCACTCAAAGTGACCGCTGCTGAGAACGTGGAGACGAAGATGTTGGTGGAGAAAGTGGTCCAACTTATCAACGAGGGTGTCACCGGCCTGGACATGCTAGAAGTGTTCCTCAATCGACGCATCCAGCCTCTCCAGGTTCGTGATCATCTTATGTGGTTGTACTCCGGACCTGAAGACACCGCTCGGGTCCACCCAAAGGAAGTGTCGTCCGAGACCGTGGCCATCTGGTTGAGGAGTATCACAGGCAATCAGGACAATCCCAGAGGATCCAGGCGAGTCATCCCTTTCAGAGACGACAATCCACCCGACAAGGTATGCCCTTTTATTCCGACCGCCTGGCATATATGTTCCGACTGCACTTGATGTCAACTGACTTTTACTTGACTTTTTGTCTTGTAGGTTTTCACCGAGATGTATTCGATGCCCAACAGCGAACAAGCTCTGGAGCAGGGCCAGGAGGGAGAGGCCAGCACAGAAGAGAGCGGTGACTGGGAGTCTTCGGATGAAGAGGAGGAGGAGGAGAGCGAGGAGTCGGACGATGAGGAAGAAGTCGACTCACCGCCGCGTTCCGAGCGCCGATCCAAGCAGCAACACGACCCAGCGGGCGGGCGTGGGAAGAACGTGGCTCCGAGTACCCACCCTCAGAAGCGCACTCGGACGTCGACTCCGGAGCCGACGGAGAAGATCACCAAGCAGCCCAAGGTTGCTCCTCCCAAGACTCAGAAGACTTTGCCGTGGATCAAGATGGACGTCCCAGTGGCTTCGCGGTGAGTATCACACTTGTGTTTATACAGACCGACTGAAATTTCTGTTCTGACCAATTGGATTATGCATCTTTCTAGTCCCACCTCTACTGCTACTGACATGGATGTCGATAAGGCACCATGAGACGAGGAGGCCACCTCTCGGGCTGGTAAGTCCGTTTGACCAAGTTTCATTTAGTCGAGTGGGTAGTCAATCGGCTGAATATTTGATATTTCTCCCTTTCTGTAGCTCCAGAAGAAATCGTTGTGCTCCCTGATGACGAAGAAGAAGAAGCGCCTCTGCAGGAGAGGAGGAAGAAGAGTGGAAGCTCGAGCAGGAGGAGGCTTGAAATTCAAGTTCCTCAGTCGACGCCGGCGCTTGAGGCGGTGGTCGAACGTTTCGGAGGGCCGGTTCGGACCAATGCCACATTCGACAGCCCGCTGATGACTGATCGTCCGTTGGATTGACTGCACAGACTCCTGCCGCTCCGGTGCAACTCCACGCGTCTGACCCGGTAACTGCTTCGACTACCTTGGAGCCATCACTCTTTGCCGCGTATCAGGCCCCAGACGACTCACCGGGCGCTGCTAGGGAAGCTCTTTGTTAGGTGAACCTTGTCATGGAGCAGGTGAAGGTGATGCATGAAGCTAGTCAGGTGGCTTACAACGCCAGCACTGCCCTTCAGACCAATGTTCAGGTCAGCAAAACTCCGACTGAACTTTTGAGTGTTGTTTTATATCTGATCACCCACTGGGGTGTTCCTTTGTTTAAAGTTTAGGAAATCTTCCACTCCACTCGCCTCGAGTTGAGTCCCAGTAAACTGTTCAAATCAGTGGGGGCACGCCGAGTGCACCCACTAGGTGTAGTCCCCGAGACCACGGTCGACTGCTGGCAGTCGACTGAGGTCTAATGATGTATTCCCTTTCTTCTTCTTTTTTGAACTCACGCTGGGCAGACCTTGCTGAGTATTGATCTGAACCAGTGGGGGTACGCTAAGTGCTCCCACTAGGTGTAGTCCCCGAGACTACTGTTGAATATTTGATTCGACAGTAGTCTTAGAGTAACTTTTCCCTGTCACTGTCTCTTATTTCTGTTGACTAACATATCTCTCTTGCTGACTGCAGAGGTCTTGTGATCTTGGAGCTCAACTTTCCGAGTGAAAGAAGAAGCATATCAGCGTTGAACTTGACCTTGAACTCGCAAAGAAGAATCTCAAGACTACTCAACAAGAGACGGCCATCATGGGAGGTAATCATTCAACCGTCTTGTCTGCTTTGTAGCTCGCACTTCGCACTGCTTTTCCTTTCAGTCTCTTTGAACCGAGTGACTTCACACAAGCAGATGTGCGTAGTGAAAATCGCCAACTTCAGGCTCGTCTGAAGAGTGTTTTTTCTTTAGAGAGGGTGAAGGAGGCTTTGGAGAAGGACCTTTACCTTGTTGCTGCTTAGAAGGAAGCACGTGAAAAGACGAAGCTTGTGGACCAGAAGCTGGCTGTAGTCGGCAAATTGGAGGAGGAGAACGCGAAGTTGAAGACCGCCATCTCGGAAGCTAATCAAGAAGTCGAGCAGCTGAGGAAGGACAAGGAGAACCTGACCACTGAAGTCGACGACCTCAGAACCAAGACAGACAAGCTAGAGTCCTATCTGGAACAACTTGCCGTGAAACTTGTTCTGAAGCTTGAAGGTATGGTCATTCGATTGGTTAATTCGTTGTCGACTGAAGTTTGTTGTTATATTGTCAACTCATCATTTTTCTCGATGGGACGGAACTTTGTTAGGACTTTGAAGCTGAAACCGGGCGTGTCGAGACAGGTCTCGACCCCATCAATTGTCCCATGAAAGATGACGTTGCAATGAACCTGTTGTGATTGGAGTCACGCTTGGATGGTGCACTCGCTTATCTGGCTCGACTGCAGGCGGCGATGACCCGAGTTGACGCTGAACTCTGGCCTCGGGCGGAACTTTCTCAAGACCTCGAGTCGCTGATGACTCGACTTAATCAAATTCCTGGCCGAGTGCAAGAGTGGAAGAAGTCCTCTGCTCGCTGTGGTGCTAACGTCGCCTTGTCATTGGTTCGAGTGCACTACAAGGAGGCTAAGGAAGACAAGCTGGCTGCCCTCAAGGTAGCGTATACTAAGAAGCACTCCTTCCAGTCCTTCATGGGCACCTTCCTCGAGGCAGCCACTCGTATTGCCGACAGCATCGACCTCGATAGCTTCTGTGATCTGGCCAGTCCTTGTCCCGCCGAGTGACTGAAAAACATTATGCTTCACCTTTATTTGCCTCGGAATGCCGAGTGATTTTGTAATCGTTAAAACTCCTTCGGGCCTAACGCCCGAGTACTTTAATCCGCGGTTAGGAATCTTTGGATTTATCTTCGAATATGTTGCGCTTATCTTCGAGTGAAATTCGTTCTTCTCTCGGATTGGTTTCTGTTCGCTTGATGCGGCTTCTGAAGAAGAACCAGCAGTCGACCAGTTGGACGAACCTTGAGCAGCATTGATCAGCTCATCAGCAAGGCACTCAGCAATGATCTTGACGTTCGTGTCAGCCAACTGCCTTGGTGCCCACTGTTGGATGGGCCTTTGACAGTGTGCACAATCTCGTCCTTCTTCTTGATGGTGCAGCCCCCCCCCCCGGGGGGGGGGGGGTCATGGTCGACCCGCACCATTCGGCGGGGCCAGTCAGCTCATCAACGAGGTATTCATCAATGGTCTTGACGTTCCTGAAAGTGGCTCGCCTTGGCGACACACTCAATCTCATCCTTATTCTTGATGGTGCAACTCTGGAGTGGGGGTCATGGCCGGCCCGCACTTTGCTAAGTCCCTGAGCGAGAAGATCAATTTTCACTCGGGAGGGTTTTTTAAAACTTAGGCGAGTACTGGACTGTAGCTAAGCCCCCGAGTGGGAGGGCTGCTCGCCACTCGGTAGGATTTTTCAAACTTAGGCGAGTACTGGACTGCAGCTAAGGCCCCGAGTGGGAGGATTGCTCACCACTCAGTAGGATTTTTCAAACTTAGGCAAGTACTGGACTGCAGCTAAGCCCCCAAGTGGGAGGATTGCTCACCACTCGGTAGGATTTTTCAAACTTAGGCAAGTACTGGACTGCAGCTAAGCCCCCGAGTGGGAGATTTCTCACCACTCGGTAGGATTTTTCAAACTTAGGCATGTACTGGACTGCAGCTAAGCCCCTGAGTGGGAGGATTGCTCACCACTCGGTAGGATTTTTCAAACTTAGGCAAGTCTGGACTGCAGCTAAGCCCTCGAGCGAGAAGATTGCTCCCATAATCTCGTCCTTCTTCTTGACGGTGCAGCCCCGGGAGGGGGGGGGGGGTCATGGCCGACCCGTACCGTTTGGTAGGACTTTTAAACTTAGGCGAGTACTGGACTGCAGCTAAGCCTCCGAGTGAGAGGCAGACTCACCACTCAGTAGGATTTTTCAAACTTAGGCGAGTACTAGACTGCAGCTAAGCCCCCGAGTGAGAGGCAGACTCACAACTCAGTAGGATTTTTTATTACTTAGGCGAGTACTGGACTGCAGCTAAGCCCCCGAGTGAGAGGCAGACTCACCACTCGGTAGGATTTTTTATTACTTAGGCGAGTACTGGACCGCAGCTAAGCCCCCGAGTGAGAGGCGGACTCACCACTCGGTAGGATTTTCTCTTTGACTTAGGCGAAACGGATTCGCAGCTAAGGCACCCACTGGGGGATTTTAGAACATGTAAAAAATGAACAATAATCATTCGGAAGACTGTAAAATCATGTCTTTTGATAATCAAACTAAAAGGTACTTCTTATTACATCTCATCAGTCCAAATACTGAAGAGTAAAAAGGGTGGAGCATTTCCGCATTCCAAGCGCGTGGCTCATCTTTATTGTGCTCGACGTTGAAGAGACGATATGCTCCATTGTGGAGCACTTTGGTGACGACGAAAGGGCCTTCCCAAGCTAGAGCGAGCTTGTGTGGTTTCTGCTGGTCCACTCGAAGAACCAGGTCTCCTTCTTGAAATGCCCGACCCCTTACGTTTCTGGCATGGAATCGACGCAAGTCATGCTGATAAATGGTCGACCGGATCAAGGCCATCTCTCTTTCTTCTTCCAGGAGATCGACTGCATCTTGCCGATCCTGCTCCGCTTCCTCTTCTGAGAAGAGTTTGACTCGGGGCACGTTGTGGAGCAAATCACTCGGGAGTACGGCTTCGGCTCCGTAGACTAAGAAGAATGGAGTCCGTCCAGTCGACTGATTAGGAGTTGTCCTCAATCCCCAAAGTACTGATGGGAGCTCGTCGACCCAAGCCCCTGCTGCATGCTTGAGGTCACGCATCAACCGGGGTTTCAGTCCTTTGAGAATCAACCCATTTGCTCGCTCAGCCTGCCCATTCGATTGAGGATGGGCGACCGAAGCGTAGTTGACCCTCGTGCCTTGGGAGGCACAAAAGGCCCTGAATTCATCATAGTCGAAGTTTGAGCCGTTATCCATGATGATGTTGTGCGGAACACCATATCTGAATATCAATTCCCTGATGAAACTCACAGTTGTGCTTGCTTCGAGGTTTTTAATGGGATTGGCTTCGATCTATTTGGTGAACTTGTCGACTGCTACCAGCACATGAGTAAATCCACTCCTGCCAGTCCTCAGAGGTCCAACCATGTCCAATCCCCAAACAGCAAAAGGCCAGAAGAGTGGAATAGTTTTCAGAGCTGATGCAGGTTTATGGGACATGTTGGAGTAAAACTGACAACCTTCACACTTGTTCACTATTTCTTTTGCCATCTCATTGGCACATGGCCAATAAAATCCGGCTCGGTATGCTTTGGCCACGATGGTCCGAGAGGACGCATGATGACCACAGGTCCCCGAGTGAATATCGTTGAGGATCATTCGGCCTTCTTCTGGCGTGATGCATTTCTGGCAGACCCCAGTTACACTTTCTCTGAACAACTGACCTTTTATCATGGTAAAGGCTTTAGATCGTCGGACGATCTGTCGAGCCTCTTCTTCATCCTCTGGAAGTTCCTAAGAATGTATGCAATGTATGGCACTGTCCAGTCGGGAGTGATGACCAAAGCCTCCATGACTAAGTCGACCACGGCCGGGACTTTGACTTCAGTAGGATCTGTGGCGCTCTTGGGCTGTGGTGACTCTTCAGTGAAAGGATCTTCCTGAACTGAAGGTGAATGAATATGTTCCAAAAACACATTGCGAGGAATGGCCTCTCTCTTTGAACCTATCTTTGCTAACTCATCTGCAAATTGATTTTTCAGTCGGGGTATATGGTGAAGCTCCAATCCTTCAAACTTCTTTTCCAGCTTTCTTACTGCATTGCAATAACCAATCATGGCCGGGCTCCTGACATCCCATTCCTTCATCACTTGATTAACCACTAAATCCGAGTCACCGTAGACCATAAGGGGACGGACGCTGACTGAAATGGCCATATACAAATGTCAGATTTCGGGTTCCGGCAGACCCTTGAGGTTCGAACTCTGGGGCGCGCACGAAGATCTTTCCCCTACCAGCTCGTGTCCCGAGGCCTCGTAAGGAATCTAGGCTAGAAAGAAGAACACACAAGGGACACGAGGTTTATACTGGTTCAGGCCACCGTTGTGGTGTAATACCCTACTCCAGTGTGTGGTGTGGTGGATTGCCTCAGGGGCTGATGATGAACAATACAAAGGGAGAACAGCCTCGCGAGGGGCTGTTCTTGAGCTGGTGCGACGAACTGCTTGGGTGAGTTCAGTCGCCTCTCTCTAGTCTATGCACAATCTGGATCCCCGTCCCTCTCTACTGCGGTGGCTAGTCCTATTTATAGAGGGAGGCTGATGCGGAGCATCCTTCGACCATCACCATGGACATCACACCACCACCGCAAGCATGGAAAGGACGTACGATGAGAGCTCGCGCATGCGTTGTCGAAACCGAGGTGAACTCCTTCCTCTTCGAGTTTCATTCGGATTCACGCAAGAGTCGGATTCTACCTCAAATGGAAACTTTACGCACTCGTAGGTACTAAGGAGAAGATCGTGAAGAGGCAAGGACGGAGACACAAGCAACTATGGAGGAGAAGAACGAGGAGAACCGGAGTCCCCTAGACACACCGGGTGCCCGACCCCCACAGCCCCGGGTGCCCGGCCCCTCCACCTGGGCGCACCCCGGGTGCCCGGCCTCCCAGCCCCAGGTGCCCGGCCCTCCTCCTCCCAGGCGACGCCCCGGGTGCCCGGGCCCTCAAACCCCGGGTGCCCGGCCCCTGCCCCAGCCGCCAGCCACTGCACCCAGGGTGCCCGGCCCCTTGGCCCCGGGTGCCTGGGCCACCTCCCGCGCCGGCCCAGTACGCCCCCGGGTGCCCGGGCTCTGAGGCCCCGGGTGCCCGGCCGAAGCCGCCCAGCCCCCTGCACCAACCCTGGGTGCCCGGGCCTAAGTCCCCAGGGTGCCCGCACCACTCCGAGGCCTACGTGCCTTTTGGGCTTTTTGCCCTTGTATCCCTCCCCCCTCTAGCTCATTTGGGGGATAGCAAAGTATTTGATAGACAATTGTGAGCTTTGCTCCATGGATCCACTCCACTAGGAGATCAAGACCTCCTCTTGGAGTGACCAAACATCAAGACCTCCTCCTTGGGGAAGGATCCCCATCATAGGATCATCAAGCCCTCATCTCCTTCATAGGATTTGGGATGAAATCTACCATGTATCTTATTTCCCTTTGATTGTTCATGTACCTTGTGGATCTTGTGTGATTGTTAGTCTAGTGGATGTGTGATTTGGACTTGTTCTTGAGTGTTCCTCTTGTTTTCCCTCTTGTGTTCATCTTGTTCTTGGGGATTCCCCCTCCAATTCGTGAAAGATCTTCACCTAGGGTTCCACCCTACAACATCTTGGTGTCATGAGCCATGGTTTCTCACGAAATTGGAGCCCCCTTCTTGTTCTCTAGCTTAATTTTGTTGTGTTCTTCCCCAAATTCGAAAATTCCCCACCAAAAATAGCCCCAATTTTTTTTGTGATTTGTTGGTTTGTTGAGATTTTGTTGGATTTGATCCGTGGATTTGCTTGGTTTCAAGTGGATCTAGCATTCCCCCATCCATCTCCACCTTTCCCTCCACAAAATCCAGCAATTTCTTCCATTTTGCCACGAATTTCCGCCCAAACCCGACACCCTCGGGCACCCGGACCTCAAACCCCGGGCACCCGGACCCCCATGCACCCCCCGCTGACCACCCCGGGTGCCCGCACACCAAACCCAGGGTGCCCGCACCCCCGGGCTGTTTTCCCCTGCCCACCCCGGGCAACCGCACCCCCAAACCCCGGGCACCCGCACCCCCCGAATCAGCCCGCGTGCACTTTACGTTTTCGGCCATAACTTTTTCTCCTGGAGTCTGATTTTGACGTTCTTTAGCTCGTTGAGTAGCTATTGACATCCACCATCCATATAGATAGGTTACAACATCATTTGACTCCATAAAAAATTTGGCATTTTGGCATCTTTGCATAGGCCATCCACCATATCATCCGCAAAACCACCATAGCTTTCCACAACTTAACCCATTTTCGATCCATATAGCATTTGTGGTTGCTTTAGTGGTGACTTGAGTCTCCTAAGGTGTCTCGGCTACTTAGGGACGGTCGCTTCGTCATCAACCACCACCACCACTTCCGCCTTGCTAACTCCGGAACCACCTACGCATTCCGCTACCAACATTTGACATTTTCCTTGAGATTTTCAGTTCGCGGTTTTTTACCGTTTCCTAAGGTGTTTCGGCTACTTAGGGACGGCTCTACATCATCTTGGTATCTACATCAAGAACACCACCACTCATCATCGCCACGAGGTCGTCATCGACATCGACCACTTCACCATTTTGACAACCTAACCATAAGCAAGAACGGTAACCTCCATATCACTTTGGCATCGTGGTATCCCATCTTTGTACATTCTTGCCATTACATTGTTAACCCCTTAGCCCATTTTGCGCCACTTGCCTATCGAGACTAGCTATTTGAGTATTGCCGGCAACGTTACTTGTGCACATTAGTGATCCATACCTTCCATTGCATACATACCATATCATATTGGTATCATCGTGGTATTATCATATCATCCCTTGTGTCACAAGATCGTTCCCGCATATACACAATTGCTATCTTGGTTTGTGCATTTTGCATAAGTGACCATATCAAAAAAAGAATAAGCTTTTAAGCAAAAAGAAAAGAGAGCAAAGAGCTCGTGAGCAAGAGCCGTAGCATCATACCACATTGCACATAAGATTGTCATATTCGATCATCTTGGATCTTCTTGAGAAGAGCATCGGGAACATCATACACATAGCATACTTGGGATCGAAAGCTCATACATGTTGCATCTTATAGGTTGTGCACAAGTGTCGTATCCGCCTATTGAGAAATCGTGCTAGCGTCTCTCTTGAGTTGTGCAACACGAGCATTTTCCGTGGATTCCACATTTTGTGCTCATTCCTTGGTTGCGCGACCCCATTTATCTATCCGTGTGTGTGTTTCCGTGTGCCACATATTGCTATTGGTCTACTTGTTTCACTTGCGAATTTGTGAATCTTTTCCAACATTATTGACTCTTGCTAACATTTTGCATCAAATTTTTGTGCCACTATCCTCACCGAGCTCCACTATAAGCTTTACTTGATAGGTGTGAGTGAACAAGTCCGGTACCAATTCCACTATTCTTTCATCTCACATTGAGTGAAACGGGATACATCCTCAACTTTGGGAAAAGGTAACTTGGTATTGTTTATCTCATTTCCTACTCACCTCTACTCGAGTCTTGTGATGGATAGGCAAGGCATTTCATCTCCGGTCTTCCACAACAACGACATCGTGAACAACTACATCACCAAAACGTCCATCTTTGGACTACAAATGCAAGGCATTGAGCGAATCACCACCGGCATTCATCAACTTGAAGCACGGACAATGGACTACCTCGACACCAAGTTGGCCGAACAACGGGATCAAGTACGCGACATGTTGGCCAACTACAAGTATTCTTCCGCTTCGTCATCTTCAAGGAGGCGACGCTCAAGTGGCCAATCTTCGGAACGTCATCGAGCTCAAGCACTACAACACCATCAAGATGAAGATGCTCGCGATGCGTACACCTACAAGTCCCAAAAAGCTCTACATCAAGCTACGGCCAAACTTCATGAGCACAAGAGAAGACCGCGAGACAAGAACCACCAAGACGGAGCTACGACTACTACGACCACTTCGGCATCTTCACCAAATGTCATCAAGGCATCTTCGCCTTTGGATGTATGGCATCTTCGCCTACCTCCGACGAGTACGCCTACTTAGGCCTTCCTCCATGGTGACGGTGATGAGATGATCAAGCATGGGATTTTCCCTTCGGTCATGGAGGAGAGGGATGGTGTGCCATCTTCGGCCTTCATCCACGGCGACGAAGACGAGATGGTTGAGCATGGGATTTTCCCTTCGACCACGGCAACGTATGATGACTTGAGTGACTTGTGCCACCATATTAAGAGTGAGAGTGACTTCACCACTAGCCTATATATGATGAGTTGCCACAATTGCCATGTGAGGAGAGCCACCACCACCACCACTTGAGTGATTCGAGTGACTCCACCATATGTGACATTGAGTGCATCTACCTTGAGGGAGTGAGTGAGCCACCACCACATAGAGAGAGTGAGGTAGTTGATACGACATGTGAGGCCATTTCGATTTCTCACAACTTAACCTCTACCTCTATTGTGTGTTCTCATTTGGTGCTAGGTCCCATTTATGATGATGCGCCGATCCGCGACGACTTCGTCCTTCCTATGGACAAGACGATGGCCATGGTGGACTATGATGCACCCCCACATGGTTCCATCAAGATGAAGATGATGACCACCATTTGGTCTTTGCCACCTCACCTACACCGCTTGAGTGGAATGAACAAGGTAACATAGGTGAAGGTGATGCTCTAGTGCCACTAGTGGACATCTTTGGTATTGATTGCTTGCATGATGTTGATCCACCTATTACCATGCTTCATGCTAGTGTGACTTCCCCATGTGATGATTTACCCATTTATGATGAGTTTGATGATTGCGATGAGGAGTCTATTAGTTGTGATGCCATGTTACATAGGATTTCTTGTGATAATTCTCTTGGTCACAACATGTTTGACAATCTGCTTGACTTGTCATATGCTATGCATGAGATCAACCATATGTCATATTTGCGATCTCTTCATAGTGACTCTGCATATGCCATCAACATAAACCCAATTTGCACATATGGCATAGACGACAAGCCCATGGTTATTGGAATTTGTTTTTCTTGTGATGATATTGATATGCTTCCTTTGCATCATTTATCTCATATGCCATGCCATGACCACCTAGCTTCGGATATGCATTGTTTTGGATGTTCTCCATTTTCTCCATATGATGTTTCCGCTATTGCTCATGAGGAGACCCCCATAGTTTCCTCATCCATTTTAGGAGATTTTGATCAATCCTATCCTTTGCATGATCCCAATACTTGTGTGCACCATATGCTCCCCATGAATAAACATGCTAGTGATGTGCCATATACTTGCATTCTCAATTTGTGCCCCCATCGTGTCATACATAACAACTATTATTTCATGATGGATGACATGTTCTTATACCATGCATCCAATTTCTTTGAGCGATGCTATTCTTGTGCTAACTCACATGTGCACATACACATCATGATGGATGATGTGTACATTTACCATGCGCACAATTTCTTTGGTTTGTGTTTCTTTTGTGTAGGTACCCATGAATACTTGTCAACCTCACAATCCCATGAGTTGACAAAACGAGCTCTAGAGAGCAACGATGACTTGGGATCACATGGATTGTCTTTCCCACCGCTCTCTTCGCGCAAGGACTTCACGAATTTCTTCTACATGGCTCTCACTTGGTTATGGGTTATTCACCACCTCTCACTTTATGCCCATATTGCCATGTTCACTTTGCATGTTATGCTCATTCCTATGCCTTTGCCATGCATTCGTGACCCATGCTTTGCATTACACATGATGATTGATTCTACTACGTGCATAGGTATTTGCAAACATGGTGGAGATGTTGCTTGTTCTTGCCTTGTTTCCTATGTGCTCCATTCCTATGATGATACTATGATCTTGCTTTGTGCTCGTGCTCGCGATATGTCATGTGCATTGCCTATGCCTATTATTTGCTCACATGACGTGATTGACATGATTTCCTCTAGTGTGTTGCATCTTCGCTCCACTAGTTTGCACGACTTGATTTCTATGCTTCTTCATATTGCATCCAATTCTTGGATTACTTGCTCCTATCATATGTTTGGTTGCAACAATGTCATTACTTCACATATGCCATGTCCCACTGCTTGTCACTTGCTTCACTTGAGTGCCTCACACATGATGAACAATTGCTCTTTCTATCGTGTTGAGTGCCACTCGATTTTTACTACACCCTTTGCACATTATGCTTGGATTGTCTTACACTTGGCCCATGTGTTTAGACATTGCCTTTCATTTGGTGTTGTGAATGATTATTATGCATACCATAGACCATTTATCGAGCACTTTATGCATGTTTGCTATGATCTTGAGGTTGATGCTTGCTATCTTGTCAAACATATTTGCATCGCTACCTCACATTTCCATGCTTGTTTCCATGATGTCCTTGATTGTGCTAAATTTATGTGCTTACATGCCATGCCACACTCCCTTGTCACACCATATGCTATGCTTGATGACAACACTTGTTGGGTGAATCACCTCTTGAATGCTTGGTTTTGCTTTAATGCCAATCACATTTGTTTTTCCAAGTGCTTGTTATCTTTGCTCCTTTTGAAGTAACTACAAGACGGTGAGACATTGGAGAGTGCCCATTTCGAGCTTCCACATGACAAGTGCTTGGTGGTTGTCCACTTCTACACGGCGACGCCATCTCCTTACCATGGTAATGAAGATCACGATCCGTGGACGGATCTCTCCCAAGGGGGAGGAGATGATGCGGAGCATCCTTCGACCATCACCATGGACATCACACCACCACCGCAAGCATGGAAAGGACCTACGATGAGAGCTCGCGCACGCGTTGTCGAAACCGAGGTGAACTCCTTCCTCTTCGAGTTTCATTCGGATTCACGCAAGAGTCGGATTCTACCTCAAATGAAAACTCTATGCACTCGTAGGTACCAAGGAGAAGATCGTGAAGAGGCAAGGACGGAGAGATAAGCAACTATGGAGGAGAAGAACGAGGAGAACCGGAGTCCCCAGGACACACCTGGTGCCCGGCCCCCACAGCCCCGGGTGCCCGGCCCCTCCACCTGGGCGCACCCCGGGTGCCCGGCCCTCCTCCCAGGCGACGCCCCGGGTGCCCGGGCCCTCAAACCCCGGGTGCCCGGCCCCTGCCCCAGCCGCCAGCCACCGCACCCCGGGTGCCCGGGCCACCTCCCGCGCCGGCCCAGTACGCCCCCGGGTGCCCGGGCTCTGAGGCCCCGGGTGCCCGGCCGAAGCCGCCCAGCCCCCTGCACCGACCCCTGGTGCCCGGGCCTAAGTCCCCCGGGTGCCCGCACCACTCCGAGGCCTGCGTGCCTTTTGGGCTTTTTGCCCTTGTATCCCTCTCCCCTCTCCCAACTCGTCCCTAGGCTATATAAGGACATCCCCTAGCTCATTTGGGGGATAGCAAAGTATTTGATAGACATTTGTGAGCTTTGCTCCATGGATCCACTCCACTAGGAGATCAAGACCTCCTCTTGGAGTGACCAAACATCAAGACCTCCTCCTTGGGGAAGGATCCCCATCATAGGATCATCAAGCCCTCATCTCCTTCATAGGATTTGGGATGAACTCTACCATGTATCTTATTTCCCTTTGATTGTTCATGTACCTTGTGGATCTTGTGTGATTGTTAGTCTAGTGTATGTGTGATTTGGACTTGTTCTTGAGTGTTCCTCTTGTTTTCCCTCTTGTGTTCATCTGTTCTTGGGGATACCCCTCCAATTCATGAAAGATCTTCACCTAGGGTTCCACCCTACAACAGAGGCCCTGGGCCTCTTCCCAAATAATGAGCGGGAAGGGCGCCAACAATTGGCCATTTTGAAGGGGAACATCTAGTACACTTATCCTGACTAAAGTTGGTCTTCGACTGCCAAAGACTCTGGCGGTGATGCCGTCCTGGGCTCCATGATGACTTCCATCCTGCCGCTCTGCTTTGGTCTTGTGGCACCGAAATGGTAACCTTTGCCTGATGCCTTGGCCTGTGCTTGCCCCCTTTGCACCGAAGGGGAAACAAGGACACTGCGCAGGCCGGTGCCCGCCTGGCGCCCGCCTGGTCTCGATCGTCATGGCTTGCGTCACGGGCTCCTCGCGAGGTGCCCTGCCTTGATCTCTCTGCCTCCTCGCGATCCTGCCTGATGAGGTTGCTCCTGAGGAACCTTCCTGTCATCCGCCCCGTGAGGCTTGGCCCCTCGTGGGTCTTGAGCTTGAGCTGATGAAGTTGGGCTGCACTGGGCCCCCACTTGAGCCACGCCGCAGGCCGCAAGCAGGTAAGTCTGGGGACCCCCATTCCCAAAATGCCGACAGTAGCCCCCGGGCCCAAGGCGTGCCCGGACTTGGCTTAGCAGAGAAGCGAAGGGGCAAGTGTGAAGCGCCGCGGGCCCCATGAGCCTGTGGCCTCGGGTGTGCCGCATGGTGATTGATTGGACGTGGGCGTCTCCGCTTCCCCATGATGCCTCGGAAACCGCATGACTTGACAAGTCCCTGCATGCAAAAATGGGTCATGATTACCTGCGATCGTGGTGGCCGACGGTTGGCCTTCTCCGGCTATAAGTACAGAAGGGCGTGAGCCCTTTCAGTCCATTCCTTCCTGTCACTCCTTTCTCTCCATCCTGGCCACTCACCATCCCCATGGCGCCACCGAAGAGGTTCTCGGCCGTGGAGAAGGGAAAGGCTCGTCGGGAAGGGCCTGACTCTCCTCCGACCAAGCGCGGTCGGGGCCGCCCTCGCAAGCATCCTGCGCCCCCCGTAGTGGCTTCCCGCGATCGTGGAGGCAGTCCCCTGCGCGGCGATGAGTGCCTGGTTGCCGATGGTGGGCACACCATGGCTGCGCGACCCCCTAGGTCGCTCTTCCGCTCGATGGAGGTGCTGCCGGAGTTCGTCGTGTGGTCGGCGGACCCGACCGGCACCTGGCTCCCGCTCCCCCGCTTCTTTATAGGTGAACTTCCGGCCGGCGCCCCCGGGCGGCCTCTGGCTTCAGGCAGACGGTTGCTGCAGCAGGGCCTCCTGGGCTTCGCTAGAGGTCTCTGTCTCTGGGAATGCGGCCCTGACCCGCGGCTGGCAAACGTTTGCCCACGCGCGTGGCCTGAGCCAGCGGTGCACCCTGCACTTCAAGTTCGACGGCGATGCCACCCTCTACGTGAGGGTGTTCGGGGAAGACGGCCGTGCTGGGTGCTGCCTCGAAGGTGATGACCGCGGCCGTGTGCCCAGCCCCGGTGTCGATCAGAATGAAGATGGCGGCAGGCGCGTGGTCGACGCCGCTCAGGGCTCACCAAGCTTCGGCGACTCTCCTTCAGGCAGGAGCTCCTCCAGCGGTGGCCGCGACCAGCCCCCGCGCCATCGCGCCTGCCTGGGGGAAGTTAGCGAGTTAGTCCGCCGTCGCGCCTCGGTGAAGCGCGAGGGGGAATCTGACTGAGCTCCGGAGGAAGTACGAGCCCTTTCCATGAGTTGGTGTCGCGCAAGTCGTGCCTATTTTGTTTTTCTTCCTTCCCTGCGCAAAAGAACGTAGCATAGCGCCCCGCGGGGGCATGTTGAACTGTTGCTGTTAATTATCATGTTGTTCTGTTGTTTCTGTGCTGTGTTCCCGTGCTGCATGCCCATGTGCGTGAATTACTTAGCTCGGGGAGGCTTGTCGCGGTCCTCGCCTCCCGAGGCCGAGGCCTCGCCGTGCACTTTTTGTCCTGCAAGGATCAGTCAGGAGGGGTAGCTTCCGGCCTCGGTCGTGGGGGTGACCGACCCAGGCCCTGTGCTTGCGTCGGGACGCCCATGGGGCACGGACTGGGAGGAGTGCTCCCATAGCGGACTCAGATAGGAAAGCTTCAGACGACCGGGGCAGAAAACACTCGCGAGAGTGCCCGCGTGACTCCCTTGCGAGCCTTGCACGAGAGAAAACGAGGCAAGTGAGTGAAAAAGACAAAGAGTCACAAGCTAGGGACGGCAACAGCTCCAATAAAACTTCAAATAGGAACGAACAAGCAAACTGCAGAAAGCAAATGAAAAAGCCGCGTCCGGCACCTAATCTAGTCTTCGACGTCTTCTCACCAGCGCGGAGCTAAGTGCTGCCACTAGGCATGGGCGGGAGCCCCCGAGACCCGAGGGCGGCACTCCGGAGACTCCGGGGCGTGTACAACCCCACTCATTATTACATGAGAGTGTCACGGGCGGTGAGCTTCACAGGCATTGGCCTTCTTCATAGGCACCGGGCCTTTTCCAAAAGGCGGCAGCTTCACAGGCATTGGCCTTCTTCACAGGCACCGGGCCTTTTCCAAAATGCAGCAGCTTCACAGGCATTGGCCTTCTTCACAGGCACCGGGCCTTTTCCAAAATGCGGCAGCTTCATAGGCATTCGCCTTCTTCACAGGCACCGGGCCTTTTCCATAGGCACCGAGCCTCGCTCAGGGGTAGAACCTTCGGAGATGTTGAAAGTTCCACGCATTCTGGATGGGTACCCCCTCCTGGGTCTCCAAGCGTGCGGAGCCAGGCCTGGAAACATGAACAACCTTGAATGGGCCCTCCCACATGGGAGAGAGCTTGTGCAACCCTCCCTGGAGAGGACCCGCCTGAGCACGAGGTCCCCTACCTCAAGAGTTCTGGGGCGGATGTTGCAGCAGTGGTATCATCGCAACGCCTGTTGATACCTTGCTGCCCGTAGCGCGGCCTCTCGACGGCGTTCCTTCCCCAGCACGAGATTCGTCCCCCGCATGGCGTCCTGCTACGTCTCGTCGAACGCCAGGACCTGTGCGGAACGATGCCTAACCTCGTGAGGGAGGACAGCCTCAGCTCCGTAGATGAGGAAGAACAGGGTTTCGCCAGTCGACTTGGTCATAGTCGTGCGGATAGACCACAGCATAGACTGGAGCTCGTCGTACCAGCCCCTGCCGCAGGCCTCCAGCTTCTTCTTGAAGGTCCGGGTTTTGAGGCCCCTCAGGACTTCTGCGTTGGCTCGCTCAGCCTGGCCGTTGCTCCGGGGGTGTGCTACCGAAGCATAGCATATCTGCGTTCCAAGGTTAGCACAATACGTTTTGAAGAGATTGCTGGTGAATTGCAAACTGTTGTCGGTGATGATGCGGTTAGGCACCCCGAATCGGCTTACGAGGCCACTGATGAACTTGACTGCGGAGCCTGCCGGTATGGTGTGGACAGCTTCCACCTCAGCCCACTTGGTGAACTTGTCCACGGCAACATAGAGGTAATGATAGCCCCCTGGCGCCCGAGGGAACGGGCCCAGGATGTCCAGCCCCCAAACCACGAATGGCCATGAGAGGGGTATGGTCTGCAGGCCCTGAGCTGGCTGATGGATCTGCTTGGCGTGGAATTGGCAGGCTTCACAAGCCTTCACCAGCTCGACGGCATCGTTGAGTGCTGTGGGCCAATAGAACCCGCTGCGGAACGCCTTCCCAACGAGGGTTTGTGATGATGAGTGGTGCCCACAGTCTCCATCGTGTATGTCTGCCAACAACTCCCTTCCTTGCTCCCTGGAAATGCAACGTAAGAACACGTCATTTGGTCACTTCCGGTAGAGCTCTCCGTCCCTGATGCAGTAGGTCGTGGCCTACCGCGCCACATGCTCCGCGTCCTCCTCCTTCTCCGGCAGGGTCCCTTGCATCAAGTAGCCCTTGAGCTCTGCGGTCCAGCATCCTTCCTGAGGTTCCAGCACCAGGAGCAAGTGTGCCCCTGAGGCCGGGCCACAGGCCGGGGCTCCCAAGGCGGGTGGCTGAGGGAGCTCCTCCCTAGGTTGTGCCGTGCTTGATAGCGATGGTGCCGCTGAAGGTTTGAAGAGTCGCTCCTCGAAGACGCCAGGCTCCTGAGGCAGCCGCCTGGATGCCCTCTTGCCGATGTCATCAGCCTCTTGGTTGGTGCCGCGGGGCACGTGCTGTATCTCCAACCCCCAAAACTGTTTCTCCATCCCGCGGACCTCCGCGAGATACGCTTCCATGTGCTCATCCTTCGGCTCGTATACTTAGTTGGAGAAGTTGACGAGGAGTTGCGAATCGCCCTTGATGGTGATTCGCTTTACCCCCAAGGCGACGGCAGCCTTCAAGCCCGCTATCAGGCCCTCGTATTCTGCTATGTTGTTGGAGACCTTCTCCCCATGCTGGAAGCAGAGCTGCACGGCATAGTAAAGCTTGTCCTGAGTGGGGGATATGAGCACTGCGCCAGCCCCCGCGCCCTGCCGTGAGAATGCTCCATCGAAGTACATCACCCAGCCGTCCGGTGCTTCACTTCCCGGGGAAAGCGACTGGTCCTCGCCCGTTTTGAGCCCCGGTGCCTCTGTCCATTCCACCACAAAATCTGCAAGAGCAGCTCCCTTAATGACCCTGGTCGTGCTGAATTCTAGTTGGAACGCTTGCAGTTCGATGTTCCATTCGGTGACCCTCCTAGCTGAGTTGGGGCTCCTGAGTACCCTTTCCAGGGGGTAGGCTGAGACGACCTTGATGGGGTGGCCTTGAAAGTAGTGCCGCAGCTTGCGTGAGGCCACTAATAGTGCGAGGAGGGGCTTTTGAGGCATGGGGTACCGCGCCCTCATGTCCCGCAGCAGCGTGCTGACGAAGTATACCGGGTGCTCGACGAGGTTGGGGGTGCTGGCGCGGCCCGCGTCCTCTGGAGGTTGTGGTACCTCCTGAGACGACGTAGCCCCCAACGCTTGGTCGCCTGAGGGGGCCTCCTCCGCTTCGGGTGCGTTCCTCTGATGAGGCTGATCCTTTTCTGTCGTGGTCGCAGTCTTCGCGAGGCCTTCTTGGCCTTGCTCTGCTTCGGCCGAGACTGTGGCTGCAGCCGTGGTCTGGCGCTTCTCTCTAACTGCCACCAGGGCTGCGCTGGCGGAATAGGGGGTGGCTGCAAGGTAGAGCACCAAGGGCTCCCGAGGGCGCGGAGCTACCATCACCGGAGGGCTGGTAAGGTACCTCTTGAGATCTTGGAATGCCTTGTCGGCCTCTTCAGTCCATTTGAAGGGGCCTTTCTTCTTCATCAGCTTGAAGAATGGCAGTGCTCGCTCCCCCAGCTTGGAGATGAAACGTCCTAGTGCAGTTACACGCCCGTTGAGCTTCTGCATTTCTCTGAGGGTCTTCGGCGGGCTCATGTCTTCGACTGCCTTGACCTTCTCTGGGTTGGCCTCGATGCCCCTGTGGGACACGAGGAAGCCCAGGAGCTTGCCTGAGGGGACTCCAAACACGCACTTCTCCGGGTTGAGCCGCAGATCCACTTTACTGAGGCTCGCGGAGGTTTCTTCCAAGTCCTGTATCAGGGTTTTCGCCTCCCGAGACTTCACCACAATGTCGTCGACGTAAGTTTCAGCGTTCCTCCCAAGCTGTTGGCCTAGGGCGATGTGCATCAGCTGCTGAAAGGTCGTGCCTGCATTGCGCAACCCAAATGGCATGCAAGTATAGTAGTACACTCCACACGGGGTCAGGAAGGCCGTTTTCTCCACGTCCCCTACCACCATCTTGATCTGATGATAGCCCGAGGCATCCAGGAAGCACAATAGGTCATATTCAGCGGTAGAGTCAACGATCTGGTCGATGCGAGGATGTGGGAATGGATCCTGCGGGCAGGCCTTGTTGAGGTTGGTGAAGTCGACACACATGCGTTCCTTTCCTCCCTTTTTTGGCACGACAACAGGGTTGGCCAGCCAATCAGGGTAGCGGACCTCACGAATGATTCCTGCTGCTTCTAACTTGCGGGTCTCTTGGACGATGAAGGCTTGCTTTTCAGTGGACTGCCGCCTTGCCTTCTGCTTCACGGGGCGCACATTGGGGCACATGTTGAGATGATGTTGAATTACATCCCTTAGGACCCCTGCCAGCTGATTAGGCTCCCATGCAAACACCTTCTTGTTCGCACGCAGGAACCTGACCAGGGCCTCCTCCTGCTCAGGCTCAAGGTTGGCGCCTATGGTGAAGGTAGCGCCGGTGGGTCCATCCTCGCCGACCGGTACCTGTTTGGTCTCCGCCTTGTCTTGGCTGAATAACTGCTTCTTTTTAGCTAGCGTAGCCCCCTTGGGCTCGAGGACATTAGTGCTGGCGGGTTGCGCCACCGCGGCCGTCTTGAAAGCAAGCTTGAGCACCTGCAACGCATCTCCGGTGTCCCCGGACACAGTAAGGACGTCATTGCTCCCGGGCATCTTCATGAGGTTGTATGCCGGGTGAGTCGCAGCCATGAACTGGGCCAAGGCTGGGTAGCCGAGGATGGCGTTGTACGGGAGACCGATGGGGGCGATGTCAAAGTCGATCAGCTCCGTGCGGAAGTTGTCGTAGGTGCCGAAGGTCACCAGGAGGCGGATCTGTCCCTAGGAGCCGGTGGAACCGCCCCCGACGCCCCAGAAGGGCCTGCTGGGCTGAAGCCGCTCTGGCGCTACATGGAGGAGGCTGAAGGCTTCCACCGAGAGCACACCAAGGCCAGCACCACCGTCGATGAGGGTCCTGGTGATGGCCACTTGGCAGATGGTGGGGGTGCATAGCATCGGGAGCGCGCCCGAACAGGTTGGGTTGGAGGGGTGATCATCCGAGCTGAAGGTCAGATCGGCCTTCGGCGCCACCCAGCCCGGGGGGGTTTCTTGGCGCCTGGAGGCGGTGCCGATCTGGCGGGTGAACGGCTTGACGTGGCGGCTCGAAGGTGGTGCCTGTGAGCCGCCCAGGAGAGCTGCGACGACTGGGGGCACTGACGCAGCGCTGGCGGCAGGCGATGGGTAACGAAGGGGGCATCCGCCGACGGGCGCCGTCTGGGCGACGCGGGTGGCGAGAGCAGCCCGACGCTCGGCGCGAGCCCGACGAGCATCAGCCATGGATACAACGAAAGATCACACGTGACTAGCGGAAGAAAGATTCCGGCGCACCCCTACCTGGCGCGCCAAATGTCGGATTGCGGGTTCCGGCAGACCCTTGAGGTTCGAACTCTAGGCGCGGACGAAGATCTTTCCCCTACCAGCTCGCGTCTGGAGGCCTCGTAAGGAATCTAGGCTAGAAATAAGAACACACAAGTGACACGAGGTTTATACTGGTTCAGGCCACCGTTGTGGTGTAATACCCTACTCCAGTGTGTGGTGTGGTGCATTGCCTCAGGGGCTGATGATGAACAATACAAAGGGAGAACAACCTCACGAGGGGCTGTTCTTGAGCTGGTGCAATGAACTACTTGGGTGAGTTCAGTCGCCTCTCTCTAGTCTATGCGCAATCTGGATCCCCGTTCCTCTCTACTGCAGTGGCTAGTCCTATATATAGAGGGAGGCCCTGGGCCTCTTCCCAAATAATGAGCGGGAAGGGCGCCAACAATTGGCCATTTTGAAGGGGAACATCTAGTACACTTATCCTGACTAAAGTTGGTCTTCGACTGCCAAAGACTCTGGCGGTGACGCCGTCCTGGGCTCCACGATGACTTCCATCCTGCCGCTCTGCTGGTCTTGGTCTTGTTGCACCGAAACGGTAACCTTTGCCTAATGCCTTGGCCTATGCTTGCCCCCTTTGCACCGAAGAGGAAACAAGGACACTGCGCAGGCCGGTGCCCGCCTGGTCTCGATCGTCATGGCTTGCGTCACGGGCTCCTTGCGAGGTGCCCTGCCTTGATCTCTTCGCCTCCTCCCGAGCTTGCCTGATGAGGTTGCTCCTGAGGAAGTTTCCTGTCATCTTCCCCGCGAGGCTTGGCCCCTCACGAGGGTCTTGAGCTTGAGCTGATGAAGCTGGGCTGCACTGGGCCCCCACTTGAGCCACGCTGCAGGCCGCAGGCAGGCAAGTCTGGGGACCCCCGTTCCCAGAACGCTGACAGCAACCCGTATAAAAGTGCTTCATATTCGGCTTCATTATTGGAGGAATCGAAATGGATCTGGAGAACATAGCTAACTTTGTATCCATGGGGGGATACCAATACTATCCAGCACCTGAACCATTCAACATCTTGGAGCCATCAAAGAACATAGTCCAATGCTCCGAGTGAACTTGAGTCAGTACTTGCTGCTCAATCCACTCGGCAAGGAAATCTGCGATTGCTTGGGACTTGATAGCTTTCTTCGCTTCAAACTTGATATCCAATGGAAGGAGTTCAATCTCCCATTTTGCCACTCGACCAGTTGCATATCTGTTATTCAGAATTTCAGATAGTGGTGCATCTCTAACGACTGTAATGGAGTGATTAGAAAAATAATGTGCAACCTTCTTCATGGTCATGTATATTCCATAGACAAGCTTCTGATAATGTGGATATCGTTGCTTGGATGGAGTCAAAACTTCAGAGAGAAAATAAACTGGGCGCTGAACCTTGTAAGCTTTTCCTTGCTCTACTCGCTCGGCCATGAGTACTATACTGACAACTTGTCCAGTGGCTAATATATAAAGAAGTAAAGGCTCTTTGCTGATTGGCGCAGCGAGCACCGGCTGGGTGGAAAGCAGGGTTTTGAGTTCTGCAAATGCTGCATCAGCTTCCTCAGTCCACTCGAACTTGTCAGATTTCTTCATCAGTCGGTAAAGAGGCAAGGCCTTTTCACCGAGACGAGAAATGAATCGACTCAAGGCGGCCAAACAACCAGTCAACTTCTGAACGTCATGCACTCGCACAGGGCATTTCATTTGGAGGATCGTATCAAATTTTTCTGGATTGGCGTCGATCCCTTGTTCAGAAACGAGAAAACCGAGTAACTTTCCTCCTGGAACTCCGAACGTGCACTTTGACGGATTAAGCTTGATATCGTACCTTCTTAGGTTGGCAAAGGTTTCTGCGAGGTCAGTCAATAGGTCTGAACCTTTGCAAGACTTGACCACAATGTCATCCATGTATGCTACCACATTCCGACTGATTTGAGTGAGTAGGCACTTCTGAATCATTCTCATGAATGTGGCTCCGGCATTTTTAAGACCAAATGGCATGGTGACATAGCAAAAGCACCCGAATGGGGTGATGAAGGCTGTTTTTATTTCATCGGGACCATACAATCGGATCTGATGATACCCAGAATATGCATCTAAAAAAGACAAGCGCTCACACCCCGCAGTCGAGTCAACAATCTGATCGATGTGGGGGAGAGGGAAGTGATCTTTCGGGCAGGCCAGATTGGTATGCTTGAAATCAATGCACATACGAAGTGAATCATCCTTCTTAGGGACCATGACTACATTGGCAAGCCACTCAGAGTGGTAGATCTCTCGGATGAACTCTGCTGCTAGCAGCCGAGCCACTTCTTCGCCAATCGCTTTTCTCTTGTGCACAACGGACTGCCGAAGGTGCTCTTTGATGGGTTTTGCCTTGGGGTCGACACGCAAATGGTGCTCAACCAGTCCTCTGGGTACACCCGGCATGTCAGAGGGTTTCCATGCAAAGATGTCCCAGTTCTCACAGAGGAACTCAATGAGCGCTTCTTCCTATTTGCTGTTGAGTGTCGTTGATATATGAGTCGGCGCGGCATTGGGATCGGTCGGGTGAATATGAATCGGCTTCATTTCACCAGACGACTGAAATGCAGAATCCGTGGCAGGCTTCTTGGCTCGGTGCAAATCACTCGGGTCTGCATTCTTCTGATACTCTTGAAGTTTAACTGCTTTCATCTGCGCATTGGCAATTTTGGAACCTTTCTAGAAGCATTCCTCTGCCTTCTGCCGATTGCCAGTAACTGTGATCACACCTTTGGGGCCAGGCATCTTCAACTTGAGGTACACGTAACATGGTCGAGCCATAAAATGTGCATAGGCAGGCCTACCCAAAATGGCATGATAAGCACTCTGGAAATCCACTACTTCAAATGTCAACTTTACCTTACGGTAATGCTTGGAATCATCGAAAACCACGTCGAGGGCGATCTGGCCGAATTCGGCTTTCTTTCCGGGGATAATGCCCTGGAAACTCATATTGCTCTCGCTAAGTTTGGACATTGGAATGCCCATCCCCTTCAAGGTTTCAGCATAAAGGATATTCAGACCGCTACCACCGTCCATCAGCACTTTAGTCAGTCGAGTGCCTCTGACCACGGGGTCGACCACCAGTGCTTGCCTCCCGGGGGTGGCTACACAAGCAGGATGGTCAGACTGGTCGAATGTGATGGCTGTCTGAGACCATTTCAGGAATGTGGTCGTCGTCGCTGGAGCGACCATATTCACTTCTCTGTTGATAACTTTCAACCGACTCTTGCTCTCAACATCAGCAAAAATCATGAGGGTGGAATTGACTTTGGGATAACCGTCGTCTTCCTCTTCATCCTCGTCTTTGTCTAACTCTTTCTCCTTCTCACTGGGTTGTTTTTCTCGGAACTGCTGGATCAGGAGTCGACATTGTCGAGTGGTATGCTTAGGGTAGATTAGATTACCTTCTTCATCCTTCTTCGTGTGGATGTGACATGGCAAATCCAACACATCATTCCCTGCTTGATCCTTTACCTTCTTAGGGGGCCAGGGCTCTTTAGGTTTTCCCTTAAACTTTCCTTGAGCCACTGCTGTAATCTCACCAGGTGCCGCCGGCTCGGCCTTACGGTTCTGTTTCCGATTGGAATTACCTCCACTGGTCTCTTGGCCGACTGGCTTAGTCTTCCCGCTACGGAGTCGATCCTCTTCTTCTCTGTTAGCGTACCGGGTGGCTATCTCCATCATCCGAGTCAGAGTCATATCTCCAGTCCGACCGAACTTCAGGACCAACTCTCGGTATTTGACGCCTTCCTTGAAGGCGCACACTGCTTGATGCTCTGATACATTTTCAACGGTGTGATGCAAAGTGGTCCATCTCTAAATGAAGTCCCTCAAAGTCTCACTCGGCTTCTGCACACAATGCTGCAACTCGGTCAATCCTGCTGGTCGCTTGCAAGTGCCCTCAAAAGTTCTGACAAACACTCAAGCTAGCTCTTCCCAACTGTATATACTGCCTGGAGCCAACCGAGTCAACCACGCTCGGGCCGACCCTTCCAACATCAGAGGAAGATGTTTCATCGGTACTTCATCGTTTCCGCCTCCAATCCGTACAGCCACTCGGTAATCCTCAAGCCAAGTTTCAGGCTTGGATTCTCCAGTGAACTTACTGACTCCGGTTGCCAACCTGAAGTTGGGAGGAATCACTGCCGCCCTGATGGCTCTGCTGAAACACATTGGACCTGAAACATGCACTCTGCTGCCACTTGGGCGATCTCTGCCAGGGTCTTCTCTATGCGCTCTGTTCCGATCGACTAGGCCTTGAACGAGAATGGATCTTGCATCGAAGCCTGGCCCCCTTGGGTCGACTGGTGCTCTGCGCTCGCCACTGTGACGATGTCTATCATCGTTCTGCCAAGGCACATATGATGCACTCCTTGGAGGAGGCGTGGGCACTCGACGATGATTGTCGGGGTCGAGTTGACGATCATACTGTCCACGGCCTTCATGCCGCAGGGGCGATCTCGGGCTGTGGGCCGACTGAACTGTATCCGCTACTATGGATCTGCTGTGAATCCTATTCTGCGACTGAGACACTGCTGTGTTCTGCTCTCCTGTTGCTCGGAGTAAGGCCCGGATCTGTATCAACCCTCTGCCAGCCTCCGACTGGGAAGGTTGGATCGACTCTGCTATTCGGGCCGCAGCTGTGAGGTTCTGAATCGGAGTATGGTATACCTTAGGCGGTGGCGGGAAAAGCTGCCGTCGACTGGACTCAGGGACCGGCTCTCGAGCCTGCTCGTCGAGAGAGCGCTGCAGGTTCTCCAGTCAAGTGCGCTCGGCCAAATTAGCCAGGCGCGCCTCTTCCAAGGCCCGAGCCTCGAGGGTTTCTCCAATGATGGGCGTGTGGAGTGCATCCATGTTGCGGCGACGAAGTTCTTCCCTCTGCTGTGAAGAAAGGGGTTCAGGATGGTTTTCCTCATGGACGCGTGACGGATCGCCGCCACCATCTTCGCCGTCTTCGCGACGGAAGCCAGGTGGACCACGCGGTCCATAGACCATCAAGACTTCAGCCGCAGGGTCGATGCTATCGCACTCGGATGTGGTCTCCGCGGAGCCAGTCGACAGATCGAACAGGCCGTGGAGAGTTTCGTCAGGCTCAATTGCCGCAACTTGATGGGTAGCCGAACGCCGAGCCACCATGTGTTTCACCCACCGCTGAAGCCGTGATCGACCGGATCGCTTGCGGAGGCGAACACCGGGGAGGGAAGACACCATCGGAGCCGAGTGATACTGGGTTGACGGCTGCCGGAGAAGGACGCTGCGAATGCACGCGCAAAAGTGCGTCGCCCTTCGGACGGGGAGCGTCTCAATGTCAATGGGAGCTTCTTGAAGCCACGCGGAGTCGTCGGCGACGAAAACGAGCGCGCCGAGACGGATCTCGCGGCCCTCAGCCAATCGGCCGCCAGAAACCATGATGATGATGATCGAAAAAATGTGCAACTTCACCAACAAGTCGCTAAGACACCTGTCCCACGGTGGGTGCGAACTATCGTGATTCTAAGACTGGTAGTAGAAAGGGGGTAGCTATGGAGAGGCAAGATCTCAGCTATGGTGAATGTGTACACACGAGTTTTACGAGTTTAGGCCCTTCTCGGTGGAAGTAACAGCCTTACGTCTCGGTGCCCGGAGGCGGTCGATTGGATTATATGTCTGATGTTACAGGGGGTGCCAACCCTTGTGCCAGAGGAGGGGAGTGGCTTATATAGAGTACGCCAGGACCCCCATCGCCCTCCATTACAAGGGACTTAATGTACATAAAGTGGGGGTGTTACTGGTAACGCCAGCCTTAAGTGCTGTTAATGACCTTAAAGACTACAGAGTGAACGCCTGTCCGTTGTAATGCTGAGTGACTCCTAGTCTTCGGTAGGTCAAGTGATTCTCTGCATGGTCGGATGACAGTAGGTAGGAGGACTCCCGAGTGACATGAGTGTCGAGTGGATTGCACTCGACATCTTTGACTGGGGGTGTCTTGCTGCCTCTTGGACTTCTCATCTTCTAGGGTAGTGACCTTGGGTAGGACGTATAGGTCAGGCCTATGACCCTACCCCAGGTATGTATCCTCATTAGGGGGCGCGGCCCCTCTTTCCCTCTCCCTCTCCCTCTCCTTCCTTCTTCTCCTAGTTGGACTAGGAAAGGGGGGAATCTATTCCTACTTGGAGTAGGATTCCCCCCCTTTGGTGCGCCCCTTGTGGCCGGCGGGCCTCCTCCTCCCCTCCTTTATATACGGGGGAGGGGGCACCCCATAGATACACAAGTTGATCTTTATCCGTATGCGGTGCCCCCTCCATAGTTTTACACCTCAGTCATATCGTCGTAGTGCTTACGCGAAGCCTTGCACTGGTAACTTCATCATCACCGTCGCCACACCATCGTGCTTATGGAACTCTCCCTCGACTTCAGCTGGATCAAGAGTTGGAGGGACGTCACCGAGCTGAACATGTGCATATCGCGGAGGTGTCGTGCGTTCGGTACTTGATCGGTTGGATCGCAAAGACATTCGACTACATCAACCGCGTTACTAAACGCTTCCGCTTTCTGTCTACGAGGGTACGTGGACACACTCTCCCCGCTTGTTGCTATGCTTCTCCTAGATAGATCTTGCGTGACTGTAGGCATTTTTTTTGAAATACTTCATAACCCAAAAGTGGCATCCGAGCTAGGTCTATGCGTAGATGTTATATGCACGAGTAGAACACAAAGAGTTGTGGGCGATAATAGCCATACTGCTTACCAGCATGTCATACTTTGGTCCGGCGGTAGTGTTGGATGAAGAGGCCCAGACCGACATTACATGACCGCGTTCATGAGACTAGTTGTACCGCCGTGCTTCACACACAGGTGGCTAGTGGGTGTCTATTTCTCCAACTTTAGTTGAATCAAGTGTGACTATGCCCGGTCCTTGTTGAAGGTTGAAACAGGACACTTGACAAAATATCGTTGTGGTTTTTGATGCGTAGGTAAGAACGGTGTAATCTCCATTTAATTGCTTTACTTTATCACTAAGCGGTAGCGATAGTCATAGAAGCAATAGTTGGCGAGAAGACAATGATGCTTCGATGGAGATCAAGGTGTCAAGCCGGTGACGATGGTGATTATGATGGTGCTTTGGAGATGGAGATCAAAGGCACAAGATGACGATGGCCATATCATATCACTTATATTGATTGCATGTGATGTTTATCCTTTATGCATCTTATTTTGCTTAGTTCAACAATAGCATTATAAGATGATCTCTCACTAAATTTCAAGGTATAAGTGTTCTCCCTGAGTATGCACCATTGCAATAGTTCGTCGTGCCGAGACACCACGTGATGATTGGGTGTGATAAGCTCTACGTTCACATACAACGGGTGCAAGCTAGTTTTGCACACGCAGAATACTCGGGTTAAACTTGACGAGCCTAGCCTATGCAGATATGGCCTCGGAACACTGAGACCGAAAGGTCGAGCGTGAATCATATAGTAGATATAATCAACATAGTGATGTTCACCATTGAAAACTACTCCATCTCACGTGATGATCGGACATGGTTTAGTTGATTTGGATCACGTGATCAGTTAGATGATTAGAGGGATGTCTATCTAAGTGGGAGATCTTAAGTAATATGGTTAATTGAACTTTAATTTATCATGAACTTAGTACCTTATAGTATTTTGCATGTCTATGTTGTTGTAGATCAATGACCCGTGCTACTGTTCCTTTGAATTTTAATGCGTTCCTAGAGAAAGCTAAGTTGAAAGATGATGGTAGCAACTACATGAACTGGGTTTGTAACTTGGGGATTATCCTCATTGCTGCACAAAAGAATTACGTCTTGGAAGCACCGCTAGGTGCAAGACCCGCTGCAGGAGCAACACCAGACGTTGTTAACGCTTGGCAGAGGAAAGCTGATGACTACTCGATAGTTCTGTGTGCCATGCTTTACGACTTAGAACCGGGACTTCAACGACGTTTTGAACATCATGGAGCATATGAGATGTTCCAGGAGTTGAAGTTAATATTTCAAGCAAATGTCCGGATTGAGAGATATGAAGTCTCCAATAAGTTCTACAGCTGCAAAATGAAGGAGAATAGTTCTGTCAGTCAATATATACTCAAAATGTCTGGGTACCACAATCACTTGACTCAACTGGGAGTTAATCTTCCGGTTGATTGTGTCATTGACAGAGTTCTTCAATCACTGCCACCAAGCTACAAAAGCTTCGTGATGAACTATAATATGCAAGGGATGGATAAGAGAATTCACGAGCTCTTCGCGATGCTAAAGGCTGCGGAGGTAGAAATCAAAAAGGAGCATCAAGTGTTGATGGTCAACAAGACCACTAGTTTCAAAAAAAAGGCAAAGGGAAGAAGGGGAACTTCAAGAAGAACGGCAAGCAATTTGCTGCTCAAGTGAAGAAGCCCAAGTCTGGACATAAGCCTGAGACTGAGTGCTTCTACTGCAAAGGTACTGGTCACTGGAAGCGGAACTGCCCCAAGTATTTGGCGGATAAGAAGGATGGCAAAGTGAAAGGTATATTTGATATACATGTTATTGATGTGTACCTTACTAATGCTCGCAGTAGTGCGTGGGTATTTTATACTGGTTTTGTTGCTCATATTTGCAACTTGAAATAGGGACTACGAATTAAGCGAATTGGCTAAGGACGAGGTGGCGATGCACGTGGGAAATGGTTCCAAAGTCGATGTGATCGCCATCGGCACGCTACCTCTACATCTACCTTCGGGATTAGTTTTAGACCTGAATAATTGTTATTTGGTGCCAGCGTTAAGCATGAACATTATATCTGGATCTTGTTTGATGCGAGATGGTTATTCATTTGAATAAGAGAATAATGCTTGTTCTATTTATATGAGTAATATCTTTTATGGTCAAGCACCCTTCATGAGTGGTCTATTTTTGTTGAATCTCGAGAGTAGTGACACACATATTCATAGTATTGAAGCCAAAAGATATAAGTTTAATAATGATAGTGCAACTTATTTGTGGCACTGCCGTTTAGGTCATATTGGTGTAAAGCGCATGAAGAAACTCCATGCCGATGGGCTTTTGGAATCACTTGATTATGAATCACTTGATGCTTGCGGACCATGCCTCATGGGCAAGATGACTAAAACTCCGTTCTTCGGAACTATGGAGCGAGCAACAGACTTATTGGAAATAATACATACTGATGTATGCGGTCCGATGAGTGTTGAGGCTTGCGGCGGGTATCGTTATTTTTCTGACCTTCACAGATGATTTGAGCAGATATGGGTATATCTACTTAATGAAACATAAGTCTGAAACATTTGAAAAGTTCAAAGAATTTCAGAGTGGAGTGGAAAATGATCGTAACAAGAAAATAAAGTTTCTACGATCTGATCGTGGAGGTGAATATTTGAGTTACGAGTTTGGTTTTCATTTAAAACAATGCGGAATAGTTTCGCAACTCACGCCACCCGGAACACCACAGTGTAATGGTGTGTTCAAATGTCGTAACCGCACTTTATTAGATATGGTGTGATCTATGATGTCTCTTACTGATTTACTGCTATCATTTTGGGTTTATGCTTTAGAGACAGCTGCATTCACGTTAAATAGGGCACCATCTAAATCCGTTGAGACGACACCATATGAACTGTGGTTTGGCAAGAAACCCAAGTTGTCGTTTCTTAAAGTTCGGGGCTGCGATGCTTATGTGAAAAAGCTTCAACCTGATAAGCTCGAACCCAAATTGGAGAAATGTATCTTCATAGGATACCCAAAGGAAACTGTTGGGTACACCTTCTATCACAGATCTAAAGGCAAGATATTCGTTTTTAAGAATGGATCCTTTCTAGAGAAGGGATTTCTCTTGAAAGAAGTGAGTGGGAGGAAAGTAGAACTTGATGAGGTAATTATACTTGCTCCCTTATTGGAAAGTAGTTCATCACAAAAATCAGTTCATGTGATTACTACACCAATTAGTGAGGAAGCTAATGATAATGATCATGAAACTTCTGATCATGTTACTGCCGAACCTCGTAGGTCAATCAGAGTAAGATCCACACTAGAGTGGTACGGTAATCCTGTTCTGGAAGTCATGTTACTTGACCATGACGAACCTACGAGCTATAAGGAAGCGATGATGAGCCCAGATTCTGCAAAATGGCTTGAGGCCATGAAATCTGAGATGGGATCCATGTATGAGAACAAAGTCTGGACTTTGATTGACTTGCCCGATGATCGGCAAGCCATAGAGAATAAATGGATCTTCAAGAAGAAGACTGACACTGACGGTAATGTTACTGTCTACAAAGCTCGACTTGTTGCGAAAGGTTTTCGACAAGTTCTCACCCGTAGAGATGCTTAAGTCCGTCCGAATCATGTTAGCAATTGCCGCATTTTATGATTATGAAATTTGGCAAATGTATGTCAAAACTGCATTCCTGAATGGATTTCTGGAAGAAGAGTTGTATAGGATGCAACCCGAAGGTTTTATCGATCCAAAGGATGCTAACAATGTGTGCAAGCTCCAACGATCCATTTATGGACTGGTGCAAGCATCTCGGAGTTGGAATAAACATTTTGATAGTGTCATCAAAGCATATGGTTTTATACAGACTTTTGGAGAAGCCTGTATTTACAAGAAAGTGAGTGGGAGCTCTGTAGCATTTCTAATATTATATGTGGATGACATATTGTTGATTGGAAATGATATAGAATTTCTGGATAGCATAAAAGTATACTTGAATGAGAGTTTTTCGATGAAAGACCTCGGTGAAGCTGCTTATATATTGGGCATCAAGATCTATAGAGATAGATCAAGATGCTTAATTGGACTTTCACAAAGCACATACCTTGATAAAGTTTTGAAGAAGTCCAAAATGGATCAAGCAAAGAAAGGGTTCTTGCCTGTGTTACAAGGTGTGAAGTTGAGTCAGACTCAATGCCCGGCCACTTCAGAAGATAGAGAGAAAATGAAAGTCATTCTCTATGCTTCAGCCATAGGTTCTATCATGTATGCAATGTTGTGTACCAGACCTGATGTGTGCCTTGCTATTAGTTTAGTAGGGAGGTACCAAAGTAATCCAGGAGTGGATCACTTGATAGCGATCAAGAACATCCTGAAATACCTAAAGAGGACTAAGGATATGTTTCTCGTTTATGGAGGTGACAAAGAGCTCGTCGTAAATGGTTACATCGAGGCAAGCTTTTACATTGATCCGGATGACTCTAAGTCACAAACCGGATACGTATTTATATTGAACGGTGGAGCTGTCAGTTGGTGCAGTTCTAAGAAAAGCGTCATGGCGGGATCTATGTGTGAAGCGGAGTACATAGCTGCTTTGGAAGCAGCAAATGAAGGAGTCTGGATGAAGGAGTTCATATCTGATCTAGGTGTCATACCTAGTGCATCGGGTCCAATGAAAATCTTTTGTGACAATACTGGAGCAATAGCCTTGGCGAAGGAATCCAGATTTCACAAGTGAACCAAACACATCAAGAGACGCTTCAATTTCATCTGCGATCAAGTCTAGGAGGGAGACATAGAGATTTGCAAAATACATACGGATCTGAATGTTGTAGACCCGTTGACTAAGCCTCTCTCACGAGCAAAACATGATCAGCACCAAGACTCCATAGGTGTTAGAATCATTACTATGTAATCTAGATTATTGACTCTAGTGCAAGTGGGAGACTGAAGTAAATATGCCCTAGATGCAACAATAAAGTTGTTATTTATATTTCCTTATGTCATGATAACTGTTTATTATTCATGCTAGAATTGTATTAACCGGAAACTTAGTACATGTGTGAATACATAGACAAACAGAGTGTCACTAGTATGCCTCTACTTGACTAGCTCGTTAATCAAAGATGGTTAAGTTTCCTAGCCATAGACATGAGTTGTCATTTGATGAACGGGATCACATCATTAGAGAATGATGTGATTGACAAGATCCATCCGTTAGCTTAGCACTATGATCGTTTAGTTTATTTCTATTGCTTTCTTCATGACTTATACATGTTCCTATGACTATGAGATTATGTAACACCCGAATACCGTAGGAACACTTAGTGCGATATCAAACGTCACAACGTAACTGGGTGATTATAAAGATGCTCTATAGGTGTCTCCGATGGTGTCTGTTGAGTTGGCATAGATCGAGATTAGGATTTGTCATTGTCGGAGTGGTATCTCTGGGCCCTCTCGGTAATGCACATCACTATAAGCCTTGCAAGCAATGTGACTAATGAGTTAGTTTCGGGATGATGCATTACGCAACGAGTAAAGAGACTTGCCAGTAACGAGATTGAACTAGGTATGATAATACCGACGATCGAATCTCGGGCAAGTAACATATCGGTGACAAAGGGAACAATGTATGTTGTTGTACGGTTTGACTAATAAAGATCTTCGTAGATTATGTAGGAGTCAATATGAGCATCCAGGTTCTGCTATTGGTTATTGACCGGAGATGTGTCTCGGTCATGTCTACATAGTTCTCGAACCCATGCGCACGCTTAACGTTCGATGACGATTGGTATTACGAGTTTATGTTATTTGATGTACCGAAGGTTGTTCGGAGTCTCGGATGAGATCAAGGACATGACGAGGAGTCTCGAAATGGTCGAGACAGAAAGATTGACATATTGGACCATTTTATTCAGACATTGGAAGTGTTCCGGATAGTTTCGGATAAAACCGGAGTGACGGAGGGGTACCAGAACCCCCCGGGAAGTTATAGGCCTTAGTGGGCCTTAGGGGAGAGAGAGGGCCGCAGCCAAGAGGTGGCTCACGCCCCTCCCCCCAAGGGGAGTCCGAATAGGACAAGGGGAGGGGGGCGCGACCCCTCTTTCCCTCTCCCTCTCCCTCTCCTTCCTTCTTCTCCTAGTTGGACTAGGAAAGGGAGGAACCTATTCCTACTTGGAGTAGGATTCCCCCCTTGGGCGCGCCCCTTGTGGCCGGCCGGCCTCCTCCTCCCCTCCTTTATATACGGGGGAGGGGGACACCCCATAGACACACAAGTTGATCTTTAGCCGTGTGCGGTGCCTCCCTCCACAGTTTTACACCTCGATCATATCGTCGTAGTGCTTAGGCGAAGCCCTGCGCCGGTAACTTCATCAACACCATCGCCACGCCGTTGTGCTGACAGAACTCTCCCTCGGCCTCAGCTGGATCAAGAGTTCGAGGGATGTCACCGAGCTGAACTTGTGCAGATCACGGAGGTGCCGTGTGTTCGGTACTTGATCGGTTGGATCGCGAAGACGTTCAACTGCATCAACCGCGTTACTAAATGCTTCTGCTTTCGGTCTACGAGGGTACGTGGACACACTCTCCCCGCTCGTTGCTATGGTTCTCCAAGATAGATCTTGCGTGATCGTAGGCCAATTTTTTGAAATACTACGTTCCCCAACAAGATGCGGGCGTGGGTGCGCCTGCAGATCGACAAGATTCGGCACGCATGGCTATCGAAGGGCCAGGAATTCTGTCATGGCGGACATTGCAAGGTGGCCTGGGGGCGTATCTGTAGACCACATGAACTTGGCGGCCTTGGCATCTTGGACCTGCAATGGTTTGGGGTGGTGCTGTGGCTGCGCTAGCTGTGGCTGGTGCGCACGACGATGATGAGGCCATGGATTGGGATGCGTTTTCCGTGTTCCACGCCAAGACGGCTGCTGTTCGCGGCTGTTACTACTGCAATTTTTCGTGACGACAAGATGATTTCTTTTGAAAATTTGTGAACTTTTTATCAATTTATGATTTTTTTGAATCCGTGAACTTTTTTCCAAATTTTGGAAGTTTTTCAATTATTGTGAACTTCAATATGTGAATTTTAAAAAAACAAGTATGAACATTTTAGAGACAATTGCATTTTTACCCCTAGTTGGTTCCTACCCACAGGTTTTGCCCTTACTTTTCGAGCTTGCTCAGTTTTGCTCTTACTTTTTCCATTGAGGTCCCTCGCATGCCCTTTGACCGTTTGACCAAAACTTTGAAAATTCATAACTAATTCATATGAACTCAGAAAAATGCAAATAAGATATCAAAATGTTCAGATAAACATTACCTTTATGGGCATATCATTTGCATTCAGGACAAAAGCATCGTTTAAACTACCCGAGGTAATTAATGTTATTAACATTATTAAAAAAAATAGGTATAAACAATATTTTTTTCATGAATAAAAATTACATGCAAATGTAGGTGATGTTTTCTGAACATCCTGATAACTTATTTGCATTTTTCTGAGTTTGTATCAACTTGTTATGAATATTCTAACGACTTTGACCATTATTTGGAAACTTCATACAAGTTGATACGAACTCAGGAAAATACAAATAAGGTATGAGGATGTTCAGAACACATCACCTACATTTGCATATAATTTTTATTCACGAAATAAATATTGTTTATACCTATTTATTTTTAATAATGTTAATAACATTAATTACCTTGGGTAGTTTAAACGATGCTTTTGTCCTGAATGCAAATGATATGCCCACAAAGGTAATGTTTATCTGAACATTTTGATATCTTATTTGCTTTTTTCTGAGTTCATATGAATTAGTTATGAATTTTCAAAGTTTTGGTCAAACAGTCAAAGGGCATTCGAGGGACCTCGATGGAAAAAGTAAGGGCAAAACTGAGCAAGCTCGAAAAGTAAGGGCAAAACCCGTGGGTAGGAACCAACTAGGGTTAAAAATGCAATTGTCCAAACATTTTATGAGTCCACAGACATTTTCCAAATTCGTGATTTGTTTTAATTTTTGTGAACTTTTTTCTAATTGTGATATTTTCCAAGTCTTAATCCTGTTTCAAATTCGTGAATTTTTCTCGAATTCATGAACAGTTTCCCCAAATTTCATGTACTTTATTCTACCATAAGAACCCCTTTCATTTTTTTGAACTTTTCGTGAACTTTTTGAGAGTTGTGATTTGTTTTTACTTCGCGAACATGTTTTAATTTTTTTTTGAATTCACGAGCTGTTTTTGAATTAGTTAACTTTTTCGAATGCATGACCGTTTTTGAATTTTGCAAACTTTTTGCATGTTCGTGAACCTTTTTTATATCAGCGAACTTTTCAAATTCGTGAACTTTTCTCTAAGGGTCAATGGCCGAGTCAACACTCAATTGGTCGAGGCAATGGTCAGGGTCAGTCATGTCAACATATCAAAGCAAGTCCCTAATACAAAAACATAGATAGGGCGATGAGCGAGCGAGCGAACAAATTCCCTATTGGGCAGCGGCTCGCTGTGGCGCGCGTGAGTGCTACCTTAGTCATTCGGGCGCACAAGGCTCTAATTAGGAGGTGTTGCACGCCATCGTATGGTTTCTTTCATGCATAACAAGCACCGACCTATGTGAAAGTACTATTCTACTCGCGCGCTCATATGCATCCTAGTGAATTGTGACATAAAAATAGTTATTTTATTTTAAAAAAATCTGTGCAAGTTTTTATGAAAAATAAACACATTCTAAAATACTTCCCTAAAAAACCCAAAATTGATGCTCCAAGAAAGAGACTTTTTGGAGCATCAATTTTGTTTTTCTTAGGAAAGCATTTTTGGAATGTTGTTTCTTCATGAAAATTTGCATGTATGTCCATAATTCTTCAATGTTTGCCCCCTCCCCCCTCCAAAAAAATATGTTTACTACTTTTTGAAATTTTTTACTACTTTTTATGATTTTTTAGGGGAAGACCATCATTCTTAGCTTTATTAAACTCAAGTCACAACTACATTGTTTGTAAGAAACTTAATGATAAACTCCAAGGGTGAATCTAACCAAACCGAAAGCTAGTTTTCACGACCCCAACTAGCTAGCACATGCAATACTACATTAGATTTCCTACTACAAACCTCGACACAAGCTTTCCCGAACTTACTTAATTCTTGATAACAGTCTTCTAGCATAGGGCCATATGAGCTCACGAGCAGAAACTTCATGTCCCGCACCGATGCCCCTTGTCCTCCTATAAATACATATCCTCGTCCTTGTCCACCTCTTATTTTCAGCCTTGTCCTCCTATAAATACATATCCTACTCCTCATGCCTCTTTTTCTTGTACAACACTGTTGACATCAGATTTTGGCATGGAAGAAAACATTATTAAGATGGCCTCAAATGAAGAAGTGCACTATATGAAGAAGTTTCATATCGTTGACATGATCATCTTTGAAGTTTGGGTCATCACCATCTGATGTTATCTCGAGGACCGAAGTTGCGCTCGAAGCACTAAGATTTGGTATTCAAAGTACTGTTCGGCCGATTACGCATCCAAGACGACCTCATATGAGAAAATGTTCTACACGGATTGTCTTCGTCTCGTCAAAATAGTCAATTTTGATATTAAAAACGTCTTAATTCCAGGTCGTGTGCAAAAGTTAGAGCCAGCGGAGTGTGACCCTACCACGAGCAAAACGTGGCGTGCCCAATCAGACACACATATAGCTGATGTGTGATGGGTAGCATCACTGATTGCCTATTTTGTGTGAGAGGTTCGCCCCTCAAAATTGCTTCAAATCAAAAAATGTTCAACATCAAAGTTCTTCATCTCGTCAAACGGTTAAAATTGCTTTTGGGATCATTTCCATCCGAGATCGTTTACGGACTCAAAAGTGAGCTGCAAGGTGTAGCCAGCTTCCAAACCGAACAGTTTGGGAAAGTTTGGACTCCGAGTTGGACCCGAACTAGGGTTTTGGACATGAATCCAAACCTTTCCTTTCATGGGAAGTCTAGCCGCTTCTTATATACACGACGGGTGATGGCCGATTGAAACAACAACACACAACTGCAAAACCCATCTACTTTTTACCCTAGTTTTACATCTCTTCCTTGTTCTTTCTCTCTCGTTCTTTGTCTTGAAGGGCAGCAATATTCGAGGCTCTAGGGGTGGGCGAACTGACCTAGGGCAGCCCATAGCTGCCGCGTGCCTAGATGGGTCGCTCTCGGGCACGTGGGGTTTCGTGTGCTCAAAAGCGCCCGCCGGATTGCTTGCGTACCGTGCTTCCAGACGGGTCTCCTTCGACGTGAGCTGCAGTACATCACCCTCTATGTTGGAGGTACAAGGTGACGTATTCATGTGTGAACACACTTTTTGGCACTTCGCTGTGGACAAAAGATGAAGAATCATCATCAACCATGTCTAATTTCCCCAAGCCTTCAGAAGTGTATGTTGATAACATCATCAAGCCCAGTCTTGATGAATTATCGAAGGAACATCAACAAGCCCATAAATCACACAAGAAGCAGCGTGGAGAGGCTTATGAGGAGCTCAAGAAGCATCTTGAGGAGGAGGATTTACAGGCTTTTCTTGCAAACTTCAAGAAGGACTGTCAAGGCAACATCACTCCGGTTAGTGAAATCAAGTTACCTCCTCTTCATGAAATACAGGTTGAAACCGCGAATTCTCTACTGAGCAATTGGTTGAAATTCAGAGTTACATTAGTAAGGGCAACGATCTAGTGTATAACTTGTTCATAGAGAATGAAAAGGCTAAGAAAAATACACCACAATCATCTAATGAGTATGTTGGTACGATTAGTGGAAACCCTAGTGTTGTTTTACCTATTTCATCGGCACCTCCCATGCAACAACAATACAATTTGCCATTCAATATATATATACTAGCCCGACTAATCAACTTATGGCTCCACCTATATTCCCTAGTACTATTATGAGTGTGCCCAATTTGGGGTTTCACCGAATCACCTCGTCACAACACCAATAAGCGCAAGCATGTTTAGTCTTCCGCTGAATTATGGTTCGGCGCCCGTACCACAAATTGCATCACTAGCTAATACTCGCGTTGTTGCTATGTCATTGCCACAAGCATCCTCATCTACCTCAGATCCAATTTTATCCAAACTAATGGAGGATTTGTGTAAGACGTTTCAAGAGTTTGTGGGAACTGAGCCGGAAGTTAAGAGTCGTGTGTACCAAAAACCTTATCTTGAACACTTTGATGCAATTCCATACCCTCAAAGTTATAAGGTTCCTGATTTTGTTAAAATTAGTGGTGAGGGCACGAAAACAACAAGGGAGCATGTTAGCCAATATCTAGCATAGTTGGTGAAACAAGTTCCATAGGAGAATTGAAAGTGCGTTTATTTCCCCTATCTTTAACTAGCACCGCATTTTCATGGTTTGTTGCTTTGCCGCATGGCTCTATTCTCTTATGGTCGCAATTAGAGCAAAAGTTTCTTGATCACTTTTATAGCGGCAATAATGAGCTAAAGTTGACACATCTTACATCAGTCAGGCAAAAAAAATGATGAATCGGTCACTGATTATGTCAACAGTGAAAGGATCGATATACTTGACTAGAGGGCGGTGGGTGAATAGGCAACTTACAATTTTTAGCTTTTCTTTACCGATTTAAACTTTGCATCAAAGTAGGTTGTCTAGATATGCAACTAGGTGAGCAACCTATATGATGCAACAACAACAAGCACACAAGCAATCAAGGGATATAACACAAATAAGCTTTCACAAGTAAAGGCACGAGATAACCAAGAGTGGAGCCGGTGAAGACGAGGATGTGTTACCGAAGTTCCTTCCTTTTGAGGGGAAGTACGTCTCCGTTGGAGCGGTGTGGAGGCATAATGCTCCCCAATAAGCTACTAGGGCCACCGTATTCTCCTCACGCCCTCACACAATGCAAGATGCCGTGATTCCACTATTGGTGCCCTTGGAGGCGGCAACTGGACCTTTACAAACAAGGTTGGGGGCAATCTCCACAACTTAATTGAGGCTCCCAACGACACCACGAAGCTTCACCACAATGGAATATGGCTCCGCTATGACCTCAACTGTCTAGGGTGCTCAAACACCCAAGAGTAACAAGATCCGCAAGGGATCAGTGGGGGGAATCAAATTTCTCTTGGTGGAAGTGTAGATCGTGGCCTTCTCAACCAATCCCTAGAAAATCAACAAGTTTGATTGGCTAGGGAGAGAGATCGGGCGAAAATGGAGCTTAGAGCAACAATGGGGCTTGGGGATGGAAGAGGTGGTCAACTCGGAGAAGAAGACTCCCTTATAGTGCAAGAACAAATCCAACCGTTATCCACTAACTCAGCACGCGATGAACGGTACTACCGCACCTGGCAAGCGATACTACCGCAGGTAACTGCGGTACTACCGCTGGCGTAGCAGGAGCTAGACCAGCCTGTGGCAAGGGCGATAGAACCTCTGGAGCAGTACTACGGCACCCTCTTGCGATACTACCACAAGGCAGGGTTGGTCTAGACTAAGAAGGCACGAGCATATAAAAATACATCCGTAGCAACTTCCGATGAGTTCCGATCCATGCAAAAATCCGACACGGTACTACCGCACCTAGCAAGCGGTACTACCGTGTAGGGCGCGGATGTAAAAAATTACATCCGCCCTACAGCCGCTCAAGTAGCTGAGCCTGGCCAGAGGCCATGGTACTACCGCTCCCAAGGAGCGGTACTACCACGCCTACGGCCGGTACTACCGCGAGCACTGCGGTACTACCGCTTGGAGGAGCAGGACTACCGCATGCCCCAGATCAGCAACACTAGGAGTCCTTCAATTTGCAAATACACGGAGGTATGGAGGATGCTCCAAAGAGCCAAAGTAAAGGTGGTGCAAAACGAACAGACGTGTACCTGTTGATTTCACTCAAACCTTTCCAACACGGACCCCCTCTTAATAGTACGGCTTTCCTACGACTCAAATCCACCAAAAAGAAACATAGAGAAACGCCATCTTCAATAGTCTTCGAGGTGCACCAAATCATCTTGTGCCTAGTCATGATATGTCTGAAAAGATCAATGCACACGATTTGTCCGCAAATGCATTGTCATCAATCACCAAAAGAACTAAGGGATAAATATGACCTTACAATCTCCCCCTTTTTGGTGGATTGATGACAATACGGGATTTGCACATAGGGATAAGAATAAAACACAGGCAAACCCCACATCTATAAAATATAGACGGGCTCCCCCTAGATGTGTGCTTTCTAGAGAAATGCTTTGGACTGCACGTCACACATACTAGGATAAACACTCCCCCTATATTTTATAGACAAGGCATATCTTGCAACAATATAGCTAACATTAAGCAAGGAGGCAAGATAATAACTATGAGCGTAAAGTAAAGGGCACAAGATAGCATAGGCTCATGGGCTACGAAAGACAATAAGGTACGCTAGAGTGCATATTTCTTACACCATATGAAAGAGAACCTGGTCTCACAAGCACAAAACAAACCAAAGCAATCGAGGTCCAACGAAATGAAAGCAAAGCAACAAAGCGAAACAACACGACACACGAGACGAAAATCCTACACTCTCTCCCCCTTTGGCACCGAGACAGCAAAAAGGGCAGAGAGGACACCTACGACACAGGTGGTAGTTCAAGCTGAAGCGATCACTCGTCATGCTCCTCGTTGGACTCGGCAGCGGGGATGGGCTCCTCCTCAGATTCAGTCCACTGGTAGCCCTGCTTCGTCATCCATTCTGCCTCTGGCGTGATGTGCTTCTCGAACCCGCTGGATATCTCCTCGCCGAACGTCCTCAAGATCCTCTTGTCGCGTCGGCGACTCTCCTTGGAAGCAACATGGGTCCGGTACTGGCCCTTGGCCTGCATAAAGAACAGAGCCTTCATCTTCTTTAGCTTCTTAGCCCAAGAAGGCTCAGTAGAGGGAGGAGCATACCCAGCAGAGCTGTCCTCATCCACTTCCTCCTCCTCATCAACATCCATTCTAGCAGCCTCTACCTCAGCACGAGTAGTAGTGTTAGCCCACTGAGGCTTGATGCGGAGCTTGATGGGGTCATGACGGATCAGTCAGGTGCAACAAACTCCTCATCGGGATAGAGCTTCTCCCAAGTCCTCGTGATCAAGAGAAATAGGTAAGGTGCATAGATGGGTACCTTACGGTTGAACACCGCAAATCGTAGCTCGCACCACATGATGTGTAAGACGTTAAGTGGTTGTGTCTGAGCGTGACGTGCCTCCTCACAAATGAGCATCATATCCACGAGATAGGCATGCACCTTGTCCTTTTCACCAATGCGGGGAAAGAGGGAGTTGCGGAAGATCCGGTGCATGATGTCAAGGAATGGGTTCAGCACCCATGCCTTCTTGCCACTGGGAAGGGTCTTCTCAACATAGAATTGATGAAGCTTGTTCTTGCTAGTGGACTCGGGGTTGGCATGAGGGTGGACACCAACGGGCGTGTTGAGCCCCTCATCAGGTACCTGCAGCAAAGCCATGAAGTCCTTCCATTTAGCAGTCATCTGTTGTCCATTGGTCATCCAAGTCATGGACCATTCCTCATCAGTATGGAAGTGGACCAAAGCAAAGAACAGGGCCACAATCTCAGGGTCAAAGTCCAGGTGGAAAGAGATCACGTCCTCAATGCCAAACTACTCCACCAGGTCCAAAGCCTCACCAAAATAGTCACGGTGCTTATCCTGCCTCATGTGATTCATGTCAATCCAGTGCACGTCCACGTAGATGTTCTGCTTGGCCTTGATCACATCCAGATAGATAAGATTCTGCTGCTTGGTCTAGAACAAATCATTCCCTCTAAAGTTGGCACGAGGATTGACATAGTGGTTGATCCTCCTTCGAGTGACAAACTCAGAAAGTGGTATCTCATCCATGCCCATGGAGGGATCCTTGTTCTTGGTGGTGGTGGTCTTGGTTCTGCGCTGGGGGGCATTGGAGCCCTCTAGAGCTTCATCTTGGTTGCGCAGGCGCTTGGAGCCTGTGTCACGGCTTGGATTCGAACGGCGAACAGAGGAACCGGAGCCACCACCTATGACACACAACACAAAAACACGCAAGAGAAGCAAGAAGGATCAATGCAAAGGCCACAGCAAAACAAGTGAAACAAGTAGGAATAACATTGGTTAATTACCACGTGGAAGATTTTGACATCAATGGTAGTACCGCACGGATGCGCGGAACTAAAATTTTAGTGTTGCTCCAGTCACGGTAGTACCACGCCAGGATGACATGGTAGTACCGCGCCAGGAGCGGAAGTAAAATTTTACTTCCGCACCTCGAATGGTTGTACAGCGGTAGTACCGCACAGGAGGTGCGGTAGTACCGCACGAGGTCGGATCCGAAACAAAAATGGGTCTGAGCACAGCCGCGACAACGGAGCGGTTCTATGGTTTATCAAATCTACCAAGGCGCAACATACCGAATACTATCTCTATGCATTACTACTCTCCTACATCCTACTCTTGCAAAGATTTGGCCTAAAATCTCAAGAACAACATGCAGCTCCCCAAAAACCTAGAGACGAAACAACGAACCAAAGAGAGAGGGATTTGGGGAGAAACCTTGTTCCATGGCAAGAGGGCGTGGTGGGGAACGATCCCACCGGTCGGAATGTGAGGAGAGCGGCTGGAGATGGAGATCTGACGAGGTTGTCCGACGCCGTTCTTGGGCAAGAGAGAGAGAGAGACTTCGTGGAGAAAAAGAGTTGAATCGGTATGGGGGAGTTGGAACTCCCCCAGCCCGCTCTTAACCCCCACGCGCACGCGTCTGCGCGGTAGTACCGTGGGTCACCGCGGTAGTACTGCCCGGGCGGAAGTACCGCACACTGGGCGGTAGTACCGCTCGTCCAGCGGCAGTAAAAAATTACTGCCGTGCTGGGTGCGGTAGTACCGTGCGTAGCTCCTGCAGTAGTACCGTGGCATGCCACGGTAGTACCGCAGACCCAATAAAATGCATGTTTCGCAAAAGAGAAAAACAACCTTTGCAATAACCTTCAAACGAACGAACACACCAAGAACACACACATGAGGCAACTCAAACACAAGCTCGGCTCGAAGAAAGAAAAACAAAGGACCATAAGGACCAAACAAGCGACACAACCTCTCCAAAGAGAGGGCGGTGGCCGAAGCCACCTATGTTTGAGTCAATTGGTATGGCACCGCGAAGAATTATCCTTGGGCCCATGACCAAAACTCGTCTTTGAAGCACAAGTACCATAAAAAATGGCTAAAGTAAAAGAGTTGATCAATTTATGCATAATGGGGGGAGGGAGAGTTCATTGTGAGAATGATACTCCCCCTATGTCCATGCCTACACCTAAACAAGATAACAAGTTGAGTATGGTGGGGTGTGCAAGGGTTCAAGCTACATTACTCAAATAAATGATATTTAGCTCATGTGTTAACTCGCGAAATCTTGCTTCATCCAAGGGCTTTGTGAAAATATCTGCAAGGTTATCATGAGTGTTGACATAGTTGAGCTCGATCTCCCCTCGCCTAATGTGATCCCGGATGAAGTGATACCGAATCTCAATATGCTTCGTCTTGAAGTGTTGAACCGGGTTGAGAGAAATCTTGATGGCATTTTCATTGTCACACCAAAGAGGCACTTTGTCACAAATGACACCGTAATCCTTTAAAGTTTTCCTCATCCATAGAAGTTGTGCACATCAACTACCGACGGCCACATACTCCGCTTCGGTGGACGAGAGAGACACACAGTTTTGCTTCTTGGAAGACCAACTCACCAAAGAGCAACCAAGGAATTGGCACCCTCCGGAAGTTGACTTCCTATCCACATTGTCTCCCGCCCAATCGGAGTCTGAATAGCCTACAAGGTTGAAGCTTGCTCTCTTGGGTACCATAAGCCAAAGTTTGGGGTATGAGCCAAATATCAAAAGATCCACTTGACCGCCACAAAGTGGCTTTCCTTAGGTGCGGCTTGAAACCATGCACAAATTCCCACACTCAACATTATATCCAGTCTATATGCACAAAGGTAAAGCAAGGAGCCAATCATGGAGTGATATACCTTTTGATCCACCGCTTTACCATTGGGATGTATGTCAAGTTGGCATTTGACGGGCATTGGAGTGGAAGCCATCTTGACATCACTTAGGTTGAATCTCTTGAGCATGTCTTGAGTGTATTTGGCTTGGTTGATGAAGCTCCCTTCTCTTCTTTGCTTGACTTCGAACCCGAGAAAGAACTCCAACTCTCCCATCATGCACATCTTGAACTTTGAGGTCATGAGAGCGGCAAATTCCTCATTGAAAGCTTTGTTAGGGGAACCAAAGATAATATCATCAACATATAGTTGGCACGCAAACAACTCCCCTTTGACCTTCTTAGTAAAAAGAGTGGGGTCGATTTTCCCAATTTCAAACCCACGATCTTGCAAATATTCGGTAAGGTGGTCATACCACACACGTGGGGCTTGTTTAAGGCCATAGAGTGCCTTGTCGAGTTGGTACACGTGATCGGGGAAATAGGGATCCTTGAACCCGGGGGTTGTTTGACATACACCAACTCATTAATAGGACCATTAAGGAAAGCACTTTTCACATCCATTTGTTGCAACTTGAAATTATGATGAGAAGCATAAGCAATCAACAAACGAATAGATTCAAGGCGAGCAACGGGAGCAAAGGTTTCACCATAGTCGATACCCTCGACTTGGGAGTAGCCTTGTGCTACCAAACGAGCCTTGTTGCGGACTATAATTCCATGAGCATCTTGCTTGTTCTTGAATATCCACTTGGTTCCAATGACATTATTGTTCCCCGTTGGCCTTGGCACCAATCTCCACACCTTGTTGTGCTCGAAGTTGTTGAGTTATTCATGCATGGCATTAAGTCAATCCGGATCTTCGAGCACCTCATAGACCTTTTGGGGTTCAACACAAGAGATTAACGCGTGATGTTCACAATAGTTTGCCAATTGTCTACGAGTGCTTACCCATTTTCGTATGCTTCCAAGCACATTTGTCATGAGATGACCCTTGGTAGAGAGCTTGGATGCAATCTTGGTGGCACGACGCTCCAATTCCTCCTCAGGTGTGAGTTGAGGAGCAGCTACTTGATTATCTAGAGCATCATCTTGAGTTAGTTCTTGATCTTGAGCTTGCTCTTGATCTTGAATTGCTCGGAGGAGAGAACTTGACCTTGGGCATCACTTGGTGGTTCAACACCGTCTTGAGGTTGATCTTTCCCTTGGTCTTGTTCACGAGGTTGAGGTCCTTCACTTTGTTCTTCGGAAGCGTGTGGGCCTTGGGTTGGTGATGGTTCCACTTGAGTGGAACATTGTCCTTCTCCTTCAGCCACAAGGGGTTCCTCAATAGGTAGGATAAAACCAACACCCATTCTTGTTATGGCTTGGGGAGGAATTTCATCACCTACATCACAAGTGCCACTTTGCTCCACTTGGGAGCCATTATTCTCATCAAACTCCACGTCACACGTCTCCTCAATAAGTCCCGTGGACTTATTGAGGACACGGTAAGCATGAGAGTTTGTAGCACAACCAACAAATATGCCCTCTTGAGCTTTAGCCTCAAATTTGGACAAGCGAACACCTTTCTTGAGAATGAAACACTTACACCAAAACACCCGAAAGTACTTGAGGTTGGGCTTGTTACCGATGAGTATCTCATATGGAGTCTTGTTCAAGCCTTTGTGGAGATAGAGCCGATTGGATGCATGACACGCGGTGTTGATGGCTTCGGCCCAAAAGTTGTATGGCAACTTGAACTACACCATCATGGTCCTTGCTGTGTCCATCAACGTCCAGTTCTTCTTATCCGCTACACCATTTTGTTGAGGGGTGTAAGGTGCGGAATATTGATGCTTGATCCCCTCATCACTAAGAAACTCATCCAAGGTGTAGTTCTTGAACTCGGTGCCGTTGTCACTTCTTATTGTGAAGATCTTTGCATTGTGTTGGCATTGAGCTTCATTTGCAAAGTCAATGATGGTTTGTTGTGTCTCACTCTTCCTATTGAAGAAGTATTCCCAAGTGTATATTGAATAGTCATCCACAATCACCAAGCACCTACCCCGTAGACTATCAAAGTATGGAGGCCCAAAGAGATCCAAGTGAAGGAGCTCCAAAGGCCTCTTTGAGTAGATGATAGTCGTGGGAGGGTGAGCCTTCTCATGTAGCTTTCCTTCGATGCAAGCACTATAGGCATGATCTTTGGCAAAACTAACATTTGTTAGTCCACGGACATGGTCCCCCTTGAGAAGACTTTGCAAAAATCTCATATTGACATGGGCTAAACGGCGATGCCAAAGCCACCCCACGTCAACTTTAGCCATTAGGCATGTCGCGGTCTTAGTGGGTCGCTCCAAAAAGTTAACCACATAGAGACCATTCCCGACATGCCCAACAAAGGATACTTAAGAGTTTTGCTCCACAAGAGGGCCACTGTATCAATATCAAAGAAAGTGGCAAAGCCCATGATTGCAAGTTGATGAACGGAAAGTAAATTGTATGCAAGGGACTCAACAAGCATGACCTTCTCGATCGTGAGATCATGAGAAATGACAACCTTGTCAAGTCCCAATACCTTAGAGGACGAGGCATCACCCCACTCGGCATTGGTGGGCATAGATGGAATCTTGTGATGTCCACCACCAAGTCCTTGCTCCTGGTCATATGATTAGTGGCTCCACTATCGAGCAACCATGAGCCCCCACCGAAAGCAAACACCTACAAGATATCAGTGCTTGGTTTTAGGTACCCATTTTGTAATGGGTCCTTTGATGTTAGTGACAAGGGTCTTAGGAACCCAAATAGACCATTCAATGTACTCATTAGGAGAACCAACAAATTTAGCATAAACATGCCCATCACTAGCACGACATAACACATAGGAAGGGTTAAAGTTGCTGGCTTTGTTGGAAGGGGTGGCATTACCCTTCTTGACACCACCGCCCTTCACATTGTTCTTCTTCTCCTTAGGAGTGCCCTCTCCCTCTTTCACAAAGGTTTTCTTGAGAGGAGGAGGTCGTTTGGCCTTGTCATTCTTCTTCTTATTCTTGGGTTTGGGGGTGAACCCAATCCCTTCCTTGGCCACAACTTCCTTTTGGTTGCTCAAAAGGTCGTTGAGGTTCTTCTCACCTTGTATACATGACACAAGGCCTTTCTCAAGTTGCTCCTTCAACTTTGCATTCTCCTCAACAAGATGCACATGCTCACAACATGGGTTAGTAGCATTTGCATTATCAATTAAGACCATATGAGGAAAAGTGGCTTTCTCCTTAGTTATCTTTACTTGGAGTTGATCATGAGACTCTTTGAGGCTAGCATGTGCACCCTTCATGACCTTGTGAGCCTTGTCACGTACATCAAACTCCTATTTGAGTCTAGCAAGATCAACCCCACTTGGTTTTCTCGGAGTTTAACACACGAGATATAACAAGAGCATGATCAAGATCTTTCTTCAATTTAGCATGGTCCTCATTGTATGACTCCTCAAGAGCCAAACGATGACCACGCTCTTCCTCAAGAGCATTGGAGAGATTCGAAATCTGATCGGCATAGTCATGACTATGCCCCTCCATCTTAGAGTTGGTATCTTCGTGAGCCTTGATCATGTCATTGGCTTCACCAAGTTGTTCCAAGAGAGCAACGAAGTGCTTCTTGGACTTACCCTTGAGCTTACTCATAAAAGACTCAAATTCATTTTCCTCCACATTGGACCCCTCATTTTCATCAATGCAATCCATCAACAAAGGATTAGTAATGATGGTAGTTTTGATATTAGGGGCTACCTTGTTGGTGGCTTTAGCCATGAGGCACTTGGCGGTGATGTTGTCATTGGGTGAGTCAAAGAGAGACACCCGTGGAGTCGCCGCAATGGCAACGGAGGCCATGGCAACCGTTTCACCATCTTCATCATCATCATCATCCTCATTGTACTCTTCTTGTGCCACCAACCCCTTGGGAGGAGTCTTCTTGGTGAAGTTGCTCTTGTTGGGGAAGGACTTGGCCTTGTCTTTTCGGATGAGCTTGCCACCATTGTCTTCCCTCTTCTCATAGGGACACTCCGCAACAAAGTGACTCACATTACCAAAATTGTAGAAAGTCCTCACTTGTTGCTTGCTCTTTGTGCCACTTGAGTTTTTCTTGTTGAAGTTGGGCCTTGAGTTCTTCTTGCTCCAAAATTTCCTTGAAGCGAGAGCCATGTGCTCATGATAAGCATATTTTGTATCTTCGGGGTTGCTCTCCTCTTCTTCCTATTCTTCTTCTACACTAACCTTGGCCTTCAAAGCAAGGTTGGGCTTCCTAGCTCTTTGAGAGCACAACACTGCATTCTCGGCGGTCTTGTCCAAGATCCTCATTGCCGCAAACTCATCCAAGACTTTACTTGAGGACTAGGTGTGGAAGTCCGGTCTTTGACAGATGACGTAGGACATGGCCTTGTGATAAGGCATCGTGGCCTTGAGGAACTTGCTCTTGATCCAATTGTCATCCGTATCCTTGCTCCCATGATCTCGGAGTGAGACTGCGAGAGTGGTTAACCTCCGGTAAAGCTCACGAGGTTCTTCATCTTCATTCATTGCAAACTCATCGGCCTCATCTTGCACCACTTCATAGTTGGAGCGTTGAATGCTTGCGCTTCCCTTGTAAAGGGAAAGAACATGGTGCCATGCTTCCTTGGCCATGGTGAAAGGTCGAAGACGAGCAAGATCTTCAGATGGAATTGCATCTTGGATGATGAAGAGAGCATTCTCGTTGAATTGATGATCCACAGCTTCTCTAGGGGTGAAGTTGCTTGGGTCATGCAGATAAAAACCTTGCCCAATGATTCTCCAAAGGTTAGTATTAACATGGTTTAAATGACATTTAAAGAGATATACCCAAGCATCAAAATCCTCATTTTTCACAATCTTAGGAGGAGGGCTGACATGATTTAAATGAGTGGAGGGAATAGGTCCTCCATAAGTAGGAGGTGATTCCACATGGGCAAAGATGCCACTACCATTTTTACCACTAGACAAAGGAACTTTCTCACTAGTAGCTTCCCCCTTGTCGGAGTTAGCATCCGACACCTTGTTAGTGGGATCGACCACTTCCAACGATGTGGTGGATATTTTGAGACTATCAAGAAAGTTCTTAAACATGCCTTTGACCTCGGCCGTCATGGAGTTTTTCAATGTGTCCAAAGCCACATTGAACTCCTCACGTGAGACCGAGGTTCCCCCATCGGCCATAGACGAGGACGGAATCGCACCGGGGTGCTCCTCCTCACCGTCTACAGAGTCAACCATACTCTTCAGACAGTAAAGTCCTTAATAAAGAGACAAGGCTCTGATACCAATTGAAAGGATCAATATAGTTGACTAGAAGGGGGGGGGGTGAATAGGCAACTAACAATTTTTAGCTTTTCTTTACCAATTTAAACTTTGCATAAAAGTAGGTTGTTAGATATGAAACTAGGTGAGCAACCTATATGATGCAACAACAACAAGCACACAAGCAAGCAAGGGATATAACACAAATAAGCTTGCACAAGTAAAGGCACGAGATAACCAAGAGTGGAGCCGGTGAATACGAGGATGTGTTACCGAAGTTCCTTCCTTTTGAGGGGAAGTACGTCTCCGTTGGAGCAGTGTGGAGGCACAATGCTCCCCAAGAAGCCACTAGGGTCATCGTATTCTCCTCACGCCCTCACACAATGCGAGATGCCGTGATTCCACTATTGGTGCCCTTGGAGGCGGCGACCTGACCTTTAAAAACAAGGTTGGGGCAACCTCCAGAACTTAATTGGAGGCTCCCAACGACACCACGAGGCTTCACCACAATGGAATATGGCTCCGCGCTGACCTCAACCATCTAGGGTGCTCAAACACCCAAGAGTAACAAGATCCTCAATGGATTAGTGGGGGGAATCAAATTTCTCTTGGTGGAAGTGTAGATCATGGCCTTCTCAACCAATCCCTAGAAAATCAACAATTTTATTGGCTAGGGAGAGAGATCGGGCGAAAAAGGAGCTTAGAGCAACAATGGAGCTTGGGGATGGAAGAGGTACAAGTCGGAGAAGAAGACTCCCTTTATAGTGCAAGAACAAACCCAATCGTTATCCACTAACTCAGCACGCGACGAGCGATACTACCGCACCTAGCAAGCGGTACTATCACACGGGCCCATGGTACTATCGCAGGTAACTGCGGTACTACCGCTGGCGCAACAGGAGCTAGACCAGCCTGCGGCAAGGGCGGTAAAACCACTGGAGCGGTACTACCGCAAGGCAGGGTTGGTCTAGACTGAGAAGGCATGGACATATAAAAATACATCCATAGCAACTTCCACTGAGTTCCGATCCATGCAAAAATCCGACACGATACTACCACACCTGGCAAGCAGTACTACCGCATAGGGCGCAGATGTAAAAAATTACATCCGCCCCTATAGCCGCTCGAGCAGCTGAGCCTGGCCAGAGGCCACGATACTACCGCTCCCAAGGAGTGGAGCGGTACTACCATGAGTACCTACGATACTACTGCACCTACGGCCGGTACTACCGCGAGGCACTGTGGTACTACCGCTTGGAGGAGCAGTACTACCGCATGCCCCAGATCAGCAACACTAGGAGTCCTTCAATTTGCAAAGACACGAAGATACGGAGGATGCTCCGAAGAGCCAAAGGAAAGGTGGTGCAAAAGGAATAGACGTGTATGTGTTGATCCACCCAAACCTTTCCAACGCGGACCCCCTCTTAATAGTACGGATTTCCTATGACTCAAATCCACCGAAAAGAAACATAGAGAAACGCCGTCTTCAATTGTCTTTGAGGGGCACCAAATCTTCTTGTGCCTAGTCATGATATGTCTGAAAAGCTCAATGCCCACAATTTGTCCGTTAATGCATTGTCATCAATCACCAAAACAACTAAGGGATAAATATGCCCTTACAAATTAGAGATATAAAAAACCCGATGTTATAGCTTAGCGATAACTGAGAGAGCCTTGGAGGATCTCGTTCTTGATGGTTTGAAAACCCACACTAAGGAGAATATAGAAAGTTATGAGTTTTTGAGCATTAACCAAGCCTTGCAAAAAGCTTTGGCTCAAGAGAGTCAAAGTAAAGAGGTCCATAGTGTCGGATATCGGGTTCCGGCAAAAACCTTAAGGTTCGAACACTAGGGTGCGCACGAAGATCTCTCCCAACCGAAACACGCCCTCAGCCTCGCTGCGATCCCTAAGCTAGCTCGATGAACAATAGCACAAGAGACAAAAGATTTATACATGTTCGGGCCACCGTTGTGGTGTAATACCCTACTCCTGTGTGTGGTGATGGATTGCCTCTTGGGCTGGTGATGAACAGTATAGAGGAAGAACAACCTCGCGAGGAGAGGTGTTCTTGGGCTGGTGTGGTGTGTGTATCAACTGGGTTCGGATACCTCTCTACTGTGGTGGTAGCCCTATTTATAGAGGCCCTGGTCCTCTTCCCAAATATTGAACGGGAAGGGATCCCACAATGGCCATTTTGAAAGGGGACAGTTAGTACAAGCTAGCCCGACTAAAGGTGCTCTTTGCCTGCCAAAGACGCTGGTGGTGACGCTGTCTTGAGCTCCATGGTGACCTCCATCCTGCCGTCCTGCTGGTCTTGGTCTTGTTGCACCGATATGGAAACCTTTGCCGGGTGCCTCGGTACTCCGCGCCTATGCTTGCCCCCTTTGCACCAAAGAGGAAACGAGGACACTGCGCGGGCTGGCGCCCGCCTGGTGCCAGCCTGGCCTTGATCGTCATGGCTTGCGTCATGGGCACTTCACGAGGTACCCCTTGCCTTGATCTCTCCGCCTCCTCGCGAGCCTGCCTGGTGAGGCTACTCCTGAGGAGGCCTTGCATCGTCCACCCCACGAGGCTTGGCCCCTCGCAAGGGTCTTGGGTGTTGGTTGATGAAGACGGGCCGTACTGGGCCACTGGTTGAGCCACGCCGCAGGCCGCAGGCAGGCAAGTCTGGGGACCCCCGTTTCCAGAACACCGACAATAGCCCCCGGTCCTAAGGCATGCTCGGTCTTGGCTTAGCGGCGAAGCCAAAGGGCAAGTGTAGAGCGCCATGGCCCCCCACAGCTTGCGGCCTTGGTCGACGCGTGGCGACTTATTGGACGTGGGCATCTCCGCTTCCCCACGCTGCCTCGGCAACTGCCGATTTGACGAGTCCCTGCTGCATGCAAAAAGAGTCATCATTACCTGCGATCATGGAGGTTGATGGTTGGCCTCCCTTGGGCTATAAATGAGGAGGGGCGATGGCCCTTGTCGCCCATCTCTTCTTGCTCTGCCCGCTCGCTTATTCTTCCTCGCTCCTGCTGCTTGCAGCACCCCCCATGGCGCCCGTGAAGAGGTTTTCGGCCGTGAAGAAGGGAAAGGCTCGCCAGGAAGGGCCTGGCTCTCCTCCTCCCAAGCGCGTCCGTGGTCGTCCTCGCACGCATCCTGCGACCCCTGCCGTGGCTTCCCGTGGTCGTGGCGGTGGCCCTTCACGCGGTGGTGGCCGCCCATGTCAAGGCAGCCCAGTTGGTGGGGGAAGGCATGCCGTGGCTGCGTGGCCTCCCCGGCCGCGCTTCCATTCGGCTGAGGTGCTGCCGGAGTTTGGTGTGTGGTCGGATAACCCGGCCGGCAACTGGCTTCAGCTCCCTTGCTTCTTCAACGGCGAACTGCCGGCCATGGGCCCCGGGGGGCTCTGGTTGCAAGCGGATGGCTGCTGCAGCAAGGCCTCCTGGGTCGCGGCGGAGATCTCTGTCGCCGGCAACATTGCCCTGGCCCGGGGCTGGCAGACGTTTGCCCGTGCGCGTGGCCTGGGCAAGCGGTGCACCCTCCACTTCAAATATGACGGCGATGCGACCCTCTACGTGAGGGTTTTCGGAGAAGATGGCCGCCGTATTGGGTGCTGCCCTGAAGAAGACGATGGCGATGTGGTATTCGGCCTTGGCGACGGCCGCGACGAGGGCGAAGGCGAACCTGCTCCTGGTGGCGACCGTAGCTGGCCGAGCTTTAGTGGCTCCTCCTCCGGTGACAACTCCTCCAACGGTGGCTACGATCGACCACCACGCCACCTTGCCCGCCTCGAGAGCGGCGGCGGGTCGTCTCGTCGCCGTGCTCCTATGAAGTGCGAGGCATAGTCTGACTGAGCTCAGGAGGACGCCGTGGATCCCTCCTCGCGAGTTGTTGCAAGGCGTGTGCCACTTTTGTTTTGTTTTCCTTCTTATCTTGCATCGAGAGAGAGAAGCATGGGGCCCCATGGGGGCGTGCAACAGACTATGATTTTCTAGTTATCGTACTGCATTTATTGATCCTGTGCTGTGTTATGGTGTCGTTGTTATGCGTCTGCACGTAGGAACAACTTAGCTTGGGACGTTTGAAGTAGTTTCCGCCTTGCGAGGTGCCTGCTTCAGGCCTCGCCGGGCGCCTTAGGAGCTGCAAAAAATCCGTTGGGAGAATCATTTCTAAACCTTGGTCGCAAGGATTGATGGCCATGGCCTGGTGCTTCCCGTCGTGATGCCCGAGGGGCACAGACTGGGAGGGTTGCTCCCGCTGCGAACTCGAACGAGAGAGCCTCACGAAAATCAGGAAAGGAAGGGCTCATGAGGGAACCTCCACAGCCCCCTCGCGAGGTTTGCGAGAGAGAGAACGAGTCAGACAAAAGCTGAAAACAGAGAACAGGGGCAGAAGACGACGGGCAGAACCGGCAAATAACATCAGAAGCAACTTCAATAAAGGTTCAACAAAGAAAAGCAAGCCAACTGCAGAAAGCAAATGAAAAGTCGCGTCCGGCACCTAGTCTAGTCTTCGATGTCTTCTCACCAGCGCGGAGCTAAGTGCTGCCACTGGGCGTGGGCGAGAGGCCCCGAGGCCCAAGGGCGGCACTCCGGAGACTCCAGGGCGTGTACAGCCCCACTCATTATTACGTGAGAGTGTCACGGGCGGAGAGCTTCACAGGCACTAGGCCTTCTTCACAGGCACCGGGCCTTTTTTTCTGGCGGCGAGCTTCATAGGCACCGGGCCTTCTTCACAGACACTGGGCCTTTCTTCGGGCGGCGAGCTTCACATGCACTGGGCCTTTCTTCGTGCGGCGAGCTTCACAGGTACCGGGCCTTCTTCACAGGCACTGGGCCTTTCTCCAGGGATAAAACTTCCGGAGGTGCTGGATGTTCCAGGCGTTCGGGATGGGTACCCCCTCCTGAGTCTCCAGGCGCGCGGCGCCCGGCTTGGAGACGTGGAAAACCTTGAACATGCCCTCCCAGATGGGTGAAAGCTTATGCAGCCCTTCCCTAGAGAGCACCCGCCTGAGTACGAGGTCACCTACCTCAAGAGTCCTGGGGCGGATGTTGCGATAGTGATACCGCCGCAGCGCCTGCTGGTATCTTACCGCCCGTAGTGTAGCTTCACGGCAGCGTTCCTTCCCCAGCACGAGGTCCATCCCCCGCATGGCGTCCTACTGCACCTCTTCAAACGCTAGGACCCACGCGGAGCGATGCCTGACCTCGTGAGGGAGAACTGCTTCTGCTCCATAGACGAGGAAGAACGGGGTCTCGCCAGTTGGCTTGGTGGCAGTAGTGCGGATGGACCACAACACGGACTGGAGCTCGTCGTACCAGCCCCTACAGCAAGCCTCCAGCTTCTTCTTGAAGGTCCTGGTCTTGAGGTCCCTCAGGACCTCCGCGTTGGCGCGTTCGGCCTGGCCGTTACTCCAGGGGTGTGCCTCCGAAGCGTAGCATATCTGCATTCCAAGGTTAGCACAATACGTTTTGAAGAGATTGCTGGTGAACTGCGAACCATTGTTGGTGATGATGCGGTTGGGGAACCCAAACCGGCTCACGAGGCCCCTGATGAACTTGACCGCAGAACCGGCTGGGATGGTGTGGACGGCTTCCACCTCTGCCCACTTGGTGAACTTGTCGATGGCGACATAGAGGTAGTGGTAGCCCCCAGGCGCTCGAGGGAACGGGCCCAAGATATCCAGCCCCCAGACCGCGAACGGCCACGAGAGCGGGATGGTCTGCAGGCTCTGAGCTGGCTAATGAATCTTCTTGGCGTGGAATTGGCATGCCTCGCAAGACTTCACCAGCTCGATCGCGTCGTTGAGTGCCATAGGCCAGTAGAACCCACTGCGAAATGCCTTGCTGATGGGGGACCGTGATGATGAGTGGTGTCCGCAATCTCCATCATGTATGTCGGCCAGCAGCTCCTTCCCCTGCTCCCAGGAGATGTAGCATAGGGAAACGTCATTTGGCCGCCTCCGGTATAACTCACCATCTTGGATGCAGTAGGCCGTGGGCTGCCTGGCCACGCGCTCCGCATCCTCCTCTTTCTCCGGTAGCGTCCCTTGCATTAGGTAGTCCTTGAATCCCGTGGTCCAGCATCCCTCCTGAGGATCCAGTGCCAGGAGCAGGCGGGCTCCTGAGGTCGGGCCATAGGCCAGGGCTCCCGTGGCAAGTGGATGAGGGAGCTCTTCCCGAGGTTGTGCCGTGCTTGAGAGTGACGGTGCCGCCGACGGCTTGAAGAGTGGTTCCTCAAAAATGCCAGGCTCCTAGGGCAGCCGCCTGGACACCCTCTTGGCGATGTCATCAGGCTCTTGGTTGGTGCCGCGGGGCACATGCTGCAACTCCAGCCCCTAGAACTGCTTCTCCATCTTGCGTACTTCCGCAAGATATGCCTCCATGTGCTCGTCCTTCGGCTCGTACACCTTGTTGGAGAAGTTAACGAGGAGTCGTGAATCTCCCTTGATGATGAGGCGCTTCACTCCCAGTGCTGCAGTAGCTTTCAGGCCTGCTATGAGGCCCTCATATTCTGCTATGTTGTTGGAGACCTTCTCGCCCTGCTGGAAACAAAGTTGTATGGCATAGTAGAGCTTGTCCTGAGTGAGGGATATAAGCACTACACCAACCGCCGCGCCCTGCCACGAGAATGCTCCATCGAAGTACATGACCCAGCCATCTAGTGCCTCACTCCCTGGGGAGAGAGACCGATCCTCACCCGCTTGAGCCCTGGCGCCTCTGTCCATTCTGCCACGAAATCAGGAAGCACGGCTCCCTTGACAACCCTGGTTGTGCTGAACTCCAACTGAAATGCCTGCAGCTCGATATTCCATTCGGCGACCCTTCCAGCAGAGTTGGGGCTCCTGAGTACCCTTTCCAATGGGTAGGCCGAGACGACCTTGATGGGGTGACCTTGAAAGTAGTGCCGCAGCTTATGCGAGGCCACCAAGAGCGCGAGTAAAAGCTTCTGAAGCATGGGGTATCGTGCCCTTGCATCCCACAACACCGTCCTAATGAAGTACGCTGGATGCTCGACGAGGGTGGGTGTGCTGATGGAGCCCGTGTCCTCCGGAGGTTGAGGCGCCTCCTGAGACGATGGAGCCCGCAGCGCCTGGTTGCTTGGTGCGACCTCTTCAACCCTAGGGGCGTCTTCCTGCTGAGGCTGGTCTCCAGCTGCCGAGGCCGTGGTCCTCGTGAGGCCTTCTTGGTCTTGTGTCGCCACGGCCGAGGCTGTGGCTGGTCGTGACGCGACCTTAGCCTAGCGTTCCTCCTGAACCGCCACCAGGGCTGCGCTGGCAAAGTAGGGAGTGGCGGCGAGGTAGAGCACCAGGGACTCGAGAGGGCGTGGTGCCACCATCACCGGAGGGCCGGTCAGATATTTCTTGAGGTCTTGAAACGCTTGGTCAGCCTCCTGTGTCCACTCAAATGGGCCTTTCTTCTTCCTCAGCTTGAAGAATGGCAGGGCACGGTTCCCCAGCTTGGAGATGAAGCGCCCTAACGCAGTCACGCGACCTGCGAGCTTCTGCATTTCTGTGAGGGTTTGCGGCGGACTCATGTCTTCGATTGCCTTGACCTTCTTCGGGTTGGCCTCGATCCCTCTGTGGGACACGAGGAAACCCAGTAGCTTGCCGAAAGGGATGCCAAACACGCACTTCTCCGAGTTGAGTTGCAGGTCCACCTGGCGGAGGCTTGTAAAGGTCTCCTCCAGATCCTGGATCAAGGTCCTTGCCTCCCGAGATTTCACCACAATGTCGTCGACGTAAGACTCGGCGTTTTTCCCGAGCTGTCGGCCTAAGGCGATGTGTATTAGCGGCTGGAAGGTTGCGCCCGTGTTGCGCAACCCGAACGGCATGCAGGTGTAGCAGTACACCCCACATGGGGTTAGAAAGGCTGTCTTCTCCACGTCTTCCACCGCCATCTTGATTTGGTGACAACCTGAAAACGCATCCAGGAAACACAGCAGGCCGCACTTGGCGGTGGAGTCGACAATCTGGTCAATGCGGGGGAGCGGGAACGGATCTTGAGTGCAGGCCTTGTTGAGGTTGGTGAAGTCGACGCACATGCGCTCCTTTCCTCCTTTTTTGGCACGACGACGGGGTTTGCCAGCCATTCGGGGTAGCGAACCTCGCGAATAACACCTGCTGCCTCTAGCTTGCGGGCTTCTTGGATGATGAAGGCCTGCTTCTCAGTGGACTGCTGCCTCGCTTTCTGCTTCACGGGGCATACATTGGGGCACACATTCAGGTGATGCTCAATCACCTCCCTTGGGACTCCCGCTAGCTGCTTGGGTTCCCACGCGAACACCTCCTTGTTCAAGCGCAAGAACTTTACCAGCGCCTCCTATTGGTCGGGGTCGAGGTTGGCACCTATGGTGAAGGTGGCTCCTGAGGACCTGTCCTCCTCAACTGGCACCTGCTTGGTCTCCGCCTTGTCCTGAGTGAACAACTGCTTCTTCTTGGTCGGTGCAGCCCCCTTGGCGTTGGAGGTGTCCGTGTCGGCAGGCTGCGCTGTTGCGACGGTCTTGAGGGTGAGCTTGAGCGCCAGCAGAGCCTCTTCGGTATCTCCAGCTACGGTGAGGACGCCGTTGTTCCCGGGCATCTTCATGAGGTTTTAGGCCGAATGGGTCGCTGCCATGAACTGAGCCAAGGCAGGGTATCCGAGGATGGCGTTGTACGGGAGGCCGATGTGGGCGATATCAAAGTCGACCAGCTCCGTGCGGTAGTTGTCGTGGGTGCCGAAGGTCACAGGGAGGCAGATCTGCCCCAGGGAGCTAGAGGAACCGTCTCCGACGCCCGAGAAGGGCTTGCTGGGTCGGAGCCGTTCCAGTGGTACATGGAGGAGGCTGAAGGCCTCCACCGAGAGCACGTTGAGGCCGGCGCCGCCGTCGATGAGGGTTTTGGTGACGACCACCTGGTAGATGGTGGGCCTGCAAAGCATCTGGAGCGCGCCCGAGCAGGCGGTGTTGACGGGGTGATCGTCCGAGTTAAAGGTCAGGTCGGCCTTGGGCGCCACCCAACCCGGGGGAGCTCCTTGCCGCGTGAGGGTGGCGCCGATCTGGCGAAAGAACGACTTGGTGTGGTGGTCTGAGGGTGGCGCCTGCAAGCCACCTAGGAGAGCTGTGGCGACCGGGGGGGCCGGCGCCGCGTAGTGGGCGTGGAAGAGGTCACGCAGTTCCTCCCAGGAGGCCAGAGAAGATGCCGGCAGGTTCAGCAGCCAAGCGCGTGGGACTCCAGTGAGGGCCATGGGAAGCCAATTGGCCATGACCTTGTCGTCGCCTCCAGCCTTGAGGACGGCCTCCTCGTATGCCAGCAGGAAAGCTACCGGGTCCGCCGCACCGTCGTAGCGCGGCGGCATCTCTGGCTTGAACTTGTGCGACCATTGCACCTGCCGCAAGGCGGGGGCCAAGGCTCGGAGCCCCCTGGCCCCGGTGATGGCGCTGACCGCCGGAGCCGGAGGCGCGATGCCCGCCATGAGGGTGAAGCGCGGTGCTGGTGGAGAGCGGGTCGATGAAAGGAAGAGCTCCAGCGCACCCCTACCTGCGCGCGCCAAATGTCGGATATCTGGTTCTGGCAAAACCCTTAAGGTTCAAATGCTGGGGTGCGCACAAAGATCTCTCCCAACCGAAACACGCCCTCAGCCTCTCCGCGATCCCTAAGCTACCTCGATGAACAATAGCACAAGAGACACAAGATTTATACAGGTTCGGGCCACCGTTGTGGTGGAATACCCTACTCTTGTGTGTGGTGGTGGATTGCCTCTTGGGCTAGTGATGAACAGTACAGAGGAAGAACAGCCTCGCGAGGAGAGGTGTTCTTGGGCTGGTGTGGTGTGTGTATCAACTGGGTTCGGATACCTCTCTACTGTGGTGGCTAGCCCTATTTATAGAGGCCCTGGTCCTCTTCCCAAATATTGAGCGGGAAGGGATCCCACAATAGCCATTTTGAAAGGGGACAACTAGTACAAGCTATCCTGACTAAAGGTGGTCTTCGCCTGCCAAAGGCGCTGGTGGGGGCGCCGTCTTGGGCTCCATTGTGACCTCCGTCCTACCGTCCTTCTGGTCTTGGTCTTGTTGCACCGGTATGGAAACCTTTCCGTGATGCCTCGGTACTTCGCGCCTGCACTTGCCCCCTTTGCACCAAAGAGGAAATAAGGACACTGTGCGGGCTGGCGCCCACCTAGCGCCAGCCTGGCCTTGATCGTCATGGCTTGCATCATGGGCACCTCGCGAGGTACCCCTTGCCTTGATTTCTCCGCCTCCTCGCGAGCCTGCCTGGTGAGGCCACTCCTGAGGAGGCCTTGGGTCGTCCGCCCCATGAGGCTTGGCCCCTCACGAGGGTCTTGGGTGTTGGTTGATGAAGACGGGCCGTACTGGGCCACTGGGTGAGCCACGTCGCGGGCCGCAGGCAGGCAAGTCTGGGGACCCCCGTTCCTAGAACGCCGACACATAGGTCTACAAACGGTAGTCCTAGAATGCATATGGTTGAATACAATGATGATAATTCGGAAGATGAGGTTGATCTCTATACTGTTGAATTTGTTTGATCCTCAAAGGCCAAACCCTATACATGCAATTTTCTTAAGCCGATTCGCAAGAATCTTAATGAGGAGATGAAATTTACTTTTGATATATCTAAGTGTGATAAAATATTTGATGCTCTCTTGCAAGATAAGATGATTAGAATATCACACATAATACCACCATTTGAGGAGCTGAAACGGCATACTTATTGCATGTACCACAATTCATTTTCTCATGCTACTAACGATTGCAATGTTTTTCGACGACAGATACAATTGGCCATTAATGACGGACAATTGAAATTTGCTGATATGCAAGTTGATAAAAAACCCTTCCCGATAAACAACATGGACTTGGAAGGAAAGAAAATGTTATTTTGACCTAACTTAGCCAACTCTCCTAAGAAAGGTAATGTTGTTTTGATGAACCAAGGAAAGGCAACGAGGGAGACTAACTCTTGGGTAGAGAGGTTGTGCTTGATAAGCAACCCGATTGCAAGGAGGTATAGAAGATCACCATAAAAAATCCTGCACTCGAGGGGCAAGCGCAACTACAATAGGATGTTCATGTTAAATTTACCAAGCCCAAGAAATCAAAAGTTGGCAAGTGGAAAAGAGTGAATCTAAGCGATGGCGAATAAAGCCAACTTTTGATATGTTGCGATACAAATATACCAATCAAGCGACCGGTTCTAGATCTTATTTTCCATCACATTTGAGACAGTCAGCATCACTTCTGAACCAAAAATATCAGATCTATGCAAGGCCATATGGGTCATGGGCACCGACATTGTGGATGTCGACACCCCCTTATGTGCCATATTACGTGAGAGACTTCAATGGAAGATGGGGGCACCCCCAAGGCTCCTTATGCTTTTCATATGGGGTGTTCAGCACCTAGAAGTCCTGCTTGCGAGAGGTTTTATTATCCTACACACAAGGCCATTCAAGCCATGGTGCTAATCGGCCAACAAAAAATTCTACAAGCAAGGCCAAACCTAGGGATCCTAGATATACTCAACCTAAGTGGTGTCCTCCCGGTTTAACTAAGACCATGAAAAGGAGATTTCAACGCATTAGGAACAACGAGAAGGCAGCGCATGAAGTGGAGGATCAAAGGGATGCATTGTTCAATGAAATTTTGCCCATGGCACCCATAAAACAAGTGTGGAGGCATAAATAAAAAGAAAATGTAGATGCTTCTACATTAACTATACAACAACACCTACACCATGAAAAGAGGATGATGTGGCCCCTGTTACATCGTCCACACCAGCTGAAACATCCCCTTCGGTTGTGGAAACTTCAAGTCCAATATACACATTGGGAGATGAATACGTGATGGTGGATTACAAATCTACGCTGGTTCGGGAAGGTATGGATATTAATATGGTGTATTACTTACCTGCCGAGTTTCGTGCTATAGGTGAAGAAGGAGAGGTAGCCCAAAGGTATTTTGGTCCTAAGAACGCTATCTTCAAGAAGCCAAAAGAACCGGTGAAAGACTTGGAGCCATTGTACTCATAGGTCATATTAACAGATTTTCGGTTGCTAAGATCCTCGTTGATGGTGGTGCCATGGTAAATATTATGCCCCAAACGGTCTTCAAGAATTTAGGATTACTTGATGATGCGTTGATGAAGACCAATATGGTACTTAATGGATTGGAGGGTAAAGAAAAGACAGAGGCCAAAGGTGTGATGTGCATGGAACTCACTGTGGGGAGCAAAACTTTGGCCACCACATTCTTCATCACCGAGGTGCAAGGTAACTATAATGTTATATTAGGCTATGATTGGGTTCATGCTAACCAATGCGTGCCATCTACCATGCATCAATTTTTAATACAATGGGTTGATGATGATGTAGAAGTCATTAACGCGGATAATTCGGCTTGTGTCGCTTTGGCTGATGCACCGGTGGATTGGAATCATCCCAATGTTACTTGCTTAACAGGGTGTGACCTCTTAGAGTTTGATTTCCTTAGTGCTACAAGGAACGGGTTCATTCCCATCTCTTTAAAGCCGATTGGTGGTAGTCAGTTCCAAGGTATGATTTAAAACAAAAATGCAATGGCCGTATTATCGCCCTAAGAATAAACATGGCCAATATATAATTATCGCCCTTAGCAAATACAAATGGCCAAAGGAGTGCTGACGTCATACTTAGATTAGGCCCTATGCAAGTTATTTTTCGGCATGCAAGCTCTGCCAAAAACAGGGGGGCATGTGTGGACATCGGATTTTGGCACGGAAGAAAACATTATGGCCTCAAATGCAGAAGTGCTCTATATGAAGAAGCTCTGTATTGTCAACATGACCATCTTTGAAGCTTGGGTCATCACCATATGATCTCATCTCGAGGGCTGGTTGAGCTCGAAGTACTAAGATTTGGTATTCATAGTACTGTTCGGACAATTACTCATCCAAGACCACCTCATATGAGAAAATGTTCTACATGGATTATCTTCATTCTCGTCGAAACGGTAAATTTTGATATAAAAATCGTGATAATCCAGGGTCGTATGAAAAAGTTAGAGTCATCGGAGTGCAGCTCTACCACGAGCAAAACGTGGCGCCCCCACAGACACGCATATAGTTTATGGGTAGCGCCATTGATAGCCTGTTTTGCGCGAACGGTTCGGCCCTCAGGATGGCTTCAAATCAAAAAATGTTCAACATGAAGGTTGTTCGTCTCGTCGAAGCCGGTTCAAATTGCTTCTGGGATCAATTCCATCTGAGATTGTTTACTTCCTCAAAATTGCCCCGCAAGGTGCAGCCAACTTTTAAACCGAATTGTTTTGGAAAGTTTGGACTCTGAGTTGGACCCAAAAGAGGATTTTGGACGTGAATCCAAACTTTTCCTTGCACCGGAAGTCTAGTCGCCTCTTATATAAATGAGGTGTGACAGCCGATTGAAACAACAACACACAGTCGGAAAACCCATCTACTTTTTACCCTAGTTTTATATCTCTCCCTTGTTCTTTCTCTCTCGTTCTTCGTTCGCTCTTCATGTTGAAGGGCAGTGATCCTCGAGGCTCTAGGGGTGGGTGAACCGACCTTGGGCAGCCCATAGCCGCCGTGCGCCTAGACAGGGTCCCTCCCGGGCGTGTGGGGTTTCGAGTGCTCAAAAGCGATCGCTGGATTGCTTGCGTACCGCATTTCCGGACGGGTCTCCTTTGATGTGAGCTGCGATGCATCACCCTCGGTGTTGGAGGTACATAGTGACGTGTTTTTGGGCGAACAAACATCGATTTGCAGCTATGCGTGTACAGCAACTCCGTAACAAAAACTCTCCACCAAAAGACCAATAAATCCATCTCGAAAATTCATCGAATCATGAAGACTTCAACATAGCAAAGTTTCCTTTTAATGAGATGAATCCATTCAGAGAAAGAAATCCAAGTTCCTCCACCGTACCTCTACAGTTTTGCAATCTAGTTGAGAGACAATCCCTCATGAATTCATCAAATTTGTCGCATTCGTTTATGTCGAGGTTCTAGGACCGGGGATACCCAGGCCCGTCTGCATGCGGCCCATCGCGTGGCATAGTTAAAGGCCCGGTACGGCCCAACACCTGGGCTTCACGAGCAACACCCTCGCGAGGGTCTCCGCTTTGCAAGGCGAACTACATCATGAGCTCCTGAGGAGTGGCCTCCCGAGGAGCGGACATCTCTAGGTTCGCACCCCGCCTCACGAGGCGCGTGGTGATGTGAGCCATGACCAACGGAGCCAGGAGGGTGCCAACGGGCGTAGTCCAAGATAGTTTCCTCTTTGCTGCTAGAGGGACAAAGCCAACACACGGGTTCCCAAGGAATCCCCAAAGCTCACCTCTTCGGTGCAACAAGACCAAGACCACGGGCTCGGCAGAACGGAGGTCATCACCGAGCCCACCAGCGCGTCACGACCAGAAGCTTTGCAGAGAAAGACCGCCTTTAGTCAGGATAGGGTGTATTCCCGTACCCCTTCGAATTTGGCTGCTGTTGTATCCCTTCCCGCCTAAAGCCTTAGAGGAAGAGGACCAGACCAAGTATAAATATAGGTTAGTCTCCATCATAGAGGGGAGAGGATGGATCCGATCCATTCACCGTCTTGAGCCCTCACAGGGCAGCTCACCCTTGTACTAATTCATCCTCATCCTCCCCGCGAGGCAATCCACCACAAAGCAGGAGTAGGGTTTTGCACCGCAAGGTGACCCAAACCTGGGTAAATCTCCGTGTTCCATTCCTCTCCCATTTCGCTCGAGCACGGCAGAGCATCGGCGTGAGGCAGTGAGCAGGCAGCCCCGGCCTAGCGATGTTCTTCATGCACACCCCAAAGTTCGAACCATTCCTAGGGTCCACGGAGCCCCGATTCCGACATTTTGCGCACCAGGTAGGGGTGTGTCGAAGCTCTCTGGCTCCGCCCCTATTCTTGCTCCACCATCTCCATGGCCGAAGCTCATCGGGTTTGTGTCGAGCGTCGTGCAGCTGGCGTCGTTGTGATGGCACCGGTGGGCCATGCTGCCCCCTGCAACTCCGTTTCTACCGCAGCCAACGCTGCCACTAACCCTGCCGCTCACGAGTAGTAGGACTCCTCTCTGCCACCCTCTGTGTAGCGTGATGGTCACACTGCCACGCCTTCCCTCACTCCGGCCACGACTTCATCCTCGCATGCTCGCCGCAGGCCGGCAAATGCGCAGGCCGCACTGCTCAGGGTGCGTGAAGTTCTGCACTACCACCCGGCCAACGAAGGCTACAACAACTGGCTTGGCGGCATCACCGAGCTCGTCAACACCGCAGGCAAGACTGCGACGCCCTTCCACTCGCTTTGTCCCCCACCACCTCGCGCGGGCTATGTAGCACACAGTGCGCATCCGCCTCCACCCTTGCACAGTGACCATGCCGAGCCCCGGCAGGAGGCATAGCCACGTGACCCGCCGCCCGCGCGGGAGGAGGCCAGCTGCTAGGTTGTGCAGCAGACACCGCATGAGGCGCGTGCGCTCCCCGCGCCGCCTCGTCAGCACCAAGATTGGGCCATTCAAGAAGCTGTGGCACGTGGGCACTAGGACTGCACCCGTAAACTCCACTGCCTGTCGCGCCTTCACCCGTGAGCTGCGTCGAGTGACCTGGACGGTCAAGTTTAAGCTGGAGCTGCCCCCACGCAATGACGGCATCCCTGGCCCCGTGGAGTTCCTCCAGCTCTACGCGCTGAGCATCGAGGTGGCGAACGGCGATGACAAGGTCATGGCAAACTGGTTCCCCATGTCCCTCAAGGATGGCATGTGCTCCTGGCTCATGCACCACGTGGAGGGGTCGATCTCCTCGTGCGACGAGCTCCGCGAGAAGTTCACCGCCAACTTCCAAGGCACCCCCGATTGCGCCCTCACCATCAACGACCTGCGACGTGTGAAGCAGCGCCCCGGCGAGATTCTCCGCAAGTAAATTCAGCATTTCACCCAAGCTCCCCTCAAGGTCCCGAAGGCCTCGGACGAAGCCATCATCTCGGCATTCACCAAGGGCATCACAGACGTCAAGATGAGAGAGGAGCTCACCATCAACGACGACCTGTGCACGATGTTGGAGGTGGTCAACCTGGTTGACAAGTGCCCCAGGGCGGAAGAAGGCTGCCTCTCCCTCCTCAACCACCCGGATGTCGATCCTGAAGACAAGAAGGCCAAGCCCAAGGAAGTGAAACACAAGGGCCCCACCATGCTGGCAAAAGAGCCTGATCTGAAGTGTGGCCGTGACCGCGCCGAGCCCTCCAAGGATGTTCGCCTGTTCTGTGTCTTCCACAATGTGCGCACCCACAACACCGATGACTGTCAGGCGTTCAGGGCGCTCCTTGACGAGTGCCTCTGCCCCCGCCCCGAGCGTAGCGATCGTGGCTTCGGCCAGGGAGGAGGCCAGGATAGAGGCTGCTGGGACAACCGCAACCTGCGTCAGGCCTGGCGTGACCAGCCTCGTGACGGCGCCTGGCGTGACTAGCCTCATGACGGCGTCTGGCGCGATCAGCCTCGTGAGGTCCGTCTGCAGGGAAACGCTAGCCTTCCGCCGCTGCTGCCGCCACGCAGAAGGAACGACGACAACCATCAAGATGAGCGGGCTGGGGGCTATTAGTTGCCTCGTGCGATTGTCTGCATCCTCGGCGGTGCCCAGGCACCCGCCTCGAACCGCCTCTTCAAGCAATTCTCTCATGAGGTGAACACATCCCTCTCGAGGCTTGAGGCTGTACGTCCCCTCAAGTGCTTGCAGTACGCTATCACCTTCGATTACAAGGACCACCTCAGGTGCTCGGCCACCACCGGCGTGCTCCCCATGTTGTTCACGCCCACCATCAGCAATGCTTCAGTCACCAAGACCCTCATTGTTGGCGGCGCCGGCCTCAACGTTCTCTCTGTGGAGACCTTCGAGATGCTTCAAGTGCCTTACGATCATCTCATGCCCACCAGGCCATTCTCTGAAGTGACCGATGGCTCCACCACTCCCCTAGGGCAGGTGCGCCTCCCTGTCACGTACGGCAAGAACGAGAACTACCATACTAAGATCATCAACTTCGATGTGGCACATATCGGCCTCCCGTACAATGCCATCCTGGGATACCCTGCTCTGGCCAAGTTCATGGCGGCGACCCATCATGGCTACAACATCCTGAAGATGCCAGGGTGCAGCAGTGTCACCATTGTCGCCTGTGATGAGAAGGATGCGGTCTGCTCCCTCGAGCAAGCCTACTAGGCCGCAGCAGCTGAGAACTCCAAGGACGAACGTGACGTCGCGCCCCTTGAAGCTGCCCCCTCGAACAAGAAGTGGCTCACCCCCAAGAGTTGTCTTGAGGCTCAGAAGGCGCCTACCGGTGACGCATCGGCTGTTGCCCAGAGCACGGGGGCGTGACCCCATCCTGCATAGGAAGGCGTGCCCGGTACCTCCCTCAGGACAGGCTCGGGGGCTCCCATCTGGAGAGCGTCTGACCTGACCGGTGTAACGAGGGAGGTGCTCAGGCACCACTTGGAGGTGTGCCTCGACGCGCGCGCCCACAAGCAAGGAACACGGCGCGAGGCGCCAGGAGCAGGAAAGTTCATCACCAAGGCGATCCAGGAACTTCAGGAAGCAGAAGCCATGCGCGGCGGGCGCCGCCAAGTATGTCCCACCAGTCCAGCTGCCGCCCCCGATGCGGTGGTGAACTGCGCGTCTGCGTCAACATCCCGGGCCTCAACAGGGCCGCTTCTCAGGATCACTTCTGGCCGTCGCGCGTCGGCCGGAGCAAAGGGTTCCCCTACAACTACATCCGCACACCCTTCGGCCTGCTGAATGCAGGCGCCTCGTACTAGTGGTTTGCGCAGCTTGTTCTGGCGTCTCGCGAGGCCAGGCATTTGGTGCTGGCGCCTCGCAAGGCCCCGGCCCCTCACGAGTCTTCCGAGCCTCCGAAGTCGTCCGGCTCGTGACAAGTGAACCCCCACAACACGCTTCATGGCCACCTCGACGCTTCTAAAGCATCATTGCCAGGTGACTTTTTTGTTTGTTCAATCGAGGGCTCCCCTGAGCTACATTATCCTCAGGCTATTAGGGCCTGCTCCTGCAGCTGCATCATTTTGCTCATGTATCGGAACTGGCCATGCCTTGATAAAATTTCCCTGATAATTTAATCTGCTTGTCCGATGCTTTTTCACCATGAATGTCGCCGTGCCCTCACAAACCCACTCTCGACCGCCTCATGACTAAGCGCTGGCACGACATCTATGCTCGGGTCCGTCCTTGTAGCATTATTAAATCCAAGCGACCAAGCTCTGTCTCGCAGGCCAGCTCCCGTGCACGTCACCTCCCAAGGTCCTTGGTGCCTTGTCCTCGCATGAGCTCATCACAAGTAGGTGAGTGAGGGCACGCGGCTCGGTTCGTACAACCGTGATCTTGGCGCTTCGCCACCGCGGGAGCCGTATGCCAGGTGTCTTTCCATAGATTGTTGCACGAGAAGACTTGGCACAACATTTGTGCTTGGGTCCGTCCCTGCAGTGTTGATAAACCCAAGTGACTGAGCTCTGTCTGGCAGGCCTGCCCCGTACACGTCACCTCCTGTGGGTCCTTTGTGTCTAGCCTTCTCATGCAATGGCCTCTGGACGTTCATTCAGCGTAGGTCACCCTCATAACTCAGGTAACACAAGCGCATGACCGCACCAAATCTAGGCGCAACCCACCAGAGGTAGGACCTCCTGAGCCCCGCTCTGGCTCACGAGCGTCTAAAAACACATCCTCAAACTTCTGTCGTGCCAACCACGCATACGAATGAAACAGGGTTGTACACGCCCCGGAGACTCTAGTACAGGGCTCCTACCCACGCATAGTGGAAGTCCGATGCTTAGTACTAGCGGATATGGTTGCAATTCGGCCATGCCCACGCCTAGTGGAAGCCCCATGCTCCACGCTAGTGGATAAACAACTAAGGGTGCCAAACGGGTAGCATTAACCTCAGGATGGCCGCTCGGCTCTCGAGTGACGCTGCTCGTAGCCTTACCCTGGGCCTCATGCGAGTGGTGGCTGGACATGGTGCCTGTGCTTAGGTCAGTCTCAGTAGCACTGAGAAATCCAAGGAACCGGGCTCTTGCTCCCGCGCCTGCTCCCGCGCTTGTCACCCACCAAGGTCCTTGGTGTCTGGTCTCCTCACGTAACCCCCAGGTGTAGGCTGGCGAGAGAAAGGTAGGAAGGGCCCCAGGTTAACCTCGCGGTCGCCCATGTTCCTTCATGCGAGTTGCTTGCATGTCAAGGGGGCCGCTGAGCATCGCGACTCAGGAGCCTCACTAGTTCCGTAGCCCCTCGCCCTAGCTTTCTCCAGGCATCACGACCTGACATTCCAGCGATGGTCGAGGTATGCGCGGGGTTGGGCCGTGCCGATGCAGAGCACAAAGGCAAGCAAGAATGAAATCGAGCTTGAAAGGGAAGCTACGGAGTTCAAATAGTTATTATGGGCATCAAATACATCACAAATCCAAACAAAGTCTTACGCCTCCACGAGGCACGATCAGTTGTTGCAGGATAAACTCTAGGAAGAAGGGCCATCGCAGCCATCGTTGTTGTCGCCGCTGCCTTGCGAGGTCTCAGCAGATCCGCCATCGATGTCGCAAGTGAACTTCCCGAGAAACGCGGCCACATGGCCCTCCACGGCTGCTGCCATGATGTCCCGGGACTCACGAGGGATAGAGCCTATCACCGTGCCGAAGTCGAAGCCAGGGTCGTGGAGGTAAAGGTGGCTGAAGACGCGCGTCAGTGCCACAGAGAAGAGGTCATGACACTCCTCCTCCAGGATGACGTCCACCTTTTGGGCGGTGCCTTCAAGCTCCACAGCAAGCTTGGAGGAGAGATCTGTGTAGCCGTCTTCGGGGATTGTGAGCGGAGCTTTGAATCCTTCCCAGCAGATGGACTTAAGTGCTTGGAGAGCCCTGAGCTCGAGAGAAGGGAAAGCGTCACGTTCCACTACTGCCTTCGTGTTGGCGTCGGCAAGGTTCTTGTTATCTATGGCATTCAGCTGAGCGTTTACCTCAAATACATGCTCAGCGTAGGCCGCTTGGGCTTCTGTCACCTCCTACTGCAGCTTGCCTAGGAACTTGCTCTGCACGGCCTGGTCGACACCCACCTTCGTCAGTGCGGAGTCACGGTCCACAAATTTCGCCTCACGAGCCTTGAGGTCGTCCTCCAGCTGCTGGAGTTGCTGTGTGTGTGCGTCATGTTCCTCTTGAAGCGCCTTCAGGTTGGCCTCTGCCTTACCGCAGCGCTTGGTGACCGCCGCTGCTTTAGCCAGCGTGCCATCACGAGCCGCCCTTGCGCTAGCGGCTTCTTCACTGCTCTCTGCTGCAGCGGCCTTGGCCTGGCTCCAAGCCTATTTGGTTGCCGCCTCAACCTAGAGCCATGCTGAGGTGAGCCCCAGACGCTCCCTGGCGAGGCATCTATCGGCATCTGGGAGGTCTTCCCTGAACCTGTCGAGCGTGCGCAAGCATTGGTCAGGGCCCCGTGCCTGATAAGGGTGCCGCAGTTCGCAAGCGCAAGGACCTGATGAGGGAGGGGTGCTGACGTGCATGTTGGGACCGTGACCGACAAGGTCTCAATACGATCTCCTTCAGGCGCCAGGGCTCCGGGTCCTTTCCCACGCTTGGGTTCTGCGACACAGCTAGGGCGACTGTAGCCTCGGCCATCTGAGTCTCGAGTGTTCGCACTGCTTGAGGCTGCGCCGTGGCACACCCTGAGTCGAGTCCGGCCGACCGGGAGTGAGGCGTCGCCCCCTATCCATGGCCGGAGCTGCCATGACCATGACAGGGGGCACCGGGTAACTAGCCACCACGTCCTTGTTGGCCAGCCCTCCCGACGGTGCTGGCGAAGCGCCGTGTGGAGATGGAGCGCCCACATGCCCAGGTGTAGTGGTGCCCGTCCACCCAAGAATGGCGGTCGATCGGTGTTGCGCGCCCCTACGCTCGCCAAAGTTGCCGCCAAGCGTCGAAACCGCCTTCAGGGTGAAAAGCACATTCGCAATGACGGTCATCATCATCATCGTCATCATCATCATCATCATCATCATCATCATCTTCTTCTTCTTCTTATTCTTCTTCTTCTTCTTCTTCTTCTTCTTCTTTTTCTTCTTCTTCTTCTTCTTCTTCTTCTTCTTCTTCTTCTTCTTCTTCTTCTTCTTCTTCTTCTTCTTCTTCTTCTTCTTCTTCTTCTTCTTCTTCTTCTTCTTCTTCTTCTCCGTGCCGTCGCCCCTGTTCGGCGTGATGAGGGGCTATATGAACATACGGACTTTGAGCACGCAACTAGAAGGTAAGGCCAGGATACTTACTCCTCTGGCACGGCCGACTTCCTCTTCTTCTCCTCCTCATGGGCCATTGCACCCCCATCCTTCCTTTGCGTGGCCTTGGCCTCGTCCCGGGGGCCGTCGGAGTGACCCCCGGCAGGCCCCGCTACGGCGCCACTGTCCATAGGGGCGAGGGGGTGTCCCCTGGGCAGCCTTGGATGGTGAAACTACGGCCGCCTTGGCGGAGGCCGTCATTGTCCTTGGCCAATCATCCTGTAGGGCAAGGCCCATTTCCTTGACCACCCCGGTGGGGCATGGGGAGCCTTCAGGAGGGGGTGCTGCCACCTCCTCACTTGGGGCCGCCCCGCGAGACGCCCGCATGATAGGGGGAGTGGACTCCATCCTCCTGGATGCCCTGACAGGATCTGGGGAATCTGTGGCCGGGAGCTCGTCAGCATCGTCATCTTCATCGTCGCCGAGGAGGAGTTGGTACTGCGATGGTGGGGATGCCCTCCTGAGGTCATCGTCCTTCGTTTCCTCTGAGTCCTTTTTTCCATTGTTGTCGCCGGAGGACGACGCCACGGGCGAATCAGGGTGGTCACGTGGCTCAAGCCCCCACTCATTGAAGGTGGACATGGCCTTGACCAGCTCCTCCATGTCGTCGCGGCTATACAGCATGGAGGCGGCCTTGGAAATGTCCCCGGGGATACAACCGAGCAAGGTGAACAAGGCCACGTCCAGTTCCTCGCCCGTTAGGCTGGCGACGTGCAGCCTCACCTCGTCCCCCGCGCCTTCGTACTCACACAAGGGCTTCGAATGCGATTGGAGAGGCGCGAGGCGCAGCGCCAGGAACTCCTTCACGATCATTGCCCCCATCAATAGCTTCGCCTTAATATGTGAGGCTATCTTCTTGAGGACGGGTTTTGCTCGAGGGTCAATGAGCTTTGCGGAGCCCCACTGATATAGGGTGGAACCCTATAGCGACGATCTTTCACGTTTGGAGTGGGATCCCTCGAAGAACACGATGAACACGGGGAAGAACGGGGAGAAATCACAAGGGGAAACACTCAAGAACAAGTCCAAATCACACATCCACTAGACAATCAAACACACAAGATCACAAGGTACATGAACAACAAAGGGAAAGATACAAGGTAAGGTTCATCTCCAAGAGGAGGTCTTGATGATATCCTAGATGGATCTTCCCACAAGGGGGTCTTGATGATATCCCGCATGATCTTCTCACATGGAGGTCTTGAACTCCATGGGAGTGGTAGTCTCTCTCTCTCAAGAGTAGAGGTAGGAGCAAAGCTCACCTAAGAATGAGCTATCATATTTGCTGACCCTAAAAATGGGGAGGAGGAGGTCTATTTATAGTCTAGTGGGCGAAGGGGTAAGTGAGGGGGCGAATGGGTACATGGGCCTCGGCTCGAAACGTTGCACGCAGGCAAGGCCCGGATGATCCGGATGGGGGTCCGGATGATCCGGCCATCGTCTGGATGATCCGGGAGGGGGCCCGAATGATCCGGCTTCACATGAGGCCTTCGGGTGTCTTCAGACGCAATTATCCGGATGATCCGGAGGGGGACCTGGATGATCCGGCTGAGCCCGGATGATTCGGCTGAGCCCGGATGATCCGGACAGCGGTCCGGATGTCCGGCCTGGCTCCTGCAGCCACTCCGTCTTCTTCTCCTTTCTTCCGTCTTCTCTTCCACGCTTCCCTGGCGGATGGTGTAGTCGTTCCTTGGCGCTTGCACTCCTCCTTGACATCTGTGAAGCTCCGACAATACCTATGCATCCACACGGGAGAAGTGTCAAGTAGTACACCATCCTCAAAGGGGTCAAGTGAGCACGTGTAAAGGAGAAGATTCACCTTTGTGTATGTGAATTAGACGTCGCACGTGTCACTTGCCAAACGGACTCTTGACATGGTGATGACTGTAGGATGCTTCGCATCATCCCCTCCCCCTTGGAAAAGATCCGACCTCGGATCAAAAACCAAATCACCATGGGAAAGAGATGGCGGTGCCGTGTCGAAGTGGTCGATCACCAAGCACTCATCGTCTAGTAGCTCGAATGTGGCACTCTCCAATGTCGCACCGTCTTGTGATTCCTTCAAAAGGAGCAAATTGAACAAACACTTGGAAAAACAAATGTGGTTAGCGTTAGTGCAAAACCAATCATTGAAGAGGTGATTCACATAACAAGTGTTGTCATCATGCATAACATATGGTTTGACAAAGGATTGTGACATGGCATGTAAGCATATCAATCGAGCACAAGCAAAAATATCATGGGGACAAGTATGCAAATGTGAGATAGAGTTGCAAACATGTGTGACAAGAGAATAAGCATCTACCTCGAGGTCATAGCAAGCATTGACAAATTTCTCAATGAAAGGTCTATGATAGGCATAGGAAGTATTCACAACACCAAATAAAATGAAGTGTCTAAACACATGGGTCAAGTGCAAGACAATCCAAGCATAATGTGCATAGGGTGTAGTGAATATAGTGTGGCACTCAACACAATAGAAAGAGCAATTGTTCATCATGTGTGAGGCAATCAAGTCAAGCATGTGACAAGCAAAGGGACATGGCGTATGTGAAGAAATGATATTGGTGCAACCAACCATATGATAGTAGCAAGTAGTCCAAGAATTGGATGCAACACACAAGGTATATATGTCATGAAGCATGGAAACGTGGCAATCATGGTAGAAAGCAATATCTCGAACATGCGTGTAAATGGTGCAAGCAACACATGAAGTATGATCCACAATATCCAAGCTCAAGAAGGATGTCACCTTGAAAGTGTGTCCTTGTGCATTCTTCACAATGCCGAAGTGGAAGCAAATATGGTGTAGAAGCGAGTCGTGGTAGAATGTATGAGGCTCGCTCTCAAGAGCTCGAATGGTCAACTCACGTGAAGTGGAAGTCGACACAAAGTCCAAGTATCCTACACATGCACAAAACAAAACAAAGTACGTATGCACATGGTAGATAAACACATCATCCATCATGATGGTTCTCATCTTTTGCACAAAACCATTAGAAGCATAAGTGCATGAATAATATGATGCAACAATGGCAATATTCAAGGCACTAGGTATATGGTGCAAAGAGGTAAGACAAGCATGCTTCACAAGGAATATGTCAACATCTCCAAACATATGTAAGAATGCTATGGGGGCAATCTTAAGAGCAAGCCTATAAGCATTGTTGCACTCAATACATGGCAAATCTAGCATGAGAGAGGCAACACATGGAGATATATGACACGAAGCAATATGAATCATGTGCAAAGCATATAGATGCTTGTCATCAACCGCATGAAATGAGCAAGTATGACACAAGAGACAATGATCAAGATATATCATTTGAGAGGCATGAGCATATATGTCATCAACCCAAGAAAGCAAGTAATAGTGGAACATGGGTGATGCAACATAGCAAGCAATCATAGTAATCAAGTCGTGCAAACTAGTGGAGCGAAGATGCAACACACTAGAGTAAATCATGGCAATCATGTCATGTGAGCAAATAATAGGCATAGGGAATGCACATGACATATCGCAAGCACGAACACAAAGAAAGATGAAAGTATCATCATAGGAATGGTGCACAAAAGGAACATGGCAAGAACAAGCCATATCTCCACCAAGCTTGCAAATACACATTCAAGTACTAGAATCAATCATCATGTGTAATGCAAAGCATGGGTCACAAATGCATGTCAAAGGCATAGGAATGAGTATATCATGCAAAGTGAACATGGCAAGATGGGCATATGATATGTAATGAACAATAACCCATAGCCAAGTGAGGGCCATGTAGAATGAATGCGCGTAGTATTTGCGCGAAGAGAGCGGTGGGAAAGACAATCCCTGGGATCCCAAATCATCATTGCTCTCTAGAGCTCATTTTGTCAACTCGTGGGATTGCGAGATTGACAAGTATTCATGGGTACCTACACAAAAGAGACACAAACCAAAGAAATTGTGCGCGTGGTAAATGTACACATCATCCATCATGATGTGTATGTGCACGTGTGAGTTAGCACAAGATAAGCATTGCTCAAAGAAATTTGATGCATGGTATAAGAACATGTCATCCATCATGAAAGAATAGTTATTGTGTATGACACGATGGGGACACAAATTGAGAATGCAAGTATATGGCGCATCAATAGTATGTTTATTCGTGGGTAGCATATGGTGCACACAAGTATGGGGATCATGCAATGAATGGGATGGATCAAATTCCCCTAACATGTATGAGGAAACTATGGGGGCCTCCTCATGAGCAATATCGGAAACATCATATGGAGAAAATGGACAACATCCAAAACAATGCATATCCGAAGCTAGGTGGTCATGGCATGGCATATGAGATAAATGATGCAAAGGGAGCATATCAATATCATCACAAGAGAAACAAATGCCAATAACCATGGGCTTGTCATCTATGCCATATGTGCAAATTGGGTTTATTTTAATGGCATATGCATAGTCACTATGAAGAGATTGCAAATAAGACATATGGTTGATCTCATGCATAGCATATGACAAGTCAAGCGGATTATCAAACATGATGTGACCTAAAGAATTGTCACAAGAAATCCTATGTAACATGGCATCACAACTAATAGACTCCACAATAGAATCATCATACTCATCATAAATGGGCAAATCATCGCATGGGGAAATCATACTAGCATGAAGCATGGCAATAGGTGGATCAACATCATGCAAGCAATCAATGTCAAGAATGTCCACTAGTGGGACTAGAGCATCACCTTCACCAATGTTACCTTTGTCATTCCACTCAAGTGGTGTAGGTGAGGTGGGAAAGACCAAATGGTGGTCATCATCATCATATTGATGGAACCATGTGGGCGGTGCATCATATTCCACCATGGCCATCATCTTGTCCAAAGGGAGGACGAAGTCGTCGAGGATCGGCGCGTCATCATAAATGGGACCTAGCACCAAATGAGAAGACACAATAGAGGTAGAGGTCAAGTTGTTAGAAATGCAAATGGCCTCACGAGACCTATCAACTATCTCACTCTGTCTATGTGGTGGTTCACTCACTCCCTCAAAATAGGTGCACTCAAACTCACGTATGGTGGAGTCACTCATCTCACTCAAGTGGTGGGGGTTGTGGATCTCCTCACATGGGAATTGTGGCAACTCATCATATATGGGGCTAGTGGTGAAGTCACTCTCACTCTCAATATGGTGGCACAAGTCACTCAAGTCATCATACGTCGCCGTGGTCGAAGGGAAGATCCCATGCTCAACCATCTTGTCGTCGTCGCCGTGGATGAAGGCCGAAGATGGCACATCATCACTCTCCTCCATGACCGAAGGGAAAATCCCATGCTCGATCATCTCGTCACCGTCGCCGTAGATGAAGGCCGAAGATGGCACATCATCACTCTCCTCCATGACCGAAGGGAAAATCCCTTGCTCGATCATCTCGTCACCGTCGCCGTAGGTGAAGGCCGAAGATGGCACATCATCACTCTCGCCTCCAAAGATGGAAGCATCATCCTTGATCGCCACCTTGTCGCTCGCCTCCAAAGCTTGGTCCTTGAGGCTCTCCGAAGTCGTACTCGTCGCTGCACCGTCTTGAAAAAGAGTCGAAGTAGACTCGGCACCATCAATGCCACAAAGAGGGATGGCGGTGAAGTCAAACTTGGGAGCATCGTCTTGGAGCTCGTTGGGCTTCGACATCTTGATGGTACTAGCCTCATGCTTGTCGTAGAGCTTGGTCGCCGTGAAGTTTGCTTGGGGTGGAGAAGCCTTGGCCTTCATGAGTTCTTGTTCCGCCTTGAGAGCACCAATGTAGTAGTCGTCGATGGACTTGTAGTTCTCGAGGAAGATGGTCTTGGAGATGTCGTTGTGCAATCCCATCATGAAGTGGAACTTCATCAAAATGGGGTCGTCCACGCCGGCTCGTCGCAAGGCAATCATCATCTCCTTGAAGTACTTGTCGATGGACTTGGATCCTTGGGTGGTGTTTTCCAATTGGCGTCGAAGTTGTTCCGTGTAGGTTGGAGGCACAAACTCTCACTGTAAAGCTCTCTTCGTCTTGGGCCAACTCATCTCGTAGCTCTCCGAAGGTGTGTGAAGCCACCATATCGAGGCATAGTCGTGGAAGTTTCTTGTGGCGCACTTCACTTGATCTTCGGGACGAACTTGATGTAGCTTGAGGTAGTCGTCCATCAAACGCTCCCACTCGAGGTACTCCTCGGGTTCTTGAGTCCCATAGAAAGGAATCGCGTGGTCGATTTCAAGGTCGTAGTAGCTCGTGGAAGTCGCGGACTTGAGCTTGGGGAGCTTCTCTTGAGCGTAGTCTTGGGGTTCTTGTTGGCGAAGATGTCGTATGTCCGTAGGCGAAGATGCCTTGAAGTCGCTTGGCGAAGATGCCAAGGGAGATGGTGAAGTCATTGAGCGGTTGTTGATGTAGAGCTCTTGACCTTCACATTCTTGTTGGTGATGGTGTCGATGCCGATGTGATCTTGCCGGAGATGGTAGCTCGGAAGCATGTGCTCTTGAGCGTCTTCTCGAAGATGAGGAAGATTGCTTGTAGGACTTGATGAGGGCTTTGATCTCCTCCATTTTAGCTTGCATCTTGGCGTCGGAGTTGTTGTTCGTGGCATCAAAGTCGTCGTTCTTGTTGTAGACCGAAGGTGAAATGCCTTGCCTATCCATCACAAGACTCGAGTAGAGGTGAGTAGGAAATGAGATAAATAATACCAAGTTACCTTTTCCCAAAGTTGAGGATGTATCCCATTTCACTCAATGTGAAATGAAAGAATAGTGGAATTGGTACCGGACTTGTTCACTCACACCTATCAAGTAAAGCTTATGGTAGAGCTCGGTGAGGATAGTGGCACAAAAATTTGATGCAAAATGTTAGCAAGAGTCAATAATGTTGAAAGAGATTCACAAATTCGCAAGCGAAACAAGTAGACCAATAGCAATATGTGGCTCACGGAAACACACACACGGATAGATAAATGGGGTCGTGCAACCAAGGAATGAGCACAAAATGTGGAATCCACGGAAAACGCTCGTGTTGCACAACTCAAGAGAGACGCTAGCACGATTGCTCAATAGGCGGATACGGCACTTGTGCACAACCTATAAGATGCAAAATGGATAAACTTTCTATCCCAAGTATGCTATATATGTATGGTTCCTGGTGTTTCTCACACAACGATCCAAGATGATCAAATATGATACCGTATGATATATTGTGATGCTATGGCTATTGCTTACAAGCTCTTTGCTCTCTTTCTTTTGCTTAAAAGCTTTATTCTCTTTTTTTTTCTATGGCCACTTTTGCACAATGCACAAACCAAGATAGCAATTGTGTATATGCGGGAACAAACTTGAGGCACAATGGATGATATGATACCAAGATGATATGGTATGTATGCAATGGATGGTGTAGACCACTAATGTGCACAAGTCACGTTGCCGACAATACTCAAATGGCTAGTCTCGATAGGCAAGTAACGCAAAATGGGCTAGGGGTTAACAATGCAATTGCAAGGGAATATACAAAGGTGTCATCGAGGTTACCGTCCTTTGCGATGATGAGTGGCGTTGTTCTTGGTGTAGATACCAAGATGGTGGAGACTCGTCCCTAAGTAGCCGAAACACCTTAGGAAACGAAAAAACCGCAAACTCCAAATCTCCAATGACAAATGTCAAATGGTGGTAGCGGAAAGCGGTGGTGGTTTTGCACTAGGCAAATGCGGAAGTGGAATGATGGATATACACGTGTCGGAGTTGAAGTTGCCGTCCCTAAGTAGCCGAAACACCTTAGGAGAGACAAGCCACAACTCAAACAAGCTCAAACAAAATTGGGTTAAGTTTGGTTGTCGGAAGTGTATGGTGGGCAAGGTTATGTGGAAGTGGTGGTGGTGGTTGAAGAAGAAGCAACCGTCCCTAAGTAGCCGAAACACCTTAGGAGACGATAATCACTACTCAAGCAACCACATATGCAATGGGGAACAAAATGGGTTAGGTTGCGGAAGTCGGTGGTGGTAATGCGGATGATATGGTGGAGGGCCTAGGCAAACTTGCCAAATTTCAGAAAATATGATGGAGTCAAATGATGTTGGTGGTATTTTTGTGGGATAGGGGATGTCAATAGCTTCAAAACGAGCTAAAGAACGTCAAAAACGGAGTTCGGATGAATTAGTTATGACTAAAACAAAATTTCAGCCGAGTCAGTGTCAGGGTTAACCGGACAACCGGGAGGAGGTCTGGATGATCCGGGTGTACATCCAGATGATCCGGGTTCGTCAGCTCCAGTTCTGTTTTCTGGTTGCGTGGGGTATCCAGACGTCCGGGGGGGCGTCCAGCTGATCCGGGGGATGTCCGGATGATCCGGGAGAAGGTCCGGATGATCCGGGCAAGTCAATCCGCTCGGGATTTGCTCTCGGGGACGAATTTTTGGGCGGAATTTGGGGATTTTCGGGACAAATTTGAGGAGATTTCGTGGATGGAAGGTGGGGAAACTTGGGGAGATGCTAGATCCACTCGAAACCAAGCAAATCCATGGATCAAAATCAACAAAACTTCATCAAACCAACAAATCACAAAAAAATGGGGCTATTTTTGGTGGGGATTTTCGGATTTAGGACGAAAACAACAAAATCAAGCTAGAAAACACGGGGTAGGGGCTCCAAAACGTGATCAACGTGGCTCATGATACCATATGATGTAGGGTGGAACCCTATAGCGACGATCTTTCACGTTTGGAGTGGGATCCCTTGAAGAACACGATGAACACGGGGAAGAACGGGGAGAAATCACAAGGGGAAACACTCAAGAACAAGTCCAAATCACACATCCACTAGACAATCAAACACACAAGATCACAAGGTACATGAACAACAAAGGGAAAGATATAAGGTAAGGTTCATCTCCAAGAGGAGGTCTTGATGATATCCTAGATGGATCTTCCCACAAGGGGGTCTTGATGATATCCCGCAGGATCTTCTCACATGGATGTCTTGAACTCCATGGGAGTGGTAGTCTCTCTCTCTCAAGAGTAGAGGTAGGAGTAAAGCTCACCTAAGAATGAGCTATCATATTTGCTGACCCTAAAAATGGGGAGGAGGAGGTCTATTTATAGTCTAGTGGGCGAAGGGGTAAGTGAGGGGGCGAATGGGTACATGGGCCTCGGCCCGAAACGTTGCACGCAGGCAAGGCCCGGATGATCCGGATGGGGGTCCGGATGATCCGGCCATCGTCCGGATGATCCAGGAGGGGTCCCGGATGATCCGGCTTCACATGAGGCCTTCGGGTGTCTTCGGACGCAATTATCCGGATGATCCGGAGGGGGACCCGGATGATCCGGCTGAGCCCGGATGATCTGGACGGCGGTCCGGATGTCCGGCCTGGCTCCTGCAGCCACTCCATCTTCTTCTCCTTTCTTCCGTCTTCTCTTCCACGCTTCCCTCGCGGATGGTGTAGTCGTTCCTTGGCGCTTGCACTCCTCCTTGACATCCGTGAAGCTCCGACAATACCTATGCATGCACACGGGAGAAGTGTCAAGTAGTACACCATCCTCAAAGGGGTCAAGTGAGCACGTGTAAAGGAGAAGATTCACCTTTGTGTATGTGAAGTAGAGGTCGCACGTGTCACTTGCCAAATGGACTCTTGACATGGTGATGACTGTAGGATGCTCCGCATCACCCACTCAGGGGTCTGCTCGGGCAGCACCGCCGGAAGCGCCAGATGCGGGTTGGTGCCGCGGGCGTCCGGGAAGACCCAGTGCTGCCGGAAGCCTTCCACCTTATTCCCTGCCTTCAGGAGTGAGTTTCCGCTGAGCACATCGACAACAGATATGCATGCGGATTAATGGGTCCTGACAGTGAACCGCAAGCTGAAGAAGTGGTGGAAGAGCGCCACGGGGGGTCGCATGCCCATGAAAGCCTCGCAGTAGAAGGCGAAGACGGACAAGAGGAGAAAGGAGTTGGGCTGAAGGTGAAGGGCATGGATTTGGTAGTGCTCGAGGATTGTGTAGAAGAACTCATAGAAGGGCGAAACTAGCCCAGTGAAGAAGATGTGGAGGAAGAATGGGTACACGGACTCCACCGGGCTGCTCCGTGCCATGGAGCTAGGCCAGATCTGGTTCACGCCCCCATTCGTTATGGTCACCGACCATCAGCGGGAGCACCAGGTTGAGATCCTCCTCCTTAGCGATGGAGGAGGCTGAGAGCGCTAGCACGAGGTAGGAGGTGCTCATGACCGGAGCTACAATTTTCTCTTTCCCGGCGGGCGCCATTCGCGAAATCGCTGACACCGGTGGGGAAGAAGGAAAGGCGGTGCTCTGTCTGGATCTAGAGGAGCCTCACACGAGAGAAAGGGGGTCTCAGGAGGATGAGGAAGATGCAAGACTTCAGCCTGGGCAGTTGTCGAGGCTACTGCCAGGGCTCTGGTACTGGGGGTACCCAGGCCCGTCTGGCTGCGACCCATCATGTGGCATCATCAAAGGCCCGGTACGGCCCAACGCCAGGGCTTCATGAGCAAGACCCTCGCAAGGGTCCCCGCCTTGTGAGGTGAACTACATCAAGACCTCCTGAGGAGCGACCTCCCGAGGAGCGGACATCTCTAGGTCCGCACCCCGCCTCACGAGGCGCGTGGTGACGTGATCCATGATGAACGGAGCCAGGAGGGCGCTAGCAGGCGCAGTCTTGGACAATTTCCTCTTTGGTTCTAGAGGGACAAATCCAGCACATGAGGTCCAAGGAACCCCCAAAGGTTACCTCTTCGGTGCAACAAGACCAAGACCATGGGTTCGGCAGGACGGAGGTCATCACCGAGCCCACCAGCGCGTCACGACCAGAAGCTTTACAGAAAAAGAACACCTTTAGTCAGGATAGGGTGTACTCCTGTCCCCTTCGAATTTGTCCACCGTGGTATCCCTTCCCGCCTAAAGCCTTGGAGGAACAGGACCGGGGCCAGTATAAATATAGGTTAGTCTCCATCGTAGAGAGGTGAGGACGGATCCGATCCATTCACCCTCCTGAGCCCTCACGAGGCAGATCACCCTTGTAGTAGTTCATCCTCATCCTCCCCGCAAGGCAATCCACCACAAAGGAGGAGTAGGGTTTTACACTGCAAGGTGGCCCAAACCTGGGTAAATCTCCATGTTCCATTCCTCTCCCATCTCGCTCGACCACGGTGGAGCATCACCGTGAGGTAGAGAGTAGCGAGATGTGGCCTAGCGAAGTTCTTCATGCACACCCCAGAGTTTGAAGCATTCCAAGGGTCCATGGAGCCCCGATTCCGACATTTTATTCTTTTCAAATTTCTTTTACTCGCGGCAGTAACACATTGTTCCACACAATTCTCATAATGAAACATTTTTGTTTTGAGTAGGTGGAACTATCTAGTCTAAATCGACCTATGGTGGAGCCATCCAAGCTCTCGGGCACACACCCTTTCGAGTGGTTACGTCTTAGCCAAATATCCTTTTTGTTCCGCTAAACGCCCTTCCTGGCAGGGGATGCCTTGGCCATCTGCGCCAGGTCAGTGCCATATGTCACCGGCGTGATCATTGATACTGTAGTTTAGAAGTTTGCTTGAGCAGGTGAATGGACCCCGAGATTCGTTTAGATGCCATGTCCTTTGCTCATATCGTAATTGCGACAGGAAAGCAACAATCAGGAAATTACGTGAACCATTCGAAGGAATTTTCTGGCAAACAAACAAAATGGGGCAAAGAGCAACTATAGCTGGGAAGTTAAAAAGTTATGGGCGACACACATAGTAAATGCTCCTATCATGAATTGAGGATGTGCTTGCATCGTATTTAATGACGACACACAATGATAATCGTTGTCCACTTCATTCGTTGGTGATACACAAGCCATTTGATTCACATGGCGAATTGACCCCTAAGCTTTGTACATACTCTGGGAATGTGACCAAACGATCGACCAGCCAGGAATAAGTGCGACCTATAAGCACGTGCAACATACACTTCAGGTGGACAGGCGACATGGGTGGAAACACGGGAAAGTTGAAAATACACACAATCTAGCTAGGCCACTCCAAAGAAAGACCTGTATAGACAGCAAAACATGCTATCTAGTAGCCGTAGTGATCAAAGCCTGGGCACAACTTGAAACCTGGGCCCATCCCAAAACATGATTTTGGTCAAGGAGACACAACAACAAGAGGATGTGGTACAACCCAACAAACCATGTATCAGAACAAACCCCAAAAGTCCAATGTTGATATTGCCTTTGTATCAATGACCATTTGAAGTATTTGAGTACCTATTGACATTCCCCTTGATGCTCATGCTAAAAAACTCTCACCAGGAAATACATAGAACGAGCCTCATCGATGACCTCCTACCCTGCAATGGACAACTCACCAAAAATGGCGTTAACCTAGAACCGGGAAGCAAAGACCCCCCATCGACCCAACGATAGAGAACCATAGGTCTCAATACATGAGCGGCCCATCGCCGACGGACCATGCAACAGGAGCCTAGCCCCAACAAATGGAAAACCAGACTCAATAGCGACTTCTTACCCAGACACCAATAGCACAACCAAAGCTCTCAGAGCCTAGATGCATTCTCGCTTTAATTTGCTGGAGTAGTGGTCGGCAGATGTGAAGCTGATACGACAGCATCTTCGGAGAAAGGGGTGTTCAAGGGGAGATCCGATCTTCATGGCATAGGATCGATAAATGGACGGGGATAATTAGTTGCGAGCAGCCGAAAATGGAAAATAAGAGATTATGACCCAACGAGGAGGAGGCTCACCGAAACTTGCAATCCAAACATTTGTCGATCCACAACCCACAATACTACCCCACACAACCACGCTCAAGTCATGGACCACGGGATAGGTGCAATCCGCAAGGGAAACCATGAACTCTAACCCACACAACACGATCTAGTCGTGGGGCACGAATTAGGAGCAATTTCTCAAGGAATCACGAGAATAAGGATAAGAAGAGCTCTCCAATCTCAGGAGAGTCTATGTCTTTGGTCTTTGATAGAAATGGCAAAAGTTCCCAACGAAGGGTAGAGCTAGCCTGTTTATAATCGGGACAACCCCCCTGGATAGGTGTGAAAGAGAACTAGGTTATACAACCAGCTTTGTTTGACTAAATGGCTTCAAGGCATAATGAGGTAGCTTCTAGAAAACTCTGGTTGGAGGTGGTTGGCAGTTCCCGGCCAAACATTGTTCATTGGTGTCGAACAATGTTTCCTTCAGCAGAAAACTCGAGATTTGGAAATCTTTCGCAATTTGGGATATCCAAACTCGTGCAAAACATTGTTTCGCCATAATCGAAACATTGTTTCTTCAGCAGACAACTCATTCTTCATGAATTCCTAACTTTGTTTCCTTGCCATAAAACATTGTTTTGCACGGATTGAAATGTGTTTGGCCTTCTTCGATATCACACCTGAGTTCAACCAACAACAAAGGAGGTGAAGGCACAACCATGTTTTCAAGGTCAAATGATAGACTTAAGTTAGCGTTCACCTGATCATGTATTTGCATTGCGCGACTTCTTCTGATTGGACCGTTGATGGTTGTTGGTATGGTGCCCATGGTTGGGCTGTCCTCATCATCCTCCCCCTGTCGAGAAGGAGTCGTCCTCGAATCTAGAGACCCAAAGTATGGGGAAAGATCTGAGACATTGAAGGTTGGGCTAACACCATATTCTTCTGGAATTTCGATCTTGTAAGCATTGTTGTTGATTATCTCGAGCACTGCAAATGGTCCATCGCCGCATGGATGCAACTTGCACTTGCGTTGCTCAGGAAAACGGTCCTTCTGAATGTGTACCCATACCAAATCTCCTTGCTCGAACACCAGCTTCTTCCTAGTCTTGTTTACCCGCTTCGCATAATGTTTAGTCATTTTCTCAATGTTCTCCTTTGCCTGGGCATGAGGTTTCTTGACGAAATTAGCATGCTTAATTGCATCAAGGCTAGTTCGTTCCTGCAGTGGCAAAGGTGAAAGATTGATGGGAGCAATAGGTTTGAAGCCATAAACAAGTTCAAATGGGCAAAATTTAGTGGTCGAATGTACCGCCCTTTTATACGCGGACTCCACATGAGGTAGGCACTCTTCCCACATCTTGAAATTATTCTTGAGGACTGCTGGCAGCATCATGGACAATGTCTAGTTGACAACTTCAGTCTGTCAATCAGTTTATGGGTGGCATGTCGTGGAAAATAGGAGCTTGGTGCCAAGTTTTCCCCACAAGGTCTTCCAAAAGTAGCTCAGAAATTGGGTGTCACGGTCTGACACAATCCTGCGTGGTACTCCATGTAGCCGCACAACTTCCCTGAAAAATAGATCAACAATGTGTGAACTATCATCGCTCTTATGACATGGGATAAAATGTGCCATTTTGCTAAAACGATCAACTACCACAAACACTGAGTCACTCCCCCTCTTAGTCCGTGCTAAACCAAGAACAAAGTCCATAGTACACTACTGGAATCAGCTACTTTGCCATCTGCCAGCTCTTTGCCGTCTGCTAGCGGACGGCAAAGAAGCTCTTTGCCATTAGCTACGGAAAAGCAAACGGCAAAGAAAGGGCCGACGGCAAAAGACGCCTTTGCCATCTGCCGGCTCTTTGCCGTCAGCTGGTGACGGCAAAGAGAGAGGTGCCCCCCACCCCCCCCCCCCGCCCATTTAGAAAAAACTTAATGCCCCACCTCTTTGCCGTCTGCTAGCAGACGACAAAGGGAGATAAAGGCGGCCGACAAAGATCGGCGGACGGCAAAGAGCAGACTAACTAACGGCCGCAACCCCCCCCCCCGCTCGTTAGTTACTCTCTCTTCTCTCCCTCTCTCCTCCCCGACGCCCCGCCACCACTTCCCCACCCACCGCCGACCCCGCCGCCCGGCGCCGCCCCCGCCCCCCGTCGCCGCCCCCGCCCCGCCGCCCAGCGCCGCCCCCACCCCCGCACCCACTTGGCCTGTCGCCCCACCACCCCGTCCTCCACCCCTACCCCACCCGCCGACGCCCCGTCGCCCCACCACCCCTCCGCCACCCGCCGCCCGGCGTCGCCCCCGCCACCGCCCCCGCTTGCCCCATCGCCCCACCATCCCTCCACCCCCACCCCACCCGCCGACACCTCGTCGCCCTGTCACCCGCCTCCCGGCGCCGCCCCCGCCACCGCCCCCGTCGCCCGCCGCCGCCCCCGCCACCGCCCCCGCCGCCCGGTGCCCCCCCCCCCCCCGCCAGCGCCCCCGCCGACCGTCCCATTGCTCCGGTGAGGGACTACGTTTTTCTTCTTCCGTTTTTTCATTTTTTTTTGCTGTTTAATTGTTAGTGCTAGATTGTGTTAGTGTTAGTGTTAGAAAAGAATTAGAAGAATAGAAGAAGTAGAAGTAGTAGAAGAAGTAGAAGTAGTAGAACAAGAAGAAAAGAAAAGAAGTAGAAAAAAGATGAAAAAAGAAAAAGAAGAAAAGAAGTAGAAGAAGAAGAAAGGAAGAAAAGAAAAGAAGTAGAAAAAAGATGAAAAAAGAAGAAGAAGTAGAAGAAGTAGAAGAAGAAGTAGAAGAAGTAGAAGAATTATTAGTTAGGTCATATATTTTTCGATTTTGTTATGAAAAACATCATATATAATTGTGTTGATCGGGTAGATTTAAATGTGCAGTTGTTTCATCGCTGCGAGGTTTGGTGTTCGATGACCTGGCTGTGCGTTTCACGAGCTCTGCCCCTTCGTTAGTGGGTGAGCACAAATGACATGTCCTCCTCCCCCATTAATTATTTGCTCTATTCCGGTGTTTGTGCCGATGAAATTTGATAGCTAGCTATATATGTGTCTTGAATCATCAGTATGCGTAACCAATAGGTGTCTCCCGTTCGAAAGCGTCACAGTTATAAATATGCATGCATTTGCATATTTATAACCTTGATTCTTTCGAATTGTCCAACGCTATCCATGGACAGCCCAAGTATGTGTAGATTGGGTTCGTTTTCCCATATGCTTTGTTCCGGATCCAACGCATAAATTTCGTCAGTGCCTCCCCTGTTGTTCTCCGGGTACACATCCTCTTTGTTTATTGTAGAGACGTGTATCAGGAGAACAGCGGGGAGGTGTTGCCGAAATTTTGTGTCGGATCCGGAGCATAGCATGGGAAAATGAACGCAATCTACACATACTCGGGTGGGATTAGGACCTATCTTTACCTATTAGAGTGTAGGTTACATGGACGTAATAAAATTGACAAAGTAGATCAACTGATGAATATATACATGGTGAATTATATATATAATTGTTGTGTGTCCAGTAGCTCTGAAAGTCAAGATGAGTGATTGTGCGTGGATGTATACTGGTCACACTGGTCAGAACAAATGGAGCGGCTGAATGGTTCACAAAAACCAAGGGGTTTGTGCAAGCCGCATTTGCAAATGGCCAGAGGAAAACCTGGTGCCCCTGTTTCCGGTGCGGCAATTGGGAAAAGAGGACAGAGGCTGAAATGGGCAAACACCTGCAGAAGAATGGTTTTACGCCTGATTATACGGTGTGGACATTTCATGGTGAGTCTGCCCAACGTGACCGAGCTGAGGTGAATCATCATCGCACCGACGAGCATGGTACCAGGATGGAAAACATGGTGCAAGACTATGATGATGCTCGGGATTCGGATGAGGAGATGGAGGAATCTGCAAAGGCCTTCAATGAAATGTTGGAGTCTTCAAAACGTCCGCTCCACGAGCACACTGAGCTTTGTCAGTTGGATGCCATCTCACAAGTAATGGCTCTGAAGGCTCAGTTCAACTTGGGCAGAGAATGCTACGATGCAATTATGACAGTATTTGGACGCTTTCTACCCAAAGGCCATGTAATGCCTGCAAACCTGTACCAGTCGAACAAAATCCTCCGTGCATTGAAGATGCCCTATGAGAAGATACATGCCTGTGAGAAAGGATGTGCCTTATTTAGGCTTGACTATGCGGATTTGAACTATTGTCCCATTTGCAAGTCTTCCAGGTATATTGTGGTAGACAACGGTATGGGTGAGAAGACACAGACCAAAATCCCCGTTAGTGTTCTTCGGTATATGCCAATCGTACCAAGACTTCAATGTCTTTTCATGGTTGAAGAGACGGCCAGACAGATGACATGGCACAAAACAGGCAAAAGAACCGAACTAGATGCAGATGAGAATCTGATGATGGTACACACATCAGATGGTGTTGCGTGGAAAAAGTTTGCTGAATTACATGCTGACAAAGCGGCAGATTCGAGGCATCCTCGAGTCGGCATCAGCATAGATGGGTTCAGTGTGTTTGGTATGACGGCAACCCAATACAGTTGTTGGCCCGTATTTGTCTTTCCACTCAATCTCCCCCCCCCGGACAGATTATGCAAAGAAAGAACATTTTCCTGACGTTGATAATTCTAGGGCCCAACTATCCGGGGAAAAATATGAATGTGTACATGCAGCCGCTTAAGGACAAATTGCAAGAAGCCTGGGATAATGGGTTCAAGACATACGACGCCTATAGCAAACGAAACTTCATAATGCGTGTCTGGTACATGTACTCGATGCATGACTTGCCGGCGTATGCGCTATTCGTTGGCTGGTGTGTGCATGGAAGGTTCCCATGCCCCACATGCAAGGGAGCTCTTGAGTTTTGTTGGCTTCAGGCCGGTCGCAAGTTTTCTTGCTTCGACATGCATAGACAGTTCCTGGATCCTCGCCATAAGTTCAGGAAAGACAAGAAGAACTTCATAAGAGGTAGAGTTGTAAAAAACTCTGCACCGCCTGCGTTGACAGGCCAACAGACCCTGGATCAGTTAAACGCTCTCGAGCCAGATCCAGAGTGTCCAGGGTACTTCAAGGGGTATAATTCTAAGCACGCCTAGACTGACAAAACATGCTTATGGGATCTGCCTTACTTCAAAGACCTCCTTTGCCCACACAACATCGATGTGATGCACACTGAGAAGAATATCGCCGAGGCACTTTTTGGTACATTCTTCGGCATAGATGGGAAGTCAAAGGATAATACTAAGGTTAGAGTCGATCTGGAGGCGCTATGAGATAGGCCGTTACAAAACCTGAAAGAACCGAAAGGAAAGTAGAACTGGACGAAGCCAAAGGCATGGTTCAATCTTGGAAGGCCAGCTATGAGGGAAATTATTTTGTGGGTGAAAATGCAGTTGATGTTCCCCGATGGGTATGCAGCGAATCTAAAGAGGGGAGCGAGTCTTGATAAATTGAAGATATTTGGTCTCAAGAGTCATGATTGACACATATGGATTGAGCGGGTAATGCCGGTGATGTTGCGTGGCTTCATCCCTGAGGATGAATGGCTAGTACTGGCAGAACTCAGCTATTTCTTCTGTGTTCTTTGTGCGAAAGAACTATCGCCTGGCGTGCTAGAAGAAATGGAAGAGTTGGCACCGGAGTTGATCTGCAAGTTAGAGAAGATCTTTCCACCGGGCTTCTTTAATCCAATGCAACATTTGATTTTGCATCTCCCGGCCGAGGCAAGATTGGGGGGTCCGTGCAAAATCGTTGGTGCTACCCAACTGAGAGGATGCAGAAGACGCTTCAAGAAAAATGTAAAAATAAACATAGAATTGAAGCATCGATAGCTGAGGCATTCATCACTAAGGAGGCGGCAAACTTCGTGACAACACACTACAAAGCCAAAAATCGTCATTTGCATAATCCGAAGCCTCGGTACAATACTGACGAGCCTAAAAAGGGTGGATCCAACCTCAGCCTATTCAAAGGGAATCTCGCACCAGCCAGTGTTTCAAATCTAGTATCTTTGGATAACGAAGAATGGCAGACCATTTCGGTGTATATCTTCAACAACCTGATAGAAGTGCGGCCGTACATCGAGTAAGTTCTCGGTACATTGTTTCGCAACTTCTATTTCCTTTGAACTGCTCTTATTCCTGGATATTTCATACAGTCGATACGTTGCCCTATTCTCGTATGGAGCGGTGATCCAAAAGGATTCCGTCGAAGAGTATGAGCTTCTCGCAAAGCAAGGAGGCGGCTATCCCGGTTTCATCTCTTGGTTCAAACAAACGGTAATTTCTATTAGACAATATCATTTCATTCACTAATTTGTGCGTAATGCAACAATCCTTTCATATTAAACTTGTAGGCTAATTCAGAGTCTATGGATGCCGAATTGAGACAAGTCGCTAATGGTTTTGACTATAAGGTCCGTTCATTTGACAAATACGACATCCACGGGTATCTTTCGTACCTATGGCAAAGAGCTATCTATGGCCGACCGAAAGTCTACAAGCTGTTGTGTATCTGCTATCGATGAAGGAGGTACCGAGTATTATGGGAGAGTTGAAGCAATTTATGAACTTCTATTCTATGGTGAAAACCCACCGAATGTCGTAGTCTTCAAATGTTATTGGTTTCAGCCGAAGGAGACTAGAAGGACTCATGAACATATAGGGCTAGTTTAAATCAACCAAAGCACCCATTTAGATGTTCCTGATGTCTATATTACGGCTCAACAGGCGACCCAAGTATTCTATCTACCGTGGGCCTGCCAAACTAATCCAAATCTGAAAGGTTGGGATGTCGTTTATGAAGTGCCGCCACGTGCTAGACTATCTCCCCCAAAGGAAGAGGATTATGAACCTCACATTAACCCAGACACATATGAAGGAGAATTATTCCAAGAGACACGTCTTTCCAAAAAGCGTTTCAAGAACCGCTATACTTCACCCCAAAACATTGAAGTAGACAGCGACAGTGAATCCCACATCACCCTAGAGGAGGAATAAGAACAACCGGAACAAGAAGAGGTTACTGCTGCGGATGACCTGTCAATGCTTGACCGATTACGTCAAGGTGGCCTTCCACATGTTGATGCCACTGAAACCTATGAGCCCTTCATTGATTATAGTGATGATGATGATTATGCATTTATTGATGATACTGATTGAGATTATTAGTAGTGTCAGGTATTCAATTTTTTTATGTTGTACTTGATGATGATACACTTAAGTGATAATACATATTATTATTCATGTCGGTATTTTTTTATGTTGTACTAATTTTTTTTACTCTTTGTCATGGCAGGTGTTGAAAGATGGAAGGGGAGCCGACTGAGGCCAAGGACAAACATGCCCAAATTGAAGGTGTGCCACACCATCAAGGTAGCTCCAGCTTATATCAGTTCGGGCGGAACTGGGTATGTGGTTTGCTTCATGATTAATGCAATTCATTCATCATGCTAGCTTGAGCCCTTTAATTACTAATTTACTTTGTTTCTCTCTTTCAGGCATGCTACAATAAGACGGATAAGGCGCTAGAGGGGTACGACCTGTATGCCATGGCCCACACTGCCTCTTACAAGCAAGTCAAGGGGAAGGCGAGGAAAGGGGAGGACTTTAACCCGAGCCAGATTCCCATTGATCCAGAGCAGGTGATGATATCTGGTGGCGGGAGGTCCCGTGGCTCCATGGCCATTGATCCAGAGATTGCTCCTGAGACCACGGTGAGTTTAATTTGAATGGACGTTACTTGCTAGTCTTAACATTTGAGTGTCATCATGCTAACGAAACATTGGAAATGATCTTTGGTGCAGCGTAACTCCAGACAAGCATCACACGATCCTTCTCCAGCTACTGGCACGAGCCAGCCCGCTCCTACACCTCCATGATCAAGGTAAGTTTCTCTAGTTTTTTGCTTAACAAATGCATAAAGACCTAGACTTAGCTTTATTTCCTCCAATATGCTTACCTTAATGACCTAGAGTTAGCTTCTTTTCCTCCAAAATGACTTAATAAGCTTACTGACCTCCAAAACCAGCCATTTTACCTAAGTTAGCTCTAAAACGATCTATACTTAGCTTTGTTTCCTCCAAAATGACCTAAGTTAGTTATAATATGCTTAGTTAACTAGGTTTTCTCAATAATTACATGTACTTAGCTTACTTATGTAAAAAAGGCATAATTAGCTTAGTTAGCTCATAAACGATCCATTTTACCTAAGTTAGCTCTAAAATGACCCATTTTACCTTAGTTAGCTCATAAATGATCCATTTTACCCAAGTTAGCTTTAAAATGACCCATTTTACCTAGATTATCTCCAAAATGATCCATTTTACCTACGTTATCTCCAATATGATCCATTTTACCTACGTTAGCTCCAAAATGACCCATTTTACCTACGTTAGCTCCAAAATGACCCATTTTACCTACGTTAGCTCCAAAATGACCCATCTTACCTACGTTAGCTCTAGAATGACCCATTTTTCCTACGTTTGCTCCAAAATGACCCATTTTACCTATGTTAGCTCCAAAATGACCCATCTTACCTATGTTAGCTCTAAAATGATGCATTTTACCTAAGTTAGCTCATAAATGATCCATTTCACCTAAGTTACCTCACAAACGATGGCGTGCTTCTTCTTCTAGTCTTCTTCTTCTAGTCACCTTTTCCTAACTTTCTTATTTGCCATTTTGCAGATTTCATTCACTTCTCGGAAGCTAGCTTGCTATGATGGAGTGCTTGTTTTTTTATTTCATTCTCTTCTAGTATTCTTCTAGCTTGCTATGATGGAACTTGCTATCTTGATGAAACTTTGCATTGTAATATGTATGTGCAACTTCTTAATGGTTGCAACTTATGTGTATGTGCAACTTGCTATGTATGAATGGATGGAACTATATATGTATGTACGATGAAACTTATGTGCTGGATATGTCATATGTTTGTTGTTAAATAGCCCTGTGAAATATATCTATATATGTCATATATATATATTTGCTGTGAAAATTGTTGGATTTAAAAAAAAACAGAAAAAAAAGCCAATATGCAGGCTCTTTGCAGTCCGCCACCGACAGCAACGGTCTCTTTGCCAACAGCCGCGGACGGCAAATAAGACAAGTGGCCTCCAATTGTGCTTCCTGGGAGCTGACCCATTTGGTCAGTTTGCCTATAGTGGCAGACTGCAAAGAGTAAACAATTTTGCCGTCAGCGGCGGACGGCAAAGGCCTGCCGTGTAGTGACGTCTAGCTGACATCATACGGCGAACGAAAAAGGCAGGACAAATTTTGCCATCAGCGGTAGACGGCAAAGGCCTGCCGTTAGCCACCTAACGGACTAACAGCGCAATTTTTGCCGTCTGCGTTCTATGCCGTCCGCTGCTGATGGCAAAGGCCCCTTTGCCGTCAGCGACCAAAAGCAGACGGGAAAGTAGCTCTTTATCAGACCTTTCTTTGCCGGAGCCTGTTGCCGTCCGTGGTGGACGGCAAAGTAGCTGATTCCTGTAGTGGTAATATCTTCCCATGGAGTATTCGAGATAGATAGAGGAGTATATAAACCATGAGGATTCAAGCGGGACTTAGCTTTGTGACAAATCCCGCATCTCATTATGTAGCGTTGCACGTCACATCTCATTTGCGGCCAAAAGAAGTGATCAATGAGGACACTTTCAATTTTCTTGGCTCCAAAATGTCCCATGAGAACACTAGCGTGAGCCTCCTGCAAGAGCAACAAACGAACAGAACAATCTATGATGCACAATTTGTTAGCCAGAAATAGAAATCCATCATGCAAGTGAAACTTCTCCCATCCCTTTTCGTTGTTACACTTTGAAAATGGTTCAGCAAAGTATGAGTCGTTAGCATACAATTCTTTGAAGCTTTCTAAACCAAGGATTTTAACATCAAGTTGGGAAAGTAAAATGTGACGCCTAGACAATGCGTCGGCAACAACATTATCCTTCCCTTTCTTGTACATGATAATATAAGGAAAAGACTCTATGAACTCACTCCATTTTGCATGTCTACAGTTTAGTTTAAGTTGGCCCTTAATATGTTTTAAAGATTCATGGTCAGAATGTATTATGAACTTTTTGGCCACAAGTAATGTTGCCATATTTCCAAAGATCGAACAAGTGCATACAATTATTTGTCATAGATGGAATAATTAAGAGTTGGACCATTAAGCCTCTCACTAAAGTAGGCAATGGGTTTCCCTTCTTGTATTAGAACTCCACCAATGCCAACACCACTTGCATGACATTCAATCTCAAATGTCTTACTAAAATCAGGAAGTTAAAACAATGGGGCTGATGTCAATCTCATCTTCAGTTCTTGGAAGGACTTGTCTTGGGCTTCACCCCATTGGAATGGAGTGTCTTTCTTTGTTAACTCATTCATTGGTGCAACAATGGTGCTGAAATCCTTCACAAACCGGCGGTAGAAACCTGCAAGTCCGAGGAAGTTATGTACTTGGCTCACACTTTGTGGAGGCATCCACTCACGAATAGCCTTGATCTTCTCTGCATCGACCTCGACACCTTTTGCTGAAACAACAAAACCAAGAAACACAACTTTGTGTGTGCAAAATGTACACTTTTCCACATTAGCATACAACTTTTCCTCTTGTAGGACAGCAAGCATTTTATATGTCCAACATGATCCTCCAAATTTTTGCTATAAATCAATATGTCATCAAAGTAAACCACTAAAAACTTGCCAATGAAGGATTTAAGCACATGATTCATCAATCTCATGAAAGTACTAGGTGCATTTGTTAATCCAAAAGGCATAACCAACCATTCATACAAGCCAAATTTTGTCTTAAATGCAGTTTTCCATTTGTAACCCTCTTTCATTCTTATTTGGTGGTAACCACTCCGCAAATCAATTTTGGAAAATATGGTGGAGCCACAAAGTTCGTCAAGCATGTCACTGAGCCTAGGAATAGGGTGTCGATATCTCACAGTTATGTTGTTAATGGATCTACAATCAGTGCACATGTGCATGGTACCATCTTTCTTTGGCACTAAAAGTATGGGAGCAGCACAAGGAGAAAGACTTTCCTTTAGATACCCTATGTTAAGAAGATCTTCTACTTGCCTCTGAATTTCCTTTGTCTCCTCTGGGTTTGCTCGGTACGGTGGTCGGTTTGGTAGTGGGGTGCCCGGGACCAAGTCGATTTGGTGCTCAATGCCTGGTTGCGGTGGCAAACCAGGTGGTACCTCCTTGGGAAACACAACCTCATACTCCTGCAAAAGATCAAAAACAACACTAGCAAGAGTTGAGGGTAAGTCGTTAGCACCAAACAAAGTTTCCTTGTACATGAGTACAAAGAATGGAGTATTAGGTTCTCTCAATGCCTGCATATCCCTTTTCCTAGCCATCATAACTAACCCCTGTTTTTCCCAGGGCTTGGTCATATTTGGCTGTGGAAACACACCCTCCCTATGTTGGTGGCTCACTCGTTGTATATGATCACTCTCTCCCTTTTTCTTTCCTTTTCTTTTCATCTCATCAAGATAGACTTCCTCGGGTGTCATGGGTAGCCAAGTGAACTTTTCTCCTCTATGGACAAAACATAAGTGATTCGCACGCCCGCTGATTTGCACATCACGGTCATGCAACCACGGTCGCCCAAGAAGCAAGTGACAAGCATGCATCGGCAACACATCACACTCAACATTATCCTGATATGTCCCTACTGAAATTGGTATTTGCATGCTGCTAATCACCTTAATTGTGCCACAATCATTCAGCCATTGCATACGGTATGGGTGTGGGTGACGTTTTGTTTGCAATAGAAGCTTCTCGACCATCTCCATGCTTGCAATATTGTTGCAGCTGCCACTATCAACAATCACTCGACATATCTTTGAGTTGATAAGGCAACGGGTGTGGAAAAGATTATGCTATTGCTCCTTTTCCTCCTCCACAACCTGGGCGTTAAGTGAACTGAAGGAAATATGCCCTAGATGCAATAATAAAGTTGTTATTTATATTTCCTTACATCATGATAAATGTTTATTATTCATGCTAGAACTGTATTAACTGGAAACATAGTACATGTGTGAATACATAGACAAACAGAGTGTCCCTAGTATGCCTCTACTTGACTAGCTCATTAATCAAAGATGGTTAAGTTTCCTAGCCATAGACATGAGTTGTCATTTGATGAACAGGATCACATCATTAGAGAATGATGTGATGGACAAGACCCATCCATTAGCTTAGCACTATGATCGTTTAGTTTATTGCTATTGCTTTCTCCATGACTTATACATGTTCCTATGACTATGAGATTATGCAACTCCCGAATACCGGAGGAACACTTAGTGTGCTATCAAATGTCACAACGTAACTGGGTGATTATAAAGATGCTCTACATGTGTCTCCGATGGTGTTTGTTGAGTTGGCATAGATCGAGATTTGGATTTGTCACTCTGATTGTCGAAGAGGTATCTCTCGGCCCTCTCGGTAATGAACATCACTATAATCCTTGCAAGCAATGTGACTAATGAGTTAGTTGCGGGATGATGCATTATGGAATGAGTAAAGAGACTTGCCGGTAACGAGATTGAACTAGGTATGATGATACCGACGATCGTATCTCGGGCAAGTAGCAACGTCTGTTGTTATGCGGTCTACAAGGGTACATGGACACACTCTCCCCACTCGTTGCTATGCTTCTCCTAGATAGATCATGTGTGATCGTATGCAATTTTTTTTTGGAATACTATGTTCCCCAACAGTGGTATCAGGGCCAGGTCTACGCGTAGATGTTATAGGCACGAGTAGAACACAACGAGTTGTGGGTGATAATAGTCATACTGCTTACCAGCATGTCATACTTTGATTCGGCGGTATTGTTGGATGAAGCGGCCCAGACCGACATTACATGACCGCGTTCATGAGACCGGTTCTACTGCTGTGCTTCACACACAGGTGGCTAGTGGGTGTCTGTTTCTCCAACCTTAGTTGAATCGAGTGTGACCACACCCGGTCCTTGTTGAAGGTTAAAACGGCACACTTGACGAAAAATCATTGTGGTTTTGATGCTTAGGTAAGAACGGTTCTTGCTAAGCCCGTAGAAGCCACGTAAAACTTGCAACAACAAAGTAGAGGACATCTAACTTGTTTTTGCAGGGCTTGTTGTGATGTGATATGGTCAAGATGTGATGATATATAAATTGTTGTATGAGATGATCATGTTTTGTAAAAGTGATCGGTAACTGGCAGGAGCCTTATGGTTGTCGCTTTATTGTATGAAATGCAATCTCCATGTAATTGCTTTACTTTATCACTAAGTTGTAGCGATAGTCGTAGAAGCGATAGTTGGAAAGACGACAACGATGCTTCAATGGAGATCAAGGTGTCAAGCCGGTGACGATGGTGATCATGAAGGTGCTTTGGAGATGGAGATCAAAGGCAGAAGATGATGATGGCCATATCATATCACTTATATTGATTGCATGTGATGTTTATCCTTTATGCATCTTATTTTTCTTAGTACGGCGGTAGCATTATAAGATGATATCTCACTAAGTTTCGAGGTATAAGTGTTCTCCCTGAGTATGCACCATTGCGATAATTCGTCGTGCCGAGACACCACATGATGATCGGGTGTGATAAGCTCTACGTTCACATACAACGGGTGCAAGCCAGTTTTGCACACGCAGAATACTCGGGTTAAACTTGACGAGCCTAGCATATGCAGATATGGGCTCGGAACACTGAGACTGAAAGGTCGAGCGTGAATCATATAGTAGATATGATCAACATAGTGATGTTCACCATTGAAAGCTACTCCATCTCACGTGATGATCGGGCATGGTTTAGTTGATATGGATCACGTGATCACGTAGATGATTAGAGGGATGTATATCTAAGTGGGAGTTCTTAAGTAATATGATTAATTGAACTTTAATTTATCATGAACTTAGTACCTGATAGTATTTTGCAGGTCTATGTTGTTGTAGATCAATGGCCCGTGCTACTATTCCTTGAATTTTAGTGCATTCCTAGAGAAAGCTAAGTTGAAAGATGATGGTAGCACCTACACGGACTGGGTCCGTAACTTGAGGGTTATCCTCATTGCTGAACAGAAGAATTACGTCCTGGAAGCACCGCTAGGTGCAAGACCCGCTGCAGGAGCAACGCCGAACGTTATGAACACCTGGCAGAGCAAAGCTGATAACCACTCGATAGTTCAGTGTGCCATGCTTTACGGCTTAGAACTGAGACTTCAACAACGTTTTGAACGTCATGGAGCATATGAGATGTTCCAGGAGTTGAAGTTAATATTTGAAGCAAATGCTTGGATTGAGAGATATGAAGTCTCCAATAAGTTCTACAGCTGCAAAATGGAGGAGAATAGTTCTGTCAGTGAACATATACTCAAAATGTCTGGGTACCACAATCACTTGACTCAACTAGGAGTTAATCTTCCGGTTGATATTGTCATTGACAGAGTTCTTCAATCACTGCCACCAAGCATGGGATGGATAAGACAATTCCCGAGCTCTTCGCGATCCTAAAGGCTGTAGAGGTAGAAATCAAGAAGGAGCATCAAGTGTTGATGGTAAACAAGACCACTAGTTTCAAGAAAAAGGGTAAAGGGAAGAAGTGGAACTTCAATAAGAACGGTAAGCAAGTTGCTGCTTAAATGAGGAAACCCAAATCTGGACCTAAGCCTGAGACTGAGTGCTCCTACTTCAAAGGGACTGGTCACTGGAAGCTGAACTGCCCCAAGTATTTGGCAGATAAGAAGGATGGCAAAGTGAAAGGTATATTTGATATACATGTTATTGATGTGTACCTTACTAATGCTCGCAATAGTGCCTGGGTATTTTATACTGGTTCTGTTGCTCATATTTGCAACTCGAAACAGGGACTACGAATTAAGCGAAGATTGGCTAAGGACGAGGTGACGATGCGCATGGGAAATGGTTCCAAAATCGATGTGATCGCCGTCGGCATGCTACCTCTACATCTACCCTACCTTCGGGATTAGTTTTAGACCTGAATAATTGTTATTTGGTGCCAGCGTTAAGCATGAACATTATATCTGGATCTTGTTTGATGCAAGACGGTTATTCATTCAAATCTGAGAATAATGGTTGTTCTATTTATATGAGTAATATCTCTTATGTTCACGCACCCTTCATGAGTGGTCTATTTTTGTTGAATCTCGATAGTTGTGACACACGTATTCATCGTATGGAAGCCAAAAGATATAAGTTTAATAATGATATTGCAACTTATTTGTGGCTCTGCAGTTTGGGTCATATTGGTGTAAAGCGCATGAAGAAACTCCATGCTGATGGGCTTTTGGAATCACTTGATTATGAATAACTTAATGCTTGCGAACCATGCCTTATGCGCAAGATGACTAAAACCCCGTGATCCGGAACAATGGAGCAAGCAACAGACTTGTTGGAAATAATACATACTGATGTATGTGATCCGACGAGTGTTGAGGCTCACGGCGGGTATCGTTATTTTCTTACCTTCACAGATGATTTAAGCAGATATGTATATCTACTTGATGAAACATAAGTCTAAAACATTTGAAAAGTTCAAAGAATTTCAGAGTAAAGTGGAAAATCATCGTAACAAGAAAATAAAGTTTCTACGATCTGATCGTGGAGGAGAATATTTGAGTTACGAGTTTGGTCTTCATTTGAAACAATGCGGAATATTTTCTAAACTCACGCCACTGATACGTCTCCAATGTATCTATAATTTTTGATTGTTCCACGCTATTATATTATGCATCTTGGATGTTTTATATGCACTTATATGCTATTTTATATTATTTTTGGGACTAACCTATTAACCTAGAGCCCAGTGCTAGTTTCTGTTTTTCCCTTGTTTTTGAGTATCGCAGAAAAGGAAAAACCAAACGGAGTCCAATTGACCTAAAATTTCACGGAGATTATTTTTGGACCAGAAGTAGCCCACGGAGTATCGGAGATGGACCAGAAGAGTCCTGAGGCACCCACGAGAGTGGGGGGCGCGCCCTACCCCCCTGGGCCCCCTACCTCGTGGCCGCCTCGGAGACTCCCCTGACTTGTTCCCAACGCCAACACCTCTTATATATATACCCAAACTTCTAGAACATAACCTAGGTCGGGAGTTCCACCGCCGCAAGCCTCTGTAGCCACCAGAAACCAATCGGGACCCTGTTCCGGCACCTTTCCGGAGGGGGGATCCCTCACCGATGGCCATCTTCATCATCCCGACGCTCTCCATGACGAGGAGGGAGTAGTTCACCCTCGGGGCTGAGGTTAACCATTGTGTACCAAATTTGAAGCATGAGGTGTTCACACATTATATTAATCTTTGAGTTGTAAATAAATAGAAGTGTGATGATCATCATTAATAGAGCATTGTCCCGAAAAAAAGGAAAAAAGAAAGGCCAAATAAAAAAAGAAAGGCCAAAAATGCCAAATATAAAAAATAAAAAGTAAAAGGGACAATGCTACTATCCCTTTTCCACACTTGTGCTTCAAAGTAGCACCATGATCTTCATGATAGAGAGTCTCTTATTTTGTCACTTTCATATACTAGTGGGAATTTTTTTATTATAGAACTTGGCTTGTATATTCCAACAATGGGCTTCCTCAAATGCCCTAGGTCTTCGTGAGCAAGCAAGTTGGATGCACACCCACTTAGTTTCTTTTGTTGAGCTTTCATACATTTATAGCTCTAGTGCATTCGTTGCATGGCAATCCCTACTCCTCACATTGACATCAATTGATGGGCATCTCCATAGCCCGTTGATTAGCCGCGTCAATGTGAGACTTTCTCCCTTTTTATCTTCTCCACACAACCTCCATCATCATATTCTATTCCACCCATAGTGCTATGTCCATGGCTCGCGCTCATTATTCCGTGAAAGTTGAAAAAGTTTGAGAATACTAAAGTATGAAACAATTGCTTGGCTTGTCATCGGGGTTGTGCATGATGAGAGCATTTTGTGTGATGAAGATGGAGCATAGCCAAACTATATGATTTTGTAGGGATGAGCTTTCTTTGGCTATGTTATTTTGAGAAGACATAATTGCTTGGTTAGTATGCTTGAGGTATTATTATTATTTTTGTGTCAATATTAAACTTTTGTCTTGAATCTTATGGATCTGAATATTCTTGCCCCAATAAAGAAGATTACATTGAAAAATATGTTAGGTAGAATTCCACATCAAAAATTCTGTTTTTATCATTTACCTACTCGAGGACGAGCAGGAATTAAGCTTGGGGATGCTTGATACGTTTCCAACGTATCTATAATTTTTGATTGTTCCATGCTATTATATTATCCATCTAGGATGTTTTATATGCATTTATATGCAACTTTATATGATTTTTGGGACTAACCTATTAACCTAGAGCCTAGTGCCTTTTTCTGTTTTTCCTTGTTTTTGAGTATCGCAGAAAAGGAAAACCAAACAGAGTCCAATTGACCTGAAATTTCATGGAGATTATTTTTGGACTAGAAGAAGCCCATGGAGTATTGGAGATGGACCAGAAGAGTCCCGAGGCACCCACTAGGGTGGGGGGCGCGCCTCTCTACCTCGCGGCCGCCTCGGAGACCCCCTGACTTGTTCCCGACACCAACACCTCTTATATATCCCCAAACTTCCAGAACATAACCTAGATCAGGAGTTCCGCCACCGCAAGCCTCTTTAGCCACCAAAAACCAAACGGGGCCCTGTTTTGGCACCCTGCCGGAGGGGGGATCCCTCACCGATGGCCATCTTCATCATCCCGGCACTCTCCATGATGAGGAGGGAGTAGTTCACCCTCGGGGCTGAGGGTATGTACCAGTAGCTATTTGTTTGATCTCTCTCTCTCTCTCTCGTGTTCTTGTTTTAGCACGATCTTGATGTATCGCGAGCTTTGCTATTATAGTTGGATCTTATGATGTTTCTCCCCCTCTACTCTCTTGTAATGGATTGAGTTTTCCCTTTGAAGTTATCTTATCGGATTGAGTCTTTAAGGATTTGAGAACACTTGATGTATGTCTTGCGTGGAATACCCGTGGTGACAAGGGGGCATTCTATTTATTCACTTGATGTATGTTTTGGTGATCAACTTGCGGGTTCCGTGACCTTGGGAATCTATGCATAGGGGTTGGCACACGTTTTCGTCTTGACTCTCCGGTAGAAACTTTGGGGCACTTTTTGAAGTTCTTTGTGTTGGTTGAATAGATGAATCTAAGATTGTGTGATGCATATCGTATAAACATACCCACGGATACTTGAGGTGACATTGGAGTATCTTGGTGACATTAGGGTTTGGTTGATTTGTGTCTTAAGGTGTTATTCTAGTACGAACTCTATGATAGATCAAACGGAAAGAATAGCTTCGTGTTATTTTACTATGGACTCTTGAATAGATCGATCAGAAAGAATAACTTTGAGGTGGTTTCGTACCCTACAATAATCTTTCGTTTGTTCTCCGCTATTAGTGACTTTGGAGTGACTCTTTGTTGCATGTTGAGGGATAGTTATATGATCCAATTATGTTATTATTGTTGAGAGAACTTGCACTAGTGAAAGTATGAACCCTAGGCCTTGTTTCCTAGCATTTCAATACCGTTTATGCTCACTTTTATCACTTACTACCTTGCTGTTTTTATATTTTCATATTATAAAAACCTACATCTACCATCCATATTGCACTTGTATCACCATCTCTTCGCCAAACTAGTGCACCTATACAATTTACCCTTGCATCGGGTGTGTTGGGGACACAAGAGACTCTTTGTTATTTGGTTACAGGGTTGCTTGAGAGAGACCATCTTCATCCTACGCCTCCCACGGATTGATAAACCTTAGGTCATCCACTTGAGGGAAATTTGCTACTGTCCTACAAACCTCTGCACTTGGAGGCCCAACAACGTCTACAAGAAGAAGGTTGCATAGTAGACATCAGCCACCCGGAACACCACAACGTAATGGTGTGTTAGAACGTCGTAACCGCACTAAATTAGATATGGTGTGATCTATGATGTCTCTAACTGATTTACCGCTATCGTTTTGGGGTTATGCTTTAGAGACGGCTGCATTCACATTAAATAGGGCACCATCTAAATCCGTTGAGACGACACCATATGAACTGTGGTTTGGCAAGAAACCCAAGTTGCCGTTTCATCAAGTTTGGGGCTGTGATGCTTATGTGAAAAAGCTTCAACCTGAGAAGCTCGGACCCAAATCGTAGAAATGTGTCTTCATAGGATACCCAAAGGAAACTGTTGGGTACACCTTCTATCACATATCCGAAGGCAAGATATTTGTTGCTCAGAATGGATCCTTTCTAGAGATGGAGTTCCTCTCGAAAGAAGTGAGTAGGAGGAAAGTAGAACTTGATAAGGTAATTGTACCTGCTCCCTTATTGGAAAGTATTTCATCATAGAAATCAGTTCTAGTGATTCCTACACCAATTAGTGAGGAAGCTAATGATGATGATCATGAAACTTTTGATCAAGTTACTACCGAACCTCGTAGGTCAACCAGAGTAAGATCCACACCAGAGTGGTATGGTAATCCCGTTCTGGAGATCATGTTACTTGACCATGACGAACCTACGAACTATGAGGAAGTGATGATGAGCCCAGATTCCGCGAAATGGCTTGAGGCCATGAAATCTGAGATGGGATCCATGTATGAGAACAAAGTGTGGACTTTGGTTGACTTGCCCGATGATCGGCATGCCATAGAGACTAAATGGATCTTCAAGAAGAAGACTGACACTAACGGTAATGTTACTATCTACAAAGCTCGACTTGTTGCGAAAGGTTTTCGACAAGTTCAAGGAGTTGACTATGATGAGACTTTCTCACCCGTAGCGATGCTTAAGTCCGTCCGAATCATGTTAGCAATTGCCGCATTTTTTGATTATGAAATTTGGCAAATGGATGTCAAAACTGCATTCCTGAATGTATTTATGGAAGAAGAGTTGTATATGATGCAACCAAAAGGTTTTATCGATCCAAAGGATGCTAACAAAGTGTGCAAGCTCTAGTGATCCATATATGGATTGATGCAAGCATCTCGGAGTTGGAATAAACGTTTTGATAGTGTGATCAAAGTGAGTTGGAGCTATGTAGCATTTCTAATTTTATATGTGGATGACATATTGTTGATTGGAAATGATATAGAATTTGTAGATAGCATAAAAGGGTACTTGAATAAGAGTTTTTCTATGAAAGACCTCGGTGAAGCTGCTTACATATTGGGCATCAAGATCTATAGAGATAGATCAAGATGCTTAATTGGACTTTCACAAAGCACATACCTTGATAAATTTATGAAGTTCAAAATGGATCAAGCAAAGAAAAGGTTCTTGCCTGTGTTACAAGGTGTGAAGTTGAGTCAGACTCAATGCCCGACCACTGCAGAAGATTGAGAGAAAATGAAAGTCATTCCCTATGCTTCAGCCATAGGTTCTATCATGCATGCAATGCTGTGTACCAGACCTGATGTGTGCCTTGCTATTAGTTTAGCAGGGAGGTACCAAAGTAATCCAGGAGTGGATCACTAGACAGCGGTCAAGAACATCCCAAAATAACTGAAGAGGACTAAGGATATGTTTCTTGTTTATGGAGGTGACAAAGAGCTCGTCATAAATGGTTATGTCAATGCAAGCTCTGACACTGATCCAGATGACTCTAAGTCACAAACCAGATACATATTTATATTGAACGGTGGAGCTGTCAGTTGGTGCAGTTCTAAGCAAAGCGTTGTGGCGGGATCTACGTGTGAAGCGGAGTACATAGCTGCTTCGGAAGCAGCAAATGAAGGAGTCTAGATGAAGGAGTTCATATCTGATCTAGGTGTTATACCTAGTGCATCGGGTCCATTGAAAATCTTTTGTGACAATGCTAGACCAATAGCCTTGGCGAAGGAATCCAGATTTCACAAGAGAACCAAACAGATCAAGAGACACTTCAATTCCATCTGCGATCAAGTCAAGGAGGGAGACATAGAGATTTGCAAAATACGTACGGATTTGAATGTTGCAGACCCGTTGACTAAGCCTCTCTCACGAGCAAAACATGATCAGCACCAAGACTTCATGGGTGTTAGAATCATTACTATGTAATCTAGATTATTGACTCTAGTGCAAGTGGGAGACTGAAGGAAATATGACCTAGAGGCAATAATAAAGTTGTTATTTATATTTCCTTACATCATGACAAATGTTTATTATTCATGCTAGAATTGTATTAACTGGAAACATAGTACATGTCTGAATACATAGCCAAACAGAGTGTCCCTAGTATGCTTGTACTTGACTAGCTCGTTAATCGAAGATGGTAAAGTTTCCTTGCCATAGACATGAGTTGTCATTTGATGAACGGGATCACATCATTAGAGAATGATGTGATGGACAATACCCATCTTATCTTAGCACTATGATTGTTTAGTTTATTGCTATTTCTTTCTTCATGACTTATACATGTTGCTATGACTATGAGATTATGCAACTCCCGAATACCGGAGGAACACTTAGTGTGCTATCAAACGTGACAACATAACTGGGTGATTATAAAGATGCTCTACAGGTGTCTCCGATGGTGTTTGTTGAGTTGGCATAGATCGAGATTAGGATTTGTCACTCCGATTGTCGGAGAGGTATCTCTGGGCCCTCTCGGTAGTACACATCACTATAAGCCTTGCAAGCAATGTGATTAATGAGTTAGTTGTGGGATGATGCATTATGGAACGAGTAAAGAGACTTGCCGGTAACGAGATAGAACGAGGTATGATGATACCGACGATTGTATCTCATGCAAGTAACATACCAATGATAAAGGGAACAACATATGTTGTTATGCGGTTTGACCGATAAAGATCTTCGTAAAATATGTAGGAGCTAATATGAGCTTCCAGGGTCCGCTATTGGTTATTGACCGGAGAGGTGTCTTGGTCATGTCTACATAGTTCTCGAACCAGTATGGTCCGCACGCTTAACATTTAATGATGATTGTATTATGAGTTATGTAATTTGATGTACCGAAGGTTGTTCGGAGTCGCGGATAAGATCATAGACATGACGAGGAGTCTCGAAATGGTTGAGACATAAAGATTGATTGGACCATGTTATTTGGACACCGGATAGTTTTGGGTAAAATCGGAGTGCCGGAGGGCTCACCGGAACCCCCCGGTGGAATTAATGGGCCACCATGGGCCTCATTGGAGAGAGAGGAGGGCAGCGAGGGTAGCCCCCCCCCCCTTGCAGTCCGAATTAGACTAGGGAAGGGGGGCGCCCCCTTTCCTTCTCGCTCTCTCCCTCTCCTTCCTTCCCTCTCTCTCTCCCTCTTGGTGGATTCCTACTAGGACTTGGAGTCCTAGTAGGATTCCCCTGTTGGGGCGCGCCCTAGGGGCCGGCCGGCCCTCCCCTCCTCCCTCCTTTATATACATGGGAAGGGGGGCACCCTAGAACACACAAATTGATCTTTTAGCCGTGTGCGGTGCCCCCCTCCACAGTTTTACACCTCAGTCATATCGTCGTAGTGCTTAGGCGAAGCCCTGCGCCAGTAACTTCATCATCACTGTCACTGTCGTGCTGCAGAATTCTCCCTTGGCCTTAGCTGGATCAAGAGTTCGAGGGATATCATCGAGCTGAACGTGTGCAGATCGTGGAGGTGTCGTGCGTTCGGTACTTGATCGGTTGGATCGCGAAGACGTTCGACTACATCAATCGCGTTACTAAACGCTTCCGCTTTTGGTCTACGAGGGTATGTGGACACACTCTCCCCACTCGTTGCTATGCTTCTCCTAGATAGATCTTGCGTGATCGTAGGCAACTTTTTTGAAATACTACGTTCCCCAACATGAACGACATACAACTAAAGCTTCCCCATCAATTTCCTCATGAGATAAAATAGGTCCTCCTACTTCCCAACCTTGCACCTCTTCCACTTCATCATTGCCACCTTCAGGGGCATTTTCAGACTCCCATTCACCTCGTTCATTGATGATCATAGTTATTTTGCTTGGACATTCCGAAGAAATATGACCTCTTCCTTTGCACTTGTGGCATTGAATGTTGGTACTGTGTGTAGAACTCTTTTCTAGAGGTGGAGCAGAGGATACTCCTGCTATAGCTGATGACCTCTTATCTTGATTGCGAATAGCAGGTGAGGAAGCCATCGAGGCATGTGGGTGTCTAGGTGGTGCACCCTCAAACTGAGAACTATATGGCTGTTGTGCTAGTTGCCATGAGCGTGTGGTGGTGCGGCCTTGGAAAGCATGAGTATGACCATTATAAATATTCTTCTTCTCAACTCTATAGCTTGATGTACCACATCTTGTCATGTATCATAAGGTAACATCTCCACAAAATCTGATATTTCATCATTCAGCCCATGTAAAAATCTCGCCATCTTTGCCTCATCACTTTCACAGGTTCTTGTCCGAATTAGCAGCACCTCCATCTCTTTATAGTATTTCTCAACAATGCGGGAAACTTGAGTGAGCCCCTGCAACCTCTTGTACAATTGCCTCTCATGGTATGATGGAACAAAATGGCGCCTCATGACTTCCTTCATCAAAGTCTAGCTGCGGATATGATTATTGCCTGACATCAACCAACCGTCTTGCAGCTGATTCCACCATGTAAGAGCATAACTAGAGAACTCCATAACAACAAGATCAACTCTCTTGCTTTAGAAAAACCATGGATGCAAAAGATTTGGTCACACTTCTCTTCCCACTCAATATATGCATCCGGGTCCTCTTTTATCGTGAATGACGGCACATGTAGCTACACTCTCACCTAGTTGTCACGGTCATCCTGATCACGACGGTCATCATGATGACCATTGCGACCAAAAACAGCAACACGGTGAGGCGGGGAGTAGGGTTCATAGTCCCCCATGCCTTCATCTTCGTCACCATGCTCGAAGAGATCTTCAAGGAAGATGGCATCACCATCATGTGCCGCTCATCACCGGTGATCAGCAGCAAAGCCGCGGGGGTCATGGCCTCGCCCGCGAGCTTCTCCTCCATGCAGCCCACCCTCATGGGGGGCAGCAAAGTCGCCATGCCCCCGTTCAGCACCAACAGCAGGGGCGTCGTGGACAGCAACTCCTGCCACTCTTCCACGACCAACATGGCGATCGTTGTTTCCTTGACGTTGTCGGTTGTCTGCGGCCAGCGAGGCAACGGGGCTGTGTTGATGTTGATCCCCATTACCCACGATAGGAAGACGACCACCGAACATCCTTCGCATAGCTGCAACTATACTCTCTTCAATCATATCACCAAGTGTTGCGTGAGTTTTTGGGAGATAATCTTCCACATTTGATGTCCATGTACACTCGAGTTGGATCCTGTCATGTTAACTCTTGCAAACAAGTGGAAAAATACTCAGTTCACCTTGTTGCTTACCCAAATTCTAATGATTCCTTGGCGGCTGTGCAAAAGTAGTAAATCCGGAGTGGACAGACGAATGAAAGGAAGGAAGCTGACGGTTTCTAGGTGGATCTGGGTGGGGTAAAAAGGGAGGGCTAGTGCTGAGATCCAATCGATGCAAACCAAATGAACAAGAAAATTTTGTAGATCCTTGCACCATGTTTGAGCTGCAACACTTGCCACTTCAAGTTCTGAAATTTCTCACCAAACTGAATATGAATGCACACTTGCTCAACACTTTCTCTTCTCTTTTTTTGCTCTTTTTCACTCTTTTTTCCTCTCTTTTTTTTGCAGCACAAAAGATCCAAGAAGACTCAAAGAAAACAACAACAACTTTGGATAGAACTTGGTGCAAACACAAAAAGGAAAGCAAACAACTAGATCTCAGCAACAAAGGCTTGGATTTTTTTGTGGCTTTTTGGCTTTGGACTCTAGGACGAGTGTCGGTGTCAAAACCGGCGGATCTCGGGTAGGGGGTCCCGATCGGTGCGTCAAGGCTGATGGTAACAGGAACCAAGGGACATAGATGTTTACCCAGGTTCGGGCCCTCTCGATGGATGTAAAACCCTACTTCCTGCTTGATTAATATTGATGATATGGGTAGCACAAGAGTAGATCTACCACGAGATCGTAGAGGCTAAACCCTAAGAGCTAGCCTATGATGGTATGATTGTAATTGTGATCGGCCTTCTAAGGACCAACCTCTCCGGTTTATATAGACACCGGAGAGGGCTAGGGTTTACATGGAGTCGATTATAAGGAAGGAAATATAATATCCGGATTGCCAAGCTTGCCTTCCGCGCAAAGGAGAGTCCCATCCGGACACGGGCCGAAGTCTTGAGTCTTGTATCTTCACACTTCAATAGTTCGGACGTTGTATATAGTCCGGCTGTCCGGATACCCCCTAATCCAGGACTCCCTCAGTAGCCCCTGAAACAGGCTTCAATGACGATGAGTCCGGCATGCAGTATTGTCTTCAGCATTGCAAGGCGGGTTCCTTCTCCGAATACTCCAAAGTAGTTAGTGAACACTCGAATCGTGTCCGGATCCACAAAATGATCTTTACACACCGCTATAGAGAGAATGATATTTCACAAATGCAATCTGCTGACAACTTTTCCTAATGAGGACACGATTCCTTCTCCGAATACTCCAAAGTGGTTAGCAAACACATAGACCGTGTCCAAATCTGTAAGATGATCTTCACATAGCATAAACCCGATCCGCTGGCAATCTTCGGGCATCGTGCCCTTCAATCGGTGACCTGGTCCAACGCGGACCGACGTTTCTTACCCCACCTCAACTTCCTTTAGCAGCGGATACCACGCCCTTCTAGAGCAGGACGCGTTTACAAGCTTTCAAGCTGTACCCCATTACGGGTACATGAAGCTTAAAATGCCCGGACCCATGGGAATCATCACTCTAGCCAGTGATCCGGATGTCGCACTTTGCGCCGAAATCAAAACTGCAGCACTAGCCCTGGAAACATTATCTGAAGCCCTAGCAGCCGAAGAGTTAACAACACTGCGGGCCACTGTGGACAGGGACGACGTGATACTTGATAAGCGACCCAAGCTCACCTCATTTAAACCTGCAGAGGAGATAGTCAAATTCCAAGTCCACCCAACGGACCCCACGAAGACATCATCCATCGGGACACAGCTGAGCCCTGCAATGGACGCCGCACTGCGAGATTTCTTACGCAAGAATTGGGACATTTTCGCCTGGCACCCTTCGGACATGCCAGGCATCCCACGCCGATTGGTCGAACACAGCCTCAATATACTAAAGGGGTACAAACCGGTCAAACAAACTCTAAGGCGGTTTTAAGAACCCAAACGGCAAGCCATGGGGGAAGATCTAGCCAAGCTACTTGAGGCCGAATTCATCAGAGATATTAAACATCCGGATTGGCTGGCAAATTTGGTAATGGTACCAAAAAAGGACAAATCCTAGCGCCTATGCGTCGACTTCAAAGACCTCAACAAGGCTTGCCGCAAGGATCGCTTTCCCCTCCCTCGCATCGACCAAATCATCGATGCCACAGCCGGACACGACTCGCTGTGTTTCCTCGACGCATACTCTGGATACCATCAAATAAAGATGGCAGAGTCTGACCAAGCTGCAACAGCTTTTATAACGCCATATGGCCCTTTTTGCTTCATCACTATGCCCTTTGGGCTCAAGAATGCTGGCGCAACCAATTAACGCATGATTCAAACATGCCTGGAAAAACAAATCGGCAAAACAGTGGAAGCATATGTGGACGACGTGGTCATAAAGAATAGACACGTCGAAACCCTAATAGATGACTTGAGGCTCACATTTGATAACCTACAGACATACGACATTAAGTTGAATCCGGAAAAATGCGTCTTCGGAGTCCCATCGGGAAAGCTGCTGGGCTTCATTGTTTCCAATAGAGGAATTGAAGCGAATACGGCAAAAGTCCGAGCTCTGTCACAGTTGGCTATACCAACAGACCTCAAGCACATCCAGAAGCTAGCTAGATGCGTGGCCGCTTTGAGCCGCTTTATATCCAGGCTAGGAGAAAAGGCATTGCCTCTTTACCGCCTCCTTCGGCGCACCGAACACTTCGTATGGACGAATGCAACCGCGACTGGACTCGATGAGATAAAGACCTTATTAGCCAGTAATCCAGTCCTAACAGCGCCAAACATCGGCGAACCTATGCTACTATACATAGCTGCAACACATCAAGTGGTAAGCGTAGTGCTCGTCATCGAACGATAGGTGGACGGATACAAATTCCCGCTTCAAAAGCCGGTTTATTACGTATCCACGGTCCTCACCCCATGCAAATCCCGATACCCACACTATCAAAAAATAGCATACACAGACTCCAACAATGTAGCCGAGTATGAGGCTCTATTGCATGGTCTTCGGATGGCAGTCTCTATGGGCATCCAACGCCTGGAAGTGCGCGGGGATTGAACCTCGCAATATCACAAATAAATGGAGACTTTGATGCCAAGGATCCGAAAATGGCGGCCTATCGTAATGCCGTCCTCAAAATGCACCTAGATATTCCCACATGCATCCCTATTACCACTATACTCGTGCAATGACAAGTGAATAAACACTCATCTTGAGAATAACACATCTAGCATGGAAAATATTGGCCACCCCTGCCGCACCATGAGCGGTACGAGCACACAAAAAAGAAATTCATTTTTAAAATTAGAAATGGATGATGACCCACAAGTATAGGATTGTCTTCTCGATAAGTAAGAGTGTCCAACCCAACGAGGAGAAGAGGGAAATGACAAGTGGTTTTCAGCAAGGAATTTTCTGCAAGCACTGAAATTGTAGGTAAAGGTAGTTTGATAGCAAGATAATTTGTAACAAGAAAGTAACTGCAATGATAAATAACATGCAGAAAGGTAGCCCAATCCTTTCGTGGCAAAGGACAGGCCAAAATGGTTTCTTATAATAGGAAAAGCGTTCTTCAGGGTACACGGGAATTTTATATAATCACTTTCATCATATTGGTTTGATTCCTGCTCACTACTTTGATAATTTGATATGTGGGTGGACCGGTGCTTAGGTGTTGTTCTTACTTGAGCAAAGCTCCTACTTATGATTAACCCCCTCGTAAGCATCCGCAACTACAAGAAAAGTATTAAGATAAAATCTAACCATAGAATTAAACATTGGGATAATTGATTTTATGCCCTAGTTGGGTCACACTCGGCAGGTTTATTCCTAGTTTTCGAAAACACTCGTTCACACCCAAACCGCTTTGTTCGTCTTATGCTTTTGCCCTTTGACCGTATGACCATCATTTCAAAAAATCCATAACAAATTTATACTAACTCAGAAAAATGAGAATAAGATATCAAAATGTTAAGAAAAACATCACCTATATATGCATGTGATTTGCAGTCATGAATTTTTTTGGGGAAGTCCCCATCTTAGTTTAAGCTCATATGATCTCAACACGAACAGTGAATTTCAAAAAAACAAAAAACAATTCAAAATATTCTTAATTTTTTTTCTGGCAAACATTGTCCAATGTTTTGAGTGCTTGCCAAGTTTCATCGGGGAATGACATTCATTGAAGTCGTGGTGAAAAAACAAAATTAGCACTCCAAAAAGTTTTTTGTTTTCGAGCATCATTTTTTTTCATCACAACTTCCACGAATGTCATTCCCTTATGAAACTTGGCAAGAACTCAAAACACTGGTCAATGTTTGACGCCTAAAAAATTAGAAATTTTAGAAGAAAAGAATTATTTTTTCGGATTTTACTGTTAATGCTGAGACCATGGGAGCTCAATCTGAGATGGGGACCTTCTAACACATTTTTCATGAATGCAAATGACATGCACATATAGGTGATGTTTTTATGAACATTTTCATATCTTGTTCATATTTTTCTGAGTTAGTATGGATTTGTTATGATTTCTTTAAATGATGGCCAAACAGTCAAAGGGTAAAAGCATAAGATGAGCAAAGTGGTTTCGGCAAGAGCGAGTGTTTTCAGAAACTAGGGGTAAACATGCTGACGGGGACACAACTAAGGGCACAGAATTAATTATTCCTGAAACATTTGGATCCAAATCGATCTCTTATGAAGTAGCACATAAACTTGGGTTTAAGCTTCTGTCACTCTAGCAACCCATCATCTAATAACTACTCCATAATGCATTCCCTTAGGACCAAATATGGTGAAGTTCCATGTAGTCGACATTCACATGACACCACTAAGGGAATCACAACATACATATCTATCGAATACATATCAAGTTCATATGATTACTTGCAACATGACTTCTCCCGTGACCTCAAGAACAAAAGTAACTACTCACAAATGATGATCATGCTCAAGATCAGAGGGGTATTGAATAGCATAATGGATTTGAACATATAATCTTCCACCAAATAAACCATATAGTAATCAACTGCAAGATGTGATCAACACTACTAGTCACCCACAGGTACCAATCTGAGGTTTCGGTACAAAGAGTGAACACAAGAGATGAACTAGGGTTTGAGAGGAGATGGTGTTGTTGAAGATGTTGATGGAGATTGGCCTCCCAAATATGAGAGGGTTGTTAGTGATGACGATGGCTTCAATTTCCCCCTCCGGGAGGGAAGTTCCCCCGGCGGAATCGCTCCGCCGGAAGGCAAAAGTGGTCCTGCCCAAATTCTGCCTCGAGACGGCGGCGCTCCGTCCCGAAAGTCCTCATCTTATTTTTTCTAGGTAAAAATGACCTATATACCAGAAGATGGGCACCGGAGGTGGGCTGTGCTGGGCAGACCCCTCTTGTAGTAATTTGCTCTTTAATTTTTATATATTCCAAAATAATTCTCCATAAATTTTAAGCTCTTTTGGAAATATGCAGAATAGGTAACCATGACGTAGCTTTTTTAGGTCCAGAATTCCAGCTACCGGCATTCTCCCTCTGTCGAGGAAAACGACACCTATGGGATCCCGGGGAATCCCTTCTACGGTTGGCGGGGGTGAAAAGCTGCGTAAAGAGCTGGTTTAGCGATCAACGCGAGCGAAATTTTTACCCAGGTTCGGGCCGCAAATGATGCGTAAAACCCTAGTCCTGCTTGTCTGTGTTTATCTTGTGTTCTTCAGGTGTTGGACTAGTTGCTATGTGTGCCCAGTCCAAAAAGTCTGAATACTTCCACAGTATGCCTCAGGCCTCCTTTTATATGTCAAAGGGGTCGACACAGTGGCACACAGGAGGTGGAAAGTATTTACAGTGTAAAAGTTCCTCTCCTGATACCGTAGGAAAAATGCATTTAATGCGCCGCCTATGTGCCCTCTTGATTTGTCGGGGACGACAACATGGCTCGTCCCATCTGTTGCTGCCTCGCCTTGCTTCGACGCGCGTCCAAGCTGACGAGGCATGCAGCGCCATGCTAGCTGGCTGGTTGCTGCGCTGGTGCGGTGACAGGGTCTTCACGAAGATCTGCATGCCGCCATGCAGGTGCTTGACTAGTTGGCCTAGAAGCCGCATGCTGCACGCAGGCGCTCGCCTAGTTGGCGGGCAGGCTACCATGTCGGGGCGGCCATGGGGTAGCGAAGCTTTGGTAGGTGCGGGCCTGGCTGCGGCCCTGCAGATGCCCTCGACAAGGGTCTTGCCGGGGCGTCTTCGGCCATCCACGGCAAGGATCTTGTCAGGGGTCTTCGTTTTCTTGTTTTTATGTAGACTTGCAAGCTTCGGTCTTCACAAAGATCTACATGGCACCATGCAGGCGCCCCTGAGCTTTGGTCCTGATGTTGTCAATGGTGTCGGAACTCCCAGGCTCAAGGGTGGCGGCCTTGCTGGTGTTGGGCAAGTCGCCCCGGTAAGGGCATTTCCGGGGGAAATCCATCTTGCCCCTTTGCTCTTCATGCCTCTGGCTTGGGTGTTGCTTTGGTAGTTTCGTAACTTTCCTTCCTCTGCCCCGCCAAGCATGGCCGCAGGTGTGGCTACCACTGCACGTGCAAAAGTAAAGGGGTATAGAAAGGCCCCTACTTTTGTATACCGATAGGAGCCCCCGGGCCTGGGCCACACATAAGCGCGAAGCGTTGTTGGGCTAGGCCCAGAACGGTGCACGGGAACGCGTGGCAGAGTTTTAACCCCAGTATTTCTTTTCGCCAGTTGCGCTTCCCCATTACCCGCATTGAGTGCGTGATGTGAGGGGTCGTTCGTGGGATGGTTGCAGCACTCTTGCGTCACCTTGTGGTGAATAGTAAAGAGGCAGCCTGCGTCTTCCCCGTAAAAAGGAGGAAACTGCAGGGCGCTGCTCATTTACCCTCCACGCCTTCTCCAATATTGGAATCGCCGTTCCCCTCTACTTTTTCAAGCGAAGATCGGAGCTCTCACCTCTGCTCACCGCCGCTGCACCCCCATTGCCCTTGATACCTTGCCCCCTCTCAGCCGCCATGGCGCCCAAGAGAAGCAAGGGCAAGGGTGCGGCCAAGGAAGCCTGAGGGAAGGAGGCGCCAGAGAGCGAATTGGTGGAGCTACGGACGTAGTACACCCTCTTCACCTCGATGGTCGATGCGCTCACCCTCAAGGAGAAGTTCAGGCCCTTGTGGGGGGAGGGAGACGTCGGGGCATCCCACCACGCGCATCATCCCTGCTTCCTTTGCCAAGCCCGGTCCAACTCAGTGCCCTTTCTTTGTCGACTACTTCTCCTGCGGGCTCTGCCCCCCTTTCTCAGATTTCTCAATGATATCATGCACACCTACGGCTTCCACCTTTTGGATTTTACGCTGAACGCCGTGGCGTGCATGGCCTTCTTCGCCCACCTTTGTGAGGGCTTCGTCAGATTGCACCACAGCACGGTGCTCTTCTTCCATTACTTCACCCCTTGCATCTAGCCAGGGGGTTCCATCTCTGGCTGCATCACTTGGATCCTGAGGACCCAAGGCAGGGGCACGTACCTGGAGGGTACCCAGAAGGAGAGGTGGGATGAGTGGCGGGGCCAGTGGTGCTGGATCGAGGAGACAGATCCGCAGGAGTTCTGCCGGGTCCATCAGAGGCCGCCGGTCTGCAGCAAGGACTAGGGCGAGCTCGACGCCAACGACAAGAAGCTCACGGTTGCCATCACAAGGATCCATCGCCTCACCTCGGTCGGGCTCACTCTCGAGATGATCGGGGCCAACTCCATCCGCCGCCGGATTGCCCCATTGCATAATAAGGGGAGGCCGGCCTGAGACTTCAGGAATGCGGCCGACATCATGAGGCTCCACCCCGGCCTGATCCACAATTTTATGGTGCTGCAGCGCGCTCATCTTTGTCAGAGGCTTTTCTAGCTCAAGGTCGGCAGGTTCCAGAGGACTGGCAAGGCCAAGAAGACCGGCAAGGCTGCAAAGGCTGCCAAGTCTCTGTTGGGGTTACTAGCGGGGGTGGTCCCATTGAGTAACAACTCTTGTCGGACCGCCATCATCACCAGGATGCCGGTTTTCAACGTGCATGGCCTTGATCCATCCTGGGCTGAGCCAGAAATGGAGCTGGTGCAGACGTTCTTCAACAACTTGTCGGAGAGGTATGTTCATGACGAGCCACACCTCATCCGTGCCACCACTGAAGAAGAGTTTGCGTACATTGCCGCCAGGGCAGAGGAGGCAGCGCTTGCCGAGGAGGCCGGCAGCTTCGGCATGGTGGAGGACGATGCTGACGTGGCTGCAAAGGAGAAGGAGTTTGCCGAGTGGATGGGGTCTGCCGGGGGACCTAGTGGCACCGGCGCTGGGGTTCCCCTTGTCGAAGAAGTGGCCGACGACACGGCCTAAGAGGAGACCAATGCGGATGACTCCTTGGCCCTAGGGAGGAAACGTATCCTGCGGAGGGCTGGCTCCGGCGAGCCGGGCCGGCCCGGCTGGACTGTGCAGCAGAAGCACCAGGTCCAGGCGCAGCCCGTGCGCCAGACGAGGGCTGCGGCAATGAGCGCAGTGACAGCGAAGAATACTGCGGCTGCCGCCTCCTCCTCGTCTAAGAGGCGCATGACCCTATCCCCTTCTCCTCCCCTTGCGGACGTTGGCTCAGAGGCCGATTTCAATCTTGGGTCCTTTAGCCCGAAGAGGAAGAGGAGACGCTGGCCCAGAGGGTGGCGAAGAGAGCCAAGGCTTCAACGGGCGACAAGCCCCTGGTGAGCACTTCATGCACGCTGGAGTTGGTGGTGCTTAGCCCAGACAACAACCATCAGCGCAACCCCCAGCGTGAGTCCATTGTTCACTCCCCATCGACAGGTGTTGGGGTGTGTATTCTTGGTGCTGACCATGCCGGATTCACAGGAGGAAAGCGGCAACAGGAGGAGCCACTGAGGGACGCCCCTGACATGCCGCCCCCATCAACCACACCACCCAGAGGGGCGTCACCGGCAAGGGCACCCACCGCCGAGCCCACGCACATGGAGGAAGAGGGGGAAATCACGGGCACTGGTGGCTCCGTCCGGCAACTAACATTGGCGGGGAGGGAACCACTTCTCCTCAGCACGGCATGGGTAAGCTGTCTGCCTCCCGTCCCTAGCTATCTTTGCCACGTGATGTTCTTTCTTTGCTCTGTTCTGAATTTTGATTTTGGCCTTGCTTCATTCTCCTTTCTGGTTTCCAGACCCTCCCTCAACGGACCAGGAGGATGTCAACGCTGTCATCGAGGAGGTCACCAAGGATGCCGAAGCCGAGGCCACCAAGATCGCTGCCAGGGAGGCTGCCAAGGCCACCGCTGAGGAGGCCGCCAAGGGGCCTGCCGGGGAGGCCGGCAAGGCTGCTGCCGAGGAGGCCGTCAAGGGGCCTATCGGGGAGGTCGGCAAGGCTGCCGCTGAGGAGGCCGCTAAGGAGCCTGCCGGGAAGGAGGTGGCCGACGACCAACCTTCCTCCCCTACAGCCCCCGCCCCAGGCAATTACTTGAAGGTGGGCGATGATATGTTCGTCCGCCTCCCAGGGATGGCAGGAACTAAAGCGCCAGCCAAAGGGAAGGTTTTCGATGATGAGGCCCTTGCCACCGCCGGGCTCTAGGTTGTCTATGAGCCAGCGCCAGCGGCGGTGGTTCCCAAGAGGAGCAGCTCCTCCGGGCCATGAGCGCCAATTTCCAGAAGCTTCAGGACCTCTATCGTGCCTGCCAGGATAAGGTGAACTCCAGGACGGCGGCCGTGGACAAGGCAGAAGCAGACTTCCAGGAGCATGTCGCTCAGATGCAAGTCTGGTTCACCGAGGTCCGACAGGACCTGAGGGCCACCCAGGATCAGCTAGACGAGCGCAAGCGAGAGCTCCTCCTGAAGACGGCTGACATCGAGAAGGCCTGAGGGACTCCTGGACTAGGGGGTGTCTGGATAGCCGAACTATCATCATTGGCCGGACTCCAAGATTATGAAGATACAAGATTGAAGACTTCGTCCCGTGTCCGGATGGGACTTTCCTTGGCGTGGAAGGCAAGCTTGGCAATACGGATATGTAGATCTCCTACCATTGTAACTGACTCTGTGTAACCCTAGCCCTCTCCGGTCTCTATATAAACTGGAGGGTTTTAGTCCATAGGACGAACAACAATCATACCACAGGCTAGCTTCTAGGGTTTAGCCTCCTTGATCTCGTGGTAGATCTACTCTTGTACTACCCATATCATCAATATCAATCAAGCAGGAGTAGGGTTTTACCTCCATCGAGAGGGCCCGAACCTGGGTAAAAACATCATGTCCCTTGTCTCCTGTTACCATCCGCCTAGACGCACAGTACGGGACCCCCTACCCGAGATCCGCCGGTATTGACACCGACATTGGTGCTTTTATTGAGAGTTCCTCTATGTCGTCGCTCATAGGCCCGACGGCTCCTTCGATCATCAACAACGACGCGGTCCAGGGTGAGACTTTTCTCCCCGGACAGATCTTCGTATTTGGCGGCTTTGCACTGCGGGCCAATTCACTTGGCCATCTGGAGCAGATTGAAAGCTACGCCCCTGGCCACCAGGTCAGATTTGGAAGTTTGAACTATATGGCTGACATCCGCGGAGACTTGATCTTTGATGGATTCGAGCCACAGCCGAGCGCGCCGCACTGTCACGATGGGCATGATTTAGCTCTGCTGCCGGACAGTGCCCTGGAGGCCGCACAAAAGTCCGCTCCGACCCTTAGCGCGGAGCCGACTGTGCCGATCGAGGATGGGTGGCTAGACACCGCCTCGGGCGTGGCCACCTCTATGGCGATGGAGCCGAATACCGACCCTGTCCCTTGTGAAGCTCGTGACTCCGAGATGCTGGATTCCTCGCGGGACTCCGAACCTCCCACGCCCCTACCAATCGAATCCGATTGGGCTCCGATCATGGAGTTCACAGCTGCGGACATCTTTCAGCACTCACCTTTCGGCGACATCCTGAATTCGCTAAAGTGTCTCTCTTTGTCAGGAGAGCCTTGGCCGGATTATGGCCTGGACGGTTGGGATGCGGATGACGAAGAAATTCAAAGCCCACCCACCACCCACTTCATAGCCACTGTCGATGACTTAACCGACATGCTAGAATTCGACTCCGAAGACATCGACGGTATGGACGACGATGCCGGAGACGACCAGGAACCAGCGCCTACTAGGCACTGGAAAGCCACCTCGTCATACGACATATACATGGTGGACATCCCAAAGGATGGGAATGGCGAGGGAACAGCGGAGGATGACCCCTCTAAAAAGCAGCCTAAGCGCCGGCGTCAGCGGCGCCGCTCCAAATCCCGCCACAGCAAGAATGGAGATTCCGACACCGGAGATAATAACACCCTGGATGGTGCCGAAGACAACCCCCTCCAGCAAGATTCAGCACAGGAGGATGGAGAAGCTAGCCCTCACGAGAGAGTGGCAGACGAAGAGGTAGAGGATGATAATTACATGCCTCCCTCCGGAGATGAGGAAAGCCTCGACGACGACAAATTCGTCGTGCCTGAGGATCCCGTCGAACAAGAGCGTTTTAAACGCAGGCTCATGGCCACGGCAAGCAGCCTCAAGAAAAAGCAGCAACAACTTAGAGCTGATCAAGTTTTGCTAGCCGACAGATGGACCGAAGTCCTCGCGGCCGAAGAGTACGAACTCGAACGCCCCTCCAAAAGCTACCCCAAACGCAAGCTGCTGCCCCGGTTAGAAGAGGAAGCATATAAACCTACATCACCAGCGCACAATACGGCCGACCAGCCACCTCGTGGCCGCGACAGAGAGGCCTCCAGGCCTTCCACTAAAGCCGTACCCCGGCATCGCTCGAAAAGTACAAAGTCACGGGGGAATGCGCCGGACATGCGAGACATATTGGAGGATAAGGCAAGACAATCAAGATCGATCTACGGATCGCGTGGGCGCCTCACGATACGCGATGACTACCGTCGCGCCGGATACAACAATTCTGTCCGGGCCGAACACAGTAGACAAAGCTCACTTGAGCTACGTCGTGATATAGCCCAATACAGAGGCGCCGCACACCCACTATGCTGCATAGATGAAGTAATGGACCATCAAATCCCAGAAGGGTTCAAACCCGTGAACATTGAATCCTACGATGGCACAACAGACCCCACGGTTTGGATCGAAGACTATCTCCTTCATATCCACATGGCCCGCGGTGATGATCTTCACGCCATCAAATACCTCCCACTCAAGCTTAAAGGACCAGCTCGGCATTGGCTTAACAGCTTGCCAGCAGAATCAATTGGGTGTTGGGAGGACCTGGAAGCCGCATTCCTCGATAACTTCCAGGGCACATACGTGCGACCACCAGACGCTGATGACCTAAGCCACATAATTCAGCAGCCAGACGAATCGGCCTGACAATTCTGGACACGGTTCTTAACCAAGAAAAATCAAATCGTCGATTGTCCGGATGCAGAGGCCCTCGCAGCCTTCAAACATAACATCTGCGCGGAGTGGCTTGCCTGGCACCTAGGATAGAAAAAGCCGAAATCCATGGCAGCCCTCACATCACTCATGACCCGCTTCTGCGTGGGAGAGGACAGCTGGCTAGCCCGCAGTAACAACCTCAACAAAAATCCCGGCAGTCCGGATACCAAGGACCGCAATGGCAGGTCGCGTCGCAACAAGCACAAACGCCGCATTAACGGCGATAATACTGAAGATACGGCAGTCAACGCCGGATTCAGAGGCTCCAAACCCGGTCAGCGGAAAAAGCCATTCAAAAGAACTACTCCAGGTCCGTCCAATTTGGACCGAATACTCGACCGCTCGTGCCAGATACACGGCACCCCCGAAAAGCCAGCTAATCACACCAACAGGGATTGTTGGGTATTCAAGCAGGCAGGCAAGTTAATTGCCGAAAACAATGACAAGGGGCTGCATAGCGATGACGAGGAGGAGACCCGGCCGCCGAACAATAGAGGACAGAAGGGTTTCCCCCCTCAAGTGCGGACGGTGAACATGATATACGCAACCCACATACACAAAAGGGAGCGGAAGCGTGCACTCAGGGACGTATCCGTGGTCCTCCTACCCGATCACGTTTAAGCGAAGGGACCACCCCACCAGCATCCGCCATGGCGGATTCGCCGCATTAGTTCTAGACCCAATCGTCGACGGGTTTCACCTCACTAGAGTCCTGATGGACGGCGGCAGCAGCCTGAACCTGCTTTATCAGGATACAGTGCGCAAGATGGGCATAGACCCCTTAAGGATTAAACCCACAAAGACGACCTTCACCAGGTGTAGAAGCCAATTGTACAGGCTCAGTTACACTAGAAATGGTCTTCGGATCCCCGGATAACTTCCGAAGCGAGGAGTAAATCTTCGACATAGTTCCGTTCCGCAGTGGCTATCATGCACTGCTCCGATGAACCGCGTTTGCAAAGTTCAATGCGGTGCCGCACTACGCATACCTCAAGCTCAAGATGCCAGGCCCTCGAGGAGTCATCACGGTCAACGGAAACACTGAACGCTCTCTCCGAACGGAGGAGCATACAACGGCTCTCACGGCAGAAGTGCAGAGCAGCCTCTTAAGGCAATTCTCGAGTTCGGCCGTTAAGCGATAGGACACCACCAAGCGCGCCCGGAGTAACAGACAACAAGACCACCTGGCACGTTCCAAGCACGCGTAGCAATGCGGCCCCAACCCCAGCCCTCGCAAAATTGCAAGACCAGCACTTCGCGTAACATCACTACGCTCTGGAGATACCATGGGCATAGGGGGAGGGGCACGACCACGGCAGGCCCAGAGTGCGGCTCAACCACACCAGGGGCTCCCAAGTGTGTCATCCTTTTTTTCTTTTTCTTATCCTCAGGACTTCGTTTACCAGAGGCCCTGTCCGGCAGTAGACCTGCCGAACTCACGATGCAACAGCCAGGGAAGGAGAAAAGCTATGACAAGTATCCAGGTGGTCTCCATTACGAGCATTATACCTGTTTTATACACCATTCCAAAGCCTACCCCCGGAGGGGGGGGGGACATGCTAAATAGTTCCACCCCTTGCTTACCGCACTATTTGTATCGTTCTGCATTCATGACAGTATTTTTTGAATAAACAATGCATCTCTTTTTGCCTACTACTGCATTCCTTTCTTATACATATGTTCATTTATGAGATGTTGCATCCGTACACTTTGGTACGGCTAAATACACCAGGGGCTTAAGTTCCCCATATTATGGTGTGATAAGTCCGAACACTTTCACAAGTGCGGCACCCCGAACTTATAGCATTATATGCATCGGCTCCGAATCATGTCTTGGGTCAATAGTTGGGTTTGCCCGGCTCCCATGTTTTGGTACCTTACGTTCCGTTATATCGGCTAAGGTAGCGCTGGGAGAACCACTGCGATTGTGCCCCAGTTGAGCTGGGCGAGCACCTCAGTGGAGAAAGCTAAAACTAACCGTCATGATGAGGCGAGAGCCGGTCGCTGTTCGAGAGGTTTTTTCGAGTCCCTAAAGACTTATGCCGCTTAGAGCGAGGAACCGGCTTTGTCCGGCCCAGGCGTGGATAGCGCCCCGAATTCGGCCTTCCGAACACTAGGGGCTTCGCCGAAATTTAAAATTATAGAATTCTATGGCTAAGTGAGAGTGTTCAAGCATTATAAGTCCGGTTGCCTCGTTCGTTGTGTTGAGCGCCTCCCTAGATGGACCCAAAAATGGGAACAAGAGCGCTCAAGTTTATCCCAAACACCCCAGCACTCGTGGCATGGGGGCCGAAGCCAACGACTTGCCATCTCTCAGATTTGATAAACAGCCGCATAGAAGGTAATATTTTAAAATAAAAAGTTGCTTAGCGCATATGAACGAAGTTTTCAGCGCACAGGATAACAAAATGCGATTGTACTAAAAAATTACATCTTTGGAGCACTCACCCGCAATAATGCGGGCACCCTTCAGGACACCCTTATAATACATCTCGGGCGTGCGATACTCCTTGCCCGGCGGTGGCACGTCCATCACAAGATTCTCAGCGTCCATCCTGCCCCAGTGCACTTTAGCACGGGCAAGGGCCCGACGAGCACCTTCAACGTAGGCGGAGTGCTTGATGACTTCAACCCATGGACAAGCATCCACCAGCCGCCGCACTAGGCCGAAGTAGCTCCCAGGCATGGCCTCTTTAGGCCACAGCCAAACTATGAGGCCCTTCATGGCCTGTTCGGCCACCTTGTGGAGCTCGACCAGCTGCTTCAACTGGTCGCTAAGGGGCACCGGATGTCCGGCCTCAGCATACTGAGACCAGAACACCTTCTCCGTCGAGCTCCCCTCCTCGGCTCTGTAGAAAGCAGCAGCATCGGACACGCTACGGGGCAGATCTGCGAACGCTCCTGGAGAGCTCCGAATTCGGGTAAGTAACAGGTAATTCACTTTTACATGCTTTCTTTGCATGAAGAATGCCTTACCCGCCGCTATCTTCTTTAATGCCTCGATTTCCTGGAGGGCCTTGTGGGCTTCGGCCTTAGCGGCTTTGGCACTCTCAAGAGCCGACGCAAGCTCGGACTCTCGAGTCTTCGAGTCACGCTCCAAACTCTCGTGTTTTTCCACGAGAGCCTGGAGCTCTTGCCATACCTCCGCCACTTGCGCCTCCTGCTTCTCTCGGGTGGCGCGCTCCGCGGCCGCATTGCGTTCGGCTGCGGACACCGCCTCCTTCAGGGTCGCTACCTCGTTCGTAGCCCCTGGAGTACCCACGTTATCCTTGTCATTCCTCTTGCAACCAAATCCTTTTCTATAAGGTACAACTTTAATAAGGTGTTACTCACCTTCCTTATCCTCGAGCTGCTTCTTGGCACGGCCGAGCTCGCCCTCTGACCGCTCGAGGCTCTTCTTCAAGGCATTGACCTCCACAGTCAGCGCGGCAGAGGTCAGCAGCGCAGCCTGCATTCCCATATTGACATATTTTTGTTAAGACTCCTGCGTACATATTTTTAGATCCTCAGTCCGGCTTTTCTTTCCGAAAACCGAACCGAGTATCAGGGGCTACTGTCTATGCGGTACTAGTTTACATATCTTAAAATTCTTACCTCAAAGCCTGTTAGAAGGCTGCTGCAGTCTTTGGTCAGCCCGCTTTTGGCGAGCTGAACCTTCTGAATCACCGCACTCATGACGGTGCGGTGTTCCTCGTCGATGGAAGCACTGTTGAGCGCCTCCAGCAAGTTATCTAGCGCCACCGGTTGGATGGAGGCAGCCGGTGTCACAGTCTTGCCCTTCTTACAAAGGGGCCGCCCGCCGGACTCCGGAACCACTGAAGGTTCCGGTGCGGAGTCCGGTCCAAAGTCCGGGAGGTTGCCCTGCGGCACCTCCGGGGCCTCCTCCTCCTGGTGGGTCCCTTTCTGGGATCCCACCTCGGCGTCGTCGGCATCACGGGGGGTGGAGGCAGTCGGAAGTGAAGTGCTATTCACATCCGACGTACCCAAGGACCCGCTCGACGAAGCGGGAAGATCGTCCTTGGGCGGACTGCAGGGTTGTATGCGGCGTTAAAAGATGCTATGCGACAAAAAGAAAAATTATGAGTTATTCAGGAGTCCGGATACTTACGATCTCGCCAGGGGCTTGGCCCTTGAGGGCCACTCCTCGTCGCTGTCACCGGCGTTGGTGGAACAGTCCGGGGGAAGGGTCGTTCCCTTCTTGGACCCTTCGGCCTCCCCCATTGGGGAGGCCTTCCTCTTCTTCTCTCCCCCGCTGGGGGAGAGGCCTCTTTCTTCTCCTCCTCGTCCTTGTGGGAGGAGTCTTCCTCGGAGTCATCGGACGATGAATCCGATAACACCTGACGCCGGGAACTCCTTCGGGTTCCCGTGGCCTTCTTCTTGGCCTTCTTCTCCAACACCACATAAGGCGCCGGGACCAGCAGCCCTGTCAAACGGGCATTCGCTGGGTCTTCTGGAAGGGGAGCCGGAAAGTTAACCTGTCCGGACGTCTTCTGCCAGGCTGTTAAAGGTATCAGGAGTTTAGATCCCGCATAGAGCCAAACTATGAAAAGCAAGTGTCACATAAAGGATAACATAGCTTACCTCGCCAGCCGGACGCTACGAGCTGAATCCGCGATCTTCGGTAGCGGATGCGGGAGCCTCGGCGCCCTTGAACAGCACCCTCCAGGCCTCTTCATACGTAGTGTCGAAGAGCCCACTCAAGGTCTGGTGCTGTGCCGGATCGAACTCCCACAAGCTGAAGTCCCGCTGTTGGCAGGGGAGAATCCGGCGGATGAGCATGACCTGGATTACGTTGACAAGCTTGAGCTTCTTGTTCACCAGGGTTTGGAGACAGGATTGGAGTCCGGTCAGCTCTTCCGAATCACCCCACAGCAGGCCCTTGTCTTTCCAGGAAGTGAGCCGCATGGGGATGCCAGATCTGAATTCCGGGGCCGCTGCCCATTCAGGGTCACGCGGCTCAGTGATGTAAAACCACCCCGATTGCCACCCTTTGATGGTTTCCACGAAGGCGCCCTCGAGCCAAGTGACGTTGGGCATCTTGCCCACCATGGCACCTCCACAGTCCGCTTGGCTGCCCTTCACAACCTTCGGCTTGACATTAAAGATCTTTAGCCATAAGCCGAAGTGGGGCCGGATGTAGAGGAAGGCCTCACACAGGATGATAAACGCCGAGATGTTGAGGATGAAATTCGGGGCCAGATCATGGAAATCCAGTCCATAGTAGAACATGAGCCCCCGGACAAAGGGGTGGAGTGGGAAGCCCAGCCCGCGGAGGAAATGGGGAAGGCATACCACCCTCTCATGGGGCCCGGGGGTGGGGATGAGCTGCCCCTCGTCGGGGAGCCTGTGCACGATATCGCTGGACAAATATCCGGCATTGCGCAGCTTCTTGATGTGCCCCTCCGTAACGGAGGAGGCCATCCACTTTCCTCCCGCTCCGGACATGGTTGGAGAAGGTTGAGGTGAGATGTGCGGACTTGGGCGCTGGAGCTCGAGTGCGCGGAGATGGATAAGCAAAGGAGGAAGAAGGCGTAGGTAAAAAGGTGGCTCCTGATCCCCTTATATATGGGCGGACGAAAATATGCGTCCCCACCGGCCTGGTAAAACTCGCTTATCTCCCAAGCGCCACTATCAGTGGCGCGGTTGGTTTACCCACGTCCGTATTGATGAGAATCCCGGAATAAGGGGACACGATCTCTGCTTCGACAAGACGTGCCAAGGAAACCGCTTCGCTAAACGAGCTGAGGTGGAATAATAAAAACGATTCGAGTAAAGGCTTGGCCGTGGTGTGACGTCACGCCACGAAATACGTCAGCAGATTGAGCTTGTGTAAATATTATTCTCTCTATGGTGGTATGTGGAATTTATTTTGTAGAGCCGGACACTATCCTGGTGTTCACGATCTTCTATGAGTTATTCGGAGGAGGAACCCGCCTTGCAATGTCGAAGACAATATGCGCGCCGGACTCATCGTCATTGAAGCCTGGTTCAGGGGCTACTGAGGGAGTCCTGGACTAGGGGGTATCCGGATAGCCGAACTATCATCATTGGCCGGACTCCAAGATTATGAAGATACAAGATTGAAGACTTCGTACCGTGTCCGGATGGGACTTTCCTTGGCGTGGAAGGCAAGCTTTGCAATACGGATATGTAGATCTCCTACCATTGTAACCGACTCTGTGTAACCCTAGCCCTCTCCGGTGTCTATATAAACCGGAGGGTTTTAGTCCATAGGACGAACAACAATCATACCATAGGCTAGCTTCTAGGGTTTAGCCTCCTTGATCTCGTGGTAGATCTACTCTTGTACTACCCATATCATCAATATCAATCAAGCAGGAGTAGGGTTTTACCTCCATCGAGAGGGCCCGAACCTGGGTAAAAACATCGTGTCCCTTGTCTCCTGTTACCATCCGCCTAGATGCACAGTTCGGGACCCCCTACCCGAGATCCACCGGTTTTGACACTGACAAGGCCCAAGAGGCGGCAAAGGAACATGCCGCCAAGGATGAAGCTGACCGGCGGCAGCAGCAAGCTTTGCTGGACACTCAGGAGTTAGATCTCTTTGCTCCTGAACAGGCGCTTGTTGCCACGCTCCACGACAAGGATGAGGAAATCGATAAAATCGTCGCGCAGCGAACCCAGGAGCTGGAGCGGAAGCACAAGGACGCACTTAATGCTCTCGCCCTGGACCAAGCCAGCAAGGTGGATAAGTTGGAGCTGGAGCGTGAGCAGCTGAAGAAGGAGATCTCAAAGATGACGGAGGGCAGGGACACAGCTAACCGCACTCTGGCGGATTTGTAGGTCACCGTCTCCGACAAGACCAAGCTGCTCTCCGAGGCCGACAAATCCATCGATGATCTGAAGCTAAAGCTGGACACCTAGGAGGGGACACTTTTGGAGGGTAGGGCCCATGAGGAGACCCTAAACAAGGCCCATGAAGACGAGAGGCAGCTGCGGCAGGATGACGCCGCTTCCCACATGGACTATGTGGACAGCGTAGAGCTATGGATCAGCCGCCTCATCGACGTTGCAGAGAGGCTCACCACGCAGCTAGCCGTCATGGGCATGGCGAACTTCAGGTATTCCCAGGAGCCGAACATAAGCCCCAATGCTAGGCTGGCCTTGTTTTTCGAGGGTGTCCTCGAAGCCTTGGAGCAGTTTCGCTCCAGTCGAGCGACTTATCTGGCCAATGAGGCCCGGAAGCTTTGCCGGGGCGCCCTAACCAAGGTGCTCACCAAGGTGGCATTCTGGAACCCCACCGTCGACTTCGCCAATGCGCTTGAGAGCTTGCCCGAGGATGCGGACCTCACGGCTCTCGAGGAGCGTAGCGAGCCCATCATTAGCTCCATCAACGGAGTCAAGAGGTTGGAAGGCCAGTGTCGGGACTAGCCACCCCATTTGTCATTGCCGCTGCGAGTTCATGCCCAAGACAATTTTATCTTAAGTTAGAACCGCGGCAAACACTGATGTAATATAACTTTCAGTATTCTGAAATAGTGCGTGTCATTTTCCTGTTTGATCTTTCCTTGTATGTACGTACCCTACGCTTAGTCGGATAGGTTTGCCCGTGCGTAAACCCGTGCTGTGGCGCTTTGAGGAGCAGATCCTTAGCAGCCTGCCGGGGGCGCTTGCTGCCGGGGCAAACCAGCTTGCCATTCTCGGCGTAGCCGCTTGAATTATTGGCGGACTCGAAACAGAACAAGGGCATTACAGATAGCGGAAGGGTTCCTTTGCGTGCAGGATCTCCATATAAGGGGCAAGATCTTTCGACGAAAATAACCCTATAAAAAGGAAATTGCTCAAGGTTTTGCGTGACTTAGCTTTTTCGTCGCCACGTGGATGGTTGTTGCGGCTGCAGACGGCACTGCTCACCTGGCTGATGGCACCAGTCATGGAGATGACTTTGACCTCCTTCACCACCAGCAAATTCCCCATTGCTCGCCTGCACTGGCACGGACAGACCGGCTCTAGACGAGTCGACCGCCGTGGCCTTCTTCTTCTTCGGAGCCATCGCGATGAAGGAGTCGATGTGCTAACTTCTAGACCAGATTTTCACAGCCTCAGGCCCCCTACCTAGCGCGCCAAAGATGTCGGGGAAAACGACACCTATGGGATCCCGGGAAATCCCTTCTACGGTTGGCGGGGGTGAAGAGCTGCGCAAAGAGCAGATCTAGCGGTCAACACCAGGGGAATTTTTACCCAGGTTTGGGCCACAAATGATGCGTAAAACCCTAGTCCTGCTTGTCTATGTTTATCTTGTGTTCTTCAGTTCTTGGACTAGCTGTTATGCGTGCCCAGTCCAAAAAGTCCGAATCCTTCCACGGTACGCATCTGGACTCCTTTTATATGAAAAAGGGGTCACCACAGTGGCACACAGGAGGTGGAAAGTATCTACAGTGTACAAGTTTATCTCCTGACACCATAGGACAAACGCATTTAATGCACCGCCTACGTGCCCTCTTTCTTTATCGGGGACGACAACAGGGCTTGTCCCGTCTATCGCCGCCTTGCCTTGCTTTGATGCGCGTCCAAGCTGACAAGGCATGCAGCACCATGCTGGCTAGCTGGTTGCTGCGCTGGTGCGGTGACAGGGTCTTCATGAAGATCTGCATGCCACCACACAGGTGCTTGACTAGTTGTCCTAGAAGTCGCATGCTGCCACACAGGCGCTCGCCTAGTTGGCGGGTAGGCTGCCGCGTCAGGGCGGCTGCGGGGCAGCGAAGCTTTGGTAGGTGCGGGCCTGGCTGCGGCCCTGCAGATGCCCCCGGCAAGGGTCTTGCTGGGGTCTCGTGGGCATCCCCGGCAAGGGTCTTGCCAGGGCGTCTTCGATCCTTGTCGGGGGTCTTTGTTTTCTGGTTTTTATGTAGACTTGCAGGCCTTTGGTCTTCACAAAGATCTTCATGTCACCACGCTGGCGCCCCAGAGCTTTGGTCCTGATGTTGTCGATGGTGTCAGAACTCCCAGCTCAAGGGTGGCAGCCTTGCTGGTGTTGGGCAAGTCGCCCTAGCAAGGCTCTTGCCGGGGCTACGTAGGCCACCCTGGCAAGGGCGTTGCCGGGGGAAATACATCTTGCCCCTTTGCTCTTCATGCCTCTGGCTTGGGTGCTGCTTTGGCAGTCTCGTACCTTCCCTTCCTCTGCCCCGCCAAGCATGGCCGCATGTGTGGCTACGACTGCCTGTGCACAAGTAAAGGGGTACGGAAAGGCCCCTACTTTTGTACACCAACAGGAGCCCCTGGGCCACACATAAGCGCGAAGCATTATAGGGCTAGGCCCAGAACGGTGCGTGGGCACGCGATGCAGAGTTTTAACCGCAGTAATTCCTTCGCCAATTGCGCCTCCCCAGTACCCGCATTGAGTGCGTGACGTGGGGGCGTGCATTGGATGGTTGCAGCACGCTTGCGTCACCTCGTGGTGAATAGTAAAGAGGCGGCCCGCGTCTTCCCCATAAAAAGGAGCAAACTGTAGGGGCGCTGCTCAATTACCCTCCACGCATTTTCCATTCTTGGAACAGTCGTTCCCCTCGTCTTCTCTTTCTTTTTCTCCTCTCCTCTTCTTTATCTTCTTCTTCTTCTTCTTCTAACTAAGGTAGGTACAAATGCCATTTTATCTATGAAATTATATTAAATTGAATGAATTTAAGAAAAAACAGAAAAACAGGGGTTGTACAGGCTCTTTGAGAATACTTTCAACAAGCATAACAACACATATACATACCAAATCATATCCCTGCCATATGGATATGATCATCCAACACATATACATACCAAATCAAAAGTCCATATGCAACATATATAGCTAGCCAACATATCCAACAACAAGCATACAATGGTTTCATCGATACATACATATATAGGTAGCACGTTGCACATTGTTCATCCTACAAAATCAAAACAAAAAGGAAGCACAAGGAGAATAGTAGACTCCATCAAAGCAAGTTTCCTCATCGAAAGCAAATCTGCAAATTGGGAAAGAAGAAAGTTAGAAGAAGAAGAAGAAGACTAGAAGAAGAAGACTAGCTAGAAGAAGAAGAAGAAGAATTTTTCTTCTCTTTCTTTTTCTCCTCTCCTCTTCTTTATCTTCTTCTTCTTCTTCTAACTAAGTTAGGTAAAAATGCCATTTTATCTAACTTAGATAATTATGCCATTTAGGAGGAAAATAAGCTAAGTATGCATTTGTTAAGCAAAACACTAGAGAAAACTTATCCTCATCACAACAAATGCGGTGAATATCGAAACTAAGGTAATAATTGATCCAACGGCATAATGATACCAAGCCTCATTCTCAATGGCATATTTTCAAATTCCGGTTCACATACCTCCTAGATTAAAATATCTCTATGTCAACTTGATGGCCATAATTGTCATAAATGCAAAATGGAACAAATAGTTATAAAAGAGAACTTACCACATCTGAATCATAATGCGGGCGAGGGCTGACAGGGATGGACATCAAGATCATGGCACTATGTATGAGAAACAATCATATAAAGTAAGAAAATTATACAAGTAACTATATAAATCATACAATCATAGAAGTAACTATATAAATCAAGTACAACATAAAAAATTGAATACCTAATAATAATCTAGATCGCTGGGTTCAATAAATGCTCCGGGATTAATAAATGCATCATCGTCATCACTATCAGTAATGGCATGCTCATCATCATCATTAATAAATGCATCATCATGTGGAAGGCCACCTTTACGTAATCGGTCAAGCATTGACGGGTCATCCGCAGTAGTAACCTCTTCTAGTTCAGGCTCTTCTTGTTCCGGCTCATTGGTGAAGTCGGGTTCACTGGCATTCTCTAATTCAATGTTTTGGGGTGAAGTAGAGTGGTTCTTGAAACATTTTTTGGAAAGACGTGTTTCTTGGAAGAATTCTCCTTCATATGTGTCTGGGTTAATGTGAGGTTCATAATCCTCTTCATTGGGGGGGGGGGGGTCTAACACATGGTGGCACTTCATAAACGACATCCCAACCATTGAGATTTGGATCACTTTGACAGGCCCATGGTAGATAGAAAACTTGGGTTCCCTATTGAGCCATAATATAGACACCGAGAACATCCAAATGTGTGCTCTGTTTGATTTCCACTAGCCCTAAGTGTTCATGAGTCCTTCTAGTCTCCTTCGGCTGGAACAAATAACATTTGAAGACTACAACATTTCGTGGGTTTGCACCATAGAATTGAAGTTCATAAATTGCTTCAACTCTTCCATAATACTCGGTATCTCCTTCGGTGATAATAGAGACACAACAATTTGTAGACTTTAGGTCGGCGATAGATATCTATTTGCCATAGGTATGAAAGCGATACCCGTTGATGTCGTATTTGTCAAATGAACGGACCTTAAAGTACAGTACCGACTTGTCTCAAATCAGCGTCCATGAACTCTGAATTAGCCTACAAGTTTAATACGAAAGGGATTGTTGTATTAGCCAAGAATTAGACGAAGAAATGAAATGGTCTAATGGAAATTACCATTTGTTCGAACCAAGAGATGAAACCGGGATAGCCACCTCCATGCTTTGCCTAAGCTCATGCTCTTTGACGGAATCCTTTTGGATCACCGCTTCATACAAGAATTTGGCGATGTATCGACGGTATCAAATTTACCCGGGAATAAGAGCAATTCAAAGGAATTAGAAGTTGCGAAACAATGTACCGAGAACTTACTCGATGTACCGCCACACTTCTGTTAGGTTGGTGAAGATATACAACAAAATGATCTGCCATTCTTTGCAATCCAACGTTAAGAAATTAGAAGCACCGGCTGGTGCGAGACCCCCTTTGAATAGGCTGAGGTTGGATCCACCCTTTTTTAGGGTCGCCAGCATTGTACCGAGACTTCGGATTATGCAAATGACGATTTTTGGCTTCGTAGTGTGTTGTCACGAAGTTTGTCACCTCCTCAGTAATGAATGCATCAGCCATCGATGCTTCAATTTTACGTTTATTTTTACATTTTTCTCATAGCGTCTTCTACATCCTCTCAGTTGCGTAACACCAAGGATTTTGCACGTCCCCCCCCCCCCCCACTCTTGCCTTGGTTGGGAGATGCAAAATCAAGTGCTGCATTGGATTAAAGAAGCCTAACAGAAAGATCTTCTCTAACTTGCAGATCAACTCTGGCGCCAACTCTTCCATTTCTTCTAGCAGGCCAGGCGATAGTTGTTTCGCACGAAGATCAGGGAAGAAATAGCTTAGCTCTGCTAGTACTAGCCATTCATCCTCATGGATGAAGCCACGCAACATCATAGGCAGTACCCGCTCAATCCATATGCGCCAATCATGACTCTTGAGACCAAATGTCTTCAATGTATCAAGACTCGCTCCGCTCTTTAGATTTGCTGCATACCCATCGGGGAACGTCAACTGTTGTTGCACCCACAAGATAATTTCCCTCGGAGCTGGCCTTCCAAGATTAAACTATGCCTTTGGCTTTGTCCAGTTCTGCTTTCCTTTTGGTGGTTGGATGTTTTGTAACAGTCTATGACATAGCGCCTCCAGATCGAAGCGCTTCCATGCTTCACCGTCCGATGTGTGCACCATCATCAGCTTCCCATCTGCATCTAGTTGGGTTCTTTTGCCCGTTTTGTGGCATGTCATCTCTCTAGCCATCTCTTTGATCATGAAATGACGTTGAAGTCTTGGTACGATTGGCATATATCGAAGAACATTAACGGGGATTTTGGTATGCGTCTTCTCACCCATACTATTGTCTACCACAACATACCTGGATGACTTGCAAATGGGACAATAGTTCAAGTCCGCATACTGAAGCCTAAATAAGGTACATCCTTTCTCATAGGCATGTACCTTCTCATAGGGCATCTTAAGAGCACGGAGGATTTTTTTTGACTGGTACAGGTTTGCAAGTAGTACCTGGCCTTTGGGTAGAAAATGTCCAAATACTGTCACCATAGCATCGTAGTCTGCCCAAGTTGAATTGAGCCTTCAGAGCCATTATTTGTGAGATGGCATCCAGCTGACAAAGCTCAGTGTGCTCGTGGAGAGGACGTTTTGAAGACTCCAACATTTCATTGAAGGCCTTTGCAGTTTCCTCCATCTCATCATCCGAGTCCCGAGCATCATCAAAGTCTTGCACCATGTCTTCCATCCCGGTACCATGCTCATCGGTGCGATGACAAAGCACCTCAGCTCTGGCACGTTGGGCGGACTCGCCATGAAATGTCCACACCGTATAATCTGGCGTAAAACCCCTCTTCTGCAGGTGTTTGCCCATTTCATCCTCTTTCCTCTTGTGCCAATTGTTGCACCCAGCACAGGGGCACCATGTTGTCTTCTGGCCATTTGCAAATGCGGCTCTCAGAAACCCCTTGGCTTTTGTTAACCATTCAATGGTCATGTCTTTCTGACTAGTGTGAGCGGTGTACATCCACGCACGATCACTCATCTTGCCTAGCTACTGGACACATAAGAAATATATATATATATATATATATATATATATATATATATATATATATATATATATATATCAGCATGTACATATTCATCAGTTAATAGAGTTTGTCACTTTTATTACGTCCATGCGACCTAGACTCTAATAGGTAAAGGTAGGTCCTAATCCCACACGAGTATGTGTAGATTGGGTTCGTCCTCCCATGCTCTGCTCCAGATCCGACGCAAAATTTCGGCAGCACCTCCCCGCTGTTCTCCTGATACACGTCTCGGCAATAAGCAGAGAGGATGTGTACCCAGAGAACAACAGGGAGGCACTGACGAAATTCTGCATCGGATCCGGAGCAGAGCATATGGGAAGACGAACCCAATCTACACATACTTGGGCTGTCCATGGATAATGCTGGACAATTCGAAAGAATCATGGTAATAAATATGCAATGCATCCATATTTATAGATGTAACCTTTTCGAATGGGAGACACATAGTGGTCACGTATACTGATGATTTAAGACACCTATAGCTAGCAATTTTCATCGGCATGAAGACCAGAACAGAGCAAATGACAGGGGAGGAGGATATGTCATTTGTGCTCACCCATGAACGCAAGGCGGAGCTCGTCGAACACTAGACCCTCGCATCAACGAAAAAAACTGGACATTTAATTGAAAGACGAGTAACATAGCTATTTTGTTTTTTTGTCAACCTAACTAAATATTTACAACAGGACGAGTGGGTTAGGGGGTTCCTCGGTGTTATGGAACCCTAAATAGCAAGTATCATCGATGCGAGATACATGTGGCGCTCCGCATTGAACACTAGATCCACATCCCACAAGTGACGCCAGCGCCCGGCATCCCGCACGCATAAATAGTTCTGGGGCCGATGACGGTCGAACACCTTGGCAAATTTGTCTGGCAGCCTATGTGGTGAGGGTTAAAGCCAAATTTGAATCTTCAAACAACCAAACCGACTTGAGTCAGTTTGGGTGTTTCAAGTTTCAAGACTTGGCTTTTACTTGTCATCGCAGAGGCCGCAAGAAAAATTTGCAAAGGTGTTCGACCGCCATCGACCCCGAGAACTGTTGCTATGAGACGCCGGATGCCGGTGTCACTTGACGGACGTGGATGTAGTGTTCAACATTGACGGCCACATGTATCTCGCACCGATGATACTTGCTATTTAGGGTTCCATCGACGTCAAGGAACCCCCTAACCCCCTAACCCACTCGTCCCCGGGCGCCCCCTTTTCCTACTTCTTTTTTTCATCTTCTACTTCTACTTCTTTTTTTTCATCATCATCATCATCTTCTTCTTCTTCTTCTTCTTATTCTTCTTCTTCTTCTTATTGTTCTTTTTTTATCTTCTTCTTCTTCATCTTCTTCTTTTTCTTCCTCTTCTTCTTTTACTTCCTCTTCTTCTTTTTCTTCCTCTTCTTGTTTTACTTCTTTTTTTCATCTTTCTTGTTTATTCTTAATAAACAGAAAAAAAACCTAAACAAAACTATAAATAAATGTAACCTAAAATAAACTTAATTAACCTAAACTAAACTAACCTAACCTAACCTAAACTAAACTAACCTAACCTAAACTAGACAAACATAAACTAAATCTAAAAAAACAAAAAAAAAACTCACCACGCGGACGGGCAGGGGCGGCCGGCGACGGGGGTGGTGTGGGGCGGCGGCAGTTCGGGCACGTGGGTGGGGCGGGGCGGGGCAGTCGATGACGGGGCGGCCGGTGACGGGGGTGGCACGGGGCGGTGGCGGCTCAGGACGGGGGCGGGGCGGGGCGGCCGGCGACGGGGGTGGCACAGGGCGGCCGGGTGGGGCGGCGAGCAACAGGGTGGCACGGGGCGGCCAGGCGGGACGGGGCGGCCGGCAACGGGGGTGGCGCGGGGTGGCCAGGCGGAGCGGGGAGGGACGGGGCGGTCAGCGACGGGGGTGGCGCGGGGCGGCTAGCGACGGGGGTGGCGCGGGGCGGCGGCGACTCGGGCACTGGGGCGGGGCGGGGTGGTCGGCGACGGGGGTGGCACGGGGCGGCGGCGGCTCGGGCACTGGGAGAGGGCGGGGCGGTCGGCGACGGGGGTGGTGCGGGGAGGCGGCAGCTCAGGCATGGGACAGGTCGGCCGGCGACGGGGGTGGCGACGCGGGTGAGGGACGGCGCCGCAGGTGAGGGGCGGCGGCGGCTCGGGCATGGGGGCGGGGGGGGGGGGGGGGAGAGCGCACAGAGAGAGGGGTGGGGCGCGCGCTGGACGCTTTTTAGTTAGTTCACAGCTCTTTGTCGTCTGCTAACAGACGACAAAGAGCCTAGCTAATGGACGTTAGGTTGGCCACATTCTTTGCCGTCTGCTAGCAGACGGCAAAGGAAGTGGCCGTTAGGTGGTTCTCGCTAGTAGGCCTCACTCCCTCTTTGCCGTGTGCTAGTGAACAACAAAGCTTCTATGTCGTCGGCTAGCTGACGGCAAACTTGATCTTTGTTGTCATCTCTTTCTATGCCGTCAGCTTTCCTTTAGCTGATGGCAAAGAGCTTCCTTGCCGTCAGCTAGCTGACGGTAAAGAGCTGGCTGGCAGCAAAGAGCTGGCTGACGGCAAATATCCTGATTCCAGTAGTCACTATAAAAAAATACACTTCCGTGATGATACGTGTTTGTCACAGTAGGTCGTGTTTTTTGTCATGCATGTACATCCATGACGATTTTATGAAAGAATCAGGATAGTCATACCTGTGCTGTCGTAGAAGTGTTCCATGACATTACCAAAATTATCATCACGGAAGTGTCCACTTCCATGACAATAAATCACGCGTCACAGAAGTGCTTTCGTCAAGGGTGACCGACACATCGCATCCACCGTAACGGAACGCCGTTAAGCTATCGGGTCCGGTTTTGGATCTGATAACCCGTTAACAGCCCAGACCAATGGGGATTTTCCATGTGTAAAATCATCATTGGCCGCAGGAAACACTTGTTGCCTCACCGTTGGGACAGATGTCATCCACTCATTGGACAGGAGGCGCCTATGATAGGTCGACACGTGGCACGGCCCAACAGTGGCCCATTCCGGTGAAAAAGGCCGGCCCAGTAAAAATTAGTAGGCCGGCCCATATAAGGCCTACTTGTGTCAGGTCCATTTAACCCACGGCCCATACGAGATGTGCCAATTCGGCCCGTTAAAGATTTGACACCATTGCAGCCCATTGTCAGTTCCAGCCCGTTAACAGCCCGCTATAAATTTGGGCTCAATATCAGCCCAATGAGATTTTGGCCTGTTAACGGCCCATTTAATGGATGGGCCAATTTTCAAGATGTACATCTTTCAGGCTTTTAGCGACCCATTTAAATGTTGGGCTAATTTCTGGCCCGGTGTGTCTTCAGCCTGTTCACGGCCCAGAAATCTGATGGGCCATTTGTTGTCAGACCTGAGTTTTGGCCTTTTAGTGTCCCTATCGGTGTCAAAACCGGCGGATCTCGGGTAGGGGGTCCCGAACTGTGCGTCTAGGCGGATGGTAACAGGAGACGAGGGACACGATGTTTTTACCCAGGTTCGGGCCCTCTCGATGGAGGTAAAACCCTACGTCCTGCTTGATTAATATTGATGATATGGGTAGTACAAGAGTGGATCTACCACGAGATCAAGGAGGCTAAACCCTAGAAGCTAGCCTATGGTATGATTGTTGTAATGTATGTTGTGTCCTACGGACTAAAGCCCTCCGGTTTATATAGACACCGGAGGAGGCTAGGGTTACACAGAGTCGGTTACAATGGTAGGAGATCTACATATCCGTATCGCCAAGCTTGCCTTCCACGCCAAGGAAAGTCCCATCCGGACACGGGACGGAGTCTTCAATCTTGTATCTTCGTAATCTTGGAGTCCGGCGGATAATGATAGTCCGGCTGCCCGGACACCCCCTAGTCCAGGACTCCCTCAGTAGCCCCCGAACCAGGCTTCAATGACGATAAGTCCAGCGCGTTCATAGTCTTCGGCGTTGCAAGGCGGGTTCTCCCTTCAAATTCCATGTATCTGCCAAACAGTGTCCGGCTTCATCTTGAATACTGTGTTCCTCGGCTTCTACGCCAAATAATGGCCCTCTTCCACGCGTCGCACGAATGCGAAAAGCCAGGGTGTCTTTTACATTTCACCCCCTAGTTGTGCGAGTCGTCCGCCTATAAAAGAGGCAAGAATACAGATCCAAACCACACCGTCTTCCTCCCGCGAATACTTCATCGAAGCGCCTTTGACCTAAAAATCCATTCCATCATGGACCGTCGACGCGGCTCTTCTTCTCGCGCTCCCAGCCCACCGCCGGGGAATTGGAGGAGGTGCTCTGTTTCGCACGACGAGCTAGTAAAGCTCCAAACGGGGGGATTTCTCCCTCCGGCCTTCATGGTCCCAGTCCGGGCCGGACTGGTTACTTATCAAGGTGGGAGGCAAGCGGAGGCTACCCCAAGCCCCAATAAGGGGGAGCGAGTATGCTTCGTCCCCTATCTGGTAAGGGGACTCGGATTCCCAATACATCCGTTCCTCCGCGGGCTCCTGGAGTTCTACGGACTCCAGCTCCACCACCTCACACCCGCCTCTGTCCTGCATATCGCGGGCTACGTAGCTCTTTGTGAGCTATTCCTGGGCATTGAGCCCCATTTTGCATTGTGGAAGAGGCTGTTTTGCCTCGTACCCCGTTCTCACGAGGGGTCCATATATCAAGTGGGCGGCGCCGAAATATGGCGCATCGCCGGGACCGGATACCCATCCGGTACTCCCAAGAAGGCGTCCGAAGACTGGCCCTCAGAGTGGTTTTATATAGGAGACGCTCCGCTGCCAGACCCAGTCCGGATCGGCCTCCCGGAGTTTAGTGCTGCTCCTTTGAAGAAGCGCCTCAGCTGGCGCCCACGGAGCCCCCGATTGGAGGAAGACAAGAGCGTCCATTACTTGACGGGCCGAATAAGATTAATGGCCCATTCTGGATTGACCATGATCGGAGTCATAGCGACATGCATCAAGCGGGGGGTACAGCCATTGCAATACAGAGGCCACACCATGTGGGATTTCAACGGGGAAGACGATGCCACCCGTCATGGCCGCAAAGGGCCGGATTCGACCGAGGATCTGGTGGAGATCCTGTCCAGCCTGTACAAGGGGGAGAAGGAGGACTTCCTTCGAACGAACCCTTTGAATGGGTTTTCCATGATCAACCCTAGAGGATGGGTAAGTGAACACCTTTAAGGGCTCAACCCATGCTTTTCGAAGTTTAAGCTTCTTAAATTATGTCTTTGGCGCAGGATCTATGCCGGACTATGGAGGACATGGTGAGTCCTGCTCCGCAACCCGAGGATCCAGAAATATCCTTGGATCCGGCCTCCGAAGAGGACCCGGACATCGAGGTGGAGCTGATCGACGGGGTGTTTCACCAGCTCAGCATAGACAATGCTTTGGTTGGCATTACGGCGGATTACCCCGGACTGTGTCCGGCTTCCCAGGTGACCGCGACCGAAGTCCGGACACCATCATCTCTTCCCTACCCATTTCTAACCTTCGCAAACGATGGTATTTTGCAGGAAGCGCCTTTACGGCAGGAAGCCGAGCCCGCGGCGGCTGACCAACAGAGGCCAGTCCGGACCAGCAGGCGGAAAAGGAGCGTGGTGTGGGCGGAAACGTCGCCGCAAAGGTATAGCTCGTATTTGAATTTTTAGAGCAACGTTCCTAGGAAACGCCTGAGTGCTCATGATCTTTGTAGGAGAAAAAGCTCTCGCCGGACTGCGGGCGCAGAAGTTGCCGATCCAACCTACACCGGCCAGGCTCCAGCGCCCGGCCTGGAGGGGGAGGCAAGCGCAAGACGTGGGCCGGATCCTTCTCCAACGGAGGACACCGACAGACTGTCCGCCACCAAGTCTGAGGTGGAGAGCGCCATGAACCATAGGCGCCGCCGGACAGTATTTTGTGAAGCGTGCTTCTCCCCTGAGGCATTGGATGCCTTTAACGCAGGGGACGCACATCTCCGTGCCACTCAAGATGGTTTTACCAGAGCCACGGAGCAGTATGTGAAAGACATACGGGTAAGGGAATTTTAATGGTTGTATATACCAGTAGCCCCCGAGACTTAAAGTAGTTATGCTAACTGATTTAAGGATCATTTGAAAACGCAGGCTCTTACCGAGATGAATGCCCAGCTGTCTCGGGAGCTGCCGCAGGAGGAGACGCAGAGACCCCTCCTGGTAACACATTTTTATTAATAAATATAAGCGCTATGAGGCGTGCGCGCGAGTCTAATAATGACATTGCAGGTGCCGCCGGACAAGATCCGGACAGGCAAGCATTGCTGCGCCAGCTAAAGGCCGGTGAGAGTGTGCTGAATAGGGTTCAGCAGGAAAGGAACAAGCTCCAGGATGCCAACGCCAAGCTCGAAGAAGAGCTGAAAGGCGCTCGGGCCGAGCTGTCCGGCTCCGTTAAGGAGAATCAGCGGCTTCGTCGCGGCATTTATAGTAAGTGCTTGAGCGGACTCTTTTGAAAAGAAGAGTTCGGCGAGGAAGTATTTTGACATGATATGTCTTGTAGGTATACTCACAGGTCGTCCTGCAGAGGAGATGCCCATATCAACGGGTGATCAGCTTCCCGAACTGTTGCAACTGCTCGAACGAGTTCGGCAGGCAATGACCAGCGTCGTCCGGGCTTTATGGCCAGCCCTCTCCCTACCCGAGGGCCTTGGGGAGCTTGCGGAGAACCTTCAGGGAGTGCGGCAGCGCTTCCGTTTGTGGAATATTTCGGCTTGCCCTCAAGGTGCCAGGGAGGCTTGGGCCATGGTGAAGACGCGGTATAAGAAGGCGGATCCCAACCATATGGCCGAAGTCGGACCAGTGGGGCCCGATGGGAAGGAGATCCCTGTGAGTTTAGTATACAACCAAGTAGAGTTGGCTGCTAAGTTTTCCCAACGGGACTGTAAGTTAGACAGCCTTTTAGACGGGATTGAGGAGGAATACAATCAATAAATTTGACAATGTATGTTTTCCTATGAAGTGACATGTGAAATGCCTTCTAGACGGATTGTAGATCATTTGTCTTTGCCGACCTTTTCGCTTCGTCCTCGGGACCCTAGAGTCCGGAGTGTGTCCGAATACCTTTTTGGTTAAGAAACAACCGTGGTATGCATGGAGACCAGGCGTAGGGGCCATTAGTGCTTTATCAGACAAGTGCCCAACTAGTTATGTTATATTACATGGTTAGTAAGAAACATCTTCCAGGGAGAATAGTTCCGTTAAGGGTTCCTTTCGCTGGGAGGCATGCCCTAAAGTGCATGTCCGGACTTCAAAGAAAGCAGTAAAATATCTGGGGGCGGATAGATAAATAAGTAAAAAGTCATCTTTTAAGTCACTGACCGAATATTCCCTTAAGAACGCTAGCTTCCGGCTTCACCCAGTCTGAGGTACACATCCGGCTGACCCGGCAGTAACAATCGCAGAGGTGCTCCCTTTACCTCCTAGCCGAACAATCGGGAACGTAGGGGTAAGCACAGGAGCCAGGCAACCCAGCTTGGCCAAAACTTAAGTCATATCGATGCATATAATGGTGAGTAAAAGGTACATGTGGAAGCGTGACACATGTGCTGGGCATGAAACCCTTATAATTGAGCTTCTAGAAAAGAAGCCCCCAGGTATAATGAGTGCGGATGGCACATCAAGTGTATGGGAAAAAATGCAAAAGTAAGCCTTTAGGGGCTTATTAATAAAAAGGTAATGAGAAGAGAAACGAAAGGCAGCCAAGGTATAAAAATTTGGACGGAGGGAGGGGACGAACTCTTAATCCGACGCTAGGCATAGAATCTTCAGAGGCGGGCTGCGTTCCATGGGTTCGGCTCGAGTCGGTTATCCGACGCATTTCATAGACGGTATGCTCCGCCGGTCAGGACTTGATCGATAATGAAGGGCCCCTCCCATTTGGGCTTGAGCTTGTCCTTTTTCTTGTCCGGCAGGCGTAGAACTAGTTCGCCAACGTTGTAAGTCTTGGCCCGTACTTCTCTGCTTTGATATCTTCGAGCCTGCTGCTGATAGAATGCGGAACAAGCTTTGGCGAGGTCGCGTTCTTCCTCCAATGTGTCCAGGCTGTCCTGCCGATCCAGCTCGGCCTCTCTTTCCTCGTACATGCGCACTCGAGGTGAGTCATGAATAATGTCGCAGGGCAGGACTGCCTCTGCGCCGTATACCATAAAAAATGGTGTGAATCCGGTAGTGCGGTTAGGCGTTGCCCGCAGCCCCCAGAGTACGGAGTCGAGCTCCTCGACCCAGTGCGTGTCCGCTTTAGTAAGTGACCGCACTAGTCTGCGCTTAATGCCGCTCATTATTAGACCATTTGCTCGTTCCACTTGACCGTTGGTTTGAGGGTGATAGACTGAAGCGTAGTCGAGCTTGATGCCCATATTCTTGCACCATGACTTAACCTCGTCGGCTGTGAAGTTCGTGCCGTTGTCGGTGATGATGCTGTGGGGGACTCCGTAACGGTGTACTACCCCGGATATAAAGTCTATCATTGGTCCGGACTCTGCCGTTTTGACCGGTTTGGCCTCTATCCATTTGGTGAATTTATCCACCATGACCAATAGGTACCTTTGCTTGTGGGTTCCCCCTTTAAGAGGTCCAACCATGTCAAGCCCCCAGACTGCGAACGGCCAGGTAATGGGTATGGTTTTGAGGGCGGTGGGTGGCATATGGCTCTGATTAGCAAAGAGCTGACAACCAACGCATCGCTGGACTAAGTCCTGCGCGTCTGCCCGGGCCGTCGGCCAATAAAATCCTGTATGGAATGCCTTTCCTACAAGGGCCCGGGCTGCAACGTGGTGTCCGCCTAGTCCGGCATGAATTTCAGCTAGGAGGTTTCGCCCTTCCTCTTCGGAGATACACCTCTGAAGGACTCTGGTTGTACTTTTCTTATAAAGTTCTCCCTCATGGACCTTGTAGGCTTTTGATCGCCGGACTATGCAGCGGGCCTCGTTTTGGTCTTCGGGAAGTTCCTGCCTAAGTAAGTAGGCTAGGAAAGGTTCTGTCCACGCGGCGATTACTGCCATTATGACGTGGGCTGAAGGTGTTATGTCATCTGCTGAATCACCGATTGGTGCGGTTTTTTCCGGTTTGTCACTACCGGGCTCCTCTTCCCATAGTACGCATGGCTTGAAGAGCCGTTCTAGGAAGATATTTGGAGGGATAGCATCACGTTTCGCACCGATGCATGCCAGTACGTCGGCCGCTTGGTTATTATCTCGGGCTATGTGATGGAATTCAAGTCCTTCAAACCGAGCTGACATTTTTAGGACAGAGTTGCGATATGCTACCATTTTCGGATCCTTGGTGTCAAAGTCTCCATTTATCTGGGATATTTCAAGGTTTGAATCCCGCGCACCTCTAGGCGTTGAATGCCCACAGAGACTGCCATCCGGAGACCATGTAACAGGGCCTCGTATTCGGCTGCATTGTTGGAGTCCGTGTACATTGTTTGAAGTACATACTGGACTGTATCTCTGGTTGGGGACGTCAATACGACGCCAGCCCCCAGTCCGGCCAACATTTTGGAGCCGTCGAAATGCATAGTCCAGTTGGAGTATGCGCCGTACTCTTTAGGGAGTTCGGCTTCGGTCCATTCGGCGATGAAGTCAGCCAAAACTAGTGACTTTATAGCTCGCCGAGGTTTGTAAGTTATATCGAATGGTAAGAGCTCAATGGCCCATTTTGCAATCCTGCCCGTTGCGTCGCGGTTATTTATAATGTCATTGAGTGGTACTTCAAAGGCCACTGTTATCGAACACTCTTGAAAGTAGTGTCGGAGCTTCCGGGACACCATGAACACCGCATATGCTATCTTCTGATAGTGCGGGTAACGGGATTTGCAGGGGGTTAACACAGTGGATACATAATACACTGGTTTTTGAAGAGGGAATTTATGCGCTTCTGTCGCTCGTTCGATGACGAGGACCGCGCTTACAACTTGATGCGTTGCTGCGATGTATAACAACATTGGTTCGCCCAGAGTGGGCGCAGCCAGGACCGGATTTGTTGCCAATATGGCCTTTATTTCTTCGAGTCCGGCAGTGGCAGCATCCGTCCACACAAAGTGTTCGGTGCGCCTGAGGAGGCGATAGAGGGGCAACGCCTTTTCTCCTAGACGGGAGATAAAGCGGCTTAAGGCTACCACGCATCCTGTTAATTTTTGTATTTGTTTGAGGTCTTTTGGAATATCCAACTGTGACAGAGCTCGGATTTTAGCCGGGTTTGCTTCAATTCCTCTACCGGATACGATGAAGCCCAGCAGCTTTCCGGCTGGTACGCCAAAAACGCATTTTTACGGATTCAGCTTGATGTCATATGCTCTGAGGTTGTCGAATGTGAGCCTCAAATCGTCTACTAGAGTTTCGACTTGTTTTGTTTTGACGACTACGTCGTCTACGTATGCCTCGACTATTTTGATGATCTGGGTGGCCAGACATGTTTGAATCATGCGTTGATATGTTGCGCCGGCATTTTTAAGTCCGAAGGGCATCGTGTTGAAGCAGAATGGTCCATATGGAGTTATGAATGCCGTTGCGGCTTGGTCTGCTTCCGCCATCTTGATTTGATGATAGCCAGAGTATGCGTCCAGGAAGCACAACGAATCGTGCCCTGCGGTAGCATCGATAATTTGGTCGATGCGGGGGAGAGGGAAGGGATCCTTTGGGCAAGCCTTATTGAGGTCTTTAAAATCGACACAGAGGCGCCAGGATTTATCCTTCTTTGGTACCATCACCAGATTTGCTAGCCAGTCCGGATGTTTGATATCTCTAATGAATCCGGCCTCCAATAGTTTGGCTAGCTCTTCTCCCATTGCCTGTCTTTTGGGTTCGGAAAATCGTCGAAGAGCCTATTTGACTGGCTTAAATCCTTTTAGGATGTTTAGGCTGTGTTCTGCCAACCTGCGTGGGATTCCGGGCATATCCGAAGGATGCCAGGCAAAGATGTCCCAATTTTCCCGAAGGAATTCACGCAGTGCGGCGTCTACTTCGGGGTTCAATTGTGCCCCAATGGAGGCCGTCTTAGTTGGGTCCGTTGGATGGACCTGGAATTTTATTATTTCATCTGCTGGTTTGAAGGAGGTGGACTTGGATCTTTTATCCAGTATCACATCGTCCCTATTCACCATAGAGCGTAGCGCGGTGAGTTCCTCTGCTGCTAAGGCTTCGGATAGTGCCTCCAGGGCTAGTGCAGCTATCTTGTTTTCGGCGCGGAGTGCTATGTCCGGATCACTAGCGAGGGTGATTATTCCACCGGGCCCAGGCATTTTGAGCTTCATGTACCCGTAATGAGGTACTGCTTGAAAAATTGTGAACGCCTCTCGTCCTAATATAGCGTGATAACCGCTGTTGAACGGGGCCACTTGGAACGTGACTTCTTCGGATTTGTAATTGTCCGGCGAGCCGAACACCACATCGAGTGTGATTTGTCCGGTGCAGCGTGCCTCCCGGCTAGGGATTATTCCTCTGAAGGTTGTGCTGCTTCGCTCAATACGGCTCCAATCGATTTCCATTTTTTGCAGAGTTTCCTCGTAAATGAGGTTTAGTCCGCTGCCGCCATCCATGAGGACTTTTGTCAGTCGAAAGCCGTCCATTATGGGACTAAGTACCAGTGCAGCTGGCGCTCTGGCTGTTCGGAATTTAGGCTCGTCGCTGGCATTGAAAGTAATAGCTGTGTCGCTCCATGGATTTGCTGTTACTACTTGGTAGACTTCGGCGAGTCCGCGGATTGTTCGCTTTCGCATATTGTTTGACGCGAAGGTCTCGAAGACTGTTGATACCGTACTGGTATTGTTGGAGTGGTTTCCCGGAGCTAGAAGCTCCTCGCCACTTTTGGCCACCTGCCGTAATATCCAACATGCTCGAAGGCTGTGTGTTGGGACGGCTCCCTCTGTACTATGAAGCTTACAGGGTCCATTGAGCCATCCCTCCAGTACGGTTCCGTTTCCTTATTGGGTTTTTGTTTTTTCGTTTTTGCATCTGGGGCCTGAGTGTAAGGTGCCCTTTTGCTGCGGACTGGGTTTGGGGCCAGATTATCCCAAAATTGATTTTCGGTTTTCCGGAAACTCTCCATCGCACAGTACTTTCGTACTATGGATGCCAGATCGGTGAAGCGCGTAATTCTGCAACGATCAATGGCGTTTAGTATTCCCTTGTCCGTGCAGTTATTGCAGAAGATTGAGATTGCGTTTTCCTCTCGGCAGTCCTTTATCCTGTCCATAACCAGGAGGAATCTGGCCCAGTAGTGATGTACTGTTTCACCGGGCTCTTGCCGTATTAGAGATAGATCGCATATGTCTGGGCGGGAGGGTGGACTAAAGTCTGGATCCCTGCCCATCTTGGGGCTCAAAGGCCGAGGGGTTTCCGAATTTGGAAGCTTGGTTTGCTGGACACAATCCAGCGAGTCCGGAGCGATGCATGATTTTAAGTTCAATGCTCGATCGAAGTCCGTCCCTCCGCGGAAATCCGGCATGGAGGGTTCGGGAATCCGGACATGAATAGTTTTCAACACAGGCAAAGAGTTGCCGTATTGCTCCTCTACCACTGCGACGTGGTGGGTGGGCTGGGGAGAATTAATCTCTCTCAGATCGGTTTTAAGCCCAATATGTTTGTAGTCCGTAGCGACTCCCAGGGCGGCGATGTGATCCAAGAGCTCGTTAACAGACGAGAGCTCTATTGGATCCAACTGTTCGGCAGCTTTCGGGCTGACGCGAAGATTGCTTCTGACGACTTGAGAAGTCACTGTCGAAGCGGCGGCCGGACAGGCGGTCATAAGAAAACCACCTAGCCGGATAGTTTGGCCAGCGGCCAAGGCCCCTTCGGCGAAAACACCGTCTTTGAAGATGGGTGGAGGCATCCGCTCTATCGGTGACGACACAGAGGAACTCTCAATGAAAGCACCAATGTCGGTGTCAAAACCGGCGGATCTCGGGTAGGGGGTCCCGAACTGTGCGTCTAGGCGGATGGTAACAGGAGACGAGGGACACGATGTTTTTACCCAGGTTCGGGCCCTCTCGATGGAGGTAAAACCCTACGTCCTGCTTGATTAATATTGATGATATGGGTAGTACAAGAGTGGATCTACCACGAGATCAAGGAGGCTAAACCCTAGAAGCTAGCCTATGGTATGATTGTTGCAATGTATGTTGTGTCCTACGGACTAAAGCCCTCCGGTTTATATAGACACCGGAGGAGGCTAGGGTTACACAGAGTCGATTACAATGGTAGGAGATCTACATATCCGTATCGCCAAGCTTGCCTTCCACGCCAAGGAAAGTCCTATCCGGACACGGGACGGAGTCTTCAATCTTGTATCTTTGTAGTCTTGGAGTCCGGCGGATAATGATAGTCCGGCTGCCCGGACACCCCCTAGTCCAGGACTCCCTCAGTCCCATTTAAGTGTTGGGCCAATTTCTGGCCCGGTGTCACTTTCAGCCTGTTGACGGCCCATAAATTAGTTGGGCCATTTGTAGTCGGACATGATTTTTGGCCTTTTAGTGACCCATTTAAGTGTTGGGCCAATTCCCGGCCCTGTGTGCCTTTCAGCCTGTTAACAGACCATAAATGAGTTGGGCCATTTGTAGTCGGACCTTAGTTTTGGCCTTTTAACGGCCCATGCCCTTCATGGTCCAATACCAGCCCGGTTTCTCTTTCGGCCTGCTAAAGGCCCACAACACAGTTGGGCCATTTACAATACGACCTGACTTTCGGCCTCTTAGCGGCCCATGGTCTTCATGGTCCATTACAACCCCGCTGTCTCTTTCGGCCTGCTAAAGGCCTACAGTATAGTTGGGCCATATGTAGCCCAAACTTAGTAACGGCCTGTTAACGGCCCGTGAAATAAATTGGGGTCACCTGTTGCCTGCTTCGATGTCGGCCTGTTTACGACCCGGGAGGTAAGAGGGCCGACCATTAACTTTTGGCCTAGTAACGGCCCATTAACTTAATGGGCCCACTAAAGTTCGTACATGTCTTTAGGCCAAATTAGATAATTTGAGCCCATTACGACGAGCAATTATGCAGAGGACCAAAACCGATCAAGCAAAGGTAAGGCATACAGGGAATAACGTTGCACATCCAACATATATTACAGGAAATTACATCCACTAGGCAATCAAAGATTGATGCTGGTGCAAATAAATGAGCAGAGCCTAACCATCTACAACGTCACAATCTGCAACCTCAGCACAGATGATGCCCATAAGCATGTGGGCAAGTTCTTGCTGCTTTGCTACACTGTCTCTGAAAACATTGATCAGTTGTTGTGTCGCACGACTCTGCACCTCTGATTCATCCACCATTTCCATCATTGCTTCAGCCATTAATTGGTTCACAAACATACATTTATTCCGTTGCATTTGAGACACAGGATACTGAATAGATTCAGATAGCGATTTTGGCAGGCTTGTATTATTGATAGTGGAGAGCGTCTCGACCACTGCATCATAACATAAATTAGGACAGGAACCAAACAGATCAATCATGAGTTATTGCCATATTACCTGGCCTAGATTTACTGGAAAGAAATAATGGGGTTGCCTTGCTGTTTTCAGAGCTTGTCTTCTTATCTTCAGCAGCCTGCACAAAATTAACACACTAGCATTGCTATCATTGGCCAAGTCAAATAATAGGAAAGCAACATACAACGAACGTTTGGGCAACTAGCCTACACCAAATTAATACAATATGGCACAGCTATCATCAGCCAGGTAAGGTAGTACGAAAGCAACATTGACACAATGAATGAATGGGCAACCAGAGAAGCACTACAATTCAGTAATGTGCGTGATATGAGATAGTACATTCATGCAGCTCAGTATGCAAAACTACCAGGCAGTTTTCCTTAATAAAATCAACATTGGCGCCTTTAACATTTTGCTACAACTAATTTTAGATCAAATAAAGGTTAGATTCACGCCGATTAACAAAATACATGTTGATGTAAAAATATAGTGATATACAACAGATACTTACAACAGCATTGGAGCACAGAGAATTCCCGCAAGATATTTTCCTCGAATACGATCCCAATGGAGGAAGTCTTCTATCGTTTGACCTTATTTTCTAAAAGAGAGATTGGTAAGAAACATGTAGAAAATATGACCAGAATGCTATAAAATTTCATGATGCGAGGAAATGCACACGCTTCTTAGAATGGAGTTGACATTCTTTTGCTGGACTGGAGCGGACTAGTTCTTTGGCCACTGGAATCTGCTTATTATCAGTGGGAGTTGGATTTCTCTGTGCTGGAGCAGTATCTATGAAAAATGGAGTTGGTTTATTATCTCCTGGCGTTTGGATCTTTTGCAAAGACCTGGTTTGTAACCCTTCAGATTCTAACATAGCCGTCTTCCCCTTGCATGCCTTACATAGAAGAATGGTGATTCAGTTATAAAACATGCTACAACAGAGATGGAATAGGTACTGGAGAATAGAAAGGCATGACATATTGACATGTATTCCCTCCATCCGGAAATAAATGGATGGGTCTAGGCGTATTTCAGTTCTAGATACGTCCAGTTTATCCATTTCTACGACATTTAATTCGGACGGAGGGAGTATGATGTAAGAGCTAGGGATACGAAAGGACAACACAGTAAAAAACACACTGAAAAACCCACTGCAGAACCAAAGTATTCAAACCCACTGATATGAGATATTACACTCATGCAGCTCAAGATGCAAAACTACCAGGCAGTTTTCCTTACAAAAATCAACATTGTGGCCTTTAATCATACATTTTGCTACAACTAAATTTAGATAAGATAAAGGTTGGATTCACGCTGATTAACAAAATACATGCTGATGTAAAAATATAGTGATATACAACAGGTACTTACATCTACATTGGAGCACAGAGAATTCCTGCAAGAATCTTTCCTCATAAACGATACCATTGAAGAAATTCTTCTATCTGTTAATCTTATTTCTAAAAGAGAGATGGGTAAGAAACATGTAGAAAATATGATCAGCATGCTATAAAATTTCATGATGCAAGGATACGCACACGCTTCTTAGAATTGAGTTGTCATATTTTTGCTGGACTGGAGCGGACTAGTTCTTTGGCCACTGGAATCTGCTTATTATCAGTAGGAGTTGGGTTTCTCTGTGTTGCAGCAGTATCTATAAAAACTGGAGTTGGTTTATTATCTCCTGGCGTTTGGTTCTTTTGCAAAGGCCTTGTTTGTAACCCTTCATATTCTAACATAGTCGTCTTCCCCTTGCATGCCTTGTATAGAAGAATGGCGCTTTAATTATAAAACATGCGACAGCAGAGAGATGGAATAGGTACTGAAAAATAGAAAGGCATGACATATTGACATGTATTCCCTCCATCCGAAAAAAATGGATGGGTCTAAGCGTATTTCAGTTCTAGATACATCCTTTTTTATCCATTTTGGCAACATGTAATCCGGACGGAGGGAGTATGGTGTAAGAGCTAGGGATACGACAGGACAACACAACAGAAAAAACACTAGTTGAATGTCAAACTATATTCTAGCGGAATACGTACAGAAATAACTAAGGCAGCATACACGTGTATGATTGGGAAAATAAGATGGCATTGAAACATACACGTGTATGATTGGGAAAATAAGATGGCATTGAAACATACACGTGTATGATTGGGAAAATAAGATGGCATTACAACACTTCAATGTAAAAAATATGGTATGGCAGACAGATGAAGTACATACTGATGAATAACAATGCATAAGATATTCAGAAGCATGATGTCCAAATTAAGCAGATGGCATTGCGATAGAGTAGAATGATAGTACTTGAATTTGAAAACATGTTATCATGAATGGAATAGGTACTGAAAACAGGAAGGCATGACATATTTACATGCATTATCAGCATGCTAAGCACATGGCATTGCAACAGAGTAGATACACTCCAGGACATTATATGCAAGTTGTACCCATATCACAGGCCAAGTTAGAGCAAGGACCTTGTGGGGTGAAGAGGATTCATCATATTTCTGCAAGTCTTCTGAAGAACTGCCTTTACATGTTCCATCATATTGGGTATCATTGACATCAAGTTTATTGGCCTTTACTTTTCTCCGTGAGGTTCTTGTGGATATATCAGTGTGTGAAATTATATCTGACATGCATGGAAGACAACTAGTAGTTAGATTTATGTAATGAGTGCCTGTAGGAGACAACATAAATAGTAGGACTGGGGTTAACTAGCAGCAACAGGTCTCATAAACTAAAGGGAGAACACAGATGAAAGCTACAAAATATGTATCGCTTGTACTCGAGATTAACTAGATGGCACACAAAAGTATTAAAGAACAACATAGGTAATACTAGAAGTGGTATAATACTATAATCACCAGCCTATGGGATAGCATTGGCTGATGGATGATAACTATGGAACAGCGTTACCTAAAGAACAAGTATCTTAGCTGAACTATGGAACAGCGTGAACTCCTGAACAAGACCCGTAAGAGATCACCATGAATATACAGGGAAATGTGATGATCTATTTTCCATTCTTAGATGAATAACAAAGCCATAAATGTTGCACACAAGTAAGATGAGGGTACAACCTATCTGGCTGCGATCCATAGGAGTGAGCATCATGTGCTGACTTGTCGATGGCCCTGCAGTTGTTGTGGCTATCCATGTCAGGCACACGCATTCGATGCAGGGAACTGTTGAGTGGGGACTATAGCTCCCTTCTGGTGTATGCTTCCCTTGTTGGAGTAGCTGCGGTGAGTCGGAAGACGGTGTGTCTGAAGATGCAGATAATGCATAATGTTAAGAATGACATATCTCTTTGATCTGAAGAAATACACTAAGAGATCAACAGCAAGGTACAAGAGTGGTCACACGTCTGTTGACTGAAGACTAAATTGGGGTCACACGATTTTATTTTATTTTGGTCCTGTCCGATCTACGCCGGATGGCTTGATGACCGTCTTGTGCCTCCCGGCTGACACTGTTCGGAATCTTCCCCGAAGAGCCAGCGACGAATGGCAGAGCAGCCTGCCTCCGCCGTCCATAGCCCCGGCCAAAACTCTGCTCCCCGCCCCACCGCACTGCCGTGGTTGCACCACCCCCGGGCCAATCCACAAAGACTCCCCGTCATCCAGATCCGGCGGCGGCAGTACCTTCAATCCACGACGAACTTGCGGCCCCTCTCCCTTAAGTTAGACACCAGCCAACCGGCAGCCTAGGAGCTCCGCCGCCTCGAGAGGTGCAGCTTCCCATTGGGAATCGATTGGCCCAGAATAAAAATTCAGACAACTGACGCCTAAATAAAGTGATTTGAGATGAGGGTGCGACCTATCTAGCGGCATGGTGAAGTAGGCAGGTCCAGCTGCCGAGTCGGTGAGGCTGGCGCGGTTGCGGTGGCGACCGGTGGTAGGGAAAGTGCAACGTCGCGACGGTCGATGGCTACGCGGAAGCAGCGCCAGGACTCTGGACGGATCCGAAGTTGGAGCCGCTCCGGCGCCATGAACAACGGCGGGGGTGAATCGGCTCCGGTACGGCTCACGCGGCCGTCGTCGAGGAAGCACCAACAACACGTAATAAGAGGCACACGGCCTAGTGCACGACGACAATTGTACAACGTCTCCGGCATTAGGGAGGAGGGCGGCCATGAAATTGGTGCGGTGGGGGGCGCCATGGAGGTGGGGCTGAGGTTTCGCGGCTCGGGAGAAGGGAGCTTCCCGGGGAGAAGGTGATTTGGCGCCCACGAGGTATGAATGGGGGCAGGCGGGGGGGGGGGGGGGGATTGGGAGGGGAGTGGAACCATGTCTTACGGACGCATTTGTCTGAAATGTGAGGGGGAGTTACAATTCTACCCTTGCCTATAGGCTTCTCGGCTTGGGTCTGTGTACTGAGGGTCGGGGATAGTAGAGTAACTTTGCTTCTCCCCAAATAGTGGGCGGGCGCGATTTCGGGCAGGAAGGGCGTGTTTTGAACTATAGTGGGCGCGAGAAATTTCGGGCGAGGAGAGCGTGTTTTGAAATACTGGGCGCGAGCTATTTCGGGCGAGGAGAGTGTGTTTTGCCGACCATGGTTTATGAATTATTCGGCACATGTCATTTCGGCCGAGGAGAAGGCGCGCGTGGATGAAGTTACAAACCTACCCTCGATGTATAATGGGCCAATTGATGCGTGTCCCACATAGGACGGTAATTTCGTGTCTCCCATTTATTTGCTCGGGCGAATTCCACCGAGCAGAGAGGATGTTTAACGGTTCGTTCAAATTTTGGGAGAACGAGCATCCACGTCTACCTTACCAAGTCGATTCGAATCAAATTTTGAAATATTAGCTTGCCACTTCTTTTTTAGATGGAGAGATGATGCTCGGGAGTAATGTGTTTTTACATGCTCATTGCTAGCGATTTACTATATGACAAATAGTTGACCACTCAAAAACGCGAACCAAACCCAAAATGAAATATCTCGATTCAATGAAATAGCTCGTTCAGTAGGTCAAAATAGTGAACTAAGTCCAAAAATGAACACCTCAATCGAGTAGAATGTTGTACAGTATTATAGTACTCCATGAACATGTTGAAAGTCAAATTAATGAACTTGTTTGATATACGCATATATCCGTTCATGTGTGGATTGCAGACAACATGTTCTCCAATTTAAATATTTGAATGCAAGTTTATATCGAAACATGGTTTATATCAGTCTTTGATCCATAAAAGGCGACCTCCCCCTCTCCCAGACTCATGTTCTCTCTCTCTCTCTCTCTCTCTCTCTCTCTCTATCTCTCTCTCCCTCTCTCTCTCTCTCTCCGACAATCTTCAATTATGTCGGACGCATCTGGCACAAAAACCTTGTTGGTCCCTCTCCCTTTCTCTCCATCTCTCTCTCTCTCTCTCTCTCTCTCTCTCTCTCTGTGTGTGTGTGTGTGGGGGGGGTCTTTCTAGTTTGCATGCATATATAGACCATCTATAGGTCTCTCTCGCACACTATGTATGATACTCTAGCTAGTCCAAGCTAGATATCTTGGGTGCACTCATCGTACGCACACAAATTCCTTGGCTCTTTGCCCGTAACTCTCTCACGCACCACTATGTCGGTTCGGAGCTCTTCCCCCCCTCTCAAACTCTCCATCCACCTGGGTCACACATACACATGCATATGTCACTCGCACTCGATAGGCCCATCTAAAACTCTATCTCTCTCCCTCGTTCTCTCTCCATCTCACACGCACACACACACACAATCTCATGCCTAGCTAGCCAAGTATGATGGTCTCTCACTCAATTGGAGGCACATGCAGTCCCCCCTATATGTATATGACTAGCTAATCTTAGTCTCCATCACAAACATGTGCATGGTCTATCTCGATTTCTCTCGGGGCATCTTTCTATCGCGCACGCACTCCCTCGATCTCCCACCCATATAGTCCCCTCACGATCTCGAGGGGATCTCTCTATCACAAATACACCCTCTCTCCCTCCCCATGCATCCATGCCATCCATGTGTCCCTCTCGACCTTTTTTCCTTGTTGGCCAGACCTCTATTGGACATGTGCTACAGGGGTGTCTCTCTCTGTTGCAAACAATCACACACTAGCTATCTTCGTGTATCTCCTCGCCTCACTTTTCCATCTCGGAGATGCATGCGTGATATGTTCGCATAAGAAACGAAAAAACACACTCTCTCTCTAATTTATCGTTTGTTGTCACTTTCTCTTTCACACAGATACTCTTTTTGCACACTTACTCATTCTCCTTCACACGCACTCGATCTGTCTTGACTGAGGCACTCTCCTCCGTCCATAGCATATAGATTTATTGAAAAGTCAAACATCACAAAGTTTGACCATGTACGTGGAGAAAAAGAATTACATCTAGTACAGCAAACATATACCATTAGATTCACCATGAGATGTAGTTTTATATGATGTATCTTTGGTATTGTAGATATAAATAACATTTGCGTAAACCTGATCAAAGTTTCCAAAGTTTGACTTCTAAAAAATTTACATGCACTGCATTATCGAGCGGATGGAATAACTCTTTCCCCCTCTCAGCTATCTGACGCACCACTCAGCCTTATCGGGGCTCCTCAATCTCTCTCAAACTTTATTGGTCAGTTTGGTTCATGACCTGACCTTCATGCCTTGATGGCCGGTACTGCATGGTGTGGACGTGAGATGTAAAACATTTCTGCCTGGCCAGGCTTGTGTGGTGCTGAAGCGTTTGGTTCATGCCTGGGCCAGGCAAAGCATCAACGTCCCATCAATCAATCCATGCATCAATTATTTAATGCTAATATCCATCCATGTTGCTGTTAGCCTCGTGGCCGCACGACCAGGCACGGCCAGGCATTCGAAATTGGTCGCTTGGGCCAGGCTACTTGCAGTGTCTGGAGTTCAGCCAGGCTAATTAAAGTGCAAGGGAACCCAGCCCAGGCGGGCTTTCTTTTTCACAGGGTAGCAACCAAACAAGCATGCATGAAATCCAGCTACAACCCCAGACCACGCAAAAGATGCTCAGGACGCAAGCCAAACTGGCCTTATATCTCCCTTGTTCACACATACACATGTCTCGCTCGCGCTATACATATAGACCCATCCAACACTCTCCGCCCTAGTTCTCTCTCCATGTGACATGCACCCCCCTAAGTACCATAATCCCTCACTCCATCATAGGCTCTGTTTGGATCCATGGGTTAGAGTTAGTTTGGGTTAGTTTGGAGTCAACTAACACAAAAAGATCCAAACATGAGGGTTAGTTTGGGTTAGATGCGTCTAACCCATCCAGAAAAACTAACCCATGCAAGAGGTGCTTATTTGGGTTAGTTCTTCTCGGGACCACTAATAAACACTTTTTTCTCTGCTCTCCCCACAGCAGATCCCTCCCCACTTCCTCGAAGCTTCTTGTCCTCTCCCTCCCTCCCTCTTGCACCGCGCGTGAAGGTGCCTCGCTGTATCCACGCTCCACCTAACCCTGCCATCCAAACACCTCTTTACTTAGAGTTAGTTCAGGGTTAGAATCTAACTCTAACCTCTAACTGAGTTAGAGTATCCAAACAGGGCCATAGGCGCAAGCACTCCCCCCCTCCTAAGTATGATTATCTCTTACTAGCCATCAGGAACACACGTATTGTCTCCTTCCATCCATACGTCTATCTCGATATCTCTCGGGGAATCTTCTATCGCGCACACACCTTGTCACTCGAACTCCCACCCATGTAGTCCCATCACGATCTCCAGGGGATCTCTCTATGACAAACATACACTCTCTCCTCCCCATGTCTGCATTTTCTCTGTACGTCTCTCTCGACCACTCTCCCTTGTTTGTCAGACCCCTCTTGGCCACGTGCTAGGGGACATGCTCTCTCGGTTCCAAACAACCACACACTATCTCCTCACCTTGCCTTTGTTGTCGAAGATGCATGTGTGATATGTTTGCATAAGACACGCACGCTTTTTCTCTACTTTTATCGTGTGTTGTCCATGTCTCTTTCACACACGCACACACACTTTTTTCACTCTCTCTCTCTCTCTCTCACTCTCTCTCTCTCTCTCTCTCTCTCTTGTTAGGGACTCTGTCACGTCCACAAGCATATGGATGTTTTGAAAAGTCAAACCTCAGAAAAGTTTGACCAGGTATATGTGGAGAAAAACATTTACATCTGGAACAATCATTAGATTCATCCCAACATGTACTTACTTCATACTATCATTTATCTTTGGTATTGTAGATATAAGTAATTTCTTTATAAACTTGGTCAAACTCTCAAAAGTTTGACTTAAAAAAAATGTTGGAACTACATTATCGAAAGGAGGGAGTAGCTCTTATCTCTCTCTCTGCTATCTCTCACGGGCCTCCCCTCTCACTCGAACTCTCTATACCGACGGATTATACGCTCACTATGTCAGCGTATAGCTCCGTCTATTGTTTAGTTAACCGGTCAACCAATCCACATGCTGCCTTGTCAGCTCGTGTTCTGTATCTTGGTGTGCTGGCCCATGTGGCAATGGGTGAAAATAAGTAAACTAGAGGCCCATCTGACACGCGGTGAAGTAAACAAAGTTGAAACCACTCGGGGTAGCACCCCGCACGCTAGTAAATTGAGGGCGCATTGAGGACAAACTTCTTGCGTGCGAAGGATGCACTCGCGCACAATTCACCACTGCGCGGCGGCATGCACAGAAGGATGCACTCGCGCACACCCAGCACACAACACACACCAGCACGCGTGTACACCGGCGTCGCTGCCGGTTGAGATGGACAGCAAGGCAGCCAACAAGCGGAGGCGGCTCGAGCCAAAACTGCATCCGGCGAGCCTGGAATTCATCAGCAGCCTCCCCGACGACATGCTGCTCGTCATCATCAGCCTCCTCCCACCAAATCTGTCGTGCGGACCGCCCTGCTCTCCCGGTGATGGCGCCCCCTCTAGCACTGCGTCCCCCTCAACCTCACCGTCGACAGCTGCCTCTGTGATGGGGATTGCAAACGCATGGCCGCAGTCTCCAAGATCCTTTCATCGCACCCTGGGCCAGCCAGACGCCTTGACATCCGCATGTTCAGTACCAACTGTAAGGTCCAACCCAAGTTCGATGAGTGGTTCTTATCCACCGCCCTAGATCAGCTCGAGGAGCTCAGCTTTGAAGCTGGACGATGTCGTTCTCTGCCGCCGTCCGCGCTTCGCCTCACGCCAACGCTGCGCCGCACCAGCTTCAGCTCCTGCTATCCTCCCCAGATTAATGCCGCGCCCGCCCTTATTCTCCCTCAACTCAAGCAGCTCGACCTCTTCGACGTTGTCATCTCGAAGAAGGCTATGGAGCACCTGCTCCGCAGCTGTACTGCGCTCGAGTACCTTCGTCTTCAGCAGATCCACGGGTTCATTAGCCTCCACATCGCCTCGACGAATCTCCAATGGATTTATGTGTCTTGCTGGCCCTGCAACAAGACATCAATTGGGAAGAGATCACTCCAGCCGTTCCACGTTATGGTCATTGAAAATGCGCCTTTCCTTGAGAGATTGCTTGTATCGGATCTAGAAGGTCCAACAAAAATCAGGGTAATTGACGCGCCGAAATTGACAGTGGTGGTGTACTCGTCTGCCAAATTCTCCGAACTCTTTGTTGGATCCGTAATCGTTCAGGTACAACACTCATCTTCTTCTCCGTCTTCTTGAAATTCACATTTTTAAATTTCTTCTTGATGTATTTACGACCGTCTTCTCGAAAATGATTCCCACAAGCTTGACCCAGTCCATGCACAGTGAAGATCTTAGCACTAAAATCTATTGGCCCCAATCTGGATCAAGTTGTTGGATTCCTTACATGCTTTCCGTGCATGGAGAAGCTACTCATCGAGGTGAAACTTCTTTCCTATAAGTAAACGGTAATCACATCGTAGCTCAATTTTTTCGTAATTTTCCCAAATTACGATGACAAGTGTAGTGTTCAAAACTACATCGACGCACTGCACCGAAAGAAATGTTTTTAGTATTTTTTTCTCACGTGATCACCTGCATCGTTTTTATGCTGTTCTACTATAGTAGCCTAGGCTAGTCATAGTAGAAAGTAACTTAGACTACTCCAGTAACTCTATGGTTACCCAAAGAGCAAGTACTACCTCTGTCCTGGTTTACTCTTCCAATTTTGTAGTATCAAAATTTGACCATAGATTTAACTGACAAAATGTTAATGCATGTCACTGAGAACTATATCATTGGATTCGTATTTGAACATAATTTCAAATGGTGTAATTTTTAGTGACATGCATTGGCATTTTCTTAGGTAAATCTATGGTCAAAATTTTATACTAAATACGAGGTAGTATTCCCTCCGTCCCAAAATTCTTGTCTTACATTTTTTTAGATACGGATGTATCAAACACTAAAATGTAACTAGATACATCCGTATTTAGACAAATTTAAGACAAGAATTTTGGGACGGAGGGAGTACAAAAGTGGGCTATGTAGGCCAAACATGTGCCAAATTCACTTGTGATGCATTTGGCATCGATGCCCCTCCATTGCTCACCTGGTGCCCCAATCTGGATCACCTAGTTTGCTCCGGTGCCAAATTAACTCACGCAATGAAAAAACACTGTGTGGGAGAGAGAGAGAGGACTGAGGCAATAAAAAACACTTGTTTGGGAGAGTGAGAGGCTGGTGTAGTTGGTTTGATTGATTTGTTTATACATGTGGGTCTGTGTGCACAGCGGTGCCAACTCTCTCACATCGCGAGAGCGGTGCCAAAATCTTTTGATTTGACATCGATGCGTATTATGTGGCATACTTTTGCGAAATATGGCATCGGCCACATAGTGGAAGGCAACAAATGCCCAAGATCTTCACGTGCTCCTAGTTAAATGAGAGGAAACAGAAAGAGAGAGAGAGAGAGAGAGAGAGAGAATATCACTAGCCAGCCAACCCTATCGTATGAGCGAATGGTATTGGTACCTCTTGATGACACGGCAATCTTATGCAGCCAGTTGCTCTAATATGTTCTCTTCTTTTGTAGATAAAAAGACCCGAAAGTGCAAAATGTGCTGCACTATAACAATCTCATCGAATGCCTTGATCTCCATCTTACAGAAATTGATTTGATCGACTACCGAGGCAGCACATCTGAGATTAAATTGGCCATGTTCTTTGTTCTGGAGGCAAGTGTGCTCAAGGTAATGAGGTTTGGCGTTCTCTGGCGCAACAATGAATGGCGTGCTGATCACCGCAAGCGTCTAAGCCTAAATGACAAAGTCTCCGGAGAAGCTGAATTTGTTTTTGAAACATCAAGTGGCCAGAGACTCGAAAACTTATTTGCCCATTAGTGACTTGTCAGGGCGGTGGATTTTAGTTTGTACGATAATGCTGCATCCACCTAAAGTAACGAAAGTTCTTATGTAAACTTCCTAGTAATTCCATCTTCGTAGGTGCACCATTACTCCTAACATTTGTAATATCAGTTTAAAACGTGTAATATTGCCGTGTCCTATTCTAGCGTTTTCAAAATCCTGCGAATCAAACAGGTCCTGAGTTGGTGATGATGTTTTGCCTCCCATCTTTCACCAATAGTCGTCGGATCTAGATTTGACGCATACAAACCAAGCTTCTCCATTTTTGCAAAAGATGCCCGCACTTGTTTCCTATTTACAAACAACTCCTTGTCTCTCACAATCAGCCTTATCTCCTCCCCACCACATCTAGAAGGCCGTGGAAAAATCTGGCGTGATGGCCGCTGCCGGAGCCGTCCACCCCCAATCTTGGTGTTCCGTGCAATGCACGGGCATCTACGCACGGGAAATTATGTCGAACAGGGCTAGTTGTAAGCAGGCTAGCTCTACAGCCATGATGATAGTGACTGTAGACGGCAAGGCTGACTATGGCATGCCAAACACAGCGCCTATACTCAGGTGTCATCTCCGGCGCAGGGTCTTGTCACTTCACTGTGAGGAGCAACACGTAATAATTTGACCAACGGGTAGTACAGTGCTAGTACTCCTACTACTACATTGGTAGTACTACCACTAGTACTAGTAGCACCACCGTCTGGATTTAGGAGTACTACCACGTCCATCTGGATTTTAGTATTTGACTAGCAATATCTAGTAATTCATGTCACAAAAAATGTAATACTCCCTCTGTAAATAAATACATGGTGTTTTATTCCTATCGGCGAGAGAACTTAATGTTTTTTTGCTAACTAGAGTACTAATAGGATTACATGCAATGAACTAAACACTGCATGTCATGTTTGGTAGTCTCAAGTCATTGAAAGCATGCACGGCCCACATCTCTCATTGGTTGATATGTCACGAAATAAGAAACAAGGAGGGAGTTAATGCACCGTGCCTAAGTGTTTTGGGATTATTTGGTTTTCGTAATGTGACTTACACAACATTTTTGTTTACATGCATTAACATTTTATTAGTTAAATCAAAGGTCAAAACTTGGCGCAAATTGCAAAGGGGACCAATAAACCAGTAAACATCAAACTTCTCTCGTTTGGCCCCAACTAGAGGACCGGTGAGATGACTATACTGCACCGGCACGAAGGGGGACGCAGCTTCATTGACTTACGGCAACTGCCTTTGGGTGAATGACACGTGGGCCCAGGGGGTGGCTGGCCCACCTATCATACAGCCAAAGGCGGGTGCAGTAGAGGGCCGAGGATTAGTATGAAATCCTACGCACCTATGCATGCTAACCAAGGGCAAGAGTGATCACTCGAATCGCAAGATCAGTTGACTAGAAGCTAAGCTAGACCCATGGAGGCGATGAGCGCGAGCATCAACCGACTGTGCTAGATGGTCCACGACGCCAGCCTGCGGCCCGACAACAAGGAATGTCTCCAGGTAGTATTCTTGAGGCCGCCAGGGCGAGGGGCTGCTTGGACGACAGCTTCGTCTCCTTGTTCGATGAGGTCCTCGTCGGTTTCCTCGACAAGTTCACTACCGTCAAGAAGCTCGTAGACGACTTTGACGTAAGCCTCCAGCCGACGCGCCCAGGCTCTGCGATGCCCGCTACCCTCAACGGCCACTATGGTGACAACCTCTTCGATGCACTGGTGGCCCTGCGACTGCCCGTCGTCGCGCCAGAGAATGTCCACCTCGAGGCCGTGCTCGCCACGCAGCGCCTGGCGCAGCAAGACACCATCGATATAATCACCCACGTCTACGCGCAAATCGTCCACAAGGACTACTACATGTAAGAGGAGGACGATAGGACGCTGGCCTTCTTGGACCGCAGGGCAACCTTGGACGACATTGTTCAGAAGCACGTTGAGCTCGCCGCCAACACCGCTGCTCCTCATATGTCGGTTGGTGACCCAGTGCACTAGGGCATGAGGATGTCGTTGATGGATCCATGTAGTAGTATATGATACTACAGTAATTATCTTACCTTTCGCATCAACTTCATAATTTTTGTACGTACTCCATGCATGAACGGCGCCAGAACCAAACTTCTCATTACTCTAAGCAAAATCGTTATTTTCTATCTATCGATCGCGCCATGGAGCAAAACCAAATTTTACAAGTTACGAGTTCAAAAGGAAAAGCCTACCGTATTTGCGTCGCACCCCCACACAGTTTGTCCGGCACGCTGCTTAAGAGGGAATGAGTGCGGTGTTGTATTTTCACTTACAAGTGGGACCGCAGTTGAGCAAACCGACTATCCGCAAACCCCCACCCCGCCCACCGCGCAATGGCTAAAAAACAGGAGGGAGAAGAGATGGCTGTAGCATGGACTCCAAGAAAATTGGTGTCGGATGGGACTCGTGTGGGTGGCGTGTGCCGTACTGCTAGACGTGAATGCTAGTTATGGCCCATGCCACCCCACTATATCGAGCCTATATCGAGGTACGTAGAACAAATTTCCTGCAGTCCGTGCTCAGCCCTCCTCTATCTCTCTTCTCAGCCAGCCAGCGGACGCGTGGAGCCCATCGTCTGTTTGCTCACATGCGGTCCCACATGTAAGTGAAAATGCAAGCGGACCCACTGAACCTGCACATCTTTCACCTTGACGTGCTGGTGATGAAAAACAAATCCAAGAAAGATCTTCGGGGGCCGCTTTTGGAGTTACTCAAGAGTAGTAAGATTCTACTTACAGTTTAACCCAAGATGCACATCTCGTGGCTTCAACTACCACTCTATTTTATTTCATGACACGACGTGGATGCTGGATGTCCCATGTGTCGCCAAAATGAGGAAGAACCCGACCAAATCTTCGGTTGTGCTCTCGGATTAGACTAGTTGTGCTAACTTAAATTTTTTATTATGTACTCCCTCCGTTCCAAAATACTTGACTTCCATTTGTCCAAAAATGGATGTACCTATATACTTAAACATGTCTAGATACATATATATATATATACTGACAAATAGAAGGCATGTATTGTGCAACGGAGGGAGTAGAATGGATGCAAGTTTTTGTATTTGGAAGAAGAGTACATCCATATATTGATAGAGTGCAATTTAGTAGATGTTCTGTCACTTTTAGCTAGCACAGAGGCTATAGATGAGATTAGTGCACTTGTTGGTACTCCTACTAGAATAGAGGCTAGACATGAGACTAGATGCGAGGAAGCAACGTCTACTTCTTTACACTCGAAGAAGAAAGAAGCATGCAAGATCGAGCCTCCATAGATCAATAACGAATGCATCGAGAAGGCACTAATCCAACTTACAGGAGTAGTAAAATGTATTCTTGTGGTTCTTGTTTTCTTTGGTCTTGCTTTTCTAGTCAAAATTATCGCTGGAGTTCGTGCAAAACAGAGGTCCGTTTGGGGTCGTGCGTTGCAGTTGGCCTTACAAGTGGGACCGCGGTTAAGGAAACCGACTATCGGCAAACCCCCACCTCGCCCGCCGCGCGATGGCTGAGTTAGAGAAACAATGAGGTTGAAGAGATTGCTCTAGCACGGACTCCAAGAAATATGGTGTCAGATGGAATTCGTGCTGGTGGCGTGTGCTGTACTCCTGGACGTGAATGCTTGTTCTGGCCCATGCCACCCTACTACTCCTACTACTTACTATATATTACTACTAGTTTCGAGGATTCGAGGTGCTGGTTACGTAGTACAATATGGCTACAGTAAAAACACCAGCACGACACGTGAAGCATGTGAAGCTAGTACAAATAGTGTACTATTATTGTTGATTGGCCTCCTCCGATAACCTGTTGCAATGCACGTACAATTATGTATTTGGAAAATATTTTTTTGCCTCGCCGCACCACTCACTCACAGAAGCGACTCGAAAGCCATTCATAAATTTAGTAAGTTTATCACAAGCATATCATTTTATTACATACAACAGGTCATCAACCCACATCGACAACGAGGATACATTATAAATACTAAAGTTTTCACCACACAACAAATAACAAGCAATGAAATGAACTTCAACTCAACCATTCCTCGGCGTTGGAAACGCTTGCTTTGAACCACAAGTGATTCTCTGGGACATGCCATCCATTGTCGATCTAGAGACCAACACAGGACTGATCATCCAGGCTGAAGCGGCCTACTATATCAGTACCAGGGTAGGGAACCACCCAAATGTCCGAGGTATAGACACAGTTGCTTCTCATAAATGGTAGTAACATTGTGTCAACAGTAGTTGGATCGTCTTTCACCATCATTGGATAGTTTTGTCCAAGGAAGAGCGAGTTTTCTCCAAGACTATCAATTCTGTACCAGGGAGAAGGAGTTGGCGCTAGCACACTAGTATCCATCCCGAATACCATGCAATGAGTGTTGGAATAGGTCCGGAGAGTGCGACCATGGGAGACTACACCTGCTTCCTTAGCAGTAACATCATCAGTGGGCTATATACACACGAGAAGAGGTGATCCATCGGAATTAGTTGCCAGGCGCCAAAGAGTATATGGGCGCTGCTCGTCCTCATGCTCATGATCATCACCATCGTCATCTCCCCCTTGGTTATAAAAATCTTCAAGCATAGGTGGTGGAATGTTCACAGGACCTTGGAAACACAAGAAGAAGGTTAATTAGTAAAGGGAAACTTGCTAACCCGCATGCATGTGGATGAAACAATTATAATTATGGTGGAAGATAAACGTACTGAAACTACGTATTAAATTGCATCACAGTACTCATCCGTGTACAGAAACTGATTTTTGAGCAATATCCATCCAGTAAACCACCAAGGACGGCAACAAGCTTGTCGAAGATAGCAACAACTTCATAGTTGCTGTAATTCCAAGAGCGGTTGGGAACTCAAGAAATTGCTATCTTCCGTAGAAGACAGTCGCCATGATTGTATTTGAACGTGCGTACAATACCGGTGTGCTCAACCTCTGGGCAGTCTGCTGAGATTTTTGGAAGTGGAAGCCGGTCACGAGTGTACACATTCACAAGTTCCCACTCGCAGTTGGACCCAATGTAAACAACCCAATCTCCATTTGCGCCTGCCCAAGCCTTGCCCTCAAGCGATGGCATCTAAACATCATACGTATCATTATCAAGCGACATCAACTTGCACAGGGCGAGGCCTCCGTCGTGACGGCGCCAGTCATCAGGGTCACGGCGAAGAAGATAGGGGAGATCAAACCGCTCCTTGACTCTTGGGTTCCTTGTAATGATGTTATTAGTTGAGTCGAGAATGGGCTTGAACGAACCTGCCATGCTAGCCGAGGTGATGACGTCGCACCGATCAATGAGTTCCTCCACCACGTCATCTTTCAGATCGGGGCAAGAATAACGGGGTTGTTTTCGTCCTTTTCCCTCCATGGAGAAGGCGATCGAACAATGGCAGAAGAAAGGGTGAAGGGCTGAAGGAAAATGGAGGAGGGAGAGGAAGAGCGTGCGACAGCAGTTCCAAATCGAGAGGGAAAGGCAAAGAGTCGATGGACGGTTGCCAGTTTGCCATGGTTCACGAAGGGGCGCCCCAGCCTACACATCAGTTCGGAAATACTCCTACTACTCGCCGTCGTCTCACTGATATGTTGGAACGGGAACACATGTGAACGAAACATGGTGTGTAAATTTCTCGTGCAAAATGCGATCTGGCCGCATTGGCCCGAGGTGCCGCATTAGTTATCGACCTTTATTTTTTTAATGGCGTGCCGTTCAGTTTTGAAGCACGACTAACTGGTACTGTATGCAGAGAATATATAAACTACTCTACCACTACTCCACCTCCAGTACTAGTAGTATAAAAAAGATATATAGGCTGGAGCTTCAGCGCTTTCTTGCCAAGGGCTGCCCACTTGCTTCTCACACTAGCACCCTCTCTCCAGATCTAAAAAAGACGGCCCCTCTCTCCCTCCTCACCGGTGGTCACAGATCCGCCGGGGAAGAAAAGGACGTGCAGTGTTGACGCACTCGTCGTCGGCGAGCAAGATCACGCACTGACGACAAGGCCGTCCTCTCACACCTAGCGCCCGCGCGGGATGGCCTCCGTCCCCAAGCTCGCTGTCGTAGTGTGTGCGGAGGATGATGACCATGAGCGAAGCCACTTCCTGCCGACCCTCAGGTATGCTACCTCTTTTCGAACCATACCCTTGTTCTATTTCCCCGTCTAGCACGTCGTTGCATGTGGATCTTTTTCCACTCCACCATCTTCCCAATTTGCTATCCTCTGCTCTGCTGGCCACGCAGACGAAAACCATAATTTGCACTATTAAAGGAAACCCTACTTCATGCAGACTAATCCATGTCTGAGTTGAATAAGGAAAGGAAGGGAGACTATACTGTCCAAGAGAGTAGGCATCGAACCCGCATCTAGGTTGAAAAGGGGAAATCAGTAGCTAAGGAATGAGTCTCGTGTCTCTTGGTTGAAGACGGGTAGAAAGGCATGACAACGCAATAGAGAATGACCAGGTCGATCGGTTTGTTGTCCTCACATAGGAAAAAGGTGGCTAAAGAGAACAAAAATAGGACGTAATCCACATATGCTGCCTGGATATTTGTTGCTCTGGGCAACCATACCTCCCTCACCACTCTGTGTCCGTGGAGGTACATCGTACTGGTGCGCCCACTGTCCGGATGGGCCTTCCATGCTCTTATTGCCACTTTTTTTGCTGTTAGTATAACGCCAGCAGTCAAGTCAAGCAATGCTACTGCTAAAGTGATGCCACATTTAACTAATGCCGCTCTCAGTCTAATTCCACCGATAAATTTAGGCAATGCCATTTAATGTCACTGGATTATTTCAGGGTTAGCTGTTGATTGTGGATGTATTAAAGATTTTTCAGCTAAGGTATTCTAATGTTGTTGCACAGCCAGTATAACAATGATGAAACTTGTTACTACCTTTAGATTTTTGCACTGTTAATGCTTATAGATTACATACCTCACTTTCATGAGATAAGTTAATTTTTTTGTACAGTGTCACCAAAATGTCAAGGCGCTGATGTCATTTTATTTTGGTTAAACTGCACAGACAATTATGAAGACAAGAGGAAAGGTCAAGAATGGGCACCTCCTCCTCCGGCTGTTCTCTTGATTCGTTCGATCAAGTTTTTATGTTTGATCGATTATCAAGATTGGGATATCAATTTTTAAGGTCCCCCGAGGTCGAAATGATATTTACCTTGGAGGTACATGGTTTGCATTTTTTTATACTGTCATTAGTTAATAATGCTAGTTACCTTCAGACTTCTTTATTTGGTTTAATGTTCATACACAACTAGTATACCAATGCTGAAACTTGTTACCTTTACATTTTGTATTGTTAATTCTTATAGAAAACTTCTAGTGCTAGAGTTTATTGAAATCTGTTCAGTAAAACCATTGTACTGTACCCTGTAATAAACTAACTACTCTACTGTTGCACTAGCCACTGGATTAGTGTATATTTGTAGTATTTGAATGGTGTTGCATGAGTGTATGGACATAAATAAAGTGTGGCAAGCTTTCCCAGATATGTGCTCAAGAAAACTACTACCTGTTTTTCTAAATACTAGACGTTTGGGTACTTTAAATTGAACCACGAAAACGTCTTATATTAAGGAACAGAGGGTGTAGAGTTCACTCAAATTATCCCGGTAGAGCTAGTCACACCTTTGTTAAAATTAATGTTCATTATGTTATCGAAGGAGGTCTATATGTTTGTCTCTAATGCCTGTTGACTACATACCCGACATCATGATGTAATGTTAAGTCATTTCCTTTTGTACAGTGTCACTAAATTGTCAAGGCGGTGATGGCATTTTATTTTAGTAGAACTGCACAAAATTTTCTTAAAAGAAGAGGAAAGGTCAGGAATGGCTCAGTTTTTTAGAATAAACTATGTATACCTTCCTGACATCAGCCGCTGTTGCTTTATTTATTCCTTCAAACAGGTGGTTAGAAACATTCTTGCTACCTTTTCCCATTAAGAAATTGGAATGCTTATATTTGTGAGTCTATGCTTCAACTAGTGCCACTTTTATAGTAATCACACTTTCAATATCTATGCAAACAGGGATGCTCAATTTTAGTGGAACTGCACAAAAAGTCCAACTGGTTCAACATTAGGAGCATGTTTTTTTCCAAACTTTTATATCCAATTGGTGGCACTATGGGCTGTTCCTTACGAAGGTACATGGTTTGCTACTATCTTGCTACTCTTTTGTACTGTCATTAGATAGTAATACTAGTGGTTTGCATGTGAATTTATTGGCAGGGTGGACCTACATTGGAGGTGCAGGACAGGATTCAATGATTGGATGCTCAATTTCGGTTGTATCGATTTCACCTCTTCCATCACTGCGAACATGGTGTGGTATATGTTTACTAGCTGCTTGATATTTGTGCAGACAGAGATGTCTGCCCATTGCTATTTGCCAAACAAACAAAGTGTCTGCAATTTTGGTTGAACTGCACAAGAGAATAGTATAGTCACTGCATGCAGTGCCATTTGAAAATAGGCACAAAGATTGGATAGTCACTTCATGGACTGCAGAAAAGTAGTACTGTACTATTTACTGGCCAACACTAGGTGCTTCATTGCTTTGGTCTGATTATACAATGGACATCATTTTCCCTAAGTTAAAGTTTGTATTCCGAAAATAGTCTCGTGGTGTGATTGAGAGAAGATCAAATCATATTGCAGTGGATGTTCCTCCGTCATGTGTGATTCATTCTCATGGTTCCAGTTGTTGGTGAAACCACTTACGTTTGCAAGAGGAATTGTAGACTTCACAAACAAATTTGTCTTTCAATCTGTACTGAATGTTGGCCAACAGAAGCATCCATGTTAGTAGGAAGAACAGTTATTTTTTCTAGATCTTTGCTTTTGGAGCTACACGTTTGTATATGATCTGTGAATCATTGAGATGCATTAACATGTTGATCTTATGTATGGGAACCGTATTAGTTATTTTTAGTTGCGACGCAAGATCCGAAGTGGCTGACCTTTGCTTTTGGAGCTACATATTTGTATATGATCTGTGAATCATTGAGATGCATTAACAATTACTTATTTCTGTTCGCTCAGTGTTTACAAGTTACTGACCGATCACTAGCTAGCCTACAAATGCGCTCCTGGTAGTTTTATTTGCGATGCAAGATGCGAAGTAGCAGTTTTTTGAATAAAAATGCCTACCTTTGAAGAAACTGACAAGCTATACTATCGATACTACACGGATAAAAATGCCTACCTCTAAAGAAACTGACAAGCTACACTATCGATCCTACATGGATAAATAGCGGATCACGCACGTACTACCTCCTTTCCGGTTTGCAGGGCTAGAAACGACCTACTCGATCCTACACGAATAAATAGCGGATCACACACGTACTAGTACCTCCTTTCCTTTTTTGCGAGGTAATACGTTTCTCATTCATAAAATAAAGATCCGGTTACAAGACACGTAATCACCGACATTACAGTACTGAAAGGATAGGATAATCCTACACAAAAAACCGACATTGCTAGTACCTCCTTTCCGGTTTGCAGGGCTTAATTCAAACCTCTCACCAACCAAGGTACTCCCTCCATCCGGGTTTATTATTCCCGTGAGCAAAGCAGCAAGACCAAGGCATGGCAATAATTAACGACATGCAGAAGTTTAAGCCTAATTAATTCCAGCGGTTTAAGTGGCTGCATGCGTGCCCTCGGCTGCGACTCATTGCATGCTGCTTTGCGTACTGCCTGCGAGCGATTCTGAGTGCCTGCATGCAGCCGGCCATAATTAAGGCAGCTAACTGATGGGAAAAAAGATACGCTTTAATTGTTGCGGGCTTTTTAAATCCGTGGAATCATTATTGACAAGGAGGGAGATGATTCGAGTGCACTCGTTTGACCGCCATGCCGGCGTGTGACCCAGACGCGATGGGACAGCACAGTCATAATTTCAGTTTCCTTAGTTTTCCACGGCAAGCTGGCGCGCTAAGCCATTATGCATTGAATTCCGATGACCGTCGCGCTACCTTCCCCTATAAGTACTATTTCCCGGCCTTCTCCGGTGCCACCGTGACCCAACTCTCCATATCCTCATAAGCCCCCACCGGCCCGACGTCGCTCGCCACATCCGCCATGCCCCCACCCGTCCGCGGTAACTAGTGTTCGGTTTTTCACTGGAAGGCAGACGGAGGGAGGAGGCATTCTATCTGTCTTTAGATGGCAATGCGTGGATCGAGGAGTTGTTGGAGCGCGACCGCATGGTGGAGGAGCAGGAATTGTTGGAGCGCGACCGCCTGGCGGAGGAGTAGTGTATCACCAATTTGCACCGCCAGCGGGACATGGAGCAGCAGCGCACCGACGCTCTGAGTTGCGAGCAGAGCGCTCGCAACTGGGCCGACTACGTGGAGGCCGGCGCCCGGCAAATAGCCCTGGAGGCTGTCGGGCACGCACGCGTTTGCGACGCTGATTTTTATTACCAGCTCGTCAAGTGGGTTTCCCGCTTGGCAGCCGAAGCTTCGGTGGACCACACCGGCATGGAAAGGGCCAACGTGCGCGAGCAGCGCGCCCTAACGCACCTCTGGCAAGTCCGAGGCGAGGCGTAGGACGCCGGTGCCGGCGTTTAGCGTGTACCACAGATGGCGGCCGGCATCATCTAGTTAGCTAAGAGTAAGTTAGTACTTGTATGCTACTAGAGTATTAATGGGAGTAGATAGTTAACTTGGCTATGATGGTTGTCAACGTGGAAGTTCAGTAGTCTATGTGTGGATCAGACTTGTTACTTTGCTCTGAATGTTGAACTTTCCGTTTGAACGTATGGAATGGGCTGTTATTTTTTTAAATGGGTTGTATTTGTCCTCCACGGGTTTAGAGGCTGACTTGTGGGCCTAGCAAGTTGACCGTACACAATCAGGAGATGATTGTACGTGGAGAGGATGACAGCAGGGACCCGCCAAGGTCATGGCAGTATGCAAACAAGTGCCTCCTTATTTCAAGCCAATAAAAAAATGGCTCCTCCTAGTGGATTTCTGACATCTGGGTCCCATGCCATTGTCAACGTAGTCAATAAACGAGAGAATTGCACAACGAGCGGCTGACACCAGGGACCCAGCAGCTCGCCCAGTTATTTTTGTTTTGGGTTAATTTGATAAATGCCACTCCAAATCTGGTGTATCCGAGAAATGCCACTGCAATTTCCAAACTTCAAAAAATGCCATTTCATGCCATTTCTAGTGGCATTTTTCGAAGTCTGGAGTGGCATTTTTCAATGTTTGCAAACTGCAGTGGTGTTTTTCAAAGTTTGCAAAAATTGCAGTGGCATTTTTCAAAGTTTGGAAATTGCAGTGGCATTTTTATGAATCGCCATAATTGGAGTGGCATTTATCTAATTTGTTTTTGAGACGGAAGCAGGGTGTCAACTGGGCTATGCGGGACACTCTGGCCTGTCTAGACAGCCTTTTCTTTTATGTTTACCACAGACCAGCCCAGTAGTTTTTTTTCTTTCTGAAAATAGCTGGCCCAAATTTTTTGTGATTTGTCAAGTAAGTCGCTTTATCAGGCCTGTTGGGCTGCAAATCTTTCAAGACGAGGAGAGCTTCATTCGGCTGGCCGAGAAAATGGCCTATCAGTAATGAGAAATGGGATGTACATTTTTAAAGCACATCAAACCGGCAATTCGTTTCAAATATCTTTTTCTCATTTCGAGATTTTAAATTGCATTGGTTTTTTTTGTGTGGACAATTTATTGGATTTTATATTGATATACATTTATTTTTAAAATCAGTCTGAATGTGACTCGAAATTTCGGGATTAAAAATAGTTCAGACCACACCGACATATGCAAAATTTCGTAGAATTTTTAAACCGTGGCCACAATATGGGTTGTAATGCTAACAAAAAGAATATGGGCTCCAAAAAAACCCGTAAGAATTAGCAAATGGGCTGTAAATTATTTGAAATAATGGCAGATGGGTTGTATGCTGTTTTCCACAGATTTGAGGCTTTCCACGGATGGCTTGTATACTGTTGGATGTCCATCCAACGGCCGTCGTGCTTCTTCAATCTCTGCTCTTCCTGCTCCAGCCGCTCAAACAAGCGCCAGTGGGAGTGCCTGCTCCCTCCTCCCCGCGTCCGGCTGTGCTGCCGCGCAGGCCTCACTGCCCCACCGTACTCCCATCGCTGGCCTAGCCATCCCTCTACTCACCCACAGTCCCACACCTGCTGTTATTCTCCGGTGACGGCAGACGAACCATTAAAACCTCGTACAGTCGTACTCCCCTCCGCGTGGCAAACAACTGCCGAGTCTTCCCCTCTGTGTCGTTCCCTTCCAAGGCCTCGCTGTCGTCCACCGCCCTGGTACTCTCGGCGCGGCCTGGTCAACGTGGTCAACGACCAACATGCATCTGAAGTGGGCTGTACGTGGAGAGGCCGACAGTTGGGTCCATGGCCGCACGCAAGGAAATGCCTCCTTATTACGAGCAAAATAATGATTCCTCCACCCAACATATGGGACCCACTAAAAGGGCCTCTGTAATTCGCGAAAAAACGTTACCGCCGCCGACAGCTCGGACCCACCAGCTATATCTTCGCACGCAAGGAAGTGCCTCCTTATTACGCACAAAAAATGAATACTCCCCTGCTAGCTGAGACACAGTATAGTGGGCCTACTAAGTTGACGGGGATGAAGGGCTTTGTCAACTTAGTTAATATGCACGATTCTATCTCGACTGACTGTACAATGTCCATCCAACGGCCGTAGTGCTTCTTCAACCTATGGTTTTCTTGCTCCAGCCGCCCAAAGCAGTGCTGGTCGTGCCGCCTGCTCCTGCCTTCCGTTGCCGGCTGTGCTGCCGCGGAGGCCTCACCGCCCCCATACTACTCCCACTACTGGCTAGGCCATCCCTCCACTCCACTCACCCACACCCCCTGTTATTCTGCGGCGACGGTAGCGCAGCCGAACCAGTGAACCCACGTACTCCTCTCCGCGTGGGCATCCACAGCCGCGTCTTCCCCGGCTCCGTGTCGTCCCCTTCCTAGGCCTCGCCGTCGTCCACCACCGTGGTGCTCTCGGCGCAGCGTGGTCAATGTGGTCAACGACCGAATTCCATCGGAAGAATACTGTACGTGGAGAGGCTGACAGCTGGGTCCACGGCAGCCGCAAGGAAGCACCTCCTTATTACACGGAAAATAATTATTCCTCCACCTGACAGCAGGGACACACCGGACGGGCCCCCAGTATTTCGTGAAAAAAAAACGTTTGCCCCTAACTGCTAGGACCCACCCGACGGGCCACCGTATTTCGTGAAAAAAAGTTCCCCCTGCTATTAGCTGGGACCCACCAGAAGTGCCTTCTTATTACGCAAAAAAAATGAATACCCCCTGCTAGCTAGGACCCACCTTGGTGGGACGTTGACTTGTGGGCCTACTAAGTTGACGGGGATGGAGTGCTTTGTCAACTTAGTCAATATAAAAGATTCTAGCTCCAGTGACCGTACGATGTACATCCAACGGCCGTAGTGCTTCTTCAACCTCTGGTCTTCTTGCTCCAGCCGCCCAAAGCAGCGCCGGTCGTGCCGCATGCTCCTGCCTCCCGTGGCCGGATGTGCTACCGCGGAGGCCTCACCGCCCCCTACTATTCCCACCGCTGGCCAGGCCCTACTGTTTTGGAAGTCATGTTGCTTGACCATGATGAACCTACGAACTATGAGGAAGCGATGATGAGCCCAGATTCCGCAAAATGGCTAGAGGCCATGAAATCTGAGATGGGATCCATGTATGAGAACAAAGTATGGACTTTGGTTGACTTGCTCGATGATCGGCAAGCCATTGAGAATAAATGGATCTTTAAGAAGAAGACTGACGCTGACGGTAATGTAACTGTCTATAAAGCTCGACTTGTTGCGAAAGGTTTTCGACTAGTTCAAGGGGTTGACTACGATGAGACTTTCTCACCCGTAGCGATGCTTAAGTCTGTCCGAATCATGTTAGCGATTGCCGCATTTTATGATTATGAAATTTGGCAGATGGATGTCAAAACTGCATTCCTGAATGGATTTCTGGAAGAAGAGTTGTATATGATGCAACCAGAAGGTTTTGTCGATCCTAATGGAGCTAACAAAGTGTGCAAGCTCCAGCGATCAATCTATGGTCTGGTGCAAGCCTCTCGGAGTTGTAATAAACGCTTTGATAGTGTGATCAAAGCATATGGTTTTATACAGACTTTTGGAGAAGCCTGTATTTACAAGAAAGTGAGTAGGAGCTCTGTAGCATTTCTAATATTATATGTGGATGACATATTGTTGATTGGAAATGATATAGAATTTCTGGATAGCATAAAAGGATACTTGAATAAAAGTTTTTCTATGAAAGACCTCGGTGAAGCTGCTTACATATTGGGCATTAAGATCTATACAGATAGACCATGACGCTTGATTGGACTTTCACAAAGCACGTACCTTGATAAAGTATTGAAAAGGTTCAATATGGATCAGGCAAAGAAAGGGTTCTTACCTGTATTACAAGGTATAAAGTTGAGTCAGACTCAATGCCCGACCACTTCAGAAGATAGAGAGAAAATGAAAGGAGTTCCCTATGCTTCAGCCATAGGCTCTATCATGTATGCAATGCTGTGTACCAGACCTGATGTGTGCCTTGCTATTAGTTTGGCAGGGAGGTACCAAAGTAATCCAGGAGTGGGTCACTGGACAATGGTCAAGAACATCCCGAATACCTGAAAAGGACTAAGGATATGTTTCTCGTATATGGAGGTGACAAAGAGCTAGTTGTAAATGGTTACGTCGATGCAAGCTTTGACACTGATCCGGACGATTCTAAATCGCAAACCGGATACGTATTTTATTAAACGGTGGAGCTGTAAGTTGGTGCAGTTCTAAACAAAGCGTCATGGCGGGATCTATATGTGAAGAAGAGTACATAGCTGCTTCGGAAGCAGCAAATGAAGGAGTCTGGATGATGGAGTTAATTTCCGATCTAGGTGTTATACCTAGTGCATCGGGACCAATGAAGATCTTCTGTGACAATACTGGTGCAATTGCCTTGGCAAAGGAATCCAGATTTCACAAGAGGACCAAGCACATCAAGAGACGCTTCAATTCCCTTCGGGACCAAGTCCAAGTGGGAGACATAGAGATTTGCAAGATACATACGGATCTGAATGTTGCAGACCCGTTCACTAAGCCTCTCTCACGAGCAAAACATGATCAGCACCAAGACTCCATGGGTGTTAGAATCATTACTATGTAATCTAGATTATTGACTCTAGTGCAAGTGGGAGACTGAAGGAAATATGCCCTAGAGGCAATAATAAAGTTATTATTTATTTCCTCATATCATGATAAATGTTTATTATTCATGCTAGAATTGTATTAACCGGAAACATAATACATGTGTGAATACATAGACAAACATAGTGTCACTAGTATGCCTCTACTTGACTAGCTCATTAATCAAAGATGGTTATGTTTCCTAACCATAGGCATGTGTTGTCATTTGATCAATGGGATCACATCATTAGGAGAATGATGTGATTGAATTGACCCATTCCGTTAGCTTAGCACTTGATCGTTTAGTATGTTGCTATTGCTTTCTTCATGACTTATACAAAGTTCCTGCAACTATGAGATTGTGCAACTCCCGTTTACCGGAGGAACACTTTGTGTGCTACCAAACGTCACAACGTAACTGGGTGATTATAAAGGGGCTCTATATGTGTCTCCAAAGGTACATGTTGAGTTGGCATAATTCGAGATTAGGTTTTGTCACTCCGATTGTCGGAGAGGTATCTCTGGGCCCTCTCGGTAATACTCATCACTAAGCCTTGCAAGCACTTTAACTAATGAGTTAGTTATGAAATGATGTATTACGGAACGAGTAAAGAGACTTGCCGGTAACGAGATTGAACTAGGTATTGGATATCGACGATCGAATCTCGGGCAAGTAACATACCGATGACAAAGGGAACAACGTATGTTGTTATGCGGTTTGACCGATAAAGATCTTCGTAGAATATGTAGGAACCAATATGAACATCCAGGTTCTGCTATTGGTTATTGACCGAGAATAGTTCTAGGTCATGTCTACATAGTTCTCAAACCCGTAGGGTCCGCACGCTTAACGTTATGATGACAGTTTTATTATGAGTTTATAAGTTTTGATCTACTGAAGTTTGTTCAGAGTCCCGGATGTGATCACGGACATGACGAGGAGTCTCAAAATGGTCGAGACATAAAGATCGATATATTGGAAGCCTATATTTGGACATCGGAATCGTTCCGGGTGAAATAGGCATTTTACCGGAGTACCGAGAGGTTACCGGAACCCCCCTGGGGGTTATTGGGCCTACATGGGCCTCGAGGGAGAAGAGGGAAGGAGCCAGGAGGGGGCCGCGCGCCCCTCCCCTTCCTAGTCCGAATAGGACAAGGGAAGGGGGGCGGCGCCCCCCCTTTCCTTCCCCTCTTCCTCCTCTTTCCCCCCTTCTCCTACTCCTACTTGGAAAGAAGGGAGTCCTACTCCCGGTGGGAGTAGGACTCCCCCCTTGGCGCGCCCTCCTTGGCCGGCCGCCTCCTCCCCCCTGGCTCCTTTATATATGGGGGCGGGGGCACCCCATAGACACACAAGTTGATCTACGGATCGTTCCTTAGCCGTGTGCGGTGCCCCCCTCCACCATATTCCACCTCAGTCATATCGTCGCGGAGTTTAGGCTAAGCCCTGCGCCGGTAGAACATCATCATCGTCACCACGCCGTCGTGCTGACGGAACTCATCCCCGACGCTTCGCTGGATTGGAGCACGGGGGACGTCATCGAGCTGGACGTGTGCTGAACACAGAGGTGCCGTACGTTTGGTGCTTGGATCGGTCGATTCGTGAAGACGTACGACTACATCAACCGCGTTGTCATAACGCTTCCGCTTAATGGTCTACGATGGTACGTAGACAGCACTCTCCCCTCTCGTTGCTATGCCATCACCATGATCTTGCGTGTGCGTAGGAATTTTTTTGAAATTACTGCGTTCCCCAACACCATGTGTATATGCAGGATAAAATCCTCGATCCAGACCCCTGGGTCTGTCGTTCTGTCGTATGCCTCTATGTTAACAGGTTTAAAACCATGTGGAAATTCATGGTCCAGTACTTCTTCGGTGAAGCACAGGGAGTGAGCAGCCCCTCTGTATCTGGACGTGCTATGGAGTGCCGTCGGCTGTTGTTGTGTCCGGTGATGATTCCGAACTGGTATCTGATCGGTATGATCGTTTTGGTGACCATAGTCCTGCGCCGGGGTGTGTCCTTTAGATCCATAGATGGACCTAGCTACGCCGCTTTTCTTATCCAGGAGCTCGCGTAAATCGTGTGCGGTGTCGGTAGCTACTCTATTGCGGTTATGAAGTGGTTTGTCCAGCCTCCTGGCCGTGTTGTTCTTTGGTGGAACGGCCTCATTGTCAAATTCTGGTAGCAGCTTGCGTTTTGGATAGCTCTTTGTATGGCGATCGTCGCCGTACTTTTCTTCAGTGTCTAGCACTTTATTCCATCTGCGATTGAGCGTTTCCTGTGCGGCCTTTAGCCGTTGCTTCTGCTTCTTTAGACTTCTCACGGTGGCCATAAGCCTTCTGTCGAGGTTATCTTGTTCCAAGCGTGCTTCCGGGATGATGAATGCATCATCATCCGGACTGTGTTCTTGTCCCGGGGCGGTTTGATGAATTCGTCCCTCGGGATCATTGTGATCGGGCGTCTGCTCTGAGCTGTGTTCGGCGTGAGCTGGCTCATCCTGCTCCATTGCTGGGTCCATATGGTTGTTGTTGACTTCGGAGTTGACTGGGGTGTCGATCTTTCTGACGCTGTTATCGCTATTTTCACTATTACTGGACTTGGAGCGGCGTCTGCGCCGTCATTTTGGCTTTTGCCCGGGGGTTTTATCTTCCCGATTGTCGCCGTCGTCCTCCTTAGGCGTATCCACCATGTATATATCGTATGACGAGGTGGCAGTCCAGCGCCCCGTTGATTCTGAATATTCTCCTGCGCCGACGTCCATACCGTCGGTATCATCAGAGTCGGAGTCACGCATGTCTGATACATCGTCGATAGTGGCTATGAAGTGGGTGGTGGGTGGGCAACAAATTTCTTCGTCGCTTGCTTCCCATTCGAGCCGGACATAGTTCGGCCGAGAGTCTCCTGACAAAGAGAGGGACTTTAAAGAGTTCAGCACGTCGCCAAAGGGCGAGTGCTGGAAGATATCTGCAGCGGTGAACTCCATTATCGGAGCCCAACCAGATTCGGCGGGCTTGGAGGCGCATAGACCGGAACCTACAACCGGATACGAGTCCGGTGGTCTGGTGTCACAGGCTTCCTTGGGGGTGAAGTCTGTGTTCGGCTCTACCACCGATGAGTGTGCGGTCTCTGGGGCGGGGTCCATCCACCCGTCCTCGGACGACGCAATTTGCTCCGAATTTAGGTCCGGGGCTCCTGCAGGGGCGATATCCCAAGCATTGTCCGCTAGCAGGTCTAGGCTGTGCTCGTCGTGACTGTCCGGCGCTCCTGACGCGGGCCCGAACATGTCGAAGATCAAGTCTCCGCGGATATCGGCCGTGTAGTTCAGGTTTCCAAACCTAACCTGGTGGCCAGGGGCGTAGCTGTCAATCTGCTCCAGTTGGCCAGGCGAATTGGCCCGCAGTGCAAAGCCGCCGAACACGAAGATCCGTCCGGGGAGAAAAATCTCACCCTGGACCGTGTTGTTGATGATTGAAGGGGCCATCAAGCCTTGCAGCAACGACATAGAGGAACTCTCAATGAAAGCACCAATGTCGGTGTCAAAACCGGCGGATCTCGGGTAGGGGGTGCCGATCTGTGCGTCTATGGCTGATGGTAATAGGAGGTAAGAGACACAATGTTTACCCAGGTTCGGGCCCTCTTGATGGAGGTAAAACCCTACTTCCTGCTTGATTAATATTGATGATATGAGTAGTACAAGAGTTGATCTACCACGAGATCATAGAGGCTAAACCCTAGAAGCTAGCCTATGATGATTATGATTCTGCCCCTAAGGACTAAAACCCTCCAGTTTATATAGACACCAGAGAGGGCTAGGGTTTACATGGAGTCGGTCACAAGGAAGGAAATATAATATTCGGAACGCCAAGCTTGTCTTCCACGCAAAGGAGAGTCCCATCCGGACACGAGAGGGAGTCTTGAGTCTTGTATCTTCACGCTCCAATAGTCCGGACAAAGTGTATAGTCCGGCTGCCGGATACCCCCTAATCCAGGACTCCCTCAACGGTAGCCCGTGGAGGCTGGAGGAGGTCGACGGTGGAGATGAACAGTATCCCGTGGAGTCCCGTTTTGCGGTACACCACACCCCTCCTGATGAACAGGACCCTCGTTTCGACTGTAGCACTCCAACACAAGTTTGTTTCGTCTGTTTTGCGGTACGCCACACCCCTCCCGATCAACAGGACCCCCGTTTCAACTGTAGGAGGTCCGTTTCCTCCATTTTGCGGTACGCCAGACCCCTCCCGATGAACAGGATCCCGTTTCGAACATGGCCGGTTGAACACAAGGCCGTTTCCTCCGTTTTGTGGTACACCAGGCCTCGTTTCCATCGCCTGTTCCATCCAAGCCCTCCCGATGAACACGATGACGCATTCCGTTCCGACCCAGCCGGTTGGCTCCCCATGAACACGACGACGATGATGTTTCTCCGTTACGACCCAGCCATGTACACGAGCCCTGGCCATACGTATGCGTGAGTACGCGTTCGAGACACCGCCCGTATGTACACATATGTGGCCGTATTTTCTTTCTTATACACTGGCCGCTGTACGTACATGTACATGCTACGTGCGCGCCTCTACTACGACACGTGTGCGCCTCTACATCGACCAGTATATATGTACTTACACGTTCGCGACCAGAATGACAACGCTACGTACGCTTCGACCAGGTGGGTCCCGACTGTCAGGCACTTCCTTGCGTGCAAAGATGTAGATGGTGGGTCCCAGCAGTTAGGGGGGCGAATCGTTTTTTTGCCCGGACGCACTTCCTTGCGTGCGAAGATGTAGCTGGTGGGTCCCAGCAGTCAAGGGGGAAACGTTTTTTCGCAAAATACGGTGGCCCGTCCGGTGGGTCCCTGCTGTCAGGTGGAGGAATCATTATTTTCCGTGTAATAAGGAGGCTCTTCCTTGCTGCGGTCGTGGACCCAACTGTCAGCCTCTCCACGTATAGTCCACGTCCGATGGAAGTCGTTCCTTGACCACGTTGACCACGCCGTGCCGAGAGCACCAGGGCGGTGGACGACGGCGAGGCTAGGAAGGGGACAACGCGGAGCTGGGGAAGACGCAGCAGTGGATGCCCACGCGAAGAGGAGTACGAGGGTTCACTGGTTCGGCTGCGGTGTGAGGCTGCCGTCGCTGAAGAATAACAGGGGGTGTGGGTGTGTAGAGGGATGGCCTAGCCAGCGGTGGGAGTAGTAGGGGGCGGTGAGGCCTCCACGGCATCACAGCCGGCCATGGGAGACAGGAGCATGCGGCATGACCGGCGCTGCTTTGGGCGGCTGGAGCACCAAGACCAGAGGTTGAAGAATCACTACGGCTGTTGGATGGACATCATACGATGACTTGAGCTAGAATCGTTCATATTGACTAAGTTGACAAAGCCCTCTGTCCCCGTCAACTTAGTAGGCCCACAAGTCAGCCACCCACCAAGCTGGGTCCCAGCTAGCCGGGGGAGTATTCATTTTTTTGTGCGTAATAAGGAGGCACTTCCGATGGGTCTGAGCTGATAGCGGGGGCAACATTTTTTTCGTGAAATACGGTGGCCCGTCCGGTGGGTCCCAACAATCAGGGGGAAACATTTTTTTCGCAAAATACTGGTGGCCCGTCCGGTGGGTCCCTTCTATCAGGTGGAGGAATAATTATTTTGCGCGTAATAAGGAGGCACTTCCTTGCCGCTGCCGTGGACCCAGCTGGCAGCCTCTCCATGTATAGTACTCTTCCAATGGAAGTCGTTCCTTGACCATATTGACCATGCTGCGCCGAGAGCACCAGGGCGGTGGACGACGGCGAGGCCTAGGAAGGAAGGGGACGACGCGGAGCCGGGGAAGACGCGACAGTGGATGCCCACGCGTAGAGGAGTAGGAGGGTTCACTGGTTCGGCTACGGTGTGAGGCTGCTGTCGCCGCAGGGCCTGGCTAGCGGTGGGAGTAGTAGGGGGCGATGAGGCCTCAACAGCAGCACAGTCGGCCACTGGAGGAAGGAGCAGGTGATCTCGCCGGCGCTGGTTTGGGTGGCTGGTGCAAGAAGAGCAGCACTTGAAGAAGTAGTAAGACCGTTCGATTCAAATCCAATGGTTACTGCTGCTACAATCGTTTGTTAACTAAGTTGACAAGCCTTGTGTACGCGTCAACTTAGTAGGCCCACAGGTCAGCCTCCCAACCGGTGCGCCCTAGATGTCAGTGGGAGGAATCATTTTTTTTCACGTAATAAGGAGGTAGTTGATTGCGTGCGGCCAGGCCAACAGAGGGAGTAGGGTGGGCCGGGGAAGCCTGCGCGGCATCACAGAGGGCCACAAGAGGAGGGAGCAGGCAGTCCCGCCGGCGCTAGTTTAGGTGGCTGGAGCAGGAAGATCAGAGATTGAAGAAGCACGTCGGCCGTTGGATGGAAATCCAACAGTCATTGCTGCTAGAATCGTGTGTTGACTGACAAAGCCTTGCGTAAACAAGTCAACCTCGAAATCTATGTCGTGTATAGCCCATTTGCTATTATTTTAATAACTTTTACTCATTTTCTAATTCATATGGAAATTATTGCAGCCCGTTTTCCATTTTTAGAATTGCTGCCCATTTTCTGGTCAGTACCAGGGTTAAAAAATGAACTAAATATGTGTGAAATTTTGAAAATTCGCAAATCTTGGCTGGGGAACAAAATATTCTTAATCCAAAAATTAGTAGCCATACTAAAACAAATTTAAAAATAAATTAGTACTATGTCATGTTAAATCCAATGAAATACTATAAAATATCAGTGAAGTACAAAAACAAAAAAAGAAACTAATATCCCATTTGCTATAATTTTTTTGGAACTTTTAACCCCTTTGATATTACTTTTAACAGACACTAACCATACTCTTTGGCTAGGCCGGAATGCATCCCTCCTCGTCTTGAAAGATTTGCAGCCCAGTAAGTCGAAGAAAACAAATAGGCCTAGCTTGGGTATTCTTCAAAAAGAAATACTGGGCTACCTATTTTCCCAAAGAAAAACCTGCTGGGCTGGTCATGTTGTTAGACGGGCCACAGAGACCGCACAACCCAGTTTATAGCCTGCTCCTCCGAATTACAACTAAAAAAAGTTGTGCAATTTTGTCGTTAATTAACTATACTTTAAAAATGATGTGGGTCCCAGATATCAGCAGGGTGGATTAGAGTAAAAAAACGAGGGGTGCATCTGAGTAGTAAAAGAGGTGCTTGCTTGTGTTCGGGAGTGGACCTGGTGGGTCTGTACTGTCATACCCACAACTATAGTTCTCTCCCGATTCACTATGTTGACAGGGACCGTTTCAAAAAAAAAACTATGTTGACAGGGCCGGACGGTGGTGCCGCGGCGAGCGCACCAAGGCGGAGGATAAAGTGTTGTTGCCAATGTACTGGGCTGGGTTGGACATTCTTATTGAAAAATAAAAATGGACCGGAACTATTTACGACATTGACTACGATTTGCATGGGTCCGCTGGTTGCAGGAAGAAAATGCTGGGAGAAAGAAGACTGGTCGCTATCTTTGCCTAAGAATAATATCGACTGAATGTAACGACACTATCGTAGGAAATAATATCCTCCTGTTAAATCATGAATTTAAAGAACTGGTGCATGAGAATTTAGCTTTATTTATTTATTTACTTATTTATGTTTAGGGGACCATGAGCATGTACCTGAGCTGGGTTCATGTGAGAGCCTCCTTTCGATTTAATTATTCGCTCCTCTATTGGGCCTTCATCAGTGGGTTGCATGTTATCAACAAGTGGAAAATGTGTTCCGTACGAAAAATAGTATGCGTTACGTACGGTACGGGGCACTAAGGATCGAACCGTGCAACGACTTCCAAAACATTGTGTTTGTCGTTCTAACAACACATTTATTCAACCAACAGACAAAATATACTACTGATTGTACATTGAAAACAGCAGTAGCAGCAACCAGGGCTGGGGGTGCAACAGAAGCAGTAAGCAGGCCAGAAGAGTGAAGATGCAACTCTCTCTTCCAAACCAAACATCAGCCATTATTACAAAAGGGCTACCAAAAAAAGAACAAGTGTATGCATCAAACTAAATAAAGATCCCCCTACACCAAGTGTACGCATCTAACTAACTAGCTCAGTTAGATGTTACAATTTATTAAGCTGTGGAGATTGGCTGACGGCTTGAACCAGATGGGTGCCTGATGGGGGAAACTCCAGCCAGCAGGTTGAAATCTGATACTTGTGACCCTCTCTCCTACTTTGGGCTGCAGAGCGTGGCGGCACATATCAGGGTATGGTGCATGCAGAGAGGCATGATACGCTGTGTACACACAGTTTTGCCTGATGAACGAAACCGCGTTGCCATCATGATCCTTGCCGTCGGTTATCTCCTGGTTAATTGGATAATTCAGTCCGACAAATAGAGAGCGTGTACCAAGGCTACTTACCAGCCTCTAGTCAAAAATTCCTAAAGGCCCAGAGAAGCTGGAATCCTGCTCAAAGACCTTGCAGTGACTGTGATTGTATTCCGCGAAACAACACGTCTGGTATGTGCAAACGATCATCAATCGTTCGCCGTCGTCTGATCGAGCCAGGAACCACCTGCAACTGCCATGCCGCTTTTCTTTGAAAGGTTCTGGGATTAGGAAGGGTAGGGACACCAGGCGGCCTACAACATCATATCAAGTTGGAGTCAAACAAAAAAGGGCTCTTGATTTAGTCAATCTTAAGAACATCATGTTATGAGCATGAATATGTTTTCAGTAAATGTTGACAGTAATCTAAGCAAGCCATCATGATATCATAGGAAAGTAACATTCTGCTATAACAGGCGATTGTAGCGATGACTGGAGTAGGCTAGCAATACGTCCAGCCATAGAAGGAGTCGACAGCGTAAATGAAGCCCTTGTGTTCAATGGCATCAGAGAACCATGGAGGATGTATGATCCTGCGATGGACCTGCAGATTTATCCACTTACCACAGTGACCTGTCAGATAGGCGAGACCGTGGTTGAAGAACGCAATTAGCCTGAAGTCTTTATAATTCACAGATCTTGTGGGCACTTGGCAGATTGCAACCTTGAGAAAATCAAACTTGGTATCATGTTGGCTACTGTAAGATTCCAAGTATTCTACCGTGGTGCCAAAGCAGTGCAGTGTTAATCGAAGGAAGGGGGATCAATCGTCGGGTGTAGACCTCCATGAGCATCCAGTTACTGCGACCGTCGACGAGCACCATCCAAGACGTGTTCATGCCGACCCAGTACATACCATTAATGTAGTTGAGGATGACGGGGATCGGATCGCAGTCAAGGGGGTTGATGCTCGCCACCCTATGATCGTTATGCTGCGTGACACGCCGTTTCTGAAGATCAAGCGGCATCATCAAGCAAGGAGCTGGCTTAAAAAGCTCCGGCCTGAGGGCTTTGAGTAAACGGTACAGTCCCGATGAGCACGCGGCGAGCGGCATGGTTCTGAGATTGTCCACACGCGAAACAATGAGCTTGATTACCTCTGTGGGGACGAATTCCAGCCACTCTTTCGGCGGACGCTGCTCGGTTCAGCCATTTTTAGTGCTTGGGTTTCGGACGAGGGGGGGTGGAGGCGCCTTAGCAGGGATGGAAGATTGGACGAGATTATGTGCGGACAAAGATGGAGAAGCGAATATGTGCTGCGGGAAGTGGACAGGTGATGATGACTACAGCACACCGCTTGACTTACGAGACATATACCAGCAGCGTAGGGTCATATCCATGCACAGTACTGGTACTCCCTACAGTACCTACTAAAGTACTATGCCCTAACTTGATTGAGTAGAGTAGTAGAGTAGGACTCTGCTCTACTACTAGCACCGGAGGAGTAGTATATTCTAATCTAAAATAGTTACAAACTTCAATGCCCAAGTGTGGAACGACTATGAACCGTGCTCAAAAACCGTGTCTATGTGGTGTTTGGAATTATATGCAAAAAAATAGCAAGATGCCCATGCATTGCACAACACACCATCATCACCAACTCAGTTTTTCTCTACTCCTACTCCTATAAAAGACTTAGTTGGTGATGATGGAGGAGAGGAGGCATCTTCAGCCAGGCGTGCAGCGGACAGCGCAGTACTATTCGATTTGTTATAAAAAAAACAAAGAAGAGTAGTAGAGATAAAGACTTAGGGAGGAGCACGAGGTTGTGGGAGATAAGGATGAACAAGGGAAGGCCTTATCTATAAATGTGGAGAGAGGTGCGGGTATGTTTTGTAAAATTGTCATAGTTGGCTTTCTATCCATCAGATATAGATCGTACGGTCTATATTACAAGATGGCAGGCATACGATCATCACCAACTCGGTTTTCTATAAGAGTAGATATAGATAGATAGAGACTAGGGAGTACTAGTAAGGACACCATCTACCGCTTCATGTGCTACTCCTACGCTCCATTCGGCGTCCGCAACGCCCCTACAACCACTCCCTCCTGCGCTCCATTCGGCGGGAGCTGTTGAAATTTGGGGAGCGCAGTCTCGTGACTGCTGGCAGCCATGACTTCACCGACGCGACTTCTTCCCCGACCTCGGCAACCTCTTCCTCAACGACATGGGCGACAACCTCAACGCCAACGGTGCTGCTCTCGTTGCACCGTATGTGTTTCTGTCCTTCCTGTTCAAAATCCTGGTCGAATTCATGTTTCTACTATGTATCCTACTACTATGCTAGTCCACATGATTAGTTTCATCTCTGTTATAGCCTTCATGATTTATTTTGTGCTTATTCGGATTAAATATCATAGTAACTTGCTCATATATTCAACTGGCGCAATGTCCCCTACAGCCACTCCCATTTCATGGACGGCCTGGTCGATGCCTCCAAGGAGCCCTTCGTCTACTGCTATGAGTGTCTGATGCCGTTTTGGGGCTCGCCGGCGTACATGGTGCATCACCTCATGGATGCGTGCAACGGTCACTACTGGCCCTTGGCGGAGAACATCAAGTACGAGACGTGCTACCCGTTCACCATGCCGGAGTCGCTGGAGGATCACCGCTGCCTACTAGTCTCGGAGGAGGACGGCATCGTCTTCCTCTTGATCGTGGGCACCGGCGAGGCCCGCGTAGGCTGCCACCCCGACTCTGTAGTGTGCGTCAGGGGCGACGCCACTGACGCTGACACTGACACGAGGCCGATGTAGGGTGCGTGGTCAGTGTTACTACCCCTCCGGGTCACGTGGGCGGCACACCGGCCTCATCGAACGGACTTGGACTCTGGGGAGCAGGGACTTTCCCGCTGATGTGGACTTGGAAAACCCATGGCATCCTTTACCCGCCGACGCGATGCACGGGACTCCAAGGAGGTTCACCTGGACATACGCATTATCAAGTTAAATGTTGATCATTAGTCTTCGCTCAATGTAATACGCTGTCTAAGCATGTGGAGACTTCCATGCATGATCTTGCTCTATTGGAGTATCGCTCATGAATAAAAGTGTATCCGTTTATGGTTTAGTCTAGAATCTTCCATGTATGAATTTTTACTACAGTCCTGGTGAAAGACTTACGATGAACCATTTCTTACATCTCCTCTTGTAAGTGCATCTAGTGCCCCTTAGTGATTTTGGTGTATTGAAGACTTATAGGTTAAGTAACTGATGCGTTTGTGAGTGTACACAGGTCTATAAGTCTATGAGGAGTTTGATATTTACAGAGAAAGTCGACCCCTAAAAATGAAGTTCTTCAACTGAAGACTTCGATATTCTGAAGACTTTCTGAAGACTTTGAAAGTGAAGAAATTGGTGTGACCTTGAAGACTTGATATTCATTCGAGGAATATGAAGCGTGAAGACTTTTGTTTTCGTAGTTTCATTTTCTCTTTCTTGAGTCATAGGAAACACCGTACTGTTAAAGGGGGTCGAGGAAATACTAAGGAAAAATTTCCATGTGATGCTCAACTCAAAATCCTACACCTACCAAACCCTTCGAGTGAAGCCATTGGAAATCTCATACAGTTCAGTCAAATTCGTCAGTGACAGAGACGCAGTTCTTCTGTTCACTGAGGACTTTGCTCTGACTGAGGAGTTAGGAATTCACCAGTGCGAATTGCCTACACAGTGAGGAACATGATAGCCCTGAGGAATTTGAGAGTCAAATTTCTGACCGTTGCTGTGCTGCACGCCGGCTGTCCCAAAATATCTTATCCACCTAAAGGTCATATCATTGAAGGGCATTTATGTCTTATCATGTCGGGCTGCTCCTAGGCTATAAATAGCCGCCCCCTACAACCACTAGCTGGTTGGCTGCTCAAAGAGAACTTGACACTTGTCATCTGAGAGCAACCCATCCTCCGAGGACTTTGAGCAAAAATCATCAAGTGAGGAAAATCCCAAAACCAAACCCCCACAAACCCAAAGTGATTGAGCATCACTGAAGAAATTGATCCTGCATGGATCCGACGCTTGTTACCTTTGAAGACTGTGCTTCTTCCAGACGGTTAGGCGTCAAGGTCTAGAGCATCCAAGAGGAATTGTTGATCGCCGAGTGACCAAGTCTGTGAAGGTTTGGAAGCCACCTGAAGACTTACCACTAGTGATTGGACGAGGCCTGCGTGGTCTTAGTTCAAGGAGAATACGGTGAGGACTGGGTGTCCTGAGTTGCGGCTCAGAGACTGGGTGTCCGGGACTGTGTTTCCTCGATCTTAAATACTCAGCCGCTCCAACCAGACGTACAACTGAGACAGCAGTTGGAACTGGTTTACCAAATCATTGTCTTCACCAACTAACTGGTTCTATTTCCTCAACCCTTCCATTTCCTCATTACTGTGTTGAATGTTGTTCATATCTATGCTTGAAGACTTTGACCGAAGACTTTCACAAATTCCTCAGTTCAATTTCTTCAGTTTGTTTGTCTTCATCTTGTTATCATGTGTTTACGCTTTCCGTACTCTGTGTTAGTCTTCATTTCATCATGATGACTATGTTTGTATCCTGTTATGTTTACTTCTAAGTACATATTCCACTGCAAGTAGTTCTTCGCTAAGGAATTTCCTCACCAGCAAATTCCACAGTGAAGAATTCATAAAAATCGCCTATTCACCCCCCCTCTAGTCGATATAATGCACTTTCAATTGGTATCAGAGCAAGGTACTCCCTTGTTCTGTGTGATTTTGGTTTAACCGCCTGGAGTTTTAGTTATGTCGACCGCAGGTATGATCAAGGTCTCGGCTGGGTGTCCTACCTTTGATGGAACGGACTACCCCTACTGGAAGAACAAGATGCGAATGCATCTTGATGCAATTGATAATGATCTCTGGTATGTTGTGGAAAATGGTGTCCCCTCTGTCACTCCCACACTGAACGCTACCGATGTGAAGAGATTCAAACAACTCGACTCTCACAGTATGGAAGAGTGAGTGCTTTGGAAACTGCTAAGCTTATCTGGGATAGGCTGTCCAAAGTAAATGAAGGAGTTTCAACTCAGCGTGACTCTCGAGTCGATGTTCTTCGGAATCTCTTCAACCGCTTCAAAAGACTCGACAATGAGAATGTCCAACAAACCTTTGATCGCCTCACTGACATCTCAAATGAGCTTCAAGCCCTCGGTGCCACTGACATCACTGGCCATGAAGTTGTGAAGAAACTGCTGAGATCGCTTGATTCCTCATTTGACACTCTAGGACTGACTACAAGTCGCTTGATCCTGCTGATATCCTCGAAAGGCTAAACACTCATGAGTTCCAGCTTGCTGAAAAGAGAGATCTATATGGCTCAAACTATGGCAAACCACGTGCCCTGAAGGCTAAGGTTGTGTCTGACTCTGAATGTGAGGATTCTGGTAGTAGCCTTGGTGATCCTGAAGAACTGAGCCAGGATCTAACACTGCTTGCGAAGAAATTCCAGAAATTCACAAGACATGGTCGCTTTGGAAAATCCTCAAGAGGAAATGATTCCTCATCCAGTGACTATAAGAGAAGACTTTGCCACAAATGCAAGAAGCCTGGTCACTATATTCAAGATTGTCCTCAGTGGGAAAAGGAAATGAAGAAGAAAAAAATACAAGGATTACAGTTCTGATGATGCGAAGAAGAAGAAGAAATCGTCAAAATCTTCGTCATCGAAATCCTCGAAGTCCTCATCTCACAAGAAGGGCAGCTCCAAGAAGGCTTGGGCATTCATTGGCAAGGAAATGGACTCTGAAGTTGAATCTGAGGAAAATGATGAAGAGGAGGAGTCTGAAGAATCTGAGTCTGGTGTGGCGAGTCTGGCCGTTGCTACTGCTTTCGTCAGCAAGTCCATCTTCAACACTGAAGAAACTGACTCCACCGACAAGCCTGATGAAGATAATGATGGCTACGCTCCCACCTATTGCTTCATGGCAAAAGGAGCTAAGGTACTCAAATACAACTCCTCTGACTCTAGTGAAAATGAATATGATGAGGATCTCAAGCCCAGCTACTCTAAACTTGCTAAAATTGCTGTGAAACAACAACGGGCTCTTGAAAATGTTCAAAACATGCTAGATAAAAGTGATGATATGTTGGGTGAAGAAATGGATCGCACTAAAGCCTTGACTGAAAATCTTCAGAGACTTCAGTCTAGGTATGATGACCTTCAAGGTCATCATAACTCTCTCTTGTCTGATCATGAGAAACTTTCTTATGAATTTCTTCAAGAAAAGCAAGATCATGAGAAGCTTTCTCTTGAAGCTCTTCAAAGAAAGGAAGATCTTGAAAAGCTAAGAGTGTGTTATGAAGATCTTCAGAAGGAGCGCAATTCATTACTAGCTCAACAAATCAGCGCTTCTCAGGAAGAATTTGTTCCTCCATGCTTAAAGTGCATTAAACGTGAATCTGCTAATTCCTCACCTGAATGTTCAAATGCTTCAAATGTTACAAATTCTTCATCTGCCTTTGCTATCACTAATTCCTCATCTGAGGACATTGCTAGTATCACTAACAATGCAAGGTTGAAGGAATTGTACATGACAGGCATGTACAAAAGCCTCAAAGGGCATCAGACACTTTGTGATGTGCTCAAAAAGCAGATCCTCAACAGAAACCCTAGGAAAGAGGGTATTGCCTTTGAGAGGAAACTCAATGCCGATGGAACATATTGGAAGCCTGAGCAGTACCCCAAAACATCATGGGTTGCTGCAAAGGGACCCCAGTTGATCCATCTAATTTATCTGGCTTTACATGTGAATCTTCCCATTCTTCTGATGAGTCAATTGACTCCAACTATAAACTGTTCAAAAATCAGAATGGTGAAGTGTTTGCTAGATATGTTGGCACTAACTGCAGGAACGGTTCCCCCATGAAGAAAATCTGGGTTCCCAAAAGCTGTGTTAAAAGTCTTCAGGTGAATGTCCTCATGACACCACCTATGAAGAACAGGAACCCCAGATCAAATTCTTCACATGGATCAAATTCCTCAACTGGAACAAAGTCCTCATATGATTATCATCGTGCTAACAACTCTGTCTCGCAGGGTAGAGCTAAGGGCTATGAATATGTGCATTATTCTTCAAACCGTTATGTTCATAACTCCTCGAAGAATTACTCTGCTTATTCATATGCTTACCCTAACCCCTCCTATGCTAAGCAAAATGGTTTGGCATCTTTGCCACCCTTCTCACATGGTGCTCGCAGAATGATGAACTCTTTGCCACCCCTCCAGATGTGGGTGGTGAAGAAAAGGAAGTAATCTCTTCTGCAGGGTCAGGTCTCCAGATGTGCCTTAACGTCTGAAGAATTTGCTGGGGACCTGACAAAAATGCCTGAAAGGACGCAGGCGAATCATGATGAAATGAACTTTCATTTCACACGTCCTCATACTGCTATATCTGCTTACTGCTTGATGAAATTCATCTGATGAACTTGATATCATATTCTTCACTGATGAAGCATATGAGATTGTAAGCTACACTAATTCATCTGCAGGATGATCAACCCAAAACCACTGAATGGGTCCTCGATAGTGGATGTACAAATCACATGACTGGTGACAAGAATCTATTGATGGATGCTCCCTTATCACCATCACCTCTGAAGCATATCATCTTTGCTGACAAAGGCAAAAGTCAGGTATTGGGTCTTGGTAAGGTTGCTATCTCTAAGGATAAGCACATGGACAAAGTCATGCTTGTTGAGTCCTTAGGATACAATCTCATGTCAGTCTCAATGCTTTGTGATCTTGATATGGTTGTTGTCTTCGGCAAATATCGCTGTGTTGTGATTATGGAAGCTGACAATTCCAAAGTCTTCGAAGGCTTTAGGAGAGGAGATCTGTATATTGTTGATTTCTCTACAGGACCACAACCAGTCGTGTGTCTACTTGCAAAAGCTTCAGAAGGCTGGCTATGGCATCGATGACTTGGTCATGCAGGCATGAGGAATTTGAACACGCTTGCAAAGAAGAAGCATGTCATTGGCATTGAGAATGTCAAATTCCTCAAGGATCACTTATGCGGAGCATGTGAAGCTGGAAAAATGACCAAGGCCAAGCATCCAGCGAAGACTATCATGACCACTACCCGTCCATTCGAATTGCTTCACATGGACCTCTTCGGACCTAATCATTATTCAGCAGTCACTAATGATGCATCTTTATATGGTTTTGTCATTGTTGATGATTATTCTCGATATACATGGGTACACATTGTTACTTACAAACATGAAGTGCAGGAAGTCTTCAAACGATTTTCCTCGAGGGATTCAACCAACTTTGGTGTGAAGATCAAGCATATCAGAAGTGACAATGGAACTGAGTTCAAGAATTCTGGTCTTGATGCCTATCTTGATGAACTTGGTATTACTCATGAGTTATCTGCTCCCTATACTCCTCAGCAGAATGGCGTCGTGGAGCGCAAGAACAGAACTCTTGTTGAGATGGCTCGCACTATGCTTGATGAATACAAAACGCCTCAGCGTTTTTGGATTGATGCAATTGATACTGCCTGCCACATCATCAACAGAGTATATCTTCACAAATTCTTCAAGAAGACTGCCTATGAACTCCTCACTGACAAGAAACCCAATGTGAGTTATTTCAAAGTCTTCGGTGCTAAATGTTGGATTAGAGATCCTCACCACAACTCTAAATTTGCACCGAAAGCACATGAAGGTTTTATGCTTGGTTACGGAAAGGACTCGCACACCTACAGAGTCTTCAACATTGTTCTTCACAAGATTGTTGACACTGTAGATGTGCGGTTCGATGAAACTAATGGCTCGCAAAGAGAGCACCTACCTTCTGTGTTAGATGAACCAGCACCTGAGGATGCTATCAAGCTCAAGGCAACTGAGGATGTCATTCCTACTAAAGAATCTGCTGAAGAATTCATTCCTGTTCATGAAGAACGTCGAGCTGATGCACCTGAAGAACATGATGAGGAAAATGGTGCTGAAGAAAATGCTGATCAAAATCCTCAGCGACAACCAACTCATCCACGCGTTGCAAAAGAAGTGCAAGTGGAGAAGATCATCGATGACATTAGCGCACCAGGTCCTCTCACACGCTCAAAAGCCTCACACTTATCTAACTTTTGTGGGCACTATGCTTTTGTCTCTATCTTAGAGCCCACTAAGGTAGATGAAGCATTTCTGGAGCCGGAGTGGATTCAGGCTATGCAAGAAGAATTGCATCAGTTCGAGCTGAACAATGTCTGGGAGTTGGTCAATCGCCCAGATCCTCGCAAGCATAATATCATTGGCACAAAGTGGATCTACCGCAACAAGCAATATGAAAATGGCCCTGTGGTGAGGAATAAGGCACGACTAGTAGCTCAAGGCTACACACAGGTTGAAGGAATTGATTTCGATGAAACTTTTGCACCTGTTGCTAGACTTGAGGCTATTCGCATTTTACTTGCCTATGCTAACCATCATGATATCATCTTATATCAAATGGATGTGAAAAGTGCATTCCTCAATGGTAAGCTTGAGGAAGAAGTATATGTTGCTCAACCCCCAGGTTTTGAAGATCCCAAGAATCCTGACAAAGTCTTCAGACTCAATAAGGCCCTCTATGGCCTCAAGCAAGCCCCTCGGGCGTGGTATGATACATTGAAGGAATTCTTCGTGAAGAATGGCTTCACACCCGGTTCACTCGACCCTACTCTTTTTACTAAATCATATGATGGTGAACTGTTTGTGTGCCAAATATATGTTGATGATATTATCTTTGGCTGTACTAACCAACGATATAGTGATGAATTTGCCTATATGATGAGTGAAGAATATCAAATGTCTATGATGGGAGAGTTGAAATTCTTCTTAGGTCTTCAAATTCGTCAGCAGCGCAATGGCATATTCATATCTCAGGAGAAATACCTCAAAGATGTACTGAGGAAATTCGGCATGCAAGATTGCAAAGGCGTCAAAATTCCTATGCCCACAAATGGCCATCTATGCACTGATGAAAATGGTATTGACTTCGATCACAAGGTATACCGCTCCATGATTGGTTCCTTATTGTACTTATGTGCATCTAGGATTATGGTACCCGATTTCAAGCTTAGTGTTTGCATGTGTGCCCGATTTCAAGCTGCACCGAAGGAATCACACCATAAGGCTGTGAAGCATATTCTTCGATATCTAGCTCACACACCAACACTAGGATTATGGTACCCCAAGGGCTCTGCTTTTGATCTCATTGGATATTCTGACTCTGACTATGCTGGTGATCGTGTGGACCGCAAGTCAACATCTGGCACTTGTCATTTCCTCGGACGATCTTTGGTCTGTTGGTCCTCGAAGAAACAAAACTGCGTATCACTGTCTACTGCTGAAGCTGAATACATTGCTGCTGGCTCATGCTGTGCTCAACTGCTTTGGATGAAGCAAACCCTCAAGGACTATGGCGTTAACGTGAAGAATGTGCCTCTCCTCTACGACAATGAGAGTGCCATCAAGATTGCTCACAACCCGGTTCAGCACTCGAAGACTAAGCACATCCAGATTCGTCATCATTTTCTTCGTGATCATGTGTTGAAGGGCGATATCTCCATCGAGCATGTGAAGACTGAAGAACAGCTAGCTGATATCTTCACTAAGCCCTTGGATGAGAAGAGATTTAGCAAGTTGCGGTGTGAGCTAAATATCTTAGAATCTTCGAATGTTCTTTGAAAAGGACACACATCCTAACCCTTGTGCAGAATTGATGACTTAGATGTGCAACACATGAAGAAACGTTTTTCTTCAATCAATGAAGAATAACACTCTAAGTGTGAAGAAATTAATGAAGAATTTGATTCTCAGAACCCTACGACAATTGTACGCGGTGTCTGAAATCATCATTCTTATACGGTGGGTTACGCCACCACAAAAGTTGAAAATCTTCAAATTTGAGTTTTTCCTTATTTTTGAAATTCTCCAGTTTTACAAATTCTTCAACTTTGCAAAATCTTCACTGTTCCCGTCGTTTTTCTTCATTGGCTATATATATATATATATATATATATATATATATATATATATATATATATATATATATATATATGTGAGTTTATGTCCTCTACAGCATTCACTTAGTTCTATTTCTTCAAGTTGCGATTTCTGCTAAGTGAATGTGATCGGACCCTTCCCCCTCTATGCTATACTCAACCCAATCTATTCACAAATTCTTCATGTGTGTTCTGATTGAAACTCGTTCAAAGTCTTCACTATGTCCTTGTCAGCTGAAGAAATTGCGAACGAAATTTTAAAACAAATCTTATCCAGATTTTTGGTTTTACCACTCAAACCGTTCCGCATCCCACGATACATTAGTTTATTCACCCACGATCTTACACGATCTCATCTGCACAGTACGTGGGTGACACATGTCGCATGAAGAAGAAAGGGAAGGGGCATGTTCGTCCCAAAATCTTCGGGCGAACAGTTTTTACCGTGGCTATAAATACCCCTCTCCCTTCCTTACTTCATTTAGTCCGCTCGGTCGCTGTCTCTCGCTCGAGCTCTCCTCAAACCCTAGCGTCGCCGCTACTCCATCGCCGTCGGTGAGGAAGAGCTTCACTGCCTCGACCTCGTCGCCGTCGTACTCACACCGGCTGCGGAAATCTTCACTCCGCCGCCACCGTAGCTGTCTCCCTCTGCCAAGTTAGGGCGTGGGAGATCTAACGTGACGAACTTCACCATAGTTCATCTCTGTTCGTCGTGTTCTTCAGTTCGGGTAATTAAAAGTCACTTTTATTACTCGCTTTGATTCTCAAATCTTTCTGAAAATCTTCAAAGGTGTTTTATTCTTCAAATCTTCACATATGAACACCTCACACACTATATGCTCTTGATTTATCTCTGTAAGCACTCATTTCTTCAAGATTCCTCAATTGTGCGGATTTTCAATCTGTACAACTCTGGAACCTAAGACAAAACGCTTAGTGAAATTCCTCAAGGCTCAACTGGTCAAATTCCTCAAAACTTGTCTTTTTCGAAAAATCTTCTGAGAACGCATATGACCTCTCCAAATTCCTCGCACCTACACTCTGTTCACAGGTACTCATGTCCGCTGCTGAATCACTAGGTTCTCATCAACTTAACTCATTTGCAGCGTTCCTCGAAGAAAAACTGCATACTTCTTCAGAGTGTTCTATTGTTCAAATTCCTCATCTGAAGAAAATGGCAGAAGGCAAGAGACCGCAGAAGGGAGGAAAGAAACCGGAGGTCATGACTGCCTTTGACATTCCTGAAGAAATATACAAAGATTATTGCACACCTGATGAAGCCAAGTTTGGCAAGGAGAACAAGAATCAGCGCAAAGTGCACATCCAGAGGATAGAATGAAGATGGGAACGAGAATGGAGGGAATATCGCTATGTTACTCCAAAGTACATGAAGAAATTCGCCTTAAACCCTCGATGCCCAAGAGCTCAATTGGCACCTGGCCAAGTCGCTGATCCCACCAGCATCAAGCGTGGTGAAGACTTTCCTGAAGAATGGTCCAGGCGCCAAGCCAAATTGGCAAGACAGGCCAAGGAGGCAGTGAGGAAGTTCAATGAGGATTCTGCTGCTGCTGCTGCCGCTGAGACCTCGGTCAAGCCGAGGAAATCAATGCCGAAGAAGCCTGCTCGCAAGCCAAGTGCTTCACCATCAGCGCCCTCACGGCAAATTCCTCAGACTGCTGCTGCTCCCTCAAAATCCTCAGCAGCTCCCTCCAAGTCCTCAACTCCAGTGCATCTGGCTACCTGTCAAAGGACTCAGGGTTTCTCGATTGCTTCTGGTGTCTCAGCAAGTTCCTCAGCTACACCAATGTCCTCATCAGGCCCCACTCTGCTGAAGACAAAAGCAACAGCTGGACGCGGTCCTCGGCCAAGTCCAAGAAAGAAACAGGTTGCCTTCAACGTGCCCTCTGATGACGAAGCTTCTGATGAAGAACTTGCAGAAATCATCAGAGATAGACTAACAAAGGCCGCTAGAGCCAAAGGAACAACTGTGCCTCTGCTTTTGGATCCGAAGAAGATCCTTGACTTCATCGACTTATGGCATCAGGATCCAAACACTCCCATGCCTGATCTGCCTCTGACTCCTGGTCAAAGTCATATGCTGAACCATTTCATCGCTGAAGAGAAATGGAAATTTGAAAAGGCTCGTGAGATAAAGAGAGCACAAGCCAGAAAGGAGAAGCTTCTGAAGAAGAACATCGTCAACCTGACTCCTGAAGAACTTCTCAAAGCTCAATCTGAAATCCAAGCCCTCAGCAAGGATTTCGATGCTTACAATGCTGATTGGCAAGGAGCCAAGGTGAGATTCGTCAATTTGACGAAGAAAATGACAACTGTTGCAGCCCCATCGCAACAAGAAAATCCTCAGGCTGCAGACTCTGCTCAGCCTGCTGAAGAACATGCCAGCACTGCTGATGACTTTTAGCCTGCTGATGAACATACAAGTTCCAGGACTGATGACTCCATTCCAGCCGCTGAAGAAATCCCCAGGGCATCCACTAGTGGTGCGCCTGAAGAAACTGAAGAGATCAGGGCAACTACACCAATTGCGCCTGAAGAAACTGAACCACAGTCCTCAGCTCCTCCTGCGCCAACACCAACTCCAATTCTTCCTTCTGCTTATGAAGTGAAGAAGACAAAGGCTGCAGAGCGAGCTGCAGTGAAGAAGAGGAAGGCATCAGCTGCATCAAATTCTTCGGCTGTGAAGAAAATGAAGCCGATGACCAGCTCGCTTGAAAATCCTATTGATGCCGTTCCCATTTCCTCCATGTCGTCTAAGGAAATTGTTCCTTATGGAGAAGACTACAAGATCCCAAGCGGATCTGATGAAGAAAATCACTCTGTTGCTACCTCAGAACAGTTTGATGAAGAAATTGAAGTGGAAGCATTCCCTTCACCGCCAGTCGTTTCCTCACCCATGCCTCAGTTCACAGCTGAAGAGGCTGGTGTTGAGGAAATTGAGAAAGAAGATGAAGACGTGGATATTGGATGCACTACACCAGTGATGAACGATGACTTTTGGGAAAGTCAGCATCCCAATACTCCTCTCTTCAATCCGATTCAATAAATTCCTCAGTCCCCGGCTACAACTGTTCAAATGGGCTCTGAAGAAACTCATCCCACATCGTCTGTTCATGAAGAAATTCCAGCCGCTAGTGCTGAAGAACCTGCTGCTGATCCCCAAACTGCACAAGAAGAGGAACCAGAAATTCCTCAGCTTGAAGCACCTGAGATCGCGATTCCTGAGGTTGTGCTCCAAATCACTGACATTCCTCTGCCCAAACCGAAGAATCCGTTCTCGAGCAAGCAAAAATTCAAGGCTGAAGACTTCTTTTCTGAGCATGTGTTCTTCACTAATTACAATCCATATGACTCTGCTCGCATAAGGAAAAGACGCTTCTAGACTGCTACTCAAGCCAACTACTATTCCTTAGTGCTCTTTGACAAGGACAAGATCTTCGATCATGAGCATATTCCTCATGTGGATATGGAATCTCTGCCGTGCTTCGAACCAGTACTCCGAGTTATTCATGATGCAGGACTCCTGAATTTCTGCACTGATATCTGTGATTGGAATGAAGAACTCATTCTTCAGTTCTACGCCACTTTGCATATCACCGGAGATGCTGAAGATGTCAATTCATGGGTGCAGGATTGGATGACAGAAAACACTCACTACAAGGCACCAGCAACTGAATTGCTTAGTGTCCTTCCTCTTGATCCTCCCCATGAAAGCACACGTTGCATCTACAATGACCGCGAACTGACTGATCATTATATGCAAGTGCTCATGAAGCCTTTGAAGCCAGGGCAGGCCCCTCGAACCAAATTCCTTGTCAAGGAACTGCTGTATGTGCCTCGGACTGTCTATCGAATCCTGACGAAGACAATGAGTCCCATAAAAGGCCACGACTCAAATGAAGAAGATGTCGTTGGCATCATGAAGAACATGCTTTTCAACATCATTCATGGCGTTCCCGTCAACTTCCATGATTTCTTTATGAGGACTCTGGCTAATGTTGCAATGTCACCTTTTGAGCTGATGCCCTATGCGCCTTGGATTATGAGATTCATAAGGGCAAGATCTTCACTGAATTACAAGGCTGACACTCTGAACCATGGTAGCTACTTGCCGCCCATTGAAGTCCTCAAGCGACCAGTTTCATCATCTGATGATAAGGGCAAGGCAGCTGCTGTGATTGATGAAGGCACTCGTCCATTGGATGGTCAATTCCGTCTAGCTACTTCTTACTCCACCAATGACGATTCTGCAACACATGACACTGCCGCAAATACCTCAGCAAAGCAAAAGCCTCAAGCAACTGCACCCAGGGTGATGACTGACCGTGAGTTACTCCTCAGTCTTCATCAGAAGGTTGAACGCAATCAGAAATGGGTGAAGCATCAGTTTGCTGCAATTCTTCACAACATGACCTCAACACATAATGCAGTGAAGAAAAATCAGTATTACCTTCATGAAACCCTCAACTGCACCTGGGCTGTTCTCACGCATGTATATTCCGCGGAAGAATTGAAGACTATGAATCTCCAGGAAGCATTTGACTGGTCTGCACCACCTCCGAAGAAATCCAAGAGAGTCAAAGTTCCTGATCTGGTGGCCAGTTCTTATTCTTCATCGCGTGAAACTGATGAACATGAAGATTTGGACAACACTACGGCAGGCCCTACTTCAACAACCAACCCCGACAACGCTGGCGCTCCTCCATCGACTTGAAAATCTTCAGGGGCGTTAGTCCTCAGTTTCGATCCTTTTGGTCATTTGATGACAAAGGGGGAGAAATCTGAGTTAGTCTTCAAGCGGGTTTATATTATGGGCGTTTTATTAAGTTACAACTCTCGTTCTTCCGAAACTTTTATTGGATCGAGTTGTAATCTTAAATCCGATGGTGCCTTGATACTTTTGGTCGTGCTCTGATGCTTTTGATGCACTGAGCTCTGAAACTTTTGATGTGATATTCGGCATGCTTATTCCTCGTTAATATTATTGCACGCATGCTGAATCTCATCAGGCACCATATTTCATCATGCATTTCAAATTCTTCATATTATATATCAAATGCGCGTATGAATTACAAGATATAGGGGGGGATCTCCATGATTCGATTCTTCAAATGTGCATTGCCTCAAAAGCAAATTCCTCACTATGTACATATTCAGGGGGAGTTCTTCTATATCTTGCAATCAAATTCCTCAATATCAGTATTTACACTTCATATGTTTATCCCCGTTGAAAACTTAACCTATGTTGTCATCAATCACCAAAAAGGGGGAGATTGTAAGTGCATTTAGTGCCCCTTAGTGATTTTGGTGTATTGAAGACTTATAGGTTAAGTAACTGATGCGTTTGTGAGTGTACACAGGTCTATAAGTCTACGAGGAGTTTGATATTTACAGAGAAAGTCAACCCCTAAAAATGAAGTTCTTCAACTGAAGACTTCGATATTCTGAAGACTTTCTGAAGACTTTGAAAGTGAAGAAATTGGTGTGACCTTGAAGACTTGATATTCATTCGAGGAATATGAAGCGTGAAGACTTTTGTTTTCGTAGTTTCATTTTCTCTTTCTTGAGTCATATGAAACACCGTACTGTAAAAGTGGGTCGAGGAAATACTAAGGAAAAATTTCCATGTGATGCTTAACTCAAAATCCTACACCTACCAAACCCTTCGAGTGAAGCCATTGGAAATCTCATACAGTTCAGTCAAATTCGTCAGTGACAGAGACGCAGTTCTTCTGTTCACTGAGGACTTTGCTCTGACTGAGGATTTAGGAATTCGCCAGTGCGAATTGCCTACACAGTGAGGAACATGATAGCCCTGAGGAATTTGAGAGTCAAATTTCCGACCGTTGCTGTGCTGCGCGCCGGCTGTCCCAAAATATCTTATCCACCTAACGGTCATATCATTTAAGGGCATTTATGTCTTATCATGTTGGGCTGCTCCTAGGCTATAAATAGCCGCCCGCTACAACCACTAGCTGGTTGGCTGCTCCGAGAGAACTTGACACTTGTCATCTAAGAGCAACCCATCCTCCGAGGACTTTGAGCGAAAATCATCAAGTGAGGAAAATCCCAAAACCAAACCCCCACAAACCCAAAGTGATTGAGAATCACTGAAGAAATTGATCCTGCGTGGATCCGATGCTTGTTACCTTTGAAGACTGTGCTTCTTCCAGACGGTTAGGCGTCAAGGTCTAGAGCATCCAAGTGGAATTGTGGATCGCCGAGTGACCAAGTCTGTGAAGGTTTGGAAGTCACCTGAAGACTTACCATGAGTGATTGGACGAGGCCTGCGTGGTCTTAGTTCAAGGAGAATACGGTGAGGACTGGGTGTCCTGAGTTGCGGCTCAGAGACTGGGTGTCCGGGACTGTGTGTCCTCGAGTTTAAATACTCAGCCGCTCCAACCAGACGTACAACTGAGACAGCAGTTGGAACTGGTTTACCAAATCATTGTCTTCACCAACTAACTGGTTCTATTTCCTCAACCCTTCCATTTCCTCATTAATGCGTTGAATGTTGTTCATATCTGTGCTTGAAGACTTTGACTGAAGACTTTCACAAATTCCTCAGTTCAATTTCTTCAGTCTGTTTGTCTTCATCTTGTTATCCTGTGTTTACGCTTTCCGTACTCTGTGTTAGTCTTCATTTCATCATGATGACTATGTTTGTATCCTGTTATGTTTACTTCTGAGTACATATTCCGCTGCAAGTAGTTCTTCGCTAAGGAATTTCCTCACCAGCAAATTCCTCAGTGAAGAATTCATAAAAATCGCCTATTCACCCCCCCCTCTAGTCGATATAACGCACTTTCACCTCTGCCCCCTTGCAAGTCATCCTTATTTAATCCCTCCATCTAGGTGTATAAGGGCATGGTTAATATTACTTAATAGTATAGCCAACTGTTGACTATAAGAAAGTGCCATGTCATCTGTAGCCAACATGTATAACAATCGATACTCAAAAACTAATTCTTAAAGATCATTTCTTGCAAAGCACAATAAGTGTTATTTCTTCACAAGTTTTGGATGCAGGTTGAACAATTGAACGCTTTTGTTTGCAAAAGATACCTTTTTATCTATTTCACCCAGATGTTTGTGAGCTCTAGAGATGAAATAATATCTGAAGAAACCTATCGATACCCGTTACACATGAGATGACCCCCACATCCTTTGTCAAAATAAACAACTCCCCGATCAATGCATTTCACTCTTCGGTGCAACGCACGGGCACCTTACTACTATAGATTAGTACGACCAAAAATTGAACTAACATTATATATAGTACGATAAATGCTGATGCATGTCACCTAAAATTATATCATTCAAAACTATGTTCAAATATGAATCCAACGATATAGTTTTTGTTGACATGCACTAACATTTTGTCAGTTAAATCTTCAGTCAAATTCAATGGGGAACTAATAAACCACAACCGATGTAGTACAAGTGTAGAGGGCGGCGCTGCACGGGAGTTTCACCCCGCTTGTGGCGCGGCAGTAAAGCCGTCATATCACAAAACCCAACCACTGCCAGTAGTAAGTGGCCTGGTAAAATAAACGGACAAGCAACCATCACATCCCTCCGTCTTTTTTGCATTTCATCTCTCTGCATTTACTTTCTCCGGTTCATCTCGCACACTCGATCCCTGGCTACTACTCCTAGTATCCCTAGCTACTACTCCTAGGGCCAGTTCTTTTTGCGGCTTAAAAAATAAGCCGTCTCTTCCCTAGCTTTTCCCATAATACTAGTCACAGTGGAGAGTAACATTAAGGCGCCTCATTCATTTATTTGGGCTTCTAAACTACTAGTACTACTAGTACTCCCTTCATTTTTATATACAAGGTCACAAACTCAAATTACAGGTACCAAGATAAAAATCAATGTGTGCTTTACAAGTCAATTTATTTTCTCGTTTACCGTGTTAATTAATAGGGTGCATGCACATTAGAAGAAATTGAGTGGCCGTGAGAGAGGAAGTACTAGATGAGTTTGTCATTATCATCCACTACATGCATGCTAGTAATTAAGCCATGGGTTACTAGTACGAGGAAACATCATTAATATTTGTCTCGATTACTGTTGGTTGCCTTGTATAGATGCAAAATGTATTTTTTATAGTGGCCTTGTATACAAAAATGGAGGGAGTACCTCCGTCCTGGTTTATTCGTCACCATTGTAATTTGTGGTAAATTTTGATCGAAGATTTAACTGATGAAATGTTAGTGCATGTGACATCACAAAATTTCATTAGTTAAATTTATGATCAAAATTTGACACAGATTACAATGGGGACCAATAAACCAGGACGGAGCTAGTAGTAAAGGGATTACACTACTAATCTAGAAGCCTAAACGAACTGGTCCCTGGCACTCCTACAAGTAGTACTAGTACTCAAGTTAGAATTCCAATTGCACGACACAACTTGTTAGGCAAAAAATTTGATACAGGGTGTAGGAAGCGGTTTGGGAATTTACATGCCTTTCCGACCAGTGAGATACTCCGTACAAAGTACGACAGAGAAATAACCACAGAGAAGGAAGCTAAAAGTAAACAATCAAACGAGCATTTTCCCATTTGTTTTGCATTGAATCGTTTGACAAGCTTGACTAGTGCTGTTTTTCTACTTCTACAAAAACCACATCATAATGTTAAAACGTGCATTTGCCCGTACATAAGTAATAGTAGTACTCCCTCCGTCTAGGTGTATAAAGTCTTCCCTCCTACTTGGTCACAGTGCACAACCAAAGATGACTTATTCACCTGGACGGAGGGAGTAGCACAGTTTGCAAGCATATATAGAGAGAGACATGTAGTACTAAAGTTTGTGCTGTATGCACCTACTTACAAAATGCGTACGGATACACAAGGTTTCCAAACTTTCCCTCTTACATACTTAATTAAGGATGCTAATAATTCCCGAATGTTCGGGATTTATCATTTGCGTCCCAAAACTAATGAGATCACCTTACGAAACTAAATTATACTCCCTAATAAAAGCCACGACGCTCGCAGGAGCGCTTGCGGCGCGCCACAAGTGCCTTGGTGCGTGGCCGTTTCCTAGTGCGCCGACACAACGCCTCTTCCTCAGCCTCGCAGCTTGCAAGGTGTTGATTGGCGGCTTGCCGACGGGCGAGCGCGATCTCACCGGTGTGGTGATCCGGCGCCTGCAGGTACTCCTCTTTGCTGGAAGCGTGCACCCGGTCCACGTATCGCAAAGCGTAGATGAGGCGCTTGGGCCCGACTACACTCACGGCTTTGGCATGGGCATCCTCCGCCACCTTCACGGCCCTTGCATGAGCCTTCTGCCAAAGAGCCAATTGCCTGACTCTCTTGGAGGCGACATAGAGCTGCCAGACAACTCGTCCTGCGGCGCGCTTCTCTTCCTTAGCCTTCTTCTCCGCCTCTATTTTGGTGTGCTCTGCAGGCGGCAAAGCCTCCCACATGGCGACATCCATTTCTTTCCAAAGCTCCTCAAGGCTGGGGGGCTCGGCGGGCAGCGCGGCGTTCTCCTCGTAGCGGGGAGCCGACGTGCGTTCTGGCGAGATTGGGAACGCCGACGCGTCCACCTCGACGCGTCGTGGCGAGGAGTGGAACGCCGACGCGTCCTCCTCGACTAGTGGCGGCAAGGAACGAAACAGCGACGTGTGACCGTCCGGGCGGTGCAGCGAGGAGCGCTTAGGGCTTGGGAGGGGCGATGCCATGGTGGTCGATGTGTGAGGGAGGGAGGAGATAGCGATGAACGTGAGCGTTCTTTCGAATGTCGTGGGAGGCGCAGCATTTATAGCGAGCAATGGCACACCTACGCAAGATATGGACTGAGCTGCACTGACTTAACTGCAGGTCCAGTTGCGTCACTGACATGTGGGCTTGTTGGGCCCATATGTCAGTGACTCAATGCACCTGCAGTTATGTAACTGAAGCAGCATCCTGGAAGATATGTTGCGTGATTAACGTAACAGCTACGTGGGCATATTTGTTGGAGTAAATTACGGGGAGGGAAGGGGTGGAAATATTGCTGGTCACAACGGATTGGACGAGCGTGGGGTGAGGAGAGTCATGCATGCAGATTTTTTTCACACGGGGTGGAGTGGTGGGACCGCCGAAGGGAGAAGGAGAGTTTGGTAGGCATATTGTTTCCACACATGGAGAGGAAAAGATTTGGAGGCGAACGGGCTTCCTGCAGGTATGGGGAATGATTCATAATAGGGACATTTACATCTATGCCCCTAATTTGCGCCCACTCTCAGATTTACCCCTAATTTCAAAGCCTGCTCAAATTTGCCCCTCCGCCGTTAGGTGCACTTACAGAAATGCCCTTCTGTGCCGTTACCGTCTGGTCAAAGCTGGTCAAAGGGCATTGACCGTCCTGAAAAAAATAGCAAAACAGTTCTAAAAAATCTGAAAATTTGTGAGATCAAAGATACTCAGGTTCGCAAGGTGCGTGCAAATTTTCGTGCTGTTTGGGCATTCCAGGAGCTCGTGTCAAAGGAAAAACAATAAATATGTAAGGTTGTGAACAGTAAATTCAACAAAAATAGCAAGAAAATTCAGAAAAATATGATTTTTTTTGGCATCAAAGAGGCTATAGTCTACAAGCTGCGTGCAAATTTTTGTTGTGTTTGGACATTGGAGGGGCTTGTGGAGAAAAAAACAAAATTTGGCTCGAGAAAAAACTTGGGAAAAAATGACTATTTTGTTTTTTCTTGCTAGAGCTCCTCGCATGTCATTTGATCAGAAAAACTTGCAAGCACCTTGTGCACCCAAGCCTCTTTGATGCCAAATTTTTTCATATTTTTTTGAATTTTCTTGCTATTTTATTTCAAATTTACTGTTCACAAGTGTGCATATTAAATGTTTTTCCTCGCCACAAGCTCCTGGAATGTCCAAATAGCACGAAAATTTGCACGCACCTTGCGCACATGAGTATCTTCAAACTCACAAAATTTTAGATTTTTTAAATTTTTTTTTGCTATTTTTTTCAGGACGGTCAAAGTTGTTTGACCGGACGGTAACGGCGCAGAAGGGCATTTCTGTAAGGGAACCTAACGGCGGAGGGGCAAATTTGAGCAGGCTTTCGAATTAGGGGTATATCTGATTAGGTGGTTCGAGTTAGGGACAGAAATGCAAATGGCCCTTCATAATAAGTCATCTTGCATGCCGGGCTAGGTATAGTCTCAAGTCATTAAAAACATAGACACCCCACACATGTTCATATTTCAAGGTGCACTAAATTATTACATGCGATGATTAAGGATGGCCATAATGGTGGTATCTTAGCTGGTATCATCCACACGGGAATAGCAAACATGCTAATGTGGCAAAGAATTAAAGAAGAGGGGAGGGGGGGTTAGAGTAACTAGTGTTCATGCATGCATTGGTAAACACATTTTTTTGTGAAGAATGACAGCATTAGTTGAGTACTTTTGCAGACTTCAAAAACTATTCCACCGCCTCTACTATCTTGCTAATAGTAGGTGAAATTTTTGAATCGAGCTCTTTAAACTAGAAGGGAGGTAGTAGTACTCTAATAGCTAACCTTGTTGTGATGACAAGATAGGACATGGCACGCACCTGGACGGAGGAACTAGTCTGCATTGTGCATTGAAGTTTTGTTTGAAGTCAATGTACCTCTACTTTCACCAGACTTATAGAAAAATGTATCAACATTGACAATGTCAAATCAATATTTTTACACTCATTATAAAACGTAGTTCTTATACTCATTATAATCAGTATTGTAGATATTGATATTTGTAGTATAAATTTGGTCAAACACTTTGCAAATGGTTGACGGGAGTAAAAAGGACCAGAGGTAGAATCATGCATGCGGAGTAGGCAAAAAAATTGCTCATTTATAGCCGGTCGAAGTCTCAAAGGGCGTGACTGCGCGAGGGAGGCGAAGGTCGTGGGAGGCGCGATGGTTTACGGAATTAAGTGAAGTTACACCCACGCGCTGGCATGCGAACAGGCAGAAGCTATACCGTCAGGCCTACGATATGGGTCTAGTAGACATGACATCTAGTGGGTCCCGCATAGTTCTTGAGAACTCTTTGGGGGCTTGCAACCATTTATCCATCGGGCAAGCCAGCAACCCCACACCGTTCGCATGCCCTACTCATCCCCGTCTTCTACCTTACAACAGTTCGCTCCCAGTCGTCCCATCCTTTCACATTAGTTCGCTCCTAGTTTTTTTTGCAGGGTACAACAGTTCAACTTCTCCTAACCCTCCTCCAAAATCCATGGCCTCCCAAACCTCCATGGTCGCCGCTGAGTACCAGGTTAGAGCCATCACCGGCGATGAGTTCATCGTCATCTACACATGTGGATCCGCGACGGTGAAAGCATGGCTTGCTCACTTCCTACGCATGTTCAACAGTTCAACGGATGAGCGGGTCGCTGGGCTAGATGTTGAGTACACCATAGTCCTGGGATGAGAGAAGGATCTAAAGGACGAAGAGAGGAAGAAGCCCGCCGTGATCCAGGTTTGCATACATAACGTTTGCTTGGTCTACCACATATGCCATGCCGACGGTGAGTGCCAGGATTTTAAGAACTTCCTCAAGGACAAAAGAGTGAAATTAATTACTGTAGACTTTAAGAATGACAGGGATGTCCTGCGTCGGATAAGTTTCATTGTAGGCCAGCCCTTCGATCTCCAGAAGGCAAGCCTGGTGTGCTCCTCTCAACCTTCAATGCTGACCCTGGCAGCAGCCATGATTGATCCTTCGTACGCTAAACTGAAGAAACCTCATCACGAGTTTCATCATGCATGTGAGTCGATGACATTAGATGAAGATCACATCCTGTATGAAGCAATGGATGCCTACCCTTGTTTAAATATCTACAAGGGTTGGATGAAGAAGCAGAGCCCAGTGTCCGGTTCATGCAAAGAAGCGTCGGCGAAGAGGAAGAGGAAGAGGGATGAGGACGAAGTCGAGGACGTGGACTCGGACTCCGAGTAGGTGGCAGTGCTGTCGCTCATGCTGGTACTACTGCAGTATCAAGTGGACTAGTTGCTTAGTTTATTTTCAAGGGTGTGTTGTGCTGAGGCCCCATCAGAACTATGTTTATGTTCTTTCTCGTTATTTGAACTCTTTAGTACGTACAGTAGTACTAGTACTATGTCTTACTACTGTTCTTCTTGCAGTTGGTACTACTACTCGTATCTTCGTGTTCCTACTGTACTTAATACGTTCGTACTAGTAGTATAATTTGGGTCAGTCGATTTGTGAAAGAACTTCGACGGAGCGAAGGTAGAAGATGTCAGAAGAGGTGGAAGAAGCCCTTCTAGACATCCATGTTGCATCAAACGACTCACAAGAGTCGACTGACCCAAATTGCTCCTTCAGATTGCAGGATCCACATGGCATTCAAGGTTTGAAAGGTAGATTTCACATCCGCACCAGGTTTGCGGGCTCGACGCATGCGCAACCGGCTTCCGCCGCGACAGCCACCACGCACGCCTCCTCCGCGTGGGCGGAGACGACAATGACACGCTAGTTCCTCCTCGCCGGCATGCTGGAGCATGCGCTCGTCCTCCTCTATGTACGTTGCGTGCATAGACGTGGCTCCACCAGCTGCTCGCGTGCTTGGCAGCGCGGCGGCATCCCGAGGATGGACTGCAAATGATGTGAGCGGGCGAGCCTTCGACTTCATGGCACAGGGATGGCGGTGATACGGCGGTGATGGGCAAGAAATTGTTGGCCGGAGCAGGCGGGCGCCGGCATGCGCAATGGCGGCGACGGCATATTGATGAGTGCGCGTGTGGGAGATTACTTTAGTTTTATATAAGGTTGGTTAAACTTAAAAGAAAACCGTACTAGTACACGTAAACATTAGACTTAGGCAGCGCTTTTATTAATTAGTACGACAGTCATGATACGGAATCCTGTGCAAGCGCGTGACCCGTGGCCGCGCGGTCGATCGAACGGTGCGTCACCGTGTCGTGCTCGAAGGACATCCACCGAACCTTTGTGTGTATGTGAAAACAATCCCTGAATATCACTCAACTTTTTTTCCTGGAAAAGTTCTTGACGCTGCAATATTTCCATATATTTGAATTTAGCTCCAGTTCATGTTTATTTGGATTTGGATGTTTTAGGTGCGCCCTAGTTTTTTTTAATACTGATTTTGTGTGTGTGACTGAGAGAGAACGTGTGTATGTGTCCATATGTGTGTTGTGGCGGAAGGGCAATGTGGAGACGGTGTGCGTGTGATACAGACATAGAGAGGTGTGAATGTGCAAATGATCATGCATGAGTGAGACATAGACAGATGTCGATACGTTGTGTATACATGAGAGAACGGTCTTCTAGTTTACTTGTGTGTGTGTGTGTGAGAGAGAGAGAGAGAGAGAGGAGCATTCGTAACACAACAACCATCTCTCTCGATTCGTCTGTCCCTCGCACGATTGCATGCAACACATGCATCAACACGCACATTTTGACACCCTCACCCGGCCCCTGCCCACCTCAAGGCCCGCACAATCTCTTCGCGAATACCCATTTCTCTCCTTAGGTTTGTTTTCTCTCAATGTCTGACGCACACACACACTCAGACACACAGAGACACACACAGCACAACACACACACACCCTCCCCCGAGCACACAATTCATCCCCATCCAAGGTTATACGGCGACCACTCTTGCTTGTGCTTCTTTGCACCCCAACATGCACAACACCTCAATCTTCAAAGAGGGCATCGAGCAGATTGAAGACGGCGACCACACCGCGCTAGAGAATGCGGGGCCATTTGGAAGAAGGGTGATGTGACGACGGCTGAGTGACACCTCCCCCCACCCTCTCTCTCTCTCGCACAAAATTACCAATCGCTCTCTCTCCCGCACAAAATTATCAATCCCTTAACCCACGAGATCCTTCCCCTCTCATCCATGTTTTTCCAGCTCTCTCATCAAACATGTTGTCTCTTCTCGTTCCACGTATACAGAATTCGGATGCACATGCATCTCACGTATATTACATGTCTCCATCTTTCTCACAGACCTAACTTCTTCCTCTCTCTTTCTCTCTCTCTCTCTCTCTCTCTCTCGTTAGGTTTGTCTCCTACTCTCTTGTCCACATACATACAATCTTTCCCGCCCTATCTGCTCCATCTTCAAAAGCTCTCTCTGCACGTTTCATTCACACATTGGGATATGTCAAAATGTTGCTTCTATAATGGCTGATGTAGAGTTATGGTTGGTTTTGTTGCATCATACAAAGTAATAACTATGAAATGCATTTAGATTCTCATTTGACTGGGATTATGTGAGTTTGAGGATGTTGTGAAGTACTATAGACCTTGTATACATCTTGGGATTCGACAATGATTGTAACTATTGAATTGTATAGTGAAAGTGCAACTATCCCAAGGTGGTTTTGGTAATTCCTAACAACATATAACTCATTGAGCTAATGCTATTTCAAGATGAATATTTCAGGAAAAGCTCAATGATTGGCATGGCATGGATGAGAAAAGTGGACCCCTCAAAATGCTAAGGACAAAAGGATTGGCTCAAGCTCAAAGCTCAAGACTCTACATTTTATATTTTAGTGATCCAAGATCACATTGAGTCTATAGGAAAAGCCAATACTATCAAGGAGGGATGAGGTGTTGCTTAATGGCTTACTTGCTCAAAATGCTTAGTGATATGCTCCAAAACCGACTACTTTCTCACATCCACATATGACCTAGAAAAATTCAAACTCGGCCCCACCGATTCTTTCTATCCGGCGCCACCAAGTTCAGATGCCATAGCCACTGCCACAAACCCTAGGCAAATCGGTCTGACCGATAGGTCTCGGTCTCACCGAGATGGGATTGTAATCTCTCTGCTTCCCTTCGTAACGTTTCGGTACCACTGAGATGAGCGATCGGTCCCACCGAGATTGCAATGAAAACTCTCTGTTTCCTTTTTGTAACATTACGGTCTCACCGAAATGAGCGAATCGGTCTCACCGAGTTTGCCTGACCAACTCTCTGGTTAGCTTATTACCAAAATTGGTCCTACCGAGTTTGCGTAATCGGTCTCACCAAGATTACGTTATGCCCTAACCCTAACCATATCGGTCCTGCCGAGTTGCATGTCAGTCCCATCGAAAATCCTAACGGTCACTAGATTTGCTGAATCGGCCCGACCAAGTTTCTCAATTCGGTCCCAACGAGTTTGGAAAGTTGTGTGTAACGGTTAGATTTTGTGTGGAGTCTATATATACCCCTCCACCTCCTCTTAATTCGTGGAGAGAGTCATCAGAACAAACCTACACTTCCAACTTGCATTTTCTGAGAGAGAACCACGTACACTTGTGTTGAGGCCAAGATATTCCATTCCTACCATATGAATCTTGATCTCTAGCATTCCCCAAGTTGCTTTCCACTCAAATATTCTTTCCACCAAATCCAAATCCTGTGAGAGAGAGTTGAGTGTTGGGGATACTATCATTTTAAGCACAAGAGAAAGGAGTTCATCATCAACACACCATTTGTTACTTCTTGGAGAGTGGTGTCTCCTAGATTGGCTAAGTGTCACTTGGGAGCCTCCGACAAGATTGTGGAGTTGAACCAAGGAGTTTGTAAGGGCAAGGAGTTCGCCTACTTCGTGAAGATCTACCGCTAGTGAGGCAAGTCCTTCGTGGGCGACGGCCATGGTGGGATAGACAAGGTTGCTTCTTCGTGGACCCTTCGTGGGTGGAGCCCTCCATGGACTCGCGCAACCGTTACCCTTCATGGGTTGAAGTATCCACCAACGTGGATGTACAATAGCACCACCTATCGGAACCACGACAAAAACATCCGTGTCTCCAATTGCGTTTGAATTCTCCAAACCCTTCCCTTTACATTCTTGCAAGTTGCATGCTTTACTTTCCGTTGCTCATATACTCTTTGCATTCTTGCTTGAATTGTGTTAAGATTGCTTGACTTGTGCTAAGATAGCTAAAATCTACCAAAGACTAAAATTGGGAAAAGGATAAGTTTTTATTTGGTCAAGTAGTCTAATCACCCCCTCTAGACATACTTTCGATCCTACAAGTGGTATCAGAGCTTTGGTCTCCATTTGCCTTGATTTCCATAGCTTTTGGTAGTCATAGCCTTGGTTTCACAATTTAGGAGAGTATGGCGTCTAGCAAGGGAAACTATCACCGTAGAGGTCCTTACTTTGATGGTACTAATTTTGCTAGTTGGAAGCATAAGATGAAAATGCATATTCTTGGACATAACCCCGCCGTTTGGGCTATTGTGTGTATTGGCTTGCAAGGTGAATTCTTTGATGGGATAGAACCGAACCGTGAAGCTAGCGCGGAAGAGTTGAAGATGCTACAATACAACGCTCAAGCTTGTGATATCCTCTTCAATGGATTGTGCCCCGAAGAATTCAACAAAGTCAGCCGTCTTGAGAATGCAAAGGAAATTTGGGATACTTTGATTGATATGCACAAAGGTACCGACTCCGTCAAGGAATTCAAGTTGGATGTGCTTCAAAGTCAGCTTGACAAGTTCAAAATGAAGGATGGTGAAGGTGTCACTGAAATGTACTCTAGGCTTGCTCTTATCACAAATGAGATTTCCGGCTTAGGAAGTGAAGAGATGACCGACAAATTCATCATGAAGAAGATCCTAAGAGCTTTGGACGGAAAATATGATACCGTGTGCACATTGATCCAAATTATGCCCAATTACAAAGATCTCAAGCCAACGGAAGTCATTGGAAGAACTGTTGCTAATGAGATGTCACTCAAGGATAAGGAGGAACTTCACAACAATTCAAGTGGTGCTTACAAAGCCTCATGTGAAGCCCCCACATCATCAAGTGAGAAACAATCCTTCAACGAAGAATTGGGCCTAATGGTGAAGAACTTCAACAAGTTTTACAAGAGTAGACGCAAAGAGAGAAGCTCCAAGTCAAGGTCCTACAATGACAAAAGATCTTCTAGTCGAGAGCGTAATTGCTACAATTGTGGAAGACCCGGACACTATTCCAATGAGTGTACGGCACCCTACAAAAGAAGAGAAGAATCACCTAAGAGGATAAGTAGAAGAGAGGAATCACCACTAAGAGAGAGGAGTAGTATAGATGATCGTTATGAACGAAGAACATCCCGGAGAAGCAAGGATTCGGAAAGGAAGGACAAGTCATCAAGGAGCTACACAAAACGAAGACATCAAGCTCATGTTGGTGAATGGGTATCCGGCTCCGACTCCGGCCATCACTCCAACAGAAGCTATCACTCCGACTCCGAATATACTCAAGATGAAGGTGTTGCCGGTCTAGCACTTGTGTCAACCAACTCCTACGACATATTTGATTCACCAAATGAAGGACTTGGAAGATGCTTAATGGCTAAAGGCCCAAAGGTATCACATCCCGAGTATGTTGATTTCAATAGTGATGAAGATGACTTGCTAGGTGATGATGATTCACTTGTTGACAACTCTAGTGATGAATACTATGATGAAACGTCAATTAATCATGCTAATCAAGATAAAATGAATGACAATGATAAGGAGAAGATTGATCTTCTAACTAAAGAACTAAACACTCTTAAGTTAGCTCATGAAACTATCTTAGAAGATCATCAAGAACTTTTAAGGACTCATGAGAAGTTACGCTTTGAAAAGCTCAATCTTGACGGCAATCAAGAGCAAGAGCATGAGTTCTTAAAGGCAATCAATGACGATCTTCGTAAGAAAAGTTCTTCTTATATTGCCAAGCGTTTACTCTTATCTACTTACATGCCTCAAGTTAAGTCTAGTAACAAGAACAAGAAGGATTCTTCCTCTAGTAGCAACAATAATCATGCTAAATCCAATATTGTTGCTTCTAGTAGTTCTCTTGATTCCACTAATGATTCTCTTAGCCAAGTTACACTTGAGCAAGAAAATAGCTTATTGAAGGGAATTATAGAGAAAGTTGTTTATAAGAGCCTTGCTGGGAGTAAGCAATTCGAGGAAATTGTATGCAAGCACGGAAGGCATCGGAAGAACCAAGGTGTTGGTTTTGAACGAAAGTTCAATGCCAATGGAGTTGAGTGGGAAGAAGATCAATACCCCAAGATGAAGTTTGTTCCTCAATAAGAGAAGTATGATCCTACTTCCTTCAAAGGGACACAAGCTCAAGATGATCTTCCACCACAAGACCACAAGCAAAAAGGCAAGGATAAGCTTCAAGAGGAGATTGATGCATTTGAAGAAGCTCCTAAGGCCTTGGTCAAGTGGGTTCCCAAGACTACATCAAGTTCTACTTCATCAAGTATGACTACAACTCCAAGGATTCCCATCAAGATGATGTGGATCCCGAAGAAGAAGAACTAGAGAGTTCTTGAGGGTGACTCCGCCAACATATTTCACTCATATCTTTATGGCAAGAACAAGTGCAATCAACTTCCACATCTTGCACTAGTTCAAGGAGTCACAAACCCTCTTGTTGGTAAGACAAGGGACAAGGTAACCTAATGCTTTCATAGACATCATCTTGTGTGTGCATCACTCTATGTCTATGGATATCCTTGTTTGTTCCTTGTGGGAGTAACCCCTATAGGTATTGAAAGTGCAACTCACTCCAAAGGATTGCTCCAAATGATCTACATCAACATTGAGCATCCACATCTTCAACACCTACATGAAGTCATCGTTGACAAAACCCAAGGTTAGTTCATCCCTCTTAAGGGGCGATCTCACATCTAGGGGGAGCTTTACTCTAAGAATTGAGTCAAAGCAACTCTAATGGTGTGAAGACAACAATGCATTATGTAAAAGTGGTAACCCCACTTGAGCTTAAACGATGAGTATGACCTATGATCAAGTGTTCTCATTTGATTCCTAAGTCAATATAATCATATATAGATGACCTAGTCATTGCCATTTGCTTGATAGATGCTAGAATTGATTGTGCATGCTTTGCCACATATTTCATTTGCCATGTTATTGTGTGAGCATGTTGGTTGCATATTTTACTCATTCAAGGACATCCACTTGTTGCTTTGATTGTTTGGTTTATTTTTCTTTTGCCAAGTGGATGGACAAGAATGCCTAAGAACCTTCTCTACCTATCTATGCTTTTTTTGTCTCAAACTCTATTCATGCTACATCACAAAATTTGATCAAGTCAGGTTCGAACCACTCTGTGTTAGGATCACTCGGAGTCCCTGATTCGTCATAGACTTAAAGTTCCAAAACTTCTTTGTGCGTTTCGGTCTGACCGACTCTTCCATTTCAGTCACACGGAGATCACTAAGTCGATCTAGGTTTTCAATCTCGGTGCAACCGATTTGAACTTTTCGGCCACACCGAGTTGCTACAACTGCTTGCAGTTATGCATCTCGGTGCCACCGAGTTGTTCCACTCGGTCACACCGACAGGGTCAGGCTATATATATCCACGGGTCAAAATTTGGAAATTTTCTCCGAACCTTTCGCCCGCGCTCAGCCTGCTCTGCCTCCCTGGGTCTACGGATCGTCCTCCTCGTCACCAGCTGCCTCCCGCGGCTAGTCCCTACCACCGTCAGCGGAATTCGTCTCCACCGTTGCCGCCGTAGCAAGTCCATCACCGAACTTGGGTATGGACTTGATCTTTGTGCTATTGCTAACTCCGAATCTCCAGCACATTGTTTTGCCATTAATCTTGCCATGATTGAGATCATCATATACACCGAAAACACTCCATAGATTAGATATGAATTGAAAATTTAGGGTTAGGTTTCCGCCGAAACCATCTCGGACCCACCGAGTTGTAAAACTCGGTTCCACCGATTCGTCTAAGGCCATTGCACATGTGATTCTCGGTCTGACAGAGAATTGCAAATCGGTGTGACCGAGTTCAGGACTTTGTGAAACCCTAGCAGTCTCGGTGCCACCGAACTGTGACTCGGTCTGACCGAGTTCACTAGTTTAGGTTCCAAAAGCTACTTCAGTATCACCAAGTTCACAAATCGGTAGATCCGAAATGCTTTCCGTGGAAAACTAAAACTAAGTTTTCGACTCATTCTTTTGCAAAAACCACTGTGTTTTGTGATGCTCATCTACTCTACCTCATCTATATCTATTCACAAGGTCTGCAGTCAGTTTTTGCAGTCTGATCAAAGTGACAGTCAGAACAAGTCTGAGGAGCAGGTTCAAATAAGTGAGGGCACTAGTCCCTCTAGCAGCTATGATGAGGGTAGCAGGAGCACACCAAGCAACTTACCCAAGGCAGCCTCCAGAGCCAGAAAGAAGAAAACCTCAGATTCTGAGGATGAAGACTATGTGGCTATTGAGGATGAGGCCACTTCCAAGAAGAAGGTGCTCAAGAAAGAGTATGGCACAGCTACTGCCACTAAACCAGGAATGCAGAAGAAGGCACGTGCAAGAAGGATTCCCACTTCCAAACCTAGGAAGGTTGACACTGGTGAAACCATGAAATTCACCATTGAGTCTGAAGATGAAGCTGCTGGCTAGGACAACAAGAAGAAGAGAGTCAAAACCACTACTGCCAAAGTACTTGGCAATCCCTCTATGAGGAGAGACTTAGAAGAAGAAGAGGAAGAGGTTGCTGCACCAGCTCCCAAAGCTCAAAAGCTTATGGGTGATGCCATCAGGTTAGGGGCTGCTTCATCAAAGCCCAAAGAAGCTGCCAAGGCAGCTGCTCCAAAGCCCAAATCTGCACCCAAGAGGAATACAAGGAACATTCCTGCTGGAGAGAAGAACAAGGCCCCAGTGCCTGAAGTTGCTGTTGAAGAAGAAGATGAGGAGGAACATGTCTTGAGAAAGTTGAAGCCCAAAATTCCAGATCACTATGATGTTCATCCTGTAGCTGAGGATATGAAACTGAGGAAGGATGCGGGTCTCAGGCAGTGGAGATTGACTGATCCCTATGCAGTCAGGAGGAGAACTGCTGTGGACTACAGGTTCCATACAAAGGAACATCAGGACTTCTATGAGACAGTGCGGCTTGACAAGAAGCCAATTGTCTGTGATATGAGATGGGTAGACTGGAAGTACATCAGGAAGAATGAAGAGCATTATCCAGGGGTGTATGACAGTTTCAATGCTTGTGGAGTAGATGGCTTAGTTGGGCAGAAACTCACAAAGTGGAACAATGAGCTTATCATGCATTTCTACTCCACAGCTCACTTCTACCCAGATGGAAAGATTGTCTGGATGCTTGAAGGTACAAGGTATCAATCATCAGTTGAAGAATGGGCAAAGTAGATCAATGCACCTAAGGAAAATGAGGATGACTTGGATGTCTATGCCAACAAGAAGAAGGATCACAATTCCATGGCACACATGTACAGAGAGATCCCAGATGCTGCTGTTGAGACACACAAGTTTGGATCAGTACATTACCTTCTGTCAGGATTGCCAACAATCAACTGGATCCTCAGGCACACTCTTTTGCCTAAGTCTGGAGATCACAACATGATCAGAGGCCATGCCATCAACCTACTTCACATATTAGATGTGCCTCAAAAGTTCAAGGTCATGAGCCTCATAGTGGAAACTATCAAGAGGACTGCTCCACATCAGAAGAGAAGTTGTGGGTATGCCCCACAGATCCAGGAGCTAATCAACTCCAAGATGGGCACATGCACATACCTCTTGGACAAGTCACACATGCCCATCTATCCAGATTTTGAGGATAACACAGTGGTAATGGATGAAGATGAACTATCTTCTGTGCAAGCACAAGCAAAGAAGGAGAAGGCAAGGACTGAAAAGGCTGCAAAGATGCCAACCATTGATGAGGCATCTCAGTACTTCTTGAAGAGCAAGAAGGATCAGCTTGGCTACTTGATTGCCTCCACTTTGAGGATTGAGAAGGGATTGGCCACCCTGACTCAAAACCAGGAGAGCCTGGAGAGGATCATGGAGCAGAAGTTCTATGACTTGGATGTGAAGGTCACAGAGATACAGTCAGTTGTTGAGCAACTTCAGGATGACATGCAGGAGAGGAAGGGCAAGACTACTACTGATGCTTTTGCCAGAGTGCCCAGGAGCCAGAGATCAGCTGCAGTGCCTGTTCCAGACACCAGAGCCACTTCATCTGCACCAGCTACATCTTCTGTGCAACTAGCTCCAGCAGCTACTCCACCAGCTCCATCCACACCTACTGAAGTATTCGTCCAAGGAGCCAGCTCTACACCACCACCTGAAGATCAAGCCTGACAGTCGATTTAGTGCTATGCATTTTCTATGAACTTTTTGGTAACTTGTTGCAAAGGGGGAGAAAAATGTATAGATCATAGGCTTCGAGAGAGAGTGTTGCTTTTGTTCTCTCTTGTTTTGGTGGTTGAACTTTATTTGCTTGTTTGAGATACTTTATGCTTTTGTGAGATACTTGGTTGATCATGTGTTTGATCATATGCTACCTTAATGCTTGTTGGATGACATTATCCTTTTATCTCTATATGATCATTCACTTTGCTTGGTGATGAGTGCATGTATTTAATTATTATCATTTTGAGAGCTCCACCAAGATGTACGTGAAATGAAAGAGTAACTCATGATCCTAACTCATTGTGCATTTGCAGTCCAAAGCAAATCTTAAACTATGCACACATTTAGGGGGAGCTCTTACATTTTACATAGTTCTCAAAGCGACAATGTTTTTCACTCTTATTATCATTTGTCGAAGCTTTGATCTATATGTTGTCATCAATTACCAAAAATGGGGTGATTGAAAGTGCAACTATAAGGTGGTTTTGGTAATTCCTAACAACATATAGCTCATTGAGCTAATGCTATTTCAAGATGAATATTTCAGGAAAATCTCAATGATTGGCATGGCATGGATGAGAAAAGTGGACCCCTCAAAATGCTAAGGACAAAAGGATTGGCTCAAGCTCAAAGCTCAAGACTCTACATTTTATATTGTAGTGATCCAAGATCGCATTGAGTCTATAGGAAAAGCCAATACTATCAAGGAGGGATGAGGTGTTGCTTAATGGCGTACTTTCTCAAAATGCTTAGTGATATGCTCCAAAGCCCTCAACTACTTTCTCACATCCACATATGAGCTAAACCAAAAGTCAAAATCGGCCTCACCGATTCTTTCTATCCGGTGCCACCGAGTTCAGATGTCATAGCCACTGCCACAAACCCTAGGCAAATCGGTCTCACCGATAGGGATCTCGGTCTCACCGAGATGGAATTGTAATCTCTCTGTTTCCCTTTGTAATGTTTTGGTACCACCGAGATGAGCGATTGGTCCCACCAAGATTGCAATGTAAACTCTCTGTTTCCTTTTTGTAACATTTCGGTCTCACCGAAATGAGCGAATTGGTCTCACCGAGTTTGCCTGACCAACTCTCTCGTTAGTTTATTACCAAAATCGGTCCTACCGAGTTTGCATAATCGGTCTCACCGAGATTACGTTATGCCCTAACCCTAACCATATCGGTTCTACTGAGTTGCATGTCAGTCCCACCGAAAATCCTAACGGTCACTAGATTTGCTGAATCGGTCCGACCGAGTTTCTCAATTCGGTCCCACCGAGTTTGGCAAGTTGTGTGTAATGGTTAGATTTTGTGTGGAGGCTATATATACCCCTCCACCTCCTCTTCATTCATGGAGAGAGCCATCAGAACGAACCTACACTTCAAACTTGCATTTTCTGAGAGAAAACCACCTACACTTGTGTTGAGTCCAAGATATTCCATTCGTACCATATGAATCTTTATCTCTAGCCTTCCCCAAGTTGCTTTCCACTCAAATCTTCTTTCCACCAAATCCAAATCCTGTGAGAGAGAGAGTTGAGTGTTGGGGAGACTATCATTTGAAGCACAAGATCAACGAGTTCATCATCAACACACCATTTGTTACTTCTTGGAGAGTGGTGTCTCCTAGATTGGCTAGGTATCACTTGGGAGCCTCCGAAAAGATTGTGGAGTTGAACCAAGGAGTTTGTAAGGACAAGGAGATCGCCTACTTTGTGAAGATCTACTACTAGTGAGGCAAGTCCTTCGTGGGCGACGGCCATGGTGGGATAGACAAGGTTGCTTCTTCGTGGACCCGTCGTGGGTGGAGCCCTCCGTGGACTCGCGCAACCGTTACCCTTCGTGGGTTGAAGTCTCCATCAACGTGGATGTACGATAGCACCACCTATCGGAACCACGACAAAAACATCCGTGTCTCCAATTGCGTTCGAATTCTCCTAACCCTTCCCTTTACATTCTTGCAAGTTGCATGCTTTACTTTTCGCTGCTCATATAATCTTTGCATGCTTGCTTGAATTGTGTTAAGATTGCTTGACTTGTGCTAAGATAGCTAAAATCTGCCAAAGACTAAAATTGGGAAAAGGATAAGTTTTTATTTGGTCAAGTAGTCTAATCACCCCCCTCTAGACATACTTTCGATCCTACATATAGACCATTACATTCGAAGTCAATAGCCTAATATATTTATTTCACAGTTTCAACAAATGATTAGTTCACTACAAACTAAGAAAACAAATGTGTACTCCCTCCGTTTTTATTTATGTCCACGTATTAGCATTGGTCAAAGTCAAGTTTTGTAAACTCTCAGAAAGCTTATAACAAAAAATATTAGCATATACAATAACAAATAAATACCATTAGATTCATTATTGAATGTACTTTCACATCATACATATTTGTTATGGTAAATATTTATATTTTTCTATAAACTTGGTCAAACTTTAGGAAGTTTTACTTCGGTCAAACCTAATATGCGGATTTTACTACTACTACTCGCTAGTTGCTTAGCCGAGTCACTCAACACGCCACACGGGGAGTTCACTGTCACAAAATTTTGAGGTCGGCGGGAAAATCTCCCGCGACCCTGATTTGAGCAGTGGGAAGTTACCATCATAGCCTTCGGAACAGGCCTACAGATGACGCTTGGTAGGGGCTGTTTTCGTAACTTTAGGTTCACCCTACCCTGCCAACCCCACCCCGGAGTACACCTGAATACTCCCCATTTTCTATCCCCACCGCAAAATAGACTTCTCCACGGCACCGCAGCCTTCGTGCTCCTCCCCTTTAAATCGGTGCACTCGTCCACCGCAGCGCATCTGCCTCATCGACAACCTCGTACGCCGCACTGGAGCCGGTCCACCGTCGTTGTCGTACATGGAGCCTCTTCCCCGGCATCGTCTTCCATGATCTTGGATCTGCTTCCCGGAAGCCGATGCCAAGCACAGAAGTACCACCGTCGTGGACAATGAATTGACTCCCGTTGCCGACCATGACTCACAGAGGCCGCCGCGACCATCGTTCTCCTCCTCGATTGGTAATACGTGTATTGAATCACTTAGCAGTACATGTGCAGTTCCAATCTTGTTCATACCTACCCTTCAAATTTCCTGGGTGCTATTGTTCCCGTAAAAGTAATTGGTTATAGCCTCCATTGTCTAACAGAATATCAGCTTGTAATTGTGCGTCGCTCCTGTATTGCGCTATGCTTGGGTAGGTTTTTCATCTGCAACCAGTAGTGTAGCAAATGATGGAAAGTTTTTTAGAACTAGACAGATGCCCATGTGTTGCACGCATCAAGATGCATTTGTATGAGTAGTTTATTTTGTGGGAGAAAAGGATGAACGAGGGAAGGCCTTATATGCAAACCTGGAGAGGGGTATGGGTATCTTTTTGCAACATTCCCATTTGTTTCCTTCCTATCTGTCAGATATAAATCGGACGGCCTATATTGCAGGATGGCAGGCACACCATCATCACCAACTCTGTTTTTTTATAAGAAAAAAAAGTATAGAGAAAAAAGTAGACAGTAGAGAAGTAGAGATAAATATTAAATATTAAATATAAAATAAATATAATAGTAGAGAAGAGTGTAGAGATAGCAGAGACATCAGGAAAGGATCACGTGCGCGCGGGAAAAAGCGGCCGGGCATGCGCTAGTTTTGGCGCGCGGCATCCGGCGCGCTTTATAAAATCCAACGCCCTCCCACCACTTTGTGCCTCGCACCGCTCTCTCCCTGCTCTATGCCTCGCCACCACTCCCTCCCCGCTCTTTCTCGCCTCGCCGCCACCGCGCCACCATGCCGCCGCGTCGCCGGGAAACTTGGGGATACCGCGGCGTCCGCGCGCGCCCCTCCGGCGGCTTCTCCGCCGAGATCCGGTTCTGCGGGATGCGCCTCGACCTCGGCAATTTCGACACCGCCAACGAGGCCGCCCGCACATATGACGCAGCGGCGTGGCGCTTCCGGTGGCCTCATAGAACATTGAACTTCCCCAACATGCCGACGTGGGAGCGGGCGCAGGAGCTCACGCCTTTGCCGTGGCTTAGCACCGACGAGGATCGTCGCGACAACCGGAGGCAGGAGAACCATCTTGGCATCGCCGAGATGGACAAGGAAGCCATGGCACTGTGGCGCCAACACTCCCGCAGGATATCATCAACGAGCGCGAGTTCTACGTGCAAAGGAGGGCGGAGAGGGATAATAGGAGGGCGGAGCGAGCCGCCTATCGCGAGGACAAGCGTAGGCGAAAAGCGGACGCTCAATTCAACATGAGGCTAGGAGCAGCGTCACCCTGGAATCCAACGATGATCGGTATCTTCACGCCTACAGTCAGACGTCGGAGGAGGACATCACCAAGGAGGAGTCGGACGACGAGGAGTAGTTGAATTATCTTTTTTTATCTATTTATGCTGAGAACTATCCTCTACTCTCTAGTCTCTACTTCTCGATCTCAGCACTGTAAATGCTTTTTTAAAGCGCCGCTCATTGCGATTCTGTTGGAGATGCTCTAACATGGCAGACGAGTGCTTTAATGTTTCCCACAAGATGCGCGAGTATTACTAGTAGTAAGTTTTTCTTGAGATTTTAAAATCACGAGTGCGAACATGCAGAAGAGCAATGAAGACCAAACACGGGATATTGGGACATCTTCAAGGAGCATGGCAAGTTAAAGAGGAGCTGCACCAAACCTGTAAAACGAGCTTTGGTAAGTAACACCCTTTCAATTACTTTCGTTTAGCCTCGTGTTCTTCGATGTGTATATGTTGTAGTTTCTGTTTCTCTTAAGCCTGGTGTTCTTCGATGTGTAATAAGAAGAGTCTTAATCTCCTGATGCTTTCATTTTTAGCTTGATGTAGGAAGTGGGTGTTCTCACCTTGTAGTCTGTTTTTATTTTTTTTCATTTTGAATTTACTTCTCCGAGTTCTGTTTATCTGGCTTCTACTAAATGGATCTAGGTTGCTCTGAGTATTGATCTAAAAAAGAAGTAACTTCATGTCAGGATGCAGTTCCTGCGAGGAGGGAAGTATGGTCAACCTCGAGATCATGTTTCCAAAATGAGGCTGGATTAAACACAAGGTGCCAGTTCCCTAATGATGCTGGATTAGACACAAGGTGCAAATTCCCAGATGATGCTGGATTACACACAAGCCAGGTGGAGTTGTCAGCTGTTCGTGTCCTCGTGGCATTAGTAAAGGCTGAAAGAAAGCGTGCAGCAGCCCTTGAGAATGTAGCTGAGTTCCTGAAGAAGCGAAAAGAGCAATCAGATGCTCTCTTCACCCAAGCCAAAGAAGAGATAGAAGAAGCCAGAAATAAGCTAGAAGAGGCAGAGCAGGCTAGGCGTCTTCTGCTATCTAAAACTGCTGTCAATACAAAATTTCCTTCATAATAGCTAGGTTCAAATGTTTATCCAGTCAGCTTGCCTGTTGTGATGTCCGTGTATCTACTGATGTGGCACAACATATTTTTTTTGGGTCATGTAATAACATCAATTACTTTCCAAACAATAACGGATGAAGCATTGGACATGGTATAGTTCACGCGCAAGCCCGACATTCCAAGTTCAACTTCCACATCAAACTCATGTTCACAGATATCTGCACATTCATACATAATGTTCACAACCATGATTCACTTCAAAGCCAAAAAAATGTGAGGAGAGTTATAAATAAAGAAAAACCTCTACTAGTTCCTGCTACCAGTGCGAGCACAACAAGTCAAGACCATGCGTAAATTAATTATATTTTAGTCATTTTTTCGGTTCTAAAATGCCTGCCGGCTTGCAGAAGTACGTGTTGCCGGCACATGCGTGGATTTAATGAAGGCAGGTGGGGCAGTCTTAAGCTGGTTGCACGCGGCGAGGAGGCGTGCTCAGCCAGGCCTGCAGCGAGTGCGACCCTCTTGGCCGGCTCGCCGATTCAATGCCTGCGCTATGAGAGGTCGCGTCCGTGTCAGAGCAATCACTCCCTCCAGTCCTTTTTTGTTTGGGTATAACAAAATCTCATTTTCCATTCACATTTTACAAGTAAAATTCATGGACAAACTTTGACCCAAAGTACGATGGGGACTAGTAAACCAGAATGGAGGTAGTAGTTTTTTTAATCAAAGAAGGGTTTCCCCTTCCGATTTTCATTACTGAAAACCAGCATCTAAATCTAAACCATAGTATTTGCCCTAGAACTACCAGGTTCAACATCTCGCAACATAAACCCGTACAACCATACGCCAAGGAGTTACGTAGTACTATGAATTCCATTTTCACTCCATACCAATCGTTCTAAAAACTACCTACTACTTATAACGCACCATTGAAAATTGGAACTCTTAACCCCGCTAAAAAACGATATTTTAAACGTGGCTACTCGATCTGTGGCAACTGGCGAGCCACCGCGCTCCAAGTCGTTCACCTGTGGTCCCCACCATCAACTCCTACGGATCAAATTATCACGCGAGCTGACTATTCCTACAAAGGTGCTCCACCACGTACCCCGTACCCGCGAATGCAGCAATCGTGCACCTAGGGTTTTAGGGTTTATTTGTTAACGTCACCTTTACGTAACACTCATGTGTGTGAGACAACGAGAGGCCAACTGCGTGCGTGCGCCTCTTCTCTTCGTATATGTACTCCATCGTTTGTCTGGTGTCCAAAAAATTATAATAACTACTAGCAATGTGCCAATGCATTGCCACACGATCAAAGTAGATTAATACATATTCACCGATTTGATAGAAAAAAGTCTAGTTTTGAAATACGTATATCACTAAAAATATGTTATGTTTCACTCAAAATATATTCCTTTGGTGGTTTTGATGAGATAAGGGAGGAATGTTGTTGGTTTCAAGATTCGAGAAGTGGTATATGTCTAATTTCTACTCTTACTAGAAAGATGCTCGTGCATTGCATGGAACATCAAGATCTTGTGGGAGAAAAGGATGAACGAGGGAAGGCCTTATCTGCAAATGTGGTGAAGAGTGCAGGTAAATTGCCATATTTTCCTTCCTATCCGTCAGATATAAATTGGACGACCTACATTGCAGGATGGCAGGCCCACCATCATCACCAACTCTATTTTTATCCCTACTCTTATAAAAAGCATTGTCGATGATGATCGTGTGCCTGCCATCCTGCAATATAGGCCATCCGATCTATATATGACGGATAGGAAGGAAACTATGGCAATTTTGCAAAAAGATACCCACACCCCTCTCCACATTTGCAAATAAGGCCTTCCCTCGTTCATCCTTTTCCCCCACAAGATAAACTACTCATATAAATGCATCTTGATGTTCCGTGCAATGCATGGGCATCTTGCTAGTTGTTGCAAAAAGCCCATGTGTGTGTGAGAGAGAGGGAGAGTGGAGGAGGATGGAGTGCATGTGTGACAAAGACACAAGGAGTGTGTGTGCGATAGGTATCAGCTTAAAAGGAGGCGATAGTGTGTGTGTGCACGATCTAGAGGGCGTGTCTCAAGAAGGGAAGAAAAATCTACATAGATACAAGGAGCAGGAGAGAGACATGTATGCGATAGTGGAAGCACGAGTGTGCGGGTGTATAAACCTATCTAGAGGCTAGCTAGTCGATAAATGTTTATGAGAGAAATACGATTCGGGGTGCGAAAGCGAGAGTTTTTTGTGTGTGTGAGAGAGAGACGGTAGTCGGGAAGGGGAGGGGAAGCAGGAGTTGTGTGTGTGTGTCTCAGAGAGCGAGAGAGGGGGGGGGTTGTCTGATCGGTAAACAAATGAATAATGTCAGTCTGGGATGGAGACGAAAAGGAGACCGCAACAAATGTTGTGTCTACAGGAGAGAGAGAGAGAGAGAGAGAGAGAGAGTAATTTTAGTGGTAGGAGTCATATGTAGAGACATATAGGGTGTGTGAGAGAATCCCATAGAGAGAAAGACAAAGTGAAAGACGAGTGGAGACTGTGTGTGGCGGTGAAAAAGAAAGCTTAGGTACCAAGTGATACCAGAGAACAGTAGAGACGTGAGAGATAATGAAAACCATGTAATGTATAGTGATAGGGAGAGTGTGACACTTCTCAAGGGAGACGTCGAGAGACCATGTTTGTGAGGATAGGAGGAATATGAAGTGAGCGTGCAGGTGAGCTGGAGAAAAGAGAGTGATAGCTACCTGAAGGAGCATGCATGCGAGAGAGATGGGCGTGAAAGGAGTGAACAAAAAGGGATTCAAATATTTGAATTCGAGATGATGATGCATGTAATCCATACTCGAACCAAAGTTGATCTATCAAACATGCATACACATATGAATTCATGCACATCTATGTTATTTAATATGTAGATATTACTGATCCATACATTTTAGTAGAACATAATCTGGTTAAATTTTTTCGAATTCAACCTTAAGATTTCGAGATCATTGTATTTGTAAATCTTATTATACATATAAAGGAGCAGAATTCTTTGTTGTGCTTTCGAAAGTATATACAAAAATGATTTATATAGAATGAAATTCCAATTGAAAATGGATCCCGCCCGAAAAAAAAAAGAATACAAACGGGATTCGAATTGAGTTGTCAAGGTAAACGTGCACTCTGCAAAATTTGAACGAAGTGGGGAAAGTCGCAGTAACCGCCCGAAACCAAAATCTGCGAGATGGAAATTACTACTGCCTATCCCTGCCACGCAAAGCCTATCTGCTGGATTTCTATAGGTTTCGATAGGGGTGGGTTTGTAATTTCACCCAAATGTGACGTAACCGCCTCTCACCCAGATTCATACACAGTGGGCGCCAAAACACAGTGTGTCCTCGGCCGAAATTGACTCCCTCGCCGATTCATATTTATACACGGTGGGTGCCAAAAACAAACTCTCGTGGGCAAATATCCGGTGTATGCGAGATTACCGTCCTATCCCCAACTGACTAATATTGCTGTGATGTAGGGAATTTGAAAGGGGGCTAAGTTTGTAAATTTCCTCGCATTTGAGACAAGCGCACCCTGAATACATGGTTCCCCCTTCCTCTCTACCTCCCTTTTCCCCATTCGTACTCCGTGGGCGCAAAAACATCCTCTCCACCCCACCCTCCTCCGTCCGCCGCCGTCCGCCACCCCATCCACCGCCGTCCTCCTCCACCATATCAGAGCTGATACGCCGCCGCCGCCGTCCATTACAAGAGATCGACCTCTCTCATCCACGGCTTCGGACCGGCATCCTTGCATCCCGTCTTCTTGCTTCATCCCCGCCGTCGTCCACCTTGCCGGCGTCGCTCCTATGACCATCTCATCCACTGTGCCCCGCCGCCACCGTCTATCGTCCTAGATCTACTTCCACGCTGCTGACAGCCATCGCTACCGCAGCACCGTCAAATTCTCAGCAGATGCATACACGGCGCCACACCAGAGGCGGTACTCTTTCGTATCTGCTCAACTTATTTATCGTAACAAGAAAATAGATTGCCACTGCTTTACTCTGATTTCTTGTCTTGGTTGGGAAGTTGCCTTTGTCCGGTTTGCACCTTCAGATCCGCCGCACGCTCAACACTATACTCCCAATGCTTATGGTTTTCCCCTTTTATGTTCCACACTAGTTAAATCGCAGTAGACTAAATTTCAAAATTGGGTCAGTCGATTTTTCAGAGCTCGCCGGAGTTTGCCGGTGCAGACGAAGGGGCTCGGGTGTGTAACGCCCCGGATTCGTTGCGCCAGGTGTCTTCCAGTTATTCGTCGTTGTTGCCATGTCATTTGCTTGCGTGTTGCATTTTTCCATGTCATCTTATGCATTTCATTTTGCATACGTGTTCGTCTCATGCATCCGAGCATTTTCCCCGTTGTCCGTTTTCCAATCCGGCACTCCTATGTTCCGCGGCGCCCCCTTTTGTCTTCTGTTGTGAGCGGGTGTTAAACTTTCTCGGAATGGCCTGAGGTTTGCCAAGCGGCCTTGGTATAGCACCGGTAGACCGCCTGTCAAGTTTTGCGCCATTTGGAGGTCGTTTGATACTCCAACGGTTAACCGGGTAACCGTAAAGCCCTCTTTTGTTGCAGCCCAACACCCCTTCCAAAGTGGCCCAAAACCCACCAAACTCCCCTCCATCCTCTCGGTCGTTCGATCACGATCGCGTGGCCGAAAACCGCTCCTCATTTGGACTCTCCTAGCTCCCTCTACCTATAAATAGGCCCTCCCCTTCCATTTTCGCGGAGCAAACCCTAGCTTCTTCCTCCTCCCGCCGACGGACATGTCCGCCCGTCGATGGACATGTCCGCTCCGCCCGCCTCCGCCAATCGCAGCGCGCCACGTGGGCGCCGCCGGCTCCCAGCCGCCGCCGCCCCGGCCAATCCGCGGCCGCCACGTGGCATCGCCGCCGCCCCCTCGCCGCCGGCCCGCGGAGCCAATCGCGGGCCCGCGCGGGCCCTCGTGCCGCCGCCGCCCGGCCCGGCCTCCTCGCCCCGCCGCGGCTCGGCCCCGCCGCCAGCTGTCCTCGCCGGCGTGCCCCGCTGGCCGGCGTCGCGCCGCCCCGGCCGGAGCCGGCCGCCCCGCGCCTCCTCCGCGCGCCCATCGGCGCCCCCGCGCCCTGCGCGCGGCCGCCGGCGCCCGCCGCCCCGCCGCCCTGCCGCCCGGCGCTCCGCCGCCTCGCCTCTCCTTCCCGCCGCCCCGGCCGTGCCGCGCGCCGCCCGCGCCACCCCGGCCCCGCGCCGCCGGTGTGCCCCGCCGCCTCCTCCTCGCCGGCGAACGCGCCTCCCCTCGCCGGAATCCGCCTCCTCGCCGGAGCTCGCCGGTCGGATCTGGTGGATCGGGATGAGATCCGCCGGGATCTCAACCAAACGCCTCCCCACGCCCGGATCCCTCCGTCTCGGGTCGAACCCGTCCCGCGTTGACTTTTTCGCGGAGGTAATTTTGCCTAAGTCCCAGATTATTGACATTATCATGCCATGTTCATCATATCGTATCTCTGCATCCGTAGATCTGTTTCGTGCGTATAATATGTAAAATTGTTCGTCTCGACGACTACTTCATTTCATTCAATTGCGTCATTTTCATTTGAGGTGATCTTGATGCCCGAAATGCTGTTGGAAGAGTGCATGTTGATGTTAATCTGCTGAAACTGTTATAACTTGCTCATTTGTCATTTTTGCCATGATTGATGAGTGCATCCTATGAGGTTGATGTCTACATGTATGTTGATCTATGCCATGCCATCTTTCCAGGGGTGCCATCCATGTATTTTTGTGAGTTGTGTATTTAGTGTATCAAGCTTGTTAAGGAGGGTAGTTGCTGTTGCTGTTTTCCTGACAGATTCTGTTATATTTTGTTGCTACGTTAACATGTTGCTACCAATCATTCTATGCATAATCTGGAGATGTCCTATAAACATGTTTTGATCTACATGTCATGCTCTATCCATTCATGCCCTTGGTTGCAATTATAACCTGCTGGAACATGTTGTTATCTTGCTCCAAAGTTGCTTGATAATGTTGCTGTCAGCCTGTTAACATTAAGTTCACTGGTTCCCATGTGTTTTGCTAGTGATCCATGCACCCTATGAACTTGTTCTTGCCATGCTTAGCTTCATAAACATGCCTTCTTACTGTTGGTTGCCTCGACATGCCATGTATTGCTCTATGGTGAGTGGTTCAAGCTCACGAACATGTCTACCTATTGTTGTTTCTGCCATGTATGAATCTGTAATATAACTTGCCATGTTTACATGGGTGCCATCATATTTTCCGTGCCCTTTTGGCTCATGGTCAGTAAGGGACTGTTGTTCTATGCTATTAGTAGATTCATGCCATGCCTTTGTTTGCCATGTTAAGTTACTGTAACATGTTGTTTGATAGCTCTAAACATTGCAACCTGATGTTATTTCTGCCAAGTCTGAAACTGTTATTATTTGCAATCTTTCCATGTGTTTTGGAGCATGTTCTAGTTGTTTCTGGAGATAGCTCAGTGTTCATGTTTTGTTGTCCTTTACCTGTACTTCATGCTCATGCCTTTTGTTATCATGTTGAGATGCTGTTGCTTGTTGTTTTGATGCTTGTAAGATGCCTAGTTGCAGTTATGGACAGATTGTTGTTATGACTTGTATAGTGTGTGTGTGTTGCACCGTTGCTCCGTTTTGAGTGTGCTCTATATGAAACTTGCTTGATTTTGCATGTAGTTTCATATTACCATGTTGCATCCTTGTTTTGAGGTTTTTGCTTGATGTTTGTATGAATTTTGCATCAATGCCATGCTTAACTTGTTTTGCTCATATCTTCTAGGCCGTAGCTCCGAATCTAATGAACTTTATATGTAACTTGACTAGAATTTCGTGTAGATCATCTTGGTGCATCTTAACTTGTTGTTTAACAACTTGAACATAAGGTTTATTCAGTTCTGGACCAATTTCGAAATTTGCATATGAGGACTTACCGGAATTGTTATATGTTGTTTCCGGCCTCATTTAAACTTGCCTTGATGTGTTGTTCTTGTTTGCATCATCTCTTGCTATGAGTAGCTTCATGTAGCCTTTGTCATGCATCATGCTTGTTGTGCATCATGTCTTGTCTATGTGTGGTGTGTTTACTATGTTGTGTGCTTCTTCTCGATAGTTCCCGTTTCGTTGCGATCGTGAGGATTCGTTCGTCTACGCTTGGTTCGTCTTCGTGGCTTCATCTTCTTCATGGACTCGTTCTTCTTCCTTCCGGGATTTCAGGCAAGATGACCGCTACCCTGGATCTCACTACTATCATTGCTATGCTAGTTGCTTCGTTCTATCGCTTTGGTAAAGGGTGGAAGGCTCGGCCTTATGCCTGGTGTTTTGTTCCACTCTTGCCGCCCTAGTTTCCGTCATACCGGTGTTATGTTCCCGGATTTTGCGTTCCTAACACGGTCGGGTGATTTATGGGACCCCCCTGACAGTTTGCTTTGAATAAAACTTGCCCAGCAAGGCCCAACCTTGGTTTTACCATTTGCCTCACCACCACCTACCTTTCCCTTGGGAGTAATTAACTCAAGGGTCATCTTTATTTTAGCCCCCCCCGGGCCAGTGCTTGTCTAAGTGTTGGTCCGAAACGAGCAACCTGCGGGGCCACCTCGGGGAAACTCGAAGTCTGGTTTTACTCGTAGCTTGACTTATCCGGTGTTGCCCTGAGAACGAGATATGTGCAGCTCCTATCGGGATTGTCGGCGCATCGGGTGGCTTTGCTGGTCTTGTTTTACCATTGTCGAAATGTCTTGTAAACCGGGATTCCGAGACTGATCGGGTCTTCCTGGGAGAAGGTTTATTCCTTCGTTGATCGCGAGAGCTTGTCATGGGCTAAGTTGCGACACCCCTGCAGGGTTTAAACTTTCGAGATCCGTGCCCGCTGTTATGTGGCACATGGGAATTTGTTAATGTCCGGTTGTAGATAACTTGACACCAGATCCGAATTAAAACGCATCAACCGCGTGTGTAGCCGTGATGGTCTCTTCTCGGCGGAGTTCGGGAAGTGAACACGGTTTCTGTGTTATGATTAACGTAAGTAGGAGTTCAGGATCACATCTTGATCATTGCTAGTTGACGACCGTTCCTTTGTTTCTCTTCTCGCTCTCATTTGCGTATGTTAGCCACCATACTTGCTTAGCCGCTGCTGCAACCTCACCACTTTACCCCTTCCTTTCCCATTAAGCTTTGCTAGTCTTGATACCCATGGTAATGGGATTGCTGAGTCCTCGTGGCTCATAGATTACTACAACAACAGTTGCAGGTACAGGTTTATGCGATGATCATGACGCGAGAGCGATGTTTACTTGTTTTGGAGTTCTTCTCCTGCTTCTTCTTCAATCAGGGGATAGGTTCCAGGTCGGCAGCCTGGGCTAGCAGGGTGGATATTGTTTGAGTTTCTGTTTATGTATCATCCGTAGTCGGATGTTGATCTCTTGTATGATGATATTGTATTCGTGTGGCATTGTGTGCCTTTTGTATGTATCCCCATCTATTTATGTAGTGTTGATGTAATGATATCCACCTTGCAAAAGCATTTCAATATGCAGGTCTATCCTTGGTGGGACCTTCGAGTTCTTTTTGGATAGGGTCGCATATTGGGCGTGACAGGGTGGTTGTGGGGCCTCGCCGAACGAAGAAAACTCGACGTGGGTGGGGGTTGGGGTAGGGGTGGGGGTGGGGTGGCGGAGGAATACAAGCGGTGGGGGCCGGTGGTCCGGTCGGCGGCCCGTGCGGTGGTCTATATGGGAAGAATTAGAGACGAGGAAGAAGAAGGGTTAGGATACGTAGGATCTTCATCCCACCGCCTAAAATGATCGAGAGATAGCTGGGAGTTGCCTTCTTAATGCGCTCTGGTTCATCATGTGTGGGCACTGCGCAACCAACAATTTATTATCCAAAATCTGCTTGCTCTTCTTTACCATGTTCCTCTTCCGTTCTTCTTTAATATGTACTCTCTCCGTTCGTAAATACAAGTCTTTGTATAGATTCCACCATGGACTACATATGGAGCAAAATGTGTGAATCTACACTCTAAAATGTATCTGGATACATCTGTATGTGATCCATAGTGGAAATCTCTACCAAGACTTATATTTTGGAACGGAGGGAGTATGATAGTAGTACAGTATGTTCCTTGTACTAAAGATGAGCAGGGACATTTGCAGTGTAGAGGTCTATATGGTCGGTTGTGATGGACACTTTGAGCCTCTTTGATTCGTAGGATTTTGTAAACATAGGAATAGGATTTGTAGTGACCTGCCCACTTGAATCCTATAAGAATAGCAAGGAAATGCGGGGAGTTGTGTCGCCTTTGAGAGGTACACTGATACTAACAGTACCGCACCTTCAATTGAAGAGAACTGGTATCCGATGCCTTTCTAGCCGTACCGGCAGTACTAGCATATATATTCCAGCAAGTTGCACTTTGTTGATTTTACTTTGATGCTTACGGTTTTCCTCGTTATATCTACACTATGATTTGTGTAGCTGCTTTGTGTCGCACTAGCAGCAGTCCACTCTTGAAGCTAAACACTGCAATGACTTACAAAATTGGCACCAAGGCATTGAGTGCCATTCTGGATGCAATGAAACTCATACGCTCCCCACCTATAGATTCTTGTTCAGAATATGATCCTAATGACTATTCTAACCTCGAGGAGTCAAAGGTAGATGGCCTGTCCTCTTCACCCATCAAGGTGCCTGTTCTAATTTGGCAAGGTTTTATTGATTGCGGGTATGTTGCATATGTTGTCTTGCATTTCCTCCGCTTTATTTCACCGCCATCTGCTTAGTTTACTCATCATATATGTCGAGATGCCATGCCATCCATTATCAATACATATTCCATCTGTCATCATACCATGTTTTTCCACTCAAATGTTTTTCTTGTGCATCAGACATCAAAAATGAAGAGGGTGATTGCCGAACCTGAAGGAGCACCAGCAAAGTCCTTGAAAAACGTGGTGGTGCCGGAGAAATTAGACAGCACCCCACTTATATTGGATGTACAACCAGTGACACAAAATGTAGGATCGACTCTAGCAGACTGTACCCATACTTCACTGGCCACACCACTAGCCCCACCACACAGGAACTGCACTCCAGCAAAAGGTGTACCGATTTCATTTGCCATAGCACCAGCCGTACCACAGAAAAATCCCACTCCAGCAAAAAGTACAGCAAGTCCACCGGCCGAAGACCTATCCCAACTGCAGAGATGGCTAATTCCTGCAGATTGGAACCCATTCCATTTATACCCAGTTTAAAAGACAATGCTTTCAATGTTGTTAGGGACTACGTGCATATATTCCCATCATGGGAAGATTATAGTGAAGACAAACACCATTTTCACATCTTCCTGTCCAACTTACGTGTAAGTGCTATTATTCATGGTTATTATTTTCCTGTTTTCTGCTGATTGAACACATCAATGATTTACATTACATTGTTGTAACTAGGCGAGGGTCAATCTAGATAGTCATGATGAGCAAAGCTTGCTTGTGCTTTTCAAGGAAGCATTGCAGCAGTATCGGTGTAACCTGAGGAAATCACACTTTGATGGCAAGTCTATAAAGGAATTTCCGGTGAAGTCTCCTGCGCTAAATTTAGAAGACATTGAATGGAAAAACCTTGTTATGCACTGGTCTCATTCCCAAGATGAGGTACTGTCTATGAAATCACATGACAATTTGAACTTCTACTTTTCCGCATGTGCCTTACGGATCTTTTTTGCAGGAAATCTGCTCGAAGAAGAATTCTGGTTTGAAAAGAATGACAGGATATCACAAATATGCTGCCCGCTGCTTTGCTCTTGTTAGTACCTGTTGTCCTGTATCATTGTACTTGCATACATACCTGGTTCATTATGTGACAACAGTATGCATGATAGCTTGCTTATCAATTGTTCGCTCCAAATTATCTGATCTGTATGAATGGTTACATTAGTGTAGAATATATCCAATGCCAATGATTTTTTTAGCTCTGCATGGTTCTTGTAAGTACATGCTATCCTTTATCAGTGTACTTATAATGATAGGTAGTTTTTCATGTACCATCACTCTGCAGCTTATTTTCCTTTGCCCTCCATTTTCTACACATCAGATCTATATTTACTCTTACCATAAGCTTGGTACTGAAGAAGTTTAGCTTTGCATTGCTCTTGGTTGTACCTTTTGCCTGTATCGCTGCACTTACATTTATAGCTACTTGGTTATGTAGCATCACTCTTCATCTTATCTTAAATATTCTCCATTTTTTCGTATATTATCACATCTATATTTACTTTTAACAAAATGTAGAATAAAGGCAATGCTTATGAAGAAGATTATGTGGTAAACTTCTTGAATTGTCCCCCATCAGCATGGACAAGGCCTTTATAGAGCCTGTCTTCACCAATAATGTAAGTTTCTCCTTCTCAAGCCTTCAAACTTTGTTGTATATATTTGGTTAGGCATGACTGCAACAGCTGTTTATTTTTGGTGTTTGCATCAAATTGCAAGTTTAAAGTTTATTATGTAGTTCATAAACAAAAGTTTGTCCTTCTCAATTTAAGTTTTCAGTTGTACAACCAAGTTCCTTCTTCATACCATGTAAATTAAACTATACAGAGCAAGTGATCTTCTTTTGCACTATATGTATGCTTCTGTTCTTCATCCGTAATACAGTGGTGTGGTGAACCTACCCACTACAGCACAATGTCATATTCTGCAATGTCTTAACTATGAACAATGTCATATCATTCTACTATTATTTAAACCGTCTCTTTATTTGCCAATCTGAAATGGGATAAATGGACAGCACACTAAGCATTGATACTTATGAGTTCTTGATCTATAATCCAGTGGTGTCGTGAAGCTGCCAACTCCTTCACAATGTCTTTTCCTGCCATGTCTTGACCTGAACAATACCATATTGTGTTAATGCAATTTTAAACTGTCTCACTTTATTCGTCAGTAAGAAATGTGATGAATTGTTAGCACTGATACTTTTATGTGCAAAACATGTCATCTGTCTGCTTGTTTATCTTTCAGAGTGAGGAAGATATAAGTGTTGAACAAGCGCAGTCTCATCATCTTGCTCAGCTGCATGCGCTGCAGCTCCCCAGCAAGGCTAACCTTTCTTGAACTCTATTGAAGTGCTGTCGGTTTTGTATATTATTTTGTGGGTGTGTTTATTTGCACTGGTGGCGATCTTTGATGCCCAGTGTATGTAATCTGTTGTCTGCTTGTGCTTTATCATCATAGTGGTGAACTTTGATGCCCAATGGATGTAATATGTTGTAACTTCTTTATTGTATAGTCTAGGTTTTTTCTTATTCATGATGCTGCAGTTATTTTACTGTATATATATCATGTCTTCGCAGTAAACCGACCAAACCGTAAAATTACGGTACATAATCGGGCCTTCATGCAATCACGATGTATGATCTACATCATGGGCCCCGTCATCTTGGTCCATTAAAAGGCCAAAAGTAAACTAGCCCACTAGTAGATTCGGGCCTTTAATTGGTCGAGTAACCCCCGACCCTCTTTTCGCAAGAAAACTCAATGGGCTTTTAGGAGGCTGAGATGTAGGTTGGGCCTGAAACGTGCCGAACAGCTCACGGGCCGGCAGCAGCCCGAAATGGCCCCCGGCCCATGATTGTGTGAATCAAATCACGGGCTTTTAACAGGCCAAAATTGTCTCGGTCCTTGTTTGGCCCAATCAGATATCGGCTGCGAGCAGGCCGGATGCAAACCGGGCCATAGTTAGGCCCAACTATATGACAGGCTTTTAACAGGCCAAAATTAATATAGGGCCAAAATGTTAAACGGGCCCTTAACAGGCAAAACTAATATCAGGCCGAATACTAAATGGGCCTTTAGCAAGTGGGCCCAAAAGCATAGCGTCCAGTTGACGGGTCGAATCTGATATGGGCCATAATTGAGCCCAAAGCCTCTTAAAGGGTCGGACCTGATATGGGCCATAATTTGGGCCAGAACGTGGTTGGCTTTTAACGGTCCGGATCTCATATGGGCCATTATTAGGCTCGGAACGTGGCAGGCCATTAATGGACCGGATCAAATATGGGCCGGCATTTGGCCAAAAACATGGCATCCAGTTAATGGGCCGACCTACTAGGGTCCTCAAAATCTTGTGGGCCTACAACTGGGCTGGCCCATTAATGTCGGCGAAATCTCGTGGGCCTTTAGCTAGGCCGGCCCATTATGATCCGCAAGAATCTTGTGGGCCTTTACCTGGGCCGGCCCATTATGGCACACAAAAATCTTGTGGGCCTTTACCTGGGCCGGCCCATTATGGCCCGCAAAATCTTGTGGGCCTTTAGCTAGGCCAGCCCATTATGGTCCGCAAAATCTCGTGGGCCTTTAGCTGGGCCGGCCCATTATGGTCCGCAAAATCTTGTGGGCCTTAAGTTGGGCCGGCCCATTTAAACTTGATTGGCCGGTCCACGTGTCAACATATCATAGGCGCGTCTCGCCCATTGGATGAATGACACCTGTGCCAACGCGGACCTGACACGTGTCTCCTCCAGCCAATGATGATTTTACACATGGAAAATCCCCATTGGTCAGGGCTGTTAACGGGTCATCGGATCCAAAACCTGACCCGATAGCTTAACGGCGTTCCATTATGGTGGATGCCACGTGTCGGTCACCCTTGACGAAAGCACTTCTGTGACGCGCGATTTATCGTCATGGAAGTGGACACTTCCGTGATGATAATTTTGGTAATGTCATGGAACACTTCTACGACTGCACAGGTTTGACTATCTTGATTCTGTCATAAAATCGTCATGGATGTACATGCATGACAAAAAACGTGACCTACTATGACCAACACGTATCATCACATAAGTGTATTTTTTTGTAGTGGAGGCATAGTCCATGTTTTTGGCCCAAAGTGTTTTGGAAGAGAAATCAGAGCCGCTGAGAATCCCCCATAACTTCAGACTGGCGACTGGCATCAGTAAGTTCACAGGAGAGTCGAAGACCGATACTTGGCTTGAGGACTACCGAGTGGCTGTGCACATTGGTGGCGGCAGCGATGAGGTGGCCATGAAGCACCTTCCTCTGATGCTTGAAGGTTCTGCCTGAGCTTGGCTGAATCAGTTGGCCCCTGGGAGCATTTTGAGTTGAGATGAGTTAGCCCGAGCGTTCACCAGAACATTTGAGGGCACCTGCAAGAGATCTGCTGGTCTTCCAGAGTTGCAGCATTGTATGCAGAAACCGAATGAAACCTTGAGAGACTATATCCAGAGATGGATTACTCTGCACCACACAGTGGAGAATGTGTCAGATCACCAAGCAGTCTGTGCCTTCAAGGAAGGTGTTCGCTATAGAGAGCTCAATCTGAAGTTTGTTCGAACTGGAGATATGTCTTTGACTCGGATGATGGAGATTGCCACTAAATACACAAACGGCGAAGAGGAATACTGACTCAGGAGTGGCAAGCACAAAACAGTCACCCAGGACACCGGAGGAGGAAATTCTAGTCGTAAGCAGAAGCGAAAGGCTGAGGCAGCAGGTCCTGCCGAGGCAGCAGTGTTGAACCAAGGAAAGTTCAAAGGGAAACCCATAGGGCCTTGGATCCCCAAGAAAGTGAAGGACCAGGAAGGAAATGATGTGATGGATTTGCCGTGTCATATTCACACGAAGAAGGATGAGGAGGGGAACCTGATTCTCCCCAAGTATACCACTCGACAATGTCGACTCCTAATCCAGAGCTTCCGAGAAAGTAAACCAAGTGAGAAGGACAAAGAGCCTGAGAAGGAAGAAGAGGATAAGGATGATGATGACGGTTACCCCAATGTCAATGCCACCTTAGTGATTTTTGCAGATATTGAGAGCAAAAGTCGACTAAAGGTCATTAACAGAGAGGTGAACATGGTTGCTCCAGCAACACCAAGGTATCTGAAGTGGTCAAAAACCCCCCATTCCATTCGACCAGTCCGACCACCCGGCACGCGTAGCTACCCCTGGGCGGCAGGCACTGGTGGTCGCCCAAGTCGTGGGGGGCACCCGACTGACTAAGGTCCTGATGGATGGTGGCAGTGGCCTAAATATTCTGTATGTTGAGGCCCTCAAAGGAATGGGCATTCCGATGTCCAAACTCAGTGAGAGCAACATGCGGTTCCATGGAATCATCCCAGGAAAGAAAGCCGAATCACTCGGCCAGATCACTCTCGACGTGGTTTTCAGCGATGAGAAGAACTTCCGCAAGGAGAAGTTGACGTTTGAGGCTGTGGATTTCTAGAGTGCATATCATGCCATTCTGGGCAGACCTACTTATGCTAACTTTATGGCTCGACAGTGCTACGTATATCTCAAGATGAAGATGCCTGGCCCCAGAGGCATAATAACAGTTTCCGGTAATCATCAGAGAGCTGAAGATTGTCTTCAAGATGGGGCAAAGATAGCAGATGAGCAGATGGCGGCAGTGGAGTTTCAAGAGTACCAGAAGACTACAGATCTGAGTGATTTGCTGCGTGCTAAGAGGCCTGCCTCGGAGTCTGCATTTACAGTCGGCCGGCGAGACCAAGCCAGTTCATGTTCACCCGATTGACCCCAATGCTGCTCCGACCCATATCTCGACGACACTCGACAACAAATAGGAAGAAGCTCTCATCTAGTTCCTCCGTGGGAACTGGGACATCTTTGCATGGAAGCCATCTGACATGCCGGGTGTACCCAGGGAGCTGGCTGAGCACCATTTGCAAGTCGACCCAAAAGTTAAACCTCTTAAGGAGCATCTCCGTCGGTCCGCCACGGAGAAGAGAAAGGCCATTGGCGAGGAGGTGGCTCGGCTCCTAGCTGCTGAGTTCATCCGCGAGATATACCACTCCGAGTGGCTCGCCAATGTAGTTATGGTTCCCAAGAAAGACAAATCACTTCGAATGTGTATTGACTTCAAGCACATCAATTGGTCCTGCCCGAAAGATCATTTTCCTCTGCCCTGCATCGACCAGATTGTCGACTCAACTACGGGATGTGAGCGACTGTCCTTCCTAGACACTTATTCCGGGTACCATCAGATCCGACTGTATGGACCTGATGAGATAAAAACGGCTTTCATCACCCTGTTCGGGTGTTTTTGCTATGTTACTATGCCCTTCGGCCTCAAGAATGCTGGTGCCACATTCATGCGCATGATTTAGAAGTGCCTGCTCACTCAAATCAGTCGGAATGTGGAAGCATACATGGATGACATAGTGGTTAATTCACGCAAAGGTTCCGACCTGCTGACTGACCTTGCTGAAACCTTTGCCAACCTGAGAAGGTATGATATCAAGCTTAATCCATCAAAGTGCACATTTGGAGTCCCAGGCGGAATTTTACTCGGTTTTTTCGTTTCTGAACGAGGGATCGATGCAAACCCAGAGAAGATTGGCACAATCCTCTGAATGAAACGCCCAGTGCATGTGCATGACCTTCAGAAGCTTACTGGTTGTTTGGCTGCTTTGAGCCGATTCATCTTACGCCTCGGTGAAAAGGCACTGCCTCTTTACCGACTTATGAAGAAATCTGACAAGTTCGAGTGGAATGACGAAGCTGAAGCATCATTTGAGGAGATCAATGCCCTGCTTTCCACCCAGCCCATGCTTGCTGCTCCGGTTAGCAAGGAGCCTCTACTGCTTTACATCACAGCCACGAGACAAGTTGTTAGCACAGTGCTCATGGTCGAGCGGGAAGAAGGCAAGGCCTTCAAAGTTCAGCGCCCTGTGTGTTGAGGATATAGCTACTGAGTATAAACCGGCCAGGAGGGCCCAGTTCACCCTCGACTATGTTGAAGCCCATGAAGATCCAGAAGATGGCGCTTTACTAAATGAAGCATAGAAGCCCGAAGCCCAAAGGCGGATTAGGGCCCATAGTGGTAAACCGCCATGACTATGTAAACTTGTAATGTAAGTTAGGAAAGGAGAGACGGACACTTTGTATGAGTCGGCCTTGGGGCTCTGTAGATCGGCCGGGCGTCAACCTGTGTATATAAAGGGGCGACTCGGCGGTGGTTCAGGGACAACAAACAACAACTCGAGACTCAGGCAAGCATATTTCGCTCCTTGCTCATCGAAACCCAATCAATTCCATCACAACTAGACGTAGGCTTTTACCTTCATCGAAGGGGCCGAACTAGTATAAACTCCCGTGTCCCTTGTCCGGTTTAACCCCTTCAAGCTAACCCATTGCAATGGCTCCACGACTAAGTCCTTTCATGAGGACATCTGACGTGATAATTCCACGACAGTTGGTGCCCACCGTGGGGCTATCGCACAATGGTGTCGAGTTCTTGAAGGGCTGCTCTAAAGGACTTAAGGGGTACGTGATCGGCCGGATGACCAAAAGTCATCACGGCAAGCTCTACATCGACGACAAAGGATGGGGCCCCGAGGCCGGCTCGATTGAGTATGGGTACCGGGTCCCCTTCGGTGGAATACATGTCTTCATCGGCAAGATCGGTGAACCGGGCCCTGAGCCAGACATCTGCATCGACCTCGCCGAGACGGCTCAGCGTGCGAGTCTAGCCCGGATTAAGCCCGCCGTGAAGCGTGCGTTCGTAGGATGTGTCCATGGGATCGGATCTGAACCGGTGTCTGAGGACGAGACGACCGTATATTTCGACGGCGAATCATCCACTAGCGAAACCGAGTCCTTATACCAGATTCATAGCGGTGTGTTCGAGGGATATTCCGATGGCAACAATATTCCGGACCTCCTTGAAACGCCAAGTCGGGTTGCTATCTACATGGCCGGAACGCAGCCCACGTTGCAGTCTTCATCTACCGCAGCGATGAATACCGGATCAGCAGCCGCGGCAGGTACCTCGGCACACCGATCGGCGCAAGTCCTCTCCGGTTTGATGGAAGCCTGGGCGACCTTGTTAACCGCGACAGGCACCCCAGAGACGCGAGATCAGCATAATGCGGACGTGGCGAAACTGAAGGACCAAATAGCACAGGCTAAGGAGGACCTAGTAGCTGAGGATAATAGGATGGCTGAAGAACGGGCCGCTTTGGATGCACAATCACAGCAGATACATGCACAGAATTACCGGCTCATGCTGGATCGGACCGCATCAGAGGATGTAATGCGAAGGAGGTACCGGTCACGTCTGCCGCCGGTTTACGAAGGGTTAAATCTCTTTCAGACGACAGGCGCTGGGCCGAGCAATCCGGCAGATGCAAACCGGACTGAGGCGCCTAGGACAACTTCGGATTAGCCACGAGCAACGGAGCCACCCCGATGGACAGATAACCCGCCACAGTACATGCCTACACCACCGGGTCACTTTTTGAGCCCTCTGGATAACATGATTGCCGCGGCCTCACGTTTGGCAGCCAGTCCGATGGAGGGCGATTCAATAGCAGCAGTTAAGACGCGGCGGGCGAGAGATCTTCTTCAAACCGCCGTGGTGCAGCAGCAGGCTTATTCATATAGCTGGGATAGAATTCATTCAACCCCTCGTCCGAGCCCAAGTTATAGCAGGCGTATGGATGAACCGGAGGTATCTAGCAGCGCGCGGCATCTCAATGCTCAAGATGTGGTGGATCATGGCAGGGCACGAAGGGATGCCGCTTTAGGTCGTTATCAAGCCGCCCCGGTTCAGCCAGCAGTGTCGGTTGACAAAGGCACAAGGCTTGCTTTCAGTTCTTGGGGAGTGCCGTGCCTTATTCCGGCTCTCCGTAACGTGTGTCTGCCCAAGGATTTCAAGGGTCCATGCAAAGTACCTAATTACACAGCGGATCAGCCACCTGAGGCGTGGGTCGAGACTTATGAGATGGCAATTGAGATGCTGGATGTAGATGAAGCAGCTTGTGCAAAGTACTTCACGATGATGTTGGAAGGAACAACCCGTACTTGGTTGAAAAATCTACCAGCTAATTCCATCGAGTCATGGGATCAGTTGAAGGCCCGGTTTATAGCCAATTTTAAAGACACGTGCAAACAACCCATGTCCATTGTGGATCTGGATGCTTGTGTTCAGGGAGAGAACGAGTCCACAACTCATTGGGTGCGTCGGGTCTCAGAAGTTTTGCACTCGTCCGACCGGATTAACGCTGGCCAAGCGATTATCACACTAGAGCGCAATTGCCGGTTTAAGTCACTGAAGGTGAAGTTGGGACGGCTCAAGCGCCACTACAGCGACATGGGAACCCTCATGGCAGCCTTGGTAAAGTATGCCGATTCTGATAATACCAAGGATCCCGATTCTGATAATGAGAAACCGGAGAAGGGAAAGAAGAATGGCGGTGCGAAGGGACAGCAGCACAACCAGGGAGGACATGGGAATAATGGTAAGCGTAAAGCGGATTCAGATTTTGTGGCTAATGCTAATGTGCAGCGTCGTAAGGGTAAACCGCCCCAGCGCGGTGGGGCGATCAATCTGGAGCGCTTGTTGAATCAGCCCTGTCCAAAGCATGGGACCAAGGAGGCCCCTTCAACACATCTCTGGAAAGATTGTAACATTATGAAGGAATTCAAAAACTCTGATCTTTTCCGGTATGATCAGGGTCCGTCGAGCGGTTCCGGTCCAGGTTTTCATGGTGACGGCGGTTCAGGCTCTGGGTTTCAGAATAATCATGGCAACCAGAGGAACCAAGGTGGTAATAACCAGCAGAGTAATCAAGGGAATCAGCAGCAGTCGGGTTACCAGAGTCACCCGAAGCAGTTGAATAGTGGGCAGTATCATGTGTTCACCACTAGTCTGTGCAAGCGTGATCAAAAGTTGCACAAGAGGGCAGTCAATGCAGTTGAACCGACAGTTCCACGTTATCTGCGGTGGTCGGAACAGCCTATTGTGTGGAGTAGGGATGATCATCCGCCCCAGGTTGACAATCCGGGTCAACTAGCTCTGGTGGTGGCACCTCAGGTGGGAAGTTATAAGTTCACCAAAGTACTCATGGATGGAGGAAGCAGTATCAATATTCTGTATTATGAGACATTCCGCCGCATGGGGCTGATAGATAAGAATCTTAAACCGTCCAATACAGTTTTTCATGGTGTGGTACCAGGTAAATCGGCATATCCAGTGGGTAAGATTGCCTTGGAAGTTGTGTTTGGTGATGAACATGATTACCGGTCTGAGACATTGACCTTTGAGGTGGTGAGAATCCAGAGCCCGTATCAAGCATTGTTTGGGCGACCGGCTTATGCAAAATTCATGGCGAGGCCTTGTTATATTTACTTGCAGCTCAAGATGCCGGGTCATAAAGGGACTATCACGGTTCATGGAAGTTGAAAATCGCTTTGGATTGCGAGGAAAGTGATGCGGCTTGTGCTGAGTCGGTTTGTGCTACAGAGGAGCTAAAGTTTTATAAGGAGAATGTTGATCCGGCTGATATGACCCCTCTAAAGAAGCCCACCACTGAGCATGACCCAACCCTGCATTTCAAACCGGCTGACGAAACTAAGCTTGTCAATTTCGTACCTGGCGATTTGTCTAAGCAGTTCAGCATCAGCACCAATCTGGATCCAAAATAGGAAAGCGCGCTCATCGAGTTCATCCGTGAGAACCAGGACATTTTTGCATGGAAGCCTTCTGACATGCCAGGTGTACCAAGGGAACTCGCTGAGCACACCCTTAACATTGATCCAAAGTTTAAACCGGTCAAGCAATTTCTTTGTCGCTTTAATGAAGAGAGACGCAAGGCAATTGGTGAGGAGGTAGCCCGGCTGTTGGCTGATGGGTTTATTGTTGAAGTGTTTCATCCTGAATGGTTGGCTAATCCGGTGCTGGTTCTTAAGAAAAACGCACTTGGCGTATGTGTGTGGACTACACGGACTTGAACAAGACTTGCCCGGCCAATCCTTTTGCTCTCCCGTGTATTGATCAGATCATTGATGCGACGGAGGGTTGTGAGCGCCTGCGTTTTTTGGATGCTTATTCAGGATATCATCAGATTAAGATGGCAGTTAAGGACCAGGAGAAGACGGCCTTCATCACTCCCTTTGGAGCGTTCTGCTATGTTTCTATGCCCTTTGGTCTCAAGAGTGCTCAGGCAACTTATCAGCGTTGTGTGCAAAATTGTCTTCACACGCAGATTTGGCGTAATGTTCATGCCTATGTGGATGACATTGTGGTAAAATCCAGGAAAAAGGAGACATTGATAGCTGATCTCAAGGAGACGTTTGACAACCTTCGGGTTTACAAGATGATGCTTAACCCGGATAAGTGTGTCTTTGGTGTTCCGGCAGGCAAGCAGCTTGGTTTTCTTGTGTCTAACAGGGGCATTGAGGCTAATCCGGAAAAGATCAAGGCAATCACATCCCTGGCTAAACCGAAGTGTATCAATGATGTTCAGCGTCTAGCAGGCCGGATTGCAGCCCTCAGCCGGTTTATCAGTCGTCTGGGTGAGAAGGCCATTCCTTTGTATCAGATGCTGAAGAAGACGGATGATTTCTTCTGGAGTGATGCAGCCAATGCGGCCTTTGAGGAGTTAAAGTGGCAGTTGGTTGAACCGCCAGTTCTTGCAGCCCCAGTTGATCATGAGCCTTTATTATTATATGTGGCTGCCAATGCCCGAGCGGTCAGTGTGGTAATTGTGGTTGAGCGTAAAGAGGCTGGGAAGGAATATCCGGTTCAACGACCGGTATACTACATCAGTGAAGTTCTGATCGAGTCAAAATAATGCTATCCGCATTGGCAGAAGTTGGTGTATGGGGTTTTTATGGCCAGTCGAAAGCTCAAGCAATATTTTCAAGGTCATCCCATCACAGTGGTTAGTTCTGCTCCCTTGGGCGATATCATCCAAAACAGAGAAGCAACTGGCCGGGTTGCAAAGTGGGCAATTGAGCTTGGTCCACACAGTTTAAAGTATGTACCTCGAACAGCCATCAAGTCTCAGGCTCTTGTGGACTTTATCAATGACTGGACCGAGTTGCAAGCACTGGAAGATAAGCCGGATAATACGTACTGGACTATTCATTTCGATGGATCAAGGCAGTTGGAAGGCTCGGGGTCTGGAGTTGTCCTTACTTCCCCTCGAGGTGATAAAATTTGCTATGTCCTCCGCTTGATGTTTCCTTGTACTAACAATACAGCCGAGTATGAAGCTCTACTTCATGGTCTCCGTGTGGCTAAAGAGATGAACTTAAGTCGAGTTCGTTGTTTCGGAGATGCTGATCTGGTGGCTCAGCAAGTTTCTGGTACTTGGGATTCTAAGGATCCACTCATGGCTGCTTACAGGCGTGAGGTGGATATTGTGGCGGATCATTTCAAAGGGTATCAGGTTGAGCATATTGATCGGCGCAAAAATGAAGCAGCAGACGCTTTGAGCCGGCTTGGATCTCAGCGTAAATCGGTACCTCCTAACACCTTTTTAGATATCTTGCATAACCCGTGTGTTAAGTTGCCCATAGAAGAGGATTTGGCTTTTCCTGATCCGGAGGCTCAGTTGGTGGACGCTTTACACGTTGTGCCGGATTGGACGATTCCATATCTGGCGTATATGAGCCAGGGTGAGCTACCAAATGATCAAGTCCTGGCCCGACAGATAGTCTGACGATCCAAGTCCATGGTTATTCACAATGGCAAGTTACACCGCTGTAGCGTTTCAGGCGTATTTCAGCGTTGTGTTTCTCCGGAAGAAGGCCAAGCGATCCTACGGTAAATTCATGAAGGGGATTGTGGTCATCATGCCGGTTCAAAGTCCCTGGTTGCAAAAGCTTTTCGTCATGGGTTTTACTGGTTGACAGCTCATGCTGATGTGGAGGATCTGGTAAAGCGATGTGATGCTTGTCAAAAAATTTCACGCAGAGCTCATGTTCCGGCTCAGGAACTACGGATGATTCCTATCACTTGGCCTTTTGCTACTTGGGGGCTTGATATGGTGGGACCCTTTAAATGTTCCCCGGACAAGAAGACCCACCTGTTGGTGGCAGTTGATAAATTCACCAAGTGGGTTGAAGCGGAACCTATTAGCGAGTGTGATGCAGCTACGGCGGTTCAATTTCTCAAAAATATTATTTTCCATTTTGGCTTTCCACACAGCATCATCACGGATAATGGTACCAACCTTTCCAAAGGTGAGATGGAGGATTTCTGTCAAAGAGAGCACATCCGGCTTGACCTAGCATCTATGGCGCACCCTCAATCCAACGGTTAAGCAGAGCGAGCTAATCAAGAAAGTTTAAAGGGTCTTAAACCCCGGCTCATGATTCCCTTGAAGCGGACGCTGGGTTGTTGGGTGGAAGATTTACCTTCTGTGTTGTGGAGTATCAACACCACCCACAATCGATCAACAGGCTACACGCCTTTATTTATGGTATACGGGGCAGAGGCGATTCTCCCAAGTGATATGCGTCATGATTCGCCCCGGCTTGCTAATTATGTTGAAGCGGACAACGAGCAAGCTCGCCAAGAGTCACTGGACCTGTTAGATGAGAAGCGAGATATGGCTTTGGCTCGATCGGCGGTTTATCAACAAGACCTACAGCGTTATCACAGCCGCCGGGTTAAGACGAGAACCTTTCAAGAAGGTGACTTGGTGCTCCGGCTCATCCAGGATCAGACCGACATGCACAAGTTATCCCCGCCTTGGGAAGGACCCTTTGTGGTCAGCAAGAATCTGCACAACGGATCATACTACCTCATTGACGTTCGAGACGACTCACGCAACTCTGAGGAGGAGACCCGGTGGCCCTGGAACATAGCTCTCCTCCGGCCTTACTACACTTGAGCCATAGGCTCTTTTTATGTACATATTTTGACAATGTATATATTATGATCAATAAATAAATCAGCATCCTTGCTCTAAAGCGGGGCATCTGTTGTTTTTTCTCAAATATCCTTTGAGCTACATCGGGGCTTCAGCTGACAAAGCGGAGTACTACTTGTTAAACCGGCTATCACACCACAAAGCTTGGGAGCTTCACACCCAAGGGGCCAAAGAGAGTCTAGATGCTATGCACAACTCAAACAGAGGCACCCAATGAGCACAGCTCATCATGTTACTTGGGGGATCCTTGGTCCAATACCAAGGAGTTTGAATTGGGTATAGACCCACGGCTTGGAAGCCTGGTTTATTTACCTAAAACCTCGGGTTAACCTGCCTTCATCAAGTAAGACTCTCCTATCCAGGTCATCCTGGCACGGCCCTCCGAACGTTTGGCAGTTACTCTCATTGAGACCCTGCACTTGTCAAAGTTAAAACGGTGATTGGTTAGTTGGAGGTCCATCTTAAAAGGCTTTGTTAAATGGTTCAACTCAGCGGCCTGGCAGCCCACAAAAAGCCTCGAATTTGGGCCTGGCAGCCCCCAAAAAGCCTCGACTACACGGTTTTATTTGCAATTTGCTGAATTTTATGTTAAACCGATTTTCTTGGCTTGGTCAGTCATTTTATTAGCCCGGTATTCTTTAAACCGGCTTGGTTTGCAACTACACGTTGACAGACCTTATTCTTAAACCGGAGTTTATTAACCCGGCCTGGCATTGACTACCTGTCACCGGCTTGGATCATCTGGCGTGAATCATCACCCATTGACCAGCCAACTAAACAGGGAACTTATATCACAGGTATGAATCATTTCATATTATTACGGTTTGATTATCAATCCAACCTGTTTTTGGGCATTATGACCCGTCCGGCGGTAAACCGCCAGGACCCTTGTCTTTATGTGCACACAGGAGTTGCATATTATGATACCTGAATCAAAATTGACATTGATACGGCGGATCACACAAAGTATCTCCTCCTGCACGATGGCAGCAGATCACAATAAGTTTTTGCTACCCTATTATAAGGCACTGAGAGGCCCAAAATATGGAATTGTTTTAAAGTGGACAGCTTCTGACATATCAACCGCCTTAACGGATTAAGCTGGATTGCCGTGTTGATGTGAGGTAGATGGGTCATCTGGCGTCGGTTCAGCCTCCTCCTCCCCATCCAATGGCTGGAAGTCATTGGTGGTCCAGTCAATCCGGGTTAAAGCCTGAAAGACAGCCTCTTCACTTATAATCTCAGCCGGATCAACGTCAGGAGCGTAAGTGTGCTTACGGATTGGTGGAATAAGGTTCTGCACTTCAGGAATCACAGCTTCAACCCGTCTGTTGTTTGCATCATAGAAGGATCGGTGAACCGTCAGGTTAGCCTCATCTGCCAGTTGACTCGCCAGAGGACGCATCTCCCTTGTCACCCGTCTGAGACCATCTTTATCAAATACTTCGTCGTTTTTCTTCTGCACTGGGGAAGCCCTTGGCTATATCAGCCGGATCAAGATCAGCTATCCATGCCTTGGCTCGAGTCAGCGCTAGTAAAGTGCCAGCCCGAGCAGTGGATCGCTTCAGCTCTTCTATTTGCGCTGGCGTCATCGAGAGCTGGTCCAGCGTGTCCTTGATCAGTGTTGGCACCGCATTGTCATAATAAGTGGCGCATATAACCCGTTGAGCGCCGGTATACAGCTGTTCAATCAGCGTATATGCAGCCTTGAGCTTCTTCCGCATGTCAGAACCTAGATGAGCAATGCGACCACCTATATCGGTTCAGGAAATTCATGTTAAACCGGTGAAATTTCAAAGTGAAATAGTCATAAAACCATGGCAACCACTGCTTACCAAATATTGCAGAGGTCATGGCATTGATTTGGCACTTTAATCCTGAAAGTTCTTCCGTCACTGGTTCAAGAGCTGCCTCAACATTTTCCGCCCGCTTCAGCAATCCGGCCTTTTCGGTGTCCTAGTTGGCCTGCTCAGACTTAAACCATTCTTTAAGCTGCTCCATGGTGGTTAAGGCGGTTTTCAGCTCATCCTTGGCCTTGGTGGTTTCTGCTTGTTGGGATTTCAGATTTTCTTGAAGGTCAGCAATCTGATAGACTTGTTGGTTTATCTCACTCTGCAACAATAATAGAACATGTCAATATCTTTGTTAAAGTCCCAAGCATATAACCAGTTATACACTTGGCACTTGGGGGCTAATGCGGATCATTTTTATGCTGATTGTTGAAGTCCCAAGGATTAATACAAGGTTTAATCATGGCACTTGGGGGCTAATGTGTGTTTGATCAGACATATACAAGGAAATTTCATAAAGTACAGTATGGAGTATACAAAGTCCCGGTTTGACTTTCTCAAGACAAACCGGCCCTTGGGGGCTACAATGCAATGAAGGTATAGAACAAGGAGCAAAAATGTTTACCTCATAACGCTCCTTCATCAGATTTACTAAACCGGCTTCATAATCACGGCTTGTGTAAAGCCGGTTCAAGAAGCCGGAGTGAAGGTCTTGAGCAGAGAGATCGACATAAGCAGACAAATCAGTCTTCCCCTTCCCCTTGCTCATAGTGGCAAATTCATCCTTGGCAGTGTGCTTTGATAGAGCAACCGGATTACCAGGGGCGTTATATGCAGTGCCCGTAACGACAACTTCATCATCTTTGGCCGGACTGGAGGAATCAATATTCTGAACAGGACTTGGCGCTTTGGTAGCAGGGCTTGGCGGTTTGTTAGTTGGGCTTGGCGGATTAGCAGTTGAGCCCCGCTGTTCAACTGTTGGACTTGGAGGAGCAGGAGGATGTGAAATATCAACCTCTACATTCAGTTCAACCTCTGGCGGGTTGGCATCAGCATCTTGGTTTTGCCCAGGAGAGCTATCTATAGCAGCTTCAGGATCTTCACCATGATGCTCTGGAGTCTTCTCCGGATCAACATCCATAGTTGGGTCGCTGGTCTTGGCTTTCTTACTCAATCGAGCCTTGGCGCTACAACATCAAAGGTTAGAATATGGTAAACCAGCAAATAAAAGAAACAAATTAAGGAGTAATATAATTACCCAGCAACGACTTTGAGAGGAGGCAGCTGAGTGGTTGATGAACCGCCAGACGAGTTGGAAGAAGCCTGGTAATTCGGGTGAGACGGATTGAGAGGGCAGCGGAAGAAACCTTTCAAAGGGTAACGTTTTTCAGGAGAGCAAGTCACCTCTGGACGACATTTCCGGGTTGGCGTATCAGCTAAATAGGACGACGTGATTTGTTGACCACTATGCCGGGTTGTGCAACATTCCTCAACTTGTTGTGCCTTCAAGGAAAATTTTGGATCCAAATGAGCAAGGGCGTGAGATTGTTTTACTTTCTGGACTGTGTGGCGAATTCTTTGAACTGGTACAAGATCTGAATCGGAAGAAAGAAGGATTACCTCAACATGTTCTGCATGGCTGGCCTCCGCATCATCCTGGGAATAGTCATTGTCAATAAGATGAACGAAAAAGGAACCAAGTGAGTCAAGTTCTACCTCAGCGTCTGATTCCTCATCCTCCGGCGGGTCAGAAGACTCGGTGGTTTTCCTCTTGCCAGCCTTCTTGGTGGCCTTGGTCTTTGCACGAGGAGCCCGGGCCGGCTTAGTCCGTTTCCAAAAGGAGCTGTTAGCCTGAAATTAAGACAAGGAAAGGTTAGTACACAGTCAATACAGAAGCAAATCAGTAAAGTATTTAGATGAACTTTACCGCTGGCGGTTTGTTGGAGGCGCAAAACGGAGCCAAACCGGTCTGGCTGCATGCAGAGATCGGTTGATCAAGCATTTTCTTCACCGATTCAGTGACTTCAAGATCAGTCATTATTATTTCATGATATCGTTGAGGGTCTTTGACATCACCAGTGTACTCATGCATCAATCCGGAGCGGCGGCTTAAAGGTAAAATGCCCCAAGAAACCCAGCAGCGGACAAGATCAATACCAGTTAAACCGTTGGCCATCAAAGCCCTGAGCTTGGCGAGTTGAGGTGCAAAATTTTTCCGTTCTATGGCGGTCAAGCGTGAAGGTAATGGGTGGCTATTGCTAAGCCGGTGAGGGTGATAACCAGGCAAGGGATTTTCTCCATCAGGGGCAGTGTTCCTGCAGTAAAATCAGGTCTGATTCCAATCTTTGGGATGGCTATGATGTTTGGCATGAGGGAAATCAACTTCTTTTCTTTTTTGAATTGAAACGCCGCCAAGCTCTGTGTTGGGACCATCTGAGAATTCCGTACGGCGGTTCAAATGGAAAAAGTCCCGGAACAGCTCCACAGTTGGTTCTTCTTGAAGATAGACTTCGCAGAAAACTTGAAAGTTGCATATGTTTGACACAGAGTTCGGACCAATATCTTGTGGATGGAGTTGGAAGCTTGCAAGGACGTCTCAGAAATTTTTTGATCCGGGCGGACTGAATACCCAGTCTAAGTGTTGCATAAAGATAATTACCTCTCCTTCTTGAGGTTCAGGCGGACATTCTGATTCCGGAACTCACCGGTGGAGAGCCCTTTTCGAGGCTAAAGCACCAGTGGTGACATAACCATTGATTTGTGTCTCTGTGATCCGGGACGGAACCCAATTGCAAGCAGCGAATTGTTTCGACATTCCGGAAGGAGGGAACTGAAAGAAAAAGTGCCAGTTTATAATTTACGGTTTAAGGTGTACAATTCAGTGTTAAACCGGAGAAAAATACTATGCAAAGTTCAGTTGGCAGTTTAGGAGAGGGCTAATGACATATGGCAGATTGACTATCAAATATTAAACCGCCCATTGGCATAAGGGCCAGGATTCGAAATTTCTGCTAAGTGTTGACAGAAACAAGTTTCACATAAATGATCAAATTTATTTGGATCTACCGCATAGCCGTAAAACAATTTTTTCTGTGACCTTCTAAAGGCGCTAAGCAGAACAGGGAAGGTCGTATACTCTACAGAAGAAAAAGGACAGTCTGCTAGTATTAAAAACGGATGCGGAGTAACTACCGTATAAGATCTATACTACTATTGGATCAAAGCTACCATGGCAGAAGGAAGAACAAAGAAGAAGGATGAAGAACTGTGCAGAGAAGCTCGCAAACCCTAGAAACAGATTTAAAGATGAAGGAAAGAGGAAGTTTACCGCTGCAGATCTGCTGTGGAGGAGGGCGACGAGTTTTTGGTCCGTTTCAGGTTGATGCAGCGGCCTTTGTCGATGCAGTTCTCGAAGGTCGCAGACGGAGGCAGAGCTTCAGAGTTTGGGCGTCGCGAGGAAGAAGAAGGCACAGAAGGGGAAAAAGAGAGAAGGGCCCTCGGGCCTTATTTATAGAGGAGAGAGTAAAACGGCAGGCGCGAGAATCAAGGAACCTGAAACGGTAGAATGAGTGCGCCTGTCGCCTCGATTTTCGGGATAACCATTAAGTGAAGGGAATCTTTTTAATTTTTGTTTACAGAGATGATGTCATGATGGACCATTGCTGTGTTCAGAAGATGATGTCACGGCGGTATACAAAATTACGAGAGAAGACAATATGGCGATTTACGAAAATACAAGAAGATGCCTGCAAGAGATCTTTGAAGTATCGAAGATTGACATGAACAAATTCAAATCAATCTGGGGCCTAATGTTGAGGATATAGCTACTGAGTATAAACCGGCCAGGAGGGCCCGGTTCACCCTCGACTATGTTGAATCCCATGAAGATCCAGAAGATGGCGCTTTACTAAATGAAGCATAGAAGCCCAAAGCCCAAAGGCAGATTAGGGCCCATAGTGGTAAACCGCCATGACTATGTAAACTTGTAATGTAAGTTAGGAAAGGAGATACCGAGCTAGACACTTTGTATGAGTCGGCCTCGTGGCTCTGTATACCGGTCGGGCGTCAACCTGTGTATATAAAGGGGCGACCCGGTGGCGGTTCAGGGATAACAAACAACAACTCGAGACTCAGGCAAGCGTATTTCGCTCCCAGATCATCGAAACCCAATCAATTCCATCACAACTAGACGTAGGCTTTTACCTTCATCGAAGGGGCCGAACTAGTATAAACTCCCGTGTCCCTTGTCCGGTTTAACCCCTTCAAGCTACCCCGTTGCGATGGCTCCACGACTAAGTCCTTTCATGAGGACATTTGACGTGATAATTCCACGACACCGTGTATTACATTTTAGAAGTCTTAACCCCATCCAAGCAGAGATATCCTCACTATTAGAAGCTTGTTTATGGGATTTACCTGACCACGAAGAAGGTTGCACATTATTTCTCTAATCACTCAATTTCAGTCGTCAGCGACGCTCCATTGTCAGAGATTCTGAATAACAGGGATGCAACTGATCGAGTGGCAAAGTGGGCGATTGAACTTCTTCCTTTGGATATCAAATTTGAGGCAAAGAAGGCCATTAAGTCTCAAGCAATTGCATATTTCCTCGCAGAGTGGACAGAACAACAACAACCAATTCAAATTTAGTTGGAACATTGGACCATGTTCTTTGATGGATCCAAGATGTTAAATGGCTCTGGTGCAGGAGTGGTCTTAGTATCCCCACGAGGAGACAAGCTTAGTTATGTCCTCCAGATTCACTTTGATTCTTCGAACAATGAAGCTGAGTATGAGGCACTATTGTATGGGTTGTGTATGGCCATTTCACTCGGCGTCCGGCGCTTGATGGTTTATGGCGACTCAGACTTAGTGGTTAACCAAGTAATGAAGCAATGGGACGTCAGGAGTCCCACAATGACAAGTTACTGCAATGCAGTGAGAAAGCTAGAGAAGAAGTTTGAGGGGTTAGAGCTCCACCACATCCCACGAATCTAGAATCAAGCTGCTGATGATCTGGCAAAGATAGGTTCCACTTGGAAGCCTATTCCCAGCAATGTGTTCTTGGAGCATCTCCATACCCCGTAAGTACAAGAAGATCCCTTCAAGGAAGAGCCCCCGCAACCAATAAGTTCAACCTACCCGACTGAGATCGAGGTTCCAGCCGTGGTCGACCTGATCATGGAAGTCTTGGTGGCCATGCCCGATTGGACAGTACCCTACATCGCGTACATTCTCAGAAAGGAGCTCCCAGAGGATGAAGATGAGGCTCGCCAGATAGTCCGTCGATCGAAAGCCTTCACCGTGATGAAAGGGCAGCTTTACAGAGAAAGTGTCACAAGAGTGGCCCAACGCCGCATCACCCCGGAAGAAGGCCGAATGATCCTAAACGACATCCACTCAGGGACCTATGGTCACCATGCGTCCTCTCGGACCATCGTGGCCAAAACATACTAAGCGGGATTCTATTGTCCTCGAGCAAATGAGATGGCGAAAGATATAGTCAACAATTGCGCAGGTTGCCGGTTCTACTCCAACATGTCTCACAAGCCTGCATCTGCCCTGAAGACTATTCCACTCGTATGGCCGTTTGCAGTATGGGGATTGGATACGGTTGGGACCTTCAAGATAGACGCGAGTTGTTTCACCCATTTACTCGTAGCAGTCGACAAGTTCACCAAGTGGATCGAAGCCAAGTCCATCAAAAACCTTGGAGCAGGCACTGCCGTCAGTTTCATCAGAGAGTTCATATTCAGATATGGAGTTCCTCATAGCATCATCACATGTAACGGCTCCAGCTTTGATTCTGATGAGTTCAAGGCGTTCTGTGCTTCCCAAGGCACTCGGGTCAACTATGCGTCCGTCGCACACCCGCAGTCGAATGGACAGGCAGAAAGAGTGAATGGTTTGGTCCTTCAAGGGTTAAAGCCTCGACTGATGCGTGATCTTAAGCATGTTGTTGGAGCTTGGGTGACTGAATTGCCCTCGGTCCTATGGGGGCTGAGAATGATGCCCAACCGGTCAACTGATTGCACCCCTTTCTTCCTAGTGTACAATGCTGAGGCTGTGCTTCCGAGTGACTTGCTACATAATGCTCCCCGAGTGGAACTGTTCTCAGAAGTTGAAGCAGAGCAAGCACACGAAGATGCAGTCAAACTCCTGGAGGAAGAGCGTGAGATGGCTTTGCTTTGGTCGACCATCTATCAGCAAGATCTGCATCGATTCCACGCTCGCAACATCAGAGGTTGAGCATTTCAGGAAGAAGGCCTTGTGCTTCGAGTGGTTCAGAAAGGACCTAACAAACTCGCTCCGGCCTGTGAATGTCCCTTCATCATCACCAAGGTGCTTCACAATGGAGCGTATCACATTTACAATGCTGCCAAAGATGGACGAGCCACGCACATGGAGCGTAGAGCTGCTTCGTCCTTTCTATACCTAAAATCACTCGACCCGACGAGTTGTAATAAAAGCACTTTAGTTTATTTTCCAAAGACTAGATTTTTACAGTATCTTAATGATTGGTTTCTCGTAATCACTTGTGTCCAAATCCCCCAGTGGCTGGCATAGCTGCAAACCTGATTTGCCTAAGTTAAAAAACATTCCGACTGGAGAGCAGTCCTCCCACTCGGAGGCTTAGCTGCGACCCCGTAATCGCCTAAGTTAAAAAACATTCCGAGTGGAGAGCAATCCTCCCACTCGGAGCCTTAGCAGCGACCCCGTAATCGCCTAAGTTAAAAACATCCCGAGTGGAGAGCAATCCTCCCACTCAGGGGCTTAGCTGCGAACCCGTAATCGCCTAAGTTAAAAACATTCCGAGTGGAGAGCAATCCTCCCACTCGGGGGCTTAGCTGCAACCCCATAATCACCTAAGTTAAAAAAACATTCCGAGTGGAGAGCGATCCTCCCACTCGGGGGATAGCTGTGACCCCGTAATCGCCTAAGTTAAAAAAAATCCGAGTGGAGAGCAATCCTCCCACTCGGAGGCTTAGTTGCGACCCCGTAATCGCCTAAGTTAAAAACATCCCGAGTGGAGAGCAATCCTCCCACTCGGGCGCTTAGCTGCGACCCCGTAATTGCCTAAGTTAAAAGCATTCTGAGTGCAGAGCAATCCTCCCACTCGGGGGCTTAGCTGCGACCCCGTAATCGCCTAAGTTAAAAAACATTCCGAGTGGAGAGCGATCCTCCCAATCGGGGGCTTAGCTGCGACCCCATAATCGCCTAAGTTAAAAACATTCCAAATGGAGAGAAATCCTCCCACTCGGGGGCTTAGCTGCGACCCCATAATCACCTAAGTTAAAAACATTCCGAGTGGAGAGCGATCCTCCCACTCGGGGGCTTAGTTGCGACCCCGTAATCGCCTAACTTATAAAACATTCCGAGTGGAGAGCAATCCTCCCACTCGGGGGCTTAGTTGTGACCCCGTAATCACCTAAGTTAAAAAACATTCCGAGTGGAGAGCAATCCTCCCACTCGGGGGCTTAGCTGCGACCCTGTAATCGCCTAAGTTAAGAACATTCCGAGTGGAGAGCAATCCTCCCACTCGGGGGCTTAGCTGCGACCCTGTAATCGCCTAAGTTAAAAACATTTCGAGTGGAGAGCAATCCTCCCATTCGGAAGATTAGCTGCGACCCTGCAATTGCCTAAGTTAAAAACATTCCGAGTGGAGAGCAATCCTCCCACTCGGGGGCTTAGCTGTGACCCCGTAATTGCCTAAATTAAAAACATTTCGAGTGGAGAGCAATCCTCCCACTCGGGGGCTTAGCTACGACCCCATACTCGCCTAGGTCACAAATATCCTCTGAGCTACGTCACAAATACAACATACGCTCCATCCTTATCCGCAAGGACGACGAGGTGTCGATTGAGCACCATGTCCGAGCTACGCCACAAATAAAACATAGGCTCCATCCTTAGGTGTCGAGTGAACACCACGTCTGAGCTACACCACAAATACAACGTACACTCTATCCTTATCCACAAGGGCGACAAGGTGTCGCTTGAACACCACATCTGAGCTATGCCACAAATACAACGTACGTTCCATCCCTATCCGTAGGGACGACAAGGTGTCGACTGAACACCATGTCTGAGCTGCGTCACAAGTACAATGTACTATCCTGATCCGCAAGGACGACGAGGTGTTGATTGAACACCACATCTGAGCTGTGTCACAAGTACAATGTACCGTCCCGATTCGCAAGGACGGCGAGGTGTTGATTGAACACCGCATCTGAGCTCCGTCACAAGTACAATGTACATTTCACTTAGCAAAAGGTGAGAAATCCACTCGGAACCAAAAGACAGTCAGAAACAGTTCAAAACTAGAACAAAAGCCATGACATTCAAAGGAATTCAAGTTCAGACAAACCCTGCAAAAGTTCAGAACAGCAACAGGCAGAAGTACTCAGGCATCAAGCCTGAAAGAGTTTAACGATTACATAATCACTCGGCATACCGAGGCAAATAAAGATGGGGCATAATGTTTTGATCACTTGTCAGGAGAAGGACTTGCTGGATCACAAAAACGGTCAAGGTCAATGCTGCCCAGCATGAGTAATCCTAGGCATGGTCGACTGTTGGTAGTCGGTTGGATCACTCGTCTAGTTGGTTTTACACTAGGCATGGTGTGCCCAGCATGAGTTAAAAAAAGTAGATTCTCAGACCCCAGCAGACTACCAACAGTCGACCGTGGTCTCGGGGACTACACAGTGGGTGCACTCTGCGTGCCCCCACTGGTTTGGAAAAACACTCGACTTAACCTAAGTCGACTCAAGTGGAAGACCTATACAGCTCTAAGACAGAACACCCTAGTGGGTGATTGGATGTGAAACACAGACCCATGATAGATGCACATAAAAGGTTCCAAAACGCTCATCTAAGAGCACCATATGGGCAGCGAAGCAACATCGGCAATTATCATTATTCAAGAGACTAGTCGGGAATCAACTAACCTTGACGCTGGTTTGCAGAGCGGTGGTGGCATTATAAGCCACCTGACTGGCCTCATGCACCACCTTCATCTGCTCCATCACAAGATTTACCTGGAGAAGAGCCTCCCTGGCAGCACTCGGTTAGTCATTTGGAGTCTTGTACACAGTGAAGAGCGATGATGCAAGGCAGTCAAAGCAGCCACTGGGTCGGATGCATGGAGTTGTACTAGAGCGGCAGAGGTCTGAGCAGTCGATCCAGCTGGACGATCAGTCAACAGCGGATTGGTGAAAGTAACATTGGTCCGAGCCGGATCTCCAGATCACTCAACCACTGACTCAAGCACCATTGTCGACTGAGGGACCTGAACCTCGGGTGCTTTCCCGCTTGATGACTTGCCCCTCCTCCTCCTCTCCCTCAGAGGCACTTCTTCTTCTTCATCGTCTGGAAGCACGACAATGTCCCATGGAGCTGCAACAAAAAGAAATCTCAGAAATTCAATCGACAACATAAATTCAAGTCGAGTGGACTTACTAGCTTTGGAAGTGGCCGCGTCATCAGCTTCCTCGTCACCTGGGGCTTTGTCAACGTCCATGTCAGTCGCGGTGGAGACTGGGCCGGAAAAGTTTACCATCCATTCGGTCAGAATAGAAGTATCAATTGGTAGAAGAAAACACAGAAAGAAAGAACACTCACCCAGAAGCAACAGGAACATCCATCTTGATCTTGGGCAGAGTCTTCCGAGTCTTTGAGGGGACGACCTTGGGCTGCTTGGCGACCTTCTCCGTTGGATCTGGAGTCGAAGTCCGAGTGTGCTTTTGTGCTTGGGTGCTTGGAGCCACGGTCTTGCCATGCCCGCCCACCGGATCATGGAGTAGCTTGGATCAACGTTACATACGAGGTGGTGAGTCGACTATCTCATCATCGTCCGACTCATCGCTCTCCTCCTCGTCCTCGTCTTCTGAAGATTGCCAATCGCCGCTCTCCTCCGCGCTATCCTCTCCCTCCTGGTCTTGCTCCAGAGCTTGTTCACCATTGGGAATCGAGTACATCTCAGTGTAAACCTACAAAACAAGAAAGTCAAGTAAATATCAGTCGGATTCAAAGACGGTCGCAAGACATATCCAAATACAGTCGGTGGCAGAGACAGAACCTTGTCTGGCTGGTTGCTGTCGCTGAAGGGGTCGACTCTTCTGGCGCCTCTGGGGTTGTCCTTGTTCCTTATGATGCTCTTCAACCACTGGGCCACTGTCTTGGCTGATACTTCCTCTGGGTGAACCCTAGCAGTGTTGTTGGCTCCAGAGTACATCCACATCGAGTGGTCACGAGCCTGGAGCGGCTGGATGCGTCGACTGAGAAACACCTCCAACAAATCCATGCTAGCGACTCCCTAGTTGATCAATTGGACCACCCTCTCGACCAACAGGTTTGTTTCCACCCTCTCCGCAGTGGTCACTTTCAATGAGGAAGGGGTCTGGACACGATTTAAAGTAAAAGGGGGAAGTCCAGTCGACTGACCTGGAGTCGCAATGTCCTGACAGTAGAACCAGGTCGACTGCCAGCCCCTGACCGACTCAGAAAGCGTCATGGAAGGGAAAGAACTTCTTTTCCTCTTCTGGATGCCCAAACCCCCACACATTTGGATAATGTATGTTTTCGTCACTCGTATTCAATTTCTTCACCGACTAAGAGCAGATTGTGAAGATGTGCTTGAAAAGACCCCAGTGCGGTCGACAACCCAGGAAATTTTCGCACATAGACACAAATGCGACAAGATATGTGATGGTGTTGCGAGAAAAGTGATGAAGTTGGGCTCCGAAGAAGTTCAAGAAACCCCGGAAAAAGGGTGTGGGGGAAGGGAGAAACCGCAGTCGCCGTGGGTGGCGAGAAAAACGCACTCACCAGGTCGCGGTTGTGGTTCCGTCTCCCCCTCCAGCAACCGCGCAGCCCCGTCGGCGATTAGTCCGGACTCATCCAACTCCTCCAAGTCTTCCGGCCGGAGCAAGGATTGGATCCAATCGCCCTGGATCCAACCCGGTGGCAATGCCGACCGCGACGACAACCCCCGAGCCATTTTCCTGCCTTTCGCTGCCCCCATCGCCTTCTTCGCACGTTCCAAGGCTGCCATCTTGTCCTTCACCATGGTGGTGGAGCGGCGGCGTCGAGAGCGGAGGAGCCATATGTGGTGGAGAAGCAGAGGAGAAAGAAGGAGAATGGACGCGTACAGTGTAGGCGCCTCGGCCCCGTCGCCTTTTAAGGACCCACTTCTGAGTAGCTGACGCGTGGGCCCGGGCGATCCTGTCAAATCCCGCAACAGTCGTGCGTTGGGTACGTGGTGAAAAAGGTGGCACTGAGATCGAGGCATTCCTGTCTATCCGTCCCGCTTACCACGGCACGCTCCGCCTCGCGCGCTTCCCCAAAATTTCGAATCTCGTGAAATCTGGGATACGCCGTAACTAATCGCGCCAAAAGTTTCGCGTCAAAAACAACACTCGACAAATGACGGTATAAATCCACTCGGCAACTTCTGAATCAATCAAGGCGACTGAAACGGAGCCGAAGTTCCAACATGGGCCTCCCGATCAACATGAGTACTTGTGAAGCACAAGGGTCGAAGCGAGATCAACTTCAACCTTCTTTTCACTCGAACCTCAATCCATTCGGCGGATAATGATGATGATATAGACCTGGGGTAGGGTCATAGGCCTGACCTATACGTCCTCCAAGGTCACTACCCTAGAAGCAAAGAAGCTCAACAGACAACAAGGAGTGCCCAATAAATGCGTCGAGTGCAATCCGCTCGACCAATCAATCACTCGGGTACCCCTCCTTCCTGAAGTCACACGACTAGTCGATCACTCGACCATACAAGAAACCACTCGACCTACTAAAGACCAGGAGTCACTCAGAACAGCAACAGTCAAGCATTCACTCTGTAGTCTTTAAAGTCATTAAAGGCACTTATGGCTGGCGTTATCAGTAACGCCCCATCTTTATGTACATTGAACTCTTGGTAATGGGGGATGGCCGGGGTCCTGGCGCACCCTATATAAGCCACCCCCTCCTCTGGCACAAGGGTTCGCACCCCCTGTAACACACACTCTCATAATCCAGTCGACCGCCTCCGGGCACCGAGACGTAGGGCTTTTACCTCCTCCGAGAGGGGCCTGAACTCGTAAACACTTGCGTATAATCTCACCGTAGCTAGGACCTTGCCTCCTCATTCGTACCCCCTATAATTACTGTCAGACTTAGAACCACAACACCTGGCTCACCGGATGGCACTTGCGCCAATGCTTTGTGTGGCGTGGAGGCCGCCTGTACCGCAAGCTCCCTCGCCGACCTCCTCGGTGTTGTCCACCTCGCCGACGAGCCCGCCCTCGACGCAGGACCGGCCAGCTCCGAGAGCTGCCTCGTCGACCTCCTCGGCAAGCTCCACATCGCCAGCGAGCTCGCCTCTGACTTGGAGTCCATCGGCTCCACCGATCCGCCCGTCGAAATGATCACAGACTCCACACGACAGATGTTGATGCCTACCCCGACTATGTAGAGATCGTCTACGACCCGCTCCCTCGCGTGGACAGCATCACCAGTGCCAGCACCGTCACAGAGGAGCTGGTCATCAGTTAGGATGGAGCCTCTGCCAGAGTGGACCGGGATCCGATCCGGGCAGCCCTACGAGCCCTCGCCACTCCGGTCGAGGACGGCGCGGATAGCACGACACTTGAGGTGCACCGCATCTCGCTCCTAGACAGCGCCAACCAGTTGGCCGCCACGAGGCGCCTTATGGACGCCTACCAGCGCGAGATCGACCACGCCGTAGGCGGCACTCCGGCTGCTAGAGAGCCCAATCGGCTGGGCGCAGTCCGACAATGCGGCGCCGCCATCGCCGGCATGTTGGGAGCCGACCGCCCGGACTATGCTATCCTCATAGAGAACCTGCATGCTGCCCATGCGGCACCAGATGAGCTGGACAACCTGGAGGGCAATGAGAAGCGCTGCATGACGGAGCACTGTCGGCGTTCTGGGAACGGGGGTCCCCAGACTTGCCTGCCTGCGGCTTGCTGCGTGGCTCAACCAGTGGCCCAGTATGGCCCGTCTTCATCAACCAACACTCAAGACCCTTGCGAGGGGCCAAGCCTCGCGGGGCAGACACACAAGGCCTCCTCAGGAGTGGCCTCGCCAGGCAGGCTCGTGAGGAGGCGGAGAGATCAAGGCAAGGGATACCTCGCGAGGTTCCCGTGATGCAAGCCATGCCGATCAAGACTAGGCGGGCGCCAGGCAGGCGCCAGGCGGGCGCCAGCCTGGGCAGTGTCCTCGTTTCCTCTTTGGTGCAAAGGGGGCAAGCATAGGCACGGAGTATCGAGGCATCAAGCAAAGGTTTCCATATCAGTACAACGAGACCAAGATCAGCAGAGCGGCAGGACGGAGGTCACCGTGGAGCCCAAGATGGCGTCATCACCAGCACCTTTGTCAAGCGAAGACCACCTTTAGTCAGGATAGCTTGTACGAGTTGTCCCCTTTCAAAATGGCCGTTGTTGGATCCCTTCCCGCTCAATATTTGGGAAGAGGACCAGGGCCTCTATAAATAGGGCTAGCCACCACAGTAGAAGGTATCTCATCTGGAGGCATCTCATCTAGAGACAAGTTAAGTTCATCCGCACACCACCAAGCACAAGAACACCTCTCCTCACAAGGTTGTTGTTCCCTTGTACTGTTCATCATCAGCCCAAGAGGCAATCCACCACACCACACACTGGATTAGGGTATTACACCACAACGGTGGCCTGAACCAGTATAAATCTTCTGCCTCTTGTGTTGTTCATCGATCTAGCTTAGGGATCGCGGCGAGGCTGAGGGCGTGTTTTGGTTGGGAGAGATCTTCGTGCACACCCGAGAGTTCGAACCTTAAGGGTTTTGCCGGAACCCGATATCCGACATTTGGCGCACTAGGTAGGGGTGCGCCGAAATCTTCTTTCCGCTGATCTGCGTCCCATTGCTTCGTCGCATCCATGGCAGACGCTCGCCGAGCCCGCGCTGAGCGCCAGGCTGCCCTGGCTGCTCGTGTCGCCTAGACGGCTCCCATCGGCGGGCCTCCCCGTCGTTCTCCATCGCCTACCACCAACACCGCCACCGGCCCGACGGGGAATGAGTGGTAAGCGTCTTCGCTGCACCCCTCGGTGCGGCGGGAAGGCTGTACCGCCACTCCATCATTGACCCCAGCTGGTTCGTCGTCTCACGCTCGTCGCGCCCCCACGGACGCGCAGAAAGCGTTGCTCCTGGCACGTGAGCTCCTGCACTGCATCCCCATCGACGACCTCTACGAAGAATGGCTCGCTCGCATCATCGAGCTCATCAGCGCCGTAGGGGGCTCTCCTGCGCCATCCCTCTCACTGCCTCGCCCTCCTCCAGGCATGGGCGACGCGGCTCAGGGAGCACCTCCACCACCTCCGCCCCAAGACGGCACCCTGGCTCCAAGGCGCGCAGCCCCTTGACGTGACCCACCGCATCTAGCGCCCGTGCGGTAAGAAAGAAGCTGCCAAGAAATCCCTCGACCTCAAGAAGGCGCTCACGTGCTTCCTGCACCAGCACGACAAGACCGCGTCCCGGTGCGCCAAGACCCCGTGCTGCCCCTGGCGGCAGTGCGCGGGTATCACCAAGAGCAAGCCCCGTGTCAGCAAAGGGCTCCGGTGGCCATGAAAGGTTGCCATGTCTTCACCACTGAGCTGCGTAGAGTTGCTTGGCCGGGCAAGTTCAAGCCGGACCTGCCTCCTCGCTACGACGGCACCACCGACCCCATGGAGTTCCTGCAGATCTATGAGCTGGGCATCGAGGCAGCCAACGGAGACGAGAAGGTCATGGCGAACTGGTTTCCCATGGCGCTCAAGGACGGTGCCCGCACCTAGCTCCTAAACCTGCCACCCGGCTCGATCTCCTCCTGGGACGAGATGCGCAGCCGCTTCATCACCAACTTCCAGGGCACTCACAACCACCCACCGGCCGCGGGTGACCTGCGACGCATCAAGCAATAGCCTGGGGAGACCCTGGAGAAATACATCCAACGCTTCAACAGCGCCCGCCTCAAGATCCCCAAGGTGACAGACGAGGCCATCATTTCAGCATTCTCTGATGGTGTCCGCGACGTCAAGATGAAGGAGGAGCTCGCCATCCACGAGGAGTTGTGCATGTCTCTGGAGCTGTTCAACCTGGCGACCTAGTGTGCAAGAGCTGAGGAAGGGTGCCTCTCCCTCCTTGAGCTTCCAGCTGCTGACCCAGAAGAAAAGAAAGCCAAGGCCAAGGACGTGAAGTGCAAAGGAGCAGCCGTGCTCGCAGCAGAACCATACACGAGGTGCGGCAGGGACCATCTGGAGTTGTTCAAGGGCAGCCGACCGTTCTGCGCCTACCACAACCTCCACACCCACAACACCAACGAATGCCAGGAGCTCAGGGCCGTTCGAGAAGGACGCTTCGGTCGACACCCCAGCGCAACGACCGGGGCTACGGTCGAGGAGGAGGACGAGGAGGAGGACGATGGGAGGACCGTGGCCCTCGCTAGGTGTGGCATGACCGACCTCACGAGGATCGCTGGCAGGACCAGCCTCGCGAGGGTGCCTGGAGGGATCATCCTCGCGAGGACTTCCCGTAGGACAACGCAGGCCTTCCTCCTCTGCCGCCACCACCAAGAAGGAATGACCACCACCACCAGGACGAGGGGGCTGGGGGCTTCCAAGAGCCACGTGCTATCGCTTGCATCCTCGGCGGAGCTCCGGCCCCCACCTCTCAGCGCATCTTCAAGCAGTTCGCTCGCAGGTGAGTGCATTCCTCACCAGGCTCGAGGCCATGCGCCCGCTTAGGTGGTCCAAGTGCGCCATCACTTTCAGCTCAGCAGATCAACTCAAGTGTGCAGCTACTACTGGCGTCCTCCCGATGCTTTGTTCCCGAGTCATCAGCAACGTGCAAGTCACCAGGACCCTCATCGATGGCGGTGCAGGGCTTAATGTCCTGTCCGTGGAGATGTTCGACAACCTTCAAGTGCCATATGATCAAGTTCAGCCTACCAAGCCTTTCTCAGGAGTTATTGACGGCTCCACCACCCCGATAGGGCAGGTCCGCCTCCCTATCACCTTCGGACAGCGCGACAACTACCGCACCGAGTTCATCAACTTTGATGTCGCTCACATCTGCCTGCCTTACAATGCCATCCTCGGGTATCCTGCCCTGGCCAAGTTCATGGTGGTGACCCACCACGGCTACAACGTCCTCAAGATGCTAGGAAACGGCGGGATCATCACAGTCCCCTGCGAAGAGAAAGATGCGGTGTGCTCCCTCGAGCGCGCCTTCCAAGCTGCATCAATTGAGGACCCAGACAGCAGGGGCGAGGATCCTTCTGAGGTACTCCCCAGGAAGAAGAAGACACCGCTCAGCTCAGGGCCTCAAGAGGTTGGCATCTCAGGAGGTGCTGCGTCATGATCCCCGCCCGTGCAAGGGGTGCCTCCCTCCATCGCATAGGAAGGCGCACCCGGCGCCCTCCTCGGGCAGGTCTTGGGGGCTCTCTTCTGGAGGGCCTCATACTTTGCCAACATCTGGAGGGAGGCGCTCAGGCACCACCTGGAAGCGTGCTCGTAGCACGTTTCCCCCAGGAAGTCACTGGGCGTGGAAAGCCCAACCCTCAGGAGTTCATCACCAAGACTATTCAGGAGCTTCAGGAAGCAAGAGCCATGCGCGGCGACCGCCGCCTGCCTAGCATGGCTCCCCATCTAGGTGAGGATGGTGGGCTGCGTGTCTGCATCGACATCCAGGGCTCAACCGAGCCGCATCTCAAGAGCGCTTCTGGCCTTCGCGCATGGGACTTTGAGGGTCCTCCACACAGCTACGTTTGTATGCCTTTCGGCTTGCCGAACACGGCTGCCACCCTCCAGCGTCACCTGCGGAGCATTCTGGCGGCTCAGGAGGCCAGGCATCATGCGGTCCTAGCGGAGATGAAGATGGTCCTAAAGGAACCGCCTGGATCCCCAGAGCCTCCCGAGGCTCAGGGCTCCGGTGGCTCGTGAGGGTCGGCTTCTTCACCGTGCACCTTCAGCTGCTCTAGCACCCCCTCTACAATGGTACCAGGTGACATTTTCCAAGTTCATTTCAGCTGGGAGCGCCCTCAGGGCTGCATCATTCCCAGGCCGCATGGGTCTGTCCCTGCGGCATGTATCCCTTTTGCTTATGTCTTTAGTTCACCCTGCTGGGGGCGCCCCTTGGGCTGCATCATCCCCAAGCCGCTCGGTCCTGACCTAGTGGCATGTATCCCTACCTAAGATGATCTACCTTTCATGCTTAACCTGCCTGTGATTATCACCTGCCGCCCGCTGTGGGCCTCCTCTCTCTCATGCAAATCGATTGCGCGTTGAAAGGGGGGCTCCTGAGCATCGCGACTCAGGAGCTCTTACTGGCTCTCCAGCCCTCACCCCCTGGCCTTATCCACGGCATCATGACCTGGCATACCAGCGGCAGCTGAGCTCGCTCGCGGGCCGGGACCTGAGGATGTAGAGCATTTGTATCTCACCATCTCGCAGGAACACACAACTGTCAAAGATCCAAGACCAGGCGCAACCCGCCTTGAGGTAGGGCCTCGTGAGTCCCTCGCTGGTTCACGAGTGCCCAGATACACCTCGTCTAGCCCTGCCGTGCAAGCCACATGTCAGGCCGGGAAGTACGCGCCCCGGGGGTTCCTCCCGGAGGGGGGCCCCCTCCCACGTACCAGTGGAAGCACCATGCTCCGCGCTGGCTGATGACACTGCCGAGGAGCGGCTATGCCCGTACACATACGGAAGCACTATGCTCCGCGCTGGTGATAAACAACTGAGGGTGGCCCATGTTCGTATCTACCTCAGGGAGCCCAGAGCTCAGTGTGTGGCCTCATCGCAACACCTCCCCTCGGGAGCGTCATGCAAGGGGGCTAGACACGGGGGCTGCACCCGGGTCACGCCCGAGCGCACGCCACCCAGCCAGGTCCCTCGGACCTGGTCGTTGCGCGCCCCTTCCCGAGCGGAGCCAAGGTATGGAGATTGTTTGAACGTCAAGGGGGACTCCTGAGCATCACGACTCAGGAGCCTAACTGGTCATGTAGCCCCTCACTCCTTAGCCCCGTCCTGATGATCCAGCGGGGCTAATGGCGGTTGAGGTATGTGCGGGGCCGGGCTCTGCGGACGTAGAACGCCAGATCTACTCCTACATTCCCTCCCTATTTGCTGTTTACGCGTCAACGGGAACTCCTGAGCATCGCAACTCAGGACCCTAACTTGTCGCGTAGCCCCTCACTCCTTGGTCCCGTCCTAGTGATTCGGTCAGGGCTAACGGCGGTTGAGGTATGCACAGGGCCGGGCTCTGCCGACGTAAAACATAAAGGAAATTGGAAGAAAACTGCAAAATCTCGAAGCAAATCATGGAGCAAATATTACAAACCATATTTGTCTTCACAATACCAAACGCAAGTTTAAATGCCTCCACAAGGCATGGTGCACATTGCAAGAGTTAAAACAGGAAAGAAGGTGCGAGAAGATCACCCTTGGACATCAGCGTCGCCCACCAGAGACTCCACCCCCGTGGTGGCGCCTCTCGGGGCCGCAGGATCAGCAGCACCGCCTGCCGTGGGCATAGAAGCGAAGGCGCGGAACTTCCCCATCAAGGCTTCCACTTGGCTCTTCACAGCTTCTGCATCAGTGGCGAAGTGCTCGATGTCCACGGGCTCCAGCAGCTCGTCAAGATTGGCGTCAAGATGCGAAGGTGGACATGGCTGAAGAGCGCGTCAGCGCCGCAGAAGAAAGAACACGAGCTTCTACCTCAGCCATGGGGCCGACGCCAGTTACGACCTCCTCGAGCGCTTTGACCAAGAAGGGAAGCAGCTGGGCTGGTGAAAGTGCAACTATCCCTAGGTGGTTTTGGTAATTAATAACAACATATAGCTCATTGAGCTAATGCTATTCCAAGACTATTATTTCAGGAAAGATCAATGAATGGCATGACATGGATGATGAAAGTGGATCCCTCAAAATAGTAAGGACAAAGGATTGGATCAAGCTCAAAAGCTCAAGACTCTTCATTTTACATTTTAGTGATCCAAGATCACATTGAGTCTATAGGAAAAGCCAATACTATCAAGCAGGGATGAGGTGTTGCTTAATGAGCCTCTTGCTTCATGTGCTTAGTGATATGCTCCAAAACCCTCAACTACTTTCCCACATCCACAAATGACCTAAACCCAAAGCCAAAATCAGTCACACCGAAACTTCCTATCCGGCGCCACCGATTCCAAAAGTCATAGCCACTGCCACAAACCCTAAGCAAATCGGTCTTACCGATAGGGATCTCGGTCTCACCGAGATGGGGTTGCAATCTCTGTTTCCCTTCGTAACGTTTCGGTCTAACCGAAGTGAGTGATCGGTCCCACCGAGATTGCAATGTAAACTCTCTGTTTCCTTTTTGTAACATTTCGGTCTCACCGAAAAGAGCAAATCGGTCCCACCGAGTTTACCTGACCAACTCTCTGGAAAGCTTATTACCAAATTGGTCTCACCGAGTTTGTGTAATCGGTCTTACTGAGATTATGTTATGCCCTAACCCTAACCGAATCGGTCTCACCGAGATGCATGTCAGTCCCACCGAAAATCACTAACAGTCACTTGGTTTACTAAATCGGTCCGACCGAGTTTAACAATTCGGTCCCACCGAGTTTGGTAAATTGTGTGAACGGTTAGATTTTCTGTGGAGGCTATATATACCACTCCACCTCCTCTTCATTCGTGGAGAGAGCCATTAGAATGAACCTACACTTCCAACTTACCATTTCTCAGAGAGAACCACCTACTCATGTGTTGAGGCCAAGATATTCCATTCCTACCATATGAATCTTGATCTCTAGCCTTACCCAAGTTGCTTTCCACTCAAATCTTCTTTCCACCAGATCCAAAACCTATGAGAGAGAGTTGAGTATTGGGGAGACTATCATTTGAAGCACAAGAGCAAGGAGTTCATCATCAACGCACCATTTGTTACTTCTTGGAGAGTGGTGTCTCCTAGATTGGCTAGGCGTCACTTGGGAGCCTCCGACAAGATTGTGGAGTTGAACCAAGGAGTTTGTAAGGGCAAGGAGATTGCCTACTTCGTGAAGATCTACCGCTAGTGAGGCAAGTCCTTCGTGGGCGACGGCCATGGTGGGCTAGACAAGGTTGCTTCTTCATGGACCCTTCGTGGGTGGAGCCCTCCGTGGACTCGCACAGCCGTTACCCTTCGTGGGTTGAAGTCTCCATCAACGTGGATGTACGATAGCACCACCTATCGGAACCACGCCAAAAACATCCGTGTCTCCAATTGCGTTTGAATCCTCCAAACCCTTCCCTTTACTTTCTTGCAAGTTGCATGCTTTAATTTCCGCTGCCTATACACTCTTTGCATGCTTGCTTGAATTGTGTGATGATTGCTTGACTTGTCCTAAAGTAGCTAAAATCTGCCAAACTCTAAAATTGGGAAAAGGTTAAGTTTTTATTGGTCAAGTAGTCTAATCACCCCCCCTCTAGACATACTTCAAGGTCCTACAAGTGGTATCAGAGCTTTGGTCTCCATTTGCTTTGATTTCCATAGCTTTTGGTGGTCATATCCTTGGTTTCACAACCTAGGAGAGTATGGGGTCTAGCGAGGGAAATTATCACCGTACAGGTCCTTACTTTGTTGGCACTAATTTTGCTAGTTGGAAGCATAAGATGAAAATGCATATTCTTGGACATAACCCCGCCGTTTGGGCAATTATTTCTATTGGCTTGCAAGGTGAATTTTTCGATGGGACATAACCCCGCCGTGAAGCTAATGCGGAAGAATTGAAGATGCTGCAATACAACGCTCAAGCTTGTGATATCATCTTCAACGTATTGTGCCCCGAAGAATTCAACAAAATCAGCCATCTTGAGAATGCAAAGGAAATCTGGGATACTTTGATTGATATGCATGAAGGTACCGAGTCCGTCAAGGAATCCAAGTTGGATGTGCTCCAAAGTCAGCTTGACAAGTTCAAAATGAAGGACGGTGAAGGTGTCGCTGAAATGTACTCTAGGCTTACTCTTATCACAAATGAGATTGCCGGCTTAGGGAGTGAATAGATGACCAACAAATTCATCATCAAGAAGATCTTAAGAGCATTGGATGGAAAGTATGATACCGTGTGCACATTGATTCAAATGATGCCAAACTACAAAGTTCTCAAGCCAACGGAAGTCATTGGAGGAATTGTTGCTCATGAGATGTCACTCAAGGATAAGGAGGAACTTCACAACAAGTCAAGTGGGGCTTACAAAGCCTCAAGTGAAGCCCCCACATCATCAAGTGAGAAACCAACCTTCAATGAAGAATTGAGCTTAATGGTGAAGAACTTCAAAAAATTCTACAAGAGTAGAAGCAAAGAAAGAAGCTCCAAATCAAGGTCTTACAATGACAAGAGATCTTCTAGTCGAGAGCGCAATTGCTACAATTGTGGGAGACCCGGACACTACTCCAATGAGTGTACGGCACCCTACAAAAGAAGAGAAGATTCTCCAAGAAGAAGGAGCAAAAGAGAAGAATCACCACCAAGAGAGAGGAGGAGTAGAGATGATCGTTATGAACGAAGACCCTCACGGAGAAGCAAGGATTCGGAAGGGAAGGACAAGTCATCAAGGAGCTACACAAAACGAAGACATCAAGCTCATGTTGGTGAATGGGTATCCGGCTCCGACTCCGACAATCACTCCGAGAGAAGCTATCACTCCGACTCCGAATATACTCAAGATGAAGGTGTTGCCGGTCTAGCACTTGTGTCAACCAACTCCTACGACATATTTGATTCACCAAATGAAGGTGTTGGGAAGATGCTTCATGGCCAAAGGTCCAAAGGTAACACATCCCGAGTATGTTGATTTCAATAGTGATGAAGATGACTTGCTTCTGGATGATGATTTACTTGTTGACAACTCTAGTGATGAATACTATGATGAAACGTCAATTAATCATGCTAATTATGCTAAAACGAATGACAATGATAAGGAGAAGATTGAGCTTCTAACTAAAGAATTAAACTCTCTTAAGTTAGCTCATGAAACTATCTACGAAGATCATTTAGAACTTTTAAGGGCTCATGAGAAGTTACGCTTTGAAAGGCTCAATCTTGAGCAAGAGCATGAGTTCTTAAAAGCAATCAACGATGATCTCCGCAAGAAAAGTTCTTCTTACATTGCCGAGCGTTTACTCTTATCCACTTAGATGCCTCAAGTCAAGTCTAGTAACAAGTACAAGAAAGATACTTCCTCTAGTAGTAACAATAATAATGTCAAATCCAATATTGTTGCTTCTAGTAGTTCTCTTGATTCCACTAATGATTCTCTTAGCCAAGTTACACTTGAGCAAGAAAATAGCTTATTGAAGGGAATTATAGAGAAAGGTGTGTACAAGAGCCTTGTCGGGAGTAAGCAATTCGAGGAAATTGTACGCAAGCAAGGAAGGCACCGGAAGAATCAAGGTGTTGGTTTTGAACGAAAGTTCAATGCCAATGGAGTTGAGTGGGAAGAAGATCAATACCAATGGAGTTGAGTGGGAGTTCTTGAGGGTGACTCCGCCAACATTCTTCACTCATATCATTTTGGCAAGAACAAGTGCAATCAACTTCCACATCTTGCACTAGTTCAAGGAGTCACAAACCCTCATGTTGGTAAGGCAAGGCACAAGGTAACCTAATGAATTCATGGACATCATCTTGTGTGAGCATCCCTCTATGTCTATGGATATTCTTGTTTGTTACTTGTGGGACTAACCCATGTAGGTAAGTTGCAAGTGCAACTCACTCCAAAGGATTGCTCCAAATGATCTACATCAACATTGAGCATCTACATCTTCAACACCTACATGAAGTCATCATCGACAAAACCCAAGGTTAGTTCATCCCTCTAAGGGGGGATCTCACATCTAGGGGGAGCTTAACTCTAAAGAATTGAGTCAAAGAAACTCTAATGGTGTGAACACATTAATGCATTATGTAAAAGTGGTAACCCCACTTGAGCTTAAACGATGAGTATGACCTATGATCAAATGTTCTCATTTGACTCCTAAGTCAATATACTCATATATAGATGACCTAGTCATCGCCAATTGCTTGATAGATGCTAGAATTGGTTGTGCATGCTTTGCCACATATTTCATTTGCTATCTTATTGTGTGAGCATGTTGGTGCATATTTTACTCATTCAAGGACATCCACTTGTTGTTTTGATTGCTTGGTTTCTTTTCTTTTTGCCAAGTGGATGGACAAGAATGCCTAAGAACCTTCTTTAGCTATCTATGCTTTTCTCATCTCAAACTCTATTCATGCTACATCACAAAATTTGATCAAGTCAGATTCGAACCACTCTGTGTGAGGAGAACTTGGAGTCCCCGATTCGTCATAGACTTAAACTTCCAAAACCTGTTTGTGATTCTCGGTCTGACCGATTCTTCCATTTCGGTCCTACCGAGATCACCAAGTTGATCTGAGTTTTCAATCTCGGTGCAACTTATTTGAACTTTTCGGTCTCACTGATTTGCTATAACTGAACAGAGTTACGCATCTCGGTGCCACCGAGTTGTTCCACTCGGTCACACCGACAGGGTCGGGCTATATATAGCCACGGGCAAAAGTTTGGAAATTTCTCCGAAACCCTTTGCCCGCGCAACAGCTCGCTCTGCCATTGTGGTCTCTGGATCATCTCCTCGTCGCCAGCAGCCTCCTGTCGCTGGTCTTCGCCGCCATCAACAGAATTCGTCCCCGCCGTTGCCGCCGTAGCAAGTCCACCACCAAGTTAGGGTATGGACTTGATCTTTGTGCTATCCACGTCTGATTCCTAGCACAATGTTTTCATATCAATTCTTGCCACGATTGAGATTCTTCTATCCAGCCAAAATAGTCCATAGATTAGATGCGATTCAAATTTTTAGGGTTAGGTTTCCGCCGAAACCATCTCGGACCCACCGAGTTGAAAAACTCGGTCTCACCGATTTGGCGTATGCCATTGCACTAGTGACTCTCGGTCTGACCGAGAATTACTAATCGGTGCGACCGATTTGAGGATTCTGTGAAACCCTAGCAGTCTCGGTGCCACCGAACTGAAACTCGGTCCAACCGAGATCATCAGTTTAGGTTCCAAAACTGCTTCGGTATCACCGAGTTTGAAAATCGGTTGATCCGAAATGCTTTCTGTGGAAAACTAAAACAGAACTTTTGAATCATTCTTTTGCAAAAATCTCTGCATTTTGTGATGCTCATCTATTCTATCTCATCTATAACTCTTCACAGGGTCAGCAGTCAGCTTTTGCAGTATGTCTGATCAGAGTGACAGCCAGAACAGCTCAGAAGAGCACATGGACTTGAGTGAGGGCACTAGTCCGTTAACTTCAGATTTTGGGAGCAGAAGTACTCCTAGAAATTTGCCTAAGGCTGCAACTAGGCAAAGGAGGAAAAGAACTTCAGATTCTGAGGATGAAGACTACAAAGCTGAGGAAGATGAGGCCACTTCCAAGAAAGTGGTGCTCAAGAAAGAGTATGGCTCTGCATAGAGCACAAAGCCAGGTCTGAAGAAGAAAGTTCCTACCAAGAGGACTCTAATGCCAAAGGCCAGGAAGTCCACTCAAGTGCCAACTCAGAATCAACCCAAAGAGGCACCTGCAAGGAAAGAAGCACCATCAAAACCTCAGAAGGCCCCCACTGGTGCAACCATGAAGTTCACAATTGAATTAGAGGATGATGGTGATCAGGACAAGAAAAAGAAGAGAGCTAGAACCACAACTGCCAAGGTCCTTGGAAAGCCCTCAATGAGAAGGGATTCTGAAGAAGAGGAAGAGGATGCTGCACTAGCTCCTAAGGCAGCTAAGCTTATGGGAGATGCAATCAGGTCAGGGGCTGCAACATCCAAGCCCAAAGATGCACCCAAAGCTGCCTCCAAGGCCAAGCAAGCTCCAAAGAGGAATACTAGGAGTATTCCAGCTGCTGAGAAGAACAAGGCTCCAGTGCCCAATGTTGCTGAAGAAGAGGATGAGGAAGGACAAGTCCTTAGAAAGCTCAAGCCCAAGATACCAGACCACAATGATGCCAATCCTGTGGCTGAGGACATGAGAATCAGGAAGGATTCAGGGCTGAGACTGTGGAGGATGGAAGACCCATATGCTTCAAGAAGAAGGACTGCTGTTGACTACAGGTTCCACATAAAGGAACAGCAGGACTTTTATGAGACCATTCTGTTGGACAAGAAGCCCATAGTCTGTGACATGAGGTGGGTTGACTGGAAATTCATCAGGGAGAATGAGCAGCACTACCCTGGAGTGGAGGAGAGCTTTGTTGCTTGTGGAGTAGCAGATTTTGTTGGACAGAAGTTCACCAACTGGAATGATGAGCTTATCATGCAGTTCTACTCCACAGCACACTTTTATCCAGATGGTAGAATTGTGTTGATGTCTGAAGGTACAAGGTACCAATCCACTGTTGAAGAATGGGCAAGTCTCATAAATGCCCCCAAGGAAGAAGAGGATGACTTGGACATTTATGCAAAGAAGAAGTTGGGTCACAATTCAATGGCCCACATGTACAAGGAATTCCTGACAAGGCTGTAGAGACTCACAAGTTTGGATCAGTTCACTTTCTGCTGTCAGGGTTGGCAACCATCAACTGGATTCTGAGGCATACTTTGTTGCCCAAGTCAGGTGACCATAACATGATCAGAGGGCATGCCATCAGCATGATGCATGTGTTTGATGTGCGATAGAAGTTCAAAGTCATGAGCCTGATCATTGAAACAATTAAGAGGACTACAGCAGATTAGAAGAGGAGCTGTGGATATGCACCTCAGATTCAAGAATTGATCAACTCCAAGATGGGCATAGGGAAATATCAGTTGGATAAGGAACATTTTCCAATTTATCCAGATTGTGAGGACAATGAGTTTTTCATGAATGAAGATGATCCACAATCAGTTCAAGCTTAGGAGAAGAAGGAGAAGGCAAAGCAGGAGAATGCTGCCAAGATGCCAACTCAAGAGGAGGCATCTGAGTATTTCTTGAAAACCAAACAAGAGCAGCTTGATTACTTGATAGCATCAACTCTGAGAGTTGAGAAAGGGTTGGCCACCCTAACTCAAAACCAGGAGAGCCTTGAGAGAATCATGGAACAAAAGTTCTATGATCTAGATGTCAAGGTAACTGAGATTCAGTCAGTTGTAGAGCAGCTGCAGGATGACATGCAGGAGAGGAAGGGCAAGACAACCACCAATGTGTTTGCCAGAGTGCCCAGAGCCCAGAGATCAGTTGCAGTGCCAGTGACAGACACTAGAGCAACTACTTCAGCACCAGTTACTGCCCCAACAGTTCCAGTGCAACAAGCTCCAGCATCCACTCCAGCACCCTCTACTTCAACTTAAGCCTTCGTCCAAGGAGCTATCAGGACACCACCACAAGAAGATCAAGCCTGAGAGTCGATCTAGCACTATGCATTTTCTATGAACTTTTTGGTAACTTGTTGCCAAAGGGGGAGAAAAATATATAGATCATAGGCTTTGAGAGAGAGTGTTGCTTTTATTCTCTCTTGCTTTATTTGGTGGTTTTTCAAACTTTGTTTGCTTTTGGTTGAGATACTATGCCTGTGAGACATTGATGATCATGTGTTTGATCATAAGCTACACTTATGGATGTTTGATATTATCCTATCTTATGTGATCATTCACTATGCTTGGTGATGAGTGCATGTATTCATTGTTTATTATTTTGAGCGCTCCACCAAGATGTATCTGACATGGAAGAGTAACCCATGAACCTAATTCATTGTGCATTTGTAGTCCAACGCAAATCTTAAACTATGCACAAATTTAGGGGGAGATCTTGCTTATCACATACTTCTCAAAGCAACGATGTTATTCAGTCCTATTATCATTTGTCAAAGCTTTGATCTATATGTTGTCATCAATTACCAAAAAGGGGGAGATTGAAAGTGCAACTATCCCTAAGTGGTTTTGGTAATTAATAACAACATATAGCTCATTGAGCTAATGTTATTCCAAGACTATTATTTCAGGAAAGCTCAATGAATGGCATGACATGGATGATGAAAGTGGATCCCTCAAAATAGTAAGGACAAAGGATTGGATCAAGCTCAAAAGCTCAAGACTCTTCATTTTACATTTTAGTGATCCAAGATCACATTGAGTCTATAGGAAAAGCCAATACTATCAAGCAGGGATGAGGTGTTGCTTAATGAGCCTCTTGCTTCATGTGCTTAGTGATATGCTCCAAAACCCTCAACTACTTTCCCACATCCACAAATGACCTAAACCCAAAGCCAAAATCAGTCACACCGAAACTTCCTATCCGGCGCCACCGATTCCAAAAGTCATAGCCACTGCCACAAACCCTAAGCAAATCGGTCTTACCGATAGGGATCTCGGTCTCACCGAGATGGGGTTGCAATCTCTGTTTCCCTTCGTAACGTTTCGGTCTAACCGAAGTGAGTGATCGGTCCCACCGAGATTGCAATGTAAACTCTCTGTTTCCTTTTTGTAACATTTCGGTCTCACCGAAAAGAGCAAATCGGTCCCACCGAGTTTACCTGACCAACTCTCTGGAAAGCTTATTACCAAATTGGTCTCACCGAGTTTGTGTAATCGGTCTTACTGAGATTACGTTATGCCCTAACCCTAACCGAATCGGTCTCACCGAGATGCATGTCAGTCCCACCGAAAATCACTAACAGTCACTTGGTTTACTAAATCGGTCCGACCGAGTTTAACAATTCGGTCCCACCGAGTTTGGTAAATTGTGTGAACGGTTAGATTTTCTGTGGAGGCTATATATACCACTCCACCTCCTCTTCATTCGTGGAGAGAGCCATCAGAACGAACCTACACTTCCAACTTACCATTTCTGAGAGAGAACCACCTACTCATGTGTTGAGGCCAAGATATTCCATTCCTACCATATGAATCTTGATCTCTAGCCTTCCCCAAGTTGCTTTCCACTCAAATATTCTTTCCACCAGATCCAAAACCTATGAGAGAGAGTTCATCATCATCATCAACGCACAAGAGCAAGGAGTTCATCATCAACGCACCATTTGTTACTTCTTGGAGAGTGGTGTCTCCTAGATTGGATAGGTGTCACTTGGGAGCCTCCTACAAGATTGTGGAGTTGAACCAAGGAGTTTGTAAGGGCAAGGAGATCGCCTACTTCGTGAAGATCTACCGCTAGTGAGGCAAGTCCTTCGTGGGTGATTGCCATGGTGGGATAGACAAGGTTGCTTCTTCGTGGACCCTTCGTGGGTGGAGCCCTCCGTGGACTCGCGCAGTCGTTACCCTTCATGGGTTAAAGTCTCCATCAGCGTGGATGTACGATAGCACCACCTATCGGAACCACGCCAAAAACATCCATGTCTCCAATTGCGTTTGAATCCTCCAAACCCTTCCCTTTACTTTCTTGCAAGTTGCATGCTTTAATTTCCGCTGCCTATACACTCTTTGCATGCTTGCTTGAATTGTGTGATGATTGCTTGACTTGTCCTAAAGTAGCTAAAATTTGCCAAACTCTAAAATTGGGAAAAGGTTAAGTTTTTATTGGTCAAGTAGTCTAATCACCCCCCCTCCTCTAGACATACTTCAAGGTCCTACAACAGGGCCGTCCTCAGCGCCGGCTAGCGGCTTTTCCAGGCCATTCTAGTAGAGCGTCTTCAGTGATTTGCGAGACCTCTCCTGAAGGAGCGCGAAGGCCACGCGGTCCTCAGCCAGGACCTTCGCCTTGGCATCCAGCTCGGCCTTCTCTGCCCTCAACTTCTGGTCCAGCGTCCCTAGCCGGCCATGCTCAGCGGTCAGCTCATTGTTGCGGTCTCTGACAGCGTCCTCCCGAGCCTTCATCTTCTCCTCCCGAGACTGGCGGTCGCGAGCTTCCTTGGCGTGCTCATCGCGCAAACCCTGCAGCTCGTCCTCTAGCACCTTGCAGCAGTCCTGGGCGACCGCGGCATCCTTCAATGCTGCCTCGTGAGCAGCTACGGCCAGGTCCTCGTAGGGCAGAGCCGCCGGATTCATGCGGAGGTTGTCGTCTGCACCCCCAAGCGTCCATAAGGGGCGCAAGTGTGCCTGAAGCGGAGCCACCCGCTGCATCAGGAACTCCCTCAGGAGCGTGGCCCCCGTCAGCTTCGCCGCCTTCATGTTGCCCGTCTTCAGGTCGGCGTTCACCTTTTCCAGCACCAGCTTCGCCCGGTCGTCAACAAGCATCGCGCGAGACCACCCTTCGTCAGGCTGGGGCATCTTCATTGGCAACACCAACCGGGGGTGAACGCATCTGGCATGCATCATGATCCACTTGCTCCAGAAGTTGTCAGCCCTCTTCCCGGTCTTCGAGATCGCGTTGGCCTTGGCGTACGCGACGAAGTTGGCACATGCCAAAGTGTGCTCGCCGTTGATTCGGAGGGAGAGGAAGTGGCGCAGCAGAGCAACAGACGGCATCACCCCAACATGCGCCTCGTAGTAGTAGGAGAAAATCGACAAAAGGAGAACGGAGTTGGGATGGAGATGAAGGGCCTGCAACCTGTAATGGCGGAGGACAGCGTAGAAGAAGTCGGAGAAGGGAGGAACGAGGCTGGCGACGATGGCGTTCATGAAGAAGGGGTAGAAGGTGCTCCCCTTAGCCTCCGGCTCGATGGAGCCAGCCCGGAGTTTGGTCTCCCCCATCTCGCTGACCTCCACGGCAGTCATCAGGCGTGTAGAGGCGAGATTCTTCTCTGACATATTGGGGGCATCCAGGGCCGGTTAATACCAAGCCGGTAGCGCATCGACCTTGACCTTGCGGGGCGCCATTGCTCGCTCAAAGGGAAGGAGTGGAGCGGATCTGGAGATTTCGGAAGCAAGGAAGCAAGGAAGGGGATCTGGAGCAAGGCGAAGGAGTGCAATAAAGGCAAGCCTTACCCAGCCAGCCTTTTGACAGTCGGGCAGTTGCCGAGGCAGCATGGGGAAGAGGAGACGCCCACGTCCAATCGGTCGCCACGCGGCGACCACGGCCGCAGGCTGTTGGGGCCCGCGGCGCTCCGCACTTGCCCTTTGGCTTCGCTGCTAAGCCAAGTCCGAGCGCGCCTTGGGCCCGGGGGCTACTGTCGGCGTTCTGGGAACGGGGGTCCCCAGACTTGCCTGCCTGCGGCCTGCTGTGTGGCTCAACCAGTGGCCCAGTATGGCCCGTGTTCATCAACCAACACTCAAAACCCTCGCGAGGGGCCAAGCCTCGCGGGGCGGATGACACAAGGCCTCCTCAGGAGTGGCCTCGCCAGGCAGGCTCACGAGGAGGCGGAGAGATCAGGGCAAGGGGTACCTCGCGAGGTTCCCGTGACGCATGCCATGACGATCAAGATCAGGCGGGCGCCAGGCAGGTGCCAGCCTGTGCAGTGTCCTCATTTCCTCTTTGGTGCAAAGGGGGCAAGCGTATGCGTGGAGTACTAAGGCATCAAGCAAAGGTTTCCATATCAGTGCAACAAGACCAAGACTAGCAGAGCGGCAGGACGGAGGTCACCATGGAGCCCAAGACGGCGTCATCACCAGCACCTTTGGCAGGCGAAGACCACCTTTAGTCAGGATAACTTGCACTAGCTGTCCCCTTTCAAAATGGCCACTGTTGGATCCCTTCCCGCTCAATATTTGGGAAGAGGACCAGGGCCTCTATAAATAGGGCTAGCCACCACAGTAGAAGGCATCTCATCTGGAGGCATATCATCTAGAGACAAGTTAAGTTCATGCGCACACCACCAAGCACAAGAACACCACTCCTCGCGAGGCTGTTCTTCCCTTGTACTGTTCATCATCATCCCAAGAGGCAATCCACCACACCACACACTGGATTAGGGTATTACACCACAACGGTGGCCCGAACCAGTGTAAATCTTGTGCCTCTTGTGTTGTTCATTTATCTAGCTTCGGGATCGTGGCGAGGCTGAGGGCGTGTTTTGGTTGGGAGATATCTTCGTGCGCACCCCAGAGTTCGAACCTTAAGGGTTTTGCTGGAACCCGATATCCGACAAGCGCCTCCATCGGCTCCTCGACACGGCTGTCGTGCAGCAGGAAGCCGGCTGCCGCATGGTGGAACCCGGTGTGCAAGATGAGAACCGTCACCCTCGCCGAGAGCACGGCATGATCTCTCGGTCCCCGACAGCCGGCTCTCACGGCCGGAGGAACCCGGAGCCAGCTGCCAGCCGCAGTCGGTGCACGCACCTCAGAATCGAGCGCGACCAAGACGGCCATGCAAGAGCAGTGGAACGGTGCAACGACTGCCCGCCTCCCCCATGCAGGGAGAGGCACGCCTCCCCGCCGCCCGTTGAGCATCCGACTCTTGAAGGCTGACTGGGCCACCGTGAATGAGTCGAAGAGAACGACGCCCGCCACTGGATCGACCTACTTGCCCGATCCCTGGCGATAGAAGAAGAAGATGCAGTCGGCCCTCCTTGCTTCAGCCCCCGCATATGCGACGAACCGTTTCCCAAAGGGTTCTCGCTACCCCGAGAGACTCCCAAGTACAATGGCTCCATGAAGCCGGAGGATTGGCTGGTGGACTACTCCACCGCAGTCAACATAGTAAGCGGCAACAAGCACATTGCCGTGAAGTACGTTCTGCTCATGCTCCAGGGCACGGCCCGGACATGGCTGAATAGCCTCAATCCATACAACGTCAACAATAGGCTAGATTTTACCGAAGTGTTCATCCACAACTTCACCAGCATGTACAAGCGGCCGCCCAAGCCTCGCCAGCTCTCCATGTGTGTCTAAGGCCCAATTGAGTCTACCCGCGATTACTTAACACAGTGGGGCAAGCTGCGCAACTCTTGCGAAGGGGTGCATGAGGTGCAGGCCATAGAGTACTTCACTGTCGGGTGCCGAGAGGACACCTTGCTCAAGCACAAGCTCCTCTGCGACAAGCCAGCCACCCTCGATGAGCTGCTGATCATAGCAGACATGTATGCCATGGCCGACTCCTCCATGAAGTCGGAGCTCCGAGTGGACGCGTCCGGGAAGGTTCTCCCTCTGACTTCCCAAACGCCGGCTGGCAACACCATCCGGCGCCAGCAAAACGACAACACGCGCAAGGCTCAGCAGCCAGCTTCCAGCAGCCGGTAGGTAGAAGCAGTCAAAGGTCAGTAGCCGACTGGTCAGCCTGCCCCCAAGCGGTAGATAACTAGCAAGGGAGCATGGCTGCCTGCCCTCTCCTTAGAGCAAGCCCTCGACGCCCCATGCAAGTTCCACAGTGGCGCAAAGCCATCCAACCACACCACACGGAAGTGCAACTGGCTAGCTCAGATCGCCAAGGGCGAGGCCCTCCCGCTTTCGCCATCAGCCAGCCCTCTAGCTCCGGCCGCCCAGTAGCCGGCAGCTCAACTTGTCTGCGCCATTCAAGATGAGTTCCCTGAAGAGCACGCCACCTATGTCGTCTTCACGAGCGAAGCCAGTGACAAGCACAGCAAGCGGCAGCAACACTGAGAGGTCAATGTTGTCAGCTCAAAAGCTCACACCCGCATGCATTGGTTCAAGAGGCCCATCACTTGGAGCCAAGCTGACCACCCGGCTCTGATGCCCAACCCAGGTTCATATGCCCTGGTGCTCGATGCAACCTTTGCGATGGAGAGGCGTATTTGCCGTTTCGGCCGAGTTCTGATAGATGGCGGCAGCAGCATCAACATCTTGTACCGCGAGACCATAGAGTGGCTGGGTATCAAGGCCAAGCAGCTTCAGCCAAGCCAGACTATCTTCCATGGCATAGTTCCCGGCCTTTCCTGCTCCCCAATTGGCAAGATAAAGATCGACGCTCTTCGGCGACAGGGATCGCTTCCGCCATGAGACAATCTGGTTCAAGGTGGTCGACCTGGAAAGCCCCTACCACGTGCTCTTGGGCCGCCCTATGCTGGCCAAGTTTATGATGATCCTGCACTATGCATACCTGAAGGCCAAGATGCCAGTCACCAAGGGCATAATCACCATTGCTGGAGATTACAAGAAGTCCCAAGATTGTGCTACTGCCAGCAGCCAGCTTGCCGAATCCCACGTCATCGCTCAATAAAAACGTCTCCTTGACCGGATGGTAGCCATGGCCAGCGAGAAGCCATCCATGCCGACTGATCCCAAGGAGGCGGAAGCAGGGGCCTCCTTACAGCCGGCCAAAGAGACCAAGCAGATCCCCTAGACCCGGAGCACCCGAAGAGGTTTTCTATCATGGGCACTGGCCTTGACAGCAAATAGGAAGGCGAGCTCGTCGATTTCCAACATGAGTATCGAGACATCTTCGCATGGTCCCCCAAAGACATGCCGGGTGTCCTAACGGATCTCGCCGAGCACAAACTACATGTGAGGCCGGATGCTAAGCTGGTCAAGCAACCCCTCCGCCGCCTGTCAGAAGAGAAGAGAAGGATTGTTGGAGAAGAAGTCGCCCGACTGCTGGCAGCTGGATTTATCATGGAAGTATTCCACCTGGATTGGCTTCCCAACCCAGTCCTTGTGTTGAAGAAGAACAACAAGTGGCGTATGTGCATTGATTATACCAGTCTCAACAAAGCCTGCCCGAAAGATCCGTTTGCACTGCCCAGGATGGACCAATGATCGACTCCACAGCCAAATGCGAGTTGTTGTCTTTCCTTGCTGCCTATTCCAGCTACCATCAGATCAAGCTGGATCCGGCTGATCGCCTGAAAACCGCCTTCATCACGCCATTTGGCGCTTTCTACTACATCACCATGACATTTGGCATGTGAAATGCCGGCGCCACCTTCCAACGTTGTATGCAGAAGTGCTTGTTGAAGCAACTCGGCCGCAATGCCCATGTCTATGTGGACGACATTGTGGTGAAGACAGAGAAGCGTGGCTCCTTGATGGAGGACCTCAAGGAGACTTTTGAGAACATGCGCCATTTCAACATCAAGCTCAACCTGGAGAAGTGTGTCTTTGGTGTGCCAGCCGGCCAGCTCCTTGGTTTCCTTGTCTCAGAACATGGTATCGAGTGCAACCCTGTGAAGAACAAGGCCATCAAGCGGATGGAGAAGCCCACAAAGCTGCGTGACGTCCAGAAGTTCACTGGGTGCCTGGCATCCCTCAGCCGCTTCATTAGTCGGCTGGGCGAGAAGGCACTCCCTTTGTACCAGCTCATGAAGAAAACCAGTTGCTTCGAATGGAATGACCAGGTGGATGCCGCCTTCCTCCAATTCAAGCGTGTGATGTCAATGCCTATCCTAGCGGCTCCATCTGCTAAAGAGCCCATGCTCCTCTACATCGCCGCCACCAACCAAGTCATCAGTATGGTGATCGTCATTGAGCGCCCAGAGGCCGACAAGGCCCAATCGGTCCAGAGGTCGGTGTACTAACTGAGCGAGGTCCAATCGGCCTCCAAGCTGAACTACCCCCATTACCAGAAGATGTGCTACGGCATGTACTTTGCCACCAAGAACCTGAAGTAATACATCCAAGAGCACTCCATCACGGTCGTCTGCAGCGCTCCCCTCGCCGAGATCATGGGCAACAGAGATGCCTCCGGCCGGGTGGCCAAGTGGGCCATTGAGCTAGCTCCCCACACCATCTTCTACCAGTCCTGCATCGCCATCAATTCCCAAGCACTGGCCGACTTCCTTGTCGACTGGGCCGAGTCCCAGTACTTGTCGCCAACGCCAGATTGTACGCATTGGCGGATGCACTTTGATGGCTCAAAGATGCGCACCGGCTTGGGAGCCGGCATCGTCCTCACCTCTCCCAAAGGTGACAAGCTGAAGTACACACTGCAAATCCACTTCGCTGCCTCCAACAATGTAGCCGAGTACGAAGCGCTCATCTTCGGGCTCCATCTGGCCAAAGAAATCGGCATTTGCCGCATCCTCTGCTATGGCGACTCAGACTTGGTGGTCCAACAGTCGTCAGGCGACTGGGACACCAAGGATGCCAACATGGCAAGCTACCACTTCCTCGTCCAGCAGATGAGTGGGCATTTTGACGGATGCAAGTTCATCCATGTGCCACGAGCCAACAAGGATGCAGCAGATGCCCTCGCCCGCATTGGCTCCACCCGGCAAGCCATACCAGCCGGCATCTCCCTTGAGTGCCTCCGCAAGCCATCTATCAAGACTTCACCAGAGTCCGACTCCATCTTCATGCCAGCTTCCCCTGGAGCAGTCGGATTCGGCTCAGGGACTTTAGCAATCGGCACGGGGACTTCAGCAGTCGGCTCGGGGACTTCACTAGGCGGCCCGGGGGCTGCAGCACCAGCACTCGGCCCAATGGTCCTAGTAGGCAGTCCGGGGCTACTGCAGTCAGCCCAGGGACTTCATCAACACCATAAGGAGCGGCCAGCCCCAGCCCGCCGCCTCCCAACCCGGCCCCCTCATACCAGTCGCTGTATTCACAGTGGTGGCGGACCCATGTTGGGCGCAGCCCATCCGTGACTATCTAGTCAACCGTGTGCTACCAACCGACCAAGTGCTAGCCCGACAGATCTAGCGTAGAGCAGGCGCCTATAGCATCGTCAACCAAGAGCTCGCAAGGTGTAGTGTGACCGTGTCTATCAGCATTGCGTGGAACCAGAGAAGGCATGGAGATCCTCAAAGATATCCATCAAGGCGAATGTGGCCACCATGCCGCCTCCAGGTCCCTCATGGCCAAAGCTTTCCACCATGGCTTCTTGTAGCCAACTGCTTTGGACGACGCCAAAGAGTTGGTCAAGAAGTGCAAAGGGTGCCAGAAGTTCAGCACCAAGCAACACCTGTCGGCTTCCGCCCTCAAGACCATCCCCATCACCTGGCCTTTCACCATGTGGGGTGTGGATATGGTAGGCCCGTTCAAGACGGCACGAGGTGGCATGACCCATCTGCTGGTCGTCGTGGACAAGTTCACCAAGTGGATACAAGCAAAGCCAATCAAGAAGCTGAATGGTTCGACTGCTGTCACATTCATTGCCAACATCACTGTCCGATATGGCATTCCCCACATCATCATCACCGACAACGGCACCAACTTTGCCAAAGGCGCCTCGGCCCGTTTCTGCGCAAACCAGGGCATCCGACTGGACCTAGTGTCCATTGCCCACCCGCAGTCAAATGGCCAAGTAGAGTGAGCAAACGGCCTCATCTTGTCCGGCATCAAGCCCCACCTAATCGAGCCGCTAGAGCGGTCGGCTGGCTGCTGGATCGACGAGCTGCCGGCCGTCCTCTGGAGCCTTCGGACCACGCCCAACAGATCAACCGGCTTCACGCCTTTCTTCCTTGTGTACAGTGCCGAGGCTATCATCCCTACGGATATTGAGTTCGACTCGCCTCGGGTCACCATGTACATGGAGGCGGAGGCCAAAGAGGCGCGAGAAGACGGCGTCGATCTGCTGGAAGAGGACCGACTGCTAGCATGCAGCCGGTCTGACATCTACCAGTCGAGCCTGCACTGCTACCATAACAAGAAGGTCAGGCCGCGTTCCTTCTGCGAAGGCGACCTTGTGCTCCGCCTGATCCAGCGATTAGCCGGATAGCACAAGCTCGTGACACCTTAGGAAGTCCCCTTCATCATCAGCAAGGCCCTGGGCAATGACTCGTACTACCTCATCGACGCCCAGAAGCCCAGGGCACGCAAATGATGCACAACCGGCAAAGAGACGAGCAGCCATGGAATGCAAATCTGCTCCGCCCATTTGAGACATGATTCGAGCGTATGTACCACACCAACTTTTGTATTAAGTAAAAGACCTCAGGTCCCCCGAGGTGCACTCGGGGGCCACCATTTTATCTATGAGCTCATCTTATGCCCTGTCTTGAGTTTTTTCTATTCCTGCCCCATCCAGAGAGGGTGACGAAGGCAGAGAGCAAGACCACCGTGTTCAGCGTGAGGTGGTGGGGCTGCACTCCATAGAAATCAAGAAAAGAATGGAGGAACCCGCTCACCGGCGGCCCGAAGCCGCGGAGGAAGTGCGACCAGAAGACGACGCACTTGTCCCCCTCCGGCGCCGGTGAGATCTCCCTTTCAGGGGGATGCACACCTTGACATTGGAGAAGTGGGGGAGCCGCCGCGTCTGGCGGAGGAACTCCAGATGGTCGTCGTGGACGGTGGAGCCGTCCTAGTCACTAGCGCGGCCGCTGTGGGCCATGGGCTCTGAGCTCGGCGGCGGTGCGAGGTGGCTGCGGCGTGAGGAAGTCCAGCGACGACGAGCTGCGGCGGCACTCCGACGAGAGGAGAAAGTGAAGTGGCAGCAAGAAGGAGATGAAGGAGAGAAGCAAGGCGAAGGGAGAGGAGGGCGTGCGTGCGTTCTGCTGCCATATCCTCCTCCTACTTATAGCCCGCCGGCGGCGGAGCCGAGGGGGCGAGATGTGCGGGGCGCAGGATTAACTGCACCCACTCCCCCCCACAACCACGCATTTCCCGCGCCATGATGGCATGTATTAAACACGCCTTGGAAGCGCAGCCATTTGCCTCGGCCGCAGCGGATCTGCGCGCGTGCCGAGGCCCTGTAGTTGCGAGCCTGGGCCTGCGACGATGTCCGTTGCACGGGTGGGCTGGCAGGCCGACCTGGCCGACTAGCGCGCATGGCAGGCGGGCAACGGGCGGCGAGACTGCTGCCCGGCTGCCACGCCACCTGGCCCCCACCATGACTATTCGAATTCCACCAGGCAGACACAGCTATGTCTGGCTCCTGGCGTCCGACTCCTCCCAGCCGGATGGAGCAGAAGGCGGAAGGCCACTTTAGAGGGAAACTGCTGAGGCTCTCTGGCTGCCCAAAGCCGTAGAATCTCACCAACTTTGGGAACTACTGACGGGGGGATAAACCCCGGGTAGCCTCATCCGCACCATAGCAGTTTTTAAGACATCGGGGCTGGCCAAGCCCCTCGGCCCAACTAGTCGCAAGGCCGGCCTACATGGTTGGATGGTGCCAACGGACCGCCTCCCAGGAGGCGGCGCACCCCAGAAGGTAGCAAGGGCCTGGGCCGACTCCTACTAGGCGGCCCCTTGCCTCCTCAAAAGTCTGCACCCACCTGCTGTGACAAGACAGGGCATGGCAACAGTGCAACTTGCCCCCCCCCCCCAAATCTAGGACGGAGTGTGGCCATAGTGTGGGCGTACCAGGCGGACACCCCTCGCCTGCCACGGCAATGTAGCCACGCGGCCCATGACGTTGCCTATGTTAGTCCGGGCCATGCTCCCACGACGGGCGGTCGGTGTGGCCCGCAGACTGTGGGGCCCACCTGTCCGCGAGCCACCAGCAAGCAGGAAGGCCTGAGCAGGTGGCGACAAGGGAAGGCCGACTACTAGTAGGCAGCTGCCCCTCCCCTTGGAGTCTGTGCGCCATTAACCAGAAGTGACGAGGTGTGGCTATAGTGATCGTCCACCAAGCGGAGGTACTGTAGCCATGCGCCCCCTGACCAAGCAATCATCATCAGAGGCGAGGCTACAATGTGGCCTAGTCCTCTTGGCCCACAGGCGGCGGGCCCTACTTGTCGGCCGAGTCCATGCAGTAGGCGGGGCCCCCCGCGGCGGGCCCCAGCTATCGGCGGGGAAGCCGAAGCCCAGAGACACTGACAGCCGGGTCCTACGACCAACCGGATTACCATTGTACCCCTGGGGGTAGGCCTATATAAACCCCCGAGGATCACCCATGCAAAGGGTTCAGCCCTTGGTTCACCATTTGATGACCCACAAGTATGGGGGATCTATCGTAGTCCTTTCGATAAGTAAGAGTGTCGAACCCAACGAGGAGCAGAAGGAAATGACAAGTGGTTTTCAGTAAGGTATTCTCTGCAAGCACTGAAATTATCGGTAACAGATAGTTTTGTGATAAGGTAATTTGTAACGGGTAACAAGTAATGAAAGTAAATAAGGTGCAGCAAGATGGCCCAATCCTTTTTGTAGCAAAGTACAAGCCTGGACAAACTCTTATATAGAGAAAAGCGCTCCCGAGGACACATGGGAATTATTGTCAAGCTAGTTTTCATCACGCTCATATGATTCGCGTTCGTTACTTTGATAATTTGGTATGTGGGTGGACCGGTGCTTGGGTACTGCCCTTTCTTGGACAAGCATCCCACTTATGATTAACCCCTATTGCAAGCATCCGCAACTACAAAAGAAGCATTAAGGTAAACCTAACCATAGCATGAAACATATGGATCCAAATCAGTCCCTTACGAAGCAACTCATAAACTAGGGTTTAAGCTTCTGTCACTCTAGCAACCCATCATCTACTTATTACTTCCCAATGCCTTCCTCTAGGCCCAAACAATGGTGAAGTGTCATGTAGTCGACGTTCACATAACACCACTAGAGGAAAGACAACATACATCTCATCAAAATATCGAACGAATACCAAATTCACATGACTACTTATAGCAAGACTTCTCCCATGTCCTCAGGAACAAACGTAACTACTCACAAATCATATTCATGTTCATAACCAGAGGGGTATTAATATGCATAAAGGATCTGAACATATGATCTTCCACCAAATAAAGCAACTAGCATCAACTACAAGGAGTAATCAACACTACTACCAACCCACAGGTACCAATATGAGGTTTTGGGACAAAGATTGGATAGAAGAGATGAACTAGGATTTGAGAGGAGATGGTGCTGGTGAAGATGTTGATGGAGATTGCACCTCCCGATGAGAGGATCGATGGTGATGATGATTTCCCCCTCCTGGAGGGATGTTTCCCCGGTAGAACAGCTCCGGCGGAGACCTAGATTGGTTCCGCCTCGTGGCGGCGGTGTCTCGTCGTGGAAGCTTGCTTATGATTTTTTTCCAGGGTAAAAGACTTCAGATAGCAGAAGATGGGCACCGGAGGCCTGCCAGAGGGCCCACGAGGCAGGGGGCACGCCCAGGGGGTAGGGCGCGCCGCCAGCCTCGTGGACGGTGGGTGGCCCCCCTCTGGTGTTTTCTTCACTCAGTATTTTTTATTAATTCCAAAAACAACTTCTGTGGACTTTCAGGAATTTTGGAGTTGGGCAGAATAGGTCTCTAATATTTGCTCCTTTTCCAGCCCAGAATTCTAGCTGCCAGTATTCTCCCTCTTCATGTAAACCTTGTAAAATAAGAGAGAATAAGCATAAGTATTGTGACATAACGTGTAATAACATCCCATAATGCAATAAATATCGATATAAAAGCATGATGCAAAATGGACGTATCAACTCCCCCAAGCTTAGACCTCGCTTGTCCTCAAGCGGAAACCGATAATGAAAAATATGTCCACATGTTTAGAGATAGAGGTGTCGATAAAATAAAATACGGACATGAGGGGTATCATGATCATTCTTATAACAGAAACATATATATATATATATATATATATATATATATATATATATATATATTGTCGTATCATTTCTTATGCTCAAGTAATAATCTATCCACAATGTCCTGTATGAATCAGAAACTTCATTGAGGACTAACAAACTATGCTCTTGGTCATTGAAGCAATTCCAATTTATCATAACATCGGAAAGAGTCAATATAAGAGCTTTTCAGCAAGTCCACATACTCAACTATCATTTAGTCTTTCATAATTGCTAACAGTCACGCAATACTTATGGGCATGGAGTTTTAATTGGACACAAAGAAAGAAAGGGGCTTATAGTGTTGCCTCCCAACCTTTTACCTCAAGGGTAATGTCAACAATAATAGTTCATGCTAACTTACATCCAATTGGATATATATATCAGGATCGTTCCAACACAAGGTGATTGCCAAAGGATAAAATGTAAAAAGGAAAGGTGAAGATCACCATGTGTAGGATCGAAAGTATGTCTAGAGGGGGGTGATTAGACTACTTGACCAAATAAAAACTTATCCTTTTCCCAATTTTGTTCTTGGCAGATTTTAGCAACTTTGGACAAGTCAAGCAATCTTAACACAATTCAAGCAAGCATGCAAAGAGTATATGAGCAGCGGAAAGTAAAGCATGCAACTTGTAAGAATGTAAAGGGAAGGGTTTGGAGAGTGCAAATGCAATAGGAGACATGGATGTTTTTGTTGTGGTTCCGATAGGTGGTGCTATCGTACATCCACGTTGATGTAGACTTCAACCCACGAAGGGTAACGGTTGCGCGAGTCCACGGAGGGCTCCACCCACGAAGGGTCCACGAAGAAGCAACCTTGTCTATCCCACCATGGTCGTTGCCCACGAAGGACTTGCCTCACTAGAAGTAGATCTTCACGAAGTAGGCGAACTCCTTGCCCTTACAAACTCCTTGGTTCAACTCCACAATCTTGTCGCAGGCTCCCAAGTACCACCTAGCCAATCTAGGAGACACCACTCTCCAAGAAGTAACAAATGGTGTGTTGTTGATGAACTCCTTGCTCTTGTGCTTCAAATGATAGTCTCCCGAACACTCAACTCTCTCTCACAGGATTTGTATTTGGTGGAAAGAAGATTTGAGTGGAAAGCAACTTGGGGAAGGGTAGAGATCAAGATTCATATGGTAGGAATGGAATATCTTGGCCTCAACACAAGTGTAGGTGGTTCCCTCTCCGAAAATGTAAGTTGGAAGTGTAGGTTCGTTCTGATGGCTCTCTCCACGAATGAAGAGTGGGTGGAGGGGTATGTATAGCCTCCACACAAAATCTAACCGTTACACACAACTTGCCAATCTCGGTGGGACCGAATTGATAAAATCGGTCGGACCGATTCAGCAAATCTAGTGACCGTTAGGATTTTCGGTGGGACCGACATGCAACTTGGTAGGACCGATATGGTTAGGGTTAGGGCATAACGTAATCTCGGTGAGACCGATTACACAAATTCGATGAGACCGATTTTGGTAATAAGCTAACCAGAGAGTTGGTCAGGTAAACTCGATGGGACCGATTTGCTCATTTCGGTGATTCCGAAATGTTATGAAAGGGAAACAGAGAGTTTACATTGCAATCTTGGTGGGACCGATCGCTCATCTCGGTGAGATCGAGACGTTACGAAAGGAAACAGAGAGATTACAATCCCATCTCGGTGAGACCGAGATCCCTATCGGTGAGACCGATTTGCCTAGGGTTTGTGGAAGTGGCTATGACATCTGAACTCGGTGGCGCCGGATAGGAAGAATCGGTGGGGCCGAGTTTGACTTTAGGTTTCGGTCATATGTGGATGTGAGAAAGTAGTTGAGGGCTTTGGAGCATATCACTAAGCATTTTGAGCAAAATCCTCATTAAGCAACACCTCATCCCTCCTTGATAGTATTGGCTATTCCTATAGACTCAATGTGATCTTGGATCACTAAAATAGAAAATGTAGAGTCTTGAGCTTTGAGCTTGAGCCAATCCTTTTGTCCTTAGCATTTTGAGAGGTCCACTTTTCTCATCCATGCCATGCCAATCATTGAGCTCTCCTGAAATATTTATCTTGAAATAGCATTAGTTCAATGAGCTATATGTTGTTAGGAATTACCAAAACCACCTAGGGATAGTTGCACTTTTAATCTCCCCCCTTTTGGTAATTGATGACAACATATAGATCAAAGCTTTGACAAATGATAATAAGAGTGAAAAACATTGTCGCTTTGAGAAGTATGTGAAAAGCAAGAGCTCCCCCTAAATTTGTGCATAGTTTAAGATTTGCTTTGGACTGCAAATGCACAAAGAGTTAGGATCATGGGTTACTCTTCCATGTCACATACATCTTGGTGGAGCGCTCAAAATGATAATAATTAAATACATGCACTCATCACCAAGCAAAGTGAATGATCATATAGAGATATAAAAGGATAATGTCATCCAACAAGCATTAAGGTAGCATATGATCAAACACATGAACATCCAAGCATCTCACACAAGCATAGAGTGTCTCAAACAAGCAAATAACAAAGTTCAACCACCAAAAACAAGAGAGAACAAAAGGCAACACTCTCTCTCGAAGCCTATGATCTATACATATTCTCCCCCTTTGGCAACAAGTTACCAAAAAGTTCATAAAAAATGCATAGTGCTAGATCGACTCTCAGGCTTGGTCTTCAGGTGGTGGTGTAGATAAAACTCCAAGGACGAAGGCATCAGTAGATGTAGATGGAGCTGGTGGAGTGGGTGCTGGAGCTGGATGCACTAAAGCTGTAGCTGGTGCAGATGATGTGACTCTGGTGTCTGGAACAGGCACTACAGCAGATCTCTATCCTCTGGGCACTCTAGCCAAAGCATTAGTGGTAGACTTGCCCTTATTCTCCTGCACTTCATCCTGAAGTTGCTCAACAACTGACTATATCTCAGTGACCTTCACATCTAATTCATAGAACTTCTGCTCCATGATCCTCTCCAAACTCTCCTGGTTTTGAGTCAAGGTGGTCAATCCCTTCTCAATCCTCAGAGTGGAGGCAATCAAGTAGCCAAGCTGATCTTGCTTGCTCTTCAGGAAATACTGAGATGCCTCATCAATGGTTGGCATCTTTGCAGCCTTTTCAGTCCTTGCCTTCTCCTTCTTTTCTTGTGCTTGCACAGAGCATGGTTCATTCTCATCCATCACAACATTGTTGTTCTCAAAGTCTGAGTAGATGGGCATGTGTTCCTTGTCCAAGAGATATGTGCTAGTGCCCATCTTGGAGTTGATTAGCTCCTGGATGTGTGGGGCATACCCACAGCTTCTCTTCTGATCTGCAGCTGTCCTTTTGATAGTTTCCACAATTAGGCTCATGACTTTGAACCTTTGAGGCACATCAAATATGTGAAGCAGGTTAATTGCATGGCCTCTAATCATCTTGTGATCACCTGATTTTGGCAATAGGGTGTGCCTGAGGATCCAGTTGATTGTTGGCAAACCTGACATAAGGTAATGTACTGATCCAAATTTGTGTGTCTCAACAGTAGCATCTGGGATCTCTCTGTACATATGTGCCATGGAGTTGTGATCCATCTTCTTATTGGCATAGACATCCAAGTGATCCTCATTCTCCTTAGGAGCATTGATCAATTTTGCCCATTCTTCAACTGTTGATTGGTACCTAGTGAGGGAGTCCTGGATTAGGGGGTATCCGGACAGCCGGACTATATACTTTGGCTAGACTGTTGGACCGTAAAGATACAAGACTCAAGACTTCGTCCCGTGTCCGGATGGGACTCTCCTTTGCGTGGAAGACAAGCTTGGCGATCCGGATATTATATTTCCTTCTTTGTAACCGACTCCATGTAAACCCTAGCCCTCTCCGTGTCTATATAAACCGGAGAGTTTAGTCCTTAGAGACACAATCATAATCATCATAGGCTAGCTTCTAGGGTTTAGCCTCTATGATCTCGTGGTAGATCAACTCTTGTAATACCCATATCATCAATATCAATCAAGAAGGAAGTAGGGTTTTACCTCCATCGAGAGGGCCCGAAACTGGGTAAAACATCGTGTCCCTTGCCTCCTGTTACCATTAGCCTTAGACGCACAGATCGGGACCCCCTACCCGAGATCCACCGGTTTTGACACCGACATTGGTGCTTTCATTGAGACTTCATCTGTGTCGTCGCTGCGAGGCTTGATGGCTCCTTCAATCATCAACAACAACAACGCGGTCCAGGGTGAGACTTTTCTCCCCGTACAGATCTTCGTGTTTGGCGGCTTCGCACTGCGGACCAATTCGCTTGGCCATCTGGAGCAGATCGACAACTACGCCCTTGGCCACTAGGTCGGGTTCGGAAACTTGAACTACACGGCCGATATCCGCGGAGAATTGATCTTCAACGGATTCGGGCCTGTGCCAAGAGCGCCGGATAGTCACGACGAGCACGGCTTAGACCTGCTATCGGACAATGCTCAGGATATCGCCCCTGCAGGAGCCCCGGACCTAAATCCGGAGCAGATTGCGTCGCCTGAGGACGGGTGGATGGACCCCGCCCCAGAGGCCGCACGCTCATCGGCGGTAGAGCCAAACACAGACTTCACCCCCAAGGAAGCCTGTGACACCAGACCCCTGGACTCGTATCCGGTTGTAGGTTCCAGTCCGTGCACCCCCAAGCCCGCCGAATCTGGTTGGGCTCCAGTAATGGAGTTCGCCGCTGCGTATATCTTCCAGCACTAACCCTTTGGTGACATGCTGAACTCTTTAAAGTCCCTCTCTTTGTCAGGAGACTCTCGGCCGAAATATGTCCGGCTCGAGTGCGAAGCAGGCGACGAAGGAATTCGTTGCCCACCCACCACTCACTTCATCGCCACGGTCGATGATTTAACCGACGTGCTTGACTTCGACTCCGAAGACATCGACGGTATGGACGACGATGTAGGAGAAGAACAGGAACCACCGCTCACGGGGCGATGGACAGCTACCTCCTTATATATATATATATATATATATATATATATATATATATATATATATATATATATATATATATATATATATATATATATATATATATATATATGGTGGACACTCCGAAGGAAACCAATTGCGATGAGGCAATGGAGGATAACCCCTCAGGGAAGAAAGCAAAGCATGGGCGTCGTCGGCGCCGCTCCAAGCCCCGCCACAGTAATACCGGCACAGGAGACAAAAACAATCTGGATGGTGCCGAAGATGAATACAACCCCGATCAGCTTGCCTTCAAGCAGGCCGAGCAGGAAGACGGGCAGGTCAGCCCAAACGGATATCCGGAGGAGGACAACTACATGCCCCCCTCCGAAGACGAGATTAGCCTCGACGATGACGAGTTTGGCGTGCCTGAGGACCCCGTGGAGCAGGAGCGCTTCAAGCGTCGGCTTATGGCCACTGCGAGGAGCCTGAAAAAGAAGCAACCGCAGCAGCTCCAAGCTGATCAAGACCTGCTCACAGACAGATGGACCAAAGTCCTGGCAGCTGAGGAATAAGGACTCGAACGCCACACGGCTGACCGGCCACCTCGTGGCCGGGATAAAATGGCATATCAGCCCAAATACTAGCCGGCACCCCCATGCCAATACACTACGGCACGGGGCAATAGGCAGGACCTGCAAGATATACTAGAAAATAAGTCAGGACACCCAAGATTGATCTACGGATCACGGAGGCGCACCCCAACACATGATGATGATCGTCATGCCGTATACACTACCAACAAGTCCGGCCGGGCCGAATAGAGCCAACCAGAATCATTCGAATTGCGTAGCCACATAGCCCGGCACAGAGGCACCGCCCACCCCCTCTGCTTCACTGACGAATTGATGGATCATGAATTCCCAGAAGGGTTCAAACCCGTAAACATCGAATCATACGATGGCACAACAGACCGCGCAGTATGGATCGAAGATTTCCTTCTCCACATTCAGATGGCCCGTGGAGACGATCTACACGCCATCAAATATCTTCCCCTTAAGCTCAAAGGACCTGCCCGACACTGGCTAAACAGCCTACCGGCAAATTCCATTGGCAGTTGGGAAAACCTGGAAGACACGTTCCTCGACAACTTCCAGGGCACATAAGTGCGACCACCGGACGTCGATGACTTGAGCCACATTACCCAACAGCCCGGAGAGTCAGCCAGGCAATTCTGGACTCGGTTCCTAACTAAAAAGAACCAAATTGTCGACTGTCTGGATGCCGAAGCCCTGGCGGCCTTTAAGCATAATATCCATGACGAGTGGCTCGCCCGACACCTCGGCCAGGAAAAACCCAAGTCCATGGCGGCCCTAACGACACTCATGACCCGCTTTTGCACGGGCGAGGACAGCTGGTTGGCCCGCAGTAGCACCACGCCACACTCCGGCATCTCGGATGTCCGGGACAATAACGGCAAGCCACGGCGCAACAGACATAAGCGACGGAACAATGGCGATAACACTGAAGACATGGCAGTCAACGCCGGATTCAGTGGCTCGAAATCCGGTCAGCGGAAAAAGTCGTTCAAAAGAAATAATCAGGGACCATCTAGTCTGGACCGCATACTTGAATGCTCGCGCCAAATTCATGGCACCCTGGATAAGGCAGCAAACCACACTAACAGAGACTGCTAGGTGTTCAAGTAGGCCGGTAAAATAAATGCCGAAAACAAGGACAAGGGGCTGCACAGCGACGATGACGAGGAGCCCCGGCGTCCGAACATAGGAGGACAGAAGAAATTTCCTCCCCAAGTGAAAACGGTCAACATGATATAAGCCACCCATATTCCCAAACAAGAATGGAAGCAAGCACTACGGGACGTCTATGCGATGGAGCCAGTCGCCCCAAAATTCAACCCATGGTCAGTCTGTCTGATCACCTTCGATCGTAGGGATCACCCTACCAGCATCCGTCACGGCGGTTCAGCCGCATTGGTCCTAGACCCAATCATCAACGGATTCCACCTCATGCGAGTCCTTATGGATGGCGGCAGCCGCCTGAACCTGCTTTATCAGGACACATGTGCAAAATGGGCATCGACCCTTCGAGGATCAAGCCCACCAAAACCACCTTCAAAGGTGTAATTCCAGGAGTGGAGGCCCGTTGCATGGGCTCAATAACACTAGAAGTGGTCTTCGGATCTCCGGATAACTTCTGAAGCGAGGAGTTAATCTTCGATATCGTCCCTTTCCGCAGTGGTTATCATGCATTGCTTGGACGAACCGCATTCGCTCGATTCAACGCGGTACCACACTACGCATACCTCAAGCTCAAGATGCCAGGACCTCGCGGTGTCATAACAGTCAACGGAAACATGGACCACTCTCTCCGTACAGAAGAGCATACTGCAGCCCTCGTAGCAGAAGTACAATACAGCCTTCTCGGGCAAACCACCAATCCGGTGACAACAACCCCAAACACCGTCAAGCGAGTCTGGAGCACCCCGCAACAGGATCGCCAGGCATGCCAAGAGCGCGACTAGCAGTCCGGCCTCCGCTCAAGCCCCATCAAAGCAGCATTCGTACCGTGTGTACACAATTACGCACTCAAAATACCATGGGCATAGGCGGAGGCGCAACAATGACTCAGTCAACAGTGCGGTATAACCGCAACATACCTTAATAACCTCCCCCCCCCCTTTATCTTTCAGTACACTGCTTTCGGGTAGCCTCTTCAGAAGAGCCGTATTGTCGGACTTACACAGGAGGGAAAACCAAGGAGGCAATAGGCTTTGCGGACTAAGGAAATACCCAGGTGGAATCTGTTCATGATCGTTATACCTGTTTTATATACCTACATGCAGCCCGCCCTTGGATAGGACATGTTAAATAGTCCTATTCACTTCTGCTTAAACGCATTCATTGTAAACATACGCTTAAACGTATTATTCATCAATGGGAGATAAAATATAGTGTCATCTTATTATTCCTATTTGCACATTTTTCCTATAAATGTTTATTTAATATTGCATCCGTACACCTTGGTACGTTCAGTTTGCCAGGGGCTTCTTATGGCACCCCACAATACGGCAAGACAAGTCCGAACACAGTGCGGCACCCCGAACTTATAGCATTATATGCATCAGCTCTGAATCATGTCTTGGGTCAATAGTTGGGTTTGCTCAGCTCCCTTGTTTTGGTACCTTACGTTCCGTTATATCAGCTAAGGTAGCGCAGGGGGAACTACTGCGATTGTGTCCCAGTTCTTTCGGACGAGCACCTCAGTAGAGAAAGCCGACAACTAACCGGCATGATGCTGCGAGAGCTGGTCGCTGTTCGAGAGGTCTTAAAATCCTTAAAGATTGTTTCCGCTTTAGGTGAGGAATCGACTTCGTCTGATTTAGGTGTATATAGCGCCCCAATCGGCTTTCCGAATTCTAGGGGCTTCGCCGAAGTTTAAAATTGTAGACTTCTATGGCTAAGTGAAAGTTATAAAGCCTCATAGTCCGATTGCCTTGTTCGCTGCGCCAAACACCTCCTTCAGGGACCAAAAATTTGGATAAAGAGTGTCTGGGTTTTTCCAGGAACACCCCGGTACTAGTTATGTGGGGACGGAAGCGGATGACTAGCCTACTTTCAGAATTTTATAAACAGCTGCACAGAAGGTAATATTTTAAATCAAAAAGCGCCATATAGCCAAGTAACTTCGTCTTTATATTACAGGAAACGACAGAAGTACATTTACTCAAGGATCATGTCCTTGGTACATTCATCAGCCACGAGACGAGCGCCTTTCATAACACCATCATAATATTTTTCGGGACAGCGATGCGCCTTGCCCTCCAGCGGCCCATCCTTCACCAGCTTCTCCGCATCCAGCTTGCCCCAATGCACCTTCGCAGGGGCAAAAGCCCGGCAGACACCCTCAATGCAAACGGGTCGCTTGATCACCTCAAGCCGCGGACAGGCGTTTACCATCCGCTTTATCAGGCTGAAGTAGCTGGCAGGCAAGGGCTCACCAGGCCACATCCGGACTATGAAATCTTTCATAGCCACTTCGGCCGCCCTGTGGAGTTCAACCAATTGCTTCAATTGGTCACTCAAAGGCATCGGGTGTTCGGCTCCAGCATATTGGGACCAGAACAGCTTCTCCGTCGAGCTCCCCTCCTCGGCACGGTAGAACTCCGCGGCATCTGATACGCTACATGGTAGATCTGCGAATGCCCCTGGAGAGCTCCGAATTCGGGTAAGTAAGAGAAACGCCTCCTCCACATGCTTGCTTTGCATAAAGAATGTCTTACCCGCCGCTATCTTCTTGGCCGCCTGGATTTCCCTCTATGCCTTTTCGGCTTCGGCCTTGGCGTCTTTCATACTCACAAGGCCTTTGCAAGCTTAGACTCTTTCATCTTGAGATCATGCTCCTGGGACTCAAACTTCTTGCCGAGCTCCTGGAGCTCTTCCTGTACCTCGCCCACTCTAGCATCTTGCTTTTCGTGCTTTTTGCGCTCCATGGCCACCTTGTCTTCGGCCTTGGACAACGCTTTCTTCAGGGACGCCACTACGGTTGTGGCCCCTATTACAAAGTCACGATGCTTTGTCGTTAGAATCACCAATTTTGTCTATTCTGTATGATATGCGAACGGGGTATCACTCACCTTTGTTCTCTTTGAGCTGCCTCTTCGTGAGGCCGAGCTCTCCCTGTGCCTGCTCAAGGTCCTGTTTAAGTCCGGCGACCTCCACCATGCGGGCAGCAGCTGCAAGCAGCACTGCCTGCTTACTCAAATGCACGCCTACTATTAGACTCCTGCGGATTATAATTGACCCTCCGTTTGGCTTTTCGTTCCGAACACCAAACAGAGTATCAGGGGATACTACCTATCAGGTGATAATTTCACACATTTTTGATTACTTACCTCAAAACCCGTCAGGAGGCTGGTGCAGGCTTCGGTTAGTCCGCTCTTGACGGACAGAACCTTCTGAATCACCGCACTCATAAGAGTACGGTGCTCCTTGTCGGTGTCAAAACCGGCGGATCTCGGGTAGGGGGTCCCGAACTGTGCGTCTAGGCGGATGGTAACAGGAGACAAGGGACATGATGTTTTTTACCCAGGTTCGGGCCCTCTCGATGGAGGTAAAACCCTACTCCTGCTTGATTAATATTGATGACATGGGTAGTACAAGAGTAGATCTACCACGAGATCAAGGAGGCTAAACCCTAGAAGCTAGCCTACGGTATGATTGTTGTAATGTATGTTGTCCTACGGACTAAAGCCCTCCAGTTTATATAGATACCGGAGAGGGCTAGGGTTACACAGAGTCGGTTACAATAGTAGGAGATCTACGTATCCGTATCGCCAAGCTTGCCTTCCACGCCAAGTAAAGTACCTTCCGGACACGAGCCGGAGTCTTCAATCTTGTATCTTCGTAGTCTTGGAGTCCGGCGGACATTGATAGTCCGGCTGTCCGAACACCCCCTAGTCTAGGACTCCCTCAGTAGCCCCTGAACCAGTCTTCAATGACGATAAGTCCGGCGTGCATAATGTTCGGCATTGCAAGGCGGGTTCCTCCCTTGAATAATCCAGAGAAGATAATGAACACCAGGATAGTGTCCGGCTCTGCAGAACAAATTCCACATTCCACCGTAGAGAGAATAAAATGTACACTTAGTTCAATCTACTGACGTATTATGCGGCGCGACATCACATCGCCACCAGGCCTTTGTTTGAATCATTATACCACCTCAGCATGAGCAGAGCGGTTTCCTCGGCACGTCCTATCGAAGCAGAGATCGTGTTCCCCTTATTCCGGGATTCTCATCAATACGTGCGTGGGTAACCCAACCGCGCCATCAACGGTGACGCTTGGGAGATAAGCGAGTTTTACCAGGCCGGTGGGGGACACATAGTTTTGTCCGCCTATATATAAGGGATAAGGATTCACCTTCTCACCTACGCCTTCTTCCTCCTTTGCTTATCAATCCCCGCGAATTCAAGCTCCAACGCCCGAACTTGCGCATCTCACCTCGACCTTCTCCGAATATGACTAGAGCGGGAGGCAAATGGTTAGCCTCCACCGTCAAGGAGGAGGACATCACCAAACTGCGCAGCGCCGGATACCTTTCCGGTGATATCGCGCATCGGCTGCCCGACGATGGGCAGCTCATCCCTACCCCCGGGCCTCATGAGAGGGTCGTCTTCCTTCCCCACTTCCTCCGCGGACTGGGCTTTCCGCTCCATCCATTTGTCCGGGGGCTCATGTTTTACTACGGCCTAGATTTCCACGATCTGGCGCCGAACTTTATCCTCAACATCTCGGCATTTATCGTCGTGTGCGAGGCCTTTCTCTGCATCCGGCCCCACTTCGGCCTGTGGCTCAAGACCTTTAACGTCAAGCCGAAGGTTGTGAAGGGTACGCAAGCGGAATGCGGAGGCGCTATGTTGGGCAAATTGCCCAACGTCCCTTGGCTAGAAGGGACCTTCGTGGACTCCGTCAAGGGGTGGCAATCGGGGTGGTTCTATATCACCGAGCCGCGCAAATCCACATGGGCGGCGGCCCCCGAGTTTACAGGCATCCCCACGCAGCTCACCTCCTGGAAAGAGAAGGGCTTGCAATGGGGGAATCCGGTGGAGGTGACGGGACTCCGAGCATGTATCAAGAATATGGTGAGCGAAAGGCTCAGGCTCGTCGACGTGGTCCAAGTCATGCTCATCCGGCGGATCCTCCCATGCCAAGAACGGGCATTTAATTTGTGGGAGTTCAATCCGGAATAGCACCAGGCGCTAAACGGGCTCTTCGATACAACATACAAAGGCGCCTGGAGGGTGCTGTTCAAGGGCGCCGAAGCCCCTATGTCCGCGACCAAAGACCGCGGATTCAGCTCGCAGAATCCAACTGATGAGGTAAGTGATTCGACCCCATTACGGGACACTTGTGATAATTAGATTGACTCTAGTGAGGCTTCAATCTGCCTCTTCCTTTGACAGGGATGGATGGAGAAGGCCAAGCTGCTTATCAGCCCGGCTCCCATGCCAGAAGACCCAGCGAACGCCCGCTTAACAGGGCTGCTGGTTCCGGCACCGCACGTGGTGCCGGAGAAGAAGGCCAAGGAGGTGGCCGCGGGGACTCGAAAGAGTTCCCGCAATCAAGCGTCTGACGACGACGAGGACTCCTCTCCCGAAGACGAGGAGGAGTACTCTCTCCCAGAGGAGGGAGAGAAGAAAAGGAAGGCTTCCCCCATCGGGGGGGGGCGAAGGGTCCAAGAGGGGGAGAACTATCCCCCCGGACAGTTCCGCCAACATCAACGTTGGTGAGGATGAGCAGCCTCCAAGGGCCAGGCGTCCAGCAAGATCGTAAGTATCCGGATCCTTGATGTGTAATTCCTTTTATGTCACGAAGTATCCTTCTAACGCCGCATTATGTCCGTAGTCCAGCCAATGATGATCTCCCCGACTCATCGAGCGGGTCATTGGCCTCGTCGGATGTGAATTCCATCCCGACTGCCTCCACCCCACGCGCCAACAAGGACGCCGAGGTGGGATCCCAAAGAGGGACCCATTAGGAGGAGGCTCCGGAGGCGCCGTCAGGCAGCCCCCCGGACTTCGTGCCGGACTCCACATCGGAACCCGTAGTGGTTCCAGAGTCCGGCAAGCGGCCCCTTCGAAAGAAGGGCAGGACCGTGATGCCGGCGGCCTCCGTCCAACCGGAGGCGCCGGATAACCTGCTGGAAGCGCTTAAAGGCGCTTCCATCGAGGAAGAACACCGCACCATCATGAGTGCGGTGATTGAGAAGGTTCAGCTCGCGAAAAGCGGGCTGACCGAAGCCTGCAGTAGCCTTCTAACAGGCTTTGAGGTAAGAAGTTAAAATTATGTAATATAATACCGCATAGACAGTAGCCCCTGATGCTTGGTTCGGTGTTCGGAAAGAAAAGCCGGACTAAGGATCTATAACAAGATATACGCAGGGTTGCCTAAAATATGTCAATATGGGTTTGCAGGCTGCACTGCTGACCTCTGCCGCACTAACAGCGGAGGTTGACTTGCTGAAAAAGAATCTCAAGCGGTCCGAGCAAGAGCTCGGCCAGGCAAAGAAGCAGCTCGAGGAAAAAGAAAGTGAGTAACACCTCTTTGAATAAGTACCTTACAGAAAAGAATTTTGGTTGCGAATAAAATTGACAAGGATAATATGTGCATTGCAGGGGCCACTAACGAGGTGGCAAACCTGAAGGATGTTGTGTCCGCGGCCGAACGCAATGCGGCCGCGGAACGGGCTGAGCGAGAAAAACAAGAGGTGCGGGTGGCGGAAGTTCGGCAAGCGCTCCAGGTTCTCATGGAAAAACATGAGAGTTTGGAGCGTGACTCCAAGACTCGAGAGTCCGACCTTGCCTCGGCTCTCGAAAGTGCCAAGTCCGCCAAGTCCGAGGCCCAGAGGGCCCTTCAGGAGGTTGAGGACATAAAGAAGATAGCGGCGGGTAAGGCGTTTTTCATGCAAAGCAGGCATGTTAATGTGAACTACCGGACACTTACCCGAATTCGGCGCTCTCCAGGGGCATTTGCAGATCTGCCGCGTAGTGCGGCTGATGCCGCCGCATTCTATCGTGGCGAGGAGGGGAGCTCGACGGAGAAGGTCTTCTGGTCTCAGTATACTGAGGCCGGCCATCCGGTGCCCCCAAGCGACCAGCTGAAGCAGCTGATCGAACTCCACAAAGAAGCTGAGGAGGCCATGAAGGGCCTCATAGTCCGGCTGTGGCCTGGACAGGCCATGTCTGGTAGCTACTTTGGCCTCGTGCGGTGGCTGGTGGATGCATGCCCTAGCCTAGATGTAGTCAAGCGCTCCACCTGTATCGAAGGTGCTCGTCGGGCCCTTGCCCGCATAAAGGTGCAATGGGGCAAATTGGATGCGGAGAAGCTTCTCACGGACCCACCGCCACCGGGCAAGGAGTATCGCACGCCGGAGAAGTATTATAATATTGTCCTGAAGGGAGCCTACAATATTGCAGATGAGTGTTCCCGAAATGTAATCTTTGAGTGAACTCGCTGTTTATTTATCCTGTGCGCTGAAAACTTCGTTCATATGCGCCATGAGCAACGCTTGTTTAATTTAAAATATTACCTTCTGTTTGGCCGTTTATAAAATCTGAGAGATGGCAAGTCGTTGGCTTCAGCCCGCAAGCCACAAGTGCTGGGGTGTTCGGTGATAAACTTGAGCACTCTTGTTCCCATATTTGGGTCCATCTAGGGAGGCGCTCAACACGATGAACAAGGCGACCGGACTTATAATGCTTGAACACTCTCACTTAGCCATAGAATTCTATAATTTTAAATTTCGGCGAAGCCCCTGGTATTCGGAAGGCTGAATCCGGGGCGCTATCCACGCCTTCATCGGGCATAATCCGGAACTTCACTCGAAGCGGCGTGAGTCTTTAAGGACCCAAAAAAACCTCTCGAACAGCGACCAGTCTCTCGCCTTATCATGCCGGTCAGTTTTAGCTTTCTCCACTGAGGCGTTAACCCGGCTCAACCGGGGCGCAATCGCAGTGGTTCTCCCAGTGCTACCTTAGCCGACGGAACGGAAACGTAAGGAGCCAAACATGGGAGCCGGGCAAACCCAACTATTGACCCAAGACATGATTCGGAGCCGATTCATATAATGCTATAAGTTCGGGGTGCCGCACTTGTTAAAGTGTTCGGACTTTATCACACCATAAAGCGAGGAACATAAGCCCCTGGTGTATTATGCCGTACCAAAAATATACGGGTGCCAGAATGTCATATAATGAACGTATATAAAAAATGTAATGCAATTGCGATCATAAAGGTGCTGCATTATTAATGAAAGAAAAAGTCTGCTAGTAGAGCGGACTGATACAAATAGTGCGGTAAGCAAGGGATTTGGACTAGATAAATATGTCCCCCTCCAGGGATGAGCTGGGGATTTGGTGTATATAATCGAATTTAATGCTCGTAATTGAGACCACCTGAGTGTTCGACACGGCCTTCTTTAGTCCCTGACTATTGCATCGTGAGTTCGGCAGGTTCACCGCCGGACAGGGCTTCTGGTTAACAGAGTCCTGTGTACAAAAAATAAGAAAGATAATAATAATAAAAAATAGGGGGGGCACATTTGCGAGCCCCTGGTGTGGTCGAACCGCACTCTGGGTCCATTGTGATCGTGCCCCCTCCCCTGTGCCCATGGTATCTCCAAGGCGTAATGATGTACGCGGAGTGTTATTCTTGCGATCATACGCGGGCGAGGGTTGGGGCCGCATTGCTACGCGTGCTCTGATCGCGCCAGGTGGTCTTGGTTGATATTGCTCCGGGCGCGCTTTGCTGTATCCGGCCGTTTAACGGCCGGGCTCGAGAATTGCCTTAAAAGGCTGCTCTGTACTTCTGCCGTGAGAGCCGCTGTGTGTTCCTCCGTTCGGAGGGAGCGTTCCGTATTTCCATTGACCGTGATGACTCCACGAGGGCCTGGCATCTTGAGCTTTAGGTATGCATAGTGCGTCACCGTGTTGAATTTGGCAAACGCGGTTCGTCCGAGCAGAGCGTGATAGCCGCTGCGAAACGGGACTATGTCGAAGACTAACTCTTCGCTCCGGAAATTATCCGGGGATCCGAAGACCACTTCCAGTGTGACTGAGCCTGTAGAGTTGGCTTCCACTCCTGGTATGACACCTTTAAAGGTTGTCCTTGTGGGTTTAATCCTTGATGGGTCTATGCCCATTTTGCGCACTGTATCCTGATAAAGCAGGTTCAGGCTACTGCCGCCATCCATCAGGACTCTCGTGAGGTGAAACCCATCGACGATTGGGTCTAAAACCAATGCGGCGAATCCGCCATGGCGTATGCTGGTCGGATGGTCTCTCCGATCGAAAGTGATCGGACAAGAGGACCATGGGTTGAACTTTGGGGCGACTGGCTCCATCGCATAGACGTCCCTTAGTGCGCGTTTCCTCTCCCTCTTGGGTATATGGGTCGCGTATATCATATTCACCGTCCGTACTTGTGGGGTAAAACCCTTCTGTCCTCTGTTGTTCGGCGGCGGGTCTCTTCCTCGTCGTCGCTATTTAGCCCCTTGTCATTGTTTTCGGCAATTAACTTGCCGGCCTGCTTGAATACCCAGCAATCTCTATTGGTGTGGTTAGCTGGCTTTTCAGGGGTGCCATGTATCTGGCATGAGCGGTCGAGTATTCGGTCCAAATTGGACGGACCCGGAATGGTTCTTTTAAATGGCTTCTTCCGTTGACCGGGTTTAGAGCCTCAGAATCCGGCATTGACTGCCGTATCCTCCTTATCATCGCCGTTAATTCGGCGCTTGTTTTTATTTCGACGTGACCTGCCGTTGTTGTCCTTAGTATCCGGACTGCCAGAATTTTTACGAAGATTGTTGCTGCGGGCTAGCCAGCTGTCCTCTCCCGCACAAAAGCGGGTCATTAACGATGTGAGGGCTGCCATGGATTTCGGCTTTTCCTGCCCGAGGTGCTGGGCTAGCCATTCGTCCCGGATATTATGTTTGAAGGCTGCAAGGGCCTCTGCGTCCGGACAATCGACGATTTGATTTTTCTTTGTCAAGAACTGTGTCCAGAATTGCCTGGCCGATTCGTCTGGCTGCTGAATAATATGGCTGAGGTCATCGGCGTCTGGTGGTCGCACATATGTGCCTTGGAAATTATCAAGGAACGCGGCCTCCAGGTCTTTCCAACACCCAATTGACTCTGTTGGCAAGCTGTTAAGCCAATGCCGAGCTGGTCCTCTAAGCTTGAGTGGGAGGTACTTTATGGCGTGGAGATCGTCGCCGCGGGCCATATGGATGTGGACAAGATAGTCTTCAATCCACACCGCGGGGTCTGTTGTGCCATCGTAAGATTCGATGTTTACGGGTTTAAACCCTTCGGGGATCTGATGATCCATTACTTCATCAGTGAAGCATAATGGGTGTGCGGCACCCCTGTATTGAGCAATATCGCGACGCAGCTCGAGAGAGCGCTGTCTGCAGTGTTCGGCCCGGCCGGGGTAATTGTATCCGGCACGACGGTATTCGTCATGGGTCGTAGGGCGCCCACGTGATCCATAGATGGATCGGGATTGCCTTGCTTTGTCCTCCAATATGTCTCGCAAGTCCGGCGCGTTCCCTCTTGGCTTCGTACTTTTGGAGCGATGTCGGGGTATGGTCTTGGCTGGGGGCCTGGATGCTTCTCTGTCACAACCACGGGGTGGTCGGTCAGCCATATGGTGTGCTGGTGATGGATGTATGTATGCTTCCTCCTCTAATCGGGGGAGCAGCTTGCATTTTGGGTAACTTCTAGAGGGACGTTCGAGTTTATACTCTTCGGCCGCGAGGACTTCGGTCCATTGATCGGCCAGCAGGTCCTGATCAGCTTGAAGCTGCTGCTGCTTTTTCTTTCGGCTGTTTGCTGTGGCGATAAGCCTGCGCTTGAAGCGCTCTTGTTCAACGGGATCCTCAGGTATGACGAATTCGTCATTGTTGAGGCTTGCTTCGTCTTCGGAGGGAGGCATGTAATCATGATCCTCAACCTCTTCATCTGCCGCCCCCTCATGTGGGCTTGCTTCTGCATCCTCCTGCGCTGAGTCTTGCGGGAGGGGATTGTCTTCGGCACTCTCTGGAGTGTTATTATCTCCTGTGCCGGAATCTCCGTTTTTGCTGTGGCGAGATTTAGAGCGGCGCCGCTGACGCCGGCGCTTGGTCTGTTTCTTTAAGGAATCTGCCTCCGCTGTTCCTTCGCCGTCCCCATCTTTTGGGGTATCCACCATGTATACGTCATATGACGAGGTGGCCTTCCAGTGCCCTGTGGGCGCTGGTTCCTGTTCGTCTCCGGCATCGTCTTCCATAGCGTCGATGTCTTCGAAGTTGTAGTCTAGCACGTCAGTTAAATCGTCGACAGTGGCGACAAAGTGGGTGGTGGGTGGGCTCTGAATTTCTTCGTCGTCCGCATCCCAACCATCCCGACCATAATCCGGCCAGGACTCTCCCGATAACGAGAGATGCTTTAGTGAGTTTAAGATATCGCCGAAAGGCGAGCACTGAAAGATGTCCACGGCGGTGAATTCCATAACCGGCGCCCAATCTGAATCGATTGGTAGGGGCGCGGGAGGTTCAGAGTCCGGCGAGGATTCCGGCACCTCGGAATCACGAGTTTCGCAGGGGACAAGATTGGTGTTCGGCTCCATCGCCGTGGATGTTGAAGCCCCCGGGGCGGCGTCTATCCACCAGCCCTCGATCTGGGCGATCGGCTCCGGGCTAATGGCCGGAGCGGATTCGTGTGCGGCCACCAAAGCACTGTTCGGCGGCAGAGCTAGATCATGCCCATCGTCACAGTGTGGCGCACTTGGCTGTGGCTCGAGTCCATCGAGGATCAAATCTCCTCGGACATCGGCCGTGAAGTTTAAGCTTCCAAATCTGACCTGACGGCCAGGGGCGTAGCTTTCGATCTGCTCCAGATGGCCATGTGAATTGGCCCGCAGTGCGAAGCCGCCGAATACGAAGATCTGTCCGGGGAGGAAAGTCTCACCCAGGACAGCGTTGCAGGTTGAAGATGCCATCAAGCCTATCGGTGACGACACAGAGGAACTCTCAATGAAAGCACCAATGTCAGTGTCAAAACCGGCGGATCTCGGGTAGGGGGTCCCGAACTGTGCGTCTAGGCGGATGGTAACAGGAGACAAGGGACACGATGTTTTTTACCCAAGTTCGGGCCCTCTCGATGGAGGTAAAACCCTACTCCTGCTTGATTAATATTGATGATATGGGTAGTACAAGAGTAGATCTACCACGAGATCAAGGAGGCTAAACCCTAGAAGCTAGCCTATGGTATGATTGTTGTAATGTATGTTGTCCTACGGACTAAAGCCCTCCGGTTTATATAGATACCGGAGAATGCTAGGGTTACACAGAGTCGGTTACAATAGTAGGAGATCTACGTATCCGTATCGCCAAGCTTGCCTTCCACGCCAAGTATAGTACCTTCCAGACACGAGCCGGAGTCTTCAATCTTGAATCTTCATAGTCTTGGAGTCCGGCGGACATTGATAGTCCGGCTGTCCGAACACCCCCTAGTCCAGGACTCCCTCACTCCTCATCCATGGAAGCGCCACGAAGCACTTCCATCATACTGTCCGACGCCTCGGGTCTAACGGAAGCCATTGGCACGGACGGCTCGCCCTCCCTAGCGAGGGGCCGCCTGCCCGAATCCGTAACCATTGAAAGTTCCGGCACAGTATCCGGCTGAGAGCCCGACTTGCTGCGGCTCTCGTCGGCACAATCCATGGGGATCTTATACCCCGTGTGCCCGGCGTTTGGAATTTCGCCTTGGGTTGTCTCCAGAGTCACCTCCCCCTTCTCTGGGAGCCTTTGGGACAACACCTCCGTGTCATCCGCAGGCCAAGGAGTAGTGGCTGCCGGGAGCGAGTTCATCGCTGAGTCACTCAAGGACCCATCCGAAGATGATACCTCGGGATGGACAGAGTTATAAAGCGAAGTCGCACTAAAGTATAACAGAGTGCGGATACTTACGATCTCACTAGGGGCTTCCCCCTGGGCAACCACTCCTCCTCGCTATAGGCGGCCGTGGTGGAGTAATCCGGAAGGGACGCCTTTCCCTTCTTGAGCGTCCTAGCCTCCCCCTCCGGGGTGGCTTTCCTCTTCTTCTCCTCCCCAGTGCGGGGAGGCAGAGTTTCTTCGTGTTTCCCCCCGTCTCCGCTGGAGGAATCTGCCTCATCATCTTCGTACGAGGAGGGTATGACGGCCTTGTGCCGGGGACCCTTCCCAGTCCCCTGGGCTGCCTTCTTAGGCCCCTCGTCCTCTCCGGATGGGAAGGCCCTTTCCTCTTCCTCCTCCCCTTCAGGGGAGGAGTGTTCCTCGTCGTCTTCGGACGAGGCGACCTTACGCCGGAGACCCTTCCTGGTCCCCCGGGCCTTCTTTTCCGATGCCTTGTAGGGCGCCGAGACCAGCATCTCCGCCAGGAGAGCATCTGCTGGACCTTCTGGCAGTGGAGCCGGACAGTCAATCCGCTCTGCCGTCTCCACATACTCCTGATCAAATACACACAATGACTTAAGATTCCCCCATGAGTACATTGGGAAAAACTGCATCCGGTGGTAGTCAGAAAACTCACCGGACGAGGGAGCCATGTGGCGTGAAGTCCGCGGTCCTCGGATGTGGGAGGAGGTATTTCGGAGGCCTTGAATAGCGCCTTCCATGCGCCCTTGTGTGTCATGCCATAGAGCTTTTGAAGTGTCTGGTGTTTGGCCAGGACGAACTCCCACAGATTAACTGTCCGCCTTTGGCACGGAAGAATCCGGCGGATAAGCATGACTTGGACCATGTTGACAAGCTTGATTTTCTTGTCCTTCATATTCTTGATGCAGTTCTGAAGTCCGGTCAGCTCCGCTGGCTCGCCCCAAGCCAGGCCCTTCTTTTCCCAGGAGGTGAGCTGCACGGGGATTCCAGATCGGAATTCGGGGGCCACCGCCCAGTTGGCGTCGCGCGGCTCGGTGATGTAGAACAACCCCGATTGCCACCCTTTCACGGTCTCCGCGAAGGAGCCGTCAAGCCAGGTGACGTTGGGCATCTTGCCCACCATGGCACCTCTGCACTCCGCTTGTTGGCCACTCATGATCTTATGCTTCACGCAGAAGATTCATAGCCACAAGCCGAAGTGAGGCTTGATGCGGAGGAAGGCCTCGCACACGACGATAAACGCCGAGTTGTTGAGGACGAAATTTGGGGCTAGATCATGGAAATCTAGCCCGTAGTAGAACATGAGCCCACGGACGAAGGGATGAAGTGGAAATCCCAATCCACGGACGAAGTGGGCGAGAAACACGACCCTCTCGTGGGGTTCCGGAGTTGGAATGATCTTCCCTTCGTCCGGTAGCCGGTGCGCGATGTCTGCGGCCAAGTATCCGGCCGCCCGGAGCTTTGCAATATGCTGCTCCTTCACGGTGGAGGCCACCCACTTGCCTTCTGCTCCGGACATGTTTGGCTATGCAGAGAAGGCGTGAACTAGGGTGCTGGAGCTCGATGGTGTGAGAATGAATAAGCAGAGGAGGAAGAAGGCGTGGGTGAAAATGGGGAATCCTTATCCCTTTATAGAGGCGACAAGAACGGTGCACCTCCCCACTTTCCTGTTGAGAATCGCTTATTTCCCAAGTGCCACGATTGATTGCATGGTTGGATTACCCATATCCGTATTGATGGGAATCCCGTGATAAGGGGACATGATCTCTGCTTTGACAAGACGTGCCGAGGAAACCGCCTCGCAATATGCACTAGGGCTGGTTGTGGGAAAACGGTTCGAATAATGACCCGACCGTAGTGTCGTGTCACGTTGTCTAAAGTTGTCAGCAGATTACATTTGTGAAATATCATTCTATCTATGGTGGTACATGAAGATCATCTTGCAAATCTGGACGCGATTTAAGTGTTCGATAACTACTTGGGAGTATTCGGAGATGGAACCCGCCTTGCAATGCCGAAGACAAGACTGCACGCCGGACTCGTCATCATTAAAGCCTGGTTCAGGGGCTACTGAGGGAGTCCTGGACTAGGGTGTATCCGGACAGACGGACTATATACTTTGGCCAGACTGTTGGACCGTGAAGATACAAGATTCAAGACTTCGTCCCGTGTCCGGATGGGACTCTCCTTTGCGTGGAAGACAAGCTTGCCGATCCGGATATTATATTTCCTTCTTTGTAACCGACTCCATGTAAACCCTAGCCCTCTCCGGTGTCTATATAAACCGGAGAGTTTAGTCCTTAGAGACACAATCATAATCATCATAGGCTAGCTTCTAGGGTTTAGCCTCTATGATCTCGTGGTAGATCAACTCTTGTAATACCCATATCATCAATATCAATCAAGCAGGAAGTAGGGTTTTACCTCCATCGAGAGGGCCTGAACCTGGGTAAAACATCGTGTCCCTTGCCTCCTGTTACCATTAGCCTTAGACGCACAGATCGGGACCCCCTACCCGAGATCCGCCGGTTTTGACACCGACACCTAGTACCTTCAGACATCCAGACAATCCTTCCATCTTGGTAGAAATGAGCTGTGGAGTAGAACTGCATAATAAGCTCATCATTCCACTTTGTGAGCTTCTGCCTAACAAAGTCCTCTACTTCACAAGACTTGAAACTATCATAGACTCCAGGATAGTGTTCTTCATTTTCCCTGATGTACTTCCAGTCCACCCATCTCATATCACAGACTATAGGCTTCTTGTCAAGCAACACTGTCTCATAGAAGTCCTGATGTTCCTTTGTATGGAACCTGTAGTCCACATCAGTTCCTCTCCTGACTGCATAGGGATCAGTCAATCTCCACTATCTGAGTCCTGCATCCTTCCTGAGCTTCATGTCCTCAGCTACTGGACGAGCATCATTGTGATCCGGAATTTTGGGCTTCAACTTCCTCAAGACATGTGACTCGTCATCTTATTCTTCAATAGCAGCTTCAGGCACTGGGGCCTTGTTCTTCTCTCCAGCAGGAATATTCCTTGTTTTCCTCTTGGGTGCAGCTTTGGGCTTTGGTGAAGCTGCCTTGGGAGCTTCTTTGGGCTTTGATGGAGCAGCCCCTGACCTTATAGCATCTCCCATAAGCTTTTGAGCTTTAGGTGCTGGTGTAGCAACCTCTTCCTCTTCATCTTCCATCATTGAGGGCTTTCCAACAACTGTGGCCATGGTCTTCTTGACCCTTTAATTCCTTTTCTTCTCTACCACAACCTGTTCTTTGGGTTCAGGTCCCAAAGTTTCTTAAGTGGATGCTCTGGCCTTTGACATAGGAACTCTCTTGGTAGGAACCTTTGTCTTCATTCCTAGCTTAGTGGCAGCAGCTATGCTATATTCCTTCTTCAGCACCTTTTTCTTTGAGGTGGCGTCATCCTCAACAGCCACATAGTCCTCATCCTCAGAATCTGAGGTTCTCTTCTTTCTGGCCCTGGTAGCTTCCTTTGGCAAGTTGCTAGGTGTGCTCCTACTACCATCATCATAGCTGCTAGAGGGACTAGTGCCCTCACTCATGTGAACTTGCTCCTCAGACTTGTTCTGACTGTCACTCTGATCTGACATGATGCAAACACTGACAGCAGACCCTGTGAATACATATAGATGAGGTAGATGGGATGAGCATCAAAAAGTACAGAGGTTTTTGCAAAAGAATGAGTCAAAAACTTAGTTTTAGTTTTCCACAGAAAGCATTTCGGATCTACCGATTTGAAAACTCGGTGATACCGAAGCAGCTTTTGGAACCTAAACTAGTGAACTCGGTCCGACCGAGTCATAGTTTGGTGGCACCGAGACTGGTAGGGTTTCACAAAGTCCTGAACTAGGTCACACCGATTTGCAATTCTCGGTCAAACCGAGAATCACATGTGCAATGGCCTTAGCCAAATCGGTGGAACTGATTTCTACAACTCGGTTGGTCCGAGATGATTTTGGCGGAAACCTAACCCTAAATTTTCAATCCACAACTAAACAACAGGGTGATTTCGTTGGATAGAGTGATCTCAATCGTGGCAAGATACATGGCAAAACAATGTGCTAGGAATCAGAGTGAGATTAGCACAAGTATCAAGTCCATACCCTAAGTGCGGCGAAGGACCTGCTATGGCGGCAACGGCGGAGGCGATTCCCATTGACGGCGGCGAATACCAGTGGCGGGAGGCAGCTCGCCACAAGGAGGACGGTCCGGAGACCCAGGGAGGCAGAGCAGGCTGAGCGCGGGCGAAGGGGTTCGGAGAAATTTCCAAATTTTGGCCCGGGGATATATATAGCCTGACCCTGTCGGTGTGACCGAGTGGAACAACTCGGTGGCACCGAGATGCATAACTGCAAGCAGTTACTGCAACTCGGTGTGACCGAAAAGTTCAAATCGGTTGCACCGAGATTGAAAACCTAGATCGACTTAGTGATCTCGGTATGACCGAAATGGATGAATCGGTCAGACCGAAACACACAAAGAAGTTTTGGAAGTTTAAGTCTATGACGAATCGGGGACTCCAAGTGCTCCTCACACAGAGTGGTTCAAATCTGACTTGATCAAACTTTTGTGATGTATCATGAATAGAGTTTGAGACAAGAAAAGCATAGATAGCTAGAGAAGGTTCTTAGGCATTCTTGTCCATCCACTTGGCAAAAGAAAAAGAAGCCAAACAATCAAAGCTACAAGTGGATGTCCTCGAATGAGTAAAATATGCGACCAATATGCTCACACAATAAAATGACAAATGAAATATGTGTCAAAGCATGCACAACCATTCTAGCATCTATCAAGCAATTGGCGATGACTAGGTCATCTGTATATGAGTATATTGACTTAGGAGTCAAATGAGAACATTTGATCATAGGTCATACTCATCGTTTAAGCTCAAGTGGGGTTACCACTTTTACATAAAGCATTGTTATGTTCACACCATTAGAGTTGCTTTGACTCAATTCTTAGAGTAAAGCTCCCCCTAGATGTGAGATCCCCCCTAAGAGGGATGAACTAACCTTGGGTTTTGTCGATGATGACTTCATCTAGGTGTTGAAGATGTGGATGCTGAATGTTGATGTAGATCATTTGGAGCAATCCTTTGGAGTGAGTTCCACTTTCAATACCTACACGGGTTAGTCCCACAAGGAACAAACAAGGATATCCATAGACATAGAGTGATGCACACACAAGATGATGTCTATGAAAGCATTAGGTTACCTTGTCCCTTGTCTTACCAACAAGAGGGTTTGTGACTCCATGAACTAGTGCAAGATGTGGAAGTTGATTGCACTTGTTCTTGCCAAAATGATAAGAGTGAAGTATGTTGGAGGAGTCACCCTCAAGAACTCTCTAGTTCTTCTTCTTCGAGATCCACACCATCTTGATGGGAATCCTTGGAGTTGTAGTCGTACTTGATGAAGTAGAACTGGATGTATTCTTGGGAACCCACTTAACCAAGGCCTTAGGAGCTTCTTCGAATGCATCAATCTCCTCTCGAAGCTTATCCTTGCCTTTTTCTTGTGGTCTTTTGGTGGAAGATCATCTTGAGCTTGTGTCCCTTTGAAGGAAGTAGGATCATAATTCTCTTGTTGAGGAACAAACTTCGTCTTGGGGTATTGGTCTTCTTCCCACTCAACTCCATTGGCATTGAACTTTCGTTCAAAACCAACACCTTGGTTCTTCTGATGCCTTCCTTGCTTGCGTACAGTTTCCTCGAATTGCTGACTCCCGGCAAAGCTCTTGTAAACACCTTTCTCTATAATTCCCTTCAATAAGCTATTTTCTTGCTCAAGTGTAACTTGGCTAAGAGAATCTTTAGTGGAATCAAGAGAACTACTAGAAGTAACAACATTGGATTTAACATGATTATTGTTACTACTAGAGGAAGAATCTTTCTTGTTCTTGTTACTACACTTGATTTGAGGCATGTGAGTTGATAAGAGTAAACGCTTGGCAATGTAAGAAGAATTTTTCTTGCAAAGATCATCATTGATTGCCTTTAAGAACTCATGCTCTTGCTCAAGGTTGAGTTTTTCAAAGCGTAACTTCTCATGAGTCCTTAAAAGTTCTCGATGATCTCCTAAGATAGTTTCATGAGCTAACTTAAGAGTGTTTAGTTCTTTAGTTAGAATCTCAATCTTCTACTTATCATTGTCATTCGTTTTATCTTGATTAGCATGATTAATTGACATTTCATCATAGTATTCATCACTAGAGTTGTCAACAAGTAAATCATCAACACCTACAAGTCATCTTCATCACTATTGAAATCAACATACTCGGGGTGTGATTCCTTCGGGCCTTTAGCCATGAAGCATCTTCCAAGTCCTCCATTTGGTGAATCAAATATGTCATAGGAGTTGGTTGACACAAGTGCTAGACCCACAACACCTTCATCTTGAGTATATTCGGAGTCAGAGTGATAGCTTCTCTCCGAGTGATTGTCGGAGTCGGAGCCGGATACCCATTCACCAACATGAGCTTGATGTCTTCGTTTTGTGTAGCTCCTGGATGACTTGTCTTTCCTTTCCGAATCCTTGCTTCTCCGGGATGTTCTTCATTCATAACCATCATCTCTACTCCTTCTCTCTCTTGATGGTGATTCTTCTCTTCTACTTCTCCTTTTTGGAGAATCTTCTCTTCTTTTGTAGGGTGTCGTACACTCATTGGAATAGTGTCCGGGTCTTCCACAATTGTAGCAATTATGCTCTCAACTAGAAGATCTTTTGTCATTGTAGGACCTTGACTTGGAACTTCTTTCCTTGCTTCTACTCTTGTAGAACTTGTTGAAGTTCTTCACCATTAGGCTCAATTCTTCATTGAAGGTTTGTTTCTCACTTGATAATGTGGGAGCTTCACATGAGGCTTTGTAAGCACCACTTGACTTGTTGTGGAGCTCCTCCTTATCCTTGAGTGACATCTCATGAGCAACAATTCTTCCAATGACTTTCGTTGGCTTGAGATCTTTGTAACTGGGCATCATTTGGATCAATGTGCACAGGGTGTCATATTTTCCGTCCAAAGCTCTTAGGATCTTCTTGATGATGAATTTGTCGGTCATCTCTTCACTTCCTAAGCCCGCAATCTCATTTGTGATAAGAGTAAGCCTAGAGTACATCTCAGCGACACCTTCACCATCCATCATTTTGAACTTGTCAAGCTGACTTTGAAGCACATCCAACTTGGATTCCTTGACGGAGTCGGTACCTTCATGCATATCAATCGAAGTATCCCAAATTTCCTTTGCATTCTCAAGACGGATGATTTTGTTTAATTCTTCGGGGCACAATCTATTGAAGAGGATATCACAAGCTTGAGCGTTGTATTGCAGCATCTTCAATTCTTCCGCGGTAGCTTCACGGTTCGGCTCTCTCCCATCAAAGAATTCACCTTGCAAGCCAATACACACAATAGCCCAAATGGCGGGGTTATGTCCAAGAATATGCATTTTCATCTTATGCTTCCAACTAGCAAAATTAGTACCATCAAAGTAAGGACCTCTACGGTGGTAATTTCCCTCGTTAGACGCCATACTCTCCTCGGTTGTTAAACCAAGGCTATGACTACCAAAAGCTATGGAAATCAAAGCAAATGGAGACCAAAGTTTGATACCACTTATAGGATCGAAAGTATGTCTAGAGGGGGGGTGATTAGACTACTTGACCAAATAAAAACTTATCCTTTTCCCAATTTTAGTTCTTGGCAGATTTTAGCCACTTTGGACAAGTCAAGCAATCTTAACACAATTCAAGAAAGCATGCAAAGAGTATATGAGCAGCGGAAAGTAAAGCATGCAACTTTCAACAATGTAAAGGGAAGGGTTTGGAGAGTGAAAACGCAATAGGAGACACGGATGTTTTTGTCGTGGTTCCGATAGGTGGTGCTATCGTACATCCATGTTGATGGAGACTTCAACCCATGAAGGGTAACGGTTGCGCGAGTCCACGGAGGGCTCCAGCCACGAAGGGTCCACGAAGAAGCAACCTTGTCTATCCCACCATGGCCATCGCCCACGAAGGACTTGCCTCACTAGCGGTAGATCTTCACGAAGTAGGCGATCTCCTTGCCCATACAAACTCCTTGGTTCAACTCCACAATCTTGTCGGAGGATCCCAAGTGACACCTAGCCAATCTAGGAGACACCACTCTCCAAGAAGTAACAAATGGTGTGTTGATGATGAACTCCTTGCTCTTGTGCTTCAAATGATAGTCTCCCCAACACTCAATTCTCTCTCACGGGATTTGGATTTGGTGGAAAGAATATTTGAGTGGAAAGCAACTTGGGGAAGGCTAGAGATCAAGATTCATATGGTAGGAATGGAATATCTTGGCCTCAACACAAGTATAGGTGGTTCTCTCTCCGAAAATGTAAGTTGGAAGTGTAGGTTCGTTCTGATGGCTCTCTCCATGAATGAAGAGTGGGTGGAGGGGTATATATAGCCTCCACAAAAAATCTAACCATTACACACAACTTGCCAATCTCGATGGGACCGAATTGATAAACTTGATCGGACCGATTCAGCAAATCTAGTGACTGTTAGGATTTTCGGTGGGACCGACATGCAACTTGGTAGGACCGATATGGTTAGGGTTAGGGCATAACGTAATCTCGGTGAGACTGATTACACAAACTCGGTGAGACCGATTTTGGTAATAAGCTAACCAGAGAGTTGGTCAGGTAAACTCGGTGGGACCGATTCTCTCATTTCGGTGAGACCGAAATGTTACGAAAGGGAAACAGAGAGTTTACATTGTAATCTCGGTGGGACTGATCGCTCATCTCGGTGAGACCGAAACTTTACGAAGGGAAACAGAGAGATTACAATCCCATCTCAGTGAGACCGAGATCCCTATCGGTGAGACCGATTTGCCTAGGGTTTGTGGTAGTGGCTATGACATCTAAACTCGGTGGCGCCGGATAGGAAGAATCGGTGGGGCCGAGTTTGACTTTAGGTTTAGGTCGTATGTGGATGTGAGAAAGTAGTTGAGGGCTTTGGAGCATATCAATAAGCATTTTGAGCAAGAGCCTCATTAAGAAACACCTCATCCCTCCTTGATAGTATTGGCTTTTCCTATAGACTCAATGTGATCTTGGATCACTAAAATAGAAAATGTAGAGTCTTGAGCTTTGAGCTTGAGCCAATCCTTTTGTCCTTAGAATTTTGAGGGGTCCACTTTTCTCATCCATGCCATGCCATTCATTGAGCTTTTCCTCAAATATTCATCTTGGAATAATGTTAGCTCAGTGAGCTATATGTTGTTAGGAATTACCAAAACCACCTAGGGATAGTTGCACTTTCAGTTGCCCTGCGAGAAGAAGGGTCAGGAGGCCCCAGAAGCAGCGCCTGCCAAGAAGAAGTTGTTCTCCCAAGACCGAGCTGAGATGAAGCAAGTGTCGGTCTGTGAGGATGGGGTCCACTTTTCTCATCCATGCCATGCCAATCATTGAGCTTTCCTGAAATATTTATCTTGAAATAGCATTAGCTCAATGAGCTATATGTTGTTAGGAATTACCAAAACCACCTAGGGATAGTTGCACTTTCACCATGACTCTAGTAAAAGGTTTAAGACAAAATTAAAAGATAGGCCCTTCGCAGAGGGAAGCAGAGGTTGTCATGTGCTTTTATGGTTGGATGGACGAAATCTTAATGCAAAAGAACGTCACTTTATATTGCCACTTGTGATATGGACCTTTATTATGCAGTCTGTCACTTTTATTGCTTCCACATCACAAGATCGTATAAAGCTTATTTTCTCCACACTAATAAATCATACATATTTAGAGAGCAATTTTTATTACATGCAACATGAAAACTTACTTGAAGGATCTTACTCAATCCATAGGTAGATATGGTGGACTCTCATGGCAAAACCAGGTTTAAGGATATTTTGGAAGCACAAGTAGTATCTCTACTTGGTGCAAAGAATTTGGCTAGCATGAGGGGGAAAGGCAATCTCAACATGTTGGATGATCCATGACTATATACTTTATTTTGGATATACGAAAACATAACCCATTACGCATTCTTTCTTGTCCAACATCAACTCTTTAGTATGTCATATTTTAATGAGTGCTCACAATCACAAAAGATGTCCAAGATAGTATATTTATATGTGAAAACGTCTCTTTCTTTATTACTTCCTATTAATTGCAACGATGACCAAAACTATGTTTGTCAACCCTCAACAACTTTTATTCATCATACTCTTTATATTGGAGGTCATTACTCTCCATTAGATCAATATGATCTCTTTTATTTCTTTTTACTCTTTCTTTTTTCTTTTATTCCCTCAAGATCATAGAAAGATAGCACAGCCCTTGACTCAACACTAATCTTTATTATATATAGCTCACGGACTCAATTACGTAGAGGGATCATAAAGCAAAACTTAAAACTAGATCATTCTAAACTTTATTCTACTAGATTAAGATAGGGACAAATACATTTATGCCCCTAGTTGGAACCCACCCACGGGGTTTGCCCTTAATTTTCCACCTTGCTCAGTTTTGCCCTTAAATTTGTCCCATGACTCGCTCGAATGACCTTCCGTGACGACCCCGTGTGGTCAGCCCGTTTGACCACGGTTTTGCGTCGTTTTGGACATTTTTACCCCTGGTTCGATATCCCTAGCCTTTTAGTCGTCTTCTACCTCGCGCTAGATAGAAGAAAGGAGGCAAAAGGAAAAGGGGGCAAAAGGAAGGAGCTGTTGGAGGGGGCGTCGTGCAGGCTTGCCCACAGCCATGGAGATGTCGGGTATGTCGTCGGAGAGCTCGTTGCCGGCCGCCGCTGAAGAGGTAATTTGTAATAGGTAGAGTAAAAATTTCCCCATTTTCTAGGGTTAGCTCAAATTTCGGGTGATTTATGTGGTTTTGGTCAAATTAGGTGGATGGGGTAGGAATTGTGCAGCACAGCTCAGATTTTTACTTGCCAGACTCCACCTTCTTCGGCCTGGAGTATCGCTCGAAGCATCGTTGTCCAGGACATGGCCTAATCCCTGCTCGTCGTGTCTCATGGGGTGGAGCTAGCACCGGTCATCAATTTTTGGGTTGCCCCCTGGATGTAAGAATTTGAACTGCATTTTACATTCTTGGGTTTGAATTCATGACGAAGCACTCGACATTAGATCTAATCGAAAATTGTTCATGCAGTTGCCAGATGAATGTGAGTGGGTGGTTTGGGTTGACCCTGCACCTCCAGAAAGAGTTGGACTAGCTTTCGAAGATTTGCATGCAACGCTTGAAGCTAGCTGGATCAGAAGTCATAAGTTGGAGAAGCAAGCAGTTGATCTTGCGAAGAGAAATCGTGCGTTGACCATAGAATTGAAGGAAAGAAAGGAAATGATGCGCGTTTGGACAATGTTTTTCCCTATAGTTACAATTTGTATGCTCGCTATCGCAATGTCAGTGTGTGCACAAAATGCACACTAAAATTTCATTGTTAATGTAGTAGCTCATGAATGCACTGATGTATGAGTGCTGTTATGTATGAATGCACTGATGTATTTGTAGTTTGTGATCTATGAAGTTTATGATCTATTAGCAGTTTATCATCCATGAATGCAGTGATGTATGAATGCCTCATAAGTTATGCACTAGCAAACCACCCACTCCAGTTGCATACTACTTCACACAGCAAACTACCAAATTCAGTTGCATAGTGTTCATACAACATAGTACTAAATTCAGGTTCACAAACTGATAGTTTCACACATGACAACATAGTACTTCATACAACTAGAGTGCACAGTGCACATAGATATCAACTATAGATAGTTCAAACATGACATAAGAGATCATCCCAAACTGATAGTTTCACACATGACAACACTCATGATTTGGCCCTTTTGCTCCTGGTGTTTCCTGCTGGGTTTGGCATCTCCTTAGCTCTGCTTCTAGTCACTTTTGCTGGGATTTGGGGCACATCAGCCTGCACTTCCTCTTGAGTTGCAGCAGTTTTCTCATGCATATTGCTGCCAGTCACTGACCCATGTGTGCCTGCTACTATAGAAGTAGTGCTCATCTTCCTCTTCTTGCAGGGAGATGGTCCTCTCATAGCTGGCCTTTTCCAATTCTTCTTAGGAGTGCTGGAAAAAGGAATAAAGTTAGTTAGTTGTAGTGAAATAAGTAAAAGGAGAAACATTGCAAATAGTACAAACCATAGAACTGCACTAGCAACAGTAGAAACCATCTGGGCTAGCTCATCATCACACTGCAGAGGGATCCATGCAAATTTATCCTGGTCCCAAAATCTAAACTCAACAGCATCGTACAAACCCCACGGATATTTTCTATATACCGCATCCCTAAAAGAGTTGAATGTGCTTGTAGCATCGATAACAAGAGGAAAAGTAAAGCATGTGCCTTGATCCTTAGTACCAGACCTTGCTAAAAGAGTTGTTTCCATTCTAATGGAGAGAGAAAATTTGCGCTCTGGAACCATCCTACGAATGCAAGAAAACGTCCGAAAAACATCACGCATGGCAGATCTACCTAAAACTAAAGCAAGAACTAGTGAAAAAAAGCAGATGAACTTACCCATCTGGGATCTGTTGGCTCATATCCTTCGTCGACATCGGAGTCCTCTGTCTTGACGCCGTGCCCTCCATTTCGCCTCCGCCGCCGCGTGAGCTACGGGTCTCCACCATCGTAGCCGATGAAGATGTGGTCTGGATCTCTCACGACATCGACCAAACCACAGGCCGGGCTCAGATGCGCGCCGCCAAAAGCTAGGGTTAGGGTTCGCCTGGGTAGCTGCTGTGCTAGGGTTCTGGAGACAGATTCGGTAGAGAGGGGAAATGAGATGCGATACATACGCGGGTCCCACCTGTAAGGAAAGGGCAGGGGCATGTGCTGTCCGAAACGGCGCAAAACCATGGTCAAACGGCGCTGACCACACGGGGCCGTCACGGAAGGGCATTCGAGCGAGCCCTGGGACAAATCTAAGGGCAAAACTGAGCAAGGTGGAAAATTAAGGCCAAACCCCGTGGGTGGGTTCCAACTAGGGGCAAACTTGCAATTGTCCCATTAAGATATTACCAAAAGGATCAAACTAAGAAAAACGGTAAAGATAGGAGTGTGATGGTGATACGACACCGGGGCGCTCCCCCAAGCTTGGCAGTTGCCAAGGGGAGTGCCCATACCCATGTGATTATGTCTCCTTTGGAGGTGATGATGATGGAGTTTTTGATGATGTAGGCTTCTTCCTTAATTTGCGCTTGAGGATGGAATTTTTCTCCCTTAGATCATCGTTCTCCTGCTCAAGGTTTAATATCCTTTTGCATAGTTCATGTTTGTTCTCCTGCAAGAGACGAAAAGGGATAAACTCGATCTTAGGTTCGTTTGCTCTATCAGGGAGGCTTGACTTTTTAAACTCGACATGCATGTCCCCAGGTTGAGGTAATGGGACTTCATCTTCATCTGAGCTCGTCTCCTCCTCTCCCTTAGGCTCGTAGTCTTATTCTTCCTCAGTGGTCCAACCATAGTGCTCCAAGTCCTCGTAGACCTTAGGGTCTGCAAGGTAATCAGCCACATAGCTTTCTCCCTCCAAATCCTGGGACGACATATTGCTCAAATCTGCGGCAGAAACAACTCAAAACAAAAACAGCGGATTTCGTCGTGGTACGATGGTCAAAACCTTCAGGAGATTATATAATGAATTTTTACCGACCACAAGAAGTATCGTGCAAGAAAACGGAGTCTGGAGGGCACACGAGGTGCCCACGAGGTAGGGGCACGCCGAGGGGGGTAGGGCGCGCCCTCCACCTTCCTGGACGCCTCGTGTCCTTCCCGGACTACTTCTTATTTTCCTATTTTCTTAAATATTCCAAAACAGAGAAAAAATTCCATTAGAACTGTTTTGGAGTCGGTTTAATTACCGTACCATATACCTATTCCTTTTCGAGTCTGAAACGCTCTGGAAAGTATCCCTTATGTACTCTTCTGGGGTTACGATTTTAATAATATTAGTTTCAACATTTATTGGATTACCTGAGATATAATGTTTGATTCTTTGGCCATTCACCACCTTTGGATTTGTGCCTTCGAAGTTATTGATTTTTATAGCACCGGAACGATAGACCTCCTCGATAACGTAAGGCCCTTCCCATTTAGAGAGAAGTTTTCCTGCAAAAAATCTTAATCGAGAGTTGAATAGCAACACATAGTCACCTACATTAAACTCGCGCTTTTGTATCCTTTTGTCATGCCACCTTTTAATTTTTTCTTTAAACAATTTGGCATTCTCATAGGCTTGAGTTCTCCATTCATCAAGTGAGCTAATGTCAAATAGCCTCTTCTCACCGAAAAGTTTTAAATCATAGTTGAGCTCTTTAATGGCCCAATATGCCTTATGTTCTAGCTTGAGAGGTAAGTGACATGCTTTTCCATAAACCATTTTATACGGAGACATACCCATAGGATTTTTGTATGCAGTTCTATAGGCCCATAATGCATCATCAAGTTTCTTGGAACAATTATTTCTAGATCTATTAACAGTCTTTTGCAAAATTAATTTGAGTGCTCTATTACTCAGTTCTACTTGGCCACTAGACTGTGGGTGATATGGAGATGCAATTCTATGATTAACATCATACTTAGCAAGCATTTTACGAAAAGCACCATGAATAAAATGTGAACCACCATCAGTCATTAGGTATCTAGGGACTCCAAACCTCAGAAAAATAACTTCTTTAAGCATCTTAATAGAGGTGTTATGATCAACACTACTAGTTGGAATAGCTTCTACCCACTTACTAACGTAATCAACAACAACTAAAATATGTGTATACCCATTAGAGGAAGGAAATGGCCCCATATAATCAAAGCCCCAAACATCAAATGGTTCAATAACAAGAGAATAATTCATAGGCATTTCTTGACGTCTACTAATATTACCAATTCTTTGACATTCATCACAAGACAAGACAAACTTACGGGCATCTTTGAAGAGACTAGGCCAATAAAAACCGGATTGCAATACCTTATGTGCAGCTCTATCTCCAGTGTGGTGTCTCCATAAGCCTCGTAGTGACACTTGCGTAGGATCTGTTCCTATTCATGCTCAGGTACACAACGTCTAATAAAACCATCTACTCCTTCTTTATAAAGGTGTGGGTCATCCCAGAAGTAATGTCTTAAATCATAGAAAAACTTTTTCTTTTGCTGGTACGTGAAACTAGGTGGTATAAATTTAGCAACAATGTAATTAGCATAATCAGCATACCATGGAACAGTACGAGAAGCATTTATAACAGCTAATTGTTCATCAGGGAAGCTATCATCAATAGGTAGTGGGTCCTCAAGAACATTCTCTAACCTAGACAAGTTGTCTACAACGGGGTTCTTAGCTCCCTTTGTATCAATATATGCAAGTCAAATTCTTGTAGCAAGACAACCCATCTAATAAGTCTAGGTTTAGCATCTTTCTTTTCCATAAGATATTTAATAGCAGCATGATCAGTGTGAACAGTTACTTCAGAATCAAAAATATAAGGTCTGAACTTATCACAAGCAAATACAACTGCTAAAAGTTCTTTTTCAGTAGTAGCATAATTTCACTTGGCACTGTCTAGAGTTTTACTAGCATATTGAATAACATTTAGTTTCTTATCAACTCTTGTCCTAGAAAAGCACCTACAGCATAATCACTAGCATCACACATAATTTCAAAGGGTAAATTCGAATCAGGTGGCTGAACAATAGGTGTAGAAATCAAAGCTTTCTTAAGTATTTCAAATGCTTCTACACAATCATCATCGAAGACAAAAGTAATATCTTTTTGTGAGAGATTAGTCAGAGGCCTGGAAATTTTAGAGAAGTCCTTAATAAACCTCCTATAAAACCGGCATGACCAAGGAAACTTCTTATACCTTTAATGTCTTTAGGAAACGACATCTTTTCAATAGCATCAACTTTAGCTTTATCAACTTCAATACCTCTTTCAGAAATTTTATGCCCCAAGACAATGCCTTCATTCACCATAAAGTGGCATTTTTCCCAATTCAAGACAATATTAGTTTCTTCACATCTTTGCAAAACTCGATCAAGGTTGCTCAAGCAATCATCAAAAGAAGATCCATAAACGGAGAAATCGTCCATGAAAACCTCAACAATCTTTTCACAAAAGTCAGAGAATATAGCCATCATGCATCTTTGAAAGGTAGTAGGTGCATTACATAAACCAAAAGGCATACGTCTATAAGCAAAAGTACCGAAAGGGCAAGTAAAAGTGGTCTTTTCTTGATCCTCTTTTGACATAGGTATTTGAGAGAAACCAGAGTAACCATCTAGAAAGCAAAAATGTGTGTGTTTGGATAATCTTTCTAGCATTTGATCAATAAAAGGTAAAGGGTAATGATCTTTTCTAGTAGCTTTATTTAATTTGCGGAAATCAATTACCATCCTATAACCTGTGACAATTCTTTGTGGGATCAATTCATCTTTATCATTAGGAACGACAGTAATACCTCCCTTCTTAGGGACACAATGGACAGGACTTACCCACTGACTATCAGCAACGGGATAAATTATACCTACCGCCAGGAGCTTTAGTATTTCTTTTCTTACCACTTCTTTCATCTTAGGATTTAACCGTCGTTGGTGATCAACAACTGGTTTGGCGTCTTTCTCCAACTTTATTTTGTGTTGGCACAGAGTGGGACTAATGCCCTTAAGATCATCAAGAGTATATCCAATAGCACCATGGTGCTTCTTCAGAGTTTTCAATAATTTCTCCTCTTCCTGCTCTGAAAGGTTAGCACTAATAATAACAGGATATATCTTCTTTTCATCAAGATAAGCATATTTAAGAGTATCAGGTAGTGGTTTAAGCTCAAACACGGGATCACCCTTGGGTGGTGGAGGATCCCCTAGAATTTCAACAGGCAAGTTGTGTTTCAAAATAGGTCCCTGCTTAAAGAATACTTCATCTATCTCCCTTCTTTCATTCATAAACATATCATTTTCATGGTCTAGCAAATTTGTTCTAAAGGATCATTAGGAGGCACAACAATAGAAGCAAGACCAATAATTTCATCCTTACTAGGAAATTCTTTATCATGGGGTTGTCTACGAAATTTAGCAAAATTAAAGTTATGAGACATATCCCCTAAACCAATCGTAAAAATATCCTTTTTGCAGTCTATCTTAGCATTAACAGTATTTAAGAAGGGTCTACCAAATATAATGGGACAAAAGTCATCTTATGGGGAACCAAGAACAAGAAAATCAGCAGGATATTTAACTTTCCCACACAAGACTTCAACATCTCTATTGGCAAGCTTAATTGTAACATCGATTTTATTCTATCTCAGCAGGTGCAATATCATGCATAATTTCTATGTATAAGGAATGAGGTATTGCACTTGCACTAGCACCCATATCACATAAGCCATGATAACAATGATCTCCTATTTTAACAGAAATAACAGGCATGCCTACAATAGGTCTATGTTTATTTTTAGTATCGGGTCTAGCAATTCTAGCATTTCATCACAGAAGTAAATAACATGCCCTTCAATATTATCAGCCAAGAGATCTTTAACCATAGCAATACTGGGATCAACTTTAATTTGCTCAAGTGGTGTAGGTGTTCTAGTATTACTCTTACGAACCACAGTTGAAGCTTTAGCATGATCCTTTATCCTAATATGGAAAGGTGGTTTCTCAATATAGGTTGTAGGAACAATGGGATCATTATAAGTGATAGTCTTTTCTTCAACTTTAATAGGTGCAACTACTTTTACTTCAATGGGAGGATTATATTTAAACCACTTCTCCTTAGGGAGATCGACATGAGTAGCAAATGATTCACAGAAAGAAGCTACTATCTCAGAGTCAAGTCCATATTTAGTGCTAAATTCATGAAAAGCATCGGTATCCATAAAATATTTAACACAATCAAACTTAGGTGTTATACCTGACTCCTTACCTTGGTCGAGATCCCAATCTTCAGAGTTGTGTTTAATTCTTTCCAATACATCCCATCTGAATTCAATAGTCTTCATCATAAAAGAACCAGTACAAGACGTATCGAGCATGGAGCGATTATTGAGAGAAAGCCGAGCATAAAATTTTTGAATAATAATTTCTCTTGAGATCCCATGATTGGGGCATGAATATAACATTGACTTAAGCCTCCCCCAAGCTTGAGTGATGCTTTCTCCTTCACGAGGCCAAAAGTTATATATATATAATTACGATCACGATGAACAAAATGCATAGGATAAAACTTCTGATGAAATTCCAATTTCAATCGGTTGTAGTTCCATGATCCCATATCATCACATAGCCTAAACCATGTCAATGCATTTCCCTTCAAAGATAAAGGGAAGACCTTCTTCTTGATAACATCCTCGGGCATACCTGCAGGCTTAAATAATCCATAAACTTCATCCACATAGATCGGGATGCAATGTTCCATCTCCTGTAAAAGGATTAGCTAGCAGTTTCTCTATCATACCTAAAGGAATTTCAAAGTAAACATTTTCAATAGGTTCAGTTGGTTGAGGAGCAACTCTTTGCTCTACTGGTCGGAGTGAAGATACCCCGAACAAGCCCCTCAAAGGATTATGTTCCATAGTAACAAGTGACAGTAAATTTCAGCACACTATATAAAATTTTCCTTACCAATTTCCACTTACCAAAGGCGCTTCACTCCCCGGCAACGGTGCTAGAAAAGAGTCTTGATGACCCACAAGTATAGAGGATCTATCATAGTCCTTTTGATAAGTAAGAGTGTCAAACCCAACGAGGAGCAGAAGGAAATGACAAGCGGTTTTTAGTAAGGTATTCTCTGCAAGCACTGAAATTATCGGTAACAGATAGTTTTGTGATAAGGTAATTTGTAACGGGTAACAAGTAATGAAAGTAAATAAGGTGCGGCAAGATGGTCTAATCCTTTTTGTAGCAAAGGACAAGCCTAGACAAACTCTTACATAGAGAAAAGCTCCCGAGGACACATGGGAATTATCGCCAAGCTAGTTTTCATCACGCTCATATGATTCGCGTTCGTTACTTTGATAATTTGGTATGTGGGTGGACCAGTGCTTGGGTACTGCCCTTTCTTGGACATGCATCCCACTTATGATTAACCCCTATTGCAAGCATCCGCAACTACAAAAGAAGTATTAAGGTAAACCTAACCATAGCATGAAACATATGGATCCAAATCAGCCCCTTACGAAGCAACTCATAAACTAGGGTTTAAGCTTCTGTCACTCTAGCAACCCATCATCTACTTATTACTTCCCAATGCCTTCCTATAGTCCCAAACAATGGTGAAGTGTCATGTAGTCGACGTTCACATAATACCACTAGAGGAAAGACAACATACATCTCATCAAAATATCGAACGAATACCAAATTCACATGACTACTTATAGCAAGACTTCTCTCATGTCCTCAGGAACAAATGTAACTACTCACAAATCATATTCATGTTCATAATCAGAGGGGTATTAATATGCATAAAGGATCTGAACATATGATCTTCCACCGAATAAACCAACTAGCATCAACTACAAGGAGTAATCAACACTACCAGCAACTCGCAGGTACCAATCTGAGGTTTTGGGAAAAGGATTGGATACAGGAGATGAACTAGGGATTGAGAGGAGATGGTACTGGTGAATATGTTGATGGAGATTGACCCCCACCCGATGAGAGGATCGATGGTGATGACGATGATGATGATTTCCCCCTCCCGGAGGGATGTTTCCCCGGTAGAACAGCTCCACCGGAGCCCTAGATTGGTTCCGCCAAGGTTCCGCCTCATGGCGGCGGTGTCTCGTCCCGAAAGCTTGCTTATGATTTTTTCCAGGGTAAAAGACTTCATAGAGCAGAAGATGGGCACCGGAGGCCTGCCAGGGGGCCCACGAGGCAGGGGGCGTGCCCAGGGGGTAGGGCGCGCCCAGGGGGGTAGGGCGCACCCCCACCCTCGTGGACAGTGCGTGGCCCCCCTCTGGTATTTTCTTCGCTCAGTATTTTTTATTAATTCCAAAATTAACTCCCGTGGAGTTTCAGGACTTTTGAAGTTGTGCAGAATAGGTCTCTAATATTTGCTCCTTTTCCAGCCCAGAATTCCAGCTACCGGCATTCTCCCTCTTCATGTAAACCTTGTAAACTAAGAGAGAATAGGCATAAGTATTGTGACATAACGTGTAATAACAGCCCATATTGCAATAAATATCGATATAAAAGCATGATGCAAAATGGATGTATCACCATTCCAGCCATTACAGACACATAGCTAGGGAGAAGTAGAGCTAGCTTTCCTTCTTCCTCCTCTAGCCCAAACAGCTCAAGGAACAATCTTGTAGCCCGCAATTTGATCATTGTGATGTGGAGACACCGCAGAGCAGAATTAGGGGTGTTATCTCCACAGAGAGCCCCTAACCTGGGTAAGACCCGGTGTCGTTTGAGGTCTTGCCTACTCCCGCTTCTAGAGCCCGGGAACGCACTCTTGTCCCCACACATGATAAGCCATCCCTTGGCATATATCGAGGAAATACCACGACATGCATCATATACAAATCTTCTTAAAGATATTCATTTAAGGATTTCAGTTTTTACATCCATTTGCCAGATTTCATAAAATATGGCAATTGCTAACATGATTCGGATGGACTTAAGCATCGCTACGGTTGAGAAAATCTCATTGTAGTCAACACCTTGAACTTCTCGAAAACCTTTTGCTACTAGTCGAGCTATGTAGATAGTGACACTGCCATCAGCGTCCATCTTCCTCTTGAAGATCCATTTATTCTCAATGGCTTTCCGATCATCGGGCAAGTCCACCAAATCCACACTTTGTTCTCATACATGGATCCTATCTTAGATTTCATGGCCCCAAGCCATTTCACGGAATCTGTGCTCATCATCACTTCCTCTTAGTTCGTATGTTCATCATGATCTAGTAACATGACTTCTAGAATAGGATTACCGTGCCACTCTGGTGCTGACCATACTCTGGTTGACCTACGAGGTTCTGTAGTAACTTGATCTGAAGTTTCATGATCATTATCATTAGCTTCCTCTCAAGTTGGTGTAGGCATCACGGGAACAGATTTCTTGGATGAGCTACTTTCCAAATTGAGAGTAGGTACAATTACCACATCAAGTTCTACTTTCCTCCCACTCACTTCTTTCGAGAGAAACTCGTTCTCTAGAAAGGTTCCGTTCTAAGCAACAAAAATCTTGCCGGATTTGTGGTAGAAGGTGTAACCAATTGTTTCCTTCGGGTATCCTATGAAGACACATTTCTCCGATTTGGGTTCGAGCTTATCTGGCTGAAGCCTTTTGACATAAGCATCGCATCCCCAAACTTTAAGAAATGACAACTTCGGTTTGTTGCCAAACCATAGTTCATATGGTGTTGTCTCAACGGACTTTGGCGGTGCCCTGTTTAAAGTGAATGCACATGTCTCTAATGCATAACCCCAAAATGATAGTGCTAAATTGGTAAAAGAAATCATAGATCGTACCATTGGTAATCCCCAAGTGCAGGGAATCATCATAGCAATTTCCAAAGGTGGAAGTGATAAGTATGGAGTGTCGAACCCACAAGGAGCTAAATGTAAGATCAATATTCTCTCAAGTCCTATCTGCCACTGATACGAATCTATGTACACTGAACGTTTGCTTCCAACTAGACACGAGAAATAAAAATACGCTGTGGGTATGAAGAGGATAACTTTGCATGATATTGGAGAGCTAAAATATAAAAGTAGGTGCTGCTATCATAAATTTAGAATATATTACTAAATATTATAAATAGTGAGTCTGGAATAATGATGGATCAGTGTGCGGAATTATCCTAGGCAATTGTTAACAAGACCGGTAGTCGTCATTGCAATTTCATATGAGGGAGAGGCATAAGCTAACATACTTTCTCTTCTTGGATCATATACACTTATGATTAGAACTCTAGCAAGCATCTGCAACTACTAAAGATCATTAAGGTAAAACCCAACCATAGCATTAAAGCATCAAGTCCCCTTTATCCCATATGCCACAACCCCCTTACTCGGGTTTATGCTTCTGTCACTCAAGCAACCCACTATAAGCGAATCATGAATGTATTGCAACACCCTACAGCGGGAATACCTCACGCTTGCGCGACACGGAGGGCACAATAGGACAGCACCAAAATAAAACATACAACTCGTACCAATCTAGATCATCAATCAACCCAAAGACAAAAGATATCTACTCAGAACATCATAGGATGGCAACACATCATTGGATCATAATATGTGGCATAAAGCACCATGTTTAAGTAGGGATTACATCGGGGTGCGGGAGAGTGGACCGCATAAAAGAGAGGAGGATGGTGATGATGATGGTGATGTTGATGAAGACGATCATCGCGGCGATGATTCCCCTTCCGATGGCACTCCGGCGCCACCAAGAGAGAGGATGAGAGGTCCTCCCCCTTGTGCTTCCTCCTCCATGGCCTCCTCCCTGGATGGGGAGAGGTTCTCCCTATGGTCCTTGGCCTTCAGGGCGATGATGGCCCCTCCGAATCCTGCTCCATGGCCTCCAGTGCTGATGGCCCCCTCCGGCAGGGTGCCAGAGAGGGCCTAGATTGATTTCTCATGGCTACAGAGGCTTGCGGCGGCAGAACTTCTGATCTAGGTTATTTTCTGGAGGTTTCTGTATTTATAGGAATTTTTGGCGTCGGTCTCACGTCAGGGGGGTCTCTGAATCGTGCACGAGATAGGGGCCCACGCCTAGGGGGTGGACCCGCCCCCCACCCTCATGGATAGCCCAAGACTCTTCTGTCCCAACTCTTTTACTCCAGGGGCTTCTTTTGGTCCATAAAAAATCATCAAAAATTGGCACGTCAATTGGACTCCGTTTGGTATTCCTTTTCTGTAAAACTCAAAAACAAGGAAAAAACAGAAACTGGCACTAGGCTCTAGGTTAATAGGTTAGTCCCAAAAATCATATGCATATAAAACTTCTTTGATGGATAATATAATAGCATGAATACTTCATAAATTATAGATACGTTGGAGACGTATCAGCATCCCCAAGCTTAATTCCTGCTCGTCCTCAAGTAGGTAAATGATAAAAGAAATAATTTATGAAGTGTGAATGCTAGCAGGTGCACAAGTTTGATCAATGATAAATTCAGTCACCTTTTCTAGCATCATTATATGTCATAATAGTAGCTCATCTCATAAAACTTTTCACAATCAAGTAAGAAGCTATTCACATGTTAAAGTATAGATCATAAACTTCTTGAAAACTAACAAACAGTGCTCTTAGTCATCAAACAATTGCAATTCATCTTATTTTCAACAAGGGTCTATGTAAGAGCTTTGATTTAGCAAATCCCACATACTCAACTATCATATAATCTTTCACAATTGCTAACACTCATGTGATATTTATGGGTTCAAAGTTTTAATCGGACACAGAGAAAGATAGGGGCTTATAGTTTTGCCTCCCAACCTTTTACCTCAAGGGTAATGTCAAAAATAATACTTTATGTAAACCTACATCCAAGTGGATATATATATCCGGATCGCTCCAACACAAAGTTCTTGCCAAAGGAAAAAGTGTAAAAAGGAAAGGTGATGATCACCATGACTCTTGTATAAGGGTAGAAGATAAAAGTAAAATATAGGCCCTCCGCAGAGGGAAGCAGAGGTTGTCATGCGATTTTAAGGTTGGATGCACAAAATATTAATGCAAAAGAACGTCACTTTATATTGCCTCTTGTGATAGAGACCTTTATTATGCAATTCATCGCTTTTATTTCTTCCTTATCACAAGTTCGTATAAAGCTTATTTTCTTTGCACTAATAGATCATACATATTTAGAGAGCAATTTTTATTGCATGCACCGATGACAACTTACTTGAAGGATCTTACTCAATCCATAGGTAGGTATGGTGGACTCTCATGGCAAAACTGGGTTATGGAATGTTTGGAAGAACAAGTAGTATCTCTACTTGGTGCAAAGAATTTGGCTAGCATGAGAGGGAAAGGCAAGCTCAACATGTTGGATGATCCAAGACAATATAACTTTTCGGATATAGGAAAACATAACCCATTAAGTTGTCTTCCTTGTCCAACATCAACTTTTTAGCATGTCATATTTTAATGAGTGCTCACAATTACAAAAGATGTCGAAGATAGTATAGTTATATGTGAAATCTCTCTTCCTTCAATATTCTTTCATGAATTATTCAAGTGACCAACTCTGCGTTTGCTAACTTTCAATAAGTTTACTACCTATACTTATTCTGTGTGATGTCATTACTCCCCATGGTATAAGCATATGAAAAATATATAAATTCAGATTTATGATATTCAATTCATTCAACCATGTACTCATAGGATATACGTGAAGCGCATGAGTAAATGACAAACTACTCCAAAAAGATATAAGTGAAGAACACTGAGTATTCAAATAATTAACTAACCATGGGAGGATTATTTTTCATTCAAGATTTCAGATCCAATGATTTTATTCAAATAACAAGTGAAATTGAAAATACACTCCAAGCAAAACACATATCATGTGACGAATAAAAATATAGCTCCGAGTAAAGTATACTGATAGTTTTGAAGACGTAAGAGGGGATGCCTTCCGGGACATCCCCAAGCTTAGGCGCTTGAGTCTTCCTTGAATATTACCTTGGGGTGCCTTGGGCATCCCCAAGCTTAGGGTCTTTCCGCTCCTTATTCTCCTCATATCAATATCTCACCCAAAGCTTGAAAAGTTCAATCACACAAAACTTAACGGAACTTCGTGAGATAGGTTAGTATGATAAAGAGTAAACCATTCACTTTGGTACTGTCAAAGACAAGGTTCATAATTGTTCTCACACAATTCCTATTGTACCATATCATTTCTATAATTTATATTGAGAAATATAAGCCATAGAAACTAGAAAACAAGCAAACTATGCAATGAAAACAGAATCTGTCAGAAACGGAACAGTCTGTAATGATCTTAACAACAACCATACTTCTGCTACTCCAAAAATTATGAAATAAATTGGTGGACGTGAGTAATTTGTCTATTAATCTTCTACAAAAATAATCAACTCAAAAGCACTCTTCTGTAAAAAAAATGGCTGCTAATCCCGTGAGCGCAAAGTTTCTGTTCTTTACAGCAAGATCACATTAACTTTCACCCAAGTCTTCCCAAAGGTCTTACTTGGCAATTTATTGGAACAAAAGCTATAAAACATGATTACTACGGTATCTTAATCATGTAAACACACAAATACAGCAAGGGCAGATATTGGGTTGTCTCCCAACAAGCGCTTTTCTTTAATGCCTTTTAGCTAGGCATGATGATTTAAATGATGCTCACATAAAAGAAAAGAATTGAAACATAGAGAGAGCATCATGAAGAATATGACGAGCACATTTAAATATAACCCACTTCCTGTGCCTAGGGATTTTGTGAGCACATAATTTATAGGAACAAGAATCAACTATCATAGGAAGGCAAACCAAGTATAACTTCGAAACTTTAAGCACATAGAGAGGAAACTTGATATTATTGCAACTCCTACAAGCATCTATTACTCCCTCATAATAATTTTCAGTAGCATCATGAATGAATTCAACAATATAACCATCACATCAAGCATTCTTTTCATGATCTACAAGCATAGAATTTTTTCTACTCTCGACATAAGCAAAATTCTTCTCATTCGGAATAGTGGGATCACTAATTCCTAAAGGTGACACTCTTCCAAACCCACTTTAGATGATAGTATAATTCATACTCCAAAATATAGAAGTGACGTTCATGGAGCATTCTACAATTAATATAGACTAACCAATATCCAAGCTCAAAATATGTAAGTGAAGCACACGAAGCATTCTATAACACCACACTCAAAAGATTTAAGTGAAGCACAAAGAGCAATTCTATAAGATCATACTTAAAAGATATAAGTGAAGCACATGAAGTATTCTATATATCAATGAAGGTCTAACTCATACTAGCATGGTTCTTAAAGAAAAAAAACAAAAACACAAAGGACACAATTCATGTGAATAAAACAAAAACCGAGGTATACCGATATTTGTTGAAGAAGAAAGATGGGATGCCAACCGGGGCATCCCCAAGCTTAGATGCTTGAGTATCCTTTGAAATATTTACTTGGGATGCATTGGTAATCCCCAAGCTTGAACTCTTGCCTCTCTTTATTCTTCTCATATTGATAGATCCTCGATCTTCAAACACTTCATCCACACAAAACTTTAACAAAAACTTTGTGAGATCCGTTAGTGTAATAAAGCAAACTACCACTTTAAGGTACTATAATGAACTCATTCCTTATTTATATTGGTGTTAAACCTACTATATTCCAACTTCTCTATGGTTCATACCCCCGATACTAGCCATAGATTCATCAAAATAAGCAAACAACACATGAAAAAAAGAATCTGGCAAAAACAGGACAATCTGTAGTAATATGGAAGTTTAGTAAACTTCTGTAACTCCAAAAATTATGAAATAAATATGAAAATTTGAAAAATTTGTACAGAAGTAATGTGAAAAAAGTTTCAGACCCATTTGACCTTCCAGTAAAAAAATGTAAAATCACGGGCTACAGCCAAAGTTTTTGTTTTTTTTCTGCACATAGTAAACAAGCAATCTAATCATCCTAAAACCAAAGCTTGGCACATTATTTTTATAATACAATGGATATATACAAGGGGGTAATTATTTATAGAGAAACTTCCATGAAAAATTCTACATTGTTTCCGCGAGCATGAACACAAGTGCTCAAGGTCGACCCTCACTTCTTCAATGCATAACTTTCCAATCACTTCTATTTTTGAAAAACTTTTTCAGGCATGAGAGGCAAGTAATTTTTTTTGTATTTTCATTCTTTAAATTTTTTTGTTATGTTTCACCGACAACTAAACAGAAACAAAGAGTAAAAAAAATCTACTTAGTGAAGAAAGCAAACAAGCACACACGAGAATATCAACCCCATGCTATTGCTCCTCGGCAACGGCGCCAGAAAAGAGCTTGATAATCCCCAACTGCAGGGAATCATCGTAGCAATTTCCAAAGGTGGAAGTGATAAGTATGGAGTGTCGAACCCACAAGGAGCTAAAGGTAAGATCAATATTCTCTCAAGTCCTATCTGCCACTGATACGAATGTACGTACACCGAGCGTTTGCTTCCAACTAGATACGAGAAATAAAACTACGTTGTGTGTATGAAGAGGATAACTTTGCATGATATTGGAGAGCTAAAATATAAAAGTAGGTGCTGCTATCATAATTTTAGAATATATTACTAAATATTATAAATAGCGAGTGTGTAATAATGATGGATCAGTGTGCGGAATTATCCTAGGCAATTGTTAACAAGACTGGTAGTCGTCATCGCAATTTCATATGAGGGAGAGGCATAAGCTAACATACTTTCTCTTCTTGGATCATATGCACTTATGATTGGAACTATAGCAATCATCCGCAACTACTAAAGATCATTAAGGTAAAACCCAACCATAGCATTAAAGCATCAAGTCCCCTTTATCCCATACGCCACAACCCCCTTACTCGGGTTTATGCTTCTGTCACTCAAGCAACCCACTATAAGCGAATAATGAACATATTGCAACACCCTACAGTGGGAATACCTCACGCTTGCGCGACACGGAGGGCACAATAGGACAGCACCAAAATAAAACATACAACTCATACCAATCTAGATCATCAATCAACCCAAAGACAAAAGATATGTACTCAAAACATCATAGGATGGCAACACATCATTGGATCATAATATGTGGCATAAAGCACCATGTTCAAGTAGGGATTACAGCGGGGTGCGCGAAGTGGACCGCGTAAAAGAGATGAGGATAGTGATGATGATGGTGATGTTGATGAAGACGATCATCGCAGCGATGATTCCCCTCCTGATGGCACTCCGGCGCCACCGAGAGAGAGGAGGAGAGGTCCTCCCCCTTGTGCTTCCTCCTCCATGGCCTCCCCCCTGGATGGGGAGAGGTTCTCCCTCTGGTCCTTGGCCTTCATGGCGATGATGGCCCCTCCGAGATCCTCCTCCATGGCCTCCGGTGATGATGGCCCCCTCCGGCAGGGTGCCAGAGAGGGCCTAGATTGATTTCTCGTGGCTACAGAGGCTTGCGGCGGCGGAACTTCCGATCCTAGGTTATTTTCTTGAGGTTTCTGTATTTATAAGAATTTTTGGCGTCGGTCTCACGGCAGGGAGGGTCTCCGAATCATCCACGAGATAGGGGCCCACGCCCAGGGAGTGGGCGCGCCCCCCACCCTCGTGGACAGCCCGGGACTCTTATGGCCCAACTCTTTTACTACAGGGGCTTCTTTTGGTCCATAAAAAATCATCAAAAATTGGCACGTCAATTGGACTCCGTTTGGTATTCCTTTTCTGTAAAACCCAAAAACAAGGAAAAAACAGAAACTGGCACTGGGCTCTAGGTTAATAGGTTAGTCCCAAAAATCATGTAAAATAGCATACAAATTATAGATAATCTAAATCATATAAATCATATAAAATAGCATATAAATCATATAAAATAGAAACTGGCACTGGGCTCTAGGTTAATAGGTTAGTCCCAAAAATCATATAAAGTTTCTACGATGGATAATATTAGCATGAATACTTCATAAATTATAGATACGTTGGACACGTATAAACCATATCCAATAAAGTGCGGTTATGATGTTCGGACACAGCATTACGTTGTGCTGTTGCAGGTGGCGTGAGCTGTGAAACTATTCCACGTTGTTTTAAATGAAGGCCAAACTCGTAACTCAAATATTCTCCTCCACCATCAGATCGTAGAAACTTTATTTTTCTTGTTACGATGATTCTCCACTTCACTTTGAAATTCTTGGAAGTTTACAAGTGTTTCAGACTTGTGTTTCATTAAGTAGATATACCCATATCTGCTCAGATCATCTGTGAAGGTCAAAAAATAACGATACCCGCCACGAGCGTCAACACTCATCGGACTGCATACATCGGTATGTATTATTTCCAATAAGTCATTAGCTCGTTCCATTGTTCCAGAGAACGGAGTTTTAGTCATCTTGCCCATAAGGCACGGTCCGCAAGTATCAAATGATTCATAATCAAGTGATTCCAAAAGCCCATCAGCATGGAGTTTCTTCATGCGCTTTACACAAATATGACCTAAACGGTGTGCCACAAGTATGTTGCACTATCATTATCAACTTTGCATCTTTTGGCATCAATATTATGAATATGTGTATCACTATGATCGAGATTCAGTAAACCATCAACATTGGGTGTATGACCATAGAAGGTTTTATTCATGTAAATAGTATAACAATTATTCTCTTTCTTAAATGAATAACCGTATTGCAATAAACATGATCTAATCATATTCATGCTTAACGCAAACACCAAATAATATTTATTTAGGTTCAACTCTAATCCCAAAAGTATAGTGGGTGTGCGATGATGATCATATCAATCTTGGAACCACTTCCAACATACATCATCACTTCACCCTCAACTAGTCTCTATTTATTCTGCAACTCCTGTTTCGAGTTAGTAATCATAGCAACTAAACAAGTATCAAATACCCAGGGGTTACTATGAGCACTAGTAAGGTACACATCAATAACATGTATATCAAATATACATTTGTTCACTTTGCCATCTTTCTTATCCACCAAATATTTGGGGTAACTCCGCTTCTAGTGACCATTTCCTTTGGAGTAGAAGCACTCAGTTTCAGGCTTAGGTCCAGCTTTGGGCTTCTTCATGGGAGTGACAACTTGCTTGTCATTCTTCTTGAAGTTCCCTTTCTTTCCCTTTGCCCCTTTTATTGAAACTAGTGATCTTGTTTAATCATCAATACTTGATTTCTACCTTTGTCGATTTCCGCATCACGAAGAGCTCAGGAATCGCTTTTGTCATCCCTTGCATATTATAGTTCATCACGAAGTTCCAGTAACTTGGTGATGGTGACTATAGAACTCTGTCAATCACTATCTTATCTGGAAGATTAACTCCCACTTGATTCAAGCGATTGTAGTACCCAAACATTCTGAGCACATGCTCACTAGGTGAGCTATTCTCCTCCATCTTTTAGGCGAAGTACTTGTCAGAGGTCTCATACCTCTCGACACGGGCATGAGTCTGAAATACCAATTTAAGCTCTTGGAACATCTCATATGCTCTGTGGCATTCAAAATGGTTTTTGAAGTCCTGGTTCTAAGTTGTAAAGCATGGTGCACTGAACTATCAAGTAGTCATCATATTGAGCTAGCCAAACGTTCATAACGTCTGCATCTGCTCCTGCAATAGGTTTGTCACCTAGCGGTGCATTAAGGACATAATTCTTCTATGCGGCAATGAGGATAAACCTCATATCACAGACTCAGTCCGCATCATAGCTACTATCATCTTTCAACTTAGTTTTCTCTAGGAACATATCAAAAAACATAGGTGAGCTACAACGCGAGCTTTTGATCTACAACATAATTTGCAAATACTAATATGACTAAGTTCATGATAAATTAAAGTTCAATTAATCATATTACTAAAGAACTCCCACTTAGATAGACATCCCTCTAGTCATCTAAATGATCATGTAATCCATATCAACTAAACCATGTCCGATCATCACGTGAGATGGAGTAGTTTCCAATGGTGAACATCTCTATGTTGATCACATATACTATATGATTCATGTTCGACCTTTCAGTCACAGTGTTCCGAGGACATATCTGCATATGCTAGGCTCGTCAAGTTTAACCCGAATATTCTGCACGTGCAAAACTGGCTTGCACCCGTTGTATGTGAACATAGAGCTTATCACACCCGATCATCACGTGGTGTCTCGGCACGACGAACTGTAGCAACGGTGCATACTCATGAAGAACACTTATATCTTGAAATTTAGTGAGGGATCATCTTGTAATGGTACCGATGTACTAAGCAAAATAAGATGCATAAAAGATAATCATCACATGCAATCAAAATATGTGACATGATATGGCCATCATCATCTTGTGCCTTTGATTTTCATCTCCAAAGCACTGTCATGATCTCTATTGTCACCGGCTTGACACCTTGATCTCCATCGTAGCATCATTGTCGTCTTGCCAACTATTGCTTCCACGACTATCGCTACCGCTTAGTGATAAAGTAAAGCAATTACATGGCCATTGCATTTCATACAATAAAGCAACAACCATATGGCTCCTGCCAGTTACCAATAACTTTGTTACAAAACATGATCATCTCATAAAACAATTTGTATCACATCATGTCTTGACCATATCAGATCACAACATGCCCTGCAAAAACAAGTTAGACGTCCCCTACTTTGTTATTGCAAGTTTTACGTTGCTGCTACGGGCTTCTAGCAAGAACCGATCTTACCTACGCATCAAAACCACAATGATTTTTCATCAAGTGTGTTGTTTTAACCTTCAACAAGGACCGGTCGTAGTCAAACTTGATTCAAATGAAGTTGGAGAAACAGGCGCCCGCCAGCCACCTGTGTGCAAAGCACGTCGGTAGAACCAGTCTCATGAATACGGTCATGTAATGTCGGTCCGGGCCGCTTCATACAACAATACCACCGAATCAAAGTAAGACGTTGGTGGTAAGCAGTATGACTATTATCGCCCATAAATCTTTGTGTTCTACTCGTGCATATCATCTACGCATAAACCTGGCTCTGATACCACTGTTGGGGAATGTAGCATGCAATTTCAAAAAAAATTCCTATGATCACGCAAGATCTATCTAGGAGATGCATAGCAAGGAGAGGGGGAGAGTGTGTCCACGTACCCTCGTAGACCAAAAGCGGAAGCGTTATGTTAACGCGGTTGATGTAGTCGACCGTCTTCACGATCCAACCAATCTAGCACCGAACGTACGACACCTCCGAGTTCAGCACACGTTCAGCTCGATGACGTCCCTCGAACTCTTGATCTAGCAAAGGGTCGAGGGAGAGTTTCGTCAGCACGACGGCGTGATGACAGTGTTGATGATGTGATCCGCGCAGGGCTTCCCCTAAGCACTACGATGATACTATCGGAGGAGTAAACGGTGGAGGGGGCACCACACACGGCTAAGACAATGTTCTGGCTTTGGGATGCTCCCTGCCCCATACATAAAGGAGGGGAGGAGGAGGCCGGCCTAGGGGGCACGCCAAGTAGGGGGAGTTCCACTAGGACTCCAAGTCCTAGGAGGACTGCCCTTTCCTTTCCGGAGTAGGAGAAGCGGGAAGGGAGAGAGGGAGAGGGAGAAGGAAAGAGGGGGCCGCGCCCCCACCCCTAGTTCAATTCGGTTTGGCTAGGGCGGCGCGCGCCACCTGTTGGCCTCCTGCCTCCTCTCTCCACTAAGGCCCATGTAGGCCCAACAACATCTCGGGGGTATCCGGTAACCTCCCGGTACTCTGAAATTTATCTGAAACTTCCCGAAACCATTCCGGTGTCTGAATGTAACCTTCCAATATAACAATCTTTACCTCTCGACCATTTCGAGACTCCTCGTCATGTTTGTGATCTCATCCGGGACTCCGAACAAACTTCGATCACCAAAACATATAACTCATAATACAAATCGTCATCGAACGTTAAGCGTGTGAACCCTACGGGTTCGAGAACTATGTAGACATGACCGAGACTCATCTCCGGTCAATAACCAATAGCAGAACCTGGATGCTCATATTGGCTCCTACATATTCTACAAAGATCTTTATCGGTCAAACCGCACAACAACATACGTTGTTCCCTTTGTCATCGGTATGTTACTTACCCGAAATTCGATCGTCAGTATTATCATACCTAGTTCAATATCGTTACCGGCAAGTCTCTTTACTCGTTCCGTAATGCTTCATCCCGCAACTAACTCATTAGTCACATTGCTTGCAAGGCTTACAGTGATGAGCATTAACGAGAGGGACCAGAGATACCTCTTTGATACACAGAGTAACAAATCCAAATCTCGATCTATGCCAGCCCAATAAACACCTTCGGAGACACCTGTAGAGCATCTTTATAATCACCCAGTTACGTTGTGATGTTTGATAGCACATCAGGTGTTCCTCCGGTATCCGGGAGTTGCATAATATCATAGTTAGAGGAACATGTATAAGTCATGAAGAAAGCAATAGCAATAAAACTTAACGATCATTATGCTAAGCTAACGGATGGGTGAGGGAGTCCTCGACTAGGGGGTGTCCGGACAGCCGGACTATCATCGTCAGCCGGACTCCAAGACTATGAAGATACAAGATTGAAGACTTCGTCCCGTGTCCGGATGGGACTTTCCTTGGCGTGGAAGGCAAGCTTGGCAATACGAATATGTAGATCTCCTACCATTGTAACCGACTCTGTATAACCCTAGCCCTCCCCGGTGTCTATATAAACCGGAGGGTTTTAGTCCGTAGGAAAAACAACCATGACAACAATCATACCATAGGCTAGCTTATAGGGTTTAGCCTCCTTGATCTCGTGGTAGATCCACTCTTGTACTACCCATATCATCAATATCAATCAAGCAGGAGTAGGGTTTTACCTCCATCGAGAGGGCCCAAACCTGGGTAAAAACATCATGTCCCTTGTCTCCTGTTACCATCCGCCTAGACGCACAGTTCGGGACCCCCTACCCGAGATCCGCCGGTTTTGACACCGACAATGGGTCTTGTCCATCACATCGTTCTCTAATGATGTGGTCCGTTCATCAAATTATAACACATGTCCATGGCTAGGAAACTTAACTATCTTTGATCAACGAGCTAGTCAAGTAGAGGCATACTAGGGACATGGTGTTTTGTCTATGTATTCACACATGTATCAAGTTTCCGGTTTATACAATTCTAGCATGAATAACAAATATTTATCATGAAATAAGGAAATATAAAATAAAAACTTTATTATTGCCTCTAGGGCATATTTCCTTCACCCAGGGCACCCCAAGGTAATATGCAAGCAGACCCAAGCGTCCAAGCTTGGGGATGCCCCGGATGGCATCCCCTCTTCCGTTTACAAACCATCGATATATTAGCTGGAGCTATATTTTTATTCATCACTGATATGAGTTTTGCTTGGAGCGTCGTATATTATATGAGTATTTGCTTTGTTTCCTTTTTAGTTTGCCACAATCATTGTTGTTGCACACACCTTTTGAGAGGGGCACACATTTTTTCGCAATTTGTTAGAATACCCATGTGCTTCACTTATATCTTTTGAGCTAGTGAGTTTCTCTAGTGCTTCACTTATATCTTTTAGAGCACGGCGGTATTTTAAAGAAATAGTTGCACTGTCCTGCTTTATGTATATCTTTTTGAGAGTTTAATAAATAGTAATGGCAATATGCACGGGTTATGAAATTGGTCCTGATATGATAGGTATTCAATAGGGATATAATAAAAACTCTCATGTAGATCACTGAATATGATAAGTTTGGTTCCTTTCAATAGTTTTGCGATATAGAGACGACGATATGTGGGTTGTAGTAGTGAATAATTTTGGTTTAGTAAGAATATTGGTGTTAAGGTTTGTGATTCCCGAAGCATGCTCGTATGGTCATGCTGATTTTGCTTTGTTGCCACGCCTTCAAAGAATGTCGTTTCGTGCTGAAATTTTGCCAGCATACAAAACATTTATGAAAGTTTAGCAAAAAAATTCATATATATTTTTGAATTTTTTTACTATTTTTTTCGATTTCACGGTTCACAGGGTGCATTTGAGCTCGGGAGTAGAATATGACTTTCAATTTTTTTTACATTGTTACGAAGGGAGTAGTTTACAAGACGTCTCAATTTTTTAACATGAGAAACCGTACTTTTAGGCGACCATCATGTGCTTCCTCTATAAAGAAATATAAGATGTTTTAGATTACTACTTTAATGATTTAAAATATCTAATACTATTACTTTATGAAGGGAGTATTTCACTACAAACAAAGGAAATCTATAGTAGCTTCAAATAAAAGGAAATCTATAGCAATCGAGCTTTGACATATACACCAACTAGAAAGAGGAAACAAAATTAGGCCAAATCAAACACGCGACCCCAAATGGATGTCCATTTTGTCCGGATTTTGTCTATTTGGGGGTGACAATGAGGTCGTGTCCGCTTGGATTTGTGGATGCGTCGCACGGCTGCATCTCGTCCGCTGTGCATGCAAATATGAAAAGAACAAAAGATGTAGCTAAATGGTAGCGGCCATAGTTCACGCCAGTGACCGCGTTCACGCCAGTTCATGTCGGCCTGCAACAAAGCCAACGGTCTACAGAATGCCCACTCAAGTTTCACGCCGGCAACAAAGCCGCCGGCCGACACACTGGCCAACCTTCAAAATGGACATGTTTTTTCCGCCAGCAACAAAGCCAGTGGCCGACACACAAGCCAGCCTTCAAAATGGACAAGTTCTTGGGGTCGTCAACAAAGCCAGCGGCCGGCACACCAGCCAACCTTCAAAATGAACGACCATAGTCCACGGCCGAGGTCTCACCTAGTTCACGCCGTCGCGGGTGAACATCTCCTTCTGCCGGTTCGTGAACCAAGTCTTCCTCTCCGGTGACATGTTGTTATTGTCGATGCTCATGATCACGAGTGCCACCTCTTTTGCTTTGGTGTTGGCATTGGTGGCCTCGATCTCGAGCTTCTTGAGTTGTGCGGACTCCTCGATGTCAAGCTTCCTCCTCTTCTTAGCCTCCTCCATGTCAAGCTTCTTCGTTTGGATCTCTAGGTATATCTTCATTTGCTCCTCCTCTCCTTCCTCACTTCCTTTTGGGTCATCATCTTCTCCAATGTTCCTTGCAAGGCTATGGAAGACGCATCACGCTTCTCGTCAACCTTCGAGCTTGTCTTGCCCCTTGGCCTCTTCAGCAAGCCTTCCTCATTAGCCACAGCCGCCTTCCCTCCTTTCTTCTTACGAGCGGCATATTGGTCTTTGAACTTGGGACAATCTTTGATGAGCGACCAACAATGCATGAGAGTAGAGTAAACTGCTTGTTCTTGTGTCAGTCCTTGAAGGCTTCCAAAGATTGGAAGGCCTACACAATCAAAGATGTGGCCACAATTGTAACATGGAAGGACACAAGATGCATGAAACATATAAATGGCATGCTAACAAGAAAGTGCACAAGATGAAAAAAATGAGGGGTCCATACCAAGTCACCAAGTCCTAGGCCACTCACGAGACGAGCTTCGACGCTCTCAAGCGCAGCACAATACTTGTTGCACTTTCGTTGAATGAACCCCCATCTCTTTTGGAATGAGTTGATGCCGCTGATGCTCGCAAATTGGTAGGGGGCAAACTTCCTTCGCTCATGAAAGTTCATGTGAACTCTTGTCCAAAAGAGGTATCATTTTTGCTCGGCACCTTTCATGGGATCTTGGCCTATCTACATCCAACTCTCGCAAATCAAAGTGTCCTCCTCTTGGGTGTATGATCCCGTGTGAATTCCTTGCCTCTTCTTTTGTGCTTCGGCCCTTTGGGTGAGCTCATCGATAAACACCAATGGCTCTGCCGAGATGTGGCTCTGCCGAGATGTCGACCTCTTCTTTCTTGTCTTCACAATACAAGTCATCATTTCATGCCATGAGTTGCCATGGTCGTCCTCATCTTCATCATGGCCGGCGAATTGAGTGTCACCATAGTGGTCACGGCCGTCCTGGCTTTGGGTCGCGCCAGGATTGAAAACTTGGCCTTGGCCGTCGACGTGGAAGGCCTCACCATGGCCCTCGAAAATGACGTTCTCCATGAACGTCGCGTAGTCAGGGTCATCAACTGTCGGCGTCGGCAGTGGCATTTCGTCGAACAGCCTGTGGGCGCCGGCCATGTTGCCCGAAGGGTTCGACCGGGGCTGCTTCCTTTGCGTCCCGTCGGACGGTTAGCCAGCGCCACTGTACCCCGGCGTGACGTTGAGGTCGATGACGTCCGCGGGCGTGGCCGGAGCGACCATGCTGTAGTACGGCGACGTGGAGAACCGTATCTGCCCATGGCCATGCAGCGGCGGAGCACGATGCCCTGGCGTCTCGGGTGTGACGGACATGCTCAGGTTCCGGTGTTGCGGAGGACGAACGGCCGACGAGCATGTGCTCGCCGCGGCCATGGCAGCGATCGAGAGAATCGCCGGCGGGGGTCGGCACAACCCTAACATGAGGAGGGCGTGCGACTTGGCGATGATGGACTCCTTGTCTTCGACGTCGACCTGGTGCTGCACGGCATGCAGTGTGGCCGCCTCGGCGGCGTAGTCGGCAGCAGCCTTCTTCTCCGCCACCTTTGTCCGCCGGTTCCTCCTCTTGGCCGATTCGACGTCGAGCTTGGCGACCTCCGCCGGCGTGAGCTCTGACCGCGGCTTCTTGGTAGCCTCCTTCGGCTCGGGGCGAGCAGCCTGGTCGCCGGCCATGGTGGAGGGAGGGAAGCGCGTGGGAGGGTTTTGGGTGAAATGGAGGGAAAGTGGGCGGGCGTGTCCCCGACGAGGGGCCAGAGAAGGACAAGAGCGTGCATCCCGCCCGTCACCGCGCTGTCTGTTTCGACGCAAGCACGATCAAAATTTGAACCGAAAGCGGATCGAAAACGGACATTGATCCATTTGTTTCCGCACGTTGGGCCGCTTGGTCTGTCTGTTTCCCCCAAATAGACGGACCGGACCATTTGAGGTCGTGGGGTTGCCCTTATGTGCACTGCACCGTCATTCCTTTAGGTGGGCCAAAAGAAGGACAAGATGCTCAAGCTCGCTATTGATGCCCATGACAACCAATAAAAACACCATATATAAAAGTGTGAGAATCGGTTCTTCTAGGTAATAATCAAATGGATGTAGTAGCCGGAAAGTAATCTCTCACGCTCCCGCAGGCATGGAGTCATGTGTACATCACCAAACCCAACCCGAACAGCGACAAGTAAGCACCCACCCCATCATCACCAACCACACCACTACACCGACCAACTCCTCACGCCTAATCAAGATCTATTCCGTTGTATGGATGGACCCCGCTCCCACTCACTCAGATTCATGGTGGATCGAATCGAGCTGCTCACCAAACGCAACCAGCCAGAGCTACAAGGACGGTGGCCACCCACGCGTTGGCCCACCCGTACGGCACTGCTCCTCTCAGCGCCGCCGCGCCCGAGGACGACTTGCCGGTGGCGCCGCCGGCCGCACCGGCGCCGCCCCCGTCGATGGGGGAGACGGGCGCGTTGGCGTCGATGGTGGTGCCGTTGAGGCCGGTGGTGTAGACGTCAAGCTCGATGGTGGCGTCGGCGCCGCTCGAGCTGTTGGTCTTCCACACCACGTACCCCGTCGCCATCCGGAACTTCCCCGTGCCGCCCACCACGGAGAGCTCCCGCGTGGTGGTCATGACGTCGTCGCGGCCGATGACGGCCAGCGTGCTGCCGTTGTAGTCCCCCGTGGTGAGCAGCAGGTTCACGCACATCATCAGCACCATGCCCGACTGCGACGACATCATGTAGAACCCCTGCGCGCGCCCCACGGGCGCCGAAGTCGGCGACGAGGTCTCCGTCAGCGCGTCGTCGATGACGGTCGTGTCGCCGAAGGCCACGCCCGGGAAGGCGTTGGACGACGAGGCAGGACCCTTGATGACCTGCACCGCCGTCGGGTTGCTGCCGGAGACCACGTCGTGGAGGAAGAAGTGGAGGTGCGTGTCCGCCGCGCAGGTGGTGAGCAGGAGGAGGGAGAGGAGGACAGCGGCGTGAGGAGCCATGATAGGATAGCGGGTGGGTTCTGCTTGTGTGGGTGAAATCTTGGAGGCTGAGGGGGTGGATTAATAGATGGATAAAAGCAGAGAGAGTTGGTGCAGACACGCAGGGAAAGGGACGATGCAATGACTATCGCTAGCTTGGTACTTTAGTTTTTTTTTTTTTTTTGAGGGAGCTTGGTACTTTAGTTGGTTGCTGTGAATGATATGCGAAGGAATAATTAATTAGACTGTAATATTATAAAGATAGTACCATGTAGTAACAATGTCGTTGAGCTAGCTAAGAGTAACTCTAACAGAATTGTTAAATGGCCCAATCCCCGTAATAACCGATAATACGGTGATTTTGGGATAAATTGGCACTCTAACAAAGTCGTTAGAGCAACTCCAACGGGCCGACCTAAACGGACGGCGCATTTGTCCGTTTGGATCGGCCGCCCGCCCGGCGTCCGTCCTCTTTTAGATTTGGGTCGGCAGTGCGTCCAACGCGCCGACCCATTTCATGTCCGTACTCAACTTTTTGAAAAAATGTGCGCGACCGATCATGCCAGCGGCCATGTCTCATGCCGGCACCATGCCAGCGCCGGCTACAATGCCGGCTTTAGAAAATATCACCACACTTCATGCTGGCGCACTCGCCAGCCGGCCGGCACACATGCCAGCACACAAAAAATGGGCGGGACTTGAGTTCGACCACGCCATCGCGGCTCCGTGGTCATGCCAGCACACCTGCCCGCATACAAAAAAGATGGCGCTCGCCGCCATAGATCACTCGTCGTCGAACTTGAGCATGTCGGCCTGCATCTTCTCGAACCACGACCTCTTCCTTGGCGACACAGTGTTGAGATCCACCTTCATGATCTCCACCCCGGTCATCATGCTCGCGAGAGCCACTTCTTTCGCCTTGGTCTTGGCGTTGGCGGCCTCGATCTCTAGCATCTTTGCTTGCTTCTCCGGCTCCAGCTCGAACATCTTGGTTTGCTTCTCCACGTCCATCTCAAGCCTCCTCCTTTGGATCTCCATGAAAGCGTCCATTTGCTCCGCCTTGAAACGCGGGCGCTCCTCCTCCCTTGAGTCCTTCTTGTTCATCATGCCCTCCACGCTTGCGATCAAGGCGTTGGATGCCGCATCCCGCTTGTCCTCCTTCTTGGGGTCTTGTCCAATGTCTTTGGATCTCCAATGCCGCATCCCGCATGCCGCATCCCGCATCCCGCTTGCGATCAAGGTTGAATGCTTTTGCTCGGCGCCCGTCTTGGGGTCTTGTCCAATGTCTCGCCAACACTCGCAAAGAAGCTTGTCTTCAACCGTCGTGTATGCCAGCGGGATCATAGCCAGCGGCCGGCGTGAACGCCCCACGGCCGTCCTGGCTTTTTGCCTTGTCGGGATCGTAGCCAGCAGCCGGCGCACCGCCCTCGAAGATGAGGTTCTGCGTGTAGTCCTCGTCACCGGCGGACGACATTCCCTCGAACAGGTTGCAGGCGTCCGGGAGCACGCCGGCCGGTGTCTGCCGCGTGCGTTTCCTCGCGTCGTCGGATGACGAGCCACCTGCCACCGGGGTGGCGCTGAGGTCGTTGGGCGCGGGCGCGGGCATGGAAGCCGCGACCACGCTCACGTCGGGCGAGCACTTCCCCAAGAGGCGGGAGGTCTGCGGGTAGATGTGGAAGCTGGGCACCGGGTTGCAAGCCGACGCGCGGGGCGATTCGGGCAGCACCATCCGAGGAAACGCCGATGAGCCGGTGCTGGCCGCGGCGACGGTGGCTTGGACGAGGCCGTGCTGGCCAGGGTTTAACCCTAGCATGTAAATCGCCTTCCTCGTTGCCGCCGCGACACGCTGACCTCCTGCTGCGCCGCGGCGACCTCATCCCTCGCGTCTGCGGCATGCCTCCGGCCCTTCCTCTTGGCCGACTCTCTTGCCCGTTGTTCGGGCGTCAACGACTTCTTTGGCTTGGTCGCGACGGTGGTCTTGCGCGGGGCACGAGGCTTGCCTTTCCCGGAGGGGGCTGCGGCGTCGGACGAGGCGAGGGAGGCGAGGCCGGCGGCGGCCTCGAGGTCGATGGCGTCTTCCATGGCGGGTGTGGGGCGGGAGCGCGCGGGCGGGAGGATTTTTGGGGGAAATGAGGGGAAATGGTGGTGGCTGCCACCGACCGGCGGGCCCGGGGATAGGAGTAGGCGCGTGCGCGTCCGTCTTGTTAGGGAGCGCAGTAATTTTAAAAAAAACCTACACACACGCAAGATCCATCTAGGTGATGCATAGCAACAAGAGGGGAGAGTGTTGTCCACGTACCCTCGTAGACCGAAAGCAGAAGCGCTATGACAACGCGGTTGATGTAGTCGTACGTCTTCACGATCCTACCGATCCTAGTACCGAAAGTACAACACCTCCGAGATCTGCACACGTTCGGCTCGGTGATGTCCCACGAACTCTAGATCGAGCTGAGGTCAAGGGAGAGCTTCGTCAGCACGACGGCGTGATGACGATGATGATGAAGTTACCGACACAAGGCTTCGCCTAAGCACTACAACAATATGACCGAGGTGGAAATCTGTGGAGTGGGGCACCGCACATGGCTAAACAATCAACTTGTGTGTCTATCGGGTGCCCCCTGTCGGTGTCAAAATTGGCGGACCTCGGGTAGGGGGTCCCGAACTGTGCGTCTAAGGCTAATGGTAACAAGAGGCAGGGGACACGATGGTTTACCCAGGTTCGGGCCCTCTCGATGGAGGTAATACCCTACTTCCTGCTTGATTGATCTTGATGATATGAGTATTACAAGAGTTGATCTACCACGAGATCATAGAGGCTAAACCCTAGAAGCTAGCCTATGATTATGATTGTCCTTGTCCTACGGACTAATCCCTCCGGTTTATATAGACACCGGAGGGGGCTAGGGTTACACAGAGTCGGTTACAGAGAAGGAGATCTACATATCCGAATTGCCAAGCTTGCCTTCCACGCAAAGGAGAGTCCCATCCGGACACGGGACGAAGTCTTCAATCTTGTATCTTCATAGTCCAATAGTCCGGCCAAAGTATATAGTCCGGCTGTCCGAGGACCCCTTAATCTAGGACTCCCTCAGTAGCCCCTGAACTAGGCTTCAATGACGATGAGTCCGGTGCGTAGATTGTCTTCGGCATTGCAAGGCGGGTTCCTTCTGCAAAACAAACCCCACATACCACCGTAGAGAGCACAATATTCCACAAATCTAATATGCTGACAACTTTTTATGGCATCACGCCACGATCCGGTCATTATTCGAACCGTTTTTCACAACCGGCCCATGCACGTAATGCGAGGCGGTTTCTTTTGACACGTCTTGTCGAAGCAGAGATCGTGTCCCCTTATCACGGGATTCTCATCAATACGGGCATGGGTAACCCAACCGTGCCATCAATCGTGGTGTTTGGGGAATAAGCAATTTTAATGGGCAAGTGGGGAGGCGCATAGTTTCTACCGCCTTTATAAAGAGATATGGATTCTCCTCTTTCACCCATGCCCTCTTCTTCCTTCCGCTCATCCATTCTCGCACGCTCAAGCTCCAGCGCCCTAGTTCTCACCTTCTCCGCACAGCTATTCCAAACATGTCTGGAACGGGAGGCAAGTGGATGGCCTCCTCCGTCATGGAGGAGGACATTACGAAGCTCCGAGAGGCCGGATACTTGGTCGCAGACATCGCGCACCGGCTCCCATACGCGGGGTAGATCGTTCCGACTCCGGAACCCCACGAGAGGGTTGTGTTCCTCGCCCACTTCGTCCGCGGACTAGGATTCCCCCTCCACCCATTTGTCCGCGGGCTCATGTTCTACTATGGGCTAGATTTTCATGATCTGGCCCCTAATTTCATCCTCAACATCTCAGTGTTTATCGTCGTGTGCGAGGCCTTCCTTCGCATCAAGCCACACTTCGGCCTGTGGCTGAAGATCTTCAACGTGAAGCCGAAGATAGTGGTTGGCCAGCAAGCGGAGTGCGGAGGCACTATGGTGGGCAAGATGCCCAATTTCACCTGGCTTGAAGGCTCCTATGTGGAGACAGTGAAGGGGTGGTAGTCGGGGTGGTTCTACATCACCGAGCCGCGCGACGCCAACTGGGCAGCTGCCCCCGAATTCTGATTCGGCATCCTATGCGGCTCACCTCCTGGAAGAAGAAGGGTTTAGCCTGGGGCACGCCCGCGGAGCTGACCGGACTCCAGAACTGCGTCAAAAATATGATAAGCAAGAAGATCAAGCTTGTCAACGTGGTCCAGGTCATGCTTTTTTGCCGGATCCTCCCGTGTCAAAGACGGGCATTCAACCTGTGGGAGTTTGATGCGGCCCAACACCAGACGCTGCGAGAGCTCTTCGAGATGACGCACAGAGACGTCTGGAAGGTGTTGTTCAAGGCCAGTGAAGTTCCTCCTCCCACCATCGAGGACCGTGGACTAAGCGCAAAGCGCCACGCCAATTCGGTAAGCACTCTATATTTCACAAGATGTGCCTTTCCTCGGTATATTCGTGGGAGGAATCTAAGCCATCATACTGATTTAACAGGACTATGCGGCGACGACGGAGTGGATCGACTGTCCAGCTCCGTTGCCTGAAGATCCAGCAACTGATCTCCTGACGGAGATGCTGCTTCTGGCGCCCTATGAGGTACCGGAGAAGAAGGCCAAGAAGAAGGCCACGGGGACCAGGAAAGGTCTCCGGCGCAAGGTTGTGTCAGACTCATCGTCTGAAGACACCGAGGCGCACTCCTCTAATGAAAACGAGGAGGAGGAACATGAAAACCCCCTCCCCCAAAACGAGGGGGAGAATAAAAGGAAGGCCGCCCCATCTGGGGAGGCCGAAGGGTCCAAGAAAGGAAGGACCCTCCCTCCGGACCACTCCACGACAGCCACCTATAGCGACGAGGAGTGGCTACCCAGGGACAAGCCCCTGGCAAGGTCGTAAGTATCCGGATACCGTAATACTTCTGGCATGTTTAGTTTTATGGCTTCTTATCATGTCAAAACATGTTTGTGTAGCCCGTCCAAAGCCTGCATCGACTTATCCTCCTCGGATGGGTCTTTGAGCTCATCGGAGATGAACAGCGATTCGCTCCCGACGGCCTCCACTCCCCGGCCAGCGGACGACACCGAAGTGTTATCTCAAAGGATACCGGGCCAGGGGGAGATAGATCTAGAGACGCCTCGATGCGAAACCCCCGATGCCGGGCTCATGGGGGGAAGATCCCCATGGACCCTGATGAGGGGGGCCGCAGCAAGCTTGGCCCCCAGCCGGATAATGCGCCGGAACCTCCAGTGGTTCCGAACTCGGGCAGGTAGCCTCTCGCTAAGGGGGGCGAGCCGCCCGTGCCGATGACCTCTGCCCATCTAGAGGCATTGGATAACCTAGCGGAAGCGCTTCAGAGCGCTTCCCTTGATGAAGAACACTGTACTCTTATGAGTATGGTGACTGCGAAGTTCAGTCTGCCGAAAGCGGATTGACCGAAGCCTGCGCCAGCTCCTGATAGGCTTTGAGGTAAGTAATTGAATAATGAGAAAATATCATAGTATAGACCGTAGCCCCTGATGCTCTGTTTGGTGTTCGGAAAGAAAGGCCGAACATAGGATCAAATATTATTCCCAGGAGTCTAATCATATTATGTCTATGTGAATAAGCAGGTGTCGCTGCTAGCCGCCGCCGCCGCCACTGCGGAGGTCTCCGGACTATGGCAGAACCTTGAGCGGGCCGAAGAAGAGCTCGGCCTCGTGAAGAGGCAGCTCGAGGAGAACAAAGGTAAGTGATAACCTGTCTGATTGTTATATAAAGGAAAAAAATCATTGATGCTAATAGAGGCATGAAGAATTTTACTAGGGGCCACGACCGAAGTGGTGGCCCTTAAGAAGGCGCTGTCCGAGGCCGAAGACAAAGCGGCCAAGGAGTGCACCGAGCGCAAAAAACAAGAGGCTCGGGTTGATGAGGTCCAGCAAGAGATCCAGGATTTCGTCAAAATATTCGAGTCCTTGGAGCGTGACTCCAAGAGCAAGAGTCGGAGCTTGTGAAGGCCCGTCAGAGCATGCAAGATGCCAAGGTCGAAGCCCAGAAGGCCCTCCAGGAAATTGAGGCGGCCAAGAAGATAGCTGCGGGTAAGGCTTTCATTATGCAAAGCAAGCATGTGAAGGAGACTTTCCTTTTACTTACCCAAATTCGGAGCTCTCAAGGAGCATTCGCAGATCTGTCGCACAGCATCTCTGATGCCATAGAGTTCTACTGGGCTGAGGAAGGGAGCTCAACGGATAAGCTGTTTTGGTCCCAGTATATTGGGGCCGATCATCCGATGCCCTTGAGCGACCAGCTGAATCAACTGGTAAAACTTCACAAGGCGGCCGAACTGGCCATGACAGACTTCATAGTCTGGCTGTGGCCTGGCGATCCCTTGCCCAAAAGCTACTTCGGCCTTGTCAAGTGGATGGTAAATGTCTGTCCGCGGCTTGAAGTCCTTAAGCGGTCCGTCTGCATTGAGGGTGCACGCAGGGCCTTGGCCCGTGCGAAAGTGCACTGGGGGAAGATGGACGCCGAGAAGCTGGTGACAGAGGGGCCGCCGAAGGGCAAGGAGCATCGCCACCCCAAACAGTACTATGACAATGTTATTAAGGGTGCCCGCCTTGTGGCGGATGAATGTACTAAGGATGTGATATTTGAATGAATGTACTCATGTCATCCTGTAATATGAAAACCAGTTCATGTGAGCTATGTAGCGCTTGTTAATTTAAAATATTACCTTCTGTGCGGCCGTTTATAAAATCTTGAGAGTTGGCCAATTGTTGGCTTCTGCCCCCATGTAACTAGTACTGGGGTGTTCGGGATAAATATAAACACTCTTTATCCAAATGTTTGGTCCTTTGAAGGAGTTGTTTAACGCAACGAACAAGGCAATCGGACTATACAGCTTTATCACTCTCACTTGGCCATAGAAGTCTACAATTTTAAATTTTGGCGAAGCCCCTAGTGTTCGGAAGGCCAAACTTGGGGCGCTATACACGCATAAATCGGACAAGGCCAATTCCTCGCCTGAAGCGGAAAAAATCTTTAAGGATTTGAGACCTCTCGAACAGCGACCAGCTCACACCTCATCATGACAGTCAGTTTTCGGCTTTCTCTACTGAGGTGCTCGTCCGGAAGAACCGGGTCACGATCGCAGTAGTTCTCCCTGTGCTACCTTAGCCGATATAGCGGAATGTAAGGTACGAAAACATAGGAGCCGGGCAAACCCAACTATTGACCCAAGACATGATTCGGAGCTGATGCATATAATGCTATAAGTTCGGGGTGCCACACTGTCGAAAGTGTTCGGACTTTTCTTTCCGTGTTATGGGGTGCACTGAAGCCCCTGGCGAACTGGACGTACCAAAGTGTATGGGTGCAATAAATAAGCAGTAAAGAAAAAGGGGTAAATAAATGTAATAGTAAGCTGATGATGTACATTATTTTCCTTGTTATTCAAGTAGTACGTCAAAGCGTCTGTATACAAGTAGTGCAATATGCAGAATAGGACTGTTTGACACATCCTGGCCAAGGTCAAGCTGTGTGCGGGTATGTAAAACAGGTATAACGATCGTTATCAGAGACCACCCGAGGATTCCCTTGTACTCCAAAGCTTCTTGTCCTCTTGGTGTGTCCGTCCCGCTATGTGTCCCATAGTCGGTCTTTCGGAAGAGCTTCCTGAAGATAGGGACCTGAAAGAAAAAAGGTGCAAAGATGCGTGGGTTCTGGGGCGGTTGAACCGCATTGTGGACCGTGTCATGGTCGTGCCTCCGCCTATGCCTAGGGTATTTTAAGTGCATAATTGTATACGCACACCACAAATTTCGCCGCTTGACTGGGACTAGGACGGAGGCCGGATTGCTAGTCGAGCTCTGGACGTGCCGGATGATCCTGTTGCGGGGTACTCCGGACTCGCTTGACGGTGTCCGGGTTCTTTATCGCTGAATTGGCTATTTGCCTAAGAAGGCTGTTTTGTACTTCCGCCGCAAGGGCCGCAGTGTGCTCCTTCGTACGGAGCGAGCGCTCTATGTTTCCATTAACTGTAATAACCCCATGAGGTCCTGGCATTTTGAGCTTGAGGTATGCGTTATGCGGTACCGCATGAATCTAGCAAATGCGGTTCGTCCGAGCAGTGCATGATAGCCACTGCGAAAGGGGATAATGTTGAAGATTAACTCCTCACTTCGGAAATTGTCCGGAGATCCAAAGACCACTTCTAGTGTGATTGAGCCCGTGCAACAGGCCTCTGCACCGGGTATGACACCCTTGAAGGTGGTTTTTGTGGGCTTGATCCTTGAGGGGTCGATGCCCTTTTGGCGCACTGTATCCTGATAGAGCACGTTCAGGCTGCTGCCACCGTCCATGAGGACTCGTGTGAGGTGGAATCCGTCGATGATGGGGTCAAGGACTAATGCGGCCGAACCACCATGACGGATACTGGTAGGATGGTCCCTGCGATCAAAAGTGATCGGACAAGAGGACCATGGGTTGAACTTTAGGGTGACTGGCTCCATCGCATAGACGTCCCTTAGTGCATGCTTCCGTTCCCGCTTGGGAATATGGGTTGTGTATATCATATTCACTGTTTTCACCTGGGGAGGGAATTTCTTCTGTCCTCCTGTGTTCGGCGGCCGGGGCTCCTCGTCGTCATCGCTATGCAGCCCCTTTTCCTTGTTTTCGGTATTCAATTTGCCGGCCTGTTTAAACACCCAACATTCCCTGTTGGTGTGGTTGGCTGGTTTATCGGGGGTGCCGTGAATTTGACCTGAGCGATCGAGTATGCGGTTTAGACCGGACGAGCCCAGACTATTTCTTTTGAATGGCTTTTTCCGCTGTCCGGATTTAAAGCCTCTGAATCCGGTATTAACTGTCGTGTCTTCGGCGTTGTCGCCATTGTTGCGACGCTTGTGTCTATTGCGTCGTGGCTTGCCGTTGCTATCTCTCGCGTCTGAATCGCCTGAGTTTTTTGGTGTGATGTTGCTATGAGCCAGCCAGCTGTCCTCGCCCATGTAAAAGCGGGTCATGAGTGTCGTGAGGGCTGCCATGGACTTTGGCTTCTCTTGGCCGAGGTGTCGGTCAAGCCATTCGTCACGGATGTAATGCTTGAAGGCTGCTAAGGCTTTGGCATCCGTACAGTCGACAATTTGGTTCCTTTTGGTTTGGAACCGAGTCCAGAATTTTCTGGCTGACTCTCCGGGCTATTGGGTTATGTGACTTAAGTCATCAGCATCCGGTGGTCGCACGTAAGTGCCCTGGAAGTTGTCAAGGAATGCGTCTTCCAGGTCCTCCCAACTGCCAATGGAGCTTGCTGGCAGGCTATTCAGCCAATGCCGGGCTGGTCCTTTGAGCTTAAGTGGTAGGTACTTGATGGCATGTAGGTCGTCGCCGCGGGCCATGTGAATGTGTAGGAGAAAATCCTCAATCCATACCGCGGGATCTGTTGTGCCATCATATGATTCAATGTTCACGGGTTTAAACCCTTCTAAGAATTCATGATCCATTACTTCATTTGTGAAGCATAGGGTGTGTGCGGCACCTCTATGCCATGCTACATCCCGACGCAGTTCGAGTGAGTCTGGTCTGTTGTATTCGGCCCGGCCGGACTTGGTTTATTGTATCCGGTGTGACGGTCATCGTCACGTGTTGTGGCGCGCCCCCGTGATCCGTAGATCGATCTTGACTATCCTGCTTTGTTTTCCAATACATCTCGCAGGTCCTTCGTGTAGCCCCAGGCCTTAGTATTATCGTTTGATTGGCGACGGGGTGCGGTCTGGGCTTCGGGCTGGTACGCCGCTTTGTCTCGGCCATGGGGTGGCCGGTCAGCCGCATCATGCGCTGGTAGTGTGGGCTTTAACGCCTCCTCCTTGAGTTGAGGCAGCAACCTGCGCTTTGGGTAACTTTTGGTAGGGCGCTCGAGTCCGTATTCCTCAGCAGCCAGGACTTGAGTCCATCTACCAGTTAGCAGATCTTGATCAGCTTGGAGTTGTCGTTGCTTTTTCTTCAGGCTTTTTGCAGTGGCTATAAGCCGGTGCTTGAAGCGCTCCTGCTCAACGGGGTCCTCAGGCACGATGAATTCTTCGTCGCCGAGGCTCACTTCGTCTTCGGAGAGAGGCATGTAATTATCATCCTCTGATTCTCCATCTGTTGCCTGTTCCTTAGGGCTAGCTTCCCATCCTCTTGCTCGGCCTGCCTGAAGCCTGGCTGGGTAGGATAGTTTTCGTCTTCGGCACCGTCCGGATTGTTATCTCTTGTGTCAGTATCACTATTTTTTGCTATGGCGAGGCTTGAAGCAGCGCCTATGACGTCGGTGCCTAGGTTGCTTCTCCGAGGGATTATCTTCGGTTGCCTCATCGCCATTGCTTTCTTTGGGGGTGTCCACCATATATATATCATATGATGAGGTGGCTGTCCAGCACCCTATAGGCGGTGGTTCCTGTTCTTCTCCTGCACCGTCGTCCATACCATCGATGTCTTCGGAGTTGAAGTCAAGCATGTCGGTTAAGTCATCGACAGTGGCTATTAAGTGGGTGGTGGGTGGGGAACTAATTTCTTTGTCGTCCGCTTCCCACTCGAGCCGGACATAGTTCGACCAAGAATCTCCCGACAAGGAAAGAGACCTTAATGAATTTAGCACATCACCCAAGGGCGAGTGCTGAAAAATATCCGCGGCGGTGAACACCATGACCGGTGCCCAATCAGATTCGATAGGCACGGACGTACGCGGTTCGGATCTTGTAACCGGAGACGAGTCCGGGGGTCCGATGACACCACCCTCACAGGAGGTGGGATTAGCGTTCGGCTCCAACGCTGATGAGTGTGCGGCCTCCGTGGTGGGGTCCATCCACCCGTCCTCGAAAGGTGCGATCTGCTCCGGATTGATTCCCGGGGCCGCCACAGGTGCGATCTCCCGAATACTGTCCGATGGCAGTTCTAAATCATGCTCGTCGTGACTGTTCGACGCACCTGAGTCGGGCTCAAATCCGTCGAAGATCAAGTATCCACGGATGTCGGCAGTATAGTTCTGTTGGGGAACGTTGCAGAAAATAAAAAATTTCTACGCTTCACCAAGATCAATCTATGGAGTCATCTAGCAACAAGAGAGAGGAGTGCATCTACATACCCTTGTAGATCGTGCGCGGAAGCGTTCAAGAGAACGGGGTTGAGGGAGTCGTACTCGTCGTGATCCAAATCACTGGAGATCCTAGTGCCGAATGGACGGCACCTCCGCGTTCAACACACGCATGGTTGGGAAGACGTCTCCTCCTTCTTGATCCAGCAAGGGGGAAGGAGAGGTTGATGGAGATCCAGCAGCACGACGGCGTGGTGGTGGATGCAGCAGCGATCTCGGCAGGGCTTCGCCAAGCACAGCGAGAGGGAGAGGTGTCACGGGAGGGAGAGGGATGCGCCAGGGACTAGGGTGTGGCTGCCCTCCCTCCCCTCTCTTTATATAGGGTCCCTAGGGGGGGGCGCTGACCCTAGGAGATCCAATCTCCAAGGGGGGGCGGCGGCCAAGGGGTGGCTTGCCCCCCAAGGCAAGTGAGGCGCCCCCCACCCCTAGGGTTTCCAACCTTAGGCGCACCAGCCCACCAGGGGCTGGTTCCCCTCCCACTTTAGCCCATGTAGGGCCCTCCGGGATAGGTGGCCCCACCCAGTGGACCCCTGGGACCCTTTCGGTGGTCCCGGTACAATACCGGTGACCCCCGAAACTTTCCTGGTGGCCGAAACTGGACTTCCTATATATAAATCTTCACCTCCGAACCATTCTGGAACTCCTCGTAACGTCTGGGATCTCATCCAAGACTCCGAACAACTTTCGGGTTACTGCATACTAATATCTCAACAACCCTAGCGTCACCGAACCTTAAGTGTGTAGACCCTACGGTTTCGGGAGACATGCAGACATGACCGAGACGCCTCTCCGGTCAATAACCAACAGCAGGATCTGGATACCCATGTTGGCTCCCACATGCTCTTCGGTGATCTCATCGGATGAACCACGATATCGAGGATTCAATCAATCCCGTATACAATTCCCTTTGTCAATCGGTACGTTACTTGCCCGAGATTCGATCATCGGTACCACAATACCTTGTTTAATCTCGTTACCGGCAAGTCACTTTACTCGTACCGTAATGCATGATCCCGTAACCAAACACTTGGTCACATTGAGCTCATTATGATGATGCATTACCGAGTGGGCACAGAGATACCTCTCCTTCATACGGAGTGACAAATCCCAGTCTCGATTCGTGCCAATCCAACAAACACTTTCGGACATACCCGTAGTGCACCTTTATAGTCACCCAGTTACGTTGTGACATTTGGCACACCTAAAGCACTCCTACGGTATCCGGGAGTTGCACAATCTCATGGTCTAAGGAAATTATACTTGACATTTGGAAAAGCTCTAGCGAAACAAACTACACGATCTTGTGCTATGCTTAGGATTGGGTCTTGTCCATCACATCATTCTCCTAATGATGTGATCCCGTTATCAATGACATCCAATGTCCATAGTCAGGAAACCATGACTATCTGTTGATCAATGAGCTAGTCAACTAGAGGCTCACTAGGGACGTGTTGTGGTCTATATATTCACACATGTATTACGATTTCCGGATAACACAATTATAGCATGAACAATAGACAATTATCATGAACAAGGAAATATAATAATAACCATTTTATTATTGCCTCTAGGGCATATTTCCAATAGTCTCCCACTTGCACTAGAGTCAATAATCTAGTTACATTATGATGAATCGCACACCCATAGCATTCTGGTGTTGATCATGTTTTGCTCTAGGGAGAGGTTTAGTCAACGGATCTGCTATATTCAGATTCGTATGTACTTTACAAATATCTATGTCTCCATCTTGAACATTTTCACAGATGGAGTTGAAGCGACGCTTGATGTGCCTGGTCTTCTTGTGAAACCTAGGCTCCTTGGCAAGTGCAATAGCTCCAGTGTTGTCATAGAAGACTGTGATCAGCCCCGACGCATTGGGTATGACTCCTAGGTCGGTGATGAACTCCTTCACCCAGATTGCTTCATGCGCTGCCTCCGAGGTTGCCATGTATTCCGCTTCACATGTAGATCCCGCCACGACGCTTCGCTTGCAACTGCACCAGCTTACTGCCTCACCATTCAAAATATACACGTATCCAGTTTGTGACTTAGAGTCATCCAGATCTGTGTCGAAGCTAGCGTCGACGTAACCCTTTACGACGAGCTCTTCGTCACCTCCATATACGAGAAACATATCCTTAGTCCTTTTCAGGTACTTCAGGATGTTCTTGACCGTTGTCCAGTGTTCAATGCCGGGATTACTTTGGTACCTTCCTACCAAACTTACGGCAAGGTTTACATCAGGTCTGGTACATGTCATGGCATACATGATAGACCCTATGGCTGAGGCATAGGGGATGACACTCATCTTTTCTCTATCTTCTGTCGTGGTCGGACATTGAGTCGAGCTCAATTTCACACCTTGCAACACAGGCAAGAACCCCTTCTTGGACTGATCCATATTGAACTTCTTCATTATCTTATCAAGGTATGTGCTTTGTGAAAGACCTATGAGGCGTCTCGATCTATCTCTATAGATCTTGATGCCTAATATGTAAGCAGCTTCTCCAAGGTCCTTCATTGAAAAACACTTATTCAAGTAGGCCTTAATGCTATCCAAAAGTTCTATATCATTTCCCATCAAAAGTATGTCATCCACATATAATATGAGAAATGCTACAGAGCTCCCACTCACTTTCTTGTAAACGTAGGCTTCTCCATAAGTCTGCATAAACCCAAACGCTTTGATCATATCATTAAAGTGAATGTTCCAACTCCGAGATGCTTGCACCAGCCCATAGATGGAGCGCTGGAGCTTGCATACCTTGTTAGCATTCTCAGGATCGACAAAACCCTCTGGCTGCATCATATATAGTTCTTCCTTAAGATGGCCGCCAAGGAATGTCGTTTTGACGTCCATTTGCCATATCTCATAATCATAGTATGCGGCAATTGCTAACATGATTCAGACGGACTTCAGCTTCGCTACGGGAGAGAAAGTCTCATCATAGTCAACCCCTTGAAATTGTCGATAACCCTTAGCGACAAGTCGAGCTTTATAGATGGTAACATTACCATCCGCGTCCGTCTTCTTCTTAAAGATCCATTTGTTTTCTATCGCTCGCCGATCATCGGGCAAGTCTGTCAAAGTCCATACTTTGTTTTCATACATGGATCCTATCTCGGATTGCATGGCTTCAAGCCATTTGTTGGAATCTGGGCCCACCATTGCTTCTTCATAGTTCGAAGGTTCACCGTTGTCTAACAACTTGACTTCTAGGACAGGGTTGCCATACCACTCTGGTGTGGAACATGTCCTCGTGGACCTACGAAGTTCAGTAGTAACTTGATCCAAAGTACCTTGATCATCATCATTAGTTTCCTCTCTAGTCAGTGCAGGCACCACAGGAACATCTTCCTAAGCTGCGCTACTTTCAAGAGGTAGTACTTCATCAAGTTCCACTTTCCTCCCACTTAATTCTTTCGAGAGAAACTCTTTCTCTAGAAAGGACCCGTTCTTGGCAACAAAGATCTTGCCTTCGGATCTGAGGTAGAAGGTATACCCAATGGTTTCCTTAGGGTATCCTATGAAGACGCATTTTTCCGACTTGGGTTCGAGCTTTTCAGGTTGAAGTTTCTTGACATAAGCATCGCATCCCCAAACTTTTAGAAACAACAGCTTAGGTTTTCTCCCAAACCATAATTCATACGGTGTCGTCTCAACGGATTTAGACGGTGCCCTATTTAAAGTGAATGTAGCTATCTCTAGAGCTTATCCCCAAAATGATAGCGGTAAATCGGTAAGTGACATCATAGATCGCACCATATCCAATAGAGTGTGATTACGACGTTCGGACACACCGTTACGCTGAGGTGTTCCAGGCGGCGTGAGTTGTGAAACGATTCCACATTTCCTTAAGTGCATACCAAATTCGTGACTTAAATATTCTCCCCCATGATCTGATCGTAAGAACTTTATCTTTCGGTCACGTTGATTCTCTACCTCATTCTGAAATTCCTTGAACTTTTCAACGGTCTCAGACTTGTGTTTCATCAAGTAGACATACCCATATCTACTCAAGTCATCAGTGAGAGTGAGAACATAATGATAGCCTCCGCGAGCCTCAACGCTCATTGGACCACACACATCAGTATGTATGATTTCCAATAAGTTGGTTGCTCGCTCCATTGTTCCGGAGAACGGAGTCTTGGTCATTTTGCCCATGAGGCATGGTTCGCATGTGTCAAACGATTCATAATCTAGAGACTCTAAAAGTCCATCAACATGGAGCTTCTTCATGCGCTTGACACCAATGTGACCAAGGTGGCAGTGCCACAAGTATGTGGGACTATCGTTATCAACCTTACATCTTTTGGTATTCACACTATGAATATGTGTAACATCACGTTCGAGATTCATCAAGAATAAACCATTGACCAGCGGGGCATGCCCATAAAACATATCTCTCATATAAATAGAACAACCATTATTCTCGGATTTAAATGAGTAGCCATCTTGCATTAAACGAGATCCAGATACAATGTTCATGCTCAAAGCTGGCACTAAATAACAATTATTGAGGTTTAAAACTAATCCCGTAGGTAAATGTAGAGGTAGTGTGCCGACGGCGATCACATCGACCTTGGAACCATTCCCGACGCGCATCGTCACCTCGTCCTTCGCCAGTCTCCGCTTATTCCGCAGCTCCAGCTTTGAGTTACAAATATGAGCAACCGCACCGGTATCAAATACCCAGGAGCTACTACGAGTGCTGGTAAGGTACACATCAATAACATGTATATCACATATACCTTTGGTGTTGCCGGCCTTCTTGTCCGCTAAGTACTTGGGGTAGTTCCGCTTCCAGTGACCACTTCCCTTGCAATAAAAGCACTCAGTCTCAGGCTTGGGTCCATTCTTTGACTTCTTCCCGGCAACTGGCTTACTGGGCGCGGCAACTCCCTTGCCGTCCTTCTTGAAGTTCTTCTTACCCTTGCCTTTCTTGAACTTAGTGGTTTTATTCACCATCAACACTTGATGTTCCTTTTTGATCTCTACCTCCGCTGATTTCAGCATTGAGTATACCTCAGGAATGGTCTTTTCCATCCCCTGCATATTGAAGTTCATCACAAAGCTCTTGTAGCTTGGTGGAAGCGACTGAAGGATTCTGTCAATGACCGCGTCATCCAGGAGATTAACTCCCAGCTGAGTCAAGCGGTATTGCAACCCAGACATTTTGAGTATGTGCTCACTGACAGAACTATTTTCCTCCATCTTACAACTGAAGAACTTGTCGGAGACTTCATATCTCTCGACCCGGGCATGAGCTTGGAAAACCATTTTCAGCTCTTCGAACATCTCATATGCTCCGTGTTGCTCAAAACGCTTTTGGAGCCCCGGTTCTAAGATGTAAAGCATGACGCACTGAACGAGGGAGTAATCATCAGCACGAGACTGCCAAGCGTTCATAATGTCTTGGTTCTCTGGGATGGGTGCTTCATCTAGCGGTGCTTCTAGGACATAATCTTTCTTTGCAGCTATGAGGATGATCCTCAGGTTCCGGACCCAGTCCGTATAGTTGCTGCCATCATCTTTCAGCTTGGTTTTCTCTAGGAACGCGTTGAAGTTGAGGGCAACATTAGCGTGGGCCATTTGATCTACAAGACATATTGCAAAGATTTTAGACTAAGTTCATGATAATTAAGTTCATCTAATCAAATTATTCAATGAACTCCCACTCATACAGACATCCCTCTAGTCATCTAAGTGAAACATGATCCGAGTCAACTAGGCCGTGTCCGATCATCATGTGAGACGGGCTAGTCATCAATGGTGAACATCTTCATGTTGATTGTATCTTCTATACGAATCATGCTCGACCTTTCGGTCTTCTGTGTTCCGAGGCCATGTCTGTACATGCTAGGCTCGTCAAGTCAACCTAAGTGTATTGCGTGTGTAAATCTGGCTTACACCCGTTGTATTCGAACATTAGGATCTATCACACCCGATCATCACGTGGTGCTTCGAAACAACGAACCTTCGCAACGGTGCACAGTTAGGGGGAACACTTTCTTGAAATTATTGTGAGGGATCATCTTATTTGAGCTACCATCGTTCTAAGGAAATAAGATGTAAAACATGATAAACATCACATGCAATCAAATAGTGACATGATATGGCCAATATCATATTCCTCCTTTGATCTCCTTCTTCGGGGCGCCATGATCATCTACGTCACCGGCATGACACCATGATCTCCATCATCATGATCTCCATCATCGTGTCTTCATGAAGTTGTCACGCCAACGATTACTTCTACTTCTATGGCTAACGCGTTTAGCAATAAAGTAAAGTAATTTACATGGCATTATTCAATGACACGCAGGTCATACAAAAAAATAAAGACAACTCCTATGGCTCCTGCCGGTTGTCATACTCATCGACATGCAAGTCGTGATTCCTATTACAAGAACATGATCAATCTCATACATCACATATATCATTCATCACATCCTTTTGGCCATATCACATCACAAGGCATATGCTGCAAAAACAAGTTAGACATCCTCTAATTGTTGTTGCAAGTTTTTACGTGGCTTCTATAGGTTTCTAGCAAGAACGTTTCTTACCTACGTAAAACCACAACGTGATATGCCAATTTCTATTTACCCTTCATAAGGACTGAGGGAGTCATGGACTAGGGGGTGCCCGGATAGCCGGACTATCATCATCAGCCGGACTCCAACACTATGAAGATACAGGATTGAAGACTTCGTCCCGTGTCCGGATGGGACTTTCCTTGGCGTGGAAGGCAAGCTTGCGATACGGATATGTAGATCTCCTACCATTGTAACCGACTCTGTGTAACCCTAGCCCTCTCCGGTGTCTATATAAACCGGAGGGTTTTAGTCCGTAGGCCAACAACCATTACAACAATCATACCATAGGCTAGCTTCTAGGGTTTAGCCTCCTTGATCTCGTGGTAGATCCACTCTTGTACTACCCATATCATCAATATCAATCAAGCAGGAGTAGGGTTTTACCTCCATCGAGAGGGTCCGAACCTGGGTAAAAACATCGTGTCCCTTGTCTCCTGTTACCATCCGCCTAGACGCACAGTTCGGGACCCCTACCCAAGATCCGCCGGTTTTGACACCGACATTGGTGCGTTCATCGAGAGTTCCTCTGTGTCGTCACCGATAGGCTTGATGGCTTCTTCAATCAACAACAACGCGGTCCTGGGTGAGACTTTTCTCCCCGGACAGATCTTCGTATTTGGTGGCTTCGCACTGCGGGGCAATTCACTTGGTCATCTGGAGCAGATCGAAAGCTACGCCCCTGGCCATCAGGTCAGATTTGGAAGCTTAAACTTCACGGCGGATATCCGCGGAGACTTGACCTTCGATGGATCCAAGCTGCAGCCGAGCGTGCCGCACTGTCACGATGGGTATGATCTAGCTCTGCCGCCGGACAGTACCTTGGAGGCCGCACATGAATTTGCTCTGACCCATAGTTCAGAGCCGATCGCGCAGATCGAGGACGGGTGGCTGGACACCGCTTCGAGAGCTGCAACTTCCACGGCGATGGAGCCGAACACTGACCTCGTCCCTTATAAAGCTCGTGACTCCGAGGTGCCGGACTCACTGCCGGACTCCGAACCTTCGGCGCCCCTGCCAATCAAATCCGATTGGGCACCGATCATGGAGTTCACCGCCGCGGACATCTTTCAGCACTCACCCTTTGGCGACATCTTAAATTCGCTAAAGCATCTCTCGCTATCCGGAGAGCCCTGGCCGGGCTACGGCCAGGATGGTTGGGATGCGGACGACGAAGAAATTCAAAGCCCACCCACCACCCACTTTGTAGCCACTGTCGACGATGTAACGGACATGCTAGACTACGACTCCTAAGATATCGACGGTATGGACGACGATGCCGGAGACGATGAAGAACCAGCGCCTACAGGGCACTGGAAGACCACCTCGTCATACGACATATACATGGTGGACACCCCAAAAGATGGGGACGGCGAAGAAGCAGCGGAGGCAGATTCCTTAAAGAAACAGCCCAAGCGCCGACGTCAGCGGCGCCGCTCTAAATCCCGCCACAGTAAGAATGGAGATTCCAGCACAGGAGATAATAACACCCCAGAAAGTGCCGAAGACAATCCCCTCCAGCAAGATTCAGCGCAGGAGGATGCAGAAGCAAGCCCTCACAAGAGAGCGGCAGACGAAGAGGTCGAGGATGACAATTACATACCTCCCTCCGGAGACGAGGCAAGCCTCGACGACGGCGAATTCGTCGTGCCTGAGGATCCCGTCGAACAAGAGCGTTTCAGACGCAGGCTAATGGCCACAGCAAATAGCCTAAAGAAAAAGCAGCAACAGCTTCAAGCTGATCAAGACCTGCTGGCCGACAGATGGACCGAGGTCCTCGCGGCCGAAGAGTATAAACTCGAACGCCCCTCCAAAAGCTACCCAAAACGCAAGTTGCTCCCCCGACTAGAGGAGGAAGCATACAAACCTTCATCACCAGCGCACAATATGACAGACCGACCACCTCGTGGCCGCGATAGAGAGGCATCTAGGCCCTCCACCAGAGCCGTACCCCGGCACCGCTCAAAAAGTACGAAGCCACGGGGGAACGCGCCGGACTTGCGGGATATATTGGAGGACAAGGCAAGACAAGCCAGATCTATCTATGGATCACGTGGACGCCCCACGACCCACGACGAATACCGTCGTGCCGGATACAGCAACTCCGGCCGAGCCGAACACAGCAGACAACGCTCTCTTGAGCTACGTCGTGATATTGCTCAATACAGAGGCACCGCACACCCACTATGCTTCACTGACGAAGTAATGGATCATCAAATCCCTGAAGGGTTTAAACCCGTAAACATTGAATCCTACGATGGCACGACAGACCCCGCGGTTTGGATCGAAGATTATCTCCTTCATATCCATATGGCCCGTGGAGACGATCTCCACGCCATCAAGTATCTCCCACTCAAGCTTAAAGGACCAGCTCGGCATTGGCTTAACAGCATGCCCGCAGAGTCAATTGGGTGTTGGGAGGACCTGGAAGCCGCATTCCTCGACAACTTCCAGGGCACATATGTGCGACCACCAGACGCCGATGACCTAAGCCACATAATTCAACAGCCAGACAAATCGGCTAGGCAATTCTGGACACGGTTCTTAACAAAGAAAAATCAAATCATCGACTGTCCGGATGCAGAGGCCCTCGCAGCCGTCAAACATAACATCCACGACGAATGGCTGGCCCGGCACCTAGGACAGGAAAAGCCGAAATCCATGGCAGCCCTCACATCATTAATGACCCGCTTCTATGCAGGAGAGGATAGCTGGCTAGCTCGCAGCAACAACCTCAGTAAAAATGCTGGCAGTCCGGATACTAAGGACCGCAACGGCAGATCGCGTCGAAGCAAAAACAAATGCCGCGTTAACGGCGACAACAATGAGGATACGGCAGTCAACGCTGGATTCCGAGGCTATAAACCCGATCAGCGGAAGAAGCCATTCAAAAGAACCACTCTGGGTCCGTCCAATTTGGACCAAATACTCGACCGCTCTTGCCAGATACATGGCACCCCCGAAAAGCCAGCTAACCACACCAACAGAGATTGTTGGGTATTCAAGCAGGCAGGCAAATTAATTGCCGAAAACAATGACAAGGGGCTGCACAGCGATGACGAGGAAGAGACCCGGCCACCGAACAATAGGGGACAGAAGGGCTTCCCCCCACAAGTGCAGACGGTAAACATGATATACGCAACCCATATACCCAAGAGGGAGCGGAAGCATGAACTAAGGGACGTATATGCAATGGAGCCAGTCGCCCCGAAGTTCAATCCATGGTCCTCTTGCCCGTTCACTTTCGATCGAAGAGACCATCCGACCAGTATCCGCCATGGCGGATTCGCCGCATTAGTATTAGACCTAATCGTCGATGGATTTCACCTCACGAGAGTCCTGATGGACGGCGGCAGTAGCCTGAACCTTCTTTATCAGGATACAGTGCGCAAGATGGGCATAGACCCCTCAAGGATTAAACCTACAAAGACGACCTTCAAAGGCGTCATACCAGGTGTTGAGGCCAATTATACAGGCTCAGTCACACTAGAAGTGGTCTTCGGATCCCCGGATAATTTCCGAAGCGAGGAGTTAATCTTCGACATAGTCCCGTTCCGCAGCGGCTATCACGCTCTGCTCGGACGAACCGCGTTCGCAAAGTTCAACGCGGTGCCGCATTATGCATACCTCAAGCTCAAGATGCAAGGCCCTCGTGGAGTCATCACGGTCAATGGAAATACGGAACGCTCCCTCCGTACGGAGGAACATACAGCGGCTCTCGCGGCAGAAGTACAGAGCAGCCTTCTAAGGCAATTTTCGAGTCCGACCGTTAAACGACCGGACACGGCCAAACGCGCCCGGAGCAACTTCAACCAAGACCACCTGGCACATTCTGAGCACGCGTAGCAATGCGGCCCCAACCCCAACCCTCGCATGAGACAAGCTCTCCGCGTACATCACTACGCTCTGGAGATACCATGGGCATAGGGGGAGGGGCACGACCACAACAGGCCCAGAGTGCGGCTCGACCACACCAGGGGCTCCCAAGTGTGTCGCTTTTTTCATTTTTATTTTTCCTTTCTTTCCTTATTTTTATACACAGGACTCCGTTCACAAGAGGTTCTGTCTGGTGGCGAACCTGCCGAACTCACGATGCAACAGCCAGGGAGGGACAAAGGCTGCGACGAACACTCAGGTGGTCTCCATTACGAGCATTAAATTTGTTAAATACACCATTCCGTAGCCTACCCCTGGAGGGAGACACGTCTAATTAGTCCAATCCCTTTCTTACCGCATTATTTGTATCATCCCGCACTCATAGCAGAATTCCTTGAATAAATAATGCAGCACTTTTTGCCTATAATTGCATTACTTTACGTATATGTTCATTAATGACATCTTGCACCCGTATATCTTGGTACGGCCGAATACACCAGGGGATTGTGTTCCCCGCATTATGGTGTGATAAGTCCGAACACTTTCACAAGTGCGGCACACCGAACTTATAGCATTATATGAATCGGCTCCGAATCATGTCTTGGGTCAATAGTTGGGTTTGCCCGGCTCCCATGTTTTGGTACCTTACGTTCCGTTCTGTCGGCTAAGGTAGCACTGGGAGAACCACTGCGATTGCGCCCCGGTTGAGCTGGGCGAGCGCCTCAGTGGAGAAAGCTAAAACTGACTGTCATGATAAGGCGAGAGACTGGTCGCTGTTCGAGAGGTATTTTCGAGTCCCTAAAGACTTATGCCGCTTCGAGCGAAGAACCGGATAATGTCCGGCCAAGGCGTGGATAGCGCCCCGAACTCGGTCTTCCGAATACTAGGGGCTTCGCCGAAATTTAAAATTATAGAATTCTATGGCTAAGTGAGAGTGTTCAAGCATTATAAGTCCGGTTGCCTTGTTCGTTGTGTTGAGCGCCTCCCTAGATGGACCCAAAAATGGGAACAAGAGTGCTCAAGTTTATCCCGAACACCCCAGCACTCGTGGCATGGGGGCTGAAGCCGACGACTTGCCATCTCTCAGATTTAATAAACAGCCGCACAGAAGGTAATATTTTAAATCAATAAGCGTTGCTTAGTGCATATGAACAAAGTTTTCAGCGCACAGGATAACACATTGCGAATTTACTCAATAATTACATCTCTGGGGCACTCATCCACAATCTTGCGGGCACCCTTCAGGACAGTCTTATAGTACATCTTAGGCGTACGATACTCCTTGCCCGCTGGCGGCGTGTCAGTGATAAGCCTCTCCGCATCCAGCCTGCCCCAGTGCACCTTTGCGCGGACAAGGGCCCGACGAGCACCTTAAATACAGGCGGAGCGCTTGATGACCTCCACCCAGGGGCACGCATCCACCAGCAGCCGCACGAGGCCGAAGTAGCTCCCAGGCATGGCCTCTCTAGGCCACAGCCGGACTATGAGGCCCTTCATGGCCTGCTCAGCTACCTTGTGGAGTTCGACCATCTGCCTCAGCTGGTCGCTAGGGGGCACCGGATGTCCGCCCTCAGCATACTGAGACCAGAAAACCTTCTCCGTTGAGCTCCCCTCCTCGCCATGGTAGAATGCGGCGGCATCAGACACACTGCGAGGCAGATCTGCAAACGCCCCTAGAGAGCTCCGAATTCGGGTAAGTAACAGGTAATTTACTTTAACATGCTTGCTTTGCATGAAAAATGCCTTACCCGCCGCTATTTTCTTCACCGCCTCAATCTCCTGGAGGGCCTTATGGGCCTCGGCCTTGGCGGCTTTGGCACTTTCGAGAGCCGAGGCAAGCTCGGACTCTCGAGTCTTTGAGTCGCGCTCCAAACTCTCATGCTTTTCCATGAGAGCCTGGAGCTCTTGCCGCATTTCCGCCACCCGCGCCTCCTGCTTCTCTCGCTCTGCCTGTTCCGCGGCCGCATTGTGTTCGGCCGCGGACACAGCCTCCTTCAGGGTTGCCACCTCGTTCGTGGCCCCTGCAGTACCCACGTTATCCTTGTTATTTTTGTCGCAACCTAAATCCTTTTCTGTAAGGTAAAAATTCAAAGAGGTGTTACTCACCTTCTTTGTCCTCGAGCTTCTTCTTGGCACGACCGAGCTCTTGCTTGGACCGCTCGAAGTCCTGCCTCAAAGCACCGACCTCCGCAGTCAGTGCGGCAGAGGTCAGCAGCGCAGCGTGCAGACCCATATTGACATAATTTTTAGCAACCCTGCGTATATCTTTTTTAGATCCTTAATCCGGTTTTTCTTTCCGAACACCGAACCGAGCATCAGGGGCTACTGTCTATGCGGTATTACATTACATATTTTTAAACTTCTTACCTCAAAGCCTGTTAAAAGGCTACTGCAGGCTTCGGTCAGCCCGCTCTTGGCGAGCTGAACCTTCTGAATCACCACACTCATGATAGTGCGGTGTTCTTCGTCGATGGAAGCGCCTTTGAGCGCCTCCAACAAGTTGTCCGGCGCCTCCGGTTGGATAGAGGCCGCTGGTGTCACGATCTTGCCCTTCTTGCGAAGGGGCCGCCTGCCGGACTTCGGAACCACTGCGGGTTCAAGCGTGGAGTCCGGCGCAAAGTCCGGGAGGCTGCCTTGTGGCGCCTCCGGAGCCTCCTCCTGACGGGTCCCTTCCCGGGATCCCACCTTGGCGTCCTCAGTGTCGTGAGGGGTGGAGGCAGTCGGGATGGAATCTACATCCGACGGAGCCAACGATCCGCTCAACGAAGCGAGGAGATAATCATCGGCGGGACTGCAGGCAGTGTGCGGCATTAGAAGGACACTATGTGACACAAAAGAGAAATTATAAATCATTCAGGAATCCGGATACTTACGATCTTGCCGGAGGCCTGGCCCTTGAGGGCCACTCTTCGCCAACATTGGCGTTGACGGAGCTGTCCGGGGGAATAGTCCTTCCCCTCTTGGACCCTTCGGCCTCCCCCATTGGGGAAGCCTTCCTCTTCCTCTCTCCTTCCTCTGGGAGAGAGTCCTCTTTCTCCTCCTCGTCTTTGGGGGAGGAGTCCGCCTCGGAGCCATCGGATGATGAGTCCGATATCACCTGGCGCCGGGAACTTCTGCGAGTTCCCGTGGCCTTCTTCTTGGCCTTCTTCTCCGGCACCACATAGAGTGCCGGGACCAGCAGCCCCGTTAAGCGGGCGTCCGTTGGGTCTTCGGGAAGGGGAGCCGGGCAGTCTACCTGTCCGGACGTCCTCTGCCAGTCCTGTCAAAGGCATTGGGAGTTTTAGATCCCACATAGAGTCAAACTATGAAAGAAAACAACTGTCCAAAGAGGATAACGAAGCTTACCTCACCGGCCGGGCGCTTGGTGCTGAATCCGCGATCTTGAGTCACGGACGCGGGGGCTTCTCCGCCCTTGAACAGCACCCTCCAGACGGCTTCATACGTCGTGTCAAAGATCCCGCTCAGAGTCTGGTGCTGTGCCGGATCGAACTCCCACAGGTTGAAGGCCCGTTGTTGGCCGGGGAGAATCCGGCGGATGAGCATGACCTGGATCACATTGACAAGCCTAAGCTTCTTGTTCACCAGGGTCTGGAGACAGGACTGGAGTCCTGTCAGCTCCTCCGAACTGCCCCATAGAAAGCCCTTCTCCTTCCAGGAAGTGAGCTGCATCGGGATACCAGATCTAAACTCGGGGGCCGCCGCCCATTTTGGGTCACGCGGCTCGGTGATATAGAACCACCCCGATTGCCATCCCTTGATGGACTCCACGAAGGCCCTATCGAGCCAGATGACGTTGGGCATCTTTCCCAACATGGCGCCTCCACACTCCGCTTGGATGCCCTTCACTACCTTCGGCTTGACGTTGAAGGTCTTGAGCCACAAGACGAAGTGGGGCTGGATGCAGAGGAAGGCCTCGCACATGACGATAAACGCGGAGATGTTGAGGATAAAGTTTGGCGCCAGATCGTGAAAATCCAGGCCGTAATAGTACATGAGCCCCCGGACAAAGGGATGCAACGGGAAGCCCAGTCCACGGAGGATGTGGGGGAGGAATACGACCCTCTCATGGGGCCTGGGGGTGGGGATGAGCTGCCCTTTGTCGGGCAGCCGGTGCGCGATGTCGCCAGAAAGGTATCCGGCGCTACGAAGTTTTGTGATATGCTCCTCCGTCACGGAGGAGGCCAACCATTTGCCTCCCGCTCCGGATATGGTTGGAGAAGGTCGAGACGAGATGCGCGGACTTGGGCGCTGGAGCTCGAGGGTGCGGAAGATGGATAAGCGAAGGAGGAAGAAGGCGTAGGTAAAAAGGAGTGGATCCTTATCCCCTTATATATGGGCGGACGGAAACTATGCGTCCCCACCGGCCTGGTAAAACTCGCTTATCTCCCAAGCGCCACCATCAATGGCGCGGTTGGGTTACCCACGTCCGTATTGATGAGAATCCCGGAATAAGGGGAACACGATCTCTGCTTCGACAAGACGTGCCAAGGAAACCGCTTCGCTAAACGCACTGAGGTGGTATAATAAAAAACTATTCAAGTAAAGGCTTGGTAGTGGCGTGACGTCATGCTACAAGATACGTCAGCAGATTGAGCTTGTGTACATAATATTCTCTCTACGGGGAAATGTTTAAATTATTTTGCAGAGCCGGACACTATCCTGGTGTTCACAATCTTCTATGAATTATTCGAAGGAGGAACCCGCCTTGCAATGCCGAACAATATGCGCGCCGGACTCATCGTCATTGAAGCCTGGTTCAGGGGCTACTGAGGGAGTCCTGGACTAGGGGGTGTCCGGATCGCCGGACTATCATCATCAGCCAGACTCCAAGACTATGAAGATACAAGATTGAAGACTTCGTCCCGTGTCCGGATGGGACTTTCCTTGGCGTGGAAGGCAAGCTTGGCGATACGGATATGTAGATCTCCTACCATTGTAACCGACTCTGTGTAACCCTAGCCCTCTCCGGTGTCTATATAAACCGGAGGGTTTTAGTCCGTAGGCCAACAACCATTACAACAATCATACCATAGGCTAGCTTCTAAGGTTTAGCCTCCTTGATCTCGTGGTAGATCCACTCTTGTACTACCCATATCATCAATATCAATCCAGCAGGAGTAGGGTTTTACCTCCATCGAGAGGGCCCGAACCTGGGTAAAAACATCGTGTCCCTTGTCTCCTGTTACCATCCGCCTAGAAGCACAGTTCGGGACCCCCTACCCAAGATCCGCCGGTTTTGACACCGACAAGGACCCTTTTCATCGAATCTGCTCCAACTAAAGTGGGAGAGACAGACACCCACTAGCCACCTTATGCAACTAGTGCATGTCAGTCGGTGGAACCTGTCTCACGTAAGCGTACGTGTAAGGTCGGTCTAGGCCGCTTCATCCCACGATGCCGCCGAAGCAAGATAAGACTAGTAATGGCCAAAAAATTGACAACATATACGCCCACAACAAGTTTGTGTTCTACTCGTGCATAGTAACTACGCATAGACCTAGCTCTGATACCACTGTTGGGGAACGTTGCAGAAAATAAAAAATTCTACGCTTCACCAAGATCAATCTATGGAGTCATCTAGCAACGAGAGAGAGGAGTGCATCTACATACCCTTGTAGATCGCGCGTGGAAGCGTTCAAGAGAACGGGGTTGAGGGAGTCATACTCGTCGTGATCCAAATCACCGGAGATCCTATCGCCGAACGGACGGCACCTCTGCGTTCAACACACGTATGGTTGGGAAGAAGTCTCCTCCTTCTTGATCCTGCAAGGGGGAAGGATAGGTTGATGGAGATCCAGCAGCACAACGGCGTGGTGGTGGATGCAGCAGCGATCTCGGCAGGGCTTTGCCAAGCACATCGAGAGGGAGAGGTGTCACGGGAGGGAGAGGGAGGCGCCAGGGGCTAGGGTGCGGCTGCCCTCCCTCCCCCCTCTTTATATAGGGCCACTAGGGGGGCGCCGGCCCTAGGAGATCCAATCTCCAAGGGGGGCGGCGACCAAGGGGGTGGCTTGCTCCCCAAGGCAAGTGAGGCACCCCCCACCCCTAGGGTTTCCAACCCTAGGCGCACCAGCCCACCAGGGGCTGGTTCCCCTCCCACTTCAGTCCGTGGGGCCCTCCGGGATAGGCGGCCCCACCCGATGGACCCCCGGGACCCTTCCGGTGGTCCCGGTACAATACCGGTAACCCCCGAAACTTTCCCGGTGGCCGAAACTGGACTTCCTATATATAAATCTTCACCTTCGGACCATTCCGGAACTCCTCGTGACGTCCGGGATCTCATCCGAGACTCCGAACAACTTTCGGGTTACTGCATACTAATATCTCAACAACCCTAGCGTCACCGAACCTTAAGTGTGTAGACCCTACGGGTTTGGGAGACATGCAGACATGACCGAGACGCCTCTCCGGTCAATAACCAACAGCGGGATCTGGATACCCATGTTGGCTCCCACATGCTCCTTGATGATCTCATCGGATTAACCACGATGTCGAGGATTCAATCAATCCCGTATACAATTCCCTTTGTCAATCGGTACATTACTTGCCCGAGATTCGATCGTCAGTATCCCAATACCTCGTTTAATCTCGTTACCGGCAAGTCACTTAACTCGTACCATAATGCATGATCTCGTGACCAGACACTTGGTCACATTGAGCTCATTATGATGATGCATTACCGAGTGGGCCCAGGGATACCTCTCCGTCATACGGAGTGACAAATCCCAGTCTCGATTCGTGCCAACCCAACAAACACTTTTGGAGATACCCGTAGTGCACCTTTATAGTCACCCAGTTACGGTGTGACGTTTGGCACACCCAAAGCAGTCCTACGGTATCCGGTAGTTGCACAATCTCATGGTCTAAGGAAATGATACTTGACATTTGGAAAAGCTCTAGCGAAACGAACTACACGATCTTGTGCTATGCTTAGGATTGGGTCTTGTCCATCACATCATTCTCCTAATGATGTGATCCCGTTATCAATGACATCCAATGTCCATAGTGTAACGCCCCGGATTCGATGCGCCAGGTGTCCGCCAGTTATTCGCCGTCATTGCCATGTCATTTGCTTGCGTGTTGCACTTTTCCATGTCATCGTATGCATTTCATATCATGTCATCATGTGCATTGCATTCGCATACGTGTTCGTCTCATGCATCCGAGCATTTTCCCCGTTGTCCGTTTTGCAATCCGGCACTCCTATGTCATCCGGCGGTCCCTTTTGACCTCTTCTCTTGAGCGGGTGTTAAACTTTCTCGGAATGGCCCGAGGTTTGCCAAGCGGCCTTGGTATAGCACTGGTAGACCGCCTGTCAAGTTTCGTGCCATTTGGAGCTAGTTTGGTACTCCAACGGTTAACCGGGTAACCGTAAAGCCCTCTTTGAGTTGCAGCCCAACACCCCTTCCAAACTGGCCCAAAAACCCATCTAACTCCCCTCCATGCTCTCGGTCGTTCTATCACGATCGCGTGGCCGAAAACCGCTCCTCATTTGGACTCTCCTAGCTCCCTCTACCTATAAATATGCCTTCCCCTTCCAAATCCCGGATCATTTCACCCCTAACCCTAATTTTCCCTCCGCGCCGCGCCGGACATGTCCGGGCTGGACCGGACACGTCCAGCCGCCGTCCCGCGCCCAATCCGAGCTCGCCACGTGGCGCGCCGCCGCCGCCCACCGCCGCCGGAAACTATGCTTAGCTTCATAAACATGTCTTCTTACTGTTGGTTGCCTTGGCATGCCATGTATTGCTCTGTGGTGAGTGGTTCAAGCTCACCAACATGCCTACTTATTATTGTTTCTGGCATGTATGAATCTGTAATATAACTTGCCATGTTTACATGGGTGCCATCATATCTTCTGATCCTTTTTGGCCCATGGTCAGTAAGGGACTGTTGATCTATGCTTTTAGTAGATTCATTCCATGCCTTTGTTTGCCATGATATGTTCCTGTAACATGTTGTTTGATAGCTCTAAACATTGCAACCTGATGTTATTTCCTGATAAGTCTGAAACTGTTATTATTTGCAATATCTCCATGTCTTTTTGAGCATGTTCTAGTTGTTTCTGGAGATAGCTCAGTGTTCATGTTTTGTTATGCTTTACCTGTACTTCATGCCCATGCATTTTGTTATTATGTTGGGGTGCTGTAGCTTGATGTTTTGATGCTTGTAAGATGCCTACTTGCTGTTATGGACAGATTGTTGCTATGACTTGTATAGAGTGTGTGTTGCCCCGTTGCTCTGTTTTGAGTGTACTCTATATGAATCTTGCTTGATTTTGCATGTAGCTTCATATTACCATGTTGCATCCTTGCTTTGGTGTGTTTGCTTGATGTTTGGGTGCATTTTGCATCAATGCCATGCTTATCTTGTTTTGCTCATATCTTCTAGGCCGTAGCTCCGAATCTAATGAACTTTATATGTAACTTGACTAGAATCTCGTGTAGATCATCTTGGTGCATCTTAACTTGCTGTTTAACAACTTGAACATAAGGTTTATTCAGTTCTGGACCAATTTCGAAATTTTCATATGAGGACTTACCGGAATTGTTATATATTGTTCCCGGCGTCATTTAAACTTGCCTTGATGTGTTGTTCTTGTTTGCATCATCTCTTGCCATGAGTAGCTTCATGTAGCTTGGTCATGCATCATGCTTGTTGTGCATCATGCCTTGCTTGATCATCATGCCTTCTTCTCGATAGTTACCGTTTTGTTGCGATCGTGAGGATGCGTTCGTCTACGCTTGGTTCCTCTTCGTGGCTTCATCTTCTTCATGGACTCGTTCTTCTTCCTTGCGGGATTTCAGGCAAGATGACCGCTACCCTGGATCTCACTACTATCATTGCTATTCTAGTTGCTTCGTTCTATCGCTATGCTGCGCTACCTATTACCTGTTTATTCAAACCATCCCATATTGCCATGAACCTCTAACCTTTGACACCATTCCTAGCAAAACATTGTTTGGCTATGTTACCACTTTGCTCAGCCCCTCTTATAGCGTTGCTAGCTGCAAGTGAAGTTGAAGATTTCTCCATGGTGGACAGGATTTTGGTTGGGATATCACAATATCTCTTATATTATTAATGCATCTATATACTTGGTAAAGGGTGGAAGGCTCGGCCTTATGCCTGGTGTTTTGTTCCACTCTTGCCGCCCTAGTTTCCGTCATACCGGTGTTATGTTCCCGGATTTTGCGTTCCTAACGCGGTCGGGTGATTTATGGGACCCCCCTGACAGTTCGCTTTGAATAAAACTTGCCCAGCAAGGCCAAACCTTGGTTTTACCATTTGCCTCACCACCACCTACTTTTCCCTTGGGAGTAATTAACCCAAGGGTCATCTTTATTCAGCCCCCAGGCCAATGCTTGTCTAAGTGTTGGTCCAAACTAGAGCTCTTTGCAGCGCCACCTCAAGGAAACTTGAGGTCTGGTTTTAGTTGTACGGACTGCTCATCCGGTCGTGGCCTGAGACGAGATACGCGCGGCTACTATCAGGATGTCGGCATGCCAGGAGGTCTTGCTGGTCTTGTTTTACCATTGTCGAAATGTCTTGGAAACCGGGATTCCGAGACTGATCGGGTCTTCCTGGGAGAAGGTCTATTCCTTCGTTGATCGTGAGAGCTTGTCATGGGCTAATTTGGGACACCCCTGCAGGGTATAAACTTTCGAGAGCCATGCCCGCGGTTATGTGGCAGATGGAAATTTGTTAATGTCCGGTTGTAGATAACTTGACACCAGATCCGAATTAAAATGCATCAACCGTGTGTGTAGCCGTGATGGTCTCTTCTCGGCGGAGTCCGGGAAGTGAACACGGTTTCTGGGTTATGTTTGACGTAAGTAGGTGTTCAGGATCACCTCTTGATCATTGCTAGTTGACGACCGTTCCGCTTGTTCTCTTCTCGCTCTTATTTGCGTTGGTTAGCCACCATACTTGCTTAGTCGCTGCTGCAACCTCACCACTTTACCCCTTCCTTTCCCATTAAGCTTTGCTAGTCTTGATACCCATGGTAATGGGATTGCTGAGTCCTCGTGGCTCACAGATTACTACACAACAGTTGCAGGTACAGGCTTTGCAATGATCTTGACGCGAGAGCGATGTTTGCTTGTTTTGGAGTTATTCTTCTGCTTCTTCTTCGATCAGGGGATAGGTTCCAGGTCGCCAGCCTGGGCTAGCAGGGTGGATATTGTTTGAGTTTCTGTTTATGAATCATCCGTAGTCGGATGTTGATCTTGTATATGTTGTATTGTTGTATTCGTGTGGCATTGTATGCCTCTTGTATGTATCCCCTCTATTATGTAATGTTGATGTAATGATATCCACCTTGCAAAAGCGTTCCAATATGCGGGTCTATCCTTGGTGGGACCTTCGAGTTCCTTTTGGATAGGGTCGCATATTGGGCGTTACAAGTTGGTATCAGAGCCTCGACCGACCTTAGGAGCCCCCTTGATTGATCGTGTAGTTTGGCCGTTGTTGAGTCTAGAAGAAAACTTTTTCTGAGTCTAGTTATATCGGAGAGTAGGAATTCTTTTTACTCCTCTGCCCCTTCTTCGCTCTGGTGAGGAATCTTGACGTAGGCGTTTTGAATTACTTCTCTTCCCTTTCAAATTTTCTTTAGGATCACGCAGTTGGTTTTCCGGTAGTTGTTCCTCAGCTCTTTTCATCCGGTGCATTTCTCGTCAAGTTGACTCGAGCCTCTTCATCGTTGCCAAGTTCTATCCTCAGTTGTTTTCTTTTCCCACCCGCCCACCCTTCTTCCTCTCGGAACCGGAGTCCATAATCGAGTATCCTTCCTACTCGTGCGAAGTCTTTGCCTTCTTTCCTCAATGATTTTAACAGGTGTTTTCTCTTCAAGATATTCGGCGATTTCCCCTTCCAGTTGCTTGTGTTTTTCCCGCCCTCCCACCCTTTCTCTTCTCGGAGTCTGACTCTCTCTCGACCATCTATTTCTTTCGTGCGGAGCCTCTTCAGTCTTCCCTTAATTGTTTCAACCAGTGAATTCTCGTCTCGTTTGACATTCTTCATCTCTTTTCTTCTCCGGTGGACTCAATTCAAGTTTTTCGGGTTGATCATATTCTTTCCTCGGCTCAAATGTTTTCCCCTTGCTCGTTCGCCTCTCGCCAGTTTATCCTTCCGGAGTGCTCAAGACATCTCAAGAGATTCGTCTGTGTTCGAACTAATTCGAGGTTGCCACCTCATTCAAATATTTCAATTGCTCCGGTGCATCATCTACCTGTTCAACAATCCTTTTCAACGGTGTTTTCTCATTAGTGGGCCCTAACCCACAGGTCTTTTCCCAGGATCTTTCCTGACTCTTCTAATTCCTCGGAGTTATTCTCAAATTCTTTTCAAAGTGTGACGTAAGAATGGATTCCATCAGTCACATGCCTTTTCCAAGATCGATTTCAAATCATTTCATCGTCGGCTCAACCTCTTCGTTTTTCATTCTCCCGGAGTACCTCAGTAATTTTAGTGGTGTTTCTCGTCGTCATTTGAAGACCGAAGAAGAGTTTTTCCTCTAAATCTTGTTCGTTCCCCGGAGATTCGTGGAGCTAGCTCGATGTTATCCTATCAAATTGTTTCAAGTCATACTAATTCTTTTCACCCATCCGGAGTATTTCAGGATTTGATTTCTGTTTCTTTTCACCGGAGGCCATCATTCCAGTTATCGTTCTCTATTTATCCCGGTGCTTCGTTCAAGTATTTTTCAATCAGTTCGCGATCCCTTCGTTATCTTGTCTCTTAATTCCCTCAAGCATATTCGTTCTTCTAATTCTTCCCGGTGGTTCATTCTCTTTCGTCATTCATTTTTCGAATTCTTACGGTGGTTCGTTCAAGACTCTTTGTCTTTGATTATCATATTAATTCATTCGTTCTTTTCATTCAACTCTTTCAATTTTTTCCGGAGGTTTTGTGTTATGTCTTCATCAAGTATCATTTCCATCCTCTCTAGCTCGTGTTCTATTCCTCCATGTTTCAGCCGGAGTGCTGCCTAAATCCTTTCAGTCTTATCCGTTTCTTTTCTCATTCTAACCATTCCGGTTAGAACGAGTGATTTCATAGTCTATCTGTTTCCGTGAGTTTTCGATTCTCGTCATTCTCGTCGTTCCTCTCTTCTTCTTGAGTGCTCTCGATTCTTGGCTTCTTCTCTTGAGTTCTTGTTTCACCTCATCCCTTTTCCCTTCCGTCTCGGTCCTAAGATCTCGGGACGAGATCTCTTGTTAGTGGAGGATTGTTGTAACGCCCCGGATTCGATGCGCCAGGTGTCCGCCAGTTATTCGCCGTCATTGCCATGTCATTTGCTTGCGTGTTTCACTTTTCCATGTCATTTTATGCATTTCATATCATGTCATCATGTGCATTGCATTCGCATACGTGCTCGTCTCATGCATCCGAGCATTTTCCCCGTTGTCCGTTTTGCAATCCGGCACACCTATGTCATCCGGCGGTCCCTTTTGACCTCTTCTCTTGAGCGGGTGTTAAACTTTCTCGGAATGGCCCGAGGTTTGCCAAGCGGCCTTGGTATAGCACCGGTAGACCGCCTGTCAAGTTTCGTGCCATTTGGAGCTCGTTTGGTACTCCAACGGTTAACCGGGTAACCGTAAAGCCCTCTTTGAGTTGCAGCCCAACACCCCTTCCAAAGTGGCCCAAAACCCATCTAACTCCCCTCCATGCTCTCGGTCGTTCGATCACGATCGCGTGGCCGAAAACCGCTCCTCATTTGGACTCTCCTAGCTCCCTCTACCTATAAATATGTCTTCCCCTTCCAAATCCCGGATCATTTCACCCCTAACCCTAATTTTCCTTCCGCGCCGCGCCGGACATGTCCGGGCTGGACCGGACACGTCCAGCCGCCGTCCCGCGCCCAATCCGAGCTCGCCACGTGGCGCGCCGCCGCCGCCCACCGCTGCCGGCCCGCGGGGCCCTCAGCCGGCCCACGCGGCCCGCGCGCCGCCTCCGCCTCCCGCGCGCCGTCCGGCTCCCGCCGACGCCGCCTGCCGCGCGCCCTCGCCGGCGCCGCCCACCGCCCGCCGGCGTGCCCGCCGCCCCGCCGGCGCCGGATCCCGCCGCCTCGCCGCCCGCGTCCAGCGCCGCCCCGCGCCCTCCGCCCGCGGCCGCCGCTGGCGCGCCTCCGGCCCCGCCGCCGAGCCGCCGCCCGGCCGGGTCTCCGCCGCCTCCGACGCGCCGCCCAAGCGCCGCCCGCCAGCCGCCGCCGCCTTCCCCGCCTCGCCGGCGCCTCCTCCGGCCGGATCCGTGGCCGGGCCGGCCGGATCCGCCGCTCCCCGCGCCTCCCGGGTCACCTCCGGCCCTCCCCGTCAACTTCTCCGGCGAGCAACTCCGGCGACCCGCGCCGCTTTGAAATCCGTGCAAGGTTGACTTCCCCCCGAAATTCTCCAAGTCCCCAGGATTTTTGCATAAACATGCCATGTTCATCGCATCACATCTCTGCACCCGTAGCTCCCTTTCGTGCGTATAGTATGTCAAATTGTTCGCCTCGATGAGTACTTCATTTCATTCCATTGCATCATTTTCATTTGAGCTCATCTTGATGCCCGAAATGCTGTTGGAAGAGTGCATGTTGATGTTAATCTGCTGAAACTGTTATAACTTGCTGTTTTATCATTTTTGCCATGATTGATGTGTGCATCCTATGAGGTTGAGCTCTACATGAATGTTGATCTATGCCATGCCATCTTTCCAGGGGTGCCAACCATGTGTTTTTGTGATTTGTGTGCTGAGTGCATCGAGCTTGCTAAATAGGTAGTTGTTGTTGCTGTTTTCCTGACAGATTCTGTTATATTTTGTTGCTATGTTAACATGCTTCTACTAATCATTCTATGCATAATCTGGAGATGCTCTACAAACATGTTTTGATCTACATGTCATGCTCTATCCATTCATGCCCTTGGTTGCAAATATAGCCTGCTGGAACATGTTGTTATCTTGCTCTAAAGTTTGCTAAATGATGTTGCTATCAGCCTGTTAACATTAAGTTCACTAGTTCCCATGTGTTTTGCTAGTGTTCCATGCATCCTATGAACTTGCTCTTGCCATGCTTAACTTCATAAACATGTCTTCTTACTGTTGGTTGCCTTGCCATGCCATGTATTGCTCTGTGGTGAGTGGTTCAAGCTCACCAACATGCCTACTTATTATTGTTTCTGGCATGTATGAATCTGTAATATAACTTGCCATGTTTACATGGGTGCCATCATATCTTCTGATCCTTTTTGGCCCATGGTCAGTAAGGGACTGTTGATCTATGCTTTCAGTAGATTCATTCCATGCCTTTGTTTGCCATGATATGTTCCTGTAACATGTTGTTTGATAGCTCTAAACATTGCAACCTGATGTTATTTCCTGATAAGTCTGAAACTGTTATTATTTGCAATATCTTCATGTCTTTTTGAGCATGTTCTAGTTGTTTCTGGAGATAGTTCAGTGTTCATGTTTTGTTATGCTTTACCTGTACTTCATGCCCATGCATTTTGTTATAATGTTGGGGTGCTGTAGCTTGATGTTTTGATGCTTGTAAGATGCCTAGTTGCTGTTATGGACAGATTGTTGCTATGACTTGTATAGAGTGTGTGTTTTGCCCCGTTGCTCCGTTTTGAGTGTGCTCTATATGAATCTTGCTTGATTTTGCATGTAGCTTCATATTACCATGTTGCATCCTTGTTTTGGTGTGTTTGCTTGATGTTTGGGTGCATTTTGCATCAATGCCATGCTTATCTTGTTTTGCTCATATCTTCTAGGCCGTAGCTCCGAATCTAATGAACTTTATATGTAACTTGACTAGAATCTCGTGTAGATCATCTTGGTGCATCTTAACTTGCTGTTTAACAACTTGAACATAAGGTTTATTCAGTTCTGGACCAATTTCGAAATTTTCATATGAGGACTTACCGGAATTGTTATATATTGTTCCCGGCCTCATTTAAACTTGCCTTGATGTGTTGTTCTTGTTTGCATCATCTCTTGCCATGAGTAGCTTCATGTAGCTTGGTCATGCATCATGCTTGTTGTGCATCATTCCTTGCTTGATCATCATGCCTTCTTCTCGATAGTTCCCGTTTTGTTGCGATCGTGAGGATGCGTTCGTCTACGCTTGGTTCCTCTTCGTGGCTTCATCTTCTTCATGGACTCGTTCTTCTTCCTTGCGGGATTTCAGGCAAGATGACCGCTACCCTGGATCTCACTACTATCATTGCTATTCTAGTTGCTTCGTTCTATCGCTATGCTGCGCTACCTATTACCTGTTTATTCAAACCATCCCATATTGCCATGAACCTCTAACCTTTGCCACCATTCCTAGCAAAACATTGTTTGGCTATGTTACCACTTTGCTCAGCCCCTCTTATAGCGTTGCTAGCTGCAAGTGAAGTTGAAGATTTCTCCATGGTGGACAGGATTTTGGTTGGGATATCACAATATCTCTTATATTATTAATGCATCTATATACTTGGTAAAGGGTGGAAGGCTCGGCCTTATGCCTGGTGTTTTGTTCCACTCTTGCCGCCCTAGTTTCCGTCATACCGGTGTTATGTTCCCGGATTTTGCGTTCCTAACGCGGTCGGGTGATTTATGGGACCCCCCTGACAGTTCGCTTTGAATAAAACTTGCCCAGCAAGGCCAAACCTTGGTTTTACCATTTGCCTCACCACCACCTACTTTTCCCTTGGGAGTAATTAACCCAAGGGTCATCTTTATTCAGCCCCCCAGGCCAATGCTTGTCTAAGTGTTGGTCCAAACTAGAGCTCTTTGCAGCGCCACCTCAAGGAAACTTGAGGTCTGGTTTTAGTTGTACGGACTGCTCATCCGGTCGTGGCCTGAGACGAGATACGCGCGGCTACTATCAGGATGTCGGCATGCCAGGAAGTCTTGCTGGTCTTGTTTTACCATTGTCGAAATGTCTTGTAAACCGGGATTCCGAGACTGATCGGGTCTTCCTGGGAGAAGGTCTATTCCTTCGTTGATCGTGAGAGCTTGTCATGGGCTAATTGTTTCTGGAGATAGCTCAGTGTTCATGTTTTGTTATGCTTTACCTGTACTTCATGCCCATGCATTTTGTTATAATGTTGGGGTGCTGTAGCTTGATGTTTTGATGCTTGTAAGATGCCTAGTTGCTGTTATGGACAGATTGTTGCTATGACTTGTATAGAGTGTGTGTGTTGCCCCGTTGCTCTGTTTTGAGTGTACTCTATATGAATCTTGCTTGATTTTGCATGTAGCTTCATATTACCATGTTGCATCCTTGTTTTGGTGTGTTTGCTTGATGTTTGGGTGCATTTTGCATCAATGCCATGCTTATCTTGTTTTGCTCATATCTTCTAGGCCGTAGCTCCGAATCTAATGAACTTTATATGTAACTTGACTAGAATCTCGTGTAGATCATCTTGGTGCATCTTAACTTGCTGTTTAACAACTTGAACATAAGGTTTATTCAGTTCTGGACCAATTACGAAATTTGCATATGAGGACTTACCGGAATTGTTATATGTTGTTCTCGGCCTCATTTAAACTTGCCTTGATGTGTTGTTCTTGTTTGCATCATCTCTTGCCATGAGTAGCTTCATGTAGCTTGGTCATGCATCATGCTTGTTGTGCATCATGCCTTGTTCATGTGTGGTGTGTTTACCATGTTGTGTGCTTCTTCTCGATAGTTCCCGTTTCGTTGCGATCGTGAGGATGCGTTCGTCTACGCTTGGTTCCTCTTTGTGGCTTCATCTTCTTCATGGACTCGTTCTTCTTCCTTGCGGGATTTCAGGCAAGATGACTGCTACCCTGGATCTCACTACTATCATTGCTATGCTAGTTGCTTCGTTCTATCGCTATGTTGCGCTACCTATTACCTGTTTATTCAAACCATCCCATATTGCCATGAACCTCGCATGTCTTTTTGAGCATGTTCTAGTTGTTTCCGTTATACCGGTGTTATGTTCCTGGATTTTGCGTTCCTAACGCGGTCGGGTGATTTATGGGACCCCCCTGACAGTTCGCTTTGAATAAAACTTGCCCAGCAAGGCCCAACCTTGGTTTTACCATTTGCCTCACCACCACCTACTTTTCCCTTGGGAGTAATTAACCCAAGGGTCATATTTATTCAGCCCCCTCGGGCCAATGCTTGTCTAAGTGTTGGTCCAAACTAGAGCGCTTTGCAGCGCCACCTCAAGGAAACTTGAGGTCTGGTTTTAGTTGTACGGACTGCTCATCCGGTCGTGGACTGAGACGAGATACGCGCAGCTACTATCAGGATGTCGGCACGCCGGGAGGTCTTGTTGGTCTTGTTTTACCATTGTCGAAATGTCTTGTAAACCGGGATTCCGAGACTGATCGGGTCTTCCTGGGAGAAGGTCTATTCCTTCGTTGATCGCGAGAGCTTGTCATGGGCTAAGTTGGGACACCCCTACAGGGTATAAACTTTCGAGAGCCGTGCCCGCGGTTATGTGGCAGATGGGAATTTGTTAATGTCCGGTTGTAGATAACTTGACACCAGATCCGAATTAAAACGCATCAACCGTGTGTGTAGCCGTGATGGTCTCTTCTCGGCGGAGTCCGGGAAGTGAACATGGTTTCTGGGTTATGTTTGACGTAAGTAGGTGTTCAGGATCACCTCTTGATCATTGCTAGTTGACGACCGTTCCGCTTGTTCTCTTCTCGCTCTTATTTGCGTTGGTTAGCCACCATACTTGCTTAGTCGCTGCTGCAACCTCACCACTTTACCCCTTCCTTTCCCATTAAGCTTTGCTAGTCTTGATACCCATGGTAATGGGATTGCTGAGTCCTCGTGGCTCACAGATTACTACACAACAGTTGCAGGTACAGGCTTTGCGATGATCTTGACGCGAGAGCGATGTTTGCTTGTTTTGGAGTTATTCTTCTGCGTCTTCTTCGATCAGGGGATAGGTTCCAGGTCGGCAGCCTGGGCTAGCAGGGTGGATATTGTTTGAGTTTCTGTTTATGAATCATCCGTAGTCGGACGTTGATCTTGTATATGTTGTATTGTTGTATTCGTGTGGCATTGTATGCCTCTTGTATGTATCCCCTCTATTATGTAATGTTGATGTAATGATATCCACCTTGCAAAAGCGTTCCAATATGCGGGTCTATCCTTGGTGGGACCTTCGAGTTCCTTTTGGATAGGGTCGCATATTGGGCGTTACACATAGTCAGGAAACCATGACTATCTGTTGATCAACGAGCTAGTCAACTAGAGGCTCACTAGGGACGTGTTGTGGTCTATATATTCACAAATGTATTACGATTTCCGGATAACACAATTATAGCATGAACAATAGACAATTATCATGAACAAGGAAATATAATAATAACCATTTTATTATTGCCTCTAGGGCATATTTCCAACAAGTTCAAACTTCCAAACCTGACCTGATGGCCAGGGGCGTAGCTATCGATCTGCTCCAGGTGGCCAAGCGAGTTGGCCCGTAGTATGAAGCCGCCGAATATGAAGATCTGTCCGAGAAGGAAAGTGTAAGTGCATCTAGTGCCACCCCTAGTTGGTTTTGGATTATTGACGACAAAGTTGGTTGAGGGACTAATGCGTTTGTGAGAATTGCAAGATAACGCAGGTAGTGTCCCTCATTGTTTCGGTTTACCTACCGGAGATGACCCCTAAAAATGTATGAAGACATTGAAGACAATGGTGGTATGTGAAGATATTAATATTGAAGACTATGACATGAGAAGACATTGAGTGAAGACTATGGAGCGCGAAGACTGTGTGATTTCATTGTTTCCTTTTCTTCTTTGTTGAGTCATAGGAACCACCGTACTGTTAAGTGGGGTCCAAGTGAACTAAGTCAGAATGACTGAAGTGATGCTCAACCCAAATCCTATGTCTTCGAGCGAAGACAATGAGAGAAAATCTTATCCAGAGCTAGATGAGTCAGCTTTGCTTGTAGCCCAAGTAAAGTTGCCGTGTGTGTTTGAAATTTGACCGTTGGAACATGTGTCAGTTCCTTAGTGACCCAGGGTCATTTCGGACATATCAGGTCGGGTTGCCTTGTGGCTATAAATAGCCCACCCCCTACACCATAAATTGGTGGCTGCTCAGAGTTAGTGCACGGCTTTTGTCGTTTGAGAGCAACCCACCTCGAAGCCCTTGAGAGAGAGAAATCCTTGCGAGGACCAAGCCCAAACACCCAGAGCCAAAGAGTGTTAGGCATCACTGAAGTCTTTCTGTCTGTGTGACCTGAAGACTTATTACACTTGAGGACTGTGAATCCTCCAGCCGGTTAGGCGTCGCGTTCTGAGCATCCAAGAGTCATTGTGGATTGCCGGTGAACGAAGTCTGTGAAGGTTCGGAAGTCTACCTTGAAGACTTACCAGAGTGATTGGGCGAGGACTGTGTGTCCTTAGCTCAAGGGGAATAAGGTGAAGACACGGTCTTCTAAGTTGAATCTCAGCCTTCCTAACCAGACGTACAGTTGTCACAGCAACTGGAACTGGTCCAACGAATCCTGTGTCTTCAACAAGTGACTGGTTTATCCTCTCCCTTCCTTTACTTTAGTTTGTCTTTGTGAAGTCATTGCCTATCTGTCGTACCTGTTTGACTTCATTACTTGACTACTATCGTTGATTGGCTTCATACTATCTTCCATCCTGATCCTTACTACTTAGCTGCTATTAGTCCTGTACTTTCACATCATTGCATACTTGACTATGGTTAGCTTATTGTAGTTTATCTTCCGCTGCATATCAATTAGGTCATTTCTATTGTTCGTCTTTCAAACTTCCATGTTTTGAAGACTTTCATAAAAATCGCCTATTCACCCCCCCCCTCTAGTCGATACTAGCACTTTCAATTGGTATCAGAGCAAGGTACTCCCTTGTTCTGTGTGATTCGGTTTAACCACCTGGAGTTTTAGCTATGTCGACTGCAGGGATAATCAAAGTCTCCATTGCTTGCCCCGTGTTCGATGGAACTGAATATCCCTACTGGAAGAATAAGATGCGTATGCATCTTGAAGCCATTGATGTCGACCTCTGGTATGTCATCAAGAACGGCGTTCCCAAAATTGGTGAAGGTGTCACCCCTACTGATGTCAAGAAGTTCATTCAACTGGACTCTACTGCAAAGAACATCATCTGTGGTTATCTGACCAAAGGACAGTATGGCCGTGTGAGTGCTCTGGAAACGTCGAAGCTAGTCTGGGACTGGCTATCCAAGGTCAACGAAGGCGTCTCAACCCAGAGAGATCAAAGGATCAGTGTTCTTCGCAACCTCTTCAACCGCTTCAAGAGAAATGACAATGAAAATGTCCAGCTCACGTTCGATCGCCTCACTGACATCACAAATGAGCTTCAAGCTCTTGGCGCAACTGAGATTACCAAGCATGAAATCGTCAAGACACTACTGAGATCACTTGACAGCTCCTTTGACACCCTTGCCCTCATGATACAAGAACGTCCTGACTTCAAGACACTCGATCCGTCTGATATACTTGAGAGGCTCAACACACATGAGTTCCAGCTTTCTGAGAAAAGAGATATCTATGGTCCAAACTATGGCTGAACTCGCGTGTTGAAGGCAAAAGTTGTTTCCTCATCTGAAGAAGAATCTGACTGCAGTTCTGATGATCCTGAAGACATTGGAAAGGAACTTGCTATGCTTGTGAAGAAGTTCCGAAGTTCACCAAGAAGAAAGGCTTCAGAAAGTCTTCACGATCCAGCTCAAGAAATGATGAAGCTTCAACGCATGATCACAAGAAGAGAACATGTCACAAGTGCAAGAAACCCGGACACTATATCTCTGAGTGTCCACAATGGGACAATGAGAAGAAGAAGAAGAAGAGCAAGGAATATGTTTCTGATGAGAAGAAGAAGAAGAAATCTTCAAAGTCTTCTTCCAAGTCCTCATCAAGGTCTTCATCTCATAAGAAGAGCTCATCAGGCAAGGCTCGTGCTTTTGTTGGCAAGGAAATGGATTCAGAAGAGGAGTCTGCTTCTGAGGAAGTGGAGGTGGAGTCTGGAGAGGAGTCTGACCCTGGCGTTGCAAGTCTGGCTCTAGCCACAGCCTATGTTGCCAAGTCCATCTTCAACACTGAAGACAATGGCTTCCACACCAACGCTGAAGCCGATGATGAAGACGATCCTACTCCCACCTACTGCTTCATGGCACGTGGTGCCAAGGTAAAATCACGTGATGCTTACATTCAAACATCAAGTGAAGATAAATCTAATTGTGAATCCAAACCTAGCTACAAAACACTTGCTAAAATTGCAACTGAACAACAAAAGGCTATGGAACATACTCAAAAACTGTTAGACAAAAGCGATGATCTGTTGGAGACGGAAATGACACGTTCACAGTCCTTAGTTGAAGATATAAAAAATCTTCATGCTAAGTACCAAGAACTTGAAAGTCGTCATGAAACGCTCTCAACCACTTATGAAAAGCTCTCCTATGATTATCTTCAAAGGAAGCAAGAGCTTTAGAAATTGAGAGCGGCTCATGAAGACCTTCAAAAGGAGAATGAGTCACTTCGCGCTCAACAGATCAGTCCCACTCAGGATGGATTTGAACCACCATGTCTAAAATGCATTGAGCGTGATAACGCTACATCTGTTGCTGAATGTTCCACTGCTGCTACTGTTTCATTGTCTTCACCTACTGATGTGGTTACTAACCCCTCTGCGGAGGATACCACTACTATTGCTGATGAAAATGCTAGGTTGAAGACATTGCTTGAAACAGGGATGTATAAAAGTCTGAAAGGGCATCAAACACTTTGCGATGTCCTCAAAAAGCAGATTCTGAACCGAAACCCTAGGAAAGAGGGTGTTGGGTTCGAGAGGAAAATGAATGTTGATAGCTCGTACTGGAAGCCTGAGCAGTACCCCAAAACCACATGGGTTGCTGCAAAGGAACCTTCAGTAGATCCATCCACTTTATCTGGCTTTACCTGTGCTAATCCTATTATCACTGATGAATCCTTTGATCCAAACTATAAGCTGTTCAAGAATCAGAATGGTGAAGTGTTTGCCAGGTATATTGGTACTAACTGCAGGAATGGACCACCTATGAAGAAGATCTGGGTACCTAAACAGCGTACTGAGGCTCTTCCTGTGAATGTCATCATGACACCACCAAGGAAGAAGACAAACCCCAGACCTATGGCTTCATATGGCCCAAAGGCTTCATACAGATACATGACTCAACTGAGTCACCCTAACGCCGATGTTTTGCAGGGAAATCATACTCAAACTTATGAATATGAGCGTGTGTCTTCGAACCGCTATGTTCATAGAACTAAGAACTTTTCTGCTTATTCATATGAGTATCATTCATCTCCTGCAAGGCTATTTGCTAGGGCTTCAAAGCCGAAATTCTCAGATGCTGCACTTAGACTCATTGCTTCTAAGCCACCCCTGAAGATGTGGTTGGCGAAGAAGAATTAACTTTCTTTTGCAGAGAAAGGTCTCCAGCCTGAAATCAAAGGCGTCCGATGCTATTGCTGGGGACCTAAAACACATTAAGGACGCATGATAAAAAGTCTTACTATATATTTCACATCTGAATCGTTTACCTGTCATATATAAGTCCTAACATTGATCTAAGCTGTGACAATCCCTGTGTGTGTCAAATGTTTATGCTTCACAACATTCTTTGTGAAGCCTATCCTCCTAACTGCACTGCAGGGTATGTCACCAAAAGCTTCAGAATGGATTATGGACAGCGGATGCACAAATCATATGACTGGTGATCGAAGTCTTCTCATGGACTCAACTTTACGTCCATCCGACAAGAGTCACATCACATTTGCTGACACTGGTAAAAGCAAGGTAATGGGTCTAGGTAGAGTTGCAATCTCAAAGGATCAACACATGGACAAAGTGATGCTTGTTGAATCCCTTGGTTTCAACTTAATGTCTGTCTCAATGCTTTGTGACTTGAACATGATTGTGCTATTCAGAAAATATCGTTGTCTTGTACTAATGGAATCTGACAAGTCTCTAGTCTTTGAAGGATATAGGAAAGATGATCTATACATGGTAGATTTCTCAGCAGGTCCACAACTTGCCGTATGTCTCTTCGCAAAAGCTTCAGAATGCTGGCTCTGGCATCGGAGGCTGGGGCATGCTGGCATGAGGAACTTACACACACTCGTCAAGAAGAAGCATGTCATAGGTATCGAGAGTGTCAAGTTCAAGAAGGATCATCTGTGTGGTGCCTGCGAAGCTGGAAAGATGACTAGGGCAAAGCACCCCTCGAAGACAATCATGACAACATCTCAACCCTTCGAGCTGTTACACATGGACTTATTTGGACCTACTCACTACTCCACCCTCACAACAACTGCTTGTCTCTATGGCTTCGTCATTGTTGATGACTACTCAAGATACACATGGGTGCATATAATTCTCTACAAGACTGAAGTGCAAGATGTCTTCAGACGCTTCGCCAATCGAGCAATGAACAATTATGGCGTGAAGATCAAGCATATCAGAAGTGACAATGGCACTGAATTCAAGAACACCGGACTTGACCTTTATCTGGATACAATGGGAATCACTCATGAGTTCTCTGCTCCATACACACCTCAGCAAAATGGCATCATTGAGTGCAAGAACAGAACCCTCATTGAGATGGCTCGAACAATGCTCGATGAATACAAGACACCAAGAAATTTCTGGCCTGAAGCTATTGATACATCATGTCACATCATTACCCGTGTTTACATCCATAAGCTTCTGAACAAAACATCCTATGAGCTCCTTACTGGCAAGAAGCCAAATGTCAGCTACTTCAGAGTATTTGGAGCTAGATGCTGGATCAAGGATCCCCATCACAAGTCAAAATTTGCACCTAAAGCTCACGAAGGCTTCATGCTTGGCTATGGAAAGGACTCGCACTCCTACAGAGTCTTCAACCTCTATCTCTACAAAATCGTCGAAACTGTGAACGTGCGATTTGATGAAACAAATGGTTCACAAAGAGAACTTCTGCCAAGTACTCTAGATGAAGCTCCGCCCAGCGAATCTATCAAACTGATGGGAACTGGTGAAATCATGCCCTCTGAAGCATAGCCTGAAGAGGAACTTATCATTTCTGCACCTAACCAACCTGAAGACTATGCTCAGACAGAAGAAAATCCTCCCAATGATGACAATGATCAGCAAGAGCAAAGTATTCGTCCAGTTCATCCTCGTGTTGCAAATGAAGTACAAATTGAGAAGATAATTGATAGCATCAATGCACCTGGTCCACTCACTCGCTCAAGAGCAACACAGTTAGCAAATTTCTGTGGGCATTTTTCATTCGTGTCAATATCAGAACCCAAGAAAGTTGCTGAAGTCTTTATGGAACCTGAATGGATTCAAGCTATGCAAGAAGAACTTCAACAGTTCAAGCTGAACAATGTTTGGGAACTTGTCAAGCGACCTGAACCTCGCAAGCATAACATTATTGGAACAAAATGGATATATCGAAACAAGCAAGATGAGCATGGTCAAGTCGTCAGAAACAAAGCACGTCTTGTGGCTCATGGATATACTCAAGTTGAAGGAATTGACTTCGATGAATCATTTGCTCCTGTTGCTAGGCTTGAAGCTATTCGCATACTGCTAGCCTATGCTAATCACCACAACATTTTGCTATATCAAATGGATGTGAAGAGTGCATTTCTCAACGGCAAAATTGAAGAAGAAGTATATGTCGCTCAACCACCTGGCTTTGAAGATCCAAAACATCCTAATATGGTGTACAAGATAAACAAAGCACTCTATGGCCTCAAACAAGCACCTCGAGCCTGGTATGATATGATCAAAGACTTCTTGAAGAGCAAAGGCTTCAAACCTGGATCCCTCGATCCCACACTCTTCACGAAGACATATGATGGTGAACTGTCTGTGTACCAAATATATGTGGATGACATTATCTTCGGCTGCACCAACCAGAAGTATAGTGATGAGTTTGAGTACATGATGCAAGAGCAATATCAGATGTCCATGATGGGTGAGCTGAAGTTCTTCCTTGGTCTTCAAATTCATCAGCAAAGGAATGGCATCTTCATATCTCAAGAAAAATACCTCAAAGATTGTTTGAAGAAGTTTGGAATGGAAGACTGCAAAGGTTACACGACGCCAATGCTAGCCAAACACCATCTTGGTCCTGACGACAATGGTAAAGAGTTCGATCAAAAGGTATACCACTCCATGATTGGTTCTTTACTTTATCTATGTGCATCTAGGCCAGATATCATGCTTAGTGTTTGCATGTGTGCTCGATTGCAAGCGGCTCCAAAGGAATCGTATCACTTAGAAGTGAAGCGAATTCTTCGATATTTGGCTTACACCCCAACACTCAGATTATGGTATCCAAAGGGCTCAAAATTTGATTTGGTTGGATTCTCGGATGCTGATTATGCTGGTGACAAGGTGGATCGCAAGACTACATCAGGCACATGTCACTTTCTGGGTTGATCACTTGTCTGTTGGTCTTCAAAGAAGCAGAACTGTGTATCACTCTCAACTGCTGAATCTGAATACATTGCTGCTGGATCTTGTTGCGCTCGGCTTCTATGGATGAAGCAAACTCTCAAGGACTATGGCATCAATCTGAAACAAGTACCTCTCTTCTGCGACAATGAAAGTGCCATCAAGATAGCCAACAATCCAGTCCAGCACTCGAAGACAAAGCACATTGAAATTCGTCATCACTTTCTCAGAGATCATGTCATGAAGAAAGATATCGACATCATTCATGACAACACTGAAGAGCAACTGGCAGATATCTTCACAAAGCCCTTGGATGAGAAAAGGTTTTGCAAGTTACGGTGTCAGCTAAATATCTTGGAATCCTCTAATGTCCTGTGATCAGGCACACATCCTAACACTTATGCATGTTGATGACTTAGATGTGCAACACACGAAGTAATGTATATCTTCAATCAATGAAGACTTACACTCTGAGTGTGAATACATTAACATGGAATTTGACTTTAGAGCGCCACGATAATTGTGCGCTGTGTCTGGGTCTAATACTTCCTATACGGTGGGTAACGCCACCACCAAATTTCTCTGTTTAAAGTGTTTCACTCATGGCGTTATTTTTGCAATGACTTCGCATTTGGTTTGTCTTCAGTTTCAATTTATCTTCATAATTTTCTTCACTATGATGATTTGATTGCTTTCTGATATATATATATATATATATATATATATATATATATATATATATATATATATATATATATATATATACTAGTGCTCTGTCATCTACAGCATTCACTTATAGCTATGTCTTCTAGTTGAATCTTTTGAACTAAGTGAATGTGATCGGACCCTAACCTCTCTATGCTTTCAATCTCAAACTCTATCTATCCAAATCATATGCATTCTATTGAAACTGTCGAATGTCTTCTCTGCATCCTAGTCAGCAGAAGGCACAGAGACAAACATTAAGTCTGTTTTAAATGACTCATCTTTATTCTTGGAATCCAAAGAAGCTGGAACAACTATCCGACAAATGTGGCGGGCGTGGGAACGTGGGACAACTCTGAGTACGTTGCATGCTTGCCATGTGCCCCTCAGATATGAACCGCTAGGGGCACCTGTGTAATTGCGCTGTGCCGCACACTTCCTTATAAATACTTGTCCCCTGCGGTAAAGAAAACCTTCTTCCACTTCTCCACCTCGTCAAAACCCTAGCGCCACCGCTAGCTCTCGAGGATGCCGGCGACGAAGTACTTAGCTGTCGCGACTTCTCCGATGCCGCCCTCATGTCGGCCGCAGACATCGTCCTCTCCGCCGTCGCCATAGGTGTCCTCCGTCGCCAAGTTAGGGCATGGTGGATTGAATTGCTTGGTCTCCTGTTCATCCATCTAGCAGTTCTTCGTGTGATAAATATAACTCTATTTTTACTGCCTTTTTGATCTTCAAAGATTCATCCTATCTACCAAAAGTGGTTTCTGCCTTTTCAATGTTAGATCTATTCTGTCTGCATCTCATACTGCCTAGTCTATTCACTTAAACTTCATATCTAGTTTGATTCCTCACTTGTACTTATACACGGATTCGTACAAATCTGGAACCAACTCTCAACATATAAGTGAATTTCTTCGCATCATGAGGTCAATGTCTTCAAACTGATTTATCTTCAAAATCTTCTGAGAATGCATATGACCTCTTCCCCTTCCCTCGCATCTCTAATGCTGTCACAGGTACATGTCCGTGGGAGAATCCCTTGGTTCTAATAGTCTGCATTCGTTTGCAGAATACCTACAGCATCATATTAACTCTCCCGAAGCCAGTTCCTGTTTGACTAGCAAGCGAAAGTCTTTGAAGCCTTTGAACGCATTGAAGCCATTCAGTTTGAAGTTCATGGCAACAAAAAAATCAGTAAGGAAGGGTGGCAGACAGCGTCGAGGGGGAACATCAAAATATCTGCCTGATGACCTCGAAGAACTTTAGAAGACAGATCCTGGGGAGAATTATCATCAGCGCAAGACACGAATCCAATGGATTCGACGCTATTGGGCTGAAGAATGGTTCAAGTACAAGTTCGTGACCCAGGAATATGCAGAGAAGAATGCTATCAAGAGTCCTTGGGGTGATATTCTCTATCAAGGCCTTCAACCCAAGAACAGAGCTGAAGCTATTGCACAGGGTTTCTATCCCTGCATGGTCCGTGGACCTCAGCCTGAAAATGCCGACCCATCATCATTGCTCTGGTGTCGTGATGATACTCTCTTCAAGCGCAACTTCCAGCACGCCAAGGCATCGGCCAAGGAAAACATGAAGTCATTGGGATTAGACTTCAACCCTGGTCCCTCTGCTCCCCGTGCGGATGGCTCACGTGATGCTGATCCCAATGTCATCGGCCCCTTCTCCAACCTAGATGGCCTCATCACCTACATCTTGGTCCAAGGTGCCAGGGTAGATCATTCTGATCATGATGCTGACACTGATGAAGCCCCAGCTCCTCCTCCAAAGCCGAAGAAGCAAAAGAAGCCTAAGGCTTCAAGATCAACTGCTCCTCCAAAAGCTTCACGTGCGAAGCCACTGGCCACTGCACCTCCTGAAGACAGTGTGCAGTCTAAAGATCAATCACGTATCTCCAAGAGGACGGAGAAGAAAAAGCAAATCATCAAGCATACTGATCAAACCTTGACTCCTCCTGCCATTCTGCGAGAAGAACCCATTGATCTGTCCAGCGATGAAGATCTTGCAGATGATGCCCTTGAGCAACTGATCAAGAGCAAGGAAGAAGCAGAGATCTTCAATTACTTGCCTCTCTTCGATGTGGCAATCATCCATAACTTCATTGATGAGTGGTTTGACACCCCAAATCTCAGCTTTGAAGATCTGCAGCTTCCCATTGGCCTCAGCGTCTCCTTCAATGGCGCCATTGCTTCTGAGCTGGCTCTTGCTCAGCGCATCGTTGAGCTGAAGAACAAGATTGACTATGAGAAAGCTTAGTCCAAGAAGCATGTGGCAAAGCTCAGCGTGCAAGATGTCAGAAATTTCAAGGTCATGCTGCATGAGCTTAAAGAAGCCTTTGTCAAGAAGCGCGAAGAAGCTCAGGGATCTCACGAGCGCATGAAGAGTTTGGCTGACAAATGTGTGCTTGCCTACAATGAGGCTGAGAAGCGCAAGTCTCTTGGTCGTCCTGGCATTGACCCCAGAATGGCTACAAAGAAGAAGAAGCTCTCTACTGCCCAACCTGCACCTTCAAGTCAAGAAGCACCTCGCATTATCTTCCCAAGCAGCATGACTGGCTCGAAGCCAAAGGTCCTATCAACCGCTTCAGAACAGAAGAAGACGAGGGCTGCCAAGGCTGATGCTGCTCCCTCCAAGAAGAAGCGCAAAACCAAGAAGAATCGGGCTGCTCCCGCAGAGCCCTTAGTCGTTGAACCTATCTCAGTGTTCGCCCTGCCTCTGAACACCAAGAACGACGGATGATAGTTCATGAGCCTGCTTCCACAGAGGCTCATGAAGCTGAAGACATTCTAGCAGTTGAACCCACCGCTGCTGAAGACATTGGTCACAATGACAATGTTGAAGATGATGAAGTTCTTCCTCAGATCAAACACAACCTGGTATCATCACCTGTTCTCACGAACAGCGAACTCATCAGCATTGGTCGTCCTCTAACGCCAATTGCTCAGGATGCATCGTGGGATGATCATCCATAGCAACAAGACTCCCCAAGTACTCCCCAACAACAACCCCAAGTCACACCACCTGTGCAAGAAGATGAAGAAGACTTTGAGGCCCAGCCAACTCCATCTCCCAAGGCGTTGCCTGCATTCCGTAGGCTTCGCAAAGGACAAAAGCCTCAAGTCCCTCTTTCGAGCGTTCTAGAAGGAGAAGTACATCACCAACCTGTTGCACGTCAAGTGTTTCCTACGGCCACTCCAACTGTGAACGTCTCCATGTCTGAAGCCCAAGCTGCTAAAGACAATCCGGCTGCATCAGTCGAGGAAAGGCAAGACGACGTACGTGTCCCTACTTCCCCCAATACTGAAGAAGTTGTTCCTAATGTGAACGTGCCAGTGCCCGACCCTCCAGCTCGTCAAGTGGAGGTTGAAAATCTTGAAGCTGCCACCACCAATGCAAATGAATTCAATGATGTAGTCATGGCTGAAGCTAATGTGGAGCTTGCACCAACCAGTGTGCCAGAAGCCAATGAGGCAATTGCTCCCGAAGCACCTGTTGTGCAGCCTGCTCCTGTTCCGCCACCAAGGCCCTATACAATTGAGCAAGCATACAGTCATGGTCAGCTAACCACTGTCCGATGGCCCGTTCTGGTTCCTCCTCCTACTGCCTCTGGTCCTCAGTTTGATTATCATGTTGAGCATAGGCCTCAGGTCCAGAAGCCAAAGCCAAGACTGCCAAGGTTCCCAGGTACTACAAACTCGACAGGGTCCTTCAATGCAAATGGCTTCAAAAGCCACAACACCTTCTTTGACAGCGCAAAGAACCCCTACACCAAGCCAAGAATATCATCTGATCGGTTCTGGAGCTATCAGCAGAGAAGCTATTACTCCTGCGTTCTGTATGATCAAGGGCGCATTTTCCCTCATATGCGCCTCGACACTGAAGCCATTGCTGGACTGCCCTGCCTAGAAGAAGCTCTTGACTGCTTTCGTGACGCTGGTCTGCTCAGTTTTGTGACAGACAAAGAGCATTGGAATGAAGAACTCTTGCTTCAATTCTATGCTACCCTCCACATTCACGGCTACAACAGGGATATCAAGACATGGGTTCTTGAGTGGATGACAGGAAATATTCATCATGAAGCCAAAGTTCTTGATGTCATCGAGCTTACTGGCCTACCCACTCCCGGAGAGCTATATGAATCTGATTGCCAACTACACCGCAATGCACTGGAGAGCATCTTCCGTAAGCCAGAACCCAACATGAGCCAGATGTTGAGCATGATGAAGCCTTTGCCATCTGACGCTGAATACCCAACGGAGTTCTTTGTTGATGACCTTGAGTATCTGCCTCGCACCATATATCACATCATCAGGCGAACTCTATGGCCTATCAAAGGACATACATCAGCGGCCAAACTTGAAGGAGCCATGAAGACATTGGTCTTCTACATCCTCAATGGCATCAGCTTCAATTCCCAAGAATTCTTCATCAGGCAACTTGCTGCATCTGGATCTGACCTTTTTGGTCTGAAGTTCTATGCTCCATGGGTCATGCGCCTCATCAAGCGACACTCCTCTGTCAACTATCAGCCCTCTGCTCGCAATCATCTGATCTTTTTACTAGAGGTTGATATGTCAGTTGAAGCCATATACTCTGACCCTGCCAAGAAGCCTCTTTGTCTTCAGAATGTCGAGCACCAAAGCTTCACTCAACCCATCGAAGGCGTCCAAGCAGTAACACGTATCTATCCAATGGCTGGAAATACTCGTCTACCTCATCATGCGCAAACTGAAGCCACTAAAAGCACCATTTCCCAAAGGCCTAAGAAGCGCTCTCGTGTTCTAAATGACCGAGAACTTCTTGTGGCACTTCATCAGAAACAAGATAAGCATCACTATTGGCTCAAGAGACAGATGCAAAGCCTCTTGGTGGACGTCAATCGCATTCGAAATCTTGCCACCAAGAATGCATTTGTCGCTCACGAGACTTGTCGGCGATCATGGAAGAGTTTGACGCTGCTTAGTGCTGAAGCAGATCTTCAAGAGGATGGCTTCACTGAAAGATTCAAGTTTGACTCCACTCCTCCACGGACTGCTGTCCTACGTGGAACTCCATCCCTCGAAGACTCTGACTATTCTTCCTCCGCGGCAACTGTGAATGCCAGAGTGATCGATGATGAAGATGATGCTACTTCACCGCCCCTTACTTCTGTACGCATCGACACTGCACCAAGTACGTCTGCACCGCCAAACAACACCGACAACCCTGCTGCTTCACCTACTCATGAGGACGAGTAGATGCTCTATGTCTTCAAACCTTTTTGGTCCTTACTGACAAAAGGGGGAGAAGCATATGAGTTTGATAGTCTTCAAGCGGGTTTAGATGGGCGGTTGCTTTATATTTTGCCTCGTGTTTACAACTCTTACTTTTGAAACATTTGGTTCTTTGAGTTGTAACACTTAAACTCGATGGTCGTCTGCTACTTATTTGCTTTACTGTGATGCGATGATAAATTCCGCATGTGAGATGATGACTTCCGCACTTAGACCATACTGCAGACGTCCATTTTTCATTATGCATGTCATTCTATTTGCTATATCATTTCATGCATGATGAACTATCTTCATAAGCTGAAGTGGATCTCCACAAGTACAACCTGCCATGTGCATTTGCATTCCAAAAGCAAACTACTTATATGCACATCTTCAGGGGGAGCCCTTGCTACTTATGAAGACAATGCCCTATCCTTTACAATTTCACATACTTATCCCCGTTGAAAACTTCAACCAGTTTGTCATCAATCACCAAAAAGGGGGAGATTGTAAGTGCATCTAGTGCCACCCCTAGTTGGTTTTGGAGTATTGATGACAAAGTTGGTTGAGGGACTAATGCGTTTGTGAGAATTGCAGGATAACGCAGGTAGTGTCCCTCATTGATTCGGTTTACCTACCGGAGATGACCCCTAAAAATGTATGAAGACATTGAAGACAATGGTGGTATCTGAAGATATTCATATTGAAGACTATGACATGAGAAGACATTGAGTGAAGACTATGGAGCGCGAAGACTGTGTGATTTCGTTGTTTCCTTTTCTTCTTTGTTGAGTCATAGGAACCACCGTACTGTTAAGTGGGGTCCAAGTGAACTAAGTCAGAATGACTGAAGTGATGCTCAACCCAAATTCTATGTCTTCGAGCGAAGACAATGAGAGCAAATCTTATCCAGAGCTGGATGAGTCAGCTTTGCTTGTAGCCCAAGTAAAGTTGCCGTGTGTGTTTGAAATCTGACCGTTGGAACACGTGTCAGTTCCTTAGTGACCCAGGGTCATTTTGGACATATCAGGTCGGGTTGCCTTGTGACTATAAATAGCCCACCCCCTACACCATAAATTGGTGGCTGCTCAGAGTTAGTGCACGGCTTTTGTCGTTTGAGAGCAACCCACCTCGAAGCCCTTGAGAGAGAGAGAAATCCTTGCGAGGACCAAGCCCAAACACCCAGAGCCAAAGAGTGTTAGGCATCACTAAAGTCTTTCTGTCTGTGTGACCTGAAGACTTATTACCCTTGAGGACTGTGAATCCTCCAGCCGGTTAGGCGTCGCGTTCTGAGCATCCAAGAGTCATTGTGGATCGCCGGTGAATGAAGTCTGTGAAGGTTCGGAAGTCTACCTTGAAGACTTACCAGAGTGATTGGGTGAGGACTGTGTGTCCTTAGCTCAAGGGGAATAAGGTGAAGACACGGTCTTCTGAGTTGAATCTCAGCCTCCCTAACCAGACGTACAGTTGTCACAGCAACTGGAACTGGTCCAACAAATCCCGTGTCTTCAACAAGTGACTGGTTCTATCCTCTCCCTTCCTTTACTTTAGTTTGTCTTTGTGAAGTCATTGCCTATCTGTCGTACCTGTTTGACTTCATTACTTGACTACTATCGTTGATTGGCTTCATACTATCTTCCATTCTGATCCTTACTACTTAGCTGCTATTAGTCCTGTACTTTCACATCATTGCATACTTGACTATGGTTTGCTTATTGTAGTTTATCTTCCGCTGCATATCAATTAGGTCATTTCTACTGTTTGTCTTCGAAACTTCCATGTTTTGAAGACTTTCATAAAAATCGCCTATTCACCCCCCCTCTAGTCGATACTAGCACTTTCAGAAAGCCTCCCCCTGGACCGCGTCGTTGAAGATGATTGAAGGAGCCATCAATCCTTATCGTGACGGCATAGTGGAACTCTCAATGAAAGCACCAATGTCGGTGTCAAAACCGGCGGATCTCGGGTAGGGGGTCCCGAACTATGCGTCTAAGGCTAATGGTAACAGGAGGCAGGGGACACGATGTTTTACCCAGGTTCGGGCCCTCTCGATGGAGGTAATACCCTACTTCCTGCTTGATTGATCTTGATGATATGAGTATTACAAGAGTTGATCTACCACGAGATCGTAGAGGCTAAACCCTAGAAGCTAGCCTATGATTATGATTGTCCTTGTCCTACGGACTAATCCCTCCGGTTTATATAGACACCGGAGGGGGCTAGGGTTATGCAGAGTCAGTTATAGAGAAGGATATCTACATATCCAAATTGCCAAGCTTGCCTTCCACGCAAAGGAGAGTCCCATCCAGACACGGGACGAAGTCTTCAATCTTGTATCTTCATAGTCCAACAGTCCGGCCAAAGTATATAGTCCGGCTGTCCGAGGACCCCTTAATCCAGGACTCCCTCACCCCCTCCCCGTATATAAAAGAGGGGAGGAGGAGGCCGGCCGGCCCTAGAGGGCGCGCCAAGGGGGGAGGAATCCTCCTCCTAGTAGGAGTAGGATTCCTCCTTTCCTAGTCCTACTAGGAGGGGGAAGGAAGGAGAGGGGGAGGGAGAGGGAAAGAGGGGCCGTGCCCCTGTCCCCTAGTCCAATTCGGAGTCCCTTGGGGGGGGGGGGCGCCACCTCCTGGCTGATGTCCTCTCTCTCCCCTAAAGCCCACTAAGGGCCCAATAACTTCCTGAGGGGGTTCTGATAACCCTCCCGCACTCCGGTTTTATCTGAAACCTCCCGGAACATTTCCGTGTCCGAACATAGCCGCCAATATATCAATATTTATGTCTCAACCATTTCAAGACTCCTCATCATATCCGTGATCACATCCGGGACTCCGAACTACCTTCGGTACATCAAAACACATAAACTCATAATACCGATCGTCATCGAACGTTAAGCGTGCGGACCCTACGGGTTTGAGAACTATGTAGACATGACCGAGACACATCTCCGGTCAATAACCAATAGAGGAACTTGGATGCTCATATTGGCTCCTACATATTCTACAAAGATCTTTAATTATCGGTCAAACCGCATAACAACATACGTTGTTCCCTTTGTCATCAGTATGTTACTTGCCCGAGATTCGATCGTGGGTATCATCATACCTAGTTCAATCTCGTTACCGGCAAGTCTCTTTACTAGTTCCATAATGCATCATCCCGCAACTAACTCATTAGTCAAAATGCTTGCAAGGCTTATAGTGATGTGCATTACTGAGAGGGCACAGAGATACCTCTCCGATGCACGGAGTGACAAATCCTAATCTCCATATATGCCAACTCAACAAACACCTTCGGAGACACCCGTAGAGCATCTTTATAATCACCCAGTTATGTTACGTTTGATAGCACACAAAGTGTTCCTCCGGTATTCGGGAGTTGCATAATCTCATAGTCAGAGGAACATGTATAAGTCATGAAGAAAGCAGTAGCAATGAAACTGAAACGATCATAATGCTAAGCTACCGAATGGGTCTTGTCCATCACATCATTATCTAATGATGTGATCCCGTTCATCAAATGACAACACATGTCTATGGTTAGGAAACTTAACCATCTTTGATTAACAAGCTAGTCAAGTAGAGGCATACTAGGGACACTTTGTTTGTCTATGTATTCACATGTACTAAGTTTCCGGTTAATACAATTCTAGCATGAATAATAAACATTTATCATGAAATAAGGAAATAAATAATAAATTTATTATTGCCACTAGGGCATATTTCCTTCAGTCTCCCACTTGCACTAGAGTCAATAATCTAGTTCACATCTCTATGCGATTTAACACCAATAGTTCACATCACGATGTGATTAACACCCATAGTTCACATCGTCATGTGACCAACACTCAAAGTGTTTACTAGAGTTAGTAATCTAGTTCACATCACCATGTTATTAACACCCAAAGAGTACTAAGGTGTGATCATGTTTTGCTTGTGAGGGAAGTTTAGTCAACGGGTCTGCCACATTCAGATTCGTATGTATTTTGCAAATTTCTATGTCTACAATGCTCTGCACGGAGCTACTCTAGCTAATTGCTCCCACTTTCAATTATGTATCCAGATTGTGACTTATAGTCATCCAGATCGGTGTCAAAGCTTGCATTGACGTAACTCTTTACGACGAACTCTTTATCACCTCCATAACCGATAAATATTTCCTTAGTCCTCTAAGGATAATTTTGACCGCTGTCCAGTGATCTACTCCTAGATCACTATTATACTCCCTTGCCAAACTCAGGGCAGGTAATACAATAGGTCTGGCACATAGCATGGCATACTTTATAGAACCTATGGCTAAGGCATAGGGAATGACTTTCATTCTCTCTCTATCTTCTGTCATGGTCGGGCTTTGAGTCTTACTCAACTTCACACTTTGCAACATAGGCAAGAACTCCTTTGACTGTTCCATTTTGAACTTACTTCAAAAACTTGTCATGGTATGTACTCATTGAAAAAACTTATCAAGCATGTTGACCTATCTCTATAGATCTTGATGCTCAATACGTAAGCAACTTCACCAAGGTCTTTCTTTGAAAAACTCCTTTCAAACACTCCTTTGTGCTTTCTAGAAAATTTTACATCATTTCCGATCAACAGTATGTCATTCACATATACTTATCAGAAAGGCTGTAGTGCTCCCACTCACTTTCTTGTAAATATAGGCTTCACCGCAAGTCTGTATAAAACTATATGCTTTGATCACACCATCAAAGCGTACATTCCAACTCCGAGATGCTTGCACCAGTCCATAAATGGATCACTAGTGCTTACACACTTTGTTAGCATCTTTCGGATTGACAAAACCTTCTGGTTGCATCATATACAATTTTTCTTTAAGAAATCCATTAAGGAATGCAGTTTTGACATCCATTTGCCAAATTTCATAAAATGCGGCATTTGCTAACATGATTCGGACAGACTTGAAGCATAGATACGAGTGAGAAACTCTCATCGTAGTCAACACCTTGAACTTGTTGAAAACCTTTTGCGACAATCCTAGCTTTGTAGATAGTAACACTACTATCAGCGTCCGTCTTCCTCTTGAAGATCCATTTAATCTCAATGGCTCGCCGATCATCGGGAAAGTCAATCAAAGTCCACACTTTGTTCTCATGCATGGATCCCATCTAAGATTTCATGGCCTCAAGCCATTTCGCGGAATCTGGGCTCATCATCGCTTCCTCATAGTTCGTAGGTTCTTCATGGTCTAGTAACATGACTTCCAGAATAGGATTACCGTACCACTCTGGTACGAAACGTGCTCCGATTGACCTACAAGGTTTGGTACTAAATTGATCTGAAGTTTCATGATCATCATCATTAGCTTCCTCACTAATTAGTGTAGGAATCACTGGAACTGATTTCTGTGATGAACTACTTTCCAATTCGGGAGCAAGTACAATTACCTCATCAAGTTCTACTTTCCTCCCACTCACTTCTTTCGAGAGAAACTCCTTCTCCATAAAGGATCCATTCTTAGCAACAAATATTTTGCCTTCGGATCTGTGATAGAAGGTGTAACCAACAATTTTGTTTGGGTATCCTATGAAGATGCACTTCTCTGATTTGGGTTTGAGCTTATTAGGTTGAAACTTTTTCACATAAGCATCGCCGCCCGAAACTTTAAGAAACGACAGCTTAGGTTTCTTGCCGAACCACAGTTCATATGGTGTCGTCTCAACGGATTTAGATGGTGCCCTATTTAACGTGAATGCAGCTGTCTCTAATGCATAACCCCAAAACAATAGTGGTAAATCGGTAAAAGACATCATAAATCGCACCATATCTAATAAAGTACGGTTATGACGTTTGGACACACCATTACGCTGTGGTGTTCCAGGTGGCGTGAGTTGCGAAACTATTCCACATTGTTTCAAATGAAGACCAAACTCGTAACTCAAATATTTGTCTCCGCGATCAGATCGTAGAAACTTTATTTTCTTGTTACGATGATTTTCCACTTCACTCTGAAATTCTTTGAACTTTTCAAATGTTTCAGACTTACGTTTCATCAAGTAGATATACACATATCTACCCAAATCATCTATGAAGGTCAAAAAATAACGATACCCGCCGCGAGCCACAACACTCATCGGACTGCATACATCAGTATGTATTATTTCTAATAAGTTAGTTGCTCGCTCCATTGTTTCGGAGAACGGAGTCTTAGTCATCTTGCCCATGAGGCATGGTTCGCAAGCATCAAGAGATTCATAATCAAGTGATTCCAAAAGCCCATCAACATGGAGTTTCTTCATGCGCTTTACACTAATATGACCTAAACGGCAGTGCCACAAATAAGTTGCACTATCATTATTAACTTTGCATCTTTTGGCTTCAATATTATGAATATGTGTATCACTACGATTGAGATTGAATAAACCATTTATATTGAGTGTATGACCATAGAAGGTTTTATTCATGTAAATAGAACAATAATCATTCTTTGACTTAAATGAATAACCGCATTGCAATAAACATGATCCAATCATATTTATGCTCAACGCAAACACCAAATAACATTTATTTTAGGTTCAACACTAATCCCGAAGGTAAAGGGAGTGTGCGATGGTGATCATATCAACCCTGGAATCACTTCCAACTCACATCATCACCTCGCCCTTAACTAGTCTATGTTTATTTTGCAACTCCCGTTTTGAGTTACTACTCTTAGCAATTGAGCCAGTATCAAATACCGAGGGGCTGCTATAAACACTAGTAAAGTACACATCAATAACATGTATATCAAATATACCTTTGTTCACTTTGACATCCTTCTTATCCGCCAAGTATCTAGGGTAGTTCCACTTCCATTGATCATTTCCTTTGCAGTTAGAAGCACTCAATTTCAAGCTTGGGTCTAGCTTTGGGCTTCTTCATGGGAGTGGCAACTTGCTTGCAATTCGTCTTGAAGTTCCCTTTCTTTCCCTTGCCCTTTTACTTGAAACTAGTGGTCTTGTTAACCATCAACACTTGATGCTTTTCTTGGTTTCTACCTCCGCCAATTTCAGCATCGCGAAGAGCTTGGGAATCGTTTTTGTTATCCCTTGCATATTATAGTTCATCATGAAGTTCTAGTAACTTGGTGATGGTGACTAGAGAGCTCTGTCAATCACTATCTTATCTGGAAGATTAACTCCCACTTGATTCAAGTGATTGTAGTACTCAGACATTCTAAGCACATGCTCACTAGCTGAGCTATTCTCCTCCATCTTGTTGGCAAAGTACTTTGTCAGAGGTCTCATACCTCTTAACACGGGCATGAGTATGAAATACCAATTTCAACTCTTTATAACATCTCATATGCTCCATGGCATTCAAAACATTTTTGAAGTCCCGGTTCTATGCCTTAAAGCATGGTGCACTAAACTATTAGGTAGTCATCGTACCGAGCTTTGTCAAACATTCATAACTTGTGCATCTGCTCCTGCAATAGGTCTGTCACCTAGCGGTGCATCAAGGACATAATTCTTCTGTGCAGCAATGAGGATAATCCTCAGATCATGGACCATGTCCGCATCATTGCTACTATCATCATTTTACTTATTTTTCTCTAGGAACATATCAAAAATAAACTGGAAGCTACATCGCAAGCTATTGATCTACAACGTACATATGCAAATACCATCAGGACTAAGTTCATGATAAATTAAAGTTTAATTAATCATATTACTTAAGAACTCTCACTTAGATAGACATCCCTCGAGTCATCTAAATGATCATGTGATCCATATCAACTAAACCATGTCCGATCATCACGTGAGATGGAATAGCTTTCAATGGTGAACATCACTATGCTAATCATATCTACTATATGATTCACGTTCGACCTTTTGGTCTCCAGCGTTCCGAGGCCATATCTGCATACGCTAGGCTCGTCAAGTTTAACCAGAGTATTCTGCACGTGCAAAACTGGCTTGCACCCGTTGTATGTGAACATAGAGCTTATCACACCGATCATCACATGGTGTCTCAGCACGAAGAACTGTCGTAACGGTGCATACTCAGGGAGAACACTTATACCTTGAAATTTTTAGTAAGGAATCATCTTATAAAGCTACCGCCAAACTAAGAAAAATAAGATGTATAAAATATAAACATCACATGCAATCAAAATATGTGGCATGATATGGCCATCATCATCTTGTGCCTTTGATATCCATCTCCAAAGTACCATATGATCTCCAACGTCACCGACATGACACCATGATCTCCATCATCTTGATCTCTATCAACGTGTCGTCACATGGTCGTCTCGCCAACTATTGCTTTTGCAACTATTGCTATCGCATAGCGATAAAGTAAAGCACTTATATGGTGCTTGCATCTTATGCAATAAAGAGACAACCATAAGGCTCCTACCAGTTGCCGATAACTTTAAAAAAACATGATCATCTCATACAACAATTTATATCTCATCACATCTTGACCATATCACATCACAACATGCCCTGCACAAACAAGTTAGACATCCTCTACTTTTTTGTTTCAAGTTTTACGTGGCTGCTACAGGCTTAGCAAGAACCGTTCTTACCTATGCATCAAAACCACAACGATTTTTCGTCAAGTGTGCTTTTTTAGCCTTCAACAAGGACCGGGCGTAGTCACAATCGATTCAACTAAAGTTGGAGAAACAGACACCCACTAGCCACCTATGTGCGAAGCACGGCGGTAGAACCAGTCTCATGAACGTGGTAATGTAATGTCGGTCTGGGCTGCTTCATCCTACAATACCGCCGAATCAAAGTATGACATGTTGTTAAGCAGTATGACTATTATCGGCCACAACTCTTTGTGTTCTACTCATGCATATAACATCTACGCATAGATCTGGTTGTGATGCCACTATTGGGGAACGTAATAATTTCAAAAAAAATCTTACGCACACGCAAGATCCATCTAGGTGATGCATAGCAACGAGAGGGGAGAGTGTTGTCCACGTACCCTCGTAGACCGAAAGCGGAAGTGTTATGACAACGCGGTTGATGTAGTCCTACGTCTTCATGATCCGACCCATCCTAGTACCAAAAGTACGGCACCTCCGCGATCTGCACACGTTCGGCTCGGTGACGTCCCATGAACTCTACATCCAGCTGACATCGAGGGAGAGCCTCGTCAGCACGACGGCGTGATGACGGTGATGATGAAGTTACCGACGCAGAGCTTCGCCTAAGCACTACAACGATATGATCGAGGTGGAAATCTGTGCAGGGGGGCACCGCACACGGCTAAACAATCAACTTGTGTGTCTATGGGGTGCCCCACTCCCCGTACATAAAGGAAGGGAGGAGGAGGCCGGCCGGCCCTAGAGGGCGCGCCAAGGGGGGAGGAATCCTCCTCCTAGTAGGAGTAGGATTCCTCCTTTCCTAGTCCTACTAGGAGGGGGAAGGAAGGAGAGGGGGAGGGAGAGGGAAAGAGGGTCGCGCCCCCTCCCCTAGTCCAGTTCAGACACCCTTGGGGGGGCACACCACCTCCTGGCTGTTGCCCTCTCTCTCCCCTAAAGCCCACTAAGGGCCCAATAACTTTCTGGGGGGGGGGGGTCCGATAACCCTCCGACACTCCAGTTTTATCCGAAACCTCCTGGAACATTTCCGGTGTCCAACATAGCCGTCCAATATATCAATCTTTATGTCTTGACCATTTCAAGACTCCTCGTCATGTCTGTGATCACACCCGGGACTCCGAACTACTTTCGGTACATCAAAACACATAAACTCATAATACCGATCATCACCGAACGTTAAGTGTGTGGACCCTATGGGTTTGAGAACTATGTATACATGACCGAGACACATCTCCGGTGTTTAACCAATAGCGGAAACTGGATGCTCATATTGGCTCCTACATATTCTATGAAGATCTTTATCGGTCAAACCGCATAACAACATATGTTGTTCCCTTTGTCATCGGTATGTTACTTGCCCGAGATTCGATCGTCGGTATCCTCAAACCTAGTTAAATCTCGTTACTAGCAAGTCTCTTTACTCATTCCATAATGCATCATCCCACAACTAACTCATTAGTCACAATGCTTGCAAGGCTTATAGTGATGTGCATTACCGAGAGGACCCAGAGATACCTCTCCGATACACGGAGTGACAAATCCTAATCTCAATATATTCCAACTCAACAAACACCTTTGGAGACACCAGTAGAGCATCTTTATAGTCACCCAGTTATGTTGTGATGTTTGATATCACACAAAGTGTTCCTCCGGTATTCGGGAGTTGCATAATCTCATAGTCAGAGGAACATGTATAAGTCATGAAGAAATCAGTAGCAATGAAACTAAAACGATCATAATGCTAAGCTAAGGAATGGGTCTTGTCCATCACATCATTCTCTAATGAAGTGATCCCGTTCATCAAATGACAACACATATCTATGGTTAGGAAACTTAACCATCTTTGATTAACGAGCTAGTCAAGTAGAGGCATACTAGGGACACTCTGTTTGTCTATGTATTCACACATGTACTAAGTTTCCAGTTAATACAATTCTAGCATGAATAATAAACATTTATCATGAAATAAGGAAATAAATAATAACTTTATTAGTGCCTCTAGGGTATATTTCCTTCACGTCTCGTGTCCGCGCCGACGCAAATCTGGCTCAAAATTGGGCCGGGAATGGGTCGCCATGCGGACGCCAAGTGGACGCGCGTCCGTTTGGGTCGGCGCGTTGGGCCTCCTTTTGTGTCCGCGCCGACCCAAACGGATGGCGGCGGACAAAATGGGTCGCCCCGTTGGAGTTGCTCTTATATGGTCCTGATCGGCGTGAACTATGAAGCTCGCTTCATAATTGAGTTTGTAGCCTTCGTATATACTGGCTGGGAGGGCTACGATGGAGTTTGCTCCATACACTAACCATCAACGTGGGAGAAAGGTTTCACATACTTCCCCCTCATGCTCTGACCTAGTTTTTTAACAGCTAGCCGCCCGTGCAAGCGTCGCCGCGCATAGATGATTGATGACCCACAAGTATGGGGTATCTATCGTAGTCCTTTCGATATGTAAGAGTGTTGAACCCAATGAGGAGCAGAAGGAAATGACAAGCGGTTTTCAGTAAATTATTCTTTGCAAGCACTGAAATTATCGGTAACAGATAGTTTTGTGATAAGGTAATTAGTAATGGGTAACAAGTAACAAAAGTAAACAAGGTGCAGCAAGGTGGCCCAATCCTTTTTGTAGAAAAGGACAAGCCTGGACAAACTCTTATATAAAGGAAAATGCCACCGAGGACACATGGGAATTATTGTCAAGCTAGTTTTCATCACGCTCATATGATCCGCGTTCGTTACTTTGATAATTTGATATGTGGGTGGACCGGTGCTTGGGTACTGCCCTTCCATGGAAAAGAATCCCACTTATGATTAACCCTTCTTGCAAGCATCCGCAATTACAAAAGAAGTATTAAGGTAAACCTAACCATAGCATGAAACATATGGATCCAAATCAGCCCCTTACGAAGAACCACATAAACTAGGGTTTAAGCTTCTGTCACTCTAGCAACCCATCATCTACTTATTACTTCCCAATGCCTTCCCCTAGGCCCAAATAATGCTGAAGTGTCATGTAGTCGACGTTCACATAACACCACTAGAGGAAAGACAACATACATCTCATCAAAATATCGAACGAATACCAAATTCACATGACTACTTATAGCAAGACTTCTCCCATGTCCTCTGGAACAAACGTAACTACTCACAAATCATATTCATGTTCATAATCAGAGAGATATTAATATGCATAAAGGATCTGAACATATATTTTACACTAAATAAACCAACTAGCATCAACTACAATGAGTAATCAACACTACTAGCAACCCACAGATACCAATCTGAGGTTTTGAGTCAAAGATTGGATACAAGAGATGAACTAGGGTTTGAGATGAGATGGTGCTGGTGAAGATGTTGATGGAGATTGACCCCCTCTCGATGAGAGCATCGATGATGATGATGATGGTGATGATCTCCCCCTCCCGGAGGGATGTTTCCCCGGCAGAACAGCTCCGCCGGAGCCCTAGATTGGTTTCGCCAGGTTTCGCCTCGAGACGGCGCCACATCGTCCCGAAAGCTTCGTTTTATTTTTTCCAGGGAAAAAGACTTCATATAGCAAAAGATGGGCACCGGAGGCCTGCCAGGGGGCCCAAGAGGCAGGGGGCGCGCCCCCACCCTCGTGGATGGTGGGTGCCCCCCCTCTGGTGCTTTCTTCGCCCAATATTTTTTATATATTCCAAAACTGACTTTCGTGGAGTTTCAGGACTTTTGGAGTTGTGCAGAATAGGTCTCTAATATTTGCTCCTTTTGCAGCCCAGAATTCCACCTAGCGGCATTCTCCAACTTCATGTAAACCCTGTAAAATAAGAGAGAATAGGCATAAGTATTGTGACATAATGTGTAATAACAACCTATAATGCAATAAATATCGATATAAAAGCATGATGCAAAATGGGCGTATCAACTCCCCCAAGCTTAGACCTCGCTTGTCCTCAAGCGGAAGCCGATAACAAAAAATATGTCCACATGTTTAGAGATAGAGGTGTCGATAAAATAAAATACGGACATGAGGGCATCATGATCATTGTTATAACAGCAACATATATATATATACATATATATATATATATATGTATATATATATATACATATACATATATACACATATATATATATATATATTGTCATATGATTTCTTATGGTAAAGTAACAATCTATTCACAATGTCAAGTATGAATCAGAAATTTCATTGAAAACTAACAAACTATGATCTCAGTCATTGAACCAATTGCAATTTATCATAACATCAGAAAGAGTCCATATAAGAGCTTTTCAGCAAGTCCACATACTCAACTATCATTTAGTCTTTCACAATTGCTAACACTCACACAATACTTATGGGTATGGAGTTTTAATCAGACAAAGAGAAAGGTAGGGGCTTATAGTGTTGCCTCCCAACCTTTTACCTCAAGGGTAACGTCAACAATAATAGTTCATGATAACTTAGATCCAATTGGATATATATATATATATATATATATATATATATATATCAGGATCTTTCCAACATAATGTGCTTGCCAAAGGATAAAGTGCAAAAAGGAAAGGTGAAGATCACTGTGACTCTTGCATAAGATATAAGACAAAAATAAAAGATAAGCCCTTCGCAGAGGGAAGCAGAGGTTGTCATGTGCTTTTATGGTTGGATGCACAAAATCTTAATGCGAAAGAATGTCACTTTATATTTCCACTTGTGATAGGGACCTTTATTATGCAGTCCATCACTTTTATTGCTTCCATATCACAAGATCGTATAAAGCTTATTTTCTCCACACTAATAGATCATACATATTTAGAAAGCAATTTTTATTGCATGCAACAATGACAACTTACTTGAAGGATCTTACTCAATCCATAGGTAGATATGGTGGACGCTCATGGCAAAACTGGGTTTAAGGATATTCGGAAGCACGAGTAGTATCTCTACTTTGTGCAAAGAATTTTGCTAGCATGAGGGGAAAGGCAAGCTCAACATGTTGGATGATCCATGACAATATACTTTATTTCGGATATAAGAAAACATAACCCATTACAATGAGTGCTCACTATCATAAAAGATGTCATATTTTAATGAATGCTCACAATCATAAAAGATGTCATATTTTAATGAGTGCTCACAATCATAAAAGATGTCCAACATCAACCCTTTAGCATGTCATATTTTAATGAGTGCTCACAATCATAAAAGATGTCCAAGATAGTATATTTATATGTGAGAACCTCTCTTTCTTTATTACTTCCTATTAGTTGGAACGATGACCAAAACTATGTTTGTCAACTCTCAACAACTTTTATTCATAATACTCTTTATATGTGAAGTCATTACTCTCCATAAGATCAATATGATCTCTTTAATTCTTTTTACTCTTTCTCTTCTCTTTTATTTTTATTCCCTCAAGATCATAGGAAGATAACCAAGCCCTCGACTCAAGACTAATTTTTATTATATATAGCTCACAAACTCGATTACATAGATAAGGATCAACACAAAACTCAAAGCTAGATCATACTAAAACTTTATTCTACTAGATCAAGATATAACCAAAAGGGTCGAACTAAGAAAAATGGTAAAGATAAGAGTGTGATGGTGATACGATACCGGGGCACCTCCCCCAAGCTTGGCTGTTGCCAAGGGGAGTGCCCATACCCATGTGATTATGTCTCTTTCCTCGGAGGTGGTGATGATGGAGTTGTTGATGATGTAGGCTTGTCGTCCATCTTCCAAGGCATAGGCTCACCATCATAGAAGGATGATCGAGTCTCCGAGATCCTCAAATCTGCAGCCAAACTCATCCTCTTGAATCTATATTCATACTCACAATATTGGTTTTGCAGGTCATAGATCCGGGCTTGGAGGTGCTCGATTTTCTCGTGAAGCTTGAAGATGATCTCCCCAATGTTCCTGGCATCTAGCTTGTGGTTGTTGGTGAACTCCATGAGCATTATGTGGTTGGCGTCGAGCCCACGTTCCACCATCTCCTGGCACTTGAAAACTTGTTGCTCCATTGCTTCGAGTCTTGTCTCCATGCTTCCGGTCTCCTTGGGCCCTCAACGTCGCGGATGTGCAGCAACCCCTCACGCATCTCAATGGTTTGAGGGTGTTGCAGCACCTTCGCAAGGTAGGGGTTGATGACCTTCTCGAAGAACTTGTCCTTGGGGACGCTTGGAGACGTCATGGTGATCTAGATCTGTCAGAAAAAGAGCTCGAAACAAAAACAAGAGATATTTGCGTGGTACGGTGGTCAAAACCTTCGGGAGATTATATAATGAATTTTACCGACCAAAAGAGGTATCGTGCAAGGAAACTGAGTCCAGAGAGCACACGAGGTGCCCACGAGGCAGGGGGCGCACCCTCCACCCTCGTGGATACCTCGTATCCTTCCCGGACTACTTCTTATTTTCCTATTTTCTTAAATATTCCAAAACGGAGAAAAATTGCTATTAGAACTGTTTGAGTCGGTTTACTTACTGTACCACATACCTATTCCTTTTCGGAGTCTGAAACGTTCTGGGAAGTTTCCCTTATATATTCCTCCGGGGTTACGGTCTCAATAATATTAGTTTCAACATTTATGGGATTACCTGAGATATAATGTTTGATTCTTTGACCGTTCACCACCTTTGGATTTGTGCCTTCGAAGTTGTTAATTTTTATGGCACCGGAACAATAGACCTCCTCGATAACGTAAGGACCTTCCCGTTTAGAGAGGAGTTTTCCTGCAAAAAATCTTAACTGAGAGTTGTATAGCAAATTGTAATCACCTACATTAAACTCACGCTTTTGTATCCTTTTGTCATGCCATCTTTTAACTTTTTCTTTAAACAATTTGGCATTCTCATAGGCCTGGGTTCTCCACTCATCAAGTGAGCTAATGTCAAATAGTCTCTTTTCACCGGCAAGTTTGAAATCATAATTCAACTCTTTAATGGCCCAATATGCCTTATGTTCTAATTCGAGAGGTAAGTAACATGCTTTTCCATAAACCATTTTATACGGAGATTACCCATAGGATTTTTATATGCAGTTCTATAGGCCCATAATGCATCATCAAGTTTCTTGGACCAATTCTTTCTAGATCTATTAACAATCTTTTGCAAAATTAATTTGATCTCCCTATTACTCAATTCTACTTGACCACTAGGCTGTGGATGGTATGGAAATGCAATTCTATGATTAACGTCATACTTAGCAAGAATTTTATGAAAAGCACCATGAATAAAATGTGAACCACCATCAGTCATTAAGTATCTAGGGACTCCAAACCTCGGGAAAATAACTTCTTTAAGCATCTTAATAGAGGTGTTATGATCAACACTACTAGTTGGAATAGCTTCTACCCACTTAGTAACATAATCAACAGCAACTAAAATATGTGTATACCATTAGAGGAAGGAAATGGTCCCATATAATCAAAGCCCAAAACATCAAATGGTTCAATAACAAGTGAACAGTTCAAGGCATTTCTTGACGTCTACTAATATTACCAATTCTTTGACATTCATCACAAGACAAGACAAAGTTACGGGCATCTTTGAAGAGAGTAGGCCAATAAAAACCGGATTGCAATACCTTATGTGCAGTTCTATCTCCAGCGTGGTGTCCTCCATAAGCCTCGGAGTGACACTTGCATAGGATCTGTTCATGTTCATGCTCAGGTACACAACGTCTAATAACAACATCTACTCCTTTATAAAGGTGTGGGACATCCCAGAAGTAATGTCTTAAATCATAGATTTTTTTTCTTTTGCTAGTATGTGAAACTAGGTGGTATAAATTTAGCAACAATGTAATTAGCATAATCAGCATACCATGGAGCAGTACGAGAAGCATTTATGACAACTAATTTTTCATCAGGAAAGCTATCATCAATAGGTAGTGGGTCATCAAGAACATTCTCTAACCTAGATAAGTTGTCTGCAACGGGATTCTCAACTCCCTTTCTATCTATAATATGCAAATCAAATTCTTGTAGTAGGAGAACCCATCTAATAAGTCTAGGTTTAGCATATTTCTTTTCGATAAGATATTTAATAGCAGCATGATCAGTGTGAACAGTTACTTTAGAATCAACAATATAAGATCTGAACTTATCACAAGCAAATACAACTGCTAAAAATTCTTTTTCAGTAGTAGCATAATTTCTCTGGGCACTGTCTAGAGTTTTACTAGCATATTGGATAAAATTTAATTTCTTATCAACTCTTTGTCCTAGAACAGCACCTACAGCATAATCAATAGCATCACAAATAATTTCAAAGGGTAAATTCCAATCAGGCGGCTGAACAATAGGTGCAGAAATCAAGGCTTTCTTAAGTATTTCAAATGCTTCTACACAATCATCATCAAAGACAAAAGGAACATCTTTTTGTAAGAGATTAGTCAGAGGCCTAGAAATTATTGAGAAGTCCTTAATGAACCTGCTATAAAAACCGGCATGGACAAGGAAACTTCTTAGACCTTTAGTGTCCTTAGGACATGACATCTTTTCAATAGCATCAACTTTAGCTTTATCAACTTCAATACCTCTTTCAGAAATTTTATGCCCCAAGACAAAAGCTTCATTAACCATAAAGTGGCACTTCTCCCAATTCAAGACAAGATTAGTTTCTTCACATCTCTGCAAGACTCAATCAAGGTTGCTTAAGCAATCATCAAAAGAAGTTCCATACACAGAGAAATCATTCATGAAAACCTCAACAATCTTTTCACAAAAGTTAGAGAATATAGCAGTCATACATCTTTGAAAGGTAGCAGGTGCATTGCATAAACCAAAAGGCATACGTCTATAAGCAAAGGTACCGAAAGGGCAAGTAAAAGTGGTCTTTTCTTGATCCTCTTTTGACACAGGTATTTGAGAGAAACCCGAATAACCATCTAGAAAGCAGAAGTGTGTATGTTTAGATAATCTTTCTAGCATTTGCTCAATAAAGGCAAAGGATAATGATCCTTTTTAGTAGCTTTATTTAATTTGCGGAAGTCAATTACCATTCTATAACCGGTGAGAATTCTTTGTGGGATCAGTTCATCTTTATCATTAGGAACAACAGTAATACCTCCCTTCTTAGGGACACAATGGACAGGACTTACCACTTACTATTAGCAACAGGATAACTTATACCTGCCTCCAGAAGCTTTAGTATTTCTTTTCTTACCACTTCTTTCATCTTAGTATTTAACCGTCGTTGGTGGTCAACAACCGGTTTAGCGTCTCTCTCCAATTTTATTTTGTGCTGGCATAGAGTGGGACTAATGCCCTTAAGATCATCAAGAGTATATCCAATAGCAGCACGGTGCTTCTTCAGAGTTTTCAATAATTTCTCTTCTTCCTTCTATGAAAGGTTTGCACTAATAATAACAGGATATATCTTATTTTCATCAAGATAAGCATATTTAAGAGTATCAGGTAATGGTTTAAGCTCGAAACGGGATTACCCTTGGGTGGAGGAGGATCCCCTAGAATTTCAAAAGGCAAATTGTGTTTCAAAATAGGTCCCTATTTAAAGAATACTTCATCTATTTCCCTTCTTTCATTCATAAACATATCATTTTCATGGTCTAACAAATATTGTTCTAAGGGATCATTAGGAGGCACGACAATAGAAGCAAGACCAATAATTTCATCTTTACTAGGAAATTCTTTATCATGGGGTTGTCTACGAAATTTAGCAAAATTAAAATCATGAGACATATCCCCTAAACTAATAGTAACAACATCCTTTTTGCACTCTATCTTAGCATTAACAGTATTCAAGAAGGGTCTACCAAATATAATGGGGCAAAAGTCATCTTGTGGGGAACCAAGAATAAGAAAATCATTAGGATATTTAACTTTCTCACACAAGACTTCAACATCTCTAACAACCCCAACTGGTGAAATAATATCTCTATTGGCAAGCTTAATTGTAACATCAATACCTTCTAACTCAGTAGGTGCAATATCATGCATAATTCATGCATAATTTCTTCGTATAAAGAATGAGGTATTGCACTCGCACTAGCACCCGTATCACATAAGCCATGATAACAGTGATCTCCTATTTTAACAGAAACAACAGGCATGCCTACAACGGTCAATGTTTATTTTTAGTATCGGGTCTAGCAATTCTAGCAGCTTCATCACATAAGTAAATAACATGCCCATCAATATTATCGGCCAAGAGATCTTTAACCATAGCAATACTAGGTTGAACTCTAATTTGCTCAGGGGGTGTAGGTGTTCTAGTATTACTCTTATGAACAACAGTTGAAGCTTTAGCATGATCCTTTATTCTTGTAAGGAAAGGTGGTTTCTCAATACAAGCAGTAGGAACAATAGGATCAACATTATAAGTGATAGTCTTTTTTTCAACTTTAATAGGTTCAACTACTTTTGCTTCAATGGGAGGATGATATTTAAACCAATTCTCCTTAGGGAGATCAACATGAGTAGCAAAGTATTCATAGAAAGAAGCTACTATCTCAGAGTCAAGTCCATATTTAGTGCTAAATTCACGAAAAACATCGGTATCCATAAAAGATTTAACACAGTCAAACTTAAGTGTTATACCTGACTCCTTACCTTCATCGAGTTCCCAATCTTCAGAGTTGCGTTTAATTCTTTCCAAAAAATCCCATTTGAATTCAATAGTCCTCATCATAAAAGAACCAGTACAAGAAGTATCGAGCATGGAGCGATTACTAAGAGAAAGCCGAGCATAAAATTTTTGAATAATAATTTCTCTTGAGAGCTCATGATTGGGGCATGAATATAACATTGACTTAAGCCTCCCCCAAGCTTGAGCGCTGCTTTCTCCTTCGTGAGGCCAAAAATTATATATAGAATTACGATCACGATGAGCCAGATGCATAGGATAAAACTTCTGAGGAAATTCCAAAATTTCAATCGTTTGTAGTTCCATGATCCAATATCATCACATAGCCTAAACCATGTCAATGCCTTTCCCTTTAAAGATAAAGGGAAGACCTTCTTCTTGATAACATCCTTAGGCATACCTGCAAGCTTAAATAATCCACAAAGTTCATCCACATAGATTAGGTGCAAATTGGGATGTAATGTTCCATCTCCTGTAAAAGGATTAGCTAGTAGTTTCTCTATCATACCTGAAGGAATTTCAAAGTAAACATTTTCAATAGGTTCAGTAGGTTTAGGAGCAACTCTTTGCTCTACTGGTCAGGGTGAAGATACCCTGGACAAGCCCCTCAAAGGATTATTTTCCATAGTGACAAGTGATAGTAAATTTCAGCACACTATGTAAACTTTTCCTTAACTTCACTCCCCGGCAACTGTGCCAAAAAAGAGTCTTGATGACCCACAAGTATAGGGAATCTATCGTAGTCCTTTCAATAAGTAAGAGTGTCGAACCCAACAAGGAGCAGAAGGAAATGACAAGCGGTTTTCAGTAAGGTATTCTCTGCAAGCACTGAAATTATCGGTAACAGATAGTTTTGTGACAAGGTAATTTGTAATGGGCAACAAGTAACAAAAGTAAACAAGGTGCAGCAAGGTGGCCCAATCCTTTTTGTAGCAAAGGATAAGCCTGGACAAACTCTTATATAAAGGAAAACGCTACCGAGGACACATGGGAATTATCGTCAAGCTAGTTTTCATCAGGCTCATATGATTCGCGTTCGTTACTTTGATAATTTGATATGTGGGTGGACCGGTGCTTGGGTACTGCCCTTCCTTGGACAAGCATCCCACTTATGATTAACCCCTCTTGCAAGCATCCACAACTACAAAAGAAGTATTAAGGTAAACCTAACCATAGCATGAATCATATGGATCCAAATCAGCCCCTTACGAAGCAACGCATAAACTAGATTTTAAGCTTCTGTCACTCTAGCAACCCATCATCTACTTATTACTTCCCAATGCCTTCCCCTAAGCCCAAATAATACAGAAGTGTCATGTAGTCGACGTTCACATAACACCACTAGAGGAAAGACAACATACATCTCATCAAAATATCGAACGAATACCAAATTCACATGACTACTTAGGGCAAGACTTCTCCCATGTCATTACGAACAAACGTAACTACTCACAGATTATATTCATGTTCATAATCAGAGGGATATTAGTATGCATAAAGGATTTGAACATATGACCTTCCACCAAATAAACCAATTAGCATCAACTACAAGGAGTAATCAACACTACTAGCAACCCACAGATATCAATCTGCGGTTTTGAGACAAAGATTGGATACAAGAGATGAACTAGGGTTTGAAATGAGATGGTGCTGGTGAAGATGTTGATGGATATTGACCCCCTCCCGATGAGAGGATCAATGGTGATGACGATGGTGATGATTTCCCCCTCCCGGAGAGATGTTTCCCCGGCAGAACAGCTCCGCCGGATCCCTAGATTGGTTTCGCCAGGTTCCGCCTCGAGACAGTGCCACTTCGTTCCAAAAGCTTCCTCTTATTTTATCGAGGGAAAAAGACTTCATATAGCAAAAGATGGGCACCGAAGGCCTGCCAGGGGGCCCACAAGGTAGGAGGGCGCGCCCAGGGGGGTAGGGCGCGCCCCCACCCTCGTGGATGGTGGGTGGCCCCCTGTAACACCCCAGATGTAACTTTCCATATTCGTAACTCCAACTCTTGCCTTTTCCGGAGATGCGATATGATTTTCCTTCGTGGTTGGGTTTTTGTCTTTTGTTTTGCTTTTGTTCATGTCTTGCATCTCATCTCATCGCATCATTTGCATTGCATTCGCACTCGTTGCTGTCTTTGTTTTTTAAAACTTGCATCCGCTCGTAGTTGCCGTTCCTCGCTTCTCTCCGTTGCGTTCGTTGACCGTTTCGAGACCAACCGTGTTTGCGTTTCCCTCTTGTCATACCACCTAACCTCTCTGCACAACCACCGACCCCTCTTGCGTGTGTCCGAAACTTCCCGAACCCGACCCGCTCAGTCATCACCATTGGGTCCGCATCATCCCCAAACATCTATAAAACATCTCCGTTTTCTTATTTGGACGTCCTAACCTATATTTTTCCCAGCCGCCCGATTACGATCATAGGGACGAGCTAGCCCCTACCAAAAATCCACCGGCTATATATATATCATTCTAACCCTAGTTTTTAGGCCCCTTGTCCCATCGCGCCGCCGCCAGTCATCCACTCCCTTCGCTCTCGGGATCCTCCCCGATCCGATCCAGCCAACCACGCGCAGCCATCTCCCTCCTCGCTTTCATCCTCGAGCCAGTCCCCTCGCTCGATCCAGCCTCCCCCTCCTCGGATCAGCCGCAGCGCCACCCCCACCTCCCTCGTTTTTCTTCACCACCCCAGCCGGCAGCCTCCTCCCCTCCCCTCGATCCCCTTGGATCGTGAAGCTGCCCGAGGCTCCGAGCAGGAGCGCTCGGCCTTGTTCCCCTCGTCGCGAGCCAGCGAAAGGAGCTCCCCGCCGCCTCCCACTTCATGCCGTCCCCACCATCCACTTGTAGCAGCAGGCCCGAGGCCCTCCTCCTGCTCGTCTCCGACACCGGCAGCCGCGGTGCTCCCCTCTCCGTTGCGTCGCCAACCTCCAGGCCAGTCCCTCGCGCTACCTCCTTCTTTCCCTTCTTGCTTCCCTGTCTCATCTCTCTCTGTCTTTCTCCGCATGTTCGAACAGGAGGCCATGGAGCCGCTGCCTTCAAGCCGTCGACTGTCGAAGAGCTTCAACGCCGGCCAAGACATTCTCCAGTACTCGAACCGCGCGGGATTTCCGCAACGTGTGCGTTTGCCATCCACCACCGTCAAATACAACCGCCGTCGTGCTTCTGCCATCTGCGTCGGCGAGTGCAGCGCCCAGCCGCGCCGACCTCCTTCATCCCGTGCCAGCGCTGGACCTGGAGCCCGCGACTCCCGCCTGACCTCCGCCTCGCCCTGTCCGTCCAGGCCTCCTCCGTCGCGCGCCGACCTGCAAGCTCCTCGCCGCCGCTGCTCTGCTTCCTGACGGGCAGAGGACCGCGCCCGTTGACTCCGCCCAAGCCACTGCCTCGTTTGACCCCGACTGGGCCACTCTTTGCAGCAAGGCCCAGCGCCTCTACATCCACCCGGCCCGCCTGTTGGCCCGATGTGAGCAGCCCCTCCTCTCTGTTCAGCCCAGCATGCACCAGTTTCAGCCCGTGGATGTTTTTTTTCCTGGACGAATTTGCTAAATGTCCTGTGCATGCATAATTACAGAAAAATGCCATCATATTAAAGTGTTAATAAGTAATTGTCCATGCATCCAAATTAAACATGTCATATATGTAAAATGATTAGAATTTCATCTAGTTTCACATTATGCCATTTGCATCCATGTTTAAAATGCTTAAAATGATGTTTGTTTAAATTTGATCAAATGCCATGCTAAAATGATTTATTTCGTAACTAAATAACCGTAGCTCCGTTTTAAATAAACTTTATATGTAAATGGGGTGGAAAAATGCCTAGTTTAACATGGTCCACTTTATTTTCCTGGTTAACAACTTTAAAATATGTTTTAGGGCAGAAAAGTAGCTAATTCATATTATGCATATGAGGATTTTTCGGAATTGTTGTTTGTTGTTCCGGCCTCATTTAAACTTGCCTAGATAGGTAGTTTTCTTATGTTTCACCTCTTGCCATGTTTAACAACATTTAATATTGTTGTGTGCCTAAATGAGAGTGAACTAAATAACTCGATGTGGTGTTTTGTCAATATGCAACTCGTTGCATATTGAGCTCCACTTAACTTGTAGTATTGTTTGTTGCACTTTGCCATGCCATGCCTCATTAAACCGAACATGCATCATACTTGATTGTGCATCATGCCATGATTATGCTTGTGCATGTACCATGTTGTTTGTTTCTTTCCGGTGTTGCTTCTTAGTTCCGGTAATGTTGCAATTGTGAGGATTCGTTCGACTACTCCCGTTCGTCTTCTTCATGGACTCGTTCTTCTTCCTTGCGGGATTTCAGGCAAGATGACCGCTACCCTGGATCTCACTACTATCATTGCTATGCTAGTTGCTTCGTTCTATCGCTATGCTGCGTTACCCATCATTTGTTCTTCAAGCCTCCCAAATTGCCATGAACCTCTAACCTTTGACACCATTCCTAGCAAACCATTGATTGGATATGTTACCGCTTTGCTCAGCCCCTCTTATAGCGTTGCTAGTTGCAGGTGAAGTTGAAGATTGCTCCATGGTGGACAGGGTTATGTTGGGATATCACAATATCTCTTATATTATTAATGCATCTATATATTTGGTAAAGGGTGGAAGGCTCGGCCTTATGCCTGGTGTTTTGTTCCACTCTTGCCGCCCTAGTTTCCCTCATACCGGTGTTATGTTCCCAGATTTTGCGTTCCTAACGCGGTCGGGTGATTTATGGGACCCCCTTGACAGTTCGCTTTGAATAAGACTCCTCCAGCAAGGCCCAACATTGGTTTTACCATTTGCCTCACCTATTACCTTTTTCCCTTGGGAGTCGCGCATCCCAAGGGTCATCTTTATTTTAGCCCCCCCGGGAAAATGCTTGTCTAAGTGTTGGTCCAAACTAGAGCCACTTGCAGCGCCACCTCGGGGAAACTTGAGGGCTGGCTCTAGTTGTACGTAGTGCTCATCCGGTCGTGGCCTGAGACGAGATACGCGCGGCTACTATCAGGATGTCGGCACGCCGGGAGGTCTTGCTGGTCTTGTTTTATTACTGTCGAAATGTCTTGTAGCCGGGATTCCGAGACTGATCGGGTCTTCCCGGGGAGAAGGAATGTCCTTCGTTGCCCGCGGTTATGTGGTAGATGGGAATTTGTTAATGTCCGGTTGTAGACAACTTGACACCAGATCCGAATTAAAACGCATCAACCGCGTGTGTAGCCGTGATGGTCTCTTCTCGGCGGAGTCTGGGAAGTGAACACGGTTTTGGGTTACGTCTGACGTAAGTAGGAGTTCAGGATCACCTCTTGATCATTGCTAGCTTCACCACCGTTCCTTTGCTTCTCTTCTCGCTCTCATTTGCGTATGTTAGCCACCATATATGCTTAGTCGCTGCTGCAACCTCACCACTTTACCCCTTCCTTTCCCATTAAGCTTTGCTAGTCTTGATACCCATGGTAATGGGATTGCTGAGTCCTCGTGGCTCACAGATTACTACAACAACAATTGCAGGTACAGGTTATGCGATGATCATGACACGAGAGCAATGTTGCTTGTTTTGGAGTTCTTCTGCTTCTTTGATCAGGGGATAGGTTCCAGGTCGGCAGCCTGGGCTAGCAGGGTGGATATTGTTTGAGTTTCTGTTTATGATTCATCCGTAGTCGGATGTTGTTCTTGTATGTTGTATTGTCGTATTCATGTGACATTATATGTATCGGATGTATTCCCACTATTATGTAATGTTGATGTAATGATATCCACCTTGCAAAAGCGTCTTCAAGATGCGCTTCTATCCTTGGTGGCACCTTCGAGTTCCTTTAGGATAGGGTCGCATCTTGGGCGTGACAAGTTGGTATCAGAGCCTCGACCGACCATAGGAGCCCCCTTGATTGTTGGCCGTTGTTGAGTCTAGAAGAAAACTATTTTGAGTCTTAGGATTATATATATCGGAGAGTAGGAATTCTTTTTACTCCTCAGCCCCTTCGTCGTCTGGTGAGGTGTCCTGACGTAGATGTTTTGTCTTTCCTCTCCTCAAATTTCACTAATTTTTTAGGATCACGCGGGTATCTTGGAATCGTTCCGATATTCTTATGACGAGAACATTGTTCTTGGTGCCTCCTGACATTTAGGGGTTGTGGCAGTGTCCCGGGGAGTTGAGCTCCGAGGTGTTGTCGTCATAATTTTATCATTACAGTTCTGGAATACCTAAGTTTTGCCGACATCGAAAATGTCTTTTATGCAGTTGTTGGTGAGATAACCTCGACGTCACCCAGTACTGGGGAGTTCGGGAGTATTGCCATAACTCGTATAATGGATGCTTTTCGAAGGTTGAGGTACATGATTTCCGGAGTTTTCTTGGTTATGTGTTGACGGATGGATACAGCTTGGATGTAGGGATTGTTAGTTTGGGTGAGATATATTGCTTCCCCTGTATCCCCAACACCAGATTGCATAACTAGAAAGTTTCGGGAGTTTATAGGTGGGAATTCAAGTAGCTCCTAGAATATCTTTCCGACAGATGTATGATATGAGATTGGGGTTCGACGTCTAGTGGTCCGCCTATCCACGGTTGGTTTTACAGTGGTCTTGTTGTGTCTTAAAGAATCCTTGGCTATGCCGATACGGGGACACTTCGTATGTCATGTGCACTGCCATGCACATGATGTTGCTGTACGATTGAGCCTGTGTGGGCCCCACCACAAAAACTTCGGACGAAATCTCTATCATATGTTTGTTTCCGGCTTATTCTGCAAGTCAAATCCTTTGTTTTGTGTTATATGTGGTGTTCGAGTTGCTTCGAAGTCAAATGTTGAATCCATACCTTTCCTAAACGGTGTTCTCATATTGCTATGTGAATACTAATCCTTTTTGATCATTGAGGTTGTCATGTTAATTCTTTCCAACCGGTGTGCTTCTCTTCAAGTGAATCCGATCATTGCAACATTGTGAGATCAATTCTAAGTTTTCTCAACGGTATCCATTTCATCCGTCCCCAAGTTGCCTTTGTTTTCCCACCCTCCCACCCTTTTTCTTCAAGGACTTAGATTTCTTAATCAAGTATCCTTTTTATTGATGGGAAGTCTCTCCATTCTTTTTCGTCAATGTTCTTATCCGGTGATTTCCCATGAAGATGCTCAACAGTTTCAAGTTCAGCATTCTTCATTCTCGTCTTTTCCGGTGGATTTAGCTCAAGCTTTCGGTGTTGATCATATCCCTTTCCTCGTTTCAAATGCGATCCCATGCCGATGCACCTCTTAATCTTTCAGTTCTCGCTATTCATTTTTCCTGAAATGCTCAAGATATCTCATAAGATTCGTGTTTTCCATTCTCAATCCGTTCAAGTTATTTTAAGGTTGTTATCTCATTCAAGCCATTTAATTGAACTGGTGCAATCTCTCTTCAAAATTGTTCAGCGGTGTTTTCTTTTGAGTGGGCCCTAACCCACAGGTCTTTTCCCGGGATCTTACCCGACTCTTCTAATTATTCCGGAGCCATTTCAAATTCTTTTCGAGTGTGACGTAAGAATGAATTTCATCAGTCACACGCTTTTCCAAGATATCTTTCAAATCATTTCATTGTTGGCTCAACCTCTTTGCTTTTCGTTCCCCCGGAGTGCCTCAGTAATTTTGGTGGTGTTTCTCGTCATCATTTGAAGACCAAAGAAGAAGATTTCTCTTTAATCTTGTCCGTTCCCCGGAGATTCGTGGTGCTAGCTCGATGTTACCCTATCAAATTGTTTCAAGTCATGCTAATTCTTTTCATCCATCCGGAGAATTTCAGGAGTTGTTTTCCGTCTCAAGCATCCGGATGCCATCTTTTCGGAAGATTTCTTCGTTCCAAGTTTTCAAAGTCGTTCTCCAATTATTCTATATCCGTGCCCCTTCGTTCGTCTCAATATTCTTCCGGTGCTGCGTTCAAGCATTCGTTAATCAGTTCGCGATCTCTTCGATCTCTTTTCTCTAAATTCCCTCAAGTATCTTCGTGCTTTTCTAATTCTTCCCGGTGATTCATTCTCTTTCAGCAGTCATTTCCAAATGCTAACGGTGGTTCGTTCAAGATTCTTTTTTCTTTGATTATCATATTAATCCATTCGTTCTTTCAATCCTACGGGTGGTTCATGAAGACTTTCTCAAGTTTTGTGCTATACCCCTTAATCCTTTTCAAGAAGAATAAGTAGTATGCAAAATCCACTATTGGTCATCAATTTAATTTGATGAAGGATAAGCGTACAATAAATCTTATTCTTATTTCATCCAAGCGAGTAATCCCTTTTCTTCGGAGTTTGTTCTTGATGAGTAAATTCTAGTTTCAAGTGTTTCATCTTTCTTTCCGGAGTTCCAAGTTCTCTCGGTTATATAATCGCGAAGCTCCATCTAAATCATTGCAAGGCTTCACCTTGTGTTTTCAACTTCTCTTTCTTTTTATCATCCTTGTATTACCGGAGTTCTTCATGGAGGCTCTACATGATGGTTCGTCAAGGATTCCTTTCATTCTCGATTTGTTCTTCAAGATTTCTCTTGAAGTTATGACCCGCCAAGCTATACTCTAAAATAAACATGGTGTTCAACACATGTTTTGCTTTGAGGAGCTCAAGTATTCTTCATCTTGCATTCCAACGTGCAATTCTTTCTACCTTATCTTTTGAGGTGGTCTTATGTCATTCTTGACAATTTCACTTCATGTTTCATGATTTGCAAGTTGTTAAGAATGAGATATTTAAATCCATCATTTTTCTCTTCGTTCAAGAGATCTTTTCGACCTAATCAACTTCTTCGTTGGAGTTATCTCGTGTCAGTTTTCACCTAAAGCCTTTCCTTAAGGGTTGTTGCTATTTATGGTGATTAGGCATGACCCAAGCTTGCTCTTTATCCTCTTGGTGGAAGAAGTTTTCATCTTTTGTTGCTCTCTTCTACCAATTATCTTGTTTTGTCAAGATCATGTTATTTTCCTTGCTTATCCGTTTAGCCGGAGTGTCATGTTTTCATTCAAGTTCTTTCATCTTATCAAGTTTTGCCTCTCTTTTCAACCTGAGTGCTGTCTGAAATCCTTCTTACCCATTGTTCCATTCTTTCAATAGTTCTGGAGGCAGTGTGTTGTTGATTTCATCAAGTATACTCTCATCTTGTCAAGTTCATGTTCAATTCCTTCCATTTACAGTCGGAGTGCCGCCCAAATTATATCAATCTTATTCCTTCTTTATCTAGTTTTAACCGGAGTGGTTTCAATATCTATCTTATCACTAAACCTCTTGGTTCTCGTCGTATTCCTTGTTCCTCTTTTCTAACGGAGTGTTTTCAACTTTGCTCATCTTCGTTGTTTTCTTTCTTACATTTTTCTCAACATCCCAAGGTTCATGGTTTCACTCGTTCGTCAAAGAAGCAACTTAGTTTACCTCTTATCTTCCTCCTCCTTTTCCCTCCGGTGCCATCCTAAATCTCGGGACGAGATCCTCTCGTAGTGGTGGAGTGTTGTAACACCCCGGATGTAACTTTCCATATTCGTAACTCCAAATCTTGCCTTTTCCGGAGATGCGATATGATTTTCCTTCGTGGTTGGGTTTTTGTCTTTTGTTTTGCTTTTGTTCATGTCTTGCATCTCATCTCATCGCATCATTTGCATTGCATCGGCACTCGTTGCTGTCTTTGTTTTTTAAAACTTGCATCTGCTCGTAGTTGCCGTTCCTAGCTTCTCTCCGTTGCGTTCGTTGACCGTTTCAAGACCAACCATTTTTGCGTTTCCCTCTTGTCATACCACCTAACCTCTCTGCACAACCACCAACCCCTCTTGCGTGTGTCCGAAACTTCCCGAACCCGACCCGCTCAGTCATCACCATTGGGTCCGGATCATCCCCAAACATCTATAAAACATCTCCGTTTTCTTATTTGGACGTCCTAACCTATATTTTTCCCAGCCACCCGATTACGATCGTAGGGACGAGCTAGCCCCTACCAAAAATCCACCGGCTATATATATATCATTCTAACCCTAGTTTTTAGGCCCCCTGTCTCATCGCGCCGCCACCAGTCATCCACTCCCTTCGCTCTCGGGATCCTCCCCGATCCGATCCAGCCAACCACGCGCAGCCATCTCCCTCCTCGCTTTCATCCTCGAGCCAGTCCCCTCGCTCGATCCAGCCTCCCCCCTCCTCGGATCAGCCGCAGCGCCACCCCCACCTCCCTCGTTTTTCTTCACCACCCCAGCCGGCAGCCACCTCCCCTCCCCTCGATCCCCTTGGATCGTGAAGCTGCCCGAGGCCCCGAGCAGGAGCGCTCGGCCTTTTTCCCCTTGTCGCGAGCCAGCGAAAGGAGCTCCCTGCCGCCTCCCACTTCATGCCATCCCCGCCATCCACTTGTAGCAGCAGGCCCGAGGCCCTCCTCCTGCTCGTCTCCGACACCGGCAGCCGCGGTGCTCCCCTCTCCGTTGCGTTGCCAACCTCCAGGCCAGTCCCTTGCGCTACCTCCTTCTTTCCCTTCTTCCTTCCTTGTCTCATCTCTCTCTGTCTTTCTCCGCATGTTTGAACAGGAGGCCATGGAGCCGCTGTCTTCAAGCCGCCGACTGTCGAAGAGCTTCAACGTCGGCCAGGACCTTCTCCAGTACTCAAACCGCGCGGGATTTCCACACCGTGTGCGTTTCCATCAGCCACCGTCAAATACCAGTGCCGCCGTGCTTCTGCCGTACGCGTCGGCGAGTGCAGCGCCCAGCCGCGCCGACCTCCTTCATCTCGTGCCAGCGCTGGACCTGGAGCCCGCGACTCCCGCCTGACCTCCGCCTCGCCCTGTCCGTCCGGGCCTCCTCCGTCGTGCGCCGACCTGCAAGCTCCTCGTCGCCGCTGCTCTGCTTCCTGACGGGCAGAGGACCGCGCCCGTTGACTCCGCCCAAGCCACTGCCTCGTTTGACCCCGACTGGGCCACTCTTTGCAGCAAGGCCCAGCGCCTCTACATCCACCCGGCCGGCCTGTTGGACCGATGTGAGCAGCCCCTCCTCTCTGTTCAGCCCAGCATGCACCAGTTTCAGCCCGTGGATGTTTTTTTTCCTGGACGAATTTGCTAAATGTCCTGTGCATGCATAATTACAGAAAAATGCCATCATATTAAAGTGTTAATAAGTAATTGTCCATGCATCCAAATTAAACATGTCATATATGTAAAATGATTAGAATTTCATCTAGTTTCACATTATGCCATTTGCATCCATGTTTAAAATGCTTAAAATGATGTTTGTTTAAATTTGATCAAATGCCATGCTAAAATGATTTATTTCGTAACTAGATAACCGTAGCTCCATTTTAAATAAACTTTATATGTAAATGGGGTGGAAAAATGCCTAGTTTAACATGGTCCACTTTATTTTCCTAGTTAACAACTTTAAAATATGTTTTAGGGCAGAACAGTAGCTAATTCATATTATGCATATGACGATTTTCCGGAATTGTTGTTTGTTGTTCCGGCCTCATTTAAACTTGCCTAGATAGGTAGTTTTCTTATGTTTCACCTCTTGCCATGTTTAACAACATTTAATATTGTTGTGTGCCTAAACGAGAGTGAACTAAATAACTCGATGTGGTGTTTTGTCAATATGCAACTCGTTGCATATTGAGCTCCACTTAACTTGTAGTATTGTTTGTTGCACTTTGCCATGCCATGCCTCATTAAACCGGACATGCATCATACTTGATTGTGCATCATGCCATGATTATGCTTGTGCATTTACCATGTTGTTTGTTTCTTTCCGGTGTTGCTTCTTAGTTCCGGTAATGTTGCGATTGTGAGGATTCGTTCGACTACTCCCGTTCGTCTTCTTCATGGACTCGTTCTTCTTCCTTGCGGGATTTCAATCAAGATGACCGCTACCCTGGATCTCACTACTATCATTGCTATGCTAGTTGCTTCGTTCTATCGCTATGCTGCGTTACCCATCATTTGTTCTTCAAGCCTCCCAAATTGCCATGAACCTCTAACCTTTGACACCATTCCTAGCAAACCATTGATTGGCTATGTTACCGCTTTGCTCAGCCCCTCTTATAGCATTGCTCGTTGCAGGTGAAGTTGAAGATTGCTCCATGGTGGACAGGGTTATGTTGGGATATCACAATATCTCTTATATTATTAATGCATCTATATATTTGGTAAAGGGTGGAAGGCTCGGCCTTATGCCTGGTGTTTTGTTCCACTCTTGCCGCCCTAGTTTCCGTCATACTGGTGTTATGTTCCCGGATTTTGTGTTCCTAACGCGGTCGGGTGATTTATGGGACCCCCTTGACAGTTCGCTTTGAATAAGACTCCTCCAGCAAGGCCCAACATTGGTTTTACCATTTGCCTCACCTATTACCTTTTTCCCTTGGGAGTCGCGCATCCCAAGGGTCATCTTTATTTTAGCCCCCTGGGCCAATGCTTGTCTAAGTGTTGGTCCAAACTAGAGCCACTTGCAGCGCCACCTCGGGGAAACTTGAGGGCTGGTTCTAGTTGTATGTAGTGCTCATCCGGTCGTGGCCTGAGACGAGATACGCGCAGCTACTATCAGGATGTCGGCACGCCGGGAGGTCTTGCTGGTCTTGTTTTATTACTGTCGAAATGTCTTGTAGCCGGGATTCTGAGACTAATCGGGTCTTCCCGGGGAGAAGGAATATCCTTCATTGATCGCGAGAGCTTATCATGGGCTAAGTTGGGACACCCCTGCAGGCTATAAATTTTTGAGAGCCGTGCCCGCGGTTATGTGGCAGATGGGAATTTGTTAATGTCCGGTTGTAGACAACTTGACACCAGATCCGAATTAAAACGCATCAACCGCGTGTGTAGCCGTGATGGTCTCTTCTCGGCGGAGTCCGGGAAGTGAACACGATTTTGGGTTATGTCTGACGTAATTAGGAGTTCAGGATCACCTCTTGATCATTGCTAGCTTCACCACCGTTCCTTTGCTTCTCTTCTCGCTCTCATTTGCGTATGTTAGCCACCATATATGCTTAGTCGCTGCTGCAACCTCACCACTTTACCCCTTCCTTTCCCATTAAGCTTTGCTAGTCTTGATACCCATGGTAATGGGATTGCTGAGTCCTCGTGGCTCACAGATTACTACAACAACAGTTGCAGGTACAGGTTATGCGATGATCATGACGCGAGAGCGATGTTGCTTGTTTTGGAGTTCTTCTTCTGCTTCTTTGATCAGGGGATAGGTTCCAGGTCGGCAGCCTGGGCTAGCAGGGTGGATATTGTTTGAGTTTCTGTTTATGATTCATCCGTAGTCGGATGTTGTTCTTGTATGTTGTATTGTTGTATTCATGTGACATTATATGTATCGGATGTATTCCCACTATTATGTAATGTTGATGTAATGATATCCACCTTGCAAAAGCGTCTTCAAGATGCGCTTCTATCCTTGGTGGGACCTTCGAGTTCCTTTAGGATAGGGTCGCATCTTGGGCGTGTCACCCCCCTCTGGTGCTTTCTTTTCCCAATATTTTTTATATATTCCAAAACTGACTTTCTGGAGTTTCAGGACTTCTGGAGTTGTGCAGAATAGGTCTATAATATTTGCACCTTTTTCAGCCCAGAATTCTAGCTGCCGGCATTCTCCCTCTTCATGTAAACCTTGTAAAATAAGAGAGAATAGGCATAAGTATTGTGACATAATGTGTAATAACAGCCGTAATGTAATAAATATCGATATAAAATCATGATGCAAAATGGACGTATCAATGATCACCGGCGAGCAATGTTGACAGATAGATAAATACCCGCCTATTAGTGGCGCCCTCTGCTCCAGCCCGATTCCCATGGCGGCTATTCGGATGGCCACACAACTTCATCCGCGCTATAAAAGCGTGACGGCGAGCCATCCCCATCACCAAAGCCCTAGCCGCCTCAACCAGTCCCCGGCTCCCCCTGCCTCCTCCCTTCCCATCTTCTCCGCCTTCCGGGACAATGTCGCCGCACAGGAATGCTACCCATTTGCACAACACTACGACAGGAAGTAACCTTCTATTCCAGGTGTCGCGCACCGACGCCATGAACTCTCCCCGCGTCGTAATAGTCAGACCTGGTAGCCATGACAGATATGTCAGGTGCGGGGGAACTAGCGCTCCCCATGGCGCTGGTGCTGGCCACGGGGGTTTCATCCCCTCATCCAGGTCAAGGAGGAGGATGGCGTTGATCCCGTCGGCCCCGCTGGCTTCATCGTCCCGGTGAACAAGGCCGTCCATGTGGCGGCCTAGTCAGAGCCAAAGCTGCAGGCGGAGGACCTTCTCGACGTGGTGTTGTGGCTTAGCAATTGAAATCGCTACCCCATACCACTACCTATACTAAGTGGTGGTCGGCACCGTCTACTTGTCGCCCTCGTTGTTGTCCTCCTTCATGCCTTCGTAATCATCCTACTCCTCCTTCGACAACGGCGACGAGAGATCGTCGAGGTAGGAGAGGGGTCGGATTCTTGAGCGGTAGCCGCGAGCTGCCACTGCTCCTCTTCGATGACCGCGGGGCAGTACTCGCGGAGGATGTGTTCCTTCTTGTGAGCTTTCGGGGACAAAGATTTTTAAGATGTCATTAAACGACATTCATGTCACTAATTATATGTCAAGAGCACATTTTGTCCACTAAATACAGTTTTTGTTAAGTTTGTAATGCAATGTTGTCTCAAATCATTGTTCAAATCGGTCAAATTAAATATGTAATTACTGGGTGATGCAATAGAAAAATAGGGGGATGGGGATCTAAAGACCGCATATGATGACTCTGTGCGCGCGCACAGTCGTCGCCTCCTTTATATTCATATGGTGCAGGGATCGCGATCGCCCATATGACTACTGGACTAGATTACGGGTTGCCTTACCATTGGTGCTACCGGAGTATCTGAACAGCGTGACTTGGCGGCTCTTTTTGACAGCGAAGTTTTTGGTGAGCGTGGCATACTACGCCTTACGCCAGTCACCTAGAACTCCCTGGCTTTTCCCCATGGAAAGCCCCGCTACCCCTAAAGATTAAGATCTTTGTGTGGCAACTTTTACGATATCGCATCCTTTCGGGGACCCAGGTACTTAAGCGGCACGGCCTGAGCGATGGCATGTGCCCCTTATGTGAGGTACCAGAGACGGGGACCTATATCCTATTCTCCTGTACGGCGGCCCGAGCTATGGACGTTCGTCTGCGAGGCGCTTAGGCCTGACTGGGAGGCCCTGAACCTCGCGAAATTCCTCCAGTCCAGGGCTACAAACCATACCCCCGACATCACCACTTATTTTGGCTCATCTTTGCGGCAATGTCATGGACTTTGTAGACGACATGTAACGAAATGGTGACTGAGAAGGTCATTCCGAGACATGCATCTTACTTCTTCAAATTCCTTGTTTTTCTGCAGCATTGGCACCCGCTCTCGTGACAGTGTGACCAACCTTACGATGGATGCGCTTCTAGCTACAGCGCGTTGATTGTCGTCCTCATAGTGCCACGGCTGCCACTAGGTGGCTTTTGTTCCTTTTCTCTTGTGTTTTCATTGGACATGGTTGTGTTGTTGCCCCAGCCATCGCTCTTGATCTGAAATTTGGATGATGCTTATACGAACCGTTGCTTTATCTATGAAACGAGGCGAAACCTATTTCAGGCCAGTTCGTTTGGGCAATTCAGTGGAGTGACAATTCTGGAAGAAACTGGGGAGAGGGTTAATTCTGAAAGAACTGCCAAAAAAAACAGGCCCTTGAGTAGAGTCGCTGCTAGCTAGCTATATATGAATGCAAGTATGCATGTTTATGCCCCGACCAACTATAGATGTGGGCATGTGGCTTGCGTTTAGGAACATGAGATTATACATGATGGCGGTACTTGACTTGACGCCTGTCTCTCGTTACTTCTGCTTGGTTGCTTGTAGTAGGTAAAGTGTCGAGACAATTGTCCAAGACCCACCGTGTCACCTTTTTTGACTGCATGTACCGATCGCATGTACATACTCTGTCTCACCGCAAAACTAGCTAGCTAAAAGCCTAGCCAGCAAATGTAACCCGAAGAGAAAAAATGACCGCACTTTACTTGAAGTGAAATTCTTTTTTTTTGCGGGGACTTGAAGTGAAATTCATGTCTACAGTAGCGATGCGATTGCAGATTGCAGATTGCTTATGGGTGACCTACTACGTGGGGTAACGTACGTGTGGCCTATGTTGCTTGCTCTGTACGTCATCCCTGTCCCTCGTGAGGGCTGGGCCCGCCAGGCACCAGTACCACTCATCATCTGATCTCTAGCTACCTGCCATGTACTGTAATGTTCGTTTTTCATTTTAGAAATTGTTTGCTTTTCTTCCCCCACCTGTTTGTCATGTTGTCCAGTTGAGGGCATCTCCTACTCAACCTCACAATCGGGTCTACAACCAACCCACGACCCTACCCCATGGGTCGAATCTCATGCCCATGCCCGATCTACAACCAACCCACGACCCTATCCTATGGGTCGAATCTCATGCCCATGCACGAACCCTTCGGGTGTAATACTTTTATTATTATTTAATTTATGCTCCCGGCTGGGGCTGTCGGCGTTCTGGGAACGGAGGTCCTCAGACTTGCCTGCCTGCGGCCTGCGGCGTGGCTCAAGTGGTGGCCCAGTACGGCCCATCTTCATCAGCACAAGACTCAAGACCCTCGCGAGGGGCCAAGGCTCGCGGGGCGGGAGACACAAGGCTTCCTCAGGAACGGCCTCGCCAGACAGGCTCGCGAGGAGGTGGAGAGATCAAGGCAGGGTACCTCGCAAGGTGCTCGTGACGCAAGCCATGACGATCGAAACCAGGCGGGCGCCAGGCGGGCGCCGGCCTAATCCTTGTTTCCTCTTTGGTGCAAAGGGGGCAAGCACAGGCGTGGAGTACCGAGGCATCAAGCAAAGGTTGCCATTTCAGTGCAACGAGATCAAGACCAGCAGAGCGGTAGGATGGAGGTCACCGTGGAGCCCAAGACGGCGTCATCGCCAGCGCCTTTGGCCGCCGAAGACCAATTTTAGTCAGGATAACTTGTACTAGATGTTCCCCTTCAAAATGGCCGTTGTTGGCGCCCTTCCTACTAAATATTTGGGAAGAGGACCAGGGCTTCTATAAATAGGACTAGACACCACAGAGTAAGGGGGATCAGATAGAGCCCTAGCCAGAGAGAGAGAGAGAGAGGCGATTGAACTCACCCAAGCAGTTCATCGCATCAGCTCGAGAACACCTCTCGCGAGGCTGTTTTTCCCTTGTACTGTTCATCATCAGCCCCTTAGGCAATCCACCACACCAAACACTGGAGTAGGGTGTTACACCACAACGGTGGCCCGAACTGGTATAAACCTTGTGTCCCTTGTGTTGTTCATCGTTTTAGCTTAGATCTCACGAGGCGATCGGACGCAGGTCGGCAGGGGACAGATCTTCATGCGCACCCCAGAGTTCGAACCTTAAGGGTCTGCCGGAACCCCACATCCGACATTTGGCGTGCCAGGTAGGGGTGCGCCGGAATCTTTCTTCCACTGTTTCGCGTCGATCTTTCGTCGTGTCCATGGCTGACGCTCGCCGGGCTCGCGCCGAGCGTTGGGCTGCTCTCGCTGCCCGCGTCGCCCAGACGGCTCCCGTTGGTGGGTGTCCCCGTCGTTCCCCATCACCTGCCGCCAACGCCGCCACCGGCCTGGCGGGGAACGAGCAGCAGGCCTCATCGCTGCATCCTTAGGTGCGGCGAGAAGGCCGCACCGCCATCCCATCGCTGACTCCAGCTGGTTCGTCGTCCCACGCTCATCGCGCCCCCGCGGACGCGCACGCCATGTTGCTCCTGGTGATGGATTCATGTACCTAGGGTAGGGTCATAGGCCTGACCTGAATGTCCTACCCAGGGACAGCTTTTAGAAGAAATCACCTTCCAGTCGACCAACAAAGAACCCACTCGATTGGACAGAAGGACTCGACCATGGAGATTCACTCGACCATGAAGATACACTCGACCACCAGAAGGTCAGAAGGCACTCTGTACTGCAACGGCCTGTAATTGAATAGACTTAATGATAGTTAAGGCATTTTATGTAGGGCGTTACCAGTAACGCCCCAGACTTAATACACTTTAAACCCTTCATTACGTGGGCTGGCAGGGGTCCAGGCGTACTCTATATAAGCCACCCCCCTCCACAGGCAGAAGGGTTCGCACTCCTGTAACACCTATACACATAATCCACTCGACCGCCTCAGGGCTCCGAGACGTAGGGCTTTTACTTCCTCCGAGAAGGGCCTGAACTCGTACATCGCTTGTGTTTACAACTTCTCTATAGCTAGGACCTTGCCTCTCCATACCTACCCCCACTCTACTGTCAGACTTAGAACCACGACAGTTGGCGCCCACCGTGGGGCTGGTGTTTTAGCGATTTTGTGGAGAAGTTGCAGTATTTCCGAATACTTTCATCATGATGACTACTGGAGTTTTGGTCGAAGGGCGCGAGATCCGTCTTGGCGCTCTCACCTTCGTCATCGACGACTCCACGTGGCTCCAGGAGGCTCCACTCGACGTTGATGCGCTCCCCGTCCGCGGTGTGACGCATTTTCGCGCATGTGTCCGCGGCGTTCTGCTGCGGCAACTGTCGGCCCCCTATCGGTCGACTCCTTTATTGGTCGCCCGCCCGGTCTCCCACCAGCGCAAGCGCTCTGGTCGATCGAGGCTTCAGCGGTGGGTGAAACACGCGGTGGCTCGCCAGGTGGCCATCGCACAAGTTGCGGCAATCGAGCCCGACGAATCTCTCTATGGCCTGTTTGATCTGTCGACTGGCTCCATAGAGACTGCATCCGAGTGCGATAGCAGTGATCTAGCGGCGGAAATTCTCATGGTCGACGGGCCCCGCAGTCCTCCTGGCTTCGCCCATGGCGGCGGAGCAGGCGGCGGAGGCAGCCCCGCACAGGACCACGAAGAGTACCAGCCCGAGGCACTCGACTCTCTTCAGAGAGAGGAGCTTCGCCGCAGGAACATGGATGCCCTGCATACTCCTATTACGGGAGAAACCCCCGAGGCTCGCGCCTTGGAGGAGGCACGTTTGGCCAATGTGGCTGAACGCGCTCGTCAGGAGAACCTTCGGCGAGCACTCGACGAGCGCGCGCGGCAACGAGTCCCCGAAGCCAGTCGACGTCGACTCTTCCCACCGACTCAGGTATACCGCACGCCAATTCAGAATTTAGCAGCTGCAACCCGTATAGCAGAGTCCATCCAGCCTTCACAGTCGGAAGCTGGGAGAGGCTTGATGCAGATCAGAGATTTGCTCCGAGCAGCTGGGGACCAGAACTCAGCCGTGTCGCAGTCGCGCAACAGAATTCACAGTCGATCCGTCGCTGCGAATACGGTTCAGTCGGCTCACAGTCCCAGATCGCCTCTGCGGCGGGAAGGACGCGACAACCAGCATGATCAGCATGGAGACCGACGCAACCGAGATGACAGGCGTCGAGTTCCCGTTTCCCCTCCGAGGGAAGAGTCTTACGCTCCTCGCCGACAGGATGACAGGCGTCAGTTCAGTGTGGGGCGAAGGGTTCCAGTCGACCCCAGGGGGCCAGGCTTCGACGCGCGATCCATTATCGTGCAGAGCTTGGTCGACCGGAGCAGAGCCCATCGAGGTGGGCCCGAGAGAGATGCTCCCACGAGCAGTCGAGTGCATGTTTCTGGTCCAGAGTGTTTTAGCAGGGCTATCAGAGCCGCAGTGATTCCCCCCAATTTCAGGTTGGCGACAGGAGTCAGCAAGTTCACTGGGGAGTCCAAGCCTGAAACTTGGCTCGAGGATTACCCAGTGGCTGTTCAGATTGGCGGCGGGAATGATGAGGTGGCCATGAAGCATTTGCCCCTTATGCTGGAAGGTTCAGCCAAAGCGTGGTTGAATCAGTTACCTCCTAGCAGTATTTACACTTGGGAAGACTTGTTCCGAGTGTTCGTCAGAACTTTTGAAGGAACCTGCAAGCGACCAGCTGGTTTGACAGAGCTGCAAGTTTGTGTGCAGAAGCCCAATGAGACTCTCAGAGAGTATATTCAGAGGTGGATCACTCTGCACCATACTGTGGAAAATGTGTCTAATCATCAAGCAGTCTGCGCCTTCAAAGATGGCGTCAAGAACAGAGAATTGAGTATGAAGTTTGGTCGAACCGGAGACATGACTCTGAGTCGGATGATGGAGATTGCTACCAAGTACGCAAATGGTGAGGAAGAGGACCGACTCCGAAGCGGCAAGTTTAAGCCGAGTCAGTCGGAGAAGGGGAATTCCAGTCGGAAACAGAAGCGGAAAGCCGAGCCAGCAGCTCCTGGAGAAGCCCTGGCCGTAACTCAGGGAAAGTTCAAAGGGAAGCCAAAAGGATCCTGGAATCCTAAGAAAGTAAAGGATAAAGAAGGAAACGACGTGATGGATATGCCACGCCACATCCACACGAGGAAGGATGAAGAGGGCAACATTATTTACCCAAAGCACACCACTCGCCAGTGTCGACTCCTGATCCAGCAGTTTCAGGGTAAACAGTCTAAGGACAAGGAGAAAGAGTCAGACAAGGCTGGAGACAAAGAGGACAGTGAGGAAGAATATCCGCATATCAACTCCACTCTGATGATCTTCGCGGATGTGGAAAGCAAGAGTCGACTGAAAGTCATTAACCGTGAGCTGAATATGGTTGCCCTAGCAAAACCAAATTATCTGAAATGGTCCCAAACACCCATCACATTCGACCAATCTGATCACCCGACTCATATTGCCACCCCTGGGAGGCAAGCTTTGGTGGTCGACCCAGTTGTCGAAGGCACTCGACTGACGAAAGTGTTGATGGACGGTGGCAGTGGGCTGAACTTGTTATATGCAGACACACTGAAGGGAATGGGCATTCCGATGTCTCGATTGAGCACCAGCAACATGAGTTTCCACGGAGTCATACCAGGGAAGAAAGCCAACTCACTCGGCCAAATAGCCCTGGACGTGGTTTTTGGCGACTCAAAACATTTTCGCAAGGAAAAGTTGACCTTTGAGGTTGTGGATTTTCAGAGCGCGTACCACGCCATTTTGGGGAGGCCCGCCTATGCACGGTTCATGGCTCGACCATGTTACGTGTACCTCAAACTAAAAATGCCAGGCCCCAAAGGGGTGATCACTGTCACTGGCGATCGGAAAAAGGCAGAAGAGTGCTTTCAGAAGGGCTCGAAGATTGCTGATTCCCAGGTGACAGCGGTCGAGTTCGAAGAGTACAAGCAAGACGCAGATCCGAGTGATTTGTTGCGATCTAAGAAACCAGCCACGGAGTCTGCATTTCAGTCGTCTGGTGAGACAAAACCTGTTCACATTCACCCGACCGACCCCAATGCAGCCCCGACCCACATCTCCACGACACTCGACCCGAAATAGGAAGAAGCGCTCATCCAGTTCCTCCGTGAGAACTGGGACATTTTTGCATGGAAGCCAGCTGACATGCCAGGTGTTCCCAGGGGACTGGCTGAGCATCGCCTCAGAGTCGACAAATCAGCAAAACCAGTCAAAGAGCATCTTCGGCGGTCCGCCGTCCAGAAGAGAAAAGCTATTGGTGAGGAAGTGGCTCGACTGTTGGCGGCAGGATTTATCCGAGAGATATACCACTCCGAGTGGCTCGCTAATGTCGTCATGGTTCCCAAGAAGGACAAATCACTCCGCATGTGCATTGACTTCAAGCACATCAATCGGGCCTGCCCGAAAGATCATTTTCCTCTCCCTCGCATAGATCAAATCGTTGACTCGACCGCGGGATGTGAGAGATTGTCTTTTCTAGACGCATATTCCGGGTATCATCAGATCCGTCTGTATGGACCCGACGAAGTAAAAACAGCTTTCATCACTCCATTCGGGTGCTTCTGCTATATCACCATGCCATTCGGCCTCAAGAATGCCGGAGCCACATTTATGCGTATGATTCAGAAGTGTCTTCTCACTCAAATCAGTCGGAATGTGGAAGCGTATATGGATGATATCGTCGTTAAGTCGCGAAAAGGTTCCGACCTGCTTGCTGACCTCGCCGAAACATTTGCCAACCTCAGAAGGTATGATATCAATCTCAATCCATCGAAGTGCACATTCAGAGTTCCTGGTGGAAAGTTACTCGGTTTTCTCGTTTCCGAGCGAGGGATCGACGCAAATCCAGAGAAGATCGGCACTATTCTCCGAATGAAACGCCCTGTGCGAGTGCACGATGTCCAGAAGCTTACTGGATGCTTGGCCGCATTAAGTCGATTCATCTCACGACTCGGTGAAAAGGCATTGCCTCTTTACCGACTAATGAAGAAGGCTGACAAGTTCGAGTGGACTCCGGAAGCTGATGCAGCGTTTGCCGAGCTAAAAGCTCTGCTCTCCACCCATCCGGTGCTTGCTGCTCCAATCAGCAAAGAGCCTTTGTTGCTTTATATTGCAGCCACAGGACAAGTCGTCAGTACGGTACTTACGGTCGAGCGGGAGGAAGAAGGAAAAGCCTTCAAAGTTCAGCGCCCGGTGTATTATTTGTCTGAAGTTTTGACTCCATCCAAGCAGAGATATCCTCATTATCAGAAGCTTGTGTATGGAATATACATGACCACGAAGAAGGTTGCTCATTATTTCTCTGATCATTCTATCACAGTCGTCAGCGACGCTCCACTATCAGAGATTCTGCACAACAGAGATGCAACTGGTCGAGTGGCGAAATGGGCGATTGAACTTCTTCCCCTTGATATCAAGTTCGAGGCAAAGAAAGCCATTAAGTCCCAGGCAATAGCAGATTTCCTCGCCGAGTGAATTGAACAACAGCAGCCGACTGAAGTTCACTCGGAGCATTGGACCATGTTCTTCGATGGCTCTAAGATGCTGAATGGTTCCGGTGCTGGGGTTGTTCTAGTTTCCCCCAGAGGAGATAAGCTTAGGTATGTGCTCCAGATTCACTTTGATTCCTCCAACAATGAGGCAGAGTATGAGGCCCTTTTATATGGATTGCGCATGGCCATCTCACTCGGCGTCCGTCGCCTGATGGTTTATGGCGATTCAGATTTAGTGGTCAACCAGGTGATGAAGGAGTGGGACGTGAGAAGCCCAGCCATGACTGGATACTGCAATGCAGTGAGGAAGCTGGAAAAGAAGTTCGAGGGGTTGGAGCTCCATCACATCCCCCGACTGAAAAATCAAGCAGCAGATGATCTGGCAAAGATAGGTTCCAAAAGAGAAGCCATTCCGAGTGGTGTGTTTTTGGAGCATATACACTCACCGTCAGTTAAAGAAGATCCCTTCACAGAGGAAGCTCCACAGCCCAAGAGTGCCACAGATCCGACTGAGGTTGAGGTCCCAGCAGTGGTCGACTTGGTCATGGAGGTTTTAGTGGTCACTCCCGAATGGACAATTCCCTATATCGCGTATATCCTGAGAAGAGAGCTCCCAGAGGATGAGGAAGAGGCTCGGCAGATCGTCCGTCGATCCAAAGCCTTTACCGTTATCAAAGGACAGCTGTATAGAGAAAGCCCGACTGGGGTTGGTCAAAAATGCATAACGCCAGAAGAAGGTCGAATCATTCTCAATGATATCCACTCGGGGACCTGTGGTCACCATGCATCCTCTCGGACCATTGTAGCCAAAGCATACCGAGCCGGATTTTACTGGCCAAGGGCGAATGAGATGGCAAAGGAAATAGTGGACAAGTGCGAAGGATGTCAATTCTACTCCAATATGTCACACAAGCCCGCGTCAGCTTTGAAGACCATTCCGCTCGTTTGGCCATTCGCAGTATGGGGGTTGGACATGGTCGGTCCCTTGAGAACAGGTCGAAGTGGTTTCACGCACGTACTGGTCGCGGTCGACAAGTTCACAAAGTGGATCGAGGCTAAACCAATCAAGAATCTTGACGCCGGTAGTGCGGTTACCTTCATCAGGGAGCTGACGTTCAGATATGGAGTTCCGCACAGCATCATTACGGATAATGGGTCGAACTTTGACTCGGAAGAATTCAAGGATTTCTGCAACGCTCAAGGCACACGAGTCGACTACGCTTCAGTCGCTCACCCCCAGTCGAATGGACAAGCGGAGCGAGCCAATGGCTTAATCCTCAAGGGTTTAAAACCCCGACTAATGCGTGACCTCAAGCACGCAGCTGGAGCATGGGTCGACGAACTTCCTTTGGTGCTTTGGGGTTTGCGAACCACACCCAATCGGTCGACCGGAAGAACTCCATTCTTTTTGGTCTATGGAGCTGAAGCAGTCTTGCCGAGTGATCTTCTTCACAATGCTCCTCGAGTTGAACTCTACAACGAAGCAGAAGCCGAGCAAGCGCGTCAGGACGCAGTCGACCTTCTAGAGGAAGAAAGGGAGATGGCTCTGATCCGATCGACCATCTATCAACAAGACTTGCGCCGCTTTCACGCCAGGAATGTGAGGGGTCGAGCCTTCCAAGTGGGAGATCTAGTTCTCCGAGTGGATCAGCAGAAACAGCATAAGCTCGCTCCTTCTTGGGAAGGACCCTTCATCGTCACCAAAGTTCTCCACAACGGGGCATACCGTCTCTACAACGTCGAACACAACATCGAAGAGCCCCGAGCTTGGAATGCGGATCTGCTCCGCCCGTTTTACACTTAAAAGTTGTAATAAAATACTTCTGTAGTTCATGGATCTTGAAATAATAGTGCCATAATTCCTTCATAATTTTTGTCACTTTTTCCCCCAGTGGGTGGCTTAGCCGCGAATCCGTTTCGCCTAAGTTTGTACAAATCCTACCGAGTGGTGAGCCAGACTTCCACTCGGAGGCTTAGCCGCGAATCCGTTTCGCCTAAGTTATAAAAAATCCTACCGAGTGGTGAGCCAGATTTCCACTCGGAGGCTTAGCCGCGAATCCGTTTCGCCTAAGTTATAAAAAATCCTACCGAGTGGTAAGCCAGACTTCCACTCGGAGGCTTAGCTGCAGCCCAGCGCTCGCCTAAGGTATAAAAATCCTACCGAGTGAAGAGCAAACCTCTCACTCGGGGGCTTAGCTGCAGCCCAGCGCTCGCCTAAGTTATATAAAATCCTACTGAGTGAAGAGCAAACCTCTCACTCGGGGGCTTAGCTGCAGCCCAGCGCTCGCCTAAGTTATATAAAATCCTACCGAGTGGTGAGCCAGATTTCCACTCGGAGGCTTAGCCGTGAATCCGTTTCGCCTAAGTTATAAAAAATCCTACCGAGTGGTAAGCCAGACTTCCACTCGGAGGCTTAGCTGCAGCCCAGCGCTCGCCTAAGGTATAAAAATCCTACCGAGTGAAGAGCAAACCTCTCACTCGGGGGCTTAGCTGCAGCCCAGCGCTCGCCTAAGTTATATAAAATCCTATCGAGTGAAGAGCAAACCTCTCACTCGGGGGCTTAGCTGCAGCCCAGCGCTCGCCTAAGTTATATAAAATCCTACCGAGTGAAGAGCAAACCTCTCACTCGGAGGCTTAGCTGCAGCCCAGCGCTCGCCTAAGTTATATAAAATCCTACCGAGTGAAGAGCAAACCTCTCACTCGGGGGCTTAGCTGCAGCCCAGCGCTCGCCTAAGTTATATAAAACCCTACCGAGTGAAGAGCAAACCTCTCACTCGGAGGCTTAGCTGCAGCCCAGCGCTCGCCTAAGTTATAAAAAATCCTACCGAGTGAAGAGCAAACCTCTCACTCGGAGGCTTAGCTGCAGCCCAGCGCTCGCCTAGGTTATAACAAATCCTACCGAGTGAAGAGCAAACCTCTCACTCGGAGGCTTAGCTGCAGCCCAGCGCTCGCCTAAGTTATAAAAAAATCCTACCGAGTGAAGAGCAAACCTCTCACTCGGAGGCTTAGCTGCAGCCCAGCGCTCGCCTAAGGTATAAAAATCCTACCGAGTGAAGAGCAAACCTCTCACTCGGAGGCTTAGCTGCAGCCCAGCGCTCGCCTAAGGTATAAAAATCCTACGGAGTGAAGAGCGAACCTCTCACTCGGAGGCTTAGCTGTAGCCCAGTGCTCGCCTAAGGAATAAGTCGACTGCAGTGGACATCCTGCTGTGAACCTGCAAAGGACAATTCGAACCAGGAGCGATCATATCCAAACATCAAATCCAAGTTTAGGTCGATACCTAACGGAACCGAGAGTGCTCAGGCACTAAGCCTGTTAAGGTTTACCGGTTACAATTCCACTCGGCATACCGAGGCAAATTTAAAGTGTCGGGCTTAAAGAAAGTTTTTTACCCCTCCTGTGGAGGGCTGGAAGGAGCAACAAACTCGTCGAGGTCGATCCCGTCTGCGATCCGGGTAGCAGCAGCGATGAAAGTTTCCATGAAGGACCTGAAGTCGTGTTTCTTGGTGTTGGCCACTCGGAGAGCCGCCAGCTTCTCTTCTCACGCGTCCTTGCAGTGGACTCGGGCCAGGCACAGGGCAACATCTGCGCCGCACCGAGCCGAGGACTTCTTCCACTCTTGCACTTGGTCGGGGACTGCGTTTAGTCGAGCCATCAACGACTCGAGGTCATTCTGAAGTGTCACCCCGGGCCAAAGCGTCGAGTCGATGCGAGAAGTGGCGGCCTTCAGCCTTGCAAGATAGTCCACGACAGCTGCAACACGAGACTCCAGCCGGAAGGCATTCATGGCGACTTCATCATTCACCGGAGAATTGACAGGATCAAGGTTCGGCTCCAACTGGCTAGTCTCATCTTCAAAGTTCCGACAGAATTCTGCAAAGACAAAACACTGAGTCAAGGCAATGGTCCAATGGAAGCATCACAGTTGAAAATGCTGGTCGAGTGAAAAGTTTACCTTCAAGCATAAGGAACAGTTTCTTAGCAAGACCGCCCAGGAAGCTTTCAAGGTCATTCTTCTTCCCAGTCAATTGGTTGATCTTCTTAGTCAGGGTAGTCTTGTCAGCTTTCAGTCGGTCAACATCCTTGGAAGCAATCGCCAGAGCAGTTTTCAGATTGTGATTTTCCTGTTCAAGCTTGGTGACTGAAGCTAACTTCTCGTCAGCAAGCTTGGTCTTCTCGGCAAGCTCAAGGTCCTTCTTCTTCTGGGCATCCCGCACTTTGTCTGTAAGTTACAGCAAAGTCAGATCTTGAAATAAATGGAAAGATAAAGGAGTCGTCGAGGTCTCACCGAACATACCTTTGGTCTCCTCCTTCGCCTTCGTCAGGTTCTCCTGCACCAGCTTCAAATCCAACTCGAGCTGAATGGGCTTCTGCTCCAGTTCCGTATAGCGAGCCGCAAGGTCACAGGATTTCTACGAAGAACCAATCAACAAAATATCAAAGATGGTTCACTTCCGAGTGGATAGAGAAAGATCATACGTTTCTAGACTACAGTCGAATGCAAGCATTCAACTGTAGTCTCGGGGACTACACCCAGTGGGTGCACTCAGCGTGCCCCCACTAGTTCTGTTCAAGACAGAGTCGACCAGTCGACCCAAAAAAAAAGAGAGATGTGGACTTCAGACTGTAGTCGACTGCCAGCAGTCGACCACGGTCTCGGGGACTACACCCAGTGGGTGCACTCAGCGTGCCCCCACTAGTTCTGTCCAAGACAGAGTCGACCAGTAGACCAAATCAAATGATGAACAACCTTTACTTCTAAAGACTAAGGTCGACTGCCAGCAGTCGACCTTAGCCTTGGGGACTACACCCAGCGGGTGCACTCAACGTGCCCCCGCTAACATAGAATTTTCTATCAACACTCCCAGCGGGTGATTGCTATGGATTTCAGAAATCAGAAAGAAAAAATCTTGATAGCATATCCTAACAGAATAGGCAGTGGTCGACTGACCTGCACATTGCTTTGAAGGGCAGAGCTGGCGTCGTAAGCTGCTTGGCTTGCATCCCGGATGGTCTTCACCTGTTCCATCATGATCCCCGCTTGACGTATCGCCTCCTTAGCAGCACTGGCTTGGTCCTCTGGGACATGATGTGTTGTGAAGAGCGAAGGCTGTGCAGCACTCGACGAAGTGGGACGAGCGCTCGTCAACGGCACCGCGAAAGACACGGTGTGTCGAGTGAGGTTCTCCCCTTCCGTGGCCACAGCTTCGGGCGCCGTCGTACTCTGGGTTGCCTTACCAGTAGACGTCTTGCTGCTCATCCTGTGCCTCAGTGGTTCTTCATCCTCATCATCATCTTCGGGAAGGGTGATAATGTCATGGGGTGGAGCTTCGGAAAAAGAATCAAAGTCAGAAATCTTGAGTCAGTCGACTAAGAACAGAATTGAGAGTATAGTACCAGGATTCGAGGTTGCTGCGTCCTCCATCTCATGGTCGTCAGCCTTGCCTGAGGTCTCAGAAGTTGCAGCACTGAAGTCCCAAAGAATCAATCGACCGACTCAAATATCAACCAGAGATAAAGCCTTATGCAAAACAAGAGAACTCAAGTAACGTGCTTACCCGGATATGGTGGGGATGGACACTTTCATCTTCGGCAAGAGCTTGGGGGGTTTCGGCAGAGCCACCCTCGACTGCTTCGGAGCCCTGTCACTCGGCACCGGAGAAGCGGTCCAAGGGCATTTGGTCGACTACGATGCAGTCGCCGCCCCCTTACCGCGTTCAGTCGCGGGGTCATGGACAAGCTTTGACCGCCTTTCCGAGCGCGGCGGTGCAACCTCCTCCTCCTCTTCCTCCTCTTCGTCCTCGTCATCATCGTCGTCGTCGTCACCTTCAGCAGCGTCTGAATCCCACTCCTCCTGGCTCTCGCCCCCGCTGGCTTCTTCCTCCTCAGTCGGAGCCTGAGCTCCATTGGGCATCGAATATAGGTCGGTGAGGGCCTAAAAGACGTCAAAACAGAGATCAATCGACCAAGTCACAGAATATATAGAAACTCACTCGACGGATGTACAATGGAAGGCAGAGCAAGTATACCTTGTCTGGAGCGGTGTGATGGTCGAGTGGAGGAACCCTTCTGGATCCACGGGGATTATCCTTATTCCCAGTGACCGCGGCCATCCATCTTTCCACGGTGGCGTCGTCGACTGCTTCTGGGTGGACTCGGGTATCGTCTTCAGTCCCGCAGTACAGCCACATGCCATGGCTTCGGAACTGAAGAGGTTGGATCCGCCGCCGAAGGAAAACCTCCAGAAGGTCCATGCCAGTCACGCCGTCCCGGACCAACTGCACCACTCGGTCCATCAACATCTTCATATCGGCCCTTTCCTCCGGAACCACCTTGAGAGAGGAGGGCTTGTTCACTCGACTCATGGTGAATGGGGGAAGCCCACTCGACTGTCCTAGCGTCAGCTCGTCCCGGCAGTAGAACCAAGTCCACTGCCAGCCTCTGACCGACTCGGGAAATGTCATAGCGGGGAAGGTGCTCTTGTTCCTCACTTGAATCCCCAGACCCCCGCACATTTGGACAACTTGGGTCTTCTCGTCGCCTGGACTCGCCTTCTTCACGGTCTGAGAACGGCACGTGAAGATGTGCTTGAACAAGCCCCAGTGTGGTCGACAGCCCAGGAAACTCTCGCACATGGATACGAATGCAGCAAGGTATGCAATAGAGTTCGGAGTAAAGTGGTGGAGTTGGGCTCCGAAGAAGTTCAAAAAACCACGAAAGAAGATGCTCGGTGGCAAAGAAAACCCTCGATCAATATGAGTCGCCAGGAGCACGCACTCACCCTCTTCTGGCTGAGGTTGCCACTCTTTCCCTGGGAGTCTCGCTGCACCATGGGGGATCAGCCCGTCGTCGGCCATGTCGAGGAGATCCTTCTCCGTGATGGTCGACTGGATCCAATCTCCCTAGACCCAGCCCTTCGGCAAGCGGGATCTCGACGAAGACCCACTGCGGCTGGTGGACCTCCCATTCGCCTTCTCCGCCGCCGATGCCTTCTCCGTCGCCGACGCCTTCTTTGCGCGCTCCAACGCCGCCATCTTCTCCTTGACCATGATTGCCGGCGAGGTGCGCAAGGGAGAGCTTTGCGGGAGCGAGAGCAAGCGCACTGGGCGGAGACGAGGAGAACAGAGGAGAAAGAATGGAGCACTATTCAGAAAACCCTCGCCGGTTGCATTTATATACCATCCCTTCCGAGTGGATGACATGTGGACCCAGGCAACCTGATCATATCCCGAAACAGTTGCTTTGACACGATACGTGGCGGAAAAGACGGCGCGGAGATCGAGGCGTTCATGTCCCGTCCCGTCCGAGCGCCACGGTCTGTTCCGCTTCGCGCGCCCCCCCCCCCCCCCAAATTCCGTATCCCGTGGAATCCGCGGACGGCAGATCGATCTGTCAGACGCGAGATTTCCTGCGATCCGTCGCTCGGGAACCAGCAAAGTCTAAAAGATCACTCGACGAAAGACAAGAATGGATCGAGTCGACTGAAGAAAAGTTGTTCGTTATCGACAAAGAAGATCTTAATCCAGAACGACGCATAGCCAGTATGCAAAAGTCAATCGGAAACAGCATTAACTCCTTCCTCATTCAAGCCTCAATCCATTCGGGGGCTAATGATGGATTCATGTACCTAGGGTAGGGTCATAGGCCTGACCTGAATGTCCTACCCAGGGACAGCTTTTAGAAGAGATCACCTTCCAGTCGACCAACAAAGAACCCACTCGACTGGATAGAAGGACTCGACCATGGAGATTCACTCGACCATGAAGATACACTCGACCACCAGAAGGTCAGAAGGCACTCTGTACTGCAACGGCCTGTAATTGAATAGACTTAATGATAGTTAAGGCATTTTATGTAGGGCGTTACCAGTAACGCCCCAGACTTAATACACTTTAAACCCTTCATTACGTGGGCTGGCAGGGGTCCAGGCGTACTCTATATAAGCCACCCCCCTCCACAGGCAGAAGGGTTCGCACTCCTGTAACACCTATACACATAATCCACTCGACCGCCTCAGGGCTCCGAGACGTAGGGCTTTTACTTCCTCCGAGAAGGGCCTGAACTCGTACATCGCTTGTGTTTACAACTTCTCTATAGCTAGGACCTTGCCTCTCCATACCTACCCCCCACTCTACTGTCAGACTTAGAACCACGACACCTGGTGCGTGAGTTCCTGCACCACCGTCCCGTCGACGACCTCTACGAGGAGTGGCTCGCTTGCATCACCGAGCTCGTCAGCGCCGCAGGGGGCTCCCCTGCGCCGTCCCTCTCGCTGCCTCGCCCTCCGTCCTGCGCAGGAGGTGCAGATCAGGAGGCCCTCCGCCACCTCCTCCCCAAGACGGCACCCTGGCTCCAAGGCGCGCGGCCCCAGGACAAGATCCATCACGTCCGGCGCCCGCACGACAAGAAAGGAGCTGCCAAGAAATCCCTAGTCCCCAAGAAGGTGCACGCGTGCTCCCGGCACCGGTGTGCCACGACCGCATCCCTGCTCCAGCACGTCATGACCCCGCGTTGCTCCACGCAGCGGCGCGTGAGAATCTGCATGAGCAAGCCCCGCATAAGCAGAGAGCTTTGGTGGTCACCGCAGGCTGCCGCGCCTTCACCACCGAGCTACGCAGTGTCGCCTGGCCAGGCAAGTTCAAGCCTGACCTGCCTCCTCGCTACGACGGCACTGCCAACCCCGCGGAGTTCCTACAGCTCTATGAGCTGGGTATCGAAGCCGCCAACGGAGACAAAAAGGTCATGGCGAATTGGTTTCCCATGGCACTCAAGGACGGCGCCCGCACCTGGCTCCTGAACCTGGCTCCTGGCACGATCTCCTCCTGGGACGAGATGCGCACTCGCTTCATCGCGAACTTCGAGGGCACTCGCGACCGCCCGACGGCCGTGGGTGACCTGCACCGCATCAAGCAGCAGCCCAGAGAAACCTTGCAGAAGTACATCCAGCGCTTCAACAACGCTCGCCTCAAGATTCCCAAGGTGACCGAGGAGGCCATCATCTTAGCATTCTCTGATGGCGTCCGCGACGTCAAGATGGAGGAGGAGCTGGCGATCCACGAAGATCCGTGTACATTCCTAGAGCTGTTCAACCTGGTGACCAAGTGCGCAAGGGCTGAGGAGGGACACCTCTCCCTTCTCGAGCTCCCAGCAGCAGACCTAGAAGAGAAGAAAGCCAAGGCCAAGGATGTGAAGCGCAAGGGTGCAGCCGTGCTCGCAGCAGAGCCGGACACAAAGCGCGGTAGGGACCAGCAGGAGTCGTCCAAGGGCAGCCGGTATTGTGTGTACCACGATCTCCATACCCACAACACCAACGAATGCCAAGAGCTCAGAGCCATGCGAGAAGGCCGTGTCGGTCAATGCCCCGAGCGCAACGATCAGGGCTACGGCCAAGGCGGAGCAAGAGGTGGAGGACGATGGGACGACTGTGGCCCTCGCCAAGGGTGGCGTGACCGGCCTCGCGAGGACCGCTGGCAATACCAGCCTCACGAGGGAGCTTGGAGAGATCAGCCTCGTGAGGATCACCCGCAAGGCAACGCAGGACTTCCTCCTCTGCCACCACCACCAAAAAATAATGAGGACCATCATCAGGACGAGGGGGCTGGGGGCTTCCAGTAACCGCGTGCAATCGCTTGCATCTTGGGCGGCGCTCAGGCAGTGCATCTTCAAGCAGTTTGCTCGCGAGGTAAATGCAGTCCTCCCCAAGCTTGAGGCCACACGCCCTCTCAGGTGGTCCGCATGCGCCATCACATTCAGCTCGGCGAATCAGCTCAAGTGCGCGGCAACGGCCGGTGTCCTCCCGATGCTCTGCCCAGTCATCAGCAATGTGCAAGTTACCAAGACCCTCATCGACGGCGGGGCAGGGCTCAACGTCCTGTCCGTCGAGACGTTCAACAATCTTCAAGTGCCATATGATCAGCTTCAACCAACCAAGCCCTTCTCAGGAGTCACTAATGGTTCCACTGTCCCGATAGGGCAGGTCCGCCTCCCTGTCACTTTTGGACAGCACAACAACTACCGCACCGAGCTCATTGACTTCGAAGTCTCCCAAATTCGCCATCCATACAACGCCATCCTCGGGTATCCAGCCCTGGCCAAGTTCATGGCAGTGACTCACCATGGCTACAACGTCCTCAAGATGCCAGGAAGTGGCGCGGTCATCACGGTCCCCTGTGAAGAGAAGGATGCAGTGTGCTCCCTCGAGCGCGCCTTCCAAGCCGCGTCAATCGAGGACCCAGACAGCAAGAATGGAAACCTTCCTGAAGCAGCTCCCAAGAAGAAGAAGACATCACCTGGCTCAAGGCCTCGGGAGGCAGGCACCTCCGGAGGCGCCACACCCGGACATGCACCCATCCAAGGGGCGCCACCCTCCATCGCATAGGAAGGCGCGCCCGGCGCCCTCCTCGGGCAAGGCTTGGGGGCTCTCTCCCGGGGAGCCACTGACTTTGCCAAGATCATGAGGGAGGCGCTTGGGAACCACTTGGAGGCGTGCTTCACGGTACGTTTCCCTCGGAAAGGCGTGAGGCAAGGAGGGCCCAACCCTCAGGAGTTCATCACCAAGGTCGCTCAGGAGTTGCAGGAATCGAGAGTCATGCGCGGCAACCGCCGCCTGCCCAGCGTAGCTCCCCATCCAGGCAAGGATGGCGGGCTGCGCGTCTGCATCGACTACCCAGGGCTTAGTCGAGTCGCGTCTCAGGAGTGCTTCTGGCCTTCACGCATGGGGCGTTGCACGGGTCCATCACGCAGCTACGTTCGCATGCCCTTCGGCCTGCCGGACGCGGCTGCAGCCCACCAGCGCCTGATGAGGAGCATTCTAGAAGCTCAGGTGGCCAAGCATCGCACGCTCGTGGAGGAAATGGAGATGGACCTCGCCGAGCCGCCCGAACCTCCTGAGCCTCCCGAGGCTCGGAGCCCCGAGGGCTCGTGAGGATTGGCTTCTTCACCTCACATCATTAGCTACTCTGACACTCGCTCTACAACGGTATCAGGTGACTTCTTTCAAGCTTCGCTTTAGCTGGGAGCACCCTCAAGGCCGCATCATTCCCAGGTCACGTGGGTCTGTCCCTGCGGCATGTATCCGTTTTGCTTTCGTCTTCAGCTTACCTTGTTGGGGGCGCCCCTTGGGTTGCACCATCCCTAAGTCACTTGGGCCTGACCCAGTGGCGTTTGCTTTTCTCTGCATCTATCTAAGTTGATTTGCTCCTTCATGCTGAACTTGCTTATGATTATCGTCTGCTGCCTACCACGGGCCTCTCCTCTCTCATGCAAAGCGCTTGCACGTTAAAAGGGAGGCGCCTGAGCATCGCGACTCAGGAGCTCTTACAGGCTCTCCAGCCCTCACCCCTGGCCTTGTCCACGGCATTGCGACCTGGCATACCAGCGGCGGCTGAGCTTGCTCGAGGGGCCGGGACCTGAGGACGTAGAGCATTTGCATTTTAACCACCTTGCAGGAATGTACCACCGACAAAGGCCTAGGGCCAGGTGCAACCCGCCTCGAGGTAGGGCCCCGTGAGTCCCGCGCTGACTCATGGGTGCCCAGATACACCTCTCCTAGCCCTACCGTGCCGTCCACGTGTCAGGGCGGGGCTGTACACGCCCCGGGGGCTCCTCCCGGAGGGGATCCCCCCTCCCACGCACCAACGGAAGCACCATGCTCCACGCTGGCTGACGACACTGCCGAGGAGCGGCTATGCCCGTACACGTACGAAAGCGCTATGCTCCGCGCTGGTGATAAACAACTGAGGGCAGCCCACGACTGTGTTAACCTCAGGGAGCCCAGAGCTCAGTGTCTGGCCTCATCGCAACGCCTCCACTTGGGAGCGCCGCGCGAGGGGGCTGGGCACGGGGGCTGCGCCCGGGCCACGCCCAAGCACACGCCACCCAGCTAGGTCCCTCGGACCTGGTCGTCGCGCGCCCCTCCCCGAGCGGAGCCAAGGTATGAAGACCCGTTTGAGCGTCAAGGGGGACTCCTGAGCATCGCGACTCAGGAGCCTAACTGGTCACGTAGCCCCTCACTCCTTAGTTTCGAAAGGCTAACGGCGGTTGAGGTATGCACGGGGCCGGCCCTGCCGACATAGAATGACAGATCCTTCTTCCACCCCCTCCCTATTTGCTGTTTTCGCGTCAAGGGGGACTCCTGAGCATCGCGACTCAGGAGCCTAACTTGTCACGTAGCCCCTCACTCCTTAGTCCCGTCCTGGTGATCCGGTCGGGGCTAATGGCGGCTGAGGTATGCGCGGGGCCGGGCCCTGCCGACGTAGAACACAAGCAAATAGGAAGGAAATTGCAAAATTTAGCAAATCCAGAAACAAATATTACAGACCATAGATTGTTCTCACAATACCAGACACAAATTTAAACGCCTCCACGAGGCATGGTGCATATTGCAGGAATAAAAGCAGGGAAAAGGCCGTGAGAAGATCAGCCCTGGGCCGCACCACCGCTCGTGGTGGAGTCGCGCTTGTCAGCCCCACCCCCCCGGAGCTGCGGAGCCGGCAGTGCCTCGCTTGGGCGCGGTGTTGAAGGCGCGAAACTTCGACAGCAAGGCCTCCACTCGATCCTTGACGGCTTCGGCAGCAGCGGCGGAGCGCTTGGCGTCCACGAGCTCCAGCAGGTCGTCAAGGTTGGCGTCGGGGTTGTAGAGGTAGACGTGGCTGAGGATCCGCGTCAGTGCTGCGGCGGAAAGGACGCGAGCCTTGACTTCAGCCATGGGGCCGATGCCAATCACGACTTCTTCAAGCGCCTCGACAGGAACCAACTTACCGGGGCCTTCCTTGGCTCCAGCCAGCGGTTTCTCCAGGCCCCCATCATAGAGCGTTTTCAGCGCTATGCGGGCCCTCTCCTCATAGCGCGCAAAGGCCGCGCGGTCCTCGGCCAAGACCTTCGCCTCAGCATCCAGTTCGACCCTCTCCGCCTTTAGCGCCTGCTCCAGCATCTTCAGTGGGTCGCGGTCGGCTGAGAGTTCGGCGTCACGCTCCTTGACAGCAGCCTCCCGAGCCTACATCTCCTCCTCCTTCACCTGGCAGTTGTGAACCTCCTTGGCGAGCTCATCACGCAGCCCTTCTAGCTCGCACTCCAGCTTCTCGCAGCGGCCCTTGACGGTTGAAGCATCCTTCAACGCTGCGTTGCGAGCGGCCATGGCCTGGGAGGTGACTTGCTTCCCCTCCTCGGAAGCCGTCACAGCCTGGCTCAGCGCCGCTCGGATGGAGGCGTCAGAGCAAACCCAGCTGGAGACCAACTCTAGGCGCCCGACCACTAGGCGAGGGTCCGCGCTCCGGAGATCCTCCCGCAGCCGACTCAGCTCGTCGGCGGCATGGTCCAAGGCAACGGAAGAAGCAGAGGAGATGGGAGCCAGCGGAGTAGGAGGAGAAGACGGCAGCGCGATCACAGCTTGGGAGGAAGGAACCTCCTGAGCCTTGGCCACTTCAGCGACAGCATCAAGCACAGGCGCCTCCAGAGTCAGCGGAGCCACGAGGGCTGACTCCTCGCTGGAGCGTCCCTGCTGGCCTCTCGAGGACGATCGGGCAGGGGACGTGTGGGTCCTGCTGCCTCCCTTTCCCGTGAGAGAAGACGCGGCCATGGCTGAGGAGCCTGTCCCAGGCGGGGTCACTGTGTCTCCCTTCAACCTCTTTGCTGCGGGTAGCAGCCTACCCAATAAAAGATGTCAGGCCTCGACAGCAAAAGACAGGAACGAGGCGGAATTTGAACACTTACTGATTGACTACCGCGGGATCCCATGGACTCCGGCCAAGCTTGAAGCCTGAAAGCCTCCTGCAGGGCTCAACCTCGGGAGGCCCGACCACAAGGGAAGGCGCACCTGAAGGGCGGGAGCTGACTTCGGCCGATGCGAGGGCTGGGGTAGACCCTCGGGAGATCAGCCCGACCTATCCTTCCTCGGGACCAGGGGCGCGTCCTCCCCCTCTCACCTGGCGCCGGCCTCGTCGTTGTCAGGCAAGGAGCAGAGGGCGCTGGACCTGCGCCAGGGGGAAGCCTCCCCCGTCCCCTCGAAGGTCGCCTCCGAGTCACGCTCCTCGTCCTCGTCGTCATCTCCCTCCTCTTCTCCGCTGGATTCACCGGAGGATAGGTTCACCGTCGCCGTCGCCACCCGACCCTCAGGATCCTCCACTGGCACCAGACCGACCCCGTCGAAGGTGGGCATGGTGTGCACCACCAGCTTCTAGTCGTCACGAAGGAACAAAGGGACCGGAGCATCCACCGGGCCTGCCATTTCCTCTCCAACCAAGAAGCGGAGGGCCGCGGTCAGATCCTCGTCGTCCAGGGCGTCCAAGCTCAAGCGGAGGACGACGTTCGCATCTGCGAGCCTCCACAGCGGGCGTGAGTGCGCCTGAAGAGGGGTCACCCGGTGCGACAGGAACTCCCTCAGGAGCGAGTCCCCGGTCAGCTTCGCCGCCCTCAGACTGCCCGGCCCCAGGTCAGTGTTCATCTTCTCCAACACCAGCTTCGCCCGCCGATCATCAAGCTTCGTGCGGGACCACGCCTCAACGGCCTCAGGCTGCTTTGTCGGCAGCTCCAGCAGGGGGTTGTGGCACCCGGCGTCCACCATGATCTACTTGCTCCGGAAGCCCTCGGCCCTCTTCTCGGCCTTCGAGATGGCGTTGGACTTGGAGTACGTGACAAAGCTCGCGCACGCCAATATATTGCCGCCTGAGACCCGGAGGGAGAAGAAGTGGCGCAGCAAGGCCACGGAGGGCACCACCCCGACGTGCGCCTCATAGTAGTAGGCAAAGATCGACATGAGAAGGATGGTGTTGGGATGGATATGCAGAGCATGCAACTGATACTGGGACAGGACAACAAGGAAGAACTCAAAGAAAGGAGGAACCAGACCAGCGATAACGTCGCTCATGAAGAAGGGGTAGAAGGTGCTCCCCTTGTCCTCCAGCCGGGTGGAGCCAAGCCGGAGCGCAGTCTCCCTCATCTCGTTGATCTGCGATGCCGCCATCTGGCGCGTGAGGTCGAGATTCTTCTCCGTCACGTTGGGAGAGACCAGGGCCGGCGAGTACCACGCCGATGAAGCCCCAGCTGGAGTCCTGCGGGGAGCCATCGTTCGCCGAAGGAGGAAGAATGCGGCAAATCTGGAGATTTTGGAGGCAGGAGGGCGAAGAGCAAGAAAGGGGATCTGGAGCAAGGGGAACGAGAGTAATGAAGGTAAGGCTAACCCCGGGCCAGCCTTTTGTTAGTCGAGCGGTTGCCGAGGCAGCGTGGGGAAGCGGAGACGCCCACGTCCAGTCAACCACCATGGGGCGCCCAAGGCCGCAGGCTGATGGGGCCCGCGGCGCTCCGCGCTTGCCCCTTCGCTTCTTCGCTAAGCCAAGTCCGAGCGAGCCTTGGGCCCGGGGGTTACTGTCGGCGTCCTGGAAATGGGGGTCCCCAGACTTGCCTGCCTGCGGCCTGCGGCGTGGCTCAAGTGCTGGCCCAGTACGGCCCATCTTCATCAGCACAAGACTCAAGACCCTCGCGAGGGGCCAAGCCTCGCAGGACGTGTGACACAAGGCTTCCTCAGGAATGGCCTCGCCAGGCAGGCTCGCGAGGAGGCGGAGAGATCAAGGCAGGGTACCTCGGGAGGTGCTCGTGATGCAAGCCATGACGATCGAAACCAGGCGGGCGCCAGGCGGGTGCTGGCCTGTGCAGCGTCCTTGTTTCCTCTTTGGTGCAAACGGGGCAAGCACAGGCGTGGAGTACCGAGGCATCAAGCAAAGGTTGCCATTTCAGTGCAAGGAGACCAAGACCAGCAGAGCGGCAGGATGGAGGTCACCGTGGAGCCCAAGACGGCGTCATCGCCAGTGCCTTTGGCAACCGAAGACCAACTTTAGTCAGGATAACTTGTACTAGATGTTCCCCTTCAAAATGGCCATTGTTGGCGCCCTTCCCGCTCAATAGTTGGGAAGAGGACCAGGGCCTCTATAAATAGGACTAGCCACCACAGAGTAAGGGGGGATCAGATAGAGCCCAAGCCAGAGAGAGAGGTGACTAAACTCGCCCAAGCAGTTCATCGCACCAGCTCGAGAACACCTCTTGCGAGGCTGTTCTTCCCTTGTATTGTTCATCATTAGCCCCTGAGGCAATCCACCACACCACATACTGGAGTAGGGTATTACACCACGGTGGTCCGAACCAGTATAAACCTTGTGTCCCTTGTGTTGTTCATCGTTTTACCTTAGATCTCACGAGGCGGTCGGACATAGGTCGGCAGGGGAAAGATCTTCGTGCGCACCCCAGAGTTCGAACCTTAAGGGTCTGCCGGAACCCCACATCCGACAGGGGCCATGCACTTCCTCTGAACCAAGGATTTCTACTCGCATACTTCTTCTTTTATTGAATTATATAGGCAGCGCTCCACTTCTATGCGCTCGCTAGGCGAGGTGGTACTAATGCAGCAGACAACCTGCGTATTCTGCTTGCTACGTGCATGCAGAGAAACACATGGGCTGGCTTTGGTGGACCAACAAGCCGAACGTGTTGCTCCATTGATGCTATTGAGCTAAGCTTTTGTTATTTCATGCTTCTGTCTTTCTACCGCAATAACAAAGCAACATGGGTGCATGCTGTCCTAAAAAATCTCACCAAAAGTGTTCACAAGTCATGTAAAATAAAACATATATATACTTATTAATATTAATCGGGCGACCCATGGGTAACCCACGGGCATGAACTCGTACCCATATCCTACCCACGACTAATCGGGTTACCCATTGGGCTTACCCATGGGTGAAGATGGTGATCCATACCTTACCCATTCGGGTCAGGTGCCCATGGGCGTGGCCTCCCATGGGTCGGATTGCCAGGTTGATGTAACATCTCAATTTTCAATTTGGATGTTAATCATTAGGTCATCATATGCATTCATACTTTGAGCATTTTGAATTTGGTTTGTTTGGACATTTTGATCCTAAAGACCTTAAGCAACTCAAGGACCATTTGAGAGAGTTGGAGGTTTTCATAAAATTCCATTTTTGAATTTTAAAAAATTGGTAAATTGGATCAAGGTGATTTTTATTTGAAAATATTATTTTCCAATTCTTTCAAAATAAATAAAATAATGAGAGAAGATAATATTGCTTCTTCAAAACAGTAAGGAAATAATGGAAATTTAATTTTGAATAAAAAAATATTTTTGTTTGAATTTTTTTTTGTGATTTTATTCGGTTAAATTAGGGGGAAATTGCATTTTTAAAAATGGCATTTTAGCCCAGAAAAATGTTCATGTGGTCCTGAATATTAGGAGAGGACCGTGAAAGTTAATTTTGGAATTTTAGGATTTTTATTTTATTTTATTTTGGATTTTCTTTCTCTGCGGCAAAATTATTTTTAAAAAATCCGAACTAGGCCGGCCCAGCTCAACCCAGGCCGCGGCCCCATTGCGCGCCGCCTCTCTCGTCCGAGCGGGACGGAGCCTCGCTGCCCGCCGCCCGCCGCTGCTCGCCGACGCCAGCCGCCACCGACGCGGCCATCGGAGCCCCGCCTCGCCGCCGACGCCGCCTCACCGTTGGTTTTCTCGCCGCCGGCAGAACCCTCGAGAACCGGTAAAAACCGATCGTTTTTTTTTCGGTTTTTAGATTAGAGCTGTTTTATTTATTTTATTTTGTTAATTAGCGCATGTTCACCCGTTTAGATCTGTTAACAAATAAATTCGTTCGTTACTTTTTGTTAGCGGACGTTCGTCTGACAAATTTTTCTTTTTCTATTTGTTTTCGGCCAGGGACCTATCTACGAATAGTTTCTTTACATATTAGTCCCTGATCTTGAAACCCTCGCTACTTTTTACTCGTTTATCCAAATTCAGTGAAACCAATGCCAAAATCTTCATCTTGTTCCCCTCTATCCGGATAATCAATTTGAACATGATTTTGTAAATTTAAAATTTGGTTTCAAGAAGATTTGAATTTGAACTTCTTTTGATCGTAGTTTGAGCGTAACCCCGATTCGATTGATTCTTTTTGCAAATTGAAGCTCTTCACTTGAACTTTCTGTATAGATATTTTCTTATGGTTTTACCTTTGCATCTTATGCTTTAGTGCTTATGTATGCTATTGTTGTTCACGATAGAGTTTCCGGAGTGTGAAGCGTGCTACTACAAATCTCTAGGGTTTTCCGATCGTCAGCAAGGAAAGTAACACTTTGATCATATACCTTTATTACCTAGTTTTTATGCATTAGTTTCAATCCTCAAACACTGCATGGTTAGGATTTGACAAGATGTGGGTATTGGGAAGTAGTTGTTGAGGTAGGAACCTATTGTCTTACATCAAACCCTGGGTTTATTACGTTATGCTTATACTGCTATGCTATGCTCGTAGAAGTGGATTGGTTTGTGAGATTCATGAAAGATGTGAGAGTTATAATAACTAAGGGAAACTTAAGGTGGCTACTTTAATATACATCTGGGTGGATTGGTTGTGGGCACCTGGGGTTATACCAGTGTTGTCCTAGGAGATCCCGGGTTACCCGTGTGATCATCCTATGGTTTGCCACCCAGGCTCAAAGGGATCATAAATTATTCATGCTAGAAATTTCCATGTGCAGTCACAAGCCATTTTGGGCTCTTGCATAGTTGAGTAAGTTGTGGGAATCCTTTCCATGATGGGCTAGCAGATGTAGGGGATTGTAGGTTTACCCGCCTATCTATCGGTTAAGGTGACCTCTTTGGAAAGACTGTGTCTCGATCATCCGTTTCTCAAGCATCATGTAGTGCGAGAAATAAAACCGAGGCGATCGAGTCTTGTGGGGTAAAGTGCGCAAACCTCTGCGGAGTGTATAAACTAATTATGGTTAGCCGTGTCCCCACTTATGGACATCTTTAGTATCTGGTACTTGAATTATTGATTTGATCTCATCACTTTACTTAATTAATTTCTTTGATTATTAATATAATTTTGGGATTGAGTTGGGGGTACCTTCTCAATAAAATCATCAAACTTTGTAGTTAAATAAAATCTATTTCTTTGTTGTAGGGAAAAACTAGCTTTATGCAAATGATAACCATAGAGCCTCCACCAGCCATATATGCATGTAGTGATAGCTGTTATTTGTTCATTGCTCTATAGTGTTATCTTGCCAGCATATTCCATGTGCTGACCTACACGGCTGCAACATATTATGTTGCAGAATTTTTAGACGAAGAATAAGGTGTGCTAGGTCGTTGTCGTGCACTCAGTTTTGCCGTGGAGAGCGATGGACTCATTTATCTTTGATGCTTCCGCAGTTATCTTATTTAGGTGGCCTTCAGCCATATTATTGTAATAAGTACTCTTTTTGAGACACTCAATGTAATATGGTGTGATTGAACTCTGTTATAAATCCTCGAGTACTGTGTGTGTCAGCAATACCGATCCAGGGATGACATTTAAGCATAGACTTGACCGTTTGAGGTCGGGTCGCTACAAGATGGTATCAGAGCACACGCTGACTGTAGGACACAACCACTAGGAAAGCCACAAGATACTCTTCGCTACTCATTTATAACTCTTCTCCATTTCTACTCTATAGATGGTGGACCCAAGGAACAAGTTCACTCAACCGGATGACGACACCCCTTTCGGACGACACTTGAAGCAACTCACCAGGTACCTGAACTTCGGCATACCGAGTTTCACCGAAAATTTCACCGTCACTTTACCAGAAGAGGAGCACTGGACGATTCAAGCTCATGTTCCAGGAAGGACTTCCACACCAGTTACCGATCCCATCGAGTTTTCCTTTGATGCATCGACACGGAGTTTAGGAAAGAGCATGGCCGCCCACATCTCCATTGGACGCATAGGCGAAGTGTACAACAAGGATATTAAGGACACCATCTACCAGATATGTGGATGCCGAGATGAGCAATGTGAGATGATTTGCACCAGGAAGGATAAATCTATTGCAGCCTACATACAGGAGTTGAATCAGCAAATTCGTCATCAGGAGGACCAGATGCGCGCCAACATGATAGACACGAAGAAGGTGATGTCCTATAACATGGAGCTAGAAGAGGAACTCAAGTCTATGCGCGATGGTTATGAAGAAGAAATTGTTGTACTACTGGAGAAGAATGAAGAACTGAAGAAGAAGCTAGGAATATTCATGGGGGATCCCGAACCTGAAGAGGACATCCGTTCTGAAGACTACATCATAATAGACGACACAGACTCCGATCCCAACAGCGATGATGAAGACAATGATGATTATGAAGACGAAGTTGGAGTTGACATTATGGAGTATTCCACCGATCAAAATTTCTAGTTGACCACCATAATACCATTAGAAGTTCTTCCATGTATATAAAATAGTCCGCGAGATTTTGTAATGGTAGATTAGATCAATTGTATGAATCTTGTTTGTTATTGAGTGGTGTGGAATGAATATGTTTGTCTCATGTGCATATGGGTAGTGATTTCTCTTTAGACCCTATTCTATTCTGTTCTCACCCCTCTAAACCTATCAGATTCCTCCGAGACATGACCCCGCATTCCCCTTCCCACTGGATCTAACTCAGTTGATCCAACAGCAGAATGCCTTGATGCAGTTGCTAGTCAAGAACCAAGGCAACAACAACAACCCACTGCCACCACCCCTAGTTGACAACTTAGCTCGCTTTCTAAGGTTGAATCCGCCGGTGTTCTCTTGTAGCATCGAGCCAATTGTTGCTGATGACTGGCTCCGCACGATTGGAAGGGAGCTGACCCCTGCAGGTTGCACAGATGCTGAGAAGGTGCGATTTGCCGCACATCAACTAGATTGTCCCGCAACCTCATGGTGGGAGAACTACACTGCCACTTTCCCCGTGGCCAATGTCACTTGGGATCAGTTTCAGCAAGCATACCGCACTGCACATGTCTCAGCTAGAGCTATGAGCATGAAGAAGCATGAGTTCCGCAACTTACGCCAGGGAAATCATATTGTGGCGCGGTACCTGGATGAGTTCAGCAAGTTAGCTCGTTACGCCCCAGATGATGTGGCCACAGATGCCGCGAAGCAGGAGAAGTTTATGGAGGGGTTGAATGACAACTGAGTATGCAGTTGATGGTGGCAACATTCACCGACTATCAGGAGCTGGTAGACAGGGATCTCGTGATTGAAGGCAAGCAGCAGCAGATAGAGAACCGCAAACGCAAGTATGGACAGGGGAAGTACAACTCTAGAGCTCAACAGAAGCCTCGTTTTACCCCGAACTCGGGAGGACATACCCATCATAACCATGGAGGCCATTCTCACACAAGAGGAAGTTCACATAACCACAGTGGCCCTAAGAATGGAAATGTGAATGGAGGAAGCAGTAGTCAGAGCCGTTCCAACCCAGCAACACCCGCCAAGAAGGATCTGAGCCACGTTACCTGTTTCAAGTGCGAGAAGACTGTACACTACACCAATGATTGTTCTAAGGTAAAGAATGGAAATGGAAATGGAAGCTCTGGACCACGTCAACGTGGAGGAAGTTGAAGAGCAGCCCGATGTAGTTATTGGTAAGTTTATGATTAAGTCATTTACAACTATTGTCCTTTTTGACACTGGTGCATCACATTCATAAATATAAAGGGGATTTGTGGATAAGTTTAAGTTACCCACCGTAGCCCTTAAGACAAATATGTTAGTGAGATCACCAGGAGCGGAGTATATGGCTAGCAGAGGATGTTTTCAGTCGCCATTGACCATAGGTAGGCATGTTTTCCACTCAAACCTAATTATTTTGGAGTCACGAGTATTAAATGTGATACTAGGCATGGATTGGCTATCGATGTACGGAGGAAATATCGATTGTGCTAGTAAGTCAATTCTCCTCACCACCCAGAGGGTAAAAGGATCAAGTATGTGTCAAGGCATGCGCCAAGGAGGACTCAAGTGATTCACTCTCGGGAGTTGTTCAAGAGGAAGTGCCAGTTGTGAAGGATTATCCCGATGTATTTCCAGAGGAACTACTAGGCATGCCCCATCGAGATATAGAACTTTTGGTAGAGCTGTTACCAGGCACCGGACCAATATCGAAGAGACCGTTTCGGATGCCCGGAAATGATCTGGAGGAAATTAAGAAGCAGATTAAGGAGTTATTGGAGAAAGGTTATATTCGGCCCAGCTCATCACTGTGGGGAGCCCCAGTGCTCTTAGTTGAGAAGAAAGATGGATCTTTGAGAATGGTTGTTGATTATCGTGCACTGAATGAGGTGACGATCAAGAACAAATACCCACTACCGATGATCAATGATTTGTTTGACCAGCTGCAGGGAGCTAAAGTATTCTCCAAGACCGATCTTTGATTAGGATACCACCAGCTGAAGATCTGAGAATAGGATATACCTAAGACAACCTTTACCACAAGGTACAGGCTATATGAGTACACGGTCATGTCTTTTGGATTGACTAACGCCCCTGCCAATTTTATGAGTATGATGAATAAGGTGTTCATGGAGTTCTTGGATAAGTTTGTTGTGGTGTTCATTGATGATATATTGGTGTACTCGGAGAATGAAGAAGAACACAAGGAACATTTGCGCTTGGTTCTCGAAAAGCTCAGGGAACATCAGCTATATGCCAAGTTTAGCGAATGTGAGTTTTGGTTGAAGGAAGTTGGATTTCTCGGACATGTTATATCGGGAGAAGGTATAACAGTAGACCCTTCCAAGGTTCAGTCCGTCACTGAGTGGTTGGCGCCCACCTTAGTTGGAGAGATAAGCAGTTTTCTTGGACTCGCATGATATTACCGGAGATTCATTGAGAATTTTTCCAAGATTGTGAAGCCCATGATGGAGTTATTGAAGAAGGATACCAAGTTCAAATGGACCAAAGAATATGAGGCTAGTTTTCAGGAGTTGAAGAAATGGTTAGTTACAGCCCCAGTGCTAATTCTTCTGGATATACACAAGGATTTCCAAGTATATTGCGACGCTTCTCCCCAGGGACTTGGAGGTGTACTTATGCAAGATGGAAGAGTTGTTTCATATGCCTCACGTCAGCTTCGACCTCATGAGTTGAATTATGCTACACATGATTTGGAGTTAGCAGCCGTAGTGCATGCGCTCAAGACCTGGAGACATTTTCTTATTGGAAACCGTTGTGATGTATTCACGGATCATAAGAGTTTGAAGTACATCTTCACACAGAAGGAGTTGAATCTCAGGCAAAGGAGATGATTGGAGCTCATAAAGGATTATGATATGAAGCTGCATTATCATCTAGGAAAGACCAATGTTGTAGGAGACGCTTTGAGCCACAAGAGTTATGCTAATACTCTCGTGACCGTGGGATTACCTCAGGAGTTAGCCGACGATCTCCGAGAACTTCGCATGGAGATAGTTCTGAGAGGATTTGTTGCGGCATTGGAAGTTCAGTCCATGTTGTTTGGGAAGATCGAGAAGCCCAGAAGACAGATAAGGAGATTGCGAAGATAAAGGAAAAGATGAGTAAAGGAAAAGCCAAAGGTTTTCATGAGGATGAACACAAAACTTTATGGTTTGAGGATCGTGTTTATGAGCCCAATGACCCAGAGACCAGGAAGTTAATTCTTCAGGAAGCTCATGATTCGCCATACTCGATTCACCCAGGAAACACCAAGATGTATTTGGATTTGAAGGAACATTTCTGGTGGACAAGAATGAAGAAGGATATTGCCGAGTATGTAGTAGTATGTGACGTATGTCAGAGAGTGAAGGCAGAGTACCAGAAGCCCGCATGATTACTTTAGCCTTTGCCGATACCTTAATGGAAGTGGGATAAGCTTGGCATGGATTTCATCATCGAATTACCCAGGACACGATCAGGATATGATTCTATTTGGGTAGTTGTTGATCGCTTGACCAAAGTGGCTCACTTTATCCCCGTGAAAACCACTTATGCGAGCGCGAAGTTGGCCAAGATATATATGACCAGGATCGTATGTGTGCATGGAGTTCCGAGGACCATCGTATCAGATAGAGGATCACAGTTTACCTCAAAGTTTTGGAATTAGTTGCCCCAGATATTGGGTACCAGGCTAGAGTTCAGTATAGCCTTTCATCCGCAGACAGATGGACAGACCGAGAGAGTCAATCAGATTCTGGAGGAAATGTTGAGAGCTTGTGCGCTAGATTATGGATCTAGTTGGGACGATAATTTGCCTTATGCAGAGTTCTCGTACAACAACAACTACCAAGCTAGTTTGAAGATAGCCCCTATCGAAGCTTTTTATGGAAGGAGGTGCAGGACACTGTTGATGTGGGATGAAGTTGGAGACCGTCAATTGTTCGGACCAGACTTAATCAGAGAGTCTGAAGAGAAGGTTAAGTTGATTCACGATAGACTGAAGGTAGCTCAGTCCAGGAAGAAGAGTTATGTCGACAATAAACGCAAGGAGGTAGCCTATGAAGTCGGAGACAAAGCATATCTTCGTGTGTCACCACTTCGAGGAGTTAAACAATTTGGAGTTAAAGGGAAGTTAGCCCCAAGATTTGTAGGACCATACAGAGTTTCAGAATGTATGGGAGAAGTGGCCTACAAGTTGGAATTACCCGAAGGATTGTCAAGAGTTCGTGATGTGTTTCACGTTTCCCAGTTGAGGAAGTGCCATGTAGAGATGGCCGATATTCCTCTGAGAGATACAGTGCCCCTGGAAGCAATTCAGTTGGAGAGTGGCCTAACTTACAAGGAGAAACCCGTCAAGATTCTCGAGTTTGCCAGCCAGAGTTACACACAGCAAGGTCATCAAGTTTTGCAAAGTTCAGTGGAGCCACCATACCAAGGAAGAAGCCACCTGGGAGCGAGAAGAAGACCTGCGGAAAGACCACCCACACCTATTTGCTAGCCAACCTGAATCTCGAAGGCGAGATTTATCTTAAGGGGGGTAGGTTTGTAACATCCCAATTTTCAATTTGGATGTTAATCATTAGGTCATCATATGCATCCATATTTTGAGCATTTTGAATTTGGTTTATTTGGACATTTTGATCCTAAAGACCTTAAGTAACTCAAGGACCATTTGAGAGAGTTGGAGGTTTTCATAAAATTCCATTTTTGAATTTTCAAAAATGGGTAAATTGGATCAAGGTGATTTTTATTTGAAATTATTTTTTCCAATTATTTCAAAATAAATAAAATAATGAGAGAAGATAACATGACTTCTTCAAAACAGCGAGGAAATAATGGAAATTTTATTTATAAAAATATATTTTATTTGAATTTTATTTGAGATTTTAGTCGGCTAAATTAGGAAAAAATTGCATTTTTAAAAATTGCATTTTAGCCCAAAAAAATGTTCACGCGGTCCTAAATATTAGGAGAGGACCGTGAAAACTATTTTAGGAATTATAGGATTTTTATTTTATTTTATTTTGGATTTTTTCTCTACGGCGAAATTATTTTTAAAAAATCCGAACTGGGCCGGCCCAGCTCAAGCCAGGCAGCATCCCAGTTGCGCGCCGCCTCTCTCATCCGAGCGGGACGGAGTCCCGCTGCCTGCCGTCCGCCGCTGCTCGCCGACACCACCACCGGAGCCCCGCCTTGCCGCCGACGCCGCCTCGTCGTTGGTTTTCTCGCCAGCGGCCGAACCCTCGAGAACCGGTAAGAACCGATCAGTTTCTACGTTTTTTTGTTGTTATATTAGACCAGTTTTATTTATTTTATGTCATTAATTAGCGAACGTTCACCCGTTTAGATCTATTAACGAATGAATTCGTTCGTTAGTCTCTTTACAGATTAGTCCCTGATCTTCAAACCCTCACTACTTTTTATACGTTTATCCAAATTCAGTGAAACCAACGCCAAAATCTTCGTCTTTTTCCCCTCTGTCGTGATAAACAACTTGAACATGATTTTGAAAATTTAAAATTTGGTTTCAAGCAGATTTGAATTTGAACTTTTTTTTATCATAGTTTGAGTTTCGTAACCCCGATTCGATTGATTCTTTTTGCTCTATAGTGTTATCTTGACAGTATATTCCATGTGCTCACCTACACGGCTGCAACGTATTATATTGCAGAATTTTCAGATGAAGAGTAAGGTTTGTTAGGTCGTTGTCGTGCACTCAGTTTTGCCGTGGAGAGCGATGGACTCATTTATCTTTGATGCTTCCGCAGTTATCTTATTTAGGTGGCCTTCGGCCATATTATTGTAATAAGTACTCTTTTTTGAGACACTCGATGTAATAAGGTGTGATTGAACTCTGTTATAAATCCTCGAGTACTGTGTGTGTCAGCAATACCGATCCAGGGATGACATTTAAGCATAGACTTGACCGTCTGAGGTCGGGTCGCTACAAGATGATATCAGAGCACATGCTAACTGTAGGAGGCGACTGAGGGAGTCCTGGACTAGGGGGTGTCCGGACAGCCGGACTATCATCGTCCGCCGGACTCCAAGACTACGAAGATACAAGATTGAAGACTCCGTCCCGTGTCCGGATGGGACTTTCCTTGGCGTGGAAGGCAAGCTTGGCAATACGGATATGTAGATCTCCTACCATTGTAACCGACTCTGTGTAACCCTAGCCTCCTCCGGTGTCTATATAAACCGGAGGGCTTTAGTCCGTAGAAAACATACATTACAACAATCATACCATAGGCTAGCTTTAGGGTTTAGCCTCCATGATCTCGTGGTAGATCCACTCTGGTACTACTCATATCATCAATATTAATCAAGCAGGACATAGGGTTTTACCTCCATCGAGAGGGCCCGAACCTGGGTAAACATCGTGTCCCTTGTCTCCTATTACCATCCGCCTAGACGCACAGTTCGGGACCCCCTACCCGAGATCCGCCGGTTTTGACATCGACATTGGTGCTTTCATTGAGAGTTCCTCTGTGTCGTCACCGATAGGCTCGATGGCCTCTTCAACCGACAACGCTGTCCAGGGTGAGACTTTTCTCCCCGGATAGATCTTCGTATTCGGCGGCTTCGCACTGCGGGTTAATTCGCTTGGCCATCTGGAGCAGATCGAAAGCTACGCCCCTGGCCGTCAGGTCAGGTTCGGAAGCCTAAACTTCACGGCCGACGTCCGCGGAGACTTGATCTTCGACGGGCTCGAACCACAGCCAAGCGCGCCGCACTATTACGATGGGCATGAACTAGCTCTGCCGTCGAACAGTGCCTTGGTGGCCGCACTCGAATCCGCTTCGGCCCTTAGTCCGGAGCCGATCGCCCAGATCGAGGATCGGTGGATGGACACCACCTCGGGGGCTTCAACTTCCACGGTGATGGAGCCGAACACTAACCTTGTCCCTCGCGAAACTCGTGAGTCCGAGGTGCCGGACTCCTTGCCGGACTCCGGACCTCCCCCGCCCCTACCAATTGAATCTGATTGGGCGCCGGTTATGGAATTCACCGCCACGGACATCTTCCAGCACTCGCCCTTTGGTGACATCCTAAATTCGCTAAAGCATCTCTCGCTATCAGGAGAGTCCTGGCCGGACTATGGCCAGGATGGTTGGGATACGGATGACGAAGAAATTCAGAGCCCACCCACCACCCACTTTGTAGCCACTGTCGACGATCTAACCGACATGCTAGACTACGACTCCGAAGACATCGATGCTATGGACGACGACGCCGGAGACGAATAGGAACCAGCGCCCACAGGGCACTAGAAGACAACCTCGTCATACGACATATACATGGTGGACACCCCAAAAGACGGGGACGGCGAAGAAGCAGCGGAGGCAGATTCTTTAAAGAAGCAGCCCAAGCGCCGGCGTCAGCGGCGCCGCTCTAAATCCCGCCACAGCAAGAATGGAGATTCCGGCACAGGAGATAATAATACCCCAGAGAGTGCCGAAGACAATCCCCTCCAGCAAGACTCAGCGCAGGAGGATGCAGAAGCAAGCCCTCACGAGAGGGCGGCAGACGAAGAGGTCGAGGATTATGACTATATGCCTCCCTCCGAAGACGAGGCAAGCCTCAACGACGACGAATTCGTCGTGCCCGAGGATCCCGTCGAACAAGAGCGTTTTAAACGCAGGCTTATCGCCACGACAAATAGCCTAAAGAAAAAGCAGCAGCAGCTTCAAGCTGATCAGGACCTGCTGGCCGATTGACGGACCGAGGTCCTCGCGGCCGAAGAGTTTAAACTCGAACGCCCCTCCAAAAGCTACCCCAGACGCAAGTTGCTCCCCCGATTAGAGGAGGAAGCATGCATACCTTCATCACCAGTGCACGATACGGCTGACCGACCACCCCGTGGTCGTGATAGAGAGGCATCCAGGCCCTCAACCAAGACCGTACCCCGGCATCGCTCCAAAAATACGAAGCCAAAAGGGAACGCGCCGGACTTGCGAGACGTATTGGAGGACATAGCAAGGCAATCCAGATCCATCTACGGATCACGAGGGCGCCCCACGACCCGCGACGAATACCGTCGCGCCGGATACAATAACCCTGGTCGGGCCGAACACAGCAGACAACGCTCTCTCGAGCTGCGTCGTGATATTGCTCAATACAGAGGCGCCGCACACCCGCTTTGCTTCACTGACGAAGTAATGGATCATCAAATCCCTGAAGGGTTTAAACCCGTAAACATTGAATCCTACGACGGCACCACAGACCCCGCGGTTTGGATCGAAGATTATCTTCTCCACATCCATATGGCCCGCGGCGACGATCTCCATGCCATCAAGTATCTCCCACTCAATCTTAAAGGACCAGCTCGGCATTGGCTCAACAGCTTGCCCACAGAGTCAATTGGGTGTTGGGAAGACCTGGAAGCCGCATTCCTCGACAACTTCCAGGGCACGTATGTGCGGCCACCAGACGCCGATGACCTAAGCCACATCATTCAGCAGCCAGACGAATCGGCCAGACAATTCTGGACACCGTTCTTGACAAAGAAAAACCAAATCGTCGACTGTCCGGATGCAGAGGCCCTTGCAGCCTTCAAACATAACATCCGCGACGAGTGGCTAGCCCGGCACCTGGGATAGGAAAAGCCGAAATCCATGGCAGCCCTCACATCATTAATGACCCGCTTTTGCGCGGGAGAGGATAGCTGGCTAGCTCGCAGCAACAATCTCCGTAAAAATTCTGGCAGTCCGGATAATAAGGACAACAATGGCAGGTCACGTCGAAACAAAAATAAGCGCCGCATTAACGGCGACGACAAGGAGGATACGGCAGTCAACGCCGGATTCCGAGGCTCTAAACCCGGTCAGCGGAAGAAGCCATTCAAAAGAACCACTCCAGGTCCGTCCAATTTGGACCGAATACTCGACCGCTTATGCCAGATACATGGCACCCCTGAAAAGCCAGCTAATCACACCAACAGAGATTGCTGGGTGTTCAAGCAGGCAGGCAATTTAATTGCCGAAAACTATGACAAGGGGCTAAACAGCGACGACGAGGAAGAGACCCGACCGCCGAACAATAGAGGACAGAAAGGTTTCCCCCCACAAGTGCGGACGGTGAACATGATTTACGCAACCCATATACCCAAGAGGGAGCGGAAGCGTGCACTAAGGGACGTCTATGCGATGGAGCCAGTCGCCCCGAAGTTCAACCCATGGTCCTCTTGTCCGATCACTTTCGATCGAAGAGACCACCCGACCAGCATACGCCATGGCGGATTCGCCGCATTGGTCTTAGACCCAATCGTCGATGGATTTCACCTCACGAGAGTCCTGATGGACGGCGGCAGCAGCCTGAACCTGCTTTATCAGGATACAGTGCGCAAGATGGGCATAGACCCTTCAAGGATTAAACCTACAAAGACAACCTTTAAAGGTGTCATACCAGGTGTGGAAGCCAATTGTACAGGCTCAATCACACTAGAAGTGGTCTTCGGATCCCCGAATAATTTCCGGAGCGAGGAGTTAATCTTCGACATAGTCCCATTTTGCAGCGGCTATCACGCTCTACTCGGACGAACCGCGTTTGCAAAGTTCAACGCGGTGCCGCATTATGCATACCTCAAGCTCAAGATGCCAGGCCCTCGTGGAGTCATCACGGTCAATGGAAATACGGAACGCTCCCTCCGAACGGAGGAACATACAGCGGCCCTCGCGGCAGAAGTACAGAGCAGCCTCCTAAGGCAATTTCCGAGTCCGGCCGTTAAACGGCCGGATACAGCAAAACACGCCCGAAGCAATACCAACGAAAACCACCTGGCACGATCAGAGCACGCGTAGCAATGCGGCCCTAACCCCCGCCCTCGCATGATTGCAAGAACAACCCTCCGTGTACATCATTACGCTTTGGAGATACCATGGGCGCAGGGGAAGGGGCACGACCACAATGGACCCAGAGTGCGGCTCGACCACACCAGGGGCTCGCAAGTGTGCCCCCTTTTTTTATTATTATTATTTTCCCTCTTTGTGTACACAGGACTCCGTTAACCAGAGGCCCTGTCCGGCGGTGAACCTGCCGAACTCATGATGCAACAGCCAGGGAAGAAAGAAGGCTGCGACGAACACTCAGGTGGTCTCAATTACGAGCATCAAATTTGATTATATACACCAAGTCCGCAGCTCACCCCTGGAGGGGGACATGTTTAATTAGTCCAAATCCCTTGCTTACCGCACTATTTGTATCAGTCCGCACTCATAGCAGACTTCCTTTAATAAATAATACAGCACTTTTCGACGGCAATTGCATTACTTTATATATATATATATATATATATATATATATATATATATATATATATATATATATATATGTTCATTACATGACATGTTGCACCCGTACATTTTGGTACGGCCTAATACACCAGGGGCTTATGTTCCCCACATTATGGTGTGATAAGTCCGAACACTTTCATAAGTGCGGCACCCCGAACTTATAGCATTATATGAATCGGCTCCGAATCATGTCTTGGGTCAATAGTTGGGTTTGCCCGGCTCCCACGTTTTGGTGCCTTACGTTCCGTTCTGTCGGCTAAGGTGGCACTGGGAGAACCACTGCGATTGCGCCCCGGTTGAGCCGGGCGAGCGCCTCAGTGGAGAAAGCTAAAACTGACCGGCATGATAAGGCGAGAGACTGGTCGCTGTTCGAGAGGTCTTTTTGGGTCCTTAAAGAATCATGCTGCTTCGAGCGAAGTTCCGGATAATGTCCGACGAAGGCGTGGATAGCGCCCCGGATTTGGTCTTCCGAATACCAGGGGCTTCGCCGAAATTTAAAATTATAGAATTCTATGGCTAAGTGAGAGTGTTCAAGCATTATAAGTCCGGTTGCCTTGTTCGTTGTGTTGAGCGCCTCCCTAGATGGACCCAAAAATGGGAACAAGAGTGCTCAAGTTTATCCTGAACACCCCAGCACTCGCGGCTCGGGGGCTGAAGCCAACGACTTGCCATCTCTCAGATTTTATAAAACGGCCGCACATAAGGTAATATTTTAAATTAAACAAGCGTTTCTCATGGCGCATATGAACGAAGTTTTCAGCGCACAGGATAATACATAGCGAGTTTACTCAAAAATTACATCTCTGGGGCACTCATCCGCAATATCGCGGGCTTCCTTCAGGACAGTTTTATAATACATCTCGGGCGTACGATACTCCTTGCCCGGTGGCGGCGGGTCAGTGAGAAGCTTCTCCACATCCAGCCTGCCCCAGTGCACCTTTCTGCGGGCAAGGGCCCGACGAGCACCTTCAATACAGGCGGAGTGGTTGATGACCTCCACCCAGGGGCACGCATCCACCAACCGCCGCACGAGGCCGAAGTAGCTCCCCGGTATGGCCTGTCCAGGCCACAGCCGGACTATAAGGCCCTTCATGGCCTCCTCAGCTACCTTGTGGAGTTCGACCAGCTGCTTCAGCTGGTCGCTTGGGGGCACCGGATGGCCGGCCTCAGCGTACTGAGACCAGAAGACCTTCTCCGTCGAGCTCCCCTCCTTGCCACGATAGAATGCGGCGGCATCGGACACACTATGCGGCAGATCTGCAAACGCCCCTGGAGAGCTCCGAATGCGGGTAAGTGTAAGGTAGTTTACATTAACATGCTTGCTTTGCATGAAAAATTCCTTACCCGCTGCTATCTTCTTTACATCTTCAACCTCCTGAAGGGCCTTACGGGCCTCGGCCTTGGCGGACTTGGCACTTTCGAGAGCCGAGGCAAGCTCGGACTCTCGAGTCTTGGAGTCACGCTCCAAGCTCTCATGCTTCTCCATGAGAGCCCTGAGCTCTTGCCGTACTTCCGCCACCTGTGCCTCCTGCTTTTCTCGCTTAGCCCGTTCCGCGGCCGCACTGCGTTTGGCCGCAGACACAGCTTCCTTCAGGGCTGCCACCTCGTTCGTGGCCCCTGCAACACCCATATTATCCTTGTTAATTTCATTGCAACCAAAATCCTTTTCTGTAAGGTAACTATTCAAAGTGGTGTTACTAACCTTCTTTGTCCTCGAGCTGCTTCTTGGCATGGCCGAGCTCTTGCTCGGACCGCTCGAGATCCTGCTTCAACGCACCGACCTCCGCAGTCAGTTCGGCAGAGGTCAGCAGCGCAGCCTGCAAACCCATATTGACATATTTTAAGCAACCCTACGTATATCTTTTTAGATCCTCAGTCCGGCTTTTCTTTTCGAACACCGGACTAAGCATCAGGGGCTACTGTCTATGCGGTATTACATTACATAAATTCAACTTCTTACCTCAAAGCCTGTTAGAAGGCTGCTGCAGGCTTTGGTCAGCCCGCTCTTGGCGAGCTGAACCTTCTGAATCACCACACTCATGATAGTGCGGTGTTCTTCCTCGATGGAAGCGCCTTTGAGCGCCTCCAACAAGTTGTCCGGCGCCTCCGGTTGGACGGGGGCCGCTGGTGTCACGGTCTTGCCCTTCTTCCGAAGGGGCTGCTTGCCGGACTCTGGAACCACTGCAGGTTCCGATGTAGAGTCCGGTGCAAAGTCCGGGAGGCTGCCTTGCGGCGCCTCCGGAGCCTCCTCCTGATGGGTCCCTGTCTGGGATCCCACCTCGGCGTTCTCGTTAGCACGGGGGGTGGAGGTAGTCCGAAGTGAATCCACATCCGACAGGGCCAACGACCCGCTCGATGAAGCGGGGAGATCATCATCGGCCGGACTGCGGACAGTATGCGACATTAGTAGGACACTACGTGACACGAAAGAAATTGCATATCAGGGATCTAGATACTTACGATCTTGCCGGACGCCTGGCCCTTAAAGGCCACTCCTCCTCGCCAACGTTGGTGTTGGCGGAGCTGTCCGGGGGGATAGTTCTCCCCCTCTTGGACCCTTTGGCCTCCCCTGTTGGGGAAGCCTTCCTCTTCCTCTCTCCCTCCTCCGGGAGAGAGTCTTCTTCCTCCTCCTCGTCTTCGGGGGAGGAGTCCGCCTCATCGTCGGACACCTGATTACGGGAACTCTTTCGAGTCCCTGTGGCCACCTTCTTGGCCTTCTTCTCCGGCACCACGTGCGGTGCCGGAACCAGCAGCCCTGCTAGACGGGCGTTCACTGGGTCTTCTGGCATGGGAGCCGGACAGATCAGCTGCTCGGCCTTCTCCATCCATTCCTGCCAAAGGAAAGGAAAGATTGAGACCCTCCTAGAGTCAATCTATTTACCACAAGTGTCCCGTAAAGGGGTTGAATCACTTACCTCGTCGGCTGGATGCTGCGAGAAAAATCTGCGATCTTCCGTCGCGGATGCAGGGGCTTCGGCGCCCTTAAACAGCACCCTCCAGGCGCCTTCGTACGTCGTGTCGAAGAGCCCGCTTAGCACCCGGTGCTGTTCCGGATTGAACTCCCACAGATTGAATGCCCGTTCTTGGCATGGGAGAATCCGGCGGATGAGCATGACTTGGACAATGTCGACGAGCCTGAGCTTATTGCTCACCAGCTTCTGGATACAGGCTCGGAGTCCCGTCAGCTCCTTCGGATTGCCCCACAACAAGCCCTTCTCTTTCCAGGAGGTGAGCTGCGTGGGGATGCCAGATCTAAACTCGGGGGCCGCCGCCCACGTAGGTTCGCGCGGCTCGGTGATGTAGAACCACCCCGATTTCCACCCCTTGACGGAGTCCACAAAGGCCCCTTCGAGCCAAAGGACGTTGGGCAACTTGCCCAACATGGCGCCTCCGCATTCCGCTTGCGTGCCCTTCACAACCTTCGGCTTGACGTTGAAGGTCTTTAGCCACAGGCCGAAGTGGGGCCGGATGTAGAGGAAGGCCTCGCACACGACGATAAACGCCGAGATGTTGAGGATGAAGTTCAGCGCCAAATCGTGGAAATCCAGGCCGTAGTAAAACATGAGCCCTCGGACAAAAGGGTGAAGAGGAAAGCCCAGTCCGCGGAGGAAGTGGGGGAGGAAAACGACCCTCTCATGGGGCCTGGGGGTGGGGATGAGCTGCCCTTCGTCGGGCAGCCGATGCGCGATGTCGCCGGAAAGGTATCCGGCGCTGCGCAGCTTGGTGATGTGCTCCTCCTTAATGGTGGAGGCCAACCATTTGCCTCCCGCTCCGGACATAGTCGGAGAGGGTCGAGGTGAGATGCGCGAGCTTGAGCGTTGGAGCTTGAGTGCATGGAGATGGATAAGCAAAGGAGGAAGAAGGCGTAGGTGAGAAGGTAAATCCTTATCCCTTATATATAGGCGGACGGAGACTATGCGTCCCCCACCAGCCTGGTAAAACTCGCTTATCTCCCAAGCGCCACCATCAACGGCGCGGTTGGGTTACCCACGTCCGTATTGATGAGAATCCCGGAATAAGGGGAACACGATCTCTGCTTCGACAGGACGTGCCAACGAAACCGCTTCGCTAAACGTGCTGAGGTGGTATAATAAACGATTCAAATAAAGGCTTGGTAGTGGTGTGATGTCATGCCGCATAATATGTCAGTAGATTGGACTTGTGTACATTTTATTCTCTCTACGGTGGAATGTGGAATTTATTTTGCAGAGCCGGACACTATCCTGGTGTTCATGATCTTCTCTGGATTATTCAAGGGAGGAACCCGCCTTGCAATGTCGAACATTATGCACGCCGGACTTATCGTCATTGAAGCCTGGTTCAGGGGCTACTGAGGGAGTCCTGGACTAGGGGTTGTCCGGACAGCCGGACTATCATCGTCCGCCGGACTCCAAGACTACGAAGATACAAGATTGAAGACTCCGTCCCGTGTCCGGATGGGACTTTCCTTGGCGTGGAAGGCAAGCTTGGTGATACGGATATGTAGATCTCCTACCATTGTAACCGACTCTGTGTAACCCTAGCCTCCTCCAGTGTCTATATAAACCGGAGGGCTTTAGTCCGTAGGACAACATACATTACAACAATCATACCATAGGCTAGCTTTAGGGTTTAGCCTCCCTGATCTCGTGGTAGATCCACTCTTGTACTACTCATATCATCAATATTAATCAAGCAGGACGTAGGGTTTTACCTCCATCGAGAGGGCCCAAACCTGGGTAAACATCGTGTCCCTTGTCTCCTGTTACCATCCGCCTAGACGCACAGTTCGGGACCCCCTACCCGAGATCCGCCGGTTTTGACACCGACAGCGACCACTAGGAAAAGCCACAAGATACTCTTATCTACTCATTTATAACTCTTCCCCATTTCTACTCTATAGATGGTGGACCCAAGGAACAAGTTCACTCAACCGGATGACGACACCCCTTTCGGACGACACTTGAAGGAAGTCACTAGGTACCTGAACATCGGCATACCGAGTTTCACCATAACTTTCACCGCCACTTTACCAGAAGAGGAGCGCTGGACGATTCAAGTTCGTGTTCCAGGAAGGACTTCCACACCAGTTACCGAGCCCATCGAGTTTTCTTTTGATGCACCGACACGGAGTTTAGGAAAGAGCATGGCCGCCCACATCTCCATTGGACGCATAGGCGAAGTGTACAACAAGGATATTAAGGTCACCATCTACCAGATATGTGGATGCCGAGATGAGCAATGGGAGATGATTTGCACCAGGAAGGATAAATCTATTGCAGCCTACATACAGGAGTTGAATCAGCAAATTCGTCATCAGGAGAACCAGATGCGTGCCAACATGATAGACACGAAGAAGGTGATGACCCAGAACATGGAGCTAGAAGAGGAACTCAAGTCTACACGCGATGGTTATGAAGAAAAAATTGCTGTACTACTGGAGAAGAATGAAGACCTGAAGAAGAAGCTAGGAATATTCATGGGGGATCCCGAACCTGAAGAGGACATCCGTTCTAAAGACTACATCATAATAGACGACACAGACTCCGACCCCGACAGCGATGATGAAGACAGTGATGATTATGAAGACAAAGCTGGAGCTGACATTATGGAGTCTTCCACCGATCAAAATTTCTAGTCGACCACCATAATACCATTAGAAGTTCTTCCATGTATATAAAATAGTCCGCGAGATTTTGTAATGGTAGATTAGATTGATTGTATGAATCTTGTTTGTTATTGAGTGGTGTGGAATGAATATGTTTGTCTCATGTGCATATGGGTAGTGATTTCTCTTTAGACCCTATTCTATTCTGTTCACACCCCTCTAAACCTATCAGATGCCTCCGAGACGTGACCCCGCATTCGCCTTCCTACTGGATCTCACTCAGTTGATCCAACAATAGAATGCCTTGATGCAGTTGCTAGTCAAGAACCAAGGCAACAACAATAACAACAACCCACCGCCACCACCCCTAGTTGACAACTTAACTCGCTTTCTAAGGTTGAATCCGCCGGTGTTCTCTAGTAGCACTGAGCCGATTGTTGCTGATGACTGGCTCCGCAAGATTGGAAGGGGGCTGACCACTGCAGGCTGCACAGATGCGGAGAAGGTGCGCTTTGCCGCACATCAACTAGATTGTCCCGCAACCTCATGGTGGGAGAACAACACTGCCACTTTCCTCGTGGCGAATGTCACTTGGGACCAGTTTGAACAAGTATTCCGCACTGCACATGTCTCAGCTAGACCTATGAGCATGAAGAAGCATGAGCTCCGCAACTTACGCCAGGGAAATCATACTGTGGCGCGGTACCTAGATGAGTTCAGCAAGTTAGCTCGTTACGCCCCAGATGATGTGGCCACAGATGCCGCGAAGCAGGAAATGTTTATGGAGGGGTTGAATGACAAGCTGAGTATGCAGTTGATGGTGGCAACATTCACCGACTATCAGGAGCTGGTAGATATGGATCTCATGATTGAAGGCAAGCAGCAGCAGATAGAGAACTACAAACGCAAGTATGGACAGGGGAAGTACAACTCTGGAGCTCAGCAGAAGCCTCGTTTTACCCTGAACTCGGGAGGACATACCCATCATAACCATGGAGGCCATTCTCACACTGGAGGAAGTTCACATAACCACAGTGGCCCTAAGAATGGAAATGGGAATGGAGGAAGCAGTAGTCAGAGCCGTTCCAACCCAGCAACACCCGCCAAGAAGGATCTGAGTCACGTTGCCTGTTTCAAGTGCGGGAAGACTGTACACTACACCAATGATTGTTCTGAGGTAAAGAATGGAAATGGAAATGGAAGCTCTAGAAAGAAGCCCAATCCTTTCACTAGAGGGCAGGTGAACCACGTCAACGTGGAGGAAGTTGAAGAGCAGCCTGATGCAGTTATTGGTAAGTTTATGATTAAGTCATTTACAGCTATTGTCCTTTTTGACACTGGTGCATCGCATTCAAACATATAAAGGGGATTTGTGGATAAGTTTAAGTTACCCACCGTAGCCCTTAAGACACCTATGTTAGTGAGCTCACCTGGAGCGAAGTATATGGCTAGCAGAGGATGTTTTCAGTCGCCATTGACCATAGGTAGGCATGTTTTCCGCTCAGACCTAATTATTTTGGAGTCACGAGGATTAGATGTCATACTAGGCATGGATTGGCTATCGATGTACGGAGGAAATATCGATTGTGCTAGTAAGTAAATTCTCCTCACCACCCAGAGGGTAAAAGGATCAAGTATGTGTCAAGGCATGCGCCAAGGAGGACTCAAGTGATTCACTCTCGGGAGTTGTTCAGGAGGAAGTGCCAGTTATGAAGGATTATCCCGATGTATTTCCAGAGGAACTACTAGGCATGCCCCATCGAGATATAGAATTTTTGGTAGAGCTGTTACCAGGCACCAGACCAATATCGAAGAGACCGTTTCGGATGCCCGGAAATGATCTGGAAGAAATTAAGAAGCAGATTAAGGAGTTATTTGAGAATGGTTGTTGATTATCGTGCACTGAATGAGGTGACGATCAAGAACAAATACCCACTACCGATGATCAATGATTTGTCTGACCAGCTGCAGGGAGCTCAAGTATTCTCCAAGATCGATCTTCGATCAGGATAACACCAGCTGAAGATCTGAGAACAGGATATACCTAAGACAACTTTTACCACAAGGTACGGGCTATATGAGTACACGGTCATGTCTTTTGTATTGACTAACGCCCCTGCCAATTTTATGAGTATTATGAATAAGGTGTGCATGGAGTTCTTGGATAAGTTTGTTGTGGTGTTCATTGATGATATATTGGTGTACTCGGAGAATGAAGAAGAACACAAGGAACATTTGCCCTTCGTTCTCGAAAAGCTCAGGGAACATCATCTATATGCCAAGTTTAGCAAATGTGAGTTTTGGTTGAAGGAAGTTGGATTTCTCGGACATGTTATATCGGGAGAAGGTATAGTAGTAGACCCTTCCAAGTTCAGTCCGTCACTGAGTGGTTGGTGCCCACCTCAGTTGGAGAGATACGCAGTTTTCTTGGACTCGCAGGATATTACCGGAGATTCATTGAGAATTTTTCCAAGATTGCGAAGCCCATGATGGAGTTATTGAATAAGGATACCAAGTTCAAATGGACCAAAGAATGTGAGGCCAGTTTTCAGGAGTTGAAGAAACGGTTAGTTACAGCCCAGTGCTAATTCTGCCGGATATACACAAGGATTTCCAAGTATATTGCGACGCTTCTCGCCAGGGACTTGGAGGTGTACTTATGCAAGATGGAAGAGTTGTTTCATATGCCTCTTGTCAGCTTTGACCTCATGAGTTGAATTATGCTACACATGATTTGGAGTTAGCAGCCATAGTGCATGCGCTCAAGACCTAGAGACATTTTCTTATTGGAAACCGTTGTGATTTATACACGGATCATAAGAGTTTGAAGTACATCTTCACACAGAAGGAGTTGAATCTCAGGCAAAGGAGATGATTGGAGCTCATAAAGGATTATGATAGGAAGCTGCACTATCATCCAGGAAAGGCCAATGTTGTAGCAGATGCTTTGAGCCGCAAGAGTTATGTTAATACTCTCGTGACCGGGGGATTACCTCAGGAGTTAGCTGACGATCTCCGAGAACTTTGCATGGAGATAGTTCTGAGAGGATTTGTTGTGGCATTGGAAGTTCATTCCATGTTGTTGGGGAAGATCGGGAAGCCTAGAAGATAGATAAGGAGATTGTGAAGATAAAGGAAAAGATGAGTAAAGGAAAAGCCAAAGGCTTTCGTGAGGATGAACACGAAAATTTATGGTTTGAGGATCGTGTTTATGTGCCCAATGACCCAGAGATCAGGAAGTTAATTCTTCAGGAAGCTCATGATTCGCCATACTCGATTCACCCAGGAAACACCAAGATGTATTTGGATTTGAAGGAACATTTATGGTGGACAAGAATGAAGAAGGATATTGCCGAGTATGTAGTAGTATGTGACGTATGTCAGAGAGTGAAGGCAGAGTACCAGAAGCCTGCATGATTACTTTAGCCTTTGCCGATACCTGAATGGAAGTGGGATAAGCTTGGCATGGATTTCATCACTGAATTACCCAGGACACGATCAGGATATGATTCTATTTGGGTAGTTGTTGATCGCTTGACCAAAGTGGCTCACTTTATCCCCGTGAAAACCACTTATGCGAGCGCAAAGTTGGCCAAGATATATATGACCAGGATCGTATGTGTGCATGGAGTTCCGAGGACCATCGTATCAGATAGAGGAACACAGTTTACCTCAAAGTTTTGGAATTAGTTGCACCAGAGTTTGGGTACTAGGCTAGAGTTCAGTATAGCCTTTCATCCGCACACAGATGGACAGACCGAGAGAGTCAATCAGATTCTTGAGGACATGTTGAGAGCTTGTGCGCTAGATTATGGATCTAGTTGGGACGATAATTTGCCTTATGCAGAGTTCTCTTACAACAACAGCTACCAAGCCAGTTTGAAGAGTGCCCCTTTCAAAGCTTTTTTTGGAAGGAGGTGCAGGACACTGTTGATGTGGGATGAAGTTGGAGACCACCAATTGTTCGGACCAGACTTAATCAGAGAGTCTAAAGAGAAGGTTAAGTTGATTCACGATAGACTGAAGGTAGCTCAGTCCAGGCAGAAGAGTTATGTCGACAATAAACGCAAGGAGGTAGCCTATGAAGTTGGAGACAAAGCATATCTTCGTGTGTCACCACTTCGAGGAGTTAAACGATTTGGAGTTAAAGGAAAGTTAGCCCCAAGATTTGTAGGACCATACAGAGTTTCGGAATGTATGGGAGAAGTGGCCTACAAGTTGGAATTACCCGAAGGATTGTTAGGAGTTCGTGATGTGTTTCACGTTTCCCAGTTGAAGAAGTGACATGCAGAGATGGCCGATATTCCTCTGAGAGATATAGTGCCCCTGGAAGCAATTCAGTTGGAGTGTGACCTAACTTACAAGGAGAAACCCGTCAAGATTCTCGAGTTTGCCAGCCAGAGTTACACGCAGCAAGGTCATCAAGTTTTGCAAAGTTCAGTGGAGCCACCATACCAAGGAAGAAGCCACCTAGGAGCGAGAAGAAGACCTATGGAAAGACCACCCACACCTATTTGCTAGCCAACCTGAATCTCGAGGGCGAGATTCATCTTAAGGGGGGTAGTTTGTAACATCCCAATTTTCAATTTGGATGTTAATCATTAGGTCATCATATGCATCCATATTTTGAGCATTTTGAATTTGGTTTATTTGGACATTTTGATCCTAAAGACCTTAAGTAACTCAAGGACCATTTTAGAGAGTTGGAGGTTTTCATAAAATTCCATTTTTGAATTTTCAAAAATGGGTAAATTGGATCAAGGTGATTTTTATTTGAAATTATTTTTTCCAATTATTTGAAAATAAATAAAATAATGAGAGAAGATAACATGACTTCTTCAAAACAGCGAGGAAATAATGGAAATTTAATCTATAAAAATATATTTTATTTGAATTTTTTTGAGATTTTATTCAGTTAAAGTAGAAAAAATTGCATTTTTAAAAATTGCATTTTAGCCCAAAAAAATGTTCACGTGGTCCTAAATATTAGGAGAGGACCGTGAAAACTATTTTAGGAATTTTATTTTATTTTATTTTGGATTTTTTTCTCTATGGCGAAATTATTTTTAAAAAATCCGAACTGGGCCGGCCCAGCTCAAGCCAGGCCGCGGCCCAGTTGCGCGCCGCCTCTCTCATCCGAGCGGGATGGAGTCCCGCTGCCTGCCGTCCGCCGCTACTCGCCGACACCACCGCCGGAGCCCCGCCTTGCCGCCGACGCCGCCTCGCCGTTGGTTTTCTCGCCAGCGGCCGAACCCTCGAGAACTGGTAAAAACTGATCAATTTCTATGGTTTTTTTGGTTGTTATATTAGATCGGTTTTATTTATTTTATTTTGTTAATTAGCGAACGTTCACCCGTTTAGATCTGTTAACAAATGAATTCGTTCGTTAGTCTCTTTACAGATTAGTCCCTGATCTTCAAACCCTCACTACTTTTTACTCGTTTATCCAAATTCAGTGAAACCAACGCCAAAATCTTCGTGTTGTTTTGCTCTATCCGGATAAACAACTTGAACATGATTTTGAAAATTTAAAATTTGGTTTCAAGCAGATTTGATTTTGAACTTTTTTTATCATAGTTTGAGTTTCATAACCCCGATTCTATTGATTCTTTTTGCAAATCCATGCTCTTCACTTGAACTTTCTGTTTAGATCTTTTCTTATGGTTTTACCTTTGCATATTATGCTTGAGTGCTTATGTATGCTATTATTTTTTCACGTTAGAGTTTCCGGAGTGCGAAGCGTGCTACTACGAATCTCTAGGGTTTTCCGATCGTCAGCAAGGCACGTAACACTTTGGTCATATCCCTTTATTACCCAGTTTTTTTTTGCATTAGTTTCAATCCTCAAACACTGCATGGTTAGGATTTGACAACATGTGGGTATTGGGAAGTAGTTGATGAGGTAGGAACCTATTGTCTTACATCAAACCCTTGATTTATTACGTTATGCTTATACCACTATGCTATGCTCGTAGCACTACAAAAAAATACACTTCCGTGATGATACGTGTTTGTCATAGTAGGTCGCGTTTTTTGTGATGCATGTACATCCATGACAATATATGACAGAATCAAGATAGTCATACATGTGCTGACGTAGAAGTGTTCCATGACATTACCAAAATTATCATCACGGAAGTGTCCACTTCCATGAGGATAAATCACGCGTCACAGAAGTGCTTTCATCAAGGGTGACCGACACGTGGCATCCACCGTAATGGAACACTGTTAAGCTATCGGGTCGGGTTTTGTATCTGATAACCCATTAACAGCCCCGACCAATGGGGATTTTCGACGTGTAAAATCATCATTGGCTGGAGGAAACACGTGTCGGCTCATCATTGGGATAGATGTCATCCACTCATTGGACAGAAGGCGCCTATGATACGTCGACACGTGGCACGGCCCATCAAGTTTAAATTGGCCGGCCCAACTAAAGGCCCACAAGATTTTGCGGACCATAATGGGCCGGCCCAGCTAAACGCCCACGAGATTTTGTGGACCATAATGGGCTGGCCCAGCTAAAGGCCCACAAGATTTCACGGGCCATAATGGGCCGGCCCAGGCAAAGGCCCACAAGATTTTTGTGTGCCATAATGGGCCAGCCCAGGTAAAGGCCCACAAAATTCTTGTGGATCATAATGGGCTGGCCCAGCTAAAGGCCCACGAGATTTCGTCGACATTAATGGGCCGGCCCAACTATAGGCCCACAAGATTTTGAGGACCCTAGTAGGCCGACCCATTAACTGGTTGCCATGTTTTGGGTCAAATGCCGGCCCATATTTGATCTGGTCCATTAATGGCCTGCCACGTTCCGGGCCTAATAATGGCCCATATGAGATCCGGCCCGTTAAAAGCCTCCCACGTTCTGGGCCAAATCACGGCCCAGATCAGGTCCGTCCCTTTAAGAGGCTTTGGGCTCAATTATGGCCCATATCAGATTTGGACCATTAACTGGACGCTATGATTTTGGGCCCACTTGCTAAAGGCCCATTTAGTAATTCGGCCTGATATTAGTTTCGGCCTGTTAAGGGCCGGTTTAACATTTCGGCCCTATATTAATTTCGGCCTCTTAAAAGCCCGTCATATAGCTGGGCCTAACTACGGCCCGGTTTGCATCCGGCCTGCTCGCAGCCAATATCTGATTGGGCCAAACAAGGACCGAGACAACTTTGGCCGGTTAAAATCCCGTGATTTGATTCGCACTATCATGGGCCGGGGTCCATTTCGGGCTGCTGCCGGCCCGTGAGCTATTCGGCACGTTTCAGGCCAAACCTACTTCTCAGCCTCCTAAAAGCCCATTGAGTTTTCTTGCGAAAAGAGGCCCAGGGTTACTCGGCCTATTAAAGGCCCGAATCTACTAGTGGGCCAGTTTGACGGGGCCCATGATGCGGATCATACATCGTGATTGCATGACGGCCCGATTATGTACCGTAATTTTATGGTTTGGCCGGTTTACTGTGAAGACATGATATATATATACAGTAAAATAACTGCAGCATCGTGAATAATAAAAAACCTAGACTATACAATAAAGAAATTACGACATATTACATCCACTGGGTATCAAAGTTCGCCACTATGATAATAAAGCACAAGGAGACATCAGATTACATACACTGGGCATCAAAGATCGCCACCAGTGCAAATAAACACGCCGACAAAATAATATACAAAACCGACAGCACTTCAATAGAGTTCAAGAAAGGTTAGCCCTGCTGGGGAGCTGCAGCGCAAGCAGCTAAGCAAGATGATGAGACTGCGCTTGTTCAACACATATATCTTCCTCACTCTAAAAGATAAACAAGCAGACAGATGACAGGTTTTGCACATGAAAGTATCAGTGCTGACAATTCATCACATTTCTTACTGACGAATAAAGTGACACGGTTTAAAATTGCATTAACACAATATGGTATTGTTCAGGTCAAGACATGGCAGGAAATGACATTGTGAAGGAGTTGGCAGCTTCACGACACCACTGGATTACAGATCAAGAACTCATAAGTATCAATGGTTAGTGTGCTGTCAATTTATCCCATTTCAGATTGGCAAGTAAAGAGACGGTTTAAATAATAGTAGAATGATATGACATTGTTCATAGTTAAGACATTGTAGAATATGACATTGTGCTGTAGTGGGTAGATTCACCACATCACTGGATTACGGATGAAGAACAAAAGCATACATGCAGTGCAAAAGAAGATCACTTGCTCTGTATAGGTTAATTTACATGGTATGAAGAAGGAACTTGGTTGTACAACTGAAAACTTAAATTGAGAAGGACAAACTTTTGTTTATGAACTACATAATAAACTTTAAACATGCACTTTGATGCAAACACCAAAAATAAACAGCTGTTGCAGCCATGCCTAACCAAATATACGCAACAAAGTTTGAAGGCTTGAGAAGGACAAACTTACATTACTGGTGAAGACAGGCTCTATAAAGCCCTTTTCCATGCTGATGGGGGGCAATTCAAGAAGTTTACCACATAATCTTCTTCATAAGCATTGCCTTTATTCTACATTTTGTTAAGAGTAAATATAGATGTGATAATATACGAAAAAATGGAGAATATTTAAGAAAAGATGAAGAGTGATGCTACATAACCAAGTAGCTATAAATGTATGTGCAGCAATACAGGCAAAAGGCACAGCCAAGAGCAATGCACAGCTAAACTTCTTCAGTACCAACCTTATGGCAAGAGTAAATATAGATCTGATGTGTAGAAAATGGAGGGAAAAGGAAAATAAGCTGCAGAGTGATGGTACATGAACAACTACCTGTCAATATAAGTACACTGATAAAGGACAGCATGTACTTACAAGAACAATGCAGAGCTAAAAAAATTCATTGGCATTGGATATATTCTACACTAATGTAACCATTCATACAAATCAGATAATTTGGAGCGAACAATTGATAAGCAAGCTATCATGCATACTGCTGTCACATAATGAACCAGGTATGTATGCAAGTACAATGATACAGGACAACAGGTACTAACAAGAGCAAAGCAGTGGGCATCATATTTGCGATATCCTGTCGTTCTTTTCAAACCAGAATTCTTCTTCGAGCAGATTTCCTGCAAAAAAGATCCGTAAGGCACATGCGGAAAAGTAGAAGTTCAAATTGTCATGTGATTTCATAGACAGTACCTCATCCTGGGAACGAGACCAGTTAATAACAAGGTTTTTCCATTCAATTTATTCTAAATTTAGCACATGAGACTTCACCAGAAATTCGTTTATAGACTTGCCATCAAAGTGTGATTTCCTCAGGTAACACCGATACTGTTGCAATGCTTCCATGAAAAGCACAAGCAAGCTTTGCTCGTCATGACTATCCAGATTGACCCTCGCCTAGTTACAACAATGTAATGTAAATCATTGATGTGTTCGATCAGCAGAAAACAGGAAAATAATAACCATGAATAATAGCAGTTACACGTAAGTTGGACACGAAGATGTGAAAATGGTGTTTGTCTTCACTATAATCTTCCCATGATGGGAATATGTGCACGTAGTCCCTAAAAACATTGAAATCATTGTCTTTTAAACTGGGAATAAATGGAATGGGGTTCCAATCAGCAGGAATTGGCCGTCTCTGCAGTTGGGATAGGTCTTCGGCCGGTGGACTTGCTGTACTTTTTGCTGGAGTGGGTTTTTCTGTGGTACGGCTGGTGCTATGGCAAATGAAATCGGTATACCTTTTGCTGGAGTGCAGGTCCTGTGTGGTTGGGCTAGTGGTGTGGCCAGTGAAGTATGGGTAAAGTCTGCTAGAGTCGGTCCTACGTTTTGTGTCACTGGTTGTACAGCCAATATAAGTGGGGCGCTGTCTGATTTCTTCGGCACCACCATGTTTTTCAAGGACTTTGCTGGTTCTCCTTCAGGTTCGGCAGTCACCCTCTTCCTTTTTGATGTCTGATGCACAAGAACATCATTTGAGTGGAAAAACATGGTATGATGACATATGGAATATGTATTGATAATGGATGGGCATGGCATCTCGAGTTGTATGATGAGTATACTAAGCAGATGGCGGTGCAACAAAGTAGAAGAAATGCAAGACAACATATGCAAGATACGCGCAATCAATAAAACCTTGCCAAGTTAGAGCAGACACCTTGATGGGTGAACAGGACAGGCCATCTGCCTTTGACTCCTCGAGGTAAGAATAGTCATTAGGATGATATTCTGAACAAGAATCAATAGGTGGGGACCGTACGAGGTTCATTGCTTCCAGAATGGCACTCAATGCCTTGGTGCCAATTTTGTAAGTCATTGCAGTGTTCCACAATATTCTTCTGATGCGCGGATTCTGATATCCACTGTAATTGCGTATAATATCTAAGAACCATGAAAAAATAAATACTTGTGAGATTATCTTTGTAATGCAGATGATATTCTAATATAGGGGTGCCCCTGTAAACACTTGTGTGCTATCACTGGATTCTGATGAGAGAGCTCATGTGTGCTGTAATATGGTGCGTGCATTTATATAATCTGGCACAAGTACACAAAAAAAGGCTCCGGAAGTAAGGATAGCTGGCAGATGATAGGTTCATAATATACTATATAGAGAGTTTATTGCCAAACCATGATAACAAGAGCACACAACAACTAGGCAGATCATAGTGTACATAACAGGGGTACACCATAACCACGATATATAAATCGGGAAAGTGGAACTGGCTCGAAAATACGGTGTTGTATTGCCGCCAGTAATTGAAAGCCTATCGATCACATACAGGCCAGCTCTATCAGCTGTTGACTGCAGATGTCCCTGCGCCCCTTCCTGACAAGGAACATACTATACGTACTAAATACAGAATAAACAAAGAGGAACATGTTAAAGAACAGAAGAGGAAGCATATTCTTGAGGTTCCGCTTCATTGCATACAATGTTGGTTGCCCACTCATGATGAATCACAGCGCCCAAAGAAATGCAATTCCATGTTGTCTCTCTATATGTGGCAATTTTGAACAAGAGTCATTAGGATCATATTCTGAACAAGAATCAATAGGTGGGGAGCGTATGAGTTTCATTGCATCCAGAATGGCACTCAATGCCTTGGTGCCAATTTTGTAATTCATTGCAGTGTTTAGCTTCAAGAGTGCACTGCTGCTAGTGCGAGACAAAGCAGCTACACAGATCATAGTGTAGATATAACGGGGAAAACCATAGGCATCAGAGTAAAATCAGCAAAGTGGAACTTGCTGGAATATATGTGCTAGTATTGCCGGTACGGCTAGAAAGGCTTCGGATACTAGCTCTCTTCAAGTGAAGGTGCGGTACTGTTAATATCAGTGTAACGGTCAAAGGTGACATAACTCCCCGCATTTCCTTGCTATTCTTATAGGATTCAAGTGGGCAGGCCACTACAAATCCTATTCCTATGTTTACAAGATCCTACGAATCAAAGAGGCTCAAAGTGCCCATCACAACCGACCGTATAGACCTCTACTGCAAATGTCCCTGCTCATCTTCAGTACAAGGAACATACTGTACTACTATCATACTCCCTCCGTTCCAAAATATAAGTCTTGGTAGAGATTTCCACTATGGATCACATACAGATGTATCCAGATACATTTTAGAGTGTAGATTCACTCATTTTGCTCCATATGTAGTCCATGGTGGAATCTATACAAAGACTTATATTTAGGAACGGAGAGAGTACATATTAAAGAAGAATGGAAGAGGAACATGGTAAAGAAGAGCGAGCAGATTTTGGATAATAAAATGTTGGTTGCGTAGTGCCCACACATGATGAACCAGAGCGCATTAAGAATGCAACTCCCAACTGTCTCTCGACCATTTCAGGCGGTTGGATGAAGATCCTACGTCTCCTAACCCTTCTTCTTCCTCCTCTCTGATTTTTCCATACAGAACACCGCACGGGCCACCGGCTGGACCACCGGCCCCCACCGCCTGTGTTCCTCCGCCACTCCCACCCCCCACCCCCACCCCCGCCCCAACCCCCACCCGCGTCGAGTTTTCTTTGTTCGGCGAGGCCCCACAACCACCTGAGCCCCTTCGATCACACCGGCGAACTCCGGAGAGCTCTGAAAAATCGACTGACCCAATTTTGAAATTTAGTCTACTGTAATTTAACTAGTGTGGAATATAAAAGGGGAAAACAATAAGCATTGGGAGTATAGTGTTGAGCATGCCATGGCGGATCTGAAGGTGCAAACCAGAAAAGGCAACTTCGTAACCAAGACAAGAAATCAGAGTAAAGCAGTGGTGATCTATTTTCTTGCTGCGATAAATAAGTTGATGGTGCGGCGCCGTGTACGCATTTGCTGAGAATTTGATGGTGCGGTAGTAGCGATGGCTGTCGGCGGCGTGGAAGCAGATCTAGGAAGGCAGACGGTGGCGACGGGGCGCGGTGGATGAGACGGTCGTAGGAGCGGCGCCGACAAGGTGGACGACATCGGGGATGAAGCGAGAAGACGGGATGCAAGGATCCCGGTCCGAAGGCATGGATGAGAGAGGTCGATCTCTTGTAATGGACGGCGGCGTTGGGGTATCAGCTCCGGCATGGTGGAGGAGCATGGCGGTGGATGGGGTGGCGGACGGTGGCGGACGGAGGAGGGTGGGGTGGAGAGGGTGTTTTGGCGCCCACGGAGTATGAATGGGGAAAAGGGAGGTAGAGAGGAAGGGGGAACCATGTATTTAGGGCATGCTTGTCTCAAATGCGAGGAAATTTACAAACTTAGCCCCCAGTTCAAATTTTTACTACATCACAGCAACATTAGTCGGTTGGGGATAGGACGGTAATCTCGCATACACCGAATATTTGCCGACGAGAGTTTGTTTTTGGCGCCCACCGTGTATGAATATGAATCGGGGAGGGAGTCGATTTCAGCCGAGGACACACCGTGTTTTGGTACCCACCGTGTATGAATCCGGGTGAGATGCGGTTACGTCACATTTGGGTGAAATTACAAACCTACCCCTACCAAAACCTATAGAAATCCAGCAGATAGGCTTTGCATGGCAGGGATAGGGAGTAGTAATTTCCATCTCGCAGATTTTGGTTTTGGGCGGTTATTGCGACTTTCCCCACTTCGTTCAAATTTTGCAGAGTGCACGTTTACCATGCCAACTCAATTCGAATCCTGTTTGTATTCTATTTTTTCGGGCGGGATCCATTTTCAATTGGTATTACATTCTATATACATCATTTTTTATATATACTTTCAAAAGCACAACACCATTTATACATAAATATGGTTTACAAATGGCATAATCTCAGATTCATAAGGTTGTATCCATCAATTTGGATTTTCAAATATTTGAAACCACTTTCTGTTGAAATCCAATGTATGCATTCCTCGCTAACTGTCTCCAATTAATGTGTGTTTCATGCGGGTTTTGTTTTTACTTCTCAAACATGTGTAATGTGTTTCACACACGCAACATATAGTGTAATCCCGTTTAGACATTAATTGCATATAAACCATGCATTGTTTGTAATTAAAGAATCTATGGATCACCAATATTGATAAAGTATATAACATTACATGTGTGCCCAAATTCAAATGAATATGCATGTTTGATACACCAATTTGCTTATGATATTATCGATGTCATGATCTCCAGTTTTAATATTTTAATCCCCTTTAATCCAGATATTCGTCTCATATAGCTACCACTCATGCTTATATAGGACTATCTCTCTGGACCTATACGCGTTCATCGTCTCTCAGGTATCTCTCGTGCTACCTGTACGTCGACAATGATCTTTTATCTTCGTAACACACTGATGGTACTCTCTCCCTCGACCTTCATCACTCTATCTCTCTCTAAGTATATCTCGATCCCTGCTATGTGTCTCTAACTATGATTCTCCATGTGGAATCTCTTTCTCTCACACAAACTCAAAACTTTGTCTCCCGGGGTCTCATTTCTCACTACTATTCCCATGTGTGCCACTCGCACACCCCTCATACAGAGATGTCTTTCGCTCCTTAGATATGAGAACCTACGACTCTTCCTCTTAAATATCTCTTTCTCACACACAAACACAAACTCTGTCTCCCAGGGTCTCATATTTCTCCATTGTTCTCTTGTATGTCGCTCACACACACTCTCTCTCCCTAGAGATATCTTGCGTTCCCTCATATGTCTCTATAGCTATCACTCTCGTTGTGAAATATCTTTCTCTCTCGCAGACACAAAACTCTGTCTCTCGGGATGTCATTTCTCTTTAATATCTGTTTGTATGTGACTCACATGCACCCTCTCTCTATCTCTCTCACACCCACACACATAACTCAGCCTTCTGATCCACTCGACTCCTATCTCTAACGCACACTGGCTAGCATCTTTATCTTTCTATTTATCTGTTTCTCCATCAACCTTCTTTCTCGCCCACACTCTTGATTCCTATCACGCACACTACATATGTTTCTCTCTACATGCAGTCAAGTGCCCTCTCACACACATATATAACTTCATCCTCTGAACCACCCGACGGTCATCTCCAACACCCAAACTAGTGGATGTCCCTCTTGCTAGCATCTCCATCTCTGTATCTACCTGTAGTTTCTCCGTCAACATTTCTTTATCGCACGGAGTCTTGCTTCCTATCACCCACACTATATATGTCTCTCCATACATATGCATTTATAGGTTGATCTCTTTTGCACAATCGTTGCGCCTCACTCCCTCTGCTCGCCATAGATGCATGCTCCAGCCAACGCCACTATCTCTTAAAGGCAAAAACACATGCTCAATTGTCGGGCCTTCTTCCCTGCATTCTCACATGCATGCCTATTGTCATACCGATCCGTCTCTCCCATGTCGTTGATCTTATGACTCATGTCTTCTTTCTTTTATCTCGATCATGCGCGCGCACACACACACACATCCCACGTATACATGTATACCTATCACACATGCACATTCAAGGTCTCTATGTCTCCATACGTAGTTAATTACCCTCAATCCTAACGCCACATCGAATCGTTCTCCTCTTTTGTGCACATAACTTCCGCTTGGATGGGTAAAACACACACTCACACTTAACAATCTCCTTCTAGCTACCCCCCCCCCCCCCCCCGCCTCTCACTCTTCCCCTATATCCCCGAAACCAATAAGACCATCCCTTTGTATAATTCCCGCCTACATGCACCATCGATATATAGTAGTCTTCCTCGGTGTCTCTTGAACAAACACATTCTCTCGATGTCGACTCCTCTCACACCCACACACCTTCTCTTCCCTCTCTACAGGCATTTTCTCTCTCGCACCCCATCGTTGGTGGCCTCTGCCATACACATCACTTCTCTATGATGAAGCCATGCACACTTAAATTACATCTGCCATAGAGGACCCCGCGACACACACACACACACACACACACACACACACACACACCCCACACACACTAAGACTCAATCTCTCTGTCTCTCTCTCACACACACACACAAACACACACACACGCGCGCACGCACGCACCCCCCCCCACACACACTAAGACTCCATCTCTCTCTCTCTCTCTCTCGCACACACACACACAAACTAAGCCTCCATCTCTCTCTCTCTCTCTCACTCACACACACACACACACACCCCACACACACACTAAGACTCCATCTCTCACACACACATGCTCTAGGCGGAGCATTTGTTCCTACCACCCTTCATCCAACCTTACCCGTATGATAAACAATCACCTTTATTTACTTGCATAACATGGACAAATTCCACTTTACTTTAGTAGTCAGCAAACTTATCATCCGTACCCTTATAAAAAAACGAGTTGGCGATGATGGTGTGCCTGCCATCTTGTAATACAGACCGTATGATCTATATCTAACGGATAGAAAGCAAACTATGATAATTTTACAAAAGATACCCGCACCTCTCTCCACATCATTATCTCCTGCAACCTCATTGCTCAACAATTAAAAAAGGAATAAGTCTCTAGATCAATCTAGCATGCATGGTGGCCGCTGCCGCCTATCGGCGCCATCCATCCCCATGCCTCCGCCCATTCCGACTACCAGTCACCACCACGCTCCACTCCTCCTCGCCTTATCTCTCATCTTTCATTTTTTCGATGACATTCTCGAGATACCAGTTTTCCGATAAAATTCTCGAGATATCATTAGTTTTTACACATGGTATTACTCCTGCATGGGTCAATCATAACAGGTGTTTTGTAAAAAAATGCATATTGATGTTCCGTGCAATGCACGAGAATCTTGTTTGTAATTATATAATGCAAATCACGAGCAGGAAGTGACATTTTTTGACACAACCACGTTAACATGGCCACATAAATCACTAGCTAAAGTAAATACCATTATACTTATATCCCAATGCAAAAGGTTGAGTACATGTCTGAAGAGTAGAGTCGCACACACGCACAATGTCTCTCAGAATCTCTCTCACACACACACGAGTTACGTGACGCCCACTTAAGCAGACACGTATGTTACAATTTGTGCACCCACGGGTACACGTGATGCTGCGCATTTATTTAAGCTAGAAGGTGAACCCAAACAGTAGCTGCATTCATTCCCCTCCCGCCGCCTCTTCTCTGGTCGCCGTCACCCGGTAGCCATGGGTCGGCCGAAGGTAACAACATACGCCATACTCCCGCCGGAGCGGCGCTTTAATATGGAAATTTTAGTTGTCACGCATGCATCTTTTTGTGATAGCACTCCTATATAAGGGTTTACCGGTCGCTTCCCGCAGACGTGCGCGGGCGGTGGAAGAGGAAGGAGAAGGGAAGCAGGCTGTGGAGTAATGTTTTTTACCACAATTTCTTAGGAAATTGAGTGCAGTAATTGAGTAGTTTTGCAAACTACCAGTACTACACATGAAACTCCTTGCCAGCGCGCGCTTCCCGTGTGAAACGTCAGCATCGCCCTGGAGCATCAGTGCCGCATTAATGCCCGGCCAGAGCGGAGGCGACCTCTCACTGGCGCCGGCTTTGAAGCGGCGCGACGGCCGAGAGAGTGCCGCTTCCCGGTGCACGCGACTGCTCCGCGTCGAGACTGGCCATAGGCCCTGTTTGGATCCATGGGTTAGAGTTAGTTTGAGCTAGTTGGGGCTCAAATAGCCCTAAAGTATCCAAGCATGAGGGTTTAAATTGGAGCAAGTTGCACCGAACCCACCAAAAAAAACTATCCCACCCAAGAGGTGCTAACTGGAGATAGTTCTCATTGGGACCACTGAAAAATCACTTTTCTCTCTCCATCAAGTGCATTTATTGTCAATCTAACCCTGTAACCCAAACACCTCTTTGGCTACAGTTAGTTCAGGGTTAGTCATGAGTTAGTCTAACCTCTAGCTAAGTTAGAGTATCAAACAGGAGCAGTAAAGGACATGCAAGTTGCTCAAAGAGTACAGGCAAATTCGTACGTGAAAGGATTTTTTTCTTTCTGAAAACGGAACGTGAAAGGAATTTTTTCAGAATGCTCTTGGCATGTCGCTAACATGTGATGAGTTAATCGACCTCAATAGACGGCAAAAACACCAGCCCGCCGCACTTTTATAGAGACGAGGAGGGAGAAGCGATACATGCTGCTGGATTACTAGAGATAGGTGTCGCACGGAAGCCAAGAAATATGGTGATAGCGTGGGTTAGCCATGTACTAGTATGATGTAACTACACTGGGCTGCCGTGTTTCGTACTCTTCTAGTCCACTGTGGAGATGATTGGTTAATTTTATATCACTGAATAATATTAAATATTATGAGTGAAGACGCTCCACCACGAGGTTCCTTGCTCCTTCTCGGTCGTCCAGAGTCTATGTTCTTCCACTCTATTTTTTATGTGAGCTTTGTTCATCCTTTTGCCAACACGCGAGACATCTAGCATCAAGGTGCACGTGTTATGCAAGGATCGTTCCATCTATATGAAGAACACGTGGGACTGGAACTACGAGACGGACATGTACCTAGGAGTGGACGTACGAACCTGAGTAATGTAGTGCAGTAAGTGAAGTAGAAAGGCACAAATGGTATGAACATGCGTGGCATATAGGGTGTGTTTGGTTGCGTTCTCGTCTCAGCATAGTTGTTCCCTCTTCATGCATGCTCTACTCAACACCCCTATTCATGCATGCTCTCTTCATGCATGCTTCTAGTGTATTTGTGCTAAACTAGTGTGGACTCATGCACCCTTCATACACTCTACCAAACACCCAAAAGTAGGTCGAGAAGGGAACTCTTGGGCGGCATTTATCTCTTTCTATGTACTACCACTAAATGTTGTACGTGCAATGCACGGTGATGTTATGGAGTACGTGCCTAAGTACTCTACTACTACTATATTAGTTGGAGGCACATATTAACTTTTATATTTGTTTACGTGTATGCCCCGAGACCTTCCAACTAGACATGTCTTTCTCTCCAGGTCACACTTTGTATCGTTCATACCACTAAGTACTACTACGTGGGGTGAGTGTATGCGCGTGTATATGAGCGCCTGTGTGTGTACTGATGCTCAAAAAAAGTACTACTACATGTGGTCTCTGACCCAGAAGTGGAAGAAGTGGAGACGCTCTACCACGGTGTTTTTTTACGCTGGGCTCTACCACGATGTTCATGTCCCACTCCTTTCGCTGACTTGTGGGACGTCTAACACGTGTCATGTTTGGCACCCTTCGTCGTAAGAGTTGAAACGCTAGCATTCATCAGAAATAAAAAATAATTATAAATCAGTAGTGATGCTATTTTTTTTGCGAACCAATCAGCAGTGATACTATACCACGCGGTTTCCTTGCTCCTCGGTATCGGCAAGAATACCTCCGTTCGCCAACACGTGGGACGTCGACCATCCTGGTCCACTTGCCATGCACGCAGAACTCCAAGGGAGAGTCACCCAGGTCGTCGCGCCGCAATCACAATGACTAATGAGCCGTCAAATCACAGACCCACTTCCCACTTTCAAGTTGCTCGGATAAAGGAACCATCATGACTTCGTTGAATTCCGGTTCTTAAAGAAAACTACTGTACCAGCAATACTGCTAGCTACAGTAGTTACTCCAACAGAGGCCTCCTTTCGTTCATAGGATAGGAATTTTATAGGAATATGAAAATCATAGGAAGTGAGATGACATGCATCTCAATTCCTATAGAGAAAGAGATGCCATTTGATGCATAGGATAGGGATTTTTTTCATTTAGTCTAGGCTAATGTACTGGTAATTTGCTCTAAAAACTACAGTAGTAACTAGTAGTACTGGTACATGCTCGTACTCAGACACAGACACACACAGTAACTACTAGTACTACTACTTCTCACATGCTGGCTAGACGCCGTCGTTCTCCTTCCCGGCATTGTCGGCGACACCCCACCGTGCTTGGATATTCGCCGACCTCTCCGCAGCAGTGCGTGCGTCCTTTTCTTTCTTGCGGCGGCGGGCCTCTCTTTTCTTGACTGCTTTCTGACTTTTCCGCTCCCTCTGTGCGGCTATGGCTGCCTCTTGCTCTACCGCCCATTCGGCCTTGGCATCTTCAAATTCCTCCCACATAGTTGTGAGGTCGCGAGTGGCGATGAACTCAGCACGGCGGGATGCCATCGCTTCCCTACCATTTTGTGTGCAGTAGTGGGCGGCGAGGAACTCGGCGCGGCAGGATGCCATCGCTGCCTTACTGGTTAGTGTGCAGCGCGGTGGCATGAACGACACTTGGTGAGAGCTCTGGCGTGGAGTGGACGGACAACCGTATAGTGCATTGGTTTGTCAAGAGCTCAAGGACAGAAGACGAAGCAAATTTGAATTCCCCTTCTATCCTGGTCATTTATTACCGAGTAAAATGCATTGGCGGTCATCGAACTTGTCTTGATAGCTCACTTTGATCATTGTATACAAGATATGGTGATTATACAGTCACTGGCTCAGTGTATAGCTCCGTATTTGTCTTGTTGACCAGTCAAGCAGTCCGCATGTGCCTCATCAGCTTGTGTTCTTTATCTATCTACGCGGGCCTACCTGTCAATGGAGAAAGAAATACTGTAAAACCAAAATTATGCGTATGTGGGGAATCAAACCACGGACTCGTCGCTGCAACGCACCCTCATCAGCCAAATGAAAATGAAATACTTCGCGTCAGACACTCACGCTCACGCTGTCAAAGCATGCTAATGCATGCACGTCGCCCTCTAAATCAAAGTCCTACTCATGGCACAATGCAAACGGCGAGCCCATCACCTGCGCACACTGGCGGTGCCTGACATTACTGTTTAGACATTTGATGGAGGCCTACGCGAACGCCGAGCATGTATTCACCTGGCTCAACACCAATGGTCATACTCGGACCGCCTTGCTCATGTATATCTTCCATCACAACGACAATCTATAAAACAGCCTAGCTAGAGAGGGCACTATGGTAGTATGGTACGGAGTATGTACTATCGTGAGCGACCGATCTTAGTGCCACTGCACACCGAAAACCCTTCCATCGCTACCGCGCGCTTCCCGCCTGAAACGATCACTGTCTCTCCAGAATGTCAATGCCGCATTCACCGGACTTAACTGCATGTGCAATTGGTGTGTCACTGACATACAGGCTAGATGCTCGTTGGGCCCACATGTCAGTAACCCAACGCATCTGCAGTTAAGTCACTGAAGCAGCGTCGGCATTCACGCCTGACGAACCTACTCCGGTGCCAGTTGTCCATCCGTTTGCCGTGGCCCATTGCCATTCGCCCGCTATATTAACTTGAGCCCCAGCTCCCAGCCATAGCCAAAGACCCACACTTATTCTCCTCCGGTCCGTTCCTTCTGTCGGCACCACTCCAACCATGGCCTCCTGGCGCTCCGAAGCTCTCTTGGATGTACTGTCGCAGGAGCAGACGAGGGACATCGGCGGCTCCGCTCCGGGCGCGCTCCAAAGCTCTCTTCGGCGTACTGTCGCAGGAGCAAACGAAGGAGATCGCCGGCACCCCCCGGCCGCCCTCCGCCGCCACGACCACGAAGCCAGCGCGCGTGCGCAGGCGCAGCCGGCAGCGAGGAAGAGTAGTACACGGTAGGTCACCGCCGCTCTGTTCCCGGGAAGGCCACCGCTACAACAGCTAGTCGACGCCAAGCTTGGTGGGGTAAACATCGGTGGCCGATTAGCTGCTTGACGGTGACGTGGAGGCGGAAATCTTCAGAACCTTGTGCTCCGGAGGAGGCGGTTATCGAGGCGGATGAGGAGGAGCCAAAGGCAATGGCCGGCTTTCTCGGGTTCATGGCCGGACTTGGTGGTCGTGCGCCGGCGATCGTTTAGATTAGGTTTACAGTAGGTTTTAGTACGGGTTGTGCGAAATATGTAATGAATTTCGTCCAGTTTGTAGGAAAAGTTTTCGAAATGTAATGAATTTCATCCGATTAATTTGAAATTTGCTTTGTTTGCACGAATTTCGTCCGGTTAGTTCATATAGTTGTCGAAAGGTATGCGGGAAGCATCGGATGGCATCCATCAGCGTCCTCGGACAGATGCCGGTGTAAATTTGTGGGCCAGCGCTGGAGATGCCCTAACTATCATGCTATAATCTCTAACAGTCCTCCATTATTTGGCAGGGAACAGTTATCCTTCGATCAAAATAAGATCCGCGGTGTTTCGCACTCCTCCCGCGTAAGAGTGTAAACTCTTGCTTACATAAAAATGGAGCAAGTGGACGACACTGTAGCACGTCATATCACTCGAACTAGCCCGCCTAACGAGCGGGAAAGCACTGCCCTCATCATTTTGTTCTGGATTTCTATCGATCGATCGCGCGAAAATATTACGCTTCGCAAGTTCTAAAGGAAAAGGCGGCACACTTACGACTCGTACGCGTCGCACCCCTGACAGTCCGGCTCGCACGCCACTCACCAGAGGGGACACGCGTTGTCTTGCAATTTCACTGACATGTGGGACCATAATTGAATAAACCGTCGATAGCCGAAATCTAATCGCTCGACGGGCGTCGGCTGAGAAGAGAGAAACGGGGGAGGGAGAAGAGATCGCCCGCCCGCCGCACACGGACTCCAAGAAATATATGGTGATAATGTGAGGTGGGCCATGCTGGAGTCCGGACCGCTTCCGGAGCCCGCTCTCACCGCTCTGGCCCCTCAAGACGCCAGCTGCCCGCCGCATGCATGCATAGCAAGTAGTACTCCTTATGTGGAGGAGAGAGAGGCATTGACAAAGTCAATGAGTGGGCTCTGCAAGAGCCCGTCTCTACACGTGCTCCTAGGTATAAAAAATAATTCTAAAAAACGGCATAAAACAATCGTGTCTTAAAAAAAGAAAGGTAAAAATCATTTGAGAGGAAATAGATAGAGAGAAAGTGAGAAAAAGCTGTAACCTGGGCATTACATGAGGAAGGAGGGAGTGGTGCACATGCCAAGTTCACTGGGCTGCCGTGTTTCACACTCCTCCGTCGTAACAGTGGAGACAATAGCTTTCATCAAAAATAAACAATGAATACTCGTTGCTCGTCCTCTATATCGGAAAGAATACTTTAATTCGCCGACATGTGGGACATCGACCATCCTGGTCCACCTGCCATGCACAAAATTATCCTGGTCTACCCCGGTCGTATCGCAGGCCCAACCTTTCCCACTGTAAGTTGTTCGGACGAAGGAACCATCATGACTTCGTTGAATTGCACTTCTTCAAGAAAACTTACTGTACCCGCAATACTGCTACCACACGCGAAGACTCGACGGCACTGTACCACGTCATATCACTGAAACCCACTAGGCCAAACTAGCTCGCCTAGGTCATCTATTTTGGAATGGAGGGAGTACGTCTCTTCACTGCTATGATTTTGTGTTGCACGTTCTCTATACTTTTGCTATGATTTTCCTACCCTATGAACCAAATGAGGCCTGAATGTATCCGCGTGTCGACTATCGTCTGATTAATCGCTAAGCCTACAATTTTAGGAGCTAGGGCTATTGGTCGATCGACGAGGGATAAGTATAAGTGTACCATGAGCTCATCAGCCCCAACGTTTCTCTTCAGTGAGTGTTTTGCAAGTATTATAACTCGCACAGTAGCTAGCCTACTAACACCAAGAATCATCAAACAAGCCCTACTGATATGATAAATAGTTCAAACTTACATCTAAGCGTGCCATATATTACATCAAAAGCTGGTGAGGATACATCTGTTTCCATAACTCGGAGAGGGTTCGCATGATTCATCGCATGATTCACTATCAAACAAAAGTAGCAAGATCCGCCCACACAAGATAGTGCACTAGCCCTAAGATGGTTTGATAACACGCATCATTCTGGTAATTAAACACATGGCAATGCAAACTACCCTGAAGGATTAGCGCGACCAACTATTTCTTGTCATTGATCTCGCGGGCAATGACCACTGCACGGACAGCGGCATGGGAATCTATTTCTGGGGCGATGTCCACAGGACTGACCGCGAAATCGGAATCGATCCCTGGGGTGATGTCCACAGGATGGACAGCAGCATCAGAATCAATCTCCGGGGTGATGCAACAGGACGGGCCACGACATCAGAATCATCAAGGACGTCCACCTGCACCTGCACAACCCTAACATATTAGCAAGCACATTGCAAATAATCAAAAACCACAACTATGGTAATAAGCCATTATTTTTTACCTTGTGCAGCTCACCGAGGGATCTCATCCCTCCGGGGGCCATCTCCTCGTCCTCGATGGGGGCCATCACCTTGCCAGGGGAATACTGCTTCTCAATGGCGACTATCTCCTCAAACTCGGTCTTGAGCCTCACATAGGTGGCAATCAGAGTTCCTGGGGTAGGCACGGTGGGGCCCTTGCTGTTCTTCCAACTTTCTTTGAGGAGTTTGCCCGCCAACGTCCTCAACTCTTTGGCTAGTGCTTGTTTCTTGGAGTTCTTCGTCTCCATGGGTTGGCCTGCCAACATGGTCAACTCGTTGGTCGGTGCCCGCTTCCTGGAGATCGTTGTCTCTAGTGGGTTGTCCACCGGGAACTCTTTGCCTAGTGCCCCAGGATCCATCAATGAACTGACAAACAAAAAGCAATCGAAAGGAAACCACAATAGCAATGAAAACAGGAAAAGAATTGGATGTGCGAATCGGTCGGTGCTTCGCAAAAAGAAGATTCTTGGAATGAATTAGTAGCATAACTGATTCGCCCACCTTTCCTTCGTCGGTACAGAAGAAAAATGGCAGAAGTGAGTAGCCTGGAGTGAGGTTTTCTTCCAAAAAGGGAAGAAAGGGCTTGAACGAGCATTCCAGTGAAATGATGGTTGCTTCGTCCAGTCCAACTTGGAGGCCACCTTACCACTGCTGGTAAATGTGTGGGTTTTTTGATATGAAGGGTCATGATGGCCACACCGGGCTGACAGGTGAGTCTCGACTGTAGCACCTCGCTGTGATTTGGTTGATGGCACGTGGGCCCGGATGCTTTGAAATTTCCCGCATGTAGATAGAGCGGCTAGTCATATAGGAGTGCTCAATATTGTGCACCGCGACCAAGGCGGAGAGGAAAACAAGAGAACTACGTAATTAATGCATGGGTTTAATTAGTAGTTTTAGAAAGTACGAGATACATTCCTCCAATCGCAAAATGCCTTGGTTCATGAGATTTGAGGTTTGAGATTTTGTCTCATTTAAGAGCCTGGCTAGTATAGGCGTGCTCCAACGCACCGCACCACGTGAGCGTTCGCAACTACCACGTTTGGGTTGCGCTTGGCTCTTCGCCTCTTCGAGAAGACGAGCAATGATGCTACTCCTAGTTCTACAGTATCGAATCCACTACTACATGTCTGTCCACCTCGTGCGGGAGGGATAGCGTGTAGCGAAAGATTCTACTTACTGCTCCTGCATTTGCGTCTATGACAGGTGGGCCCAACAGGTGGTTGGCCCTCCTGTCATGCAGCCAAAGGCAGGTGCAGTTAAGGCACCGGAGCTCAGTCCGCGAGGGAGAGGGCGTTGTAGTAATCAAATTTCTTGGTCTTGTACGAGTTGACGCGACACATCAAAGCACTGCACTCGATATAAGTCTTTTTACACATTTCAAATGGACTACTTCGTATGTAGACATATTCTACTTCGTATGTAGTCACTTGTTGCAATCTCTAAAAAGACTTATATTAGGAAATGGAGGGAGTACAATGCATGCATGCATGCCGTGACTTTCCTTTTGATACTTGCATGTGTTGATTTGATGCACCTTGCCAAAGTTTGACTATAAATTTAACTAACCAAATTTTCATGCATGTGACAAAAAATTACGGGGCTGTTTGGATTGTGACTATGTTTGTCTTATGTTGCCACATTATTTTTCCCACACTTGCGACACTTGCCTAACCTGAGTTGCTCAATTTTTTAGACACACTTTGGCTTGCCTAAGGGAATCTTGCCACAATTTTTGTGTCTATGACATGTGGGGTTCACTGCTAATAAAAAAAATCTTGTCTTAGGTGTGTCTAATAAAAAAGACTTATATTTAGGAACGGAGAGAGTAGAAAATATAAATAATAATGCATGTTGGGGCAACCCACGTTTCCGCTAATTTTAGCTGTGGGCTTGTTCACAATTTTTATGAGGGGGTGGTTGTTCATTTAATGGAGGGACTTGTAGTACCAGACTTGAACGATACAAAGTGTGACCTGGCACACCGTAACACCACTTGGAACAAGCGGGTAGCTATCTCAAAAAACAATCAACAACTAAAAAAAACCATGACCTGGCATGTAGTAGTACACAATTTTAAACGATTGTTTTGATGGAGTGAAAAAGGAAAACTACCCCACTACGTGTCGGGGGTTGGGTGTGACATATGCCAAAGGATGGCTTATCATGGTGGGGGCGAGTAGAACGTGCCTGGAAACGGGATGAGGCGTAGGCATGCACGCCGGCGAATCTTACCCAGCTTCGGGGCTCTCCGGGGAGATAACACCCCTACTACTGCTCTGCGGGGTCTCCGCATGATCACTAAAGCAAAGTGACTACAATGGTGCTCCTCGAGCTGTATCGAGAGGCAGGAGAGAGCAAGGCTAGTTCTCTCCTCCCTACGCTATCTGCTCTATCTCTATCAAGGTCCGAACTCTTTGCATGGGTGCCCTGGGGGGTTTATATAGGCCTACCCCCCGGGGGTACAATGGTAATCCGGCTGGGCGCGGGTCCTAGCCGTGTGTCTCTCATACTGCCGTCCTTCCCGCCGGCTTCTGGGGCCCGCCGACTGGCGGGTTCCGCGGACAGGCTTGACACTGTGCGGCACCCCTGATGACGCAGGGTTGGTCATTGGGTCGTGGCAACAGTGCCGCTGTCTATCGGGCGATCACTGTCGCCATTCCCCATCCTATCTGGTTAATGGCTCGTGGGGCCCTGGGGAGGAGGTGGCCGACTCCAGGGAGGCCGACTCCCGCAGGTTCGTCTTCGGGCGCTCAGGCCGTCTTCGGTCCACCCGCTGACAGGCGGCCCCGCGATCTTTGGGCCGTACAGGCCGGCGTCGTGGGTACAGTGCGTTGCACACTGTGGCTGAGGTCAGGGCAGGCATGGCAACAGTGTCGCGCCTCGCCGGAGATCTTCCGACGATACGGCTCACTGTAGCCATGCCGGTCCCTCGTAGGCGGGGGGGGGGGGGGGGGGAACGGCCACGTCGCGACCGTTCCCCGCATCGGGCTTCGGGAGGAGTCAGGGGCCGACTCCCATAGTCGGCCTCTCTGGAGGTCGCCAGCCTGGAGTCGGCTCGTCTTGGAGTCGCAGTCCGGGACTCGGCTTGCCTTGGAGTCGCCGTCTGGGACTCGGCTTGTCTTGGAGTCGCCGTCTGGGACTCGGCTTGAGGGGCGCAGCCTGCCCCGATGTCTTAAAAGATCCTGGGACCCGGGTTAGCCTACCCGTGGCCCATTACTCTGATAGTAGTCCCCGAAGCTGGTGAAGCCTCGCGGACACCGCCTTGTGGGGCTTCAACAGTTTCAACCTTCCCCGTGCAGACTCTGGAACTCGGCTGTCGTCTTCTCGTTGGCCGACTCGTTGAAAGTCGGATCTTCTTGCGAGGGACCGTGGCTAAAAAGTCGTGGCGGGAAACCAGGCGGCGTGCCTGATACGCTTCCCTGCTGCCATCGAGGCAGCCCTATCATGCGACTCCACGTGGAGAGGACAGTCTGCCCGCCCACGCGCACGACGGGACGGGCCGTCAGGCGGGGCCCGCCACTACCGTGCCTCGGCATACGAACAGATCCGTTGCGGCCGTGGACGGTTGGTTTCCCCCACGTTGTTACTGCGTGCATTAACTTCGTGAGGGTAGATCGTGGGGCGGCGTGGGGCATCGTGCGCAGTTAATCCCACGCCCGCCCCCTCGGCTCCTCAGCCCATAGGGCTATAAATAGGCGGGGAGGAGCGGGGCGGCACCGCACGTGCACCCTTCTCCCCCACTCTCCCGCCTCATCTTGCCTTCTCTTCCTCCTGCCCCCGCCGTCGAGCGAGAATACTTCTCACCGCGGCGATGAGCTCTTCCTCCGCCGCGGCCCCCGCCGTGCGCTCCGGCGTATGGGAGGGCTCGGAGGTGGAGGAGGAACACATCGAGTTCCTCCGCCAGACCCGCCGTCTCCCCAGCGCGGACCTCGTGCGCACCCACCCCGCGCCGGTGGGGGAGACCCGACCGGCGCCGGAGGAGGGCGAGTGGGTCATCTTCCGCTCACACCTCATGTGCGGCCTGGGGCTGCCAGCAAGCGGTTTCTTCCGCTCGTTCTTGGAGTTTCACAGCCTTCAACCACACCACCTTACTCCAAATACGGTGGTGTTGCTCTCCGCCTTCGCCACTCTGTGCGAAGGTTTCCTCGGCGTTCTCCCCACCCTCGAGCTGTGGGGAGAATTCTTCTCTTCGAAGCTCGGCATGCAAGTCGCCGGCATTCCGGCTCAGTGCGGCACCTACGTCGCGGTGCGGCGCTCGACAGCCGACAACCCCTTTCCTCCCATCTCGCTGATAAAGTCGGTGAAGATGTGGCAGCGCTCATACTTCTACATGAAGAACCTCTCCACCGACGGCGACTGGGTCAACCTGCCGCCCTTCAACGCTGCCCCCCTAACTGGGAGGCTCCCTAGCTGGTCTCACCGAGCCAGGTTTCTGACTCCCTCTGGAGCCGCCGCCATAGCGCGACTCCGAGTCTTGCTGCAGTCGGAGGGCCTCGTCGGATCCGACCTTCTGGCCACCTTCGTGGCGCGCCGAGTCCTCCCGCTCCAAGGCTGGCCTCACCTGATCTGTCAGATGAGCGGCCTCCGAGACCCAAGTCGGATGAGCACCAAGGAGATGCCCCGCAAGGAGGTGGCGAACTTGGTGAACCATATCGCGCACTACGAGTTCACAGAGGACTGGCAATTCGGCAAGGAGCCGTATTCGCGCAACAACCCCCCACCAGTAGTAAGTCGCATCTCCCTGTAGTTTTGTCTTCTTTGCGGCCGACTCCGGCTTCTAACTCTTGTTGGTTTCTTCTGGCTAGAACCCCCTCATGGAGCCTGCAGCCGGCGCCACGAGACAGCCCCGCGAGTATGTCCCTGATTGCGCGGACAGCAACGTCGACGACCCTGACTTGGGGGCGGTGGCGATGGAAGCCGACGCCGAAGGCGGCGGAGAAGGGGCAGACAGTGGCTTCAGGCCCTCGGCCACCTTCGCCAACTGGCCTGATGATGATGCCGACGGGGAAGTCGCCCCGCGCCACCAGCCAAGAGCCGGCCTGGCCAGCCAAGGCGGCGTGAAGAGGCATCACGCCGGGCCGAGTGCGCCCGGCGGCAAACTGAAGAAGCTCAAGGGGGCGGCCGCCGCGACGAAATGGGAGGAGGCGGCCGCGAAGGCCAACCGCTTCCGAAGGGAAGTGAGGAGGCCGCCGCTAGTCTCAGCGTAAGTCTTCATGCTCTTTATTTTCTTTCATTGAATCTTGCCCGAATTTTCCTTTATTCTCCCTCTGTTCTTCTTCAGGGCCCCCCTCTCCCCTGAGAGAGTCGCCGTCCCCTCCGTCGTGGGGTCGGCAGAGACGTTCGCCAACACTCGGCGGGCCAATCCCGCCGCCGACCTCCGGGAGGCGATGGAGCGGAATGCGCAGAAGAAGCGCGACGAGGAGGAGGCCGACCGCCTGGAGAAGGCGCAGGCCGAGAAGGCGGCCGCCAACGCCCAGAAGAAGCTGGAGGACGCCGAAGCCGCCCTTGCGACGAAACGGCGTGCTGAGGAGGCCGCGCGTCGCCGATCGGCGATGCTCGTCCCCCCATTGTCGTCGGCGCCGCCGCCTCCGGAGTTCACGGGGCAGACCGGAGAGGTCGACCGAGAACCCCCTCGTGAAGGAGGGCGCCGAGGCTTCTAGCTCGGACACCCTCGTGCCACCTCCGCCGCCTCTGCCACCGTCTGGGAGACCGCACGGCAAACAGCCGGTGGGCCTGTCGGAGCCGCTGACCGCGAACGAGGCCGAGGCGCGGCTGCTTCTTCAAGTCATCACGCCGGTGCGCCACCGTCTTGAGAGGGCGACCTCGGCGCCGCGACCTCGGGAAACCGGCACCGCCAGCTCGGCGACCCTGGACGTCGAGGCCTCCAGTGCCGCACCCACCGGGTGGTTGCACGGAGGCGGCACCGGACCGCTGAACCAAGCGCTCCTGGACGTCCAGGCGAAGCTGCGCGCTGAAAGCGACACCCTTCAAGTCTGCACCAGGGCGCATCTGGCCGCGCGGACATCTGTCCGAGTACGTTTTCTTCTTCTTTCTGATTCTTGTTTTCCTCTGTGGGGGCGCGCCAGCGCACCCACTGGGTGTAGTCCCCGAGTTCCGGGCCGGCTGCTGAGCAGGCGGTTCGGAACTCCCTCTGGCGAGTTCCGAATACTGACTTTGTCTCTATTTGACTTCTTGTAGGAGTATCATAACCTCCGCGCCACTGCCTTCAACCGCAATGTTGAGGAGTTGAACAAGCGGACCGCCGACTTGGCGGAAATCCGGTGTAACCTCTTTTCTTCCTTCTTCGCAGGGGCGCGCTGGCACACCCGCGGGCTGTAGTCCCCGAGATTCGGGCCTACTGCTGAGCAGTCAGGCCGGATCTCGCCGGCGATCTACTTTACTGATGACTTGCTTGTCTCTTCTTTCGTTCTTCAGGTGCCAATGCCGCTCTTTAGGAGCAGCTGGGCGAGGCCAACACCGCTCAGCGTGCCAAGGAGGAGGAGTGCGGCAAGCTCGCCAAAGAGCGTGACCTGCTGGCGGCGCAGCTGGCCGAGCAGAAGGAGCTGCTCTAGAAGGCACAGGATGAGGCCAAGATGCGGGAGGCCGCTCTCATGGCCGAGTTCGAGAGCGAGCGCTCCGCCTGGATCGAGGACATCGTTGATGGTAAGTTTCTTTCGTTTCTTCGGGCTTCCGACTATGTGTCAGGCCGACTTCTGATTTTTCGACTTTCTTCTTTTTTGTCTTGGTAGACATCTTTCCTGGTCATTCACAGGCAGTCCCTCTGGCCATCGAGGCTGCTCGAGAGGCGCGAAGGGCGAAGGGTGAGGAGGTCGCCGCTAATGCCCCCCCGAACCATCGACAAGCAGCTCCTGAGCATTGAAGCCCGTCTTCGTCTAGCTCACCGGCTGCTGCGCCGGCTTCAGCGTGCCGGCGCCCAGGCGGTTGCCGCCCTGTGGCCTGACATGCCGGCTCTGCGCACCGCCAGTCAGACCGCCGACTGGCTAGAAGTTGCCGCCGGCCGTCTTGAGGCTTGTAAGGGCTCCTCGGCCCGGGCCGGAGCACGCCGGGCCTTGGAGTTCGTCAAGGCGTGGTATCCAGGGCTGGACCTGGACCGCCTGGCCGCGTTCCGGTTAGAGGCCCAGGCCGAGCTGGTGGCCGTGGAGGGCGCCCTTGTCGAACGCGCGGCGGCCATCGCCGAGTACACGGATACCAGCATCTTCGTGCCCGAGCGAGCTAAAGGTGGCGAGGAAGTGCCGCCAGACTGGTTCGGGATGAACCCGGAGTATGGCGAAGACTCGACGGAGGTGATCGACTCCAGTGCCGAGGAGGAGGACGAGGCGGAGGACGGAGGCGAGGCGGAGGCGCCAGAAGACGGAGCAGGCGGCCAGCCTCAGCTCGATCGCACCTCCAGCAACGAGCCGCGTGGAGATAAGGCGACTGCCGCCGGAGGCGACCAAACCGAGACCGCCCAGCTGACTGCCCCGGCGCCTGACACCGCCGTCTCCTCCGATCCTCTGGCCCCGGATGCCGTCTCCTAGGCTGCTTTTTCTGCCTCTGTTTTATCTGTCTTTAGTAATCTTTTGAAAACTTTGTTAGATTCGAACAGTTCCACCCGCGGGGTGTATCTTGAACTTCTATTCGAAAATTCGGCCAAGGGCCTATGTAAATATTTATCCGATTTCCGCCTTTCCTTGCTTATTGCTCCTTAGTCTTTTTTCCTTGGCCGCCTTCCTTTAGTTGCTGCCTTGCCAGCTGGACAGCCGCTCTGTGGACTGTCGCTGGGTCAGGTGCTTGGCTACTTCGGGAAGGCAAGTACTTGGCCGTTTAGAGTTTCTTTAGCAAGTCGGTTAGAAAGCGATAGGTCGACTATCCAAGAGTTGACCGTCTTTGATAGAAGCTAAGACGGCGAGCCGACTACTCATGAGTCGGCTTTGCAGAGAGAGGCTGGGAGCCGGCTTGAGCTATGCATACGCTTTAGGTCCTTAGCCATTTTTTCGTGTGTGCACTCGTTCTTGCTTGTTCTCCGCCTACCAATAGTCGCTCTGCGAGCTGCGGCTTTCGACAGGAGACGGCTTGAGCGCAACACACTACTTGTCCGACTGCAGGAAGCATTTCATAGCGCAAGACGGCAAATCCCCGGGCCGACTAGTCGGACCCGGTGCCAAACGGTATGATAAAAAGAGTAGCATATTCGGAAGCGTGATTCTTATCATACAGATAACAAAAAGGCACTCCCCAAGCTCGCCTCGGGGGGCCCAAGGTCTTAGTACTTTAATACAAAGGGGGTAGTGCGATACATACTGCATCAACTGTAAAATCTTCGAAGAAGATTTGCGTTCCACGGGTGCTCTGTTTCTTTGCCGGAGTCGTCCCTCTTGCGCGCTCGAGGCTTCTGGGCGTCGATTAGGTAGTAGGAGCCGTTTCCCAGGACTTTGCTGATGATGAAGGGGCCTTCCCAAGGTGCCGACAACTTGTGCTGGCCGGCTGTTCCCTGAATCAGCCGGAGCACAGGGTCGCCCTCTTGAAACGATCTCGGCTTGACCTTTCGGTTGTAGTATCGGCGCAGACTCTGCTGGTAGATGCCGGACCGGCTGAGTGCTAACAGCCGGCCCTCTTCCAGTAGGTCGACGTCGTCTTGGCGTGCTTCTTTAGCTTCCTCTTTGGTGTACATGGTGACTCGTGGAGAGTCGAACTCTATATCCGTTGGGATGATGGCTTCGGCACCGTAGACAAGGAAGAAAGGCGTGAAGCCATTTGACTTGTTTGGAGTCGTGCGTAGACTCCAGAGGACGGCTGGTAGCTCCTCAACCCAACACCCGGCCGAATGCTCGAGTGGTTCGACCAGCCGAGGCTTGATGCCGGACAGGATGAGGCTGTTTGCTCGTTCCACCTGGCCGTTTGACTGCGGATGGGCAACGGACGCTAAGTCTAGTCGGATGCCCTTCGTCGCGCAGAAACGGGCCAAGGCGCCTTTGGCAAAGTTTGTGCCATTGTCGGTGATGATGCTGTACGGTATGCCATACCGCACCGTGATGTCGGCAATGAAAGTCACTACAGTCGGCCCGTTCAGCTTCTTGATGGGCTTTGCTTCTATCCACTTGGTGAACTTGTCCACCGCGACAAGCAGATGAGTTAGGCCGCCTCGGGCCGTCTTGAATGGTCCCACCATGTCCAGGCCCCAAACTGCTAAGGGCCAGGCGATGGGGATTGTCTTCAGCGCAGAAGCCGACTGAAGTGGCTTGGAGCGGAACTTCTGGCACCCCTTGCACTTTTGGACTAACTCTTTAGCCTCTTTCAGGGTAGTCGGCCAAAAGAAACCATGCCGAAACGCTTTGGCGACGAGTGCCCTTGAAGCCGCATGGTGGCCGCACTCGCCCTGATGAATGTCCCTGAGGATTGCTTGGCCTTGTTCTGGTCTACGCAGTGCTGGTAGACACCAGTGACACTGCGCCTGACTAGCTCTTTGTTGACTATGGTGTATGCTGCCGCTCGGCGTTGTACTTGCCGAGCCAAGATCTCATCAGTCGGCAGCTCTCTGTTTACTAGAAACTTGAGGATGGGTGTGCCCATGAGGGTGCTGCTATTTCTTCAGCTGCTACCACAGCGACTTGGACAAGGGTGGCTGGGCTGGGAGGCGGCGGGCTGGAGTCCGTGGCCGCTTGCTGGATTGACGGAGTCCCTGGGCCGACTGGCGCAGTCCCCGGGCCGACTGGCGCAGTCCCCGGGCCGGGCTTTGAAGTCCCCGGGCCGGCTTCGACTGTGGTTTTCTTGGGACCATCTGCTGGGGCTCTGGAGTCGGATCCGACTTCTTCTGGGGGAGCCGGCACAAAGATGGAGTCTGACTCTGGTGAAGGCTTGATAGATGGCTTGAGGAGGCGCTGAAGAGCGACGCCGGAAGGTATTGCTTGGCGAGTGGAGCCGACTCGTGCCAAGGCGTCTGCTTGATCATTGTCATTTCTCTGCAGATGAAGGAATTCGCACCCCTCGAAGTATCCGTTGAGTTGCTGCACCAGGAAGCGGTAGCTCGCCATGTTTGCATCTTTGGCGTCCCAGTCGCCGGATGATTGCTGAACCACCAAGTCGGAGTCGCCATAGCACAGGATCTGGCGAATGCCGAGTTCTTTGGCAAGCCGGAGCCCATGAATGAGCGCCTCATATTCGGCGACGTTGTTGGAGGTGGCGAAGTGGATCTGCAGCACATACTTGAGCTTGTCGCCTTTAGGGGAGGTGAGGACAACGCCGGCTCCCAGGCCGGTGCGCATCTTGGAGCCGTCGAAATGCATCCGCCAATGGGTGGAGTCAGGCGCTGGCGGTAGGTACTGGGTCTCGGCCCAGTCGACGAGGAAGTCGGCCAGCTCCTGCGACTTGATGGCGGTGCGGGGCTGGTAGTAGATGGTGTAAGGAGCCAGATCTATAGCCCATTTGGCTACTCGGCCGGAGGCGTCTCGGCTTCCAATGATCTCGGCCAGTGGAGCGGTGCAAACCACAGTGATTGGATGTTCTTCAAAGTAAGGCTTCAGCTTCTTGGCGGCAAAATGCACACCGTAGCACATCTTTTGGTAGTGAGGGTAGTTCTGCTTGGAGGTCGACAGTACCTCGCTCAGGTAATATACCGGTCTCTGGACAGGGAGCGCCTTGCCTTCCTCCTTGCGCTCGACTACGATGACTGTGCTGACTACTCGGCTAGTGGCGGCGATGTACAAGAGCATGGGATCTTTGGGAGTCGGAGCCGCCAACACAGCGGGAGTAGTCAACATCTTTTTCAGTTGGAGAAATGCTTCATCCGCCTTGTGGTTCCACTCAAAAAAGGTGGTCTTCTTCATCAATTGATACAAGGGCAGAGCTTTCTCGCCTAGCCGACTGATGAATCGGCTGATGGATGCCAAACAGCCGGTGAACTTCTGCACATCTAACAGTCGGCTGGGTACCTCCATCCTCTCGATGGCCTTGATCTTTACGGGGTTGCACTCTATGCCGCGTTCGGAGACCAGGAAGCCAAGGAGCTGGCCGGCTGGTACTCCGAAAACGCACTTCTCAGGGTTGAGCTTGATCTGGAATCGGTGCAGATTCTCAAAGGTCTCCTTGAGGTCTTCCAGCAGCATCCCACGCTTCTCCGTCTTCACCACCACATCATCCACATAGACATGGGCATTCCTGCCGAGTTGCTTGAGGAGACACTTCTGCATGCAACGCTGAAAGGTGGCGCCGGCATTCCTCAAGCCGAACGTCATTGTCAGGTAGCAGAAGGCTCCGAATGGTGTGATGAAGGTGGTCTTCAGTCTGTCTGCCAAGTTCAGCTTGATCTGGTGATATCCTGAATATGCATCTAAGAAACTCAGCAGATCGCATCCGGCTGTGGAGTCTATCACCTGATCGATTCTTGGCAGGGCAAACGGATCCTTTGGGCAGGCTTTGTTGAGGCTTGTGTAGTCGATACACATCCGCCACTGCTTGTTCTTTTTCAGTACCAAAACCGGGTTTGCTAGCCACTCTGGAAAAAACACTTCCATGATGAAGTCGGCCGCAAGAAGCCGGGCTATCTCCTCTCCAACAACTCTTCTCTTCTCTTCTGACAGGCGGCGCAAGGGCTGCCTGATGGGTTTCACATCTGGCCTGACGTGTAGCTTGTGCTCGGCGAATTCCGTCGGTACACCTGGCATGTCCTTGGGGGACCATGCAAAGATGTCTCGATTCTCACGGAGGAAATCGACGAGCTCGCCTTCCTATTTGCTATCGAGGTTTGCACCTATGACAGCGTATCTCTCTGGGTGCTCCGGGTCCAAGGGTATCTTCTTGGTCTCTTTGGCCGGCTTGAATGATCTTTCTGCTTCTGACTCCTTGGGGTCGGGCGACATCTCTGGCTGCTTTCCGGCCATCGCCACGACTCGGTTAAGGAGCCGCTTCTCAGCTGCGATCACCAGGGACTCGGCCAGTCGGCTGCTCTCGGCCGCGCAGGCGGATGACTTCTTGTAGTCACCGGTTACGATTAGAATTCCCTTGGAACTCGGCATCTTCATCTTCAGGTAGGCGTAGTGAGGGACCGCCATGAACTTGGCCAAGGCAGGTCGGCCAAGCAGTGCATGGTACGGGCTTTCCAGGTCCACCACTTCAAACCAGACCGGCTCTCGGCGGAAATGATCTTTGTCTCTGAAGAGGACGTCTATCAGGATCTTGCCGATTGGCGAGAAGGAAAGGCCGGGTAAAATTCCATGGAACACAGTCCGGCTGCTCTGCAGCTGTCTTCGCTTGATTCCTAGCTTCTCCATGGTATCTTTGTACAAGATGTTGATGCTGCTGCCTCCATCTATCGGAACTCGCGAGAAACGGGCGGCCCGCCTATTAGTGGCCAAGGTGGCACCAAGGACCAGGGCATAAGAGCCCGGACTCGGCATCACCTCTGGGTGATCCGCTCTACTCCAACTGATAGGCCTCTCGGACCAATGCATGAACTCTGGAGTATCTGTTGCCACTGTATTTACTTCTTGCTGCTGTTGGCGCCTGCTGCGCCGGTCATCTGCCACACTGGTGAACACCACGTAGGCTCCGTGCTCTTCTGGGAACTCGTCTTGCACCATGCCGACTGGCCGAGCCGCCGGCTGCTGGGGTGGCGGTGGAGGCGGCGGCCCTGCGGGCGCCGGAGGAATGAGGCCGTCTCGCTTGGCGATTCTGGTGAGCTAGTGGCACTTTCGGGTGGTATGGTTTGACGGCTTCATGCCGCTGTGGAACTTGCAGGGACCATCCAAAGTCTGCTCATAGGAGAAGGCTGGCAACCAATTGGATTTGCCGCCTTTCTGCCGCTTGGCCGGAGGCTGCCCCTCTGGCTGTTGATCTTCAACCGTCGCAACCTGCCGACTGTTGGAAGTCGGCGGCTGGGCCTTGCGCTTGTTGTCGTTCTATTGTTGACGCCGACTGGTGTCTCCAGCTGGAGTTCTGGGAGCCTGAGGAGTCACCTTGCCAGCCGCATTGACTTGGATCTCTGTCTTCATGGATGAGTCGGCGGTGGCGTACTTGTCTGCTATAACTAGCAGTTCGTCGAGGGTCTCTGGCTCATCGCAGGGGAGCCTGTGCTTGAGGAGGGTGCCCTCTCGGCACCCGGCAGTGAAGTACTCAATAGCCTGCACCTCGTGCACGCCCTCGCAGGAGTTCCGAAGCTCGCCCCAGCACGTGAGGTAGTCGCGTGTTGATTCATCAGGGCCTTGCATGCACAAGGAAAGCTGGCGCGGCTTGGGAGGTCGCTTGTACGTGGTCGTGAAGTTGCGGATGAAGACTTCGCCGAAGTCGACCCAGCTGTTGATGATGCGGGGCTTCAGACTGTTCAACCATGTCCGGGCCGTGCCCTGAAGCATGAGGGGAACGTACTTCACGGCAACTCGCTTGTTGCCGTTCACTATGCTGACGGCTGTGGAGTAGTCTATCAGCCAGTCCTCCGGCTTCACGGAGCCAGTGTACTTGGGTGTGTCTCGGGGGAGCGTGAAACCTTTGGGGAAAGGCTCGTCTCGGATGCGGGGCCCAAAGCAAGGCAGACCCAGCTCGTCTTCTTCTTCCAGCGCCAGGGATCGGTGGAGTCGGTCGATCCGATGGCGGGCATCGTTCTCTCCGACTCCCTCTCGGCGGCCAAGGCGGCCTCCGAGAGTCGGATGCTCAATAGGCGGCGGGGAAACTCATCGCTCTCTTCTGGGTGGGGGAGCCAAGTAGTTGCCCCGCCGCTCTACTGCTCTCGGGCGGCCGTCTTGGTCGCGCTCGATGGTGATGTGAGTCCGACTGTGACTGACATCCGGCTCCTTTTCTTTCCTTCTGCGGACTCCGCCAGTCAGCGTCTGAGAGGTCGCGCCTTGATCTCGGCGGGGAGGCAAGTCGTTGTTCGGCTGCTACTGCGCATCTGCGCAGCCGCCGGCCGCGTTCTGCGCCAACCGCGTCGAGGAGTTGCTGGACTCGCTCCGTCATCAAACGGCACTCTTCGCCCTCGAAGTTCTTTAGCTCATCAGTCGCCGCTTGGGCGGCGCGGATGTTCTCCGCTGGGGTGGCGTATACGGGGCGTTTTGCCCCGAACAAGTCGGCGATGGCCGCGCCGCGTTGCCGGACCGCGCCTAGACGGCTCGGCCCAGTCGGAGCCGGCGAGCCGCCTACGACGCGATCCATCTCGTGCTGGTATGCCTCCGACAAGCGCCTCATGCTTGCCAGCTTCTTGGCGCCTTCGATGATCTGAAGCCGGCGTGTCTCCAGCGTCTCGGCGTCTGCGTCCTCTGGAATGGGCGCAGTAAGGTTTTGCAGGGCCGCAGCAAGCGGGTCCTGGGCTTCTTCGCCGGAGCGCTCGTCGTGACTGACGACGAGCACCTCCGTGACGGCGCTTCCGCCGCTCTCCTCGTACGGAAGCGGCTCGTCGTAGACCACCATGTTGGTGGGGAAAGTGTCAAGCGACACGGCGTTGGAGTCAACCAGCATCAGATCGGTGGAGCCTACGGACTCCAAGTCCACGGCAGGCTCGCCGACGACGTGGAGTTGGTCAAGGAGGCCCGCGAGAAGGCTCTCGGGGCCACCCATGCCTACGTCGGATGCAGGCTCGTCGGAGAGGCGCACCTCGCCGACAAGTTCGGCGAGGCTGCTCGCTGCGCAGGCGGCCTCAGCACCGCGCAGCGCATCGATGCAGACTCCATCTGGCGAGCCTGGCTGGCTGCGCTCGCCAGGGAGGAAGAGGGTTCCCGTCCAGAACAGATCTCCGGACGACGGTGCACCTCGCCCAATGGTGGGCACCAAATGTCGGGGGTTGGGTGTGACATATGCCAAAGGATGGCTTATCATGGTGGGGGCGAGTAGAACCTCGCCGGTGCCTGGAAACGGGATGAGGCGTAGGCATGCACGCCGGCGAATCTTACCCAGCTTCGGGGCTCTCCGGGGAGATAACACCCCTACTGCTGCTCTGCGGGGTCTCCGCATGATCACTAAAGCAAAGTGACTACAATGGTTCTCCTCGAGCTGTATCGGGAGGCAGGAGAGAGCAAGGCTAGTTCTCTCCTCCCTGCGTTATCTGGTCTATCTCTATCAATGTCCGAACTCTTTGCATGGGTGCCCCAGGGGGTTTATATAGGCCTACCCCCGGGGGTACAATGGTAATCCGGCTGGGCGCGGGTCCCAGCCGTCTGTCTCTCATACCACCGTCCTTCCCGCCGGCTTCTGGGGCCCGCCGACTGGCGGGTCCCGCAAAACAGGCTTGACACTGTGCGACACCCCTGATGACGCAGGCTTGGTCATTGGGTCGTGGCAACAGTGCCGCCGTCTATCGGGCGATCACTGTCGCCATTCCCCATCCTATCTGGTTAATGGCTCGTGGGGCCCTGGGGAGGAGGCGGCCAACTCCAGGGAGGCCGACTCCCGCAGGTCCGTCTTCGGGGCGCTCAGGCCGTCTTCGGTCCACCCGCTGACAGTCGGCCCCGCGGTCTTTGGGCCATATAGGCCGGCGTCGTGGGTACAGTGCATTGCACACTGTGGCTGAGGTCAGGGCAGGCATGGCAACAGTGTCGCGCCTCACCGGAGATCTTCCAACGATACGGCTCACTGTAGCCATGCCTGTCCCTCGTAGGCGGGGGGGGGGGGGGGCGGGGAACGGCCACGCCATGACCGTTCCCCTCATCGGGCTTCGGGAGGAGTCCGGGGCCGACTCCCATAGTCGGCCTCTCTGGAGGTCGCCAGCCTGGAGTCGACTCGTCTTGGAGTCGCAGTCTGGGACTCGGCTTGCCTTGGAGTCGCCGTCTGGGACTCGGCTTGTCTTGGAGTCGCCGTCTGGGACTCGGCTTGAGGGGCGCGGCCTGCCCCGATGTCTTAAAAGATCCTGGGACCCGAGTTAGCCTACCCGTGGCCCATTACTCCGACACTACGTATATATAGGCCGGAGCCTCCGCGCTTGCTTGCTAGGGTTGCTCTATTCACACACTCTCATCCTCTCCAGATCTAAACAAGATAGGGGTAGTAACACTGTCTTTCTCCCATCAAAAAACACTGGCTTTCTATCCTCACCGCTGGTTACAGATCCGGACGTATCCCCTCCGCCGGTGAAGGCGAGGAGGGGCAGCATTTAGGCCGTCGTCGACAGAGAGGGAGGAGACCCACTGTCGGCCGCACCATTATCTCTGGCCGAGCGCCGGCACGGGAGGTCCTCCGATCCCTTCGTCGTTGCCTGTGGGCGGATCCGGCCTACCGCTGCCCACCTATCCACATCCCGACGACCTTCAGGTATATCTTCGTTCGAAACTGCCTTAGCTCTACTTCCCCAGCTTGCTACGTTGCTTCATGTGCATCATTTTCTACCTCTCAGCCCCTCTCGATCGGATGGTCCAACGTCACCTATTTTCTTCTTCTATTGTTAGAGGTAAAGCTACTTCATGGAGTCGAATCTTGTACTCTCTCCGTCAGAAAATACTTGTCATTGAAATGGATGTATCTAGATGTATTTTAGTTCTAGACACATCCAATTTGATGACAAGTAATTCCGGATGGAGGGAGTACTTGGTTCAAACAAGAAATAAAGTGGGGGTGGGGGAATTTAGTATGTACATCGGACTTGGTACAAACAGGAAGGAAAGGGGTTGAAAGTAGTACAGACTGGTCATCCAACCGGTCTCTTGGTCGAAAAGGGAAATATAGGGGTAACGTTGTACACAGTGGTATGACCAGGACTAGATTTGCTATCCCCACATAGGAGTAGGTGGCTAGAGTGAACAAAAATGGGACCAACCCAGATATCTTTCTTGGATGTTTGTTTCTCGGGGCAACAAACTATGAATCACCACTTTATGCCCTTGTTTACGTACATGGTGCTGGACTGCTGGTGCACCCACTGTCCCATGCCCTTATACCAAATATTTAGGCTCCATTCAGAATAAAGGGGCAGAAAACATAGGTCTTGATGAAAATAGAGGAATACGAAAGGAATGTAGGTATAAAACTATGGAACAGCGAACCGGAGGAAACTCTCAAGAGAATGTGTTTGGATGGACTACGAAATGTACATATTTGTTTTTTTATAGTAGCATGCTTGGCAGTATGAGATGCTATTTGTTTATTCAGCTGCACAGTGACTATTCTTGTCCTCACCTCACGCACCACACATAGGTTGATTTTTTTATTCCGGGAAACACAGCACAGCAACCTGTCTAACGCATGGCAGCGAGCGCCTGCCTCGGGCTTCTTCCCAAAAAATGAGCAGCGCATGGATATTTCTAATCATATGGAATCAGTACTACCAGACCAGCTTTCCTATGAAACACTATTCATCTTTCCCGTAGGTTGGAGGGGAAAGAATACCGTAGGAATTGTGTTCCTACGAAAATCCTGCACCAAACCTGTGAACCGAACACAGCCTTAGTTGTTCTTAATCTAATGTCCCTGGTAAAAATGAAGCTATGCCACTGTTATAAGCTATGAAAAGTTTAGCCAAATGTTTTTGCCTGTAATTGTTCGAGACTCTGACTGTTTCCTCTGTACCTTTTTGTGCAAACAAGGATATCCACTTCACCTGGTTGCTGTTGTGCCCTTTTGGTGCACTGCACAAAACTCTTCTTAAAAGAGGTGACTTTTGTGCTGTTTAAGTGGAATGTCAGAATGGAACAGTTGGTTCATTTCGGTGGAACTGCACAAAGGGAGATCTGTTTTCCAATCCTCATCATCCATATTGGCGCCATAACCATCCTTTAGGTAAGAATGATATTTAATGCATGTGTTCATCTCTATTTTTCGGCTACCAGGAGCAAATAATGCGATTTTTTACTAGTACACTTGTACTCCCTCACTGACAAAACCAATTCTGAATTAGAAGGCCAATCATGTACTTGGTTTCACCAACTGCTGAGGAGAAAGAGAAACAGAGCATGAAGAGGAAGAGGAAGAAGAATAAACGGTGCCAAGGCAATCTTACTGAAGCCAGAGGCCTAAGTCGAGGCCATTCAAGGGCTCTGGCAACGACTACCTTACAGGTGAGACGATCCTCCAGGGAGCCCTTCCACTTCTGCTGTCTCACTTAATTAATTAGGCGTACTTAAGTACCACTAATTTATTACTGCCTAATTTTCTTGTTGGAGTTGAACAAATCTTTAGTAGGACCCTATGCTGAATCATGTACGTGTGTATGTTTGTCTATGGAGGTGAATCATGTAGTGGAGCAGGGAGGGAATATTATTAGTGTCATGACATAATAGTGCTATTGTTTTGCATGTCAATTTATTGCCATTGGTTCAATGAGGCAATATTTTGCGTATTGTCCATCATGAATTTGATGCTACTGTTTGAGTAATATGCTAATGTCTTCCTATCCTTTCTCACTAAGCTAATGAAGGTTTCACCTTGTTCCTACTTGTGCAAACAGGGATCATGTTGTGCCAATCATACATTTTAGTGGAACTACACAAGACAATACAATGAACTGTATCCCAACCAGTGCTTTAACTCTGCTGGAAGTTCTTGATAATCTTTCGATATAATCTCAGCACTGGTAAACAAGAGTGATTTCAACCATACATTTGAAGTGCAAAAAAATATATACTATTGTGTGATTCCAGTGAGTGCTTTATCATCTCTTATGGGACTACATGAATAAGCTTTTTTTCTCAGGTTGGTACGGGCCTAAGGCCTTCATCCATATTACTTTGCTGTCATCTCTATTTGTATCGTGCTACTATCATGAGAAACTCCTTTATCTTTGCACGTTAAAGTTTTGCAACCTATGATAAATGGCAATGCTTTGAGTGTTGAGCTAATTGGCATAGATTAATTAACCTAATACCTCTCTTTAAGCAAGACTACTATGTTGCTAACTTTACCAATTAAGATAATGAGGGTGCTTCTATTTGTTAGTGTATGTTTCATCAACTAGTCCCACTATTACAGTAATCTCACTCTCTCAATATATGTGCCAACAGGGATGCTTGATTTTGGTGGAACTGCACAAAAACTTTGGGTGCTACATTGCCTCGACTGCTTCCGTCCTTTCCTGTCAGTCGCTAATCTCCGCTTGCTTTCGTCCTTTGCTGTCAGTCGCTTGGCTTATCTCGGCTTCCAGTCAAAGGAAATAGTAATTGATATGCTACCTCACACAGGTTGGTACTGGTCTTTATACTGATTATTGTGCCTGTCATATGTATTGGTAATTTGGTATGGTGCTACTGTTTGCCGATTTCATGAAGGAGTAATTTGGAGCCTGAACTCGTAGGCAAATCATTACATCGGGTGATTTCAGTAGAACTGCACAAAATGATCAGATGGACAGGTACTTATGTTACTGCTATGTACTCCAAAGTTCACTCAGACAAGCATCAATGTTAACAAGAAGAAGTGCCTTATTCATTCGAGTATCAACCGGCGTCAACCAATTGTCAAACTCCAAGTATTAGGAGAGTGAACGCCGGAAATGTTGCTTGGTGCATAGCCCAGAAAAATGCAGTCCAGTCTTTGGTCCCAACTTGTGCCTTTTGGTTATCGGCACATATGGTAGCGAACTATATGGCATGGAGTCTAAAGATTCCAGACAAGTTGGTTGACGCGTATATTCATCTGGCACTTAATCAGTCTGCACGCCAAGGATGCTCCATTTCAGTTGAACTGCACAAAAAATTTGGATGGTTCATTTTCTCAACCGCCTCCTTTCTCGTCTGCAATGTAGAATTTTGGCGAGATACAGGACCAAGATGAGCCAGTAAACTAGTTGGATGAAAGTTGTGGCCAAGTTGCTCAAAACCTCCCTTGGCACGAGGCCACTATTTGAGGATAAACCTACAGGCAAAGTTCAGATTGTCTGTGTTGCCTCTTATGTACTCGAAAGTTTACTCATACAAGAACTAATTTTAGCAAGAAGTACCTCCGATTTGACACCATTTACCAGTCTGTACCCTAGGTAATTAAAGTTCATCCACAGATCATATTGGCTGTGATCTCAATCATTTGGATGCATAAACATACTGAACATGTGTATATCTGAATCTTCTTGTGAATTATGTTTGAATATTGTCATGTGATCTATCAATCATTTGGATGCATAGATATCCGAGCTTGTGTATATATGAATCTTTTGAGTTGTTGATAGTGAATGTTGGCTATGAATATGAACGTGCCCTATGAACCTGAGTTTGATACGAATGTTTACCTTTTCTGTTGTATTTGTGTATGAACTTGTTAGTATGCCTACTATGGGGTATAAAACGCAGGTCTCCTATAAAAGTAATGCTCTGTCCAATTTATGTTTTCCCTTCTAACCACATTATATATATTCATATTATTACTATTATCGTATATTTTATAGAGACTTTATATATACATTATAAAAATATTCCACGTGTTATTAACTTATAAAAGTAAATGTTTAACGGAAGTTGGCAAGGAAAATCCTGGTTGTTTTTGACTCACAGGCAAGGAAAATCCTGGTGATTGCGAACAAAAGCTTGCGAAGATTTTAAGGAACAATTTAATAATAACACGCTCATTTTTATTTTGAGCTATAACTTGCTAATTTGTTAATTATATATATGAAAAATGTGCCTCTCCGGTTTATTCTTTTATATTAATTGCTCCTTCTAACATAACATTACATATATAACGAGCCCACCTAATACGTGTATTTCAAGGAAGTGCACATGGGCTGGGATTTCTTAGAAAATATAAATGCTCCTGATTGACGCGAAATTATTTGTTCACCCAGCCCAACAAATGGACTGTACATTCTAGAAAACATGGGTTAAATATATGCCACATTTTTGCAGGTTGACATGTGGGCCAATAGGTCGAAGCCTATGCAAGGCGTTGTCAACTTGGTCAACAAATGATTGTGTCATCCACAGCCATTGGATTTATATCCAACGGCCGGCATGCACCTTCAATCTCTCATCTTCTTCCTACAGCGTCGCCGATACCGCCTGGTCCGGCCTCCAGCGGCTAGCGGCTCTGCTTAGCACGCATCACTGCGAAGCGCTACCCCACCGCCGGCCAGGCTATCACTCCACCCCTCGGCACCTCCGGTCATTCTCCACACACTACAGCCCCACGCCGCAACAAAACCAGTTATAACCCTTCTCCTCCTCTCAATCTGCAACTCCACTGCTGCGTTTTCCCATCTCCGAGTCGTTCCCGTCCGGGGCCTCGCCGTCGTCCACCGCCTCGCGGCGCTCGGTGCAGCGTGGTCAACAAACGAGAGTCATCGGAAGAGGATTGTACGTGGAGAGCCTGACGGCTGGGACCCACGAGGTCCATGGTCGCACGCAAGGAAAGTTCCTCCTTATTAAGATGAAAAAATGTTTCCTCCACCTGACAGCTGGGACCCACCGGCTGTATCTTCGCACGGAAGGAAGTGCCTCCTTGTTTTGCAAAAAAAATTATTCATCCCATTGACAGCTGGGACCCGTTAGATTTGGTGACTAACTTGTGGGCCTACCAAGCGGACGTGTACGCACGGCTTTGTCAACTTAATCAACAAATAATTCTAGCAGCTGGACCATTGGATGTTAATCCAACAGCCGTGCTCCTTCTTCAACCTCTGTTCTTGCTCCTGTCTCGCGTGGGCGGCACCGCGGCTGTGCTACCGCGCACCCGAACTAGTGAAGTTTCCCACTCCTCTCCATCTACGACTCCACTGCCCCGTCTTCCCCGTCTCTGGGTCGTTCCAGTCTGGGTGCGCTCGGCACGGTGTGCTCAACGTGGTCAACAACCGAGAGTCATCAGAAGATGTCTGTACGTGAGAGGCTGACAGTGGGGATGCACCACGCCCATGGACGCATGCATGCAACGGAACGCGGCGTGGTCAATGTGGTCAAGGAACGACTTCCATCGGAAGTATACTGTACGTGGAGAGTCTCAGTTGGGTCCACGGCCGCAGCAAGTAAGTGCCTCCTTATTACACGGAAAATAATGATTCCTCCATCTGACAGCATGGACCCACTAGACGGGCCACCATATTTTGCGAAAAAAATGTTTGCCCCCTAACTACTGGGACCCACCTGACAGGCCACCGTATTTCGTGAAAAAAACATTCCCCCCGCTGTCAGCTCAGACCCACCGGAAGTACCTCCTTATTAAGCAGAAAAAATGAATACTCCCCATGCTAGCTGGGACCCACCTCGGTGGGAGGCTGACTTGTGGGCCTACTAATTTGACGGGGACTAAGGGCTTTGTCAACTTAGTCAATATGAACGATTCTAGCTCCAGTGACCGTACGATGTCCATCCAACGGCTGTAGTGCTTCTTCAACCTCTAATCTTCTTGCTCTAGCAGCCCAAAGCAACGCCGGTCGTGCCGCATGCTCCTGCCTCCCGTGGCCGGCTGTGCTGCCACGGAGGCCTCACCGCCACTACTATTCCCACCGCTGGCTAGGCCCTGCGACGATGGCAGCCTCACACCGCAGCCAAACCAGTGAACCATCATACTCCTCTCCGCGTGGGCTTCCACTGTCGCGTCTTCCCCGGCTCCGCGTCGTACCGTTCCTAGGGCTCGCCGTCGTCCACCGCCATGGTGATCTCTGTGCGGCGTGGTCAACAGGGTCAAGGAACGACTTCTATCGGAAGAGTAATGTACGTGGAGAGGCTGACAGCTGGGTCCACGACCACAGCCCAGTTTTTTTGTGATTTGCCAAGTAAGTCGCTTTGTCAGGCCTGTTGGGCTACAAATCTTTCAAGATGAGGAGAGATTTCATTCGGCTGACCGAGAAAATGGCCCATCAGTAATGAGAAATGGGCTGTAAATTTTTAAAACACATCAAATCGGCAATTAGTTTCAAATATCTTTTTTTTCATTTCAAGATTTTAAATTACATTAATTTTTATGCATAGAGAATTTGTTGGATTTTATATTGATATACATTTATTTTTAAAATCAGTTTGAATGTGAGTCAAAATTTTGGGATTAAAAACAGTTTGGACCGCACCGAAATATGCAAAATTTCGTATAATTTTTTAACCGTGGCCACAATATGGGCTGTAATGCTAACAAAAAGAATATGGGCTCCAAAAAACCTTAAGAATTAGCAAATGGGCTGTAAATTATTAGAAATAATGGAAGATGGGCTGTATGCTGTTTTCCACAGATTTGAGGCTTTCCTAAAAAAAGGTTGACGCATAAGCAGTGACTGTTGGACGTCCATCCAACGGACGTTGTGCTTCTTCAATCTCTACTCTTCCTGCTCCAGCCTCTCAAACAAGCGTCGGTGGGACTGCCTGCTCCCTCCTCCCCGCGGCTGGCTGCGCTGCCGCACAAGCCTCACCGCCCCACCGAACTCCCATCGCTGGCCAAGCCATCCCTCTACTCACCCACACCTGCTGTTATTCTCCGGCGACGGCAGACGAACCAGTAAACCCTCGTACAGTCGTACTACCCTCCGCATGGGAAACAACTGCCGAGTCTTCCCTGCCTCCGTGTCGGTCCCTTCCTAGGTCTCGCCATCATCCACCGCCCCTAGTGCTCTCGGCGCAGCCTGGTCAACATGGTCAACGACCGACATGCATCTGAAGTGGATTGTACGTGGAGAGGCCGATAGCTGGATCCACGGCCGCACGCAAGGAAATGCCTCCTTATTACGCGCAAAATAATGATTCCTCCACCTAACATCAGGGACCCACCGAAAGGGCCTCTGTATTTCACGAAAAAAACGTTACCGCCGCTGACAACTCGGACCCACCAGCTATATCTTTGCACGCAAGGAAGTGCCTCCTTATTACGCACAAAAAAAATGAATACTCCCCCTGTTAGCTGGGACCCAGTATAGTGGTAGGCTGACTTGTGGGCCTACTAAGTTGACGGGGACGGAGGGATGTGTCAACTTAGTCAATATGCATGATTCTAGCTCCAGTGACCGTACGATGTCCATCCAACGGCCGTAGTGCTTCTTCAACCTCTGGTCTTCTTGCTCCAGCCGCCCAAACCAGCGCCGGTCGTGCCTCGTGCTCCTGCCTCCCGTGGCCGGCTGCGATGCGGCGGAGGCCTCACTGCCCCCTACTACTCCCACCGCTGGCCAGGCCATCCCTCTACTCACCCACACCCCCTGTTATTCTGCGGCGATGGCAGCCTCACACCGCAACGAACCAGTGAACCCTCGTACTCCTCTACGCGTGGGCATCCACTGCCGCGTCTTCCCTGGCTCCGCGTCGTCCCCTTCGTAGGCCTCGCCGTCGTCCATCGCCCCGGTGCTCTCGGCACGGTGTGGTCAATGTGGTCAAGGAACGGCTTCCATCGGACATGGACTGTACTTGGAGAGGCTGACAGCTGGGTCCATGGCCGCAGCAAGGAAGTGCCTCCTTATTATGCGCAAAATAATTATTCCTCCACCTGACAGCGGGGACCCACCGGACGGGCCACCGTATTTTGCGAAAAAAATGTTTTCCTGACTATGGGGACCCACCAGCTACATCTTCGCACGCAAGGAAGTGTGTCCGGGCAAAAAAACGATTCGCCCCCTGACTGCTGGGACCCACCAGCTACATCTTCGCAGGCAAGGAAGTACATGACAGTCGGGACCCACCTGGTCGAAGCGTACGTAGAATTGTCATTCTGGTCGCGAACGTGTACGTACATACTGGTCGTTGTAGAGGCGTGCACGTGTCGTAGTAGAGGCGCGCATGTAGCATGTACACGTACGTACAATGGCCAGGGGGCAAGAAAGAAAATACGGCCACGTACGTACATACGGGCGGGGTCTCGAACGCCTACTCGCCCATACGTCCGACCAGGGCTCATGTACATGGCTGGGTCGGAACAGAGAAACAGCGTCGTCGTCGTGTTCATGGGGAGGCAACGGAATGCGTCGTGTTCATGGGGAGGCAACGGAATGCGTCGTGTTCATCGGGAGGCAACGAAACGCGTGGGAGCCAACCGGCTGGGTCGGAACAGAATGCATGGTCATGTTCATCGGGAGGGCTTGGACAGAACAGGTGATGGAAACAAGGCCTGGCGTACCGCAGAACAGAGGAAACGGCCTTGTGTTCGACCGGCCACGTTCGGAACGGGGTCCTGTTGATCGAGAGGGGTTTGGCGTACCGCAAAACGGAGGAAACGGACCTCCTACGGTCGAAACGGGGGTCCTGTTGATCGGGAGGGGTGTGGCGTACCGCAAAACAGACGAAACAGACTTGTGTTGGAGCGCTACGGTCGAAACGGGGGTCCTGTTCATCGGGAGGGGTGTGGCTTACCGCAAAACGGGACTCCACGGGATACTGTTCATCTCCACCGTCGACCTCCTCTAGCCTCCACGGGCTACCGTCGACCTCCTCCAGCCTCCACGGGCTCCTGTTCATCCAGCCTCCACCACGCGCTACTCCACCGGCTACTGTTCAACCACCCCTCCACCGTCTACTGTTCATCCAGCCCTCCACAGCACGGGGTCCTGTTCAACCACCCCTCCACGGGCACCCCTCCAGCATCTACTGTTCATGCAGCCCTCCACACCACGGGGTCCTGTTCATCCATAGGCAACACCACCGCTCACTGTTCATCCAAACCCCCCCGCAACGCTCACTGTTCATCCAATCGATCGGCTTCAGTTAGCAGCAGTAGAGAAGGAATCGCTCGATCGGGTTCAGTTAACAGCCATCGATCAATCGCTCGGGTTCAGTAATGCATAGCCTGCAGTGCAATCGCTCGGGTTCAGTTAGAGCCCAATGCCCCGCTCGGGTTCAGTTAGAGCCAACGCCTCGCACACACGCACGTACGTGTATGAGAGAAATGCGCATCGCTCGGCCCCCGACCTCCCACCGTAACCGGGAACTCCCCAAAATTTTCCTCGCTCTCGCTTCTACCACGGTTTTTTCCGTCATGGACGGCCCAAAGAATGTCATGCAGCTGCGTCTCCGGCCCGCCCAGGACAAAAAGCCCATTTTCTGTCCTGATTTTTTGTCATAGAAGTAGGAGCCCACCACATCTATAATGATACCGGGTTTTGTCACAATTATCGCCATAGAAGTGTCATATGTATGACAGAAAAAAAATTCGTTCGGCCCAAAATGTCACGGATGTGTCTTTTTTTTGTAGTGTAGGGATGGATTGGTTTGTGAGATTCATGAAAGATGTGAGAGTTATAATAACTAAGGGAAACTTAAGGTGGCCACTTTAATACACATCTGGGTGGATTGGTTGTGGGCACCTAGGGTTGTACCAGTGTTGTCCTAGAGATCCCGGGGTACCAGTGTGATCATCCTATGGTTTGCCACATAGGCTCAAAGGGATCATAAAATTATTCATGCTAGAAACTTCCGTGTGCAGCCACAAGACATTATGGGCTCTGGCATAGTTGAGTAAGTTGTGGGAATCCTTTCCTTGATGGGCTAGTAGATGTAGGGGATTGTTGGTGTACTGCTACCTCTTGAGCATTGCGTTGGTTTTCCTTGAAGAGGAAAGGGTGATGTAGCAAAGTAGCGTAAGTATTTCCCTCAGTTTTTGAGAACCAAGGTATCAATCCAGTAGGAGGCTCCTCAAAAGTCACACGCACCTACACAAACAAACAAGAACCTCGCAACCAACGCAATAAAGGGGTTGTCAATCCATTCAAAGTAACTAGCAAAAGTGAGATCTGATAGAGATAATAAGATAAGATAAATATTTTTGGTATTTTTATGATATAGATTGGAAAATAAAAGATGCAAATAAAAGTAGATGGAAAGCTTATATGATAAAAGATAGACCCGGGGGCCATAGGTTTCACTAGTGGCTTCTCTCAATATAGCATAAGTATTACGGTGGGTGAACAAATTACTGTCGAGCAATTGATAGAAAAGCGCATAGTTATGATATTATCTAGGCATGATCATGTATATAGGCATCACGTCCGTGACTAGTAGATCGAAACAATTCTGCATCTACTACTATTACTCCACACATCGACCGACTCCTGCCTGCATCTAGAGTATTAAGTTTATAAGAACAGAGTAACGCATTAAGAAAGATGACATGATGTAGAGGGATAAACTCAAGTAATATGATATAAACCCCATCTTTTTATCCTCGATGGCAACAATACAATATGTGCCTTGCTGCCCCTGCTGTCACTTGGAAAGGACACCGCAAGATTGAACCCAAAGCTAAGCACTTCTCCCATTGCAAGAATGATCAATCTAGTAGGCAAACCAAACTGATAATTCGAAGAGAGTTGAAAAGATAACAAATCATACATAAAAGAATTCAGAGGAGATTCAAATATTTCTCATAGATAAACTTGATCATAAACCCACAATTCATCGGATCTCGACAAACACACCGCAAAAAGAGTTACATCGAATAGATCTCCAAGAAGATCGAGGAGAACTTTCTATTGAGATCCAAAGAGAGAGAAGAAGCCATCTAGCTAATAACTATGGACCCAAGGGTCTATGGTAAACTACTCACAACTCATCGGACAGGCCTTGGACATGATGTAGAGGCCCTCCATTGTCGATTCCCCCTCCGGCGGTGCACCGGTGAAGGTTCCAAGATGGGATCTCGCGGATACAGAAGGTTGCGACGGTGGAAATAGTTTTTCATGGTGCTTTTCGATGGTTTCAGGGTACGGGAGTATACATAGGAGGAAGAAGTAGGTCGGTTGATGCTCGAGGGGCCCACGAGGGTGGGGGGGCGCCCACCCCAAGGGGGCGCGCCAGGCACCCTCGTGGCCGCCTCATTTGTTGCTTGACGTCCACTCCAAGTCTCCTGGTTTGCATTTGTTCCAAAAAGATCGCTCCCGAAGGTTTCATCCCGTTTGGACTCCGTTTGATATTCCTTTTCTTCGAAACACTGAAATAGGCAAAAAAACAACAATTCGAGCTGGCCCTCCGGTTAATAGGTTAGTCCCAAAAATGATATACAAGTGTAAAGTAAAGCCCATAAACATCCAAAATAGGTAATATAATAGCATGGAACAATAAAAAATTATAGATACGTTGGAGACGTATCAAGCATCCCCAAGCTTAATTCCTGCTCGTCGTCGAGTAGGTAAATGATAAAATCAAAAATTTTGATGTGGAATGCTACCTAGCATAATTCTCGTTGTAATTTTCTTTATTGTGGCATGGATGTTCAGATCCAAATGATTCGAAATAAAAGTTCATATTGACATAAGAAATAGTAATACTTCAAGCATACTAACAAAGCAATCATGCCTTCTCAAAATAACATGGCTAAAGAAAGTTATCCCTACAAAATCATATAGTCTCGCTATGCTCTATCTTCATCACACAAAGTATTTAATCATGCACAACCCCGATTACAAGCCATGCAATTGTTTCATACTTTAGTATTCTCAAACTTTTTCAACTTTCACGCAATACATGAGCGTGAGCCATGGACATAGCACTATATGTGGAATAGAATGGTGGTTGTGGAGAAGACAAAAAGGAGAAGATAGTCTCACATCAACTAGGCATATCAACGGGCTATGGAGATGCCCATTAATAGATATCAATGTGAGTGAGTAGGGATTGTCATGCAACGGATGCACTAGAGCTATAAATGTATGAAAGCTCAACAAAAGAAACTAAGTGGGTGTGCATCCAACTTGCTTTCTCACGAAGTCCAAGGGCGTTTTAAGGAAGCCCATCATTGGAATATACAATCCAAGTTCTATAATGAAAACTCCCACTAGTATATGAAAGTGACTACATAGGAGACTCTCTATCATGAAGATCATGGTGCTACTTTCAAGCACAAGTGTGGTAAAAAGGATAGTACCATTGTCCCTTCTCTCTTTTTCTCTCATTTTTTTATTTGGCCTTTCTCTTTTTTTTTATTTGGCCTTTCCTTTTTTTATAAAGTCCGAAGTCTCATCCCGACTTGTGGGGGAATCATAGTCTCCATCATCCTTTCCTCACTTGGGACAATGCTCTAATAATGAAGATCGTCACACTTTTATTTACTTACAACTCAAGATTACAACTCGATACTTAGAACAAAATATGGCTCTAGGTGAATGCCTCCGGCGGTGTACCGGGATATGCAATGAATCAAGAGTGACATGTATGGAATTATGAGGGTGGCTTTGCCACAAATACGATGTCAACTACATGATCATGCAAAGAGCAATATGACAATGATGACGCGTATCATAATAAACAGAACAGTGGAAAGTTGCATGGCAATATATCTCGGAATGGCTATAGAAATGCCATAATATGTAGGTATGGTGGCTGTTTTGAGGAAGGTATATGGTGGGTGTATGGTACCGGCGAAAGTTGCGCGGCACAAGAGAGGCTAGCAATGGTGGAAGGATGAGAATGCGTATAATCCATGGACTCAACATTAGTCATAAAGAACTCATATACTTATTGCAAAAATCGACAAGTCTTTGAAAACAAAGTACTATGCGCATGCTCCTAGGGGGATATATTGGTAGGAAAATACCATCGCTTGTCCCCGACTGCCACTCATAAGGAAGACCATCAATAAATAAATTGTGCTCCAACTTCATCACAAAGCGGTTCACCATACGTGCATGCTACGGGAATCACAAACTTCAACACAAGTATTCTTTAAATTCACAATTACCCAACTAGCATGACTTTAATATCACCATCCTCATATCTCAAAACAATTATCAAGCATCAAATTGATCATAGCATCCAATTCACTTTCTATGATAGTTTTTATTATACCCAACTTGGATGCCCATCATTCTAAGACCAAATTTATAATAATAGAAAATACCATGATGTTCTATAAGACTCTTAAAATAATATAAGTGAAGGATGAGAGATCAACAATTTCTACAAAACTAAACCACCGCCGTGCTCTAAAAGGTATAAGTGAAGCACTAGAGCGAAATTATCTAGCTCAAAAGATATAAGTGAAGCACAAAGAGTATTCTAATAAATTCAAAATCATGTGCGTTTCTCCCAAAAGGTGTGTACAGCAAGGATGATTGTGGTAATCTAAAAAGCAAAGCCTAATATCATACAAGACGCTCCAAGCAAAACACATATCATGTGGCGAATAAAAATATAGCTCCAAGTAAAGCTACCGATAGACGAAGACGAAAGAGGGGATGCCTTCCGGGGCATCCCCAATATTTGGCTTTTGGTTATCCTTGAATATCTTGTGGTGCCATGGGCATACCCAAGCTTAGGCTCTTGCCACTCCTTATTCCATAGTCCATAAAATCTTTACCCAAAACTTGAAAACTTCACAACACAAAACTCAACAGGAAATCTCATAAGCTCCGTTAGTGCAAGAAAGAAAAACCACCACATAAGGTACTGTAATGAACTTCTTTATTTATATTGGTGTTAAACCTACTGTATTCCAACTTCTCTATGGGTCATACCCCCCGACACTAGCCATAGATGCATCAAAATAAGCAAACAACACACGAAAAACAGAATCTGTCAAAAACAAAACAGTCTGTAGCAATCTGTAACTTTCGAATACTTCTGGAACTCTAAAAATCCTACCAAAATTGGTAGTCCTGGGTAATTTGTCTATTGATCTACAACAAAAAGAATCAACGCAAAAGCACATTCCTGTGATTTACTAAAATTATTTTCGTGCACGTAGAAGTTTCTATTTTTCAGCAGAATCAAATTAACTATCACCGTAGGTTATACTATAGGTTCTACTTGGCACAAACACTAATTAAAATGTGAAAACACATCTAAATAGAATATAGATGAAAAATTTATTACTAAAAAGAAGCAAAAAGTAAGAAAACAAAAAATAAAATTGGGTTGCCTCCAAACAAGCGCTATCGTTTAACGTCCCTAGCTAGGCATAAAAGCGAGGATAGATCTAAGTAGTGCCGTCTTTGGCATTCAACTAATAAGTAGCTTGCACGATAGATTCATAAGGTAATTTAAATTTCTTTCTATGGAAGTGTTCCATGCCTTTCCTTAATGGAAATTGGAATCTAATATTCCCTTCCTTCATATCAATAATTGCACCAATCGTTATAAGGAAAGGTCTACCAAGAATAATAGGACATGAAAGATTGCAATCTATATCAAGAATGATAAAATCTACGAGCACATAATTCCTATTTGCAACAATAAGAACATCATTGATCCTTTCCATAGGTTTCTTAATGGGGGAATCCGCAAGGTGCAAGTTTAAAGAGCAATCATGAAAATCATGGGAACCTAGCACATCACATAAAGTTTTCAGAATCGTGGAAACACTAGCAACTAAATCACACAAAGCATAGCACTCATGATATTTAATTTTAATCTTTATAGTAGGTTCCCACTCATCATAAAGTTTTCTAGGTATAGAAACTTCCAAATTAAGTTTTTCTTCATAAGATTGCCTCAAGGCATCAACAATATGTTTGGTAAAAGCTTTGTTTTGACTATAAGCATGAGGAGAATTCAACACGGATTGCAACAAGGAAATACAATCTATTAAATAACAATTATCATAATTAAATTCCTTGAAATCCATAATAATGGGTTCAATGCTATGTAAAGTCTTGACCTCTCCAATCCCACTTTTTCCAAATTTAGCATCAAGATCTAAAAACTCCGAATCATTGGGACACCTTTTAACTAAACTTGACTCACCTCCAGTCCCATAATTATTAAGATTCATATTGCAAAACAAGGATTTAATAGGGGACACATCAATAACTTTTTGATCTTCATCATTATTTTCATGGAAACTAGAAGAACACGCTTTTACAAAGAAATCTTTCTTAGCACGCAACCTAGTGGTTCTTTCTTTGCACTCATCAATGGAAATTCTCATGGCTTTGAGAGACTCATTGATATCATGCCTAGGTGGAATAGATTTAAGTTTCAAAGAATCAATATCAAGCGAAAGTCTATCAACGTTCCTAGCCAATTCATCGACTTTAAGCAATTTTTCTTCAAGCAAAGCATTAAAATTCTTTTGAGAGATCATAAATTCTTTAACACTATTCTCAAAATCAGAGGGCATCTTATTAAAATTTCCATAAGAATTATTGTAGGAATTTCCATAATTATTAGAGGAATTACTAGGGAACGGCCTAGGATTAAAGTTTCCTCTATACGCGTTGTTACCAAAATTATTCCTACCAACAAAATGCACATCCATTGATTCATTATTATTCTCAATCAAAGTAGACAAAGGCATATCATTAGGATCAATAGGAGCACTCTTAGTAGCAAACAATTTCATAAATTCATCCATCTTTCCACTAAAAACATTAATTTCTTCTATAGCATGCACTTTTTTACTAGTAGATCTTTCGGTGTGCCATTGAGAATAATTAGCCATAATGTTATCAAGGATTTTGTAGCTTCTCCTAAGGTGATTTCCATAAAAGTGCCTCCCGCGGTCGAATCTAAAAGATTTCTAGAAGCAAAATTCAATCCGGTATAAAAGTTTTGTATGATCATCCATAAATTCAAACCATGAGTAGGGCAATTGCGAATCATTAATTTCATTCTTTCCCATGATTGGGCAAGATGCTCATGATCAAGTTGTTTATTCATAATATCTTTCCTAAGAGAGATGATCTTAGCGGGAGGAAAATACTTAGAGATAAAAGCATCTTTGCACTTATTCCATGAATCAATACTATTCTTAGGCAAAGACGAAAACCAAGTTTTAGCACGATCTCTAAGTGAAAACGGAAATAACTTCAATTTAACAATATCATTATCCGTATCTTTCTTCTTTTGCATATCACACAAATCAGCAAAGTTGTTTAGATGAGTAGCGGCATCTTCACTAGGAAGGCAGGAGAATTGATCTTTCATAATAAGATTCAACAAAGCAGCATTGATTTCACAAGATTCAACATCATTAAGAGGAGCGATCGGAGTGCTAAGGAAATCATTATTATTGGTATTGGAAAAGTCACACAATTTGATATTATCTTGCGCCATCGTGACAAGCAATCCAACACACAAGCACACAAAAGGCAAGCAAAAAAGAGATGATTGGGAAAGAGAGGGCGAATAAAACGGCAAGGGTGAAGTGGGGGAGAGGAAAACGAGAGGCAAATGGCAAATAATGTAATGTGAGTGAGATGAGTTTGTGATGGGTACTTGGTATGTCTTGACTTGACCAAAGACCTCCCCGGCAACGGCGCCAGAAATCCTTCTTGCTACCTCTTGAGCATTGCGTTGGTTTTCCTTGAAGAGGAAAGGGTGATGCAGCAAAGTAGCGTAAGTATTTCCCTCAGTTTTTGAGAACCAAGGTATCAATCCAGTAGGAGGCTCCTCAAAAGTCCCACACACCTACACAAACAAACAAGAACCTCGCAACCAACACAATAAAGGGGTTGTCAATCCCTTCACGGTAACTTGCGAAAGTGAGATCTGATAGAGATAATATGATAAGATAAATATTTTTGGTATTTTTATGATATAGATTGGAAAATAAAAGATGCAAATAAAAGTAGATGGAAAGCTTATATGATAAGTGGCATTTGCAGACACCACAGTAAACTATTACATGCATAATTACATAGGTGGCTACCACACACATGACATTTCCACACACCAAAGTAAACTATATATTACATGCATGATTAACTAGGATAAACGATCATCTGATCATCATCTACTTCTTATGACGCTTGCTCTGGTTGTGGATCGATCCGGCCTCGTCGATCTCCACAACAAGGCACTTCCTCATGTCAACGATCCTCCTCTGCATCTCGTAGCATGCGTACACGCTCTTGGCTGCGAACCTGAGTTGAGGTTCAACCAGTTGCCGCATCCAGGCCCCATGCCAGGATACATGATGTTTTCTGTTGGCATCCTGCTTCATATTTTCGTAGTATGGGTCGATGATGGCTGAGGTGAGTTCAACCAGGGAGTCCTTCGTTCTGCCCCTGTAGTGCTCACGGATTTCGACAAGGTTTTGGCAGGCAAAGCCCATAACCTTGAGCGCTTTTACATCGTCGGCGGTTTCCATCGTGGTGAACTTGTAGTCGGTGCTGTTGACAAACCTGGTGAAACAGTCGCAAGGCTCTATGGCCATGCAGTAGTGGTAGATGAGGACATGATGGTGCACGCACAACTGGGCCACGTCAACCTTCTGATCTATGTTGGGACAACCGGCGGTGTACTAGAGGTCGAAGTCAACCACCTTGTACTTGTCTCGAGCAAGCAACTGCTCAACGGTGTTAATTTAGTCGTCCACCATGGCCGGGTCGATGGTGTACACCACCAAGAGATTCGTATTCCTCACATGGTTCTCCACTTTATGCTCGTCGAACTCCATTGGAGCGCTGCTAGACATCTCCTCTCTATGTGTCGTCATGTGTGTGCTTGTTGTGTTGTGGGGCACGATCGAAAGGTTGAAGAGACTAAGGTTATAATGGCCGCGGAAATTAAAGGGGAAGCCAGACGGCCTGGAATATTGGCAGGCCCTGATGGCAGTTCTAATTTGCAGCGCGTAACTCCATCGTGCCGCACGTAACTGCATCGTGTGGCAACACACGTGGCGCAATTGCATGCATATGGGGCCCCGACGTGATCGCGCACACGCCCAACCGCGGGCAGAGCACGCGCGGAGGGACGCGGGCAGAGCGCTCCGCAGTCGCCTAAACGGTGAGCAACCATATATATGCATATAGTAGTTGAACACGCAAGGAAAAGCTGTCCACAAGCCGAGCGCGCCGATGGACGCGAGCAGAGCGCACCGACGAACGTGAGCAGAGCGCGCCGTGGCGCCTAACGGCGAGCATAGCTTGCCGAGGGACGCGAGCAGAGGCTGGCACAGTGATATGTGGCAAATAAGACAAACAGTGGGCAAACGCTTGCTGGTATATAACCGTTTGCGATTGCTGAATTCATCGCTGACGGGTGACCTAGTGCAGTCCGTGTGTGTTGTGATATGATCTGTCTGCAGAACATCTATCCTCTGTGTACAGAAGAACAACATATATATACTTGTAACATGACATGGTTGCAATACCAAATTGAACATCCAATTACGTTATATAACAAATACCATAAATATTGCAAGGTTCAAATTCAAAGATTACAGTGCCCAAATTCAAACATTGCAGACCTCGTCATTTCTGCAAAGGGATCAGCCGCTGACAAGTCATGTATGGGATTGACACAATGACTTCCAATTGCTCTGTCACACGCTCTTCCAATACGAAGTTTAGCTTTTTTGGAGCCTCTTCCATTCTGTAGTACCTGCCGGCTCTGTTCAACATACCATTCATCTTTCCTAATTAAATGTGTGTTTAACCTCAGTACCCTCAACATCCTTGCTCTGGCAAGAAAGAACCTGACGAGTGTAATCTCTGGTAAGGTCCCTCGGTAGGAGCTCAAAGTAAAATTTGAGAGATGCAGATCCAGGCATTCGATGTGGTTGTCGTTATAAACATTAACCACCTCTGGGCCTATTATTATCTGCAAAAGAAGAGAATGTTTATTGCCTACATGTAGTTTGGAACCCTACTACATGACTATTTTGTTTGCAGGATTTGTAAAGTGCACCAACGTGCCATCTTCGATCTCACATGATTAACATGGGCATTTGATTAAAATCTAGAAACATGTAGCCTTCTTCACAAGAGGTTGGATTGGATGAAAAATTCCCTAAGGAAACTAGTACAGATGAATCCAAAGGAGATATGCTTATGGATTGTAACCATATGAATCAAGCAACCAATATGGGGTGGGGGGTGTATGTCCTAAAATCCTCCAAAATTCCTTTAGAAATCACAGTACATTGCCATTGTAAACTTGGGATAAGTGCAAAAAATTGAACTCCCTTATGGTTAACATTTAACAGGAAAGGAACATCACCTCGATATACAGCTTCTTCAGGCACGGAAAGCATCTCAGGTAACTAACAACTTTGTCCAGGTTGTGACCAACAGATTCTAGTGCCAAGACCTTCACTATTCCCAGAATCTGGGTGAATCTTTGCTGGATGACAGACGAACATACATCTTCAAAATGAGAAATAATATTGATATCAAGAAGGAAAGGTATAAGGCGACTATTGTACCTGAAAGTAGTTGTATTTGACAGACGAGTAGCCCACCACTATCAATTTTAGCGCAGAAATGACATTGATACTTGTTGTACCTTGTTGATCAACTACAAGTAATCTCTCAAGTGAAGGTGTGTCCTGAATGTCCATATTGTGGTCCACCTTTTGTGATCTCTCATTGCAGCACCAGCAACACACATAAATAGTCCAGAGAGTCTTGGAGGTGATGTGGAAGGTACTCAACCAATTCATCGCCTGAAGACAAAGGAACTCGAGTGCAGTACAGCCGCGGAGCAGGCGCTCCATGTCATCCTTTGGGATGCGGATGGCAACGAGCTCGAGGTGCTTCAATCGTGGTAGAAAAAGAGCGGGCACGTCATTATGGGGGGATGGCAGTTCATGAACTTGGCGAGGTGCAGCATGGGCGTGAAGCAGAGCGCGGACGTTGGTAGGGAGCGCATATGCCCATCATTAAAACTAAGCTCCTCGAGCTGATATATGGCGGGGGATCCGAACCACTCGTCAATCATGGCTCGGTCCTTGCCATTGGAATGGAACTTGCCCGTGATAAGGCTTCTGATTGGGCCATGGTGACTGCCGAGGATCCGAGAGAATGCATCCAAGCTTTTGCGATAGCCATGGCAGAGCTCGTGGGCGTGGAGGAGGTCGACAGGGGTGAGGAGCCATAGGGGGCGCCACCGCCAGGAAAGGGCGTTGTCCTTGCCCCATATTTGATTGGGAGGAGGGATATGATGACTCCCAACATATCATCGGGGAGGTTGCTGATGAAGTGTAGGCCTGATGGAGTCACTTGCGTTTCTTTCTTGACCCGCCACCGCTTGTTGGCAGCCTCGTTCTCCACCTCGTTGGCGCCAACGGAAACCTCTGTCTCCATATTCACGTCGTGCTCCGGTGCTTCATCAGCCTCGGCGTCGCAACTCCCTCCGATGGGGCGCTTCGATGGCATCCTCATACACTGACGTCTTTGAGGACTGAGAGAGGCGTCGAGGATGCGGGCGGAGAGAGAGGATTGTGTGTGTGGCGAGGATGGGGTGGGTGAGGCTGCTCCAGCGTGCCATTAATACAGACCAGTGGGAGCGAGGCGGGCGGCGGTCAAAGGCTGTCTCGCTTCCTGGTGAGAACGGCTGCTTAATCTATGAATGAAATCTATGCTTAATTACTAAATTTTAGTTGCAAAAATTAGATAGTGCTAGTGATTTTTAGCTGCATATTTTGACAAATTGATGTGTCTCTTGGCTTAGCGCCGAAGTTTGGCTTTAATTTGCATACCGTATTCAATCTGAACCGTTTGCATTGAAGAGATGCACAAATCCTGCATTGAACAACTCACATGCTTCCTGGTGAGCCTGCGCATTGGAGGACAACTTGCACGCCTCTCGGTCAGCCTGCGCACCAGACTGCGCTCGCACGCCTCCCGTTTAGTCAAGCAGCTATCCGTACGGCACCTCCTGTAGCCATTGAAACCAAGACACATGGCGTCACGTGAATGGTTAACAGAACACACACGATTTGAATTATACCAATGTTTGAGATATTAAAGTGGCAGCTATTTTTTTAAATGCCTTTGTTGGCTGTTATACGAGCGCCTTCTCTCAAAATGGACATGAAAAATACCACAAGATTTCGGGTGCCATTCCATGATAGTATGCCAAGTTTCATGAATTTCAGACGAGTATTGGATTTACTAGAATTTAAAAACAAAGTATCTCAATGTTTTGCTGGCAATCAATAGTCCCCTGGTGTCTGAAATTCATTCCCATTTCTTGCATGGGACCTAAGCATCTACCTAAGGACACATATTTGATTTTTCAACCAATTTATATGCACTGGAGCATGTGCATGTAGTTCAAATTTGAATTATGCACATAAAATCATTGAAAACTCAGTTAATGTATAAAAATCAAGTATGTTGATGCTGCTCCATGATAGCTTGCCAAGTTTCATGAATTTCAGACGAGTTTTGGATTTACTAGAATTTAAAAACCAGGTACCTCAATGTTTGCGGCCGAATGACGGTGCCAGGGTGTTTGACATTCATTCCCATTTCTTGCATGGGACTTAAGCATGCAACCAAGGACACATATTTGAATTTTCAACCAATTTATATGCATTGGAGCATGTGCTTGTAGTTCAAATTTGAATTATGCACATAAATGCATAGAAAACTCAGTTAATGTATAAAAATGTCCAAACGAGCCCCACAAATTCCTAAAATTAACACAACACTCATGTTGTTCTATGTTGACACTAGAAAAAATTGAAATCAAGAAGAGGCAACGGATATCGTTTCATCTAGAAACGTGAAACATTCCCAACCGTAACCATGAGGCTTGTTGTGAGAAGCTCTGGTTTGTGAGAATCTTATATACCCCAACCTGCCCCAAATGGGACAATATTTTTACCGCTGCATGTTGATGTCGTTCTATGCTAGCATGTCAAGTTTCATAAATTTCAGAGGCGTTTTCGATTTACTAGAACTTAAAAACCATGTATCTCAATGTTAGCGGCCGAGTGACGGTGGCAAGGTGTTTGACATTCAGTCTCATTTCTTGCATGGGACTTAAGCATGTAACCAAGGACACACAGTCCAATTTTGAACCAATTTTATATGCATTGGAGCATGTGCATGTAGTTCAAATCTGAATTATGCACATGAATGCATAGAAAACTTAGTTAATGTATAAGAATGTCCAAGCGGACCCCAAAAAATCCCAAAAATTGACACAACACTCGTGTTGTTCTATGTTGACACAAGAAAAATTTTGAAAGTAAGAAGAGGCAACAAATATCGTTTCGTCCCCCAAGGTGACACGTTCCCTACTGAAACCATCAGGCTTGTTGTGAGAGAAGCTCTGGTCTGCGAGAAGCTTATACCCAAACCTGCCCCAAATGGACAATATTTTTACCACGGCATGTCGATGCCATTTCATAATATCATGTCAAGTTTCATGAATTTTAGATGAGTTTTTTATTTACTAGAATTTTAAAACCATGCATCTCAATGTTAGTGGCTGAGCGACAGTGTCAAGGTGTTTGACATTCATTCTCATTTCTGGCATGTGACCTAAGCTTGCAACCAAGGATAAACATTTGATTTTGCAACCCGTTTTTATGGACTGGAGCATGTGCATGTAGTTCATTTTTTAATCATGCACATAAATGCCTAGAAAACTCAGTTAACACATAAAAATGTCCAAACGATCCCCGAAAAAACCAAAATTTAACACGACACTCCTGTTGTTCTATGTTGACGCCAGGAATTTTTTTGAAAGGATGAAGAGGCGAAGAATATCGTTTTGTCCACAAAGGTGACACATTTCCCTAATGGAACCATGAGGCTTCTTCTGAGAAGCTCTGGTTTGTGGGAAGGTTATACCAAAACCTGCCCCAAATCGGATAATATTTTTTACCCCAACATGTTGATGCCATTCCATGATAGCATGCCAAGGTTCATGAATTTCAGACGGGTTTTGGGTTTACTAGAATTACAAAAGCAAGTACCTCAATGTTTGCAGGAGAGCCACGGTGCTGTGGTGTTCGAAATTCATCCCCATTTCTTGCATGGGACATAAGCTTAAACCCATGGACACATATATGATTTTACAACCCATGTTGGTGCACAGGAGCATGTGCATATAGTTTAATTTTGAATTGTGCACCTGAAATGGCTAGAAAACCAATGTAATGTATAAAATTTCCAAACGAACCCTAAATAATTCCAATTCTTTTACGACACACATATAGTTGCATGGTCACTGCAGATAAGAGTTCTAGCAATTCAAACACCATCCATTGCCGCTGTAACCCCATTATGTAATTCAAATCAAGATGAAAAATCAAGTAGATCCCACACGTTTATTATGACCAACCGTGTGAGATGTAGTACAAAATATCCTGCAGAACCATTTGATGACAGTTTGCGCGCCAGTTTTTTCGCTGAAGCGATTCAAAATTTTCGGCTTCCGCAGAAATATCTACCTCCCCGCCTCCTTCCCCTTACCAAAGGCCACATTTCCCCTGTTTCTGCCTTCCTTTGCAACTTGAAACCTTTGCTCCTTTCTTACAGCATTGCCTCCTCGTCAGCGGCCCTCCTTCACACTGCTCGACCTAGTCTATCCAGGCAGGTAATCCACACCCGACCCCCATCCTCCTCCTTCCACATCCCACATGCCCTGACCGCCGGCATGACACCTTCCACCCAAATCACTGACCCCTCCACCAAATAAGCACCGCCCTAAGCCATGGTGCACGCAGGATAGCCAGGAGCTCAAGGAGCATTTGGCAGCAAAGAAGCAAATCATGGTTGCACGCGCGGATGAGGTCGCGATGGCTGCCATTCGTGCCGACCGCCAGATCTTGGAGGATCACCTTGTTGTCGAGGCCACCGTAGACGCCTCGCGCGCCATAGCTGCGACACGGTTGGCTGCATTTTCTCGAGGCCACCCTCAGTGCCTTTGACAAATACTACGAGGTGTTTTCTCAGCGTGCACGTGCTTACCTCGTCTCAAGAGCCAGCAGGTTGGTGCATGGAGCAACTCAAGCGACTGACCACTACGACGAGGGTACCCATGATGCGGAAGCCTTGCCCTCTTCCATGTCAAAGGAACAAATCGTCATCCATATCTCTGACGATGAGGAGTAGCTTGTCTTATTAGCTCACTATAAGGACCCATGTTCAGTTTGCTATCTACTACCGTCCCTTAACAAATTCTAGTGAATTGTGCTATCTACTTTTAACATGCAATCTGTTACTCTAGTGTATATGTTCTATATGCCATGCAATGTGGTGCTCACTTATTAACTATTTGGTTAATTAGTTGTCATGTTTAATTAACTGTTTGGTTCAATTCTGCAAATGTGATGTTCAATTCTTCAGGGTGCAATTTTGTATTGTCTTCCATGTGAGAAATAAATTAAACTTTTCTTTACAAAATACATGAGAAACAAATACAATTGCTATATTTCCAAGTTGTCAAGCATGCTTGGTTTGCTTAACTGTGTGGTCTTCTAGTATGTTATACATTGTGCAATGTGGTGCTTAGTATGTTTGGTTCATTTGGTGTGGTGTTTAGTTAACTGTTTGGTTCAATTCTGCAATGCGATGTTCAATTGTTGTGGGTGCATTCTGTTATTGTATACCATGTGAGAAATAAATCGAATTTGGTTGTACTAAATACATGAGAAACAAATACAATTGCTATATTTCCAAGTTGTTAAGCATGCTTGGTTTGGTTAACTGTGTGATCTTCTATTAGGAGTATGTTATATTGTGCAAAGTGGTGCTCAGTTAACGTTTGGTTCATTTGTTGTGGTGTTTAGTTAATTGTTTGGTTCGATTCTGCAATGCGATGTTCAATTGTTGTGGGTGCATTCTGTTATTGTATACCATGTGAGAAATAAATCGAATTTGGCTGTACTAAATACATGAGAAATAAATACAATTGCTATATTTCCAAGTTGTTAAGCATGGTTGGCTTGGTTAACTGTCTGATCTTCTATTAGGAGTATGTTATACTGTGCAATGTGGTGCTTAGTTAATGTTTGGTTCATTTGTTGTGGTGTTTAGTTAACTGCTTGGTTTAATTCTGCAATGCGATGTCCAATTGTCGTGGGTAGAATTTTGTATTGTTGTGCATGTGAGGAATAAATTGAATTTGGCTACACTTAATACATGAGAAACATATACAAGTGATATATTTCTTAGTTCTTAATCATGATTGGTTTGGATAAATGGGTTTTCCATGTGGCTTGAATTAATCTGATGAATCTGCAATGTGCTTATTTTTCATCAACATATTTTACTGATAGCATGCGAACCCTTACTTAACCTGATGACTAACTACCTTATATGTGTTGCAGGGTAACAATGGGAAGCACTGAGGTTTACAATCGAGGTTAGCACGTGCATGGTCCGTTGTCTAATAGCACATTATTGTGCAATTGCAGGAACCATTCTAATATTTAGGATTTTAACAATTTGGTCTTGCACATGTAGGTCCTGCTGCCAGAGGTTTTGACCCACTGTTTGACCCTTTTTGCATATGGGCAAACGAGTTGTCCATGAATATCAATCAAGTCAAGAAACTCAGAAAGATTGTTAGGATAAAGAAATTAGCGACAAAAAACAACAAAATCTTTGTCTGCACAATGAAGAAGACATCAGTTCACTACAAGATGGTACTAACTATTATACCTTGTCTTTTTTTATTTCTTTGCCCCATTTCGAATATAGAGAATATATTTATGCACATCCTTGTTTTCAGGCCTTTCCAAAGGAATTCACTCATGATTACCTCTCAAACCACCTCTATGGTCAGGAGGCGAGGATGGTTTTCACACAACACCCATAGTTCAATATTGAAGTGTTCCTGAAGAGGACGAAGGATGGACAGTCAATCATCCACATGCACTGGCCTAAAGTTACAAAGACATTCAACATGAATGAAGGCTCAATATTGGCCTTCCGCTTCAGCAGTTTTCCAGATGAGATGCATCTATCTATGTACCATCTATGATGCTAATTTGACAGGTTCTAGATGTTGCATGTGAAACTTGGTGCTGGTGCAGTTGTGTAATGGGGTAGTTGAGTGCTGAAGCTATATCATGTTGTACTCAAATGTATTTCAATTATGAAATCCTACTTCCTTAATATGGAAATGAAATATATTCTGTGCTTAATATGAATGTCAATTAGATTAATAAATGGATTATTAATAATAGGGCAATTAGCCTGCTAATTGGGGTTTTCTATTGCAAACGGTTATTGAGAAAACACTGTGGGTGATGACCTCAGGCAACGCACCCAGTTTCTAGGAATAAACCATGTTGGATCAATTAACAATCACACAGGACATTCTCTTGAAAACTGTTTGTGTTAGGCCACCTTGCGCAAACGTTTTCCTTGGAGCGACTCTGTGGGATCTATATACGAATGCAAACGTTTAGCGGGGACTGACTGTGTGGGATGTACTTACGACCGGAAACAATCTCGCCTGTATAATTGTATTTTTTAGCACTCTGTACGTATAACCGTATTTGATCACGGTTTCTGGGTCGTGTGGGAAAGACCCCCTATCGCCCACACTCACTTGGCGGCGGTTCCAAATGCCATCGTGGAAAGGGGTTAAAAACCGTTGTGTAGCACCTCGTTGTACGAGTGAGAGAACCGGAACAAAGCATTAACACATAGTGAATACATGAACTCCTCAAACTACGGTCATCACCGAAAAGTATCCCAATTGTTGTCACCTTGGGGTTTACGAATCATAACACATAATAGGTGCATATAACTTGCAAGTCGAATCACGACTATAGATATAATGGTGAAAACATAAACAGTACAGGGCCCTAGTGACAAGCATAAGCATAGCAAATTCATAGCAACATCAATCTCAGAACATAGTGGATACTAGGGATCAAGCCCTAACAAAGCTAACTCAATTACATGATGAATCTCATCCAACTCCTCACCGACCAACGAGCCTATGAAAGAATTACTCATTCCCGGCGGTGAGCATCATGAAATTGGTGATGGAGGATTGTTGGTGATGACGAAGATCGAAGACCCCCCTATCCGGAGCCCCGAACGGGCTCCAGATCTGGCCTCCCGATGAAGAACGGGAGGTGGCGGCGGTTTCTTTTGTAAAACGCGATGAAACTTCGTGTGCTATTTTTTCTAGAAAAATAGGATTTTATAGCGACGGAATTAAGGTCAGCGAAGCCTCGTGGGCCCGACTACCCACCAGGGCGCGCCAGAGGGGGTGGCGTGCCCTGGTGCCTCGTGGGCAGCTGCCCCCCCCCCCACCAGTGGGTCTTAGTCTAGTAATTTTTATTTATTCCAAAATAATTCTCCAAAAAGTTTCGTCCAATTCCGAGAACTTTTATTTCCACAAAAAACAATGACATGGTAGTTCTTCTAAGAACAGCGTCAGTCCAGGTTACTTTCATTTAAATCATGCAAATTAGAGTCCAAAACAAGAGCAAAAGCGTTAGGAAAAGTAGATATGATGGAGACGTATCAGCGGCCGATGTCTGGAGTAGTAGTAGTAGATGAAGGCAGGAGTCGGTCTTCTTGTCACGGACGTGATGCCTATATTCATGATCATTGCCTTAGATGTTGTCATAATTATTCTCTTTTCTATCAATTGCTCAACAGTAATTTGTCTACCCACCATATGTGTTCTTTCAAGAGAGAAGCCTCTAGTGAAAACTATGGCCCCCGGGTCTATTCTTATCATATTATTTTTAGATCTATAAAAACCGAAAACCCAAAAGTACCTTGCTGAAATTTATTCACCGTTACCTTATTTTGCACTTATATTTATGTTTTATACCTATCTCTATCATATCTCATCCTTGCAAGTAACCGTGAAGGGATTCACAACCCCTTTATCGCGTTGGGTGCAAATATTTGTTTGTTTGTGCATGTGCTATTATCGGAGACTTGTGTGTTCCTCCTACTGGATTGATACCTTGGTTCTTAACTGAGGGAAATACTTACATTTACTTTGTTGCATCACCCTTTCCTCTTCAAGGGAAAAACCAATGCAAGCTCAAGAAGTAGCATGAAGAATTTCTGGCGCCATTGCCGGGGAGGATCTACATTAAGCCTACCAAGTACCCATCATAAACGCTCATCTCTTGCATTTACATTATTTGCCTTTTGCCTCTCGTTTCTCTCTCCTACACTTCTAAAACATTTTTCAGAAAACCCAAAAATATTGGCCTTCTTTCCGTCCGCCTTTTCGTTTGCCTTTATGTCTTACTTGGTTTGTTTGCTTGTTCGTTCGGTATAAATGTATGTTTATTGAAAATCAGAAGAAGAAAAAGCTTATGGATCATCATCCACTTGCTAATCTTTTGAAAAGATCCAACTATGATGAACCAATTGCTAGTGAGTTGATTGCACTCGATTATCTTTATGAAGTTTTGTTTGAAATTCGTGAATCTAAAAATTGTGATGAAGTGCTAAAAGGGGAAATTTAGGAAGTGATTCACGATAGTTCCTTGAATGAAAACATGATTGCAATGGTGTTATTATAAATTCTATTAATGTCAATTGTGCTAATAATATGCAAAACCCAAAGCTTCGGGATGCTAATTTTGATATGTCCACTGCTTATTGCAATGATCATGATTGGGGTGATTCTTCTTATGATCTTCAAAATTAATTTATGCCTCATGATGAATATGTTTGCGGTAGTATTGAAAGTGGGTATGGAAGAGTGTAAATTCTAAGGAAAAAAGAATCCCACATATCTGGAGAGTGTTCAATCTTATGAAATTTTTGATAAAAGTGGGTTTGATGAGGTCATGACTTTAGTTGATGTTAGTCCCACTATCTTGGAAGATTTTAAAACTTCTATGCATGTGGATCATGAGGAGAAGATTGTACATGATAGCTATATTTTTGAATTTGATTATGATCCTACATGTAATTATTATGAGAGAGGAAAATATGGTAGTAGAAATTTTCATTTTACTAAATTAACTCTCGTTATTTTGAGATTGCTATTGTTTCTTTCTTCTTCCTTGCATTTGGTAGTTTTTGCTTCTCTTCATAATTTGTTTGTTTATAAAATGCCTATGCATAGGAATTATGTTAGACTTAAACTTGCTTTCACATGCTACATGATGCTTTCTTCGTGTTTCAATTGCTATCTTTCATGTGAGCATCATTAAAATTATTAATGCCTAGCTAAAAGGCTTTAAAGAAAAGCGCTTGTTGGGAGACAACCCAATATGTTTATTTTACGTTTTTATGATTTATGTAATTATACTTTTGTTATGACTGTGCTTTAGTGTTTAATTAGTGTTTAGGCCAAGTAAGACCTTTGGGATGATTTGGGTGATAGTTGATTTGATTCTGCAGAAAAATCGAAACTTTTGCGCTTAGTTCTGGAATTTTATAAATTTACAAAAGCGTTCTTTTGATCTGAAGTTTTTACACAATATTGATATAAAAATTGCATAAGTTGTCATAATTTTTAAGGATTTTTCAAGTTACAGAAGTTTGGCTAAAGTCCAGATTACTACAGATTGTTCTGTTTTTGAGAGATTTTGTTGTTTCCTTATTTTGATGAATCTATAGGTAGTATGGGGGGGGGGTATGAGCCATGGAGAAGTTAGAATACAATAGATATAACAACAATATAAAATTGGAATGAGTTTGTAACAGTACCTAAAAGTGGTGATTTGCTTACTAACGGATCTCACGAGTTTTCTGTTGAGTTTTGTGTTGTGAAGTTTTCAAGTTTTGGGTGAAGTTTTGATGGACTATGGAATGAGGTGCGGAAATAACCTAGGATTAGGGATGCTCAAGTCACCCCAAGGTAATATTCAAGGATAACCAAGCATCTATGCTTGGGGATGCCTCGAATGGCGTCCCCTCTTTTGTCTACAATCCAACGGTAAATTACTTGAGGCTATATTTTTATTCACCACATCATATGTGTATTGCTTGGAGCATCTTGTATTATATGAGTATTTATTTTTTGTTTGCCACAATCATCCTTGCTGTAGACACGTTTTGAGAGGGACACACATTAATTGTGAATTTATTAGAATACTCTATGTGCTTCACTTATATCTTTTGAGCTAGGTAGTTGCTCTAGTGCTTCACTTATATCCTCTTAGAGCACGGTGGTGGTTTTATTTTGAAGAAATTGATGAACTCTCATGCTTCACTTATATTATTTTGAGAGTCTTATAAATAGTATGGCAATTCGATTGGGTTATGAATTTAGTCCTAATATGATAAGGTATTCAAGAGGGATATAATAAAAACTTCCATGAAGATCATTGAATATATGAGAAGTTTGATTCCTTGCATTTGTTTTGAGATATAAAGATGGTGATATTAGAGTCATGCTAGTGAGTAGTTGTGGATTAGTAAGAATATTTATGTTGAAGTTTGTGATTCCCGCAACATGCACGTATGGTCTCATGTTATGCAATGAAGTTGGAGCATGATTTATTTTTGATTGTCTTCCTTATGAGTGGAGGTCGGGGATGAGCGATGGTATTTTCCTACCAATCTACCCCCTAGGAGCATGCGTATTGGTACTTTGTTTTGAGGGCTTACAAACTTCTGCAATAAGTATGTGAGTTCTTTTGGACCAATGTTGAGTCCATGAATTATACGCACTCTCATCCTTCCACCATTGCTAGCCTCTTTGGTACCATTCATTGCCCTTTCTCACATTGAGAGTCGGTTCAAACTTCGCTGGTGCATCCAAATCCCATGACATGATAGGCTCTTTCACATATAAGCCACCTTATATCTTCCTCAAAACAACCATCATACCTACTTATTATGGCATTTCCATAGCCATTCCGAGATATATTGCCATGCAACATCCACCGTTCCGTTTTATTATGACACGCACCATCATGTGCATTAGGCATTCATATAGAGTCATATTTTTGTTCTAGTATTGAGTTGTAACTTTTGAGTTGTGTGAAAGTGTGATGATCATCATTATTATAAAATTGTCCCATGTGAGGAAAGTATGATGGAGACTATGATTCCCCCACAAGTCGGGATGAGACTCCAGACTAAAATAAATAAAAAGAGGCCAAAAAGCCCAAAATAAAAAATTTAAAAAGAGATCCCAAAAAGAAAAAAAATTGATAGAAAAAAGAGAGAAGGGACAATGTTACTATCATTTTCCACACTTGTGCTTCAAAGTAGTACCATATTCTTCATGATAGAGAGTCTCCTATTTTGCCACTTCCATATATTACCAGTGGGAATTTTTCATTATAGAACTTGGCTTGTATATTCCAATGATGGCCTTCCTCAAATGCCATAGGTCTTCGTGAGCAAGCAAGTTGGATGCACATCTACTTAGTTTTCTTTTTGAGCTTTCATACACTTATAGCTCCAGTGCATCTGTTGCATGGCAATCCCTACTCCTTGCATTGACATCAATTGATGGGTATCTCCATAGCCCATTGATTAGCCTCGTTGATGTGAGACTTTCTCCTTTTTTGTCTTCTCCACACAACCTCCACCATCATACTCTATTCCACCTATAGTGCTATATCCATGGCTCACCCTCATGTATTGCGTGGGAGTTGAAAAAGCTTAAGAACATCAAAAGTATGAAACAATTGCCTGACTTGTCATCGGGGTTGTGCATGATAAATACTTTGTGTGATGAAGATAGAGCATGACAAGATTATATGATTTTGTAGGGATAATTTTCTTTAGCCATGATATTTTGAGAAGACATGATTGCTTTTTAGTATGCTTGAAGTATTATTGTTTTTATGTCAATATTGAACTTTGGTTTTGAATCTTATGGATCTGAATATTCATACCACATAAATAAATATTACATTTATAAACATGTTAGGTAGCATTCCACATCAAAAATTCTGTTTTTATCATTTACCTACTCGAGGATGACTAGGAATTAAGCTTGGGGATGCTTGATACGTCTCCAGTGTATCTATAATTTTTTATTGTTCAATGCTATTATATTATCCATCTTGGATGTTTTGTATGAATTATTATGATATTTTATATCATTCTTTGGCTTTTGTATGATGCATCAACCTTGTTTCCCTTTCGATGATGTGTGAGTAGTTTACCACACACCTACGGGTCCATATCTAGTAGCTATATGGCTTATTCTCTCTCTTTGATCTTCAATACAATATTCTCCTCGATGTTCTTGGAGATCTATTCAATGTAATCTTCTTTTGCGGTGCGTTTGTTGAGATCCGATCAATTGTGGGTTTATGATCAGTCTTCTCTGAACTCTTTTATGCATGTTCAAGATAGCTTTGTGTTTCTCTCTGATCTATTGATTTGGTTTGGCCAACTAGATTGATTTTTCTTGCAATGGGAGAGGTGCTTTGTAATGGGTTCAATCTGGTGCTCAATCCCAGTGACAGAAAGGAACATGACACGTATTTGTATTATCGCCATTAAAGATAAAAAGGTGGGGTTTATTCATATTGATTGGATCTATACCTCTACATCATGTCATCTTGCTTAAGGCGTTACTCCGTTCTTGTTAACTTAATACACTAGATGCATGCTGGATAACGGTCGATGTGTGGAGTAATAGTAGTAGATGCAGGCAGGAGTTGGTCTATTTGTCACGGACGTGATGCCTATATTCATGATCATTGCCTTAGATGTTTTCATAATTATTCGCTTTTCCATCGATTGCCCAACAGTAATTTGTGTACCCACCGTATGCGTTCCTTCAAGAGAGAAGCCTCTAGTGAAAACTATGGCCCCGGGTGTATTCTTATCATATTATTTTCAGATCTATAAAACCAAAACCCCAAAAATACCTTGCTGCAATTTATTTACCTTTACCTTATTTAGCACTTTTCTTAATCTTTTATACCTATCCCTATCAGATCTCATCGTTGCAAGTAACTGTGAAGGGATTGATGACCATTTTATCACGTTGGGTGCAAGTATTTGTTTGTTCATGCAGGTGCTATGATTGAAGACTTGTGTGTTCCTCCTACTGGATTGATACCTTGGTTCTTAACTAAGGGCAATACTTATCTCTACTTTGTTGCATCACCCTTTCCTCTTCAAGGGAAAAACCAACGCAAGCTCAACAAGTAGCAGGAAGAATTTCTGGCGCAGTTGCTGGGGAGGATCTACATCAAGCCTACCAAGTACCCATCATAAACTCTCATCTCTTGCATTTACATTATTTGCCTTTTGCCTCTCGTTTTTCTATCACACACTTCTAAAACTTTTTCCGAAAAACCCAAAAATATTTGCCTTTTAATTTTCCTTCTTTCCATTCGCCTTTTCATTTTCCTTTATCTCCTACTTGGTTTGTTTGCTTATTTGTTTGGTATAATTGTATGTTTATTGAAAATAAAAAAACGCTTCTGGATCCTCATCCACTTGTTAATCCTTTTTAAAGATCCAACTATGATGAACTAATTGCTAGTGAGTTGAGTGCACTAGATTATCTTTATGAAGTTTTGCGTGAAATTCGTGAATCTAAAAATTGCGATGAAGTGCTAAAAGAGGAAATTTATGAAGTGATTCACGATAGTTCCATGAATTAAAAATATGATTGCAATGGTGTTATTATAAATTCTATTAATGTCCATTGTGCCAATAATATGCAAAACCCCAAGCTTGAGGATGCTAATTTTGATATGTCCACTACTTATTGCAATTATCATGATTGGGGTGATTCTTCTTATGATCTTGAAAATTTATTTAAGCCTCACGATGAATATGTTTATGCTAATATTGAAAGTGGGTTTGGAAGAGTGTAAATTCTAGGAAAAATAATCCCACATATTTGGAGAGTGTTCAATCTTATGAAATTTTTGATAAAAGTGGGTTTGAAGAGGTTATGACTTTAGTTGATGTTAATCCCACTATCTTGGAAGATTTTAAAACTTCTATGTATGTGGATCATGAAGAGAAAATTCTATATGATAGCTATATTGTTGAATTTGATTATGATCCTACATGTAATTATTATGAGAGAGGAAAATATGGTAGTAGAAATTTTCATGTTACGAAATTACCCATCGTTACGTTGAGATTGCTATTGTATCTTTCTTCTTCCTTGCATATGCTAGTTTTTGCATGTCTTGATAATTTGTTTGATTATAAAATTCCTATGCATAGGATTATGCCCAACTTAAACTTGCTTTTCACATGCTACCTGGTGCTCTCTTCGTGTTTCAATTGTTATCTTTCATTTGAGCATCATTAAAATTACTAATGCCTAGCTAAAAGGCTTTAAAGAAAAGTGCTTGTTGGGAGATTACCCAATATTTTTATTTTATGTTTTTATGAGTTTATGCAATTATACTTCTGTGATGATTGTGTTTTATTTTTTAATTAGTGTTTATGCCAAGTAAGACCTTTGGGATGATTTGGGTGATAGTTGATTTGATTCTGCTGAAAAACCGAAACCTTTGCGCTTAGTTCTGGAATTTCATAAGTCCACAAAAACATGCTTTTGATCAGAATGTTTTACACAATATGGATATACAAATTTACTATGTTATCCTAGTTTTAAGAAGTTTTGAAGTCATAGAAGTTTGGATGAAGTCCAGATTACTACAGACTGTTCTATTTTTGACAGATTCTGTTTTCATTGTGTTCTTTGCTTATTTTGATGATTTTGTGGGTAGTATTGGGGGTATGAGCCATGGACAAGTTAGAATACATTAGATATAACACCAATATAAAATTAGAATGAGTTTACAACAGTACCTAAAAGTGGTGATTTTCTTTATTATACTAACTGATGTCACGAGTTTTCTTTTGAATTTTGTGTTGTGAAGTTTTCAAGTGTTGGGTGAAGTTTCGATGGACTATGGAATAAGGAGTCAAAAGATCCTTGGCTTGGGGATGCCCAAGGTACCCCAAGGTAATATTCTTGGACAACCAAGCATCTAAGCTTGGGGTTGCCCCGGATGGCATCCCCTCTTTTGTCTACTATCCATCAGTAAATTACTTGATGCTATATTTTTATTCACCACATGATATGTGTTTTTCTTGGAGCGTCTTGTATTATATGAGTATTTTTTCTAGATTTCCACAATCATCCTTGATGTACACACCTTTTGAGAGGGACACACGTTAATCGTGAATTTATTAGAATACTCAATGTGCTTCACTTATATCTTTTGAGCTACGTAGTTGCTCTAGTTCTTCACATATATCTTTTTAGAGCACGACGTTGGTTTTATTTTGAAGAAATTGATGAAGTCTCATGCTTCACTTATATTATTTTGAGAGTCTTATAAATAGTATGGCAATATGCTTGGGTTATGAATTTAGTCCTAATATGATAAGGTATTCAAGAGGGATATAATAAAAATTTCATGAAGATCATTGAATATATGAGATGTTTGATTCCTTGCATTTGTTTTGAGATATAAAGATGGCGATATTAGAGTCATGCTAGTGAGTAATTGTGGATTATTAAGAATATTTGTGTTAAAATTTGTGATTCCCGAATCATGGATGTATGGTCTCTCGTTATGCGATGAAGTTGGAGCATGATTTATTTATGATTGTCTTCCTTATGAGTGGCGGTCGAGGACGAGTGATGGAATTTCTACCAATCTATCCCCCTAGGAGCATGTGCATTAATACTTTGTTTCAAGGGCTAATAAACTTTTGCAATAAGTATGTGAGTTATTTATGACTAATGTTGAGTCGGTCTACTTGTCACGAATGTGATGCCTATATTCATGACCATTGCCTTAGATGTTGTCATAATTATTCACTTTTCTATCAATTGCTCAATAGAAAATTTGTCTACCCACCGTATTCGTTCTTTCAAGAGAGAAGCTTCTAGTGAGAACTATGGCCCCCGGGTCTATTCTTATCATATTATTTCCAGATCTATAAAACCAAAACCCCAAAATACCTTGCTGCAATTTATTTACCTTTACCTTATTTTGCACTTTTATTTATCTTTTATACCTATCTCTATCAGATCTCATCCTTGCAAGTAACCGTGAAGGGATTGACAACCCCTTTATTTTGTTGGGTGCAAGTGTTTGTTTGTTTGTGCAGGTGCTTGATACAACGTATCTATAATTTTTGATTATTCCATGTTGTTATATTATCATTTTTGGATGTTTTATATTCATTTTATAGCAAATTTATATCATTTTTGGGACTAACCTATTGACATAGTGCCTAGTGCCAGTTGCTATTTTTGCTAGTTTTTTACTTCACAGAATATCAGTACCAAACGAAGTCCAAATGCAAGGAAACTTTTTGGAGATTTTTTTCTGGACCAGAAGACACCTACTGGGCCATGAAAGCACCATAGGGGAGGCCCGTAGGGAGCACAACCCACCAAGGCACGCTCGGGGGGTTGTGCGCCCCATAGAGACCTCCTGCACCGCCTCTTCTCCCTATAAATTCCCAAATGTTACACAAACCCTAGGGGAGTCGACGAAACACAATTCCAGCCGCCGCAAGTTGTAGAACCACGAGATCCAGTCTATCACCATCACAGAGGGGTTCATCATCCTCATTGGTGCCTCTCCGTTGATGCGTGAGTAGTCCACCATAGACCTAACGGTTCGAGGCAGTAGCTAGATGGCTTCTTCTCTCTTTTTGATTCTCGATACAATGGTCTCTTGGAGATCTATTTAATGTAACTCTTTTTGTGGTGTGTTTGTTGGGATCCGATGAACTTTGAGTTTATGATCAGATCTGTATCCATGAATATTATATGAGTCTTCTTTTGATCTCTTATATGCATGATTACTTATAGCTTCATATTTCTTCTTTGAATCTTTGGTTTAGTTAGGCCAACTAGATCGATTTTTCTTGCTATGGGAAGAGGTGCTTTGTGATGGGTACGATCTTGCGGTGCTCTTTCCCAGTGACAGAAGGGGCAGCAAGACACGCATGTATCGTTGCTATTGAGGATAACAAGATGGGGGCTATTCCTACTTGAATAGATCTCGTCTACATCATGTCAACGTTCTTATTGCATTACTCCATTTCTCCACAAACTTAATACACTAGATGCATGTTGGATAGCGCTCGATGTGTGGAGTAATAGTAGTAGATGCAGGCAAGAGTCGGTCTACTAACCTTGGATGTGATGCCTATATATTGATCATTGCCTTGGATATCGTCATAATTATTCGATATGCTATCAATTGCCCAACAGTAATTTGTTTACCCACCGTGTGCTATTTCTCGAGAGAAGCCACTAGTGAAATCTATGGCCCCCAGGTCTATTCTTTACCATATTTGCTTTGAGATTTATTTTTATTCGCTTTTATTTTGAGATACGTTATTCCAAAAACCCAAAAATACCTTGCTGCACTTTTTTATTACTTATTTTATTTCGTGTTTTATTGAGAGCTATTTATCCAATCTATCACAAATATTCTCCCATCAACTTGCCAATTTCTGGCACTGTTACCTAGGAGGGATTAATAACCCCTTTTGGGTTGCAAGTATTTGTTCTTTATGTGCAGGTACCGTTTACATAGTGTTGCTTGGTTCTACTACTGGATTGATACCTTGGTTTCATAACTGAGGGAAATAACTACCTTAGTTGTACTGCATCATACCTTCCTCTTCGGGGAAATACGACGCAGTTTCAAGCGACATCAAAAGCAATTTCTGGCGCCGTTGCCGGGGAGACATCATCAACAGCTATCAGGTTCCTAATCACAAATATCATCTCCTTGCAATTTACATTATTTGCCATTTGCCTCTCGATTTCATCTCCCCCACTTCTAAAACATTTTTTGCGAAAAGCACAAAAGTATTTGCCTTCTTTTCGTTTGCCTTTTTCTTGTTCGATCTTTTGTTTGCTTGTGTTGCCATGTGCCTTATATTTGCTTGCATCTTAGCTGCTAAAAAACTATTGATATGGATCCTCATCCACTTGCTAATCTTTTCAAAAAAGATCCAATTATGATGAACAAATTGATAGTGAATTGAGTCCACTAGATTATGTTTATAAAGTGATTCATGATAGCTCCTTGAATGAAAAGCATGATTGCAATGATGTTATTATAATTTCTATTACTTTCAGTTGTGTTAGTGATATGCAAAACCCCAAGCTTGGGGATGCTTGTCTTGTTATGTCCACTATTTATTGCAATGATCATGATTGGGGTGATAATGATTCTTATGATCTTGAAAATTTATTTAAACCCCATGATGACTATGCTTGCGATAACATTAAAAGTGGGTTTTGAAGAGTGTCAACTTTAGCTAAAAATAATCCCAAATATTTGGAGAGTATTCAATATTATGAAATTTTTGATAAAAGTGGGCTTGGAGAGGTCATAACTTTATTTGATGATAATCCCACTATTTTGGAAAAGTGTCAACTTTGCATGCATGTCGATCATGAAGAGATATTTTATATGATAGTTATATTGTTGAATTTTATTATGATCCCACATGTAATTATTATGAGAGAGTAAAACATGGTTGTAGAAATTTTCATCTTACTAAATTACCTCTCGTTATGTTGACATCATCAATGTTTTATTCCTCTTCTCTGCATATGTTAGATGATTCTTGTCTTGATAATTTGTTTGCTTATAAAATTCCTATGCATAGGAAGTATGTTAGACTTAAATGTGTTTGTCATATCTTTCATGATGCTCTCTTTGTGTTTCAATTCTTATCTTTCGTATGAGCATCGTTGAAATCTTAAGCCTATCTTAATGGCTATAAAGAAAGAGCTTGTTGGGAGGCAACCCAATGAAAAAAAATATTTTTGCCTTCTTATTTTTGTTCTTGAGTGTTTACACAATTATGCTACCGTTATGATTGGGGTTTTATGTTTGAATTAGTGTTTGTGCCAAGTAAAGCCTTTGGGATCATGTTGGGAGATAGTTGATTTGATCTTGTTGAAAAATAGAAATTTTTGTGTCAAATAACATAATTGTTTAAATTTACAGAAGCGACGAAAAATTCTGAATTTTTTACACATGATCGATATACAAATTTCCTACGTTGTCCTACTTTTTCAGAATTTTTGGAGTTATAGAATTATGGTCGAAGTTTAGATTACTACAGACTGTTCTGTTTGTTGATAGTTTCTGTTTTCTTTGCATTGTGTGCTTATTTTGATGAATCTATGGATTGTATCGGGGGTATAAGCCATGGCAAAGTTAGATACAATAGATATAATGCAAGAATAAAATATGAATGAGTAGTGATTTGCTTTATTATACTAACGGATCTCACGAAGGTTTTGTTAAGTTTTGTCTGGTTGAAGTTTTCAAGTTTTGGGTGAGATCACAATGGATGAAGGAATAAGGAGTGAAAAGATCCTAATCTTGGGGATGCCCATGGCACCCCAAGTTAATATTCAAGGAGAACTGAGCAACTAAGCTTGGGCATGCCCGTAAGGCATCCCCTCTTTCTTCTAACGACCATCAGTAATTTTACTTGGAGCTAGATTTTTATTTGCCACATATCATGAGTTTTGCTTGGAGCGTCTTGTCTTATATGCGTCTTTGCTTGTTTTGCTTTTTAATTTGTCCCAACTATCCTTGCTGGACACACCTATTTGAGAGAGCAAAATTATGCTATGATTTGTTAGAATTGCTCTATATGCTTCACTTAATTTTTTGAGCAATGGATTGCTCTATTGCTTCATTCATATCTTTTTGAGCACGATGTGATTTATTATTTTTGAAGAAATTCTCTCATGCTTCACTTAGATTTGTTTGATAGTTAGTAAATTTTTGAAGAAATTCTATCATGCTTCACTTATATTATTTTGAGAGATGAAAAAAATTATGCTCATGTTCTTCACTTAAATTTGTTTGAGCTTATCAAAAGCAATTGCAACATATGAAACTAGTACCAAAGTGATAGATATTCAAGAGGGATAAAATAAAAACTTTCAGGAAATCATTGGACAAAATAAAATTGATTCTTTGTAATAGTTTTGAGATATGATGATAGTGATATGTGAGTCATGTTGGTGAGTAATTATGCTTTAGTAAGAATATTGGTGTTAAGGTTTGTGATTCCCTATGCAAGCATGAAAGTCAATAGTTATGCAATGAAATTACATCCTACTTATGGTGCATTATTCGGTGCTAGTTATGCTTAATGCTTGCTTATGTGAATTTTTCATTTCTTCGTTGGTTGCTTCTCAATCTTTTTGCTAGCCGCCACTTGTACTAAGTAGAAATACTACTTGTGCATCCAAAATCTATAAACCCAGTTTTGCCATGTGAGTCCAACATACCTACCTATATGCGGTACTTCCATGTCGTTCAAAGCAAATTTGTATGTGACATCGATACGTCCATTTTGCATCATTTTTTCATATTGTTATTTACAATGTTTTTATGCATAATATTGCTTTATGGAGTAATTCTAATGCCTTTTTTCTCATAACATGCAGGGTTTACACAAAGAGGGAGAATGCCGGCAGCTGCAATTCTGGACCTGGAAAAGCTACGTCAGAGTTACCTATTCTGCACATTTCTAAATGAGCTGAAAATTTATGGAGAATTGTTTTGGAATATTAAAAAGTACTGGAGCAAATAACTACCGAAGGGGGCCCACCTGGTGAGCACAAGACACCAGGGCACGCTTGGCACCTCAGGCGCGCCCTGGTGGGTTGTGCCCAGTACAGCCCACCTCCGGTTCCCATCTTCTGGTATATAGGTCATTTTGACCTAGAACAAATAAGAGGAGGACTTTCGGGACGGAGCGCCACCGTGTCGAACAAACAGAAGCAATTTTTATGGCTTAGATGCGCTTAGTTACGACCCGGGGACAACGGAATCTGACAGCAAGCTGAGGGAAATGGTGAAGGTAACATCAAGCCTCCTAGCCATGTACTTGTTTAATTGTAACCCTAAACTTGATCCATATTATGTTCTTGTTTATTTGTTTTTGCAGAAGTTCATGATCCGTTGTCGTAAGCTAGTGGGCATGCTTGGGTGCGCTCGCACGGCCGATGTCCATGTTCATGGAGGGTTGATGTGTACCTCGCTTCATCGAGCACGCCGGCGGAGCTTCCTCTAGCCATGTCGCCTCGTTGTCTCGCGTTATTGAGGAGGCCTAGGGAGAAGATGATGAGGAAGAAGAGGATGAGGATAAAGCCAAGGAAGAAGTGGAAGGAGGTGATGAGGAGGAGTAAGACAACGATGACGGACCTCCATCCACACAAGGATGTTTTGAGCTCATCACTATTCCAGAGAGAGTGTCCTCATTGCCGCACAAAAAAATGCCGGATGAAACCCGCTCGAAGAGAAAGGAGGAGCATCCCGCGAAAAGGGGGAGGAAGACCAAGCCATGGCCATGTCTAACTACTCGCTTCATGTTGAAGTAGTTAAAACTATTTGCTATTTTGTCTTGAGTACTGAACGAAAAGTTGGTGGTTAGGTTGAATTACTTGTTATCATCGATTTGCTACACTATTAGCTATGTTGGACATGTAAACCTATTTGATATGTTTGATGTGTTAAATTATCCTTTATGTCCATGTGTGATGCATGTTATAATATGTGAGAACATCATTTTTTTTATTTGCAAACTATATTCCTGGCGTGCAGAATTTTTTGGAATTGAAATGAACAAGTTCTACACAAACCCTAAGCTGGACAGGACCCTACCGCCAAAGTCCCTGAAGGTAGGGTTGGATAGCCTACCATTATTTTCTTTCAAGTTTCAGTTCCAGCAGGAGGCATAGGACCCTACCGCCAGGGACTATGGCGGAGGGTGTGCAACCCTACCTTGTTTTTCCCTGAATTCCAGTTACAACATGCTTTCACCACGGAGGACCCTACCGCCAAGCAGTGCAACAGTAGCCTACTACCACCGGCCTCACCAGCGGTACGGCCACTATGCAAGTCAGTAGTGTTGAGTATATGTGTTATGTGCATATTGTGTATTGAGCCCGCCTCCTAGTTTCCTGTATAGTTGAGATCCGTGACCCACCTTTGTACATCATATATACGTGCCTATGCACGAAGAGTAATATATCATGCAATCATACATGGTATCAGCTTTTGGGTTTTCATCCTAGCCTTCCGCTGCCGTTGCCGCCATCGCGCTCCTCCGCGCCGCCGCTGTCGTCGCCGCCGCCACCTCGCCGACGGCCACGCGTCTCCTCGCGCGCCGGCCGCGCGCTTTCCCATCCATGCGCATCTCCACTCCAGCCGCCACCCCGCATGCTGCGTTGCCGCTTTCGCCCGATCCCGCATCGTCCAATCCCCAACCCGCGTCGCCCGATCCGCAAAGCTGCTACCCGCTCGCCCCTCCAAGTCGCCAGCCCTGCCAAGCCTCGCCAAGTCGCCCGCCCCGCCGAGTCGCCAACCCCGCCAAGCTCTGACCCCGCCAAGTCGCCAACCCCGCCAAGCCGTGCCAAGCCCCTACCCGCCAGCCCCGCCAAGCCGCCAGCCCATGCCCGCCCGCTGCGCTTCGCTGCTACCCACGCCCGCCCGCTACGCTTCGCATCGCCTGTCTGGCAAGCCTGCTGTTATGCGCTTCATATGCTGCCACACGCTATCGCCAGCTCTCCTAACCCGAGTCGTCCGAGCCGCTCTGTCCCGTCCTCGCTATGTTATCCGTCACCTCCTTCACGTCCATCAACAACAACCCGTTCGCCGACGCCAACCCTCCTGACATCAATGACATCCGCAACCTCAACATCTTCGATCGGGTGCAGGTTCGTCTCTTGCAGACGGACTCCTCCTACTACACGTGAAAGACGCATTTTTCCCTCGTGTTTCGGGAGTATCACCTCATTGACCACGTGGACGGCACCATCGACTCCAGCCTCGTCCCCGAGTTTCATGACTGGTCCACCATCGACACCGTGATCATCCGTTGGTTCTTCCTCACCATGTCGCCGGACCTCTTCCAGACGGTTGTGCAGGACGGTGACGATGCCTGCGCCGTATGGACCATGCTAAACGGGCTCTTCACCGACAACCAGCTCCAGCGTCGTGTTTTTTTGCAGCAAGAGTTTTTTGGGTGTCACCAGGACAACATCTCCATCGACAACTATTGTCACCACCTGAAGACTCTCGCTGACGAGCTCCACGATATTGGCACGAAGATCAACGATAACCTCCTCCTCAGCAAGCTCACCATCGGGCTCAACGAGGACTTCGACAATGCCGCGGCAAACCTCAACCTCATCCCCAACCCGTCCTTCGCCTAGTTCGTTGCGTACCTCCGCTTGGAGGAGAGGCGGATGAAGCAGGTGAAGGCGCGGGCCATCCACACCGCCCTCGCCGCCGGCACCACCCGCGGCGGCTCCTCGGCGCCTCTAGCCGCACCTGCCGCGCCCCCGCACCACCCGGCGTCCTTCCCGGCGCCGCTGCCGTACCCTGCGCCCCAGCAGCCGGGGCTGCTTCCGCTGCCCTATGGACCGCCCGCCCCTCCCACCGAACGATGCCACGGGGGTCGGCGCAGTGGGGCCGTCGCGGCGGTCAGCAGCAGCATCCACAGGGCACCGGCCCGCCCCGTCAGCAGCAGCAGCATCATCATCTAAGTGCCCCCTCCGTGGGCCTCTGGCTACAACCCGTGGACTGGTGTTGTTCATGCCTACACCATGCCGGTTCCACGGGCTCCTGCACTGACCCTTCCCGTGCCGCTCTCGCCGGCGCATCAGGCGTACTACGCGGCTCCACAGCCGTACGGAGAATACCCACCGCCGCAGCTGAGCGGCGCCTACGGTCTCCCTGCGGCCCCGCCGCTGCCTTCGCCGCCCTGCCGCCGGCGCCTTGGGATCTTGCGTTCCTCGCCACACTGCACACTGCGCCTACGTTGAACAACTACACTGGAGGCGGTGATTGGTACATGGACACCGGGGCTACGGCTCGCATGTTTGCTCATCCTGGTAATCTTGCCTCCTTCACTCCCGTCACCATCGACCGCCGCATCATTGTCGGCGACGATTCCACACTCCCTTTTACACATGTCAGGCACACTTCTTTTCCTTCTAATTCCATGCCTATTACTTTGTCTAACATACTTGTGTCACCTCATCTTATTAAGAACCTTGTTTCCGTTTGTTGTTTAACTCGTGAAAATCCTGTTACTGTTGAATTTGACGAGCTTGGTTTTTGTGTCAAGGATGCTCGAACCAGGATGGTACTTCACCGATGTGACAGCCTCCACGAGCTCTATCCGGTGCTTTCGTCATCCTCCTCGACCACTGCACCGGTTGCTCTCTCCGTCGGCATCGATCTCTAGCACCCTTATTTGGTTCATCCCAACCCCGTCACACTTCGTCATATTCTTAGTAGTTTCAGTTTCAGTTGTAATAAGATAGAGGATCAAACATGTCATGCTTGTCGTGTCGGCAAACATATTCGCCTCCCGTTTAATAACTCCACCACCATAGCTTATTTTCCTTTTCAGTTGATTCATAGCGATGTGTGGACCTCTCCGGTTCCTAGTAACTCGGACTACTTATATTATCTGGTTATCCTTGATGATTATTCTCACTATGTGTGGACGTTTCCTTTACGATGAAAGTCGGATGCACTCTCCACTTTGATGGCTTTTTACTCCTATTTCAGCACACAGTTTGGGCGTCCCATCCTTGCTCTTCAGACTGACAATGGAAAAGAGTTCGACAACCTTGCTTTTCACACTTTTCTGTCACACCACGGCACAGTTTTTCGTCTCACATGCCCGTATACTTCACAGCAGAACGGTCGAGCCGAACGCGTCCTTCACACTTTGAACGACTGCGTTCGCACTCTCCTGTTCCATGCTAATGTGCCGCCTCGTTTCTGGCCAAACGCACTCGCTACTGCTTCACTTCTCCTTAACCTTCGCCCTTGCTGTCCACGGTAGAACTATGCACCTCACCATGTTCTCTTTTGTATGCCCCCATCCTATGATGGCTTGCGTATTTTCGGGTGCCTTTGCTATCCCAGCACTGCCGACTCTGCTCCTCACAAACTCGCACCTCGTTCTGTCGCTTGCATCTTCATCGGCTACCCCTCCAACTCCAAGGGATATCGGTGCTACGATCCCGTCTCCCACCGTGTGTTCACTTCCTGGCACGTTTACTTTGATGAGCATGTGTTTCCGTTTCAGCAGGTATCCCCGGCTGTTCCTCCCGCCACCGGTGACGTGGGCTCCTCGACGCCTCTCCCAGGGTGCTCGCGCGCCTCTCTTGGCCCGCCCCTGGCTTTGAGGCGCGCCCCCTGCATGTGGTGCCTCCTACAGCCGCGGCGCTGGCGCCCCCGACTTTGGCGTCTGCGGCCCCCGCGGCCCCCTCGACGCCCCCGTGCCTGCGGCCCCCTTGACGCCACCGGCCCCCTTGGCGCCCCCGGCGCCCGCGGCCGCCCCCCCAGGCGCCTGTGGCCGGTCCGGTCACCCGCGCCCGTACATGCGTTTTTCGCCCGAGCTCTCGCTACGCCTCGGATGACTATGTCCATGCGGCGTCCACCTCTGAGCCATCGCCGTTGCCGTCCTACGTTCGAGCCGCTCTTCGTGACCCGCTCTGGATGGCTGCGATGCAAGAGGAGTTGGACGCCATGTTGTGCAACCAGACGTGGCAGCTTGTTCCCCGTCCCTGGCACGCCAACATGATTACCGGGAAGTGAGTCTTTGAACACAAGCTCCGTCCCGATGGTACCCTTGATCTCTACAAAGCGCGTTGGGTCGTTCGTGGCTTCCGACATCGTGCTGGCATCGACTTCACCGACACCTTTGCTCCGGTCGTCAAGCCCGACACGATACGCACGGTTCTCCACCTTGCGGTCTCCCATGCTTGCCCGGTGCACCAGATGGACGTTTCCAACGCCTTCCTCCATGGTCACCTCAAGGAGCAGGTCTTCTGCCAGCAGCCCACCGGGTTTGTTGACTCGGCGCTTCCCGACCACGTGTGCCTGCTTTGGTGGTCCTTGTACGGACTCAAGCAGGCTCCGCACGCATCGCGGCGTTTCTCCACCAGCTTGGGTTCCGCTCTACCCGCTCGTACGCCTCGCTCTTCGTCTACCATCAGGGCTCTGACACGACCTACTTGCTGCTCTATGTCGACGACATCATGGTGACGGCATGTCCGGCTGGTCTCCTCAGTCAGCTCACGGCTCGTCTTCGCACTGAGTTTGCCATCAAGGACTTGGGTCCTTTGCACTACTTCCTTGGTGTCGAGGTGGTGCGCCGTCCGGATGGCTTCTTTCTTCATCAGCGGAAGTACGCTCACGAGCTCCTGGAGCGCGCCAACATGCTTAACTGCAAGCCCGCCACTACGTCTGTTGATACGAAGGCCAAGCTTTCTGCCACGGATGGTTCTCCTGCTTCGGATGCTGCTTTCTATCGGTCCGTCGTTGGTGCTCTCCAGTACCTCACTATGACACGACTGGAGATCCAGTATGCCGTGCAACAGGTATGTCTTCATATGCATGCTCCTCGAGACATTCACTGGGCTGTCGTCAAGCGGATTCTCCGCTATATATGTGGCACTTTGGATCTTGGCGTCACGCTTCACGCCTCCGCCGACACCGTCCTCACCGCCTACTCCGATGCAGACTGGGCGGGCTGCCCTGACACTCGTCGCTCCACTTCGGGCTCTAGTGTCTACCTTGGACCCTCACTTATCTCGTGGTCGTCCAAGCGGCAGCCTACGGTCTCTCGTTCCAGTGCTGAGGCTGAGTATCGTGCGGTGGCCAACGCCGTCACCGAGTGTTCGTGGCTTCGCCAGCTGCTTCAAGAGCTCTCTTTCCCTGTTGACCGTGCCACGATGGTCTACTGCGACAACCTCTCGGCGGTCTACCTCTCCGCTAACCTGGTGCATCATCGACGGACCAAGCATATTGAGTTGGATATTCATTTTGTTCGGGAACAGGTGGCCCTTGGCCATATTTGTGTTTTACACGTCCCTACTTTCCAACAATTTGCCGATATCATGACCAAGGGCTTGCCTACGGCGTATTTGAGGAGTTCCGGTCCAGTCTTTGCGTCAGCCGCGGTGCCGCTTCGACTGCGAGGTGCGTTGAGTATATGTGTTATGTGCATATTGTGTATTGGGTCCGCCTCCTAGTTCCTTGTATAATTGAGGTCTGTGAACCACCTTTGTACATCATATATACGTGCCTATGCACAAAGAGTAATATATCGTGCAATCATACAAGTAGCAAAAAAAAAAAAAAGATGACGTCGGCTGCCGTCAACCTACCACGGCGGTACGTTATACAACCCTACCACCAACCTTCTTGGCGGTAGCAAGAGGCTCTGATCCCGATTTTTTTATTTTGAAACCAAGGTCAGATCCGGCTGAACATTGCAAAAAGAAAGTCAAAACACACAAATTTGGCCCGTATATTATTGTCTTATACATACAAAAGGTTAAAACGACCTGCGTTTTCCTTTTGCGTATGTCTCACAATAGCTACATGTTTGATCACAAAATCTAAAACGAAGCTAGGCTTGAGTACCATATACGTAACATAGAACTTTGCCGAAAAAGAATCGTAGTAGGGATTCCATCCAAGTGCGCTCGAGAAAAGGGATTCTATCCAAAGCTGGACACACAGAAAAGGAGAGGGGAGGACACAGAGACTGAAACAGAAGCAAACCCAAATCCAGGCCTAACAGCTGCAGCGGACACGCCCTTCTGCCCCGTCTTCCTCCTTGGGGGTTTCTTCCACGGGCAAAGCCGCCGCCTGATGAAGAGCAAATCCGCCAAGAAGGCCGCCGACGAGGTACCGACCCCTCCCTATCTCTCTATCTCTCCGCCTCCCCTCTTTCTCCGCTTTACTTAGGGTTAGGAATTAGGAGACCTTTCTCGGTCGGATTCTAGATTTCTCTTTTGATGCCGATTGCTTTTTTCATGGACTGAGAATCCAAGAATTTTATCGTACCAGCTGCTTAGATTTCAGACAGAGAATTAGCACCATGCCATGCCCGATTCTTCTTTATCGCTGTGTTCTTCGGGGACCCCCCCACTAACTGAAGCTTCTACCGTCATCTTGTTAGGATGAGGCCAAGTCCAAGAAGATTCGATCCTCGCGCGGCAAGCGTCGGAGTGTCCGCCACAGCCGCAGCCGCTCCCCTTCCCCCGACGGCTCCAGCTCCAGTTCCCCACCCCGCAAGCGCTCCAAGAAGCCCACCAAGAAGATTGTTGACAAGAGGAGGAAAAAGAGCAAGGGCAGTGGCAGCCGCCGCCGACGCCGCCGCAGCCTGAGTCCAAGCCGTAGCCCCAGCGGTAGCCCTTCCTCGGTGTCCAGGAGTCACTCCCGCTGCAGCCACCATAGCATTAGCAGCAGCAGTGCCTCAGACTCTGAGAGGTCAGTGAGCCCACTGCCCAAGAGCCACTCCAAAGATCCTAAGAAGAAGAAAGGAAGGGGGAGGGACAAGGATCGAAAGAGGAGGCGGGTACGGAGATCAAGGAGCTACTCGAGCAGTCCAGCCAGGAGTGGAAGTAGCCGGAGCAGGAGCAGGAGCAGGAGCAAGAGCAAAAGTAGGAAGCAGAGGGCGGACGGCACGAGACATTATGCAAGTAGGGACAGGGTTGTACAGGACTATGACAAGTGCCAGGATCCGCAGAATGAGAAGAGGTCTGTTGAGGATGTTTATAGCGAGGAGGACGCGGTTGCTGACGATTATGAGAAGAATGTGGAGCTGAAGGAGATGGAAAGCCCACCTTGCAAGGATGCTAATGAAACGGGTGAGATCTTACCTGTTAGTTGCGAAAGCCCAGAGGTTGAGGAGGATTTGGAGCTCATTCTCAGGCAGAAAGCTCTTGAGAACTTCAGGAAGTTTAAGGGAGCCGTGGCCATGGTAGGCAAGACAGAAAACAATGGTACAGGGAAGGAAGTACTAGCAGATAGCCCCCAGAATACTGTCACAAAATTTCCTGAAGCAAGGTCTGCTGTTGCCCCTTTTCAGAGGCAGGGAAGCAATCTTGGAGTTGGCCACTCTACTCGATCACCTGAATTTGAAGATTTTGAGAATGGTAGAAGTTCTTGGACGCAGGAAACGACTCACAGGGATAGATCACCTGGAATACTTGAGGCTGGTGATACTTGTGGTCCTACGCAACAGCAGGGAAGCGGACTAGAAGAGATTCGTTCAACTTCTCATATCACTTCACATGATGGTAGGAATGGTGGTAGTGTAATGCAAAGGTTGGGAAGCACCCCCGCGAGTTCTGGTAGTATAAAGCAAAGGTTAGGCATCAGCTCAGTGGTGAGTCCTGTGCAAGCAAGACCCAGAGTTAGATCAGTTGTGAGTATACCCTCCAGGGAAGGGCTTGATGGCAGTACATTTACAACAATCCCTACAGCTTGTGAGAATCCTGCCTCTGTCGAAAGCAGTAGTGAAGTAAGACAATTTCCTGCTGAAATAAACAAGCTTGAAGGAATCGATGGAGATGATAGAAAGATTGGTGAAGCTTCAATTCCTGAGAGCTCTGTTTTGTCGACTGATGCGGGCAAGAGCCAGGCAGCAGGGACTGAGGACAAAGATGGTTCTCAGTTTGAGAAGAGGACTTTCTCTAGGATGCATGATGGAGAGACAGTGCAGGTGAGTGCTTGAATATCACAAGGTCAATCATATGCATTGTGTCTAACTGCCTTTCTTACATTCTTCAGGTCAGCTATAAAGTCTACATACCAGCGACAAGCCCGCGACTTGCAAGGAGGAAGCTGCAGCGCTGAAGGCATCGAATGGACTTCCATCTAGTCGTCATTAATCCCGTTGTCTGCAGTTCAGTTATATAGCTGGATAAACTCTTGTAGCACGTGAACTCTCTTTTGTTCCTTCTAGAGATCCTGCACGACTAATAGAAAACCTGCTCACGTCGTGACTACATCTTACTGCTCGATAGTAGCACACTTGGACAGAAGCTGTGATGGCTTAACATGATACAATCGTTGTTTATTTTTTGGGCAACTATACATCGTTGTTGAGCTGAAATATAGATGGCTGTGCTTTGCCAAATGAACTTTATCCCATATAGCAAAGCCATCCATTTTTACATGCACTTGGATTCTTGTAACCAGTAAACTTGATCTTGGATCCTGTGATGCAGTGTACTGGTCTACTACTTAAAGCTGTTGTTGCCTTTTGTTGATCCGTGGTTTGGTGATGCAGTGTACTGGTCTACTACTTAAAGCTGTTGTTGCCTTTTGTTGATCCGTGGTTTGGTGATGCAGTGTACTGGTCTACTACTTAATCCGTGGTTTGGAGATCTATGTGCAGTTGCAGTTCGAAATGATGAAGATCATTGTTTATTTGGCGTTGATCACTGTAGTTGTATGTTTGCATCATGAATAAATAGATGGGTTCCTATCTTGACCTTTTCTTTTCCACATTGGTTCATTTATTCAGTTTATTATGTGCTAGCTTGCCCAGATATCGAGGGTGAGAGTACCTCCATAGAAATCTGGTCCCAGCAGATGCGGCTGTAGAATTCAGCCCTTTTTTAGAGATGAGGTAGATATAATTCAGCTTTGCATCATATCTGAAATATTGAACTGACAGGCCGGTTTCATTGCAGAAACATTCTGTTGGAACTTGTGGGCTGCTGTAACAGTATATGATTAGAGCGGTAACAGATTAGGCAAGGCGCTCTTAGTGTCGTCCTGGGTTTCATGGCACAGAAAGATTTCCGAATTCGGACTTGGACAGATTTCGCCGTCAGTTCCGAGACCGAGGAGAGGAGGACGGCCGGATCATGCAGGGAGTCTGGCTGTCCGTCGCTACAAGAGCAGCCTCTTCCGGCCTCCACCAAACCAAGCAAGCAACCGAGCCAAATCAACAGTAGTATAGCTGCCGAAGCAAATCAACATGGCGAGCGGCAAGAGGGATATCGGCGTGGCGCTTGCTGTCCTGCTCCTGCTGTTCATGCCCGGGGCCTCCGCGGCTGCCGCGGTCGTCCCCAGCATCGACGCCACGCGGACCCGCCACCTGCCGCTGCCACCTGGACTGCTGCGCGGCCCGGAGAGCGTCGCCTTTGACGCCAAAGGCAACGGCCCATACAGCGGCGTCTCCGACGGCCGCGTCCTCAAGTGGAACGGCGACAGGCTCGGCTGGACGACGTACACTTACAGCCCTGGATACAGCAGCGAGGCGTGCACGGTGTCCGTCCGCCGCCCCGAGACCGTGACCGAGAGCCGCTGCGGCCGTCCGCTGGGCCTACGGTTTCACCTCAAGTCTGGCTACTTGTACATAGCCGACGCCTACAAGGGGCTCATGAGGGTCGCGCCAGGAGGTGGGGAGGCGACGGTGCTTGTGACGGACGCCGATGGCGCTCCTCTCCGTTTCACCAACGGCGTGGACGTCGACCAGGTGACCGGTGAAGTCTACTTCACCGACAGCTCTATGAAATATCAAAGGTCACAGCACGAGATGGTAACAAGAACCGGGGACTCGACAGGCCGCCTAATTAGATATGATCCACTCACAGGAAAAGTGATTGTGCTAAAGGCCGGCATCACTTACCCCAATGGTCTCGCCATCAGCGTTGATCGGACACACCTCCTCGTCTCATCGACCGGGCCGTGCAAGTTGTTGAGGTACTGGACCAAAGGTCCCAAGACAGGCACGATCGAACTGTTAACTGATCTACCGGGCTATCCTGATAATGTGAGGCCGGATAAGAGAGGAGGATACTGGGTGGCATTACATCGTGAGAAGACAGAGCTCCCCTTTGGCGTCGATAGCCATCTACTTGCCTTGAGGATCAACGCTGATGGAAAAATAATCGAGGAGATGAGAGGACCCAAGGGCATGAGGCCGACAGAGGTGGTGGAACGGTGGGATCCGTCGAGCTTTCTTATGTGGTCGTGGCCACCCGCAAATAGAGATTAATTTAAGTTCTGTAAAGGATTTGCATTGAGCATGCTTTTTTTTCAATGTCATGTTCTGCTTTTCTTTCCTAATTCATTTGTTTCATGACTGCATTTTGTTAGATGAGTCTTAGTTAAACAACGATTTTCTGTTTCAGTAGCATGTCTCCATGGAGTCTTTATTAAAGCTATAAACAAATACAATCGTGAGTTTCAGAGACGCAAGAATATTAGCTTTGTGTAGTAGTAATCTCATGTTAAGATGAACTTGCTTTTTCTTCGGAGGTGTTAGTTCTGCCATAGCTGACAGAAAAACAAAAAAGGGTGTTTAATATACTACCTTCATTCCTAAATATAAGTCTTTTTACAGATTTCATTACGGATTACATATGGAGTACAATGAGTGAATCTACATTCTAAAATATGTCTATATACATCTGTATGTAGTCCGTAGTGGAATCTCGAGAAAGACTTATATTTAAGAACGAAGGGGGTACATCTAAGTGGTTAATGACACCTCCAAAACAATAGTGTTGGTTCCAGTGATCCAATGAACAGTTTTTTTTAGAAAAGAGGCATTATGCCCGGCCTTAAACTGAGTCCCGTACAAGGTTCCGGCACGGTTCAGATAGGTTCAAAGCAACAAAGAAAAAAAAAGGCCGCCAAGGGCAAAGAATGATCTGATACAGGGCCAAAGCCCAAATGAGACTGCACAACGTCAAAGAGACGGGACACAACGCCTGCCGAAGCGGGAGCAGGGAGCCCAATGAGGCGAGGAGTGGCTGCCCTAGCCAGAGTTGCCCCCCCCCCTTTATCACCATAGTTCAGTACAATGGAGCAGTAGCCAAGTGAAGAGCTGCCACACAATGGCGGAGCTTCTCGGGGGCGAACCTGGGCGGTCGCCCCCCCAGCAAAAGTGAAACTTTTTTAATACCCCATCATAGTAATGAGGCGGCACTGCACACACCAGCCCATATGGCCCTTTTAACATCTCCATATGGAGACAAACTATCTGCGACCTACTGCAGCCAGCGACCAACTCTGATTTCTCTCGTCTTCTACACTTTCCTCTTGCCATCTCGTGTGGACTTGTGGACTGGGCATGGCTGGGTGCCTCCCCTTGATGCAACAAGCGCCACCAAGGAGCTACAAGGCCGACCGCGCTCCACTCCTCACCGATGCGAGTGGTCTGCGTAGAGGTAGCTAGAGGCGAGGCACCGATCAGTGAGCGTGCCTGCGTGTGGGTTAGCGGGCAGCTTAGCTATGGATGGCCAGCCAGAGGTGGCAAAGAGGTCAGAACTGAGATCGGCGCCGCATGCAGTGAACTTGTGAGCAGCAAGCAAGCAAGAGCAGTCTTAATTTGTAGGGGAAAGTTTTGAATACGTCATAGATTTTGTATTAATCCTTTTTGTTTACAAAACGAGCAGTGATGGTTAAAAGAAACCATTGATGCATTTTACAAAAGAAAGAGAGGTGAATGTAAAGCTAATGAACTGACATTAACTGGATCAGAACCCCTGTTCAACCAAATCACCAAAAAAAAACCTGTTCAACCTCCTCTATTATTGTAGATGTTCTTGCCATTTAAGAGCACAAAGAAACGAAGAGCTGATTTTTAGTGTGATTAACTCAATACTCCATGGTTGAATAATATTTTGGTATATTTTTTCCATGGAAGTTTAGAAATGCGATTAATATACTTATCTAAGTTTCTTAATGCTTTTCAATATCTAATTTGTCGTAGTAATACAGTTCCGCATTGAGGAAGAAAAAAATGTTTGCCCCTCCTGAGATTTCGTTCAAGCTCCGCCACTGCTGCCACACCTTGGCTCGATCCTTCGGTCTCGTCAATAACTTCCATATAGCCGCAATACGATAACCAGTTGTACATAAGATCAACATGATGACGAAATAGCTTCCCTGTAAGAATATATAGTCAACTGTAATAAACTACTTGAGACATATTGGTACTTCCAGGCCTCCAGTACCGCGCATCATTTTGATGCAAACTTCTCAGCTTAGCAGAGAAAGGAAATACCTTTCATTCGTGCTCCCCCAACGCCATATGTTCATGCCAAATCTTCACCAAATACACAAGTGTTCCTGCCTTAAGTAAAATGCACAGAACCACCACAATAGTGGTGTCATAAGCAGAAAACCATGACTTTACAAAACGTTACATTTTTCACCTCACTGAAAAATGGCAGTGACTAAAAACACCAAGCTTTTTTTTAACAGGATTGGACATGGCAAATCCCTCGCGTGCGGACAGGGTGGACGGTGTGCCGTTAACAGCCTGTCCTGACCGGCTCGCTCCCACCCACCTCCCTCACTCGCTCGCTCTCTCTACCTCTCTCGTGGACATGATGGCGGCGACGGGATCTATCCTAAGCGGAGGAGGATCCAACGATGATGGCATGGTGGGTGGGGGCGGAGCATCCAGAGCGTACATCGGCGTGACAAGGGTGTGGAAGAAGAAGAAATTGTGGCCGAACTTACCTCGGCATTCTTGCGGACGGCCTTGCCCAGGTTCACCTGCACCAAGGCATCAGAGAGGTTCTTGTGTGTCAACTCCTTCAGCATGTTGGCCCCTGACATCATTAATCAGACCCGATTGGTTGGCATGTCAGCAAGATCCATGTCGACCGAGGGTAGTGGGGTGGCGCCAGAGCTAGTGCCAACATCCCTCAGGGAGACAGGGATACTGGAAGCAGGGGCGACAGGAGGAGTTGGGGCCATAACGGCGGCGATAGACGGGCTTGCGGCCGGGGGAGCAACACTCGACGAGACGATGGTCTGACGGTCTTCACTCAAGACAATCACAACTTCTTCAACAGGGGCAACCGGAGCTGACCCGGGGTTCTCTCTCTCTAGGGACGAGACAACGTCCACGTCCATGGGCTGGGGGTCTCTTCTTCTGTCTAGTTGTCGGCACTCCCAGGCGCCGACGGTGCAAAATACCGTCACATCCCTCAGTAGGGGTCTGAGCGGAGCTGGAAGTGATGTGAAGCATCCTATGGACATCACCATGTCAAGAGTCAGTTTGGCAATTGACACGTACCACATATAATTTACATACATAAAGGTGAATCATCTCCTTTACACGTGTTCACTTGTGCCCCTCGAGGATGGTATACTACTTGACCCCTCTCCCGTGTGCATAGATAGGTGTGAGCGGAGCTACACATTCATCGAGGAGGAGTCCAAGCTCAAGAGAACAACTACACCATCCAAGAGGGAAGCCTGGAAGCGGAGAAGGAACCGCCAAGAAAGAAGGCAGCAGCTCCCAGGCGACCCCATGCACACGGGCCTCCCCAACCCCGTGCCCACGGGCCTCCCATGTTGCACGGTCCTGGAGACCCCGTGCACACGGGCATGTACCGTGTCCATGGGCCTCACTGACCCCGTGTGCACGGGCTAAGTGTATCAAGTCGCTGGAGACCCCGTGCGCACGGGCTCCACTTACCCTGTGCACACGGGGCCCCCTGTGTGTAGCGTTGTTGGGCTTTGCCCATGTATCCCCCTTTCGTCCTTCCTTACCCCTTGATGCCTTGGACCTATATGTACTCCTCCTCCATTTAGATTTAGCTAAGAATAGATCTAGACATTAGAGCTTAGCTCATGTACCTCCCCTTGTGGGATTCCTCTTGAAAGAGAGGAGACTGGATTGGAGTTCAAGACCTCCATTGGAGAAGATCCTTAGGGATTCAAGACCCCCTTGAGGGAAGGATCTATCTAGATCATCAAGACCTCATCTCCTTTGGATTTGAGATGAACTTTACCATGTATCTTGTTTCCCTTTGATTGTTCTTGTACCTTGTGAATCTCATGTGTTAGTTAGTCTAGTGGATGTGTGATTGGACTTGTTCTTGAGTGTTCCTCTTGTGATTTCCCCTCTTGTTCTTCGTGTTCTTCGGGTTCTTCATGGATTCCCCTCCAATTCGTGAAAGATCTCCACTTAGGGTCTCCACCCTACAATAGGAAGTCTCAGATCGAAGGTCGCACAAAGGTTTTACCCAGGTTCGGGCCTCCGAAGAGCAATACCCTACATCTTGCTTGCTTTGATATTTCATGGTGGAGGGATACCTCGTGCGAGGGGTTTACAATGGTGTGTGATATTGCTACCGAGAGTTGTTATCTGAGATTAGATGGGATGAAAGCCTCCTAACCTCCCCTTATATAGGTAGGGGAGGTCTAGGGTGTACGGGGGGACAAATGCAATCTAGGGCGCCTCCGATCTTTGTCTTGGGCGACAGGAAGGTCCTTGACGAGGACTAGGGCCAGGCTCTTCTGAATGAGCCAACCCCGGTGTATGACACTGTCAGTAGCCCTCGAGCGTGGCGGAGGTCGCAGAAGTGATCTTTGAGACCCTCTGGCAGGCTCATGTCTTCCTCCGAACCCGACCTATTGTGGTAGCCGCGTCCTTCAAAGGGTTGCACACCCTGGCGGCATCTTTTACTTTAGGCCGAATCGGAGCTCCGCGGAGGGAATTGTTGGTGGTGTATCCCGGTAATTTGGGGCGTTCATGATGGTGCCATGATTCTCGCGTGCGCCCATCCCTTGCAAAATAAGAAACCACGCAAGGCACATGGCACATGCCGTGCCGCGAGGCACGACGCTTCGTTTCAGAGCGGCTATAAGAGGAGGCAAAATGAGGGGGTTTCAACTTCTTCCCGCCTTTGCCCATTTTAACTCCCTTTTCCAACATCAGTCTCATCGTGCATGTTGTTAGCACTCTGCCTTGCTCCACCACCACCAACCTCGTTGTCCTTCCCTTTCGCTGCGATGGCCAGGACCAGGACTAAGAAGGGGAGCCGGGCTTTTGACCAGGAGCCGGCTGTGAGTGCCATCGGCCAAAAGCAGAAGCAGGCTGCCTCTAAAAACATCGAGTGATCGGCGCGATCTACCCCTAAATCCATAGGGAAGTGGCTCCCCTCCGCGGCAATGGAGGAGGAGGTCCAGGCCTACAAGGACCAGCTTCTAATGCCGGTAGACATGAAGGTCCAACTTCCATCCGGGGAAGTCCCGCCCATTCCTAGCAGTGGTGAGCACATCGTCTGCTTATTGTATTTTGGGAGGGGGCTTAGCTTTCCTCTCCACAACTTTGTGCGCAGCCTTCTCCAGTTTGCGACTGCCAGCTACATTATATTCCTCCTAACGGAGTACTCCATATCGCCAGTTTCATTACTTTCCGTGAATGCTTCCTCGGGACAGTTCCTTATTTCAAGTTGTTCTGGTATTTCTTTCATGTCTGCGTTTGGTAGAACGAAGGCGCAGTATGTGACCTCGGGAAGGTCATCTTGTAGCTCCGTCCCAACTCCACCTTCTTCTCCTTTGACCTCCAGAAGTCTATTTGGGAATGGCATAAATCTTGGTTTTATGTGGAAGGCCTCGGTGACGACATGCCGGCTTTCTCGAATGAGCCCCCAGGAAGCTGCTTTCGTGGGCTCCTCTATCCCGGCTTTTGACGACAGCAAAGGAACTGGCGCATGCCCCCGTCTACCTGAAGAAAGGCAGACTAACCGAAGGCCATATCGCGCGTACATGGGTGGAGTGTCGCGTTTTTCTGTTGCAGGCCCTGGCCCTCCCTCTGTCCCGATACGTTGGGGTAAGAGATCCTGCACGGTCTCTGAAGTGGATCTGAGCCTGGAAGACGTTAACGTCTACCTTGGCTACTTGGTGGACCCAAACGCCAATGCGAACTCGTTGAAGGAGGCCATCAAGCCTTTCACGGCTGACCATCCCCCTGGCAACGTGAGTGTCTTTTTTGTAGCTCCATCCTTACTAGAGGTCGGTGCTTCTTTTTCTTGAACGCTTTCTTGCTGCTGTTATGCAGGGGTTTGCTATCTTTGTGACGTACCATTCGTAGCCCCCGTTGTAGGGGCAGGGGGTGAGCCCTAACTTGGACGCCCTTATGATGCCAGTCATCTTGGGGCTACCCACGTGAAGGGTGAGCCCTCCAAGAAGCGGAAAGGGGCGTCGGAGGATGAGGAGGAGTACTCCGAGGCGGAGTCCTTCGACGACGCAATTGAGGAGGAACTCGTCGATTCGGAGGTCGACGGAGCCGCGACCTCTTCACCTAAAGGTCACAACTGTGGTGCTGGCGGTGATGAGGTCCACCATGGGGCCAATGGTGATGACGAGGATGATGATGATGATGACCATGACGTTGAGGAGGAGGGCGACGCGGCCGATGACTTTGATACGTCTCCATCGTTTCTATAATTTTTGATTGTGTCATGCCAATATTATACAACTTTCACATACTTTTGGCAACACTTTATATGATATATTGGACTAACCTATTGATCCAGTGCACAACGCCAATTCATGTTTGTTGCATGTTTTTTGTTTCACAGAATATCGATATCAAACGAAGTCCAAACGCGACAAAAATTTAAGGAGAATTATTTTGGAATATTTATGATTTTTGGGAGGTGGAATCAACGGTAACGGAGGCCCACGGCCTCCACAACCCACCAGGGTGCGTCGGGCACCCCCTGGCTCGCCCATGTGTCTTGTGCCCTCCCCGTAAGTCGGTTGGGGCCCTTCTTCGGGCTCAAGAAATATAATTTATGGAAAGAATCGTGTAAAAATTTCAGCGCAAATCGGAGTTACGGATCTCTGAGAATTTAAGAAACGGGAACGCGAAACAGAAGAGAATAGAGAGGGAGATCCAATCTTGGAGGGGCCCCCGCCCCTCAACCTTCATGGAGGCCATGGACCAGAGGGGAACTCTCCTCCCATCTAGGGGGGAGGCCAAGGAAGAAGAAGAAGAAGGAGGGGGCTCTCTCCCCCTCTCTCCCGGTGGCGCCGGAACGCTGCCGGGGCAAGGATCGTGACGGCGATCTACATCAAAAATCTTGCTACCGTCAAAACCAAGTTTCTCCCCCTCTATGCAGTGGTGTAACACCCTTCTCCCCGTTGTAATCTCTACTTAAACATGGTGCTCAACACTATATATTATTTCCCAATGATATGTGGTTATCCTATGATGTTTGAGTAGATTCGTTTTGTCCTGTGGGTTAATCATGATCTTAGTTGGTATGATTGTATATTTTATTTATGGTGATGTCCTATGGTGCCCTCCGTGTCATGCAAACGAAGGGATCCCCGCTGTAGGGTGTTGCAATATGTTCATGATTCGCTTATGGTGGTCGGCGTGAGTGACAGAAGCACATACCCGAGTAAGTGGGTTGTTGCGTATGGGAGTAAAGAGGACTTGATACTTAATGCTATGGTTGGGTTTCACGTCCTTAATGATCTTTAGTAGTTGCGGATGCTTGCTAGGGGTCCAATCATAAGTGCATATGATCCAAGTAGAGTAAGTATGTTAGCTCATGCCTCTCCCTCATATAAAATTGCAAGAATGATTACCAGTCTAGTTATCGATTGCCTAGGGACAAATGACTTTCTTGTTGACAAAAGCTATCCACTTTTATTACCTTGCATTTTATTCGTAGTTTTGTTCTCGCAAAGTACTTCTAATTTCATACTTGTTTTAGGTAAAGCAAATGTCAAGTGTGCGTAGAGTTGTATCAGTGGTCGATAGAAATTGAGGGAATATTTGTTCTACCTTTAGCTCCTCATTGGGTTTGACACTCTTATTTATCGAAGAAGGCTACAAACGATCCCCTATACTTGTGGGTTATCAAGACCTTTTTTGGCGCCGTTGCCGGGGAGCAATACCATGGGGTGAATATTCTCGTGTGTGCTTGTTTGCTTAATCACTAAGTAGTTTTTATTTTCTGTTCTAAGTTGTTCTCTATCTTTAGTTATGGATATGGAACACGAAACACCAAAAAAATTAGTGGTACTTACTACTCCTGGAGATGGGGAACCTCCTGAAATCCTTGGTGCTCGTTATGTGAAAAATATTATGCACTACTTTGATAATCCTGAGAAAACCCCATTCAACATGCTAATGGGAGACACGTTGGGTCAACGTGAATACATTAGGGATCATCACTTTACACAAAAGGGAAATTATTATGGGATCAAATTAATATGTTGCATTGGTATGCTCGGGACCTATGCTTGAGATATGATTATACTTGCTGCTCTAGGATGAAGGCTCCACACCTTCCGTTTTCATGTGAGTTTAGTGATAATGAAACCTTGTATTCTTATGCTAATGGTATATATGATTACTATGATGTGGAACGAATAGAAGAATTTGTTGCTTTTAAGGGTGCTTATGAAATTGAATCTTTGTTTGAAAAGTTTGAAGATTTTGATGATTCAGTTTATAGACCTGAAAATTTTGCTATCCTTAAATATTGCTATGATAATTATAAATGCAATTACAATATTGATGTGTTTATTGAGAATGTCTCCGCTGTCCAAGAAGAGACTAATATTTTGCAGAAGTCTACGAAAGAAGAAATTCATGAAACTGTGAGCTCATTGGATGAAAAAGACGATGAGGAGAGTGAAGAACAAAAGGAGGAAGAGCGGGTTAGCTACCCATGCCCACCTTCTAATGAGAGTAACCCTCCAGCTCATACATTGTTTAATGCCCCTTAGTTCTTACGGAAGGATGAATGCTATGATAATTGCTATGATCTCGTTTATTCATTTGAAATATCCCTTTTGATGAACTTGATGCTTGCTATGCTTGTGGCCAAGATGCCAATATGAATTATCCTTATGGAGATGAACTTGCTATAGTTCCTTATGTTAAGAATGAAATTGTTACTATTGCACCCACATATGATAGTCCTATTATCTTTTTGAATTCTCCAAACTACACTATATCGGAGAAGTTTGCACTTATTAAGGATTACATTGATGGGTTGCCTTTTACCATTGCACATGATGATTTTGATGAATACAATATGCATGTGCTTGCTGCTCCTACTTTAATTATTATGAAAGAGGAACTACATCTCCATCTTTTTATGTTTCCAACATGATAGAATTGCAAGAAACTGCTTATCCTATGTATTGGCCTTTACTTGATGTGCATGATGAAGGAAATATGCTCTAGTGGCAATAATAAATTTGTTATTTTATATTTCTTTATATCATGATAAATCTTTATTATTCATGCTAGAATTGTATTAACCGGAAACTTGATACATGTGTGGATACATAGACAAAACACCGTGTCCCTAGTATGCCTCTACTAGACTAGCTCGTTGATCAAAGATGGTTAGGTTTCCTAGCCATGGACATGTACTGTCATTTGATGAACGGGATCACATCATTAGGAGAATGATGTGATGGAGATCAAAAGGACAAGATGATGATGGCCATATCATGTTACATATTTTGATTGCATGTGATGTTTATCTTTATGCATCTTATTTTTGCTTAGTACGACAGTAGCATTATAAGATGATCCCTTACTAAAATTTCAAGGTATAAGTGTTCTCCCCGATTATGCACTGTTGCAAAAGTTCTTCGTGCTGAGACACCACGTGATGATCGGGTGTGATAAGCTCTACGTTCAAATACAACGGGTGCAAGCCAGTTTTGCACATGCGGAATACTCAGGTTAAACTTGACAAGCCTAGCATGTACATACATGGTCTCGGAACACTGGAGACCCAAAGGTCGAACATGAATCATATAGTGGATATGTTCAACATAGAGATGTTCACCATTGATGATTACTGCATCTCACATGATGATCGGACATGGTTTAGTTAATTTGGATCATGTACCATTTAGATGACTTGAGGAATGTCTATCTAAGTGGGAGTTCTTAAGTAATATGATTAATTAAACTTTAATTTATCATGAACTTAGTCCTGATAGTATTTGCAAGTTATGTTGCAGATCAATAGCTCACGTTGTAGCTCCCCTAAGTTTTTTGATATGTTCCTAGAAAAAACTAAGTTGAAAGATGATAGTAGCAATGACGCGGACTGGGTCCGTGATCTGAGGTTTATCCTCATTGTTGCACAGAAGAACTATGTCCTTGATGCACCGCTAGGTGACAGACCTATTGCAGGAGCAGATGCAAACGTTATGAACGTTTGGCTAGCTCAATATGATGACTACTTGATAGTTTAGTGCACCATGCTTTACGACTTAGAACCGGGACTTCAAAAATGTTTTGAACGCCACGGAGCATATGAGATGTTCCAAGAGCTGAAATTGCTATTTTAGACTCATGCCCATGTCGAGAGGTATGAGACCTCTGACAAGTACTTTGTCTAAAAGATGGAGGAGAATAGCTCAGCTAGTGAGCATGTGCTCAGAATGTCTGTGTACTACAATCGATTGAATCAAGTGGGGGTTAATCTTCCAGATAAGATAGTGATTGACAGAGTTCTCTAGTAACCATCACCAAGTTACTGGAACTTCGTGATGAACTATAATATGCAAGGGATGACGAAAGTGATTCTTGAGCTCTTCGTGATGTTGAAATCGACGAAGGTAGAAATCAAGAAAAACCATAAAGTGTTGATGATTAAACAAGACCACTAGTTTCAACAAAAAGGGAAAAGGGAAAGAAAAGGAACTTCAATAATGTCAAGCAAGTTGTCACTCCCGTGAAGAAGCCCAAAGCTGGACCTAAGCCTGAAACCGAGTGCTTCTACTGCAAAGGAAATGATCACTGGAAGCGGAACTGCCCCAAATATTTGGCGGATAAGAAAGATGTCAAAGTGAACAAAGGTATTTTTGATATACGTGTTATTGATGTGCACCTTACTAGTGCTCGTAGTAGCCCCTGGGTATTTAATACCTGATCGGTTGCTAAGATTAGTAACTCGAAATAGGAGCTGCAGAATAAATAGAGACTAGTTGAGGGTGAAGTGACGATGTGTGTTGGAAGTGGTTCCGAGATTGATATGATCATTATCACACACTCCCTATACTTTCAGGATTAATGTTGACCCTAAATAAATGTTATTTGGTGTTTGCCTTGAGCATGAATATGATTAGATCATGTTTATTGCAATACGGTTATTCATTTAAGACAAAGAATAACTGTTATTCTGTTTACATGAATAAAACCTTCTATGGTCATACACCCAATGTTAATGGTTTATTGAATCTCGATCATAGTGATACACATATTCATAATATTGATGCCAAAATATGAAAAGTTGATAATGATAGTGCAACTTATTTGTGGCACTGCCGTTTAGGTCATATTGGTGTAAAGCGCATGAAGAAAGTCCATTCAGATGGACTTTTGGAATCACTTGATTATGAATCATTTGATACTTGCGGACCGTGCCTTATGGGCAAGATGCTAAAACTCCGTTCTTCGGAACAATGGAACAATCTAATGACTTATTGGAAATAATACATACCGATGTATGCGATCAGATGAGTGTCGAGGCTCGCGGCAGGTATCATTATTTTCTGACCTTCACAGATGATTTGAGTAGATATGGGTATATCAACTTAATGAAACACAAGTCTGAAACATTTGAAAAGTTCAAAGAATTTCAGAGTGAAGTGGGGAATCATCGTAACAAGAAAATAAAGTTTCTACGATCTGATCGTGGAGGTGAATATTTGAGTTACGAGTTTGGCCTTCATTTAAAACAATGTGGAGTAGTTTCACAGCTCACGCCACCTGGAACACCACAGCATAATGGTGTGTCCGAACGTCGTAACCACACTTTATTAGATATGTTGCGATCTATGATGTCTCTTACCGATTTACCACTATTGTTTTGGGGTTATGCATTAGAGACAGATGCATTCACATTAAACAGGTCACCGTCAAAATCCGTTGAGACAACACCGTATGAACTGTGGTTTGGCAACAAACCTAAGCTGTCGTTTCTTAAAGTTTGGGGATGCGATGCTTATGTCAAAAGGCTTCAGCCTGATAAGCTCAAACCCAAATTGGAGAAGTGCGTCTTCATAGGATACCCTAAGGAAACAATTGGGTACACCTTCTACCACAGATCCGAAGGCAAGATCTTTGTTGCCAAGAATGGAACCTTTCTAGAGAAGGAGTTTCTCTCGAAAGAAGTGAGTGAGAGGGAAGTATAAACTTGATGAGGTAATTGTACCTTCTCTCAATTTGGAAAATAGCTCATCCGAGAAATCCGTTCCCGTGATGCCTACACCAACTAGAGAGGAAGCTAATGATAATGATCATGAAACTTCAGATCAAGTTGCTATAGAACCTCGTAGGTCAACCAGAGCACGATCCGCACCAGATTGGTATGGTAATCCTGTTCTAGAAGTCGCGTTACTTGACCATGATGAACCTACGAACTATGAAGAAGCTATGATGAGGCCAGATTCCGACAGATGGCTTGAGGCCATGAAATCTGAGATAGGATCCATGTATGAGAACAAAGTGTGGACTTTGGTTGACTTGCTCGATGATCAGCGAGCCATAGAAAATAAATGGATCTTCAAGACAAAGACGGACGGTGATGGTAGTGTTATTATCTACAAAGCTCGAGTTGTCGCAAAAGGTTTTCGACAAGTTCAACGTGTTGTATACGATGAGATTTTCACACTCATATCGATGCTTAAGTCTGTCCGAATCATGTTAGCTATTGTCGTATTTTATGAAATCTGGAAAATGGATATCAAAACTGCATTCCTTAATGGATTTATTAAAAAGAGTTGTATATGATGCAACCAGAAGTTTTTGTCAATCCTAAAAGTGTTAACAAAATGTGCAAGCTCCAGCGATCCATCTATGGAGTGGTGCAAGCATCTCGGAGTTGGAATATACGCTTTGATGAGTTGATCAAAGCATATAGTTTTATACAGACTTGCGGTGAAGCCTGTATTTACAAGAAAGTGAGTGGGAGCACTACAACCTTTCTGATAAGTATATGTGAATGACATATTATTGATTGGAAATGATGTAGAATTTTTTGGAAAGCATAAAGGAGAGTTTAAAAGGAGTTTTTCAAAGAAAGACCTCGGTGAAGCTGCTTACATATTGGGCATCAAGATCTATAGAGATAGATCAAGACGCTTGATAAGATTTTTCAATGAGTACATACCTTGACAAGATTTTGAAGTAGTTCAAAATGGAACAGTCAAAGAAGGAGTTCTTGCCTGTGTTGCAAGGTATAAAGTTGAGTAAGACTCAAAACCCGACCTCGGCAGAAAATAGAAAGAGAATGAAAGTAATTCCCCATGCCTCGGCCAAAGGTTCTATAAAGTATGCTATGCTGTGTACCAGACCTATTGTGTACCTTATCTTGAGTTTGGCAAGGGGGTACGATAGTGATCTAGGAGTGGATCACTGGACAACAGTCAAAGTTATCCTTAGCTATCTAAGAGGACTAAGGAAATATTTCTCGGTTATGGAGGTGATAAAGAGTTCGTCGTAATGAGTTACGTCGATGCAAGCTTTTACACCGATCCGAATGACTCTGAGTCTCAATCTAGATACATATTGAAAGTGGGAGCAATTAGCTAGAGTAGCTCCATGTAGAGCATTGAAGACATAGAAAATTTGCAAAATACATACGGCTCTGAATATGGTAGACCCGTTGACTAAACTTCTCTCACAAGCAAATCATGATCACACCTTAGTACTCTTTGGGTGTTAATCACATAGCGATGTGAACTAGATTATTGACTCTAGTAAATCCTTTGGTTGTTGGTCACATGGTGTGTGAACTATGGGTGTTAATCACATACAGATGTGAACAATTGGTGTTAAATCACATGGCGATGTGAACTAGATTATTGACTCCAGCGCAAGTGGGAGACTGAAGGAAATATGCTCTAGAGGCAATAATAAATTTGTTATTTTATATTTTCTTATATCATGATAAATGTTTATTATTCATGCTAGAATTGTATTAATCGGAAACTCGATACATGTGTGGATACATAGACAAAACACCGCGTGTCTAGTATGCCTCTACTAGACTAGTTCGTTGATCAAAGATGGTTAAGTTTCCTAGCCATGGACATGTGTTGTCATTTGATGAACGGGATCACATCATTAGTAGAATGATGTGATGGACAAGACCCATCCGTTAGCTTAGCATAATGATCGTTCAGTTTTATTGCTACTGCTTTCTTCATGTCAAATACATATTCCTCCGACTATGAGATTATGCAACTCCCAGACACCGGAGGAATGCCTTGTGTGCTATCAAACGTCACAACGTAACTGGGTGATTATAAAGATTCTCTACAGGTATCTCCGAAGGTGTTTGTTGGGTTGGCATAGATCGAGATTAGGATTTGTCACTCCGAGTATCGGAGAGGTATCTCTGGGCCCTCCCGGTAATGCACATAATATGAAGCCTTGCAAGCAATGTGAATAATGAGTTAGTTGCTGGATGATGCACTACGAAATGAGTAAAGAGACTTGCCGGTAATGAGATTGAACTAGGTATGAAGATACCGACGATCGAATCTCGGGCAAGTAACATACCAATGACAAAGGGAATAATGTATGTTGACATAGCGGTTCAACCGATAAATATCTTCGTAGAATATGTGGGAACCAATATGAGCATCCAGGTTCAGCTATTGGTTATTGACCGGAGAGGTGTCTCGGTCATGTCCACATAGTTCTCGAACACGTAGGGTCTGCACGCTTAACGTTCGATGATGATATGTATTATATGAGTTATGTGTTTTGGTGACCAAAGGTTGTTCGGAGTCCTTGATGAGATCATGGACATGACGAGGAGTCTCGAAATGGTTGAGAGGTAAAGATTGATATATTGGAAGGTAGTATTCGGACACCGGAAGGGTTCCGGAGTGTATCAGGTACATACCAGAGTACCAGAGGGGTTACTGGAACCCCCAGGGAAAGATATGGGCCATATTGGCCATAGGAGGGAAGCTAACCAGCCCACAAGGGGCTAGCACGGCCCCCACAAGGGAGGAGGCCGAATTGGGCTAGGGAAGGGGGCGACGCCCCCCTTTCCTTCTCCTTCTCCCTCTCCTTCCCCCTTTCCCCCGCCAGTAAAGGAAGGTAGGGGGAATCCTACTAGGAGCCCAAGTGGGACTCCCCCCACTTGGGGCACGCCTAGGCCGCCTCCTCTCCCTCCCTCCTTTATATACGCGTGGGGGGGGGGGGCTATGATGCACACCAATTGTTCTAAGCTGTGTGTAGCGCCCTCCTCCACAGTTTACGCCTCTGGTTATATTCTCGCGGTGCTTAGGCGAAGCCCTGCGTGGATCACATCACCATCACCGTCACCACGCTGTCGTGCTGACGGAAGTCATCTACTCCTTCGACCCTCTGCTGGATCAAGAGCTCGAGGGACGTCATCGCGCTGAACGTGTGCAGAACTCGAAGGTGCCGTACGTTCGGTACTCGATCATTCAGAATGAGAAGACGTTCGACTACATCAACTGCGTTAAGTAAACGCTTCCGCTTTCGGTCTTCGAGGGTACGTGGACACACTCTCCCCCTCTTGTTGCTATGCATCTCCTAGATAGATCTTGCATGGACGTAGGATTTTTTTTGAAATTACATGCTATGTTTATCAACACATGAATTGTTCTTATATGACATGCCGATGCATAAGAAGAGAGTTAGACTTTGTCAGTGCATGATATATATTGCTTTGTGCTCAGTACTAAATGACAAATCATTGTTAATTAAAATTGGCTTTGATATACCTTGGGATCCGGGTGGATCCAATACTTGAGCACTTTATGCCTAGCTTAATGGCTTTAAAGAAATCGCTGCCAGGGAGACAACCCAGAAGTTTTAGAGAGTCATTTTATTCTGTTGAGTGCTTTTATAAAGTTTATAAACACAAAAATATAGAGGGAAACATAAATCTCAGAAAAAGAAAAGTGAAAGTGAGAAAGACGATCACCGTGAAAGTGGGATCTAGCCTTAAACTTTTGTTCATGCCCATGGAAACTTTGTGGATCTCAATTACAGAAACTTTTTAACAAAAACAATTATCCCCTTGTATAAATCCATTGTATTATAAAAATAATGTGCCAAGACTTGCCTTTAGGATGATTAGATTACTTGTTGGTATGTGCGGTGTAAAAACAGAAACTTTGGCTGTAGTGCATGAATTTACATTTTTACTGGAATGTCAAAGTTTCTGGAACTTTTTGCATAGTATTTATATACATTTTTTTTTATTTTATTCTAATTTTTCAGAATTTTTGGAGTACCGGAAGTATGGTAGATGTTCAGATTGCTACAGACTGTCCTGTTTAAGACAAATTCTGTTTTTGATGCATTGTTTTGCTTGTTTTGATGAAACTATCGATTTTTATCAGTGGTATAAGCCATAGAAAAGTTATATTACAGTAGATACAATGCAAAAACAAAATATGAATTGGTTTGCAATAGTACTTAAAGTAGTGATTTGCATTATTATACTAACGGATCTCACGAGGTTTCTGTTGAGTTTTGTGTGGATGAAGTGATCAAAGATCGAGGAGGTCTCGATATGAGAAGGAGGGGAGGCAAGAGCTCAAGCTTGGGGATGCCCAAGGCACCCCAAGTAAATATTCAAGGAGACTCAAGCGTCAAAACTTGGGGATGCCCTGAAAGGCATTCCATCTTTCTTCAACAAGTATTGGTATGTTTTCGTCTTTGTTTCGTTCATGTGATATGTGTAAATCTTGGAAGGTCTTTTGTGTTTAGTTTTCACTATTCTTTTATGCACCATTCTAGTATGAGATATTCCATGGTTGATTTATAGAATGCTCACTACACTTCACTTACATCTTTTGAGTATGGCTTTATAGAATGCTTCATGTGCTTCACTTATATTATTTGAAGTTTGGATTGCCTGTTTCTCTTCACATGGAATATCGTTATTCGTAGAATGATCTTTTGCTTCACTTGTATTTATTAGAGCATGACATTTTATAGAAAGAATTAAACTCTCATGCTTCACTTATATCTATTTAGAGAGTCAATAGAAATTGGTCATTTGCATGGTTAGTCATAAAATCCTACATAAAACTTGTGGATCACTGAATATCCTAAGTTTGATTCCTTGCAATAGTTTTGCGATACAAAGATGATAATATGTGGGAGGTACTAGTAAACGGTTGTGTTTAGTAGGAATATTGCTGTTAAGGTTTGTGATTCCCGAAGCATGCATGTGTAGTCTGTCGTTATTCTATGAAGTTGGAGCATGATTTATTATTGATTGTCTTCCTTATGAGTGGCTGTCGGGGACGAGCGATGGTCTTTTCCTACCAATATATCTCCCTAGGGGCATGCGTAGTAGTACTTTGCTTCGATGGATAATGAACTTTTGCAATAAGTATATGAGTTCTTTATGACTACTGTGAGTCCATGGATTATCCACACTCTCACCTTTCCGCAATTTGCTAGCCCCTACGGTACCGTGCATTGCCCTTTCTCACCTCGAGAGTTGGTGCAAACTTCATCGGTGCATCCAAACTCGTGATATGATACGCTCTGTCACACCTAAGCCTTATTATATCTTCCTCAAAACAGCCACCATACCTACCTATTATGGCCTTTCCATAGCCATTATGAGATATATTGCCATGCAACTTCCACCGCTTCGATTTTGATGACTTGAGAATTCATTGTCATATTGCTTTGTGTCGTGGTATAACACGGCCACCTATGGGGCCATCGGCCCCTTGTGATTCGGCAGGGGGGAAGAGCACATTGCACAAAGAGCGTTGAGCATAGAGCAGTGCGATAGTGATGGCACGGGCAGTTTTTACACAGGTTCGGGTCGCCGCGAGGCGTAAGATCCTACTCCTGCTTTGGTGGATTGATGGATGGACTGAGTGGCGATGGGGCGCTCTAGCCTGACACGGTAGCCTTGGGACGGCAGCAGCTACGTGCATATGAGCGTACAGAGGTTCGAATCCTTTCTAAGGTAGCCTCGGCCCTACATTTATAGATCAAGGGGTCACCACAATGGCAAAACAGTCATTATCTAGTGACTATATAGCCACAAGCTATCATACCTAACTCTGCAGACATGACAAGGCACATTAAATGCGCACTTAGTGTCACATCGTGGGTGCGGCCCGGAAAGCCTTGCCATGCCATTCAACCACCTTCTCACCTACCTGCGTGACACGTCGTTGGACGTGTGTCATTTGGAGGTAATTTCCTTCAGAAATGGTTGCCACGTGCCAAATAACAGCCACTTAACCACTTGGGGGTTTGACACCGCATCGATAGATGACTTGTGTTGTTGTGAGGTGGCGCGGTGGAGCCTTGGTGGTGTAATCCGCCCTCAGTGTTCCCGATAAGCTTGTCGGGGTGGTCTTGAGACTTGTCTTTGAGGTAACCTTGACTCCGCCAGGATCGCCTGCCCGGAAAGGAAGGTTCTTCCTTAGTGATATCTTGCTCTTTTGGTTGGTCTTAGTCTTCTTGATCCGCCCTTTGATTTCTCAAAGTGCTTATCTCTTCTTCTTGGTCTTGTCTTGGATATCGCAGTCTTGCTCTTGAGCCTGTGTGCAGTCTAGGAAACACACCTGGGGTTTGTTGCACTAACAGGAGCCCCCGACCTGGCCTGAATGCGCTGCCGAGCGTCGTCAGGGTAGGCCCTGTCCAATACACAGGCGAGGAAGTCGTGGTAGCTCACCGTTGAGATCTTCTTTGCTTCTTCATTAACCTGTGCTTGAGTCTGTTTCTGGTTTTTCCACGCGTCACGTGAGACGTTACAGGGGAAATCCAAGCCACGATCTGTGGGCTACCCACATCCCACATTCACAGGGTGATAACTGCTATTCCACTAACTTCCCCGCCTCTGGTGCTTCCGCCACGTGTGTTGCATGCATTGCACAAGGTTGCTGGTGGATGCGGAGGGTGTGGAAATGAGCGCCATGGCATAAAACAAGGCATCATGGATTCGCGCAGGGGGTCGGCCTTGATTCCTCGAACCGCTGATGGTGCGGGGAGCCAGACTGGAGGAACAGGCCGGCTTTCTTTAGGGCAAAGAGCTAGCCCCCTTCCTCGTTCGCCTATAAAAAGGGATGCGGGACGGGGTGCTTCTTCACACATCTCACTCCTTCCTTTCCCTTAGCATTTCTCGTCTACCATGGTGAGGGGCCGAGGGCATGGCGGTGTTCCAGTGGTGGCGACGACGGCTTCTATATGACAGCACCTCCCTCCTCCCACCGAAGACATAGGGGCGGAGCCCGCCGCGAGAGGAGGTGGGAGTGGGCGAGGTCGCGGCCGTCATGGTGTTCGAGGTCGAGGAGGATGGGGGGGCGCTCTGGTCGCCCGTCCGTGGGCCGCTCAACCTCCAATGAAGGGCCATGTCGGAGACCAGCCGCTGGAGTTCATCATTAGACTGCACAGGTCCCCGCGCGGTCGCCTCCGTCTCCCCACTCCATTCGCGAGGGTGATGGAGCTTGAACAGCCGCACGCATTGAAGCTGCACATGAGCGGTTGCTGTAATGGTAGCATGCGGGTGGATGTGGATTTCCCCACCCCACATGTCATGCTCTGCTGACGCTGCTAGAAGACCTTTGCTCGTGACCAAAGCTTGTCGGAGGGGCACGTCCTCCATTTCAAATTAATGGGGGACGATCTTCTCTCTGTCAAGGTTTTTGGGTGCTCGGGTGCTCGCTTAGGGTGCTGCACGGAGAGCTCGACTGACGACGAAAGCTCCTCCTCGAGCGATAGCGACGAGGAGGACAGTGACGATGATGATGACGGTGCAGACAGGGAGGACGACGACTCCAACTCTGGCTGAAGACCAGCCGCACCATCATCGTCAAGCGGCAGCACCACCATCTTGAAAGTGCAACTAATCCATGGGTGGTTTTGGTAATTGTTAACAACATATAGCTCATCGAACTAACACTCTTTCAAGATGATCATTTCAGAAAGTTCAATGATTGCACTAAAAAAATACACTTCCGTGATGATATGTGTTTGTCACAGTAGGTCGTGTTTTTTGTCATGCATGTACATCCATGACAAATTTATGACAGAATCAAGATAGTCATACCTATGCTGTCGTAGAAGTGTTCCATGACATTACCAAAATTATCATCACGGAAGTGTCCACTTCCATGACGATAAATCGCGTGTCACAGAAGTGCTTTCGTCAAGGGTGACCGACACATGGCACCCACCATAAAGCAACACCGTTAAGCTATAGGGTCGGGTTTTGGATCCAATAACCCGTTAACAGCCCCGACCAATGGGGATTTTCCACGTGTGAAATCATCATTGGCTGGAGGAAACACGTGTCGGCTCACCATTGGGATAGATGTCATCCGCTCATTGGACCGAAGGCGCCTATGATACGGCGACACGTGGCACGACCCAACAGAGGCCCACTCCTGTGTAAAGGCCGGCCCGTTTGACTTGGTCAAAAGGTGGCGGGCCGGCCCACGGAAAGCCTGTTAACGGCCTGTTCGCATATAGCCCATTTACAGCCCGCTAACCCAGGGCCCATTACGCCCTATCTGAATTAGGCCCAGTAGCGTCATCTGGGGCGTCCAATATGATTCAGCCCGTTTTAACTTCCGACCCATGTGTGGCCCATGACTTCTTTTGGCCCATATGAGGACCTTTGTAACTCTTGGCCCATTAACGGCCCGTGGTGAAACTGGCCCGTAATGAACAATGTATCACTTTATACCCATTAACGGCCCGTTATTCCATTGGGCCGTTTGCAACCCAAGTTATCTTTCGGCCTTCTCAGGGCCCATTGATTCTTGGGCTCATTTACAGCATTCGGTTACATACGGCCTGTTACTGTCATTTTCTGCTTGTGGGCCAAATTCAGCCCGTCGTTACAGTCGGCCCGTTTGCGGACCGTTAATATGTTGGGCCGTTTTCATGTAAAAAAAAAACCCGTTGGGCTGTTTTCATAGAGTTATCAAATACAGCCTATTAACGGCCCGTTATGGTCCACAAATAGTATGGCCCATGATTGGCAAAATGATGACACGCCCCGTAGAAGGCCCATGGATCCTACGGCCCGTATGAGGCCCATGGATAGTACGGCCCGTAGAAGGCCCATGGACCCTACGGCCCATAGAAGGCCCATTGATCCCTAAGGCCCGTATAGAAGGCCGATGGATCCTACGGCCCGTATAGAAGGCCAATGGTCCTACGGCCGAACGAAGGCCCATGGATCATACGGCCTGCAGGAGGCCCATGGTTACAATAGTCCGTGTGTTGCCATGATTATTTTGTCCTAGTTACCAAAAATAGGCTATTGTGGCCACTAGAAAAACACAGAAAAAGAGCTGCAGTGACTACAAGCAAACAACTAAACAAGACAATAAGGAAATAAATAAGAAAGCAATTAAGGCTAGCCTATTACTGCTATTACACATATTACATCCACTGGGCATCAAAGTTCGCCACTAGTGCAAATAAAGGGAACAAAGCAGCATATTACATACACTGGCCGTCAAAATTGGTCACCAGTGCAAATAAACGCGGCAGCAAAACAAGAGCATAACTGAAACAACTTCAGAAGAGCTCAAGAAACGTTATCCTGGGTATCCACCATGCTGGCAATAAGCTTAGCAAGCTGATTAGCTTTGTCCTGTTTGGCGCTAAACTCCTCCAACGCTTGCTGTTGCACCAGAAAGTATGCATCTGAATGCTCCAGGAACTTCCGCAGTCCTTCCGCTTCGTATCACAGCACAGCTGATCGATGTCTTTCAGCTTGTAGTTGAGACTCAAGAAACCGAATTGATTCAGACAGTGAGTTTGAATAGCTTGTGCAAGCGGTAGTGGCCAGTAACTCGAACACTAAACCAAGACAGGACTTTGGGGTTGTCTCGCTGTCTTCAAGATAGTCTTCCTTAGCTGTTTTATCAGCTTTGTTGGAGACCAACAAGGATGTGTCACTATCCTGAACCTTATCTGCATTACTTCCTTTACCATTGCTTAATAAGGCACTCTTCCCCAATATTCTGTCAGCATTCTAAAAGAAGAAACAAGCAGACACATAACAAGTTTAGCATGTACTAGTATATGAAACTCATTTCAGTGAACCAGTTCATTAGTAAGGTGGACAGGATTAAACTACCAAGTCTTCTATTGCCAAGTACTAGTACATAATAAAAGCATCAAACAAACATATATCTATGTCCTATGGTCACTGCATTGTCTTGCCAAATCAAAATAGAGACATGGTTCAAATCATACCAGTTCAAGACAAAGCAGCAGTGAAAGAATACAAAGCGTGGGAAACTACACGACACTACAAGATTTCAGATGGGTACCACGGGTCTACATGTACAACAACACTATTGGCACTGTTGTGATGCTAGTAATGTGCATGATATGAAAGTCAACTGTATACACAATTGAAATTTATCAAAAGAGCTATTGATAAGAGCAAACCTGTTAAAGAAACATGCGTGAACATACCTGCTGTGCCATTGGAGTTTCAATTGGATCCTTCAATTTAAAAATAAGTTTGTATCAGTAAATACAGTGATACAAGAGCAAAGCAATCATAGTTAAAAAAGGCGCGCCTAAGCGAGCGCTTAAGCGCGCCTAGGCTCTAAGCGTTGGCAAAAGGCATTGCGCATAACTACACTTAATCTGTGCATAACTGGCGCATAAGCATGCGCTTTGGTTAGTAAAGTGCAAGGGGGTGGCAAAATGCACAATTAACGCCTAGTGCTTTTTTGAACTATGGTAGCAATGGAATCTAAAATTAGAACAATTGTTCTTCAGGTTTAGGCACTTGTTCTACATGAACAGAGTACAATATGACGCAAGAATATAATACTTAAAAATAGAAAATGAGCTCATAGACCTTACCACATTCTTGGTTCGGGACCAGTACAGAACAAGGCGTTCCCAGTCATCGTCCAGTAAATGTGTCTCAGGAGAACGTAAGGGAATTTGATGAGTTTCTTTGCCAGTGAAGTACGTTTTCTTCAGGTAATTCCGATACTGCCACCAAGCATTCTTGAAGATAGCAGAGGTATTAGCACAGGTTACCTCATCCTGAGTTTCCATATCGGTCCTTCTCTATAGAGAAAAATGGGAAAATTTGCTGTATTATAACCATCATGGAGGTAGGATGTATCGGACGAAGCAAAGTAATTGCCATGAATAAAATTACTTACACATAACTCCTGGACAAACACCTGCAACTGGCATTTTCCTTCATCTTCAGTATAATATTTCCAAGATGGGAAGATATGCACATACGATTTAACAACATCAAATGCGATAGATGCTAAACTATGGCTGGCTGGTTGTGCTTCCTCCACAGGAATAGGCGTACTAACTGGTGGAGTTGGGGGGCACTGGAGCTGCCTTACTAACTGCTCTTGTTTGGGAGCTTTGTGGTGGAGATGGTGTTGTGTCAACAGGAACTGGGTTACTATCGGCTGGGGTTGGGGTTAGATTGGGTGAAGTTGGTTCTCTGTCCATCGCAGTAGGGGTACAATCTGCGAGAGTTTGGGTTATCTGTGGTAGAGCTGGTTCTTGTGCATGTACAACCTGGGTGCTATCTCCACCAGGAGGTAGCACTGTTTTATTTGAAGACCGTGTTTTTATTCTTCTAGATACTGACATCACCCTCTCCAATTCAAATGGATGATAAACAGGAAACATAGTTGAAGGTACAGACATTGTATGAGAGACAGATGCAATAGATAGTGTGGAAAAAAGAGGGCACGAAATAGTTGACATGTATATTGCTTAACTAAAATGGATAGCATGACATAATTTCACATATATGATGTCTATCTAAACTGGATAGCATAGCATAACATAAATTCAAAGATATGATGAATAACTAAACAAGATCGCATGACATAATTCACCTACATGTTATCTAAGTAATCAGGATTGCATCATTTAATTCACATATGTGATTTATACGCTAAACAGAGGGCATTCGATATGATGTCTGAACTAAGAACATGGTGTTGAATATTGTGTATATGATGTCTAAACTATGCAATGCAAGACACCGTATGCATGATATGAGCAGTATAACCATGCCAAGTTAGAGCATGCACCTCAGTAGGGGAATAGGACTGGTCATCTGTCTCTGAATCCATCTCTGAGGAGCTATCGGGACCCAACAAGAGATCTACTTCGACAGGTAGCACTGTCTACTCTGAAGGCCTTGTTTTCCCTCCAGATTTTTCCATCTCCCACCCAAATGGCTGATTCACAGGAAGAGTAGTTTAATGTACAAACATTGTCGACAAATGGAAATGTAATGAAGAAAAGGATGGGCAAGATATCATTCAAATATATGATGCCTGGTTAAACATGATGGCATTGCACATTTCACATATATTATGGCTGGCTAAGAGACATGAGACTACATATTCCCATATATGATATAGAAACTAAACAGGTGGCATTACATAACATGTCTAAACTAAGAAGATGACATATATGATGTCAAAAGTAGGCACTGCAAGGCAACATATGCATGATATGACTAACATCATCATGCCAAGGTAGAGCAAACACCTTGGGGGTAAATAGGAGTGGTCAGCGGCATCTGAATCCGCCTCAGAACAGATATCTTCCTCTGGATTACAATCTGGAGAGGGGTGGGGAGGGTTTGCCGTTGAACCCACCATGGAGCGATGTCTGCATGACATTGTATTGCCGCGCAAAACTCTTCTCTTTTTCTCTACATGTTCAGCATGACTGTGTACAATATCTGACATGCATACGAAAAAATATGGTGAGATTATGTAAGGAGAGCATGCAGAAATTTAGAGTGATGGTAACAACTAGTGGATGGATCCAAAAATAATGATAGCAGGCTGATGGTTGCTTTAAATTAATAAAAAGGCAAATGATGATTGCTTTACTATTTGTTTCCCACCCAAGACGAACAACATAGGCATACCCTAGGTGAACCAGATATTAGACAGACATACTATTCATTGCTGCCTCGTTATGTGCCCCAGAACTAATTTAGAACTCAAGTTTGAACATTAATTTGGACCTGAGTTGGGAGTCCAAGAGCTGAACAGGACGAGAAAGTAGCAGGTAAGTTTAAGCAATGCAGGACCGTGTACTCCTCAGGTTCATCTACTGAGTCGATGATGGCGATGCCGTTGGGGTGGGTGCCGGCGGTAGGGAAGGAGATCTGAGGCGGCGAAAGACGATCAGGAGTCATGATGTTTGGTTTGGTGGATGCTTCTTTCGATGGAGTAGCTCAGGTGAGGTGGACGATGTCGCGGCAGGAGCAGGACAAACCACACAAAGTTCCCTTCGACACGTACCTGTAACTGAAGTAATTCTGTAAGGGCTCATTTGGCTTGCATGATTCTTAAAACGCAGCGATAGGAAAAACACCAGAATAGGATAGGAAAATGCACATGGTAAACAGAGCATTTGTAAACACAGGATTTCTATCAACTTGGGTGTTTGGTTTACAGGAATTGGAAGAGCAGAGGAATGCAAAGAAACATGGCCAAAATAAAGAGAAACCATATGAAAGCGTGTACAGTTAGAATGTTATTCTGGCACTAATGCACTTGGTCTTGTTTTCATGCATAGGATTTTTAAAAGTAGGTCCAGGTGGATGTTTTGCTTCGTTCCTTTCAACAAAATGCATGAATAATTGAATAGTAGAGTGCCATTGGAAAATTCCCTATTGCTATGTTTTTCCATTGAACAAAAATAGCCGTAATGGATCGACGTGAATGTATAGTCATAAGTGATGAAACAAGTGTACAACCTCTTTGCCGTAGCCGTGTCGACCTCAGCATCATTGGGTTGGTCGCTGAAGCAGTTGAGGCAGAGGTGGCTGTCGGAGGTGTGGAGGAAGATCTGAGGAATCTGTAGACGGCATCCAAGGCACTGCTCTGTTGTGATGGATCATTCTGTTGTTGAAGCAGCTCTGGTGAGCCATAAGACATCAAGGCTGAAGCAGCACAAGACAGACATCGTCAATCTCAAGTGGGACTCTAATAGCATCTCTAATAGATGATGTAAAATGGATGTAAAATTAACATCACAAAAAACACCTAACTACAATAGATGAGGTAAAAACTGTTGACTCTGAACTTAACTGTCAAAACTGAAATTTACTGTGGAATCTGAATGCTACTCACAAAACTGAACGCAATGGTAGCAGAGAGGCACTTGACATGTAGTTTAGGGAGGGCCTGCAGTTCATCTTCAACCTGCACACCCCTGAGCCGCCTGCCACCACCGGCCGAACCGCCGGCCCCAGCGCCGCCTCGCCGCCCCGAAACAACTCGCCACTGCCGCCCCGGCCAGCCCTCTAGCCCCCCACCCTGAACCCTAAGATAGATAGTGGGTGTCGGTGTCAAAACCGGCGGATCTCGGGTAGGGGGTCCCGAACTGTGCGTCTAGGCGGATGGTAACAGGAGACAAGGGACATGATGTTTTACCCAGGTTCGGGCCCTCTTGATGGAGGTAAAACCCTACGTCCTGCTTGATTAATATTGATGATATGGGTAGTACAAGAGTGAATCTACCACGAGATCAAGGAGGCTAAACCCTAAAGCTAGCCTATGATATGATTGTTGTAATGTAGGTTGTGTCCTACGGACTAAATCCCTCTGGTTTATATAGACACCGGAGGAGGCTAGGGTTACATAGAGTCGGTTACAATGGTAGGGGATCTACATATCCGTATTGCCAAGCTTGCCTTCCACGTCAAGGAAAGTCCCATCCGGACACGGGACGGAGTCTTCAATCTTGTATCTTCGTAGTCTTGGAGTCCGGCGGACGATGATAGTCCGGCTGTCCGGACACCCCCTAGTCCAGGACTCCCTCAGTAGCCCCTGAACCAGGCTTCAATGAAGATAAGTCCGGCGCGCATAATGTTCGGCATTGCAAGGCGGGTTCCTCCCTTGAATAATTCAGAGAAGATCATGAACCCCAGGATAGTGTCTGGCTTTGCAAAATAAATTCCACATTCCACCGTAGAGAGAATAAAATGTATACAAGTCCAATCTGCTGACGTATTATGTGGCATGACATCACACCGCTACCAGGCTTTTACTTGAATTGTTTTTTATTATACCACCTCAGCACGTTTAGCGAAGCGGTTTCCTTGGCACGTCTTGTCGAAGCAGAGATCGTGTTCCCCTTATTCCGGGATTCTCATCAATACGGACGTGGGTAACCCAACCGCGCCATTGATGGTGGCGCTTGGGAGATAAGTGAGTTTTACCAGGCCAGTAGGGGACGCATAGTCTTCGTCCGCCTATATATAAGGGATAAGGATTTACCTTCTCACCTACGCCTTCTTCCTCCTTTGCTTATCCATCTCCGCGCACTCAAGCTCCAATGCCCAAGCTCGCGCATCTCGCCTCGACCTTCTCCGATCATGTCCGGAGCGGGAGGCAAATGGTTGGCCTCCACCGTTAAGGAGGAGCACATCACCAAGCTGCGCAGCGCCGGATACCTTTCCGGCGATATCGCGCATCGGCTGCCCGACGAGGGGCAGCTCATCCCTACCCCCGGGCCCCATGAGAGGGTTGTTTTCCTTCCCCACTTCCTCCACGGACTGGGCTTTCCACTGCACCCTTTCGTCCGGGGGCTCATGTTCTATTACGGCCTGGATTTCCATGATCTGGCGCCGAACTTCATCCTCAACATCTCGGCGTTTATCGTCGTGTGCGAGGCCTTCCTCTGCATCCGGCCCCACTTCGGCCTGTGGCTCAAGACCTTCAACGTCAAGCCGAAGGTTGTGAAGGGCACGCAAGCGGAATGTGGAGGCGCCATGTTGGGCAAGTTGCCCAACGTCCTTTGGCTCGAAGGGGCCTTCGTGGACTTCGTTAAGGGGTGGAAATCGGGGTGGTTCTACATCACCGAGCCGCGCGAACCCACGTGGGCGGCGGCCCCCGAGTTCACATCTGGCATCCCCACGCAGCTCACCTCCTGGAAAGAGAAGGGCTTGCTGTGGGGCAATCCGAAGGAGCTGACGGGACTCCGAGCCTGTATCCAGAAGCTGGTGAGCAATAAGCTCAGGCTCGTCGACGTGGTCCAAGTCATGCTCATCCGCCGGATTCTCCCATGCCAAGAACGGGCATTCAATCTGTGGGGGTTCAATCCGGAAGAACACCAGGCGCTAAGAGGGCTCTTCGACACGACGTATGAAGGCGCCTGGAGGGTGCTGTTTATGGGCGCCGAAGCCCCCACATCCGCGACGGAAGATCGCGGATTTTGCTCACAGCATCCAGCTGACGAGGTAAGTGATTCAACCCCTTTACGGGACACTTGTGGTAAATAGATTGATTCTAAGAAGGTCTCAATCTCTCTTTTCCTTTGGCAGGAATGGATGGAGAAGGCCGTGCAGCTCATCTATCCGGCTCCCATGCCAGAAGACCCAGTGAACGCCCGTCTAGCAGGGCTGCTGGTTCCGGCACCGCACGTGGTGCCGGAGAAGAAGGCCAAGAAGGTGGCCGCGGGGACTCGAAAGAGTTCCCGCAATCAAGCATCCGACGACGAGGCGGACTCCTCCCCCGAAGACGAGGAGGAGGAAGAAGACTCTCTCCCAGAGGAGGGAGAGAGGAAGAGGAAGGCTTCTCCAATAGGGGAGGCCGAAGGGTCCAAGAGGGGGAGAACTATCCCCCTGGACAGCTCCGCCAACACCAACGTTGGGGAGGAGGAGTGGCCTTCAAGGTCCAGGCCTCCAGCGAGATCGTAAGTATCCGGATCCCTGATATGCAATTTCTTTCATGTCACATAGAGTCCTACTAATGCCGCATACTGTCCGCAGTCCGGCCGATGATGATCTCCCCGCTTCATCGAGCGGGTCGTTGGCCCCGTCGGATGTGGATTCACTTCTGACTACCTCTACCCCCCCGCGCCGATGAGGACGCCGAGGTGGGATCCCAGAGAGGGACCCATCAGGAGGAGGCTCCAGAGGCGCCGCCAGGCAGCCTCCCGGACTTCGCCCCGGACTCTACATCGGAACCTGAAGTGGTTCCAGAGTCCGGCAGGCGGCCCCTTTGAAAGAAGGGCAAGACCGTGACACCGGCGGCCTTCGTCCAACCGGAGGCGCCGGACAACTTGTTGGAGGCGCTTAAAGGCGCTTCCATCAAGGAAGAACACCGCACTATCATGAGTGCGGTGATTCAGAAGGTTCAGCTCGCCAAGAGCGGGCTGACCGAAGCCTGCAACAGCCTTCTAACAGGCTTTGAGGTAAGAAGTTATAATTATGTAATGTAATACCGCATAGACAGTAGCCCCTGATGCTCAGTTCGGTGTTCGGAAAGAAAAGCCGGACTGAGGATCTAATAAGATATATGCATGGTTGCTTAAAATATGTCAATATGGGTTTGCAAGCTGCGCTGCTGACCTCTGCCGCACTGACTGCGGAGGTCGGTGCGTTGAATTAGGATCTCGAGCGGTCCGAGCAAGAGCTCGGCCATGCCAAGAAGCAGCTCGAGGACAAAGAAGGTGAGTAACACCACTTTGAATAGTTACCTTACAGAAAAGGATTTTGGTTGCAATAAAATTAACAAGGATAATATGGGTATTGCAGGGGCCACGAACGAGGTGGCAGCCCTGAAGGAGGCTGTGTCCGCGGCCGAACCCAGTGCGGCCGCGGAACGGGCAGAGCGAGAAAAGCAGGAGGCACGGGTGGCGGAAGTACGGCAAGAGCTCCAGGCTCTCATGGAGAAGCATGAGAGCTTGGAGCGTGACTCCAAGACTCGAGAGTCCGAGCTTGCCTTGGCTCTCGAAAGTGCCAAGTCCGCCAAGGCCGAGGCCCGTAAGGCTCTTCAGGAGGTTGAAGATGTAAAGAAGATAGCGGCGGGTAAGGCATTTTTCATGCAAAGCAAGCATGTTAATGTAAACTACCTGACACTTACCCGCATTCGGAGCTCTCCAGGGGCGTTTGCAGATCTGCCGCGTAGTGTGTCCGATGCCGCCGCATTCTATCGTGGCGAGGAGGGGAGCTCGACGGAGAAGGTCTTCTGGTCTCAGTACGCTGAGGCCGGACATCCGGTGCCCCCAAGCGACCAGCTGAAGCATCTGGTCGAACTCCACAAGGTAGCTGAGGAGGCCATGAAGGGCCTTATAGTCCGGCTGTGGCCTGGACAGGCCATGCCTGGGAGCTACTTCGGCCTCGTGCGGCGGCTGGTGGATGCGTGCCCCTGGGTGGAGGTTATCAAGCGCTCCGCCTGCATTGAAGGTGCTCGTCGGGCCCTTGCCCGCACAAAGGTGCACTGGGGCAGGATGGATGCGGAGAAGCTTCTCACGGACCCGCCGCCACCGGGCAAGGAGTATCGTACGCCTGCAATGTATTATAAAACTGTCCTGAAGGGAGCCCGCGATATTGCGGATGAATGCCCCAGAGATGTAATTTTTGAGTAAACTCGCTATGTATTATCCTGTGCGCTGAAAACTTTGTTCATATGCGCATTAAGCAACGCTTGTTTAATTTAAAATATTACCTTCTGTGCGGCCGTTTATAAAATCTGAGAGATGGCAAGTCGTTGGCTTCAGCCCCCAAGCCGCGAGTGCTGGGGTGTTCGGGATAAACTTGAGCACTCTTGTTCCCATTTTTGGGTCCATCTAGGGAGGCGCTCAACACAACGAACAAGGCAACTGGACTTATAATGCTTGAACACTCTCACTTAGCCATAGAATTCTATAATTTTAAATTTTAGCGAAGCCCCTGGTATTCGGAAGACCGAATCCGGGGCGCAATCCACGCCTTCGTCGGACATTTGTCCGGAACTTCGCTCGAAGCGGCGTGAGTCTTTAAGGACTCGAAAAGACCTCTCGAACAGCGACCAGTCTCTCGCCTTATCATGCCGGTCAGTTTTAGCTTTCTCCACTGAGGCGCTCGCTCGGCTCAACCGGGGCGTAATCGCAGTGGTTCTCCCAGTGCCACCTTAGCCGACAGAACGGAACGTAAGGCACCAAAACGTGGGAGCCGGGCAAACCCAACTATTGACCCAAGACATGATTCGGAGCCGATTCATATAAAGCTATAAGTTCGGGGTGCCGCACTTATGAAAGTGTTCGGACTTATCACACCATAATGTGGGGAACATAAGCCCCTGGTGTATTAGACCGTACCAAAATATATGGGTGCAAGATGTCCTGTAATGAACATATATATATATATATATATATATATATATATATATATATAAAGTAATGTAATTGCAGTCGAAAAGTGCTGCATTATTTATTAAAGGAAGTCAGCTATGAGTGCGGACTGATACAAATAGTGCGGTAAGCAAGGGATTTGGACTATTTAAACATGTCCCCCTCCAGGGATGAGCTGCAGACTTGGTGTATATAATCAAATTTAATGCTCGTAATTGAGACCACCTGAGTGTTCGTCACAGCCTTCTTTCTTCCCTGGCTGTTGCATCGTGAGTTCGGTAGGTTCACCGCCGGACAGGGCCTCTGTTTAACGGAGTCCTGTGTATACAAAGAAGGAAAATAATAATAAAAAAGAAAAAGGGGGGGCGCACTTGCGAGCCCCTGGTGTGGTCGAGCCGCACTCTGGGTCCATTGTGATCGTGCCCCTTCCCCTGCACCCATGGTATCTCCAAAGCGTAATGATGTACGCGGAGGGTTGTTCTTGCAATCATGCGAGGGCGGGGGTTAGGGCCGCATTGCTACGCGTGCTCTGATCGTGCCAGGTTGTCTTGGTTGGTATTGCTTCGGGCGCATTTTGCTGTATCCGGCCGTTTAACGGCCGGACTCGAAAATTGCTTTAAAAGGCTGCTCTGTACTTCTGCCGTGAGAGCCGCTGTATGTTCCTCCGTTCGGAGGGAGCGTTCCGTATTTCCATTGACCGTGATGACTCCACGAGGGCCTGGCATCTTGAGCTTGAGGTATGCATAATGCCGCACCGCGTTGAACTTTGCAAACGCGATTCGTCCGAGCAGAGCGTGATAGCCGCTGCGAAATGGGACTATGTCGAAGATTAACTCTTCGCTCCGGAAATTATCCGGGGATCCGAAGACCACTTCCAGTGTGACTGAGCCCGTACAATTGGCTTCCACACCTGGTATGACACCTTTAAAGGTTGTCTTTGTAGGTTTAATCCTTGAGGGGTCTATGCCCATCTTGCGCACTGTATCCTGATAAAGCAGGTTCAGTCTACTACCGCCGTCCATCAGGACTCTCGTGAGGTGAAATCCATCGACGATTGGGTCTAAAACCAATGCGGCGAATCCGCCATGGCGTATGCTAGTCGGATGGTCTCTTCGATCGAAAGTGATCGGACAAGAGGACCATGGATTGAACTTTGGGGCGACTGGCTCCATCGCATAGACGTCCCTTAGTGCGCGCTTTCTCTCCCTCTTGGGTATATGGGTTGCATAAATCATGTTCACCGTCCGCACTTGTGGGGGGAAACCCTTCTGTCCTCTATTGTTCGGCGGTCGGGTCTCCTCCTCGTCGTTGCTGTTTAGCCCCTTGTCATTGTTTTCGGCAATTAACTTGCCTGCCTGCTTGAACACCCAGCAATCTCTGTTGGTGTGATTGGCTGGCTTTTCGGGGGTGCCATGTATCTGGCATAAGCGGTCGAGTATTCGGTCCAAGTTAGATGGACCCGGAGTGGTTCTTTTGAATGGCTTCTTCCGCTGACCGGGTTTAGAGCCTCGGAATCCGGCGTCGACTGCCGTATCCTCCTTATCGTCGCCGTTAATGCGGCGTTTGTTTTTGTTTCGACGTGACCTGCCTTTGTGGTCCTTAGTATCCAGACTGCCAGAATTTTTGTTGAGGTTGTTGCTGCGAGCTAGCCAGCTATCCTCTCCCGCGCAAAAGCGGGTCAGTAATGATGTGAGTGCTGCCATGGATTTCGGCTTTTCCTGTCCCAGGTGCCGGGCTAGCCACTCGTCGCGGATGTTATGTTTGAAGGCTGCGAGGGCCTCTGCATCCGGACAGTCGATGATTTGGTTTTTCTTTGTCAAGAACCGTGTCCAGAATTGTCTGGCCGATTCCTCTGGCTGCTGAATTATGTGGCTTAGGTCATCGGCGTCTGGTGGCCGCACATACGTGCCCTGGAAATTGTCGAGGAATGCGGCTTCCAGGTCTTCCCAACACCCAATTGACTTTGCGGGCAAGCTGTTAAGCCAATGCCGGGTTGGTCCTTTAAGCTTGAGTGGGAGGTACTTGATGGCATGGAGATCGTCGCCGCGGGCCATATGGATGTGAAGGAGATAATCTTCAATCCAAACCGTGGGGTCTGTTGTGCCGACGTAGGATTCGATGTTTACGGGCTTAAACCCTTCGGGGATGATGATCCATTACTTCGTCAGTGAAGCATAGCGGGTGTGCGGCGCCTCTATATTGAGCAATATCACGACGCAGCTCGAGAGAGCGTTGTCTGCTGTGTTCGGCCCGGCCAGGGTTATTGTATCCGCGCGACGGCACATGTTGCTGGTCGTGGGGCGCCCTCGTGATCCGTAGATGGATCTGGATTGCCTTGCTTTGTCCTCCAATACGCCTCGCAAGTCCGGCGCATTCCATCTTGGCTTCGTACTTTTGGAGCGATGCCGGGGTACGGTCTTTGTGGAGGGTCTGGATGCCTCTCTGTCGCGACCACGGGGTGGTCGGTCAGCCGTATCATGCACTGGTGATGAAGGTATGTATGCTTCCTCCTCTAATCGGCGGAGCAACTTGCGTCTGGGGTAGCTTTTGGAGGGGCGTTCGAGTTTAAACTCTTCGGCCGCGAGGACCTCGGTCCATCGATCGGCCAGCAGGTCCTGATCAGCTTGAAGCTGCTGTTGCTTTTTCTTTAGGCTATTTGCCGTGGCGATAAGCATGCGTTTAAAACGCTCTTGTTCGACGGGATCCTCGGGCACAATGAATTCGTCGTCGTTGAGGCTTGCCTCGTCTTCGGAGGGAGGTATATAGTTATAATCCTTGACCTCTTCGTCTGCCGCCCTCTCGTGGGGGCTTGCTTCTGCGTCCTCATGCGCTGAGTCTTGCTGGAGGGGATTATCTTCGGCACTCTCTGGGGTATTATTATCTCCTGTGCCGGAATCTCCATTCTTGCTGTGGCGGGATTTAGAGCGGCGCCGCTGACGTCGGCGCTTGGGCTGTTTCTTTAAGGAATCTGCCTCCGCTACTTCTTCGCTGTCCCCGTCCTTTGGGGTGTCCACCATGTATATGTCGTATGACGAGGTGGTCTTCCAGTGCCCTTTAGGCGCTGGTTCCTGTTCGTCTCCGGCATCGTCGTCCATAGCGTCGATGTCTTCGGAGTCGTAGTCTAGCATGTCGGTAAGATCATCGACAGTGGCTACAAAGTGGGTGGTGGGTGGGCTCTGAATTTCTTCGTCGTCCGTATCCCAACCATCCTGGCCATAGTCCGGGCAGGACTCTCCCGATAGCGAGAGATGCTTTAGCGAATTTAGGATGTCGCCAAAGGGCGAGTATTGGAAGATGTCCGCGGCGGTGAATTCCATAACCGGCGCCCAATCCGATTCGATTGGTAGGGGCGTGGGAGGTCCGGAGTCCGGCAAGGAGTCCGGCACCTCGGAACCACGAGTTTCGCGAGGGACAAGGTTAGTGTTCGGCTCCATCGCCGTGGAAGTTGAAGCCCCCGAGGTGGTGTCCATCCACCGGTCCTCGATCTGGGTGATCGGCTCCGGACTAAGGGCCGAAGCGGATTCGTGTGCGGCCACCAAGGCACTGTTCGGCGGCAGAGCTAGATCGTGCCCATCGCAACAGTGCGGTGCGCTTGGCTTTGGCTCGAGCCCGTCGAAGATCAAGTCCCCGCGGACGTCGGCCGTGAAGTTTAGGCTTCCGAATCTGACCTGATGGCCAGGGGCATAGCTTTCGATCTGCTCCAGATGGCCAAGTGAGTTAGCCCGCAGTGCGAAGCCGCCGAATACGAAGATCTTTCTGAGGTGAAAAGTCTCACCCTGGACAGCGTTGTTGATTGAAGATGCCATCGAGCCTATCGGTGACGACACAGAGGAACTCTCAATGAAAGCACCAATGTCGGTGTCAAAACCGGCGGATCTCGGGTAGGGGGTCCCGAACCGTGCGTCTAGGCGGATGGTAACAGGAGACAAGGGACACGATGTTTTACCTAGGTTCGGGCCCTCTTGATGGAGGTAAAACCCTACGTCCTGCTTGATTAATATTGATGATATGGGTAGTACAAGAGTGGATCTACCACGAGATCAAGGAGGCTAAACCCTAAAGCTAGCCTATGGTATGATTGTTGTAATGTAGGTTGTGTCCTACGGACTAAAGCCCTCCGGTTTATATAGACACCGGAGGAGGCTAGGGTTACATAGAGTCGGTTACAATGGTAGGGGATCTACATATCCGTATTGCCAAGCTTGCCTTCCACGCCAAGGAAAGTCCCATCCGGACACGGGACAGAGTCTTCAATCTTGTATCTTCGTAGTCTTGGAGTCCGGCGGACGATGATAGTCCGGCTGTCCGGACACCCCCTAGTCCAGGACTCCCTCAGTGGGGTACCTCTCCGGCGAGCCCCCGTCCCCGCTGCGGGTGGTTCTTCCTTAACTCCGGCGAGCCCCCCCCCCCCAACCCCTGAAAATCGACTGACCCAAAAGTCGATTCAGTCAACTGAAGTGTGGCTTAATCAGAGCAGAGCAGCATCACGAGCGAGGGGGAGAGCAGCAGCAGCAGCTGGGCGAGCGAGCGATCGAGCGAGAGCCGGAGCAACAGCAGCAGCGGGAGCGAGTGAGCGAGAGACGGAGCAGCAGCAGCAGATCCGGCTGGTATGGCCGCCGCCGCCGAAGGGGCCTCGCACTGGGGGAGAGCCGCCGTGGAGATGTTGCTCGCGGCGCCGGCTTCAAGGTAGCCGCTCCATGGGGGTGCGGGATGGAGCACCGTCGGTGCCGGGAGGTCGAGTTAAGGAGAAGGTGCGATGCAATGAGTGTACAACCTCTTTGGTGGCGCCGAGTCGGTGAGGATGCTGCGGTTCCGGTGGAGCAGGTTAAGGCGGCGCTGTGGGGATGGAGCAGCCACGATAGACGAGGTGATCGTTGGACCAGCTCCTTGGAGGTGGAGGACGGGGCGGCTGAACCGATGGGACGGCGAGATGGACGATGGATCCTCATCCGGGGAGGTGGACGAGGGACGTCGAGCTGTTGCGGTGGACGACGTCGTCGGGGAAGAGGCTCCTCCTGAGCAGCGGTGACGTGGCGGACGGAGGAGGGTGGGGTTTCGTGGCTGGAGCGGAGAAGTTATGGCGGCCTGGGATTTCGAATGGCGAAAAGGGGGCGATGGGAGGGGGTGAAGCATGACTTAGGGACGCGCTTGTCCAAAATGTAGGGTGTTTTACGAAAGTACCCCCCACCGATTTGAACTAGCGGCCCTTTCAGCTCAGGGTTAGAAGGGGGATTTCGCGTGTCGGGATTTTGGCAGATGGAGGGAGTTTTCGCGCGTGTTGTAATTTCGGGATAGTAAGGCGCGGGTTGTGAAGGCGCCAGTTTTGGGAGCACGATATCTGAATTTTCGGGATATAACAAGACGCGGGTTGAATTTTAGGGACAAGCCTAACGTGTAGTAATATTGTACTTGTACGTACCAAATCAATTCGCACTTCCCTCAACCAATAAGAAAACGAAAAAAATAAAACTATTCACACCACACAAAGAGAGAGTCTTGCCCCGTTTTACTATACAAATGCTATTCAAAGCTACTCCCTCCTTCCATCTATATAGGGCCTAATGCGTTTTTTGATGCTAACTTTGACCAAATATTAGAGCAATGATATATGACATGCAACTTACACAAAGCACATCGTTGACTTCGTCTATGAAAGGTTCTTTCAATGATATAATTTTCACATTGTGCATGTCATGTACTATTAATCTTGTCAATAGTCAAAGGCGGTCTTAAAAATCTTATTACGCCCTATATAGATGGAAGGAGGGAGTATGAATCCATGTTATGTCCGATTATTTTTTTTCACTTTCTGTATAATGCATGTAACCTACTCATACCAACATTTTAGTGTATTCCAAATGTCTATATTACCCCTGCAATTCAAACTAAATTTGAATTCGTTTCTCTATTTCAATAAGAATCTACAATCATGATTGTTGCCAACTTCAACCATCATTCGTGTATTACCTTAATAACACACCACATGATTACTATAGAGATAGATATGACCTATGTGTACTACATGAACTCGAATTCTATTTTTTGAATACACTTGATGTTGATTCCAAATAATAGTACATTTGATGTACTAACTATATATTCATAATCTAAACCATGTTCCATACATACACCGTGTTTATCACACAAAGTATAGTGCCCCGCCCCCTACATTATGACAAGTATTTAGACCTGAGTTGCAAAAGCCACACATTAGCCCAAATTATAATCAATGTTCTACATTATGATATCTTCTTCAAGTATCCGTATCCACCTTTTTATATTGAATTATGATCTCTGTTCGTCTTTTACACCTTCACGATCCTCTTCTATTTGTAGCTAGCTAGCGCAAACTTTCTATCGTGCATGCACACGCCCGCCCCCCTCACACACCCTTAGCATCCCCTCCATCGCGCACGTTCATTATTTCTCTTTAGGTCGTCCACCAGCGGTGTGTGTAGGCCCTTGGCTCCTTTTTGGCACACACCGGTCGATATACCTCTCTAGCCGAGTGTGCCTACAACAAACACATATATACTTCCCCTCTTCTCTTCTCACCGTCCATGCCCCCATATGTCCAATACGATTCCACGCAGGTGCACACTCCCGCCCCTCTTTTCATTAATCACATGCTCGCACACTCCTCCCCCCTCAACATGGTAGGCCTCTTGCACCACCTCCTAGCCACACCCTCTCCCCCTGTCTGCCTCTCCGGACCTTATTTGCTTCTAACACATGCAGGCGTGTATATGAACTGATCTCCCTACATATAGCCAGGTCGACTATAATTTGTTTTCACCAAGCACCAATACACTTACCTCGCTAGTTATGTCTCTCCTTTTCTCGGACACACGACGGTTGATCTTCCTATGTAGTTACGCATGCTTACCACAACCATATCTTCTCCCCTCATCATCCTTGAATACCTCCCGACCCATCTCTCACACGCACGTGCATAGACAGACAGACATCCCCCGCCCTCTCTTATTGATATTGCACTAATACCCTCCGTTTGTCTAGCAGGCCTCTCCCACCATTTGTGAGACGTCACTCCACCACCAACCCTCCGATGCTCTACCTTTGTCTTTTTCCCAACCTTATTCCTCTGCTACACATATCCATGGATGTCGATCGATCTCCCTCAATACATAGCTTGGTCTCTCTCCTTCCCAACACATATACTAGTCGACCGGTCTCTACCCCCCCCCCCCCACACCGATAGTCGAACGTTGTAGGTACGTATCCATGCCACGGAGAAGAACTGCACCTGTGCCCTCTCAAATTCTAGTAGGCCAGCCACCTTGTATCTTTGACGTGGGCAAACACAAATTCGATGGCACTCTTTATCGATCGTGCAGCCACACACTTCATCCCTGTTTTCAATTCTATCGATATCTCACGCCCATGACTCCGCTTCACACACATTGCATATGTTATGTTTTTCTGATTGAGATATCATCAACACATTGCCTCTATTTCGCACAAACCATCTCTCTCACACCCACCCACGTACGTACCTGCACCTAAAGAAGAAGTGCACGCAGGACGCACGTACTCACGTCTCGTTCCCGGCCACACCCGCGCGGGTACACGGTGGAGTTCGTTTCTGTACGAAAAGGCAGCCCACGTGATAATTTGACGCGTGTAGCGGTTGTTTACTCGAAGGAGGGTCGGGTACCACACCTAGAATATAAAACGATTGCCGTGGGGAAAATGGAAAAATGGGTTTGTCTCTCGTGAGTCTCGTCACACAATCTCACACAAGGCCGACGTGGCCTCTCTCTCTCAGCGTTGGTCAGTGATCCGGCCGCATCCCGTCCGCCGGCGAAAAGGGAGGATGTGCATCGTCTCTTCGTTCGACGGCGTTGAGGCAGCTCGTCCCGATCTGCGGTACCCGCCGTTCTCTCTGACAAATCTGACGCGGTAGGGCCTTCGCCACTTGCTCGCTGCCGCAATATGGGCAGATCTTGGCTGCTAGCACCCTCCTAGTTACATCCCGACGACCCACAGGTACAGCTTCCTCCGGCCTTGCTCCACTACCCATCTTCCCACGTTGCTGCATGCGGATCTTCTTTAGTTGTTTGCTTAAATCGTATCTCGGCCAGCGTACTTTCCATCTTGCAATCTCGTCCTCAAACCATTTTTGATAAACCACCATGTGCTATCTTTCCCCTTTTACATGGAACATGCTTCTTTTTTATCGGCGTATGTGTCTTCAACTCGTGTTATTGGGCAGTAATTGTTTCCTTTCGACCTCCTTTTGCAAACAGGGCTATCCATTTTCACCTCGTTGCTATTGCGACCTTTTGGTGAACTGCACAAATCACTTTTCTAAAGTGTGTTTTGTGCAGTTCCACCAAAATGTCACACGGGCAACGTTTTTACATTTCTGTGGGACTGCGGAAAGGGAGATTGGTTTTGCTATCCTCCTCATCCAACTCCGTGCCTAATATTCTCCAACAAGAAGTTAGTCCTAAAGAGAGATCGTAGAGGTGATCGGCTTCTATTTATGTGTGTTATGTTTCATCATTTAGTTCCACTATTATTGTAATCACACTGACTGGATATCTTTGCAAACAGGGATGGTCCGCCCGATTTTAGTGGAGCTGCACAAAATGATCAGATTGTGGTGTCCTTCATACACCTCTTTTTTGGCTACAGAGCTGGGTGAAACTAGCTGCCAAGCAATGAGCACTGTGCCAAGGAAATGGAGCCATGCCTACAAACAAAATCGATCAATTATATTTATTTATTTATTTGTACACCTTCTCACAATTTTGTCTTCAGTTGTGATGTGAATATTGGCGCTGATATGCGAACCATTGAGATGCATTAGCCATGGTAGTTAATTTGTATTTGATGGAATGTTGTAACGAGATAATCTCGAGGCAAGACACATGAATCCTAAGTTGAAACCTTTTTTTTCCTATGGGAACCAGAGTTGAAACCTTCATAACATCACAGTACAATTTCATCAAAATTATGCGTACATATAAACAAATCCTGAAGGATTGATAGCAATGCCAGAAACAATTCAACTTCGTTTCACCGACATGTTGGACATCCTTCATCCGGCTCCACCTGCCATGCAGCAATATTGAGTGCACAACACAACTTCAGGGAAAGATTCACCCCGGTCGTTGCGCCGCAGTAGTAATGACTAGTGAGCAGTCAAATCACAGGGCCCCACCTTCGCCACAGTAAGTTGCTCGGACGAAGCAACCATCATTTCTTTGTTCCTTGTATCCACTGGTACTCCCATATTCCCATAGTAATAAGTTGCTCGGGCGGATCAACCATCACTATATCCGCTCACGTGTGATGACCATAGGAGCTATCCATTCAGATTGCATGTTAAAAAAAATAAAGGTCGATAACTAATGCGGCAAACTTTCAAAAAAAAACTAATGCGGCACCTTGGGCCAACGTGGCCAGATCGCATTTTGCACGAGAAATTACACACCATGTTTCGTTGACATGTGGTCCCGTTCCAACATATCAGTGAGACGACGGTGAGTAGTAGGAGTATTTCCGAACCGACGTGTAGGCCAGGGCGCCCCTTTGTGAACCGTGGCAAATTGGCAACCGTCCATCGACTCTTCGCCTTTCCCTCTCAATTTGGAATTGCTGTCGCACACTCTTCCTCTCCCTCCTCCATTTTCCTTTAGCCCTTCACGCTTTCTTCTGCCATTGTTCGATCGTCTTCTCCATGGAGGGAACAATACGGAAACGACCCCGTTATTCTCGCCCCAATCTGAAAGATGACGTGGTGGAGGAACTCATTGATCGGTGCAACATCATCACCTCGGCTAGCATGGCAGGTTCGTTCAAGCCCATTCTTGACTCAACTAATAACATCATTACAAGGAACCCAAGAGTCAAGGAGCGGTTTGATCTCCCCTATCTTCTTCGCCGTGACCCTGATGACTGGCGCCATCACGACGGAGGCCTCGCCCTGTGCAAGTTGATGCCGCTTGATAATGATACGTATGATGTTAAGATGCCATCGCTTGAGGCAAGGCTTGGGCAGGCGCAAATGGAGATTGGGTTGTTTACATTGGGTCCAACTGCGAGTGGGAACTTGTGAATACAATCAGTATTGCCCAGAATATATGGTCTGTAATGCTAATAAAAAGAATATGGGCTTCATATATCCTTAAGAATTAGCAAATGGGCTGTAAATTATTGAAAATAATGGCTAATGGGCTGTATACTGTTTTCCACGGATTCGGAGGCCGACTTCTGGGCCTACTAGGTTGACGATGACACTGTCCTATTTTTTTTGACGCATACGCAAGGCTTTGTCAACTTAGTCAACACACAGCAGTGACTGTTGGATGTCCATCCAACGGCCGCTGTGCTTCTTCAATCTCTGATCTTCCTGCTCCAGCCGCCCAAACCAGCGCCGGCGGGACTGCCTGCTCCCTCCTCCCGTGGCTGGCTGTGCTGCGGCCAGGCCATCCCTCTAACCACCCACACATCATGTTATTTTCCGGCGACATCAGCCTCACCCCGTAGCCGAATGGTCAGCGCTCATTCTCCCCTCAGGGTGGGCATCCGCTACGGTGGCTTCGCCGGCTCCGGGTGGTTCTCTTCCTGGGCCCCACCCTCGTCCACCGTGTTTGTGCTCTTGGCGTGACGAGGTCAACATGGTCAACAAACAATAGCCATCGGAAGAGGCTGATAGTAGGGGCCCACATAGGAAAATGCCTCCTTATTACGCGCAAAATAGTGATTCCTCCACCTGATAGCTAGGACCCACCGGAAGGGTCTCTGTATTTCACGAAAAAAATGTTCCCCCGCTGTCAGCTCGGACCCACCGGAAATGCCTCCTTATTACGCACAAAAAAATGAATACTCCCCCTGCTAGCTGGGACTCACCTTGGTGGGAGGCTGACTTGTGGGCCTACTAAGTTTACGGGGACGGAGGGCTTTGTCAACTTAGTCAATATGAATGACTCTAGCTCCAGTGACCGTACGATGTCCATCCAACGGCAGTAGTGCTTCTTCAACCTCCGGTCTTCGTGCTCCAGCCGCCCAAAGTAGCTCCGGTCGTGTCGCGTGCTCCTGCCTCCCGTGGCCGGCTGTGATGCCGCGGAGGCCTCACCGCCCCCTACTACTCCCACCGCTGGCCAGGCCATCCCTCTACTCACCCACACCCCCTGTTATTCTGCGGCGATGGCAACCTCACCCTCGTACTCCTCTTTGCATGGGCATCCACTGCTGCGTTTTCCCCGGCTCCGCGTCGTCCCCTTCCTAGGCCTCGCCCTCGTCCACCGCCGTGGTGATCTCGGCACGGCATGGTCAATGTGGTCAATGACCGACTTCCATCGGAAGAGTACTGTGCATGGAGAGGCTGACAGCTGGGTCCACGGCGGCCGCAAGGAAGTGCCTCCTTATTATGCGCATAATAATTATTCCTCCAGCTGACAGCGGGGACCCACCGAACGGGCCACCATATTTTGCCAAAAAAATGTTTTCCCCCTGACTGTTGGGACCCACCAGCTACACCTTCGCACGCAAGGAAGTGCGTCCGGGCAAAAAAAACAAAACAATTCGCCCCCCTGACAGCTGGAACCCACCAGCTACATCTTCGCACGCAAGGAAGTGCGTCCGGGCAAAAAAAAAAACCAATTCGCCCCCCTGACTGCTGGGACCCACCAGCTACATCTTTGCACGCAAGGAAGTGCCTGACAGTCGGGACCCACCTGGTCGAAGCGTACGTAGCGTTGTCATTCTGGTCGCGAACGTGTACGTACATACTGGTCGTTGTAGAGGCGCGCACGTGTCATAGTAGAGGCGCGCACGTAGCATGTACACGTACGTACAGCGGCGAGGGTGCAAGAAAGAAAATACAGCCACGTACATACATACGGGCACGGTCTCGAACGCCTACTCGCGCATACGTACATGGCTAGGTCGGAACGGAGAAACAACGTCGTTGTCGTGTTCATGGGGAGGCAACGGAATGCGTCGTGTTCATCGGGAGGCAACGGAACGCGTGGGAGCCAACCGGCTGGGTCGAAACGGAATGTGTGGTCATGTTCATCGGGAGGGTTTGGACGGAGCAGGCGATGGAAACGAGGCCTGGTGTACCGCACAACAGAGGAAACGGCCTTGTGTTCGACCGACCACATTCGAAACAGGGTCCTATTGATCGGGAGGGTGTGGCGTACCGCAAAACGGAGGAAACAGGCCTCCTACGGTCGAAACGGGGGTCCTGTTGATCGGGAGGGGTGTGGCGTACCGCAAAACGGAGGAAACAGACCTCCTACGGTCGAAACGGGGGTCTTGTTGATCGGGAGGGGTGTGGCGTACTGCAAAACGGACGAAACGGACTTGTGTTGGAGCGCTACGGTCGAAACGGGGGTCCTGTTCATCGGGAGGGGTGTGGCGTACCGCAAAACGGGACTCCACGGGATACTGTTCATCTCCACCGTCGACCTCCTCCAGCCTCCACGGGCTATCGTCGACCTCCTCCAGCCTCCACGGGCTCCTGTTCATCCAGCCTCCACCGCACGCTACTCCACCGGCTACTGTTCCACCACCCCTCCACGGGCACCCCTCCATCGTCTACTGTTCATCCAGCCCTCCACACCACGGGGTCCTGTTCAACCACCCCTCCACGGCCACCCCTCCACCGTCTACTGTTCATCCAGCCCTCCACACCACGGGGTCCTGTTCATCCAGAGACAACGCCACCGCTCACTGTTCATCCACCCCCCCGCAACGCTCACTGTTCATCCAATCGATCGGCTTCAGTTAGCAGCAGTAGCGAAGGAATCGCTCCATCGGGTTCAGTTAACAGCCATCGATTGATCCCTCGGGTTCAGTAACACGTAGCCTGCAATGCAATCGCTCAGGTTCTGTTAGAGCCCAACATCTCGCTCGAGTTCAGTTAGAGCCAATGCCTCGCACACACGCGCGTACGTGTACGAGAGAGATGCGCATCGCTCGGCCCCCGACCTCCCACCGTAACCGGCAACTCCCCGAAATTTTTCTCCCCCTCGCTTCTACCATGGTTTTTTCCGTGATGGACGGCCCAAAGAATGTCATGCAGCTGCGTCTCCGGTCCGCCCAGGACGAAAAGCCCATTTTCTGTCATGATTTTTTGTCATAGAAGTAGGAGCCCACCACATCTTTGATGATACCGGGTTTCGTCACAATTATCGTCATAGAAGTGTCATATGTATGACAGAATTTTTTTTCGTTCGGCCCAAAATGTCACGGATGTGTCTTTTTTTTGTAGTGTTGGCACGACATGGACTAGAGATGTGGACCCCTCAAAATGCTAAGGACACATATTGGCAAAAAGCTCAAGACTCTACATTTTCATTTAAGTGATCCAAGATCACATTGAGTCCATAGGAAAGCTAATACTATTAAAAGGGGATGAGGTGTTGTTTAATGGCTTAGTTGCTCAAAATGCTTAGTGATATGCTCCAAAAACCCTCAACCACTTTCTCATATCCACATATGTCCTAAACCTAAAGTCAAACTCGGCCCCACCGATTTGATCTATCCGGTGCCACTGAGTTCATTTGACATAGCCACTGTCGCAAACCCTAATCACTTCGGTGTCACTGATAGGAATCTCGGCCTCACCGATATGGGATTGCAAACTCCCTGTTTCCCTTCGTAATGTTTCGGTCTCACCGAAATGAGTGATTGGTCCCATCGAGTTCAAAATGCAAACTCCCTGTTTCCTTTTCGTAACATTTCGGTCTCACCGAAATGAGCGATCAGTCCCACCGAGTTTGCCTGACCAACTCTCTGCATGCCTATTACTGAAATCGGTCCCACTGAGTTCATGTGATCGGTCTCACCAAGATCAAGTTATGCCCTAACCCTATCACATCGGTCCCACCGAGTTGATCATGTCGGTCCCACCGAAAAGCCTAACGTTCACATTTTGAACTGAATCGGTCTGACAGAGTTTCACCATTCGGTCTCAGCGAGTTTGGGAATCTGTGTGTATTTTGTGTGGAGGCTATATATACCCCTCCACCAGTTCTTCATTCGTGAGGAGAGCCATCAGAACATGCCTACACTTCCAGCATTCATTTTCTGAGAGAGAACCACCTACTCATGTGTTGAGACCAAGACATTCCAATCTAACCACAAGAATCTTGATCTCTAGCCTTCCCCAAGTTGCTTTCCACTCAAATCATCTTTCCACCATAGCCACATCTGTGTGAGAGAGTTGAGTGTTAGGGATACTATCATTTGAAGCACAAGAGCGAGGAGTTCATCATCAACACACCATCTATTACCTTTTGGAGAGTGGTGTCTCCTAGATTGGTTAGGTGTCACTTGGGAGCTGATGTCTGCTAGAACTACGAATGATGCAGTATAGTGATGGTAGGTATTTCCCTCAGTGATGAGACTAAGGTTATCGAACCAATAGGAGAACCTCCTCACACCATGTAAACAACACCTTCTCATAAATAACAAATACTCGCAACCCGACGTGTTAAAGGGGTTGTCAATCCCTTCCGGGTACGGCGCCTCAAGATAGGCAAATAACGTGAGGTAAAAGGGGTAGATAGGATAAATAGATCGCGTAATAAATAAATTTCAGCAAGGTATTTTTGTATTTTTGGATTAATAGATCTGAAAATAAATTCAAGGGAAAATAGATCGCAAAGGCAATTATGATGAAAAGAGACCCGGGGGCCGTAGGTTTCACTAATGGCTTCTCTCGAGAAAAATAGCAAATGGTGGGAATACAATTACTGTTGGGCAATTGATAGAACTTCAAATAATCATCACGATATCCAGGCGATGATCATTATATAGGCATCACGTCCAAGATTAGTAGACCGACTCCTGCCTGCATCTACTACTATTACTCCACACATCGACCGCTATGCAGCATGCATCTAGTGTATTAAGTTCATGAGAAAACTGAGTAATGTAATAAGAACGATGACATGATGTAGATGAGATCCGTTTATCTATTATGGAGATATAGATCTCATCTTGTTATCCTTAGTAGCAACGATACATACGTGTCGGTTCCCCTTCTGTCACTGGGATCAAGCACCATAAGATCGAACCCACTACAAAGCACCTCTTCCCATTGCAAGATAAATAGATCAAGTTGTCCAAACAAAACCCAAATATCAGAGAAGAAATACGAGGCTAGAAGCAATCATGCATATAAGCGATCAAGAAGACTCAAATAACTTTCATGGATAAAAACATAGATCTGATCATAAACTCAAAGTTCATCGGATCCCAACAAACACACCGCAAAAAGACTTACATCATATGGGTCTCCAAGAGACCATTGTATTGATAATCAAGAGAGAGAGAGGAAGCCATCTAGCTACTAACTACAGACCCGTAGGTCTACAAAGAACCACTCACGCATCATTGGAGAGGCACCAATGGAAGTGGTGAACCCCTCCATGACGGTGTCAAGATTGGATCTGGTGGTTCTGGACTTTCGGCGGCTGGAATTGATTTTCATCGACTCCCCTAGGGTTTCTGGAATATTGGGGTATTTATAGAGAAAAGAGGCGGTTTAGGGGGCACCCGAGGTGGGCACAACCCACCAGGGAGCGCCTGGGCCTCCTGGCACACCCTGGTGGGTGCTGCTCCCTCAAGCCACCCCTAGGTGCTTCCGTGGCCCACTGGATGTCTTCTGGCCCAAAGAAAATCCTCTAGGAGTTTCGTTGCGTTTGTACTCCATTTGATATTAATTTCCTGCGATGTAAAAAACATGCAGAAAACAATAACTGATACTGGGCACTATGTCAATAGGTTAGAACCAAAAAATGATATAAAATGACTATAAAATGATTGTAAAACATCCAAGAATGATAATATAACATCATGGAACAATCAAAAATTATAGATACGTTGGACACGTATCAGGAGCCTCCGTCAAGTCTGTGGAGTTGAACCAAGGAGTTTGTAAGGGCAAGGAGATCGCCTACTTCGTGAAGATCTACCCAAGTGAGGCAAGTCCTTCATGGGCAATGGCCATGGTGGGATAGACAAGGTTACTTTTTCGTGGACCCTTCGTGGGTGGAGCCCTCCGTGGACTCGTGCAGTCGTTACCCTTCGTGGGTTGAAGTCTCCATCAACGTGGATGTACGATAGCACCACCTATCGGAATCACGCCAAAAATCTCTGTGTTTACGTTGCGTTTGCTCCCTCCAAACTCCTCACCTTTACCTTCATATGCAATGATTTACATTCTGCTGCTATACTCTTAGAATTGCATGTGTAGGTTGATTGCTTGACTAGTGCTAAGTTGCTAAAATCTGCCAAGACTTAAAATTGGGAAAAGGCTAGGTTTTATTTGGTCAAGTAGTCTAATCCCCCCTCTAGACATACTTCCGATCCTACAAGTGGTATCAGAGCTTTGGTCCTTACTTTGATGGTACTAATTTTGCTAGTTGGAAATATGAAAATGCATATTCTTGGACATAACCCCGCCGTTTGGGCCATTGTGTGTATTGGTTTGCAAGGTGAATTTTTTGATGGGAGAGAACCGAATCGTGAAGCTACCTTGGAAGAATTGAAGATGTTGCAATACAATGCTCAATCTTGCGATATCCTCTTCAATAGATTGTGCCCCGAAGAATTCAACAAAATCAACCGTCTTGAGAATGCAATTTGGGATACTTTGGTTGATATGCATGAAGGTACCGACTGCATCAAGGAATCCAAGTTGGATGTGCTTCAAAGTCGGCTTGACAAGTTCAAAATGCAGGATGGTGAAGGTGTCGCTGAAATGTACTCTAGGCTTGCTCTCATCACAAATGAGATTGCCGTTGAAATGTACTCTAGGCTTGCTCTCATCACAAATGAGATTGCCGGCTTAGGAAGTGAAGAGATGACCGAAAAATTCATCATCAAGAAGATCCTAAGAGCCTTGGATGGAAAATATGATACCATGTGCACTTTGATCCAAATGATGCCAAATTACAAAGATCTCAAGCCAACCAAAGTCAATGGAAAAATTGTTGCTCATGGGATGTCACTCAAGGATAAAAAAGAGATTCACAACAAGTCTAGTGGTGCTTACAAAGCCTCATGTGATGCTCCTACATCATCAAGTGAGAAACAAGCCTTCAATGAAGAATTGAGCTTAATGGTGAAGAACTTCAACAAGTTCTACAAGAGTAGAAGGAAGGAAAGGAGTTCCAAGTCAAGGTCCTACAATGATAAAAGATCTTCTAGTCGTGAGCGAAATTGCTACAATTGTGGAAGACCCGGACACTACTCCAATGAGTGTATGGCTACCTACAAAAGAAGAGAAGACTCACCTAAAAGGAGAAGCAAAAGGGAAGAATCACCTCCAAGAGAGAGAAGGAGTAGAGATGATCGCTATGAAAGAAGAATCTCTCGCAGAAGCAAGGATTTAGAAAGGAGGACAAGTCATCAAGAAACTACACAAAACAAAGACATCAAGCTCATGTTGGTGAATGGGTATCTGGTTCCGACTCCGACCACCACTCCGAGAGAAGTTATCACTGCGACTCTGAATATACTCAAGATGAAGGTGTTGCCGGTCTAGCACTTGTGTCAACCAATTCCTATGACATATTTGAGTCACCAAATGAAGGAATTGGAAGATGCTTCATGGCTAAAGGCCCCAAAGTATCACACCCCGAGTATGTTGATTTCAATAGTGATGAAGATGATTTGCTAGGTGATGATGATTTACTTGTTGACAACTCTAGGTATCACACCCCGAGTATGTTGATTTCAATAGTGATGAAGATGATTTGCTAGGTGATGATGATTTACTTGTTGACAACTCTAGTGATGAATACTATGATGAAAATGCTATTAATCATGCTAATCAAGATGAAACAAATGAAAATGATAAGAAGGAGATTGAGTGTCTAACTAATAACTAAACACTCTTAAGTTAGCTCATGAAACTACTTTAGAAGATCATCGAGAACTTTCAAAAACTCATGAGAAGCTACGCTTCGAGAAGCTCAATCTTGAGCAATAACATGGGTTCTTAAAAGCCATCAATGATGATCTTCAGAAGAAAAGTTCTTCTTACATTGCCAAGCATTTACTCTTGTCTACTTACATGCCACAAGTATAATATAGCAACAAGAGTAAGACAAATTCTTCTTCTAGTACAATAATCATGCTAAATCCAATATTGTTGCTTCTAGTAGTTCTCTTGATTCCACTAATGATTCTCTTAGCCAAGTTACACTTGAGCAAGAAAATAGCTTATTGAAGGGAATTATAGAGAAAGGTGTTTATAAGAGTCTTGCCAGAAGTAAACAATTGGAGGAGATTGTACGCAAGCAAGGAAGACACCGGAAGAATCAAGGTATTGGTTTTGAATGGAAGTTCAATGCCAATGGAGTTGAGTGGGAAGAAGATCAATACCCCAAGACAAAGTTCGTTCCTCAACAAGAGAAGTATGATCCTACTTCCTTCAAGGGGTCACAAGCTCAAGATGATCTTCCACCACAAGACCACAAGCTAAAAGGCAAGGACAAGCTTCAATAGGAGATTGATGCATTTGAAGAAGCTCCAAAGGCCTTGGTCAAGTGGGTTCCCAAGTCTACATCAAGTTCTACTTCATTAGGTACATCTACAACCCCAAGGATTCCCATCAAGATGATGTGGATCGCGAAGAATAAGAACTAGAGAGTTCTTGAGGGTGACTCCGCCAACACTCTTCACTCATATTCATTTTGGCAAGGACAAGTGCGAACAACTTCCACATCTTGCACTAAATCAAGGAGTCACAAACCCTCTTGTTGGTTAGACAAAGGACAAGGTAATCTAATGCTTTCATGGACATCATCTTGTGTGTGCTGCACTCTATGTCTATGGATATCCTTGTTTGTTCCTTGTGGGACTTACCCATGTAGGTATTGAAAGTGCAACTCACTCCAATGGATTGTTCCAAATGATCTACATCAATAATGAGCATCCACATCTTCAACACCTACATGAAGTCATCATCAACAAAACCCAAGGTTAGTTCATCCCTCTTAGGGGGGATATCACATCTAGGGGGAGCTTTACTCTAAGAATTGGGCTAAAGCAACTCTAATGGTGTGAACACAACAATGCTTTATGTAAAAGTGGTAACCCCACTTGTGCTTAAACGATGGGTATGACCTATGATCAAATGTTCTCATTTGACTCCTAAGTCAATATACTCATATATAGATGACCTAGTCATCGCCAATTGCTTGATAGATGCTAGAGTGATTGTGCATGCTTTGCCACATATTTCATTTGCCATTTTATTGTGTGAGCATGTTGATTGCATATTTTTCTCATTCGAGGAGATCCATTTGTTGATTTGATTGTTTGGCTCTTTTTCTTTTGCCAAATGGATGGAAAAGAATGCCTAAGAACTCCCTCTAGCTATCTATACTTTTCTCGTCTCAAACTCTATTCATGCTACATCACAAAGTTTGATCAAGTCAGATTCGAACCCTCTGGGCGAGGAGCACTCGGAGTGACCGTTTCATCATATACTTAAATTTCCAAAACCTTTCTATGCATTTCGGTCTGACTGATTCATTCATTTCGGTCAGACCGAGTTCATTGAGTTGATCTAGGTTTTCAATCTCAGTGCAACCGATTTGAACAATTTGGTCACACCGAGTTGCAGTAACCAATTGCGATTCTGCATCTCGGTGCCACCGAGTCGTTCCATTCGATCACACCGACAGAGTCGGGATATATATATACCCACGGGCCAATTTTGGAAATTCCTCCAAAAGCCCTTCGCCCGCGCATATCCTGCTCTGCCGACTCAGGTCTCCGGATCGTCTCCTCGTCGCCAGCGACCACCCGCCCCTGGTCTCCGCCGCTGTCAACGGAAATCTCCACCACCATTGCCACGCCAAATTAGGGTATGAGTTCGACCCTCTGTGTTTTCTCAATCCGATTCTTAGAACAGAGACAATGCCATTGTTCTTGACAAGTTTGAGATCATCCTATCCAGCGAAAACATCCTTTAGTCTAGATTTGATATGAAAATTTAGGGTTAGGTTTCCGCCGAACTCATCTCGGACCGACCGAGTTGTAGAAATTGGTCTCACTGATTTGGCTTAGGCCATTGCACTTGTGATTTTTGGTCTGACCGAAGCTTACAAATTGGTGTGACCGAGTTCAGAACTTTGTGAAACCCTAGCAATATCTGTGTCACCGAACTATGCCTCTGTCTGACCGAGATCACTAGTTTAGACACAGATGGTTGCTTTGGTGTCATGGAGTTTACAAGTCGGTAGCTCCGAAATGTTTTTGGAGAAAACTAAAACTAAGTTTTTGACTCAATTGTTTTGCAAAAACTCTGCACTTTGTGATGCTCGTCCATTCTACCTCATCTACAACTATTCACAGGGTCAGCTTGCAGTGTCAGCCATGTCAGATCAGGGTGATAGCCAGCATAAGTCTGAGGAACAAGTCAACATGAGTGAGGGAACTAGTCCCTCCGGCAGCTATGGTGAGGGGAGCAGAAGCACTCCCAGCAACCTGTCCAAGGCAACAACAAGGTAGAGGAAGGAGAAAACCTCAGATTCAGAGGATGAGCATTTTGAAATTGAGGAGGTGACCTCAAAGCAGAAGGTGCTCAAGAAGGAATATGGTGCTGCTGCTAACACCAAGCAAGGCATGAAGAAGAAAGCTCCTGCCAGAAGAGTGCCATGTCCAAAGCTAGAGCATCAACACAAGAAACAATGTAGTTTACTCTTGAGACAAGAGAAGATGGTGATGGAAAGAAAAGAAAGGAAAGGGTCAGGAAAACTATTACCAGAGTGATTTGAAACCATCTATGGTGAGAGATTCTGCAGAAGAGGAGGAGGAAGAGCAAGATGCACCTCCTGCCAAGTCTCAAAAGCTGATGGGGGATACCATCAAGTCTGCTCCTTCAAATCCCAAGACCGCCCCAAAGCTCCAGCTCAAGCTTCCAAGTCTACACCAAAGAAAAGCTCTAGAAACATTCCTGCTGCAGAAAAGAACTGAAAGTGCGTTACGTCGACTAGAGGGGGGGGGGTGAATAGCCAATTTTTATGAATTCTTCACTGAGGAATTTCAGGGCGAGGAAATTTCTAAGCGAAGAACTACTTGCAGCGGAAGTACTCAGGTATAAGCATAACAGATCAACAGCATAGTCATCATGATGAAATGAAAGACAAAACATAGAGTACAGAAAGCGTAAACATAGGATAAGCAGGACGAAGACAAACTGACTGAAGAAATAGGTTTGAGGAATTAGAGAAACTCTTCAGTCAAAGTCTTCAAACAGTAATGATCAGGTTCATCAACACATAACTAAGGAAATGAAAGGGTTGAGGAAATAGAACCAGTAGGCTTGGTGAAGACAATGATTTGGTAGACTAGTTCCAACTGCTGTGACAGTTGTATGTCTGGTTGTAGCGGCTGAGTATTTAAACTCAAGGACACACAGTCCCGGACACACAGTCCTCACCGTATTCTCCTTGAGCTAAGATCACACAGACCTCGCCCAGCAGTAGTGGTAAGTCTTCACAGGTGACTTCCAAACCTTCACAGACTAGGTCACTCGGCGATCCACAATTCCTCTTGGATGCTCAGACCATGACGCCTAACCGTCTGGAGGATGCATAGTCCTCAATGGTAACAAGCATCGGTTCCACACAGGAACAATCTCTTCAGTGATGCTCAATCACTTTGGGTTTGGGATTTGGGTTTTCCTCACTTGATGATTTTTGCTCAAAGTCCTCAGAGGATGGGATGCTCTCAAATAACAAGTGTTAGTTTCTCTTAGAGCAGCCAACCAATTAGTGGTTGTAGGGGGAGGCTCTTTATAGCCTGGGGAGTAGCCTGACATGATATGACATAAATGCCCTTCAATGATATGACCATTAAGTGGTAGGATATTTTGGACAGTTGGCGCGTGGCACAACAACGGTCGGACTTGAGGTTTGAATTCCTCAGGGCTATCATGTTCCTCACTGTGTAGGCAATCCGCACTTGCGAATTCCTAACTCCTCAGTCAGGACAAATTCCTCAGAGACCAGGAGATCTTTGTCTCTGTCACTGAAGAAATTGAATGAACTGATATGAGATTTCCAATGGCTTCACTCGAAGGATTGGTTAGGTGTAGGATTTTGAGATGATCATCACTTGGAAATCAGTTTCCTTAGTATTACCTCACCCCCTTTAATAGTACGGTGTTTCCTATGACTCAAGAAGAAAAAAATGAAACTACGAAAACAAAAGTCTTCACGCTTCATAGTCCTCACATGAGTATCCAAGTCTTCACGGTCACACCAATTTCTTCACTTTCAAAGTCTTCAGGAGAACCAAAGTCTTCAGCCGAAGACATTCATTTTTAGGGGTCGACTTTCACTGTAAATAACAAACTCCTCATCGACTTATAGAACCTATGTACACTCACAAACATATTAGTCCCTTAACCTATAAGTCTTCAACACACCAAAATCACTAAGGGGCACTAGATGCACTTACAATCTCCCCCTTTTTGGTGATTGAAGACAATATGGGTTAAGTTTTCAACAGGGATAAACATATGAATTGAAGGTGCTCAATATTGAGGAATTTGATTACAAGATATAGAAGAACTCCCCCTGAAGAAGTGCATAGTGAGGAATTTGCTTTTGAAGAATGCACATTTGAAGAGTAGAATCATGGAGTTCTCCCCCTATATCTTGTAATTCATACATGCATTTAACATATCGAATAAAGAATTTGAAATGCATGATGAAATGTGGTGATTGATGTAATTCAGCATGCGTGCATAGCATATATGAGGAAATAGCATGCAGAAAACAAGACAAAAGTATCAGGTCACCACCGGACTTAAGTTTACAACTCAATCAACAAACACTTCAGAAGAGCGAGAGTTGCAACTTAACAAAAAATGCCCATATAGATAGACCCGCTTGAAGACTAACTCAAATTTCTCCCCCATTGTCATCAAATGACCAAAAGGGACGAAAAGTGAGGACTAACGCCCCTGAAGAATTTCATCAAGAAGTCGATGGAGAAGCGCAAGTGTTGTTGGGGTCGGTTGTTGGAGTAGGGCCTACCGCAGTGTAGTCCAAGTCTTCATTTTCATCAGTCTCGCGCGATGAGGAATATGAGCTGGGCACCAAAGGAGGAACTACAACCTTCTTGAATTTCTTCGCCGGAGGCATAGACCAGCTGAAGTCCTGCTTGAAGCCCATCTGCTTGAGATCTTCATCACCATAGAGATGAGTCAGAACAGCCCAAGTGCGATCAAAAACTTCATTGAGGTAGTAGTGGTCCTTCTTCACTGAATTGTATGTTTCAGTCATGTTGTGAAGAATAGCGCCAAACTGACACTTGACCCATTTATGATTGTGATCCACCTTCTGATGAAGATTGAGGAGAAGCTCACGATCAGTCATCACCCTTGGAGCTGTGGCTTGAGGACTTTGCTTTGAGGCATTGGCGGCAGAGTCATGAGTAGCAGAGTCATCATTGGTGGAATATGAGGCAGCTTTGCGGAACTGCCATCCAATGGACGAATGCCCTCATCAATAATTGCAGTGGCCTTGCCCTTTTCATCAGCTGAGGAAAATGTCCGCTTGAGGACTTCAATAGGGGGAAAGTAACTACCATGGTTGAGTGTGTCAGCTTTGTAGTTGAGTGAAGACCTTGATCTGAGGAATCTCATAATCCAGGGAGCATAAGGCTTCAACTCAAAGGGAGACATTATTAATAGTAGATTCTTCATGATGCCAACAACTTCTTCATCATTCGAGTCGTGGACTTTGATTGGACTCAGTGTCTTGGTCAGAATGCGGTATACAGTCCTAGGCACATATTGCAATTCCTTCACAAGGAACTTTCTCCTTGAGGCTTGACCAGGCTTCAATGGCTTCATCAGGACTTGCATGAAGTGATCAGATGGTTCAGTTTCATTGTAGATAAGACGCGCACCTTCTATGGGAGGATTGACATGCATGGCATGAAGCAATTAAGTGGCCGGTGCTTTAAAATGAGTATTTTCTGTCATCTAGTCCAACACCCAAGAGTTCACATCTTCAGCATTTCCAGTGATGTGCAGCATCACATAGAACTGAAGAATGAGTTCTTCATTCCAATCACAGATGTCAGTGCAGAAGTTTAGCAATCCAGCATCATGAATAGCACTAAAGACTGGTGCGAAGCACAACAGTGATTCCATATCCACATGAGGAATATGCTCATGGTCGAAGACTTTGTCTTTGTTGAAAAGCAGTGAAGAATAGAAGTTTGCTTGGCTGGCAGTCTAGAAATGCTTCCTTCTCAGATGAGCAGAGTCATAAGGATTGTAGTCAGTGAAGAACACATGCTCATTGAAGAAGGCATCAGCCTTGAATTTTGGAGTCTTGGAGAAAGGATTCTTCGGCTTTGGCTGAGGAGTATCAGTCAGTTGCAGCACAACCTCAGGAATCTCAATCTCCGAAGCCGCAGGCTAAGGAATTTCAGCTTCTGCTTCAGTAGCAGCCTGGGCCTCCATTTCATCAGCAACTTTGTCATTAGCACTAGTGGCCGAAATCTCTTCATGAATGAAAGGGGCAGTATGAATTTCATCAGAACCCATCTGAACTTCTGTAGAGACTGGGGACCAAGGGATTTGTTGAAGCGGTGTGAACAGAGGAGAGTTGGGGTGCTAACTGTCCCAAAAATCATCGTTCATCACAGGTGTGGTGCACCCATTGTCCACATCCTCATCCTCGTCCATTTCATCAACGCCGACCTCTTCAGCTGTTAACTGAGGCATTGGTGATGATACCTGAGGAGTTGAAGTGATAGCATCCACTTCAATTTCTTCATTCATCTGCTTTGTGGAAGCAGCAGAAGGATTTTCTTCAGCAGATTCATCAGGAATCTCATAATCTTCGCCAAAAGGAATAACTTCCTTTGATGGCATGCTTGAGAGAGGAACAACATCAATAGGATTCTGAAGAGAGCTTGTCAAAATCTTCGCCTTCTTGGGTGCAAAAGATTCTAAGGAAATAGATGCTTTCCTTTTCTTCAGAGCGGCTCGCTCCGCAGCTTTTGTTTTCTTCACTTCTAGAGTAGAAGGAAGAACTGGGCTTGGTGTTGGTGCATGCGGAGAAGAGGAAATTGGATCAATTTCTTTAGGCACAACTAATGCAGTTGGCCTGTCTTGTGCAATTTCTTCAGGCGCAACTTCAGATTCTTCAGATGACCTGACTTGTTCTTCAGGCGCAACACTAGTGGTTGCCCTGGCAGTTTCTTCAGCGGCTGGTACTTCTTCAGCCCTGGTGCTTGCAGTTTCATTAGCAACCTGATTTTCATCAGCGGTGCTGGCATGTTCTTCAGTCGGCTGAGCAGATGCTTCAGCCGAGGGAATCTCAATGTGCGATTGATCAGCAACATTGGAAGTGAATTTCTTCGCCATTTTGACGAATCTGACCTTGGCTCCCAGCCATTCTGCCTTATAGGTGTCAAATTCATCACTGAGCTTTTTGATCACAGTTTGCATAGCAATGAGTTGCTCAAGCGATAACCTCAGAACGTTATCCTTCAGATAGTGCTGCTTCTTGTACTGGGCTTTCTTAGCATCTCTGGCTTGATCATATTTCCACTTTTCTTCAGCAATGAATGCTGTCAACATGTGACTTTGTCCAGGAGTGAGGTCTAGCTCTCGCAGAGGAGTGTTTAAATCTTTGTACCAGAGATCAATGAAATCCAGGATCTTCTTCGGATCCAATAGAAGAGGCACAACACTTCCTTTGGGTCTAGCGGCCCTTTGCTGTCTATGTTTGATGATATCGGCTAATTCATCATCATCAGCCACATCATCATCAGCCACATCATCATCAGAAGGCACTTGAAAGGCAACTTGTTTCTTGTGAGGACTTAGTCTAGTGCCTCATCCTGCAGTGGCCTTGGTCTTCAGCAAAGTTGGACTCTTTGAAGACAGATGAGGAACTGAAGAACTTGCAGAAGCTCCTGAGGCAATTGAGATGCCTGTGATCCTTTGGCAAGTGGTGAGATGCACATGTGCTGAGGACTTTCCCGGAGGAGCTGAGGGTTTTGAAGCCCGAGGAATTGGTGCAGCTTGAGGAATTGGGACAGCTTGAGGAATTTGCCTTGATGGCATAGAGGAGCTTGGCCGTGAGGGCATTGCTGAGGAACTTTGCCGTGAGGGCATTGCTGAGGAAGTTGGTCTTCAAGCAGGCTTCTTGGGCACAGCCTTCTTGCTCGTGGTGGCCTTAGCAGCGGCAGCAGCAGAATCTTCGTTGAATTTCTTCACTGCTTCTTTGGCCTGCTTGACCAACTTAGCTTGCCACCTGGCCCATTCATCAGCATAATCCTCACCACGTTTAAGGCTTGTTGGATCAGCTCTTTGGCCAGGTGCCAACGGAGGTCTTGAGCATGGAGGGTGAAGAGCGAATTTCTTCATATATTTAGGAGTAACATATCTGTACTCCCTCCATTCCCGTTCCCATCTTCATTCAGTCCTCTTTATGCGCACTTTGCGCTCATTCTTGGTTTCTTTCCCGTGAGTTGCCTCATCAGTCATGTAGTACCCTGCGTAAATGTCATCAGGGATCTCAAACATTGTGTTGACTTACAGTTTCTTTCCTCCTTTCTGAGGTCTTTTACCATCTGCCATTTTCTTCAGCTAAGGAATTTGAACAATAGAGTTCTCTGAGGAAGTGTGCAGCTTATCTTTGAGGAACGCTACAAATGAGTTAAGTTAACGAGAACCTAGTGATTTAGCAGCAGACATGTGTACCTGTGAACAGAGTATAGGTGCGAAGAATTTGGAGAGGTCATATGCGTTCTCAGAAGTTTTTGCAAAACTGAACAAGTTTGAGGAAATTGACCAGATGTGTCTTGAAGAATTTCACTAAGCGTTCTTTGACTTAGGTTCCAGAGTTGTGCGGATTGTGATATTCACACAATTGAGGAATCATGAAGAAAAACGTCACTTAGAGAAACAGATCAAGAGCAGAAGATTGTGCTAGGTGTTTAGAGTGTGGAAGTTGAAGAATAAACACCTTTTGAAGATTTGATGAAAATCATCAGTAGTAACAAAGGCAGTAAAAATAACTTTTAATTACCCTTGAAGAAGAACACGACGAACAGGAAGTGTAGATGGAGAAGTTCGTCAGTCCAGATCTTCCACGCCCTAACTTGGCGGAGGAAGACGGCTACGGCGACGGCGGAGAGAAGATGTCTGCGGCCGGCGCGAGTATGACGGCGACGAGGTCGAGGCAATGAAGCTCTTCCTCACCGGTGACGATGAAGGTAGCGGCGGCACTAGGTCTTGAGAGCTCGAGCGAGGGGAGTGAGATCGAGTGGGGTAAATGCAGTGTGAGGAGGGTGAGGGGTATTTCTAGCCGCAATGAAAAACCGTTCGCCCGAGGAAAATGGACGAACGTGCCCCTAACCCTTCTCATCCTAGCGAATGTGTCATCCACGTGAAGTGTGGTGGAGATCATGTAAGATCGTGTGAGAATAGATAAGTTTTATAGTGGGATGTGTAACGATTTGAGCGGCAAAAGCCGAAAAATCAGATAAGAATATTTTAAAGTTTCGTTCGCAATTTCTTCAGCTGACAATGACAAAGTGAAGATTTTGAACGGGTTTAAAATAGAATGCACATGAAGAATTTGTGAATAGACTGGGTTGAGTTTAGCATAGAGGGGAAAAGGATCCGATCACATTCACTTAGCAGAAAAAGTCAACTTGAAGAATTAGCAATAAGTGAATGCTATAGAGGACATAAAAACTCAAGTATATATATAGTCAATGAAGAACAATGACAGAAAGAGTGAAGACAATGTAAAGTTAAAGAATTTGAAAAACTGAGGAATTTCAAAAACGAAGAAAAACTCAAATTGAAGATTTTCAACTTTGGTTGGTGGTGTAACCCACAGTATAAGAATGATGATTTCAGACACCACATGCAATTGTGGTAGGGTTCTGAGAATCAATTTCTTCATTAATTTCTTCACACTTAGAGGGTTAGTCTTCATTGATTGAACAAAAATGTTACTTCATGTGTTGCACATCTAAGTCATCAAGTCAGCATAAGTGTTAGGATGTGTGTCCTTTTCAAAGAACATTCGAAGATTCTAAGATATTTAGCTCACACCGCAACTTGCTAAATCTCTTCTCATCCAAGGCCTTTGTGAAGATATCGGCCAGCTGGTCTTCAGTATTTGCGTGGTCGATGGAGATGTCGCCCTTCAACACATGGTCGCAAAGAAAATGATGACGAATCTGGATGTGCTTTGTCTTCGAGTGCTGAACTGGGTTGTGAGCAATCTTGATAGCACTCTCATTGTCACAGTAGAGTGGCACATTCTTCACATTGATGCCATGGTCCTTGAGGGTTTGCTTCATCCATAGCAATTGAGCACAACAAGATCCAGCAGCAATGTACTCAGCTTCTACAGTAGAGAGTGATACGCAGTTCTGCTTCTTCGAGGACCAACATACCAAGGATCGTCCAAGGAAATGACATGTGCCTGACAATGACTTGCGGTCCACCCGATCACCAGCATAGTCAGAGTCTAAATATCCAATGAGATCAAAGGAAGAGCCCTTGGGGTACCATAATCCAAGTGTTGGTGTGTGAGCTAGATATCGAAGAATATGATTCGCAGCCTTATGGTGTGATTCCTTCGGTGTAGCTTGAAATCGGGCACACATGCAAACACTAAGCATAATATCCGGCCTAGATGCACATAGGTACAATAAAGAGCCAATCATGGAGCGGTATACCTTTTGATCGAAGTCTTTACCATTTTCATCAGTGCATAGGTGGCCATTTGTGGGCATAGGGATTTTGACGCCTTTGCAATCTTGAATGCCGAATTTCCTCAACACATCCTTGGGGTATTGCTCCTGAGATATGAATATGCCATTGTATTGTTGACGAATTTTAAGACCTAAGAAGAATTTCAATTCTCCCATCATAGACATTTGATATTCTTCACTCATCATATAGGCAAATTCATCACTGTAACGTTGGTTAGTACAGCCAAAGATAATATCATCAACATATATTTGGCACACGAATAATTCATCATCATATGCTTTGGTGAAAAGAGTTGGGTCAAGTGAACCGGGTTTGAAGCCTTTCTTCATGAGGAATTCCTTCAGTGTGTCATACCACGCCCGAGGTTCTTGCTTGAGGCCATAGAGGGCCTTGTTGAGTCTGTAGACGTGATCTGGAAATTTTGGATCCTCAAAACCTGGTGGTTGAGCAACATATACTTCTTCCTTGAGCTTACCATTAAGGAATGCACTTTTCACATCCATTTGATGTAAGATGATATTATGATGGTTAGCATAAGCAAGTAGTATGCGAATAGCCTCAAGTCTAGCAACAGGTGCAAAAGTTTCATAAAAATCAATTCCTTCAACCTATGTGTAGCCTTGAGCTACAAGACGAGCCTTATTCCTCACCACAAGGCCATTTTCATCTTGTTTGTTGCGGTAGATCCATTTGGTACTGATGATGTTGTGCTTGCGTGGGTCTGGTCGCTTGACAAGCTCCCCCACATTATTGAGCTCGAATTGTTGCAATTCATCTTGCATGGCTTGAATCCACTCAGATTCCATGAATGCTTCATCAACTTTAGTGGGCTACGTGATAGAGACAAAGGCAAAATGCCCACAAAAGTTAGTTAAATGTGAAGCTTTTGAGCGCATGAGAGGACCTGGTGCGTTGATGTCATCGATGATCTTCTCGATCTGCACTTCGTTTGCAACACGAGGATGTGAGGGTTGACGACTTTGCTTAGGCCCAGCAACTTCTTCAGGACCAGTTTCTTCAGCAGCACCAGCATGATTTTCTTCACGATCCGGAATGACTTCTTCAGTAGATTCTTCGGTAGGGATGATATCCTCAGTAGCTTTGAACTTGATGGATTCCTCAGGTGATATTTCATCTAACACAGGAGGTAGGTGCTCTCTTTGCGAGACATTAGTTTCATCGAACCGCACATCTACAGTTTCAACAATCTTGTGATGATTGATGTTGAAGACTCTTTAGGTGTGCGAGTCCTTTCCATAACCAAGCATAAAACCCTCATGTGCTTTCGGTGCAAATTTATAGTGATGGTGAGGATCTCTAATCCAGCATTTAGCATCGAAGACTGTGAAATAAATTACATTGGGTTTCTTGTCAGTGAGGAGTTCATATGAGGTCTTTTTGAAGAATTTGTGAAGATATACCCTGTTGATGATGTGGCACACAATATCAAGTGCTTTAGGCCAAAAGCGCTGAGGTGTCTTGTATTCATCAAGCAAAGTGCATGCCATCTCAACAAGAGTTCTGTTCTTGTTCTCCACGATGCCATTCTGCTGAGGAGTATAAGGAGCAGATAACTCATGAGTAGTACCAAGTATATCAAGATATTCATCGAGGCAAGTGTTCTTGAACTCCGTTCCATTATCACTCCTGATATGCTTGATCTTCACACTGAAGTTAGTAGCTGCTCTTGAGGAAAATCGTCTGAATACTTCCTGCACTTCATTTTTGTGAGTGATTATATGCACCCATGTGTAATGAGAATAGTCATCAACTATGACAAAGCCATATAGTGATGCAGAGCTAGAGAACGTGGCATAATGAGTAGGGCCAAAGAGATCCATATGAGGTAATTCAAAGGGACGAGAAGTGGTCATGATAGTCTTCGAGGGATGCTTGGCTCTGGTGATCTTCCCAGCCTCACAAACCCCACAAAGATGATCTTTGAGGAATTTGACACCCTCGATGCCAATGACATGCTTCTTCTTCGCGAGTGTATGCAAATTCCTCATCCCAGCATGACCAAGTCGTCGATGCCATAGCCATCATTCTGAAGCTTTTGCAAGTATACATGTGGCAGGCTGTGGTCTTGCAAAGAAATCTGTCGGCGTCCTGGATTCAGGGGTATCCAGCCCTGCCTGCCTGCGGCCCACCACGTGCACTACAAAAAAATACACTTCCGTGATGATACGTGTTTGTCACAGTAGGTCGCGTTTTTTGTCATGCATGTACATCCATGACGATTTTATGACAGAATCAAGATAGTCATACCTGTGCTGTCGTAGAAGTGTTCCATGACATTACCAAAATTATCATCACGGAAGTGTCCACTTCCATGAAGATAAATCGCGCGTCACAGAAGTGCTTTCGTCAAGGGTGACCGACACATGGCATCCATCGTAACGGAACACCGCTAAGCTATCGTGTCAGGTTTTGGATCCGATAACCCATTAACAGCCCCGACCAATGGGGATTTTCCACGTGTAAAATCATCATTGGCTGGAGAAAACACGTGTCTGCTCATCGTTGGGACAGATGTCATCCACTCATTGGACGGAAGGTGCTATGATACGTCGAGACATGGCACGGCCCAACAGAGGCCCATTCTTGTGAAAAGGCCAGCTCGTTTGACTTGGTCAAAATGTGGCGGGCCAGCCCATGGAAAGCCTGTTAACGGCCTGTTCGCATATAGCCCATTTACAGCCCGCTAACCCAAGGCCCGTTACGCCCTATCCAAATTAGGCCCAGTAGCGTCATCTGGGCCACCCAATATGATTCCAGCCCGTTTTCACTTCTGGCCCATGTATGGCCCATGATGTCTTTCGGCCCATATGAGGCCCTATGTAACTCTTGGCCTATTAACGGCCCGTGGTGAAACAGGCCCGTAATGAACAGTGTATCACTTTACACCCATTAACGGCCCGTGGTGAAACTGGCTCGTAATGAACAGTGTATCACTTTATACCCATTAACGGCCCGTTATTCCGTTGGGCTGTTTCCAGCCCATGTTATCTTTCGGCCTTCTCGGAGCCCATTTATTCTTGGGCTCATTTCCAGCATCCGTTTACTTACGGCCCGTTACTGTCATTTTCTGCTTGTGGGCCAAATTCAGCCCGTGGTTACAGTCGGCCCGTTTGTGGTCCGTTAATACGTTGGGCCATTTTCATAGCGTCATGAAATACGGCCTATTAACGATGGCCCGTTATGGTCGGCCCATGAACGGACGATTCCAACTCTCGCCCGTTTACGACCATAATGCGGCATGTTATTGGCCCATGTTATCATACTGCCCGTATAAGACCCATTGATGATACGGCCCGTAGAAGGCCCATTGTTTCTATGGCCCGTAGAAGGCCCACTGTTTCTACAGCCCGTAGGAGGCCCAGTGTCACTACAGTACATATTAGCCCATGGTTATTGTAGCCTAGTTTTAAAAAATAGATTATTGCAGCCACTAGCAAACCGCGGAAAAAGAACTGCAATGAGTACAAGCAAACAAATAAACAAGACAACAAGGAAATAAATAAGCAAGCAACTTACGCTAGGCTATCACGACTATCACATATTACATCCACTGGGCATCAAAGTTCGCCACCAGTGCAAATAAACGCTCCGACAAAAGAATTTACAAAACTGAGAGCACTTCAGAAGGCACTAGGCCTGGCCAGGAAGGCCCCCCCCAAATAGCTGAAGAAGCTGAGTAGACCTCAGTTGTGTCAACGATAGATGCATCAACACTAGATTTAAGGCATGATGGTGCGCACGGCAGTCCTCTGGCATCTTCATTGCATCTTTGACTTCAAGTCGGAGCTGAGCTGAAGCAAGCCTTTCCGCTTTAAGTTGAGACTGAAGAAGTCGAGCTGATTGAGGCAGCGACTACACAGAGGTTGTCTTACACCTGCTGGTGAGTAGCTTCAACTCACTGTCTTCATCAAGACAGGACCTTGGGGTCATCTTGCTGTCCTCAAGATGGTTTGGCTCACTATCTTCCCCAAAGTTCTGCCTGGCGTAAGAGATACGACTCTAAAAGAGAAGCAAGGAGACATGTAACAGGTTTCACAATTATATAAGCAAATAAATGGATCTGTTCTACATAAGGAACATGTTTTTACAACTACAATTTGAAACTGGTAGTTGTTGCAAACATCCAATCAGATGTAAACAGCAAAGCAAACAACAGTGGAGGAAATGATGCCTATCCAAATCTATACTAGAACAAAGTTTGAAGGCTTGAGAAGGATGAAATTACATTACATGTTAACATGGGCTGGACAAAGCCCTTCTCCATGTTGATGGAAGGATAATTCAATAAATTCCCCAAAGAAAATTCTTTATAAGCATTGCCATTATTCTACATTTTGCAAAGCATAATCAAATAATATTGGAAGAAACAGAGGATAATGAAGCTCAGATGCATACTGATGATACATAATCAAATAGCAATTAATTAAGTACAACGTTACAAGGCAAAAGGGAGAGAGTTACTGACAAGAGCAATGCAGAGCCAATTATTGTTTTGGGATCGTATGATCCTTTGAGCAAGGAGATTCATCTGAAATTAGTTTTCATACAAGAGAGAAGGTAAGGCACAAGCAGAAATTTAGGAGTTCAAATTTTGTATCATAGATAGTACCTGATGCTGGGCTCCCAGCAGTTCTAATAGGGGTTTGGCCACTGGAGTAGGGGTAAAGTGTGGTACAGTTGGGCTTGTGTTTTCTGTGGCTGCTGATTTATCTGATTTAACAGGTATCACTACCTAGTTTGTACTCCTTGAGGATCAGCACTCACCCTCTTCCTTTTGGACATCTATTACGAAAGAACAACATTTGACTGGAAAAACATAGTGTGACGACACATGGAATAGGTACAAAAAATGGATATGTATGGCATATAATCATATATGATCCTTAAACTAAAGAGGTCAGATGCAAAATATGTGCGACCAATACAAGTTTGCAAAGTTAGAGCAAGCACCTTGATGGGTGAATAAGATAGGCCATCCTCCACCATACCAAGTTTGTTAGCCAGTGGATCGTTCCGCAATATTCGTCTCGTGCGCCCATTCTCATATTCATTTTGATAATGTTCAATATCTGACATGCATGAAAACATAAAAACAAGTGAGATTTTCTTGTGCAATTCTTTTAAAAGATGCCATGCATGCTGTAATTTGTTGTGTGCATTAATATAATGTGGCCTACTACTCAAAATATGAGAGCTCCAGAAGTGATGACACTTCGTAGATGATAGCTTCAACATATAGTAAAGAAGAACAAGTCAACCTGACCAGACAAATTCAAAATATACTAAGGGAGAACAACTCGACCTGACCAGTCGACCGCAAGAGAAGAGTATCATCTTAAGGAAGAGCAGAAGAACAAGCAGATTGAAGATAATACAAGTCTTTCAATACAATGTCGGTTGGCCACCCATGATGAACGAGAGCGCACAGAGAAATACTATTCTTTCCGGTCTCTCCATATGTGGCTCACATGCATTTCGAAACTAAAGTAGGAACATTTAGCTCACCAATTAAACATCTCTCAGTTTTACTAATATCAGCAATAATATCAGATATGAATTTGTACAACTAAGCTTGTTTAGCTCGATGGGTGGAGCAGTGCTATTACGCCACGAACCATGTAGGCTGATTGTGGTCATCATAAAATGGGGAAAACATAAGCATGATGAGTACAGTGTTGACCGTGGCTCTGGGATGGCAGATCTAAAGCTGCAAACCGCGCAAAGGGTAGTTAGCAACCGATGTTTGCTTTGAAATAAAAACTAAGATTTGGTATGGACAAGAAAGTACGGTCAACAAGTGACAAAGAAATGCAATTATGCTGTCTCTCTATATGTCGCGACATGCATTTGGAAACTCAAGTGGGACCTTTAGCTAACCAATTAAATGTGTCGGTTAACTAATATCAGTATCATATCACAATCATATTTGAACAACTAAGCTTTCGAATTCTGAGTGTTGTGTTGTTTAGCTTGAAGGGTGGAGTAATGCTAGTACGACAGAAAGCACCTACGCAGATCATAGTAGAGTAGATAAAAGGGGAAAACCCTAAGCATCAAGAGAAAAATCAAGAAAGTGGAACTAGCTGGACCAATGGGTGGCGCACATGCTTTTTGAAACGAATATGGGAACATTAGGTGACCAATTAAACATTCTCTGTTTTAGGGATATGAGCATCATATCAGATTCGTATTTCAACACGTAAGCTTTGGGTTGAGGTCTTGAGGAGTAGTGCTAGCACGACACGAAGCACCTACGATGATGGTAGTGAATATAAAGGGGGGAAACCATAAGCTTTACGAGTATAGTGCCCATGCCATGGCGGATCTGAAGGTGCAAACTGGACAAAGCTACTTCTCAACCAATGTTTGCTTTCAACTAGCCACTACGATTTGGTACAGACAAGAAAAGTATAGTAAACAAATTTTGATCTATTTTCCGGGTGAGATCAAGAACTTAAGCACATATGGAAGAGTACCACCTCTCTTGCGACGCCGTGTAGGCCTATGCTGATACGTTGAGGGTGCTGCGGGTGCGATGGATGTCGGCAGCGGGGAAGAAGACTTTAGACGACAGACGGCCGGGTCGGGGGATATATCCTATTGCCGTGGACGAGGCGGTCGTAGGAGCGACAACGACGAGGAGGCGATGAAAGGATCCTAGTCCAGTGCCGTGGATGAGAGACGCCCATCTCTTGTAGTGGACGACGGGGTAGGGGTAGCGGCTCCGGCAAGGTGGAGGATGGGGTGGCGGACGGAGGAGGCTAGCTGCAGTGCGGAGGTTGTCATGCCGCCGATGGTGTATGAATGTGGAAATGGAGGGGAGGGGGGATCTCAAACTTTGGGATGCGCTTCTCTGAAATGGGGGAAAGTTACGAACTTATCCCCCGTTTAAAATTTCGGACATCGCGTCGATTGGGGATAGGACGGTAATCTCGCATCTCCCAAATATTTGCCGGTAACTATTTCGGGCGAGGAGAGGGTGTTTTGCCGCCCACGTTTGGCGCCCATGGTGTATGAACGGGGCTGACAGGTAGGGCGGTTGTGTCACGTCTGATGGAAGTTACACATCTGCCCCTGTTTAAAATATTAGCCTACATCGATTTCAGACGAGGAGAGTTTGTTTTGCCGCCCACCGTGTATGAATGGGGAAATGGAGGAAGAGACACATGTCTTTCGGACGAGCTTGAATCAAATGTGTTTTGCCGCCCACGTTTGGCACCCACCGTGTCTGAATGGGCTCAGAGGCTGTCGTGTCACGTCTGATTGAAGTTACTAGTCTACCCCTATCGACAGCAGTGTAAATCCGGTCGATAAGGATGTCAAGTGTCAGGGGTAGACAGTAATTTCCATCTTGCAAACACTTGCTTCGGGCAGCCCACAAATTATAGTGGGTGTTTAGCCATTTCGTTCAAAACTTGGGAGAATTAGCATTCACGTTTGCCCTGGGACCTGGCAAACTAAATTCAAATCCAATTTGTATTCAATTACGAATATCCACAGATAATTATACATTTTGTTATTTATTTCTTCAAAACCACAACAAAGATTTATTCCACCTTTATATATGATTATGATTTAGAAATGCCGTGATCTTCGAATTTAGTAGGTTGGGTATACTCTGATTCAAACAGTTATTTCATCCAATACAATATGCTCACACGAAAAACAATTCACCTTATGTCAATCATACAAGTACTGAGGATTACCTCGCCTAAAAAATTCGGATCATTACAACATATGGACAACATAGGGGGTCTTGCAACATAATCCATTCAGAGACGTGACACAACATGCAAGTACAATAATCTAATGACAATTTCAAGTAGTATCTAAAGAAGAACCGGGATTACCTTGGGCTTCAGATAGCAGAAACAGCAGGACCTCCTCCGTCTTCAAATGCAACATTCTTACTTCCTCCAATTCTTGGGTTGCTTGCGTAATGCGTGCCACTAATTCTGTAATTTCCATCCTCAAGATTAAGATTACCTCATTCATGGAAGCCACACCATCTCTTTCTGCCTCTAGTAGAGCCTCAAGCACTATAATATCTGTGCTCAAACTTCTCTCCGGCGGTGTTGCCTCTGAACTGTTACCATCTGGTAACATGGATGGCGCACTGCTTCCACAAATAGATTCTGGGGTTGTACATTGTGTCCTAGTGTGAACGGCATCCTGAAAGGTTTCCGCTGGACATAAGTAAGAGATAGTTATCATATGATCCAGGCAGTAAGCTTACATGGTAAACGACGGACAAATTATTGCCGAGCATGGCAAACTATATTTAAATGGTTCAAAGCAGCATCAGCCGAAAAGAAATTAAAATGGTAAGATGAAACTAGGGATGTAAGTGGCAAATAAACGACATCCGCCAGTCCCATCTAGTTAGTTTTTGCTACCTCCCTAGTTCATTTTCCTCAAAAAACAAAAACTCTTTTGAACTATCATACCACTAGTGGACTTTAATCGGGATTAAATGGGACCCAGTTGACATCCCTAGTTGAAAGGGAGTGTACAACCTCTATATTTAAGTTGCCAAGGCATCTAAGCAGTTGAAATAATTTGAGAAAGCACTTAACAGTGTGGCCTCATATAAACTATGAAGACAGTCTTGTGATGAAGTTGAGAGGAAAAGTTAAGGACTCAAATGAAATAGGCATGCATTTCTTTATGATAGTACAACAGGCACTACTGACATATTGGCCAACTCAGGTATAGCGTAACAACAAACAAGCATTCAAATCAAGCAATACAGCAAAGCAGCCAACTGAACTATTTGTAATTCGGTAGGATTACACGTTGAGGGCACAAGCCAAGAAAGCAGCCCACTCGCATTACATTTCACATGTACTAAAACACATTGGCTTACCATATGTTGCTGTGAAGCCTAGCTGCTGTTGCAATGTTCTTTGAAGATATCGTCAGCATCCCGTGGTTGCAAATCTAGTTGTTGTAGTTTATTCTGCACCATCTATTTAGGTAAAATTAATTTTAATCTCATGCACTGGTCCGAATTGATCATCAATGGTTCATATAAACTAATGAAAGAAGGGTGTGTGCATACACGACAATATATCTGCTTCCCTCTATTTTTATGCTTGTTCAAGGTGCCAGCCCCAAAAGAACAAATATTTTGCTTGACGGGGTTGGCAGCTCCATAATTAATAGAAGCATCAAATTAGTCATGCAACTTGGGAAGATCAAGAACACACAAACAAGTAATGAACAGAGGCTCGGAGCAGTGATGTAATAGCTAGCATCAGAAAATGTAGGGTAAAACAAACAAAAAGCAACGGAACCACATGCCAGTTTGCTGATGTGTAATTATGCATAGAGAACATTAAGCAGTCTGATGGAACCAATAGGTGGCATCAGAACAAAACTAAAGCATATTAACTATATGTGCACTGGTATGTAATTTAGCACATGTAACATGTTCACTGCCAGAAGTATGGCCCTACAGGTGCAAGCAGAATAACGCGTCTCATGAAAAACTGAATGATGCCCTGAAGAAATTCAAAGGTATGGTGCTTATGCTAGGAAAGTGAACGTAGGCGCCGGTCGTTGGACAATAGTATTTGATTCTCGGCGGCGTATGGGTATCGTTGTCATACTTGATAGCTAAGGATTGTCGATGGGGCTCGTGTTGCGGTTGAGTTTGGCCGTCTGTCGCCGTCGCTGAAGCGGCTCCGGTGCTATGGTTGCAGCGCCTGTCGACATACAAGAAAGCTCATCTGTGGTAAGTGAACAGTTTCATGATAAAGAGAAAAACCGAAGGAGTACAAATCGAAATAACCTGATGAGGCTGAGGCACCGGTAAAGCAGGGCCTATGGAGTTGAATATGGCGTCCCTGGAGCGGGTCCGGTGTAGTGGACGAAGGCTTTGGCGGGCGCGTTGTACAGTGCTTTTGGTGAGACGGATCTGTTGTCGCGGACGAGGGCTTGTATGAAGGGCCAGCGAAGGGGCGGACGAGGGAGTCAGTGAAGGGCCTACGCTGTGGTGGACGAGGGCGCCGGTTAAGCAGATCCGGTGTGGTGGACCATGATGGCGGTCAATGAGATCTGGAGCGGTGGACAAGCCAGTCGCTGAAGCGGCTCCGGTGAAGTGGTGAATTGGCAGTTGGGGGTTCCAAGGTGCGGAAGGTAGATCCGCCGGGGTGTGAGGTCCACCGCTGTGGCGAAGGACTAGATTCGGCGGCTTGTCGTGGTTGGGGGGTCGGGGAGGGGAAGGGGAGGGGCTCTGGGGAAGAATGTTGGGGGCAAAGAGGGGAAAACAATGGAGTTACCAAAGCAGCCCTTTTCCATTCATGTGGCAGGGGTAAAATAGGAATATCGCAGGGCTAAACTTTCCGGCGCGTGATATTTCGATGTGAGCAGGAAGTTTGAAAGCTTTTGGCGCCTAAAATTACAAGTATTCTCCTCTCGTACGGCCGACTATGATATCATGGCCGACAATTTGTTTGTTTGCACGCAAAAAATTGTGCAAGTTTTGAAAATCAATGTCTCCAACTCGAAACTTAGATTGTCCATTCAATTCAAATATGGATCATTGAGCTACCACAAGCAAATACCATCATACGGTCCAATTCAAATGAAATTCCAAATGTGTTTATCCTAAATATGATGACAAAAGCAAAAATGGGTATGTGTATGAATAACGTGAATGATTATAAAGTTTGAACATGCCCGTATGTGTATATCTCTAGGTTTGATATATGAATTTGAAATCAGGAAATCCCGGCTTAAAAAATGTACCTCCGTTTAAATGAATTACAAAAGCTAATGATGGAGTCGAATTCCAAAATTCCAATCTTAGGTTTGTAATTCTGGTACATCAAGGTATATCACGCATGTTCAAAAGTATCGTTATCTCATAGTACAAACTGTGAAACAAATTGATCAACCATGAGTGCACAATATCTCAATTACGCTAAAGTCCCTCAAATATAGACACCTCACTCTTTATCTGAAGTCAACCCCCCCCCCCCACCACCACCGCCACACACACACACACATAGAGAAGTCGTTCTCTCCCCCAAACACCAACACACGAGCACATTAACACCCCTCTCTCTTGTAAAGTCCGGACCCCAACATAGGTCTCTATCACTTTGTCTCTCGGGCATGCACACATCTCTTCCCTCACTCTCTAGGTCTCCCGTTATCTCTCTTACCCAAGCACACGCACTATGTAGAGTGTATATTTCCCATACACACAAAACGTCGCCCCCAAACGTCTATCTCCCTAGTTATGTGGTTCTCGCACACTCACCTCACACACCACCCCCACTGCAAACAAGCACACTTTGTCTCATTGTGCACCACTCTCCTCTTTCTATCTCTCCCACATGCGGACCCGCCCCAGCTCCTTCCCTATACACATATATGTCGTGACTCTTTGCATAGCTCCCTAATGTATAATCGTTCTTGATTTCGCACATTGTTCTCTACACCATCTATTCTAGATCTCTCATGAAGTCCCTATCACACACATGATGACTCGCTTCCCTTGCGTCTCCGTTCATAGGCCAATTTTGGACAACATCAACATTGTCTCCCTATCTATACGCCATTTATGGACACAAACGACCCCTCTCGCCCCCTCTCTTCCTCTCTCTCTCTCTCTCTCTCTCTCTCTCTCTCTCTCTCTCTCTCTCTCTCTCTCTCTCTCTCTCTCTCTCTCTCTCTCTCTTCCTCTCTCTCTCTCTCTCACTCACTCTCTCTCTCTCTCTCTCTCTCTCTCTCTCTCTCTCTCTCTCTCTCTCTCTCTCTCTCTCTCTCTCTCCGTCGCTAGCTCTCTCTTTCTCTCGCTCTCACACCCCTCTCCCCCATACACACACGATGTCTCTTCCAAATAGTCTGCTCCCCCCACCCGCACCCGTGCTATCTCGCTACTACACATGTCACACCATTCCCCCTTCCCTTATACTAGATTTACATCATCAGTGGTCTCTCTACTCCACATACACTCTCTCCCTGTCACACACAAATGCGTGCACAAAAACACACAGACACGCACAAACACCCATTTATCTGGATCCTTGATTTCTACTACACAACCTTCTTCTTGTAGATGTTGTTGGCCTGCAAGTGCACAGGTTTGTAGGACAGTAGCAAATTTCCATCAAGTGGATGACCTAAGGTTTATCAATCCGTAGGAGGCGTAGGATGAAGATGGTCTCTCTCAAACAACCTTGCAACCAAATAACAAAAAGTCTCTTGTGTCCCCAACACACCCAATACAATGGTAAATTGTATAGGTGCACTAGTTCGGCGAAGAGATGGTGATACAAGTGCAAAATAGATAGTAGATATAGGTTTTTGTAATCTGAAATAATAAAAACAGCAAGATAACTAATGATAAAAAGTGAGCGTAAACGGTATTGCAATGATAGGAAACAAGGCCTAGGGTTCATACTTTCACTAGTGCAAGTTCTCTCAACAATAATAACATAGATAGATCATATAACAAGCCCTCAACATGCAACAAAGAGTCACTCCGAAGCCACTAATAGCGGAGAACAAACATAGAGATTATGGTAGGGTACGAAACCACCTCAAAGTTATTCTTTTGGATCAATCTATAAAAGAGTTCGTACTAGAATAACACCTTAAGACACAAATCAACCAAAACCCTAATGTCACCTAGATACTCCATTATCACCTCAAGTACCCGTGGGCATGATTATACGATATGCATCACACAATCTCAGATTCATCCAACCAACACAAAGTACTTCAAAGAGTGCCCCAAAGTTTCTATCGTAGAGTCAAGAACATGTGCCAACCCCTATTCATAGGTTCCCAATGTCACGAAACCCACAAGTTGATCACCAAAACATACATCAAGTGGCACATGTTATCTCATTGTCACCACAGATAATCACGGCAAGACATACATCAAGTGTTCTCATAAAAGAATCAATCCGATACGATAACTTCAAAGGGGAAACTCAATTCATCACAAGAGAGTAGAGGGGGAGAAACATCATAAGATCCAACTACAATAGCAAAGCTCAGGATACATCAAGATCGTGCCATATAGGGAACACGAGAGAGAGCACGAGAGAGAGAGAGATCAAACACATAGCTACTGGTACATACCCTTAGCCCCGAGGGTGAACTACTCCCTCCTCTTCATGGATAGCCCGGGATGATGAAGATGGCCACCGGTGATGGGTTCCCTCTCCGGCAGGGCACCGGAACCGGCTCCCGAGAGGTTTTTGGTGGCTACAGAGGTTTGCGGCGGCGAAACTCCCGATCTATCTTCTGTTCTAGAAGTTTTAGGGTACGTAGGTATATATGGGTGAAAGAAGTACGTCGGTGGACCGAAGGGGGGCCACGAGGCAGGGGGTGCGCACCAGGGGGATGGGCGTGCCCCCCACCCTCGTGAGCACCTTCCTTCTTTCCTGACGTGCACTCCAAGTCCATCGGGTGGCTTTCCTTCCAAAAATAACTTCTCCAGTTAATTTCGTTCTGTTTTGACTCCGTCTGATATTCCTTTTCCTCGAAACACTGAAATAGGCATAAAACAGCAAATTTGGACTGGGCCTCCGGTTAATAGGTTAGTCCCAAAAATAATATAAAAGTGGATAATAAATCCCAATATTGCCTAAAACAGTAGATAAAGTAGCATGGAGCAATAAAAAATTATAGATACGTTGGAGACGTATCAAGCATCCCCAAGCTTAATTCCTGCTCGTCCTCGAGTAGGTAAATGATAAAAAGGATAATTTTTGATGCGGAGTGATACTTTGGCATAATTTCAATGTAAATCTTCTTAATTGTGGTATGAATATTCAGATTCGAAAGATTCAAGACAAAAGTTCATATTGACATAAAAATAATAATACTTCAAGCATACTAAGTAAGCAATTATGTCTTCTCAAAATAACATGGCCAAAGAAAGTTATCCCTACAAAATCATATAGTCTGGCTATGCTCCATCTTCCCCACACAAAATATTTAAATCATGCACAACCCCGATGACAAGCCAAGCAATTGTTTCATACTTATGACATTCTCAAAACTTTTTCAATCTTCACGCAATACATGAGCATGAGCCATGGATATAGCACTCTATGTGGAATAGAATGGTGGTTGTGGGAAGACAAAAGGAGGGAAGATAGTCTCACATCAACTAGGTGTATCAACGGGCTATGGAGATGCCCATCAATAGATATCAATGTGAGTGAGTAGGGATTGCCATGCAACGGATGCACTAGAGCTATAAGTATATGAAAGCTCAATCAAAAGAAACTAACTGGGTGTGCATCCAACTCGCTTGCTCACGAAGACCTAGGGCATTTTGAGGAAGCCCATCATTGGAATATACAAGCCAAGTTCTATAATGTAAAATTCCCACTAGTATATGAAAGTGACAACATAGGAGACACTCTATCATGAAGATCATGGTCCTACTTTGAAGCACAAGTGTGGTAAAAGGATAGTAACATTGTCCCTTCTCTCTTTTTCTCTATCATTTTTTATTTGGGCCTTTTCTCTTTTTTTATGGCCTCTTTTTTTTCATTCGGAGTATCATCCCGACTTTTGGGGGAATCATAGTCTCCATCATCCTTTCCTCACTGGGACAATGCTCTAATAATGATGATCATCACACTTTTATTTACTTACAACTCAACAATTACAACTCGATACTTAGAACAAAATATGACTCTATATGAATGCCTCCGGCGGTGTACCGGGATATGCAATGAATCATGAGTGACATGTATGAAAGAATTATGAACGGTGGCTTTGCCACTAATACGATGTCAACTACATGATCTTGCTAGCAATATGACAATGATGGAGCGTTTCATAATAAACAGAACGGTGGAAAGTTGCATGGCAATATATCTCGGAATGGCTATCGGAATGCCATGATAGGTAGATATGGTGGCTGTTTTGAGGAAGATATATGGTGGGTGTATGATACCGGCAAAAAGGGCGCGGTATTAGAGAGTCTAGCAATGGTGGAAGGATGGGAAAAAGTGCATATAATCCATGGACTCAACATTAGTCGTAAAGAACTCATATACTTATTGCAAAAATCTAGAAGTTATCAAAGCAAAGTATTACACGCATGCTCCTAGGGGGATAGATTTGTAGGAAAATACCATCGCTCGTCCCCGACCGCCACTCATAAGGAAGACAATCAATAAATAAATCATGCTCCGAGTTCATCACATAACGGTTCACCATACGTGCATGCTACGAGAATCACAAACTTCAACACAAGTATTCTTTAAATTCACAACTACTCAACTAGCATGACTCTAATATCACCATCTTCATATTGCAAAACAATTACCAAGCATCAAACTTATCTTAGTATTCAACGCACTCAAAAGAAAGTTTCACATATCTTGAATACCAAGTATATTAACATTAAGCAAATTACCATGCTATTAATGACTCTCAAAATAATCTAAGTGAAGCATGAGATATCAATAGTTTCTTTAAAACAAATCCACCACCGTGATCTAAAAGATCTAAGTGAACCACTAGAGCAAAAATATCGAGCTCAAAAGATATAAGTGAAGCACTATGAGCAAAACTATCAAGCTCAAAAGATATAAGTGAAGCACAATGAGTAGCTAAATAATTATGCAACTATGCGAAGACTCTCTCTCATTTAATAATTTTAGATCTTGATACTTTATTCAAACATCAAGCAAAGCTAAAGAAAACTACATTGCAAGGATAGCACAACTCATGTGAAGAAGCAAAAACTTAGGCTCAACCGATACTAACCGATAGTTGTTGAAGAAGAAAGGTGGGATGCCTACCGGGGCATCCCCAAGTTTAGATGCTTGAGACTTATTGAAATATTATCTTGGGGTGCCTTGGGCATCCCCAAGCTTGAGCTTTTGTGTCTCCTTAATTCCTCTCATATCATGGTTTCTCTTTTTATCAAAAGCTTCATTCACAACATACTCAACAAAAACTCGTGAGATAGGTTAGTATAAACCAATGCAAAACCTTATCATTTTCTACTGTAACAAATCACTTAAATAATTATTCAACATTGCATAATAAATGACTCTGCATATTTAATACTCCTATCCTCAAATAGAATCATTAATCAAGCAAACATATGCAAACAATGCAACCATAACAGCAATCTGCCAAAACAGTACAGTCTGTAAAGAATGCAAGAGTATCAATACTTCCCTGACTCCAAAAATTATGAACTAAAATTCCCACTGTAATAAATTTATCAGAGCTCAGTATGCAAAAAGATTCAATATTATACCACTCTCTTACTTTTCTAGGGAATTTTTGCAACAGAGGTAAACTTTCTGTTTTTCAAACAGCAACTTGTATACTAGCAAAATAAGCATGGCAAAGGCTATCCTTGACTTCTTTATTGAAACTAAAGATGCAAAACATTATTCTAACTAAAATAAAGCAAAAACTAACAAAAGAAAATTACGCTCCAAGCAAAACACATATCATGTGGTGAATAAAAATATAGCTCCAAGTAAAGTTACCAATGAACGAAGACGAAAGAGGGGATGCCTTCCGGGGCATCCCCAAGCTTAGGCTCTTGGTTGTCCTTGAATATTACCTTGGGGTGCCTTGGGCATCCCCAAGCTTAGGCTCTTTCCACTCCTTATTCCATAGTCCATCGAATCTTTACCCAAAACTTGAAAACTTCACAACACAAAACTCAACGGGAAATCTTATAAGCTCCGTTAGTGAAAGAAAACAGAACCACCACATGGGTACTGTAATTAACTCATTCTAAATTCATATTGGTGTAATATATAATGTATCCAACTTATCTATGGTTCATACTCTCCGATACTACTCATAGATTCATCAAAATAAGCAAACAACACATAGAAAACAGAATCTGTCAAAAACAGAACAGTCTGTAGTAACCTGTATCAAACGTATACTTCTGCAACTCCAAAAATCCTACCAAATTAGGAAGTCCTAAGAAATTCGTGTAACAATCCATAGCAAAATGAATCAGATCAAAATCACATTTATGTGAATTAACAAAACTAATTTACTGGGTGCAAAAGTTTCTGATTTTCAGCAGGATCAACACAACTATCACCGTAAGCCATCCTAATGGTCTTACTTGGAACTTTATTGAAACAAAAGCTATAAAACATGATTACTACAGTAGCATAATCATGTGAACACATGAAAACAGTAAGGATAAGTATTGGGTTGTCTCCCAACAAGCGTTTTTCTTTAATGCCTTTCTAGCTAGGCATGATGATGACAATGATGCTCACATAATAGATAAGAATTGAAACATAACGGGAGCATCATGAAGCATATGACTAGCACTTTTAAGTCTAACCCACTTCCTATGCATAGGGATTTTGTGGGCAAACAACTTATGGGAACGATAATCAACTAGCATAGGAAGGTAAAACAAGCATAGCTTCAAAACTTGAAGCGCATAGAGAGGAAACTTGATATTATTGCAATTCCTACAAGCATATGTTCCTCCCTCATAATAATTTTCAGTAGCATCATGAATGAATTCAACAATGTAACCAGCACCTAAAGCATTCTTTTCATGATCTACTAGCATAGAAAATTTACTACTCTCCTCATAAGCAAAATTCTTCTCATGAATAGTAGTGGGAGCAAACTCAACAAAATAACTATCATATGATTTAAAATTAGGATCAAGATGACATGTTTCACGGTTATCATTATTATTTAAAGCATACGTGTCATAACAATAATCATCATAGATAGGAGGCATGCTTTCATCATAGTAAATTTGCTAATCAAAGCTTGGGGGAAAAATATCATCTTCATCAAACATAGCTTCCCCAAGCTTGTGGCTTTGCATATCATTAGCATCATGGATATTCAAGGAATTCATACTAACAACATTGCAATCATGCTCATCATTCACATATTTTATGCCAAGCATTCTATGTAATTCTTCTTCTAGTACTTGAGCACAATTTTCCTTCCCATCATTTTCACGAAAGACATTAAAAAGATGAAGCATATGAGGCATCATTAATTCCATTTTTTTGAAATTTTCTTTTATAAACTAAACTAGTGAGAAAACAAGAAACAAAAGATTCGATTGCAAGATCTAAAGATATACCTTCAAGTGCTAACCTTCCCGGCAACGGCGCCAGAAAAGAGCTTGATGTCTACTACACAACCTTCTTCTTGTAGACGTTGTTGGGCCTGGAAGTGCACAAGTTTGTAGGACAGTAGAAAATTTCCCTCAAGTGGATGACCTAAGGTTTATCAATCCATAGGAGGCGTAGGATGAAGATGGTCTCTCTCAAACAACCCTGCAACCAAATAACAAAAAGTCTCCTGTGTCCCCAACACACCCAATACAATGGTAAATTGTATAGGTGCACTAGTTCAGCGAAGAGATGGTGATACAAGTGCAAAATAGATAGTAGATATAGGTTTTTGTAATCTGAAATAATAAAAACAGCAAGATAACTAATGATAAAAGTGAGCATAAACGGTATTGCAATGATAGGAAACAAGGCCTAGGGTTCATACTTTCACTAGTGCAAGTTCTCTCAACAATAATAACATAGATAGATCTTATAACAAGCCCTCAACATGCAACAAAGAGTCACTCCGAAGCCACTAATAGCGGAGAACAAACATAGAGATTATGGTAGGGTACGAAACCACCTCAAAGTTATTCTTTCGGATCAATCTATAAAAGAGTTCGTACTAGAATAACACCTTAAGACACAAATCAACCAAAACCCTAATGTCACCTAGATACTCCATTGTCACCTCAAGTATCCGTGGGCATGATTATATGATATGCATCACGCAATCTCAGATTCATCCAACCAACACAAAGTACTTCAAAGGGTGCCCCAAAGTTTCTATCGGAGAGTCAAGAACGTGTGCCAACCCCTATGCATAGGTTCCGAATGCCACGAAACCCGCAAGTTGATCACCAAAACATACATCAAGTGGCACATGATATCCCATTGTCACCACAGATAATCACGGCAAGACATACATCAAGTGTTCTCATAAAAGACTCAATCCGATAAGATAACTTCAAAGGGGAAACTAAATTCATCACAAGAGAGTAGAGGGGGAGAAACATCATAAGATCCAACTACAATAGCAAAGCTCGGGATACATCAAGATCGTGCCATAGAGGGAACACGAGAGAGAACACGAGAGAGAGATCAAACACATAGCTACTGGTACATACCCTCAGCCCCGAGGGTGAACTACTCCCTCCTCGTCATGGATACCGCCGGGATGATGAAGATGGCCACCGGTGATGGGTTCCCCCTCTGGCAGGGCACCGGAACGGGCTCCCAAGACATTTTTGGTGGCTATAGAGGCTTGCGGCGGCGGAACTCCCGATCTATCTTCTGTTCTGGAAGTTTTAGGGTACGTAGGTATATATGGGTGAAAGAAGTACGTCGGTGGACCAAAGGGGGGGCCACGAGGCAGGGGGCTCGCCCCAGGGGGGTGGGCGCGCCCCCCACCCTCGTGAGCACGTCCCTTCTTTCCTGACGTGCAGTCCAAGTCCATCGGGTGGCTTTCCTTCCAAAAATAACTTCTCCAGTTGATTTCGTTCCGTTTTGACTTCGTCTGATATTCCTTTTCCTCAAAACACTGAAATAGGCATAAAAGAGCAAACCTGGACTGGGCCTCCGGTTAATAGGTTAGTCCCAGAAATAGTATAAAAGTGGATAATAAAGCCCAATATCAAAAATTGTAGATACGTTGGAGACGTATCAATCCTCATCTCTCCCCATGTCCGCATGTGTATCTCACACACTCACTCTCTAATTATGTATATGTGTCTCCACGTTACACAACACAAAGCCCCATGTACATGTCTCTCTCTATCCTCCACACACATAGACACAATGAATCTTTTATCATTGCCTCAGTCTCTAACATATCACACACGCACACTGTCTCTCTCTCTCTCTCGCAAACACGCTCAATAAGGGTTTCCCTATGAATAACTTAACGTCTATTGATCAACAGTCGTGGCAGTACGGCGAACACGAGACGTGAAAAACAATAAATCTACACGTGCTTAGACCACCTAGTATGACTACTAGGACTAGAGCAAGCCAAAAAGCGCGCCACCGTCACCCCCTCCTTGTCGGTGATGGGAAAATCTTTGTTTTACACAGTCGAGAAGTCATTGTGCTAAGGCCCCACATGCCGAGGCATTGAATAGAACGTAGATGCTAGTTTACAGAAGCAAGTATCGATAATACATTTGTATCTCCATACTTATATTTCTTCTTTTATAAAAAAACCGAGTTGGTGATGATGGTACGTGTGCCATCTTGCAATATAGACCGTCCGATCTATATCCGACGGATGGAAATTAAACTAAAATATACCTGCACCCCTCTCCACATTTGCAAACAAGGCCTTCCCTCCTTCATCCTTATCTCCAACAAACCTCATTGTTGAGCAATTAAGAAAGGAAGCCTCTTGAACAAACTGGCCTGGTGGCCGCTGCCGGCGTTGTCAATCCCCATGCCTCCGCTCAGTCCGACCACCAACCACCACCACACCCCACTCCTCTTCACCTTATCTCATATTTTTCGAGATATCATTAGTTTTTACACATGGGATTACTACTGCAAGGGTCAATCACAACAAGTGTTTTATAAAAAATGCATCTTGATGTTCCGTGTAATGCACGGATCTTGCTAGTACTCCTACACAAGACTAAGTTGGTGATGCTGGTGTGTCTGCCATCCGTCATTTCTGACCATTAGATCTACATCTAACGATTGTGAGGTAAGTTGTTGCCTTTTCTCACCAACATCCCACTTGTCTACCAATTTGCATAAAAACCCATAATTAGTATCTTAAAACCAACCACATCCCTCCCTGACCTCACCAAAACAGCCCAAGGAATATATTATAATTGAAACATAATATATCTCTAGTGACATATGTATATCAAAATTAGGGTGTTTTGTACCAAGTTTGTGAATCAGTATTACTCTAATTATGATTCGTTGCAACGGACATGAACATTGCTAGTATTTCCAACCATGCATTTTTTCCCTAGTATTCCATAGTTTCGAGTTTTCCATCAAGATATTAGTCACTCATGGTTGATATTTACTTTCAATCATGTACACATATGCACTATGTAACTAGCCTTGCTTATTGGCTTCCAAAGCTTAACTTTCACTCCTACTTACAATATGTAGAGTATTTAACAAAAAGCTACCACTTTCAACCAGCGCTAGGAAGAATCTATTGTACAAAAAATAGCAAAAACATACCCAAAATTTCTTAATCCACGCCAAAAACTACTACCTAGTACTCCTACCGATTAGGTTCGTTTAAATCCATTTATGACTGGGCTGGCACACACGTCCGTGCCGACGAGGCAGCTTAAACCAACACATTTTGTTTGACCATTGACACAAGGGACCCACATCTGACCTTCTATCCTGTTATTCCCCCTCAAATCATTATTTTTCCTGAACATTACTTCAAACAGTACTGATGCGTGTTCGTCGGTGGCGCTGGTGATGAGCGAGTTGGCTGCCGCTCCGCCGAATGGACCAGACGCTGCGCTGGCCTCTGCACGGGTTGGCAGGCTGGCCCGAGCGTGACTCACGAGCGAGCAATCCGCCGCGCTGGCCTTCGCTCGAGCCAGATGGCTGGCCTGAGCGCGGCGCGCTCGAGCAAGCCGCCGCGCTGCCGTGCCAATGTAGCTAGCAAACCTTGCAGACAAGTAGTTGGACGGAGCTAACTTGGCTAGCTAGTGGCCGCGAGCGCCGGACAGAGCTGGCATCCGCGCTGCCGCAACATGGGCTCCGCACCGCCGGCAGTTTTGACCTCGCCTTCTGCCGGTGGCGGTAGCTGTGTCCCATGGCCGAGGATGACTAGGTGGACGAGCCGGAGGTAGGAGGTTACTTGAGGATTTTTGTTGGTAAGAGCATGTACAATGGTTGATAAGGTAGTCTTATCTTAAGTCTGCCACGTATGCAAGTGGTAGCAGTTTCTTGGGCATTTTAGTGGTTTCTTGCATTATTAGGGGTTTCTTGTAAGGAACAATGTACGTACTACTAGCGACAAAAGGCGATTCTAGGTTGAATTGTACTCCAACGAGTACTACTAGTGGTCACGGGAGTGTATACCTCGTTTTGTGGGTTCGATCCCGGCCGAACGCACGACGGCCTTTTTTTAAAATAGTACTACTACACTTCGCTGCGAGCCAATATGTTACACGGGTAGTTTGAGTTTTGAAGTCAAACGGACGTGCGGCCCCACAATCTGGGTGCACTGGACAGCCTAGCCATGTGAACGGGTTTTCCTTCCCAGCATCCCGTTGCTCGCGTGCTCGCCCTAGCCGCACCTCGCTTGCAGCTTCCTCATCAGCTAGTAGCATATTTAAACTAGCGCCTCCCAATTAAGCCCGAGGAGGCGGAAAAGCCTGGCTGGGCATTGAGAACTGTGCAATATGGCTCTGTATGTAAAGTGCTCTACTACTACTCTTTAGCTTGTGGCATTGCACACATGGACTTCACTCCATTATCGCTCTACTATAAAAGAAATTCCTCTTGACGTGTTTTTTGGAAATGGAGGCAAAAGCTTTTCTTCATCTCATTCATAAAGAAGGAACTACTAACAAAGTTCGACGAGATCCATTAAACCTCCACAAATGGAAGCGAAAAGCCTAGTCTCGCTGTATCAAATAACTCAAATGTTCTGCCCCCGCAGTAACGTCGCTGATAAACAGGCTGCTAGTGTGTGCGTGAGAGGAGCGGCTGAGTAGGCCAGCTACGTGAGAGGAGCGGCTGAATAGAGCACCGAGAGTACCCACTAGGCCACTACGCAGGTGTACTTCCCCTGCATTGATAGTACATCGATGGTTCTAGAGAACAGTAGTACCCTCCACTTCCAACTATAGCTCCTTGGCCCTGAGATTCAAGAGTTCAAAACTAGTGCACTATACTAGACTAGACTAGAAGTAAAGTACATCGCACTACTAGTTGAGAAAAGTAGTACTAGTACTGCTATAGTACGAGTACGTACTCCTCCATCACATAATGTAAGACGTTTTTTGACACTAGTTGGCGTCTACAAAAAATGGCAAAAACATACCCAAAATTTCTTAATCCACGCCAAAAACTACTACCAAGTGCCAAAAATTTCTTACTAGTGCTATTATTTACAGTAACGTTCCATAATGCTAGTACTTAGTAGTAAATAATAGCCTCACCCCTTCGCTGAGGAACGATCTACAGTTGGAAGGGACGAGGCCCTGCGGTTACTACGCTCTTATCTCCTCCTCGCTAGTTCCCCTCCCCCCGAAGAGAAGGCAGTTCGTCAATGCTCCCATGGATTCGCCAGGCGGGGCTCCTCCTCGTCGGGGCTGGGAGACCTTGGACGACAATCCTCTGGGAGAAATCGCACGCTGCTCCGACGTCCTCAACGCTGCAAGACTCGGTGCTTCCTGCACCAACTTTTTCAAGACGCTGCTTAAACAGGCTTGGGAAAAGGCCATGCTTGTTGGTCTTCCATGCGTCCTCGAGGAGAAGGTTCTTCTATGGGACAATCCTTCGAATAGTCCACCGCTCCCTGGCCATGGTTGCACGTTGACTCAGCTAGAGTTGCCAACGTTGAGAGGTAGTCGGATTTTGTCTGATGAGCAGGTCAGTAATGGAGTTTGATCATGTAGTACTTAGTTATTCCATTTCCACCCCGTAATTTCTCCGCTGCCCACCGTCTTATATATAGGTCTGGGTCGGTGCCAACGAAGATTGGCTTGCATACCTCCGGCCGGATACCACCATCATTTTGCACAACATCCACAACAGTGCAGCCATTCCGGTAGACCCCTTCTCCACGCGGTGTTCGACATAAGGATTGCCATCAATGCAAGACGCAGTAACGGCAGAGTCTGGTGCATGTTGGCGGCGGCAGATTTGTACCCCTACATGTTTGAAGATGCCGTGCGCCATCTAGGCCGCATCTTCGCGGTGACAAGCCAGGGACTTGTTTCGTCTAGTTGCCATCCTACGGTACAGGAGATTACAAACGGAATGCACAAACCATCATTTGCATCCCTAACGGTACTCCATTATTTTGCAGGGACCAGTCATCCCCCGATCAAAATAAGATCGCCGATCCTGGATGTGCATTTGCATCCGCGATTCGGTCTAACCTGGAACCTTGTAGCTGACTTTGGCATATTGGGATCAACTAGCTTAGCAGTCGTTACCCATGGTACCACTGATGTGCAACATGGTCACACAATCTACCACGATCGGACCGTCACCATCTACCCAGGTATTCCATTTTTTAACCCTCTCGCCTTCTCTTTCATTGTTGTACTAGTAGTATACTTAGTAGTACTAGTAGGAGTACTTTTTACCTTGGAGGACGCGTATAGCTAGCTAGGCCCTTGAAGACTTGAACCCACTAGCTGCCACCATTTTCTGTTTTTCCATGTCTTACTATCTCATCCATGTAGCCAAGAGTGGCTATATATAATAAGCCGGTTATTTTACTTCCTCTATACCGGAGTAGTACTATTTGCTGCACAGTATTACCTACCGCCATATTTGAGCACAACATTATTATGCATGGACCTTGACTATGTACGTCACCATGTGTCCAGATCTGGGATGCCGCGTGTACCAGATGAACGACGCCGAGTTTGACCCCTGTGATGCTACGTGGGTGCCGAGGAACACTCTTGGAGAGTACTCACTTTTCATCGGGGACAGCTACCCCATTGTGAAGTGGATGCCACCTTCCGTGCACGACACCGAAGGCCTGCCGTTCATGAAGCATGGTTGTGTCTTCAGTGCGCACCGCCGGATGAACGACTTGCTGGGACACGCTATCCCTGATTTATGCCGCTTCAGCTTGGATGAGTCTCCATCGTGTGGAACCGGACTAGAAAGCTGCGACAATGATTCTCGTTGCCCACCGCTATGGATCATGTCATCCATGAAGAACACCTGGGACTGGAACCTGGAGGAGGACATGTAGCCCATCTATAACGTGTAAGTGTAGTACGGTAATTGTGAACGGCAGCGCTGTGAATATATGTAGACTAGTCGTGCACAAATTTATCACATGAATTGGAGATGAACTTGTGTGGCATACTGACATTTGTCCTTTAGAATTTATTACTAGTAAATGTGTTATGTGTACGTGCAACTTGTGTGGTTGTTGCACGGGCTCCAACATGCTCTTTGAGAAAAAAAAGGTGGCACAACTTTGGATATACGTGACGTGGCGGCATCATACAATAGCATTGTTCGCTATAGTTGTAGTAGACTCCTACATGGACGACAACTCCTATAAAACCTTGCACTTGGCTCTTTGCCTCTTCGGAAGGCTCAACAGTTCGTACTAGTGTGAATCTTGCACTTGCCTCTTTGCCTCTTCGGAAGGTCCAACAATGATGATACTACAGTACAATATGCTTCTGGCAATCTGACACCGATTGAACTGCTGCACGTCCACCGCGAGGGCGAGGGCGAGGGCGAGGGAGAGGGAGAGTTAAAACCCTCTCCTCGTCCTGCGAACCACCGCGCGCGTGGGCGAGGGAGATGTGTAGTAAGCAAGCTTCTCCTTGTTCGGCGAGTTGACGGGACACATCAAAGCAGTACTAGTACTAGTAGTAGTCCATACTGCGTCCTTTCCGATTAATATGGCTTAATTTGAAACGAGAAAAATACACTGGCGGTCAACGTATGTAACAATACGCTCTTTACGGTCACTATATATAGTTTTGCGTCGATTATACGATCACTAGCTCATCATAGAGCACCGTATTGCACTCTACTGACCGGCCACATAGTCGACGTGGAACTTTGTTGACTGGTTAAATTGTCAGCTGGTTTCTGGGTCCCACCTGTCAGTTGGCAGAGCAAATAAATCAGTTAAACAAAACTTTACGCAGGCGCGACATGAGTCCAACCCTTGCGCCCGAACCGCCCTGGCTGTGTATGTGAGTGCATGCACGTGTCCTCCCTCGGTCTTCCAACAAAGAGTGTACATCGCCTATAAAACAAAGAGTGTAGTAGTACATGCTGTACATCTACACTTCCAATGCATTTAGCCTTTAATCTAAATCGATATTGATTGACTAATGCACCAACTTGTGCTGTAGGTATAGTCTACATGTCTATCCTTAATTACAGCATGCAACGTTCTTCATTTAATCTTCTTATCTCAATGGTCGCATGCACACATAAGTCTGCTACTTTTGGGCGTTAATTATACCCTGGTCAATGTGTAAATCTCTAAATGTACAGTCTTTCACGGACGTAGGGAGTAGGTTGAGCACTTGAGCATGAGCGTGTGTGTTGTGTCATGTGCTGTGTGCCGCATGGGTGCGTGAGTGTTGCGTGCGTCCATGTGGAGTACATGTGAGTGTTGCATGTTGGATGCATCCATGCATGCATGGGGCTTACTCCCTCCCATTGACATGTTCATATTTCAAGCTTCCTCTGTTCCCTCCATATGGTGATACTCCCTCTGTTCCCAAATAGTATGGAGTAAAAGCCTCCCTCTGTTCCCAAATATGGAATATTTGTCTTTCTACAGATTTCAACAAGTGACTAGGTACGGAGCAAAATGAGTGAAGTGAGCGTAGAGGCATAGGGATACTGTAGAAAGGAAGTCCTCGCGATCCATTATTCCCCATCTCGGTCAGAGAGAACTATTCAACTAGTCTTCGCAGTGAAGTGACAATACACGCTGCAGCAGAAGGGACACGTAATTAATAAGCTGAGCCAGCGTGTTGGTGTTACTAAATCAGCCTTACCCAGTACTGCCATCATCTTTGCCAGTAGACCACGCTTTCGCAAATATGCCTACGCATCTCTGTCCTCCAATAACTGACACATGGGCCCTCTTGTGGTAGACCCACATGTCATCGGTGTAACTATTTACACTCCGAAGGACAGTGCCTATATCCTGGTAGTAGTACTAGTAGAATTGAGATTTAATGCACTTTCTTCCCTGTCTTCCACTCTTCTTCCTCCTCTCTTCTTCTTCCTCCTCTCTTCCCCATCGTCGGCCACACTCCATTTACCCCCGCTCACTGCTCGCCCGCCCGCGCCATCTTCCTTGGTAGCTCGCGCATACCATATCCCCCCGCTCACTGCTCGGCCACACGAGGAGAAGCTTCTTTGCTTGCCCGCCCGAATCCACTTCCCCGCTGGCTCGCAGGCACCAAAAACCCCAATGGCAGAACCGACTGACACGCAGAGCCGCGATTGGAATTCCCTCCCCGATATTCTCTTGGAGCAGATCTGTAGTCGTATGGACCTACTCAGCACCGTCCGTCTGGCCGCATGCTCGGTGTCTTTGTACCGTCTACTCGTCTGCAATCGGCCGGCTCTTTTCCAAACACCCTGCTTGCTGATGCCCGATCCTCGCAGGTGGCCCAGACACCGACTTGACGATCCTACGAAGGTTTCCATGGTGCCCCTTGACATTCTACCACTACCCGTCCACCTATCCTTCATGCGCGGCCACTACTGGCCGGGCATGAAGGCCAACTGGATCGTCCTCATCCACCACACCTGTAGTCTGTGGCGTCTCGTTGATATCTACACCCAGTGAGAGATCACCCTTCCATCGTTGGATACCGCCGACATCGAGCCTCGCGGCCTGCCGGACACTCCTGCCTCCTACGCACGAGACGCGTCAAGCTTTTGGCTCGACCTCTGTTTGCAGAAAGTTGTAATCTGCGAAGTGTCCACACCATTAGAAGACTACATGGATTACAAGCTCATTGCCTTGTTCAACATGGGATTAGTCTATCTGGAATCCGGTCGCCATACATGGTTATGGCTCATCATCAATCCTGTTGAGGCAACATTTCTGTCTGATGCTATAGTGCATGATGGCATCGTTTACGCGGTCGACGCACATATTGGCTGCCTATACTGGTGGAATCTATCGTCGTGTAATTGTTCTATCTCATCTCATCTTTACCTTATGAATACGACTGCCTGTTCATTTGTTACAAATTTAGAATTCATAGCATGTCTATAACCACATCATTGCTATATGTTCCTCTCATTTCCTAGATTTTTATGACCACACATGTTATTGTTAGAGTTGATATGAGAACAATTGGCATCTAATGATTGTTAGAATACATATTATGAGCATAACATCATGATTGCTATATGTTACTCTTGTTTACAAGATTTTTATAACAACACATGTTATTGCTTAGAGTTGATATGAGAATAGTAGTAGTAAGTGCTATGGTAGAATATGAGTAGGCGCTGTCATAGCTGTTTTCCTCTCATTGTTACATGATGTTTGAACCATGACATGTTGCTAGAATATGAAAGCCATTGGCTTATTTTTTAAAACTTTGGGTATGATTATGACCACGACATTGCAATTCTCTCTCTATGATATGTGTCACTGTTATAATAATCATAATTCCACACATACTCTGAACATGATTGTTTATTTTTTTCCTTTTGGTCTCCACTTTGAATTGTTGCAGCAGACGCAAATGCGCTGGCCTTCATGATTCCAGGACCTGGAATCATACCAGCCGATGGGTGCTGGTTTATTGCTCGTTCAGCTGACGGCGGTCATTTGATGCTCATTCGCACGTACCAAATTGACCAAACCATTACATCAAACCACATGCAGTACAATGCGTGGGGTGTTCATGACATTGATGGCTATGGATGCTTCGTGTTTGAGAAAGATCCCATCTCCATTGGGCCAGGCGTATTCAACTGGAGGCGGGTTTACAGCCTCGGCAACCACTCCTTGTTCCTCGGGCTCAATTATCCGTTCATCCAACCAATCATCGATCATATCGCCGGCGATGATTACTGTGCTATTCAACTTCCATTCGCAAGGGGGGGGGTTGTGTTTACACATCATACCATGGGTTTCATGAATCACCATATCCAGAGATTCGTCGACACAGCTTGTTGCCAGATAATCTTCAGTGTGTGAAAGGCATCAAGCTTCCATGCGATGGATGGCTTTTGCAAACCCGACATGCGGCGATGTGGTTCATGCCAACAACAAATATGCATAACTTGATTCGTGCTGATATCTAGACTGAGCCATGTATTCTGCTGCTGTAGCATGACCCTCTTTTGTTGGATATTATGTACTGTTGTTAGTTTGAAACACTCCTCTGGTTTAAAGGATAGATACCTTCCTGGGATCAAGTGCATCCTAACTCACCTGCGTAGGATGTACTGATAATGATGATGGAGATGCTGTTCAGAAGCCATATATATACATATATATCAGTTAGGCTTCAAGTGCGTACTTGTTAGTTAAACCTATGTATAAATTGTGACACTAAATATGACTAGTAAGTAGTACAGTAGCAGTACTAGTATATGTCGGTCAAATTATTCATCATGTCCACACATTGAATTGACGTGACAACACGCTGCGCATGAGGTGACACAAGAATCTCGGTGGCGTGTTCGGGTATTCTGGACTTCAGATTTGGAGTACCACTTATCTGTCGAAATCTTTCATCATTCACTTAAAACAGTCGATTGATCATACATTGAGTACCATATAACTGGAATTACCGATGCAAGTCGAAGAAGGATTGGCCGGTGCTGCCGGCTGGCGTCAAGTTCGATCCCACGGATCAGGAGCTGATCGAGCACCTTGAGGCCAGAGTGAGTGTTGACAGCGCGAGATTTCAGTCTCTCATCGATTTGTTCATACCAACCATCGACAGCGAGCACAGCATATGCTACACCCACCCTGAGAAACTTCCAGGTAAGACACCGATCGGCCGTCTACTTGCACAAACATATTCCTTTGTTAATAGCTCTATTTTTCTTATTAGACGCAGACCTGGTGAAGCAATTACAATTTGACAGTTAATAAAAAGTGAAACAAGTGACTGCAACATGCCAAAGATGTTATGAAAATGCCAACTAGGTACACTAAAACCTGTATTCCACAATACTGCAGGTATCACACTGAGTGGCCTAAGGAAGCATTTCTTCCAGTGCAATTCCAGGGCATTCAAAAGGGGCACGTGGACGCGTCGCAAGATGCAGTCGGAGTGCGGCATGCACGCGATGTGGCACAAGACCGGCAATACCCTGCCGGTGATGGTCAACGGCCGGCAGATGGGCAGCAAAAAAGGTTCTGGTGCTGCACACCAACAAGAACTTCGACCAGCAGAGGACCAACTGGGTGATGCACCAGTACCACCTCGGGGAACTGGAGCAAGAGAAGGAGCGGGAGCTGGTCCTCTGCAAGATTTTCTACCAGACGAACACTAGGGCCAGGAGTAAAAAGATTATAAGTTAGTTTGGTATTGGTAGTTGTACTACCTTGTCGTCCGCAAGTTGGTATTGTTGTTAACGATCTTTTGGTATGAACTTGCGTTTGCTTCCAACCATCATGCCAAGGGTCGACGTGGATATAAAGCTGAATCATTTGTTTCGAAACGAATTCTCAGGCACCTGATTTTTATTTGATGGGTAGCATAAGCACCCGCCTTTCGAATTCCCAGTTCTGCAGTTTTTTCGAAACAAGTGCATGCACTTATTATCTTGATAAAAAACAATATCCGTGCTGCATCCCAGTTATCAGTCTATGCTTGTCTCTCGTTTATTGAGCACATATATTTTTTTCCAGGTCGAGCAAGTTTCAACTGGGCTGTAGACTTCCCAGGGTTGGTTTTGTTTTTAACCGGCCCAGCCCATGACGATAACGGGGCACAAAGATCCAACAGGTATCTACTGGCCTCTGGCCCGCCAGCGTTAGTTATAATTTGTCTTACAACATCCGCAGGCAGTTTTTTTAACTGAATCAAACACACAACCTAGTTCTATTTTCCTCTTGAAACGCATGTCCTACATCCGTTTTCTAACCTCTACCTATAGTTTTACTAGTTCATATACACGTATCATTATATTGAAAACACATAAAATTCCCTTTTCATATTTACATCCTTATTTTTTTTGTTTTTTCCCACCCAGCGCTGATTTTTTTACCACTGGTTTTCGCTTAGACCAACTCAATTGTCCCACGTCTTATTTGCTTACAAAAACAAAACGATTTTTTTGGCAAATCAATAAGTTCTTAAAAAAATGTTTATCATTTCGGGATTACAACAGTTTGGACTCCACCGAAATATGCAAAATAAGGTTGAAATTTTTGACCGTGGTCCTGGGCAGAAAATGGGATGTAATAAATTACTTAAGAATTAGCAAATGGGCTGCAAATTATAAAAAAATAGCAAATGGGCTTTATGTTGTCTGCCACAAATTTGGAGGCTGACTTGTGGGCCTACTAAGTTCATGCGTACACAAGGTTTCTTAAGAAAGAAACTTAGTCAACAATCGACTCTACCATCGTCAGACCGTTAGATGTCAATCTAACGGCAATCGTGCTTCTTCAGTCTCCGATCTTCCTGCCCCAGCCGACCAAACCAGCGCCGTCGGAACCGCCTGCTCCCGCCTCCTGTGGCCGGCAGTGCTGCCGGGCAGGCCTCACGGCCCCATCATACTCGCATCCCTGGCCTGTCTATCCCTCTACTCACCCGCACCTCCTGTTATTTTCCGGTGACGGCAGCCGAACCAGTCAACCCTCGTACTCTCCACCGCGTGGGCAGCCACTGCCATGTCTTCGCCGACTCCATGTCATTCCCTTCGTAGGCCTCGCCGTCGTCCACCGCCCTGGTGCTCTCGGCGCGGCGTGATGAACGATTTCCATCCAACGGCCATAGTGCTTCTTCAACCTCTGGTCTTCTTGCCCCAGCCGCCCAAAGCAGCGCCGATCGTGCCGCATGCTCCTGCCTCCCATGGCCGACTGTGCTGCCGCGGAGGCCTCACCGTCCCCATACTACTCCCACCGCTGGCCAGGCCATCCCTCCACTTTCCCACTCCCCCTGTTATTCTGCGGCGACGACAACCTCACACCGCAGCCGAACCAGTGAACCCTCGTACTCCTCTTCATGTGGGCATCCACTGCCGCGCCTTCCCAGGCTCCGCGTCGTCCCCTTCCTAGGCCTCGCCGTCGTCCACCACCCTGGTGCTCTCGGCTCGGCGTGGTCAATGTGGTCAACGACCGACTTCCATCAGAAGAGTACTGTACGTGGAGAGGCTGACAGGTGGGTCCACGGCAGCCGCAAGGAAGTGCCTCCTTATTACGTGCAAAATAATTATTCCTCCACCTGACAGCAGGGACCCATCGGACAGGCCACCAGTATTTCGCTGAAAAAATGTTTCCCCCCTGACTGTTGTGACCCACCGGACGGGCCACCGTATTTCACGAAAAAAACGTTTGCCCCTGACTGCTAGGACCCACCGGACGGACCACCGTATTTTGCGAAAAAAACGTTCCACCCGCTGTCAGCTCGAACCCACTGGAAGTGCCTCCTTATTACACACAGAAAAATGAATACTCCCCCTGCTAGCTAGGACCCACCATGGTGGGAGGCTAACTTGTGGGCCTACTAAGTTGACGGGGACAGAGGGCTTTGCCAACTTAGTCAATATGAACGATTCTAGCTCCAGTGACCGTACGATGTCCATCCAATGACCGTCGTGCTTCTTCAATCTCTGCTCTTCCTGCTCCAGCCTCTCAAACAAGCACCGGCAGGACTACCTGCTCCCTCCTCCCCGCGCCCGGTTGTGCTGCGTAGGCCTCACCGCCCCACCGTACTCCCATCGCTGACCTAGCCATCTCTGTACTCACCCACACCTGCTGTTATTCTCCAGCGAGGGCAGATGAACCAGTGAACCCTCGTACAGTCGTACTCCCCTCCGCGTGGGAAACAACTGCTGAGTCTTCCCTGCCTCCGTGTCGTTCCCTTCCTAGCCTCGCCGTCGTCCACCGCCCTGGTGCTCTCGGCGCGGCATCGTCAACATGGTCAAGGAACGACTTCCATCGGACGTGGACTGTACGTGGAGAGGCTGACAGCTGGGTCCACGGCCGCAGCAAGGAAGTGCCTCCCTATTACGCGCAAAATAATTATTCCTCCACCTGACATCTGGGACCCACCGGAAGGGCCTCTGTATTTCGTGAAAAAAACGTGCCCCCCGTTGACATGTCGGACCCACCAGCTATCTTCGCACGCAAGGAAGTGTCTCCTTATTACGCACAAAAAATGAATACTCCCCCTGCCAGCTGGAACCCAGCATAGTGGGAGGCTGACTTGTGGGCCTACCAAGTTGACGGGGACGGAGGGCTTTGTCAACTTAGTCAATATGAACGATTCTAGCTCCTGTTACCATACGATGTTCATCCAACAGCCATAGTGCTTCTTCAACCTTGGGTCTTCTTGCTCCAGCCGCCCAAACCAGCGCCGGTTGTGCCGCGTGCTCTTGCCTCCCATGGCCGGCTGTGATGCCGCGGAGGCCTCACCGCCCCCTACTATTCCCACCGCTGTCCAAGCCATCCCTCTACTCACCCACACCCCCTGTAATTCTGTGGCGACAGTGATACGTCTCCAACGTATCTATAATTTTTGATTGCTCCATGCTACTTTATCTACTGTTTTGGACTATATTGGGCTTTATTTTTCACTTTTATATTACTTTTGGGACTAACCTATTAACCGGAGGCCCAGCCCAGAATTGTTGTTTTTTGCCTTTTTCAGTATTTTGAAGAAACAAAATATCAAACGGAGTCCAAACGAAATGAAACATTCGGGATCATGATTTTCCAACCGAACGTGATCTAGGAGACTTGGACCCTACTCCAAGAAGCTTCCGAGGAGGTCACGAGGGTGGAGGGCGCCCCCCTGGGCGAGCCTCCCTACCTCGTGGGCCCCTCGGAGCTCCACCGACGTACTCCTTCCTCCTATATATACCTACGTATCCCCGTATGATAGAAGGGGAGCCAAAAACCTAATTCCACCGCCGCAACCTTCTGTATCCACGAGATCCCATCTTGGGTCCTGTTCTAGAGCTCCGCCGGAGGGGGCATCCACCATGGAGGGCTTCTACATCATCACCATAGCCCCTCCGATGAAGTGTGAGTAGTTTACTTCAGACCTTCGGGTCCATAGCTAGTAGCTAGATGGCTTCTTCTCTCTTTTTGGATCTCAATACAATGTTCTCCCCCTCTCTCGTGGAGATCTATTCGATGTAATCTTCTTTTTGCAGTGTGTTTGTTGAGAACGATGAATTTTGGGTTTATGATCCAGTATTATTTATGGAAAATATTTGATTCTTCTCTGAATTCTTTTATGTATGATTGAGTTATCTTTGCAAGTCTCTTCGAATTGTTCGTTTGGTTTGGCCAACTAGATTGGTAGTTCTTGCAATGGGAGAAGTGCATGGCTTTGGGTTCAATCTTGCGGTGTCCTTACTCAGTGACAGAAAGAGTTGCAAGGCACGTATTGTATTGTTGCCATCGAGGATAACAAGATGGGGTTTTTATCATATTGCATGAATTTATCCCTCTACATCATGTCATCTTGCTTAAAGCGTTATTCGGTTTTTAACTTAATACTCTAGATGCATGCTGGATAGCGGTCGATGAGTGGAGTAATAGTAGTAGATGCAGAATCGTTTCGATCTACTTGTCACGGACGTGATGCCTATATACATGATCATTGCCTAGATATACTCATAACTATGCTCAATTCTGCCAATTGCTCAACAGTAATTTGTTCACCCACCGTAGAATACTTATGCTCTTGAGAGAAGCCACTAGTGAAACCTATGGCCCCCGGGTCTATTCTCATCATATCAATCTATATCACTTTATTTACTTTCATTGTTTTTACTTTGCCTTTACTTTTTACTTTGCATCTATCTATCAAAAATACCAAAAATATTATCTCTATCAGATCTCACTCTCGTAAGTGACCGTGAAGGGATTGACAACCCCTAAGCGTTGGTTGCGAGTTGCTATTGTGTTGTGCAGGTATGAGGGACTTGCGCGTGACCTCCTACTGGATTGATACCTTGGTTCTCAAAAACTGAGGGAAATACTTACGCTACTGTGCTGCATCATCCTCTCCTCTTCGGGGAAAACCAACGCAAGCTCGAGACATAGCAAGAAGAATTTCTGGCGCCGTTGCCGGGGAGGCTTACGCAAAAGTCAACATACCAAGTACCCATCACAATCCCTATCTCTGGCATTATATTATTTGCCATTTGCCTCTCGTTTTCCTCTCCCCCACTTCACCCTTGACGCTTTATTCGCCCTCTCTTTCCCAATCTCCTCCTCTCTTTCCCGTTTGCCTTCTTCCCATATGTATCTTTGTTTGTGTTTCCTTGTGACTTCTATATGCTTGCATCTTCACTTGCTGAAAATCTATTGATACGGATCCACTTAAAGTGTTCTACTTGGATCATCTTTGATCCTTATGTGCTCATGCTGAAACCCCAACTAGCCTAGTTGATGGGAAATCTTTAGATGAGCATGCTTATTTTGTGCGTCATCGTTTGTCTGAAAAGGGGAGACTCTTACGGTATCATATAAATAGTTTGCTATGCTATGCTTTGAATCTTTGTGAAATGTGTGATTTTACTTTTTGCTCTCAGAACCCTAAAAACACCTTCCTACCTATGTGAGTTCAATGATAATGAAATCTTATCTTCTTATGCAAAGGGTGTTTATAGTTACTATGATATCGAACAAATTGAAGAATTGGTCGTTTTTAAGGGTGCTCATGAAGTTGCTTCTTTGATTGAAAAGTATGATTTTTACTCTCAACAAATCTGAAAATTCCATCATACTTAAATATTGCAATGAAAACCTTGCTCATAATGTCTATTTCCAAGAATTTATTGAAAGAATGATCGTTGCATAGGAAGAAAATAATGATATGCATGAATCTATAGATAATTGTGATTCCGATGATTTGATTGAAATATCCCTTGATGAACATGATGCTTGATATTCTTGTGGCCATGATGCCAATATTTATGAAGATGAATTTGCTATAGTTCCGTATGTTAAACATGAGATCGTTGCTATTGCACCCATGCTTGATAGTTCCCTCGATGAAAAGCATGATTTCAATGATTTTACTATAAATTCTCTTGATATCAATTGTGCTAACAATATGCAAAACCCTAAGCTTGGGGATGCTAATTTTGCTATGTCTACTACTTGTTGTGATGATCATGATTGGGTGATTCTTCTTATGATCTTGAAAATTTATTTAAACCCCATGATGAATATGAGATTGATAATAGTTTTTGCAATATTATTGAAAGTGGGTTTGGAAGAGTGTCAACTTTAGATCCCACATATTTGGAGAATGTTCAATCTTATGAAATTTTTGATAAAAGTGGGTTTGGAGAGGTCATGACTTTAGTTAATGTTAATCCCACTATTTTGGAAGAGTGTCAACTTTGTATGCATGTGGATCGTGTTGAAAATATTTTATGTGATAGCTATTTTGTTGAATTTTCTTATGATCCCACATGTAATTATTACGAGAGAGGAAAATATGGTCTTAGAAATTTTTATCTCACTAAATTACCTCTCGTCATGTTGAGATTGCTATCGTCTCGTTCTTCTTCCTTGCATATGCTAGTTTTTGCTTGCCTTGCAAATTTGTTTGCTTATAATATGCCTATGCATAGGAAGTATGTTAAACTTAGAAGTGTTTGTCACGTGTTTCATGATGCTTTTCTTTGCGCTTCAAATCTTGTCTTTCATGTGAGCATCATTAAAATTATCAACGCCTAGCTAGGGGCGTTAAACGATAGCCCTTTTTGGGAGGCAACCCAATTTTATTTTGTGTTTTTTGTTTTTGCTTCTGTTTAGGAATAAATAATCCATCTACCTTATGTTTGGATGTGGTTTTATGTTTTAATTAGTGTTTGTGCCAAGTAGGACCTATAAGATAACCTACGATGATAGTTGATTTGATTCTGCTGAAAAACAGAAACTTTGCACGCACGAATTTAGTTATGATAAATCACAGGAACGTGATTTTGCCTTGATTCTTTTTTCTTTTGATCAATAGACAAACTGTCCAGGACTTCCTATTTTGGTAGAATTTTGATAATTCCAGAAGTTTGCGTTAGTTACAGATTACTACAGACTGTTCTGTTTTTGACAGATTCTGTTTTTCGTGTGTTGTTTGCCTATTTTGATGAATCTATGGCAACTAAATTAGTTTATAAACCATAGAGAAGTTGGAATACAGTAGGTTTAACACCAATATAAATAAAGAATGAGTTCATTACAGTACCTTGAAGTAGTCTTTTGTTTTTTCTCTAACGGAGCTCACGAGATTTCTGTTGAGTTTTGTGTTGTGAAGTTTTCAAGTTTTGGGTGAATTCTTTTGATGGATTCCGGAACAAGGAGTGGCAAGAGCGTAAGCTTGGGGATGCCCATGGCACCCCCAAGATAATCCAAGGACACCAAAAAGTCAAAGCTTGGGGATGCCCCGGAAGGCATCCCCTCTTTCGCCCACTTCCATCGGTAATTTACTTGGAGCTATATTTTTATTCACCAACATGATATGTGTTTTGCTTGGAGCGTCTTGTATTATTTGTGTCTTTGCTTGCTAGTCTACCACAATCATCCTTGCTGTACACACCTTTTGATAGAGCCATACATGAATTGAAATTTGTTAGAATACTCTATGTTCTTCACTTATATCTGTTGAGCTTGATAGTTTTGCTCATAGTGCTTCACTTATACCTTTTGAGCTTGATAATTTTTTGCTCTAGTGCTTCACTTAGATCTTTTAGAGCATGGTGGTGGATTTTTTTTTAAAGAAACCTGATCACTCATTCTTCACTTAGATTATTTTGAGAGTCGTTAATAGCATGGTAATTTTCTTAATGTTAATATACTTGGTGTTCAAGATATGTGAAACTTTCTTTTGAGTGCGTTGAATACTAAGATAAGTTTGATGCTTGATAATTGTTTTCAGATATGGAGGTGATAATATCAAAGTCGTGCTAGTTGGGTGATTATGAATTTGAGAAATACTTTTGTTGAAGTTAGCAAATCCCGTAGCATGCACGTATGGTTAAAGTTATGTAACAAATTTGAAACATGAAGTGTACCTGGCTTGTGCATCCTTATGAGTGGCGATCGGGGACGAGCGATGGTATTTTCCTACCAATCTATCCCCCTAGGAGCATGTGCATAGTATTTGAATTTTTGATGACTTCTAAATCTTTGCAATAAGTATATGAGTTCTTTTGACTAATGTTGAGTCCATGGATTATACACACTCTCATCTTTCCGCCTTTGCTAGCCTCTTCGGTACCGTGCATTGCCCTTTCTCACCTTGAGAGTTGGTGCAAACTTCGCCGGTGCATCCAAACCCCGTGATATGATACGCTCTATCACACATAAACCTCTTTATATCTTCCTCAAAACAGCCACCATACCTACCTATCATGGCATTTCCATAGCCATTCCGAGATATATTGCCATACAACTTCCACCATCATCATCGTGACATGCATTACTTTTGACATATTGCCATTGCATGATCTTGTAGTTGACATCGTATTTGTTGCAAAGCCACCATGCATTATTTTCCATACATGTCACTCTTGATTCATTGCACCATCCCGGTACACCGCCGGAGGCATTCATATAGAGTCATATCTTGTTCTAGTATCGAGTTGTAATTCATATGTTGTAATGAAAGTGCGATGATCATCATTAGAGCATTGCCCAAATAAAAAAAAGAGAAAGGCCAAAAAAAGAGAGAAAGGCCCAAAAATATATATATAAAAAAGGGGCAATGCTACTATCTCTTTTTCCACACTTGTGCTTCAAAGTAGCACCTTGTTCTTCATGTAGTGAGTCTCATATATTTTGCTTCAAAGTAGCACCATGTTTTTCATATAGTGAGTCTCTTAAGTTGTCTTGTTCATACTAGTGGAAATTTTTCATTATAGAACTTGGCTTGTATATTCCTACGATGGGCTTCCTCAAAATGCCCTAGGTCTTCATGAGCAAGCAAGTTGGATGCACACCCACTAGTTTTCTTTGTTGAGCATTCATAGCTCTAGTGCATCCGTTGCATGGCAATCCCTACTCCTTGCATTAACATCAATCGATGGGCATCTCCATAGCTCATTGATTAGCCTTGTTGATGTGAGACTTTCTCCTTTTTGTCTTCTCCACACAATCCCCATCATCATATTCTATTCCACCCATAGTGTTATATCCATGGCTCACGCTCATGTATTGCATGAAGGTTGAAAAAGTTTGAGATTATTTAAGTATGAAACAATTGCTTGGCTTGTCATCGGCGGTATAGAAGTTGGGAACATCTTTGTGTGACGAAAATGAAGCGTAGCCTAACTATATGATTTTGTAGGGATGAACTTTCTTTTGCCATGTTATTTTGAGAAGACATGATTGCTTTGATTAGTATGCTTGAAGTATTATTATTTTTGTGTCAATATGAACTTTTGTCTTGAATCTTTCGGATCTGAATAATCATATCACAATTAAGGAGATTTACATTGAAATTATGCCAAAGTATCACTCCGCATCAAAAATTCTTTTTTATCATTTACCTACTCGAGGACGAGCAGGAATTAAGCTTGGGGACGCTTGATACGTCTCCAACGTATCTATAATTTTTGATTGCTCCATGCTACTTTATCTACTGTTTTGGACTATATTGGGCTTTATTTTTCACTTTTATATTACTTTTGGGACTAACCTATTAACCGAAGGCCCAGCCCAGAATTGCTGTTTTTTTGCCTTTTTCAGTATTTCGAAGAAACAGAATATCAAACGGAGTCCAAACGGAATGAAACCTTCGGGATCGTGATTTTCCAACCGAACGTGATCCAGGAGACTTGGACCCTACTCCAAGAAGCTTCCGAGGAGGTCACGAGGGTGGAGGGCGCCCCCCCTGGGCGAGCCCCCTACCTCGTGGGCCCCTCGGAGCTCCACCGACGTACTCCTTCCTCCTATATATACCTATGTATCCCCGTATGATCGAAGGGGAGCCAAAAACCTAATTCCACCGCCGCAACCTTCTGTATCCACGAGATCCCATCTTGGGGCCTGTTCCGGAGCTCCGCCGGAGGGGGCATCCACCACGGAGGGCTTCTACATCATCACCATACCCCTCCGATGAAGTGTGAGTAGTTTACTTCAGACCTTCGGGTCCATAGCTAGTAGCTAGATGGATTCTTCTCTCTTTTTGGATCTCAATACAATGTTCTCCCCCTCTCTCGTGGAGATCTATTCGATGTAATCTTGTTTTTGTGGTGTGTTTGTCGAGACTGATGAATTGTGGGTTTATGATCCAGTATTATCTATGGAAAATATTTGATTCTTCTCTGAATTCTTTTATGTATGATTGAGTTATCTTTGCAAGTCTCTTCGAATTATCCGTTCGGTTTGGCCAACTAGATTGGTAGTTCTTGCAATGGGAGAAGTGCATGGCTTTGGGTTCAATCTTGCGGTGTCCTTACTCAGTGACAGAAAGAGTTGCAAGGCACGTATTGTATTGTTGCCATCGAGGATAACAAGATGGGGTTTTTGTCATATTGCATGAATTTATCCCTCTACATCATGTCATCTTGCTTAAAGCGTTACTCTATTTTTAACTTAATACTCTAGATGCATGCTGGATAGCGGTCGATGAGTGGAGTAATAGTAGTAGATGCAGAATCGTTTCGATCTACTTATCACGGACGTGATGCCTATATACATGATCATTGCCTAGATATACTCATAACTATGCTCAATTCTGTCAATTGCTCAACAGTAATTTGTTCACCCACCGTAGAATACTTATGCTCTTGAGAGAAGCCACTAGTGAAACCTATGGCCCCCGGGTCTATTCTCATCATATCAATCTATATCACTTTATTTACTTGCTTTGTTTTTACTTTGCCTTTACTTTTTACGTTGCATCTATCTATCAAAAATACCAAAAATATTATCTCTATCAGATCTCACTCTCGTAAGTGACCGTGAAGGGATTGACAACCCCTAAGCGTTGGTTGCGAGTTGCTATCGTGTTGTGCAGGTACGAGGGACTTGCGCTTGACCTCCTACTGGATTGATACCTTGGTTCTCAAAAACTGAGGGAAATACTTATGCTACTGTGCTGCATCATCCTCTCCTCTTCGGGGAAAACCAACGCAAGCTTGAGACGTAGCAGACAGCAACCTCACACCGTAGCCGAACTAGTGAACCCTTGTACTCCTCTTCGCGTGGGCATCCACTGCTGCGTCTTCCCTAGCTCTGAGTTGTCCCCTTCCTAGGCCTCGCTGTCGTCCATCGCCGTGGTGCTCTCGGCACGGCGTGGTCAACGTGGTCAAGGAACGACTTCCATCGGACGTGGACTGTACGTGGAGAGGCTAACAGCTGTGTCCACGGCCGCAGCAAGGAAGTGCCTCCTTATTACGCGCAAAATAATGATTCCTCCACCTGACAACGGGGACCCACCGGACGGGCCACCATATTTCGTGAAAAAACGTTTCCCCCTGACTGCTGGGACCCACCAGCTACATCTTCGCACGCAAGGAAGTGCGTCCAGGCAAAAAAAAAACGATTCGCCCCTCTGACTGTTGGGACCCACCAGCTACATCTTCGCACGCAAGGAAGTGAGTCCGGGCAAAAAAAACGATTCGCCCCCCCGACTGCTGGGACCCACCAACTACATCTTCGCACGCAAAGGAAGTTCGTCCGAGCAAAAAAAATGATTCGCCCCTCTGACTGCTGGGACCCACCAGCTATATTTTCGCACGCAAGGAAGTGCCGGACAGTCGGGACCCACCTGGTCGAAGCGTACGTAGCGTTATCATTCTGATCGCGAACGTGTACGTACATATATACTGGTGGATGTAGAGGCACGCACATGTCGTAGTAGAGGCGTGCACGTAGCATGTACACGTATGTACAGCGGCCAGGGTGCAAGAAAGAAAATACGGCCACGTATTCGTACATACGGGTGGGGTCTCGAATGCCTACTCGCGCATACGTACGGCAAGGGCGGACTGACGATTATACACTTGTCCGGGCTCCAACCAGACTTTTTCCTCCAAAAAAACAAGAGCCCCTCGGGAGGCGACTAGGGTTTTTGGGAGGACCGTGGCAGCGCCCGCTGATCTGATCGGCGGGGTGCAGGGAAGGTTCTGATCCATTGATCGGCGATGGCTTCATCAGCTGATCTGGGGAAGGCGAAGGAGGCGCTTTCGCCCAGGGCGGTGAGAGAGAAACTTGCGGAGGCACTGGGGAAGATGGATATAACTGATGAAGAAGCGACTCCTTTGGTGCTTGATGATCTAGAGGAAGAGGTGCAGGAGAAGTGGATGCTGGATGGTAAGGTTCTGAATCGACACATCCTTCACATCCAAACGATCTCTAATGCGCTTCGACTAGCGTGGGGAAACCCTAAAGGACTGCACTTCAGACTGGCAGGGGAGAATTCGTTTGTGGCAGAATTTGCATGCCAGAGAGACCGTGATCGCATGTGGGAGGGTTCGCCATGGCACGTCAGCAAGAACGCCCTGATCTTATCGGCGTTCGAAGACTGCATGCGGCCCTTTGAACTAAAGTTTGATAAACTGCAAATCTGGGATCGAGTGCTGAACCTCCCGTTCAATCTCCGGACGGAACCATGGAGTACGGCGATTGCTCATCAAATTGACAAAAAGGCAACCTCAGTGCAGTTTGATCATAACGCAGGGTATCTAAGGGCTAGGGTAACTGTGGATGTTAATAAACCCTTGAGAAGGTGGATTCTAATTGAATCCAAGAGGAGGAAATGCATGGATCCTTATGATATTGTCTATGAGAATGTGCCACACTTTTGTTTCTCATGTGGCAAATTGGGCCACTCGGATCTGGTTTGTATGACGCCTGGAACAAGGGATGAGAACGGTGATCTCCCCTTCGGCAAAGGTCTGAGAGCGCAGGATGATTGGAGAAAGGCTGCATCAAGCGAGAGTTCTACACGGGAGGGTTCGGCCCACCCAAAAAGCAAGGATGAAACCAAAAACTCGAGTACTGCGGCCAAGGGCACAGCTGAGGTGATGTCTCTTGTAAAGATCACAAAGGTTCAGCAAAAGAGAAATGGAGGTCCTCAAAACCATAACCAAGTTTACAGGAAGGTGGATCGACCCCTTCCTACTAATTCTCTTTTGAGGGAGAGAAGGCTACTGAGAATGATGCACAAAGTGATTTTGTTGAGGATTCTGTTACTGAAAGAGAACCTAAGAAGAAGAGACCTACTCCGAGTAATTCAGGAACATCAGCAGAGGCTGCGATGCAACCCTGCCCGAGACAATGAGTTGTTTGAGCTGGAACTGTCGAGGGCTTGGGAACCCATCGACAGTTTGAGAGCTTCGCTGTGTAGTGAAGCAGAAGGGCCCTCTCTCCTTTTTGTGATGGAAACTAAAATCTCAGCCAAAAGGGTGGAGAGCTTGAAAGCATTGTTTGGTTTTTCAGGATGTTTTGCAGTTGACAGTACTGGCCTTAGTGGCGGTATTGGCCTGTTCTGGACGGATGAGATGGAAGTGGAACCGAAGAATTTCAGTTCTTGCCATATTGACGTTCTAGTGAGGAAGATGACCCGGGGATCGAAAGAGTGGAGGGTCACGGGTTTTTATGGAGCCCCGAGAGTGGAAGATTGGCCACATAGTTGGAGGTTCCTACGCACACTTTGTGCAATCCAGCATGAAGCGTGGTTGTGTGTTGGAGATTTTAACGAGACACTTTTTGCTTTTGAACACTTTTCGAGAGCAGTTCGACCTGAACATCAAATGAGGGCGTTCAGAGAGGTAGTTGATGATTGCTCGTTTCAGGATCTTGGTTGGTCTGGGACAGAGTATACGTGGGACAATGGACAGCAAGGAGGCGCAAATGTAAAGGCCAGACTAGACAGAGGTTTTGGAAATCCTCAGTTTATCCATATGTTCCCTGACATACATGTTCGGCATATTGCAACTATGGAGTCAGACCATTGTTTTGTAATGGTTGATCCACGGGAGGCTTTGGCAGGAACATGAAAACGTACGGCTAAGCAGTTTCGTTATGAAGAAGTCTGGCAGACTCACGCTGCCTACGATCAGCTCGTTCTCCAGCAATGGCAGAAAGGAGAGGGACGGCAAGGTCTGGCCGGAGTAGTTGATGCTCTCAATGATATGCAGCAGAAGCTTGCAAGTTGGGGAGCCAAAGAGTTTGGAGATCAGCACGCAAGGTTCGGAAGCGGCGCACTAAACTTGAACGCCTACGGGGCCGCTCTACGGGGCGGGGCCCATCAGATGAAGAGCGTGCAGTCGGGAAGGAATCGCGTGATGCTCTCCACCAAGAAGAAATCTGGATGCGTCAAAGATCAAGAGTTTTATGGCTGCGTCGGGGTGACCAAAATACGGAATATTTTCATGCTCAGGCAGCTCATAGGAAACGTATCAATAAAATCGAGTTGTTAACAAGAGTAGATGGCTCAACATGTCAGACTATGGAAGAGAATCATGCAGAAATCCAGGGTTTCTACGAAGCGCTATATACCTCCCAGGGTTTCAGGCACATGGACGAGCTGCTCAATCTTGTTCCACAAAAGGTGACCCCGGACATGAATGAACACCTAGATAAACCGTACACAGCCCAGGAGGTGAAGGAAGCTTTGTTTCAAATGGCCCCATCTAAAGCTCCAGGTGTAGATGGATTCACAGAGGGGTTTTTTCAGTGGCACTGGGATATGCTTCAGGAGGACATTATGCTGGCTGTTTTGGATTTTCTAAATGGTGGTGAGCTTCCCGTGGGAATGAATGACACTTCAATAACTCTTATACCGAAAGTAAGATACCCGCAACTCATTTCACAATATAGACCAATTTCTCTTTGCTCTATTTTATATAAGATTGCGTCGAAGTGTATCACGAACAGGGCAAGGGAGTTCATGGATGAGATAATCAGCAAAGAACAGAGTGCATTTATTCCGGGTCATCTCATTGCTGACAATGTACTTATTGCCTATGAGAGCATCTATGCGATGAGGCGGCGGAAGAAAGGGAAAAATTATGCATGTGCCATAAAACTTGATATGATGAAAGCGTACGATAGAGTCAAGTGGTATTTTTTGGAGGCCATCATGATAAGTTTGGGGTTCAGTGCAAGTTTTGTTAGACTGACAATGAAGTGCGTGACTTCTGTCAGGTTTACTGTACGGGTGAATGGGGAGCTGTTGCCGTACTTCACACCTTCCCGGGGCCTACGCCAAGGGGATCCTTATTCGCCCTATCTATTTCTGTTATGTGCTGAGGGCTTTACCACACTCCTGAAAATTTGGGTGGTGCACAGGTGGATAGAGGGATCAGAATGAGTATAAATTCACCATGGGTAAATCACCTCCTATTTGCAGACGACAGTTTGATATTCATGAATGCTAAGGAGGCGAGTGCCCAAAGGTTGAACGAAGTTCTCAGGATATATGGTGACAGCTCGGGACAGTGTGTGAATAGAGAGAAAAGCTCCATCTATTTCAGCCGGAACACTCCGGATCCAGTCAGACAAGATTTGAAGCATCTCCTTGGTATAGCAGTTGAAGCGTTCAATGAGAGGTACCTCGGAATGCCCACTACGGTTGGGCGGATCACTAGCGGCACCTTTGAACATCTCACAGAGAGACTTCGAAGCAAGCTGCAGGGTGGGATGGAACGCATGATTTCATGTGCGGGCCGTGAAGTTCGTCTGAAATCTGTGGCGCAAGCTATCCCGGCCTTTTCGATGAGTTGTTTTCAATTAACAAAGAAAGTTTGTAAAGGTCTCAGATCGTGCATGGCCCGTTACTGGTGGAGTAGCTCTCTTGATCGCCGATCTTTACATTGGACGAACTGGGACAGTCTTACAGTCCTGAAAGTGAAGGGAGGGATGGGGTTTAGAGATCTCCAGATGTTTAATCTTGCCCTCCTAGGAAAGCACGGCTGGCGACTCGTTACGAGCCCGGAGTCGCTATGTGCACGGGTGCTCAAGGGAAAATATTTTCCGGCGACAAATTTCCTCGAAGCGACCGCGCCATCACACGCGTCCGCCACTTGGCATGCAATCCTGGCAGGGAGGGAAGCTTTGGAGGCTGGGATGATCAAGAGAATTGGGGACGGAACGACGGTGTCAATATGGAATGATCCTTGGATCCCAGGTCTTATGTCCATGAAGCCATCAGTACAGATTGGGGCCGCAAACCTTGGCAGTGTCGCGGACCTGATCGACACTGAGTCAGGATCATGGAAACAGGTTGAGGTAAACGAGAACTTCATTCCGTCTGAAGCAGAAGCTATTCTCAACATACCATTGAGATGGTTTGGGGGAGATGATATGTGGGCATGGGCGGCAGAAAAAGCAGGAGTCTATACTGTCAAGTTAGTGTACCGCACTCTAATGATTCGCAACGAGCATCGTGCTCTAGAAGAAGTGTGGGTCACCGAATCCTCAGAGACAAACAAACAGCTATGGACGAGACTTTGGAAGTTGAACGTGTTACCAAAGGTTCGTGTGTTTTGGTGGCGAGTGCTCCGCGGGATTCTACCCGTCGAGGGCATGCTCCACTACAGACACATTTCGACAATAGCAAGATGCAAGGTATGTCTTGCAGCGGAGGAGGATATGTACCATGCTTTGATAAAATGCAGCCATGCACAAAACTTCTGGAGAGAAGCATGACAGTGTCTTGACATAAAACTGCCGGAGCTGCATACACTGACATGGTCTAGAGATGTTCTCTGTGATGACCGGTTTGATGGGTCAGATAGAGCAAAGATTATCACGGTGATATGGGCAATATGGACGTCTAGAAACAACAATCACGCATGATAAAGCTAGCATGGAACCCGCTCAATCGCTCAGATTGGTCAGAGATGCGCTGACAGTGCTTGAGCTCCCCGTTAAGCATGTCAATGTGCTGCCGGGGCACGGATGGAGGCCGCCTGAGGGAGAATGCATCAAGATTAACACGGATGCAGGAGTTTCTATGCTTGAGCATAGATGAGGTATTGGGGGTGTGGCCCGATCATCTTCGGCTTTTATCATAGCTTGGTGCAAACCGTGCCCAGGCATCACAGACCCTCTCATGGCAGAGGCTACTGCAGTGCGTGAAGGTGTGGTGGTGGCAATGCTTCGTGGTTTTGCGCGGGTTGAAATTGAAACGGACTGTTTGGAAGTGGTCAACCTCTGGAAAACACGCCGGAATTCGCGCTCTCTTATAGCGCCGATACTATTAGATATTGAGGAGCTTGTTGCTCAGTTTAATTATTTTGACATTCATCATGTAAAGAGACATGCCAATGTCCCTGCCCACCTTTGTGCGAAACATGCATACACAATGGAGGTGACAGAGTGTTAGATGGACTCTCCCCTGGGGTTCCTAGTCACCAGTCTTATGGCTGATATGGCTGGTGGATCATCGTATGAATAAAAAAGCTCCCAATTCCCCGCAAAAAAAATACATACGGCAAGGGCTCGTGTACATGGCTTGGTCGGAACGGAGAAACAGAGTCGTCGTCGTGTTCATGGGGAGGCAACGGAATGCGTCGTGTTCATGGGGAGGCAACGAAACGCGTGGGAGCCAACTGGCTTGGACGGAACAGGCGATGGAAACGAGGCCTGGCATACCGCAGAACGGAGGAAACGGCCTTGTGTTCGACCGTCCACGTTCGGAACGGGGTCCTGTTGATCGGGAGGGGTGTGGCGTACCGCAAAACGGACGAAACGGACCTCCTACGGTCCAAACGGGGGTCCCATTGATCAGGAGGGGTGTGGCGTACCGCAAAACGGACGAAATGGACCTCCTACGGTCGAAACGGGGGTCCTGTTGATCGGGAGGGGTGTGGCGTACCGCAAAACAGACGAAACGGACTTGTGTTGGAGCGCTACGGTCGAAACGGGGGACCTGTTCATCGGGAGGGGTGTGGAATACCGCAAAACGTGACTCCACAGGATACTGTTCATCTCCACCGTCAACCTCCTCCAGCCTCCACGGGCTACCGTCGACCTCCTCCAGCCTCCACGGGCTCCTGTTCATCCAGCCTCCACCACACATTACTCCACCGGCTCCTGTTCAACCACCCCTCCACGGGCACCCCTCCACCATCTACTGTTCATCCAGCCCTCCACACCACGGGGTCCTATTCAACCACCCCTCCACGAGCACCCCTCCACCGTCTACTGTTCATCCAGCCCTCCACACCACGGGGTTCCTGTTCATCCAGAGGCAACGCCACCGCTCACTATTCATCCAACCCCCCCTCCCCGCAACACTCACTGTTCATCCAATCGATCGGCTTCAGTTAGCAGCAGTAGCGAAGGAATCGCTCCATCGTGTTCAGTTAACAGCCATCGATCGATCGCTCGGGTTCAGTAACGCGTAGCCTGCAGTGCAATCGCTCGGGTTCAGTTAGAGCCCAATGCCTCGCTCGGGTTCAGTTAGAGCCAACTCCTCGCACACACGCGCGTACGTGTACGAGAGAAACGCGCATCGCTCGTCCCCCGACCTCCCACCGTAACCGGCAACTCCTCGAAATTTTCCTCGCCCTCTCTTCTACCACGGTTTTTTCCGTCATGGACGGCCGAAAGAATGTCATTCAGCTGTGTCTCCGGCTCGCCCAGGACAAAAATCCCATTTTCTGTCATGATTTTTTGTCATAGAAGTAGGAGCCCACCACATCTATGATGATACTGGGTTTTGTCACAGTTATCATCATAGAAGTGTCATATGTACGACAGATTTTTTTCGTTCGGCCCAAAATGTCATAGATGTGTCTTTTTTTGTAGTGGTGGCTACATCGATGGCCTGGTACGGCCCAGCTTCAACACCAACATCGCAAGACCCTCGCGAGGGGCCAAGCCTCGCGAGACGGGTAGCGCCAAGACCCCCGAAGGAATCGGTCTCCTCAGGAGGGCTCCTGAGGGGCGGAGAGTTCTATGCAAGTTACCTCACGAGGTTCAACTAATGTGAGCCATGACGACCAAGGCCAGGCTGGCGCCAGGCGGGCGCAGAGCATAGTTTTCTTCCTTGGTGCAAGGCAGGCAAGGTGCAGGCGTGGAGTCCCAAGGAATCAGCCAAAGGTTTCTATTCCGGTGCAACAAGATCAAGACTGCCAGGACGGCAGGACGGAGGTCATCGATGAGCCCACCGCAGCGTCACGACCAGAGGCGTTTCGCAGGCGAAGACCACTTTTGTCAGGATAGACTGTACTACTTGTCCCCTTTCAAATCCGGCCGTTGTGGGATCCCTTTCCGCTCATATTTGGGGAGAGGACCAAGGCCACTATAAATAGGACTAGCCACCACCATAGAGGGGGGCGGGACGAGATAAGAACAAGTAGAGCTAGCATACACCACACCAGCTCAAGAAAACCTCACCTCCTGAGGCTTATTCATCCACTGTACCAGTTCATCTACCGCCCTTCGAGACAATCCACCACACCACACTAGATTAGGGTATTACATCACAATGGTGGCCCAAACCAGTATAAATCGTTATGTCTTTGTGTCTCTTTAAGTTCGACACGCTAGGCTTAGGAGGATCGCGAGTAGGCAGGCTGGGCAGGTTGAGATCTCTGCACGCACCCCAGAGTTCGAACCTCTCAAGGGTTGCCGGATCCCTAAATCCGACATTTGGCGCGCCAGGTAGGGGTGCGCCGGAGTCTCCTTCCTCGACCTCTAGATCGTGCCACTAACTCCTATGGTGGGCCCTCCTCCGTCGACCCGGTCGACGCGCGTTCCCAAAGAAGCGCCAGGGCTGCGCTGCTTCACCCTCTCCCTGCGGCAGGTGCAGTGGCCGCCCAAGTTCCGACCGGAGATGCCGCCATGCTACGACGGCACGGCAGATCTGGCCCCCTTCCTTCAAGCATACGAGGAGGCAGTTTGGGCGGCTGGCGGAGACGACAAGGTGAAGGCCAACTGGCTCCCCATGGCCCATGCAGGCGTGCCACGTGCGTGGTTGCTCTACCTGCCGGCATCTTCTGTGGCCTCCTGGGAGGAGCTGCGCGACCTCTTCCTCGCCCACTACACGGCACCGGCGCCCCTGGTCGTCGCAGCTCTCCTAGTTGGCTCGCAGGCCCCACCTTCCGACCGCCACATCAAGCAGTTCTACCGACGGGCAGGCGCCACTCAGGCAAGCTCGGGGGCTCCCCTGGGCTGGGCGGCGCCCGAAGATAACCTCACCTTCAGCCCTAAGGATCACCCCGTCGCCACGACGGGAGCAGGTTGTCACGCCCAATATGCGACCCTATCCAAAAGGAACTCGAAGGTCCCACCGAGGATAGACCTGCATATTGGAATGCTTTTGCAAGGTGGATATCATTACATCAACATTACATAATAGTGGGGATACATCCAATACATACAATGTCACATGAATACAACAATACAACATACAGGAACAACATCCGACTATGGATGAATCATAAACAGAAACTCAAACACTATCCACCCTGCTAGCCCAGGCTGCCGACCTGGAACCTATCCCCTGATCGAAGAAGCAGAAGAAGAACTCCAAAACAAGCAACATCGCTCTCGCGTCAAGATCGTCACATAACCTGAACCTGCAACTGTTGTTGTAGTAATCTGTGAGCCACGAGGACTCAGTAATCCCATTACCATGGGTATCAAGACTAGCAAAGCTTAAAGGGAAAGGAAGGGGTAAAGTGGTGAGGTGGCAGCAGCGACTAAGCATATATGGTGGCTAACATACGCAAATGAGAGCGAGAAGAGAAACAAAGGAACGATCGTGAAGCTAGCAATGATCAAGAGGTGATCCTGAACTCCTACTTACGTCAAACATAACACAGAAACCGTGTTCACTTCCCGGACTCCGCCGAGAAGAGACCATCACGGCTACACACGCGGTTGATGCATTTTAATTCGGATCTGGTGTCAAGTTATCTACAACCGGACATTAACAAATTCCCATCTGCCACATAACCGCGGGCACGGCTCTCGAAAGTTTATACCCTGCAGGGGTGTCCCAACTTAGCCCATGACAAGCTCTCGCGATCAACGAAGGAATAGACCTTCTCCCAGGAAGACCCGATCAGTCTCAGAATCCCGGTTTACAAGACATTTCGACAATGGTAAAACAAGACCAGCAAAGCCGCCCGATGCGCCGACAATCCCGATAGGAGCTGCACATATCTCATTCTCAGGGTAGCACCGGATGAGCACTCCGTACAACTAAAACCAGACCTCAAGTTTCCTTGAGGGGGCGCTGCAAAGGACTCTAGTTTGGACCAACACTTAGACAAGCATTGGCCCGGGGGGGCTAAAATAAAGATGACCCTTGGGTTAATTACTCCCAAGGGAAAGGTAGGTGGTGGTGAGGTGAATGGTAAAACCAAGGTTGGGCCTTCCTGGACAAGTTTTATTCATAGCGAACTGTCACGGGGGTCCCATAAATCACCCGACCGCGTTAGGAACGCAAAATCCGGGAACATAACACCGGTATGACGGAAACTAGGGCGGCAAGAGTGGAACAAAACACCAGGCATAAGGCCGAGCCTTCCACCCTTTACCAAATATATAGATGCATTAATAATATAAGAGATATTGTGATATCCCAACATAACCCTGTCCACCATGGAGCAATCTTCAACTTCACCTGCAACTAGCAACGCTATAAGAGGGGCTGAGCAAAGCGGTAACATAGCCAAACAAGGGTTTGCTAGCAAGGGTGTCAAAGGTTAGAGGTTCATGGCAATTTGGGAGGCTTGAAGAGCAAATGATAGGTAACGCAGCATAGCGATAGAACGAAGCAACTAGCATAGCAATGATAGTAGTGAGATCCAGGGTAGCGGTCATCTTGCCTGAAATCCCGCTAGGAAGAAGAACGAGTCCATGAAGAAGATGAATCCACGAAGACGAACCACACGTAGACGAACGAATCCTCACGATCGCAACGAAACGAGAACTATCGAGAAGAAGCACACAACATAGTAAACACACCACACATAGACAAGACATGATGCACAACAAGCATGATGCAAGACAAAGTCTACATGAAGCTACTCATGGCAAGAGATGATGCAAACAAGAACAACACATCAAATCAAGTTTAAATGAGGCCGGAAACAACATATAACAATTCCGGTAAGTCCTCATATGCAAATTTCGAAATTGGTCCAGAACTGAATAAACATTAAGTTGAAGTTGTTAAACAGCAAGTTAAAGAGCATCACGAGGATCTACACGAAATTCTAGTCAAGTTACATATAAAGTTCATTAGATTCGGAGCTACGGCCTAGAAGATATGAGCAAAACAAGTTAAACATGGCATTGATGCAAAATGCATACAAACATCAAGCAAACACACCAAAACAAGGATTCAACATGATAATATGAAGCTACATGCAAAATCATGCAAGTTTCATATAAAGCATACTCAAAACGGAGCAACGGTTCAACACATACACTCTATACAAGTTATAGCAACAATCTGTCCATAACAGCAACTAGGCATCTTACAAGCATCAAAACAACATGCTACAGCACCCCAACATAAGAACAAAAGGCATGAGCATGATGTACAGGTAAAGCATAACAAAACATGAACACTGAGCTATCTCCAGAAACAACTAGAACATGCTCAAAAAGACATGGAGATATTGCAAATAATAACAGTTTCAGACTTTAGCAGAAATAACATCAGGTTGCAATGTTTAGAGCTATCAAACAACATGTTACAGGAACTTATCATGGCAAACAAAGGCATGGCATGATACTACTAATAGCATAGAACAAAAGACCCTTACTGATCATGAGCCAAAAAGGCATAGAAAATATGATGGCACCCATGTAAACATGGCAAGTTATATGACAGATTCATACATGGCAGGAACAACAATAAGTAGGCATGTTGGTGAGCTTGAACCACTCACTACAGAGCAATACATGGCATGACAAGGCAACCAACAGTAAGAAGGCATGTTTATGAAGCTAAGCATGGCAAGATCAAGTTCATAGGGTGCATGGATCACTAGCAAACAATCATGGAAACATTGAACTTAATGTTAACAGGCTGACAGCAACATTTTCAAGCAAATTTGGAGCAAGATAGCAACATATTCCAGCATGCTGTAATTGCAACCAAGGGAATGAATGGATAGAGCAAGACATATAGATCAAAACATGTTTATAGAACATCTCCAGATTATGCATAGAATGATTAGTAGCAACATGTTAACATAGCAACAAAATATAACAGAATCTGTCAGGAAAATAGCAACAGCAACTACCCTACTTAGCAAGCTTGATACACTCAGCACATAACTCACAAAAATACATGGCATACACCCCTGGAAAGATGGCATGGCATAGATCAAAACACATGAAGACATCAACCTCATAGGATGCACACATCAATCATGGCAAAAATGACAAATGAGCAAGTTATAACAGTTTCAGCAGATTAACATCAACATGCACTCTTCCAACAGCATTTCGGGCATCAAGATGAGCTCAAATGAAAATGGTGCAATGGAAAGAAATGAATTACTCGTCGAGGTGAACAATTTGACATATTACACGCACGAAACGGAGCTACGGATGCAGAGATACTATGCGATGAACATGGCATGATAATGCTGAAAATCTGGGACTTAGACGAAAATATCACCTCCGAAACTGGATCTAGGGTTTCGGGCACGCGGATCGAGGCAGGGCCGGATCTCGCCGGAGTTGTTGCCGGGAAGACGCCAGCGAGGTCGAGGAGCTCGGGAGGCGCGGGGGAGGCGGCCCCGGCGGATCTGGCCGGAGGGCGGCGGGTGGCGGCGGGGCCGGGCGCGGGCGGAGGCGCGGCGAGCGACTCGGGGCGGCGCTCGCCCGGGGGCGAGGAGGCGGCGGCCGGCGGGGCACGCTAGCGACCGGGGCAGTGCGGCGGAGCTCGGCGCAGGGCCGGGCGCGGCCGGAGGCGGCGGCCGGGCGCGGCGGCGCGGCCGTGCGCGGCGTCGGGCGGCGAGGCGGCGCGGGGCTCCGGCGGCGGAGGCGGCGGTGCCGGTGGGCGGCGGCGAGGCGCCGACGAGGCGCGTGGCGCGGGCCGGCGGCGAGGCGCCGACGAGGCGCGTGGCGCGGGCCGGCGGCGGCGGGCGCGCGGGCTGGGCGGGCCCCGCCTGGGCTCGGCGGGCCGGCGGCGCGGGGGCGCGGTGGAGGCCACGTGGCGGCTCCTGACTGGCTCGGGCGCGGCGGGGCGGACGTGTCCGGGCGGGAAACGGACATGTCCAGCGGCGGAGGTAGGTGGAGGCTAGGGTTTCGGGGGGATTCATCCGCGAATTTGGACGGGGAGGACATATTTATAGGTAGAGGGAGCTAGGAGAGTCCAAATGAGGAGCGGTTTTCGGCCACGCGATCGTGATCGAACGATCGAGAGCATGGAGGGGAGTTAGATGGGTTTTGGGCCATTTTGGAAGGGGTGTTGGGCTGCACACAAAAGAGGCTTTGCGGTTACCCGGTTAACCGCTGGAGTATCAAACGACCTCCAAATGGCACGAAACTTGACAGGCAGTCTACCGGTGCTATACCAAGGCCGGTTGGCAAACCTCGGGCCATTCCGAGAAAGTTTAACACCCGCTCACAACAGGAGAGAAGAAGGGGACGCCGGATGACATAGGAGTGCCGGATTGCAAAACGGACAACGGGGAAAAGGCTCGGATGCATGAAACGAACATGTATGCAAATGCGATGCACATGACGACATGATATGAAATGCATAAGATGACATGGCAAAGTGCAACATGCAAGCAAATGACATGGCAACGACGGCGAATAACTGAAGGACACCTGGCGCATCGAATTCAGGGCGTTACACAGGTGCACTCCCAATGCTCTGCACCCCCACCGTCTGCCACGTGGCGATCACCAGGACCCTCATCGACGGCGGAGCCGGCCTCAAGGTGCTCTCCTCAGAGGCGTTCGGCCTGCTCCATGTGCCACACAGCCGACTCCGCCCCTCCAAGATTTTCTTCAGGGTCGGCGGCGGCTCCACTAGGCCACTGGGGCAGATCCGTCTCCCTGTCACCTTCGGTACCCGTGACAACTACCACACCGAGCTCATCGACTTCGACATCGCCAAGATTGACCTGCTGTACAATGCTATTCTGGGATACCCGGCCTTGGCTCAGTTTATGGCTGCGACCCACCCCGCGTACAACATCATGAAGATGCCTGGCAGCAACAGTGTCCTCACGGTGGCGGGGGACACCAAAGGCACGCTGCAGGCCCTCAAGCTCGCCTCCAGGACAACCACGTCGACGCTGCTGTAGGATCGAAAGTATGTCCGGAGGGGGGGTGATTAGACTACTTGACCAAATAAAACTTATCCTTTTCCCAATTTTAGTCTTTGGCAGATTTTAGCTATCTTAGCACAAGTCAAGCAATCTTAACACAATTCAAGCAAGCATGCAAAGAGTATATGAGCAGCGGAAAGTAAAGCATGGAACTTGCAAGAATGTAAAGGGAAGGGTTTGGAGATTTCAAACACAATTGGAGACATGGATGTTTTTGTCGTGGTTCCGATAGGTGGTGCTATCGTACATCCACGTTGATGGAGACTTCAACCCACGAAGGGTAAGGGTTGCGCGAGTCCACGGAGGGCTCCACCCACGAAGGGTCCACGAAGAAGCAACCTTGTCTATCCCACCATGGCCGTCGCCCACGAAGGACTTGCCTCACTAGCGGTAGATCTTCACGAAGTAGGCGATCTCCTTGCCCTTACAAACTCCTTGGTTCAACTCCACAATCTTGTTGGAGGCTCCCAAGTGACACCTAGCCAATCTAGGAGACACCACTCTCCAAGAAGTAACAAATGGTGTGTTGATGATGAACTCCTTGCTCTTGTGCTTCAAATGATAGTCTCCCCAAAACTCAACTCTCTCTCATAGGATTTGGATTTGGTGGAACGAAGATTTGAGTGGAAAGCAACTTGGGGAAGGCTAGAGATCAAGATTCATATGGTAGGTGAGGGAGTCCTGGACTAGGGGGTGTCCGGATAGCTGGACTATCATCATCGGCTGGACTCTAAGACTATGAAGGTACAAGATTGAAGACTTTGTCCCGTGTCCGGATGGGACTTTCCTTGGCGTGGAAGGCAAGCTTGGTGATATGGATATGTAGATCTCCTACCATTGTAACCGACTCTGTGTAACCCTAGCCCTCTCCGGTGTCTATATAAACTGGAGGGATTTAGTCCGTAGGACGAACAACCATTACAACAATCATACCATAGGCTAGCTTCTAGGGTTTAGCCTCCTTGATCTCGAGGTAGATCCACTCTTGTACTACCCATATCATCAATATCAATCAAGCAGGAGTAGGGTTTTACCTCCATCGAGAGGGCCCGAACCTGGGTAAAAACATCGTGTCCCTTGTCTCCTGTTACCATCCGCCTAGACGCACAGTTCGGGACCCCCGACCCGAGATCCGCCGGTTTTGACACCGACATTAGTGCTTTCATTGAGATTTCCTCTGTGTCGTCACCGATAGGCTTGATGGCTTCTTCAATCAACAACAACGACATCCAGGGTGAGACTTTTCTCCCCGGACAGATCTTCGTGTTCGGCGGCTTTGCACTGCGGGCCAACTTACTTGGCCATCTGGAGCAGATCGAAAGCTACGCCCCTGGCCATCAGGTCAGATTTGGATGCCTAAACTTCACGGCTGACATCCGCGGAGACTTGATCTTCGATGGATTCGAGCCACAGCCGAGCGTGCCGCACTGTCATGATGGGCATGATCTAGCTCTGCCGCCGGACAGTACCTTGGAGGCCGCACACGAATCCGCTCCGACCCATAGTTCGGAGCCGACCGCGCAGATCGTGGACCGGTGGCTGGACACCGCCTCGGGAGCTGCAAGTGCTACGGCGATGGAGCCGAATACCGACCTTGTCCTTTGCAAAGCTCGTGACTCCAAGGTGTCGGACTCCTTGCCGGACTCCGAACCTCCTGTGCCCCTGCCAAACGAATCCGATTGGGCGCCGATCATGGAGTTCACCGTTGTGCACATCTTTCAGCACTCGCCCTTTGGCGACATCCTAAACTCGCTAAAGTATCTCTCGTTATCAGGGGAACCCTGGCCGGACTGCGGTCAGGATGGTTGGGATGCGGACGACGAAGAAATTCAAATCCTACCCACCACCCACTTTGTAGCCACTGTCGACGATCTAACCGACATGCTAGACTACGACTCCAAAGACATCGACAGTATGGACGACGATGCCGGAGACGATCAAGAACCAGCGCCTACAGGGCACTGGAAGACCACCTCGTCATACAACATATACATGGTGGACACCCCAAAGGATGGGGACGGCGAAGAAGCAGCGGAGGCAGATTCCTCTAAGAAACGGCCCAAGCGCCGACGACAGCGGCGCCGCTCTAAATCCCGCCACATCAAGAATGGAGATTCCGGCACCGGAGATAATAACACCCCAGAGAGTGCCGAAGACAACCCCCTCCAGCAAGATTCAGCACAGGAGGATGAGGAAGCCAGCCCTCAAGAGAGAGCGGCAGACGAGGAGGATGAAAATTACATGCCTCCCTCCGGAGACGAGGCAAGCCTCAACGATGACGAATTCATCATGACCGAGGATCCCGTCGAACAAGAGCGTTTTAAACGCAGGCTAATGGCCACGACAAACAGCCTAAAGAAAAAGCAGCAACAGCTTTGAGCTGATCAAGACCTGCTGGCCGACAGATGGACCGAGGTCCTCGCAGCCGAAGAGTATGAACTCGAACGCCCCTCCAAAAGCTACCCAAAACGCAAGTTGCTCCCCTGACTAGAGGAGGAAACATACAAACCTTCATCACCAGCGCACAATACGGCAGACCGACCACCTCGTGGCTGCGACAGAGAGGCATCTAGGCCCTCCGCCAGAACCGTACCCCGGCACCGCTCGAAAAGCGCGAAGCCACGGGGGAATGCGCCAGACTTGCGGGATGTATTGGAGGACAAGGCAAGACATTCCAGATCTATCTACGGATCACGTGGGCGCCCCACGACCCACGACGACTACCATCGCGCCGGATATAGCAACTCCGGTCGGGCCGAACACAGCAGACAAAGCTCTCTTGAGCTATGTCGTGATATTGCTCAATATAGAGGCGCCGCACACCCACTATGCTTCACCGACGAAGTAATGGATCATCAAATCCCTGAAGAGTTTAAACTCGTGAACATTGAATCCTACGATGGAACAACAGACCCCGCGGTTTGGATCGAAGATTATCTCCTTCATATCCATATGGCCCGCGGTGACGATCTCCACGCCATCAAGTATCTCCCACTCAAGCTTAAGGGGCCATCTCGGCATTGGCTTAACAGCTTGCCAGCAAAATCAATTGGGTGTTGGGAGGACCTAGAAGCCGCATTCCTTGACAACTTCCAGGGCACATATGTGCAACCACCAGACGCTGATGACCTAAGCCACATAATTTAGCAGCCAGACGAATCGGCCAGACAATTCTGGACATGGTTCCTCACAAAGAAAAATCAAATCATAGATTGTTCGGATGCAAAGGCCCTCGCAGCCTTCAAACATAACATCCGCGACGAGTGGCTGGCCCGGCACCTAGGACAGGAAAAGCCGAAATCCATGGCAGCCCTCACATCACTCATGACCCGCTTCTGCGCAGGAGAGGACAGCTGGCTAGCTCGCAGTAACAACCTCAGCAAAAATTCTTGCAGTCTGGACAACAAGGACCGCAATGGCAGGTCGCGTCGCAACAAAAACAAACGCCGCGTTAACGGCGATAACACTGAGGATACGGCAGTCAATGCCGGATTCAGAGGCTCTAAACCTGGTCAGCGGAGAAAGCCATTCAAAAGAACTACTCCGGGTCCGTCCAATTTGGACCGAATACTCGACCGCTCTTGCCAGATACATGGCATCCCCAAAAAGTCAGCTAACCACACCAACAGGGATTGTTTGGTATTCAAGCAGGCAGGCAAGTTAATTGCCGAAAAACAATGACAAGGGGCTGCATAGCGATGCCGAGGAGGAGACCCGACCGCCGAACAGTAGAGGACAGAAGGGTTTCCTCCCACAAGTACGGACAGTAAACATGATATACGCAACCCACATACCCAAGAGGGAGCGGAAGCATGCACTTAGGGACGTATACGCGATGGAGCCAGTCGCCCCAAAGTTCAACCCATGGTCCGCTTGCCCGATCACTTTCGATCGAAGGGACCACCCCACCAGTATCCGCCATGGCGGATTTGCCGCATTGGTTTTAGACCCAATCATCGATGGATTTCACCTCACTAGAGTCCTGATGGACGGCGGCAGCAGCCTGAACCTGCTTTATCAGGATACAGTGCGCAAGATGGGCATAGACCCCTCAAGGATTAAACTACAAAGACGACCTTCAAAGGCGTCATACCAGGTGTTGAGGCCAATTGTATAGGCTCAATCACACTGGAAGTGGTCTTCGGATCCCCGGATAATTTCCGAAGCGAGGAGTTAATCTTCGATATAGTCCCGTTAGGCAGCGGCTATCATGCTCTGCTCGGACGGACCGCGTTTGCAAAGTTTAACGCGGTGCCGCATTATGCATACCTCAAGCTCAAGATGCCAGGCCCTCATGGACTCATCACGGTCAACGGAAACATTGAATGCTCCCTCCGAACGGAGGAACACACAGCGGCTCTCGCGACAGAAGTACAGAGCAGCCTCTTAAGGCAATTATCGAGTCCGGTCGTCAAACGACCATACATGACTAAACGCGCCCGGAGCAACATACATCAAGACCACCTGGCACGTTCCGAGAACGCGTAGCAATGCGTCCCCAACCCCAGCCCTTGCATGATTGCAAGATGAGCTCTTCGCGTACATCATTACGCTCTGAAGATACCATGGGCATAGGGGGAGGGGCACGACCACGACAGGCCCAGAGTGCGGCTCAACCACACCAGGGGCTCCCACGTGTGTCACTTTTTTTTTCTTTTTTTTCCCACAAACTCCGTTTACCAGAGACCCTGTCCGGCGGTGAATCTGCCGAACTCATGATGCAACAGCCAGGGAAGGACAAAGGCTACGACGAATACTCAGGTGGTCTCCATAATGAGCATTAAATCTGTTTAAATACACCATTCCGCAGCCTACCCCTGGAGGGAGACATTTCTAATAGTCCAAACCCTTGCCTACCGCACTATTTGTATCGTTCTACACTCATGGCAGAATTCCTTGAATAAACAATGCATCACTTTTTGTTTATAATTGCATTCCTTTATATTTGTTCATTTATGACATCTTGCATCTGTACACTTTGGTACGGCCGAATACACCAGGGGCTTATGTTCCCCGCATTATGGTGTGATAAGTCCGAACACTTTCACAAGTGCGGCACCCCGAACTTATAGCATTATATGCATCGGCTCCGAATCATGTCTTGGGTCAATAGTTGGGTTTGCCCGGCTCCCATGTTTTGGTACCTTACGTTCCGTTCTATCGGCTAAGGTAGCACTGGGAGAACCACTGCGATTGCGCCCCGGTTGAGCTGGGCGAGCGCCTCAGTGGAGAAAGCTAAAACTGACCGTCATGATAAGGCGAGAGCTGGTCGCTGTTCGAGAGGTCTTTTCGAGTCCCTAAAGACTTATGCCGCTTAGAGCGAGGAACCGACTGTGTCCGGCCCAGGTGTGGATAGCGCCCCGAACTCGGTCTTCCGAACACTAGGGGCTTTGTCGAAATTTAAAATTATAGAATTCTATGGCTAAGTGAGAGTGTTCAAGCATTATAAGTCCGGTTGCCTTGTTCGTTGTGTTGAGCGCCTCCCTAGATGGACCCAAAAATGGGAACAAGAGCGCTCAAGTTTATCCCGAACACCCCAGCACTCGTGGCATGGGGGCTGAAGCCGACGACTTGCCATCTCTCAGATTTGATAAACGGCCGCACAGAAGGTAATATTTTAAATTAACAAGTGTTGCTTAGCGCATATGGACAAAGTTTTCAGCGCACAGGATGACAAATTGCGAGTCTACTCAAAAATTACATCTTTGGGGCACTCATCCGCAATCTTGCGGGCACCCTTCAGGACACTCTTATAGTACATCTCGGGCGTACGATACTCCTTGCCCGCCGGCGGCACGTCCGTTATAAGCCTCTCAGCATCCAGCCTGCCCCAGCGCACCTTTGCGCGGGCAAGGGCCCGACGGGCACCTTCAATGCAGGCGGAGCGCTTGATGACTTCCACCCAGGGGCACGCATCCACCAGCCGCCGCACGAGGCCGAAGTAGCTCCCAGGCATGGCCTCTTCAGGCCACAGCCGGACTATGAGGCCCTTCATGGCCTGCTCGGCTACCTTGTGGAGCTCGACCAGCTGCTTCAGCTGGTCGCTAAGGGGCACCGGATGCCCGGCCTCAGCATACTGAGACCAGAAGACTTTCTCCGTTGAGCTCCCCTCCTCGGCCCGGTAGAATGCGGCGGCATCGGACACGCTGCGAGGCAGATCTGCAAACGCCCCTAGAGAGCTCCGAATTCGGGTAAGTAACAGGTAATTCACATTAACATGCTTGCTTTGCATGAAAAATGCCTTACCCGCCGCTATTTTCTTCACCGCCTCAATCTCCTGGAGGGCCTTATGGGCCTCGGCCTTAGCGGCTTTGGCACTTTCAAGAGCCGAGGCAAGCTCGGACTCTCGAGTCTTCGAGTCGCGCTCCAAACTCTCATGCTTTTCCATGAGAGCCTGGATGTCTTGCCGCACCTCCGCCACCCGCGCCTCCTGCTTCTCTCGCTCCGCTCGTTCCGCGGCCGCATTACGTTCGGCCGCGGACACGGCCTCCTTTAGGGTCGCCACCTCGTTCGTGGTCCCTGCAGTACCCACGTTATCCTTGTTATTTCTATTGCAACCAAAATCCTTTTCTGTAAGGTACAAATTTCATGCGGTGGTACTCACCTTCTTTGTCCTCGAGCTGCTTCTTGGCAAGGCCGAGCTCGTGCTCGGACCGCTCGAGGTCCTGCTTCAAAGCACCGACCTCCACAGTCAATGCGGCAAAGGTCAGCAGCGCAGCCTGCAAATCCCATATTGACATAATTTTTAGAACTCCTGCGTATATCGTTTTAGATCCTCAGTCCGGCTTTTCTTTCCGAACACCGAACCAAGCATCCGGGGCTACTGTCTATGCGGTATTACATTGCATATTTTAAAAACTTCTTACCTCAAAGCCTGTTAGAAGGCTGTTGCAGGCTTCTGTCAGCCCGCTCTTGGCGAGCTAAACCTTCTGAATCACCGCACTCATGATAGTGCGGTGTTCTTCCTTGATGGAAGCGCCGTTGAGCGCCTCCAACAAGTTGTCCGGCGCCTCCGGTTGGACGGAGGCTGCCGGTGTCACGGTCTTGCCCTTCTTACGAAGGGGCCGCCTGCCGGACTCCGGAACCACTGCGGGTTCCGGCGCGGAGTCTGGCACGAAGTCCGGGAGGTTGCCCTGTGGCACCTCCGGAGCCTCCCCCTCTTGGCGGGTCCCCTCCTGGGATCCCACCTCGGCGTCCTCAGCATTGCGAGGGGTGGAGGCGGTCGGAATGGAATCTACATCCGACGGAGCCAAGGACCCGCTTGATGAAGCGGGAAGATCATCCTCGGCCGGACTATAGGTAGTGTGCAGCATTAGAAGGACACTATGTGGCACAAAAGAGAAATTATAAATCGTTCAGGAATCCAGATACTTACGATCTTGCCGGAGGCTTGGCCCTTGAGGGCCACCCTTCGTCACCAATGTTGGCGTTGGCGGAGCTGTCCGGAGGAAGGGTCCTTCCCCTCTTGGACCCTTCGGCCTCCCCTATTGGGGAAGCCTTCCTCTTCCTCTCTCCCCCCTCCAGGGGAGAGTCCTCTTTCTCCTCCTCGTCTTCGGGGCAGGAGTCCGCCTCGGAGCCATCAGACGATGAGTCCGATACCACCTGGCGCCGGGAACTCCTTCGGGTTCCCGTGGCCTTCTTCTTGGCCTTCTTCTTCGGCACCACATAGAGTGCCGGGACTAGCAGCACCGTTAAACGGGTATCCGCTGGGTCTTCGGGGAGGGGAGCCGGACAGTTAACCTGTCCGGACGTCCTCTGCCAGTCCTGTTAAAGGCATTGAGAATTTTAGATCCCGCAATAGAGTCAAACTATGAAAGAAATAAATGTCCCATAAAGGATAACATATCTTACCACACCGGCCAGGCATTTCGTGCTGAATTCGTGATCTTTAGCTGCGGATGTGGGGGCTTCTCCGCCCTTGAACAACACCCTCTAGGCAGCTTGGCATGTTGTGTCGAAGAGCCCGCTAAGGGTTTGGTGCTGTGCCGGATCGAACTCCCACAAATTGAAGGCCCGCTGTTGGCAGGGGAGAATCCGGCGGACGAGCATGACCTGGATCACATTGACAAGCTTGAGCTTCTTGTTCACCAAGGTCTGGAGACAGGACTGGAGTCCGGTCAGCTCCTCCGAACTGCCCCATAGCAAGCCCTTCTCTTTCCAGGAGGTGAGCTGCATGGGGGTACCAGATCTGAACTCGGGGGGCCGCTGCCCATTTAGGGTCACGCGGCTCGGTGATATAGAACCACCCCGATTGCCACCCTTTGATGGTTTCCACGAAGGCGCCCTCGAGCCAGGTGACGTTGGGCATTTTGCCCACCATGGCGCCTCCGCACTCCGCTTGGCTGCCCTTCACAACCTTCGGCTTGACATTGAAGGTCTTTAGCCACAAGCCGAAGTGGGGCTAGATGCAGAGGAAGGCCTCGCACACGACGATAAACCCCGAGATGTTGAGGATGAAGTTTGGTGCCAGATCGTGGAAGTCCAGGCCGTAGTAGTACATGAGCCCCCGGACAAAGGGATGAAGTGGGAAGCCCAGTCCGCAGAGGAAGTGGGGAAGGAATACGACCCTCTCATGGGGCCTGGGGGTGGGGATGAGCTGCCCCTTGTCGGGCAGCCGGTGCGCGATGTCGCTGGACAGGTATCCGGCGCCGCGCAGTTTTTCGATGTGCCCCTCTGTAACGGAGGAAGCCATCCACTTGCCTCCCGCTCCGGACATGGATGGAGAAGGTTGAGGCAAGATGTGCAAACTTGGGCGCTGGAGCTCGAGTGCGTGGAGATGGATAAGCAAAGGAGGAAGAAGGCGTAGGTAAAAAAGGTGGATCCTTATCCCCTTATATATGGGCGGACGAAGACTATGCGTCCCCACCGGCCTGGTAAAACTCGCTTTTCTCCCAAGCGCCACCATCAATGGCGCGGTTGGGTTACCCACGTCCGTATTGATGGGAATCCCGGAATAAGGGGAACACGATCTCTGCTTCGACAAGACGTGCCAAGGAAACCGCTTCGCTAAACGCGCTGAGGTGGTATAATAAAAAACGATTCAAGTAAAGGCTTGGTGGTGGTATGACGTCATGCCACAAAATACGTCAGCAGATTGAACTTGTGCACATATTATTCTCTCTATGGTGGAATGTGGAATTTATTTTACAGAGCCAGACACTATCCTGGTGTTCACAATCTTCTATGAATTATTCGAAGGAGGAACCCGCCTTGCAATGCCGAACAATATGCGCGGCGGACTCATCCTCATTAAAGCCTGGTTCAGGGGCTACTGAGGGAGTCCTGGACTAGGGGGTGTCCGGAGAGCCGGACTATCATCATCGGCCGGAATCTAAGACTATGAAGATACAAGATTGAAGACTTTGTCCCGTGTCCAGATGGGACTTTCCTTGGCGTGGAAGGCAAGCTTGGCGATACGGATATGTAGATCTCCTACCATTGTAACCGACTCTGTGTAACCCTAGCCCTCTCCGGTGTCTATATAAACCGAAAGGTTTTAGTCCGTAGGACGAACAACCATTACAACAATCATACCATAGGCTAGCTTCTAGGGTTTAGCCTCCTTGATCTCGTGGTAGATCCACTCTTGTACTACCCATATCATCAATATCAATCAAGCAGGAGTAGGGTTTTACCTCCATCAAGAGGGCCCAAACTTGGGTAAAAACATCGTGTCCCTTGTCTCCTGTTACCATCTGCCTAGATGCACAGTTCGGGACCCCCTACCCGAGATCCGCCGGTTTTGACACCGACAGTAGGAATGGAATATCTTGGCCTCAACACATGAGTAGGTGGTTCTCTCTCAGAAACAGCAAGTTGGAAGTGTAGGTTTGTTCTGATGGCTCTCTTCATGAATCAAGAGGAGGTGGAGGGGTATATATAGCCTCCACACAAAATCTAACCGTTACACACAACTTGCCAAACTCGGTGGGACCGAATTGAGAAACTCGGTCGGACCGATTCAGCAAATCTAGTGACACTCAGGATTTTCGGTGGGACTGACATGCAACTCGGTAGGACCAATATGGTTAGTGTTAGGGCTTAATGTAATCTCGATGAGACCGATTACACAAACTCGGTGGGACCGATTTTGGTAATAAGCTAACCAGAGAGTTGGTCAGGTAAACTCGGTGGGACCGGTTCGCTCATTTCGGTGGGACCAAAATGTTACGAAAAGGAAACAGGGAGTTTACATTGCAATCTTGGTGGGACTTATTGCTCATCTCGGTGGTACCGAAATGTTATGAAGGGAAACAGAGAGATTACAATCCCATCTCGGTGAGACCGAGATCCCTATTGGTGAGACCGATTTACCTAGGGTTTGTGGCAGTGGCTATGACATCTGAACTCAGTGGCGCCGGATAGAAAGAATCGGTAGGGCCGAGTTTGACTTTTGGTTTAGGTCATATGTGGATGTGAGAAAGTAGTTGAGGGCTTTGGAGCATATCACTAAGCACTATGGAGCAAGAAACTCATTAAGCAACACCTCATCCCTCCTTAATAGTATTGGCTTTTCCTATAGACTCAATGTGATCTTGGATCACTAAAATATAAAATGTAGAGTCTTGAGCTTTTGAGCTTGAGCCAATCCTTTTATCCTTAGAATTTTGAGGGGTCCACTTTTTTCATCCATGCCATGCCATTCATTGAGCTTTTCCTGAAATATTCATCTTGGAATAATGTTAGCTCAATGAGCTATATGTTGTTAGGAATTACCAAAACCACCTAGGGATAGTTGCACTTTCAGTCTCCCCCTTTTTGGTAATTGATGACAACATATAGATCAAAGCTTTGACAAATGATAATAAGAGTGAAAAACATTGACGCTTTGAGAAGTATGTGATAAGCAAGAGCTCCCCCTAAATTTGTGCATAGTTTAAGATTTGCTTTGGACTGCAAATGCACAAAGAGTTAGGTTCATGGGTTACTCTTCCATGTCACATACATCTTGGTGGAGCGCTCAAAATGATAATAATTGAATACATGCACTCATCACCAAGCAAAGTGAATGATCATATAGAGATAAAAAGGATAATGTCATCCAACAAGCATAAATGTAGCATATGATCAAACACATGATCATCCAAGTATCTCAAACAAGCAAAAAAAGTTCAACCACCAAAGCAAGAGAGAATAAAAGGCAACACTCTCTCTCGAAGCCTATGATCTATAAATTTTACTCCCCCTTTGGCAACAAGTTACCAAAAAGTTCATAGAAAATGCATAGCACTAAATCATCTCTCAGGCTTGATCTTCATGTGGTGGTGTAGAGATGGCTCCTTGGACGAAGACTTCGGTAGATATGGACGGAGCTGGAGGAGTAGGTGCTAGAGCTGGTTGCACTGGAGCTGTAGCTGGTGCAGATGAAGTGGCTCTGGTGTCTGTCACTGGCACTGCTGCTGATCTCTGAGCTCTAGGCACTCTGGCAAATGCATCAGTGGTTGTCTTGCCCTTCCTCTCTTGCATATCATCCTGAAGATGCTCAACAACAGACTGGATCTTAGTTACCTTCACATCCAAGTCATACAACTTCTGCTCCATGATCCTCTCCAGGCTCTCCTGGTTTTGAGTCAAGGTGGCCAGCCCCTTCTCAATCCTCAGAGTGGATGCAATCAAGTAGCCAAGCTGATCTTGTTTGCTCTTCAAAAAGTACTGAGATGCCTCTTCCATTGTTGGCATCTTGGTAGCCTTCTCTGTCCTTGCCTTCTCCTTCTTTGCTTGAGCATGCACAGAAGATGGTTCATCTTCATCCATAACCACTTGGTTGTCCTCAAAGTCTGGATAGATAGGCATGTGATCCTTGTCCAACAAGTATGTGCCAGTGCCCATCTTGGAGTTAATCAGCTCCTGGATCTGTGGGGCATACCCACAACTTCTCTTTTGGTCAGCTGTTGTCCTCTTGATAGTTTCAACTATAAGGCTCATGACCTTGAACTTCTGTGGCACATCAAATAAGTGTAGCAGATTTATTGCATGGCCTCTGATCATGTTGTGATCACCTGACTTGGGCAAGAGAGTGTGCCTGAGGATCCAGTTGATGGTTGGCAGTCCTGACAGAAGGTAATCTACTGATCCAAACTTGTGTGTTTCAACAGCAGCATCTGGGATCTCCTTGTACATATGTGCCATAGAGTTGTGATCCATCTTCTTCTTGGCATAGACATCCAAGTCATCCTCTTTCTCCTTAGGTGCATTGATCAGATTAGCCCATTCTTAAATTGATGATTGGTACCTAGTACCTTCAGACATCCATACTATCCTGCCATCTGGATAGAAGTGTGCTGTGGAGTAGAATTGCATTATGAGCTCATCATTCCACTTTGTGAGCTTCTGCCCAACAAAGCCGGCCACTCCACAAGCATTGAAACTGTCATACACACCAGGATAGTGTTCTTCATTCTCCTTCATGTAGGTCCAGTCAACCCACCTCATGTCACACACTATTGGCTTCTTGTCCAGCAACACTGTCTCATAGAAATCCTGTTGTTCCTTTATATGGAACCTGTAGTCAACAGCAGTCCTCCTCCTGACTACATAAGGATCAGACAACCTCCACTGTCTGAGGCCTGCATCCTTTCTCAGCTTCATGTTCTCAGCCACAGGATGAGCATCATTATGATCTGGAATTTTTGGCTTCAATTTTCTTAAGACATGCTCTTCATCATCTTCCTCTTCGGCAACAGTTTTAGGCACTGGGGCCTTGTTCTTCTCAGCAGCAGATATGTTCCTGGTATTCCTCTTAGGTGCAGTCTTGGGCTTGGAGGCAGCTTTGGGTGCTTCTTTGGGCTTTGATGAAGCAGCCCCTGACCTGATAGCATCACCCATAAGCTTCTGAGCCTTGGGTGCTGGTGCAGCAACCTGTTCTTCTTCTTCCTCTTCAGAGTCTCTCCTCATAGAGGGATTGCCAAGAATTTTGGCAGTAGTGTTTCTGACTCTCTTTTTCTTTTTGTCTTGGCCAACAGCTTGATCTTCTAAGTCAATGGTAAACTTCATGGTTTCCCCAGTGGCAACCTTCCTAGGTTTGGAAGTGGGAATCCTTCTTGCAGGTGCCTTCTTCTGCACTCCTGGCTTAGTGGTTGCAGCTGAGCCATAATCCTTTTTGAGCCCTTCTTCTTGGAAGTGACCTCATCCTCAACTGCCACATAGTCTTCATCCTTAGATTCTGAGGTTTTCTTCTTTCTGGCCCTGGTGGCAGCTTTGGGTAAGTTGCTTGGGGTGCTCCTGCTACCCTCGTCAGAGCTGCTAGAGGGACTAGTGCCCTCACTCATTTGAACCTGCTCCTCTGACTTGTTCTGGCTGTCACTTTGATCAGACATATTGCAAACACTGACTGCAGACCCTGTGAATAGATATAGATGAGATAGAGTGGATGAGCATCACAAAATAGAGAGGTTTTTGCAAAAGAATGAGTTAAAAACTTAGTTTTAGTTTTCCACAGAAAGTATTTCGGATCAACCGATTTGTAAACTCGGTGATACCGAAGTAGCTTTTGGAACCTAAACTAGTGAACTTGGTCAGACCAAGTCACAGTTTGGTGGCACCGAGACTGCTAGGGTTTCACAAAGTCCTGAACTCGGTCACATCGATTTGCAATTCTTGGTCAGACTGAGAATCACATGTGCAATGGCCTTAGCCGAATCGGTGCAACCGAGTTCTACAACTCGGTGGGTCCGAGATGGTTTCGGCGGAAACCTAACCCTAAATTTTCAATTCATCTTTAATCTGCGGAGTGTTTTGACTAGATAGGATAGTTTCAATCGTGGCAAGATTCATGGCGAACACAATGTGCTAGGAAGCTGACGGGGATAGCACAGTGATCGAGTCCATACCCTAGTTCGGTGATGAACTCGCTACGGCGGCAACGGCGGGGATGATTTCCGTTGACGGCAGCGGAGACCAGTGACTGGAGGCGGCTGACGACGAGGAGGACGATCTAGAGACCCTGGAGGCAGAGCGGGCTACGTGCGGGCGAAAGAGTTCGGAGAAAGTTTCCAAATTTTTGCCCGTTGGTATATATAGCCCGACCCTGTCAGTGTGACCGAGTGGAACAACTCGGTGGCACCGAAATGCATAACTGCTGACAGTTACAGCAACTCAGTGTGACCAAAAAGTTCAAATCGGTTGCACCGAGATTGAAAACCTAGATCGACTTAGTGATCTCGGTATGACCGAAATGGATGAATCGGTCAGACCGAAATGCACAAAGAAGTTTTGGAAGTTTAAGTCTATGACGAATCGGGGACTCCGAGTGCTCCTCACACAGCGTGGTTCGAATCTGACTGCATAAAATTTTGTGATGTAGCATGAATAGAGTTTGAGACAAGAAAAGCATAGATAGCTAGAGAAGGTTCTTAGGAATTCTTGTCCATCCACTTGGCAAAAGAAAAATAAACCAATCAATCAAAGCGACAAGTGGATGTCCTCGAATGAGTAAAATATGCAACCAACATGCTCACACAATAAAATGGCAAATGAAATATGTGGAAAAGCATGCACAACAAATTCTAGCATCTATCAAGCAATTGGCAATGACTAGGTCATCTATAAATGAGTATATTGACTTAGGAGTCAAATGAGAACATTTGATCATAGGTCATACTCATCGTTTAAGCTCAAGTGGGGTTACCACTTTTACATAATGTATTGACGTGTTCACACCATTAGAGTTGCTTTGACTCAATTCTTAGAGTAAAGCTCCCCCTAGATGTGAGATCCCCCCTTAGAGGGATGAACTAACCTTGGGTTTTGTCGATGATGACTTCATGTAGATGTTGAAGATGTGGATGCTTAATGTTGATGTAGATCATTTGGAGCAATCCTTTGGAGTGAGTTGCACTTTCAATACCTACACGGGTTAGTCCCGCAAGGAACAAACAAGGATATCCATCAACATAGAGTGATGCAGACATAAGATGATGTCTATGAAAGCATTAGGTTACCTTGTCCCTTGTCTTACCAACAAGAGGGTTTGTGACTCCTTGAACTAGTGCAAGATGTGAAATTGGATTGCACTTGTTGTTGCCAAAATGATATGAGTGAAATATGTTGGCGGAGTCACCCTCAAGAACTCTCTAGTTCTTCTTCTTCGGGATCCACATCATTTTGATGGGAATCCTTTGAGTTGTAGTCGTACTTGGGAACCCACTTGACTAAGGCCTTTGGAGCTTTTTCAAATGCATCAATCTCCTCTTGAAGCTTATCCTTGCCTTTTTGCTTGGGGTCTTGTGGTGGAAGATCATCTTGAGCTTGTGTCCCCTTGAAGGAAGTAGGATCATACTTCTCTTGTTGAGGAACAAACTTCGTCTTGGGGTATTGATCTTCTTCCCACTCAACTCCCTTGGCATTGAACTTTATTTCAAAACCAACACCTTGGTTCTTCCGGTGCCTTCCTTGCTTGCGTACAATTTCCTCAAATTGCTTACTCCCGGCAAGGCTCTTGTAAACACCTTTCTCTATAATTCCCTTCAATAAGCTATTTTATTGCTCAAGTGTAACTTGGCTAAGAGAATCATTAGTGGAATCAAGAGAACTACTAGAAGCAACAACATTGGATTTAGCATGATTATTGTTACTACTAGAGGAAGAATCATTCTTGTTCTTGTTAATAGACTTGACTTGAGGCATGTAAGTAGATAAGAGTAAACGCTTGGCAATGTAAGAAGAACTTTTCTTATGGAGATCATCATTGATTGCCTTTAAGAACTCATGCTCTTGCTCAAGGTTGAGCTTTTCAAAGCGTAACTTCTCATGAGTCCTTAAAAGTTCTCGATGATCTTCTAAGATAGTTTCATGAGCTAACTTCAGAGTGTTTAGTTCTTTAGTTAGAAGCTCAACCTTCTCCTTATCATTGTCATTCGTTTTATCTTGATTAGCATGATTAATTGACGTTTCATCATAGTATTCATCACTAGAGTTGTCAACAAGTAAATCATCATCACCTAACAAGTCATCTTCATCACTATTGAAATCAACATACTCGGGGTGTGTTACCTTTGGGCCTTTAGCCATGAAGCATCTTCCAACTCCTTCATTTGGTGAATCAAATATGTCGTAGGAGTTGGTTGACACAAGTGCTAGACCGGCAACACCTTCATCTTGAGTATATTCGGAGTTGGAGTGATAGCTTCTCTCAGAGTGATTGTCAGAGTAGGAGTCGGATACCCATTCACCAACATGAGATTGATGTCTTCGTTTTGTGTAGCTCCTTGATGATTTGTCCTTCCTTTCCGAATCCTTGCTTCTCCGGGATGTTCTTTGTTCATAACGATCATCTCTACTCCTCCTCTCTCTTGGTGGTGATTCTTCTCTTCTACTTCTTCTCTTGGGTGATTCTTCTCTTCTTTTGCAGGGTGACGTACACTCATTGGAATAGTGTCCGGGTCTCCCACAATTGTAGCAATTGCGCTCTCGACTAGAAGATCTTTTGTCATTGTATGACCTTGACTTGGAGCTTCTCTCTTTGCTTCTATTCTTGTAGAACTTGTTGAAGTTCTTCACCATTAAGCTCAATTCTTCATTGAAGGTTTGTTTCTCACTTGATGATGTGGGGGATTCACATGAGGCTTTGTAAACACCACTTGACTTGTTGTGAAGTTCCTCCTTATCCTTGAGTGACATCTCATGAGCAACAATTCTTCCAATGACTTCTCTTGGTTTGAGATCTTTATCATTGGGCATCATTTGGATCAATGTGCACACGGTATCATATTTTCCGTCCAAAGCTCTTAGGATCTTCTTGATGATGAATTTGTCGGTCATCTCTTCACTTCCTAAGCCGACAATCTCATTTGTGATTAGAGCAAGCCTAGAGTACATTTCAGCGACACCTTCACCATCCTTCATTTTGAACTTGTCAAGTTGACTTTGAAGCACATCCAACTTGGATTCCTTAACGGAGTCGGTACCTTCATGCATATCAATCAAAGCATCCCGAATTTCCTTTGCATTCTCAAGACGACTGTTTTTGTTGAATTCTTCGGGGCACAATTCGTTGAAGAGGATATCACAAGCTTGAGCGTTGTATTATAGCATCTTCAACTCTTCCGCGCTAGCTTCACGGTTCGGTTCTCTCCCATCAAAGAATTCACCTTGCAAGCCAATACACACAATAGCCCAAACGGCGGGGTTATGTCCAAGAATATGCATTTTCATCTTATGCTTCCAACTAGCAAAATTAGTACCATCAAAGTAAGGACCTCTACGGTGATAATTTCCCTCGCTAGACGCCATACTCTCCTAGGTTGTGAAACCAAGGATATGACCACCAAAAGCTATGGAAATCAAAGCAAATAGAGATTAAAGCTCTGATACCACTTGTAGGATCGAAAGTATGTCTAGAGGGGGGTGATTAGACTACTTGACCACATAAAACTTGTCCTTTTCCCAATTTTAGTCTTTGGAAGATTTTAGCTATCTTAGCACAAGTCAAGCAATCTTAACACAATTCAAGCAAGTATGCAAAGAGTATATGAGCAGCGGAAAGTAAAGCATGCAACTTGCAAGAATATAAAAGGAAGGGTTTGGAGAATTCAAACGCAATTGGAGACACGGATGTTTTTGTCGTGGTTCCGATAGGTGGTGCTATCGTACATCCACGTTGATGGAGACTTCAACCCACGAAGGGTAACGGTTGCGCGAGTCCACGGAGGGCTCCACCCATGAAGGGTCCACGGAGAAGCAACCTTGTCTATCCCACCATGGCTGTCGCCCACGAAGGACTTGCCTCACTAGCGGTAGATCTTCACGAAGTAGGCGATCTCCTTGCCCTTAAAAACTCCTTGGTTCAACTCCACAATCTTGTCGGAGGCTCCCAAGTGACACCTAGCCAATCTAGGAGACACCACTCTCCAAGAAGTAACAAATGGTGTGTTGATGATGAACTCCTTGCTCTTGTGCTTCAAATGATAGTCTCCCCAACACTCAACTCTCTCTCACAGGATTTGCATTTGGTGGAAAGAAGATTTGAGTGGAAAGCAACTTGGCGAAGGCTAGAGATCAAGATTCATATGGTAGGAATGGAATATCTTGGCCTCAACACATGAGTAGGTGGTTCTCTCTCAGAAACAGCAAGTTGGAAGTGTAGGTTTGTTCTAATGGCTCTCTCCATGAATGAAGAGGAGGTGGAGTGGTATATATAGCCTCCACAGAAAATCTAACCGTTACACACAACTTGCCAAACTCGGTGGGACCGAATTGAGAAACTTGGTCGGACCGATTCAACAAATCTAGTGACCTTTAGGATTTTCGGTGGGACCGACATGCAACTCGGTAGGACCGATATGGTTAGGGTTAGGGCTTAACGTAATCTCGGTGAGACAGATTACACAAACTCGGTGGGACCGATTTTGGTAATAAGCTAACCAGAGAGTTGGTCAGGTAAACTCGATGGGACCGGTTTGCTCATTTCGGTGGGACCGAAATGTTACGAAAAGGAAACAGGGAGTTTACATTGCAATCTCGGTGGGACCGATCGCTCATCTCGGTGGTACCGAAACATTATGAAGGGAAACAGAGAGATTACAATCCCATCTCGGTGAGACTGAGATCCCTACCGGTGAGACCGATTTGCCTAGGGTTTGTGGCAGTGGCTATGACATCTGAACTCGGTGGCGCCGGATAGAAAGAATCGGTAGGGCCGAGTTTGACTTTTGGTTTAGGTCATATGTGGATGTGAGAAAGTAGTTGAGGGCTTTGGAGCATATCACTAAGCAGTATGGAGCAAGAAACTCATTAAGCAACACCTCATCCCTCCTTGATAGTATTGGCTTCTCCTATAGACTCAATGTGATCTTGGATCACTAAAATATAAAATGTAGAGTCTTGAGATTTTGAGCTTGAGCCAATCCTTTTATCCTTAGCATTTTGAGGGGTCCACTTTTCTCATCCATGCCATGCCATTCATTGAGCTTTTCCTGAAATATTCATCTTGGAATAATGTTAGCTCAGTGAGCTATATGTTGTTAGGAATTACCAAAACCACCTAGGGATAGTTGCACTTTCAGCTGCCCTGCGAGAAGAAGGGTCAGGAGGCCCCAGAAGCAGCGGCCGCCAAGAAGAAGTTGTTCTCCCAAGACCGAGCTGAGATGAAGCAAGTGTCGGTCTTTGAGGATGGGACGGCCAGCGCCACCTTCACCATAGGGGCTGGCCTCCTTCAGGATCAAGAGGAAGCGTTGATCAACTTTTTGTGAGCCAACAAGGTTATATTCGCTTGGGAACCCAAACACCTGGCCGGGAACCCAAGGGGAATAATCGAGCACCACCTAAGGGTATGTCCAAATGTGCGGCTAGTAAAGCAGAAGGCTCGCCGTCAGTCCACCGAGAAGCAGGCCTTCATCGTCCAGGAAACCCGTAAGCTACAAGCCACATGGGTCATCAGAGAGGTACGGTACCCAGAGTGGCTGGCGAATCCCATCATCGTCCCCAAGAAAGGAGGGAAGAAGCGCATGTGTGTCGACTTCACCAACCTCAACAAGGCCTACCCACAAGATCCCTTGACGCTCCCTCGCGTCGACTAGATCGTCGACTCCACCACCGAGTGCGACCTGTTGTGCTTCCTGGATGCCTTCTCCGACTACCATCAGATCAAGATGGCCGTGGAGGATGTGGAGAGGACGACATTCCTCGACCCATGCGGGGTGTACTGTTACACCTGCATGCCCTTCGGGCTGCGTAATGCCAGGGAAACCTTCTAGCGATTGATGCACATCGCCTTGGGTTCGTAGCTTGGTCGGAACGCAGAGGCCTATGTTGATGGTATAGTGGTGAAGTCTTGGGAGGCCAGGACTTTGATAGAAGATCTGGAGGAGACGTTCGGCAGCCTACGCACGGTGGATCTTTGGCTTAACCCCGAGAAGTGTGTGTTTGGGCTCCCTTCCGGCAAGCTGTTGGGCTTCTTGGTGTCACACAAAGGCAGGGGCGGAGCCAGGAAATTTGGCCATTGGGTTCACTCCAGACTGGTTGTGAGAACTTACTACTAGTATGTGAAGTGTAAAGTATAATTTTAAATTATCTTACAACAAAATTATAGCACCCAAAAACAACATAATGAATAGAAATATGGTATCATGTATCACACACTGTGTTGCATTAAAAGCTGAAGAGTGCAAGACATACCTGTTCAAAAAAATTATAAAATCACTTGTTTACATATTATAAATAGAGTAGCACCAGATAACTTTGTAGCTCCAGTGTGTAGCTTCTCATCTTTCTTGAACACAGAAAAAACAACAAGTTAGTTTGACAAGTTTAGAACAAGTACTGACAAGAGAAATAATATTGTAAAGGCACTCACATTTTAGAGTGTCCCCTTTCGATCTTTCATCGCCTTAAAAATATTAAACACTGCATCATTGGTAATGGTAGAAAATATATCTTTCTCCACATAGCAGATTAGACAATCACTCATGAATTGATCACCCGTTGAGTATCACTAATCTCCCTCTGCGGATAACCAAAATTAGATGGTGGCCTGTAAGGTCCCCTCATTAGATATCTGCGCCTAATCTCATCTTGCTTTTCTGGATTTCTTGTGTACTCTGAAATTCTTTTCCGATCAGCCGGATCATAAGGCAACTCATCAAAATTAATTTCTGTATGAATAGTAGGCTTCGAGAGACTAGCTGCAGTGACATTTAATGCACTTAGCCTACGTCTAGTGGGTGACCTTGATGTGCCTGTATCATTATCTCGATCTGGTGACCGAGTTTTATTCGAAAAATACCGTTCCATAGCCTAGATCAATCAAAGTTCATGAAGAAAAACAAATAAAAAAACTAGGGCAAAATAGTCACTGTCGTACTGGTGTTTTAGGGTAGATAAGACATACAAAAAGAGAGAGAAGATGCGGCTATATAATCTAATTACTCAAATTTGGGTTTCGCTATTACCGATGTCGATCTGCACTCGTCTACTTGCCGCGGGCGTGCGGCGGCGGCACAGGCGTCGAGCGACCCGAACAGGCGAGATGGGAATTAGAGGAACGAATAGACGAATGACGAAAAAAACAGGCTTCGACGAGGCGTGCCGCATGCGGCTGCGTGCGCTTTTCTCGTAAATACGATTACGTGACTCACACAACTCACGGTTCTGGTAAAACGATTATGTGGACTTTTGCCTTGTGGGCCCTTTCTTCCACGTACGTGATATGTGTTGAGGTCAGCCAGAATATTTTATTGGGTTCACATCCCTCAAATACGTATATATCCACGTACGAGGAAAGATCCATTGGGTTCAGTTGAACCCAATAGCTATACGCTGGCTCCGCCGCTGCACAAAGGGATCGAGGCCAACCCGGAGAAGGTCAAGGCGATAGAGGACATGAACCCCCCACAGACTCTAAAGGAGATGCAGAAGTTGGCAGGCTGTGTAACCTCACTTGGGCGGTTCATCTCCAAGTTGGGGGAATGCGCCCTCCCGTTCTTCAAGCTGATGAAGAGGAAGGAGCCATTCGAGTGGACCCCAGAGGCAGACGCAGCCTTCCAGGATCTCAAAAGATATTTGACCAACCCGCCAGTGATGGTGGCACCGCGCCCTCTCGATCCCTTGGTACTCTATCTGGCAGTAACCCCTCACTCAGCCAGCGCCACCATGGTGGCACTAAGGAAGGAACACTCGGTCAAGAAACCTCATCAGGATAGACAACCATCAAGCAAGGCGCAGCACCCCTAGGGCGAGGCATCTGAAGTCTCGGCCGGCGCAGTGGTCAACATTCCTCCTAAGGCCACGGTTGATCCCATGACTGTCAAGGCTCCTGAGGACGGGCCTCGTGAGGCCATGGAGGACCTGTGCCCTCATGAAGAACAAGACTCCGCCGATGCCTCCCTACTAATCGAGCACCCTGTCTACTTCATCAGTACAGTACTGAGGGAGGCCCGAGCACGGTACCCCATGCCCCAGAAGCTCTTGCTCGCACTCCTAGTTGCCTCCAGGAAACTGCGCCACTACTTTCAAGGCCACCTTATCAAGGTTGTTTCAGTGTACCCGCTGGAGAGAGTGCTCCGAAGCCCGAACGCATCTGGGTGAGTTGCTGAATGGGACATTGAGCTTCAGGCATTCAACCTCCAGTTCAGCACCACTAGGGTCATCAAGGGTGCAGCTCTCACGGACTTCGTGGCCGAGTGGACTGACGCTCCCGACCACGGAGTAAGCGAGGACTGCTCCCTCCTGCCAGGCGACGAAGGGACGGACGGATGGGTCATGTACTTCGACTGGGCATTTGCGCGACAAGGCGCAAGAGCAGGGGCCATCCTCATCTCACTGACCAAGGACAAGCTCTATTACACAGTGCAACACTACTTTCAGCAGGGCGAGAAGGTCTCCAAAAACATCGTAGAATTCGAAGGCTTGCTCGCCGGACTCAGGGCCGCAGCCGCGCTGGGAGTAAAGCGCCTCACCATCAAGGGCGACTCTCAGCTTCTCGTCAACTTCTCCAACAAGGAGTACACGCCTAAGGACGAGAACATGGGGGCGTACCTGGAGGAGGTGCGCAAAATGGAGAAGCGGTTCATGCGCGTGGAGCTGTAGCACATGCCGCGCAGGACGAACAAGGAAGCAGACGACATCACCGAAAGAGCCTCTCGCAGGCTCCCTCAGGAGCTGGGGGTGTTTGAGGAGCGGCTCTTCAAGCTGTCCGCGACCCCACATGTCATGACTTTAGTACCACCTCAGGAGGACATACCCCGGGCACACGTGACGGGCGCCCCAGCCTGTGGTTACCCCTCAGGAGCCTGCCTGCTGCTCGCGCTCGAGCCTCAGGAGGGGTGCTAGACCAAAGAGTTCAAGGCGTACTTACTTCAAGGGACCCTGCCAGAGAAGGAGGAGGACACCGAGCGCGTGGCCCGTCAAGACACCGCGTACTGCATCAAGGATGGTGAGTTATATAGAAGAAGGCCCAATGACGTTTCGTTGCGGTGCATCTCCAGGGAACAGGGGCTCGAGCTGCTAGCGGACATACACGGTGGGGACTGCGGTCATCATTCCTCGTTGCGCACTATGGTGGGCAAGGCGTTCCGCAACGGCTTCTACTGGCCCACCGCGCTCGACGATGCTACACAACTGGTGCGCTCTTGTGAAGCATGCCAGTTTCACGCTAAGCAGATCCACCAGCCCGCGCAGGGCCTCCAGATGATCCTCCTCACGTGGCCGTTCACGGTCTGGGGGCTGGACATCTTGGGACCGTTCTCTCGGGCGCCAGAGGGCTACTGATACCTCTACGTCGCCATCGACAAGTTCACCAAGTGGGTGGAGGTAGAAGCCGTGCGCACCATCCCAACTGGGTTGGCCGTCAAGTTCATCAAGGGAATCGTGAGCCAGTTTGGGGTCCCCAATTGCATCATCACCGACAACGGCTCGCAGTTCACCAGCAACCTTTTCAAAACATACTGTGCTAACCTTGGAATGCAGATCTGCTACGCCTCAGTAGTGCACCCGCAGAGCAATGGATAGGCTGAGAGGGACAATGAAGAAGTCCTGAGGGGCCTCAAGATCTGGACCTTCAAGAAGAAGCTCGAGGCCTGCAGTAGGGGCTGGCTCGACGAGGTGCAATCTGTGCTATGGTCCATCCGCACCACCGGGACCAAGCCAACAGGAGAAACACCATTCTTCCTCATCTACGGAGTAGAAGCGGTTCTCCCTCACGAGGTCAAGCATCGCTCCACGCGGGTCCTGGCGTTCGATGAGACACAGCACGACGCCATGCGGAGGATGGATCTCGTGCTGGGGGAGGAACGCCACCGTCAAGCCTCGCTCCGAGCAGCGAGGTACCAGCAGGCGCTGCGGCGGTACCACTGTCTCAGCTTCCGCTCCAGGACATTAGAGGTGGGCGATCTCGTCCTGAGGCGGGTGCTCTCCAGGGAGGGGCTGCACAAGCTCTCTCCCATGTGGGAGGGCCCGTTTAGGATTGCCCATGTCTCTAGGCCTAGCGTCGCTCGCCTGGAGACACAGGACGGGGTCCCCATCCAGAACACCTGGAATATCCAATACCTCCAGAAGTTCTACCCCTGAAGAAAGGCTCCGGCCTGTGAAGGTCTCCGCTCATGACACTCTCACGTAATAATGAGTGGGGCTGTACAGGCCCCAGAGTCTCCTGAGAGCTGCCCTAGGGCCTCATGGGGGCTCCCTCCCACGTCCTAGTGGCAGCACTTAGCTCCATGCTGGTGAAAAGACTAGATTAGGTGCCGCACGCGGCTGTTCATTTGCTTTCTGAAGTTGCTTGCAGTTTTTAGTAATCTTTCAATGGATTTCGTATTCTCAAACTCTGGCTCCTCGAGTTGCTTTCTTCCTGAGTTGTTTCTACCTGAGCGCGTGAAGGAGGCGGCAGTCACCCGTCGCTTCCTCTCGCGCACCTCGCGCTTGGGGCTAGGCAGGTGTGTGTGCGTCAGGCACGCCTTCACACGCACGCACCGCGCCAAACCCTTGTGTTTCAGCCTCCTCCTTGCAAGGAGCCCTCGATGAAGATCACGGGCACCAGCACCCCTCATATCTGTCCCTCTCAGGCAGCGTGATGCGGTGCGTCACGCTCAAGCTAATCTATGACAGGGGGCTCACGTAAGAGGGAGTGAGCCACTCAACAGCCTTTTCTTTTTCTTTGAGAGCAGCGGCTCCGCAGCAGCTCTCGAGACCCCACGGCAAGGGGGCCCCGTCGAGTGCCTAAGGCCAAGCCTCGCAAGGTGGCGAACTACTAAGTACATACCAAGCTAAGTCATCCTACCCTTGCAAACCCAGAGCACAAACATTACGGCACAACATTAAGGCAACAAGCATAGCATAAGGGCATAACTGCCAAGATTCATTACACACCCCAGCGGGGTACACCATCTTCTTTTTTGAATTACAGGAGAAAGGAAAGCTAAACAAGGGGGGCTCAAAAGCGTGCGAACCCGGGACCAGCACCGCATCCTCAAGCAGCACCTCAAGGTGCTGGACTTGAGCCCAAGTTCGCCAGCCCCCAGCCTCACGCTGTGCTCCTCTCCAGCTTCACTGGGGCGCCGCGGCGGGATGAAACACTAGCGTCCTCCACACGAGCACGATGACGCGGAAGTAGGTCGTAGCCACCGCTGCTTGAGCTCTCGTCCGATGAAGAGCTGCCGTCACGGGAGGAGGAGCACGCGCCATCGATACCAAGCTCGCCGTCGCCACCATCGTCGTTGCTGCCATCCTCCAGGCAGCACCCCGCGCGGCGGCCATCCTCCCTGAACACCCTCACGTAGAGGGTCGCCAGGCCGTCATACTTGAAGTGGAGGGTGCACCTTCCGCCCAGGCCGCGCGTGCGGGCGAAGGTCTACCAGCCGCGAGTCAGGACCACACTGCCGGAAGTGGTGACCTCGGTACCAACCCACGAAGCTCTGCTGCAGCACCCGCCAGCCTGCAGCCAGAGGCCATCAAGCCCCAAAGAAGGAAGCACGCCAGAGAAGAAGCGTGGGAGCCAGAGCGAGGTGCCAGCCGGGTTCTCCAACCACACCATGAACTCAGGGAGCACATCCAGTGAGGAAAAGCACGGCCGAGGCGGGCGCACGATCACGATGCGCCTCCCTTCATCATGGGGGCTGCTTCGAAGCCGGTGGCCCCCACCGAGGGAAGAGGTGCCATTGCAGGTGCCTAGAGCAACGTTACCTATGGGGAGCGCACGCCGCGCCCCCTGGGAGCTGCCGGAGGGACCGCGGGGTGCTTGCGGGGACGGCCACGACCCCTCTTGGGAGGAGGAGAGGCTGGCCCCTCCTTGGAGGCCTTCTCCTTCTCAACCGCTGAAAACCTCTTCGGCGACGCCATGGGAGCAAGACGAAGGAAAGATGGGCGGGGGGCTCTGCCCCACCCTCACATTTATAGCCAAGGGAGGCCAACCTCCGGCCTCCACGACCTTGTGCCATCATGACCTTCTGCATGCCGCATCGACCAGTCAAGTCAAGCAGTTGCTGAGGCAGTGTGGGGAAGTGGAGTCGCCCACGTCCCATCAATCGCCACGTGTCATCAAAGCCGCAGGCGATTAGGGCCCACGGCGCTCCGCACTTGCCCTTTGGCTTTGCCTGGAAGCCAAGTCTGAGCGCGCCTTGGGCCCGGGGGCTACTATCGGCGTCCTGGATTCGGGGGTATCTAGCCCTGCCTGCCTGCGGCCCACCACGTGGCTCCATCGACGGCCTGGTACGGCCCAGCTTCAACACCAACAGCGCAAGACCCTCGCGAGGAGCCAAGCCTCGCGAGACGGGCAGCGCCAAGACCCCAGAAGGAATCAGCCTCCTCATGAGGGTTCCTGAGGGGCGGAGAGTTCTATGCAGGTTACCTCACGAGGCTCAGCTGACATGAGCAATGACGACCAAGGCCAGGCGGGCGCCAGGCGGGCGCAGAGCGCAGTTTTCCTCTTCGGTGCAAGGGAGTAAGGCGCAGGCGCGGAGTCCCGAGGAATTAGCCAAAGGTTTCCATTCCGGTGCAACAAGACCAAGACCGCCAGGACGGTAGGACGGAGGTTATCGACGAGCCCACCGCAGCTTCACGACCAGAGGCTTTTCGCAGGCGAAGACCACTTTTGTCAGGATAGACTATACTACTTGTCCCCTTTCAAATCCGGCCGTTGTGGGATCCCTTCCCGCTCATATTTGGGGAGAGGACCAAGTCCACTATAAATAGGACTGGCCACCACCATAGAGGGGGACGGGACGAGATAAGAACAAGTACAGCTAGCATACACCACACCAGCTCAAGAACACCTCACCTCTTGAGGCTTGTTCATCCACTGTACCAGTTCATCCATATCCCTTCAAGGCAATCCACCACACCACACATGATTAGGGTATTACACCACAATGGTGGCCCGAACCAGTATAAATCGCTGTGTCTTTGTGTCTCTTTGAGCTCGACGCTCTAGGCTTAGGAGGATCGTGAGTAGGCAGGCTGGGCAGGTTGAGATCTCCACTCACACCCCAGAGTTTGAACCTCTCAAGGGTTGCTGGATCCCTAAATACGACAAAATCAACAATATGCAAGTCTCCTTTCCTGAAGCCTTCGAAGACTTTGGAATTGTCAGATTCCATGAGCATAATGCAATGATATTTGCCAAAGACAACAACCATATCAAGATCACAAAGCATTGAGACAGACATGAGGTTGAATCCTAAGGACTCGACAAGCATGACTTTGTCCATGTGTCTTTCCTTTGAGATTGCAACCTTACCTAGACCCAATACCTTGCTTTTGCCTTTGTCAGCGTAGGTGATATGCTTCAGATGAGATGGTGACAAATCAGTGTCCATCAGCAAGTTCCTGTCACCGGTCATGTGATTTGTACATCCACTGTCGAGGACCCACTCAGTAGCGTTGGGTTGTTCATCCTGCAGATGAATTAGTGCAACTTACGAACCCATATACTTCATCAGTGAAGAATATGATATCAATTTCATTAACAGTAACAGATATAGCAGTATGAGGACATGATAAATGAATGATTCATTTCTTCATGATTAGCTTGTGTCCTTTCAAGCACATTCAGGTCTCCAGCAATTTCTTCAGACGATCAAGTTTGTCTGGAGACCTGACCCTGCATAAGAGATTAGTTCTTTTTCTTCACCACCCACATCTGGAGGGGTAGTAAAGAGTTCATCATTCTGCGAGCTCCATAAGAAAAAGATGGCATAGAAGCCAGTGCACTTCGTTTCACAGAAGAGTGGTTAGGATAAGCATATGAATAAGCAGAGAAATTCTTCGAGGACTTATGAACATAATGGTTTGAAGAATAATGCACATATTCGTAGCCTTTAGACTTTCCCTGCGAAATAGAAGTGTTAGCATGATGATGTTCATATGAGGATTTTGATCCATGTGAGGAATTTGATCCATAAGAGGAATTTGGTCCATATGAGGACTTGGATCCATATGAAGATTTTGATCTGGGGTTCCTATTCTTCATGGGTGGGGTCCTGATGACATTCACCTAAAGATGTTCAAGGCACCTTTTGGGAACCTAGATTTTCTTCATAGAGGAACCGTTCCTGCAGTTAGTTCCAACATATCGAGTAAATACTTCACCGTTCTGATTCTTAAACAGTTTATAGTTTGAGTCAAATGACTCATCAGAGGAGTATGAAGAATCACAAGTAAAGCCAGATAGAGTGCAGGGATCTACAGGAGGTCCTTTCGCAGCAACCGATGAGGTTTTGGGATACTGCTCAGGTTTCAAGTAGGTCCCATCTGCATTGAGTTTCCTCTCAAAGGCAATACCCTCTTTCCTAGAGTTCCTGTTCAAGATCTGCTTTTTGAGCACATCACATAGAGTCTGATGCCCTTTAAGGCTTTTGTAAATGCCTGTCACATACAATTCCTTCAGCCCTACATTATCGTTAGTGATACTTGTGATATCCTCAGATGAGGAATTTGTGACCACAAAGAGAGTTGAAGAATTTTCACCAATAGAAGCATTTGAACATTCAGGTGATGAATTAGTAGATCCACGCTCAATGCATTTCAGACATGGTGGAATAAATTCTTCCTGAGCGAAACTGATCTGTTGAGCAAGCAATGAATCGTTTTCCTTCTGAAGATCTTCATAACTCACTTTTAACTTCTCAAGATCTTGCTTTCTCTGAAGAAATTCATACGAAAGCTTCTCATGATTAGTTAAGAGAGTGTTACGATGATATTGAAGGTTGTCAAGCGTAGACTGAAGTTTTTGAAGACTATCAGTCAAAGCTTTAGTTCGATTCAATTCCTCGCCCAACATATCATCGCTTTCATCAAGCATGTTTTTAACCTTTTCAAGAGCTCTTTGTTGTTTAGTGGCAAGGGAAGCAAATTTGACATAGTTGGGTCCAAATTCATCACCCGATTCATCATCACTAGATTCGGAAAGGTAGCATTCAGTTACCTTGGCACCCTTTGCCATAAGGCATTGTGCAGTGGATGATGATTCAGGTGCGAAAGTCATCTCCTTGAGCGATTCCTTGAAATCCTCAAACCATGGATCATGACGAGTACGATGACCTTCGTAAACTTCAGAGAGTCGGTCCCAGATAAGCTTCACATGGTTAAGATGCATGATGTTCCTGAACTGATTTTGGGACAAACAGGAGCAGATGACATCCTTCGCCGTGAGGTTGAGTAGAGTGTACTTGTGAATATCATCAGCCTCCGCTATCTTGCATAGATCGGTAAGACCGATCTCAGTGACGATCCACAGTTTGCTGTTCGTCGCCATGAGTCGCTTCTTCATCATGGCCTTGTTGGGCAACGTAGTAATTTCAAAAAAAATCCTACGCACACGCAAGATCATGGTGATGCATAGCAACGAGATGGGAGAGTGTTGTCCACGTACCCTCGTAGACCGAAAGTGGAAGCGTTAGAACAACGTGGTTGATGTAGTCGTACGTCTTCACAGCCCGACCGATCAAGCACCGAAACTACGGCACCTCCGAGTACTAGCACACGTTCAGCTCGATGACGATCCCCGGATTCCGATCCAGTAGAATGTCCGGGAAGAGTTCCGTCAGCACGGCAGCATGGTGACGATCTTTATGTTCTACCGTCGCCGGGCTTCGCCTAAGCACCGCTACAATATTATCGAGGATTTTGGTGGAGGGGGGAACCGCACATGGCTAAGAGATCAAGAGATCAATTGTTGTGTCTATGGGGTGCCCCCTCCCCCGTATATAAAGGAGTGGAGTAGAGGGGGCCGGCCAAGGGGGTGGCGCGCTCTAGGGGGGTAGTCCAACCCCAACCGGGAGTAGGACTCCCCCCTTTCCTATTAGGAGTAGGAGAGGGAAGGAAGAGGGGGGAGGAAGAAGGAAAGGGGGGCCGACCCCCCTCCCAATTCGGATTGGGCTTTGGGGGGCGCCCCCTCCTTTGCTCCTTCTCCCTCCTTTCCACTAAGGCCCAATAAGGCCCATATACCTCCCGGGGGGTTCCGATAACCTCTCGGAGATCCGATATTGTTCCAATCTCACCCGGAACCTTTCCGGTGTCCAAATATAGTCATCCAATATATCGATCTTTATGTCTCGACCATTTCGAGACTCTTCGTCATGTCCGTGATCACATCCGGGACTCCGAACAACCTTCGGCACATCAAAACTCATAAACTCATAATAAAACTGTCAATGAAACTTTAAGCGTGCAGACCCTATGGGTTAGAGAACTATGTAGACATGACCTAGAACTGTTTCCGGTCAATAACCAATAGCGGAACCTGGATGCTCATATTGGCTCCTACATATTCTACGAAGATCTTTATCGGTCAAACCGCACAACAACATACATTGTTCCCGTTGTCATCGGTATGTTACTTGCCCGAGATTCGATTGTCGGTATCTCAATACCTAGTTCAATCTCATTACTGGCAAGTCTCTTTACTCGTTACGTAATGCATCATTCCTTGACAAATGAATTAGCTACATTGCTTGCAAGGCTTATAGTGATGTGCATTACCGAGAGGGCCCAGAGATACCTCTCCGACAATCGGAGTGACAAAACCTAATCTCGAAATACGCCAACTCAACATGTATCTTTGGAGACACCTGTAGAGCTCCTTTATAATCACCCAGTTACGTTGTGACGTTTGGTAGCACACAAAGTGTTCCTCCGATAAACGGGAGTTGCATAATCTCATAGTTGTAGGAACTTGTATAAGTCATGAAGAAAGCAATAGCGACATACTAAATGATCAAGTGCTAAGCTAACGAAATGGGTCAAGTCAATCACATCATTCTGCTAATGATGTGATCCCGTTAATCAAATGACAACACATGTCTAAGGTTAGGAAACATAACCATCTTTGATTAATGAGCTAGTCAAGTAGAGGCATACTAGTGACGTTAAGTTTGTCTATGTATTCACACATGTATCATGTTTCCGGTTAATACAATTCTAGCGTGAATAATAAACATTTATCATGATATGAGGAAATAAATAATAACTTTAATATTGCCTCTAGGGCATATTTCCTTTAGTCTCCCACTTCCACTAGTGTCAATAATCTAGATTACACAGTAATGATACTAACACCCATGGAGTCTTGGTGCTGATCATGTTTTGCTCGTGGAAGAGGCTTAGTCAACGGGTCTGCAACATTCAGATCCGTATGTATCTTGCAAATCTCTATGTCTCCCACCTAGACTTGGTCCCGAATGAAATTGAAGCGTCTCTTGATGTGCTTGGTCCTCTTGTGAAATCTGGATTCCTTTGCCAAGGCAATTGCACCAGTATTGTCACAGAAGATCTTCATTGGTCCCAATGCACTAGGTATGACACCTAGACCGGAAATGAACTCCTTCATCCAGACTCCTTCATTTGCTGCTTCCGAAGCAGCTATGTACTCCGCTTCACACGTAGATCCCGCCACGACGCTTTGTCTAGAACTGCACCAACTGACAGATCCACCGTTTAATAAAAACACGTATCCGGTTTGCGATTTAGAATCGTCCGGATTAGTGTCAAAGCTTGCATTGACGTAACCATTTATGACTAGCTCTTTGTCACCTCCATAAACGAGAAACATATCCTTAGTCCTTTTCAGGTATTTCAGGATATTCTTGACCGCTGTCCAGTGATCCACTCCTGGATTACTTTGGTACCTACCTGCCAAGCTTATTGCTAAGCATACGTCAGGTCTGGTACACAGCATTGCATACATGATAGAGCCTATGGCTGAAGCATAGGGAACATCTTTCAATTCCTCTCTATCTTCTGCTGTGATCGGGCATTGAGTCTGACTCAACTTCACACCTTGTAATACAGGCAAGAACTCTTTCTTTGCCTGATCCATTTTGAACTTTTTCAAAACTTTATCAAGGTATGTGCTTTGTGAAAGTCCAATTAAGCGTCTTGATCTATCTCTATAGATCTTGATGCCCAATATGTAAGCAGCTTCACCGAGGTCTTTCATCGAAAAACTTCTATTCAAGTATCCCTTTATGCTATCCAGAAATTCTATATCATTTCCAATTAACAATATGTCATTTACATATAATATCAGAAATGCTACAGAGCTCCCACTCACTTTCTTGTAAATACAGGCTTCTCCAAAAATCTGTATAAAACCATATGCTTTGATCACACTATCAAAGCGTTTATTCCAACTCCGAGAGGCTTGCACCAGTCCATAAATGGATCGCTGGAGCTTACATACTTTGTTAGCAGCTTTTGGATCGACAAAACCTTCCGGCTGCATCATATACAACTCTTCTTCCAGAAATCCATTCAGGAATGCAGTTTTGACATCCATTTGCCAAATTTCATAATCATAAAATGCGGCAATTTCTAACATGATTCGGACAGAGTTAAGCATCGCTACGGGTGAGAAAGTCTCATCGTAGTCAACCCCTTGAACTTGTCGAAAACCTTTCGCAACAAGTCGAGCTTTGTAGATAGTTACATTACCATCAACGTTAGTCTTCTTCTTGAAGATCCATTTATTCTCGATGACTTTCCGATCATCAGGCAAGTCAACCAAAGTCCATACTTTGTTCTCATACATGGATCCCATCTCAGATTTCATGGCTTCAAGCCATTTTGCGGAATCTGGGCTCATCATTGCTTCCTCGTAGTTCGTAGGTTCGCCATGGTCAAGTAACATGACTTCCAGAATAGGATCACCGTACCACTCTGGTGCGGATCTTACTCTGGTAGACCTATGAGGTTCGGTAGTAACTTGATCTGAAGTTTCATGATCAATATCATTAGCTTCCTCACTGATTGGTGTAGTTGTCACAGGAACGGTTCTTGTGATGAACTACTTTCCGATAAGGGAGCAGGTACAGTTACCTCATCAAGTTCTACTTTCCTCCCACTCACTTCTTTTGAGAGAAAACTCCTTCTCTAGAAAGGATCCGAATTTAGCAACAAAAATCTTGCCCTCAGATCTGTGATAGAAGGTGTACCCAATAGTCTCTTTTGGGTAACCTATGAAGATACATTTCTCCGATTTGGGTTCGAGCTTATCTGGTTGAAGTTTTTTCACATAAGCATCGCAACCCCAAACTTTAAGAAACGAAAACTTTGGTTTCTTGCCAAACCATAGTTCATAAGGCGTCGTCTCAACGGATTTTGATGGTGCCCTATTTAACGTGAATGCGGTCGTCTCTAAAGCATAACCCCAAAACTATAGCGGTAAATCAGTAAGAGACATCATAGATCGCACCATATCTAGTAAAGTACGATTACAATGTTCGGACACACCATTTCGTTGTGGTGTTCTGGGTGGCGTGAGTTGCAAAACTATTCCGCATTGCTTCAAATGTAAACCAAACTTGTAACTCAAATATTCTCCTCCACGATCAAATCGTAGAAATTTTATTTTCTTGTTACAATGATTTTCCACTTCACTCTGAAATTCTTTGAACTTTTCAAATGTTTCAGACGTGTTTCATCAAGTAGATATACCCATATCTGCTCAAATCATCTGTGAAGGTGAGAAAATAACGATACCCGCCGCGAGCCTCAATATTCGTTGGACCACATACATCAGTATGTATGATTTCTAACAAATCAGTTGCTCGCTCCATAGTTCCGGAGAATGGCGTTTTAGTCATCTTGCCCATGAGGCACAGTTCGCAAGTACAAAGTGATTCCTAACCAAGTGATTCCAGAAGTCCATCGGTATGGAGTTTCTTCATGCGCTTTACACCAATATGAGCCAAACGGCAGTGCCACAAATAAGTTGCACTATCATTATCAACTCTGCATCTTTTGGCTTCAACATTATGAATATGTGTATCACTAATATCGAGATTCAATAAAAATAGACCACTCTTCAAGGGTGCATGACCATAAAAGATATTACTCATATAAATAGAACAACCATTATTCTCTGATTTAAATGAATAACCGTCTCACATCAAACAAGATCCAGATATAATGTTCATGCTTAACGCTGGCACCAAATAACAATTATTAGGTCTAAAACTAATCCCGATGGTAGATGTAGAGGTAGCGTGCCGACCGCGATCACATCGACTTTGGAACCAATTTTCACGCGCATCGTCACCTCGTCCTTAGCCAATCTTCGCTTAATCCGTAGTCCCTGTTTTGAGTTGCAAATATTAGCAACAGAACCAGTATCAAATACCCAGGTGCTACTGCGAGCATTAGTAAGGTACACATCAATAACATGTATATCACATATACCTTTGTTCACTTTGCCATCCTTCTTATCCGCCAAATACTTGGGGCAGTTCTGCTTCCAGTGTCCAGTCTGCTTGCAGTAGAAGCACTCAGTCTCAGGCTTAGGTCCAGACTTGGGTTTCTTCTCTTGAGCAGCAACTTGCTTGCTGTTCTTCTTGAAGTTCCACTTCTTCTTCCCTTTGCCCTTTTTCTTGAAACTGGTGGTCTTATTGGCCATCAACACTTGATGCTCCTTCTTGATTTCTACCTTTGTAGCTTTTAGCATTGCAAAGAGCTCGGGAATAGTCTTGTCCATCCCTTGCATATTATAGTTCATCATGAAGCTCTTGTAGCTTGGTGGTAGTGATTGAAGAATTCTTTCAATGACACTATCATCAGGAAGATTATCTCCCAGTTGAATCAGGTGATTATTATACCCAGACATTTTGAGTATATGTTCACTGACAGAACTCTTCTCCTCCATCTTACAGCTATAGAACTTATTGGAGACTTCATATCTCTCAGTCCGGGCATTTGCTTGAAATATTAACTTCAACTCCTGGAACATCTCATATTCTCCATGACGTTCAAAACGTCGTTGAAGACCTCGTTCCAAGCCGTAAAGCATGGCACACTGAACTATCGAGTAGTCATCAACTTTGCTCTGCCAGACGTTCTTAACGTCGTCAGTTGCATCTGCAGCAGGCCTGGCACCCAGCGGTGCTTCCAGGATGTAATTCTTCTATGCAGAAATGAGGATAATCCTCAGGTTACGGACCCAGTCCGTGTAATTGCTACCATCATCTTTCAACTTAGCTTTCTCAAGGAACAAATTAAAATTCAAAAGAACAACAGCACGAGCCATCTATTTACAACAGACATAGACAAGAAAAATACTACCAGGTACTAAGTTCATGATAAATTTAAGTTCAATTAATCATATTACTAAAGAACTCCCACTTAGACAGACATCTCTCTAGTCATCTAAGTGATCACGTGATCCAAATCAACTAAACCATGTCTGATCATCACGTGAGATGGAGTAGTTTCAATGGTGAACATCACTATGTTGATCATATCTACTATATGATTCACGTCCGACCTTTCGGTCTCCGTGTTCCGAGGCCATATCTGTATATGCTAGGCTTGTCAAGTTTAACCTGAGTATTCCGCGTGTGCAACCGTTTTGCACCCGTTGTATTTGAACGTAGAGCCTATCACCCCCGATCATCACGTGGTGTCTCAGCACGAAGAACTTTCACAACGGTGCATATCAGGGAGAACACTTGTTGATAATTTAGTGAGAGATCATCTTAAAATGCTACCGTCAATCAAAGCAAGATAAGATGCATAAAGGATAAACATCACATGCAATCAATATAAGTGATATGATATGGCCATCATCATCTTGTGCTTGTGATCTCCATCTCCGAAGCACCGTCGTGATCACCATCGTCACCGGCGCGACACCTTGATCTCCATTGTAGCATCATTGTCGTTACGCCATCTATTGCTTCTATGACTATCATTACCGCTTAGTGATAAAGTAAAGCAATTACAGGGCATTTGCATTTCATACAATAAAGTGACAACTATATGGCTCCTGCCAATTGCCGATAACTCGGTTACAAAACATGATCATCTCATACAATAAAATATAGCATCACGTCTTGACCATATCACATCACAACATGCCCTGCAAAAACAAGTTAGACGTCCTCTACTTTGTTGTTGCAAACTTTACGTGGCTGCTACGGACTGAGCAAGAACCGTTCTTACCTACGCATCAAAACCACAACGATAGTTCATCAAGTTAGTGCTATTTTAACCTTCGCAAGGACCGCGCGTAGCCACACTCGGTTCAACTAAAGTGAGAGAGACAGACACCCGCCGGTCACCTTTAAGCAACAAGTGCTCGTAACAGTGAAACTAGTCTCGCGTAAGCATACGCGTAATGTTGGTCCGGGTCGCTTCATCTCACAATGCTGCTGAACCAAAGTATGACATGCTGGTAAGCAGTATGACTTGTATCGCCAACAACTCACTTGTGTTCTACTCGTGCATATGACATCTACGCATAAAACCAGGCTCAGATGCCACTGTTGGGGAGCATAGTAATTTCAAAAAAATTCCTACGCACACGCAAGATCATGATGATGCATAGCAATGAGAGGGGAGAGTGTTGTCCACGTACCCTCGTAGACCGAAAGCGGAAGAGTTAGAACAACGCGGTTGATGTAGTCGTACGTCTTCACGGCCCGGCCGATCTAGCACCGAAACTACGGTACCTCCGAGTTCTAGCACACGTTCAGCTCAACGATGATCCCCAGATTCTGATCTAGTAGAATGTTGGGGAAGAGTTCCGTCAGCACGACGGCGTGGTAACGATCTTGATGTTCTACCGTCGCAGGGCTTCGCCTAAGCACCGCTACAATATTATCGAGGACTTTGGTGGAGGGGGCACCGCACACGGCTAAGAGATCAAGAGATCAATTGTTGTGTCTATGGGGTGCCCCCCTCCCCCGTATATAAAGGAGTGGAGGAGAGGGGGCCGGCCAAGGGGGTGGCGCGCCCTAGGGGGGGAGTCCAACCCCAACTGAGAGTATGACTCTCCCCTTTCCTATTAGGAGTAGGAGAGGGATGGAAGAGGGGGGAGGGAAGAAGGAAAGGGCGGCCGGCCCCCCCTCCCAATTCGGATTGGGCTTGGGGGGCGCGCCCCCTCCTTTGCTCCTTCTCCCTCCTTTCCATTAAGGCCCAATAAGGCCCATATACCTCTCGGGGGGTTCCGATAACCTCTCGGAGATCCGGTATTGTCCCAATCTCACCCGAAACCTTTCCGGTGTCCAAATATAGTCATCCAATATATCGATCTTTATGTCTCGACCATTTTGAGACTCCTCGTCATGTCCGTGATCACATCCGGGACTCCAAACAACCTTCGGTACATCAAAACTCATAAACTCATAATAAAACTGCCAACGAAACTTTAAGCGTGCGGACCCTACGGGTTCGAGAAATATGTAGACATGACCTAGAACTGTTTCCGGTCAATAACCAATAGCAGAACCTGGATGCTCATATTGGCTCCTACATATTCAACGAAGATCTTTATCGGTCAAACCGCACAACAACATACATTGTTCCCTTTGCAATTGGTATGTTACTTGCCCGAGATTCGATCGTCGATATCTCAATACCTAGTTCAATCTCATTACCGGCAAGTCTCTTTACTCGTTACGTAATGCATCATTCCGTAACTAACTCATTAGCTACATTTCTTGCAAGGCTTATAGGGATGTGCATTACCGAGAGGGCCCAGAGATACCTCTCCGACAATCGGAGTGACAAAACCTAATCTCGAAATACGCCAACTCAACATGTATCTTTGGAGACACCTGTAGAGCTCCTTTATAATCACCCAGTTACGTTGTGATGTTTGGTAGCCCACAAAGTGTTCCTCCGATAAACGGGAGTTGCATAATCTCATAGTTGTAGGAACTTGTATAAGTCATGAAGAAAGCAATAGCAACATACTAAATGATCAAGTGCTAAGCTAACGGAATGGGTCAAGTCAATCACATCATTCTCATAATGATGTGATCCTGTAAATCAAATGACAACACATGTCTATGGTTAGGAAACATAACCATCTTTGATTAATGAGCTAGTCAAGTAGAGGCATACTAGTGACGTTAAGTTTGTCTATGTATTCACACATGTATCATGTTTCCGGTTAATACAATTCTAGCATGAATAATAAACATTTATCATGATATGAGGAAATAAATAATAAGTTTTTTATTGCATCTAGGGCATATTTCCTTCAGGCCTTCCACTTGGGATACTCATGACCATCAAGATGGGGCATGTCACTTTCTTCATTCCTGCAGTCGACATAACTAAAACTCCAGGCGGTTAAACCAAGATCACACAGAACAAGGGAGTACCTTGCTCTGATACCAATTGAAAGTGTGTTACGTCGACTAGAGGGGGGTGAATAGGCGATTTTTATGAATTCTTCACTAAGGAATTTTAGGGTAAGGAAATTTCTAAGTGAAGAACTACTTGCAGCGAAATAAGTACTCAGGTATAAGCATAACAGAGCAACAACATAGTCATCATGATGAAATGAAAGACAAAACACAGAGTACAAAAAGCGTAAACACAGGATAAGCAGGATGAAGACAAACTGACTGAAGAAATAGGATTGAGGAATTAGAGAAAGTCTTCAGTCAAAGTATTCAAACAGTAATATCAGGTTCATCAACACATAACTAAGGAAATGAAAGGGTTGAGGAAATAGAACCAGTAGGCTTGGTGAAGAAAATGATTTGGTAGACTAGTTCCAACTGCTGTGATAGTTGTACGTCTGGTTGGAGCGGCTGAGTATTTAAACTCGATGACACACGGTCCTGGACACACAGTCCTCTCCGTATTCTCCTTGAGCTAAGATCACGCAGACCTCGCCCACCAGTAGTGGTAAGTCTTCACAGGTGACTTCCAAACCTTCACAGACTAGGTCACTCGGCGATCCACAATTCCTCTTGGATGCTCAGACCATGACGCCTAACCATCTGGAGGATGCACAGTCCTCAAAGGTAACAAGCATCGGTTCCACACAGGAACAATCTCTTCAGTGATGCTCAATCACTTTGGGTTTGTAGGTTTGGGTTTGGGATTTGGGTTTTCCTCACTTGATGATTTTCGCTCAAAGTCCTTGGAGGATGGGATGCTCTCAAATGACAAGTGTCAGTTTCTCTCGGAGCATCCAACCAGCTAGTGGTTGTAGGGGGAGGCTATTTATGGCCTAGGGAGCAGCCCGATATGATAAGACATAAATGCCCATCAATGATATGACCGTTAGGTGGTAGGATATTTTGGACAGCTGGCGCGTGGCACAGCAACGGTCGGATTTGAGCTTCGAATTCCTTAGGGCTATAATGTTCCTAACTGTGTAGGCAATCCGCACTTGTGAATTCCTAACTCCTCAGTCAGTACAAATTCCTCAGAGACCAGAAGATCTTCATCTCTATCACTGAAGAAATTGAATGAACTGATATGAGATTTCCAATGGCGTCATTCGAAGGATTGGGTAGGTGTAGGATTTTGAGATGAGCATCACATGGAAATCAGTTTCCTTAGTATTACCTCGACCCCCTTTAACAGTATGGTGTTTCCTATGACTCAAGAAGAAGAAAATGAAACTACGAAAAGAAAAGTCTTCACGCTTCATAGTCCTCGCATGAATATCCAAGTCTTCACGGTCACACCAATTTTTTCACTTTCAAAGTCTTCAGGAGAACCAAAGTCTTTAGCTGAAGACATTCATTTTTAGGGGTCAACTTTCACTGTAAATAACAAACTCCTCATCGACTTATAGAACCCGTGTACAGTCACAAACATATTAGTCCCTTAACCAATAAGTCTTCAATACACCAAAATCAGTAAGGGGCACTTGATCCACTTACAAGAACAAGGCCCAGTGCCTGAGATTGAAGAAGAAGAAGAAGAAGAGGAAGCCCAAGTGCTCAGAAAATTGAAGCCAAAGATACTTGATCATGATGACAATCATCCAGTGGATGAGAATACGAAGGAGAGAAAGGATGTAGGTCCCAGATTGTGGAGACAAGCAGATCCCTATGCTGTGAGGAGAAGGACTGGTGTGGACTACATGTTTCACACTAAAGAACAACATGACTTCTATGCGACCGTGCTCCTAGATAAGAAGCCTATTGTGTGTGACATGAAGTGGATGGACTGGAAATACATTGATGCCAATGAAGATCATTTCCCTGGAGTGCATGAGAGCTTCAAACTGAATGGAGTTCACACTTTTGTAGGTCAGAAATTGACCAAGTGGAATGATGAGCTTATCATGCAGTTCTATTCAACAACTCATTTCTATCCTGATGGCAAGATTGTTTGGATGTATAAAGGTACTAGGTACCAGTCCTCTATTGCTGAGTGGGCCTAGCTCATTAATGCCCTTGAAGAAGCTAAGGAAGATATTGATGTCCATGCTGAGCGCAAGAAGGACCACAACTCCATGGCCAACATGTACAAGGAGATACCTGACAAGGCCTTGGAGACACATAATCTAGGCTCAGTATACTATTTGATGTCAGGACTGGCCACCATGAACACCATTTTGAGGCACACCTTGTTGCTCACATCAGGAGATCACAGGATGATCAAAGGCCACTCTATCAACTTGCTTTAGTTATTTGATTTGCCACAAAATTTTAAAGTGATGAGTTTGATTGTTGATACCATCAAGAGAACAGTAGCAGACCAAAAAAGATCATGTGGGTATGCTCCACACATCCAGATGCTAATTAACTCCAAGATGAGCAAAGGTGTGTACTTGTTGGATTAAGAACACCTTCCCTTGAGGCCTGACTTTGAGGACAACACATTTGTCATGAATGCTGAAGATCCCACATCAGTAGAGGCTCAAGAGAAGAGGGAGAAAGCAATAGCTAAGAAGGCAGCCAAGATGCCAAGTGCTGAAGAGGCTTCACGAGTTTTCCCCAAGCCAAAGCAAGATCAACTTAGATATCTTATTCAATCCACTTTGAGGATTGAGAAAGGATTGGCCACCCTGACTCATAATCAAGAGAGCCCGGAGAGGATCATTGAAATAAAGTTCTATGATCTAGACTTGAAGGTGACAGAAATGCAAACAGCTGTTGAGCAGCTCCAGGAGGAAGCTGAAGAGAGGAAAGGGAAAGCTACCACAGATGCTTTTTAGAGAGTGCCTAGGGCACAGAGATCTGCAACAGTGCCTGTAACAGACACACGAGCTACTGATCAGCACCTTCAGCCACAGCTTCAGTTGCCCCTCCAATTGCAACTCCACTAGCTCCAACAATTTCAATTGAGGCATTCGTCCTTGGAGTCCTCTCAACGCTACCTCCCAAAGATCAATCTTAGAGAGCCGCATAGCACTATGCATTTTCAAGCATTTTGGTAATTTGTTGCCAAAGGGGGAGAAATTGTATAAACTATATGCTTCGAGAGAGAGAGAGTGAGAGAGAGAGAGATTTGCTTCTTTTTGGCTCTTTTTGCTACTTATTTGCTTGCTTGCTTGGATGATACTTTATGGTTATGTGTGTGAGATACTTTATGGTCATGTGTTTGATCATATCATACTTAATGATTGTGCTTGAATGATGATATTCTCTATTTCTTATGTATGATCATTCACTTTGCCTTGGCGATGAGTGCATGTTCCTTTTTCTATCATTTTGAGCGCTCCACCAAGATGTATGTGACATGGAAGAGTAACTCATGATCCTAATTGTTTGTGCATTTTCATTCAAAAGCAAATTTTAAATAATGCACAAAGTTAGGTGGAGCTCTTGCTTATCACATACTTCTCAAAGCGATGATGTATTTCATTCTTATTATCATTTGTCGAAGCTTTGCTCATATGTTGTCATCAATTACCAAAAAGGGGGAGATGAAAGTGCAACTAATCCCTGGGTGGTTTTGGTAATTCTTAACAACATATAGCTCATTGAACTAATAATCTTTCAAGATGATCATTTCAGAAAGTTCAATGATTGGCACGGCATGGACTAGAGATGTGGACCCCTCAAAAATGCTAAGGACACATACCGGCAAAAAGCTCAAGACTCTACATTTTCATTTAAGTGATCCAAGATCACATTGAGTCCATAGGAAAGACAATACTATTAAAAGGTATGAGGTGTTGCTTAATGGCTTACTTGTTCAAAATGCTTAGTGATATGCTCCAAAAACCCTCAACCACTTTCTTATATCCACATATGTCCTAAACCTAAAGTCAAACTCGGCTCCACTGATTTGAACTATCCGGCGCCACCGAGTTTATTTGACATAGCCACTGCCACAAACCCTAATCACTTCGGTCTCACCGATAGGGATCTCGGTCTCACCTAGATGGGATTGCAAACTCTCTGTTTCCCTTCGTAACGTTTCAGTCTCACCAAAATGAGCGATCAGTCTAACCGAGTTCACAATGCAAACTCCCTGTTTCCTTTTCATAACATTTCGGTCTCACCAAAATGAGCGATCGGTCCCACCGAGTTTGCTTGACCAACTCTCTATTTGCCTATTACAGAAAATGGTCCCACCGAGTTCATGTGATCGGTCTCACCAAGATCAAGTTATGCCCTAACCTTAGCACATCGGTCCCACCGAAAAGCCTAACGTTCACATTTTGAACTGAATCGGTATGACTGAGTTTCACCATTCGGTCTCACCGAGTTTGGGAATCTGTGTGTAATGGTTAGATTTGGTGTGGAGGCTATATATACCCCTCCACCCATTCTTCATTCGTGAGGAGAGCCATCAGAACGTGCCTACACTTCCAGCATTCATTTTCTGAGAGAGAACCACCTACTCATGTGTTGAGACCAAGACATTCCAATCTAACCACAAGAATCTTGATCTCTAGCCTTCCCCAAGTTGCTTTCCACTCAAATCATCTTTCCACCATAGCCAAATCTTTGAGAGAGAGTTGAGTGTTGGGGAGACTATCATTTGAAGCACAAGAGCAAGGAGTTCATCATCAACACACCATCTATTACCTTTTGGAGAGTGGTGTATCCTAGATTGGTTAGGTGTCACTTGGGAGCCTCTGTCATGATTCTGGAGTTGAGCCAAGGAGTTTGTAAGGGCAAGGAGATCGCCTACTTCGTGAAGATCTACCCAAGTGAGGCAAGTTCTTCGTGGGTGATGGCCATGGTGGGATAGACAAGGTTGCTTCTTCGTGGACCCTTCGTGGGTGGAGCCCTCCGTGGACTCGCGCAGCCGTTATCCTTCGTGGGTTCAAGTCTCCATCAACGTGGATGTAGGATAGCACCCCCTATCGGAACCATGCCAAAAATCTCTGTGTCCACATTGCGTTTGCTCCCTCCAAACTCCTCCCCTTTACCTTCCTATGCAATGATTTACATTTCGCTGCTATACTCATAGAATTGCATTTGTACGTTGATTGCTTGACTAGTGATAAGTTGCTAAAATCTGCCAAGACTTAAAATTGGGAAAAGGCTAGGTTTTTATTTGGTCAAGTAGTCTAATCCCCCCTCTAGACATACTTTCGATCCTACACATCTGCACCTTCATCTCCTTCCCGGCAAGGCGATTCGCCGGGGAGTTGAATGTGGAGGTGCGGATGGTGTCTCCGGCTCCTCCAGCAACCTTCCAGCTGGACCCTGACAGGCTCCCTCGTGGGCTTTGGCTTTGTTCGCCCTGACGTGTCCTACTGGCCCTGGTGGCGGTGACCAGGGGGTCGTCTCCGCCGCTCTCTTCACCATCACCTTCGTCCGCGCCCTCTCGATCTTGTCAGGCTCCTCGCCATGGGGCCTGACTAGGTCAGGCTGGGCTTCTGCCCTCTTCACCTCCTACCACAGTGCCTAGGAGGAGAGGGACAAGAAAGGGATTATGGGGCATTTATCTTTTTTTTGTCTAAAATACGTAGGCATCCACCAAACTTTAGTCTGGATTATGTAATCTTCTTTATCCATGTTTGTGTTCTGTTAGGTCAGTACTTGCTTATAACCATATTAATGAAAAAGACAAGCCTTCCCGGGTACTTGTGCATGTAGTATGTCCATGCAGAGGTGAGATGCCTCTATACGTTTAAGTAAACAAGTTTTCCCCAACAAGCTATCTTGCCGGCGCCTTTAGTTTGCTGTCGCGGGGCTAGGCCTGCCAGGCATAAAACATAAAAAGGAACCAACCCCTCGTCAAACCTTCTCCGTCAAAGGCCAATGCGACCATCTTGACCGAAGCAACATTCGAGACAAAGGATGGGAGCACCTATGTGTTCAAAGGTGACGAGGTTATCTGTTCAGAAGGAACTTATCTGTTCGGCTATGGATAAGTAGGAACTTATCCGTTCGGCTTGTCGGGGACTGCTGTGTGGGCTCATCTTCATTTCTTGTCTGGGATCAAGTCCGTGGCAAGAATCCTGCAGCTTAGTGCAGATGAAAACAGAGCTACATGCGATCTTATCTGCATGATCATGCTATGCTCAGTTTATGCCTATGCATGCATGCAAGTTTTCGGGGGGCCCCAACGCTTTGTTTATTTATCTAGTGCTTAGGGTCTACGCCTGGCTTTGTACAAAGGGTTACATGCAACTTCGGCAAGGCTTGTACAAAAGGGTGGCTGCCGAGCAGGTCCCGACAGCCGCGCCTTATGGGTAGAGCTTATGGAGATGCTCAATCTTCCATGAGTTTTGCAACTGAATGCCATCTTCAGTCTACAGACGGACAGCGCCCGGTCTGGTGACTCGTACTACCCAGTAAGGGCCTTCCCACTTTGGCGTCAACTTGTTTGCACCCTTGGCGGACTGAACACGCCTAAGGACAAGGTCGCCTTCCTCAAAGCTCCGGGCATGAAACCTGCGGTTGTGATAGCGACATAGGGCTAGCTGGTAGCGTGCAGCACCCATAGCAACCCGGAGATGGTTCTCCTCACGTAGCACAACATTGTCACGATGGTGTTGTTCTTGTGCTACTTCATCGTAGGCAAGTACTCGAGGTGATCTGTATATGATTTCCGTGGGGATCACTACTTTTGCCCCATAGACCAAGGAGAAGGGGATCTGACCGGTAGCTCGATTTGGTGTCGTATGGAGGGACCAAAGAACCCCTAGAGGCTCGTCGATCCATCGCCTGCCACACTTCTGCAGCCTATCAAATGTTCTTGTCTTGAGTCCTTGCAGCACTTCAACATTTTCCCTCTCAGCTTGTCAATTGCTTCTGGGATGGGCAACAGAGGCAAATGAATCCTTGCTTCCGAGGGCATGAATGTATCGCATGAATGCGCTGCTTGCGAATTGGGTGCCATTTTCAGTGATGATTCTGGCCGGTACTCCAAAATGGCACACCAATCCTTTCAAGAACTTGATAGCCGACTGTGTGGTCACCTTCCTCACGGGCTCCACCTACGGCCACTTTGTAAACTTGACGATTGCAACGTACAAGAATTCAAAGCCCCCGGTAGCACGGGGGAAGGGGCCCAAGATGTCGAGCCCCCAGACCGAAAATGACCATGACAAAGGGATTGTTTGAAGAGCTTGAGCAGGCTGATGGATATCCTGGAGTGGAACTAGCAGGCTTCACACTTGGTGACTAGCTCAATTGCATCTTGGAGGGCCGTGGGCCAGTAGAAACCTTGCCAAAAAGCTTTTCCAACCAGGGCCCTCGATCCAATATGGGAGCCACACATACCCTTGTGTATTTCTGCCAACAGTTCCTCTCCTTGTTCCCAGCAAATGCACTTCAATTCCACACCATTGGGCCTTCTTCTATATAGCATGTTCTCCATGAGATGATACATACTGGCCCTCCGGGCTACTCTTTCAGCTTCTTCTTGCTCTCCAGGAAGTTCTCCTGTTTGGAGGAAATGAACTATGTGTTGGGCCCAGGTCGGATCCCGAGGCTCGACAACAAGGACCCGTGGCATCTCCTTGCTGACGGGAGCACATGCCTTGACCGCAAAGACTAGTAGTTTGGCGGGAGGGTGCAGCTCACCGATCGAAGGGGAGTTGTTTTCGCCAAGCTCTCTACCAAGGGATTCGGGAAGCTCTGCCAGGGGAGGCTTGTCGGAGTCCAATTTCCTCCTCTTTCTAGCCATTGTTGTCAGGGATATGGAGGGTTGAGTCAGATGGAGAACAAAAGTCCCTGGTTCCACAGGGAGTTTTTGCGCAGCGCACTTTGGCAGATGATTAGCAATGTTGTTTTTCGCACGTGGCACGTGCTCTGTTTATAATCCCTCAAAGTGCTCCTCCAACTCTCTCACTTCCTCTACGTATGTCGTCATCAATGGGCTCTGATAATCCTTGTTAACTTGCCTCACCACAAGTTGTGAATCTCCATGAATAATCGCCTTCTTGATTCCCAGTTCTGTTGCGATCCTGAGCCCGGCAAGGAGTCCTTCATACTCTGCAGTATTGTTGGTAGCCTTCTCCCGAGGGAAATGCATTTGAATTACGTACTTGAGGTGCTCCCAAGTGGGAGCACAAAGAAGTACACCAGCTCCTGCACCTTACAGGGAGAAGGTACCGTCAAAAAATAGGATCCATTCTTGGGGCACTTCCTTGCCGGGGATAACTGTCTCCAGTGCTTCCACATCAGGGGTAGGCGTCCATTCTGCAATAGACTCCGCAAGTGCTCTGCTCAGAATAGTGGACATGCTCTCAAAGTTCAAACCAAAGCTAGACAACTCCAAGGCCCATTCCACTATTCTGCCAGTGGCCTCAGGGTTCCTCAGTATGTGTTGCAAGGGGAAGTGGGTGACAACCGTGATCTCATGAGCTTGGAAGTACTGGCGCAGTTTCCTTGAGGCCTGATGAGGCCAAAAATCAACTTTTGAACGCCAGAGTACCTTAATCTAGCCCCCCTGCAGTAGGGAGCTGATGAAGTACACCGGCCGCTGCACCACCTTCTTTCTTGTTGTGAGTTTGGAACTGTCTCCGTTTCCCTGCTCCTCCTTGCTTTGATCTACATCTGACTCTATCGGGACAAGTTCACTTTCCTCTCTAGAGGGAACGATAGCTGCGGCTGCTCCTTCATCTACTTCCCACTGTGCCACCAGTCCTGGACTAACCACTTGATTAGTTGCCGCTAGGTATAGCACCAACGGCTCTTGCAGTTTAGGAGCGACTAAGGTCGGGACAGAGGAAAGATAGGTCTTCAACCTTGCAGTTCAGCGTCCGTCTCTGGGGTCCACTCCACGGGCCCTGCCTTCTTCAAGATTTTGAATAATGGTAGGGCGCGCTCGGCGGACCTGGAAATGAACCTGTTTAGCGCAGCCACACATCCAGTCAAATGCCTCATGTCTTTAACTATCTTGGGTGCTTGAATCTGCTCGATCGCCTTGATCTTCTCAAGGTTGGCCTCTATCCCCCGCTGGGACACAAAGAAGCCAAGTAGCTTGCCAGAAGAAACGCCAAACACACACTTCTCTGGGTTTAGCTTCTAGTTGATATTGCGTAGATTTGCAAAGGTCTCTTCCAAGTCCTGAACAAGAGTTGATCTGTCCTTGGTCTTGACCACTATATTGTCCATGTAGGCTTCAAGATTTCTGTGTAACTGAGACTCAAAGCCAATTTGTACTGCTCTTGCGAAAGTGGATCCGGCGCTCCTTAACCCAAAGGGCATCCGTACAAAGCAGTACGTGCCGCATGGGGTTATGAACGCGGTCTCCTCTTCATCTTCCTTGAACATGAAAATCTGGTGGTAGCTGGAGTAGGCATCCAGGAAGGAAAGCAGGTCACACTCGGAGGTGGAATCCACAATCTGGTCAATGCGTGTCAAGGGGAATGGGTCCTTCGGGCATGCCTTATTCAGATATGTGAAATCTATGCATAACCTCCATTTCCCGTTCGCCTTGCGCACTACCACTGGATTTGCTAACCACGTTGGATGGAGTACTCCTCTGACCAAACCAGCTGCCTCAAGTTTCTTGATCTCTTTGGCAATAAACAGCTGCCGCTCCAAAGCTTGCTTTTGGACCTTCTATTTGACGGGTCGGGCATGGGGGTAGACAACAAGGTGGTGCTTGATTACCTCCCTAGGAACACCGGGGATGCTAGGTGGTTTCCAGGAAAACACATCGACATTCGCCTGCAGGAAGGCAACAAGCGCACTTTCCTATTTGTCATCGAGGGTGGCACTGATAGTAAATGTACCATCAGCTCGAACTAGCCCTACCAGTACCTTCTTCACAGCGGGTGCAGCAACCTTGGATCTCTTGCTATTGGAACTCTCCGGCATGTCATCAACGGGTGCAACACACTACGAAGAGGCGCTCTTCCCAAATTCCTTGCTGGCATCCTTACTAGCTTTCTTCCCTCTCTTTCTTTCCTTGGCAGGAGCGGTAGCTTCCGCGGCCTCTATAGCGATTGCTTCTCGGTACATCTTATCCACACATATGATTGCGTCCTTCTTGTCAAACGAAATGGAAATGACACCCATTGGCCCAGGCATCTTCAGCGTGTTGTAGGCATAGTGGGATGCCGCCATGAACTTTGCCAGGGCTGGTCGACCAAGAATTCCATTGTATGGCAAGGGGAGGTCAACCACATCAAACACGATCTTCTCATTCCAATATTTCAACTCCCCCCCCCCAAATGTTGACGGCAGCATGACCTTCCCCTTAGGATGACTCCTGCCGGGTTGATCCCCTGGAAAGTACCAGTAACTTTGACCTCTTCATCTATTATCTAAAGCTTGTTGATGACCTTGGGAGATATCAGATTCAACCCGGCCCCGCCGTCAAGCAACATCTTTGTGACCTTCAGGTTACAGATCGTTGGTGAAACCAATAATGGTAGACACCCTACCACAGTGGTGCGGTCAGGGTGATCCTCTTCATCAAAGATGATGGGCGTGCAAGACCACTTGAGTGGCTTCTGAGAATCTATCGTTGGCTCCACGATATTGAACTTGCGCGCCCATTGTTTTAGTTGGCGGTGGGAGGAGTGTAAGGACACACCTCCGTCAATGCATAGGGCGGCAGTGGCTTTCTGGAACTCCTGGTCGCTGGTTTCCTCTTAATCTCCTTCATCACTCTCGTCATCGCATTCCTTATTCTCATGGCCTCTGGCGGGTTTTCCTTGATACTGAGGGGTCTTGCCGGGGCGACCTCCTCGGCCGCTTCGGCCCTTCCCGCCAACACCATCTTGGTCTCTCTCTTTGTCACGCTTCTCGTACTCAGCCTTCTGCTTCTTGAGGAGTTGCTCAACCTGATGACACTCTTGAAGATCGTGGCCCTTAGTCCGATGGATCTTGAAGTATGGCCCGTCAGCCTTCCCAACCTTCTCGGCAGCCACGGCTTCCGAGCAATCAGTGCACCCGACAACCTCCTTGCCGGGAGCTTCGGTATTGGCCTTCTTGCCGGTACTAGGAGTGCTCGATCCTTCAACAGCCAGCACTGCTTTATCCTTGCGCTTCTTGTTGCGTTTCTTGTTCTTCTTTTTCTGGTTGGTGGTGTCGTCGTCTTCCTCTGAGTCAACGTCAACACCATCTTCTTCACGGTGAAGTCGCTGCCCTTCCTCCATTCGGGCACACTTATCCGCTAGAGTGTATAGCTCATTCACAGTCTTGGGCAACCGGACGTTCATCTTGGAACGTATCCTGGGGTTGTGCACGTTGGATTGGAACGCAACTATCACAACTGCCAGGTGGATGTCTGGAATGTTCCTGTGCAGCCGGATGAACCTCTGCATGTACTTCTGCAAACTATCTCATTCCTTCTGCGGGAAGAGCTGAAAGTCCCTGGGCCACCCTGGTTCTTGATGGCCACCCATGAAGGCGCCAACAAACTCATGGCACAAGTCGGCCCAGGTTGATATGGAGTTCTCTAGCAGGTGCATCAACCATGACCTCATGTTTGGCTTGAGTGACAAAGGGAAGTAGTTGGCGAACACCTTCTCATCTCCCTCCAGCGGCTTGAATAGCGATGGTGTAGATGCTCAAGAACTCTGCCAGGTTCAATCTTCCATCATACTTTTCTGGTATCACTAGCTTGAAAGTGCGGGCTGATGGCCAACGGACTTGCCATAGTTCACGAGTGAAGGTGGGGCACCCAACCTCGAAAGGTAGGTACCCGTTCTCACTAGGCACAGGCTCGTCGACGTCGGGGCCATTGCGCTTATCAGACTAGCGGTGGGTTTCGCAGCGTCATCCGATGGTGACACACACGTCTTCCCTCTGCCTGTCTTCTAGGTCTCGTCGTTGGTCTCGACATGCCCGAGGATCGGATGAAGCCATCGATACGTTATCGTGTTCTTGGTCACGTGGCTCTAGTTGTGACCCATACGCTGGCTGCCGCGGAGGGGATTGCACTGTGGGGTGGCTCCTTCGATACGGCCAGCGGCTCGGGCCATCGTCGCCGCTTGTGGACGCTGTAGAGGGCCTACTCCCTGTGATCCTCCCGCCTCGTCGAAGCCAATCAAGCTCTAGATGGTGGCTCTCCAATCGTCCAGCTGATCGGCCGGCAGAAATCTCGATAGGAGTTAGGCCTGCGCCATGGCCTCCGAAGCGGTCCTCGGCATGGACGATGACGCCGATCGCGATGTCGCCTGGCTTCTGACAGTGCCGATGGTGATGATGCCGTGCTCTCGTCGCCGTGAGCCGGTCGCCAGGGTGGCGTGGCGACGAGGTGGATGAGCTTGGGGATTGGTAACCCCATTCAGTGCATCGTCTTGGCTAGTTTGTTCTAGGAGTGGCATGTGCCCTATAGCCGCACCCGCAGCGGGAGCGGCTAGAGCATTGCGATTCGCTCCAGAGTGAGTGCCGTCGCTGCAGTTGCGTCCTTCAGCGGGGTGGAGAGCTAGACATGGAACCACTTCACCACCCGCATCTCATGGTCATGGCTGATGGGATATTGTTGATGTTGTCCTTCTCCGACGCCTCCCGCTCCAATTTCGGCTCCAGGGGGAATGGCAATGGCGCCGCCTGCGTCGGCCATGTCCCCCACAACATCGGCGACCGTATGCGAAGGGGCCTTCGAGGTGGACGGGTGAGCCATGGCACCAGGCTTTTTCTTGGGCGCCATGGATAATGAGGCCGTTGATGAAGAAAAATGATAATGGAGATGACGCGCTACTTACACCCACAGGTTCAGGCAAGCGCTTCCCCCTACCTGGCACGCCAAAGATGTCATGGTATAACATGGCCACCTAAGGGGCCATCGGCCCCTTGTGGTTCGGAAGGGGGGAAGAGCATATTACACAAAGAGCGGAGAGCATAGAGGAGCACGACAGCGATGACACACGCAATTTTTACCCAGGTTCGGGCCGCCGTGAGGCATAAGACCCTACTCCTGCTTTGGTGGATTGATGGATGGACTGAGTTGTGATGCGGTGCTCTAGCCCGGCAAGGTATCCTTGGGACGAGAGCAGCTACGCGTGTATGAGAGTACATGGGTCTGAATCCTTTCTAACGTAGCCTCGACCCTCCTTTTACAGATGAAGGGGTCACCACAATGGCAAAACAGTCATTATCAAGTGACTAGGTAGCCACAGTGCTATCATACCTAACTCTGCAGACAGGATAAGGCATATTAAATGCGCTGTTTAGTGTCACATCATGGGTACGGCCCGACAAGTCTTGTCGTGCCATTCAACCACCTTCCCCATGCCTGCGTGACACGTCCTTGGACGGGTGTCATTTGGAGGTAATTTCCTTCATAAATGGCTGTCACGTGCCAAATAACAGCCACTTAACAACTTGGGGGTTCGACACTGCACCGATAGATGACTTGCATTGCTGTGAGGTGGCGCGGTGGAGCCTTGGCAGGGTAATCCGCCCTCGGTGTTCCCGGCAAGCTTGATGGGGTGGTCTTGAGACTTGTCTTTAAGGTAACCTCGACCCTACCAGGCTAGACTGCCTGGCAAGGGAGGTTCTTCCTTACTGATATCTTGTTCTTTGGTTGGTCTTAGTCTTCTTGATCCGCCCTTTGATTTCTCAAAGAGCTTATCTCTTCTGCTTGGTCTTGTCTTGGATATCACAATCTTTCTCTTGAGACTGTGTGCAATCCGAGCAACACACCTGGGATTTGTTGCACTGACACTTTGCACGATCGTAAGATAGCTAGCATGATATTTCCATGCCTTGTCCATTTTTGATATTGTTGTTATGCTAGATCATTGCACATCCTGGTACACTGCCAGAGGCATTCATATAGAGTCATACTTTGTTATAGGTATCGAGTTGTAATCTTTTGTTTCTTTTGAGTTATAAGTAAATAGAAGTGTGATGATCATCATTATTCATTATTAGATCATTGTCCAAGTGAGGAAAGGATGATGGAGACTATGATTCCCCGATAAGTCGGGATGAGACTCCGGACAAAGAGAGAAAAAAAGAAAAAAAGAAAAAAAGAAAGAAAAGAAAGAAAAAAGAAAAAAAAAGAAAAAAGAGAGAAGGGGCATTGTTACTATCCCTTACCACACTTGTGCTTCAAAGTAGAACCATGTTTTTCATATAGAGAGACTCTTATTTAGTCACTTTCATATACTAGTGGGAATTTCTCATTATAGATCCTGGCTTGTATATTCTGATGATGGGCTTCCTCAAATGCCCGAGGTCTTCATGATCAAGCAAGTTGGATGCACACCCACTTTGTTTTCATGTTGAGCTTTCATACACTTATAGCTCTTAGTGCATCCGTTGCATGGCAGTCCCTACTCACGTTGATATCAATTGTTGGGCATGTCCATAGCCCGTTGGTTAGCCGCGTTGATGTGAGACTTTCTTACTTTTTTGTCTTCTCTATATTTACCCCTATCATCATACTCTATTCCACCTATAGTGCTATATCCATGGCTTGCCTCATGTATTGCGTGAGGGTTGAAAGAGCTGAAACACATTAAAAGTATGAACCAATTGCTCGGCTTGTCATCCGGGTTGTGCATGATAAATACTTTGTGTTAAGAACACAAAGCATGAAAAGACTTATGATTTTGTAGGGGTAGCTTTCTTTAGTGTTGATATTTTGAAAGACAAGATTGTTTGTTGGGATGCCTGAGTATTGATGTCTTTTTGTCAAATTATAGACTATTGCTTCAAATCACTCGTGTCTTAATATTCATGCCATGATTAGATATATGATTAAGATTATGCTAGGTAGCATTCCACATCAAAAGTTATCTTTTTTATCATTTACCTACTCGAGGATGAGAAGGAATTAAGCTTGGGGATGCTGATACATCTCCGTCGTATCTATAATTTTTTATTGTTTCATGCCCATATTATACAACTTTCACCTATTTTTGGCAACATTTTATATGATTTATTGGACTAACCTATTGATCCAGTGCCAAGTGCCAGTTCCTATTTGTTGCATGTTTTTGTTTCGCAGAATATCCATATCAAACGAAGTCCAAACACGATAAAAATTTATGGAGAATTATTTTGGAATATCTGTGATTTTTAGGAGGTGGAATCAACGCAAACGGAGGCCTACGGCCTCCACAACCCACCAGGGCACGTCGGTCACCCCCTGGCGCGCCCATGTGTCTTGTGCCCTCCCCATAAGTCGGTTGGGGCCCTTCTTCGGGTGCAAGAAATATAATTTATGGAAAAAATCATGTAAAAATTATAGCGCAATCAGAGTTACGGATCTCCGGGAATTTAAGAAACGATGGAGGGCCAGAAAACAGGAACACGAAACAAAAGAGAACAGAGAGGGAGGTCCAATCTCGGAGGGGCTCCTGCCCCTCCGCTGCCATGGAGGCCATGGACCAAAGGGGGAACGCTCCTCACATCTTGGAGGAGGCCAATGAAGAAGAAGAAGGAGGGGGCTCTCTTCCCCTCTCTCTCGGTGGCGCCGAAACACCATCGGGGAAATCATCATGTGATTGTGATCTACTCCAACAACTTTGTCATCTTCACCAACAACTCCATCACCTTCCCCCATCTATATTCACGGTCCACTCTCCCGCAACCCACTGTACCCTCTACTTGAACATGGTGCCTTATGCTTCATACTATAATCTAGTGATATGTTACCATCCTATGATGTCTGAGTAGATTTTTGTTGTCCTATTGGTAGTTGGTGAATTGCGATGGTTGGTTTAATTTGCTTGTGTTTATGTTGTTGTCCTTTGGTGCCCATCATATGAGCGTGCGTGTGAATCACACCATAGAGTTAGTTGTATGTTATAGGACTATGCATTGGAGGGCAAGGGTGACATCGTCTTCAGCCTAAACATAGAAATTGACACGTACGGGATTGAAGGGGGACCAATATATATCTTAATGCTATGGTTGGGTGTTTTACCTTAATGAACGTTAGTAGTAGCGGATACTTGCTAATAGTTCCAATCACAAGTGCATAGAATTCCAAGTAAGGGACGACATGCTAGTAGTGGCCTCTCCCACATAAAAACTTGCTATTGGTCTAGTAACATAGTCAATTGCTATTCTCGATAAGTAAGAGTGTCAAACCCAACGGGGAGCTAAAGGTAGAATTAATATTCCCTTCAAGTTCTATCCACCATAAAAAATTGATTATTTCCAAGAAAATTTCTTAGCACATAGTCACTATTGTAAAGGGTCTCATCTATTACCGTTTTTTCACGGCTCATACCATAAAAATAAAAAATTTCACAAGCTTCCTGTACTAGGTAATCAAATTCATTCATAAGAACAAGGGTAGCTAAAATTTTAGCTTTCGGATCCTTTATAATGGGTAGCTCATAAAACAATCTTTGGATGGTAGGATGAGTACGGATAAATCTATTTTCAAGTTTCAGAACTAGCGTCGAAATAGTCCACATAAGTTTTAGTTATTTTCAGTATAGGAGCATCATCACAAGTCAAAGATCCAACACAATTGAAGAATTCTTAGATAGTTTCCTTTCCTATAATGTTCCCTTGCCCCAAAACAAAAGTTTTAGCATCCAGATTGCCAGATCGTCCAAATTTAGGAGTTCGGCCATTGTCTGTTTCTGCCATACCAAAGTCACTCATGATGAAAAGTTCAAACAAACAAGAGATCTGGCAAAAAAAGGAGAACAAAAAAGAAGGTGGATAAAACAACAAATTTTTGTGATGTGGGGGAGATAAAAACGAGAGGCAAATGGCAAATAATGTAAATTGCAAGGAGACGAGATTTGTGATTAGGAACCTGGTAGATGTTGATGATGTCTCCTCGCCAACGGCGCCAGAAATTCCTTTTGATGCGGCTTGAAACTACATCGGTATTGCCCCAAAGAGGAATGGATGATGCAGTACAGCTACGGTAGCTAGGTATTTCCCTCATTTATGAAACCAAGGTTATCAATCCACTAGGAGAACCAAGCAACACTATGTAAACGGTACCCGCTGAAAGTGCAACTAATCCCCAGGTGGTTTTGGTAATTCATAACAACATATAGCTCATTGAACTAATATCCATTCAAGTTAAATATTTCAGGAAGTTCAATGATTCGCATGGCATGGACTAGAGATGTGAACCACTCAAAATGTAAGGACAAAGATTGGCAAAAGCTCAAGACTCTTCATTTTCATTTTAGTGATCCAAGATCACATTGAGTCCATAGGAAAGCCAATACTATTAAAAGGGGATGAGCTGTTGCTTAATGGTCTACTTGCTCAAAGTGCTTAGTGATATTGCTCCAAAACCCTCAACCACTTTCTCATTTCCACATATGACCAAAACCTGAAGTCAAACTTGGCCCCACCGATTTGATCTATCCGGCGCCATCAAGTTCAGTTGACATAGCCACTGACAGAAACCCTAGACAATTCGGTCTCACCGATACGGATCTCGATCTCACCGAGATGGCATTGCAAACTCTCTATTTCCCCCCGTAACGTTTCGGTCTCATTGAAATGAGCGATCGGTCCCACCGAGTTCGCATTGCAAACTGTCTATTTCCCTTCATAATGTTTCGGTCTCACCGAAATGAGCGATCGGTCCCACCAAGTTTGCCTGACCAACTCTCTATTTGCTCATTGCTGAAATCGGTCTCACCGAGTTCATGCAATCGGTCTCACTGAGATGAGCTCTTGCCCTAGCCCTAGCACATCGGTCTCATCGAGTTGATCATGTCGGTCCCACCGAGTTTCCTAACGTTCACATTTTTAACTAAATCAGTCTCACTGAGTTCATCTATCCGGTCTGATTGAGTTGGGTCAAATGTGTGTAATAGTTGGATTTTGTGTGGAGGCTATATATACCCCTCCACCCCCTTCTCCATTCAAGAGAGAGCCATCAGAACGTGCCTACACTTCCACTACTCCTTTTCCGAGAGAGAACCATGATGCCTGCTTGAACTAAGTCGGTATTTCCCCATAGAGGAAGGGATGAGGCAGCACAATGACGGTAGTTATTTCCCTCAGTGATGAGACCAAGGTTATCGAACCAGTAGGAGAACCAAGCAATACAATGTAAACAACTCCTGCACACAAATAACAAATACTCGCAACCCGACGTGTTAAAGGGGTTGTCAATCCCTTCCAGGTAACAATGCCTCAAATTGGCGGGAAGACATGATAAAGTTGTGATAGATAGGATAAACAGATCGCAAAATAAATAAAGTGTAGCAAGGTATTTTTGTATTTTTGGTATAATAGATCTGAAAATAAAAGAAAAGGAAAATAGATCGCAAAGGCAAATATGATGAAAAAAGACCCGGGGGCCATAGGTTTCACTAGTGGCTTCCCTCGAGAAAAATAGCAAATGGTGGGAAAACAATTACTGTTGGGCAATTGATAGAACTTCAAATAATCATGATGATATCCATGCAATGATCATTATATAGACATCACGTCCAAGATTAGTAGACCGACTCCTGTCTACATCTACTACTATTACTCCACACATCGACCACTATCCAGCATGCATCTAGTATATTAAGTTCACGGAGAAATGGAGTAATGAAATAAGACCAATGACATGATTTAGACAAGATCTATTCATGTAGGAATAGACCCCACCTTTCTATCCTTAATAGCAACGAAACATACGCGCCTCGCTACCCCTCCTGTCACTAGGTGAGGACACCGCAAGATCAAACCCATCATCAAGCACTTCTTCCCATTGCAAGAAAAATCGATCTAGTCGGCCTAACTAAACAAAAGATTCGGAGAATAAATACGAGGCTATAATAAATCATGCATATAAGAGATCAAAGAAGACTCAAATAACTTCAATGGATAAAAACTCAAATCTGATCATAAACTCAAAGTTCATCAGATCCCAACAAACACACGACAAAAAGACTTACATGATATGGATCTCCAAGAGACCATTGTATTGAGAATCAAGAGAGAGACAGAGAGAGGAAGACATCTAGCTACTAACTACTAACCCGTAGGTCTACAAAGACCTACTCACACATCATCGGAGAGGCACCAATGGACATGATGAACCCCTCCGATATGGTGTCTAGATTGGATCTGGTGTTTCTGGAACTTGCGGTGGCTGGAATTGATTTTCGTCGTCTCCCCTAGGGTTTCTGGAATATTGGGGTACTTATAGAGCAAAGAGGCAGTGCGGGAGACCACCGAGGTGGGCATAGCCCACCTAGGCACACTTGGGCCCCCAGGCGCGCCCTGGTAGGTTGTGCTCCCCGCGGAGCTCCTCTCAGGAACTTTCTTGGCCCACTGGATGTCTTCTGGTCCAAAAAAATCCACAAAAAGTTTTGCTGCATTTGGACTCCATTTGGTATTGATTTCCTACGATGTAAAAAACAAGCAGAAAACAGCAACTGACACTGGGCACTATGTCAATAGGTTAGTACCAAAAAATAATATAAAATGACTATAAAATGATTGTAAAACATCCAAGAGTGATAATATAACAGCATGGAACAATAAAAAATTATAGATACATTGGAGACGTATCAACATCCCCAAGCTTAATTCTTGCTCGTCCTCGAGTAGGTAAATGATAAAAACAGAATTTTTGATGTGGAATGCTGCCTAACATGTTCATCACATAAACTTTTCTTTGTAGCATGGACATTTGGACTTTTATATAGTTCAAAGCAATAGTCTAGTTTTGACATGAAGACTTTAAACTTAAGCATACCAACAAGCAACCATGTCTCTCAAAATATCAACACTAAAGGAAGTTATCCCTAGCCCATTATGCTCAATCATTGATCCATTCATGAAGCACACTCAAATATTAGCTACACCCAATGCTCAAATACGATCATAGTGCCCCTTAGTTGGTGCTTTATAAGAGAAGCTGGAGACTCAAATTCAAAATGAAAATTGCATAAAGTAAAAGAAAGGCCCTTCGTAAAGGGAAGTAGGGATTTGTAGAGGTGCCAGAGCTCAAAGCGAAAATTGAGAGACAAAAAACATTTTCGGAGGCATACTTTTCCCACCAACGAAAGTGACCTAGAGCTCCCAACACTTTCCATGCTAGGTACATCATAGGAGGTTCCCAAACAGAAAATAAAGTTTATGTAGCAACCAGACCTCAAACAGTCTGATCTCTGTGCTTTAGTGTCAACCTTGGATCAGTAATGCTAACACGCATAGTACTTGAAGGATTTATAACAGAGTAGCAATCACACACTTATTACATCGAATGTCTCAAAAGAGAACTTATTACAATAAATATGGCTTAAGGCCAACTAATAATGATAACAGCGGAAGGCTTGGAAGATAAGTGAGTCCATCAACTCCAACGGCATCACTGAGTATAGAACCATGACCTAAGGCACCTTACTCGTCGTCTGAAAAGTCTGCAACATGAACGTTGCAGCCCGAAACGGGTCAACACATGGAATATGCTGCCAATGTAACACATAGAGAGTAATGAAAGAAAAGCTATACTACATGCATGTATGGCTTGGTGGAAAAGCTCTATGGTTACAGTTTTGTGTAAAGCCAATTTTTTTCCTACTACAAAGGAATAATTTTTTTTAACTATCATGATGGTTGTCAAACATTGAGAGTGTAGACACCCTCTCAATCCCAATTAAGAATCATCATTAAAACCCAACAACATTAATTAAAGTAACATGATGAGATTCACATGATAATCCAAGTACTAGATACTCAAGATGTCCATAACCGAGGACACGGCTAACCATGATTAGTTTATACACTCTGCAGAGGTTTGCACACTTTTCCCCACAAGACTCGATCTCCTCCGTTGGGATTCTCGCACTACATGATGTTTGAGAAACGGATGACCGAGACATAGTCTTTCAGAAGCGCTAGCACCTTACGATCGGGTAGTCAGTACCAACCTACATCCCCTACATCTACTAGTCTACCACTATAAGAGTTCGCACGACTTAGTCAACTATGCTAGAGCCCATAGTAGCTTGTGGCTGCACATGGAAGTTTCTAGCATGAATAATCTCATGATCCCTTTGAGCCTGGATGCCATCCAAAAGAAAAACAGGCAATCGCTGGAATACCCAGGTGCCTCAATCCACCCAGATGTGTACTAAAGTTGCCACCTTAAATAAACTATTAAATTAACAATCTCACATCTGTCATGGATACACTCACCCAATCCACGTCTACTAGCATAGCATGGCATGATAAGCAAACATAGAGTAACTCTCAAGGGTTTGATAATAAAACAAGTAATAGGTACTACCTCATCTACTTCCCAAAATCCCACATATTTAACAGATCCTAATCATGCAATTGTTTGAGGATTGATCTAATGCAATAAAACTGGGTAGTAAAGAGGTATGATCAAAGTGTTACTTGCCTTGCTGATGATCCGCGAAACCTAGCGATTCAAAGTAGCAAGCGGCGCACTCCGGGTAATCTATCGCAAACAAACAAGCATACAATAAGTACTCATCTAATGCACAGATAAAACTCGAATAAGAGAACTAACCAGAAAGTTCAACTTAAGAACTCCGATTTGCAAAAAGAATCAAATCAAACGAAGCAACGAAAATCAAACGGCCAAAGAAACAAGCTTCGTTTTACTAATCTGGACCTAAGTAAAATTTTACAGAAACGAAATCCTGTTTGAGTTGGTTAAACGGAAAGAGGGTTTCGAGACGAAACTCTAGGCGCTTGAATCGCCTGATTCCGATAAACGAGCGAAAAGTTATACTAGAACGAAAATCGGATCAGAAATCATGATCAGAAATAACCGCGGAAAAAATCCGAGAAAAAGAAAAAATGATGAACAGATTAACGAATGAACGTTCGTTAACTGAAACTAAACAGCGAATTTGTTCGTTAAAAACGAACAACGGGCGAACGCTCGCTAAATAAATAAACCGAAAAAAATAAAATCGATCTATTAAAAAAACGAATATAGGGTTTCTAAAGAAAAACCGGATCGGGTTTTTTTAAAAAAACTGGACCACGGCGGCGGTGGCGGTTACCTCCGGCTCGGCTCTGGCGGGGCTCCGGCGGGACGGCGAGACGACGCGGGTGGAGGGCTGCGGCGGCGGCGGCGGCGCGGCGAGGCTCGCCGGCGGCGCGGGCTGCGACTGAAGGTTGTGGCGGCTAGGGGGCGGGGCGGCGGCTATATAAAGGGGGCAGCGGCGGTGGCCTGCTTGGGCGAGGGGGCGCCCGGGGAGGAGTCCGGCTCGGACTCTCCTCGGCGTCCGTGCCTCGCACGGTGGCGCGCGCGAGGTTGGGCCGGCCTGGCCTAGGCTTCGGCCCAGTCGGGCGCGGGAGTTTTTTTTATAAAATAATTCCGCCGAACAGAAAATAAATTCTAGAAAAAATAAATAAAAATCTAAAAATGCAAAACAAAATTTCACCGTCTAAATAAAATATTTAGAACAGGATGAACATTTTCTTGGCCCTAAAAATGCAGTTTTGAAAACATGCAATTTTTCCTAAATTAAAATAAAATAGCAAAAACTTCAAAATAAATCTTATTTGATTTTTTTATTAAATCCTCAATATTTATTTATTTTGGGAAAGTCATTTTATTCCCTCTCTCCTATTTTTATAGTTGAAATAATTGAAGATAAAATAAATAAAACCAAATGATCCTATTTTCAAAATTTTGGGAAAACTCAAATATGAAAATAACGAAATCCCCAACTCTCTCCGAGGGTCCTTGAGTTGCGTGGAATTTCTAGGATCAAACCAAAAGCAATAAAATATGATATGCAATGATGATCTTGTGTATAACATTCCAAATTGAAAATTTGGGATGTTACCAACCTACCCCCCTTAAGATGAATCTCGCCCTTGAGATTCGGGTTGGCTAGAATATAGGTGAGGGTGGTCGTTCAGCAGATCTTCCTCTCGCTCCCAGGTGGCTTCATCCTCGGTGTGGTAGCTCCACTGAACTTTGCAAAACTTGATAACCTTGCTGCGGGTGACTCGGCTGGCATACTCAAGAATCTTAACTGGTTTCTCCTCATAGGTCAAATCATTGTCCAACTGAATTGCTTCCAGCGGCACTGTATCTCTCAGCGGTATATCAGCCATCTCTGCGTGGCACTTCTTCAACTGGGAAACGTGGAACACATTGTGAACTCCTGACAATCCTTCGGGTAATTCCAATTTGTAAGCAACCTCTCACATACACTCCAAAACTTTGTATGGTCCCACAAAACGCGGCGCTAACTTTCCCTTAACTCCAAAGCGCTTAACTCCTCGAAGTGGAGATACCCAAAGATAAACTCTGTCTCCGACTTTGTAAACTATCTCCTTGCGTTTAGAATCTGCATAGCTCTTCTGCCTGGACTGGGCTACCTTGAGCCTATCGCGTATCAACTTCACTTTCTGTTCAAACTCGTTAATCAAATCCGGTCCAAACAACTGGCGGTCTCCAACTTCATCCCACGACAATGGGGTCCTGCACCTCCTTCCGTACAAAGCTTCAAAAGGGGCCATCTTCAAACTGGATTGATAACTGTTGTTGTAAGAGAACTCTGCATATGGCAAATTGTCGTCCCAACTAGATCCATAATCTAGCGCACAAGCTCTCAGCATATCCTCCATCTATCTGTGGATGAAAAGCTGTACTGAACTCTAGCCTGGTACCCAAAGCTTCGTGCAACTAATTCCAGAACTTTGAGGTAAACTGAGTTCCTCTATCTGATACAATGCTCCTCGGAACACCATGCAGACATACGATCCTGGTCATGTATATCTTTGCCAAGTTAGCACTGGTGTAAGTGGTCTTCACTGGGATGAAATGAGCTACCTTCGTCAAATGATCAACTACAACCCAAATCCAGTCGTAGCCCGAACGAGTCCCAGGCAATCCCGTGATAAAATCCATGCCTAACTTATCCAACTTCCATTCAGGTATTGGCAATGGTTGTAACAATCCTGCTGGCTTCTGATGCTCTGCCTTTACTCTCTGACATACATCACAAACTGCTACATACTCTGCAATATCCTTCTTCATTCTGGTCCACCAGAAAGTATCCTTCAAATCCAAATACATCTTGGTATTTCCAGGGTGAATCGAATATGGTGAATCATGGGCCTCTTGCATAATCAACTTCCTGATCTCCGGGTCATTAGGCACATAAACACGATCTTCAAACTATAGGGTATCGTGCTCATCCTCATGAAATCCTTTAGCTTTTCCTTTGCTCATCTTCTCCTTTATAGAGGCCATCTCCTTGTCAGTATTCTGAGCTTCTCTGATCTTATCCATCAAAGTAGACTAAATCTCCAAGGCTGCTACATAGCCTCTCGGAACTATCTCCAAACATAGCTCGCGAAGATCCTCGGCTAGCTCCTTCAGTAATTCTCCGGTCATGAGTGTGTTGACATGGATCTTGCGGCTCAACGCATCGGCTACTACGTTAGCCTTTCCGGGGTGATAATGTAATCTCATATCATAATCCTTGATGAGCTCCAACCATCTCCTTTGCCTGAGGTTTAACTCCTTCTGCGTGAAAATGTACTTCAAACTCTTGTGATCCGTGTACACTTCACAATGGTTTCCGATGAGAAAATGTCTCCAAGTCTTCAACGCATGCACTACGGCTGCTAACTCCAAATCATGGGTGGCATAATTCAACTCATGAGGTTTCAGCTGTCGTGAAGCATACAAACAACTCTTCCCTCCTGCATAAGCACTGCTCCAAGTCCTCGACGTGAAGCATCACAAAACACCTCGTAATCCTTGCTCTGATCTGGCAGAATCAACACTGGCGAGGTAACCAAACGTTTCTTCAACTCCTGGAAACTGGCCTCACATTCCTCAGTCCATTTGAACTTGGTATCCTTCTTCAATAACTCCGTCATGGGATTCACAATCTTTGAGAAATTCACAACGAATCTCCGGTAGTATCCTGCCAGTCCAAGAAAACTCCGAATCTCTCCAACTGTTGTTGGTTCTACCCAATTGGTTACAGTGACAACTTTGGTGGGATCAACTGCTATTCCTTCTCCGGATATCACATGTCCGAGGAATCCAACTTCCTTCAACCAAAACTCACATTTGCTGAACTTGGCGTATAACTGATGTTCTTTGAGCTTCTCAAGTACTAAACGCAAATGCTCCTTATGCTCCTCTTCGTTCTTCGAGTAGACCAAAATATCATCAATGAACACCACGACGAACTTATCTAGAAACTCCATAAATACCTTGTTCATCATGTTCATGAAATAGGCAGGTGTGTTAGTCAGACCAAATGACAAAACGGTATACTCGTACAGCCCAGACCTGGTGGTAAAAGCCGTCGTAGGTATATCCTGCTCTCGAATCTTCAACTGATGGTATCCTGATCGCAAATCGATCTTGGAAAATACCTTAGCTCCTTGCAATCGGTCAAACAAATCATTGATCATCGGCAATGGGTACTTGTTCTTGATAGTTACTGCATTCAATCCTCGATAATCAACAACCATCCTCAATGATCCGTCCTTCTTCTCCACTAGAAGTACTGGCGATCCCCAAGGCGAAGAACTTGGGCGAATATAGCCTTGATCCAGTAACATCCTTAGTCTGCTTTTTAATCTCCTCCAAATCTTTTGCAGGCATCCTGTATGGTCTCTTAGATATTGGCCCTGTGCCTAGAAAAAGCTCAATCAAAAACTCAATGTATCTATCCGGTGGCATGCCTGGCAACTCCTCTAGAAATACATCAGGGAAATCCTTCACCACTGGTACTTCCTCCTGCACAACCCCTGATAAGGAATTTACTTGAGTCCTCTTCGGCACATGTTGGGATACATACTTGATCCTTCTTCCTTCTGGCGTCGTAAGCAAAATCGTGTTACTAGCGCATTCAATGTTCCCTCCATACTTCGATAACCAATCCATGCCTAATATCACATCCAATCCTTGTGATTCCAATACTATTAGGTCCAAGGGAAATACGTAGTTACCAATCCTTAATGGTAACCGGCCACACCATAGACTAGCCATATATTCTGCTCCAGGCGAGGTTACTAACATGGGTGACCTAAGGGCTTGGGTTGGCAGTTTATACTTATCCACAAATCCCCTTAATATGTATGAATGTGATGCACCAGTATCAAAAAGAACGAGTGCAGTAAATGACTTAACCAAAAACTTACCTATTACTGCATCTGGCTGAGCTTCAGCCTCCTCCACATTAACGTGTTTCACCTGTCCCCTGTTGAAAGGGATCGGCTTCTTCCCAGAGCTTCCATTGCCATTTCCATTCTGGGCTTCAGGACATTCATTGGCATAATGTCCAGTCTTCTGACACTTATAGCAAGTGACTTGGCTCAGGTCTCTCTTGGTTGGTGTTGAGGGATTGGTATGGTTCTGGCCATTGCTTCCTTCATTCCCGTTACCATTCTTGGGACCATTATGATTGTGCGAGCTACCTCCTCCATGGGTATGCTGGAAATGTCCCCCCGATTTCGGGGTAAAATGTGGTTTCTGTTGAGCTCCAGAATTGTACTTCCCTTGTCCATACTTCCTCTTGCGGTTTTCAATCTGATGCTGCTTCCCTTCAATCATGAGAGCTCTATCTACCAACTCCTGGTAGTTATTGAAAGTCGCTACCATCAACTGCATGCTCAGCTCATCATTCAGCCCTTCCAGAAACTTCTCCTGCTTAGCTGCATCTGTAGCAACGTCATCTGGGGCATAACGTGCTTGCTTACTAAAGTCATCTACATACTGGCCAACAGTCCGTCCTCCTTGGCGCAAGTTGCGAAACTCACGCTTCTTCATGGCCATAGCTCCTGCTGAAACATGGGTAGTACGGAAAGCCTGCTGAAACTGATCCCATGTGACAGTGTCGATAGGGTAAGTGGCTGTGAAATTCTCCCACCATGATGCTGCGGGTCCTTCAAGCTGATGTGCGGTGAAATGCACCCTCTCCGCATCTGTGCATCCTGCAGTGGTCAACTCCCTTGCTGTCTTGCGGAGCCAATCATCTGCAACAATCGGCTCGGTGCTACTAGAGAACACCGGCGGATTCAGCCTAAGAAAATGGATTAAGTGATCTGCTCCAGCTTCATCAACATAGTCATCATCGCTATCGTCTGGGTCCGAGTCGGTGTTGTCGATGATGATGTAGTTCTCTGGACAGGTGCAATCTTTGTCTTCTCCTACAGTCGCGGGAAATCCCATGAACACTTTTAGCTTCTCCTTCAGATCATCATTCTTCTCCACTAGTGTTGTTATTTCCTCCTCATATCCATGCGTGTAGACTTGAGTTCTTCCTCCAGTTCTATGATTTTGGTCATGGCCTTCTTCAGGTCTATCATGCCTGTGCACATCTGGTTCTCCTGGCGTCAAATGTGTTGGTTTAACTCCTGGATGAAAGCTGCAATTGATCTATCCTTCCTGGTGCTGATCATCTCCCATTGCTCATCTGGCGCCAATAAATCTGGTAGATAGTATCCTTGAGATCCTTGTGGTAAACTTCTCCAATATGTCCCATTGTGATGTGGGCTGCCATGCTCTTTCCTAGACTCCAGGTTGGTGCATCAAAGGAAAACTCTATGGGCTCAGTGACGGGCATGAACGTCCTTCCTGGTACTTGAACTTGAATCATCCAGCGCTCCTCTTCAGGTAAAGTGGCGTTGTAGGTCCCGGTGAAACTTGGTACTCCGATGTTCAGGTATCTAGTGACTTCCTTCAGGTGTCGTCCAAAGGGTGTATCTTCATCCGGTTGCGTGAACTGCTCCTTGCATCCGCCATCCTAAAAGAGTAGAAAAGATGAGGAGTCAGAAATGAGAAGAGTCAGTAGTGATCTAGGGCTTTAGCTTAGTGGTCGTGTCCTACAGTCAGCGTGTGCTCTGATACCATCTTGTAGCGACCAGACCTCAAACAGTCTGATCTCTGTGCTTTAGTGTCAACCCTGGATCAGTAAATCTGACACGCACAGTACTTGAAGGATTTATAACAGAGTAGCAATCACACACTTATTACATCGAATGTCTCAAAAGAGAACTTATTACAATAAATGTGGCTTAAGGCCATCTAATAATGATAACAGCGGAAGGCTTGGAAGATAAGTGAGTCCATCAACTCCAACGGCATCACTGAGTATAGAACCACGACCTAAGGCACCTTACTCGTTATCTGAAAAGTCTGCAACATGAACGTTGCAGCCCGAAACGGGTCAGCACATGGAGTATGCTGGCAATGTAACACATAGAGTGTAATGAAAGAAAAGCTATACTGCATGCATGTATGGCTTGGTAGAAAAGCTCTATGGTTACAGTTTTGCGTAAAGCCAATTTTTTTCCTACTACAAAGGAATAATTTTTTTTAACTAATGGTGGTTGTTAAACATTGAGAGTGTAGACACCCTCTCAATCCCAATTAAGCATCATCATTAAAACCCAACAATATTAATTAAAGCAACATGATGAGATTCACATGATAATTCAAGTACTAGATACTCAAGATGTCCATAACCGGGGACACGGCTAACCATGATTAGTTTATACACTCTGCAAAGGTTTGCGCACTTTTCCCCACAAGACTCGATCTCCTCCGTTGGGATTCTCGCACTACATGATATTTGAGAAACGGATGACCGAGACACAGTCTTTCAGAAGCGCTAGCACCTTACGATCGGGTAGACAGTACCAACCTACATCCCCTACATCTGCTAGTCTACCACTGTAAGAGTTCGCACGACTTAGTCAACTATGCTAGAGCCCATAGTAGCTTGTGGCTGCACACAGAAGTTTCTAGCATGAATAATCTCATGATCCCTTTGAGCCTGGGTGGCGGTCCAAAAGAAAAACAGGCAATCGCTGGAATACCCAGGTGCCTCAGTCCACCCAGATGTGTATTAAAGTTGCCACCTTAAATAAATCATTAAATTAACAATCTCACATCTGTCATGAATACACCCACCCAATCCACGTCTACTAGCATAGCATGGCATGATAAGCAAACGTAGAGTAACTCCCAAGGGTTTGATAATAGAACAAGTAATAGGTACTACCTCATCTACTTCCCAAAATCCCACATATTAATAGATTCTAATCATGCAATTGTTTGAGGATTGATCTAATGCAATAAAACTGGGTAGTAAAGAGGTATGATCAAAGTGTTACTTGCCTTGCTGATGATCCGCGAAACCTACTGATTCAAAGTAGCAAGCGGCGCACTCCGGGTACTCTATCGCAAACAAACAAGCATACAATAAGTTCTTATCTAATGCACAAGTAAAACTCGAATAAGAGAACTAACCAGAAAGTTCAACTTAAGAACTCCGATTTGCAAAAAGAATCAAATCAAACGAAGCAACAAAAATCAAACGGCGAAAGAAACAAGCTTCATTTTACTAATCTGGACCTAAGTCAAATTTTCCACAAACAAAATCTTGTTTGAGTTGGTTAAACGGAAAGAGGGTTTCGAGTTGAAACTCTAGGCGCTTGAATCGCCTGATTCTGATAAACGAGCGAAAAGTTATACTAGAACGAAAATTGGATCAGAAATCGCGATCAGAAACCGCGGAAAAAATCCGACAAAAAGAAAAACTGACGAACAGATTAATGAACGAACGTTCGTTAGCTGAAACTAAATGGCGAATTCGTTCGTTAAAAACCAATGAATGGGCGAACGCTCGCTAAATAAATAAACCGAAAAGAAATAAAGCCAATCTATTAAAAAACGAATCTAGGGTTTCTAAAGAAAAACCGGATCGGGTTTTAAAAAAAATGACCACGGCGGCGGCGGCGGTTACCTCCGGCTCAGCTCTGGCGGGACGGGGCGGGTGGCGGGCTGCGGCGGCGGCGGCTCCTGGTGGCGGTGCTAGCGGCGGCAGGCGGCGCGGCGAGGCTCGGCGGCGGTGCGGGCTGAGGCTGGCGATGGTGGCGGCTAGGGGGCGGGGTGGCGGCTATATAAAGGGGGCGGCGGCGGTGGCCTGCTTGGGCGAGGGGGCGCCCGGGGAGGAGTCCGGCTCGGACTCTCCTCGGCGTCCGTGCCACGCACGGCGACGCGCGCGAGGGGAGGCGACGGCGCGGGGTTGGGCCGGCCTGGACTGGGCTTCGGCCCAGTCGGGCGCGGAGTTTTTTTTATATATAAAATAATTCCGCCGAACAGAAAATAAATTCTAGAAAAAAGAAATAAAAATCTAAAAATGCCAAAACAAATTTTCACCGTCTAAATAAAACATTTAGGACAAGATGAACATTTTCTTGGCCCTAAAAATGCAGTTTTGAAAACGTGCAATTTTTCCTAAATTCAAATAAAATAGCAAAAACTTCAAAATAAATCTTATTTGATTTTTTTATTCCCTCTGTCATATTTTTATAGTTGAAATAATTGAAGATAAAATAAATAAAATCAAATGATCCTATTTTCAAAATTTTGAGAAAACTCAAATATGAAAATAACGAAATCCCCAACTCTCTCCGAGGGTCCTTGAGTTGCGTGGAATTTCTAGGATCAAACCAAAAGCAATAAAATATGATATGCAATGATGATCTAGTGTATAACATTCCAAATTGAAAATTTGGGATGTTACAGTTTATTCCTTTTTCCACCATTACTTTCGCTTTCCATGGCTAAGCGTATCCACGGGTGCCCTCCATACCAACACTTTCTAAGGAATTTATTATTTGACAACATAAAGTAAATTCATTTTTCATTTTGGGACTGGGCATCCCTAATACATTTGTCGTACTCTCGTGCAATGATACGTGAATAAACACTCATCTTGAGAATAACACATCTAGCATGGAAAATATTGGCCACCTCTCACCGCCTCGCGAGCGGTACGAGCACACAAAAGAGAAATTTATTTTGAAAATTAGAGATGGCACATGCAAATTTGCTTAGAGTGGCATGGAAATACCGCATATAGGTAGGTATGGTGGACTCATATGGCAAAACTGGTTTGAAGGGTTTTGGATGCACAAGTAGTGATCATACTTAGTGCAGAATGAAGGCTAGCAAAAAGATTGAGAAGCAACCAACCAAGAAACGAAAAATCTCGTACCCAAGCATTAATCATAAGTAACACCGAATAGTGCACCATAAGTAGGATATAAATTTCATTACATAACTATTGACTTCCGTGCTTGCATAGGGAATCACAAACCTTAACATCAATATTCTTACTAAAGCACAATTAATCATCAACATGACTCACATATCATATCGTCATATCTCAAAACCATTACTAAGAATCAAGTTTATTTTTCCAATGATCTTCATGAAACTTTTTATTATATCTTGCTTGGATATCTATCACTTTGGAACTATTTTCATATGTTGCTTTTAATAAGCTCAAACAAATTTAAGTGAAGAACACGAGCATAATTTTTTCTTTCTCTAAAAATATCTAAGTGAAGCAAGAGTGAATTTCTTAAAAAAAATTACTAAGTCCCAAATAAATCTCAGTGAAGCATGAGAGCATTTATTCAAAAATAACAAAGTACACCGTGCTCAAAAAGATATAACTGAAGCACTAGAGCAATTCCATGGCTCTAAAAATTTAAGCGAAGCATAGGAGCAAGCATAACATAATTTTTGGATCTCTCAAAAGTGTGTGTCCAGCAAAGATGCAAGACTTAAAACACAAAGCAAAACTCATAATATGTGACGAATAAAAATATAGTTCCAAGTAAAAGACCGATGGTTGTTAGAAGAAAGAGGGGATGCCACTCGGGGGCATCCCCAAGCTTAGTTGCTTGCTACTTCTTGAATATTATCTTGGGGTGCTTCAGGCATCCCCAAGCTTAGCCTTTTTCTAATCTTTCTACCTTCATCCATCGTAAGATCACCCAAAACTTGAAAACTTCAATCACACAAAACTCAACAAAACCTTCGTGAGATCCGTTAGTATAAGAAAGCAATCCACTACTATAAGTATTGTTGCAAACCCATTAATTTTTTATTTTTACACTACTGTATTCCAACTTTTCTATGGCAAAAACTCTTCAAAGAAAACCATAGAATCATCAAAACAAGCACACAACGCAAAGAAAACAGAATCTGTCAAAAACAGAACAGTCCTTGGCAATCTGACTACTTCGAATATTTCTATAACTCCAAATTTTTTAAAAAATTAGGACGACATGAATAATTTGTTTATAAATCTGCTGCAAAACGAATCAACTCAAAATCACTCTTCTGATAAAAACAAAAAATAATTTTGTGAGCACAAAGTTTCTGTATTTCAGCAAGAACAAATCAACTCTCACACAAATCATCCCAAAGGCCTTGCTTGGCACAGACACTAATTTAAACCACAAAAACACATCTAACCAGAGGCATAATTGTGTATTTTATTGAAAACAGAAAGAAAACCAAAAAGCTAAAAGTTACAAGTTGGGTTGCCTCCCAACGAGCGCTATCGTTTTACGCCCCTAGATAGGCATAACGCGTAGGATCTAAGTGTTGTCATCCTTGGTTCTAGATCCATATGATTCCCTCATGATTGATTCATATGGTGGCATAATTATTGTTCTAGGGAAGTGTTCCATACCCTTACTTAGTGGAAATTGAAATTTAATATTGCCTTCTTTCATATCAATCATGGCACCAATAGTACGTAAAAACGGTCTACCAAGAATAATTGGACAAGACGGATTGCAATCAGTATCAAGAACAATAAAATCTATGGGCACATAATTCCTATTTGCAAGAATAAGAACATCATTAATTCTTCCCATAGGCTTTTTAATAGTAGAATCCGCCAAGTGCAAATTTAGAGAACATTCTTCAATATCGGTAAGACCAAGCACAACACGTAAAGACTTCGGAATTGTAGAAACACTAGCACCCAAGTCACATAAAGCAAAACACTCATAATTTTTAATATTGACTTTCATGGTAGGTTCCCATTCATGATGTAATTTTCTAGGAATTGAAACTTCTAATTCCAACTTTTCCTCAAAAGCTTTCATCATAGCATCAACAATGTGTTTAGTAAAAGCTTTATTTTGTTCATAAGCATGGTGTGAATTTATCATGGATTGAAACAAAGAAATACAATCAACCAAAGAGCAACTATCATAATGAAAATATTTGTAGTCCAAAATAGTGGGCACATCACTAGTTAATGTCTTGACCTCTTCAAACCCACTTTTATCAATTTTTCAACAAGATTTTCACCCTCCGAATCATAAGGACGCCTTCTAGCTAAAGTTGAATCTTCTCGGGTCCCTTTTTTATCAATCTTAATTTTACTAAACAAAGAATCACTAGAAGAAACTCCAATCATTTTAAGATCTTCATCACTTTTATGAAAGTAATCACTAGAAAACGCTCTTTCTAAAAATTCTCTTTTAGCTCTAAGCATAGCGGTTCTTTTCTTACTTTCATCCATAGAAACATAAAGAGATTTAATTGATTCTTCAACTTTAGGCTCAAAATTTTTCATCTTGAGAGTTTCTACATCACGAGAAATTCTATCAATACTTCTAGACATATAATCGACTTTATTCAACTTTTCTTCTATCAAAGCATTGATTTTTTTAGTATTGATAAGTTCTTTAATATTATTATCAAGAGAGGTTTCTACTATTATTATAAGTAGTATTACCATGGGAATTACCATAATTATTAGAGGAATTACTAGGAAAAGGCCTAGGATTAGAATTACCTCTATAAGCATTGTTATTGAAATTGTTTCGCGAGATAAAATTCACATCTATGGCATCACTATTTTTCTCAATCAAAGTAGACAAAGGCACATCATTAAAATAAATAAGAGCATCAATTGTTGCACTCAAAGAATTAATTTCTTCTACCGAATTGACTATTTTTACTAGTGGGTGCTCTTTCGGTATGCCATTGTGAGTAATTGGCCATAATATTGTCTAGAAATTTAGTAGCTTCACCCAAAGTAATTTCCATAAAAGTACCCACTGCAGTGGAATCCAAAAGATTACGAGAAAGAAAATTCAACCTCGCATAAAATTTTTGTATGATCATCCAAAGATTTAACCCATTAGTTGGGCAATTCCTTAGCATTAATTTCATCCTTTCCCAAGATTGTGCAAGATGCTCATGTTCAAGTGGCTTGAAATTCATGATCTGGATTCTAAGGGAAATAATTTTTGTGGGAGGAAAATACTTGGTAATAAAAGCATCCTTGCACTTGTTCCAAGAATCAATACTATTGCGAGGTAAAGAAGAAAACCAAATTTTCGCACGATCTCGCAAAGAAAACGAAAATAATTTCAACTTCACAACATCATTATCCACATCTTTTTATTTTGCATATCGCATAATTCCACGAATGTGTTAAGATGGGACGCGACATTCTCATTAGGAGTACCGGCAAATTGATCTTTCATAACAAGATTCAGCAAAGCAGTATTAATATCACAAGACTATGCACTAGTGGCAGGAGGAGCAATCGGAGTGCTAATGAAATCATTGTTGTTGGTATTTGATAAATCACACAACTTGGTGTTCTCTTGAGTCATGATGACTTCACAACAAGATTGCACTTAAAAACAGATCTGATGAGAAAATGGCGAACGAAAAAGAGGGCTAATAAAATGGCACTTTTTTGTGAAGTGGGGGAGAGGAAAACGAGAGGCAACTGGAAAATAATGTAAATTGGGAGGATATGAGATTTGTGATTAGGAACCTGGTTGATGTTGAAGATCCTCCCCAGCAACGGCGCCAGAAATTCCTTTTGATGAGTGCTTGAACTACGTCGGTAGTTCCCCAAAGAGGAAGGGATGATGCAGCACATCGACGGTAGGTATTTACCTCAGTGATGAGACCAAGGTTATCGAACTAGTAGGAGAACCAAGCAACACAACGTAAACAGCCCCTGCACACAAATAACAAATACTCGCAACCCGACGTGTTAAAGGGTTTATCAATCCCTTTCGGGTAACGATGCCTCGAATTGGCGGGAAGACGTGATAAAGTTGTGATAGATAGGATAAATATATCACAAAATAAATAAAGTGCAGCAAGGTATTTTTGTATTTTTGGTTTAATAGATCTGAAAATAAAAGACAAGGAAAATAGATCGCAAAAGAAAATATGATGAAAAGAGACCCGGGGGTTGTAGGTTTCACTAGTGGATTCTCTCGAGGAAAAAAGCAAACGGTGGGAAAACAATTAATGTTGGGCAATTGATAGAACTTTAAATAATCATGACGATATCCAGGCAATGATCATTATATAGGCATCAGTCCAAGATTAGTAGACCGACTCCTGCCTGCATCTACCACTATTACTCCACACATCGACCGCTAAACATGCATCTGGTGTATTAAGTTCATGGATAAACGGAGTAATGCAATAAGAACGATGACATGATGTAGACAAGATCTATTTTTGTAGAAATAAACCCCATCTTGTTATCCTTAACAGGAACGATATATACGCATCGTTTCCCCTTCTGTCACTGGGATCAAGCACCATAAGATCGAACCCATCACAAAGCACCCCTTCCCATTGCAAGATAAATAGATCAAGTTGCAAAAAAAAAACCAAATATCAAAGAAGAAATACAAGGCTATAATCAATCATGCTTATAAGAGATCAAAGAAGACTCAAATAACTTTCATGGATAAAAACTCAGATCTGACCATAAACTCAAAGTTCATCGGATCCCAACAAACACACCGCAAAAAGACTTACATCATATGAATCTCCAAGAGCCCATTGTATTTAGAATCAAGAGAGAGAGAGAGAGAGAGATAGAGAGATAGAGAGAGAATGAGAGAGAGAGGAAGGAAGCCATCTAGCTACTAACTACGGACCCGTAGGTTTACAAAGAATTACTCACGCATCATCAGAGAGGCACCAATGGACATGGTGAAACCCTCCGAGATGGTGTCTAGATTGGATCTAGTGTTTCTGGAACTTGCGGCAGCTGGAATTGATTTTCATCGTCTCCCCTAGGGTTTCTGGAATATTGGGGTATTTATAGAGCAAAGAGGCAGTGCGGGAGGCCACCGAGGTGGGCACAACCCACCTGGGCGCGCCTGGGCCCCCAGGCGCGCCCTGGTGGGTTGTGCTCCCCTCAGAGCTCCCCTCAGGTACTTTCTAGGCCCACCAGATGTCTTTAGGTCCAAAAAAAATCCAAAAAAGTTTCGCTACTTTTGGACTCCGTTTGGTATTGATTTCCTGCGAAGTAAAAAACAAGCAGAAAACAGCAACTGGCACTAGGCACTATGTCAATAGGTTAGTACCAAAAAAGATATAAAATGACTATAAAATGATTGAAAAACATCCAAAAATGATAATATAACAACATGGAACAATCAAAAATTATAGATACGTTGGAGACGTATCAAACCACCTACTCATGTGTTAAGACCAAGACATTCCACTCCAACCACAGGAATCTTGATCTCTAGCCTTCCCCAAGTTGCTTTCCACTCAAATCATCTTTCCACCATAGCCAAATCTATGAGAGAGAGTTGAGTGTTGGGGAGACTATCTATTGAAGCAAAAGAGCAAGGAGTTCATCATCAACACACCATCTATTACCTTTTGGAGAGTGGTGTCTCCTAGATTGGTTAGGTGTCACTTGGGAGCCGCCGACAAGATTGTGGAGTTGAACCAAGGAGTTCGTAAGGGCAAGGAGATCACCTACTTCATGAAGATCTACCCTAGTGAGGAAAGTCCTTCGTGGGCGATGTCCATGGTGGGATAGACAAGGTTGCTTCTTCGTGGACCCTTCGTGGGTGGAGCCCTCCGTGGACTCGCTCAACCATTACCCTTCGTGGGTTGAAGTCTCCATCAACGTGGATGTACGATAGCACCACCTATCGGAACCATAGCAAAAATCTCCATGTCTACATTGCATTTGCTTTCTCCAAACCCTTCCCTTTAGCTTCATATGCAATGTTTCACTTTCCGCTGCTACACTCTTGGAATTGCATGTGTAGGTTGATTGCTTGATTTGTGCTAAGTTGCTAAAATCTACCAAGACTTAAAATTGGAAAAGGCAAGATTTTTATTTGGTCAAGTAGTCTAATCACCCCCCTCTAGACCTTCTTTGGATCCTACAAGTGGTATCAGATATTTGGTCTCCATTTGCCTTGATTTGCATAGCTTTTGGTGAACATAGCCTTGGTTTCACAACCTAGGAGAGTATGGCATCTAGCGAGAGAAATTACCACCGTAGAAGTCCTTACTTTGATGGTACTAATTTTGCTTGTTGGAAGCATAAGATGAAAATGCATATTCTTGCTCATAACCCCGTCGTTTGGGCTGTTATACGTATTGGTTTGCAAGGTGAATGATACGTCTCCAACATATCTATAAATTATGAAGTATTCATGCCATTATATTATCATTCTTGGATGTTTTACAATCATTTTATAACAACTTTATATATTTTTTTGGGACTAACCTATTGACCCAGTGCCCAGTGCCAGTTGTTGTTTTTTGCTTGTTTTTTACATCGCAGGAAATCATTATCAAACAAAGTCCAAACATCGCGAAACTTCTTGTGGATTTTTTATGGACCAGAAGACATCCAGTGGGCCAAGGAAGCACCTGGGGGGTGCCTCGAGGGGGCAGCACCCACCAGGGCTCACCTGGGGGCCCAGGCGCGCCCATGTGGGTTGTGCCCACCTCGGGTGTCCCTTGAACCGCCTCTTCGCCCTATAAATTCCCAAATATTCCCAAAACCTTCAGGGTAGCCCTAGATCAGAAGTTCCGCTGCTGCAAGGCCTATATATCCACGAGATCCAATCTAGACACCATTCCGGCACCCTGCCAGAGGGGGTAATCATCACCGGTGGCCATCTTCATCATCCAGCGGCCACCATGATGAGGAGGGAGTAGTCCACCCTCGGGGCTGATGGTTTGTACCAGTAGCTATGTGTTTAATCTCTCTCTCTCTCTCTCTCTCTTTCTCTCTCTCTCTCTCTCGTGTTCTTGATATGTCACGATCTTGATGTATCGCGGGCTTTGTTAATATAGTCGGATCATATGGTGTTTTCCCCTCTCTATCTTGTTGTGATGAATTGAGTTTTTCCCTTTGAGATTTCGTCGTTATCAGATTGAATACTTTTATGGATTTGAGAACACTTGATATATGTCTTGATATTTAATACTCGTGGTGACAATGGGGTATCGTATTGATTCACTTGATATATGTTCTGGCACTCAACTCACGGATTCCCGAGGTGACATTGGGGTAATCTATGCATAGGGGTTGATGCATGTTCTTGTCTTTGTTTCTCCAGTAGATATCTTGGGGCACTCTTTGAAGTTCTTTGTGTTGGATTGAATGTTATAAATTTTGCATTTGCTTTGGTGTTATTTTACTACGAACTCTAGGATAGATCGAATGGAAAGAATAGCTTTGTGTTATTTTAGTACGAACTCTTGAATAGATCGAACGAAAAGAATAGATTTGAGGTAGTTTTGTACCCTACAAACAATTCTGTCTTATGTTCTCCGCTAGATAGGAACTTTGGAATGATTCTTCATCACACCTTGAGGGATGGTTATATGATCCAATTATATTAGCACTATTGAGAGATTGCACAAGCGAAAGTACATATCCTAGGCCTCATTTTCCATCATTGCAATACCGTTTGTGCTCCATTTTACCATTTACTACCTTGTTGTTTTTTATTGTTCACACTACAAAAACTCACCATCTCTTCGCCGAACTAGTGCACCTATACAATTTGCCATTGTATTGGGTGTGTTGGGGACACAAGAGATTTATTGTATTTGATTGTAGTGTTGCTTGAGAGAGACTATCTTCATCCTACGCCTCCCACAGATTGATAAACCTTAGGTCATACACTTGAGAGAAAATTGCTACTGTCCTACAATGCACTTGGAGGCCCAACACGTGTCTACAAGATTAAGTTGCGTAGTAGACATCAGTGAATACTTCGAGGATGGAAGAGAACCAGATCATGAAGTGACCGCGGAAGAATTGAAGATGTTGCAATACAACGCTCAAGCTTGCGATATCCTCTTCAACGGACTGTGCCCAAATAAATCAACAAAATCAGCCGCCTTGAGAATGCAAAGGAAATTTGGGATACTTTGGTTGATATGCACGAAGGTACTGAGTCCATAAAGGAATCCAAATTGTATGTGCTTCAAAGTCAACTTGACAAGTTGAAAATGTGAAGAATGCAAAATGAAGGATGTACTCTAGGCTTGCTCTCATCACAAATGAGATTGCCGTCTTAGGAAGCGAAGAGATGACCGACAAATTCTTCATCAAGAAGATCCTAAAAGACTTGGATGGAAAATATGATACAGTGTGCACCTTGATCCAAATGATGCCAAACTACAAAGATCTCAAGCAAACGGAAGTCATTGGTAGAATTGTTGCTCATGAGATGTTACTCAAGGATAAGGAAGAGCTTCACAACAAGTTTAGTGGTGCTAATAAAGCTTCATGTGATGCTCTTACAACATCAAGTGAAAAACAAGACTTCAATGAAGAATTGAGCTTAATGGTGAAGAACTTCAACAAGTTCTACAAGAGTAGACACAAAGATAGAATTTCCAAGTCAAGGTCCTACAATGACAAAATATCTTCTAGTCGTGATGGCAGTTGCTACAATTGTGGAAGACCCGGACACTAATACAATGAGTGTATGACTCCCTACAAGAGAAGAGAAGACTCACCTAAAAGGAGAAGTAAAAGAGATGAATCACCACCAAGAGGGAGAAGGAGTAGAGATGATCTTTATGAACGAAGACCCTCTCATAGAAGCAAGGATTCAGAAAGGAAGGACAAGTCATCAAGCTCACCTTGGTGAATGGGTATACGGTTTCGACTCCGACCACTACTCTGAGAGAAGCTATTACTCTGACTCCGAATATACTCAAGATGAAGGTGCGGCCGGTCTTTCACTTGTGTCATCCAACTCCTACGACATATTTGACTCACCAAATGAAGGGATTGGAAGATACTTCATGGTTAAAGGCCCCAAGGTATCACACCCCGAGTATGTTGATTTCAATAGTGATGAAGATGATTTGCTAGGTGATGATGGTTTACTTGTCAACAACACTAGTGATGAAAACTATGATGAAATTGCAATTAATCATGCTAATCAAGAATAAACTAATGACAATGATAAGAAGGAGATTAAGCATCAAACTAAATAACTAAACACTCTTAAGTTATCTCATGTGACTACCTTAGAGGATCATCAAGAACTTTTAAAGACTCATGAGAAGCTATGCTTTGAGAAGCTCAATTTAGAGCAAGAGCATGGGTTCTTAAAATAAATCAATGATGATCTTTGAAAGAAAAGTTCTTCTTACATTACCAAGCATTTACTCTTGTCTACTTACATGCCGCAAGCAAAAATCTAGCAACAAGAGCAAGAAATATTCTTCTTCTAGTAGTAACAATAATCATGCTAAATCCAATATCGTTGCTTCTAGTAGTTCTCTTGATTCCACTAATGATGCTCTTAGCTAAGTTACACTTGAGCAAGAAAATAGCCTATTGAAGGGAATTATAGAGAAAGGTGTTTACAAGAGCCTTGCGGGAAGTAAGCAATTTGAGGAAAGGAAGGCACCGGAAGAATCAAGGTGTTGGTTTTGAACGCAAGTTCAATGCCAACGGAGTTGAGTGGGAAGAAGATCAATACACCAAGGTGAAGTTTGTTCCTCAACAAGAGAAGTATGACCCAGAACACAAGCTCAAGATGATCTGCCACCACAAAACCACAAGCTAAAAGGCAAGGACAAGCTTCAAGAGGAGATTGATGCATTTGAAGAATCTCCTAAGGCCTTGTTCAAGTGGGGAGACTACATCAAGTTCTACTTCGTCAAGTATGACTACAACTCCAAGGATTCCCATCAAATTGATGTGGGTCCCAAAGAAGAAGAACTAGAGAGTTGAGGGTGACTCCGCCAACATACTTCACTAATATTCATTTTGGCAAAGACAAGTGCAATCGACTTCCATATCTTGCACTAGTTCAAGGAGTCACAAACCCTCTTGTTGATAAGTCAAGGGACAAGGTAACCTAATGCTTTCATGTGCATCATCTTATGTATACTTCACTCTATGTCTATGGATATCCTTGTTTGTTCCTTGTGGGACTAACCCATGTAGGTATTGAAAGTGCAACTCACTCCAAAAGATTCCTCCAAATGATCTACATCAACATTGAGCATCCACATCTTAAACACCTACGTGAAGTCATCATCAACAAAACGCAAGGTTAGTTCATCCCTCTAAGGGGGATATCACATCTAGGGGGAGCTTTTGCTCTAAGAATTGAGCTAAAGCAACTCTAGTGGTGTGAACAGAACAATGCTTTATCTAGAAGTGGTAACCCCACCGTTGCTTAAACGATGAGTATGACCTATGATCAAATATTCTCATTTGACTCCTAAGTCAATATACTCATACATAGATGACCTCGTCATCACCAATTGCTTGATAGATGCTAGAATGTCTGTGCATGCTTTGCCACATATTTCATTTGCTATCTTATTGTGTGAGCATGTTGGTTGCATAATTTTCTCCATTCAAGAACATCCATTTGTTGCTTTGATTGTCTGGCTTTTTCTTTTTGCCAAATGGAAGGACATGAATGCCTAAGTACTCCCTCTAGCTATCTATGATTTTCTTGTCTCAAACTCTATTCATGCTACATCACAAAGTTTGAACAAGTTGAATCCGGACCCTCTGGATGAGGAGCACTCGGAGCCACCGATCCGTCAAGGGCTTAAACTTCCAAAATCTCTTAATGCAGCTTGGTCAGACCAACTCATCCCACTCGGTCTCACTGAGTTCATTAAGTTGATCTAGGTTTTCACCTCAATGAATCCGATTTGAACAATTTGGTCACACCGAGTTGTAGTAACTGCTAGCAGTTTTGCATCTCGGTGCCACTGAGTCGTTCCACTAGGTCACACCGACAGTGACTGGGTATATATTCCATGGGTTGAAAATTTGGAAACTCCTCCTAACCACTCGACCGCGCCTCCCAGCTCTGTCGCCCCCTTGGTCTCCGGATCGTCGCCGTCATCGCCAGTGCCTCCTGCCGCTGGACTTCGTCGCTGTCAACAGGATTCTCACCGCCGTTGCCGCCTTAGCAAATCTGTCGCCAAGTTAGGGTACGGATTTGACCCAGTTGTGCTTTCCTTAACTCCGATTCTAGCCAAAGTTCACTGCCTAATTTCTTTCCACGAATGAGATAACTCTATCCGCCAAAAAATTCCATTAGAATAGATTTGATGCAAAAACTTAGGGTTAGGTTTCCGCCGAATTCATCTTGGACCGACCGATCTGAGGATCTCGGTCTCACCTATTTGGCTTATGCCATTGCACAAGTACAACTCGGTCTGACTAAAGCGTACTAATCGATGTGACCGAAATTACCTACTATGTGAAACCCTAGCATCTCAGTGTCACCGAATTGCATTTCAGTCTCACCGAAATTGTATGTTTGGATTCTGTTAATGCTTCAGTGTCACCGAGTTTGTCAAATCAGTAGTTCTGAAATGCTTTCTGCAGAAAACTAAAGTTAAGTTTCTGTCTCAATATTTTTTGCAAAATAGCTGTGCTTTGTGATGCTCATCCACTCCATCTACATCCATCTATTCACAGGGCCAGTTTCAGAGATGCCAGAGGGCAGTGACAGCCAGAACATATCTGAAGAGCAAGTGAATCTCAGTGAGGGCACTAGTCCCTCCAACAGTAGTTATTATGATGGTAGCAGAAGCACTCCAAGCAATTTGCCTAAGGCTGCTACTAGGCAAAAGGAAGAAGAGAACCTCGGATTTAGAGGATGAGGATTTTTTGTTGAGGAGGAGGTGACCTCCAAGAAGAATGTGCTGAAGAAGGAGTATGTTGTTGCTGCCATAAAGCTTGGTATAAAGAAGAAGGCTCCTGCTAAAAGAGTCCCTATGTCAAAAGTCAGAGCCTCTACTCAAGCTGTTGCTGCTGTACCAAGTGCTGCTGGAGAGAAGAAGAAGGAAAGGAAGAGAGGAAGATGGGGCAAGCTAGTTGATCCTATGGCTGAATTTGAAAAGCACAATTCTAATGATGAAGAATAGGAGGAGGAAGTGACTGCTGCACCTCCACCAAAGACCCATTAGCTCATGGGTGATGCTATAAGGTCTGGGGCTGCTCCATCTAAGACCAAGGCAACCCCAAGCCATCTGCTCAAGCTCCAAAACCTTATGCTCCCAAGAGATCTACCGGAAACATCCCTGCTACTGAGAAGAACAAGTCCCTAGTGCCTGAAGTTCAAGAAGATGAAGAGTCACAGGTGCTTACAAAGTTTAAGCCCAAGATTCTAGATTATGGTGACAATCATCCTGTTGCTGAAAATATGAAGCTGAGAAAGGATACAAGTCTAAGATTATGGAGATAAACTGATCCCTATGCTATCAGAAGGAGAACTGCTGTAGACTATCGTTTCCACACTAAGGAACAACATGACTTCTATGAGACAGTCTTATTGGACAAGAAGCCCATAGTGTCACTACAAAAAATACACTTCCGTGATGATACGTGTTTGTCATAGTAAGTCACATTTTTTCATGCATGTACATCCATGATGATTTTATGACATAATCAAGATAGTCATACATGTGTTGTCATAGAAGTGTTCCATGACATTACCAACATTATCATCACGGAAGTGTCCACTTCCATGACGATAAATCACGCGTCATAGAAGTGCTTTCATCAAGGGTGACCAACACGTGGCATCCACAGTAACGGGTCGCTGTTAAGTTATCAGGTTCCGGTTTGGATCCGATAACCCGTTAACAGGCCGGCCCAATGGGGATTTTCTACGTGTAAAATCATGATTGGCTGGAGGAAACACGTGTCGGCTCCAAGGTGGGCCAGATGTCGTCCGTCCAATGGAGGAGACATGCCTATGATACGTCAACATGTGGCAGGGCCGAACCGAGGCCCTTATAGGTTAAAAAAGGCTGACCCAGTCAAAGGCCCATAGTATTTACTCAGGTACTAGTGGGCTAGCCCAATAACGGCATGTTTAAACATGGCCCCTTTACGGCCCGAAGCCAGATTTGGCCCGTTAATTGTTCGCCGAATATTTGGGCCCAATTATAGCCCAATGACATTACAACATGTTAGAGGCCCGATGTAGACATGGGCCCATTTCAGCCCGGTGTGTCTTTTGGCCTGGGAATGGCCCATGCTGCCCATGGACCATATATGCTCTGACGTGACATCCGGCCCTCTAGCGGCCCATTATAAAGGTGGCAACAATTCAGCCCAACGTGACTTTGGGGTTGTTAAAGGCCTGTCGTATAATTCGGCCCGTTGATGCCTCTACAAAGCTTTCATCCTGTTAAAGGCCCATGATATCAGTGGGCCAACTAAGGCCCGAGATATGTTACGGCCTGGTAATGACATGTCATATAACAGGGCCAAAAAAGGCCCGATCTACAATTCATCCTGCTGAAGGCCCGTTGACGGCTAGTGAAAATTGAGGCCCAACATGCATTTCGGCCTGCTAAACGCCCATGGTTACTTCTGGGCCATAATAGGCCAGCACAATATTCAGCCTGTTAATGGCCCAAAGCTACATAGGCCCAAGTAAGCGCTGGGTCCACTAAAGGCCTAATTAAACTTTGGGCCGAATGTTGGCCCGTGTAAGTTGTGGGCCTAGCGCAAAGTGTGAAGGCCCCAATGGCCTTTCAGGCCCAAGAAAGTTGTAGGCCGGCCCAATTGTGGCCCACAAAAAAGCATGCCAGTTAGAGGCGAATGTTTCGGCCCGGTCGACTACATCAGATTTTCTCCATTTTTTTCAGATAGGGAATGATGGCAGTAACTAGTAGGAATTAAGAACAAACCTACTCTATACAATAAAGAAATTATGGCATAGTAACATAGAATAAACCTACACTATACAATAAAGGATTTATGGTATATTACATCCACTAGGCATCGAATTTTGCCACCAGTGATCATAAAGCGCAACGAAGAAGCAGATTACAAAAGCTGGGCGCCATTGCAGCATAACAAAATAATACTGAACCAATACCACTTCCAAGAAAGTTCAAGAAAGGTTAGCCTTGTCGGTCATAGCTTCCAGGTGTAGCTGTTTAGCAATGAGGTTCTCGTTGGTGTTCTCTGCAATCTTTCTTAGCGATAGGACTTCAAGTCGAAGTTGAGTTGTAGGATGCCTTTCTGCTAGAACTTGGGACTGAATAAGTCGAACTGATTCAAATAGTGAATTATGTGAGCTTGTCTAACTGCTAGTCTCAAGTAACTTGAACACTGCATCAAGACAAGACTTTGGGGTTGTCTCTCTATCTTCAAGATGTTTTGCCTTCTTTGCTACAATATATGTTGGGTTTGTCTCACAGCCTTTGGCAGACTTGTGCATGCCATCAGGCATATCACCCAGAAACAAGCATAGAGATGACAGGTTTTGCACGTGTACAAACAAATATGATAACTGTGTTGTCAATTCCATCCAATTTCAAATTAGAAAATAAAGAGTAAGTTCAAAATATCAATAGCATAATTTGGCATTGTTCATAATGCAGGGAGCTTCACCACACTACTGGACTACCATGACAACATAACAAGCATAGATGAAGGGCAAAGACAATCATTGTATGCATTTTGGTTCATGTGCATGGCATGTTGTTCATATCATCAGCCACATCAGTAAGATAAAACAGGAGATGACAAGGTGCAAACGTGGGCTGCTTCACCACACACTGGATTATAGATCCACAAAAACGAGCATACATATAGGGAGTATTGAGTAATGTGCATGGTATGAATAAGGAATTTGGTTATACAAGTAAAATTTGGAACTTACGGTTGTTGTGAACATGCATTTTCATAGAAATAGCAAACTAAACAGTAGTTAACAATAGGGAGTATGAGCAAATTAAATAGCAGTTGAGGACAAAGGCTTTAGAAGGACTGACTTACATTAATAGTTCACACCGGCTTTATAATGCCCTTCTCCATTTCAAGGGATGGATAACTCAAGAATTTCAGCACATAATCTTCTTCATAAGCATTGCATGTACTCTACATTTTGTACAGACTAATTATAGATCTGATAATACTGGAAGGAATAGAGGATAATGAAGATAAGATGCAGATTGATGCTACATAATCAACTACCAATCCCTGGAAGTACAAGCGTTACAAGAAAAAATGTACTGACAATAGCAATGGGCTACACTTCTGCACTGGCATTGTCTGTGTATTCAAGTTTTTGGTAAGATTAAATATAGATCTGATACTTTTTAGTAAATGGTGGGCGAGGGAGATAAGATGCAGAATGCTACACAATTAACCAACCCCTCTTCCCATAATATAAGTGTTTTGAACACTGGTGTACTTTACAAAACGTTCTTATATTATGGGATGGGGGAGTACATTTAATGTAAGTACAGTGGTAGACGACGTTCAGTCCTTACAAGATGACTGCAGAGCTAAACCTCTTCAAAAGCATTGGGTTGATTCTAAATTTATCTAATAGTCCATACAGATCTTATAATGTCCACCAAATGGACGATAACTAGGCTAACATGTGCAGTGATGCTACATAATCAACCGGCTATGAAAGTAAGTATGGTCATACAGGGCAAGAGGTACTCACAAGAGCAAAGCAGTGTGCAGTATAGTTGAGAGATTCTATGGTCCCTTGAGAATGAATGTTCTTCTGCAAACAGTTTTCGTACAAGTGAGACATTAAGGCACATGCAGAAATGTAGTTCAAATTGTGATGTGATATCATAGACTGTACCTTACACTGCAGACGAGACCAATGTGTAACAAGATTATTCAAGTCACTATCTGATAAATGTAGCACCGGAGACTTTACAGAAATTTCCTTTAGAGGCTTGCCATCGAAGTGCGCTTGCCTCAGGTAGGAACGATACTTCATCAACGAGTGCTTGAAAAGCGCAACCAACCCTTGCTCATCTTGACAATCCAGTTTGGTGTGCCTATTTAAAAGAATGAAATCTTGTGTCTTCTGTCAGCAAAAACATATGCAGTAATTACCATGAATAACATTAGTACATTACTTACGCATAAGTTGCGGAGGAAGATTGGAAATTGTTCTTTATTTTTGGTATAATCTTTCCATGAAGGAATGATGCGCACAAAGTTCCTGACAATAATATAAGCTTCATCTTGTAAACTAGGAAGAAGTGGAACAAGAGTCCTATTTGCTGCAATTGGGGCTCTCTCTCGTTCGAAAAGGGATTTAGCAACTGGATTTGGTGTACTCTTTCCTGGAATGGGGGGTTTTGCATCATAGAGGTGGCGCTATGTCAACTGGCATCATCATACTATTTGCGGCAGTTGGGGCATCAGAGATGGCCAGGTTAGTAGGGGTAGAGTCTGCTAGAGTTGTGGTCGTGTTCTCTGGGTCTGGTGATATTGCAACTACACCTAGTGGGATGGGCTATTTGATTTATCAGGTGTCAGTACCACTTCCAAATACTTTGTTCGTGCTCCTCCTCGATCAGCAATGGCCCTCTTCCTTTTGAACATCTGATACACAAGAACATCATTTGAATGGATAAATATGGTATGATAAAATATGGAATATGTACTGAAATTGGATAGGCAGGGCGTATTAACATACACAAAGTGTAAACTAAGCTAATGGGAGTGCAACAAAGTAGAAGCAATGCAAAGCATCAATTGCAAGATATGTGCGACCAATATAACCTTGGAAAGTTAGAGCAAGCACTTTGATGGGTGAATAAGATAGGGCATCTGCCTCTGACTCCTCCACTAGGAAGTGACATTGACTTAGGTCTCCCTCTAGCTCAAAATCATTGTTAGGATCATATTCTGGACATGAATCTGTACGTGGGGAGCGTTTGCATTGCATTGCATCCAGACTTGATTTCAGTCCCTTAATGCCAAGGTTGACAGCCATGGCATTGTTCTGCTTTATTCTTTTCATGTGTGTAAGCTCATAATCATTATGATGATGTTCAATATCTGAGATTCATGAAAACATAAAAAGTAGTCAGATTATCTATGGAATGCATTGCGGATTCAACTTGAAGAGTGCCTCCCTATAAACCCCTGCATATGCAAGTTCACGCCCCCAACCATGCCGACCAGACCACACACAGAAATACAAACCTCTTATGTCTCTATAAGAGGCATACACACATTTCAGAACTGAAGTAGGAACATTAGAATCCATCAAATTCGTATTTGAATAAATAAACTAAGGAATTATGACTGGCATAATGTTCAGCTTCAAGGGTGGAGTGTTGGTAGTGTGACACAAAGCAAGTAGGCAGATTGTACTCCATGTAAAAGATCATAGTCTATGTAAAAGGTGGAAATGACACTTTCTTTCTATACAATGCAGTGTTCGTTGCCCACACATGATGGAAGAGATCACACAGAGAAATATTATTCGCTCATGTCTGCAGTTCTAGTATTATGAAACGAGGTGATCCACCCTAAAAGAATATTGACAACAAATATGACAAGGCACACATAGATGTAGTGAATCAATCATTACTTGTGAGCTTACTAGGAAAACTATGAAGAATTATAACTATAGTAAGAGACCGTCCAAAATCTGAATCAAGAAGTTGGTCTAGCACTTATTGTTTGCACCTAATCGATGTGAATAATTGGATATCATATCAAATAAGTAAGAAAGACAAGTAAAATTGTCAATAAACCTGTCCTGCAGTAGTAATCTGGGTCAATGTCACTATGACCAACAATCCAAAATAACTAGTGTCTGTTCCTAGGGCCAGAATTTTGAAATCCTGTGAACTTTACAGGTACTAAAGACTACTGAAATACATATGAACCATTAAGTGTAGGTAGCACTCAGTACACAACAAACCCTAATACAGTCCTGCCTAATGAGTAATCAATCAAGTAGAATATGGGTGATGAGGAGTGGCTGCTGAGTGTTGAGGACGTATCTTAGGATAAATCGGGTTGGCTTAGTGGTTGTTGCACGCCTAAGCCCTGAACATACTGGGAAGGTAGGCACAGCGGCGCACCCGGGCAGCGGTGACGCTGTTGGGCAAGCGGCTCCTAACCACCTGTTAGTCCGGTGTCTCCTCCTAGAGTCATGTCGTCCGGGGACGTCAAGTCGCCGGCAAGGCAGGCGGCTGGGGGCGAGTAGAGATCGGAAGCGCAGCAGAACATAGGGGAATTGGCCTGGGCCGACCCAAAATCCCAGGATGTGCCGCGGCGCACCATGGGCACCCTATAGATACACACCCGAGCGGCGTACATGCATTTCCAAAACTATTTAGCTGACCAATTAAATGACTTTATTTTAATAATATCAGATTCATATTTGAACAACTAAGCTTGTTTAGCTTGATGGGTGGAGCAGTGCTATTATGACACGAAGCACGTATGTTGATCAACAAATGGGGAAACCCTAAGCATTTTTTTGAGCAAAAGAGGGTTTCCCCTCCGATTTCTATTAAAGACACCACCACGAAACAAACATTATCAATTAAACCTTAAGCATGATCAATTAAACCCTATTATGACTATGTCATGGCAGATTTAAAGCTGCAAACCGTAGAAATGCTATTTACCATCCATTGTTTGCTTCAAACTAAGAACTAAATTCTAAGAGATGAAAAGAAAGTACAGTAACCAAGTTACAATCTATTTTCTGGTTGAGATCAAAAAGTTGAGCAGATATGAAGTACCACTTCTCTTGCGGGGTCGTGTAGGCATCGGGGGTGCAATGGCTATTGGTGGCGTTGAAGCAGATCTGCGATGGTAGGCCTGTGCATTGGGGGATAAGTCCTGTTGCGGTGGACGAGAAGCTCATGTGAGAGGCCCTGACAAAGAGGACGACGGCGCCGATGAAGCGAGAGGACGCGATGCAAGGCTCCTTGTCCGTCACCGTGGATGAGAAACGTCCATCTCTAGTAGTGGACGACATGGTCTTGGTAGGAGCTCCGGCATGGTGGAGGACAGTGGCGATGGATAGGGTGGAGGACGACAACGATGGATGGGGTGGCGAACGGAGGAGGCTGGTGTGGGGAATGGTGTTCTAGCGCGGATGGTGTATGAATGGTAAAATTGAGGGAGAGGTATGGGAAACCATGTATTGGGACGCGCCTGTCTGAAATATGGGAAAGTTATGAACATAGCCACCGTTTAAAATTTGGGCGTCACGTCGGTTGGGGATAGGACGGTAATCTTGCATATCTCTAATATTTTCCAGAGCGATTTCGGGCGACAAGAGGGTGTTTTGGCACCCACAGTGTATGAATAGGGCTGACAGGTAGGGCGGTTGTGTCACGTCTGAGTGAAGTTACGAACCTGCCCCTATTGAAAATATTTGCCTACATCAATTTCGGCCGAGTCGAGTTTGTTTTGCCGCCCACCGTGTATGAATGGGGAAATGGAGGGAGAGACAGACGTATTTTAGACGAGCTTGAATCAAATGTGTTTTGCCGCCCATGTTTGGCAGCCACCTGTCGGAATGGGCTCAGAGGCGGTCGTATCACGTCTAGTTGAAGCTACTAACCTACCCCTATTGAGAGCAGTGGAAATCGGGCTGATGGATTGTCCGTGTAAGGGGTAGACTATAATTTCCATCTCCCAAATACTGGCTTCGGGAAGCTGACGTGGGAGTGGACATTTTGCCGCTTATTTCGAATTTTGGGACTATAAGCATCCACGTTTACCCTGGCAACTAAATTCGAATCCATTCTATATTCCTATACGAATGTTTATAAATCATTCTATGCATTTTTATATATCTTCAAAAGCACGACAAAGATGTATTCCACTATGATATATGAATATTACTTACAAATGCCGATACTCGAATTCAGAAGCTAGAATCCAGTTTAAGGTAAATTCGAATATTTGAAACCACTTTATGTCTATCTCAAGTGTCACATGCAGCATTATGTGTACTCCAATTTAGATATGTACACAAGCGATGTCTCAAGATTCAAAATACCGAGTCAATCAACCAATAATGTACAAAACTAATAGACATATAAACACTTATAAAGTATATGGATCAATAATATCAATTAACATACATAAGCCAGGCCGCTGTACTTTTTTTCCAAGAAGAGCATCCTTTTTTAGCGAAGCTAGCTAGTACAACATCTTGGCCCTTTCAGATGCGTGCCACTTAAGGACCATTTATACTACTATTATTACTGAATGCACATTCAGCCTGATTGGCATATTTGTAAGTTTGGCACATCAATCAAAATGAAATGTCTCAGAGTCTTATCAACTAATACAGACTTGTGCTAAAAAAATTACAACCCAAAAAACAAAAAAACAATTCATGATCTCTAAAACAAATGGTTTGATCGATTACATGAACAAACAACATAAAGGTTATTCAACGATGGAAAGAACATTTCACTTATGATTTACCAAGTGGGAATTTAATTTCCTTTTTTCCTTCGGGACCTTATCAGTGCGGTCAGTCTTAGCTTGCTTCATTTTGAAATCCACCAAGTATTTAATGGTCATCTTGATAATGCTTGTGATTGTGTTGTTTGCTTCCTCAACATGTCAACTTCATCTCTAAGTGCAGAAGTAGAATCTCTTTCTACGAATAGTGTAGCCTCTAGATCATCAACAGTTGGCAATTCACGATGCATGATTGGGCCGGTGCCACTATTGTGGGATGATACAACATCTTGGGCTAACCTGTTTTGCCATTAAAGTTCCGATTGGATTCCAAAAAGTTGAAGTTAGTAAAACATCTCAATTGGGAGTTATAACAGCAAACGAGTTAAACAAACAAGGAATTAAAGAGTTTCAATTGGATGCTGAAAAGTAGTTACTAACATAATTGTAACTGGTTGTAGCAGCAACGCAGTTAAACAAACAAGTTTCACAAAAGGTACCTGTTGTGGCATTGGAGTTTCTGTTGGATATTGAAAAGTTGAGTAGGCAGTAATGTGATTAGACCAACCGGTTGCAGCAGAAAAGTAGTTAAACAAACAAGTTTTGCAAAAGGAACCTGTTGTGGCATTGGAGTTTCTCTTGGATCCTGAAAAGTTGAGTAGGCGGTAACTTGATTAGAGCAACAAGTTAAAGCAGCAAACCTGTTACACAAATATTTTTTGAAAATATACCTGTTGTGCAATTGGACTTCCGATTGGATCCTGAAAACTTAAAGTTGGTAAGATGATTACAACAACAAGTTACAGCAGCAAACCAGGTAAACAAGGAAGTTTCTGAAAACATACCTGTTATGCCAACAGAGTTTTAGTTGGATCCTGCAAACTTGAATGTTAGCAATCATAAATAAACTGTTGCAAGAGCCATAAGAAAGTAACATCAAACTAGTAAAACTAACCAGTTTTGGCAACATATTTAATTACACATGACCTAGTAAAACTAATAAGTTCTTGGCAACGTATTAAAGTAACAAGTCGGTACCATTTACCAGCAACACAAACATCTGTAAATTTCTTTGATGTAAGCAAAATCTTTCCAACACACACACACACGCAGACATATATATATATATATATATATATATATATATATATATATATATATATATAATATGTATATATAAGTTAAAAAGACGGTGTCCCTCATATAAACCTGACAGTTGTCTATCTATGAACATGCAAACATTACTAGTGCTACAAGTGATAACAGCAAACCATTTAAACAAACATGGTACCAGAACATAAATTACACGTGAATTCTACTGCACCCTAGAAGTGCATATGACCAGCTATCTACGTGCTTAAGTAGCTATTTAAGTTCAGGCAAACAGGTAATTCTTAAGAGTAAGTATCAAACACATAGATAGGCGCAGTCTATAATAGGATTAACAGGCTATGGCATTATGTAATCAGTAGCAAAGTAAATTAAGCGAAGCAACGTAATTGAACAATTTTGCAATAAGTGGCTAACTAAAATTCCGAGAAGTAGGTAACTGAACTTATGCTAGCTCTTTGTACATGCACACTGCAACTTCTTTTTCGCTTACAAGGTTCTACGAAGGAGTCCATGGCATCAATTACTTGGATACGCATCCCAATACTTTTTTCTTCCAACACTACATTGGTAAGTCGAATGGTTAATCTGATAAGATGGTGCGTCCTTGATATGTTATATGAGGACGGGTTGTCACACTAGTTGTAGCCACACATATCACACTGGCTTTTACTATATATTTCATGCGATTACAGTTGGCATATCAAGATCTAAGCAATCTCCAATAGGATGAAAAGACTGGCATCCTTCACATTATTGGCGAACTTAGTTCATAGAAACAAGCAATTCAACCATTCTGTGGGTAAATCAAAAGCGCCACTGGAATATTTTTCACTACCCCAATCATACATGCAAAAAGGGGCGACGCCATCGTAGGGGCTGGTATGGACGGCCGCCTCAGGTAGCTGGAAAGTGTGCACCTAGTTTGAGTTGTCTAGGTTGGCCCATGCTAATTTTGTTCCTCCCAACGCACGAGCAGGCAATGTAAAATATGAAGAAAAATGTTTCAATTTGGATGGGCCAATAACGTAAGTGCAAGGCAGGCCCTATAGCAGGCTCGCGGCCCAAACGAGCGCCTCCCATATCGATCGACAGCAGGAGAAATCCCAATTCGTTTGCTCCAGCCTCCAGTCTGGTTCGCTCCTAACCTAGCCGCCGCTGGACAAACCGACACAACACTTCCTCGCGCCCTCGTTGGACGCCGGTCGCCAGGCTTCAAGCAAATGGAAGGACAAGAAGATGAAGATCCAACCCTGGGTGTAGCCTGCGTGGGAGGCAACGGTGGCAGTACGGGCATGTCATCGAGCTTGTGCAAACGGACAGTCACATCTTGCAAGAGCAGGATGCGCAACGAGCAGGTACATCACATCCCTAATTATATCTAATTCAACTGTTCAATTTCTGGCCAATAGTTAAACCTGAAGGTGTCGTAAAGCTGCTTGTATGTAGGGAATCTATGAGAAAATGAAACCAATTTCTGCTTATTTAATAACTCCCCTAATCAATATTGAACTGGCTGAACCTGATGTGTCTAATCAAGTTTTTGGTGCAAACATACAAGCTGATGTTGTTCTTGAGCCTGAAGTGTCTAATGAGCAGACTGCTAATGAAGGATTTTATGCAAACATTTTACATGCTCATGGTGATGAACATATAGTGTCTAATGAGGGATCTACTGCAAGCATTTTGCAAGCTCCCATTAAAGTATTTAGTGTCTAATGATGATCTGCTATGTCGATAGAGACATAGAGATTTGTAGGCATTGATAACAAGCAAATTATAGTACATTTTCATGGCTTGAGGAAACATCGAGGTCATCTGCCAAAAAGTCCCCATATCATGACAACATAGCATAAACACGTTTCTAATATGTTGTTTGAAACTATTGGCATATTTGTGTGGGATAGATATATTGATATGCAGCTGGTTATAGGTGCAATTACACTTAGATATTTTCAGCCAGAGAGCGAATAATTCAAGCAGGTACAGACCATGTTAGTAGTCCTTGTACACTATGTTGCATTTTGTCTTTTTTGGTGCTTACATCATTTAGTGTCTTATAATCTAGAACTACTTTGGAACATAAGCTGGTTTTCGAAGTGCATGTAGCTTCACATTTTCTCAAGTTATGTTGATTTCCGGAGTGCAAGTGCCTTCATATTTTTTAAGTTAAATTTTCGCCCCTGGTAACTTGTATTCGTGGATCCGCCACTGCACACAAATCATGCACGCAGGCTAGTACGAATTAAATGAAATGCAGAGACTTACGCTAGCTCGTTGTACAGGCACACTGCAGCTCTGCTTGCGCTTGGGATGTTCCATGTACAAGTCCATGTTACCACTTGCTTGGATGTGCAGGCCTTGTGCTACTTGCATCCCCCTTTGCATTTTTGACATGACGAACGGTTTATCTAATAAGAGGAATCGACCTTGCTGTTGTACCGGAGGACAGGTACTTACAAGGTTATACCAGTGAGCTAGATGTGTACCAAATCCCGTAGCACCGTCATGCTTCGCTAAAAAATGGTTTTGCTTGTTTCAGATGATATCTCCAGAAGAAATAAGAGTTAAAGTCAGAGTTGCATTGGCATGTAAGCTAAGAGAGCAGTGAAATTATATCCAAACATCGTCGGAACAGTGCATGAGGGAGTGATATGTGGATACCTAGTTCAGGCAGGCGTTTGGGCATGCTCGCCTAGCTAGAGTGCGGGTCACTTCAGTGCCGTTGAGGGTGATGCACTGGCGTTGGGTGGCCGCGCACGGATGCAGATCTTGAGTGGCAACGAAGCCCTACGATGCGGTGGACGAGACCAGTGGTGAAGCCCCAGCAGCCTTGGGGGGCGGAGGTGCGATGATGTGCTCGGTGAAGTAGCCCCGGTGAGGTGGGAGATGGTGTCGGTGAAGAACATCTGACACGGTGGAAGTCGGTGTCTATGAGGCACGTCGGTTGCGGCGGCCGACGTTGTCGGAGGACCACCAGGTGCGGTGGACGAGGACGTAGATGAGGTAGCTCCGATGCAGTGGTGAAGCGTGACCGTCGTCTTTGTCGTCGTCGTCGTCCGACACAGAGGTGGGGAAAGAGTCGAGATGAGGAGCGATTCGAACTTTGCTTGGGTTGGTGGCGAATTAGGGATTTGATCACTCTGGGCGCAGAAGGGGATGGTGGAGAAGGGAGATTTTGCAGGGCTGGTATTAGGGCCGCCAGATATTTCAATCCGAAATGTGGAAGTGCTAACTTATTTGGTCGTTCTTATATATATTTTGGGGGGGGGGGTGGGGGGTGGGAGGGAGGGAGGTGTGGGTGTGTGGCTGGGTGCTAGCGTCTGTACGACACACGCGACCACCATGACATGACTCTGGTCTGCCTAGTGCGCCTACATTTGAGAATGCAAACGAATCTTCTTCCATTTGCAAACGAATCTGTATGTATTACCATGCCCATGTTTTCCTTGCAAATAATTAGTCATTCGAAATGAGATACTATAAATTAATTAATGAGGAGTTATTTGAATCAGAGTGTGTGTCACATAGCGATCTCCAATTCTAACGTGCATTTCGCATTTCACGGTATCCATGCTACTTTTTTAATACAAATTCATATGTGTATGATGAACACCATGGTAGTGAGAAAACTTTGGATGGATTCAAACATATGACCTACCCTATAGTACAACAATCAAGTCAATGTCAACTTTTCCAAACCTAGTATGGCACGAATTCGAAACAATTACGGAAGCCATATGCATGGTCCTCAATTCAAATCTTACAACGTACACTAAATTGAAATGTCGATATTAAGTCTCGTACTATCTACATCCAAATGTTATTTTTAGCCCCACCCCTCCTCGGCACACACACTACATACTTCTTGTATCGATCAATATTCCTCTCCTAACCACCTTAGGAAGCTATCAGTTTTCGACACACATTCATTATTTCTCTCCATGTTTTGATATCTAACTCTCTCAACTACACAACCCCCTTTTTCCAATCTGTTACCAAATGTGTCTACCTCACACACCCGCCATTGCACTCCATGCCGAGCTCTCTCTCTCTCTCTCTCTCTCTCTCCCTCCCACCCTCTCTCGCTAGATACATGCATTGCCTATGTAGACGCCCCCTCTCGTGCGCACGCACGCAGGTTGTATATCTAGGTCACTCTCTCGAGACTGTCTCACTCTTTCTTCCGCTCGGTGGGCCACACTCGCTCAATCTCTCTCTCTTTATATAAGTCTCGATTAACCTCACTTTATTTCACACACAAATGATATATCTCCCTGTTCAGGCCTCGATCAACACACTCTATACTCTCTCACGTAGATTGTTTATCTAGGCCAGTTCATCCAAGCCGCTCCCACTCTTTCGACTCATGGCGGGCCATGCTCGCTCAATCTCTCTCTCTCTCTCTCTCTCTCTCTCTCTGTATGTATGTCTCGATTGACCTTGCTCTTTCTCGGACACAAATGATATATCTCCATGTTTGAGCCCAATTCAACATACTCTCTCACGCACATTGTCTATCTAGGTCATTCTCTCCATCCCGTCTCACTCTTTCGATCGCACAACGACCCACACTCTCTCAATCTCTCGGCCTTTGTATATGTAATCGATTGACCTTGCTTCCTCCCACACACAAAATATATCTACATGTCTGTGACTAGATCATCTCTCAAGCTCTATCTTACATCCATCACCCTTCCCAAAAGCTCAATCGGACAATATCTCTCCAGAGCGTATATATCTTTTCCACGAATGCCGGATCACACTCACTTTGTCTCTCTATCTATGTGTGTCTCAATTTGCCTCGCTTTCTCACGCCGTATCTTCCACACATTGAAGCTACCTCTCCATCCCTCGCAGAGCCGGAGCTATTTACATTGCGAGGGGGGCTCCAACCTTGGATTAATTTGTGAAGGCATTTATTCCGGTGGGTTTAAATTATATTTTCGTAACATTCGGCCCACAAATACTCCAAACACCGTTGCAATCCCCGCACCTCCTCCAATTGATTTCCCGCTGCCTCGGTCATCGCTCTCTCGCATGTCCTTTCTCACCTTCAATGTTGCACCATGGTATTTTTGCAAAAAACTCTGTTGTTCTCTTTACTTATTACAAATAAGCTACAAAACTACACACCGATAGTCTACCTGTAATGGAACAAATTTTGACCCACAAATTAAAGCTACAAACTACACACCGAGGGGCCCACCTATCATGGAACAAATTTGGACCCATATATAAATTAAAAGTTAAAAAGGATGAGGATCAAACATGCGACCAGGGCCTTCAAGTCGCACGTCAATAGGCAACATAGCACAACAACGTTTGTTGTATCCCCCTTTGTTGATATAATGTCAACATATTACCACAACCTATTGAATGGATAACATGTTTTATTATTATTTTTAGTACATTAGTGGGACCGGCTCGTTGGCACGTACTATTCACCTTCACTTACTGGTGGGTTCCATGTATGCTCTCTCTCTCTCCTCCCATTGTACGTTTAGACGCACGGGCAAACACGAAGAACTCGCGGGCGATACTGCCGTTGACCATATCTAGATGCGTTCACAAGTTACGGCACCAGTTTTACGTACTAGTAGTACTAGTCAATGTGTACATGCAATGCACGTTAATTTGGAAGTATATTAAGTGCATGTGGATATTAAGTAGGATATTATTTGCGTGTTATTATGTGATTAGCACTATTATTGGCATGAAATTAACTGCGCGCTAAACATGTTGAGTGCTCGACATTGAAGCAGTCTAAGTCGTTAGATTGACATGATTTGATGGCCGAGATTAATTGGATCTGCCCCTTTGGTATAGATGCTATAGATATAGCTTATACATGTAACAAGTTTAGGGACAAAAGTGACTATGACGGACAAGTTATCTAGTACTGTATATTTATCTACTACTCCATAATAATTAAATGCGTTGATAAATAGATGTATCTCCTAGTGCTCGAACAAGGGGACTGGTCTCGCCCTACAAGTATTTGGAATTGACCTCCCTAAGAAAATATTTGGAATTGACGTGGTATTTAATATGGAATGCTTGTGATTAGAAGGAATACATGTGGCTTGATGACGTTTTATATTTAACTTTATACGGCTCTAGCAGAACATTTAGTCGATCAAACCATAGATTTCATTCAGTCTGACTCCAACTTTACATTCATACGACGATCGATTTAAAATAAATGGAAATGATAAACGTTTGGATTTTAAGCATGGCAATCCGAACATTTTTCATGGAAAATTTAGATTATGTGGTGGCGGCTGGGGCGTCTTGCGGTGGGAAGCGGCTCCTCTGTCGTGCTCTGTGTGTCATCGGGCCACTGACAGAAGGTGACGGCGACGGCGGCGTCTTGCGCTGTTGTTGGCGTACTCCTGGACGTTAGCCCTAGGTTCAAGGAAGGCCAGAATGTTCTGGACTTTGGTCTCCAGGAGTGAGTCAACTGGCGGGAGGAGGCGACAGGCGTTGGTGCAAGGAAGAAGTCGACGGTGGCCATCCATGCTGCTGAGGGGGGCACTGGCACCTGCGTGGGGAGAGACGCTGGCAATGGCGTGGCGGAGACATTCATGTGCACGGGCACGCGGGTCAGTGCACGCAAAGGCGCATGCGCTGGCAGGCGCACAGGCATGTGAAAGTCGGCGGGGACCTCGTGGCATCAAGCTCGGCGACCATGTGCGGCTCCCAGCCCATCAATGCCACGGGGATGGGCGCTGCCGCAGTCGGGGCAACAGGAGCACGGACAGGCGCGGCGTTTTCCCGCAAGGCCAATTCAAGCTCGTCCCAAAGCGCGGTGTCTTCCTCAGAAAACTGGAAGACTAAGGGCATACCTTCGTGATGCAGCATGGCATACAGTTAGGTCAGGCTGGTTGGAGATAGACGACAGAAGAATCGGATAGGAAGAGAGAAGATTGTAGTGATATCGGGTGGGGCCGGGGTGATTTCAAACTATGGCGTTGGCGCCATTAAAAGTGGGGGCAGTTGAGACGAAGGTGGGCGGTGGAGCCTGTTCAAAGGGCTCGCCTACCGGTGAGCCTACACAGCGGTGTGCTCGCACGCCTCCCAGTCAGCCGGCATAGCGGTCTGCTCGCACGCCTCCAGTCGACTCACACACTTGCTCGGACGGGACTCGTGGTGGTACGTAAACACTCATGATTTGAATAGTGAAAGCGTTTGCCTTAACGTGACATGTCTTTGTTCCGAAGTACCTTGGCTCTTCATTTGTGTGACTTCTCATAAGCAACTTTTCTCAAATTGAACAAAAAAATACGACGACATATTTGTGCCATATCACGGACCATGCTCAGTTTCATGAATTTCCGGTCACTTTTGGATTTTCTGAAATTTAAAATCCAAGATTCAAAACAATATCATAACCTGCATCGTGCAATAAATTTTCAAGTGATACATTTTTACAGATGTAAATGTTAATATTTCTTAAGAAAGGATTTGGTCAAACATTTTGCTTAGTTAGACTTCAGACAAGTTATATACAGAGTAAAAGGATAATCCCTCTGTACCAGTGCATTGCCTGATATATTAACTCAAGTACTAGGCATGAACAAACGGGCTCAATTCTGTGCTCATCCTGGTGTAGTACTCTATTATTACTACTTGGTAATGGAGTTGACGGGTTACCTTGGGTACCAGCAACCGAGGGAATTAAACCGTGCTCGGCACGGTAGGTAACATTATCTAGTTACTAAAGCATCCATCCATTGTTCATCGGAATTCATTATGGACCAGGGACATGAGGGGAATTTCCTAGGGCTGGAATTCTGGCCGCCAGATATTTCGATTCGAAACACGGAGGCTCGACTGGTTGGGGTTGGCTAATGTGTGTACCACGCACGCCACCAAAAGGACATGAGCCCGGGTATTTTTTTAAGGATCAACACGGGCCCAGGTCTAGCTGGTACGCCGTTGGGTGCTACTCCTACCATTTGAGAATATGATAGGAATCTTTTAAATTGCCAAACAAATCTATATGTATTACAATGCCCGTATTTTCCTTGCAAATAGTAATCTCAACGTGGTAATTATGATGAGTTCTTGAATTAGAGTGAGTTTGTGATATAGTGATCTCAACGTGAATTTCGCATTTCATGGTATCCCTAGTAAGTTTTCATTGCAAATTCAAATTTAAAAGATGAATGGTATGGTGGTGAGAAAACTTTGTATGTATCAAGCATATGATGACACACACACACACACACACGAATACAACAACAATCCAGTAAGTATAGCGCATCTATTTTTCCAAACCATGCATGTATGACAGGAATTCAAAAATACTCCCTCTATTCCTAAATATTTATCTTTTAGAGATTTCAACAAAGGACTACATACGGAGCAAAATGAGTGAATCTACACTCTAAAATATGTCTATATACATCCGTATGTGGGAGTCCATTCCAAATCTCTAAAAATAATAATATTTAGGAATGAAGGGAGTAAAATGTAAGACATGCATGGTCTTCAATTCAATATTTAGAATGAACATGAAATTGAAACATGAATATTAAGTCCAGTACTACATACATGCAAATGCTGTGTTTAGGCGGAGCTATGTAGATTGTTGGGGGTTAATCCCTCGACCTTAGATAAAATTGTGAAGCTCTATTTAGGATTGTTTAGATTATATTTTTTGAACATTATATTTGTCCCCACCCTCCCAAACACCGATTGGTTGTGAACCCCCATCCCCGGGAGAATATCATGTGCCTCCACACCTTAGATGTTATATGCTGATACGAGTTGCTTGGAACTTGTAGATTTGAAATATAGCAGCTCACATGATGTCTTAACATTTTTACAGGAAACCTTAATGAGTTTCAGAATTGCACAAAATTTGTACAAAAACTACTCAGATGCCCTTGGATCCCATATCCAACGACCTCGAAGCTCGTATCACCGTAGCATCTAAGATGAAGGAGTACCTCATATTCTCCTGAATGTAAGAATACCATGTGCTACCACACCTTAGATGCTTTGGTGATACAAGCTCATCGGAGCCGTTGGATCTGTGATCCAACAACTCCTTGGTGGTTTGAGTGTTTTTTTGCAGAAAAGCACCCAAAGAGTTCGGCCACTGCTTACAAGCACAAAGACTGCTTAGATGCCATTGGATCTAAGATCGAACGACCTCGAAGCTCATATCACCATAGCATCCAAGCTGCGAGAACCCCCGATGTTTTCTCGCATAGGAGAATATGAGGTGCTCCCGCACTATAGATTCTATGGTGATACGAGTTCGCGGAGATCTAGCAGCTCACAGCAGGAGGTTTAAATGTTTTTGCAATATACGCCTGAGAGAGTTTGGGAATTACGCAGAAAGTACAAGTACTACGCATGTGGCATCTGATCACAGATCATATGACCTAGATGCTCGTATCACCGTAGCAGCTAATTAAGCTACGGGGAGTACCTAATGTGAGCAACTTGGAGCCGTTGGATCCAAGATGCAGTGGTACACATGAGGCCTGCATGTTTTATTTGCAAAAAAAACCTTGGAGAGTTTGGAAATTGCGCATAATGACAAAGAGTACTCCCAAGCCATTGGATCTCAGTTCCAACGACGTAAACACTCATATCACCATAGCATCTAAGCTGTGGGGTGGATGTGATATTCTATGCTGTTGTCATTTTTGTTCCTAAACTTGCAAAATAAGTGTAACTCGTGCCGTTACTTGTCTAACCGCGCAAAGTGTTTGTGCGAAAGAACCATCCTACTCTGAAATATCGGAACAACACACGGGAGTCCCAGTTGTCATTGATCAAATTTGGACCTAAAACTAACCAAATCTGAAAGACAAGATTCGATCTGACAACCTGGACTACAAAGCGTAAGTCGACAGCCTGAAACAACAACGGTTGTTGGCTTTGTCCCATAACTTGATTTCATACAGTATTATGTTGAGTAGAGTAGAGGGAGTGGCTCGTCAACACGTGCTTGACCGTTGACTCACTTACTGGTGGGTCCCATGTCTGCGATCTCTCTCTCCTCTCCATCGTCTCCTTTAGACCCAAGGGCACACAAGAAGAGCAGCGCAAGCTTGCCATGGTGTTATTATAACTACAAAAAAGGCTTGGAAAATAGAAGAATCACCTAGAACAAGAGAAGTTGTGGCTGGTCGAGACGGAGCTAACCACACCTATCCTACATGCCACATTATCATGATGAAGCTATGTGTCTAGTGGGACATTTTTGACCGACTGGCTGGGTCCTGAGGTCGAACCATAGGTAGTACGTCTAATATAGTATATTTTTACACGCACATTTTTCCTCTGTGCTGAGACGTGGCACACCCTACCGTGTGGTTTCGGGGTCATCCCGGGTGGTGCACGCATATTTTCTTCTTTGCCGAGACATGGGACACCCTACCACGTGTTTTTTGGGTCCTCCTCGGTCGTAGCGCCGAAGCAAGTAAATGAGTCATCAAATCACGAAAGACCACCTTTCCCACCGAGTACATTAGTGAAGCACGGTGGCTAGCTAGTTGGGCTAGTGCGACCGATTAGCTAGGCCACCGCCACATTTGTTTTTTCACCCTTTTTTTATCTCCTTGCCGGTAGGTAAATTTAAATATCCACCGCAGCATTGCTCTGGTCTTTGGGTGCGGCAGACGCGGCAGGATTTTTATTTTTTGATTGGCGGGAGCAGGCGCGACAGCTATTATCACGATGACTCCGCCTGTAAAACCCACAGCTCCCTGATGTGAAAAGTCGGCGGCTGGTGTTTTCCCATGGTGAAAACCAAAAGGTTCACCCCGCTCCTCGGCTGGCTCCCTCCGCCTTCCCATAGATTGCATTGCTTTCCAGCTGTTTCGCCCCCTTTGCTACCTCTCCCCATTGCTTCTACCTAGTTCCATGGCAGCGTACCAGATCACAGAGTCTCAGGTGAGGCGCGTTACATAGGAGCTCCAGGCTAAGGATGCGGAGCTCAGGGCCAAGGACGTGGAGCTTCGTGAGCTCAAGGAGGAGAGGAGTGGCATGCTCCTCCTTTATGTGCGGGAGTCCACGGAGCTTCAAAAGAGGCATGCGGCCACCACAAAGATGCTCGAGGCGTCGGCGGCATTGCTGCATAAAGCAGGAGATACGATAGGCGGCCAGGCAAGCCGGCTGGGGCGCGAGTGGGCCGATCGTGACGAGATCCAGGATCGCCTCAGCCACTTGGTGGACCATGTTTCCATGCATGTGTTGTGGCTGCGTGATGCCTACCGTCGTGCCAGCGCGGCCATGCCGGGCATCAGGCTAAACCCGTTCGACCACCCCGTCGACTTCAACGAGCTGCGGCTTCCTGACCTGGTCTCCTTTTTCACCTATATCTCCGAGGAGCTGAGCCATCTCCGTGCGATGGTGGGGGCGGAGCTGGAAAAGGAGGGGTTGCGGGCTGCTGTCTCCGTTGCCGGGTGAATCCTCTCAGGGCTCCATCACCGGAATCCATTCGTGCCATTGGACGCCGTCTTTGACGAGCTGGCTCCCGTCGACCGGAAGCGGGCTCTGCGGGCAGTGGCACCCTGCATCATCAACGTCGTGCTCCTTGAGAAGCAGAGGGACTTTGGTGGTGTTTAGGTATCCTCTGCATGGGCATGTCCATGTCTCGGCGCAACATGACCGTTGGATCAAACTCAGAAGGTACAGATCAGTCACTGTGGCACAAAGCGTGTGGGTGTGTTTGGTTGCGTTATCATCTCAATATAGTTGTTCCCTCTTCGTGCATGCTCATCTCAGCACCCCTCTTCATGCATGCTCCTAGTGTATTTGTGTTAACCTACTAGTGTGGACTCATGCACCCTTGATGCACTGTGCCAAACACCCAAAGGTAGGTTGAGAAGGGAACTTTTTCTCCCATCCCATGCACCCTTCATACACCCTGCCTAACACTGATTCATGCTTCATATGGTTCATGTTTCGTGGAGTACTCTGGCACCGTACTCTACGTGCGCTATAAACCTAGTTCTGTTAACATTGATCTCATTGTTCATTCTTGACTGGACAGTCAAAAAAGGGGTACTATGTTGCATTACTGTTCATATAGTTGACATGCGCACAACATCATTTGTTGTCATCATATCTTACTACACTAGCAAGAAGATTATGTAGTACCGATGTATGAACCACCGCACATGCCTAGTAGTAGGAGCACTATGTAAGTTCAAGTGGCTGCCGTGTTTCACACTCCTCCGTCGTAAGAGTGGAAACGCTTGCTGTAATCATTTTTTTCTTCAGAAACAGTGGACACGCTCTACCATATGATCCTCCTCGGCGGTCGGCGGGAGCCATGCACTAAATTACTCCGTACTAGAGTGCCCAACTGCACTATAGACTACTCCAATCAAAGCGCAGTAGTTATGTCCACTGAGCCGTCAAATAACAAAACCCCCACCTTTCCAGCTGTAAGTTGGACGGACGAAGCAACCAACACTTCACTCTTCTCCCTCAGCTTCCTCTCTTGAAGAAAACCCCAACTCGCTTCTCCCTCATCTTGTTCCTCATTTCTTCAAGAAAACCCCGACTTGCGTCTGCCATTGTTCTTCTCTCCCAAAGAAGGAACAATGAGCTCATCAATGGTGTTGATTCTGGTCAAGGCCTGGTCTTGCAACCCCGAAACTGATCCTATAACTCCCTCTCTGTTCTTCTTCTCAGTTTGTGATTATGGTTTCTTTTTTATTTCTATTTGACAATTTCTTGATGGACCCTGGAGCACGAGCCGAAGTGATGTCTATGGCTCTGGCCAAAACCGTGGCTCTGGCCAAAACCGTCGAGGCTCAGGGTACGAAGAAGCACAAGCACCCCGTTGAGACTACCGCAGACAAGCTCAAGGCCATCGCCCTGTCCAAGCCCCCCTTGATCTCTCCAGGATACCTCATTAAGCAACTCTAGGTAATATATTTTCTTGACGATATTTTTCTCGATCTTGATCGTGTTTTTTCATCTAACACGCAGTACTAGTGCTAGTAGTACAACTTTCTGGGTGATCTTGCATGTGATTTCTTATAGATTACTTTCAACTACTTGATGAACATCAATGCTACCTTTGAAGAGAGTATATTAGCCTCAGTAACTTGTGTTATGGATATTGCAAGTAATCCCTCTGCTCTCATGCCTTCGAAGACATGTTCTAGTGTCTTTGTTCACTCATTTCTATGCGTATATGTAGTCTTATATGGAGTAAAATATCAAAAATTATCTTATATTTTTGAACGGAGGTAGTAACAAAATATTTGGTTTCTATTTTAATTAGAACCAGGTCCGCAGTGGAGATGAAGTTCTCAAAGTCATGCCATGTGAACTGGAAGACCTGGGGATGAGTTCTACCGCTAAACTATCCAGCTGTTGTGTCCTTGTCACCACGTGTCCTGAACTAGTGTTTTCTAGTGCTTCGTTCTTTTTTATTTCCATGTTGTTTCACATGATTCACTGTGTTGATCTAACTGTTTGTGTATGTCTTCTTGTTTGCAAATAGAGAATTCCTAGAGCAACGAGGGAGTCGTTTACAATCCGGGTGACCGTGGCCAAGTTTCTCTTACCATGCGCAGCCTTGGTGTGAATGAACCTGCTCAATATACCGTTAGTACAAAGGATGGTTGATGATTGATGCTAAAGGATGGTCAAGGTTCAAATCTAAATCAAATTTGCGGTAGGGCACGATGTCAAAATCGCACTTCCTCGATAAGGAGAGCTTGTCCAAATCAACTTTGAAATTCTTCAGTAGCAGCACGCAACTGCTAAACTGATCCACCCTATGAGAGATTTTGATGTAATAATATGGCATGGTCAAACAAGTGTCATGTGTGTATAAGTAGTACTACAATATTATTTATCACGTAGGATATCGTTGATAGAATTGCAACTCTGATTGCTAGTTAGGAACTGTCGTTCGCTTTCATTCTAACAGCTGTCGTGTTTTATTCAATTTTCTGTATTCGCCTTGTGATAGCATCTAAAACCTATGCCGTGCCTATCGCTTGCAATATGAAATGCGCTGAGGTAGAACACATGGGCCGCCAAACATGCAGGCCCACCGGCCTGTGGTCTGATGCCTGCTTGAACTACGTCGATATTTCCCCAAAGAGGAACGGATGATGCAGCACAACGACGGTAGGTATTTCCCTCAGTGATGAGACCAAGGTTATCAAACCAGTAAGAGAACCGAGCAACACAACATAAACTTCCCCTGCACACAAATAACAAATACTCGCAACCGGATGTGTTCAAGGGGTTGTCAATCCCTTTCGGGTTATGATGCCTCGAATTGGCGAGAAGACTTGATAAAGTTGTGATAGATAAGATAAATAGATCAAAAAATATATAATATTCAACAAGGTGTTTTTATATTTTTGGTTTAATAGATATGAAAGTAAAAGCAAAGGAAAATAGATCGCAAAAGCAAATATGATGAAACGAGACCTGGGGGCCGTAGGTTTCACTAGTGGCTTCTCTCGAGAAAAATAGCAAACGGTGGGAAGACAATTACTATTGGGCAATTGATAGAACATCATATAATCATGACGACATCCAGGCAATGATAATTACATAGGCATCACGTCCAAGGTTAGTAGGCCGACTTCTGCCTGCATCTATTACTATTACTCCACACATCGACCTCTATCTAGCATGCATCTAGTGTATTAAGTTCATGGAAAACGGAGTAATGCAATAATAACGATGACATGATGTAGACAAGATGTATTTATGTAGAAATAGACCCAATCTTGTTATCCTTAATAGCAATGATACATACGTGTCGTTTCCCCTTCTGTCACTGGGATCAAGCACCGTAAGATTGAACCCATCACAAAGCACCTCTTCCTATTGCAAGATAAATAGATCAAGTTGGCCAAACAAAACCCAAATATTAGAGAAGAAATGCGAGGCTATAATCAATCATGCATATAAGAGATCAAAGAAGACTCAAATAACTTTCATGGATAAAAACTCAGATCTGATCATAAACTCAAAGTTCATCAGATCCCAACAAACACATCGCAAAAAGACTTACATCATATGGATCTCCAAGAGACCATTGTATTGAGAATCAAGAGAGAGAGAGAGAGAGAGAGGAAGCCATCTAGCTACTAACTATGGATCTGTAGGTCAACAAAGAACTACTCACACATCATCGGAGAGGCACCAATGGACATGATGACCCCTCCGAGATGGTGTCTAGATTGGATCTGGTGTTTCTGGAACTTGCGGCGGCTGGAATTGATTTTCGTCGTCTCCCATAGGGTTTCTAGAATATTGGGGTATTTATCGAGCAAAGAGGCGGTGCGGGAGGCCATCGAGCTGTGCACAACCCACCTGGGCACGCCTGTGCCCTCGGGCGCGCCCTTCTGGGTTGTGCTCCCCTCTGAGCTCCCCTCAGGTACTTTCTTGGCCCACTGGATGTCTTCTGGTCCAAAAAGATTCACAAAAAGTTTCACTGTGTTTGGACTCTGTTTGTAATTGATTTCGTGCCATGTAAAAACAAGAAGAAAACAGGAACTGACACTGGGCACTATGTCAATAGGTTAGTACCAAAAAATGATATAAGATGACTATAAAATGATTGTAAAACATCCAAAAATGATAATATAACAGCATGGAACAATAAGAAATTATAGATACGTTGGAGATGTATCAACATCCCCAAGCTTAATTCCTGCTCGTCCTCGAGTAGGTAAATGATAGAAACAGAATTTTTGATGTGGAATGTTGCCTAGCATGTTCATCACATTTTCTTTTCTTTGTAGCATGGACATTTGGACTTCTATATGGTTCAAAGCAATAGTCTAGTTTTGACATGAAGACTTTAATACTCTAGCATACCAACAAGCAAACATGTCTTTCAAAATATCAACACTAAAGCAAGTTATCCTAGCCCATTATGCTCAACCATAGATCCATTCATTAAACACACTCGAATATTAGCTACACCCAATGCTCAAATACGATCATAGTGCCCCTTAGTTGGTGCTTTATAAGAAAAAGATGGAGACTCAAATTCAAAATAAAAATTGCATAAAGTAAAAGAAAGGCCCTTCGCATAGGGAAGTAGGGATTTGTAGAGGTGCTAGAGCTCAAAGCGCAAAATTGAGAGACAAAAACATTTTGGGAGGCATACTTTTCCCACCAACGAAAACGACTTAGAGCTCCCAACGCTTTCCATGCTAGATACATCATAGGCGTTAACCAAACAGAAAATAAATTTTATTCCTTTTTCCACCATTACTTTAACTTTCCATGGCTAACCGTATCCATGGGTGCCCTCCATACCAACACTTTCCAGAAAATTTATTATTTGACAACATAAAGTAAATTCATTTTTCATTTCGGTATTGGGCATCGCTAATACCTTTGTCGTTGTCTTGTGCAATGACAAGTGAATAAACACTCATTGTGAGAATAACACATCTAGCTTGGAAAATATTGGCCACCACTCACGGCCTCACGAGCATTACGAGCACATAAAAGAGAAATTTATTTTTAAAATTAGAGATGGCACATGCAAATTTTCTTAGAACGGCACGGAAATACCGCATATAGGTAGGTATAGTGGACTCATATGGCAAAACTGGTTTAAAGGGTTTTGGATGCAGAAGTAGTGATCATACCTAGTGCAAAATGAAGGCTAGCAAAAAGATTGAGAAGCGACCAACCAAGAAACAAAAAATCTCGTACCCAAGCATTAAGCATAAGTAACACCGAATAATGCACCACAAGTAGGATATAAATTTCATTGCATAACTATTGACTTTCGTGCTTGCATAGGGAATCACAAACCTTAACATCAATATTCTTACTAAAGCACAATTACTCATCATCATGACTCCATATCATATCATCATATCTAAAAACCATTACTAAGAATCAAGTTTATTTTGTCCAATGATCTTCATGAAAGTTTTTATTATATCCTCCTGGGATATCTATCACTTTGGGACTATTTTCGTATGTTGCTTTTAATAAGCTCCAACACATTTAAGTGAAGAACATGACATAATTTTTTCTTTCTCTCAAAATAATCTAAGTGAAGCAAGAGAGAAATACTTAAAAAAATTACTAGCTCCCAAAAAAACCTAAGTGAAGCATGAGAGCATTTCTTCAAAAATAACAAAGCACACCGTGCTCAAAAAGATATAAGTGAAGCTCTAGAGCAATTCCATGGCTCTAAAATTTTAAGTGAAGCATAGGAGGAAGCATAACATAATTTTTGGCTCTCAAAAAGGTGTGTCCAGCAAGGATTCAAGACTTATAACACAAAGCAAAACAAGCAAAGACTCATATCATACAAGACGCTCCAAGCAAAACTCATAATATGTGACGAATAAAAATATAGTTCCAAGTAAAATACCGATGGTTATTAGAAGAATGATGGGATGCCACTCGGGGGCATCCCCATGCTTAGTTGCTTGCTACTTCTTGAATGTTATCTTGGGGTGCCTCGGGCATCCCCAAGCTTAGCCTTTTGCTAGACCTTATTCCTTCATCCATCATAAGATCACCCAAAACATGAAAACTTCAATCACACAAAACTCAACAAAACCTTCGTGAGATCCGTTAGTATAAGAAAGCAAACCACTACTATAAGTATTGTTGCAAACCTATTCATATTTTATTTTTGCATTATATCTACTGTATTCCAACTTTATATGGCAAAAAATCTTCAAAGAAAACCATAGAATCATCAAGACAAGCACACAACGCAAAGAAAACAAAATCTGTCAAAAACAGAACAGTCTGTAGCAATCTGACTACTTTGAATACTTCTGTAAGTCCAAAAATTCTGCAAAATGAGGATGATGTGAATAATTTGTTAATTAATCTTCTTCAAAAAGAATCAATTCAAAAGCACTCTTCTGATAAAAAAATTCGTGAGCTCAAAAGTTTCTGTTTTTCAACAAGATCAAATCAACTTTCACCCAAATCATCCCAAAGGCCTTGCTTGGCAAAAACACTACTTTAAACCACAAAACACATCTAAACGGAGATATGATTTTGTATTTTATTGAAAACAGCAAGAAAAACAAAAAGCAAAAATGATACAAGTTGGGTTGCCTCCCAACGAGCGCTATCGTTTTACGCCCCTAGCTAGGCATAACGCATACGATCTAAGTGTTGTCACCCTTGGTTCTAGATCCATGTGATGCCCTCATGATTGATTCATATGGTGTCCTAATTCTTGTTCTAGGGAAGTGATCCATACCCTTCCTTAGTGGAAATTGAAATTTAATATTGCCTTCTTTCATATCAATCACGACACCAATAGTGTGTAAAAACGGTCTACCAAGAATAATTGGACAAGACGGATTGCAATCAATATCAAGAACAATAAAATCTATGGGCACATAATTCCTATTTGCAAGAATAAGAACATCATTAATTCTTCCCATAGGCTTTTTAATAGTAGAATCCGCCAAGTGCAAATTTAGAGAACATTCTTCAACATCGGTAAGACCAAGCACATCACATAAAGACTTCAGAATTGTAGAAACACTAGCACCCAAGTCACATAATTCAAAACACTCATAATTTTTAATATTCACTTTGATGGTAGGTTCCCATTCATCATGTAATTATCTAGGAATTGAAACTTCTAATTCCAACTTTTCTTCAAAAGCTTTCATCATAGCATCAACAATGTGTTTAGTAAAAGCTTTATTTGTTCATAAGAATGGGTTGAATTTATAATGGATTGCAACAAAAAAGACAATCAACCAAAGAGAAACTATCATAATTAAAGTCTTTGTAATACAAAATAGTGGGCACGTCACTAGTTAAAGTCTTGACTTCTTCAAACCCAGTTTTATCAAAATTTTCAACAAGATTTCACCCTCCGAATCATAGGGACGCCTTCTAGCTAAAGTTGACTCTTATCCAGTCCCTTTTTCATCAATCTTAATTTTACTAAACAAAGAATCAATAGAAGAAACACCAATAGAAAACGCTCTTTCTAAAATTTTTCCTTTAGCTCTAAGCATAGCGGTTCTTTTCTTACTTTCATCCATAGAAACATAAAGAGCTTTAATTGATTCTTTGACTTTAGGAACAAAAGAATTCATCTTGAGAGTTCTACATCATGAGAAATTTTGTCAATACTTCTAGACATATCATCGACTTTATTCAACTTTTCTACTATCGGAGCATTGAAAACTTTTTGAGTATTGTTAAATTCTTCAATATTATTCTCAAGATCAGAGGTGTTTTCTACTATTATTATTATAAGTAGGATTACCATAGGAATTACCATAATTATTAGAGTAATTACAAGGAAAAGGCCCAGGATTAAAATTACCTCTATAAGCATTGTTATTGACATTGTTTCGCGAGATAAAATTCACATCTATGGCATCACTATTTTTCTCAATCAAAGTAGACGAAGGCACATCATTAAAATCAATAGGAGCACTTTTATTAGCAACCAACTTCATAAGAGCATCAACTTTTTCACTCAAATAATTAATTTCTTCTACCGAATTGACTTTTTTTATTAGTAGGCGCTCTTTCGGTATGCCATTGTGAGTAATTGGCCATAATATTGTCTAGCAATTTAGTAGATTCACCAAAAGTAATTTCCATAAAAGTACCCCCTGCGGAGGAATCCAAAAGATTACGAGAAACAAAATTCAACCCCGCGTAAAAATTTTGTATGATCATCCAAAGATTTAACCCCTGAGTTGGGCAATTCCTTAGCATCAATTTCATCCTTTCCCAAAATTGTGCAACATGCTCATGTTCAAGTCGCTTGGATTTCATGAGCTGGGTTCTAAGGGAAATATTTTTTGCGGGCAAAAAATACTTAGTCATAAAGGCATCCTTGCACTTGTTCCAAGAATCGATACTATTGCGAGGAAAATAAGAAAACCAAATTTTCGAACGATCTCGCAAAGAAAACGGAAATAATTTCAACTTCGCAACATCATTGTCCACATCTTTTTTCTTTTGCATATCGCATAATTCCACGAATGTGTTAAGATGGGACGCGAAATCCTCATTAGGAGTACCGGCAATTTGATCTTTGAAAACAAGATTCAACAAAGCAGTATTAATATCACAATACTCCGAACTAGTGGCAGGAGGAGCAATCGGAGTGCTAATAAAATCTTTGTTGTTGGTATTTGATAAATCACACCAATTGGTGAAACAGATCTGGCGAGAAAACGATGAACGAAAAAGAGGGCGAATAAAACGGAAATTTTTTGTGAAGTGGGGGAAAGGAAAATGAGAGGAAAATGGCAAATAATGTAAATTCCGAGGAGATGAGATTTGTGATTAGGAACCTGGTTGATGTTGAAGATCTTCCCCAGCAACGGCGCCAGAAATTCCTTTTGATGTCTGCTAGAACTATGTCGATATTTCCCCAAAGAGGAAGGGATGATGCAGCACAGCAACGATAGGTATTTCCCTCAGTGATGAGACCAAGGTTATCGAACCAGTAGGAGAACCAAGAAACACAACTTAAACAGCACCTGCACACAACTAACAAATACTCGCAACCCGGCGTGTTAAAAGGGGTTGTCAATCCCTTTCGGGTAACGATGCCTTGAATTGGCGAGAAGATGTGATAAAGTTGTGATAGATAAGATAAATAGATCATAAAATAAATAAAGTGCAGCAAGGTATTTTTGTATTTTTGGTTTAATAGATCTGAAAATAAAAGCAACGGAAAATAAATCGCAAAAGCAAATATGATAAAAGAGACCCGGGACCGTAGGTTTCACTAGTGGCTTCTCTCGAGAAAAATAGCAAACGGTGGGAAAACAATTACTATTGGGCAATTGATAGAACTTCAAATAATCACGACGATATCCAGGCAATGATCATTACATAGGCATCACATCCAAGATTAGTAGAACGACTCCTGCCTGCATCTACTACTATTACTCCACACATCGACCGCTATCCAGCATGCATCTAGTGTATTAAGTTCATGGAAAAACGGAGTAATCCAATAAGAACAATGACATGATGTAGACAAGATGTATTTATGTAGAAATAGACCCAATCTTGTTATCCTTAATAGCAACGATACATACGTGTCGTTTCCCCTTCTGTCACTGGGATCAAGCACCGTAAGACCAAACCTATCACAAAACACCTCTTCCAATTGCAAAATAAATAGACCAAGTTGGCCAAACAAAACCCAAATATCGAAGGAGAAATACGAGGCTATAATCAATCATGCATATAAGAGATCAGAGAAGACTCAAATAACTTTCATGGATAAAAAATCAGATATGATGATAAACTCAAAGTTCATCGGATCCCAACAAACACATCGCAAAAAGACTTACATCATATGGATCTCCAAGAGATCATTGTATTGAGAATCAAGAGAGATAGAGGAAGTCATCTAGCTACTAACTCCGGACCCGTAGGTCTACAAAGAACTACTCATGCATCATCGGAGAGGCACCAATGGACATGATGAACCCCTCCGAGATGGTGTCTAGATTGGATCTGGTGTTTCTGGAACTTGTGGCAGCTAGAATTGATTTTCATCGTCTCCCCAAGGGTTTCTAGAATATTGGGGTATTTATAGAGTAAAGAGGCGGTGCGGGAGGCCACCGAGGTGGGCACAACCCACCTGGGCGCGTTGGTCCCCCAGGCGTGTCGTGGTCGGTTGTGCTCCCCTCGGAGCTCCCCTCAGGTACTTTCTTGGCCCACTGGATGTCTTCTGGTCCAAAAAAAGTTCATGAGAACTTTCGCTGTGTTTGGACTCTGTTTGGTATTGATTTCCTATGATGTAAAACACAGTTAGAAAACAGCAACTGGCACTAGGCACTATGTTAATAGGTTAGCACTAAAAATGATATAAAATGATTATAAAACATCCAAGAATGATATTATAACAGCATGGAACAATCAAACATTATAGATACGTTGGATACGTATCATGCCCCAAAGTCCAGAACCGTGAGCATGTCTGAGTATTATATTCTCAGCTAAACCCCATATTATGTTATATGTATCCCCCTTGATTTTTCCTATGTATAAAGTTGTGATATAAAAGATTTTAATATTTCTTCAGAGAGGGAGTATCTCTCTGTCAAAAATATATTTATGTGTAAATAGTTACTCCTGCCTTTCAACTTCCTTTCACTGATATGTGGGGCATCCGGCAACGGGGTCCATGTGACATGCACGAAATTAGAGTGCACAACTGCACGGTAGACTCACCCCGGTCGTAGCGCCACAGTAATTCCAATGAGCCATCAAATCACAAAAACCCCAACCTTTCCAGCTTTAGCAGTAAGCTGGACGAAAGAAGCAGCAATATTCCACTGGGCCTAAATCCCATTCTCCCTCATCTTCTTGTTCAGAGAAAACACCCTCTCTCCCTGGGCCTGAATCCCCTTTTCCCTCGTCTTCTTGTTAAGAAAAAAACTCTTGGCGATTGCATAGGGTTTTCTCATGGAGAACCAAGTACAAATTCTTCATCCATCCCCGATAAATCCAAGTCCCTTGGTCGTGGGTAATCCTAGGATGGCAGCCGCCGTCGTTGATGCATTTTTCTTCCAACTGGAACTAGTAGGTTTCATTTGTAGTGCCCAAAGTGCGAGGACCCTATAGGTTTCTGCGCCCTCGGTGAGATGCCACACTTGTTCCTTCTCATCCTAACACAGGATTTTAAAACGCTCACAATATGTTCCTAGAATCCTCTTTTCAATCTGGGAGGGGGGTTTGAACATGTTGTCGACTAATTTGGAAATTTGGATTGCTATATTTGGATAAAAGGTACTAGTACCATGGTCAACACTGACGTGAAGGAGGAAATTATTTCTAGATTTGGATAGCGAATACATTGTGTTCTCATATTATTTTTCCTGCAATGCATTCCTTACTTTGCCAGAACACATGTACTAAATATGGTCGGCCTTGCCATAACTGAATACACTAGTTTAATGGTCACATTGAAGACAAGCCATGGATATAAGTTCCGAGTTGGGTTCATGAACCAAGAAGATCGCTGTTTTTTATGGCCGAACTTGGATAAACTTTCTCAAGTGTTACAGACTGAAAGTTGGCACACGAATGTTGATGGAAATAGAAGAACATGGTCTTGTCTTCACTGTGATCTTCCACCCCGACGTTGTTCCAGTAGTTCATCCATGTTAGTTTTGTATCTGGTTCTTGCTTGTTGCCCCGATTACTTCTTAATCCACCTATTCTGTCTATCTAATCACAATTTAACTTCAGAAGTAGAAACGATTTGTGATTCCCTTCTCTCTCAAAGATGCTACTTCTAACAAATATTTCTTATAATTGATGACACATGTAGGTTATTTCAAAGTTAAGCATGCTACTTGTGTGTTATTCTATAAGAACACGACTGTTACTAATGGCATTGTAGTTGACTGGGATGACACCAACAAGTTCCTACACTTTATTGATCGTCTTGAGGTCCTTGTGGGGCGTTTCAATGGTGGAATGCCACGTGGGATATGTGTGCCACTGCTGCACACGTTGAACAGGTTCAACTGTGTTAAGAAACTTATGGTACAAGCTATTTTATGTTATATATGTTGTTCATAAACTCTTGCTTATACATAGTTTTACAGCTGTGATCTTCTTGAAATAGAAACTGCCCATTTCTATTGTTCCTATACAGATGCCTGGCCATGGTCGGGTCATACTTGCGCTTGGTCGCAACATGATGTTTATGTCGACCTAATCCATTCCCCTTGGAGGTGAAAAGATACTTATTCATGGGTGGTCTCAAATAATGAAGGCCCGTCCATCTTGGAGAATCGGACAGAAGGTTATGCTCATGCTTTTCCATGGCTCTAAAGCAAATATCATGTTTATTGGCCACATTGCGAGATGAAGCCGCTTTTAGAAGGTTGTGGATGCACGGGGTGGCGCCTGGGCCTTCTCCTGGGGCTTGGAGGCCTCACACTTGGTTAACTGTAGGAAAAGTAGCACTGTTCGAGGCGTGCTTTGTATGGTTGAACCTGTATAAGTACTCATACTGCTTTCAGTTGTGGTTGTTAAGTGTCCCCCTGGTTTCAATTAAGGTTGTTAAGTACTCCTGCTGCTTTTACAGTCTGTCATGTTTCTTCAGTCTCGTCTTCTTCCAGCCGCCAAAACCAAACCAGCGCCGGTGAGGCCGCTTGCTTCCGCCTCCCACAGATGGCTGCGCCCGGCGCACGCATCACCGCCCCACCATTTCCTGATCATTAACGCTGGCGTCCGAGGCCTCGTTGTCGTCCTCCGTGCGCTTTGGTGCGCTCTCCACGGCGCTGTCCTCTCGCGTTGTCAACATGGTTAACAAACAAGAGGAATCAATCGAGGATTGTACGTTGTCAATCGGCGCTGCATAGGATAGAATTTCTGGTGAAATTCCAACTTCAATCGCTTATAATTCCAATATCTCGTATCATCACTTAGCCTATACCATGTCATTGCATCTCCCTTCAAAGATAAAGGGAAGACCTTCCTTTTAACAACATCATTGGGAATACTTGCAAGCTTAAATAATCCACAAACTTCATCCACAAAGATAAGGTGTAAATCAGGATGCAATGTTCCGTCTCCTGCAAAAGGATTAGCTAGCAGTTTTTCTATCATACCCGAAGGAATCTCAAAGTGAATATTTTCATAAAGTTAAGTAGGTTGAGGAGCATCTATTTGCTCTTCTGGTTGTGGTGAAGATACCCCAAACAAACCCCTCAAAGGATTAGTTTCCATAGTGACAAGTACCTAAAAATTTCATCACACTAAATAAATGTTTCCTTACCAAGTTCCACTCACCAAGAGCGCTACGCTCCCCGGCAACGGCGCCAGAAAAGAGTCTTGATGACCCACAAGAAAAGAGTCCTTTCGATAAGTAAGAGTGTCGAACCCAACGAGGAGCAGAAGGAAATGATAAGCGATTTTCAGTAAGGTTTTCTCTGCAAGCACTGAAATAGTAGGTGATAGATAGTTTTGTGATAAGATAAATAGTAACGAGCAAAAGTAAATAAAGTAAATAAAGTGCAGCAAGGTGGCCAATCCTTTATGTATCAAAGGATAAGCCTGGACAAATTCTAATAATGAAGGAGCTCCCGAGGACACATTGGGAATTATCGTCAAGCTAGTTTTCATCACGTTCGTAAGATTCGTGTTCGGTACTTTGATAATTTGATATGTGGGTGGACCGGCACTTGGGTACTGCCCTAACATGGACAAGCATCCCGCTTATGATTACCCCTATTGCAAGCATCCGCAACTACATAAAGGAGTATTAAGGTAAACCTAACCACAACATTAAACATATGGGTCCATATCAACCCCTAGCAAAGCAACGCAAAAACTAGGGTTTAAGATTCTGTCACTCTAGCAACCCATCATCTACTTATTACTTCCCTATGCCTTCCTCTAGGCCCAAATAATGGTGAAGTGTCATGTAGTCGACGTTCACATAACACCACTAGAGGAGATACAACATACATCTCATCAAAATATCGAACGAATACCAAATTCACATGACTACTAATAGCAAGACTTCACCCATGTCCCCAGGAACAAACATAACTACTCACAATGCATATCCATGTTCATAATCAGAAAGGTAATAATATGCATAAAGGATCTGAACATATGATCTTCCACCAAGTAAACCAAATAGCATCAACTACAAGGAGTAATCAACACTATTAGCAACCCACAGGTACCAATTTGTGGTTTTGATACAAGATTAGATACAAGAGATGAACTAGGGTTTTGAGAGGAGATGGTGCTGGTGAAGATGTTGATGCAGATTGACCCCCTCCCGATGAGAGGATCGTTGGTGATGACATTGGTGATGATTTCCGCCTCCCGGAGGAAAGTGTCCCCGGCAGAACAGCTCCACCAGAGCCCTAGATTGATTCCGCCAAGGTTCTGCCTCGTGGCCGCGGAGTTTCGTCCCGTAAGCTTGCCCACGATTTTTTCCAGGACAAAACCCTTCATATAGCAGAAGATGGACGCCGGAAGTCCACCAGGGGGCCCAGGAGATAGGGAGCCGCGCCTTAGGGGGGGGGCCTGTCTCCTGGACAGGGTGTGGGCCCCCTGGCCTATTTCTTTTGCCCAAAAATTCTTATTAAATCTAAAAAGTTGTTTCGTGGAGTCTCTGGTCTTTTGGAGTTGTGCAGAATAGTTTTCCAACGTTTGCTCCTTTTCCAGCCAAAATTCCAGCTGCCGGCATTCCCCCTGTTCATGGTAAACCTTGTGAAATAAGAGAGAACAGCCATAAGTATTGATATATAATGTGTAATAACAGCCCATAATGCAATAAATATTGCTATAAAAGCATGATGCAAAATGGACGTATCAACTCCCCCAAGCTTAGACCTTGCTTGTCCTCAAGCGGAAGCCGAAATAGAAAAATATGCCCACATGTTTATTGATAGAGGTGTTGATAAAAATAAAATACGAACATGAGGGCATCATGATCATTCTAATAACAGCAACATATATGGATTTTGTCATATGATTTCCTATGCTCAAGTAATAAGAAATTCACAATGTCAAGTATGGTTCAAAAACTTCATTGGGAACTAACAAACTATAATCTCAGTCATTGAAGCAATTGCAATTTATCGTAACATCAGAAAGATTCAATAATAGAGCTTTTCAGCAAGCTCACATACTCAACTATCTCGCAGTCTCCTATAATTGTTAACACTCACGCAATACTTGTGGTTATAGAGTTTCAGCCGGACACTGAGAAAGATAGGGGCTTATTGTGTTGCCTCCCAACGTATTCACCTTTAGGTGATGTCAACAATAATAGCCTATGCCAACTTACATCCAATTGGATATATGTATCATGATCTTTCCAAACACGAAGAGCTTGCCAAAGGATAAAAATAAAAAGGGAAAGGTGAGTATCACCTTGACTCAAGCATAAAGTAAAAACATAAAGTAAAAGATAGGTCCTTCGCAGAGGGAAGGAGAGGTTGTCATGCGCGTTTAGGGTGGATGCACAAAATCTTAATGCAAAAGAATGTCACTTTATATTGCCCCTTGTATGTGGACCATTATTATGCAATCCGTCACTTTTATTACTTCCACAACAAGTTCGTACAAAGCTTATTTTCTCTGCACTAATAAGTCATACATATTTAGAGAGCAATTTTTATTGCTTGCACTGATGAAAACTTACTTGAAGGCTCTTACTCAATCCATAGATAGGTATGGTGGACTCTCATGGCAAAACTGGGTTTGAGGATATTTGGAAGCACAGTTAGTATCTCTACTTGGTGCAAGGAATTTGGCTAGCATGAGGGGGAAAGGAAAGCTCAACATGTTTGGAAGGTCAATGACAATATACTTTAACTGAGATGTCGGAAAACATAAACCATTACGTTGTCTTCCTTGTCCAACGTCAAGTCTTTTAGCATGTCATACTTAATGAGTGCTTCACAATCATAAAAGATGTCCAAGATAATATATTTATATGTGAACCCCTCTTTCCTTATTACTTCCTATTAATTGCAACGATGACCAAGGCAATGTTCATCAACTCTCAACAATTTTTATGCCTCATACTTTCTATGTGTGAAGTTATCACTATCCATAAGATCAATATGAACTCTTTTGTTCTTTCTACTTTCTCAAGATCATAGCAACATAGCAAAGCCCTTGACTCAACACTAATCTTTATTATAGATAGCACACGGACTCGATTACAAAAGAGATCACAAAGCAAAGCTCAAAACTACTTGATATCAAAACTTCGAACTAATAGATCAAGATACTACTAAAAGGATCGGACTAAATAAAGCGGTAAAGATAGGAGTGTGATGGTGATACGATACCGGGGCACCTCCCCCAAGGTTGGCAGTTGCCAAGGGGAGTGCCTATACCCATGTGATTATTTCTTCAGAGGTGGTGAAGTAGGAGTTGTTGATGATGTAGGCTTGTTGTCCGTCTTCCAAGGCATAGGCTCTCCATCATAAAAGGATGATCGAGTCTCCGGGATCCTTAAATCTGTAGCCAAACTCATTCGCTTTAATCTATATTCATACTCACAGTTCTGGTTTTGCAGGTCATAAATCTGAGCTTGGAGGTGCTCGATTTTCTCTTGAACCTTGAAGATGGTCTCCCCAATGACTTTGGCATCCAGCTTGTGGTTGTTCGCGAACTCAGTGATCATCATCTGGTTGGCGTTGAGTCCACGCTCCACCATCCCTTGACACTTGAAAACTTCTTGCTCCATGGCTTCGAGCTTTGTCTCCACGCTCCCGGTACGCCTTGGTCCCTCCACATCGGGGATGTGCAACACCCCCTCACGCATCTCAATGGTTTGAGGGTGATGCAGCACCTCCGCAAGATAGGGGCTGATAACCCTCTCGAAAAACTTGTCCTTGGGAATGCTTGGAGACGACATGATGCTCTAGATCTGAAACAGAAACAGCTCGAAACAAAAACAGAGGATATTTGCGTGATACAGTGGTCAAAACCTTCAGGAGTATATATAATGAATTTTACCCGACCAAAATACGTAACATACAAGAAAACGTAGTCCCGGAGGCACACGAGGTGCCCACGAGACAGGGGGCGCGCCCTACAGGGGGGGGGGCGCCCTCCTCTCTCGTGGGAGCCTAGTGCCCCTTTCGGACTACTTCTTTGTTCCTAAAATATTTAAATAATCCAAAACTGATAAAAATTGCCATTAGAGTTGTTTTGGAGTCGGTTTACTTACCGTACCACGTACCTATGCTTTTTCGGAGTCTGGAACGTTCTGGAAAGTGTCTCTTATGTATTCCTCAGGGGTTATGGTTTCAATAATATTAGTTTCAACATTGATAGGATTACCTGAAATATAATGCTTAATTCTTTGGCCATTTACCACCCTCAGGTTTGTGCCTTCGAAGTTGTTGATTTTTATAGCACCAGGACGATAGACCTCCTCGATAACGTAGGGACCTTCCCATTTTGAGAGAAGTTTTCCTGAGTTGAACAATAACACATAATCTCCTACGTTAAACTCATGCTTTTGTATCCTCTTATCATGCCAGCGTTTGACTTTTTCTTTGAAAAGCTTGGCATTCTCATATGCTTGGGTTCTCCATTCATCAAGTGAGCTAATATCAAACAACCTCTTCTCACCGGCAAGTTTGAAGTCATAATTGAGCTCTTTAATAGCCCAATATGCTTTATGTTCAAGTTCAAGAGGTAAATGACAAGTTTTTCCATAAACCATCTTATATGGAGACATACACATAGGGTTTTTGTATGCAGTTCTATAGGCCCATAATGCATCATCAAGTTTTTTGGACCAATTCTTTCTAGATCTATTCACAGTCTTTTGCAAAATTAATTTGAGCTCTCTATTACTCAACTCTACTTGACCACTAGACTGCGGGTGATAAGGAGACGCGATTCTATGATTGACATCATACTTAGCGAGCATCTTACGGAAAGCACCATGAATAAAGTGTGAACCACCATCAGTCATAAGATATCTAGGGACTCCAAACCTCGGAAAAAATAACTTCTTTAAGCATTTTAATAGAAGGGTTATGATCAGCACTACTAGTTGGAATAGCTTCTACCCACTTAGTAACGTAATCAACAGCAACTAAAATATGTGTATAACCATTAGAGGCAGGAAAAGGTCCCTTATAATCAAAGCCCCAAATATCAAACGGTTCAATAACAAGAGAATAATTCATAGGAATTTCTTGACGTCTACTAATGTTACCTATTCTTTGACATTCATCACAAGATATGACAAACTTACGAGCATCTTTGAAAAGAGTAGGCCAATAAAAACTAGATTGTAGTAACTTGTGTGCAGTTCTATCTCCAGCGTGGTGTCCTCCATAGGATTCAGAGTGACACTTGCGTAGGATCTGTTCCTGTTCATGCTCAGGCACACAACGTCTAATAATACCATCTACTCCTTTATAAAGGTGTGGATCATCCCAGAAGTAATGTCTTAAATCATAAAACAACTTTTTCTTTTGCTGGTATGTGAAACTAGGCGGTATATATTTAGCAACAATGTAATTAACATAATCAGCATAGCAAGGAGCAGTACGAGAAGCATTGACAACTGCTAATTGTTCATCAGGAAAACTATCATTAATAGGCAGTGGGTCATCAAGAACATTCTCTAACCTAGACAAGTTTTCTGCAACGGGGTTCTCAGCTCCCTTTCTATCAATAATATGCAAGTCAAATTCTTGGAGCAAGAGAACCCATCTAATGAGTCTAGGCTTAGCATCTTTCTTTTCCATAAGATATTTAATAGTAGCATGATTAGTGTGAATAGTAACTTTGGAATCAACAATATGTCTAAACTTATCACATGCAAACACAACTGCTAAGAATTCTTTTTCAGTGGTAGCATAATTTCTCTGGGCAGTATCAAGAGTCTTGCTAGCATAATGGATAACATTCAATTTCTTATCGACTCTTTGCCCTAAAACAGCACCTACAGCATAATCACTAGCATCACACATAATTTCAAAAGGTAAATTCCAATCAGGTGGCTGAACAATAGGTGCAGTGATCAAAGTTTTCTTAAGTGTTTCGAATGCTTCTACACAATCATCATCAAAGACAAAAGGAATATCTTTTGGCAATAAATTAGTCAGAGGCCTAGAGATTTTAGAAAAGTCCTTAATGAACCTCCTATAAAAGCCGGCATGACCAAGGAAACTTCTTATACCTTTTATGTCCTTGGGACATGGCATCTTTTCAATAGCATCAACTTTGGCTTTATCAACTTCAATACCTCTCTCGGAGATCTTGTGCCCCAGGACAATGCCTTCATTCACCATAAAGTGACACTTTTCCCAATTCAGGACAAGACTAGTGTCTTCGCATCTCTGCAAAACTCGATCAAGGTTGCTCAAACAATCATCAAACGAGGATCCATAGACAGAGAAGTCATCCATGAATACCTCACAAATCCTTTCACAAAAATTAGAAAATATAGCCATCATGCATCTTTGAAAGGTAGCAGGTGCATTACATAAACCAAAAGGCATACATCTATAAGCAAAAGTACCAAAAGGCAAGTAAAAGTAGTTTTAGATTGATCCCCCACTGATACAGGTATCTGAGAGAAGCCAGAATAACCATCTAGAAAGCAAAAATGTGTGTGTTTGGATAGCCTTTCTAGCATTTGGTCAATAAAAGCTAAAGGGTAATGATCTTTCTTAGTAGCTTTATTTAACTTACGAAAATCAGTTACCATCCTATAGCCTGTAATAATTCTTTGCGGGATCAATTCATATTTATCATTAGGAACAACGGTAATACCTCCCTTTTTGGGGACACAATGGACAGGGCTTACCCATTCACTATCAGCAACAGGATAAATAATACCAGCCTCAAGGAGCTTTAGTATCTCCTTTCCTACCACTTCCTTCATCTTGGGATTTAATCGTCTTTGAGGATCTCTAACTGGTTTGGCATCTTTCCCCACTGAAATTTTGTGTTGACATAATGTGGGACTAATGCCCTTAAGATCATCCAGAGTATATCCAATAGCAGCTCGGTGCTTCTTCAGAGTTTTCAATAATCTTTCTTCTTCTTTCTATGAAAGGTTAGCACTATATATTTCTTTTTCATCAAGATAAGCATACTTAAGATTATCAGGTAAGGGTTTGAGTTCATACACGGGATCACCCTTGGGTGGAGGGGGGTCCCCAAGAATTTCAACGGGAAGGTTATGTTTCAGCATAGGTTCTTGTTTAAGGAACACTTCATCTATCTCTTCCCTTTCCTTCATAAACATATCGTTTTCATGATCTAGCAAATATTGTTCTAACGGATCAGTTGGTGGAACAACAATGGAAGCAAGACCAATAATTTCATCCTTACTAGGTGGTTCCCTTTCACGAGGTTGTCTACTAAATTTAGCAAAATTAAACTCATGAGACATACCATCTATGCCAACAGTGACAATATTCTTTTCACAATTAATCTTAGCACTAGCAGTATTCAAGAAGGGTCTACCAAAAATAATGGGACAAAAATCATCTTGTGGGGAACCAAGAACAAGAAAATCAGCAGGGTATTTAATCTTCCCACACAAGACTTCAACATCTCTAACACTCCCAATAGGTTTAATGGTATCCCCATTAGCAAGCTTAATAGTAACATCAATGTCTTCTAATTCAACAGGTGCAATATCGTGCATAATTTCTTTATAAAGATCATAAGGTATCGCATTAGCACTAGTACCCATATCACATAAACCATGATAACAATGATCTCCTATTTTAACAGAAATAACAGGCGTGCCTACAACAGGTCTACTGTCTTAGTATCGGGTCTGGCAATATTAGCAGTTTCACCCAAGAAAGAGATAACATGCCCATCTAAGTCCTCATCCAAGAGATCTTTAATCATAGCAATACCAGGTTCAACATTAATTTTCTCAGGAGGTGTATAGGTCCTAATATTGCTCTTACGGACAATAGTCGAAGCTTTAACATGATCTTTTATCCTAACAGGAAAAGGAGGTTTTTCAACATAAGCAGTAGGAATAATGGGATCGCTATATGTAATAGTCATTTCTTCGACTATAATAGGTGCAACTACTTTAACTTCAACAGGAGGATTATATTTAAACCACTTTTCTTTAGGGAGATCAACGCGAGTAGCAAAAATTCACAAAAATTAGCTACTATCTCAGAGTCAAGCCCATACTTAGAGCTAAATCCACGGAAAGCATCGGTATCCATAAAAGATTTAACACAATCGAACTTAGGTGTCATACCTGACTCCTTACCATCGTCGGAACCCCAATTTTCAGAGTTGCGTTTAATTCTTCCCAATAAGTCCCATTTGAAATCAATAGTCTTCAGCATATAGGAACTAGCACAGGAAGTATCGAGCAAGTTGCGATTATCAAGAGAAAGCCGAGCATAAAAGTTCTGAATAGTCATTTCCCGAGAGAGCTCATGATTGGGGCATGAATATAACATTGACTTAAGCCTCCCCGAGCTTGAGCGATGCTTTCTCCTTCGCGAGGCCAGAAATTATATATGTAATTACGATCACGATGAACAAGATGCATAGGATAGAATTTCTGGTGAAATTCCAACTTCAATCGCTTATAATTCCAATATCTCGTATCATCACATAGCCTATACCATGTCATTGCATCTCCCTTCAAAGATAAAGGGAAGACCTTCCTTTTAACAACATCATCGGGAATACCTGCAAGCTTAAATAATCCACAAACTTCATCCACAAAGATAAGGTGTAAATCAGGATGCAATGTTCTGTCTCCTGCAAAAGGATTAGCTAGTAGTTTTTCTATCATACCCGAAGGAATCTCAAAGTGAATATTTTCATAAAGTTAAGTAGGTTGAGGAGCATCTATTTTCTCTTCTGGTTGGGGTGAACATACCCCAAACAAGCCCCTCAAAGGATTAGTTTCCATAGTGACAAGTAATAGAAAATTTCAGCACACTAAATAAATGTTTCCTTACCAAGTTCCACTCACCAAGAGCGCTACGCTCCCCGGCAATGGCGCCAGAAAAGAGTCTTGATGACCCACAAATATAGGGGATCTATCGTAGTCCTTTCAATAAGTAAGAGTGTCGAACCCAACGAGGAGCAGAAGGAAATGATAAGCGGTTTTCAGTAAGGTTTTCTCTGCAAGCACTGAAATAGTAGGTGATAGATAGTTTTGTGATAAGATAAATAGTAACGAGCAAAAGTAAATAAAGTATATAAAGTGCGGCAAGGTGGCCCAATCCTTTATGTAGCAAAGGATAAGCCTGGACAAATTCTAATAATGAAGAAGGAGCTCCCGAGGACACATTGGGAATTATCGTCAAGCTAGTTTTCATCACATTCGTAAGATTCGCGTTCGGTACTTTGATAATTTGATATGTGGGTGGACCGGCACTTGGGTACTGCCCTTACATGGACAAGCAACCCACTTATGATTAACCCCTATTGCAAGCTTCCGCAACTACAAAAAGGAGTATAAAGGTAAATCTAACCACAGCATTAAACATATGGGTCCATATCAACTCCTAACGAAGCAACGCATAAACTAGGGTTTAAGCTTCTGTCACTCTAGCAACCCATCATCTACTTATTACTTCCCTATGCCTTCCTCTAGGCCCAAATAATGGTGAAGTGTCATGTAGTCGACGTTCACATAACACCACTAGAGGAGAGACAACATACATCTCATCAAAATATCGAACGAATACCAAATTCACATGACTACTAATAGCAAGACTTCACCCATGTCCTCAGGAACAAACGTAACTACTCACAAAGCATATTCATGTTCATAATCAGAGAGGTAATAATATGCATAAAGGATCTAAACATATGATCTTCCACCAAGTAAACCAAATAGCATCAACTACAAGGAGTAATCAACACTACTAGCAACCCACAGGTACCAATTTGTGGTTTTGATACAAGATTGGATACATGAGATGAACTAGGGTTTTGAGAGGAGATGGTGCTGGTGAAGATGTTGATGGACATTGACCCCCTCCCGATGAGAGGATCGTTGGTGATGACGTTGGTGATGATTTCCCCCTCCCGAAGGGAAGTGTCCCCGGCAGAACAGCTCCGCCAGAGCCCTAGATTGATTCCGCCAAGGTTCCGCCTCGGGGCGGCGGAGTTTCATCCCGTAAGCTTGCCCACTATTTTTTCCAGGACAAAACCCTTCATATAGCAATAGATGGACGCCAGAAGCCCACCAGGGGGCCCAGGAGATAGGGGGCGCGCACTAGGGGGGGCGCCCCCTGTCTCCTGGACAAGGTGTGGGCCCCCTGGCCTATTTCTTTTGCCCAAAAATTCTTATTAAATCTAAAAAGTTGCTTCGTGGAGTCTCAGGTCTTTTGGAGTTGTGCAGAATAGGTTTCCAATGTTTGCTCCTTTTCCAGCCAGAATTCCAGCTGTCGGCATTCCCCCTCTTCATGGTAAACCTTGTAAAATAAGAGAGAATAGCCATAAGTATTGAAATATAATGTGTAATAACAGCCCATAATGCAATAAATATTGATATAAAAGCATGATGCAAAATGGACGTATCAGGACCCACTAGATTTGGAGGCTGACTTGTGGCCCTACTAAGTTGATGCGCACGGAGGGCTTTGCCAACTTAGTCAACAAACGATTCTATCACAAGTGACCGTTGAATTGTTAACATCCAACGGTCCTCCTGCTTCTTCAACCTCTGATTTTCTTGCTTCAGCCGTCCAAACCACCGCATGCTCCTGCCTCGCGTGGTCGGCTGTGCTGCCGTGGAGGCCTCACCGCCCCCTACTACTCCCACCACTGGCTAGGCCATCCCTCTACTCACCCACACCCCCTGTTATTCTGCGGCGACGACAGCCTCATACCGCTGCCGAACTAGTGAACCCTCGTACTACCCTCTACATGTTCCCAGGCTCCGCGTCCTTCCCTGCCTCACCGTTATCCACCGCCTGGTGCTATCCGCGCGGCATGGTCAACATGGTTAACGAGCGACAACCATCGGAAGAGGACTGTACACGGTGAGTGTCGGTGTCAAAACCGGCGGATCTCGGGTAGGGGGTCCCGATCTGTGCGTCTAAGGCTAATGCTAATAGGAGGCAAGGGACACGATGTTTTACCCAGGTTCGGGCCATCTCAATGAGGTAAAACTCTACTTCCTGCTTGATTGATCTTGATGATATGAGTATTACAAGAGTTGATCTACCACGAGATCGTAGAGGCTAAACCCTAGAAGCTAGCCTATGATGATTATGATAGTGTCTCTGAGGACTAAACCCTCTGGTTTATATAGACACCGGAGGGGGCTAGGGTTTACACAGAGTTGGTTACAAAGAAGGAAATCTATTATCCGGATCGCCAAGCTTGTCTTCCATGCAAAGGAGAGTCCCATCCGGACACGGGACGAAGTCTTGAGTCTTGTATCTTCACGCTCCAATAGTCCGGACAAAGTGTATAGTCCGGCTGTCCGGATACCCCCTAATCCAGGACTCCCTCAGTAGCCCCTGAACCAGGCTTCAATGACGATGAGTCGGGCGCGCAGTTTGTCTTCGGCATTGCAAGGCGGGTTCCATCTCCGAGTACTCCAAAGTACCTGTCGCAACGAACAGTGTCCAGCTTCCCATCAACGTTGTAGTCCTCGCCTTCTGTGCTTCAATAATGGCCATCTCCATGTGTCGAGCGAATACGAGGAGCCAGGGCATTTTTGAACTTGCCACCCCGGCCCCGCAAGCAAACCGTCTATTTGAAGGGACGGGGATCCTCAGATCCAAACCTCACCTTCTTCCCTTGAGCAAGCATCCAACAGAGCGCTCCGGAAAAAACCATTCCAACATGGCTGGTTGCTGTAGCTCCTCTTCTCGTTCCCTTCGCTCCAAGCTAGGCGACTGGGAAGAGTTTTCAGTTCCTCAATGCCGTTTGATAGAGTTACAGACCCAAGGGTTTCTTCCACTGGCGTTCATGGTTCCCATCCGAGCCGGACTAGCCACCTATAGTGGCGGGGAGCAAGTGGAGAGATCTCCTAATCCATCCCCGGGGGAACGAATATGCCTCATCCCACATCTGTTAAGAGGCATCGCGTTTCCAATCCACCCATTCCTTCGCAGGCTCCTAGAGTTCTATGGCCTCCAGCTGCACAACTTCACCCCCTGCCTCTGTGCTGCACATAGCGGGATACGTTGCCCTTTGTGAACTATTTCTGGGCTGCGAGGCTCACTTTTTTTTGACTATAAACAGTAGGGTAAAACCCCACTGCAATTTTTATATTATAGAACAAAGAAACAAGTAGTCTTGCAGGCTTGAGGTAAGCCCACAGAAAGAAAGAAAAGAAGAAAAGAAAAAACAAAGAAAAGAAAAAGAAAAAGAAAAAGAAAAAGAAAAAGAAAAAGAAAAAGAAAAAGTAAAAGAAAAATAAATTATAAACTATAACTAAGAAAAGAAATAATAAAAAATTACAGCAGGGCCTCCAGCCACAGGTTGAAATGATTCACATGTTTCCTCTTCATTCTGAACCTTAAAAGCTTTAGCTCCTCCAGGAAAATGAACTTCCAGCCTTGAAAAGATGGTGTAATGTTTTCAAATATTTTATTATTTCTGATTATCCATATGGCCCATGCTCCAAGAATGATGATCTCCATGTAAAAAGGGTAATTTAGTTTGTCCTTTAGATCTTGGAATGCTTCCAGTACTGACAGCTTTGGTGTTCTTGTTGGACAAATGAAGTCCCAGCATTGTTGCACAAATGGGCATCCCCAGAAAAGATGATGAAGTGTTTCTTCCTGTTGACAATCATTAACTGCACAGTTGTATGCTTCCAGAACAAAATTCTTCCTTCTAAGCAGGTTTCTTGTGTTAACTCTGTCATGAAGTAGTTGCCAGAAGAAAACTTTATGTTTTGGCTGACATGAGCTTTGCCAGATCCAATTGAAATGGGAGGTGTTTGCTTGTGACCTATTAACACTTTATATGCTTTGATAGAAGAGTATGTTTCATTAACCCAGATATAACTCCAAGTATCTAAAGATCCCAAAAATTCAGATTGCCTCAAAGAGATGCAAATGTCCTCCATTTCAATGAATTCCTCATATGCCTCTGTTGTCAATGGTAGGAAGAAAAGGTCTTGAAGGTACTCTGTCTGCAATACCTGTTGTATGTTCAACTGTGGGTTTCTCACAAAAGAGTACAGGTGGTGGAATTTGTGTTTGAGTACAGCATGTTGCCAAAGATCATCCCAAAAGTAAGCACTGATCCCATCTCCCACATTGCATCTAGCAATAGCTTTGTAATGATCCAGAAGTGCCAAGTTTGATTTACACCAAAAAGAACCTACCATGTTGTCTCCTGGTAACTGCCCATCATTGTAGTATGTTTCCCAAATCAAGTTGACCCATGGTATATCATGTCTGTTGAAAAATTTATGCAAATTCTTCATTAGCAAGGTTTTGTTGTGGGTATATATATCCAATACTCCTAGTCCTCCCTGATCTTTGGGTCTGCACATAGTAGTCCAAGCAAGACCAGATACCTGTCCCTCGCTTCGGCTTATGGAAGAAGTTGTTCTGCCTCATCCCTCGCAACCAAGGGGAATCCATATGTCAAGTGGGCGGAGCCGAAGTATGGCGCGTCGCCAAGACCAGATACCTGTCCGGTACTCCCAAGAAGGCACCTGAAAACTGGCCCTCGGAGTGGTTTTATGTTGATGACTGTCGGTGTCAAAACTGGTGGATCTCGGGTAGGGGGTCCCGAACTGTGCGTCTAGGCGGATGGTAACAAGAGACAAGGGACACGATGTTTTACCCAAGTTCGGGCCCTCTTGATGGAGGTAAAACCCTACGTCCTGCTTGATTAATATTGATCATATGGGTAGTACAAGAGTGGATCTACCACGAGATCAAGGAGGCAAAACCCTAAAGCTAGCCTATGGTATGATTGTTGTGATGTATGTTGTGTCCTACGGACTAAAGCCCTCCGGTTTATATAGACACCGGAGAAGGCTAGGGTTACACAGAGTCAGTTACAATGGTAGGAGATCTACATATCCGTGTCGCCAAGCTTGCCTTCCACGCCAAGGAAAGTCCCATACGGATAAGGGACGGAGTCTTCAATCTTGTATCTTCGTAGTCTTGGAGTCCGGCGGACGATGATAGTCCGGCTGTCCGGACACCCCCTAGTCCAGGACTCCCTCAGTAGCCCCCGAACCAGGCTTCAATGACGATAGGTCTAGCGCGTATATAGTCTTTGGCGTTGCAAGGCGGGTTCTCCCTTCAAGTTCCATGTACCTGCCGAACAGTGTCCGGCTTTATCATAAATACTATGATTCTTGGCTTCTACGCCCAATAATGGCCTTCTTCCACGCGTCGCACGAATGCGAAAAGCCAGGGTGTCTTTTATATTCCACCCCCTAGTCGTGCGAGTCATCCGCCTACAAAAGAGGCAAAAATCCAGATCCAAACCACATCATCATCCTTCCGCGTACTTCATCGGAGCGCCCTTGACCTAAAAATCCATTCCATCATGGACCGTCGACGCGGCTCCTCTTCTCGCGCTCCCAGCCCACCGCCAGGGGATTGGAGGAGGTGCTCTGTTCCACACAACGAGCTAGTGAAGCTCCAAGCAGGGGGATATCTCCCTCCGGCCTTCATGGTCCCGGTTCGAACTGGGCTGGCCACCTACCAAGGTGGGAAGCAAGTGGAGGCTACCCCAAGTCCCAACAAAGGGGAGCGGGTATGCTTCGTCCCCTATCTGATAAGGGGACTTGGATTTCCAATACATCCATTTCTCCGCGGGCTCCTGGAGTTCTACGGACTCCAGCTCCATCACCTTACGCCCGCCTCTGTCCTGCATATCGCGGGCTACGTAGCTCTTTGTGAGCTATTCCTGGGCATCGAGCCCCATTTTGCACTGTGGAAGAGGCTGTTCTGCCTCGTACCCTGTTCTCACGAGGGATCTATATATCAAGTGGGTGGCGCCGAAATATGGCGCATTGCCGGGACCGGATACCCATCCGGTACCCCTAAGAAGGCGTCCGAAGACTGGCCTTCGGAGTGGTTTTACATAGAAGACGCTCCGCTACCGGATCCAGTCCGGATTGGCCTCCCGGAGTTCAGTGCTGCTCCTCTGAAGAAACACCTCAGCTGGCGCCCGCGGAGCCCCCGTTTGGAGGAAGACAAGAGCGTCCATTACCTGATGGGCCGAATAAGATTACTGGCCCATTCCGGGTTGACCATGATTGGAGTCATGGCAACATGCATCATGCGGGGGGTACAGCCATTGCAATACAGAGGCCACCCCATGTGGGATTTCAACGGGGAAGACGATGCCACCCGTCATGGCCGCAAAGGACCGGATTCGACCGAGGACCTGGTGCAGATCCTGTCCGGCCTGTACAAGGGGGAAAAGGAGGATTTCCTTCGAAAGAACCCCTTGAATGGGTTTTCCATGAACAACCCTAGAAGCTTGGTAAGCGAACATTTTTAAGGGCTCAACCCATGCTTCCGAAGTTTAGGCTTCTTACATTATGTCTTCGGCGCAGGAACTGCGCCGGATTGTGGAGGACATGATAAGTCCGGCTCCGCAACCTGAGGATCTAGGGAGATCCCAAGATCCGGCCTCCGAAGAGGATCCGGATATCAAGGTGGAGCTGATCGACGGGGTGTTTCACCAGCTCAGCATGGACAATGCTTTGGTCGCCATTACGGCGGACTACCCCGGATTATATCCGGCTTCCCAGGTGATTGTGACCGAGGTTCGGACACCATTATCTCTTCCTTGCCCATTTCTGACCTTCATGAACGATGGTGTTTTACAGGAAGCACCTTCAAGGCGGGAAGCCGAGCGTGCGACGGCTGACCAACAAAGGCCAGTCCGGACCAGCAGGCGGAAAAGGAGCGCGGCACAGACCGAAATGTCGCCGCAAAGGTATAGCTCATATTTAAATATTCGGAGCAATGTTCCTAGGAAGCGTCTAAGTGCTCATGATCCTTTATAGGAGAAAAAGCGCCCGCCGGACTGCGGGCATAGAGGTTGCCAATCCAGCCTATACTGGCCAGGCTCCAGCGCCTGGTCAGGAGGGGGAGGCAAGCGCAAGGCGCGGGCCGGATACTCCTCCCACGGAGGATGCCGACCGACTGTCCGCCACCAAGTCCGAGGTGGAGAGCGCCATGAACCATAGGCGCCGTCGGACAGTATTTCGGGAAGCGTGCTTTCCCCCTGAGGCGTTGGACGCCTTCAACGCGGGGGACGCGCACCTCCGTGCCGCTCAAGATGGTTTTACCAGAGCCACGGAGCAGTATGTGAAAGACATACGGGTAAGGGAATTTTAATGGTTATATATACCAGTAGCCCCCGAGACTTAAAAAGTAGTTATGTTAACTGATTTAAGGATCATTTGAAATGCAGGATCTTACCAAGAAGAATGCCCAGCTGTCTCAGGAGCTGCAAGAATGCAAGGCCCAGCTTGAGGCCGCACTTGCTGCCGCAGGAGGAACCGCAGAGACCCCTCCTGGTAACACATTTTTATTAATAAATATAAGCACTGTGCGACGTGCGCGCAAGTCTAATAATGACACTGCAGGTGCCGCCGGACAAGATCCGGACCGGCAAGAATTACTGCGCCAGCTAAAGGCCGGCGAGAGGGTGCTGAATAGGGTGCAGCAAGAAAGGAACAAGCTCCAGGATGCCAACGCCAAGCTCGGAGAGGAGCTGAAAGGAGCTCGAGCCGAGTTGTCCGGCTCCGTTAAGGAGAATCAGCGGCTTCGTCGCGGCATTTATAGTAAGTGCTTGAGCGGACTCCTTTAAAAAGAAGAGTTCGGCGAAGAAGTAAATTGACATAATATGTCTTGTAGGTATACTCACAGGTCGCCCTGCGGAGGAGATGCCCATATCAACGGGTGATCAACTTCCCGAGCTGTTGCAACTGCTCGAACGAGTTCGGCAGGCAATGAGCAGCGTCGTCCAGGCTTTATGGCCAGCCCTCTCCCTACCAGAGGGCCTTGGGGAGCTTGCGGAGAAGCTTCAGGGAGTGCGGCAGCGCTTTCGTTTGTGGAAGATTTCAGCTTGCCGTCAAGGTGCCAGGGAGGCTTGGGCCATGGTGAAGACGCGTTACAAGAAGGCGGATCCCAACCACATGGCCGAAGTTGGACAGGTGGGGCCCGATGGGAAGGAGATCCCTGTGAGTTTAGTATACAGCTAGGTAGAGTTGGCTGCTAAATTTTCCCAACGGGACTGTAAGTTAGACAGCCTGTTAGATGGGATTGAGGAGGAATACAATTAGTAAATTTGACAATGTATTTTTTTAAATGACATGTGAAATGCCTTCTAGCCGGATTGTAGATCGTTTGTCTTTGCCGACCTTTTCGCTTCAACCTCGGGACCATAGAGTCCGGAGTGTGTCCGAATACCTTTTTGGTTAAGAAACAACCGGGGTATGCATGGAGACCAGGCGTAGGGGTCATTAGTGCTTTATCAGACAAGTGCCCAACTAGTTATGTTATATTACATGGTTAGTAAGAAACATCTTCCAGGGAGAATAGTTCCGTTAAGGGTTCCTTTCCCTGGGAGGCATGCCCTAAAGTGCATGTCTGGACTGCGAAAAAAGCAGAAAAACATCTGGGGGCAGATAAAAAAGTAGGTAAAAAAATCATATTTCAAGTCACCGACCGAATATTCCCTTAAGAACGCTAGCTTTCGGCTTCACCCAGTCTGAGGTACACATCCGGCTGACCCGACAGTAACAATCGCAGAGGTGCTCCCTTTACCTCCTAGCCGAACAATCGGGAACGTAGGGGTAAGCACAGGAGCCAGGCAACCCAGCTTGGCCAAAACTTAAGTCATATCGATGCATATAATGGTGAGTAAAAAGGTACATCTGGAAGCTTGACACATGTGCTGGGCATGAAGCCCTTATAATTGAGCTTCTGGAAAAGAAGCCCCCAGGTATAATGAGTGCGGATGGCACATCAAGTGTACGCGAACAATGCGGAAGTAGGCCCGTAGGGGCTTTTTAGTAAAAAGGTTAGGGGAAGAAAGAGAAACAAAAGACAGCTGAAGTGTAAAAATTTGAACGGAGGAAGGGGACGAACTCTTAGTCCGGCGCTAGGCATAGAATCTTCGGAGGCGGGCTGCGTTCCATGGGTTCGGCTCGAGTCGGTTATCCGACGCATTTCGTAGACGGTACGCTCCGCTGGTCAGGACTTGATCGATAATGAAGGGGCCCTCCCATTTGGGCTTGAGCTTGTCCTTTTTCTTGTCCGGCAGGCGTAGAACTAGTTCGCCAACGTTGTAAGTCTTGGCCCGTACTTCTCTGCTTTGATATCTTCGGGCCTGCTGCTGATAGAATGCGGAACGAGCCTTGGCGATGTCGCGTTCTTCCTCCAATGTGTCCAAGCTGTCCTGCCGATCTAGCTTGGCCTCTCTTTCTTCGTACATGCGCACTCGAGGTGAGTCATGAATAATGTCGCAGGGCAGGACTGCCTCTGCGCCATATACCATAAAAAATGGTGTGAATCCGGTAGTACGGTTAGGCGTTGTCCGCAGCCCCCAGAGTACGGAGTCGAGCTCCTCAACCCAGTGCGTGTTAGATTTAGTAAGTGACCGCACTAGTCTGGGTTTAATGCTGCTCATTATTAGACCATTTGCTAGTTCCACTTGACCGTTGGTTTGAGGGTGATAGACTGAAGCGTAGTCGAGCTTGATGCCCATATTTTTGCACCATGACTTAACCTCATCGGCCGTGAAGTTCGTGCCGTTGTCGGTGATGATGCTGTGGGGGACTCCGTAACGGTGTACTACCCCGGATATAAAGTCAATCACTGGTCCGGACTCTGCCGTTTTGACCGGTTTTTCCTCTATCCATTTGGTGAATTTATCCACCATGACCAATAGGTACCTTTGCTTGTGGGTTCCCCCTTTAAGGGGTCCAACCATATCAAGCCCCCAGACCGCGAACGGCCAGGTAATGGGTATAGTTTTGAGGGCGGTGGGCGGCATATGGCTCTGATTAGCAAAGAGCTGACAACCTACGCATCTCTGGACTAAGTCCTGGGCATCTGCCCGGGCCGTCGGCCAATAAAATCCTGTATGGAATGCCTTTCCTACAAGGGCCCGGGCTACTGCGTGGTGTCCGCCTAGTCCGGCATGAATTTCAGCCAGGAGGTTTCGCCCTTCCTCTTCGGAGATACACCTTTGAAGGACTCCGGTTGTACTTTTCTTATAAAGTTCTCCCTCATGGACCTTGTAGGCTTTCGATCGCCGGACTATGCAGCGGGCCTCATTTTGGTCTTCGGGAAGTTCCTGTCTAAGCAGATAGGCTAGGAATGGTTCCGTCCACAGGGCAATTACTGCCATTATGTTGTGGGCTGAAGGTGTTATGTCATCGGCTGAATCGCCGGTTGGCGTGGTTGTTTCCGATTTGTCATTTCCGGATTCCCCTTCCCATAGTACGGATGGCTTGAAGAGCCATTCCAGGAAGATATTTGGAGGGACAGCGTCACGTTTTGCGCCGATGCATGCCAGTACGTCGGCTGCTTGGTTACTTTCTCGGGCTACGTGATGGAATTCAAGTCCTTCAAACCGAGCCGACATTTTTAGGACAGCGTTGCGATATGCTGCCATTTTCGGATCCTTGGCGTCAAACTCTCCGTTTATTTGGGATATTGCAAGGTTTGAATCCCCGCGCACCTCTAGGCGTTGAATGCCCATGGAGATTGCCATCCGGAGACCATGTAGGATGGCCTCGTATTCGGCTGCATTGTTGGAGTCCGTGTACATTATTTGAAGTACGTATTGGACTGTGTCCCCAGTTGGGGACGTCAAGACGACACCAGCCCCCAGTCCGGCCAACATTTTGGAGCCGTCGAAGTGCATAGTCCAATTGGAGTATGCGCCGTACTCTTTAGGGAGTTCGGCTTCTGTCCATTCGGCGACGAAGTCAGCCAAAACTGGTGACTTTATAGCTCGCCGAGGTTTGTAAGTTATATTGAATGGTAGGAGCTCAATGGCCCATTTTGCAATCCTGCCCGTTGCGTCGCGGTTATTTATAATGTCATTGAGTGGTACTTCGGAGGCCACTGTTATCGAACACTCTTGAAAGTAGTGTCGGAGCTTCCGGGATGCCATGAACACCGCATACGCTATCTTCTGATAGTGTGGGTAACGGGACTTGCAGGGAGTTAACACAGTGGATACATAATACACTGATTTTTGAAGAGGGAATTTATGCCCTTCTGTCTCTCGTTCGATGACGAGCACCGCGCTTACAACTTGATGTGTTGCTGCGATGTATAACAACATTGGTTCGCCCAGATTGGGCGCAGCCAGGACCGGATTTGTTGCCAATATGGCCTTTATTTCTTCGAGTCTGGCAGTGGCAGCATCCGTCCACTCGAAGTGTTCGGTGCGCCTGAGGAGGCGATAGAGGGGCAATGCCTTTTCTCCTAGACGGGAGATAAAGCGGCTTAAAGCTGCCACGCATCCTGTTAATTTTTGTATCTGTTTGAGGTCTTTTTGGGATATCCAACTGTTACAGAGCTCGGATTTTAGCCGGGTTTGCTTCAATTCCTCTACCGGATATAATGAAGCCCAGCAGCTTTCCGGCTGGTACGCCGAAAATGCATTTTTCCGGATTCAGCTTGATGTCATATGCTCTGAGGTTGTCGAATGTGAGCCTCAAATCGTCTACTAGAGTTTCGACGTGTTTTGTTTTGACGACTACGTCGTCTACGTATGCCTCGACTGTTTTGCCGATCTGGGTAGCCAGACATGTTTGAATCATGCGCTGATATGTTGCGCCGGCATTTTTAAGTCCGAAGGGCATAATGTTGAAGCAGAATGGTCCGTATGGAGTGATGAATGCCGTTGCGGCTTGGTCTGCTTCCGCCATCTTGATTTGATGGTAGCTAGAGTATGCGTCGAGGAAGCACAATGAATCGTGCCCTGCAGTAGCATCGATAATTTGGTCGATGCGGCGGAGGGGGAAGGGATCCTTTGGGCAAGCCTTATTGAGGTCTTTAAAATCGACGCATAGGTGCCAGGATTTGTCCTTCTTTGGTACCATTACCAGATTTGCTAGCCAATCCGGATGTTTGATATCTCTAATGAATCCGGCTTCCAATAGTTTGGCTAGCTCTTCTCCCATTGCCTGTCTTTTGGGTTCGGAAAATCGTCGAAGAGCCTGTTTGACCGGCTTGAATCCTTTTAGGATGTTTAGGCTGTGTTCTGCCAATCTACGTGGGATTCCAGGCATGTCCGAAGGGTGCCAGGCGAAAATGTCCCAATTTTCCCGAAGGAATTCGTGCAGTGCGGCGTCTACCTCGGGGTTTAATTGTGCCCCAATGGAGGCCGTCTTTGTTGGGTCCGTTGGATGGACCTAGAATTTCACTATTTCATCTGCTGGTTTGAAGGAGGTGGACTTGGATCTTTTATCAAGTATCACATCGTCCCTGTTTACCGTAGAGCACAGCGCGGTGAATTCTTCTGCCGCTAGGGCCTCGGATAGTGCCTCCAGGGCTAGTGCGGCTGTCTTGTTTTCGGCGCGGAGTGCTATGTCCGGATCACTAGCGAGAGTGATTATTCCACCGGGCCCAGGCATTTTAAGCTTCATATACCCGTAATGGGGTACGGCTTGAAAAATTGTGAATGCCTCTCGTCCTAATATAGCGTGGTATCCGCTGTTGAACGGGGCCACTTGGAACGTGACTTCTTCGGATCTGTAATTGTCCGGCAAGCCGAACACCACATCGAGTGTGATTTTTCCGGTGCAGCGCGCTTCCCGGCTAGGGATTATTCCTCTGAAGGTTGTGCTGCTTCGCTCAATACGGCTCCAACCGATTTCCATTTTTTGAAGAGTTTCCTCATAGATGAGGTTTAGTCCGCTGCCGCCATCCATGAGGACCTTTGTAAGTCGAAAGCCGTCCACTATGGGACTAAGCACCAGTGCGGCCGGTGCTCGGGCTGTTCGGAATTTAGGTTCGTCGCTGGCGTTGAAGGTGATGGCTGTGTCGCTCCATGGATTTGCTGTTGCTACTTGGTAGACTTCGGCGAGGCCGCGGATTGTTTGTTTTCGCATAATTTTTGATGCGAAGGTCTCGAATGTTGATACCGTACCGGTATTGTTGGAGTGGTTTTCCGGGGCTAGAAGCTCCTCGCCACTTTTGGCCACCTGCCGTAATATCCAACATGCTCGAAGGCTATGTGTTGGGACGGCTCCCTCTGTACTATGAAGCTTACAGGGTCCATTGAGTCATCCCTCCAGTACGGTTCCGTGCCCTTTATGGGGTTTTTGCTTTTTGGTTTTTGAATCTGGGGCCTGAGTGTGATGCACCCTTTTGTTGCGGACTGGGGTTGTATTCGGAGCCAGATTATCCCAAAATTGGTTTTCGGTTTTCCGGAAACTCTCCATCGCACAGTACTTTCGTACTATGGACGCCAGATCGGTGAAGCGTGTAATTTTACGATGGCCGATGGCGTTCAATATTCCCTTATCCGTGCAATTATTGCAAAAGATTGAGATTGCGTTTTCCTCTCGGCAGTCTTTTATCCTGTCCATAACCAGGAGGAATCTGGCCCAGTAGTGATGTACTGTTTCAGCGGGCTCTTGCCGTATTAGAGATAGATCGCATATGTCTGGGCGGGTGGGTGGACTAAAATCCGGATCCCTACCCATCTTGGGGCTTAAAGGCCGAGGAGTTTCCGAATTCGGAAGCTTGGGTTGCTGGACACGATCCAGCGATTCCGGAACGATGCATGATTTTAAGTTGAATGCTTGATCGAAGTCCGTCCCTCCGCGGAAATCCAGCATGGAGGGTTCGGGAATCCAGACGTGACTAGTTTTCAATACAGGAGGAACATCGCCGCATTGTTCCTCTACCACAGCGATGTGGTGGGTAACCTGGGGAGAGTTGATCTCTCTCAGATCGGTTTTAAGCCCAATCTGGTTGTAGTCCGTAGCGACTCCCAGGGCGGCGATGCGATCCAAGAGTTCGTTGACAGACGAGAGCTCTATCGGATCCAGCCGCTCGGCGAATTCCGAGCTGACGTGGAGATCGCTTTTGACGACTTGAGAAGTCATTGTCGAAGCAGTGGCCGGACAGGCGGTCATAAGAAAACCGCCTAGCCGGATAGTTTGGCCGGCGGCCAAGGCCCATTTGGCGAAAATACCTTCTTTGAAGACGGGCGGAGGCATCCTTCCTATCGGTGACGACACAGAGGAACTCTCAATGAAAGCACCAATGTCGGTGTCAAAACCGGCAGATCTCGGGTAGGGCGTCTCGAACTGTGCGTCTAGGCGGATGGTAAGAGGAGACAAGGGACACGATGTTTTACCCGGGTTCGGGCCCTCTTGATGGAGATAAAACCCTACGTCCTGCTTGATTAATATTGATGATATGGGTAGTACAAGAGTGGATCTACCACAAGATCAAGGAGGCTAAACCCTAAAGCTAGCCTATGGTATGATTGTTGTGATGTATGTTGTGTCCTACAAACTAAAGCCCACCAGTTTATATAGACACCGGAGAAGGCTAGGGTTACACAGAGTCGGTTACAATGGTAGGAGATCTACATATCCGTATCGCCAAGCTTGCCTTCCACGCCAAGGAAAGTCCCATCCGGACACGGGATGGAGTCTTCAATCTTGTATCTTCGTAGTCTTGGAGTCTGGCGGACGATGATAGTCCGGCTGTCCGGACACCCCCTAGTCCAGGACTCCCTCAATGACGTTCCCCTTCCGGATCCATTCCGGACGGGTCTTCCTGAGTTCAGTAATGCTCCGCCAAAGGCACGCTGAAGCTGGCGCCCTTAGGGCCCCCAATAGGAGGATACTAGAGAAGTACACTTCCTGATGAGCAGGATAAAGATACTGGCCAAATCAGGGCTGACAATAGTCGAGGTTATAGCAATATGCGTAATGCGGGGAGTGCAGCCGCTTCAATATCGGGGGAAGCCCATGTGGCATTACAACGGGGAAGATGATGCCACCCATTGCGGTCATAAAGGTCCGGACTCCGCCACTGCTCTACCGAGGATATTGTCCAATTTGTATAAAGGAGGAGAAGAAGAATTTCTTCATATTAAACAGTGGGATGGGTTTTCTATGTACAACCCCCCAAGATGGGTAAGTTGTCATTGTTTCCCCCGCTCCATTCATTCTGGCGTCCTTGGTCACGATTATTTACCTCGATATTTCTGAGCAGGAACTGAGGAGGGTCGTAGAAGGATTCAACAGCCCCTCCCCGCAGCCAGAGGACCCCGGAAGGGCCTTCGATCCCGGACTTGAAGAAGATCCAGATATTACTGTGGAGCTTGTCAACGGGACATTTTATCAGGCCAGCTGCGATGTCGCCTCGGTGGCTATTGTCGCCGACTATCCCGGACTGCTACCTGCATCGCGTGTAAGCAAAGCCGAAACCTTGTCCTGTGAAGAGGACTCCTTTTTGATACCATGCCTTATGCCTAAAGTATTGTATTTTTGTAGATACGACCATAGGAACGCGGTGCCGAGCCCCTGGGGGCTCGTCGGCAAAGGGCGTCTGGATCGGGCAGGCTTAAGAGGAAGGCGGTTAGGGCTGAAACGCTGTTACAGAGGTATGGTAAAAACCTGCTCTGTGATTATTGTGTTTGAAATGTAACAGCGTCCTTTGTGTTCTGGCAGAAAGAGGAGTTGCTAGACTATATCCGGAGATCCTGCCAATCACGCCTCCACTAGCCGGATTCCAGAACAGGCTTCGAGAGAGGAGGCCAATGCGGGGCTGATGCCAAATTGTCCTCCGACAAAGGATGCGGATATGCTTTCCGCCATGAATTCCGAAGTAGATAGTGCCATGAATCATCGGCGCCGACGGGCCGTACTTTGCAATAACATATTTTCCGAAGAGGCATTTAATTCTTTCAATTCGGGAGACGCATACATCCGAGCTGCTCAAGGCGGGCTCGCCCGGGCGATGGACCAGTATGCCAAAGATATATGGGTAAGAAAATTTGATAAGCATGTATAGCAGTAGCCCCTGAGACTTGAAACGGTTGGACAAACTGTTTTAAGGATCAATGTGTGCACATGTCCTTGTAGATAAGAATGCCCAATTGTCTCAAGAGCTGGAGGAGTGCAAGACCCAGCTGTGGGCCGCGGTTGCCAAACTAGAGGAATCCTAGAAGGCCTCATCTGGTAACATTTGTCTCAATAGAGAAATTTTATGGAAATGTACCAGTTAGTAATTGGCTTATTTGATAAGTCTAACAGAAAATTCTCCAAACAAACCCGAGGAGAATCCGGAGATCATAAGAGAGAGCGATCACATCTCCAGAGGCAGCTAAAAGCTGGCGAGCGTGTTCTTACGCAAGTTAGGAGGGAGAAGAACAATCTTCAAGATGCCAATGTCCGGCTGGGCGTCAAATTAGGAGATGTTTGCGCTCAGCTGGCGGACTCCGTGAAGGAGAATAGAAGGCTTCGTCGCGGCATTTATGGAAAGTGCCTAGACGAACTGTAGTACAACTAGGCGAGGAAGCATATTGAAAGAGTTTATATCTGTAGGTATGTTAACGGGCCGCCCTGAAGAGGAGATGCCCGCGTCCACAGGTGATTTACTGCAAGACCTCTCACAGCTGCACGAGCAAGCTCGGCAGGTGATGCAGGGTATTGCCCAGGCCATGTGTCCATCCACCTCCCTGCCAAAAGGCATGGGGGAGCTCGTGGATATGCTCCACGGAGCACGGTGGCGCTTCCGATTGTGGAAGATGTCAGCCTGCCGACAAGGTGCAAGAGAAGACTGGGCCATGGTGAAGACGCGCTACACCAAGCTTGACCTGAACCATATGGCCAAAGTTGGACCGGCGGGGCCAGATGGGCAAGAAATTCCCGTGAGTCTAGTGTATGACCAGGTAGCGTTAGCCGCAAAGTATTCCCAACAGGATTGGACGGTATAGAGGAAGAATATAGTCAGTCCAAGTGACTATGTAATTTAGTGGACATATGTAGCCCCTAGCCGGATTAACAATCATTTGTCATGGCTGACCTTTTCGCTTCAGCCCCCGGATCTGATAGTCAGGGGTGTATCTGAATACCCGCTCAGTTATGCAGAACCAGGGTATGCGTGGAAACCAGGCGTAGGGGTCATAAGTGCTTGAACAGACAAGTACCCAACTAGTTATGTTATATTACATGGATAGTAAGAAACATCTTCCAGGGAGAATAGTTCCGTTAGGGGTTCCTTTCCCAGGGTATGCAAGCATCGATGTACATGTCCGGACTGCGAACAGAGATGCATGATACAAAACTTCTAAGGATTCATGTTGTAATAAACGAAAAGACATCTTTTGTTCACCGACTGAATATTCCCTTAAGAACGCTAGCTTTCGGCTTCACCCAGTCTAAGGTACACATCCGGCTGAACCGGCAGTAACAATCACAGAGGTGCTCCCCTTATGCCCTAGCCGAATTAACGGGAACGTAGGGCATAAACACAAGAGCCAGGCAACCCAGCATGGCCACATCTTAAGTCATGTCGATGCATATAATGGTGAAGAAAAGGCACATATGGAAAAAGAACGCATATGTGATAGGCAAGAAGCCATGAAAGTAATTATATTTAGCTTCCGTATAGGAAGCCCCCAGGTATGGTTTACACACATTGTGCGGCCGGAGTGATCCGAGTATCCGTACTGTATTGAGTACTTTGTGTGAAGAAGGTAAAAGGGCGAGAAAGGAAAAAAGGGGAGGAGCATAATTAAAAGGGCAGGGTTAAGGAGGCGAACACTGAGTTCGGCGCTAGGCGTAGAATCTCCGGAGTCTGGCCACGTTCCATGGGTTCGGCTCGAGTCTGTTATCAGATGCATTACGCAGGCGGTACGCTCCTCCGATGAGAACTTTATCAATAGTGAAGGGACCCTCCCACTTAGGTTTGAGCTTGTCCTTCTTCTTCTCTGGTAGGCGTAGAACAAGTTTGCCAATATTATAAGTTTTGGCCCGCACTTCTCTGCTTTGGTACCGTCTAGCCTGCTGCTGATAGAATGCGGAACGGGCTTTTGCGACGTCATGGTCCTCCTCTAGGGCATTTAAGTTGTCCTGCCGATCTAACTCGGCTTCCTTCTCTTCGTACATGCGCACGCGAGGTGAGTCATGGATTATGTCACAGGGTAGTACTGCTTCTGCGTCGTACACCATAAAAAATGGTGTGTATCTGGTGGTGTGATTCGGCGTGGTACGCAGCCCCGAGAGTACGGAGTCGAGCTCCTCGACCCAGTGCGTGTCCGATTCTATCAAGGACCGCACTAGTCTGGGTTTGATGCCGCTCATGATGAGACCGTTTGCATGTTCCACCTGGCCGTTTATTTGGGGATGGTAGACGGAGGCGTACTCGAGCTTAATGCCCATGTTGCCGCACCAAGTTTTCACTTCATCGGCAGAGAAGCTTGAGCCATTGTCAGTGATGTTGTTGTGGGGGACGCCGTAACGGTGTACAACCCCGGATATGAAGTCTATCACTGGTCCGGATTCGGCCGTTTTAACTAGTTTGGCCTCTATCCATTTGGTGAACTGATGACCCACAAGTGTAGGGGATCTATCGTAGTCCTTTCAATAAGAGTGTCGAACCCAACGAGGAGCAGAAGGAAATGATAAGCGGTTTTTAGTAAGGTTTTCTCTGCAAGCACTGAAATTGTAGGTAATAGATAGTTTCGTGATAAGATAAATAGTAACGAGCAAAAAGTAAATAAATTAAACAAAGTGCAACAAGGTGGCCCAATCCTTTATGTAGCAAAGGATAAGCCTGGACAAATTCTAATGATGAAGAAGGAGCTCCTGAGGACACATTGGGAATTATCGTCAAGCTAGTTTTCATCACGTTCATAAGATTCGCGTTCGGTACTTTGATAATTTGATATGTGGGTGGACCGAAACTTGGGTACTGCCCTAACTTGGACAAGCATCCCACTTATGATTAACCCCTATTGCAAGCATCCGCAACTACAAAAAGGAGTATTAAGGTAAACCTAACCACAACATTAAACATATGGGTCCATATCAACCCCTAACGAAGCAACGCATAAACTAGGGTTTAAGCTTCTGTCACTCTGGCAACCCATCATCTACTTATTACTTCCCCATGCCTTCCTCTAGGCCCAAATAATGGTGAAGTGTCATGTAGTCGACGTTCACATGACACCACTAGAGGAAAGACAACATACATCTCATGAAAATATCGAATGAATACCAAATTTACATGACTACTAATATCAAGACTTCACCCATGTCCTCAGGAACAAACGTAACTACTCACAAAGCATATTCATGTTCATAATCAGAGGAGTAATAATATGCATAAAGGATCTGAACATATGATCTTCCACCAAGTAAACCAATTAGCATCAACTACAAGGAGTAATCAACACTACTAGCAACCCACAGGTACCAATTTGTGGTTTTGATACAAGATTGGATACAAGATATGAACTAGGGTTTTGAGAGGAGATGGTGCTGGTGAAGATGTTGATGGACATTGACCCCGTCCCGATGAGAGGATCGTTGGTGATGACGTTGGTGATGATTTCCCCCTCCCGGAGGGAAGTGTCCCCGGCAGAACAGCTCTGCCAGAGCCCTAGATTGATTCTGCCAAGGTTCCGCCTCGTGGTGGCGGAGTTTCGTCCCGTAAGCTTGCCCCCGATTTTTTCCAGGGTAAAAGTGATGATATAGCAGAAGATGGACACCGGAGGCCAACCAGGGGGCACAGGAGATAGGGGGCCGCGCCCTATAGGGGGGGGGCGCCCCCCTGTCTCCTGGACAGGGTGTGGGCCCCCTGGCCTATTTCTTTCGCTCATAAATTCTTATTAAATCCAAAAAGTTGTTTCGTGGAGTTTCAGGACTTTTGGAGTTGTGCAGAATAGGTTTCCAACATTTGCTCCTTTTCCAGCCAAAATTCCAACTGCTGGCATCCCCCCTCTTCATGGTAAACCTTGTAAAATAAGAGAGAATAGCCATAAGTATTGAGATATAATGTGTAATAACAGCCCATAATGCAATAAATGTTGATATAAAAGCATGATGCAAAATGGACGTATCAACTCCCCCAAGCTTAGACCTCCCTTGTCCTCAAGCGGAAGCCAAAATCGAAAAATATGTCCACATGTTTAGATATAGAGGTGTCGATAAAAATACAATACGGACATGAGGGCATCATGATCATTCTAATAACAGCAACATATATAGATTTTGTCATATGATTTCCTATGCTCAAGTAACAAGCAATTCACAATGTCAAGTATGGTTCAAAAACTTCATTGGGAACTAACAAACTGTAATCTCAGTCATTAAAGCAATTGCAATTTATCGTAACATCAGAAAGAGTCAATAATAGAGCTTTTCAACAAGCTCACATACTCAACTATCTCGTAGTCTCCTATAATTGCTAACACTCACTCAATACTTGTGGTTATAGAGTTTCAGCCGGACACTGAGAAAGATAGGGGCTTATTGTGTTGCCTCCCAACGTATTCACCTTTAGGTGATCTCAACAATAATAGCCCATGCTAACTTACATCCAAATGGATATATATATCATGATCTTTCAAACACGAGGTGCTTGCCAAAGGATAAAATAAAAAAGGAAAGGTGAGGATCACCTTGACTAAAGCATAAATTAAAAACATAAAGTAAAAGATAGGCCCTTCGCAGAGGGAAGCAGAGGTTGTCATGCGCGTTTAGGGTTGATGCACGGAATCTTAATGCAAAAGAATGTCACTTTATATTGCCCCTTGTATGTGGACCTTTATTATGCAGTCCGTCGCTTTTATTACTTCTGCAACAAGTTCGTACAAAGTTTATTTTCTCTGCACTAATAAGTCATACATATTTAGAGAGCAATTTTTATTGCTTGCACCGAAGACAACTTACTTCAAGGATCTTACTCAATCCATAGGTAGGTATGGTGGACTCTCATGGCAAAACTGCGTTTAAGGATACTTGGAAGCACAAGTAGTATCTCTACTTGGTGCAAGGAATTTGGCTAGCAAGAGGGGGAAAGGCAAGCTCAACATGTTTGGAAGGTCAATGACAATATACTTTAACTGAAATGTCGGAAAACATAAACCATTACATTGTCTTCCTTGTCCAACATCAACTCTTTTAGCATGTCATACTAAATGAGTGCTTCACAATCATAAAAAAATGTCCAAGATAATATATTTATATGTGAACCCCTCTTTCCTTGTCACTTCCTATTAATTGCAACAATGACCAAGGCTACGTTCATCAACTCTCAACAATTTTTATGCCTCATACTTTCTATGTGTGAAGTTATCACTATCCATAAGATCAATATGAACTCTTTTGTTCTTTCTACTTTCTCAAGATCATAGCAACAAAGCAAAACCCTTGACTCAACACTAATCTTTATTATAGATAGCACACTGACTCGATTACATAAAGAGATCACAATGCAAAACTCAAAACTACTTGATATCAAAGCTTCAAACTACTAGATCAAGATACTACTAAAAGGATCGAACTAAATAAAGCGGTAAAGATAGGAGTGTGATGGTGATACGATATCGGGGCACCTCCCCCAAGCTTGGAAGTTGCCAAGGGGAGTGCCCATACCCATGTGATTATGTCCTCGGAGGTGATGGAGCTGGTGATGATGACGGTGGATAATCGCACATTGAGCGTAAAAGCTCCTCGAACTTGCGGATAATGCCCTTGAGTCCGACGATATGATCCTTCAACAGAATATTCTCCTGTCTGAGATACTTGTTCTGTATGCGAGCTAACTCAATCATCTCGAAAGCTTCAATCACTGTTGGAGTGAAAAGGTTAGGTAAACGTTGAGGGATATCTTCTTCTTTCACCGCCGGAGCTTGAACCTCCATGTCCTTCTTGATCCCTTCATCCTTGTTGATCTCTTCTGGTTCTTCTCTTTTCAGCTCCATCTTCAATATCCAAGCATCCTTGTCTTCATTGTTGACGGAGGGTGATGTCATGGTGCTCTAGTCTGCAATAGAAATAGCTCGAAACGAAAACAGAGGATATTTGCGTGATACGGTGGTCAAAACCTTCGGGAGAATATATAATGAATTTTTACCGACCAAAATACGTAACATACCAGAAAACGGAGTCCGGGAGGCACACGAGGTGCCCACGAGACAGGGGGCGCGCCCTACAGGGGGGCGCGCCCTCCTCTCTCGTGGGAGCCTCGTGTCCCTTTCGGACTACTTCTTTCTTCCTAAAATTCTAAAATATTCCAAAACTGATAAAAATTGCCATTAAAGTTGTTTTGGAGTCGGTTTACTTACCGTACCACATACCTATTCCTTTTCGGAGTCTGGAACGTTCTGGAAAGTGTCCCTTATGTATTCCTCAGGGGTTACGGTTTCAATAATATTAGTTTCAACATTGATAGGATTACCTGAAATATAGTGTTTAATTCTTTGACCGTTTACCACCCTCGGATTTGTACCTTCGAAGTTGTTGATTTTTATAGCACCAGAATCATAGAGCTCCTCGATAACGTAAGGACCTTCCCATTTTGAGAGAAGTTTTCCTGCAAAAAATCTTAAACGAGGGTTGAATAATAACACATAATCTCCTACGTTAAACTCACGCTTTTGTATCCTCTTATCATGCCAGCGTTTGACTTTTTCTTTGAAAAGCTTGGCATTCTCATAGGCTTGGGTTCTCCATTCATCAAGTGAGCTAATATCAAACAACCTCTTCTCACCGGCAACTTTGAAGTCATAATTGAGCTCTTTAATAGCCCAATATGCCTTATGTTCAAGTTCAAGAGGTAAATGACATGCTTTTCCATAAAGCATCTTATAAGGAGACATACCCATATGATTTTTGTATGCAGTTCTATAGGCCCATAATGCATCATCAAGTTTTTTGGACCAATTCTTTCTAGATCTATTCACAGTCTTTTGCAAAATTAATTTGAGCTCTCTATAGCTCGACTTTACTTGACCACTAGACTGTGGATGATAAGGAGATGCTATTCTATGATTAACATCATACTTAGCGAGCATCTTACAGAAAGCACCATGAATAAAATGTGAACCACCATCAGTCATAAGATATCTAGGGACTCCAAACCTCGGAAAAATAACTTCTTTAAGCCTTTTAATAGAAGTATTGTGAACTGCACTACTAGTTGGAATAGCTTCTACCCACTTAGTAGCGTAATCAACAGCAACTAAAATATGTGTATAACCATTGGAGGCAGGAAAAGGTCCCATATAATCAAAGCCCCAAACATCAAACGGTTCAATAACAAGAGAATAATTCATAGGCATTTCTTGATGTCTACTAATGTTACCTATTCTTTGACATTCATCACAAGATAAGACAAACTTATGAGCATCTTTGAACAGAGTAGGCCAATAAAAACCAGATTGTAGTACCTTGTGTGCAGTTCTATCTCCAGTGTGGTGTCCTCCATAGGATTCAGAGTGACACTTGCATAGGATCTATTCCTGTTCATGCTCAGGCACACAACATCTAATAACACCATCTACTCCTTCTTTATAAAGGTGTGGATCATCCCAGAAGTAATGTCTTAAATCATAAAAGAACTTTTTCTTTTGCTGGTATGTGAAACTAGGCGGTATATATTTAGCAAAATTGTAATTATCATAGTCAGCATACCAAGGAGCAGTACGAGAAGCATTGACGACCGCTAATTGTTCATCAGGAAAGCTATCATTAATAGGCAGTGGGTCATCAAGCATATTCTCTAACCTAGACAAGTTGTCTGCAACGGGGTTCTCAGCTCCCTTTCTATCAATAATATGCAAGTAAAATTCTTGGAGCAAGAGAACCCATCTAATGAGTCTAGGCTTAGCATCTTTCTTTTCCATAAGATATTTAATAGCAGCATGATCAGTGTGAATAGTAACTTTGGAATCAACAATATAAGGTCTAAACTTATCACATGCAAACACAACTGCTAAGAACTCTTTTTCAGTAGTAGCAAAATTTCTCTGGGCAGTATCAATAGTCTTACTAGCATACTGGATAACATTCAATTTCTTATCGACTCTTTGCCCTAACACAGCACCTACAGCATAATCACTAGCATCGCACATAATTTCAAAAGGTAAATTCCAATCAGGCGGCTGAACAATAGGTGCAGTGATCAAAGCTTTCTTAAGTGTTTTAAATTCTTCTACACAATCATCATCAAAGACAAAAGGAATATCTTTTGGCAATAAATTAGTCAGAGGCCTAGAGATTTTAGAAAAGTTCTTAATGAACCTCCTATAAAAGCCGGCGTGACCAAGGAAACTTCTTATACCTTTTATGTCCTTGGGACATGGCATCTTTTCAATGGCATCAACTTTGGCTTTATCAACTTCAATACCTCTCTCGAATATCTTGTGCCCCGAGACAATGCCTTCATTAACCATAAAGTGACACTTTTCCCTATTCAGGACAAGACTAGTGTCTTCGCATCTCTGCAAAACTCGATCAAGGTTGCTCAAACAATCATCAAAAGAGGATCCATAGACGGAGAAGTCATCCATGAATACCTCACAAATCTTTTCACAAAAATCAGAAAATATAGCCATCATGCATCTTTGAAAGGTAGCAGGTGCATTACATAAACCGAAAGGCATACATCTCTAAGCAAAAGTACCAAAAGAGCAAGTAAAAGTAGTTTTAGATTGATCCTTCGCTGACACAAGTATTTGAGAGAAGCCAGAATAACCATCTAGAAAGCAAAAATGTGTGTGTTTGGATAGCCTTTCTAGCATTTGATCAATAAAAGGTAAAGGGTAATGATCTTTCTTAGTAGCTTATTTAACTTATAGAAATCAACTACCATCCTATAACCTGTAATAATTCTTTGCGGGATCAGTTCATCTTTATCGTTAGGAACAACGGTAATACCTCCCTTTTTAGGGACACAATGGACAGGGCTTACCCATTCACTATCAGCAACGGGATAAATAATACCGGCCTCAAGGAGCTATAGAATCTCCTTTCCTACCACTTCCTTCATTTTGGGATTTAATCATCTTTGAGGATCTCTAACTAGCTTGGCTTCTTTCTCTACTGAAATTTTGTGTTGACATAATGTGGGACTAATGCCCTTAAGATCATCCAGATTATGTCCAATAGCAGCTCGGTGCTTCTTCAGAGTTTTCAATAACCTTTGTTCTTCTTTCTCTGAAAGGTTAGCACTAATAATAACATGATATATTTCTTTTTCATCAAGATAAGCATACTTAAGATTATCATGTAAGGGTTTGAGTTCAAACACGGGATCACCCTTGGGTGGAGGGGGATCCCCAAGAATTTCAACAGGAAGGTTATGTTTCAGCATAGGTTCCTGTTTAAGGAACACTTCATCTATTTCCTCCCTTTCCTTCATAAACATATCGTTTTCATGGTCTAACAAATATTGTTCTAACGGATCAGTTGGAGGAACATCAATGGAAGCAAGACCAATAATTTCATCCTTACTAGGTGGTTCCCTTTCACGAGGTTGTCTACTAAACTTAGCAAAATTAAACTCATGAGACATACCACCTATGCCAACAGTGACAATATTCCTTTCACAATTAATCTTAGCACTAGCAGTATTCAAGAAGGGTCTACCAAAAATAATGGGACAAAAATCATCTTGTGGGGAAGCAAGAACAAGAAAATCAGCAGGGTATTTAACCTTCCCACACAAAACTTCGACATCTCTAACAATCCTAATAGGTTTAATGGTATCCCTATTAGCAAGCTTAATAGTGACATCAATGTCTTCTAATTCAATGGGTGCAATGTCGTGCATAATTTCTTTATAAAGATCATAAGGTATCGCAGTAGCACTAGCACCCATATCACATAAGTCGTGATAACAATGATCTCTTATTTTAACAGAAATAACAGGCAAGCCTACAACAGGTCTACGTGTCTTAGTATCAGGTCTAGCAATATTAGCAGTCTCACCCAAGAAAGTAATAACATGCCCATCTAAGTCCTCATCCAAGAGATCTTTAATCATAGCAATACCAGGTTCAACATTAATTTGCTCAGGAGGTGTATAAGTCCTAGTATTACTCTTACGAACAACAGTCGAAGCTTTAGCATGATCTTTTATCCTAACGGGAAAAGGAGGTTTTTCAACATAAGCAGTAGGAACAATAGGATCACTATAGGTAATAGTCTTTTCTTCGATTGTAATAGGTGCAACTACTTTCACTTCAACAGGAGGATTATATTTAAACCACTTCTCCTTAGGGAGATCAACGTGAGTAGCAAAAGTTTCACAAAAAGTAGCTACTATCTCAGAGTCAAGTCCATACTTAGCGCTAAATCCACGAAAAGCATCGGTATCCATAAAAGATTTAACACAATCGAACTTAGGTGTCATACCTGACTCCTTACCATCGTCAGAACCCCAATCTTCATAGTTGCGTTTAATTCTTTCCAATAAGTCCCATTTGAAATCAGTAGTATTCAGCATATAAGAACCAACACAGGAAGTATCGAGCAGGTTGCGATTATCAAGATAAAGCCGAACATAAAAATTCTGAATAATCATTTCCCGAGAGAGCTCATGATTGGGGCATGAATATAACATTGACTTAAGCCTCCCCCAAGCTTGAGCGATGCTTTCTCCTTCGCAAGGCCAGAAATTATATATGTAATTACGATCACGATGAACAAGATGCATAGGATAGAACTTCTGGTGAAATTCCAACTTCAATCGCTTATAATTCCAAGTTCTCGTATCATCACATAGCCTATACCATGTCAATGCATCTCCCTTCAAAGATAAAGGGAAGACCTTCCTTTTAACAACATCATCGGGAATACCTGCAAGCTTAAATAATCCACAAACTTCATCCACAAAGATAAGGTGTAAATCAGGATGCAATGTTCCGTCTCCTGCAAAAGGATTAGCTAACAGTTTTCTATCATACCCGAAGGAATCTCAAAGTGAATATTTTCATCAAGTTCAGTAGGTTGAGGAGCATCTCTTTGCTCTTCTGGTTGGGGTGAAGATACCCCAAACAAGCCCCTCAAAGGATTAGTTTCCATAGTGACAAGTAACAGAAAATTTCAGCACACTATATAAATGTTTCCTTACCAAGTTCCACTCACCAAAAGCGCTACACTCCCCGGCAACGTTGCCAGAAAAGAGTCTTGATGACCCACAAGTGTAGGGGATCTATCGTAGTCCTTTCGATAAGTAAGAGTGTCGAACCCAACGAGGAGCAGAAGCAAATGATAAGCGGTTTTTAGTAAGGTTTTCTCTGCAAGCACTGAAATTGTAGGTAATAGATAGTTTCGTGATAAGATAAATAGTTACGAGAAAAAAGTAAATAAAGTAAACAAAGTGCAGCAAGGTGGCCCAATCCTTTATGTAGCAAAGGATAAGCCTGGACAAATTCTAATAATGAAGAAGGAGCTCCCGAGGACACATTGGGAATTATCGTCAAGCTAGTTTTCATCACGTTCATAAGATGCGCGTTCGGTACTTTGATAATTTGATATGTGGGTGGACCGATACTTGGGTACTACCCTAACTTGGAAAAGCATCCCACTTATGATTAACCCCTATTGCAAGCATCCGCAACTACAAAAAGGAGTATTGAGGTAAACCTAACCACAACATTAAACATATGGGTCCATATCAACCCCTAACGAAGCAACGCATAAACTAGGGTTTAAGTTTCTGTCACTCTAGCAACCCATCATCTACTTATTACTTCCCCATGCCTTCCTCTAGGCCCAAATAATGGTGAAGTGTCATGTAGTCAACGTTCACATAACACCACTAGAGGAAAGACAACATACATCTCATCAAAATATCGAACGAATACCAAATTTACATGACTACTAATAGCAAGACTTCACCCATGTCCTCAGGAACAAACATAACTACTCACAAAGCATATTCATGTTCATAATCAGAGGGGTAATAATATGCATAAAGGATCTGAACATATGATCTTCCAACAAGTAAACCAATTAGCATCAACTACAAGGAGTAATCAACACTACTAGCAACCCACAGGTACCAATTTGTGGTTTTGATACAAGATTGGATACAAGATATGAACTAGGGTTTTGTGAGGAGATGGTGGTGGTGAAGATGTTGATGGAGATTGACCCCCTCCTGATGAGAGGATTGTTGGTGATGACGTTGGTGATGATTTCCCCCTCCCGGAGGGAAGTGACCCCGGCAGAACAGCTCTGCCAGAGCCCTAGATTGATTCCGCCAAGGTTCCGCCTCGTGGCGGCGGAGTATCGTACCGTAAGCTTGCCCCCGATTATTTCCAGGGTAAAAGTGATGATATAGCAGAAGATGGACGCCGGAGGCCCACCAGGGGGCCCAGGAGATAAGGGGCCGCGCCCTATAGGGGGGGCGCCCCCTAGTCTGCTGGACAGGGTGTGGGCCCCCTGGCCTATTTCTTTTTCTCATAAATTCTTATTAAATCCAAAAAGTTGTTTCGTGGAGTTTCAGGACTTTTGGAGTTGTGCAGAATAGGTTTCCAATGTTTGCTCCTTTTCCAGCCAGAATTCCAGCTGCCGGCATCCCCCCTCTTCATGGTAAACCTTGTAAAATAAGAGAGAATAGCCATAAGTATTGAGATATAATGTGTAATAACAGCCCATAATGCAATAAATATTGATATAAAAGCATGATGCTAAATGGACGTATCATGAACTTGTCCACCATGACCAATAACTATTTTTTCTTATGCCTTCCCCCTTTAAGAGGTCCGACCATATCCAGCCCCCAGACCATGAAGGGACAAGTGATGGGGATGGTTTGGAGAGCGGTAGGGGGCGTATGACTCTGATTGGCAAAGAGCTGGCAACCGACGCAGTGTTTGACAAGGTCCTGTGCATCTGCTCGGGCTGTTGGCCAATAGAACCTGTACGGAAGGCCTTGCTGACAAGTGTCCGAGACGTAGCATGGTGCCCGCCGAGTCCGGCATGGATTTCAGCCAAGAGCTGCCGCCCTTCCTCTTCGGAAATGCATCTTTGGAGCACTCTGGTCGCACTTTTCTTATAGAGTTCTCCCTCATGGACTTTGTAGGCCTTGGAACGCCGCACAATACAACGTGCTTCATTTTGGTCCTCGGGGAGCTCCTGCCTATTTAGGTAGGCCAGGAAAGGCTCAGTCCACGAGGCGATTACAACCATGATTTCGCGGGCCGAAGGTGTTATTTTGGTGGCGGAGCCTCCGATTACGTTAGATGGTTCGGAATCTAGGGCTGTGTTCGGATCCAGTCTAGTGTTGCTGGACTCCCCTTCCCATACCACGGATGGCTTGAACAGCCTTTCCAGGAATATGTTAGGTGGGACAGGGTCGCGCTTAGTGCCGATGCGGGCGAGGATATCCGCCGCTTGATTGTTTTCTCAAGCCACATGGTGGAATTCGAGCCCCAACCAAGCTGACATTTTGAGGATGGCATTACGGTAGGCTGCCATTTTCGAATCCTTGGCATCAAAGTCTCCGTTTATTTGTGATATTGCGAGGTTTGAATCCCCGCGCACTTCCATGCGTTGAATGCCCATAGAGACTGCCATCCGAATACCATGCAACAGAGCCTCGTATTCGGCTGCGTTGTTGGAGTCTGTGTATAATATTTGGAGTACGTATTGGACCGTGTCTCCGGTGGGGGAAGTTAGGACTACACCTGCCCCCAATCCAGCCAGCATTTTAGAGCCGTCGAAGTGCATGATCCAATTAGAGTACGCGCTGTACTCTTTAGGGGGTTCGGCTTCTGTCCGTTCGGCGATGAAGTCACCCAATACTTGCGACTTAATGGCCCGCCGTGGTTTGTATGTTATGTCAAACGGGAGGAGCTCGATGGACCATTTAGCAATCCGACCCGTACCATCGCGGTTGTTTATTATGTCGTTGAGTGGTACTTCGGAGGCCACCATAATCGAACACTCTTGGTAGTAGTGTCGTAGCTTCCGGGATGCCATGAAGACCGCGTATGCTTTCTTTTGATAGTGCGGGTATCAGGATTTGCATGGGCTGAGGACCATGGACACATAATATACCGGCTTTTGGAGCGGGAATTTGTATCTGTCTGCTTCTCGTTCGACGACGAGCACTGCGCTTACAACTTGATGTGTTGCAGCTATGTACAATAGCAAAGGCTCGCGGATATTTGGCGCTGTCAGGACTGGATTACTGGCCAATAAGGTCTTCATTTCATCCAGTCCGGCCACGGCTGCATCCGTCCACACGAAGTGTTCGGTGCGTCGAAGAAGGCGCTAAAGGGGTAGTGCCTTTTCTCCTAATCGGGAGATAAAGCGGCTTAAGGCAGCCACGCATCCAGCTAGTTTCTGGATATGCTTGAGGTCTGTTGGGATAGCCAACTGTGACAGAGCTCGGATTTTGGTCGGGTTTGCTTCAGTTCCTCTATTGGAAACAATGAAGCCGGGCAACTTCCCGGAGGGTATGCCGAAAACACACTTTTCCGGGTTTAGCTTGATGTCGTATGTTCGGAGGTTATCGAACATAAGCCTCAAGTCATCTATTAGGGTTTCGACGTGTCATGTTTTTATGACCACGTCGTCCACATATGCCTCCACTGTTTTGCCGATTTGCTTTTCCAGGCATGTTTGAATCCTGCGTTGATAGGTTGCGCCGACATTTTTAAGCCCGAAAGGCATTGTGTTGAAGCAGAAAGGACCATATGGCAATATGAAGGCCGTTGCAGCTTGGTTGGACTCTGCCATCTTTATTTGATGGTATCCGAAGTATGCATCAAGGAAACACAATGAGTCGTGTCCTGCGGTGGCGTCGATGATTTGGTCGATGCAAGGGAAGGGGAAGGGATCCTTGGGGCAAGCCTTGTTGAGGTCTTTGAAATCGACGCATAGGCGCCAGGATTTGTCCTTCTTCGATACCATTACCAGATTTTCCTGCCAATCCGGATGCTTGATATCTCTGATGAATCCGGCCTCAGGTAGCTTGGCTAGCCCTTCTCCCATGGCTTGCCGTTTAGGCTCTGAAAAGCGCCTAAGAGTCTGTTTGACTGGCTTGTATCCTTTCAGTATATTGAGTCTGTGTTCGGCCAGTCTGTGTGGGATGCCCGGCATGTCCGAAGGATGTGATACGTCTCCGTTGTATCTATAATTTTTGATTGTTCCATGCCAATATTCTTCAACTTTTATATACTTTTGGCAACTTTTATTTTATTTTTGGGACTAACATTTTGATCCAGTGCCCAGTGCCAGTTCCTGTCTGTTGCATGTTTTTTGTTTCACAGAAATCCAATATCAAATGGAGTCCAAACGGGATAAAAACAGACGGAGATTTTTTTTTGGAATATTTATGATTTTTGGGAAGTAAAATCAACGCGAAACGGTGTCCGGGGTGGCCATGAGACAGGGGGTGCGCCCTCCCCCCTGGGGGCGCCCTGGACTCTCGTGGGCCACCCGTAAGGCGGTTGAAGCTCTTCTTTTGGCGCAAGAAAGCTAATTTTATGAGAAAGATCTGAGCGAAAGATTCACCCCAATCGGAGTTACGGATCTACGGATATTTAAGAAACGGTGAAGGGGTAGAATCTCAGAACGCAGAAACAGAGAGATAGATCCAATCTCGGAGGGGCTCTCGCCCCTCCCAAGCCATGGGAGCCAAGGACCAGAGGGGAAACCCTTCTCCCATCTAGGGAGTATGTCAAGGAAGAAGAAGAATAAGAGATCCCTCTCCCCCTTGCTTCCGGTGGCGCCGGAACGCTGTCGGGGGCCATCATCATCACTGTGATCTTCACCAACACCTCTGCCATCGTCACCAACATCTCCATCACCTTCCCCCTTCTATATTCAGCGGTCGACTCTCCCGCAACCCACTGTACCCTCTACTTGAACATGGTGCTTTATGCTTCATATTATTTTCCAATGATGTGTTGCCATCCTATGATGTCTGAGTCGATTTTTGTTGTCCTATCTGTGAATGATGAATTGCTATGATTGGTTTGAGTTGCATGTTTTATTATTGGTGCTATCCTATTGTGCCCTCCGTGTCGCGCAAGCGTGAGGGATTCCTGCTGTAGGGTTTGCAATATGTTTATGATTTGCTTATGGTGGGTGGCGTGAGTGACAGAAGCACAGACCCGAGTATGTAGGTTGTTTGCGTATGGTATAAAAGGGGACTTGATACTTTAATGCTATGGTTGGGTTTTACCTTAATGAATCTTTAGTAGTTGCGGATGCTTGCTAGAGTTCCAATCATAAGTGCATATGATCCAAGTAGAGAAAGTATGTTAGCTTATGCCTCTCCCTCAAATAAAATTGTAATAGTGACTACCGGTCCAGTAACGTAGTCAATTGCTTAGGGACAATCTCACGACTCCTACCGCCACTTTTCCACACTCGCTATATTTACTTTATTGCATCTTTATCTAAACAGCCCTTAGTTTATGTTTACGTGCTCTTTATTATCTTGCAAGTCTATCGAACAACACCTACAAAGTACTTCTAGTTTCATACTTGTTCTAGTTAAAGCGAACGTCAAGCGTGCGTAGAGTTGTATCGGTGGTCGATAGAACTTGAGGGAATATTTATTCTACCTTTGGCTCCTCGTTGGGTTCGACACTCTTACTTATCGAAAACTGTTGCGATCCCCTACACTTGTGGGTTATCAAGACCTTTTTCTGGCGCCGTTGCTAGGGAGTCATAGCGTGGGGTGAATATTCTCGTGTGTGCTTGTTTGCTTTATCACTAAGTAACTTTTATTTCCTGTTCTTAGTTGTTCTTTATCATTAGTTATGGATATGGAACACGAAATACCAAAAAAATTAGGTGTACTTGCTACTCATGGAGATGGGGTAACTCCTAAAACCCTCGATTCTCATTATGCGAGAGATATTATATACTACTTTGATAATCCAGAGAAAACCCCATTCAACTTTATAATGGGAGACACGTTGGATCAACGTGAATACTTTAGGGATTATCGCTCGACACAAAAAAGGAAACTATTATGGGATCAATTTATTATGTTGCATTGGTATGCCTGGGCTCTATGCTTGAGATATGATATTACTTGTTTCTCTAGGATGGAGGCTCCACACCTTCCCTTTTCATGCAAATTTAACGATAATGAAACCTTAGCTTCTTATGCTAATGGTATATATGATTACTATGATGTGGAACACATAGAAGAATTTTTTGCTTTTAAGGCTGCTTATGAAATTGAATCTTTGTTTGAAAAGTATGAAGCTTTAGATGATGATGTTTATAGGCCTGAAAATCTTGCTATACTTAGATATTGCTATGAAAATTATCAATACAATTATTATATTAATGAATTTATGAAGAAATTCTCCGCTGTCCAAGAAGAGACTAATATTTTGCAGGAAGCTATGGAAGAAGAAATTGATGAAACAATGAACTCATTGGATGAAAAAGATGATGAGGAGAGCGAAGAACAAAAGGAGGAAGAGCGGATTAGCTACCCGTGCCCACCTTCTAATGAGAGTAACCCTCCAACTCATACATTATTTAATTCTGAAAGTGCGTTATATCGACTAGAGGGGGGTGAATAGGTGACTTTTATGAATTCTTCACTGAGGAATTTGCTGGTGAGGAAATTCCTAAATGAAGAACTACTTGCAGCGGAATAAGTACTCAGAGGTAAACATAACAGAACACAAGCATAGTCATCATGATGAAATGAAGACAAGCACAGAGTAAAAAAAGCGTAAACACAGGATAACACAAGAAAGAAGACGGACAAACTAAAGAAATTGAACTGAGGAAATTGAGAAAGTGTTCAGTCAAAGTCTTCAAACAGATATGAACAGGTACACAACAACAGACATGAGGAAATGAAAGAGTTGAGGAAATAGAACCAGTAAGCTTGGTGAAGACAATGATTTGGTAGACCAGTTCCATCTGCTGTCTCAGTTGTACATCTAGTTGGAGCGGCTGAGTATTTAAACTCAAGGACACCCAGTCCCGGACACACAGTCCTCACTGTATTCTCCTTGAGCTAAGGTCACACAGACCTCGCCCAATCACTCGTGGTAAGTCTTTAGGTGACTTCCGAACCTTCACAAACTCGGTCACTCGGCGATCCACAATTCCTCTTGGATGCTCTAGACCATGAAGCCTAACCGTCTGGAAGAAGCATAGTCTTCAAAGGAAACAAGCGTCGGATCCACGCAGGATCAATCTCTTCAGTGATGCTCAATCACTTTGCGTTTGTAGGTGTTGGGTTTGGGTTTTCCTCACTTGATGATTTTCGCTCAAAGTCCTCGGAGGATGGGATGCTCTCAATTGACAAGTGTCAGTTTCTCTCAGAGCAGCGAACCAGCTAGTGGTTGAAGGGGGCGGCTATTTATATCTTAGGGAGCAGCCCGACATGATAAGACATAAATGCCCTTGTCTGATATGACCGTTAGGTGGGTAGATATTTTGGAACCGCTGGCGCATAGCACAGCAACGGTCGGAATTTTGACTATCAAAAATCCTCAGGGCTATCATGATCCTCACTGTGTAGGCAATTCACACTGGTGAATTCCTAACTCCTCAGTCAGAACAAATTCCTTAGAGACCAGAAGAACTTCGTCCCTGTCACTGAAGAATATGACTGATCTGTATGAGATTTCCAATGGCTTCACTCGAAGGGATTGGTAGGTGTAGGATTTTGAGTTAAGCATCACATGGAAATTTTTCCTTAGTATTTCCTCGACCCCCTTTAACAGTACATCGTTTCCTATGACCAAGAAAGAGAAAATGAAACTATGAATACAGAAGTCTTCACGCTTCATGTTCCTCGAATGATTGCCAAGTCTTCAAGGTCACACCAATTTCTTCACTTTCAAAGTCTTCAGAAAGTCTTCAGAAAACCAAAGTCTTCAGTTGAAGAACTTCATTTTTAGGGGTCGACTTTCTCTGTAAATATCAAACTCCTCATAGACCTATAGTCATGTGTACACTCACAAACGCATCAGTCGCTTAACCTATAAGTCTTCAATACACCAAAATCACTAAGGGGCACTAGATGCACTTACAATCTCCCCGTTTTTGGTGATTGATGACAATATAGGTTAAGTTTTCAACGGGGATAAACATATGAAGTGTAAATACTGAAATTGAGGAATTTGATTGCAAGATATAGAAGAACTCCCCCTGAAGATGTGCATAGTGAGGAATTTTCTTTTGAAGCAATGCACACTTGAAGAGTATTATCATGGAGATCTCCCCCTATATCTTGTAATTCATACACACATTTGATATATAATATGAAGAATTTGAAATGCATGATGAAATATGGTGACTGATGTAATTCAGCATGCGTGCATTAACATTAATGAGGAATAAGCATGCAGAAGAACACAGCAAAAGTATCAGGTCACCATAGAGTTTAAGATTAGAACTCGTTCCAGCAAAGTCATTAGAAGAACGAGAGTTGTAACTTAGCAAAAAAAGCCCATATAAGATCGACCCGCTTGAAGACTAACTCAAATTTCTCCCCCTTTGTCATCGAATGACCAAAAGTGTTGAAACTGAGGACTAATGCCCCTGAAGAATATCATGAAGATGGAGGAGCGCCAGCGTTGTCAAGGTCTTGAGTCATTGTAGGGCCAGCTGCAGTGTCGTCCAAGTCTTCATGCTCGTCCGTGGCACGTGATGAAGAATATGAGCTGGCCACCAAGGAAGGAACGTTGACCTTCTTGAATCTCTTTGGTGGAGGTGCAGACTAGTCAAAGTCTTCCTTGAAGCCCATTTGCTTCAGATCTTCTTCACCATATAGATGTGACAGAATAGCCCAGGTGCGATCAAACACTTCATGGAGGTAGTAGTGGATTTTCTTCACTGCATTATGTGTAGAAGTCATGTTGTGAAGAATAGAGCCAAACTGACGCTTAACCCACTTGTGGTTTCGATCCACCTTCCGCTGAAGCCTTATCAGTATTTCACGATCAGTCAGCACACGAGGAGCAGTAGCTTGAGGACTTGTCTTGGTAGCATTGGCAGCAGTATCATGAGTGGCAGAGTCATCATTGGTGGAGTAAGATGCAGCTTTGCGGAACTGACCATCCAATGGATGAATGCCTTCATCGATAACGGCTGGTGACTTGCCCTTCTCATCAGATGAGGAAATTGTCCGCTTGAGGACTTCAATAGGGGGCAAGTACCTGAGGTGATTCTGAAAATCAGCCTTGTAGTTGAGTGAAGACCTTGTTCTGAGGAATCTCATGATCCACGGTGCGTAAGGCTTCAGCTCAAATGGAGAAAGTGCAACATTCGCCAGAGTCCTCATGAAGAAATCATGATAATTTATGGGGATGCCATGCATGATGTTGAAAAGCATATTCTTCATCATTCCGATAATTTCTTCATCGGATGAGTCATGGCCTTTGATGGGACTCATGGTCTTTGTTAGAATGTGGTAGATTGTTCTTGGCACATAGATCAATTCCTTCACGAGGAATTTGGTCCTTGGAGCTTAACCCGGCTTCAGCGGCTTCATGAGCACTTGCATATAGTAATTAGTTAGTTCAGGCTCATCATACAGACAACGAGCACCGTCAGGTGGAGGACTGATTGGTAAGGCACGAAGCAATTCAGAGGCTGGTTCCTTGTAATGAGTGTTTTCAGTCATCCAGTCCAACACCCACGAGTTGACGTCACTAGCATCGCCTGTGATCTGCAAAGTTGCGTAGAACTGAAGAATAAGCTCTTCATTCCAATCAACTATGTCAGAGCAAAAATTGAGCAAGCCAGCGTCATGAATCATGTTGAGGACTTGAGAGAAGCAAGGCATGGATTCCATGTCCACATGAGGAATATGCTCATGATCGAAGACTTTGTCCTTATTGAAGAGCATTGAGGAATAGAAGTTGGCCTGGCTGGCAGTCTAGAACCGCTTCCTTCTAAGATGAGAATTGTCATAGGGGTTGAATTCTGTGAAGAATACGTGCTCGCCGAAGAAATCATCAGCCTTGAATTTTTGCTTCTTGGAGAAAGGATCCTCTGGCTTGGGCTGAGGAGTGTCAGTCAATTGCAGCACCACTTCAGGAATCGCAATCTCAGGTTCCTCAAGATGAGGAATTTCAGGCTCTTCAGTAGCTTTAGCCTGGGTCGTCAATTCTTCATTGACAATTTCTTCAGCACTAGTGGCTAGAATTTCTTCATGAACACTTGGGGTTGCACGAGGTTCTTCAGATCCCATTTGCACTTCAGTGGCAGCAGGGGACTGAGGAATAGCTTGGAGTGGAGTGAACATTGGAGAGTTTGGATGTTGACTGTCCCAAAATTCATCGTTGAGCACAGGAGTAGTACACCCAATGTCCACATCTTCATCTTCAATTTCTTCAACACCTGCCTCTTCAGCAGTAAACTGAGGCATATGTGAGGAAATAACTGGGGTTGAAGGGATCTTATCCACTTCAATTTCTTTGTCCAACTGCACTGACGAAGCAGCAGAAGGAGTTTCTTCATCAGATTCATCAGGAATCACATAATCTTCACCAAAAGGAACAAGGTCCTTTGATGGCATTGATGAGACTGGAACGGCATCAATTGGATTGTCAATTGAACTGATCGGAGTCTTCATCTTCTTCGGAGCTGAAGAATTTGATGAAGTTGATGCCTTCCTTTTCTTCACAGCTGCATGTTCTGTAGCCTTAGTCTTCTTCGCATCTGATGCAGATGGAAGGATCGGAGTTGGTGTAGGCGCAGGAGGTGCAGAGGACTTTGGTTCATTTTCCTCAGGCACAACTGATGCAGCTGTCCTGATTTGTTCACTTTCCTCAGGCGCATCACTAGCGGATGCCCTGGCAATATCTTCAGCGGCTGGAATGGAGTCATCATCCCTGGCACATTCTTCAGTAGCCTGATTGTCATCAGCAATGCTGGCATGTTCTTCAGTAGGCTGAGCAGATGCCTCAGCCTGAGTGACTTCAATGTGCACAGGTGGAGTAGCACTTGAAGTGAATTTCTTCGTCAGATTGACAAAACGCACCTTGGCGCCCTTCCAATCAGCATGGTAGCGATGAAATTCATCACTCAGCTGTTTGATTTCAACTTGCAAGGCAAGGAGCTGATCAGGAGTGAGAGTGAGGACATTGTCCTTGAGGTAGCGTTGTTTCTTGTACTGCACTTTCTTCAAACTTCTGCCTTGTTCAAATTTCCATTTTTCTTCCTCAATGAAGGCAGTAAGAACATGACTTTGACCAGGAGTGAGGTTCATCTCCAGCAAAGGCGTGTTAGGATCCTTGTGCCACAGGTCAATGTAGTCGAGGATCAACTTTGGATCCAGCATCAGCGGCACATTGCTGCCTTTGGCTCTAGCGGCCCTGGCTTGCCTATCTCTGATGATTTCGGCAAGTTCTTCATCATCAGCCTCATCATCGTCAGAGGGTACGTGGAAGGCGACCTGCTTCTTGTGAGGACTTGGTCGAGTGCCTCGTCCAGCAGTGGCCTTTTTCTTCAGCAGAGAGGGACCAGCTGAGGAATTACGAGTAGCTGAGGAGCTTGCAGATGCTCCTGAGGCAATAGAGAAGCCTTGAGTCCTTTGGCACGTGGCAAGATGCACAGGTGCCGAGGATTTTGCCGGAGCAGCTGAAGACTTTGACGGAGGAGCTGAGGACTTTGAAGGTGCAGTCTGAGGAATTTGCCCTGAGGGCGTTGAGGAATCTGGCCTTGATGGCATAGCAGAGGAGCTTGGCTGTGAGGGCATTGAAGGTGAAGCACTGGACTTATGTGCAGGCTTCTTGTGCATTGCCTTCTTTGGCAGACTAGTAGAGGACTCAGCAGAGGCAGCAGCAGCAGCAGAGTCTGCGTTGAATTTCTTCACTGCTCCCTTTGCTTGCTTAGCCAGTTTGGCTTGGCGCTTTGCCCATTCATCAGGATAATCCTCACCACGCTTGAGGCTGGTGGGATCTGCCAACTGTCCTGGTGCCAATGGAGGTCTTGGACATGGAGGGTTGAGTGCGAATTTCTTCATATACTTGGGAGTCACATATCTGTACTCCCTTCAAGTGCCCATCTCCTCTCTATCCTTTGTATGCGCACCTTGCGCTGATTCTTGTCCTCTTTGCCGAATTTGGCTTCATCAGGAGTGCAGTAGTCCTTGTATATGTCCTCAGGGATTTCATACGCGGTATTGACCTCAGGCCTCTTTCCCCCCTTCTGTGGCCTCTTGTCACCCATTTTCTTCAGCTGAGGAATATGAACAACTGAAGTTTCTGAAGAGGTATGCAACTTTTCTTCGAGGAACGCTGCAAATGAGTTAAGTTGATGAGAACCTAGTGATTTAGCAGTGGACATTTGTACCTGTGAACAGAGTATAGTTGCGAGGAATTTGGGGAGGTCATATGCGTTCTCAGAAGGTTTTTCAAAAAGAATAGGTTTTGAGGAATTTGACCAGATGAGTCTTGAGGAATTTCACTAAGTGTTCTTTGTCTTAGGTCCTAGAGTTGTATAGATTGAGAATCCACACAATTGAGGAATCTTGAAGAAAATCATTGCTTAGAGAAACGAATCAAGAGCAGATGATGTGTGAGGTGTTCATGTGTGAAGATTTGAAGAAAAAACACCTTTGAAGATTTTCAGGAAAAAATGAGAATCAAAGCGAGCAGTAAAAGTAACATTTAATTACCCGAAGTGAAGAACACGACGAAATGGGAAGAACAGATGTGAAGTCCGTCAGGTCAGATCTTCCACGCCCTAACTCGGTAGAGGAAGACGGCTACGGCGGCGGCGGAGTGAAGAAATCCGCAACCGGCACGAGTACGACGGCGATGAGGTCGAGGCAGTGAAGCTCTTCCTCACCGGCGACGATGAAGTAGCGGCAGCGCTTGGGTTTTGGGAAGCTCGAGCGGGAGAGAGCGCGAGCGAGGTGAAAGTGAAGTGAGGAAGAGACAGGGGTATTTATAGAGGGAGTGAAAAAACTGTTCAACCGAGGAAATCGGACGAACATGCTCCTGTCCTCTTCTCATTTGCTTGACATGTGTCACCCACGTACTGAGAGGTGGCGATCGTGTAGGATCGTGGGTGATTAGATAAGTATTGTCGTGAGAAGCGGAACGGTTTGAGCGGCAAAGCCGAAAATTCAGATAAGATAAGTTAAAAGTTCCGTTCATAATTTCTTCAGCTGTCAAGCACATAGTGAAGAATTTGAACGAGTTTCAAATAGAACGCATATGAGGAATTTGTGAATAGACTGGGTTGAGTTTAGCATAGAGGGGGAAGGGTCCGATCACATTCACTTAGCAGAAGAAATCAACTTGAAGAAATAACAATAAGTGAATGTTGTAGAGGACGTTAAACTCATACATATATATATATATATATATATATATATATATATATATATATATATATTCAAATGAAGAACAACACAGGAAAGAGTGAAGATAATGCAAAGTTGAAGAATTTGAAAAACTGAGGAATTTCAAAATGAAGAAAAACTCATATTGAAGATTTTCAACTTTGGTTGGTGGCGTAACCCACCGTATAAGAAAGCTAATTTCAGACACCGCGTACAATTGTCGTAGGGCTCTGAGAATCAATTTCTTCACACTTAGAGGGTTAGACTTCATTGATTGAAGAAAAACGTTACTTTGTGTATTGCGCATCTAAGTCATCAAGTCAGCATAAGTGTTAGGAGGTGTGTCCATTTCAGAGAACATTTGAAGATTCTAGGATATTTAGCTCACACCGCAACTTTCTAAATCTCTTCTCATCCAAGGGCTTAGTGAAGATATCGGCCAGCTGATCTTCAGTGCTGACGTGGTCGATGGAGATGTCACCCTTCAACACATGATCACGAAGAAAATGATGACGAATCTGGATGTGCTTGGTCTTCGAGTGCTGAACTGGGTTATGAGCAATCTTGATGGCACTCTCATTGTCACAGTAGAGCGGCACATTCTTCACGTTGACGCCATAGTCCTTGAGTGTTTGCTTCATCCATAGTAGTTGAGCACAGCACAATCCAGCAGCAATGTACTCAGCTTCTACAGTGGAGAGTGATACGCAGTTCTGTTTCTTCGAGGACCAACAGACCAAAGATCGTCCGAGGAAATGACATGTGCCAGATGTTGACTTGCGGTCCACGCGATCGCCAGCATAGTCAGAGTCTGAATATCCAATGAGATCAAAAGTAGAGCCCTTGGGATACCATAATCCAAGTGGTTGTGTGTGAGCTAAGTATCGAAGAATATGCTTCACAGCCTTATGGTGTGATTCCTTCGGTATAGCTTGAAATCGGGCACACATGCAAACACTAAGCATAATATCCAGCCTAGATGCACATAGGTACAATAAGGAACCAATCATGGAGCGATATACCTTTTGATCGAAGTCTTTACCATTTTCATCAGTGCATAGATGGCCATTTGTGGGCATTGAAATTTTGACCCCTTTGCAATCTTGCATGCCGAATTTCCTCAATACGTCCTTGAGGTATTTCTCCTGAGATATGAATATTCCATTTCGCTGTTGACGAATTTGAAGACCTAAAAATAATTTCAACTCTCCCATCATAGACATTTGATATCATTGGTCAGTGCAGCCGAAAATGATATCATCAACATATGTTTGGCACACAAACAATTCATCATCATAAGACTTAGTGAAAAGAGTTGGGTCGAGTGAACCGGGTTTGAAGCTGTTCTTCGTGAGGAATTCCTTCAAAGTATCATACCACGCCCGAGGGGCTTGCTTGAGGCCATACAGGGCCTTGTTGAGCTTGAAGACTTCGTCGGGATTCTTTGGATCTTCAAAACCTGGGGGTTGAGCAACATATACTTCTTCCTCAAGCTTACCATTGAGGAATGCACTTTTCACATCCATTTGTTGTAAGATAATATCATGATGGTTAGCATAAGCAAGTAATATGCGAATAGCCTCAAGTCTAGCAACAGGTGCAAAAGTTTCATCAAATTCAATTCCTTCAACCTGTGTGTAGCCTTGAGCTACAAGTCGTGCCTTATTCCTCACCACAAGGCCATTTTCATCTTGCTTGTTGCGGTAGATCCACTTTGTGCCAATAATGTTGTGCTTGCGAGGATCTGGACGTTTAACCAGTTCCCATACGTTGTTGACTCGAACTGATGTAATTCTTCTTGCATAGCCTGAATCCACTCAGGCTCCAGAAATGCTTCATCTACCTTAGTGGGCTCTGTGATAGAGACAAACGCAAAGTGCCCACAAAAGTTAGATAAATGTGAAGCTTTTGAGCGTGTGAGAGGACCTGGTACTTCAATGTCATCGATGATCTTCCCGATTTGCACTTCGTTTGCAATATGAGGATGAGCGGGTTGTCTTCGGGGAATTTGATCTGCATTTTCTTCAGGAGCATTTTCCTCAGCACCATTTTCTTCAGGTGCGCCAGCTCGACGTTCATCACGTTCTGGAATGAATTCTTCAGTAGATTCTTCAGTAGGAATGACATCCTCAGTGGCTTTGAACTTGATAGAATCCTCAGGTGCTGGTTCATCTATCACAGAAGGTAGGTGCTCACTTTGCAAGCCATTAGTTTCATCGAACCGCACATCCACAGTTTCAACAACCTTGTGAAGAACGTTGTTGAAGACTTCGTAGGTATGCGAGTCCTTTCCGTAACCAAGCATGAAACCCTCATGTGCTTTAGGTGCAAATTTAGAATTGTGATGAGGATCTCTAATCCAACATTTAGCACCGAAGACTTTGAAGTAACTCACATTGGGTTTCTTGTCAGTGAGGAGTTCATAGGCAGTCTTCTTGAAGAATTTGTGAAGATATACTCTGTTGATGATATGACACGCAGTATCAATTGCCTCACTCCAAAAACGACGAGGCGTCTTGTATTCATCAAGCATAGTGCGAGCCATCTCAACAAGAGTTCTGTTCTTGTGCTCCACCACACCATTCTGTTGAGGAGTATAAGGAGCAGATAACTCATGAGTAATACCAAGTTCATCAAGATAGTCATCAAGACCGGAAATCTTGAACTCAGTTCCATTGTCACTTCTAATGTGCTTGATCTTTACACCAAAGTTGGTTGAAGCCCTCGAGGAAAATCGTTTGAAGACTTCCTGCACCTCGTGTTTGTAAGTGACAATGTGTACCCATGTGTAACGAGAATAATCATCAACAATAACAAAGCCATATAGAGATGCATCATTTATAACAGCAGAATAATGATTAGGACCAAAGAGATCCATGTGAAGCAATTCAAATGGTCGAGTGGTAGTCATGATAGTCTTCACTGGATGCTTGGCCTTTGTCATCTTCGCAGCTTCACAAGCTCCGCATAAGTGATCCTTGAGGAATTTGACATTCTCAATGCCAATGACATGCTTCTTCTTTGCAAGCGTGTGCAGATTCCTCATGCCAGCATGACCAAGTCGTCGATGCCATAGCCAGCCTTCTGAAGCTTTTGCAAGTAAGCACACGGCAGGTTGTGGTCTTGTAGAGAAATCAACAATGTACAAGTCTCCTCTTCTAAAGCCTTCGAAGACTTTGGAATTGTCAGCTTCCATGATCACAACACAACGATACTTGCCAAAGACAACAACCATATCAAGATCACAAAGCATTGAGACAAACATGAGGTTGTATCCTAAGGACTCGACAAGCATGACTTTGTCCATGTGTATGTCCTTAGAGATCGCAACCTTACCTAGACCCAATACCTGACTTTTGCCTTTGTCGGCGAAGATGATATGCTTCAGATGTGACGGTGATAAAGGAGCATCCATCAATAGATTCTTGTCACCCGTCATGTGATTCGTACATCCACTATCGAGGACCCACTCATTGGCTTTGGGTTGTTCATCCTGCAAATGAATTAGTGCAACTTACGAATTCATATACTTCATCAGTGAAGAATATGACATCAATATCATGAGATCAATTTCTTCGAGCAATTAGAACAGATAAACAGTATGAGGACGTGTGAAATGAAAGTTCATTTCATCATGATTAGCTTGTGTCCTATCAGGCATTGTTAAGGTCTCTAGCAAATTCTTTAGTCATTTTGAGCACGACTGGAGACCTGACCCTGCACAAGAGATTATTTCTTTTTCTTCACCACCCACATCTGAAGGGGTGGCAAAGAATTCATCACTCTGCGAGCACCATATGAGAAAGGTGGCATAGACGCCAGTCCACTTTGTTTCACATAATAGGGGTTAGGGTACGCATATGAATAAGCAGAGAAATTCTTTGAGGACTTATGAACATAATGATTTGAAGAATAATGCACATATTCATAGCCCTTAGCTCTACCCTGCGAAATAGAAGGGTTAGCACGATGATGATCATATGAGGACTTTGATCCTTTTGACGAATTTGATCCACGTGAGGAATTTGATCCATATGAAGAATTTGGTTCATATGAAGAATTTGATCTGGAGTTCCTACTCTTCACAGGTGGTGTCATGAGGACATTCACTTGAAGACTTTCAAGGCAACTTTTGGGAACACAGATTTTCTTCATAGGGGAACCGTCCCTGCAGTTAGTCCCAACATATCTAGCAAATACTTCACCATTCTGATTTTTGAACAATTTATAGTTAGAGTCAAATGACTCACCAAAAGAATGAGGAGATTCACAAGTAAAGCCAGATAAGTTGGATGGATCAACTGGAGGTCCCTTTGCAGCAACCCATGAGGTTTTGGGGTACTGCTCAGGCTTCCAATATGTTCCATTAGCATTGAGTTTCCTCTCAAAGGCAATACCCTCTTTCCTAGGTTTCTATTGAGGATTTGCTTTTTGAGCACGTCACAAAGAGTCTGATGCCCTTTGAGGCTTTTGTACATGCCTGTCATGTACAATTCCTTCAGCCCTGCATCATCAGCGATACTTGCATTGTCCTCAGATGAGGAATTAGTGATAGCAGAGACATATGAAGAATTTGATGCATTAGAAGCATTTGAACATTCAGGTGAAGAATTAGCAGTTTCACGTTCAATGCAGTTCAGACATGGAGGAACAAATTCTTCCTAGGTAGCACTGATTTGTTGAGCAAGTAATGAATCGCGCTCCTTCTGAAGATCTTCATAATCCACGCTTAGCTTTTCAAGATCTTGCTTTCTTTGAAGAAATTCATCAGAAAGCTTCTCGTGATCAGATAAGAGAGTGTTATGGTGACCTTGAAGATTGTCAAACCTGGACTAAAGTCTCTGAAGATTTTCAGTCAAGTTTTTAGTGCGATCCATTTCTTCACCCAACATATCATCACTTTTGTCTAGCATGTTTTGAACCTTTTCAAAGGCCTTTTGTTGTTTCACAGCAATTTTAGCAAGTTTAGAGTATCTGGGCTTGAGATTTTCATCAGATTCATCCTCACTAGAGTCAGAGGAGGCGTATTTAGTTACCTTGGCACCCTTTGCCATGAAGCAATAGGTGGGAGCGTAGTCATCATTGCCTTCATCAGCCTTGTTGGTGAAGTCATTTTCTTCAGAGTTGAAGATAGACTTGCTGACGAATGCAGTAGAGAGAGCTAGGCTCGCCACACCAGACTCGGACTCCTCAGATGCCTCCTCGTCCTCATGTTCCTCAGATTCAGCCTCAGAGTCCATTTCCTTGCCAATGAATGCCCGAGCCTTCTTGGAGCTGCTCTTATTGTGAGATGAAGACCTCGAGGATTTTGATGATGAAGACTTTGAAGATTTCTTCTTCTTTGCATCATCAGAACTATAATCCTTGTATTTCTTCTTCTTTGATTCCTTATCCCACTGAGGACAATCTTGGATGTAGTGACCAGGTTTCTTGCATTTGTGGCATAGCCTCTTCTTGTAGTCACTGGATGAGAAATCATTCCTCCTTGAGGGTTTTCCAAAGCGACCACGTCTTGAGAACTTCTGGAACTTCTTCACGAGCAGTGCAAGTTCCTGGCTTAGTTCTTCAGGGTCACCAAGGCTGCTAGCAGAGTCTTCATCTTCAGACTCAAAGACTGGCTTGTCCTTCAAAGCACGTGATCTGCCATAGCTCGAACTGTAGAGATCTCTCTTCTCAGCAAGCTGGAACTCATGAGTATTTAGCCTCTCGAGGATATCAGCGGGATCAAGTGACTTGTAGTCAGCACGCTCTTGAATCATCAGTGCTAGAGTATCAAATGAAGAATCTAGCGATCTCAGCAATTTCTTCACCACCTCATGGTCGGTGATGTCAGTGGCGCCAAGCGCTTGAAGATCATTTGAGATGTCAGTGAGGCGATCGAAGGTTTGCTGAACATTTTCATTGTCGAGTCTTTTGAAGCGGTTGAAGAGATTGCGAAGAACGTCAACACGAGAGTCACGCTGAGTTGAGACTCCTTCATTCACTTTGGACAGCCTATCCCAGATAAGCTTAGTAGTTTCCAAAGCACTCACTCTTCCATACTGCCCTTTCCTCAGATGTCCACATATGATATTCTTCGCTTGAGAATCGAGTTGCTTGAATCTCTTCACATTAGTAGCGTTCAGAGAAGGTGTGACTGAGGGAACACCATTTTCCACAACATACCAGAGATTGTTGTCAATTGCCTCAAGATGCATTCGCATCTTATTCTTCCAGTAGGTGTAGTACGTTCCATCGAAGGTAGGATACCCAGCAGAGACCTTGATCATACATGTGGTCGACATAACTAAAACTCCAGGCGGTTAAACCAAAATCACACAGAACAAGGGAGTACCTTGCTCTGATACCAATTAAAAGTGCGTTATATCGACTAGAGGGGGGGTGAATAGGCGATTTTTATGAATTCTTCGCTGAGGAATTTGTTGGTGAGGAAATTCCTAAATGAAGAACTACTTGCAGCGGAATAAGTACTCAGAGGTAAACACAACAGAACACGAGCATAGTCATCATGATGAAATGAGGACAAGCACAGAGTACAAAAAGCATAAACACAGGACAACACAAGAAAGAAGATGGATAGACTAAAGAAACTGAACTGAGGAAATTGAGAAAGTCTTCAGTCAAAGTCTTCAAACAGATATGAACAGGTACACAACAACAGACATGAGGAAATGAAAGAGTTGAGGAAATAGAACCAGTAAGCTTGGTGAAGACAATGATTTGGTAGACCAGTTCCAATTGTTGTCTCAGTTGTACATCTGGTTGGAGCGACTGAGTATTTAAACTCGAGGACACCCAGTCCCGGACAAACAGTCCTCACCGTATTCTCCTTGAGCTAAGGTCACACAGACCTCGCCCAATCACTCATGGTAAGTCTTCAGGTGACTTTCGAACCTTCACAAACTCGGTCACTCGGCGATCCACAATTCCTCTTGGATGCTCTAGACCTTGATGCCTAACCGTCTGGAAGAAGCACAGTCTTCAAATGAAACAAGCGTCGGATCCATGTAGGATCAATCTCTTCAGTGATTCTCAATCACTTTGGGTTTTTAGGTGTTGGGTTTGGGTTTTCCTCACTTGATGATTTTCGCTCAAAGTCCTCGGAGGATGGGATGCTCTCAATTGACAAGTTTCAGTTTCTCTCAGAGCAGCCAACCAACTAGTGGTTGAAGGGGGCGGCTATTTATAGCCTAGGGAGCAGCCCGACATGATAAGACATAAATGCCCTTGTCTGATATGACCGTTAGGTGGGTAGATATTTTGGAACTGCTGGCGCATAGCACAGCAACGGTCGGAATTTTGACTATCAAAAATCCTCAGGGCTATCATGATCCTCACTGTGTAGGCAATTCACACTGGTGAATTCCTAACTCCTCAGTTAGAACAAATTCCTCAGAGACCAGAAGAACTTCGTCTCTGTCACTGAAGAATATGACTGAACTGTATGAGATTTCCAATGGCTTCACTCGAAGGGATTGGTAGGTGTAGGATTTTTAGTTGAGCATCACATGGAAATTTTTCCTTAGTATTTCCTCGACCAACTTTAACAGTACGGTGTTTCCTATGACTCAAGAAAGAGAAAATGAAACTACGAATACAAAAGTCTTCACGCTTCATGTTGCTCGAATGATTGCCAAGTCTTCAAGGTCACACCAATTTCTTCACTTTCAAAGTCTTCAGAAAGTCTTCAGAAAACCAAAGTCTTCAGTTGAAGAACTTCATTTTTAGGGGTCGACTTTCTCTGTAAATATCAAACTCCTCATAGACTTATAGTCCTGTGTACACTCACAAATGCATCAGTCGCTTAACCTATAAGTCTTCAATACACCAAAATCACTAAGGGGCACTAGATGCACAAATTCCCCTTCCTGCTTACCGAAGGATGATTGCTATGATCCCTTGAATTTGTTTGGAATATCCCTTTTTGATGATGCTTGCTATGCTTGTGGCCAAGATGCCAATATGAATTATGCTTATGGAGATTAACTTTCTATAGTTCCTTATGTTAAACGTGAAATTGTTGCTATTGCACCCACGCATAATAGTCCTATTATCTTTTTGAATTCTCCAAGCTACACTATATCGGAGAAGTTTGGCTTATTAAGGATTGTATTGATGGGTTGCCTTTTACCATTGCACATGATGATTTTGATGAATATAATATGCATGTGCTTGCTGCTCCTACTTGCAATTATTATGAGAGAGGAACTCTGTCTCCGCCTCTTTATGTTTCCAATATGATAGAATTGCAAGAAACTGTTTACACTATGCATTGGCCTTTACTATGTGTGCATGAATTGTTCTTTTATGACATGCCGATGCATAGCCAGAGAGTTAGAATTTGTTGTTGCATGATATATGTTGCTTTGTGCTCACTACTAAATTACAAATTATTGTTAATTAAAATTGGCTTTGATATACCTTGGGATCCGGGTGGATCCATTACTTGAGCACTATATGCCTAGCTTAATGGCTTTAAAGAAAGTGCTGCCAGGGAGACAACCCGGAAGTTTTAGAGAGTCATTTATTTCTGTTGAGTGCTTTTATATAGTTTAAAAACAGAAAAATAAAGAGGGGAACCAAAAACTTTTCAAAAAGGAAAGTGAAAGTGAGAGAGACAAGCATTGTTGAAGTGGGAGAGCTCCTTGAACTTTGTTCATGCTCACGGAAACTTTATGAATCTTAATTATAGAAACTTTTCATCAAAAATAAGTATCCCCTTGTACAATTCCATTGTATTATAAAAATAATGTGCCAAGGTTTGCCTTTAGGATGTTTACAATGCTTGTTGGTTTGTACGGTGCAGGACAGAAACTTTGGCTGTAGTGCACGATTTTACATTTTTAAATGGAACGTCAATTGGTTCTGATTATTTTTGCACTATCTTTCTATACAACTTGTTTATTTTTTATAAGCTTGGTAGAATATTTGGGGTACCAGAAGTATGGTGGATGTTCAGATTGCTACAGACTGTTATGTTTTTGACAGATTCTGTTTTTGATGCATAGTTTGCTTGTTTTGATGAATCTATCAATTTATATTAGTGGATTAAGCCATGGAAAAGTTATATTACAGTAGACACAATGCAAAAACAAAATATGAATTGGTTTGCAACAGTACTTAGAGTGGTGATTTGCTTTATTATACTAACGGATCTTACCGAGTTTTCTGTTGAAGTTTTGTGTGGATGAAGTGTCTAAACGAGGAGGTCTCGATATGAGGAAAACGAAGAGAGGCAAGAGATCAAGATTGGGGATTCTCGAGGCACCCCAAGTAAATATTCAAGGAGACTCAAGCGTCTAAACTTGGGGATGCCCCGGAAGGCATCCCCTCTTTCTTCAACAAGTATCGGTATGTTTTCGTATTCGTTTCGTTTATGCATTATGTGCAAGTCTTGGAGCGTCTTTGCATTTATTTTCACATTTTCTTTTATGAACCATGCTGGTATGAAATAGTCCTTGGTTGATTTATAGAATGCTCATTGCACTTCACTTAAATGTTTTGAGTGTGGCTTTATAGAATGCTTCATGTGCTTCACTTATATCATTTGAAGTTTGGATTGCCTATTTCTCTTCACATAGAAAACCGCCATTTGTAGAATGCTCTTTTGCTTCACTTATACTTGTTAGAGCATGGGCATATCTTTTGTAGAAAGAATTAAACTCTCTTGCTTCACTTATATCTATTAAGAGAGATGACATGAATTGGTCATTCACATGGTTAGTTATAAAATCCTACATAAACTTGTAGATCGCTGAATATGATATGTTTGATTCCTTGCAATGGTTTTGCGACATAAAGGTGGTGATATTAGAGTTATTCTAGTGGGTGATTGTGGATTAGTAGAAATACTTGTGTTGAGGTTTGTGATTCCCGAAGCATGCACGTATGGTGAACCGCTTTGTGATGAAGTTGGAGCACAATTTTATTTATTGATTGTCTTCCTTATGAGTGGCGGTCGGGGACGAGCGATGGTCTTTTCCTACCAATCTATCCCCCTAGGAGCATGCGCATAGTACTTTGTTTTCAATGGCTTGTAGATTTTTGCAATAAGTATATGAGTTCTTTATGACCAATGTTGAGTCCATGGATTATACGCACTCTCACCCTTCCATCATTGCTAGCCTCTTCGGTACCGTGCATTGCCCTTTCTCACCTTGAGAGTTGGTGCAAACATCGCCGGTGCATCCAAACCCCGTGATATGATACGCTCTATCACACATAAGCCTGCTTATATCTTCCTCGAAACAGCCACCATACCTACCTATCATGGCATTTCCATAGCCATTCCGAGATATATTGCCATGCAACTTCCATCATCATCATATACATGACTTGAGCATTCATTGTCATATTGATTTGCATGATCGTAAGATAGCTAGCATGATGTTTTCATGGCTTGTCCGTTTTTTATGTCATTGCTATGCTAGATCATTGCACATCCTGGTACACCGCCGGAAGCATTCATATAGAGTCATATCTTTGTTCTAGATATTGAGTTGTAAGTAAATAAAAGTGTGATGACCATCATTATTAGAGCATTGCCCCAGTGAGGAAAGGATGATGGATACTATGATTCCCCCACAAGTCGGGATGAGACTCCGGACTTTATGAAAAATAAAATAGGCCAAAGAAGCCAAAATAAAAAAAGGAGGCCAAACAAGCCCACCAAAAAGAAAAAAAAGGAAAAAAAATAAAAAAAAGAAGAAGAAAAATGAGGGAAAAAGAGAGAAGGGGCAATGTTACTATCCTTTTACCACACTTGTGCTTCAGAGTAGCACCATGTTCTTCATAGAGAGAGTCTCCTATGCTTTCACTTTCATATACTAGTGGGAATTTTCATTATAGAACTTGGATTGTATACTCCGATGATGAGCTTCCTCAAATGCCCGAGGTCTTCATGAGCAAGCAAGTTGGATGCACACCCACTTAGTTTTCAGTTTGAGCTTTCATACACTTATAGCTCTAGTGCATCCGTTGCATGGCAATCCCTACGCACTCACATTGATATCTATTGATGGGCATCTCCATAGCCCGTTGATACGCCTAGTTGATGTGAGACTTTCTCCCTTTTCCTTCTCCACATAACCTCCACCATCATATTCTATTCCACCTATAGTGCTATGTCCATGGCTCACGCTTATGTATTGCGTGAAAGTTGAAAAAGTTTGAGATTATTAAAGTATGAAACAATTGCTTGGCTTGTCATCGGGGTTGTGCATGATTAAATACTTTGTGTGATGAAGATAGAGCAACAGCTAGACTATATGATTTTGTAGGGATAACTTTCTTTGGCCATGTTGTTTTGAAAAGACATGATTGCTTTATTGGTACGCTCGAAGTATTATTGTTTTTATGTCAAATGATAGACTATTTCTTTGAATCACTCATGTCTTAATATTCATGCCATGATTAGACATATGATCAAGATTATGCTAGGTAGCATTCCACATCAAAAATTATCTTTTTTATCATTTACCTACTCGAGGACGAGCAGGAATTAAGCTTGGGGATGTTGATACATCTCTGTCGTATCTATAATATTTTATTATTCCATGCCAATATTCTTCAACTTTTATATACTTTTGGCAACATTTTATATTATTTTTGGGACTAACATTTTGATCCAGTGCCCAGTGCCAGTTCCTGTCTGTTGCATGTTTTTTGTTTCGTAGAAACCCAATATCAAACGGAGTCCAAACGGGATAAAAATAGACGGAGATTTTTTTTGGAATATTTATGATTTTTGGGAAGTAAAATCAACGCGAAACGGTGTCCGGGGTGGCCACGAGACAAGGGGGCGCGCCCTCCCCCCTGGGCACGCCCTGGACTCTCATGGGCCACCCGTAAGGCGGTTGACACTCTTCTTTTGGCGCAAGAAACTAATTTTATGAGAAAGATCTGGGCGAAAGATTCACCCCAATCGGAGTTACGGATCTCCGGATATTTAAGAAACGGTGAAGGGGTAGAATCTCAGAACGCAGAAACAGAGAGATAGATCCAATCTCGGAGGGGCTCTCGCCCCTCCCATGCCATGGGAGCCAAGGACCAGAGGGGAAACCCTTCTCCCATCTAGGGAGGAGGTCAAGGAAGAAGAAGAAGAAGGGGGGCCCTCTCCCCCTTGCTTCCGGTGGCGCCGGAATGCTGCCGGGGGCCATCATCATCACCGCGATCTTCACCAACACCTCCGCCATCTTCACCAACATCTCCATCACCTTCCCCCTTCTATATTCAGCGGTCCACTCTCCCGCAACCTGCCGTACCCTCTACTTGAACATGGTTCTTTATGCTTCATATTATTTTCCAATGATGTGTTGCCATCCTATGATGTCTGAGTAGATTTTCGTTGTCCTATTGGTGATTGATGAATTGCTATGATTGGTTTGAGTTGCATGTTTTATTATTGGTGCTGTCCTATTGTGCCCTCCGTGTCGCGCAAGCGTGAGGGATTCCTACTGTAGGGTTTGCAATATGTTTATGATTTGCTTATGGTGGGTGGCGTTAGTGACAGAAGCACAGACCCGAGTAAGTAGGTTGTTTGCGTATGGGATAAAAGGGGACTTGATACTTTAATGCTATGGTTGGGTTTTACCTTAATGAATCTTTAGTAGTTGCGTATGCTTGCTAGAGTTCCAATCATAAGTGCATATGATCCAAGTAGAGAAAGTATGTTAGCTTATGCCTCTCCCTCAAATAAAATTGCAACAGTGATTACCGGTCTAGTAACATAGTCAATTACTTAGGGACAATCTCACAACTCCTACCACCACTTTTCCACACTCGCTATATTTACTTTATTGCATCTTTATCTAAACAGCCCCTAGTTTATGTTTACGTGCTCTTTATTAACTTGCAAGTCTATCCAACAACACCTACAAAGTACTTCTAGTTTCATACTTGTTCTAGGTAAAGTGAACGTCAAGTGTGCGTAGAGTTGTATCGGTGGTCAATAGAACTTGAGGGAATATTTATTCTACCTTTAGCTCCTCATTGGGTTCGACACTCTTACTTATCGAAAACTGTTGCGATCCCCTACACTTGTGGGTTATCAGGATGCCAGGCGAAAATGTCCTAATTCTCGCGTAGGAAGTCTCGTAGTGCGGCGTCCATTGTGGGGCTCAACTGTGTCCTGATGGAAGCTATCTTCGTGGGGTCCGTTGGATGGATCTAGAATTTGATTATCTCGTCTGCGGGTTTGAATGAGGTGTACTTGGGTTGTTAGTCGAGTATCACATCATCCATGTCCACTGTGGTGCGCATCGTTGTTAATTCTTCGGCCGCTAGGGCTTCGGATAATGCTTCCAGGGCAAGTGCTGCGCTTTTATTTTCAGCGCGTAGTGCAATGTCCGGATCACTAGCTAGAGTGATGATTCCATTGGGCCCGGGCATTTTGAGCTTCATGTACCTGTAATGGGGTATAGCTTGCAAGCTTGTGAATGCGTCCCGCCCTAAAAGGGCATGGTATCCGCTGCTGAAGGGGCCACTTGGAATGTGATTTCTTCAGACCTGTAATTCTCCGGAGTGCCGAATACCACATTGAGTGTGATTTTTCCCGCACACTGTGCATCCCGACTAGGGATGATTCCCCTGAAGGTTGTGCCTCTTTGCTCAATGCGGCCTTTATCAATTTCCATCTTGTTGAGTGTTTCTTCATAGATCAAGTTTAATCCGCTTCCACCATCCATGAGTACTTTAGTGAGCCGAAAGTCGTCCACGATTGGGCTAAGGACCAAAGCGGCTGGTGCCCGGACTGTCTGGAATTGAGGTTCGTCACTAACACTGAAGGTTATAGCAATGTCATTCCATGGATTTATTTTTGCCACGTGGCAGATTTCAGCGAAATTTCGACGAGCTCGCTTGCGCCTATTATTTGAGGCGAAAGTCTTGAAGACTGTCAGTACCGTCTTGTTGTCTTCGGCGGGGTGTTGCTCTACTTTGTGGCTCACCAAAAGATCCTCGCCGCTTTTTGCCACCTGCCGGAGTATCCAACATGCTCTAAGGCTATGCGTTGGCGTAGTATCCGGCGTGTTGTGAATTTTGCATGGCCCATTGAGCCATTCTTCCAATACGGTTCCATGCCTTGGAGTGAGCTTTGGTTTTTTGGGAATTGGATCGGGTAACTTACGAGAGTTTGCCCTTTTAGTTCGGACAAAGGATTTAGTGAGAGCCAGATTATCCCAGAAGTCTGTTTGGGTTGTCCAGGTGCTCTCCATTGCACAGTACTTCTATAATATGGCTGCTAAGTCGTCAAAGTGTACTATGTCACGGCGACTTATAGCATTAAGGATACCTTTGTTCATGCAATTTTTACAGAAAAGTGAGATTGTGTCTTCCTTACGATAGTCCTTAACCCTGTTTAGCACAAGGAGGAATCTGGCCCAGTAGCGATGTACTGTCTCTTGGGGACCTTGTCTGATATGGGAGAGACGGTTTAAGTCTGGGTGGGTGGGTGTAGTTGAATCTGGATTCTGATCCGATCTAACGCCCAGGGGCAGAGGAGCTTCCGGGCTTGACAGCTCGGGATCCAGGGTGCTGCCCGATTTTTCCGGCCTGATACCCGATTCTAATTCCAGGGTCTGGGTCATGTCCTCCCGCGAGTGGGTATCCGGCTCAGAGAGCTCGGTGATCCGGACATAATTCGTCCTCAAAGTAGAGGGATAATCCAAGTGTGGCTCTTCCACTACCGCTATCTCGTGGGTGACCGGTTGGGTTTTAATATCCCTCTGGTCGGGTTTAAGCCCGATCCGATCATAGTCTATAGCGACTCCAAAAGCAGCGATGCAATCCAAGAGCTCATTGAGGGAGGAGAGCTCTATTGGATTCATCTGTTCGGCGAGTTCCGAATTGATGTGGAGGCTGTTTTTGATGACCTGACAGGTCATCGTCGGTGTGGAAGCCGATCGGGCGGCCATGACAAAGCCGCCTAGTCGAAGAGTTTGGCCTACTGCCAGCGCTCCCCCAGAGGTGATGTTGTCCTTGACAACGAGACGGGCCATTGAGCTTTGCAGCGACGACACAGAGGAACTCTCAATGAAAGCACCAATGTCGGTGCCAAAACCAGCGGATCTCGGGTAGGGGGTCCCGATCTGTGCTTCTAAGGCTAATGGTAACAGGAGGCAAGGGACATGATGTTTTACCCAGGTTCGGGCCCTCTCGATGGAGGTAAAACTCTACTTCCTGCTTGATTGATCTTGATGATATGAGTATTACAAGAGTTGATCTACCACGAGATCATAGAGGCTAAACCCTAGAAGCTAGCCTATGATGATTATGATTGTGTCTTTGAGGACTAAACCCTCCGGTTTATATAGACACCGGAGAGGGCTAGGGTTTACACACAGTTGGTTACAAAGAAGGAAATCTATTATTCGGATCACCAAGCTTGTCTTCCACGCAAAGGAGAGTCCCATCCGGACACGGGACGAAATCTTGAGTCTTGTATCTTCACGCTCCAATAGTCCTGACAAAGAACCTAGTCCGGCTGTCCGGATACCCCCTAATCCAGGACTCCCTCAGTGAGGCTGACAAATGGACCCACCAGCTACATCTTCGCACGCAATGAAGTGCCTTCTTATTATGTGCAAAAAAAGAATCCTCCCCTGTTAGCTCGGACCCACCAGCTACAGCTTCACACGCGAGGAAATGCCTCCTTATCCTCCCTGACAGCCGGGACCCACCCAGTTGAAGCTACGTAGCGTTGTCATTCTGGTTGCAAACGTGTACATACATACTGGTCCATCAGTCTTTCTTCCACGATGAACCGTGGCCCAGTAAGGAGCGGTAGCTGTTTAGGCAGTCCCGTCTATATCGTGTACACGTACATACATATGTACATACGGGTAGGGCCTCGAACGCCTACTCACGCATACGTACGGCCAGGGCTCGTGTACATGGAGAGGCAGCGGAGGGAAGCAACGATGTCCTATTCATCAGCAGCCAACGGACTGGGTCGGAACGAAGGAAACAACGTCATGTTCGCCGGGAGCCAAGTGACTGGGTCGGAATGTGTCATGTTCATCGGGAGGCAATAGACTAGGTCAGAATGGGTCGTGTTCAATGGGAGCCAACTGGCTTGGAAGAAATAGCCGGAACGGGGTCTGGCGTACCGCAAAGCGGAGGAAAACAGCCTTGTGTTCGACCGTGTACGGTCGAAACAGGGTCCTGTTCATCGGGAAGGGTCTGGCGTACTGCTAAACAGACGAAACAGACTTATGCTCGAGCTCCTACGGTCAAAACTGGGTGCTGTTGATCGGGAGGGGTGTGGCATACCTCAAAATGGAGGAAACAGAGTTCTCTTCGACCTCCTACAGTCAAAACGGGGGTCCTGTTCATCGTGAGGGGTGTGGCGTACCACAAAATAGGACACCACGGGCGACTGTTCATCCACCATCTACTACCTCGCTCCAGCCTCCACGGGCTACTATTCATCCACCGTCGACCTCCTCCAGCCTCCACCTGTGACTGTTCATCAATGGCGTCTCCCTCCTACCTCCACCAGCTACTATTCATCCACAGGCTTCTGTTCATCCAGCCTCCACTGGCTACTGTTCAACCGCTCCTCCACCGGCTACTGTTCATCCAGCCCTCCACCGGCTACTATTCAACTAGCCCTCCACGGGGTCCTGTTCATCCACCCCCAACCGGCTCGATCGGGGTCCTGTTCATCCAGCAGCAACGACCTCTACTACCATGGGGTCCTATTCATCTACCCCCCACTGAGAACTGTTCATCCAACCCCCAATAATGCTCACTGTTCATCAAGAGCCAGCAGGTCAATCGGCTCTAGTTAGCAGCAGTAGTGAAGGAATCGCTCGATCGGGTTCAGTTAACAGTCGGGGATCGACCGCGGGTTCAGTAACACGTAGCCAGTGCAATCGCTCGGGTTCAGTAGGCGAACGCCTCACTCGGGTTCAGTTAGAGCCCAGCTCCTTGCACCCACATGCGTACGTGTATGAGAGAAACACGCATTCCCTCTGTGTATCACTTGGCCCAGACCACCCACCATAACCGGGAAATCCCCAATACTTTCCTCGCCCTCGGTTCAACCATGGTTTTTTCCATCATGGACGGCCCAAATAATGTCATGCAGCTGCGTCTCCGGCCCGCCCAGGACGAAAAGCCCATTTTCTGTCATGATTGTTTGTCATAGAAGTAGGAGCCCACCACATCTATGATGATACCGGGTTTTGTCACAATTATTGTCATAGAAGTGTCATAAGCATGATACAAAAAAAATTGTTCAGCCAAAAATGTCACGGATGTGTCTTTTTTTTGTAGTGTGTGTGACATGAGATGGGTTGACTGGACATACATTGATGATAATGAGGGCTACTTTCCAGGAGTGCATGAGAGCTTCAGAATGAATCAAGTTGACAAGTTTGTTGATCAGAAGTTGACCAAGTGGAATGATGAAATGATCATGCAATTCTACTCCTCTGCTGATTTCTACCCAGATGGAAAGATTGTCTGGATGACTGAAGGTACAAGGTATCAATCAACAATATCTGAGTGGGCCAAGTTGATCAATGCCCCTGAGGAGGATGAGAATGACATTGATGTATATGCCAAGCCAAGGAAGGGTCACAACTCCATGGCAAATATGTACAAGACTATTCCTGATGATGCCTTGGAGACTCACAAGCATGGGTCAATATACTATCTGATGTCAGGTCTGACCACAATCAACACCATCTTGAGGCACACTCTGTTGCCCAAATCAGGAGATCATAGGATGATCCATGGTCACTCAATCAACTTGCTCCACATGTTTGCTGTGCCACAGAAATTTAAAAGTGACGACTTTGATTGTTGAGACAATGAAGAGAACTGCAACTGATCAGAAGAGATCATGTGGATATGCCCCGCATATACATATGTTGATCAAATCCAAGATGGGAACAGGGAGATATCTTCTAGACAAAGAGCACATTCCCCTGAGACCAGAATTTGAGGACAATGAGGTTGTCATGGATGCATCTATCCAACTTGTGCAGAAGCTCAGGAGAAGAGAGAGAGCAAAGGCTGCAAAAGCAGCAAAGGCATCCAGTACACCAAATGCTTCAACTGTGATGCTCAAGACCAAGCAAGATCAACTCAGTTATCTGCTTGAGGCTATTGTGAGGATTGAGAAGGGCTTGGCCACCCTGACTCAAAATCGAGAGAGTATTGAGAGGACCATTGAGAATAGACTTCATGATCTAGATGTGAAGGTCACCGAGATTCAGACCACTGTTAAGAAGTTACAAGAAGAAGCTAAGGAAAGGGAGGAGAGATAGACCACAGATACATTTCAGGGAGTGCCAAGGGCACAAAGGTCTTCAGTAGTGCCAGTTGTTAGTGATACCAGAACTACATTTTCAGCACCTGCACCAACTGCCACGGTTGTACCTCCAGTGTCCACCCCTCCAGCTCCATTGACTTCTATAGATGCTTTTGTTGAAGGACTCCTCTCCACGCCATCTACGCACACCGGAGCAACCAGCCAGAAGGCCACTTCAGGAGCTCCTAGAGATCGTGCCTAGAGTGCCGCATAGCACTATGCATTTTCAAGCTTTTTGGTTACTTGTTTCCAAAGAGGGAGAAAGTGTATAGATCATTAGGCTTCAAGAGAGAGAGAGAGAGAGAGAGAGAGAGTTTTTCTTTTTGTTGCCTCTCTTGCTACTTTTGTCATTTTCTTTGCTTGTTTGATGCATGGTACATTATTTTGTGTTATAGGTGTGAGATACTCTTGTGATCATGTATTTGATCATACTATGCCTTAATGTGTTCTTGCTTGATGCTATCTATGATATTTGTGTATGATCAATCATGTTTATCCTTGGTGATGAGTGGATATTGTTTAAATTCTATCATTTTGAGCAATCCACCAAGATGTATGTGACATGGAAAAGTGACCCATGATCCTAATCAATTGTGCATTTGCATTCGAATGCAAATTTTAAAATAATGCACAAATTTAGGGGGGGCTCTTGCTTATCACATACTTCTCAAAGTGACGATGTATTTCATTCATATTATCATTTGTCAAAGCTTTGATCTATATGTTGCCATCAATTACCAAAAAGGGCGAGATTGAAAGTGCAACTAATCCCCGGGTGGTTTTGGTAATTCATAACAACATATAACTTATTGAACTAATATCCATTCAAGTTTAATATTTCATAAAGTTCAATGATTGGCATGGCATGGACTAGAGATGTGGAACCCCCAAAATGCTAAGGACGGAGATTGGCAAAAGCTCAAGACTCTTCATTTTCATTTTAGTGATCCAAGATCACATTGAGTCCATAGGAAAGCCAATACTATTAAAAGGGGATTGTCGGTGTCCTGGATATGGGGATATCCAGCCCTGCCTGCCTGCGGCCCACCACGTGGCTCCATCGACGGCCTGGTACAGCCCATCTTCAACATCAACAACTCAAGACCCTCGTGAGGGGCCAAGCCTCGCGAGGCGGACGACGTCAAGAACCCCGAGGGGATCGGCTTCACTAGTCTGGCTCACGAGGGGCGGAGAGTTCTATGCAAGGTTCACCTCATGAGGCTCAGCTGACGTGAGCCATGACGACCATGGCCAGGCAGGCGCAAAGCACATGTTTCCTCTTTGGTGCAAAGGAGGCAAGCCACAGGCACGGGGTCCCGAGGGATCAGCCAAAGGTTTCCATTTTGGTGCAACGAGACCAGCACCGCCAGGACGGCAGGTCGGAGGTCATCGACGAGCCCACCGCAACGTCACGACCAGAGGTTTTTCGCAGGCGAAGACTACTTTTGTCAGGATAAGCTGTACTACTTGTCCCCTTTCAAAACCGGCCATTGTGGGATCCCTTCCCGCCAACATTTGGGAAGAGGACCAAGGCCACTATAAATAGGACTAGCCACCACCATAGAACACAAGACAAGTCGAACTACCTCACAGCACACCAGCTCCTTCGAGCTCAAGAACACCTCACCTCCCAAGGCCAGTTCATCCACTATACTAGTTCATCATCAGCCCTCCTAGGAAATCCACCAAAACGCTGGAGTAGGGTACTACACCGCAAGGTGGCCCGAACTAGGATAAACAGTTGTGTCTCTTTGTCTCTTTGAGCTTGACGCACTAGTCTTAGGAGCATCGCGAGTAGGCAGGCTGGGTAGGTTGAGATCTTCGCACGCACCCAAGAGTTTGAACATCTCAAGGGTTTGCAGAACCCGTAATCCAACATTTGGCGCGCCAGGTAGGGGTGCATCGGAATCTTCTACCCCGACCGCCAGATCGTGCCGCTAACCCCGATGGCGGGCGCTCCTCCGCCAGCCCAGTTGACACTGCTCCCGGAGAAGCATCGGGGTTGTGCTGCTTAACCCTCTCCCGGCGGCAGGTGCAGTGGCCGACCAAGTTCCGATCGGAGATGCCGCCATGTTATGACGGCGCGGCGGATCTGGCCGCCTTTCTCCAAGCATACGAGGAGGCAGTCTAGGCGGCCTGCGGAGACGACAAGGTGAAGGCCAACTGGCTCATCATGGCCCTTGTAGGCACACCGCACGCCTAGTTGCTCAACCTGTCGGCGTCCTCTGTGGCCTCCTGGGAGGAGCTGTGCGGCCTCTTCCTCACCCGCTATGTGGCACCGGTGCCCTCAGCCGTTGCAGCTCTCCTAGGTGGCGTGCAGGCACCACCCTCCGACTGCCACATCAAGTAGTTCTACCAACGGGTAAGCGTCACCCAGACGGGCTCGGGGGCTCCCCCGGGCTAGACAGCGCCCATGGCTGACCTCACCTTTGGCCTCGAGGATCGCCCTGTCGCCACGACGGGAGCAGGCGCGCTCCCAATGCTCTCCACCACCACCATCTACAACGTGGCGGTCACTAGAACCCCGATCGACGGTAGGGCCGGCCTCAACGTGCTCTCCCCAGAGGCATTCAGCCTACTGCACGTTCCGCCCAGCCAGCTCCGCCCCTCCAAGCCTTTCTCCGGGGTCAACGGCGGCTCCACCAGCCCCCTAGGGCAGATCCGCCTCCCTGTAACCTTTGGGACCTGTGACAACTACCGCACTGAGCTCATTGACTTCGACATCGCCAAGATCGACCTGCCATATAATGCCATTCTGGGGTACCCAGCCTTGGCCCAGTTTATGGCTGCGACCCACCCTGCGTACAACCTCATGAAGATGCCCGACAGCAATGGTGTCCTCAAGGTGGCGGGAGACACCAAGGGCACGGTGCAAGCCCTCAAGCTCGCCTTCAGGTCAGCCGCATCTGCGCTACCCGATGAGAAAGGGGGTCAGGAGGCCCCAGAAGCAGCGCTAGCCAAGAAGAAGCAATTGGTCTCCCAAGACCGAGCCAAAACGAAGCAAGTGCTGGTCAGTGAGGATGGGGCGGCCAGCGCCACCTCCACCATAGGGGCTGGCCTCCCTCGTGACCAAGATGAGGCATTGGTCAACTTTTTGCGGGCCAACAAAGATGTATTCACTCGGGAACCCGAACACTTGGCTGGGGTCCCAAGGGGAATAATCGAGTACCACCTGAGGGTATGCCCAAACGTGCGACTGGTGAAGCAGAAGGCCCATCGCCAGTCCGCCGAGAAATAGTCCTTCATCATCCAGGAAACCCGCAAGCTACAAGCCGCATGGGTCATCATAGAGGTACGGTACCCGGAGTGGCTGGTGAACCTTGTCATCGTCCCCAAGAAAGGAGGGAAGGAGCGCATGTGTGTTGACTTCACCAACCTCAACAAGGCCTGCCCTCAAGATCCCTTCCCGCTCCCTCGCATCGACCAGATTGTGGACTCCACCGCAGAATGTCACTTGTTGTTCTTCTTGCATGCCTTCTCAGGCTACCACCATATCAAGATGGCCGTGCAGGATGTGGAGAAAACGGCGTTCCTGACCCCCTACGGGGTGCACTGCTACACCTGCATACCCTTCGGACTGCGTAATGCCGGGGCAACCTTCCAGCGACTGATGCATATCGCCCTGGGTTCGCGGCTTGGGAGGAATGCAGAGGCCTATGTTGACGATATAGTGGTAAAGTCTCGGGAGGCCAGGACCCTGATAGAAGATCTGGAGGAGACGTTTGCGAGCGTACGCAAGGTGGATCTTCAGCTTAATCCCGGGAAGTGTGTGTTCGGGGTTCCCTCTGGCAAGCTGCTGGGCTTCTTGGTGTCACACAGAGGGATCGAGGCCAACTCAGAGAAGGTCAAGGCGATAGAGGACATGAGCCCCCACAGACCTTGAAGGAGATGCAGAAGCTGGTGGGCTGCGTAACCTCACTTGGGTGTTTCATTTCCATGCTGGGGGAGCACGCCCTCCCGTTCTTCAAGCTGATGAAGAGGAAGGAGCCGTTCGAGTGGACCCCAGAGGTGGATGCATCCTTTCAAGACCTCAAGAGATATTTGACTAGCCCACGAGTGATGCTGACACTGCGCCCTCTCGAGCCCTTGGTGCTCTATCTGGTAGCCACCCCTCACTCAGCCAGCGCCGCCCTGGTGGCACTAAGGAAGGAACGCCCGACCAAGAAACCTTAGCAGGATGCACAACCATCGAGCAAGGCACAACACCCTTAGGACGATGCGTCTGGGGCCTCGACCGACCCGGTGGTCGGCATTCCTCCCGAGGCCACAATCGACCCCGCGGCAACCGAGGCTCCCGAGGGCAGACCTCAAGAAGGGATGGAGGGCCCGCACCCTCACGAAGAACAAGACTCCACTAATGCCTCCCCCCTCATCAAGCACCCTGTCTACTTTGTTAGCACGGTACTGAGGGAGGCCCGGGCGCGCTACCCCATGCCTCAGAAACTCCTACTCGCGCTCCTGGTCGCCTCTTGGAAGCTGCACCACTACTTTCAAGGCCACCCCATCAAGCTTGTTTCGGTGTACCCGCTGGAGAGGGTGCTCTGGAGCCCGAACGCCGCCGGGCGAGTTGCTGAATGGAACATCAAGCTTCAGGTGTTCAATCTCGAGTTCAGCACCACCATGTCATCAAGGGCGCAACCCTCACGAACTTCGTGGCCGAGTGGACTGATGCTCCCGACCACGGAGTAGGCGAGGACCGTTCCCTCCTGCCAGGAGACGAGGAACCGGACGGATGGATCATGTACTTTGATGGGGCATTTGCGCGGCAAGGCGCAGGAGCGGGGGCCTTCCTCATCTCACCCACCAAGGACAAGCTCTGCTACACAGTGCAGCTCTATTTCCAGCAGGGCGAGAAGGTCTCCAACAACATTGCAGAATTCGAAGGCTTGCTCGCCGGACTCAGGGCCGCGGCCGCGCTGGGAGTGAAGTGCCTCACCATCAAGGGAGACTCTCAGCTCCTCGTCAACTTCTCCAACATGGAGTACACGCCTAAGGACGAGCGCATGGAGGCGTACCTAGAAGAGGTGCACAAGATAGAGAAGCGGCTCATGGGCGTGGAGCTGCAGCACGTGCCGCGCAGAACGAACAAGGAAGCGGACGACATCGCCAAGAGGGCCTCCCGCAGGCTCCCTTAGGAGCCAGGGGTGTTTGAGGAGCGGCTCTTCAAGCAGTCTGCGACTTCCCACGTCGCGACCCCAGCACCGCCTCAGGAGGACTTGCCACAGGCACCCGAGACGGGCGTCCCAGCCTGTGGCCACCCCTTGGGGGCCCGCCTGTTGCTTGCGCTCGAGCCTCAGGAGGGGTACTGGACTGAAGGGTTCAAGGAGTACTTGATTCAAGGGACCTTGCCAGAGAAGGAGGAAGACGCCGAGCGCGTGGCCCATCAAGCTACCGCGTACTGTGTCCAAGATGGTGAGTTATATCGCAAGAGGCCCAATGACGTTTCGTTGCGGTGCATCTCCAGGGAACAGGGGATCAAGCTGCTAGCGGACATACATGGTGGGGACTACGGGCATCATTCATCGTCACGCACTCTGGTGGGCAAGGCGTTCCGCAGCGGCTTCTACTGGCCCACCGCGCTCAACGACGCTGTAGAGCTGGTGCGCTCTTGTGAAGCATGCCAGTCTCACGCCAAGCAAATCCACAAGCCCGCGCAGGGCTGATACGTCTCCAACGTATCTACTTTTCCAAACACTTTTCCCTTGCTTTGGACTCTAACTTGCATGATTTGAATGAAACTAACCCGGACTGACGCCGTTTTCAGCAGAACTGCCATGATGTTGTTTTATGTGTAGAAAAGAAAAGTTCTCGAAATGTCCTGGAAATCCACGGAGGCACTTTTCAGAATTAATAAGAATTTTTGGCGAAAGAATAAAGGCCAGGGGGCCCATGGGCTGTCCACGAGACAGGGGGCGCCCCCCTAGGGCGCGCCCTCCTATCTCGTGGGCCACCTGGACACCTCCCGACCTCAACTCCAACTCCATATATACCGTCTCAGGGAGAAAAAAATCAAGGAGAAAGTTTCATCGCGTTTCACGACATGGAGCCGCCGCCAAGCCCTAATCTCTCTCGGGAGGGCTGATCTGGAGTCCGTTCGGGGCTCCGGAGAGGGGGGATTCGTCGCCGTCATCATCACCAACCATCCTCCATCACCAATTTCATGATGCTCACCGCCGTGCGTGAGTAATTCCATCGTAGGCTTGCTGGACGGTGATGGGTTGGATGAGATTTACCATGTAATCAAGTTAGTTTTTTTAGGGTTTGATCCCTAGTATCCACTATGTTCTGAAATTGATGTTGCTATGACTTTGCTATGCTTAATGCTTGTCACTAGGGCCCGAGTGCCATGAATTCAGATCTGAACCTATTATGTTTTCGTGAATATATGTGTGCTCTTCATCCTATCTTGCAAGTCTATAGTCACCTATTATGTGTTATGATCCGACAACCCCGAAGTGACAATAATCGGGATACTTCTCGGTGATGACCGTAGTTTGAGGAGTTCATGTATTCACTATGTGTTAATGCTTTGTTCCGGTTCTCTATTAAAAGGAGGCCTTAATATCCCTTAGTTTCCGTAAGGACCCCGCTGAAAACAGGAGGGTAGGACAAAAGATGTCATGCAAGTTCTTTTCCATAAGCACGTATGACTATTTACGGAATACATGCCTACATTACATTGATGAACTGGAGCTAGTTCTATATCACCCTATGTTATAACCATTGCATGAGGAATCGCATCCGGCATAATTATCCATCATTGATCCATTGCCTACGAGCTTTTCATATATTGTTCTTCGCTCATTTACTTTTCCGTTGCTACTGTTACAACTACTACAAAAATCCAAAAACATTTATCTTTACTTTTGCTAGTGTTATCATTACTATCATACCACTTTTGCTACTAAACACTTTGCTGTAGATATTATGTTATCCAGGTGTGGTTGAATTGACAACTCAACTGCCAATACTCAAGAATATTCTTTGGCTCCCCTTGTGTCGAATCAATAAATTTGGGTTGAATACTCTACCCTCGAAAGCTGTTTTGATCCCCTATACTTATTGGTTATCAAGACTAATTTCTGGCGCCGTTGCTGGGGAGCATAGCTCTATTCTCTGAGTCATATGGGATTTATATCTGTTGATCACCATGAAGAACTTTATTCTCTGTTGATCACCATATGGGATTTATATCTGTTGAGTCATAGCTTTATTCTCTGAGTCATATTGGTTACCAAGACGATCGAACTACTATTTTGCCCTCAACTACGAGGGGAGGTAAGGAACTGCCATCTAGCTCTGCACTAGATTCTCCTTCCGTTATAAGTAAGTTGCGACACCTAAACCCGCTACTTCTATGAATTCTGATATGTCGCATGTTATTGATGATGCCACTTTTGCTATGCATGATGAAACTACTTCTGCGCGTGATACTACTTTCCCATTAGGTGAATTTCTTGATGAAAACTTGCTAGATTTAGGGGGAATGAAATTACTGAAGATCCTATTACTGATGATAGTGATGATGAAGGTCCCCCCAATGATTATGAATTACCTGTTGTTCCTAAGGGTTATGTTATGCATGAAACAGCTGCTATGGAAATTCTTGCTTGCAATGATAGAAATGATCTTAAGAAATTATTAGATAAATGGAAGCAGCAGTATCTTAATGCTAGAATGAAACCCGATCCTACTTTTGCTACTTCACCTATTTGTGTTACTGATAAGGATTATGAATTCTCTGTTGATCCTGATATTATTACTTTAGTTGAATCTGATCCTTTTTATGGCCTTGAATCCGAAACTGTTGTGGCACATCTCACCAAGTTAAATGATATAGCTACCCTGTTTACTAATGATGAGAAGTCTCGCTATTTATATATCCTTAAGATATTTCCGTTCTCATTAAAGGGTGATGCTAAGACTTGGTACAATTCTCTTGTTCCTGGTTTTGTGCGTAGTCCCCAGGATATGATTTATTACTTCTCTGCTAAATATTTTCCTGCTCATAAGAAACAAGCTGCCTTGCGGGAAATATATAATTTTGTGCAAATCAAAGAAGAGAGTCTCCCACAAGCTTGGGGGAGGCTTCTCCGGTTACTTAATGCTTTGCCGGATCATCCTCTTAAGAAAAATGAAATACTTGATATCTTTTATAATGGACTAACCGATGCTTCCAAGGACTACTTGGATAGTTGTGCTGGTTGTGTTTTCAGGGAAAGAATAGTCGATGAAGCTGAAATACTATTGAATAATATGTTGACTAATGAAAATAATTGGACTCTTCCAGAGCCAGTTCCTGAAGTAATTCCTGAACCAATTGAGCCAATTCCTGAGCCTATTCCTAAACCCACTCCGAAGAAGAGAGGTGTTTTATTTCTTAGTCTTGAAGATATGCAAGAGGCAAAGAAATCAATGAAATAAAAAGGTATTAATGCTGAAGATGTTAAGAATTTACCTCCTATTGAAGAAATACATGGTCTTAATTAATTTACCGCTTGAAGAACCACATTGTCTTGATAACCCGTCACAGGTAGTAAAGGTAAATTCTCTCTGTAGATATGATAAAGTTGAAGTACCCACTACTAAATTTCATAGCCCATGCTTAGACGAATTTGATGACTTTATGGCTAGACAAGAAAGTTTTAATGCTTATGTTGGTAGAGAGTTAAAGAATAATGCTTTCGAGCTAGGACGCGTAGGTGATAATCTGGCTAGAGTTAAAGATGAATTACACCGTGTTAGCAAATATGCTTCTATGGTTGCTACTCAAGCTGAGCAAGTACTTAAAGCTCAAAATGATTTGCTTGATGAATTAAATAATAAAAATGACTTTGCTATTCGAGTGGCTACTAGAACTGGTAGAATGACCTAGGAACCTTTGTATCCTGAACGCCACCCTAAGAGAATCGAGCAACATTCTCAGAGAAATAATTTAGAGGCACCTAGTTCTTCTAAAAAGAAGAAGAAGAAAAATGATAGGACTTTGCATGCTTCTAGTGAACCTACTGTAGACACACCTGAGAATCCCAATGATAGTTCTATTTATGATGCTAAAACTCAATCAGGTGATGAACATGAACCTAGTGATAATGTTAATAATAATGTTCATGTTGATGCTCAACCTAGCAAAGACAATGATGTAGAGATTGAACCTGCTGTTGATCTTGATAACCCACAATCAAAGAATCAACGTTATGATAAGAGAGATTTTGTTGCTAGGAAGCATGGTAAAGAAAGAGAACCATGGGTTCAGAAACCCATGCCCTTTCCTCCCAAACCATCCCAAGTCAAAGGATGATGAGGATTTTGAGCGCTTTGCTGAAATGATTAGACCTATTATCTTACGTATGCGCTTAACTGATATGCTTAAAGTAAATCCTTATGCTAAATATATGAAGGATATCATCACAAATAAAAGAAAGATACCGGAAGCTGAAATTTCCACCATGCTTGCTAATTACACTTTTAAGGGTGGAATACCAAAGAAACTTGAAGATCCGGGTGTTCCAACTATACCATGCTCTATTAAAAGAAATTATGTTAGAACTGCTTTATGTGATCTTGGAGCTGGTGTTAGTGTTATGCCTCTCTCTTTATATCGTAGACTTGAATTGAATAAGTTGACCCCTACTAAAATATCTTTGCAAATGGCCGATAAATCAACTGCTATACCTGTCGGTATTTGTGAGGATGTGCCTGTTGTGGTTGCAAATGTCACCACCTTAACGGACTTTGTTATTCTTGATATTCCTGAGGACGATAGTATGTCTATTATCCTTGGTAGACCTTTTCTTAATACTGTAGGGGCTGTTATTGATTGCAACAAAGGCAATGTCACTTTTCATGTTAATGGTAATGTGCATACGGTACATTTTCCGAAGAAACAATCACATGTTCATAGCGTCAATTCTATTGAAAAAGTTGCGACTATCATTTTTGGAGGTTTTGAATTTACTCTCCCTACTGTCAAGAAAAAGTATGATATTCTTATTGTTGGGGATTTTAATATCCCCGTTGAGTTAACTTAGTGTTATTCAAAATTTCTTCGGTTCCGTGTTATTCAGAATGAGTTTGTTAACAGGACTTGATCAACCTTGTTACTGGGTTCATTTTGATGATCACGAGATGGATGAAACTAGAAGGCACAACCTTCTGTACCCTCTTTTTACTTTCTATTATTTAGAATAAATAAAGCAAAAATAGCATTATCCGTCTATTTTCTGAATTATCCGTGCATTAAAAAATAGTCCGAAAATAAAAGCGCTCCAAATGCCCTGCAAATTTAGTATGATTTTTTCTGGAATATTTGAGGATTTTAGGCACTGAAAACACTGCAAAAGGGGCAAGCACCAGGCCACGAGAGAGGAGGGCGCGCCCCCCTGTAGGGCGCGCCCCCTGTCTCGTGGGCCCCTGGTGGCCCCCCTCCACTTATGCCAGCACCCACACACTTCATCTTCTACCCAAAAAAATCCCCATCCAACTCAAGCCCGAGTTCTAGCTTGTTTTGCTGCGATTTTCGATCTCTTAGCTCAAAGCTCCATTCGCAAAACTGCTTTGGGAGATTGTTGCTTGGTATGTGACTCCTCCATTGGTCCAATTAGTTTTTGTTCTAGTGCTTCATTCATTGCAAATTTTTGCTGCATAGGTGACCATGTTCTTGAGCTTGCATGTTAAATTTTTGAGGTCCCAAGCAATTCCAATGCATGATATAGGCTCTAGGAACTTGTAGGAGTAGTTGCTACCAATCTTGTTTAGTTTTATCCACTTTTATTTTGAAGTTACTAAAATTTCAGAAATTTTCAGAAAAAGAAATATGCTTAGAAGAATGTACCAAGGTGGTTCCTCGGCAAAGAAAGGGCCAAGAATTGCTATACGTGAACAAGCTGTTAATTTGCCAAGGGACACCAATGTACGGGCTTGTGAGTGGCCATCCGATGATTTTATGGTCGAAGCAGGCTTCAAGGGGGAATTTGACGTGTATGTGCGTAATGCTGAGCTTGGACTTCTTACAAGATAAGTTTCCTCAATATTATCAATTGACTGATTCCTTTGTGCGGAGGTTCGAATATATTTCTTCGCGTAATTCCCCTAGTGTTGTGTTTGATATTTATGATACATCTTATACCATGGATTTAGAGGATTTCACAACTGCTTGCAAACTCCCGCAGTGGGGTAATATTAATAATCCTCCCAAATCTGAAGTTAGAGATTTTCTTGCTAGTATTACTGTGGGAGAATCTAGGAACGTAACACAAGCTACCATAGGGAGCATCCATTTTCCTTCTATACATTATTTTGCTCTCTTTATTGGTAGATGCATTAACGGTAAGGACGAAGTATGTCACATGTGTGCCCCTGATCTTTGTGTCCTCAAGAGTGCTGTGTCAGGTTATAGAGGTCATAACTTAGGGGCAATAGTTGCACGTAGGTTGCATAATAATAATAAAAGGGAGATTTCTTTGGAGGAATTTATGCAACCCGTGTGGCTAATTTTCTTAATATAGCTCCACGAGAGGGGGATATGCTTATACCTCCTCTTTATTTGGATAAAGAAGCTATGTTTGATCATCATTTTCTTGAGAGGAACGAACAATTCCTCCATTATCGACTAACCTATGACAGACGCCACGTCGTCCCTGTTACTCTTCCTGCTCCCTACCTTTTTGATTATCAGACAAAAGGAAGATATGTTGTCACCAGGGAAGAAGCAATTGAATATGAGAGGGGAATGGAGGCAGCTCACCAACACGCTGCTGCTCAGGAGGCGGTCGCCTCTGCATCTCAGTATTACCCTGGTTACTCTTATGGATATCAGCCAGGCGGTCATTGGTATTAGACCAACTTAGGCCAAAAGCCTAAGCTTGGGGGAGTACGTATTTCTCACCGACTTTACATTCATGTTCACACACTAGTCGTCGGTGCTCATACTCTTTCATTTTACTATCCATGTTAGTTTAAATTTCTTTTTCTAGTTTTCTTCTTGTGTGTTTGATAAACCTTTAGAAAAACCAAAAAAAAATAGTTAGTTTAATTTCCATGCTTGTAGTAGAATTAAAATGAAAACCCAAAAAGATTTCTAGTTCTTCTTCTTACTTGTTGGGAGCTTTCCCGTGTAAATAGTTTTTTTTTCTTTTCTTTCTTTTAGGGGTCGAGAAGACTATATTGAAAATGCTTAGTGGCGCTTATATGCACGATTGTTTATTTAATTTAGAGCCCATATTACTTTTCTTCTGTCTTGAGTTGAATGCTTGCAGATTCTAGCTTAGTCCAATGCACGCGCACTCTTATTATTATACACATCATTCGGTCGTGCAAGTGAAAGGCAATAATGATGATATATGATGGACTTACTGGGATGAGAAAAGCCGGTATGAACTCGACCTATTTTTTTTTGTAAATATGATGATTCATCGTTCTTGAGTCAGCTATTATGAAGTAAACATATTTGCAATGACATTTAGAGATTATAGTTTCTTGTGCCATGCTTGATTAGCTATGAGTTATAATGGTTTACCTTGCGTGCCAACATGCTATTAGAATGATTATGATGTGGTATGATGGGATGGTATCCTCCTTTAAATGAATTGAGTGACTCGACTTGGCACATGTTCATGCATGTATTGAATCAAATCAACATAGCCTTCATGATATTTATGTTCATGGTGGATTATATCCTACTCATGCTTGTACTCGGTGTGAATTAATTTTAATGCATATTTACGACTGTTGTCGCTCTCTCAGTTGGTCGCTTCCCAGTCTTTTGCTAGCCTTCACCTGTACTAAGTAGGAATACTTCTTGTGCATGCAAACTCCTTAAACCCCAAGTTATTCCAGAGTCCACTATACCTACCTATATGCGGTATTTACCTGCCATTCCAAGTAAATTTGTATGTGCCAAACTCCAAACCTTCAAATGAAATTCTGTTTTGTATGCTCGAGCAGCTCATGTTTCAATTAGGGCTGCCTATATCTTCCATGCTAGGTGGGTTATTCTCAAGAGGAGTGGACTCCACTCCTCATTCATGAGAAAGGGCCGGTAACCGGGATGCCCAGTCCCATGATCCAAAAAGATCAAAGCAAATCAAAATAATTAAACAAAACTCCCCCAGGGATGTTCTATGTTGGAGGCACTCGTTGTTTCGAGCAAGCCATGGATTGATGCTTGTTGGTGGTTGGGGGAGTATAAACCTTTACCATTCTGTTTGGGAACTGCCTATAATGCAATGTAGTATGGAAGATATAGCCATCTCATAGTTGTTGCGTTGACAGTGAAAGTATGCCGCTCAAAATGTTATTCAATCTGTATTTTAAAATCGAGCTCTAGCACCTCTACAAATCCCCGCTTCCCTCTGCGAAGGGCCTATCTATTTACTTTTATGTTGAGTCATCCTCCTTATTAAAAAGCACCCGCTGGAGAGAACATTGTCATTTGCATTCATTATTATTGGTTTATATTGAGTATGATTTGATTGGATCTCTTTTACCATGAATTACAATGTTTAGTCAGTCCTTGGTCTTTAAAGGTGCTCTGCATTTATGTTTTGCGGTCTCAGAAAGGGCTAGCGAGATACCATTTTGTTATATCATGTTATGATTATTTTGAGAAAGTGTTGTCATCCGAGTTTTATTATTATAGCTCGCTAGCTGATTATGTTATTGATATAAGTAATTGTTAGACCTATGTGTTATTGTGAGTATGGTTAGTTCATAATATTTGCTGAAACTTGAATGCTAGCTTTTCATTTTTACAACAACAAGAGCAAATAGAGTTTGTAATTTTTTTTCTTTATCACTTTCAGTTTATCAACTGAATTGCTCGAGGACAAGCAAAGGTTTAAGCTTGGGGGAGTTGATACGTCTCCAACGTATCTACTTTTCCAAACACTTTTGCCCTTGTTTTGGACTCTAACTTGCATGATTTGAATGAAACTAACCCGGACCGCTGTTTTCAGCAGAACTGCCATGATGTTGTTTTATGTGTAGAAAAGAAAAGTTCTCAGAATGTCTTGGAAATCCATGGAGGCACTTTTCGGAATTAATAAGAATTTTTGGCGAAAGAATGAAGGCCAGGGCGCCCTCCTATCTCGTGGACCCCTGGACACCTCCCGACCTCAACTCCAACTCCATATATACCGTCTCGGGGAGAAAAAAATCAAGGAGAAAGTTTCATCGCGTTTCACGACACGGAGCCGCCGCCAAGCCCTAATCTCTCTCGGGAGGGCTGATCTGGAGTCCGTTCGGGGCTCCGGAGAGGGGGATTCGTCGCCGTCGTCATCACCAACCATCCTCCATCACCAATTTCATGATGCTCACCATCGTGCGTGAGTAATTCCGTCGTAGGCTTTCTTGACAGTGATGGGTTGGATGAGATTTACCATGTAATTAAGTTAGTTTTGTTAGGGTTTGATCCCTAGTATCCACTATGTTCTGAGATTGATGTTGCTATGACTTTGCTATGCTTAATGCTTGTCACTAGGGCCCGAGTGCCATGATTTCGGATCTGAACCTATTATCTTTTCATGAATATATGTGTGTTCTTGATCCTATCTTGCAAGTCTATCGTCACCTATTATGTGTTATGATCCGACATCCCCGAAGTGACAATAATCGGGATACTTCTCGGTGATGACCGTAGTTTGAGGAGTTCATGTATTCACTATGTGTTAATGCTTTGTTCCGGTTCTCTATTAAAAGGAGGCCTTAATATCCCTTAGTTTCCATAAGGACCCCGCTGAAAACGGGAGGGTAGGACAAAAGATGTCATGCAAGTTCTTTTCCATAAGCACGTATGACTATTTACGGAATACATGCCTACATTACATTGATTAACTTGAGCTAGTTATATATCACCCTATGTTATAACTATTGCATGAGGAATCACATCCGGCATAATTATCCATCATTGATCCATTGCCTACGAGCTTTTCATGTATTGTTCTTTGCTCATTTACTTTTCCGTTGCTACTGTTACAACTACTACGAAAATCCCAAAACATTTATCTTTACTTTTGCTACCGTTATCGATACTATCATACCACTTTTGCTACTAAACACTTTGCTGGAGATATTAAGTTATCCAGGTGTGGTTGAATTGACAACTCAACTGCCAATACTCAAGAATATTCTTTGGCTCCCCTTGTGTCGAATCAATAAATTTGGGTTGAATACTCTACCCTCGAAAGCTGTTGCGATCCCCTATACTTGTGGGTTATCAAGGGCCTCCAGACATTCCCACTCACGTGGTCATTCACGGTCTGGGGGCTGGACATCTTAGGGTCGTTCCCTCGGGCGCCAGGGGGCTACCGGTACCTCTATGTCGCCATCGACAAGTTCACCAAGTGGGCGGAGGTAGAAGCCTTGCGCACTATCCTAGCTGGATCGGCCGTCAAGTTCATCAAGGGAATCATGAGCTAGTTTGGGGTCCCCAACCGCATCATCACCGACAACGGCTCGCAGTTCACCAGCAACCTTTTCAAAACATATTGTGCTAACCTTGTAACGCAGATATGCTACACCTCAGTGGCACACACACGGAGCAACGGCCAGGTCGAGCGGGCCAACGCAGACGTCCTAAGGGGGCTCAAGACCAGGACCTTCAAGAAGAAGCTCGAGGCCTGCTGTAGGGGCTGGCTCGACAAGCTGCAGTCCGTGTTGTGGTCCATCCGCACCACCACGACCAAGCCAACATGAGAGACGCCATTCTTCCTCATCTACGAAGCAGAAGCGGTTCTCCCTCACGAGGTCAAGCATCCCTCCACGCGGGTCCTGGCGTTCGACGAGGCACGCCAAGACGCCATGCGGGGGATGGATCTCGTGCTGGGGGAGGAATGCCGCCGACAAGCCTCGCTCCGGGCGGCAAGGTGCCAGCAGGCGCTGCGGCAGTACCAGTGCCATAACGTCTGCCACAGGATGTTAGAGGTGGGCGACCTCGTCCTGAGGCGGGTGCTCTCCAGGGAGGGGCTGCACAAGCTCTCTCCCATGTGGGAGGGCCCGTTTAGGATTTCCCGTGTCTCCAGGCCTGGTGCCGCGTGCCTGGAGACACAGGACGGGGTCCCCATCCAGAACGCCTAGAACATCCAGCACCTCCGGAAGTACTACCCCTAAAGAAAGGCTCTGGCCTATGAAGCAAGAATCCGGCCTGTGAAAGTCTCCGCTCGTGACACTCACGTAATAATGAGTGGGGCTGTACACGCCCCAGAGTCTCCTGAGAGTCGCCCTAGGGCCTCACGGGGGCTCCCTCCCATGTCTTAGTGGCAGCACTTAGCTCCGCGCTGGTGATAAGACTAGTTCAGGTGCCGGACGCGGCTGTTCATTTGATTTCCGAAGTTTCTTGCAAGTTTTTAGTAACCTTTCAATGGATTTGGTACTTTCGAACTCTGGTCTCTCGAGTTGTTTTCTTCCTGAGCTGTTTTCTGCCTGAGGGCGTGAAGGAGGAGGCAGTCGCCCGTTGCTTCCTCGTGCACCTCGCGCATGGGGCTAGGCAGGTGTGTGTGCCTCAGGCCTGCCCTTGCGCGCACACACCACGCCGAACCCTGGTGTTTCGGCCTCATCCTCACGAGGAGCCCTCGATCAAGCTCACGGGCACCAACACCCCTCATGTTCGTGCCTCCCGGGCAGCGCGACACGGTGCATCAAGTCCAAGATAATCTATCGCAGGGGGCTTGCATAAGAAGGAGTGAGCCGCTTGACAGCCTTTATTTTCCTTTGAGAGTAGCCCTGCGGTGGCTCCGCGGCAGCTCTTGAGACCCCACGGCTCCCCGGGAAGGGGGCCCCATCATGTACCTGAGGCCAAGTCCTCGCGAGGTGGAAAACTACTACGCACATACCAAGCTAAGTTATCCAACCCTTGCCTACCCAGAGCACAAACATTATGACACAACATTAAGATAGCAGGCATAAAGGGCATAACTGCCATAGTTCATTACACACCCCAGCGGGGTACACCATCTTTTTTCTAATTACAGGAGAAAGGAAAGGCTAAACAAAGAGGGCCCGAAGGCATACGAACCCAGCACCAGCACCGCATCCTCAAGCAGCGCCTCAAGGTGTCGGTCTTGAGTCCAAGTTCGCCGGCCCCCAGCCTCATGCCAGGCTCCTCTCCGGCTTCACTGGGGTGCCGCGGCGGGACGAACCACCAGCGTCCTCGACACGAGCACGATGACGCAGAGGCCGGTCATAGCCACCGCTGCTGGAGCTCTCATCCGAGGAAGACCTGCCGTCGCGGGAGGAGCACGCACAGCCAAGACCAAGCTCGCCATCGCCACCTTCGTCATCGCTGCCATCCTCCAGGCAGCACCCCATGCGGCGGCCGTCCTCCCTGAACACCCTCACATAGAGGGTCGCCAGGCCATCGTATTTGAAGTGAAGAGTGCACCTTCCGCCCAGGCCTCGCGGGCGGGCAAACGTCTGCCAGCCACGGGTCAGGACCACGCTGCCGGAGGCGGCGACCTCAGCCCCGACCCACAAAGCTCTGCTGCAGCACCCGTCAGCCTGCAGCCAGAGGCAATTGAGCCCCGAAGAAGGAAGCTCGCCGGAGAAGAAGCGCCAAAGTCAGAGCGAGGTGCTGGCCGGGCTCTCCGACCACACCACGAACTCAAGGAGCACGTCCACCGAGGAGAAGCGCGGCCGAGGCGGGCGCACGATCACGGCGCGCCTCCCTTCGTCATGGGGGCTGCCCCAAAGGCGGTGGGCCCCGCCGCAAGAAGACGTGCCATCGCGGGTGCCAAGAGCAATGCTGCCTCTAGGGGGTGCGCGCTCGTGCCCCCTAGAAGCCACCACAGGAGCCGCAGGGTGCTTGTGGGGACGGTCGCGGCCCCTCTTAGGAGGTGGAGAGGCTGGCCCCTCCTTAGAAGCTTTTCCCTTCTCGGCCGCTGAAAACCTACTCAGCGATGCCATGGGAGCAAGATAGAGAAGCGAAGAAGCAGGCAGAAGCAAGACGAAGATAAGATGGGTGAGGGGCTCTGCCCCTTCCTCGCATTTATAGCCAAGGGAGGCCAACCTCCGGCCTCCACGACCTCGCGCCATCATGACCATCTACATGCCGCATCGTCCCGTCAAGTCGAACGGTTGTCGAGGCAGCATGGGGAAGTGAAGTCACGCACGTCCCATCAATCGCCACGCGTCATTAAGGCCACAGGCAGTTAGGGTCCGCGGCGCTTCGCACTTGCCCTTTGGCTTCGCCTGGAAGCCAAGTTCGAGCGCGCCTTGGGCCCGGGGGCTACTGTGGGCATGCTGGATATGGGGGTATCCAGCCCTGCTTGCCTGCGGCCCACCACGTGGCTCCATCGACGGTCTGGTATGGCCGAGCGTCAACATAAACAACTCAATACCCTCGCAAGGGGCCAATCCTCGCGAGGCGGACAACATCAAGACCCCCTAGGGGATCGGCCTCACCAGGCTGGCTCCCGAGGGGCGGAGAGTTCTATGCAAGGTTCACCTCATGAGACTCAGCTGACGTGAGCCATGACGACCAAGGCTAGGCGGGTGCCAGGCGGGCGCAGAGCACAGGTTTCCTCTTTGGTGCAAAGGAGGCAAGCCACAGGCGCGGGCTCCTGAGGAATTAGCCAAAGGTTTTCATTCTGGTGCAACGAGACCAGGACCGCTAGGATGGCAGGACGGAGGTCATCGACGAGCCCACCGCAGCGTCATGACCAGAGGCTTTTCACAGGCGAAGACTACTTTTGTCAGGATAAGCTGTACTACTTGTCCCATTTTAAAACCGGCCGTTGTGGGATCCCTTCCCACCAACATTTGGGAAGAGGACCAAGGCCACTATAAATAGGACTAGCCACCACCATAGAACACAAGACAAGTCGAACTATCTCACACCACACCAGCTCCTTCGAGCTCAAGAACACCTCACCTCCTGAGGCCAGTTCATCCACTGTACCAGTTCATCCTCAGCCCTCCAAGGCAATCCACCAAAATGCTGGAGTAGGGTATTACACCGCAAGCTGGCCCGAACCAGGATAAACTGCTGTGTCTCTTTGTCTCTTTGAGCTTGATGCGCTAGGCTTAGGAGGATCGCGAGTAGGCAGGCTGGGTAGGTTGAGATTTCCGCACGCACCCCAGAGATCGAACCTCTCAAGGGTTTGCGGAACCCGTAATCCGACAAGGATTAGGTGTTTCTTAATGGTCTACTTGCTCAAAGTTCTTCGTGATATTGCTGCAAAACACTTAACCACTTTCTCATTTCCACATATGTCCAAAACCCAAAGTCAAACTCGGCCCCACGATTCGACCTATCCGAAGCCACTGAGTTCAGTTGACATAGCCACTGGAAGAAACCCTAGACAATTCGGACTCACCGATACGGATCTCGATCTCACCGACATGGCAGTGCAAACTCTATATTTCCCTTCGTAACGTTTTGGTATCACCAAAATGAGCAATCGGTCCCACCAAGTTCGCATTGCAAATTCTCTATTTCCCTTCGTAACATTTTGGTCTCAACAAAATGAGCAATCGATCCCACCGAGTTTGCCTGACCAACTCTCTGTTTGCTCATTGCTAAAATCATTCTCACCCAGTTCATGCAATCGGTCTCACCGAGATGAGGTCTTATCATAGCCCTAGCACATCGGTCTCACCGAGTTGATCATGTTGGTCCCGCCGAGATTCCTAACATTCACATTTTGAACAATCGGTCTCACCGAGTTCATCCATTCGGTCTGACCGAGTTCGTTCAATTGTGTTTAACGGTTGGATTTTGTGTGGAGGCTATATATACCCCTCCACCCCCTTCTCCATTCAAGAGAGAGCCATCAGAACGTGCGTACACTTCCACTACTCAATTTCTGAGAGAGAACCACCTACTTATGTGTTGAGACCAAGACATTCCACTCCAACCACAAGAATCCTTATCTCTAGCCTACCCCAAGTTGCTTTCCTCTCAAATCATCTTTCCACCATAGCCAAATCTTTGAGAGAGAGTTGGGTGTTGGGGAGACTAACATTTGAAGCACAAGAGCAAGGAGTTCATCATCAACACACCATCTATTACCTTTTGGAGAGTGATGTCTCCTAGATTGGTTAGGTGTCACTTGGGAGCCTCCGACAAGATTGTGGAGTTGAACCAAGGAGTTTGTAAGGGCAAGGAGATCGCCTACTATGTGAAGATCTACCCGAGTGAGGCAAGTCCTTCGTGGGCGATGTCCATGGTGGGATAGACAAGGTTGCTTCTTCGGACCCTTCGTGGGTGGAGCCCTCTATGGACTCGCGCAACCGTTACCCTTCGTGGGTTGAAGTCTCCATCAATGTCGATGTACAATAGCTCCACCTATCGGAACCATGCCAAAAATCTCCGTGTCTACATTGTGTTTGCTTTTTTCTAAACCCTTCCCTTTACCTTCATATGCAATATTTTACTTTCTGCTACTAGACTCTTATAATTGCATGTGTAGGTTGATTGCTTGACTTGTGCTAAGTTGCCAAAATCTGCCAAGACTTAAAATTGGAAAAAGGCTAGATTTTTATTTGGTCAAGTAGTCTAATCACCCCCCCTCTAGACCTACTTTTGATCCTACACCCGCACACAAAGAACGAATACTTGCAAGCCGACGTGTAAGAGGGGTTGTCAATCCCTCCACAGTAAAAAGGTAGATTAAATTGTATGAGATTGGATAAATAGATCTAGCAAGAAAGCAAAATAAAATAAGTAAAGAAAAAGTGCAGCAAGGTATTTTTGGGTTTTTGGAAATATAGATACGAAAGCAATATGATAAAAGATAGACCTGGGGGTCGTAGATTTCACTAGTGGCTTCTCTCGAGAAAATAGCATACGGTGGGTATACAAATTACTATTGGGCAATGGATAGAAGAACAAATAATTATGACAATATCCAAGGAATTGATCATGAATATAGGCATCATGTCCAATTTTAGTAGACCGACTCCTGCTTGCATCTCTACTATTACTCCACACATCGACTGCTATCCAGCATGCATCTAGTGTATTAAGTTCATGGAGAAATGGAGTAATGCAATAAGAACGATGACATGATGTAGACAAGATCTATTCATGTAGGAATAGACCCCATATTTCTATCCTTAATAGCAACGATACATATGTGCCTTGCTACCCCTTCTGTCACTGGGTGAGGACACCGCAAGATCCAACCCAGCACAAAGCACCTCTTCCCATTGCAAGAAAAATCGATCTAGCCGGCCAAACTAAAAAAAAGATTCGGAGAAGAAATACGAGGCTATAAATAATCATGCATATAAGAAATGAACGAAAACTCAAATAATATTCATGCATATAGATCTAATCATAAAATCGAACTTCATCAGATCCCAACAAACACACCGCAAAAGTCATTACATCAAATAGATCTCCAAGAACAACAAGGAGAACATTGTATTGAGAATCAAAAAGAGAGAAGAAGACATCTAGATACTGCCTACGGACCCGTAGGTTTATGGTGAACTACTCACGCGTCATTGAGGAGCACCAATGAGGATGATGAGACCCTCTGTGGTCGTGTTCCCCTCCGGCAGAGTGCCGGAATAGGGCTCTAGATTGGATCTTGTGGTTCTCAAACATGCAGCGGCTGGAATTGTGTTTCGTCGACTCCCCTAGGATTTCTGGAATATTTGGGTATTTATAGAGCTAAGAGGCGGTGGAGGAGACCCCCGTGGGTCCCACAACCAATTAGGGCGTGCCTCGGCATCATGGCACGCCCTGGTGTCTTGTGGGCCCCACAGGCCTCCCCTTGTAGGGGAACATTGCATGGGAAACAAAAATAGTTGTACACTCACCAAGATCAATCTAGGAGATGAACATCTACGACAGGAGAGATTGCATCTACATACCCCTGCAGATCGCCAAGCACAAGCGTTAAGAAACGCGGTTGATGTAGTCAAACGTCTTCGCGATCCAATCACGATTTGTACCGCAAACTCTCAATCCAAGTGTCGAACGGACGACACCTCCGTGTTCAACACATGTACGGCTTTATGATGCCTTCGCCTCCTCGATCCAGCGAGCGATGGTCTGCCTCCGAGGCATCTATGTACTCCGCTTCGCATGTAGAATCTACTACCGCGCTTTGCTAGGAACTGCACTAGCTTACCACTCTCCCATTTAGAATATATACGTATCCGGTTTGAGACTTAGAGTCATCCGAATCAGTGTCAAATCTTGCATCGACGTAACCCTTTACGACGAGCTCTTGATCACCTCCATAGGCAAGAAACATTTCCTTAGTCCTTTTCAAGTACTTAAGGATATTCTTCACCATTGTCGAGTGATCCATTCCTGGATTACTTTGAAACCTTCTGGCCATACTTATGGCAAGGCTGACATCCGATCTTGTGCACAACATCGCATACATGATAGAGCCTATGGCATAAGCATAGGGGATGACACTCACCTTTTCTCTATCCTCTGTAGTCGCTGGGCATTGAGTCTGACTCAACTTCACACCTTGCAAAACAGGCAAGAACCCCTTCTTGGACTCATCCATTTTGAACTTCTTTAAAATCTTATCAAGGTATGTGTTTTGTGGAAGTCCTATTATGTGTCTCAATCTACCTCTATAGATCTTGATACCTAATATGAAAGCAGCTTCTCCTAGATCCTTCATTGAGAAACTCTTTTTTCAAAGATTCCTTCACGTTTTCCAAAAGGTCAATATTGTTTCCAATCAGCAATATGTCATCAACATATAATATCAGAAACGCTATAGAGCTCCCACTCACTTTCTTGTAAATACAAGATTCTCCAAAAACTTGTATAAACCCAAACGATTTGATCACCTCATCAAAGCAAAGATTCCAACTCCGAGATGCTTCCACCAGTCCATAAATGGATCGCTGGAGTTTGCACACTTTGTCAGCATTCTCTGAATCGACAAAACCTTCTGGTTGCATCATATACAACTCTTCCTTAAGGAAACCATTAAGGAATGTTGTTTTGACATCCATTTGCCAGATTTCATAATCGAAAAATGCAGCTATTGCTGACATGATTCTGACGGACTTAAGCATCGCTACAGGTGAAAAAGTCTCATCTTAGTCAACTCCTTAAAGTTGTGAAAAACCCTTTGCCACAATTCAAGCTTTATAGACGGTGATACCGTCCACGTTCGTCTTCTTCCTGAAAATCCATTTATTCTGAATGGCCCTTCACCCTTTAGGTAATACTTCCAAAGTCCATACTTTGTTTTCATACATGGATCCCTTCTCGTATTTCATGGCCTCTAACCATTTGTTGGAATCCGGGCCCACCATCGCCTCTCCATAGCTCGTAGGTTAACCATTTTCCAACAACATGACCTCTAAGACAGGGTTACCGTACCACTCAGGAGCTGTACATACCCTTGTTGACCTACGAGGTTCTATAGTAACTTGATCCAAAGTATCATGATCATGATCATTAGTTTCCTCTTCAACTGATGTAGGTGCCACAGAAACATCTTTCTATGTTGCGCTATTCTTTGTTTGAAGTAAAAGTTCAATAACCTCATCAAGTTCTATCTTCCTCCCACTCAATTATTTTGAGAGAAACTCTTTCTCGAGAAAGGACCCGTTCTTAGCGACAAACACTTTGCCTTCGGATCAGAGATAGAAGTTATACCCAACCGTCTCCTTTGGGTATCCTATGAAGACACATTTGTCTGCTTTGGGTTTGAGCTTTTCCGGCTGAAGCCTTTTGACATAAGCATTGCAGCCCCAAACCTTAAGAAATGACAAGTTAGGTTTCTTGCCAAACCACAGTTCATACGATGTCATCTCCATGGACTTAGATAGTGCCCTATTTAAAGTGAATGTGGTTGTCTCTAGTGCATAACCCCAAAATGATAGTGTCAGATCGGCAAGAGACATCATAGAACGCACCATATCTAATAAAGGTATGATTATGACGTTCGGACACACCATTATGCTGTGGTGTTCCAGGTGGCGTCAACTGTGAAACAATTTCACATTGTTTTAATTGATTTCCAAAGTCATAACTCATATACTCTCCTCCTCAATCAGATCATAGGAATTTGATCTTCTTGTTATGATGATTCTCAACTTCACTCTGAAATTGCTTGAACATTTCAAACGTCTCAGGCTTATTCTTCATTAAGTAAATATACCCATATCTACTCAAGTCATTGGTGAAGGTGAGAAAGTAACGATATCCACCATGCGTGTCAACGCTCACCGGACCGCATACATCAGTATGTATGATTTCCAACAAGTCACTTGCCCATTCCATTGTTCTGAAAAATGGGGGTTTGGCCATCTTGCCCATGAGGCATGGTTCGCATGTGTCAAGTGATTCAAAATCAAGTGACTCCAAAAGACCATCAACATGGAGTTTCTTTATGCATTTTACACCAATATGACCTAAGCAGTAGTGCCACAAGAAAGTGGTACTATCATTATCAACTCTACATCTTCTGGCATCAATGTTATGACCATGTGTATCATCACTATCGAGATTCAATAAGAATAAACCCCTCACAATGGATGCATGACCATAAAAGATATTACCCATATAAATAGAACAACCATTATTCTCTGATTAAACAAGATCCAGATATAATGTTCATGCTCAATGCATGCACTAAATAACAATTATTCAGGTTCATCACTAATCCCGAAGGTAATTGAAGAGAGAGCATGCCGACGGCGATAACATCAACCTTGGAACCATTTCCCACGCGCATTGTCACTTCGTCCTTCGCCAGCCTCCATCTATTCCGTAGTTCCTGCTTTGAGTTGCAAATGTGAGCAACCGAATGGGTATCAAATAGCCAGGCACTACAACGAGAGTTGGTAAGGTACACATCAATAACATGTATATCATATATACCTTTGTTGATGTTGGCACCCTTCTTGTCGGCCAGATACTTGGGGCAGTTCCGCTTCCAATGGCCAGTTCCCTTGCAATAGAAGCACTCAATCTCCGGCTTGGGTCTAGCCTTGGGTTTCTTCACGGGAGGAGCAACTGCTCTGCCACCTTTCTTGAAGCTTCCCTTCTTTCCCTTGCCTTTCTTGAAACTAGTGGTTTTATTCACCATCGACGCTTGATGCTCCTTCTGGATGTGTAGCTCAGTGACTTTCAGCATCACGAACAGCTCGGAGGCTAACTTGTTCATCCCTTGCATGTTATAGTTCAACACAAAGCTCTTGTAGCTAGGTGGTAGCGATTGAAGAACTCTTTTAGTGACAGCCTCTGGCGGGAGCTCAACTCCCAACTTAGTCAGACGGCTGTAGTACCCCAGACATTCTGAGTATGTGCTCATTAATAGACCTGTTCTCCTCCATCTTGTAGGCAAAGAATTTATCAAAGGTCCCATACCTCTCGATCCGGGCATTCTTCTCAAAGATAAACTTCAACTCCTGGAACATCTCATATGCTCCATGATGATCAAAACGCCTTTGAAGTCCCGGTTCTAAGCCATACATCATGGCTCACTGAACTATTGAGTAGTCATCAACACGCGACTGCTAGGCATTCACAACATCCACAGTTGCTGGAGGGGGTGGTGCACCAAGCGGTACATCAAGGACATACGACTTTTGGGCAGCCGTGAGGATAATCCTCAAATGGGCCCAGTCCACAAAGTTACTTCCATCATCTTTCAGCTTACCTTTCTCTAGGAACGCATTGAAATTTAGGGGAGCTATTGTGCGAGCCATTGATCTACAACAAAAATTTGCAAAGATAACTTAGACTATTGTTCATGATAAATGAGTTCAATTAATCATATTACCTAAGAACTCCCACTCAAATCAACATCCCTCCGGTTGTCCGAGTGTAACACGATCCAAATTCGCAAACCCAAGTCGGATCATCAAGTGAGATGAGATGGTTTCAATGGTGAACATCTCTATGTTGATCATATCTACTATATGACTCGTGTTCGACCTTTCGGTCTCTTGTGTTCCGAGGCCATGTATATACAAGCTAGGCCCGTCAAGTTTAACCCAAGTGTTCCACATGTGCAAAACTGGCTTGCACCCGTTGTATGTGAACGTAGAGTCTATCACACCGGATCATCATGTGGTGCTTCAAAATGATGAACTTCCGCAACGATGCACACTTGGGGAGAACACAATTTTATCTTTAAATTTTAGTGAGGGATCACCTTATAATGCTACCGTCGTCCTAAGCAAAATAAGATGCATAAAAGGATTAACATCACATGAAAATCATAAGTGACATGATATGGCCATCAACTTGTGCTTTTGATCTCCATCTCCAAAGCACCGGCATGATCTCCATCATCACCGGCATGATACCATGATGTCCATCATCATGATCTCCATCATCATGTCGCCATCGGGGTTGTCACGCCAACCATGATTCTACTACAATTGCTACCGCTTATTGATAAAGTAAAGAATTACATAGCATTTAATGATTAACATGCAAGTCATACAATAATTAAAGACAACCCTATGGCTCCTACCGATTGCCGTATTCATCGACATGCAAGTCGTGATAAACTATTACAAAACATGATCATCTCAAATATATCTCACCATGTCTTTGGACATATCATATCACAACATACCCTGCAAAAACAAGTTAGACGTCCTCTTATTGTTGTTGCATGTTTTACGTGGCTACTATGGGTATCTAGCAAGAACGATTCTTACCTACGCAAAGCCACAATGGTGATATGCAAGTTGCTATTTAACCTTCTACAAGGGCCGCCTTTGTCGAATCCGATTCAACTAAGGTGGGAGAGACAGACACCCGCGAGCCATCTGTATGCAACAAAGTCACATGTCAGTCGATGGAACCGGTCTCATGTACGTGGACATGTAAAGTTGGTCGGCGCCGCTTCATCCCACAATACTGCCAAATCAAGAAAGACCAAGGAATGAAGCACTCTGAGTAACAACGCCCACAAACTCCTTTGTGTTCTACTCGTGATGTCATCTACACATAGACCTAGCTCATGATGCCACTGTAGGGGAACGTTGCATGGGAAACAAAAAAATTCCTACGCTCACCAAGATCAGTCTAGGAGATGAACATCTATGATAGGAGAGATTGCATCTACATAACCTTGTAGATCGCCAAGCGGAAGCACTAAGAAACACGGTTGATGTAGTTGAACGTCGTGATCCAAGTGTCGAACGAATGGCACTGCTACTTCTTGAGCTTGCGTTGGTTTTTCCATGGAAGAGGAAAGGGTGATGCAGCAAGCTAGAGATAAGTATTTCCCTTAGTTAGAGAACCAAGGTATCAATCCAGTAGGAGACAATGCACAAATCACCAAGACCCGCACAAACAATCAAACAACATGCACCCAATGCGATAAAGGGGTTGCCAATCCCTTCAGGGTTACTTGCAAAAGCGAGATCTGATAGAGATAGAATAAACTAAACAAAAGATAAAATAAATATTTTTGGTATTTTTGGTTTATAGATCGGAAAGTAAAAGATTGCAAAATAGTATATAGGAAACTTATATGATGGAAAATAAACCCGGGGGCCATAGGTTTCACTAGTGGCTTCTCTCAAGATAGCAAATAATACGGTGGGTGAACAAATTACTGTTGAGCAATTGATAGAAAAGCGCAAAGTTATGACAATATCTAAGGCAATGATTATGAAATATAGGCATCACATCTGTGTCAAGTAGACCGACTCCTTCATGCATCTACTATTATTACTCCACACATCGACCGACTCCTGCCTGCATCTAGAGTATTCAGTTCATGAAGAACAGAGTAACACATTAAGTAATATGACATGATGTAGAGGAATAAACTCAATAAATATGATGTAAAACCCATCTTTTTATCCTCGATGGCAACAATGCAATACGTGCCTTGCTGCCCCTACTGTCACTGGGAAAGGACACCGCAAGATTGAACCCAAATCTAAGAACTTCTCCCATTGCAAGAAAAACCTATCTACTTGGCCAAACCAAACCGATAGTTCAAAGAGAATTACAAAGATATCAAATCATGCATATAAGAATTCAGAGAAGATTCAAATAATATTCATAGATAAGCTTATCATAAATCCACAATTCATCGGATCTCAACAAACACACTGCAAAAGGAGATTACATCAGATAGATCTCCAAGAACATGGTATTGAGAATCAAAGAGAGAGAAGAAGGCATCTAGCTACTAGCAATGGACCCGTAGGTCTGAGGTAAACTACTCACGCTTCATCAGAAGGGTAATAGAGTTGATGTAGAAGCCCTCCGTGATCGAATCTCCCTCCGGCAGGGTGCCGGAAAAGGCCCCTAGATGGGATCTCACGGGTACATAAGGTTGCGGCAGTGGAAAAGTGTTTTCGTGGGTGCTTCTGGTGGTTTGGGGATATATGTGAATATATAGGGCCAAGGATAGGTCAGTGGAGTCCCAAGGAGGTGACAAGGCAGGGGCGCGCCCTACTCCCCTGTGCGCGCCCTCCACCCTTGCCGCCGCCTTGCGGTTCTTCTGACTTCATCTCCAAGTCTTCGGTATGTCTTCTGGTCCATGAAAAATCACCGCGAAGGTTTTATTCCGTTTGGACTCTGTTTGGTATTCCTTTTTTGTGAAGCTCAAAAACAAGGAAAAATAGAAACGGGAACTGGGTTCCAGGTTAATAGGTTAGTCCCAAAAATAATATGAAATAGCATATAAATGCATATAAAACATCCAAAACAGGTAATATAATAGCATGGAACAATAAAAAATTATAGATTCGTTGGAGATGTATCAAGCATCCCCAAGCTTAATTCCTGCTCGTCCTCGAGTTGGTAAATGACAAAAACAGAATTTTTTATGTGGAATGCTACCTAACATATTTATCCATGCAATTTTTCTTTATTGTGGCATGAAAGTTCAGATCCATAAGATTCAAAACAAAAGGTTAATATTGACATAAAAAGAATAATACTTCAAGCATACTAACAAGGCAATTATGTCTTCTAAAATAACATGGCCAAAGAAAGTTATCCCCACAAAATCACATAGTGTGGCTATGCTCCATCTTCATCACACAAAATTTCAAATCATGCACAACCCCGATGACAAGCCAAGCAATTGTTTCATACTTTTGTTGTTGTCAAACCTTTTAAACTTTCACGCAATACATGAGCGTGAGCCATGGACATAGCACTATAGGTGGAAGAGAATATGGTGGTTGTGGAGAAGACAAAAAGAGGGAGATAGTCTCACATCAACTAGGCATATCAATGGGCTACGGAGATGCCCATCAATAGATATCGATGTGAGTGAGTAGGGATTGCCATAAAACGGACGCACTAGAGCTATAAGTTTATGAAAGCTCAAAAAGAAAAACTAGGTGGGTGTGCAACCAACTTGCTTGCTCATGTAGACCTAGGGTGATTTGAGGAAGCCCATCATTGGAATATACAAGCCAAGTTCTATAATGAATAATTTCCCACTAGTATATGAAAATGACAAAATAGGAGACTCTCTGTGATGAAGATGAAGGTGCTACTTTGAAGCACAAGTGTGGAAAAAGGATAGTAACATTGCCCCTTTTCTCTTTTTCTCTCCTTTTTTTCTTTTTTGTTTGGCTTCTTTGGCCTCATTTTTTTATTTCCACACATGGGACAATGCTCTAATAATGATGATCATCACACTTCTATTGACTTACAACTCAAGATTTACAACTCGATACTTAGAACAAAAATATGATTCTATATGAATGCCTCCGGCGGTGTACTGGGATGTGCAATGACTCAAGAGTGACATGTATGAAAGAATTATGAAAGGTGTCTTTGCCACAAATACGATGTTAACTACATGATCATGCAAAGCAATATGACAATGATGAATCATGTCATAATAAATGCAACAGTGGAAAGTTGCATGGCAATATATCTCGGAATGGCTATGGAAATGCCATAATAGGTAGGTATGGTAGCTGTTTTGTGGAAGGTATATGGTGGGTGTATGCTACCGATGAAAGTTGCGAGGTACTAGAGAGGCTAGCAAAGGTGGAAGGGTGAGAGTGCGTATAATCCATGGACTCAACATTAGTCATAAAGAACTCACATACTTATTGCAAAAGTCTATTAGTCATCAAAACAAAGTACTACATGCATGCTCCTAGGGGGATAGATTGGTAGGAAAAGACCATCGCTCGTCCCCGACCGCCACTCATAAGGAACACAAGCAATAAATACCTCATGCTCCAACTTCGTTACAGAACGATTTCACCATATGTGCATGCTACGGGAATCACAAACCTTAACACAAGTATTTCTCCAATTCACAATTACTCACTAGCATGACTCTAATATCACCATCTTTATATCTCAAAATAATCATAAGGAATCAAACTTCTCATAGTATTTTAATGCACTTTATATGAAAGTTTTTATTATATCCCTCTTGGTTGCCTATCATATTAGGACTAATTTTATAACCAAAGCAAATTACCATGCTATTTAAAAAGACTCTCAAAATAATATAAGTGAATCATGAGGGTTCAACAATTATTATAAAATAAAACCACCGCCATGCTCTAAAAGGATATAAATGAAGCACTAGAGCAATATTGCCTATCTCAAAAGATATAAGTGAAGCACATAGAGTATTCTAATAAATCACAATTCATGCGTGTCCCTCTCAAAAGGTGTGTGCAGCAAGGATGATTGTGGCAAACTAAAAAGCAAAGACTCAAATCATACACGACGCTCCAAGCAAAACACATATCATGTGGTGAATAAAAATATAGCCTCTAGTAGAGCTACCGATAGACAAAGACAAAAGAGGGGATGCCTTCCGGGGCATCCCCAAGCTTAGGCTCTTTATTGTCCTTGAATATTACCTTGGGGTGCCTTGTGCATCCCCAAGCTTAGGCTCTTGCCACTCATTATGCCATAGTCCATCAAATCCTTGCGCAAAACTTGAAAACTTCACAAAACAAAACTCAAGAGAAAATATAATAAGCACCGTTTGTATAAGAAAATAAATCACCACTTTATGGCACTGTTGTGAACTCATTCCCTATTTATATTGGTGTAATATATAATTTATTACAACTTTTCCATGGTTCATACCCCCCGATACTACCCATAGATTCATAAAAAATAAGCAAACAACACATAGAAAACAGAATCTGTCAAAAACAGAATAGTCTGTAGCAATCAAGAAACTTCGAATAATTCTGTAACTCCAAAAATTCTGCAAAAACAGGAAAACCTGGGAATTTGTGTACCAATCTTGTTAAAAAAGAATCATATCAAAAACACGCTTATGTGAATTATGAAAATTATTCTCCTGGGTGCAAAAGTTTATGTTTTCCAGCAAGATAAAAATAACTATCACCGTAAGTCATCCCAAAGATCTTACTTGGCACAAACACTAACTTAAACACAAAACCACATCTAACCAGTGGCTAGATGAATTATTCAAAGCAAAACTGGAGCAAAAAGCAAAGAACAAAAATAAAATTGGGTTGCCTCCTAACAAGCGCTATTGTTTAACACCCTTAGCTGGGCATAAAAACACGAATAAATCTAAGTATTATCATCTTTGGTCTTTACCCTTTTAATGGAGTTATGTTCAAATCCAGGAGGTTCTTTGCATTTCTCCTCATATTCATAAATCTTTAAGTCTAGAGCATCCAACCGCTTATTGCAAGAGTAATCAACATATTCATGTGGTGGATGTTCCCACTAACATTTTTTAGGGGTTCGAGAGATCTTTGCAAAAAAATTGTCACTTCACATAGTTTTTCGAAAACTTGAGTTCCCTCTTGAGTGTGAGGTAATCCCTTTTGTGGGGGTGATATTCCAACTACTCCTTCTATTATCTCATAAGCAATGTTGGGATCAATTTCAATAGAATTCCCTTTTGCAGCAAAATCCAAGAGTTGCCTATGGGGCATGGTCAACCCAACATAAAAATTACGGAGTAAAATTTTAAAATCCCCCTTTCACTACCAAAAAAAGACACATCCGTGACATTTTGGGTCGAACAAAATTTTTTTTGTCATACATATGACACTTTTATGACGATAATTGTGACAAAATCCGGTATCATCATAGATGTGGTGGGCTCCTACTTCTATGACAAAAAATCATGACAGAAAATGGGCTTTTCGTCTTGGGCGGCCCGGAGAGGTAGCTGCATGACATTCTTTGGGCCGTCCATCACGGAAAAAACCATGGTAGAAGCGAGGGCAAGGAAAATTCGGGGAGTTCCCGGTTACGGTGGGTGGTCGGGAGCCGAGCGATGCGCGTTTCTCTCGTACACGTAGGCGCGTGTGTGCGAGGCGTTGGCTCTAACTGAACCCGAGCGAGGCATTGGGCTCTAACTGAACCCAAGCGATTGCACTGCAGGCTACGCGTTACTAAACCCGAGCAATCGATCGATGGCTCTTAACTGAAACCGATCGAGCGATTCCTTCGCTACTGCTGCTAACTGAAGCCGATCGATGCTGCCTCTCTGGATGAACAGTGAGCGTTGCGGGGGGGGGGAGGTTGGATGAACACTGAGCGGTGGCGTTGCCTCTGGTTGAACAGGACACCGTGGCGTTGCCTCTGGATGAACAGGACGACCCCGTGGGGGTCTGGATGAACAGTAGATGGTGGAGGGGTGCCCGTGGTGGGGTGGTTGAACAGTAGCCGATGGAGTAGCGTGCGGTGCAGGCTTGATGAACAGGAGCCCGTGGAGGCTGGAGGAGGTCGACGGTAGCCCGTGGAGGCTGGAGGAGGTCGATGGTGGAGATGAACAGTATCCCGTGGAGTCCCGTTTTGCGGTACGCCACACCCCTCCCGATGAACAGGACCCCCGTTTCGACCGTAGCGCTCCAACACAAGTCCGTTTCGTCCGTTTTGCGGTACGCCACACCCCTCCCGATCAACAGGACCCCCGTTTCGACCGTAGGAGGTCCGTTTCCTCCGCTTTGCGGTACTCCAGACCCCTCCCAATGAACAGGATCTCGTTTCGAACGTGTCCAGTCGAACACAAGGCCGTTTCCTCCGTTCTGCGGTACGCCAGGCCTCGTTTCCATCGCCTGTTCCGTCAGGCTGGTTGGCTCCCACGCGTTCCGTTGCCTCCGAATGAACATGACGCATTCCGTTGCCTCCCCATGAACACGATGCATTCCGTTGCCTCCCCATGAACACGATGACGACGTTGTTTCTCTGTTCCAACCCAGCCATGTACATGAGCCCTGGCCATACGTATGCGCGAGTAGGCGTTCGAGACCCCGCCTGTATGTACACATACGTGGCCGTATTTTCTTTCTTGCACACTGGCAGCTGTACGTACGTGTATATGCTACATGCGCACCTCTACTACGTCACGTGCGCGCCTCTACTACGACATGTGCGCGCCTCTACATCCACCAGTATGTACGTACACGTTCGCGACCAGAATGACAACGCTATGTACGCTTCGACCAGGTGGGTCCCGACTGTCAAGCACTTCCTTGCGTGCGAAGATGTAGCTGGTGGGTCCCAGCAGTCAGGGGGGCGAATCGTTTTTTCTTTTGCCCGGACGCACTTCCTTGCGTGCGAAGGTGTAGCTGGTGGGTCCCAGCAGTCAGGGGGGAAACGTTTTTTCGCGAAATACAGTGGCCCGTCCGATGGGTCCCTGCTGTCAGGTGGAGGAATCATTATTTTGCGCGTAATAAGGAGGCACTTCCTTGCGGCCGCCTTGGACCCAGTTGTTAGCCTCTCGACGCACAGTACTCTTCCGATGGAAGTCGGTCGTTGACCACATTGTCCACACCGCACCGAGAGCACCACGGCGGTGGACGACGGCGAGGTCTAGGAAGGGGATGACGCGGAGCCGGGGAAGACGCAACAGTGGATGCCCACGCAAAGAGGAGTACGATGGTTCACTGCTACGGTGTGAGGCTACCGTCGCCGCAGAATAATAGGGGGTGTGGGTGAGTAGAGGGATGGCCTGGCCAGCGGTGGGAGTAGTAGGGGGCAGTGAGGCCTCCGCGGCATCACAGCCGGCCACGGGAGGCAGGAGCATGTGGCACGACCGGCGCTGTTTTGGGCGGCTGGAGCACGAAGACCAGAGGTTGTAGAAGCACTACGGCCGTTGGATGGACATCGTACGGTCAGTGGAGCTAGAATCGTTCATATTGACTAAGTTGACAAAGCCCTCCGTCCCCGTAAACTTAGTAGGCCCACAAGTCAGCCTCCCACCAAGGTGAGTCCCAGCTAGCAGGGGGAGTATTCATTTTTTTGTGCGTTATAAGGAGGCATTTCCGGTGAGTCCGAGCTGACAGCAGGGGGAGCGTTTTTTCGCGAAATACAGAGGCCCTTCCAGTGGGTCCCAGCTATCAGGTGGAGGAATCATTATTTTGCACGTAATAAGGAGGCATTTCCCTGCATAGGCCCCTACTGTCAGCCTCTTCCGATGGCTGTTGTTTGTTCACCATGTTGACCCCGCCGCGCCGAGAGCACAAACACGGTGGACGAGGGCGAGGCTCAGGAAGAGAACCACCCGGAGCCGGCAAAGCCACCGCAGCGGATGCCCACGCTGAGGGGAGAACGAGCGCTGACTGGTCGGCTGCGGGGTGAGGCTGACGTCGCCGGAAAATAACAGGATTTGTGGGTGGCTAGAGGGATGGCCTGGCGGCACCACAGCCAGCCACGGGAGGAGGGAGCAGGCAATCACGCCGGCGCTAGTTTGGGCGGCTGGAGCAGGAAGATCAGAGATTGAAGAAGCATGGCGGCTATTGGATGGACATCCAACAGTCACTGTTGTGTGTTGAGTAAGTTGACAAAGCCTTGCGTACGCGTCAAAAAAATTTAGGACGGTGGCATTGTCAACCTAGTAGTACCAGAAGTCAGCCTCCAAATCTGTGGAAAACAGCATACAGCCCATTCCCCATTACTTTCAATAATTTAAACCCCATTTGCTAATTCTTAAGGATATTTGAAGCCCATATTCTTTTTATTAGCATTACAGACCATATATTCTGGGCACTGCTAAAAAATTCAACAAAATTTTGCATTTTTCGGTGGGGTCCGAACTCTTTTAATCACGAAATTTTTGAGTCACGTTAAAAATAATTTTCAAAAAAATTATATCAAAATAAAATTCAAAAAACAATTCTCCACAAAAAAATGAATGAAATTTAGAATCTTAACTAGCAAGATTCCCGTTCATTGCATGGAACATGAAGATGCATTTGTATGAGTAGTTTATCTTGTGGTAGAAAAGATGATATTTTAATGTTATTGCCAGTTGGCTTTGGTTTTTATAAGAGTAGAGAGTAGAGAAATCATGAAAAAATGATATTTTAATGCAATTGCCTGTTGGCTTTGGTTTAAAAATTTATAGACGATTTCTTACAACTTATAGCCCGTTTTCTAGGGAAGCCCATTTCTTACTACTTACATCCCTCCTCGTCTTGAAAGATTTGCAGCCCAGCAGGGCTGAGAAAAGCAAGTAGGCCTCGGTTTTGGTATTCTCCAAAAAAAAAGAACTGGGCTAGCCAATTTCAGAAAGAAAAAATATATCAACCGGGCTCGTCATGTGCTTAATAAAAGCGTAAGCGTGGGCTAGACGAGCCACAGCCCCCGCACAACACGCAGTTGTGCTCCATCTTTGAAACTGAAAAACAATTGGGCGAGCAGCTAGCTCCCTGGTGTTATCCGCTCATTGTGTAATTTTATCGTTTATTGACTACATTGACAATGGCGTGGAGCCTAGTTGTCAAACAATTAGGAGGAAGTATTTTTTGGCTTCTAATAACGAGGCACCTGCTTACGAAATGCAATGACCCTGGTGGGTCCCTACTGTCAGCCTCTCCACGTACAGTCATCTCCTGATTCCTCCTGGTTGTTGACCATGTTGACAGCGCCAGACGGCGGCGGGTACAGTGAGCGAACCAAGGCGAAGAACAACAGCAAGGCCTCAGACGGGAACGAACAGCAGCCATGGAAGATGCGGTAGTGTAGTGGCAGGTGGAGGGGAGTACGAGGGCAACAACATGCAAGTCAAGCATACAAATGGTACAAAAAGCCCAACGATTAATTGTTCATCAAATTTTTATACAAAACCCAGATTGAACATGATAGTAACATCTAACCCAACCACTCGTTTTTGCAGTCACAAACAAATGGATTGGTCTGATCCATAAAATCAACATCCTGTGCAAAAAAAATTATTTCAGGATGTCTACAACTTATTGTAAATAGAAGCCGAGCACATTTAGAAGCCCATTTGTCCACCTGAAACTTATTTGTTTGCTGTTCAACATGTTCGTTGATGTCTACTACGTAACCTTCTTCTTGTAGATGTTGTTGGGCTTCCAAGTGCAGAGGTTTGTAGGACAGTAGCAAATTTCCCTCAAGTGGATGATGTAAAGTTTATCAATCCATGGAAGGCATAGGGTGAAGATGGTCTCTCTCAAACAACCCTGCAACCAAATAACAATGAGTCTCTTGTGTCCCCAACACACCCAATACAATGGTAAATTATATAGGTGCACTAGTTCGGCGAAGAGATGGTGATACAAGTGCAATATGGATGGTAGATATAGGTTTTTGTTATATGAAAATATGGATGGTAAATTATATAGGTGCACTAATTCGGCGAAGATATGGTGATACAAGTACAAACAGCAAGGTAACTAATGATAAAAGTGAGTGTAAACGGTATTGCAATGCTAGGAAACAAGGCCTAGGGTTCATACTTTCACTAGTGAAAGTTCTCTCAACAATAATAACATAGATAGATCATATAACAATCCCTCAACATGCAACAAAGAGTAACTCCAAAGCAACTAATACCGGAGAACAAACAAAGAGATTATGGTAGGGTACGAAACCACCTCAAAGTTATTCTTTTGGATCGATCTATTCAAGAGTCCTTACTAGAATAACACCTTAAGACACAAATCAACCAAAACCCTAATGTCACCTAGATACTCCATTGTCACCTCAAGTATCTGTGGGCATGATTTTACGATATGCATCACACAATCTTAGATTCATCTATTCAACCAACACAAAAGTACTTCAAAGAGTGCCCCAAAGTTTCTACCGAAGAGTCGAGACGAAAACGTGTGCCAACCCCTATGCATAGGTTCATGGGCGGAACCCGCAAGTTGATCACCAAAACATACATCAAGTGGATCACGTGATATCCTATTGTCACCACAGATAAGCACGACAAGACATACATCAAGTGTTCTCAGATCCTTAAAGACTCAACCGATAAGATAACGTCAAAGGGAAAACTCAATTCATCACAAGAGAGTAGAGGGGGAGAAACATCATAAGATCCAACTATAATAGCAAAGCTCGCGATACATCAAGATCGTGCCACAGAGAGAACACGAGAGAGAGAGATCAAACACATAGCTACTGGTACATACCCTCACCCCCGAGGGTGAACTACTCCCTCCTCGTCATGGATAGCCTCAGGATGATGAAGATGGCCACCGGTGAGGGATCCCCCCTCCGGCAGGGTGCCGGAACGGGCTCCCGAGAGGTTTTTGGTGGCTACAGAGGCTTGCGGCGGCGGAACTCCCAATCTATCTTCGTCTTCGATGTTTTTAGGGTACGTGGACTTATATAGGCGAAAGAAGTCGGTCGGGGGAGCCTCGAGGGGCCCAGGAGACAGGGGGCGTACCCAGGGGGTGGGCGCGCCCTCCTATCTCCTGGCTTCCTCGAACCTTCCCTGGCTTGAACTCCAAGTCTCCCGGATCATATCCTTTCCAAAAATCACGCTCCCGAAGGTTTCATTCCGTTTGGACTCCGTTTGATATTCCTTTTGTTCGAAATACTGAAACAGGCAATAAAACAGCAATATGGGCTGGGCCTCCGGTTAATAGGTTAGTCCCAAAAGTAATATAAAAGTGTATAATAAAGCCCATAATCATTCAAAACAGATAGTAAAATAGCATGAATGCTTCATAAATTATAGATACGTTGGAGAGGTATCAGCATCCCCAATCTTAATTCCTGCTCGTCCTCGAGTAGGTAAATGATAAAAGAAAGAATTTATGAAGTGTGAATGCTAGAAGGTGCACAAGTTTGATCAATGATAATTTCAATCACCTTTATTAGCATGATTATAAGTCATAACGGTAGTTCATCTCATAAAACTCCTCAAGATCAAGTAACAAGCTATTCACATGTTAAAGCATAGACCATAAACTTTCTTGAAAACTAGCAAACTTCATTCTTAGTCATCAAACAATTACAATTCATCTTATTTTTAGGAAGGGTCTATGTCAGAGCTTTGATTTAGCAAACTCCACATACTCAACTATCTTATAGTCTTCTACAATTGCTAACACTCACGCAATACTTATGGTTATGGAGTTTTAATCGGACACTGAGAAAGATAGGGGCTTATAGTTTTGCCTCCCAACGTATTCACCTTTGGGTGATGTCAACAATAATAGTTCATTCTAACTTACATACAATTGGATATATATATATATATATATATATATATATATATATATATATATATATATATATATATATATGGATCTTTCCAACACGAGGTGCTTGCCAAAGGATAAAATGAAAAAGGGAAAGGTGAAGATCACCTTGACTCTTGCATAAAGTAAAAGACATAAAGTAAAAGATAGGCCCTTCGCAGAAGGAAGCAGAGGTTGTCATGCGCTTTTATGGTTGGATGCAGAAAATCTTAATGCAAAAGAACGTCACTTTATATTGCCACTTGTATATGGACCTTTATTATGCATTCCGTCGCTTTTATTGCTTCCATAACAAGATCGTATAAAGCTTATTTTCTTCACACTAATAGATCATACATATTTAGAGAGCAATTTTTATTGCTTGCATCGATGACAACTTACTTGAAGGATCTTACTCAATCCATAGGTAGGTATGGTGGAGTCTCATGGCAAAACTGGGTTTAAGGATATTTGGATGCACAAGTAGTATCTCTACTTGGTGCAAGGAATTTGGCTAGCATGAGGGGGAAAGGCAAGCTCAACATGTTTGAATGATCCATGACAATATACTTTAATTGAGATGTGAGAAAACATAACCCATTACGTTGTCTTCCTTGTTCAACATCAACTCTTTAGCATGTCATACTTAATGAGTGCTCAAATTATAAAAGATGTCTAGGATAGTATATTTATATGTGAAATCTCTCTTCCTTCAATATTCTTTCATGAATTGTTCAAATGACCAATACAATGCTTGCTAACCTTCAATAAATTTACAACCTCTACTTCTTAGATGTGAAGTCATTACTCCCCATGGGATTAGCAAATGAGAGATATATAATTTCAGATTTATGACATTCAACTCATTCAACCATTTACTCATAGGATATAAGTAGCACATGAGTAAATGAAAAACTACTCCAAAAAGATATATGTGAAGATAAATGAGTAGCTAAATAATTATGTAACTATGTGAAGACTCTCTCTCATAAATAAAATTTCAGATCTTGTTATTGTATTCAAACAGCAAACAAAACAAAATAAATGACATTGCAAGGATAGCACAACTCATGTGAAGAAGCAAAAACTTAGGCTCAGCCGATACTAACCGATAGTTGTTGAAGAAGAAAGGTGGGACGCCTACCAGGGCATCCCCAAGCTTAGATGCTTAAGACTTCTTGAAATATTATCTTGGGGTGCCTTGGGCATCCCCAAGCTTGAACTTTTGTGTATCCTTAATTCCTCTCATATCATGGTTTCTCTATTTCTTAAAAGCTTCATCCACAACAAACTCAACAAGAACTCGTGAGATAGGTTAGTATAAACCAATGCAAAACCTTATCATTTTATACTGTAACAAATCACTAAAATTATTATTCAACATTGCATACTAAATGCCTCTGCATATTTAACACTCCTATCCTCAAATAGAATCATTAAACAAGAAAACATAACAACAATCTGCCAAAACAGTATAGTCTGTAAAGAATGCAAGATTATCAATATTTCCCTAACTCCAAAAATTATCAGAGAAAATTCCCACTGCAGTAACTTTGTCAGAGCTCAGTATGCAAAAAGTTTCAACATTATACCATTCTCTGACTTTTCTAGGGAATTTTTGCAACAGCGGTAAACTTTCTGTTTTCAAACAGCAACATGTATACTAGCAAAATAAGCAATGGTAAAGGCTATCCTTGACATTTTTATTGAAAATATAGATGCAAAACATTATTCTAAATAACAGCAAGCAAATACTAACAAAAGAAAATGATGCTCCAAGCAAAACACATATCATGTGGCGAATAAAAATATAGCTCCAAGTAAGTTACCGATGAACGAGGACGAAAGAGGGGATGCCTTCCGGGGCATCCCCAAGCTTAGGTTCTTGGTCGTCCTTGAATATTAACTTGGGGTGCCTTGGGCATACCCAAGCTTAGGCTCTTTCCACTCCTTATTCCATAGTCCATCGAATCTTTACCCAAAACTTGAAAACTTCGCAACACAAAACTCAACAGAAAACTCGTAAGTTCCGTTAGTATAAGGAAATAAAACCACCACTTAGGTACTGTAATGAACTCATTCTAAATTCATATTGGTGTCATATCTACTTTACTCCAACTTATCTATGGTTCATACCCTCCGATACTACTCATAGATTCATGAGAATAAGCAAACAACACATAGAAAACAGAATCTGTTAAAAACAGAACAGTCTGTAGTAATCTGTATCAAACGTGTACTTCTCGAACTCCAAAACTCCTACAAAATTAGGAAGTCCTAAGAAATTTGTGTACCAATCCAGATCAAAAATAATAAGATCATAATCACGTTACTGCAAATTAACAAAACTAATTTACTGGGTGCAAAAGTTTCTGATTCTCAGCAGGATCAACACAACCATCACCGTAAGCTATCCTAAAGTTCTTACTTGGCACTTTATTGAAACAAAAGCTATAAAACATGATTAATACAGTAGCATAATCATGTGGACACACAAAAACAGTAAGGATAAACATTGGTTGTCTCCCAACAAGTGCTTTTCTTTAATGCCTTTCTAGCTAGGCATGATGATGACAATGATGCTCACATACAAGATAAGAATTGAAACATAACGGGAGCATCATGAAGCATATGACTAGCACATTGAAGTCTAACCCACTTCCTATGCATAGGGATTTTATGAGCAAACAATTTATGGGAACAGTAATCAACTAGCATAGGAAGGTAAAACAAGCAAAGCTTCAAGATTTTCAACATATAGAGAGGAAACTTGATATTATTGCAATTCCTACAAGCATATATTCCTCCCTCATAATAATTTTCAGTAGCATCATGAATGAATTCAAAAATATAACCAGCACCTAAAGCATTCCATGATCTACAAGCATAGAAAAATTACTACTCTCCACATAAGCAAAATTCTTCTCATTCGGAATAGTGGGAGTATCATAAGAGACTTGAACACTAAAAATTGTTTCCAAATTATAGGAGTAATGTTCAGAAAAAGGGTAACCATAATCATGACAAGTTTTATAAATATAATCATCACTACTTTTTGTAGCATAAGTTTCATCACAATAATCATCATAAGTAGCAACTTCGTTCTCATCATAATCGATTGAAACCTCTTCCAAGATAGTGGAATCATCACTAAATAAAGTTGACACTCTTCCAAACCCACTTTCATCAATATAATCATCATAGGTAAGAGGCATGCTATCATCATAACAACTTTGCATATCAAAACTTGGGAGGCAAAAAATATCATCTTCATTAAACGTAGCATCCCCAAGCTTGGGACAAACATTAATTTCAGCAAATATATTCTCAAATATGTCATCCTCATCAAATGTAGCTTCCCCAAGCTTGGGCCTTTTCATATCATAAGCATAATCACTCTCATCATTAAAAATATGGATAACACCAACAGTATAGCAATTATCATCATCACAATGGGTAGTAGGAGCAACATCATTTGGGAGGGATACCTTTTTACCTTTGTTGCTCCTTCTTTTCATTTTCACATTATGTGTGGGTTCAACCTTATTCTTTGAGCTCCTTATTGATGAGATTGGTTGAATAGAAAGATCCTCCTCGTTACCTGATTCATCATAAGAAATAATAGAAGGATATTGGGAAGTCTCTTCCCTTTCATTAGTATTCTCTTCATCTTCCATTTGCTTTCTTTTCTTTATGTAATTGGCAATATAAGGATTTTCAATGCAATTCTCCACACAAAACATATAAATATTCTCTTGATCAAAACCAAGAAGTTTATAATGGGAAAATTCTGGAAGATTCTTAGTTATACATTTCATTTCTTCGTAACCCATAAGCAAACTAAGTTCATTATAATGTGCAAGGGAAATCAAATCATCACAATTTTTGGACATGATTCGGTCATGAAACAACTTGCATCGGAGATGTAAATGACCACTTTCATTGCAATGTTCACAAGTACGGCCAAGGAAATATAATTCTTCAACACTCTTATCTAGCCTTTCTTGCAACAATTTAGTTTCTACATGCTTATGCCTCTTGCAATATCTATCTTCTCTATTTGGTGTATCTATGCAAACCCAATGCTCTCCACAAAAATCGACATGCTTATTGGAGACATTTTCATCATAACTAGTGCAATCATCATTAGTACTATGGATATTCAAGGAGTTCATACTAACAACATTGCAATCATGCTCATCATTCAAAGATTTAGTATCAAACATTCTATAGATTTCTTCTTCTAGCACTTGAGCACAATTTTCCTTTTCATCATACTCATGAAAGATATTAAAAAGACGAAGCGTATGAGAAAAACTCAACTCCATTTTTTTGTAGTTTTCTGTTATAAACTAAACTAGTGATAAAATAAGAAACAAAAAGATTTGATTACAAGATCTAAAGATATACCTTCAAGCACTCACCTCCCCGGCAACGACGCCAGAAAAGAGCTTGATGTCTAATACGCAACCTTCTTCTTGTAGACGTTGTTGGGCCTCCAAGTGTAGAGGTTTGTAGGACAGTAGCAAATTTCCCTCAAGTGGATGACCTAGGTTTATCAATCCGTGGGAGGCGTAGGGTGAAGATGGTCTCTCTCAAACAACCCTGCAACCAAATAACAAAGAGTCTCTTATGTCTCCAACACATCCAATACAATGGTAAATTATATAGGTGCACTAGTTCGGCGAAGAGATGGTGATACAAGTGCAATATGGATGGTAGATATAGGTTTTTGTAATCTGAAAATATAAAAACAGCAAGGTAACTAATGATAAAAGTGAGTGTAAACGGTATTGCAATGCTAGGAAACAAGGCCTAGGGTTCATACTTTCACTAGTGCAAGTTCTCTCAACAATAATAACATAGATAGATCATATAACAATCCCTCAACATGCAACAAAGAGTCACTCCAAAGTCACTAATAGCGGAGAACAAACAAAGAGATTATGGTAGGGTACAAAACCACCTCAAAGTTATTCTTTTCGATCGATCTATTCAAGAGTCCATACTAGAATAACACCTTAAGACACAAATCAACCAAAACCCTAATGTCACCTAGATACTCCATTGTCACCTCAAGTATCCGTGGGCATGATTATACGATATGCATCACACAGTCTCAGATTCATCTATTCAACCAACACAAAAGTACTTCAAAGAGTGCCCCAAAGTTTCTACTGAAGAGTCAATACGAAAACGTGTGCCAACCCCTATGCATAGGTTCATGGGCGGAACCCGCAAGTTGATCACCAAAACATACATCAAGTGGATCACGTGATATCCCACTGTCACCACAGATAAGCACGGCAAGACATACATCAAGTGTTCTCAAATCCTTAAAGACTCAATCCAATAAGATAACTTCAAAGGGAAAACTCAATTCATCACAAGAGAGTAGAGGGGGAGAAACATCATAAGATCCAACTATAATAGCAAAGCTCGCGATACATCAAGATCATGCCATAGAGAGAACACGAGAGAGAGAGAGAGAGAGAGAGAGAGAGAGATCAAAAACATAGCTACTGGTACATACCCTCAGCCCCGAGGGTGAACTACTCCGTCCTTGTCATGGATAGCGCCGGGATGATGAAGATGGCCACCTGTGAGGGATCCCCCCTTCGGCAGGGTGCCGGAACAGGCTCCCGAGAGGTTTTTGGTGGCTACAGAGGCTTGCGGCGGCGGAACTCCCGATCTATCTTCGTCTTTGATGTTTTTAGTGTACATGGACTTATATAGGAGAAAGAAGTCAGTCGGGGGAGCCTAGAGGGGCCCAAGAGACAGGGGCGCGCCCTCCTATCTCCTGCCTTCCTCGAACCTTCCCTGGCTTGAACTCCAAGTCTCCCAGATCATATCCTTTCCAAAAATCACGCTCCTGAAGGTTTCATTCCGTTTGGACTCCGTTTGATATTCCTTTTCTTTGAAATACTAAAATAGGCAATAAAACAGCAATATGGGCTGGGCCTCCGGTTAATAGGTTAGTCCCAAAAGTAATATAAAAGTGTATAATAAAGCCCGTAATCATTCAAAATAGATAGTAAAATAGCATGAATGCTTCATAAATTATAGATACGTTGGAGACGTATCATTCGTCCGTGAGAAATCTCTTGCTGTAAAAATTAAGCCTCATGGACAATAGTGACCTCGCATTCAACAGGAAGAATGTGACAAAGCTTCTGTTTGCCTGGTTGGATGCATATCGTCCCATCGTTATTGTTGTCAAATGAATGTCATGAGAACTGAGAAAATCCTTATGCTTATTACGCCAACGATTGGTTATATGTTTTTCTCCATGTGGTTCTGCGTAAGTAGACACGAAGATTGAAAACAGTTAAGGTCTGAAAAAAGAGTATGTCGAAAGAGCGACAGCTGAACAGTTAATTCTAGTATAATATATACGGGTTTTCAATGTGCATGAAATCATCACCTCTATGTATAAATTCTCCAGAGACCGAAAGCATTGCAGCAAGCCAATAATTATGTCCAGATCAAAACTATACATTCTGATATATATGATCTTGACAGAATCCGGCAGCATTGACAGGCTATCAATGGACGAACTCTTCATTGAGCATATAACATAATATTAGTACCCAAAGTGTACTCCAAGATGATATAAAACTTATGCGCACAAATGAAAAATGCAGCATATGATTACAAATGTGTAGATGATAATATACGGTACCTGAAAAAGTGAGGAGCCAAACACCAATTCCTTGTGATTATTAAATGGGTCACGAATTACACCCAAGGTCTCCATTTTGGGCGCAGAGATGACAGTTATTTCTGAAGGTGTATAACAATTATGAAGGAGCAACCTTTCAAGTGAAGGGGCATCTTCGATGATGAGTTGCTGTCCTTTAAAACAAATTCCAATGCTTTTAAGGTAGTGTGACTTTATTTGGAGACAACTGATACCGATTTCTATTCCCAAAACAATCAACAAGCGCTCCAGGGCAGGGCAACTGGAGTGGATGATGTTGTGCAGTGAGGCCTCCGACAGATAAACCACCACAAGCGAAAGTTTTTTTAGCAGTGGGAGTCGAAGCATTTGTACCAGATAATTTGGTTGATGCCACCGGGCGAAGGTGGCGGTGTGGAGAGAGGAGGAAAACCGTGAGATGGACAATGGTGGTGTGGGCACGAATTCTTGGTATGTTCGTGGTAAGAAACTTTCGTGGTAATGGTAGAACTCAAACTGCTAGAGTTTTCCGAATTCACGGGATGTTAGCCAAGCACCCACCTTGCCGGGTATGGACAGCAGGTAGCTTGTCGGGATGCAGAGGCATTGAACGGGGCCCTGCTGGTGAGGAGAGACAATAGCTTTGAGGAGATCAAATTCAGGAAGGACAGATATCTGACGACAGTCGAGATTGAGGGGCGCGGTGCGCCATAGAGGGCGCCACCGAGTTGAGAGGACTTGTGTGCGGCAGCAATCCTTGGTGGGGAGAAGCAAGATGATCTCCTCAAGGATGATGCCCGGGAGATCGCTGATGCGGTTCACCGGAGATTCTACTGGTTCCTCAGATCCGAGTGGGGGGGGGGGGGGGCTCGACGCTTCTCCCCGCGCTACTGGGTGCGGGATCTACAACCGGCATCGCCGCTGGCGGGAGCCTCATCTTCTTGGCGCTGGGACCAGCCGACTCCATTTTCCTTGTGGGCGTCGCGCCGAGCTCACAGGTTTGAGCAAAGTAGCCAGAGACGAGCCTAGTGGCAGTGCGAGTGGGAAAGAAGGAGGGCTAGGGATTTCTGTAGGAGTGGAAGAAGAGGAGTAGGCATTTTCTGTACGAGTGAGGAAGAAGGTGAGCAGGGTTTTCTGGACGAGTGAGGACGATTGGGGAGCAGGGCGAATTGGGGGGGGGGGGAGACGGAAGCGGGAGAGCGAGCTATTCGTGTTTATAAGGTCTACTGCACTTACTACTCGCTTTTTCCCAAGAACCGCTCTCTTCTTTCGTGTTGCTGCATTGGAGCTGGCGCATGCACTTGGCTGACTGGCCATGCATGCAGGATGCATGTGTCCGCCGGCCACTTCATGCGCCTGGTTTGTTACTAGGCCTATTTAATAGGGTGATTATGGAGTAAATTAAGGAGATTTATTTTCTCTGTGTGCATCCACCAAATTAGAGGATGCGGTACTGGATGCAGACACTCACATTAAACTAACATTTAGAAGAACAAAAGTTCAGCATGTCTATGCATCTCAATGATTCACCATACTATAACCAATACAAAGCTGTGAGAAGGTGTGGAAGTAAAGAAAATCGGTCGATGCTTCTCTGAGCAAAGGGCCTCCCTACGCACACATTAATTTCCTGGGCATGCTTGTTTCTTCTCAATGTTGAGAGCACTTTGAGCATGTTGGCAACTCCACAGCTAGCTAGCTGCCTCATCTTGCAATTGATGCTGACACATTTGCAGCAAACACATGAGGCAATAGAGATGACTCAACATGGGTCCATATTGTGTAGCTCCCCTGAAATCATATTCATTGTCCTGAATCTGAAAAGATAGGAAAACAGTAGCTATACATAAACAGTGTTGCAAAACAGTAGCACATATCAATAGCTCGGCATGACAAAACACGATCATCTGGACGAAGGGGATACTGACCTGCTTGAGGAAGATTATACATAATTTCATAAGTACTTGGTTGATTTCCACCTTTGGCTGCAGTGCTTGTTTGCTCCTCCACACATGACAGGATCGTTTCGCACTGCATTCAGCAAGTCAACGTACGAATAAGCTAATTTCATCTTGCGGTGGTCATTGTAGGTAGTTGCGAATGTAGGAATACCTGGAGCACCATGAGGTTAGCTGATAGCAGGTAGATGCAGCCATATAAATTTTGTGCGGTGCTACCAAAATTGAGGTTTGTATCCCTTCCCGTTATGAGAATTCTTATTGAAGTTGGTACAATGTGACGGCTTGTTCTTTGCATCAAACTTGCCTTTCCCCTGAGATTTGTTCTTGTTGTTTTGGGGCTGGTTGGGCTGGAAGTTCTTCTCGTGTACCATGTGGGCACTAGAAGCTCCCTCAGCGACCCGAGCATGTGTGTCTTTTGCTCTCGCCTTCTCCTCAAAATCAAGAGTGCTAATGAGATCCAAAACAGAAAACTCATGTCTCTTGTTTTTCAATGAAGTAGCAAAATCTTTCCACGAAGGTGGAAGCTTGGCAATGATGGTCCCAGCAACAAATTTGTTCGGCAACACACACTTAAAGTACTCAAGTTCCTTAGAGAGTGACTGTATCTCATGAGTCTGCTGAACAACAGAGTGCTCATCAGTCATCTTGTAGTCACAGAATTGCTCCATGATGTACAACTCGTTGCCAGTGCCCGAGGGCCCAAACGTGGCCTCGAGCGCAGCCCACATGTCTTTGCCGCTGTCAAATGACATATATGAATCCACAATGGAATCGTCAAGAACACTCAGCAGGGCGGCTTTGAAGAGGGTATCCATGTTCTGAAAGGCTTCCTGCTGTGTAGGATTAAGATCGCCCTCAGGCTTACCCTTAGTGGCGTCATAGCAGTACATGATCTGAAACCAATATACTGCTCTTGTGCGCCACCTTTTATATTGCAGCCCCTTAAAAGTAGGCGGCTTCAAAAGCGCAGCAAAACCACTCAGAGTAAATTGCCTGTAATCAGGTTTTTGGATTGGATTGTTGAATATATGAGCAATTTAGTATGAGATTTAATCTGAATCAGCAGTAAATAGATCATGACGACAATTGCAAACATCAAAGTAATGATGCGGACTAAACCAGGAGGACAGAATCACATACTGTACAGCGGGAGCAGAACCGATGTGGTTGATGTTGTCACTCATGTCGTTGATGAAGAGGTTACCGAGGTCGGGGAAGAAGGCTGTCCTTGAGGAAGTCGTCGCTGGCAGCAGTCATAGGAGTGTGCTCCCCAAAAACCTGATCACCCCTCTCCCGTATAGGATCACGAAAGGCGGGGCTCGGAGGAATCCTGTCCCTTCTCACGGTGCACGCCGGAAGGAGGGCTGGAGAAGATTTGCGTGGCGGCGCTAAGATCTAGAACGGTGCGAAACCATATGATACAGCGGCGGCTAGGGTAGAGCATGTCAGGTTGGTCGTGAGAGTATAATAGTTGGCCTTTGGCCCCCAAACCCCACGTCCAAGTCAATAATAGCTCAACAAAAAAAGTCAATAATAGCCCCACCAAGGTTTGTCTAAAAAAACATAGTAATTAAGGCGTCCGTTAGTCCCTTTAGTATAAATACTATATCATTAATAATGGCCCCACCTTTTGTCTCACAAAGTATGTTGGAGTACAACCGGCTACACGTTTATAATCCGCTTCTCTTCTCTCTCCTTCAACTAAGCACAAATACTATATTTAAATCCTTATAGCCTACTTGTGTCATCTAATTGTAGTACTTGCTCTCATGTTACTCTCCACTGTGTAGTCTGAAATGCCGGGCGCGCAGCGGGCGGTGCCCTCAGTCGGCGCGCCGGTTCAACGGCGGAAGCAGTGAGAGGTCGCGATGCCCTGACTTGCCATCAATGTGGAGCGGCGGGATCAGCTGGAGCCGAGAGGGAAGCGCGCGCGGGAGGGGGGGGAGGGGTTTTTTTTGGGCCAAGAAGGTGAGAAGCCAACTTGGGATCGGTCCGGACGGGGAAATATCATATGCTCCCATACTCTGCATATGACACTAGTCTATGTTACTACTCCCTCCTTTCTGGTTTATAGAGATGTTTAGAGTAACATAGTAATATGTTACAGTATAAGTTACTCCCCACTATGACCAGCCTTGGCCTCTCCCAGTGCTCCACCATGTATAGCTGCTAAGCCTGCCACGTAGGCATAAAATATGATGTGGCACCAATAAACTAAGCACCTATGCATTGAAGACTTGAGTTACTAAGCCATTTAATGCACTTAGCACCTCATCTAAAGAGCATGGTTAATAGTATAGCCAGCTGCTGGCTATAAGCCAGTGCCATGTCATCTACAACCCATCTTATAGTCAACATGTACAATAGTAGATCAAAAGAGTGTACTACTTTTTTATTATGTGGACCACCTTTCATTCTCACAAAGTGCCTAGGAGCCCGCTTACCTTCTCTCTCCTATTCTCTTTCCTCCAACTAAGCAGAAATATACTAGTTTATTCCTTATAGCCCGCGGACTCAACTCTATTGTACTTGCTGTAAGCACATCTAAGCACTTACTAGCACCCCCTTGACCGTGGACCTTGACGGTGTACGTCACCTTGTGTCTCATAATTTTCCTCGTCATCATCTGAGTCCTAGAAGATCTCACCCACATGATCATTAGCATGCAGCCGCCTTGATAGACAACGTGCGCAGAAGGAGTAGAGGCGAATGGGGACGCACCACCACCACATCGTGGGCACTCCGTATGTGCTCGTGTGCGTGCAGCGTCCGTATTTTTCCATCGGTGCTAGCTCTAAGGCCGAGGCTGCGGTTGGCTTTGTCTCTAACTAGTAGTTGAGCAACGACGGCAAAGAGGTGTTGCAAGAGATGTGTATGCGCCGTTGCGTGCGAGCTTCGCCGTAGCACGACGAACCGGAGGTTTGTATCATTCTGCCTTCATTGCAGTATTTCTTGAATAAACAATGCATCGCTTTTTTGCCTATCATTGCATTCCTTACTATATATGTTCACTTATGACATGTTGCACCCGTACGCTTTGGTACGGCCAAATACACCAGGGCTTAAGTTCCCCAAAATATGGTGTGATAAGTCTGAACACTTTCACAAGTGCGGCACCCCGAACTTATAGCATTATATGCATAGGCTCCGAGTCATGTCTTGGGTCAATAGTTGGGTTTGCCCGGCTCCCATGTTTTGGTACCTTACGTTCCGTTATATCGGCTAAGGCAGCGCTGGGAGAACCACTGCGATTGTGCCCCAGTTGAGCTGGGTCGAGCACCTCAGTGGAGAAAGCTAAAACTGACCGTCATGATAAGGCGAGAGCTGGTCGCTGTTCGAGAGGTCTTTTCGAGTCCCTAAAGACTTATGCCGCTTAGAGCGAGGAGCCGGCTTTGTCCGGCCCCAGGCGTGGATAGCGCCCCGACTTCGGCCTTCCGAACACTAGGGGCTTCGCTGAAATTTAAAATTATAGAATTCTATGGCTAAGTGGGAGTGTTCAAGCATTATAAGTCCGGTTTCCTAGTTCGTTGTGTTGAGCGCCTCCCTAGAAGGACCCAAAAATGGGAACAAGAGCGCTCAAGTTCATCCCGAACACCCCAGCACTCGTGGCATGGGGGCCGAAGCCAACGACTTGCCATCTCTCAGATTTAATAAACGGCCGCACAGAAGGTAATATTTTAAATCAACAAACGTTGCTTAGCGCATATGAACAAAGTTTTCAGCGCACAGGATAACAAAATGCGAGTCTACTCAAAAATTACATCTTTGGAGCATTCACCTGCAATAAGGCGGGCACCCTTCAGGACACCCTTATAATACATCTCGGGCGTGCGATACTCCTTGCCCGGCGGCGGCACGTCTGTCACAAGCTTCTCGGCGTCCATCCTACCCCAGTGCACTTTAGCACGGGACCGACGGGCACCTTCAATGCAGGCGAAGTGCTTGATGACTTCAACCCATGGACAGGCGTCCACCAGCCGCCGCACCAGACCGAAGTAGCTCCCAGGCATGGCTTCTTTGGGCCACAGCCGAACTATGAGGCCCTTCATGGCCTATTCGGCCACCTTGTGGAGCTCGACCAGCTGCTTCAGCTGGTCGCTCAGGGGCACCGGATGTCCGGCCTCAGCATACTGAGACCAGAACACCTTTTTCGTCGAGCTCCCCTCCTCGGCTCTGTAGAACGCAGCAGCATCGGACACGCTACGGGGTAGATCTGCGAACGCTCCTGGAGAGCTCCGAATTCGGGTAAGTAACAGGTAATTCACTTTTACATGCTTGCTTTGCATGAAGAATGCCTTACCCGCCGCTATCTTCTTTACTGCCTCGATCTCCGGGAGGGCCTTTTGGGCTTCGGCCTTAGCGGCTTTGGCACTCTTAAGAGCCGACGCGAGCTCGGACTCTCGAGTCTTCGAGTCACGCTCCAAACTCTCGTGTTTTTCCACGAGAGCCTCGACCTCTTGCCGCACCTCCGCCACCCGCGCCTCCTGCTTCTCTCGCTCGGCGCGTTCCGCGGCCGCATTGCGTTCGGCCGCGGACACCGCCTCCTGCAGGGTCATATGTAGCCCCTACAACACCCACGTTATTCCTGTCATTTTTTGCAACCAAATCCTTTTTTATAAGGTACCACTTTAATAAGGTATTACTTACCTTCCTTGTCCTCGAGCTGCTTCTTGGCACGGCCGAGCTCGCTCTCGGACCGGTCGAGGCTCTACTTCAAGGCATTGACCTCCGCAGTCAGTGCGGCAGAGGTCAGCAGCGCAGCCTGCATTCCCATATTGACATACTTACGTTAGACTCCTGCATATATCTTATTAGATCCTCAGTTCGGCTTTTCTTCCGAACACCGAACTGAGCATCAGGGGCTACTGTCTATGCGGTACCTTTTTTACATATCTTAAAATCCTTACCTCAAAGCCTGTTAAAAGGCTGGCGCAGGCTTCAGTCAGCCCGCTCTTGGCAGACTGAACTTTCTGAATCACCGCACTCATAACAGTGCGGTGCTCCTCGTCGATGGAAGCGCCGTTGAGTGCCTCCAGCAAATTATCCGGCGCCTCCGATTGGACGGAGGTCACCGGCGTTGCAGTCTCGCCCTTCTTACGAAGGGGCTGCCCGCCGGACTCCGGAACCACTAAAGGTTCCGGTGCGGAGTCCGGTCCAAAGTCCGGGAGGCTGCTCTGCGGCACCTACAGGACCTCCTTCTCCTGGTTGGTCCCTTTCTGGGACCCCCCCTTGGCATCGTCCGCGTCACGGGGGGAGGAGGCAGTCGGAAGTGAAGCGCTATTCACATCCGACGAACCCAGGGACCCGCTCGACGAAGCGAGGACATCATCCTTGGGCTGGCTACATGGTTGTGTTCGGCGTTGGAAGACACTATGCGACGAAAAGAAAAATCATAAGCTATTCTGGAATCCGGACACTTACGATGTTGGTGGCCACTCCTCTTCACCGTCGAGGGCCACTCCTCTTCACCGTCGTCGGCATTGGTGGAACAGTCAAGAAGAAGGGTCCTTCCCTTCTTGGACCCTTCGGCCTCCCCCGTTGGGGAAGCCTTCCTATTCTTCTCTCCCCTCGCTGGGGGAGAGGCCTCTTTCTTCTCCTCCTCGTCTTCGTGGGAGGAGTCTGCCTCGGAGTCGTCGGATGATGAGTCCGATAACACCTGGCGCCTGGAACTCCTCCAGGTTCCCGTGGCCTTCTTCTTGGCCTTCTTCTCCAGCACCACGTAAGGCACCGGGGCCAGCAGTCCCGATAATCGGGCGTCCGCTGGGTCTTCGGGCAAGGGAGCTGGGCAGTTAACCTGCCCGGACGTCTTCTGCCAGGCCTGTCAAAGGTAAAGGGAGTTTAGATCCCACATAGAGTCAAACTATGGAAAGCAAGTGTCCCGTAAAGGGTAAAATAGCTTACCTCGCCGGCTTGACGCTACGAGCTGAATCTGCGATCTTCGGTAGCGGATCAGGGAGCCTCGGCGCCCTTGAATAGCACCCTCCAGGCGTCTTCGTACATAGTGTCAAAGAGCCTTCTCAAGGTTGGGTGATGTGCCGGATCAAACTCCCACAAATTGAAAGCCCACTGTTGGCACGGGAGGATCCGGCGGATGAGCATGACCTGGTTTACGTTGACAAGCTTGAGCTTCTTGTTCACCAGGGTTTGAACGCAGGATTGAAGTCCGGTTAGCTCCTCCGAGTCACCCCATGTCAGGCCCTTCTCTTTCCAGGAGGTGAGCCATGTGGGGATGCTAGATCTGAATTCGGGGGCCGCTGCCCATTCAGGGTCACGGGGCTCGGTGATGTAGAACCACCCCGATTTCCACCCTTTGATGGTTTCCACGAAGGCGCCCTCAAGCCATGTAATGTTGGGCATCTTGCCCACCATGGTGCCTCCGCACTCCGCTTGGCGGCCTCCCAGTACCTTCGGCTTGACGTTAAAAGTCTTCAGCCATAAGCCAAAGTGGGGTTGGACGCAGAGGAAGGCCTTGCACACGACGATGAACACCGAGATGTTGAGGATGAAATTCGGGGCCAGATCATGGAAATCCAGGCCGTAGTAGAACATGAGCCCCCGGACAAATGGATGGAGTGGGAAGCCCAGTCCACGGAGGAAATGGGGAAGGAACACCACCCTCTCATGGGGCCTGGGGGTGGGGACGAGCTTCCCCTCGTCGGGAAGCCGGTGCGCAATATCGTTGTGCAGGTATCCGGCTTTCCTCAGCCTTTTGATGTGCCCCTCCGTGACGGAGGAGGCCATCCACTTGCCTCCCGCTCCGGACATGGCTGGAGAATGTTGAGGCGAGATGTGCGGACTTGGGCGCTGGAGCTCGAGTGCGCGGAGATGGATAAGCATAATAGGAAGAAGGCGTAGGTAGAAAGGTGGATCCTTATCCCCTTATATATGAGCGGACGAAACTACGCGTCCCCACCAGCCCGGTAAAACTCGCTTATCTCGCAAGTGTCGCAATCAATGGCGCGGTTGGGTTACCCACGCCCGTATTGATGAGAATCCCGGAATAAGGGGACACAGTCTCTGCTTTGACAGGACGTGCCAAGGAAACCGCTTCGCTAAACGCGCTGAGGTGGAACAGTAAAAACAATTCAAATAAAGGCTTGGCCGTGGTGTGACGTCATGCCACGAAATATGTCAACATATTGAACTTGTGTAAATATTATTATCTCTACGGTGGTATGTGGAACTTATTTTGCAGAGCCGGACACTATCCTGGTGTTCATAATCTTCTATGAATTATTCAGAGGAGGAACCCACCTTGCAATGCCGAAGACAATATGCGCGCCGGACTCGTCGTCATTGAAGCCTGGTTCAGGGGCTACTGAGGGAGTTCTGGACTAGGGGGTGTCCGGATAGCCGAACTATCACCATCGGCCGGACTCCAAGACTATGAAGATACAAGATTGAAGACTTTGTCCCGTGTCCGGATGGGACTTTCCTTGGCGTGGAAGGCAAGCTTGGCAATACGGATATGTAGATCTCCTACCATTGTAACCGACTCTGTGTAACCCTAGCCCTCTCCGGTGTCTATATAAACCGGAGGGTTTTAGTCCGTAGGGCGAACAACAATCATACCATAGGCTAGATTCTAGGGTTTAGCCTCCTTGATCTCGTGGTAGATCTACACTTGTACTACCCATATCATCAATATTAATCAAGCAGGAGTAGGGTTTTACCTCCACCGAGAGGGCCCGAACCTGGGTAAAAACATCGTGTCCCTTGTCTCCTATTACCATCCGCCTAGATGCACAGTTCGGGACCCCCTACCCGAGATCCGCCGGTTTTGACACCGACACTGACTATCGACAAACCCCCACCTCGCTGGCCGCGCGATGGCCGAGTTAGAGAAACGATGAGGTTGAAGAGATTGCTCTAGCACGGACTCCAAGAAATATGGTGTCAGATGGAAGTCATGCTGGTGGCGTGTGCCGTACTCCTGGACGTGAATGCTTGTTCTAGCCCATGCCACCCTACTACTCCTACTACTTATTATATAGTACTAGTATCAAGGATTCGAGGTGCTGGTTACGTACAACGAACACATATTAACATATGGCTACAGTAAAAACACCCGCCCGACGCGCGAAGCATATGAAGCTAGTACAAATAGTGTACTACTATTGTTGATTGGCCTCATCCGATAACCTGTTGCAATGCATGTACAATTATGTATTCGGAAAATATTTTTTGCCTCGTCGCACCACTCACTCAGAGAAGTGACTCGAAAGCCATTCATAAATTTAGTAAGTTTATCATAGGCATATCATTTTATTACAAACAACAGGTCACCAAACCACATCGACAATGAGGATACATTTTCAATACTAAAGTTTTCATCAGAAAACAAATAACAAGCAATGAAATGAACTTCAACTCAACCAATCCTCGGCGTTGGAAACGCTTGCTTTGAACCACAAGTGATTCTCTGGGACGGGCCATCTATTATTGATCTCGAGACCAACGCAGGACTGATCATCCAGGCTGAAGCGGCCTACTATATCAGTACCAGGGTAGGGAACCACCCAAATGCCCGAGGTATATACACAGTTGCTTCTCATAAATGGTACTAGTAACATTGTGTCAACAGCAGTTGGATCGCCTTTCACTATCATAGGATAGTTTTGTCCAAGGAAGAGCGAGTTTTCTCCAAGACTATCAATTCTGTACCAGGGAGAAGGTGTTGGCGCTAGCACACTAGTATCCATCCCGAATACCATGCAACGGGTGTTGGAATAGGTCCGGAGAGTGCGACCATGGGAGACAACACGTGCTCCCTCAGTAGTAACAAACTCAGTGCGCTGTATACACACAAGAAGAGGTGATCCATCGGAATTAGTTGCCAGGCGCCACTGAGTATATACGTTCTACTCGTCCTCATGCTCGTGACCATCACCTTCGTCATCTCCCCCTTGGTTATAAATTTTTCAAGTATAGGTGGTGGAATGTTCACAGGACCTTGGAAACACAAGAAGAAGGTTAATTAGTAAAGGGAAACTTGCTAACCCGCATGCATGTGGATGAAACAATTATAATTACGGTGGAAGACAAACGTACCGAAAGTATAAGGATTCCATACAAAAGTGCCACGAGTGGTGGCAGCAAACACAAGGCCCTCGTATTGAATTGCATCATAGTACACATCCATGTATAGAAACTGAATTTTGAGCAATATCCATCCAGTCGAACCACGAAGGACGGCAACAAGCTTCTCGAAGATAGCAACAACTTCATAGTTGTTATAATTCCAAGAGCGGTTGGGAACTCGACAAATTGCTATCTTCTGTAGAAGACAGTCCCCATGATCGTATTTGAACGTGTGTACAATACCGGTGAGCTCAACCTTTAGGCAGTCTGCTAAGATATTTGGAAGTGGAATCCGGTCACGAGTGTACACATTCACAAGTTCCCACTCGTAGTTGGACCCAATGTAAACAACCCAATCTCCATTTGCGCCTGCCCAATCCTTGCCCTCAAGCGATGGCATCTTAACATCATATGTATCATTATCAAGCGACATCAACTTGCACAAGGCGAGGCCTCCGTCGTCCCCCCACCAGTAGTCATCAGGGTCACGGCAAAGAAGATAGGGAGATCAAACCACTCCTTGACTCATGGGTTCCTTGTAATGATGTTATTAGTTGAGTCAAGAATGGGCTTGAACGAACCTGCCATGCTAGCCGAGGTGATGACGTTGCACCGATCAATGAGTTCCTCCACCACGTCATCTTTCAGATCGGGGCAAAAATAACAGGGTCGTTTCTGGCCTGTTCCCTCCATGGAGAAGACGATTGAACAATGGCAAAAGGAAGGGTGAAGGGCTGAAGGAAAATGGAGGAGGGAGAGGAAGAGCGTGCAACAGCAGTTCCAAATAAAGAGGGAAAAGCGAAGAGTCGGTGGACGGTTGCCAGTTTGCCACGGTTCACGAAGAGGCGTCCCGGCCTACACCTCCGTTCGGAAATACTAGTAGAAAAGGACTCGCCGTCACCTCACTGATATGTTGGAACGGGACCACATGTCAATGAAACATGATGTGTAATTTCTCGTGCAAAATGCGATCTGGCCGCGTTGGCCCGAGGTGCCGCATTAGTTTTTTTTTTGAAAGTTTGCCGCATTAGTTATTGACCTTTTTTTAACATGCAATCTGAATGGATAGCTCCTGTGGTCATCAAACATGAGCGGATATAGTGATGGTTGATTCGCCCGAGCAACTTATTACTGTGGGAATATGGGAGTACCAGCGGATTCAAGGAACAGAGAAATGATGGTTGCTTCGTCCAAGCAACTTACTGTGGCGAAGGTGGGGCTCTGTGATTTGACTGCTCACTAGTCATTACTACTGCGGTGCAACGACCGGGGTGAATCTTTCCCTGAAGTTGTGTTGTGCACTCAATATTGCTGCATGGTAGGTGGAGCCGGATCAAGGATGTCCAACATGTCGGCGAAACGAAGTTGAATTGTTTCTGGCATTGCTATCAATCCTTCAGGATTTGTTTATATGTACGCATAATTTTGTTGAAATTGTACTGTGATGCTATGAAGGTTTCAACTTTGGTTCCCGCAGGAAAAAAGAAGGTTTCAACTTAGGATTCATGGGTCTTGCCTCGAGATTATCTCGTTAAAACATTCCATCAAATACAAATGAAACTACCATGGCTAATGCATCTCAATGGTTCGCAGATCAGCGCCAATGTTCACATCACAACTGAAGACAAAGTTGTGAGAACATGTACAAATAAAGAAAAAAATATAATTGATTGATGCTGTTCATAGGCATGGCTCCATTTCCTTGGCACAGTGTTCATTGCTTGGCAGCTAGTTTCACCCAGCTCTGTAGCAAAAAAAGAGGTGTATGAAGGACACTACAATTCGATCATTTTGTGAAGCTCCACTAAAATCGAGCAGACCATCCATGTTTGCAAAGATATCCAGTCAGTGTGATTACAATAATAGTGGAACTAGATGATGAAACATAACACACATAAATAGAAGCAGATCACCTCTACGATCTCTCTTTAGGACTAACTTCTTGTTGGAGAAGATTAGGCACGGAGTTGGATGAGGAGGATAGCAAAAACAATCTCCCTTTCCGCAGTCCCACAGAAATGTAAAAGGGTTGCCCGTGTGACATTTTGGCGGAACTGCACAAAACACTCTTCAGAAAAGTGATTTGTGCAGTTCACAAAAAGGTCGCAATAGCAACGAGCTGAAAATGGATAGCCCTGTTTACAATAGGAGGTCGAAAGGAAACAATTACTGCCCAATAACACAAGTTGAAGGCACATACGCCGACAAAAAAGAAGCATGTACCATGTAATAAGGGAAAGATAGCACATGGTGGTTTATCAAAAATGGTTCAAAGACGAGATTGCAAGATGGAAAGTACGCCGGCCGAGATACGATTTAAGCAAACAACTAAAGAAGATCCATATGCAGCAACGTGGAAAGATGGGCAGTGGAGCAAGGCCGGAGGAAGCTGTACCTGAGGGTCATCGGGATGTTACTAGGAGGGCGCCAGCGGCCGGGATCTTCCCATACTGCGGCCGCGAGCAAGTGGCAAAGGCCCTACCACGCCAGAGCTTGGTCAGAGAGAACGGTAGGTACCGCAGATCGGGACGTGCTGCCTCAACGCTGTTGAACGGAGAGATGATGCATATCCTCCCTTTCCGCCGGTGGACGGGATGCGACCGGATCACTGACCAACGCTGAGAGAGAGAGACCACAGCGGCCTTGTGTGAGATGGTGTGACGAGAGACAAACCCATTTTTCCATTTTCCCCACAGCAATCATTTTATATTCTGTACGTGCCATTGAGGAATATATAACTTTATTTAATGCTAATGCGTCAAGTCGAACTTTGTTCCGTCTAGGTGTGGTAACCGACCCTCCTTCGAGTAAACAACCGCTACACGTGTCAAATTATCACGTGGGCTGCCTTTTCGTACAGAAACGAACTCCACCATGTACCCGCGTGGGTGTGGCTGGGAACGAGACGTGAGTACGTGCGTCCTGCGTGCACTTCTTCTTTAGGTGCAGGTACGTGCGTGGGTGGGTGTGAGAGAGATGGTTTGTGCGAAACAGAGGCAATGTGTTGATGATATCTCAATCAGAAAAATGTAACACATGCAATGTGTGTGAAACGGAGTCATGGACATGAGATATCGATATAATTGAAAACAGGGATGAAGTGTGTGGCTGCGCGATCGATAAAGAGTGCCATCGAATTTGTGTTTGCCCACGTCAAAGATACAAGGCGGCTGGCCTACTGGAATTTGAGAGGGCAGAGGTGCAGTTTTTCTCCGTGGCATGAATACCTACCTACAATGTTCGACTATCGGTGTGTGTGGGGTGGGGGAGGGGGTAGAGACCGATCGACTAGTATATGTGTGGGGAAGGAGAGAGACCTAGCTATGTATTGAGGGAGATCGATCGACATCCATGGATATGTGTAGCAGCGGAATAAGGTTGGGAAAAAGACATAGGTAGAGCATCGGAGGGTTGGTGGTGGAGTGGCTTCTCACAAATGGTAGGAGAGGCCTGCTAGACAAACGGAGGGTATGAGTGCAATATCAATAAGAGAGGGCAGGGGGTGTCTGTCTATCTATGCACGTGCGTGTGAGGGACGGGTCGGGAGGTTTTCAAGGATGATGATGGGAGAAGATATGGTTGTGGTAAGCATACGTAACTACATAGGAAGATCAACCATCGTGTGTCCGAGGAAAGGAGAGACATAACTAGCGAGGTAAGTGTATTGGTGCTTGGTGAAAACGAATTATAGTCGACCTGGCTATATGTAGGGAGATCAGTTCATATACATGCCTGCATATGTTAGAAGCAAATAAGGTTCGGAGAGGCAGACAGGGGGAGAGGGTGTGGCTAGGAGGTGGTGCGAGAGGCCTACCATGTCGAGGGGGGAGGAGTGTGCGAGTATGTGATCAATGAAAAGAGGGGCAGGAGTGTGCACCTGCGTGGAATCGTATTGGACATTGGGGGGCATGGACGGTGAGAAGAGAAGAGGGGAAGTATATATATGTTTGTTGTAGGCACACTTGGCTAGAGAGGTATATCGACCGGTGTGTGCTGGAAAGAAGGAGCCGGGGGCTTACACACACCACTGGTGGATGACCTAAAGAGAAATAATGAATGTGCGCGATGGAGGGGACGCTAAGGGTGGGTGAGAGGGGGGCGGGCGTGTGCATGCACGATAGAAAGTTAGCGCTAGCTAGCTACAAATAGAAGTGGATCGTGAAGGTGTAAAAGACGAACAAAGATCATAATTCATTATAAAAAAGTTGATACGGATACATGAAGAAGATATCATAATGTGGAAGATTGATTATAATTTGGGCTAATGTGTGGCTTTTGCAACTCAGGTCTAAATACTTGTCATAATGTAGGGGGCGGGGCACTATACTTTGTGTGATAAACACGATGTACGTATGGAACATGGTTTAGATTATGAATATATAGTTAGTACATCAAATGTACTATTATTTGGAATCAACATCAAGTGTATTCAAAAAATAGAATTCGAGTTCATGTAGTACACATAGTTCATATCTATCTCTATAGTAATCATCTGGTGTGTTATTAAGGTAATACACGAATGATGGTTGAAGTTGGCAACAATCATGATTGTAGATTCTTATTGAAATAGAGAAACGAATTCAAATTTAGTTCGAATTGCAGCGGTAATATAGACATTTGGAATGCACTAAAATGTTGGTATGAGTAGGTTACATGCATTATATAGCAAGCGAAAAATTTAATCGGACATAACATGGATTCATACTCCCTCCTTCCATCTATATAGGGCGTAATGAGATTTTTAAGACCGCCTTTGACTATTTACAAGATTAATAGTACATGACATGCACAATGTGAAAATTATATCACTGAAAGAACCTTTCACAGACGAATTTAACGGTGTGCTTTGTGTAAGTTGCATGTCATATATTATTGCTCTAATATTTGGTCAAAGTTAGCATCGAAAAATGCATTAGGCCCTATATAGATGGAAGGAGGGAGTAGCTTTGAATAGCATTTGTATAGTAAAATGGGGCAACACTCTCTCTTTATGTGGTGTGAATAGTTTTATTTTTTTCATCTCTTTTTGTTGAGGGAAGTGCGAATTGATTTGGTACGTACAAGTACAATATTACTACACATTAGGATTGTCCCTAAAATTCAACCTGCATCTTGTTATATCCCAAAAATTCAGATATCGTGCTCCCAAAACTGGCGCCTTCACAACCCGCGCCTTGCTATCCCGAAATTACAACACGCGCAAAAACTCCCTCCAGCTGCCAAATCCCGACACGCGGTATCCCCCTTCTAACCCTGAGCCGAAAGGGCCGCTAGTTCAAATCGGTGGGGGGTACTTTTGTAACACACCCTACATTTTGGACAAGCGCATCCCTAAGTCATGCTTCACTCCATCCCATCGCCCCCTTTTCGCCATTAGAAATCCCAGGCCGCCATAACCTCTCCGATCCAGCTGCGAAACCCCACCCTCCTCCATACGCCACCTCACCGCTGCCTAGCCGGAGCCTCTTCCCCTACGACGTCGTCCACCGCAACAGCTCGACGTCCCTCGTCCACCTCCCTGGATGATGATCCGTCGTCCATCTCGTCGTCCCGCCGGTTCAGCCGCCCCGTCCTCCACCTCCAAGGAGCTGCTCCGACAATCGCCTCGTCTATCGTGGCTGCTCCATCCCCACAGCGCCGCCTTAACCTGCTCCACCGAAACCGCAGCATCCTCACCGACTCCTCGGACGAAGCCGAGGCCTACTAGGCACCACCAAAGAGGTTGTACACTCATCGCATCGCACCTTCTCCTTAACTCGACCTCCCGGCGATGACGGTTCTCCATCCCACACCCCCATGGAGCGGCTACCTTGAAGCCGGCGGCGTGGGTGACATCTCCACGGCGGCTCTCCCCCAGTGCGAGGCCCCTTCGGCGACGGCGTCCATACTAGCCGGATCTGCTGCTGCTGCTCCGGCTCTCGCTCGCTCGCTCGCACTTCTGCTGCTGCTCCGGCTCTCGCTCGATTGCTCACTTGCCCAGCTGCTGCTACTGCTCTCCCTCTCGCTCGTGCTGCTGCTCTGCTCCGATTTAGCCACACTTCAGTCGACTGAATCGACTTTTGGGTCAGTCAATTTTCAGGGGTTGGAGGGGGGGGGGGGGCTCGCCGGAGTTAAGGAAGAACCACCCCATCGGGGACGGGGGCTCGCCAGAGAGGTACGCCACTATCTATCTTAGGGTTCAGGGTGGGGGCGGGGGGCCTAGAGGTCTGGCCGGGGCGGCAGTGGGGAGTTGTTTCGGGGCGGCGAGGCGGCGCTGGGGCCGGCGGTTCGGCTAGTGGTGGCTGGCGGCTCAGGGGGATGCAGGTTGAAGATGAAGTGCAGGCCCTTCCTAAACTACATGTCAAGTGCCTCTCTGCTACCATTGCGTTCAGTTTCGACAGTAGCATTCAGATTCCACAGTAAATTTCAGTTTCGACAGTTATGTTCAGAGTCAACAGTTTTTACCTCATCTGTTGTAGTCAGGTGGTTTTTGGTGATGTAAATTTTACATCCATTTTAGATCATGTATTGGAGATGCTATTAGAATCCCACTTGATATTGATGATGTCTGTCTTGTGCTGCTTCAGCCTTGATGCCTTACGGCTCACCGGAGCTGCTCCAACGACAGAACGATCCATCACAACAGAGCAGTGCCCTGGACGCCGTCTACAGATTCCTCAGATTTTCCTCCACACCTCCGACAGCCACCTCTGCCTCAACTGCTTCACCGACCAACCCAATGATGCTGAGGTCGACACGGCTACGACAAAGAGGTTGTACACTTGTTGCATCACTTATTACTATACATTCACGTCGATCCATTAGGGCTATTTTGGTTCAACGGAAAAACATAGCAATAGGGAATTTTCCAATGGCACTCTACTATTCAATTATTCATGCATTTTGTTGAAAGGAATGAAGCAAAACATCCACCTAGACCTACTTTTCAAAATCCTATGCATGAAAACAAGACCAAGTGCATTAGTGCCAGAATAACATTCTAACTGTACACACTTTCATATGGTTTCACTTTATTTTGGCCATGTTTCTTTGCATTCCTCTGCTCTTCCAATTCCTGTAAACCAAACACCCAAGTTGACAGAAATCCTCTGTTTACAAATTCTCTGTTTACCATGTGCATTTTCCTATCCTATTCCGGTGTTTTTCCTATCCCTGCATTTTAAGAATCATGCAAGCCAAATGAGCCCTTACAGAATTACTTCAGTTACAGGTACGTGTCGAAGGGAACTTTGTGTGGTTTGTCCTGCTCCTATCGCGACGTCGTCCACCTCACCTGAGTTGCTCCATCAACAGAAGCATTCACCAAACCAGACATCACGACTCCTGACCGTCCTTTGCCGCCTCAATTCTCCTTCCCTGCCGCTGGCACCCACCGCAACGACATCACCATCATCGACTTAGCAGATGAACCTGAGGAGTACACGGGTCCACAAGAGAGGTCGCACTCTTTTGTTTCTGCTAATGTTATGCATTGCTTAAACTTACCTGCTACTTTATCATCCTGTTCAGCTCTTGGACTCCCAAGTCAGGTCCAAATTAATGTTCAAACTTGAGTTCTAAATTAGTTGTGGGGCACATATCGAGGCAGCAATGAATAGTATGTCTGTCTAATATCTGGTTCACCTAGGGTATGCCTATGTTGTTCATCTTGGGTGGGAAACAAATAGTAAAGCAATCATCATCTATCTTTTTATTAATTTAAAGCAATCATCAGCCTGCTATCATTATTTTTGGATCCATCCACTTGTTGTTATCATCACTCTAAATTTCTGCATGCTCTCCTTACATAATCTCACCATATTTTTTCGTATGCATGTCAGATATTGTACACAGTCATGTTGAACATGTAGAGAAAAAGAGAAGAGTTTTGCGCGGCAATACAATGTCGTGCAGACATCGTTCCATGGTGGGTTCAATGGAAAACCCTCCCCACCCCTATCTAGATTGTAATCCAGAGGAAGATATCTGTTCTGAGGCGGATTCAGATGCTGCTGACCACTCCTATTTACCCCCCAAGCTGTTTGCTCTACCTTGGCATGATGATGTTAGTCATATCATGCATATGTTGCCTTGTAGTGCCTACTTTTGACGTCATATATGTCATCTGCTTAGTTTAGACATGTTCTGTGATGCCACCTGTTTAGTTTCTATATCATATATGGGAATTATGCAGTCTCATGTCTTTTAGCCAGCCATAATACATGTGAAATGTGCAATGCCATCCTGTTTAACCAGGCATCATATATTTGAATGATATCTTACCCATCCTTTTCTTCATTACATTTCCATTTGTCGACAATGTTTGTACATTAAACTACTCTTCCTATGAATCAGCCATTTGGGTGGGAGATGGAAAAATTTGGAGTGAAAACAAGGCCTTCAGAGCAGACAGTGCTACCTGTCGAAGCAGATCTCTTGTTGGGTCCCGATAGCTCCTCAAAAATGGATTCAGAGACACATGACCAGTTCTATTCCCCCACTTAGGTGTATGCTCTAACTTGGCACAGTTATACTACTCATATCATGCATATGGTGTCTTGCATTGCATAGTTTAGACATCATATACACAATATTCAACACCATGTCCTTAGTTCAAACATCATATCGAATGCCCTCTGTTTAGCACATAAATCACATATGTGAATTAAATGATGCGATCCTGATTACTTAGATAACATGTAGGTGAATTATGTCATGCGATCCTATTTAGTTATTCATCATATCTTTGAATTATGTTATGCTATGCTATCCAGTTTAGATAGACATCATATATGTGAAATTATGTTATGCTATTCGTTTTAATTAAACAATATACATGTCAACTATTTCATGCCCTCTTTTTTCCACACTATCTATTGCATCTGTCTCTCATACAATGTCTGTACATTCAACTATGTTTCTTGTTTATCAGCTATTTGAATTGGAGCGGGTGATGCCAGTATCTAGCGGACTAAAAACACGGTCTTCAACTAAAACAGTGCTACCTCTTGGTGTAGATAGCACCCCCAGTTGTACATGCACAAGAACCAGCCCTACCACACATAACCCAAACTCTCGCAGATTGTACCCCTAATGCGATGGACAGAGAACCAGCTTCACCCAATCTAGCCCCAACCCCAGCCAATAGTAACCAAGTTCCTGTTGACACAGCACCATCTCCACCACAGAGCTCCCAAACAAGAGCAGTTAGTAAGGCAGCTCCAGTGCCCAAAGGGCCAGTACTATCACGGCGAACCCCAACTCCACCAGTTAGTACGCCTATTCCTGTGGAGCAAGCACAACCATCTAGTCGTAGTTTAGCATCTATCGCATTTGATGTTGTTAAATCGTATGTGCGTATCTTCCCATCTTGGAAATATTATACTGAAGATGAAGGAAAATACCAGTTGCAGGTGTTTGTCCAGGAGTTATGTGTAATTAAAGTTATTCATGGCAATTACTTTGCTTCGTCCCATACATCCTACCTCCATGATGGTTATAATACAGCAAATTTTCCCATTTTTCTCTATAGGGAAGGACGGATTTGGAAACTCGGGATGAGGTAACCTGTGCTAATACCTCTGCTATCTTCAAGAATGCTTGGTGGCAGTATCGAAATTACCTGAAGAAAACGTACTTCACCGGCAAAGAAACTCATCAAATTCCCTTACGTTCTCCTGAGACACATTTACTGGACGATGACTGGGAACGCCTTGTTATGTACTGGTCCCGAACCAAGAATGTGGTAAGGTCTATGAGCTCATTTTCTATTTTTAAGTATTATATTCTTGCATCTTACTGTACTCTGTTCATGTAGAACAAGCGGCTAAACCTGAAGAACAACTATTCTAATTTAAGATTCCATTGCTATCATAGTTCAAAAAAGCGCTAGGCGTTAATTGTGCGTTTTGCCACCGCCTTGCACTTTACCGACCAAAGCGCATTCTTATGCGCAGTTATGCAAAGATTAAGCGTAGTTATGCGTAATGCGTTTTGCCAACGCCTAGAGCCTAGTCGCTCTTAAGCGCTCGTTGAGGCGCGCCTTTTTTAACTATGATTGCTTTGCTCTTGTATCACTATATTTACTCATACAAACTTATTTTTAAATTGAAGGATCCAATCGAAACTCCAATGGCACAGCAGGTATGTTCACGCATGTTTGTTTAACAGGTTTGCTCTTATCAATAGCTCTATTGATTTCAATTTCAATTGTGTATACAATTGACTTTCATATCATGCACATTACTAGCATCACAACAGAGCCAATAGTGTTGTTGTACATGTAGACCCGTGGTACCCATCTGAAATCTTGTTGTGTCGTGTAGTTTCCACACTTTGTATTCTTTCACTGTTGCTTTGTATTGAACTGATATGATTTGAACTGTGTCTCTATTTTGATTTGGCAAGACAATGCAGTGACCATAGGACATAGATATATGTTTGTTTGATGCTTTTATTATGTACTAATACTTGGCAATAGAAGACTTGGTAGTTTAATCTTGTCCACCTTACTAATGAATTGGTTCACCGAAATGAGTTTCGTATACTAGTACATGCTAAACTTGTTATGTGTCTGCTTGTTTCTTCTTTTAGAATGCTGATAGAATATTAGGGAAGAGTGCCTTATTAAGCAATGGTAAAGAAAGTAATGCAGATAAGGTTCAGGATAGTGACACATATTTGTTTGTCTCCAACAAAGCTGATAAAACAGCTAAGGAAGACTATCTTGAAGACAGTGAGACAACCCCAAAGTCTTGTCTTGGTTTAGTGTTCGAGTTACTGGTCACATCCACTTGCACAAGCTATTCAAACTCACTGTCTGAATCAGTTCGGTTTCTTGAGTCTCAACTACAAGCTGAAAGACATCGATCAGCTGTGCTGCAACAAGAAGCGGAAGGACTGCGGAAGTCCCTGGAGAATTCAGGTGCATATTTTCTGGTGCAACAGCAAGCGTTGGAGGATTTTAGAGCCAAACAGGACAAAGCTAATAAGCTTGCTAAGCTTATTGCCAGCATGGTGGATACCTAGGATAACGTTTCATGAGCTCTTCTGAAGTTGTTTCAGTTATGCTCTTGTTTTGCTGCCGCGTTTATTTGCACCGGTGGCCAATTTTGACGGCCAGTGTACGTAATATGCCGCTTTGTTCCCTATATTTGCACTGGTGGCGAACTTTGATGCCCAACGGATGTAATATGTGTAATAGCGGTAATAGGCTAGCGTTAATTGCTTGCTTATTTATTTCCTTATTGTCTTGTTTAGTTGTTTGCTTCTAGTCACTGCAGTTCTTTTTCTGTGTTTTTCTAGTGGCCACAATAGCCTATTTTTGGTAACTAGGCCAAAATAATCATGGCAACACACGGACTGTTGTAACCATGGGCCTCCTAGAGGCCGTATGATCCATGGGCCTTCTTCCGGCTGTAGGATCCATTGGCCTTCTATACGGGCCGTAGGATCCATTGGCCTTCTATACGGGCCTTAGGATTCATGGGCCTTCTACGGGGCGTATCATCATTTCGCCAATCATGGGCGGTACTATTCATGGACCATAATGGGTCGTTAATAGGCCGTATTTGATAACTCTATGAAAACATCCCAACGGGTTTTTTTGACATGAAAATGGCCCAACGTATTAACGGTCCGCAAACGGGCCGACTGACGAGGGGCTGAATTTGGCCCACAAGCAGAAAATGACAGTAACGGGCCATATGTAACCGAATGCTCCAAATGAGCCCAAGAATCAATGGGCCCTGAGAAGGCCGAAAGATAACTTGGGCTGGAAACGGCCCAATGGAATAACGAGCCGTTAATGGGTATAAAGTGATACACTATTCATTACGGGCCAGTTTCACCACAGGCCGTTAATGGGCCAAGAGTTACAAAGGGCCTCATATCGGCCGAAAGAAGTCATGGGCCACACATGGGCCGGATGTTAAAACAGGCTGGAATCATATTGGATGGCCCAGATGATGCTACTGGGCCTAATTCAGAGAGGTCGTAACGAGCCCTGTGTTAGCGGGCTGTAAACGGGCTATATGCGAACAGGCCGTTAACAGGCTTTCCGTGGGCCGGCCCGCCACCTTTTGACCATGTCAAATGGGCCAGCCTTTTCACAGGAATGGGCCTCTGTTGGGCCATGCCACGTGTCACTGTATCATAGGTGCCTTCAGTCCAATGAGTCGATGACATCTGTCCCAATGGTGAGCCGACACGTGTTTCCTCCAGCCAATGATGATTTTACACGTGGAAAATCCCCATTGGTCAGGGCTGTTAACGGGTTATCGGATCCAAAACCGGACCCGATAGCTTAACGGCGTTCCGTTATGGTGGATGCCACGTGTCGGTCACCCTTGACTAAAGCACTTCTGTGACGCGCGATTTATCATCATGGAAGTGGACACTTCCGTGATGATAATTTTGGTAATGTTATGGAACACTTCTACCACAGCACAGGTATGACTATCTTGATTCTGTCATAAAATCGTCATGGATGTACATGCATGACAAAAAATGCGACCTACTGTGACAAACACGTATCATCATGGAAGTGTATTTTTTGTAGTGTTTATAGTGCAGTTGCGATAAGATTCTATCATCCTATGCCAAACATCCTTTAAATTTTCTCCTTGCTTCTGTTTAAAGTGAAGAACTTCAATGTCGGGAGACAAAGGAAGGGTAAAATCGCTAGTTATAGAGAAAAGGTAAAGATGGAGGAAACACATGAAGAGATGAATGGAAGAGGGGCGAAGAAAACGGTGAAGAAAAAGAGAATATTTTTGAAAATCATTTTAGAAGTGTGGGAGAGGAAAACGAGAGGCAAAGGGCGAATAATGTAATGCAAGAGATGACAGTTTTATGATGGGTACTTGGTATGTCTTGACTTGGCATAGATCTCCCCGGCAATGGCACCAGAAATTCTTCCTGCTACTTCTTGAGCTCGCGTTGGTTTTTCCCTTGAAGAGGAAAGGGTGATGCAGCAACGTAGAGATAAGTATTTCCCTCAGATAGAGAACTAAGGTATTAATCCAGTAGGAGACAACGCACAAATCACAAAGACCTGCACAAACAATCAAATAACTTGCACCCAACGCATTAAAGGGGTTGTCAATCCCTTCACAGTTACTTGCAAAAGTGAGATCTGATAGAGATAGAATAAACTAAACAAAATATAAAGTAAATATTTTTGGTATTTTTGGTTTATAGATCGGAAAGTAAAAGATTGCAAAATAGTAGATCGGAAACTTATATGATGGAAAAAAGACCCGGGGCCATAGGTTTCACTAGTGGCTTCTCTCAAGATAGCAAAGAATATGGTGGATGAACACATTACTGTCGAGCAATTGATAGAAAAGCGCAAAGTTATGACGATATCTAAGGCAATGATTATGAAATATAGGCATCACGTCCGTGTCAAGTAGACTGACTCCTGCCTGCATCTACTACTATTACTCCACACATCGACCGACTCCTACCTGCATCTAGAGTATTAAGTTCATGAAGGACAGAGTAACGCATTAAGTAAGATGACATGGTGTAGAGGAATAAACTCAAGAAATATGATGTAAACCCCATCTCTTTATCCTCGATGGTAACAATACAATACGTGCCTTGCTGCCCCTACTATCGCTGGGAAAGGACACTACAAGATTGAACCCAAAGCTAAGCACTTCTCCCGTTGCAAGAAAAACCAACATAGTTTGCCAAACCAAACCGATAGTTCGAAGAGAATTACAAAGATATCAAATCATGCATAAAAGAACTCAAAGTAGATTCAAATAATATCCATAGATAAGTTGATCATGAATCCATAATTCATCAGATCTCAACAAACACACTGCAAAAGAAGATTACATTGGATAGATCTCCAAGAACATCGAGGAGAACATGGTATTGAGAATCAAAGAGAGAGAAGAAGCCATCTAGCTACTAGCTATGGACCCATAGGTCTGAGGTAAACTACTCACGCTTCATCGGAAGGGAAATAGAGTTGATGTAGAAGCCCTCCGTGGTCAAATCCCCCTCTGGCAGGGTGCCGAAAAAGTCCCCTAGATGGGATGTCACAGGTACAAAAAGTTGCAGGAGTGCAAAGTGTTTTCGTGGATGCTTCTGGTGGTTTGAGGATATATGTGAATATATAGGGCCAAGGGTTAGGTCAGAGGAGTCCCGGGGAGGTGGCAAGGCAGGGGGCGTGCCCTACCCCCTGTGCTCGGCCTCCACCCTTGCCGCTGCCTCGCGTCTCTTCTGACTTCATCTCCATGTCTCCGGGGTGTCTTCTGGTCCAAGAAAAATCATCGTGAAGGTTTTATTCATTTGGACTCCGTTTGGTATTCCTTTTCTGTGAAGCACAAAACCAAGGAAAAAGCAGAAACTGGCACTGGGCTCTAGGTTAATAGGTTAGTCCCAAAAATAATATAAAATAGCATATTAATGCATATAAAACATCCAAAACAGATAATATAATAGCATGGAACAATAAAAAATTATAGATACGTTGGAGACGTATCAGGCACCTCCGCGTTCAACACACGTACGGCTTGATGAAGCCTTCACCTCTTCGATCCAGCGAGCGATGGTGAAGTAGTAGCTCGAGTCCTCGGGCAACACGACAGCATGGTGGCGATGGTGGTGGTGGAATCTCAGCAGAGCTTTGCTAAGCACTACGGAGAAGAAAAAGAATACAAGGGAGAGGGAGGTCAGCGCCGTGGTGTAGATGGGGTACAGCTGCCCTCCCTTTACCCCTCTATATATTGGGGGAAGGAGGAGGAGGAGGCGCCCTATGGTTTCCCTAGGGTGGCCGGCGGCCACAAGGGCAACCCTAGATGGGTTTTGGGTGCCCCCCTAGGTGCCTTGCGCCCCCAAGCAAGGGGGAGGCAGCCCTAGGGGGCGCACCAACCCTCTGGTGATCGTGACTTGAGGTGAGGGGGCTGCACATCCCCTTAGTGGGTTGGTGTGCCTCCCTCCCTTGGCCCATGAGGCCCCCCAACACTTGTCGGGGCCCCCGAAACCCCTTTTGATTCTCCTAGTCATAACCCTGTACCCCCGAAACACTTCCGGACTCTGATTCCCTTCGTCCTATATATCATTATTCACCTCCGGATCATTTTAGAGTTCCTCGTCATTTCCAGGATTTCATCCGAAACTCCTAATACCCTTCGGTTACCACCAAAACAACTCAACTATACTTATATCATCACCAAACGTTAAATGTGTAGACCCTATGGGTTCGAGAACTATGCAGACATGACCGAGACACCTCGACGGTCAATAACCAATAGCGGGACCTAGATGCCCATATTGGTTCCTACATATTCTATGAAGATCTTTATCGGTCGAACCTCGATGTCAAAGATTCAGCTAATCCGTATGTAGTTCCCTTTGTCTATCGGTATGTTACTTGCCCGAGATTTGATCGTCGGTATCACCATACCTAGTTCAATCTCGTTACTAGCAAGTCTCTTTACTCATTCCATAATACAAGATCCCGTGGCTAACCCATTAGTCACATTGCTTGCAAGCTCATTGTGGTGTTGTATTACCAACAGGGCCCAGAGATACCTCTCCGTCATAAGGAGTGACAAATTCCAGTCTTGATCCATGCCAACTCAAGGGACGCCCTCGGACATACCTGTAGAGCACCTTTATAGTCACCCAGTTACATTGCAATGTTTGGTACACACAAGGTATTCCTCAGGTGTCAGTGAGTTGCATGATCTCATGGTCATTGGAACATATACTTGACATGCAGAAAACGATAGCAATAAACTTCATACGATCATATGCTATGTTCATAGTTTGGTCTTATCCATCACATCATTCTCATAATGATGTTATCCCGTTATCAAACGACAGCTCAGGTCTATGACTAGGAAACCATGGCCATTTTGATCAACGATCTAGTCCGGTAGAGGCTTACTAGGGACATTGTAACATCCCAAATTTTCAATTTGGAATGTTATACAAATAGATCATCAATGCATATCATATTTATTGCATTTTGCCTTGATCCTAGAAATTCTACGCAACTCAAGAACCCACGGAGAGAGTTGGGGATTTCGTTATTTTCATATTTGAGTTTTCTCAAATTTTGAAAATAGGATCATTTGATTTTATTTATTTTATCTTCAATTATTTCAATCAAAAAAATATGAGAGAGGGAATAAAATGACTTTCCCAAAATAAAGAAATAATGAGGATTTAAATAAAAAATCAAATAATATTTATTATTGATGTTTTGCTATTTTATTTGAATTAGGAAAAAATTGCACGATTTTCAAAAATGCATTTTAGGACAAAACAAAAAATGTTCATCTTGTTCTAAATATTTTTGTCACATCCCTAGTTCTGGTATGCTCTGAGCTAGCTAGTCATGTGTTGCATCATGTTTAATTTCTTTTTAACTTGAAATGGGGATTGTTCAAACCCTAGCACCAGATCAAATCAAATAGGTTCAACCTAAAATAATCTTCAATGAACCCAAAATGCCTTTGGAAATGTTCATGATTTTTGATAAAGGTGAAAACCTCTGCCAAAAATGATGAGCATATTTCTTGGCCATTTATGGATTTTTGAATTAACTCATATTATATTTGAATTGGGGCATTTAAAATCTATAAATATTTTAAATGCTCTAATAAATTCTGAGAATAGTTGAGGGCTGTTGGGAATAATCCAGTATGTGCCCACAATTTATTTCAGGATTTTATTAAGTGATTTAGTATTTCACTAAATCCAAAATAACAAAGACAGAAAATAGAAAACATTAAATAAAAGAGAGAGAGAGAGGACTAACCTGGGCTTTCTTACCTGGTGCTCCTGTAGCCCAACACTGTGCATAGCCGGCCCAGCCCAGCTCCACCTCCCCTGTCGTCTTCCTCCTTTTGCCAGGAGGACGAAGGGCGCGTGCCCGGCGCGCGCGACCACACGCCGGCCACCTCCTGCTTACCTGCTCGCTGCTGGAGGCACCCGAGGATGCCACACACCCCCCCGGGGCCTCTCACTTCTTCCCCCATGCTCATCCCCTCCCCTGTTCCTCTCGCGCGCACCCACCGAGCGCAGCCGTCGCCGCCGACGAGCACCGCCATGGCCACAGCCACTGCCTCGCCTCGCCGATGCTCTCAGAGGCTCCGCCTCGACCCCCTCTTCCTCCTCACCGAGCCACGCCCCGCGGGAGCCCCTACAACGCCGCCATCGGCCCCGTCTTCTTCCTCGGACTCCGGCGATCGCCCTCGTCGCTCCGTCGTCTGCAGGCCTTCCCCGAGCCCGACGAGTACTTCAATCAATGCGTTGTGAGCCTCCGGTCATTTTCCCCTAATGCCTCGTCCTTTTGCACACCGTAGCCGTCGTGTTCATCGAGGCCGAAGCTCACCTCCGCCCGAGCTCGTCGCCGGCGTCAGTCCGGTGACCCTTTGGTCATGCTAGCATGCCCAATAGCCTTGTTAGCACGTGCAGCCGCCGTAGATGCCAAGCGACGCACGCCTTGCTCACCGTAGTGACGAATCCGTCGATGCCCGAGCTCCGGTCGCCGCTGACCTCGACGCCGTCGCCGTTTCCGGCCGCCCCAGCAGGTGCTGCTTGCACCGTTGGATGCGCGCGAGTTCCAGTACCACGTAGATGCCCTCAGCGCGCCCAGCCGCGGCCTGTAGCGCCGGCCCGACCAACTCCGGCGAGTTTCCGCCGCTGCTGTGGTCGCCGGCGTCACCTGCTGACGTGGCGCCGGTTAGTTAGTGCTAATGACCACTATAAGCACCCCCATGAGCCACTGCCATGTGGGCCCCTGAGCTTAATTAGGTTAGTATAACTTTTCTGTTAGATTAGTGCTAATGCTGTGGACCCCACGTGTCAGCTTTGACTCTGGCCTAGTCAGCGTTGACCCGTCCCACCTGTCTTTCACTCAAGCCAGCCCTGAGTCACTGACCAATGGGCCCCACATGTCAGGTTTGACCTGCAGCAGCGCCTCTTGACCTGCTGACATCACAGTGACGCAGTGCTTACGCATTAAAGCATTTACTGGATTTATTTTTATATAGAAAATTCCAGAAAATGTAGCAAACTTCAAAAATTCATAGAAAATAACCTATAACTCAGATTGGAATAAGTTATATATGAAAAATGATTAGAAAAATCCAACCTATCCATATGTACTGGTTTCATGCATGTTAGAGCAACCTAACCTTGCTGTTTAGATGAAACATGGTAATGCACTTATATGAGTTCATATCTTAGGCTTGTATTTGTATCTTTGATTCAAATAAGATCAAACCACTCTGGTTTTAGTTGCATTAGCCTAACACACAGCATATTGACATGTCGTGAGCATGCATCATATTGTGCATTGCATTGATTGTGTTTCGTTCTGTGTTGCCGGTATTTGTCCCCTCTCGTTAGATGTGATACCGACGACGAGATCGATGACACCGATGAAGAGCCATACTATCTTCAGAAGTGCCAGGCAAGCAAAACCCCCTTGTTCATTCCGATACAATCCTACTCTCTCGCTCCTGCTCTCTTTTACTGAATTAGGAGAACAATGATTCATCTGTTACTTGCTACGGTAGCTGAACCCCTTTATCCTCTGCATGACCTGTCATTGCCACAGTAAATAGATGAAACCCACTAGCATGAGTAGGAGTTGTTTGAGCCCTGATGTGCCTACTCATTCATGCTTGTTTGTCATGCCTGCTACTGCTTATAGTTGAGTCAGGTCTGATTCATCGGGGATGAATTGGAATGTGGTGAACATGTCCTACTGTTGAGAGCTAAGTATGTGAACACGATTTGGTAAAGGTAGCGGTGAGAGGCCATGTAGGAGTACATGGTGGGTTGTCTCATTGCAGCCGTCCTCAGGAACTGAGTTCTGTGTTTGTGATCCATGAACAGCTACTACCACACATTGGAATGCTTAAGTGCCCCTCTCGACTTATTAATCAACTCGATCTCTGTCCAGGAGTTGCAACTAGTTTTTGGTGTTTGTAGGTAGTGTTAGTAGTCTACCAAGTGGCACCCGGTACAGGTGGGCTTGGGACAGACTAGGCACAGTTGCACGGTGTACCAAGTGGCACCCGGATGCTGGGCTTGGGAACCCTGCTCACATCGTTTGGGGCCATGAGCGACACCCCGGCCGGATCTCCTTGCGGATGGAACCCGAATAGGCGATAAACTTGGACAAGAGACTTGTGTGGTTAGTCAGGTCGTGGCCGACTCCCTCGCCAGGCTTCCGCTTGAAGGTTGCCGAGATACACGAGGTGTACATGGCGGTAAGTGGTGAGAGCGTGTGTGAAGAAGTACACCCCTGCAGGGTTAACATTATCTATTCGAATAGCCGTGTCCGCGGTAAAGGACTTCTGGGTTGCCTATACAGTTCATAGACAAGTGAAAGTGGATACTCTAAAATACGCAATATAAGCGTGAGTGCTATGGATGGCGTTCTCGTAGGGAGACGGGAGCGGATCCATAGTGGTGTATTGATATGGTGAATATGTGGACTCCTGTGCGCCACCTCAAAAGAGTTACTTGCAGTCGTAGTTCAGGATAGCCACCGAGTCAAAGCTAGCTTGCTGCAGTTAAACTCCACCATCCCCTTTGTTGATAATGATGCATATGTAGTTAGTTCTGATGTAAGTCTTGCTGGGTACATTTGTACTCACGTTTGCCTGTTTTATGTTTTTGCAGAGGGACTTTGGTCTCATTAGTAGTTCCTCGTGGATTTCAACGTTTAGCTTGTTACCTCAGCTACGATCTTGTGCCCTCGGCAGGATCTGGTATTTAGTCAGGCTTCTCAGCCTTTTTCATTTGTATTTGTCTGTACTCAGACATGTTAAGCTTCCGCATGTGCTTTGACTTGTATGCTCTGAATGCTGGGTCGAGAGACCCATGTTTGTAATATCTCGCTCCTCGGAGCCTATTGAATAAAATATTTGAGCTGTAGAGTCATGTTGTGATGCCATGTTGTATTTGCACATATCGAGCATATTGTGTGTATGTTATTGAAATGCTTGGTATGTGTGGGATCTGACTATCTAGTTGTTTATCCTTAGTAGCCTCTCTTACCGGGAAATGTCTCCTAGTGCTTCCACTGAGCCATGGTAGCTTGCTACTGCTCTGGAACACTTAGGTTAGCCGGCATGTGTCCTTCTTCGTTCCTGTGTTTGTCCCTTCAGGGAAATGTCACGCGATGAATACCGGAGTCCTGTTAGCCCGCTACAGCCCGGTTCACCGGAGTCCTACTAGCCCAGTGCTACAGCCTGGATTCACTCGCTGATGACCGACACATTCGATGCTGAGTCATGGATGCCTGTCCCTGTAAGTTTGTGACACTTTGGGTTTACGACTAGCCATGTCAGCCCGGGCTCCTTATCATATGGATGCTAGCGACACTATCATGTACGTGTGCCAAAAGGCGCAAACAGTCCCGGGCAAAGGTAAGGCGACACCCGTGGGAATACCGTGCGTGAGGCCGCAAAGTGATATGAGGTGTTACATGCTAGATCGATGTGGCATTGAGTCGGGGTCCTTACAATTTTATTTGGACAATGAAAATTTATTTTGGTATTTTTAGATTTTTGCTTAATTTTCTAGATTTTTTTAGTTCGGCAAAATTATTTTTTAAAAAAAAACTCCCCGCGCCCGCCTCAGCCGAAGCCCAGTCGAGCCAGGCCAGCCCGCCCGCGCCACCGCCTCCCCAGCCGTGCCGCCGCCGGACTCGGGAGAGTCCGAGCCGCCGTTGCCGCACGACCCCCTCCCCAAGTTGAAGCCGCCGCCGCCTCCCCACCTTTAAATACCCACCCTGGGGCCCCCCTTGGGACCCCAAGCTGCAGCCGCCGCCTCCCGCCGCCTCGTGCCGCCGTCGTCGTCGCCTGCAGCCGCCGCTGCTGCCGCCGCACCACCCCACCCCGCCGCCGGAGCCCCGCCGCCCCGCCCCACCGGAGGACCTCACGGGAGGTACCACCCGAGCCGCCGCCGACGCCTTTTTTTGAAAGAAACCACTTTGTTTTTTTAGAAAACCCCAGATTTTTTTATTTTATTAGATCGGTTTTTTTTTGGTTTATTTATTTAGCGAGCGTTCGCTCGTTCGTTCGTTTTAACGGACGCATCGGTCGTTTAGATATAGATAACAAACGTTCGTTCGTTAATCTGTTCGTCGTTTTTCTTTTTTTCGGGTTTGTTCCGCGATTTTTCTGATCGCGATTTCTGATCTAATTTTCGTTTTAGTTTAACTTTTCGCTCGTTTATCGGAATCAGGCGATTCAAGCGCCTAGTCTTTCGTCTCGAAACCCTCTTTCCAAATAATCCACTCAAACAAGTTTTTGTTTTTGTAAAATTTGACTTAGGTCCAGATTAGTAAATGAAGCTTGTTTCTTTCGCCGTTTGAGTTTTGTTTCTTCGTTTGATTTGATTCTTTTTGCAAACCAGAGTTCTTAAGTTGAATTTTCTGGTTAGACCTCTTATTAGAGTTTATCCATGCATTAGATGAGTACTTATTGTGTGCTTGTTTGTTTGTTTGTTTGCGATAGAGTACCCGGATTGCGCCGCTTGCTACTTCGAATCCCTAGGTTTCACGGATCATCAGCAAGGCAAGTAACACTTTGATCATACCTCTTTATTACCCAGTTTTATTGCATTAGTTCAACCCTCAAACAATTTCATGATTAGGATCTGATTAATATGTGGGTTTTGGGAATATATTATTTAAAACATTTGGGAGTTACTTCTACGTTTGTTTATTATGCCATGCTATGCTAGTAGATGTGGATTGGGTGAGTGTATCCATGACAGATGTGAGATTGTTAATTTAATGGTTTATTTAAGGTGGCAACTTTAATACACATCTGGGTGGATTGAGGTACCTGGGTATTCCAGGATTGCTTGTTTGTTTTGGACCGCCACCCAGTCTCAAAGGGATTATAAGATTATTCATGCTAGGAACTTCCGTGTGCAGCCACATGCTATTATGGGCTCTAGCACAGTTGACTAAGTCGTGCGAACTCTTACAATGGTAGACTAGCAGATGTAGGGGATGTAGGTTGGTACGGTCTACCCATCGTAAGGTGCTAGCACTTCTGAAAGACTATGTCTCGGTCATCCGTTTCTCAAACACCATGTAGTGCGAGAATCCCAACGGAGGAGATCGAGTCATGTGGGGAAAAGTGCACAACCTCTGCAGAGTGTATAAACTAATCATGATTAGTCGTGTCCCGGTTATGGACGTTTTGAGTATCTAGTACTTGGATTATCATGTGACTCTCATCATGTTACTTTAATTAATGTTGTTGGGTTTATATTAATGATGTTACTTAATTGGGATTGAGAATGCTGTCAACCATTCTCAATGTTTAACAACCACCATGATAGTTAAAAATTTATTCCTTTGCAGTTGGGCAAAATTGGCTTTATGCAAAACTGTAACCATAGAGCTTTCCACCAGCCATATATGCATGTAGTATAGCTTTATTCTTTCATTACTCTCTATGTGTTACTTTGCCGGCATATTCCATGTGCTGACCCGTTTTCGGTCTGCAACGTTCATGTTGCAGACTTTTCGGACGACGAGTAAGATGCCTTAGGATCGTGGTTCTATACTCAGTGATGCCGTTGAAGTTGATGGACTCACTTATCTTCCAAGCCTTCCGCTGTTATCGTTATTAGATGGCCTTAAGCCATATTTATTGTAATAAGTTCTCTTTGGAGACATTCGATGTAATAAGTGTGTGATTGCTACTCTGTTATAAATCCTTCAAGTACTGTGCGTGTCAGCATTACTGATCCAGGGAAGACACTGATGCACAGAGATCAGACTGTTTGAGGTCTGGTTGCTACAAGATATTAAGAGCACACGTTGACTGTAGGACACGACCACTAAGCAAAAGCCATAGATCACTACTCTCTCTCTTCTCATTTCTAACTCCTCATCTTTTCTACTCTTCTAGGATGGCGGATGCAAAGAACAAGTTCATGCAACCGGATGAAGATACACCCTTTGGACGAAACCTGAAGGAAGTTACCAAGTACCTGAGGATCGTAGTACGAAGCTTCATCGGAACCTACAACGCCACTTTACCTGAAGAGGAGCGTTGGATGATTTAGGTTCAAGTTCCAGGAAGGACGTTCATGCAAGTCACTGAGCCCATAGAGTTTTCCTTTGATGCACCAACCTAGAGTTTAGGAAAGAGCATGGCAGCCCACATCACCATGGGACGTATTGGAGAAGTTTACCAAAAGGAGCTTAAGGATACTACCTACCAGGTTTGTCGGCGCCGAGATGAGCAATGGGAGATGATCAACACCAGGAAAGACAGATCAATTGCAGCTTTCATCCAGGAGTTAAACCAGCACATTTGACGACAGGAGAACCAGATGTGTGCAGGCATGATGGATCTGAAGAAGGCCATGACTAAGATCACGGAACTGGAGGAAGAACTCAAGTCTACACGCGATGGATATGAGGAGGAAATAGCAACGCTAGTAGAGAAGAATGAAGATCTGAAGAAGAAGCTAAGAGTGTTCATGGGACTTCCAGCAACTGGAGAAGACGAAGATTGCACTTGTCCTGAGAACTACATCATCATCGACGACACCGACTCGGACCCGGATGATAGTGATGATGACTATGTTGATGAAGCTGGAGCAGATATCATGGAGTCTTCATCGGAGTAGTTTTTCTAGTAGACCACCATACTAGTAGTAGTATTTCCCTCCATGTATCTAGTATAGTTCGAGCACTTCTGTAACGATAGATAGACCGTTGTATGCTCTTGCTTGTTTGAATGAAGTGTTTTGATTGCAATTTGACTCATGTGCATATGGGTAGTGTTTTCCCTCTATACCTCATTCTATTATGTATTCTCATCTTTTCTAAACCCTAGATGCCTCCGAGACGTGACAACGGATTTGCTTTCCCACCGGAGCTCACTCAGTTGATCCAGCAGTAGAATGCATTGATGCAGGTACTAGTCCAGAATCAGAATCAGGGGAACAACAACAACAACAATCCACCACCTCCACCACTTGTTTATCACTTAACCCGTTTCCTTAGGTTGAATCCGCCGGTGTTCTCCAGTAGCACCGAGCCGATTGTTGCAGATGATTGGCTTCACAAGACAGCCAGGGAGTTAACCACTGCTGGATGCACAGATGCGGAGAAGGTGCAATTTGCCGCACATCATCTTGAGGGACCCGCAGCATCATGGTGGGAGAATTTCACAGCCACCTATCCAGTAGACACTGTCACATGGGATCAGTTTCAGCAGGCTTTTCGTACTGCTCATGTTTCAGCAGGAGCTATGGCTATGAAGAAGCGTGAGTTTCGCAACTTACGCCAGGGAGGACGTACAGTTGGCCAATATGTGGATGACTTTAGTAAGTTAGCACGTTATGCCCCAGATGATATTGCTACGGATGCAGCTAAGCAAGAGAAGTTTCTGGAAGGACTGAATGATGAGCTGAGCATGCAGTTGATGGTAGCAAGTTTCAACAACTACCAGGAGTTGGTAGACCGTGCTCTCATGATTGAAGGGAACCAGCAGCAGATTGAAAACCGCAAGAGGAAGTATGGACAAGGGAAGTACAATTTTGGAGCTCAACAGAAGCCACATTTTACTCCGAAGTCAGGAGGACAGTTCCGACATACCCATGGAGGAGGTAGTTCACACAATCATAATGGTTCCAAGAATGGTAACGGGAATGGAGGAAGTAGTAGCCAGAACCGTACCAACCCCTCAACACCAGCCAAGAGAGATCTGAGTCAAGTCACTTGCTTTAAATGCCAGAAGACCGGACATTACACCAATGAATGTCCTGAAGGCCAGAATGGGAATGGAAATGGAAGCTCTGGGAAGAAGCCAAACCCTTTCAACAAAGGACAGGTGAACCACGTTAGCGTGGAGGAGGTTGAAGCCCAACCCGATGCAGTAATAGGTAAGTTTTTGGTTAAGTCATTTACTGCACTCGTTCTTTTTTATACTGGTGCATCGCATTCATACATATCAAGGGGATTTGTGGATAAGTATAAACTGCCAACCCAAGCCCTCAAGACAACCATGTTAGTAACCTCGCCTGGAGCAGAGTATATGGCCAGGCTATGGTGTGATCGGTTACCATTAAGGATTGGTAACTACATGTTTCCCTCAGACCTAATAGTATTGGAATCACAAGGATTGGATGTGATATTAGGCATGGATTGGTTATCAAAGTATGGTGAGAACATAGAATGTGCCAGTAAGACAATTTTACTTACAACACCAGAAGGGAAGAGGATCAAGTATGTATCCAGACATGAGCCGAAGAGGATGCACGTAAATTCCTTATCAGGAGTTGTGCAGGAGGAAGTACCAGCAGTGAAGGATTTTCCTGATGTATTTCCAGAAGAGTTGCCAGGCATGCCACCGGATAGAGACATCGAGTTTTTGATTGAGCTTTTGCTAGGCACAGGGATGATATCCAAGAGACCATACAGGATGCCAGCAAAAGATTTGGAGGAGATTAAAAGTCAGATTAAGGAGTTACTGGATAAGGGTTACATTTTCCCAAGTTCTTCACCTTGGGGATCACCAGTACTTCTAGTGGAGAAGAAGGATGGGTCATTAAGGATGGTTGTTGACTATCGAGGATTGAATGCAGTAACCATCAAGAATAAGTACCCTCTACCGATGATCAATGATCTGTTTGACCGACTGCAAGGAGTGAAGATATTTTCCAAGATCAATTTGCGATCAGGATACCATCAGCTGAAGATTCAAGAGCAGGATATACCTAAGACGGCTTTTACCACCAGGTATGGGCTGTACGAGTATACCGTTATGTCATTTGGTCTGACTAACGCACCTGCCTATTTCATGAACATGATGAACAAAGAATTTATGGAGTTTCTGGATAAGTTCGATGAACAAAGTATTTATGGAGTTTCTGGATAAGTTCGTCGTGGTGTTCATTGATGATATTTTGGTCTACTCAAAGAATGAAGAGGAGCATAAGGAGCATTTGCGTTTGGTATTGGAGAAACTCAGAGAACACCAGTTGTACGCCAAGTTCAGCAAATGTGAATTTTGGTGGAAGGAAGTTGGATTCCTCGGACATGTGATATCTGGAGAAGGAATAGCAGTAGACCCCACGAAGGTTGTCACCGTGACAAATTGGGTAGCACCAACGACAGTTGGGAAGATCATGAGTTTTCTTGGACTGGCAGGATACTATCGGAGATTCATTGAGAATTTTTCAAAGATTGCAAAGCCCATGACGGAGTTGTTGAAGAAGGATACCAAGTTCAATTGGACTGAGGAATGTGAGGCCAGTTTCCAAGAATTGAAGGAACGTCTAGTCACCTCACCAGTGTTAATTCTACCAGATCAGACCAAGGATTACGAGGTGTATTGAGATGCTTCACGTCGAGGACTTGGAGCAGTGCTTATGCAGGAGGGAAGAGTTGTCTCGTATGCGTCACGACAGCTTAAACCTCGTGAGTTGAATTATGCCACACATGATTTGGAGTTAGCAGCCGTAGTGCATGCATTGAAGACATGGAGACATTTTCTTATCGGAAATCATTGTGAGGTGTACACGGATCACAAGAGTCTGAAGTACATTTTCATGCAGAAGGAGTTGAATCTCAGGCAAAGGAGATGGTTGGAACTCATCAAGGATTATGATATGAGATTGCAGTACCACCCCGGAAAGGCTAACATAGTAGCCGATGCGTTGAGCCATAAGAGCCATGTCAATACGCTCATGACCGCAGGACTGCCAAAGGAGTTAGCCGAGGACTTTTGCGAACTATGTTTGGAGATAGTTCCGAGAGGCTATGTAGCAACATTGGAAATTCAGTCGACTTTCATGGATAAGATCAGAGAAGCTCAGAAGACCGACAAGGAAATTGCTGAGATAAAGGAAAAGTTGAGCAAAGGAAAAGCCAAGGGATTTCGTGAGGATGAGCACGATACCTTATGGTTTGAAGACCGTTTTTATGTGCCTAATGACCCAGAGATCAGGAAGTTGATTTTGCAAGAGGCTCATGATTCGCCGTATTCGATTCACCCAGGAAATACCAAGATGTACTTGGATTTGAAGGAGACTTTCAGGTGGACCGGAATGAAGAAAGATATTGCGGAGTATGTAGCAGTTTGTGATGTATGTCAGAGGGTAAAGGCAGATGTCGGTGTCAAAACCGGCAGATCTCGGGTAGGGGGTGCCGAACTGTGCATCTAGGCGGATGGTAATAGGAGACAAGGGACACGATGCTTTTACCCAGGTTCGGGCCCTCTCGGTGGAGGTAAAACCCTACTCTTGCTTGATTAATATTGATGATATGCGTAGTACAAGAGTAGATCTACCACGAGATCAGAGAGGCTAAACCCTAGAAGCTAGCCTATGGTATGATTGTTGTTCGTCCTATGGACTAAAACCCTCCGGTTTATATAGACACCGGAGAGGGTTAGGGTTACACAGAGTCGGTTACAATGGTAGGAGATCTACATATCCGTATTGCCAAGCTTGCCTTCCACGCCAAGGAAAGTCCCATCCGGACACGGGACGGAGACTTCAATCTTGTATCTTCATAGTCCAGGAGTCCGGCCAACGGTGATATTTCGGCTATCCGGACACCCCCTAGTCCAGGACTCCCTCAGTAGCCCCTGAACCAGGCTTCAATGATGACGAGTCCGGCGCGCATATTGTCTTCGGCATTGCAAGGCGGGTTCCTCCTCCAAATACTTCATAGAAGATTTTGAACACAAGGATAGTGTCCGGCTCTGCAAAATAAGTTCCACATACCACCGTAGAGAGAATAATCTTTACACAGATCTGCTGACGTATTCCACGGCGTGACATCACACCACGGCCAGGCCTTTATTCAAATCGTTTTTTGCTGTCCCACCTTAGCGTGTTTAGCGAGGCAGTTTCCTTGGCACGTCTTATCAAAGCGGAGATCGTGCCCCCCTTATTCTGGGACGCCCAACCGTGCATGTTGGCACGCCCCCTCTATCGAAGGAGAGTCCCAAACGGCCACGGGGAGGGCTCTTGGTATTCAACCTCTTTATAACGAGACCAAGGCCTGCTCCTTTCTTTTAATCTCAATCGAATCCGCCCCTCGCCTCGATTTCCAACACCCAAAGCTCCAGATTCAGGCGCTTCGGACCTTCGACGATGTCCAGCTCCGACCTGCAAGGCCGGTGGATGCCTTCTTCCGTCACGGAAGAAGACCTGCTAAAGCTGAGAGACGCCAGGTATCTAACCGGCGAAATTTCGCATAGGCTGCCTGCCCAAGGGCAGGTTATTCCTACTCCCAAGCCTGGTGAGAGCGTGGTGTTCGTGTCTCACTTCCTTCGGGGTTTAGGCTTCCCGACGGACCCCTCCATGAGGGGGCTCATGTTTTTTATGGGCTGGAATTCCACGACTTGGATCCGGAGTCCATCCTCCACATCTCATCGTTCATTGCCGTATGCGAAGCCTTCCTCCGCATTACCCCTCACTTCGGATTGTGGCTCAAGACCTTCAAAGTGGAGCCGAAGATGGTCAAGGGGCAGCAGACAGAGTGCGGAGGGGCTGTCATAAGCAAAAATGCCGACACTCCATGGCCCGAGGGCTCTTTCCAAGAGGTGCTCGGTTTATGGCAACAGGAGTGGTTTTACATCACCGCTCCCAGGGGCACCAAATGGGTGGCGCCACCTGCCTTCCGCCCGGGTCCTCCACAGTGGCTGGCATCATGGTTCAACAAAGGGCTCAACTGGGGGTCATCCAAGGACGTTCCTCTGCTGCAGGGCCGTATTCGAGACCTCCAAGAGAGAGAGATGAATCTGGTCGTAGTGGCGCAGGTCATGCTGATTCGGCGCCTTCTGCCCTGCAAACGTCGCCCCCTCCGCCTGTGGGAATTTAATCCGGAGGGACCACGAGCTCTCCAACACTTCATGGGCGTGACGCCCATGGAGATGTATAAACTGTTCTTCGGATCACAAGAGATGTGTCCGGACTTGACCGAGGACGCAGGTCTGAGCTGCAATCGCCCGGATACTCAAGTAAGTAGTCCTGTGCCCGGACACGCTATCCGTACATTTATCATAAACTTGCCCTTCAAAGAGTTGTCCCTTGATCAGGAGTGGATAGCGAAAGCAAAACTAATAAGGTGTCCGGCCCCCCTCCCTGAGACCACACCGGGTCCTGTGTTAACCAAGATGCTGGAGGCTGCGCCTTTGGAAGAGGGCAACGGGGGGAACAGGGAAGCTACTGCCTCCATGAAGGAGGCTTTCAAGAAAGGGGGGATCAAGAATCCCTCCCTCCAGGGGGAGAAAAGGACCGCTTCTGAAGATCCGGAGGCCAAGGCCTCAAAGCGGGGGAAGAAATCTTCACCAGAGGGTCCTGCGCCAGGAGAAGCCCCGGCCGCACTATTTCCCCAAGGGAATCAGCCCTCCAGTGAGCCGTAAGTAGAAAGGGGAGTTTTGTAATAAGGGACATCCTTGTTTTTATTTCTGAAGATAACCGAAGTTTTACCTTGTAATTTAGATCTCAGCCCTTCTCAGCAGAGCTCATCTTCGGGGGATCTTCGTCCGGAGATGATGGAGAGCAAAATGCCTCCATCTGCTGCACCGTCATGCGGGGCGGACGACCCTGAGGTGTCGTCGCGGAGGGTTTCCCCGAGTCCGGCGGGGCCGGGAGGTCCGGCACCAACTGGTGTACGGTCGGAGGAGCTGAAGGATCTACTCGGGCGAGCGTCTATCTCAGAAGATCACCGTGCGTTAATGGGTACGGTGATTGAAAGGATTTCGTCCGCTGAAAGCGGATTGCATGAAGCCGTCAGGAGTTTACTGACGGGGTTTGAGTTACGCGAAAATGATATACCTTCTGACAGTTTTGCACATAGAATGCGCCCTATATAGATAGTAGCCCCTGAGACTCGGTACATTGTCAAAAGTGATAGCGCACCGAGGATCACATTCTCAGTTGTAAGATGTCGCCAGTCCTATATAGGTGGCGGAGCGTCCGTTGGCCAGCCGGACTGATCAATTTGCCGAACTGAAGCGGCAACTTGATGTGGCAGATGCGGACATCGCGCTTGTCAATAAGCGGCTTGACGAGTCACAAGGTATGCAACTTCTCCGCAGACACCTGGTAAGGGAGCTTGACGCCCATGCCTTACAACATGTATGCTTTATGCAGATGGTGCCGTTGCTATGGAGAACCTTCGGGCGGAGCTAGCCCGAGTCAAGGAGCAAGCCAGAAAAAATTATGCGGCTGCCTTGAGGGCGGCCGAGGAGCTAAAAGCCGAACAGGCTGCTCACTGCCGAAGCAGGGAGGAAATGGCCGAGATGGCCGGGAAGTTGAAGAATGCTACCGACCACTACGAGTTTCTTGAAAAAGAACATCGAGCGGAGCAAGAGGACCTGAAGAAGGCCACCGCCGAAGCGAAGGATGCCCGCTCCGCTATGAGAGCTATAAAGGTGGAGCTACGTCAAGCCGGGGATATCGCGGCTGGAAAGCCCTTTCTGCTGCGGAGGAAGTTCATGGATCCAAAGTATGCTCAGTTGCGCCAGCTGTGGGGTGCGGAGGATGCTTATTTGGATTTGGCAGCGAGTGCCGCAGACGCAGTCGCACACTTCCGAGGCCAAAAGGATCATGGAATGGAAGAGCTTTTTTGGTCGCAGTTCCATAGTCAAGAGCGTCCACTTTCATTGACTGATCATTTGGCCGAATGGGCTGAGCTGAATAGGTTGTCCGGAGTTGCCATGAAGGATGTCATGGCTCATTTGTGGCCGAAAAGGCCCGAGTCGAAAAGTTATTTTGGCTTGGTGCAGCAGTTCCTTGGTGCGGTGCCGCATATCGATGCAATGAAGCGGTCGGCATGCATAGAGGTTGCGCGGATGGCTCTTGCCCATGTCAAAACATATTGGGCAGAGATGAAGGCCACCGACGTTGCATCCCAGGATTCGGACAGAAGCCGAGTACCTGCCGAGCACTATTTTGAGGAAGTCCTGCAGGGCGCTCGTTTTATAGAGACGCAGTGCTCGAAGGATATTATGTTCTAATGACACGTATGATTTGTGAAACGATGTTTAAATATAATATGAGGGCTTTTTATACTTGTGCGTTCAAGTATTGAAATACCTCCTGTGCGGCCGTTAATGTATATGTGTATATAACCTGAAAGATGGCAGTCTTCCGCTTCAGCCCCCACGCACATAGTGCGGGGGTGTTTGCAAAAAAAAGCGCATTTTCACACTTAATCCAATGTCTTGGTCCTGTGAAGGAGGTGATAGCGTAGCAAACTAGGCAACCGGACTATAATGCTTTATCACTTTCACTTAGCCATAGGAGTTCGATGGTGGGGCTACTATATAGCCCCTAGGGGCACCGCACTCTCCGAATTCGGGGCGCGTATGTGCCTGACCGGGAAACGGTCCTTCGTTAATGCGGAGGAATTCTAAACATTCCGGTGGGTCATCGAGTGGTTGACCAGTCTCACGCTATATCATGACAGTCAGTTTTCGGCTTTCTCTATTGAGGTGCTCACCAGGTCGAACCGGGGCACAATCGCAGTAGTTCTCCTGGTGCCGCGTTAGCCGATAGAGCAGAACGTAAGGCAGCAAGACACAGGAGCTGGGCAAACCCAACATTTGAGCAAAGACATGATTCGGAGCTGATGCATATAAGGCCTAACTCGAGACGCCGAACACTCCCTAAGGTATTCGGTCTTTATGAAAACGGGCAGAACAATGCCCTAAGCCCCTAGTGTCCAGGTACGCGCAAAAATTTCTGACGCGGCCGATGCCAAAATGCCAGCCTCCTCCTCGGTTATAGCAAGAAACCGGGGGATGTGTATCAACAAGAGACAGTAAAAAAGGTTTACGCAGGGTCTTAATCTGAAAAGAATCCTTGCAGCGGGTGCCTACTGCATGTCTGCGCCTGTGTCTCCGTTGTGCCGTATCCTGGACGGGTGTAGCACGGTGTTCATCTGTAAAAGAGAAGAACTTAGTTGGGAAAAAAAGATCGTGCGAAAAATGTATTTTAAAATAAACAGAGTATAATTCAAAAAATGAATAAAATTGAGCTTTATTGTCTCCTGTTGTACATGCGTGGAGCCCCTTGTCCGGGGGGTACGCGGCTAGTAAGCCCCTTGTTTATTTACACTGGACTCGCCTAACCGTGTCCGGGGTCTGAATGACCTGTTTAGGTGCTTTGATCAGCAAAGCTGGATTAGTGTGTGGCTGTCAAGGTAGTCTCACGTTCTTCCGTATTCGAGGAACACTCAAAGTTTCCCTTTAATGAGATGATCCCGCGTGGACCGGGCATTTTAAGTGTAAGAGATGCATAATGCGGTATTGCGTTAAAGCGGGCGAAAGCTTCACGTCCCAATAGTGCTTGATAGCTACTTTTAAATGGGGCGATGTGGAAGACTAACTTTTCGCGACGAAAGTTGCGGATGAGCTGAACACAACTTCTAGAGGTAGAGAGCCCGTACAATGGGCGTATGGGCCTGGCATTACTCCTTGAAAGGAAGTGTTGCTATGGCGAATTTTGGTTGGGTCTATCCCCATTCCGCGGATTGTGTCCTGATATAGCAGGTTTAGATCACTACCGCCGTCCATTAGGACTGGTGTAAATTGGAGTCTGTTGATTATGGGATCTAATATCAAGGCAGTCCATCCTGCGTTCCGGATACTTCTGGAGTAGTCCCGATGGTCGAAGGTGATTGGTTTTGACAACCAGTGTTGGCACTCCGCTGGGGTAGACCGTGCGACGCGTATTTCAATGTGTGCCGCTCTGTTTTTCCCTTTTGTCACTTGAAGTGCGTTTACTGTTTTGACCTCTTGTGGGATTTTCTGGTGCTCTACTTGTGGGGTTCGTCATCGTCCTCACTTGGTGTGTCGGTCCCCTTGTGTTCGGCGTTAAGTCGGCCGGACTGCTTGAAGACCCAACAATCTCTGTGGGTATGGTTTGCAAGCTTCCCGGGAGTACTATGGATTTGGCATATCTTGTCCAAGATTTTGTTTAGGTTGGATAGCTCATTGCTGTTGTCCTTAAGAGGCAATTTTTTTGTTGTTCTGCCGAGAGCTTTTGAATCCGGCGTTGACTGCCGTGCTCTTCGGACTGTTTCCCTTGGTCCGACGCTGGTCCTTGCTGCGTCGTGGTTTCCCATTTCCATCCCTGACCTCGGATGTACTTGGGTCGCTGGTGCTGCATCTTGCCAGCCAGCTATCCTCTCCCACGCAAAAGCGGGTCATGAGGCTTGTTACTGCGGCCATTGTTCTCGGCTTTTCTTGGCCAAGGTGTCTGGCGAGCCTTCGTCTCGGACGTTGTGTTTGAAAGCTGCTAAGGCTTCGGCGTCCGAACAGTCGACTATTTGGTTCTTTTTAGTGAGGAACTTGTTCCAGAATTTGCAGGCTGACTCTCCGGTCTGTTGAGTTATGTGACTTAAATCGTCTACATCCGGAGGGCGGACATAAGTCCCCTGAAAATTTGCCCGAAACGCATCCTCGAGCTCTTCCCAACTTCCAATGGTATTTTCTGGGAGGCTTTTGAGCCAATGCCGGGGCTGGCCCTTTGAGCTTGAGGGGTAAGTATTTTATGGCGTGGAGGTCATCTCCTCTAGTCATGTGTATGTGCAGGATGTAATCCTCAATCCAGACTCCAGGGTCTGTTGTTCCGTCGTATGCCTCTATGTCTACGGGCTTGAATCCTGCTGGAAATTCATGATCCAGCACCTCATCGGTGAAACATAGGGGGTGTGCGGCGCCCCTGTATTTGGGTGTGCCGTGGTGTTCGAATACTCGACGTGTTGCATTGCTTTCTAGAGCTTGCTTTCTTGGCCCATAGATAGACCTGACTGGGCCATCCTTTTGGTGCGGATCCTTATGCCGATCGCGTGCCGACTTGTGTACGACACCGCTTGCCGCTCTATGTTTGCCATGTGGTCGTCTATCTGACCGGGCGACCTCTTGGTTCTTCGATTGTGGGGGCTCTACGGCCTCCTCGTCAAATTCGGGCAGTAGTTTGAGCTTCGGGTAGCTCTTCGTTTGGCGACTATCACCGTATTTGTCTGCGGTGTTGAGTACTTTGCTCCATCTCATTCTGAGTGCGTCTTCCGCTGTTTTGAGCTTCCGCTTCCGCTTCTTCAGACTACGTGCAGTGGCAACGAGCCTTTTGTGGAGGTTCTTCTGCTCCAACGATATGTCCGGCGTGAGATCGTCCGGACTGTTATCTTCGCCGGGGACGGTTGTTTATCCAAGTTATCCTGTTCGGATGGTTGCTCGAGGGCATGTTCGTCGTCCACCGGTTCGCCCTGCTCTATGGCTGGGTCTGTATGGGTGTTGTCTTTGTCGAGGCAGGACTTTTGAGCGGCGCTTACGTCACCGTTTTGACTGCTTTTCGAGGGAATTATCCTTCGCCGCGTCCCGTTGTTCCTCGTTATCGCTTCCTTTAGGTTTATCCACCATATATACATCATGAGTTAAGGTGGCCTTCCACTGCCCTGTAGGCGCTGGTTCTTGGTCGTTTTCGGTATTGTCGTCCATACCGTCGATGTCTTCGGAGTCAAAATCGAGCATGTCGGTTAAATCATCGACAGTGGCTACAAAGTGGGTGGTGGGTGGGCATTGAATTTCTTCGTCGTCCGCATCCCAACCTTCCTAACCATAGTCCGGCCAGGGCTCTCTTGATAAAGAGAGAAACTTTAGTGAATTTAGGATGTCGCCAAAGGGCGAGTGCTGAAAGATGTCCGCGGCATTGAACTCCATAACCGGTGCCCAATCGGATTTGATTGGTAGGGGCACGGGAGGTTCGGAGTCCGGAGAGGAGTCCGGCACCTTGGAGTCACGAGCTTCACAAAGGACAGGGTTGGTATTTGGCTCTATCGCCATGGAGGTAGCAGCCCCCGAGGTGGTGTCCAGCCACCCATCCTCGATCGGCGCAGTCGGCTCCGAGATAAGGGTCGGAGCGGACACTTGTGCGGCCTCCAAGGCATTGTCCGGCAGCAGAGCTAGATCATGCCCATCGTGACAGTGCGGCGCGCTTGGCTGTGGCTAGAACCCGTCGAAGGTCAAGTCTCCCCGGACGTCAGCCGTATAGTTTAAACTTCCAAATCTGACCTGATGGCCAGGGGCGTAGCTTTCAATCTGCTCCAGATGGCCAAGCGAGTTGGCCCGCAGTGCAAAGCCGCCGAATATGAAGATCTGTCCGGGGAGAAAAGTGTCACCCTGGACCGCGTCGTTGTTGATGATTGAAGGAGCCATCGGGCCTAAACGTGATGACACAGAGGAACTCTCAATGAAAGCACCAATGTCGGTGTCAAAAGTGGTGGATCTCGGGTAGGGGGTCCCGAACTATGCGTCTAGGCGGATGGTAACAGGAGACAAGGGACACGATGTTTTTACCCAGGTTCAGGCCCTCTCGGTGGAGGTAAAACCCTACTCCTACTTGATTAATATTGATGATATGGGTAGTACAAGAGTAGATCTACCACGAGATCAGAGAGGCTAAACCCTAGAAGCTAGCCTATGGTATGATTGTTGTTCGTCCTACGGACTAAAACCCTCCGGTTTATATAGACACCGGAGAGGGTTAGGGTTACATAGAGTCGGTTACAATGGTAGGAGATCTACATATCCGTATTGCCAAGCTTGCCTTCCACGCCAAGGAAAGTCCCATCCGGACACGGGACAGGGTCTTCAATCTTGTATCTTCATAGTCCAGGAGGCCGGCCAACGGTGATAGTTCGGCTATCCGGACACCCCCTAGTCCAGGACTCCCACAGCAGAGCATCAGAAGCCAGCAGGATTGTTGCAACCATTGCCGATTCCTGAATGGAAGTGGGATAAACTAGGCATGGACTTTATCACAGGATTTCCCAGGACTCGTTCAGGCTATGACTCGATTTGGGTTGTAGTCGATCGTTTGACGAAGGTAGCTCATTTCATTCCAGTGAAGACAACTTACACCAGTGCTAAGTTGGCCAAGATATACATGACCCGGATCGTATGTCTGCATGGAGTTAAAAGGAGCATTGTATCAAATAGAGGAACTCAGTTCACCTCAAAGTTCTGGAATCAGTTGCACGAAACCTTGGGTACCAGGCTAGAGTTCAGTACCGCTTTTCATCCGCAGACAGATGGACAGACCGAGAGAGTTAATCAGATTTTGGAGGATATGCTGAGAGCTTGTGCGCTAGATTATGGATCTAGTTGGGATGAAAATTTTTCGTATGCGGAGTTCTCTTACAACAACAGTTATCAATCCAGTTTGAAGATGGCCCCTTTCGAAGCCTTATACGGAAGGAGGTGCAGAACCCCGTTGTCTTGGGACAAAGTTGGAGACCGTCAGTTGTTTGGACCAAATTTGATTAAGGAGTCTGAACAGAAAGTGAAGTTGATTCACGACAGGCTCAAGGTAGCCCAGTCTAGGCAGAAAAGCTATGCAACTACAAAACGCAAGGAGATAGTTTACGAAGTCGGAGATAGAGTCTATCTTCGTGTATCTCCACTTCGAGGAGTCAAGCATTTTGGTGTTAAAGGAAAGTTAGCGCCACGTTATGTGGGACCATACAAAGTTTTGGAACGTATGGGAGAGGTTGCCTACAAGTTGGAATTGCCTGAGGGATTGTCAGGAGTTCACGACGTGTTCCACATTTCCCAGTTGAAGAAGTGCCATGCAGAGATGGCTGATATACCGCTGAGAGATACAGTGCCACTAGAGGCGATTCAGTTGGACAGTGATTTGACCTATGAGGAGAAACCAGTTAAGATTCTTGATTATGCCAGCCGAGTCACCCGCAGCAAGGTTATCAAGTTCTGTAAAGTTCAGTGGAGGCACCACACCGAGGATGAAGCCACCTGGGAGCGAGAGGAAGATTTGCTCTAGGACCACCCTCACCTATTTTCTAGCCAACCCGAATCTGGAGGGCGAGATTCATCTTAAGGGGGGTAGGTTTGTAACATCCCAAATTTTCAATTTGGAATGTTATACAAATAGATCATCAATGCATATCATATTTATTGCATTTTGCCTCGATCCTAGAAATTCTACGCAACTCAAGGACCCATGGAGAGAGTTGGGGATTTCGTTATTTTCATATTTGAGTTTTCTCAAATTTTGAAAATAGATCTTCAATTATTTCAGTCATAAAAATATGAGAGAGAGAATAAAATGACTTTCCCAAAATAAAAAATCAAATAAGATTTATTTTTGATGTTTTGCTATTTTATTTGAATTTAGGAAAAAATTGCACGATTTAAAAATGCATTTTAGGACCAAAAAATGTGCATCTTGTTCTAAGTATTTTATTTGGACGATGAAAATTTATTTTGGTATTTTTAGATTTTTATTTAATTTTCTAGATTTTTTTTCAGTTTGGCGAAATTATTTAAAAAAAACTCCCCGCGCCCTACTGGGCCGAAGCCCAGCCGAGCCAGGCCGGCCCACCCGTGCCACCGCCTCCCCAGCCATGCCGCCGCCGGACTCGGGAGAGTCCAAGCCGCCGTTGCTGCCCGACCCCCTCCCCAAGTCGGAGCCGCCGCCGCCTCCCCCCCTTTAAATACCCACCCCAGGGCCCCCCTTGGGACCCCAAGCTGCAGCCGCCGCCTCCCGCCGCCTCGTGTCGCCGCCGCCGTCGCCTGCAGCCGCCGCCGACGCCGCCGCCGCCGCACCACCCCACCCCACCGCTGGAGCCCCGCCGCCCCTCGCCAGCCCCGCCGGAGCCGCCCTGCCCCGCCGGAGGACCTCGCCGGAGGTACCACCCGAGCCGTCGCCGACGCCGTTTTTTTTTGAAAAAAAACCACTTCGGTTTTTTTAGAAAACCCTAGATTTTTTTATTAGATCGGTTTTTTTCGGTTTGTTTATTTAGCGAGTGTTCGCTCGTTTGTTTGTTTTAACGGACGCATCCGTCGTTTAGATCCAGATAACGAACGTTCGTTCGTTAATCTGTTCGTCGTTTTTCTTTTTTCGGGTTTATTCCGCGATTTTTTTGATCGCGATTTCTGATCCGATTTTCGTTTTAGTTTAACTTTTCGCTCGTTTATCGGAACAGGCGATTCAAGCGCCTAGAGTTTCGTCTCGAAACCCTCTTTCCGAATAATCCACTCAAACAAGTTTTTGCTTCTGTAAAATTTGACTTAGGTCCAGATTAGTAAACGAAGCTTGTTTCTTTCGCCGTTTGAGTTTTGTTTCTTCGTTTGAATTGATTCTTTTTGCATATCGGAGTTCTTAAGTTGAATTTTTTGGTTAGACCTCTTATTCGAGTTTTACCCGTGCATTAGATGAGTACTTATTGTGTGCTTGTTTGTTTGTTTGCGATAGAGTACTCGGATTGCGCTGCTTGCTACTTCGAATCCCTAGGTTTCACGGATCATCAGCAAGGCAAGTAACACTTTGATCATACCTCTTTATTACCCAGTTTTATTGCATTAGTTCAACCCTCAAACAATTGCATGATTAGGATCTGATTAATATGTGGGTTTTGGGAAGTAGATGAGGTAGTACCTATTGCCATGTTCTATTATTTAAGACCTTTGGGAGTTACTTCTACGTTTGCTTATTATGCCATGCTATGCTAGTAGACGTGGATTAGGTGAGTGTATCCACGACAGATGTGAGATTGTTAATTTAATGGTTGATTTAAGGTGGCAACTTTAATACACATCTGGGTGGATTGAGGTACCTGGGTATTCCAGGATTGCCTGTTTGTTTTGGACCGCCACACAGTCTCAAAGGGATCATAAGATTATTCATGCTAGAAACTTCCGTGTGCAGCCACATGCTATTACGGGCTCTAGCATAGTTGACTAAGTCGTGCGAACTCTTACAGCGGTAGACTAGCAGATGTAGGGGATGTAGGTTGGTACGGTCTACCCATCGTAAGGTGCTAGCACTTCTGAAAGACTATGTCTCAGTCACCCGTTTCTCAAACACCATGTAGTGCGAGAATCCCAACGGAGGAGATCGAGTCATGTGGGGAAAAGTGCGCAACCTATGCAGAGTGTATAAAGTAATCATGATTAGCCGTGTCCCCGGTTATGGACGTTTTGAGTATCTAGTACTTGGATTATCATGTGAATCTCATCATGTTACTTTAATTAATGTTGTTGGGTTTATATTAATGATGTTACTTAATTGGGATTGAGAATGCTGTCAACCATTCTCAATGCTTAACAACCACCATGAGAGTTAAAAATTTATTCCTTTGCAGTAGGGAAAAATTGGCTTTATGCAAAACTGTAACCATAGAGCTTTCCACCAGCCATATATGCATGTAGTATAGCTTTATTCTTTCATTACTCTCTATGTGTTACTTTGCCGGCATATTCCATGTGCTGACCCATTTTCGGGCTGCAACGTTCATGTTGCAGACTTTTCAGACGATGAGTAAGATGCCTTAGGATCGTGGTTCTATACTCAGTGATGCCGTTGGAGTTGATGGACTCACTTATCTTCCAAGCCTTCCGCTGTTATCGTTATTAGATGGCCTTAAGCCATATTTATTGTAATAAGTTCTCTTTGGAGACATTCGATGTAATAAGTGTGTGATTGCTACTCTGTTATAAATCCTTCAAGTACTGTGTGTGTCAGCATTACTGATCCAGGGATGACACTGATGCACAGAGATCAGACTGTTTGAGGTCTGGGCGCTACAGACATGTTGTTGTCTATGTATCCACACATGCATATGAGTTTTCGATCAATACAATTATAGCGTGGATGATAAACGATTATCATGAACAAGGAAACATAATAATAACCACTTTATTATTGCCTCTAGGGCATATTCCAAACACCCCTCTGGTGCTTCCTTGGCTCCCAAGTTGACTTCTGGTCCAAAAAAATCCCCAAAAAGTTTTGTTGCATTTGGACTCCGCTTGGTACTGATAATCTGCAAAGTAAAAAACACGCAAAAAGCATCAACTGGCACTGGGCACTATGTCAATAGGTTAGTCCCAAAAAATGATATAAAGTTTCTATAAAATGAGTGTGAAACATCCAAGAATGATAATATAACAACATGGAACAATCAAAAATTATACATACATGGGAGACGTATCTGCATCCCCAAGCTTAATTCATGCTCGTCCTTGAGTAGGTAAATGATAAATATAGAATTTTTCATGTGGAATGCTGCCTAACATGTTCATCACATATTCTTTTCTTTTATAGCATGGACAGTTGGAAGTTTAGATGGTTCAGAGCAATAGTCTATATTTGATATGAAGACTTCAATACTCAAGCATATCAACAAGCAATCATATCTTTCAAAATATCAACACTAAAGAAAGTTATCCCTAGCACATCATGCTTAATCATTGATCCATTCACGAGACACACTCAAATATTAGCTACATCCAATGCACAAGTATGATCATAGTGCTCCCTAGTTGGTGCTTTATAAGAGAATATGGAGACTCAAATAAAAATAAAAATTGCATAAAGTAAATAGATAGGCCCTTCACAGAGGGAAGCAGAGAATTGTAGAGGTGCCAGAGCTCAAAGCAAAAATTGAGAGATATTTTTTTTGAGAGGCATGCTTTTCATGTCAACGAAAATAACCGAGTAGTTCCCAATACTTTCCATGCTAGATATATCATAGGCGGTTCCCAAACATAAAATAAAGTTTATTCCTCTTGCCACCATTCTTTCACAATCCATGGCTAGCCGTATCCACGGGTGCCTTACATACCAACACTTCCCAAGGAATTTATTATTTGGCGACATAAAGTAAATTTCTTTTCATTTCGGGACTGGGCATCCCTATTACCGCCGTACTCTCGTGCAATGACAAGTGAATAAACACTGATCTTGAGAATAACACATCTAGAATGAAAAATTATTGGCCACCCCCTGCTGCTTCATGAGCAGTACGAGCACACAAAAAGGAAATTCATTTTGAAAATTAGAGTTGGCACATACAAATTTACATAAAATGGCACGGAAATACTGCATATAGGTAGGTATGGTGGACTCATATGGAAAAAACTAGTTTAAGGATTTTGGATGCACAAGTAGTATTTCTACTTAGTACAAGTGGAGGCTACCAAATAGATTGAGAAGCAACCAACCAAGAAACGAAATTTCTAATAAATGATCATTAAGCATAACTAACACCGAATAATGCACCACAAGTAGGATGTAATTTCATTGCATAACTATTGACTTTCGTGCTTGCATAGGGAATCACAAACCTTACCACCAATATTCTTACTAAAGCATAATTACTCACCACATGACTCAGATATTACTATCATCATATCTCAAAACTATTACAAAGAATCAAGTTTATTTTGTCCAATGATATTCATGAAAGTTCTTATTATATCCCTCTTGAATATCTATTACTTTGGGACTAGTTTCATATATTGTCATTGCTTTTGACAAGCTCAAACAAATTTAAGTGAAAACATGAGCATAAAAATTTTAATTTCTTGAAATAATATAAGTGAAGCATGAGAGAATTTCTTCAAAAGAAATTATTAACTCTCAAATAAATCTAGATGAAGCATGAGAGTATTTCTTTGGAAACATTAAAGCACACCGTGCTAAAATAGGTATAAGTGAAGCACTCACTACAAAAAAAAGACACATCCGTGACATTTTGGGCCGAACGAAACTTTTTCTGTCATACTTATGACACTTCTATGATGATAACTGTGACAAAACCCGGTATCATCGTAGATGTGGTGGGATCCTACTTCTATGACAAAAAAATCATGACAGAAAATGGGCTTTTCGTTCTGGGCGGGCCGGAGACGCAGCTGCATGACATTCTTTGGGACTTCCATGACGGAAAAAACCGTGGTAGAAGTGAGGGCGAGGAAAATATCGGGGAGTTCCCGGTTAGGGTGGGTGGTCGGGGGCCGAGCGATGCGCGTTTATCTCGTACAGTACGCGCGTGGGTGCGAGGCATTGGGCTCTAACTAAACCCGAGCGAGGCGTTGGGCTCTAACTGAACCTAAGCGATCGCACTAGCTACGTTACTGAACCCGAGTGATTCCTTCACGGCTGCTGCTAACTGAAGTCGATCGATGTTGCCTATGGATGAACAGTGAGCGTTGCTGGGGGGGTCTGGTTGAACAGTGAGCATTGCTGGGGAGTTTGGATGAACAGTTCCAGGTGGGGGTGGATGAACAGGACCCTGTGGTGTTGCCTCTGGATGAACAGGAACCCCATCGATCGAGGCAGTTGGGGCTGGATGAACAGGACGACCCCGTGGGGGGCTGGTTGAATAGTAGCCAGTGGAGGGCCGGATGAACAGTAGCCTATGGAGGGGTGGTTGAATAGGACCCTGTGGAGAGGCTGGTTGAACAGTAGCCAGTGGAGTAGCGCGTGGTGGAGGCTGGATGAACAGGAGCCCGTGGATGAACAGTGGCAGGTGGAGGCCGGAGGAAGTCGACGATGGATGAACAGTAGCCTGTGGAGGCTGGAGGAGGTCGACGGTGGAGATGAACAGTAGCCCGTTGAGTCCCGTTTTGCGGTACGCTACACCCCTCCTGATGAACATTAGCCTGTTTCGACCGTAGGTGCTCCAACACAAGTCCGTTTCCTCTGTTTTGCGGTACGCCCCACCCCTCCCGATCAACAGGACCCCATTTCGACCGTACGTGGTCAAACACAAGTCCATTTCCTGTGTTTTGCGGTATGCCAGACCCCTCCAGATGAACAGGATCCCGTTTCGACCGTGGCCAGTCGAACACAAGGTCGTTTCCTCCGTTGTGCGGTATGCCGGGCCTCGTTTCCATTGGCTATTCTGTCCAAGCCCTCCTGATGAACACGATGACGCATTCCGTTCCGACCCAGCCAGTTGGCTCCCCATGAACACGACAACGATGTTGTTTCTCTGTTCTGACCCAGCCATGTACACGAGCCCTGGCCGTACGTATGCGCGAGTAGGCGTTCGAGACCCCGCCCGTATGTACATATGTGGCTGTATTTTCTTTCTTGCACATTGGCCATTGTACGTACGTGTACATGCTACGTGTGCGCCTCTACTACAACACGTGCGCGCCTCTACATCGACTAGTATGTATGTACACATTCGCGACCAGAATGGCAATGCTACGTATGCTTCGACCAAGTGGGCCCTGACTGTCAGGCACTTCCTTGCGTGTGAAGATGTAGCTGGTGGGTCCCAGCAGTCAGGGGGCGAATCGTTTATTTTGCCTGGACGCACTTCCTTGCGTGCGAGGATGTAGCTGGTGGGTCCCAGCAGTAAGGGTGGCAAATCATTTTTTTTTTGCCCGTAATATGGACGCACTTCCTTGTGTGCGAAGATGTAGCTGGTGGGTCCCAGCTGTCAGGGGGGAAACGTTTTTTGCGAAATACGATGAACCGTCCGGTGGGTCCCTGCTGTCAGGTGGAGGAATAATTATTTTGCGCGTAATAAGGAGGCACTTCCTTGCGGCCGCTGTGGACCCAGCTGTCAGCCTCTCCACGTATAGTAATCTTCTGATGGAAGTCGTTCCTTGACCATGTTGACCATGATGCACCGAGAGTACCAGGGCGGTGGACGACGGTGATGCCTAGGAAGGGGACGACGCGGAGCCAGGGAAGACGCGGCAGTCGATGCCCACGCGGAGAGGAGTACGAGGGTTCACTAGTTCGGCTCCGGTGTGAGGCTGCCGTCACCGCAGAATAACAGGGGGTGTGGGTGAGTAGAGGGATGGCCTGGCCAGCGGTGGGAGTAGTAGGGGGCGGTGAGGCCTCCGCGGCATCACAGCCGGCCACGGGAGGCAGGAGCACGCGGCACGACCGGCGCTGGTTTGGGCGGCTGAAGCAAGAACACCAGAGGTTGAAGAAGCACTACGGCCATTGGATGAAAATCCTACGGTAACGGGGGCTAGAATCGGTCATATTGACTAAGTTGACAAAGCCCTCCATCCCCGTCAACTTAGTAGGCCCACAAGTCAGCCTCCCACTATGCTTGGTTCTAGCTAGCAGGGGGTGTATTCATTTTTTTTGTGCGTAATAAGGAGGCACTTCCTTGCGTGCGAGGATAGCTGGTGGGTCCGACCTGTCAGCGGGGGGCATGTTTTTTTCATGAAATACAGAGGCCCTTCTGGTGGGTCCCAGATGTCAGGTGGAGGAATCATTATTTTGCGTGTACTAAGGAGGCATTTCCTTGTGTGCGGCTGTGGACCCAGCTGCCAGCCTCTCCATGTACAATCCACGTCCGATGGATGTCATTCGTTGACCATGTTGACCAGGCCGCACCGAGAGCACCATGGTGGTGGACGACGGCGAGGCCTAGGAAGGGAATGACACGGAGCCGGGGAAGACTCGATAATGGTTGCCCATGCGGTGGGGAGTACGAGGGTTTACTGGTCCGGCTGCCGTCGCCGGAAAATAACAGGAGGTGTGGGTGAGTAGAAGAATGGCCTGGCCAGCAATGGAGTAGGGTGGGGCGGTGCGGCCTATGCAGCAGCACAGCCGGCCACGGGAGGTGGGAGCAGGCAGTCCCACCAGCGCTGGTTTGGGCGGCTGGAGCAAGAAGATCCGATATTGAAGAAGCAGCACGGCCGTTGGATTAACATCCAATGGTCACTCCTGCTAGAATCGTTTGTGGACTAAGTTTACAAAGCCTTTCGTACACTTCAACCTAGTAGACCCACAAGTCAGCCTCCAAATATGTCCCAAACAGCATACTGCCCGAAATTTCTAGCCAGATTCAAATTAATTTTAAAACTAAATATACCTTAATTTAAATTCAATGAAATTTTACCCGCACAAAAACAATGAAATTTAAAATATCAAAATCCAAAAGAAAAAAGTATTTTGGAACTAATTGCCTGTTTGCTGTATTTTTTCGTTTTACAGCCCATTTATTATTACTTAAAGCCCATTTCTTATTACCTATAGCCCATTTTCTGGTTAAAATGAATCCCTCCTCGTCTTGAAAGATTTCTGGCCCAACAGGGCATAGAAAAGCAAGTAGGCCTACGTTGGTTATTCTGCAAAAAAAAAAATAGCTGGCTAGCCATTTTCAAAAAGGAAAAAAACAAACTGGGTTGATCATGTGATAAACATATGAAATAAAAGCCTGGGCTAGACGGGGCACAGCTCCCGTACAACCCAGTTCATAACCTTCTCCGTCCCGCAAAAACAAAATTATTGCACGCGCTGCTGGGTCCCTACTATCATCCTCACCATGTACAGTCATCTCCTTATTCCTCTCGGTTGTTGACAATGTTGACAAGACCGAAGGGCGCCGCGGCGAGCGAACCAAGGCGGAGGACAATGGTGAGGCCTCGGACGGGAACGAACAGGAGCTAGGGAAGATGCGCAGAGATTTAGGGTGCGATGTGGCCATGATGTTTGAGTGGCAGCACAGCCAGCCGCGGGAGGCGGGAGCAGGCGGTCCCGCCGGTGCTGGTTTGGCTTTGGCGGCTCGAGGAAGAAGAGATTGAAGAAACATGACAGACATTGAATGTCAATCCAAGGGTCAAGGTTGACACAATCGTTTGTTGACTAAGCCGACACCAAGTAGCATACTTTTTTATATATAGGAAGAAAAGAAAAAGTGGGATCGTTCGACTGATAACATTCCCGAAACTGCGACTGTTCGAGCTTGTGTCGTAACTAAAACTGCAAGGAAAATGCATTCGTCTGTCGTCCTCCTCCCAAGGAACGTTCGCCACATAAGTGACTAGCACCCTTGGTTGTCAACCGAGAGGTCTTGGGTTCGAGTCCCAGGAACTCTCAATTTTGTCCTCCTTCCTTCCTCGCAAAAAAAGAAAAGAAAATCAAAGACTTGAGAAGGCATATAGAACAAGCTAGTATACCAGTAAAGAGACATTGTTGAGTTTTAGAAAAAAGAGAGACGTGCTCCTGTAGCTGGTTCGAATCCAAACCTAGACTATGACTATATATGGTGCTATGCTACTCTGCAAGTAATGAAACTGACGTATCCAACGTTCGCTTCTCCTCTTCTATACTTACATTGCCTAGCATCATAAGCTCTGGCCGCAACAACCATGTCCGCTGGCTGCTCGTCCACTTGCTCTTCAGCAGGCAACAACCAGATATGCACCAGGTGGCCACCCGTACCATCGCCTGTGTGTCTCATCACACCCCCGCCGGCACACGCACCACAGCTGGTTGCTCATCGCAACCCGCTGTCGTTGGTGTGGTGCCACTGCTGCAAATCACGCAGAGTCATCCGTCGCGTCTCAACCACAATCCTCAACCCTGGCCGAGTCTTCTACAAATGCCTGAATCATGGGGTAATAATATGTTTAAGTGTTGTTTTGCTGCTTTCAGTTGCTGATTTTTTAATAGTTTGGTTGATTATCTTCCAATTTGATTCGTGCAGAAAAGGTCGTGTGATTTGTATTTCTAGGAAGTTGCTGATGTGGGGAATGCAACTACGCTGATTATTTGGTTAGCCGAGGAATCCCAATACCAGCAGGTTGGGGTGTTGGACAAGTAACTGAAGGGACGACAGAAGAGGAAGATGCAGAGTAGAAGGTTAAAGATGCAGTTCCTCTGATCATGGACAAGCAAGAGCTGCTGAATGGCCTTGACAGCAATGAGGAGATGAAAGAGCTTGTGAAGATAATGGGCAAAATTGATGTGCTCTGTAGGATGATTGTCTCTTTATTTGCAGTGTATGTAGCACTTGTGATGTATTCAGTGGCTATGACATGAGCACTTTGCTGAAACTAGTAATGAATGAAACCTGTGTAGGAGGCTGGGCGTAGTGTTGTGAACATATAATGATTTCTATTAACGGAAATCAGGGGGTATCCCCTTTTGCTCATAAATAAATAAATAGTAGAGGCCCTTTTGGTAATAAACAAATAAATTAGTAGAGGCCCTATCGGGTCAGCTTTGTTCTCATTCGAAGATGTCGAGCAAATTGCAGTCCAACAGCAAACTATGTCAAGAAATTCAAGTTTCACAGCCAAATATGAGTACAACTAAACAACAAAGTCATCATGTTTTAGTCGTCATACAATCACCAAACACAAATCAGCATACATAACAGTGATGTTCTCACAGCAAAATACTAAACAACACGTTCATCAGGTTACAGTTGTCATAGCAAACACAATTTCACATAGTAGATAAAAAATGTTTTTTGACAGGAAAATACGACAAAAGCAATCTAATCATCATCCGCAGCAGCAGCGTCAACATCTTCGCCATGTGTATCAGTCTGAATCATAATTCCCCATGGTGTCATCTTATTCTTCATCCTCAACGACCTCGAACATTGGCTTCTTCTTGATCAACTCATGTATGTCCATAGCATGACAGGCAATCTTTTCGCCGGCATCATTGACGTGATGGTTCTCAAAGATATTAGGAACATCTGTGTTATCTTGTACATCAAGAGCAGTGTAAGCATCATCTTGTTGTGCAACTTCATTAAACGAATTCCTCTACTCAAACCTTTGCAATACTCTCCAGTCATTGCTACGTGCAAATGTGTCTTCCAAGAAAAATATCTGTGTTGCTTGATTTGCCAAAATAAAAGGCTCGTTGGTCTGGTATGCCGCCTTGACATTGATGGATTTGAAATAATCATCAGCTCTAGGTTTTGCGATCCTGGAAAACAGGTTATACCAATGACAGCACAACAGAACCACACCTCGATGATCCTCGAAACTGGAGATATACTGCAACTGAACAATGTCTGTTATGTTAGCATACAATTCAGTTGTCTCTTTGTCATACATATCCATGCTCATGATGGCACTGTTTTGTGTCTTCATGCCATCGTCGCGTGCAAGCGTGTTGTAGCGCACATCTCCAACAATGCAAGATTCATAATGTCTTACCCGAGTATCAGGACCCATTGCTAGTGAGTAAAGGGCATCATCAACTGCATGCCTATCCTCCCGCATCTTCTTAACCTATGGTTAGAAAATAGACAAGTTGATCATCTTATGTACTCAATATATTAAAAAAACTGACAGTGCAATTCAAAAGCTTACATGGCTCTTGAACCATTTTGCAAATCCTGCCATAACCAGTTTGTCAATGTTTCTTGGATTTTGTGGTAGTAACTCCTTTTTGTAGATGCTGCACAACATAGTGATCGTGTCAAACATCTAACTATATAAGAATGTGCTACAAGTTTAGTAGATTATGATGTATAAGTTGCAGTACTTAGCACTTACTTGATATAAGGTAGTATCTCAGGACAGTTATTCAACACATACCAAATAATTTTGTCCAAATCTTTAGGTTTGTCCTGTTGTTGACTCTTCCCTGTAACTCGAACAGAATAATCGAAAACATTGAGCCCGGGATTGTCTTCACCCACCTCTTTGCTAAGTTGATCATCTGTTTCAATGTATTTTGAGCAGAATGTCAACGCTTCTATAGCAATGTAGGCCTATGCAATGGAACCCTCGGGTCTAGCTCTGTTCCTAACATAGCCCTTGAAAGTGCCTAGCCGCCTTTCAATAGGGTACATCCAGCCATACTGTACTGGACCTCTAAGTAGTGCCTCATCAGGTAGATGAACATCCAAGCGCACCATCACATCAAAGAAGGCTGGAGGATATATCTTCTCAAGGTCGCATAGGATAGTTGGTATCTTGTCTCTAAGACACTCCAAAGCATCTATCCTGATATTTCTACTACAGAGTTCCCTAAAGAATTGTCCCAGCTCTGCAACTGCTCTGTATAAGTCAAGGCGGCCCAATCCTCTAAGGATAATAGGTAAAACCCTTTGAAGTAGGACGTGGCAGTCATGAGTTTTCAACCCTTGTAGCTTGTTTTCATCTGTATTGACTCTCCTTTCAGGGTTGGAAGCAAATCCATGTGGGAATCTCACACGTGACAGGACCTTGCAGAATTATTATCTTTTTACCTTGTCCAAGACGTACACAGCTGGTGCCATATCCTGTGGTTTACCTTCATCTTGCACCTGCAAATCCTGTCTGATACTCAGGTGTGTCAAATCAATCCTAGATTTTAAGGTATCTTTCGTCTTTCCTTCAACATTAAGAAGTGTGCCGATAATGCTGTCACATGTATTTTTCTCGATGTGCATCACATCAAGATTTATGCCACAGATCCAAATCTTTCCAATACTCCAAGTCCCACAAAGTGGACCTGCCGGTAAACAATAATCTCTCTTCTGCCCTGCCATGCTTCCTTTTCCCTCTACCATTACCAGGATGGTTTCCTGGTGTAATATGCCTGACCTTCTCTAATTCCACTTGCAACTCATCGGCGGTGAGCCTCTTTGGCGCATCACGGTTTTCATGCTTTGCATTGAACACATGTCTTCGGTATTTTCTAGGATGCGGCTTGTCCTTGGCAAGGAAATGGCGGTGTCCAATGTAACAGATCTTGCTAAGTATTGCGTATGACAGCGGATTCCTGTCACAGCGAACACATGCATTGTAACCATGTGTCGTTTGCACTGACATAGTGCCCAAAGCCGGATAATTATGGATGCACCAAATTATAACAGAACACAGAAAGAAATCAGCTGGTGGGCTGCTATATAGGTCTCGAGTGAGAACACCCCTCCATAGCTGTTGAAGTTCCTCCACAAGAGGCTCCATGAATAAATCAAAATCCTTTCCAAGACTTTTTAGACCTGGGATGAGCAAGGCCATCATGTAGTTTGATTATTTGGTGCAGACATTTGGAGGCATGTTGTAAGGGATAACAAGCACTAGCCACATGCTATATGTGGCGCTCTGGTGGCCAAATGGGTTAAATCCATCTGAAGCTAAGCCAAGTCTAATGTTTCTCGGATCAGCAGCAAACTTTTTGTGTTTATGATTGAAGCTTTTCCACTCACTACCATGAGATGGATGGCTCATTACATTCTGATCTCTGTACTCCTGGTTCCTAGAATGCCACAGTACATCCTCTCTTGTTTCAGCATCATGAAACAACCTCTGCAATCATGGTATAATGGGAAAATGTCTCAGAACATTATGAGGAATCCTCTTCACAACATCGCCATCTTTCCATCTTGATGATTTGCATTTCGAGCATTCACTTAAGTTGGCATATTCCTTCCGGAACAGAACACAATTATTCTTACAAACATGGATCATATCATATCCAATTCCAACTGCACGAAGGAAATTCTTCATTTTAATGTAGGTGTGTGGCAGCTTAGACGCATCTGGGAAAGACTTGCGGAAAGCAGCCAACATCGCATCAACTGATTTGTTGGTCATCCGCTCAGATGTCTTCACCTGAAGAAAGGTGACCATATCTGAGAATACTGACAGCTTATTTCCTGGGGTGACAGCCATGTTGCATTGTTCCAACATGTGGGCCCACCATTTTTCTTCTGCAGGTGAAAGTTCATGAAATGCACGAGCATTTCGTAGCATTGTTTCAATGTTGGTCAAACTCACTGGCTCTGCCACCACCACCTCCTCCTCCTCTTCCACCTGAGCATCAGGCAGATCAAGATGGTGATCTGCTGCTTCCACGTAGTCAATAACATTGATGTTCACAGCTTCACCATGATGAACCCACCTAGTATATGCGACTGACATCCCATACAAGTGTAGATGATTTTGCACAGTTAACTGGGGTCTTGTAACTGAATTCATACAATTGCTACACAGGCAGAGCACATCTGATTTCGGACCACCATACTCAGCTCTGATAAAGTTCATGAAGTTTTCAACCCCCTCGACATATGCAGCGGAGAATCTTTGAGCAGAAGTTATCCAAGTCATGTCCATCTGTTAGACATACAAATTAGTTCTTCTACTAGATATTACAGGAAAAACATTTTTTTATGAAGTCCAGAAAAAAATACCTAGGTCGATGTCTAAAACTATGGCAAGATATTTGGACGAGAAGATCTAAGTAACGAAATATATGTAAAGCTAATTCAGCAAACAGATTTGAGTGCTAAATTATGGCAGGCTGTTTCAGCAGTCAATGAGGCCGAGCACGCAGCCATCGAACTACCGAAGGCCATCGTAGCAACAAAGATCGAGTATAAAACGGTGTAGGGCTCTTTCACCTAACAGATTGGCTACTAGACCATGGCAATCTACGTCACAATAAATGTATGGCAGGATATTTTAGCAACTAATCGGCCTTGGCATGCCATCTCAGCTAAGAAGATTGAGTGTAGAACAGGGAAAGGAAGCTTCTTACGCAGAGCATATTCACTGTAAACTACTTCGGTAAACAGTGAGATTAACAGTGTCTATCAGCTAACATTCAACGCTACACCGACATGCACGGGGCCTCAGTCTAGAATGCGCGTACCGTGGGGGAAGCTAACCAACGTGCGTCTCCACATGAACGTCGCCAGCGATGGTGGCGCTGACCGCCGTGCGCCTCCACAAGAATGTCGCCAGCGGTGGCGGGCGGCTAGAGGACGACAGTCTACGAAAGCGTACTGTGGGAGTGAGAGGATTGTCGTGCATCGCCTCGACGAACTGCGGCACCGACGTATCGGCGCGGCGGGGAGGGCGGCTTTGGCGGAGCAAATGGAGTGGAGGGACGGGGGGAGGAGGTTTGGGGGAATATTATTAGCTAGTTGATCGAAGGGCAGTTGAATCTAGGATTTGGGAGGAATTTTTTTTGGGGGGGGGGGAGGATTTTCGCGCGGTGGGCGGGGGGAGTTTGTTGCATGGTCGGTTTCTCCAAGTGCAGTCCCATGTGTCAGTGAAGAGGCAAGCCGAAGCCCATTCCGTTTGCGTGAGCCGTGTGCAGGACCGAACGTGTGTAGGGTGCAATGCGACGGCGACAGGGGTGCTGTGAGTGTACCGCCTTTTTTCCTTTTAAACTAGGTGCTTCACCCCCTCAAAAATTGTAACATCCCAAATTTTCAATTTGGAATGTTATACATTAGATCATCATTGCATATCATATTTTATTGCATTTTGGCTTGATCCTAGAAATTCTACGCAACTCAACGACCCACGGAGAGAGTTGGGGATTTCGTTATTTTCATATTTGAGTTTTCTCAAATTTTGAAAAGAGGATCATTTGATTTTAATTATTTTCTCTTCGAATATTTCTCTTATGAAATCAAAAGAGAGGGGATAAAATGATTCCCCCAAAATAAAGAAATATTGGAGATTTAATATTAAAATCAAATAAGAATTTTATTCGGAGTTTTATCGCTATTTTATTTGAATTAGGAAAAATATGTGTTTTCCAAACTTGCATTAGAGGCCCAAATAAATGTTCACTTTGTCCGCTATATTTTTAGAGGACGGGGAAAATTTATTTCATGATTTTTGGAGACCATTTAGTATTTCTTTTCTTTGTTTTTCTGCGCGCGGAATTTATAAAAAACGGAACCAACTTAACGGGTCGTGGGCGACCCGGACTCCCGTCGCCTCAGTCTTTAAAAGCCGCCCCGCCGACCCCCGCAGGCCACCAGCCCACTCGCCGCCGCCACCGAACCCTAACCCTAGCCCCGCCGCCACCGCAACCCCGCGCCGCCGCCACGTCGTTCCGCCGGACGCCAGCCCCGCCGCCCGCTCGCCGCCGCCCCGGCCGATGCCTCGCCGCCGACCAGCCGCCGCTGCCGGAGTACACTGCCACTGCCGTCTCGACCTACGAGGTAGCCGTCGGATTATTTCTAAAAACCGTTCGTTTTTTCTTCAAAAACCTAGATGCGTTCTTTTATTAGATCGGTTTATTTATTTTTTCGGTTTAGTTATTTAGCAAACACCCATTCGTACATTCGTTTTAACGAACGGTTTTCACTCGTTAATCCGCAGACAGCGAACGTTCGTTCGTTAGCCTGTTCGTCAGTTTTTCTTTTTCCAGGGTTTTTTCGCGATTATTTTCGTTCGCGATTTCTGCCCTGATTTTCGTTTTAGTTTTTCTTTTCGCTCGTTTATCAGAATCAGGCGATTCAGGCGCCTAGATCTTTGTCTCGAAGCCCTCTTTATGTTTAACCAACTTGAACAAAATTTTTGGTACTATAAAATTTGACTTAAGTCTAGATTAGTAAACGAATCTTGTTTCTTTCGCAGTTTGAGTTTCGTTGCTTCGTTTGATTTGATTCTTTTTGCAAACCGGAGTTCTTCAGTTGAACTTTCTGGTTAGATCTCTTATTTGAGTTTTACCCGTGCTTCTAGTTGAGTTCTTATTGTATGCTTATTTGTTTGTGATAGAGTACCCGGAGTGCGAAGCGTGCTACTACGAGTCTCTAGGTTTCACGGATCATCAGCAAGGCAAGTAACACTTTGATCATACCTCTTTACTACCCAGTTTTATTGCATTAGATCGATCCTCAAACAATTTCATGGTTAGGATCTATTTAACATGTGGGTTCTGGGAAGTAGATGAGGTAGTACCTATTGACTTGTTTATTATCAAACCCTGGGAGTTACTTCTACGTTGCTTATATTGCTATGCTATGCTCGTAGACGTGGTTTGGTTCGAGTGATTCATGACAGATGTGAGAGTTATTACTAATGGATAACTTATGGTGGCTACTTTAATACACATCTGGGTGGATTGCTTGAAGGCACCCTGGAGTACCCAGTGGTTGTCAGGGCACCTAGAGAATCCAGTGTTGTCCTAGGATATCCCGGAGTACCCGTGTGATCATCCTACGGTCCGCCACCCAGACTCAAAGGGATCATCAGATTATTCATGCTAGAAACTTCCATGTGCATCCACAAGCTATTATAGGCTCTAGCATAGTTGAGTAAGTTACAAGACCTCTTTCAGTGGTGGGCTAGTAGATGTAGGGGAAAGTAGGTGTAACTGTCCACCCAGAGTAAAGAGTTATTGTTTCAGAAAGACTGTGTCTCGTTTCTCCGACCATGGATGTATTCGAGTCTTGTGGGGAAAAGTGTGCAAACCTCTGCAGAGTGTATAAACTAATCATGGTTAGCTGTGTCCCCAGTTATGGACGTTTTGAGTATCTAGTTCTTGGATTATCATGTTGATCTCATCACTCTTAAATATAATTTGTTGCGTTAATGATGATGTTTAATTGGGATTGAGTTGGAGGAACCTTCTCAATGTTTAACAACCACCATGATAGTTAAATAAAATTTATTCCTTTGTTGTAGGGAAAATTTGGCTTTATGCAAAAATTGTAACCATAGAGCTTTCCACCAGCCATATATGCATGTAGTGATATCATTTATTCTGTTCATTACTCTATGTGTTACATTGCCAGCATATTCCATGTGCTGACCCGTTTTGGGCTGCAACGTTCATGTTGCAAACTTTTAAGACGACGAGTAAGGTGTCATAGGTCATTGTGTTTCACTCAGTGATGCCGTTGGAGTTGATGGACTCACTTTATCTTCCAAGCCTTCCGCTGTTATCATTTTTAGATGGCCTTAAGCCATATTTATTGTAATAAGTTCTCCTTTGAGACATTTGATGTAATAAGTGTGTGGTTGCTACTCTGTTATAAATCCTCAAGTACTGTGCGTGTCAGCATTACCAATCCAGAGAAGACACTGATGCACAGAGATCGGACTGTTTGAGGTCTGGTCGCTACAAAAATAAAACTTGGTGCTTCGCGCGATCCATCAATACTACTACTAGTAATCCGGTAATCCCGACTAAAACGGCGCGGCCGGGTCTTTTCCCGCGCGATATGCTGGGAGGTTGGCTTAGTTGGGTTTTTTAGGACGAGTAATGCTACACCTACGTAATCCCAGTTACGCAATTTATGTAATGTGAAACGTGTGAGCTGTTGATTGTAGATTGGGGGGAGGGAGGGGCCCACCACCATGAAAATCAAGGGAGGAGAGAGAGAGGCAATTTATGTTAACCCTTTCATAGGTTCCCGTAGATGTAGAAAGATGTGAAATGCGTGAATGTGTAGTGAACGTACTATTGGAGTGCCTAAGATAAATTGTGTGTGTACATACCCTATGTGTTTATTTACTTCGCAATGTTAGCTTTGTCTCAGTTCAATAAAAAGCAGAGTTGGTGATGATGGTGTGCCTGTCATCCTGCAATATAGGCCGTCTGATCTATATCTAATGTATAGGAAGGAAACTATGACAATTTACCCGCACTCCTCTCCACATTTGCAGATAAGTCCTTCCCTCGTTCATCCTTTTCTCCCACAAGATCTTGATGTTCCGTGTAACGCACGGGCATCTTGCTAGTACTCCTACAATATACTATATTATTGTGAAAGTACACATACACCGGCCGAGATTAATGCAAACACGACAGATTTTCATTACATTTCGAACTTTTATAGGACAGAAAAATAAAAGAAACCTGACCCTAAACCTATTCTACACCGGCGACCGACGTCCTCCATCTGTGATCTCTATGTATGGGGGCGGGGTTCAAGACCCGTGAAGTGAAGGTGCAATCTCCGGCGAGGAAGAGTGGAACACGGGATACGGACTAGCCAGTTGGCACACCATGCCCTGCCGCCACCCATGCCCTACTCATCCTCGGAGGAGTCCCTGACCTCGGCGGTGCCGGACGTTGGACGGCGGCAAGTAGGGCGTGTGGCTGACGGGCGCTCCCATCGTCGGCTGCCAGCGTGGCCACCACTTGTGCGGTCGCGTCCGCGTCTGGCTACGCCGCTATTGCGTTGCGAGAGGTGACTTGAGCGAGGGCGGCGCCTCCAGCTTCATCCCCGAAGACAAGCTCTCTCGCAGAGCGTTCGCGCTTGCGTTCATGGTGGATGTGGTGCCAGGTAGGAGGACGATGCGGTATGGTGTGGAGGTTTGATGGGCGTTGCCGCTTTAAGTAGCACATTCCGGTGAGGTCAAGCGCCCGGGTGCGTCATTAAGTCGTCGAAGTTGGTTCCTCAGGCACCGAGCCTCTTAACGACGGCATACAGACGGACGGCATGAATGTGGGCAGCTGGCGCCGGCTAGGAATGCACCGCGCGACGGCGCGAGGGACGAGGGTTTTTGGTGTGCCAGGGTAGTAAGCTGCAGTCGTGGCAATGTTGGAGATGCCCTTTGCTCACAGGCGATCCCCGCATGTCATTGAAGAAGCAAGATGGCCCGGCATGGTCTCATGTCCTGAGGATGCAGTTGGCCGTGCTACACCACTCCACGGACGCGTTGCGACGCCCCGTGCATCCTCGACGAGCCGGGTGTTGGGGTGTGTTTGGATTGTGGCCAAAGTAAACCTTACCAAAATTTTGGTCATGACCCAAAGATTGGTCTTTGTTTGGATGGTTGCCATTTTTTGGCATGCCAATGAACTCTAGCCAACTCTAGTTCATTTTTCTTGCCAATGTCGGCCAAATCATGGGCAACCAAAACCTCAACGAAATTTTTGGCTAGCCAATGCTTTGATGGGGCAACCTTGGGCACAAACCAAACATACTGTTGGTCGTGCCACATCACTAACGCCACCCTCAACACACTGAAACCGACCGTGTCCAGCGACGATGAGTGCATCGCTCACCGCGGTCGTCGTGTCCAGAGGCGGTGCTGGAGCTGTGCCATGTTGTTGGCCCCCACGACGCACATGAACAGTTGCCGGTGGCGAGGAGGTCGTGGGCCAGCTTCTCCATTGGACTAGTCTGCACTACGTCGTCCCGACAGGTGTGCCCCACATGTCGGTTTTCCTATTTTCCCAGCCATATTCGAGCATCAGTGCTCTGCATTGCGCATTAGGCCTTTCACTATGTAGGCCAAGCGAGACAACTTATTGTTTATTTGAGCCGTTCATGTATAATCATGTGGCATTTGCTTATTTCTGATTCCTCTCCAACCCTCTTCTCCATCGATCATGTCGCCCTCCAGTCGAGTCCATCCTCCCGCATGCCTCATTTGAACATTCCGCCGAGTATCATTCGCATGTGGGCCTAGACCATGCTTGTATTTCTAATGTTGTAATTTGTCCGACATGCATACCAACAAACGGTTCATTTAAAGTTTCACTTTGCCTCCACTACGTGTCGCTTCGCGTCTTAGTTTTGACACCCCATTCGGTTCATGCCTCGACACATGTTGACGAGATCAATTGATGTTGAGAGATCAATTGCGCGCCGTGCAAGGAGATAAAGGTTTGGTCTGTTTCTATGAATGAAATGACCCGCGCGGGGGGGGGGGGGGGTCTGTGGGGATCAGAGGTAGTATATTGTATGTTCATAAGTGAAACGAACGTATTGTACCCACCCTAGTCCTCTTTCAATCGATCTCCGGACCCCGATATGAAATCGATAGAGAACGAGTGGGGGCATGTGTGATACCTAAGGTGGATTCAAAATTTTGAACCAGTGATCATAGCATCCGCAAATCATATATAAAGGGGATTCAATGTTCGTTTCGTTTTTGAACGTACAATATACTCCCTCCGATTCTTTCTAGTTTACATATAAGTTTTATGTGTAGTCAACGTATCTCTACTTTGATCATACTTACAGAAAAAAGTATCAACATTCAACAACGCCCAATCAATATTGTTAGATTCGTATGTACTCCTAGATTTTTACTCGAGATGGTTTCCAATTAGTTTTCAACCACGTGAAAGTGCTTGTTCCCGTGCATGCTCTTCCTACTAGGATTTCCCACGTATAGCCAGTCCAATAGTAACTTCTTTTAAGCTCCCTGTCCAATAGTACTAGCTAGAGGGACATCCGCTAGTTTGAGTGTTAGAGATGACTGTCGGGTGGTTCGGAGGGTGAAGTTATATATGTGTGTGTGAGAGAAAGATAAAAGGAGGGCACTTGACTGCATGTAGAGAGAAACATATGTAGTGTGCGTGATAGGAAGCAAGAGTGAGGGCGAGAAATAAGGTTGATGGAGAAACAGATAAATAGAAAGATAAAGATGCTAGATAGTGTGCATTAGAGATAGGAGTCGAGTGGATCAGAAGGCTGAGTTATGTGTGTGGGTGTGAGAGAGATAGAGAGAGGGTGCATGTGAGTCACATACAAACAGATATCAGAGAGAAATGAGATCCCGAGAGACGGAGTTTTGTGTCTGCAAGAGAGAAAGATATTTCACAACGAGAGTGATAGCTAGAGAGACATATGAGGGAATGGAAGATATCTCTAGGGAGAGAGAGTGTGTGTGAGCAACATACAAGAGAACAATGGAGAAATATAAAACCCTGAGAGACAGATTTTGTGTTTGTGTGTGAGAAAGAGATATTTAAGAGGAAGAGTCGTAGATTCTCATATCTAAGGAGCGAAAGAAATCTCTGTATGAGGGGTGTGCGAGTGGCACACATGGGAATAGTGGAGAGAAATGAGACCCCGGGAGACAAAGTTTTGTGTTTGTGTGAGAGAAAGAGATTCCACATGGAGAATCATAGTTAGAGACATATAGCAGGGAGCGAGATATACTTAGAGAGAGATAGAGTGATGAAGGTCGAGGGAGAGAGTACCATCAGTGTGTTACGAAGATAAAAGATCATTGTCGACATACAGGTAGCACGAGAGATACCTGAGAGACGATGAACGCGAATAGGTCCTGAGAGATAGTCCTATATAAGCATGAGTGATAGCTATATGAGACGAACATCTGGATTAAGGGGGATTCAAATATTGAAACTGGATATCACGACATCGATAATATCATAACGCAAATTGGTGTATCAAACATGCATATTCATTTGAATTTGGGCACACGTGTAATGTTATATAGTTTATCAATATTGGTGATCCATAGATTCTTTAATTACAAACAATGCATGGTTTATATGCAATTAATGTCTAAACGGGATTACACTATATGTTGCATATGTGAAACACATTATACATGTTTGAGAAGTAAAAAACCGCATGCATTAATTGGAGACAGTTAGCGAGGAATGCATACATTGGATTTCAACATAAAGTGGTTTCAAATATATGAAAATCCAAATTGATGGATACAACCTTATGAATCTGAGAGCATGCCATTTGTAAACCATATTTATGTATAAATGGTGTTGTGCTTTTGAAAGTATATATAAAAAAATGATGTATATAGAATTTAACTCCAATCAAAAATGGATCACACCCGAAAAAAATAGAATAAAAATGGGATTCGAATTGAGTTGGCACGGTAAACGTGCACTCTGCAAAATTTGAACGAAGCGGGGAAAGTCGCAGTAACCGCCCAAAACCAAAATCTGCGAGATAGAAATTACTACTGCCTATCCCAGCCACGCAAAGCCTATCTGCTGGATTTCTATAGGTTTCGATAGGGGTAGGTTTGTAATTTCACCCAAACATGGCATAACCGCCTCTCACCCGGATTTATACACGGTGGGCGCCAAAACACAGTGTGTCCTCGGCCGAAATCGACTCCCTCCCCGATTCATACACGGTGCGCGCCAAAAACAAACTCTCGTCGGCAAATATTCACTGTATGCGAGATTACCGTCCTATCCCCAACCGACTAATATTGTTGTGATGCAGGAAATTTGAAACGGGGGCTAAGTTTGTAAATTTCCTCGCATTTGAGACAAGCACCCCCTAAATACATGGTTCCCCCCTTCCTCTCTACCTCCCTTTTCCCAATTCGTACTCCGTGGGCGACAAAACACACTCTCCACCCCAGCCTCCTCCGTCCGCCACCCCATCCACCGCCGTCCTCCTCCACCATGCCGGAGCTGATACCCCGACGCCGCCGTCCATTACAAGGGATCGACCTCTCTCATCCACGGCTTCAGACCGGGATCCTTGCATCCCGTCCTCTCGCTTCATCCCCACCTTCGTCCACCTTGACGACGCCGCTCCTACGACCGTCTCGTCCACCACGCCTCGCCGCCACCGTCTACCCTCCTAGATCTGCTTCCATGCCACCGACAGCCATCGCTACTATAGCACCGTCAAATTATCAGCAGATGCATACACGCCGCCGCACCAGAGGCGGTACTCTTTCATATCTGCTCAACTTATTTATCGCAGCAAGAAAATAGATGGCCACTGCTTTACTCTGATTTCTTGTCTTGGTTGCGAAGTTGCCTTTGTCCGGTTTGCACCTTCAGATCCTCCATGGCACGCTCAACACTATACTCCCAATGCTTATGGTTTTCCCCTTTTATATTCCACACTAGTTAAATCACAGTAGACTAAATTTCAAAATTGGGTCAGTCAATTTTTCAGAGCTCGCTAGAGTTCGCCGGTGCGAACGAAGGGGCTCGGGTGGTTGTGGGGCCTCGCCGAACGAAGAAAACTCGACGCGGGTGGGGGCGAGGGTGGGGGTGGGGGTGGCGGAGGAATACAGGCGGTGGGGGCCGGTGGCCCGTGTGGTGTTCTGTATGGGAAGAATCAGAGACGAGGAAGAAGAAGGGTTAGGAGACGTAGGATCTTCATCCAACCGCCTGAAATGGTCGAGAGACAGCTGGGAGTTGCATTCTTAATGCGCTCTGGTTCATCATGTGTGGGCACTGCGCAACCAACATCTTATTATACAAAATCTGCTTGCTCTTCTTTACCATGTTCCTCTTTCGTTCTTCTTTAATATGTACTCTCTCCGTTCCTAAATACAAGTCTTTGTATAGATTCCACCATGGACTACATATGGAGCAAAATGAGTGAATCTACACTCTAAAATGTATCTGGATACATCTGTATGTGATCCATAGTCGAAATCTCTACCAAGACTTATATTTTGGAATGGAGGGAGTATGATAGTAGTACAGTATGTTCCTTGTACTGAAGATGAGCAGGGACATTTGCAGTGTAGAGGTCTATACGGTCGGTTGTGATGGACACTTTGAGCCTCTTTGATTCATAGGATTTTGTAAACATAGGAATAGGATTTGTAGTGGCCTGCCCACTTGAATCCTATAAGAATAGCAAGGAAATGCGGGGAGCTGTGTCGCCTTTGAGAGTTACACTGATATTAACAGTACAACACCTTCACTTGAAGAGAGCTAGTATCCGAAGCCTTTCTAGCCATACCGGCAATACTAGCACATATATTCCAGCAAGTTCCACTTTGCTGATTTTACTCTGATGCTTAAGGTTTTCCCGTTATATCTACACTATGATCTGTGTAGCTGCTTTGTGTTGCACTAGCAGCAGTCCACTCTTGAAGCTAAACACTGCAATGACTTACAAAATTGGCACCAAGGCATTGAGTGCCATTCTGGATGCAATGAAACTCATATGCTCCCCACCTGTTGACTCTTGTTCAGAATATGATCCTAATGACTGTTGTTCAAGATTGCCACATATAGAGAGACAGCATGGGATTGCATTTCTTTGGGTGCTGTGATTCATCATGCGTGGGCAACCAACATTGTATGCAATGAAGCGGAACCTCAAGAATATGATTCCTCTTCTGTTCTTTAACATGTTCCTCTTTGTTTATTGTGTATTTAGTACGTACAGTATGTTCCTTGTCAGGAAGGGGCGCAGGGACATCTGCAGTCAACAGCTGATAGAGCTGGCCTGTACGTGATCGATAGGCTTTCAATTACTAGCGGCAATACAACACCGTATTATATATCGTGGTTATGGTGTACCCCTGTTATATACACTATGATCTGCCTAGTTGCTGTGTGCTCTTGTTATCATGGTTTGGCAATAAACTCTCCATACAGTATATTATGAACCTATCATCTGCCAACTATCCTTACTTCTGGAGCCTATTTTTTGTGTACTTGTGCCAGATTATATAAATGCACGCACCATATTACAGCACACATGAGCTCTCTCATCAGAATCTAGTGGTAGCACACAAGTGTTTACAGGGGCGCCCCTATATTAGAAAATCATCTGCATTACAAAGATAATCTCACAACTATTTATGTTTTCATGGTTCTCAGATATTATACGTAATTACAGTGAATATCAGAATGCGCGCATCAGAAGAATAATGTGGAACACTACAATGACTTACAAAATTGGCACCAAGGCATTGAGTGCCATTCTGGATACAATGAAACTCATACGCTCCCCACCTGTAGATTCTTGTTGAGAATATGATCCTAATGACTATTCTAACCTCGAGGAGTCAAAGGCAGATGGCCTGTCATGTTCACCCATCAAGGTGCCTGTTATAATTTGGCAAGGTTTTATTGATTGCGCGTATCTTGCATATGTTGTCTTGCATTTCTTCTACTTTGTTGCACCGTCATCTGCTTGGTTTACTCATCATATATGTCAAGATGCCATGCCCATGCATTATCAATACATATTCCATCTGTCATCATACCATGTTTTTCCACTCAAATGTTGTTCTTGTGCATCAGACATCAAAAAGGAAGAGGGTGATTGCCGAACCTGAAGGAGCACCAGCAAAGTCCTTGAAAAACTTGGTTGTGCTAGAGAAATCAGACAGCACCCCACTTATATTGGTTGTACAACCAGTGACACAAAATGTAGGACCGACTCCAGCAAACTGTACCCATACTTCACTAGCCACACCACTAGCCCCACCACACAGGACCTGCACTCCAGCAAAAGGTATGCCGATTTCTGTTCCCATAGCACCAGCGGTACCACAGAAAAATCCCACTCCAGCAAAAAGTACAGCAAGTCCACCGGCCGAAGACCTATCCCAACTGCAGAGATGGCCAATTCCTGCAGATTGGAACCCCATTCTAGTTATTCCCAGTTTAAAACACAATGCTTTCAATGTTGTTAGGGACTACGTGCATATATTCCCATCATGGGAAGATTATAGTGAAGACAAACACCATTTTCACATCTTCCTGTCCCACTTACGTGTAAGTGCTATTATTCATGGTGATTATTTTCCTGTTTTCTGCTGATTGAACACATCAATGATTTACATTACATTGTTGTAAGTAGGCGAGGGTCAATCTGGATGGTCATGACGAGCAAAGCTTGCTTGCACTTTTCAAGGAAGCATTGCAGCAGTATCGGTGTTACCTGAGGAAATCACACTTTGATGGCAAGTCTATAAACGAATTTTCGGTGAAGTCTCATGTGCTAAATTTAGAAGACATTGAATGGAAAAACCTTGTTATGCACTGGTCTCGTTCCGAGGATGAGGTACTGTCTATGATATCGCATGACAATTTGAACTTCTACTTTTCCGCATGTGCCTTACGGATCTTTTTTGTAGGAAATCTGCTTGAAAAAGAATTCCGGTTTGAAAAGAATGACAGGATATCGCAAATATGTTGCCCGCTGCTTTGCTCTTGTTAGTACATGTTGTCCTGTATCACTGTACTTGCATACATACCTGGTTCATTATGTGACAGCGGTATGCATGATAGCTTGCTTATCAATTGTTCGCTCCAAATTATCTGATCTGTATGAATGGTTACGTTAGTGTAGAATATATCCAATGCCAATGAAATATTTTCGCTCTGCATTGTTCTTGTAAGTACCTGCTGTCCTTTATCAGTGTACTTATATTGACCGGTAGTTGTTCATGTACCATCACTCTGCAACTTATTTTCCTTTTCCCTCCATTTTCCACACATCAGATCTATATTTACACTTACCATAAGGTTGGATAACACCGATGGTACTGAAGAAGTTTAGCTCTACATTGCTCTTGGCTGTACCTTTTGCCTGTATCGCTGTACTTACATTTGTAGCTACTTGGTTATGTAGCATCACTCTTCATCTTATCTTAAATATTCTCCATTTTTTCTTGTATTGTCACATCTATATTTACTCTTAACAAAATAGAATAAAGGCAATGCTTATGAAGAAGATTCCGTGGTAAACTTCTTGAATTGCCCCCCCCCCATCAGAATGTACAAGGGCTTTATAGAGCCTGCCTTCACCAATTGTCGGTGTACTAAAGTAGGGGTACCTTAGTATCCCGAACTTGTGCAAGGGCAGTCGCAGCGCCCCGCGGCAAGGCTTGCCGGGCGACCGCCAAGATCCTCCATGGTTCCTATTGGAGCCATTCAAGAACAAAGTGTTCAAGCTCAGAAGACAAGGCCCCGGCAAGAGGAGCTTGCCGGGAAGGACAAGGCCCCGGCAAGAGGAGCTTGCCGGGAAGGCCAACCAAGGCATTTCAAGGAACTTGCCGCGATGCGCCGCGCGTCCCGGCAAGGCCCGGTCAGCGACAAGCTTCCGGACGCGACAAGACAACGACCGCGGCAAGGCGCTTGCCGCGGCAAAGCCACCACTCTGTGCCCACGCTCCAGCGCATCTGTCGACGTGTCGCCATGGGACCGTTCCAGGCGCACGTGGCGAGAGGCTGTGCAGCCAAGCGGTGCGAGGTGGCAAGCGGAGATGACAAGATGACCATTGTGGCAAGCGGTGGCGCCCCTAACGGTCACTTTTTTGCACTGTTTGGGCGACGCAGATGGGCATTTAATGCCTTTGTCCCCTTCCTCAGGGTTAGGTATGATACACTGTGCAAGTAGGTGTACCAACCGCAGTTCTTTTACATTTTTACCCTCGCCTACGTTGCCACCTGTCGATGACCCCTTGAGCATATAAAAGGAGGCCCATGCGCAACGTACAGGGGGTTCGAAACCAGAAACACTCACGCTTGGTCTCACAGCTAGTGTACTGTAGCGTTCATCGGTCTCGAGCAAGAACACAATACAACCACAAAGCAGCAGTAGGAGTATTATCTCTCCGGAGAGCTCCGAAGCTGGGTAAAATCACTCGCGTGCCTCGCCTCGATCCGCTCTTCGTGCGGCCTCCGCCCCCCGCTGGACCGAAAGGGGCTCCGGTCCCATAGGTGTTTGTTTCCCACGACATCTTTGGCGCGCCAGGTAGGGGGCATCGAGGTTGTGTGAACCCGATCCGGCGTTCACGCGAGCCAGATCTTCATCTCCTTCATCATCTTCATTGACATGCCACCAAAGAAGAAGGCTTCGGAGGTGGCTGCTCCGTCCACGTCGATCCCACCGCCACCGGAGCAAAAGGGTGGTGGGATAGACGCTGGCGGAGGAACGGGCGTCGATGAGGGAGCTCACGCTGCTGCCAGGTCCAAGGACAAGGCCGCGCAAACCTCGGCGTCCTTACATGCACCGCGCCCGTCTCAGGAGGTGCGGGGCCAACAACGTCATGGTACTCGCGGTACCATACGCTCGTTGGACCAAAATCGAGCTGGTGGGTCTCAGGGTGCTCAAGACCAGCATGCACGCCAACCTGCTGGCACGAGCAAGACACGGTCGCCTGGACGGGATCCTGCTCCTTCTAACATAGTTAGAAGTCCGAGCATATCCCGCTCCTCGCACCGTTCTCCACCGCCACCCAAAAGTTCGGAAGAAGCTTTGGCCCGAGCTCAGCTGCTCCTGGATTACCCTCCAATGGCGGAAAAGATCGACGACTGGAGGGCCACCATTCAGAGTCTCATCGGCTTCGCCAACGGCGACACTCCACGGTAGCCGAGCGCAGCGCAGCCGCGGCAAGATTGCCGGGTGCGAGCCGATGGCGACAAGACCGGTGGGGGTGCAACCACCGTGCACTCTCCACCCCGAAGGCCAAGATCGCCGACTCGCCGGGTCAACCTCGACACTGACTCCACAGCGTCATCAGATCCACGAGTTCGTCGCGATCAGCGCCAAGTTCTTCAAGAACGGCAGCAAGAAGACGCTCGTACACGCATCGAGCGTCGAAGATAAGCGCAGCGTCAGTCCGACCAGCGCGCTGGGCCCACTGTTGATATGCATGCGCCAGGGAAACCAGGCGACTTGCCGTACGCGGTAGGTTGCCCCGCGTTCACTCGTGAGCTGCGGCAAGTCCAGTGGCCCAGCACAAAGAATTTCAAACCGGACGTACCAGAGAAGTACTATGGCAGGTTGCATCCGTCGGAGTTCCTCAGCATCTACACCATCGCGGGGCAAGCTACCAGGGGGCGCGATGACAAGATCCTTGCCAACTACTTCCCGCTGGTGCTCAAGCCCAATGTCAGATCCTGGCTCATGCACTTGCCGGACAACTCCATATCCTCCTGGGCAGATCTGTGCCATCAGTTTGTCGGCGCCTTCACAGGTGGCCACAAGCCCCATGGCCAAGAGAGCGATCTTCATCTGCCCGCCCAGAAGGAAGGAGAGCCCTTGCGCAAGTACATTTAGAGATTCAGCCAAGTGCAGCGCAACATCCCAGATGTCCACCCTGCCGCGGTCATCAGCGCGTTCCATCAGAACGTGCGAAACCGCAGGATGCGGGAGGAGATGGCGATGTGCAAGATCAGAGACGTCAGTGAGCTATACGCCCTGGCCGACAAGTGTGCACGTGCTGAGGAGGGGAGGAAACTCCCCGGAGAGAACACAGGAGCAGGAGGATCTGACAGCGATGAAGCTGTCCCGGCGAGGAAAAACCGGCGGCGGAACAACAGGAAGAAAAAGGGAAAAGATGTGCTAGTCGTTGAGCAGTCCGGCAACGGAGGTGGCGCCAAGGAAGCCGAACCTGTGGCAGCCGCCGACAAGCAGGGCGGCTCCGACAAGCAGTATTGCAAGATCCACCGCACCAAGGGCCATGATCTCCAGAGCTACAAGAAGGTCGAGCAGCTTGTCGAGCAGCAGAAAGCTGAGTACGAGCGACGCGACAAGGAGAAGGCCCAGGAAGGTACTGGAGTATCTGGCAAGAAGCGCCTCGGCTGGGGAGGACGCCGCGGCAAGGCCAAGGCGGCAAGGAGACAGACCCCCCCGCAGCCGTGACAAGGACGAAGATGAAGACGACGATGAAGAGATGGATGATGACGAGGCCGACGAGCAGGAGTTTCAGAAAGCCACAGAGGTCCTGTGCGTTGACGGCGGTGCTTCTCTGCATACTTCACACCGCCAGCTCAAACAATGGGTGCGGGAAGTCAATGCAGCAGAACCAACAGTTGAGTCACGCAAGCCTCTGAAGTGGTCCAGCACGCCTATCATCTTTGATACTGAGGACCACCCTGATCGCATAACTGCGGTCGGGTGCTTGTCGATGTTGGTTTCACCAACTATCCGCAACCTCAAAGTCACAAAGATGCTAGTTGACGGCGGGGCCGGCTTGAACCTGATCTCCTCCGCGGTACTCCAGAAACTCCAGATCCCTGACAGTGAGCTCGAAGAGACCGGCACTTTCCAAGGAATCAACCCGGGAAGGAGCAAGCCGAAGGGAAAGATCACGTTGCCAGTAACATTTGGCAGCGAGTTGAACTTCAGGACTGAGAGGGTCACTTTTGACGTTGCTGATTTTCCATTGCCTTAAAATGGGATACTCGGCCGTCCAGCGCTCGCCAAGTTCATGGCAGCCTCTCACTATGCCTACAGCATGCTCAAGATGCCAGGTCCGATAAGTGTCATCTCTGTCCCTGGCGACAAGAAAGATGCTCTTATCTGTACCAACAAGATTTACCGGGAAGCAGCAGCCGCAGCGGATCGCAACCCACTTGCCGCTGAAGCTCCCGTGGGGAAGAAGAAGACCAAGTCCGGCAAGAGCTCTGATGCCCACTCCGGCAAGCGCACCTCTTCGGAGTGCTGCGCTACCGTCGAGGACGCACCATCGAGCTCCACCGGCAAGTGTAAGAAGACAAAGGCAGCTCCGCCAGAGACCAAGAAGGTGCTCGCCAAGGAGGACGGCACTGGTGGTACCTTTACCATCAGTGCCACGCTCGACCCTAAATAGGAAAGCGCGCTCGTTGCTTTCCTGCGGGCGAACGTCGACGTGTTTGCATGGCAACCGTCTGACATCCCCGGTGTTCCCAGGAAAGTAATCGAGCACCACCTTGCCGTCTGTCCTCACGCGCGGCCCGTCAAGCAGAAAGTCAGGAAACAAGCAGTGGAGCGCCAAGAATTCATTGCAGAAGAGATCAAGAAGTTGGAAGCAGCAGGCCTTGTCAGAGGAGTGCTCCATCCTACGTGGTTGGCCAATCCTGTAGTCGTGCGCAAGGCAAACGGGAAATGGAGGCTTTGTATTAACTTTACTGATGTTAATAAAGCTTGTCCCAAAGACCCATTTCCCTTGCCGCGCATTGACCAGATTGTTGACTCCACGGCCGGATGTGACTTGCTTTCATTTCTTGACGCATACTCAGGGTATCACCAGATCTTCATGGCAGAAGAGGATGAGGAGAAGACTGCATTCATCACTCTGTGTGGCACGTACTGTTTCGTACGGATGCCTTTCGGTTTGAAGAATGGTGGTTCAACATTCGCCAGAGTAGTCAATCATGCTTTTGAGCCACAAATACACAGAACTGTGGAAGCCTACATGGATGACATAGTGGTCAAAAGCAAGGATAAGGCAACTCTGATTCAAGATTTAGATGAAACTTTTACAAATCTGCGCAAGATCAACCTCAAGCTCAACCCCGAGAAGTGTGTGTTTGGAGTCCCCTCCGGCAAGCTTCTCGGGTTCTTTGTGTCTCAGCGGGGAATTGAAGCCAATCCCGACAAGATCAAGGCCATTGAGCATATTGAAGCACCGAAGCGCGTCAAGGATGTACGAAGGCTTGCCGGCTGCGTGGCTGCTCTCAGCAGGTTTATCTCTAAGTCTGCTGAGCGCGCCCTGCCATCTTTCAAAATACTGAAAAAGGCAGGTCCAATGAAATGGACTCCGGAAGCGGAGGCTGCGCTACAGGACTTGAAGAGATACCTGTCCTCCACTCCAATACTTGTCGCACCTAAGCCACAAGAGAAGTTGCTGCTGTATCTAGCGGCAACCAATCAAGTGGTTAGTGCTGCGTTAGGAGCGGAGAGGGAGGCGGATGATGAGCCAGCAACCACGGCAAGTGCGTCCAGCGACAAGCAGGGGGCTTCCCCGACAAGCTCTGGTCCCGACAAGGATGGATCTGCGCAGACACAGGAGGAGAAACAGAAGAAAATGGTGCAGCACCCAGTTTACTTTGTCAGTTCCCTTCTGCAGGGGGCTAGGTCAAGGTATTCTGGTGTGCAGAAATTGCTTTTCGGCCTTCTCATGGCCTCGAGAAAGCTGCGTCATTACTTCCAAGCACATGAGATCACAGTTGTCACTCGTTTTCCGCTGAAGAGGATACTGCAGAATCCAGAAGCAACAGGCAGGATTGTCGAGTGGGCACTGGAACTGTCAAACTTTGGCCTCAAGTTTGAAAGCACTTCAACTATCCAGAGCCGAGCATTGGCAGAATTCATAGCAGAGTGGACGCCAACACCAGATGAAGAAATTCCAGAAATGAGCATCCCCGTCAAGGAAGTGAGCAAAGAGTGGCTTATGTACCTTGATGGTGCCTTCTCACTGCAAGGCGCCGGTGCGGGCGTGCCGCTTGTCGCACCCACCGGAGAGCACCTCAAGTACGTAGTCCAGATGCACTTTCCCAAGGAGCAAGCAACAAACAATACTGCAGAGTATGAAGGATTGCTTGCCGGTCTCAGGATCGCGGCAGACCTTGGGATTAAGAAGCTCATTGTCAGGGGTGACTCACAGCTTGTCGTCCGCCAAGTGAACAAGGATTATCAAAGTCCGTTGATGGAAGCTTACATTGATGAAGTAAGAAAGTTAGAAGAGCACTTTGACGGCCTACAGATGGAACATGTTCCGAGAGCTCAGAATGACATTGCTGATGGCCTAACAAAGTGCGCCGCACTTAGGTTACCTATGGAACCAGGGATCTTTGAGCTCAAGCTGACTCAACCGTCCGTAACAACATCAACTGGACAAAGCAAGAAGAGGAAATTGATTTGTGGTGACTATTTTCTGGCAGAGCTTACCGAAGCCGCCGCCAAGAAGGTCCCTAAGATCAACACCAAGAGTGCTGAGGAACAGTCTGCTCCGACAAGCCCTTGGGTTTGTTCCGTTGAAGCAGACACTCTCGACAAGTTCTGCTCCGGCAAGCTTGCCGGGGAACATCAAGCTCCGGCTGAGACGCAGGTTCTCGCCGTAGAAGTGGATGTTCCCATAGCATCATACGTGCCTTTAGTCCTTGTTGTCGAGCCGCAAGCTCCAGCATGGGCACAGCATATTGTCCTTTTCCTTCAGACAGGAGAACTTCCCGAAGAGCAAGAAGAAGCGGAGAGAGTAGCCCGGCAATCAAGTATGTACCAGTTTGTCGACAACACACTATACAGAAGAAGATTCAACGGTGTGAAATTAAAGTGTATTTCCCGGGAAGACGGACAGAAGCTGTTGGCGGAGATACATAGAGGCATATGTGGTCACCACATTGGCGCAAGAGCACTTGCTGGCAAGGCATTCCGACAAGGTTTCTTTTGGCCGACAGCCCTCCAGGATGCAACTGCACATGTAACCAAGTGTGAAGCGTGCCAGTTCCATTCCAAGCAGATACACCAGCCAGCTCAAGCTCTCCAGACGATCCCTTTATCCTGGCCATTTTCGGCCTGGGGGCTTGACATCCTCGGCCCCTTTCCCCGAGCTGTCGGGGGCTTTGAGTACTTGTACATTGCAATCGACAAGTTCACAAAGTGGCCGGAAGTGGAAGCGGTGAGGAAGGTGACAGCACAGTCAGCAGTCAAGTTCTTCAAGTCGATTGTTTGCCATTTCGGGGTCCCTAACAGGATCATCACTGACAACGGCACGCAATTCACGAGCCGCACCTTCATGCAGTACGTCCAAGATCTTGGCGCCAAGATCTGCTTCGCTTCTGTTGCTCATCCGAGAAGCAACGGTCAAGCGAAGAGGGCAAATGCTGAAGTGCTGCGCGGGCTCAAGACCAGGACTTTCGACAGGCTGCACAAGTGCGGAAGAAACTGGATTGAGGAGCTGCCGATGGTTCTTTGGTCGATCAGGACGACGCCAAATCGAGCCACTGGCCAGACACCTTTCGCTCTAGTCTATGGAGCGGAAGCAGTTCTCCCCATGGAACTCGTATACGGGTCGCCTCGAGTGCTCGCTTATGATGAGCTTGAGCAAGAGCAGCTGCGACAAGATGACGCGCTGCTCCTTGAGGAGGACCGTCTCCAGGTTGCTGTACGAGCTGCTCGATACCAGCAAGCCTTGCGCCGCTACCATAGCCGCAAGGTTAATGCCAGGAGTCTCGAGGAAGGCGACCTTGTTCTTTGGCGCGTTCAGTCCGCCAAGAATTCGAACAAGTTGATGCCAAAGTGGGAAGGCCCTTACCGGGTTAAACGAGTCACTAGGACTGGCGCTGTCCGCCTTGAGACCGAAGATGGCTTTCCGGTGAGCAACTCCTGGAACATCGAGCATCTTCGTAAGTTTTACCCGTAAGGCGCAGTTTCCGGAACCTATTCCAGCAACCACCTTTTGTACGAGCCTTGCCGCTGTTGCATGTAACCCTTTGTACAAAGCCGGGCGCAGACCCCGTGCATAAATAAAGCCCATGTGCTCTGCACATCTTGTCGATTTCGTGCTTTCTATTTTTTGCATGTGTTATCTGACACTTTGTGCAGCACCTTCCCCCGGTAAGCAGTAACGAGCCTTAAGGCTCCATATCTTTATTTTCTCTTCTTTCTTTTTCTCAAGAAAAGGGAAGGTTCCCTCGCACACAAGTTTGCCGGGGGGAAGGAGAAGATAATGGTGTGGACCGGGCGTCATTCAAGAAAGTTTCGCCTTGCCGGGACGCAAACGACAGAAAAGCTAAGTTGCCAAAGTTTGAGCAATTAGTTTTAAAAATTTTAAGTTATCTTCCTCGAACGACTGTGCTTTGTATGGAAAACCTGTGCGCGGAGGAACCAACTCGTAGCTAGTTGCGCCCTTACTTTGTTTCGAGTACGCTCAACAACTTAAGTGTGCTGCGACTAGCTGTGACAAGGTTTCTTGTCGGTGGCGGCACCGCCAGCAGGCTGCCGACGTTCCGCACTCAGCGCTCGCGGCAAGGGTGCCTGCGCCGGCGAGTTCCCTAAAAGCGTAGGGTAAAAACATACAAAGGAAGGAATCAAGTACAGGAAATAACATAGCATTCGATACCCAAAATAAAAGTTATATTACAAAGATAACTTGTCGCAGCTCTAATAGATTGTTCTCGTAACATGACTAGCAGCGACAAGAAAAGGAGAAACTAGGCGGCCTAATCTACGCGATCACCGTTAACCCTCCTGACTTCATTCACCTTGTCCACAATGAGTGTGACAAGGGCCTTGAGCTCTTCAAGATCAGCAAACGCCGGCAGCTTCCTGAGGACGTTGGTTAGGTTGAGGCCTGGGTTGCGGAAGGCCATCTTCAGCAACACCTTCTCCAGAACTCTGGCGCAGATCATGCGCGACTCGTCGGCCAGCTGCTTTGGGATCCTTTCCCGGAGTTGCTGGAGGGCCGTCGCCATGCCCTTGAAGAACAAAGTGAGCTTGGCGCTAGGCTGGAGGTTCTCATCGGAGGAGTACCCGAAATCGACCATCCCCAGCTGCGCCAGCTCCTCGTCGATGACTGCGGCGATGTTCACGAGACCCTCTGTCCATAGCTCCACAGTCTCCCTAAAAGTGTTCTGGGTTTCGGCGGCCCTCGTCAGCAGCGCTTCGTTGGCCTTGATCTCCTCCTTCAAGGCCTCCTCCCGCTCCTTGGCGCCGTCCAGCATCTCGGTCAAAGTAGCCAGCTTCAACTCGAGATCAGCGTTGGAGTCCTTGGCGGCGCTCAGCTCTTTGCCCTTCTCGAGGAGACGACCCTGCAGATCACCGTGGGCGAGGGCGTCCTTCTCGCGCTCGCGCTGGAGCGCGGCAAGCTCTTCATTCCTCGCCTTGAGATCGGCCTCTAGCTGCGCTACCTTCACCTCCAGCTCCTTCTTGGCGGCCTCGGCAGCTGCGGCAGCATCTTTCGCTTTCTTGAGGGCCCCGCCAAGTGTTTCCTCGCGCACGGCAAGCTCCTCCTCATAGCTGTCCAGATTGACCTTCCGCTGCGTCAACTCACCTTCCCGCACGGACAGCTCCTCGGCGGCAAGCCGCTGTTGCTCTTCGGCTTCAGCCTTCTCGAGGAGGAAGGCCTTCCGCGCCTCGACAAGCTGCGCCCTCTCCTCTGCAATGGACCGGAGGGCTTCCTGGTTGCGACTCTGGAGCTCCTCCGCATGCTTCTCAATATCTACTCCTGCCTGCGCGACAAGCGCTTCCCGAGACTCCAGCTTGGCTTGTCGGGCGCGGTAGAGCAACAGCAGCCTCCGCAGCAGCTGTTCCTCCTCAGGCTCGCCGCTACTGCTGCTTGGCGTGTTGACCAGTGTCAACCCAGCGGAGGCCAGCACTTCTCCGTCAAAAACTTCTCCTTCGACCGGCGCCCTGGAGCTTGAAGCCCAGGGGAGCTTGATGAAGACACCGTCGCCGGCCTTCAAGTAGGCACCGGGCTGGGGCTCTTCGGAGCCTGGCGCTGCGTCAGCGGCGGGGGGATCGGCGGTCGGCGTAGCGCCTTGCGCTCCTGCGGCCTCAGGGTCGTCAGTGCGATCGCCGGACCCCTCGCCAGCTCCTGCGCCAGCAGCCTTGGCGGCCTCTTCGCCGGCGGGATCATCAGCGCTGGCCTCTTCTTCGGTGGCGGCGGCGTCGACAGTATTGCCGCGCGCGTTCTCCTCGCCGGTGGCCTCGGTCTCCATCGGCTCCATGGAAGGTGGATCTGGCGGACGGAAGAGGGAGAAGATTCAAGCAAATATCCAAAAGGACAATCAGAAGAAGAACCCAAGGGAAGTTTCAAGCAAGGGGGATTACCTGTACTGGGATCTACAGTCATGGGCTCCGCCAACAAGGGATCGCTGGTGCTGCCCCTTGCCGGAGACTCCTCCCTTGCCGGAGACTCCTCCCTTGCCGGGGACTTCTCCCTTGCTGGAGAACGCTCCCTTGCCGGGGAATCCTCCCTTGGTGGCGTAGTCGAAGCAGATAGTATCTCAGGGGCGGCTTCAGGAGGCTCTTGGTGAGGCTGTTCTGCTCCTGCACAAACAAACCAACAGTCAGATGTCAACAAAGGAAAGAACACCCATGCGCGTCCAACAGCGAGAAGTAAACCATATACTTACGCTGGGGGCTGCGTTGGGGGCTGCTTCGGGGAGAAGTTGCCGGGTCCGGCAAGGTGGTCTCGGGCGCACCCCCTGCTATCGCGGTGGGCTCGTCCTCGATGACAATCACCGGAGCCTTGGCTCTCTTCGCCGCTCTCTGGGCCAGGGTCCTGAAAAGGAAACAGTTCAGAGTAAAGTAGATCAGATACAAGACAAAGACAGCAAGAAATCGAAGAACTACAAATACAACAAAGAGGCTTACTCCTCTTCTTCCTCGTCGGAGCTGAGTGCGGAGAGGTCGAAGTCAGGCCCACCTTCGGCGCGACGAGGCGGAGGAGTAGGTGCCCTTGGCCGCTTGGCGGGGGCAACGGTGGTAGTCCGGGACGACCCCGCTCCAGTTGCCGCCGCGGTGCGAGGCGCTCCCGCGGCAACATTGCTTGTCGCGGCGGAGCACGTCGCGCGGTGCGCCGGCTGGTGGCTCGTCTGCCGCCCTACTACATCCCCTGCCTTGCAGAGACGCCTTCTTGGTGGAGCTGGGGGCTACGCTGGGGGCTCCGCTTGCGGCAAGCTACCTGGAGACGGCAGGCCGCTCGCACCCTCGGCGGGTTCGCTCGACTCGGCGTCAGGCGCAGCAAGCTCTTCCTCGCCGTCAAGCCATTCTCGCTCGGCAAGGCTTGCCGCCTCTGTTGCCTCTGCCTCCTCCACGGTGAACCCAAACTCACCCGCGGCAGCGGCTGCCGCCGCCTCTTCCGCCCCGGTGACGATGCGCTGCATCTCCTCCTCAGTGGTGTCGCGGGTGAGGCTTCTCTGCTCGTCGGCGCGGACCTCTACCTCCACTAGGCCGTCGAAGAACTGCTGCACGACATCGTCTGCAGGCTCCTGCCAGGTGGGGACGATTCCATGCGAGTCGCACTGCGGCATCATTGCACGGATGCGGTCGAGCGAAGAGTTGTTGCACAGCGGAACGACACCCGCCGGCAATCTGAACCACTCGGGATGCTGAGGGTCGTGCTTGAACAGCTCCTTGAGCATCGCGTCCAATTCCAGCACAGTAAAATTGAAGTTGAGGCCCGGGCGCAGCCTCATGATATCCGCCGGACCCCCGAACTCCCAGGCGGGTCTCCTCCTCTCTTGCAGGGGGGCGATGCGGCGGCGAAGAAAATCTGCGCCGACAGCGCCTATAGTGAGCCCGACAAGCCTGAGACGCAAGATCCGGGTGGTGGCGATCTTCAGCTTGTCGTCGTCCGCGGCCAGGGCGCTCCAATCGCCGCCGCGCACTGCTGGGGCTTGGCGTAGGGCAGTAAACGGCTGCGGGTTCTCCTCGACGATCCAGCACCATTCCGCTCTCCACTCCTCCCATTTGTTGCGGAGCTCCCCCTCCAGATAAGCCTCCTTCTTGCCGGTTCTCGAGATCCAGGCGATCCCGCCGAATAAGGGCTCTCCTCTCTCAACCCGGGGCATGAAGAAGTGGCGGAAAAGGGCTACGTTTGGGTGGACTCTGACAAAGTTTTCGCAGAGATGTGCGAAAACCGCCATGGTCAGGACAACATTGGGGGTGAAATCAAGGAGGTGGAACCCGTAGGTATTCATGATGTCACAGAAGAACTCGGAGAAAGGCGGGCAGAGCCCGTAGTAGAAGAACAGTACGAAGAAGGGGTATCCGTTTGGAGCCTGTTTCGAAGCGGCGACGGAGAGTACCTTCGTGCGCGGATGCGCTCGCGTCTCCGTCGACCAGAAGAGGTAGTACCACTCCCTCAGCTCCGCCGCGGCGAGCTCGGAGGGGAAATTTGCCCGCTCCTTCCGCAGCGCCTCAAGCCGCAGCGCCTCGGCCGACTTCACGCCCTTCCCGGTTTTCGGAGCCATGGCGAAGGTGGTGTGGGAGATCGAAGGCGTTGGCGGCGACGGCGACGATGGGGGCCGGAGCGCTGCTCTCTTTTGGCTTTGGAAGCGGAGGGGAGCGGCGGAGATTTCGGATATAGGAACAGCAAATGGCAAAGGTGGGGAAACTGCCCCTGTTTCTCCTGCTTATAAAGAGGGAGGAGGCGAACGTTACATTTTTTTCCGAATAAATAACCACCCACGATCTCTCCCACGATGCCACATTCGACGCGTGCCGTTAAGGGAGAGCGCGGGGGATACGGAGTCAGATACGGTGTGGACCCAGGCCGCGCGTGCCCGTGCCCTGTTTTGGGCCTGGCCCAACAGCGCTCGGCACCGTGTGTGGCCCAGGCCCAGGGGCTCCTATCGGTGTACTAAAGTAGGGGTACCTTAGTGAGGGAGTCCTGGACTAGGGGGTGTCCGGACAGCCGGACTATCAATGTCCTCTGGACTATCAAGACTACGAAGATACAAGATTGAAGACTCCGCCCCGTGTCCGGATGGGACTTTCCTTGGCGTGGAAGGCAAGCTTGGCAATACGGATATGTAAATCTACTACCGTTGTAACCGACTCTGTGTAACCCTAGCCCTCTCCGGTATCTATATAAACCGGAGGGCCTTAGTCCGTAGGACAACATACACAACATACAATCATACCATAGGCTAGCTTCTAGGGTTTAGCCTCCTTGATCTCGTGGTAGATCTACTATTGTACTACCCATATCATCAATATCAATCAAGCAGGAGTAGGGTTTTACCTCCATCGAGAGGGCCCGAACCTGGGTAAAAAACATCGTGTCCCTTGTCTCCTGTTACCATCCGCCTAGACGCACAGTTCGGGACCCCCTACCCGAGATCCGCCGGTTTTGACACCGACATTGGTGCTTTCATTGAGAGTTCCTCTGTGTCGTCACCGATAGGCTTGATGGCATCTTCAACCTGCAACGCTGTCCAGGGTGAGACTTTTCTCCCCGGACAGATCTTCATATTCAGCGGCTTCGCACTACGGGCCAATTCACTTGGCCATCTGGAGCAGATCGAAAGCTACGCCCCTGGCCGTCAGGTCAGATTTGGAAGCTTAAACTTCACGGCCGACGTCCGAGGAGACTTGATCCTCGATGGACTCGAGCCACAGCCAAGCGTGCCGCACTGTGACGATGGGCATGATCTAGCTCTGCCGCCGAACAGTGCCTTGGTGGCCGCACACGGATCCGCTCCGGCTATTAGCCCGGAGCCGGTCGCCCAGATCGAGGGCCAGTGGATAGACGCCGCCCTAGGGGCTTCAACATCCACGGCGATGGAGCCGAACACTAATCATGTCCCCTGCGAAACTCGTGATTCCGAGGTGCCGGACTCCTCGCCGGACTCCGAACCTCCCACGCCCTTATCAATCGATCCGGATTGGGCGCCGGTTATGGGATTCACCGCCGCGGACATCTTCCAATGCTCGCCTTTTGGCGATATCTTAAATTCACTAAAGCATCTCCCGTTATTAGGAGAGTCCTGGCCGGATTATGGCCAGGATGGTTGGGATGCGGACGACGAAGAAATTCAGAGCCCACCCACCACCCACTTGGTAGCCACTGTCGACGATCTAACCGACATGCTAGACTATGACTCCGAAGACATCGACGCTATGGACGACGATGCTGGAGACGAACAAGAACCAGCGCCCACAGGGCACTGGAAGGCCACCTCGTCATATGATGTATACATGGTGGATACCCCAAAAGATGGGGACGGCGAAGGAACAGCGGAGGCAGATTCCTTAAAGAAATAGCCCAAGCGACGGCGTCAGCGGCGCCGCTCTAAATCTCGCCACAGCAAAAACGGAGATTCCGGCACAGGAGATAATAATACTCCAGAGAGTGCCAAAGACAATCCCCTCCAGCAAGACTCAGCGCAGGAGGATGCAGAAGCAAGCCCTCATGAGAGGGCGGCAGACGAAGAGGTTGAGGATCATAATTATATGCCTCCCTCCAAAGACGAAGCAAGCCTCAACGATGACGAATTCGTTGTACCCGAGGATCCCGTCGAACAAGAGCGCTTCAAGCGCAGGCTTATCGCCACAGCAAACAGCCTAAAGAAAAAGCAGCAGCAGCTTCAAGCTGATCAGGACCTGCTGGCCGATTGATGGACCGAAGTCCTCGCGGCCGAAGATTATAAACTCGAACGTCCCTCCAAAACTTACCCAAAACGCAAGCTGCTCCCCCGATTAGAGGAGGAAGCATACGTACATCCATCACCAGCGCATGATATGGCTGACCGACCACCCCGTGGCCGTGACAGAGAGGCATCCAGGCCCCCAGCCAAGACCATACCCCGGCATCGCTTCAAAAGTACGAAGCCAAGAGGGAACGCGCCGGACTTGCGAGACATATTGGTGGACAAAGCAAGACAATCCAGATCCATCTATGGATCACGAGGGCGCCCTACAACCCACGATGAATACCGTCATGCCGGATACAATAACCCCGGCCGGGCCGAACACAGCAGACAACGCTCTCCATGTAGTAACACATCAAGTTGTGAGCGCAGTCCTCGTCGTCGAACGAGCGACAGAAGGGCATAAATTCCCTCTTCAAAAACCAGTGTATTATGTATCCACTGTGTTAACCCCCTGCAAATCCCGTTACCCGCACTATCAGAAGATAGCATATGCGGTGTTCATGGCGTCTCGAAAGCTCCGGCACTACTTTCAGGAGTGCTCGATAACAGTGGCCTCTGAAGTTCCACTCAATGACATTATAAATAATCGCGACGCAACGGGCAGGATAGCAAAATGGGCCATTGAGCTCTTACCATTCGACATCACTTACAAACCTCGACGAGCTATAAAGTCACAAGTTTTGGCTGACTTCATCGCCGAATGGACTGAAGCCGAACTCCCTAAAGAGTACGGCGCATACTCCAATTGGACTATGCATTTCGATGGCTCCAAAATGTTGGCTGGACTGGGGGCTGGCGTCGTACTGACGTCCCCCACCAGAGATACAGTCCAGTATGTACTTCAAATAATGTACACGGACTCCAACAATGCAGCCGAATACGAGGCCCTGTTACATGGTCTCCGGATGGCGGTCTCCATGGGCATTAAAAGCCTAGAGGTGCGCGGGGACTCAAACCTTGCAATATCCCAGATAAATGGAGACTTTGACGCCAAGGATCCAAAAATGGCAGCATATCGTAACGCTGTCCTAAAAATGTCAGCTCGGTTTGACGGACTAGAATTCCATCACATAGCCCGAGATAACAACCAAGCGGCCGACGTCCTGGCACGCATCGGTGCAAAACGTGATGCTGTCCCTCCAAATATCTTCCTAGAACGGCTCTTCAAGCCATCCGTATTATGGGAAGAGGAGTCCGGTAGCGATAAACCGGAGAAAACCGCACCAATTGGTGATTCGGCAGACGACATAACACCCTCCGCCCACGTCATAATGGCAGTAATTGCCGCGTGGACAGAACCTTTCCTAGCCTACTTACTTAGGCAGGAACTTCTCGAAGACCAAAATGAGGCCCGCTGCATAGTCCGGCGATCGAAGGCCTACAAGGTCCATGAGGGAGAACTTTATAAGAAATGTACCACCGGAGTCCTTCAAAGGTGTATCTCCGAAGAAGAAGGGCGAAACCTCCTGGTGAAATTCATGCCGGACTAGGCGGACACCACGCAGCAGCCCGGGCCCTTGTAGGAAAGGCATTCCATACAGGATTTTATTGGCCGACGGCTCGGGCAGACGCACAGGACTTGGTCCAGCGATGCGTTGGTTGTCAGCTCTTTGCTAATCAGAGCCATATGCCACCCACCGCCCTCAAAACCATACCCATTACCTGGCCGTTCGCGGTCTGGGGGCTTGACATGGTTGGACCCCTTAAAGGGGGAACCCACAAGAAAAAATACCTATTGGTCATGGTGGATAAATTCACCAAATGGATAGAGGCCAAACCGGTCAAAACGGCAGAGTCCGGACCAGTGATAGACTTTATATCAGGGGTGGTACACCGTTACGGAGTCCCCCACAGCATCATCACCGACAACGGCACGAACTTCACAGTCGATGAGGTTAAGTCTTGGTGCAAAAATATGGGCATCAAGCTCGACTATGCGTCAGTCTATCACCCTCAAACCAACGGTCAAGTGGAAAGAGCAAATGGTCTAATAATGAGCGGCATTAAACCCAGACTAGTGAGGTCACTCACTAAATCCGACACACAATGGGTCGAGGAGCTCGACTCCGTACTCTGGGGGCTGCGGACAACGCCTAACCGTACTACCGGATTCACACCATTTTTTATGGTATACGGCGCAGAGGCAGTTTTGCCCTGTGACATTATTCATGACTCACCTCGAGTGCGCATGTATGAGGAAAGAGAGGCCGAGCTTGATCGGCAGGACAGCTTGGACACACTGGAGGAAGAACGTGACGTCGCGAAGGCTCGTTCCGCATTCTATCAGCAGCAGGCCCGAAGATATCAAAGCAGAGAAGTACGGGCCAAGACTTACAACGTTGGTGAACTAGTTCTACGCCTGCCGGACAAGAAAAAGGACAAGCTCAAGCCCAAATGGGAGGGTCCCTTCATCATCGATCAAGTACTGACCGGCGGAGCGTACCGTCTACGAAATGCGTCGGATCACCGACTCGAGCCGAACCCATGGAACGCAGCCCGCCTCCGACGATTCTATGCCTAGCGCCAGACTAAGAGTTCGTCCCCTTCCCCCGTCCAAACTTTTAGACTTCGGCTGTCTTTTGTTTCTCTTTTGTTTTATCCTTCTCATTTAAAAGCCCTTTTGGGCCTATTTTTGCATTCTTTGCATACGCATGATGTGCCCTCCGCACTCATTATTCCTGGGGGCTTCTTTTTCAGAAGCTCCATTATATGCATGATGTGCCATCCGCACTCATTATTCCTGGGGGCTTCTTTTACAGAAGCTCAATTATACGGGTTTTATACCCATCACATGTGTCAAGCTTCCACATGTACCTTTTATTCGCCATTATATGCATCGATATGACTTAAGTTTTGGCCAAGCTGGGTTGCCTGGCTCCTGTGCTTACCCCTACGTTCCCGATTGTTCGGCTAGGAGGTAAAGGGAGCACCTCTGCGATTGTTACTGCCGGGTCAGCCGGATGTTTACCTCAGACTGGGTGAAGCCGAAAGCTAGCGTTCTTAAGGGAATATTCGGCCGGTGACTTAAAAGGTGACTTTTTACCTATTTATCTATCTGCCCCCAGATGTTTTACTGCTTTCTTTGCAGTCCGGACATGCACTTTAGGGCATGCCTCCCAGCGAAAGGAACCCTTAATGGAACTATTCTCCCTGGAAGATGTTTCTTACTAACCATGTAATATAACATAACTAGATGGGCACTTGTCTGATAAAGCACTAATGACCCTACGCCTGGTCTCCATGCATACCACGGTTGTTTCTTAACCAAAAAGGTATTCGGACACACTCCGGACTCTAGGGTCCCGAGGTTGAAGCGAAAAGGTCGGCAAAGAAAAACGATCTACAATCCGGCTAGAAGGCATTTCACATGTCACTTTAAAGGATAACATACATTGTCAAGTTTATTGATTGTATTCCTCCTCAATCCCATCTAACAGGCTGTCTAGTTTACAGTCCTGTTGGGAAAATTTAGCAGCCAACTCTACTTGGCTATAAACTAAACTCACAGGGATCTCCTTCCCATCGGGCCCCACCGGTCCAACTTCGGCCATGTGGTTGGGATCCGCCTTCTTGTACCGCGTCTTCACCATGGCCCAAGCCTCCCTCGCACCTTGACGGCAAGCCGAAACCTTCCACAAACGGAAGCGCTGCCGCACTCCCTGTAGCTTTTCCGCAAGCTCCCCGAGGCCTTCGGGTAGGGTGAGGTCTGGCCATAAAGCCTGCACGACGCCGCTCATTGCCTGCCGAACTCGTTCGAGTAGCTGCAACAGTTCAGGAAGTTGATCACCCATTGATATGGGCATCTCCTCTGCAGGACGACCCGTGAGTATACCTACAAGACATATCATGTCAAAACGCTTCCTCGCCGAACTCTTCTTTTCAATAGAGTTCGCTCAAGCACTTACTATAAATGCTGCGACAAAGCCGCTGATTCTCCTTAACGGAGCCGGACAGCTCGGCCTATACGCCTTTCAGCTCTTCTCCGAGCTTGGCGTTGGCATCTTGGAGCTTGTTCCTTTCCTGCTGAACTCTATTTAGCACACTCTCGCCGGCCTTTAGCTGGCATAGCAATGCTTGCCTGTCCGGATCTTGTCCGGCGGTACCTGCAAATGTCATTATTAGACTCGCGCGCACGCCGCACAGCGCTTATATTTATTAATAAAAATGTGTTACCAGGAGGGGTCTTTCCGCCTCCTCCTGCGGCAGCAAGTGCGGCCTCAAGTTGGGCCTTGCAATCTTGCAGGTCCCGAGACAGCTGGGCGTTCTTCTCGTTAAGTGCCTGAAATTTATAATGATCCTTAAATCAGTTAGCATAACTAATTTAAGTCACGGGGGCTACTGGTATATACAACCATTAAAATTCCCTTACCCGTATGTCTTTCACATACTGCTCCGTGGCTCTGGTAAAACCATTTTGAGCAGCACGGAGATGCTCGTCCCCTGCGTTAAAGGCATCCAATGCCTCAGGGGAAAAGCACGCTTCTTGAAATACTGTCCGGCGGCGCCTATGGTTCATGGCGCTCTCCACCTCAGACTTGGTGGCGGACAGTCTGTCGGTATCCTCCATTGGAGAAGGATCCGGCTCGCGTCTTGCGCTTGCCTCCCCCTCCAGGCCGGGCGCTGGGGCTTGGCCGGTGTTGGTCGGATTGGCAATTCCTGCGCTCGCAGTCCGGCGAGCGCTTTTTCTCCTATAAAACTCATGGGCACTTAGACGTTTCCTCGGAACGTTGCTCTAAAAATTCAAATACGAGCTATACCTTTGCGGCGACATTTCCGTCCGCACTGCGCTCCTTTTCCGCCTGCTGGTTCGGACTGACCTCTGTTGGTCGGCCGCCGCGGGCTCGGCTTCCTGCCGTAAAGGCGCTTCCTGCAAAACACCATCATTCGTGAAGGTCAGAAATGGGCAGGGATGGGATAATGGTGTCCGGACTTCGGTCGCGGTCACCTGGGAAGCCGGACTTAGTCCGGGGTAGTCCGCCGTAATGGCGACCAAAGCATTGTCTATGCTGAGCTGGTGATACGCCCCGTCGATCAGCTCCACCTCGATATCCGGATCCTCTTCGGAGGCCGGACCCAGGGATCCTTCTGGGTCCTCGGGTTGCGGAGCAGGACTTACCATGTCCTCCACGATCCGGCGTAGACCCTGCGCCGAAGACATAATGTAAGAAGCTTAAACTTCGAAAGCATGGGCTGGGCCCTTCAAGGTGTTCACTTACCCATCCTCTGGGGTTGATCATGGAAAACCCATTCAAAGGGTTCGTTCGAAGGAAATCCTCCTTCTCCCCCTTGTACAGGCTGGACAGGATCTTCACCAGATCCTCAGTCGAATTCGGCCCTTTGCGGCCATGCCGGGTAGCATCGTCTTCCCCGTTGAAATCCCACATGGGGTGGCCTCTGTATTGCAGTGGTCGTACCCCTCGCTTGATGCATGTCGCCATGACTCCGATCATGGTCAGGCCGGAATGAGCCATTAATCTTATCCGGCCCATCAAGTAATGGACGCTCTTGTCTTCCTCCAATCGGGGGCTCTGCGGGCGCCAGCTGAGGCGTTTCTTCAAGGGAGCAGCACTAAACTCCGGGAGGCCGATCCGAACTGGGTCTGGCAGCGGAGCGTCCTCTATATAAAACCATTCCGAGGGCCAGTCTTCGGACGCCCTCTTGGGGGTGCCGGATAGGTATCCGGTCCCGGCGATGCGCCATATTTCGGCGCCGCCCACTTGATATATGGACCCCTGGTAAGAACGGGGTACGAGGCAAAACAGCCTCTTCCACAATGCGAAATGGGGCTCAATGCCCAGGAATAGCTCGCAAAGAGCTACGTAGCCCGCGATATGCAGGACAGAGGCAGGCGTAAGGTGGTGGAGCTGGAGTCCGTAGAACTTCAGGAGCCCGCGGAGGAACGATGTATTGGAAATCCGAGTCCCCTTGTCAGATAAGGGACAAAACATATTCACTCCCCCTTATTGGGGCTGGGAGTGTCCTCCGCCTGTCTCCCACCTTGATAAGTAACCAGTCCGGCCCGGACTGGGATCATAATGGCCGGAGGGAGGAATCCCCCCGTTTGGAGCTTCTCGAGCTCGTTGTGCGAAACAGAGCACCTCCTCCAACTCCACGGCGATGGGCTGGGAGCACGCGAAGAAGAGCCGTGTTGACGATCCATGGTGGAATGGATTTCTAGGTCAAAGGCGCTTCGATGGAGTATTCGCGGGAGAAAGACGGTGTGGTTTGGATCTGGATTCTTGCCTCTTTTGTAGGCGGTCAACTCGCGCAATTGGGGGGTGAAATGCAAAAAACACCCTGGCTTTTCACCTTCGTGCGACGCGTGGAAGAGGGCCATTATTTGGCGTAGAAGCCGAGGAACACAGTATTCAAGATGAAGCTGGACACTGTTCGGCAGGTACATGGAATTTGAAGGGAGAACCCGCCTTGCAACGCCGAAGACTATACACGCGCTGGACTTATCGTCATTGAAGCCTGGTTCGGGGGCTACTGAGGGAGTCCTGGACTAGGGGGTGTCCGGACAGCCGGACTATCAATTTCCGCTGGACTATCAAGACTACGAAGATACAAGATTGAAGACTCCGCCCCTTGTCCGGATGGGACTTTCCTTGGCGTGGAAGGCAAGCTTGGCAATACGGATATGTAAATCTCCTACCGTTGTAACCGACTCTGTGTAACCCTAGCCCTCTCCGGTATCTATATAAACCGGAGGGCCTTAGTCCGTAGGACAACATACACAATATACAATCATACCATAGGCTAGCTTCTAGGGTTTAGCCTCCTTGATCTCGTGGTAGATCTACTCTTGTACTACCCATATCATCAATATCAATCAAGCAGGAGTAGGGTTTTACCTCCATCGAGAGGGCCCGAACCTGGGTAAAAAACATCGTGTCCCTTGTCTCCTATTACCATCCGCCTAGACGCACAGTTCGGGACCCCCTACACGAGATCCGCCGGTTTTGACACCGACACTTAGTATCCCGAACTTGTGCACGGGTAGTCGCAGCACCCCGCAGCAAGGCTTGCGGGGCGACCGCCAAGATCCTCCGTGGTTCCTATTGGAGCCATTCAAGAACAAAGTGTTCAAGCTGAGAAGACAAGGCCCCGGCAAGAGGAGCTTGCCGGGAAGGACAAGGCCCCGGCAAGAGGAGCTTGCCGGGAAGGCCAACCAAGGCATTTCAAGGAACTTGCCGCGACGCGCCGCGTGTCCCGGCAAGGCCCGGTGAGCGACAAGCTTCTGGACGCGACAATACAACGACCGCGGCAAGGCGCTTGCCGCGGCAAAGCCACCACTCTGTGCCCACGCTCCAGCGCATCCGTCGACATGTCGCCACGGGACCGTTCCAGGCGCACGTGGCGAGAGGCTGTGCAGCCAAGCGGTGCGAGGTGGCAAGCGGAGATGACAAGATGACCATCGTGGCAAGCGGTGGCGCCCCTAACGGTCACTTTTTTGCACCGTTTGGGCGACGCAGACGGGCATTTAATGCCTTTGTCCCCTGCCGTCAGGGTTAGGTATGATACACTGTGCAAGTAGGTGTACCAACCGCAGTTCTTTTACATTTTTACCCTCGCCTACGTTGCCACCTGTCGGTGACCCCTTGAGCATATAAAAGGAGGCCCATGCGCAACGTAGAGGGGGTTCGAAACCAGAAACACTCACGCTCGGTCTCACAGCTAGTGTACTGTAGCGTTCATCACTCTCGAGCAAGAACACAATACAACCACAAAGCAGCAGTAGGAGTATTATCTCTCCGGAGAGCTCCGAAGCTGGGTAAAATCACTCGTGTGCCTTGCCTCGATCCGCTCTTCGTGCGGCCTCCGCCCCCCGTCGGACCGAAAGGGGCTCCGGTCCCATAGGTGTTCGTTTCCCATGACACCAATAATGTATGTTCGTCCTTCTCAAGCCTTCAAACTTTGTTGTGTATATTTGGTTAGGCATGACTGCAACAACTGTTTATTTTTGGTGTTTGCATCAAATTGCTTGTTTAAAGTTTATTATGTAGTTCATAAACAAAAGTTTGTCCTTCTCAATTTAAGTTTTCAGTTGTTCAACCAAGTTCCTTCTTCATGCCATGTAAATTAAACTATATAGAGCAAGTGATCTTATTTTGCCAATCTGAAATGGGTAAATTGACAGCACACTTACCATTGATACTTATGAGTTCTTCATCTGTAATCCAGTGGTGTAATGAAGCTGCCAACTCCTTCAGAATGTCATTTCCTGCCATGTCTTGACCTGAACAATACCATATTGGGTTAATGCTATTTTAAACTGTGTCACTTTATTCGTCAGTAAGAAATGTGATGAATTGTCAGCACTGATACTTATATGTGCCAAACCTGTCATCTGTCTGCTTGTTTATCTTTCAGAGTGAGGAGGATATAAGTGTCAAACAAGTGCAGTCTCATCAGCTTGCTCAGCTACTTGCGCTACAGCTTTCGAGCAGGGCTAACCTTTCTTGAACTCTATTGAAGTGCTGTCGGTTTTGTATATTATTTTATCGGCGTGTTTAATTTCATTGGTGGCGATCTTTGATGCTCAGTGTATGTAATCTGCTGTCTGCTTGTGCTTTATTATCATAGTGGCGAACTTTGATGCCCAGTGGATGTAATATGCCGTAATTTCTTTATTGTATAGTCTAGGTTTTTTTCTTATTCACGATGCTGCAGTTATTTTACTATATATATATATATCCTATCATCGCAGTAAACCGGCCAAATCGTAAAATTACGGTACATAATCGGGCCATCATGCAAATCACTATGTATGATCTGCATCATGGGCCCCGTCATCTTGGTCCGTTAACAGGCCTAAATGTAAACTGGCCCGCTAGTAGATTTGGGCCTTTAATAGGCCGAGTAAATCGCCGGCCCTATTTTCCTAGGAAAACTCAATGGGCTTTAGGAGGCCGAAAAGTAGGTTGGGCATGAAACATGCCGAACAGCTCATGGGCCGGCAGCAGGCCGAAATAGACCCCGGCCCATGATTGTGCCAATCAAATGAAGGGCTTATAACAGGCCAAAATTGTCTTGGTCCTTGTTTGGCCAAATCAGATTATCGGCTGTGAGCAGGTCGGATGCAAACGGGGCCGTAGTTAGGCCCAACTATATGACGGGCTTTTAACAGGACGAAATATATATAGGGCCGAAATGTTAAACGGGCCTTTAACAGGCTGAAACTAATATCAGGCCGAATTACTAAATGGCTCTTTATCAAGTGGGCCCAAAAGCATACCGTCTAGTTGACGGGCCGAATCTGATATGGGCCATAATTTAGCCCAAAGCCTCTCAAATGGTCAGACCTGATCTGGGCCGTAAATTGGCCCAGAACGTGGGAGGCTTTTAATGGGCCGGACCTCATATGGGCCTTGATACGTCTCCAACGTATCTACTTTTCCAAACACTTTTGCCCTTGTTTTGGACTCTAACTTCCATGATTTGAATGAAACTAACCCGGAAAGACGCTGTTTTCAGCAAAACTACCATGATGTTGCTTTATGTGTAGAAAAGAAAAGTTCTCAGAATGTCCTGGAAATCCACGGAGGCACTTTTTGGAATTAATAAGAATTTTTGGCGAAAGAATTAATGCTAGGGGGCCCACGGGCTGTCCACGAGACAGGGGGCGCCGCCCCCAGGGCGTGGCCTCCTATCTCGTGGGCCCCCTGGACCTCCACCGACGTCAACTCCAACTCCATATATTCACGTTCAGGGAGAAAAAAATAAAAGAAAAAAGTTTCATCGCGTTTTACGACACAGAGCCGCTGCCAGGCCCTAATCTCTCTCGGGAGGGCTGATCTTGATTCCGTTCGGGGCTCCGGAGAGGGGGATTCGTCGCCGTCGTCATCATCAACCATCCTCCATCACCAGTTTCATGATGCTAACCGCCGTGCGTGAGTAATTCCATCGTAGGCTCGCTGGACGGTGATGTGTTGGATGAGATTTACCATGTAATCAAGTTAGTTTTGTTAGGGTTTGATCCCTAGTATCCACTATGTTCTGAGATTGATGTTGCTATGACTTTGCTATGCTTAATGCTTGTCACTAGGGCCCGAGTGCCATGATTTCAGATCTGAACTTATTATGTTTTCTTGAATATATGTGTGTTCTTGATCCTATCTTGCAAGTCTATAGTCACCTATTATGTGTTATGATCCGACAACCCCGAAGTGACAATAATTGGGATACTTCTCGGTGATGACCGTAGTTTGAGGAGTTCATGTATTCACTATGTGCTAATGCTTTGTTCCAGTTCTCTATTAAAAGGAGGCCTTAATATCCCTTAGTTTCCGTAAGGAACCCGCTGCACCGGGAGGGTAGGACAAAAGATGTCATGCAAGTTCTTTTCCATAAGCACGTGTTACTATTTACGAAATACATGCCTACATTACATTGATGAATTGGAGCTAGTTCTGTGTCACCCTATGTTATAGCTATTACACGAGGAATCGCATCTGGCATAATTATCCATCACTGATTCATTGCCTACGAGCTTTTCATATATTGTTCTTCTCTTATTTACTTTTCCGTTGCTACTATTACAACTACTACAAAAACCCAAAAACATTTATCTTTACTTTTGCTACCGTTACCTTTATTATCATACCACTTTTGCTATTAAATACTTTGCTGCAGATACTAAGTTATCCAGGTGTGGTTGAATTAACAACTCAACTGCTAATACTCAAGAATATTCTTTGGCTCCCCTTGTGTCGAATCAATAAATTCGGGTTGAATACTTTACCCTCGAAAGCTGTTGCGATCCCCTACACTTGTGGGTTATCAAGACTAATTTCTGGCGCCATTGCCGGGGAGCATAGCTCTATTCTCTGAGTAACTTGGGATTTATATCTGTTGATCACTATGAAGAACTTGAAAGACGCTAAAACCAAGATTTTGCACTCAACTACGAGGGGAGGTAAGGAACTGTAACCTAGCTCTGCACTAGATTATCCTTCCGTTATTAGTAGGCTTGCGACACCTAAACCTACTACTGCTATGAATTCTGATATGTTGCATGTTATTGATGATGCCACTTCTGCTATGCATGATGAAACTACTTCTGTGCATGATACTACTTTGCCATTAGGTGAATTTCTTGATGAACAACATGCTAGAGTTAGGGGGAATGAAAATATTGAAGAACCTATTATTGATGATAGTGATGATGAAGGTTCCCCCAATGATTATGTATTACCTTTTTTTCCTAAGGGTTATGTTATGAATGAAGAAGCTGCTAGGGAAATTTTTGCTTGCAATGATAGAAAGGATCTTAAGAAATTATTAGCTAAATGGAAGCAGCAGTCTCTTAATGCTAGAATGAAACCCGATCTTGCTTTTGCTACTTCACCTATCTGTGTTACTGATAAGGATTATGAATTCTCTGTTGCTCCTCAGATTATTACTTTAGTTGAATCTGATCCTTTTGATGGACTTGAATCTGAAACTGTTCTCACACATCTTAGCAAGTTGAATGATATAGCCACCCTATTTACTAATGATGAGAAGTCTCCCTATTTATATATCCTTAAGATATTTCTGTTCTCATTAAAGGGTGATGCTAAGACTCGGTATAATTCTCTTGCTCCTGGTTGTGTGTGTAGTCCCCAAGATATGATTTATTACTTCTCTGCTAAATATTTCCCTACTCATAATAAACAAGCTGCTTTGCGGGAAATATATAATTTTATGCAAATCAAAGAAGAGAGTCTCCCACAAGCTTGCGGGAGGCTTCTCTGGTTACTTAATGATTTGCCTGATCATCCTCCTAAGAAAAATGAAATACTTGATATCTTTTATAATGGACTAACCGATGTTTCCAAGGACTACTTGGATAGTTGTGCTGGTTGTGTTTTCAGGGAAAGAACAGTCGACGAAGCTGAAATATTATTGAACAATATGTTGACTAATGAAAATAATTGGACTCTTCCCGAGCCAATTCCTGAAGTAATTCCTGAACCAATTGAGCCAACTCCTGAGCCTATTCCTAAACCCACTCCGAAGAAGAGAGGTGTTCTATTTCTCAGCCCTGAAGATATGCAAGAGGCAAAGAAATCAATGAAAGAAAAAGGTATTAAAGCTGAAGATGTTAAGAATTTACCACCTATTGAAGAAATACATGGTCTGAATATACCGCCTGAAGAACCATATTGTCTTGATAACCCGACACAGGTAGTAAAGGTAAATTCTCTCTATAGATATGATAAAGTTGAAATACCCTCTACTAAATTTCATAGCCCATGCTTAGATGAATTTTATGACTTTATGGCTAGACAAGAAAGTTTTAATGCTTATGTTTGTAGAGAGTTAAAGAATAATGCTTTCGAGATAGGACGTGTAAGCGATAATCTGGCTAGAGTTAAATATGAACTTCACCGCATTAGCAAGTATGTTTTTATGGTTGCTACTCAAGTTGAGCAAGTACTTAAAGCTCAAAATGATTTGCTTGATGAATTAAATAATAAAAATGTCTTTGCTGTTAGAGTGGCTACTAGAACTAGTAGAATGACTCAGGAACCTTTGTATCCTGAAGGCCACCCTAAGAGAATCGAGCAAGATTCTCAGAGAAATAATTTAGAGGCACCTAGTTCTTCTAAAAAGAAGAAAAAGAAAAATGATAGGACTTTGCATGCTTCTAGTGAACCTACTATAGACACACCTGAGAATCCCAATGATATTTCTATTTCTGATGCTAAAACTCAATCAGGTGATGAACATGAACCTAGTGATAATGTTAATGATAATGTTCATGTTGATGCTCAATCTAACAAAAACAATGATGTAGAGATTGAACCTGCTGTTGATCTTGATAACCCACAATCAAAGAATCAACGTTATGATAAGAGAGATTTTGTTGCTAGGAAGCACGGTAAAGAAAGAGAACCATGGGTTCAGAAACCCATGCCCTTTCCTCCTAAACCATCCAAGACAAAGGATGATGAGAATTTTGAGCGCTTTGCTGAAATGATTAGACCTATTTTCTTACGTATGCGCTTAACTGATATGCTGAAAGTAAATCCTTATGCTAAGTATATGAAGGATATCATTACAAATAAAAGAAAGATACCGGAAGCTGAAATTTCCACCATGCTTGCTAATTACACTTTTAAGGGTGGGATACCAAAGAAACTTGGAGATTTGGGTGTTCCAACTATACCTTGCTCCATTAAAAGAAATTATGTTAGAACTGCTTTATGTGATCTTGTAGCCGGAGTTAGTGTTATGCCTCTCTCTTTATATCGTAGACTTGAATTGAATAAGTTGACACCCTACTGAAATATCTTTGCAAATTGCTGATAAATCAACTGCTATACCTATCGGTATTTGTGAGGATGTGCCTATTGTGGTTGCAAATGTCACTATCTTAATGGTCTTTGTTATTCTTGATATTCCCGAGGATGATAATATGTCTATTATCCTTGGTAGGCCTTTTCTTAATACTGCAGGGGCCGTTATTGATTGCAACAAAGGCAATGTCACTTTTCATGTTAATGGTAATGAGCATACGGTACACTTTCCGAGCAAACAATCTCAAGTTCATAGCATCAATTATATTGAAAAGTTCCAACTATCATTTTTGGATGTTTTGAATTTCCTCTTCCTACTGTCAAGAAAAAGTATGATATTCTTATTGTTGGGGATTTTCATATCCCCGTTGAGGTAACTTAGTGTTATTCGAAATTTCTCCGGTTCCGTGTTATTTGGAATGAGTTTGTTAACAAGACTTGATCAACCTTGTTAGTGGGTTCATTTTGATGATCACGAGATGGATGAAACTAGAAGGCACAACCTTCTGTACCCTCCTTTTACTTTCTGTTATTTAGAATAAATAAAGCAAAAATAGTATTATCTGTTTGTTTTCTGAATTATCCATGCATTAAAAAATAGTCCAGAAATAAAAGTCTCCAAATGCCCTACAAATTTAGTATTATTTTTTCTGGAATATTTGAGGATCTTAGGCACTGGAAACACTGCAAGAAGGGCAAGCACCAGGCCACGAGAGAGGAGGGCGCCCCACCCTATAGGGCGCGCCCCCTGTCTCGTGGCCCCCTGGTGGCCCCCCTCCACTTATGCCAGGACCCACACACTTCAACTTCTACCCAAAAATCCCCATCCAGCTCAAGCACGAGTTCTAGCTCGTTTTGCTGCGATTTTCGATCTCTTAGCTCAAAGCTCCATTCACAAAACTGCTTTGGGAGATTGTTGCTTGGTATGTAACTCCTCCATTGGTCCAAAAAGTTTTTGTTCTAGTGCTTTATTCATTGCAAATTTTTGCTGCATAGGTGACCTTGTTCTTGAGCTTGCATGTTAAATTTATGAGGTCCTAACCAATTCTAATGCATGATATAGGCTCTAGGCACTTGTAGGAGTAGTTTCTACCATTCTTGTTTAATTTTATTTACTTTTATTTTGAAGTTACTAAAATTTTAGAAATTTTCAGAAGAAGAAATATGCTTAGAAGAATGTACCAAGGTGGTTCCTTGGCAAAGAAAGGGCCAATGATTGCTATACGTGAGCAAGATGTTAAATTGCCGAGGGACGCAAATGTACGGGCTTGTGAGTGGCCATCCGATGATTTTATGGTCGAAGCAGGCTTCAAGGAGGAATTTGACGCGTATGTGCATAATGCCGAGCTGGAGGACTTCTTACAAGATAAGTGTCTTCAATACTATCAATTGACTGATTCCTTTGTGCGGAGGTTCCAATATAACTGTACGTGTAATTCTCCTAGTGTCATGTTTTATATTTATGATACATCTTATACCATGGATTTAGAGGATTTCACAACTGCTTGCAAACTCCCGCAGAAATGATCCTCACAAATCTGAATTTAGAGATTTTCTTGCTAGTATTACTGTGGGAGAATCTAGGGACATAACACAAGCTACCATAGGGAGCATTCATTTTCCTGCTATACATTATTTTGCTCTCTTTATTGGTAGATGCATTAACGGTAAAGACGAAGCATGTCACATGTGTGTCCCTGATCTTTGTGTCCTCAAGAGTGCTGTGTCAGGTTATAAAGGTTATAACTTGGGGGCAATAGTTGCACGTAGGTTGCAGAATAATAGTAGAAGGGGTGATTTCTTTGGAGGAATTTATTCAACCCGTGTGGCTAATTTTCTTAATATAGCTCCACGAGAGGGGGATATGATTTTACCTCCTGTTTATTTGGATAAAGAAGCTATGTTCGATCATCATTTTCTTGAGAGGAATGAACAATTCCTCCATTATCGAGTAATCTATGACAGACACAATGTCGTCCCAGTTACTCTTCCTGCTCCCTACCTTTTTGATTATCAGGCAAAAGGAAAATATATTGTCACCAGGGAAGAAGCAACTGAATACGAGAGGGGAATGGAGGCAGCTCGCCAACACGCTGCTGCTCAGGAGGCGGTCGCCTCTGCATCTCAGTACAACCCCAGTTTCACTTATGGATATCAGCCAGGCGGTCATTGGTATTAGACCAACTTAGGCCAAAATCCTAAGCTTGGGGGAGTACGTATTTCTCACCGACTTTACATCCATGTTCACACACTAGTCGTCGACGCTCATACTCTTTCATTGTATTATGCATGCTTGTTTAAATTTCTTTTTCTAGTTTTCTTCTTGTGTGTTTGATAAACTTTAAGAAAAACCAAAAAAATAGTTAGTTTAATTTCCATGCTTGTAGAAGAAATTAAAATGAAAACCCAAAATGATTTCTAGTTCTTCTTCCTACTTGTTGGGAGCTTTCCCGTGTAAATAGTTTTATTTTTTTTCTTTCCTTTGGGGGTCGAGAAGATCATATTGAAAATGCTTAGTGGCTCTTATATGCATGATTGTCTATTTAACTTAGAACCCATATTACTTTGTCTTCTCTCTTGAGTTGAATGCTTGCAGATTCCAGCTTAGTCCAATGCACGTGCACTCTTATTATTATACACATCGTTTGGTCGTGCAAGTGAAAGGCAATAATGACGATATATGATGGACTTATTGGGATGAGAAAAGCTGGTATGAACTCGACCTCTCCTGTTTTTGTAAATATGATGAGTTCATCGTTCCTGAGTCAGCTATTATGAAGTAAACATATTTGCAATGACATTTAGAGATTATAGTTGCTTGTGACATGCTTGATTAGCTATGAGTTATAATGGTTTACCATGCGTGCCAACATGCTATTAGAATGATTATGATGTGGTATGATGGGATGGTATCCTCCTTTAAATGTATTAAGTGGCTCGGCTTGGCACATGTTCACGCATGTAGTTGAATCAAATCAACATAGCCTTCAGGATATTTATGTTCATGGTGGATTATATCCTACTCATGCTTGTATTTGGTGTAAATTAATTTTAATGATGTTTACGACTGTTGTCGCTCTCTCAGTTGGTCGCTTCCCAGTCTTTTTGCTAGCTTTCACCTGTACTAAGCGGGAATACTGCTTGTGCATCCAAACTCCATAAACCCCAAAGTTGTTCCATATGAGTCCACTATACCTACCTATATGCGGTATTTACCTGTCGTTCCAAGTAAATTTGTATGTGCCAAACTCCAAACCTTCAAATGAAATTATGTTTTGTATGCTCGAGCAGCTCATGTTACAACTAGGGCTGCCTATATCTTCCATGCTAGGTGGGTTATTCTCAAGAGGAGTGGACTCTGCTCCTCATTCACGAGAAAGGGCCGGTAACCGGGATGCCCAGTCCCATGATCTAAAACAATCAAAGCAAATCAAAATAATTAAACAAAACCCCCCCAGGGCTGTTGTATGTTGGAGGCACTCGTTGTTTCGAACAAGCCATGGATTGATGCTTGTTGGTGGTTGGGGGAGTATAAATCTTTACCATTCTGTTTGGGAACTGCCTATAATGCATGTAGTATGGAAGATACAGCCATCTCATAGTTGTTGCGTTGATAGCAAAAGTATGCCACTCAAAATGTTATTCCATCTCTATTTTAAAATCGAGCTCTGGCACCTCTACAAATCCCTGCTTCCCTCTGCAAAGGGCCTATCTATTTACTTTTATGTTGAGTCATCACCCTTCTTATTAAAAGCACCCCGTAGAGAGCACATTGTCATTTCCATTCATTACTATTGGTTTATATTGGGTATGACTTGACTGGATCTCTTTTACCATGAATTACAATGTTTAGTCAGTCCTTGATCTTTAAAGGTGCTCTACATTTATGCTTTGCGGTCTCAGAAAGGGCTAGCGAGATACCATTTTGTTATATCATGTTACAATTATTTTGAGAAAGTGTTGTCATCCGAGTTTTATTATTATGGCTCGCTAGCTGATTATGTTATTGATATGAGTAATTGTGAGAGCTAAGTGTTATTGTGAGTATGGTTAGTTCATAATATTTGCTGAAATTTGAATGCTGGCTTTTCATGTTTACAACAACAAGAGCAAACAGGGTTTGTAAAAGTTTTTCTTTATCACTTTTAGTTTATCAACTGAATTGCTTGAGGACAAACAAAGGTTTAAGCTTGGGGGAGTTGATACGTCTCCAACGTATCTACTTTTCCAAACACTTTTGCCCTTGTTTTGGACTCTAACTTGCATGATTTGAATGAAACTAACCCGGACTGACGCTGTTTTCAGCAGAACTACCATGAGGTTGTTTTATGTGTAGAAAAGAAAAGTTCTCGGAATGTCCTGGAAATCCACAGAGGCACTTTTTGGAATTAAAAAGAATTTTTGGCGAAAGAATTAATGCCAGGGGGGCCACAGGCTGTCCACGAGACAGGGGGCGCCCCCCCTAGGGCGCGGCCTCCTATCTCGGGGGACCCCTGGACCTCCACCGACGTCAACTCCAACTCCATATATTCACGTTCGGGGAGAAAAAAATAAAAGAAAAAAGTTTCATCACATTTTACGACATGGAGCCACCGCCAAGCCCTAATCTCTCTCAGGAGGGCTGATCTAGAGTCCGTTCGGGGCTCCGGAGAGGGGGATTCGTCGCTGTCGTCATCATCAACCATCCTCCATCACCAATTTCATGATGCTCACCGCCGTGCGTGAGTAATTCCATCGTAGGCTCGCTGGACGGTGATGGGTTGGATGAGATTTACCATGTAATCAAGTTAGTTTTGTTAGGGTTTGATCCCTAGTATCCACTATGTTCTGAGATTGATGTTGCTATGACTTTGCTATGCTTAATGCTTGTCACTAGGGCCCGAGTGCCATGATTTCAGATCTGAACCTATTATGTTTTCATGAATATATGTGTGATCTTGATCCTATCTTGCAAGTCTATAGTCACCTATTATGTGTTATGATCCGACAACCCCGAAGTGACAATAATCGGGATACTTCTCGGTGATGACCGTAGTTTGAGGAGTTCATGTATTCATTATGTGCTAATGCTTTGTTCCGGTTCTCTACTAAAAGGAGGCCTTAATATCCCTTAGTTTCCGTAAGGACCCTGCTGCAATGGGAGGGTAGGACAAAAGATGTCATGCAAGTTCTTTTCCATAAGCACGTGTGACTATTTACGGAATACATGCCTACATTACATTGGTGAATTGGAGCTAGTTCTGTGTCACCCTATGTTATAGCTATTACATGAGGAATCGCATCCGGCATAATTATCCATCACTGATCCATTGCCTACGAGCTTTTCATATATTGTTCTTCGCTTATTTACTTTTCCGTTGCTACTATTACAACTACTACAAAAACCCAAAAACATTTATCTTTACTTTTGCTACCGTTACCTTTATTATCATACCACTTTTTCTACTAAATACTTTGCTGCAGATACTAAGTTATCCAGGTGTGGTTGAATTGACAAGTCAACTGCTAATACTCAAGAATATTCTTTGGCTCCCCTTGTGTCGAATCAATAAATTTAGATTGAATACTTTACCCTCGAAAGCTGTTGCGATCCCCTACACTTGTGGGTTATCAAGACTAATTTCTGGCGCCATTGCCGGGGAGCATAGCTCTATTCTCTGATTCACTTGGGATTTATATCTGTTGATCACTATGAAAAACTTGAAAGACGCTAAAACCAAGATTTTGCCCTCAACTACGAGGGGTGGTAAGGAACTGCCATCTAGCTCTGCACTAGATTCTCCTTCCGTTATTAGTAGGCTTGCGACACCTAAACCTACTACGGCTATGAATTCTGATATGTCGCATGTTATTGATGATGCCAGTTCTGCTATGCATGATGAAACTACTTCTGTGTGATACTACTTTGCCATTAGGTGAATTTCTTGGTGAACAACTTGCTAGAGTTAGGGGGAATGAAAATATTGAAGAACCTATTATTGATGATCGTGACGATGCAGGTTCCCCCAATGATTATGTATTACCTGTTGTTCCTAAGTGTTATGTTATGAATGAAGGAGCTTCTAGGGAAAATTTTGCTTGCAATGATAGAAATGATCTTAAGAAATTATTAGCTAAATGGAAGCAGCAGTCTCTTAATGCTAGAATGAAACCCGATCCTGCTTTTGCTACTTCACCTATCTGTGTTACTGATAAGGATTATGAATTCTCTGTTGATCCTGAGATTATTACTTTAGTTGAATCTGATCCTTTTTATGGCCTTGAATCTGATACTGTTGTGGCACATCTTACCAAGTTGAATGATATAGCCACCCTGTTTACTAATGATGAGAAGTCTCGCTATTTAGATATCCTTAAGATATTTCCATGCTCATTAAAAGGTGATGCTAAGACTTGGTATAATTCTCTTGCTCCTGGTTGTGTGCGTAGTCCCCAGGATATGATTTATTACTTCTCTACTAAATATTTCCCTGCTCATAAGAAACAAGCTGCTTTGCGGGAAATATATAATTTTGTGCAAATCAAAGAAGAGAGTCTCGCACAAGCTTGGGGGAGGCTTCTCTGGTTACTTAATGCTTTGCCTGATCATCCTCTTAAGAAAAATGAAATACTTGATATCTTTTATAATGGACTAACCGATGTTTCCAAGGACTACTTGGATAGTTGTGCTGGTTGTGTTTTCTGGGAAAGAACAGTCGACGAAGCTGAAATATTATTGAATAATATGTTGACTAATGAAAATAATTGGATTCTTCCCGAGCCAATTCCTGAAGTAATTCCAGAACCAATTGAGCCAACTCCTGAGCCTATTCCTAAACCCACTCTGAAGAAGAGAGGTGTTTTATCTCAGTCCTGAAGATATGCAAGAGGCAAAGAAATCAATGAAAGAAAAAGGTATTAAAGCTGAAGATGTTAAGAATTTACCACCTATTGAAGAAATACATGGTCTGAATATACCGCCTGAAGAACCATATTGTCTTGATAACCCGACACAGGTAGTAAAGGTAAATTCTCTCTATAGATATGATAAAGTTGAAATACCCTCTACTAAATTTCATAGCCCATGCTTAGATGAATTTTATGACTTTATGGCTAGAAAAGAAAGTTTTAATGCTTATGTTGGTAGAGAGTTAAAGAATAATGCTTTCGAGATAGGACGTGTAAGCGATAATCTGGCTAGACTTAAAGATGAACTTCACCGCATTAGCAAGTATGCTTCTATGGTTGCTACTCAAGTTGAGCAAGTACTTAAAGCTCAAAATGATTTGCTTGATGTATTAAATAATAAAAGTGTCTTTGCTGTTAGAGTGGCTACTAGAACTGGTAGAATGACTCAGGAACCTTTGTATCCCGAAGGCCACCCTATGAGAATCGAGCAAGATTCTCAGAGAAATAATTTAGAGGCACCTAGTTCTTCTAAAAAGAAGAAAAAGAAAAATGATAGGACTTTGCATGCTTCTAGTGAACCTACTATAGACACACCTGAGAATCCCAATGATATTTCTATTTCTGATGCTAAAACTCAATCAGGTGATGAACATGAACCTAGTGATAATGTTAATGATAATGTTCATGTTGATGCTCAACCTAACAAAAACAATGATGTAGAGATTGAACCTGTTGTTGATCTTGATAACCCACAATCAAAGAATCAACGTTATGATAAGAGAGATTTTGTTGCTAGGAAGCACGGTAAAGAAAGAGAACCATGGGTTCAAAAACCCATGCCCTTTCCTCCTAAACCATCCAAGACAAAGGATGATGAGGATTTTGAGCGCTTTGCTGAAATGATTAGACCTATTTTCTTACGTATGCACTTAACTGATATGCTAAAAGTAAATCCTTATGCTAAGTATATGAAGGATATCATTACTAATAAAAAAAGATACCAGAAGCTGAAATTTCCACCATGCTTGCTAATTACACTTTTAAGGGTGGGATTCCAAAGAAACTTGGAGATCTGGGTGTTCCAACTATACCTTGCTCCATTAAAAGAAATTATGTTAGAACTGCTTTAGGTGATCTGGGAGCCGGAGTTTGTGTTATGCCTCTCTCTTTATATCGTAGACTTGAATTGAATAAGTTGACACCTACTGAAATATCTTTGCAAATGGCTGATAAATCAACTGATATACCTGTCGGTATTTGTGAGGATGTGCCTGTTGTGGTTGCAAATGTCACTATCTTAACGGACTTTGTTATTATTGATATTCCCGAGGACGATAGTATGTCTATTATCCTTGGTAGACCTTTTCTTAATACTGCAGGGGCCATTATTGATTGCAACAAAGCCAATGTCACTTTTCATGTTAATGGTAATGAGCATACGGTACACTTTCCGAGGAAACAATCTCAAGTTCATAGCATCAATTCTATTGAAAAAGTTCCAACTATCATTTTTGGAGGTTTTGAATTTCCTCTTCCTACTGTCAAGAAAAAGTATGATATTCTTATTGTTGGGAATTTTCATATCCCCGTTCTGGTACCTTAGTGTTATTCGAAATTTCTCCGGTTCCGTGTTATTCGGAATGAGTTTGTTAACAAGACTTGATCAACCTTGTTAGTGGGTTCATTTTGATGATCACGAGATGGATGAAACTAGAAGGCACAACCTTCTGTACCCTCCTTTTACTTTCTGTTATTTAGAAGAAATAAAGCAAAAATAATATTATCTGTTTGTTCCGTGCATTAAAAAATAGTCCAAAAATAAAAGTCTCCAAATGCCCTACAAATTTAGTATGATTTTTTCTGGAATATTTGAGGATTTTAGGCACTCAAAACACTGCAGGAAGGGCAAGCACCAGGCCATGAGAGAGGAGGGCGCCCCCCCCTATAGGGCGCGCCCCCTGTCTCGTGTGCCCCTGGTGGCCCCCCTCCACTTATGCCAGCACCCACACAGTTCACCTTCTACCCAAAAAATCCCCATCCAGCTCAAGCACGAGTTCTAGCTCGTTTTGCTGCGATTTTCGATCTCTTAGCTCAAAACTCCATTCACAAAACTGCTTTGGGAGATTGTTGCTTGGTATGTGACTCCTCCATTGGTCCAAATAGTTTTGTTCTAGTGCTTTATTCATTGCAAATTTTTGCTGCATAGGTGACCTTGTTCTTGAGCTTGCATGTTAAATTTTTGAGGTCCCAAGCAATTCTAATGCATGATATAGGCTCTAGGCACTTGTAGGATTAGTTGCTACCATTCTTGTTTAATTTTATTCACTTTTATTTTGAAGTTACTAAAATTTCAGAAATTTTCAGAAGAAGAAATATGCTTAGAAGAATGTACCAAGGTGGTTCCTCGGCAAAGAAAGGGCCAAGGATTGCTATACGTGAGCACGACGTTAAATTGCCGAGGGACGCAAATGTACGGGCTTGTGAGTGGCCATCCGATGATTTTATGGTCGAAGCAGGCTTCAAGGAGGAATTTGATGCGTATGTGCGTAATGCCAAGCTGGAGGACTTATTACAAGATAAGTGTCCTCAATACTATCAATTGACTGATTCCTTTGTGCGGAGGTTCCAATATAACTGTACGCGTAATTCTCCTAGTGTCATGTTTGATATTTATGATACATCTTATACCATGGATTTAGAGGATTTCACAACTGCTTGCAAACTCCCGCAGTGGGGTAATATTAATGATCCTCACAAATCTGAATTTAGAGATTTTCTTGCCAGTATTACTGTGGGAGAATCTAGGGACCTAGCACAAGCTACCATAGGGAGCATTCATTTTCCTACTATACATTATTTTGCTCTCTTTATTGGTAGAAGCATTAACGGTAAAGACGAAGCATGTCACATGTGTGTCCCTGATCTTTGTGTCCTCAAGAGTGCTGTGTCAGGTTATAAAGATTATAACTTGGGGGCAATAGTTGCAGGTAGGTTGCAAAATAATAGTAGAAGGGGTGATTTCTTTGGAGTGATTTATGCAACCCGTGTGGCTAATTATCTTAATATAGCTCCACGAGAGGGGGATATGATTTTACCTCCTGTTTATTTGGATAAAGAAGCTATGTTCGATCATCATATTCTTGAGAGGAATGAATAATTCCTCCATTATCGACTAATCTATGACAAACGCAATGTCGTCCCTGTTACTCTTCCTGCTCCCTACCTTTTTGATTATCAGGCAAAAGGAATATATGTTGTCACCAGGGAAGAGGCAACTGAATATGAGAGGGGAATGGAGGCAACTCGCCAACACGCTGCTGCTCAGGAGGCGGTCTCCTCTGCATCTCAGTACAACCCCAGTTTCACTTATGGATATCAGCCAGGCGGTCATTGGTATTAGACCAACTTAGGCCAAAAGCCTAAGCTTGGGGGAGTACGTATTTCTCACCGACTTTACATTCATGTTCACACATTAGTCGTCAGTGCTCATACTCTTTCATTGTATTATCCATGCTTGTTTAAATTTCTTTTTCTAGTTTTCTTCTTGTGTGTTTGATAAACTTTAAGAAAAACCAAAAAAATTAGTAAGTTTAATTTCCATGCTTGTAGTAGAAATTAAAATGAAAACCCAAAAAGATTTCTAGTTCTTCTTCCTACTTGTTGAGAGCTTTCCCGTGTAAATAGTTTTATTTTTCTTTTCTTTCCTTTGGGGGTCGAGAAGACCATATTGAAAATGCTTAGTGGCTCTTATATGCATGATTTTCTATTTAACTTAGAGCCCATATTACTTTGTCTTCTCTCTTGAGTTGAATGCTTGCAGATTCCAACTTAGTCCAATGCACGTGCACTCTTATTATTATACACATTGTTCGGTCGTGCAAGTGAAAGGCAATAATGACGATATATGATGGACTTATTGGGATGAGAAAAGCTGGTATGAACTCGACCTCTCTTGTTTTTGTAAATATGATGAGTTCATCGTTCCCGAGTCAGCTATTATGAAGTAAACATATTTGCAATGACATTTAGATATTATAGTTGCTTGTGCCATGCTTGATTAGCTATGAGTTATAATGGTTTACCTTGCGTGCCAACATGCTATTAGAATGATTATGATGTGGTATGATGGGATGGTATCCTCATTTAAATGTATTAAGTGACTCGGCTTGGCACATGTTCACGCATGTAGTTGAATCAAATCAACATAGCCTTCATGATATTTATGTTCATGGTGGATTATATCCTACTCATGCTCGTATTCGGTGTAAATTAATTTTAATGCATGTTTACGACTGTTGTCGCTCTCTCAGTTGGTCGCTTCCCAGTCTTTTTGCTAGCTTTCACCTGTACTAAGCGGGAATACTGCTTGTGCATCCAAACTCCATAAACCCCAAAGTTGTTCCATATGAGTCCACTATACCTACCTATATGCGGTATTTACCTGCCGTTCCAAGTAAATTTGTATGTGCCAAGCTCCAAACCTTCAAATGAAATTCTATTTTGTATGCTCGAGTAGCTCATGTTACAACTAGGGATGCCTATATCTTCCATGCTAGGTGGGTTATTCTCAAGAGGAGTGGACTCCGCTCCTCATTCACGAGAAAGGGCCAGTAACAGGGATACCCAGTCCCATGATCTAAAACGATCAAAGCAAATCAAAATAATTAAACAAAATTCCCCTAGGGCTGTTGTATGTTGGAGGCACTCGTTGTTTCGAGCAAGCCATGGATTGATGCTTGTTGGTGGTTGGGGGAGTATAAATCTTTACCATTCTGTTTGGGAACTGCCTATAATGCATGTAGTATGGAAGATACAGCCATCTCATAGTTGTTGCGTTGACAGCAAAAGTATGCCACTCAAAATGTTATTCCATCTCTATTTTAAAATCGAGCTCTGGCACCTCTACAAATCCTGGCTTCCCTCTGCGAAGGGCCTATCTATTTACTTTTATGTTGAGTCATCACCCTTCTTATTAAAAGCACCTGCTGGAGGGCACACTGTCATTTGCATTCTATTGGTTTATATTGGGTATGACTTGACTGGATCTCTTTTACCATGAATTACAATGTTTAGTCAGTCCTCGATCTTTAAAGGTGCTCTGCATTTATGTTTTGCAGTCTCAGAAAGGGCTAGCGAGATACCATTTTGTTATATCATGTTACAATTATTTTTTGAAAGTGTTGTCATCCGAGTTTTATTATTATGGCTCGCTAGCTTATTATGTTATTGATATGAGTAATTGTGAGAGCTAAGTATTATTCTGAGTATGGTTAGTTCATAATATTTGCTGAAACTTGAATGCTGGCTTTTCATGTTTACAACAAGAAGAGCAAACAGAGTTTGTAAAAGTTTTTCTTTATCACTTTCAGTTTATCAACTAAATTGCTTGAGGACAAGCAAAGGTTTAAGCTTGGGGGAGTTGATACGTCTCCAACATATCTACTTTTCCAAACACTTTTGCCCTTGTTTTGGACTCTAACTTGCATGATTTGAATGAAACTAACCCGGACTGACGCTGTTTTCAACAGAACTACCATGATATTGTTTTATGTGTAGAAAAGAAAAGTTCTCAGAATGTCCTAGAGATCCACGGAGGCACTTTTTGGAATTAATAAGAATTTTTGGCGAAAGAATTAATGCCGGGGGCCCACAGGCTGTCCACGAGATAGGGGGCGCCCCCCCCCCCTAGTGCGCGGCCTCCTATCTCGTGGGCCCCCTGGACCTCCACCGACGTCAACTCCAACTCCATATATTCACGTTCGGGGAGAAAAAAATAAAAGAAAAAAGCATCGTGTTTTACGACACGGAGCCGCCGCCAAGCCCTAATCTCTCTTGGGAGGCTGATCTGGAGTCCGTTCGGGGCTCCAGAGAGGGGGATTCATCGCCGTCGTCATTATCAACCATCATCCATCACCAATTTCATGATGCTCATCGCCGTGCGTGAGTAATTCCATCGTAGGCTCGCTGGACAGTGATGGGTTGGATGAGATTTACCATGTAATCAAGTTAGTTTTGTTAGGGTTTGATCCATAGTATCCACTATGTTCTGAGATTGATGTTGCTATGACTTTGCTATGCTTAATGCTTGTCACTAGGGCCCGAGTGCCATGACTTCAGATCTGAACCTATTATGTTTTCATGAATATATGTGTGTTCTTGATCCTATCTTGCAAGTCTATAGTCACCTTTTATGTGTTATGATCCGACAACCCCGAAGTGAAAATAATCGGGATACTTCTTGGTGATCACCGTAGTTTGAGGAGTTCATGTATTCACTATGTGCTAATGCTTTGTTCCGATTATCTATTAAAAGGAGGCCTTTATATCCCTTAGTTTCCGTAAGGACCCTGCTGCAACGGGAGGGTAGGACAAAAGATGTCATGCAAGTTCTTTTCCATAAGCACGTGTGACTATTTACAGAATACATGCCTACATTACATTGATGAATTGGAGCTAGTTCTGTGTCACCCTATGTTATAGCTATTACATGAGGAATCGCATCCGGTATAATTATCCATCACTGATCCATTGCCTACGAGCTTTTCATATATTGTTCTTCGCTTATTTAATTTTCCGTTGCTACTGTTGCAACTACTACAAAAACCCAAAAACATTTATCTTTACTTTTGCTACCGTTACCTTTATTATCATACCACTTTTGCTACTAAATACTTTGCTGCAAATACTAAGTTATCTAGGTGTGGTTGAATTGACAACTCAACTGCTAATAGTCAAGAATATTCTTTGGCTCCCCTTGTGTTGAATCAATAAATTTGGGTTGAATACTTTACCCTCGAAAGCTGTTGTGATCCCCTACACTTGTGGGTTATCAGGCCTCTATTAGGCCGGGAACATGGCAGGCTGTTAATGGACCGGATCAGATATGGGCCAGAATTTGGCCCAAAACATGGCAGCCTGTTAATGGGCCGGCCTACTAGTGTCATCAAAATCTTTTGGGCCTTCAGCTGGTCTGGCCCATTATGGGCGGTGGAATCTCATGGGCCTTTAGCTGGGCCGGCCCATTATGGTCCGCAAAGTCTTGGGGGCCTTTAGCTGGGCCGACCCATTATGGCCCACAAAATATCGCGGGCCTTTAGCTGGGCCAGCCCATTATGGCCCACAAAAACTTGTGGGCCTTTAGCTGGGCCGCCCCATTATGGCTAGCAAAATCTCGTGGGCCTTTTGCTGGGCCGGCCCATTATGGACTGCAAAATCTTGTGGCCCTTTAGTTGGGCCGGCCCTTTTAAATTTTATGGGCCGGTCCATGTGTCAACATTTCATAAGCGCATCTCGCCCATTGGATGAGTGACACCTGTGCCAACGGGGAGCTGACACGTGTTTCCTCCAGCCAATGATGATTTTACACGTGGAAAATCCCCATTGGTCCGAGCTGTTAACGGGTTATCGGATCCAAAACCGGACTCGATAGCTTAATGGTGTTTTGTTACGGTGGACGCCACATGTCGTTCACCCTTGACGAAAACACTTCTGTGACGCGTGATTTATCATCATGGAAGTGGACACTTCCGTGATGATAATTTTGGTAATGTCATGGAACACTACTACGACAGCACATGTATGACTATCTTGATTCTGTCATAAAATCATCATGGATGTACATGCATGACAAAAAACACAACCTACTGTGACAAATACGTATCATCACAGAAGTGTATTTTTTTACTGCCTCGGGTTTCCATGGCAGAGGCTTACCATCATAAGAGGAAGAGTGAGTCTCCCGGATCCTGCAACTGGTAGCCAAACTCATACCTTTAAACCTTGCCTCATATTCAAAGACTTGGATTTGAAGGTCGTGGATCTGGCTATGGAGGTAGTTGATTTGCTCGTTGTGGGAGAAGACGATGTCCTTTATGGACTTGCCATCCACCTTGAGATCATGGGTGTAGTCCGCGATCATGAGGTTATTGGCATTGAGTCCATGTTCCACCATCCCCTTGCACTTCAAGATGTCCTGCTCCATAGCTTCAAGCCTGGCCTCCACAGATCCAGTCCCCTTGGGTCCTTGTACATCGCGGATGTGCAGCATCCCATCGTGCATCTGGATAGCTTGAGGGTGCTGCATCACCTCACGCAGATATGGGTTGATGACATTGTCGAAGAACCTGTTCTTGGAGGAGCTTGAAGAGGCCATGATGGATTGGATCTAACAGAAAATTGCAAGAAAAGAAAACAGGAGATTTCTCCGTGATATGGAGGTCAATAGGTTCGGGGGGTATATAAAGATTTTTTATCTTGGGGAACAAGCAGAACGGAAGAAAAACGGAGTCCAGAAAGTACCGGAGGTGGGCACAACCCACCTAGGCATGCCTGGCATGCCAGGCGCACCTTGGTGTATCGTGCCCACCAGGGTCACTTTCCTGGAAGTTTCTTATTTTCCTGATTTTCTAAATATTCCAAAACTGACAAAAAATATTTTTGCAGATTTTTCGGAGTCTGTTTACTTACCATATCACGTACCTCCCTTTTTTCATGATTCTGGAGTGTTCCAGAAGGTTTCCTTTATGTGTTCTTCCAGTGTCAAAGTTTTGATAATATTGCTTTCAACATTAATGGGCGTACCTGAGATATAGTGTTTTATTCGTTGCCCATTGACAACCTTCGGGTTAGTACCTTCGGCATTATTTATTTTGATAGCTCCGGACCGATAGACCTCCTCGATGACATAGGGTCCTTCCCATTTGAGAGGAGTTTTCCAGCAAAGAATATGAAACGAGAGTTGTACAAAAGAACATATTCTCCAACTTTGAACTCACTCTTTTGGATTCTTTTGTCATGCCATCTTTTAAATTTTTCTTTAAATAACTTTGTCTTAAGCCTGGGTTCTCCATTCATCTAATGAGCTAATATCAAAAAACCTCTTCTCACCAGCAAGTTTGAAATCATAATTGAGTTCTTTAATTGCCCAATATGCTTTATGTTCTAACTCAAGAGGCAAATGACAAGCGTTTCCATAAACCATTTTATATGGAGACATACCCATAGGATTTTTATAAGTTTTTCTATAAGCCCAAAGTGCATCATCTAATTTCTTAGACCAATTCTTCTAGGACCTATTAACAGTCTTTTGTAAGATTAGTTTTATTTCTCTATTACTAAGTTCAACTTGACCACTAGACTGAGGATGATAAGGTGATGCAATTCTATGGTTAACATCATACTTAGCAAACATTTTACAGAAAGCACCATGAATAAAGTGTGAACCACCATCAGTCATTAAATATCTATGGACTCCAAACCTTGGGAAAATAACTTCCTTAAGCATCTTAATAGAGGTGTTGTGATCAGCACTACTGGTTGGAATAGCTTCTACCCACTTAGTAACATAATCAACAGCAACCAAAATATGTGTATAACCATTAGAGGAAGGAAAAGGTCCCATGAAATCAAATCCCTAAACATCAAATGGTTCAACAGCAAGTGAATAATTCATAGGCATTTCTTGACGCTTACCGATATTACCTATTCTTTGGCATTCATCACAAGACGAGACAAACTTACAGGCATCCTTAAAGAGAGTAGGCCAATAAAAACCAGATTGCAATACCTTATGAGCGGTTCTATCTCCCGCGTGATGTCCTCCATAAGCTTCAGAGTGATATTTCCGTAGGATTTGTTCTTGTTCATGCTCAGGTACACAATGTCTAATAATACCATCTACTCCTTCTTTGTGAAGATGTGGGTCATCCCAAAAGTAATGTCTTAAATCATAGAAGAATTTTTTCTTTTGTTGGTATGTGAAGCTAGGTGGTATGTATTTAGCAACAATATAATTAGCATAGTCAGCATACCAAGGTGTGCTATTAGAAACATTTATTGTAGCTAATTTTTCATCAGGAAAGCTATCATTAATAGGTTGTGGGTCATCAAGAATATTTTCAAGCCTAGACAAGTTATCAGCTACAGGGTTCTCTGCTCCTTTCCTATCAGTGATATGCAAATCAAAGTCTTGTAGCAGAAGAACCCACCTAATGAGTCTAGGTTTTGCATCTTTATTTTCCATAAGATATTTTATAGCAGCATGATCGATGTAAGATCTAAATTTATCACAAGCAAACACTACTGCTAAGAATTCTTTTTTAGTAGTAGCATAATTACGTTGAGCATTATCTACAGTTTTACTAGCATAATGAGTAACATTTAGTTTTTTATCAACTCTTTGTCCTAAAACAGCACCAACAGCATAATCACTAGCATCACACATAATTTCAAAAGGCCAGTTCCAATAAGGTGGTATAACAACAGGTGTAGTAATTAAGGCTTTATTTAGTGCTTTAAAGGCTTCCAAACAATCATCATCAAACTCAAAGGGAATATCCTTTTGCAAAAGATTCGTAAGAGGCCTAGAAATTTTAGAAAAGTCTTTGATAAACCTCCTATAGAAACCAGCATGACCAAGGAAACTACGAATACCTTTAATATCTTTAGGACATGGCATTTTCTCAATTGCATCAACCTTTGCTTTGTCCACCTCAATGCCTCTTTCAGAAATGTTATGGCCCAAAACAATGCCTTCCTTAACCATAAAGTGGCACTTCTCCCAATTCAAGACAAGATTTGTTTGTTCGCATCTCTGCAAAACTCAATCAAGATTGCTTAAACAATCATCAAAAGACTTCCCATAAATGGAAAAGTCATCCATGAAAACCTCAACTAACTTTTCACAAAACTCATAACAGTCATACATCTTTGAAAGGTAGCAGGTGCATTACATAAAACAAAAGGCATACGTCTATAAGCAAAAGTTCCAAAAGGACAAGTAAAAGTGGTCTTTTCTTGATCAGGTTGTAAAACAGGTATTTGTGAAAAACCAGAATATCCATGAAGGAAGCAAAAATGTGTGTGCTTAGATAATCTTTCTAACATTTGATCAATACAAGGTAGAGGGTAATGATATTTTCTAGTTGCTTTGTTTAATTTTCTATAATCAATTACCATCCTATAGCCCGTGACAATTCTTTGTGGAATAAGCTCATTCTTATCATTAGGAACAACAGTAATACCTCCCTTCTTAGGGATACAATGAACAGGACTTACCCATCTACTATCAGCTATAGGATAGATTATACCTGCTTCCAGAAGTTTCAATATTTCTGTTCTTACAACTTCTTTCATCTTTGGATTTAACTGACGTTGGTGATCAACAACAGGTTTAGCATCAGGTTCCATATTAATCTTGTGCTGACATAGAGTGGGACTAATGCCCTTAAGATCATCAAGAGTATATCCAATAGCAGCTATATGCTTCCTTAGAACTTTCAATCATATTTCTTTTTCATGTTCTGAAAGGTTAGCACTAATAATAACAGGATATATCTTTTCTCATCAAGATAAGCATATTTCAAAGTGTCTGGCAATTGTTTTAATTCAAACAAAGGATCACCATTAGGTGTAGGAGGACCTCCTAGAGTATCAATAGGCAGATTGTGTTTAAGCAGAGGTTGTTGTTCGAAAAAGATTCTATCTATTTCATTTATTTCACGCATATGCAAATCATTTTCATGGTCTAGCAAATATTGTTCCAAAGGGTCAGTAGGAGGTACAACAATAGAAGCAAGACCAATAATTTCATCCTTACTAGGCAAATCTTTCTTATGAGGTTGTCTACTAAACTTAGAAAAATTAAATTCATGAGATTCATCACCAAAGCTAATATCGACAGTTTGTTTCTCACAATCTATATTGGCATTGACGGTGTTCAAGAAAGGTCTACCAAAAATTGGTAAAAAGTCATCTTGTGGGGAGCTAAGAACAAGAAAATCGGTAGGGTATTTTATTTTCCCACACAAGACTTCAACATCTCTAAGAATCCCAATTGGTGATATAGTATCTCTATTAGCAAATTTAATAGTGACATCTATGCCTTCTATTTCAGCAGGTGCTATTTCATCCTTAATTTCTTTATATAAGGAAAAAGGAATAGCACTCACACTAGCACCTAGGTCACATAACCCATGATAACAGTGATCTCCTATCTTGACTGAGACAACAGGCATGCCAACAATTGGTCTATGTAAAAAAAATATTAGTTTTGGCAATTCTAGAAGCTTCATCACAGAAGTAAATAACATGCCCATCAATATTATCGACCAAGAGATCTTTAATCAAAGAATCACTAGGTTCAACTCTAATTTGTTCAGAAGGTTTGGGTGTTCTAACATAACTTTTGTTAACCACAGTTGAAGCTTTAGCATGTTCTTTCATCCTAATAGGGAAAGGTGGTTTTTCAATATAAGCAGTGCGAACAACTGGATCAACATTGTAAATGATAGTTTCTTCTTTAGCTTTTACCGATTCTTTAACTTCTTCTTCAATTGGTGGGTGATATTTAAACCATTTTGATAACCCACAAGTATAAGGGATCTGTCGTAGTCCTTTCGATAAGTACGAGTGTCGAACCCAACGAGGAGTAGAAGGAAATGACAAGCGGTTTTCAGTAAGGTATTCTCTACAAGCATTGAAATTATCGGTAACAGATAGTTTTGTGATAAGGTAATTTGTAACGGGTAACAAGTAAAAAAAGTAACTAAGGTGCAGCAAGATGGCCCAATCCTTTTTGTAGCAAAGGACAAGCCTAGACAAACTCTTATATAAAGCAAAGCGCTCCCGAGGACAATTGGGAATTATCCTTAAGCTAGTTTTCATCATGCTCATACGATTCGCGTTCGGTACTTTGATAATTTGATATGTGGGTGGACCGGTGTTTGGGTACTGCCCTTCCTTGCACAAGAATCCCACTTATGATTAACCCCTCTCACAAGCATCCGCAACTACGAAAGAAGAGTTAAGGTAAACCTAACCATAGCATGAAACATATGGATCCAAATTAGCCCCTTACGAAGCAACGCATAAACTAGGGTTTAAGCTTCTGTCACTCTAGCAACCCATCAGCTACTTATTACTTCCCAATGCCTTCCCCAAGGCCCAAACAATGGAGAAGTGTCATGTAGTCAACATTCACATAACACCACTAGAGGAGAGACAACATACATCTCATCAAAATATCGAACGAATACCAAATTCACATGACTACTTATAACAAGACTTCTCACATGTCCTTAGGAACAAACATAACTACTCACAAATCATATTCATGTTCATAATCAGAGGGGTATTAATATGCATTAAGCATCTGAACATATGATCTTCCACCGAATAAACCAGCTAGCATTAACTACAAGGAGTAATCAACACTACTAGCAACCCACAAGTACCAATCTGAAGTTTTGAGACAAAGATCGGATACAAGAGATGAACTAGGGTTTGAGAGGAGATGGTGTTGGTGAAGATGTTGATGGGGATTGACCCCCTCTCCATGAGAGGATCGATGGTGATGATGATGGTGGCCCACGAGGTAGGGGGCACGCCCTCCACCCTCATGGACAGTGGGTGGGCCCCCTCTGGTGCTTTCTTCGCCCAATATTTTTAATATATCCCAAAACTGACTTTCCTGGAGTTTTAGGACTTTTGGAGTGGTGCAGAATAGGTCTCTAATATTTTCTTCTTTTCCAGCCCAGAATTCCAGCTGCCGGCATTCTCCCTCTTCATGTAAACTGTCGGTGTACTAGAGTAGGGGTACCCTAGTATCCCGAACTTGTGCACGGGCAGTCGCAGCGCCCCGCGGCAAGGCTTGCCGGGTGACCGCCAAGGTCCCCCGTGGTTCCTTTGGAGCCATTCAAGAACAAAGTGTTTAAGCCAAGGCGACAAGACCCCGGCAAGAGGAGCTTGCCGGGAAGGCCAACCAAGGCATATCAAGGAACTTGCCGCGACGCGCCACGCGTCCCGGCAAGGCCCGGCAAGCGACAAGCTTCCGAACGCGACAAGACAACGGCCGCGGCAAGGCGCTTTCCGCGGCAGGCTACCACTCTGTACCAGCGCTCCAGCACATCCACTAACGTGTCGCCCTGGGGCCTGTCCAAGCGTGCGTGGCGAGAGGCTGTGCAGCTAGCGGTGCGAGGTGGCAAGCGATGCTGACAAGATTGCCATCGTGGCGAGCGGTGGCGCCCCTGACGGTCCCTTTTTGCACTGTTTGGGCGACACAGACGGGCATTTAATGCCTTTGTCCCCTGCCGTCAGGGTTAGGTAGGATGCACTGTTCAGGTAGTTGTACCAACCGCAACTCCTTTTCCATTTTTACCCTTGCATGCGTTGCCACCTGTCGGTGACCCCTTGAGCATATAAAAGGAGGCCCGTGCGCAATGTAGAGGGGGGTTCGAGTCCAGAATACGCTCACGCTCGGTCTCGTTAGCAGCTAGAGTGTACTGTAGCATCCAACGCTCCCGAGCAAGAACACAATACAAACCACAAAGCAGCAGTAGGAGTATTATCTCTCCGGAGAGCTCCGAAGCTGGGTAAACCGCTCGTGTGCTTCGCCTCGATCCGCTCTTCGCGCGATCTCCGCCCACCGCCGAACCGAAAGGGGCTCCGGTCCCATATGTGTTCGTTCCCACGACATCTTTGGTGTGCCAGGTAGGGGGCGTCGAGGCCGTGTGAACCTGATCCGGCGTTCACGCGAGCTAGATCTTCATCATCTTCATCGACATGCCACCGAAGAAGAAGGCTTCGGAGGTGGCTGCTCCGTCCACGTCGATCCCACCGCCACCAGAGCAAACGGGTGGTGGGGTAGACGCCGGCGGAAGAACGAGCGTCGACGAGGGAGCTCATGCTGCTGCCAGGTCTAAGGACAAGGCTGCACAGACCTCGGCGTCCGTACATGCACCGTGCCCATCTCAGGATGTGCGGGGCCAACAGCGTCATGGTACTCGAGGTACCATACGTTCATTGGACCAAGATCGAGCTGGTGGATCTCGGGATGCTCAAGACCAGCATGCGTGCCAACATGCTGGCACGAGAAAGACACGGTCGCCTGGACGGGATGCTGCTCCTTCTAACATAGTTAGAAGTCCGAGCATATCCCGCTCCTCGCACCGTTCGCCACCGCCACCCAAAACTTCGGAAGAAGCTTTGGCACGAGCTCAACTGCTCCTGGATTACCCTCCAACGGCGGACAAGATCGACGAATGGAGGGCCACCATTCAGAGTCTCATCGGCTTCGCCAACGGCGACACTCCACGGCAGCCGGCTACATCGCAGCCGCGGCAAGATTGCCAGGCATGAGCCGATGGCGACAAAACCGGTGGGGGTGCAACCACCGTGCACTCTCCACCCCGAAGGCCAAGATCGCCGACTCCCCGGGTCAACCTCGACACCGACTCCACCGCGTCATCAGATCCACGAGCTCGTCGCGATCAGCGCCAAGTTCTTCACGAACGACAGCAAGAAGACGCTCGTACTCGCATCGAGCGTCGAAGAGAAGCGCGGTGTCAATCACACCAGCGCGCTGGGCCCACTGTCGACATGCATGCGCCAGGGGAACCAGGTGACTTGCCGTACGTGGTAGGTTGCCCTGCGTTCACCCGTGAGCTGCGGCAAGTCCAGTGGCCCAGTACAAAGAATTTCAAGCCAGACGTACCAAAGAAGTACGATGGCAAGTTGCATCCGTCGGAGTTCCTTAGCATATACACCATCGCGGTGCAAGCTGCCGGAGGGCGCGACGACAAGATCCTTGCCAACTACTTCCCGCTGGTGCTCAAGCCCAATGTCAGGTCCTGGCTCATGCACTTGCCGGACAACTCCATATCCTCCTGGGCAGATCTGTGCCATCAGTTTGTCGGCGCCTTTACAGGCGGCCACAAGCCTCATGGCCAAGAGAGCGATCTTCATCTGCTCGCCCAGAAGGAAGGAGAGCCCCTGTGCAAGTACATTCAGAGATTCAGCCAAGTACAGCGCAACATCCCAGATGTCCACCCTACCGCGGTCATCAGCGTGTTCCATCAGAATGTGCGAAACCGCAGGATGCGGGAGGAGATGGCGATGTGCAAGATCAGAGACGTCAGTGAGCTATATGCCCTGGCCGACAAGTGTGCACATGCTGAGGAAGGGAGGAAACTCCCCGGAGAGAACACAGGAGCAGGGGGATCTGACAGCGAGGATGCTGCCCCGGCAAGGAAAAACCGGTGGCGGAACAACAGGAAGAAGAAAGGCAAAGATGTGCTAGTCGTTGAGCAATCCGGCAACGGAGGTGGTGCCAAGGAAGCCAAAGCTGTGGCGGCCGCCGACAAGCAGGACGGCTCCGGCAAGCAGTACTGCAAGATCCACCGCACCAAGGGCCATGATCTCTAGAGCTGCAAGGAGGTCGAGCAGCTTGTCGAGCAGCAAAAGGCTGAGTACGAGCGACGCGACAAGGAGAAGGCCCAAGAAGGTACTGGAGGATCCGGCAAGAAGCGCCCCGGCCGGGGAGGACGTCGCGGCAAGGCCAAGCAGCGGCAAGGAGACAGGCCTCCCCGCGGCCGCGACAAGGATGAAGATGAAGACGAAGATGAAGATATGGATGATGACGAGGCCGATGAGCAGGAGTTCCAGAAAGCCACAGAGGTCCTGTACGTTGACGGCGGTGCTTCTCTGCATACTTTGCACCGCCAGCTCAAGCAGTGGGTGCGGGAAGTCAATGCGGAAGAACCACCCGTCGAATCACGCAAGCCTCTGAAATGGTCCAGCACGCCTATCATCTTCGATATTGAGGACCACCCTGATCGCATAACTGCGGTCGGGTGCTTGCCGATGTTGGTCTCACCAACTATCCGCAACCTCAAGGTCACTAAGATGCTAGTTAACGGCGGGGCCGGCTTGAACCTGATCTCCTCCGCGGTACTCCAGAAACTCCAGATCCCGGACAGCGAGCTCAAAGAGACCGGCACATTCCAAGGAATCAATCCGGGAAGGAGCAAGCCAAAGGGAAAGATCACGTTGCCAGTGACATTTGGCAGCGAGTTGAACTTCAGGACTGAGAGGGTCACTTTTGACGTTGCTGACTTTCCATTGCCTTACAATGGGATACTCGGCCGTCCAGCACTCGCCAAATTCATGGCAGCCTCTCACTATGCATACAACGTACTGAAGATGCCAGGCCCGATAAGTGTCATCTCTGTCCCTGGCGACAAGAAGGATGCTCTTATCTACGCCGACAAGATCTACCGGGAAGCAGCAGCCGCAGCTGAACGCAAGTCACTTGCCGCTGAAGCTCCCAGGGGGAAGAAGAATACCAAGTCCGGCAAGAGTTCTGATGCCCACTCCGGCAAGCGCACCTCTTCGGAGTGCTGCACTACCGTCGAGGACGCACCATCGAGCTCCACCGGCAAGTGTAAGAAGGCAATGGCAGCTCCGCCAGAGACCAAGAAGGTGTCCGCCAAGGAGGATGGCACTGGTGGTACCTTCACCATCAGTGCCACTCTCGACCCTAAATAGGAAAGCACGCTCGTTGCTTTCCTGCGGGCGAACGTCGACGTGTTTGCATGGCAAACGTCTGACATCCCCGGTGTTCCCAGGAAAGTAATCGAGCACCATCTTGCCGTCTGTCCTCATGCGCGGCCCGTCAAGCAGAAAGTCAGGAAACAAGCAGTGGAGCGCCAAGAATTCATTGCAGAAGAAATCAAGAAGTTGGAAGCAGCAGGCCTTGTCAGAGGAGTGCTCCATCCTACGTGGTTGGCCAATCCTGTAGTCGTGCGCAAGGCAAACGGGAAATGGAGGCTTTGTACCGACTTTACCGGTGTTAATAAAGCTTGTCCCAAAGACCCATTGTTGGAAATATGCCCTAGAGGCAATAATAAAAGCATTATTATTATATTTCTTTGTTCATGACAATTGTCTTTATTCATGCTATAATTGTATTATCCGGAAATCGTAATACATGTGTGAATAACAGACACCAACATGTCCCTAGTAAGCCTCTAGTTGACTAGCTCGTTGATCAATAGATAGTCATGGTTTCCTGGCTATGGACATTGGATGTCATTGATAACGGGATCACATCATTAGGATAATGATGTGATGGACAAGACCCAATCTTAAGCATAGCGTGAGATCGTGTAGTTCGTTTGCTAGAGCTTTTCTAATGTCAAGTATCTTTTCCTTTGACCATGAGATTGTGTAACTCCCGGATACCGTAGGAATGCTTTGGGTGTATCAAATGTCACAACGTAACTGGGTGACTATAAAGGTGCATTACAGGTATCTCCGAAAGTGTCTGTTGGGTTGACACGGATCGAGACTGGGATTTGTCACTCCGTATAACGGAGAGATATCACTGGGCCCACTCGGTAATGCATCATCATAATGAGCTCAAAGTGACCAAGTGTCTGGTCACGGGATCATGCATTACGGTACGAGTAAAGTGACTTGCCGGTAACGAGATTGAACGAGGTATTGGGATACCGACGATCGAATCTCGGGCAAGTAACATATCGATTGACAAAGGGAATTGCATACGGGGTTGATTAAATCCTCGACATCGTGGTTCATCCGATGAGATCATCGTGGAGCATGTGGGAGCCAACATGGGTATCCAGATCCCGCTATTGGTTATTGACCGGAGAGCGATCTCGGTCATGTCTACATGTCTCCCGAACCGGTAGGGTCTACACACTTAAGGTTCGGTTACGCTAGGGTTGTAGGGATATGTATATGCAGTAACCCGAATGTTGTTCGGAGTCCCGGATGAGATCCCGGACGTCACGAGGAGTTCTGAAATGGTCCGGAGGTAAAGATTTATATATGGAAGTCCTGTTTCGGGCATCGGGACAAGTTTCGGGGTTATCGGTATTGTACCGGGACCACCGGAAGGGTCCCGGGGGTCCACCGGGTGGGTCCACCTGTCCCGGGGGGCCACATGGGCTGTAGGGGGTGCGCCTTGGCCTACATGGGCCAAGGGCACCAGCCCCACATAGGCCCATGCGCCTAGGGTTTCCATGGGGAGGAGTCCTACTAGTGGAAGGCACCTCCTAGGTGCCTTGAGGGGGAGGGAAACCCCCCTTGGCCGCCGCCCCCCTAGGAGATTGGATCTCCTAGGGCCGGCCACCCCCCCTTGGCCCTCCTATATATAGTGGGGAGAGGAGGGACTTCACACCTTGGCCTTTGGTTGCCTCCTTCTCCCTCTCCAACACCTCCTCCTCCTCCATAGTGCTTAGCGAAGCTCTGCCGGAGTACTGCAGCTCCATCAACACCACGCCGTCGTGCTGCTGCTGGTGCCATCTCCCTCAACCTCTCCTCCCTCCCTTGCTGGATCAAGAAGGAGGAGACGTGGCTGTTCCGTACGTGTGTTGAACGCGGAGGTGCCGTCCGTTCGGTGCTAGGATCTCCGGTGATTTGGATCACGTCGTGTTCGACTACATCATCCCCGTTCTTTGAACGCTTCCGCTCACGATCTACAACGTACGTAGATGCATCTAATGACTCGTTGCTAGATGAACTCATAGATGGATCTTGGTGAAACCACAGGAAAATTTTTGTTTTCTGCAATGTTCCCCAACACCCATTTCCCTTGCCGCGCATTGACCAGATTGTTGACTCCACGGCCGGATGTGACTTGCTTTCATTTCTTGATGCATACTCAGGATACCATCAGATCTTCATGGTAGAAGAGGATGAGGAGAAGACCGCATTCATCACTCCATGTGGCACGTACTGTTTCGTACGAATGCCTTTCGGTTTAAAGAATGCTGGTTCAACATTTGCAAGAGTTGTCCATCACGCTTTTGAGCCACAAAAGCACAGAAATGTGGAAGCCTACATGGATGACATAGTGGTCAAGAGCAAGGACAAAGCAACTCTGGTTCAAGATTTAGATGAAACCTTTGCAAATCTGCGCAAGATCAACCTCAAGCTTAACCCCGAGAAGTGTGTGTTTGGAGTCCCCTCCGGCAAGCTTCTCGGGTTCTTCGTGTCTCAGTGGGGAATTGAAGCCAATCCCGACAAGATCAAGGCCATTGAGCAGATTGAAGCACCAAAGCGCGTCAAGGATGTATGAAGGCTTGCCAGTTGTGTGGCTGCTCTCAGCAGGTTTATCTCTAAGTCTGCTGAGCGCGCCCTACCATTTTTCAAAATATTGAAAAAGGCGGGTCCAATGAAATGGACTCCGGAAGCGAAGGCTGTGCTGCAGGACTTGAAGAGGTACCTGTCCTCCACTCCGACACTTGTCGCACCTAAGCCACAAGAGAAGTTGCTGCTGTATTTAGCGGCAACCAATCAAGTGGTTAGTGCTGCTTTAGTAGCGGAGAGGGAGGCGGATGATGAGCCAGCGACCACGGCAGATGCATCCAGTGACAAGCAGGGGGCTTCCCCGACAAGCTCTGGTCTCGACAAGGATGGATCTACGCAGGCACAGGAGGAGAAACAGAAGAAAATGGCGCAGCACCCAATTTACTTTGTCAGTTCCCTTCTGCAGGGGGCTAGGTCAAGGTACTCTGGTGTGCAAAAATTGCTTTTCGGCCTTCTCATGGCCTCGAGAAAGCTGCGCCATTACTTCCAAGCACATGAGATCACAGTTGTCACTCGTTTTCCGCTGAAGAGGATACTGCAGAATCCAGAAGCAACAGGCAGGATTGTCGAGTGGGCACTGGAACTGTCAAGCTTTGGCCTCAAGTTTGAGAGCACTTCAACTATCTAGAGCCGGGCGTTGGCAGAATTCATAGCAGAGTGGACGCCAACACCAGATGAAGAAATTCCAAAGACGAGCATCCCCGTCAAGGAAGCAAGCAAAGAGTGGCTGATGTACTTTGATGGTGCCTTCTCGCTACAAGGCGCCAGTGCAGGCGTGCTACTTGTCGCGCCCACCGGAGAGCACCTCAAGTACGTAGTCCAGATGCACTTTCCCAAGGAGCAAGCAACAAACAATACTGCAGAGTATGAAGGTTTGCTTGCCGGTCTCAGGATCGCAGCTGACCTTGGGATCAAAAAGCTCATTGTCAGGGGTGACTCACAGCTTGTCGTCCGCCAAGTCAACAAGAATTATCAGAGTCCATTGATGGAAACCTACGTTGACAAAGTGAGAAAGTTAGGAGAGCACTTTGACGGCCTACAGATGGAACATGTTCCAAGAGCTCAGAACGACATCGCTAATGGCCTGTCGAAGTGCGCCGCACTTAAGTTACCTGTGGAACCAGGGATTTTCGTGCTCAAACTAACTCAACCGTCCGTAACAACATCAACTGGACAGAGCAAGAAGAGGAAGTTGATTTCTGGTGACTATTTTCCGGCAGAGCTCCCCGAAGCCGCTGCCAAGAAGGTCCCCAAGATCAACACCAAGGGTGCTGAGGAGAAGTCTGCTCCAGCAAGCCCTAGGGTTTGTTCCGTTGAAGCAGACGCTCCCGACAAGTTTTGCTCTGGCAAGCTTGCCGGGGAACATCAAGCTCCGGCCGAGCCGCAGGTTCTCGCCGTAGAAGCGGATGTTCCCGCAGCAGCATATGTGCCTTTAGTCCTTGTTGTCGAGCCACAGGCTCCAGCATGGGCACAGCAGATTGTCCGTTTCCTTCAGACAGGAGAACTTCCCGAAGAGCTAGAAGAAGCAGAAAGAGTAGCCCGGCAGTCAAGTATGTACCAGTTTGTCGACAACACACTGTACAGAAGAAGATTCAACGGTGTGAAATTGAAGTGTATTCACCGGGAAGATGGACAGAAGCTGTTGGCAGAGATACATGGAGGTACATGTGGTCACCACATTGGCGCGAGAGCGCTTGCCGGCAAAGCATTCCGGCAAGGTTTCTTTTGGGCGACAGCCCTCCAGGATGCAACTGCACAAACCAAGTGTGAAGCGTGCCAGTTCCATTCCAAGCAGATACACCAGCCAGCTCAAGCTCTCCAGACGATCCCTTTATCCTGGCCATTTTTGGTCTGGGGGCTCGACATCCTCGGCCCCTTTCCCCGAGCTGTTGGGGGCTTTGAGTACTTGTACGTTGCAATCGACAAGTTCACAAAGTGGCTGGAAGTGGAAGCAGAGAGGAAGGTGACAGCACAGTCATCAGTCAAGTTCTTCAGGTCGATTGTTTGCCGTTTCGGGGTCCCTAACAGGATCATTACCGACAACGGCACGCAATTCACGAGCCGCACCTTCATGCAGTACGTCCAAGATCTTGGCGCCAAGGTCTGCTTCGCTTCTGTTGCTCATCCGAGAAGCAACGGTCAAGCGGAGAGGGCAAATGCTGAAGTGTTGCGTGGGCTCAAGACCAGGACTTTCGACAGGCTGCACGGGTGCGGAAAGAACTGGATCGAGGAGCTGCCGGTGGTTCTTTGGTCGATCAGGACGACGCCAAATCGAGCCACTGGCCTGACACCTTTCGCTCTAGTCTATGGAGCAGAGGCAGTTCTCCCCACGGAACTCGTATACGGGGCGCCTCGAGTGCTCGCTTATGATGAGCTTGAGCAAGAGTAGCTGCGACAAGATGACGCGCTGCTCCTTGAGGAGGACCGTCTTCAGGCTGTTGTACGAGCTGCTCGCTACCAGCAAGCTTTGCGCCGCTATCATAGCCACAAAGTTAATGCCAGAAGTCTCGAGGAAGGCGACCTTGTTCTTTGGCGCGTTCAATCCACCAAAAATTCCAACAAGTTGACGCCGAAGTGGGAAGGCCCTTACCGGGTGAAACAAGTCACTAGGCCTGGCGCTGTCCGCCTTGAGACCGAAGATGGCACTCCGGTGAGCAACTCCTGGAACATTGAGCATCTTCGTAAGTTTTACCCGTAAGGCGTGGTTGCCGGAACCCGTTCCGGCAACCACCTTTTGTACAAGTCTTGCCGCTGTTGCATGTAATCCTTTGTACAAAGCCGAGCGCAGACCCCGTGCATAAATAAAGTTCATGTGCTCCGCACATCTTGTCAATTTCATGCTTTCTATTTTTTGCATGTGTTATCTCACATTTTGTGCAGCACCTACCCCCGGTAAGCAATAACGAGTCGTAAGGCTCCATATCTTTATTTTCTCTTCTTTCTCTTTCTCAAAGAAAGGAAGGTTCCCACGCCCACAAGTTTGCCGGGGGGGAAGGAGAAGATAATGGTGTGGACCAGGCGTCGTTCAAGAAAGTTTTGCCTTACCGGGACGCAAACGACAGAAAAGCTAAGTAGCCAGAGTTTGAGCAATCAGTTTTAAAAATTTTAAGTTATCTTCCTCGAACGACCGTGCTTTGTATGGAAAACCTGTGCGCGGAGGAACCAACTCGTAGCTAGTTGCGCCCTTACTTTGTTTCGAGTCCGCTCAACAACTTAAGTGAGCTGCGACTAGTTGCGACAAGGTTTCTTGTCGGCAGCGGCACCGCCAGCAGGCTGCTGACATCCCGCACTCAGCGCTCGTGGCTAAGGTGCCTGCGCCGGCAAGTTCCCTAAAAGCGTAGGGCAAAAACATACAAAGGAAGGAATCAAGTAAAGGAAATAACATAGCGGTTGATAACCCAAAATAAAGTTATATTACAAGATAGCTTGTCGCAGCTCTAATGGATTGTCCTCGTAACATGATCAACAGCGACAAGAAAAGGAGGAAACGAGCGGCCTAATCCACGCGATCGCCATCAACCCTCTTGACCTCGTTCACCTTGTCCACAATGGGTGCGACAAGGGCCTTGAGCGTTTCCAGATCAGCATCCGCCAGCAGCTTCTTGAGGACATTGGTGAGGTTGAGGCCTGGGTTGCGGAAGGCCACCTTCACCAACACCTTTTGAAGAACTCTCGCGCAGATCGCACGCGACTTGTCGGCCAGCTACTTTGGGATCCTTTCCTGGAGTTTCTGGAGGGCCGTCGCCACGCCTTTGAAGAACAAGGTGAGCTTGGCGCTGGGCTGGAGGTTCTCATCGAAGGAATATCTGAAATCCTCCAGCCCTAGCTGCGCTAGCTCCCTGTCGATGTCTGCGGCAACATCCACGAGACCCTCCATCCAATGCTCCACATTCTCCCTGAAGGTGTTCTGGGTGGCGGCAGCACTCGCCAGCAGCTCCTCGTTGGCCTTGATCTCCTTCTTCAAGGCCGCCTCCTGCTCCTTGGCGCCGTCCAGCGTCTTGATCAAAGTAGCCAGCTTCAACTCAAGATCAGTGTTGGAGTCCTTGGCGGCGCTCAGCTCCTTGCCCTTCTCGACGAGACGACCCTGCAGCTCACCGTGGGCATGGGTGTCCTTCTCGCGCTCACGCTGGAGCGCGGCAAGCTCTTCATCCCTCGCCTTGAGATCGGCTTCTAGCTGCTCCACCTTCGTCTCCAGCTCCTTCTTGGTAGCCTCAGCAGCTGCGGCAGCATCCTTTGCCTCCTAGAGAGCCCCGCCAAATGTCTGTTCTCGCGCGGCAAGCTCCTCCTCATGGCTGTCAAGGTTGACCTTCCGCCGCGCCAACTCGCCTTCCCGTGCAAACAGCTCCTCGGCGGCAAGCCGCTGTTGCTCTTCAGCTTCAGCCTTCTCGAGAAGGAAGGCTTTCCGCGCCTCGACGAGTTGCGCCCGCTCTTCTGCAATGGACCGGAGGGCTTCCTGGTTGCGACTCCGGAGCTCCTCCGCATGCTTCTCGATATCCGCTCCCGCCTGCGCGACAAGCGCTTCCCGGGATTCCACCTTGGCTTGTCGGGCGCGGTAGAGTGACACCAGCTTCCACAGCAGTTGCTCTTCCTCAGACTCGCCGCTGCTACTGCTTGGCGCATCAACCAGCGTCAGCCCAGCGGAGGCGAGCACCTCTCCATCGAAAGTTTCTCCTTCGACCAGCGCCCTGGAGCTTGACGCCCAGGGGAGCTTGATGAAGACACCATCGCCGGCCTTCAAATAGGCGCCGGGCTGGGGCTCTTCAGAGCCTGACGCTGCACCAGCGGCGGAGGGATCGGCGGTCGGCGTAGCGCCTTGCGCTCCTGCGGCCTCAGGGCCGTCAGTGCGATCACCGGACCCCTCGCCAGCTCCTGCGGCGGCAGCCTTGGCGGCCTCTTCGCCGGCAGGATCATCGGCGCCGGCTTCTCCTTTGGTGGCAGCGACATCATTGGTGTTGCCGCGCGCGTTCTCCTCGCCGGTGGCCTCGGTCTCCATCGGCTCCGTGGAAGATGGATCTGACGACCGGAAGAGGGAGAAAAGTCAAGCAAATATCCAAAAAGAAAATCAAAAGAAGAAGAACCCAAGGGAAGTTTTCAAGCAAGAAGGGTTACCTGTGCTGGGATCTGCAGTCATGGGCTCCACCACCGGGGGGTCGCTGGTGTTGTCCCTTGCCGGAGAACCATCCCTTGCCGGAGACTTCTCCCTTGCCGGAGAATGCTCCCTTGCCAGGGAATCCTCCCTTGGCGGTGTAGTCGAAGCAAATAGCATCTCGGGGGCGGCTTCCGGTTGCTCCTGGTGAGGCTGCTCTGCTCCTACACAAACCAGTAATCAGATGTCAGCAAAGAAAGAGCACCCGTGCACGCCGAACAGCGGGAAGTAAACCATATACTTACGCTGGGGGCTGCGCTGGGGGCTGCTTCGGGGAGTAGTTGCCAGGTCCGGCAAGGTGGTCTCGGGCGCGCCCCCTGCTGTCGCGGTGGGCTCGTTCTCGACGAGAATAACCGGAGCCTTGGCTCTCTTCGCCACTCTCTGGGCCAGGGTCCTGAAGAGGAATGAGTTCAGAGTAAAGCAAATCAGATGCAAGACAAAAACAGCAAGAATTGAAGAACTACAAGTACAGCAAAGAATCTTACTCTTCTTCTTCCTCGTCGGAGCTGAGCGCGGAGAGGTTGAAATCTGGCCCTCTTTCGGCGCGACGAGGCGGAGGAGTAGGCTCCCTTGATCGCTTGGCGGGGGCAGCGGCAGGATCAGAAGCGGCGGTCCGGGAGGACCCTGCTCCAGTTGCCGCAGCAGCGTGAGACGCTCCCGCGGCAACGGTGCTTGTCGCGGTGGAGCATGTCCCGCGGCGCGACGGCTGTTGACTCGTCTGCCGCCGTGCTACGTCCCCGGCCTTGCGGAGGCGCATTCTTGGTGGAGCTGGGGGCTGCGCTGGGGGCTCTACTTGCGGCAAGCTGCTTGAAGATGGCGGGCCGCTCGCACCCTCGGCGGGCTCGCTCGACTCCGCTTCAGGCTCGGCAAGCTCTCCCTCGCCGGCAAGCTCTCCGGCAAGCTCATCTCGATCGGCAAGGCTTGCCGCCTCGGCTGCCTTTGCCTCCTCCACGATGAATCCAAACTCGCCCGCGGCGGCGGCTGCCGCCGCCTCTTCCTCCCTAGTGGCGATGCGCCGCATCTCCGCGTCGGTGGTGTCGCGGGTGAGGCTTTTCTGCTCATCGGAGCGGACCGACACCTCCACCAAGCCATCAAAGAACTGCTGCACGACATCGTCTGCGGGCTCCTGCCAAGTTGGAACAATTCCATGTGAATCGCACAATGGCATCATTGCACGGATGCGGTCAAGCGAGGAATTGTTGCACAGCGGAACGACACCCTACGGCAACCTGAACCATTCGGGATGCTGAGGGTCGTGCTTGAACAGCTCCTTGAGCATCGCGTCCAGCTCCAGGACAGTGAAGTTGAAGTTGAGGCCCGGGCGCAGCCTCATGATATCCGCCGGACCCCCGAATTCCCAAGCGGGTCTCCTCCTCTCCTGCAGGGGGGCGATGCGGCAACGAAGGAAATCTGCGCCAACGGCGCCTACAGTAAGCCCGGCAAGCCTGAGGCGTAGGATCCGGGTGACGGCGATCTTCAGCCTATCGTCTTCCGGGGCCATACTGCTCCAATCGTTGCCGCGCACTACTGGGGCTTGGCGCTGGGCGGTGAATGGCTGCGGGTTCTCCTCGACAATCCAGCACCACTCCGCTCTCCACTCCTCCCATTTGCTGCGGAGCTCCCCCTCCAGATAAGCTTCCTTCTTGCCAGCTCTTGAGATCCAGGCGATTCCGCCGGATAAGGGCTCTCCTCTCTCAACCCAGGGCATGAAGAAATGGCAGAAAAGAGCTACGTTTGGGTGGACTCCGACAAAGTTTTCGCAGAGATGCGCGAAAACTGCCATGGTCAGAATAGCATTTGGGGTGAAATCAAGGAGGTGGAACCCGTAGGTGTTCATGATATCGCAGAAGAATTCAGAGAAAGGCGGGCAGAGCCCGCAGTAGAAGAACAGCGCGAAGAAAGGGTATCCATTCGGAGCCCGTTCCGAGGCGGCGGCGGAGAGTACCTTCGTGCGCCGATGCGCTCGCATCTCCGTCGACCAGAAGAGGTAGTACCACTCCCTCAGCTCCTTCGCGGCGAGCTCGGGGGGGGGGGGGGGGGAAGTTGCCCGCTCCTTTCGCAGCGCCTCGAGCCGCAGCGCCTCGGCTGACTTCACAGCCTTCCCGGCTTTTGGAGCCATGGCGGAGGTAGTGGGGGAGATCGAAGGCGTTGGTGGCGCCGGCGGCGATGGGGGGCGGAGCGCTGCTCTCTCTCGGCTTTGGAAGAAGGGGGGAGCGGCGGAGATTTCTGAGATTGGAAGTAGCAACTGGCGAGATGGAGGAACTGCCCCTGTTTCCCCTGCTTATAAAGAGGGAGGGGGCGGACGTTCCGTTTTTCCGAATAAAGAACCACCCACGATCTCTCCCATGACGCCGCATTCAACACGTGCCGTTAGGGGAGGGCGCGGTGGATATGGAGCAAGATATGGCGTAAACTAGGCCGCGCGTGCCCGTGCCCTGTTTTGGGCCTGGCCCAACAGCGCTGGGCACTGTGTGTGGCCCAGGCCCGGGGGCTCCTGTTGGTGTACTAGAGTAGGGGTACCCTAGTATCCCGAACTTGTGCACGGGCAGTCGCAGCGCCCCGCGGCAAGGCTTGCCGGGTGACCGCCAAGGTCCCCCGTGGTTCCTTTGGAGCCATTCAAGAACAAAGTGTTTAATCCAAGGCGACAAGACCCCGGCAAGAGGAGCTTGCCGGGAAGGCCAACCAAGGCATATCAAGGAACTTGCCGCGACGCGCCACGCGTCCCGGCAAGGCCCGGCAAGCGACAAGCTTCCGGACGCGACAAGACAACGGCCGCGGCAGGGCGCTTGCCGCGGCAGGCTACCACTCTGTACCGGCGCTCCAGCACATCCACTAACGTGTCGCCCTGGGGCCTGTCCAGGCGCGCGTGGCGAGAGGCTGTGCAGCTAGCGGTGCGAGGTGGCAAGCGACGCTGACAAGATTGCCATCGTGGCGAGCGGTGGCGCCCCTGACGGTCCCTTTTTGCACTGTTTGGGCGACACAGACGAGCATTTAATGCCTTTGTCCCCTGCCGTCAGGGTTAGGTAGGATGCACGGTTCAGGTAGTTGTACCAACCGCAACTCCTTTTCCATTTTTACCCTTGCATGCGTTGCCACCTATCGGTGACCCCTTGAGCATATAAAAGGAGGCCCGTGCGCAACATAGAGGGGGGTTCGAGTCCAGAATACGCTCACGCTCGGTCTCATTAGTAGCTAGAGTGTACTGTAGCATTCAGCGCTCCCGAGCAAGAACACAATACAAACCACAAAGCAGCAGTAGGAGTATTATCTCTCCGGAGAGCTCCAAAGCTGGGTAAACCGCTCGTGTGCTTCGCCTCGATCCGCTCTTCGCGCGATTTCCGCCCCCCGCCGAACCGAAAGGGGCTCCGGTCCCATAGGTGTTCGTTCCCACGACATAAACCTTGCAAAATATGAGAGAAAAGGCATAAGTAACAATATATATATAGGCATATGACTTCTTTTGCTAAAGTAACAATATATTCACAATGTAAAGTATGAATTAGAAACTTCACTGAGAACTAGCAAACTATAATCTCAGTCATTGAAGCAATTGCAATTTATCACAACATCAGAAAGAGTCAACATAAGAGCTTTTCAGCAAGTCCACACACTCAACTATCATTTAATCTTTCACAATTGCTAACACTCACGCGATAATTATGGGTATGAAGTTTCAATCGAACACAGAGGAAGATAGGGGCTTATAGTTTCGCCTCCCAATATTTTACTCAAGAGTAATGTCAACAATAATACTTTATGAGAACCTACATCCAATTGGGTATATATCATGATCTTTCCAACACATAGTGCTTGCCAAAGGATAAAGTATAAAAAGGAAAGGTGAAGATCACCATGACTCTTGTATAAGGTAAAAGACAAAAATAAAAGATAGGCCCTTCGCAGAGGGAAGCAGATGTTGTCATGCGTTTTTATGGTTGGATGCACAAAATCTTAATGCAAAAGAACGTCACTTTATATTGCCACTTGTGATAGGGACCTTTATTATGCAGTCTGTCGCTTTTATTTCTTCCATATCACAATCTTGCATAAAGCTCATTTTCTCCACACTAATAGATCATACATATTTAGTGAGCAATTTTTAGTGCTTGCACCGATGACAACTTACTTGAAGGATCTTACTCAATCCAGAGGTAGATATGGTGGACTCTCATGGCAAAACTGGGTTTAGGGATGTTTGGAAGCACAAGTAGTCTCTCTACTTGGTGCAAAGAATTTGGCTAGCATGAGGGGGAAAGGCAAGCTCAACATGTTGGATGACCAAAACTATGTTTGTCAACTCTCAACAACTTTTATTCATCATACTCTTTATATGTGAAGTCATTAATCTCCATAAGGTCAATATGATCTTTTTATTTCTTTTTATTCTTTCTTTTTCTTTTATTCCCTCGAGATCATAGCAAGATAGCAAAGCCCTCAACTGAAAACTAATCTTTATCATATAGCTCACAGACTCGATTACATAGATAGGGATCAACACAAAACTCAAAGCTAGATCATACTAAACTTTATTCTACTAGATCAAGATATAACCAAAAGGATCGAACTAAGAAAACGGTAACGATAGAAGTGTGATGGTGATACGATACCGGGGCACCTCCCCCAAGCTTGGCAGTTGCCAAGGGAGTGCCCATACCCATGTGTTTAGGTCTCTTCCTTCGGAGGTGGTGATGATGGAGTTGTTGATGATGTAGGCTTCTTCCTTAGTTTGCGCTTGAGGATAGAATTTTGCTCCCTTAGGTCATCGATCTCCTGCTCAAGGCTTAATATCTTTTTGCATAGTTCCTGTTTGTTTGCCACCAGGAGATGAAAATGGATAAACTCAATCTTAGATTTCTTTGCTCTATCAGGGAGGCTTGACTTTTTAAACTCCATGTGCACGTCCCCAGGTTGAGGTAGTGGGAATTCATCTTCATCTGAGCTTGTCTCCTCCTTTCCCTTAGGATCATAGTCTTCTTCTTCCTCCGTGGTCCAACCACAATGCTCCAAGTCCCCGTAGACCTTGGGGTTTGCAAGGTAATCAGCCACATAGCTTTCTCCCTCCGAATCCTGGGACGACATATTGCTCTAAATCTACTGTAGAAACAGCTCAAAACAAAAACAGAGGGTTTCGTCGTGGTACGATGGTCAAAATCTTTGGGAGATTATATAATGAATTTTTACCGACCAAAAGAAGTATCGTGCAAGAAAACGGAGTCAGAAGGGCACACGAGGTGTCCACGAGGTAGGGGGCGTGCCCAGGGGGGTAGGGCGCGCCCTCCACCCTCGTGGATGCCTCGTGTCCCTTTCGGGCCACTTCTTATTTTCCTATTTTTTAAAATATTCCAAAACAGAGAAAAATAGCTATTATAACTATTTTGGAGTCGGTTTACTTACCGTACCAAATACCTATTCCTTTTTGGAGTCTGAAACGTTTTGGAAAGTGTCCCTTATGTACTCCCCCAGGGTTACGGTGTCAGTAACATTGGTTTCAACATTTATGGGATTGCTTGAGATATAATGTTTGATTCTTTGACCGTTCACCACCTTCGGATTTGTGCCTTCGAAGTTGTTGATTGTTATGGCACCGGAACGATAGACCTCCTAGATAATGTAAGGACCTTCCCATTTGGAGAGAAGTTTTCCTGCAAAAAATCTTAAATGAGAGTTGTATAGCAAAACATAATCACCTACATTAAACTCGCACTTTTGTATCCTTTTGTCATGCCATCTTTTAACTTTTTCTTTAAATAGTTTGGTGTTCTCATAGGCATGGGTTCTCCATTCATCAAGTGAGCTAATGTCAAATAGCCTCTTATCACTGGCAAGTTTGAAATCATAATTGAGCTCTTTAATAGCCCAATATGCCTTGTGTTCTAGTTCAAGAGGTAAGTGACATGCTTTTCCATAAACCATTTTATATGGAGACATACCCATAGGATTTTTATATGCAGTTCTATAGGCCCATAATGCATCATCAAGTTTCTTGGACCAATTCTTTCTAGATCTATTAACAGGCTTTTGCAAAATTAATTTAATCTCTCTATTACTCAATTCTACTTGACCACTAGACTGTGGATGGTATGGAGATGCAATTCTATGATTAACATCATACTTAGCAAGCATTTTACGAAAAGCACCATGAATAAAATGTGAACCACCATCAGTCATTAAGTATCTAGGGACTCCAAACCTCGGAAAAATAACTTAAGCATCTTAATAGAAGTGTTATGATTAGCACTACTAGTTGGAATAGCTTCAACCCACTTGGTAACGTAATCAACAACAACTAAAATATGTGTATACCCATTAGAGGAAGGAAAATGTCCCATATAATCAAAGTCCCAAACATCAAATGGTTCAATAACAAGTGAATAGTTCATAGGAATTTCTTGACGTCTACTAATATTACCAATTCTTTGACATTCATCACAAGACAAGACAAACTTACGGGCATCTTTGAAGAGAGCAGGCCAATAAAAATCGGATTGCAATACCCTATGTGCAGTTCTATCTCTAGCGTGGTGTCCTCCATATGCCTCGAAGTGACACTTGCGTAGGATTTGTTCCTGTTCATGCTCAGGTACATAACGTCTAATAACACCATCTACTCCTTTATAAAGATGTGGGTCATCCCAAAAGCAATGTCTTAAATGATGGAAAAACTTTTTCTTTTGTTGGTATGTGAAACTAGGTGGTATAAATTTAGCAACAATGTAATTAGCATAATCAGCATACCATGGAGCAGTAAGAGAAGCATTTATGATAGCTAATTATTCATCAGGAAAGCTATCATCAAGAGGTAGTGGGTCATCAAGAACATTTTCTAACCTAGACAAGTTATCTACAACGGGGTTCTCAGCTCCCGTTCTATCAATAATATGCAAATCAAATTCTTGTAGCAAGAGAACCCATCTAATAAGTCTAGGTTTAGCAGCTTTCTTTTCCATAAGGTATTTAATGGTAGCATGATCAGTGTGAACAGTTGCTTTGTAATCAACAATATAAGGTCTGAACTTATCACAAGCAAATACAACTGCTAAAAATTCTTTTTCAGTAGTAGCATAATTCCTCTGGGCACTGTCTAGGGTTTTACTAGCATATTGAGTAACATTTAGTTTCTTATCAACTCTTTGTCCTAGAACAACACCTACAGCATAATCACTAGCATCACTCATGATTTCAAAGGGTAAATTCCAATTAGGTGGTTGAACAATAGGTGCAAAAATCAAGGCTTTCTTAAGTATTTCAAATGCTTCTACACAATCTTCATCAAAGACAAAAGGAACATCTTTTTGTAAGAGATTAGTCAGAGGGCTAGAAATTTTAGAGAAGTCTTTAATGAACCTCCTATAAAAACCGACATGACCAAGGCAACTTCTTATACCTTTGATGTCCTGAGGACATGACATCTTTTCAATAGCATCAACTTTAGCTTTATCAACTTCAATACCTCTTTCAGAAATTTTATGCCCCAAGACAGTTCCTTCATTAACCATAAAGTGGCATTTTTCCCAATTCAAGACAAGATTAGTTTCTTCACATCTCTGCAAGACTCGATCAAGGTTTCTTAAGCAATCATCAAAAGAAGTTCCATACACGGAGAAATCATCCATGAAAACCTCAACAATCTTTTCTCAAAAGAAGTTCCATAGCAGTCATACATCTTTTAAAGGTAGCAGGTGCATTACATAAACCAAAAGGTATACGTCTATAAGCAAAGGTACCGAAAGGGCAAGTAAAAGTGGTCTTATCCTGATCCTCTTTTGACATAGGTATTTGAGAGAAACCAGAATAACCATCCAGAAAGCAAAAATGTGTACGTTTGGATAATCTTTCTAGCATTTGATCAATAAAAGGTAAAGGGTAATGATCTTTTCTAGTTGCTTTGTTTAATTTGCAGAAATCAATTACCATTCTATAGCCTGTAACAGTTCTTTGTGGGATTAATTCATCCTTATTGTTAGGAACAATTGTAATACCTCCCTTCTTAGGGACACAATGGACAGGACTTACCCACTGACTATCAGCAATAGGATAAATTATACCTGCCTCTAGAAGCTTTAGTATTTCATTTCTTACCACTTCTTTCATCTTAGGATTTAACCATCATTGGTGATCAACAACTGGTTTAGTATCTTTCTCCAGCTTTATTTTGTGCTGGCATAGAGTGGGACTAATGCCCTTAAGATCATCAAGAGTAAATCCAATAGCAGCATGGTGCTTCTTCAGAGTTTTCAATGATTTCTCTTCTTCCTGCTCTGAAAGGTTAGCACTAATAATAACAGGATATATCTTCTTTTCATCCAGATAAGCATATTTAAGAGTATCAGGTAATGGTTTAAGCTCAAACACACCCTTGGGTGGAGGAGGATCCCCTAGGATTTCAACAGGCAAGTTGTGTTTCAAAATAGGTCCCTGTTTAAGGAATACTTCATTTGTTTCCCTTCTTTCATTCATAAATATATCATTTTCATGGTCTAGCAAATGTTATTGTAAAGGATCATTAGGAGGCACGGCAATAGAAGCAAGAACGATTATTCATCTTTACTAGGAAATTCTGTATCATGGGGTTGTCCATGGAATTTAGCAAAATTAAAATCATGAGACATATCCCCTAAACCAATAGTAACATCTCCTTTTTGCAGTCTATCTTAGCATTAATAGTATTCAAGAAGGGTCTACCAAATATAATGGGACAAAAGTCATCTTGTGGGGAACCAAGAACAAGAAAATCAGTAGGATATTTAATTTTCCCTCACAAGACTTCAACATCTCTAACAATTCCAACTGGTGAAATAGTATCTCTATTGGCAAGCTTAACTGTAACATCAATATCTTCTATCTCAGCACGTGCAATATCATGCATAATTTCTTTGTATAAGGAATGAGGTATCGCACTCGCACTAGCACCCATATCACATAAGCCATGATAACAATGATCTCCTATTTTAACAGTATGCCAACAACAAGTCTATGTTTATTTTTAGTATCGGGTCTAGCAATTCTAGCAGCTTCATCACAGAAGTAAATAACATGCCCATCAATATTATCGACCAAGAGAACCTTAACCATATCAATACTAGGTTCAACTTTAATTTGCTCAGGGGGTGTAGGCTTTCTAGCATTACTCTTACGAACCACAGTTGTAGCTTTAGCATGATCCTTTATTCTAACAGGGAAAGGTGGTTTCTCAATATAAGTAGTAGGAACGGATCAACATTATGAGTGATAGTCTTTTCTTCAACTTTAATAGGTTCTACTGCTTTTACTTTAATGGGAGGATGATATTTAAACCACTTCTCCTTAGGGAGATCAACATGAGTAGCAAATCATTCACAGAAAGAAGCTATTATCTCAGAGTCAAGTCCATATTTAGTGCTAAATTCATGAAAAGCATCGGTCTCCATAAAAGTTTTAACACAATCAAACTTAGGTGTTATACCTGACTCCTTACCTTCGTCGAGTTCCCAATATTTCGAGTTGCTTTTAATTCTTTCCAATAAATCCCATCTGAATTCAATAGTCTTCATCATAAAAGAACTAGTACAAGAAGTATCGATCATGGAGCGATTATTGAGAGGAACCCGAGCATAAAATTTTTGAATAATAATTTCTATTGAGAGATCATGATTGGGGCATGAATATAAAATTGACTTAAGCCTACCCCAAGCTTGAGAGATACTTTCTCCTTTGCGAGGCCAAAAATTATATATATAATTATGATCACGATGAATCAAATGCATAGGATAAAACTTCTGATGAAATTCCAATTTCAATCGGTTGTAGTTCCATGATCCAATATCATCACATAGCCTAAACCATGTCAATCCCTTTCCCTTCAAAGATAAAGGGAAGACCTTCTTCTTGATAACATCTTCAAGCATACCTTCAAGCTTAAACAATCCACAAACTTCATCCACATAGGTGCATATCGGGATGTAATGTTCCATCTCCTCTAAAAGGATTAGCTAGCAGTTTCTCTATCATACCCAAAGGAATTTCAAAATAAACATGTTCAGTACATTCAGAAGGTTGAGGAGAAACTCTTTGCTCTTTCGGTCGGGGTGAAGATATCCCAAACAAGCCCCTCAAAGGATTATTTTCCATAGTAACAAGTGATAGTAAATTTCAGCACACTATATAAATTTTTCCTTGCCAAATTCCACCTACCAAAGGCGCTTCACTCCCGGCAACAGCGCCAGAAAAGAGTCTTGATAACCTACAAGTATAGGGGATCTATCCTAGTCCTTTTGATAAGTAGGAGTGTTGAACCCAACGAGGAGCAGAAGGAAATGACAAGCAGTTTTCAGTAAGGTATTCTCTACAAGCACTGAAATTATTGGTAACAGATAGTTTTGTGATAAGGTAATTTGTAATGGGTAACATGTAAAAAAAGTAACTAAGGTGCAGCAAGATGGCCCAATCCTTTTTGTAGCAAAGGACAAGCCTAGAAAAACTCTTATATAAAGCAAAGTGTTCCCGAGGACACATGGGAATTACCGTGAAGCTAGTTTTCATCATGCTCTTTGATAATTTGATATGTGGGTGGACCGGTGCTTTGGTGCTGCCCTTCCTTGGACAAGCATCCCACTTATGATTAACCCCTCTCGCAAGCATCCGCAACTACGAAAGAAGAATTAAGGTAAAACTAACCATAGCATGAAACATATGGATCCAAATCAGCCCCTTATGAAGCAACGCATAAACTAGGGTTTAAGCTTATGTCACTCTAGCAACCCATCATCTACTTATTACTTCCCAATGCCTTCCCTAGGCCCAAACAATGGTGAATTGTCATGTAGTCGACGTTCACATAACACCACTAGAGGAGAGACAACATACATCTCATCAAAATGTCGAACGAATACCAAATTCACATGACTACTTATAACAAGACTTCTCCCATGTCCTTAGAAACAAACATTACTACTCCCAAATCATATTCATGTTCATAATCATAGGGGTATTAATATGCATCAAGGATCTGAACATATGATCTTCCACCGAATAAACCAACTAGCATTGACTACAAGGAGTAATCAACACTACTAGCAACCCACAGGTACCAATCTGAGGTTTTGAGACAAAGATCGGATACAAGAGATGAACTAGGGTTTGAGAGAAGATGGTGCCGGTGAAGATGTTGATGGGGATTGACCCCCTCTCCATGAGAGGATCGATGGTGATGACGATGGTGGCCCACGAGGCAGGGGGCGCGCCCAGGGGGTAGGGCGCGCCCTCCACCCTCGTGGACAGTGGGTGGCCCCCTCTGGTGCTTTCTTCGCCCAATATTTTTAATATATTCCAAAACTGACTTTCGTGGAGTTTCAGGACTTTTGGAGTTGTGCAGAATATGTCTCTAATATTTGCTCCTTTTCCAGCCCAGAATTCCAGCTGCCGGCATTCTCCCTCTTCATGTAAACCTTGCAAAATATGAGAGAAAAGGCATAAGTACTGTGAAATAATGTGTAGCAACAGCCCATAATGTAATAAATATCAATGTAAAAGCATGATGCAAAATGGGCGTATCACACTTCTCCTTAGGGAGATCAACATGAGTAGCAAAAGATTCACAAAAGGAAGCTACTATCTCAGAGTCAAGTCCATATTTAGTGCTAAACTTTTGAAAACATCAGTACTCATAAAAGTTTAACACAATCAAACTTAGGTTCAATAGCTGACTCTTTACCTTCGTCGAGTTCCCAATCTTCAGAGTTGCATTTAATTCTTTCTAAAAGATCCCACTGGGATTCAATAGTCTTCTTCATAAAAGAACGAGTGCAAGAAGTATCGAGCATGGATTGATCACTACGAGAAAGTCGAGCATAAAAATTCTGAATAATAATTTCTCTTGAGAGCTCATGATTGGGGCGTGAATATAACATTGACTTAAGCCTCCCCCAAGCTATAGAGATACTTTCTCCTTCACAAGGCCAAAAATTATATATATAATTCCGATCACGATGAACTAGATGCATAGGATATTTTTTTGATGAAATTCCAATTTCAACCGATTCCAGTTCCAAGATCCAATATCATCACATAGAATACACCATGTCAATGCTTTTCCCTTCAAATATAAAGGTAAAACCTTTTTCTTATCTTCATCTTTGGGTCAACCTTCAAGCTTAAACAATCCACAAATTTCATCCACATATATCGAGTGCATATCCGGATGTTCGGTTCCATCTCGTGCATAAGGATTAGCTAGCAGTTGTTCTAACATACCTGAAGGAATATCATATTCAATATTTGTAGTAGGTGCAGTAGGTTGAGGGGCAACTAATTGTGGTTCCGGTCAAGGTGAAGATACCCCCCAACAAACCCCTCAAAGGATTGTTTTCCATAGTAGCAAGTGACAATAAATTTCAGCATGTAGTAATAATGTTTCCTTACCAATTTCCACTTACCAAGAGCGCTTCACTCCCCGGAAACGGCACTAGAAAATATCCTTGATGACCCACAAGTATATGGGTTCAATTGTAGCCTTTTCGATAAGAGTGTCGAACCCAACGAGGAGTAGAAGGAAATGACAAGTGGTTTTCAGCAAGGTAATGTCTACAAGTGCTAAAATTGTAAGTAGCGGAGTAGTTTGATAGCAAGATAATTTGTAATGAGCACGTAATGATAGTAGTAACAATAGTGCATAGCCCAATCCTTTTGAGGCAAAGGACAGGACAAAACGGTCTCTTATGATAAGCAAGGTGTTCTTGAGGGTACACGGGAATTTCATCTAGTCACTTTCATCATGTTGGCTTAATTCGTATTCACTACTTTGATAACTTGATGTGTGGGTGGACCGGTGCTTAGGTGTTGTTCTTACTTGAACAAACCTCCTACTTATGATTAACCCTCTCCCAAGCATCCGCAACTATGAGAAAAGTATTAAGAATAAATTCTAACCATAGCATTAAACTTTCGGATCCAATCGGTCCCTTACGGAATAGCGCATAAACTGGGGTTTAAGCTTCTGTCACTCTTGCAACCCACCATCTAATAACTACTCCACAATGCATTCCCTTAGGCCAAAATATGGTGAAGTGTCATGTAGCCGACATTCACATGACACCACTAAGAGAATGACAACATACATATCATCAAAATATCGAACACATATCAAGTTCACATGATTACTTGCAACATGATTTCTCCCGTGACCTCAAGAACGAAAGTAACTACTCACAAATGATAATCATGCTCAAGATCAGATGGGTATTAAATAGCATAATGGATCTGAACATATAATCTTCCACCAAATAAACCATATAGTAATCAACTACAAGATGTAATCAACACTACTAGTCACCCACAAGCACCAATCTATAGTTTTGGTACAAAGATTGAACACAAGAGATGAACTAGGGTTTGAGAGGAGTTGGTGTTGTTGAAGATGTTGATGAAGATAGCCCTCCCCAAGATGAGATAGTTGTTGGTGATGATGATGATGATGATTTCGCCCTCCGGGAATGTAACACCCACGATGCGGCTATATCTCCCACGTGTCGAGGCATGACTTAGAGGCATAACCGCATGGTGGTTTTGTCGCAAGAAAGGTCATCTTCACACAATCCCATGTAATGAACAAGAATGGTATAAATAGTTGGCTTACAATCGCCACTTCACACAATGAACATACAATTCATACATCATTTAGAGCACACACATAGTCCGACTACAGACGAAGCCAAATGAAAAGAAGATAACCAACTACTAGATCCCCGATCATCCCAACTTGGCTCCATTACTGATCAACATGAAACGAAACATAGCAACGACCAAGATCTTCCTTGAGCTTCTCGGTTACACCTGCACTGGTATCATCGGCACCTACAACTGTTGTGATAGTATCTGGTGAGTCACGAGGACTCAGCAATCTCAAAACTCACGAGATCAAGACTATTTAAGCTTATGGGTAGGAAGGGGTAATGAGGTGGAGTTGCGGCAAGCACTAAGCAAATATGGTGGCTAACATACGCAAATAAGAGCGAGAAGAGAAGCAACGGAACAGTCGAGAAGCTAGAAGTGATCAAGAAGTGATCCTGAAACTACTTACGCACAACCATAACATAAAGACCGTGTTCACTTCCCGGACTCCGCCGAAAAGAGACCATCACGGCTACACACGCGGTTGATGCATTTTAATTAAGTCAAGTGTCAAGTTCTCTACAACCAGACATTAACAAATTCCCATCTGCCACATAACCGCGGGCACGGCTTTCAAAAGTTTATACCCTGCAGGGGTGTCCCAACTTAGCCCATTATAAGCTCTCACGACCAACGAAGGATATTCCTTCTCCTAGGAAGACCCGATCAGTCTCGAAACCCCGATTACAAGACATTTCGACAATGGTAAAACAAGACCAGCAAGACCACCTGAATGTGCCGACAAATCCCATAGGAGCTGCACATATCTCGTTCTTAGGGCACACTGGATGAGTCAAGCTACGAGTAAAACTAACCCTCAAGTTTCCCCGAGGTGGCCCCGCAGGCTGCTCAGTTCGGACCAACACTTAGAGAAGCACTGGCCTGGGGGGGTAAAATAAAGATGATCCTTGGGTTGGCCTGCCCAAGGGAGGGCTATAGGTTGTTAGGCAAATGTAAAACCAAAGTTGGGCCTTGCTGGAGGAGTTTTATTCAAAGCAAACTTTCAAGGGGTTCCCATACACCCGGCCGTGTAAGGAACACAAAATCAAGGAACATAACACTGGTATGACGGAAACTAAGGCGGCAAGAGTGGCGCAAAACACCAGGCATAAGGCCGAGCCTTCCACTCTTTACCAAGTATATAGATGCATTAATTAAATAAGAGATACTGTGATATCCCAACATAATCATAGTCCAACATGGAGAAATCTTCAACTTCACCTGCAACTAACAATGCTATAAGAGGAGCTGAGCAAAAGCGGTAACATAGCCAAACAATGGTTTGCTAGGAAAGGTGGGTTAGAGGCTTGACATGGCAATATGGGAGGCATGGTAAACAAGTGATAGGTAGCGCAGCATAGCGATAGAACGAAGCAACTAGCAAGCAAAGATAGAAGTGATATCGAGGGTAATGGTCATCTTGCTTGAAATCCCGCAAGGAAGAAGAGCAAGTCCATGAAGAAGACAAACGGACGTAGTCGAACGAATCCTCACACTCCGAAACAAAACCGAAGCTAACAAGAGAAGCAAACAGGAAAGAAGCAAACATCATGGTAAACACACAAGCATAAACATGGCATGATTCACAAACAAGTATAATGCATGTCCGGTTTAATGAGGCATGGCATGGCAAAGTGCAACAAACAATACTACAAGTTAAGTGGAGCTCAATATGCAACGAGTTGCATATTGACAAAACACCACATTGACATATTTAGTTTAATCTCGTTTAAGCTACCCACAATATTAAATGTTGTTAAACATGGCAAGAGGTGAAACATAAGTAAACTAACTATTTAGGCAAGTTTAAATGAGGCCGGAAACAACAAACAACAATTCCTGAAAATCCTCATGTCCATATTTCGAATTTGGTGCTGTTCTGCCTATTACATAATTTTAGAGTTGTTAAACATGCAAAGTAAGTGCACCAAGTTAAACTAGGCATTTCTCCACCCCATTTACATATAAAGTTTATTAAAATTGGAGCTACGGTTATTTAGTTATGAAATAAATCATTTTAACATGGAATTTAAGCAAAATTAAACAGACAACAAGTTTAAACATTTTAAACATGGATAAAAGTGGCCAATTATGAAACTAGATGAAAAACTAAGCATTTTACATATATAAAGTTTTTACATATGATGCATAGATCATGAGTTATTATATGCATGAAGTGCAAGGGGTTTTCTGCAAAACTATAAATCCTGGATAATTGGACAAATTCGCAACAGAGGGAAAAAAACATGCACGGGCCGAAACTGCCTGGCCCAATAGTGCACAAGAGAGGGGCTTGATCTGAAGCTCACCAGGCCTCAAGGGCCGGCTCGGTGGGGAGGCTGGACGCAGGCTGGGCCTGAGTGATCTGGCGCTGGGCCGACTGGTCGCTGGCTGCGGTCAACGGGGATGAGCAGACGAGCTGCTGCTGCTCATTTCTGAAGAACAGAAACAGCAGCAGGCGATGCAGAATACGACGGCAGGGGACCTGGCGGCGGGGCGGCGGGAACCGGCCAGAACGGGCGGAATGGAGCGCGGGGAGGCGCCGGGGTCCAAATCTGGCGAGGGGAGGCGCGGATCGGGCCTCGGACTTCAGGCAGGGATGGCAGGCGCGGGAAGCGGCAGGTCGACGAGCTCGAGCAGAGGCTTGCGAGGCGTTCGTCTCCTCCAACACGAGGAGGACAAGGCGGGGAGAAGGCGACTTGCAGGCAGGGTTGAGGAAGGGGCGCCGGGAATGGGAAGTCAGCGTCCATGGCAGCAACCATGGCGAGGCAGGGGCACGGGCGACGCAAAGACGGCCGGATCCGGGCGGCGTCGCTCCCGGCAAGAACTTGGTAGCGGTGGTTCCTTGTTGCGGCAAGTACAGGGAGAGAGAGATGTGAGAGAGAGCGTTAGGGAAGGGAGAGAGACAGGGGATGAGAGGAGCAGGACGAGGCTGGTCCTGGTCGGCTGGCGACGGGGCTGTCGGGGTGGCCGTCAAGGAGCGGCTGCAGCGGGTACGGGGATGAGAAGGAGCTGCTGGTTGGGTGCTCGGGCAGGAGGTTGGAGGGGGGATCGATGGATTTGGTCACAGGGGAGATCGAGCAGAGGAGGAACTCCACTCCTCTAGATCGGACGCGCGAGGCAGAGGGAGGAGGCTGCGGTGGTTGGTCGATGGGATCTGGGATGATCCCGAGGGAGATTTTGGAGAGAGTGGCGGCGGTGAGGGACAAACCTCCTCGAATTTAGGGTTTGGTCCGGTGTATATATAGCAGGTGGACTAGGCTTAGGGGCTACCTCGTCCCTCCGATCGCAATCAGACGGTCGCAAATAAATAGGCTAGTGAGTCCAAATAAGAAAACGGAGATATTTTATAGATATTTGGGGATGACCCAGACTCATTGGTAACGACAGAGCAGGTTGGCTTCGGGACAACTTTTGGACGCACGCGAGGGGTCTGAGCAAAGTGGAGAGAGGGTCAAACGGTCAGACAAGAGGGAATCAGAAACACGGTTGGACTCGGAACGGTCAATGAACGCAATGGAGAGAAACGAGGAGCGGCAACTACGAGCGGATGCAAGTTTTAAGAAAACAATGTTGATGTAATGTGAAAGATGACATGAGATGAAATGCATGACATGAACAAAATGCAAAACGAAAGACAAAAACCCAACCATGAAGGAAATATCACAGCACATAGCCGGAAATTGCAAGAGTTGAAGTTACAATTATGGAAAGTTACATCCGGGGTGTTACAAGGAAGGAAGTTCCCCCAGCGGAATCGCTCCATCGGATGGCAAAAGTGCTCCTGCCCAAGTTCCTCCTCAAGGCGGCGGCGCTTCGTCTCAAAAGTCCTCCCCTTAATTTTTCTAGGTCAAAATGACTTATATACTAGAAGATGGGCACCGGAGGTGGGCCGAGGAGGGCAGCACCCACCAGGGCGCGCCTGGGCCTTCTGGCGCGCCCAGGTGGGTTGTGCCCACCTGGTGGGCCCCCTCTGGTACTTATTTGCCCCAATAATTCTTAAATATTCCATAAAAATCCTCGGGAAGTTTCAACTCATTTGGAGTTGTGCAAAATAGGTAGCTTGATGTAGCTTTTTCAGGTCCAGATTTCCAGCTGCCAGAATTCTCCCTCTTTGTGTATACCTTGCATATTATGAGAGAAAATGCATTGAATTACTCCAAAAAGCATTATTATACAATAAACGTCATAAATAACAGTAGGAAAACAAGATGCAAAATGGACGTATCAACGGCCCAATGAAGCCACGGCCCAACGGTCGAACAGCGACACCGCCCAACGCGGCCCCACTTGTCAGGTCCAACGAATGACACAGAGTCCAGCGCGGCCCTACTCATCAGAGTTAATGGTCAAGCCATTGACCCGATGGAAACATCTGTTGTAACATCCCAAATTTTCAATTTGGAATGTTATACACTAGATCATCATTGCCTCTCATATTTTATTTGCTTTTGGTTTGATCCTAGAAATTTTACGCAACTCAAGGACCCTCGGAGAGAGTTGGGGATTTCGTTATTTTCATATTTGAGTTTTCTCAAATTTTGAAAATAGGATCATTTGATTTTATTTATTTTATCTTCAATTATTTCTATTATAAAAATATAAGAGAGGGAATAAAATAACTTTCCCAAAATAAAGAAATATTGTTCGCTATTTTATTTGAATTTAGGAAAAATTGCACGATTTTCAAAACTGCATTTTAGGGCCAAGAAAATGTTTATCTCATTCTAAATATTTTATTTAGACGGTGAAAATTTGTTTTGGCATTTCTAGAGTTTTATTTATTTTTCTAGGATTTATTTTCTGTTCGGCGAAATTGTTTTAAAAAAAACTCGCGCGCGCCCGACTGGGCCGAAGCCCAGCCGAGTCGACCCGCCTCCCCACCGGCGTCTCCCGAGCGGAGACCGCGCCGCCGCCGCCGCCGACCCGGACATGGAGTCCGAGCCGGACTCCTCTCCGCCGCCTTGCCCCTTCCCCGAGCCGCCACCCCCCCCCCCCCTCTTTATATACCGCCGCCGCCCCTCCCCACCTCGCCACCCGACCCGCCCCGCCGCCGACAGCAGCAGCAACAGCTGCCGCCGCCGCCGCCGCCGTGTGTCGCGCCTCCGCCGCCACACGCCGCCGCCGCCGCAGCCCCGCCATCCCGCTGCCGCACCGGAGCCCCGCCGGAGCCTCGCCGGAGCCAAGCCGAGGTAGCTGCCCCGCCGCCCCGGTTTTCTAAAGAAAACCCGATCCGTTTTTTTAGAAAACCCTAGTTTTCGTTTTTTTTAGAATAGATCGGTTTATTTTATTTTATTTTCCAATTTATTTATTTAGCGAGCGCTCGCTCGTTCATTCGTTTTAACGGGCGAATTCATCGTTTAGTTTCAGTTAACGAACGTTCGTTCATTAATCTGTTCGTCAGTTTTTCTTTTTCTCGGATTTCCCACGATTATTTCTGATCGTGATTTCTGATCCGATTTTCCTTCTAGTATAACTTTCCGCTCATTTATCGGAATCAGGTGATTCAAGCGCCTAGAGTTTTGTCTCGAAACTCTCTTTCCGTTTATCCAACTCAAACAAGTTTTTGCTTCTATAAAATTTGACTTAGGTCCAGATTAGTAAATGAAGCTTGTTTCTTTCGCCGTTTGACTTTCGTTGCTTCGTTCGATTTGATTCTTTTTGCAAACCAGAGTTCTTAAGTTGAACTTTCTGGTTAGATCTCTTATTTGAGTTTTACCCGTGCATTAGACGAGTACTTATTGTATGCTTGTTTATTTGTGATAGAGTACCCGGAGTGCGCTGCTTGCTACTTCGAATCTCTAGGTTTCACGGATCATCAGCAAGGCAAGTAACACTTTGATCATACCTCTTTACTACCCAATTTTATTGCATTAGATCAATCCTCAAACAATTGCATGATTAGGATCTGATTAATATGTGGGTTTTGGGAAGTAGATGAGGTAGTACCTATTGCTTGTTTTATTATCAAACCCTTGGGAGTTACTTCTACGTTTGCTTATTATGCCATGCTATGCGAGTAGACGTGGATTGGGTGAGTGTATCCATGACAGATATGAGATTGTTATTTAATGGTTTATTTAAGGTGGCAATTTAAACACACATCTGGGTGGATTGTGGCACCTGGGTATTCCAGCGATTGCCTGTTTTTCTTTATGGACCGCCACCCAGGCTCAAAGAGATCATGAGATTCTTCATCCTAGAAACTTCCGTGTGCAGCCACAAGCTACTATGGGCTTTAGCATAGTTGATTAAGTTGTGTGAACTCTTACAGTGGTAGACTAGCAGATGTAGGGAATGTAGGTTGGTACTGTCTACCCGATCGTAAGGTGCAAACGCTTCTAAAAGACTATGTCTCGGTCATCCGTTTCTCAAACACCATGTGGTGCGAGAAATCCAATGGAGGAGATCGAGTCTTGTGGGGAAAAGTGCGCAAACCTCTGCAGAGTGTATAAACTAATCATGGTTAGTCGTGTCCCCGGTTATGGACGTTTTGAGTATCTAGTACTTAGATTATCATGTGAATCTCATCATGTTACTTTAATTAAGTTTGTTGGGTTTAATAATGATGCTTAATTGGGATTGAGAGGATGTCTATCTTCTCAATGTTTAACAACCACCATGATAGTTAATTAAAATTTATTCCTTTGCAGTAGGGAAAAATTGGCTTTATGCAAAACTGTAACCATAGAGCTTTACACCAGCCATATATGCATGTAGTATAGCATATTTCTATTCGTTACTCTCTATGTGTTACATTGCCAGCATATTCCATGTGCTGACCCGTTTTCGGGCTGCAACGATCATGTTGCAGACTTTTCAGACGACGAGTAAGGTGCCTTAGGTCGTGGTTCTATACTCAGTGATGCCGTTGGAGTTGATGGACTCACTTATCTTCCAAGCCTTCCGTTGTTATCATTATTAGATGGCCTTAAGCCATATTTATTCTAATAAGTTCTCTTATGAGACATTTGATGTAATAAGTGTGTGATTGCTACTCTGTTATAAATCCTTCAAGTACTGTGTGTGTCAGCATTTCTGATCCAGGGATGACACTAAAGCATAGAGATCATACTGTTTGAGGTCTGGTCGCTACAAGATGGTATCAGAGCACACGCTGACTGTAGGACACGACCACTAAGCTAAAAGCCCTAGATCACTACTCGCTCTTCTCATTTCTGACTCCTGATCTTTTCTACTCTTTGAGGATGGCGGATGCAAGGAACAAGTTCACGCAACCGGATGAAGATACACCCTTTGGACGCCACTTGAAGGAAGTCACTAGATACCTGAACATCGGAGTACCAAGCTTCACCGAGACCTACAATGCCACTTTACTCGAAGAGGAGCGCTGGATTATTCAAGTTCAAGTTCCAGGAAGGACGTGCATGGCCGTCACTGAGCCCATAGAGTTTTCCTTTGATGCACCAACCTGGAGTCTAGGAAAGAGCATGGCAGCCAACATCGCAATGGGACGCATTGGAGAAGTTTACCACAAGGATCTCAAGGATACTATTTACCAGATTTGTGGGCGCCGAGATGAGCAATGGGAGATGATCAGCACCAGGAAGGATAGATCCATTGCAGCTTTCATCCAGGAGTTAAACTAGCACATTCGACGCCAGGAGAACCAGATGTGCGCAGGCATGATAGATCTAAAGAAGGCCATGACCAAGATCACGGAGCTGGAGGAAGAACTCAAGTCTACACGCAATGGATATGAGGAGGAAATAGCAACACTCGTGGAGAAGAATGATGATCTGAAGAAGAAGCTAAAAGTATTCATGGGATTTCCCGCGACCGGAGGAGAAGACGAAGATTGCACTTGTCCAGAGAACTACATCATCATCGACGACACCGACTCGTACCCAGACGACAGCGATGATGACTATGTTGATGAAGCTGGAGCAGATATCATGGAGTCTTCATCGGAGCAGTTTTTCTCGTCGACCACCATAAAAGTAGTAGTATTCCCCCATGTATCTAGTATAGTCCGAGCACTTTTATAACAACAGTTAGACCGTTGTATGCCCTTGTTTGAATTGAATGAAGTGATTTTGTTTGCATTTGTCTCATGTGCATACGGGTAGTATTTTCTCTCTAGACCTCATTCTATTCTACATTCTCATCTTTTCTAAACCCTCAGATGCCTCTGAGACGTGACAATGGATTTGCTTTCCCACCGGAGCTCACTCAGTTGATCCAGCAGCAGAATGCGTTGATGCAGTTGCTAGTCCAGAATCAGAATCAGGGGAACAACAACAATAACAATCCACCACCACCACCGGTTGATCACTTAACCCGTTTCCTTAGACTGAATCCGCCGGTGTTCTCCAGTAGCACCAAGCCGATAGTTGCAGATGATTGGCTCCGCAAGACAGGAAGGGAGTTGACCACTTCAGGATGCACAGATGCGGAAAAGGTGCGTTTTGCGGCACATCAGCTTCAAGGACCCGCAGCATCATGGTGGGAGAATTTCACAGCCACTTATCCTATCGACACTATCACATGGGATCAATTTCAGTCGGCTTTCCGTACTGCCCATGTTTCAGCAGGAGCTATGGCCATGAAGAAGCGTGAGTTTTGCAACTTGCGCCAAGGAGGATGGACAGTTGGCTAGTATGTGGATGACTTTAGTAAGCTAGCATGTTATGTCCCAGATGCCGTTGCTATGGATGCAGCTAAGCAGGAGAAGTTTCTGGAAGGACTGAATGATGAGCTGAGCTTGCAGTTGATGGTAGCAAGCTTCAACAACTACCAGGAGTTGGTAGATCATGCTCTTATGATTGAAGGGAAGCAGCAGCAGATTGAAAACCGCAAGAGGAAGTATGGACAAGGGATGTACAATTCTGGAGCTCAGCAGAAGCCACGTTTTACCCCTAAATCGGGAGGACATTTTAAGCATACCCATGGAGGAGGGAGTTCGCACAATCATAATGGCCCCAAGAATGGTAACGGGAATGGAGGAAGGAACGGCCAGAACCGTACCAACCCGTCAACCCCAGCCAAGAGAGACCTGAGCCAAGTCACTTGCTATAAGTGTAAGAAGACTGGACATTATGCCAATGAATGTCCTGAAGCCCAGAATGGAAATGGCAATGGAAGCTCTGGGAAGAAGCCAAACCCTTTCAATAGGGGACAGGTGAACCACATTAACGTGGAGGAGGTTGAAGCTCAGTCAGATGCAGTAATAGGTAAGTTTTTGGTTAAGTCATTTACTGCACTCGTTCTTTTTGATACTAGTGCATCGCATTCATACATCTCAAGGGGATTTGTGGATAAGTATAAACTGCCAACCCAAGCCCTTAGGTCACCCATGTTAGTAACCTCGCTGGAGCAGAGTATATGGCTAGTTTATGGTGTGATTGGTTAGCATTAAGGATTGGTAACTACGTGTTTCCCTCGGACCAAATAGTATTGGAATCTCAAGGATTGGATGTGATATTAGGCATGGATTGGTTATCGAAGTATGGAGGGAACATTGAATGCGCCAGTAAGACGATTTTGCTTACCACCCCAGAAGGAAGAAGGATCAAGTATGTATCCCGGCATGTGCCTAAGAGGACTCAAGTAAATTCCTTATCAGGAGTTGTGCAGGAGGAAGTACCAGTGGTGAAGGATTTCCCTGACGTATTTCCAGAGGAGCTGCCAGGCATGACACCGGATAGAGACATTGAGTTTTTGATTGAGCTTTTGCCAGGCACAGGTCCAATATCTAAGAGACCATACAGGATGCCTACAATAGATTTGGAGGAGATTAAGAAGCAGATTAAGGAGTTACTGGATAAAGGTTATATTCGCCCAAGTTCTTCGCCTTGGGGATTGCCAGTGTTTCTAGTGGAGAAGAAGGATGGATCATTAAGGATGGTTGTTGATTATCGAGGATTGAATGAAGTGACCATCAAGAACAAGTACCCACTGCCGATGATCAATGATCTGTTTGACCCATTGCAAGGAGCTAAGGTATTTTCCAAGATTTATTTGCGATCAGGATACCATTAGTTGAAGATTCGAGAGCAGGATATACCTAAGACGGCTTTTACCACTAGGTATGGGCTATACGAGTATACTGTTATGTCATTTGGTCTAACTAACGCACCAGCATATTTCACGAACATGATGAACAAGGTGTTTATGAAGTTTCTAGATAAGTTCGTCGTGGTGTTCATTGATGATATTTTGGTCTACTTGAAGAATGAAGAGGAGCATAAGGAGCATTTGCGTTTGGTACTTGAGAAGCTCAGAGAACATCAGTTATACACCAAGTTCAACAAATGTGAGTTTTGGTTGAAGGAAGTTGGATTCCTCGGACATGTTATATCCGGAGAAGGAATAGTAGTAGATCCCACAAAGGTTGTCACTGTGACAAATTGGGTAGCACCAACGACAGTTGGAGAGATCCGGAGTTTTCTTGGACTCGCAGGATACTACCGGAGGTTCATTGAGAATTTCTCAAAGATTATGAAGCCCATGACGGAGTTGTTGAAAAAGGATACCAAGTTCAAATGGACTGAGGAATGTGAGGCCAGTTTCCAGGAGTTGAAGAAACGTTTGGTTACATCGCCAGTTTTGATTCTGCCAGATCAGCGCAAGGATTATGAGGTGTATTGCGATGCTTCTCGTCAAGGACTTGGAGCAGTGCTTATGCAGGAGGGAAGAGTCGTTTCGTATGCTTCACGACATCTTAAGCCCCATGAGTTGAATTATGCTACACATGATTTGGAATTAGCAGCCGTAGTGCATGCATTGAAGACATGGAGACATTTTCTCATCAGAAACCATTGTGAGGTGTACACGGATCACAAGAGTTTGAAGTATATCTTCACGCAGAAGGAGCTGAATCTCAGGCAAAGGAGATGGTTGGAACTCATCAAGGATTATGATATGAGATTACATTATCATCCTGGAAAGGCTAACGTAGTAGCCGATGCGTTGAGCCGCAAGAGCCATGTCAACACACTAATGACCGGAGAGTTACCGAAGGAGTTAGCCGAGGACCTTCGTGAGCTATGTTTGGAGATAGTTCCGAGAGGCTATGTAGCAGCATTGGAGATTCAGTCTACTTTGATGGATAAGATCAGAGAAGCTCAAAAGACTGACAAGGAGATTGCCTCTATAAAGGAGAATATGAGCAAAGAAAAAGCTAAAGGATTTCATGAGGATGAGCACGATACTCTATGGTTTGAAGACCGTGTTTATGTGCCTAATGACCCGGAGATCAGGAAGTTGATTCTGCAGGAGGCCCATGATTCACCATATTCGATTCACCTAGGAAATACCAAAATGTATTTGGATTTGAAGGATACTTTTTGGTGGACCGGAATGAAGAAGGATATTGCGGAGTATGTAGTAGTTTGTGATGTATGTCAGAGAGTAAAGGCAGAGCATCAGAAGCCAGCAGGATTGTTACAGCCATTGCCAATACCCGAATGGAAGTGGGATAAGCTAGGCATGGATTTTATCACGGGATTGCCCAGGACTCGTTCAGGCTATGACTCAATTTGGGTTGTAGTCGATCGTTTGACAAAGGTAGCTCATTTTATCCCAGTGAAGACTACTTACACCAGTGCCAAGTTGGCTAAGATATACATGACCAGGATCGTATGCCTGCATGGAGTTCCGAGGAGCATTATATCAGATAGTGGAACCCAATTTACCTCAAGGTTCTGGAATCAGTTGCACGAAACTTTGGGTACCAGGCTAGAGTTCAGTACAGCCTTTCATCCGCAGACAGATGGACAGACTGAGAGAGTCAATTAGATTCTAGAGGATACGCTGAGAGCTTGTGCGCTAGATTATGGATCTAGTTGGGACGACAATTTGCCATATGCAGAGTTCTCTTACAACAACAATTATCAATCCAGTTTGAAGATGGCCCCTTTCAAAGCCTTGTACGGAAGGAGGTGCGGAACCCCGTTGTTGTGGGATGAAGTTGGAGACCGCCAATTGTTTGGACCAGATTTGATTAAGGAGTCCGAACAGAAGGTGAAGTTGATTCGCGATAGGCTCAAGGTAGCCTAGTCCAGGCAGAAGAGCTATGCAGAGGTGCGGAACCCCGTTGTTGTGGGATGAAGTTGGAGACCGCCAATTGTTTGGACCAGATTTGATTAAGGAGTCCAAACAGAAGGTGAAGTTGATTCGCGATAGGCTCAAGGTAGCCTAGTCCAGGCAGAAGAGCTATGCGGATTCTAAACGCAAGGAGACAGTGTACGAAGTCGGAGATAGAGTTTATCTTCGTGTATCTCCACTTTGAGGAGTTAAGCGCTTTGGAGTTAAGGGAAAGTTAGCGCCACATTTTGTGGGACCATACAAAGTTTTGGAGCGTATGGGAGAAGTAGCCTACAAATTGGAATTACCCGAAGGATTGTCAGGTGTTCACGATGTGTTCCACGTTTCCCAGTTAAAGAAGTGCCACGCAGAGATGGCTGATATACCGCTGAGAGATACAGTGTCGCTAGAAGCGATTCAGTTGGATAGTGATTTGACCTATGAGGAGAGACCAGTCAAGATTCTTGAGTATGCCAGCCGAGTCACTCGCAGCAAGGTTATCAAGTTTTGCAAAGTTCAGTGGAACCACCACACCGAGGATGAAGCCACCTGGGAGCGAGAGGAAGATCTGCTGAAGGACCACCCTCACCTATTTTCTAGCCAACCTGAATCTCGAGGGCGAGATTCATCTTAAGGGGGGTAGGTTTGTAACATCCCAAATTTTCAATTTGGAATGTTATACACTAGATCATCATTGCAGATCATATTTTATTTGCTTTTGGTTTGATTCTAGAAATTTTATGCAACTCAAGGACCCTCGGAGAGAGTTGGGGATTTCGTTATTTTCATATTTGAGTTTTCTCAAATTTTGAAAATGGGATCATTTGATTTTATTTATTTTATCTTCAATTATTTATATTATAAAAATATAAGAGAGGGAATAAAATGACTTTCCCAAAATAAAGAAATATTGAGGATTTAATAAAAAATCAAATAAGGTTTATTTTGGGAGTTTTCGCTATTTTATTTGAATTTAGGAAAAATTGCACGATTTTCAAAACTGCATTTTAGGGCCAAGAAAATTTTCATCTCGTTCTAAATATTTTATTTAGATGGTGACAGCAGCAGCCGCCGCCGCCATCGCCAAGCCATCGCCGCCGCTGTGTGCCGCGCCGCCACCGCCACCCGCCGCCGCACCAGAGCCCCGCCGGAGCCGAGCCGGAGCTGAGCCGAGGTAGCCGCCCCGCCGCCCCGGTTTTCTAAAGAAAACCCGATCCGGTTTTTTTAGAAAACCCTAGTTTTCATTTTTTTTTTAGAATAGATTGGTTTATTTTACTTTTTTCCGGTTTATTTATTTAGCGAGCGTTCGCTCGTTCGTTCGTTTTAACGGGTGAATTCATCGTTTAGTTTCAGTTAACGAACGTTCGTTCGTTAATCTGTTCGTCATTTTTTCTTTTTCTCGGATTTTCCGTGATTATTTCTGATCGCGATTTCTGATCCGATTTTCGTCTAGTATAACTTTCCGCTCATTTATCGAAATTAGGCGATTCAAGCGCCTAGAGTTTCGTCTCGAAACTCTCTTTCCGTTTAACCAACTCAAACAAGTTTTTGCTTCTGTAAAATTTGACTTAGGTCCAAATTAGTAAATGAAGCTTGTTTCTTTCGCCGTTTGACTTTCGTTGCTTCGTTCGATTTGATTCTTTTTGCAAACCAGAGTTCTTAAGTTGAACTTTCTGGTTAGATCTCTTATTTGAGTTTTACCCGTGCATTAGATGAGTACTTATTGTATGCTTCTTTGTTTGCGATAGAGTACCCGGAGTGCGCTGCTTGCTACTTCGAATCTCTAGGTTTCACGGATCATCAGCAAGGCAAGTAACACTTTGATCATACCTCTTTACTACCCAGTTTTATTGCATTAGATCAATCCTCAAACAATTGCATGATTAGGATCTGATTAATATGTGGGTTTTGGGAAGTAGATGAGATAGTACCTATTGCTTGTTTTATTATCAAACCCTTGGGAGTTACTTCTACGTTTGCTTATTATGCCATGCTATGCGAGTAGACGTGGATTGGGTGAGTGTATCCATGACAGATATGAGATTGTTATTTAATGGTTTATTTAAGGTGGCAATTTAAACACACATCTGGGTGGATTGTGGCACCTGGGTATTCCAGCGATTGCCTGTTTTTCTTTATGGACCGCCACCCAGGCTCAAAGGGATCATGAGATTCTTCATGCTAGAAACTTCCATGTGTAGCCACAAGCTACTATGGGCTCTAGCATAGTTGATTAAGTTGTGTGAACTCTTACAGTGATAGACTAGCAGATGTAGGGGATGTAGGTTGGTACTGTCTACCCGATCGTAAGGCGCAAACGCTTCTGAAAGACTATGTCTCGGTCATCCGTTTCTCAAACACCATGTAGTGCGAGAAATCCAATGGAGGAGCTCGAGTCTTGTGGGGAAAAGTGCGCAAACCTCTGCAGAGTATATAAACTAATCATGGTTAGCCGTGTCCCTGGTTATGGATGTTTTGAGTATCTAGTACTTGGATTATCATGTGAATCTCATCATGTTACATTAATTAAGTTTTTTGGGTTTAATGATGATGCTTATTGGGATTGAGAGGATGTCTATCTTCTCAATTTTTAACAACCACCATGATAGTTAAATAAAATTTATTCCTTTGCAGTAGGGAAAAATTGGCTTTATGCAAAACTGTAACCATAGAGCTTTACACCAGCATGTAGTATATCATATTTCTATTCATTACTCTCTATGTGTTACATTGCCAGCATATTCCATGTGCTGACCTGTTTTTGGGCTGCAACGTTCATGTTGTAGACTTTTCAGACGATGAGTAAGGTGCCTTAGGTCGTGGTTCTATACTCAGTGATGCCATTGGAGTTGATGGACTCACTTATCTTCCAAGCCTTCCGTTGTTATCGTTATTAGATGGCCTTAAGCCATATTTGCTGTAATAAGTTCTCTTTTGAGACATTCGATGTAATAAGTGTGTGATTGCTACTCTGTTATAAATCCTTCAAGTACTGTGTGTGTCAGCATTACTGATCTAGGGATGACACTAAAGCACAGAGATCAGACTGTTTGAGGTCTAGTCGCTACATCTGTTGTGACCAGTTCTGAGGGTTTAAGGCAAGGGAGTGGGGAAAATTGAGCAAAAGTTAAGAGCGCGGGGATGAATGAGTAGAGCTAAGGAACCAAGGGCACAGATGTAAAAAGCCTTTTATGTATAGGAGTGTTGGGAACCGTTGCATGGAAGACAAAAAATACTATGCACACGCAAGATCTATTTAGTAGATGCATAGCAACGAGAGGGGGAGAGCATCTACATACCCTTGTAGATCGCTAAGCAAAAGCATATATAATGCGGTTGATGTAGTTGTACTATTCGCGATCCGATCACGATCCAACCGATCTAGTACCGAATGGATGGCACCTCCGAGTTTAGCACATGTGCTGCTCGATTAGGTCTCCTCCTTCTTGATCCAGCAAGAGGGAGAGGAGAAGTAGATGGGATGACAATTAACATGACGGTGTGGTGGTGATGGTGGTGGTGAAGCACCAACTTCGCTTAGCTAAGCGTCGTCGGGACAAGGCGGTGGAACTACGAAGTAATGGGAGAGAGATGGGTACCAAGGTCTTGGTGTGTCTTCTTGGGGCGCCCCTCCATTCTATATATAGGTGGAGGGGCGTGGCAACAGCCCCTCCAAAGTCCAAGGCGCACCCAAGGGGGGAGAGGACTTGGACTACAAGTGCAATCCTATTCCTACTAGGACTCCTTCATATTTTCCTTCTCTAGCCACATGGGCTTTTGAGGACTTGGTGCACCTAGCCCTGTAAGGCCAGGGCGCCTCCCCACAGCCCATGCTAGCCCATGGGTCGTGGTGAACCCACTTCTGGACTTCCGGAATCCTCCGGAAGCTTCACGGTACAACACCGAAAAAACTGCACCTTTTTTCGAAACCCAAAATATGACTTCCTATATATAAATCTTTACCTCTCGACCATTCTGAGACTCCTCATGACATCCGGGATCTCATCCGGGACTCCGAACAACATTTGGTTACAACTCATCAAATATCCAAATACTACTCTAGCATCAACAAACGTTAAGCGTGCGACCCTGCGGGTTCAAGAATCATGTAGTAATGACGGAGACACCTCTCCGGTAAATAACTAATAGCAGGACTTAGATGCCCATATTGTTCCTACATATTCCACAAAGATCTTTATCAGTCGAACCTTTATGACAACATATGTAGTTCCCTTTGTTTGTCGGTATGTTACTTGCCCGAGATTCGATCATCGGTATCTCTATACCTAGTTCAATCTTGTTACCGGCAAGTCTCTTTACTCGTTCCGTAATACATCGCCTCGTTGACTAACTCCTTAGTCATTTCCTTGCAAGCTTATGATGTGTATTACCGAGAGGGCCCAGAGATACCTCTTTGATACTCAGAGTAACAAATCCTAATCTCGATCTATGCCAACTCAACATACACATTCGAAGATACCTGTAGAGCATCTTTATGATCACCCAGTTACATTGTGATGTTTGATAGCACACAAGGTATTCCTCCGGTATCCGGGAGTTGCGTAATCTCATAGTCGAAGGAATATGTATTTGACATGATGAAAGCAATAGCAATAAACTGAACGATCATAATGTTAAGCTAACGGATGGGTCTTTTCCATCACATCATTCTCCTAATGATGTGATCCCGTTATCAAATGACAACACATGTCTATGGTTAGGAAACCTTAACCATCTTTGATCAACGAGCTAGTCTAGTAGAGGCTTACTAGGGACACGATTTTTGTTTATGTATTCACACATGTATTTAAGTTTCCGATCAATACAATTCTAGCATGAATAATAAACCTTTATCATGAATAAGGAAATATAAAATAACAACTTCATTATTGTCGGGCATATTTCCTTCAGCCTCCCACTTGCACTAGAGTCAATAATCTAGTTCACATCGCCATGTGATTAACACCCATAGTTCACATTGCCATGTGACCAACACCCAAAGAGTTTACTAGAGTCAATAATCTAGTTCACGTCGTCATGTGATTAATACTCAAAGAGTACTAAGGTGTGATCATGTTTTGCTTGTGAGAGAGGTTTAGTCAACGGGTCTAACACATTCAGATCCATATGTATTTTTGCAAATCTCTATGTCTAAAATGCTCTGCATGGAGCTACTCTAGTTAATTGCTCCCACTTTCAATATGTTTCCAGATTGAGACTTAGAGTCATTCGGATCGGTGTTAAAGCTTGCATCGACGTAACTCTTTACGAAGAGATCTTTATCACTTCCATAACCAAGAAACATTTCCTTAGTCCTCTTAGGTAACTAAGGATAATTTTGACCGTTGTCCAATGATCTATACCTAGATCACTATTGTAACCCCTTGCCAAAAAATATGGCAAGGTACACAATAGGTCTAGTACACAGTATGGCATACTTTATAGAACCTATGGCTAAGGCATAGGGAATGACTTCCATTCTCTCTCTATCTTCTGCCATGGTCGGGCTTTGAGTCTTACTCAACTTTACACCTTATAGGCTAGAACTCCTTCTTTGACTGATTCATCTTGAACTCCTTCAAAATCTTGTCAAGGTATGTACTCATTGAAAATCTTATCAAGCGTCTTGATCTATCTCTATAGATCTTGATGCTTAATATGTAAGTAGCTTCACCGAGGTCTTCCATTGAAAAATTCTTATTCAAGTATCCTTATATGCTATCCAGAAATTATATATAATTTCCAATCAACAATATGTCATCCACATATAATATGAGAAATGCTACAGAGCTCCCACTCACTTTCTTGTAAATACAGGCTTCACGGTAAGTCTGTATAAAACCATATGCTTTGATCACCTCATCAAAGTGTATATTACAACTCCGAGATGCTTGCACCAGTCCATAGATGGATCGCTAGAGCTTGTACACTTTGTTAGCACCTTTAGGATCAACAAAACCTTCTGGTTGCATCATACAGAACTCTTCTTTCAGAAATCTATTAAGGAATGCAGTTTTGACGTCCATTTGCCAGATTTCATAATTATTAAATGCGGCAATTGCTAACATGATTCAGACTGACTTAAGCATCGCTAAAGGTGAGAAGGTCTCATCGTAGTCAACCCCTTGAACTTGTCCAAAACCTTTCGCGACAAGTCGATCTTTGTAGATGGTGACATTACCATCAGCGTCTGTCTTCTTCTTGAACATCCATTTATTCTCAATGGCTTGCCGATCATCAGGCAAGTCCACCAAAGTCCATACTTTGTTCTCATACATGGATCCTATCTCAGATTTAATGGCCTCAAGCCATTTATTGGAATCCGGTCTCATCATAGCTTCTTCATAGTTCGTAGGTTCGCCTTGGTCTAGTAACATGACTTCCAGAACAAGATTACCGTACCACTCTGGTGCGGATCATGATCTGGTCGACCTACGAAGTTCAGTAGTAACTTGATCTGAAGTTTCATGATCATCATCATTAGCTTCCTCTCTATTTGGTGTAGGCATCACAGGAACCGTTTTCTCTGATGTACTGCTTTCCAATTTGAGAGAAGGTACAATTACCTCATCAGGTTCTACTTTCCTCCCACTAACTTCTTTCGAGAGAAACTCCTTCTCTAGAAAGGTTCCATTCTTGGCAACAAAGATCTTGCCTTCGGATCTGTGATATAAGGTGTACCAGATTGTCTCCTTAGGGTATCATATGAAGACGCGCTTCTCCGATTTGGGTTCGAGCTTATCAGGCTAATGCCTTTTGACATAAGTGTCGCAACTCTAAACTTTAAGACACGACAGCTTAGGTTTCTTGCCAAACCATAGTTCATACGGTGTCCTCTCAACGGATTTAGACGGTGCCCTATGTAACATGAATGCAGCTGTCTCTAATGCATAACCCCAAAACAATAGTGGTAGATCGGTAAGAGACATCACAGATGGCACCATATCTAATAAAGTACGGTTACGACGTTCGGACACACCATTAAGCTGTGGTGTTCCAGGTGGCGTGAGTTGTGAAACAAATCCACATTGTTTTAAATGAAGGCCAAACTCGTTACTCAAATATTCGCCTCCGCGATCAGATCGTAGAAACTTTATTTTCTTGTTACGATGATTCTCTACTTCACTCTGAAATTATTTGAACTTTTCAAATGTTTCAGACTTGTGTTTCATCAAATAGATATACCGATATCTACTCAAATCATCTATGAAGGTCAGAAAATAACGATACCTGCCGCGTGCCTCAACACTAATCGGACCGCATACATCGGTATGTATTATTTCCAGTAAGTCATTAGCTCACTCCATTGTTCCAGAGAACGGAGTTTTAGTCATCTTGCCCATGAGGCATGGTTTGCAAGTATCAAATGATTCATAATCAAGTGAATCCAAGAGCCCATCCGCATGGAGTTTCTTCATGCGCTTTACACTAATATGACCTAAACAGCAGTGTTACAAGTATGTTACACTATCATTATCAACTTTGCATCTTTTGGCATCAATATTATGAATAGGTGTATCACTAAGATTGAGATTCAATAAACCATTCATATTGGGTGTATGACCATAGAAGGTTTTATTCATGTAAGTAGAACAACAATTATTCTCTGACTTAAATGAATAATTGTTGCAATAGAACATGATCTAATCATATTCACGCTCAAAGAAAACACCAAATAACATTTATTTAGGTTCAACACTAATCCCAAATGTAGAGGGAATGTGCGATGGTGATCGTATCAACCTTGGAATCACTTACAACACACATCATCACCTCGTCCTTAACTAGTTTCACCTCATTCTGCAACTCCTGTTTTGAGTGACTAATCTTAGCAACTGAACCAGTACCAAATACCCAAGGGTTGCTATGAACACTAGTAAAGTACACATCAATAACATGTATATCAAATATACCTTTGTTCACTTTGCCATCCTTCTTATCGGCCAATTAGTTGGGGCAGTTCCGCTTTTAGTGACCATTTCCTTTGTAGTAGAAGCACTCAGTTTCGAGCTTTGGTCCAGCTTTAGGCTTCTTCACGGGAGTGGCAACTTGCTTGCCATTCTTCTTGAAGTTCCCTTTCTTTCCCTTGTTGTTTTTCTTGAAACTAGTTGTCTTGTTAACCATCAACACTTTATGCTCTTTCTTAATTTCCGCTGATCTCAGTATCGCAAAGAGCTTGGGAATCGTTTTCGTCATCCCTTGCATATTTATAGTTCATCACGAAGTTCTAGTAGCTTGGTGATAGTGACTAGAGAACTCTGTCAATCACTATCTTATCTGGAAGATTAACTCCCACTTGATTCAAGTGATTGTAGTATTTAGACATTTTGAGCACATGCTCACTAGCTGAGCTATTCTCTTCCATCTTGTAGGCAAAGTACTTGTTAGAGGTCTCATACCTCACAATATGGGCATGAGCCTGAAATACCAATTTCAGCTCTTGGAACATGTCATATGCTCTGTGGCATTCAAAACGTTTTTGAAGTCCCGGTTCTAAGCCATAAAGCATGACGCACTAAATTATCAAGTAGTCGTCATATCAAGCTTGCCAAATGTTCATAACGTCTGCATCTTCTCCTGCAACAGGTCTGTCACCTAGTGGTGCATCAAGGACATAATTCTTCTGTGCAGCAATGAGGATAATCCTCAGATCATGGACCTAGTCCACATCATTGCTACTATCATCTTTCAACTTAGTTTTCTCTAGGAACATATCAAAAATAGGGGAGATATATCGCGAGCTTATTGATCTACCACATAGATATGCAAAACTATCAAGACTAAGTTCATGATAAATTAAGTTCAATTAATCAAATTACTAATGAACTCCCAGTTAAATAGACATCCCTCAAGTCATCTAAGTGATAACGTGATCCATATCAACTAACCCATGTCCGATCATCACATGAGATGGGGTAGTCATCAACGGTGAACATCTCTATGTTGATCATATCTACTATATGATTCACAGTCGACCTTTCGGTCTCCAGTGTACCAAGACCATGTCTGTGTTGGGGAATGCGGTAATTTCAAAAAAATCCTACGATAATGCAAAATCTATCTAGGAGATGCATAGAAACGAGAGGGGGGAGTGTGTCCATGTACCCTCGTAGACCGAAAGCGGAAGCATTTAGTAACGCGGTTGATGTAGTCCAACTTCTTCGCGATCCAACCGATCCAAGTACCGAACGTACGGCACCTCCGTATTCAGCACACGTTCAGCTCGATGATGTCCCTCGTGTTCTTGATCCATTTGAGGACGAGGGTGAGTTCCGTCAGCACGACGACGTGGAGACAGTGATGATGATGCTATCGGCGCAGGGCTTCGCCTAAGCACTACGGTGATATGATCGAGGTGTGTAACTATGGATGGGGGCCCCGCACACGGTTAAAAGAAGACTTGGTGTGTTCTAGGGTGCACCCCTGCCCCCGTATATAAAGGAGTGAGGCGAGGCTGCTACCTCTTGAGCACTGCGTTGGTTTTCCCTTGAAGAGGAAAGGGTGATGCAGCAAAGTAGCGTAAGTATTTCCCTTAGTTTTTGAGAACCAAGGTATCAATCCAGTAGGAGGCTCCACGCAAGTCCCTCGTACCTACACAAACAAACAAGAACCTCGCAACCAACGTGATAAAGGGGTTGTCAATCCCTTCATGGCCACCGGGGGCCATAGGTTTCACTAGTGGCTTCTCTCAAGATAGCATAAGTATTACGGTGGGTGAACAAATTACTGTCGAGCAATTGATAGAAAAGTGCATAGTTATGAGAATATCTAGGCATGATCATGTATATAGGCATCACGTCCGCGACAAGTAGACCGACTCCTGCCTGCATCTACTACTATTACTCCACACATCGACCGCTATCCAGCATGCATCTAGAGTATTAAGTTCATAAGAATAGAGTAATGCATTAGGCAAGATGACATGATGTAGAGGGATAAACTCAAGCAATACGATATAAACCCCATCTTTTTATCCTCGATGGAAACAATACAATACGTGCCTTGCTGCCCCTGCTGTCATTGGGAAAGGACACTTCAAGATTGAACCCAAAGCTAAGCACTTCTCCCATTGCAAGAAAGATCAATCTAGTAGGCCAAACCAAACTGATAATTTGAAGAGACTTGCAAAGATAACTAATCATACATAAAAGAATTCAAAGGAGATTCAAATATTTCTCATAGATAAACTTGATCATAAACCCAGATTTCATCGGATCTCAACAAAACACACCGCAAAAAGAGTTACATCGAATAGATCTACAAGAAGATCGAGGAGAACACTGTATTGAGATTCAAAGAGAGAGAAGCCATCCAGCTAATAACTATGGACCCGAAGGTCTATGGTAAACTACTCACAACTCATCGGAGAGGCTATGGTGTTGATGTAGAAGCCCTCCGTGATCGATTCCCCCTCCGGCGGAGCGCCGGAAAAGGCCCCAAGATGGGATCCCGCGGATATAGAAGGTTGAGGCAGTGAAAATAGGGTTTTCGTGGTGCTCCTGGATGTTTTAGGGTATGCAAGTATATATAGGCGAAGGAGGTTGGTCAGGGGAGCCACGAGGGGCCCACGAGGGTGGGGGACACACCCACCCCCCTAGGGCGCGCCCTGCACCCTCGCGGCCGCCTCGGCTGCTTCTTGATGTCCACTCCAAGTCTCCTGGATTGCGTTTGTTCCAAAAAGATCGCTCCAGAAGGTTTCATTCCGTTTGGACTCCGTTTGATATTCCTTTTCTTTGAAACACTGAAATAGGCAAAAAAAAACAGCAATTCGGGCTGGGCCTCCGGTTAGTAGGTTAGTCCCAAAAATGATATAAAAGTGTATAGTAAAGCCCATAAACATCCAAAACAGGTAATATAATAGCATGGAACAATAAAAAATTATAGATACGTTGGAGACATATCAAGCATCCCCAAGCTTAATTCCTGCTCGTCCTCGAGTAGGTAAATGATAAAAACGGAGTTTTTGATGTGGAATGCTACCTAGCATATTTCTCAATGTAATTTTCTTTATTGTGGCATGAATATTCAGATCCAAATGATTCATGATAAAAGTTCATATTAACATAAAAGTAATAATACTTCAAGCATACTAACAAAGCAATCATGTCTTCTCAAAATAACATGGCTAAAGAAAGCTTATCCCTACAAAATCATATAGTTAGGCTATGTTTCATTTTTGTCACACAAAGTACTCCCATCATGCACAACCCCGGTTTCGGCCAAGCAATTGGTTCATACTTTTTAACGCGCTTCAGCCTTTTTAACTCTCATGCAATAAATGAGTGTGAGCCATGGATATAGCACTATGGGTGGAATAGAATATGATGATGGAGGTTGACAAAAAAAGGAGAAAGTATCACATTGACGAGGCTAATCAACGGGCTATGGAGATGCCCATCAATTGATGTCAACATGAGGAGTATGGATTTCCATGCAACGGATGCACTAGAGCTATAAATGTATGAAAGCTCAACAAAAGAAACTAAGTGGGTGTGCATCCAACTTACTTGCTCACGAAAACCTAGGGTATTTTGAGGAAGCCCATCGTTGGAATATACGAGCGAAGTTCTATAATGAAAAATTCCCACTAGTATATGAAAGTGACAACATAAGAGACTCTCTATCATAAAGATCATGGTGCTACTTTGAAGCACAAGTGTGGAAAAGGATAGTAACATTGTCCACCCCTTTTTTGGGCCTTTATTTTTTTTATTTGGCCTTTCTTTTTTTTGGCTTTCTCTTTTTTTTGGCCTTTCTATCTTTTTTTTCAAAGGTACAATGCTCTAATAATGATGATCATCACACTTCTATTTACTTACAACTCATGGATTACAACTCGATACTAGAACAATATATGACTCTATATGAATGCCTCCGACGGTTTACCGGAATGGGCAATGTATCAAGAGTGACATGTATGAAAAATTATGCATGGTGGCTTTGCCACAAATACGATGTCAACTACGTGATCATGCAAGGCAATATGACAATGATGAAACGTGTCATAATAAACGGAACGGTGGAAAGTTGCATGGCAATATATCTCGGAATGGCTATGGAATGCCATAATAGGTAGGTATGGTGGCTGTTTTGAGGAAGATATAAGGAGGTTTATGTGTGATAGAGCGTATCGTATCATGGGGTTTGGATGCACCAGCGAAGTTTGCACCCACTCTCAAGGTGATAAAGGGCAATGCATGGTACCGTAGAGGCTAGCAATGATGTAAGGGTAAGAGTGCATATAATCCATGGACTCACATTAGTCATAAAGAACTCATATACTTATTGCAAAAGTTTATTAGCCCTCGAAGCAAAGTACTACAATGCATGCTCCTAGGGTAAGGGTTGGTAGGAGTTAACCATCGCACAATCCTGACCTCCACTCATAAGGAAGGCAATCAAGAGAGCACCCCATGCTACAAATTTGTTACACAACTTTTACCATACGTGCATGCTACGGGACATGCCAACTTCAACACAAGTATTTCTCAATTTGATAATTACCCAACTAGCATGACTCTAACATTACCACCTTTATATCTCAAAACAATTATCAAGCATCAAATTGATCATAGTATTCAATTCACTTTCTATGATAGTTTTTATTATACCCAACTTGGATGCCCATCATTCTAGGACCAATTTTATAACCATAGCAAATATCATGATGTTCTAAAAGACTCTCAAAATAATCTAAGTGAATCATGAGAGACCAATAATTTCTACAAAATAAAACCACCGACGTGCTCTAAAAAGATATAAGTGAAGCACTAGAGCAAAACTGTCTAGCTCAAAAGATATAAGTGAAGCACATAGAGTATCCTAATAAATTCCGAATCATGTGTGTCTCTCCCAAAATGTGTGTAAAGAAAGGATGATTGTGGTAAACTAAAAAGCAAAGACTCATATCATACAAGACGCTCCAAGCAAAACACATATCATGTGGTGAATAAAAATATAGCTCCAAGTAAAGTTACCAATAGACGAAGACGAAAGAGAGGATGCCTTCCGGGCCATCCCCAAGCTTAGGCTTTTGGTTGTCCTTGAGTTATCTTGGGGTGCCATGGGAATCCCCAAGCTTAGGCTCTTTCCACTCCTTATTCCATAATCCATCAAATTTTTACCCAAAACTTGAAAACTTCACAACACAAAACTCAATAGGAAATCTCATGAGCTCCGTTAGTGCAAGAAAGAAAAACCACCACTTAAGGTAATGTAATGAACTCATTCTTTATTTATATTGGTGTTAAACCTACTGTATTACAACTTCTCTATGGTTCATACCCCCCGATACGAGCCATAGATTCATCTAAATAAGCAAACAACACACGAAAAACAGAATCTGTCAAAAACAGAATAGTTTGTAGTAATCTGTAACTTTTGAATACTTATGAACTCTAAAAATCCTACCAAAATAGGAAGCCCTAGTAAATTTGTCTATTGATATACTGCAAAAATAATCAACTTAAAATCACGTTTCTGTGATTTATTAAAATTATTCTTGTGCGTGAAAAAGTTTCTGTTTTTCAGCAAGATCAAATTAACTTTCACCCAATATGATCCTATAGGTTCTACTTGGCACAAATACTAATTAAAACATAAAACCACATCTAAACAGAGGCTAGATGAATTACTTATTGCTAAAAATTAACAAAAAGCAAGGAACAAAAATAAAATTGGGTTGCCTCCCAACAAGCGCTATTGTTTAACGCCCCTAGCTAGGCATAAAAGCGAGAATAGATCTAAGTATTGCCATCTTTGGTATTGGGAAAGAAAAGAGAAAATTTCTTATCTATAGCATTTATCCTTCTATTTTGAGAAAGCACATTGCCATTAATGGAGGAAGAAATATTAAGCACGTTACGGAAATTTGCATCTAAGCTAGCCTTCATCTCTTTGATAATTTTGTTTTGATAAAAGCATAAGAGAGTGGTGGATTCAACCTTATCATTTATGGGGTGCCGAAATATAGTTTTCATTTTTTTCATAGGTATCTATAGCATCCCCTTCAACAGAACCTTCTTCAAAAATAGAATCTATAACTTGCTTGAAAGAAGCGGGTAAGCCAATATAAAAGCTCTTTAAGTATATCTCAAATTGATATTGTGGAACATAGCTAGCTCGAATCCTTAATAGCCTACCCCAAGCATCTTTTAAAGACTCATAAAGTAAATAACAAAAAATTCCGGAGTCATCTTCATCAAAAAAATTCAAACTCTCACGGGTAACACTAGTAGGTCTTTCCATAACATCATTATTTATGAGCTTAGAGAGGACAGAGGGACTGTCCAAAGTACTAAAACTCGAGAGAGAACCCTTAGCTATTTTCGACTCAGCCAGTGGCGAAGCCACACTTGGGCTGGGTAGTCAAATGACTACACAGCTTTTTGAAAAAACTACATGCATCAAGTAGAAATCGTGCCAAAAAAATCTTATAAATGCATATATCTGACTACACAACATTCAGTTGACTACACACGATTAGATTCCTGGCACCACCACTGGACTCAGCCATGGAAAAGGGAAGACAAACGGTAAACAGAGGGCGAATAAAACGGCAAGGGTGAAGTGGGGGAGAGAAAAACGATATGCAAATGGCAAATAATGTAATGCGAGGGAGATGAGTTTGTGATGGGTACTTGGTATGTCTTGACTTGCGTGAAGACCTCCCCGGCAACGGCGCCAAAAATCCTTCTTGCTACCACTTGAGCACTGCGTTGGTTTTCCCTGAAGAGGAAAGGGTGATGCAGCAAAGTAGCATAAGTTTTTCCCTTAGTTTTTGATAACCAAGATATCAATCCAGTAGGAGGCTCCATGCAAGTCCCTCGTACCTACACAAACAAACAAGAACCTCGCAACCAACGTGATAAAGGGGTTGTCAATCCCTTCACGGCCACTGGGGGCCATAGGTTTCACTAGTGTCTTCTCTCAAGATAGCATAAGTATTAGAGTGGGTGAACAAATTACTGTCGAGCAATTGATAGAAAAGTGCATAGTTATGAGAATATCTAGGCATGATCATGTATATAGGCATCACGTCCGCGACAAGTAGACCGACTCCTGCCTACATCTACTACTATTACTCCACACATCGACCGCTATCCAGCATGCATCTAGAGTATTAAGTTCATAAGAATAGAGTAACGCATTAGGCAAGATGACATGATGTAGAGGGATAAACTCAAGCAATATGATATAAACCCCATATTTTTATCCTCGATGGCAATAATACAATACGTGCCTTGTTGCCCCTGCTATCACTGGGAAAGGACACCGCAAGATTGAACCCAAAGCTAAGCACTTCTCCCATTGCAAGAAAGATCAATCTAGTAGGCCAAACAAAACTAATAATTCGAAGAGACTTGCAAAGATAACCAATCATACATAAAATAATTCAGAGGAGATTCAAATATTTCTCATACATAAACTTGATCATAAACCCACAATCCATCGGATCTCGACAAACACACCGCAAAAAGAGTTACATCTCTAAGAAGATCGAGGAGAACATTGTATTGAGATTCAAAGAGAGAGAAGAAGCCATCTAGCTAATAACTATGAACCCGAAGGTCTGTGGTAAACTACTCACAACTCATCAGAGAGGCTATGGTGTTGATGTAGAAGCCCTCCGTTATCGATTCCCCCTCCGGTGGAGTGCCAGAAAAGGCCCCAAGATGGGATCTCGCGGATACAGAAGGTTGCGGCGGTGGAAATAGGGTTTCATGGTGCTCCTGGATGTTTTCAGGGTATGCAAGTATATATAGGCGAAGGAGGTCAGTCAGGGGAGCCACGAGGGGCCCACGAGGGTGGGGGGCACGCCCACTGAGGGAGTCCTGGATTAGGGGGAATCCGGACAGCTGGACTATGTACATCGTCCGGACTATTGAAGCGTGAAGATACAAGACTCAAGACTCCGTCCCGTGTCCAGATGGGACGCTCCTTTGCGTGGAAGGCAAGCTTGGCGATCCAGATATTGTATTTCCTTCCTTCTAACCGACTCCATGTAAACCCTAGCCCTCTCCGGTGTCTATATAAACTGGAGAGGTTGGTCCTGAGAAGGCCGATCACAATTACAATCATAATCACCATAGGCTAGCTTCTAGGGTTTAGCCTCTACGATCTCGTGGTAGATCTACTCTTGTACTACTCATATCGTCAATATTAATCAGGCAGGAAGTAGGGTTTTACCTCCATCGAGAGGGCCCGAACCTGGGTAAACATTGTGTCCCTTGCTTCCTGTTACCATCATCCTAAGACGCACAGATCGGGACCCCCTACCCGAGATCCGCCGGTTTTGACACCGACATTGGTGCTTTCATTGAGAGTTCCTCTGTGTCATCGCTGCAAGGCTCGATAGCTCCTTCAATTATCATCAACAACACGGTCCAGGGCAAAAAAATTCTCCCCGGACAGATCTTTGTGTTCGGCGGCTTCGCACTGCGGGCTAATTCGCTTGGCCATCTGGAGCAGATCGACAGCTATGCCCCTGGCCACCAGATCAGGTTCGGAAACCTGAACTACATGGCGGATATTCGCGGAGACTTGATCTTTGACGGATTCGGCCATGTGCCGGGAGCGCTGGACAGTCACGATGAGCACGGCTTAGACCCGCTGTCGGACATTGCTCGGGATATTACCCCTGCAGTAGTCCCGGACCTAAATCTGGAGCAGACTACGTGGCCCAAGGGCGGGTGGATGGACCCCATCCCGCAGGCCGCACACTCATCAGCCGTAGAGCAGAACACAGGCCTCACTTCTAAGGAAGCCTGTGACTCCGGACCCCCGGACTCGTATCCGGTTGTAGGTTCTGGTCCGCGCGCTCCGGAGCCCATCGAGCCTGGTTGGGCTCCGATAATGGAGTTTACCGCTGCGGATATCTTCCAGCACTCGCCCTTTGGCAACATGCTGAACTCATTAAAGTTTCTCTCTTTGTCAGGAGGCTCTTTGCCGAACTATGTCCGGCTCGAGTGGGAAGCAGGCGATGAAGGAATTCGTTGCCCACCCACCACCCACTTCATTGCCACGGTTGATGATTTAACCGACGTTCTTGACTTCAACTCCGAAGGCATCAACGGTATGGACGACGATGCAGGAGAAGATTCAGAATCTCTGGGGCGCTGGAGTACCACCTCGTCACACGATATATACATGGTGGACACGCCCAAGGAGGACGACAGTGACAATCCGGAAAATAAAACCCCCGGGCAAAAGCCAAAACAACGGCGCAGACGCCTCTCAAAGTCCAGCAACAGTAAAAATAGCGACAAGACAGCCAGAAAGATCGACACCCCAGTCAACTCCGAAGGCAAAAGTGACCATACGGACCCAGCGATGGAGCAGGACGAGCCAGGTCATGCCAAACACAGTTCGGAGCGGACGCCCGATCACAATGATCCCGAGGGACGAGTTCATCAAACTGCCCTAGGACAAGAACAAAGTCCGGAAGATGACGCATTCATCATCCCGGAAACACGCGTGGAACGAGATAGCCTCCACAGAAAGCTTATGGCCACCGCAAGAAGTCTAAAGAAGCAGAAGCAACGGCTAAAGGCCGCACAGGAAACGCTCAATCGCAGATGGAATAAAGTGCTAGACACTGAAGAAAGGTACGGCGACGATCGCCATACAAAGAGCTATCCAAAACGCAAGCTACTACGAGAATTCGACGACAAGGCAGTTCCACCAAAGAATAACACGACCAGGAGGCCAGACGTACCGCTCCATAACCGCAACAGAGCGGCTACCGACGCCGCGCACGATTTGCGTGAGCACCTGGATAAGAAAGCCGGCGCGGCCAAGTCCATCTACAGATCTAAAGGACACACCCCGGCGAGGGACTACGGTCACCAAACCGATCATACCAACCAAATGCTAGTTCGGAATAAGCACCAGACACAACAACAGCCGACGGCATGCCACAGCTCGTCCAGATACAGAGGGGCTGCCCACCCCCTGTGCTTCACCGAAGAAGTACTGGACCATGAATTTCCACAAGGCTTTAAACCTGTGAACATAGAGGCATACGACGGAATGACAGACCCAGGGGTCTGGATCGAGGATTTTATCCTGCATATTCACATGGCTCGTGGGGATGACCTCCACGCCATCAAATACCTTCCCCTCAAGTTGAAGTGACCAGCTCGACACTGGTTGAAAAGCCTCCCCGAAAATTCAATTGGGTGTTGGGAGGAACTCGAGGACGCTTTTAGGGCCAATTTTCAAGGGACTTATGTCCAACCTCCGGATACGGACGATTTAAGTCACATAATCCAACAGCCCGGAGAGTCCGCCCGCAAGCTTTGGAACAGATTCCTCACTAAGAAGAATCAAATTGTCGATTGTCCAGATGCCGAAGCCTTAGCGGCATTCAAACACAGCATCCGCGACGAGTGGCTCGCCAGACACCTCGGCCAAGAAAAGCCAAGGACAATGGCATCCTTAACAAGCCTTATGACCCGCTTTTGCGCGGGTGAAGATAGTTGGCTGGCCTGTAAAGGCACCAGCGATCCCAGCACATCCAAAATAAGGGATGGCAACGGGAAGAGAGCCCGGACAACACAACAGTAAACGCTGGATTCAGGGGCTCTCGACCCGATCAGCAAAAGAAGCCACTTAAAGGCAGTAAAGAGGGACCATCCGATCTGAACAGAGTCCTGGACAAACTGTGCCAAATTCATGGCACCCCCGACAAACCTGCAAACCACACGCACAGAGAGTGCTGGGTCTTCAAGCAGGCCGGCAAATTAAATGCCGAACACAAGGGAATGAAAACACCAAGTGAAGACGGGGATGAACCTCGCCAGCCGAACACTGGGGGATAGAAAAAATTCCCACCAGAGGTTAAAATAGTAAACATGATCCACGCGACTCACACATCCACGAGAAGGCACGAACGCATGCTCAAAGACGCGTACGCTACAGATCCCATCGTACCCTCACCTAATTACTGGATGGCTTGTCCGATCACCTTCGATCACACGGACCGCCTGACTAGTATTCGGCGCGGAGGATCAGAGGCCTTGGTGCTTGACCCAATAATCGATGGATACCATCTCACCCACGTCCTTATGGACGGCGGCAGTAGTCTCAATTTAATATACCAGGACACTATCCGCAGAATGGGGATAGACCCATCCAGAATCAGCCAAAGCAACACCACCTTTGAAGGGGTGATACCAGGCATTGAAGCCTACGGCAGGGGCTCCGTCGTGCTGGAGGTAACATTCGGCTCCCCAGGCAACTCCAGAAGCGAAGAACTACTCTTCACCATCGCACCCTTCCAAAGCAGCTATCACGCATTGCTTGGAAGAGCGGCCTTCGTCCGCTTCAATGCAATACCGCACTATGCCTACCTTACACTCAAGATGCCCGGTCCACGTGGCGTCATCACCGTTAACGGAAACATAGAGCGCTCTTCATGTGCAGAGGAACATGCGACGGCCCCAGCGGCCGGACTATAAGCGGCCTCCAACATCAGAAATTACGACTGGTCGTTAAGACCACAGACACGGTTAGACGAGTCCGGCAGCCCGGATAAGACTGAACCAGGGCACCGTATATGTAATCCCATAGAGGACACCATGGGCTATAAATATTTAATATAGCCCCACACTTGGCCTCAACCTTATTGGCAGGCCAACGTCTTACACTTTTACTGTCCATCGCATACTTACATTGTACTCTCCTACATGAATTTTCTTTCTTATAGACAACATTCGCGCGATACCCTTCCAGGAAACGGCACAACGGAGACAAAGGCGCAGACATGCAGCAGGGCCCCGCTCAAAGGTTTCTCTTTAGATTAAGCCCCTGTGTAAACCTTTTATATTGCCTCTTGTTGTTCACACATCCCATGGGCACTGCACCCACAGAGGATACTACCGTTATTGGCATTTCGCCATGACAGATTAACGCACGTACCTGGAAATACAAGGTTTATAATGAAAGGGCATTCTTTAGCCCATTTTCTGCTACAAAGTCCGAATACCTTCGGGAGTGTTCGGCGTCACGAGTTTGGCCTTATATGCATCAGCTCCGAATCATGTCTTTGGTCAAATGTTGGGTTTGCCCGGCTCCTGGGTTTGCCGTCTTACGTTCCGTTCTTATCGACTAAGGCGGCCAAAGGAGAACTACTGCGATTGTGCCCTGGTTATTCCGGATGAGCACCTCAGTAGAGAAAGCCGAAACCTGACTATCATGATACAGCGAGAGACGGTTCAACCACTCGAAGACCTATCGGAATCTTTAGGATCCCTCAGCATTAACGAAGGACCGTTTCCCGGTCATGTACACACGCGCCCGTATTCCGATGCATGCGAAGGTACCAGGGGCTACATAGTAGCCCCACCATTGGACTCCCATGGCTAAGCGAAAGTGTTACAGCTATATAGTCCGGTTGCCTAGTTCGACGTGCGATCACCTCCTTAATGGACCAAGACATTGGATCAAGTGTGATTATGCATATTTTTCGCAAACACCCCCACATTGTATGCGTGGGGGCTGAAGCCAATGACTGCTAACTTTCGGATTATATATATATATATATATATATATATATATATATATATATATATATATATATATATATATATAACGGCCGCACAGGAGACACAATAATACTTTCAGGCAAAAAGTATAATTATAGCCTTATAACCAAAATAACATTGTTTTTACAATGATTCAATTTGTCACTCGAACAAGACATTCTTCAAGCACTGCGCCTCTATCAAGCGGGCACCTTCTATTACCTGCGCCAAGTAGTGCTCGGCCGGATATTGGCCTCCCTCCGGACTCTGGGTCGCCACAATGGTGGCCTCCATATCTGTCCAATACGCTTTAACGCGGGCAAGAGCCATTCATGCACCCTCTATGCACGTCGACCTTCTCATGGCGTCGATCTAAGGTACGGCCCCAAGGAACTGTTGCACCAAGCCAAAGTAACTATCCGGCTTAGGCCCCTTTGGCCAAAGATGGTGTATTACAGACCGCATTGCAAGGCCGGACAACCTGTGAAGTTCCGCCACAGTAGCCATCTTCTCACTTAACGGCAGCGGGCGCGTGGGAGCATTGAATTGCGACCAGAAAAGCTTCTCCACTTCTTTATCACCTTGATCCTCGAAAACCTTGGCTGCATCAACTGTACTCTTCGCCAAGTCCGCATACGCATCTGCAGGACTCCAGCGTCCATCCAGGGGAGCATACTTCGGATCCAAAAACTTCGTCCGCAGTAAGTAGGAGCCCCCAGCCGCGATTTTTCCGGCATGTTGAAGCTCCTCCCACACACCCCTGACCTCGGTCCGCATCTCCTTGGTGGCATTAAGTGCCTTGTTCAGGTCGGCCAAACTAGCCTTATGCTCCTTTTCAAGGAGCGCATACCGGTCGGTGGCATTTTTCAACTCCACAGCCATTTCGGCTATCTTTTCCTCACTTTGGCGATGAGCAGCCTGTTCGGCTCTCAATTCTTCGGCCGACTTTAGGGCAGCCGCACTGCTAACCCGAGCTTGTTCCTCAGGGACTCCACGGTAGCAGCACCATCTGAAGTCCAAAGCATATTGCATTAATATTATGCCCCTCTCATATTTTCCTATACAACATAATAAGGAAAGCAGAGCACATACCTTGTGACTCGTCCAGCCACTTGTTCACCAGCGTGATATCGGCATCAATCGATCCGATCTGCCTCCTTAGCTCGGCAAGTTCAACGGACTGGTCGGCTGCCGGACCCTTAGATACCTGCGCATATCCACAAATACAATCATTACTATATGATCCCCCGTTTGCCGCCTAGGGCGGGCAACCAGAGTCTCAGGGGCTACTATCCATATGGAGCACACCTAGCGTGTGCCTCACAGCGAAAAAATAGTGTATGTTTCACTACATACCTCAAAGCCTCTGAGCAGGCTTGTAAATGCTTCATTCAAACCACTTGTGGCGGACGAAATCTTCTTGAGCACCACGATCATTAATTAGCGGTGCTCCTCCGAGAGCGCAGCTCGCTCCAGAAGGCCTGTCAGTATGTCCGGCCGGGCACCGAACCGCGCCGGACCCTTCTCATCGCCCCCGGTGGGAGCCAAACAATCCGGGCTCGGGGCGGCAGACGAATTGGCTTCCGGTTTCGGCAAATCCGGACTCCTCCGTGATGACACCTCGGTGTCGCCCACTTCATGAGGCGGAGAGGTGGGTGGGGTCTCGCTCTCCATCATCTCCGGAGGAAGATCCCCCGAAGACGAACTCTGTTGACAAGAGCTGCTAGCCGGACTGCAAAAGACGAATCCTGGTTATTGATATCGGAGAAACGCAGTACCTTTGAATTAACGATTAACTTACAGTTCGGTGGAGGGCTGGCCCATTGGAGGGCATGACGCGGTAAGGGTGCCCGTCGGGGCAGAGCCCCCTGGTGATACCTTTTTCCCTGGCTTGGGCATCTCCGTCTCCATGTCTTTCGAGGCGACCCTTTTCTTCCCGCGCGAGGAGGAGGCTTTGGCCTCCCCTTCCCGACTATCCTCCTCAGGGTAGGTGACAATTCCCCCGGTTCGGATGCGCAGCGTGTGAAGTTCGGTTTCTTTGTCCTTCCCCTTGTCTTTCCCTGAGGACATTTTGCTTAGCACCCGGTCAAGCATCTTGGCAATGGTGGGATTAGGCGAGCCTTCGGGAAGTGGCGCTGGACAGCTGATTCTATCTGCCTTGCTGAGCCATTCCTAGCCACGGATGATTTTCAGAATAACAACTATGGCAAATATAAAACAAAGTGTCCAGTATCGAGGTTACTTACTTGGGTATCTAGGCAATTGCAGCTTAGGCCCGCATCCTCGGTGGTGTCCGGACACTCTACTTGTGGTCCGATGAATAATTTGCACGTGCCTTCGAGCTTTAGGCTGAAGAAGTGCTTAACAGTCCACGGACCCTGTGGATTGAACTCCCACATCCGGAGAGGCCGGCGTTGGCATGGCAACATCCATCGGATTCACATCACTTGAATTATGCTGACAAGGTTAATGTCCCTCTCAAGAAGCTCCCTGATGCGGCTCTGCAGTACTGGTACAACGCCAGTGGGCCCCCAATTCCGTCCTACATCGGTCCAAGATGCTAGTTATGACGGAGGGCCCGAGCGGAACTCGGGGGCAGCTACCCACTTTGTGCCTTTGGGAGCTGTGACATAAAACCACCTCCGTTACCATACATCGGATACTTCTAGGAAAGAACCCTCTGGCCATGGGGCATCAGCGTTCCTGCTTATTATGGCACCTCCGCACTCCACATGTCGCCCCTCAATCATCTTCGGCTTCACATTAACGGTGTTGAGCCATAAGCCGAAGTGTGGAGTGACGTGGAGAAAAGCCTCACACACAATAATGAACGACGAGATATGGCGGATAGCGTCTGGAGCTAGATCATGAAAATCCAACCCGTAATAGAACATGAGCCCCCTCACAAAGGGATCGAGGGTGAGGCCCAAGCTGCGGAGGAAGTGAGGAACAAACATGACGCTCTCATTGGGCTCCACGTAGGGATGACCTACCCTGGAGCAGGACGCCTGTGCTGGATGTCGGCGGTCAGATATCCGACCTCCCTAAGCCTCGCAATGTCCTCCTCTTGGATCGAGGAGGCCACCCATCGGCCTTGAGGGTTGGATCCGGACATATTGGAGGATCTGGGGTGTCGAAGCTTAGGTCTCGAGTGTTAGAACTCGAGGTGTGAAAACGCGCGAGGGAGGTGGAAACGAGGCATAGGCCTCGGCCCCTTTATAAAGGGGGTGAATATCAAGAGTCCTCAACGTGACCGCTTGAGGCTTATCTAAAACACATGGAGTCATGCCAACGATCGTCGTGGGGTTACGCACGCCCATATTGATGGAAGATCCGGTAATAAGAGGAACACGATCTCTGCTTTGGCAGGACGTGCCAATAAAACCGCCTCGCAACGCGAGTCGAGGTGGGGCGAGAAACGCCGGTTCGTGTTGGACTAGGCCACGATGCAAAGGCACGTACGAAGATTGCCAGCAGATCTGAAAGTGCAACTATCCCTAGGTGGTTTTGGTAATTCATAACAACATATAGCTCATTGAGCTAATGCTATTCCAAGACTATTATTTCAGGAAAGCTCAATGAATGGCATGGCATGGATGATGAAAGTGGATCCCTCAAAATACTAAGGACAAAGGATTGGCTCAAGCTCAAAAGCTCAAGACTCTTCATTTTATATTTTAGTGATCCAAGATCACATTGAGTCTATAGGAAAAGCCAATACTATCAAGGAGGGATGAGGTGTTGCTTAATGAGCCTCTTGCTTCATGTGCTTAGTGATATGCTCCAAAACCCTCACCTACTTTCCCACATCCACAAATGACCTAAACCCAAAGCCAAAATCGGTCACACCGATTCTTCCTATCCGGCGCCACCGATTCCAAAAGTCATAGCCACTGCCACAAACCCTAAGCAAATCGGTCTTACCGATAGGGATCTCGGTCACACCGAGATGGGATTGTAATCTCTCTGTTTCCCTTCGTAACGTTTCGGTCTAACCAAAGTGAGTGATCGGTCCCACCGAGATTGCAATGTAAACTCTCTGTTTCCTTTTTGTAACATTTCGGTCTCACCGAAAAGAGCAAATCGGTCCCACCGAGTTTACCTAACCAACTCTCTGGAAAGCTTATTACCTAAATCGGTCTCACCGAGTTTGTGTAATCGGTCTTACTGAGATTACGTTATGCCCTAACCCTAACCGAATCAGTCTCACCGAGTTGCATGTCAGTCCCACCGAAAATCACTAACGGTCACTAGGTTTACTAAATCGGTCCGACCGAGTCTGTTGAATCGGTCCCACCGAGTTTGGTAAATTGTGTGTAATGGTTAGATTTTGTGTGGAGGCTATAAATACCCCTCCACCTCCTCTTCATTCGTGGAGAGAGCCATCAGAACGAACCTACACTTCCAACTTACCATTTCTGAGAGAGAACCACCTACTCATGTGTTGAGGCCAAGATATTCCATTCCTACCATATGAATCTTGATCTCTAGCCTTCCCCAAGTTGCTTTCCACTCAAATCTTCTTTCCACCAGATCCAAAACCTATGAGAGAGAGTTGAGTGTTGGGGAGACTATCATTTGAAGCACAAGAGCAAGGAGTTCATCATCAATGCACCATTTGTTACTTCTTGGAGAGTTGAGTGTTGCGAGAGTGGGCGACGGCCATGTTGGGATAGACAAGGTTTCTTCTTGGTGGACCCTTCGTGGCTGGAGCCCTCCATGGACTCGCGCGACCGTTACCCTTCGTGGGTTGAAGTCTCCATTAACGTGGATGTACGATAGCACCACCTATCGGAACCACGCCAAAAACATCCGTGTCTCCAATTACGTTTGAATCCTCCAAACCCTTCCCTTTACTTTCTTGCAAGTTGCATGCTTTAATTTCCGCTGCCTATATACTCTTTGCATGCTTGCTTGAATAGTGTGATGATTGCTTGACTTGTCCTAAAGTAGCTAAAATCTGCCAAACTCTAAAATTGGGAAAAGGTTAAGTTTTTATTGGTCAAGTAGTCTAATCACCCCCCCCCCTCTAGACATACTTCAAGGTCCTACAAGTGGTATCAGAGCTTTGGTCTCCATTTGCTTTGATTTCCATAGCTTTTGGTGGTCATAGCCTTGGTTTCACAACCTAGGAGAGTATGGCGTCTAGCGAGGGAAATTATCACCGTAGAGGTCCTTACTTTGATGGTACTAATTTTGCTAGTTGGAAGCATAAGATGAAAATGCATATTCTTGGACATAACCCCGCCGTTTGGGCAATTATTTGTATTGGCTTGCAAGGTGAATTATTTGATGGGAGAGAGCCGAACCGTGAAGCTAATGTGGAAGAATTGAAGATGCTGCAATACAACGCTCAAGCTTGTGATATCATCTTCAACAGATTGTGCCCCGAAGAATTCAACAAAATCAGCCGTCTTGAGAATGCAAAGGAAATTTGGGATACTTTGATTGATATGCATGAAGGTACCGAATCCGTCAAGGAATCCAAGTTGGATGTGCTCCAAAGTCAGTTTGACAAGTTCAAAATGAAGGATGGTGAAGGTGTCGCTGAAATGTACTCTAGGCTTGCACTTATCACAAATGAGATTGCCGGCTTAGGGAGTGAAGAGATGACCGACAAATTCATCATCAAGAAAATCCTAAGAGCATTGGGTGGAAAGTATGATACCGTGTGCACATTTATTCAAATGATGCCAAACTACAAAGATCTCAAGCCAACGAAAGTCATTGGAAGAATTGTTGCTCATGAGATGTCACTCAAGGATAAGGAGGAACTTCACAACAAGTCAAGTGGTGCTTACAAAGCCTCAAGTGAAGCTCCCACATCATCAAGTGAGAAACAAACCTTCAATGAAGAATTGAGCTTAATGGTGAAGATCTTCAACAAATTCTACAAGAGTAGAAGCAAAGAAAGAAGCTCCAAGTCAAGGTCTTACATGACAAAAGATCTTCTAGTCGAGAGCACAATTGCTACAATTGTGGGAGACCCAGACACTATTCCAATGAGTGTACGGCACCCTACAAAAGAAGAGAAGATTCTCCAAGAAGAAGCAGCAAAAGAGAAGAATCACCACCAAGAGAGAGGAGGAGTAGATATGATCATTATGAACGAAGACCCTCACGGAGAAGCAAGGATTCGGAAAGGAAGGACAAGTCATCAAGGAGCTACACAAAACAAAGACATCAAGCTCATGTTGGTGAATGGGTATCCGGCTCCGACTCCGACAATCACTCCGAGAGAAACTATCACTTCGACTCCGAATATACTCAAGATGAAGGTGTTGCCGGTCTTGCACTTGTGTCAACCAACTTCTACGACATATTTGATTCACCAAATGAAGGAATAGGAATATACTTCATGGCCAAAGGTCCAAAGGTAACACATCCTGAGTATGTTGATTTCAATAGTGATGAAGATGACTTGCTTGGGGATGATGCTTTACTTGTTGACAACTCTAGTGATGAATACTATGATGAAACGTCAATTAATCATGCTAATCAAGATAAAATGAATGTCAATGATAAGGAGAATATTGAGCTTCTAACTAAAAAACTAAACACTCTTAAGTTGGCTCATGAAACTATCTTCGAAGATCATCGAGAACTTTTAAGGGCTCATGAGAAGTTACGCTTTGAAAAGCTCAATCTTGAGCAAGAGCATGAGTTCTTAAAGGCAATCAATGATGATCTCCGTAAGAAAAGTTCTTCTTACATTGCCAAGTGTTTACTCTTGTCTACTTACATGCCTCAAGTCAAGTCTAGTAACAAGTACAAGAAAGATACTTCCTCTAGTAGTAACAATAATAATGTCAAAACTAAGATTGTTGTTTCTAGTAGTTCTCTTGATTCCACTAATGATTCTCTTAGCCAAGTTACACTTGAGCAAGAAAATAGCTTATTGAAGGGAATTATAGAGAAAGGTGTTTACAAGAGCCTTGCCGGGAGTAAGCAATTCGAGGAAATTGTACGCAAGCAAGGAAGGCACCGGAGAATCAAGGTGTTGGTTTTGAACGAAAGTTCAATGCCAATGGAGTTGAGTGGGAAGAAGATCAATACACCAAGACGAAGTTTGTTCCTCAACAAGAGAAGTATGATCCTACTTCCTTCAAGGGAACACAAGCACAAGATGATCTTCCACCACAAGACCACAAGAACAAAGGCAAGGACAAGCTTCAAGAAGAGATTGATGCATTTGAAGAAGCACCTAAAGCCTCGTCCAAGTGGGTTCCCAAGACTACGTCAAGTTCTACTTCATCAAGTACAACTACAACTCCAAGGATTCCCATCAAGATGATGTGGATCCCGAAGAAGAAGAACTAGAGAGTTCTTGAGGGTGACTCCACCGATATTCTTCACTCATATCATTATGGAAAGAACAAGTGCAATCAACTTCCACATCTTGCACTAGTTCAAGGAGTCACAAACCCTCATGTTGGTAAGGCAAGGGACAAGGTAACCTAATGATTTCATGGACATCATCTTGTGTGTGCATCACTCTATGTCTATGGATATTCTTGTTTGTTCCTTGTGGGACTAACCCATGTAGGTAAGTTGAAAGTGCAACTCACTCCAAAGGATTGCTCCAAATGATCTACATCAACATTGAGCATCCACATCTTCAACACCTACATGAAGTCATCATCGACAAAACCCAAGGTTAGTTCATCCCTCTAAGGGGGATCTCACATCTAGGGGGAGCTTAACTCTAAGAATTGAGTCAAAGCAACTCTAATGGTGTGAACACATCAATGCATTATGTAAAAGTGGTAACCCCACTTGAGCTTAAACGATGAGTATGACCTATGATCAAATGTTCTCATTTGACCCCTAAGCCAATATACTCATATATAGATGACCTAGTCATCGCAAATTGTTTGATAGATGCTAGAATTGGTTGTGCATGCTTTGCCACATATTTCATTTGCCATCTTATTGTGTGAGCATGTTGGTGCATATTTTACTCATTCAAGGACATCCACTTGTTGTTTTGATTGATTGGCTTCTTTTCTTTTTGCCAAGTGGATGGACAAGAATGCCTAAGAACTTTCTCTAGCTATCTATGCTTTTCTCATCTCAAACTCTATTCATGCTACATCACAAAATTTGATCAAGTCAGATTCGAACCACTCTGTGTGAGGAGCACTCGGAGTCCCCGATTCGTCATAGACTTAAACTTCCAAAACCTCTTTGTGACTCTCGGTCTGACTGATTCCTCCATTTCGGTCCTACCGAGATCATTAAGTTGATCTGAGTTTTCAATCTCGGTGCAACCGATTTGAACTTTTCGGTCACACCAATTTGCTGTAATTGTACACAGTTATGCATTTCGGTGCCACCGAGTTGTTCCACTCGGTCACACCGACAGGGTTGGGCTATATATAGTCACGGGCAAAAATTTGGAAATTCCTCCAAACCCCTTCGCCCGCGCAATAGCTCGCTCTGCCATTGAAGGTCTCCGGATCGTCTCCTCGTCACCAGCCGCCTCCAGTAGCTGGTCTCCGCCGCCGTCAACGGATTTCGCCCCCGCCGTTGCCGCCGTAGCGAGTTCATCGCCAAGCTAGGGTATGGACTCGATCATTGTGCTATCCTCGTCTGATTCCTAGCACATTGTGTTCTTATAGATTCTTGCCACGATTGAAACAATCCTATCCACTCAATATAGTCTGTAGATTAGATGAGATTCAAAATTTTAGGGCTAGGTTTCCGCCGAAACCATCTCGGACCCACCGAGTTGAAAAACTCGGTCCCATCGATTTGGCTTATGCCATTGCACAAGTAACTCTCGGTCTGACCGAGAATTACTAATCGGTGCGACTGATTTTAGGACTTTGTGAAACCCTAGCAGTCTTGGTGCCACCAAACTGTGACTCGGTCCAACCAAGTTCATCAGTTTAGGTTCCAAAACTGCTTTGGTATCACCGAGTTTGAAAATCGGTTGATCCGAAATGCTTTCTGTGGAAAACTAAAACTGAATTTTTGAATCATTCTTTTGCAAACATCTCTGCATTTTGTGATGCTCATCTATTCTATCTCATCTACAACTCTTCAGAGGGTCAGCAGTCAGTGTTTGCAGCATGTCAGACCAGAGTGACAGCCAGAACAGGTCAGAAGAGCAGATTGACATGAGCAAGGGCACTAGTCCCTCAAGTTCTACAGATGAAGGGAGCAGAAGCACTCCTAGCAACCTGCCTAAGGCTGCTACCAGGCAAAGGAGGAAGAGAACTTCAGACTCAGAGGATGAGGACTACAAAGCTAAGGAAGATGAGGCTACTTCCAAGAAAGTAGTGCTCAAGAAGTAATATGGCTCAGCACATAGCACAAAGCCTGGACTGAAAAAGAAAGTTCCTGCCAAGAGGACACCAATGCCCAAGGCCAGAAGGTCCACTCAAGTGCCAGAACAGACTGAACCCAAAGAGGCACCTGAAAAGAAAGTCACATCTTCCAAACCCAAGAAAGTTCCCACTGGAGAGACAATGAAGTTTACCATTGAATCAGAGGATGAAGGTGCTCAGGACAAGAAGAAGAAGAGAGCAAGAACCACAACTGCCAAGGTCCTTGGAAAGCCTTCTATGAGAAGAGATTCTGAAGAGGAAGAAGAGGATGCTGCACCAGCACCTAAGGCACCAAAGCTTATGGGTGATGCTACAAGATCAGGGGCTGCAACATCTAAGCCCAAGGAAGCACCCAAAGCTGCCTCCAAGGCCAAGCAAATACCAAAGAGGAATACTAGGAGTATTCCAGCTGCTGAGAAGAACAAGGCCCTAGTGCCAAATGTTGCTGATGAAGAAGATGAAGAAGGACAGGTCCTAAGGAAGCTCAAGCCCAAGATACCAGACCACAATGATGCCCATCCTGTGGCTGAGGACATGAGGATCAGGAAGGACTCAGGGCTGAGGCTGTGGAGGATGGAAGATCCATATGCCTCAAGGAGAAGAATTGTTGTTGACTACAGGTTCCATACAAAGGAAAAGCAGGACTTCTATGAGACAATTCTGTTGGATAAGAAGCCCATAGTTTGTGACATGAGGTGGGTTGACTGGACCCACATCAAGGAAAATGAAGAGCACTATCCTGGAGTGCAAGACAGCTTTGTTGCTTGTGGAGTTGTTGATTTTGTTGGGCAAAAGCTCACCCACTAGAATGATGAACTTATCATGCAATTCTACTCCACGGCACACTTTTATCCAGATGGAAGAATTGTTTGGATGTCTGAAGGTACAAGGTACCAGTCAACTGTTGAAGAATGGGCAAGTCTGATAAATGCCCCAAAGGAAAATGAGGATGACCTGGACATTTATGCAAAGAAGAAAATGGATCACAATTCCATGGCACACATGTACAAGGAGATCCCAGACAAGGCTGTTAAGACACATAAGTTTGGATCAGTCCACTTTCTGCTGTCAGGGCTACCAACAATCAATTGGATTCTGAGGCACACTCTGTTCCCTAAGTCTGGTGACCATAACATGATCAGAGGGCATGCCATCAACATGTTGCATGTGTTTGATGTGCCACAGAAGTTCAAAGTCATGAGCCTTATGATTGAAACCATTAAGAGGACTGCAGCAGATCAGAAGAGGAGCTGTGGATATGCCCCTCGGATTCAGGAGTTGATAAACTCAAAGATGGGCACAGGGAAATATCAATTGGATAAGGAAAATTTTCCACTTTATCCAGATTTTGAGGACAATGAGGTTGTCATGAATGAGAATGATACATTATCAGTTCAAGCTCAAGAGAAGAAGGAGAAGGCAAGGAAGGAGAAGGCTGCCAAGATGCCAACTCAAGAGGAGGCATCTGAGTATTTCTTGAAGAACAAGCAGGAGCAGCTTGGTTACTTAATAGCATCAACACTGAGGATTGAGAAGGGACTGGCCACCCTCACTCAGAATCAGGAGAGCCTGGAGAGAATCATGGAACTCAAATTCCATGACCTTGATGTCAAAGTAACTGAGATTCAGTCAGTGGTAGAGCAGCTGCAGGATGACATGCAGGAGAGGCAGGGCAAGACTACAACTAATGTGTTTGCCAGAGTGCCCAGAGCCCAGAGGTCAGTTGCAGTGCCTGTGACAGACACTAGAGCAACATCATCTGCACCAGCTACAGCCCCTTCAGCTCCAGTGCAACCAGCTCCAGCATCAACTCCAGCACCCTCTACATCAACTGAAACCTTCGTCCTTGGAGTTATCCGGACACCACCGCCTGAAGATCAAGCCTGAGAGTCGATCTAGCACTATGCATTTTCTATGAACTTTTTGGTAACTTGTTGCCAAAGGGGGAGAAAAATGTATAGATCATAGACTTCGAGAGAGAGAGTGTGTTGCTTTTGTTCTCTCTTGCTTTATTTGGTGGTTAAACTTGTTTGCTTTTGATTGCTTGAGATACTATGCTTGTGAGACATTGATGATCATGTGTTTGATCATAAGCTACACTTATGCATGTTTGATAATATTATCTTATCTATCCCATGTGATCATTCACTTTACTTGGTGATGAGTGCATGTATTCAATGTTTATTATTTTGAGCGCTCCACCAAGATGTATGTGACATGGAAGAGTAACCCATGAGCCTAATTCATTGTCCATTTGCAGTCCAAAGCAAATCTTAAACTATGCACAAATTTAGGGGGAGCTCTTGCTTATCACATACTTCTCAAAGCGACGATGTTATTCAATCTTATTATCATTTGTCGAATCTTTGATCTATATGTTGTCATCAATTACCAAAAAGGGGGAGATTGAAAGTGCAACTATCCCTAGGTGGTTTTGGTAATTCATAACAACATATAGCTCATTGAGCTAATGCTATTCCAAGACTATTATTTCAGGAAAGCTCAATGAATGGCATGGCATGGATGATGAAAGTGGATCCCTCAAAATACTAAGGACAAAGGATTGGCTCAAGCTCAAAAGCTCAAGACTCTTCATTTTATATTTTAGTGATCCAAGATCACATTGAGTCTATAGGAAAAGCCAATACTATCAAGGAGGGATGAGGTGTTGCTTAATGAGCCTCTTGCTTCATGTGCTTAGTGATATGCTCCAAAACCCTCAGCTACTTTCCCACATCCACAAATGACCTAAACTCAAAGCCAAAATCGGTCACACTGATTCTTCCTATCCGGCGCCACCGATTCCAAAAGTCATAGCCACTGCCACAAACCCTAAGCAAATCGGTCTTACTGATAGGGATCTCGGTCTCACCGAGATGGGATTGTAATCCCTTCGTAACGTTTCGGTCTAACCGAAGTGAGCGATCGGTCCCACCGAGATTGCAATGTAAACTCTCTGTTTCCTTTTTGTAACATTTCGGTCTCACCGAAAAGAGCAAATCGGTCCCACCGAGTTTACCTGACCAACTCTCTGCAAAGCTTATTACCAAAATTGGTCTCACCGAGTTTGTGTAATCGGTCTTACCGAGATTACATTATGCCCTAACCCTAATCGAATCGATCTCGCCGAGTTGCATGTCAGTCCCATCGAAAATCACTAACGGTCACTAGGTTTATTAAATCGGTCCGACCGAGTCTGTTGAATCGGCTCCACCGAGTTTGGTAAATTGTGTGTAACGGTTAGATTTTGTGTGGAGGCTATAAATACCCCTCCACCTCCTCTTCATTCATGGAGAGAGCCATCAGAACGAACCTACACTTCCAACTTACCATTTCTGAGAGAGAACCACCTACTCATGTGTTGAGGCCAAGATATTCCATTCCTACCATATGAATCTTGATCTCTAGCCTTCCCCAAGTTGCTTTCCACTCAAATCTTCTTTCCACCAGATCCAAAACCTATGAGAGAGAGTTGAGTGTTGGGGAGACTATCATTTGAAGCACAAGAGCAAGGAGTTCATCATCAATGCACCATTTGTTACTTCTTGGAGAGTGGTGTCTCCTAGATTGGCTAGGTGTCACTTGGGAGCCTCCGACAAGATTGTGGAGTTGAACCAAGGAGTTTGTAAGGGCAAGGAGATCGCCTACTTCGTGAAGATCTACCGCTAGTGAGGCAAGTCCTTCGTGGGCGACGGCCATGGTGGGATAGACAAGGTTGCTTCTTGGTGGACCCTTCGTGGGTGGAGCCCTCCGTGGACTCGCGCAACTGTTACCCTTCATGGGTTGAAGTCTCCATCAACGTGGATGTACGATAGCACCACCTATCGGAACCACGCCAAAAACATCCATGTCTCCAATTGCGTTTGAATCCTCCAAGCCCTTCCCTTTACTTTCTTGCAAGTTGCATGCTTTAATTTCCGCTGCCTATATACTCTTTGCATGATTGCTTGAATAGTGTGATGATTGCTTGACTTGTCCTAAAGTAGCTAAAATCTGCCAAACTCTAAAATTGGGAAAAGGTTAAGTTTTTATTGGTCAAGTAGTCTAGTCACCCCCCCCCCCTCTAGACATATTCAAGGTCCTACAAGATCAGATTTATGCCTTGTTCCCTATGATGGTATGTGAGAATCATCTCGCAGATCCGGACACGTTTTAAGTGTTCGATAATTACTTTGGACTATTCGGAGAAGGAACCCGCCTTGCAATGCCGAAGACAAGACTGCGCGCCGGACTCATCGTGATTGAAGCCTGGTTCAGGGGCTACTGAGGGAGTCCTGGATTAGGGGGTATCTGGACAGCCAGACTATGTACATCATCCGGACTATCGAAGCGTGAAGAAACAAGACTCAAGACTCTGTCCCGTGTCTGGATGGGACGCTCCTTTGCGTGGAAGGCAAGCTTGGCGATCCGGATATTGTATTTCCTTCCTTGTAACCGACTCCATGTAAACCCTAGCTCTCTCCGATGTCTATACAAACTGGAGAGGTTGGTCCTTAGAAGGCCGATCACAATTACAATCATAATCAGCATAGGCTAGCTTCTAGGGTTTAGCCTCTACGATCTCGTGGTAGATCTACTCTTGTACTACTCATATCGTCAATATTAATCAAGCAGGAAGTAGGGTTTTACCTCCATCGAGAGGGCCCAAACCTGGGTAAAGATTGTGTCCCTTGCTTCCTGTTACCATCAGCCGACGCACAGATCGGGACCCCCTACCCGAGATCCGCTGGTTTTGACACCGACACCCACCCCCTAGGGCGCGCCTTGCACCCTCGTGGCCGCCTCGGCTGCTTCTTGACGTCCACTCCAAGTCTCCTAGATTGCGTTTGTTCCAAAAAGATCGCTCCCGAAGGTTTCATTCCGTTTGGACTCCGTTTGATATTCCTTTTCTTCGAAACACAGAAATAGGCAAAAAAACAGCAATTTGGGTTGGGCCTCCGGTTAGTAGGTTAGTCCCAAAAATGATATAAAAGTGTATAGTAAAGCCCATAAACATGTAAAACAGGTAATATAATAGCATGGAACAATCACAAATTATAGATACGTTGGAGACGTATCAGGGGCCGACCTGCCCTAGGGGCGCGCCCAGGAGAGGGAGTCCTACTAGGACTACTAGTCCTAGTAGGGTTCCTCTACAAGGAAGAGAGGCGGAAGGAAGGAGAGGGAGAGGGAGTAGGAAAGGGGCACGTCGCCCCCCCCCCCCCCTTCCCTTGTCTAATTCGGACTGCTAGGGGAGGCACGGCCTGCCCTGGTGGCCCTCCTCTCTCTCCACTAAGGCCCATGGTCGCCCATTAGTTCCCCCAGGGTTTCCAGTAACCCCTCCGGCACTCCGTTTTTACCCAAAATCACCCGGAACACTTCCGGTGTCCGAATAACATGGTCCAATATATCAATCTTTATGTCTCAACCATTTCGAGACTCCTCGTCACATCCGTGATCTCATCCGGGACTCCGAACAAACTTCGGTCATCAAAACACATAACTCATAATACAAATCATCATCGAACGTTAAGTGTGCGGACCCTACGAGTTCGAGAACTACGTAGACATGACCGAGACACATCTCCGATCAATAACCAATAACGGAACTTGGATGCTCATATTGGCTCCTACATATTCTACGAAGATCTTTATCGGTCAAACCGCATAACAACATACGTTGTTCCATTTGTCATCAGTATGTTACTTGCCCGAGATACGATCGTCGGTATCATCATACCTAGTTCAATCTCGTTACCAACAAGTCTCTTTACTCGTTCCGTAATACTTCATCCTGCAACTAACTCATTAGTCACATTACTTGCAAGGCTTATAGTGACGAGCATTACCGAGAGCGCCCAAAGATACCTCTCCAAAACACAGAGTGATAAATCCTAATCTCGATCTATGCCAACCCAACAAACACCTTCGAAGACACCTGTAGAGCATCTTTATAATCACCCATTTACGTTGTGACATTTGATAGCACACAAGGTGTTCCTTCGGTATTCGGGACTTGCATAATCTCATAGTCTGAGGAACATGTATAAGTCATGAAGAAAGCAGTAGCAATGAAACTGTAACGATCATAAGGCTAAACTAACAGATGGGTCATGTCCATCACATCATTCTCCTAATGATGTGATCATGTTTATCAAATGACAACACATGTCTATGGTTAGGAAACATAACCATCTTTGATTAACGAGCTATTCAAGTAGAGGCATACTAGGGACACTATGTTTTGTCTATGTATTCACACATGTACTAAGCTTCCGGTTAATACAATTCTAGCATGAATAATAAACATTTATCATGAAATAAGGAAATAAATAATAACTTTACTATTGCCTCTAGGGCATATTTCCTTAAGTCTCCCACTTGCACTAGAGTCAACAATCTAGATTACAAAGTAATGATTCTAACACCCATGGAGTTTTCGTGTTGATCATGTTTTGCTCATGGGAGAGGCTTAGTCAACGGGTCTGCAACATTCAAATCCGTATGTATCTTGCAAATCTCTATGTCTCCCTCCGACACTTGATGACGGATGGAATTGAAGCGTCTCTTGATGTGCTTGGTTCTCTTGTGAAATCTGGATTCCTTCGCCAAGGCAATTGCACCAGTATTGTCAGAAAAGATTTTAATTGGACCTGGTGCACTAGGTATGACACCTAGATTGGATATGAACTCCTTCATCCATACTCCTTCATTTGTTGCTTCCGAAGCATCTATGTACTCCGCTTCACACATAGATCCTGCCACGTCGCTTTGCTTGGAACTGCACCAACTGACAGCTCCACCATTCAATAAAAATACATATCCAGATTGCTACTTAGAGTCATCCGGATCAGTGTCAAAGCTTGCATCGACGTAACCGTTTACGACGAGCTCTTTGTCACCTCCATAAATGAGAAACATATCCTTAGTCCTTTTCAGGTATTTCAGAATGTTCTTGACCGTTGCCCAGTGCTCCACTCCGGGATTAATTTGGTACCTCCCTGCTATGCTTATAGCAAGGCACACATCAGGTCTGGTACATAGCATTGCATACATTATAGAACCTATGGCTGAAGCATAGGGAATGACTTTCATTTTCTCTCTTTCTTCTGCAGTGGTCGGGCATTGAGTCTGACTCAACTTCACACCTTGTAACACAAGCAAGAACCCTTTCTTTGACTGACCCATTTTGAACTTCTTCAAAACTTTATCAAGGTATGTGCTTTGTGAAAGTCCAATTAAGCATCTTGATCTATCTCTATATATCTTTATGCCCAATATGTAAGCAGCTTCACCGAGGTCTTTCATTGAAAAACTCTTATTCAAGTATCCATTTATGCTATCCAGAAATTCTATATCATTTCCAATCAACAATATGTCATCAACATATAATATTAGAAATGCTACAGAGCTCCCACTCACTTTCTTGTAAATACAGGCTTCTCCAAAATTCTGTATAAAACCATATGCTTTGATCACACTATTAAAATGTTTATTCCAACTCTGAGAGGCTTGCACCAGTCCATAAATGGATCGCTGGAGCTTCCACACTTTGTTAGTACCCTTTGGATTGACAAAACCTTCTGGTTGCATCATATACAACTCTTCTTCCAGAAATCCATTCGGAAATGCAGTTTTGACATCCATCTGCCAAATTTCATAATCATAAAATGTGGCAATTGCTAACATGATTCGGACAGACTTAAGCATCGCTACGGGTGAGAAAGTCTCACCATAGTCAACTCCTTGAACTTGTCGAAAACCTTTCACAACCAGTTGAGCTTTATAGACAGTAACATTACTGTCAGCGTTAGTCTTCTTCTTGAAGATCCATTTATTTTCTATGGCTTGTCGGTCATCAGGAAAATCCACCAAAGTCCACACTTTGTTCTCATACATGGATTCCATCTCAGATTTCATGGCCTCAAGCCATTTCGCGGAATCTGGGCTTATCATCGCTTCCTCATAGTTCGTAGGTTCACCATGGTCTGGTAACATGACTTCCAGAACAGGATTACCGTACCACTCTGGTGCGGATCGTACTCTGGAAGACGTATGAGGTTCTGTAGTAACTTGATCTGAATTTTCATGATCATCATCATTAGCTTCCTCACTAATTGATGTAGGAATCACTGGAACTGGTTTCTGTGATGAACTACTTTCCAATTCGGGAGAAGGTACAATTACCTCATCAAGTTCTACTTTCCTCCCACTTACTTATTTCGAGAGAAACTCCTTCTCTAGAAAGGATCCATTCTTAGCAACGAATATCTTGCTTTTGGATCTATGATAGCAGGTGTACCCAACAGTTTCATTTGGGTATCCTATGAACACGCACTTCTTCGATTTGGGTTCGAGCTTATCAGGTTGAAGTTTTTTCACATAAGCATCGCAGCCCCAAACTTTAAGAAACGACAATTTTGGTTTCTTGCCAAACCACAGTTCATAAGGTGTCGTCTCAACGGATTTTGATGGTGCCCTATTTAAAGTGAATGCAGCCGTCCCTAAAGCATAACCCCAAAACAATAGCGGTAAATCAGTAAGAGACATCATAGATCGCACCATATCCAATAAAGTACGGTTACGACGTTCGGACACACCATTTCTCTGTGGTGTTCCAGGTGGCGTAAGTTGTGAAACTATTCCACATTGTTTCAAATGAAGACCAAAATCGTAACTCAAATATTCTCCTCCACAATCAGATCATAGAAACTTTATTTTATTGTTATGATGATTTTCCACTTCACTCTAAAATTCTTTGAACTTTTCAAATGTTTCAGACTTATGCTTCATTAAGTAGAGATACCCATATCTGCTCAAATCATCTGTGAAGGTAAGAAAATAACGATACCCTCCATGAGCCTCAACACTCATTGGACTGCATACATTGGTATGTATTATTTCCAATAAGTCAGTAGCTCGTTCCATTGATCCGTAGAAAGGAGTTTTAGTCATCTTGCCCATGAGGCACGGTTCGCAAGCACCAAGTGATTCATAATCACGTGATTCCAAAAGCCCATCAACATGGAGTTTCTTCATGCGCTTTACACCGATATGACCTAAACAGCAGTGCCACAAATAAGTTGCACTATCATTATCAACTTTGCATCTTTTGGCTTCAATATAATGAACATGTGTATCATCACGATCGAGGTTCAACAAAAATAGACCACTCAGCAAGGGTGCATGACCATAAAAGATATTACTCATATAAATAGAACAACCATTATTCTCTGATTTAAATGAATAACTGTCTCACATCAAGCAAGATCCATATATAATGTTCATGCTCAACGCTGGCACCAAATAAAATTTATTTAGGTCTAAAACTAATCCCGAAGGTAGATGTAGAGGTAGCATGCCGACGGCGATCACATCGACCTTGGAACCATTTCCCACGCGCATCATCACCTCATCATTAGCCAGCTTCGTTTAATTCGTAGCCCCTGTTTCGAGTTGCAAATATGAGCAACAGAACCAGTATCAAATACCCAGGCGCTACTACGAGCATTAGTAAGGTACACATCAATAACATGTATATCAAATTTACCTTTCACTTTGCCATCCTTCTTATCCGCCAAATACTTGGGGCAGTTCTGCTTCTAGTGACCAGTCCCTTTGCAGTAGAAGCACTCAGTTTCAGGCTTAGGTCAAGACTTGGGTTTCTTCTCCTGAGCAGCAACTTTCTTGCCGTTCTTCTTGAAGTTCCCCTTCTTCCCTTTGCCCTTTATCTTGAAACTAGTGATCTTGTTGACCATCAACATTGGATGCTCCTTTTTGATTTCTACCTCCGCGGCCTTTAGCATTGCGAAGAGCTTGGGAATTGTCTTGTTCATCCCTTGCATATTATATTTCATCATGAAGCCTTTATAGCTTGGTGGCAGTGATTGAAGAACTCTGTCAATGACACTATCATCAGGAAGATTAACTCCCAGCTGAGTCAAGTGGTTATGGTACCCAAACATTCTGAGTATGTGTTCACTGACAGAACTATTTTCCTCCATTTTGCAGCTATAGAACTTGTTGGAAACTTCATATCTCTCAACTCAGGCATTTGCTTGAAATATTAATCTTCAACTCTTGGAACATCTCATATGCTCCATGATGTTCAAAACGTCTTTGAAGTCCCGATTCTAAGCCATAAAGCATGTCACACTGAACTATGGAGTAGTCATCAAAACGCGTCTGCCAGGCATTCACAATGTCTATAGTTGCTGGTGCGGGTGGTACACCTAGAGGTGCTTTCGGGACGTAATTCTTCTGTGCAGCAATGAGGATAATCCTCAAATTATGGACCCAATCCGTGTAATTGCTAACATCATCTTTCAACTTAGCTTTCTCTAGGAACGCATTAAAATTCAAAGGAACAGTAGCACGGGCCATTGATTTACAATAACATAGACATGCAAAATAACTATCAGGACTAAGTTCATGGTAAATTAAAGTTCAATTAATCATATTACTTAAGAACTCCCACTTAGATAGACATCCCTCTAGTCATCTAAATGATCGCGTGATCCAAATCAACTAAACCATGTCCGATCATCGCGTGAGATGTAGTTTTCAATGGTGAACATCACTATGTTGATCATATCTACTATATGATTCATGTTCGACCTTTCGGTCTCAGTGTTCTGAGGCCATATCTGCATATGCTAGGCTCATCAAGTTTAACCCAAGTATTCTGCATGTGCAAAACTGGCTTGCACCCATTGTATGTGAACATAGAGCTTATCACACCCGATCATCATGTGGTGTCTTGGCACGACGAACTGTAGCAACGGTGCATACTTAGGGAGAACACTTATACCTTGAAATTTAGTAAGGGATCATCTTATAATGCAACCACCATACTAAGCAAAATAAGATGCATAAAATATAAACATCACATGCAATAAAATATGTGACATATATGGCCATCATCATCTTGTGATCATGATCTCCATCACCGAAGCATCGTCATGATCTCCATTGTCACCGGCGCGACACCTTTGATCTCCATCATAGCATTGTTGTCGTCTGACCAACTATTGTTTCTACGACTATCGCTATCGCTTAGTGATAAAGTAAAACAATTACGTGGCGATTGCATTGCATACAATAAAGCGACAACCATATGGCTCCAGCCAGTTGCCGTAACTTTGTTACAAAACATGATCATCTCATACAACAATTTATATCACATCATGTCTTGACCATATCACGTCACAACAAGCCCTGCAAAAACAAGTTAGACGTCCTCTACTTTGTTGTTGCAAGTTTTACATGGCCGCTACGGGCTTCTAGCAAGAACCATTCTTACCTATGCATCAAAACCACAACGATTTTTTGTCAAGTGTGTTGTTTTAACCTTCAAAAAGAATCGGCCGTAGTCAAACTCGATGCAACTAAAGTTGGAGAAACAGACACCCGCCAGCCACCTATGGGCAAAAGCACGTCGGTAGACCCAGCCTCATGAACGCGGTCATGTAATGTCGGTCTGGGCCGCTTCATCCAACAATACCGCAGAATCAAAGTAAGATGTTGGTGGTAAGCAGTATGATTATTATCGCCCACAACTCTTTGTGTTCTACTCGCGCATAAAACATCTACGCATAGACCTGGCTCTGATACCACTGTTGGGGAACGCGGTAATTTCAAAAAAATTCCTACGATCACGCAAGATCTATCTAGGAGATGCATAGCAACGAGAGGGGAGAGTGTGTCCATGTACCCTAGTAGACCGAAAAAGGAAGCGTTTAGTAACGCGGTTGATGTAGTCGAACTTCTTCGCGATCCAACCGATCCAAGTACCGAACGTACGGCACCTCCGCCTTCAGCACACGTTCAGCTCGATGACGTCCCTCATGCTCTTGATCCAGTTGAGGACGAGGCTGAGTTCTGTCTGCATGATGGTGTGGCGACGGTGATGACGATGCTACCGGCGCAGGGCTTCGGCTAAGCACTACGGCGATATGATCGAGGTGTGTAACTGTGGAGGGGGGCACCGCACATTGTTAAGAGAAGACTTGTTGTGTTCTAGGGTGCCCCCTGCCCCCGTATATAAAGGAGGGAGGGGAGGCCGGCTAGCCCTAGGGGCGCTCCCAAGGAGAGGGAGTCCTACTAGGACTACTAATCCTAGTAGGATTCCTCTACAAGGAAGAGAGGGGGAAGGAAGGAGAGGGAGAGGGAGTAGGAAAGGGGGCGCCGCGCGCCCTTCCCTTGTCCAATTCGGACTGCTAAGGGGGGTGGCCTGCCCTGGCGACCCTCCTCTCTCTCCACTAAGACCCATGGTGGCCCATTAGTTCCCCCGGGGTTTCCGGTAACCCCTCCGGCACTCCGTTTTTCCTGAAATCACCCGGAACACTTCCAGTGTCCGAATAACATGGTCCAATATATCAATCTTTATGTCTCGACCATTTAGAGACTCCTTGAGGGAGTCCTGGACTAGGGGGTGTCCGGATAGCCGAACTATCATCATCGGTCGGACTCCAAGACTATGAAGATACAAGATTGAAGACTTCGTCCCGTGTCCGGATGGGACTTTCCTTGGCGTGGAAGGCAAGCTTGGCGATACGGATATGTAGATCTCCTACCATTGTAACCGACTCTGTGTAACCCTAGCCCTCTCCGGTGTCTATATAAACCGGAGGGTTTTAGTCCATAGGACGAACAACAATCATACCATAGGCTAGCTTCTAGGGTTTAGCCTCCTTGATCTCGTGGTAGATCCAATCTTGTACTACCCATATCATCAATATCAATCAAGCAGGAGTAGGGTTTTACCTCCATCGAGAGGGCCCGAACCTGGGTAAAAACATCGTGTCCCTTGTCTCCTGTTACCATCCGCCTAGACGCACAGTTCAGGACCCCCTACCCGAGATCCACCGGTTTTGACACCGACATTGGTGCTTTCATTGAGAGTTCCTCTGTGCCGTCACATATAGGCTTGATGGCTCCTTCGATCATCAACAACGACGCGGTCCAGGGTGAGACTTTTCTCCCTGGACAGATCTTCATATTCGGCGGCTTTGCACTGCGGGCCAATTCTCTTGGCCATCTGGAGCAGATTGAAAGCTACGCCCCTGTCCATCAGGTCAGGTTTGGAAGTCTGAACTTCACGGCTGACATCCGCGGAGACTTGATCTTCGAAGGATTCGAGCCACAGTCGAGCGCGCCGCACTGTCACGATGGGCATGATTTAGCTCTGTTGTCGGACAGTGTCCTGGAGGCCGCACACGAGTCTGCTCCGATCCTCAATTCGGAGCCGGCTGCGCAGATCGAGGACGGGTGGCTAGACACCGCCTCGGGGGCTGCTACCTCCGGCGATGGAGCCGAATACTGGCCTTGTCCCTTGTGAAGCTCGTGACTCCGAGGTGCCGGACTCCTCGCCGGACACCGAACCTCCTGCGCCCTCTCCAGTCGAATCCGATTGGGCGCCGATCATGGAGTTCACCGCCGCGGACATCTTTCAACACTCACCTTTCGGCGACATCCTAAATTCGCTAAAGTATCTCTCGTTATCAGGAGAGCCCTGGCCGAACTGCGGTCAGGATGGTTGGGATACAGACGACGAAGAAATTCAAAGCCCACCCACCACCCACTTGGTAGCCACTGTCGACGATCTAACCGACATGCTAGACTTCGACTCCGAAGACATCGACGGTATGGACGACGATGCCGGAGATGACCAAGAACCAGCGCCTACTGGGCACTGAAAAGCCACCTCGTCATATGACATATACATGGTGGATATCCCAAAAGATGGGAATGGCAAGGGAACAGCGGAGGAAGACCCCTACAAGAAACAGCCCAAGCGCCGGCGTCAGCGGCGCCACTCTAAATCCCGCCACAGCAAGAATGGAGATTCCGGCACCGGAGACAATAACACCCCTGACAGTGCCGAAGACAACCCCCTCCAGCAAGATTCAGCACAGGAGGACGGAGAACCCAGCCCTCGTGAGAGAGCGGCAGACGAAGAGGTAGAGGATGATAATTACATGCCTCCCTCTGGAGACGAGGCAAGCCTCGACGACGACGAATTCGTCGTGCCCGAGGATCCCGTCGAACAAGAGCATTGTAAACGCAAGCTTATGGCCACGGCAAACAGCCTAAAGAAAAAGCAGCAACAGCTTATAGCTGATCAGGATCTGCTAGCCGACAGATGGACTGAAGTCCTTGCGGCCGAAGAGCATAAACTCGAACGCCCCTCCAAAAGCTACCCCAAACGCAAGCTGCTCCCCCGATTAGAGGAGGCATATAAACCTGCATCACCAGAGCACAATACGACTGACCGACCACCTCGTGGCCGCGACAGAGAGGCCTTTAGGCCCTCCACTAGAACCGTACCCCGGCATCGCTCGAAAAGCACAAAGCCACAGGGGAATGCTCCGGACTTGCGAGATATATTGGAGGATAAGGCAAGACAATCAAGATCGATCTACGGATCGCGTGGGCGCCCCACGACGCGCGACGACGACCGTCGCACCGGATACAGCAACTCCGGCCAGGCCGAACACAATAGACAAAGCTCGCTTGAGCTACGTCGTGATATAGCCCAATATAGAGGCGCCGCACACCCACTATGCTTCACAGATGAAGTAATGGATCATCAAATCCCCGAAGGGTTCAAACCCGTGAATATTGAATCCTATGATGGCACAACAGACCCCGCGGTTTGGATCGAAGACTATCTCCTTCATATCCACATGGCCCGTGGTGATGATCTTCACGCCATCAAATATCTCCCACTCAAGCTTAAAGGACCAGCTCGGCATTGGCTTAACAGCTTGCCAGCAGAATCAATTGGGTGTTGGGAGGACCTGGAAGCCGCATTCCTTGACAACTTCCAGGGCACATATGTGCGACCACCAGACGCCGATGACCTAAGCCACATAATTTAGCAGCTAGACGAATCGGCCAGACAGTTCTGGACACGGTTATTAACAAAGAAAAATCAAATCGTCGACTGTCCGGATGCAGAGGCCCTCGCAGCCTTCAAACATAACATCCGCGACGAGTGGCTTGCCTGGCACCTAGGACAGGAAAAGCCAAAATCCATGGCAGCCCTCACATCACTCATGACCCGCTTCTACGCGGGAGAGGACAGCTGGCTAGCCCGCAGTAACAACCTCAGCAAAAATTCTGGCAGTCCGGATACCAAGGACCGCAATGGCAGGTCGCATCGCAACAAAAACAAACGCCGCGTTAACGGCGATAACACTGAGGATACGGCAGTCAATGCCGGATTTAGAGGCTCCAAACCCGGTCAGCAGAAAAAGCCATTCAAAAGAACTACTCCGGGTCCGTCCAATTTGGACCGAATACTCGACCGCTCTTGCCAGATACACGGCACCCCCGAAAAGCCAGCTAATCACACCAACAGGGATTGTTGGGTATTCAAGCAGGCAGGCAAGTTCATTGCCAAAAACAATGACAAGGGGCTGCATAGCGATGACGAGGAAGAGACCCGGTCGCCGAACAATAGAGGACAGAAGGGTTTCCCCCCACAAGTGCGGACGGTGAACATGATATACGCAACCCACATACCCAAAAGGGAGCGGAAGCGTGCACTCAGGGACGTATACGCGATGGAGCCAGTCGCCCCAAAGTTCAATCCATGGTCCTCTTGCCCGATCACTTTCGATCGAAGGGACCACCCCACCAGCATCCGCCACGGCGGGTTCGCCGCATTGGTCCTAGACCCAATCGTCGATGGGTTTCACCTCACTAGAGTCCTGATGGACGGCGGCAGCAGCCTGAACCTGCTTTATCAGGACACAGTGTGCAAGATGGGCATAGACCCCTCAAGGATTAAACCAACAAAGACGACCTTCAAAGGCGTCATATCAGGTGTAGAGGCCAATTGTACAGGCTCAGTTACACTGGAAGTGGTCTTCGGATCCCCGGGTAACTTCCAAAGCAAGGAGTTAATCTTCGACATAGTTCCGTTCCGCAGCGGCTATCATGCTCTGCTCGGACGGACCATGTTTGCAAAGTTCAACGCGGTGCCGCACTACGCATACCTCAAGCTCAAGATGCCAGGTCCTCGAGGAGTCATCACGGTCAACGGAAACACTGAACGCTCTCTCCGAACGGAGGAACACACAGCGGCTCTCGCGGCAGAAGTATAGAGCAGCCTCTTAAGGCAGTTCTTGAGTCCGGCCGTTAAGCGGCCGGACACTGCTAAACGTGCCCGGAGTAACCTACAACAAGACCACCTGGCACGTACTGAGCACGCGTAGCAGTGCGGCCCCAACCCCAGCCCTTGCACAATATCAAGACCGGTACTTCGCGTACATCATTACGCTCTGGAGATACCATGGGCATACGGGGAGGGGCACGACCACGACAGGCCCAGGGTGCGGCTCAACCACACCAGGGGCTCCCAAGTGTGTCATTATTTTTCCTTTTTCCTTTTTTTTACCCACAGGACTCCGTTCACCAGAGGCCCTGTCCGGCAGTAGACCTGCCGAACTCATGATGCAACAGCCAGGGAAGGAGAAAGGCTACGACGAGTATCCAGGTGGTCTCCGTTACGAGCATTAAATCGGTTTTATATACCATTCCGCAGCCTACCCCTGGAGGGGGACATGTTTAATAGTCCCATCCCTTGCTTACCGCACTATTTGTATCATTCTGCATTCATGGCAGTATTTCTTGAGTAAACAATGCATCGCTTTTTGCTTATAATTGCATTTCTTTCTTATACATATGTTCATTTATGACACGTTGCACCCGTACACTTTGGTACGGCTAAATACACTAGGGGCTTAAATTCCCCATGTTATGGTGTGATAAGTCCGAACACTTTCACAAGTGCGGCACCCCGAACTTATAGCACTATATGCATCGGCTCCGAATCATGTCTTGGGTCAATAGTTGGGTTTGCCCGGCTCCCATGTTTTGGGACCTTACATTCCGTTTTATCGGCTAAGGTAGCACTGGGAGAACCACTGCGATTGCGCCCCAGTTGAGCTGGGCGAGCGCCTCAGTGGAGAAAGCTAAAACTGACCGTCATGATGAGGCGAGAGCCGGTCGCTGTTCGAGAGGTTTTTTCAAGTCCCTAAAGACTTATGCCGCTTAGAGCGAGGAACCGGCTTTGTCCGGCCCAAGCGTGGATAGCGCCCCGAACTCGGTCTTCCGAACACTAGGGGCTTCGCCGAAATTTAAAATTATAGAATTCTATGGCTAAGTGAGAGTGCTCAAGCATTATAAGTCCGGTTGCCTCGTTCATTGTGTTGAGCGCCTCCCTAGATGGACCCAAAAATGGGAACAAGAGCGCTCAAGTTTATCCCGAACACCCCAGCACTCGTGGCATGGGGGCTAAAGCCAACGACTTGCCATCTCTCAGATTGGATAAACGGCCGCATAGAAGGTAATATTTTAAATTAACAAGTGTTGCTTAGCGCATATGAACAAAGTTTTCAGCGCACAGGATAACAAAATGCGAGTCTACTCAAACATTACATCTTTGGAGCACTCACCCGCAATCATGCGGGCACCCTTCAGGACACTCTTATAATACATTTCGGGCGTACGATACTCCTTGCCCGTCGGTAGCGCGTCCGTCACAAGCTTCTCAGCGTCCATCCTGCCCCAGTGCACCTTTGCACGGGCAGGGGGCCGACGGGCACCTTCAATGCAGGCAGAGTGCTTGATGACTTCAACCCATGGACACGCATCGACTAGCCGCCGCACCAGGCCGAAGTAGCTCCCAGGCATGGCCTCCTTGGGCCACAGCCTAACTATGAGGCCCTTCATGGCCTGTTCGGCCACCTTGTGGAGCTCGACCAGCTGCTTCAGCTGGTCGCTAAGGGGCACCGGATGTCCGGCCTCAGCATACTGAGACCAGAAGACCTTCTCCGTCGAGCACCCCTCCTCGGCCCGGTAGAAAGCGGCAGCATCGGACATGCTGCGGGGCAGATCTGTGAACGCTCCTGGAGAGCTCTGAATTCGGGTAAGTAATAGGTAATTCACATTCACATGCTTGCTTTGCATGAAAAATGCTTTACCCGCCGCTATTTTCTTCAACGCCTCAATTTCCTGGAGGGCCTTGTGGGCTTCGGCCTTAGCGGCTTTGGCACTCTCAAGAGCCAACGCAAGCTCGGACTCTCGAGTCTTCGAGTCACGCTCCAAACTCTCGTGCTTTTCCACGAGAGCCTGGAGCTCTTGTTGTACCTCCGCCACTCGCGCCTCCTGCTTCTCTCGCTCGGCTCGTTCCACGGCCACATTGCGTTCGGCCGCGGACACCGCCTCCTTCAGGGTTGCCACCTCGTTCGTAGCCCCTGGAGTACCCACGTTATCCTCGTTATTTCTCTTGCAACCAAATCCTTTTCTGTAAGGTACAACTTCAATATAGTGTTACTCACCTTCCTTGTCCTCGAGCTGCTTCTTGGCACGGCCGAGCTCGCTCTCGGACCGCTCGAGGCTCTGCTTCAAGGTATTGACCTCCGCAGTCAGTGCGGCAGAGGTCAGCAGCGTAGCCTGCAATCCCATATTGACATATTTTTTCAGACTCCTGCTTATATCTTTTTAGATCCTCAGTCCGGCTTTTGTTTCCGAACACCGAACCGAGAATCAAGGGCTACTGTCTATGCGGTATTATATTATATATCTTAAAATTCTTACCTCAAAGCTTGTTAGAAGGCTGTTGCAGGCTTCGGTCAGCCCGCTCTTGGCGAGCTGAACCTTCTGAATCACCGCACTCATGACAGTGCGGTGTTCTTCTTTGATGGAAGCGCCGTTGAGCGCCTCCAGCAAGTTATCCGGCACCTCCGGTTGGACGGAGGCCGCCGGCGTCACAGTCTTGCCCTTCTTACGAAGGGGCCGCCTGCCGGACTCTGGAACCACTGTAGGTTCCGGTGCGGAGTCCGGTGCGAAGTACGGGAGGTTGCCCTGCGGCACCTCCGGAGCCTCCTCCTCCTAGTGGGTCCCTTCATGGGATCCCACCTTAGCGTCGTCAGCGTCACGGGGGGTGGAGGCGGTCGGAAGAGAATCCATATCCGACGTGCCCAAGGACCCGCTCGACGAAGTAGAAAGATCATCCTTGGGCGGACTACGGGGTTGTATGCGGCATTAGAAAGACACCATGCGACAAAAAGAAAAATTATAAATCATCTAGGAGTCCGGATACTTATGATCTTTCCACGGGCTTGGCCCTTGAGGGCCACTCCTCGTCGCCATCGCCGACGTTGGCGGAACAGTCCGGGGGAAGGGTCCTTCCCTTCTTGGAACCTTCGGCCTCCCTCGTTGCGGAGGCCTTCCTCTTCTTCTCTCCCCCCACTAGGGGAGAGGCCTCTTTCTCCTCCTCCTCGTCCTCGTGGGAGGAGTCCGCCTCGGAGTCATCGGACGATGAGTCCGATACCACCTGACGTTGGGAACTCCTTCGGGTTCCCGTGGCCTTCTTCTTGGCCTTCTTCTCCGGCACCACGTAAAGTGCCGGGACCAGCAGCCTCGTCAAACGGGTGTCCACTGGGTCTTCTGGAAGGGGAGCCAGACAGTTAACCTGTCCGGACGTCTTCTGCCAGTCCTGTTAAAGGTATTGGGAGTTTAGATCCCGCATAAAGTCAAAACATGAAAAACAAGTGTCCCATAAAGGATAACATGGCTTACCTCGCCAGCTGGACGCTCCGAGCTGAATCCGTGATCTTCAGTAGCGGATGCGGGGGCCTCGCCGCCCTTGAACAGCACCCTCCAGGCATCTTCGTACGTAGTATCGAAGAGGCCGCTCAGGGTTTGGTGCTGTGCCGGATCGAACTCCCACAAATTGAAGTCCCGCTGTTGGCAAGGGAGAATCCGGCGGATGAGCATGACCTGGATTACGTTGACAAGCTTGAGCTTCTTGTTCACCAGGGTTTGGAGACAGGATTGGAGTCCGCTCAGCTCTTCCGAATCACCCCACTGCAGGCCCTTCTCTTTCCAGGAAGTAAGCCGCATGGGGATGCCAGATCTGAATTCGGGGGCCGCTGCCCATTCAGGGTCCCGCGGCTCGGTGATGTAGAACCACCCCGATTGCCACCCTTTGATGGTTTCCACGAAGGTGCCCTCAAGCCAGGTGACGTTGGGCATTTTTCCCACCATGGCGCCTCCGCACTCCGCTTGGCTGCCCTTCACAACCTTCGGCTTGACATTGAAGGTCTTTAGCCACAAGCCGAAGTGGGGCTGGATGCAGAGGAAGGCCTCGCACACGACAATAAACGCCGAGATGTTGAGGACGAAATTCGGGGCCAGATCGTGGAAATCCTGGCCGTAGTAGAACATGAGTCCCTGGACAAAGGGGTGGAGTGGGAAGCCCAGTCCGTGGAGGAAATGGGGAAGGAATACCACCCTCTCATGGGGCCTGGGGGTGGGGATGAGTTTCCCCTCGTCGGGGAGCCGATGCGCGATGTCGCTGGACAGATATTCGGCGCTGCGCAACTTCTCGATGTGCCCCTCCATAACGGAGGAGGCCATCCACTTGCCTCCCGCTCCGGACATGGCTGGAGAAGGTCGAGGTGAGATGTGCGGACTTGGGCGTTGGAGCTCGAGTGCGCAGAGATGGATAAGCAAAGGAGGAAGAAGGCGTAGGTAAAAAAGGTGGATCCTTATCCCCTTATATATGGGCGGACGAAACTATACGTCCCCACTGGCCTGGTAAAACTCGCTTATCTCCCAAGCGCCACAATCAATGGCGCGGTTGGGTTACCCACGTCCGTATTGATGGGAATCCCGAAATAAGGGGAACATGATCTCTGCTTCGACAAGACGTGCCAAGGAAACCGCTTCGCTAAACGCGCTGAGGTGGTATAATAAAAACGATTCAAGTAAAGGCTTGGTTGTGGTGTGACGTCACGCCATATAATACGCCAGCAGATTGAACTTGTGTCAATATTATTCTCTCTACGGTGGTATGTGGAATTTATTTTACAGAGCCAGACACTATCCAGGTGTTCACTATCTTCTATGAATTATTCGGAGGAGGAACCCGCCCTGCAATGCCGAAGACAATATGCGCGCCGGACTCGTCGTCATTGAAGCCTGGTTCAGGGGCTACTGAGGGAGTCCTGGACTAGGGGGTGTCCGGATAGACGAACTATCATCATCGGCCGGACTCCAAGACTATGAAGATACAAGATTGAAGACTTCGTCCCGTGTCCGGATGGGACTTTCCTTGGCGTGGAAGGCAAGCTTGGCGATACGGATATGTAGATCTCCTACCATTGTAACTGACTCTGTGTAACCCTAGCCCTCTCTGGTGTCTATATAAACCGGAGGGTTTTAGTCCATAGGACGAACAACAATCATACCATAGGCTAGCTTCTAGGGTTTAGCCTCCTTGATCTCGTGGTAGATCCACTCTTGTACTACCCATATCATCAATATCAATCAAGCAGGAGTAGGGTTTTACCTCCATCGATAGGGCCCGAACCTGGGTAAAAACATCGTGTACCTTGTCTCCTATTACCATCCGCCTAGACGCACAGTTCGGGACCCCCTACCCGAGATCCGCCAGTTTTGACACCGACACTCCTCGTCACGTCCGTGATCTCATTCGGGACTCCGAACGAACTTCAGTCATCAAAACACATAACTCATAATACAAATCATCATCGAACGTTAAGCATGCGGACCCTACGGGTTTGAGAACTATGTAGACATGACCGAGACACATCTTTGATCAATAAACAATAGCGGAACCTGGATGCTCATATTGACTCCTACATATTCTATGAAGATCTTTATCGGTCAAACCGCATAACAACATATGTTGTTCCCTTTGTCATCGGTATGTTACTTGCCCGAGATTCGATCGTCGGTACCATCATACCTAGTTCAATCTCGTTACCGGCAAGTCTCTTTACTCCTTGCGTAATACTTCATCATGCAACTAACTTATTAGTCACATTGTTTGCAAGGCTTATAGTGATGTGCATTACCGAGAGGGCCCAGAGATACCTCTCCGAAACACGGAGTGACAAATCCGAATCTTGATCTATGCCAACCCAACAAACACCTTCGGAGACACCTATAGAGCATATTTATAATCACCCATTTACGTTGTGACGTTTGATAGCACATAAGGTGTTCCTGCAGTATTCGGGAGTTGCATAATCTCATAGTCTGAAAGCAGTAGTAATGAAACTGTAATGATCATAATGCTAAGCTAACGGACGGGTCATGTCCATCACATCATTCTCCTAATGATGTGATCCCGTTTATCAAATGACAACACATGTCTATGGTTAGGAAACATAACCATCTTTGATTAACAAGCTATTCAAGTAGAGGCATACTAGGGACACTATGTTTTGTCTATGTATTCACACATGTACTAAGTTTCGGGTTAATACAATTCTAGCATGAATAATAAACATTTATCATGAAATAATGAAATAAATAATAACTTTATTATTGCCTCTAGGGCATATTTCCTTCAGTCTGTACATGCTAGGCTCGTCAAGTTTAAACCAAGTATTTTGCATGTGCAAAACTGTCTTACACTCGTTGTATGTGAACGTAGAGTCTATCACACCCGATCATCATGTGGTGCTTCGTAACGACTAATTGTAGCAACGGTGCATACTTAGGGAGAACACTTTTTTCTTGAAATTAGTGAAGGAATCATCTTATAATGCTACCGCTATTCTAAGCAAAATAAGATGCATAAAAGATAAAGATCACATGCAATCAAAATATGTGACATGATATGGCCATCATCATCTTGTGCTTTTGATCTCCACCTCCAAAGCATCATCATGATCTCCATCCTCACCGGCTTGACAGCTTATCCTCATCGTTGCGTCGTTGCGTCAAGGTCATCACGCCAACTATTGCTTCTACAACTATCGCTAACGCATAGTGATAAAGTAAAGCAATTACATGGCATTTGCAATTCATACAATAAAGAGACAACCCTAAGGCTCCTGCCAGTTATCGATATTACAAAACATGATCCTCTCATACATCAACATATATCACATCATATCTTGACCATATTACATCCCAACATGCCCTGCAAAAACAAATTAGACGTCCCCTACTTTGCCGTTGCAAGTTTTACGTGGCTGCTACGGGCTTCTAGCAAGAACCGTTCTTACCTACGGCAAAAACCACAATGGTGTTTCATCAAGTTTTTTTTAACTGTCTTCAAGAACCAGCCATAGTCAAATTCGATTCAACTAAAGTAGGAGAAACAGACACCCGCCAGCCACCTTTATGCAAAACTAGTTGCATGTTAGCTCGTGGAACCGGTCTCATCTGCGTGGACATGTAAGGTTGGTCCAAGCGACTACATCTTACAATACCACCGAATCAAAATAAGATGTTGGTGGTAAGCAGTATGACTATCACCGCCCACAACTTTTTGTGTTCTACTCGTGCAAATCATCTACGCATAGACCTGGCTCAGATGCCACTGTTGGGAAACGTACCATGGAAAACAAAAAACAATTATATGCACACGCAAGATCTATCCAGGAGATGCATAGAAACAAGACGGGGAGAGCATGTGCATACCCTTGTAGATCGCTAAGCGGAAGCGTATATAACTCGATTGATGTAATCGTACTCTTCGCGATCCAATCACGATCCAACCGATCTAGTATCGAACGGGCGGCACCTTCGAGTTTAGCACACGTGCGGCTCGATGACGTCTCCTCCTTCTTGATACAACAAGCAGGAGAGGAGAAGTAGATGGGATGACAACCAACACGACGGCGTGGTAGTGATGGTGGTGGTGGAGCACCGACAGCGCTTCGCTAAGCGTTGTCGGGACGAGGCGGTGGAACTACGGAGTAACAAGAAAGAGAGGGGCGCCAAGGGCTTGGTGTGTCTTCTTGGGGTGCCCCCTCCCTTATATATATTGGTGGAGGTGCGTGGCAACAGCCCCTCCAAAGTCCAAGGCACAGCCAAGGGGGGAGAGGACTTGGACTCCAAGTCCAATCCAATTCCTAATAGGACTCCTTCCTTTTTTTCCTTCCCTAGCCACATGGGCTTTTGAGGACTTGGTGCGCCTAGACCTATAAGGCTAGGGCGCCTCCCCACAGCCCATGCTAGCCCTTGGGTCGTGGTGAACCCACTTGTGGACTTCCGGACCCCACCGGAATCCTCCGGAATGGAAGCTTCCCAATACAATACCGAAAAAACTACACCTTTTTCCGGAACCCAAAATATGACCTCCTATATATAAATCTTTACCTCTCGACCATTCCGAGACTCCTCGTGACATCTGGGTTCTCATCCGGGACTCCGAACAACCTTTGGTTACCACTCATCAAATATCCCAATACTACTCTAGCATCAACGAACGTTAAGCGTGCGACCCTGCAGGTTCAGGAATCATGTAGTCATGACCGAGACACCTCTCCGATCGATAACCAATAGCGGGACCTCGATGCCCATATTAATTCCTACATATTCCATGAAAAATTTCTCGGTCGAACCTTTATGACAACATATGTAGTTCCCTTTGTCTGTCGGTATGTTACTTTCCCGAGATTCGATCATCGGTATATCTATACCTAGTTCAATCTCGTTACCGACAAGTCTCTTTACTCGTTCCGTAATACATCACCTCATTGACTAACTCCTTAGTCATTTGCTTGCAAGCTTATGATGTGTATTACCGAGAGGGCCCAGAGATACCTCTCCGATACTCAGAGTGGAAAATCCTAATCTCGATCTATGCCAACTCAACAAACACCTTCGAAGATACCTGTAGAGCGTCTTTATGATCACCCAGTTACGTTGTGATGTTTGATAGCACACAAGGTATTCCTCCAGTCATGGTCAAAAAAAGGTATTCCTCCGGTGTCCGGGAGTTAAATAATCGCATAGTCGAAGGAATTTGTATTTGACACGATGAAAGCAATAGCAATAAACTGAATGATCATAATGCTAAGCTAACGAATGGGTCTTGTCCATCACATCATTCTCCTAATGATGTGATCCCGTTGTCAAATGACATCACATGTCTATGGTTAGGAAACCTTAACCATCTTTGATCAACGAGCTAGTCTAGTAGAGGCTTACTAGGGACACAGTATTTGTTTATGTATTCACACATGTATTTAAGTTTCCGATCAATACAATTTTAGCATGAATAATAAACCTTTATCATAAATAAGGAAATATAAAAATAACAACTTTGTTATTGCCTTTAGGTCATATTTCCTTCAGGAGCATCATCACAAGTCAAAGTTCCAACACAATTGAAGAATTCTTGGATAGTTTCCTTTCCTATAATGTTCCCTTGCCCCAAAACAAAAAATTTAGCAACCAGATTGCCAGATCGTCCAATTTTAGGAGTTCGGCCATAATCTATTTCTGCCATACCAAAGTCACTCATGATGACAAGTTCAAACAAACAAGAGATCTGACAAGAAAAGGAAGGCGGATAAAATGACAAATTTTTGTGAAGTGGGGGAGATGAAAACGAGAGGCAAATGGCAATAATGTAAATTGCAAGGAGATGTGATTTGTGATTAGGAACCTGAGAGATGTTGATGATGTCTCCTCGGCAACGGCGCCAGAAATTCCTTTTGATGCGGCTTGAAACAGCGTCGGTATTTCCCTAAAGAGGAAGGGATGATGAAGTACAAGTACAGTAGGTATTTCCTTCAGTTATGAAACCAAGGTTATCAATCCAATAGGAGAACCAAACAACACTATGTAAATGGTACCTGCACACAAAGAACAAATACGGATAAGAGGGGTTGTCAATCCCTCCATGGTAAAAAGACAGATTAAATTGTATGAGATTGGATGAATAGATCTAGCAAGAACATTGAATAAAATAAGTAAATAAAAAGTGCAGCATGGTATATCTAGGTCTTTGGAAATATAGATCTAAAAAATGGTAAAAGATAAACCCGGGGGTCGTAGATTCCACTAGTGGCTTCTGTCAAGAAAAAAGCATACGGTTGGTAAACAAATTACTGTTTGGCAATTGATAGAAGAATAAATAATTATGACGATATCCAAGGCAATGATCATGAATATAGGCATTACGTCCAAGATTAGTAGACTGACTCCTGCCTGCATCTACTACTATTACTCCACACATCGACCGCTATCCAGCATGCATCTAGTGTATTAAGTTTATGGAGAAACGGAGTAATGCAATAAGAACAATGACATGATGTAGACAAGATATATTCATGTAGGAATAGACCCAATCTTTTTATCCTTCATAGCAACGATACATACGTGCCTCGCAACCCCTTCTGTCACTAGGTGAGTGAAAGTGCTGGTATTCGACTAGAGGGGGGTGAATAGGCGATTTTTATGAAAGTCTTCAAAACATGGATGTTTCAAAGACAAATGATAGAAATGAACCTATTGATATGCAACGGAAGGTAGACTACACTAGATAAGCCATACTCAAGTAAGCAATGAAGTGAAAGCACGAAGACTATAAGCAGCTAGGTAGATCAGATCACGATGGAAGATAGTATGAAGCCAAACAGACAATAGTCTTCACTCAATGAAATCAAAAAGATAAAGCAAATAGGCAAAGACTTCACGAAGACAAACTGTAAGAAGGCAAGAGAGGTAGGATAGAACTACTGGGGAACGCAGTAATTTCAAAAAAATCCTACGCACACGCAAGATAATGGTGATGCATAGCAACGAGAGGGGAATGTGTTGTCCACGTACCCTCATAGACCGTAAGTGGAAGCATTATGACAACGCGGTTGATGTAGTCGTACGTCTTCATGATCGACCGATCCAAGTACCGAACGTACAACACCTCCGCGATCTGAACACGTTCAGCTCGGAGACGTCCCACGAACTCACGATCCAGTAGAGCTTCGAGGAGAGTTCCATCAGCACGACGGCGTGATAACGATGTTGATGAAGCTACCAACGCAGGGCTTCGCCTAAGCACCTTTACGATATGACCGGGGTGGATTATGGTGGAGGGGGGCACCAAACACGGCTAAAGATCAATGATCAACTTGTGTGTCTTCGGGTCCCCCCCCCCCGCCCCCGTATATAAAGGAGCTAGGGGGCAGGCGACCGACCAGGAGGAGGGCGCGCCATGGGGGGAGTCCTACTCCCACTAGAGCAGGACTCCTCCTTTCCTAGTAGGAGTAGGAGAAGGGGGAAGGAGGAGAGGGGGGAAGGAAAGGGGGGCACCCCCCCCCTCCTTGTCCAATTCGGACTAGAGGAGGGGGGGGCATGCGGCCCTGCCTTTGCCGCCCCTCCTCTTCTCCACTAAGGCCCATATGGCCCATTATACTCCCCGGGGGGTCCCGGTAACCCCCCGGTACTCCGGTATATGCCCGAACTTGCCCGGAACACTTTCGAAGTCCAAACATAGTCATCCAATATATCGATCTTTATGTCTCGACCATTTCAAGACACCTCGTCATGTCCATGATCATATCTGGGACTCGAAACTACCTTCGGTACATCAAAACACATAAACTCATAATACCGATCGTCACCGAACGTTAAGCGTATGGACCCTGCGGGTTCAAGAACTATGTAGACATGACCGAGACATGTCTCCGGTCAATAACCAATAGCGGAACCTGGATGCTCATATTGGCTCCTACATATTCTACGAAGATCTTTATCGGTCAAACCGCATAACAGCATACGTTGTTCCCTTTGTCATTGGTATGTTACTTGCCCGAGATTCGATCATCGGTATCTGAATATCTAGCTCAATATCGTTACCGGCAAGTCTCTTTACTCGTTCTGTAATGCATCATCCCGTAACTAACTTATTAGTCACATTGTTTGCAAGGCTTATAGTGATGTGCATTACCGAGAGGGCCCAGAGATACCTCTCCGACAATCGGAGTGACAAATCCTAATCTCGATCTATGCCAACTCAACAAGTACCATCGGAAACACCTGTAGAGCACCTTTATAATCACCCAGTTACGTTGTGACATTTGGTAGCACACAAAGTGTTCCTCCGGTAAACGGGAGTTGCATAGTCTCATAGTCATAGGAACATGTATAAGTCATGAAGAAAGCAATAGCAGTAAACTAAAATGATCAAGTGCTAAGCTAACAGAATGGGTCAAGTCAATCACATCATTCTCCTAATGATGTGATCCCGTTTATCAAATGACAACTCATGTCTATGGTTAGGAAACCTTAACCATCTTTGATTAACGAGCTAGTCAAGTAGAGGCATACTAGCGACACTATTTTGTCTATGTATTCACACATGTATTATGTTTCCGGTTAATACAATTCTAGCATGAATAATAAACATTTATCATGAAATAAGGAAATAAATAATAACTTTATTATTGCCTCTAGGGCATATTTCCTTCAGTCTCCCACTTGCACTAGAGTCAATAATCTAGATTAGATAGTAATGATTCTAACACCCATGGTGTCTTGGTACTGATCATGTTTTGCTCGTGAGAGAGGCTTAGTCTACGGGTCTGCAACATTCAGATCCGTTGGTATCTTGCTAATCTCTATGTCTCCCACCTGGACTTGGTCACGGATGGAATTGAAGTGTTTCTTGATGTGCTTGGTTCTCTTGTGAAATCGGATTCCTTGGCCAAGGCAATTGCACCAGTATTGTCACAAAAGATTTTCATTGGACCCAATGCACTATGTATGACACCTAGATCGGATATGAACTCCTTCATCCATACTCCTTCATTTGCTGCTTCTAAAGCAGCTATGTACTCCGCTTCACACGTAGATCCCGCCAGGACGCTTTGCTTAGAACTGTACCAACTGACAGCTCCATCATTCAATATAAACATGTATCCGGTTTGTGATTTAGAATCGTCCGGATCAGTATCAAAGCTTGCATCGACGTAACCATTTACGACGAGCTCTTTGTCACCTCCATAAACGAGAAACATATCCTTAGTCCTTTTCAGGTATTTTCAGGATGTTCTTGACCGTTGTCCAGTGATCCACTCCTAGCTTACTTTGGTACCTCCCTGCTAAACTAATAGCAAGGCACACATCAGGTCTGGTACACAGCATTGCATACATGATAGAGCCTATGGCTGAAGCATAGGGAACATTTTTCATTTTCTCTCTATCTTCTGCAGTGGTCGGGCATTGAGTCTGACTCAACTTCACACCTTGTAACATAGGCAAGAACCCTTTCTTTGCTTGATCCATTTTGAACTTTGTCAAAACTTTGTCAAGGTATGTGCTTTGTGAAATTCCAATTAAGCGTCTTCATCTATTTCTATAGATCTTGATGCCCAATATGTAAGCAGCTTCACCGAGGTCTTTCATTGAAAAACTCTTATTCAAGTATCCTTTTATGCTATCCAGAAATTCTATGTCATTTCCAGTAAACAATATGTCATCCACATATAGTATTAGAAATGCTACAAAGCTCCCACTCACTTTCTTGTAAATACAGGCTTCTCCAAAAGTCTGCATAAAACCATATGCTTTGATCACACTATCAAAACGTTTATTCCAACTCCGAGAGGCTTGCACCAGTCCATAAATGGATCGCTGGAGCTTGCACACTTTGTTAGCACCATTCGGATCGACAAAACCTTCTGGTTGCATCATATACAACTCTTCTTCCAGAAATCCATTCAGGAATGCAGTTTTGACATCCATTTGCCAAATTTCATAATCATAAAATGCGGCAATTACTAACATGATTCGGCAGACTTAAGCATCGCTACGGGTGAGAAAGTCTCATCGTAGTCAACTCCTTGAACTTATCAAAAACCTTTCACAACAAGTTGAGCTCTGTAGATAGTAACATTACCATCAGCGTTAGTCTTCTTCTTGAAGATCCATTTCTTCTCGATGGCTTGCCGATCATCGGGCAAGTCAACCGAAGTCGACACTTTGTTCTCATACATGGATCCCATCTCAGATTTCATGGCCTCAAGCCATTTTGCGGAAGCTAGGCTCACCATCAGTTCCTCATAGTTCGTAGGTTCGCCATGGTCAAGTAACATGACCTCCAGAATAGGATTACCGTACCACTCTGGTGCGGATCTTACTCTAGTTGACCTATGAGGTTCGGTAGTAACTTGATCTGAAGTTTCATGATCAATATCATTAGCTTCCTCACTAATTGGTGTAGGCGTCACAGGAACCGGTTTCTGTGATGAACTACTTTCCAATAAGGGAGCAGGTACAGTTACCTCATCAAGTTCTACTTTCCTCCCACTCACTTCTTTCAAGAGAAACTCCTTCTCTAGAAAGGATTCATTCTTAGCAACAAATGTTTTGCCTTCCGATCTGTGATAGAAGGTGTACCCAAAAGTCTCCTTTGGGTATCCTATGAAGACGCACTTCTCCGATTTGGGTTCGAGCTTATCAGGTTGAAGTTTATTCACATAAGCATCGCAGCCCCAAACTTTAAGAAACGACAAGTTTGGTTTCCTGCCAAACCATAGTTCATAAGGCATCGTCTCAACAGATTTCGATGGTGCCCTATTTAATGTGAATGCAGCCGTCTCTAAAGCATAACCCCAAAACAATAGCGGTAAATCAGTAAGAGACATCATAGATCGCACCATATCTAGTGAAGTACGATTACGATGTTCGAACGCACCATTATGTTGTGGTGTTCTAGGTGGCATGAGTTGCAAAACTATTCCGCATTGTTTCAAATGTAGACCAATCTATAACTCAAATACTCTCCTCCACGATCAGATCACAGAAACTTTATTTTGTTGTTACGATGATTTTCAACTTCACTCTGAAATTCTTTGAACTTTCCAAATGTTTCAGACTTATGTTTCATTAAGTAGATATACCCATATCTGCTTAAATCATCTATGAAGGTGAGAAAATAACGATACCCGCCGCGAGCCTCAATATTCATTGGACCACATACATCAATATGTATAATTTCCAACAAATTTGTTGCTCGCTCCATTGTTCCGAAAAATGGCGTTTTAGTCATCTTGCCCATAAGGCATGGTTCACAAGTAGCAAGTGATTCATAATCAAGTGATTCCAGAAGTCCATCAGTATGAAGTTTCTTCATGCGCTTTACACCAATATGACCTAATCGGCAGTGCCACAAATAATTTGCCCTATCATTATCAACTCTGCATCTTTTGGCTTCAACATTATGAATATGTGTATCACTACTATCGAGATTCAAGATAAATAGAGCACTCTTTAAGGGTGCATGACCATAAAAGATATTACTCATATAAATAGAACAACCATTATTCTCAGATTTAAATGAATAACCGTCTCGCATCAAACAAGATCCAGATATAATGTTCATGCTTAACGCTGGCACCAAATATCAATTATTCAGGTCTAAAACTAATCCCGAAGGTAGATGTAGAGGTAGCGTGCCGACGGCAATCACATCGACTTTAGAACCATTTCCCACGCGCATCGTCACCTCGTCCTTAGCCAATCTTCGCTCAATCCGTAGTCCCTATTTCGAGTTGCAAATATTAGCAACAGAACCAGTATCAAATACCCCAGGTGCTACTGCAAGCTCTAGTAAGGTACACATAAATAACATGTATATCACATATACCTTTGTTCACCTTGCCATCCTTCTTATCCGCCCAATACTTGGGCAGTTCCGCTTCCAGTGACCAGTCCCTTTGCAGTAGAAGCACTCAGTCTCGGGCTTAGGTCCAAATTTAGGTTTCTTCTCTTGAGCAACAACTTGTTTGTCGTTCTTCTTGAAGTTCCCCTTCTTCTTCCCTTTACCCTTTTTCTTGAAACTGGTGGTCTTATTGACCATCAACACTTGATCCTCCTTCTTGATTTCTACCTCGGCAGCCTTTAGCATTGCGAAGAGCTCAGGAATTTTCTTGTTCATCCCTTGCATATTATAGTTCATCACGAAGCTCTTGTAGCTTGGTGGCAGTGATTGAAGAATTCTGTCAATGACACTATCATCAGGAAGATTAACTCCCAGTTGAATCAAGTGATTGCAATACCCAGACATTCTGAGTATATGTTCACTGATAGAACTATTCTCTTCCATTTTGCAGCTGTAGAACTTATTAGAGACTTCATATCTCTCAATCCGGGCATTTTCTTGAAATATTAACTTCAACTCCTAGAACATCTCATATGCTCCATGATGTTCAAAACATCGTTGATGTCCCGGTTCTAAGCCGTAAAGCATGGCACACTGAACTATCGAGTAGTCATCAACACGCGACTGCCAGACATTCACAATGTCTGCAATTGCCGGTGCGGGTGGTACACCTAGCGGTGCTTCCAGGACATAATTCTTCTGTGCAGCAATGAGGATAATCCTCAAGTTATGGACCCAGTCCGTGTAATTGCTACCATCATCTTTCAACTTAGCTTTCTCAAGGAACGCATTAAAATTCAACAAAACAATAGCAGGGGCCATCCATATACAACAACATAGACAAGCAAAATACTATCAGGTACTAAGTTCATGATAAATTTAAGTTCAATTAATCATATTACTTAAGAACTCCACTTAGATAGACATCCCTCTAATCATCAAAGTGATCACGTGATCCAAATCAACTAAACCAAATCCGATCATCACATGAGATGGAGTGGTTTTCAATGGTGAACATCACTATGTTGATCATATCTACTATATGATTCACTTTCGACCTTTTGGTTTCAGTGTTATGAGGCCATATCTGCATATGCTAGGCTCGTCAAGTTTAACCCGAGTATTTCTGCGTGTGCAAAACTGGCTTGCACCCGTTGTATGTGAACGTTGAGCTTATCACACCCGATCACCACGTGGTGTCTCGGCACGATGAACTTTGGCAACGGTGCATACTCAAGGAGAACACTTATACCTTGAAATTTAGTGAGAGATCATCTTATAATGCTACCGTCAATCAAGCAAAATAAGATGCAAAGATAAACATCACATGCAATCAATATAAGTGATATGATATGGCCATCATCATCTTGTGCCTTTGATCTCCATCTTCAAAGCACCGTCATGATCACCATCGTCACCGGCGCGACACCTTGATCTTCATCATAGCATCGTTCTTGTCTCGCCAACTATTGCTTCTACGACTATCGCTACCGCTTAGTGATAAAGTAAAGCAATTATAGGGCGATTGCATTGCATACAATAAAGCGACAACCATATGGCTCCTGCCAGTTGCCGATAACTCTGTTACAAAACATGATCATCTCTTACAATAAAATTTAGCATCATGTCTTGACCATATCACATCACAACATGCCCTGCAAAAACAAGTTAGACGTCCTCTACTTTGTTGTTGCAAGCTTTACGTGGCTGCTACGGTCTGAGCAAGAACCGTTCTTACCTACGCATCAAAACCACAACGATATTTCGTCAAGTTAGTGTTGTTTTAACATTCCCAAGGACCGGGAGTAGCCACACTCGGTTCAACTAAAGTTGGAGAAACTGACACCCGCCAGCTACTTTGCATTGAATGATCCTGGGGCAGATGTAGTACCTGGAAACCTTGGCAACCTTGGTTTTGGCTTCTGAACCTGAGTCATGTGCTCCACATGATAATCAAATTCAGGTTCGGGAGCAGGCGGAGGAACCAGAATAGGCCATCTAACAGTGACAAGCTCGCCTTGATAAAATGCTTGCTCAATGGTGTGAGGCCTTGGAGGCGGTACAGGAGGGGGTTCTTGATTCTCTTCGGCTGATGCAGCCGGTATGTCTTCAGCAGCCTTGGCTTCAGACTCAGAGACGTCCACAGAAGGAGTGGCTTCAGGAAGCACTTGTCGTGCTGCTGGGTTGGTGTCGGTGTCAAAACCGGCGGATCTCGGGTAGGGGGTCCCGAACTGTGCGTCTAGGCGGATGGTAACAGGAGACAAGGGACACGATGTTTTTACCCAGGTTCGGGCCCTCTCGATGGAGGTAAAACCCTACTCCTGCTTGATTGATATTGATGATATGGGTAGTACAAGAGTGGATCTACCACGAGATCAAGGAGGCTAAACCCTAGAAGCTAGCCTATGGTATGATTGTTGTAATGGTTGTTCGTCCTACGGACTAAAACCCTCCGGTTTATATAGACACCAGAGAGGGCTAGGGTTACACAGAGTCGGTTACAATGGTAGGAGATCTACATATCCGTATTGCCAAGCTTGCCTTCCACGCCAAGGAAAGTCCCATCCGGACACGGGACGAAGTCTTCAATCTTGTATCTTCATAGTCTTGGAGTCCGGCCGATGATGATAGTCCGGCTATCCGGACACCCCCTAGTCCAGGACTCCCTCAATATCCCCTGAACCAGGCTTCAATGACGATGAGTCCGGCGCGCATATTGTTCAGCATTGCAAGGCGGGTTCCTCCTCCGAATTAATTCATAGAAGATTGTGAACACCAGGATAGTGTCCGGCTCTGTAAAATAAACTCCACATACTACCGTAGAGAGAATAATATGTACACAAGTTTAATCTGCTGACGTATTTTGTGGCGTGATGTCACACCACTACCAAGCCTTCACTTGAATTGTTTTTATTATACCACCTCAGCGCGTTTAGTGAAGCGGTTTCCTTGGCACGTCTTGTCGAAGCAGAGATCATGTTCCCCTTATTCTGAGATTCCCATCAATACGGACGTGGGTAACCCAACCGCGCCATTGATTGTGGTGCTTGGGAGATAGGCGAGTTTTACCAGGCCGGTGGGGACGCATAGTCTTCGTCCGCCCATATATAAGGGGATAAGGATCCACCCTTTTTACCTACGCCTTCTTCCTGCTTTGCCTATCCATCCCCGCGCACTCGAGCTCCAGCGCCCAAGTCCGCACACCTCGCCTCAACCTTCTCCAGCCATGTCCAAAGCGGGAGGCAAGTGGATGGCCTCCTCCATTACGGAGGGGCACATCAAAAAACTGTGCGGCGCTGGATACCTGTCCAGCGACATCGCGCATCGGCTGCCTGACGAGGGGCAGCTCATCCCCACCCCCAGGCCGCATGAGAGGGTCGTATTTCTTCCCCACTTCCTCCGCGGACTGGGCTACCCACTCCATCCCTTCGTCCGGAGGCTCATGTACTACTACGGCCTGGACTTCCATGATCTGGCGCCAAACTTCATCCTCAACATCTCGGCGTTTATCGTCGTGTGCGAGGCCTTCCTCTGCATCCAGCCCCACTTCGGCTTGTGGCTAAAGACCTTCAATGTCAAGCCGAAGGTGGTGAAGGGCGTTCAAGCGGAGTGCGGAGGCGCCGTGGTGGGCAAAATGCCCAACGTCACTTGGCTCAAGGGCGCCTTTGTGGAATCCGTCAAGGGGTGGCAATCGGGGTGGTTCTACATCACCGAGCCGCATGACCCTAAATGGGCAGCGGCCCCCGAGTTCAGATCTGGTACCCCCATGCAGCTCACCTCCTGGAAAGAGAAGGGCTTGCTATGGGGCAGTTCGGAGGAGCTGACCGGACTCCAGTCCTGTCTCCAGACCCTGGTGAACAAGAAGCTTAAGCTTGTCAACGTGATCCAGGTCATGCTCGTTCGCCGGATTCTCCCCTGCCAACAACGGGCCTTCAATCTGTGGGAGTTTGATCCGGCACAGCACCGGACCCTTAGCGATATCTTCGACATAACGTACAAAGCGGCCTGGAGGGTGCTGTTCAATGCGGGAGAAGCCCCCGCATCCGCAACTGAAAGATCGCGGATTCAGCACGCAGCGCCCGGCCGGCGCGGTAAGATATGTTATCCTTTATGGGACATTCATTTCTTTCAAAGTGTGATTCTATGTGGGCTCTAAAACTCCCAATGCCTTTAATAGGACTAGCAGAGGACGTCCGGACAGGTTAACTGTCCGGCTCCCCTCCCCGAAGACCTAGCGGATACCCGTTTAACGGGGCTGCTAGTCCCGGCACTTTACATGGTGCCGGAGAAGAAGGCCAAGAAGAAGGCCACGGGAACCCAAAGAAGTTCGCGGCAACAGGTGGTATCGGACTCGTCGTCCGATGGCTCCGAGGCGGACTCCTCCCCCGAAGACGAGGATGAGAAAGAGGCCTCTCCCCAAGAGGGGGGAGAGAAGAAGAGGAAGGCTTCCCCAACGGGGGAGGCCGAAGGGTCCAAGAAGGGAAGGACCCTTCCTCCGGACTGCTCCGCCAACGCCGGCGACGGCGACGAGGAGTGGCCCTCAAGGGCCAAGCCCCTGGCGAGATCGTAAGTATCCGGATCCCTGAATGATCTATAATTTTTCTTTTTGTCACACGGTGTCTTTCTAATGCCGCATACAACCTGTAGTCCGGCCGAGGACGATCTTCCCGCTTCATCGAGCGGGTCCTTGGCTCCGTCGGATGTGGATTCCCTTCCGACTGCCTCAGCTCCCTGTGACGCTGATGACGCGGAGGTGGGATCCCAGGAGGGGACCCATCAGGAGGAGGGGGCTCCGGAGGTGCCGCAAGGCAACCTCCCGGACTTTGCACCGGAACCAGCAGTGGTTCCGGAGTCCGGCAGGCGGCCCCTTCGTAAGAAGGGCAAGACCGTGACACCGGCGGCCTCCGTCCAACCGGAGGCGCCGGACAACTTGTTGGAGGCGCTCAACGGCGCTTCCATCGAGGAAGAACACCGCACTATCATGAGTGCGGTGATTCAGAAGGTTCAGCTCGCCAAGAGCGGGCTGACCGAAGCCTGCAGCAGCCTTCTAACGGGCTTTGAGGTAAGAAATTTAAAATATGTAATGTAATACCGCATAGACAGTAGCCCCTGATGCTTGGTTCGGTGTTCGGAAAGAAAAGCCGGACTGAGGATCTAAAAAAGATATACGCAGGAGGTCTAAAAATTATGTCAATATGGGATTGCAGGCTGCTGCTGACCTCCGCCGCACTGACTGCGGAGGTCGGTGCTTTGAAGCAGAACCTCGAGCGGTCAGAGAGTGAGCTCGGCCGTGCCAAGAAGCAGCTCGAGGACAGGGAAGGTGAGTAACATCGTGTTAAATTTATACCTTACAGAAAATGATTTTGATTGCAAAAGAAATAACAAGGATAACGTGGGTACTCCAGGGGCCACGAACAAGGTGGCGACCCTTAAGGAGGCCGTGTCCGCGGCCGAGCGTAATGCGGCCGCGGAACTAGCTGAGAGAGAGAAGCAAGAGGTGCGGGTGGCGGAGGTGCAGCAAGAGCTCCAGGTTCTTGTGGAAAAGCACGAGAGTATGGAGCGCGACTCGAGGAATCGAGAGTCCGAGCTTGCCTCGGCTCTTGAGAGTGCCAAAGCCGCTAAGGCTGAAGCCCATATGGCCCTCCAGGAGATCGAGGCGGTGAAGAAGATAGCGGCGGGTAAGGCATTTTTCATGCAAAGCAAGCATGTGAATGTGAATTACCTGTTACTTACCCGAATTCAGAGCTCTCCAGGAGCGTTTGCAGATCTGCCTCGCAGCGTGTCCGATTCTGCCGCATTCTACCGGGCCGAGGAGGGGAGCTCGACGGAGAAGGTCTTCTGGTCTCAGTATGCTGAGGCCGGACATCCGGTGCCCCTTAGCGACCAGCTAAAGCAACTGGTCGAGCTCCACAAGGTAGCCGAACAGGCCCTGAAGGGCCTCATAGTTCGGCTGTGGCCCGAGGAGGCCATGCCTGGGAGCTACTTCGGCCTAGTGCGACGGCTGGTGGATGCGTGTCCCTGGGTGGAAGTCGTCAAGCGCTCCGCCTGCATTGAAGGTGCCCGTCGGGCCCTTGCCCGTGCAAAAGTGCACTGGGGCAGGCTGTATGTTGAGAAGCTTCTAACGGACGCGCCGCCGGCGGGCAAGGAGTATCGCATGCCCGAAATGTATTATAAGAGTGTTCTGAAGGGTGCCTGCAAGATTGTGGATGAGTGGTCCAAAGATGTAATATTTGAGTAGACTCGCAATGTATTATCCTATGCGCTGAAAACTTTGTTCATATGCGCTAAGCAACGCTTATTAATTTAAAATATTACCTTCTGTGCGGCCGTTTATCAAATCTGAGAGATGGCAAGTCGTCGGCTTCAGCCCCCATGCCACGAGTGCTGGGGCATTCGGTATAAACTTGAGCGCTCTTGTTCCCATTTTTGGGTCCATCTAGGGAGGCGCTCAACACGACGAACAAGGCAAGCGGACTTATAATGCTTGAACACTCTCACTTAGCCATAGAATTCTATAATTTTAAATTTCGGCGAAGCCCCTAGTATTCGGAAGACCGAGTTCGGGGCGCTATCCACGCCTGGGCCGGACAAAGCCGGTTCCTGGCTCTAAGCGGCATAAGTCTTTAGGGACTCGAAAAGACCTCTCGAACAGCGACCAACTCTCGCCTTATCATGACGGTCAGTTTTAGCTTTCTCCACAGAGGCGCTCGCCCAGCTCAACCGGGGCGCAATCGCAGTGGTTCTCCCAGTGCTACCTTAGCCGACAAAACGGAACGTAAGGTACCAAAACATGGGAGCCGGGCAAACCCAACTATTGACCCAAGACATGATTCGGAGCCGATGCATATAATGCTATAAGTTCGGGGTGCCGCCCTTGTGAAACTGTGCGGACTTATCACACCATAATGCGGGGAACATAAGCCCCTGGTGTATTCGGCCGTACCAAAGTGTATGGATGCAAAATGTCATAAACGAACATATATAAAGAGGGGATGCAATTATAAGCAAAAAGCGATGCATTGTTTATTCAGAAATACTGCCATGAGTGCAGAGCGATACAAATAGTGCGGTAAGCAAGGGGTTGGACTATTAAACATGTCCCCCTCCAGGGGTAGGCTGCGGAATGGTGTATTAAACAGATTTAATGCTCGTAATGGAGACCACCTGAGTGTTCGTCGTAGCCTTTCTCCTTCCCTGGCTGTTGCATTGTTAGCTTCGGCAGGTCTGCTACCGGACAGGGCCTCTGGTGAATGGAGTCCTGTGGGTAAGAAAAAGAAAAAATAAAAAAGAGCGACGCACTTGGGAGCCCCTGGTGTGGTTGAGCCGCACTCTGGGCCTGTCGTGGTCGTGCCCCTCCCCCTATGCCCATGGTATCTCCAGAGCGTAATGATGTATGCGAAGGACTAATCTTGCAATCATGCGAGGGCTGGGGTTGGGGCCGCATTGCTACGCGTGCTCGGAACGTTCCAGGTGGTCTTGATGTATGTTACTCCGGGCGCGCTTGGCCATGTCCGGTCGCTTAACGGCCGGACTTGAGAATTGCCTTAAGAGGCTGCTCTGTACTTCTGCCGCGGGAGCCGCTGTATGTTCCTCCGTTCGGAGGGAGCGTTCTGTATTTCCGTTGACCGTGATGACTCCTCGAGGGCCTGGCATCTTGAGCTTGAGGTATGCATAATGCGGCACCACGTTAAACTTTGCAAACGCGGTCCGTCCGAGCAGAGCATGATAGCCACTGCAGAACGGGACTATATCGAATATTAACTCCTCGCTTCGGAAGTTATCCGGGGATCCGAAGACCACTTCCAGTGTAACCGAGCCTGTACAACTGGCCTCTACACCTGGTATGACGCCTTTGAAGGTCGTCTTTGTAGGTTTAATCCTTGAGGGGTCTATGCCCATCTTGCGCACTGTGTCCTGATAAAGCAGGTTCAGGCTGCTGCCGCCGTCCATCAGGACTCTGGTGAGGTGAAATCCATCGACGATTGGGTCTAAAACCAATGCGGCGAATCCGCCATGGCGGATACTGGTGGGGTGGTCCCTTCGTTCAAAAGTGATCGGGCAAGAGGACCATGGATTGAACTTCGGGGCGACTGGCTCCATCGCATATACATCCCTAAGTGCACGCTTCCGCTCCCTCTTGGGTTTGTGGGTTGCGTATATCATGTTTACCGTCCGCACTTGTGGGGGGAAACCCTTTTGTCCTCTACTGTTCGGCGGCCGGGTCTCTTCCTCGTCATCGCTATGCAGCCCCTTGTCGTTGTTTTCGGCGATTAACTTGCCTGCCTGCTTGAATACCCAACAATCCCTGTTAGTGTGATTAGCTGGCTTTTCAGGGGTGCCATGTATCTGGCAAGAGCGGTTGAGTATTCGGTCCAAATTGGACGGACCCGGAGTGGTTCTTTTGAATGGCTTCTTCCACTGACCGGGTTTAGAGCCCCTGAATCCGGCGTTGACTGCCGTATCCTCAGTGTTATCGCCGTTAACGCGACGTTTGTTTTTGTTTCGAAGCGACCTGCCATTGTGGTCCTTGGTATCCGGACTGCCAGAATTTTTGCTGAGGTTGTCACTGCGGGCTAGCCAGCTGTCCTCCCCGCACAGAAGCGGGTCATGAGTGATGTGATGGCTGCCATGGATTTCGGCTTTTCCTGTCCTAGGTGCCGGGCCAGCCACTCGTCACGGATGTTGTATTTGAAGGCTGCGAGGGCCTCTGCATCCGGACAGTCGACGATTTGATTTTTCTTTGTTAGGAACCGTGTCCAGAATTGTCTGGCCGATTCGTCTGGCTGCTGAATTATGTGGCTTAGGTCATCGGCGTCTGGTGGTCGCACATATGTGCCCTGGAAGTTGTCAAGGAATGCGGCTTCCAGGTCCTCCCAACACCCAATTGACTCTGCTGGCAAGCTGTTAAGCCAATGCCGAGCTGGTCCTTTAAGCTTGAGTGGGAGATATTTGATGGCGTGGAGATCGTCACCGCGGGCCATATGGATATGAAGGAGATAGTCTTCGATCCAAACCGTGGGGTCTGTTGTGCCATCGTAGGATTCAATGTTTACGGGTTTAAACCCTTCAGGGATTTGATGATCCATTACTTCATCTGTGAAGCATAGTGGGTGTGCGGCGCCTCTATACTGGGCAATATCACGACGTAGCTCAAGAGAGCTTTCTCTACTGTGTTCGGCCCGACCGGAGTTGCTGTATCCGACGCGACGGTAGTCGTCGCGCATCATGGGGCGCCCACGTGATCCGTAGATCGATCTTGATTGTCTTGCCTTGTCCTCCAATATGTCTCACAAGTCCGGTGCATTCCCCCGTGGCTTCGCACTTTTCGAGCGATGCCGGGGTACGGTTCCGGTGGAGGGCCTAGATGCCTCTCTGTCGCGGCCACGAGGTGGTCGGTCTGCCGTATTGTGCGCTGGTGATGAGGGTTTATACTCCTCCTCCTCTAATTGGGGGAGCAACTTGCGTTTTGGGTAGCTTTTGGAGGGGCGTTCGAGTTCATGCTCTTCGGCCGCGAGGACTTCGGTCCATCTGTCGGCCAGCAGGTCTTGATCAGCTCTGAGCTGTTGCTGCTTTTTCTTTAGGCTATTTGCCGTGGCCATAAGCCTGCGTTTAAAACGCTCTTGTTCGACGGGATCCTCGGGCACGACGAATTCGTTGTCGTTGAGGCTTGCCTCGTCTCCGGAGGGAGGCATGTAATTATCATCCTCGACCTCTTCATCTGCCGCTCTCTCGTGAGGGCTGGCTTCTGCGTCCTCCTGCGCTGAATCTTGCCGGAGAGGGTTGTCCTTGGCACTCTCTGGGGTGTTATTATCTCCGGTGCCAGAATCTCCATTCTTGCTGTGGCGGGATTTAGAGCGGCGCCGCTGACGTCGGCGCTTGGGCTGTTTCTTAGGGGAATCTGCCTCTGCTGCTTCTTTGCCGTTCCCATCCTTTGGGATGTCCACCATGTATATGTCGTATGACAAGGTGGTCTTCCAGTGCCCCGTAGGCGCTGGTTCTTGGTCGTCTCCGGCATCGTCGTCCATACCGTCGATGTCTTCGGAGTCGTAGTCTAGCATGTCGGTTAGATCATCGACAGTGGCTACAAAGTGGGTGGTGGGTGGGTTTTGAATTTCTTCGTCATCCGCATCCCAACCGTCCTGACCGCAATCCGGCCAGGGCTCTCCTGATAACGAGAGATGCTTTAGCGAATTCAGGATGTCACCAAAGGGTGAGTGCTGAAAGATGTCCGCGGCGGTGAACTCCATGATCGGCGCCCAATCGGATTCGATTGGTAGGGGTGCAGGAGGTTCGGAGTCCGGCGAGGAGTCCGGCACCTCAGAGTCACGAGCTTTACGAGGGACAAGGTCAGTATTCGGCTCCATCGCCGTAGAGATTGCAGCTCCCGAGGCGGTGTCTAGCCACCTATCCTCGATCTGTGCGGTCGGCTCCGAACTAGGGGTCGGAGCGGACTCATGTGCGGCCTCCAGGGCACTGTCCGGCGGCAGAGCTAAATCATGCCCATCATGACAGTGCGGCGCGCTCGGCTGTGGCTCGAATCCATCGAAGATCAAGTCTCCGCGGATGTCAGCCGTGAAGTTTAGGCTTCCAAATTTGACCTGACGGCCAGGGGCGTAGCTTTCGATCTGCTCCAGATGGCCAAGCGAATTGGCCCGCAGTGCAAAGCCGCCGAACACGAAGATCTGTCCGGGGAGAAAAGTCTCACCCTGGACTGCGTGGTTGTTGATGATTGAAGGAGCCATCAAGCCTATCGGTGACGACACAGAGGAACTCTCAATGAAAGCACCAATGTCGGTGCCAAAACCGGCGGATCTCGGGTAGGGGGTCCCGAACTGTGCGTCTAGGAGGATGGTAACAGGAGACAAGGGACACGATGTTTTTACCCAGGTTCGGGCCCTCTCGATGGAGGTAAAACCCTACTCCTGCTTGATTGATATTGATGATATGGGTAGTACAAGAGTGGATCTACCATGAGATCAAGGAGGCTAAACCCTAGAAGCTAGCCTATGGTATGATTGTTGTAATGGTTGTTCGTCCTACGGACTAAAACCCTCTGGTTTATATAGACACCGGAGAGGGCTAGGGTTACACAGAGTCGGTTACAATGGTAGGAGATCTACATATCTGTATTGCCAAGCTTGCCTTCCACGCCAAGGAAAGTCCCATCCGGACACGGGACGAAGTCTTCAATCTTGTATCTTCATAGTCTTGGAGTCCGGTCGATGATGATAGTCCGGCTATCCGGACACCCCCTAGTCCAGGACTCCATCAGTTGGGTTGCACTTCTCCTGCTGGAACGCTCGGCATAGCGACTTGTGGCCTTGGTCCTTTGCAAAGCCTATGGAATGCAGGCGTCTCTTGTGGAGTGGGAGTTGGATGGACCACGTAGTCATCATCATCATCAAGCACCGGAGTGGTGACTTGAGGTGGGGGAGTACTTGGTGAACTTTGACTTGGAGTTTCTGGTTGGGGGCGATCCGCCCACGATGCATCCTGAGCAATTGGCGTCAAGGGACGACCAATGCTGATGATTTTGTTGTTCGTGAGAACAGGCGATGATACCTTTTGGTGCTCGATCTGAGGAAGAACTACATCATCTTCAACATTGTCTTGGGGACCAATGTCTTTAGCTGCGGTGGGGTCAACAGCTGGATCTTCTTCAGCTTTAGGAGCCTCTGTGAAAGTAGGCTCGTGAACTACTAGCTGACGCTCTTGGTGGGGGAATGCAGGATGATCAACTGAGAGGGGTTCGACAAGAAGGGGCTCTGAAGGAGCGGCCCGATTCTTCTTTGAAGACTTTGTCTTCCACTTCTTGGACAGTGGAGCATCATCAGAGGCATTTTTGTTCTTGCGTTTCCTGGCCTCGGCATCGGCTGCCCTTGTCTTCTTAAGTTCTGACGCAACTGTGGGGACCTTAGGCTCCGAGCCTGTCATGCTGGCAGGAAAGACAATGCGAGGTTCTTCCTGTCTTGATGCCTCAGCTTGGGCCATAGTTGGCTTCTTCTTTTTGGCAGCCATCTTGGGGTCGATGCCTGGACGCCCAAGAGCCTTGCGCTTTTCAGCTTCATTGTGAGCCTGAACACATTTGGCAGCAAGGTGTTTCATTCGCTCTCTTGAACCTTTTGCCTCTTCACGTTTCTTGTGAAACGCTTCCTTGAGATCATGCAGCAGTTTCTTGAACTTCTAAACATCAGTGACATTGAGCTTGGCCATGTGCTTCTTGAATTGAGCCTTTTCATAGTCAATCTTCTTCTTGAGCTCAACTATCTTCTGAGCCAGAGCTAGCTCATTTGTAATGGCACTGTGGAAAGCGACACTGATGCCAATGGGAAGTTGAAGATCATCAATGCTGAGATCCGGATTGGCAAACCACTCATCAGTGAAGTTGTTGAGGATGTCCACATCAAAGAGGGGCAAATCGTTGAAGATTTCCGCCTCTTGTTTGCTCTTTATCAGCAGCTCAAGAGCATCTTCACCAAGATCATCGTCACTTGACAGATCAATGGCTTCATTCTCGTTCCTCAGAACGGCAGCTGGGGTTAGTGCTTGACCAGAACTCAGGATGGGCTTCTTCTTCTGAATAGACTTCTCGTTCTTCTTGGAGACGCAAGAGAGGTCTTCAGATTGCATACTTGATGCAGGAGGGGCAGTTGCCAATGGCTTCACACGTGAAGCTTTTGGTGCAGCAGAGGGTTTTGAAACCTTTGTTTTCTTCTGCTTCTGCGGCTGAGAAGGAGCTGGCGCTTCATCAGAATCTGCGTCATCAGCTGAGTGATCCACAGCATCCCCTTGAACTGCAATGTAAGTGATGAGGCCATCGAGGTTGTAGAAGGGGCCGATTCTGTTTTCATTGGCTTCACGGGTGCCATCATCCCAGATGGACCGGGGTTGAAGTCGAGTCCAAATGCCTTCTTGTTCTTCACAGCAGAATCCTTGGCAAACTTGAAGTTGCACTTGAACAGATCGTCTTCACGACACCATAGCAGAGAAGATGGGTCAGCCTTCTCTAGCTGTGGTCCACGAACCATGCACGGGTAGAAGCCTTGATTAATAGCTTCAGACAGGGACTGGGGTTGAAGATTTTTGTATAATATATCTCCCCAGGGTTGCTTGATGGCATTCTTCTCAGCATACTCAACCATGACAAATTTGTACTTAAACCATTCTTCAGCCCAATATCTTCGAATCCACTGGATTCGAGTTTTGCGTTCACCATAAGTTTCTTCAGGGTCTGTCTTGTACATTTCATGCAGATCTGGTGGCAAATCTTTGGATGTATTTCCATGGCGCTGTCTGCCGCCCTTTCTAGCTGATTTTTCTGTTGCCATGAAGCTTAAGCTGAATGGCTTCAGAACTTGCAAAGGCTTCCGACGGCTGGTCAGATAGGAACTGGCTTCAGAAGAATTGATGTGACTCTGTAAGAATTCTGCAAATGAATGCAAACTATGAGAACCAAGGGATTCTCCCACAGACATGTACCTGTGATAGCATTAGAGGTGCGAGGGAAGGGGAAGAGGTCATATGCATTCTCAGAAGATTTTGAAGATAAATCAGTTTGAAGACATTGACCTCATAACGTGAAGACATTCACTTATTTGTTATGAGTTGGTTCCAGATTTGTACGAATCCAAGAATAGGTACAAGTGAGAAATCTAACTTGTAGTGAAGCATAAGTGAATAGACTAGGCATAATATGAGATGCAGAACAGGATAGATTCAACTTTGTAAGCAGAGAAACCACTTTTGGTAGAGAAGGATGAATCTATCAGATCAAAAAGGCAGTAAAAAGTGAGTTTAAATTACCACACGAAGAACTGCTAGACAGAATGGAGTTGGAGGCCGAGCAGTTCAATCTCTCGTGCCCTAACTTGGTGATGGAAGACACCTACGGCGGCGGTGGAGAAGACGAGGTCCACAGCTGGCGTGAGGACGGCGTCGGTGAGGTCGCGGCAGCTAAGCACTTCGTCACCGGCGTCGTCAAGAGCTAGCGGTGGCGCTAGGGTTTTGAGCGAGGTGTGGACGTGGAAGAAGGATTTTTTACCACGATGTGATGTGTGTTTATAAGGAAAGGGACAGTACAGCACAATTACTCAGGTGCCCCTGTTCACATCTAAGGGACACGTGGCAAATATGCAATGCATTGGAAGTTGTTCCATGTTCCCACGCACGCCTGGATTGTCAGGTGGTCGTTCCGGCTTCTCCGGTTTTCAGGCAATAAGGATGCAGCATTAAAAACAAATTAAATGTTTGCCAGATTGACATCAGCTGACAAGGACTCAGTGAAGACAATCGACAGGTTTCAATAGAATGCATATGATTTGGATAGATAGAGCTGAGGTAGAAGCATAGAATAGGTTAGGGTCCGATCACATTCACTTAGATCAGAAGATTCAAGAGTGAAGACATGGCTATAAGTGAATGCTGAGTCACCAAATCAACATTGTGAATATAAATCATGAAGATAAATTAATGTTAAAGACAATCCAAATGCAGAGACTTTGCAATTGTAACGCCAAGAGAAACACTTCAATGAGAACTTGGTGGTGGCGTTACCCACAGTATAGGAAGTATTAGACCCATACACGGCGCACAATTATCGTGGCGCTCCAAAGTCAAATTCCACATTAATGTATTCACACTCAGAAGGTAAGTCTTCATTAATTGAAGATATACGTTACTTCGTGTGTTGCACATCTAAGTCGTCAATCATGCATAAGCGTTAGGATGTGTGTCCATTCACAGGACATTTGAGGATTCTAAGATATTTAGCTCACACCACAACTTGCAAAACCCTTTCTCATCCAAGGGCTTAGTGAAGATATCAGTCAGTTGCTCTTCAGTGTTAACATGAATGATATCAATGTCTTCCTTGTTGACATGATCTCTGAGAAAGTGATGACGGATCTGAATGTGCTTTGTCTTCGAGTGCTGAACTGGATTCTTGGAAAGCTTGATGGCACTTTCATTGTCATGGAAGAGTGGCACATTCTTTATGTTGATGCCATAGTCCTTGAGAGTTTGCTTCATCCATAGAAGTTGAGCACAGCATGATCCAGCAGCAATGTATTCAGATTCAGCAGTGGAGAGTGACACACAATTCTGCTTCTTTGCAGACCAACAGACAAGTGATCGACCGAGAAAGTGACATGTTCCTGAGGTGGACTTGCGATCAACTTTGTCACTAGCATAATCAGCATCAGAATACCCAATCAGATCAAATGTTGAGCCCTTTGGATACCATAATCCTATTGTTTGGGTGTAAGCCAAATATCAAAGAATTCGCTTCACCGCTAGGTGATGCGACTCCTTTGGTGCTTCTTGGAATCGGGCACACATGCAAATACTAAGCATTATATCTGGCCTAGGTGCACATAAGTAAAGTAAGGAACCAATCATGGAGCGGTATACCTTTTGATCGAACTCTTTACCATTGTCGTCAGGACCCAGATGACTTTTGGTTGGCATTGGCGTCATGTAACCTTTGCAGTCTTGCCTTCCAAACTTCTTCAGGCATTCTTTGAGGTATTTCTCTTGAGATATGAAGATGGCGTTTCTCTGCTGACGGATTTGAAGACCAAGGAGGAACTTCAGCTCACCCGTCATGGACATCTGATATTGCTCTTGCATCATGTTCCCAAACTCATCGCTGTATCTCTTGTCAATGCAGCCGAAGAAAATGTCATCCACATAGATTTGGCACACAAACAGTTCACCGTCGTATGACTTCGTGAAGAGTGTTGGATCTAGTGAATCAGATTTGAAGCCTTTGCTCTTCAAGAAGTCTTTGAGCGTGTCATACCAAGCGCGAGGAGCTTGTTTGAGGCCATACAGTGTCTTGTTGAGCCTATACACCATATCAGGATGTTTTGGATCTTCAAAGCCAGGTGGTTGTGCAACATACACTTCTTCTTCAATCTTGCCATTGAGAAAGGCACTCTTCACATTCATTTGGTACAGAAGAATATTGTGATGGTTGGCATATGCAAGCAGTATGTGAATGGCTTCAAGTCTTGCCACAGGAGCAAATGTTTCATCGAAGTCAATCCCTTCAACTTGAGTGTAGCCTTGAGCAACCAGACGAGCCTTGTTTCTGACAACTTGACCATGTTCATCTTGTTTGTTCCGATAGATCCATTTGGTGCCAATGATATTATGCTTGCAAGGATCAGGACGCTTGACTAGTTCCCAAACATTATTCAGCTCGAACTGATAAAGCTCTTCTTGCATGGCTTGAATCCATTCAGGTTCCATGAAGGCTTCATCAACTTTCTTGGGTTCGGATATTGAGATAAATGCAAAGTGTCCACAGAAATTTGCCAGTTGTGTTGCTCTTGAACGAGTGAGTGGACCAGGTGCATTGATGTTGTCAATGATCTTCTCAGTATGTACTTCATTTGCAACATGGGGATGTACTGGATGAAGATTTTGCCCTTGCAGATCATTGTCTTCAGCTTCAGCATTGACTTCAGGCTGAGCATTGTCGTCAGGTTGACTTGGTGCAATGATGAGTTCATCTTCAGCCTGAGGTTTGGAAGGTATGATCTCTCCAGTACCCATGAGCTTGATAGATTCACTCGGAGGAACTTCATCTAGCACATTTGGCAGGTGCTCTCTTTGCGAGCCGTTAGTCTCATCGAACCTCACATCCACAGTTGCAACCACTTTATAGTGAAAGAGGTTGAAGACTCTGTAGGAGTGCGAGTCCTTTCCATAACCAAGCATAAAACCTTCATGTGCTTTTGGTACAAATTTTGAAGTGTGATGTGGATCCTTGATCCAGCACCTAGCACCAAATACTCTAAAGTAACTGACGTTTGGCTTCTTACAAGTTAGCAGCTCATATTATGTCTTCTTCAGAAGCTTGTGAAGATAAACTCGGTTGATGATGTGGCATGCAGTGTCAATGGCTTCAGGCAAGAACTTTCTTGGAGTTTTGTACTCATCTAGCATTGTCCGAGCCCTCTTGATGAGGGTCCTGTTCTTGCGCTCCACGATGCCATTCTGCTGAGGTGTGTATGGAGCAGAAAACTCATGAGTGATGCCAAGCGTATCAAGGTAAGTGTCGAGGCCGGTGTTCTTGAATTATGTGTCGTTATCACTTCTGATGTGCTTGATCTTGACAATGTAGTTTGTCATGGCACGATTGGCAAAGCGTGTGAAGACATCCTGCACTTCATTCTTATAGAGAATTATATGTGCCCAGGTATATCTTAAGTAATCATCAACAATAATGAAACCATAGAGACAAACAGTGGTAGTAAGAGTAGAGTAATGAGTAGGGCCAAATAGGTCCATGTGAAGAAGCTCGAAGGGTTGAGATGTCATCATGATTGTCTTCGAGGGATGCTTGGCCCTAGTCATCTTCCCAGCTTCACAGGCACCACACAGATGATCTTTCTTGAACTTGATGCCTTCGATGCCCACGACATGCTTCTTCTTCGCGAGAGTGTACAAGTTCCTCATGCCTGTATGTCCTAGCCTCTGATGCCAAAGCCAGCACTCTAAAGCTTTTGCTAGAAGACATGTGGCTAGCTGTGGTCCTACTGAGAAATCTACCATATACAGATCATCTTTTCGATACCCTTCAAAGACTAGATATTTGTCAGATTCCATAAGGACAAGGCAACAATATTTTCCAAATATAACAATCATATTCGAATCACATAGCATTGATACAGACATTAAGTTGAAACCAAGGGATTCAACAAGCATCACTTTATCCATGTGCTGATCCTTTGAGATTGCAACTCTACCAATACCCAGTACCTTACTTTTACCAGTGTCAGCAAATGTGATATGACTCTTATCAGACGGCCGAAGAGTTGAACCCATCAGAAGACTTCGATCACCAGTCATGTGGTTGGTGCAGCCACTATCCATAATCCATTCTGAAGCATGAGGTGTCATAGCCTACAGTACAGTTTGGGGGATAGGCTTCACCAAGCGAGTTGTGAAGCATAAACATTTGACGAACAAGTGGAACATACAAGTTCAGATCTTGGTTAGGATAGATAGGATGAGTGTCAAGGAATCCCGGGACTAAATACATAGTAAGACCATTTGGGCATTTTATCTTGCGCCCCACAAGATGTTTAAGGTCCCTAGCATAAGCATCAGACGCCTTTGATTTTCGGCTAGAGACCTTTCCCTGCAAAAGAGAGTTAAGCTTTCTTAACCACCCACATTTTCAGGGGTGGCTTAGAAGCAATGAGTCTAAGTGCAGCATCTGAGAACTTCGGCTTTGAAGCCCTAGCAAATAGCCTTGCAGGAGGAGAATAATACTCGTATGAATAAGCAGAAAAGTTCTTAGACTTATGAACATAGCGGTTTGATGAAACACGCTCATATTCAAAGGTCTGAGTATGATTTCCCTGCAAAACATTGGTGTTAGGGTGACTCGGGTGAGTCTTCTGTCTGTATGAAGCCTTTGGACCATATGAAGCCTTTGGTCTGGGGTTTGTCTTCTTCCCAGGTGGTGTCATAACGACATTTACGGGAAGACTTTCAAGACACCTTTTAGGTACCTAGATCTTCTTAAGAAGTGGTCCATTCCTGCAGTTAGTACCAATATACCTGGCAAACACTTCACCATTCTGATTCCTGAACAGTTTATAGTTTGCATCAAAGGATTCATCAATGATAATTGGGTTAGCACTAGTGAAGTCAGATAGGGTAGATGGATCTACTGAAGGTTCCTTAGCAGCAACCCATGTGGTTTTGGGCTACTGATCAGGCATCCAATAAGAACCATCAACATTCATTTTCCTCTCGAACCCAACACCCTCTTTCCTAGGGTTTCAGTTCAGAATCTGCTTTTTAAGGACATCGTGTAGTGTCTGATGCCCTTTGAGACTTTTGTACATTCTTGTCTCAAGTAATGACTTCAACCTGGCATTCTCATCAGCAATAGTAGTGGTATCCTCAGATGAGGGGTTAGTTACCACATCAGAAGTTGAAGATATTGCAACGGTAGTAGCAGTTGAACATTCAGCAACAGAGACAGCATTATCACGCTCAATACATTTCAGACATGGTAGTTCAAATCCTTCCTGAGCAGAACTGATCTGTTGAGCGTGGAGTGACTCATTTTCCTTTTGAAGATCTTTATGAGCCGATCTCAATTTCTCAAGTTCCTGCTTCCTTTGAAGATAATCATAGGAAAGCTTTTCATGAGAGGTTGAGAGCGATTCATGAAGACTTTCAAGTTCCTCATACTTAACGTGAAGATTTTTTATGTCTTCAATTAAGGACTGAGATCGGGTCATTTCCGCGTCCAACAGGTCATCGCTTTTGTCTAACAGTTTTTGAATATGTTCCATGGCATTCTGTTGTTCAGTTGCAATTTTAGCAAGTGTTTTGTAGCTAGGTTTAGATTCACATTCAGAGTCATCTTCACTTGATGTTTGAAAGTAAGCATCGCGTAAGTTTAACTTGGCACCATGTGCCATGAAGCAGTAGGTGGGGGCAGAATCATCCTCATCCTTGGCATCAGCATTGGTGACGAGGCCATTGTCTTCAGTGTCGAAGATGGACTTGGCGACGTATGCAGAAGCTAGAGCCAGGCTTGCCATCCCACAATCAGATTCCTCCTCGGACTCCACCTTTGCCTCCTCAGATGCAGACTCCTCCTCTGAATCCATCTTCTTGCCAACAAAAGCACGAGCCTTGCCAGATGAGCTCTTCTTGTGTGAAGAAGGCTTCGATGAAGACTTGGAAGAAGACTCTGAGGATTTCTTCTTCTTGTTGTCATTAGAATCATAGTCCTTGTTCTTCTTCTTCTTCTTTGTCTCGTTGTCCCACTGTGGACACTCAGAGATGTAGTGACCAGGTTTCTTGCACTTGTGACAGGTTCTCTTCTTGTGATCATGAGAGGAAGCTTCATCATTCCTTGAGCTGGATCTTGAAGACTTTCTGAAGTCTTTCTTCTTGGTGAACTTTTGGAACTTCTTCACGAGCATAGCAAGCTCCTTTCCAATGTCTTCAGGATCACCAGAACTGCAGTCAGATTCTTCTTCAGATGAGGAGACGGCCTTTGCCTTCAAAGCGCGAGTACGTCCATAGTTGGGACCATAGATATCTCTGTTCTCAGATAGCTGGAACTCATGTGTGTTGAGCCTCTCAAGTATGTTAGACCGATCGAGAGTCTTGAAGTCAGGGCGCTCTTGAATCATTAGGGCCAGGGTGTCAAATGAGTTGTCGAGAGATCTCAATAGTGTCTTGACGATTTCATGCTTGGTGATCTCAGTGGCGCCGAGTGCATGAAGCTCATTGGTGATGTCAGTGAGGCAATCAAATGTGAGCTGGACATTCTCATTGTCATTTCTCTTAAAGCGGATGAAGAGATTGCGAAGAACACTGGTCCTTGAATCTCTCTGTGTCGAGACGCCTTCATTGACCTTGGAGAGCCAGTCCTAGACCAGCTTTGACGTTTCTAGAGCACTCACACGACCATACTGCCCCTTGGTTAGATGACCACAGATGATGTTCTTGGCAGTTGAGTCCAGTTGCACGAACTTCTTGACATCAGCAGGAGTGACACCTTCACCAGTCTTGGGAACGCCGTTATTGACGGCATACCAGAGATCGACATCAATGCGCATCTTATTCTTCCAGTAGGGGTAATCAGTGCCATCGAAGACAGGGCACGCAGCGGACACTTCGATTATCCCTACAGTCGACATATCTAAACTCCAGGTGGTTAAACCGAATCACACACAATAAGGGAGCACCTTCCTCTGATACCAATTGAAAGTGCTAGTATTCAACTAGAGGGGGAGTGAATAGGCGATTTTTACGAAAGTATTCAAAACATGGATGTTTCAAAGGCAAACGATAGAAATGAACCTATTGATATGCAGCGGAAGGTAGACTACACTAGACAAGCCATAGTCAAGTAAGCAATGAAGTGAAAGCACGAAGACTATAAGCAGCTAGGTAGATTGGATCAGGATGGAAGATAGTATGAAGCCAAACAGATGACATTCTTCACTCAGTGAAGTCAAATAGATAAGGCAAGTAGGAAAATACTTCACGAAGACAAACTGTAAGTAAGGCAAGAGAGGTAGGATAGAACCAGTTGCTTGGAGAGGACAAGGGATTTGTTCGACCAGTTCCAGTTGATGTGACAACTGTACGTATGGTTAGGGAGGCTAAGATTCAACTCAAAAGACTGTGCCTTCACCTTATTCCCCTTGAGCTAAGAACAGTTAGTCCTCACCCAATCACTCTGGTAAGTCTTCAAGGGAGACTTCCAAACCTTCACAGACTTCGTTCACCGGCAATCCACAATGACTCTTGGATGCTCAAAACGCGATGCCTAACCGGCCGGAGGATTCACAGTCCTCAAGTGTAATAAGTCTTCAGATCACGCGGATAGAAAGACTTCAGTGATGCCTAACACTCTTTGGCTCTGGGTGTTTGGGGCTTTGTCCTCGCAAGGATTCTCTCTCAAAGGGTTCGGAGGTGGGTTGCTCTCAAACAACAAAAGTTGTGCACTAACTCTGAGCACCCACCAACTTATGGTGTAGGGGGTGGGCTATTTATAGCCAGGAGGCAACCCGACCTGATTTGTCCAAAATGGCCCTGGGTCACTAAGGAACTGACACGTGTACAACGGTCAGATTTTGAACACACGCGGAAGCTTGACTTGGGCTACAAGTAAAGCTGACTCATCCAGCTCTGGATAAGATTTGCTCTCATTGTCTTCGCTCGAAGACATAGGATTTGGTTGAGCATCACATCAGTCACTCTGACTTTGTTCACTTGGACCCCACTTAACAGTACGATGGTTCCTATGACTCAACAAAGAAGAAAAGGAAACTACGAAACCACTATGTCTTCGCATTCCATAGTCTTCACGCGATGTCTTCTCCTGTCACAGTCTTCAATGTGAATGTATTCACAGACCACCATTGTCTTCAATGTCTTCACACATTTTTAGGGGTCATCTCTGGTAGGTAAACCGAAACAATATGGGACTACTACTTGTGTTATCCTGCAATTCTCACAAACACATTAGTCCCTCAACCAAGTTTGTCATCGATACTCCAAAACCAACTAGGGGTGGCACTAGATGCACTTACAGTGAGGACACCGCAAGATCAAACCCATCACAAAGCACCTCTTCCCATTACAAGAAAAATCGATCTAGTCGGCCTAACTAAACCAAAGATTCAGAGAAGAAATACAAGGCTATAAATAATCATGCATATAAGAGATCAAAGAAAACTCAAATAGTATTCATGGATATAGATCTGATCATAAACACGAACTTCATCAGATCCCAACAAACACACCGCAAACGTCATTACATCAAATAGATCTCCAAGAACAACAAGGAGAACATTGTACTACGAATCAAAAAGAGAGAAGAAGCCATCTAGCTACTGCCTATGGACCCGTAAGTCTATGGTGAACTACTCACGCATCATCGGAGGAGCACCAATGAGGATGATGAACCCCTCTGTGATCGTGTTCCCCTCTGGCAGAGCGCTAGAATAGGGCTCTAGATTGGACCTCGTGGTTCTTGAACTTGCGGCGGCTAGAATTGTGTTTCGTCGAATATTTGGGAATTTATAGAGCTGAGAGGAGGTGGAGGAGATCTTCATGGTCCCCACAACCCATTAGGGCACGCTTGGGCCTCCTGGCGCACCATGGTGTCTTGTGAGGCCCACAGGCCTCCTCTTTGTTGTTTCCTTGGCTCCCAAGTTGTCCTCTGGTCCAAAAAATCTCCAAAAAGTTTCACTATGTTTGGACTCCATTTGGTACTGATATTTTGTGAAGTAAAAAACATGCAAAAAACTGCAGCTGGCACTGGGCACCCTGTCAATAGGTTAGTTCCGAAAAATGATATAAATTTGCTATAAAATGATAATATAACAGCATGGAACAATCAAAAATTATAGATACGTTGGAGACGTATCAGCAAGCATCTACAACTACTAAAGCTCATAAAGGTAAAACCCAACAATAGCATTACATATATTTGTCCCCCTTCAATCCAGTATGAATCCATTTCTATGGTAGGAAGAAGCTTTTGTCACTCTTGCCCTCCAATGCATAGTCCTATCAACATGCAACTAACCCTATGGTGGGATCCACACGCATGCTCATGTGATGGGCACCAAAGGACAGCAACATAAACACAAGCAAATTAAACCAATCATAGCAATTCACCAATTACTCCAAAGGACAACAAAAATCTACTCAAACATCATATGATGGCATCATCATTGGATAATAATATGAAGCATAAAGCACCATCTTCAAGTAGAGGGTACAGCGGGTTGCGGGAGAGTGGACCGTTGAATGTAGATGAGGGAAGGTATCGCCATCACACGATGATTGCCCCGGCAGCCTTCCCCCTTCCTTCTTCTTCCTTGGCCTCCCCTAGATGGGAGGAGGGTTTCCCCTCTGGTCCTTGGTCTCCATGCCTCCCGTTGGGCAGGAGCCCCTCCGAGATGGGATCTCTCTCTCTCTCTCTCTCTCTCTCTCTCTCTCTCTCTCTCTCTCTCTCTCTCTCTCTCTCTCTCTCTCTGTTTTCTTCTATTTCACGTTTCTGTTTCCTGGCCGAAAACCATTTCTTAAATTCCCGGAGATCCGTAACTCAGATTGGGCTGAAATTTTGAGGGGATTGTTATCCGAATATTGGATTTCTTGCGGCCAAAGGATACCTCCAACCGACTACAGGGGACCCATAAGCCTGCCAGGCGCGCCCTGGGTAGGGGGCGCGCCCTCTAGGCTTGTGGCCTCCTCACGCATCGTCTCGCGTTGATTCTTCTTCCCAAAAATCACATATATTCCAAAATAAATCTCCGTAAATTTTTATCGCGTTTGGACTTCGTTTGATATGGATATTTTGCAAAACAAAAAAGTTGCAACAAACATGAACTGGCACTGGCACTAGATCAATATGTTAGTCCCAAAAATAATATAAAATGTTGCCAAAAGTATGTGAAAGTTGTAGAATGTTGGCATGAAACAATAAAAAATTATAGATACGACGGAGACGTATCAGCATCCCCAAGCTTAAATCCTGCTCGTCCTCGAGTAGGTAAATGGTGAAAAGATAAAAAAATTATGTGGAATGGTGCCTAGCATAATCTTGATCATATAATCTGATCATGGCATGAATATTAAGACACGAGTGACTCAAAGCAATAGTCTATAATTTGACATAAATACATCAATACTCAGGCATACCAACAAACAATCATGCCTTACAGAAAATACTAAAGAATGCTATCCCTACAAAATCATATAGCCTTGTCATGCTCCATCTTCTTAACAGAAAATATAAATCATGTACAATCCCAATGTCAGCCAAGCAATTGGTTCATACTTTTTAGTGCGCTTCATCTTTTTCAACCCCCAGGCAATACATGAGCGTGAGCCATGGACATATCACTATGGGTGGAATAGAATGCAGTGGTAGGTATTAATAAGGAGAAAAAAGGAAGATAGTCTCACTTTGACGCGGCTAATCATCGGGCTATGGAGATGCCCATCAATTGATGTCAATGCGAGGAGTAGGGATTGCCATGCAACAGGTGCACTAAGAGCTATAAGTGTATGAAAGCTCAAACTGAAAAGTAATTGGGTGTGCATCCAGCTTTCCTGCTCTAGAAGACCTCGGGTATTTGAGGAAGCACATCATCGTAATATACAAGCCAAGTTCTATAATGAAAAATTCCCACTAGTATATGAAATGACAACATAGGAGACTTTCTATATGAAAAACATGGTGCTACTTTGAAGCACAAGTGTGGAAAAGGGTAGTAACATTGCCCCTTCTCTTTTTTTCTCTTGTTTTTCCTTTTTTTTATTTTTTTGTTGGGCTCTTTTTGGCCTCCTTTTCTTAATTTTTACCCGTCCGGGGTCAAATCCCGACTTGTGCGGGAATCATAGTGTCCATCATCCTTTCCTCATTGGGACAATGCTCTAATAATGATGATCATCACACTTCTATTTACTTACAACTTGATATCTAGAACAATATGACTCTATATGAATGCCTCTGGCAGTGTACTAGGATGTGCAATGATCTAGCATAGCAAAGATATAAAAAAACAGACTTGCCGTGAAAATATCATGCTAGCTATCTTACGGTCATGCAAAGCAATATGGCAATGAATGCTCAAGTTATGTATATGATGATGATGGAAGTTGCATGGCAATATATCTTGAAGTGGCTATGGAAATGCCATAATAGGTAGGTATGGTCGTTGTTTTGAGGAAGATATAAGGAGGCTTATGTGTGATAGATAATATCATATCATGGGGTTTGGATGCACTCGCAAAGTTTGCTCTAACTCTCGAGGTGAGAAAGGGCAATGCACGGTACCGAAGAGGCTAGCAAATTTCAGAAAGGTGAGAGTGCGTATAATTCATGGACTCACATTAGTCATAAAGAACTCACATACTTATTGCGAAAGTTTATTAACCCTTGAAGCAAAGTACTACGATGCATGCCCCTAGGGAGAGGTTGGTAGGAGTTAACCATCGCGCGCCCCCTACCACCATGCAAAGGAAGACACTCAATTATAAATCGTGCTCCAACTTCTTAGCATAACGAGAGACTATACGTGCATGCTTCAGGAATCACAAACCTTAACACCAATATTCTTACTAAACCACAATCATTCACTAGTACCTCCCACATATTACCATCTTAATATCGCAAAACTATTGCAAGGAATCAAACATATCATATTCAATGGTCTACAAGTTTTATGTAGGATTTTATGACTAACCATGTGAATGACCAATTCATGTTGACTCTCTAAATAGATATAAGTGGAGCATGAGAGTTTAATTCTTTCTACAAAAGACTTGGCCACGCTCTAGTAAATATAAGTGAAGAAAAAGAGCATTCTACAAATAATGGTTTTCTATATGTAGAGAGACAGGCATCCGAACTTCAAATGATATAAGTGAAGCACATGAAGCATTATATAAAACCATAAACTTCAAATGATATAAGTGAAGCACATGAAGCATTATATAAAGCCATACTCAAAAGATATAAGTGAAGTACAAAGAGCATTATATAAATCAACCAAGGACTATCTCATACCAGCATGGTGCGTCATTAAAAGGAAAATAAAAATCACACAACGCTCCAAGAATTTACGCATAGCATGTGAACAAAACAAAAACCGAAACATACCGATAATTGTTGAAGAAAGGTGGGATGCCTTCCGGGGCATCCCCAAGCTTAGACGCTTGAGTCTCCTTGAATATTTACTTGGGGTGCCTTGGGCATCCCCAAGATTGAACTCTTGACTCTCCTTATTCTCCTCATACCGATACCTCCTCAATCTTCGAACACTTCATCCACACAAAGCTTAACCAAACTTTTTATTAGGGGGTTAGTACATATAACATCAAATCACATCATGTCCTGCTGTAACATTATTGTATAATTATAATCAAACATTACCCACTGTATTCTATCACAATTCTATGGCTCCAGAGTTAGTAGGGCTCAACAAGATTTCAAACATAAGCAAATGAAGAAACTATAATAGAAATTTGTGAAAACAGGACAGTCTATAAAGATATAAATGGTACATATACTTTTGTAACTCAAACAATTCTAGAAAAATAGGAAAAAAAACAATTTGCATAGAAGTACTTTGTAAAAATTTCAGAATTTTTGGACGTTCTAGTAAATTATCAAAATTTACGCATTGCAACCAAAGTTTTTTGTTTTTGCACTACACATACCAAACAAGCAATTCAAACACCCTAAAAGTAAATCTTGGCACATTATCTTTATAATACAATGGATTTGTACAAGGGGATAATTATTTTTGCATGAAATTTCCATGAAAAAATCTACATTGTTTCCATGAGCATGAATACAAGTGTTCAAGGTCGACCCTCACTTCTCCAATGCATAACCTTCCAGTCGCTTTTCTTTTTGAAAAAAAGATAGGTTCCCCTCTATATTTTTTTGTTTTAAAAGTTTTTTAAAAAGCACAGAGAAGAAATAGATGACTCCCTAAAACTTCCGGGTTGTCTCCCGAGTAGCGCTTTCTTTAAAGCCATTAACTTAGGCATATGGTGCTCAAGTAATTGATCCACCCAAATCCCAAGGTATATCAAAGCCAATTTTAATTAGCAATGATTTGTAATTTAGTAGTGAGAACGAATCAATATATATCATGCAACGGATTCTAACTTTCTTCCTATGCATCGACATGTCATAAAAGAACAATTCATGCACACATAATAAAGGTCGATACATAGCATAAACAGTTTCTTGCAATTTTATTGTGTTGGAGACATAGAGAGGTGGAGATGTAGTTACTCTCTCATAATAATTGCAATTAGGAGCAGCAAGCACATGCATATTATATCCATCAAAATCATCATGTGTAGTAGTAAAACGCAACTCATCAATATAATCCTTAATAAGAGCAAACTTCTCCAATATAGTGTAGTTGGGAGAATTCAAAAGGATAATAGGACTATCATGCATGGGTGCAATAGCAACGATTTCATTCGTAACATATGGAACTATATCAAGTTCTTCTCCATAAGCATAATTCATATTGGCGTCATGGACACAAGCATAGCAAGCATCAATTTCATCAAAAAGGGATATTTCAAACGAATCCAAGGGATCATAGCATTCATCCTTCAGTAAGCATGAAGGGAAATTAGACACTGTCTAAGTTGAAATATTCATCATTAGGAGGTGGGCACGGGTAGCTAGTCCGCTCTTCCTCCTTTTGTTCTTCGCTCTCTTCATCATCTTTTTCATCTAATGAACTCACGGTTTCATCAATTTCTTTTTCCATAGACTCCTACAAAATGTTATTTTCCTCTTGGATAGCGGGGACTTCCTCAATCTATTATTTAACATAAGCATTAGAAGCATAGTTTTCATAGAAATATTTAAGTATGGCAAAAAATTTAGATTTGTAAAGAGTAGCATCATATTTTCAATCAAAGAAGCAATTTCATAGGCACCCTTAAAAGAAACAAGTTCTTCAATTTGTTCAATATCATAGTAATTATAAACACCCTTGGCATAAGAAGATAAGATTCCATTATCCTTAAACCCACATTGGAAGAAAAGGTGTTTTAGGGTTTTCAGAACAACAAGTAAAATCATGTATTTCGCATAAATTCCCACCATAGCAATGCAAACTATTAATATGATGCCATAAGAGTTTCCCTTTTTGAGATAAGCGGTGTCGCACAAAATAAACATGCTCATCTAATGTTTTACCCTCAACTAAGCTAGTTGGGTTTTCAGCACGAGCACAAAGAGATCGAAGATGATCCAAATAGAAAGCTTCAGCAATATGATAGATTTTGGGTGGTTCTTCAACCATTGGGTTAGCAAGCACAACTAATTTTTATTGGTATTTTACATTTCCTACTCATAACTAAAGATAGAAAACAAGAACAACTTATAACATAAAATAAAATCTACTTAGTCATAAAGCAAACAAGCACACACAGAATATTCACCCCACGCTATTGCTCCCCGACAACGGCGCCAGAAAAAGGTCTTGATAACCCACAAGTATAGGGGATCAATTGTAGCCTTTCTCGATAAGAATGTCAAACCCAACGAGGAGCTAAAGGTAGAATTAATATTCCCTTCAAGTTCTATCAACCACCAATACAACTCTACGCACACTTAACGTTCGCTTTACCTAGAACAAGAATAAAACTAGAAGTACTTTGTAGGTGTAAAGGGATAGGTTTGCAAGATAATAAAGAACATGGAAATGAAAGTTAGGTGTTGTTTTACTAAAATAACAATTAAGTTAGTATAGCGAGTGTGTAAAAGTGGTGGTAGGATTTGCGGAATTGTCCCTAAGCAATTGGCTAAGTTACTAGACCGATAGCAAGTTTTTATGTGGGAGAGGCCACTGCTAGCATGTCATCCATTACTTGGAATTAAATGCACTTATGATTGGAACTATTAGCAAGCATCTGCAGCTACTAAAGCTCATTAAGGTAAAACCCAACCATAGCATTAAGATATATTGGTCCCCCTTCAATCTCGTATGAATAAATTTCCATGGTAGGAAGAAGCTTCTGTCACTCTTGCCTTCCAATGCATAGTCCTATCAACATACAACTAACCCTATGATGTGATCCACATGCATGCTCATATGATGGGCACCAAAGTACAGAAACATAAACCTAAGCAAATTAAACCAATCATAGCAATTCACCAATTACCCCAAAGGACAACAAAAATCTACTCAAACATCATAGGATGGCAACACATCATTGGATAATAATATAAAGCATAAAGCACCATGTTCAAGTAGAGGGTACAGCGGGTTGCGGGAGAGTGGACCGCTGAATATAGATGAGGGAAGGTGATGGAGGTGTTGGTGAAGATGACGGAATTGTTGGAGTAGATCACCGTCACACGATGATTTCCCCGGCGGCGTTCCGGCGCCACCGGGAGAGAGGGGGAGAGCCCCTTCCTTCTTCTTCTTCCTTGGCCTCCCTCCTAAATGGGAGGAGGGTTTAACCTCCGGTCCTTGGTCTCCATGGCTCCCAAAGGGCAGGAGCCCCTCCGAGATTGGATCTCTCTTTGTTCTCTTCTGTTTCACGTTTCTGTTTTCTGGCCGAAAATCGTTTCTTTAATACCCGGAGATCCGTAACTACGATTGGGATAAAAACTTGAGGGGATTTTTATCTAAATATTAGCTTTCTTGTGGCCAAAGGTTATCTCCAACCGACCTGCAAAGGTCCTACAAGCCTGCAAGGCATGCGCTGGGTAGGGGGTGTCCTCTTGGCTTGTGGACCCTTCGGGCATCATCTCGTGTTGATTTGTCTTCCCAAAAATCACATATATTCCAAAATAAATCTCCATAAATTTTTACCGCGTTTGGACTTCGTTTGATATGGATATTCTGCAAAACAAAAAACATGCAACAAACAAGAACTGGCACTGGGCCCTGGATCAATATGTTAGTCCCAAAAATAATATAAAATGTTACCAAAAGTACATGAAAGTTGTAGAATATTGGCGTGAAACAATAAAAAATTATAGATACGTCAGAGACGTATCAACTGTAGTTTCAAATAGTTTGCTTAACTTCTGGTTTGTGGTTGGTCTACATAATGATGTTAGGAACATATGACATAGGCCCCTACTTTCAGTTCTATTAGAGCATCTCCACTCGTCCCCCCCCCCCAGCGCACCCGGCGATTGCGTTTTGGCCTAAGCGTAGGCCGTTTTTTCACCCTGGGGGCGATCCAGTTTCCAGCGGCGCCCCTAGGTTTCGGCCCCAAGACGCACATAAATTCAAACTTGTCTTTCCCGCTGCCAAAAAAATGCCACAAGTTCGGCGATCATCATGCCACAGTTCGGCGATCACCATGCCACAGTTTGGCGATCAAACATACACGGAAGTTCAGCGTTGAAAAGGAAGGACGTGTAGGTAAAGGGATGCATCAAAGGACGGGCTCCTCCCGCGTAGGACTGGCCGGCATCGGTGTGGCTTCTATGCTCGTGCTGGTCGGCGTCAGCGCGGCTTCTGTGCTCGGGCTGGTCGGCGTCGGCGTGGCTTCTGTGCTCGGGCTGGGCGTCGGCGTTGGTGTCGGCGTGACCGGGTCGATGCTAATGGTCTTCCATGCTTCGGCGAGGCACTCGTCTTCTTTGGACGTCCACTTGACGCGTGGCTCACCCGGCCTGGCATTGGTCCACCGCTTCTTCTTTTTCCCTTTCCTCGACGGCGCCGATGCCGGCTCCATCTCGTCCTCCTCTTCTCCTCCTCCTCAGCGTCGTCGAGCTCGTTGTCCATGTCGGCGGGGGTGTCCATTGTGTCGTCTTGTGCGTGGAACCCTGGGTAGGAGGCGGCAGCGACCTAGCCGCTCGTGATGATCTCGTCCATGTTGGCATCGGTTGCGTCGGGGTTGCCGAAATGTGATGCCGAGGCTTGTGAGAAGGGCAGGGCACCACGACGTAGAGGCGGCATCGGCGAGGCCGTGTACATCGGCGGGGAGTAGATGTACTAAGTGTGGAGGCCGACGAACGCGGGCGAGGGATTGCGCTGGTCGGGGTTCAGACCGGAGGGTGAGGCACATGGCGGCGCGCCATGTGGGAAGGTGATGTTGGGGTTGAATCCACCATGCGCGTCGCCGTTGGAGTAGCCAGGCGAGGATGTGTACCCCCAGGGTGGCGGCGGCGAGAAGTTGGTCGGTGATGCGACGCTCTGTTGGCTCCACGTAGCTTGCGGGCAGTGGCCGCCGGGCGGATTCATCATGCCCGCGCGAGACGCCTCTACCTGCTTCGCGGCCGCGTCCTAGGTCTTCTTAGCATTGAGCCTGTTCCGCCGGTCGGTGGTGACAGCCTCCCGATGTTGAACCTCTACCCTCCACTCGGCATTCGACATGCCCGGTGATTTTGCCATCGGCGCCCTCGGCTTCCTTTGCTTCGGCTGGGTGGAATCGGCAGCGACAGCAGAGCGAGGGGCCAAATACTTCTTCGGCGGCATGGCGGCATGGCGACCCGGATAGCAGGGTCTGGGAGGAGAATAGCAGGAGTGGCGGGGCAGAAGGGCGGAGCAATGAGAAAATGGAGAGAAAGGGGGGAAACAGCGGGAAAAGGCTTGTCTGTCGCTGACAGAGCAGACCCACGCGCCTTTTCGCTTCGGTCGGCGCCCCAGGCGACCCCTGGGGGGCTGGGTTTGGCTCGGGTTCGCCGGCTGTTATTTCGGCCCAAACCGACGATAAACAAGTACCTAGGGGCGTGACTGGGCTGATTTTTCGCCGTCAGCGCTAAAAAGGCGCCCTGGGGGCATGTTGAGGGGCGAGTGGAGATGCTCTTAGTTGCTTCTCTTTTAGGCTGCAATTGGTCTATGCGTCGATGGCTATAGTTGGTCACTTCAAATAGTTCACTTAACTTATATTCTATATTTCCGATAGTTCACTTAACTTCCGAATTGTAGGTACATTGTGGAAGGGAAATAGAAATGGGGACAAACAGGTCGATGCCTTCGGTCGGGTTCGTCCCCCAATTGACTGAGTTTGTAAGTAAGCATGCTAATGATGGTACTATTAAGGGCAGGAGTTGGATCATGACCACGTAGCGTTCAACTTTTCTTTTAACCTGGCTGGAGCATGACGGAGGCGTGTACTGGACACCCTAAGCGGATCAGCGACTAACCATCGCCCATAGCTTGCTTAACTTCAAGTTTTATTTGGTCGTTGCGCAGTTCTGGAAAAAATTGGGCAGTGATCAGGTAGTTAGGGGGATCATTCAAATAGTTCCCTTTAACTTCACTGGCTTGCAATTGGTTTGTGCGCCAACTCTTCAAATAGACTTCCATTTTATGCTTCACATAGTTCGCTTAACTTCCTATCTGCAGTTGGTCTTTGTGCCAATTGGCACAATGGGTCATCTAGTATGTTAACTTGAGATCGAAATCAACAGCAGCAAGCATATTATGGCTTGTGTAGTGCTTTCTACCCCTATATGATGCAGCATGTGACCTCAACACTCTAGTAGTCACAGGGGTACCATCAGCTACGAAGTACAATCATGTGATAGCATGAACAAACTTTATGATTTCACAACAATACAATCATGTCATGAACTAACAATTAGTACTGCTCAACTTGAAATATGGATACCATCTGTAGCAAGTTCGTATCTTTGAAGAAGTTTGACCAATAGGTGCCTTGATCATCTCTCCTATTAGCTCTCAAACCGCATACAAGACTTGCTTGAAATACTAGGAAATTGTCTCATTGAATTTCCTGAATGTGTTGTGATTCACTCTGAACCTCTAGTTATGACCTACAACATGAAGGAACATTGTTATTTGCTCTTCCACGGAGGTGTGGATGTTATCTTTTAGCAACTCCCTCTCCCTACCTGTCTTCACAAGCTTAACAAAGTGGGCTCTCCTCATTCGAAGCATGTTCATGGTTTTTACATCGTTACGGTTATAAGATGTAGTTTAGATTCATCATCACCCTATCTCAAAGAAACATTGGAGTATATCACCATAGGAGCCATGCATGAATTACAACTATGAATGTGATGCCTGAATCGTAATCTTCATTTGTTTGTCCTAGTGAAATCAGGGTTGCGGTAAGTAACCGTGAAATCAATCACACACCTTACCAACCAACTTAAAAGTGAAGGATGGGGGGTGGTTGTACGGATGCTTACCGTCATGGGAGACGGCGGCGACGGCCTGCCTATGCCAGAGACTAGACGGACGAGACATGCCAGAGACAAGGCGGACGAGACAGAGGCGGTACCAGGATATCTGCTTTCAGTATCGTGTGCCTACGGGCCAACGCATCATGTGTCTACATGCCAATGCATCAAAAGGCTACTTTTACACTTAGGCTCCCCTTGGTTCCTTGTTTTGGGGCCCAATACACCTGTAAAATATACCCATGTGAAATAAAAATGAATGGGCCTCGCTTTGGTACTTGGCATGATGTTTTTGGGCTGTAAATTTTACACCGATTTTCACGCTTACACCCGTATTAGGCTCGTATTCGATACAGACCATCGCCCGTCCTTTTTCCCCACCTCGCCTCTCGCTCGAGGCTTAGATCGAGGTTGCGCCGCCGGGAGGCGCCGGTGTCGGTGTCCACGATGGGGTGAAGCAATGGCGACGTAGTGAGGCGCCAAAGACGTTGGCCACGACAGGGTTAGGCGCGCCGACGGCGGTGACTCGCTCATGGCCGCGACGGCAATGACGACTCGCTCCTAGCCGTGATGGCGACGTTGGCCGTCGTGACGGTGAATCACTCCTCCAAGCGGCCTCCTCTGTTAAGCCCCGCTTGGAAAGTTTCGTGTTGCAACCTGCGCGACATGTACAAGTGGATTGAAACTCACAACCAAGCACAGATTACAACCGGATTGAAAAACCACCCTGCGGAATGTATTTGGTTGGAGGCTAGTATAATACAGGTGTAAAATATTACAAGGGTGGCAGAAAAACTGCATTCCAAGCGGGGCCTTAGTGGACCTGTTTGGAGTGGGCGCGAACAAGCAAACACACCCATGACATACCGCTCAAAAAAAAACATGACATAGCCCATAGTCTAGGACAATCATGCAAGTGTGAGTCTAGTGGGTTATCGAGTCGATGCCTTCCTACGCATCAGCCTCGCTCGAGCGTGATTGTATGAGCGTTAGAGCATCTCCAGCCGCGCCCCCAACAGGCCCTCCCCAGGCATTTTTGCGGCGCCGGTGCCGAAAAAACGGCCCAGACGCCCCCTCAGAAGCCCGTTTTTTACCGGCTCGGGCCGAAACTGGTGCCGGCGGACCCAGGCAGAACCCGGCGCCCTGGGGGCGCCTGGGGCGCCGGCACAAGCGAAAAGGGCGCGTGGGTCCGCCCTGTCGGCGAGTCGAGCGCCTCTTCCCGCCGTTTCTTCCCGCTTTTCCCCACTTCCCTCTCATTCTCTCCTTTCCTCCCGCCAGTCTCCCTCCCGCTCGCCTCCCAGCCGGCCGCCATGCCACCGAAGAAGTATGTCGTCCCCCGCGCCGTGGCGAGCGCGACCGCCTCCGCCGCCTAGCCGAAGCAAAGGAAGCCGAGGGTGTCGCCGTCCAAGCCACCGGGCATGACAAACGCCGATTGGGGGGTGGAAGTGCAGCGCAAGGAGGCCGTCACCGCCGAACGGCGGAATAGGGCCCTCGCCAAGAAGGCCCGTGACAACGCGGCACGCGCGGCTGCGGCTGCCGCCGCCGCTGCCGCTTCGGCGGACTAGGTCAAGGTCAAGGCGACTCGCGCGGGGATGATGAATCCACCAGGCAACCATGCGCAGTACGCGCCCTGGGGCCAGCAAGGTGTCGGGTCTCCGTCGCCGCAGCCATGGGGATCGTCTTCGCCGGGCTACGCCGACGGGGACGCGCACGGCGCACGGTGGGTTCAACCCAAACGTCACTTTCCCCCATGGACACCCGGCCCAGCGCACGCCCTCGCCCGCCTTCGCCGGCGTGCAGTACCCTCCATACAACTACTCGCCGCCCACGTACGCATCCTCCCCGATGCCCCCTCTCCGCCGTTGCGGGCTGCCCTTCTCGCACCTCGGCGATGCCGACGAGACCGAGGCCGACATGGACGACATCATCGCGGAAGGTTCGGCCGCGGCCGCCGCGTCTCCTGGGTTCACCGCGGATGAGACGGTAGATCTCAGCGGCGGCATGGACGACGAGCTCGGCTACGTCTACGGCGACGAGGAGCAGGAGGAGCAGGAGGAGGAGGAGGACGAGGAGGAGGAGGAGGAGGAGGAGGAGGAGCCGGCGACTGCTCCGGCGAGGAGGCGCAAGAAGAAGAAGCGGGCGGCCAGGTCAGGCGAGTCGTGCATCAAGTGGGCGTCCAAGGAGGAGGAATGCCTCGCCGAAGCATCGAAAATCGTCTGCCTCGAACCGACCACCGGCACGAACCAGAGCATCGAGACGTACTGGGAGCGCATCAAGGCCGAGTTCGACGAGCGCAAGCTCGTCGACCCCTACTTCAAAGGCGTCTACATGCAGCGCAGGGCGAAGGCGATGGCGAACCATTGGGGGCGTATCCAGGGGCGTGCAACAAATGGCATGGGGTCGTCGAGGAGGTCGTCGCTCGCCCGGAGAGCGGCGCCAGCGTCGAGGATCAGGTATGCCACGCCGGTCTCCCGCCTCTCTTCAGCCTGTGCGCCCGCCAACTATTTGTTCGTTCGCGCAGTTGCTGCGCATGTTCGGCTTGTATCGGCAGAGCAACAACGACGCCGAGTTCAAGTACCTCCACATTTACAAGCGCATCGACAAGTGCGAGAAGTGGGCGGAAGTCCGGCGCACCCTTGACAAGGCCAAGGAGACCTACAAGCCGGACGCGCCGACTCCGGGCGCGTCGGAAGGGCGGCCGGACGTCAACAAAGGTGCCAAGAAGGGGAAACACGCTGACGCGGCCACCGCTCGCGTGCAGGAGTCCATCCAGCACTGCCTCGCCGACGCACAGGTCTGGGCCGCCCTTCGTGAAGAGAAGACCGAGGCGCGGTGGTCGGCGTTGATGTCGAGCAGCGCCGTCAAGCTCGACCTGCTCCGGACCAATGTCGCCGCGAAGAGGAACACCGACCTGGCTTTTCTGCTGGGCAGGGCGGACATGCTCCAGAGCACCGACGAGGCGGTCAAGGCGTGGTACTTGGCGAAGCGTGGCCTCATCCTGAACTAGCTTCCCACGACGACGCTGCCCACGCCCACGCACACGCCAACGCCGCCGCCAAGCCCAAGCGATGATGCCGCTGAGACTGCCCGCAGCGCAGAAGCCACGCCGATGCCGCCAAGCACAGAGACCCCGTAGAGCCCTCGCACGCCGACCTCACCGCCTGATGCGCGCTTCCGGCCTTTTTGTTTTCGACTCGCCGCTTGATGGCCAGATTGTGGCGTCTATTTTATGCGCGGGAATGGACTATGTTTGAATTTGCCGTGGCTGGGGGCGGCGCCTGGGGCGTGGCTGGGAGCTAGGCCGCCCCGAGGGGCCGATCTAGCGCCGGTTCGCTCCCGAGCCGCTCTTTTTCGACGCCCTGGGGGGCTGAACGGCTGGAGATACTCTTATTACCTTTCTTCAAAGATATTCATAGTAGAAAAAAATACTTAAGGTTTATGGTGAATGTAATAAAACTTAGTGTGTAGTAGATGTTACATATATCTTTCTATGGGCTAATTCATAGTAAGAAGTTTGATTTAGTTCAAAACTAGAAAGTTTACTGATTTAGTACACATTATTGATACAATATACACATTATTGGTACAATGACCAACCGGAAAGTAAAAGAGATCCTTTCTATCTATCTTTTTCCATTGAATTAAACATGGAGCACAACCTGTTTGAAGTTTTGCAAAAGCCCAGCACAAAAATACAAAAATATAATAAAATGGGCACAGCAAGAAAAGGAGTTCTCCAAGTTAATGGCTCTAAGTAGGTAAAGCTATCTCCCTTCCCTTTCTGCTTCTATATACTAGAATCTGGACTACCACTACCGAATAGTGATGGTATCAGTGATGGTATGAGCCCTAAACGATGACCTATGTCCCCTGCGTGTCAGTCACCTATAAACTTCCCTACAATGTACAGAGCACCAATCACCAGTCATACTTGGACCCTTTGTCTCGTTACTCGGCCACCAGTCACTGCCTGAGCGCCGAACTCTAGCACCCTCGGCCCGCCAATCCAGTCATCATCATCAGTGTCATCATCATCATCACCGCCGCCACGACCACCACGACCACGACCACCACCACGTCCTCTTGTAACAGCCACTGGCCTTCTAACTTTCGACGAACTTCTTGGAGTCAGACGCTTCTTCTGGACCGTGGCAGAAGTATACAGTACGTAGTCCATGGAATCTTCTCGCAGCAATGTCTTGAAATCCTGTGCATCACAAGTCCCATCAGATGTTAAAGAGTTGTAGGATCATCAAGCCCAGGCCCAATGCAATTACATTTTCAGAAATGCTACCTGGTACACGAGCGCTACATCCTGCAGGCAGCTCGGCAAACTGATGTTAGTGTTGTTAATGTTAAGCGGGATATTCTGCTTGGAGATTGCTTCACCAGGTTTTGGTGGATCCTTCAGAGAAAATGCCTGTATTGAAATTGGAAATAAATCTATCATGCAACATGTCTTCCGAGGACTAATTTCCAAACAAGGGAAAACACAAACCTGACAGCGAGCATCAGTTAAACTGTAGACCATTTTCAAATGTCTCTTCAGTTTGAGAAGGAGCTGCAGAGCTATCGCATCATGGCAATCTTCCTGAAAACAAAGGCCTATTTAGTTGAAGAAGATGAGATGCAAACACGCAAGGATTGCAACCATCTCCGCATCAATTATATTCTACCAAAATCCCTCAACCCAAAACATATCAAGCTCACCTGAAGTTTGGCCATGTCAACATCTGACGTGCTGCATGAATTATTAAGCATCTTTTGAGGACTATCTGCCAGATTCTGGTCAGGATATCCCCCAGGTTCATGCATAACATTATCCACCATATCTTGCTGACCCACCACATCTTGCTGACCCACCACACCTTGCTGACCCACCATATCTTGCTGACCCACCACATCTTGCTGACCCACCACATCTTGCTGCTGATCCATGGAAGTCCAATTCTTCAAATTAGCCTCGATTGCTCCGGCTCTAATTTGAATAACTCGGTTTATATCATAGACCAAGTAAAGTGGTTCATCAGGAGATGTGAAAGGGAGAGATGCAAGAACTTCTACACAGTAACTGCAATATTCACACAACTTGGAGAGTCAGATACCAAATTTTAAGAATAAGAGGATCAACAGGCACATAACTAAATAACTTACACAAGAAAACCAATTGTGGGGTAACTCCGGCTGTCAGATATAAATTTTCGGACTATTGAGTGTACAAATTTGTTTCTTGAATTTCGATTTGCACGGATAAGACGATATATTCTGGATATGCCAGGTTTAACAAATGCAATCGGATTTGATTTCATGTTGGTTGCCACCACGTTATGGTTGCTGACTATGGTCTCGAAGAATCTGAACGACATTTGTAGGCCATCACCTAGGCGGCTTTCAAAAAATGAAGGATACCTGCAAAATAACACCAATAGGTCAGATCATTTTATCCAATAAAGAAATGGAGAAATGAGAAGTTGAATCATCATACTTTTCATTCATATTCATCAGCAAATGATGAGCCAACTTTGAGTTCCCCTCCACAGGGTCAGTTTCAAGTGCTATAAGGTGTGGAACACAGGTAATTGGATGAACTAAACCCTGGCGAAGAACAATTTCAACAATCTGCACAAAAAAAAATATCACTGTTTTCTACTCTGAAATGAAAAGCAGGAAAGTGCAGAAATCAGTTGAACTAATTCACCTTTAGTGCAGCATGGCGAACTTGATCGTTCATATCCAAGGATCTCTCAAGAATAGAATTCCAATACAACTGGATAATACCACCACAGATGTTGGTGTCTCCCGCTCCAGCAGCAACAGGCACTTCACTCCCACCATTAGTTGCATAGGGTACAGTAGGCTTGCCAGTACTGTCAGCCGTGAGTTGGCTTTCCGCATCACGGAGATACTCATAAAGGTTTTGCAATCCTTGAATCTGGACAAGTAGGTCCAATTATATACAGAAAAAACTACGCGGAGCAGAACCCATTACAGGAAAATGTCTATACCTTTAACCTATAATCAACATCAGAAGATAGTGATGCCTCTATCAGATTCAAAATATCTTTCTGTAGCATAAAATCAGGCTTTGCAATAAGTATGTATCCCAAAGCCTGCATGCACACATGAAAATTGTCATTTAATAAGGAAAATTTCATATAAAAATATCCAAGCACCCTAAAGAACTAAAGCAACAGTCAAATAGACAGGTTAAGCTTGAGTCGTTGCATGTTTCTAGCTACGAGTATCATCAAGTCAAATATTGAGTGTAATAATGATGAGCGCACACACCTGCATAGCCCGAACCTTCAAGCTGAAATCATCCTTGCGGAGATACCTTTTCTTGAGCAATTCAAGAATCTTTGGAAAATCAAGTTGGTTTTCCGATGCTGCCAACAGTTTATAACCATATCTAAGGAGCAGGCCGAGACAGAATAATGATCGACCCAACACCTGAGTTTCAACAAGGCAAACTGTCAGCTCATCATAACTAAGCTACATGATAATTTTAAAAAAGCACCAACCTACATGATATTGCAAGTAAAAGAAAGTAGATAAAAGCAAGCAACATATGCAAATGTACTCAATAATCACATGTTCATCAAATTACAGCCACATAACACCATACAACTATGCCAATTGCTCAAAACTACTTCCAAAAGAATGTCCTAAACTATATTTCTAGAAGCTCCCACACCAGGTGGGCCCTGGGGAGGATTATACGAGGCAAGCCTACTTACCCCTGCACAGTGCAATGCAGAGAGGCTGCGTTGAATCTAGGACCTCTTGGCACAAGTGAGTACTTCACCACTCCATCAAACCCATCCTAAACTATGCTTGCATAGAATATTTCTATGCAATTCACCAAAAATGGAAATTAAAATAAGTGGAGTTATCATAAAGAGAAGCTTATATGATGTTACATGTTATGATGTAAAATCTGTTTTGACTTTGAGACATACAGGGCACTAGAAAGGATTAAAGGATGTAAATGAAGAGAACAATATAAGATTCAAATGTAGCATGCATAGTACATTTCAGATTGCAGTTCACTCAATCAATACAATACCTGACCATCAGAATTAGGACCTGACAGATGCTTGTAGAAAAGGTTAACGAGGTACTCCAACAACCTCGGACCTCTGCCTGCTGCATTGCTAAGGGCAGAAAGACACCTGTTCATGAAAATGAGCAATAGAGATAAGTAAACATGATCCACAGAAAAGCAAGCAAGCTCAACTATTCATGCAAGAATTAAATGAGATTTGCAGTATTGCATCTAATGTGAGATTTTCATTAGATAATAACCAAGATGCAGATTGTGATGATGCATGCATGGAAAAGGTATGGATTACTTCACTTCTAGATATTATGTGTAACTATTCATACTTGAAAAAGGTACAGACTACAGCATTTTGTGAGTGCTTAACCATGACAAGGGAGATAAGTAAATGTTATTAACCTTTGTTGATTCGCAACAGTGTAACTTGAGTAGGTGAAGAGTCTGAACACTGACTTGCCATGGAAGGCAGGCTCTGAGGCTTAACTTCTAAATTGTCATTGCTTGATCAAAGAACTATATATAGGACAACTGACTTGCTCCGCAAGACCCAAACCTCTATCTGTAATTTCCTAACAAAGCTTATCCCTGTCTTTAAATTGATAACCAAAAAAATATCTTTCCGACCGGATAGAATTCTAACTTCATTTGATTTGTTCCTAGTTTCCTACTAACTAATCCAATCGCCATTTTACAGCTACTGCCAGGCTGTAGGGCCCAGAGCCACGCCCATAAAAATTTATTTGAACTTTGCGATATTTATGACAGTCAGATCTGCGTCTTTATTCGCCTTTTATATATTCATACAAATTTAGCTAAACATCATATCTGATTTTCCATGGCTATAGAAACTACTCCCTCCATTCCCAAATATAAGGGGGTGTTTGGTTCAAAAGTCCTAGGACTTTTTCTAGTCCCAGGGACTAATTAAAAAAGACTCTCCAGTAGAGTCTTTTTCTAGTCCCTGTAGAAAAAGTCCCTCCCGTTTGGTTCCTAGGGACTTTTTAGGGACTTTTTCTAGTCTGTGGGACTAAAAAGTCCCTGAACCAAACACCCCCTAAGTCTTTTTAGACAATCCAACAAGTGACTAAATACGGAGCAAAATGAGTGAATCTATACTCTAAAATATGTCTACATACATCTGTATGTTGTAGTCCATTTGAAATGTCTAAAAAGACTTATATTTAGAAACGGAGGGAGTATAACCCAATTTTTTAGTAAATGGGTATCGGATATGGTTTTGCCAGGATAAGTATGGTGCCAGTCCATTTCTGTCCTATTTAGATTTTAAAAATGATGAATTTTTGGAGTAATGATGTGGCAGTTGCAAGATGAAACAATGTAAGGTAGACACTGTCAAAGTTCATGATAAAAAAACTAAAAGCAATGGAATGAATAAAATTACTTGATACAGGCATGTACAACAGTCAAAAAAGAGTGGCGAATTATCATCTGCTTCAGGTCCTGCTCGAGTTCCTCAACCACAGTTTGTGGTGGCTTCCGTATGAGTGGGATAACAGCATCAATCACAAAAATTATACTTTCAAGTAACTGGGCAGTTGATTTACTGTCGACCTGCAGATACAGAAGAGGCAGACTGTAATGTATTCGCATAGCCCTTTACATTCACTTCCACAAAAGATATATTTCGGAATTCATCGCGGTAAGAAAATGAAAGGAAAAACTTGAGAATCTTCTTGTTTCTAGTAGAAAAAGACATTCAAACTCACAATGCATAAATTATTACTTGCTCACATGAACAACAATATCATTTTTAAGAAGCATAATCAAAACCAAGGCTCTACCATTTTCAGTAAAGTTATGTACCTATTAGGCTGTTACACGTGACATTACAACTTGCCAATATAGACAATTATGCTCTACTGACTACTGCTCATGTCTGCAGCACAACTAGTAGGGGAACGTGAAACAAAAATACAATTCGGAAGGCATGTGCATTTGTGCAGCAACAGAGCATGGGTGAACCCTGGCCATCGGAAAGAACAGGCAGGAATAACCCATGCATCACAATAGCATGTGAGGAGCTAAAATATAGGGTGTGTTTCATTTGAGCCCAAGGCAACCCCAACAAAAAATTGACTAGCAATGTTTTGGACAGGGGTGCATGGAAGCTTGCTATCCATGTGCCAGAGCCATGAGTTGGTTGCGAGATCTTATGGGTTTCACCTCTAGCCTACCCCAACTTGCTTGGGACTAAAGGCTTTGTTGTTGTTGTTGTTGTTGTTTTGGTTGCCCCTGTTTTGGCCAATTTTGGCAAAAAAAAAATGAGCTGCAGTTGTTAAACTGGTAACATGGCTTTCAGGTCCAAAGCTATGGTAAGAAATATCGATGGCTTTCAGATCCAACAGTCAAAAATCATAAAACCTCATGGTCATGTGCACGCCTGATCCCCATGCAAGTGACATAAGAGGGCTGCAACAGACTGGAATAAGAATAGTTCGGCTGTGATATTTCATCATCTATAAGTTAGCCAGTAGTTTAGATTAGATTCCTCCCTTCGTATTAGAGATAAATTGCTAGGCTAACATCCATAAAAGAAGAGACATAAGCTACCAGTGGTATTAAGCAAAAACAACGAATTGTTCTTTCTCCATCTACTTTTCAGCATCTCAGTCTATAATGTATAACCCCATCTTTCTAACAAAAACGTACTCCCTCCGTTTCTTTTTAGTCCGCATATAAGGTTTGGTCAAAGTCAATCTTTGTTGAGTTTGACTAACTTTATATTAAAAAATATAAACATTCACAATATGTAATCAATATTATGAGATGCATTATGAAACGTATTTTCATATATATAGTTTTAATATTGTAGATGTTTATATATTTTTATATATATTTAGTCAAACTTTGTGTAGTTTGACTTTGACCAAATCTTATATGCGGAGTAAAAAGAAACGGAGGGAGTATCCCACTTCAGATGTCACCACTCAGCACTCCTTTGTGAGGACATGACAAACATAGCCAGAAATCTCAACTTTTTTTTCTTAATGCTACCTGAAATTTGCTATAAGTTCATGTAATAAGCACAAATTACTTTTACAGGAGACGGCACATAGTTCAAGAGAAGGAAACCCATGCTCACCTTATTCTTAAGATACGGTTGAAGCGTCACAACAAACTGAGAGGGATCGGTAACTGGAGTGCAGAGGGTGGGATCCACGATACAAAATGCTTGCAAGACAAGAACATAAGGAAGCGTGTGGATTTTGGTCTCATTATCAGCTCCCTCCTCAACCTTGACAACAAACATGATTAAGAACCAAACTCAATTATGCAAGATCTAGCTAGTGCAAAAAAATTGTCAGACAAATACCTGCAATATCCTTTCCAATAAGCGCCTGCATATCAATTCACATCGTTTCCGGAGCGATGTCATCATGGATGAGTTAATGCCTGCAGCCTTACTTGACTGCGGGAGGAACTCAAGAGTCAAACTGCGTTTTATAATGGTAATAAGGGGTTGATGATTGGGCATCTTTCTCAACATGTCAACAATTTGCTCTGTCTTTGTTGCGATCTCCATAGGAACTGAACTACCATCAGCAACCAAGTGTTTATGACTCCCAGATGGCTCATCGAACCACAGCTCATAAAATGTTTTGCATACAAGATCCTACAGAGAAAAAATGAAGATATCTATGTTCAACATTAACTAACATGGACAGTGAAAAGGAACTCAAAGCTTGCAGGTTCAAAGATGTTGCATAGCACTTTTTGTGTCACATGCTTAACCCGTAATATCAGATTTACTTTTAAAGACATCATTGTTAAGGACACAATAAAAGACATTTTGCAAGAGAGATTTCATGTGTAAAGATTTCCAGTCATTTACTTTATGTAATAAATATACAATTTTCCTGGTGAGGATAATTTCGATTTTGCAAATGTAAGGAAATTTCACATGTAAGAGGGACTAGCTATCTGCTCATGCACCAACATACGTCTCACTGAAGTATGAAAATAACAATAAACGGAACATCCATAGTACAATATCAACTCTGGTATCATAACGTGCTGCCATGACTCAGGAGCACCAGTCAATGGTTTCGTACATAAACTTACCTGTACACTTGATTCCTCGTCATTAACACGCGAAATAATCTCCACAAAGGCATGACTTGTATCCGCATTCGGATTTGAAGCACAAAGATCACGGATAATTTTGATCGCACGTTTGCGAACACTTACTCCAGTGTCCTTTATCCGTTCAGCGACTTTTTCAATATACTGTTAATGGAAAGATAAAAGGTTAGTTGCAGAAAAGCAATAACAGCACTCAAGAACATGTCATAACTCATAACTTCATAAGTCCACCAACCTTAAGACCCACATCAGGGTGTGAAGCAATATGTCTTCCAACAAGCTCAAGTGCAGCTTCACGAACAGAAATAGCTGAATCACAAAACCTTCCTTCAACAGCAGATTGGACACGTTTGTCACCCAATACCTCAGGATCAGCTTCAACTATACTGCTGACCTACACAGAATTAAGGCTAACTAGTGATGTCTAATGTCCAAATGAAAATGATGTACATCATATATAGTTTTAAAAGTTTGCGTATACTCACCGCTCTTAAGGCCTTTGCTCTTATCACAGGAGAATTTTCTCTCAAGCTAGCCTGATAAAACATTGGGTATTAATGCCGCAACATCTAACTAAAATCAAACATCGCGAAGCAATACATACCAAAAGGAGGGAAAGAATTTTGTCGAAACCCCGAGAGAACGAGTTCTTCTGGCCAAGTGCCAAGCAAATTTTCTTAGCCCAGTCTCTGGATAATGCCAAGCCACTTCCAGAATCTCGCAGAATCTCCTTAGATTTCAATCTGGCAAGATAGTAGATAATCTTCTCCTGAGAAGATATGTCTTCTTTGTACCACATGCAGAGATAGAACCTGCATACAAAATAGGAATCAATTTCCAGTGACATTTGGACAACAAAAACAAAGGTATCACACTACATACCATCTAGAAAACAGGTTCCCATCATCTTGTGGCCCAGCTTCCTGGAGATAATTCAAAAGTATTTGTTGAACAGTATCCACTGCTGTCACCTCATCAGGTATAGCAGTTTTTTTCTTATGTGCGGTAGATGCTCTTTTGCCCTTTTCTTTATTTTCTAGCTCATAGTATGACTGTAGCACACTGAGCTGTTGCTTGCAAAAGCATAAGGGGCAAACAGAATCACGCTGTAAGTTTTCCTGACTGCCAGCCCCCATACAATCTGAATGGAAACATCTCCCACATACATCACATGCCATATTTATACCTCTTCCACCAAGGCAAACACAACATTTATTTTTCAAGATTTTTGAGCTATCATTCTCTGCATCAGTGAGCTCTTGCAGTATCCAAAGCTTCTCCTTGCTACAGATGACAGAATCACGCTTCAATCTTGATGCAATACCACCAAGAAGATCAATAGCAAAGCAGCGAGCAGAAGTGTCCTTTGATTTCAATCCAGCATTTTGAAGCAGCAACACACAGAGAACCTATACATAAGAATAGTAATTGTAGGCATTATGAAATTGACTACTTGAACTAGAATATTCCAATTGTGAGTTTTGATTACAAAAATGCATTAATGCTAAAGCAGCCCATAAACGACATTTACTATCTCAACAATAGCACTGTCAGTGCACAGTTTACCTCAAGTATAGGGGCAGCAGCTGGATACTCGGGCAAGTTTAGTACTGTTAGCAAGTCCTGAACAAGATTTTCTATAATCCCTTTGGCTTCTGACACATCTTGAGATTTAGCAGCAGTGAAACGTTGAAGCACATTGGTCCAGAAAAGGCAACAAGCCTCCGTTGCTGCTTCATGGCAGTTAATTGGATAATTAGCATCGACTGAGGCATCAATGATAGTGCTCCAATTTACTGTTCCCTTTAAGCTATCAGGAACATTTGCACTGAACTGAACCAAGTGAACTAGGAGGGCTGTTATCATCTGGATTTGCTTTTGTTCTTCGTCAGCTAGATGGTAAGTTCTAATAGCATTTTTTGAGAACTGTAACTTGCGGACAAGATTAAGTGTTTCATCAACCAAGTAACTCCTGTGTTGTGTGTATGATGAAAAAACCTGTGCAAGATTTGAAAGGTAAGGAAGGAAATTATTTGGACAACTGAAAGGGTGGGAAATTGTGAGTCAACAAGCAAAGAGCTACCATGCAAATAACACCGATTGCCTTCAATTGTAAAAGCTGCATATTGTCCACCAAGAATGTAGTAAAGCAGGTTTTTGCTAACTGCAGGATACAACTATCTGATAAGCGCACCGTTGTGAGGAGTTCTTTAAGAAAGCCCAATATCAAGCATAGTTTCTGCACAGCAGAATATATAGAAGCAGAAACTCTGACAAAGAAAAGGACAACTGAACTGTATTAGTTCCCCACAAACACTTCATAAAAAACTAGAGAAGGGAAAAATCAAGCATAGATTAATCACATACTTGTTTGCAGAAGATTTCCTCGCACTTAAATTAGAAGCAGTGCGCCTCTTTTTGCTAGCTGGTCCATTTTCCATGTCGTCTTCATCTTCATCTCCTAGATTTGACCAAAAGAGAATTTATTAAATGCTATAATCTGTGATGTACACACATAATTTAATCATGACATATAAGTTTAGTAACCACCAAATGGTCACCACAACTAAAGCACTAAATTAGTACATGCAGGTATTAAATGCTAATCTGTGGTGTGAACACATAATTTAATCATGGCAGGCTTCCATTTTCTAAATTAAAAAATATATAAGTTCAGTAACCACCAAATGGTCACCATGAAGCACTAAATTAGTACATACACGTAAGCAGGGATAATAAATTTTCGCCAAAATTAAACAATCTTGTTTTGAAGGAAATGACAATGTACGATATATGCCCCGAGTCCCCAAGAACATGGATGTATATATCCAACTTAGAGAAATGTGAGTGCAGAACCATGAAAAGCCAACGATAGTACTTGCAGAACTCCACAAGTAAATGTAGAATTGTGTATTTTTCAATGTTCAAAAGATGGTATAACAACTACCATCATTAGTGACGTTTCCAGCTGGCTTGTAAAGAGCTCGGAAGGTTGGGTTACTTGCAGCCATACAATCCATTATCTGATGTCTTGAGAAATCAATAATTCGCTCAATAAGCTGATTCAACCAGAGTTCTTATAGTCAGAAACCTCAACAATATGATTCATAACAAGATAGGAAGGAATTCAGAATGTGTGAACCTCTTCTCGATACAGCTGCTTTGGCATATCAGGGTTGGTCATGATTGCTAACGCCGCATGAATGGACTCCAAAGCAGAGAAGACTGAGTGTTCAGCATCTGCAGCATCAGGCTGAAGTCACCCAAGCACTAGTCAGACTACAATATGCAGCATCTTTTATTCAAAGAATACGGAGGGAAGGGCTATAGTGAATAGCTCACATTTTCTTTCACGTCTATTGACAATCCTTGAGAACACCGGATCTGCCGGTCTATCACATGTAAGAGACAAGTAAGCGTATCCATGGGAATCTCATGCAACATCCCCTTTGATCGAACATATGTAATTTCATTTACAAGAACCTTCACATCATTCAGTGCAATTGATAGCCAATCATCACCATCTGCATTATCAGGGATTTCTGCTTTTCCACAGAAGTCCTCCACCAGCTCACGGAAGTTGGCAATGACTTCTAGAATTCATAATCCAAACTCAAATTAGCTGAATGTTTGAAGTAAAACAAGAGGAAGATGGGACATACATGAATTAAAAAAATAAACCTTGACTGCTAGGAATGCTGGGGCCAGAACTTGAAGCAGAGTTATCTTTCTTCCTCACTTTTGGTTTCCTTGAAGCAACTGAATCTGGTGAGAGTTCATTCTGCAACAGAAAGCATGTTAGCACAAAGACAAAGTGGTCACAAGGAACTGAACATCGGTAAGACGCAAAACCATTGGTATCTAACATACATGAAGATCCTCTCGGTGTGAGCTGGTGTCATCTGGAGGAAATGCATGATCCTTCCGTGCTTTAGTCAGATTAGGTGCAAGATCCTCGAATTGCTTCTCGCGTTCTCGATTATGATATTCCTGACCATCAAGCAGACCTGAAAAACTTGACCAACGTAAGACGGAATTACATAGTGAGACAAGAAAGCTTAATATAGAAATAATATGCAACGCATTAAAAATCCATATGTAAGCTACATTATTTTGTTAGGACAACAAATTGTGGGCTTGAATGTTAGGTTCAACAGAAGTTGCACCGGGGTAGAACAAGCAGAGTATATACATTAGCATTGCGCTAAAAATGTTTTTAAGTTGACATGACAATATTGAGGGCCAAACTAGCAAATTAGTACTCCTATAATATTGCCAGTATAAGAAGAGACAAAATGGAGAAAACTTGAAATTTTCTACTTCACAGTTCACATGCGATACACCAGGAACAGTTCACATAGAAGTGCCCAAAAATAACTTACAACAATAGCACACCATCCAATCTATCGACTTCTATAGAGCCATGTACCATCGATGTTATTAACAGAAAGCAAATTTCCAAAAAGAATTGACCATTTACTTTAGAAAGAGCTTCTTCACCCCAACTGCTCGGGAATCGAACCCTGGTCAGGAGCCACAATCTAGCTCATTACCACCAACGTAATTCTTGGGTTCAACTCTGGATAATAATTATTAATTAGCTTTCTTTTTTCTTTTCTACAAACTCGGTGATCTGAGTATACTAGTTAGATTATATTATTTGCGTGTTTCCTGAAGACAAGGATCACCCAGGAGGACTAAAAAGGGCAGCCCGGTGTACTTAGCTCCCGCTGGCGCAGGGTCCAGGGAAGGGTCCGACCACTTTGGGTCTTTTGTATGCAGCCTTTCCCTACATTTCTGCAAGAGGCTGTTTCCAGGACTTGAACCTGTGACCTCATGGTCACAAGGCAACAGCTTTACCGCTGCGCTAAGGTTCAGGAGAACTGCTGAAATATAAGGTAAGTAGCTGGAGCATAAAATATTTTTAGTGCATATGTATAAACATTTGCATTGAAAACCTACTAGCCTACAACGAATTGGCTCCATATAGACATCCTGCTGTTGCCACGTGGAATTGGCCATGCTTAAACATTTATCCGACACACTGCAGCAAACGCTCACAAGGCAAAGTAGGAACTTTAGAATCTAGATGATTCTCGGTATAATATTTTTGTATCTGCTGGTACAGTAATAGAAGGACTAGAATTGTTCTGAGGATGTGATAAACAAACCATAAATGGCACATTAAGCCGGTAAAGGCCTGTTTGGTCATGCTACTAGATTATAACTCGAGGCTTTAACTCTATTTGCAAATGGTCAACTATTTGGGATCCCCATTGACAGGACGTTGACATAGCAGGCCAAAATACTGATGCTGCATTCCCATTTTGAGCAGCAAACAAACATGCTGAAATAGATTTAAAAGCGTGACTGCAACGTTACCATATTAATCTAGAAAATAAGGCCGCTCCTTTTGTGCCTTTGTTATGGATGCAACCTACCTCTATTGCACGGGGCATATATATGTGTACTTTGGGTGAAAAGTAGACTAATACGAACTCCTAGACCAATACTAATACTCCTTAACACTATTATCTATCAAAAGCTTCATAGAGCCTGAATTAATAACCATAGTTTTAACAAGTTGCCGCGACCTAAGTATCTATGAAAGATAGGTGACTAACGCCCAGCCAACAACTGGAAAAACTCACTAAAAAGGAGACGATAATTAGTCAAAAACTGGTGATGGCCACTGGCCAGAGCTTCTGCACAAAGAGAGAGGGTAGAAATGGAGCCAACATAGAATGGAGCATGGAGCTGTGTGGTGCTGCCGTGGTCAGATGACAGAAGCCGTGAAGTGTGATGTTTGTGCATAAATGTTTGAGGAAGGCAAGAGTAAAGCGGGCATCAAATGGTTGGGCAAAATTTGATCTCTGCACTTGTGCTACCATTAGTCTACTGAGGCCTAATCTGGGGACTTCAGTTACTATCCAAGCCATCAAAAGACATCGTTTAAACAAGTCCAAAGGGCTAGGTACCAGCTAATGCCAACCATTAATTGAAACATATATAGTCAGACTATGCATCACCCAGGATGAAGAATAACCTTTTTACGTCCTGTAAATTTTGTCTTACGTCGGAAGTGAAAAGAGAAGGTAAGAAAATGTATGCCGGTTGAAAAGGATATTTTACGTGACGTAAAATTACGAATGTAAAATATAGTATAAAATATACATATAAATGTAAATTTTGTGGTTTTATGACTCATATCTTACTTTCTTATACCAATTTTTGTGTAGTTAATCAATATGAATGTAATCATTCGTATACAAAATGTAATGACGTAAGTAAACCTTGGGTGTAAAAAAACTTATTCAACACCCTGGGTGATGAATAGCATTACTATATATGTGTGTGTGTGTAGTTAAAATATAGCTTAAATTAGTGTTCATTCCACTTGTCGGTGTATATTTCCAGAATTCCAGCATGTTGCCTTCTATACGGTTCAAAAACTGTTAGAAAGAAACAGACATATTTTATAGCAGTAGTGCTAGGTATAGGTCATATATGCATCAAAATAACAAAAAATAAAGGTTTTAAACAATAAAACTTACCTGCATATGCACTAAGTTACATAAATGAACAGGAAAGCCTTTGAATTAGTTCTGTTCCGGGAAGGAAACCCACTGCATAATGAATAAGTGAGCAATGCCAACACATGAGCGTGTCAAGGCGGCTAAGTGCAACAGTGGAGTGGTGGAACTACCACTAATACTTTATGCTAGGACTTTGGCTTGATTTATCGTGAAGAGAACTATTTATATTAAATGGGCCACTGCCAAAATAATATGGACCACTGGATACTATTTCACCAAGCCCTGCAAATCAGACACCATAGTCCACATTCGAAAATGTTTGGGCAATATTAGGTCAAAGCGCTGTCTACCGTGCCAGTTAATTCATGGAACTATAAGTATTTGAGGTACTACTATAGAGACATGTCCAATAAGAAAGATGAGGAAGCAGCAAATTCTGTACTGCATCACCTCATTAACGACCATACATCATCAAGGGGCTAAACAGAAGCTCAGCACTGTGACATTCGGAAACCCTGTCCCCGACAAGGAACCACTGACATATTTCAACTCCTAGCGTTACACGAAATGGCTTCTGACTAAATTCTGTTCAGTATGGACTCGAAAGCCACTAAATTCTGCTCTGCTTAGCTACATTACATACGAAAAACAAAATGATACACCACACTAGGTTTACCAAATAGTGGAATGGCGTGGCATAGCAGTTATTTTTTCCAACCAAATTCCATGGGACGAAACTGAGCTTGCTCAAAGAAATTTGACATCTACCAGAGCAGCAACTCCAACACGAGCAACCACCATGCTACCTACCATGAAAATTCACACCAGCGCTCGGGCAGCATGATAGAGATACAGCAGCATTGTGTTACATGGGTAGCTAGCTAGCCGGAGTAAAGTGATATCGAAGTACAGTTCATACAGGAGTTCGAGAGTTGAAGCTGGTAAGCTAGTACAGTAGCTATCAAGTCAACCACAGAAGCTAGTAACCTGAAGAGTCCAGAAAAGTACCCTGTCCATTTCAATGGGCGGAAACATAACGAGCATTGTGTTACATGGGTAGCTAGCTAGCCGGAGCGGCCTAAGGAAGGCTGCGTTTACCTTGTGAAGGAAGAGGTTGGGGAGTGCGGGGCTTGAACTTGAAGGCGTCGGGGTTGTGCTTGAGCACCTCCCTCCAGAGCAAGGAGCACTCGCTGGGATCCACCGCGACGTGATCGGCTTCCGTGAAGCCCCTGCGTTGTTTACATGAAAATGGAACTCAGTGGGGCGAAATTCCCGGCGGGAGCAGCGAGCGAGAAGGGAAGGGGAGGGAAGGGAAGGGTGACTAACAGGTGGGAGATGTCGGTGCTGGCGAGTATGCGGGCGATGGCAGCCGCCTGCATGATCATGTCGGGGCGGTCGGGCTCGGCGAGGGGCTCGTCGTGGTCGTGGAGGTCCGTGCCGAGCGTAGCGGGGAGGGTGGGGAGCGGCAGAACGGCGGCGATCTCGGAGTGGACGGTGTTGGGCAGGCGGCAGGCGCGCTCGAAGCCGGCCCTCCCAGGCTCCCTCCCGTCGCCGTCGCCGGCGCCGGCCGGAAGGTCCATGGCCGGCGGACAGGCGGGCGAAACCCTAGATCGATTTCGAACGGGAGAGGCTCCCAGCGAGCAAGGACTTGGAGGGCGCGTCGCTTACTCGGACGGAAAGGGGATTTTGTGCTTAGCTAAGCGTTTAGTAGTTGGGCGGTGCTGCAAATTAGGAAGTTACGGTGGGGTGGCCGGACCGGAGAGAGGGCTCCGACGACCAATCTTGTGGGGGAAGGATAGAAGCAGCCAGCGATTGAAGTCACGACGGCAGTAACATAGATGTGGTGGGGTGGTAGGCACAGTAAAGAAATGTTTTGATGGGTTGGATTGGGTTGGGTGGACCCAAACAAATTCAAAAGCTTTTTTGTCGTGGGTTTTGAGATGTTTTTTGGATCGCTTACCACGTATGTCACTCTAAACGAACAAAAACGCGTGTGTTTGGGTCGGTCAAACGGACGGGATTGTTCGCTTTTTAGTTTGGGTCGGCTGCGTGGCCCAACGGATGGCTGACGCATTTTTTCCGCATCCAAAAAACAAATTCAAAAATATGTGGCCGAATTAAACATAACTAAACATTAAACGGTCAGTCAACCGCCGGCCAAAGTCCACTTAAACATTAAAAAAACTGAAAACGTGACCGCACGCTACCCTAGGCCTTGTCGTCGTTATCGTCGTCGTCGATGAGGTCAGCGAAGGCTAGAGGCGCCCAGCCCACGAGAAGGCGGTCTCCCCCGCCAGCCATGCCAACTCCTCCGGCGTCTGCTCCGACGGTGGCATTGCTGCGTGATACGTCTCCAACGTATCTATAATTTTTTATTGTCTCATGCTATTATAATATCAATCTTGGATGTTTTATATTACTTTATGTGGTGATTTATATCATTTTTGGGACTAACCTATTAACCAAGTGCCAAGTGTCAGTTGTTGTTTTCTACTTGTTTTTGGTTTTCCACGAAAGTATCAAACGGACTCCAGGCGCTACGAAACTTTTTGATGATTTTTTTCTGGACAAGAGAGATCCTAGAAGCTTCGGGAGGAGACCAGACAGCAAGGCAACAGGGCACGCCTATGGGCCCCACGGGGCTCCGTCTGGCCTAATTCCACTTGTATAAATTCTCAAATATTTGGAAACCAACATAGCCACCCGGAACACTTTTCCCGCCGCTGCAAGTTTCTATTCTTCCGCAATCTCATCTAGAGGCCTTTTCCGGTACTCTACCGGAGGGGGAATCGATCGCGAAGGGCTTCTACATCATCCTTGTTGTCTTCCGATGATGCATGAATAGTTCACCACAAACCTATAGGTCCATAGCTAGTAGCTAGATGGCCTCTCTCTTTGATCTTCAATACAATGTTATCATCAGTGTTCTTGGAGTTATATTCGATGTAATCTTCTTTTTGTGGTGTGTTTGTTGGTATCCAATAAATTGTGGATTTATTATCTAAATATTAATGAAGTCTTTTCTGAACTTTATTATGCATGATTGTTATAGCTTTGTATTTCTCTTCAATCTATCTATTTGATTTGGCCAACTAGAATGATTTATCTTTAGCGGGTGAGGTGCTTTGTGATGGGTTCAATCTTGTGGTGCTCTATCACAGTGACAGAAAGGCAAGACAAGTATTTGTATTGTTCTCATTAAGGGTAAAATGACGAGGTTTACTCATATTGATTGGGTTTACTTTGTCTATATCATGTCATATTGCTTTAAGGTGTTACTTTGTTTTTATTAACTTATAATACCCTAGATGCATGTTGGATAGCGGTCGATGGGAGGAGTAATAGTAGTAGATGCAGGCAGGAGTCGGTCTATTTGTCTTGGACGTGATGCCTATATATATGACCAAAATATTCTCTGCTGCAATTTTCATCTTTTATTTTGTTTTGCAATTTATCTGTCTACCTATACAAGATTTGATCCTTGCAAGTAACGAGTTCAAGGGGATTGACAACCCTCTTGCCCGCGTTGGGTGCAAGTATTTGCTTTTATATGTGCAGGTGTTGTTCACGAGGCTTTGTGTGATTCTCCTACTGGGTTGATACATTGGTTCTCACTGAGTGAAATATTTATCCCTACTGTGTTGCATCTCCTCTCCTCTTCGGGGAAAATCCCAACGCAGCTCACAAGTAGCACTACGCCGCGGGCATGCGCCTCCTCATGCTGCTCACTGCGCTCCTTCTCCTTCTCCTCCTATGCCCAGTGGGTGCGGCGCTCCTCCTCCTCACACTCAGCCTGCATTTGGTGCACCGTTGGCCCACTCCTCCGCTAGCCGGTCCTGCCTCCATCGCTCGAGGTAAGCCACCTCCTCCTCCGGTGACATGTCCATGTAGACGGCTAGCGCGCTCACCCACTCGCGGATAATGCTAGTCTACACGTACATCTCCGACGCGGGCTTCGTGGGTGTTGTGGCCGTGCGCTTAGGCTCAGCCTTGGGCTCGAGGGTAGGCGGCGGTGGTGGGGGGTGGACACAGTCCCTGCCGTCGACAGCGCGCGTCCTCCTTGCATTGGCTCTCCTCCAGGGTGCGCTGCAGCGCGGCCTCCAATGCGGCATGGTAGGTCTCCTCCTCCTCCGGCGTGACCTCTAGGAGCGACGGCACGAAGCCGGGGTTGAGCTGCACACCACCACAGCGGGCCATTGCATGCTCTAGTGCGGATCGGTGTAGGATCAAAAGTATGTCTAGAGAGGGGTGATTAGACTACTTGACCAAATAAAACCTAACTGAAAGTGCAACTAATCCCCAGGTGGCTTTGGTAATTCATAACAACATATAGCTCATTGAACTAATATCTACTCAAGTTTAATATTTCAGAAAGTTCAATGAATGGCATGGCATGGACTATAGATGTGGACCCCTCAAAATGCTAAGGACACATATTAGCAAAAGCTCAAGACTCTTCATTTCTAATTTAGTGATCCAAGATCACATTGAGTCCATAGGAAAACCAATAATATTAAAAGGGGATAAGGTGATGCTTAATGGCTTGCTTGCTCAAATGCTTAGTGATATTGCTCCAAAATCCCTCAACCACTTTCTTATTCCAAATATGTCAAAATCCTAAACTCAAACTCGTGCCCCACCGATTCTTTCTACCCGGAGCCACCGAGTTCATATGACATAGCCATTGCCAAAAACCCTAACAATTCGGTCACACCGATACGGATCTCAATCTCACCGAGATGGCCTTGCCAACGCTTTGTGACTTGTTGCATTTATTTCAGTCTCACTGAGTTATGCAATCGGTCTCACTGAGTTGGCTTGACATTCGCTCGGTTGCCTTATTACTTCACTTTGATCTCACCGAGTTGATGCAATCGGCGCCACCGAGTTGATGTTTGCCCTAAGCCCTAGCACATCGGTCCCACCGAGTTGTTCCAGTCAGTCCCACCATGATTCCTAATGTTCACATTTTGAACTAAATCGGTCTCACCGAGTTCATCTATTCGGTCTCACCGAGTTGGGTCAAATGTGTGTAACGGTTGGATTTTGTGTGGAGGCTATATATACCCCTCCACCCCCTTCTCCATATGTCAGAGAGCCAGCAGAACGTGCCTACACTTCCACCATACATTTTCTGAGAGAGAACCACCTACTCATGTGTTGAGATCAAGATATTCCAATCCTACCACACGAATCTTGATTTATAGCCTTCCCCAAGTTGCTTTCCACTCAAATAATCTTTCCACCATAGCCAAATCTGTGAGAGAGAGTTGAGTGTTGGGAGACTATTATTTGAAGCACAAGAGCAAGGAGTTCATCATCAATACAGCTTCTATTACCTTTTGAAGAGTGGTGTCTCCTAGATTGGTTAGGTGTTGCTTGGGAGCCTCCATCAAGATTGTGGAGTTGAACCAATAAGTTTGTAAGGGCAACGAGATCGCCTACTTCGTGAAGATCTACCCAAGTGAGGCAAGTCCTTCGTGGATGATGGCCATGGTGGGATAGACAAGGTTGCTTCTTCGTGGGCCCTTTGTGGGTGGAGCCCTCCATGGACTCGCGCAACCATTACACTTCGTGGGTTGAAGTCTCCATAAACGTGGACGTACGATAGCACCACCTATCGGAACAACGCCAAAAATCTCTGTGTCTCCATTGCGTTTGCACTCTCCAAACCCTTCCATTTACCTCCATATGCAATGTTTTTACTTGCCGCTCCTACACTCTTAGAATTGCATGTGTGGGTTGATTGCTTGACTTGTGCTAGTTGCTAAAATCTGCCCACAACTAAAATTGGGAAAAGGTTAGATTTTTATTTGGTCAAGTAGTCTAATCACCCCCGCCTCTAGACCTACTTTCGATCCTACAAGTGGTATCAAAGCTTTGGTCTCCATTTTCCTTGATTTCCATAGCTTTGGTGATCATAGCCTTGGTTTCACAACCTAGGAGAGTATGGCATCTAGCGAGGGAAATTACCACCGTAGAGGTCCTTACTTTGATGGTACTAATTTTGCTAGTTGGAAGCATAAGATGAAAATGCATATTCTTGGTCATAACCCCGCCGTTTGGGTTATTCTTCGAGGATGGAAAAGAATCGTATCATGAAGCGTCCGCGGAAGAAATTAAGATGTTGCAATACAATGCTCAAGCTTGCGATATTCTCTTCAATGGATTGTGCCCCGAAGAATTCAACAAAATCAGCTGCCTTGAGAATGCAAAGGAAATTTGGGATACTTTGTTGATATGCACGAAGGTACCGAGTCCATCAAGGAATCCAAATTTGATGTGCTTTAAAGTCAACTTGACAAGTTCAAGATGAAGGATGGTGAAGGAGTCGCCGAGATGTACTCTAGGCTTGCTCTCATCACCAATGAGATTGTCGGCTTAGGAAGCGAAGAGATGACTGACAAATTCATCATCAAGAAGATCCTAAGAGCCTTGGATGGAAAATATGATACCGTGTGCACCTTGATCCAAATGATGCCCAATTACAAAGATCTCAAGCCCACAGAAGTCGTTGGTAGAATTGTTGCTCATGAGATGTCACTCAAGTATAAGGAAGAGCTCCACAACAAGTCAAGTGGTGCTTACAAAGCTTCAAGTGATGCTCCTACAACATCAAGTGAGAAACAAGTCTTCAATGAAGAATTGAGCCTAATGGTGAAGAACTTCAACAAATTCTACAAGAATAGAAGCAAAGAAAGAAGGTCCAAGTCAAGGTCCTACAATGACAAAAGGTCTTCTAGTCGTGATCGTAATTGCTACAATTGTGGAAGACCCAACATTACTCCAATGAGTGTACGACTCCCTACAATAAAAGAGAAGATTCACCAAAAAGGAGAAGTAGAAGAGATGAATCACCTCCAAGAGACAGAAGGAGTATAGATGATCGCTATGAATGAAGACCCTCTCGTAGAAGCAAGGATTCAGGGAAAGGAAGGACAAGTCATCAAAGAGCTACACAAGACGAAAACATCAAGCTCATGTTGGTGAATGGGTATCCGGTTCCGACTCCAACAACTACTCCGAGAGAAGCTATCACTCCGACTCCGAAGGTACTCAAGATGAAGGTGTTGCCGGTCTTGCACTTGTGTCATCCAACTCCTACGACATATTTTGACTCACCAAATGAACGAATTGGAAGATGCTTCATGGCTAAAGGCCCTAAGGTATCACACCCCGAGTATGTTGATTTCAATAGTGATGAAGATGATTTGCTAGGTGATGATGACTTACTTGTTGACAACACTAATGATGAAAACTATGATGAACTTGCTAATGATCATGCTAATCAAGATGAAACGAATGACAATGATAAGAAGGAGATTGAGCGTCTAACTAAAGAACTAGACACTCTTAAGTTGGCTCATTAAACAACTCTAGAGGATCACAGAGAGCTCCAAAGGACTCATGAGAAGCTATGCTTCGAGAAGCTAAATTTAGAGCAAGAGCATGAGTTCCTAAAAGTTATCAATGATGATCTTCGGAAGAAGAGTTCTTCTTATCTTGCCAAACGTCTCCTCTTGTCTACTTTTATGCCACAAGTAAAATCTAGCAACAAGAACAAGAAAGATTCTTCCTCTAGTAGTAACAATAACAATGTTAAATCCAATATTGTTGCTTCTAGCAGTTCTCTTGGTTCCACTAATGATTCTCTTAGACAAGTTACACTTGAGCAAGAAAATATCTTATCAAAGGGAATTATTGAGAAAGGTGTTTACAAGAGCCTTGCCGGAAGTAAGCAATTTGAGGAAATTGTATGCAAGCAAGGAAGGCACCAGAAGAATCAAGGTGTTGGTTTTGAATGAAAGTTCAATGCCAATGGAGTTGAGTGGGAAGAAGATCAATACCCCAAGATGAAGTTTGTTCCTCAACAAGAGAAGTATGACCCCACTTCTTTCAAGGGAACACAAGCACAAGATGATCTTCCACCACAAGACCACAAGGTAAAAGGCCAATTAGAGATTGATTCATTTGAAGAAGTTCCTAAGGCCATGGTCAAGTGGGTTCCTAAGACTACGTCAAGTTCTACTTCGTCAAGTACGACTACAACACCAAGGATTCCCATCAAGTCGATGTGGATCCCAAAGAAGAAGAACTAGAGTGTTCTGGAGTGTGACTCCGCCAACATACTTCACTCACATTCACTTTGGCGAGGACATGTGCAATCAGCTTTCATATCTTGCACTAGTTCAAGGAGTCACAACCCCTCTTGTTGGTAAGACAAGGGACAAGGTAACCTAATGCTTTCATGGACATCATCATATTTGTGTTTCACTCTATGTCTATGGATATCCTTGCATGTTCCTTGTGGCACTAACCCATGTAGGTATTGAAAGTGCAACACTCCAATGGATTGATCCAAAATATCCACATCAACATTGAGCATCCACATCTTCAACATCCACATGAAGTCATCATAGACAAAACCCAAGGTTAGTTCATCCCTCTTAGGGGGGGGATATCACATCTAGGTGGAGCTTTGCTCTAAGATTTGAGCTAAAGTAACTCTAATGGTGTGAACACAACAATGCTTTATGTAAAAGTGGTAACCCCACTTGAGCTTAAACGATGAGTATGACCTATGATCAAATGTTCTCGTTTGACTCTAAAGGAAATATGCCCTAGAGGCAATAATAAAATTGTTATTTTATCTTTCCTTATTTCATGATAAATGTTTAATATTCATGCTAGAATTGTATTAATCGGAAAGTTGATACATGTGTGGATACATAGACAAAATACTTTGTCCCTAGTAAGCCTCTACTAGACTAGCTCGTTGATCAAAGATGGTTAAGTTTCCTAACCATAGACATGTGTTGTCATTTGATAAACGGGATCACATCATTAGGAGAATGATTTGATGGACAATACCCATTCATTAGCTTAGCATTATGATCGTTCAATTTTATTGCTATTGCTTTCTTCATGTCAAATACATATTCCTTCGACTATGAGATTATGCATCTCCTGGATACTGGAGGAATGCCTTGTGTGCTATCAAACGTCACAATGTAACAGAGTGATTATAAATATGCTCTACAGGTATCTCCGAAGGTGTTTGTTGGGTTGGCATAGATCGAGATTAGGATTTGTCACTCCAAGTATCGGAGAGGTATCCCTAGGCCCTCTCGATAATACACATCATAAGAAGCCTTGCAAGCAAAGTGACTAATGAGTTAGTTGCAGGATGATGTATTACGGAACGAGTAAAGAGACTTGTCGGTAACGAGATTGAACTAGGTATGAAGATTCCGATGATCGAATCTCGGGCAAGTAACATGCCGATGACAAAGGGAATAACATATGTTGTCATAACGGTTCGACTGATAAAGATCTTTGTAGAATACGTGGGAGCCAATATGAGCATCCAGGTTTCGCTATTGGTTATTAACCAGAGAGGTGTCTCGGTCATGTCTACATAGTTCTCAAACCCGTAGGGTCCGCACGCTTAATGTTCGATGATGATTTTGTATTATATGAGTTATGTGATTTGGTGACCGAATGTTGTTCGGAGTCCTGGATGAGATCACGAACATGACGAGGAGTCTCTAAATGGTTGAGAGATAAAGATTGATATATAGGATGATAGTATTCGGACACCGGAAGTGTTCCGGGTAGTATCGGGTATTTATGGGACTACCGGGGGGTACCGGAACCCCCCGGGGGAATAATGGGCCGTATGGGACATAAGAGGGGAGCACATCAGCCCACAAGGGGTGGCGCCCCCCTTAAGGCAGGAGGTCAAATAGGAGAAGGAAGAGGGGGCTCACCCCCCTTCCTTCCTCCATTCCCTCTTCCCTTTTCCCCCTTCCAGTAATAAGGAAGGGGGGCGAATCAGACTAGGGCCCCAAGTAGGATTCCTCCTACTTGGGGCACCCCAAGTCTGCTCCCCTCCCCCTCCCACCTATATATACATGAGGAGGGGGCGCCTAGAACACACACCAATAATTGTTAGCCGTGTGCGGCGCCTCCCTCCACATATTACACCCTCGGTCATATTCTCGTAGTGCTTAGTCGAAGCCCTGCACATCACCGACACCACACCGCCGTTCTGACGGAACTTACCTACTTCCTCGACACTTTGCTAGATCAAGAGTTCGAGGGACGTGTTGGGGAACATAGCAATAATTCAAAAAAATTCTTACGTGTCACCAAGATCATTATAGGAGATGCTAGCAACGAGAGAGAGAAGGGAGTGCATCTTCATACCCTTGAAGATCGCTAAGAGGAAGCGTTACAAGAACGCAGTTGATTCGTACTCGCGGCCATTCAAATCGCGGAAGATCCGATCTAGCGCCGAACGGACGGCACCTCCGCGTTCAACAGACATACAGCTCGGGGACGTCTCCTCCTTCTTGATCCAGCAAGGGGAGAGGAGAAGTTGAGGGAGAGCTCCGGCAGCACGACGGCGTGGTGGTGGAGCTTGTGGTATTCCTGCAGGGCTTCGCCAAGCACTACAGAGGAGAAGGAAGAGTTGGAGGAGGGAGGGGCTGCGCCAGGGAAGGGGTGCGGCTGCCCTCTCTCTCCCTCACTATATATAGGGGGAGGGGGGAGGAGGAGGCGCCCTAGGGTTTCCCTAGGGGAGGGGCGACGACCACAGGGGAAACCCTGGATGGGTTTGGGCGCCCCCACCCCTAGGGAACTTGCCCCCCAAGCCGGGAGGGGTGGCTGCCCTAGGGGAGGCGCCCCCACCTCTCCAAGTTATGTGAGAAGGGGTGGGAGGGGCGCTCAGCCCCTTAGTGGGCTGATCTGCCCCTCCCCTTGGCCCATAAGCCCCCCAACGCTTGCCAGGGCCTCCGAAACCCCTTCCGGACACGCTGGTCGTCACCCGGTACCCCCGGAACAATTCCGGACTCCAATACCCTTCGTCCAATATATCGATCTTCACCTCCGGACCATTCCGTAGTTCCTCGTCACGTCTGGGATCTCATCCGGGACTCCGAACAACCTTCGGTAACCACATATTATTTCCCATAAGAACTCTAGCGTCACCGAACCTTAAGTGTGTAGACCCTACAGGTTCGGGAACCATGCAGACAAGACCGATACACCTCTCCGTCCAATAACCAATAGCGGGATCTGGATACCCATATTGGCTCCTACATGTTCCACAATGATCTCATCGGATGAACCATAATGTCGGGGATTCAATCAATCCCGTATTCAGTTCCCTTTGTCTATCGGTATGTTACTTGCCCGAGATTTGTCGTCGGTATCCCTATACCTTGTTCAATCTCGTTACTGGCAAGTCTCTTTTCTCGTTCCATAACGCATGATCCTGTGACTAACTCCTTAGTCACACTAAGCTCATTATGATGATGCATTACCGAGTGGGCCCAGAGATACCTCTAAAGGAAGCCCTAGAGGCAATAATAAAGTTATTATTTATTTCCTCATATCATGATAAATGTTTATTATTCATTCTAGAATTGTATTAACCGGAAACATGATACATGTGTGAATACATAGACAAACATAGTGTCACTAGTATGCCTCTACTTGAACTAGCTCATTGATCAAAGATGGTTATGTTTCCTAACCATAGGCATGTGTTGTCATTTTATTAATGGGATCACATCATTAGGAGAATGATGTGATTGACTTGACCCATTCCGTTAGCTTAGCACTTGATCGTTTAGTATGTTGCTATTGCTTTCTTCATGACTTATACAAAGTTCCTGCAACTATGAGATTATGCAACTCCCGTTTACCGGAGGAACACTTTGTGTGCTACCAAACGTCACAACGTAACTGGGTGATTATAAAGGTTCTCTATAGGTGTCTCCAAAGGTACATGTTGAGTTGGCATACTTCGAGATTAGGTTTTGTCACTCCGATTGTCAGAGAGGTATCTCTGGGCCCTCTCGGTAATACTCATCACCTAAGCCCTGCAAGCATTGTAACTAATGAGTTAGTTATGAAATGATGTATTACGGAACGAGTAAAGAGACTTGCCGGTAACGAGATTGAACTAGGTATTGGATACCGACGATCGAATCTCGGGCAAGTAACATACCGATGACAAAGGGAACAATGTATGTTGTTATGCGGTTTGACCGATAAAGATCTTCGTATAATATGTGGGAACCAATATGAACATCCAGGTTCCACTATTGGTTATTGACCGAGAATAGTTCTAGGTCATGTCTACATAGTTCTCGAACCCGTAGGGTCCGCACGCTTAACGTTACGATGACAGTTTTATTATGAGTTTATAAGTTTTGATGTACCGAAGGTTGTTCGGAGTCCCGGATGTGATCACGGACATGACGAGGAGTCTCGAAATGGTCGAAACATAAAGATTGATATATTGGATGACTATATTCGGACACCGGAAGTGTTCCGGGTGTTTTCGGAGAAAAACCGGAGTACCGGAGGGTTACCGGAACCCCCCCAGGAAGTAATGTGCCTTGATGGGCCCTAGTGGAGAGAGATAGGGGCCGGCTAGGGAAAGAGGCGCGCCCCCTCCCCTTGAGTCCGAATAGGACAAGGAAGGGGGGGGGGCGGCGCCCCCCTTGCCTTTCCCCTCTCCCACTCCTTCCTTCCCCCTCCTTCTTGGAATAGGAAAGGGAGGGGGCAAACCTACTTGGAGTAGGTTTTCCCCTCCTAGGGCGCGCCTCCCCCTTGGCCGACCCCCTCCTCCTCTCCCCCTTTATATACGGGGGCGGGGGGCACCCCATAGACACACAAGTTGATCTACGGATCGTTCCTTAGCCGTGTGCGGTGCCCCCCTCCACCATATTCCACCTCGGTCATATCGTCGCGGAGTTTAGGCGAAGCCCTGCGCCGGTAGAACATCATCATCGTCACCACGCCGTCGTGCTGACGGAACTCATCCCCGACGCTTCGCTGGATTGGAGCCCGGGGGACGTCATCGAGCTGGACGTGTGCTGAACACGGAGGTGCCGTACATTCGGTGCTTGGATCGGTCGATTCGTGAAGACGTACGACTACATCAACCACGTTGTCATAACGCTTCCGCTTAACGGTCTACGAGGGTACGTAGACAACACTCTCCCCTCTCGTTGCTATGCCATCACCATGATCTTGCGTGTGCGTAGGAAAATTTTGAAATTACTACGTTCCCCAACGGTGGCATCCGAGCCTAGGTTTTATGCGTTGATGTTATATGCACGAGTAGAACACAAGTGAGTTGTGGGCGATATAAGTCATACTGCTTACCAGCATGTCATACTTTGGTTCGGCGGTATTGTCGGATGAAGCGGCCCGGACCGACATTACGCGTACGCTTATGCGAGACTGGTTTTACCGCCATGCTTTGCACACAGGTGACTAGCGGGTGTCAGTTTCTCCAACTTTAGTTGAACCGAGTGTGGCTACGCCCGGTCCTTGCGAAGGTTAAAACAGCACCAACTTGATAAACTATCGTTGTGGTTTTGATGCGTAGGTAAGAACGGTTCTTGCTCAGCCCGTAGCTGCCACGTAAAACTTGCAACAACAAAGTAGAGGACGTCTAACTTGTTTTTGCAGGGCATGTTGTGATGTGATATGGCCAAGACGTGATGCTATATTTTATTGTATGAGATGATCATGTTTTGTAACCGAAGTTATCGGCAACTGGCAGGAGCCATATGGTTGTCGCTTTATTGTATGAAATGCAAACGCCCTGTAATTGCTTTACTTTATCACTAAGCGGTAGCGATGGTCGTAGAAGCAATAGATGGCGTAAACGACGACGATGCTACGATGGAGATCAAGGTGTCGCACCGGTGACGATGGTGATCACGATGGTGCTTCGGAGATGGAGATCACAAGCACAAGATGATGGCCATATCATATCACTTATATTGATTGCATGTGATGTTTATCCTTTATGCATCTTATCTTGCTTTGATTGACGGTAGCATTTTAAGATGATCTCTCACTAAAAATTATCAAGAAATGTTCTCCCTGAGTATGCACCGTTGCCAAAGTTCGTCGTGCCTAGACACCACGTGATGATCGGGTGTGATAAGCTCTATGTCCATCTACAACGGGTCCAAGCCAGTTTTGCACATGCAGAATACTCAGGTTAAACTTGATGAGCCTAGCATATGCAGATATGGCCTCGGAACACGGAGACCGAAAGGTCGAGCGTGAATCATATAGTAGATATGATCAAAATAAAGATGTTCACCATTGAAAACTACTCCATCTCACGTGATGACCGGTTATGGTTTAGTTGATTTGGATCACGTGATCACTTAGATGACTAGAGAGATGTCTGTCTAAGTGGGAGTTCTTAAGTAATATGATTAATTGAACTTAAATTTATCATGAACTTAGTACCTGATAGTATTATGCTTGTCTATGTTTGTTGTAGATAGATGGCTCGTGCTGTTGTTCCGTTGAATTTTAATGCGTTCCTTGAGAAAGCAAAGTTGAAAGATGATGGTAGCAATTACACAGACTGGGTCCGTAACTTGAGGATTATCCTCATTGCTGCACAGAAGAATTACGTCCTGGAAGCACCGCTGGGTGCCAGGCCTGCTGCAGGAGCAACACCAGATGTTATGAACGTCTGGCAGAGCAAAGCTGATGACTACTCTATAGTTCAGTGTGCCATGCTTTACGGCTTAGAACCGGGTCTTCAACGACGTTTTGAACGTCATGGAGCATATGAGATGTTCCAGGAGTTGAAGTTAATATTTCAAGCAAATGCCCGGATTGAGAGATATGAAGTCTCCAATAAGTTCTACAGCTGCAAGATGGAGGAGAATAGTTCTGTCAGTGAGCATATACTCAAAATGTTTGGGTATAATAATCACTTGATTCAACTGGGAGTTAATCTTCCGGATGATAGCATCATTGACAGAATTCTCCAGTCACTTCCACCAAGCTACAAGAGATTTGTGATGAACTATAATATGCAAGGGATGAACAAGACTATTCCCGAGCTCTTCGCAATGCTAAAGGTTGTGGAGGTAGAAATCAAGAAGGAGCATCAAGTGTTGATGGTCAACAAGACCACTAGTTTCAAGAAAAAGGGCAAAGGTAAGAAGAAGGGGAACTTCAAGAAGAACAGCAAGCAAGTTGCTGCTCAAGAGAAGAAACCCAAGTCTGGACCTAAGCCTGAAACTGAGTGCTTCTACTGCAAGCAGACTGGTCACTGAAAGCGGAACTGCCCCAAGTATTTGGCGGATAAGAAGGATGGCAAAGTGAACAAAGGTATATGTGATATACATGTTATTGATGTGTACCTAACTAGAGCTCGTAGTAGCACCTGGGTATTTGATACTGGTTCTATTGCTAATATTTGCAACTCGAAACAGGGACTACGAAATAAGCGAGCACTGGCCAAGGACGAGGTGACGATGCACGTGGGAAACGGTTCCAAAGTCGATGTGATCGCGGTCGGCACGCTACCTCTACATCTACCTTCGGGATTAGTTTTAGACCTGAATAATTGTTATTTGGTGCCAGCGTTGAGCATGAACATTATATCTGGATCTTGTTTGATGCGAGACGGTTATTCATTTAAATCAGAGAATAATGGTTGTTCTATTTATATGAGTAATATCTTTTATGGTCATGCACCCTTGAAGAGTGGTCTATTTTTATTGAATCTCGATAGTAGTGATACACATATTCATAATGTTGAAGCCAAAAGATGCAGAGTTGATAATGATAGTGCAACTTATTTGTGGCACTGCCGTTTAGGTCATATCGGTGTAAAGCGCATGAAGAAACTCCATACTGATGGACTTTTGGAATCACTTGATTATGAATCACTTGGTACTTGCGAACCGTGCCTCATGGGCAAGATGACTAAAACACCGTTCTCCGGTACTATGGAGAGAGCAACAGATTTGTTGGAAATCATACATACAGATGTATGTGGTCCGATGAATGTTGAAGCTCGTGGAGGATATCGTCATTTTCTCACCTTCACAGATGATTTAAGCAGATATGGGTATATCTACTTAATGAAGCATAAGTCTGAAACATTTGAAAAGTTCAAAGAATTTCAGAGTGAAGTGGAAAATCATCGTAACAAGAAAATAAAGTTTCTACGATCTGATCGTGGAGGAGAATATTTGAGTTACGAGTTTGGTTTACATTTGAAACAATGCGGAATAGTTTCGCAACTCACGCCACCTGGAACACCACAAAGAAATGGTGTGTCCGAACGTCGTAATCGTACTTTACTAGATATGGTGCGATCTATGATGTCTCTAACTGATTTACTGCTATCATTCTGGGGTTATGCTTTAGAGACGGCTGCATTCACATTAAATAGGGCACCATCTAAATCCGTTGAGACGACACCTTATGAACTATGGTTTGGCAAGAAACCAAAGTTGTCGTTTCTTAAAGTTTGGGGCTGCAATGCTTATGTGAAGAGACTTCAACCAGATAAGTTCGAACCCAAATCGGAGAAATGTGTCTTCATAGGATACCCAAAAGAGACTGTTGGGTACACCTTCTATCACAGATCCGAAGGCAAGACATTCGTTGTTAAGAATGGATCCTTTCTAGAGAAGGAGTTTCTCTCGAAAGAAGTGAGTGGGAGGAAAGTAGAACTTGATGAGGTAACTGTACCTGCTCCCTTATTGGAAAGTAGTTCATCACAGAAATCAGTTCCTGTGACAAATACACCAATTAGTGAGGAAGCTAGTGATATTGATCATGAAACTTTAGATCAAGTGTCTACTGAACCTCGTAGGTCTACCAGAGTAAGATCCGCACCAGAGTGGTACGGCAATCCTGTTCTGGAAGTCATGTTACTTGACCATGATGAACCTACGAACTATGAGGAAGCGATGATGAGCCCAGATTTCGCAAAATGGCTAGAGGCCATGAAATTTGAGATGGGATCCATGTATGAGAACAAAAGTATGGACTTTGGTTGACTTGCCCGATGATCGGCAAGCCATTGAGAATAAATGGATTTTTAAGAAGAAGACTGACGGTGACGGTAATGTAACTGTCTATAAAGCTCGACTTGTTGCGAAAGGTTTTCGACAAGTTCAAGGGGTTGACTACTGTCGGGGATATGCCTCGCAGCGTAAACCGGCCGGAAGGATAAACCGGCCGGACTTGGCAATTCACCGGTGACCTGCACAGACCAGACGGTTTACAGCTCACTGGTAACCCGGCGGGCGGATCAGATGGATGACAAGGCCCAAGGCCCAGAAGGCCGGTTCAACTATTGTGGGCCGGTTTAAGAGGAAAGGAATATTTGCCTTACAAGGAGTTAAGACTAGGACTTGTATCCGGTTTGTATTAGAGATAGACTAGTCCTAATCCTAATAGGACTCCACATGTAAACCGCCCCTTCAACATATATAAGGAGGGGCAGGGCTCCCCAAAGAGGGACAAGTTACAAGTTAGAAGCTACAAGCTACAAGCAACCAGAAACAATCGTAGGGCTAGACACAAAGAGGAGAGCCGGTTTACGGCGACTACCTCGTGATGATAATGAGACCTAGCCTCAAACAGCATGTAGGGTTTTTACCGGATGATGTTTCCCGGGGCCCGAAGCTGTCTAAATCCCTATCTTGTGTTGCGTCTCTCGATTCCGCTCAACCCCTCTCAAGCTACCACATAGATGCGTTGGCCTCGCGACTAAGTCCTGACACTAAGGACATCTGACGTGACAAATCCACGACAGTTGGCGCCCACCGTGGGGCCCGCGCACGGTGGTGTTGAGTTCTTGAAGGGATCTCTCCCAGGGATCGAGAAGTTTGCAGTTTTCCGGATGAAGAAAGCCGGTTCAGAAGGATTTGTATCATCTTCAAGTGCATCAGTCCAGGTTTAAAATCTGAGATTTAAGGTTTAAAGGAAATTAAGGTGCGTCGAGTACGGCGCCGCCGCTGTCGCATATTGAGAGACGCGCAGCGGATCAGAGTCTGGATGGAAGGATTTGCATCGTCAATGAGCAGTCGGAACGACGCGTGCAAGACTGAGGTAGAGATTTTGTACGGCCGCTGCATACACCCTGGTAATCCGCCGAGTCCGCAAACAAGAGTTTTTCGGCGATTCTACAATCACAGGTCGCGTTGAGACGGGCTGGGAATCTCCGCTTCAATCGTTCTGGTTAAACCCGCCGGTTTTCCAGATAAGGATGCCTATCACGTCTCCGTGGCAAGCAGTCGGAGGAAGATACGAGATTGAGATTAAAAAAAAATTAATAGGGTTTTTTGTCCGGTTCAGCCGACGCGAGACGATCTGTCCAAACCGACGGGAGATTCACCGAGTCATACAAGCTGTCAAGTCACAGTTTCCATTGAAGCAGACAAAAAGTTGCCGCTGTCCGATCCGCTGAATCCGTAAAATTGCTGCGGCTGGATTTCCGAGACTGTTTTGTGTTGCTCGTCCGCAGGGATACAAAGATAATCGAGTGGAGATCAAAACTAGTACTACTGCTATGAATACCAATTGATGGCTATTGTGGAGCCATCAGACCACCAGGTGATTAGACAAATCACTGCACCTGCTGCCGCCGGGCCAGAAGTAGTCTATTTCCTCGTAGGAATCAAATACTACTCTGCGTGGGTCGCTCCGGGTCGAACTGGCCTCCGCCTCTCCGTCCAAGTTGTCGTCGTGCCTCGTCTCCCGTCTGAGTGGCGGTCGCGCCTCGTCTCCTGTCTGAGTTGCCGGACACCGACCTGTTTTTTCATCGCCGACGAGTCGCTTCTCTTAGGCGTGGAGACCGAGGCCCGCAAATCAATCCACAAGTACCACTGTATATATATGAAGGGATCCATAGCAATCATATGGGCGGTGATTAGCGGCTGCGTGTGGACAGCATCAACAAAATAAAGGGGCAGCGGCAGGATCTACTGTTATTGCTGTCACTACAGTAGCAGACGCTCAGGGCCGCGGACAAAGATGTACTTGGGGTGTGTGCCCGCTAGCCTTATTCGATGGGGCGCGCACATGCAGGAGAAATCTACGGGGTCAAAGGCCAAAGGAAAAGGAGAATAAGGAAAGGACTATTACTAGTGCATCTCACGGTAGGTCTAGTATTAGTGCTATTCATCAAATGAATTAGCACAGGTCCGAAAGTCTCACAAGGATAGGATACCAAAGTTATCCTGGCGTGCTGGCTAGGAGCGCAGTGTCAGTAGGATGAGGACAGGCGCCAGCCTTTGCGAGCCACACACACACACACAAAAAAAAGAGGAAAAAAAAAGAGGAAAGAAAATCAGCCATGCAAGCAATGCTGCTACATGTGTGGAGCTACTGACTCGGAAGTGTGAGAGCCGTCGGGGCCGCGAGAGCCGTCGGGGCCGTGTTGACCAGCCTGCGGTGTTGAACCGTCAGGCCTATATTAGATCGCCCGTCTGTTTAAGTTGTTTGTGTCATTTTCAACGGATCATCCGTCAACCGAACAGATCAGGTGATATCCGTCCAAATTTATTTTTCTTAACACATATTGCTTTTATCAAAAAACAATTACTTTGGTCTATAATAATTTTTCGCAGGACCATTATTCCTTAGAAAGGTGTCGCATAAAGGGCACGCGCCAGCATTATTTGTGCAAATCACCGCTCCCACTACATCCACACGTGTGACTGACTCATTGTCCGTGTCCACGTTTGTCTCGCCCGGGTCCGGGCCATTTCTCGCGACCGCGCCGGCCTACAACGCCACGGACGACTCACCCGTCCGCACTCGCGTCCGGTTCACGCGTTCGCACCGGCTTACAACAAGGAGGACGACTCGCCCGTCCGCACCGGTTTACAAACGGTGCAGTTGATTCATCTGTCTGCTCCCGCGGCCGACTCACCCGTAAGTGATTTCAACTTAACCTAGTGATCATCAACTTCATGGCGGATTATTTCTGGCCTGACACATCAGGTGATATCTATTTTAAATATATTTCATGGGCACGTATTATTTTTTGTCAAAGAGCAGTTTATCTTTGCCTTGGTCTGCAATATTGTTGATGCAGGACAATTGTTCACTACATCAAAACGACGTGGTTAACTCACCCGTCCGTGCCGGTTTACGACACCAGTACCGATTTCCCCGTCCTTGCCGGTTTACAATGCCGCGACTGACTCATCTGTCGGAGCCGCCAATGATGATGCGGTCGTCTCTGCTGTCCGCCCTTGCGGTCTGGTCTACATCAACACACCGGGCCGCACCTGTCTGCAGGAGTTATTTATTGAGTATGAGTAAATCACTGCTTGGGTAGCCCGGTTTTCTTTCAGAAAATTGGAGGCAAATTATCATCAACCGCCGTCTGCATTGGATGGTTCAATGGGTAGGCGCACAAGTCACCACCACTACAATTTGGTTAACTTCAAATCGCCAGTTGGGAGGAGCCATTGGCCGAGTTGCTGACACGGCTCATACGGGATCGTTTATAACCCGCCGCAGTCACCTCAAGCTTCTATGGATTCACATCGTGCTATCAACATCAATGATTTACAAGTTATGCGGGTTTATATCACGGTCAAATATAGAGAATCTCAAACCAACTCCTTGAGTCGCCTTGAGACTCGGGGGCTACGATGATATGACGCAACAGGTCTTGCCAGTTTCAGCAAATTTAAAAACCCCAGGACAATGGAGGGAAAGATAACCCGGTCCCGGAGGCTACTGTTATATTGATGAAAACTTAAAGACCGTCAGAAAGTTTCCAGCTTAGAAAGTATATGACAATTACAAAATCCCGGTTCAATGAAGAAGTTCCGGGTCATCAGAAAGATTCCGGTTTAAAATCCGGCTCAAGGGAAGCCAGTCTCACTGAAGTTCTCAAATCCGGTTTACGAATTTCCGGTTCAAAAAGGAATTAACTTCTCGCAAGTTCGAGTTTGAAGGCCGTCAGAAAATTTCCGGCTGAAAATGAGGATTCCGGTTTACAATCCGGTTCAAGGGAAGGATGTCTCCCACAAGCTTTGAAGCTCTCAATATCCGGTTCAAGATCCCGGTTCAAGAAGAATTTATCTCTTGCAAAAAGTTAAAAATTGCCGAAGAGGACCTGCTGCCATGATGCGCGGTTCAAACATGGGTATCCTGCCTTATTGGCCTGACATATTATTGATCACATGGGGGTTTCTGCTTCATAAAGCGGGGTCTCTATCTTTCTTATCATGCGAGGTTACACGGAGTGGTTCTGTTTAAAGCGGCCTCCGGTTTACCCCTTGACATATGTTTTTTATATATCACTGGGGGCCTTGGTCGTGTCCGAACCAACGAACACCCTTTGATAGGCGACAACCACCAGATCATTTGGGGACATGGTCAAATCTGAACCAGTCACGCCTCTTGGTCGGCCTAAGGCCACAAAATCACTTGGGGGCATGGTCGAACCCGAACCATTGTCACGCCTCTTGATCTGGCATATATGCCACGAGTCATTTGGGGACCTGGCTGACTTGAATCATTGTCACTCCTATTGGGGTCCTTGATCCTGTCCGACCATGGTAATACCATCTGAACAGCTCAGTATAGCATATCTTTGCAAACGGTTTTTATCATTGCCTTTGCTTCCATGTTATTTTCATGGCTTGTTTGTTCTTCGTTTTTGTTGGATTTCTTTATGTCAACAAACACCTTTTTTCCGGTTCAGCCGATGGATTTGATTCCCCTTTAATCCAGAGACTATCTGCCCGGTTTGATTTTCTGTTACCATCCTATTATGGAGTAAACCGGTGTTTATCAACCCGGCTCGGCTTTCAATTACAAGTGGTCAGTACATGATCAAATCATAATCCGGAGACTATCCGCCCGGTCTGGTTTGACTACGAGTCGCCAGTATTATATATGGTTAAACTGGTGTTTATCACAACCCGGTACAGTTTTATTATAAACCGTCACAGTGTGAAAGGAGTTATCATTACTCAAGATTGGGGTTATCACCCTTACGACAAAAATTTGGTAAACCAACGATGTGATTCAATGTCACAGGTATGATATATTTCATATTTAATTATTCTTAAGTGCAGCCTTGGTTATAAACCCGGGTTATATGTTGGGCATTATGACCCGTCCGGCGGTAAACCGCCAGGACACTTTAAACTTGTTGTATGCAGAAACAGGTTGAATAAAGCATGATTATAAATTATCCGGTGTTTATTAAACCGGCCTGGCTTTAAGACGATAAGTCGCCAGTATATGATGGGAAATTATCCGGTGTTTATTAAACCGGCCTGGCTTTAAGACGATAAGTCGCCAGTATATGATGGGAAATTATCCGGTGTTTATTAAACCGGCCTGGCTTTGGACTATACGTCGCCAGTATATATTTGGATTGCGCCATTGGAATCATGCGCTTATAAATGATTGGGTTATGTTATTCAAATAGCCAAACTTGGCTGAATTCTCATTATGATATTGGATGAATAAGGTTTTCATACCGGATTATATTATCTTGAATAGCCAACATGGCTGGATTTTTATTATGGTTATTAATATTATGATTGAGGTTTTCAAAGTCGCTTTAGCGCAATGGATATTATTTTATCAATGAATATGATTTATTCTGCAATGGAAGGAATAGTCCCGAGTTGCTGCAGGCTTACAACCCGGCACTTGGGGGCTATATTAATCAAATTGAGGTTATATGCAAGTCTCATGTCGCTGCAAACATGCACCATGATACTTGGGGGCTGCCAATTGCTCATGTCAACAATTCAAGGTACAAAGCTTTTTATCCATTGTATTGAAGGGTACATTGCTCAGTTGGTAGAGCACAAGGCTCTTAACCTTGTGGACGTGGATTCAAGTCCCGTGATGGGGGTTACATCATATGATGTTATTTTTATTGAAGCATATGTCAAGTCCCAGCTCAATATTATCTTAATGACCCGGCCCTTGGGGGCTACACCATTGTTGTTCAAAGTTTACATGATTATATTTACAAAGTCCCTGCTCATTATTGCATAATGACCCGGCCCTTGGGGGCTACACTGGTTGAAGTTTTTATGAGTATAAGACAATTACAAGTCCCAGGTTGCTGCAAGTAGGACAACCCGGCACTTGGGGGCTACATAATATGGAGTATTCAGTTTTTGCTAGTGACTGGGATGAACAACATGGATTTCTTCGATAGTGACAGTATTTATATTGAAGCAAGTCTTAAGCCATCACTTTGTTCTACTCAAGACTTGGGGGCTACAGGTATTATATTATTATCCAGGAAGTATTTTCAAATTCTATGTTTGAGCAAACTAGATTGGCCCGGCGTCACCAATCATTATGACCCTGTGGCTGCAACCCGGTGTCATCAATAATCATAAACCGGTGTTGGCAACAATCATGAACCGGTGTCTGCAACAATCATGACCTGGAATTATCAGTTTTTATAACCCGACAGTTTTTGGCAAGGATAAACCGGCAAGTTCTGCATCTTCAAGCCGGCTGAATATCAGATGAGTATTTCAAGACCAATATTTCTTAAACCGGCGCTTTGGAAGCCGATTCAAGTGGATTATTCTTCACAATGTTTTTCTATGAGAAACCAACGGCAGCAATTTGAGTATGAAGCTGGTTATTGACCTGGATTTTCTAGAAGGAGGAAATAACAAGGACTTAAGGATGATCAGTGTCGGTCCACAAGAATTCTTAACCCAGAGCACAACCTATCAGAATTGTTCTGGTGTTTATTTTGCAGCATAAGTTTACCATGGATAAATCCAAGTTAAACTTGGGGGCTAATGTCGGGGATATGCCCCGCAGCGTAAACCGGCCGGACTTGCAAATTCACCGGCGACCTGCACAGACCAGACGGTTTACAACTCACTGGTAACCCGGCGGGCGGATCAGATGGATGACAAGGCCCAAGCCCAGAAGGCCGGTTCAACTATTGTGGGCCGGTTTAAGAGGAAAGGAATATTTGCCTTACAAGGAGTTAAGACTAGGACTTGTATCCGGTTTGTATTAGAGATAGACTAGTCCTAATCCTAATAGGACTCCACATGTAAACCGCCCCTTCAACATATATAAGGAGGGGCAGGGCTCCCCAAAGAGGGACAAGTTACAAGTTAGAAGCTACAAGCTACAAGCAACCAGAAACAATCGTAGGGCTAGACACAAAGAGGAGAGCCGGTTTACGGCGACTACCTCGTGATGATAATGAGACCTAGCCTCAAACAACATGTAGGGTTTTTACCGGATGATGTTTCCCGGGGCCCGAAGCTGTCTAAATCCCTGTCTTGTGTTGCGTCTCTCGATTCCGCTCAACCCCTCTCAAGCTACCACATAGATGCGTTGGCCTCGCGACTAAGTCCTGACACTAAGGACATCTGACGTGACAAATCCACGACAACTACGATGAGACTTTCTCACCCGTAGCGATGCTTAAGTCTGTCCGAATCATGTTAGCGATTGCCGCATTTTATGATTATGAAATTTGGCAGATGGATGTCAAAACTGCATTCCTGAATGGATTTCTGGAAGAAGAGTTGTATATGATGCAACCAGAAGGTTTTGTCGATCCTAAAGGAGCTAACAAAGTGTGCAAGCTCCAGCGATCAATCTATGGTCTGGTGCAAGCCTCTCGGAGTTGGAATAAACGCTTTGATAGTGTGATCAAAGCATATGGTTTTATACAGACTTTTGGAGAAGCCTGTATTTACAAGAAAGTGAGTGGGAGCTCTGTAGCATTTCTAATATTATATGTGGATGACATATTGTTGATTGGAAATGATATAGAATTTCTGGATAGCATAAAAGGATACTTGAATAAAAGTTTTTCAATGAAAGACCTCGGTGAAGCTGCTTACATATTGGGCATTAAGATCTATAGAGATAGATCAAGACGCTTGATTGGACTTCCACAAAGCACGTACCTTGATAAAGTATTGAAGAGGTTCAATATGGATCAGGCAAAGAAAGGGTTCTTGCCTGTATTACAAGGTATAAAGTTGAATCAGACTCAATGCCCGACCACTGCAGAAGATAGAGAGAAAACGAAAGGAGTTCCCTATGCTTCAGCCATAGGCTCTATCATGTATCCAATGATGTGTACCAGACCTGATGTGTGCCTTGCTATTAGTTTGGCAGGGAGGTACCAAAGTAATCCCGGAGTGGGTCACTGGACAACGGTCAAGAACATCCTAAAATACCTGAAAAGGACTAAGGATATGTTTCTCGTATATGGAGGTGACAAAGAGCTAGTCGTAAATGGTTACGTCGATGCAAGCTTTGACACTTATCTGGACGATTCTAAATTGCAAACCGGATACGTATTTTTATTAAACGGTGGAGCTGTAAGTTGGTGCAGTTCTAAACAAAGCATCGTGGCGGGATCTACATGTGAAGCGGAGCACATAGCTGCTTCGGGAGCAGCAAATGAAGGAGTCTGGATGAAGGAGTTCATTTCCGATCTAGGTGTTATACCTAGTGCATCGGGACCAATGAAGATCTTCTGTGACAATACTGGTGCAATTGCCTTGGCAAAGGAATCCAGATTTCACAAGAGGACCAAGCACATCAAGAGACGCTTCAATTCCATTTGGGACCAAGTCCAAGTGGGAGACATAGAGATTTGCAAGATACATACGGATCTAAATGTTGCAGACCCGTTGACTAAGCCTCTCTCACGAGCAAAACATGATCAACACCAAGACTCCATGGGTGTTAGAATCATTACTATGTAATCTAGATTGTTGACTCTAGTGCAAGTGGGAGACTGAAGGAAATATGCCCTAGAGGCAATAATAAAGTTATTATTATTTCCTCATATCATGATAAATGTTTATTATTCATGCTAGAATTGTATTAACCGGAAACATGATACATGTGTGAATACATAGACAAATATAGTGTCACTAGTATGCCTCTACTTGAACTAGCTTATTGATCAAAGATGGTTATGTTTCCTAACCATAGGCATGTGTTGTCATTTGATTAATGGGATCACATCATTAGGAGAATGATGTGATTGACTTGACCCATTCCGTTAGCTTAGCACTTGATCGTTTAGTATGTTGCTATTGCTTTCTTCATGACTTATACAAAGTTCCTGCAACTATGAGATTATGCAACTCCCGTTTACCGGAGGAACACTTTGTGTGCTACCAAACGTCACAACATAACTGGGTTATTATAAAGGTGCTCTACAGGTGTCTCCAAAGGTACATGTTGAGTTGGCATAATTCGAGATTAGGTTTTGTCACTCCGATTGTCGGAGAGGTATCTCTGGGCCCTCTCGGTAATACTCATCACCTAAGCCTTGCAAGCATTGTAACTAATGAGTTAGTTATGAAATGATGTATTACGGAACAAGTAAAGAGACTTGCCGGTAACGAGATTGAACTAGGTATTGGATACCGACGATCGAATCTCGGGCAAGTAACATACCGATGACAAAGGGAACAACGTATGTTGTTATGCGGTTTGACCGATAAAGATCTTCGTAGAATATGTGGGAACCAATATGAACATCCAGGTTCCGCTATTGGTTATTGACCGAGAATAGTTCTAGGTCATGTCTACATAGTTCTCGAACCCGTAGGGTCCGCACGCTTAACGTTACGATGACAGTTTTATTATGAGTTTATAAGTTTTGATGTACCGAAGGTTGTTCGGAGTCCCGGATGTGATCACGGACATGACGAGGAGTCTCGAAATGGTCGAGACATAAAGATTGATATATTGGATGACTATATTGGATGACTAACCATAGACGTGTTGTCATTTGATTAACGGGATCACATCATTAGGAGAATGACGTGATTGACTTGACCCATTCTGTTAGCTTAGCACTTGATCGTTTAGTATGTTGTTATTGCTTTCTTCATGACTTATACAAGTTCCTACAACTATGAGATTATGCAACTCCCGTTTATCGGAGGAACACTTTGTGTGCTACCAAACGTCATAACGTAACTGGGTGATTATAAAGGAGCTCTACAGGTGTCTCCAAAGATACATGTTGAGTTGGCGTATTTCGAGATTAGGTTTTGTCACTCCGATTGTCGGAGAGGTATCTCTGGGCCCTCTCGGTAATGCACATCACTATAAGCCTTGCAAGCAATGTAGCTAATGAGTTAGTTACGGTATGATGCATTACGTAACGAGTAAAGAGACTTGCCGGTAACGAGATTGAACTAGGTATTGAGATACCGACGATCGAATCTCGGGCAAGTAACATACCGATGACAAAGGGAACAATGTATGTTGTTGTGCGGTTTGACCGATAAAGATCTTCGTAGAATATGTAGGAGTCAACATGAGCAGCCAGGTTCCGCTATTGGTTATTGACCGGAATCAGTTCTGGGTCATGTCTACATAGTTCTCGAACCCATAGGGTCCGCACTCTTAAAGTTTCTTTGACAGTTTTATTATGAGTTTATGAGTTTTGATGTACCGAAGGTTGTTCGGAGTCCTGGATGTGATCACGGACATGACGAGGAGTCTCGAAATGGTCGAGACATAAAGATCGATATATTGGACGACTAAATTTGGACACCAGAAAGGTTCCGGGTGAGATTGGGACAATACCGGATCTCCGAGAGGTTATCGGAACCCCCGGGAGGTATATGGGCCTTATTGGGCCTTAGTGGAAAGGAGGGAGAAGGAGCAAAGGAGGGGGCGCCCCCCCAAGCCCAATCCGAATTGGGAGGGGGGCCGGCCCCCCCTTTCCTTCTTCCCTCCCCCCTCTTCCTTCCCTCTCCTACTCCTAATATTAAAGGGGGGAGTCCTACTCTCGGTTGGGGTTGGACTCCCCCCCTAGGGCGCGCCACCCCCTTGGCCGGCCCCCTCTCCTCCACTCCTTTATATACGGGGGAGGGGGCACCCCATAGACATAACAATTGATTTCTTGATTTCTTAGCCGTGTGCGGTGCCCCCCTCCACCAAAGTCCTCGATAATATTGTAGCGGTGCTTAGGCGAAGCCCTGCGACGGTAGAACATCAAGATCGTCACCACGCTGTTGTGCTGACGGAACTCTTCCCCGACATTCTGCTGGATCGGAATCCGGGGATCGTCATCGAGCTGAACGTGTGCTAGCACTCGGAGGTGCCGTAGTTTCGGTGCTTGATCGGTCGGGCCGTGAAGACGTACGACTACATCAACTGCGTTGTTCTAACGCTGCCGCTTTCGGTCTACGAGGGTACATGGACAACACTCTCCCCTCTCGTTGATATGCATCACCATGATCTTGCGTGTGCGTAGGAAATTTTTTGAAATTACTACGTTCCCCAACAGTGGTATCCGAGCCTGGTTTTATGCGTAGATGTCATATGCACAAGTAGAACACAAGTGAGTTGTGGGCGATACAAGTCATACTGCTACCAGCATGTCATACTTTGGTTCAGCAGCATTGTGAGATGAAGCGGCCCAGACCGACATTACGCGTACGCTTACGCGAGACTGGTTTCACCGTTACGAGCACTTGTTACTTAAAGGTGACCAGCGGGTGTCTATCTCTCTCACTTTAGTTGAACCGAGTGTGGCTACGCCCGGTCCTTGTGAAGGTTAAAACAACACTAACTTGACGAACTATCGTTGTGGTTTTGATGCGTAGGTAAGAACAATTCTTGCTCATCCCGTAGCAACTACGTAAAATTTGCAACAACAAAGCAGAGGACGTCTAACTTGTTTTTGTAGGGCATGTTGTGATGTGATATGGTCAAGACGTGATGCTATATTTTATTGTATGAGATGATCATGTTTTGTAACCGAGTTATCGGCAACTGGCAGGGGCCATATAGTTGTCGCTTTATTGTATGAAATGCAAACGCCCTGTAATTGCTTTACTTTATCACTAAGCGGTAGCGATAGTCATAGAAGCAATAGATGGCGTAACGACAATGATGCTATGATGGAGATCAAGGTGTCGCGCCGGTGACGATGGTGATCACGACGGTGCTTCGGAGATGGAGATCACAAGCACAAGATGATGATGGCCATATCATATCACTTATATTGATTGCATGTGATGTTTATCCTTTATGCATCTTATCTTGCTTTGATTGATGGTAGCATTTTAAGATGATCTCTCACTAAATTATCAAGAAGTGTTCTCCCTGAGTATGCACCGTTGCGAAAGTTCTTCGTGCTGAGACACCACGTAATGATCGGGTGTGATAGGCTCTACGTTCAAATACAACGGGTGCAAAACAGTTACACACGCGGAATACTTAGGTTAAACTTGACGAGCCTAGCATATACAGATATGGCATCGGAACACGGAGACCGAAAGGTCGAACGTGAATCATATAGTAGATATGATCAACATAGTGATGTTCACCATTGAAACTACTCCATCTCACGTGATGATCGGACATGGTTTAGTTGATTTGGATCACGTGATCACTTAGATGACTAGAAAGATGTCTGTCTAAGTGGGAGTTCTTTAGTAATATGATTAATTGAACTTAAATTTATCATGAACTTAGTACCTGATAGTATTTTGCTTGTCTATGTTTGTTGTAGATAGATGGCTCATGCTGTTGTTTCGTTGAATTTTAATGCATTCCTTGAGAAAGCTAAGTTGAAAGATGATGTAGCAATTACACGGACTGGGTCCGTAACCTGAGGATTATCCTCATTGTTGCACAGAAGAATTACGTCCTGGAAGCACCGCTGGGTGCCAGGCCTGCTGCAGATGCAACTAACGATGTTAAGAACGTCTGGCAGAGCAAAGCTGATGACTACTCGATAGTTCAGTGTGCCATGCTTTAGGCTTGGAACTGGGTCTTCAACGATGTTTTGAACGTCATGGAGCATATGAGATGTTCCAGGAGTTGAAGTTAATATTTCAAGCAAATGCCCGGATTGAGAGATATGAAGTCTCCAATAAGTTCTATAGCTGTAAGATGGAGGAGAATAGTTCTGTCAGTGAACATATACTCAAAATGTCTGGGTATAATAATCACTTGATTCAACTGGGAGTTAATCTTCCTGATGATAGTGTCATTGACAGAATTCTTCAATCACTACCACCAAGCTACAAGAGCCTCGTGATGAACTATAATATGCAAGGGATGGACAAGACTATCCCGAGCTCTTCGCAATGCTAAAAGCTGCGGGGGTAGAAATCAAGAAGGAGAATCAAGTGTTGATGGTCAATAAGACCACCAGCTTCAAGAAAAAGGGCAAAGGGAAGAAGAAGGGGAACTTCAAGAAGAACAACAAGCAAGTTGCTGCTCAAGAGAAGAAACCCAAGTCTGGACCTAAGCCTGAGACTGAGTGCTTCTACTGCAAGCAGACTGGACACTAGAAGCGGAACTGCCCCAAGTATTTGGCGGATAAGAAGGATGGCAAAGTGAACAAAGGTATATGTGATATACATGTTATTGATGTGTACCTTACTAATGCTCGCAGTAGCACCTGGGTATTTGATACTGGTTCTGTTGCTAATATTTGCAACTCGAAACATGGACTACGGATTAAGCGAAGATTGGCTAAGGACGAGCTGACGATGCGCGTGGGAAATGGTTCCAAAGTCGATGTGATCGCGGTCGGCACGCTACCTCTACATCTACCATCGAGATTAGTTTTAGACCTAAATAATTGTTATTTGGTGCCAGCATTAAGCATGAACATTATATCTGGATCTTGTTTGATGCGAGACGGTTATTCATTTAAATCAGAGATAATGGTTGTTCTATTTATACGAGTAATATCTTTTATAGTCATGCACCCTTGAAGAGTGGTCTATTTTTACTGAATCTCGATAGTAGTGATACAAATATTCATAATGTTGAAGCCAAAAGATGCAGAGTTGATAATGATAGTGCAAATTATTTGTGGCACTGCCGTTTGGGTCATATCGGTGTAAAGCGCATGAAGAAACTCCATACTAATGGACTTTTGGAATCGCTTGATTATGAATCACTTGATAATGAATCACTTGGTACTTGTGAACCGTGCCTCATGGGCAAGATGACTAAAACGCCGTTCTCCGGAACTATGGAGCGAGCAACTGATTTGTTAGAAATCATACATACTGATGTATGTGGTCCAATGAATATTGAGGCTCGCGGCGGGTATCGTTATTTTCTCACCTTCACAGATGATTTGAGCAGATATGGGTATATCTACTTGATGAAACACAAGTCTAAAACATTTGAAAAGTTCAAAGAATTTCAGAGTGAAGTGGAAAATCATCGTAACAAGAAAATAAAATTTCTATGATCTAATCGTGGAGGAGAATATTTGAGTTACGAGTTTGGTTTACATTTGAAGCAATGCGGTATAGTTTCGCAACTCACGCCACCCGGAACACCACAACGAAATGGCGTGTCCGAACATCATAATCGTACTTTACTAGATATGGTGCGATCTGTGATGTCTCTTACTGATTTACCACTATCGTTTTGGGGTTATGCTTTAGAGACGGCTGCATTCACATTAAATAGAGCACCATCAAAATCCGTTGAGATGACGCCTTATGAACTATGGTTTGGCAAGAAACCAAAGTTGTCGTTTCTTAAAGTTTGGGGCTGCGATGCTTACGTGAAAAAACTTCAACCAGATAGGCTCGAACCCAAATCGGAGAAATGTGTCTTCATAGGTTACCCAAAAGAGACTATTGGGTACACCTTCTATCACAGATCTGAGGGCAAGATTTTTGTTGCTAAATTCGGATCCTTTCTAGAGAAGGAGTTTCTCTCGAAAGAAGTGAGTGGGAGGAAAGTAGAACTTGATGAGGTAAGTGTACCCGCTCCTTTATTGGAAAGTAGTTCATCACAAGAACCCGTTCCTGTGACAACTACACCAATCAGTGAGGAAGCTAATGATATTGATCATGAAACTTCAGATCAAGTTACTACCGAACCTCGTAGGTCTACCAGAGTAAGATCCGCACCAGAGTGGTACGGTAATCCTATTCTGGAAGTCATGTTACTTGACCATGGCGAACCTACGAACTATGAGGAAGCGATGACGAGCCCAGATTCCGCAAAATGGCTTGAAGCCATGAAATCTGAGATGGGATCCATGTATGAGAACAAAGTATGGACTTTGGTTGACTTGCCCTATGATCGGCAAGCCATCGAGAATAAATGGATCTTCAAGAAGAAGACTAACACTGATGGTAATGTAACTATCTACAAAGCTCGACTTGTTGCGAAAGGTTTTCGAAAAGTTCAAGGGGTTGACTACGATGAGACTTTCTCGCCTGTAGCGATGCTTAAGTCTGTCCGAATCATGTTAGCAATTGCCGCATTTTATGATTATGAAATTTGGCAAATGGACGTCAAAACTGCATTCCTGAATGGATTTCTGGAAGAAGAGTTGTATATGATGCAGCCGGAAGGTTTTGTCGATCCAAAAAGGTGCTAACAAAGTATGTAAGCTCCAGCGATCCATTTATGGACTGGTGCAAGCCTCTCGGAGTTGGAATAAACTCTTTGATAGTGTGATCAAAGCATATGGTTTTATACAGACTTTTGGAGAAGCCTGTATTTACAAGCAAGTGAGTGGGAGCTCTGTAGCATTTCCGATATTATATGTAGATGACTTATTGTTAATTGGAAATGATATAGAATTTCTAGATAGCATAAAGGGATACTTGAATAAAAGTTTTTCGATGAAAGACCTCGGTGAAGCTGCTTACATATTGGGCATCAAGATCTATAGAGATAGGTCAAGACGCTTAATTGGACTTTCACAAAGCAGATACCTTGGTAAAGTTTTGAAAAAGTTCAAAATGGATCAGGCAAAGAAAGGGTTCTTCCCTGTACTACAAGGTGTGAAGTTGAGTCAGACTCAATGCCCGACCACAGCAGAAGATAGAGAGAAAATGAAAGATGTTCCCTATGCTTCAGTCATAGGCTCTATCATGTATGCAATGTTGTGTACCAGACCTGATGTATGCTTAGCAATAAGCTTGGCAGGTAGGTACCAAAGTAATCCAGGAGTGGATCACTGGACAGCGGTCAAGAATATCCTGAAATACCTGAAAAGGACTAAGGATATGTTTCTTGTTTATGGAGGTGACAAAGAGCTAGTCGTAAATCGTTACGTCGATGCAAGCTTTGACGCTGATCCGGATGATTCTAAATCGCAAACCGGATACGTGTTTTTATTAAATGGTGGAGCTGTCAGTTGGTGCAGTTCTAAACAAAGCATCATGGTGGGATCTACCTGCGAAGCGGAGTACATAGCTGCTTCGGAAGCAGCAAATGAAGGAGCCTGGATGAAGAAGTTCATTTCCGATCTAGGTGTCATACCTAGTGCATCAGGACCAATGAAGATCTTCTGTGACAATACTGGTGCAATTGCCTTGGCAAAGGAATCCAGATTTCACAAGAGGACCAAGCACATCAAGAGACGCTTCAATTCCATCCGGACCAAGTCCAGGTGGGAGACATAGAGATTTGCAAGATACATACGGATCTGAATGTTGTAGACCCGTTGACTAAGCCTCTTCCACGAGCAAAACATGATCAGCACCAAGACTCCATGGGTGTTAGAATAATTACTGTGGTATCTAGATTATTGACTCTAGTGCGAGGGATCGAAGAAGGTGAGAGTGTCTAGGGGGGGGGGTGATTAGACTACTCGACAAGATAAAAATTCTGTCTTTTATCAAGGACAGATTTTGGCAGATTTTGCATAACATACAAGTCAAGTAGCACACTACACATGCAATTCTAGAGTATGGGCAGCGGAAAGTAAATTGCACAAGTAGTAAAGAGAAGTGGAGAAGATCAAACGCAATTTGGAGACGCGGTGATTTTTCTCGTGGTTCCGATAGGTGGTGCTATCGTACTTCCACGTTGATGGAGACTTCAACCCACGGAGGGTAACGGCTGCGCGAGTCCACGGAGGGCTCCACCCACGAAGGGTCCACGAAGAAGCAACCTTGTCTATTCCATCATGGCCTACGCCCACGGAGGGCTAGCCTTACTCGGGGTAGATCTTCACGAAGTAGGCGATCTCCTTGCCCTTACAAACTTCTTGGTTCAACTCCACATCTCGATGACGGAGGCTCCCAAGCGACACCTAACCAATCTAGGAGGCACCACCCTCCAAAAGGTAATAGATGTTGTAGATGATGATGAACTCCTTGCTCTTGTGCTTCAAATGATAATCTCCCCAACACTCAACTCTCCTCACTGATATGGCTGTGGTGGAAGAAAGGATTGAGTGGAAAGCAACTTGGGAAGGCTAGAGATCAAGCTTCATATGGTGGGAGTGGAGCAACTTGATCTCAACACAAGGGTAGGTAGTTCTCTTCTCAGAAATATAAGGTAGGAGTGGTAGTTCTTTCTGATGGCTCTCTCTGCGAATGAAGAGGGGGTGGAGGGGTATAAATAGCCTCCACACAAAATCCAACCGTTACACACATTTGAGCAATCTCGGTGGGACCGAAGTGGAAAACTCGGTGAGACCGATAGTTCAAATAATGTGAACGTTGGGATTTTCGGTGGGACCGAAAATACAATCTCGGTTAGTCCGATTCGTGCAATGACAAGAGCATGCCAGTTTCGGTGGGACCGACTTCATCATCTCGGTGACACCGATTTGATGACAGAAGGTTACAGAAGCTTGGCAACTCATGTTTCGGTGAGACCGAGTTCAGAATCGGAAAATCCGAGTTTTCTTGGGTTTGGCTTGTGGCTGAGGTGGTTCATCTCGGTGTGACTGAGTTTGGAATATTGGTGGGACCGAGACTACTTATGAGTGTATATGGCAGTGAAAGTTGCTGATAGTTAAGGAGATGTATCACTAAGCACTTGAGCAACCAGATCATCATCATAACCTCTTCCCCTTTTAATAGTATTGGCTTTTCCTATGGACTCAATGTGATCTAGGATCACTAAACCAAAAATGGAGTCTTGAGCTTTTGCCAATGCTTGCCTTAGCATTTTGAGGGGTCCACCTCTTTAGTCCTTTTGCCATGCCAATGTGATTGAATTTCCTGAAACATACTTGGTAAAAGCATTAGTCCAACCACAAAGTATGTTGTCATTAATTACCAAAACCACCCGAGGAGCAAATGTGCTTTCAATCTCCCCCTTTTTGGTAATTGATGGCAACACACTAAACAAGACATCAAAGCTTATTGAAAGAAAGACAGAATTATCACGAAAGCTTTGACAAACATGTAGTACACAGGCTCCCCCTACAAGTGTGCAAGATTTTCATAAATTACGGTTTTGGACCACCACAAGCACACAAGAGAGAAAAGCAAGATGTGCTACATGCAGCTTGGCTACATGCATCAGAACAGATGAAAAGAAGTGAGTGATAATGCATATGTGCATGGTGATTCCTTGCAAACAAGTATTCACAAGCAAGTCACCATCATGCACATTCTGCAAAGTGCATATACTTACCTTGAGGTTCCTTGGCATTGTACCTGAAGAGATAAACTTGGGAAAACAAGGTTAGATAACACAAGAATATTTCTTCAACCAACTGCAGGAACATCAAGAGTACCAAGCCAGGGATGACATGTATAAAGAGTGTCTCATATTGAGCACAAGCTTGAATCAGCAAACATGTCTCCGAAACTAAAAGATTTTCAATGAACTCTGAGAGATTTTGCTTTCCATAAGATATCAATTGTGAAGATTCCTCTCCCTTTGAGTTCTCTACGATCAAGGGGTTTGATGGAAAGAGCAAAATCAAAAGAATGATGCCAAATGAGAATGACGCCAATTGTAATGTCCAATGTGAAACACGGCAAGAAATTCTCTTATAAGGAAAAACACGGCAAAGCTTTGATGTGATTCTCTGCCCCCTTAAGGTAAGATTGCTCTTCTTCTCCCCCTAAATCTTCTCTTCTCCCCCTAAGTCTTCTCCCCCTTTGACATCAAGTGCCGAAAAGGATAGCAAACTAGGAAGGTTAGGGAAGATGGAAAGAAAGAAGTGGGATCCTTAAGAATCACAATGGGGCAAAAAGGTACATGCATAGAGAATCATTGAGCGGAGCTGCAGAAGATGATATCCTGAAAGAAATAAATCGGTGACACCGAATTAAGATGGATCGGTGTGTCCGAAAGTCAGGGACTTAGGGTAGATCCTTTTCGGTTAGACCGAAATATTTAAATCGGTGACGCCGAGTTTAATTCCAAGGAAATACAGAAATAATTCAGCTCAATTTGCGAGGAATGTTTCAAAGGGTTTGCAATGAATTTGTGAATGATTTTCGAGGAATTGATCAGAGCCAGAAGGATATTCACAAAGACAAAAAAAAAGAAATGAAAAAGATTCCTAGATGAAGTTTTTTTTAAAGAAAACTCAATGAGAGAACATAAGAGAGAAAATAGAAAGACTCCAAAACATATGTACTTCATCTAGAAAAGGGTCGACGACAAGGTCACCTATGTTTGAGTATATTGACTTAGGAGTCAAATGAGAACATTTGATCATGGGTCATACTCATCGTTTAAGCTCAAAATGGGGTTGCCATTTTTTGATTAAGCATTTGATGTGATCACATCTTATGAAGCTGCGTGTACTCATGACTTTGAGCAAAGCTCCTTAAAGATGTGAAGAACATACCTTGGGCTTGTTGTTGCTTTGTTCATGTAGGTAAACTTGATGTAGGTGCTCATTGAATGTGAAGTTGGAGCGCCATTTCCACTTGTGTAGTTCATCTTTCTACATGGGTTAGGCAAGCAAGGAAATACTCAAGGATATCCAAGATGACAAGAGTGAAATACTAGATGTATAAGATGTCAAAAAGGATATGTGGAATTTTGTTCCTTGAACTCAACATCCCAAAGGGCTAGATACTTGGTCAATGACAAGATTACTCATGATTTGAGTGTGTGGTAGTCTTGTGGAATGTAGATCATCCAAGTACCTGCAAGGAGTTAGATGCAATACAAGGAGGCAAATGTGTCCAAGACATATGATTACCATCATAAGAGAAATATCAAGGATTAGTCAAGTAGGCTCATGCCTTGCATGCATCAATGGAGTTCTCACTCCAAGTTTGAGGCATCAATGATGTTCAACTCACTCCTTAAGCGACAAAACACCTTCTCATCAAGAGGTTTTGTAAAGATATCAGCGAGTTGTTTGTCAGTACGAACATGCTTAAGATTGATGTCACCCTTAGCAATGTGATCACGAATGAAATGGTGACGAACTTCAATATGTTTCGTTCGAGAGTGTTGCACGGGATTGTGTCCAATTTTAATCGCACTCTCATTGTCACAAAGCAAGGGAACATGTCTCACATGTATCCCATAATCCTTAAGCGTTTGTGTCATCCATAGCAATTGAGCACAACACGAACCAGCAGCAATATATTCCGCTTCGGCAGTGGATAACGATACCGCATTTTGTTTCTTGGAGGACCAAGATACAAGGGATCGACCAAGGAATTGACACGTACCCGAAGTTGACTTTCTATCAACCCTGTCACCGGCATAGTCCGAGTCGGAATAGCCAACAAGGTCGAAAGAGGCCCTCTTAGGATACCAAATGCCAAAGTTTGGTGTGTGTACCAAATATCTCACAATCCTTTTAACAGCTTTAAGATGACATTCTTTAGGGGCTGCTTGATATCGAGCACACATGCATACACTCAACATTATGTCAGGACGAGAAGCACAAAGATATAGTAGAGAACCAATCATAGATCGGTAAACCTTTTGATCAATGGGTTCTCCATCTTTTGTCAAGTCATTATGTCCACTTGTAGGCATGGGGGTTCTCATACCTTTGCTTTCTTGCATGTTGAACTTCTTGAAGAGATCCTTGGTGTACTTTGTTTGTGAGACAAAGGTACCCTCCTTAGATTGCTTGATTTGCAACCCAAGGAAGAATTTGAGTTCACTCATCATGGACATCTCATACTTCTCCGACATGAGCTTTCCAAACTTCTTGCTAAAATGAGGGTTAGTTGAACCAAAGATAATATCATCAACATATATTTGGCACACAAATAGTTCACCATCAACCCTTTTCGTGAACAGCGTTGAGTCTATCTTTCCAATCTCAAAGCCTTTCTCAAGAAGAAAGCTAGTCAAGCATTTGTACCAAGCTCTAGGAGCTTGTTTAAGACCATAAAGAGCTTTGTGCAACTTGTAAACATGATTAGGCTTTTTGGGATTCACAAATCCGGGAGGTTGTTTCACAAATACTTCCTCCTCAATTTCACCATTTAGGAAAGCACTTTTGATATCCATTTGATAGAGAGTAATATCATGGTGATTGGCATAAGCAAGAAGAATGCGAATGGACTCAAGTCTAGCAACGGGGGCATAGGTCTCACCATAGTCCATACCTTCGACTTGTGTGTAACCTTGAGCTACGAGACGAGCCTTGTTGCGGATGACTTGTCCATCTTCATCTTGCTTGTTCCGAAACACCCATTTGGTTCCAATGACGTTTTGATCATCCTTGGGCTTCTCCACCAAAGTCCATACCTTGTTCCTCTCGAAGTTGTGTAATTCTTCGTGCATAGCGTTCACCCAATCCGGGTCTTCAAGTGCTTCTTCTACCTTCATAGGTTCAATACTAGAGATAAATGAGTAATGCTCACAAAAGTTAGCTAAGCGAGTTTTAGAGCGAGTAATTCTCCCGGAGTTGATGTCGTTCATCATTTGTTCCACGGGATGATTTTTCTTGACTCTTGCTCGGACTCGGGATAGCTTTTGTTGAGGTTGTGGCTGAGCTTCCTCATCATCTTCATCTTCCTCTTCTTCTTCTTCATTGTTGTTGGTGTTGTCTTGAGGCGGTGGAGAAGGAGGTTGTGGTGGATCTTCTTGTTGCACTTCCTCATCTTGGTGAGTTCCACTTGTGGAAGCCTCCATGTTGCCTTGAGGTTCATTTCGCTGTGAGGTAGGGGGCTCCACATATGTAGATGAGGTACTCTCCTTCACTTCCATGGGACGGATCTTTCCAATAGATAAATCTTGGATAGCTTCCGATGGGTCCTTGTCTCCTACATCAATAGGCATTTGCTCTACTTGCGAGCCATTAGATTCATCAAACTTCACGTCTACCGTCTCTTCAACCTTTCGGGTGAAATTATTGTAGACACGGTAGGTGTGGGAGTTTGATCCATAACCAAGAAAAAAGCCTTCATGAGTTTTAGGAGCAAATTTAGACCGACGATGCTTATCAAGGATATAGCATTTCGAACCAAAGACACGAAAGTATCCCACTTGGGGTTTGTTACCGGTGAGGAGCTCGTATGATGTCTTGCCGAGGAGCTTGTGAAGATAAAGCCTGTTGATAGCATGACAAGCTGTCTCGACCGCTTCACCCCAAAAATGCTTCGGTGTCTTGTATTCATCAAGCATTGTTCTCGCCATCTCTATGAGCGTTCGGTTCTTCCTCTCAACAACTCCATTTTGTTGAGGAGTGTATGTAGCCGAGAACTCATGTAGAATCCCTTCCTCATCGAGAAAAGAGTCTACATTGGCGTTCTTGAACTCCGTTCCATTGTCACTCCGAACTTTCTTGATCTTCACCTCAAATCGATTTTGGGCCTTTCTGGCAAAGGTTTTGAAGATTCTCTGAACTTGCGATTTGTCATCAAGGAAAAATACCCACGTAAATCTGGAATAATCATCAACTATAACTAGACCAAAGGAGTTACCACCAAGGCTTTTGTAAGCATTGGGACCGAAGAGATCCATATGAAGAAGCTCAAGCGGTCTCCTTGTGGTCATGATGTTTTTCACGGGATGACTTCCACCTACTTGTTTTCCTGCTTGACAAGCACTACAAAGTCTATCTTTGTCAAAAAAAACATCTTTAACGCCAAGAATATGATCACCTTTGATCAGCTTGTCTAGATTACGCATACCAACATGTCCAAGCCTTCTATGCCATAACCAACCTTTAGCGGATTTAGCAATGAAGCAAGCTCTAGGTTGGGCTTTCTTAGTGAAATCAAAAATATATAGATCACCTCTACGGATACCGGTAAACGCCATGTTATGATTGTCACGACGAAAGACTTGGCAATCTACTTCGGTGAATAGCACGTTGAATCCTAAGTCAGCTAATCTAGACACGGAAAGTAAATTGTATCCAAGAGATTCTACAAGCATGACATTTTGAATAGAGCTATCATGAGATATGGCCACCTTACCAAGGCCAAGTACCTTACCCTTGGAGTTGTCTCCAAAAGTCACATACTTGCGTGGACCATCGTTCTTTGCAAGCTCTCGAAACATGTCTTTGTCTCCGGTCATGTGGTCGGTGCATCCACTATCAAGAATCCACTCTTTTCCGCCGGATATGTAGTCTCTCAGATTTGCCATAAGATTGAGACTCTTCATGATCTTGTCTAGCTCGGTGTCCGAACCGGAGTAATCATCATCATGCTCATGCTCATCATCATATTGACCCATAGATTGTTCATCATCAACACCTAGGTCAATTTGATAACTACTTGCATTAGTTTTGTCAATGTGACAATAATCATCGCAATGCAATACAAGAGCATTTCTAATTAGAACATTGATAAGACCGGGATCACCCTTCTTTTTCATAAGATCACGAAGCTCAAAGAAGCATTTATCAAAGTTGGGATCATTGGGGCGCATTATATCAAATTCAATAGTCTTGTATAGAATTTCATCAAGACCTCTCAAAGAGTAGTCCGGATAAAGTTCTTCCAAGAACTTCCACATAGCATAGGCGCACTCAAAGTTTGTAACGAGCTTAAGCAAGTTATCGGGTAACCCTCTAATGATAAGATTTACAGTCCTAAGGTTACGAAGCAAATCAAGCTCTTCATCCATGGTAGGGTGCAAGGGGTCAAATGGAGGCACATAGGGGGTCTCAACATATTTGCGCAAACTGTATGTCTTAAAGATAATAAGCATTTCAATCCTCCACGAGTTATAGGACACTCCATTAAGAATAGGCACTCTATGGCTAACACTCCCAAACGTAGACACGTCCATCTTCCTCCAATGGTGTGTAAACCAAAGCAATGGAGACCAAGGCTCTGATACCAATTGAGGGATCGAAGAAGGTGAGAGTGTCTAGAGGGGGGGGGGGTGATTAGACTACTCGTCAAGATAAAAATTCTGTCTTTTATCAAGGACAGATTTTGGCAGATTTTGCATAACATACAAGTCAAGTAGCACACTACACATGCAATTCTAGAGTATGGGCAGCGGAAAGTAAATTGCACAAGTAGTAAAGAGAAGTGGAGAAGATCAAACGCAATTTGGAGACGCGGTGATTTTTCTCGTGGTTCCGATAGGTGGTGCTATCGTACTTCCACGTTGATGGAGACTTCAACCCACGGAGGGTAACGGCTGCGCGAGTCCACGGAGGGCTCCACCCACGAAGGGTCCACGAAGAAGCAACCTTGTCTATTCCATCATGGCCTACGCCCACGGAGGGCTAGCCTTACTCGGGGTAGATCTTCACGAAGTAGGCGATCTCCTTGCCCTTACAAACTTCTTGGTTCAACTCCACATCTCGATGACGGAGGCTCCCAAGCGACACCTAACCAATCTAGGAGGCACCACCCTCCAAAAGGTAATAGATGTTGTAGATGATGATGAACTCCTTGCTCTTGTGCTTCAAATGATAATCTCCCCAACACTCAACTCTCCTCACTGATATGGCTGTGGTGGAAGAAAGGATTGAGTGGAAAGCAACTTGGGAAGGCTAGAGATCAAGCTTCATATGGTGGGAGTGGAGCAACTTGATCTCAACACAAGGGTAGGTAGTTCTCTTCTCAGAAATATAAGGTAGGAGTGGTAGTTCTTTCTGATGGCTCTCTCTGCGAATGAAGAGGGGGTGGAGGGGTATAAATAGCCTCCACACAAAATCCAACCGTTACACACATTTGAGCAATCTCGGTGGGACCGAAGTGGAAAACTCGGTGAGACCGATAGTTCAAATAATGTGAACGTTGGGATTTTCGGTGGGACCGAAAATACAATCTCGGTTAGTCCGATTCGTGCAATGACAAGAGCATGCCAGTTTCGGTGGGACCGACTTCATCATCTCGGTGACACCGATTTGATGACAGAAGGTTACAGAAGCTTGGCAACTCATGTTTCGGTGAGACCGAGTTCAGAATCGGAAAATCCGAGTTTTCTTGGGTTTGGCTTGTGGCTGAGGTGGTTCATCTCGGTGTGACTGAGTTTGGAATATCGGTGGGACCGAGACTACTTATGAGTGTATATGGCAGTGAAAGTTGCTGATAGTTAAGGAGATGTATCACTAAGCACTTGAGCAACCAGATCATCATCATAACCTCATCCCCTTTTAATAGTATTGGCTTTTCCTATGGACTCAATGTGATCTAGGATCACTAAACCAAAAATGGAGTCTTGAGCTTTTGCCAATGCTTGCCTTAGCATTTTGAGGGGTCCACCTCTTTAGTCCTTTTGCCATGCCAATGTGATTGAATTTCCTGAAACATACTTGGTAAAAGCATTAGTCCAACCACAAAGTATGTTGTCATTAATTACCAAAACCACCCGAGGAGCAAATGTGCTTTCATAGTGCAAGTGGGAGACTGAAGGAAATATGCCCTAGAGGCAATAATAAAGTTATTATTTATTTCCTCATATCATGATAAATGTTTATTATTCATGCTAGAATTGTATTAACCGGAAACATGATACATGTGTGAATACATAGACAGACTTAACGTCACTAGTATGCCTCTACTTGACTAGCTCATTAATCAAAGATGGTTATGTTTCCTAACCATAGACATGTGTTGTCATTTGATTAACGGGATCACATCATTAGGAGAATGATGTGATTGACTTGACCCATTCCGTTAGCTTAGCACTTGATCGTTTAGTATGTTGCTATTCCTTTCTTCATGACTTCTACAAGTTCCTACAACTATGAGATTATGCAACTCCCGTTTATCGGAGGAACGCTTTATGTGCTACCAAACGTCACAACGTAACTGTGTGATTATAAAGGAGCTCTACAGGTGTCTCCAAAGATAAATGTTGAGTCTGCATCGACGTAACCCTTTACGACGAATTCTTTTACCACCTCCATAATCGAGAAAATTCCTTAGTCCACTAGTTACTAAGGAAAACTTTGACCGCTGTCCTGTGATCCATTCCTGGATCACTCTTGTACCCCTTGACTGACTCATGGCAAGGCAGACTTCAGGCGCGGTACATAGCATAGCATACTGTAGAGCCAACGTCTAAAGCATAGGGGACGACCTTCATCCTTTCTCTCTCTTCTGCGTGGTCAGGTCTTGAGTCTTACTCAATACTCACACCTTATAACACAACCAAGAACTCCTTCTTTGCCGATCTATTTTGAACTCCTTCAAAATCTTGTCACGGTATGTATTCATTTGAAAGTACTATTAAGCGTTTTTGATCTATCCTTATAGATCATGATGCTCAATGATCAAGTAGCTTAATCCAGGTTTTTATTGAAAAACTCCTTTCAAACAACCCTATATGCTTTCCAGAAATTCTACATCATTTCCGATCAACAATATGTCAACAACATATATTCATCAGAAATTCTATAGTGCTCCCACTCACTTCTTTGGAAATACAAGTTTCTCATAAACTTTGTATAAACCCAAAATCTTTGATCATCTCATCAAAGCGTATATTCCAACTCCGAGATGCTTACTCCAGTCCTTAGAAGGATCGCTGGAGCTTTGTATACTTGTTAGCATCTTTTAGGATTGACAAAACCTTCTAGTTGTATCATATACAACCTTTCCTCAAGAAAATCATCGAGGAAACAATGTTTTGACATCTTATCTGCAAGATTTCATAAATAATGCAATAACTGCTAATATAATTCGAACAGGCTCTTAGCATCGCTACGAGTGAGAAAGTCTCATCATAGTCAACTCCTTGAACTTGTCGGAAAACATCTTAGCGACAAGTCGGGCTTTCTTAATGGTGACACTTACCATCGTTGTCCGTCTTCCTTTTAAAATCCATCTGTACCCAACAGCCTTACGACCATCAAGTAGTTCTTCCAAAGTCTACACTTTGTTTTCATACATGGATCCTCTCTTGAATTTTATGGCCTCGAGCCATTCGTCGGAATCTGGGCCCACCATCGCTTCTCCACAGCTCGTAGGTTCATTGTTGTCTAGCAACATGACCTCCAAGACAGGATTACGTACCACTCTAAAGTAGTACGCATCCTTGTCGACCTACGAGGTTTGGTAGTGACTTGATCTAAAGTTTCATGATCATTATCATAAGCTTCCACTTCAATTGGTGTAGGCGCCATAGGAACAACTTCCCATGCCCTGCTACACACTAGTTGAAGTGATGGTTCAATAACCTCATCAAGTCTCCACCATCCTCCCACTCAATTATTTCGAGAGAAACTTTTCCTCGAGAAAGGACCCGTTTCTAGAAACAATCGCTTTTGCTTCCGGATCCGAAATAGGAGGTATACCCAACTATTTTGGGTGTCCTATGAAGATGCATTTATCCGCTTTGGGTTCGAGCTTATTAGGCTAAAACTTTTACACATAAGCGACGCAGCCCCAAACTTTTAAGAAATGACAGCTTAGGTTTCTCTAAACCATAGTTCATACGATGTCATCTCAACGGAATTACGCGGTGCCCTATTTAAAGTGAATGTGGTTGTCTCTAATGCCTAACCCATAAACGATAGTGGTAATTCGATAAGAGACATCATGGTATGCACCATATCCAATAGGGTGCAGCTATGATGTTCGGACACACCATCACACTATGGTGTTCCAGGCGGTATTAGTTGTGAAACAATTTCCACAATGTCTTAGTTGTGTGCCAAACTCGTAACTCAGATATTCATCACTATGATCATATCATAGACATTTTATCCTCTTATCACGACGATCTTCAACTTCACTCTGAAATTACTTGAACCTTTCAATAATTCAGACTTGTGTTTCATCAAGTAAATATACTTAGCATCTACTCAAATCATCTGTGAAGTAAGAACATAATGATATCCACTGCATGCCTCAACACTCATTAGACTGCACACATCAAAATGTATTACTTCCAACAAGTTGCTTTCTTGTTCCATCTCACTGAAAACGAGGCCTTTCAGTCATCTTGCCCATGTGGTATGATTTGCATGCCTCAAGTGATTCAAAATCAAATGAGTCCAAACGATCCATCTGCATGGAGTTTCTTCATGCGTATATACCAATAGACATGGTTCGCATGTCTCGAACTTTTCAAAAATGAGTGAGTCCAAAGATCCATCAACATGGAGCTTCTTCATGCGTTTTATACCAATATGGCTCAAATGGCAGTGCCACAAGTAGGTGGTACTATCGTTACTATATTATATCTTTTGGCATGAACATGTGTATCACTACGATCGAGATTCAATAAACCATTCATTTTAGGTGCAAGACCATTGAAGGTATTATTCAAATAAACAGAGTAACCATTATTCTCCTTAAATGAAAAGCTGTATTGCGATAAACATAATCCAATCATGTCTATGCTCGACTCAAACACCAAATAACAATTATTTAGGTTTAGCACCAATCTCGATGGTAGAGGGAGCGTATGATGTTTGATCACATCAACCTTGGAAACACTTCCAACACATATCGTCATCTCACCTTTGGCTAGTCTCCATTTATTCCATAGCCTTTTATTTCGAGTTACTAACACTTAGCAACCGAACCGATATCTAATACCCTGGTGCTACTAGGAGTACCAGTAAAGTACACATTAATATAATATATATCCAATATACTTCTGTCAGCCTTGCCAGCCTTCTCATCTACCAAGTATCTAGGGTAGTTCTGCTTCAGTGACTGTTCCCCTTATTACAGAAGCACTTAGTCTCGGGTTTGGGTTCAACCTTGGGCTTCTTCACTAGAGCAGCAACTGATTCACCGTTTCATGAAGTCTCCCTTTCTTGCCCTTGCCCTTCTTGAAACTAGTGGTTTTACTAACCATCAACAATTGATGCTCCTACTTGATTTCTACTTTCGCAGTGTCAAACATCGCGAATAGCTCAAGGATTATCATGTCTATCCCTGATATGTTATAGTTCATCACGAAGCTCTAGTAGATTGGTGGCAGTGACTTTGGAGAACCATCACTATCTCATCTGGAAGATTAACTCCCACTCGATTCAAGCGATTGTAGTACTTCAGACAATCTGGGCACATGCTCAACGATTGAGCTTTTCTCCCTTAGTTTGCAGGCTAAGAAACTTGTCGGAGGTCTCATACCTCTTGACGTGGGCATGAGCCTGAAATCCCAATTTCAGTTCTCAGAACATCTCATATGTTCCGCGACGTTTCAAAAAATGTCTTCAGCGCCTCAATTCTAAACCGTTTAACATTACACACTGAACTATCACGTAGTCATCAAAATGTGTATGTCAGATGTTCGCAACATCCATAGACGACGCTCGAGGTTTAGCACACCGAGCGGTGCATTAAGGACATAATCCTTCTGCGTAGCAATGAGGATAATCCTCAGTTTACGGACCCAGTCCACATAATTGCTACTGTCAACTTTCAACTAAAATTTTCTCTAGGAACATATCTAAAATAGTAGAACTAAAGTGCAAGCCACGACATAATTTGCAAAGACCTTTTGACTATGTTTATGATAATTAAGTTCATCTAATCAATTACTTAGTGAACTCCCACTTAGACAGACATCCCTCTAGTCATCTAAGTGATACATGATCCAAGTCAACTAGGCCGTGTCCGATCATCACGTGAGACGGACTAGTCATCATCGGTGAACATCTTCATGTTGATCGTATCCACTATATGACTCATGTTCGACCTTTAGGTCTCTTGTGTTCCGAGGCCATGTCTATACATGCTAGGCTCTTCAAGTCAACCTAAGTGTTTTGCATGTGTAAATCTGGCTTACACCCGTTGTATGCGAACATTAGAATCTATCACACCCGATCATCATGTGATGCTTCGAAACAACAAACTTTCGCAGCGGTGCACAGTTAGGGGAAACACTTTCTTGAAATTTTAGTGAGGGATCATCTTATTTATGCTACCGTCGTTCTAAGAAAATAAGATGTAAACATGACAAACATCACATGCAAATCATAAAGTGACATGATATGGCCAATATCATCTTGCGCCTTTGATCTCCATCTTTGAGGCGCGACATGATCACCTTCGTCACCGGCATGACATTGTGATCTCCATCATCATGATCTCCATCATCGTGTCTACATGAAGTTGTCTTGCCAACTATTACTTCTACTAATATGGCTAACGGTTAGCAATAAAGTAAAGTAATTACATGGCATTTTCAATGAAACGCAGGTCATACAATAAATTAAGACAACTCCTATGGCTCCTGCCGGTTGTCATACTCGTCGACATGCAAGTCGTGATTCCTATTACAAGAACATGATCAATCTCATACATCACATATATCATTCATCACATCCTTTGGCCATATCACATCACATAGCATACCCTGCAAAAACAAGTTAGACGTCCTCTAATTGTTGTTGCATGTTTTACGTGGTTGCTATGGGTTTCTAGCAAGAACGTTTCTTACCTACGCAAAAGCCACAACGGTGATATGCCAATTGCTATTTACCCTTTTCATCGAATCTGATCCGACTAAAGTGCGAGAGACAGACACCCGCTAGCCACCTTATGCAACAAGTGCATGTCAGTCGGTGGAACCTGTCTCACGTAAGCGTACGTGTAAGGTCGGTCCGGGCCGCTTCATCCCACAATGCCGCCAAATCAAGATAATACTAGTAACAGTAAGCATATTGAACAAACCAACGCCCACAACTACTTGTGTTCTACTCGTGCATAGAATCTACGCATAGACCTAGCTCATGATGCCACTGTTGGGGAACGTAGCAATAATTTAAAAAATTTCCTACGTGTCACCAAGATCATTCTAGGAGATGCTAGCAACGAGAGAGAGAAGGGAGTGCATCTTCATACCCTTGAAGACTGCTAAGCAGCAGCGTTACAAGAACGCGGTTGATGGAGTCGTACTCGTGGCGATTCAAATCGTGGAAGATCCGATCTAGCGCTGAACGGACGGCGCCTCCGCGTTCAACACACGGACAGCTCGGGGACGTCTCCTCCTTCTTGATCCAGCAAGGGGAGAGGGAGAAGTTGAGGGAGAGCTCCGGCAGCACGACGGTGTGACGCCCCCGATTCAATCGTACACTAATCATGCATGCAAACGTGTACGATCAATATCAGGGACTCACGGGAAGATATCACAACACAACTCTAAAAGTAAAATAAGTCATACAAGCATCATATTACAAGCCAGGGGCCTCGAGGGCTCGAATACAAGTGCTAGACATAAACGAGTCAGCAGAAGCAACAATATCTGAGTACATATATAAGTTAAACAATTTGCCATAAGATGGCTAGCACAAACTGGGATACAGATCGAAAGAGGCACAGGCCTCCTGCCTGGGATCCACCTAACTACTCCTGGTCATCGTCAGCGGCCTGCACGTAGTAGTAGGCACCTCCAGTGTAGTAGGAGTTGTCGTCGACGGTGGCGTCTCGCTCCTGGGCTCCAGCATCTGGTTGCGACAACCAGGTAGAATGGAAAGGGGGGAAAGAGGGAGAAAAGCAACCGTGAGTACTCATCCAAAGTACTCGCAAGCAAGGATTTACACTACATATGCATGGGTATATGTGTAAAGAGGCAATATCGATGGGCTGAACTGCAGAATGCCAGAATAAGAGGGGGATAGCTAATCCTATCGAAGACTACGCTTCTGCAGCCTCCATCTTGCATCATGTAGAAGAGAGTAGATTGAAGTCCTCCAAGTAGCATCACATAGCATAATCCTACCCGGCGATCCTCCCCTCGTCGCCCTGTGGGAAAGCGATCACCGGGTCGTCTCTGGAACTTGTCTAGGTGTGTTTTATTAAGTATCCGGTTCTAGTTGTCATAAGGTCAAGGTACAACTCCGAGTCGTCCTTTTACCGAGGGACACGGTTATTCGAATAGATAAACTTCCCTGCAGGGGTGCACCACATAACCCAACACGCTTGATCCCATTTGGCCGGACACACTTTCCTGGGTCATGCCCGGCCTCAGAAGATCAACACGTCGCAGCCCCACCTAGGCACAACAGAGAGGTCAGCACGCCGGTCTAAATCCTATGGCACAGGGGTCTGGGCCCATCGCCCTTTGCTCTCCTGCATGTTGCGAACGCGGCCGGAAGCAGACCTAGCCTCCCTAATACAAGAGCAGGCGTTCCAGTCCAATCCGGCGCATGCCGCTTAGTCGCTGATGTCACGAAGGCTTCGGCTGATACCACGACGTCAAGTGCCCATAGCTGTTCCTGTGTAGTTGGTTTTTTGCGTATAGGCCAGTGGCCAGACTCAGATCAAATACCAAGATCTCGTTAAGCGTGTTATTATGAAGTAACCGCGAATGCCGACCAGGGCCAGGCCCACCTCTCGCCTAGGTGGTCTCAACCTGCCCTGTCGCTCTGCCACAAAGTAACAGTCGGGGACCGTCGGGAACCCAGACCCACCTCTACCGGGATGGAGCCACCTGTCCTTCCCGCCCCAACATCGGAATCACTTGCGGGTACTCAACGAGCTGACCCAACTTTAGTCACTACCTGTATAGTATGTATATATGTATAGTATATACCCGTGATCACCTCCCGAGTGATCACGGCCCGATAGTATAGCAAGGCAGACTGACAAGAATGTAGGGCCACTGATGATAAACTAGCATCCTATACTAAGCATTTAGGATTGCGGGTAAGGTATCAACAACTGTAGCAACAATGACAGGCTATGCAACAAAATAGGAGTAAGCGGAACAGTAACATGCTATACTACTCTAATGCAAGCAGTAGAGGGAAGAATAGGCGATATCTGGTGATCAAGGGGGGGGAGGGACTTGCCTGGTTGCTCAGGCAAGGAGGGGTCGTCAACACCGTAGTCGAACTGGGGGCCGTCGGCAGTCTCGGGGTCTACCGGAAAGAAGTAACGGAGGGGGAACACAATAAATAACAGAGCAATCAAAGCATCACAAAGCGTAACATGGCAATACTCGGTGCTAGAGGTGACCTACCGCAGTACTAGGTGCTACTGGCGAAGGGGGAAAACATCCGGGAAAGTATTCCCAGTGTTTGACGTTTTCAGACAGATGAACCGAAGGTGGATTGTTGCATGTTCGCTATGCCAGGGACACATGGCGGACAAACGGACTGCGTATTCGGATTTGTCTCGTCGTTCTGAGCAACTTTTATGTACAAAGTATTTTCATCTGAGTTACGAATTATTTAATATTAATTTTCAAAGTTTTAATCAATTTGTGACATTACTATATTTAATTAAATTCGAAATATTAAATAGCTATTTGGTTAAGTGCACCCAGTATTACACCCAGTCAGAGACTGATTGGTGGGTCCAGTCAACTATTGACTCAGCAGTCAAAGTGGACCAGGTCAGCAGTGAACAGTGCGGGTGGGGGCCATCTGTCATTGGCTAGGTGATACACAGTCAGCACTTTGACTGGTCAAACCAGTCAAGGTGGGGCCACACGTCATAGATAGTGGCAATATTAAAAGAGTTTATCTTTACCTAATAATAAAGCAAATTGGGTTTCTTTCGTCCGTCATGGCATTTTTTAGAAAAGTCCCTTTATTCCAGAGAATTCAACTCGCAGTCCTATTGTAAGTTAAAAAGAATCGTTTTTTTCATATTCTACATAAAAGTCCCTGTCTTTTGTTGAAAACAACCCGCAGGTCGGATTTAAGTCACATCCGAACCGTTATTTTACATTTTTTGAACCCCCCCGATGTTTTTGGTAATTCATTCGCGGATCATATTTAAGTCAAACAATGTTTTTTTAAATCATCCATATCTTTTAAACCGTAACTCCAATTTGAACATTTTACATATATAATTTGATTAGAAAAATATGTAGAATATGAATATGAGATTATTTTCACCTGCTAAGTATTTTTAAATATTACTTTGGAATATATTTAAGTCAAATAAATGATTTTCTAAATTATCCGTATCTTTTAATCCGTAACTTCGATTTTAACATATTATATATGAAACTTTATTAGAAAAATATGTGGATCTAAATATGATGTTAATTTTACCTGTTAAATACTTTCTAAATATCGTTTTGGGAGCAAACTTATAATTTATAGCGTAAGATCCGTTTTCCTTTCATACCGGCGGCGACCCGGATTGCAAATAAACACCTCACTATAACAATATAGGAAAAAGAAAACATCGATAACTACACATGCATACCTCTGAAAAATGTCGAAGGGGAAAACAACAGATTTCTCATCGTGAGAGTGAGAGAAAGCGAGGGAGGAGAGAGGGAGAGAGAGACGCCTTAGGATTAAACATATTCAAACATGTTTTTTTTGTTTTGTGTGAACACCGAGGCCATCGCCGGCGAGGGTGAGAAGGAGGATAAGCGGCAACACAAATATGATGCCTCGCAAAAATAAAGGAGATGGACCTATTGTGGTCTTGAGTGATGGTTGTTGGGTTAAGAGTGTGTGTTGTGTTTTCTCTCTCGTTGCAACGCACGGGCTCTTTTGCTAGTTTAACTAATTAACTTAATTAGTCAGGGTAGGTGTCGGTGTCAAAACCGGCGGATCTCGGGTAGGGGGTCCCTATCTGTGCGTCTTAGGCTGATGGTAACAGGAAGCAAGGGACACAATGTTTACCCAGGTTCGGGCCCTCTCGATGGAGGTAAAACCCTACTTCCTGCTTGATTAGTATTGATGATATGAGTAGTACAAGAGTACATCTACCACGAGATCGTAGAGGCTAAACCCTAGAAGCTGGCCTATGATGATTATGATTGTGATCGTGATCGGCCTTCTAAGGACCAACCTCTCCGGTTTATATAGACACCGGAGAGGGCTAGGGTTTACACGGAGTCGGTTACAAGGAAGGAAATACAATATCCGAATCGCCAAGCTTGTCTTCCACGCAAAGGAGAGTCCCATCCGGACACGGGACGGAGCCTTGAGTCTTGTAACTTCACGCTCCAATAGTCTGGACGAAGTATATAGTCCGGCCGTCCGGATACCCCCTAATCCAGGATTCCCTCAGTAGCCCCTGAACCAGGCTTCAATGACGATGAGTCTGCCGTGCAGTCTTGTCTTCGGCATTGCAAGGCGGGTTCCATCTCCGAATATTCCAAAGTAATAATTGAACACTTAGACCGTGTCCGTATCTGCAAGATGATCTTCACATACCATCATAAGGAGCATAGCATAAATCTGATCCGCTAGCAGTCTTCGTACGTCGTGCCCCTGCATCATGGCCTGGCCCCACACGAACCGGTGTTTCTTGGCCCACCTCGACTCGCGTTGCGAGGCGGTTTTATTGGCACGCCCTGCCGAAGCAGAGATCGTGTTCCCCTTATTACAGGATCTTTCATCAATACGGGCGCGTGCAACCCCACGACGACTATTGATATGACTGCGTGTGTTATTAGATAAGTCTCAAGCGGTCACGCTAAGGACTCTTGATATTCACCCCCTTTATAAAGGGGCCGAGGCCTATACCTCTTTTCCACCACCCTTGCGCCTTTTCGCATCTTGAGTTCTAACACCCGAGACCCAAGCTCAAACACCCCAGATCCTCAATATGTCCGGACCCAACCCTCAAGGTCGATGGGTGGCCTCCTCGATCAAAGAGGAGGACATCGCGAGACTTAGGGAGGTCGGATACCTGACTGCCGACATCCAGCACACGCTTCCTGCTCCAGGGCAGGTCATCCCTACTCCCGAGCCTAACGAGAGCGTCATATTTGTTCCTCACTCCTTCCGGGGCTTGGGCCTCACCCTTGATCCCTTTGTGAGGGGGCTCATGTTCTATTACGGGTTAGACTTTCATGATCTAGCTCCGAACGCTATTCTCCATATCTCGTTGTTCATCATTGTGTGCGAGGCTTTTCTCCACGTCACTCCACACTTCGGCTTATGGCCCAAGACCTTCAATGTGAAGCCGAAGATGATCGAGGGGTGACTTGCAGAGTGCAGAGGTGCCATAATAAGCAGGAACACCGATGCCCCATGGCCGGAGGGCTCTTTTCCAGAGGTATCCGATGTATGGCAGCGGAGGTGGTTTTATGTCACAGCTCCCAGAGGCACAAATTGGGTGGCCGCCCCCGAGTTCTGCTCGGGCCCTCCGTCATAGTTGGTGTCGTGGACCTACGTAGGGCAGAATTGGGGGCCCGCTAGTGATGTACCAATACTGCAGAGCCGTATCCGGGAGCTTCTTGAGAAGGACATTAACCTTGTCAGCATAATCCAAGTAATGCTAATCCGACGGATGTTGCCGTGCAAACGCCGGCCTCTCCGGATGTGGGAGTTAAATCCAGAGGGTCCGCGGACTATTAAGCACTTCTTCGGCCTGAAGCTCGAAGGGATGTGTAAATTATTCTTCGGACCACAAGTAAAGTGTCCGGACACCACCGAGGATGCGGGCCTAAGCTGCAATCGCCTGTATACCCAAGTAAGTAATCTTGAAACCGGATACTTCATTTACATTTGTCAGAGTCATTATTATGAGAATCCTCCGTGGCCAGGAATGGCTCAACAAGGCGGAGAGAATCAGGTGTCCGGCGCCACTTCCCGAAGGCTCGCCTAGTCCAACAATAGCTAAGATGCTTGGCCGGGTGCTCAGCAAAATGCCCTCAGGGAAAGACGAAGGGAAGAACCGAGAAGGCGAACTTCACACACTGCGCATCCAAACCGGGGGAATTGCCACCTCCCCTAAGGAGGGTAGTCAGGAAGGGGAGTCTAAAGCCTCCTCCCCGCGCGGGAAGAAGAGGGCCGCCTCCAAAAACTTGGAGATGGAGGTGCCCAAGCAGGGGAAGAAAGCGTCACCAAGGGGCCCTGCCCCGAAGGGCGTCCTTACCGCGTCATGCCCGCCAACGAGCCTGCCCTCCACCGAGCTGTAAGTTAACCGTAAATTTGAAAGTACTACTTTTCTCCGAGTACACTAACCAGGATCGATTCTTTGCCGTCCGGCTAGCAGCTCTTCTCAACAGAGTTCGTCTTTGGGGGATCTTCCTCCGGAGATGATGGAGAGTGAGACCCCACCAGCCTCTCCGCCTCATGAGGCGGGCGACACCGAGGTGTCGTCTGATGGCCCACAAGTATAGGGGATCTATTGTAGTCCTTTCGATAAGTAAGAGTGTCGAACCCAACGAGGAGCAGAAGGAAATGATAAGCGGTTTTCGATAAGGTTTTCTCTGCAAGCATTGAAATAGTAGGTAATAGATAGTTTTGTGATAAGATAAATAGTAACGAGCAAAAAGTAAATAAAGTAAATAAAGTGCAGCAAGGTGGCCCAATCCTTTAGGTAGCAAAGGATAAGCCTGGACAAATTCTAATAATGAAGAAGGAGCTCCCGAGGACACATTGGGAATTATTGTCAAGCTAGTTTTCATCACGTTCATATGATTCGCGTTCGGTACTTTGATAATTTGATATGTGGGTGGACTGGTACTTGGGTACTGCCCTAACTTGGACAAGCATCCCACTTATGATTAACCCCTATTGCAAGCATCCGCAACTACAAAAGAAGGTATTAAGGTAAACCTAACCACAACATTAAGCCTATGGATCCATATCAACCCCTAACGAAGCAACGCATAAACTAGGGTTTAAGCTTCTGTCACTCTAGCAACCCATCATATACTTATTACTTCCCCATGCCTTCCTCTAGGCCCAAATAATGGTGAAGTGTCATGTAGTCGATGTTCACATAACACCACTAGAGTAAAGACAACATACATCTCATCAAAATATCGAACGAATACCAAATTCACATGACTACTAATAGCAATACTTCACCCATGTCCTCAGGAATAAACGTAACTACTCACAAAGCATATTCATGTTCATAATCAGAGGGGTGATAATATGCATAAAGTATCTGAACATATGATCTTCCACCAAGTAAACCAATTAGCATCAACTACAAGGAGTAATCAACACTACTAGCAACCCACAGGTACCAATTTGTGGTTTTGATACAAGATTGGATACAAGAGATGAACTAGGGTTTTGAGAGGAGATGGTGCTGGTGAAGATGTTGATGGAGATTGACCCCCTCTCGATGAGAGGATCGTTGGTGATGATTTCCCCCTCCCAGAGGGAAGTGTCCTCGGCAAAACAGCTCCGCTAGAGCCCTAGATTGATTCCGCCAAGGTTTCGCCTCATGGTGGCGGAGTTTCGTCCCGTAAGCTTGCCCACGATTTTTTCCAGAGTAAGAGTGATGATATAGCAGAAGATGGACGCCGGAGGCCCACCAGGGGGCCCAGGAGATAGGGGCTGCGCCCTACAGGGGGGGGGCGCCCTCCTGTCTCCTGGGCAGGGTGTGGGCCCCCTGGCCTACTTCTTACGCTCATAAATTCCTATTAAATCCAAAAAGTTGTTTCGTGGAGTTTCAGGACTTTTGGAGTTGTGCAGAATAGGTTTCCAACGTTTGCTCCTTTTCCAGCCAGAATTCCAGCTGCCGGTATTCCCCCTCTTCATGGTAAACCTTGTAAAATAAGAGAGAATAGCCATAAGTATTGAGATATAATGTGTAATAACAGCCCATAATGCAATAAATATTGATATAAAAGCATGATGCAAAATGGACGTATCATCGTCATGGAGGGGTCCGGATCTGCCGAAGCTAGAAGCTAATCCTTCAGTCGCCCTGAGCCTGGAGCGTTCGGCTCCCAGGGGGGCAATGAGAAGGGTCTGGCACAGTTCGGTCTCCGGCCGGACATACTGACGGGCCTTCTGGAGCGAGCTGAGCTCACGGAGGAGCACCGCTCATTAATGAGCACGGTGCTCAGGAGGATTTCATCCGCCACAAGCGGTTTGAATGAGGCATTTATAAGCCTGCTCAGAGGCTTTGAGGTATGTAATGAAAAATACATAAATTCTGGCTGTGAAGCCCGCGCTGGGTGTGCCCCATATGGATAGTAGCCCCTGAGACTCTGGTTGCCCGCCCTAGGCGGCAAACAGAGGATCATATTGTGTAAGTAATGATTGCGCTGTATATATGCGCAGGTGTCTAAGGATCCGGCAGCTGGCCAGTCTGTTGAAGTTGCCAATCTGAGGAGGCAGATTGGAGTTATTGATGCCGATATCACGCTGGTGAACGAGCGGCTGAATGAGTCACAAGGTATGTGCTTTGCTTTCCTTATTATGTTGTGTAGGAAAATTTGAGAGGGGCATAATATTAATGCGACATACTTGGACTGCAGATGGTGCTGTTGCCATGGAAGCCCCGAGGGCGGAGCTTGCCCAGGCCAAGGAACAAGCTCGGGCTAGCAATGCGGCTGCCCTAAAGGCGGCCAAAGAGTTGAGAGCCGAACAGGCTTCTCATCGCCGAAGCAAAGACAAGATAGCCGAAATGGCTGTGGAGTTGAAAAATGCCGCCGACCGATATGAGCTCCTTGAAAAAGAGAATCAGGTTAATTCGGCTGATCTGAACAAGGCACTTAATGCGGCCAAGGAGATGCGGACCGAAGTCAGGGATGTGCGGGAGGAGCTTCGACAGGCCGGAAAAATCGCGGCTGGGAGCCCCTACTTGTTGCAGATGAAGTTTTTGGATCCGAAGTATGCTCTCCTGGATCGACGCTGGAGTCCTGCAGACACTTATGCGGACTTGGCAAAGAGTACAGCTGATGCCGCCAAGTTTTTCAAGGATCAAGGTGATAAATAAGTGGAGAAGCTGTTCTGGTCCCAATTCAATGCTCTCGCGCGTCCATTGCGGTTGAGTGAGAAGATGGCTGCTTTGGCGGACCATCATAGGTTGTCCGGGCTTGCCATGCAGTCTGTAATAGACCATCTTTGGCCGAAGGAGCCGAAGCCGGACAGTTATTTTGGTTTGGTGCAACAATTCCTCGGTGCCGTATCTCAAATCGATGCCATGAGGAGGTCGGCGTGTATAGAGGGTGCACGGATGGCACTTGCCCGTGTTAAAGCATATTGGACAGATATGGAGGCCACCCTCATTGTGACCCAGAATCCAGTGGGAGGCCAGGATCCGGCCGAGCACTACTTGGAGCAGGTAACAGAATGTGCTCGCTTAATAGAGGCTCAGTGCTTGAAGAATGTCATGTTTGAGTGACAACTCGTGTCATTGTAAAAACAATGTTATTTTGAATATGAGGCTATATTTATACTTATTGCCCGAAAGTATTATCTGTGCCTCCTGTGCGGCCGTTTTTATGTATATGTGTAATTCTGAAAGTTAGCAGTCGTTGGCTTCAGCCCTCACGCATACAATGCGGGGGTGTTCACGAAAAATATGCATAATCACACTTGATCCAACGTCTTGGTCCATTAAGGAGGTGATCGCACGTCGAACTAGGCAACCGGACTATATAGCTGTAACACTTTCACTTAGCCATAGGAGTTTGACGGTGGGGCTACTATGTAGCCCCTAGTACTTTTGCGTGCATTCGAATACGGTCGCGTGTGTACATGACCGGGAAACGGTCCTTCGTTAATGCGGAGGAATCCTAAAGATTCTGGTAAGTCTTCGAGTGGTTGAACAGTCTCTTGCTGTATCATGACAATCAGTTTTCGGCTTTCTCTACTAAGGTGCTCATCTGGAATAACCAGGGCACAATCGCAGTAGTTCTCCTTTGGTCGCCTTAGCCGATAAGAACGGAACATAAGGCGGCAAACCCAGGAGCCGGGCAAACCCAAAATTTGACCAAAGACATGATTATGAGCTGATGCATATAAGGCCAAACTCGTGACGCCGAACACTCTCGAAGGTATTCAGACTTTGTAACAGAAAATGGGCTGAAGAACGCCCTTTCATTATAAACCCTGTATTTCCAGGTACGTGCATTAGTCTGTCGTGGCGAGATGCCAATAATGACAGTATCCTCTGTGGGTATAGTACCCATGGGATGTGTAAACAACAAGAGGTAATAGAAAAGGTTTACACATGGGCTTAATCTAAAGAGAAACCTTTGAGCGGGGCCCTGCTGCACATCTGCGCCTTTGTCTCTGTTGTGCCATTTCCTGGAAGGGTATCGCACGCATTGCGTGTGTAAAAAAAGAAAAACTCGTGTAGAAGACTACGACGTAAGTGTGCGATGGATGGTAAAACTGTAAGGCATTGGTCTGTAAATAAGGTCAGGCCAACGGTGGGGTTTTATTAAATATTTATAGCCCCTGGTGTCCTCTATGGGATTACATATACGGCGCCTTGGCTCATTTTTATCCGGGCTGCCGGACTCGTCTAACCGTGTCCGTGGTCTTAACGACTAGTCATGCTTTATGGTATCGGAGGCCGCTTAGAGACCGGCTGCGAGAGCCATCGCGTATTCCTCCGCGCGTGAACAGTGCTCTGTGTTTCTGTTAATTATGCCCATGATTAATTAGGTGTGGGTCTCGTTGGTCATTTGGCCCAGTTGGCCAGGGGGGTCTCTCTCTCCTGTTATTATTTTTCTTTATTTCTTTTCTGTTTCTTTTAGTTTTTTTATTCTAGTGTTAAAAATATCCCAAAGTGGCACCTAAATTGATGTTACCAATTGTGCCATTGCCACATAATTTTGTTACCCAAACTAAAAAAGTTTTGTAGTTCTTTAATATTTAAAAGTATTTGAATAATAGTTTTCACCATTGTTTTATTCATCTTATACTTTTTAGCATTCTATAAAAGTTTGGTTTCTCCGCCATAATTACCTATGCATTATTTGGCTCACTTTGAACATTTTAGTTTTAATGTTTGAAACTTTTGTTGTTTAGCTTGATTTTAAATTTGAATTTGAATCAGTTTTGAACTAACGCGAGAATAACAACAGTAATCATGGTGACGTGGCATCATTAGTAGGGAATTACTATAGCTTAATTATCCGGGTGTCACAATTCTCCCCCACTACAAGAAATCTCGTCCTGAGATTTAAGAGGTGAGTAAGGGAGAAAGTTCTGGTTGCAAAATTCTAACGAATCTCTTCGGTCTTGCTTGCTCTTCTTGAAGAGGTTGATCCTTCTCGCTGATGTCTTCATTTCTCTATCTCAGGTCATCATGATGAAGTCGGCATCCTTTCTTCGGCAACTCCATCGTTCTTTCGAAAGGATAAGGGGGTATTAGGGAAGAACGGACCGCTACAATGTTTGCTTATCTAGTAGATAACTTCAGGGAAGGTGGCAGAAAGTAACTCTTGAATTGAAACTTAATACATTCTCGAGAGCAAAGTGAGGAGGTATTATGGGAAGTTTCGAGCGGGCAGGCAATCGTTTGATGCCTGAAAGAGGGCGTGAAAGGGGTTCAAAGCAACGGGAATAAGTGCTGCGTCTGATACTAGAATAGAGCACTAGGAAGGTGGCTCGTGAATTAAATACGAAGCCAAGCATGGGGAATAACCATTAGAAACAGGGTTATACAGGAGAGTTAGGTTTTAATCATGTGGAATTGCGGGTTATGGGCCCACCATGTGGGTCAAAAGTTGGAAGGGTGGAGACGTCTTGCGCGATCATGCAAGCAAAGCATGTTGGAGGGTAGTCTATCGATTATGTCGGCAACAACGTCGGTACCAAGGGCGAGGGACAAAGAGAACCATTTTCCTGCTCGTTGAACGAGGCGGACCAATAGGCAAAGTTCTCATCCATTGGTGGTTACCGGAATGCTATCGACAAATGCAACAGGGTCTTACTAGCACGGTTGTACACCAAGGTGTTTACATAAGCAGAAGAATATTACTGCTTAGATCATATTGATCACAAGGAAGATTAAACAAATCAATGGAAAGGAAAATGTGATCATCAGATCAAATAGAACAATGGAAAGGAAAATGTGTTTGACACATATGCCAGGGGTATACCCTTCCCAAGGACAGCAGAGCATGATATCCATGGTAGGATATAAAGTAGAAAACCTTTCAGGAAAGGCAAAAGAAATTTCATGACATTACCCATACAACGGTGTTTGGATAATTTGATTAAGAAAATTTAGCATTGTGCTTCATTGTTCTTATTGATGATAGGAGTACCACAAACATGCTTCGAGATAGCATTGACATGGTCTTCAAGCAAAGGTTGGACTTCAGATACACGAAGGATCCATCAGGATAACTTATTAAACAAGGCATTCAATTTCCTCATGGAAAACTGGTTAACCTTGTTAAAAGGAAACTATAACACTAGGTCCTCCGGTCAGGTGTGCTAGGCATGACATCACCTTACTGGGTTATATAAAGATCAATGCTATGACTCTTGGAAAATGTTCCAACCATCATATCTGACAGGCTTCAAATCCGAATGGTGTCAGGACACCTTAAACTCAGGATGCCTGAGAAGAAGAGGTGCAACACAATTGATGAGACGACATTATATGATTCTCGGGAAGTGAACTATGGAAGCAAGTTTCAAACAGGGGTTCACCATTAAATCAAGGAGAGGTTAGGAGGTGACTGATTGACTCAACGACAATCCATTAAGATTTCCAAAAAGATGGATTTCCACAACTATGTGAACAAGGAGATAACATTAGCTAGATCAAATGGCTTAATGATGTATGCTCGAGGAAAACATACACAGTTAAACATTGGTTGAAATGTGCACCCGAAATATGGGCCAGGTAGCACGATCAATGTTCGAATGATGATTCAATAAGCCATAGACGTAAAATGAAACTATAGACCAATAACTTCAAAGCAATAGGGTTGCTAGAAGTTTAGAATTTACACATCACAGACCATTTGCCGGTATTTCGGTTAGAAACAACACGGGGACCAAGAAAAGAATGGTGATGTTAATAAGTATCACTTGTATTAAAAATTCTTAAGGGTGGTGAATTTCCCATGACATTCTTGACATAAAAGATAGCATTACTCCAAGGTAGAACATAACATAAGTTGGATAGCAAGGATCTCAAGGTACAACACAAAACATGAACAAGTTTGTGTTGAAGGGAAAGCAAGAATGTTGCCGATGATAACACAAATCATCGAGGGGCAAGGATGTATTTCTCATCATGAATACAATTGATATCTTAGAGGAACTCAGAATGTTAATGATGATCATGACAAATTTTGTCGAGAGGTTTCATGGAGATGTAATCGGTCGGCGATGACATCAAGTCAAAGGAATGATGGAGTGAAATGTTCTTGGGACCATGAGTACGACACAAACTCGAATTAAAGCTTGTCGTTCAAGGTGGAACGATAATATGAGAAAATCGGCATAAGCTTAGCTCATCATCGAAAGTTGCGCTCCTGAATTAAGGGCCCGGTAGCACAGTTAAAATTAGCACGATAATGATGTAGCTGATCAGGCTAGGAATGACTTGAAGGATTGATAAACTCATAAGCAACGAAGATTATTTAGAGTTATTGAATCAAAGTGCGGAAGTGATTCACTTATCAGTGTTCTCGGTTGACGACAACCCAGAACCCAGGAAAATTGGAATCAATGAGAAATAATAGTTGATGAAGAACCCATAAGAAGTTATGCAATAGATAAAAGTAAAGGTTGGACAAGTGCAATGATCTGCAGAAGACAAGTACTTCAACTTGTCCGAGAAATTGTATTTAAAAGGAGAACATGGCCAGAACCACAATTGCAAAATGCCAGATCCCAGATATAAGATAAACTTATACCAAGGGAATATTTAATTGAAGAGAAGTTTTAATGATACGATCTACATCGTGTCCATGGGCATGAACACAAAGTTCAAGGTCGAATCCCACTTCTCCAATGCATAACCTTTCATTCACTTCTCATTTTCGAAGAAGTTGTAGTGCTGAAATTTTATCTGGCGAAGCACCAGAAGAGTATGACTCGTGAAAACTTTCGAGTTCACACATATTAAGGAAGGCATAGGTTCAACCCATCAGGGTATCGTGGAAACATACCACAAGCTTCAATAGTAAATACCACCCGCTCGAAAGCAGCGCATGGTTAAGAAAGCAGAGGATACAATTTACCAAAGGCATTATGTATCCAAGGGAAGATTCAGAAGGTTATTGAATATGAAGGACGCTATTGGATAAAATCCAACAAAGGATCTGACGGTCGATAGCGGAGCTGATGTGAGCATCGGCACACAACCAGTTGAAGAAAGAATGCAAGGGCATCAGATTATAGAACATCTGAATGATTTGATGTTTAGATATCAAAGGAATTATGATTTCCAAATCGAGGGATCAGAAGAGGACTCTCTAATCAAGGGTGGATAAGTTCAATAGACCTAAGGGTACATTTGACGGCAAATAGATTGGTCGAGAACAAGCTCATGTTTAAAATGATGCCTGAGCTAGAAGGATGAATTCAAGATCTGATTGAGGATTGCGAGCATTCGTAACAAATTGCATCAACGGACTCACAATGATAATGACAAGGGATGCCAATAAGATTACGAGACTTATTCGATTAACCATAATGCAAGCAAGCAAGAATATCAAGAGCAATAGGCTGCTCGGGATTTTCGGAAGATCAAATGGTCTTTCGAAGACTTTTGTGAAATACACGAATCAACTGGGGATGAGCGGATACTCGATAAGTGCAAGAATTATTCGTAGGGATATTCAAGTGGCAAAGAAAACTGCAAGGCAGTTGGCACAAGTATTCTCAAAACAACGGAGAGCAGTTCAGGGCATCTTGCAATAACAAGATCAATGGGATTGAATGTAAGAATGGCAGGTGTATGCAGTTATCAATAAGGATATAACAATGGTAGGGAGTTGCAAAGGCGGTGGGTACAAGTGTCTCGGGAGAACATCGTAGAGTAACCTCGGAAACTTCTGGTGCAGCAGACGATCATCGGTAATAAGGTGCTCTCCGGTTGAAGTGATCACGAGATCCTAATGTTAAAATTTAGCAAAATTCATTTAACCCGAATAGAAGAGAGATCGGAGCCCCAGAGTATAGACGAGTAATAAAAGACCCTAATACCACCCAATGGCGACGTGGGCCCGTAAGACACACAGCCATGTTAGTAAAAGTTTTTGCAATGTCTAGACTTGACTTCGGCCAAGGAGTGTGGTAGGGGGATTCCTACAGGCAGTTGATGACCCGCAAGTATACGGGATAGTTGTAGCCTCTTTCGATAAGTAAGAGTGTCGAACCCAACGAGGAGCTAAAGGTAGAACAAATACTCTCTCAAGTCCTATCGTCCACTGATACGACTCTACGCAAGTTTGACGTTCGCTTTACCTAGAACAAGTATGAAACTAGAAGTACTTTGTAGGTGTTGTTGGATAGGTTTTCAAGATAATAAAGAACGCGTAAATAAAAACTAGGGGCTGTTTAGATAAAGATGCAATAAAATAAGTATAGTGAGTGTGGAAAAGTGGTGGTAGGAGTTGTGAAAGTGTCCCTAAGCAATTGACTACTTTACTAGACCGATAGCAAGTTTTATGTGGGAGAGGCATAAGCTAACATACTTTCTCTTCTTGGATCATATGCACTTATGATTGGAACTCTAGCAAGCATCTGCAACTACTAAAGATTCATTAAGGTAAAACCCAACCATAGCATTAAAGCATCAAGTCCCCTTTATCCCTTAGGCAACAATCCCCTTACTCGGGTTTATGCTTCTGTCACTCAAGCAACCCACCATAAAAGAATCATGAATGTATTGCAACACCCTACAACAGGAATCCCTCACGCTTGCGCGACACGGAGGGCACAATAGGACAGCAACATAACCACAAGCAAATTAAATCAATCATAGCAATTCATCAACCACCAATAGGACAATGAAAATCTACTCACACATCATAGGATGGCAACACATCATTGGATAATAATATGAAGCACAAAGCACCATGTTCAAGTAGAGGGTACAGCGGGCTGCGGGAGAGTGGACTGCTGGATATAGATGGGGGAAGGTGATGGAGATTTTGGTGAAGATGATGGAGGTGTTGGTGAAGATCGCGGTGATGATGATGGCCCCCGGCGGCGTTCCGGCGCCACCGGAAGCAAGGGGGAGAGAGCCCCCCTTCTTCTTCTTCTTCCTTGACCTTCTCCCTAGATGGGAGAAGGGTTTCCCTCTAGTCCTTGGCTCCCATGGCGTGGGAGGGGCAAGAGCCCCTTCGAGATTGGATCTATCTCTCTGTTTCTGCGTTCTGGAATTCTGCCCTGGCACCATTTCTTTTATATCTGGTGATCCGTAACTCCGATTGGATTGAAACCTTCGCCCAAATTGTTTTCCAAAAATTAGCTTTCTTGCGGCCAAAGAAGGGCATCAACCACCTTACGAGTGGCCCACGAGGGTGGGGGGCGCGCCCACTTTAAGTGGGCGTGGGCCCCTATCTCGTGGCCACCTCGAGCATCGTATCGCGTAGATTCTTCCTCCCAAAAATCACAAATATTCCAAAATAATTCTCCGTCCGTTTTTATCCCATTTGGACTCCGTTTGATATGGGGTTTCTGAAATACATAAAACATGCAATAGACAGGAACTGGCACTGGGCACTGGATCAATATGTTAGTCCCAAAAAATAGTATAAAAAGTTGCCAAAAGTATACGGAAGTTGTAGAATATTGGCATGGAACAATCAAAAATTATAGATACGATGGAGACGTATCAGCAGTCGGCTCTGGTACCAACTTGTGACGCCCCCAATTCAATCGTACACTAACCATGCACGCAAACGTGTACGATCAAGATCAGGGACTCACGGGAAGATATCACAACACAACTCTAAAAGTAAATTAAGTCATACAAGCATCATATTACAAGCCAGGAGCCTCGAGGGCTCGAATACAAGTGCTCGACATAAACAAGTCAGCGGAAGCAACAATATTTGTGTACAGATATAAGTTAAACAAGTTGCCATAAGATGGCTAGCACAAACTGGGATACAGATCGAAAGAGGCGCAGGCCTCCTGCCTGGGATCCACCTAAGTACTCCTGGTCATCGTCAGCGGCCTGCACGTAGTAGTAGGCACCTCCAGTGTAGTAGGAGTCGTCGTCGATAGTGGCGTCTGGCTCTTGGGCTCCAGCATCTGGTTGTGACAACCAGGTAGAATGGAAAGGGGGAAAAGAGGGAGAAAAGCAACCGTGAGTACTCATCCAAAGTACTCGCAAGCAAGGATCTACACTACATATGCATGGGTATATGTGTAAAGAGGCAATATCGATGGACTGAACTGTAGAATGCCAGAATAAGAGGGGGATAGCTAGTCCTATCGAAGACTACGCTTCTGGCAGCCTCCATCTTGCAGCATGTAGAAGAGAGTAGATTGAAGTCCTCCAAGTAGCATCGCATAGCATAATCCTACCCGGCCATCCTCCCCTCGTCGCCCTGTGGGAAAGCGATCACCGGGTTGTCTCTGGAACTTGTCTGGGGTGTTTTATTAAGTATCTGGTTCTAGTTGTCATAAGGTCAAGGTACAACTCCGGCTCGTCCTTTTACCGAGGGACATGGCTATTCTAATAGATAAACTTCCCTGCAGGGGTGCACCACATAACCCAACACGCTCGATCCCATTTGGCCGGACACACTTTCCTGGGTCATGCCCGGCCTCGGAAGATCAATACGTCGCAGCCCCACCTAGGCACAACAGAGAGGTCAGCACACCGGTCTAAATCCTATGGCACAGGGGTCTGGGCCCATCGCCCTTTGCTCTCCTGCATGTTGCGAATGCGGCCGGAAGCAGACCTAGCCTCCCTAATACAAGAGCAGGCATTCTAGTCCAATCCGGCGCGCGCCGCTCAGTCACTGACGTCATGAAGGCTTTGGCTGATACCACGACGTCGAGTGCCCATAACTGTTCCAGCGTAGTTGGTTAGTGCGTATAGGCCAGTGGCCAGACTCAGATCAAATACCAAGATCTCGTTAAGCGTGTTATTATGAAGTAACCGCGAATGCCGACCACGGCCAGGCCCACCTCTCGCCAAGGTGGTCTCAACCTGCCCTGTCGCTCCACCACAAAGTAACAGTCGGGGGCCATCGGGAACCTAGGCCCACCTCTACCGAGATGGAGCCACCTGTCCTTCCAGCCCCCACATCGGAATCACTTGTGGGTACTTAACGAGCTGACCCGACTTTAGTCACCACTTGTATAGTATGTATATATGTATAGTATATACCCGTGATCACCTCCCGAGTGATCACGACCCGATAGTATAACAAGGCAGACTGACAAGAATGTAGGGCCACTGATGATAAACTAGCATCCTATACTAAGCATTTAGGATTGCGGGTAAGGTATCAACAACTGTAGCAACAATGACAGGCTATGCAACAAAATAGGAGTAAGCGGAACAGTAACATGCTATACTACTCTAATGCAAGCAGTAGAGGGAAGAATAGGCGATATCTGGTGATCAAGAGGGGGGGGGGCTTGCCTGGTTGCTCAGGCAAGGAGGGGTCGTCAGCACCGTAGTCGAACTCGGGGCCGCCGGCAGTCTTGGGGTCTACCGGAAAGAAGTAACGGAGGGGGAACACAATAAATAATAGAGCAATTAAAGCATCACAAAGCGTAACATGGCAATACTCGGTGCTAGAGGTGACCTACCGCGGTATAGGTGCTACTGGCGAAGGGGGAAAACATCCGGGAAAGTATTCCCGGTGTTTGACGTTTTCAGACAGTTGAACCGAAGGTGGATTGTTGCATGTTCGCTATGCTAGGAACACGTGGCGGACGAACGGACTGCGTATTCGGATTCGTCTCGTTGTTCTGAGCAACTTTCATGTACGAAGTATTTTGATGTGAGTTACGAATTATTTAATATTAATTTTCAAAGTTTTAATCAATTTGTGACATTACTATATTTAATTAAATTCGAAATATTAAATAGCTATTTGGTTAAGTGCACCCAGTATTACACCCAGTCAGAGACTGATTGGTGGGTCCAGTCAACTGTTGACTCAGCAGTCAAAGTGGACCAGGTCAGCAGTGAACAGTGCAGGTGGGGGCCATCTGTCATTGGCTAGGTGATACACAGTGCACTTTGACTGGTCAAACCAGTCAAGGTGGGGCCACATGTCATAGATAGTGGCAATATTATAAGAGTTTATTTAAACTAATTAACTTAATTAGTCAGGGTGGGGCCTAGTGGTCAGTCGGTCAAATTGCTAACATATTTTATTAAGGTTAAACCTGATCGTTGCAGTTGCATGGCCCGTTAGTGGCTGTCAGGATTAGTTTAACTAGTATGTTAATTATGCCCATGATTAATTAGGTGTGGGTCCCGTTGGTCAGGGACACATGGTGCCATTAGGAGCTGAGTTAATGGTGCCACGCCAGCGCATCGGCGTTTAGCCGCTGACGAGCACAGTACACGGCGGAGGCCCACCGGAGTTGAGCATCAGTAGATCGAGCGTGTTGGCGCGCATCGAGTAGGGCTAGTGGTTGGTGCTGGAGGTGCCGGGATGGACGCCGGCAACGAGGTCTAGCGACAGCCGAACAAGAGCTCGACGGATCTGGTGAAACAAGAGGAGAATGAGGTAGGAAAAGGGTCAGGCGACATCTGTACAACTCCTAGAGTTCGCGCACACCAACAGAACGCAACGGGGAGCACGGCAGTGATGCATTCATCGGCCATGGCGTACGACAGCTTTGGGGCTCGCAGGGGACAATGCCACTGTGGTTGATTCACACGGGAGAGAGGGGAATCAGGTGGGAGCTCACATTGAAGCTTGTGGGGGACTCGGTGGAGCCGGAGCGGTTCAGGGCGATGCAGATCGCCGATCAGCCATGGCAGATCCAGTCAGGGAGAAACGAAGAAGGCGATGACGGTGCGGCATCCCGGGTAGGTCCGGTGGTTGTGGTCGATGAAGATGATCCCCGGAGAGCTCTTGAACATGGAGAGGCAGCAATGGGAGGGCGCTGGCTGCGCGTGTGGCGGCGGCGGGCGCTGGGCAGCGGTAGCTGGGTAGAAGCAAGCGGCGAGCAGCGGGGCAACAGAGGCGGGCGGCGTGGGCGGTTGCCAGCGAGCTAGCACGGCCAACGTGGGCGGGGAGCGCGGCCATAGGGGAGGTAGGGCGCCGGGTGCCGGCGACGTGGCCCGAGGCGAGGGCGCGTGCGAGGGACTGCGGGGGTTCTCGCTCCTCTCTGTGTCTCCTCCTGGCGGCGCGAGGAGGGAGGATGGGATCGAACGGGAGGAGTGGGGTAGTGCGGTCGGGCTAGGACAGTGGGTTGGCTGGCTGGGTCATTTGGCCCAGTTGGCCAGGGGGGTTTCTCTCTCCTGTTATTATTTTTCTTTATTTCTTTTCTGTTTCTTCTAGTTGTTTTTTATTCTAGTGTTAAAAATATCCCAAAGTGGCACCTACATTGATGTTACCAATTGTGCCATTGCCACATAATTTTGCTACCCAAACTAAAATAGTTTTGTAGTTCTTTAATATTTAAAAGTATTTGAATAATAGTTTTCACTATTGTTTTATTCATCTTATAGTTTTTAGCATTCTATAAAAGTTTGGTTTCTCCGCCATAATTACCTATGCATTATTTGGCTCACTTTGAACATTTTAGTTTTAATGTTTGAAACATTTGTTGTTTAACTTGATTTTAAATTTGAATTTGGATCGTTTTTGAACTAACGCGAGATTAACAACAGTAATCATGGTGACATGGCATTATTAGCAAGGAATTACTGTAGCTTAATTATCCGGGTGTCACAATTCTCCTCCACTACAAGAAATCTCGTCCCGAGTAAGGGAGAAAGTTCTGGTTGCAAAATTCTAACGAATCTCTTCGGTCTTGCTTGCTCTTCTTGAAGAGGTTGATCCTTCTCGCTGATGTCTTCATTTCTCTATCTCAGGTCATCATGATGAAGTCGGCATCCTTTCTTCGACAACTCCATCATTCTTACGAAAGGATAAGGGGGTATTATGGAAGAACGGACCACTACAATGTTTGCTTATCTAGTAGATAACTTCAGGGAAGGTGGCAGAAAGTAACTCTTGAATTGAAACTTAAGACATTATCAAGAGCAAAGTGAGGAGGTATTATGGGAAGTTTCGAGCGGGCACGCAATTGTTCGATGCCTGAAACAGGGCGTGAAAGGGGTTCAAAGCAACGGGAATAAGTGTTGCGTCTGATACCAGAATAGAGCACTAGGAAGGTGGCCCGTGAATTAAATACGAAGCCAAGCATGGGGAATAACCATTAGAAACAGGGTTGTACAGGAGAGTCAGGTTTTGATCATGTGGAACTGTGGGTTATGGGCCCACCATGTGGGTCAAAAGTTGGAAGGATGGAGACGTCTTGCATGATCATGCAAGCAAGGCATGTTAGAGGGTAGTCTATCGATTATGTCGGCAACAACGTCGGTACCAAGGGCGAGGGACGAAGAGAACCATTTTCCTGCTCGTTGAACGAGGCGGACCAATAGGCAAAGTTCTCGTCCATCCGTGGTTACCGGAATGCTATCGACAAATGCAACAGGGTCTTACTGGCACGGTTGTACACCAAGGTGTTTACATAAGCAGAAGAATATTACTGCTTAGATCATATTGATCACAAGGAAGATTAAGCAAATCAATGGAAAGGAAAATGTGATCATCAGATCAAACAGAACAATGGAAAGGAAAATGTGTTTGATACATATGCCAGGGGTATACCCTTCCCAAGGACAACAGAGCATGATATCCATGGCAGGATATAAAGTAGAAAACCTTTCAGGAAAGGGGAAAGAAATTTCATGACATTACCCATACAATGGTGTTTGGATAATTTGATTAAGAAAATTTAGCATTGTGCTTCAATTGTTCTTATTGATGATAGGAGTACCACATACATGCTTCGAGATAGCATTGACATGGTCTTCAAGCAAAGGTCGGACTTCGGATATACGAAGGATCCATCAGGATAACTTATTAAACAAGGCATTCAATTTCCTCATGGAAAACTGGTTAACCTTGTTAAAAAGGAAACTATAACACTAGGTCCTCCGGTCAGGTGTGCTAGGCATCACATCACCTTACTGGGTTATATAAAGATCAATGCTATGACTCTTGGAAAATGTTCCAACCATCATATCTGACAAGCTTCAAATCTGAATGGTGTCAGGACACCTTAAACTCAGGATGCCTGAGAAGAAGAGGTGCAACACAATTGACGAGACGACATTATATGATTCTCGGGAAATGAACTATGGAAGCGAGTTCCGAACAGGGGTTCACCATTAAATCAAGGAGAGGTGAGGAGGTGACTGATTGACTTAGCGACAATCCATTGACATTTCCAAAAAGATGGATTTCCACAACTATGTGAACAAGGAGATAACATTAGCTAGATCAAATGGCTTAATGATGTATGCTCGAGGAAAACATACACAGTTAAACATTGGTTGAAATGTGCACCCAAAATATGGGCTAGGTAGCTAGATCGTGTGACTTAGGATCGGGGTCCTGACAACATGACCGAGACACCTCTCCGGCCAATAACCAATAGCGGGATCTGGATACCCATATTGGCCCCCACATTTTCCATTATGATCTCATCGGATGAACCACAATGTCGGGGAATCAATCAATCCTGTATTCAATTCCCTTTGTCTATCGGTATATTACTTGCCCGAGATTCGATCGTCATTATCCCTATACCTTGTTCAATCTCATTTCTGGCAAGTCTCTTTACTCGTTCCATAATGCATGATCCCGTGACTAACTCCTTAGTCACACTGAGCTCATTATGATGATGCATTACCGAGTGGGCCCAGAGATACCTCTCCGTCATACGGAGTGACAAATCCCAGTCTCGATTCGTGCCAACCCAACAGACACTTTCGGAGATACCTGTAGTGCACCTTTATAGCCACCCAGTTACGTTGTGATGTTTGGTACACCCAAAGCATTCCTACGATATCCAGGAGTTGCACAATCTCATGGTCTAAGGAAATGATACTTGACATTAGAAAAGCTCTTAGCAAACGAACTACACGATCTTGTGCTATGCTTAGGATTGGGTCTTGTCCATCACATCATTCTTCTAATGATATGATCCTATTATCAATGACATCCAATATCCATGGTTAGGAAACCATAACCATCTATTGATCAATGAGCTAGTCAACTAGAGGCTCACTAGGGGCATGTTGTGGTCTATGTATTCACACATGTATTACGGTTTCCAGTTAATACAATTATAGCATGAACAATAGACAATTATCATGAACAAGGAAATATAATAATAACCATTTTATTATTGCCTCTAGGGCATATTTCCAACAGGACGTCATCGAGCTGAACGTGTGCAGAACTCGGAGGTGCCGTACGTTCGATGCTTGATCGGTCAGAGTGAGAAGAAGTTCGATTACATCAACCGCGTTATCAAATGCTTCGGCTTTCTGTCTACGAGTGTACGTAGACACACTATCCCCCTCTCATTGATATGCATCTCCTAGATAGATCTTGCGTGAGCGTAGGAATTTTTTTGATATTGCATGCTACGTTCCCCAATAGACTCCTCAGTCAATATACTCATATATAGATGACCTAGTCATTGCCCATTGCTTGATAGATGCTAGAGTGTATGTGCATGCTTTGTCACGTGTTTCATTTGTTATCTTATTGTGTGAGCATGTTGGTTGCATAATTTTCTCCATTCGAGAACATCCATCTGTAGTTTTGATTGTTTGATTTTTATTGGCCAAATGGATGGACAAGAATGCCTAAGTACTCCGTCTAGCTATCTCTGCCTTTTCTTTTCTCAAATTCTATTCATGCTATATCACAAAATTTGAACAAGTCTTTTTCGAACCCTCCGAGTGAGGAGCACTCGGAGTCACCGATCCTTCAAGGTCTTACTTCCAAAACCTCTTAGTGAATTTCGGCCAAACCAACTCATTCATATTTGGTCCCACCGAAACCACTAGGTTGATCTAGGTTTCACCTCGGTGCCACCGATTAGAACAATTCGGTCTCACCGAGTTGCAGCAACTGCAAGTAGTTTTGTATCTCGGTGCCACCGAAACGTTCCACTCGGCACCACCAACAGCTAATGGGTATTTATACTCCGCGACCCGACATTTGGAAAATTCTTCAAACACTTGAGCCTGCGCCCCCTATTGTTGCCGCTCTTGGTCTCCAGATCATCGCCGTCTCCACCTGTGCGCTGTCGTTGTAGGTCTCTGCCGCTGTCAACGGGAATCTCCTCCGTTGTTGCCGCCATAGCAAGCCATCACCAAGTTAGGGTATGGTTCGTCCCCTTTGTGCAATTTTCTTTTTCTAATTCAATGCATAAAGCTATTGCCTGCATTCTTACCACGATTGAAAGCTTCCTATCCACAACAAAACTCTATTAGAATATATTCGATGCAAAATCTTAGGGTTAGGTTTCCGCATAACTCATCACGGACCGACCGAATTGAAGTTTTTGGTCCCACCGATTGGCCCAGGCCATTGCACTAAGTATAACTCGGTCTGACTGAAACATACTGATCGATGAGACCGAAAGCAATTTCTCAGTGAAACCCTAGCATCTCGGAGTCACCGAACTGCAGATCGATCTGACCGAAACTACATGTTTAGACTCTGTTAAGTGCTTCCGTGTCACTGAGATTATCAAATTGGTAGCTCTAAAATGCTTTCTGCAGAAAACTAAAGTTAAGATTTTGAATAATTTTGCAAAAACCAGTTGTCTTTTGTGATGCACATCCTACTCTACCTATATACTGAAGGAAATATGCCCTAGAGGCATAATAAACTTGTTATTTTTTATTTCCTTATTCATGATAAATGTTTATTATTCATGCTAGAATTGTATTGATCGGAAACCTAAATACATGTGTGAATACATAGACAAACACTATGTCCCTAGTGAGCCTCTACTTGACTAGCTCGTTGATCAAAGATGGTTAAGGTTTCCTAACAATGGACATGAGTTGTCATTTGATAGCAGGATCACATCATTAAGAGAATGATGTGATGGACAAGACCCATCCGTTAGCTTAGCATATTGATCGTTCATTTTTATTGCTATTGATTTCTTCATGTCAAATACCTATTCCTTTGACTATGAGATTATGGAACTCCTGGATGTCGGAGGAATGCCTTGTGTGCTATCAAACGTCACAATGTAACTGGGTGATTATAAATATGCTCTACAGGTATCTCCGAAGGTGTTTGTTGAGTTGGAATAGATTGAGATTAGGATTTGTCACTCCGAGTACCGGAGAGGTATCTCTGGGCCCTCTTGGTAATACACATCATAAGAAGCCTTGCAAGCAAAGTAACTAATGAGTTAGTTGCAGGATGATGTATTAAGGAATGAGTAAAGAGACTTGCCGGTAATGAGATTGAACTAGGTATGAAGATACCGAGATCGAATCTCGGGCAAGTAACATACCGATGGACAAACAAAATTATGTAATACGGTTTGACCGATCAATATCTTTGTAGAGTATGTGGGAGCCAATATGAGCATCAGGTTCCGCTATTGGTTATTGACCGGAGAGGTGTCTCGGTCATGTCTACATAGTTCTCGAACCCGTAGGGTCTGCACGCTTAACATTCGATGACGATATAGTGTTATATGAGTTATGTGATTTGGTGACTGAATGTTGTTCAGAGTCCCGGATGAGATCACGGACATGACGAGGAGTCTCGAAATGGTCGAGAGGTAAATATTGATATATAGGATGATAGTATTCGGACACCGGAAGTGTTCCGGGTACATATCGGGTCACCGAAAGGGGTTCCCGGCACCCGTGGCAAAAGATATGGGCCTAATGGGCCAAGAGGGGAAACACACCAGCCACCTGGGGCTGGTGCGCCTCCCATATGGGCCGAACCAGGGGAGAAAGAAAGAGGGGAAGGGAGAAGGAAAGGGGGGAATTCGGCCTCCCCCTTCCTTCCCTCTTCCCTCCTATTTCCTTTCTCCTCCGGTAAATAAGGAAGGGGGGCGGCCTAGGAGGAACCCAAGTAGGATTCGGTCCTACTTGGGGCACCTCCTGGCCTCTCCCCTCTCCCTCCCACCTATATATATGTGGGGACATCCCCTAGTACACGCCAGACAATTGTTAGCCGTGTGCGGCGCCCCCCTCCACCGTTTACTCCCACGGTCATATCTTCATAGTGCTTAGGTGAAGCCCTTCATGGATCACTTCACCATCACCGTCACCACGCCGTTGTGCTGACGAAACTCATCTACTACCTCGATATCTTGATGGATCAAGAAGGGGAGGGATATCATTGAGCTGAACGTGTGCAGAACTCGGAGGTGCCGTATGTTCAATACTCGATCGGTGCTCGATCAGTGCATCGCAAAGAAAGTTCGACTACATCAACCACGTTGTGAAACGCTTACGATCTACGAGGGTACGTAGACACACTCTCCCCCTCGTTTCTATGCATGTCCTAGATAGATCTTGCGTGAGCGTAGGAAACTTTTTGAAATTGCATGCTACGTTTCCCAACAGTGGTATCAGAGCCAGGTCTATGCGTAGATGATATGCACAAGTAGAACACAAAGAGTTGTGGGCAGTGATCGTCATACTACTTACCACCAATGTCTTATTTTGATTCAGCGGTATGGTTGGATGAAGCGGCCCGGACCAACCTTACATGACCACGTTCATGAGACCAGTTCTACCGATAGTCATGCAACTAGTTTTGCATAAAGGTGGCTGGCGGGTGTCTGTTTCTCCTACTTTAGTTTAATCAAATTTGACCACGGCCGGTCCTTGTTGAAGGTTAAAACAGAAAACTTGATAAATCACCGTTGTGGTTTTTGTGCCGTAGGTAAGAACGGTTCTTGCTAGAAGCCCGTAGCAGCCACGTACAACTTGCAACAACAAAGTAGAGGACGTCTAACTTGTTTTTGCAGGGCATGTTGTGATGTGATATGGTCAAGACATGATGTGATATACGTTATTGTATGAGATGATCATGTTTTGTAAAAGTTATCGGCAACCGACACGAGCCTTACGGTTGTCAATTTATTGATGAAATGCAAACGCCATGTAATTGCTTTACTTTATCACTATGCGTTAGCAATAGTTGTAGAAGCAATAGTTGGTGAGACGACCACAACACAATGATGAAGATCAAGGTGTCGACCCGGTGATGATGGAGATCATGGCGATGCTTTGGAAATGGAGATCAAAAGCACAAGATGATTATGGCCATATCATGTCACATATTTTGATTGCATGTGATGTTTATATTTTATGCATCTTATTTTGCTTAGTACGACGATAGCATTATAAGACGATCCCTTAACTAAATTTCAAGGTATAAGTGTTCCCCCTGAGTATGCACCATTGTGACAGTTCGTCGTGCTGAGACACCACGTGATGGTCAGGTGTGATAGGCTCTATGTTCACATACAACGGGTGCAAGACAGTTTTGCACATGCAGAATACTCGGGTTAAACTTGACGAGCCTAGCATGTACAGACATGGCCTGGGAACACTGGAGACCGAAGGTCGAAGGTGAATCATATAGTAGATATGATCAACATAGAGATGTTCACCATTTATGACTACCCCATCTCACGTGATGATCGAACATGGGTTAGTTGATTTGGATCACGTATCATTTAGATGACTTGAGGGATGTCTATCTAAGTGGGAGTTCTTAAGTAATTTGATTAATTGAACTTAATTTATCATGAACTTAGTCCTGATAGTATTTGCATATCTATGTTGTAGATCTATGGCACGTGCTACCGTTCCCCTCAATTTTAATGCGTTCCTAGAGAAAGCTAAGTTGAAAGATAATGGTAGCAACTACATGGACTGGGTCCGAAACTTGAGGATTATCCTCATTGGTGCACAGAAGAATTATATCCTTGATGCACCGCTAGGTGTGCCACCCCTTCCAGCAACCACGGACGTTGTGAATGCCTGACAGTCGCATGTTGATGACTACTTGATGTTTAGTATGCCATGCTTTACGGCTTATAACCAGGACTTCAAAGACGTTTTGAGCATCATGGAGCATATGAGATGTTCCAAGAGTTGAAGTTAATATTTCAAGCAAATACCCGAGTTGAGAGATATGAAATCTCCAACAAGTTCTATAGCTGCAAGATGGAGGAGAATAGTTCTGTCAGTGAACACATACTCAGAATGTCTGGATTCATAAGCACTTGACTCGGCTGGGAGTTAATCTTCCAGATGATTGTGTTATTGACAGAATTTTCCAATCACTGCCACCAAACTACAAAGGCTTCGCGATGAACTATAATATGCAAGGGATGGATAAAACAATTCCCGAGCTCTTTGCAATGCTCAAAGCTGCGGAGGTCGAAATCAAGAAGGAGCATCAAGTGTTGATAGTTAATAAGACAACTAGTTTCAAGAAAAAAGGCAAGAGAAAGAAAGGGAACTTCAAGAAGAATGGCAAGCAAGTTGCCACTCCCGGGAAGAAACCCAAAACTGGACCCAAGCTTGAAACTGAGTGCTTCTACTACAAAGGGACTGGTCACTAGAAATAGAACTGCCCCAAGTATTTGGCGATAAGAAGGATGACAAAGTGAACAAAGGTATATTTGATATACATGTTATTGATGTGTACCTTACTAATGCTTGTAGTAGCGCGTGGGTATTTTATACTGGTTCAGTTGCTCATATTTGTAACTCGAAACAGGAGCTACGGATTAAATGAAGATTGTCTAAGGATAAGGTGATGATGCGCGTCGGGAATGGTTCCAAAGTAGATGTGATCGCCGTCGGCACGCTACCTCTACATCTACCTTCAGGATTAGTTTTAGACCTGAATAATTGTTATTTGGTGCCAGCGTTGAGCATGAACATTATATCTGGATCTTGTTTAGTGCGAGATGATTATTCATTTAAATATGAGAATAATGGTTGTTCTATTTATATGAGTAATATCTTTTATGGTCATGCACCCTTGAAGAGTGTTCTATTTCTGTTGAATCTCGATTGTGGTGATACACATATTCATAATATTGATGCCAAAAGATGCAAAGTTGATAATGATAGTGCAACATATTTGTGGCACTGCCGTTTAGGTCATATTGGTGTAAAGCGCATGAATAAACTCCATGCAGATGAACTTTTGGAATCACTTGATTATGAATCATTTGATACTTGTGAACCATGCCTCATGGGCAAGATGACTAAAACTTCATTCTCCAGAACAACGGAGCGAGCCAATGACTTACTGGAAATAATACATACCGATGTATGCGGTCCGGTGAGTGTAAAGGAATGCAGCGGGTATCGTTATTTTCTGACCTTCACAGATGATTTGAGCAGATATGGGTATATCTACTTAATGAAACACAAGTCTGAAACTTTCAAAAAGTTCAAAGAATTTCAGAGAGAAGTGGAGAATCATCATAAAAAGAAAATAAAGTTTCTGCGATCTAATTGCAGATGCGAATATTTGAGTTACGAGTTTGGCCTTCATTTAAAACAATGTGGAATTGTTTCACAACTCATGCCACCTAGAACACCATAGCATAATGGTGTGTCCGAACGTCGTAACTGTACTTTATTAGATATGGTGCGATCTATGATAAAATGGCAAGAACCTGCTTATGCTATGTATTGGCCTTTACTTGATGTGCATTAATTGTTGTTGTATGACATGCCGATGCATAGGAAAAGGGTTAGACTTCGTCATTGCATGATATATGTTGCTTTGTGCTCACTACTAAATGCCAAATCATCGCTAATTAAAATTGGCTTTGATATACCTTAGGATTCGGGTGGATCCATTACTTGAGCACTTCATGCCTAGCTTAATGGCTTTAAAGAAAGTGCTGCCAAGGAGACAAGCCGAAAGTTTTAGAGAGTCATTTGTTTCTATTGAGTGCTTTAATAAAGTTTAAAAACAAAAAAAATATAGAGGGGAACTTAAAACTTCACAAGAAGAAAAGTGAAAGTGAGAAAGACGAGCATTGTTGAAGTTGCGGAGCTCCTTGAACTTTGTTCATGCCCATGAAAACTTTGTGAATCTGAATTACAAAAAAATTCAACAAAAATAATTATACCCTTGTACAAATCCTTTGTATTGTAAAATTATCGTGCCAAGGTTTGCCTTTAGGATGATTAGATTGCTTGTTGGTATGTGCGGTGCAAAAACAGAAACTTTGGTTGTAGTGTGTGAATTTTAATTTTTTACTGGAATGTCAAAAGGTTCTGAAACTTATCTGCACACTATTTATATACAATTTTTTTATTTCATCCTAATTTTTTATATTTTTTGAAGTACCATAAGTATGGTAGATGTTCAGATTACTACAGACTGTCATGTTTCAGACAGATTCTATATTTTTTGATGCATTGTTTTGCTTGTTTTGATGAAACTATTGATTCTATCGGTGGTATAAGCCATGGAAAAGTTACATTACAATAGATACAATGCAAAAACAAAATATGACTTGGTTTGCAATGATACTTAGAGTAGTGATTTGCTTTATTATACTAACGGATCTTACCGAGCTTTCTGTTGAGTTTTGTGTGGATGAAGTGATCAAAGATCAAGGAGGTCTCGATATGAAGAGAAGGAGGAGAGGAAAGAGCTCAAGCTTGGGGATTCCCAAGGCACTCCAAGTAAATATTCAAGGAGACTCGAGCGTCTAAGCTTGGGGATGCCCCGGAAGGCATCCCATCTTTCTTCAACAAGTATCGGTATGTTTCCGTCTTTGTTTCGTTCACGTGATATGTCTAAATCTTGGAGCATCTTTTGCATTTAGTTTTCACTTTTATTTCATGCACCATGCTGGTATGATATAGTTCATGGTTGGTTTATAGAATGCTCATTGCACTTCACTTATATCTTTTGAGTATGGCTTTATAGAATGCTGCATATGCTTCACTTATATCATTTGAAGCTTGGATTTCCTATTTCTCTTCGCATAGAAAGCCGTTATTTGTAGAATGCTCTTTTGCTTCACTTATATTTGTTAGAGCATGGTCTTTTGTAGAAAGAATTAAACTCTCTTGCTTCACTTATATCTGTTTAGAGAGTCAATACGAATTGGTCAATTGCATGGTTAGTCATAAAATCCTACATAAAACTTATGGATCACTGAATATGATATGTCACTACTGGAATTAGCTTATTTGCCGTTTGCCAACTCTTTGCCGTCTGCTGGCTGACGGCAAAGAAGGTCTTTGCCATCAGACACAAGAAAACGGACGACAAAGAACTGGCTGATGGCAAACAAGGTCTTTGCCATCTGCCAATTCTTTGCCGTCTGCTAGCAGACGACAAAGAGGTGGGTGGGTCCAGTTATTGTTTAACCAACTAGAGCCCACCAGCCCCACCTCTTTGCCGACCGCCAGCGGACGGCAAAGAGGCGGGTACGTTAACGACCTTCCCATCCCATCCTCTCTCTCTTCTCTCACTCTCTCATTCCCTCCCCACCCACACCCGCGCCGCCGCCGCCGAACCTGTCTGCCGTAGCCGGTCGGCCCGCCGCCCCGCACCCCTACCCTGCGGCGCCCCGACCTCCACCGCACCCCCGCTGCCCCTTCCACGTCGCCCCGCCCCCCCGCCCCCTCCCCTCTGTCGCCATCCCCCACCACACCGGCCCGCGCTGCCGCCACCGACCCCGTTCGGCGTAGCCGGCCGCTATGGCACCCCGGCTCAGAGCGACCGGTTTACCCTGCATTGCCCGCCCAGAGACCTTGTCTTCTGGCAACACACAACAACTTGGTACAGAAAAACAACGGCTTTATTCATGCTAGCGGAGCATAGTTCATATTATAACAGTTAGCGAGGCCAAGCGGCACACACGGTGCGGCTGAACAATATGTACATTATTTAGTAAACATAAAGGGGCCTCGATCATGACAACTACGTGGCAGCGGAACAACGTCATGGCGGGACTCCATAGCATAGGGACACCGATGTGGACACGATCTAGACTCGGACAGCTCTCCTTTCCAACGAGACTTTCCTGAAATCTGGCATGACACGCCAGGTTAGTACATTGAATGTACTTGCAAGCTCACAACAAGCATAAGCATAATGACAAACAATATCATGATATTTAACCAATTAATAACAATGCAACAATATATCCAACATGCTGTGATTAAACTCAAGTGCTACTCGTCCCATGGACTGGCTTACCGAACGTGATCCTTTCCAGACCACAAACATGAAGAACTCACAGAAAATCTTGTGATCCTTACGGCGATCACAACCACGACCAACACTTGGTCTCAAACCGTGATCCTTACGGCGATCACTACCCGACCACACCTGGTCCAACTCAACACGATGGCCTCACTGCCATTCCTCAGTGCAATCTTAGTGTGCAAATTTATTAAGTGTTGACCCATGGTGTACCCTACTTTCGAGCGTGTCCGTAACCGTGGACTCAGCTATCGATAGATTAATACACTCTGCGGAGGTAGCGCACTGGACCCATACTACGGAACCCATGGCCTCGCACTCCCATTCGGGTGGACCAATGGCATTCCGATGAAACCACTTCATTGTCATGACACTCTCCCGGCCACTCCGACTCAATCCCCATCGGGCCAGTCCTGGGTGGCCCCGTGTCTACCTCAAGACACCTCAAACCACCGTCGTGGCAACGATCCACTCTGGGACCCAAAAACTCAACTCATCAACGGGCTCACAAGGTTATACCTGCTTACCGGGCTAGGGTACAGCACACCCATAACCTTCCCTAGATGGAGGCACCGACCAGAGGCACGACAATGAAACACATTAAGGCCGCCCCATACCGGCAAATGTGGTTGCACTGGGAAAAACTCGTTTCAGCGGCACCACGACCCGGTCAACAACATATTCAAGTTGAGTTATTTATTAGGTTCAACTTAAAGTGAAAGTAACCGGTGTCATAATGACATGCTATGCATCACCTAACATATGCATCACGTATCCATGAAAATAAATAAGTCAACTACGCTCCCACGGAGCCATCATCAACTCATGATACTTCTCTGGCTAAGATCCAACCTCACTTAAACCGGAGTCATTTCTAGCAATCTCATCATTTTTCATCATGCAAGAATAATAATTAAACTGATTATTAATCTCTATGACCATATCATTTTATCATTACTCATAACTAAATTCTTGTTAGCTTATCAACAAGATTCATTTCAAACTTCTTGTAAATCAAGCATATTTAACATGACAAGCATCTACAGAATATAATTATCATAATAATTATTTAAATGCATGAATAATCATAAGTTCAAGTAGGAAAATCACAAATATTGAAGTGGCACTATGAAAATGTTGTTGTGGCTTGCCTTAGTGCTGATGAGGTTCACAAACCTCCTGGTGATCCTCAAGACAAGCTTGCTCTTCTGAAAATAAATAAAACCACAAAAAGAAAACATCAAGAAACCTTCTGAAAATTACCAGAAAATCTAGACAGCAAGGAAAAATCCCATCTTTTGGGTGCTGCTAGAACTTTGGACAAAGAACACAATGCAAAAAGAATCAATGCATTTGTACTTATAGATAAAAAGTTATGGCTATTTGAAGTTTCCTGGATTTAAATGAATTTGAAATAGAAATAAAAATAAAACAGACTGGGGGGGGGGTGATGTCGAAGGAGTAAAAGCCTAGTGCGCCACCACTCGTACCGCTTCGCGCGCGTACTGAGTGGCTGACTAGCGGGCCCCGCTAGTCAGGTCAGAAGGAGGGGAAGAGGGAAACAGAGGGAGGCGGAGCTTCGCCGGAGCACACGCCGGCGGCGAGGGATCTTGGGGCCAAACGAGAGGGGGGAATCGAAGGAGAAGAAGATGGCGCACCTGCCCGTACCCGAAGCGTGGCTAGAGGTGACCGGACAGCATCGGAAATGGCCTCTCCAGCGGAGGCAGAGGGCAGCGGTCGCCGGAGACGAAGACCATGACGGCTTGGGGCGGCTCCAGGGGCTCCAACAGGGCGGAATGACTTCACCGAAGAGTGGCGGAGGCCCTGGAAGGGTCGCCCTGGCCTGGGAGGGGTTGGAGCTGCGGTGACGATCCGAAGGGGATCGCCAGCGAGCTCGGGCTTCGGGACGGCACCCCGCGGCCTGCTCTGCCGGGCCGCGGCTTCTACTAGGTTGTGGAGGGTGTGGGAGTAGCTGCGGGTGCTCAAGGAGGCTGGGGGTGGCAGCATTTATAGGCGAGCGGCGAGAGGGGTTCGGGCTCCGCCAGAGGACACCTGTCCATGGTGCCCAGTGACGAACGGCGCCAGTGAGAGAGGGGAAGAGGACGGAGGTCACGCGGGAACTATTGGCGGGCGCGGGCGAGCACAGGGGTGAGGGGGAAGACGACGAGCACAGTGCACCGCGCACTGTGTCGTTGGCCAGACCGTGCCTGTGCCTTCTGCGGCGAGCTCCGGCTTCGGCGAGTGCCAGGGGGGAGTTAAGGGAGTGGGGACGGGGATGGTGGCGAGGTTTGGCATGCTCGGGCAGGCTGGGCAGCGAGCACGTGGTCAACAGAGCGCTAGGCGGCACGTAGAGCGCGTGTTTTGCATGCCAACACGCTCGGACGAACACGGTCACCGCGTGAACTATGACATTAGGCCACCCTAAGTGCTAACTTGATGTCTGGCGTGTAGGCCTTGGTAGTTTGGAGTGTTACCACGGTTGGGCTTGGATCCAGGTGCAGTAGAAATGGATTTGTACTGCAAGCAAGTTTCTGGAGAGGTTTACTGTGGTCAAACCACTGGGAGTTAGGGGCTGAGCTTTGGAGGCTTGCTTACACTTACTAAGGTAAATAGGCACAATAAAAACCAGCTACAATGGAGCTAGTAAAATGGTAGTTGCTGTAGAAACTACCATTTCCTTCCAGAAATGAAATTATTTTCTATAGCCAAAATATTCAAAAGGGTGATGAAATATTTTTGCTCAGAAAGGTGCCCTAGGGTTCAAAGAATAATTGGGATTCTTCTCAGGATATTTGGAGCAAGAAAAATTAGGGTTGCTTTGGAGCACAAAGGGCTAGCTAGGGTTTTGGAGGGCAAAATGAATATTTTTCATTTAAGAAAAATATTCCAAGCAATATTTTGAGTTGATCCAGAGGTTAAATGATGGTTTGAGGAGGAGAAGAGGCACTTGGGTGAAAGTCAAGGGGTACCCAAGTGGTTAAGTCCAAATGAAATGATTCAAAAACTCCAAACTCAAAACCAACTCAACTGGAAACCAGGCAAAGAAAAAGAGGGCAAAAACCAGGCTGTCACAAACCTCCCCCACTTAGAAAGAATCTCGGCCTCGAGATTCGGTTGCTTGGGAAAACCATTCTGTATAACATGCCCTTAGAAATTCTTCTGATTCCCATGTTGATTCTGACTCTGTGTGATGCTTCCATTGGACTTTTTAAAACTTCCGTGCTTTACTGTGAGTGACTCTTTCCATCTAATCCAAAAATTTTACCGGCCCCTCTTCATATGTTAAGTCCTTTGCCATCTCTATTTATGTCAAATTAGTCTTTTTCTCAGGCGGCGATATGCACCGTCGCAATTGTGAAACATGGAACATGTTGTGCACGTCTAACAATTCAGGGGGCAACTCCAACTAATATGCCACAGCACCCACTCGTGTCATAACAGGAAATGGACCAATGAATCTGGGTGCCAATTTTCCACGAGTCTGAAACCTCTTGATACCTTTCATAGGCGTGACTCGAAGATAGACATGTTCTCCGGGTTCAAAGCTGATCTGTCGGTGCTTTGCATCATAATAACTTTTCTGTCGTGATTTGGCCAACTGCAGTCTATCTCTAATTTCCTTGACTTGCTTCTCGGCTTCCAGCATGAGATCCGTTCCGAAAATATGGCTATCTCCGATTTGAGACCAATTCAATGGAGTGCGGCACTTACGGCTTTACAAAGCTTCATACAATGACATCTTTAAACTGGTCTGGAAGCTATTGTTATACAAGAACTCGGCGTACGGCAATCAATCTTCCCATTTTGGGCCTTGGGCCAAAACACAGGCTCGCAGCATATCCTCGAGTATTAGGTTTACTCGTTCTGTCTGTCCATCAGTCTGAGGATGATAAGCGGTACTGTACTTCAACTCCGTCCCTAAGGCTTGATGGAGACGGGACCAAAAAGCGGAGGTAAAAAGTGAACCTCGGTCAGAAGTAATGGTTCGGGGGACTCCATGCAGACTGACTATTCTGGACACATACAATTGTGCAATCTCATCTGCTCGATATGAGATACTGATTGGGAGGAAGTGGGCTACCTTGGTTAATGTGTCCACTATGACCCAGATTGCATCATTGCCCCGTCGGGTCTTACGTAGTCCTGTGATCAAATCCATACAGACATCATCCCATTTCCATTGTGACACTGGCAGCGGTTGGAGAAGTCCGGCTGGCTTCTGACGTTCTGCCTTTACTTTGTTACATATGTCGCAACAGGCCACGAAATAAGCAATGTCTTTCTTCATTCCATCCCACCAGAATATTTGTCGAAGGTCTTTGTACATTTTTGTACCTCCAGGGTGAATGGAATATGAGGATTCGTGGGCTTCTGACAGGATCTTCTGCTTTAAATCCGCTTGATTGGGCACACAAATCCTTCCCCTAAATCGGAGGGTACCGTACTGATCCTTCAAGAAATCGGAATGCTTGACACGTTTTTGCAGATCAGCGTCGCCTGGCTGGGCCTTGAAGATTTCTTCCTCAAGAGTAGGGGTAACTTCCAGAATATTGGCAAGGCCAGCCTCAACTATGACCAGGTTAAGCTAAGTAATCTCTTCTTTAAGTTCAGGAGGCAAGGATTCCAATAGGACATTTAAACTGATTGGCTTTCGACTGAGCGCATCGGCAACCACGTTGGCCTTACCAATATTCGGACGATAGTAAATATTGATGTATAGGACGATAGTATTCGGACACCGGAAGTGTTCCGGTGGGTACCGGGTACATATCGGGTCACCGGAAGGGGTTTCTGGCACCCCCGGAAAAAGATATGGGCCTAATGGGCCAAGAGGGGAAACACACCAGCCACCAGGGGCTGGTGCGCCCCCCATATCGGCCGAACTAGAGGATAAGGAAAGAGGGGAAGGGAGAAGGAAAGGGGCAGTTCGGCCTCCCCCTTCCTTCCCTCCTCCCTCCTCTTTCCTCCCCCCTCCGGTAAATAAGGAAGGGGGGGCGGCCTAGGAGGAACCCAAGTAGGATTTGGTCCTACTTGGGGTGGCTCCTAGCCTCTTCCCTCTCCCTCCCACCTTTATATATGTGGGGGTGCCCCTAGCACACGCTAGAAAATTGTTAGCCGTGTGCGGCGCCCCCCTCCACCGTTTACTCCCACAATCATATATTCATAGTGCTTAGGCGAAGCCCTGCGCGGGTCACTTCACCGTCACCGTCACCATCCCGTCATGGTGAGGGAACTCATCTACCACCTCTACGTCTTGCTGGATCAAGAAGGAAGGGATGTCACCAAACTGAACATGTGCAGAACTAGGAGGTGCCGTACGTTCGGTACTCGATCGGTGGATCCCAAAGAAAGTTCGACTACATCGACCGCGTCGTGAAACACTTCCGCTTACGGTCTATGAGGGTACGTAGATACACTCTCCCCCTCATTGCTATGCATCCCCTAGATAGATCTTACGTGAGCGTAGGATTTTTTTTGAAATTGCATGCTACGTTTCCCAACATATCCATCTATTCACAGAGATGTCAGAGGCTAGTGATAGTCAGAACAGGTCAGAGGAGCAAGTCAACCTCAGTCAGGGCACTAGTCCTAGCAGCAAAACTATGATGATGGCGGTAGAAGCACTCCTAGCAACTTGCCAAAAGCTGCTACCAGACAGAGGAAGAAGAGAAATTCTGACAGTGAAGATGAGGTTTTTGTGATTGTGGAAGAAGTGACTTCCAAGAACAAAGTTGTCAAGAAAGAATATGTTGGTGTTGCTGCCATCACCAAGCCAGGTCTGCAAAAGAAAGCTCCTGCCAGGAGAGCTCCAATGTCCAAAATCAGCGCTTCAACTCGAGAAACTATGTAGTTCACACTTGAACAATCTGATATGATGAGGCTGCTGGAGGAAAGAAGAAGAAGGTAAGAACAACTACTGCAAGAGTGCTTGGGAAACCATCTATGAGGAGAGATGAAGATGAGGAGGCGGAAGAAGAACCAGCTGCACCCCCTACCAAGACTCAAAAGCTCATGAGTAATGCTATCAAGTTTGCTGCTGCACCCTCAGAGACCAAGCCCAAGCCCAAAGCTCCAGCTCAAGCACCCAAGTCAACTGCTCCAAAGAGATCCACAAGAAATATCCTAGCTACAGAGAAAAAGAAGGCCCAATCCCTGAGATCCAAGAGGATGACGAGCCACTACTGCTCAGGAAATTGAAGCCAAAGATTCCAGACCATAATGATGATCATCTAGTGGCTGAGAACATGAAGCTAAGAAAGGATGCATGTCTGAGACAATGGAGAAAGACTGATCCATATGCCACAAGGAGGAGGACTGTTGTGGACTATCGTTTTCATACCATAGAACAACAGGACTTCTATGAGACTGTGTTGCTGGACAAGAAGCCCATAGTATGTGGCATGAAACGGATTGATTAGGAATATATTGATGAAAATGAAGATTACTTTCCCCATGGGCATGAGAGATTCAGGCTGAATGGAGTTGATACTTTTGTTGGACAAGAACTGACTAAGTGGAATGATGAGATTATTATGCAGTTCTACTCCACTGCCCATTTCTACCAAAATGGAAAGATTCTCTGGATGACTGAGGGAACCAGGTACCAGTCATCAATCTCTGAATGGGCCGAGCTCATCAATGCTCCAAAGGAAGAAGAAGATGATCTGGATGTTAATGGCAAACCCAGGAAGGATCACAACTCCGTGGCTAACATGTATACGCCCATTCCTGATGCAGTTCTGGAGACTCACAAGCTTGGATCAATCTACTATCTGCTTGCTGGATTGACCACCAGGAACACCATCTTGAGGCATACTTTGTTGCCTTAGTCTGGAGATCACAGGATGAAGCATGGTCATTCTATCAACTCGCTACACTTGTTTGATATTCTCCAGAAATTCAAAGTCATGAGCTTGATAGTTGAGACAGTCAAGAGGATAGCACCCGACCAGAAGAGGTCATGTGGATATGCCCCACACATTCAGATGTTGATCAACTCCAAGGTTGGAAAGTGACATATCTCCTTGACAAAGAGCATCTACCTCCTAGGCCTAAGTTTGAGGACAATGAAGTTGTCATGGACGCATCACATCCTACTTCCGCAGAGGCCCAGGAGAAGATTGAGAAGGCAAAGGCTGCAAAAGCAGCAAGTGCTCTCGATGCTTCAATAGTGAATCTCAAGTCTAAGCAAGATCATCTCACATATCTGCTAGAGGCTACCGTGAGGATTGAGAAGAGCTTGGCCACCTTAACTCGGAATCAGGAGAGCCTAGAGAGGATTTTTGAGAGCAAGATGTATGACCTTGATGTGAAGGTAACAGTTTTTCAGACCATAGTGGAGAAGCTCAGAGATGATGTTGATGACAATCATGATAGGCCAACTACACACATATTCCAGTTAGTGCCAAGGGCACATAGGTCTGCTACTAAGCTAGTTCTAGATTTTAGGCTTGCTCATTCTGCTCCTCCCACCACAACTACAGTTGCTCCTCCAGTATCTACTCCACTAGCTCCATCGACTTCAGCTGAGGCATTTGCAGATGGACTCCTTTCAATGCCTCTACGCACACCGGAGCTACAAGCCAGAAGACCCCTTCAGGAGCTCCCGAAGATTGTGCCTAGAGTGTCGTATAGCACTATACGTTTTCGAGCTTTTTGGTAACTTGTTGCCAAAGGGGGAGAAAGTGTATAGATCATAGGCTTCGAGAGAGAGTGTCCTTCTTTTGTTAATTTTACTAGTGGACCCGTTGCGCTAAATGGCACAGAGGCACGCTAAAGCCATGTCCGCGATGAAAATAAATTCCATGGTTTAATCCCGTCTAATAGGAAAATGTTAGATTGCTGTGTACAATGAGATGAATATACACATTTTAACTTGATAGCATAGAGTCTCAATTTAAAAAAAATATATGCCTGGGAAAGCACTTCTGATAATAAATGAAGCATCCTTTGGCCAAAAAAAATTGATTTGTTGTTGTGTACAATGATATCACATATTCTTATTTGATTGTATAAAGTCTCAAATGGCGCAGAGACCCGTTAAATTCATGAGCACATTGAAAAGAAAATCTATGGTTTGTTGCTTTAGTTGAGGGCAAGCACATATGACAACAAATTTAATCTCTTTTTAAGAAAAAAAGCAGTGGCTTGTTGTCTACAATGAGATGTATATACAAATTTTAATTTGGCAGCACAGAGTTGCACTTAGAACAAAATCCATGACTTAGTTTTGTTTATTAGTTGTGGGCAAGCACATATGACAGCAAATTTAATTTTCTTTAATAGGAAAAACGATGGCTTGTTGTCTACATGAGATGTATATACACATTATAATTTGGTAGCATAGAGCCCCATTCAAAATTAGGTATCCTTGAAAATATGTGTACTTTTTTCGTAATCTTCTGTTTGAGCAAATACATATGCTAAGACGTTAGATCCTTATGCACAAAAAAAATACTTTGGTGTGTGTTAAAAAAAGGTGTTTATAAAACACATATTCTGGTTCTAAAAATATACGTATACCTAACAGCATGTGTAAACTAGTAAATGAGGCCTTTAATTTTTTTGAATTAGTGTTTCTATCAACTTTTTATCGTGCCTACGTGCGAAAAAACGTAGGAAGTTGTTGAAAAGTTTGGAGGATTACCGTCTTGGTTCCTAATGAATGCCAATTGCAGAATGTGATAAACCCTTGAACTCTTCTATTATCAGTTAGTTATTTATAATATATCGACAATCTTAAGGACTCTTTAGATTATAAGAGAAAACTCACATTGGTCAGAAATGCATAGGAATTCCAAAAAAGGCACAAAAATGAGCTAGACGGTATGTATAAATTCATGTGAAACTGATACATAGCCAAGGATACATAGGAATTTTGCACGATCATTCCTAAGATCTGGAGGGTGTTGGATAATGGTTCTCTATGGTTGGGTTTCTTTAATGAAATCGGAGGAAACCCCCTCTTTCGATATATAAAAAAAATCGGGGGCACTAGCAGTGCCAAAACTTTGCCTCAAATTAATAGTGCCACTAGATTAAGGTGCAAAATAATAACATTACTGCTTTATCATGGCAGTGCGAAAATAGTAGCACAAGAGAAGACTCAACATGCAGGATCTTTGGCAAACGGTCAGACCAAAAAGGAACATACCTAGTGATGGGAACCATATCTGCAGTCAACGCCATCGTAGAAGGTATGACACCGGTCACCAACATGGATGATTCAATTCATGGGACCTTTTGGTGTAGTTCACCTAAAATGAAGCAATGTCCCATGAGCTAGCAGCTTCTTCTTTTTTTAAGAAAAGGGCTCCAGCCCCGGCTCCATTTCCATCAGAAAACGAAACCCATAGAGCTTCTTCTTCATTAGTTGCAATAAAATTGAGCAACATCAAGGTTGGTTGTGAAGCTCCTGGAATGTTCAACTATAATTTGGATATCATTTGTGCAGTTCAACTAAGATCAAGCGTGAAATGTAGATCTCTATTTGCACAAAAAAGGTGGAAAGGAGGGTGACTAACAAGTGATGAAACATACATCAAATGAAAAGAAGCATGTTCCTTATCTGAATGGCAATCCTACAAGGGCAGTAGCAATTTCTAAAGCGGCAGCATTGCTAGATGTTAGTGTGGGCATTAGGATTAACTATGACAACCGTTAAATACGACATTAATTTAATGGTGCCATTGCTTCATTTTACCAGCAACATTACATTAACAACTGCTATAGAGTCGGTTTTTTGGCACAGGAGAGTAGGCGGACCAGGACAGTTGCATTTCTAACGAAAAGAAGCAACTTATCTTAATTGGAAATTTAGCAGGACATGAAAAAAAGTGCCATTGATTCATATGACTGGAGGTATTACATTGAAAACAACATTGGTTTAACGCGTCCTTACCATTAACAATGCGACTGCTACATTTAACAAGTGGCATTACATAAGAGTCGCTCGGGGCAACAAACATCAGAACAGGATATCTGGGCTGGTCCCATTTTTGTTCGGTATAGCCACCTTATATTGCGTGAGGCTAGCAAATCTAGTGCTGGACTTACTCTGTTGACTTGTCCCCCAGTCCCCACTTTCTTTCCCTTTTCAACCAATAGATCGGGTTTATATTGAGTTTGTACTGTGTTTCCCTTTATTTCCCTATTAGACCTAGAGACTAGTTGGATAGCCAGTCTCTGCTACTTTTCGCCCCCATTATTTCCTCTTTTGACCAAGTCCTAAATTCAGGTAACAAATCTTCCTCCACCCCCTTTCTTCCTTGTTTGAACCAAGTAGTACTAGATTCGAGTGCATGAACTAGTTTTACCTCTTAATAGTAAAAATTTAGGTGGTTTTCGAACAGCCAATCAATCCTATCTATGAGGGGGCCTGAGAAATAGTAAAAGATACAAATGCAACAACGTTAGGAGCTGGGGAAGTAGAGCAAGGCCGGTTTCGAAGGAAGTTATACCTGAGGGTCGCCGGGATGTCGCTAGGTGGGCAGCAGGAGGCCGGATCTGTCCACACTACATCAGCAAGGAAGAAGGGGTCGGAGGCCCTCCCTAGCAAGCGGTGCTTGGGAGAGGACGGCAAGGCACGCTGATCGGGACGCGCCGGCAGTGGGTAAGAGCCGGCACCGAGGACGACCGCATGAACATTGCACCTTCTCGCCTTCCCGGCAGAGAGGATCCGGCTGGATCTATGACCAGCGGTGAGAAGAGAGAGAGTGTGGCCACCGCTCTCGTGTTTAGATCTAGAGAGGACGAGACAGTGTGAAGAGAGCAACACTAGCGAGCAAGCATGGAGTCTACTGCCTATATAGTGGAGTACTAGTTTTCTTTTGTCTACGGAGCCGGCTTGACCTCATCAATGACTGTCGAGAAGTCTTCATGCACATGCCCCGGAGGCGCAGTTGTGGTCATTTTGATCTGAAGCACCGAATTATAACATATAACACGAAAAAATGCCACATGACAAGAAACCATAACCTCACTGCCCAAAGGAGACAACATGAATCCCGACGGACAAACTAGACGAGGATCAAAGCTCAAATTAAAGATAAACTCGTAGAAAAGGGGTCCATCTATAGATGTCCTAATTAACATAGCTAGCTTGACCTAGATGGCAGCCGAGTAGTCTTTGTGCATGTGCCCCCAATGACTAGCCCCTTGGAGGAACTCAGTTGTCGCTGTTTAACCCTTGCAGTGATCCGAAGCACATGATACCTAATTTTGCGAGATGACAAGAAACCTTTTTTTAGATTTTTGACCAGAACTACAACCCTGTACAACACAACCTGCACGATATGTAGACGATAGCCAATCCAGGCGTGTCTGCTGGAGTCTGGTCACATGCATGGATGAACTGATCTTCCGTGTCTTGCAGGGATCGTCCATGCACCAACGTCTGTACAACACTTCTCTAGTACTATCACTCGTCTCTCTCTTCTATTAACTCACCCGACTTGCAGGGCCGAGGAGTGTGCCTATGGTCGATTCTCAATTGCGGTCCCACATGTGTGTGCAAACGCAATATGACGCGTGTTCCATTTGGAGAGCGGCGTGCCAGACTGACCGACCATCTGGGGTGCGACGCAAACGCGATGGGCATGCTGTATACTTTGTACATGTGTACTGCCATTTTCTTGAGGCTTTTCTCCATGGCGCAATCCATGGATGCAAAATTAGTATATTGTACTATTTAAAAGTCGAGGGCGGGGCTTTTCCCGCGTGGTAGGTGGGGCAGTTCCACCTAGTCGGTTCGATAGAGACGCGAGAAGATGAGGGAGTAGGCTGCTGCAAACGTAGGGCTGTGTGATTTGACAGCGAGTTACTGCTAGACAGCTGGGGCCCCGTGATTTGACTTGCCATTATCATTTTAACTGCGGCGCTACGACCAACGTGAGTCTCCCGATTCCTGACCACCTTCATACAGGTGCCTCTCCCAATGCTACACCATGTAGAGGCTGGCTCTTGCATGAGAGCCCACTCCTCCACTTTTTCCTTGCCTCTTTCCTCCACATATGCAAAAATGCCATGTAAAGCGAGCTGATAGCCCACTATTGTACTTGCTCCTACAGGTGCTAAGCCTGCCACATAGGCATAAAGGCTGATGTGGCAGGTTAATTAAGAAGAGGGTGCCTAGTTTGGTGACCCAAGGAAGAAACGATGCTAAGCGCGTGTACCTAGGTGAAAAGACAATTTTGAGTCTATAGCTAATTAAATGAAGCAAACTTAGCAACAAAAAAACTAAGCACATATGCATTGGGGACTTCAGTTGCTAAGCCATTTAATGCCCTTAGCACCTCATCTAAGCACCATTTCATTGGAAGAGGTCACTCCTTGGCAAATGCAATAAATACTACGAAGAAAGAGATAGAGAGAAGTAAAAAAAATACTCTTATAGCCAACCTTATAGCTAACCTTGTTGTAGTATGAGTGACTAAGTGATGACTATGTAGACATGCCAACATCAGATAGCCTAACGCACCATGTTAAATCTCCAAGGGCGCGACCGCGCGAGTGAGGCGACGGTCGTGGTAGGCGCGACCATGATATGGGCTGCTGGCAGCCCTTGGATCTGAGATCGAACGATCGCATGCTAAGTTGCTGAAAATTTGCAGAATAAGCCTCTAGTATAGGATATTCACCCATAGGTCTAGAATCACGCCATGCAACCGTTCGATCTCAGATCGCTCTCGGAAGCCCGTATCATGGGAGAATTGAAAGCTTCATATCACATGTAATTTTCCCGACACTTGACATGACATGACATCAAAAGCCATTTAATTGGGCGTCGAGTAGACATGACATCTAGTTGGGCCCCCATAGTACTGCGCATGAATCCATTTATCCACCAAGCAAGCCACTACCCTGCCGTTCGCACGCCCCACTCAGGATTTTTACAATCAAAAAACCGCTGGCAGTTCGCTCCTACTCGTCCCCGGACGTCCTTTAACATTACGACAGTTCGCTCCTAGTCGTCCCGTCCTTTCACATTACGACAATTCCACTAATCCTAACCCTCCTCCGAAATCCATCGTGTCCCAAATCTCCATGATCAGCGGTGAGTACATGGTTAGAACCATCGCCAGCGACGAGTTTGACATCATCTACACCCGTTCTTCCGTGACGGTGAAAGGATGCCTTGCTCGCTTCAGACGCATGTTCGAAAACTCAAATGATGAGTGGGTCACTGGGCTAGATGTTGAGTACACCACAACCCTGGACAAAGAGAAGAATCTAAAGGAGGAAGAGAAGATGAAGCCCGCCATGATCCAGGTTTGCGTGCATGACTTATGCTTGGTCTACCACATATTCCATGCTGACGTTGAGTGCGAGGAATTTAAGAACTTCTCAAGGGCGGCCTAGTCAAATTCGTTACTATAGACTTTACGAACGATAGAACAGTCCTGGGTCAGATAGGCCTTTTTGTACGCAAGTCCTTCGACCTCCAGAAGATTGGGTTGGTGCCCTCCCGTGATCAGCCTACAATGCTGACTCTGGCAGGAGCCATGGTTCATCCTTCGTACGATAAACTGAAGAAACCTCCGCACACGTTTCATTGTGCATGGCAGTGGAATGTACTATAGATCACATCCACTATGCTACAATGGATGGCTACCTTTGTTTCGATATCTACAAGGGTTGGATGAAGAGTAAGAGCCAAGTGTGCGATTCAAGCAAAGAAGTATCGGCCAAGAGGAAGAGGGACAAGGACGAAGTCAAGGATGTGGACGAGGACTCTGAGTAAGGTGGCAGTGTCGTTGCTCATGGTGGTTCGAATGCAGTGTCTACTGGACTAGTTACTTAGTTTAATTTCAGGTGTACTTAGTTTTATTTGAGGTGTGTGTTGTGCTAAGCCCCCAGCAGAACTATGTTATGTTTCTTCTCGTTACTTTAACTCTTCAGTATGTACATACTAGTATTTCTTATAGTTCATCTTTTAGTTGGTATAGTACTACCAGTCTACCACTCATTTCTTCACATTATATACGTACAATATATATGGCCAACATCATATAGCCAGCAGTTTAGTTGTCAAAGAATTTCGGGGTGCTTAGTTTTGTCAAAGAATTTCAGGGTGCTTAGTTTTATTTGAGGGGTCTGTTGTGCTTGACACCATTATTATGACTCAAGTCTCTTTTGCCATGTTATAATGACATAAATACCGATGGACCAACATGCCATCTCTCCCTCTATCTCAGTACAGTAAAATAAAGTGTGGGGCCTACTTGATCCCAACATCGTTCTTATTTTCCTATAAAATTATTCGCTTGGTTACTCTTGACAAGTGGGGCCACACTTATCATTGTGAGAATTGGCTTATTTTTGTCATGTAACATGGTCAACAGGTTTGACGTGAAAATAACAATGTCTAATGGCATTTTGAGAAAACATCTAACTTAATGATGGCATTTTTGAGATATCTAATTGCATTTTTGACCAGGCATCTCACGGCTCGATGGCATTTTTGAGTAGTTGTAACTTCTAATGGTAAAACTGAGTAGTGATGCACAACTAGTGGCATAAATAATAAGAACCTAAGAATTAAATAGGTATGCTAATTTCTTTAATAGAATTTAACACCCCATTTAAGCACGTACTAGCTTTTTTAATAGTACTATATGCATAATTTGGCGACGAGCGCTCTATATGTGCCACCTTTTTTCTTTAATTTCATCTTGTTAGTTTTGCTCCATGGTGCAATCCATCGATACTACTACTGTACAAAAGTATACATTTTTTAGAAGTCTAGAGGGCGGGGCAGTCTAGCTTGGTCGGTTTCACGAGAGGCGAGGGCCTTTGTGATTTGACGGCTCATTACTGCTAGAAGGCGGGGCCTTGTGATTTGACTGCTCATATAAATGTGCCGATGACCTGAGGAGGAGCAAAGAACCATGTAGTATACTCAAGTTTTCCACTGGAGTAGTACTACAACGGAGGAGCACGAAACACAACAGCCCAGTGCCATATGGCGATAAAAAATGATCTAATTTGCTAGTCATCTCATTCTTAGCATTGTTCTATTCATGCCTCGTAGAGAACGTGACACGTGCGGCGAAACACCCGAAGCAAAAGAAGAAACACTGGAGCAAAAAAAGAAGGAAGATTATCACCTCCAAAAAAGAAGGAAGATGCACACACAAGTCTGGGGCGCTGCTCTCACTACATGAAGGGTTGCTGGCCGCGCAGTCGTAACTGCTTCTGCATTGCCTCCATGACCTCCATCTCCTTGCGCATCTCCTCCGCCATCTTCTTCATTCTGTCCATGATGCAGGATTTCTTGACGCGAGCCTTCATCATCTGTTCCACGGCCACATTACGTACCTTGACAGCAGCCGGGTGCTCGATGTGGAGCTTCGCCAACTCCTCTTTCTGTTCCATGATGAGGGCCTGCAACATCTTCATCGAGGAACTACTATTCTCATGCAGCTTCTTCCAGCCGGCGTTCTCGTCCTTCAGCAGGTCGAGCTCGTGGCAGAGCTTCGCCTTGTCCTCCTGAAATTGCAGGATTTTGCCGGTTGCCTTCTTCTCCGAGGCAATGCTCTTCTTCAGCAGCATCACCAAGCCGGCGGTCAACTCCCCCTGCTCATTGGGCTCAGCGGGCATGTCGTCGAGGCTCTCCTTTAGCAGCTCCACCAAGGCGTGGATGAACTCCTTCTGCTTATTGAGGTTCTTATTGAGCTGATCGGGCATGCCGTCAAGGGATAACGACTCCAGCGCCGCCAGCTCGGCATGTTCGCCTCCGCGGCTAGGGTGCTCCTGGGAGCCATCGCCTGCCCGTGAGAGATCTTTCGAGGCCTCTGCGTGGCGGCGAGCCCTCTTTTTTTTTCCACAGCCTTGGTTGTCGCTCCCTTGTTATGAGTAGTTCTCGACCTAGAGCTCTGCACACCGGCCATGGCAAGGACGGACGAAGAAGGACTTATGAGGAGGAAGGTAGAGAAATTTTCGGTTAACCAAAACTCCAAAAGATGGTTCTCCTCCTCCCCCCTCCCTCCTCCTCCCCCCTCCCACCTGCTTCCTCTCTACCATGGGTCTAACCACGAATTCTCACCATGGAAGGCCTATTGCATTGTGATTTCAATCCCGGTCTTGCAGTAGCAGATCAGGTACGTCGACGGTTTGGAGAAACGGTCCACTTTTCTCCTTCTCGCAGCACCAAGGAGTTTTTCTTGGTGGTTTCATTCTCTTCGGCCTCTTTTCCTCTCTCTGAAGATTCTATGAGTGTGGCCTTACAATGCTGTATTGGTGGGCATCCTAAGGGGTTTAAGGTTTCTAAGCTCAGTGACAGATCTTTTCATTTCTCTCTGGCCGGTAACAAAGTGGGTCATTTCATACATGGCCTCAAAGATCGTATTCGGCCGGATTTTGTCTGTCATTTTCATTTTATCAATGGTCGTTTCAATGGGTACAAGCATTTTGATAATCAATGGCACGCCGATGAGCATTTGGAGCCCATCGCTGCTCGAAGCCCTATGGCCGTCAGATACAACAAACCAGTCTTTCAGGAAACATCAATCAGTTCTGCTTCTGCTAAGGAGCTTAGCAAGTTTGATCTAATTCCCCTTGCCTCCATGGATTTTCATGACAAGAACAACAAGGAAGCCTCGTGTTCTTCCTCATCACCCTCGTGCATGGATCCCATGCATGCGGATATTCATTGCGCCTCAGACATTTCGGGATCCTCTAAGCATTCAATTGTGATTGCCAGTTTTCGGTTCTCAAATATTATGGATTATCCACAATTGCCGCAAAGCTTCCTAACCTCTGCTCTAAGGTATGCCCCACCGCATTCATCCTGGCCCCCGACACTATCTAAATCTCATATTGTTGATTTGTCGCGGGTGGGATATTCTCAAAAGGAAGTTTTGGATATTGCCAAAAACTAGGGCATGATATGTGCTAAATGCTTACAACGGGTCATCACAAGAATCTTTGCCATGCACGGCTTATTTGCCTTACGTGCTCCGCGCCAGGACATAAATGCTTTAATTGTCCTACCAAAACAAGGCATATGAATTCACATAGCTCACTTATGGATGCTAATCTTCAAAATCCGTTTGCGCCTGACAAGCCGAGGCATCAAATGAACAGCCCCCCTTCAACCACTCGAACTCCCCCCCTCGCCCGATCAGCCGCCCAACCTCAACCGTTCGATGCAACATCTGTGGTTACTATGGACACCTGGCCACCTCTTGTTGGTGGCGTCGGTGGGCCCAGCGGTGGCAATGCAGACCAAAAACCCTCCCCTCCGTCCCGGACTACTCGCATTCCACCTCCCAGCCCGCCTGCTTCCCAATGAAGCAGAGCCCTCTACTCTAGCTGCTCCACCACCAACCACCGCTCTCATCGCCCGCACCATGCCCTCCGCCGTCCCCGTGACCATGGCCAACTATCCGGTGAACCCCATCCCCTTTCTGCCAGCTGGCTGGTTGGTAGAACCAGGGCCGGCTGACTGGAAGGTGCGCGCCGACATGGCCGTCAACCCCATCCCACCGCTCAACAACAGCTTCCTCGCCATTGCGGAAGTAAGCACATTCGTGCCGCTGCATCTCCGGGAGGGTCTCCGCGAAACCATTGAAGGGCTTCTACATGAATCTGGTCTGCACACTACTGAAGCTTTTGACCACCCATTGGGTGTCGGTATGTTTGCGTTTGCCAACTCCTTCATCAGAGATACTGCGGTCAATACTACTTTCCAGCTAGACAATGAGGATTTGGTAGTCTCCTTTGTTAGACATAATGTTGCTATGAATATGCGCAATACCACCTATGGGCCAGAGGTTTGGTTGATGTACATTGGATTTCCTGATGATTATCAGAAAGATTTTTATCAGCAACGTTCTGTGGATGATTATGGTCGCCTTGTTTCCTGGAACAATCCCAATATTTATTGTAGTGTGGTGCTGATCAAAGTTAGAGTTATCCATATGCGTTTGATGAGCATTGTGGTTCGTCAGTTAGGTGGTGATCGTGCTTGCTGGACGGTTGTTGTGTTTATCCTTAGGGGAGAAGATTGGAATGCCCATGATCCCGAAGTCCCCGCTGCAGATGAGGAACCACCGCCGGCCAGTGGCGTTCCCCACCCCATGTTTGGAGAGGGCATCACTGCAGAACAACTCTACCAACAGCAACTACAGAATTGGCTGATACAGAATGGTATTGGTAATGAGAATGGACCTCATAATGCTGCTCATCAAGATGCTCCGCATCATGCTCAGCGGGATGCATGGCCTGAACCTCCTGTTGCTCAAATGCCCGCAGCATTGGTTAACTTTCAGGCATGGTTAGCAGCTTAGGGCCCGCGTGTTGAAGATGGTATTCTGCCTAAGGAAAATATTTCTGACAGTCTTAACTCTGCCTGGGACTCTAGCTCCACTGGCAGCATAAATGCTTCCACACAAGTTGTTGCTGCTCCTATCAGTACCATGTTTGTGGTTCCTACTAGACATGAAGTGGTTTATGTGAACATGGCCGTTTCTGCTGACAATCTGCATGTAAGCATATCTGTGCAAGGTAATGATCTGGCTAATATCCTTACCAATGACATGATTCCTCGCAACACTTTTACTGCTTATCTCTCAAGCTCCATCATGAGTGTGATTGCTGCTTATGGGACTTGGAGTTCTGGCTATGGTCTGCCACCGCTTGATCTGCAAATTGCGGCCCCTGTCACTGGGTTTCAGGTGGGTAATGCTGAGAATGTGCTTTCAGTGTGTTTCTCCCCATGCATTCTGAATTTGCCTCCTAGGCCATCCTCTTTCCGGATTACTGAAATTTTGACTGAAGATGCCACACTACCTGATGAGACTGGTGATGCTGTTGCGGAGGGATCTATTGAACTTTCCACTAAAGATGTTACTTTTCCTGCTCTACCAGTCCTGCCTAACTGTAACGCCCCGGATCCGATACGCCAGGTGTCTTCCAGTTATTCGCCATCATTGCCATGTCATGTGCTTTCGTGTTGCATTTTGCCATGTCATCATCTGCATTTCATACCATGTCATCATGTGCATCTCATTTTGCATACGTGTTCGTTTCTTGCATCCGAGCATTTTCCCCGTTGTCCGTTTTGCAATCCGGCACTCTTATGTCATCCGGCGTCCCCTTCTTGACTCTTTTCGTGAGCGGGTGTTAAACATTCTCGGAATGGACCGAGGTTTGCCAAGCGGCCTTGGTACACCACCGGTAGACCGCCTGTCAAGTTTCGTGCCATTTGGAGTCCGTTTGATATTCCAATGGTTAACCGGGGAACCGTAAAGCCCTCTTTGTGTGCAGCCCAACACCCCTCCAAAGTGGCCCAATAACCCATCCTAAACCCCTTCATGCTCTCGGTCGTTCGATCACGATCGTGTGGGCGAAAACCGCACTCCATTTGGAGTCTCCTAGCTCCCTCTACCTATAAATATGTGCCCCTCCCAGATTTTTCGCGCAGTCCAAACCCTATACCTTCTCCCCTCGCGCCACCGGACACGTCCAACCCGTCCGGACATGTCCGCCCGTCCCCGCGCCGCCGCACCCAGCCTCTCCCGGGCCGCCGCGGCCGCCGCGCACCGCCGCGGGCCCGCGAGGCCCGAGGCCGGCCCGCCCGAGCTGCGCCGGGCCCGAGCGCCTCCGCTCCGCCCGCCTCCTCGCGCTGGAGCCCGGCCCCGCCGCCGGCCGCCGCCGCGGGCGCCGCCCGCGCCCCTCGGCCCTGCCGGATTCGCCCGGCCCCGCGGCCATCTCCGCCGCCCCCCTGTGCCTCCTCCGCGTCCGCCGCCGCCTGCCCTGGCCGCGCCGCCCGGCCCCGCGGCCATCCCCGCCGGCGCCGCCCCGCGCGCCCGACGCCGCTGCGCGTCGCCCGCGCCAGCTCCGGCCGGGTCCGGCCAGATCTGGTCCGGCCCGGCCTCGCCGGCATCCTCCCCGTCCTCCTCTCCGGCGAGCCCAGCCGGCCATCCTCGTCAACCGCGCCCCGATCCAGATCTGAGATCCGAAGAGGTTTACCCCGATTTTTTTCCTCAAGTCCCCGAATATTTGCATATTTTTAGCTCTCGTTCATCGCATCATAACTCCATGCATACTGCTCCGTTTCGTGCGTGTGATATGTCAAAATGTTTGTTGTGAGATGCTCTACATTTCATTCCATTGCACCATGTTCATTTGAGCTCATCTTGATGCCTGAATCCTCGTTGCAAGAGTGCTATATAATGTTGTCTGCTGTCTGTTAATAGAACATGCTCATTTGTCATTTTTTCCATGTTTGATGTGTGTATCCTATGAGCATGAGGTCTACATGTGTTTTGAACTACATCATGCCATCTTTACATAGGTGCATCAATGCCATGTTTGACTTGTTTTGCTCATATCTTCTAGGTCGTAGCTCCGAATCTAATGAACTTTATATGTAACTTGACTAGAATTTCCTGTAGTTCGTCGTGGTGTATCTTAACTTGCTGTTTAACAACTTGAACATAAGGTTTATTCAGATCTGGACCAACTTTAAAACTTGCATATGAGGACTTACCGGAATTGTTATATGTTGTTTCCGGCCTCATTTAGACTTGCTTTGATGTGTTGCTCTTGTATGCATCATCTCTTGCCATGAGTAGCTTCATGTAGCCTTGTCATGCATCATACTTGGTTGTGCATCATGTCATGTATATGTGTGGTGTGTTTACCATGTTGTGTGCTTCTTCTCGATAGTTCCCGTTTCGTTGCGATCGTGAGGATTCGTTCGTCTACGCTTGGTTTGGCTTCATCCGTTCGTCTTCTTCATGGACTCATTCTTCTTCCTTGCGGGATTTCAGGCAAGATGACCATCACCTTGGATCTCACTACTATCATTGCTATGCTAGTTGCTTCGTTCTATCGCTATGCTGCGCTACCTATCACTTGTTCTTCAAGCCTCCCAGTTTGCCATGTCAGCCTCTAACCTTTTTCACCCTTCCTAGCAAACCATTGCTTGGCTATGTTACCGCTTTGCTCAGCCCCTCTTACAGCGTTGTTAGTTGCAGGTGAAGTTGAAGATTGCTCCATGGTGGACATGATTATGTTGGGATATCACAATATCTCTTATTTAATTAATGCATCTATATACTTAGTAAAGGGTGGAAGGCTCGGCCTTATGCCTGGTGTTTTGTTGCACTCTTGCCACGCTAGTTTTTGTCAAATCGGTATTATGTTCCCGGATTTTGCGTTCCTAATGCGGTTGGGTGATTTATGGGACCCCCTTGACAGTTCGCTTTGAATAAAACTTGTCCAGCAAGGCCCAACCTTGGTTTTACCATTTGCCTCACCACCACCTATACCTTTCCCTTGGGTCGGGCAACTCGAGGGTCATCTTTATTTTAGCCCCCCGGGCCAGTGCTTCTCTAAGTGCTGGTCTGAACTGAGCAGCCTGCGGGGCCACCTCGGGGAAACTCGAGGTCTGGTTTTACTCGTAGGTTGACTTATCCGTTGTTGTCCTGAGAACGAGATATGTGCAGCTCCTATCGGGATTGTCGGCGCATCAGGCGGCTTTGCTGGTCTTGTTTTACCATTGTCGAAATGTCTTGTAACCGGGATTCCGAGACTGATCGGGTCTTCCTGGGAGAAGGAATATCCTTCGTTGATCGCGAGAGCTTATCATGGGCTAAGTTGGGACACCCCTGCAGGGTATAAACTTTCGAGAGCCGTGCCCGTGGGTATGTGGCAGATGGGAATTTGTCAATGTCCGGTTGTAGATAACTTGACACCAGATTCGAATTAAAATGCATCAACCGCGTGTGTAGCCGTGATGGTCTCTTCTCGGCGGAGTCCGGGAAATGAACACGGTTTTCGGTTATGTCTGACGTAAGTAGGAGTTCATGATCACCTCTTGGTCATTGCTAGCTTCACGACCGTTCCGTTTGCTCTCTTCTCGCTCTTATTTGCATATGTTAGCCACCATATATGCTTAGTCGCTGCTGCAACCTCACCACTTTACCCCTTCCTTACCCATTAAGCTTTGCTAGTCTTGATACCCATGGTAATGGGATTGCTGAGTCCTCGTGGCTCACAAATTACTACAACAACAGTTGCAGGTACAGGTTATGCGATGATCATGACGCGAGAGCGATGTTTGCTTGTTTTGGAGTTCTTCTTCTGCTTCTTCTTCGATCAGGGGATAGGTTCCAGGTCAGCAGCCTGGGCTAGCAGGGTGGATGTCGTTCGAGTTTCTGTTTGTGTTTCATCCGTAGTCGGATGTTGCTCTTATGTTTTGTGAAGTTGTATTCGTGTGGCATTGTATGTCTTATGTATGTATCCCTACCTATTATGTAATGTTGATGTAATGATATCCACCTTGCAGAAGCGTTTCAATATGCGGGTCTATCCTTGGTGGGACCTTCGAGTTCCTTTTGGATAGGGTCGCATATTGGGCGTGACAAGTTGGTATCAGAGCCTCGACTGACCCTAGGAGCCCCCTTGTTTGATCGTGTAGTTGGCCGTTGTTGAGTCTAGAAGAAAACTAATTTCGGAGTCTAGTTATATCGGAGAGTAGGAATTCTTTTTAGTCCTCAGCCCGTTCGTCGCTCTGGTGAGGAATCTTGACGTAGGTGTTTTGTATTACTACTCTTCCCATTCAAATTTTTCTTTAGGTTCACGCAGTTGGTTTTCTGATCGTTGGTTCTATCTCTTTTCATCCGGTGCATTTCTTGTCCAGTTGACTCGAGCCTCTTCATCTTTGCCAAGTTCAATCCTCAGTTGTCTTCCTTTCCCACCCACCCACCCTTTTCATCTGGGAGTCGGAGTCCGTAATCGAGTATCCATCCTACTCGTGAGAAATCTTTGCTTTCTTTCCTCAATGATTTCAACTGGTGTTTTCTCTTCAAGATATTCATCGGTTCCCCCTTCCAAGTTGCCTTTGTTTTCCCGCCCTCCCACCCTCGTCTTCCCGGAGTTTGAGTCTATTTCGTCCATCAATTTCATTCGTGTGGAGCCTCTTCAGTCTTCCCTCAATTATTTCAACCGGTGAATTCTCGTCTCATTTGACATTCTTCATCTCCTTTTCTTTCCGGTGGTTTCAATTCAAGTTTTTCGGGTTGATCATATTCTTTTCCTCAGATCAAGTGTTCTCCTTGCTCGTTTGCCTCTCCCCATTCAATCATTCCGGAGTTCTAGACATCTCAGGAGATTTGTCTGTGTTCGAATTAATTCGAGGTTATCACCTCATTCAAATATTTCAATCATTCCGGTGCATCATCTACCTGTTCAACAATCCTTTCCAACGGTGTTTTCTTTCAGTGGGCCCTAACCCACAGGTCTTTTCCCAGGATCTTACCTGACTCTTCTAATTCCTCGGAGTTATTCTCAATTCTTTTCAAGTGTGACGTAAGAATGGATCCCATAAGTCAGATGCCTTTCCTAGATCGATTTCAAATCATTTTCATTGTTGCCTCAACCTCTTCGCTTTTCATTCTCCCTGAGTATCTCAACAAATTTTGGTGGTGTTTCTCGTCGTCATTTGAAGATCGAAGAAGAGTTTTTCCTCTCAATCTTGCCTGTTCTCTCGAAGTTTCGTGGTGCTAGCTTGATGTTATCCTCTCAAAAAAATTTTCCAGTCGTGCAAATTCTTTTCATCCATCCGGAGCATTTCAGGAGTTGCTTTCTCTCTAGATCATCCGGAGGCCATCTTTTCGGAATATTTCTTCGCTCTAAGTTGTCAAATTCTTTCTCCAATTATTCTAGATCCGTGCCCCTTCGCTCGTCTCAATATTCTTCCGGTGCTTCGTTCAAGTATTCTTCAATTAGTTCGCGATCTCTACGTTCTCGTCTCTCTAAATTCCCTCAAGTGCCTTCGTGCTTTTCTAATTCTTCACGGTGATTCATTCTCCTTCGTCATTCAATTTTGTATTCTTACGGTGGTTCGTTGAAGATTCCTTTTCCGTTCTCATCATATCATTTCATTCGTTCTTTTCAATCCTACCGGTGGTTCATGAAGACTTTCTCAAGTTTTGTGCCTTACCCCTTAATCCTTTTCAAGAAGAATAAGTAGTATGCAAAATCCGCTGCTTTTCATCAATTTAATTTGATGAAGGATAAGCATACAATAAATCTTATTCTTATTTCATCCAAGCGAGTAATCCCTTCCTTCGAAGTTTGTTCTCGATGAATAAATTCTAGTTCCAAGTGTTTTCATCTTTTCTTTTCCGGAGTTTAAATTCCCTCGGCCATTTCATCGGAATCTCCATCTAAATCATCGCAAGGCTTTAATCTTATACTTTCATCCTTCATTCTATCTGATCAACTTTTTTTTGTCACCTGAGTTCTTCATGGTGGTTCTTCATGATTTAATTCATTCTTCAAGAGTTCATCAAGATTTTGTTGGTGGAGTTCAAGTATCTTTTCTTCTTGCATCTCGAAGTGCAATTAATTCTTCGTATTATTTTGAAATGGAGTTTTGTATTTCTTCGTTCTTCTCAGCTATCCAATCATTTCCGTTTGTGGCCGGTTATCACCTTATGATCTTGAGATGTTACCTATAAGACCACAACAAGCTATTTCTTTCATTGTTGATTTTCTCAACAACTCCGCTCAATCCTTCCTTCTGAGTTCTTCCATTCAACTCTTTCAATTCTTTCCGGAAGTTTTGTGTCATGTCTTCATCAAGTATCATTCCATCCTCTCAAGCTCGTGTTCTATTCCTCCATGTTTTAGCTGGAGTGCTGCCTAAATCCTTTCAGTCTTATTCGTTTCTTATCTCGTTCTAACCGGAGTGGTTTCATAGTTTATCTGATTCCGTGAGCTTTCGATTCTCGTCATTCTCGTTGTTCCTCTCTTCTTCTCGAGGGCTCTCAATTCTTTGCTTCTTCTCTTGAGTTCTTGTTTCACCTCATCCCTTTTCCCCTCCGTCTAGGTCCTAAGATCTCGGGACGAGATCTCTTGTTAGTGGAGGAGTGTTGTAACGCCCCGGATCCGATGCGCCAGGTGTCTTCCAGTTATTCGCCATCATTTCCATGTCATGTGCTTGCATGTTGCATTTTGCCATGTCATCATCTGCATTTCATACCATGTCATCATGTGCATCTCATTTTGCATACGTGTTCGTTTCTTGCATCCGAGCATTTTTCCCGTTGTCCGTTTTGCAATCCGGCACTCCTATGTCATCCGGCGTCCCCTTCTTGACTCTTTTCGTGAGCGGGTGTTAAACATTCTTGGAATGGACCGAGGTTTGCCAAGCGGCCTTGGTACACCACCGGTAGACCGCCTGTCAAGTTTCGTGCCATTTGGAGTCCGTTTGATACTCCAACGGTTAACTGGGGAACCATAAAGCCCTCTTTGTGTGCAGCTCAACACCCCTCCAAAGTGGCCCAATAACCCATCCTAAACCCCTTCATGCTCTCGGTCGTTCGATCACGATCGTGTGGGCGAAAACCGCACTCTATTTGGAGTCTCCTAGCTCCCTCTACCTATAAATATGTGCCGCTCCCGGATTTTTCGCGCAGTCCAAACCCTATCCCTTCTCCCCTCGCGCCGCCGAACACGTCCAACCCGTCCGGACATGTCCGCCCATCCCCGCGCCGCCGCTCGCAGCCTCTCCCAGGCCGCCGCGTGGCAAGCGCCGCCGCGCGCCGCCACGGGCCCGCAAGGCCCGAGTCGGGCCCGCCCGAGCCGCGCCGGGCCCGAGCGCCTCTGCTCCGCCCGCCTCCCCGCGCTGGAGCCCGGCCCCGCCGCCGGCCGCCGCCGCGGCCGCCGCCCGCGCCCCACCGTCGCCCCTGCCGGATTCGCTCGGCCCCGCGGCCATCTCCGCCACCCCCCTGCGCCTTCTCCGCGTCCGCCGCCGCCCGCCCTGGCCGCGCCGCCCGGCCCCGCGGCCATCCCCGCCGGCGCCGTCCCGCGCGCCCGACGCCGCCGCGCGTCGCCCGCGCCAGCTCCGGCCGGGTTCGGCCAGATCCGGACCGGCCCGGCCTTGCCGGCATCCTCCCCGTCCTCCTCTCCGGCGAGCCCAGCCGGCCATCCTCGTCAACCGTGCCCCGATCCAGATCTGAGATCCGAAGAGGTTGACCCCGATTTTTTCCTGAAGTCCCCGAATATTTGCATATTTTTAGCTCCTGTTCATCATGTCATAACTTCATGCATACTGCTCCGTTTCGTGCGTGTGATATTTCAAAATGTTCGTTGTGAGATGCTCTACATTTCATTCCATTGCACCATATTCATTTGAGGTCATCTTGATGCCTGAATCATCGTTGAAAGAGTGCTATATAATGTTGTCTGCTGTCTGTTAACAGAACATGCTCATTTGTCATTTTTGCCATGTTTGATGCATGCATCCTATGAGCATGAGCTCTACATGTGTTTTGAACTATATCATGCCATTTTACATAGGTGCAATTCATGTATTTTTGTGAGTTGTGTAGTGAGTGCATCAAGCTTGTTAAGTGGGGTACTTGCTGTTGCTGTTTTGCTTTTCTGAATCTGTTATTTTGTGATGCTATGTAAACCTGCTGCTACAAGTCATTCCATGCATAATCTGGAGATGTTCACTAAGGATGTTTTGTTATACATGTCATGCTTTATCCATCCATGCCCCTGGTTGCATTTATAGCTTGCTGTAGCTTGTTGTAATCTTGCTCTCAAGTTGCTAAATAATGTTGCTGTCAGCCTGTTAACATTAAGTTTAGTTTTGCCATGAGTTTTGATAGTGATCCATGCACCCTATGAACTTGATCTTGCCATGCTTAGCTTCAAAAACACGTCTTATTACTGTTGGTTACCTTGACATGCCATGTGTTGCTCTGTGGTGAGTGGTTCAAGCTCACCAACATGCCTACTTATTGTTGTTCCTGCCATGTATGAATCTGTCATATAACTTGCTATGTTCACATGGGTGCCATCATATTTTCTGTTCCTTTTTGGCTCATGGTCAGTAAAGGACTTCTGTTCTATGAAATTAGTAGGTTCATTCCATGTCTTTGTTTGCCATGATAAGTTCCTGTAACATGTTGTTTGATAGCTCTAAACATTGCAACCTGATGTTATTTCTGCTAAGTCTGAAACTGTTATTATTTGCAATCTTGCCATGTCCTTTTGAGCAAGTTCTATTGATTTCTGGAGATAGCTCAGTGTTCATCTCTTGTCATAATTTACCTGTACTTGATGCCCATGCCTTTTGTTATTATGTTGAGATGCTGTAGCATGTTGTTTTGATGCTTTCAAGATGCCTAGTTGCTATTTTGGACAGATTGTTATTATACCTTGTATAGAGTGTATGTGTTGAACCGTTGCTCCGTTTTGAGTGTGCTCTATATGAAACTTGCTTGAATTTGCATGTAGTTTCATATTATCATGTTGCATCCTTGTTTTGAGGTGTTTGCTTGATGTTTGTACGCATTTTTCATCAATGCCATGTTTGACTTGTTTTGCTCATATCTTCTAGGCCGTAGCTCCGAATCTAATGAACTTTATATGTAACTTGACTAGAATTTCCTGTAGTTCATCGTGGTGTATCTTAACTTGTTGTTTAACAACTTGAACATAAGGTTTATTCAGATCTGGACCAACTTTGAAACTTGCATACGAGGACTTACCGGAATTGTTATATGTTGTTTCCGGCCTCATTTAGACTTGCTTTGATGTGTTGCTCTTGTATGCATCATCTCTTGCCATGAGTAGCTTCATGTAGCCTTGTCATGCATCATACTTGGTTGTGCATCATGTCATGTATATGTGTGGTGTGTTTACCATGTTGTGTGCTTCTTCTCGATAGTTCCCGTTTCGTTGCGATCATGAGGATTCGTTCGTCTACGCTTGGTTCGACTTCATCCGTTCGTCTTCTTCATGGACTCGTTCTTCTTCCTTGCGGGATTTCAGGCAGGGTGACCATCACCTTGGATCTCACTACTATCATTGCTATGCTAGTTGCTTCGTTCTATCGCTATGCTGCGCTACCTATCACTTGTTCTTCAAGCCTCCCAGTTTGCCATGTCAGCCTCTAACCTTTTTCACCCTTCCTAGCAAACCATTGCTTGGCTATGTTACCGCTTTTCTCAGCCCCTCTTAGCGTTGTTAGTTGCAGGTGAAGTTGAAGATTGCTCCATGGTGGACATGATTATGTTGGGATATCACAATATCTCTTATTTAATTAATGCATCTATATACTTGGTAAAGGGTGGAAGGCTCGGCCCTATGCCTGGTGTTTTGTTCCACTCTTGCCGCCCTAGTTTCTGTCATATCGGTATTATGTTCTCGGATTTTGCGTTCCTAACGCGGTTGGGTGATTTATGGGACCCCCTTGACAGTTCGCTTTGAATAAAACTTGTCCAGCAAGGCCCAACCTTGGTTTTACCATTTGCCTCACCACCACCTATACCTTTCCCTTGGGTCAGCCAACCCGAGGGTCATCTTTATTTTAGCCCCCCCGGGCCAGTGCTTCTCTAAGTGCTGGTCCGAACCGAGCAGCCTGCGGGGCCACCTCGGGGAAACTTGAGGTCTGGTTTTACTCGTAGCTTGACTTATCCGGTGTTGCCCTGAGAACGAGATATGTGCAGCTCCTATCGGGATTGTCGGTGCTTCGGGCGGCTTTGCTGGTCTTGTTTTACCATTGTCGAAATGTCTTGTAACCGGGATTCCGAGACTTATCGGGTCTTCCCGGGAGAAGGAATAACCTTCGTTGATCGCGAGAGCTTATCATGGGCTAAGTTGGGACACCCCTACAGGGTATAAACTTTCGAGAGCCGTGCCCGCAGTTATGTGGCAGATGGGAATTTGTTAATGTCCGGTTGTAGATAACTTGACACCAGATTCGAATTAAAACGCATCAACCGCGTGTGTAGCCGTGATGGTCTCTTCTCGGCGGAGTCCGGGAAGTGAACACGGTTTTGGGTTATGTCTGATGTAAGTAGGAGTTCAGGATCACCTCTTGATAATTGCTAGCTTCACGACCATTCCATTTGCTCTCTTCTCGCTCTTATTTGCGTATGTTAGCCACCATATATGCGTAGTCGCTCCTGCAACCTCAACAATTTACCCCTTCCTTACCCATTAAGCTTTGCTAGTCTTGATACCTAATGGGATTGCTGAGTCCTCGTGGCTCACAGATTACTACAACAACAGTTGCAGGTACAGGTTATGCGATGATCATGACGTGAGAGCAATGTTTGCTTGTTTTGGAGTTCTTCTTCTGCTTCTTCTTTGATCAGGGGATAGGTTTCAGATCAGCAGCCTGGGTTAGCAGGGTGGATGTCGTTCGGATTTCTGTTTGTGTTTCATCCATAGTCGGATGTTGCTCTTATGTTTTGTGAAGTTGTATTTGTGTGGCATTGTATGTCTTATGTATGTATCCCTACCTATTATGTAATGTTGATGTAATGATATCTACCTTGCAAAAGCGTTTCAATATGCGGGTCTATTCTTGGTGGGACCTTCGAGTTCCTTTTGGATAGGGTCGCATATTGGGCGTGACACTAACCAACAGGAACCTGATGGCTCTCTTGCTGTTGCCTCTGTTGATGTTGGAAATGTTGGCAATCTTGATCAGTAGGAGGAGGGAACTGGTTTGGCGCCAAATGATGTTTCAAACTTTGGGCCTCATGCTCTGCCCTAGCTTGGTGAGGCGTCTGATTTGGGCCTGGCCCAGGTGTTACCCATGGCCCCAAGCCCGTCTCCTGCTTGCACACGCCGCTCCAAGTTTTAGGTGCCCCTGGTTACTACTCAAGTTCGACGCAGTACCCGCTCCACTCGCTATGACGGTTTCAGAGTCCCGCAGATTTCAGATCTTCGCGCTCCTACCTGCAAAGTTAAGTAAAGGCAGACTCCATCTGCTGTACCAAGCTCCTCTGCTTCTGCAGCTGATCAGGCTCCACCACCTACACCTCTCCACATCATGCAGGATATTGGCATCAACCACTGCGCTATCCCTCCATTCGAGCTAACTGATGATGCGCTCCTGGATGCTACAGCCCTGACGATCTCACCGGGGCTGAGGGGGAGGGCTCTTCCTCCTTGGAGTAATTTTCTATTTTTTATTATGCCTCTTTTGCGTAACTGGAATGTTCTATGATGGAATATTCGTGGCTTAAATTCAGACAAAAAACTCCTGGCTCTTTCCAATGCCATCTCCATTAGTGGATGCACCATAGTTTGCCTACAGGAAACTAAGAAACGTCTTATCAATCTGGCTTTTATTAAAACTTGTTGCCCTAAGAGATTCGCTAAATTTGCTTTTGTTCCTTCTCGAGGTGCTTCGGGTGGTATCCTTACTATTTGGAATAGCTCTATTTTTACTGGTGATGTGGCCATCTCTAATGACTTTGTTTTAGGTATCAAGTTCACTAGTATGCTCTCAACACAGTCTTGGACCTTATATAACATTTATGGCCCATGCAAGGGTCCGGCTCGTGATGATTTCACCCAATGGTTGTATCACATGGATATTCATTCCACTGACGATTGCTTGTTCCTTGGTGACTTTAATTTCATCCGTGGCCCTGAGAACCGCAATAAGCCTGGAGATGATCTTAATGACGTGTGCACTTTCAATGACATTATACACAAGCACAACCTAATTGAACTACCACTCAAGGGTCGTCTGTATACTTGGAGCAATATGCAACAAAATCCTTTACTTGAGCAACTCTACTGGTTCTTCACCTCGCTGCACTGGACTCACGTTTACCCCAACACAATTGTTAAACCTCTTTGCAAGCCTGTTTCAGACCATACTCCTTGTGTGATTAGCACTGAAACAAAAATTCCATGTGCCAAACTATTCAGATTTGAAGCTTATTGGTTGCTTCACCCTGGCTTCATGGGTGTTGTCAAAAAAATTTGGGCTTGGCCAATCAACTCTTCCAATGCGGCCACGACGCTGTGCTGCAAATTCAAGTTGCTATGTCAAGAGTTAAAGGTGTGGAGCAAGAATATCTCTAGGCTCTCGGTGGCAATTGAAAACACAAACAAAACTCTCGCTGAGCTGGATGATCTCGAAAACCTAAGACCTCTAACTATTCCTGAATGCAACTTCCGTAAGATCATCAAAAATCATCTCCTCGGATTGTTGGATTATCAGAGGCAGTATTGGAAGAAGAGATGCACCATCCGTTGGGTCAAGTTTGGAGACGAAAACACTAAATTCTTCCAAGCAGCTGCCACAGAACGTTACAGAAAAAACAATGTGGCTGTCCTCCAAACCACTGACGGTCTAATGGCGGAGGATCATACGGGCAAAGAAGCTCTCCTGTTCCATGCATACACTAAGAGACTTGGCACTTCCAACCCAACGTAGATGTGTTTTGATCTTCCTACCCTAATTCAGCCGACTATCAACCTTGACCACCTCACGGCTCCATTCACAAAGGAGGAGATTGACTTGGTAGTTAAATAAATGCCCGCTGATCGTGCTCCAGGCCCTGATGGTTTTAGCGGATTATTTATCAAAGCTTGCTGGCAAATTATCAAGGAAGACTTCTATACGCTTTGCGCTCAATTCCATGCAGGTGATCTTAATCTACAAAGCATAAATGAGGGCCTAATCACTCTCATTCCCAAGAATGGATCCCCCACCACAGTCAATGACTACCGCCCGATCACTTTCCTCAATTGCTGCCTTAAGCTAATCACAAAGCTCCTGGCCAATCGTCTACAAAAACTTAATCTGCACATCATTTATTGCAACCAATATGGTTTCATCAAAGGGCGCTCCATCCAAGACTGCTTGGCTTGGGCATTTCAATATATTCATCAATGCCAAACCTCCAAGAGGCAGATTGTTCCGCTAAAGTTAGACTTTGCTAAAGCCTTCGACACAATTGAGCATGAAGCAATGATCAACATTATGAAACATATGGGCTTCAATGATAAATGGATGTCTTGGATTAGGACGATTTTCTCTTCGGGACGTTCCTCCATTCTTCTCAATGGTGTGACGGGCCATCAATCTCACTGCCGCCGTGGTGTCCGACAAGGGGACCCCCTCTCCCCTCTCATCTTCGTCCTCGCTGCTAACCTTCTACAATCATCTATTAATGATGCCTTCAGGAGAAGTCTGATAAACTTGCCCTTCACCTCCAATGGGAATATGGATTACCCTATCAGCCAATACACCGGTGACATGATCCTTCTCATGCCTGTCTGCCCTTGCCAAGCTGCGATCATCAAAAACATACTGTCTGACTATGCTTAGTCCATTGGCTTGAAGATAAACTTCCACAAGTCCACATTAATCCCCATCAACTTGGATTCTGAAATGGCTTCTAATATTGCTGCGATTTTTGGATGCTCAATTGGTTCTATGCCCTTCACTTACCTTGGTCTGCCACTCGGCACCTCCCGACCAACGCTTCATGATTTCATGCCGCTGGTCAGCAATGTGGAATAGAACCTATCATCCATGCTCTCGTTTATGTCTTATGCGGGGAAACTTACACTGCTCAACACCACAGTCACGTCTCTGCTCATTTATGCAATGTGCACGCTCAAGTTCCCACCAAAACTCATTGAAATACTGGATAAAATCAGAAGGAGATGTCTTTGGGTCAAAAAGACCGACCAAGGCGAGAAAAGCAACTCCCTTGCTGCTTGGGACATGGTTTGTAAGCCCAAAAACAAAGGAGGGCTAGGAGTGATAAACCTCAAGATCCAGAACGAAGCTGTCCTCATGAAGTTCCTACACAAATTCTATAACAAGCTGACATTCCATGGGTGCAGCTCACTTGGTACACATACTATGATCAAAAAATCCCGCATGCTATGGACCCGGTTGGATCTTTCTGGTGGCGTGACGTACTCAAGCTCACCCCTACATTTCGTGGAATATCTCACGTCAATATTGTCTGTGGCTCCACAACCCTCTTTTGGAAAGATCTTTGGGCTCATTGACAACCCACAAGTATAGGGGATCGCAACAGTTTTCGAGGTTAGACTATTCAACCCAAATTTATTGATTCGACACAAGGGGAGCCAAAGAATATTCTCAAGTATTAGCAGTTGAGTTGTCAATTCAACCACACCTGGATAACTTAGTATCTGCAGCAAAGTATTTAGTAGCAAAGTAGTATGGAAGTAACAGTAACAGTGGCAAAAGTAACGGTAGCAGTTTTGTAGTAATTGTAACAGTAGCAATGGTGAAGTAAATAAGCAAAGCATAATATGTAAAAAGCTCATAGGCATTGGATCAGTGATGGATAATTATGTCGGATGCGATTCCTCATGTAATAGTTATAACATAGGCTGACACAGAACTAGCTCTAGTTCATCAATGTAATGTAGGCATGTATTCCGAATATAGTCATACATGCTTATGGAAAAGAACTCCCGTGGCAGCGGGGTCCTAATGGAAACTAAGGGATATTAAGGCCTCCTTTTAATAGAGTACTAGACGAAAGCATTAACACATAGTGAATACATGAACTCCTCAAACTACGGTCATCACCAAGAAGTATCCCGATTATTGTCACTTCGGGGTTGTCGGATCATAACACATAATAGGTGACTATAGACTTGCAAGATAGGATCAAGAACTCACATATATTCATGAAAACATAATAGGTTCAGATCTGAAATCATGGCACTCGGGCCCTAATGACAAGCATTAAGCATAGCAAAGTCATAGCAACATCAATCTCAGAACATAGTGGATACTAGGGATCAAACCCTAACAAAACTAACTTGATTACATGGTAAATCTCATCCAGCCCATCACCGTCCAGCAAGCCTACGATGGAATTACTCACGCACGACGGTGAGCATCAGGAAATTGGTGATGGAGGATGGTTGATGATGACGACAGCGATGAATCCCCCTCTCTGGAGCCCCGAACAGACTCCAGATCAGCCCTCTAGAGAGAGATTAGGGCTTGGCTGCGGCTCCGTATCGTAAAACGCGATGAAACTTTCTCTCTGATTTTTCTCTCCGTGAAAGCCAATATACGGAGTTGGAGTTGAGGTCGGTGGACATCTAGGGGGCCCACGAGGCAGGGGGCACGCCCAGGGGGAGGGGCGCGCCCCGCCCTTGTGGACAGGGTGTGGGCCCCCTGACGCTATTTCTTTCGCCAGTATTTTTTATTAATTCTGAAAAGTTGCTCCGTGGATTTGCAGGTCATTCGAAGAACTTTTATTTCCGCACAAAAATAACACCATGGCAGTTCTGCTGAAAACAACGTCAGTCTGGGTTAGTTCCGTTCAAATCATGCAAGTTAGAGTCCAAAACAAGGGCAAAAGTGTTTGGAAAAGTAGATACGATGGATACGTATCAACTCGCCCAAGCTTAAACCTTTGCTTGTCCTCAAGCAATTCAGTTGAAAAACTGAAAGTGATAAAGAAAAACTTTTACAAACTCTGTTTGCTCTTGTTGTTGTAAATATGTAAAGCCCGCATTCAAGGTTTCAGCAAAGATTATAAACTAACCATATTCACAATAACACTTAGGTCTCATATTTACTCATATCAATGGCATAATCAACTAGCGAGCAATAATAATAAAACTCGGATGACAACACTTTCTCAAAACAATCATAATATGATATAACAAAATGGTATCTCGCTAGCCCTTTCTGAGACCACAAAACATAAATGCAGAGCACCTTTAAAGATCATGGGCTGACTAAACAATGTAATTCATGGTAAAAGAGATCCAGTCATAGTCATACCCAATATAAACTAATAGTAATGCATGAAAATGACAGCGGTGCTCTCCCGCGGGTGCTTTCTAATAAGAGGGTGATGACACAACATAAAAGTAAATAGATAGGCCCTTCACAGAGGGAAGCAGGGATTTGTATAGGTGCCAGAGCTCGATTTTGAAATAGAGATGAATAACATTTTGAGCGGTATACGTTCACTGTCAACATAACAACTATGAGATCTCGATATCTTCCATGCTACACACATTATAGGCGGTTCCCAAACATAATGGTAAAGTTTATACTCCCCCACCACCAACAAGCATCAATCCATGGCTTGCCCAAAATAATGGGTGCCCCTCCAACTAGCAACAATCCTGGGGGAGTTTTGTTTAATTATTTTGATTTGATTTGAGCATGGGACGGGCATCCCGGTTGCCAGCCATTTTCTCATGAATGAGGAGCGGAGTCCACTCCTCTTGAGAATAACCCACCTAGCATGGAAGATCCAGATAGCCCCAGTTGATACATGAGCTGCTCGAGCATACAAAACAGAATTTCATTTGAAGGTTTGGAGTTTGGCACATACAAATTTACTTGGAACGGCAGGTAAATACCGCATATAGGAAGGTATGGTGGACTCATATGGAATAATTTTGGGGTTTATGGAGTTTGATGCACAAGCAGTATTCCTGCTTAGTACAGGTGAAGGCTAGAAAAATACTGGGAAGCGACCAAGTGAGAGAGCGACAACAATCATGAACATGCATTAAAACTAATCAACACTGAGTGCAAGCATGAGTAGGATATAATCCACCATGAACATAAATATCGTGAAGGCTATGTTGATTTTGTTTCAACTACATGTGTGAACATGTGCCAAGTCAAGTCACTCGAATCATTCAAAGGAGGATACCATCCTATCATACCACATCACAACCATTTTAATAGCATGTTGGCATGCAAGGTAAACCATTATAAGCTCCTAGCTAATTAAGCATGGCATAAGCAACTATAATCTCTAATTTTCATTGCAAACATGTTTATTCATAATAGGCTGAATCAGGAATGATGAACTAATCATATTTACAAAAACAAGAGAGGTCGAGTTCATACCAGCTTCTCTCATCTCAATCAGTCCATCATATATCGTTATTATTGCCTTTCACTTGCACGACCGAACGGTGTGGATAATAATAATAGTGCACGTGCATTGGACTAAGCTGGAATCTGCAAGCATGCAATTCAAGGGAGAAGACAAGGTAATATGGCCTCTTGGTTAAATCAACAATCATGCATATGAGAGCCACTAAACATTTTCATTATGGTCTTCTCCACTCGACCCCCAAAGGAAAGAAAAGAAATAAAACTATTTACACGGGAAAGCTCCCAACAGGCAAAAGAAGAACGAGAAATGTTTTTGGGTTTTCTTTTAATTACTACTACAAGCATGGAAAGTAAACTAACTAATTTTTGGTTTTTCTTAATGTTTATCAAACACACAAGAAAAAACCTAGAAAAAGAAATTAAACTAGCATGGATAGTACAATGAAAAAGTATGAGCACCGACAACTAGAATGAGTGTGTGGACATGAATGTAATGTTGGTGGGAAATACGTACTCCCCCAAGCTTAGGCTTTTGTCCTAAGTTGGTCTATGGCCATGGGTAGCCTGACTGATATCTGAAGTTGTAACTGGGGTCGTACCGAGATGCAGCAGCCATTGCCTCCTGGGCTATGGTATGGCGGCAAGCTGCCTCCGTCCTCCTCTCGTACTCGGTTGCCTCCTCCTTGGTTATAACATATCTTCTTTTTGCCTGTTAATCAAAAAGGGCAGGAGCAAGGAGAGTAATATGGACAGCTCGACGTCTGTCAAAGATTAGTCGATACTGGAGGAATTGTTCATTCCTCTCAAGAAAGTGATGACTAACCATGGCGTTATAATCTAAATAAGCGGGAGGCAACTCCCTATCATCTTCATGTGGAGGTATACCAAGATAATTAGCCACACGGGTCGCATAAATCCCTCCAAACAAATCTCCAACTAAACCATTATTATGCAACCTACGTGCAACAATTACCCCCAAGTTGTATTATTTGTCACCTAATACAGCATTCTTGAGAACACAAAGATCAGGAACACACATGTGACATGCTTCATCTTTACCGTTAATGCATCTACCAATGAAGAGAGCAAAATAATGTATAGCAGGAAAGTGAATGCTCCCTATGGTAGCTTGTGATATTTCTCTAGATTCTCCCACAGTGATACTAGCAAGAAAATCTTTATATTCAGATTTACGAGGTTCATTAACACTGCCCCACTGAGGGAGTTTACAAGTAGTAGTGAAATCTTCTAGGTCCATGGTATATGATTTATCATAAATATCAAACAGGACAGTTGGAGAATTACACGAAGATGTAAATTTAAACTTTCTCACGAATGAATCAGTCAAATAGTAGTACCCTGGACACTTATCTTGCATGAAGTCCTCATGATCGGCATTACGCACATATGTATCAAATTCATCCTTGATGCCTGCATTAACCATAAACTCTTCTGACGGCCATTCACAAGGTCGCACGTCAGCTTCCCTTGGTGGTTCATCGTCTTGCTCACGCATTGCGAGCCTGGGTCCTTTCTTTCTTGAAGAACCACCTTGGTACATTTTCCTAGACATATTTCTTCCTCTGATTTTTTTTTGAAATTTTTAGTAACTCAAAATAAAAGTGAATCAAACTCAACAAAACTGATAGCAACTACTCCCACAAGTGCCTAGAGCCTATATCATGCATTAGAATTACTTGGGACCTCATAAATTTGACATGCAAGCTCAAGAATAGGGTCACCTATGCAGCAAAAATTTGCAATGAATAAAGCACTAGAACAAAAACTAACTAGACCATTGGAGGAGTCACATACCAAGGAACAATCCCCCAAAGCAGTTTTGTGAATGGAGCTTTGAGCAAGGAGATCGAAAATGGCAGCAAAGTGAGCTAGAACTCATGCTTGAGCTGGAGGGTGATTTTTTTGGAAGGAAGATGAAGTGTGTGGGTGTAGGAATAAGTGGAGGGGGCCACTATGGGCCCACGAGGCAGGGGGCATGCCCTGTAGGGGTGGGCGCGCCATGGACCCTCGTGGCCAGGTGCCAGCTACCCCTGCTGTGTTCTCGGTGCCAAATATTCTCAAATATTTCAGAAAAAAATCATACTAAATTTGCAGGGCATTTGGAGAACTTTTGTTTTCAGGGTATTTTTTATTGCATGGATAATTCAGAAAACAGACAGAAAATACTATTTTTGCTTTATTTATTCTAAATAACAGAAAGTAAAAGGAGAGTACAGAAGGTTGTGCCTTCTAATTTCATCCATCTCATGCTCATCAAAAGGAATCCACTAACAAGGTTGATCAAGTCTTATTAACAAACTCATTCCGAATAACATGGAACCGGAGAAATTTCGAATAACACTAGGTTACCTCAACGGGGATATGAACATCCCCAATAATAAGAATATCATATTTCTTCTTGACAGTAGGAAGAGGAAATTCAAAACCTCCGATAATAATTGATGGAGTTTTTCCAATAGAATTGATACTATGAACTTGAGGCTGTTTCCTCGGAAAGTGTACTGTATGCTCATTACCATTAACATGAAAAGTGACATTGCCTTTGTTGCAATTAATAATAGCCCCTGCAGTATTCAAAAAGGGTCTACCAAGGATAATCGGCATACTATCATCCTCGGGAATATCAAGAATAACAAAGTCCGTTAAAATAGTAATGTTTGCAACCACAACAGGCACATCCTCACAAATACCGATAGGTATAGCAGTTGATCTGTCAGCCATTTGCAAAGATATTTCAGTAGGTGTCAACTTATTCAATTCAAGTCTACGATATAAAGAGGGAGGCATAACACTAATACCGGCTCCAAGATCACATAAAAGCAGTTTTAACATAGTTTCTTTTAATGGAGCATGGTATAGTTGGTACTCCTGGATCTCCAAGTTTCTTTGGTATTCCACCCTTAAAAGTATAATTAGCAAGCATGGTTGAAATTTCAGCTTCCGGTATCTTTCTTTTATTTGTAATAATATCCTTCATATATTTAGCATAAGGATTTACTTTAAGCATATCAGTTAAGCGCATACGTAAGAAGATAGGTCTAATTATTTCAGCAAAGCGCTCAAAATCCTCATCATCCTTTTTCTTGGATGGCTTAGGAGGAAAAGGCATGGGTTTCTGAACCCATGGTTCTCTTTCTTTACCGTGCTTCCTAGCAACAAAGTCTCTCTTATCATAACGTTGATTCTTTGATTGTGCTTTATCAAGATCAATAGCAGGTTCAATCTCTACATCATTATTATTGCTAGGTTGAGCACCAACATGAACATTATCATTAACATTATCACTAGGTTCATGTTCATCTCCAGATTGTGTTTCAGCATAAGAAATAGAAATATCATTGGGATTCTCAGGTGTGTCTACAACAGGTTCACTAGAAGCATGCAAAATCCTATCATTTTTCTTTTTCTTCTTTTTAGAAGGACTAGGTGCATCTACATTATTTCTCTGAGAATCTTGCTCAATTCTCTTAGGGTGGCCTTCAGGATACAAAGGTTCCTGAGTCATTTTACCAGTTCTAGTAGCCACTCTAACAGAAAAATCATGTTTATTATTTAATTCTTCGAGTAAATCACTTTGAGCTTTAAGTACTTGTTCTGCTTGAGTGGTAACCATAGAAGCATATTTACTAATGAGTTTAAGTTCACCTTTAACTCTAGCCATATAATCGCTCAAGTGTCCAATCATGTAAAATCACTCTTTAATTCTCTACCAACATAAGCATTAAAGTTTTCTTGTCTAGCCATAAAGTCATCAAATTCATCCAAGCATTGGCTAGCAAACTTAGTAGACGGGATTTCAACCTTATCATATCTATAGAGAGAATTTAACTTTACTACTTGTGTCAGGTTATCAAGACCATGTGTTTCTTCAATAGGTGGTATATTAAGACCATGTATTTCTTCAATAGGAGGTAAATTCTTAACATCTTCAGCTTTAATACCTTTTTCTTTCATAGATTTCTTTGCCTCTTGCATATCCTCAGGACTGAGAAATAGAACACCCCTCTTCTTCGGACTTCGTTTAGGAATTGGCTCAGGAAGAGTCCAATTATTTTTTATTAGTCAACATATTATTCAATAACAATTCAGCTTGACCGACTGTTCTTTCCCTGAAAACACAATGAACACAACTATCCAAGTGGTCCTTGGAAGCATCAGTTAGTCCATTATAAAAGATATCAAGTATTCTTAAGAGGATGATCAGGCAAAGCATTAAGTAATCGGAGAAGCCTCCCCCAAGCTTGTGGGAGACTTTCTTCTTCAATTTGCACAAAATTATATATTTTCCTCAAGGCAGCTTGTTTCTTATGAGCAGGGAAATATTTAGTAGAGAAGTAATAAATAATATCCTGGGGACTACGCACACAACAAGGATCAAGAGAATTAAACCAAGTTTTAGCATCACCCTTTAATGAGAATGGAAATATCTTAAGGATATAATAGTAGCGAGACTTCTCATCATTACTGAACAGGGTGGCTATATCATTTAACTTAGTAAGATGTGCCATAACAGTTTCAGATTCATAGCCATAAAAAGGATCAGATTCTACCAAAGTAATTATCTCAGGATAGACAGAGAATTCATAATCCTTATGAGTAACAAAGATAGGTGAAGTAGCAAAAGCAGGGTCATATTTCATTCTAGCATTCAGAGTTTTCTGTTTCAGTTTAGCTAATAATTTCTTAAGATCAGATCTATCATTGCAAGCGAGAAAACCTCTAGCAGTTTCTTCATCCATAACATAACCCTCAGGAACAACAGGCAATTCATACTTAGGGGGAGAACCTTCATCATCACTATCTTCAGTAATTTCATTCTCTCTAACCCTAGCAATTTGTTCATCAAGAAATTCACCTAATGGCACATTAGTATGAAGCATAGAAGTAGTTTCATCATAAGTATCATGCATAGTAGAAGTGGCATCATCAATAACATGCAACATATCAGAATTCATAGCAGTAGCAGGTTTAGGTGTCGCAAGCTTACTCAAAACAGAAGGAGAATCTAGTGCAGAGCTAGATGGCAGTTCCTTACCTCCCCTCGTAGTTGAGGGAAAATCTTAGTTCTTTCGTCTCTCAAGTTCCTCATAGTGATCAGCAGATATAAATCCCAAGTGACTCAAAGAATAGAGCTATGCTCCCCGGCAACGACGCCAGAAAATAGTCTTGATAACCCACAAGTATAGGGGATCGCAACAATTTTCGAGGGTAGAGTATTCAACACAAATCTACTGATTCGACACAAGGGGAGCCAAAGAATATTCTCAAGTATTAGCAGTTGAGTTGTCAATTCAACAACACCTGGATAACTTAGTATCTGCAGCAAAGTATTTAGTAGCAAAGTAGTATGGAAGTAACAATAACAGTGGCAAAAGTAACGATAGCAGTTTTGTAGTAATTGTAACAGTAGCAACGGTGAAGTAAATAAGCAAAGCACAATATGTGAAAAGCTCGTAGGCATTGGATCAGTGATGGATAATTATGTCGGATGCGATTCCTCATGTAATAGTTATAACATAGGGTGACACAGAACTAGCTCCAGTTCATCAATGTAATGTAGGCATGTATTCCGAATATAGTCATACGTGCTTATGGAAAAGAACTTGCATGACATCTTTTGTCCTACCCTCCCGTGGCAGCGGGGTCCTAATGGAAACTAAGGGATATTAAGGCCTCCTTTTAATAGAGTAACAGACCAAAGCATTAACACATAGTGAATACATGAACTCCTCAAACTACGGTCATCACTGAGAAGTATCCCGATTATTGTCACTTCTGGGTTGTCGGATCATAACACATAATAGGTGCTATAGACTTGCAAGATAGGATCAAGAACTCACATATATTCATGAAAACATAATAGGTTCAGATCTAAAATCATGGCACTCAGGCCCTAGTGACAAGCATTAAGCATAGCAAAGTCATAGCAACATCAATCTCAGAACATAGTGGATACTAGGGATCAAACCCTAACAAAACTAACTTGATTACATGGTAAATCTCATTCAACCCATCACCGTCCAGCAAGCCTACGATGGAATTACTCACGCACGGCGGTGAGCATCATGAAATTGGTGATGGAGGATGGTTGATGATGATGACGACGACGAATCCCCCTCTCCGGAGCCCCGCACGGACTCCAGATCAGCCCTCCCGAGAGAGATTAGGGCTTGGCAGCGGCTCCGTATCATAAAACGCAATGAAACTTTCTCTCTGATTTTTTTCTCGGCAAAAGCTAATATATGGAGTTGGAGTTGAGGTTGGTGGACATCCAGGGGGCCCATGAGGCAGGGGGCGCGCCCAGGGGGAGGGGGCGCGCCCCAACCCTCGTGGCAGGGTGTGGGCCCCCTGACGCTATATCTTTCGCCAGTATTTTTTATTAATTCTGAAAAGTTGCTCCGTGGATTTTCAGGTCATTCCGAGAACTTTTATTTCTGCACAAAAATAACACCATGGCAGTTTTGCTGAAAACAGCGTCAGTCCGAGTTAGTTCCATTCAAATCATGCAAGTTAGAGTCCAAAACAAGGGCAAAAGTGTTTGGAAAAGTAGATACGACGGAGACGTATCACTGATCAACTACTTCTAGAATCTCACCCCCCGGGCTTTCTCGCATGCAACCAGTGAAGATGTATCTGTCTGAGATTTCTTGGAGATCACGTCACTTGGAGCGGTCTTTCACCTGCTGCTCTCCCCCCAAGATCTTGATGAGATAAGGCCTATTCAGACGATCGCGTCTTCCTTCTAACCCATGGCCTCCTCTTCAGACGTTTGGAGTTATGTTTGGGCCAAATCCATTTACAAATCAACGGACTATTACCGCTTCTTTTTTCAGGAGGTTCAATCTCACCAAGTGTTTGTGTGGTTATGGAAATGCAAGTGTACTATGAAGTTGAAGGTCTTTGCTTGGCTATTACTCAATGACAGGCTGAACACCCGAAATATGCTTAAAAGACGTCACTACAACATTGGTGACAATCACAACTGCCTCCTGTGTGGACTCAACATTGAAGAAACGGTCGAGCACGTGATCCTCACCTGCACATTCAGTAGGCAATGTTGGCGAGCCCTGGACATCAACTGGGAACCTTTCGTTGGTCGGGTACAAGCTATCGAAGACCAAAAAACAAACCACCCCACGCCAATGCTATTCGAAAATTTTACTGTAGCGGCATGGAGCATTTGGAAGGAAAGAAATAATAAGCATTTCAGACCGATTAACCCTTCCTTCTAGTCTTGGCTTGATAGATTCAAAAAAGACTTTGAACTTCTACAACATATGGTCAAAGAGGCACAGAGGCCTCTTGTGCTGAACTTTGTAAACTCTCTGCACTAGACCTCACTTTTTTTCTCCTTTGGTTGGGTCCCAAAGTGGTCCAACCTTCCCCTCCCAATGATGTAAATACTCACCTTGTACAAGGTTCATTGATTTTTAATATATTTACACAGTAGGAGCCTTTCCTACTGTTTCTGGTCAAAAAAAATCGGTTAGGTAGTTCCCCTTTTTATAACCTAAGTACTAGCACTAGTACTAAAACCTGCATGGTGGGAACACGCTCAGGTTTGGTACGTACTAGTAGGTGTGAGCAGGCTTGCACTTAATTGCAGCACTAGTACTTCCGAATGTGATGGGAACGAGGTAAAGATTAATTGATGGTTTTGGTTTTGAGGCCCGAAACGGCTCCCGATGAGTTTAGTGGAACATAATTTCAAGTACTCCCTCCATCTCAGTTTATAAGGCTTGCATGTGTATCTAGGTTGTCAATGTAACTTATATAAAATAAATTGTTTAACATAAAAGTATATCATTAAAAATAGAATATTTGAAGTTTGTAATGATATATTTTTCGTAATCTATGCCTCTTATTAAGTTGGTCAAATTAACGACCTAGGTGCATGTGCAAAACTTGTAAACTGAGATAGTGGTAGTACTACACTGCTCAAATGCAGTCGCACAAGTCAGTGATGTAACTGGTCGTACATGTTAGACCAAGCCGATGCGTATCCCTTCGGTGAGACGGGGTCCGACCGATCGTCTGTTGGTGCGACCGACCATAAAGTATTACGCAATGGAGACTTATGGTTGTGGCTTCAGTTGATTGTCACGACCAAGCATTCTAAAACTAGTGATAAATCAATTACCATCTTTTTCCAAACGACCAAGTATTTTCACAGGAATACAATACATATAGATGGAGTGATTGTCAAGGTTGCAAACCGACATGGCACTGCAAGTTCACTGCATCGCTGGTGAGGATGGAGGGCAGCTCACCTCGCCTACGATGCATGCCCAGCGGCACCGCCGCAACTGGTCCCAGGATTTGGCTTCTCCTACCGCCCATTTGAACAGTTGCAGCGTCTACTCATGCCATTACGCAGGCATGCGCTTTCTTTCCTCCACATTTGACTCCGTGAATATGATCTCTGCCATTAGCCCTAGCTCGAAATCAATGCGACACTGCCAGATGCTGACATCCCTCTACATCTCTTCCCTGAGATCAACTTGCGCCTCCGCCTTGTGCTGCGCCAAGCGCAGCTCCTTGGAACTTCTCTCCAATCCTGGCATGTCCTCCGGCGCCACCGATCCGTGATTCCAGAGCAATGGGTCCCCTCTAAAACACATGTGGGTTTCGCTCAAAGGCGGCAGTGCTGCGGTCCGCAGCGAGAGGGTAGCCCGCGGGATCCTGGGATCTAAGGGATTATCCATGGCAGGATCCTCCATGGCGGGATCCGGTGGGCGAGGCGGGGAGTCGAGCCTAGGCGCTGGGAGAGCCCTACAAGGCTAAGATAAAGATAGTACTACTCCACTCCATCCATATTTAAATACAAAGGCCACCAATAGTAGCCCTGGCAAAAATTGATCATGCTACCTGCATCCTGGTTTATTGGCCCCTTTTTTTGTGTCACTTTTTAGGACATGCATAAATATTATGTTACTTACAAGTATGGTCAAAAATTGGCACAAAATACGAAGGAGACCAATGGAAGTACTAGCAACCCATGATTTAACTACTCACATTTGCGCAATGGAGTAGTAATGTCTTTCCTCCGCCCTCACATCCATTCAATTTGCATGCGCTGTATTAATTGACCATCAGTGAAGTGTAGGACTTACAGGCGTCAAATTATCACATGGGGTGGATCTCTGTACAAAAATGCGTCCGCCCGTGTACCCGCGTGTGCGTGCGAGGGAATGAGTGCGTGCATGGCGTGCGTGCACATCTTCACTTCGTGCATGTACTGCCAGTGTGGCTCGGAGAGGACGAGTACATTCTTTTGGAACCAGCATCACGTCACTGTGATCAATCCACACAAGGAGGCCGCGACAACGCCTCCACATTGCCACATGTCTTCATGAACTGTAAGAGAGACACTGTGTAGTGTGCCATTGGAATTCTAATTTACGTGTTTTGCACATACTCGAAGTACTAGTAAGGTACACGTGCATTGCACGCATCAGTTTTGGCAACCAAATTATGAAAAAATACCACACCATAGCATGTAAGCTTTGAGTCATATATGCCTGATGTAGACCTTCGTTTAATTCTTATAGTTCATCTCATTCAAAATCAATTAGTTCTTATAAAAAATCTAGGGCCTCTTTGATTCGTAGGATTTCCAAAACACGGGAATAGGAAAAACATGGGATTAGAGTGGAATGTCGTCTTGAATCCTACAAGATTGTACGAGTGTTTGATTGTGCATAGAAAAACGTGGGATTCTTTCAAAGAGGTTTGAGTGGATGGGATGTTTCCTATGAAATCTAGTGCAAATGAATCCTATGGAAAAATTCCTATGGTTTACAATCCTACAAATCAAACAACTAAGATAGGAAAAATTCCTAAGGATTAGAACCTCCAAAATTCCTTTGAGAATCCTATGAATCAAAGAAGCCCGTAAGCTATTTTATGATTCATGGAATTGTGCGTTGTAAAGCATAAAGTAAAAACAAATAATGGCAATTCAACTAGAAAAAAAGTTTGGGCAGTTATGATACGAAAGATTCTAGAACAAAGGAGAAACACTTGTGTTTTGAGGTTTGTGCATTATGCTTAAGTTCAACCATGGAGTCTGCTAGATTGTACATATGGCAAAATCTGGTGGGGGGCTAGAAGATGGTGCGAGGGGCCAAGTGGAGGGAGACTATGAGGGAGTGCACAAGTGCGATATTGATATTTAAAGAGAGGGGGTGAGAATGTGCACTGTTGCGCGTAGTGGCGGAGCCATGAAAAATAAATGAGCTAGGGGGCCAAGCATTGCTAATCCTTTACGAGGAGGGCCAGTTCATCAAGTTAAACCATTTTACCAGCAATTGTCTAATGATCACATTCATATTAGCCTCGATATATAGTGATGTTAGGGGGGGCAGGGCCCTTGCTGCCCCCTGTCTTCACCACTGTGCGCACGTCTAAGAGATGAAGCAGAAGGCATGGATGATGAGAGGGGGCGTTGGATATGTAATTAATGTGGTTGTATTAGCTATGTAATCCTATATAGAGAGGTATAGATTGATCGATGTGGACGTGGGAAGGAGGGTGATACCTCACTAGATATATAGATCGATCGGTTTGTGTGGAAAACTATGAAAGACCTAGCTATATATATACACACACACATAGAGGAACATCGATCGTTGTGCATGCATGTGAGAGATAAAGATTACCGATATGATGGAGAGGGGGAGGTGTGTGTGTGCCCGCATGGGAGACCGACTTGAAGAAAAAGATTGCATGTGTGCATGGATAATGCCGACTGGTAGTGTGTGTGCATGCATGCACGAGAGAAAGTTAGTGGTACAATTATAAAGAGAAGACGACTGTGTGGGTGTAAAAGACTAGGTGAGGTCATAATCAACGTAAAGTTGAATTCAAATATTTGAATAAGAGATCATGATGTTTGAAACCCATGCATGCATGAATATAACTAAGATATGCACGGTGTGGTTTGGAAACGAGCATGTTGTACTGTATACACATTGAACAAGGTCAGACTGATGTGAATTTGAGATACCGATGGCAGACATCGTTTAGCCACCTTGCATCCATGCATGGACACACTATTCTAATTGGAGATGATGGGTGGCTTTCTCATCACATATCTATATCTATACCCCTATAATATAATATATTTTTAATTTTTATATAGTGTACGGATAACTTTAACTTTGAAAGATGGTCGTTGGATGAGGCCAATCCGATGGTGCAGAGATGGCAAATTTGAGCACTACTGGCCATTGGATATCATCTAGATTCCATCAGATTTTGCCACATGTACAATCTAGAAGACTCCATGGTTGAACTTAAGCATAATGCACAAACCTCAAAACACAAGCACTTCTTCTTTGTTCTAGAATCTTCCGTATCAGAATTGCCCAAATGTTTTTCTACATGATTTGCCATTATCTGTTTTTACTTTATGCCTTACAACGCACAATTCCATGAATCTTAAAATAGATTAGCTTTCTTATAAAAACTAGATGATTTTGAATGAAATGAACTATAAGAATTAAACGAACATCTACATCATGCATATATGACTCAAAGCTTACATGCTATAATGTGGTATTTATTCATAATTTGGTTGCCAAATCTCATGCGTGCAATGCACGTGTACCTTACTAGTCTAAATGGTGTTTGTGTGTGTGTTGTGCGTGTTAAACACATTGTACGTAGTATATCAAACATGGTTTAGATTCCGAACATCTAGCTAGAGCATACATGTACTATGATTTGAATTCAACATAAAATGCATACATATATTTGAATTTGAGATCGTATGTACATGTAGTTCGTATTTATATAGGAATTTACTTCTCCTATATTCATGTCATGTGTTGTGAAGATAATATTTAGATGGTTGTATAACTAACCCGAGTACAATCCCATTCAAACAGGGAAAATGTACTCAAATTTAGTGCATATGCTAGACAACACACATTGTTTTTTTTATTGTTCAGGGAAGTGCAAATTGTTTTGGTACTGTATACGTTATGTTTGTTGTCCCGATGTTTTTATTTTTTTGTTGTATTTGAGTGCATTTCTAGTAATATAGTAAAACGGGACATGGCTCTCTCTAGTGATGAGGTGCAAATTGTCTTTTTTTGGGGTACGCGTTAAGCTTGTTCTCCCGAAATTTCAAGTCGCGCCTTGTTATGCCGAAATTTCAAGCTAGCGTCTCTGTCTATCATGCTGCGGAACTCCCGCCTCTTCAACCCGCGCCTTGTTACCCCGAAATATTTAAGATATATCTTTGTCTCGTTGTGCTCCTACAACACCCTCCATCTCAACCTGCGCCTTGCTATTCCAAAATTACAACGCGCGCGAAAACTCCCACCTCCTGTGAAATCCCGACACGCGAAATGCTTGTGATACCCCTGAACCGAAAGAACCGCCTAGTTCAAATCGGTGGGGGTACTTTCGTAACTTACCCCACATTTCGGACAAGCGCGTCCCTAAGCCATGGTTCCCTACTCCCATCCCATCCGCCCACCCATTCATACACCAAGGCCGCGAAAACCCGCGAAGCCCCACACCCTCCTCCGTCCGCCACCCAGCCAGAGCCTCTTCCCCGATGACGTCGTCCACAACAACACCTTGACGTCCCTCATCCACCGTACCGGATGAGGATCTGTCGTTGATCTCATCGTCCTGCCGGTTCATCCACCCCGTCCTCCACCTCCAAGGAGCTGCCCCGGTGTTCCCCTCGTCTTTCATGCCACCTCCATTCCCACACCGCCGTCTTCACCTGCACCACCAGAAGAGCATCATCATCACTGTTTCCTCGAATGAAGTTGCGGCCTAATCGGCGCCACCAAAGAGGTTGTACACTAATCACGACATTTTCTTCTTGATTCGATCTCACGGTGCTGCCGGCGCTCGGTCCCGAGCTGACACGGCGTGGTTCCATCCACAGCGGCATCGCCAACCACTTCCTCCACGACATCACTCCCTCGGTGGCGATGTCCACATCAGTAGGAGCTGCTGCTCTGCTCTTGCTCTCGGTCACCTGCCTGGTCTGCTCTTGCTCACGCTGCTGCTCTCGCTCTTGCTCTTGCTTGCGATGCTGCTCCAATTTAGCTACACTTCAGTTGACTGAATCGACTTTTGGGTCAGTCAATTTTCAGGGGGGGGGCTCACCGGAGTTAAGGAAGAACCAGCCACAACGAGGAGGGGGCTCGCCGGAGAGGTACCCCACTATCTATCTTAGGGTTCAGGGTGGGGCCGGTGGTGGGGCAGTGGCATGGGGATCGCCGGGAAAAAATCTCGACACGGGGGGGGGGGGGGGGAGGGGGGGCTAGAGGGATGGCTGAGGCGGCGGCGGACCGGCGGTGGGGAGTGGTTTTGGGGCGGGCGGGGCGGTGGGGGGCGGCTGTTTGGCCAGTGGTGGCTGGCGGCTCAGGGGGGTGGAGGTTGAAGATGAACTATAGACCCTTGATTTCGTATCCAACGGCTGGAAAATCGACTGACCCAAGATGAAAAAGTGAGTCGACTGACGTGTAGCCTCACGTGATGCTGGTACATGACCAGCTGCCCCGGCTCTCGCACGCGCTACTGTTGCTGCCGCTACTGCTTTTCTGCTACTAGTGCACTCAGTTTCGACAGTGCAATTCAGTTTCGACAGCAAAATTCAGTTTTGACAGTTAAGTTTAGTTTCGATAGTTAAGTTCAGACATGAGCAGCTGATGTATTTTACATCTAGCACTTTGTGGTTATGTATTTTACGTCATCTATTGGAGATGCTATTAGAATTCCACTCAGGTTAACGTTGTCTCTCTTATCCTGCTTCAGCCTCGGCGTCATACAATTCACCGGAGCTGCTCCAACGACGAAACCTGGAGCAGTACCCCGGGCTCCATCTCCAGACGCCTAAGATCTTCTTCCCCTCCTCCGACATCCAAGTCAGCCGGAGCATCCTCACCGACCAACCCAATCACGCTGAGATCGACATGGCTTCTCCAAAAAGGTTGTACACTTGTTGCATCTCTTTTTACTCTACATATTACATATATTGTCCACTGAGCACACGTAGTAACGTGAAATACGATTATTTTATCCTACTATATGATAAGCAGTGAGGTACCAGGCAACTTAGCTATTCGTGATGGACTCTCTTGAACACCATCATTTTTTATCTCTGCGCGTTTGAGCTATGCATTTGTCGATGGGCCTGGGTGTTGAGCTAGTAAGGCAGTGACCTGGGTCCAAAGTAATAGAAGTAGCACAAAAACATTTTTTAGTGTAGGCTTTTCCTTGCTCAAGCCTGCCTACTAGAATCGCCAGTGCTTGAAAGGAAAAGTGAAGGAAAAACATAGGAATTGGAAAGTTTCCTATGGTACTACTAGTCATGAATTTGGTTCAAAGGAATGGAGCAAAGAAATACTGTAGGATTTGTTCCTTTAGTGTCTCCTTGAAAGAAAAACCGTAGGAATTTTAATTTCCACTTGTCCTCCTTTTCAAATTCCTATTCATGAAGCACAAGACTAAGAGATAGTAGCATAATAGCATTATAACCGTACATTTTTCTTGTGGATTGACTTAATCTCACCATGCTTCTTTGCATCATGTGATCTTCCAATGAATCAAACACCCAGATTGGCAGAAATCATGTGTTTTTAAATTCTCTGTTTTGCACGTGCATTCCTATCCTATTCCTGTCTATTTCTGTAACATCCCCAGTCTCACACCATAGTGATCACCCTCTGATCATGCCACGTGACCATGATTAACTATGCTTGATCATCATTGCATCATTTCTCTTTTCAAATTCCAATACAAATTACAATTCAGATTTAAAGTGAAAAATAAAAGTTGTTCAAATCGGAAACTAAAATGTTCATTAAATAGTAACTAATCTATTTCTAATTATATTTAGGAAAACAACATCACCTAAAATACTTAAGTGACTCTAACAACCTAAACAGTAGTCAAACAACACATGTTAATCCTTTTTTAAATAACCCAATCTACAAATGAAATTTTATTTTATCCAAACAAGTTTTTGGTGGCACGTAATATTGCACTATAATATTTGGACCAAGTCTCACATTTTACAAAAGTAGTTTAGAGGCTAAGCAATTAGCAAAACAGAAATAAAAACATAAAACAAAGAAAATATATAAAAAAAGAAAAAGGCCTGGACTGACTGGGCCTTAGTGCACAGTGGCAGGCCCAGCCAGCCCAGCCTGCCCCGCGCGCTCCCTCCTCCTTGTGTCACCACGGCGCGCGCGCCCGACGCTGCTCACCCTCGCCACCGCACCCGCTAGCCGTCCCGCGTCGCTACAGCGCCGCCAAGAGGATAAGGACCTTCCCTTGGCCTCCCCTCCATCCCTATCCACTCCCTCTCCCTCTCCATCGCTCGCTCCGCCCCTCCTCTCCTCCAGATCCATGGCCCGAGCGCCCTCGCCGCCGTCCTCCGTCGATCTCGCGGCCACCGCCACCGCGAGGCCTCCCAGCCGTGTTGGATCGAACCGCTGTCGTCGACTCTGTCTTAAGCTCCGACCAGCGCAAGCCGGGAGCCACCACAGCGAGCCAGGCAACCTCTTCTTCCTCCTCTGCTCTACTGTCGCCGTCGTCGGGAACCGCCGCCTCGAGCCTTCCCCGAGCACATCTTTGCACACCTGCAGGTGCGATGAAAGCCCCCGCCTTTTCCCCTCTTTCTCACGTGCGGTTTTGTCCCCGTAGCCATTGCTAGCAACCTCACCGGAGCTCGGCTCTGCCGTGCAGCTAGTCGTCGTTCGCCGTGGTTGTGCCTAGGCCCCGCGCACGTCGCGTCCGCGCCCGTGGCTGCACGCGAGCTCACGCGCCCTGCGTCCCGCCCGCGCCTTGCCTCCCTCTCGTGGGCGTGCTGCTGCTTCTGCGTCGCGCCTGCCTCCGCCATCCCACTGCGTCCACGCACCCTGCCGTGCCCCTGAACCGCGCCCCTCCTCCCGCTCCTCGCGGTTCGCGCCCCTCCTCCCGCTCCTCGCGGTCCGCGCTCGCCGAACCCGCTGCCGCCAGCCATGCTCCGGCCATGGCCTCATCGTCCCACGCTAGACGCGCGCAGGCGCAGCCCCTGCGCTGGCCACCGCTGCCCCTTCACCTACATGTCGCCTCTGCTGCTCGCGTGCTGCGCCCCCTGGCCAACGCCATGACCGCCGGCATGCCCGTGTGCGTGCGTGCGGGCAGTGTGTGCGCATTGAGCCCGGCCACGCCCACCTCTAGCCTCGCCGTGCCGCTGCACTGCTACTGATCCATTGCCTCGTTGTTGCTCTCCGCTGAAGCTGCTACCGCCACTGTCTACTGCTACAGTAACATTCAGTTACTGTAACAGTAGCTAGCTTTACTACTTTTTCACTGACTAGCCCTCTAGAAAGCACTGAAATAGCAGCAAAACACGCTCGAGCATAGATAAAAATTATATGGGCGTGTAGTACACTTGACAAGGTTCAAAACATCCCATTGGACCAAAATCCTATGTTCGTATATTTTAACAGTTTTTGGAGTTAACTTGAAGTGGCACTTTTCAAATGCAGTTTCGATCAAGCAACTGAACTCTAACATGTAGGTCAATGATACTGTCATGTAGATCATGGAAACATGATAAAAATTGGTAAAGGGCACTAAGCCATAGGATGGACAGAACTACAGTTATAGCCTTCGGAAAACAGCTAAATGGTGTTAAAACTGAGCGATTCTCAGACTTAGCCAATTTTCAGGAATTCCAAATAGTTGTTTAAAACTTTGAAAAATCGTAGAAAATTAATCGTAGGCCAGATAAAAAAACTTTATATATGAAAGTTGCTCAGAACGATGAGACGAATCCGAATACACCCTCCTCATACCTGTCACATGCCTCTAACATGATGAACATGGAACTTTCCCCTCCGTTTCATCTGTCCGATAATCACCCGGAGTTGGGAGAACAATACCGGATAATTTCCCGCTTCCACTAACCTGCGTAGTACTGCATTAGGGCACCTCTTGAATAACGTGATGTCATGCTACGCTTCTGTGATTGCATTTGTCTGCCTTAATTTATTGTTTCTTCCCCCTCCTCTCTCTTGATAGATCCCGAGACCGATGATGACCCAATGATCGTCTACCTTGTCAAAGACCCGTTGGTGTTTGGAAAGCAACCAGGCAAGCCCCCCCTTTGATCATCCCGATATCGCCCATTCCATTCTCTCATGCTTGCATTAGATTTTGCTACTGTTATTATTTGCTCCTATTCTGATGCATAGCCTGCTTTTGTAACCTGCTTATTGTTACCTACCTGCTTATCCTAAACTGCTTAGTATAGGTTGGTTAGTGATCCATGAGTGACCCCCACCTGGTCCTTGTTGCCCCTGCTTCATCATTGACAACTCGATCAACATGATCGACGACCAGAGCCCGACACCTCACATCACATCACGCCCCTTTTGTTGCTCGACTCTGCAGAGTTACCATTGAGTGCCGAGGGTGGAACCTCATACATCACTCCTGATGAGATCTCCGTAGTGTAGCTATTTGGTCGTGGTCATCGAGGGTGATTTCCTCCTTAACCACTTTCGATACGACTATGTCGTGCAACCCCTCAAGTGTGAACCTCGAGGGTGGTTCCTCTTACGTTCACCTTGATGATTACATCGAGTGGAATCCACCGAGGGTGGTTCCTCAGAGTTCCCCTTGGTGTTAGACACACAGTTACTATGGTTACTATGACTTTACACTGAACCATGTTACTAAAGACGGGTCGGCCTTAAGGGGTACCCGCGCGAACTTAATTGCGAGTGATGTGGAGTCGGGTTGACCTAGGAAGTGCCCGCGAGATAATTACGAGGCGTGGCCGGGCATTCTTAGCCCTTGCCGCAAGTCCTCGAGATGGCGCGACGGGGTCACATCTTTCGTGAGTCTCTGCTTGTTACCGCGCGTTCCTAATCCACTACGATTTGGATATTTGATCCGAGGGGCCTCTGGCCTGATAGCGCTAACCATCACATGCGCATAGTATGGGCATTCTGCGTTGTATGCATCAGCCGAAGCTTAATAGACGTCAGCGACTGAGCGGCGCGCGCCGGGTTGGACTGGTAAGCACCTGCCTTTTTAAGGAGGTAGCTAGGTCTGCTCACCGTCCGCCCACGCAATGTGCAGGAGTTCCCGGGGCGACCCAAGACCCCTGGGGGCATAGGTTTAGTCCGGCGTGTTGACCTCTCTATTAGGCCTAGGTCGGGTTGTGGCGTATCGTTTGGCCGAGGTCGGGCATGACCCAAGAATGTGTGTCCGTCCAGAGTTAATCGAGCGTGGTGGGTAAGTTGGTGCACCCCTGCAGGGAAGAAAACATCTATCAATAGCCTGTCCTACAATAATAGACACTCGGAGTTGTACCCGATCGATACAACTAGAACTGGATGCCGAGGCATGATTTGGATATGTTGCTTTGGGAGTCGAGAAAGGATCCCGGAGCGTTGATACAACAACATAAATATGACTTGTGTTATACTACTCTACTCCCTCATGTTTCTGCAAGATGGTGGTTTCCAGAAGATGCTAGTCTTTGGTAGGACTAACTTTTCCCCTTCTCTTTTGGCATTCTGCAGTTCAGTCCACAGATACAGCCCATTTCAATTGACACCGATGCATATGTAGTGTAGATCCTTGCTTGCGAGTACTTTGGATGAGTACTCACGGTTGCTTTGCTCCCTCTTTTCCCCCTTTTCCATTCTTCTCGGATGACGCAACTAGATGATGGAGTCTAGGAGCCAGATGCCACCTTCGACGATGACTACTACAAACCCGAGGGTGCCTACTACTACGTGGAGGCCGCCGACGACCAGGAGCAGTTAGGAGGCTCCCAGGCAGGAGGCCTTGCCTTTTTGATCGATGTTTGCTTTTGTGCTAGCCTTCTTAAGGCAAACTTGTTTAAATCATGTTTGTACTCAGATATTGTTGCTTCTGCTGACTCGTTTGTATTCGAGCTTATGTATTCGAGCCCTCGAGGCCCCTGGCTTGTAATATAAAGCTTGTGTTATTTTAATTTGTGTCTAGAGTTGTGTTGTGATATCTTCCCATGAGTCCCTGATCTTGATCGTACACATTTGCGTGTATGATTAGTGTACAATTGAATCGGGGGCGTCATAAGTTGGTATCAGAGCCGACTGCCTGTAGGTAGCTCCCTTTCCAACTCCTTGGCCGAAGTTGTGTCTAGTCACTACAAAACTTGTACTAACATGGCTGTGTGTCTTACGGACCCACGTCGCCATTGGGTGGTATTAGGATCTTTTACTCCTCGATCTTTATTCTGGGACTCTGATCCCTCTTCTATTTGGGTTAAATGATTTTGCAAACTATAACATTAGGTTCTCGTAAACACTTCCTCCCGGAGAGCCGCTCATCCCAGATGATCGCCTGCTTCATCAGAAGGTTCCGAAGATACTCTTTGGTATTCTTCCGAGACCCTTGTGCCCCAGCCATTACGATTCCCTACCACTAATATATTCATTGGATAACTTCCTACACTTGCCATTCATACATTCGTTCCCAGTTACTCATGTTATTGCAAGATGCCTCAAAATACTCCTCGTTGTCTCGGGAATCTTTTGGGCTTACTGCCTTGCGGTTCATACCATTTGAAATCTCTTATGGATAATTTCTCACACTTACCAAGAATCCATACATCCCCAGCTGTTCAGGTGTTTCACAAAATTCTTCGAATACTATTCGATCTTCCGAAATCCTCGGTAGCCTTTTACTCTTGATCTTACTTACCTGCTTGCATTATGGTTAATTCCATATGTCTAGCAATATTCGTTAAAATCCTTTGCAATTGACATCCTTGCCCTATTGATTCAACATGTGTGTGAATGCATGCAATCATCAGTTGTTTCCTGGAATTGTCCTTCCGGCTCAGACGCCACTCCGGACGTGAGCTGGTTCTCGGCAAATCAAACCTTGATTGATTGTCGATCTATATCCATTCAACTTACTTGTCTTTTGATTAGAGCCTCTGCTTTTGATCCCTCGATTTGGAATTCAAAATTCCTTTGTATTTAAGCTTTGGAATTATCTAAATATTCCTACAATTCCATGCATTTGCATTGTTTCTTCTTCTGGTTGGGTACCAATGCTCACATCAGATCCCTTGTGGTCGATCACATCCTTTATTGGATTATTATCCAACAGTGCCCCTCATATTTAATCACCTTGTGAATTCTTCCCTGATACATAATGCCTTTGGTAAATTGTATCCTCTCCTGTTGTCAACCATGCTCTACCTTTGAGCTTGTGTTATTCACTCTTTAAGTTTGTGGTATATGTTTCTAAGAAACCCCTATGGGTTGAACCTATGCCTTATATAAATCGTGTGAACCCGAAAGTTTTCCATGAGTCATACTCTTCTAGTGCTTCGCCAGATAAAATTTCAACAGTACAACTTTTGCGAAGACAAGAAGTGAATGAAAGATTATGCATTAAAGAAGTGGGAGTCGACCTTGAACTTTGTGTTCATGCCCATCGACCTGGTGTGGAACTTATCATGGAAGCATCTTGCAAAATATTTAATCATTTGGGTAATTATTTCGGTGTCATTAAATTGGACCCCTTGTAGCTGTGGTTTCGGCCATATTGATATTCCTTGATTCCTTTTCTTGGACAAGTTAAAGTACTCGTCTTCTGCAGATCAATACACTTGTCAACCCTATATTTTGCTCTACCTCCGAGTATTACCCTCTGGTATCTCGATAATATCACCGAACCATGTTGCTTATTATGAGCCTTCATCAAGTATTATTTTCACCGCTTCTAATTTTCCCTAGGTTTTGAGTTGTTAACCACTCAAGGACACGATAACTGAATTGAGTCCGCACTACGATTCGACATCTCCTATTAATCGTCATTTCTTACAAGTTTGTACTCGGTCACATCATTCCTAGCCTAATCGACTATATCATCACAGTGCTAATTTTAACTATGCTACCCGGTCCTTATTCTCGGAGCACCACTTTTGACGATGAGCTAAGCTTAGGTTGATTTTCCTCGACATATCATTCTGCCTTGAACAATAAACTTGATTCCGAGTTTGTGTCTTATCTGTCATTCCAAAAATCTTTCGCTGCATCAGTCCTTTTGCTTGATGCAGTCGCTGTTTGATTGCTTCTTCGTGGAGCCTCTCGACAAAATTTGTCGTGATCATCATCAACATTTTGACTCCTTCCAGGATATCAGTCGAATTCATGATCATAAGTGCCATCCTCGTCCCTTGGTAATTTGAGTTACCATCGACAACATCCTTACCTTCTTTTCATCACAAACTTGTTCATGTTATGGACACTACTTACTACCCAGCTTGTGTTATGTTCTACGTTGGAGTATTACCATCTTTTATGTCAAGGATGTCATGGGAATTTCACCACCTCTTGAGAATTCTTGATATAAGTGATACTTATCACCATCACCATTCTTTTCTTGGTCCCTGTGTTGTTTCTAACCAAAATACCGACAAATGGACTGTGATGTGTAATTTCAAAACTTCTAGCAACCCTGTTGCTTGAAGTTAATGGCTGATAGCTTGATTCTTAGCCTATCGGTTATTGAATCACCATCCTAACATTGATCAGGCTGCCTAAGCTCATATTTCGGGTGCACCTTTCAGCCAATGTTAAATTGTGTGTGCTTTCCTCGAGCATACATCATTATATCATTTGGTCTGACAAATGTTATCTACATGTTCTCATAATTATGGAATTCCATCTGTTTGGAAATCTCAATGAATTGTCGCTCGGTCCATCAGCCATCTCCTCATCCTCTCCTTGGTTTAATGATGAGCTCTTGTTTTGGAACTCGCCTCCACAGTGCCTTTCCCGAGAATCTTACAATGTCATCTCGTCAATTTGTGTTGCACCTTTTCTTCTTAGGCATATTGAGTCTAAGGTATCCTGACACCAATCGGAATTGATTCTCGGTTAGATATGATGGTTGAAATATATTTCAAAGAGTTATAACATTGGTCTTTATATAACCCGGTAAGGTGTTGTCATGCCTAGCACACCTGGCCGGAGGACCTATTAGTATAGTATCCTCTTTTGCAATGTTACCCATTCTTCCATGAGGAAATTATAAGACTTAATCTATGAGTTGTTCCTGATGGATCCTTTGTGTATCCAAAGTCTGACCTTTACCTGATGACCATGTCAATACTATCACGAAGCATGTTTGTGGTACTTCGATCGTGAACAAGAACATTGGAAGCGCAATGCTAAATTTTCTTGATCAATTATCCAAAAACCGTTATATGGGTAAACCTCATAAATTTCTTGCCCCTTTGTCTAAATGGTTTCATACTTGGAGCCCTATGTATATCATGCTCTGCCTTTCCTTGGGAAAGATATACTCGCTATACTTGATTTTCTTCGCCCCTCGCCCTTGGTACCGATGCTGTTGCCAACAGAACTGACATGCTATGCTCTGACATGCCTTGCTATCATGACCGTGCAAGATGTCACCACTCTTTCTACTCTTAACCCACATGGTGGGCCCATAACCCACAGTTCCACAAGATCAAAACTTGACTCTCTCATACCTCCCTGTTCCCAAAGTTATTCCTCGCGCTTGACTTCGTATGTAATTCACAAGCCACTTTCCGAGAGATGATCTATTGCCGATGCTCTGAACCCCCTTTTCGTGCTCTGTTCAGATAACGACCGGATGAACATTCACTTGAAACTTCCTATTTAAACTTCTTACCTTTGCTCTTGATGTTTCCCTAAGTTTTAACTTGAGATATTCTTTCTACCACATTCTCTGAGTTATCTGTCAGATAATCAACCTTCCAAACGGTTAGTCCCTCCGCAGTTACCCTCTTCTCTACTTAAATCTCGGGACAAGATTTCTTGTAGTGGAGGAGATTTGTAACATCCCCAGTCTCACACCACAGTGATCACCCTCTGATCATGCCACATCACCATGATTAACTACGCTTGATCATCATTGCATCATGTCTCTTTTCAAATTCCAATGCAAATTGCAATTCAGATTTAAGGTGAAAAATAAAAGTTGTTCAAACCAGAAACTAAAATGTTCATTAAATAGTAACTAATCTATTTCTAATTATGTTTAGGAAAACAAAATCACCTAAAATACTTAAGTGACTCTAACAACCTAAAACAGTAATCAAGCAACACATGTTAATCCTTTTTTTAAATAACCCAATCTACAAATGAAATTTTATTTTACCCAAACAAGTTTTTGGTGGCAGGTAATATTGCAATATAATATTTGGACCAACTCTCGCGCCCGACGCTGCTCGCCGTCGCCACCGCACTCGCTAGCCGCCCCGCGTCGCTATAGCTCCGCCAAGAGGATAAGGACCTTCCCTCGGCCTCCCCTCCATCCCTATCCACTCTCCCTCCATCGCTCGCTCCGCCCCTCCTCTCCTCCAGATCCGCGGCCCGAGGCCCTCGCCGCCGTCCTCCGTCTATCCCGCGGTCACCACCACCGCGAGGCCTCCCAGCCGTGTCGGATTGAACCACTGTCGTCGATTATGTCTTAAGCTCTGACCAGCGCAAGCCGGGAGCCACCGCAGCGAGCCCAACAACCTCTTCTTCCTCCTCTACTCCGCCGTCGCCGTGGCCGGGAACCGCCGCCTCGAGCCTTCCCCGAGCACATCTTTGCACACCTGCTGGCACGATGTAAGCCCCCGCCTTTTCCCCTCTTTCTCACGCGCGGTTTCGTCCCCGTAGCCGTTGCTAGCAACCTCACCGGAGCTCGGCTCCATCGTGCAGCTAGTCGCCGTTCACCGTGGTCGTGCCTAGGCCCGCGCTCGTCGCGTCCTCGCTCGTGGCTGCGCACGAGCTCACGCGCCCTGTGTCCCGCCCGCGCCTTGCCTCCCTCTCGTGGGCGTGCTGCTGCTTCTGCATCGCGCCCGCCTCCGCCATCCCAATGCATCCACGCACCCTACCGCGCCCCTGGACCGCGCCCCTCCTCCCGCTCCTCGCGGTCCGCGCTCATCGAACCCGCTGTCGCCAGCCACGCTCCGGCCATGGCCTCGTCGTCCCATGCTGGACGCGCGCAGGCGTAGCCCCTGCGCTGGCCACCGCTAGCCCTTCACCTACGCGTCACCTTTGCGCTCACGTGTTGCGCCCCCTGGCCAGCGCCGTGACCGTCGGCGCACCCGTGTGCGTGCGTGCGTGCGTGCGGGCAGTGTGCGTGCGTTGAGCCTGGCCACGCCCACCTCTAGCCTCGCCGTGCCGCTGCAGTGATCCTGCTCCTCTGCCTCGTTGCTGCTCTCCGCTGAAGCTGCTACCGCCGCTGTCTACTGCTATAGTAACATTCAGTTACTGTAGCAGTAGCTAGCTTTATTGCTTTTTCACTGACTAGCCCTCTAGAAAGCACTTAAACAATAACAAAACAAGCTCGAGCATAGATAAAAATTATATAGGCGTGTAGTACACTTGACAAGGTTCAAAACATCCCATTGGACCAAATTGAATAGATGTAAGGATTAAATCCTATGAAAATCGCAAAATCCTATGTTCGTATATTTTAACAGTTTCTGGAGTTAACTTCAAGTGGCACTTTTCAAATGCAGTTTCGATCAAGCAACTGAACTCTAACATGTAGGTCAATGATACTGTCATGTAGATCATGGAAAGATGATAAAAATTGGTAAAGGGCACTAAGCCATAGGATGGACAGAACTACAGTTATAGCCTTCGGAAAACAGCTAAGTGGTGTTAAAACTAAGCGATTCTCAGACAGCCAATTTTCCGGAATTCCAAATAACTGTTTAAAACTTTGAAAAATCATAGAAAATTAACTATAGGCCAGATTGTCAGCGATCAAGCACCTCCAGGCGAACCGGTGGCGCGGGAAGCAGAAGCTCAAGTGCCAGCCAGGCCTCGTCGCAAGCCTCAGCGGCCCGCTAGGCTTGCTGGGCCTGAATGGGCCTAACTCTTGTAACGATTACATATACGTTGTGTGTGTGAGTGGGTGGGGGGCAGGCGGGCAGAACGGCTAGAAGCCGGGACATGGCACGGGCGTGAGGCTCAGGAACTCAATCCCCTTCCTCTCCGATCCCCAATCTGTAATTCGAATGCTCGAACTCCGCCATGATTGATGAGTAAAGAGAGTAGTGTTGACACAGATCAAAAAACTTTATATATGAAAGTTGCTCAGAACGATGAGCCGAATCCGAATATGCCCTCCTCATACCTGTCACATGCCTATAGCATGATGAATATGGAACTTTCCCCTCCGTTTCATCTGTCCAATAATCACCCGGAGTTGGGAGAACAATACCGGATAATTTCCCGCTTCCACTAACCTGCGTAGTACTGCATTAGGGCACCTCTTGAATAATGTGGTGTCATGTTATGCTTCTGTGATTGCATTTGTCTGCCTTAATTTATTGTTTCTTCCCCCTCCTCTCTCTCGATAGACCCCGAGACCGATGATGACCCAATGATCGTCTACCTTGTCGAAGACCCGTTGGTGTCTGCAAAGCAACCAGGCAAGCCCCCCCTTTGATCATCCCGATATTGCCCATTCCATTCTCTCATGCTTGCATTAGATTTTGCTACTATTATTATTTGCTCCTATTCTGATGCATAGCCTGCTTTTGTAACCTGGTTATTGTTACCTACCTGCTTATCCTAAACTGCTTAGTATAGGTCGGTTAGTGATCCATCATTGACCCCCACCTGGTCCTTATTGCCCCTGCTTCATCATCGACAACTCAATCGACGTGATCGACGACCAGAGCCCGACACCTCACATCACATCACGCCCCTTTTGTTGCTCGACTCTGCAGAGTTACCATCGAGTGTTGAGGGTGGAACCTCATACATCACTCCTGATGAGATCTCGGTAGTGTAGCTATTCGGTCGTGGTCATCAAGGGTGATTTCCTCCTTAACCACTTTCGATATGACTCTGTCGTGCAACCCCTCAAGTGTGAACCTCGAGGGTGGTTCCTCTTACGTTCACCTTGATGATTACATCAAGTGGAATCCACCGAGGGTGGTTCCTCAGGGTTCCCTTTGGTGTTAGACACACAGTTACTATGGTTACTATGACTTTACACTGAACCATGTTACTAAAGACGGGTCGGCCCTGAGGGGTACCCGCACGAGCTTAATGCGAGTGATGTGGAGTCGGGTTGACCTGGAAGGTGCCCACGAGATAATTATGAGGCGTGGCCGGGCATTCTTAGCCCTTGCCGCAAGTCCTCGAGACGGGGCGATGGGGTCACATCTTTCGTGAGTCTCTGCTTGTTACCGCGCGTTCCTAATCCACTACGATTTGGATATTTGATCTGAGGGGCCTCTGGCCTGATAGCGCTAACCATCACGTGGGCATAGTATGGGCGTTCTGCATTGTATGCATCAGCCGAAGCTTAATAGACGTCAGTGACTGAGCAGCGCGTGCCGGATTGGACTGGTAAGCACCTGCCTTTTTAAGGAGGTAGCTAGGTCTGCTCACTGGCCGCCCACGCAACGTGCAGGAGTTCCCGGGGTGATGGCCCAAGAACCCTGGGGGCATAGGTTTAGTCTGGCATGTTGACCTCTCTATTAGGCCTAGGTCGGGTTGTGGCGTATCATTTGGCCAAGGCCGGGCATGACCCAGGAAAGTGTGTCCGGCCAGAGTTAATCGAGCGTGGTGGGTAAGTTGGTGCACCCCTGCAGGGAAGAAAACATCTATCGATAGCCTGTCCTATGGTAACGGACACTCGGAGTTGTATCCCGATCGATACAACTAGAACTGGATACTGAGGCATGATTTGGATATGTTGCTTTGGGAGTCGAGAAAGGATCCCGGAGCGTTGATACAACAACATAAATATGACTTATGTTATACTACTCTACTCCCTCATGTTGTTTCAAGATGGTGGTTTCCAGAATATGTTAGTCTTCGATAGGACTAACTTTTCCCCTTCTCTTCTAGCATTCTGCAGTTCAGTCCACAGATACGGCCCATTTCAATTGACACCGATGCATATGTAGTGTAGATCCTTGCTTGCGAGTACTTTGGATGAGTACTCACGGTTGGTTTGCTCCCCCTTTTCCCCCTTTTCCATTCGTCTCGGATGATGCAACCAGATGATGGAGTCCAAGAGCCAGATGCCACCTTCGACGACTACTACTACAAACCGAGGGTGCCTACTACTACGTGGAGGCCGCCGACGACCAGGAGTAGTTAGGAGGCTTCCAGGCAGGAGGCCTTGCCTTTTCGATCGATGTTGATTTTGTGCTAGCCTTTTTAAGGCAAACTTGTTTAAATCACGTCTGTACTTAGATATTGTTGCTTCCGCTGACTCGTTTGTATTCGAGCTTATGTATTCGAGCCCTCGAGGCCCCTGGCTTGTAGTATAAAGCTTGTATTATTTTAATTTGTGTCTAGAGTTGTGTTGTCATATCTTCCCGTGAGTCCCTGATCTTGATCGTACACATTTGCGTGTATGATTAGTGTACGATTGAATCGGGGGCGTCACAAGTTCCTATCCCTGCATTGTAAGATTCCTCAAATTCAAACAAGACCTTACACAATTACTTCTGTTACAGATATGTGTCAAAGAAAACCTTGTGTGGTTTGTCCTGCTCCTGTTGCACTGTGTTCCACCCCAGCTCAGCTGCTCCAACGATGGAAGGGTTCACGACAACAGGGATCCGCTCTCCAGACCGTCTTTCGCCGCCTCAGATCTTCTTCCCTGCCGTCGACAGCCACGACAACTGCATTACCATCATCAATTGAGCAGATGACCTTGAGGACTACACGGGTCCGCAAGAGAGGTCGCGCTCTTCCGTGTCTGCTTACGTTATGCATCGCTTAATATGATGACATGCTACTTTATCGTCATGTTCACATATTAGACTCTGAGTCAGGTCCAAACTAATACCGAAACTTGAGTTTTTGAATGGTTGTGGGGTACATATTGGGGCAGCAATCAGTACTATCTATCTACTATCTGGTTAATCTCGAGTGTCTACTATGAGTTTCTTGTTGGGTGCAAACAAACATTAAAGGAGCCATTATCTATATTTTTTAACTAAAGCTATTATCTGCCTGCTATCATTGGTTTTGGGTCTATCCATAGTTTTCTACCATCACTCTGGATTTTTGCATGCACTCCTTACATAATCTCACTATGTTTTATACCTATGCATGTCAGTTATTGTACACAATGGAACTGAACATGTAGAGCAAAAGAGACGAGCCTTGCGTGGCAATAAAATTTCATGCAGACGTCGCTCCATGGTGGGAACAAAGGCAGCCCCCCTCCACCCATTTCAGATCGTAATCAAGAGGAAGATAACTATTCTGAGAGGGGTTCAGAAGGAGAAGACCACTCCTATTTACCCCCTGAGGTCTTCACTCTAACTTGGCATGCTGATGTTGGTAATATATGTTGGGTAACGTAGTAATTACAAAAAAATTCCTACGCACACGCAAGATCATGGTGATGCATAGCAACGAGAGGGGAGAGTGTCATCCACGTACCCTCGTAGACCGTAAGCGGAAGTGTTATGATAACGCGATTGACACTACAAAAAAATAGACTTTCATGATGATACGTGTTTGTCACAGTAGGTCGCGTTTTTTGTCATGCATGTACATCCATGAGGATTTTATGACAGAATCAAGATAGTCATACATGTGCTGCCGTAGAAGTGTTCCATGACATTACCAAAATTATCATCACGGAAGTGTCCACTCCCATGACGATAAATCACGCGTCACAGAAGTGCTTTCGTCAAGGGTGACCGACACGTGGCATCCACCGTAACGGAACGCCGTTAAGCTATCGGGTCGGGTTTTGGATCCGATAACCCATTAACAGCCCCGACCAATGGGAAATTTCCACGTGTAAAATTCTTATTGGCCGGACGAAACACGTGTCAGCTCGTCAGTGGGTCAGATGGGCGCCTATGATATGTCGACACGTGCCACGGCCCACCATCGGCCCATTTAGCTTACAAAGCTGGCCCGTTTGACTTGGTCAAAAGTTAACGGGTTGGCCCATGAAAAGCCTGTTAACGGTCTCTTCGCAAATAGCTCATTTTACGGCCCGTTAACTCACGACCCATTAGGCCCTAAAGGAAATCGGCCCAACAATGTCACGTAGGCCATCGAATATAACACCAGCCCATTTCACTTTCGGCCATGTATGGCCCACGACGTCTTTCGGCCCATATGAGGCCTTCGTATCTTTCGGCCTTTTATAGGCCCACTGTGACTCTAGCCCATAATGAACAGTAATTTTCTTTGTACACGTTAACGGCCCGTGATTTACATGGGCCGTTTCTAGCCTGTGTTAGCTTTCGGCCTATTGACGGCCCATACGTTCTTGGGCTCCTTTTCGGCCCTTGATTACTTCCGGCCTGTTACTGGCCTGTTCCCCTAATGGGACAAATTCGGCCCATGGCAAGAGTCAGCCCGTTACTGGCATGTTCCCCTAATGGGCCAAATTCGGCCCATGGCAAGAGTAGGCCCGTTACTGGCCTGTTACCCTAATGGGCCAAATTTGGCCCATGGCAAGAGTCGGTCCGTTTTTGGCCTGTTAACCCGTTGCGCCGTTTCCAGCCCGTCCTATATTCTGGCCCATTAACGACCTGTTATGCCTGTGACAGAATTAAGCCTTTGCTGTCCTACGGCCTGTTAACGGCTGGTTACCGTGTTGGGCCGATACCAATTACGCCCGATTACGGCTCATGTAGACCCATTTATCCGACGGCCCGAGGCCCACCGATTACAGGCCCATTTATCGAAGGCCCGAGGCCCACCGATTACAGGCCCATTTATCGACGGCCCGTAGGAGACCCATGGATTCTACGGCCCGTATATGGCCCATGGTAGTTGCGGCCACTAGCAAACCAGGGAAAAAGAAGACTAGGAAATAAATAAGGCCGAAACTAACGCTAGGCTATTAAGGTGATTGCACAGATTACATCCACTCGGCATCAAAGATCACCACCAGTGCAAATATAGGGAACACCCTACACTATACAAAAATGGCTTGCTATTTTCTTCAGCCGGTGGCTGCACGTTAAGAATAAATTTTGTATTGCACCAAAACAAATTACAACTATATAACAAAAGGAAGGTTGGCATAAAACTTAACATTCTAGCAGATAAATGCACCACCAGAAGTTCAGAAGCTCAGTTCATTTGACCTGACTATTACATTTTCATGTTGTATTGTCCGATCGAGCACCATAACACTCGCCTTCATTTCCCCTAGGCTCCTGAATAACATAGCAAATGTCTGATAGTCTGGTTTCAAAACCATGCATATCTTGACGACATTGAGCAATGTTTCTCCTTGTTTCACAAAGGGTCTCTGTTAGGGAATGGAATTGTGTCTGGAGCGCAGATACAACATTGCTTTCAGCTTGCATATCTTAATCATGAGGCAGTTTGGACGATATTGCCTTAACAACCAACCCAATATTACGCAGGAACGTGCTTTTGGCACTGTTAGTGGACAGGTACTGACCCACTGCAGCAAGAGCTGACATTGCGGTTATAGTTGCCTCGCCACCTTCAGAAGGTGGCGGTTCCACCATTTTTTCCATAGCTCGCTGAAAAGTTGAGGTTTTGCATTAGTAGTACCAGAACAGAAGATATTAAGGAGGCAGCAAAACCAAACAAAATAGCTTCGGTCTATATACAGAACTTATTCTAGTGAACCCATGTAAAATATTAGTTGTATTTTATTGCAAAGTACATAATAAAATAAGGTTCCAAACATATGACCATGTACCATTGCTAATGTATTGTCTATTTCTTCACATTGTATTGAGGGCTAAGGATAAAGAGACGAAGTTTATAATACGGTAAGCATAGTATGACATCATTCATATCACAAAAAAACTGAGAACAGACAAACATGCAATTGTAACGTTGTGTGGGCAAGTCCAGCACGGAACTAGATTACGGGTCAAGATCAAAGGAACATCACTCCTCTCTTTTAAACCTTATAAGGTGTAATGATATGCTAAGACAATTGTGTATAAAATTGAAAAGAGTAATAGACATTGGCTGCAAACCATGCAGTTCAAGGCACAAGTCAGAGTAAGTAGTAATTAAAAGGCATGAGGATTAAGGACTTACAACAGCGGCTTTGACTGGTGTAGTCATGCCCTTCTTCTTGTTGGTGTGACAGTCCTTGAAGATTTCCACATCATTTGGTTCAGGTACTTTTTGGTCCTTGCGGGCTTTCCTCTACATTTCGAACAAGTCAATATAGATCTGATAATATGGTACAACGAAAAGAGTGAAACAACAGCTAATTACAAGAGCCTCGCAGTGTGCAATATAGCTACGAGATCATGTCGTCTGTTGGAATTCACTTTCATACGGTTGGCCTTGTTCTTTGAACAGTTCACCTACAAGACAATAGATTTGTGTGGCACATGCGTAAATAGGACTTCAACATGTGATCTGATCACATATATATAATGTACCTGATACTTCGGATCAGACCAGTGTTTAACAAGGCCCCTCCAGTCTTCATCCGATATATTTTCCACTTGAGATGTTTGGGAAAGTTCACTGTTAGCCTTGCCTTCAAAGTGAGTTTTCCTCAAGTTATACCGATACTGTCGCAGAGCAGACTTGAAAACATGGGTGCAAGCTTGTTTGGTTGCATCATCTTGGCTATCCAACTTGAACCTCATCTGTTGAAAATTATGGGAGTCTCATTATCAGCAACCTAGAAAGTATGGAACAGAGCAAGACGATATTACTAGTTTCCATACATAACCATACTTACAGATAAATGGTCGGGGAAGGTGTTGAACTGGGTTTCGTCTTTGTCATTCCTGTACTGAATCCATGTTGAGAGGATACGTACATGACACCTAAAGGCAACCGCTGCCTCTGATACTAACTTGGCTGACTCTGTAGCATCACGTGGCCTTTTTAAACCTGCCTCAAAACGGATCTCCATCCTTCCTCCTCTAGATTTAGTTAACCTATCGAGCATTATCCCTGATGTGTGTTTCCTCTTGCGCCTAGGTGCTAGTCCAACAACGAACATAGGAAGTGTTAGTGTACATCAAACTGTGAGACTACATATAAAGAAGCATGCAACTGTAACTTGACTCCAGCAACTACCTTCTTGCTGTTGAAGCTCACAAGGTTCATCTGGTATTGCCAACTCGCCTTGTGTCAAGGGTGCTTGGGAAGTAGTGTCAGGTGGCAAGGGAGCTTGGGAACGTGCTGCTAGCTCAGTTGACGCACGAGTAAGTCGTGCAGCTGGTGGTATTGTGGTAGGTGTTGCAAGAACTAGGGTTGTCTCTGCTTGTTTGGTGGCAGCTATTTGTTTCTGTTTGGCTTTTAGTGCACCTCATGTAGCATGGGATGTCGTGTTTGTAGAATTTTCTGCTGGACTTTGACCTTCTATTGCACCATCAGTACCAACAGAATATGCAGGATTCATCCGCTTCTCATTCCCTACCATTATGTGTTTCTTCCTCTTTCTCTGTGCCATGTTAAGTCAAGCCGACAAGAAAAACGAATAACAATTTAGTTCTTCAGAACAAATTGATGCGTGACGCAGACGAACTGAACTTTGATGTTAGACAACCACATGATAGGAGGATGTAATATGTATGAAAAATAGGACGGAAGAGATAACCAGAACTATGATGTGTAAACTAAGAAAAAGACATTTCACCAAATTAGAAGCAATGCAATGGAAGGTAGACACCATATGAAAGATGCTACAAATATCGCTCTGCCAAGTTAACAGTGTCTCATCATAAATGGCGTTTAAACAAATGTGAAGCAGTACAAGAAATAAATCATATGCAAGATGCAAACAACATCACACTACCATGTTAGAGGTCTCTCGTCATTAGTGCCATTGCATATTCACAGCATTGCATATTCACAGCTTATGATGTGTAAACTAAGGAGAAGGCATTTCAACAAATTAGAAGCAATGAAAGCTAGACACCATATGAAAGATGCAATGAATATCACTCTACCAAGTTAAAATTGTCTCGTCATAAGTGCCATTTCAACAAATTAGTAGTACAAGCTAGAAAAGAATGTGAGATGTAACCTATATCACACTCTGAAGTCAAATGTGTGATTGTTGCAGGTTACACAACAATAGTAATTTGATGTAAGAACATGGTGTGATAGACAGATATTGTATGTTCTAGAAATAGGAACAAGTGTCTTATTCAAGTATAATGTGTAAAGTAAGCAGATGGAATTCAACAAAACTAGAAGAAATACAAGCTAGACATCACACATAACATGCAACCACATATAACAGTGCCAAGTTAGAGGGAGCACCGGTGATGCTGCACTAGGGGAGACGTGCTCATCATAAACACGGCTTTGTTGAGTGTCTATGCATGTGTTGTCTTGGAAATCATCTTGGGGGTGTGGAGGAGTAGAAACTGTAGAGGCCCTCCGTTCGGAAGGAGCACCTTTATCCGCTGCCTTGCTAACTTCCTTCCGCTTTATTGATTTTGAATTGTCAAGTAAAACCGACAAGAAAAAGCAATAAAATTATCTCTTCAGAACTCATTCATGCATGATACTGACAATCACTACTTTGATGTAAGGCAAACACATGATACCAGGATGGAATATGTACGAAAAACAGGACGGCATGGCATGTTAACAACTGTTTGTGTAAACTAAGCAGAAACCATTCCAGCAAATAAGAAGCAATGCAAGCTAGACACCACATGAAAGATACAACCAATATGACTCTGCCAAGTTAAAAGCGTCCCATCATAAATGGAATTTCAACAAATTAGAAGCAGCGCATGCTATAAATCATATGAAAGATGCAACTAATATCGCACTGCATATACTAAAGGTGTCTCGTCATATTAATTGATGCGGGATACAAAAGAACAATAGTTTTATGTAAGGACATGCCTAATAGACAGATGTACTATGTACTAAATACAGGAAGGCATGTCACATTGATGTCTAACTACACAACCTTCTTCTTGTAGACGTTGTTGGGCCTGCAAGTGCACAGGTTTGTAGGACAGTAGCAAATTTCCCTCAAGTGGATGACCTAAGGTTTATCAATCCGTGGGAGGCGTAGGATGAAGATGGTCTCTCTCAAACAACCCTGCAACCAAATAACAAAGAGTCTCTTGTGTCCCCAACACACCCAATACAATGGCAAATTGTATAGGTGCACTAGTTCGGCGAAGAGATGGTGATACAAGTGCAAAATGGATGGTAGATATAGGTATTTGTAATCTGAAAATATAAAAACAGAAAGGTAACTAATGATAAAAGTGAGCACAAACGGTATTGCAATGATAGGAAACAAGGCCTAGGGTTCATACTTTCACTAGTGCAAGTTCTCTCAACAATAATAACATAGATAGATCATATAACAATCCCTCAACATGCAACAAAGAGTCACTCCAAAGCCACTAATAGCGGAGAACAAACGTAGAGATTATGGTAGGGTACGAAACCACCTCAAAGTTATTCTTTCGGATCGATCTATTCAAGAGTTCGTACTAGAATAACACCTTAAGACACAAATCAACCAAAACCCTAATGTCACCTAGATACTCCATTGTCACCTCAAGTATCCGTGGGCATGATTATACGATATGCATCACACAATCTCATATTCATCCAACCAACACAAAGTACTTCAAAGAGTGCCCCAAAGTTTCTACCGAAGAGTCAAGAAAACGTGTCCCAACCCCTATGCATAGGTTCATGGGTGGAACCCGCAAGTTGGTCACCAAAACATACATCAAGTGGCACGTGATATCCCATTGTCACCACAGATAAACACGGCAAGACATACATCAAGTGTTCTCAAATAAAGACTCAATCCAATAAGATAACTTCAAGAGGGAAACTCAATTCATCACAAGAGAGTAGAGGGGGAGAAACATCATAAGATCCAACTATAATAGCAAAGCTCGCGATACATCAAGACCGTGCCATAGAGAGAACACGAGAGAGAGAGAGAGATCAAACACATAGCTACTGGTACATACCCTGAGCCTCGAGGATGAACTACTCCCTCCTCGTCATGGATAACGCCGGGATGATGAAGATGACCACCGGTGATGGGTTCCCCCTCTGGCAGGGTGCCGGAACGGGCTCCCAAGAGGTTTTTGGTGGCTACAGAGGCTTGCGGCGGTGGAACTCCCGATCTATCTTGATATTCGATGTTTTTAGGGTATGTAGGCTTATATAGGCAAAAGAAGTCGGTCGGGAGGTGCTCGAGGGGCCCACGATACAGGGGGCGCGCCCTCCTATCTCGTGGAGGCCTCGAGGATCTTCTGACGTGAACTCCAAGTCTCCAGGATCATATTCTTCCAAAAAGATCACGCTGCCGAAGGTTTCATTCCATTTGGACTCCGTTTGATATTCCTTTTCCTCGAAATACTGAAACAGGCAATAAAACAGCAATATGGGTTGGGCCTCCGGTTAATAGGTTAGTCCAAAAAATGATATAAATGTGTAAAATGAAGCCCATAAACATCCAAAAGGGGTAATATAATAGCATGGAACAATCAATAATTATAGATACGTTGGAGACGTATCAAGCATCCCCAAGCTTAATTCCTGCTCGTCCTCGAGTAGGTAAATGATAAAAACAGAATTTTTGATGTGGAATGCTACCTAGCATAATTCTCAATGTAATTTTCTTTATTGTGGCATGAATGTTCAGATCCATATGATACAAAATAAAAGTTCATATTAACATGAAAATGTTGATACTTCAAGCATACTAATCAAAGTAATCATGTCTTCTCAATATAACATGGCCAAAGAAAGTTATCCTTACAAAATCATATAGTCCGACTGTTGCTCTATCTTCATCACACAAAGTATTTAATCATGTACAACCCCGATGACAAGCCAAGCAATTGTTTCATACTTCAGTAATCTCAAACTTTTTCAACTTTCACGTAATACATGAGCGTGAGCCATGGACATAGCACTCTATGTGGAATAGAATGGTGGTTGTGGAGAAGACAAAAAGGAGAAGATAGTATCACATCAACTAGGCATATCAACGGGCTATGGAGATGCCCATTAATAGATATCAATGTGAGTGAGTAGGGATTGCCATACAATGGATGCACTAGAGCTATAAATATATGAAAGCTGAACAAAAAGAAACTAAGTGGGTGTGCATCCAACTTGCTTGCTCACGAAGACCTAGGGCATTTTGAGGAAGCCCATCATTGGAATATACAAGCCAAGTTCTATAATGAAAAATTCCCACTAGCATTGTCCCTTCTCTCTTTTTCTCTCATTTTATTTTTTTTCTTTTCTTTTTTTCTTTTTTTCTTTTTTTCTCTTTTTCTCTTTTTTTTTTCCTTTGGCCTTTCTTTTTTTTCTTTTTGGCCTTTTTTTTTCTTTTTGTAAAGTCCGAAGTCTCATCCCGACTTGTGGGGGAATCATAGTCTCCATCATCCTTTCCTCACTGGGACAATGCTCTAATAATGAAGATCATCACACTTTTATGGATTTACAACTCAAGAATTACAACTCAAAGCTAGAACAAGATATGACTCTATATGAATGCCTCCGGTGGTGTACCGGGATATGCAATGAATCAAGAGTGACATGTATGAAAATTATGAAGGTGGCCTTGCCACAAATACGATGTCAACTACATGATCCTGCAAAGAGCAATATGACAAAAGTAATGCGTGTCATATGAACGGAACGGTGGAAAGTTGCATGGCAATATATCTCAGAATGGCTATGGAAATGCGATAATTGGTAGGTATGTGGCTGTTTTGAGGAAGGTATATGGTGGGTGTATGGTACCGGCGTAAGTTGCATGGCACAAGAGAGGCTAGCAATGGTGGAAGGGTGAGTGTGCGTATAATCCATGGACTCAACATTAGTCAAAAGAACTCATATACTTATTGCAAAAATCTACAAGTCATCAAAAACAAAGTACTACTCGCATGCTCCTAGGGGGATAGATTGGTAGGAAAAGACCATCGCTCGTCCCCGACCACCACTCATAAGGAAGACAATCAATAATTAAAATTGTGCTCCAACTTCATCACAAAGCGGTTCCCCATACATGCATGCTACGGGAATCACAAACCTCAACACAAGCATTTTTCATAATCACCTCAACTAGCATGACTTTAATATCACTACCTCCATATCTCAAAACAATTATCAAGTATCAAATTGATCATAGCATCCAATTCTCTTTCTGTGATACTTTTTATTATACCCAACTTGGATGCTCATCATTCTAGGACAAAATTTGTAACCATAGCAAATACCATGTTGTTCTAAAAGACTCTCAAAATAATATAAGTGAAGCATGAGAGACTAGCAATTTCTACAAAATATAACCACCATCGTGCTCTAAAAGATATAAGTGATGCACTAGAGCAAATGACAAACTACTCCGAAAGATATAAGTGAAGATCAATGAGTAGTCGAATAATTGTGCAACTATGTGAAGAATCTCTAACATTAAACAATTTCATATCTTGGTATTGTATTCAAACAGCAAGCAAAACAAAATAAAATGACAATGCAAGGATAGCACAACTCATGTGAAGAAGCAAAAACTTAGGCTCAACCGATACTAATCGATAGTTGTTGAAGAAAAATGGTGGGATGCCTACCGGGGCATCCCCAAGCTTAGATGCTTGAGACTTCTTGAAATATCATCTTGTGGTGCCTTGGGAATCCCCAAGCTTGAACTTTTGTGTCTTCTTAATTCCTCCCATATCATAGTTTCTCTTCTTTTTATCAAAAGCTTCATTCACAACAAACTCAACAAGAACTCGTGAGATAGGTTAGTATAAACCAATGCAAAACCTTATCATTTTCTACTGTAACAAATCACTAAAATTATTATTCAACATTGCATACTAAATGCCTTTGTATATTTAATACTCCTATCCTCAAATAGAATCATTAAACAAGCAAACATATGCAAACATAACAACAATCTGACAAAACAGTACAGTCTGTAAAGAATGCAAGATTCATCATACTTCCCTAACTCCAAAAATTATAAAATAAAATTCCCACTGTGTGAAATTTATAATATCTCATTATTCAAAAGGTTTCATCATTATATAATTCTATGACTTTTCTAGGGAATTTTTGCAACAGCGGTAAACTTTCTATTTTCAAACAGCAACATGTATACTAGCAAAATAAGCGTGGCAAAGGATATCCTTGACATTTTTTATTGAAAATAAAGATTCAAAACATTATTCTAAATAACATCAAGCAAATACTAACAAAAGAAAATGACGCTCCAAGCAAAACACATACCATGTGGCGAATAAAAATATAGCTCCAAGTAAAGTTACCGATGAACGAAGATGAAAGAGGGGATGCCTTCCGGGGCATCCCCAAGCTTAGGCTCTTGGTTGTCCTTGGATATTACCTTGGGGTGCCTTGGGCATCCCCAAGATTAGGCTATTGACACTCCTTATTCCATAGTTCATCGAATCTATACCCAAAACTTGAAAACTCCACAACACAAAACTCAACAGAAAACTCATAAGCTCCGTTAGTGTAAGAAAGTAAAACCACCACTTAGGTACTGTAATGAACTTATTCTAAATTCATATTGGTGTAATATCTACTGTACTACAACTTATCTATGGTTCATACCACTTAATACTAGCCATAGATGCATCAAAATAAGCAAACAACGCATAGAAAACAGAATCTGTCAAAAACAGAACAGTCTGTAGTAATATGTATCAAACGTATACTTATGGAACTCCAAAAATCCTACCAAATTAGGAAATCCTAAGCAATTTGTGTACCAATCCAGAGTGAGAAGAATCAGATCAAGATCACGTTTCTGTGAATTAACAAAACTAATTTACTGGGTGCAAAAGTTACTGATTCTCAGCAGGATCAACACAACTATCACCGTAAGCTATCCTAAAGGTCTTACTTGGTACTTTATTGAAACAAAAGCTATAAAACATGATTACTACAGTAGCATAATTATGTGAACACACAAAAACAGTAAGGATAAATATTGGGTTGTCTCCCAACAAGCACTTTTCTTTAATGCCTTTCTAGCTAGGCATGATGATGACAATGATGCTCACATAAAAGATAAGAATTGAAACATAATGGGAGCATCATGAAGCATATGACTAGAAACTTTAAGCCTAAACCACTTCCTATGCATAGGGATCTTGTGAGCAAACAACTTATGGGAACAACAATCAACTAGCATAGGAAGGTAAAACAAGCATAGCTTCAAAACTTTAAGCACATAGAGAGGAAACTTGATATTATTGCAATTACTACAAGCATATGTTCCTCCCTCATAATAATTTTCAGTAGCATTATGAATGAATTCAACAATATAACCAGCACCTAAAACATTCATTTCATGATCTACAAGCATAGAAAATTTACTACTCACCACATAAGCAAAATTCTCCTCATTCAGAATAGTGGAAGTATCATAAAAGACTTGAACACTAAAAATTATTTCCACATTAAAAGAGTAATGTTCAGAAAAAGGGTAATCATAATCATGACAAGATTTGTAAATATAATCATCACTACTTTTTATAGCATAAGTTTCATCACAATAATCATCATAAGTAGCAACTTTGTTCTCATAATCAATTGGAACCTCTTCCGAAATAGTGGAATCATCACTAAATAAAGTTGACACTCTTCCAAATCCACTTTCATCAATATAATCATCATAAATAGGAGGCATGCTTTCATCATAATAAATTTGCTCATCAAAACTTGGGTGACAAAAAATATCATCTTCATCAAACATAGCATTCCCAAGCTTGTGGCTTTGCATATCATTAGCATCATGGATATTCAAGGAATTCATACTAACAACATTGCAATCATGCTCATCATACAAGGATCTAGTACCAAACATTCTAATGTATTCTTCTTCTAGCACTTGAGCACAATTTTCCTTTCCATCATTCTCACGGAAGATATTAAAAAGATGAAGCGTGTGAGGCAAACTCAAATCCATTTTTTTGTAGTTTTCTTTTATAAACTAAACTAGTGATAAAACAAGAAACAAAAAGATTCGATTGCAAGATCTAAAGATATACCTTCAAGCACTCACCTCCCCGGCAATGGCGCCAGAAAAGAGCTTGATGTCTAACTACACAACCTTCTTCTTGTAGACGTTGTTGGGCCTGCAAGTGCACAGGTTTGTAGGACAGTAGCAAATTTCCCTCAAGTGGATGACCTAAGGTTTATCAATCCGTGGGAGGCGTAGGATGAAGATGGTCTCTCTCAAACAACCCTGCAACCAAATAACAAAGAGTCTCTTGTGTCCCCAACACACCCAATACAATGGCAAATTGTATAGGTGCACTAGTTCGGCGAAGAGATGGTGATACAAGTGCAAAATGGATGGTAGATATAGGTATTTGTAATCTGAAAATATAAAAACAGAAAGGTAACTAATGATAAAAGTGAGCACAAACGGTATTGCAATGATAGGAAACAAGGCCTAGGGTTCATACTTTCACTAGTGCAAGTTCTCTCAACAATAATAACATAGATAGATCATATAACAATCCCTCAACATGCAACAAAGAGTCACTCCAAAGCCACTAATAGCGGAGAACAAACGTAGAGATTATGGTAGGGTACGAAACCACCTCAAAGTTATTCTTTCGGATCGATCTATTCAAGAGTTCGTACTAGAATAACACCTTAAGACACAAATCAACCAAAACCCTAATGTCACCTAGATACTCCATTGTCACCTCAAGTATCCGTGGGCATGATTATACGATATGCATCACACAATCTCATATTCATCCAACCAACACAAAGTACTTCAAAGAGTGCCCCAAAGTTTCTACCGAAGAGTCAAGAAAACGTGTCCCAACCCCTATGCATAGGTTCATGGGTGGAACCCGCAAGTTGGTCACCAAAACATACATCAAGTGGCACGTGATATCCCATTGTCACCACAGATAAACACGGCAAGACATACATCAAGTGTTCTCAAATAAAGACTCAATCCAATAAGATAACTTCAAGAGGGAAACTCAATTCATCACAAGAGAGTAGAGGGGGAGAAACATCATAAGATCCAACTATAATAGCAAAGCTCGCGATACATCAAGACCGTGCCATAGAGAGAACACGAGAGAGAGAGAGATCAAACACATAGCTACTGGTACATACCCTGAGCCTCGAGGATGAACTACTCCCTCCTCGTCATGGATAACGCCGGGATGATGAAGATGACCACCGGTGATGGGTTCCCCCTCTGGCAGGGTGCCGGAACGGGCTCCCAAGAGGTTTTTGGTGGCTACAGAGGCTTGCGGCGGTGGAACTCCCGATCTATCTTGATATTCGATGTTTTTAGGGTATGTAGGCTTATATAGGCAAAAGAAGTCGGTCGGGAGGTGCTCGAGGGGCCCACGATACAGGGGGCGCGCCCTCCTATCTCGTGGAGGCCTCGAGGATCTTCTGACGTGAACTCCAAGTCTCCAGGATCATATTCTTCCAAAAAGATCACGCTGCCGAAGGTTTCATTCCATTTGGACTCCGTTTGATATTCCTTTTCCTCGAAATACTGAAACAGGCAATAAAACAGCAATATGGGTTGGGCCTCCGGTTAATAGGTTAGTCCAAAAAATGATATAAATGTGTAAAATGAAGCCCATAAACATCCAAAAGGGGTAATATAATAGCATGGAACAATCAATAATTATAGATACGTTGGAGACGTATCAAGCATCCCCAAGCTTAATTCCTGCTCGTCCTCGAGTAGGTAAATGATAAAAACAGAATTTTTGATGTGGAATGCTACCTAGCATAATTCTCAATGTAATTTTCTTTATTGTGGCATGAATGTTCAGATCCATATGATACAAAATAAAAGTTCATATTAACATGAAAATGTTGATACTTCAAGCATACTAATCAAAGTAATCATGTCTTCTCAATATAACATGGCCAAAGAAAGTTATCCTTACAAAATCATATAGTCCGACTGTTGCTCTATCTTCATCACACAAAGTATTTAATCATGTACAACCCCGATGACAAGCCAAGCAATTGTTTCATACTTCAGTAATCTCAAACTTTTTCAACTTTCACGTAATACATGAGCGTGAGCCATGGACATAGCACTCTATGTGGAATAGAATGGTGGTTGTGGAGAAGACAAAAAGGAGAAGATAGTATCACATCAACTAGGCATATCAACGGGCTATGGAGATGCCCATTAATAGATATCAATGTGAGTGAGTAGGGATTGCCATACAATGGATGCACTAGAGCTATAAATATATGAAAGCTGAACAAAAAGAAACTAAGTGGGTGTGCATCCAACTTGCTTGCTCACGAAGACCTAGGGCATTTTGAGGAAGCCCATCATTGGAATATACAAGCCAAGTTCTATAATGAAAAATTCCCACTAGCATTGTCCCTTCTCTCTTTTTCTCTCATTTTATTTTTTTTCTTTTCTTTTTTTCTTTTTTTCTTTTTTTCTCTTTTTCTCTTTTTTTTCCTTTGGCCTTTCTTTTTTTTTCTTTTTGGCCTTTTTTTTTCTTTTTGTAAAGTCCGAAGTCTCATCCCGACTTGTGGGGGAATCATAGTCTCCATCATCCTTTCCTCACTGGGACAATGCTCTAATAATGAAGATCATCACACTTTTATGGATTTACAACTCAAGAATTACAACTCAAAGCTAGAACAAGATATGACTCTATATGAATGCCTCCGGTGGTGTACCGGGATATGCAATGAATCAAGAGTGACATGTATGAAAATTATGAAGGTGGCCTTGCCACAAATACGATGTCAACTACATGATCCTGCAAAGAGCAATATGACAAAAGTAATGCGTGTCATATGAACGGAACGGTGGAAAGTTGCATGGCAATATATCTCAGAATGGCTATGGAAATGCGATAATTGGTAGGTATGTGGCTGTTTTGAGGAAGGTATATGGTGGGTGTATGGTACCGGCGTAAGTTGCATGGCACAAGAGAGGCTAGCAATGGTGGAAGGGTGAGTGTGCGTATAATCCATGGACTCAACATTAGTCAAAAGAACTCATATACTTATTGCAAAAATCTACAAGTCATCAAAAACAAAGTACTACTCGCATGCTCCTAGGGGGATAGATTGGTAGGAAAAGACCATCGCTCGTCCCCGACCACCACTCATAAGGAAGACAATCAATAATTAAAATTGTGCTCCAACTTCATCACAAAGCGGTTCCCCATACATGCATGCTACGGGAATCACAAACCTCAACACAAGCATTTTTCATAATCACCTCAACTAGCATGACTTTAATATCACTACCTCCATATCTCAAAACAATTATCAAGTATCAAATTGATCATAGCATCCAATTCTCTTTCTGTGATACTTTTTATTATACCCAACTTGGATGCTCATCATTCTAGGACAAAATTTGTAACCATAGCAAATACCATGTTGTTCTAAAAGACTCTCAAAATAATATAAGTGAAGCATGAGAGACTAGCAATTTCTACAAAATATAACCACCATCGTGCTCTAAAAGATATAAGTGATGCACTAGAGCAAATGACAAACTACTCCGAAAGATATAAGTGAAGATCAATGAGTAGTCGAATAATTGTGCAACTATGTGAAGAATCTCTAACATTAAACAATTTCATATCTTGGTATTGTATTCAAACAGCAAGCAAAACAAAATAAAATGACAATGCAAGGATAGCACAACTCATGTGAAGAAGCAAAAACTTAGGCTCAACCGATACTAATCGATAGTTGTTGAAGAAAAATGGTGGGATGCCTACCGGGGCATCCCCAAGCTTAGATGCTTGAGACTTCTTGAAATATCATCTTGTGGTGCCTTGGGAATCCCCAAGCTTGAACTTTTGTGTCTTCTTAATTCCTCCCATATCATAGTTTCTCTTCTTTTTATCAAAAGCTTCATTCACAACAAACTCAACAAGAACTCGTGAGATAGGTTAGTATAAACCAATGCAAAACCTTATCATTTTCTACTGTAACAAATCACTAAAATTATTATTCAACATTGCATACTAAATGCCTTTGTATATTTAATACTCCTATCCTCAAATAGAATCATTAAACAAGCAAACATATGCAAACATAACAACAATCTGACAAAACAGTACAGTCTGTAAAGAATGCAAGATTCATCATACTTCCCTAACTCCAAAAATTATAAAATAAAATTCCCACTGTGTGAAATTTATAATATCTCATTATTCAAAAGGTTTCATCATTATATAATTCTATGACTTTTCTAGGGAATTTTTGCAACAGCGGTAAACTTTCTATTTTCAAACAGCAACATGTATACTAGCAAAATAAGCGTGGCAAAGGATATCCTTGACATTTTTTATTGAAAATAAAGATTCAAAACATTATTCTAAATAACATCAAGCAAATACTAACAAAAGAAAATGACGCTCCAAGCAAAACACATACCATGTGGCGAATAAAAATATAGCTCCAAGTAAAGTTACCGATGAACGAAGATGAAAGAGGGGATGCCTTCCGGGGCATCCCCAAGCTTAGGCTCTTGGTTGTCCTTGGATATTACCTTGGGGTGCCTTGGGCATCCCCAAGATTAGGCTATTGACACTCCTTATTCCATAGTTCATCGAATCTATACCCAAAACTTGAAAACTCCACAACACAAAACTCAACAGAAAACTCATAAGCTCCGTTAGTGTAAGAAAGTAAAACCACCACTTAGGTACTGTAATGAACTTATTCTAAATTCATATTGGTGTAATATCTACTGTACTACAACTTATCTATGGTTCATACCACTTAATACTAGCCATAGATGCATCAAAATAAGCAAACAACGCATAGAAAACAGAATCTGTCAAAAACAGAACAGTCTGTAGTAATATGTATCAAACGTATACTTATGGAACTCCAAAAATCCTACCAAATTAGGAAATCCTAAGCAATTTGTGTACCAATCCAGAGTGAGAAGAATCAGATCAAGATCACGTTTCTGTGAATTAACAAAACTAATTTACTGGGTGCAAAAGTTACTGATTCTCAGCAGGATCAACACAACTATCACCGTAAGCTATCCTAAAGGTCTTACTTGGTACTTTATTGAAACAAAAGCTATAAAACATGATTACTACAGTAGCATAATTATGTGAACACACAAAAACAGTAAGGATAAATATTGGGTTGTCTCCCAACAAGCACTTTTCTTTAATGCCTTTCTAGCTAGGCATGATGATGACAATGATGCTCACATAAAAGATAAGAATTGAAACATAATGGGAGCATCATGAAGCATATGACTAGAAACTTTAAGCCTAAACCACTTCCTATGCATAGGGATCTTGTGAGCAAACAACTTATGGGAACAACAATCAACTAGCATAGGAAGGTAAAACAAGCATAGCTTCAAAACTTTAAGCACATAGAGAGGAAACTTGATATTATTGCAATTACTACAAGCATATGTTCCTCCCTCATAATAATTTTCAGTAGCATTATGAATGAATTCAACAATATAACCAGCACCTAAAACATTCATTTCATGATCTACAAGCATAGAAAATTTACTACTCACCACATAAGCAAAATTCTCCTCATTCAGAATAGTGGAAGTATCATAAAAGACTTGAACACTAAAAATTATTTCCACATTAAAAGAGTAATGTTCAGAAAAAGGGTAATCATAATCATGACAAGATTTGTAAATATAATCATCACTACTTTTTATAGCATAAGTTTCATCACAATAATCATCATAAGTAGCAACTTTGTTCTCATAATCAATTGGAACCTCTTCCGAAATAGTGGAATCATCACTAAATAAAGTTGACACTCTTCCAAATCCACTTTAATCAATATAATCATCATAAATAGGAGGCATGCTTTCATCATAATAAATTTGCTCATCAAAACTTGGGGGACAAAAAATATCATCTTCATCAAACATAGCATTCCCAAGCTTGTGGCTTTGCATATCATTAGCATCATGGATATTCAAGGAATTCATACTAACAACATTGCAATCATGCTCATCATACAAGGATCTAGTACCAAACATTCTAATGTATTCTTCTTCTAGCACTTGAGCACAATTTTCCTTTCCATCATTCTCACGGAAGATATTAAAAAGATGAAGCGTGTGAGGCAAACTCAAATCCATTTTTTTTGTAGTTTTCTTTTATAAACTAAACTAGTGATAAAACAAGAAACAAAAAGATTCGATTGCAAGATCTAAAGATATACCTTCAAGCACTCACCTCCCCGGCAATGGCGCCAGAAAAGAGCTTGATGTCTACTACACAACCTTCTTCTTGTAGACGTTGTTGGGCCTGCAAGTGCACAGGTTTGTAGGACAGTAGCAAATTTCCCTCAAGTGGATGACCTAAGGTTTATCAATCCGTGGGAGGCGTAGGATGAAGATGGTCTCTCTCAAACAACCCTGCAACCAAATAACAAAGAGTCTCTTGTGTCCCCAACACACCCAATACAATGGCAAATTGTATAGGTGCACTAGTTCGGCGAAGAGATGGTGATACAAGTGCAAAATGGATGGTAGATATAGGTATTTGTAATCTGAAAATATAAAAACAGAAAGGTAACTAATGATAAAAGTGAGCACAAACGGTATTGCAATGATAGGAAACAAGGCCTAGGGTTCATACTTTAACTCAAGTTCTCTCAACAATAATAACATAGATAGATCATATAACAATCCCTCAACATGCAACAAAGAGTCATTCCAAAGCCACTAATAGCTGAGAACAAACGTAGAGATTATGGTAGGGTACGAAACCACCTGAAAGTTATTCTTTCGGATCGATCTATTCAAGAGTTCGTACTAGAATAACACCTTAAGACACAAATCAACCAAAACCCTAATGTCACCTAGATACTCCATTGTCACCTCAAGTATCCGTGGGCATGATTATACGATATGCATCACACAATCTCATATTCATCCAACCAACACAAAGTACTTCAAAGTAGTGCCCCAAAGTTTCTACCGGAGAGTCAAGAAAACGTGTGCCAACACCTATGCATAGGTTCATGGGCGGAACCCGCAAGTTGGTCACCAAAACATACATCAAGTGGGATATCCCATTGTCACCACAGATAAACACGGCAAGACATACATCAAGTGTTCTCAAATAAAGACTCAATCCGGTAAGATAACTTCAAGAGGGAAACTCAATTCATCACAAGAGAGTAGAGGGGGAGAAACATCATAAGATCCAACTATAATAGCAAAGCTCACGATACATCAAGATCGTGCCGTAGAGAGAACACGAGAGAGAGAGAGAGATCAAACACATAGCTACCGGTACATACCCTCAGCCTTGAGGGTGAACTACTCCCTCCTCGTCATGGATAGCGCCAGGATGATGAAGATGGCCGCCGGTGATGGGTTCCCCCTCCGGCAGGGTGCCGGAACAGGCTCCCGAGAGGTTTTTGGTGGCTACAGAGGCTTGCGGCGGCGGAACTCCTGATCTATCTTGATATTCGATGTTTTTAGGGTACGTAGGCTTATATAGGCGAAAGAAGTCGGTCGGGAGGTGCTCGAGGGGCCCACGAGACAGGGGGGCGCGCCCAGTAGGGGGGCGCGCCCTCCTATATCGTGGAGGCCTCGAGGATCTTCTAACGTGAACTCCAAGTCTCCAGGATCATATTCTTCCAAAAAATCACGCTGCCGAAGGTTTCATTCCGTTTGGACTCCGTTTGATATTCCTTTTCCTCGAAATACTGAAACAAGCAATAAAACAACAATATGGGGTGGGCCTCCGGTTAATAGGTTAGTCCCAAAAATGATATACATGTGTAAAATGAAGCCCATAAACATCCAAAAGGGGTAATATAATAGCATGGAACAATCAAAAATTATTGATACGTTGGAGACGTATCACACATTAACAGGTATAATGTATAAGCTAAGCAGACTAGCACATGCAGTTTAATCAGATTGGAAGAATTACAATCTAGACACCATATGCAACATGCAACCACATATCACGCTGCCAAGTTAGAGCAAGCACCTGCGATGCTAGTGTAGGGGAAATGCTGTAATCAACTACAGAGCTACGTTCACTATCTTCATCTAGCATTTCTGTTTCATGAGAATCATGTTGGGAGGCTGACGCTGCATTCTTTAAATGAGGAGTAGTCCCCTTTCCTGCCTGCCTCGTCATAAGTGATTGATGAGGGATACACAAGAACATTAGTTTGATGTAAGAACATGGTTAATACACAGATGTACTAGTATGTACCAAAAACAGAAAGGCATGTCATATTCAAAGGTATAATGTGTAAGCTAAGCAGATGCAATTTAACCAAATTGGAAGCAATACAAGCTAGACATCTGGCTGGAGTGGTGAGCATGATCATCTAGGACCTGAGAGCCTGGTGGGAGGTAGGCTGCTTCGCCACCATCGCAGCTTTTTAGTTGGCTTCCAGGTGATGCCTATCTTTGCTGGGCTTGTCACTGGCTTGGCCAGTGCCCTGACTAGCTATTTGTCTTCTGGTGCTCACAGGATGGTGGTTCATGTAAAAAAATATCTTTCCTTATCTTACCGACTTCGGCCTTTCGATTACAAGCTAGACACCATATGGAACATGCAACCACATATGACACTGCGAAGTTAAAGCAAGCACCTGGGATGGTGGTTCATTGCGAGCGAGGTCATCAACTCCATAGCTACGTTTACCGTCTCCATCTGCTGACACTGCACCCTTTATAGCACTGTAATGTGTCGTGCCTAACCGCGAAGAAAGTTGGTTCAACTTCTCTCTTTTATTTTTTGCTTCTCTTTCGGCAGACTCTGAAATACCCTTGCATAAAAACACAATAGTGAGAGTATGGGTGAAGTGTGTGCAGAACTAGTGCACTGTAAAAGTAGCAGATAGCAGGTGGCTGAAAAATAAATGAAAGGAGACATATGATAGCTCTACAACATTGCATGGCAAACAAAATTAGATTCTACTCCGTATGAATTTGTAATATATGAGCACAGGAAATGCAGGTACTCCTCCAGCACACCACCACATGTGGTCATATCTAAGATAACAGTCGACTGAAAATAAATAGGTCAGTCGAATTTTTTAATGAACCGTCCGATCTATAAGGAACGGGCAGATGGCCTTCGTCTAGCTCCCGCCAGTCACTGTTGACGATCTTTCTCGAACCGCCAGCGACCACTGGCCTAGACCCCTGCCTCTGCCGCCCCACCCTCCCATCAACCTCACACCACCGCCATGCTTGGCAGCGCCCCCAGGCCATCCCTTTAATCCCGGCCGACCTCCAGATCGGGCGCCAGTAGCTCTAGGCCGCACATGCCCCTAAGATAAACACCAAGGCGCTGCATTCCCGGCGTAATAGGCGTACTAGCGCCTGTTACACCAGGGAATGCTTCCATTAATTGGGAATCAATTGGCTAGAAATTGAAATTCAGGGGGGCGACGGACCTCTAGCTAAGGTGAAATAGTATATGAGGAGAAACATTGTGCATCGTGAGTTACTAGGAACATTTAGTATCAAGAAGAAGCGGTCAACTAGTGTCTTCTGTGGGATGAATACCGTGCAAGCAGAGACGTAAGATTTGCACGAATAAGGGAAGGGGAGTACCTTTTTCGGTTGCCGGTGTGGTCACCTCCACATGTAGCGTCGATCTTCTTCTTTTTACCGGGGAAACCGATGTTCTGGAGGGTGCAGGCTTGGATGAACCCATGGCCAAATTGTTGACTGTGTTGCCGTGGCCGTATGTCAGCGGAGGGGAAGCAGATCCGAGGCGGTGAAGGACGGCGCAGCAGGAACAACTCCGGTGCGGTGGAGGGTGGCGAAGTTGGAGCGGCAGCGGTGAGGCGCAAGATGGCATGGTTGAACTGGCTCGGGTACGAACGGCTCGGCCTCGGCTTCAACTACTAGCCGTGCAGGGCGTTGCGGTTGAGGTTGCGGTGGACGACGACGTCGGGGTATCAGCTCCGACGTGATGGAGGAGGGCAGTGGTTGATGGGTGGGATGGGGTGGCGGATGGAGGACGCCGGGGTTTCGCGGCTCGTGGAGAGGTAGTTTTGGCGCCCACGGAGTACGAATGGGGAATCGGACGGGTGGGGGGAACCATGTTTCGGTCTGGGACGTGCTTGTTTTTGGCTTTTTTGAACAGAAGATGGGACACGCTTGTTTGAAATTTGGGGAAAGTACAAACTTTGCCCCCCTCTTAAATTGCGGACCTACTGCGGGTCGGGGGTAGGATGGTAATCCCAGGTGTCCCAAATAGTGGGCGGGAGCAACTTCGGCCGCGCGCATGTGTGCTTAGGCGGCCATTGTGTATGAATATTTTTCGGAGGCGGTTGCGTGGCGTCTAGATGAAGCTACAAACCTACCCCGGTTTAGACCTTTGGACGTCGGGCCGGTAGGTTTCACGGGTCAGAGTTATTAGAAAAGTAATTTCCTTGTACTACCAAACATTGGTCTCACGCGGTTTCGGGCGAGTAGAGGCTCTTTTGGCGCTTCATTCAAAATTTTGAAACACAAGCATTCACGTTTAGAGTACTCTTGAACTATGAGGATTGACCTAAACAGGCAACGTTATATTTGACCTTGTATGTTTGAAAACCTCATTAAATTATCCGCTTCTTTTTGAAATTTGACACTTGAAAATCCTATAACTACGATTATTTTGGAATGGAGGAGCTAAATTTGAATCTATTTTGTACACGACTACATATGCTATTATGTACAAAATCGGAGCAAAGATTGGTGCCCACATAATTTAGGTATGGTTTACAAATGCCGTGATATCAAATTCAAATAATTGAATGGACTTCATGTTGAATTCGATTTTTTTAAACCACCTTAAGTTGAATTCAAATGTATGCTAGTTCATAGGTAGCTATTTATAATGTCCATTGTGTAACTTTCATATGTATAATGTGCTTTACACACACAACATGAACTATACTCACATTTATATTCGATTGCTAAAGCGATGCATTGTCTGGAGTTCAAAATACTAACTATGTGAATCAATTGTGTCGAATAATAACATAGACATGCTCAAATTCGATAGAATATAGATGTCTGATGGATCAATGACCGCTCCTTACACGAATTGCAAATATCATGATCCCATCCTAATATTTGGATACAATTTATATCTTTAATCAATGTGTAGAGCAGTCTTTTACGTGTAGTTTCACTCTCCATCGGTGGTCTCTCACACATGCTCACGCACTCTCTCCCGAGGTGTCTTTCTCGCACACATGCTCTAGATATAACCCTCCCTCCCTCTCGTAACCATTTACAACTGTTTTCACTAACCTTTATCACAAGCACTCGTCCTCTCGCAAAAATACACATGCACAATCCTCATCGACCCTTTCTATATACATGGACCTGCCTATGTGTCTCATGTACGCACATTATCTTTACGCCTGTCTCTCATGCATTGTCTCACACCTCTCTTCCTAGTCGACGAGTATGATTCTAGCAGAGCATTCTGTAGGATGCCCCTTAAAGTTAGGTTGGATGAATAGTAATATTGGAGATAAAGGGGTTACCTTAGTCCGAGAACCTAGGGCTACAAATCCTAGCCGGCTTTGTCAGTGGACACAAAGTCCTTCACAATTCTGCTATCTTTGTCTTGTACGACTAGTCATCCATGGGTCTTCCTAAATGCGTCACGGGCCAACCAATGTGGCGCAGGACGGAACCGAACGAAGGGCCTCACCTCGACCCACCGTACCTCACGCGGTGACACACCCTTTGCCCCCACGTCTCATTATCTTCTCACACCCACACATACCAACACAAACACCACACACACAGAAAATTTCTCCTGGTGCCTCTATTCCCTCCCCCCTTGCATATACACACTCAAGGGAATGGAATCTCTTGTCGTGACGTCATATTCGTCTCTCTCTCTCTAGACCACTCTCATTTCTCATGCTATCTCTCCCACGCCCCCCGTCGGCCCCTCTATCAATGCCTCTCTTGAATACGTAATACACACACATACCTCTCTAGGCCCCGCCAAATGCATCAACTACACATTCACACATGTTATATCACGTACCCCATTGATCTAAAAACCCCTCTCTTCACGTTTATTTCGCATACAACTTTCCTTTTGAATAAAGTGTGGCCAAAAAATTATTTTAGAGTTTCTACATATATACAACATTACAAAGTTATATGGAGGAGTACGAACGCTAATTTGCATTGCATGGTGCCCACAATCATATTTATTCCGCACTGTGAATTTGTATATTTTTATACTATATACAAAGTTAGTCATAATAAAGAGAAACGAAGAGCATCTCTCTATCCATTGCATACCCCCCTGTACGCCCCTTTCACATATGCACACAAAACTATCTCCAGGTCCTCTAAAAGTAAGCCCCCAGAAAATTCACGCATGTTTCATCTTTCTCTGGCGATATATGCAAAGATGATCATTGTATTTGAAGCGAAAGCACGATACGTACATTGGACTTCAGAATCCACTCATTACGGTCACCATTTACGTTTAGTGGTTATTATACAGTCATGGGCTCACCGTACAACTCTGTATTTGCTCATGACATGACTAGTTGACCAGTTAAACGCTCCACGTGGCACCTCTAGTGTTGCATCACATTATCTCACTACCATCGTGCCCACCTGTCGACTTGTATCTACTCTACATCTACACTCTTATAAAATACATAAAATACACTCTTATAAAAAACAGAGTTGGTGATGATGGTGTGCCTGCCATCCTGCAATATAGGCCGTCCGATTTATATCTGACGGATAGGAAAGAAACTATGGCAATTTTGCAAAAAGGTACCCACACACCTCTCCAAATTTGCCAATAAGGCCTTCCCTCGTTCATCCTTTTCTCTCACAAGATAAACAAGTCATACAAATGCATCTTGATGTTACGTGCAACGCACGGGCATCTTGCTAGTAAGAATGGAAACAAACGACAAAAAATATTTGCGATGGTTCGAAGTCATGACCGCGGGCACAGCGGACAAGGTGGCCTTGTATTGGTATGTTGAGCCATCTGTTTTAACACACAGGAGCTGGTGTGGTGATTATACACACACGCACGCATGCACACAAACTGCATCCAGGCAACACTCACACAAACACATGCACCCACGCACGCACGTAACACTCACACGTACACACGTAGCCACGCACGCATGCAACACTCACACACACACACACACACACACACACACACACATGCATGCACACATCAGTACACCACACGACCAACACACACTCTCACGCTCAAGTGCTCAACCTACACGTGCATGCGCACACATCAGGCCCTGACAGACACATACACAACCAGGTGATTCCCGCGCACGGGTTGGAGCGTTGTCGCGCCTGCGTAAATTTGTGTTTATCTGACCTTTTCCCTATGCGAACTGACAGGTGGGACCCACAAGGAACATGGTCAATTTAACTAGTCAACATGGCACCACGCAGACTATTTGGCCGGCCAACAGAGTGCAATCCGATGTTGAACTGTGAGCAAGTGACTGTATAATCACCGCAAAACGTATATAGTGACCGTAATTAGCTTATTTTGAAGTTCGGTGACCGTATTATGTTTTTCTCCCTGTAGGCCCTCCAAAACTACATCTCTACACGTTCTCGCATGTTACATCTAACAACTATGCAATACAGCACTACTACTACACTCTAACACAACAAATCATATGTGTTTTTAGTTTTACTAGATATCATATTGTTACTTATAATTATTCAGTTTGCATACATTAAAATTGCCTTTAAAATGTATGGCCAGTATCATCTACCGCGCGAGAAAAATCCCGCCCTTTCCTGTTTAATCGGGTTTGTATCGATGGATCGTGCAAAACAGCAAAACTATAGTACTATACAGTACAAGTGACAGTTCATTGGGCCGTCGTGTCGTCTACTCCTCCGTCGTAAGAGTGGAGCGCTCGCTTTCATAAATCTTCTAGTCCCTTTCGCTGACATGTGGGACATCAAGCTACCGGGTCCATGTGCCATACCGGAATACAGTGCAGAGCAGCCGGGGTGAAGCACCCCAGTCATGGCGCCGGCGTAGTAATGAGCAATGAGGCGTCAAATCACAAAGCTGCACCTTTCCCGTAGTTAAGTTGGAGGGACGAAGTAATAATGCTAAAAAAAGAAGTTGGAGGGACGAAGCAACCATCATTTCACTCGTTGCTGAATCCGCTTCTCCCTCATCTTCTTCAACTTAACCACGTGTTGCTTCTGCCGTTGTTCTGCCTCATGTGGGACGCGGATCATCTTGGTAAAGCACTGACACGTGGGACCGCATGTTAGCAAACCGCCAGGACAACGTCCTCCGAAAATAAGAGGCCTAATCCTAGACTTACAAAGGGCTACGTAGCTGCTACGTATACTTTCCATCTAATATATATATATGCCCCCTGATTTTCAGGTGGGGTGGGCCTAATCCTCTCCTTTAATGCAATCAAATAGTCCCACATCACATCAGTTTGTAACTTTACGTAAACCATTACGTGGATGTAGCATTGCTCAAATAAGAAACCTCCCCCGCCACTCGCGCGGCAAAATCACCTCCTTTTTACTAATCTTGATTCTTTAATTTTTTAGATCAATATAATTGAGATTTGTATAGATAGCACACAGGAGCAAAACCAAGTGGTACGGTAAAGGGCATCCACAATGTGTAGCCAAATGTGAAAATAGCTTTTAGCATCGTGGGAACCATTGTGGACGGTGTTGCCAAAGTCAAAAAGATGGAACTGAAGCTCCCTAATTGATTGATTGAAGGAATAGAAAAATGCAACGTCTCTGCTCTTTCTCCCATGCTTGGACGCATGTAGTACAGTATAGAGCACAGAGTCTACTCCCCTGTCCCTTCTATCACAAATCACAAAGCAGTGAGGCGTCAAATCACAAAAGCACGGACGAACCAACCGTCATTTCACTCTTCGCTGACTCCGCTTCTCCATCGTCTTCTTCGAGAAACCATCTCACCGCACTAGTACTCCTTGTAGTACTTCCTAGATGCAAATAAGGCGGTTGTCTCGGCTTGCAGGCGGCACTTGCGAACGAATTACCGTGGTCTCCCTCAATGGTGTTCTCCGTCGAACGAACTTCGCCAAACCACAAAGAAAAAAGATATCGTCGACATCACCGCAATGGGGAAGGAAGTCAAATATAGTTACTACCTCCATTTTTTTGTACACAAGGCCAATATATCAAAATTACAATTTGCAAAGGGCCACTAACACTAATTGAGGCAAAATTGATGGGGTTAGCAACCAAGGACATTAATATCCCCTGCATGCATGCAGAAGTGAGAAGCTTGGTTTGCATGGCGCTGCATTAATCAAGCGATGAGGAGTGAGATGGTTAGCTCTTTGGTCTTTGGAGAAAAAAATACGCATTAATTGACACGTGAAACGAGGATTTGTATCGATTAAATCCCGCGAAGGAAAATCCCACCTTTCTTTTTTAACACTAGTACTCCTAGTACGTACGTACTTATCCTGTTTGGGTCTAGGCCTTGCATTGCCAAACTTCGCCACACATTTTTTCCAAGCTTGCCTAAAGTTTTCAAAATGAGAAGGAGGTACACTTGCGCACGGCTGTCGCGGTCGCACCGCACCCTCACACGGTCGCTCCTGCACGTCGCGGTCGCACCGCACCCTCACACGGTCGCTCCTGCACGCCGCGGTCGCACCGCACCCTCACACAATCATTCCTGCACGCCGCAAACCCAACCAAGGGAACACACCCTCACTGACACGTGCTGTCGCATATGAACAAACCAAACTCAGCCATCCTATCGCTGACACATAATTTTCGTTCATAGAGTATGTTTATCCAACCGCATGTTGGGGAGTATCCGTACGGCCCGTGCGGTGGTCTGTTGGGGAAGAGGAAGAGGTGAGGAAGAAGGAAAGAAGGGTTAGGAGACGTAGGATATTCATACAACCGCTTGAAATGGTAGACTGACCCAAGTTAGGCAACTTGCATAACAAATATATGTTTTTACACAGCAAAAGATCCATAAAAACAACAACATAAAGAAAAACTATCACTGCTCGTGGAAAGAGACGGCCTCGTCGTCTTTGGCTGCCGGCGAGAACCAGCCGTCGCTGCCGACGTGTGTCTCCGCACCGTGGTTGTCCTCGGCCTCCAGCTACTCGTTCAAGCGGAGCGTGCGGGCGCTCTGCACGGACGAGAGCACAACCCGGTTCAAGTCAAGGACGTCCGGTTCCGCCTGCAGGAGGGCCTCGATGCCAGCGGCATCCACGCGCTCCGCGTCGAGCGAGCCTCCATCGCCCGGTTCAAGTCCAGGACGTCGGGTTCCGCCTGCAGGAGGGCGTCGATGAGAGTGGCATCCGCGCGCTCTGCGTCAAGTCGAGCCTCTGCCGCCCGGTTCATGTCCAGGACATCCGGTTCCGCCTGCAGGAGGGCCTCGATGGCGGCGGCATCCGCGCGCTCCGCCTCAAGTTGAGCCTCCACCGCCCGGTTCACATCCACGACATCCGGTTCCGCCTGCAGGAGAGCCTCGATGGCAGGGGCATGTGCGTGCTCCGCATCGAGTTGAGCCTCTGCCTCCCGGTCCTCCTTTAGTATCGCCATGTTGAACCGCTGGTCCGCCTGCACCATGGGGGACTCGGATACCGGCACGAAGTCGATGTCCATCGTCTCATACCCATCGGGGGCCTTCTGCGCCGCGACCTCTGCCATGAACATTGGATCGGCTTCCTCCTCCTCGTAGCTTGGCTCCACAGAACTCGGGGATTGGCTCGCCGCAAAGCGAGCTTGGGAATGGAGGTGTGTGGCGCCGACCGCCGCCGCGATTTTTGCGCGGCGCTCCGGCGTCAGCATCTTGTAGTAAGTGATCTTGCAGCGCACCATGGCTTTTCGGCGAACTAGGGGATGCTTGATGCGGGCTAGGGGATCGAAAGGTGGGGGAATGGGCTAGAGATTTGGTGTGGTTTTAGGGCAGTGGCTGGCGTAGGCCGAGCAGCGAAGGTTCTGGTGTGAATAGTGGTTCCGGTGACGACCGGTCAATCGGTTTTGACTGTACATCTCTCTTGTCGCGTTCGCATTGTAGCCCAGCACGCTGGACCCTCCATGTCGCTCACCGAATGGAACGCTATTCGTCTTGCATTTTTGCTTGCTTGTGGGACCGCAGTTGAGAGCAAACCGATGTCCCTCCCCCTCCCCCGCCCGCGTCATTTATTATACCACCACTCCCTCCATTTTATGCGGAGTAAATAAAAATAGAGGGAGTATACTACGGATGAGGATCCCCTGACGTGGCCGAACCCATTGAGTAATTGACATGCGGGGCCTAGCAAGCATGGGGTCCGCCAGTAAGTGACCGAAAGGGAGGGTAAGGCAGGGATACCTACGTCAGAGGATCCACTTCCACTATACTACTTTGACCAAATGTTAGAGTAATAATATATGACATGCAACTTACACAAATGTTAGAGTAATAATATATGACATGCAACTTACACAAAGCATACAGGGTCTAATGCGTTTTTCGAGGCTAACTTTGACCAAATGTTGGAGTAATAATATATGACATGCAACTTACACAAAGCATACGGTCAAATTCGTATGTGAAAGGAGTTTCCAATGATATAATTTTCACATTATACATCTCATGTACTATTAATCTTGTCAATAGTCAAATTGGAAACCATCTCAAGTACAAATCTAGGAGTACGTACGAATCTAACAATATTGATTGGGCGTTGTTGAATGTTGATACCTTTTTGATCAAAGTAGAGATACTTTGACTACACATAAAACTTATATGTAAACTAGAAAGTATAGGAGGGAGTATATTATACGTTCAAAAACGAAACGAACATTGAATACCCTTTATATATGATTTGCGGATGCTAGGATCACCGGTTCAAAATTTTGAATCCGCCTTAGGTATCACATGCCCCACTCATTCCCTCTCAATTTCATCTCGGGGTCCGGAAATCTATTGAAAGAGGACTAGGGTGGGTACATGCGAATGATACTCGGCGGAATGTTCAAATGAGGCATGCGGGAGGATGGACTCGACTGGAGGGCGACATGATCGATGGAGAAGAGGGTTGGAGAGGAATGAGAAATAAGCAAACGCCACATGATTATACTTGAATGGCTCAAATAAACAATAAGTTGTCTCGCTTGGCCTACATAGTGAAAGGCCTAATGAGCAACGCGGAGCACTGATGCTCGAATATGGCTGGGAAAAAAGGGAAACCGACGTGTGGGGCACACCCGTCGGGACGACGTAGCGCAGACTAGTCCAATGGAGGAGCTGGCCCACGACGTCCTCGCCACCGACAACCGTTCATGTGGGTCGTTGGGGCCAACAACAGGGCGCAGCTCTAGCACCGCCTCTGGACACCGCGACCGCGGTGAGCGACACGCTAATATCGTCGCTAGACACGGTCGGTTTCAGTGTGCCGAGGGTGGCGTTAGTGTTGTGGCATGACCAACGGTATGTTTGGTTTGTGCCCAAGGTTGCCCCATCAAAGCATTGGGTAGCCAAAATTTTGGTTGAGGTATTGGTTGCCCATGATTTGGCCGACATTTGCAAGAAAAATGAACTAGAGTTGGCTAGAGTTCATTGGCATGCCAAAGAAATGGCAACCATCCAAACAAAGACCAATCTTTGGGTCATGACCAAATTTTTCGTTGAGGTATTGGTTGCCCATGATTTGGCCGACATTGGAAAGAAAAATGAACTAGAGTTGGCTAGAGTTCATTGGCATGCCAAAAAAATGGCAACCATCCAAACAAAGACCAATCTTTGGGTCATGACCAAAATTTTGGTAAGGTGCATTTTGGCCACAATCCAAACACACCCCAACACCCGGCTCGTCGAGAATGCACTGGGCGCCGCGACGCGTCCGCAGAGTGGTATAGCGCGGCCAACTGCATCCTCTGGACCTGAGACCATGCCGGGTCGTCTTGCTTTTTCAATGACATGCGGGGATCGCATGTGAGCAAAGGGAATCTCCAACGTTGCCACGACCGCAGCTGACTACCCTGGCACACCAAAACCCTCGTCCCTCGCCCCGTCGCGTGGTGCGTTCTAGCCGGCGCTAGCTGCCCGCATTCATGCCGTTCGTTCGTATGTCATCGTTAAGAGGCTCGGTGCCTGAGGAACCAACTCCGGCGACTTAATGACGCACCCGGACGCTTTGCCTCACCAGAATGCGCTACTTAAAGCGGCAACGCCCAGCTAACCTCCACACCATAGCGCATCGTCCTCCTACCTGGCACCACATCCGCCATGACCGCAAGTGCGAACGCTCTGCGGGAGAGCTTGTCTTCGGGGATGAAGCTCGAGGTCGCCGCCCTCGCTCAAGTTGCCTCTCGCGACACAATAGCGGCGTAGCCGGACGCGGACGCGACCGCACAAGCGGTGGCCACGCTGGCGGCCAACGACGGGAGCACCGTCAGCCATGCGTCCTACTTGCCGCCGTCCAACGTCCGGCACCACCGAGGTCAGGGACTCCTCCGAGGATGAGTAGGGCATGGGAGGCGGCAGGGCATGGTGTGCCAACTGGCCGGTCCGTATCCCGTGTTCTACTCTTCCTCGCCAGAGACCGCACCTTCACTTCACGGGTCTTGAACCCTGCCCCCGTACATAGAGATCGCAGATGGAGGACGTCGGTCGCCGCCGTAGAATAGGTTTAGGGTCGGGTTTCTTTTATTTTTCTGTCCTATAGAAGTTTGAAATGTAATGAAAATCTGCCGTGTTTGCATTAATCTCGGCCGGTGTATATGAACTTTTACAATAATATACATATTGTAGTAGTACTAGCAAGATGCCCGTGCGTTGCACGGAAGATCAAGATCTTGTGGGAGAAAAGGATGAACGAGGGAAAGCCTTATCTGCAAATGTGGAGAGGAGTTCGGGTAAATTGTCATAGTTTCCTTCCTATCCGTTAGATATAGATCGGACGGCCTATATTGCAGGATGACAGGCACACCATCATCACCAACTCTGCTTTTTATTGAACCGAGACAAATCTAACATGCGAAGTAAAATAAACACATAGGGTCTATACATACACAAATTATCTTAGGCGCTCCAATAGTATGTCCACTACACATTCACGCATTTCACATCTTTCTACATCTACGGGAACCTACGAAAGGGTTAACGTAAATTGCCTCTCTCTCTCCTCCCATGATTTTCATGGTGGTGGGCCCCTCCCTCCCACCAATCTACAATCAACAGCTCACACGTTTCACATTATGTTAATTACGTAACTGGGATTACGTAGGTGTAGCATTACTCGTCCTAAAAAAACCCAACTAAGCCAACCTCCCAGCATATCGCGCGGGAAAAGACCCGGCCGCGCCGTTTTAGTCGGGATTATCGGATTACTAGTAGTAGTATTGATGAATCGCGCGAAGCAACAATTTTTTTTGAAGGGGCAAAGCACCTAGTTTAAAAGGAAAAAAGGCGGTACGCTCACAACACTCCTGTCGCGGTCGCATTGCACCCCACACATGTTCGGTCCTGCACACGACTCACGCAAACGAAACGCACTTCGGCTTGCCTCTTCACTGACACGTGGGACTACACTTGGAGAAACCGACCATGCGCCAAACTCCCCCCGCCCACCGCGCGAAAATCCTCCCCCCCCCCACACACCCAAAAATTCCCCCCAAATCCGATTCAACCGCCCTTCGTCCAACTAGCCAATAATATTCCCCAAACCCCTCCCCCTGTCCCCCTCCACTCCATTCGCTCCGCCAAAGCTGCCCTCCCCGCTGCGCCGATACGTCAGAGCCGGCTACCTCTTGAGCACTGCGTTGGATTTCCCCGCAGAGGAGAGGATGATGCAGCAGAGTAGCGTAAGTATCCCTCAGCTTTTGAGAACCAAGGTATCAATCATGTAGGAGACCACGCACAAGTCCCTCGTACCTACACAAAATGATAGCTACTTGCAACCAGCGCGATTAGGGGTTGTCAATCCCTTCATGGTCACTTACGAGAGTGAGATATGATAGAGATGATAAATAATATTTTTGTTATTTTTGATAGATAGATGCAAAGTGAAAAGTAAAAGGCAAAGTAAAAACAAAGCAAGTAATAAAGCGATAGAGACTGATATGATAAGAATAGACCCGGGGGCCATAGGTTTCACTAGTGGCTTCTCTCAAGAACATAGATATTCTACGGTGGGTGAACAAATTACTGTTGAGAAATTGATAGAATTGAGCATAATTATGAGTATATCTAGGTAATGATCATGTATATAGGCATCACGTCCGAGACAAGTAGATTGAAACGATTCTGCATCTACTACTATTACTCCACTCAATGACCGCTATCCAACATGCATCTAGAGTATTAAGTTAAAAACAGAGTAACGCCTTAAGCAAGATGACATGATGTAGAGGGATAAATTCATGCAATATGATAAAAACCCCATCTTGTTATCCTCGATGGCAACAATACAATACGTGCCTTGCTGCCCCTGCTGTCACTGGGAAAGGACACCGCAAGATTGAACCCAAAGCTAAGCACTTCTCCCATTGCAAGAACTACCAATCTAGTTGGCCAAACCAAAAAGGATAATTCGAAGAGACTTGCAAAGATAACTCAATGATACATAAAAGAATTCAAAGAAGATTCAAATATTTTCCATAGATAAGTTGGATCATAAACCCACAATTCATCGGTCTCAACAAACACACCACAAAAAGAAGATTACATCAAATAGATCTCCACGAGAGAGGGGGAGAACATTGTATTGAGATCCAAAAAGAGAGAAGAAGCCATCTAGCTACTAGCTATGGACCCAAAGGTCTAAAGTAAACTACTCACACTTCATCGGAGGGGCTATGGTGTTGATGTAGAATCCCTCCGTGATGGATGCCCCCTCCGGCGGAGCTCCGGAACAGGCCCCAAGATGGGATCTCGTGGATACAGAAGGTTGCGGTGGTGGAATTAGGTTTTTGGCTCCTGTTCTGATCGTTTGGGGATACGTAGGTATATATAGGAGGAAGGAGTACGTCGGTGGAGCAACAGGGGGCCCACGAGGTAGGGGCGCGCCCAGGGGGGCGTGCCCTCCACCCTCGTGACCACCTCTGGCACTTCTTGGAGTAGGGTCCAAGTCTCCTGGATCACGTTCGGTGAGAAAATCACGTTCCCGAAGGTTTCATTCCGTTTGGACTCTGTTTGATATTCCGTTTCTTCGAAACACTGAAATAGGAAAAAAACCCAGCAATTCTGGGCTGGGCCTCCGGTTAATAGGTTAGTCCCAAAAATAATATAAAAGTGGAAAATAAAGCCCATTATAGTCCAAAACAGTAGATAAAGTAGCATGGAGCAATCAAAAATTACAGATACGTTGGAGACGTATCAGGCATCCCCAAGCTTAATTCCTGCTCATCCTCGAGTAGGTAAATGATAAAAAAGAATTTTTGATGCGGAGTGATACTTTGGCATAATTTCAATGTAAATCTTCTTAATTGTGATATGAATACTCAGATCCAAAAGATTCAAGACAAAAGTTCATATTGACATAAAAAATAATAATACTTCAAGCATACTAATCAAAGCAATCATGTCTTCTCAAAATAACATGGCCAAAGAAAGTTATCCCTACAAAATCATATAGTCTGGCTATGCTCCATCTTCCCCACATAAAATATTTAAATCATGCACAACCCCGATGACAAGCCAAGGAATTGTTTCATACTTATGACATTCTCAAAACTTTTTCAATCTTCACGCAATACATGAGCGTGAGCCATGGATATAGCACTATGTGGAATAGAATGGTGGTTGTGGAGAAGACAAAAAAGAGGGAAGATAGTCTCACATCAACTAGGCGTATCAATGGGCTATGGAGATGCCCATCAATAGATATCAATGTGAGTGAGTAGGGATTGCCATGCAACGAATGCACTAGAGCTATAAGTATATGAAAGCTCTTACAAAAGAAACTAAGTGGGTGTGCATCCAACTCGCTTGCTCACGAAGACCTAGGGCATTTTGAGGAAGCCCATCATTGGAATCTACAAGCCAAGTTCTATAATGAAAAATTCCCACTAGTATATGAAAGTGACAAAATGAGAGACTCTCTATCATGAAGATCTTGGTGCTACTTTGAAGCACAAGTGTGGTAAAAGGATAGTAGCATTGTCCCTTCTCTCTTTTTCTCTCATTTTTTGTTTGGGCCTTTCTCTTTTTTTTGGCCTCTTTTTTTTTTATTTTTTGTTCGGAGTCTCATCCCGACTTATGGGGGAATCATAGTATCCATCATCCTTTCCTCACTTGGGACAATGCTCTAATAATGATGATCATCACACTTTTATTTTTCTTACAACTCAACAATTACAACTCGATACTTAGAACAAAGTATGACTCTATATGAATGCCTCCAGCGTTGTACCGGGATATGCAATGAATCATGAGTGACATGTATGAAAGAATTATGAACGGTGGCCTTGCCACAAATACGATGCCAACTACATGATCATGCTAGCAATATGACAATGATGGAGCGTGTCATAATAAACGGAACGGTGGAAAGTTGCATGGCAATATATCTCGGAATGGATATGGAAATGCCATGATAGGTAGGTATGGTAGCTGTTTTGAGGAAGGTATATGGTGGGTGTTTGATACCGGCGAAAAGTGCGCGGTATTAGAGAGGCTAGCAAAGGTGGAAGGATGGGAAAAAGTGCGTATAATCCATGGACTCAACATTAGTCATAAAGACCTCATATACTTATTGCAAAAATCTAGAAGTTATCAAAGCAAAGTATTACGCGCATGCTCCTAGGGGGATAGATTGGTAGGAAAAGACCATCGCTCATCCCCGACCGCCACTCATAAGGAAGACAATCAATAAACAAATCATGCTCTGCATTCATCACATAACGGTTCACCATACGTGCATGCTACGGGAATCACAAACTTCAACACAAGTATTCTTTGAATTCACAACTACTTAACTAGCATGACTCTAATATCACCATCTTCATATCTCAAAACAATTATCAAGCATCAAACTTATCTTAGTATTCAACGCACTCAAAAGAAAGTTTCACATATCTTGAACACCAAGTATATTAACATTAAGCGAATTACCATGCTATTAACGAATCTCAAAATAATCTAAGTGAAGCATGATAGATCAATAGTTTCTTTAAAACAAATCCACCACCGTGCTCTAAAAGATATAAGTGAAGCACTAGAGCAAAAATTATCACGCCCAAAAGATATAAGTGAAGCACTATGAGCAAAACTATCAAGCTCAAAAGATATAAGTGAAGCACATAGAGTATTCTAACAAATTCAAATTCATGTATGGCTCTCTCAAAAGGTGTGTACAGCAAGGATGATTGTGGTAAACTAACAAGCAAGGACGCAAATAATACAAGACGCTCCAAGCAAAACACATATCATGTGGTGAATAAAAATATAGCTCCAAGTAAATTACCGATGGAAGTGGACGAAAGAGGGGATGCCTTCCGGGGCATCCCCAAGCTTTGACTTTTTGGTGTCCTTGGATTATCTTGGGGGTGACATGGGTATCCCCAAGCTTAGTCTCTTGCCACTCCTTGTTCCATAATCCATCAAAAGAATTCACCCAAAACTTGAAAACTTCACAACACAAAACTCAACAGAAATCTCGTGAGCTCCGTTAGAGAAAGAAAACAGAGAACTACTTAGGTACTGTAATGAATTCATTCTTTATTTATATTGGTGTTAAACCTACTGTATTCCAACTTCTCTATGGATTATAAACTATTTTATTAGCCATAGATTCATCAAAATAAGCAAACAACACCCGTAAAATAGAATCTGTCAAAAACAGAACAGTCTGTAGCAATCTGTAACTAACCCAAACTTCTGGAACTCTAAAAATTCTACCAAAATAGGAAGTCCTGGAAAATTTGTTTATTGAACAGCGTCAAAAAGAATCAACGCAAAATCACGTTCCTGTGATTTATCAAAATTATATTCGTGCGCACAAAGTTTCTGTTTTTCAGCATAATCAAATCAACTATCATCGTAGGTTATCCTATAGGTTCTACTTGGCACAAACACTAACTAAAAGATAAAAACACATACAAACAGAGGCTATATGGATTATTTATTCCTAAACATAAGCAAAAACAAAAATCACAAATAAAGTTGGGTTGTCTCCCAACAAGCGCTATCGTTTAACGCCCCTAGCTAGGCATAAAAGCAAGGATAGATCTAGGTATTGCCATCTTTGGTAGGCAATCCATAAGTGGCTCTCATGATAGATTCATATGGTAATTTTATTTTCTTTCTAGGGAAGTGTTCCATGCTCTTCTTTAAAGGAAATTGGAACCTAATATTCCCTTCCTTCATATCAATAATTGCACCAATCATTCTAAGGAAAGGTCTACCAAGAATAATAGGACATGAAGGATTGCAATCTATATCAAGAACGATAAAATCTATGAGCACATAATTCCTATTTGCAACAATAAGAACATCATTAATTCTTCCCATAGGCTTTTTAATAGTGGAATCCGCAAGGTGCAAGTTTAGAGAGCAATCATCAAAATCACTGAAATCTAGCAAATCACATAAAGTTTTGGGAATAGTAGAGACACTAGCACCCAAATCACACAAATCATGAAACTCATAATCTTTAATTTTAATTTTAATAGTAGGTTCCCCCTCATCATAGAGTTTTCTAGGGATAGAAACTTTCAACTCAAGTTTTTCTTCATAAGATTGCATCAAAGCATCAACAATGTGTTCGGTAAAGGCCTTATTTTGACTATAAGCATGAGGAGAATCTAGCACGGATTGCAACAACGAAATACAACCAATTAAAGAGAAATTTTCATAATTACATTCCTTGAGATCCAAAATGGGTTTAGCAACATCTAGGTTTTTATTTCTTTGATTCCCACTTTCATCAATTTCATCATCAAGATCTAGAAACTCCGAATTCTTAAAACGCCTTCTAGGTAAAGGAAGATCATATTCAGTTTCATCAAGATTTATATTGCAAAACAAAGATTTAATGAGGGACACATCAATAACTTTTAGATCTTCATGTTGATTTTCATAGGAATTGGAAGAACATGCTTTAATAAAGGCATCTTTGGAAGCACGCATCCTAGCGGTTCTTTCCTTGCACTCATCAATGGAAATTCTCATGGCTTTGAGAGACTCATTGATATCATGCTTAGGAGGAATAGAACTAAGCTTTAAAGAATCAATTTCAAGAGAAATTCTATCAACGTTGCTAGCCAAATCATCAACTTTAAGCAATTTCTCTTCAAGCAAAGCATTAAAATTCTTTTGTGAATTCATAAACTCTTTAACACTACTCTCAAATTCAGAGGGCATCTTATTAAAATTTCCATAAGAGTTGTTGTAGGAATTTCCATAATTATTAGAAGGATTACTAGGATAAGGCCTAGAATTAAAATTCCCTCTATAAGCGTTGTTTCCAAAACTATTCCTACCAACAAAATTCACATCCATAGATTCATTATTATTCTCAAGCAAAGTAGATAAAGGCATATCATTGGGATCAAGGGGAGTATTTTTAGGAGCAAACATCTTCATAAGTTCATCCATCTTTTCACTCAAAACATTGATTTCTTCTATAGCATGCACTTTTTTACTAGAAGATCTTTCGGTGTGCCATTGAGAATAATTAGCCATAATATTATCAAGCAATTGTGTAGCATCTCCTAACGTAATTTCCATAAACGTGCCTCCCGCGGCCGAATCTAAAAGATTTCTAGAAGCAAAATTCAATCCGGCATAATTTTTTTGATGATCATCCATAAATTCAAACCATGAGTAGGGCAATTGTGAAGCATCAATTTCATTCTTTCCCAAGATTGGGCAACATGCTCATGATCAAGTTGTTTAAAATTCATAATATCGTTCCTAAGAGTGATGATTTTAGCAGGAGGAAAATAATTAGAGATAAAAGCATCTTTGCACTTGTTCCAAGACTCAATACTAGTTTTAGGCAAAGACGAAAACCAAACTTTAGCACGATCTCTAAGTGAAAACGGAAATAATTTCAATTTGACAATATTGTTATCCGTATATTTCTTCTTTTGCATATCACACAAATCAACAAAATTATTTAGATGAGTAGCGGCATCTTCACTAGGAAGGCCGGCGAATTGATCTTTCATAACAAGATTCAGCAAAGCAGTATTGATTTCACAAGACTCATCATTATTAAGAGGAGCAATCGGAGTACTAAGGAAATCATTATTATTTGTATTCGAGAAGTCACAGTATTTGGTATTATCTTGCGCCAGGGCAACAAGTAATCCAACACACAAGCAAACAGAAAGGCAACGAGAAAAGGCAAACGGGAAAGAGAGGAGGAGATTGGGAAAGAGAGGGCGAATAAAACGGCAAGGGTGAAGTGGGGGAGAGGAAAACGAGAGGCAAATGGCAAATAATGTAATGCGAGAGATAGGGATTGTGATGGGTACTTGGTATGGTTGACTTGCTTGCGTGAGACTCCACGGCAACGGCGCCAGAAATTCTTCTTGCTACCTCTTGAGCATTGCATTGGATTTCCCCGAAGAGGAGAGGATGATGCAGTAGAGTAGCGTAAGTATTTCCCTCAGTTTTTTAGAACCAAGGTATCAATCCAGTAGGAGACCACGCACAAGTCCCTTGTACCTACACAAAACGATAGCTACTCGCAACCAACGCGATTAGGGGTTGTCAATCCCTTCACGGTCACTTACGAGAGTGAGATCTGATAGAGATGATAAATAATATTTTTGGTATTTTTGATAGATAGATGCAAAGTGAAAAGTAAAAGGCAAAGTAAAACAAAGCAAGTAATAAAGCGATAGAGATTGATATGATGAGAATAGACCCGGGGGCCATAGGTTTCACTAGTGGCTTCTCTCAAGAACATAGATATTCTACGGTGGGTGAACAAATTACTATTGAGCAACTGACAGAATTGAGCATAATTATGAGTATATCTAGGTAATGATCATGTATATAGGCATCACATCCGAGACAAGTAGATCGAAACAATTCTGCATCTACTATTATTACTCCACTCATCGACCGCTATCCAGCATGCATCTAGAGTATTAAGTTAAAAACAGAGTAACGCCTTAAGCAAGATGACATGATGTAGAGGGATAAATTCATGCAATATGATAAAAAACATCTTGTTATCCTCGATGGCAACAATACAATAAGTGCCTTGCTGCCCCTGCTGTCACTTGGAAAGGACACCGCAAGATTGAACCCAAAGCTAAGCACTTCACCCATTGCAAGAACTACCAATCTAGTTGGCCAAACCAAAAAGGATAATTCGAAGAGACTTGCAAGATAACTCAATCATACATAAAAGAATTCAGAGAAGATTCAAATATTTTCCATAGATAAGTTGGATCATAAACCCACAATTCATCGGTCTCAACAAACACACCGCAAAAAGAAGATTACATCGATTAGATCTCCACGAGAGAGGGGGAGAACATTGTATTTAGATCCAAAAAGAGAGAAGAAGCCATCTAGCTACTAGCTATGGACCCGAAGGTCTGAAGTAAACTACTCACACTTCATGGGAGGGGCTATGGTGTTGATGTAGAATCCCTCCGTGATGGATGCCCCCTCTGGCGGAGCTCCAGAACAGGCCCCAAGATGGGATCTCGTGGATACAGAAGGTTGCGGCGGTGGAATTAGGTTTTTGGCTCCTATTCTAATCGTTTGGGGATACGTAGGTATATATAGGAGGAAGTAGTACATCGGTGGAGCAACATAGGGCCCACGAGGTAGGGGGCGCGCCCAGGGGGGCTCCCTCCACCCTCGTGACCGCCTCTGGCACTTCTTGGAGTAGGGTCCAAGTCTACTGGATCACGTTCGGTGAGAAAATCACGTTCCTGAAGGTTTCATTACGTTTGGACTCTGTTTGATATTCCCTTTCTTCGAAACACTGAAATAGGCAAAAAACAGCAATTCTGGGTTGGGCCTCCGGTTAATAGGTTAGTCCCAAAAATAATATAAAAGTGGAAAATAAAGCCCATTATAGTCCAAAACAGTAGATAAAGTAGCATGGAGCAACAAAAAATTATGGATACGTTGGAGACGTATCAGCACCGCGGTTCGGCGATCCTCTCGCTCCCACAGTACGCTCTCGTAGACTGCCGTCCTCTAGCCGTGCCACCACCTCTGGCTACGTTCTTGTGGAGTAGCACGACGGTCAGCGCCGCCACGCTAGTGACGTTCATGTGGAGACGCACGACGGTCAGCTTCTCCCATGGTACGCACATTCTAGACTAAGGCCCCGTTCATGTCGGTGTAGCGTTGAATGTTAGCTGATAGACGCTGTTAATCTCACTGTTTGCCGAAGTAGTTTACTGTCAATATGCTCTGCTTAAGAAGCTTCCTTACCCTGTTCTGCAGTCAATCTGCTTAGCTGAGATGGCATGCCAAGGCCGATTAGTTGCTAAAATATCCTGCCATATATTTATTGTGACGTAGATTGCCATGGTCTAGTAGCCAATCTGTTAGGTGAAATAGCTCTACACCGTTTTATACTCGATCTTTGTTGCTGCGATAGCCTTCGATAGTTTGATGGCTGTGTGCTTGGCCACATTGACTGCTGAACAGCCTGCCATAATTTAGCACTCAAATCTGTTTGCTGAATTAGCTTTACATATATTTCGTTACTTAGATCTGCTCGTCCAAATATCTTGCCATAGCTTTAGACATCAACCTAGGTATTTTTTTCTGGACTTCATAAAAAAGCATATATGTTTTTCCTATAATATCTAGTAGAAGAACTAATTTGTATGTCTAACAGATGGACAGGACTTGGATAACTTCTGCTCGAAGATTCTCCGCTGCATATGTCGAGGGGGTTGAAAACTTCATAAACTTTATCAGAGTTGAGTACGGTGGTCCGAAATCAGATGTGCTCTGCCCGTGTAGCAGTTGTATGAATTCAGTTACAAGACCCCAATCAACTGTGCAAAATCATCTACACTTGTATGGGATGTCAGTCACATATACTAGGTGGGTTCATCATGGTGAAGCTGTGAACGTCAATGTTATTGACTACGTGGAAGCAGCATATCACCATCTTGTTCTGCCTGATGCTCAGGTGGAAGAGGAGGAGGAGGTGGTGGTGGCGGAGCCAGTGAGTTTGACCAACATTGAAACAATGCTACGAAATGCTCATGCATTCCGTGAACTTTCACCTGTAGAAGAAAAACGGTGGGACCACATGTTGGAACAATGCAACGTTGCTGTCACCCCAGGAAATAAGCTGTCAGTATTCTCAGCTATGGTCACCTTTCTTCAGGTGAAGACATCTGAGCGGATGACCAACAAATCATTCAATGTGATATTGGCTGCTTTCCGCAAATCTTTCCCACATGCGTCTGAGCTGCCACACACCTACAGTAAAATGAAGAATTTCCTTCGTGCAGTTGGAATTGGATATGATATGATCCATGTTTGTAAGAATAATTGTGTTCTGTTCTGGAAGGATTATGCCAACTTAAGTGAATGCCCGAAATGCAAATCATCAAGATGGAAAGATGGCGATGCTGTGAAGAGGATTCCTCATAATGTTCTGAGACATTTCCTAATTACACCAAGATTGCAGAGGTTGTTTCATGATGCTGAAACAAGAGAGGATGTACTGTGGCATTCTAGGAACCAGGAGTACAAAGATCAGAATGTAATGAGCCATCCATCTCATGGTAGTGAGTGGAAAAGCTTCAATGATAGACACAAAGAGTTTGTTGCTGACCCGAGAAACATTAGACTTGGCTTAGCTTTAGATGGATTTAACCCATTTGGCCACCAGAGCGCCACATATAGCCTATGGCCAGTGCTTGTTATCCCTTACAACATGCCTCCAAATGTCTGCATCAAAGAATCAAACTACCTGATGGCCTTGCTCATCCCAGGTCCAAAAAGTCCTAGAAAGGATTTTGATTTGTTCATGGAGCCTCTTGTGGAGGAACTTCAACAGCTATGGAAGGGTGTTCTCACTCGAGACCTATATAGCAGCCCACCAGCTGATTTCTTTCTGCGTGCTGTTGTACTTCGGTGCATCCATGATTGTCCGGCTTTGGGCACTATGTCAGGGTGAACGACACATGGTTACAATGCATGTGTTCGCTGTGACAGGAATCCGCTGTCATACGCAATACTTAGCAAGATCTGTTACATTGGACACCACCTTTTCCTTGCCAAGGACAAGCTGCATCCTAGAAAATACCGAAGACATGTGTTCAATGCAAAGCATGAAAACCGTGATGCGCCAAAGAGGCTCACCGCTGATGAGTTGCAAGTGGAATTATAGAAGGACAGGCATATTACACCAGGAAACCATCCTGGTAATGGTAGCGGGAAAAGGAAGCATGGCACGATAGGAGAGAGATTATTGTTTACCCACAGGTCCACTTTGTGGGACTTGGAGTATTGGAAAGATTTGGATCTGCGGCATAATCTTGATGTGATGCACATCGAGAAAAATATATGTGACAGCATTAACGGCACACTTCTTAACATTGAAGGCAAGATGAAAGATACCTTAAAATCTAGGATTGATTTGACACACCTGGGTATCAGAAAGGATTTGCAGGTGCAAGATGAAGGTAAACCACGGGATATGGCACCAGCTGTGTACGTCTTGGACAAGGTAAAAAGAAAAGAATTCTGTGAGGTCCTATCACGTGTGAGATTCCCACATGGATTTGCTTCCAACCCTGAAAGGAGAGTCAATGCAGATGGAAACAAGGTACAAGAGTTGAAAACTCAAGACTGCCACGTCCTACTTCAAAGGGTTTTACCTGTTATCCTTAGAGGATTGGGCCGCCCTGACTTATACAGAGCAGTTGTAGATTTGGGACAATTCTTCAGGGAACTCTGTAGTAGAAATATCAGGATAGATGCTTTGGAGCGTCTTAGAGATAAGATACCAACTATCCTATGCGACCTTGAGAAGATATATCCTCCAGCCTTCTTTGATGTGATGGTGCATTTGGCTGTTCATCTACCTGATGAGGCACTACTTAGAGGTCCAGTACAGTATGGCTGGATGTACCCTATTGAAAGGCGGCTAGGCACTTTCAAGGGCTATGTTAGGAACAGAGCTGGACCCGAGGGTTCCATTGTAGAGGCCTACATTGCTCCAGAAGCGTTGACATTCTGCTCAAAATACATTGAAACAGTTGATCAGCTTAGCAAAGAGGTGGGTGAAGACAATCCCGGGCTCAATGTTTTCGATTATTCTGTTCGAGTTACAGGGAAGAGTCGACAAGAGGACAAACCTAAAGATTTGGACAAAATGGTTTGGTATGTGTTGAATAACTGTCCTGAGATACTACCTTATATCAAGTAAGTGCAAAACTGCAGCTTATACATCGTAATCTACTAAACTTGCAGCACATTCTTATATATCTAGATGTTTGACGCGATCACTATGTTGTGCAGCATCTACAAAGAGGAGTTACTGCCACAAAATCCAAGAAACATTGACAAGCTGGTTATGGCAGGATTTGCGAAATGGTTCAAGAACCATGTAAGCTTTTGAAGTGCACTGTCAGTTTTTTTAATATATTGAGTACATAAGATGATCAGCTTGTCTATTTTCTAACCATAGGTTAAGAAGATGCGGGAGGATGGGCAGGCAGTTGATGATGCCCTTTACTCACTAGCAATGGGTCCTGATATTCGGGTAAGACATTATGAATCTTGCGTTGTTGGAGATGTGCGCTACAACACCCTTGCACGAGACAATGGCAGGAAGACACAAAATAGTGCCATCATGAGCACGGATACGTATGACAAAGAGACAATTGAAATGTTTGCTAACATAATAGACATTGTTCGGTTGCAGTATATCTCCAGTTTCGAGGATCATCGATGTGTGGTTCTGTTGTGCTGTCGTTGGTAAAACATGTTTTCTAGGATCGCAAAACCCAGAGCTGATGATTATTTCAAATCCATCAATGTCAAGGCGGCGTACCAGACCAACGAGCCTTTTATTTTGGCAAATCAAGCAACACAGATATTTTTCTTGGAAGACACATTTGCACGTAGCAATGACTGGAGAGTATTGCAAAGGTTTGAGCAGAGGAATTCGTTTAATGAAGTTGCACAACAAGATGATGCTTACACTGCTCTTGATGTACAAGATAACACAGATGTTCCTAATATCTTTCAGAACCATCACATCAATGACGCCGGCGAAAAGATTGCCTGTCCTGCTATGGACATACAAGAGTTGATCAAGAAGAAGCCAACGTTCGAGGACATTGAGGACGAAGAAGAAGATGACACCGTGGGGAATTACGATTCAGACTGATACACATGACGAAGATGTTGACGCTGCTGCTGCAGATGATGATTACATTGCTTTTGTCATATTTGCATGTCAGAAGACGTTTTTTATCTACTATGTGAAATTGTGTTTTCTATGACAATTAAAACCTGATGAACATGTTGTTTAGTATTTTTTCTATGAGAACATCACTTGTTATGTATGTTGATTTGTGTTTGGTGATTGTATGACAACTAAAACATGACGACATTGTTGTTTAGTTGTACTCATATTTGGCTGTGAAACTTGAATTTGATGACATAGTTTGTTGTTGGACTGCAATTTGCTCGACGTCTTTGAATGAGAACAAAGCTGACCCGATAGGGCCTCTGCTATTTATTTATTTATATGAGCAAAAGGGGATACCCCCTGATTTCCGTTAATAGAAATCATTAGATGTTCACAACACTACGCCCAGCCTACTACACAGGTTTCATTCATTACTAGTTTCAGCAAAGTGCTCATGTCGTAGCCACTGAATACATCACGAGTGCTACATACACTGCAAATAAAGAGACAATCATCCTACAGAGCACTTCGATTTTGCCCATTATCTTCACAAGCTCTTTCATCTCCTCATTGCTGTCAAGTCCGTTCAGTAGCTGTTGCTTGGCCATGATCAGAGGAACTGCATCTTTAACCTTCACTACAAGAAATATGTCAACTTATGACCACCACTATTGGTCACTGAAAGGTCACAAATTTCCATTTATGACCTTTTTGTGACCAAAAACAGAAGGTCAAAAGCTGGCCGTCGTAAACTGACTATAGCGACCTTTCTTCTGGAATGGTTAAAGACGTTTATGACCAAAATATTCCTACTGTGGCGTTTTGGTCACTAGCAACCTCCCCCAGGCCACGTAGGCATCCAGCGTGGCAATCTGATGTGGCACAAGATTCACCCCGATCCAATTCAGCGTTTTACATGGGCCGAGCCCATTAATTCAGCCTTTTTACTATATTTTTTCTATTAATTTTCTCTAGTAATATGGGCCTGGCCCAACAATTTGGCCTTTTGCAGATCATTTCATTACGCCTATTTTTCTGGTTTTCCGAAATGCACAATATTCTGATCTGCTATAGTTCGGGCCGCAGCCTTTTTAGAGCCCAAATGTTATTTTGTCAAATAGAACATTTGGGCTATTTCATTCACAGATTTAAATTTACACATTTGAACAGCAAAAATCAATAAATATCTCAACTAACTGATTAAATCCAGAAATCATCCAGCCAAATACTCACAAGAGAACATACACGTCTACACGTCCAACAAATGCACATACAATCAAAAACAGAGATACACAAGCACTACTGATGTTGTTCATCTTCAAGCAACTTATACAAGTGCACATACAATTAAACAAGCACATCAGTAGAGATACGTCAACTAAAACTATGGCGCACATCTCCAAGCTTATTCATCTTCTGTCACAGCAGCAGCAGCCCCGACACAGTAGCAGCAGCCCCGACGACATTAGATCTTGATCTAGATAAACTATTAGTGAAATACACTGGAAGTAAATAATAATCTTTCAAGAGACCAAATGCCCCAGTTCAGTAAACACTAAGCATGGCATAACAAAACTTCCAATAACTTGAATGCAACAGATTAACCTCTGTAAAGAAATATAAGAGCGTTAAGATCACTAAAGTACTGATCTAGATGCCCTTATATTTCTTTACAGCGGGAGTAGTAAACAGCAGCAGCAGCACTTGAACCAAGAAATGTCCAGGAAGAAAACAAAAAATGGGCAGCAGTAGTAAATCAATAGAATTACACTAGTATATTAAAGTTTTACAGTGGAGTAACAGTGTAAACTACAACAGTGTAAACTACAACAGCACAAAATAGACGCAGCCATTCTCTCCTTGCTGCAAGGCTCGGTTCAAAACAGAGTCTTCAGCCAAGTAATGGGAGAAGTAAGCAGTAGTACTCGTCAATGTGAAAATCAGATAAACTCTGGCACTAAACTAAAAATTAAACTTGAACTGAACATTGTATACGGTATGTTTGGTAGTGCTTTACTTCCTGATTTAATTAGCATCTGTTGTAGTATTATTAAAACTTCCCTAAATTATGCAGTAAGCACTCGTTAATCTAAGAAATACTGTATAGATTTTGAGCGTTTATAAACACTAGCACTGATCTCAAAATGTACACTTAAACTGAACACTGTTAATATTAGTTTTAGGCATTCGGTACCATTTCGTCCCCAGCTCAGGCAAAACATCAAACATATAGCATGCAAACCTATAAAAGCACATGTAGAGAAAACGCAGTTCACCATGTTCTGAATATCTTCACCAAGCTCCGTTTCCGACAGTACTTACACAGTTTACTGGTTGCAGAGTCATCTGTGCATAGACCTCATCGGTGTCCTTGTCAGCCTGTGCAAAACAAGCAGCATTCATTAGTATTAAATGGTTAATGCTTAAGGCCACTAGCCCCTCCACCTGAAACTGAAGATGAACCAAGTACACCTACATGCATGGTGATGTTGTGGACTTGACACAGCAGCTGCGATGGCAGGCTCAGGTAGTTCGGGATGCGGGAGTTGTGTGTCTTCTTGGTGGTCGCCGCGACCTGCAAGATCAAAAAACCTCAGAAATCCATGGTGATGTTGTGAAATTAAGTGATCTAAATCAGATGACATGTACAGGTCTGATGGGTTTTCTTGTGGATTGAACCCTCGGAACAAATGATAGGAAAGAAACCAAAGATTTTTTGGGATTCAATTATTACATCTTGATTACTGAAAACAATGGACAGAACATCGATCGTGAATGATAGCATGCAATATATATGGTCAATCTGGGGTTCTACCAAACATTAAGATAAGAGAGAAGTTCTTCCCTGGACTGGTTACTTTTAGAAGCTCTAGCGCAAAATCAACTCCAGGAAAGATCGACAATCCAGTTCACAGATATAGAGAAAAGTAATACTTAAAAACGGGAAAATGTCTAAACAGCAAGCTAGCTGCACGTTCTACAACGTCAGCTTATTTCACTGCTCCATGGATGGAGCTTACAATACACTAACCACTTAGACGCACTAATGCAGATTAAAGGGATATGCATGTTTTATGCCTGTTGGTTTAGGTAGATGTATTCTGGATACCAATGTTTATCTCCTTAGACCTTAGGTATTCCATCAAACTGGTATGCTACAACGAACTGAGTAATTCAAGGAATCACCTAGTAGTGGCAAGAATATACAATTGTACAAATGCAGTGCAAAAAGACTAACTACGCAACAGCAACTTCCTAGTAACTTCCTAGAGCAGGCAATGTAAAAAGATGTGAATCTCAAATCTATAGCAGCTGCAATCGTTCAATATAGTTTATGAAATATAATTTAAAGGAGAGTAGACTGCCTTTATATGATTTTGGTTACTGCCAATTGTCAGTACGATTGCATGATGTGGATGAAGAGCTCAGGCTGCGCATCGAGCTTACTCTTGTCCGTGAAGCTCTCGAACCTGATCTTGTCCAAGGCCTGCAAAAATCACACCTGCTAATTATTGTTTGCTCACCTAAGTTAGTTTCATTGTCTATCTAGAGCATGACCAACTGTGTGTAGCTAAGGTGTCCAGCTAAGGTGTCCAATGCCCAACTGTGTGCATTGCTAGTAGTCTGTTCTGACCCAACTAGTAAGATGTGATCTCAGAGAAGAACAAAAACTAGTGAAGATGCAGGAGGATTAGTCGTCGAGTGAGGAAGGAGTTTTTGTTTTCTTACCGAACTGTTGTTGGTCGCCAGCGACGACGCGTTGGCAGATGTCATCACCATCGCCATGAACCCCGGTGCCGTGGCTGCTCCGGCCGGCCGCCACTCCGTCTGGCCGGCGACGGCGAGGCCCAGGAACAAGAAGAAGCCCCCCAGATGGCTGCAACAACAACATGAACAACAACGAGAGTCAGATCGCAAGCAGGGGAACATGATCTAGAAACAAGAACCAGAGAAGAAGCACATGACCTTGGAAGATGGAGCACCAGGCAGATCTGGAAGCCAACGCCATGGAGGAGATGACCTCCAGGTCTAGCCACCTCTGGCCTCGCCATCGTCGCATGTGGCAGATCCCGATGAAGTTAAAGTGGCGGCCGAAACCCTAGCCACGGGTGAGGTTGCGGGCTTGCACTAGAGGGTGCGAGAGACGGATCTGACAGGAGGGGGAAGAGCTGCACGAGGGGAGCCCGGGGTGTGCTGCGTGCCGGCGAGAGCCACCTCAACTCGCCGGAATCGAGTGGAGCAGAGGAGTCGCGGGAGGGAGAGAGAGAGGGCTCGCGGGGGAGAAGGGCTCACGGTGAGGGAAGGGGGTGGGAGAGAGGAGGAGGGCGTGGGGGAGGGCGTGGGGGAGGCCATGGCCGTCGGGGAGCTCGGACAGAGGGAGGTGGAGGCGGCGATCTGGAAAGGATGAGGTGGCGGTGGCGATCTGGAAGGGAGGAGGAGATGGGGACGAGGGAGGAAGGGGGCGACGGGGGAGGGGATCTGAGCTAGGGTTTGGGCTGCGGGTGGGGGTATCTCCTTTTCTTTCTTTTTTTCTTCTTTTCTGTAGATAGATGGATGGATGGATGTGGGATGGAGAGATGGATGGATTGATGGATGGACGCCATGTCATCGATCCGTGGACAGAGTTACGATTGGTTCAGAAAATCAGTGATGTAAAATAGTTTTCAAATACTAAAAATAGAGGGATTTTATGAAGTAGCTATCAAAAATATTATGCAGAAGGGCACCACACAAGCTTTCACTAGAGTAAGACCACATTTTATGGATTAGGACCAATTTGTATGCATTTTTCATATTTCTAGCTATTTTTAATCATTTTTTAAGTGCACGAAATGAGGTTTTTTTGTGAAGGACCTACCATATATTTGTTGCAAAATTGTACCAAATCATTTTTACAAAATACTAGGACATATTTGATGCACAATTGACAAAATGGTTGGGTGTCAAAAGTTTTGATCCACCTCTGGTGAAAAAGACAAATTCCCACCGATTCAGCTGGAAGCGGGTCAAATTTGAACTGCAGCTGCCTCGTAGTTTGCTATTTATTTTTTCCAAAAATCATTTCTAGGTACATAAGTATCTATTTAATCATAGAAACACCAAAAAAATTCCAAGATTCAACCACTAGCTAGGAACGGTCAAGCCCGCCATTTTGACCGCATTTTGAAACGGGCATAAAAAATTCAAAAAAATCAAAAAAATTGGGAAACCTTGGCATTATGTCATTATATGTGACCAAGTTTCCAGGAAAAATAACAAACTTGTAATACGGCAATTATTTTAAAAAAGTGTTCTCAGAAACGAGCTATCATGTGTGGAGATCAATGGCTTTCAAGCCAAATGATCAATCTTATGGCCACATTCATGGCATAGTTTGTTCAAATGATCTCATATTGTGCACAAGGGTGCATATTAGAATGGCAAACAATGTTGCCTAAGGAAGTTTTCATTTTCGTTGGACGAAACAACCATTTTCCATTTTTCGAGTGCCCGAAAGGAGGTTTTTTTGTGAAGGAACTACCAAATAATTATTGCAAAATTGGACCAAATCATTTTTATAAAATACTAGGCCATATTTAATGCACAATTGACAAAATGTTTGGGTGTAAATTTTTTTGATCCACCTCTCGTGAAAAAGGCAAATTTCCACCGATTCAGTTGGAAGCGGGTCAAATTTGAACTGCAGCTGCCTCATAGTTTGCTATTTATTTTTTTCAAAAAACATTTATAGGTACATAAGTATCTATTTAATCAGAGAAACACCAAAAAAATTCCAAGATTCAACCACTAGCTAGGAACGGTCATTCCCGCCGTTTTGACCACATTTTGAAACGGGTATAAAAAATTCAAAAAAAAATCAAAAAATTGGGAAACCTTCGCATTGTGTCATCATATGTGGCCAAGTTCCTAGGAAAAATAACAAACTTGTAATACGGCAATTATTTTAAAAAAGTGTTCTCAGAAACGAGCTATCATGTGTGGAGATCAATGGCTTTCAAGCCAAATGATCAATCTTATGGCCACATTCATGGCATAGTTTGTTCAAATGATCTCATATTGTGCACAATGGTGCATATTGGAATGGCAAACAATGTTGCCTAAGGAAGTTTTCATTTTCGTTGGACGAAAAAATCATTTTCCATTTTCCGAGTGCCCGAAAGGAGGTTTTTTTGTGAAGGAACTACCAAATAATTGTTGCAAAATTGGACCGAATCATTTTTGTAAAATACTAGGCCATATTTAATGCACAATTGACAAAATGGTTGGGTGTAAAAAATTTTGATCCACCTCTCGTGAAAAAGGCAAATTTCCACCGATTCAGTTGGAAGCGGGTCAAATTTGAACTGCAGCTGCCTCATAGTTTGCTATTTATTTTTTCCAAAAATCATTTCTAGTTACATAAGGACCTATTTAATTATAAATACGTGGTTTGGTGGTGATACGTCGAGGTTTGGGCGGTGGCTGAGGGCCTCAACTCTAGAGCGCGTAAACTCGCATGCCCGTCGCGTGGTCACCGCATGACCGTAATGTTGCCATGTGTTCTGGGCGGCTTAGGCATGTCTAGTGGGTTGGGCACTCCCCAGGTTGGTGCTAGGAAGAAAATTACAACATAAGATACTCACGAGAAGATCGATCGATGCTCAAACATGAATTAGCAGCCAAGTGTTTGATTAGCGGTACGGGAAATGCACATGGCCAATGGGCGTGAGTTTTGGCTCAGGATGATCATCTACTAAGGAGAATGTCTTCACAAAATTTTATCTCAAAAGGAGGATCCTAGGTGGTACTTGCTTTGCAAAGTACCACGCTGGACAAAAATATGAATGTTGAAGCTGGGCTCAAAATAATGAATGGATTGAGCTGAAATTTTGTGGAGGATGGTTATTTGGGCATAGGAAAGCATTATAGAAAATTGATACCATTTGGACATGCCAAAGTAGTACTTCCTTCACAATGCTCTTCTATGGACAGAAACTTGGGAAAACTAGTGAGAGAGATTGGATGAATGAAATGAGCTCAAAATTGGTGTAGGTAAGTTACTTAGGTATGGTCATGCGCTGGTCAATTTTCAGATCATTTGGGTAAGCCTAGCTAGTACTTACTTCACAAAGCTTCTCTCGAGGTAGAAACTTTGGAAATTCCCCGAGAAAGATTTACTAGGAAAATTGAGCTGAATATTATCATGTGGCAATGATTTGGGTATGGAAGAGTGCCCGAAAAGTTTGAGGGTAATAGGAGGGGTCTATATAACACTTGCTTTGCAACGTGCCAATTTGTCTATAGAATATAAATTGAACCTGGGCTCACATAGATGATTTGATTGAGCTGCAATTAGGAGGAGGGTGATAATTTGGGCATATGAAGAAACTGTATAAATTTCATGTCATTTAGAGATATAAAAAAGGTACTTCCTTCACAATGCTTCTAGGTGGACAAAAACTTTGGAAATTTGCCGAGGAAGATTTGCTAGGCAAATGGAGCTGAATTTTGTCATGCGGTAATGATTTGGATAGGAAAGAGTGCCCAAAAATTCGTAGGGCAATCAAGAATATATAAATAGCACTTCCTTCATAAAGTGTTGTTGTGAACATAATAGGAAAATTAATATTGTTGAATTAGTTTTGAACTAGGAAAGGAAGGATTTTTACATATTTGATGAAGATATGACCCAAAGAATTTATGAGATTTTTTTGGGAATTTTGGGAATGATAGAAATATAGGTTGCTTCACAACCTAGGGCAAAAACTGCCACATGGACATGACACATAGGCAAAACTGATGAGATGGCGCCTAGTCATCACAACCCACCACAATCTACAAGGTTATGACCATCTATATTGGTCATTAACAACTAGAAATAAGGCAGCGGACTAGCACTGTTTGCTTTGTGACCATTTCGTGTAAGGAAATTACGACCTTTCTGACCAAAATGGTCGCAATGGTTTAGGGTTTGAAGCCCCCTGAACAGCTTTTGACCAATTGGTCTAAAATGGTCATAAATTTATGACCAATTCTTCGAGGGTCACTGACAGAAGGTCATAAGTTGACATATTTCTTGTAGTGCTTCTGCTCTGCATCTTCCTATTCGGTCATTCCTTCAGTTACTTGTCCAACACCCCAACCTGCTGGTATTGGGATTCCTCGGCTAACCAAATAATCAGCGTAGTTGCATTCCCCCAAATCAGCAACTTCCCAGAAATACAAATCACACGAATCTTCCCTTTTCTGCATGAATCAAATTGGAAGATCATCAACCAAACTATTAAAAAAATCAGCGACTGAAAGCAGCAGAACAACACTTAAACATATTATTACCCCATGATTCGGGCATTTATAGAAGATTCGTCTAGGGTTGCGGATTGTGGTTGAGATGCGACAGATGACTCTGCGTGATTTGCAGCAGTGGCACCACACCAACGGCAGTGGGTTGTGATGAGCAATCGGTTGCGGTGCGCGTGCCGGCGGGGGTGTGATGAGACCCACAGGCGATGGTACGGGTGGTGACTTGCCGCATATCTGGTTGTTGCCTGCTGAAGAGCAGGTGGACGAGCAGCCAGCTGACATGGTTGCTGCGGCCAGAGCTTCTGATGCTAGGCAGAGTAAGTAGAGAAGAGGAGAAGCGAACGTTGGATATGTCAGTTTCATTACTTGCAGAGTAGCATAGCACCATATATAGTCATAGTCTAGGTTTGGATTCGAACCAGCTACAGGAGCACGTCTTTCTTTTTTCTAAAACTCGGCAACGTCTCTTTACTGGTACACTACCTTGTTCTGTACTCCTTCCCAAGTCTTCGATTTTCTTTCCCTTTTTGCGAGGAAGGAAGGAGGATAAAATTGAGAGTTCCTGGGACTCGAACCCAAGACCTCTCGGTTGAAAACCAAGGGTGCTAGTCACTTATGTGGCGAACGTTCCCTGTGAGGAGGACGGCAGACGAACGCATTTTCCTCGCAGTTTTCTTCCTATATATAAAAAGTATGCTACTTGGTGTCCGCTTAGTGAACAAACGATTGTGCCAACCTTGACCGTTGGATTGACATTCAACGTCTGTCGCGTTTCTTCAGTCTCTTCTTCCTCGATCCACCAAAGCCAAACCAGCGTCGGTGGGACCGCCTGCTCCCGCCTCCCATGGCTGGTTGTGATCTTCCCGGCTCCTGTTCGTTCCCGTCCGAGGCCTCAGCATCGTCCTCCGCCTTGGTTCGCTCACCGCGGCGCCGCCCTCCGGTGTTGTCAACATGGTCAACAACCGAGAGGAATAAGGAGATGACTGTACATGGTGAGGATGACAGTAGGGACCCAGCAGCGCGCGCAGTAATTTTGTTTTTTCGGGACGGAGAAGGGTATCAACTGGGTTGTGCAGGACCCGTGGCCCGTCTAGCCCAGGCTTTGATTTCATATGTTTAGCACATGACCAGCCCAATTTGTTTTTCTCCTTTCTGAAAATGGCTATCCAGCTATTTTGTTTTTTGCAGAATAACGAACGTAGGCCTACTTGCTTTTCTACGCCCTGCTAGGCCGGAAATCTTTCAAGACGAGGAGGGATGCATTTTGCCCAGAAAATGGGCTATAAGTAATAAGAAATGGGCTATAAGTAATAATAAATGGGCTGTAAAATGAAAAAATACAGCAAACAGGCAATTAGTTCCAAAATACTGTTTTCTTTCGGATTTTGATATTTTAAATTTCATTGTTTTTGTGCGGGTAAAATTTCATTGAATTTAAAATAAGGTATATTTAGATTTAAAATTAATTTGAATCTGGCTAGAAATTTCGGGCTGTATGCTGTTTGGGACAGATTTGGAGGCTGACTTGTGGGTCTACTAGGTTGACGTGTAGTTTGGCTTTGTCAATTTAGTCCACAAATGATTCTAGCAGCAGTGACCATTGGATGTTAATCCAACGGCCGTGTTGCTTCTTCAATATCTGATCTTCTTGCTCCAGCCACCCAAACCAGCTCCGGTGGGACTACCTGCTCCCGCCTCCCGTGGCTGGCTGTGCTGCCGCACAGGCCGCACCGCCCCACCCTACTTCATTGCTGGCCAGGCCATTCCTCTACTCACCCACACCTCCTGTTATTTTCCGGCGACGGCAGCCAGACCAGTAAACCCTCGTACTCCCCACCGCGTGGGCTACCATTGCTGAGTCTTCCCCGACTTCATGGCGTTCCCTTCCTAGGCCTCACCGTCGTCCACCGCCATGGTGCTCTCGGCACGGCCTGGTCAATGTGGTCAACGAACGACATCCATCGGCCGTGGACTGTACGCGCAAAATAATGATTCCTCCACCTGACAGTTGAGACCCACCGGAAGGGCCTCTGTATTTCGCGAAAAAAACATTCCCCCGCTGACATGTCGGACCCACCAGCTATATATTCACATGCAAGGAAGTGCCTCCTTATTACGCACAAAAAAATGAATACCCCCTGCTAGCTGGGACCCACCATAGTGGGAGGATGACTTGTGGGCCAACTAAGTTGACGGGGACGGAGGGCTTTGTCAACTTAGTCAATATGAATGATTCTAGCTCCAGTGACCGTACGATGTCCATCCAATAGTCGTAGTGCTTCTTCAACCTTTGGTCTTCTTGCTCCAGCCGCCCAAAGCAGCGCCGGTCGTGCCGCATGCTCCTGCCTCCCATGGCCGGCTGTGCTGCCGCGGAGGCCTCACCGCCCCCTACTATTCCCACCGCTGGCCAGGCCCTGCAGCGACGGCAGCCTCACACCGCAGCCGAACCAGTGAACCCTCGTACTCCTCTCCGCGCGGGCTTCCACTGTCGCGTCTTCCCCGGCTCCGCGTCGTCCCCTTCCTAGGCCTCATCGTCGTCCACCGCTGTGGAGCTCTCGGCGCGGCGTGGTCAACATGGTCAAGGAACGACTTCCATCGGACGTGGACTGTACATGGAGAGGCTGACAGCTGGGTCCACGACCGCAGCAAGGAAGTGCCTCCTTATTACGCGGAAAATAATGATTCCTCCACCTGACAGTTGGGACCCACCGGACGGGCCACTGTATTTCGCGGAAAAAATGTTTCCCCCTGGCTGCTGGGACCCACCAGCTTCATCTTCGCACGCAAGGAAGTGCGTCCGAGCAAAAAAAAAGATTTGCCCCCTGACTGCTGGGACCCACCAGCTACACCTTCGCATGGAAGGAAGTGCGTCCGGGTAAAAAAACAATTTGCCCCCCTGACTGCTGGGACCCACCGGCTACATCTTCGCACGCAAGGAAGTGCGTCCAGGCAAAAAAAACATTCGCCCCCCTGACTGCTAGGACCCTCCAGCAACGTCTTCGCACGCAAGGAAGTGCCTGACAGTCGGGACCCACCTTGGCGAAGCGTACGTAGCGTTATCATTATGGTCGCGAACATGTACGTACATATATACTGGTCGATGTAGAGGCACGCACATGTCGTAGTAGAGGCGCGTACGTGTCATAGTAGAGGCACGCATGTAGCATGTACACGTACATACAGCGGCCAGGGTGCAAGAAAGAAAATACGGCCACGTATGTGTACATACGGGCGGGGTCTCGAACGCCTACTCGCGCATACGTACGGCGAGGACTCGTGTACATGGCTGGGTCGGATCGGAGAAACAGCATCGTCGTCGTGTTCATGGGGAGGCAACGGAATGCTCGTGTTCATGGGGAGGAAACGGAATGCGTTGTGTTCATGGGGAGGCAACAGAATGCGTCGTGTTCATCGGGAGGCAACAGAACACGTGGGAGCCAACCGGCTGGGTCGGGACGGAATGCATCGTCGTGTTCATCGGGAGGGCTTGGACGGAACAAGCGATGGAAACGAGGCCTGGCGTACCGCAGAACAGAGGAAACGGACCTCTTACGTTCGGAACGGGGTCCTGTTGATCGGGAGGGCTGTGGCATACCGCAAAACGGAGGAAACGGACCTCCTACGGTCGAAACGGGGGTCCTGTTGATCGGGAGGGGTGTGGCTTACCGCAAAACGGACAAAACGGACTTGTGTTGGAGCGCTACGGTCGAAACAGTGGTCCTGTTCATCGGGAAGGGTGTGGCGTACCGCAAAACAGGACTCCACGGGATACTGTTCATCTCCACCGTCGACCTCCTCCAGCCTCCACGGGCTACTGTCGACCTCCTCCACCCTCCATGGGCTCCTATTCATCCAACCTCCACCGCGCGCTACTCCACCGGCTACTGTTCAACCACCCCTCCACGGGCACCCCTCTACCGTCTACTGTTCATCCAGCCATCCACACCACGGGGTCCTATTCAACCACCCCTCCACGGGCACCCCTCCATCGTCTACTGTTCCTCCAGCCCTCCACCACACCACGGGGTCCTGTTCATCCAGAGGCAACGCCATCGCTCACTGTTCATCCAACCCCCTTCCCCCCGCAACACTCACTGTTCATCCAATCAATCGGCTTCAGTTAGCAGCAGTAGCGAAGGAATCAATCGATCGGGTTCAGTTAACAGCCATCGATCGATCGCTCGGGTTCAGTAATGCGTAACCTGCAGTGCAACCGCTCGGGTTCAGTTAGAGCCCAACGCCTCGCTCGGGTTCAGTTAGAGCAAACTCCTCGCACACACGCGCGTACGTGTACGAGAGAAATGTGCATCGCTCAGCCCTGACCTCCCACCGTAACCGGGAACTCCCCGAAATATTCCCCCCCTCCTCGCTTCTACCATGGTTTTTTCCGTCATGGACAGCCCAAAGAATGTCATGCAGCTGCGTCTCCGGCCCGCCCAGGATGAAAAGCCCATTTTCTGTCATGATTTTTTGTCATAGAAGTAGGAGCCCACCACATCTATGATGATACCAGGTTTTGTCACAATTATCGTCATAGAAGTGTCATATGTATGACAGGAAAAAAATTTGTTCGGCCCAAAATGTCATGGATGTGTCTTTTTTTTGTAGTGTGATGTAGTCGTACGTATTCACGATTGACCGATCGTAATACCGAACGTACGGCACCTCCGCGATCTGCACATGTTCAACTCGGTGATGTCCCACAAACTCACGATCCAGTAGAGCTTCGAGGGAGAGTTCCATCAGCACGACGACATGATGAAGGTGTTGATGAAGCTACCGACACAGGGCTTCGCCTAAGCACCGCACGATATGACCGAGGTGGATTATGGTGGAGGTGGGGCACCGCACACGGCTAAAAGATCAATGATCAACTTGTGTATCTGTTGTGCCTTTGGGGTGTCCCCTGCCCACGTATATAAAGGAGGGAGGAGGAGGAGGCTGGCCCTAGAGGGGGCGCGCCAAGTGCGGGGAGTCCTACTAGGACTCCCAAGTCCTAGTAGGATTCCCCTTTTCCTTTCTGGAGTAGGAGAGAAGAAAGAGGGAAAGAGAGAGGGACTAGGAAAAGGCAAGGGGGGCACCCCCTTTCCCCTAGTCCAATTCGGACCCATGGGGGGCGCGCGCCTCCTTCCCTTTGGCATGCCTCCTCTATTCCTGTATGGCCCAATAAGGCCCAATACTTCTCCCGGCGAATTCTCGTAACTCGTCAGTACTCCGAAAAATACCCGAATCACTCGGAACCTTTCTGATGTCCGAATATAGCCTTCCAATATATTGATCTTTATGGCTCGACCATTTTGAGACTCCTCGTCATGTCCCCGATCTCATCCGGGACTCCGAACTACCTTCGGTACATCAAAACACATAAACTCATAATACTGATCGTCACTGAACGTTTAAGCGTGCGGACCCTACGGGTTCGAGAACTATGTAGACATGACCGAGACACATCTCCGGCCAATAACCAATAGCAGAATCTAGATGCTCATATTGGCTCCTACATATTCTACGAAGATCTTTATCGTCCAAACCGCATAACAACATACGTTGTTCCCTTTGTCATCGGTATGTTACTTGCCCGAGACTCGATCGTCGGTATCTCAATACCTAGTTCAATCTCGTTACCGGCAAGTCTCTTTACTCGTTCCGTAAGGCATCATCTCATAACTAACTCATTAGTCACATTGCTTGCAAGGCTTATAGTGATCTGCATTACCGAGAGGGCCCAGAGATACCTCTCCGACAATCGGAGTGACAAATCCTAATCTCGATCTATGCCAACTCAACAAACACCATCAAAGACACCCGTAGAGCATCTTTATAATCACCTAGTTACGTTGTGACGTTTGGTAGCACACAAAGTGTTCCTCCGGTATTCGGGAGTTGCATAATCTCATAGTCATAGAAACATGTATAAGTCATGAAGAAAGCAATAGCAATATACTAAACGATCAAGTGCTAAGCTAACGGAATGGGTCAGGTCAATCACATCATTCTCTAATGATGTGATCCCATTAATCAAATGACAACTCATGTCTATGGCTAGGAAACTTAACCATCTTTGATTCAACGAGCTAGTCAAGTAGAGGCATACTAGTGACACTCTATTTGTCTATCTATTCACACATGTACTAAGTTTCCGGTTAATACAATTCTAGCATGAATAATAAACATTTATCATAAAAATAAGGAAATAAATAATAACTTTATTATTGCCTCTAGGGCATATTTCCTTCAGTATCCCACTTGCACTAAAGTCAATAATCTAGTTCACATCACCATGTGATTTAACACAAAAATTCACATATGTATGTGATTAACACCCATAGCTCACATGGTCATGTGACCAACACCCAAAAGGTTTACTAAAGTCAATAATCTAGTTCACATCGCTATGTGATTAACACCCAAAGAGTACTAAGGTGTGATCATGTTTTGCTCGTGAGAGAAGTTTAGTCAACGGGTCTGCCACATTCAGATCCGTATGTGTATTTTACAAATTTCTATGTCTACAATGCTCTGCACGGAGCTACTCTAGCTAATAGCTCCCACTTTCAATATGTATCTAGATCGAGACTTAGAGTCATCTAGATCGGTGTCAAAGCTTGCATCGACGTAACTCTTTACGACAAACTCTTTATCACCTCCATAACCGAGAAATATTTCCTTATTCCACTATGGATAATTTTGACCGCTGTCTAGTGATCTACTCCTAGATCACTATTGTACCCTCTTGCAAAACTCCTGGTGAGGTATACAATAGGTCTGGTGCACAGCATAGCATACTTTATAGAACCTATGACTGAGGCATAGCAAATGACTTTCATTCTTTCTATCTTCTGCCATGGTCGGGCTTTGAGTCTTACGCAACTTTACACCTTGTAATACAGACAAAAACTCCTTCTTTGACTGATCCATTTTGAACTCTTTCAAAAATTTGCCAAGGTATATACTCATTGAAAAATCTTATCAAGCATCTTGATCTATCTTATAGATCTTGATGCCCGATATGTAAGCAGCTTCACCGAGGTCTTTCATTGAAAAAACTCTTATTCAAGTATCCCTTTATGTTATCCAGAAATTATATATCATTTCCAATCAACAATATGTCATCCACATATAATATTAGAAATGCTACAGAGCTCCCACTCACTTTCTTGTAAATACATTCTTCTCCAAAAGTCTGTATAAAACCATATGCTTTGATCAACTAATCAAAGTGTATATTCCAACTCCGAGAGGCTTGCACCAGTCCATAAATGGATCGCTGGAGCTTGCACACTTTGCTAGTGCCCTTTGGATCGACAAAACCTTCTGGTTGTATCTTATGCAACTCTTCTTCCAGAAATCTATTCAGGAATGCAGTTTTGACATCCATCTGCAAGATTTCATAAAATATGGCAATTGCTAACATGATTCAGACAAATTTTAGCATTGCTACAGTTGAGAAAATCTCATTGTAGTCAACACCTTGAATTTGTCGAAAACCTTTTGCAACAAATCAAGCTTTGTAGATAGTAACACTACTATCAGTGTCCGTCTTCCTCTTGAAGATCCATTTATATTCTATGGCTTGCCGATCATCGGGCAAGTTCACCAAAGTCCACACTTTGTTCTTATATATGGATCCCATCTCATATTTCATGGCTTCAAACCATTTTGCATAATCTAGGCTCATCATCGCTTCCTCATAGTTCGTAGGTTCGTCATGGTCAAGTAACATGACCTCCAAAATTGGATTACCGTACCACTCTGGTGCGGATCTTATTCTGGTTGACCTACGAGGTTCGGTTGTAACTTGATCTAAAGTTTCATGATCATTATCATCAGCTTCCTCACTAATTGGTGTAGGGATCACAGGAATTAATTTCTGTGATGAACTACTTTCCAATAAGGGAGCAGCTACAGTTACCTCATCAAGTTCTACTTTCCTCCCACTCACTTCTTTCGAGAGAAACTCCTTCTCTAGAAAGGATCAATTCTTAGCAACGAATATCTTGCCTTTGGATCTGTGATAGAAGGTGTACCCAACAATTTCCTTTGGGTATTCTATGAAGACGCACTTCTCCGATTTGGGTTCGAGCTTATCAGGTTGAAGCTTTTTTACATAAGCATCACAGCCCCAAACTTTAAGAACGGCAACTTTAGTTTCTTGCCAAAACCACAGTTTATAAGGCGTCGTCTCAAAGGATTTTGATGGTGCCCTATTTAAAGTGAATGCATTTGTCTCTAATGCATAACCCCAAAACGATAGTAGTAAATCATAGATCGCACCATATCCAATAAAGTGCGGTTAAGATGTTCGAACACACCATTACGCTGTGGTGTTCCAGGTGGTGTGAGCTGTGAAACTATTCCACATTGTTTTAAATGAAGGCCAAACTCGTAACTCAAATATTCTCCTCCACGATCAGATTGTAGAAATTTTTATTTTCTTGTTACAATGATTCTCCACTTCACTCTGAAACTCTTTGAACTTTTCAAATGTTTCAGACTTGTGTTTCATTAAGTAGATATACCCATATCTGCTTAAATCATCTCTCAAGGTCAGAAAATAACGATACCCGCCACGAGCATCAACACTCATTGGACCACATACATCGGTATGTATTATTTCCAATAAGTCAATAGCTCGTTCCATTGTTCCGGAGAACGGAGTTTTAGTCATCTTGCCCATAAGGCACGGTTCGCAAGCATCAAATGATTCATAATCAAGTGATTCCAAAAGTCCATCTTTATGGATTTTCTTCATGCGCTTTACACTGATATGACCCAAATGGAAGTGCCACAAATAAGTTGCACTATCTTTATCAACTTTGCATCTTTTGGCATAAATATTCTGAATATGTGTATCACTACGATCAAGATCCAACAAACTATTTTCATTGGGTGTATGACCATCGAAGGTTTTATTCATGTAAACAGAACAACAATTATTCTCTGACTTTAAATGAATAATCATATTGCAATAAACATGATCAAATCATATTCATGCTCAACACAAATGCCAAATAACATTTATTTAGGTTCAACACTAATCCCGAAAGTATAGGGGGTGTGCAATGATGATCATATCAATCTTGGAACCACTTCCAACATACATCATCACTTCACCCTCAACTAGTCTCTATCTATTCTGCAACTCCTATTTCGAGTTACTAATCTTAGCAACCGAACAAGTATCAAATACCCAGGGGTTACTACGAGCACTAGTAAGGTACACATCAATAACATGTATATCAAATATACCTTTGTTCTGTTGGGTTCTACGGTAGGGTGCCTCGACTGCAAATTAAAATTTCCTATGCGCAGAACAACCAAGAACATGCCACGGGAGATGGATCACAGTTTGTTACCACTAGACGTGCAGTGCCGTGCAGCGGAAGAAGAGTTGGGGCGGCGCGTCCGTGTGGATCGTCTCCTCCTCGTATGGTCTCCCTCGAACAGCCGGTCATCCAATCCCACGTACAAGTTCGCCGGAGCGGCGCAAGTGCACCTCCTCTAACGGTATCCGCGCATGCAGGAGGAACACCGTGCGGTGGACTGCTAGGTCCGATCACACAGTCAGCGCGAGTGGAGGTGGCTATTCGCAACACATGCAAACCCTAATGACGGCGCCGAAGCGATCAACCACATGAGTGTGCCGCACCTCCACTTTATATAGGCGTCCGTTGTTGGCTCAACACTTGGGCCTCGCACGGACCCTAAAGCCCACAAGTCTACTCGTCATAATCTGAATACAACTCGGATCACACCCGATCAGTGTCCTCGGATCCGTCTGTTGTGGTTCTAAGTCTGATAGTAGAAAGAGGGGGTAGGTATGGAGAGGCAAGATCTTAGCTATGGCAAAGATGTACATGCGGTGTTTACGAGTTCAGGGCCTTCTCGGAGGAAGTAATAGCCCTACGTCTCGGTGCCAAGAGGAGGTCGATTGTATTATGTGTGTCGAATTACAGAGGGTGCGAACCCTTGTGCCAGAGGAGGGGGGTGGCTTATATAGAGTGCGCCAAGACCCCAGCCCCACTCCATTACAAGGGAACTAATGTACATAAAGTAAGGGCATTACTGGTAACGCCAACATTTAGTACTCTTAATGCCCATGAAGACTAAAGAGTGAATATCTGGCCATTGTGTGCTCTTACGGCTTCCGGTCTTCGATATGGTCGAGTGATCTTCCTTGTGGTTGAGTGATGACAGGTAATGATCGTCGAGTGGATTGCACTCGACGTACGAGACTGGTGCTCTTCTGTTGACTCTTGGTCTTTCCATCTTCCAGGGTAGTGACCTTGGGTAGGACATATAGGTCGAGCCTATGACCCTACCCCGGGTCTGTATCCTTGTCAGTCGCCCTCGAATGGATTAAGGTGTGAGAGGAAAGTAAGACAGCGTTGGACCTGTCCTGTGCTTCGTGTCTCCGCGAGTGTTTCCTGTTAGACTGAATGCCTGCGTTCATACTTCAGAGTCGACTCGGTTGCCTTGATCCATTCAGGAAGTCGTCGACTGAACTGGTGGCCTCATGCATCGAGTGTCGTGTGGGAGCGTGAGATCTCAGGCGAGATTGTCTGCGGGGAATCCCGGATTCCGCGGGATATGAAATTTCGGAGGCGCGCGCGGGTAGGAGAGCGCCGAAAAAAGGGGAACCCGGACAAGCCGAGACGCCTCGATTGTCGCGCCGACTTTTTCGCCACGTTTGCTGCGCGCAAATGTAGCAGGATTTGATGGGATTGCCTGGCCCCACACGTCAGTCACTCGGAAGTGAGCCTTTATAAGGCGACGGGGCCAGGGTGCTTGCACTATGCACGCCCGCCTCTTCTTCTCCTTTCTCTGCTCCTCCGCCGAACCAAGCGCTTCCACCTCCGATGTCGTCGCTTTCCCACCATGGTGAAGGACAAGACGGCAGCGCTAGAGCGTGCCAAGAAGGCGACGGGGGAGGCGAAGGGCAAGAAACCAAGCCGCGGATCGTCATCGCGCTCGGGGTTGCCGCCAGGCTGGATCCAAGGAGATTGGATCCGGTCTTCGATCCGGCAGGAGGATCTGACCGAGCTGGAGGAGACCGGGCTGATTGCAGAGGGAGCAGCGAGGCTGCCGTAGGGATAGACGGAGCCACAACCTCGACCGGGTGAGTGTGTCTTGCTCGCCACCCATGTCGACTAGGGCTTCTCGCTTCCTCCGCATCCTTTCTTTCGAGGGTTTTTGAACTTTTTCGGGGCACAGCTCCATCACTTCTCCCCCAACACCATCACGTATCTAGCCGCGTTCATGTCGATGTGTGAGAACTTCTTAGGGTGTCGACCGCACTGGGGTCTCTTCAAACACATCTTCACCATTCGTTCCCAGTCGGTTAAGAAGGCGAAGTCGAGCGACTCGAAAACCCATGTTATCCAAATGTGCGGGGGTTTAGGTATCCAAAACAGGAATAGGAGTGCTTTCCCCGCTATGGTCCTCCCTGAATCCGTCAGGGGCTGGCAATCGACCTGGTTCTACTGCCAGGGCGTGGTGACTCCAGGCCAGTCGACCGGTCTTCCTCCTTTTTCATTCGACCGTGTCCAGACTCCTGCTCCACTGAAGGTTACTGCTGCTGAGACCATGGAGACGAGGATGTTAGTGGACTGAGTGGTCCAGCTCATCAATGATGGTGTCACTGGCCTGGACTTGCTGGAGGTGTTCCTCGCTCGGCGTATCCAACCTCTCCAGTCCTGTGACCACCCGATGTGGTTGTACTCCAGGCCGGGCGACAACACTCGGGTCCATCCAGAAGAAGTGCCGCTCGGCACCATGGCCTTGTGTTTGAAGGGTATCACGGGCAATCAAAATAACCCTAGAGGATCCAGGCGAGTCGCCCCTTTCGGAAGTGACAACCCACCCGACAAGGTACCTTCTCCGTTTCGACTGTTTTCCGCTTGCATTCCGACTGTGTTTGGTGTTGTCTGACTCTTGTTTTGGCCAACTTGCTTTGCAGGTATTCACAGAGATGTACTCAATGCCCAACGGCGAACAGGCTTTGGCGCAGGACCAGGAGGGGGAGGACAGCGCGGAGGAGAGTGGCGAATGGGAGTCCCCGGGAGAGGAGGAGGAGGAGGAGAGTGAGGAGTCGGACGAGGAGGAGGAGGTCAACTCGCTGCCGCGCTCTGAGCATCGATCCAAGCAGCAACATGATCCATCCGGCGGTCGAGTGAAGAGTGTGGCTCCAAGCGCCACCACCCAGAAGCGGACTCGGACGTCGACTCCGGAGCCGACGGAGAAGGTGGCTAAGAAGTCAAAAGTCGCCCCTTCCACGACCCGAAAGACGCTGCCGCGCATCAAGATGGACGTCCCCGTTGCCTCAGGGTGGGTATCTTGTTTGCATTTCTGTAAGTCGACTGAAGGTTTTCCCGGTCCGACTGACTAGTTCTTGTGTCCTTTCAGCCCCACCTCTGCTGCCACTGACATGGACGTTGACAAGGCACCAGAAGACGAAGAAGCCACCTCATGGGCTGGTAAGTTCATTCAACTCAGTCCTGTTCAATCGAGTGGGTGGTTGATTGACCGAAAATTTGGTGCTTATCTTCTTATATAGCTCCGCAAGATATTGTTGTGCTTCCTGATGACGAGGAGGAAGAAGTGCTCCCACAAGAGAGGAAGAAGAAGAGTGGAGGTTCGAGCAGAAGGAGACTTGAGGTCCAAATCCCTCAGTCGACGCCGGCACCTGAGGCGACAGCTCGACCTAACGTCACATTTGCCGACCCGTTGACGACTGATCGTCCGTCGGGGTCGACTGCACAGACGCCTGCTGCACTGGTGCAACTCCATTCGTCTGACCCGGCCGCTACTTTGACCCCTCTGGAGCCATCCCTTTTTGCTACATATCAAACTCTAGACGATTTGCCAAGTGCCGCTAGGGAAGCTCTTCGCCAGGCAAATCTTGTCATGGAGCAGGTGAAGGTGATGCATGAGGCTAGTCAGATAGCCTACAATGCCAGCACTGCCCTTCAGACCAATATTCAGGTTAGTAAACTTCCGACTGAACTTTGAACGTTGCTTTATATCTGATCACCCACTGGGTGTTCTTTCATTTAGAATCCGAGAAATCTCTGATTTTGCACTTTCCGAATCAGTGGGGACACGTCGAGTGCACCCACTGGGAGTAGTCCCCGAGACCACGGTCGGCTGCTGGCAGTCGACTGAGGTCTGATGAGTGTTGACCATTCTGCCTCTGCTTTTTTTTACTAAGTATTGATCTGATCCAATGGGGGCACGCTGAGTGCACCCACTGGGTGTAGTCCCCGAGACTATTGTTGAATATTTTATTCGGCAGTAGTCTTAGAGTAAACCTTCTCTTTCACTGTTGTTTGTATGTGTCGACTGATATGTCTATCTTTCTGTCTGCAAAGGTCTTGTGATCTTGGAGCTCAGCTCACCGAATTAAAGAAGAAGCGTATCAGTGTGGAACTTGATCTCGAACTTGCGAATAAGAATCTGAAGAAAGCTCAAGAAGAAATAGCCATCATGGGAGGTAATCACTCGGCCATTTTTTCCGCTTTGTAGCTTTACACTTGGCACTGGCTTTTCTTTCAGTCTCTTTGAACCGAGTGAATTTGCATAAGCAGATGTGCATAGTGAAAATCGCCAACTCCATTCTCGTGTGAAGAGTGTTGTTTCTTTAGAGAGGATGAAGGAAGCTCTAGAGCAGAAGGAGCTGGACCTTGCAGCTGCTCAAAAGGAAGCGCGCGAGAAGATGAAGCTTGCGGACGAGAAGCTGGCTTCGGTCGGCAAGTTGGAGGATGAGAACGCGACGTTGAAGACGGCTGTCTCGGACGCTAATCGTGAAGTTGAGCAACTGCGGAAGGACAAGAAGAAATTGACCGCTGAAGTCGAAGGCCTCAGGACCAAAACTGGCAAGCTAGAGTGTCATTTAGAGCAACTCGCGGCAAAGCTTGTCCTGAAGCTTGAGCGTACGTCTGTCCCACTAAATAACTGCCGTCGACTGAGATTTGCAATACTTTCAACTCATTGTTTGTTGTGATGAAATAGAACTCTGTCAGGACTTCGAGGCCGAAACTGGACGGGTCAAGACAGGTCTCGACCCTATCAACTGCCCCATGAAGGATGAAGCCACGATGAACTTGCTCCGACTGGAATCGTTCTTGGATGGTGCAGTCGACTATCTGGCTAGGCTGAAGGAGGCAAAGGAAGACAAGCTGGCAGCCCTCAAGGTGGCGAACACCAAGAAGCACTCCTTCCAGGACTTCATGGACACTTTCCTCGAAGCAGCCACTCGCATCGCCGACAGCATTGACCTTGACAGCTTCTATGACCCGGCCAGTCCTCCTCCCGCTAAGTGATTAAAAAAAACATTATGCCACCGCTTTATTTGCCTCGGAATGCCGAGTGAATTTGTAATCGTTAAAACTCCTTTGGGCCCGATGTCCGGGCACTTTATTTTGCGGCTAAGAAATTTCGGACTTATCACCTCACACACTACGTTTGTCTTTGAATGAAATTTGCCTTTCCATCGAATTATTGTTCATTTGCTTAATGCAGCTTCTGGAGGAGGATGGCCAGTTGCCCGATCGAGCAACCTTTGAGTATCATTGATCAGCTCATCAGCAAGGCACTCAGCAATGGTCTTGACGTTCCAGTCGACCGGTTGGGTGATCTTTGAGTAGCATTGATCAGCTCACCAGCAAGGTACTCAGCTTCTGGAGAAGGACGGCCAGTCGCCTGATCGAGCAACCTTTGAGTAGCATTGATCAGCTCATCAGCAAGGCACTCAGCAATGGTATTGACGTTCCAGTCGACCGGTTGGGTGATACTTGAGTAGCATTGATCAGCTCATCAGCAAGGTACTCAGCAATGGACTTGATGTTCCAGTCGATCGGTTGGGTGATCCTTGAGTAGCATTGATCAGCTCATCAGGAAGGTACTCAGCTTCTGGAGAAGTACGACCAGTCGCCTGATCTAGCAACCCTTGAGTAGCATTAATCATCTCATCAGCAAGGCACTCAGCAATGGTCTTGACGTTCTAGTCGACCGGTTGGGTAAGGCTTTTGAAACTTAGGCGAGTATGAGACTGCGGCTAAGCCTCCCGAGTGAAACGATTGCTCTTCACTTGGTGAGAATTTTCAAACTTAGGCGAGTACGAGACTACAGCTAAGCCCCCGAGTGGGAGGATCGCTCATCACTCGGTAGGATTTTTATCACTTAGGCGAGCACTGGGCTGCAGCTAAGCCCCCGAGTGGGAGGATCGCTCTCCACTTGGTAGGATTTTTCATTACTTAGGCGAGCACTGGGCTGCAGCTAAGCCTCCCGAGTGAGATGATTGCTCTTCACTCGGTAGGATTTTTTCGAACTTAGGAGAGTACGAGACTGCAGCTAAGCCCCCGAGTGGGAGGATCACTCTCCACTCGGTAGGATTTTTATCACTTAGGCGAGCACTGGGCTGCAGCTAAGCCTCCGAGTGGGAGGATCGCTCTCCACTTGGTAGGATTTTTATCACTTAGGCGAGCACTGGGCTGCAGCTAAGCCCCCGAGTGGGAGGATCGCTCTCCACTTCGTAGGATTTTTCATTACTTAGGCGAGCACTGGGCTGCAGCTAAGCCTCCCGAGTGAGAGGATTGCTCTTCACTCGGTAGGATTTTTTCAAACTTAGGCAAGTACGAGACTGCAGCTAAGCCCCGGAGTGGGAGGATCGCTCTCCACTTGGTAGGATTTTTATCACTTAGGAGAGCACTGGGCTGCAGCTAAGCCCCCGAGTGAGAGGCAGACTCATCACTCGGTAGGATTTTTATTACTTACGCGAGCACTGGGCTGCAGCTAAGCCCCCGAGTGAGAGGCAGACTCATCACTTGGTAGGATTTCTATCACTTAGGCGAGCACTGGGCTGCAGCTAAGCCCCCGAGTGAGAGGCAGACTCATCACTCCGTAGGATTTTTATCACTTAGGCGAGCACTGGGCTGCAGCTAAGCCCCCGAGTGAGAGGCAGACTCATCACTCGGTAGGATTTTTATTACTTAGGCGAGCACTGGGCTGCAGCTAAGCCCCTGAGTGAGAGGCAGACTCATCACTCGATATGATTTTTATCACTTAGGCGAGCACTGGGCTGCAGCTAAGCCCCCGAGTGGGAGGCAGACTCATCACTCGGTAGGATTTTTATTATTTAGGCGAGCACTGGGCTGCAACTAAGCCCCCGAGTGAGAGGCAGACTCATCACTCAGTAGGATTTTTATCACTTATGCGAGCACTGGGCTGCAGCTAAGCCCCCGAGTGAGAAGCAGACTCATCACTCGGTAGGATTCTTATTACTTAGGCGAGCACTGGGCTACAGCTAAGCCCCCGAGTGAGAGGCAGACTCATCACTCGGTAGGATTTTTATCACTTAGGCGAGCACTGGGCTGCAGCTAAGCCCCCGAGTGGGAGGCAGACTCATCACTCGGTAGGATTTTTATTACTTAGGCGAGCACTGGGCTGCAGCTAAGCCCTCGAGTGAGAGGCAGACTCATCAATCGGTAGGATTTTTATCACTTAGGTTCAGGCGAAATAGATTCACGGCTAAAGTAGCATACACAAAAGAAATAAACAACAACCACTCGGAAAGAGTAAATTATGTCTTTTGATAATTAAACTAACAGGTATCCCTTATTACATCCGATCGGTTTAACTATTCAAGAATAGAAACGGCGGAGCAGATCCGCATTCCAGGCACGCAGCTCATCTCTATTGTGTTCGACGTTGAAGAGACGGTATGCTCCGTTGTGGAGCACCTTGGTGATGACGAAAGGGCCTTCCCAAGCGGGGGCGAGCTTGTGAGGCCTTTGTTGATCCACTCGGAGGACCAAGTCCCCTTCCTGGAATGCACGACCCCTTACGTTCTTGGCGTGGAATCGACATAAGTCTTGTTGATAAACGGTCGACCGGATCAAAACCATCTCTCTCTCTTCCTCCAAGAGGTTGACTGCGTCTTGTCGAGCTTGCTCTGCTTCTTCTTCTGAGAAGAGTTCGACCCGGGGAGCATTGTGGAGCAAATCTCTCGGCAAAACGGCTTCGGCTCCGTAGACCAGAAAGAATGGAGTCTGTCCAGTCGACCGATTGGGAGTTGTCCTCAGCCCCCAAAGCACCAATGGTAGCTCATTGACCCAAGCCCCTGCCATGTGCTTGAGGTCACGCATTAGCCGAGGCTTCAGCCCTTTGAGAATTAATCCATTCGCTCTCTCAGCTTGTCCATTCGACTGGGGATGGGCGACCGAAGCATAATCGACCCTCATGCCCTGGGAGGCGCAAAAAGCTTTGAACTCTTCAGAATCGAAGTTCAAGACGTTGTCCGTGATGATGTTGTGCGGGACGCTGTATCTGAATATAAGTTCTCTGATGAAACTCACGGTCGTGCTTGCTTCAAGGCTCTTAATGGGCTTGGCTTCGATCCATTTGGTGAACTTGTCGACTGCTACTAGCACATGAGTAAATCCACTCCTGCCTGTCCACAGAGGTCCTACCATGTCTAGTCCCCAAACGGCGAAGGGCCAGACGAGAGGAATAGTCTTCAGAGCTGACACAGGTTTCTGAGACATGTTGGAATAAAACTGACAACCTTCACACTTGTCCACTATTTCCTTTGCCATCTCGTTAGCTTGTGGCCAGTAAAACCCGGCTCGGTATGCCTTGGCTACGATGATCCAAGAGGACGCATGGTGACCACAGGTCCCCGAGTGGATATGGTTAAGGATCATTCGGCCTTCTTCTGGCGTGATGCACTTCTGGCAGGCTCCAGTCACACTCTCTCTGAACAACTGTCCTTTTATCACAGTAAAGGCTTTAGACCGTTGGACGATCTGTCGAGCTTCTTCTTCATCCTCTGGGAGTTCCTTCCTAAGAATATATGCAATGTATGGTATTGTCCAGTCAGGAGTGATGACCAGAACTTCCATGATTAAGTCGACCACGGCCAGGACTTCGACTTCAGTCGGATCTGAGGCACTCTTGGGCTGCGGTGACTCTTCGGTGAAAGGATCTTCTTGAACCGAAGGTGAATGGATATGTTCCAGAAACATGTTTCGGGGAATAGCCTCTCTCTTTGAGCCTATCTTGGCCAACTCATCTGCAGCTTGATTTTTTAGTCGGGGTATATGGTGAAGCTCCAAACCTTCAAACCTCTTCTCCAGCTTTCTCACTGCATTGCAATAACCGGTCATGGCTGGGCTTCTGACATCCCATTCCTTCATGACTTGGTTAACCACCAAATCAGAATCGTCGTAGACCATAAGGCGACGGACGCCGAGTGAAATGGCCATACGCAACCCGTATAGAAGTGCTTCATAGTCGGCTTCGTTATTGGAGGAATCAAAATGAATCTGGAGAACGTAACTAAGCATGTCTCCACGGGGGGATACCAAAACTACTCCAGCACCTGAACCATTCAGCATCTTGGAGCCATCAAAAAACATAGTCCAATGTTCCGAGTGAACTTGAGTCAGCAATTGCCGTTCAATCCACTCGGCCAGAAAATCTGCAATTTCTTGGGACTTGATGGCCTTCTTTGCCTCGAACTTGATATCTAAAGGGAGGAGTTCAGTCGCCCATTTGGCCACTCGACCAGTTACATCTCTATTATTCAGAATTTTGGATAGTGGCGCATTGCTGACAACTGTAATGGAGTGGTCAGAGAAGTAATGCGCAACCTTCTTCACGGTCATGTATATTCCATAGACAAGCTTCTGATAATGCGGGTATCGTTGCTTGGATGGAGTCAAAACATCAGAGAGATAATAGACTGGGCATTGAACCTTGTAGGCTTTTCCTTCTTCTTCGCGCTCGACCGTGAGTACTGTACTGACAACTTGTCTAGTGGCTGCAATGTAGAGCAGTAAAGGCTCCTTGCTGGTTGGCGCAGTGAGCACCGGCTGGGTGGAAAGCAGGGTTTTGAGTTCTGCAAACGCTACTTCAGCTTCATCAGTCCACTTGAACTTATCAGACTTCTTCATCAATCGGTAAAGAGGCAAGGCCTTTTCACCGAGATGAGAAATGAATCGACTCAGAGCCGCCAAACAACCAGTCAGCTTCTGAACGTCATGCACTCGCACGGGGCGTTTCATTTGGAGGATGGTATCAACTTTCTCTGGATTGGCGTCGATCCCTCGTTCGGAAACAAGGAAACTGAGTAACTTTCCTCCTGGAACTCCGAACATGCATTTTGACGGATTAAGCTTGATATCGTATCTTCTGAGGTTGGCAAAGGTTTCTGCAAGGTCAGTCAATAGGTCAGAACCTTTGCGAGACTTGACCATAATGTCATCCATGTACGCTTCCACATTTCGACTGATTTGAGTGAGCAGGCACTTCTGAATCATTCTCATGAATGTGGCTCCAGCATTTTTCAAACCAAAAGGCATGGTGACATAGCAAAAGCACCCGAATGGGGTGATGAAGGCTGTTTTTATTTCATCGGGACCATACAGTCGAATCTGATGGTATCCGGAATATGCATCTAAGAAAGACAAGTGTTCACACCCTGCAGTCGAATCAACAATCTGACCGATGCGAGGGAGAGGGAAGTGATCTTTCGGGCAGGCCCGATTGATATGCTTGAAATCAATGCACATACGAAGTGACTTATCCTTCTTAGGAACCATGACTACATTGGCCAACCACTCGGAGTGGTAGATTTCAAGGATGAACTCTGCTGCCAACAGTCGAGCCACTTCTTCGCCGATTGCTTTCTTCTTCTGCACGGTGGACCGCCGAAGATGTTCTTTGACGGGTTTTATTTTGGGGTCGACACGCAAACGGTGCTCGGGCAGTCCTCTGGGTACACCCGGCATGTCAGAAGGTTTCCACGCAAAGATGTCCCAGTTCTCACGGAGGAACTAGACGAGCGCTTCTTCCTATTTGTTTTCGAGTGTCGTTGATATATGGGTCGGAGCGGCACTAGGGTCCGTCGGGTGAATATGAACTGCCTTCGTCTCACCAGTCGATTGGAATGCAGAATCTATGGCAGGTTTCTTGGCCCTGAGCAGATCACTCGGATCCGCGTTCTTCTGATATTCTTGGAGTTCAACTGCTGCCATATGTTCATCAGCGATCTTGGAGCCTTTCTAGAAACACTCCTCAGCCTTCTGTCGATTGCCTGTAACTGTGATCACGCCTTTGGGGCTAGGCATCTTCAGTTTGAGGTACACATAACATGGTCGAGCCATAAAGTGTGCATAGGCTGGCCTACCCAAAATGGCATGATAGGCACTCTAGAAATCCACGACTTCAAAAGTCAACTTTTCCTTACGGTAATGCTTTGAGTCACCGAAAACCACGTCGAGGGCGATCTGTCCGAGTGACTCGGCTTTCTTCCCAGGAATAACACCATGAAAACTCATATTGCTCTCGCTAAGCTTGGACATCGCAATGCCCATCCCCTTCAGAGTCTTAGCGTAGAGGATGTTCAGACCGCTGCCACTGTCCATCAGTACCTTAGTCAGACGAGTGCCTCCAACCACGGGGTCGACTACCAAAGCTTGCCTCCCAGAGGTGGCTACACGAGCAGGGTGGTCAGACTGGTCGAATGTAATGGTTGCCTGAGACCATCTCAGGTAGGTGGTCGTCGCCGCGGGAGCGACCATGTTCACCTCCCTGTTGATGACCTTCAATCAACTCTTGCTTTCAACGTCAGTGAATATCATCAGTGTGGAATTGACTTTGGGATAACCATCGTCTTCCTCTTCATCTTCACCTTGGTCCGACTCCTTCTCCCTTCCAGTGGGTTGTTTCTCTCTGAACTGCTGGATTAGGAGTCAACACTATCGGGTGGTATGCTTAGGGTAAATCAGATTACCTTCCTCATCTTTCACCTTATTAGGGGCCCAGGGCCCTTTAGGTTTTCCCTTAAACTTTCCTTGATTCACTGCCGCAATCTCTCCGGGCGCTGCCAGCTCGGCCTTGCGCTTCTGCTTCCGGCTGGAGTTACCTCCACCGGTATCTTGTCCGACTGGTTTGCTCTTCCCGCTACGGAGTCGATCCTCTTCTTCTCCTTAGCATACCGGGTGGCTATTTCCATCATTCGAGCCAGAGTCATATCTCCAATTCGACGGAATTTCAAGACCAACTCTCTGTATTTGGCGCCTTCCTTGAAGGCGCACATGGCTTGATGCTCTGAAACATTCTCGACGGTGTGGTGCAAGGTGGACCATCTCTGGATGAACTCTCTCAAAGTCTCATTCGGCTTCTGCACGCAGTGCTGCAACTCAGGCAATCCTCCAGGTCGCTTGCACGTGCCTTCGAAAGTCCTCACAAACACTCGGGATAGCTCTTCCCAACTGTCAATGCTGCCCGGAGCCAACTGAGTCAGCCATGTTTGGGCTGACCCTTCCAACATGAGTGGAAGATGCTTCATTGCTATCTTGTCGTTACCGCCCCCGATCTGCACAGCCACTCGGTAATCTTCAAGCCAAGTTTTAGGCTTGGATTCACCAGTGAACTTACTGATCCCGGATGCCAGCCTGAAGTTGGGAGGTATCACTGCTGCCCTGATGGCTCTGTTAAAACACTCGGGACCAGAAACATGCACTCGACTGCCACTTGGACGGTCTCTGCCAGGGTATTCTCTGTGTTCTCTGTTTTGGCCGACCAGGACTTGAACGAGGATAGACCTTGCGTCAAAGCCCGGTTCCCTTGGGTCGACTGAATTCCTGCGCTCACCACTGTGACAGCGCCTATCATCATTCCGCCGAGGCACGTATGATGCACTCCTCGGAGGAGGCGTGGGTCCTCGATGACGATTGTCACGGTCGAGTGGATGATCATACTGCCCACGGCCTTCACGCCGCGGAGGCGATCTTGGGCTGTGAGTCGACTGAACCGTGTCCGCTGCAACGGATCTGCTACGAATCCTATTCCGCGACTGAGATACTGCTGTATTCTGCTCTCCTGCTGCTCTGAGCAGGGCCCGGATCTGCATCAGCCCTCTGCCAGCTTCCGACTGGGAAGGTTGGATGGATTCTGCTATTCGGGCCGCAGCTGTGAGATTCTGAATCGGCGTGCGGTATACCTTAGGTGGAGGCGGGAAAAGTTGTCATCGACTGGATTCATGGATCCGCTCCTAGGCGCACTCGTCGAGAGCGTGCTGAAGGTTATCCAGTCGAGAGCGCTCAGCCAAGTTGGCTAAGCGCGCTTCCTCCAAGGCTCGAGCTTCGGGAGTTTCTCCGGCGATGGGCATGTGAAGTGCGTCCATGTTGCGACGACGAAGATCCTCTCTCTGCTGCGAGGAGAGAGGTTCGGGACGATACTCCTCGTGGACCTGTGATGGATCACCACCAGCCTCCTCGCCGTCCTCGTGGCGAAAACCAGATGGGCCACGCGGACCATCGACCATCAAGACTTCAGCCGCAGGATCGCTGCTATCCCACTCGGACGCCGTCTCCACAGAGCCAGTCGACAGATCGAACAGGCCGTGGAGAGTTTCGTCGGGCTCGATTGCCGCGACTTGATGGGTGGCCGAACGTCGAGCCACTGCATGCCTCACCCACCGCTGAAGCCGCGACCGACCGGATCGCTTGCGGCGACGGATAGCGGGAAGGGGGACGTCACTGGAGCCGACTGATACTGGGTCGACGGCTGTCGAAGAAGAATGCCACGAACGCACACGCGAAAGTGCGTCGCCCCACGGATGGGGAGCTCCTCAACATCGAGTGGAGCTTCCGGGAGCCACACCGAGTAGTCGGCGATGAAAACGAGCGCGCCGAGACGGATCTCGTGGCCCTCAACCATCTCGCCGCCGGAAACCATGATGATGATCGGAAAACGAACTTGCAACTTCACCAATAAGTCACTAAGACACCTGCCCCATGGTGGGCGCCAACTATCGTGGTTCTAAGTCTGACAGTAGAAAGAGGGGGTAGGTATGGAGAGGCAAGATCTTAGCTATGGCAAAGATGTACACGTGATGTTTACGAGTTCAGGCCCATCTCGTAGGAAGTAATAGCCCTACGTCTCGGCGCCCGGAGGCGGTCGATTGGATTATGTGTGTCGAATTACAGAGGGTGCGAACCCTTGTGCCAGAGGAGGGGGGTGGCTTATATAGAGTGCGCCAAGACCCCAGCCCCACTCCATTACAAGGGAACTAATGTACATAAAGAAAGGACGTTACTGGTAACGCCAGCATTTAGTACTCTTAATGCCCATGAAGACTAAGGAGTGAATATCTGGCCGTTGTGTGCTCTTACAGCTTTTGGTCTTTGATATGGTCGAGTGATCTTCCTTGTGGTCGAGTAACGACAGGTAATGATCGTCGAGTGGAGTGAGCGTCGAGTGGATTGCACTCGACGTACGAGACTGGTGCTCTTCTGTTGACTCTTGGTCTTTCCATCTTCCAGGGTAGTGACCTTGGGTAGGACGTATAGGTCGAGCCTATGACCCTACCCCGGGTATGTATCCTCGTCACCGTCCTCGTAGGTTCCTTCCGTTAAGCGCGTGACCCCTTAGGTTCAAGTCGGCTTGGTCGCAGTTCGGATCACCTCCGAACTGCACGGTTGGTAGCGGCCTCTAGCAAGGCATGCCGAAACACCAAACAAACCATGAAGCTGGTTCGGCGAACCTGTACATCACACTTCTGTTCCCTTTGCCACACGATATATGTTGTTGGGCTCAAGGCGAGTCTGTCATCCTTGTGGTAGCCCGACCTCTTGCTCGTTCCAGTGATGCCGACCAATATCCGGATTATCTCATAATCCTTGTCACATGGCCATGCTTATCCTGGTCAGATCACACGAGGGGCCCATAGTATATCTCTCCTGATCAGAGGGGCAAATCCCATCTTGCTCGACCATGTCTCGCAGCATGGGTCTGGACAAGCCTGAAACCTACCTTTGTAACTACCCAGTTATGGAGTAGCGTTTGGTCGGCCCAAAGCAGGTCTGTCACCATCCCGAGTACATGCGTTAGCTCAGGTCTTAGGACATAGAACATATGATGTATGAGAGACTCACGGATTACATATCGCTGTGTCTCATAGTTGGGTCTATCCGACTCGGACCTTATCTCGACTCGGATCCGACTACGTCGAATCTGACCAGACCTTTCCAAGTCGATATTATCCGGTTAGCATCCAATGCTCCATGGCTAGTGAGACCAAGCCATCGACCGTATCATATGCTAGTCTAGTCGGATGCGCGTCCACACAACCCGTTCGACTAGGGACCTTTTAGGACAGTCATCATACAATGCGTAGTCCCACAAACAAGTCACATACTTGCTGATACACATCATTGATAATGTCCAAGGACTATCTTTATTCATAAACACATAGGATATATCAGCATACATGATTGCCTCTAGGGCATATCTCCAACAGTCTCCCACTTGCACTAGAGTCAATCAAATGGACATCGAATGCCCATAGCTCTAACGTGCCCCTCATGCTTGGGTTGTGGAAGTGGCTTAGTCAATGGATCTGCAACATTTGCATCCGTGTGAATCTTGCATAACTCTACATCACCAGTCTTTACGATCTTTCGTATCAGGTGATATTTCCGATCTATGTGTCTGACCTTGTGGTGATTCCTCGGCTCCTTGGCTTGTGCGATGGCACCAGAATTATCACAATAAAGGTCCAACGGTTTCACCAAGGCTGGGAAAATACCAAGATCATCCAGAAAATGCCGGATCCAAACACCTTCCTTTGCAGCTTCACAAGCCGCAATGTATTCGGCTTCTGTGGTAGAATCGGCCACCGTATCCTACTTGGAACTCATCCAGTGCACTGCCCCTCTGTTCAGGACGTACACGAATTCGCACTGTGATCGACAATCATCTCTGTCGGTTTGGAAACTAGCATCGGCGTAACCCCTTACGACGAGCTCTTCCTCACCTCCATAAACTAGGAACATCTCTTTAGTCCTTTTCAGGTACTTCAAAATAGTCTTTACCGTTGCCCAGTGACTCTCATCTGGGTTGGCATGGTATATGCTTGTTAGGCTTATTGCAAAAGCAACATCAGGCCTTGTACATATCATGGCATACATGATGGAACCGATTGCCGAGGCATACGGAATCCTACTCATCCTGCTTCGCTCATCAGATGTCGAAGGACTCTGAGTCTCGCTTAGCCTTATACCATGTGAGAGTGGCAAGAACCCTTTCTTCGCCTCACTCATGTTGAACCGCTTCAACACTTTATCTATGTACGTGCTCTGGCTTAAGACGAGCAGCCTCCTTGATCTATCTCTATAGATCTTAATACCTAAAATATACACTGCCTCACCAAGGTCTTTCATTGAAAACTTGCCATTCAATGACTCCTTGATCGAGTTTAGCATCGAAACATCATTTCCGATCAGTAGTATGCCGTCCACATACAAGATCAAAAACACTATCGAGCTCCAACTTCTTGTATAAACAAGAGTCCTCTTCGCTTTTAATGAAACCGAGACCAGTGACGACCTCATCAAAACGAATGTTCCAACTCCGAGATGCTTGCTTCAACCCATAAATGGATCTCTTGAGCTTGCATACCTTACTAGTGCTAGTCGGATCGACAAAACCCTCGGGTTGTATCATATACACGTCCTGGGTTCAATTTCCGTGAAGGAAAGACGTTTTGACATCCATCTGCCATATCTCGTAATCGAAACATGCAGCTATAGCTAGTACGATCCTCACCGACTTCAGCATTGCTACCGGCGAGTAAGTCTCGTCGTAGTCAATTCCTTGAACTTGTCCATAACCTTTAGCGACAAGCCGAGCTTTGTGGATCTGAACATTTCCATCCACATCGGTTTTCTTCTTAAAGACCCATTTGCAACCAATGGCAGTTACGCCTGGTGGCGGATCAACCAAGTCCCAAACTTGATTCTCATCCATGGACTTTAACTCGGATCTCATGGCCTCCAGCCATGCCTCGGAATCTGGGCTCACCATCGCTTCCGCATACGTGGTCGGCTCATCGCTTTCTAGCAACAATACATCACGCACTCTGCGCAATCTTTCCGACCTTCGTGGTTCCGGTGCCGCTTCCACTACGGGTTCCCTGACTGACTCTGGTATGATCTCATCACCAGCCGAGCTGTCCCCAAGTGGTCCTCAAATTTCTTCGAGTCGGACCGTCCTCCCACTGGCCTCCCGACTGAGAAACTCTTTCTCAAGGAAAACCCCATTCCGGGTAACAAACACTTTGTTCTCTTCCCGGTTGTAGAAGCTATATCCCAAGGTTTCCCTCGGATATCCCACAAATATGCATTTATCCGACTTGGATGTAAGCTTGTCTGACATAAGTCGCTTGACAAATGCTTCACAACCCCAAATATTTAGAAAAGACAAACTGGGACTCTTCCCGGTCCACATCTCATGTGGTGTCTTGTCTATGGATTTTGATGGTACCCTGTTAAGTGTGAAAGCTGCAGTTTCTAGAGCCTATCCCTAGAATGACAAGGGTAAATCCGATTTTCTCATCATAGACCGGACCATGTCCAACAAGGTCATATTCCTCCGTTCCGACACGCCGTTTCTCTGTGGCGTACCCGGAGGTGTGAGCTGAGGTACTATACCTCGACTTTTCAGATGATCATCAAACTCCTAGCTCATGTACTCACCTCCACGATCACATCGCATAAGCTTTATAGTCTTGCCGAGCTGATTCTCAACCTCATTCTGAAACTCTTTGCACTTTTCAAAAGTCTCCGACTTGTGCCTCATCAAATAGAAATATCCATATCTACTCAAGTCGTCGGTAAAAGTCACGAAGTACTGATAGCCACCTCTGGCAGTTGTGCTCATTGGACCACACACATCACTATGTATAAGTACCAACAGCTCAGACGCCCTCTCGCAACTCTTTGCGAAAGGAGACTTAGTCATCTTGCCGAGCAAGCATGATTCACATGTCTCGAACGACCCGAAGTCGGAAGAAGTTAGGAGCCCATCATCATGGAGCTTCTTCATGCGTTTTAGACTAATGTGTCCAAGCCGGCAATGCCAGAAGTATGTCGGATTTATCTCATTAGGCTTATGCCTTTTGACATTCACATTATAGACCGGTTCCTGTTCTAGATTCAATATAAATAGCCCATCAATAATGGGTTCATAGCCGTGGAACATACCATTCAAAAATATCGAACAACCATTGTCCTTTAAATTGAATTCATAACCTTGACTCATCAAACATGAGACAAAAATAATGTTCCGACTAAGTGCCGGAATGTAATAACAATTATTCAATTCCATAATGAATCCGGAAGGAAGCTGGAGCTGCATCATGCCGACCTCCAATGCAGCAACTCTTGCTTTGTTGCCAACCCTGATGTCAATCTCCCCTTGTGCCACACGCCTAGTTCTTACCAGCCCCTGCATCGAGTTGCAAATATGAACAACCGATCCGGTATCAAATACCCAAGAGCTACTAGGTATGTCAGCAAGGTAAATGTCTATAACATATGCAACAAGTGTACCTTTGCCTGAAGAAGCATTTCTGGCCTTCTTGCCATGCTCTACAAGCCACTTGCTACAGTTGCTCTTCCAATGACCGGTCTCCTTGCAGTGATAGCAAACGGTCTTTGAGTCCGGTCCAGACTTCGGCGCAGCGGCAGAGGTTACTGTCTCCGTGCCCTTTGCCTTAGCCTTTTTCTTAGACCAACTCTTCTTGAACTTAGCCGATTTCTGCACCATCAACACTTCATGCGTGCCTTTCTTAATATCCTGCTCTGCCACCTTGAGCATCCCATGCAATTCAGTGAGCTTCTTATCCATGCCATGCATATGATAGTTTGAGATGAACGTCCCATAGCTGGGCGGAAGAGAACCCAGAACAGCATCAGTAGCCAGCTCATCCAAGAGCGGGAAGCCCAACCGATCCAAAGCTTGCACATATCCGATCATCTTGATCACATGTGGGCTTAGTGGATCACCTTCCTTCAGCTTGCAATCCATCAAGGATCGCCAGGCATTGAACCTTTCGGTCCTAGCCTGTGTCCGAAACATGCTCTTGAGACTCTCGATCATATCGTAAGCCTCAACATTTTCGAAATGTTGTTGCAAATCGGGCTCCATACAAGCCAGCATCATACAGCTGATCTCCGTTGATTCATCAACGAGTTTCTGGTAGGCATTCTTAGTTGTGGCATTAGCATTATCGGCAGGTTCCTCTGGAAGTGGATCCTCTAGAACATGTTCCTTTTTATCGTGCTTGAGAACAATTCTCAGATTTCTATACCAGGTGGTAAAGTTTGTTCCATTCAGTATATCATTTTCTAGAATTTATTTCAATGCAAAGTTGGGTTGAGCAGGTGGTGCCATTGATCTACAACAGAAAAATATGCATTCACTAAGCAATGTGTTTATGTAGAGTAATTCTAGCCTAAATAGAAATACTCCCACTGAAGTCAGCATCCCTCCGCAAACTCTCAGTGATTCAGGATCCGACTAGCGCATGCGACTAGTGAGCTTTAGCATCACTGCTAGACAACATACCTATCCGGTGAGCAACTCCTTGCTAATCATATCTCTATATGACTCCTGTCAGTCGGGAAGGTATCTCATACCCTGGATCCCAACCTTCTTTGCCACAAGGCCCAAAACCATTTTGATAGCCTTGTCAAGTTAACCTCACGCACTGCATGTCCGTGTCCGACACGAACCCTTCAGTTCAAGGACACCCAGCAGCACCCCAATTTTATGATCCCACTACTAGACGTACTTGACGTGCGAAGGTGCAACATCGGGGATGGCAATTCGCTTGATATTCATGAGGGATCATTCTACCATTCTAACATGCATAGAAACAAAGAAGCATAACAATCACAAATAAACACATATTGTGAAATAGTATGGCTCCTTCATGGATATTCTTCCAGGTCGGCTCCGACTCCGATGACCATCTAGAAACTCCATCTCGTTTGTCACACCAGGATGCCAAGCCACCAACTTGATCTCTACTATCCAACTACTAAAACTAGTAATGAATTTTACATAGAGTCACAAGTCGACACGCAGGTCGTTATACAATATAATGACAACACTTTGGCTCCTATCGGCTGACAAACATGACACGCAGGCCATGTATAAATTACACACATGCATCACATACACACGAGCCATACTATTCACATCAAACCTGCAAAACAAAGTTATGCGTAGAATCGCATTCTACCGGTTTGTGTGTCAGGTACGAAATACACGGCGCTACGCACATGGCAGTCACGCCGAATTCTCTAATCTGACCGATCTTATCGATCATCATGAGTCCAATCGGATTTATGTTTCACTGTTAACCCCGATGGCGGATTACCAACGGGTAGGGGTAGATCGTGTAGCGACCTCATCAATCCCGATAGACAAAAAACATAGCCTCAACAATCCCCATGTGCAGTTGATCACATCAACCGTGCACATAGCCGATCTCATCAACGACAATAGATCTCATCTGTCGCCTCCACATATCTAATATGCATATGATCTGAATCCAAATCCTATAGCAGAGGCTCTGATACCACTGTTGGGATCTACAGTAGGGTGCGTTGACTGCTAATTAAAATTTCCTACGTGCAGAACAACCAAGAACATGCTATGGGAGATGGATCACAGTTCGTTACCACTAGACGCGCAGTGTCGTGCAGCGGAAGAAGAGTTGGGGCAGCGCATCTGCGTGGCTCGTCTCCTCCTTGTCCGATCTCCCTCGAACAGCCGGTCGTCCGATCCCACGTACAAGTTCGCCGGAGCGGCGCAAGTGCACCGCCTCTAACGGTATCCGCGCGTGCAGGAGAAACACCGTGCGGTGGACTGCTAGGTCCGATCACATAATCGGCGGCGAGTGGAGGTGGCTATTCGCAACACATGCAAACCCTAATGACGGCACCGAAGCGATCAACCACATGAGTGTGCCACACCTCCACTTTATATAGGCGTCCGTTGTTGGCTCAACACTTGGGCCTCGTAGGTGCGCTAAAGCCCACAAGTCTACTCGTCCCCAATCCGAATACAGCTCGGATCAAATCCGACCAGTGTCCTCGGATCCATCCTTGTAGGTTCCTTCCCTTAAGCGCGCGACCCCTTAGGTTCAAGTTGGCTTGGTTGCAGTTCGGAAAACCTCTGAACTGCATGGTTGGTGGCGGCCTCTAGCAAGGCATGCTGAAACACCAAACAGACCATGAAGCTGGTTAGGCGAACCTGTACATCACACTTATTTTCCCTTTGCCACACGATATATGTTGTCGGGCTCAAGGCGAGTCTGTCATCCTTGTGGTAGCCCGACCTCTTACTTGTTCTAGTGATGCCGACCACTATCCAGATTATCTCATAATCCTTGTCGCATGGCCATGCTTATCCTGGTCAGATCACACGAGGGACCCATAGAATATCTCTCCTAATCGGAGGGGCAAATCCCATCTTGCTCGACCATGTCTCGCAGCATGCGTTTGGACAAGCCTGAAACCTACCTTTGTAACTACCCAATTACGGAGTAGCATTTGGTCGGCCCAAAGCAGGTCTGTCACCATCCCGAGTACATGCGTTAGCTCAGGTCTTAGGACATAGAACGTATGTTGTGCTAGAGACTCATAGATGACATATCGCTGCGTCTCATAGTTGGGTCTGTCCGACTCGGACCTTATCTCGATTCGGATCCGACTACGTCGGATCCGACCAGACCTTTCCAAGTCCATATTATCCGGTTAGCATCCAATGCTCCATGGCTAGTGAGACCAAGCCATCGACCGTGTCATATGCTAGTCTAGTCGGATGCGCGTCCACACAGCCCTTTCGACTAGGGACCTTTTAGGACAGTCATCATACAATGCATAGTCCCACAAACAAGTCACGTACTTGCTGATACACATCATTGATAATGTCCAAGGACTATCTTTATTCATAAACACATAGGAAATATCAGCATACATGATTGCTTCTAGGGCATATCTCCAACATGTTCACTTTGCCATCCTTCTTATCCACCAAATATTTGGGGCATTTCCGCTTCCAGTGACCATTTCCTTTGCAATAGAAGCACTCAGTTTCAGGCTTTGGTCCAGCTTTGGGCTTCTTCACGGGAGTGACAACTTGCTTGCCATTCTACTTGAAGTTCCCTTTCTTTCCCTTTGCCATTTTCTTGAACCTAGTGGTCTTGTCAATCATCAACACTCGATGCTCTTTCTTGATTTCTACCTTCGTCGATTTCAGCATCATGAAGAGCTCGGGAATCATTTCTGTCATCCCTTGCATACTATAGTTCATCACAAAGTTCCAGTAACTTGGTGATGGTGACTAGAGAACTCTGTCACTCACTATCTTATCTGGAAGATTAACTCCCACTTGATTCAAGTGATGGTAGTACCCACACATTCAGAGCACATGCTCACTAGTTGGGAAATTCTCCTCCATCCTTTTTAGGCAAAGTACTTGTTAGAGGTCTCATACCTCTTGACACGGGCATAAGTCTGAAATACCAATTTAATCTCTTGGGACATCTCATATGCTCCGTGACGTTTCAAAAAACATTTTTGAAGTCCCGGTTCTAAGCCGTAAAGCATGGTGCACTAAACTATCAAGTAGTCAGCATATTTAGCTTAGCCAAATGTTCATAACATCTACATCTGCTCCTACAATAGGTCTGTCACCTAGCGGTGCATTAAGGACATAATTCTTCTATGCAGCAATGAGGATAAACCTCGAATCATGGACCGAGTTCGCATCATTGCTACTATCATCTTTCAACTTAGTTTTTCTAGGAACGCATATAAAAACATAGGGAAGCAACAACGCGAGCTATTGATCTACAACATAATTTGCAAAATACTATCAGGACTAAGTTCATGATAAATTAAAGTTCAATTAATCATATTACTTAAGAACTCCTAGTTAGATAGACATCCCTCTAATCATCTAAGTGATCACATGATCCAAATCAACTAAACCATGTCCAATCATCACGTGAGATGGATTAGTTTTCAATGGTGAACATCACTATGTTGATCATATCTACTATATGATTCATGCTCGACCTTTCGGTCTCAGTGTTCCAAGGCCATATCTACATATGATAGGCTCGTCAAGTTTAACCCGAGTATTCTGCGTGTGCAAAACTGGCTTGCACCCGTTGTATGTGAACGTAGAGCTTATCACACCCGATCATCACGTGGTGTCTCGGCACAATGAACTTTCGCAATGGTGCATACTCAGGGAGAACACTTATACCTTGAAATTTAGTGAGAGATCATCTTATAATGCTACCATCGATCTAAGCAAAATAAGATGTATTAAAGATAAACATCACATGCAATCATTATAAGTGATATGATATGGCCATCATCATCTTGTGCCTTTGATCTCCATCTCCAAAGCACTGTCATGATCACCATCGTCACCGGCGCGACACCTTGATCTCCATCGTAGCATCATTGTCTTCTCGCCAACTATTGCTTCTACGACTATCGCTACCGCTTAGTGATAAAGTAAAGCAATTACATGGCGATTGCATTTCATACAATAAATCGACAACCATATGGCTCCTACAAGTTGCCGATAACCATGGATCAGGGTTCTTGTTCTACCCTTGGCTTGGATTTCTCCAAGGGGCTGGTTTTTGCAAATGAGATCTATAGATCTTGTGCGTCTCGGTTCATCCATCAGATGGGACGGATCCATTCATTATGGTGGTCTCGTTTAGTAGGCATGATTTCCGCCTATCAGAGGATTCGGTTGCAGCAGCTCTTGAGGCCGCTATTGGTGGATCAGCGATTGAGTTCATGGTTTCCATTATACGTGACAAGGTATTCTCCTTTCATGTTTCATGCAAAAAAGTTGGCCTCTACGTTCTTTCTCTTTGATCTTTTGCTTGTGAGCATTTTAAGTGTTTCTTCCACCTTTGGGGCCATGGTGGACCTAATTGGAGACGTGAGGTTTTGATTTGGAGAAAATAATGTGATGCTGAATGGATTTTTGTTAGTCCTACTAAACCTCGTGCTACAATGGGTATGATGGCCATGCATAAACCCCCTGTTAAATCTTCTTTGAAGTCTGCCCCTAGTTGCAGGAAGAAACTTTCTTTTGCTACGTTTCAAAACTATCCTGCCTGCAAGGGTTATCAATACCCTGCCACACAATCATGCATTGACACTGTCCAAGATGCGGGTTATGTTCTTAATCATCGTGAGCGTGTCATTATTCGTTCTCCTCCGGCGCCGGAGCTCCGGTGGACGGTGGCCACCCCGCCGATCTGTTTTGGCACGGTCCCTCCACCACCTGCTCGATCCGCGTCAATCTCGCATGAGATGGTTCCTCAATCTTTGGAGCATCTGTTGGGCGGGTCTGGAGTTTTTTCAAATCCTCCTGGCTTTTCAGAAGTTGATGGGCCCATTGTTTCTTCTAGGACCGTCCATGTCCAGCCCATCAGCCCACCTTCTGAGACATGCGTTAGCCCTCAGAACTCGGTCCTTGCTGAATCTCCCAATGCATGGCAAGTCAATCAGAATCATAACTTATCGCCGACCCGGATTTTGGGACAGTCTATTGAGGATTTTACATGGATTTTTTTCTATGGTTGATGAAATGGCGTTCAAAGTCTGGAAATGCCACAATTGTTTTTCTATGGCACATATCACCTCCAGTTGCACCAATCAAACATGTTGTCGCCGTTGTTTTTGGTCAGGCCACATGGCAAAATCTTGCACAGGATCTGCACCGGCAGGAGGTTTTAGGTGGGTCCCACGCGTCATTGAGAGTGCATCTGATAGCCCACCACTGGTTTTACGGCTTGACGCCTCGAGTTCCCTCCAACCTACCGCTGCAGCCTGCCCATTGATACGTCTCGTCGACGAGTTGCATCTAGCTTCGTCATCAGAGCCTACTCCGCCTCCACCTCCGCCACCCCCATTACCTCCATCCCTCCAGCTCCGCCTCCGCCACCACCATTGCAACCATCCCCTTCAGCTCCACCACCATCAGCCCCATGACCAGATACGCCGCCACCTCCAAACTCACCACCGCCGTCTTCGCCACGCTCGCCACCAGCACCTTCACCGGAGATGGCCAACTATTAGCTGGACCCTCTGCCGTACGTGCCATCGGGCTTCGAGATCATCGATGGAGGGCCGCTACGTCTCCCTCGTACCTTTTTTGCTCCATCTGTTGCGCCTGACAGAAGACACAAAGAGTATGCAATTGGCATCGTCAAGCCAGCACCACTGCCTGAGGAGATTCAGCTCTACCGTAACATGGTTAGTGACTTCGTTGTTAATCAGTTGGAAAGAGAGGTTCTTGAGACTCAGCCATGGATCCAGGGAGTTGGATTGTTCCGATTCCGTAGTGAAATCTCTAGACAAATTATGGTGGATCATCCACCCTTTGATTTGGGCAATGGTCGTTTTGTTCGTTTTATTCCGCATGATGAGGGGATAAATTACAGAGCCGTTCAGGGTTTTCGCCGTGGTTGGGTGATGCTACTGGGAATCCCTCTGGATTATCGCAGGCATCAATATATTGCGGATGTGATTAGCACTTTTGGCTGTTTCCACTATTGGCATCAGGCCGATCCTCTGATGGTGCGGACTCTCGCATATGTGTCCTTCCCAGCCCCCTCTATGGTGCCTCGAGGTGTGGTTTATCGGGGGTTTGGAGATTTGGTGGTACTAGGGTTTCATGGTCTGCTCCAGTTTATGTTCTGTCTGCGGATTTTGTGGATGTGTTGCCTGCAGATGAAGATCAAATGCCATTAGATGGAAACCCACATCCCCTCCCTGGCCAGATGCACTTCAACAATCACAACTGGGTACTGCCAGAGTTTCCTGAACTCGGATGGAATGATGTGCCTCCTCCTGTGGTTGACAATGATAATGTTCAGCATGATGCCGCCCCTGACAATGTTGCAGCACCTGAAGAACCTGTTGAAGTTCAGTCTCAAGAGTCGATGGTGCTGCAAGTTTCAGATGATTCAGTTAACAATGACAATGCCCCTGCTGCTGTGCAAATTGCTGATATTGCACCCCCTCCATCATGAAGCACATCTTCCACCTCAACAGGATCTCCATATTGGTCAGGTTCTAACGGTTTTTGGCCCAGTTCTGCCCCCGCAGATGCAGTGGACTCGTACTTTCTGTAAGTACATGCAACATTTTGATTCGGTTGTCATCCCGCGATCTTTGCAGATGCCTCTGTTTAACTTCATCAAACATGCTTGGAGTCACAGTCTCTCTCTTGGAAGTTCAGAGCTCAGTTTTCCTACTACTACTGCCCTAGAGATTTTACGTCAGCTTCTGCCTGTCAAGCGCCCTGTTGCTCGCGCTCTCTGCTTTGATGAACCACCAGCTTTGTCTGAACCTGTCTCAGAGAAGTTTCAGTTCTCTGCTATGCCTGTTATCAGCAACAAGAGATCTCGTAAATCTGCTTTTGTTGGGCCGATTCTTCTGGATTCCCAAGTCCGTCGTAGTGCACGGCTTAGTGCCCTGCGTGATGGCTTCCGTCATGCGCCTCCAGGATCAATCAGCCCGCAGCCTATCAAGCGCACTAAGAAGCGCAAAACCAGTGCCATGACGGCCCAGACTACTTACGCTCCTGATGAGCCAGTAGTGCCACCTCCAACTGCAATTTCTGACCTTCAATGCATTGGTGCTCGCCTGCGGATTGCCCCCAAGAAGATAAACGGCGGAGAGGCTTGTAGCTGATCCTTCTGAAGAAAGTTCTTCCAAGGATTCTGATGATGAATGAAGCTTGTCACACCTTGGGTCACTGGCGAACCCATTTAATTGCCACTTATCGTTGCTTTTGTTACCTGGTTTTGAACTTTATGCTGCTGTTTAGTGGATGTTGTAGGTCATTGCGTGATCTACTTTTGCTTTTCTTCTACTCAGTTTGTAATGAATCAGACAATCTTTAGCGACTGGAAGGTTGTGTGTTGGAATGTGCGTGGCCTTAACTCTGAAGCGAGGCAACTTGCAATTAAGCAAAAGATAGAGGAAAGTGGGTGCTCTATCGTTTGTTTGCAAGAAACTAAGTGCATGCATATCGATCAGCGTTTTCTTAGGAAATTTTGTCCTCGACGCTTTGATAATTTTGTGTATATGCCATTGTCTGGGGCTTCTAGTGGTCTATTGATTATTTGGAATTCAGCTTTCTTTTTTGGGAAATTAATTGAGGCTCACTCCTATGGCATCATTGTGGAATTTACGTCTGCACACACTTCTGAAGTTTGGTCTTTAATGTCAGTTTATGGTCCTTGTCAGAACCCTGCTAGAGATGAATTTGCTCAGTGGTTATACAACATGAACATACAAATTGATGAGAAATGGCTGCTTCTTGGTGATTTTAACTTCATGCGTTCTTTGGAAAACCGTAACCTGCCAGGAGGTAATGTTAATGATATATTTCTTTTTAATGAAATCATTGGTCACCTCGGATTAGTGGAGCTACCAATAAAAGGAAGACAGTTTACATGGTCAAATATGCAAACAAATCCACTTTTGCAGCAGATTGATTGGTTCTTCACCACGGTATCTTGGACTTCAGATCACCCTAATACTATGGTCCTGCCCCTTGCACGGACAGCATCGGACCATGTACCTTTGTGGTTTCTGTTGCCACTTCTATCCCGAAAGCCAAAGTCTTCCGGTTTGAAAACTATTGGGTCAATCTCCCAGGTTTTGCTGATTGTGTTACTGAAGTTTGGAACGGACCTGTTCAGAGATCTTCTGCTGGTGGTACGATTTCGGCCAAGTTTAAAGCCCTACGTTATGCTCTTAAGAAGTGGCATGTAAGCATTTCAAAAGTTAAATCCCTCATTGTTGATTGCAACAAGGCGATACTACACTTTGATGGCTTGGAGGAGCTTAGGGTGCTAACTTGGCCAGAGATAAACTTTCGTAAAATTGTTAAGCTGCATCTTGAAGAGATCCTTCACATGCAATTTATCTACTGGAAACAACGTTGTGCCATCAGATCCATCAAAGTGGGCGAGGAAAACACGAAATTTTTCCACGCCATGGCTACAGAATGATACTGAAGGAATACCATCACCTCCATCAAGAATAATGCAGGGGAGGTCGTCACTGATCATCACCAGCTAGCATCAATGTTTTGGTCTGACTTCAAGCAGCGCATGGGCCAAGCCAAGGGTATTCGAATGAACTTCGATCTTAATAGCCTCTTGACTAGAGTTGATGGACTTGAGGATTTGTCCAGGACATTCACTGATGCTGAAGTGGATGAGGTAATTAAACATTTACCATCTGACCGTGCCCCTGGACCGGATGGATTTACAGGTATTTTTCTGAAGAGATGTTGGAGTGTTCTTAAGGATGATTTTATGAAGTTGGTTACAGAGTTTTATGAAGGAAAATGCAGTTTGGAATGTCTGAACACTTCTCTCATTACCCTCATTCCCAAGAAGTTAAGCCCTGAGTCTGTTGGTGACTTTCGGCCAATATCTTTAACCAATACTTGCCTGAATTTTTTAACCAAACTCTTGGCGAATAGATTGCAGAAAGTAATTCTACAATGCATCCACCGAAACCAATATGGCTTCCTCAAATGTCGCTCAATCCAAGACTGCCTTGCATGGTGTTTTGAATATATACACCAATGCAAAGCTTCAAAGAGGCCCATTGTTTTATTGAAGCTAGATTTTATTAAAGCGTTTGACACGATTGAGCATGATGCCATTCTGAGAATTCTCCAATATAAGGGCTTTGGTGATCGTTGGAATGGATGGGTCAGCAACCTACTTTCATCTGGTTCTTCTGCAGTCCTGTTAAATGGAGTTCCTGGCCAACACTTTCAGTGCAAGTGTGGTGTTCGTCAGGGCAATCCCCTCTCGCCTCTTCTCTTTGTTATTGTGGTGGATCTTCTGCAATCCGTAGTGAATGACATGTGCAGCCATAATATCCTCAGCTTACCAATCCCATCTAGGTCCAATGACTATCCGGTTGTTCAGTACGCAGATGACACTCTGATAGTTTTGCCTGCGGTTGACAGTCAGTTGATTGCTCTCAAGGATATGTTACATAATTTTGCCGAATCCACGGGTTTGCGGGTCAACTTCAGTAAATCCTCCTTAATCCCAATGAACATGTCTGATGAAGAAGGAGCTCGTATTGCTGCTTTACTTGGCTGCTCTGTTGGATCAATGACCTTCACGTATCTTGGCTTACCCATGGGCACCTCTAGACCGACGATCTATGATCTGTTGCCTCTTGTTGATCGCATTGAGAGAAGGTTATCTGCAACCTCTTGTCTCCTCAACCAAGGCAGTAGGCTACAGCTCCTGCAATCTACTCTCATGTCCATGCCCATTTAATTTGTCTTCTCCTTATCAATACCGCAGGGCATCCTCAAGCAAATTGAAAGGATTGAAAGGCAGTGCCTTTGGAGGGGGAATACTGAAACTCCTAGACAATCTCTAGCTGCATGGGAGTTGGTTTGTAAACCAAAGAAGTATGGTGGGCTGGGAATCACTCATTTGGGAGTGCAAAATGAGGCTCTCCTGATTAAGCACTTGTTCAAGTTCTTTAATAAGAAAGATGTCCCGTGGGTTAATCTTATTTGGTACTCCTACTATCATTCATCACCCCCACAAGTTACTCAGCTTTGTGGCTCCTTTTGGTGGCGTGATGTGCTCAAGTTGTATGATAAATTCTGTTTGCTAGCCACACCACAAGTGCATGCTGGAGACACTGTGGTTTTTTGGCTTGATAGTTGGCAAATTGACAACAGAATGATTGCTCTTAAGGCACTTCCCTAGAATTCATTCATTTGCCATTGATGATACGATAACAGTAAAGGAATTTTTTTTACATTAGTCAGTTACTGAAGGTTTTCATCTACCTTTCTCTTCGGAGGCATATCTGGAACTGGCCCAGCTACAGACCCTGTTGCATCCCATCAGCTTGCACCCAGAGGAGAAGGATGTTTGGAAATGGCCATCTAAATCTGGATAATATCAATCTAAGCTCTATTATGAGTTTAGTTTCTCTCATTTGAGGGTTGACCCAATTTTCAAGTACATTTGGAAATGTTCCTATACCCTCAAAATCAAGGTTTTTGGTTGGCTTTTATTGATGGATCGACTCAACACAAGAGATATGATGCAGAGAAGGCATTGGAATATCCAGGATGATACTTGTGTCCTATGCCAGGCTTCCTTCCATGAAGATAGAGTCCACCTTTTCTTCTACTGCAATTTTAGTCAAAGAGTATGGAACTATCTTGGATTACCTGGTCAGCAGCACCCAACCTGTCTACTTTCATGATGGCTTCAGTCTCTAGGAAGGATTTCAACAGGCCTTTCTTCTCTGAGGTAGTATTTACAGCAGCTTGGAACATTTGGACACAGAGGAATGGCAAGATCTTTAGAAATGAGAATCCCAGCTTTGTACATGACATTTCTTTATTAGCTCACAGAATCAAATGTAAATATAGGGACAGTCTGTTAGCTTGGATAGCTTCTCTACCCTAACTCTCTTTGTAAGTATGATAGCTCTCTTTGTATCTCCTATTTTTTCTCTTTCTTTTGATCACAGTTGTAGAGAGAACCTTTGGTTTTTTTGGTTTTGAATAAAGAGCTGTGAGGCTGTTGCCTTGCAGTATATAGTCAAAAAAAACAAGTTGTCGATAACTCTGTTACAAAACATGATCATCTCATACAATAAAATTTAGCATCATGTCTTGACCATATCACATCACAACATGCCCTGCAAAAACAAGTTAGACATCCTCTACTTTGTTGTTGCAAGTTTTACGTGGCTGCTACGGGCTAAGCAAGAACCGTTCTTACCTATGCATCAAAACCACCACGATATTTCATCAAGTATGTGTTGTTTTAACCTTCACAAGGACCGGGCGTAGCCACACTCGATTCAACTAAAGTTGGAGAAACTGACACCCGCCTGCCACCTATGTGCGAAGCACGTCGGTAGAACCAGTCTCGCGTAAGCGTAAGCGTACGCGTAATGTCGGCCCGGGCCGCTTCATCCAACAATACCACCGAATCAAAGTATGACATGCTGGTAAGCAATATGACTAGTATCGCCCACAACTCACTTGTGTTCTACTCGTGCATATAACATCTACGCATAAACCTGACTCGGATGCCACTGTTGGGTAACGTAGTAATTACAAAAAAATTCCTACGCACACGCAAGATCATGGTGATGCATAGCAACGAGAGGGGAGAGTGTCGTCCACGTACCCTCGTAGACCGTAAGCAGAAGCATTATGATAACGCGGTTGATGTAGTCGTACGTCTTCACGATCGACCGATCCTAGTACCGAACGTACAGCACCTCCATGATCTGCACACGTTCAACTCGGTGGCGTCCCACGAACTCATGATCTAGTAGAGCTTCGAGGGAGAGTTCCTTCAGCATGACAGCGTGATGACGGTGTTGATGAAGTTACCAACGCAGGGCTTCGTCTAAGCACCGCAACGATATGACTGAGGTGGATTATGGTGGAGGGGGGCACCGCACACGGCTAAAAGATCAATGATCAACTTGTGTATCTGTTGTGCCTTTGGGGCGTCCCCTGCCCACGTATATAAAGGAGGGAGGAGGAGGAGGTCGGCCCTAGAGGGGGGGCTCCAAATGTGGGGAGTCCTACTAGGACTCCCAAGTCCTAGTAGGATTCCCCTTTTCCTTTCTGGAGTAGGAGAGAAGAAAGAGGGAAAGAGAGAGGGAGCATGAAAGGGCAAGGGGGGGCGCCGCCCCCTTTCCCCAGTCAAATTCGGACCCATGGGGGGGCGCGCGCCTCCTTCCCTTTGGCCTGCCTCCTCTATTTCCGTATGGCCCAATAAGGCACAATACTTCTCTCGGCGAATTCTCGTAACTCTCCGGTACTCCGAAAAATACCCGAATCACTCGGAACCTTTCTGATGTCCGAATATAGCCTTCCAATATATCGATCTTTACGGCTCGACCATTTCGAGACTCCTCGTCAGGTCCCCGATCTCATCCGCGACTACGAACTACCTTCGGTACATCAAAACACATAAACTCATAATACCGATCATTACCAAACGTTAAGCGTTCGGACCTTACGGGTTCGAGAACTATGTAGACATGACCGAGACACGTCTCCGGCCAATAACCAATAGCGGAACCTGGATGCTCATATTGGCTCCTACATATTCTATGAAGATATTTATCGGTCAAACCGCATAACAACATACGTTGTTCCCTTTGTCATCGGTATGTTACTTGCCCGAGATTCGATCGTTGGTATCTCAATACCTAGTTCAATCTCGTTACCAGCAAGTCTCTTTACTCGTTTCGTAATGCATCATCTCATAACTAACTCATTAGTCACATTGCTTGCAAGGCTTATAGTGATGTGCACTACAGAGAGGGCCCAGAGATACCTCTCCGACAATCGGAGTGACAAATCCTAATCTCGATCTATGCCAACTCAACAAACACCATCGGAGACACCTGTAGAGAACCTTTATAATCACCCAGTTACGTTGTGACATTTGGTAGCACACAAAGTGTTCCTTGGGTATTCGGGAGTTGCATAATCTCATAGTCATAGGAACATGTATAAGTCATGAAGAAAGCAATAGCAATATACTAAACGATCAAGTGCTAAGCTAACGAAGTGGGTCAAGTCAATCACATCATTCTCTAATGATGTGGTCCCGTTAATCAAATGAACACTCATGTCTATGGCTAGGAAACTTAACCATCTTTGATTCAACAAGCTAGTCAAGTAGAGGCATACTAGTGACATTCTATTTGTCTATGTATTCACACATGTACTAAGTTTCCGGTTAATACAATTCTAGCATGAATAATAAACATTTATCATGAAATAAGGAAATAAATAATAACTTTATTATTGCCTCTAGGGCATATTTCCTTCAATATCATGCATATGGTGCCTTGCATTGACTACAAAAAAATACACTTCCGTGATGATACGTGTTTGTCATAGTAGGTCGCGTTTTTTGTCATGCATGTACATCCATGACGATTTTATGACAGAATCAATATAGTCCTACCTGTGCTGTCGTAGAAGTGTTCCATCACATTACCAAAATTATCATCACTGAAGTGTCCACTTCCATGATGATAAATCGCGCGTCACAAAAGTGCTTTCTTCAAGGGTGACCAACACGTGGCATCCACCGTAACAGAAAGCCGTTAAGCTATCGGGTCCGGTTTTGGATCCGATAACCCGTTAACAGCCCAGACCAATGGGGATTTTCCACGTGTAAACTCATCATTGGCCGTAGGAAACACGTGTTGCCTCACCGTTGGGACAGATGTCATCCACTCATTGGACAGGAGGCGCCTATGATAGGTTGACACATGGCACGGCCCAACAGTGGCCCATTCCAATGAAAAAGGCAGGCCCAGTAAAAATTAGCAGGTCGGCCGATATAAGGCCTACTTGTGTCAGGTCCATTTAAGCCCACGGCCCATATGAGATGTGCCAATTCGGCCCGTCAACGGCCCGTTAAAGATTTGACACCATTGCAGCCCATCGTCAATTCGAGCCCATTAACAGCCCGCTATATATTTGGGATCAATATCGGCTCGATGAGATTTCGGCCTGTTAACGGCCCATTCAATGGATGGGCCAATTTTGAGGATGTACATCTTCTAGCCTTTTAGCGACCCATTTAAATGTTGGGCTAATTTCCTCCCTGGTGTGTCTTTCAGCCTGTTGATGGCCCATAAATCAGATGGGTCATTTGTAGTCGGACCTGAGTTTCAGCCTTTTAGCAGCCCATTTAAGTGTCGGGCCAATTTCCGGCCCGATGTCTCTTTCAGCCTGTTGATGGCCCATAAATCAGTTAGGCCATATGTAGTTGGACCTGAGTTTTGGCCTTTTAGCGACCCATTTAAGTGTTGGGCCAATTCCCGGCACTGTGTGCCTTTCGGCTTGTTAACGGACCATAAATGAGTTGGGCCATTTGTAGTTGGACCTTAGTCTTGGCCTTTTAATGGCCCATGCACTTCACGGTCTAATACCAGCCCGGTTTCTCTTTCGGCCTGCTAAAGGCCCACAACACAGTTGGGCCATTTACAATACGACCTGACTTTCAGCCTCTTAGCGGCCCATGCTCTTCATGGTCCAGTACAAGCCCGCTGTCTCTTTCGGCCTGCTAAAGGCCTACAGTATAGTTGGGCCATATGTAGCCCAAACTTAGTAACGGCCCGTGAAATCAATCGGGACCACCTGTTGCCCGCTTCGATTTCGGCATGTTAACGACCCGGGAGGTAAGAGGGCCGGCCATTAACTTTCTGCCTAGTAACGGCCCATTAACTTAATGGGCCCACTAAAGTTCGTGCATGTCTTTAGGCCAAATTAGATAATTTGAGCCCATTACGACGAGCAATTATGCACAGGACCAAAACCGATCAAGCAAAGGTACGACATACAGGGAATAATGTTGCACATCCAGCATATATTACAGGAAATTACATCCACTGGGCAATCAAAGATTGATGCCAGTGCAAATAAATGAGCAGAACCTAACGATCTACAACGTCACAATCTGCAACCTCAACACAGATGACGCCCATAAGCATGTGGGTGAGTTCTTGCTGCTTTGCTACACTGTCTCTGAAAACATTGATCAGTTGTTGTGTCGCACGACTCTGCACCTCTGATTCATCCACCATTTCCATCATTGCTTCAGCCATTGATTGGTCAGAAACATACATTTATTCCATTGCATTCGAGACAGATGATATTGAACAGATTTAGATGGCAATTTTGGCAGGCTTGTATTATTGATAGTGGAGAGTGTCTCGACCACTACATCACAACATAAATTAGGAGGGGAACCAAACAGATTAATCATGATTTATTGCCATATTACCTAGCCTAGATTTATTGGAAAGAAACGATGGGGTTGCCTTGCTGTTTTCAAAGTTTATCTTCTTATCTTCAGCAGCCTGCACCAAATTAACACACTAGCATTGCTATCATTGGCCAAGTCAGATAATAGGAAAGCAACATTGACACAACGAATGTTTGGGCAACTAGCCTACACCAAATTAACACAATATGGCATAGCTATCATCAGCCAGGTAAGGTAATACGAAAGCAACATTGACACAATGAATGAATGGGCAACCAGAGAAGCACTACAATTCAGTAATGTGCATGATATGAGATAGTACACTCATGCAGCTCAGTATGCAAAACTACCAGGCAGTTTTCCTTACAAAAATCAACATTGGCGCCTTTAACATTTTGCTACAACTAATTTTAGAATAGATAAAGGTTAAATTCACGCTGATTAACAAAATACATGATGATGTAAAAATATAGTGATATACAATAGGTACTTACATCAGCATTGGAGCACAGAGAATTCCCGCAAGATATTTTCCTCGAATACGATCCCATTGGAGGAAGTCTTCTATCGTTTAACCTTATTTTCTAAAAGAGAGATGGGTAAGAAACATGTAGAAAATATGATCCGAATGCTATAAAATTTCATGATGCGAGGATATGCACACGCTTCTTAGAATGGAGTTGACATTCTTTTGCTGGACTGGAGCGGACTAGTTCTTTGGCCACTGGAATCTGCTTATTATCTGTGGGAGTTGGGTTTCTCTATGCTGGAGCAGTATCTATGAAAAATGGAGTTGGTTTATTATCTCCTAGCGTTTGGATCTTTTGCAAAGACCTGGTTTCTAACCCTTCAGATTCTAACATAGCCGTCTACACCTTGCATGCCTTATATAGAAGAATGGTGCTTCAATTATAAAACATGCTACAGCAGAGATGGAATAGGTACTGAAGAATAGAAAGGCATGACACATTGACATGTATTCCCTCCATCCGGAAATAAATGGATGGGTCTAGGCATATTTCAGTTCTAGATACATCCAGTTTTATCCATTTCTATGACATGTCATCCGGACGGAGGGAGTATGATGTAAGAGCTAGGGATACGATAGGACAACACAGTAAAAAAACACTAAAACCCCACTGCAGAACCAAAGAATTCAAACCCACTAATATGAGATTGTACACTCATGCAGCTCAGGATGCAAAACTACCAGGTAGTTTTCCTTACAAAAATCAACATTGTGGCCTTTAATCATACATTTTGCTACAACTAAATTTATATCAGATAAAGGTTGGATTCACGCCGATTAACAAAATACATGCTGATGTAAAAATATAGTGATATACAACAGGTACTTACATCTGCATTGGAGCACAGAGAATTCCTGCAAGAATCTTTCCTCACATACTATACTAGTGCAGAAATTCTTCTATCTATTAAGCTTATTTTCTAAAAGAGAGATGGGTAAGAAACATGTAGAAAATATGATCAGCATGCTATAAAATTTCATGATGCAAGGATACACACACGCTTCTTAGAATGGAGTTGACATATTTTTGCTGGACTGGAGCGGACTAGTTCTTTGGCCACTGGAATCTGCTTATTATAAGTAGGAGTTGGGTTTCTCTGTGCTGGAGCAGTATCTATAAAAACTGGAGTTGGTTCATTATCTCCTGGCGTTTGGATCTTTTGCAAAGGCCTTGTTTGTAACCCTTCAGATTCTAACATAGTCGTCTTCCCCTTGCATTCCTTGTATAGAAGAATGGTGCTTTAATTATAAAACATGCTACAGCAGAGAGATGGAATAGGTACTGAAGAATAGAAAGGCATGACATATTGACATGTATTCCCTCCATCCAGAAAAAAATGGATGGGTCTAGGCGTATTTCAGTTCTAGCTACATCCTTTTTTATCCATTTCAGCAACATGTAATCCGGACAGAGGGAGTATGGTGTAAGAGCTAGGGATACGACAGGACAACACAGCAAAAAAACACTAGTTGAATGTAAAAATGTATGCTAGGGGAATACGTACAAAAAAACTAAGGCAACATACATGTGTATGGTTGGGAAACTAAGATGGCATTGCAACATAGCACTAGAACAACACTTCAATGTAAAAAAACATGGTATGGTAGACAGATGAAGTACATACTGATGAATAACAATGCATAAGATATTCAGAAGCATGATGTCCAAATTAAGCAGATGGCATTGCGATAGAGTAGAATGACAGTACTTGAATTTGAAAACATGTTATCATGAATGGAATAGGTACTGAAAAACAGGAAGGCATGACATATTTACATGCATGATCAGCATGCTAAGCACATGGCATTGCAACAGGTAGATACACTCTAGGACATTATATGCATGTTGTACCCATATAACAGGCCAAGTTAGAGCAAGGACCTAGTGGGGTGAAGAGGATTCATCATCTTTTTGCAAGTCTTCTGAAGAACTGCCTTTACATGTTCCATCATATTGGGTATCATTGACATCAAGTTTATTGGCCTTTACATTGCTCCGTGAGCTTCTTGTGGATATATCAGTGTGTGCAATTATATCTGACATGTATGGAAGACAACTAGTAGTTAGATTTATGTAATGAGTGCCTGTAGGAGACGACATAAATAGTAGGACTGGGGTTAACTAGCAGCAACAGGTCTCAAAAACTAAAGGGGGAACACAGATGAAAGCTACATAATATGTATCGTTTGTACTCAAGATTAACTAGATGGCACACAAAAGTATTAAAGAACAACATAGGTAATACTAGAAGTGATATAATACTATAATCACTAGCCTGTGGGATAGCATTGGCTGATGGATGATAACTATGGAACAACGTTACCTAAAGAACAAGTATCTTAGCTGAACTATGGAACAACGTTAACTCCTGAACAAGACCCGTAAGAGATCAGCATGAATATACAGTGAAATGAGATAATCTATTTTCCATGCTTAGATGAATAACAACGCCATAAATGTTGCACACAAGTAATATGAGGGTATAACCTATCTGGCCACCATCCATAGGAGTGAACAGCATGTGCTGACTTGTCGATGGCCCTGCTGTTGTTGTGGCTGTCCATGTCAGGCACGCGCATTCGATGCAGGGAACTATTGAGTGGGGACTATAGCTCCCTTCTGGTGTATGCTTCCCTTGTTGGAGCAGCTGCGGTGAGTCGGAAGACGGTGTGGCTGAAGATGCAGATAACGCATAATGTTAAGAATGACATATCTCTTTGATCTGAAGAAATACACTAAGAGATCAACAACAAGGTACGAGAGTGGTCACACGTCTGTTGACTGAAGACTAAATTGGGGTCACATGATTTTATTTTATTTTGGTACTGTCCGATCTACGCCGGATGGCTTGATGGCCGTCTTGTGCCTCCTGGCTGACACTGTTCGGAATCTTGCCCGAAGAGCCAGCGACCAACCGCAGAGCAACTTGCCTCCGCCGTCCGTGGCCCCGGCCAAAACCCCGCTCCCCGCCCCACCACACTGCCGTGGTTGCACCGCCCCTGGGCCAATCCACAAAGACTCCTCGTCATCTAGATCCGGCGGCGGCAGTTCCTTCAACCCATGCAACTCTAAGATAGCCATCTAAGCATTCCTTCCGTGGCAAACTTGCAGCCCCGCACCCTTACGTTAGACACCAGCCAACCGGCAGCCTAGGAGCTCCGCCGCCTCGAGGGGTGCTGCTTCCCATTGGGAATCATTGGCCCAGAATAAAAATTCAGACAACTGATGCCTAAATAAAGTGATTTGAGATGAGGGTGCGACCTATTTGGCGGCATGGTGAAGTAGGCAGGTCCAGCTGTCGAGTCGGTGAGGCCGATGCAGTTGCGGTGGCAATCGGCGGCAGGAAAACAGCAATGTCGCAACGGTCGATGGCTACGGGGAAGCAGCGCCGGGACTCTGGACGGATCCGAAGTTGGAGCCGCTCTGGCGCCGTGAACAATGGCAGGGGTGAATCGGCTCCGGTATGGTTCACACGGCCGTCGTCGAGGCAGCTCAGCAGCACGGAGTAAGAGGCACACGGCCTAGTGCATGACGGCAAATGGATAGCGTCTCCGGCATTAGGGAGGAGGGCGATGTGAAATTGGTGCGGTGGGGGCGCCATGGAGGAGGGGATGAGGTTTCGCGGCTCGGGAGAAGGGAGCTTCCCGGGGAGAAGGTGATTTGGCGCCCATGAGGTATGAATGGGGGGAGGGGAATTGGGAGGGGAGTGGAACCATGTCTTACGGACGCATTTGTCTGAAATGTGAGGGGGAGTTACAGTTCTACCCCTGCCTTTAGGCTTCTCGGCTTGGGTCTGTGTACTGAGGGTCGGGGATAGTAGAGTAACTTTGCTTCTCCCCAAATAGTGGGCGGGACCAATTTCGGGCGAGGAGGGAGCGTTTTGAAATATAGTGGGCACGAGCGATTTCGGGCGAGGAGAGCGTGTTTTGAAATAGTGGGCGTGAGCTATTTCGGGTGAGGAGAGCGTGTTTTGCCGACCATGGTTTATGAATTATTCAGCACATGTCATTTCGGCCGAGGAGAAGGCGCGCTTGGATGAAGTTATGAACCTACCCTCGATGTACAACGGGCCAATTGATGCGTGTCCCACATAGGACGGTAATTTCGCGTCTCCCATTTATTTGCTCGGGCGAATTCCACCGAGCAGAGGATGTTTAACGGTTTGTTCAAATTTGGGGAGAATGAGCATCCACGTCTACCTTACCAAGTCGATTCGAATCAAAATTTGAAATATTAGCTTGCCACTTCTTTTTTAGATGGAGAGATGATGCTCGAGAGTAATGTGTTTTTACATGCTCGTTGCTAGCGATTTACTATATGACAAATAGTTGACCCACTCAAAAACACAAATCAAACCCAAAATGAAATATCTCGATTCAATGAAATAGCTCGTTCACTAAATCAAAATAGTGAACTAAATCCAAAATTGAACACCTCAATCGAGTAGCATGTTGTACAGTATTATAGTACTCCATGAACATGTTGAAAGTCAAATTAATGAACTTGTTTGATATACGCATATATCTGTTCATGTGTGGATTGCAGACAACATGTTCTCCAATTTAAATATTTGAATGCAAGTTTATATCAAAACATGGTTTATATCAGTCTTTGATGCATAAAACGCGACCTCCCCCTCTCCCGGACTCCTGTTCTCTCTCTCTCTCTCTCTCTCTCTCTCTCTCTCTCGCCGACAATCTTCAATTCTGTTGCACGCATCCGACATAGAAACTTTGTTGGTCCCTCTCCCTTTCTCTCCATCTCTCTCTCTCTTTTTGTGTGTGTGTGTGGGGGGGGGGGTCTTTCTAGTTCGCATGCATATATACTCCATCTATAGGTCTCTCTCGCACACTATGTATGATACTCTAGCTAGTCCAAGCTAGATATCTTGGGTGCACTCATCGTACGCACACAAATTCCTTGGCTCGTTGCCCATAACTCTCTCACGCACCACTCTGCCGTCAAGGATCTATTCCCCCTCTCTCTCAAACTCTCCATCTACCTGGGTCACACATACACATGCATATCTCGCCGCACTCGATAGGCCCATCTAAACCTCTATTTCTCTCCCTCGTTCTCTCTCCATCTCACATGCACACACACACAATCTCATGCCTAGCTAGCCAAGTATGATGGTCTCTCACTCAATTGTAGGCACACGCAGTCCCCCCTATATGTATATGACTAGCTAATATTAGTCTCTATCACAAACATGTGCATGGTCTATCTCAATTTCTCTCAGGGCATCTTTCTATCGCGCATGCACTTCCCTCGATCTCCCACCCATATAGTCCCCTCACGATCTCGAGGGAATCTCTCTATCACAAACACACCCTCTCTCCCTCCCCATGCGTCCATGTCATCCATGTGTCCCTCTCGACCTTCGTTCCTTGTTGGCCAGACCTCTATTGGACATGTGCTACAGGGGTGTCTCTCTCCGTTGCAAACAATCACACACTAGCTATCTTCGTGTATCTCCTCGCCTCGCTTTTCTATCTCAGAGATGCATGCGTGATATGTTCGCATAAGAAACGAAAAAGCACACACTCTCTCTCTAATTTATCGTTTGTTGTCACTTTCTCTTTCACACACATACTCTTTTTGCACACTTACTCATTCTCCTTCACACGCACTTGATCTGTCTCGACTTAGGCACTCTCCTCGGTCCATAGCATATAGATTTATTGAAAAGTCAAACATCACAAAGTTTGACCATGTACGTGGAGAAAAACAATTACATCTAGAACGGCAAACATATACCATTAGGTTCATCATGAGATGTAGTTTTGTATGATGTATCTTTGGTATTGTAGATATAAATAACATTTGCGTAAACCTGATCAAAGTTTCCAAAATTTGACTTCTAAAAAATTTACATGCACTGCATTATCGAGTGGATGGAATATCTCTTTCCCCCTCTCAGCTATCTGACGCACCACTCAGCCTTATCGGGGCTCCTCAATCTCTCTCAAACTTTATTGGTCAGTTTGGTTCGTGACCTGACCCTCATGCCTTGATGGCCAGTACTGCCTGGTGTGGACGTGAGATGTAAAATATTTCTGCCTGGCCAAGCTTGTGTGGTGCTGAAGCTTTTGGTTCATGCCTGGGCCAGGCAAAGCATTAGTGTCCCATCAATCAGTCCATGCAGCAATTATTTAATGTTAATATCCATCCAGGCTGCTATTAGCCTTGTGGCCGCACGACCAGGCACGTCCAGGCGTTCGAAATCGGTCGCCTGGGCCAGGCTACCTGTAGTGTTTGGAGTCCAGCTAGGATAATTAAAGTGCAAGGGAATCCAGGCCAGGCGGGCTTTCTTTTTCACATGGTAGCAACCAAACAAGCGTGCATGAAATCCAGTCACAACCCCAGGCCAGGCAAAAGATGCTCAGGACGCAAGCCAAACTGACCTTATATCTCCCTGGTTCACACATACACATGTCTCACTCGCGCTATACATATAGACCCATCCAACATTCTCCGCCCTCTTGTTCTCTCTCCATGTGATTCGCACCCCCCTAAGTACCATAATCCCTCACTCCATCATAGGCGCAAGCACTCCCCCCCTCTAAGTATGATTATGTCTCACTAGCCATCATGAACACACGTATTGTCTCCTTCCATCCATACGTCTATCTCGATATCTCTCGGGGCATCTTCTATTGTGCACACACCTTGTCACTCGATCTCCCACCCATGTAGTCCCATCACGATCTCCAGGGGATCTCTCTATGAGAAACATACACTCTCTCCTCCCCATGTCTGCATTTTCTCTGTACGTCTCTCTCGACCTCTCTCCCTAGTTTGTCGGACCCCTCTTGGCCACGTGCTAGGGGTCTTGCTCTCTCGGTTCCAAACAACCACACACTATCTCCTCACCTTGCCTCCGTTGTCGAAGATGCATGTGTGATATGTTTGCATAAGACACACACGTTTTTCTCTACTTTTATCATGTGTTGTCCATCTCTCTCTCTCTCACACTCTCTCTCTCTCTCTCCCTCTCTCTCTCTCTCTCTCTCTCTCTCTCTCTCTCTAGTTAGGGACTCTATCACGTCCATAAGCATATGGATGTTTTGAAAAGTCAAACCTTAGAAAAGTTTGACCAGGTATATGTGGAGAAAAACATTTACATCTGGAACGATCATTAGATTCATCACAACATGTACTTACTTCATACTATCATTTATCTTTGGTATTGTAGATATAAGTAATTTCTTTATAAACTTGGTCAAAGTTTCAAAAGTTTAACTTTAAAAAAATGTTGGAACTACATTATCGAATGGAGGGAGTAGCTCTTTCTCTCTCTCTGCTATCTCTCACGGGCCTCCCCTCTCACTCGAACTCTCTATACCGACGGATTATACGCTCACTGTGTCAGTGTATAGCTCCGTATATTGTTTAGTTGACCGGTCAACCAGTCCACATGCTGCCTTGTCAGCTCGTGTTCTGTATCTTCATGCGCTGGCCCATGTGGCAGTGGGGGAAAATAAGTAAACTAGAGGCCCATCTGACATGCGGTGAGGTAAACAAAGTTGAAACCACTCGGGGTAGCACCCCGCACGCTAGTAAATTGAGGGCGCATTGAGGATACACTTCTTGCGCGTGAAGGACGCACTCGCGCACAATTCAACACTGCGCGGCGGCATGCACAGAAGGACGCACTCGCGCACACCCAGCACACAACACACACTAGCACACGTGTACACCGGCGTCGCCGCCGATTGAGATGGACGGCGAGGCAGCCAACAAGCGGAGGCGGCTCGAGCAAAAACCGCATCCGGCGAGCCTGGACTTCATCAGCAGCCTCCCCGATGATATGCTGCTCGTCATCATCGGCCTCCTCCCCACCAAATCTGTCGTGCGGACCACCCTGCTCTCCTGGCGGTGGCGCCCCCTCTGGTGTCGCGTCCCCCTCAACCTCACCGTCGACAGCTGCCTCTGCGACGGGGATTGCAAATGCATGGCCGCACTCTCCAAGATCCATTCATCGCACCTTGGGCCATCCAGACGCCTTGACATCCGCATGTTCAGTACCAACTGCAAGGTCCAACCCAGGTTCGACAAGTGGTTCTTATCCCCTGCCCTAGATCAGCTCGAGGAGCTCAGCTTTGAAGCTGGAAGATGTCACTCTCTGCCGCCGTCCGCACTTCGCCTCACGCTAACACTGCGCCGTGCCAGCTGCAGCTCCTGCTATCTTCCCCAGATTAATGCCGTGCCCGCCCTTCTTCTCCCTCAACTCAAGCAGCTCGACCTCTTCGACATTGTCATCTCGAAGAAGGCTATGGAGCACCTGCTCCGCAGCTGTACTGCGCTCGAGTACCTTCATCTTGAGTAGATCCATGGGTTCATTAGCCTCCACATTGCCTCAACGAATCTCCGATGGATTTATGTGTCTTGCTATCCCCGCAACAAGACATCAATTGGGAAGAGATCACTCCAGATGTTCCACATTATGGTCATTGAGAATGCGCCTTTCCTTGAGAGATTGCTTGTATCGGATCTAGAAGGTCCAACAAAAATCAGGGTCATTGATGCGTCGAAACTAACAGCGTTGGTGTACTCGTCTGCCAAATTCTCCGAACTCTTTATTGGATCCGTAATCATTCAGGTATAGCACTCATCTTCTTCTCCGTCTTCTTGCAGTTCACATTTTTAAATTTCTTCTTGATGTATTTACGACCGTCTTCCAGAAAATGATTCCCACAAGCTTGACCCAGTCCATGCGCACAGTGAAGATCTTGGCACTAAAATCTATCGGCCCCAATCTGGATCAAGTTGTTGGATTCCTTACATGCTTTCCGTGCACAGAGAAGCTACTCATCGAGGTGAAACTTCTTTCCTATTAGTAAACGGTAATCACAACGTAGCTCAATTTTTTCGTAATTTTCCCAAATTACGATGACAAGTGTAGTGTTCAAAACTGCATCTATGCACTGCACCAAAAGAAATGTTTTTAGTATTTTTTTCTCACATGATCACCTGCATCGTTTTTATGTTGTACTACTATAGTATCCTAGGCTAGTCATAGTGGAAAGTAACTTAGACTACTCCAGTAACTCTATGGTTACCCTAAGAGCAAGTACTACCTCCGTCCTGGTTTACTCTTCCAATTTTGTAGTATCAAAATTTGACCATAGATTTAACTGCCAAAATGTTAATGCATGTCACTAAGAACTATATTGTTGGATTCGTATTTGAACATAATTTCAAATGGTGTAATTTTTAGTGACATGCATTGGCATTTTCTTAGGTAAACATATGGTCAAAATTTTATACTAAATACGAGGTAGTATTCCCTCCGTCCCAAAATTCTTGTCTTACATTTGTTTAGATACGGATGTATCTAACACTAAAATGTAAGTAGATATATCCATATTTAGACAAATTTAAGACAAGAATTTTGGGACAGAGGGAGTACAAAAGTGGGCTATGTAGGCCAAAACACGTGCCAAATTCACTTGTGATGCATTTGGCATCGATGCCCCCTCCATTGCTCACCTGGTGCCCCAATCTAGATGACCTACTTTGATCCGGTGCCAAATTAACTCACGCAATGAAAAAACACTGCGCGGGAGAGAGAGAGGACCGAGGCAATAAAAAACACTTGTTTGAGAGAGTGAGAGGCTGGTGTAGTTGGTTTGATTGATTTGTTTATACATGTGGGTCTTTGTGCACGGCGGTGCCAACTCTCTCACATCGCGAGAGCGGTGCCAAAATCTTTTGATTTGACATTGATGTGTATTATGTGGCATACTTTTGCGAAATATGGCATCGGACACATAGTGGAAGGCAACAAATGCCCAAGCTCTTCACGTGCTCTAGTTAAATGAGAGGAAACAGAGAGAGAGAGAGAGAGAGAGAGAGAGAGAGTGAACAAATATCACTAGCCAGCCAACCCTATCGTATGAGCGAATGATATTGGTACCTCTTGATGACATGGCAATCTTATACAGCTAGCTACTCTAATATGTACTCTTCTTTTGCAGATAAAAAAGACCCGAAAGTGAAAAATGTGTTGCACTATAACAATCTCATTGAATGCCTTGATCTCCGTCTTACAGAAATTGATTCGATCGACTATCGAGGCAACACATCTGAGATTAAATTGGCTAGGTTCTTTGTTCTGGAGGCAAGTGTGCTCAAGGTAATGAGGTTTGGCGTTCTCTGGCGCAATAATGAATGGTGTGCTGATCACCGCAAGCGTCTAAGCCTAAATGACAAAGTCTCCGTAGAAGCTGAATTTATTTTGAAACATCAAGTGGCCAGAGACTCAAAAACGTATTTACCCATTAGTGACTTGTCAGGGTGGTGGATTTTAGTTTGCACGATAATGTTGCATCCACCTAAAGTAACAAAAGTTCTTACGTAAACTTCCTAGTAATTCCCTCTTCGTAGGTGCAACATTATTCCTAACATTTGGAATATCAGTTTGAAACTTGTAATATTGCCGTGTCCTATTCCTGCGTTTTCAAAATCCCGCGAATCAAACAGGTCCTGAGTTGGTGATGATGTTGTGCCTCCCGTCTTTCACCAATAGCCGTTGGATCTAGATCTAACGCATACAAACCAAACTTCTCCATTTTTGCAAAAAGATGCCCGCACTTGTTCCCTATTTACAAACAACTCCTTGTCTCTCACAATCAACCTTATCTCCTCCCCACCACATCTAGAAGGCCGTGGAAAAATCTGGCGTGATGGCCGCTGCCGGCGCCGTCCACCCCCAATCTTGGTGCTCCGTGCAATGCACGGGCATCTACGCACGGGAAATTATGTCGAACAGGGCTAGTTGTAAGCAGGCTAGCTCTACAGCCATGATGATAGTGACTGCAGACGGTGAGGCTGACTGTGGTATGTCGAACACGGCGCCTATACCCAGGTGTCATCTCCGGCGCAGGGTCTTGTCACTTCACTGTGAGGAGCAGCACGTAATAATTTGACCAACGGGTAGTACAGTGCTAGTACTCCTACTACATTGGTAGTACTACTAGTAGTACTAGTAGCACCACCGTCTGGATTTAGGAGTACTACCACGTCCATCTGGATTTTAGTTTTTTTCAAAATTATCTGGATTTTAGTATTTGACTAGCAATATCTAGTAATGCATGTCACAAAAAATGTACTACTCCCTCTGTAAATAAATACATGGTGTATTTTATACCTATCGGCAAGAGAACTTAATGTCTTTTTGCTAATTAATAGGATTACATGCAATGAACTAAATATTGCATGTCATGTTTGGTAGTCTCAAGTCATTGAAAGCATGCATGGCCCACATCTCTCATTTGTTGATATGTCACGGAATAAGAAATGAGGAGGGAGTTAATGTACCACGCCTAAGTGTTTTGGGATTATTTGGTTTTCGTAAGGTGACTTACACAACATTTTTGTTTACATGCATTAACATTTTATTAGTTAAATCAAAGGTCAAAACTTGGCGCAAAATGCAAAGGGGACCAATAAACCGGTAAACATCAAACTTCTCTCGTTTGGCCCCAACTAGAGGTCCGATGAGATGACTATACTGCACCGGCATGGAGGGGGACGCAGCTTCATTGACCTACTACAACTGCCTTTGGGTGAATGACACGTGGGCCCAACGGGTGGCTAGCCCACCTATCATACAGTCAAAGGTAGGTGCAGTAGAGGGCCGAGGAGTAGTACAAAATCCTACGCACCTACGCACGCTAACCAAGGGCAAGAGTGATCACTCGAATCGCAAGATCAGTTGACTAGAAGCTAAGCTAGACCCATGGAGGCGATGAGCGCGAGCATCAGCCGGCTGTGCCAGATGGTCCACGACACTGGCCTGCGGCCCGGCACCGAGGAACATCTCCAGGTATTGCTTGAGGACGCCATGGCGAGGGGCCGCTTGGACGACAGCTTCATCTCCTTGTTTGACAAGGTCCTCGTCGCTTTCCTTGACAAGTTCATTGTCGTCAAGAAGCTCGCGGACGACTTTGACGTATGCCTCCAGCCGATGCGCCCAGGCTCTGCGATGCCCGCCACCCTCAATGGCCACTATGGTGACAACCTCTTCGATGCACTGGTGGCCCTGCGACTGCCCGTCGTCGCGCCAGAGAATGTCCACCTCGAGGTCGCGCTCGCCGCGCAGCGCCTGGTGCAACAAGACACCATCGACATAATCACCCACGTCTACGCGCAAATTGTCCACAAGGACTACTACATGCAAGAGGAGGACGATAGGACGCTGGCCTTCTTAGACCATAAGGCAACCTTGTACGACATTGTTCAGAAGCACGTTGAGCTCGCCGCCGACGCCGCTGCCCCTCACACTTCGGTTGGTGACCTGGCACATTAGGGTGTGAGGATGTCGTTGATGGATCCGTATGTATTTTTATCTTTCCGTCAAATCCATGTAGTAGTATATGGTACTACTAGTAATTATCTTACCTTTCGCATCAACTTCATAATTTTCGTACGTACTCCATGCATGAACGGCGCTAGAACCAAATTTCTCATTACTCTAGGGAAAATCGTTATTTTCTATCTATCGGTCGCGCCATGGAGCAGAACCAAATTTTACAAGTTACAAGTTCAAAAGGAAAAGCCTGCCATGTTCGGGTCGCACCCCCACAGGTTGGTCTAGCACACCGCTCAAGGGGGAATGCGTGCGGTGTTGCATTTTCACTAACAAGTGGGACCACAGTTGAGCAAACCGACTATCGACAAACCCCCACCACGTGCACCGCGCGATGGCTGAGAAAACAGGAGGGAGAAGAGATGGCTGTAGCACGGACTCCAAGAAAATTGGTGTCGGATGGGACTCGTGTGGGTGGCGTGTGCCGTACTACTAGACGTGAATGCTAGTTATGGCCCATGCCACCCCACTATATCGAGCCTATATCGAGGTGCTGGTTACGTAGAACAAATTTCCTGGAATCTGTGCTCAGCCCTCCTCTATCTCTCTTCTCGGCCAGCCAGCGGACGCGCGGAGCCCATCGTCTGTTTGCTCATATGCGGTCCCACATGTTAGTGAAAACGCAAGAGGACCCACTGAACCTGCACATCTTTCACCTCGACGTGTTGGTGATGAAAAACAAATCGAATAAAGATCTTCGGTGGCTGCTTTTGGAGTTACTCAACAGTAGTAAGATTCTATTTACAGTTTAACCCAAGATGCACATCACGTGGCTTCAACTACCACTCTATTTTCTTGCATGACACGACCTGGATGCTGGACGTCCCACGTGTCAGCAAAAGGAGGAAGAACCCGACCAAATCTTTGGTTGTGCTCTCGGATTAGACTAGTTGTGCTAACTTAAAAATTTTATTGTGTAGAATGGATGCAAATTTTGGTATTGGGAAGAAGAGTACATCGATATATTGATAGAGTGCAATTTAGTAGATGTTCTAGCACTTTTAGCTAGCATAGAGGCTAGAGATGAGACTAGTGCACTTGTTGATACTCCTACTAGAATAGAGGCTAGACATGAGACTAGATGCAAGGAAGCAATGTCTACTTCTTTACACTCGAAGAAGAAAGAAGCACGCAAGATCGAGCCTCCATGGATCAACAATGAATGCATCGAGAAGGCACTAATCCAACTTATAGGAGCAGTTATGGAAGTTGGATATCTTCTAAAATGTATTCTTGTGGTTCTTGTTTTCTTTGGTCTTGCTTGTCTAGTCAAAATTATCGTTGGAGTCCGTGCAAAACGGAGGTCCGTTTGGGGTTGTGCATTGGAGTTGGTCTTACAAGTGGGACCGCAGTTGAGGAAACCAACTATGGGCAAACCCCCACCTCACCCACCGCGCAATGGCTGAAGTTAGAGAAACGACGAGGTTGAAGAGATTGCTCTAGCACGGACTCCAAGAAATATGGTGTCAGATGGATATCGTGCTGGTGGCGTGTGCCGTACTCCTGGACGTGAATGCTTGTTCTGGCCCATGCCACCCGACTACTCCTACTACTTATATAGTACTCCTACTAGTAGTATCGAGGATTCGAGGTGCTGGTTATGTACAGTGAACACATTAACATATGGCTATAGTAAAAACACCCGCCCGACGCGCGAAGCATGTGAAGCTAGTACAAATAGTGTACTACTATTGTTGATTGGACTCATCCGATAACCTATTGCAATGCACATACAATTATGTATTCAGAAAATATTTTTTTGCCTCGTCGCACCACTCACTCAGAGAAGTGACTCAAAAGCCATTCATAAATTTAGTAAGTTTATCGCAGGCATATCATTTTATTACATACAACAGGTCATCAACCCACATTGACAACGAGGATACATTATAAATACTAAAGTTTTCATCACACAACAAATAATGAACTTCAACTCAACCAATCCTCGGTGTTGGAAACGCTTGCTTTGAACCACAAGTGATTCTCTAGGAAGCGCCATCCATTGTCGATCTCGAGACCAACGCAGGACTGATCATCCAGGCTAAAGCGGCCTACTATATCAGTACCAGGGTAGGGAACCACTGAAATGTTCGAGGTATAGATACAGTTGCTTCTCATAAATGGTAGTAACGTTATGTCAACAGCAGTTGGATCGCCTTTCACCATCATTGGATAGTTTCGTCCAAGAGCGAGTTTTCTCCAAGACTATCAATTCTGTACCAGGGAGAAGGTGTTTGTGCTAGCACACTAGTATCCATCCTGAATAGCATGCAACGGGTGTTGGAATAGGTCCGGAGAGTGCGACCATGGGAGACTACACCTGCTTCCTTAGTAGTAACATCAACAGTGGGCTGTATACACACAAGAAGAGGTGATCCATCGAAATTAGTTGCCAGGCGCCACTGAGTATATGGGCGCTGCTCGTCCTCATGCTCGTGATCATCACCATCGTCATCTCCCCCTTGGTTATAAAAAATTTCAAGTATAGGTGGTGGAATGTTCACAGGACCTTGGAAACACAAGAAGAAGGTTAATTAGTAAAGGGAAACTTGCTAACCCGCATGCATGTGGATGAAACAATTATAATTATGGTGGAAGACAAACGTACCGAAACTACGAGGATCACATGCAAAAACAGTGCCATGAGTGGCGGAATCAAACACAAGGCCCTCGTATTGAATTGCATCACAGTACTCATCCATGTACAGAAATTGATTTTTGAGCAATATCCATCCAGTTGAACCACGAAGGATGGCAACAAGCTTGGTGAAGATAGCAACAACTACATAGTTCTTGTAATTCCAAGCGCGGTTGGGAACTCGACAAATTGCTATCTTCCATAGAAGACAGTCACCATGATCATATTTGAACGTGCGTAGAATACCGGTGTGCTCAACCTCTGGGTAGTCTGCTGAGATTTTTGGAAGTGGAACCCGGTGACGAGTGTACACATTCACAAGTTCCCACTCGCGGTTGGACTCAATATAAACAACCCAATCTCCATTTGCGCCTGCCCAAGCCTTACCCTCAAGCGATGGCATCTTAACATCATACGTATCATTATCGAGCGGCATCAACTTGCACAAGGCGAGGCCTCTGTCGTCCCCGCGCCAGTCATCAGGGTCACGGCGAAGAAGATAGGGGAGATCAAACCGCTCCTTGACCCTTGGGTTCCTTGTAATGATGTTATTAGTTGAGTCGAGAATGGTCTTGAACGAACCTGCCATGCTAGGCGAGGTGATTACGTCACACCGATTAATGAGTTCCTCCACCACGTCATCTTTCAGATTGGGGCAAGAATAACAGGGTCATTTCCGGCCTGTTCCCTCCATTGAGAAGACGATCGAACAATGGCGGAAGTAAGGGTGAAGGCAAATGGAGGAGGGAGAGGAAGAGCGTGCGACAGCAGTTCTGAATCGAGAGGGAAAGGCGAAGAGTCGGTGGACGGTTGCCAGTTTGCCACGGTACATGAAGAGGGGCCCCGGCCTACACGTCCGTTCGGAAATACTAGTAGAAAAGGACTCGCCGTCGTCTCACTGACATGTTGGAACGGGACCACATGTCAACGAAACATGGTGTGTAATTTCTCATGCAAAATGTGATCTGGCCGCATTGGCCCGAGGTGCCGCATTAGTTATCGACCTTTATTTTTTTAATGGCATGCCATTCAGTTTTGAAGCATGACTAACTGGTACTGTACGCAGAGAAAATATAAACTACTCTACCACTACTCCACCTCCAGTACTAGTAGTATAAAAAAGATATATAGGCTGGAGCTTCAGCGCTTTCTTGCTAATGGCTGCCCACTTGCTTCTCACACTATCACCCTCTCTCCAGATCTGAAAAAGACAGCCTCTCTCTCCCTCCTCACCGGTGGACACAGATTCGCCAGGGAGGAAAAGGACGTGTAGCGTTGACGCACTCGTCGTCGGCGAGCGAGGTCACGCACTGACGACAAGGTCCTCCTCTCAGACCTAGCGCCTGCGCAGGATGGCCTCCGTCCCCAAGCTCGCTGTCGTAGTGTGTGCGGAGGACGACGACCACAAGCGAAGCCACTTCCCGCCGACCCTCAGGTATGCTACCTCTTTTCGAACCATACCCTTGTTCTATTGCCCCATCTGCCATGTCGTTGCATGTGGATCTTTTTCCACTCCACCATCTTCCCAATTTGCTATCCTCTGCTCTACTGGCCCCGCAAACGAAAACCTTAATTTGCACTATTAAAGGAAACCCTACTTCATGTAGACTAATCCATGTCTGGGTTGAATAAGGAAAGGAAGGGAGACTATACTGTCCAAGAGAGTAGGCATCGAACCCGCATCTAGGTTGAGAAGGGGAAAATCGGTAGCTAAGGAATGAGTCTCGTGCTCTTGGTTGAAGAAGGGTAGAAAGGCATGACAACACAATAGAGAATGACCAGGTCGATCGGTTTGTTGTCCTCACATAGGAAAAGGGTGGCTAAAGAGAACAAAAATGGGACGTAATCCACATATGCTGCCTCGATATTTGTTGCTCTGGGCAACCATACCTCCCTCACCACTCTGCGTCCGTGGAGCTACATCGTACTAGTGCGCCCACTGTCCGAATGGGCCTCCCATGCTCTTATTGCCACTTTTTTGCTATTAGTATAACGCCAGCAGTCAAGTCAAGCAATGCTACTGCTAAAGTGATGCCACATTTAACTAATGCCGCACTCTGTCTAATGCCACCGATAAATTTAAGCAATGCCATTTAATGTCATTGGATTATTTCAGGGTTAGCTATTGATTGTGGATGTATTAAAGATTTGTCAGCTAAGGCATTCTAATGTTGTTGCACAGCCAATATACCGACGATGAAACTTGTTACTACCTTCAGATTTGTGCACTGTTAATGCTTATAGATTACATACCTCACTTTCATGAGATAAGTTAATTTTTTTGTACAGTGTCACCAAAATGCCAAGGTGTTGATGTCATTTTATTTTGGTTAAACTGCACAAAGAATTATGAAGACAAAGGGAAAGGTCAAGAGTGGGCACCTCCTCCTCCGACTGTTCTCTTGAATCATTCAATCATGTTTTTATGTTTGGTCGATTATCAAGATTGGGATAGCAATTTTTAAGGTCCCCATGAGTTCGAAATGATATTTACCTTGGAGGTACATGGTTTGCAATTTTTTTATACTATCATTAGTTAATAATGCTAGTTACCTTCACACTTTTGTATTTGGTTTAATGCTCATGCATAGCTAGTATACCAATGCTCAAACTTGTTACCTTTACATTTTGTATTCTTAATTCTTATAGAAATCTCCAGTGCTAGAGTTTATTGAAATCTGTTCAGTAAAACCATTGTACTGTACCCTGTAATAAACTAACTACTCTACTGTTGCACTAGCCACTGGATTAGTGTATATTTGTAGTATTCGAATGGTGTTGCATTAGCATATGGACATAAATAAAGTGTGGCAAGCTTTCCCAGATATGTGCTCAAGAAAACTACTACCTGTTTTTCTAAATACTAGACATTTGGGTACTTTAAATTGAACCACGAAAATGTCTTATATTAAGGAACAGAGGGTGTAGAGTTCACTCAAATTATCCTGGTAAAGCTAGTCACACCTTTGTTAAAATTAATGTTCATTATGTTATCGGAGGAGGTCTGTATGTTTGTCTCTAATGCCTGTCGACTACAAACCTGACATCATGATGTAATGCTAAGTCATTTCCTTTTGTACAATGTCACTGAATTGTCAAGGCGGTGATGGCATTTTATTTAAGTTAAACTACACAAAATATGCTTAAAAGAAGAGGAAAGGTCAGGAGTCGATCATTCTTTCAAAAAGAATTATATATGCCTTTCTGACATCAGCCGTTGTTGCCTTATTTATTCCTTCAAACAGGTGGTTAGAAATAGTCTTGCTACCTTTTCCATTAAGAAATTGGAATACTTATATTTGAACTAGTTTCGTTTTTGTACTGTCATTAGATAGTAATACTAGTGGTTTGCATGTGAATTTATTGGCAGGGTGGACCTACATTGGAGGTGCAGAACAGGATTCAATGATTGGATGCTCAATTTCGGTTGTATCGATTTCACCTCTTCCATCACTGCGAACATGGATATCCTTGGTCTGATGAAGAATAGACGCTATATTTTTGCTCTGAACCAGCAAATCAATTCAGTATGAAATTGTCCAGGGCAAAACATAACTGTATCAAATTGTCCAGTGCAGAACATGATAGATGCTAAGCGGAAGAGACATGTTTAAACCGAAAATACAAGGTGTGGTATATGTTTACTAGCTGCTTGATATTTGTGCAGACGGATATGTCTGCCCGTTGCTATTTGGCAAACAAACAAAATGACCGCAATTTTGGTTGAACTGCACAAGAGAATAGTATAGTCACGGCATGCAATGCCATTTGAAAATAGACATAGAAAGATTGGATAGTCACTTCATGGACTGTAGAAAAGTAGTACTGTACTATTTATTGGCCAACACTAGGTGCTTCATTGCTTTGGTCTGATTATACAATGGACATCATTTTGCCTAAGTTAAAGTTTGTATTCTGAAAATAGTCTCATCGTCTGATCAAGAGAAGACCAAATCATATTGCAGTGGATGTTCCTCCATCATGTGTGGTTCATTCTCATGGTTCCAACTGTTGGTGAAACCACTTACGTTTGCAAGAGGAACTGTAGACTTCACAAACAAATTTGTCTTTTAGTTTGTACTGAATGTTGGCCAAGAGAAGCACCCATGTTAGTAGGAAGAACAGATGTTTTTTCTAGATCTTTGCTTTTGGAGCTACATATTTGTATATGATATGTGAATCATTGAGATGCATTAACATGTTGATCTTATGTATGTAAATCGTACTCGTTGGTTTTAGTTGCGACGCAAGATCCGAAGTGGCTGATCTTTGCTTTTGGAGCTACATATTTGTATATGATCTGTGAATCATTGAGATGCATTAACAGTTACTTATTTCTGTTCGCTCAGTGTTTACAAGTTACTGATCGACCACTAGCTAGCCTACTAATGCGCTCCTGGCAGTTTTATTTGCGACGCAAGATCCAAAGTGGCAGTTTTTGGAATAAAAATGCCTACCTCTGAAGAAACTGACAAGCTACACTACCCTACCTACTTGATCCTACACGGATAAATAGCGGATCATGCATGTACTACCTCCTTTCTGGTTTGCAGGGCTTAATTCAAACCTCTCACCAACCAAGGTACTCCCTTCGTCCGAGTTTATTAGTCCTGTGAGCAAAGCAGCAAGACCAAGGCATGGCAATAATTAACGGCATGCAAAAGTTTAAGCCTAATTAATTCTAGCGATTTAAGTGGCTGCATGTGTGCCCTCGGCTGCGACTCGTTGCATGCTGCTCCGTGTACTGGCTGCGAGCGATTCTGAGTGCCTGCATGCAGCTAGCCGTAATTAAGGCAGCTAACTGATGCGAAAAAAGATGCGCTTTAATTGTTGCGGGCTTTTTAAATCCGTGGAATCATTATTGACGAGGGAGATGATTCGAGTGCACTCATTTGACCGTCATGTCGGCGTGCGACCCAGACGGGTCGGGACGGCACCGTCATAATTTCAGTTTCTCTAGTTTTCCACGGCAAGCTGGCACGCTAAGCCATACCTGCTTATGCATTGAATTCCAATGACCGTCGCGCTACCTTCCGCCTATAAGTACTGTTTCCCGGCCTTCTCCGGTGGCACCGTGACCCAACTCGCCATATCCTCATAAGCCCCCACAGGCCCGACGTTGCTCGCCACGTCCGCCATCCCCCGCCCGTCCGCGGTAGGCGAGGCCGGAAGCAGTCACCACCGGAACTAGTGTTCGGTTTTTCACCGGAAGGCAGACGGAGGGAGGAGGCATTCTATCTATCTTTAGATGGCAATGCGGAGATCAAGGACTTGTTGGAGTGCAACCGCCTGGCGGAGGAGTAGGAGTTGTTGGAGCGCGACCGCCAGGACGAGGAGCAGTGTATCGCCGATTTGCACCGCCAGCGGGACATGGAGCAGCAGCACACCGACGCTGAGTCGCGAGCAGAGCGCCCGCAACTGGGCCGACTACGTGGAGGCCAGCGCCCAACAAATAGCCCTGGAGGCTGTCGGGCATGCACGCGTTCACGACGCCGATTTTTACTACCAGCTCGTCAAGTGGGTTCCCGCTTAGAAGCCGAAGCTTTGGTGACCACGCCGACATGGAAAGGGCCAACGCGCGCGAGTAACACGCCCTATCGCACCTCTGGCAAGTCCAAGGCGAGGCGCAGGACGCCGATGTCGGCGTTTAGCGTGTACGCAGATGGCGGCCGACATCGTCTAGTTAGCTAAGAGTAAGTCAGTACATGTATGCTACTAGAGTATTAGTGGGAGTAGATAGTTAACTTGGCTATGATGGTTGTCAACGTGGAAGTTCAGTACTCTATATGTGGATCAGACCTGTTACTTTGCTCTGAATGTTGAACTTTCCATTTGAACGTATGGAATGGGCTGTTATTTTTTTTAAATGGGTAGTATTTGTCCTCCACGGGTTTAGAGGCTGACTTGTGGGCCTACCAAGTTGACGCGTACACAATCAGGAGATGATCGTACGTGGAGAGGATGATAGCAGGGACCCGCCAAGGTCATGGCAGTACGCAAGCAAGTGCCTCCTTATTTCAAGCCAATAAAAAAATGGCTCCTCCTAATGGACTTCTGACATCTGGGTCCCATGCCATTGTCAACGTAGTCAATAAACGAGAGAATTGCACAACGAGCGGCTGACACCAGGGACCCAGCAGCTCGCCCAGTTATTTTTGTTTTGGGTTAATTTGATAAATGCTACTCCAAATCTGGTGTTTTCGAGAAATGCCACTGCAATTTCCAAACTTTGAAAAATGCCATTTCATGCCATTTCTAGTAGCATTTTTCGAAGTCTGGAGTGGCATTTTTTAAAGTTTAAAAACCGCAGTGGCATTTTTCAAAGTTTGCAAAAATTGCAGTGGCATTTTCAAAGTTTGGAAATTGCAGTGGCATTTTTATGAATCGCCATAATTGGAGTGGCATTTATCCAATTTGTTATTGAGACGGAAGCAAGGTGTCAACTGGGCTGTGCGGGACACTCTGGCCTATCTAGACAGCCTTTTCTTTTATGTTTACGACAGACCAGCCCAGTAGTTTTTTTCTTTCTGAAAATGGCTAGCCCAGTTTTTTGTGATTTGTCAAGTAACTCGCTTTGTCAGGCCTGTTGGGCTGCAAATCTTTCAAGACGAGGAGAGCTTCATTCAGCTGACTGAGAAAATGGCCTATCAGTAATGAGAAATGGGTTGTACATTTATTAAACACATCAAAACGGCAATTAGTTTCAAATATCTTTTTTTCATTTTGAGATTTTAAATTGCATTGATTTTTATGCGTGGACAATTTATTGGATTTTATATTGATATACATTTGTTTTTAAAATCAGTCTGAATGTGACTCAAAATTTCGGGATTAAAAACAGTTCAGACCGCACTGACATATGCAAAATTTCGTATAATTTTTTAACCGTGGCCACAATATGGGCTGTAATGCTAACAAAAAGAATATGGGCTCCAAAAAAACCCGTAAGAATTAGCAAATGGGCTGTAAATTATTAGAAATAATGGTAGATGGCCTGTATGCTGTTTTCCACAGATTTGAGGCTTTCTTAAAAAAAGGTTGACGCACAAGCAGTGACTGTTGGATGTCCATCCAACGGCCGTCGTGCTTCTTCAATCTCTGCTCTTCCTGCTCCAGCCGCTCAAACAAGCGTCGGCGGGACTGCCTGCTCCCTCCTCCCCGCGGCCGGTTGTGCTGCCGCGCGGGCCTCACCGCCCCACCGTACTCCCATCGCTGGCCTAGCCATCCCTCTACTCACCCACACCTATTGTTATTCTCCGGCGACGGCAGACGAACCAGTAAACCCTCGTATAGTCGTACTCCCCTCCGCATGGGAAACAACTGTCGAGCCTTCCCTGGCTCCATGTCGTTCCCTTCCTAGGCCTCGCCGTCGTCCACCGCCCTGGTGCTCTCGGCGTGGCGTGGTCAACATGGTCAACGACCGACATGCATCTGAAGTGGACTGTATGTGGAGAGGCTGACAGCTGGGTCCACGGCCGCACGCAAGGAAATGCCGCCTTATTACGCGCAAAATAATGATTCCTCCAACTGACATCTGGGACCCACCGAATGGGCCTCTGTATTTCGTGAAAAAAACGTTATTGCCGCTGACAGCTCGGACCCACCAGCTATATCTTCGCACGCAAGGAAGTGCCTCCTTATTATGCACAAAAAAATGAATACCCCCCTGCTAGCTGGGACACAATATAGTGGGCCTACTAAGTTGACGGGATGGAGGGCTTTGTCAACTTAGTCAATATGCACGATTCTAGCTCGAGTGATCATACGATGTCCATCCAACGGTCGTAGTGCTTCTTCAACCTCTGGTCTTCTTGCTCCAGCCGCCCAAAGCAGCGCCGGTCGTGTCGCCTGCTCCTGCCTCCCGTGGCCAGCTGTGCTGCCGTGGAGGCCTCAATGCCCCCATACTACTCCCACCGCTGGCCAGGCCATCCCTCCACTCCACTCACACACACCCTCTGTTATTCTGCGGTAACGGCAGCGCAGCCGAACCAGTGAACCCTCGTACTCCTCTCCGCGTGGGCATCCACTGTCGCGTCTTCCCCGGCTCCGCGTCGTCCCCTTCCTAGGCCTCGCCATCGTCCACCACCGTGGTGCTCTCGGCACGGCGTGGTCAATGTGGTCAATGACCAACTTCCATCGGAAGAGTACTATACATGAAGAGGCTGACAGCTGGGTCCACGGCAGCCGCAAGGAAGTGCCTCCTTATTACGCGGAAAATAATTATTCCTCCACTTGACAGCAGGGACCCACCGGACGGCCACCAGTATTTCACAAAAAAAACGTTTCCCCTTGACTGTCGGGACCCACCGGACGGGCCACCGTATTTCGTGAAAAAAATGTTCCCCCCGCTGTCAGCTCGGGCCCACCGGAAGTGCCTTTGTCGGTGTTCTGGGAACGGGGGTACCTAGACTTGCCCGCCTGCGGCCTGCGGCGTGGCTCAAGGAGTGGCCTAGTACGGCCCATCTTCGTCAACACATGCTCAAGACCCTCGCGAGGGGCCAAGCCTCGCGGGGCGGACGACAGGAGGCTACCTCAGGCACGGCCTCGTCAGGCTAGCTCACGAGGAGGTGGAGAGATCAAGGCGGGGTACCTCAAGAGGTGCCCATGACGCAAGCCATGACGACCAAGGCGCAGGCGGGTGCCAGGCGGGCGCCAGCCTGCGCAGAGTCCTTGTTTCCCCTTTGGTGCAAAGGGGGCAAGCGCAGGCAAGGGTATCAAGCAAAGGCAACCATTTCGGTGCAACAAGACCAAGACCAGCAGGACGGCAGAATGGAGGTCATCGTGGAGCCCAAGCCAGCGTCATCGTCAGGGTCTTTTGGCAGGCGAGGACCAACTTTAGTTAGGATAAGTGTACTAGATGTTCCCCTTCAAAATGGCCAATTGTTGGTGCCCTTCCCGCTCAATATTTGGGAAGAGGCCCGGGGCCTTCGCCTATAAATAGGACTAGCCACCCACAGGGCAGGGGGAGAGATCTGATCGGGTCGACACCCAAGAAAGAGAGAGAGAGGCGACTGAACTCCCCTAGCAATTCATCGCACCAACCAAGACCAAACCCTCGCGAGGCTGTTCTTCCTTTGTATTGTTCCTCATCAGCCCCAGAGGCAATCCACACACCACAAACTGGAGTAGGGTATTACACCACAATGGTGGCCCGAACCAGTATAAATCTTATGTCCCTTGTGTTGTTCTTCGTGTAGTTTAGATCCTAGCGAGGCGGTGAAACATGGGTAGGTTGAGGGTGTGATCCCCGGGCGCACCCCAGTGTTCGAACCTCAAGGGTCTGCCGGAACCCGAAATCCGACATTTGGCGCACCAGGTAGGGGGTGCGCCGGAGCTCTCCTTTTCGCCGACCCGTTCTCCATCAGCACCGCGCTCCACCCTCATGGCGGCCAACGCACCGCCCGCTCTGGCTGTCGACGCCAGCGCGGGAACTAGGGGGCTTCGAGCCCTGGCCCCCACCTTGCGACAGGTGCAATGGCCGAACAAGTTCAAGCCGGACATGCCGCCGCGCTACGACGGCGCGGCCGATCCGCTGGCCTTCCTGCTAGCATATGAAGAAGCCGTCCTCAAGGCCGGAGGCGATGACAGGGTCATGGCTAACTGGCTGCCCATGGCCCTCACCGGCGTCCCGCGCATGTGGCTACTCCACCTGCCAGCGGCTCCTATGGCCTCCTGGGAGGAGTTGCGCAACCTCTTCCTTGCCCATCATGCCGCGCCGGTGCCCCCCGTCGTCGCAGCCCTCCTGGGCGGATTGCAGGCACCACCTTCAGACCACCACATCAAGCCATTCAACCGCCAGATCAGCGCCGCTCTTGTGCCGCGCGGGGCGCCTTCGGGTTGGGCGGCACCTAAAGCCGATCTGGCCTTCATCTCAGATGATCACCCCTCCAACTCGGCCTGCTCGGGCGCGCTCCCAATGTTATGCACCCCCACCATCTGCAACGTGGCGGTCACCAAGACCCTCATCGACGGCGGCGCTGGCCTTAGCATGCTCTCAGTGGAGGCCTTCAGCCTTCTCCACGTACCGCCGGAACGGCTGCAGCCCAGCAAGCCCTTCTTGGGCGTCGGAGGTGGCTACATCGGCTCCCTGGGGCAGATCCGCCTTCCGGTGACCTTCGGCACCTACGACAACTTCCGCACGGAGCTAATCGACTTTGACATCGCCCCCATCGACCTCCCATACAACGCCATCCTTGGCTACCCGGCGCTAGCCCGGTTCATGGCCGCAACTCACCCGGCATACAACCTCATGAAGATGCCCGGGAGTAGCGGCGTCCTCACCGTGTCTGGGGACACCGGGGACGCGTTGCAAGCGCTCAAACTTGTTTTCAAGGCCGCGGCGGCGGCGCGGCCCGTCGACTCAGACGCCTTTGAGCCCAAGGGGGCTGCACCGGCCAAGAAGAAGCAGCTATTCACTCAAGACAAGGCGGAAACCAAGCAGGTACTGGTTGACGAGGACGGGTCCACCAGTGCCACCTTCACCATAGGCGCCAACCTCGAGCCCGAACAGGAGGAAGCTTTGGTGAAATTCCTGCGCGCGAACAAGAAGGTATTTGTGTGGGAACCTGATCAGCTAGCAGGGGTCCCGAGGGGCATAATCGAGCATCACCTCAACATGTGCCCCAACGTGCGCCCAGTGAAGCAGAAGGCAAGGCGGCAGTCCACTGAGAAGCAAGCTTTCATCGTCCAAGAGACCCGCAAGTTGGAAGCGGCGGGGGTCATTCGTGAGGTCTGCTACCCAGACTGGCTGGCTAACCCTGCGGTTGTGCCGAAGAAGGGGGGAAAGGAACGCATGTGTGTCGACTTCACCAACCTCAATAAGGCCTGCCCGCAGGATTTGTTCCCGCTCCCTCGCATCGACCAGATCGTCGACTCCACCGCCGAGTGCGACTTGTTGTGTTTCCTGGATGCCTTCTCCGGCTACCACCAGATCAAGATGGCAGTAGAAGATGTGGAAAAGATGACCTTCCTGACCCCGTGCGGGGTTTACTGCTATACGTGCATGCCATTCGGGTTGCGCAATGCCGGTGCGACCTTTTAGCGGCTAATGCACATCGCCTTGGGTCGGCAGCTCGGGAGGAATGCGGAGGCTTATGTCGATGACATTGTGGTGAAGTCTCGAGAGGCAAAAACTCTGATACAGGACCTGGAGGAAACCTTCGCGAGCCTTAACGAGGTGGACCTGCGGCTCAACCCGGAGAAGTGTGTGTTTGGAGTCCCCTCGGGCAAGCTCCTGGGTTTCCTAGTATCCCACCAGGGCATCGAAGCCAACCCGGAAAAGGTAAAAGAAGTGGAGGACATGAGCCCGCCGAAGACCCTCAGAGAGATGGAGAAGCTCACCGGGCGCGTGACCGCACTAGGGCGTTTCATCTCCAAGCTGGGGGAACGAGCGCTGCCCTTCTTCAAGCTGATGAAGAAAAAGGGCCCCTTTGAATGGACTAAAGAGGCCGACAAGGCGTTCCAGGGTCTCAAGACGTACTTGACCAGCCCCCCAGTGATGGTGGCTCCGCGCCCTCAAGAGCCCCTGGTGCTCTACCTTGCGGCCACCCCCTACTCAGCCAGCGCAACCCTGGTGGCTGTTAGGGAGGAGCGTAGGACCAAGGCCTCAGCAACCATCCGGGTTAAAGCAAAGCAGGGACGAGAGGGCCTCACAGCGACTGCGGCTGCAGCCAAGGAGGACCAACCACAGAAGGGAAGCACACCCGAAACAGAAGAGGCCCCTCCCCCAGGCGACCAGTCGTCGGGGGCTCTGTTGTCTCAGGAGGCGCCCCGGCCTCCGGAGGACGCTAGTGGCACCAACACTCTCAACCTAGTCGAGCACCCAGTGTACTTCATTAGCACGGTATTGCGGGACGCAAGGGCGCGGTACCCCATGCCCCAGAAACTCCTCCTCGCGCTATTGGTGGCCTCGCGGAAGCTGCGACACTATTTTCAAGGCCATCCCATCAAGGTTGTCTCAGCGTACCCCTTGGAAAGGGTGCTCAGGAGCCCCAACTCAGCTGGAAGAGTCGCTGAGTGGAACATCGAGTTGCAGGCATTTTAGATAGAATTCAGCACAACCTGAGTCATCAAAGGGGCTGCACTTGTGGACTTCATGGCGGAATGAGCAGAGGCGCCAGGCCTCGAGGCTGGCGAGGATCGATCGCTCTCCCTAGGGAGCGAGGCACCGGACGGATGGGTCATGTACATCGACGGGGTCTTCTCCCGACACGGCGCAGGGGCTGGTGCGGTACTCGTATCCCCCACTCAAGACAAGCTCTACTATGCCGTGCAACTCTATTTTCAGGATGGGGAAAAGGTCTCCAACAACATAGCAGAATACGAAGGCCTGATAGCAGGCCTGAAGGCCGTAGTCGCCCTGGGGGTGAAGCGCCTCACCATCAAGGGTGATTCACAGCTCCTTGTCAACTTCTCCAACAAAGTATACGAACCAAAGGACGAGCACATGGAAGCCTATCTCGCGGAAGTCCGCAGGATGGAAAGCAGTTTTGGGGGAGTTGCAGCATGTGCCTCGCGGCACCAATCAAGAGGCCGATGACATCGCAAAAAGGGCATACAGGCGGCTACCTCAGGAGCCTGGCGTCTTCGAGGAGCGGCTCTTCAAGCCCTCGGCGACGCCATCGCTATCAAGCATGGCGCAGCCCCGAGGGGAGCTCCCCTAGCTGCCTGCCTCGGGAGCCCCGGTCTACGGCCCGACGTCAGGAGCACGCCTGCTCCTGGCATTGGAACCTCAGGAGGGGTGCTGGATCACGGAGCTCAGGAGTTACCTGGCGCGAGGCATGTTGCCAGAAAAGGAGGAGGAGGCGGAGCGTGTGGCACGGCAAGCCACAGCATACTGCCTTCAGGATGGGGAACTCTACCGAAGATGACCGAATGATGTGTCCCTACGTTGCATTTCCAGGAAGCAAGGGAAAGAGCTACTAGCAGACATACACAGTGGCGACTGTGGGCACCACTCGTCGTCACGAACTCTCATCGGTAAGGCGTTCCGCAGCGGGTTCTATTGGCCCATGGCACTCAATGATGCTGCGGAACTGGTGAAAGCTTGTGAGGCCTGTCAGTTCCATGCCAAGCAGATCCATCAGCCGGCGGGAGGTCTGCAGACTATACCCCTCTCGTGGCCCTTCGCAGTCTGGGGACTGGATATCCTAGGCCCATTCCCTCAGGTGCCAGGGGGCTACCGCTACCTCTACGTCGCCGTGGACAAGTTCACCAAGTGGGCTGAGGTGGAAGTTGTCCGCACCATCCCCGCAGGCTCCACGGTCAATTTCATCAAGGGCCTCGTGAGCCGATTCAGGGTGCCGAACTGCATCATCACCGACAACGGTTCGCAGTTCACCAGTAACCTCTTCAAAACATACTGTGCTAACATTGGAACGCAGATATGCTACGCTTCGATGGCGCACCCGCGCAGCAACGGTCAGGCCGAGCGAGCCAACGTAGAATTCCTGAGGGGCCTCAAGACCAGAACCTTCAAGAAGAAGCTGGAGGCCTGCGGCAGGGGCTGGTAGGACGAGCTCCAAACCGTGCTGTGGTCAATCCGCACAACTGCAACCAAGCCGACTGGCAAGACCCCATTCTTCCTGGTTTATGGAGCTGAAGCAGTTCTCCCTCACGAGGTCAGACGTCGTTCCATGCAGGTCCTGGCGTTTGACGAAGCGCAGCAGGACGCCATGCGGGGGACGGATCTCTTACTGGGGGAGGAGCATCGCCGAGAAGCTGCCCTGTGGGCGGCAAGATACCAAAAAGCACTGCGGCGATACCACTACCGCAACATCCGCCCCAGGACTCTCGAGGTAGGGGACCTCGTGCTCAGACGGGTTCTCTCCAGGGAGGGGCTGCATAAGCTCTCTCCCATGTGGGAGGGCCCGTTTAAGGTTGTTCATGTTTCTAGGCCCGGCTCCGCACGCTTGGAGACCCAGGAGGGGGTGCCCATCCAGAACGCGTGGAACATCCAACACCTCCGAAGGTTTTACCCCTGAAAAAGGCCCGGTGCCTGTGAAGAAGGCGAATGCCTGTGAAGTTGATGTGTTTTGAAAAAGGCCCGATGCCTGTGAAGAAGGCGAATGCCTGTGAAGTTGTTGTGTTTTGAAAAAGGCCCGGTGCCTGTGAAGAAGGCGAATGCCTGTGAAGTTGATGTGTTTTGAAAAAGGCCCAGTGCCTGTGAAGAAGGCGAATGCCTGTGAAGCAGCTGCGTTTTGGAAAAGGCCCGGTGCCTGTGAAGAAGGCAAATGCCTGTAAAGCTCGCCGCCCGTGACACTCCCACGTAATAATGAGTGGGGCTGTACACGCCCCGCAGTCTCCGGAGTGCTGCCCTCGGGCCTCGGGGGCTCCCGCCCATGCCTAGTGGCAGCACTTAGCTCCGCGCTGGTGAGAAGACGTCGAAGACTAGACTAGGTGCCGGACGCGGCCTCTTTCATTTGCTTTCCGCAGTTGGCATGTTTGTTCCTATTTGAAGTTTTTTCCGAAGTTGTTGCCATTTCGAGCTCACGATTCTTCCATTTTACTTGTTCGTTTCGTTTTCTCCCGTGCAAAGTCTCACGAGGGGGGAGTGTGGGCACCCTCGCGAGTGTTTTCCGCCCAGCTATTTGGAACTTCCCTGTTTGAGTCCGCTGCGGGAGCACCCCTCCCAGTCTGTGCCCCACGGGCATCGCGGCACGATCACGGGGTTTGGGTTGGTTCCCCCTCACTACCAAGGCTGGGGACTACACCTGCTGACTAAACTCTGCAGGACACAGGCGCAAGACGAGGCACTGGCCTCGGGAGGCGAGGACCGCGACAAGCCCCCCAAGATAAGTGGTTTTCACGCATAGGCACACAGAATGAAAACATAGCACATAAGCAGTAGAAACAACACACCAATTAAAACAACAACAGTTCAGCATGCCCCGTGGGGCAACGGATTACATTCTTTTCGCGCAGGAAAGAAAGGAAAGCAAAAGGGGGGACGACTTGCTCAGCGCCAGCTCTCAGCGAAGGCTCGTACTGCCTCAGAAGCTCAGCTGGATTCCGCCTCCCGCTTCACCGGAGCACGGCGGCGGGCCGACCCGCTGCCCTCTCCCAGACGAGGGCGACGACGAGGGGGCTGGTCGCGACCACCATTGGAGGAGCTGCTACCCGAAGGGGGGTCGCCGGAGCTTGGCGGATCTCGGGCTCCGCTGCCCGCGCGCCCTCCGCCCCCTTCACCCCGACCAACGCCGGGGCTGGGCGTGCGACCGCGGTCATCATCTTCAGGACAGCATCTGGCACGGCGGCCGTCTTCCCTGAACACCCTCACGTAGAGGGTGGCTTCGCCATCAAAATTGAAGTGCAGAGTGCAACGTCGGCGCAGGCTGCGCGCGCGGGCAAATGTTTGCCAGCCACGGGTCAAGGCCGCCTCCCCGACAGTGGAGACCTCCAGGGTAGCCCAAGAGTACCTGCTGCAACAACCATCTGCCTGAAGCCAAAGGCCGCCCGGGGCACCAGCCGGAAGCTCACCTATGAAGAAACGGGGAAGTTGGAGCCAGGTGCCGGTCGGGTCCGCCGATCACACGACGAACTCCGGCAGCACCTCCGCCGAGCGGAAGCGTGGCCTTGGGGGTCGTGCAGCCCCCAGCATACCTCTCGATGGCAGCCGGATGCCCACCGCTGCGCAGAGGGCTGCTTCCACGGCCCCGGGAAGCCGCAGCAGGGGCATCGGGGTGCTTACGAGGGAGGCCCCGACCGCGCTTGGTTCGAGGGGAGCCGGGCCCTTCCTGGCGAGCCTTCCCTTTCTCCGCGGCTGAGAACCTCTTCGGCGGAGCCATGGGGATGGCGAGCAGCCGATAAGAAGACAGAGAGTAGCAAGGAGGGATAAACCAGAGGGGCTCGCGCCGTTCCATACATATAGCTGCGGGAGGCCAACCGACGGCCTCCACGATCACAGGTAATCATGACCCATTTTGCATGCAGGGACTTGTCAAATCGTGCAGCTACCGAGGCATCGTGGGGGGAGCCAGGACGCCCACGTCCAATCAACCGCCACGCGACACCCAAGGCCGCAGGCTATTGGGGCCTACGGCGCTTCGCACTTGCCTCTTCGCTTCTCTGCTAAGCCAAGTCCGAGCGCGCCTTGGGCCCGGGGGCTACTGTCGACGTTCTAGGAATGGGGGTACCCAGACTTGCCTGCCTGCGGCCTGCGGCGTGGCTCAAGGAGTGCCCCAGTACGACCCATCTTCGTCAACACATGCTCAAGACCCTCGCAAGGGGCCAAGCCTCGCGGGACGGACGACAGGAGGCTACCTCAGGCACGGCCTCGTCAGGCTAGCTCACGAGGAGGCGGAGAGATCAAGGCGGGGTACCTCACGAGGTGACCGTGATGCAAGCCATGACGACCAAGGCGCAGGTGGGCGCCAGGCGGGCGTCGGCCTGCGCAGAGTCCTTGTTTCCCCTTTGGTGCAAAGGGGGCAAGCGCAGGCAAGGGTATCAAGCAAAGGCAACCATTTCGGTGCAACAAGACCAAGACCAGCAGGACGGCAGAATGGAGGTCATCGTGGAGCCCAAGCCAGCGTCATCGTCAGGGTCTTTTGGCAGGCGAGGACCAACTTTAGTCAGGATAAGTGAACTAGATGTTTCCCTTCAAAATGGCCAATTGTTGGCGCCCTTCCCGCTCAATATTTGGGAAGAGGCCCGGGGCCTTCGCCTATAAATAGGACTAGCCACCCACATGGCAGGGGGAGAGATCTGATTGGGTCGACACCCAAGAAAGAAAGAGAGAGGCGAGTGGACTCCCCTAGCAGTTCATCGCACCAACCAAGAACAGACCCTCGCGAGGTTGTTCTTCCTTTGTATTGTTCCTCATCAGCCCCAGAGGCAATCCACACACCACAAACTGGAGTAGGGTATTACACCACAATGGTGGCCCGAACCAGTATAAATCTTGTGTCCCTTGTATTGTTCTTCGTGTAGTTTAGATCCTAGCGAGGCGGCGAAACATGGGTAGGCTGAGGGTGTGATCTCCGTGCGCACCCCAGTGTTTGAACCTCAAGGGTCTGCCGGAACCCGAAATCCGACAGCCTCCTTATTACGCACAAAAAAATGAATACTCCCCCTGCTAGCTGGGACCCACCTTGGTGGGAGGCTGACTTGTGGGCCCACTAAGTTGACTGGGACGGAGTCCTTTGTCAACTTTAGTCAATATGAACGATTCTAGCTCCAATGACCGTACGATGTCCATCCAACGGCCGTAGTGCTTCTTCAACCTCTGGTCTTCTCGCTCCATCCGCCCAGAGCAGCGCCAGTCATGCCGCATGCTCCTGCCTCCTGTGGCCGGCTGTGATGCCGCGGAGGCCTCACTGCCTCCTACTACTCCCACCGCTGGCCAGGCCATCCCTCTACTCACCCACACCTCCTGTTATTCTTCGGCGACGGCAGCCTCACACTGCAGCCGAACCAGTGAACCCTCGTACTCCTGTCCGCGTGGGCATCCACTGCCGCGTCTTTCTCGGCTCTGCATCGTCCCCTTCCTAGGCCTCGCCATCGTCCACCGCCGTGGTGCTCTCGGCGTGGCGTCGTCAATGTGGTCAACGACCGACTTCCATCGAAAGAGTACTGTACGTGGAAAGGCTGACAGCTGGGTCCACGGCAGCCGCAAGGAAGTGCCTCCTTATTACGCGGAAAATAATTATTCCTCCACCTGACAGTGGGGACCCACCGGATGGGCCACCGTATTTTGCGAAAAAACATTTCCCCCCTGACTGCTGGGACCCACCAGCTACATCTTCGCACGCAAGGAAGTGCGTCAGGGCAAAAAATGATTCACCCCCCAGACAGCTGGGACCCACCAGCTACATCTTCACATGCAAGGAAGTGCCTAACAGTCGGGACCCACCTGGTCGACGCGTACATTGCGTTGTCATTCTGGTCGTGAACGTGTACGTACATACTCGTGGATGTAGAGGCACGCACGTGTCGTAGTAGAGGCGCGCACGTAGCATGTACACGTACGTACAACGGCCAGTGTGCAAGAAAGAAAATACGGCCACGTACGTACATACGGGTGGGGTCTCAAACGCCTACTCGTGCATACGTACGGGCAGGGCCCATGTACATGGCTGGGTCGGAACGGAGAAACTGCATCATCGTCATGTTCATGGGGAGGCAACGGAATGCGTTGTGTTCATCGGGAGGCAACGAAATGCGTCGTGTTCATCGGGAGGCAACGGAACACGTGGGAGCCAACCGGCTTGGACGGAACAGGCGATGGAAACGAGGCCTGGCGTACTGCAGAACAGAGGAAACGGCCTTGTGTTCGACCGACCACGTTCGAAACGGGATCCTGTTCATTGGGAGGTCGTACTGCAAAACGGAGGAAACGGACTTGTGTTGGACCTCCTATGGTCGAAACGGGGTCCTATTGATCGGGAGGGGTGTGGCGTACCGCAAAACGGAGGAAACAGACTTGTGTTGGAGCGCTATGGTCGAAACGGGGGTCCTGTTCATCGGGAGGGGTGTGGCGTACCGCAAAACGGGACTCCACGGGATACTGTTCATCTCCACCGTCGACCTCCTCCAGCCTCCAGGGGCTACTATTCATCCACCGTCGACCTCCTCCAACCTCCACCTGCGACTGTTCATCCACGGGTTCCTGTTCATCCAGCCTCCACCGCGCGCTACTCCACTGGCTACTGTTCAACCACCCCTCTCCACGGGCTCCTGTTCAACCACCCCTCCACGGGATACTGTTCATCCACCCCTCCACTGTCTACTGTTCATCCAGCCCTCCATGGGATCATCCTGTTTATCCAGCCCTCCACGGGGTCCTGTTCATCCAGCCCCAACCGGCTCGATCGAACGGGGTCCTGTTCATCCAGAGGCAACGCCACGGGGTCCTGTTCATCCACCCCCACCGCTCACTGTTCATCCACCCCCCCCCCCCCCCCGCGCAACACTCACTGTTCATCGATCGGCTTCAGTTAGCAGCAGTAGCAAAGGAATTGCTCAATCGGGTTCAGTTAACAGCCATCGATCGATTGCTCGGGTTCAGTAACGCGTAGCCTGCAGTGCAATCCCTCGGGTTCAGTTAGAGCCCAACGCCTCACTCGGGTTCAGTTAGAGCCAACACCTCGCACACACGCGTGTACATGTACGAGAGAAACGCGCATCGCTCGGCCCCCGACCACCCACCGTAACCGGGAACTCGCCAAAATTTTCCACGCCCTTGCTTCTACCATGGTTTTTTCCGTCATGGACGGCCCAAAGAATGTCATGCAGCTGCGTCTCCGGCCTGCCCAGGACGAAAAGCCCATTTTCTGTCATGATTTTTTGTCATAGAAGTAGGAGCATGATACGTCTCTGTCGTATCTACTTTTTCCAAACACTTTTGCCCTTGTTTTGGACTCTAACTTGCATGATTTGAATGAAACTAACCCGGACTGACACTGTTTTCAGCAGAACTGCCATGGTGTTATTTTTGTGCAGAAATAAAAAGTTCTCGAAATGACCTAAAAATCCATGGAGATTACTTTTGGAAAATATAAAAAAATTGGCGAAAGAATCAAGGCCAGGGGGCCCACACCCTGTCCACGAGGGTGGGGGCGCGCCCCCTGCCTCGTGGGCCCCCTGGATGTCCATCGACCTCAACTCCAACTCTATATATTTGCTTTCGCGGAGAAAAAATCAGAGAGAAAGTTTCATCGCGTTTTACGATACGGAGCCGCCGCCAAGCCCTAATCTCTCTCGGGGGGCTGATCTGGAGTCCGTTCAGGGCTCAGGAGAGGGGGATTCGTCGACGTCGTCATCATCAACCATCCTCCATCACCAATTTCATGATGCTCACCGCCGTGCGTGAGTAATTCCATCGTAGGCTTGCTGGATGGTGATGGGTTGGATGAGATTTACCATGTAATCAAGTTAGTTTTGTTAGGGATTGATCCCTAGTATCCACTATGTTCTGAGATTGATGTTGCTATGACTTTTCTATGCTTAATGCTTGTCACTAGGGCCCGACTGCCATGATTTCAGATCTTAACCTATTATGTTTTCATGAATATATGTGAGTTCTTGATCCTATCTTGCAAGTCTACACTTGTTATGTGTTATGATCCGACAACCTCGAAGTGACAATAATCGGGATACTTCTCGGTGATGACCGTAGTTTGAGGAGTTCATGTATTCACTATGTGTTAATGCTTTGGTCCGGTACTCTATTAAAAGGAGGCCTTAATATCCCTTAGTTTCCACTAGGAGCCCGCTACCACGGGAGGTTAGGACAAAAGATGTCATGCAGTTCTTTTCCATAAGCACGTATGACTCTATTCGGAATACATGCCTACATTACATTGATGAACTGGAGCTAGTTTTGTGTCACCCTATGTTATAACTATTACATGATGAACCGCATCCGACATAATTATCCATCACTGATCCAATGCCTACGAGCTTTTCACATATTGTGCTTTGCTTATTTACTTTACCGTTGCTAATGTTACAATTACTACAAAACTGTTATCGTTACTTTTATCACTGTTACCGTTACTTCCATACTACTTTGCTACTAAATACTTTGCCGGAGATTCTAAGTTATCCAGGTGTGGTTGAATTGACAACTCAACTGCTAATACTTGAGAATATTCTTTGGCTCCCCTTGTGTCGAATCAATAAATTTGGGTTGAATACTCTACCCTCGAAAACTGTTGTGATCCCCTATACTTGTGGGTTATCAAGACTATTTTCTCGCGCCGTTGCCGGGGAGCATAGCTCTATTCTTTGAGTCACTTGGGATTTATATCTGCTGATCATTATGAGGAACTTGGAAGACGAAAGAACTAAGATTTTCCCCTCAACTACGAGGGGAGGTAAGGAACTGCCATCTAGCTCTGCACTAGATTATCCTTCTGTTTTGAGTAAGCTTGCGACACCTAAACCTGCTACTGCTATTAATTCTGATATGTTGCATGTTATTGATGATGCCACTTCTGCTATGCATGATACTTATGATGAAACTACTTCTATGCTTGATACTACTGTGCCATTAGGTGAATATCTTGATGAACAACTTGCTAGGGTTAGAGAAAATGAAATTATTGAAGATGATATTATTGAAGATAGTGATGATGAGGGTTCTCCACCTAAGTATGAATTTCCTGTTGTTCCTGAGGATTATGTTATGGATGAAGAAGCTGCTAGAGCTATTCTTGCTTGCAATGATAGATCTGATCTTAAGAAGTTATTAGTTAAATGGAAGTAGCAATCTCTGAATGCTAGAAAGAAATATGACCCTGCTCTTGCTACTTCACCTATCTTTGTTACTGATAAGGATTATGAATTCTTTGTTGATCCTGAGATAATTAGTTTGGTTGAATCTGATCCTTTTTATGGATATGAATCTGAAACTGTTGTGACTCGTCTTACTAAGTTAAATGATATAGCCACCCTGTTCACTAATGATGAAAAGTCTCGCTATTATTATATCCTTAAGATACTTCCATTCTCATTAAAGGGTGATGCTAAAACTTGGTTTAATTCTCTTGATCTTGGTTGTGTGCGTAGTCCCTGGGATATGATTTATTACTTCTCTGCTAAATATTTCCCTGCTCATAAGAAACAAGCTGCCTTGAGGGAAATATATAATTTTGTGCAAATTGAATAAGAGAGTCTCCCACAAGCTTGGGGGAGGCTTCTCCGATTACTTAATGCTTTTCCTGATCATCCTCTTAAGAAAAATGAAATACTTGATATCTTTTATAATGGACTAACCGATGCTTCCAAGGACCACTTGGATAGTTGTGCTGATTGTGTTTTCAGGGAAAGAACAGTCGACCAAGCTGAATTGTTATTGAATAATATGTTGACTAATAAAAATAATTGGACTCTTCCTGAGCCAGCTCCTGAGCCTATTCCTAAACCAACTCCGAAGAAAAGGGGAGTTCTATTTCTCAGTCCTGAAGATATGCAAGAGGCAAAGAAATCAATGAAAGAAAAAAGTATTAAAGCTGAAGATGTTAAGAATTTACCTCCTATTGAAGAAATACATGGTCTTAATATACCGCCTATTGAAGAAACACATTGTCTTGATAATCCGACAAAGGTAGTAAAGGTAAATTATCTCTATAGATATGATAAGGTTGAAATCCCGTCTACTAAATTTCCTAGCCAATGTTTGGATGAATTTGATGACTTTATGGCTAGACAAGAAAGTTTTAACACTTATGTTGGTAGAGAATTAAAGAGTAATGCTTACATGATTGGACGCTTGAGTGATTATATCGCTAGAGTTAAAGGTGAACTTAAACTCATTAGCAAATATGCTTCTATGGTTACCACTCAAGCAGAGCAAGTACTTAAAGCTCAAAGTGATTTGCTCGATGAATTAAATAATAAACATGATTTTGCTGTTAGAGTGGCTACTAGAACTGGTAAAATGACTCAGGAACCTTTGTATCCTGAAGGCCACCCTAAGAGAATCGAGCAAGATTCTCAGAGAAATAATTTAGATGCACCTAGTCCTTCTAAAAGGAAGAAAAAGAAAAATGATAGGACTTTGCATGCTTCTAGTGAACCTATTGTAGACACACCTGAGAATCCCAATGATATTTCTATTTCTGATGCTGAAACACAATCAGGTGATGAACATGAACCTAGTGATAATATTAATGATAATGTTCATGTTGATGCTCAACTAGCAATAATAATGATATAGAGATTAAACCTGTTGTTGATCTTGATAACCCACAATCAAAGAATCAACGTTATGATAAGAGAGATTTTGTTGCTAGGAAGCACGGTAAAGAAAGAGAACCATGGGTTCAGAAACCCATGCCTTTTCCTCCTAAGCCATCCAAGAAGAAGGATGATGAGGATTTTGAGCGCTTTGCTGAAATGATTAGACCTATCTTCTTACGTATGTGCTTAACTGATATGCTTAAAGTGAATCCTTATGCTAAATACATGAAGGATATTATTACAAATAAAAGAAAGATACCGAAAGCTGAAATCTCCACCATGCTTACTAATTATACTCTTAAGGGTGGAATACCAAAGAAACTTGGAGATCCGGGAGTACCAACTATACCATGCTCCATTAAAAGAAACTATGTTAAAACTGCTTTATGTGATCTTGGAGCCGATGTTAGTGTTATGCCTCTCTCTTTATATCGTAGACTTGAATTGAATAAGTTGACACCTACTGAAATATCTTTGCAAATGGCTGATAAATAAACTGCTATACCTGTCAGCATTTGTGAGGATGTGCCTATTGTAGTTGCAAATGTCACTATCTTAACGGACTTTGCTATTCTTGATATTCCCGAGGATGATAGTGTGTCGATTATCCTTGGAAGACCCTTTTGAATACTGCAGGGGCTGTTATTGATTGCAACAAAGGCAATGTCACTTTTCATGTTAATGGTAATGAGCATACGGTACACTTTCTGAGGAAACAACCTCAAGTTCATAGCATCAATTCTATTGGAAAAAGTCCAACTATTATTATTGGAGGTTTTGAATTTCCTATTCCTACGGTCAAGAAAAAATATGATATTCTTATTATAGGGGATGTTCATATCCCCGTTGAGGTAACCTAGTGTTATTCGAAATTTCTCAGGTTCCATGTTATTCGGAATGAGTTTGTTAACAAGACTTGATCAACCTTGTTAGTGGATTCCTTTTGATGAGCATGAGATGGATGAAACTAGAAGGCACAACCTTCTGTACCCTCTTTTTACTTTCTGTTATTTAGAATAAATAAAGCAAAAATAGTATTTTTTTTGTCTATTTTCTGTATTATCCATGCAATAAAAAATATCCCGAAAATAAAATTTTTCCAAATGCATTGCCAATTTAGTGATTTTTTCTGGAATATTTGAGAATATTTGGCACTAAGAACACAGCAGGGGGAGCTGGCACCTGGCCACGAGGGTCCAGGGCGCGCCCACCCTTACTGGGCACGCCCCTGCCTCGTGGGCCCATGGTGGCCCCCCCTCCACTTATTCCTGCACCCACACACCCCACCTTCCTCCCAAAAAATCCCCATCCAGCTCAAGCACGAGTTCTAGCTCATTTTGCTGCGATTTTCGATCTCCTTGATCAAAGCTCCATTCACAAAACTGCTTTGGAAGATTGTTCCTTGGTATGTGACTCCTCCAATGATCCAATTAGTTTTTATTCTAGTGCTTTATCCATTGCAAATTTTTGCTGCCTAGGTGACCCTGTTCTTGAGCTTGCATGTTAAATTTATGAGGTCCCAAGTAATTCTAATGCATGATATAGGCTCTAGGCACTTGTGGGAGTAGTTGCTATCAATCTTGTTGAGTTTTATCCACTTTTATTTTGAGTTACTAAAAATTCCAGAAATTTTCAGAAAATGATGAGGGGACTTTTGAGGGGCTCTTCTAGCCAAAGCTCCAAGGATAAACAAGCTAAGGAGAAAGAAAAGGCCAAGTATAATCTTCCTCGCGTAGCGGAAGTAAGGCCGTGTGAATGGCCTTGTGATAATTTCTTGAGAGCAGCCGGGATTTATGAAGACTTTTATTCTTTGGCTGATAATGCGGGCCTCACCGACTTCCTCCAAGACCGGATCGAACAGTATCTCTTACTCACCAATACTTTCATGCAAAACTTTTACTATTATCCTAAGAATTCACCTCCTTCAGTATCTTTTCATTTATATGATGAGGCTAAGGAAATGTCATTACGTAATTTTTGCGCGGTTTGTAGACTACCCTTCGAGGGCAGTTTAGATGAACCACATCGTAAAGATGTGGATGATTTTATTGACACTATTTCTGTAGGGGAATCGAGGAAGGTTTCCGATGCAAGAATAACTAGCATACATTTTCCTGTTTTACGCTACTTTGCCATATTTGCTAGTGGATGCTTAATTGGTCGCGGAAACTGTGGCAACCTCAGTGTTCTTGATATCATTATTCTGTTCCATGCCTTATTTTGTGATAACTCTTTTAGTATGGGTGTCGTTATTGCTAAACGATTAAGTCTGAATCATACAAAGGGCCCCATCTTTGGAGGTATCTATGTTGCACACCTTGCTAAACATTTCGAGATACCTATTAGGCATTATGAGAAAGAGGAGACACTCTGCCCCCTACCTTTTTAGATTACAGGAGCATGGTAGCGCATGAGTTTATTGTTGACAATGATGATAATATGCTTCTGTATAACCTGAGATTTATTAAGAAACACAATGAGATTTATTACCCTGCCTGCGCCTTCTTTGTTTGATTTAACTGCAGGCCATTACCTTGTCCTGCCGACGGCTGTGTACGCGCATCGGGGCCAGGCATCAGCTCCAGAGCCTGAGCCGGAACCACCACTGGACCCTTATCGTCCATCATCTTACCAGTGTGATCTAGAGGAGATTGCCAGTCGGTGGTACCCTGATGACACTCCTTAGTACACCGGGGAGAGTAGACGCTATCCATGGCAATAGACCAACTTAGGCCAAAAGCCTAAGCTTGGGGGAGTACGTATTTCTCACCGACATTACATTTATGTTCACACACTCATTCTAGTTGTTGGAGCTCATACTTTTTCATTGTATTATCCTTGCTAGTTTAATTTCTTTTTCTAGATTTCTTCTTGTGTGTTTGATAAACCTTAAGAAAAAACAAAAAAATAGTTAGTTTAATTTCCATGCTTGTAGTAGTAATTAAAAGAAAACTCAAAAAGATTTCTCGTTCTTCTTTTGCTTGTTGGGAGCTTTCCCGTGTAAATGGTTTTATTTCTTTTCTTTCCTTTGGGGATCGAGAGGAGAAGACCATAATGAAAATGCTTAGTGGCTCTCATATGCATAATTGTTGATTTAACCAAGAGCCCATATTACCTTGTCTTCTCCCTTGAATTGAATGCTTGCAGATTCCAGCTTAGTCCATTGCACGTGCACTATTATTATTTTACACATCGTTCGGTCGTGCAAGTGAAAGGCAATAATGATGATATATGATGGACTGGTTGAGATGAGAGAAGCTGGTATGAACTCGACTCTCTTGTTTTTGTAAATATGATGAGTTCTCGTTCCTGATTCAGCCTATTATGAATAAACATGTTTGCAATGACAATTAGAGATTATAGTTCCTTATGCCATGCTTAATTAGCTAGGAGCTTATAATGGTTTACCTTGCGTGCCAACATGCTATTAAAATGGTTGTGATGTGGTACGATAGGATGGTATCCTCCTTTGAATGATTCGAGTGACTTGACTTGGCACATGTTCACGCATGTAGTTGAAACAAATCAACATAGCCTTCATGACATTTATGTTCAGGGTGGATTATATCCTACTCATGCTTGCACTCGGTGTTGATTAATTTTAATGCATGTTCATGACTGTTGTCGCTCTCTCAGTTGGTCGCTTCCCAGTCTTTTGCTAGCCTTCACCTGTACTAAGCGGGAATACTGCTTGTGCATCCAAACTCCAGAAACCCCAAAGTTATTCCATATGAGTCCACCATACCTTCATATATGCGGTATTTACCTGCCATTCCAAGTAAATTTGTATGTGCCAAACTCCAAACCTTCAAATGAAATTCTGTTTTGTATGCTCGAGCAGCTCATGTTTCAACTAGGGATGTCTGTATCTTCCATGCTAGGTGGGTTATTCTCAAGAGGAGTGGACTCCGCTCCTCATTCACAAGAAAATGGTCGGTAACCGGGATGCCTAGTCCCATGATCAAAAAGATCAAATAAAATCAAAATAATTAAACAAAACTCCCAAAGGGTTGTTGCTAGTTTGAGGCACTCGTTGTTTCGAGCAAGCCATGGATTGATGCTTGTCGGTGGTGGGGGAGTATAAACTTTACCATTCTGTTTGGGAACCGCCTATAATGTATGTAGCATGGAAGATATCGAGATCTCATAGTTGTTGCGTTGACAGTGAAAGTATACCGCTCAAAATGTTATTCATCTCTATTTTAAAATTGAGCTCTGGCACCTCTACAAATCCCTGCTTCCCTCTGTGAAGGGCGTATCTATTTACTTTTATGTTGAGTCATCACCCTCTTATTAAAAAGCACCCGCTGGAGAGCACCACTGTCATTTGCATGCATTACTATTAGTTTATATTGGGTATGACTTGACTGGATCTCTTTTACCATGAATTACAATGTTTAGTCAGTCCTTGATCTTTAAAGGTGCTCTGCATTTATGTTTTGTGGTCTCAGAAAGGGCTAGCGAGATACCATTTTGTCATATCATATTATGATTGTTTTGAGAAAGTGTTGTCATCCGAGTTTTATTATTATTGCTCGCTAGTTGATTATGCCATTGATATGAGTAAACATGAGACCTAAGTGTTATTGTGGATATGGTTAGTTCATAATCTTTGCCGAAAACTTGAATGTTGGCTTTACATATTTACAACAAGAAGAGCAAACAGAGTTTGTAAAAGTTTTTCTTTATCACTTTCAGTTTATCAACTGAATTGCTTGAGGACAAGCAAAGGTTTGAGCTTGGGGGAGTTGATACGTCTCTGTTGTATCTACTTTTCGAAACACTTTTGCCCTTGTTTTGGACTCTAACTTGCATGATTTGAATGAAACTAACCCGGGCTGACGATGTTTTCAGCAGAACTGCCATGGTGTTATTTTTGTGCAGAAATAAAAAGTTCTCGGAATGACCTGAAAATCCACGGAGATTACTTTTGGAAAATATAAAAAATACTGGCAGAAGAATCAAGGCCAGGGGGGCCACACCTTGTCCACGAGGGTGGGGGGCGTGCCCCCCTGTCTCGTGGGCCCCCTGGATGTCCACCGACCTCAACTCCAACTCTATATATTTGCTTTCGCGGAGAAAAAAATCTGAGAGAAAGTTTCATCGCGTTTTACGATACAGAGCCGCCGCCAAGCCCTAATCTCTCTCAGGAGGGCTGTTCTGGAGTCCGTTCGGGGCTCCGGAGAGGGGGACTCGTCACCGTCGTTATCATCAACCATCCTCCATAACCAATTTCATGATGCTTACCGTCGTGCGTGAGTAATTCCATCGTAGGCTTGCTGGACGGTGATGGGTTGGATGAGATTTACCATGTAATCAAGTTAGTTTTGTTAGGGTTTGATCCCTAGTATCCACTATGTTCTGAGATTGATGTTGCTATGACTTTGCTATGCTTAATGCTTGTCACTAGGGCCCGAGTGCCATGATTTCAGATCTTAACCTATTATGTTTTCATGAATATATGTGAGTTCTTGATCCTATCTTGCAAGTCTATAGTCACCTATTATGTGTTATGATCCGACAACCCCGAAGTGACAATAATCGTGATACTTCTTGGTGATGAACGTAGTTTGAGGAGTTTTATTCACTATGTGTTAATGCTTTGGTCCGGTAATCTATTAAAAGGAGGCCTTAATATCCCTGAGTTTCCACTAGGACCCCGCTGCCACGGGAGGGTAGGACAAAAAATGTCATACAAGTTCTTTTCCATAAGCATGTATGACTATATTTGGAATACATGCCTACATTACATTGATGAAGTGGAGCTCATTTTGTGTCACCCTATGTTATAACTGTTACATGATGAACCGCATCCGACATAATTATCCATCACTGATCCAATGCCTACGAGCTTTTCACATATTGTGCTTTGCTTATTTACTTTACCGTTGCTACTGTTACAATTACTACAAAACTGCCATCGTTACTTTTATCACTGTTACCGTTACTTCCATACTACTTTGCTACTAAATACTTTGCTGCAGATACTAAGTTATCCAGGTGTGGTTGAATTGACAACTCAACTGCTAATACTTGAGAATATTCTTTGGCTCCCCTTGTGTCGAATCAATAAATTTGGGTTGAATACTCTACCCTCGAAAACTGTTGCGATCCCCTATACTTGTGCGTTATCAGAGCACACCACATCTATGATGATACCGGGTTTTGTCACAATTATCGTCATAGAAGTGTCATAAGTATGACAGAAAGAATTTTCGTTCGGCTCAAAATGTCATGGATGTGTCTTTTTTTGATTGCTTACTGTATACATCAAATATGTCATCTGCTTAGTTTAGACATGCTTTGTGTCAATGCCATATGTTCAGTTTCTTTATCGTATATGTGAATCATGCAATGCATCTTGTTTAGCCAGGCATCATATATGTGAATTTTGCAATGCCACCCTAGTTAGCCAGTCATCTTATATGTGAATTATATCATGCCATCATTTTTTTATTATGTGTTAAATTTGCCAAACAATTTAGTACATTCAATTACTCTTCCTGTGCATCAGCCATTCGGCACGGTCATGGAAAAATCTGGAGTGGAAACAAGGTCTTCAGAGCAGACAATGCTATCTGACGAAGCGCATGTCTTGCTGGTTACGGATAGCTCCTCAGAGGAGGATTCATAGATAGATGACCAGTCCTATCCCCCCCCCCCCGAGGTGCATGCTCTAACTTGGCAGGGTTATGTTGCTCATATCGTGTGTATGGTATCTTGCATTGCTATGTCATTTGCTTAGTTTAGACATGCTTTGTGTGAATGCCACCTGTTTAGCGTCTAATTACCATATATGTGAATTATGCAATGCCATCTTGTTGCAAGACATTATATATGTGAATTATGCAATGCTATCTTGTTGCAAGGCATTATATATGTGAATTATGCAATGTCATGTTGTTTAGCCAAGCGTCATATATGTGAATTATATCATGCCGTCCTTTTTTTTGTATTTCTCATTGCATTTGTCGACAATGTTTGTATATTTAACTGCTCTTCCCGTGCATCAGCCATTTGAATTGGTGATGGAGAAATCTAGAGTGAAAACAAGGTCTTTAGAGCAGACAATGCTACCTGCTGAAGCAGATATCTTGCTAGTTACAGATAGCTCTTCAGAGGAGGATTCTGAGGTAGATGACCAGTCCTATTATCCCCCTGAGGTGTATGCTCAAACTTGGCGGGTTATATTACTCATATCATGCATATGTTGTATTGCAGTGCTTAGTTTTTACATCATATACACAATATTGAATGCCATCTCCTTAGTTGACACATCATATATGCGATTGCCCTCTGCTCACTTGCTTAGTATATAAATCATATATTTGAATTATATCATGCCATGATGTTTACATAGACAACATGTATCTGAATTATGGCATGCCAACCCATTTTCTAAAGACATAATATAGTTATAGCATCTCATCCTGTTTACACAGTCATCATATTTTGAATTATGTCATTCTATCTGTGAATTATATCATGCCATCATGTTTCCATCGACAGCATGTTTGTGATTTATAGCATGCCAACCACTTTAATATACACATCGTATAGTTATATCATGTCATCCTGTTTACATAGTCATCATATTTTGAAGTATGTCATTCTATCCTGTTTAGTTAGCCATCATACATGTGAAATTGTGTCATGCTATCCTGTTTAATTAGCCATCATATATGTGAAATTATGTCCTGCTATTCTGTTTAGTTAGGCAACATAAATGTGAATTATTTCATGCCATATTTTCTTCCCTACTATCCATTGCACCTGTCTATCTTACAATGTTTGTACATTCAATTACTTTCCTTTTTTATCAGCCATTTCAATTGGAGGGGGTGATGGCAGTATCTGTGGGAGTAAAAACACGGTCTTCAGAAAAGATTGTGCTACTTGTTGATGCAGATAGAACCACGGTTGTACTTGCCCAAGAACCAGCCCCACCACACATAACCCAGACTCACGTAGATTGTACCCCTACCTAGTTGGACAGAGAACCAGCTACACCCCTTCTAACCCCAACCCTAGCAGATAGTAACCCAGTTCCAGTTGACACAGCACCGTCTCCACCATAGAGCACCCAAACACGGGCAGTTAGTAAGGCAACTGCAGTGCCCAAAGCACGAGGACCACCACTCCGAACCCCAAGTCAACGCTTAATGTAGAAGAAGAATTATTCTCAGGTCAGGTTCCGTAGCTATGGTTCATACTACTTTGCTCTTGCATCACTGTATTTACTAATACCAACTAATTTCAAATTTGAAGGATGCGATTGAAACTCCAATGGTGCAACATGTATGTTTTAAACCTATTTCTTTAACTTGTTTGCTGTTGTAACTTGTTGTATGTTGATTTCAGTTTCAATTGAATAAACAGTTATGTTCTCATGCCATGCACATTACAAGTGTTGTTATTGTTGTGCAGTTTCCCACACTTATATTCTGTCTATGCTGCTTTGTCTTAAATAGACATGATTCGAACTATATCTATCTTGATTTGGCAACATGAACTAGAATGATATATTCCATACAGTGACCATACTACATAGATATATGTTTGTTTCATGTTGTTATCCTATCCACCTTACTACTGAACTGGTTTACCAAAATGAGTTTCATATACTACATTGTAAACCTATGATGTGTTTGTTTGTTTCTCTTTTAGAACGCGGATAAAATATTGGAGAAGAGTACCCCGTTATGCAATGGTAAAGGAAGTAATGCAGATAAGGTTCAAGATAATGAGACATCCCTGTTGGTCTCCAAGAAAGCTGATAAAAAATATATTGAAGACACCGGACAACCCCAAAGTCTTGTCTTGATGTAGTGTTCGAGTCACTGGCTACTGCTGCTGGCACCAGCTCTTCGAACTTGCTGCCTGAATCAGTTCGGCTTCTTGAGTCTCAACTTCAAGTTGAAAGACATCGATCAGATGTTATGCGACAGGAAGCCGAAGGACTGAGGAAGTGTCTGTAGAATTTAGATGCATACTTTCTGGTGCAACAGCAAGTGTTGGAGGATTTAAGCGCCAAACAAGAGAAAGTTAATACGCTTGCTAAGCATCTTGCCGGCATTATGGGTACCCAGGATATTGTTTCTTGAGCTCTTCTGAAGTGGTTTCAGTTCTCGACTTGTTTTGTTGCGACATTTATTTGCACTGGTCGCCAACTTTGACAACCAGTGTATATGATATGCTTCTTTGTTCCCTATATTTGCACTGGTGGCGAACTTTGATGCCCAGTGGATGTAATATGTGTAATATTCGTGATAGCCTAGCGTAAGTTGCTTGCCTATTTATTTCCTTATTGTCTTGTTTATTTGTTTGCTTGTAGTCAGTGCAGTTCTTTTTCCGTGGTTTGCTAGTGGCCGCAATAAAACTATTTTTTAAAACTAGGCCACAATAACCATGGGCTACATATTTACTGTAGTTACCATGGGCCTCCTACGGGCCGTAGAAATAATGGGCCTTCTAAGGGCCGTAGAAACAATGGGCCTTCTACGGGGCGTAGAAACAATGGGCCTTCTACGGGTCATGGACACAATGGGCCTTTTACGAGTCGTATCATCAATGGGCCTTCTGCGGGCCGTATGATCGGTTGGCCAAACATGGGCCAATAACAGACCGTGTTATGGCCGTAAACGGGCTAGAGTTGGAATCTTCCGTTCATGGGTCGACCATAACGGGCCGTTGTTAATCGGCCATATTTGATGACGCTATGAAAACGGCCCAACGTATTAACGGGCCACAAACGGGTCGACTGTAACCACGGGCTGAATTTGGCCCATAAGCAAAAAATGACAGTAACAAGCCGTAAGTAAACGAATGCTGGAAATGAGCACAAGAATAATTGGGCCCTGAGAAGGCCAAAAGATAACATGGGCTGGAAACGGCCCAATGGAATAATGGGCCATTAATGGGTATAAAGTGATACACTGTTCATTATGAGCCAGTTTCACCATGGGCCGTTAATGGGCCAAGAGTTACAAAGGGCCTCATATGGGCCGAAAGACGTCAGGGGCCATACATGGGACAGAAGTTAAAATGGGCTGGAATCATATTAGACAACCCAGACGACGCTACTGGGCCTAATTCGGATAGGTCGTAACGGGCCCTGGGTTAGCGGGCTGTAAATGGGCTATATGCGAACAGGTCATTAACAAGCTTTCCGTGGACCGACCCGCCACCTTTTGACCAATTCAAACAGGCCGGCCTTTTCACAGGAATGGGCCTCTGTTGGGCAGTGCCATGTGTCGACGTATCATAGGCGCCTTCGGTCCAATGAGTGGATGACATCTGTCCCAACGGTGAGCCGACACGTGTTTCCTCCAGCCAATGATGATTTTACAGATGGAAAATCCCCATTGGTTGGGGCTGTTAACGGGTTATCGGATCCAAAGTCGGACCCAATAGCTTAACGGCAAGCCATTATGGTGGATGCCACGTGTCGGTCACCCTTGACGAAAGCACTTCTATGACATGCGATTTATCGTCATGGAAGTGGACACTTCCGTGATGATAATTTTGGTAATGTCATGGAACACTTCTACGACAACACAGGTATGGCAATCTTGATTCTGTGATAAAATCGTCATGGATGTACATGCATGACAGAAAACTTGACCTACTGTGACAAACACGTATCATCACGGAAGTGTATTTTTTTGCAGTGTATGATTCCCCTTGCATTCTTTACAGACTGTTCTGTTTAGACAGATGTTGTTATGTTTGCATTGTTAGCATGTGTTTGCTAGTTTAAGGATCCTATGTGAGGATAGGAGTATTAATATGCAGAGGCATTTAGTACGCAATGTCAAATTATAATTTTACTAATTTGCTACAATAGAGAACTATAAGGTTTTTCATTGATTTATACTGACTTATCTCACGAGTTCTTGTTGAGTTTTGTGTGGATAAAGTTTTGAGAATTAGGGGAACCATGATATAAGAGGAATTAAGGAGACACGAAAGCTCAGGCTTGGGGATGCTCAAGGCATCCCAAGTTAATATTTCAAGAATTCTCAAGCATCTAAGCTTGGGGATGCCCCAGTTGGCATCCCACCTTTCTTCTTCAACAACTATCGACCAGTTTTGGTCGAGCCTAAGTTTTTGTTTGTTCACATGACATGTGTTATCCTTGCAATGTCATTTTATTTTGTTTTGCTTGCTGTTTGGATAAAATACTTAAGATCTGAAAATTTTAAATGAGAGAGAGAGGGTCAGGCCCTCCCGTGCCTCCAAAGGGGCGCTGGGCGCCTCTACGGTGCTTGGACGCCCCGCTGCAGCGCCAGAGCGGTGTGGAATCTTCCCACGCCCCCAGGACTCTGGCCGGATGCCGGTGCCGCCTTCGGGCTAGGAGGCGTCTTCTCCCCAGCCGTCTTCGTCTTCTTTGCCTTCTGGTCGCTGCCCCGACGCCTATACCGGAAGGGGTTAGTTCGAGCTACACAGGATTACAAATGCTAGGCACAAGGGTGAACCCGAGATCTTGCTCATCGTGCACACACCATTTTTGCTTCTTCTCAGTGGCGGACAACGCATCATCGCCGCCCTTGTGCACCGCTTCGGTGCTATCTGCGGGTCCCTCGACACGGCCTCCGGCGAGCCTAGCCATACTTTCATCCTCCCTGAGGGCGTGGGAAGCCCCCTGAAGGGACTCTACCACCATGGACGCGGCCGCCGTCTCACCAAAGTTGCCCCCCGCCACGGGTGGCTGGACGGCCGCGGTGCTGAGCCCCACCCCTCCTGCCGTGTCGCCAAGCCAAGGGACGCCACCTAGGGCTGCCCATCTGTGTCATCATTGTCCACAAGGTCACAAAGGGACTTGCGGTGGTGGCGTGGCGGCGCCCAACCAGCGTCATCTTCCTCCTCCGTCTCCTCCGAGTCCTTGCCGCCATCGCCTTCACTAGGGGACAGCACCATGATGGAGGGGTTCCTGCGCGGGCCACCTCAACCGCTTGACATGAGCCCCCATTCATAAAAGATGGGCATCACCGCCACGAGCTCTACCTTCTCCTTGTAGCTATACAACGAGGACGTAGCCTCAGGAGGGTCCTCGGGGGTGTAGCCGAGTTGGGCCCCCAGGCCCCATCTAGTTCCTCCACCGTCACACCGGCGATGTGCAGCCTCATCGGGTCCTCTGCGCCGGCGTACTCCCACACGGGGCGCCAGCATGCTTGAAGCAGCGCAATGCCCTGCCCCAGGAACTCCTTGACGATCATCGCCCCGACAATTTTGTGGCCCCGTGCGCGGCCATCCGCTCTAGGACGGGCTTCGCCCTCGTGTCAGTAAGCTTCGCGTGGCCCCACCCGGGGTTCTGCTCAGGTTGGGGCCGCCAGAATCATCAGGAGCGAGCTGACTCGGCATGCATGCATGAAGACCCAGTGCTGTTGATAGCCTTCCACCTTCTTCCCGGCCTTTAGGCAGATGTTCTCGCCCTTTACATTGAAGAAGGAGACACACGCGAAGCGCTGGTCCTGGGCGGTGAACCGCAGGCTGAAGAAGTGGTGGAAGAACGCCATCGAGGGCCTCACGCCTGCAAAAGCCTCATAGTAGAAGGCGAATATGGCCAGAAGGAGGATCAAATTGGGATGAAGATGAAGGGCGTGGATTCGGTAGTGGGAGAGGATGGCATAGAAGAACCCAGAGAACGAAGGGACCAACCCGGCGTAGACGCTGTGGAGGAAGAAGGAGTAGGCGGACTCCCCCAGGCTGCTCCGCGCTTGTGAGCCCAGCTAGATCTTGGTCGCCTGCCCTTCGTTTTGGTCGCCGGCTATCAGCGGGAGCACCGGGCCCAAGTCCTCCTCCTTGGCGTCAGAGGAGGTCAGGAGCGCCGTCCCGACGATAGGCGATCTCATGCCTAGAGCCGTGGATTTCGCCTTCTTGCCGGCAGGCGCCATCCATGCGTCGCGGTTGCGAGCAAGGCAGGGAAGGTGTCGCACCTGAGATCGGATCGCGAGCAGTCAAGGACGAAGAAAAGGCATGGGAAGACGGATGCAAGACAGAGGAAGAGCAATGATGGCCCTGCGTCGCGCCCGGCAAGCTTTATGTCAGCCCGGGCAGTTGCCGAGGCATCTTGGGGGAAGTGGGGGCGTCCACGTCCCGTCATGCGCCACACATCACGCCTGGCCCGCAGGCAGTTAGGGCCCGCGCCGCTTCGCCCCCCTTGCAAGCAGAATCGTGCTCACCGCGGGCCCGTGGGACTGGGGGTACCCAGTCCCGTCTGCCTGCAGCCCAGCATGCGGCACATATCCCGGGCCCAACGCACGGCCCGCTGCTGCATTTCATGAGAAGACCCTCACAAGGCCCCCGTCTCGTGAGGCTTGCATCAGCAAGCCCGACACTCACGAGGCCATATCACGAGGCGGCTTTCCGAGGCTACCTCCCGAGGCCCCTCGCGGAGGCGTGCAAGTCAAGAGCAGCTCGACAGAGTCACGCAGGCTTGCGCCTTCACGTGGGTGATGCATGCGACGACAGAGGAGCGCCAGAGGAATGCCAGTAGGCGCGGATGAGGAGGCCTTCCTCTTTTTTGTTAAGGGAGCAAGTTCGTCTGCTAGTTCCCGAGGCAATCCCCGAAGATTGTTGTTTTGGTGCATGAAGACTAGGACGGAGGTCATCGCCGAGCCCACTGGTGCGTCATGGGCAACTACTTTGTAGGCGAAGGCTGCTTTTCTCAGGATAGACTGCGCCCTTGTCCCCCTCCGAATTGGCTGTTGTTGCAACCCTTCCCGCCATGTGTTTTCAGGGGAAGAGGACCAAGACCAGGATAAGAGAGGGCAGGGGGGCGACTCATCTTTGAGCGACTAGAGCCACACGCTTGTACTCCATCACCCCAACCAATTCCAACCAAGAAGGAGTAGGGTCTTACACCACAAGGTGGCCCGAACCTGGGTAAACTGCCGTGTCCATTGTTCTTCTTCCATAGCTCGAGCACGTCAGAGCATACCTATGAGGTTGTGAGGCTGAGTAGGGCAGTAGGAACGAGCGCACCCCAGAGCTCTAACCTTCTTCTCCCCCCGGATCCCCGATTCTGACAACCCCAATTTCGTTGATTTGATAAAGGAACCAATATATGAAAATAAATCTCTAAATTTTGTTCGTAGGAGTGTGATCATTAAGAACATGTATGCTAGAACTCCTAGTAAATATGGATGTGTGATTGAGAAATTGGGAAACAAAGATGACAACACTTGAAACTATGCATTACGCCTAGATAGGGGTGTAAAACAATAGCGCTAGTTGGGAGGCAACCAAATAGTTATCTTAATTTTTGTGTTTTCTTGTGTGCACACAATTATTCTACTGTTATGATTTTGTTTTTATGTTTTAATTAGTGTTTGTGCCAAGTAAAGCCTTTGGGATGATTTGGATGATAGTTGCTTTGATTCTGTGCAAAAACAAAAACTTTTGTGTCTAGTAGTAGAATTGTTAAAAATTTAATGGAGCGTGATAAAATTCTAAATTCTTTACACATGATTCATATACAAATTTCCCATGTCGTAATTTTTTAGAATTTTTGGAATTACAGAAGTATGGTCAATGTTCAGATTGCTACATGTTGTTCTATTTTTGACAGAATATGTTTTTGATGCATTGTTTTGCGATATGATAAGTTTGATTCCTTGTAATAGTTTTGCGATATGGAGATGATAATATGTCAGTCATGTTGGTGAGTAATTGTGGTTTAGTGAGAATATTGGTGTTAAGGTTTGTGATTCCCTATGCATTCACGTAAAGTCAATAGTTATGCATCCTATTTATGGTGCATTATTCAGTGATAGTTATGTTCAATGCATGTTTATGACCGTTATTGCTTTTTGGTTGGTCGCTTCTCAATATATTTGCTAGCCTTCATTTGTACTAAGCAGGAATTTTGCTTGTGCATCCAACTCCTTAAACCCAAAGGTGTGCCAAATGAGTCCACCATACCTACCGATATGTGGTATTTCCATGGCGTTCCAAGTAAATTTGCATGTGCCAACTCTAATTTTTCAAAATAATTTTCCGTTTTGTGTCCCCATATCGCTCATGAAGCGGCAGGGGGTGGCCAATATTTTCCATGCTATGTATGTTATTCTCACGATGAGTGTTTATTCACTTGTCATTGTATGAGAGTGTGCCAGGTAATAGGGATGCCAAGTCCCGAAATGAAAATAATAATAATAATATGATGATAATAATAAATTCCTTGGAAAGTATTGGTATGGAAGGCACCCGTGGATACGGCTAGCCATAGATTGTGAAAGAACGGTGGAAAGGTAATAAATTTTATTTTCTGTTTGGGAACCGCCTATAGTTTGTCTAGCATGGAAGATATTGGGAATTCTCGGTCGTTTTCGTTGATAGGAAAAACATGCCTCTCAAAATACTTTTATCTCTAATTTAAGCCTTGAGCTCTGACACCTCTGCAAATCTCCGGTTCCCTCTACAAAGGGCCTATCTATTTACTTTTATGCAATTTTTATTTTTATTTTGAGTCTCCATCTTCCCTTCCAAAGCACCAACTAGAGAGCACTATTATCATACTTTTGCATTGGATGTAGCTAATATTGAGTGTGTTTCATGAATGGATAAATGATTGAGCATGATGGGCTAGGAATAAATTTCGCTAGCGTTGATATTTTGAAAGACATGGTTGCTTGTTAGTATGCTTGAGTATTTATGTCTTCATGTCAAATTATAGACTATCGCTTTGAATCATTCAAGTCCAAATGTCCATGCCACAAAAGAAAAGAGTATATGATAAATATGATGTTGGAGATATGCCCTAGAGGTAATCATGTGTGATGATATTTCCTATATGTTTATGAATAAAGATAGTCCTTGGATGTAATCAATGATACTTGTTGGCAAGTATGTGACTTGTCTGTGAGATCTTGTGTTGTATGATACATCCTAGATTGTCCCTAGTCGCAAGTGACATGTGGGCACACGTAAGACTAGACTAGCATATGACACAGTCGATGGCTTGATCTCACTAGCCATGGAGCATTGGATGCTAACTGGATAATATGGACTCGGAAGGATCTGGTCAGATTCGACATAGTCGAATCCGAGTCGAGATAAGGTCCGAGTCGGACAGACCCAACTATGAGACGCAACGATATGTCATCTGTGAGTCTCTAGTACAACATACGTTCTATGTCCTTAGACCTGAGCTGACGCATGTACTCGGGATGGTGACAGACTTGCTTTGGGCCGACCAAACGCTACTCCGTGACTGGGTAGTTACAAAGGTAGGTTTTGGGTTTGTCCGGTCCCATGCTGCGAGACATGGTCAAGCAAGATGGGATTTGCCCCTCCGATCAGGAGAGATATACTCTGGGCCCCTCGTGTGATCCGACCAGGATAAGCATGGCCATGTGATAGGGATTATGAGATAATCTGGTTTGTGGTCGGTATCACTGGAACGAGAAAGAGGTTAGGCTAGCACAAGGATGACAGTCTCGCCTTGAGCCCGACAACATATATCATGCGGCAAAGGGAACAGAAGTGTGACACGTTGTACAGGTTCGCCTAACCAGCTTCATAGTCTGCTTGGTGGTCGGCACGCCTTGCTAGAGGCCTCTACCAACCGTGCAGGTCGGAGGTGATCCGTACTCTGACCAAGCTGACTTGAACCTAAGGGGTCGTGCGCTTAAGGGATGGAACCTACGAGGTCGGTTCGGAGGACACTGGTCGGATGTGATCCGAGCTGGACTTGGAACGCGATCGAGTAGACTTTGGGCTTTAGGGACCATGCGAGGCCCAACTGTTGAGCCCGCGACGGACGCCTATATAAAGTGGAGGTGCAGCACACTCATGCGGTTGATCGCTTCGGTGCTGTGACTAGGGTTTGCATGTGTTGGGAATAGCCACCTCCACTCGCCACCGGTTGTGTGATCGGACCTAGTAGTCCATCGCACGACGTTCCTCCTGCACGCGCGGATACCGTTAGAGGCAGTGCACTTGCGCCGCTCCGGCGAACTTGTATGTGGGATCGGACGACTAGCTGTTCGAGGGAGATCGGACGAGGAGGAGACGATCCACGCGGACGCACTGCCCCAACACTTCTTCTGCTGCACGGCACTGCACGTCTAGTGGTAACGAACTGTGATCCATCTCCCATAGCATGTTCTTGGTTGTTCTGTGCGTAGGAAATTTTAATTTGCAGTCGAGGCACCCTACCGTAGAACCCAACATATGATAGGTAGCATTCCACATCAAAAATTCTATTTTTGTCATTTACCTACTCAAGGACAAGCAGGAATTAAGCTTGGGGATGCTTAATACGTCTCCGACATATCTATAATTTTTGATTGTTCCATGCCATTATAGTATCAATCTTCGATGTTTTATATACACTTACAAGCAATTATATATCATTTTTTGGGGGACTAACCTATTGAGTTAGCACCACCAGTGCCAGATGTTATCCCCCCCTGTTTTGGATTTTCAGAATATTAGTACCAAACGAAGTCCAAATGCCACGAAACTTTTTGGAGAGTTTATTCTAGACATAAGAGACCCTGAAAGCTTCAGGAGGGAGCGAGAAGATGGAGCAGTGGCCCATGAGACACCAGGGCGCGCCCAGGGGGTAGGGCGCACCCTGGTGGCTTGTGGGGCCCACGTAGCTCCGTTTAACTTAACTACACCTCTATAATTTTCTAAAATCGGGAAACCAACAGAGGAGTCCGCGAAAACTTTTTCCGCCGCCGCAAGTTCCTATTCTCAAGAGATCCCATCTGGAGGCCTTTTCTGGCACTCTGCCGAAGGGGGATTCGATCACGGAGGGGCTCTACATCATCCTTGCCGTCCTTCCGATGATGCATGAGTAGTTTACCATAGACCTGCGGGTCCATATGTAGTAGCTATATGGCTTCTTCTCTCTATTTGATCTTTAATACAATGTTATCCTCGATGTTCTTGGAGTTCTATTCTTGGAGTTCTATCCGATGTAACCACTTTTTGCGGTGTGTTTGTTGGGATCCGATGAATTGTGAGTTTATGATCAGATTATCCATGAATATTATTTGAGTTTTCTATGAACTATTTTATGCATGATTGTTATAGCTTCGTACTTCTCTCCGATCTATTGATTTGGTTTATTGATTTATCTTGCAATGGGAGAAGTGCTTTGTAATGGGTTCGATCTTGCGGTTCTCAATCTCAATGACAGAAGGGGACATGACACATATTGTATCATTACTATTAAGGGTAAAAAGATGGGGTTTATTCATGCATGAGTTTACTTTGTCTACATCATGCCATCTTGCTTAAGGCGTTACTCCATTCTTTATGAACTTAACACTCTAGATGCATGTTGGATAGCGGTTGGTGTGTGGAGTAATAATAGTAGATGCGGAATTGTTTTGGTATACTTGTCTCGGACGTGATGCCTATATACATGATCATTACCTTGGATATTGTCATGATTATTTGCTTTTCTATCAATTGCCCAACAGTAATTTGTTTACCCACAGTATGCTATTTTCAAGAGAGAAGCCTCTACTGAAAACTATGGTCCCCGGGTCTACCTTTATCATATATTAAAAATCCTAAAAATACCTTGCTACACTTTTACTTATTTATTTTATTTTGTATCTTGTTCGATCTATCTATCTATCACCATACAATTTAATCCTGCAAATAACAACCCCTTATTCGCGTTAGGTGCGGGGATTTGTTATTTTGTGTGCAGGTGCTGCTAATGAGTTGTTGCATGATTCTCGTACTGGATTCATAACCTTAGTTTCATAACTGTGGGAAATACTTATCTCTACTATACTGCATCATCCCCTCCTCTTCGAGGAAATCCCAGTGCAGCTCAAGTAGCATGGAGCAACAGGGGGTGGTCCGTATCTTCCATGCTAAGCGGGTTATTTTAAGATGGGTGTTTATTCACTTGTCATTGAACGAGAGAGGCTGGTAATTGGGATGCCCAGTCCCGTAATCAAAATAAAGAAAAACATAATGAAACAAACTCCCTCGGGAAGTTGATTGTATGGAGGGCACCCGTGAATTCATCTAGTCATGGCTTATGATTGAATGGTTGAGGGGAGTAAACTTTACCTTTCCACTTGGGAACCGCATATAATGTGTTTAGCATGGATGATATTGAAAATCTTCGATCGTAACATTGATAGGAAAAGCACACCTATCAAAATGTATTTATCTCTAATTTAAGCTTCGAGCTTTGGCACCTCTGCAAATCTGTGCTTCCCTCTGCGAAGGGCCTATCTATTTACTTTTATTGTTGAGTCATCACCTTCTCATTTAAAGCATCGAACCTGAGAGCGCCATTGTCATTCTTATGCATTGAGTATAGTTAATGTTGTGTGCATCATGACTGGATCTCATCTGCCATGAATTACAATGTTTAGTCGCTGCTTGAACTTTAGAGGTGCTCTACATTTACGTTTTGAGGTCTCAAAAAGGGCTAGCGAGATACCATATTATCATATTATATGATGATTGTTTTGACAAATCATTGGCACCTGAGATATGTTATTATTGCTCACCAGTTGATTATGCCATCGATATGAGTAAGTGTTATTTCTAAGTGTTATCATTTACATGGTTAGTTCATGATCTTTGCTGCAAATTTGGGGTGCTATTTAAGCTTATATATGGACACAAGAACAAAAGAGTTTGTAAAAGTTTTTCTTTATCACTTTCAGTTTATTAACTGAATTGCTCGAGGACAAGCGATGAGTTAAGATTGGGGGAGTTGATACGTATCCGTCGTATCTACTTTTCCAAACACATTTGCTCTTGTTTTGGACTCTAATTTGCATGATTTGAACAAAACTAACCCGAACTGATGTTGTTTTCAGCAGAACTACCATGGTGTTATTTTTTGTGCAGAAGTTCTCGGAATTGGACGAAAGTTTTTGGTGATTTTTTATGGAATATATAAAAAATACTGGAGCGAAGATCCACCGGAGGGGCCACCAGTTGCCCACAAGGCAACAGGGCGCGGCCACCCCTGGGGGCGCCCTGGTACCTTATGGGGCCCACATGGCTCTGCTGACCCTAATCTCAAGTCTATAAATATCGTCTTCCCGACAAAAAAAATAAGAGAAGAAGTTTCATCATGTTCTATTATACGGAGCCGCCACCACCTCTTGTTGTTCATCGGAGGGTTGATTTGGAGTCTGTTCGGGGCTCCGGAGAGGGGGATTCGTCGCCATCATCATCACCAACCCTTATTCATCATCAATTTCATGATTCTCATCACTGAGAGTGAGTAATTCCTTCATAGGCTTGCTAGACGGTGATGGAGTTGGATGAGATTTGTCATGTAATCAAGTCAATTTGGTAGGCCTTGATCCCTAGTATCCACTATGTTCTGAGATTGATGTTGCTACGACTTTGCAATGCTTAATGCTTGTCACTAGGGCCCCAGTACCATGATTTCAGATCTGAACCCTCTATGTTTTCACGGATATATTTGAGTTCTTGATCTTATCTGCTAGTTATATGCACTTATTGTTGTTCTGATCCGGAGATCCCAAAGTGACAATACTCGGGATACTCTCCGAGGATGACTGCAATTCGAGGAGTTCATGTATTCACCATATGTTAATGCTTTGTTCCGGTTCTCTATGAAAAGGAGGTCTTAATATCCCTTAGTTTCCTTATGGACCCCGTTGCCATGAGAATGTAGGACAAAAGAGGTCATGCAGGTTCTTATTATAAGCACGTATGACTATATACGGAATACATGCCTACATTACATTGATGAATTGGAGCTAATGTGTATTGCTCTATGTTGTGACTGTTATATGATGAATATCATCCAACACAAATATCCATCTCTGATCCAATGCCTACGCTTTTCACATATTGATCTTTGCTAAGTTACTTTCATTGATGCTGCTGTTACAATCACTACAAACTGCTACTGGTACTGTTACGTTACTATTGCTACTATTACGATTGCTACCAAACTATCATACTACTGTGCCACTAAACACTTTATTGCAGATCTTTAGTTCTCTAGGTGTGGTTGAATTGACAACTCAACTGTTAATAGTTGCAAATATTCTTTGGCTCCCTTTGTGTCGAATCAACAAATTTGGGTGAAATACTACCCTCGAAGACTGTGGCGATCCCCCATACTTATGGGATATCATGGACTACCGCCCTGTACCACACCCCAGATCTGAATGGAATCACCCTATTCGCGGTACATGGTGCGGTGCAAGGGCCCGAACAACCACCGACAGCACAGGGTGGGACGAGAAAGTCCCTAGTGGTACAACAGCATTTGGACCAACGGCGCAACCGCTGCTCCAACACCATGTGCACTACCAGACCATAGGGATTCACCCCTCGGGCGACAGTTGTCCAGAAGTACCGGACATGCGGTACAACCGCTGAGAGCAAGTTTTCTGCATTGGGTTGAAATTGAGGCTCTCTCCTCGAAATGGAAGGCTATATGTGGGTGCAATATGTAGATGTGTACGTGTTTGATTCACCCGATACGTTCCAATGCGGACCCCCTCTTAATAGCACGGATTTTCTACGACCAAAGAAATAAACGTGTCGGAAATGCCGTCTTTGCTCCTTTCCATCCGGAGGGGCGTCCCACCCGTCTTCTACCATATAGAGTATACATGTGTAGCTTAGGCACGTAGTTAGTCCGCAAATTGCATTGTCATCAACACCAAAAAACTTAAGGTGGGAAATGCTCTTTCAATGATGTTATCGTCTCTAACTCAGTGGAGCTCGTCTGACTGAACTCTTGCACCACCAAGACCACGTCGAATTGGAGAACGCATCCAGACAAATAAGATGTTGAACCATTGATAAAAAAGAAGAGGATGTTGAACCATGTATCTTGGAGGACGAGTTTCACCATTAAATCTACATTCATCACCGCAAGCCTATGTCGCACTCGATAATGAGTTTTTCAATTACTCGCACCCATCTACTTATCTAGATTTTGCTAACCTCTTAGGGGCTAGTTCTTTTGGCAGCATAAAAAACACGTCACTTCCTCTCCGCTTTTCCCATAAGCCGATTCTCTTATTATTCATTGAGGCTTCTAGACTAGTTGTAAGATAACTGATTCAGAAGCCTCAACAAATTTAGGGAGCGGTTTATTTTTTAATTTGGAGAGAGACAACTTATTTTTTAAGCAGGCCAAAAGAACGGGCCCTAGACATTGTCCATCATCCATTGTTATCGTTCTCCAAGTGTACTATAATCCATGCCATGCCATCGCAAACATGAACTTGATGTCATCCAATCTTCTGAGCCGTATCATGGTTGTGCACTGTAATATTATAATTCATGGGCAATTTGTGTGCTCTATATCAAAATAAGCTCGTTTGCTAGTTATATTTCATTATAAACACTCCTACTTCTTTTGAGATGCAATTATAAATACTGTTTGAAATTTCCTTAAAAAAAGAAAAAAACTCTTTGAAAACAAAAAGTACAAATGAAATTCTCCGGAAGTCGATTGCATGTGGGTCCTATTGTTGGATCAATAGCTGTCTCCCACGCAACCCTAAAAAAAGAAACTGTCTCCCACGCAATTTTCTTCAGTGGCTCGAACGCCACGCGACCCACGCATAAACTCACCTCGGAGCGGAAACTGAAGAAACCCAAACAGGAGCGGAAAGCAGCGGCGGCGGCGATGGCGGGCGGTGACCGGGAGAGGGATGTCGAGGAGGAGACGCGCAACCAGATGATGCAGAACCTCTTCGGCGACCAGTCTGAGGACGAAGAGGATGACGACCCCATCGAGGTCGCCGACGATGACGACCAGGGGCCGCCACAGCAGATGCAGCGCCATCGCCAAGTTTTGGACCAAGAGGAGGACGAGGAGGAAGAAGACGAGGGACGCAGCCACGGCCCTGCCCACGACGCCTACCACTCGGTAACACACATCCAGTCCCCTTCTCGCCGTGATTGATCTCCCCTGCTCTACTCCCTCAATCCCCATCCTGGGCTAGGGCTTAGTTTTCTCTTTGGGGAGCTGTCGATTCGAAGCCTCGAGACCGGCCCCATAATTGTTCGAGAAATTGTGGGCTTATGTTTTTAATTGATCCTGGGAAATCTAACTGAAACATTTTGAAGTAGAAATTCGTACTTTTAGGCGAGGTGGAGAATTGTAGGCGCGTGCATGCGCCAGCTTGCCGATTGTTGTGTGATGCAATCTCTGTATATCCTGGGAATTTTGTGTAGCAACTAGCAAGTGATTGGAACAACGATGATTCTTACTTTTAAAATGATCTTTAAAACTGGAATGTTGGTCTTGCTAAAGAGTTAAAGATATGCTCTTGTAGATTCCCTCATATCCCTAATTCTGCGTCGACATTGGTTAAGCTATCTGATGTGACATTTTCTTACTGATATGTTTATCCAGGAAGAAGGGGAGGGTGAGGCAGAGAATGGAGGGGAAGGAGAAGCGGAAGGAGAAGGTGAGAGTGAGGGCCAACTCGGAATGGAAGAGGAAAGTGAAACAGAGGCCCATCCTGCTGATCTTGATCAAGGAGAAAGTGACCCGGAAAAGGTTCAGAGCTCACCAGAAAGAGAACTGAGTGATGGGGTGATGCAAACTGATGCAAGAGGCATGGACAGTGAAGAAGATGGCTACGAGCAGCAGGCGGTTCCCAGTAGAAGAAGGGAAGTTGTTGCCTCTGAATCTGAGGGGTCTGAAGATAATTATTATGCTGGTCAAGCTCCTGAAGATGAGGAAGCTCCTCAAAGGAAACCAAGGCAAGGAAAACTTGAATGCTAGTTCTAGATACATCCATTTTTATCCATTTTGATGACAAGTATTTTCGGACGGAGGGAGTACTTTGTTAAATATTATGCGTTTTATGCTTGCTAGACCTGACATTACTAAGTAATTTGTTCCATGGTTGACTAAATGATTCGTTATTTCGGCAGTGCATTCATATTCTTCTCTTATGTAGACCCTTCCTAATAGTGTAGTGACTCATAAGAATCACAATCTCATTGTGCAGCTCGCCAATGGAGGAAGAGAAAGATCATGAAGTTGTCCGTGATGTGTTTGGTGATAGTGATGAAGATGAACCTGCTCCTTATCATGCCCCGGATGAAATTGACGAAGATTCCAATGTAAGATTCAAATCCCAAATTCTTCCTTTTCCATCCATTCAGTAAAATATAGAAATTCCAGATCTCCAGAAGCGATCTTAGTCACAGTTATGAGTCTAGACAGCAATGCGTAGTTGCTTACTGGATGATATGGATAATGTGGTACATGTTAGTGTAACTGAGCTTTTTTTATCGACACAGAACAGTGGTGAATATGGTGGTCTTTTATCTCATTTTACCCTTGTACTTGCCATTTTGTGCTTCCCTAAATAAATCTTAGCTTAACTAAGTAGTCATGCGAACAACTTAAACCTTCTGCGTTTCTTGCATTTGTTCTGCATGAATATTGATCTGTGCTTCCAATCAGGTTTGATGATTTTCCCCATCTATTACACATTATCTTGTTATTTAAAGCCTTTTCATCTCTAGGCACACAATAAATTTCCCTTATTCTCTTCTTCTGTAGCCTATGGAGGATGAATTGCAATATGAGAAAGACTTGCAGCCAGATGATGTCGTGGCTGATGATGATATACGATATGATTCAGATGACAACCGTGAGCCAAAAACAAAAGAGAAGCCAGTTGGCCCACCATTGAACTTGGTGGTTCCACGTCAGCAGCCACCAGCCCGACCGGACAGAGTGAGTTAACTACACATTTAAATCTTGCCTTTCAGTCTCTCTCTCCCTCGCTGCGAGGGATGCCTTTCAGTCTCTTTTCTCTCTTTTTTTTCTGATGATATGGTTGAGTACTGGTGCATGTGGTTTATCATTTGATGGTTGATTACTCTTTGAAGTCTGTAGACAGCAGTCTCTTTGCTTTTGAAGTCTAATAGCGATATTATCTTGTCTATATATAAGCCTGTTCTCTTAAGCTCAGCCTATTTGCTTTATCATATCCATCCAACAATTTTATTTTAACGTTGCATGCCTTTTTCTGTTGTGCATGGTGTACATGCACATCATTCTTTATTATTCTTTGCTATCTGTTACTCCTTAATAGTCTAATGGGTGATGTTCTGTTTTACACCTGGTATACACCTGTCTGGTATAATAAAATGACAAGGAAATAACTCGTGCTGTGATGATTGATGAGCAACATTGTTGGGAAGGAAATAACTCGTGTGTGATGATTGATGAACAACATTTTTGTACTTGATGGTGAAAACATTTTGGTCTAGATACATATCCTTATCATAGGTCATCTCATGTTCTATGGGCTTTGGTAAGAATGACAGAATGTTATGATCCATGCTGAATAGGTTTGCACTTCTGCAGCTATTCAGGCAGGGTTTTGTTACCTAATGATTTCTTATCTTGTAGATGAACGTGATCAAGGTGTCAAACATAATGGGGATTGATCCGAGGCCTTTTGATCCCAAAACATATGTGGAAGAAGATGTTTACGTTACAGATGAATCTGGGACCAAGAAAAAAATACGACTGGAGGACAATATTGTGCGGTGGAGAACTGTCAAGAATGCTGATGGCACTACATCAGTAAGTGGAACATTTTTCATGCAGCAATGTAGTATTATGAAATCATTTGGTGTTACAGTCAGTTACAAACTTATGTTCACATTGCCATATTTTCAAATTCTCTCTCCTTGAAGTTGATATGGCATTCCTATCTAGATTATGTCACTACTCTACTTATGACATCATGATGGTTTCATTGATCTTCTATGTTCTTTCAATTTGGCGATGTTCTTGTTTTCCTTACAGCTATCTTTTCCCTCCACCTTGAAGACCTATGCACGTGATGCATTTTAGTCTGCGATGTTTTGCTGCTGTATTACTGAGATTTGTTTTCCCCACCTATAATTGAAGCTTTGCACATTGATTTCTTGCAGGTTGAAAGTAATGCACGCTTTGTCAAATGGAAAGATGGAACCATGCAGCTGCTGATTGGTAATGAAGTTCTTGATATATCCGTACATGAAGCAAATCATGATCAGTCCCATCTATTTCTGAGGAGTGGGAAGGTAAACTATTTCTTGTCTGCTTTCTAATTGCATTTCGTACGGCCTCTTTGTTCATCTATACTCTCATCATCATCCACAATAAGTTTCACTGGCCTGATTAATTTTGAATCATAATGCAGGGAGTTCTACAATCACAAGGAAGACTTCTACAGAAAATGAGATTTATGCCATCTTCCTTGTCTTCAAAGTCACATCGTTTATTAACCGCTCTTGTTGATTCTCAGAATAAGAAAACTGTTAAGATGCAAAAGTGGTATGATGCTAAGGATCCTGAGAGAGTGAAGCAGGAAAAAGAAAGGGTAACCAAAACTCCACTGTTTAGTCCTGTGGTTGAATATGCTCATTGACTTGTCCATGACTTAAGCTAAGGCTCCTATGTCAGATACAAAAACACCTGTGTCTTGTTACACGTCCACTTTCCATGTATCTCTCTTACTGATAGCTATAGGGGCTTGCCATGTTCTCCACATGTATGTTTCTTTTTCCCTAAGATTGTTGAATTACTACTTCCTAGTAGGGTCTGCAGCGCTTCATGCTGGTGCCGGGAACCTCATGAAGAGCATGTTTTTACCATATTAAGCCTACAAATACAATGTTCCTTATTATCAGAGAACAAAAAATGGGTGGCTGTTTCACCAGAAGAACAGAATCCAGCCCGGCCCGGCCCGGCCCTTTGCTCTGCTTGTCCTCTCTCTGCTTGATCTTCAGATTCCTGCTTTCCCTCCCTGCTGGATCACGGGGCTTGCTGGCTGTGGATAAACCCTATTGGACGTCCGGTCATCCCTTAGCAGCTTCCATTCTCAGAACATTGGACGAGTCCGACAGTTTTATTTGCGTTTCCCCTTTTCTATAGCCATGAAACTATGGGAGGATGAGTTCTAAGATCAGAAACCTGTAGTTGTACTCACTCCTCTAGACAACCATTTGACACACGAAACCCCTTGCTTTCATGAATCCGTTGCAAACACATGAGAAAATTGACCTTTAAATGTATTGCCGAAGTCATCTATTAATCAATGTTAGCCCCCACTTATTTTGGTCTGAAGCTCTGCCATTGCATACATACCAACACATAAGTCAACGTTAATAAACCCGGTTTGTTTTGTAGAGTTTGAGCTTGACTGGTTCAGAAGTTCTTCTCTGTGTTTCTTGTTCCATTTAGTAAGTGTCAGCCTAACTAATCTAAGGGTAGGGTCTAAAAGTTCTTGTACTCATGATTCGATTTGTAATCTGATGATTATGGTTAGGGGTTTTCAACCCGGTTTGGATACAAACTATGGAAACCGATGAATATGGCCGTAGTTCATTTCCTTAACTAGCTCCAACCACGTTGGCGAAACCAGTACAAAGAGAAAATGAGTAATGGATTCAACAGGTTGAGTCTGATCGTATTTAAAGTCTTGAACACCCTGAATTGTCCATAGCGTTCAGTGTGACACAGTACAACCAACACTCCAAACATCAAATCAAGTGAAGTTGCCATTTATGAAGGTGCAACAATAAATTGTAATTCTTGTCCCATTCTGGAGGCATATTAATCGTGTTTATTGCTGACCTCCTTTTCCGTTTTCCCCCACCAAAACCGATTTTATATGCATTTTCAGCAAAGTTTTTCCTTTTTCACTGACATAGTAATTATGCAGGCTGAGGGCCAAAGTATTAGAGCTCATTCAATTCTTCAACGCAAACGAGAAAAGGTGAACCGCAAATACACACAACCTGCCAGGCAAAGAAGGCAGCTTTCTCCAGGGTTTTTGGAAGATGCATTAGATGAGGTGGGTTGTTGTTTCCCTGCTTTTTGCCAATCAAGAAGATTATGGTACAACTAGCTATTCTGGTATATACAGTGTTAGTTTTTTTAAGAATAAATGATATACAGTGTAAGCACAGTTTCTCTTGACCTACACTAGTAAATGTCATTTAACAATCACCAATCATTTAGATCTAACTGTATATTTCTTTTATATTTTAATCACAGATCTAGTGTGAACTTACTAAAGCTTACTCTAGGTCATACTATGGGAAGTTTAGTTCTGTATGAAATTCATTTCATGCTTCCCTAGTTTACTCCAAAACTCTTTAGGTTACCTTCTTGAATGTACATCTGCAATTTTTGCCTAGGTGGGTAATTTTATTCTGATAGTGTCATATGTTGCCATGGGACCTGGAGATACATGCTCAGTAGCTGTTTTTGTAAGACTAGAGAGTATGAAGTGCTGTGCTGATTTACTTGCCTGGATAATTGAACATGACAATAAGTGAGGTTGTATTTGTGGGCTGTGGGTGACTACTGTGTATCTTGGGTCATGAATGTTATTTTTGTGTGTTACTAGCTCCGCTTCCGGGTAGTAGCGGAATGTGGCAAGAATTCATTGAACATATACTTACTTTTGGCAGGATGAGGAGACTGACAACCACTACAGCTCTCGGCGAATGGCATCTCGTGGTCGTTTTGAGGATGACTTGGAGGCTGAAGCACTAGGTGAAAGGCGTATAATTAACGCAAAGAAGGTGGATAACCGGGCAAAGATGCATTCTCATTTGAACAAATTTATTACTGTCAATGCTTACATGTATTCTGTGCACATTCTCAGTCGAATATGAGCAGAGGTGTTCCTCGCAAACCATCCGTCCCTCCTTCTCGCCCGGCGAGACGCCAGGAGTACTCTGAGAGTGAAAGGGAGGAGTCAGAGTATGAAACTGAAGGCGAGGACATTGAGCACTCGCCCACCGGTGGAAGGGAAGAGCTGGATGAGGAGGATGAATATGAGGAAGACCCGGAGCCTATGTCAGATGAAGGAATCCAGGTAAGATGCCACTGCCTCAAACTCACAGTTTTCCTTTTACAAAGTAGGTAGTGTGGTAAACTGCAGTAACCATCCAATTTAGCAAGAGTCAGGTCCTCTTACCTGGCATACACGGTAAAGAATTAAGTAGTTCAATAACAGGCAAAGACAAGATTGCTTGTAACTCTGACATTAGGAATACGGTCACCAATTTGAATTGAAATTTTAGATGTCAGACTTTGTAGATAATTTTCTTTCGCTCTGCTGCCGCGTTGATCTGAGAGTGAGATGGTAACCGGAACAGAAGGAAGCACCATGATTTCCATTTAACCTGTCATTCAGTCGTGGCCGACTGACTACTCAATGGAGGAAAGATGGTAATAATGTTAATCAAACTGGAACTGGTTGTGCAGGAACCAAAGCGGAAGAGAGAGTCAGCAGTGGGCGGGAGCCAAAGGCGCAGGGAGGTGGACTCGGACGAGGATTCCCCGCCGAGGAAACAGCCTGCGACTGTTCATCGCCGGAAGGGCGTTGTTTTTGAAAGCGATGACGAAGACGAGTGAAGGAGGAGAAAATAGAAATTCGCAAACGTACATTTGTCTCTGCTGCCAAAAGTGTTGTTGAATATTGGATGGGCTATGTGTGAATGTTGTTCATTTAGAAACAAAAAAAGGTGTTGTCAGTTGTCCGTTATTCGGTGCCCAGGTGCAGATCATGAACAGTAAATTCAAATAAAATAGCAAAAGAATTCAAAATAATCTGATATTTTTTGAAATAAAATGTGCAAAAATTTGTGCAAAAATTTGTGGCGAAATGACATTCGAGGAGCTCTTGAGAGAAAAATTGTGTCTCGGAGAAACATAAAGAAAACACTGTTTGGAGCAGATTTTTTTTGTCGAGACTTCCTTCAATGTCATTTTGCCATGAAAAATTTGCACACTCTAACGCACCTAAGCATCTTCTGTGCCAAAAATTGCCAATTTTTTAATTTACTGTTCATCCAATGCACATGGCAATCTCACACTGAGCATCTTTGAGGAAAAAGAAGCAGTTTTTTCTTCTAAATTTACTGTTCGTCGGTGCACCTAGCGCTTTGGCCGAATAATCGACTTAAGTGTGCCGTGTTTATAAGTACTCATATTTGGACGTGGAGTTTCTACACCCGGGAGCATTTGCTCCTGTTGTGAACAGTAAAATAAAATAAAATAAAAATTCAGAAAAATCTGAATTTTTTTTGTGGCACACTTTCACAAATGTTTGTTGTGCATGCAAAATTTCATCGCAAAATCACATTGGTGGAAGGCATGGTAAAAAAATAAAATTGATGCTCTGAAAATGTTACTTACAAAAGCATTTTCGAGTTCCAATTTTGTATTTTGGCATGACTTCCACCAATGTGATTTCGCGATGAAATTTTGCGTGCACGACAAATATTTGCGAAAGTATGTCACAAAAAAATTTCAGAATTTTTTGATTTTTTTTCTATTTTTTTGATTTTACTGTTCACACCCGGAGCATTTGCTCCTGTGGGTGTAGAAAGACACTTTCACTCATATTTTTGTTTTCTTGTGGCAAAGTATTGTCATGCGTGCGTGCTGCTGCACTATTGGGCCAGGTGGCACATGTGGACTGGCCTGTAAACTGTTTTGATGTGCCTGTTATCTTGAAGTCCCAGGCCTGTAGTAGGGCATCTATTGGCAATGCCTGCATAAAAGAAATAAGTATATATTTCACCCCCGAATGTGGCCTGGCGGACGAATAACCCCTTAAACTAGATTTTGGTATGATTTACACTATAAAATCCTCGAAACCGGATAAATATTTGCCACTGAAACAAGTATGCTCTGCTTCTCTAAGCAAAAGACGGTGATCAGGGTGCACATGACATGCGTCAAATGCCGGTCCAAGGCTAAAAACCGGAAAAAAATGGGGTTAGTTGCCTCGATATATGTGAGCTGTACTTTGCTTCGCCGGGTTCATATACTCTGCCATATCACTACCAGTTCAGGCTTTGTACTGATAAGTACCGTGATTTTATAGGAGTGGAGTGTGTTGAGATACAAGGAGATGACAGGGACTGGCTGGAGGTGGTGAGACATGGGGTGGCCGCCGTAAAAAGCCAAAGCCAGCACCGAAGCTACAAACTTCACCGTCGGCTGAAACTTCACCACGAGAGGCTCAAACACCAGAGTAGCAACCAGTGAGCCGGCCAGCAACAAGTGAGGGAGGTGCATGGGAGCAGCATGCAGCCGGGCAGATGGACACCAACAAACCCCCAACCCCCCCTCCAACAAACCCCTTTCTCACGAGCCCTGAAATCCCTAAATCATCAGCGGAACATACAGAGAGATGGGTAGTCAGGTTTGCATCACGAACGGGGATCCATGGCTTCAATCCAATCGTGATTTCATCCTCTCGATTATGGGATGCGGCGGTTTTTCCTTGACGGCGACGACGACCAGAAGGAAGCAGAGGAGGCGACCCGGCCGAAAAGAGGAGGGTTCGATGCATTCAACCGGTCCGGTGCAACCAAGCCATGTCAGCATGCATAACTCTCAATACCCATCATAGTGCCGCGCCGCGTCAATTAGCAGTGTCCCAAAACCGGTTTATATCGAACCAAAATCGGCTAAGAGGGAGATTTATCCGGTTTGAAGGATTTTGGGGTCAAAATTATACCAAATTAGAATTCACGGGGTTATTTGTCCCTCTGGCCACATCTGAGGGTGAAATGCAGACTTCTTTTCTGTATAAAACACGCAAGAAAGCTTTTATCCACACAAAAACCTTTTCTGTTTTTTCAACGCAAACTTCCTAACGCATAGGACTCTTGGAAAGTGTTCTTGAAGAAGGGCGCCGTGTCAACTTCTGTCGGGGCTCTATGCTCATCCAGTTGGGGAGGTGCACAGCAACAGTAACTCGTCGGGGAAGCATCACCGGATGTTGTTCCTCATCGACCTCCCCCTTCTCGCTCACATCCGCACCGGCGCGTCTACGTCTTGGTTGTGCCTGCCCGTTGTGTCGCTGCGCGAGGAGGAGCACCGGAGGGCCACATCGGCGGGAGGTCCTATATGACGCGTTCTGCGTCAACTTTTTTTTGAGCATCAGTACAGAAACAAGCGCTTATATACACGCGCATACACTCACCCCTATGAATGCACACATGCACACCTTACCTCTATGAGCACCTTCGAAAGACTGAGCCGGCATATCATCTCGAGATTTACGAAGTCACCGTAGGTGCCTCGTCGTCGACGGGAACGTCTCCTCCCACTGAAATCGCATCGCCGGAAATCATGAAATAAATCCAGGAATAATGAGAGCACCAGGATTTGAACCCTGATGGGTTGGGGATACCACTGTCCACCTAACCATCTCTACCACAGGTTGGTTCGCCGTTCTGCGTCAACTAGGTGCGTTTTCACACAGGACTCCTCCTTCACGGGCTAAGTGGGCCGCACTGTGCGAGTTTCCTTTCTTAGCGCGGGAATGATCTGGTTCGAACAGTTTCACTGCTTCGTTTTTTTTGCGAGGGTGCTTCATTGTTGTTTCTGGTGTTAACTAAAGCAAGTAAAAGCTTAGACAAGCTTTTAAAACAGAACAAGCTTAGACAAACTTTTCCTACTGTTTGAACCTTCTTTACAACTGCAATTAACCAAGAAAGTATGACTGGGCAGCAAGAGAGAAAACATAAAAATGTAAGTAAACAGTACATAAAAGCTTAGAGCTTCTTTTACAAACTGATTATGTTGTTTTTAACCTTCTTTAAGAATTTTAAAATCATGAAAATTTGGAACTCTGAACTTTCAAGAAAATACGGAATTTTTAAAAAATTGTGAACAATTGTCGAGGAACATGATATTTTTAATACTTTCACCTTTTTTGAAAATGTGAACCAATTCTGAATACTATGGAAAATGCGAACAATTTTGTTCAACGTGAACAAAATTTGGAATTAGGAACATTTTTTGAACACGCAAACAAATTTTGCAAAATGAGAACAAAAGTTTGACGAACAATTTTTCTAAACATGATTTTTTTGAAACTCTGGACTTTTTTGAAAACATGAACAAATTTTGAAATCACAAACAAATTTTGGAATTACGAATATTTTTCGAAAACGTGAACACATTTTGAAATCACAAACAAATTTTGTAATTACGAACATTTTTTGAAAAGGTGAACAAATTTTGAAATCACAACCAAATTTTGGAATTACGAACACTTTTTGAACATGCGACCAAATTTTGAAAAATAAGAATTTTTTTTGAGAAAATTTAGAACACGTGAACATTTTTGGAATTTCCGAACAAATTTTTGAAAAGGAGAAATTTTCGAAAACAAATAGTTTTTGGTTTGTGAACAAAACTTAAAAAGGTGAACATATTTTGAAACAAAGCAAACAAATTTTGCAAGTTATGAACAAAATTTGAAAACATGAACATTTTTGGTAAAAAATGAACAAAAATTGTAAAATGCGAATATTTTTCGAAAAAGAAAAAGAAATCTGAGAAAGAAAAAATGAAAATGAAAAGAAAAGAAAATCAAAGAAAAAAAGAAAAAAGTAAGGAAAATAAAAAGAAAAAGAAAAAATGAGAGAAAAGGAAAAAAGAAACAGAAAAAAAAAGAAAAACGAAAAGAAAAACAGAAAAGAAAGAACTTCGGTTAAGGAACCTTCTAGAAGGTTCCCAAAACCGTAAAAAACCGGCTGGAACCTCTAGAAGGTTCCCAAAACCGGGAACGCTGAAGAGCGCTTAAACAGGCCGGCCCAAATATGACCTATCGGATCGAGCGCATGTGCGAAGCTGCGACTTCTTGCCGCAGAGAGCGGCGAATAGGAAATTCCCACATCGGCCACGTGAATAAGAGCATCAGAGGGCCTGCGTGCGGCGCGAGCGACAATGGCTTAGGGTCGGGGATAGGCACGAGAAAAACAACATGGGCGTGTTTGGTTGCTTTCGCTGCCGACCTAGCTCACAGGGGAAAAACGAGCCACGCTGAGCAGGGCCTGGGTAAGAAAAACATGGTTGAAAACGTAGATGACAAGTTGATTGGTTGCCTGTATTGAGGGTCTTGTCTTCGAGATGCAATTTTCACCCAGCGTTTAGTTGCATACATGCATATGATTACCAATGTTAATGCTACGTCTCGAGCTTGCGTTGGTTTTCCCCGAAGAGGAGAGGATGATGCAGCACAGTAGCGTAAGTATTTCCCTCAGTTTTTGAGAACCAGGGTATCAATCCAGTAGGAGGTCACGCGCAAGTCCCTCGTACCTGCACAACACGATAGCAACTCGCAACCAACGCTTAGGGGTTGTCAATCCCTTCACGGTCACTTACGAGAGTGAGATCTGATAGAGATAATATTTTTGGTATTTTTGACAGATAGATGCAAAGTAAAAAGTAAAGGCAAAGTAAAAACAAAGCAAGTAAAGAAAGTGATATAGATTGATATGATGAGAATAGACCCGGGGCCCCTAGGTTTCACTAGTGGCTTCTCTCAAGAGCTTAAGTATTCTACGGTGGGTGAACAAATTACTATTAAGCAATTGACAGAATTGAGCATAGTTATGAGTATATCTAGGCAATGATCATGTATATAGGCATCACGTCCGAAACAAGTAGATCGAAACGATTCTGCATCTAGTACTATTACTCCACTCATCGACCGCTATCCAGCATGCATCTAGAGTATTAAGTTAAAAACAGAGTAACGCTTTAAGCAAGATGACATGATGTAGAGGGATAAGTTCATGCAATATGATAAAAAAAACCATCTTGTTATCCTCGATGGCAACAATACAATACATGCCTTGCAACTCTTTCTGTCACTGAGTAAGGACATCGCAAGATTGAACCCAAAGCCATGCACTTCTCCCATTGCAAGAACTACCAATCTAGTTGGTCAAACCAAACGGATAATTCGAAGAGACTTGCAAAGATAACTCAATCATATATAAAAGAATTCAGAGAAGAATCAAATATTTTCCATAGATAATACTGCATCATAAACCCACAATTTATCGTTCTCAACAAACACACCGCAAAAAGAAGATTACATCGAATAGATCTCCACGAGAGAGGGGGAGAACATTGTATTGAGATCCAAAAAGAGAGAGAAGCCATCTAGCTACTAGCTATGGACCCAAAGGTCTGAAGTAAACTACTCACACTTCATCGGAGGGGCTATGGTGATGATGTAGAAGCCCTCCGTGGTGGATGCCCCCTCCGGTGGAGCTCCGAAATAGGCCCCAAGATGGGATCTCGTGGATACAGAAGGTTGCGGCGGTGGAATTAGGTTTTTGGCTCCCCCTTAATCATACGGGGATACGTAGGTATATATAGGAGGAAGGAGTACGTCGGTGGAGCTCCGAGGGGCCCACGAGGTAGGGAGGCGCGCCCGGGGGGGGGGGGGGGGGGCGCCCTCCACCCTCGTGACCTCCTCAGAAGCTTCTTGGAGTAGGGTCCAAGTCTCCTGGATCACGTTCGGTTGGAAAATCACGATCCCGAAGGTTTCATTCCGTTTGGACTCCGTTTGATATTCTGTTTCTTCGAAATACTGAAAAAGGCAAAAAACAACAATTCTGGGCTGGGCCTCCATTTAGTAGGTTAGTCCCAAAAGTAATATAAAAGTGAAAAATAAAGCCCAATATAGTCCAAAACAGTAGATAAAGTAGCATGGAGCAATCAAAAATTATAGATACGTTGGAGACGTATTAGTTAACAACAAAACTTAACAGTCATTAAGTTGGGCTTGACAATTCGTCAAACACTTTGAGCGCGCTGGAGCTTCCACTGCTCATCGTGCCCACCACCAGCTCCCCGCGACCGTGGACGGGCCCGACTCGTTGTCGTGGCCGTGGCCGCGCCCGGCTCGCCAAACCGTGGCCGTCGCCGCAACACTCACACCAAAGACCAAACCCAGCATACGTCCCGAGCAAAGAAAGAAGCGGATCCATGGCTTTCGTCCCGGAGGCACCTGCAGCGAGGAAGCTCCTGCTACGGGGCGGCGGAGCCATGACGCGGCCCCTGCGCGAGGCCGCGGGGCACTTTCTCACCCCCCTGTGGGAGCTCATCAAGCAGAAGGCCGCCGAGCTCGCGGCCTTCCTTGCCGTGCTCGGCAAGAAGGCGTGCGTGAGGCGCTGGCAGGGCGGGCACGGACGCGAGTGCCGTGGCGGGGAGGAGGCAGCGGCCACGGCGTGGTGGCCCGCTGGGGGAGGAAGCTGTCGGCCAGGGGACGAAGCAGCTGCGGAAGCAGGGCGCCGCCCTGGGCGCGAGGGGCTCCACCCCTGGTGGCGCACGAGCGAGGAGACAAGGCGTAGCAAGGGGCCCGCCGCCGTGCTTGCTAGCAGCGGGCGGAGCAGCGCGGTACGCGGCGGAGCGGGCGCCCGGGAGCGGAGTGGCCATGCCCTCGGGTGTGAGGCGCGTGTGCAGGGGAGGCGAGGTATGGGAGCAGGTGGCGAGACAGGGGAGCAGGTGGCGAGACAGTGCGAGGCGCGGTCGCAGCCGGCGCGACCAACCGACGGGTAGCGTGGGACCGGCCTGCGGGCGTGCAAGGAGGGGAGCGGCAGAGCTGCAGGGGGGGGGGGGGCCTGAGCGGGGTTGGAGCAGCGCGCGGGGGCGCAGGAGGCGGTCAGGCGCGATGCACGTGCGTGCGGACGGCGGCGGAGCTCTTCTCACCGGAGACCCGCTCGGAGTCGCTCGCGCAGTGGGTGCGCGTCGGCGTCACCGTGGTGCTCCCGGCCGCGCACTTGTGCTACTCTGGCTCGCCCGGTGCTGCGGCCGCTGCTGCTGCGGCCGCCACGACGGCGGGCGAATGACGGTGGCTCTCGGCCACGGCGGTGCGTGCATGCTGCGCGACGCGTTCGAGGGTGATCCCCGGACATACTTCCGCGACCTCCGTGCAAAGAAGCCCCTGATCCCATGTCGGACGGGATCGACGGGATCACACTGGAGTAGAAGGAGAGAGAGAGAGAGATATTAACTCGAGACACACGTCTCCGGAGAGCCACCCACGTGCGCCTCGAAGCATCGCTAGGGCCTGGCTCTCGGGAAACTGCCGATTCGTCCGTTCCTAACGTGCCAGGCCCAGCGGTGCTTTAAGAACTGTGTTATGCGGGCTCAACAGTGTATGCAAGAAACCAAACAACCGAGATCCGAAAATATGTTGTACCGCGCGGTCCTGGTTGGGCTCGAGTGGGCAACCAAACTCGCCCCATCTGCTCACGGCGGCGGTGCCCCCGAGGCCCTGAGGGTGGTGATGATTGATGGATAGCGGAAGATGGTATGTGGAAGTGGTGCCAGGGGCAGTAGAAGATGCATTTCCACGACGGAACAGGGAACCGCTTGTGGAGGGCAGAGGGGCAGAGGAGTGGTCTCGGGAGAGTGAGCCACTCGTGCGGGTAGTGCAGGTATGAACCCAACCCCCCTGTCTTTTTTAGTTTATTTTAGAGATGAATTTCGCATAAGCCACATCCATCTGGATGTCTAGCTCCTCCAATTCACAAACACGAAATTTTTGCTCATATGGTGTGTGCCAACTTAAATGTTTAAGTTATGGCTACTATTAGGTTCATTTGCCATTATCTACATGGATTTTTTTTCTGAATCTGCCATGGAAACATAGCATACAATTTTTGAATTTGCTACCATGTTTTGAAACAAATAATATCTAAAATTGTCATGTGAAGCATCACAACATTTTTCTGAATTATCATCATGTATGCCAACAAAAGCATTCTAAATTTGCGATGTGACCATTGCAAACTTTTTCAAAATTGCAATGTCTTAGGAAACAACTTTTCTAAAGTTTCCATGATGTGTATAACATTTTTTAATTTTTTTTCCATGTTTACATGATTTTTCAGAGTTTTTATACAAACAATACACTTTGCCTTGATGTAAAACTACATTTTGTCATGTGACCATTACATTCTATTCCCTACAAATTGCAATGTTTTATAAAACAAAAACCTATAAACAATGCCATGTCACTGTTACAATTTTTCTCAATCGCCATGACCTTAGGAAATTCAATTGTGTCAATTTGCCTTGCGATTTTTTACATTTTTTCTCACACGGCCTTCAGTCATCAGAATGTTTATTCTATATTTGTCATATGACCAATATAACATTTTACAAAATTTTCCATGCTTTAAAGGAAAAAATCACTAAATTTATCATGATTTAGGAACACAAAATTTTCTAAATGTTCCATGTTTGTGTATAAATTTGCCATGAGTTAAAGAACAAATTCCTAATTTTGCATTGAGTGCCATGCATTTCCATGTACATATAGATAGTTACCATTACTCTAGCGATTTTTCATCACACTCCTACTGTTTTTACGGCAAATTTTAGTATTCGGTGATGGTAGCTCCACATAATTCTAGGCATTTTGATGATTTTTTTAGTATATGCTCATGATAGCTCCACATAACTTAGGATGGAAAATTTTCCACCATTTTGGAAACAAAAGAAAATCAAAAATTGTCATGCGAAACACCACAACAATTTCTGAACTTGCCAACATGTATGGACAGAAAAAATTCTAAATTTTTGATGTGTCTATTGCAAACTTTTTCTAAAATTGCCATGCCTGAGAAAATGATTTTTTTTCTAAAGTTGTCATGATATAACTTACAACATTTTTTTTTCTAAATTTCCATGTTTGCAATATTTTCAAGGTTTTTCATACAAACAAATAGAGTTGCCTTGATGTACAACTACATTTACCATGTGGCCATTACATATTTATCCATTCCATGTTTTTTAAAAAACTTTGCCATTCCATTGTCACATTTTTTTTAATTTTCCATGATTTTAGGAAATTAAATTGTCTAAATTGGGCATGCAATTTTTTTACAATCTTTCCATCCTTGCCTTCATTCACAAAAAAATTTCTATATTTTTCATGTGACCAATGTTAACATTTTTCAAAAATTGACATTATTTAGAGGACAAATTCCCTACACTTTCTATGATTTAGGAACACCAAAATTTCTAATTTGCAATATGCCTGCATAAATTTGCCATGAGTTATTGGAAAATTTTGAAATTTTGCCTTGAGTGTGATGCTTTTTTATGTGCCTATAGATAGTCGCCATTACTCCAACAAATACTTTTTACCATATTGTTCACACTTTGTTGTTTTGATGGCAAATTTTAGCAAATTGTTTCCATATAGGTTTTGTTCAAACTTTTCTGTTTTGTTAGTTTGTATAGATGGTAAGCAATTATAGATCCCCGGTGGCAAATTGTTTTTATGTAGTATGCAATTATAGATCCCCGGTGGCACGTATACACACGTCATTGCAACTGTACATGTGAGGCAAATTGTATAATTTTTCTCTAATTAATGGTAAAGTTAGATAATATTTGCACTCTCACGTGGCAAGTTTAGAAGAAAAAAAACTATCTATATCATGGTAAATGTAGGAATACTGTGTACCAGTCACATGGCAAATCTGGAAATTTCCTTTTTTCTAAAATCATTACAAAATTTAGAAAGTTCACAATGGTCACACGACAACTTTTAAAATTTACTTATACAAATCTTGGCAACTTGTACAAATTTTATTCTCTAACTAAACCATGGCAAGTCTTTATTTTGAACTTTTAAAAACCCTCAAATACATGGCAAGCCTCCATTACTACCTCAGTGCAACAACGCGTCCTCCTGGGTGGCCAAGAAATGCCTCGTGGGGGCAGAGAGTAGCGCAACGCGGCGCACATGGCGGCGTTCGAGAAGTCATACATCACATCGGCATGGGTCCTCACGGGCCCCGCGCTCGCGGAGGTGTGGGCCCTGGATCGTTCCAGGACCACCAAGCATACCACCCCTCACCGCCGGCATTGGGTCAATAACCAGTTCCTCCAAGTGGGGTTGTCCGACTCTGAGTGCTTTTCTAGGCTCCAAGGGAAGGGCGGACGCCGCAAGGCGGAGTCCATGGCCTACCGTCGACACTAAACGGAGGCGACCGAGCATTTGCGGCAGGCGAAAGCAGCCGAGTGACGAGTGTGATGGGGTAGCTAGGCAGGGATGCCACGACGCCTAGCGGGCCTTCCACCATTGGAAGGACGACGACGACATCTCCGGCAGCGACGAGGATGGTGGCGCAGACGGCGACATAGTTAGTCAAGACAACCATGCCTACGAGGTCACGGTCTGATACGTTGCTTAGTTTAGGTCACAATTAGTTTGAAGTTGTTTAAATTTGTCCTTTTTATTGTAAATATATCAAAATTTAACAAATTTTATCTGTTTATCACGAAGTTCATCCGTGTTTTTGGTTAAAACATTTAACCGAGTCGGGCATGTGATGCCCACGATTGAATGGACGATGCCATAGCCACTGTCTGTAAACACGTCTATATATCTATGACCATTTGATACTATATAATCTTGTTGGAGTTGTCCTTACTTATAACTTTATTTTCTCCATTCGACAAGAAAGACCAAAGATTGCGTCACCATGGCTCATCATCTATGAATGCCGTGTGTCGATATAGGGTTTCTGGTGGACATGGTGTCATGGACTTGGTCTAGAGCGGCTATCTCGCTCAGTTGGAAGGCTGGCCCCACTCCATAACACGTGCTGCTCGAAGCACACCAAATGGACCTTACGCCGACACCTGGCGACCCACCTGTCAAATGCCGCGCCAACTCGCTTGCCTGGATTTCTCACTTCCAAAAGAAAGGAAAAGACCCGCGTGCCTATTTTGTCTTTTTAGGGACGTCTGCCTGGCCTCTTATTCTTTTGTGTGGCACGCAGAGGAGATATACACTTGGGGCTGTGCTCACATGTCACGCGACCCCCAACATGGCAGTGTCCAACACACGAAAGGAGAACCTGCTAGCCTATTTTGGCATTTTCCTTTTGTTTTTTTGTGGTGGCATGCAAAGGAGATATACACTTGAGGGTTGCCCTCATGTGTGGCGCGGACCCCAACATGGCAGTGTCCAACACATGGAAGAGAAGCTACCGCGGGCCACACTTGCAAAGCTAACGGCCCTTTCCGGGAAACTTCCTTTTCTCCTTTTGTTTGGAACTATACTACAAGAGTTTTTGTCTTTTTTGAAGGAAATAATGAGAGTTATGAATAGATGGACAAGCATACTTGCACCATTCCTTCCTTCACCCTTTCTTCTTTTCTTTTTCTTTCTTTCTTTACGCTTCTCTTTCCAACAACCAACACCAAGAAAAGTTGTTGATTCTAGATATTAGTCAAGGTAACAATGTGGAGAGAAAAATAGTCAAGATTATGTAGTCATAACTTATATCGGACCATACACATTATCATAGTATTATTTTTCTTCTCAGTTCGTTGTAGTTGATAAAACTGTTGGGTAATGTTGCATGGAAAACAAAAAACTTCTACGCACACGCAAGATCTATCCATGGAGATGCATAGCTCCGAGAGGGGGAGAGGATCTTCATACCCTTGAAGATCGCTAAGGGAAGCATTTATTAACGCGGTTGATGTAGTTGTACACCTTCACGATCCGTCCTGATCAAGTACTGAACGTACGACACCTCTGTGTTTAGCACACGTTCAGCTTGATGATGTCCTCGCCTTCTCGATCCAGCAAGAGGGGCGAAGTAGTAGATGAGTTTCGGCAGCACGACGATGTGGTAACAGTGGTGGTGAAGAATAATCTCCGCAGGGCTTCCCCAAGCTCAACGAAAACTAGACGGATGATAAACTAGAGGGGGCGGGGTTCCTGGCACACAACTAGGTGAATCTTGATGTGTTTCGGGTGCTAGCCCCGCCCCTCTATTTATGTGTTGAGCCCTGGGGTCATTTCTTGGAGAAAGAACCTCCTCAAAGTCGGTTTAGCCCATAAGGCAAGAGTCCTTCTCAAACTCCAAGACCAGACGCCAGGGTCCTTGGCCTGGCCTCCACAAAACTTCCTTTTCGACCTTCCTAAAGCCCCGTGGGCTTTACCCCTTGGCCCAAATAAAGTGTTATCGCACCAGAGCATTTCGGGAAACATCCGAACCCCCTTCCGGTGAATTCCGGAACCCTTCCGGAGATCAAACTGATGGAAATATGCCGTAGAGGCAATAATAAAGTTGTTATTATTATATTTCCTTATTCATGATAAAGGTTTATTATTCATGCTAGAATTGTATTGATCGGAAACTTAAATACATGTGTGGATACATAAACAAATACCGTGTCCCTAGTGAGCCTCTACTAGACTAGCTCGTTGATCAAATATGGTTAAGGTTTCCTAACCATAGACATGTGTTGTCACTTAATAACGAGATCACATCATTAGGAGAATGATGTGATGGACAAGACCCATCCGTTAGCTTAGCACATGATCGTTCAGTTATTGTTATTGCTTTCTTAATGTCAAATACATATTCCTTCGACTATGAGATCATGCAACTCCCGGATACTGGAGGAATACCTTGTCTGCTATCAAACATTACAACATAACTAGGTGATCACAAAGATGCTCTACAAGTATCTCTGAAGGTGTCTTTGGAGCTTGCATAGATCGAGATTAGGATTTTTCACTCTGTGTATCGGAGAGGTCCTCTCGGTAATACACATCACAAGAAGCTTACAAGCAAAGTGACTAAGGAGTTAGTTACGAGATGATGTATTAAAGAACGAGTAAAGAGACTTACCGACAACGAGATTGAACTAGGTATGAAGATACCGACGATCGAATCTCGGGCAAGTACCATACCGACGGACAAAGGGAATTACGTATGTTGTCATAATGTTCGACCGATAAAGATCTTCGTAGAATATGTAGAACCAATATGGGCATCTGCTATTGGTTATTGACCGGAGAGGCATCTCGGTCATGTCTACATCATTCTCAAACCTGTAGGGTCCGCACGCTTAATGTTCGTTGATGATATAGTATTATATGAGTTATGTGATTTGGTGACCGAATGTTGTTCGGAGTCCCGGATGAGATCATGGATATGACGAGGAGCTTCGAAATGGTCCGGAGGTAAAGATTGATATATGGGATGATGCTATTTGGTCACCGGAAAGGTTTCAGAGTGTATCTGATAGTCATCGGATCACCGGAAGGGGTTCCAGGAAGCCCCGGGAGGTTAATGGGCCTTATGGGCCAAGAGGGGGGCAACACACCAGCCCACAAGGGGCTGGCGTGCCCCATCCCTTGGCCGCCGGCCCTAGGGATGGAAAGGGGGGATGGCTAGCCCCTCTTTCTTTCCCTCCACCTAAGAGAAGGAAAGGGGGGGGGCACCTCCTCTTGTCCCCCCGCAGGCATACAAGGAAGGAGGGGGGGGGGTGCTAGAGGATAGGATCCCAAGGGTGTAGGAATGAAGTATGTCTACCAGAGGGGAGGGGGGGGGGGGGTGAATGGGAGTTTTAAATTTTCTTCGGAGAACTTAAATCTCTCATAACCAGCAACAGAACGAATGAAAAATAAACTATCGTGAACTAACACAGAGTACCAAAGGGAAACTAAAACATGCTTTGATGTAATCATATGAATTAAAATGCATTGAAGGTAAACATGAGTGACAAAGATAACCAAAGATGCTCGATGGCGACAAGGAATTTGTTCGACTAGTTCGTCCTTCTGCACAAGGACTACGTCTGGTTTGGAGGGGCTGTGACTTAACACGAAAGGTAAACTCTCTTCACCCTATTCTCCTCAATAATCGATTCGTCAACCGATGCCGATTACTTGTGGTAGATACTTGAAGGCGATCTCCGAACCTTTACAGACTTCTTCTTCGAGAACCACAATCACTCTTAGTCTCTGAAGAAATTGACACCTAACCATCTAGAGAGTTTGTAGCTCTCAAGAGTAATAGGCAGAGCGTACTAAACTTAGATTCCAGTGATGCTGGACCACTATCTAATTCTTTGGCTCTAGGGTTTTTCTCTTGTTGGATTTTAAACTCAAATCTCTCAAAGAGTGGGTTGCTCAACAATGTTCTTAGAAATCAAATGGAGCAGCCACCAGACAAAGCCAGCGTGGGGTGGCTATTTATAGTCATAGCCTTCCCAGATGAGAAATGACCATTTTTGGGCACCAGATCCAGCCAATGGCCAACCGACACATTCACAACGGTTGGATTTTGGAGCAACGGTAACATTACTTGAGGAATACGTAATGCTAACTCCTCGGTCCGAGGCAAATCTATCGCAGCGAAGAAGATCACAGTCTCTTGCTGGCATGTATTTACTCGGAACACAAAGAGATTTCTCTCACAACTTTCATAGGATTTGGGTTAAGCATCAGAGAATCAAAGCTTCGAACACCACACCCCTCTTAATAGTATGGTGGTCCTATGACTCAATGAAAGAAGAAGAACAATGAAACAAATGCTACATCTTCATTCTTCCTCGAACGTAGTCATATGCTTCGAACACACACCGAACCAATTGCTTAAACTTCAACAATTTTGGGTGGCCACTCTTGTTAGCTTTACCTTCAGTGATAACCTTCGCTGCACAACAGGGAGATTATCTTCGTCGTTTGATGATCGTTTGCATCAAACTCCTCGATACTTTAGGGACTTGCTACTCTGTGTGCACTAGCAAACGCATAAGTCCCATACTGTTTATGTCAATAAACTCCAAAACATAAGGGGCCTATCATTGCACCAACAATGTCCCCCCTTTTGGACGGTTGTTGACAAAACCGATAATCATCAAAGTGAAGATAGATAAGTGAAATGTGAATCAAACAAGAGTGAACTTGCGTTACTTGACTCGATGATGAAATGTACTCCCCCTAGATGTATGCATGGTTAGTTGATATACAATGACATTCCTTGCAATTCATTAAAGCGAAGGATTTTTCAATCATACGAGGTAATGATCCGCACTGATGATAATTAATCCAACGAGAATATAGTGCAATCATTCATGACTTCTGTCAGCAGTTCCACCTGCAAAACAAATGCTTCAAGAGAATATAGTGCAGTAGGCGGGGTTATTAATATTCCAACCCATATCAGAAGTTTTACATCAGAGCACATAAAGTGGCATAAATAGTCTCAAAAGATGTAGCAAATAAACATAGCGGCCAAATCCAAAAGAGCAAATCCATCAAAACTCTCGATGTGATTCTCCCCCTTTTTGTCAACTAGTGTAAAAAAGGTGACAAAAAACATGAGTGCGAAAATAGGTGAATATGATTTACTCAGAGGCATCACCCGAAGAAGTTTCTGATTTGGAGGTGGCTGGAACATCTTCATCGTCAGCAACAATAGATCCTTCAAGACTGGCTTGGGGCAGAGAAGAGGAAGGCACATTGGGATCAACCTCTTGAGTCTTGCGAGACAGAATATTTCCTTCAGCAAGTTTCTCAATGGGCGAAGTGGCTTCTGATTCGTCGAGCAGTTTGTGCAGCAGAATTCGAAGTAAATTCCTTGTTGGTGTTGGGAACGTAGTAATTCAAAAAATTCCTACGATCACGCAAGATCTATCTAGGAGATGTATAGCAACGAGACAGGAGAGTGTGTCCACATACCCTCGTAGACCGAAAACGGAAGCATTTAGTAACGCGGTTGATGTAATCGAACGTCTTCACGATCCAACCGATCCAAGTACCGAACATACGGCACCTCCGTGTTCAGCACACGTTCACCGACATCACTCGAGCTCTTGATCCAGTAGAGGGTCGAGGGAGAGTTCCGTCAGCACGATGGCGTGGCGATGATGTTGATGATGTTACCAGCACAGGGCTTCGCCTAAGCACTACGACGATATGACCGAGGTGTTAAACTGTGGAGGGGGGCACCGCACACGGTAAGAGAATAACTGTTATGCTTTGGAGTGCCCCCCTTCCCCTGTATATAAAGGAGGGAGGGAGGAGGCCGGCGGCCTAGGAGGGGCGCGCCTATAGGGGGAGTACAACTAGGATGCCCAATCCTAGTTGCAGTCCCCTTCCTTTTCCAAGAGGGGAGAGAGGGAAAGAGTAGGAGAGGGAGAAAGAAAGAGGGGGGCGCCCCCCCTCCTAGTCCAATTCAGACCAGCCATGGGGGGTGGGGGGCATCCTGCGGCCTTCCTCTCCTTTCCACTAAAGCCCATTAAGGCCCACTACTTCCCGGGGGGTTCCGGTAACCTCCCGGTACTCCGAAAAATGTCCGAATCACTCCGGAACCTTTCGGATGTCTGAACATAACCTTCCAATATATCAATCTTTATGTCTCGACCATTTCGAGACTCCTTGTCATGTCCGTGATCTCATACGGGACTCTGAACAAACTTCGGTTATCAAAAACACATAACTCATAATACAAATCGTCATCGAACGTTAAGCGTGCGGACCCTACGGGTTCGAGAACTATGTAGACATGATTGAGACACATCTCCGATCAATAACCAATAGTGGAACCTGGATGCTCATATTGGCTCCTACATATTCTACGAAGATCTTTATCGGTCAAACCGCATAAGAACATATATTGTTCCCTTTGTCTTCGGTATGTTACTTGCCCGAGATTCGATCGTCGGTATCATCATACCTAGTTCAATCTCGTTACTGGAAAGTATCTTTACTCGTTCCATAATACTTCATCCCGCAACTAACTTATTAGTCACATTGCTTGCAAGGTTTATAGTGATGAACATTACCAGAGGGCCGAGAGATACCTCTTCGATACACAGAGTGAAAAATCCTAATCTTGATCTATGCCAGCCCAACAAACACCTTCGGAGACACCTATAGATCATCTTTATAATGACCTAGTTACGTTGTGACGTTTGATAGCACACAAGGTGTTCCTCTGGTATTCGGGAGTTGCATAATCTCATAGTCTGAGGAACATGTATAAGTCATGAAGAAAGCAGTAGCAATGAAACTTTAATGATCATAAAGCTAAGCTAACGGATGGGTCTTGTCCATCACATCATTCTCCTAATGATGTGATCCCGTTCATCAAATGACAACACATGTCTATGGTTAGGAAACATAACCATCTTTGATTAACGAGCTAGTCAAATAGAGGCATACTAGGGACACTATGTATTGTCTATGTATTCACACATGCACGAAGTTTCGGGTTAATACAATTCTAGCATGAATATTGAACATTTATTATGATATAAGGCAATATAAATAACAACCTTATTATTTCCTCTAGAGCATATTTCCTTCAGTCTCCCACTTGCACTAGAGTCAATAATCTAGATTACAAAGTAATGATTCTAACACCCATGGAGTCTTGGTGCTGATCATGTTTTACTCGTGGAAGAGGCTTAGTCAACGGGTGTGCAACATTCAGATCCGTATGTATTTTGCAAATCTCTATGTTTCCCACCGCAACTTGATCCCGGATGGAATTGAAGCATCTCTTGATGTGTTTGGTTCTCTTGTGAAATCTGGATTCCTTTGCCAAGGCAATTGCACCAGTATTGTCACAAAAGATTTTCATTGGACCTGATGCACTAGGTATAACACCTAGTTCGGATATGAACTCCTTCATCCAGACTCCTTCATTTGCTACTTCCAAAGCAGCTATGTACTTCGCTTCACACGTAGATCCCGCCACGACGCTCTGCTTGGAACTGCACCAACTAACAGCTACACCATTCAATATAAATACGTATCCGGATTGCGATTTAGACTCATCCGGATCAGTGTCAAAGCTTGCATCGACGTAACCATTTACGACAAGCTCTTTGTCACCTCCATAAACGAGAAACATATCCTTAGTACTTTTCAGGTATTTCAGGATGTTCTTGACCGCTGTCCAGTGCTCCACTCCTGGATTACTTTGGTACCTCCCTGCTATACTTATAGCAAGGCACACATCAGCTCTGGTACATAGCATTGCATACATGATAGAACCTATGGCTGAAGCATACGGAGTGACTTTCATTTTCTCTCTATCTTCTGCAGTGGTCGGGCATTGAGTCTGACTCAACTTCACACCTTGTAACACTGCAAGAACCCTTTGTTTGACTGATCCATTTTGAACTTCTTCAAAACTTTATCAAGGTATGTGCTTTGTGAAAGTCCAATTAAGCTTCTTGATCTATCTCTATAGATCTTGATGCCCAATATGTAAGCAGCTTCACCGAGGTCTTTCATTGAAACTTTTATTCAAGTATACTTTTATGCTATCCAGAAATTCTATATCATTTCCAATCAACAATATGTCATCCACATATAATATTAGAAATGCTACAGAGCTCCCACTCACTTTCTTGTAAATACATGCTTCTCCAAAAGTCTGTATAAACCCATATGCTTTGATCAAACTATCAAAGCATTTATTCCAACTCTGGGAAGCTTGCACCAGTCCATAAATGGATCGCTGGAGCTTGCACACTTTGTTAGCACCCTTTGGATCGACAAAACCTTCCGGTTGCACCATATACAACTCTTCTTCAAGAAATCCATTAAGGAAAGCAGTTTTGACATCCATCTACCAAATTTCATAATCATAAAATGCGGCAATTGCTAACATGATTCAGACAGACTTAAGCATCGCTACGGGTGAGAAGGTCTCATCGTAGTCAACTCCTTGAACTTGTCGAAAACCTTTCGCAACAAGTCGAGCTTTGTAGACAGTAACATTATCGTCAGCGTCGGTCTTCTTCTTGAAGATCCATTTATTTTCTATGGGTTGCCGATCATCAGGCAAGTCCACCAAAGTCCACACTTTGTTCTCATACATGGATCCCATCTCAGATTTCATGGCCTCAAGCCATTTCACGGAATCTGGGCTCATCATCGCTTCCTCATAGTTCATAGGTTCATCATGGTCTAGTAACATGACTTCCAGAATAGGATTACCATACCACTCTGGTGCGGACCGTACTCTGGAAGACCTACGAGGTTCGGTAGTAACTTGACCTGAAGTTTCATGATCATCATCATAAGCTTCCTCACTAATTGGTGTAGGAATCACCGGAACTGATTTCTGTGATGAACTAGTTTCTAATTCGGGAGAAGGTACAATTACCTCATCAAGTTCTATTTTCCTCCCACACACTTCTTTCGAGAGAAACTCCTCTAGAAAGGATCCATTCTTAGCAACACTACACAAAAAATACACTTCTGTGATGATACGTGTTTGTAACAGTAGGTCACGTTTTCTGTCATGCATGTACATCCATGACGATTTTATGACATAATCAAGATAGTCATACCTATGCTGTCGTAGAAGTGTTCCATGATATTACCAAAATTATCATCACGGAAGTGTCCACTTCCATGACGATAAATCGCGCATCACAGAAGTGCTTTTGTCAAGGGTGACCGACACATGGCGTCCACCGTAACGAAACGCGTTAAGCTATCGGGTCCGTTTTTGGATATGATAACCCGTTAACAGCCCCGACCAATGGGGATTTTCCACGTGTAAAATCATCATTGGCTGGAGGAAACACGTGTCGGCTCACCGTTGGGACAGATGTCATCCACTCATTGGACCGAAGGCGCCTATGATACGTCGACACGTGGCACGACCCAACATAGGCCCATTCCTGTGAAAAGGCCGGCCCGTTTGACTTGGTCAAAAGGTGGCAGGCCGGCCCACAAAAAGCCTGTTAACGGCCTATTTGCATATAGCACATTTACAGCCCGCTAACCCAGGACCCGTTACGGCCTATCCGAATTAGGCCCAGTAGCGTGATACATCTCCAACGTATCTACTTTTCCAAACACTTTTGCCCTTGTTTTGGACTCTAACTTGCATGATTTGAATGAAACTTACCCGGACTGACGCTGTTTTCAGCAGAACTACCATGATGTTGTTGTATGTGTAGAAAAGAAAAGTTCTCGGAATGTCCTGGAAATCCACGGAGGCACTTTTTGGAATTAATAAGAATTTTTGGCGAAAGAATTAATGCCAGGGGGCCCACAGCCTGTCCACGAGACAGGGGGCGTGCCCCCCCCCCTAGGGTGCGGCCTCCTATCTCGTGGGCCCCCTGGACCTCCACCGACCTCAACTCCAACTCCATATATTCACGTTTGGGGAGAAAAAAAATCAGAGAGAAAGTTTCATCGCGTTTTACGACACGGAGCCGCTGCCAAGCCCTAATCTCTCTCGGGAAGGCTGATCTGGAGTCCGTTCGGGGCTCCGGAGAGGGGGATTTGTCGCCGTCGTCATCATTAACCATCCTCCATCACCAATTTCATGATGCTCACCGCCGTGCATGAGTAATTCCATCATAGGCTTGCTGGACGGTGATGGGTTGGATGAGATTTACCATGTAATCAAGTTAGTTTTGTTAGGGTTTGATCCCTAGTATCCACTATGTTCTGAGATTGATGTTGCTATGACTTTGCTATGCTTAATGCTTGTCATTAGGGCCCGAGTGCCATGATTTCAGATCTGAACCTATTATGTTTTCATGAATATATGTGTGTTCTTGATCCTATCTTGCAAGTCTATAGTCACCTATTATGTGTTATGATCCGACAACCCCGAAGTGACAATAATCGGGATACTTCTCAGTGATGACCATAGTTTGAGGAGTTCATGTATTCACTATGTGCTAATGCTTTGTTCCGGTTCTCTATTAAAAGGAGGCCTTAATATCCCTTAGTTTTCGTAAGGACCCCATTGCAACGGGAGGGTAGGACAAAAGATGTCATGCAAGTTCTTTTCCATAAGCACGTATGACTATTTACGGAATACATGCCTACATTACATTGATGAACTGGAGCTAGTTCTATATCACCCTATGTTATAACTATTGCATGAGGAATCGCATCCGGCATAATCATCCATCACTGATCCATTGCCTACGAGCTTTTCACATATTGTTCTTTGCTTATATACTTTTCCGCTGCTACTGTTACATCACTACAAAAACCCAAAAACATTTATGTTTACTTTTGCTACCATTACCATTACTATCATACCACTTTTGATACTAAATACTTTGCTGCAGATACTAAGTTATCTAGGTGTGGTTGAATTGACAACTCAACTGCTATTACTCAAGAATATTCTTTGGATCCCCTTGTGTCGAATCAATAAATTTGGGTTGAATATTCTACCCTCGAAAGCTTTTGCTATTTTATTTAAAGGCTTTTCCTTTTGGCCAGAAATGGTCTTTAATAGGTTAAAATTATTTTAATACTTTAAAAATATTTGTGAAAATTTAGGGAAACTCAGTGGACAAATATTGTCCATATATAAGAGTTTCAACACATGGTCATGTTAAAAATATTGGTCAAACCCCTCAAAAATCCTTTCTGGATATTTCAAGCTTCTGAAATATTTACAAAGGAAATATTCTCTAAAAATTCCAAGAAAATTCTAGCATGTCACATATGACATATTAGATGATCTTGCCAAGTCTCATGTCTTGGAGAACAATATAACATCATCAAATCCCCTCAAAACCATTTTTGTCCATTTTGAAGTTTGAGCAACTTTACATTGCCAAACATTTCCAAATGTTGTCAAACCTTGTGAACATGCTCAATCTAATTATTCATCTAGACCAATTGGCACAAGTTGGAGAACAAGTTAACTTGATCAAAGTGCCTCCAAACCCTCTCTGTCCAGAATCAAATTTGAACAACTTTACATTGTCAACTTTCTTATTTTGCTCTCAACCTTTGTGGGCATGCTCTAAACCTCAAATGATGACACTACACCAAGTGGTGCATCAAGGAGAATAGTTTTGCATGTCTAGATATTGGAAAACTCATTTATGTTGATTTCTAGGGTTTACAAAAGTTGCATTGGCAACTTTGCCCAAATGGACTCAACCTTGGTGGAACCTATTATTATCTCATGCCATTTGACCCTGTCAAGCCTCATGATAAGAGGAGTTCATCTTCTTGCCCAAACCAGCAACAAACACCTTCTACCATTTTACTAAAACCCCTGTTTTGACCACTTCCACTCTTCTCCATGGCCTCAACTTTTTACCACAGCCCCCCTAGACCTCTTCTACTTCCAGTAGTAACGACTGCATCTCAGATCAATAATTGAGGGGTGAAACCACCTCTTTTACCTCTCTGGACAGCCCTTGCACCCCTCTTCCTCACCTCCCTCCTCACTCCAGTGGACACCCAAGGCATCCAAGGCTTTCCCCTCATTCTTTACTCCTCCCTAGAGCTACCAGACATGCCTGGCCGTGCCCACTTTGCAAAAAAAATGGCATGCCGCCCGAGAGCTCCAATGAGCACGCTCACACGCGCAGCGCCTCTGGCCCCTCCTGCTCCCTCTCTTCCTTTCCCTGGTCGTGGAGCACCTCCACAAACGCCCTGTACACGCTCATTTGAGCCCCCATGACCCACAGCGACGGCAACAGCCTCGCTGGAGCTCTAGTCCATGGTGAACTACGGGCGGGCTATTTATTGGCCTCCCCATGCCATTTTCTCCTCACCCCTCGCTCTCTGCACCACCCAATCCACCCCCTACTCCCCAGTTCGTTTCCAGGAGCACCCGAGCTCGAGATCGGGCTCGAGCTCCGCCGCTTCGGCTCGCCGGAGTTTGCGAGGTACAGGCCTTCCCCACTCCTCCTCTGCCACGATCTGAAACCGCCTCCTCCCACTGATCATTTCCCCTCTCTCCCCCGCCTCATTTTCAGCCAGAGTCGACCAGAACAACCACCATCCGACGCTCCTCCGCCGTGCCTCCTCGTTCCCGGCGAACCAGGCTACCCCGGCGACCGCAACCACCTCCACCCGAACGGCGACACGACGCTGAGCCCAGCCGTGCCCTCACCCGACCTCGCCGTGCCCTGCATCGTCGCCGGTGAGCTCGCCAGCCGTCTGGACTCGGCGTTAGGGATGATAGGCGGGCCCCGCCTGTCAGCCTCTCTTCTCCCTCGCCTCCCTCTCTCTCACTGGCACCTGGGCCCCGCCCGTCAGGTTCAAACCTGGCGCGCGCGAGCCGCTCGGCTCTCATGGGCCGAATCGCCTCCGGGCCTGTGTGCTGCGGCTGTTTTGGCCCTGTTGCACAGTGGCCTTTTTTCCTTCTCTTTTTCTGTCATTTTTCCAAAAATTCCACAGGATAAAATATTTGTCCAAATGAATTAATTCCAACTCCTAAATTCCTAAAGTATTGCAACCTATTTAATTGTGCAACTTTCATTCAAATCCAACAACCTTTTCTTCACTGTAAATATTTAAATGTGATTTTAAGCATTTAAATATACCTTTCTAAATCCATTTCTCCTATTCTGCTACTCCAAATCCGAAATTAGGAATTTTCCCCTTCTTAGTTTTCACCCTAGTATTTAACAAAAATGAGTTGACATTTTTCTGAGCACTTTGATTTTTCTATTTTATTATTGCCTTATTTTTCTCGTTATTATTTAACAAAAATGAGCTGACGAAGGAGTTGGACCAGAAGACTTTCAAGACCCAGAAGACTTTGTTGAGCCAGGCAAGCAGCCCTTTGACCATGTCTATGAAACCCTTTTTATGCAATTCATATAGCACTTTTATTGCTTGCATCAGAGACATGATACTATGATGATCACATGGGGTGGTTTGCCACCGTTACTTCCTCGATGATACTTGCATTGTCCATGACCCTACCTTCTTATGAGGGTTATGCCGATGGGAGTAGATAGGATGCTAAAGTAGATGCTACACAAAAAGGGACGGGTATATGCATGATGAAGGTGACAAAGTATTTTCAAAGGACTTTTCGAAAACCCCGTCGGGTGCCACTTATGCCCGAGGGAGATGATGAGATGGGTAACCACTTGATGACGAAGTGGTGTACCAAGGCAAGTGTGTGTTGTTTTCGAAAACGGATTAGATTTAAGATTTTTCGGCTGTCCCAACCTTACATTCGCAACCACTCTACCCTTGTATGGGAAAGGGCATTATTGATTACCTAGGCCGATACTAGCTTGGAGCCCGCATTACTAGTGACGGGGGAGAGTTGGTGCTCTCTCTCGGGATGGGGTCGTGCCAGGTAGGGCGGCCATGATAGTTTTTACAGGGCACCGGATACACTGTTGCGTCCCCTCTCGGATGTTACGATCTTGAGTGAGTCTCGTATGACGTACAACGTGAGGATACGGAACAATGAGTGGACTCCTTGTTAGTGTCGTCTAGGGAAAGATAGTGATCGGGTGCTTACCCCGGGTACTTGAGGTATCGCGGGTCGTGGATGACACGGAAGTTCCCCGGATCTTGTGGGTAAAGTGTGCAACCTCTGCAGAGTGTAAAACTATTCAAATAGCCGTGTCCACGGTCAAGGACATTTGGGCGGTGCTGCTTAACCTACGTCCAGAGCTTCACAAACCAGTGTGTGTTTGGATAATTGGGGAGAACTACTTGGGTCAAGTCAAGGGACTTGACATGATTGAGTTGGGTTGATGCCCACTCTATTTATGTTGATATCTGTAACCTGTCCTCATGGTTACTTGAATTTCTCCTGATGCATGTGTTATGAGTTGTTGAACATGTCATTGCACTCAAAACTAGCTTTCTGCAAAAATTTACCTATATCATGCATTGTTACATCTTGGACCAAAACTTGGGTTGCTTGCGAGTACATTGAAAGTACTCGTTGGCTTGCCACTGGTTATTTAATTGGCCAGGCATGGAAGAACCGGAGTTCGAGGAAGAGTTCTTTGGAGACGAACATGCGAAGTAGGACATTTCCCAGTCAGAATGCCTGTAGGGTTAAGGCAGATGGCATGGGTTCTACTTATCGACGAAGATTTCCGCTGCAATGTTATACTCAAGACTTGACCATAATGGTCATAATTTATGTAAGACGGTATGTAAGGATGTAAGACTCTGGTTATTCAGCTTCTGTGTGTTCAGTGAGCATTGATCTCTGGGATCACTGTGCACGTGCATTCGGTGATCCCGACTTATGAGTCGGGGTCCCCACAGAGCTGGTATGAGAGCCATCCTGACTGTAGGAAGCCTTAGTTAGCATGGACATTAGTTAGCTTGAGACCATCTAAACTTCTCTTCTTTTCTAAAGCTTACCCAACCCAAAATATATTTCCCTTATTGACCTCTCCCATTTAACCTTTGTAGATGGCCGTCGCACCCTTGAGACTCCTTACGACAGGATTTCCATCACTCCTAAGAGATTGCCTCCAACAATGCCACTATCCCTTGCTGCCCATATACACCCTGCACGAACTGGAAAATGATGTGTTCGAGAAGGAGTTCTACGCCAAGGTTTTTGTGCCTGCCAAGACCTCACCTCAGGGGTGGTTCTTCGTTGGACCACCTATGCCAACAAGGGACCTAGCCATTCAGCAAGTGGCATACGAAGCACTCCTCCATCTTCGAGACCTCCTTCCAGAAATGAAAGAAGAACATGCCACCCGCTACCTACCTGGCAAGAGCGGATTTGGAGCTCCGACTCAAGTGATGATTTCCCTAGAAGACGAGGATCCAACCCTCAAGTAACAGATCCGTTTTGTCAACGCAGGAGACTACGTTCTACGCCACCTCACCAAAGCATTTCTCAAGGCTCGCCAAGATCTCCCTTCACTTCTGCACCTTCACTGCCTCGAGAAGAAGAAGGTGGTCGAGCAAGAACATCAAATCACTGTCCTAGAAGCCCACATTTTTAAGCAGGAGCAACAAATCAAGGGACTTCAGAAAGCTCGCAACCAAACCCCACACAAAGGGAATAGGAATGGATTTCCATATCCACCTCATAGAGGATCATCGTCAGGGCCCTGACGACAATACCCAAGACTGAATAGCAACCCTTTTGCTTCCGTCACATGTCATGGGTGTGGTGAACTCGGGCATATTAATAGGATGTGTCCCAACAAGCAGCCGACTGTCACATGTCCATTGGCACCCAGGAGAACCTAGAAGCTGAAGACCGAACGCCTTTCTCTCAAAGTGATGAAGCAAGCACGACTACTAAATACGAGGACCCCTAGGGTAGGATGAGTTGTCTACCCCTTATGCGCAGTAGAGTCCATATGATGGTTCAGATGAAACCATGTTGAGTGTTGCTTGTTCTTATCTGTTTGTGTTTTGATATAAGTTGCACTTTTGCCTTAGGCAACATGTATGCGACTATATCACCTATCTTATCTTAATGAAATTGTGTGTGGCCTTTTTGGCACCTGTTTGTTTGCACCTGCACTATGGAACCCCCCTTTAAGCATTCCCCCATCTATGATGCTTTTCCCTCTCATCCCTCTCTCCTCAACTGAAGACCGACAAGACAAGGTACACCAAGGATTCTACTTCGGCGACCAACTAGCATTGGAGACTTTTGCTGCAGCCTCCTCGACCAAGAGCAGCCTAGTAGAGTTATGTTTACCTCTCAAGATTAGAAACCCATCCCTAGACCCTTTGAGACTTCATGAGATAACTCAGCTCGAATCCCTAACCAAGTGCTTAACCCACAAAACTGCAAGAGAACTAGCTAAGCCTCCGTAACCTTGCACTGGTTCATTATGGAACTAGTGGACATAGTGAACGAGCACATTATCATCCTAAGGTAGTACCAGAACTGACGATGCCATAGGGTAGACCTATTTGAGGATATTGATATATGACAAATGACTTGATGAGTTTATATCAGAAACCCTGAGGAATTATCCAAGACTTTTTGGTGATTATGAGGTTTTCATGATGAACTTGGTGGGATCACGTTAATAGAGTAGCATAGCATTCATTACCCATGGAGTAAATTGGATTTTGTAGGACAATTATGATCGCACGATGAAATTCTTGAAGGTATAAGGATTTGGCTTAGCCAGGAGATATTGATAGAAGATAGCTGACCATGATATTTGGATTAAATAGGTGATCCTAATGGAGTCTAGATGCTGAGTAAGTCTACATGGTTCGGATTAAATTGGATTTATACTGATGATCTCAATTATGATACCATGTTTCTCGGTGGATGATAAACTAGGAGATTGGATTAATTGTCGGAGTTGATTTAGGGATCTATATAAGCTTGAGGTTGGAAGTTACTTGACCCCGAAGATGGGAATTGGTGGATTAACTATAGTAGAGTATTTGGGGATTATAGGACATTAGAAGATCGTGTGGAACACCATAGACATTGGATTTGTAGTGGTTAATGGAAGTTAATGAGCTGTGGGAGTTGATTCATAGGAAGGAAACAAGATCTTGGAGTGGCTTACGACGTGTTTCCTTAGGATAGCCATGCATATGAGTTTGGGTATGGTTGAAATGTATGATTTTGTTAGACCCCCTCTCGGGAGCCATGAGCATATGAATAACATGAGTGATGATTGGAGTTGACCTATATGAGATGATTCTTTTGGTAATATGATGTGAAGACTAGGTAGAACTATTGGCATCTCAGAAACTGTGCTTAAGGATGAGACGATAAGCGTTCACCCGCACACTAGAACCTTTGAAACTCTTAAGCCCCACCAAACCACAACATGGTCGGATCACGACCACATGCTTTGGCTCTAGGACAAGAAGACCTTTGCCAATGCTCAATCGAGACCACCACCAATACCCCAGCCTACTTTGCGTACCCCATAGACTTCATGGAATACTTGGACAAGTTAGTTGTCATCTTTTTTTGGCGACATACTTGTCTACCCGAAAACGAAAGAAGAGTCGTTCAGCTGATTAGAAGACATTTTAAAACCGCCATGTCTAGAAGGAAGAACTACACCAACTACCATCGTCAAGAAGTAAACATCCGCGTCAAAGACCAGGTGTATCTGCGAGCCACTTCTCTCAAAGGAACCAAGCATTTCCATGTCAAAGGGAAGCTTACACCAAGATTTAACAACCCCCTCCGAGGTCACTACAAGACGAAGGATAGACGACTACCAGCTAGAGTTACCACCTGAGTTACCCACTGTGCGTAAAGTTCCCACATGACACAACTCCGGGAGTGTTTTCGACTTCCTAGCTAGCCCGAGCACTAATAAGGACATCAATCATCGAGCCATCGACCCCCCAGCCCAACCGGACCTACGTGAGAAACCGCTTAGCAACCTGGATCAAGCCGAACGTCATACACGGAGCCACACCATCAAGAACTTCAAGGTTCAATGGGGCACCACTCGGAAACAAAAGCAGTATGAGGATGTGAAGACTACCCCGAATCCAAGTTTCCATACTCCTTTCCGCGCCTAGTTTGGGAATCTCGGGGACGAGATTCTTGTAAGGGGGTAGGTCTGTCACACCCTGATTTTCATGGAACAACACTTAAGATGATAAATCATGATAAAGTGTGGTTTGACCAAAACTTTTGCATTATTTGACTTTTTTATTTGAGTTGGTTTTCTCTCTGTGTTTTCAAGTGCTCTTAAAAGTCAACATAGCTTCACCTTCTATACTTCCTTTCCTTGATCCAAAACTTCTGCCCAATGATCATACCATGTGTATAGTACAATATAGAATTTTCTTACAAAAATAATTTGGCCAAAAAGTATTTTTCTAAATTTAGTTCTCCAAAAACCCCTGAATTGAGGTTTGCACTTCAAGTACTTGATTTGGGGTATGAAAAATCTTTCAAAGAGTATATTTGAATCCTATTAGATATAGGACCCCCCAAACCACAAAAATATAATTTTAAAAGTCATTTTGCTATTTTATTTAAAGGCTTTTTCTTTAGGCCAGAAATGGTCTTTAATAGGTTAAAATTATTTTAATACTTTAAAAATATTTGTGAAAATTTAGGGAAACTCAGTGGACAAATATTGTCCATATATAAGAGTTTCAACACATGGTCAAGTTAAAAATATTGGTCAAACCCCTCAAAAACCCTTTCTGGATATTTCAAGCTTTTGAAATATTTAAAAGGAAATATTCTCTAAAAATTCCAAGAAAACTCTAGCATATCACATATGACATATTAGATGATCTTGCCAAGTCTCATGTCTTGGAGAACAATATAACATCATCAAATCCCCTCAAAACCATTTCTGTCCATTTTGAAGTTTGAGCAACTTTACATTGCCAAACATTTCCAAATGTTGTCAAACCTTGTGAACATGCTTAATCTAATTATTCATCTAGACCAATTGGCACAAGTTGGAGAACAAGTTAACTTGATCAAAGTGCCTCCAAACCCTCTTTGTCCAGAATCAAATTTGAACAACTTTACATTATCAACTTTCTTATTTTGTTCTCAACCTTTGTGGGCATGCTCTAAACCTCAAATGATGACACTACACCAAGTGGTATATCAAGGAGAATAGTTTTGCATGTCTAGATCTTGGAAAACTCATTTATGTTGATTTCTAGGGTTTACAAAAGTTGCATTGGCAACTTTGCCCAAATGGACTCAACCTTGGTGGAACCTATTATTATCTCATGCCATTTGACCCTGTCAAGCTTCATGATAAGAGGAGTTCATCTTCTTGCCCAAACCAGCAACAAACACCTTCTGCCATTTTACTAAAACCCCTGTTTTGACCACTTCCACTCTTCTCCATGGCCTCAACTTTTTACCACAGCCCCTCCTAGACCTCTTCTACTTCCAGTAGCAACGGCTGCATCTCAGATCAATAATTGAGGGGTGAAGCCACGTCTTTTACCTCTCTGGACAACCCTTGCACCCCTCTTCCTGACCTCCCTCCTCACTCCAGTGGACACCCAAGGCATCCAAGGCTTTCCCCTCATTCTTTACTCCTCCCTAGAGCTACCAGACATGCTTGGCCGTGCCCACTTTGCCAAAAAATGGCATGCCGGCCATTTGCACGCTCTGGAGCGCGCTACAGTGCGCTCCCGCACTGTAGACGCCCCCTGCCAACCACCTCTGGCCACCTCGGGCCTCCCTAGTGCGCCCGACGATGCACCTCGGCGTCCGCAGCACACTAAGCCCTGGTCCCCCTCTTCCTTCTCCCTCCTACGGCCTCCCTCACATGCGCGCCATGGCCGCCCGAGAGCTCCAATGAGCACGCTCACACGTGCAGCGCCTCTGGACCCTCCTACTCCCTCTCTTCCTTTCCCTGGTCGTGGACCACCTCCACAAATGCCCTGGACACGCTCATTTGAGCCCCCGTGACCCACAGTGACGGCAACAGCCTCGCCGGAGATCTAGTCCACGGTGAACCACGGGCGGGCTATTTATAGGCCTCCGTGCCATTTTCTCCTCACCCCTCACTCTCTGCACCAGCCAATCGACCCTACTCCCCAGTTCGTCTCCAGGAGCACCTGAGCTCGAGATCGGGCTCGAGCTCCGCCGCTTCGGCTCCCCGGAGTTTGCGAGGTACAGGCCTTCCCCGCTCCTCCTCTGCCCCGATCTGAAACCGCTTCCTCCCACTGATCATTTCCCCACTCTCCCCCGCCTCATTTGCAGCCGGAGTCGACCAGAACAACCACCACCCGATGCTCCTCCGCCGTGCCTCCTCGTCGCCGGCGAACCAGGCTACCCCGGTGACCGCAACCACCTCCACCCGAATGGCGACACGACGCTGAGCCCAGCCGTGCCCTCGCCCGACCTCGCCGTGCCCTGCATCGTCGCCGGTGAGCTCGCCAGCCGTCTGGACTCGGGGTTAGGGATGACAGGCAGGCCCCGCCTGTCAGCCTCTCTTCTCCCTCGCCTCCCTCTCTCTCACTGGAGCCTGGGCCCCGCCCGTCAGGTTCAAACCTGGCGCGCGCGCGCCGCTCGGCTCTCCTGGGCCGAATCGCCTCTGAGCCTGTGCGCTGCGACTGTTTTGGCCCTGTTGCACAGTGGCCTTTTTCCTTTTCTTTTTCTATCATTTTTCCAAAAATTCCACAGGATAAAATATTTGTCCAAATGAATTAATTCCAACTCCTAAATTCCTAAAGTATTGCAACCTATTTAATGGTGCAACTTTCATTCAAATCCAACAACCTTTTCTTCACTGTAAATATTTAAATGTGATTTTAAGCATTTAAATATACCTTTCTAAATCCATTTCTCCTATTCTGCTACTCCAAATCCAAAACTAGGAATTTTCCCCTTCTTAGTTTTCACCCTAGTATTTAACAAAAATGAGTTGACATTTTTCTGAGCACTTTGGTTTTTCTGTTTTATTATTGCCTTATTTTTCTCGTTATTATTTTGCGACGATAGATTGCGTTGCTGACGAAGGAGTTGGACCAGAAGACTTTGAAGACCCAGAAGACTTTGTTGAGCCAGGCAAGCAGCCCTTTGATCATGTCTATGAAACCCTTTTTATGCATGTCATATAGCACTTTTATTGCTTGCATCGGAGACATGATACTGTGATGACCACATGGGGTGGTTTGACACCGTTACTTCCTCGATGATACTTGCATTGTCCATGACCCTACCTTCTTATGAGGGTTATGCCGGTGGGAGTAGATAGGATGCTAAAGTAGATGCTACGCAAAAAGGGACGGGTATATGCATGATGAAGGTGACAAAGTATTTTCAAAGGACTTTCCGAAAACCCCGTCGGGTGCCACTTATGCCCGAGGGAGATGATGAGATGGGTAACCACTTGATGACGAAGTGGTGTACCGAGGCAAGTGTGTGTTGTTTTTGAAAACGGATTAGATTTAAGATTTGTCGGCTGTCCCAACCTTACATTCGCAACCACTCTACCCTTGTATGGGAAAGGGCATTATTGATTACCTAGGCCGATACTAGCTGGGAGCCCGCATTACTAGTGACGGGGGAGAGTTGGTGCTCTCTCTCGGGACGGGGTCGTGCCTGGTAGGGCGACCATGACTGTTTTTACAGGGTCCCGGATACACCGTTGCGTCCCCTCTCGGATGTTACGATCTCGAGTGAGTCTCGTATGATGTACAACGTGAGGATACCGAACAACGAGTGGACTCCTTTTTAGTGTCGTCTAGGGAAAGATAGTGATCGGGTGCTTACCCCGGGTACTTGAGGTATCGCGGGTCGTGGATGACACGGAAGTTCCCCGGATCTTGTGGGTAAAGTGTGCAACCTCTGCAGAGTGTAAAACTATTCGAATTGCCGTGTCCACGGTCAAGGACAGTTGGGCGGTGTTGCTTAAACTACGTCCAGAGCTTCACAAACTAGTGTGTGTTTGGATAATTGGGGAGAACTACTTGGGTCAAGTCAAGGGACTTGACATGATTGAGTTGGGTTGATGCCCACTCTATTTATGTTGATATCTGTAACCTGTCCTCATGGTTACTTGAATTTCTCCTGATGCATGTCTTACAAGTTGTTGAACATGTCATTGCACTCAAAACTAGCTTTCTGCAAAAAATTACCTATGTCATGCATTGTTACATCTTGGACCAAAACTTGGGTTGCTTGCGAGTACATTCAAAGTACTCGTTGGCTTGCCACTGGTTATTTAATTGGCCATGCATGGAAGAACCGGAGTTCGAGGAAGAGTTCTTTGGAGATGAACATGCGAACTAGGACATTTCCCAGTCAGAATGCCTGCAGGGTTAAGGCAGATGGCATGGGTTCTACTTATCGACGAAGATTTCCGCTGCAATGTTATACTCAAGACTTGACCATAATGGTCATAATTTATGTAAGACGGTATGTATGGATGTAAGACTCTGGTTATTCAGCTTCTGTGTGTTCAGTGAGCATTGATCTCTGGGATCACTGTGCACGTGCATTCAGTGATCCCGACTTATGAGTCGGGGTCCCCACACATAGCCACCCTGTTTACTAATGATGAGAAGTCTCACTATTTATATTACTTCTCTGCTAAATATTTCCCTGCTCACTTGGTATAATTCTCTTGCTCTTGGTTATGTGCGTAGTCTCCAGGATATGATTTATTACTTCTCTGCTAAATATTTCCCTGCTCATAAGAAACAAGCTGCCTCGCGGGAAATATATAATTTTGTGCAAATCAAAGAAGAGAGTCTCCCACAAGCTTGGGGGAGGCTTCTCCGATTACTTAATGCTTTGCTTGATCATCCTCTTAAGAAAAATGAAATACTTGATATCTTTTATAATGGACTAACCGATGCTTCCAAGGACTACTTGGATAGTTGTGCTGGTTGTGTTTACAGGGAAAGAATGGTTGACGAAGCTGAAATATTATTGAATAATATGTTGACTAATGAAAATAATTGGACTCTTCCTGAGCCACTTCCTGAAGTAATTCCTGAACCAATTGAGCCAACTCCTGAGCCTATTCCTAAACCCACTCTGAAGAAGAGAGGTGTTTTATTTCTCAGTCCTGAAGATATGCAAGAGGCAAAGAAATCAATGAAAGAAAAAGGTATTAAAGCTGAAGATGTTAAGAATTTACCACCTATTGAAGAAATACATGGTCTTAATTTACCGCCTGAAGAACCATATTGTCTTGATAACCCGACACAGGTAGTAAAGGTAAATTCTCTCTATAGATATGATAAAGTTGAAGTCCCCTCTACTAAATTTCATAGCCCTTGCTTAGATGAATTTGATGACTTTATGGCTAGACAAGAAAGTTTTAATGCTTATGTTGGTAGAGAGTTAAAGAATAATGCTTTCAATATAGGACGCGTAGGTGATAATCTGGCTAGAGTTAAAGATGAACTTCACCGCGTTAGCAAATATGCTTCTATGGTTGCTACTCAAGCTGAGCAAGTACTTAAAGCTCAAAATGATTTTGTTGATGAATTAAATAATAAAAATGACTTTGCTGTTAGAGTGGCTACTAGAACTGGTAGAATGACTCAGGAACCTTTGTATCCTGAAGGCCACCCTAAGAGAATCTAGCAAGATTCCCAGAGAAATAATTTAGAGGCACCTAGTTCTTCTAAAGATAAGAAAAAGAAAGACGATATGACTTTGCATGCTTCTAGTGAACCTACTATAGACACACCTGAGAATCCCAATGATATTTCTATTTCTGATGCTGAAACTTAATCAGGGGATGAACATGAACCTAGTGATAATGTTAATGATAATGTTCATGTTGTCGCTCAACCTAGCAAAGACAATGATGTAGAGATTGAACCTGCTGTTGATCTTGATAACCCACAATCAAAGAATCAATGTTATGACAAGAGAGATTTTGTTGCTAGGAAGCACGGTAAAGAAAGAGAACCATGGGTTCAGAAACCCATGCCCTTTCCTCCTAAACCATCCATGTCAAAGGATGATGAGGATTTTGAGCGCTTTGCTGAAATGATTAGACCTATCTTCTTACGTATGCGCTTAACTGATATGCTTAAAGTAAATCCTTATGCTAAGTATATGAAGGATATCATCACAAATAAAAGAAAGATACCGGAAGCTGAAATTTCCACCATGCTTGCTAATTACAGTTTTAAGGGTGGAATGCCAAAGAAACTTGGAGATCCGGGTGTACCAACTATACCATGCTCTATTAAAAGAAATTATGTTAGAACTGCCTTATGTGCTCTTGGAGCCGGTGTTAGTGTTATGCCTCTCTCTTTATATCGTAGACTCGAATTGAATAAGTTGACACCTACTGAAATATCTTTGCAAATGGCTGATAAATCAACTGCTATACCTGTCGGTATTTGTGAGGATGTGCCTATTGTAGTTGCAAATGTCACTATCTTAATGGACTTTGTTATTATTGATATTCCCGAGGATGATAGTATGTCTATTATCCTTGGTAGACCTTTTCTTAATACTATAGGGGCTGTTATTGATTGCAACAAAGGCAATGTCACTTTTCATGTTAATGGTAATGAGCATACGGTACACTTTCCGAGGAAACAATCTCAAGTTCATAGCATCAATTCTATTGAAAAAGTTCCAACTATTATTTTTGGAGATTTTGAATTTCCTCTCCCTACTGTCAAGAAAAAGTATGATATTCTTATTGTTGGGGATTTTCATATCCCCGTTGAGGTAACTTAGTGTTATTCGAAATTTCTCCGGTTCCGTGCTATTCGGAATGAGTTTGTTAACAAGACTTGATCAACCTTGTTAGTGGCTTCATTTTGATGATCACAAGATGGATGAAACTAGAAGGCACAACCTTCTATAACCTCCTTTTACTTTCTGTTATTTAGAATAAATAAACCAAAAATAGTTTTATCCGTCTGTTTTCTGAATTATCCGTGCATTAAAAAATAGTCCAAAAATAAAAGTGCTCCAAATGCCCTGCAAATTTAGTATGATTTTTTCTGGAATATTTGAGGATTTTAGGCACTGAAAACACTGCAGGAGGGCCAAGCACCAGGCCATGAGAGAGGAGGGCGCCCCCCCTATAGGGTGCCCCCTGTCTCGTGGGCCCCTGGTGGCTCCCCTCCACTTATGCCAGCACCCACACACTTCATCTTCTACCCAAAAAATCCCCATCCAGCTCAAGCACGAGTTCTAGCTCGTTTTGCTGCGATTTTCGATCTCTTAGCTCAAAGCTCCATTCACAAAACTGCTTTGGGAGATTGTTGCTCGGTATGTGAGTCCTCCATTGGTCCAATTAGTTTTTGTTCTAGTGCTTTATTCATTGCAAATTTTTGCTGCTTAGGTGACCATGTTCTTGAGCTTGCATGTTAAAATTTTGAGGTCCCAAGCAATTCCAATGCATGATATAGGCTCTAGGCACTTGTAGGAGTAGTTGCTACCAGTCTTGTTTAGTTTTATCCACTTTTGTTTTGAAGTTACTAAAATTTCAGAAATTTTCAGAAAAAGAAATATGCTTAGAAGAATGTACCAAGGTGGTTCCTCGGCAAAGAAAGGGCCAAGGATTGCTATACGTGAACAAGATGTTAATTTGCCAAGGGACGCAAATGTACAGGCTTGTGAGTGGCCATCCGACGATTTTATGGTCAAAGCAGGCTTCAAGGAGGAATTTGACGCGTATGTGCGTAATGCCGAGCTGGAGGACTTCTTACAAGATAAGTGTCCTCAGTATTATCAATTGACTGATTCTTTGTGCGAAGGTTTGAATATATTTCTGCGCGTAATTCTCCTAGTGTCATGTTTGATATTTATGATACATCTTATACCATGGATTTAGAGGATTTCACAACTGCTTGCAAACTCCCTCAGTGGGGTAATATCAATGATCCTCCCAAATCTGAATTTAGAGATTTTCTTGCTAGTATTACGGTGGGAGAATCTAGGGACATAACACAAGCTACCATAGGGAGCATTCATTTTCCTGCTATACATTATTTTGCTCTCTTTATTGGTAGATGCATTAACGGTAAGGACGAAGTATGTCACATGTGTGCTCCTGATCTTTGTGTCCTCAAGAGTGCTGTGTCAGGTTATAGAGGTTATAACTTGGGGGCAATTGTTGCATGTAGGTTGCAGAACAATAGTAGAAGGGGTGATTTCTTTGGAGGAATTTATGCAACCCGTGTGGCTAATTTTCTTAATATAGCTCCATGAGAGGGGGATATGATTGTACCTCCTGTTTATTTGGGTAAAGAAGCAATGTTTGATCATCATTTTCTTGAGAGGAATGAAAAATTCCTCCATTATCGACTAACCTATGACAGACGCCTTGTCGTCCCTGTTACTTCCTGCTCTCTACATTTTTGATTATCAGGCAAAAGGAAGATATGTTGTCACCAGGGAAGAAGCAACTGAATATGAGAGGGGAATGGAGGCAGCTCGCCAGCACGCTGCTGCTCAGGAGGCGGTCGCCTGTGCATCTCAGTACTACCCCAGTTACTCTTACGGATATCAGCCAGGCGGTCATTGGTATTAGACCAACTTAGGCAAAAAGCCTAAGCTTGGGGGAGTACGTATTTCTCATCGACTTTACATTCATGTTCACACACTAGTCGTCGGTGCTCATACTCTTTCATTGTATTATCCATGCTACCTTAAATTTCTTTTTCTATCTTTCTTCTTGTGTGTTTGATAAACTTAAGAAAAACCAAAAAAATTAGTTAGTTTAATTTCCATGCTTGTAGTAGAAATTAAAATGAAAACCCAAAAAGATTTCTAGTTCTTCTTTTACTTGTTGGGAGCTTTCCCGTGTAAATAGTTTTATTTTCTTTTCTTTCTTTTGGGGGTCGAGAAGACCATATTGAAAATGTTTAGTGGCTCTTATATGCACGATTGTTTATTTAACTTAGAGCCCATATTATCTTGTCTTCTCTCTTGAGTTGAATGCTTGCAGATTCCATCTTAGTCCAATGCACGTGCACTCTTATTATTATACACATCGTTCGGTCGTGCAAGTGAAAAGCAATAATGACGATATATGATGGACTTATTGGGATGAGAAAAGCTGGTATGAACTCGACCTCTCTTGTTTTTGTAAATATGATGATTCATCGTTCCTGAGTCAGCTATTGTGAAGTAAACATATTTGCAATGACATTTAGAGATTATAGTTGCTTGTGCCATGCTTGATTAGCTATGAGTTATAATGGTTTACCATGCGTGCCAACATGCTATTAGAATGATTATGATGTGATATGATGGGATGGTATCCTCCCTTGAATGAATTGAGTGACTAGACTTGGCACATGTTCACGCATGTAGTTGAATCAAATCAACATAGCCTTCACGATATTTATGTTCATGGTGGATTATATCCTACTCATGCTTGTACTCGATGTGAATTAATTTTAATGCATGTTTACAGCTGTTGTCGCTCTCTCAGTTGGTCGCTTCCCAGTCTTTTGCTAGCCTTCACCTGTACTAAGCGGGAATACTGCTTGTGCATCCAAACTCCTCAAACCCCAAAGTTGTTCCATATGAGTCCACTATACCTACCTATATGCGGTATTTACCTGCCATTCCAAGTAAATTTGTATGTGCCAAACTCTAAATCTTCAAATGAAATTCTGTTTTGTATGCTCGAGCAGCTCATGTTACAACTAGGGCTGCCTATATCTTCCATGCTAGGTGGGTTATTCTCACGAGGAGTGGACTCCGCTCCTCATTCACGAGAAAGGGCCGGTAACCGGGATGCCCAGTCCCATGATCCAAAAAGATCAAAGAAAATCAAAATAATTAAACAAAACTCCCCCAGGGCTGTTGTATGTTGGAGGCACTCATTGTCTCGAGCAAGCCATGGATTGATGCTTGTTGGTGGTTGGGGGAGTATAAACCTTTACCATTCTGTTTGGGAACTGCCTATAATGCATGTAGTATGGAAGATACATCCATCTCATAGTTGTTGCGTTGACAGCAAAAGTATGCCGCTCAAAATGTTATTCAAGCTCTATTATAAAATCGAGCTCTGGCACCTCTACAAATCCCTGCTTCCCTCTGCGAAGGGCCTATCTATTTACTTTTATGTTGAGTCATCACCCTTCTTATTAAAAGCACCCGCTGGAGAGCACACTGTCATTTGCATTCATTATTATTGGTTTATATTGGGTATGACTTGACTGGATCTCTTTTACCATGAATTACAATGTTTAGTCAGTCCTTGATCTTTAAAGGTGCTCTGCATTTATGTTTTGCGGTCTCAGAAAGGCTAATGAGATGCCATTTTGTTATATCATGTTATGATTATTTTGAGAAAGTGTTGTCATCCGAGTTTTATTATTATGGCTCGCTAGCTGATTATGTTATTGATATGAGTAATTGTGAGACCTATGTGTTATTGTGAGTATGGTTAGTTCATAATATTTGCTGAAACTTGAATGCTTTCTTTTCATGTTACAACAACAAGAGCAAACAGAGTTTGTAAAAGTTTTTCTTTATCACTTTTAGTTTATCAACTGAATTGCTTGAGGACAAGCAAAGGTTTAAGCTTGGGGGAGTTGATATGTCTCCAACGTATCTACTTTTCCAAACACTTTTGCCCTTGTTTTGGACTCTAACTTGCATGATTTGAATGAAACTAACCCGGACTAACGCTGTTTTTAGCAGAACTACCATGATGTTGTTTTATGTGTAGAAGAGAAAAGTTCTCGGAATGTCCTGGAAATCCACGGAGGCACTTTTTGGAATTAATAAGAATTTTTGGCGAAAGAATTAATGCCAGGGGGCCCGCAACCTATCCATGAGACAGGGGACGCGCCCCCCTAGGGCGCGGCCTCCTATCTCGTGGGCCCCCTGGACCTCCACCGACCTCAACTCCAACTCCATATATTCATGTCCGGGGAGAAAAAAATCAGAGAGAAAGTTTCATCGCGTTTTACGACATGGAGCCGCCGCCAAGCCCTAATCTCTCTCGGGAGGGCTGATCTGGAGTCCGTTCGGGGCTCCGGAGAGGGGGATTCGTCGCCATCGTCATCATCAACCATCCTCCATCACCAATTTCATGATGCTCACCGCCGTGCGTGAGTAATTCCATCGTAGGCTTGCTGGACGGTGATGAGTTGGATGAGATTTACCATGTAATCAAGTTAGTTTTGTTAGGGTTTGATCCCTAGTATCCACTATGTTCTGAGATTGATGTTGCTATGACTTTGCTATGCTTAATGCTTGTCACTAGGGCCTGAGTGCCATGATTTTAGATCTGAACCTATTATGTTTTCATGAATATATGTGTGTTCTTGATCCTATCTTGCAAGTCTATAGTCACCTATTATGTGTTACGATCCGACAACCCCGAAGTGACAATAATCGGGATACTTCTCGGTGATGACCGTAGTTTGAGGAGTTCATGTATTCACTATGTGCTAATGCTTTGTTCCGGTTCTCTATTAAAAGGAGGCCTTAATATCCCTTAGTTTTTGTAAGGACCCCGCTGCAACGGGAGGGTAGGACAAAAGATTTCATGCAAGTTCTTTTCCATAAGCACGTATGACTATTTACGGAATACATGCCTACATTACATTGATGAACTAGAGCTAGTTCTATATCACCCTATGTTATAACTATTGCATGAGGAATCGCATCCGGCATAATCATCCATCACTGATCCATTGCCTACGAGCTTTTCACATATTGTTCTTCACTTATTTACTTTTCCGCTGCTACTGTTACATCTACTACAAAAACCCCAAAACATTTATCTTTACTTTTGCTACCGTTACCATTACTATCATACCACTTTTGCTACTAAATACTTTGCTGGAGATACTAAGTTATCCAGGTGTTGTTGAATTGACAACTCAACTGCTAATACTCAAGAATATTCTTTGGCTCCGCTTGCGTTGAATCAAAAAATTTGGGGTGAATACTCTACCCTCGAAAGCTGTTGCGATCCCCTATACTTGTGGGTTATCATAGCATCATCTAGGTTGTCCAATATGATTCCAGCCCGTTTTAACTTCCGACCCATGTATGGCCCATGACGTCTTTCGGCCCATATGAGGCCCTTTGTAACTCTTGGCCCATTAACGGCCCGTGGTGAAACTGGCCCGTAATGAACAGTGTATCACTTTATACCCATTAACAACCCATTATTCCATTGGGCCATTTCCAGCCTATGTTATCTTTCGGCCTTCTCAGGGCCCATTTATTCTTGGGCTCATTTCCAACATTCAGTTACTTATGGTCCGTTATTGTCATTTTCTGCTTGTGGGCCAAATTCAGCCCGTTGTTGCAGTCGGCCCATTTGTGGCCCGTTAAAACGTTGGGCCATTTTCATAGTGTCATCAAATACGACCTATTAATGATGGCCCGTTATAGTCGGCCCATGAACGGACAATTCCAACTCTAGCCCGTTTAAGGCCACAATGCGGTCTGTTATTGGACCATGTTTGGCCAATCAATCATAAGGCCCATTGATGATACGACCCATAGAAGGCCCATTGTGTCTACGGCCCATATAAAGCCCATTGTTTCTATGGCCAGTAGAAGGCCCATTGTTTCTACGGCTGGTAGGAGGCCCAGTATCACTACAGTAAATATGTAGCCCATGGTTATTGTGGCCTAGTTTTAAAAAATAGGTTACTGCCGCCACTAGCAAACCGCGGAAAAAGAACTGCACTGACTATAAGCAAACAAATAAACAAGACAACAAGGAAATAAATAAGCAAGCAACTTATGCTAGGCTATCACGCCTATTACACATATTACATCCACTGGGCATCAAAGTTCGCCACCAGTGCAAATATAGGGAACAAAGCAGCATATAAACGCCGCAGCAAAACAAGTCCAGAACTGAAACCACTTCAGAAGAGATCAAGAAACAATATCCTGGGTACCCATAATGCTGGCAAGATGCTTAGCAAGCTTATTAACTTTCTCTTGTTTGATGCTTAAATCCTACAGCGCTTGCTGTTGCACAAGAAAGTATGCATCTAACTCTGCAGGGGCTTCCTCAGTCCTTCGGCTTCTTGCCGCAGCACAGCTGACTGATGCCTTTCAGCTTGTAGCTGAGACTGAAGAAGCCAAAGTGATTCAGGCAGCGAGTTTGAAGAGCTTGTGCCAGCGGTACTGGCCAGTAACTCGAACACTACATCAACGCAGGACTGTGGGGTTTTCTCACTATCTACAAGATTGTTTTTATTACCTTTCTTGGAGACCAACAGGGTTGTCTCACTATCTTGAACCTTATCTGCATTACTTTCTCTACCATTGCATAGTAGGGTGCTCTTCTCCAATATTTTGTTTGCATACTACAAGAGAAACAAGCAGACACATCACAAGTTTAGCATGTAGTATACGAAACTCATTTTGGTAAACCGGTTCAGTAGTAAGGTGGACAGGATAACAACATGAAACATATATGTATGTACTATGCTCACTGTATTGTCCATATCATTCTAGTTTATGTTGCCTAATCAAGATAGAGACACAGTTCAACTCATATATTTTTAAGACACAACAGCATAGACAAAATATAAGTGTGAGAAACTACACAACATTGGCAGCACTTGTAATGTGCATCACATGAGAACATAACTGTTTATGCAACTTAAACTGGAATCAACATAGAGCGAGAAGTTAGAATAACAATCCAGTTAAAGAAATAGGTATAAAACATACCTGTTGCGCCATTGGAGTTTCAATTGGATCCTTCAAATTCGAAAGTAGTTGGTATGAGTAAATACAGTGACAGGAAAGGAGTATGGACCATAGCTACGGAATCTGACCTGAGAACAATTGCTCTTCTGCTTTAAATGTGGAGTTTGGGTTAGCTGTGGTGGTCTTCGTGCTTTGGGCACTGCAGTTGCTTTACAAACTGCTCGTGCGGGAGTACTCTATGGTGGACATGGTGCTTTGTCAACTAGAAGGGGGTTACTATCCGTTGGGGTTGCATTTAGATGGGTTGTAGCTGGTTCTTTGCCCAATGGTGTAAGTGTGCAATCTAGAAGAGTCTCGGTTATGTGTGGTGGGGCTAGTTTGTGGGCCAGTAGAACCATGGGTCTATATGCATCAACGGGTAGCATTGTCTTTTGTGAAGAATGGGTTTTTGCTCCCTTAGATACTGCCATCACCCCCTCCAATTCAAATGGCTGATAAACAAGAAAATAAATTGAACGTACATACATTGTATGATAGACAGATGTGGTAATTCACATATATGTTGTCTAACCAAACATGACAACATGACACAATTTCACATATATGATGCCTAACTAAATAGGATAGCATGAAACAGTTTCAGATATATGATGGATAACATAACAAGATATAATGGCATAATTCAACATATGATGAGTATCTAAACATGATGACATGACAAAACTATATGATGTCTTTCTAAAATAGGTTGGGATGAAATAATTCACATACATGTTGTCTAAGTATACATGATGGCATGATATAATTGACATAATTGATTCATATACTAAGCAGCTGGCACTCGCATGTAAGATCTCTAAACTAAGCAGATGGAATTCAATATTGTGCATATGATGTCTAAACTAAGCAATGCAAGACACCATATGCATGATATGAGAAATATAAACATTGCAACTTAGAGCATACACCTCAGGTGGGATATAGGACTGGTCATCTGTCTCTGAATCCTCCTCTGAGGAGCTCCCTGTAACCATCGAGATATATGCTTCAACAGGTACCATTGCCTGCTCTGAAGACCTTGTTTTCAATCCAGATTTTTCCATAACCGGCTCAAATGGCTGATACACATGAAGAGTAGTTCAATATACACAAATTGTCGACAAATGGAATATGTAATGAAAAAAAGATGGCATGAGATAATTCACATATATGATGCCTGATACGTCTCCAACGTATCTATAATTTTTGATTGCTCCATGCTACTTTATCTACTGTTTTAGGCAATATTGGGCTTTATTATCCACTTTTATATTATTTTTGGGACTAACCTATTAACCGGAGGCCCAGCCCAGATTTGCTGTTTTATGCCTATTTCAGTGTTTCGAAGAAAAGGAATATCAGACGGAGTCAAAATGGAACGCAATCAACTGGAGAAGTTATTTTTGGAAGGAAAGCAACCCAGGGAACTTGGAGTGCACGTCAGGGGAGATACGGGCTGGCCACGAGGGTGGGGGGCGCGCCCACCCCCCGGGCACGCCCCCTGCCTCGTGGGGCCCCCGTAGCTCCTCCGACGTAGCCCTTGCACCCATATATACCTACGTACCCTAAAACTTCCAGAATAGAAGATATATCGGGAGTTCCGCCACCGCAAGCCTCTGTAGCCACCAAAAACCTCTCGGGAGCCCTTTCCGGCGCCCTGCCGGAGGGAGATCCCATCACCTGTGGCCATCTTCATCATCCCGGCGCTATCCATGACGAGGAGGGAGTAGTTCACCCTCGGGGCTGAGGGTATGTACCAGTAGCTATGTGTTTGATCTCTCTCTCTCTAGTGTTCTCTCTCATGTTCCCTCTATGGCACGATCTTGATGTATCCCGATCTTTGCTATTGTAGTTGGATCTTATGATGTTTCTCCCCCTCTACTCTCTTGTGATGAATTGAGTTTCCCCTTTGAAGTTATCTTATCGGATTGAGTCTTTTATGAGAACACTTGATGTATGTCTTGCCGTGATTATCTGTGGTGACAATGGGATATCATGTGCCACTTGATGTATGTTTTGGTGATCAACTTGCGGGTTTCGTGACATTGGGAACCTATGCATAGGGGTTGGCACACGTTCTTGACTCTCCGATAGAAACTTTGGGGCACTCTTTGAAGTACTTTGTGTTGGTGGATGAATCTGAGATTGTGTGATGCATATCGTATAATCATGCCCACGGATACTTGAGGTGACAATGGAGTATCTAGGTGACATTAGGGTTTTGGTTGATTTGTGTCTTAAGGTGTTATTCTAGTACGAACTCTTTTATAGATTGATCCGAAAGAATAACTTTGAGGTGGTTTCGTACCCTACCATAATCTCTACGTTTGTTCTCCGCTATTAGTGGCTTCAGAGTGACTCTTTGTTGCATGTTGAGGGCTTGTTATATGATCTATCTATGTTATTATTGTTGAGAGAACTTGCGCTAGTGAAAGTATGAACCCTAGGCCTTGTTTCCTATCATTGCAATACCGTTTATGCTCACTTTTATCACTTGCTACCTTGCTGTTTTTATAATTTCAGATTACAAATACCTTTATCTACCATCTATTTTGCACTTGTATCACCATCTCTTCGCCGAACTAGTGCACCTATACAATTTGCCATTGTATTGGGTGTGTTGGGGACACAAGAGACTTTTTGTTATTTGGTTGCAGGGTTGTTTTAGAGAGACCATCTTCATCCTACACCTCCTACGGATTGATAAACCTTAGGTCATCCACTTGAGGGAAATTTGCTACTGTCCTACAAACCTGTGCACTTGCAGGCCCAACAACGTCTACAAGAAGAAGGTTGTGTATTAGACATCAAGCTCTTTTTTGGCGCCGTTGCCGGGGAGGTGAGTGCTTGAAGGTATATCTTTAGATCTTGCAATCAAATCTTTTTGTTTCTTGTTTTAGCACTAGTCTAGTTTATAAAAGAAAACTACAAAAAAAATGGAATTAAGGATGCCTCATATGCTTCATCTTTTTAATGTCTTTCGTGAAAATGATGGGAAGGAAAATTGTGCTCAAGTACTAGAAGAAGAATTACATATAATGCTTGGCATAAAATATGTGAATGATGAGCATGATTGCAATGTTGTTAGTATGAATTCCTTGAATATCCATGATGCTAATGATATGCAAAGCCACGAGCTTGGGGAAGCTATGTTTGATGAAGATGATATTTTTTGTCCCCCAAGCTTTGATGAGCAAATTTACTATGATGAAATCATGCCTCCTATCTATGATGATTATTGTGATGACATGTATGCTTTACAGAATAATGATAACCATGAAACTTGTCATCTTGATCCTAATTTTAAATCATATGATAGTTATTTTGTTGAGTTTGCTCCCACTACTATTCATGAGAAGAATTTTGCTTATGAGGAGAGTAGTAAATTTTCTATGCTAGTAGATCATGAAAAGAATGCTTTAGGTGCTGGTTACATTGTTGAATTCATTCATGATGCTACTGAAAATTATTATGAGGGAGGAACATATGCTTGTAGGAATTGCAATAATATCAAGTTTCCTCTCTATGTGCTTCAAGTTTTGAAGCTATGCTTGTTTTACCTTCCTATGCTAGTTGATTATCGTTCCCATAAGTTGTTTGCTCACAAAATCCCTATGCATAGGAAGTGGGTTAGAATTAAATGTGCTAGTCATATGCTTCATGATGCTCCCATTATGTTTCAATTCTTATCTTTTATGTGAGCATCATTGTCATCATCATGCCTAGCTAGAAAGGCATTAAAGAAAAGCGCTTGTTGGGGGACAACCAAATATTTATCCTTACTGTTTTTGTGTGTCCACATGATTATTAATCATGTTTTATAGGTTTTGTTTCAGTAAAGTGCCAAGTAAGACCTTTAGGATGGCTTACGGTGATAGTTGTGTTGATCCTGCTGAAAATCAGAAACTTTTGCACCCAGTAAATTAGTTTTGTTAATTTACAGAAACGTGATTATGATCTGATTCTTTTTGATCTGGATTTGTACACGAATTGCTTAGGACTTACTAATTTGGTAGAATTTTTGGAGTTTCAGAAGTATACGTTTGATACAGATTACTACAGACTGTTCTGTTTTTGACAGATTCTGTTTTCTATGTGTTGTTTGCTTATTTTGATGAATCTATGAGTAGTATCGGAGGGTATGAACCATATATAAGTTGGAGTACAGTAGATATTACACCAATATGAATTTAGAATGAGTTAATTACAGTACCAATGTGGTGGTTTTGTTTTCTTTCACTAACGGAGCTTATAAGATTTCCTGTTGAGTTTTGTGTTGTGAAGTTTTCAAGTTTTGGGTAAAGATTCGATGGACTATGGAATAAGGAGTGGCAAGAGCCTAAGCTTGGGGATGCCCAAGGCACCCCAAGGTAATATTCAAGGACAACCAAGAGCCTACGCTTGGGGATGCCCCGGAAGGCATCCCCTCTTTCGTCTTCGTTCATTGGTAACTTTACTTGGAGCTATATTTTTATTCACTACATGATATGTGTTTTGCTTGGAGCATAATTTTCTTTTGTTAGTATTTGCTTTCTGTTATTTAGATGAGTGTTTTGCATCTTTAGTTTCAATAAATAAGTCAAGGATAGCCTTTGCCATTCTTATTTTGCTAGTATACATGTTGCTGTTTGAAAAACAGAAAGTTTACCGCTGTTGCAAAAATTCCCTAGAAAAGTCAGAGAGTGGTATAATGTTGAATCATTTTGCATATTGAGCTCTGATAAATTTATTACAGTGGGAATTTTAGTTCATAATTTTTGGAGTCAGGGAAGTATTGATACTCTTGCATTCTTTACAGACTGTACTGTTTTGGCAGATTGCTATTATGGTTGCATTGCTTGCATATGTTTGCTTGATTAATGATTCTATTTGAGGATAGGAGTATTAAATATGCAGAGCCATTTAGTATGCAATGTTGAATAATAATGTTAGTGATTTGTTACAGTAGAAAATGATAAGGTTTTGCATTGGTTTATACTAACCTATCTCACGAGTTCTTGTTGAGTTTGTTGTGAATGAAGCTTTTGATAAAAAGAGAAACCATGACATGAGAGGAATTAAGGAGACACAAAATCTCAAGCTTGGGGATGCCCAAGGCACCCCAAGATATTATTTCAAGAAGTCTCAAGCATCTAAGCTTGGGGATGCCCCGGTAGGCATCCCACCTTTCTTCTTCAACAACTATCGGTTAGTATCGGTTGAGCCTAAGTTTTTGCTTCTTCACATGAGTTGTGCTATCCTTGCAATGTAGTTTTCTTTAGCTTTGCTTGCTGTTTGAATAAAGTATCAAGATCTGAAGTTATTAAATGAGAGAGAGTCTTCACATAGTTGCATAATTATTTAGCTACTCATTGACCTTCACTTATATCTTTCGGAGTAGTTTGTCATTTGCTCTAGTGCATCACTTATACCCTTTAGAGCATGGTGGTAGTTTTATTTTGAAGAAATAGATGAACTCTCATGATTCACTTAGATTATTTTGAGAGTCGTTAATAGCATGGTAATTTGCTTAATATTAATATACTTGGTATTCAAGATATGTGAAGCTTTCTTATGAGTGTGTTGAATACTAAGAAAAGTTTGGTACTTGATAATTTGAGATATGGAGGTAGTGATATTAAAGTCATGCTAGTTGGGTGATTATGAATTTAAAGAATGCTTGTGTTGAAGTTAGCAAGTCCCGTAGCATGCACATATGGTTAAAGTTGTCTAACAAATTTGAAACATGAAGTGTACCTGGCTTGTGCATCCTTATGAGTGGCGATCGGGGACGAGCGATGGTCTTTTCCTACCAATCTATCCCCCTAGGAGCATGCGCGTAGTACTTGATTTTTGATGACTTCTAAATTTTTGCAATAAGTATATGAGTTCTTTTGACTAATGTTGAGTCCATGGATTATACGCACTTTTACCTTTCCACCATTGCTAGCCTCTTCGGTACCGTGCATTGCCTTTTCTCACCTTGAGAGTTGGTGCAAACTTCACCGGTGCATCCAAACCCCGTGATACGATACGCTCTATCACACATAAACCTCCTTATATCTTCCTCAAAACAGCCACCATACCTACCTATCATGGCATTTCCATAGCCATTCCGAGATATATTGCCATGCAACTTCCATCATCATATTCATGACATACATTACTTTTGTCATATTTCCATTGCATGATCATGTAGTTGACATCGTATTTGTGGCAAATCCACCATGCATTACTTTTCATACATGTCACTCTTGATTCATTGCACCATCCCGGTACACCGTCGGAGGCATTCATATAGAGTCATATCTTGTTCTAGTTTCGAGTTGTAATCCTTATGTTGTAATCAATAGAAGTGTGATCATCATCATTATTAGAGCATTGCCCAATCAAAAAAAAAGAGAAGAGAAAGGCCAAAAAAAAAGAAAGGCCCAAAAAAATAAAATAAAAAAAGGGCAATGCTACTATCTCTTTTTCCACACTTGAGCTTCAAAGTAGCACCTTGTTCTTCATGTAGTGAGTCTCATATATTGTGCTTCAAAGTAGCACCTTGTTCTTCATGTAGTGAGTCTCATAAGTTGTCTTTTTATACTAGTGGGAATTTTTCATTATAGAACTTGGCTTATATATTCCTACAATGGGCTTCCTCAAATGCCCTAGGTCTTCATGAGCAAGCGAGTTGGATGCACACCCACTAGTTTTCTTTTGTTGAGCATTCATAGCTCTAGTGCATCCGTTGCATGGCAATCCCTACTCCTCATGTTGATATCAATTGATGGGCATCTCCATAGCCCATTGATTATCCTGGTCAATGTGAGACTTTCTCCTTTTTTGTCTTCTCCACACAATCCCCATCATCATATTCTATTCCACCCATAGTGCTATATCCATGGCTCATGCTCATGTATTGCGTGAAGGTTGAAAAAGTTTGAGATTATTTAAGTATGAAACAATTGCTTGGCTTCTCATCGGGGGTATAGAGGTTGGGAACATCTTTGTGTGACGAAAATGAAGCATAGCCTAACTATATGATTTTGTAGGGATGAAATTTCTTTTGCCATGCTATTTTGAGAAGACATGATTGCTTTGATTAGTATGCTTGAAGTATTATTATTTTTTATGTCAATATGAACTTTTGTCTTGAATCTTTCGGATCTGAATATTCATATCACAAGTAAGAAGAGTTACATTGAAATTATGTCAAAGTATAACTCCGCATCAAAAATTCTTTTTTATCATTTACCTACTCGAGGACGAGCAGGAATTAAGCTTGGGGATGCTTGATACATATCCAACGTATCAATAATTTTTGATTGCTCCATGCTACTTTATCTACTATTTTAGGCAATATTGGGCTTTATTATCCACTTTTATATTATTTTTGGGACTAACCTATTAACCGGAGGCCCAGCCCAGATTTGCTGTTTTATGCCTATTTTAGTGTTTTGAAGGAAAGGAATATCAGACGGAGTCAAAACGGAATGAAATCAACTGGAGAAGTTATTTTTGGAAGGAAAGCAACCCAGGGAACTTGGAGTGCACGTCAGGGGAGATACGGGCTGCCCACGAGGGTGGGGGGGGGGGGGGGGGGGGCGCCCACCCCCCCGGGCGCGCCCCCTGCCTCGTGGGGTCCCCTTAGCTCCTCCGACGTACCCCTTGCACCCATATATACCTACGTACCCTAAAACTTCCAGAACAGAAGATAGATTGGGAGTTCCGCCGCCGCAAGCCTCTGTAGCCACCAAAAACCTCTCAGGAGCCCTTTCCGGTGCCCTGCCGGAGGGGGATCCCATCACCGGTGGCCATCTTCATCATCCCGGCGCTATCCATGACGAGGAGGGAGTAGTTCACCCTCGGGGCTGAGGGTATGTACCAATAGCTATGTGTTTGATCTCTCTCTCTCTCTCTCGTGTTCTCTCTCGTGTTCCCTCTATGGCACGATCTTGATGTATCCCGAGCTTTGCTATTGTAGTTGGATCTTATGATGTTTCTCCCCCTCTACTCTCTTGTGATGAATCGAGTTTCCCCTTTGCAGTTATCTTATCGGATTGAGTCTTTTATGAGAACACTTGATGTATGTCTTGCTGTGATTATCTGTGGTGACAATGGGATATCATGTGCCACTTGATGTATGTTTTGGTGATCAACTTGCGGGTTTCGTGACATTGGGAACCTATGCATAGGGGTTGGCACACGTTCTTGACTCTCCGATAGAAACTTTGGGGCACTCTTTGAAGTACTTTGTGTTGGTTGGATGAATCTGAGATTGTGTGATGCATATCGTATAATCATGCCCATGGATACTTGAGGTGACAATGGAGTATCTAGGTGACATTAGGGTTTTGGTTGATTTGTGTCTTAAGGTGTTATTCTAGTACGAACTCTTTTATAGATTGATCCGAAAGAATAACATTGAGGTGGTTTCGTACCCTACCATAATCTCTACGTTTGTTCTCCGCTATTAGTGGCTTCGGAGTGACTCTTTGTTGCATGTTGAGGGCTTGTTATTTGATCTATCTATGTTATTGTTGTTGAGAGAACTTGCGCTAGTGAAAGTATGAACCCTAGGCCTTGTTTCCTGTCATTGCAATACCGTTTACTCTCACTTTTATCGCTTGCTACCTTGCTGTTTTTATAATTTCAGATTACAAATACCTTTATCTACCATCTATTTTGCACTTGTATCACCATCTCTTTGCCGAACTAGTGCACCTATACAATTTGCCATTGTATTGGGTGTGTTGGGGACACAAGAGACTTTTTGTTAGTTGGTTGCAGGGTTGCTTGAGAGAGACCATCTTCATCCTACGCCTCCTACGGATTGATAAACCTTAGGTCATCCACTTGAGGGAAATTTGCTACTGTCCTACAAACCTGTGCACTTGCAGGCCCAACAACGTCTACAAGAAGAAGGTTGTGTAGTAGACATCAATGCCTGGCTACATGGTGGTGCATAATTCACATATATGATAAATGGCTGAAAAATATGACATTGCATAATTCACATGTCTGATATAGAAAGCAAACAGGAGGCATTCACGCAAAGCATGTATAATCTAAGCAGATGGCATGGCAATGCGAGACACCATATGCATGATATGAGCAATATAACCCTGCCAAGTTAGAGCATGCACCTCGGGGAGGGGGGGATATGACTGGTCATCTGTCTCTGAATCCTCCTCTGAGGAGCTATCAGTAACCAGCAAGAAATCTGCAGCGACAGGTAGCACTGACTGCTCAGAAGACCTTGTTTTCACTCCACATTTTCCCATGACCGACTGATGACCCACAAGTATAGGGGATCTATCGTAGTCCTTTCGATAAGTAAGAGAGTCGAACCCAACGAGGAGCAGAAGGAAATGACAAGCGGTTTTCAGTAAGGTATTCTCTGCAAGCACTGAAATTGTAGGTAACAGATAGTTTTGTGAGAAGATAATTTGTAACGGGTAACAAGCAATGAAAGTAAATAAAGTGCATCAAGGTGGCCCAATCCTTTTTGTAGCAAAGGACAAGCCTGGACAATTTCTTATAATGAGAAAAGCGCTCTCGAGGACACATGGGAATTATCATCAAGCTAGTTTTCATCACGCTCATATGATTCGCGTTCGTTACTTTGATAATTTGATATGTGGGTGGACCGGTGCTTGGGTGCTGTCCTTTCTTGGACAAGCATCCCACTTATGATTAACCCCTATTGCAAGCATCCGCAACTACAAAAGAAGTATTAAGGTAAACCTAACCATAGCATGAGACATATAGATCCAAATCAGCCCCTTACGAAGCAACGCATTGATAACCCACAAGTATAGGGGATCGCAACAGTTTTCGAGGGTAGAGTATTCAACCCAAATTTATTGATTCGACACAAGGGGAGCCAAAGAATATTCTTAAGTATTAGCAGTTGAGTTGTCAATTCAACCACACCTGGATAACTTAGTATCTGCAGCAAAGTATTGATAACCCACAAGTGTAGGGGACAATTGTAGCCTCTTTCAAGCATTTTAATAGAATGCTCTCATGCAAGGGAGAAGACAAAGTAATACGGGCTCTAAGTTAAATAAACAATCATGCATAGGAGAGCCACTAAACATTTTCATCATAGTCTTCTCCTCTCGACCCCCCCAAAAAAGAAAAGAAATAAAACTATTTACACGGGAAAGCTCCCAACAAGCAAAAGAAGAATGAGAAATCTTTTTGGGTTTTATTTTTAATTACTACTACAAGCATGGAAATTAAACTAACTAATAATTTTTTTTGGTTTTTCTTAAGGTTTATCAAACACACAAGAAGAAAGCTAGAAAAAGAAATTAAACTAGCATGGATAATACAATGAAAGAGTATGAGCACCGACAACTAGAATAGTGTGTGAACATGAATGTAAAGTCGGTGAGAGATACGCACTCCCCCAAGCTTAGGCTTTTGGCCTAAGTTGGTCTATGCCCAAGGATCGCGGATACTCTCCCCAGTGTACTGAGGAGTTTCATCTGGATACCATTGGCTGGCGATCTCCTCCGGATCCCACTGGTAACAGGATGGACGATAAGGGTCTAGTGGAGGTTCTGGCTCAGGCTCTGGAGCGGATGTCTAGCCTCGATGCGCGTACACAGCCTTCGGCAAGACAAGGTAATGACCTGTAGTTAAATCAAACAAAGAAGGCATAGGCAGGGTAATAATCTCATTGTGTTTCTTATTAAATCTCAGGTTATACAGAAGCATCTTATCATCGTTGTCAACAATAAACTCATGCGCTACCATGCTCCTGTAATCTAAAAAGGTAAGAGGCAGCAGTGTCTCGTCTTTCTCATCATGCCTAATAGGTATCTCGAAATGTTCAGCAAGGCATGCAGCATAGATACTTCCAAAGATGGGGCCCTTTGTACGGTTCAGGCTTAGCCGTTTAGCAATAACGACACCCATACTAAAAGTGTTATCACCGAATAAGGCATGGAGCAGAATAATGATATCAGGAACACTGAAATTTCCACTATTTCCACGACCAATTAAGCATCGACTAGCAAATATGGCAAAGTAGTGTAAAATAGGGAAATGTATGCTAGTGATTCTCGCATCAGAACCCTTCCTCGATTCCCCTACAGTAATAGTGTCAATAAAACCTTCCACATCTTTACGCTGTGGTTCATCTAGGCTACCATCAAAGGGTATTCTACAAACCGTGCAAAAATTACGTAATGACATTTCCTTAGCCTCATCATATAAATGAAAGGCTACTGAAGGAGGTGAATTCTTAGGGTAATAGTAAAAGTTTTGCACGAAAGTATTGGTAAGTAAGAGATACTGTTCGATCCGGTCGTGGAGGAAGTCGGTGAGGCCCGCATTTTTAGCCAAAGAATAAAAGTCTTCATAAATCCCGGCTGCTCTCAAGAAATTATCACATGGCCACTCACAAGGTCGTACTTCCGCTACGCGAGGAAGATTATACTTGGCCTTTTCTTTCTCCTTAGCTTGCTTATCCTTGGAGCTTTGGCTAGAAGAGCCCCTCATAATCTCCTCATCATTTATTGATTTTTTTTGAAATTTTAGTAACTTCAAAATAAAAGTGAATCAAACTAAACAAGATTGATATCAACTACTCCCACAAGTGCCTAGAGCCTATATCATGCATTAGAATTACTTGGGACCTCACAAATTTGACATGTAAGCTCAAGAATAGGGTCACCTAGGCAGCAAAAAATTGCAATGAGTAAAGCACTAGAACAAAAACTAATTGGACCAATGGAGGAGTCACATACCAAGCAACAATCTCCCAAAGCAGTTTTGTGAATGGAGCTTTGAGCAAGGAGATCGAAAATCGCAGCAAAATGAGCTAGAACTCGTGCTTGAGCTGGATGGGGATTTCTTTGGGAGGAAGATGGAGTGTGTGGGTGCAGGAATAAGTGGAGGGGGGCCACCGTGGGCCCACGAGACAGGGGCGCGCCTAGGGGGAGTGGCGCACCCCGGACCCTCGTGGCCAGGTGCTTGCCCCCCTGCTATGTTCTCGGTGCCTAAAATCCTCAAATATTCCATAAAAAATCATCCTAATTTTGCAGGGCATTTGGAGCACTTATATTTTTGGGATATTTTTTATTGCATGGATAATTCAGAAAATAGACAGATAATACTATTTTTGCTTTATTTATTCTAAATAACAGAAAGTAAAAAGAGGGTACAGAAGGTTGTGCATTCTAGTTTCATCCATCTCATGATTATAAAAAGGAATCCACTAACAAGGTTGATCAAGTCTTGCTAACAAACTCATTCCGAATAACATGGAACCGGAGAAATTTCGAATAACACTAGGTTACCTCAACGGGGATATGAACATCCCCAACAATAAGAATATCATACTTTTTCTTGACAGTAGGAAGAGGAAATTCAAAACCTCCAATAATGATAGTTGGAATTTTTCCAATAGAATTGATACTATGAACTTGAGGTTGTTTCCTCGAAAAGTGTACCGTATGCTCATTACCATTAACATGAAAAGTGACATTGCCTTTGTTGCAATCGATAACAACCCCTGCAGTATTCAAAAAGGGTCTACCAAGGATAATCGACATACTATCGTCCTCGGGAATATCAAGAATAACAAAGTCCGTTAAGATAGTGACATTTGCAACCACAATAGGCACATCCTCACAAATATCGACAGGTATGGCAGTTGATTTATTAGCCATTTGCAAAGATATTTCAGTAGGTATCAACTTATTCAATTCAAGTCTACGATGTAAATAGAGAGGCATAACACTAACACCAGCTACAAGATCACATAAAGCAGTTTTAACATAATTTCTTTTAATGGAGCATGGTATAGTTGGTACTCCGGGGTCTCCAAGTTTCTTAGTATCCCACCTTTAAAAGTATAATTAGAAAGCATGGGGGAAATTTCAGCTTCCGGTATCTTTCTTTTATTTGTAATGATATCCTTCATGTATTTAGCATAAGGATTCACTTTAAGCATATCAGTTAAGCGCATACGTAAGAAGATAGGTCTAATCATTTCAGCAAAGCGCTCAAAATCCTCATCATCCTTTGTCTTGGATGGTTTAGGAGGAAAAGGCATGGGTTTCTGAACCCATGGTTCTCTTTCTTTACCGTGCTTCCTAGCAACAAAGTCTCTTTTATCATAACGTTGATTCTTTGATTGTGGGTTATCAAGATCAATAGCAGGTTCAATCTCTACATCATTATTATTGCTAGGTTGAGCATCAACATGGACATTATTGTTAACATTATCACTAGGTTCATGTTCATCACCTGATTATGTTTCAACATCAGATATAGAAATATCATTGGGATTCTCAGGTGTGTCTACAACAGGTTCACTAGAAGCATGCAACGTCCTATCCTTTTTCTTTTTCTTCTTTTTAGAAGGACTAGGTGCATCTACATTATTTCTCTGAGAATCTTGCTCAATTCTCCCAGGGTGGCCTTCAGGATACAAAGGTTCCTGAGTCATTCTACCAGTTCTAGTAGCCACTCTAACTGCAAAGTCATGTTTATTATTTAATTCATCAAGCAAATCACTTTGAGCTTTAAGTACTTGCTCAGTTTGAGTGGTAACCATAGAGGCATATAACTCTAGCCATATAATCACTCAAACGTCCTATCACGAAAGCATTACTCTTTAACTCTCTACCAACATAAGCATTAAAACTTTCTTGTCTGGCCATAAAGTCATCAAATTCATCTAAGCATTGGCTATGAAATTTAGTAGACGGGATTTCAACTTTATCATATCTATAGAGAGAATTTACATTTACTACCTGTGTTGGGTTATCAAGACAATTTTTTTTTCAACAGGCGGTATATTAAGACCATGTATTTCTTCCATAGGAGGTAAATTCTTAACATCTTCAGCTTTAATACCTTTTTCTTTCATTGATTTATTTGCCTCTTGCATATCTTCAGGACTGAGAAATAGAACACCCCTCTTCTTCGGAGTTGGTTTAGGAATAGGCTTAGGAGTTGGCTCAATTGGCTCAGGAATTGGCTCAGAAAGAGTCCAATTATTTTCATTAGTCAACATAGCATTCAATAACAATCCAGCTTGGTCAACTGTTCTTTCCCTAAAAACACAACCAGCACAACTATCCAAGTGGTCCTTGGAAGCATCGGTTAGTCCATTATAAAAGATATCAAGTATTTCATTTTTCTTAAGAGGATGATCAGGCAAAGCATTAAGTAATCGGAGAAGCCTCCCCCAAGCTTGTGGGAGACTCTCTTCTTCGATTTGCACAAAATTATATATTTCCCACAAGGCAACTTGTTTCTTGTGAGCAGGGAAATATTTAGCAGAGAAGTAATAAATCATATCCTGGGGACTACGCACACAACCAAGATCAAGAGAATTAAACCAAGTTTTAGCATCACCCTTTAATGAGAACGGAAATGTCTTAAGGATATAATAATAGCGAGACTTCTCATTATTAGTAAACAGGGTGGGATGTGCCACAACAGTTTCAGATTCATAACCATAAAAAGGACCAGATTCAACCAAAGTAATTATCTCAGGATCAACAGAGAATTCATAATCCTTATCAGTAACAAAGATAGGTGAAGTAGCAAAAGCAGGGTCATATTCATTGTAGCATTCAGAGTTTTCTGTTTAAGTTTAGCTAGTAATTTCTTAAGATCAGATCTATCATTGCAAGCAAAAAGATCTCTAGCAGTTTCTTCATCCATAACATAACCCTCAGGAACAACAGGCAATTCATACTTAGGGGGAGAACCTTCACCATCACTATCATCAATAATTTCATCTTCTATAATTTCATTCTCTCTAACCCTAGCAAGTTGTTCATCAAGAAATTCACCTAATGGCAAAGTAGTATCAAGCATAGAAGTAGTTTCATCATAAGTATCATGCATAGCAGAAGTGGCATCATCAATAACATGCGACATATCAGAATTCATAGCAGTAGCAGGTTTAGGTGTCGCAAGTTTACTCAAAACAGAAGGAGAATCTAGTGTAGAGCTAGATGGCAGTTCCTTACCTCCCCTTGTAGTTGAGGGAAAAAATCTTAGTTCTTGCATCGTTCAAGTTCTTCATAGTGATCAGCAGATATAAATCCCAAGTGACTCAAAGAATAGAGCTATGCTCCCCGGCAACGGTGCCAGAAAATAGTCTTGATAACCCACAAGTATAGGGGATCACAACAGATTTCGAGGGTAGAGTACTCAACCCAAATTTATTGATTCGACACAAGGGGAGCCAAAGAATATTCTCAAGTATTAGCAGTTGAGTTGTTAATTCAACCACACCTGGATAACTTAGTATCTACTGCAAAGTATTTAGTAGCAAAGTAGTATGATAGTAATGGTAACAATGGCAAAAGTAACGGTAGCAGTTTTGTAGTAATTGTAAAAGTAGCAACAGAAAAGTAAATAAGCAAAGCACAATATGTGAAAAGCTCGTAGGCATTGGATCAGTGATGGATAATTATGTCGGATGCGATTCCTCATGTAATAGTTAGAACATAGGGTGACACTAAACTAGCTCCAGTTCATCAATGTAATGTAGGCATGTATTCCGAATATAGTCATACGTGCTTATGGAAAAGAACTTGCATGACATCTTTTGTCCTACCCTCCCGTGGCAGCGGGGTCCTAGTGGAAACTAAGGGATATTAAGGCCTCCTTTTAATAGAGAACCGGACCAAAGCATTAGCACTTAGTGAATACATGAACTCCTCAAACTACGGTCATCACCGAGAAGTATCCTGATTATTGTCACTTCGGGGTTGTCGGATCATAACACATAATAGGTGACTATAGACTTGCAAGATAGGATCAATAACTCACATATATTCATGAAAACATAATAGGTTCAGATCTGAAATCATGGCACTCAGGCCCTAGTGACAAGCATTAAGCATAGCAAAGTCATAGCAACATCAATCTTAGAACATAGTGGACACTAGGGATCAAACCCTAACAAAACTAACTTGATTACATGGTAAATCTCATCCAACCCATCACCGTCCAGCAAGCCTACGATGGAATTACTCACGCACGGCGGTGAGCATCATGAAATTGGTGATGGAGGATGGGTGATGATGACGACGGCGATGAATCCCCCTCTCCGGAGACCCGAACGGACTCCAGATCAGCCCTCCCAAGAGAGATTAGGGCTTGGCGGCGGCTCCGTATCGTAAAATGTGATGAAACTTTCTCTCTAATTTTTTCTCCGTGAAATGGAATATATAGAGTTTGAGGTCGGTGGAGCAGCAGGGGGCCCACGAGACAGGGGGCGCGTCCAGGGGGAGGGGGCACGCCCCCACCCTCGTGGACAGGGTGTGGGCCCCCTAGCCTTGATTCTTTCGCCAGTATTTTTTATATTTTCCAAAAGTTATCTCCGTGGATTTTCAGGTCATTCCGAGAACTTTTGTTTTGTGGACAATAAACAACACCATGGCAGTTCTGCTAAAAACATCGTCAGTCCGGGTTAGTTTCATTCAAATCATGCAAGTTAGAGTCCAAAACAAGGGCAAATGTGTTTGGAAAAGTAGATACGTTGGAGACGTATCATGCATAAACTAGGGTTTAAGCTTCTGTTACTCTAGCAACCCATCATCTACTTATTACTTCCCAATGTCTTCCTCTAGGCCGAAATAATGGTGAAGTGTCATGTAGTCGATGTTCACATAACACCACTAGAGGAGAGACAACATACATCTCATCAAAATATCGAACGAATACCAAATTCACATGACTACTAGTAGCAAGACTTCACCCAGGTCCCCAGGAACAAACGTAACTACTCACAAAGCATATTCATGTTCATGATCAGAGGAGTATTAATATGCATTAAGGATCTGAACAAATGATCTTCCACCAAATAAACCAATTAGCATCAACTACAAGGAGTAATCAACACTACTAGCAACCCACAGGTACCAATCTGAGGTTTTGGTACAAAGATTGGATACAAGAGATGAACTAGGGTTTGAGAGGAGATGGTGCTGGTGAAGATGTTGATGGAGATTGACCCCCTCCCGATGAGAGGATCGTTAATGATGATGATGGTGATGATTTCCCCCTCCCGGAGGGAAGTTTCCCCGGCAGAACAACTCTGACGGAGCCCTAGATTGGTTCCGCCATGGTTCCGCCTCGTGGCGGCGGAGTTTCGTCCCGTAAGCTTGCTTATGATTTTTTTCCAGGGTAAAAGCCTTCATATAGCAGAAGATGGGCACCGGAGGGCCACCAGGGGGCCCATGAGGCAGGGGGCGCGCCCAGTAGGGGTGGGCGCGCCCCCCACCCTCGTGGACAGGGTGTGGTCCCCCTCTGGTACTTCTTTCGCTCAATAATTTTCATTAATTCCAAAAATGACTTCCATGGAGTTTTAGGACTTTTGGAGCTGCGCAGAATAGGTTTCCAATATTTGCTCCTTTTCCAGCCCAGAATCCCAGCTGCCGGCATTCTCCCTCTTCATGATAAACCTTGTAAAATAAGAGAGAATAGCCATAAGAATTGTGACATAACGTGTAATAACAACCCATAATGCAATAAATATCGATATAAAAGCATGATGCAAAAATGGACGTATCAACTCCCCCAAGCTTAGACCTCGCTTGTCCTCAAGCGGAAGCCGATATCGAAAAATATGTCCACATTTTTAGAGATAGAGGTGTCGATAAAAATAAAATACAGACATGAGGGCATCATGATCATTCTTTATAACAACAACAACAACAACATATATATATATATATATATATATATATATATATATATATATATATATTTTGTCATATGATTTCTTATGCTCAAGTAACAATCTATTCACAATGTCAAGTATGGTTCAGAAACTTCATTGAGAACTAACAAACTATAATATCAGTCATTGAAGCAATTGCAATTTATCATAACATCGGAAAGAGTCAAGAATAGAGCTTTTCAGCAAGTCCACATACTCAACTATCATATAGTATTTTACAATTGCTAACACTCACACAATACTTATGGTTATGGAGTTTTAATCGGACACAGAGAAAGATAAGGGCTTATAGTGTTGCCTCCCAACGTCTTACCTCAAGGGTAATGTCAACAATAATAGTTCATGATAACTTACATCCAATTGGATATATATATCAGGATCTTTCCAACACGAGGTGCTTGCCAAAGGATAAAATGAAAAAGAGAAAGGTGAAGATCACCTTGACTCTTGCATAATGTAAAGACATAAAGTAAAAGATAGGCCCTTCGCAGAGGGAAGCAGAGGTTGTCATGTGCTTTTAGGGTTAGATGCACAAAATCATAATGCAAAAGAACATCACTATATATTGCCACTTGTGATATGAACCTTTATTATGCAGTCCGTCGCTTTTATTACTTCCATATCACACGATCGTATAAAGCTTATTTTCTCCACACTAATAAGTCATACATATTTAGAAAGCAATTTTTATTGCTTGCACCATGACAACTTACTTGAAGGATCTTACTCAATCCATAGGTAGGTATGGTGGACTCTCATGGCAAAACTGGGTTTAAGGATATTTGGAAGCACAAGTAGTATCTCTACTTGGTGCAAGGAGTTTGGCTAGCATGAGGGAGAAAGGCAAGCTCAACATGTTTGAATGATCCATGACAATATAAAAGATGTCCAAGATAGCATATTTATATGTGAGAACCTCTCTTTCTTTATTACTTCCTATTAATTGCAATGATGACCAAAACTATGTTTGTCAACTCTCAACAACTTTTAAGTATCATACTCTTTATGTGAGAAGTCATTACTATCCATAAGATCAATATGAACTCTTTTATTTCTTTTATTCTTCTATTTTCTCAAGATCATAGCAAGGTAGCAAGGCCCTTGACTCAACACTAATCTTTATTATAGATAACTGACGGACTCGATTACAAAGGGGGATCACAAAGCAAAACTCAAAACTAAATCATACCAAAACCTTATTCTACTAGATCAAGATATTACCAAAAGGATCGAACTAAGTAAAATGGTAAAGATAGGAGTGTGATGGTGATACGATACCGGGGCACCTCCCCCAAGCTTGGTAGTTGCCAAGGGTTGTGCCCATACCCATGTGATTATGTCCTCGGAGGTGATGAAGGTGGTGATGATGATGGATAATTGCACATCGAGCATAAAAGCTCCTCCAACTTGCGGATAATGCCCTTGAGTGCGATGATATGATCCTTCAACAAAATATTTTCATGTGTGAGATACTTGTTTTGTATGTGAGCTAACTCAATCATCTTGAAAGCTTCAATCTCAGTTGGGGTAAAGAGGTTAGGTAGAGGTTGAGGGATGTTTTCTTCTTCCGCCACCGGAGCTTGATGCTCCATGGCCTTCTTGATCCCTTCATCCTTGTTGATCTCCTCCGGTTCTTCTCTTTTTAGCTCTATCTTCAATAGCCGAGCATCCTTGTATTCATTGTTGGAGGAGGGTGACGTCATGATCCTCTAGATCTGTCAGAAAAACAGCTCGAAGCAAAGACAGAGGATTTTTGCGTGATACGGTGGTCAAAACCTTTGGGAGATTATATAATGAATTTTTACCGACCGAAAGAAGTATCGTGCAAGAAAACAGAGTCCGGAGAGCACACGAGGTGCTCACGAGGCAGGGGGGCGCGCCCCACCCTCGTGGAGGCCTCGTGTCCCTCCCGGACTACTTCTTATTTTCCTAAATTCTTAAATATTCCAAAATGGAGAAAAATAGCTATTAGAATTGTTTTGGAGTCGGTTTACTTACCGTACCACATACCTATTCCTTTTCGGAGTCTGAAACGTTCTGGAAAGTGTCTCTTATATATTCCTCTAGGGTTACGGTTTCAACAATATTAGTTTCAACATTTATCGGATTACCTGAGACATAATGTTTGATTCTTTGACTGTTCACCACCCTCGGACTTGTACCTTCGAAGTAGTTGATTTATGGCACCGGAACGGTAGACCTCCTCGATAACGTAAGGACCTTCCCATTTAGAGCGAAGTTTTCCTGCAAAAAATCTTAAACGAGAGTTGAAAAGCAACACATAATCACCTACGTTAAACTCACGCTTTTGTATCCTTTTGTCATGCCATCTTTTAACTTTTTCTTTAAATAGCTTGGCATTCTCATAGGCCTGTGTTCTCCATTCATCAAGTGAGCTAATGTCAAATAACCTCTTCTCGCCGGCAAGTTTGAAATCATAGTTGAGCTCTTTAATAGCCCAATATGCCTTATGTTCAAGTTCGAGAGGTAAGTGACATGCTTTCCCATAAACCATTTTATATGGAGAAAATATGCAGTTCTATAGGCCCATAATGCATCATCAAGTTTCTTGGACCAATTCTTTCTAGATCCATTAACTGTCTTTTGCAAAATTAATTTGAGCTCTCTAATACTCAATTCTAATTGACCACTAGACTGTGGGTGATATGGAGATGCAATTCTATGATTAACATCATACTTAGCAAGCATTTTACGAAAAGCACCATGAATAAAATGTGAACCACCATCAGTCATGAGATATCCAAGGACTCCAAACCTCGGAAAAATAACTTCTTTAAGCATCTTAATAGAGGTGTTATGATCAACACTACTAGTTGGAATAGCTTCTACCCACTTAGTAACGTAATCAACAACAACTAAAATACGTGTATATCCATTAGAGGCAGGAAAAGGTCCCATATAATCAAAGCCCCAAACATCAAATGGTTCAATAACAAGAGAATAGTTCATAGGCATTTCTTGATGTCTACTAATATTACCGATTCTCTGACATTCATCACAAGACAAGACAAACTTACGGGCATCTTTGAAGAGAGTAGGCCAATAAAAATAGGATTGCAATACCTTATGTGTAGTTCTATCTCCAGCGTGGTGTCCTCCATATGGTTCGGAGCGACACTTACGTAGGATCTGTTCCTGTTCATGCTCAGGTACACAACGTCTAATAACACCATCTACTCCTTTATACATGTGTGGGTCATCCCAGAAGTAATGTCTTAAATCATAAAAGAACTTTTCTTTTGCTGGTATGTGAAACTAGGTGGTATAAATTTAGCAACAATGTAATTAGCATAATCAACATACCATGGAGCAGTACGAGAAGCATTTATGACAGCTAATTGTTCATCAGGAAAGCTATCATCAATAAGTAGTGGGTCATCAAGAACATTCTCTAACCTAGACAAGTTGTCTGCAACGGGGTTCTCAGCTCCCTTTCTATCAATAATATGCAAATCAAATTCCGGTAGCAAGAGAACCCATGTAATAAGTCTAGGCTTAGCATCTTTCTTTTCCATAAGATATTTAATAGCAGCAGGATCAGTGTGAATAGTTACTTTAGAATCAACAATATAAGGTCTGAACTTATCACATGCAAATACAACTGCTAAGAATTCTTTTTCAGTAGTAGCATAATTTCTCTGGGCAGTGTCAAGAGTTTTACTAGCATATTGAATAACATTTAATTTTTTATCAACTCTTTGCCCTAGAACAACACCTACAACATAATCACTAGCATCACACATAATTTCAAAGGGTAAATTCCAATCAGGTGGCTGAACAATAGGTGCAGTGACCAAAGCTTTCTTAAGTATTTCAAATGCTTCTACAAAATCATCATCAAAGACAAAAGGAATATCTTTTTGCAATAGATTAGTCAGAGGCCTAGAGATTTTAGAAAAGTCCTTAATGAACCTCCTATAAAAACCGGCATGACCAAGGAAACTTCTTATACCTTTAATGTCCTTGGGGCACGACATCTTTTCAATAGCATCAACTTTAGCTTTATCAACTTCAATACCTCTTTCAGAAATTTTATGCCCCAAGACAATGCCTTCATTAACCATAAAGTGGCACTTTTCCCAATTCAAGACGAGACTAGTGTCTTCACATCTCTGCAAAACTCGATCAAGGTTGCTCAAGCAATCATCAAAAGAGGATCCATAAACGAAGAAATCATCCATGAATACCTCACAAATCTTTTCACAAAAGTCAGAGAATATAGCCATCATACATCTTTGAAAGGTAGCAGGTGCATTACATAAACCAAAAGGCATACGTCTATAAGCAAAAGTACCGAAAGGGCAAGTAAAAGTAGTCTTTACTTGATCATCTGCTGACACAGGTATTTGAGAGGAACCAGAATAACCATCTAAAAAGTAGAAATGTGTGTGTTTGGATAGTCTCTCTAGCATTTGATCAATAAAAGGTAAAGGGTAATGATCTTTCTTAGTAGCTTTATTTGATTTACGGAAATCAGTTACCATCCTATAACCTGTAATAATTCTTTGTGGGATCAATTCATCTTTATCATTAGGAACAACAGTAATACCTCCCTTCTTAGGGACACAATGGACAGGACTTACCACTCACTATCAGCAAGGGGATAAATTATACTTGCCTCAAGGAGCTTTATTATCTCCTTTCTTACGACTTCTTTCATCTTAGGATTTAACCGTCATTGATGATCTCTAATTGGTTTGGCGTCTTTGTCCAATTTAATTTTGTGTTGGCATAGAGTGGGACTAATGCCCTTAAGATCATCAAGAGTATATCCAATAGCAGAACGGTGCTTCTTCAAAGTTTTCAATAATCTTTCCTCTTCTTGCTCTGAAAGGTTAGCACTAATAATAACAGGATATATCTTCTTTTCATCAAGATAAGCATATTTAAGATTATCAGGTAATGGTTTAAGCTCAAACACGGGATCACCCTTGGGTGGAGGGGGATCCCCTAGGATTTCAATAGGCAAGTTGTGTTTCAGAATAGGACCCTGTTGAAAGAATACTTCATCTATCTCCCTTCTTTCATTCATAAACATATCATTTTCATGGTCTAGCAAATGTTGTTCTAAAGGATCAGTAGGAGGCACGACAATAGAAGCAAGACCAATAATTTCATCTTTACTAGGCAATTCTTTATCATGGGGTTGTCTATGAAATTTGGCAAAGTTAAACTCATGTTTCATATCCCCCAAGCCAATTGTAACAACATCCTTTTTGCAATCAATCCTAGCATTGGCAGTATTCAAGAAGGGTCTGCCAAATATAATGGGACAAAAGCTATCTTGTGGGGAACCAAGAACAAGAAAATCAACAGGATATTTAACTTTCCCACACAAGACTTCAACATCTCTAACAATCCCAATCAGTGAAATAGTATCTCTATTTGCAAGTTTAATAGTAACATCAATACCTTCTAACTCAGTGGGTGCAATATCATGCATAATTTCTTCATATAAGGAAATAGGTATTGCACTGGCACTAGCACCCATATCACATAAGCCATGATAACAATGATCTCCTATTTTAACAGAAATAACAGGCATGCCTACAACAGGTCTATGTATCTTAGCATCGGGTTTAGCAATATTATCAGCTTCCTCATAGAAATAAATAACATGCCCATCAATATTATCAGCCAAGAGATCTTTAACCATAGCAATACTAGGTTCAACTTTAATTTGCTCAGGAGGTGTATATGTTCTAGTATTAATTTTACGAACAACAGTTGAAGCTTTAGCATGATCCTTTATCCTAACAGGGAAAGGTGGTTTCTCAACATAAGTAGTAGGAACAATAGGATCATTATAAGTGATAGTATTTTCTTCAACTGTAACAGGTGCAACTACTTTTACTTCAATGGGAGGATTATATTTAAACCACTCTCCTTAGGGAGATCAACGTGAGTAGCAAAAGATTCATAGAAAGAAGCTACTATCTCAGAGTCAAGTCCATATTTAGTGCTAAATCCACGAAAAGCATCGTATCCATAAAAGACTTAACACAATCAAACTTAGGTGTCATACCTGACTCCTTACCATTGTCGGAACCCCAATCTTCAGAGTTGCATTTAATTCTTTCCAATAAGTCCCACTTGAATTCAACAGTCTTCAGCATATAAGAACCAACACAGGAAGTATCGAGCATGGTGCGATCATTGAGAGAAAGCCAAGCATAATTTTTTTGAATAATCATTTCTCTTGAGAGCTCATGATTGGGGCATGAATATAACATTGACTTAATCCTCCCCCAAGCTAGAGCGATGCTTTCTCCTTCGCGAGGCCAAAAATTATATATATAATTACGATCACGATGAACAAGATGCATAGGATAGAACTTTTGGTGAGATTCCAATTTCAATCGTTTATAGTCCCAAGATCCCGTATCATCACATAGCCTATACCATGTCAATGCATCTCCCTTCAAAGATAAAGGGAAGACCTTCATCTTAACAACATAATCGGGTATACCTGCAAGCTTAAATAATCCACAAACTTCATCCACATAGATAAGGTGTAAATCGGGATGCAAAGTTCCATCTCCTTCAAAGTAGCTAGCAGTTTCTCTATCATACCAAAGGAATTTCAAAGTAAACATTTTCAGTAGGTTCAGTAGGTTGAGGAGCAACTCTTTGCTCTACTGGTCGGGGCGAAGATGCCCCGAACAAGCCCCTCAAAGGATTAGTTTCCATATTAACAAGTGACACTAAATTTCAGCACACTATATAAATGTTTCCTTACCAAGTTCCACTCACCAAAGGCGCTTCACTCCCCGGCAACGGCGCCAGAAAATAGTCTTGATGACCCACAAGTATAGGGGATCTATCGTAGTCCTTTCCATAAGTAAGTGTGTCGAACCCAACGAGGAGTAGAAGGAAATGACAAGCGGTTTTCAGTAAGGTATTCTCTGCAAGCACTGAAATTGTAGGCAACAGATAGTTTTGTGATAAGATAATTTGTAACGGGTAACAAGAAATGAAAGTAAATAAAGTGCAGCAAGGTGGCCCAATCCTTTTTGTAGCAAAGGACAAGCCTGGACAATTTCTTATAATGAGAAAAGCGCTCCCGAGGACACATGGGAATTATCGTGAAGCTAGTTTTCATCACGGTCATATGATTCGCGTTCGTTACTTTGATAATTTGATATGTGGGTGGACCGGTGCTTGGGTGCTGTGCTTTCTTGGACAAGCATCCCACTTATGATTAACCCCTATTGCAAGCATCCGTAACTACAAAAGAAGTATTAAGGTAAACCTAACCATAGCATGAGACATATAGATCCAAATCAGCCCCTTACGAAGCAACACATAAACTAGGGTTTAAGATTCTGTCACTCTATCAACCCATAATCTACTTATTACTTCCCAATGCCTTCCTCTTGGCCCAAATAATGGTGAGTGTCATGTAGTCAATGTTCACATAACACCACTAGAGGAGAGACAACATACATCTCATCAAAATATCGAACGAATACCAAATTCACATGACTACTAATAGCAAGACTTCACCCATGTCCTAGGAACAAACGTAACTACTTACAAAGCATATTCATGTTCATGATCAGAGGAGTATTAATATGCATTAAGGATCTGAACAAATGATCTTCCACCAAATAAACCAATTAGCATCAACTACAAGGAGTAATCAACACTACTAGCAACCCACAGGTACCAATCTGAGGTTTTGGTACAAAGATTGGATACAAGAGATGAACTAGGGTTTGAGAGGAGATGGTGCTGGTGAAGATGTTGATGGAGATTGACCCCCTCTCGATGAGAGGATCATTGATGATGACGGTGGTGATGATTTCCCCCTCCCGGAGGGAAGTTTCCCCGGCAGAACAGCTCCGCCGGAGCCCTAGATTGGTTCCGCCAAGGTTCCGCCTCGTGGCAGCGGAGTTTCGTCCCGTAAACTTGCTTATGATTTTTTCCAGGGTAAAAGCCTTCATATAGCAGAAGATGGGCAGCGGAGGCCACTAGGGGGCCCACGAGGCAGGGGGTGCGCCCAGTAGGGGTGGGTGCGCCCCCACCCTCGTGGCCAGGGTGTGGGCCCCCTCTGGTACTTCTTTCGCTCAATAATTCTCATTAATTCCAAAAATAACTTCCGTGGAGTTTCAGGACTTTTGGAGCTGCGCAGAATAGGTTTCCCATATTTGCTCCTTTTCCAGCCTAGAATCCCAGCTGTCAGCATTCTCCCTCTTCATGATAAACCTTGTAAAATAAGAGAGAATAGCCATAAGTATTGTGACGTAACGTGTAATAACAACCCATAATGCAATAAATATCAATATAAAAGCATGATGCAAAAATGGACTATCAACGACTCAAATGGCTGATGCACAGGAAGAGTAGATGCATGTATAAACATTGTTGACAAATGGAATACATGATGAAAAAAATATGGCACGATACAATTCACATATACGATGACTGGCTAAACAGGATGGCATTGCATGATTCATGTATATGATGCCTGGCTAAAGAAGATGGCATTACATAATTCCCATATACTCCCTCCGTTCCTAAATATTTGTCTTTTTAGAGATTTCAAATGGACTACCACATACGGATGTATATAGGCATATTTTAGAGTGTAGATTCACTCATTTTGCTCTGTATGTAGTCACTTGTCGAAATCTCTAAAAAGACAAATATTTAGGAATGGTGGGAGTATGATATAGAAACCAAACATGTGGCATTCACACAAAGCAAATCTAAACTAAGCTGATGACATATAAGATGTATAATGTAAGCAATGCGAGACGCCATATGCATGACATGACAAACATTAGCATGCCAGGTTAGAGAAAACACCTCAGGTGGTAAACAGGAGTGGTCGACTCCTTCTGAATCCCCATCTGAATAGTTATCTTCCTCTGGAATACAATCTGGAAATGCAGGAGGGGGGGGGGGGCACTTCACCCACCATGGAGCGGCGTCTGCATGACATTATATTCCCACGCAACGGTCTTCTCTTTTTCTCTACATGTTCAGTACGATTGTGTACAATATCTGACATGCATAAAAAAGTTAGATTTTGTAAGGCCTAAGGGATGCATGCAAAAATCAAGACTGATGGTAGCAAAGGAGTGGATGGATCCAAAACTAATGATAGCAGGTAGATTATAGCCTCAGTTTAAAAAGATAGGCAATGGATCATCTATTGTTTGTTGCCCACCCAACATGAACCACATAGAAGACCCCAGATGAACCTGATAGTAGACAGATACTATTCGTTGCTGCCTCTATATGAGACCCACGGGCATTTTAAAACTCAAGTTTGAACGATAAAGTAGCAGGTAATAATAATTGATGTATAACGTAAGCAAACACAAAAGACTGCGACCTCTCTTTCGGAACTGTGTAGTCCTCAGGTTCATCTGCTCAGTCAATGATGGTAATGCAGTTGGCGTGGCTGCCGGCAACGGGGAAGATGATCTGAGGCGGCGAAAGAAAGTCTGCAGGGGGATCTCTGCTGCAGTGAACGCTTCTGTCGATGGTGCACCTCAGGTGGGGTGGATGATGACACGGCAGGAGCAGGACATAACCCAGAGACTTTTCTTTGACGCCTATCTGAAAATGAAGTAAATCTGTAAGGGTTACTTAGAATTGGAGGATTCTATAAACGCAGGGACAAGAAAAACACAAGAATAGGATAGGAATGCACATGCAAAACAAAGCATTTGGAAACATAGGATTTCAGTCAACTGGGGTGTTTGGTTCACATGAATCGGAAGAACACAGGAATGGAGAAATGTGGTCAAATTAAAGTCAAACCACGTGAAAATGAAAAAAATAAGAATCTTATTATGCCATTAATGCAATTAGTTCTGTTCTTCATGCAATTTAATTTGAAAAGGATGTCCAAGTGAATATTAAAATTCCTACGTTTTTTCTTTGAAAGAGACACCAAAGGAAAAAATCCTCCAGTTTTGCTTTGCTCCACTCCTTCTAACCAAATGCACGACTAGTAGTACCATAGTAGTTCCATAGCAAAGGATCCTTGAGGGATCGACATGAATGCAGAGTAACAAAGTGATGCGTTGAGTGTACAACCTCTTTCGCATAGCCTTGTGGACCTCAGCATCATTGGGTTGGACGTGGAGGATGGTGATGCTGGTGTGACTGTTGGAGGTGGGGAAGAAGATCTGAGGCCTCTAGAAACGGCACCGAGGGTACTGCTCTGCTGTGTTGGACGGTTCCGTTGTTGGAGCATCTCCGGTGAGGTGTACGGCGGTGAGGCTGAAGCAAGACAATACAAACAACGTTAATCTGAAGTGGGACTCTAATATCATCTGCAATAGATGATGTAAAATACATCACCAAAAAGTGCTAGATGTAAAACGCTTCAGCCGCGCCACGACCACTCCGACAGATGCTGTAAGTACTGTTCACTCTGAACTTAACTAAAGAAACTGAACTTTACAGTCGAAACTGAATTTTACTATCGAAACTGATTGAACTAGTAGCAAAGCATTGCAATAGATGTTTAGGGCGTTTGAGCACTAGTAGCAGAGAAGCAGTGATCTAAATCAGCAGATGCTCAAGCAGGGAACACACTAGCAGAGAGCAAGTCATGCAGTAGCACCGCGAGTGAGTGCTGAAGCAGCAACTCCTGTAGTTGCCGGAGGTCGTGCAGCAGCAGAAGCGCGAGCGAGAGCAAGACAGAGCAGTAGCATGAACTAGAGCAAGAGCGGAGCAGCAACTCGACCGACAGCAATAGCAGAGTAGAGTAGCAGCACAAACAAAAGCAAGAGCAGTGCAGGAGCGAGACAGACATCAAGTACAGAGCCGCAGCACGAGAGAGAGCCGGAGCAGCTACAACTAGTGCCAGGGTGGAAGTCGCCGCCGAGGAAGCAACGACATGGGGGAGATACGCCATGGATGATGTGGCCGGCGACGGCGCCATCGTTGGACACCCGCCATGGCTGCTGGTATCGAGCACCGGTAGCCCCGTGAGATCGAATAAAAGATAAAATCCAGCGGTGAGTGCAGAACCTCCTTGGTGGCACCGAGTTGGCCTCGGCTTCATCAGAGGAATTGGTGAGGGTGCTGCGGTTCCGGTGGGGCAGGTCAAGACGGTGCTGTGGGGATGGAGGTGGCACGATATACGAGGAAAACATTGGGGCAGATCCTTGGATATGGAGGTCGGGGCGGCTGATCCGGCGGGACGACGAGATCGATGACGGATCCTCATCCAGTGCGGTGGATGAGGGGCGGCGAGCTATTGCGGTGGACGACATAGTCGGGGAAGAGCCTCCGGCTAGGCGGTGGCCGGGAGGCCGACGGAGGATCATGGGGTTTCACGGGTTTTGGCGGCGTCGATGTATGAATGGGGGGAACGAAGGGGAAGGGAGGGGGGAGCCATGGCTTAGGGACGCGCTTGTCCAAAATGTAGGGTAAGTTACCAGCATACCCCCACCAATTTTGACACCGCGACGTCGAGCTTCATTTTCGGCTGAGGGGTAGAAGGGGGATTTCGCGTGTTTGGGCTGTGGGACCGATTTTGGATGAGGAGGGAGTTTTCGTGCACGTCGAAATTTCGGGATAACAAGGTGCGGCACGGGTTGAAGATCAAAGCAGGTGATACAAAAGATACTCGAGCTTGAAAATTTTGGGATAACAAGGTGCGGATTCCTTGTTCGGCAGAACAAACTTAACATGTAAAAAAACAATTCATACAAGACACAAGAGAGTCATGTCCCCTTCTACTATATTGCTATAGATGCCATTGAAAAAACTACAAGAAAAATGTAAAAAAATTTGGGAGAACAAGATTACCCTGTACAGTACCAAATCGATTCGCACTTCCCTCAACAACAACAAAAAACAAATCAATTCCCACCAAAAGAAAGAGTAATGTCCCTTTCTATATGATTGCAAATGCCAGGATCTCGAATTTCAATTTTTGAATCCACGTTATGTTGAATTCAAATATATCGTTAGGTGACCTTGCGGTTTATGATTGATGTAGTCATACATTTTAATCTTCCATATATATGAACATTTTACTCCACCCTGTGAACATATATATTGTCATCTACCATATGGACTAAATTTGAATCAATTTTCCTTACTTGAATATGATTGTTGTCAAGTTATACAATCATTTAAATATTATCTTGATAACAAAAAACATGCATATAGCAGTAATCATATTTCACTATGAACTACATGTACCATACGATCTCCAATTCAAATATTTGTATCCATTTTATGTTGAATTCAAATCATAGTACATTGGTCTAGGTAGCGAGATGTTTGGGATAATCTAAACCCTTTTTTCATATGTATAATTTTTGGCTGAATTGGGACAAGTTTTGGTATAAGCTTCTTGCAAAACCAGAGATTCTCTCAACAAGCCTCGTGGTTCCGAGAGGGAACGTGTTACCATTGTGTGCGAAACGATATACGCTGCCTCCCCCGTGATTTTCTTTACAGAGGCAACATAGAACTATATGAGTGCCCTGTTAAATTTTGGAATTATTCCGGCTTCGTTTGGCCTTTTTATACATTAATTGAGTTTCTGGATTTTTAATGTGCATAATCCGAATTTGAACTGCAAGCACATGCTCCGGTGCACCAAAGTTGGTTGAAAAATCAGATGTGTGTCCTTGGTTGAATTTCTAGGTCCCATGGAAGAAATGAGAATGAAATTCAAACATCTGGGCGTCATGACTCGGCCGAGAACATCGAGAAACTTGGATTTTAAATTCATGTAAATCCAGAACTCGCCTGGAAATCATGAAACTTGGCATGGTGTCATGTCATGGCACTAACATGTTGTGGTAAAAAATTGGGCCGATTTGGAACAAGTTTTGGTATAGGGGCCGTTTGGATTATGCCCACACCAGCCCGACCAAAACGACGGCATGCCAAAATTTTGGCGATGGAAATAGCCGTCGGGAACTCGCCCACACGCTAGTGCAGAATCACAACGGCTGGCCAAAAAGTTGGCTGTGAGCCAAAAACTTGGCTGCAATCCAAACACTGGTCGAACCTGTGGTCAACGACCAAAATTTTGGAAGGGCAGCTTGGGGCTGGCATCCAAACAGCCCCACAAGCTTCTTGCAAACCGAAGCTTCTCTCAAGAAAGTTCGTGGTTCTAAGAGGGAATGTGCCACCTTTGAGTGTGAAATGATATACGCTGTCCCCCATTGAGTTTCTTTACAAAGGCAACATAGAACTACATGAGTGGCCTGTTAAATTTTGGAATTATTCCGGGTTCGTTTGTCCTTTTTATACATTTTTTGAGTTTCTGGTCATTAAATGTGCATAATTCAAATTTGAACTACAAGCACATGCTCTCGTGCACCATAGTTGGTTGAAAAATCACATCTGTGTCCTCTGGTGAATTTCTAGGTCCCATGCAAGAAATGGGAATAACATTCAAACATCTGGGCATCGTGGCTCGGCCGAGAACATTGAGAAACTTAGTTTTAAAATTCTTGTAAATCCAAATCATGTCTGAAAATCATGAAACTTGGCATGGTGTCATGTCATGGTACTACCATGCTGTGGCAAAAAAATTGGCCGAGTCGGAACAGATTTTGGTATAAGCTTCTTGCAAACCGAATCTTCTCTCAAGAAGGCTCGTGGTTCTGAGAGGGAACGTGCCACCTTTGAGTGAGAAACGATATACGCTGCCCCCCCTTTAGTTTCTTTACAAAGGCAACGTAGAACTACATGAGTGCCCTGTTAAATTTTGGAATTATTCCGGGTTCGTTTGGCCTTTTTTTATATACATTAATTGAGTTTCTGGTCATTTAATGTGCATAATTCAAATTTGAACTAAAAGCACATGCTCCCGTGCACCAAACTTGGTTGAAAAATCACATCTGTGTCCTCGGGTGAATTTCTAGATCCCACGCAAGAAATGGGAATAAAATTCAAACATCTGGGCATCGTGGCTCGGCCGAGAACATTGAGAAACTTGGTTTTAAAATTCTTGTAAATCCAAAACACATCTGAAAATCATGAAACTTGGCATGGTGTCATGTCATGGTAGTACCATGGTATGGTAAAAAAAGTTGGCCGAATAGGAACAAATTTTGGTATAAGCTTCTTGCAAACCGGAGCTTCTCTCAAGAATGCTCGTGGTTCTGAGAGGGAACGTGTCACCTTTGTGTGCATAATTCAAATTTGAAATACAAGCACTTGCTCCAGTGCACCAAAGTTGGTTGAAAAATCACATGTGTGTCCTCGGGTAAATTTCTAGGTCCCATGCAAGAAATGGGAATGAAATTCAAAATTCTGGGCGTCGTGGCTGGGCTGGAAACATTGAGAAACTTAGTTTTTTAATTCCTGTAAACCGAAAACACGCATGAAAATAATGAAACTTGGCTTGGTGCCATGACATGGCACCAACATGCTATGGTAATTTTGCTGTCCGATTTGCGAAGGCGCACACATTAACAATCAACAAAGTCATTTTGGAACAAGTGTTGTCACGTTATAATCGGAAACACAAGTATTATTGAAACCGTGGGCGTTCTATTTACCATTTACGTGCCGCCATGCGTGCCCTTTTTTTATTAGCTAGGAGGCGCCGTGCAGGGTAGCTATTTGAGTACGAGAGGCGTCAGTCAGACCCCTGCGCGTGCTTATCGGGAGGAGAGCCCTTTGACCTCCATCCGCCGTCCACCTCTCTCCCAATGTCTCCATTAATGGCGCCCGAGCCTGGTTTTTGAAACTAAGCCTCTATTTAATAACACGGATGTGTCTCACTCAACTGAGATTTAAGAGATAAAAAAGAAAATCTGAAAGCACGGATCTTGATGTAAGATCTGAGGGACCTATATAACATCTACTGCGACTTATAGCAAGACTGATGAATATATAAGGACGATGGCAGTGGATAATAATTCTCTTACATAATTAGGAAGATAATTAAAAAGCACATGCGGCTACGCCCGAAATACACAAGGGCAAAGGAGGAAGGAAGACAACGATCTGGCTCGCCGATCTCTACTTTCTTGATGTGTTGCTGCTGGCCGCGGGAACTAGTCTCCGCGGCGAGCGGCGATGAGCCCTTTCATGTCCTAAAGACGCTGCTTGAGAGCATCCACGGATTCTTCCACCAGCCTTTGGCGCTCGATGCGGAGCATGTCATTCTTGTCCATAAGTTTCTTGATGATGATGCCGGTCCTCTTCAACAAGGCACTGGTCTCCTCCTGCTGGTCTGCACTTCAGACGATCTTCTCCCTCAGCAGGTCGCGCTCGGCCCGGAGCCTCTCATTGCCCTCCCTTAGTTGCCGGATGGCGCCGGTAGCCTTTTCAAACGAGGCTTTCATGTCGTCCTGCAACCTCGCCCAGCCGGAGATCTGATCCATCTTGCTATGGACGATCGCATGCATGCGCCTGTAAGTAGTTGTCGCCTGCCCGCGAGACATTTTCCCAGGCCGCTGCGGCGCGGCGGGACATCTCTGTTGCATTCGCGGCGTGGCGGCACATCTTTGCTGCTTCCGTGGCACGGCCGGACCAGTCTGCTGCATCGAAGGTGCGGCGGGACCTCCGTGCTACTTCGGCGGCGCGGCAGGACCTCTGTGTTTCTACTTCCGCGTGGCGGGACATGTCGGCTGCTTTCGCGGCGAGGCGGGACATCTCTCATGCCTTCGCTTCCATGCTTGCCTCTCCCTGGTGGTAATCTCCCGACCCAGAACTCATGCTGGCCATGGCAGACGCAAGGGAAGGATGCTGAATGACTTGTCTGTTTTTGTGGATGAGGAGTTGAGGAGGAATGTGCAATCATCTTGGCATAGTAGTATTTATAACCGAGTACTAATACACTCCTAAGTGGGAAACCATTTAGGTTGTGATCGGTGTGAATAGGTTTGCAATTAAATATAGCGTGGTAGTAGTAGTGATTTGGAATGTGACGAGACGCAAGCTCAAAATTTATTGACGGTTCTAGTTTCGAAGTGCGGCACTATTCCCAGATGGTGTAACGTGGGCACATGTTCTTGGCCGTGATGTAGCATATGCCATGGTAGTTCTTTTTTCTACTGCTGTGTAGTACGTGCAATAACTGGCACCATCGGATACATATCTTACGGTTATTGGGGCGTTCGACAGGAATAGCTGCGTGGCGAGCTATAGACTAGTTTTTTTTTTCAGACGCATTAAACCCATCTCTCAGGACTTCTCGCATGCACCATCTCTAGCTCCCTAGGTCGATGCCACCCACATACACTTGTACTCTGAGTTTAGTACGTTATACCAGAAGAGAAGAGGTGCACGCACGCACTCGTCCTCTCTCACACATGCATCTATTTTTTCTCGAAAAGGAGGATGATGACCCCCGGCCTCTGCATTTGGGAGTCACACACGCATCTTTAGCTACGAATTGTAGTGTTCTCAACCATCCGATTGGCTCTATCATAGGATTCACGTTGCTCCTTGGCCTTGAGATTGTGATGTTTAAAACGCGGAGGCTAAGCTGGAGGCACGAGGTTTTGGTTAATGTGCAGGCCGCACATGACACCAACACGACACGACCTTCGTCTGCCTGGTGCGCAGTCTGGTGAGTTGTCCAACACAACCAGGCCCTGCTTGGTATCTGCGCCTCGACTTATGCACAGAGAAATTAGGGTCGGAGGGAGTACTACTAGTAGTAGTACTACTTTGATGTGTTGCATCAACTCGCACAAGTATGAAACACTTCGTGAACAAACAAGCATATACTCCCTCCGTTCCAAAATACAACGTATTTGACTTCCATTTGTCCAAAAATGGATGTACCTATATACTAAAACATGTCTAGATACATCTATATTTTGACAAATGGAAGGCATGTATTGTGGAATGGAGGGAGTACTTGTCATCAAAATGGATAGAAAGGGACGTATCTAGAACTAAAATACATCTACATACATCTCCTTTTATCCATTTTGATGACAAGTAGTACTTCTTACCCAATGGAACTTTATATCCAATAGACACAAAATATCCGTTTGACTGTTGGAAATTACTGATCTAATGTCGAAGTAATTGCTGCATCGCCACCAAAACCCACCATCTCTTAAGCTAAAGTAGACCGAGATAATCCCTATATTAGCATATTACTAAGATAAATAGAAGGCACTGTAGAAACATGTAGGATGTGAGCTTGTCAATCTGAATGTGGAGGGACACCAGCTTAGCCCCGGCCAGCAGCTTGGGCAGAACTGTGAAGAAGGTCAGCTCCTGCACGGCAACTTCATCGGGATCCTTGCTGCTTGTCACCTCCATTTCCACCTTGACGGCGTCGGTCGTGTCTTTGGGCTCCCCCGGCGGGCCGTTCGCCCACAGCTTGGCCATGTAGTGCGGCAGTGGGGATGCCCTTGCTCTGATGCAGACGACCGACATGGCGATAGGCGCGCCGATGTCGAGCACGCCGCCGACCAAGAAAAACACGCAGCCGTCCTCCTCCGCGAACAGCAAGAGCCGTGGCTCCGACAGTGGCACTTGCAGCTGGAGCACCTTGTCGTACTGTATATTGTGCACGTGCATGGGATGCGGGATGCTGATGTGGTGGTAGAGCGCCGGGGGCGGGCCTTCGTAGCCGCAGACCGGCACGAGGCATTTGCAGGGCGCGAGCGGACACACGCTCTGGTGATCGGCGAGCTTGTGGTAAGTGACGTAGATCCAACAGCCTTCGTGCGGGCACTCCACCCTCACCAACGAAAGGACGGGTCCACTGCCGTGTTGCGCACGTCGAAGCCACCTCCGTGCTCGCACTTCTGGCACTGCCGCTGGTTCCCGGGGCTCTCGGCGTGGCAGTCCACCCAGGCCAGGTGCCCTCCCTTGCACTGCAGAAATCAATCGAACATCACATCAATCAAGAAACCTACACCTTGCTCAATCAGCCGAACGGACGAGGTGTATTCGAACCTCATACACTGGAGGCGTCAAGGGGCAGAGGCACAAGGGTTAGTGGAGCAAGGTGAGGTCCATCGAGACCATAGAGAGCTCCATCGTCGGGTCCTGTTCCTTCTGCATGACCTCGCCCTCCTCGTGCACAACCATCTCTCGCTTTAGGGCCGGGGCATTACAAAGCTTTACCGTCACATATTGATACTACTTCAAGGTGCATTAAATCAACACATGCAAGTATAAAAAGGAGAGTCATGGCATGCATGCATACGTTGTAATTAATGCATCGGTAAAAGCAAATTATTGAAATATATCGAGTACAGTGCTTTGATGTGTCGCATCAAATCGTACAACAATGAGAAGTTTGATTATCCTCTCCCTCGTGGACTTAACTGTACCTGCCTTTGGCTGTATGACAGGTTGGCCACCCACCTGTTGGGCCCACCTGTCATACACAAAAAGGTAGGAATGTCCCTCCCTCGCCCATGAGCGTGGTGGCTGGCAGGACTACGAGAAGCTTTCGCTACACGCTCTCCCTCCCGCACGCGATGGACATCCAGCAGGTCAATCGGTGTCAGATGGCCAGAATCGTACTGTAGTAATCCTCTAGTGCAGTAGTACTCCATCATTGTTTGACTTCCCGAAGAGGCGAAGAGCCAAGCGCAGCCCGGACGCTCGTGTGGCAGTTTCATGTGTAGAGTAGTCTAGGATAGCGTGTATCGTGCCTGTAAGCTTAAAATCATTAGGGTGGGCTCCATGCTATGTGGCCATCTTGAAGTTTTTTTTAAATTAAAATAGTCTTATGGCCCTACCTGTCATCCTGGTGATTGTTGTTTGCACGCTCATCTAGTCAAGACAGGAATATATATTTAATTTGTGGTGGGTAAATGTTAGAGGTTGCAACAAATATATTGTACACTACGGGTCTTTCAGCCAAGTTTAGAGCAAGCATGTGGGGCCAGTGCTATGATGTGTCGCGTCAACTTGTACAATGAGGAGAAGCTTGATTTTGCTACTACACGCCTTCTCCCTCGCCCATGCGCACGGTTGCTCGCAAGCTTATAGTACTACAACAAGCTATCCCTCCCACTCGCGGTGGACGGACATGCAGCAGTGGATTCGATACTGTAGAAGCAGTACTAGTAACATCATTGTTCGTCTTCTCGAAGAGGCGAAGAGCCAAGCGCAACCAGAACGTGGCAGTTGTGAATCTTCGAGCATGCATATAGCCAGGCTCTTGCATGAGACAAAATTGCTATGTGAGCCCACTATTGTAGTACGTACTTGCTAGTATAGCCCTGTAAACCAGAAAGGAGCACTTGCCTTTCTAGAGATTTCAACAAGTGACTAGACTACACCAAGACGGAGTACATATGGAGCAAAATGAGTGAATCTGCACCGTAAATAAATACGTAGTTCTCTCATTTTTCTCTCCACGGTGCACAATATTGAGTATACTGACTAGTCTCTTTTAGACCCACATTTACGTTTTTTTGACACAGTACAGACGCAAGCGGTCATATACACGCGCATACACTCACCCCTATGAACGCACACATGCACACCCTACCCCTATGAGCACCTCCGAAAGACTGAGCCGACACTATCATCTTGAAATTTACGAAGTCACCATAGGCACCTTGTTGTCGACGGGAACGTCTCCTGACACGCGATAGACGCGAGTGGCAGTCGCCTCCATAGGTGCTTGAATGCCAAGGAGGGAGAGGGTAGTGGTTCCCAAGATGTTGAACGGTCAATGATGCATCCTCAATTACATGCAGAGAGAATTAATTGGAGAAGTAGAATAGAGCCAGCACGATGTGAATGCAACGGAGTTTGGACTCTCATATAAAGGCGCCCACCACTCCAATCCATCTACTCCTAAGTCTCTGCGCAACACTTCTCACTCCAATCCAAGACCAAGTGACCAGAAACCACAAGCACCTATGGAGGCGATGGACGCGAGCGGCAGTCGGCTGTGCCAAATCGTCCAAGGCGCCAGCCTGCGGCCCCGCACCACGCAGTGTTTCCAGACGGTGCTAGCGACCGCTGGCTTCGTATCCCTCGCCGATGCCGGCTTTGCCTCTCGCATGGACGACATGATGGTCATCTCCATCCGCAAGTTCACCACCGTCAAGAAGCACACGGTCGACCTTGCCGTACTGCTCCAGGCCGCGCGCCCAGGCTCCTCATTGCCTGCCACCCTCATCGGCCTCCATGGTGACGAACTCTTTCAAGCCCTGGTGGCCTTGCAGGTGCCGGAGGTCGCGACGAAGAATGTGCACCTCGAGGCCGTGCTCGCCGCGCAGCGCCTCGCCATGCAAGAAACCGTCGACCTGTACATCCATGTCTATGAGGAAATCGTCTACATAGGCCACTACAAGGCAAGCGAGGACATAAAGACGTTGGCCTCCTTCCAGCGGCTGGAATCTTTGGACGCCATTGTTCAGAAGCACGTCGACCTGGCCACGAAAGCCGCTGCTACTTAGGCGTCGTTCGGTTGGTCGACGCCCTGAGTCGAGGAGTTGGACATCGTCGATGGATGCATCTCTTCTTCTTGCCTCCTGTAACCAGCACTGCATCCCCTCGTGGCCTTAATGTTTTATTAGTATAGTACTCCCTCTGTTCCCAAATATAAGTTTTTCTAGAGATTCCAGCAAGTGACTACATACAGAGCAAAATGAGTGAATCTACACTCTAAAATATGTCTACATACATCCGTATGTTGTATTCCATTTGAAATAGTATCTAAAAAGGCTTATATTTAGGAACGGAGGGAGTATATGGCATTTTTATTCCAGTCATAACGTTTTCACTGTGAGGTAGGGCCGCAGTTGAGCAAACCCAATCCGCCCACCGGGCGTCGGCAGAGTTTAGAATTAGAAGAGAGAAACGAGGGAGGAGAGCTAGCTGTAGCACGGATGCTGTTGTCAGATGGGACTCGTGTTGATAGAATAGGAGTACTGAGCACTCGTACCTCTTTTTTTGAGGGAAAAATAGTCGTATGTCTAGTACCACTAGTTGGGTGCGTGCAACCTATAGCTGTCATCACTTTAGGTCTCCTTTTTGAACCGCAGCTACGCTTCACAGTACATATTTTTTCGCGCATTTATCCTCCTATATGTACTCCTAGGCTATTTCACGTCCTCCTTTTTGCCGACATGTGGGACATAGAGCATCTGGGTCATAGTGCATGCACGACTCGGAGCATATGCCGGGGTACTTTACATTTCAGACCTCACGAATTACATGCAAACCCCCCGTAGAAGAATAAATAAATAAATGAATTACTACATGAAACTGGATTATTTTCGTAGAAATCGGAGCACGTTTATTAAATTTTGGACATGACACGTTTATAAAAAATGACCGGACCTAAACCAGTCTAAGGGCCTCTTTGATTTTTCCCGCAAAAGAAAGGGCCTCTTTGATTCGTAGGATACTGAAAACATGGGAATGAGGAAAGTATGATGGCGATGAACCGAGACGAGGAGAACTCTAACTCAGTTAGAGGTTAGAGTTAGATTCTAACCCTGAACTAACTCTAAACCAAAGAGGTGTATGGATGGCAGGGTTAGATTGACAATAAATGCTCTTTCTCAATCATTTCACTACTTTGGACCCTATTTCCTGCCGGATTTGGTGTGGCCTGCTCTTGTGTGGCCTCCTCCCACTCACAATTGACATAAACAAACCATATTTACAAATCAAGCATGCAAAACATGATAAATTTTACTTTGTCCATACAAATGAGATATCTGACTTAAACATACAAGTCGTCAATCAAGCTTCACAAAAAAAACACTCCATGAAACAAAGCATGAGCTAACTCATCACGGAAGTCACTCATGATAGGGAGGGAGCCAGAGCCCCTCACACACCGAGGGAGGAGCTCATCATCGTCGCTCTGGAGGAAGGCTCCATAGATCCCAAGCCCCGGGAACCCCTCCGACGCCGATGCTTGCGAGTTGAGGTCGACACCGGCATGGGTAGCAGGGCCGCTTGCCGCCGACTGGGAACTTAATCTTTGGGCCTCTAGAAATAATGCAAGCTTTAAACTAAAATACCTATAAAGGTGAACCGAATCTTTGGGCCTCTAGAAATAATGCAAGCCTGGAACTGAAATACCTAGAAAGGCGAACTCAATCTTTGGGCCTCTAGAAATAATGCAAGCCTGAAACTGAAATACCTAGAAAGGTCAACTGAATCTTTGGGCCTCTAGAAAGATTTATTACCTCCTCAAGCAACATCAAACAATTCCATGCATGCACCACAAATATATACCAAGTTTGATCAGGATCTACTTTTCCAAATCAGAATTAGCGCTAGAGCGAGCAAGATCAATGATATGGCTGTGAGACAGAGAAGGATTGAACAACTCACCCCTCTCACAACCTCCCTGGTAGACGCGCCGCCGCCGTGCACGACAAAGGGATAAAAACAACCGGTGAAGGGGGAGCGTGCGACCTTCGAAGGCCGGAGGGAGAGGGTGACCGGAGTAGGGCGATGGAGGCCGGAAGGAGAGGGCGGCCGGAGGAGAGAGAGGGCGAGCGGCAGAGCGGCGCTTGGGTGGGTGGCCCGATGGGGAACAGAGAGGAGTCGTGCGGGGGGGGGGGGGGGGGGGGAGGGAGGGAGCGATCCGGTGCGGGCAGGGGAGATTTTTTTAGTTCTCTTTTAGTGGGCCCAAGGATAACTAACCCAATTAGAACCTCTCCACCGGGCTATTTTTTAGCTGGGTTAGAGCAAACTATCTCAAACTAACCCCTCCTGTTTCGATAATTTGAGGCTATTTCAACCCAAACTAGCTCTAACTCAGGGATCCAAACAAAGAGGAGTAGTACTGTACATGCTACAATCTGGACCGTAGCACATTATTTTTTATGGCCATATCACCACATTGTTTTCTACTGCTAGTTCACTGGGCTACCATGGTTCGCACTGCTGGTTCACTGGGCTGCCGTGGTTCGCACTCCTCCAACCTTATAGTAGTACTAGTATATACCGCATCATTCTTAGCTCCTTCTTACTACGTACTTCGCCGACATGTGGGAGAGCCAGCATCCGGGTCGACATGTCATGCACCAGATTAGAGTGCGGAACGGAAGGGGGGCATCACCCCGGTCGTAGCGCCAGTAATTTTTTTGAACATAAGTATAATTCATGACTATAGTGAGTAGTCATATCACAAGTCTTTCTAGCAGTAATGTGCCGTCTAATCGCACAACCCGACCTTTCCAGCAGTAAGTTTGAATCCACCACTCCCTCACCCTCCTCGCCTCTCTATCAAACTACCTACCTAAAAACTGTTGCACGTACTGCCCGGGAAAAGCCCCGCCCTCAACTTTTAACTACACGAAAATAGTTCGAGCTTGTTCGTTCTATATAAATACTTAAAGTATGTTTATTCACCCGTGGGGTTGTTCAACTAATGGAGGGCTGAGGAGCACAAGTGAATAATACTAGTACTACTAGTAGTAAGTAGGAGTCGTACAGTTAGTCACCTTAAATAGAGAGTTTCTTTTCTTTAATGCCACATACACAAATTGAAACGCTTGTTGTGGAGAGAAAAAGATAATCACTCCAGTATATATGTACGCAGGGGCCTGAGCGCTTGCTTTACTAGGGTTGCTCTCTTCATTCTCTCGTCCTCTCCAGATTTATACAAGACAGCGGTAGCGACATTTTCTCTCTGCTCCCCGCTGGTCATAGATCCGGCTGGATCCCTTCGGCAGGTGTGTGTAGAGGACTGAAAGGTGCATCATTCACGTGGTCATCGCCGCCGAGGGAGGAAACCCACAACTGTCGATGGGGCCCGATCCTATGCCCGTGCTGTTCTCTCCGACACAACGCTGGCTCGGGAGGTCCTCCGACCCTTCTTCCTCCCTGCCGTATTGTGCGCAGACCAGAGATGCCACCGCCGACATCCCGACGAACCTCAGGTACAAGTTCTTCGAAAGCGGCCTTGCTCTACTACCCCAGCTCCCAACGTGTCTGCATGTGCATCCTTTTCTACTTCCATCAGCTCTTCCAAATCCACCTAAATTTTTAGTATTATTAGAGGTAAAGCTACTTCATGCATTTGAATCGAGGACTTGGTTCAAACAACGAATAAGGGGGGGGGGAATCGTAGCATGAATCTAGGACTTGATTCAAAGAGGAAATAACAGGGGGAAAGTAGTAGAGACCGGGTACCCAACCGGTCTCTTGGTTGAAAAGGGAAATAATGGGAAAACTCAGTACAAACTGGATAAGGAACAGATCTGTTATTGGTTGAAAAAAGGATAGAAAGTGGCGGCTGGTGGACAAGTCAACAGAGTATGTCCAGGATTAGATTTGCTGCCCTCACATAGTAAAAAGTCTCCAGGATTAGATTTGCTGCCCTCACATAGTAAAAGGTCTCCAGGATTAGATTTGTTTCCCTCACATAGGAAAAGTTCTCCAGGATTAGATTTGCTGCCCTCACAGAGCATGAACAAACTCGGCATCACCACTTTATGCCTCCTTGTAGGTACATTGTTCTGATGTGTCCACTATCGCATGTCCTTATACCAACCTTTTGCTGTTGTTAATGTAAGGGCGCATGTAAAATGAAGCAATCACACTGTTACCTTAAGGACATGTCTAACCAGTGTTATTGTTAATCTAATGCCTCCAGTGATATGATGCAATTAAACTGTGTTAACCAATGGTACTCCTGCTGTTTTCCCAAGTATGATAAGTAAGTTGCTTCTTTACGCTGCTGAGTACCTGGTGTCCCCATGCTCCCATGCCCTTAAACCAACTCTTTAGATGCTGTTGATTTACTGTATCTGGTAAACAAGCAATGCCACCATTAAAGTAAACCCATATTTGACGAATGCCATAGTTGATCGTAATGCTTCTGGTAACATGAAACATTGCTGATGTTTAAAAATTTCTACTGTCCTTGTGTGATTGCCATGAACATAGTTAATATGCTTCTTTTCATTTCGTGTATGTTTCGTATATTCTTATTGACCATCAGCTGTATACTTTCTATCTTTTTGTGCAGATAGGGATATAAATTTCACCGATAGAACGAGCCAATGCATTGCTTGTTTTAAGAATACATTTTAATATAAGCTAATTAAATTTAAGTAAAGTGACCACTAACACTTGTTATTACAGTACCAATACAGACCCACTCGTGAACCGACGTGTGTGGCTGGAATAGGTTTCTTAATGGAGGCGTTTGAATGCGCCGAGGGTGCATATTCTGCCGGGCGTGCAGCTGGCGAAGGAGGGGTAGTAACTGTTGTCGCCTATACACACTCAGTTTACTGTTGAATCTAGTTCCCCAAGAGCTGAAAAACAAACTGCTGCTGCCGCCTACTCACTCATTCACTTGAAGAGACTCCAATGGCGATCCGAGGGGTGAGCCTGCTGGATATGGACTTCAGCAAGGAGTTCACCTTTGAGTTCTTCGTTCAGTCCCATGGCGGCACCAAGTTGAATGTGATGTACACCAACGATCCGGACTCGGTGAAGCTCTGCCTCGCCGAGTTCAAGCAGTACCTACAGGATGAGAAAGCACAAGGTCGTAGGACTAGACCTTATGCCCATCCATTCATCTCCTGACAAGGGCCAGCGGATTGCGGTCTCCCAGGTATGTGTGCGAGACGAGGTTCTCGTCTACCACTGCTTTAGGGCCATCGGAGGTTCTGGAGCATTCGCCCGTTTCATCGGCAGCGCCGACTGCACCTTCGCTACGATGGAGAGAAGGAAGAACGTGACGATTCAGCCATCTAGTGCAACAATCTTGTTGACATCCAGAAGCAATACAAGATCATCGGCAACGGGCAGGAGAAGGACTCGCCGAGACCATCATCAACCCCTGCTACGCCAACATGAAAGAAGACAACGATACCAAGGAGCTCCACCGGCCACCATGCATCTGAACAAGTCAACCCTCGTACTCCCCTCTGCCTGCGTCTTCCCCCGCTCCGTTTCGTTCGGTCCACGATCTCGATGTCGTCCTCCGCCTTGGTGCTCTCGCCATGGCGCCGCCTTCTGTCGTTCCCAACATGGTTAACAAAACAAGAGGAATAGGGAGACAACTGTTCGTCGAGAGGTTGACAGTCCCGGGCCCACCAGGTCCATGGCCTAGGTTTTGTTGTTTAACATGGGCAGCCCACGACATGTTTCAACGCTTTTTGGATCAAGCGGCCTTTGGGCCTCCCAACCTAGCTTGTCTATAACATTTGCAACCCAAGTTATGTTTGTTTTTTCAAGACGGCACACAACTCAGTTCTATTTTTCTATAAGAATGCAAAACTGAATTTTATAGACATTCCCACTTCCTTTATTATATATATATATATATATATATATATATATATATATATATATATATATATATATATATATATAATAGAAACTACATAAGGTTCCGTTAAACCTATCATTCGTCCAATCATTTTATAGACCTTCCCACTTCCTTTATTTTTTGTTTTCATTAATCCTATATCTGAATTTTCTTTCCTCTTTCTTTTTCGATGTAAACTCAGTTTTCTCTCAGTACTTTTCACTAGAACCAACTCAATTGTCCCACGTCTAGCCTAAATAATAATACTACCCCACGTCTTATTAACTCATCAAATTAAAATGATATTTTATTTCATAAATTGAAAGTTCTTACAAAATAATAATAATAATTCTTTATATGTAACTTGGCAAGTTAACTCCTACTGATTGCGTACATAAGCTTGCAAAGATTTTACTGACCAATGCAGTAATAGACGTGCAATCATGTGTTTATGTTTTTATAACACTTCTCCGTCCAGCCCAACATGATATTTTCACCCAGCCCAGCAAGTCCGCGGATTTCGAGAAAAATGCAAATGGGCTTTAAATTCTACCATATATATAAACGGGCTGCATAGATGCTACATCATTGTTTCACCCAGCCCACCAAATGGACTAAAAAACAAATGGACCGGCTGACATGTGGGCCAATAGGTCGAAGCTTAAGCAAGGCGTTGGATTTACATCCAACGGCCGACATTTTTCATCAATCTCTCGTCTTCTTCCCCCAGCACTGCCGGGACCGCCTGCTCTAGCCTCCTTCGTCCAACGGCGTTGTTTTGTGCTCCTCGCAGCGAAACGCTACCCCGCCGACGGCTAGGCCATCCCTCCACTCAACACCTCCTATTATTCTCTGCCGAGTGTATGCCCACTCCTCTCCGTCTGCGACTCCACTACCGTGTCTTCCCCATCTCCGGGTCATTCTAGTCTGGGCCTCTCCGTCGTCCACCGCCTCGTGGCGCTCGGCGCAGCGTGGTCAACAAATGAGAGTCATCGAAAGAGGACTGTACGTGAGAGCCTAACGGCTGGGACCCACGAGGTCCATGGTCGCACACAAGGAAAATTCCTCCTTATTAAGCTGTTTCCTCCCCTGACAGCTGGACCCACCGGCTGTATCTTCGCACGGAAGGAAGTGCCTCCTTGTTATGCGGAAAAAACTATTCCTCTCGATGACAGCTGGGACCCGGCAGATTTGGTGGCTGACTTGTGGGCCTACTAAGCAGACGTGTATGCAGGGCTTTGTCAACTTAATCAACAAATGATTCTAGCAGCTGGACCGTTGGATGTTAATCCAACAACCGTGCTCCTTCTTCAACCTCTGTTCTTGCTCCTGTCTCCCGTGGGTGGCAGTGCTGCCGCGTACCCGAACCAGTCAAGTTTCGCACTCCTCTCCATCTGCGATTCCACGTCTTCCCCATCTCTGGGTCGTTCCAGTCTGGGGCCTCTCCGTCGTCCACTGGCCTTAGTGCGCTTGGCATGGTGTGGTCAACGTGGTCAACAAACGAGAGTCATTGGAAGCCTCACACCGCAGCCGAACTAGTGAACCCTCGTATTCCTCTCCGTGTGGGCTTCCATTGCCGCGTCTTCCCCAGCTCAGCGTCGTCCCCTTCCTAGGCCTCGCCGTTGTCTATCGCACTAGTGCTCTCGGCGCGGCATGGTCAATGTGGTCAAGGATCGACTTCCATTGGAAGAGTACTGTACGTGGAGAGGCTAACAGCTGGGTCCACGACGGCCGCAAGGAAGTACCTCCTTATTACACGCAAAATAATTATTCCTCCACCTGACAGCAGGGACCCACCGGACGGGCCACCATATTTAGCAAAAAAAAACATCCCCCCTGATTGCTGGGACCCACCAGCTACATCTTCGCACGCAAGGAAGTGCGTCCATATTACGAGCAAAAAAATGATTCGCCCCCTATCTGCTGGGACCCACCAGCTACATCTTCACACGAGCAAAAAAAATGATTCGCCCCCCTGACTGCTGGGACCCACCAGCTACATCTTCGCACGCAAGGATGTGCCTGACAGTCGGGACCCACCTAGTCGAAGCATATGTAGCATTGTCATTCTGGTCGCGAACGTGTACATACATACTGGTCGATGTAGAGGCGCGCACATGTCGTAGTAGAGGCACGCACATGTCGTAGTAGAGGCGCACACGTATCATGTACACGTACATACCACGGCCAGGGTGCAAGAAAGTAAATACGGCCACATACATACATACAGGCGGGGTCTCGAATGCCTACTCGCGCAAACGTACGGCCAGGGCTCGTGTACATGGCTGGGTCGGAACGAAGAAACTGCGTCATCATCGTGTTCATGGGGAGGCAATGGAATGCGCCGTGTTCATCGGGAGGAAACGGAACGCATGGGAGACAACCGGCTTGGACGGAACAGCCGATGGAAACGAGGCCTGGCGTACCACAGAACGGAGGAAACGGCCTTGTGTTCGATTGGCCACGTTCAAAATGGGATCCTGTTCATCGGGAGGGGTCTGGTGTACCGGAAAACGGAGGAAACAGACTTTTGTTGGACCTCCTATGGTTGAAACAGGGTCCTGTTGATCGGGAGTGGTGTGGCGTACCGCAAAACAGAGGAAACAGACTTGTGTTGGAGCGCTACGGTCGAAACGGGTGTCCTATTCATCGGGAGGGCTGTGGCGTGCCGCAAAACGGGACTCCATGGGATACTGTTCATCTCCACCGTCGACCTCCTCCAGCCTCCACGACTACTGTTCATCCACCATCGACCTCTGCTAGCCTCCACCTGCGACTGTTCATCCACGGGCTCCTGTTTATCCAGCCTCTACCACGCGCTACTCCATCGGCTACTATTCAACCACCCCTCTCCATGGGCTCCTGTTCAACCACCCCTCGACGGGCTACTGCTCATCCAGCCCTCCACTGGCTACTGTTCAACCAGCCCTCCACCGGCTACTGTTCAACCTTCCCTCCATGGGTCCTATTCATCCAGCCCTTCACGGGGTCCTGTTCATCCACGCCCAACCGGCTCGATCGATCGGGGTCCTGTTCCTCCAGCGGCAACACCACTTTGGGTCCTGTTCATCCAACCCCCACTAGGAACGGTTCATCCAAACCCCCCAACAATGCTCACTATTCATCCAGAGGCAACATCGATCAGCTTCAGTTAGCAGCAGTAGCAAAGGAATCGCTCGATCGGGTTCAGTTAACATCCATCGATCGATCACTCGGGTTTAGTAACGCGTAGCCTGCAGTGCAATCGCTCGGGTTCAGTAGGCGAACACCTTGCTCGGGTTCAGTTAGAGCCCAACGCCTCGCACCTACATGTGTGCATGTACGAGAGAAACGCGCAAATCTCCATGCATCGCTCGGCCTGACCACCCACCGTAACCGGGAACACCCCGATATTTTCCTCACCCTCGCTTCTACCATGTTTTTTTCCGTCATGGACGGCCCAAAGAATGTCATGTAGCTGCGTCTCCGGCCCGCCCAGGACGAAAAGCCCATTTTCTGTCATGATTTTTTGTCATAGAAGTAGGAGCCCACCACATCTATGATGATACCGGGTTTTGTCACAATTATCATCATAGAAGTGTCATAAGTATGACAGAAAAAAATTTTGTTCGGCCCAAAATGTCACGGATGTGTCTTTTTTTGTAGTGCAACAAATATCTTGCCTTCAGATCTGTGATAGAAGGTGTACCCAACAGTTTCATTTGGGTATCCTATGAAGATGCACTTCTCCGATTTGGGTTCGAGCTTATTAGGTTGAAGCTTTTTCACATAAGCATCACAACCCAAACTTTAAGAAACGACAACTTTGGTTTCTTGCCAAACCACAGTTCATAAGGCGTCGTCTCAACGGACTTTGATATTGCCCTATTTAAAGTGAATACAGTCATCTCTAAAGCATAACCCCAAAATGATAGCAGTAAATCAGTAAGAGACATCATAGATCGCACCATATCTAATAAAGTACGGTTATGACGTTCGGACACACCATTACGCTGTGGTGTTTCAGGTGGCGTGAGTTGCGAAACTATTCCATATTGTTTCAAATGAAGACCAAACTCGTAACTCAAATATTCTCCTCCATGATCAGATCGTAGAAACTTTATTTTCTTGTTACGATGATTTTCCACTTCACTCTGAAATTCTTTGAACTTTTCAAATGTTTCAGACTTATGCTTCATTAAGTCGATATACCCATATCTGCTCAAATCATCTGTGAAGGTAAGAAAATACCAATACCCGTCATGAGCCTCAACATTCATTGGTCCGCATACATCTGTATGTATTATTTCCAATAAGTCAGTAGCTCGTTCCATTGTTCCGGAGAACGGAGTTTTAGTCATCTTGCCCATGAGGCAGGTTCGCAAGCACCAAGTGATTCATAATCAAGTGATTCCAAAGGCCCATCAGCATGGAGTTTCTTCATGCGCTTTACACCAATATGACCTGAACGGTAGTGCCACAAATAAGTTGCACTATCATTATCAACTTTTCATCTTTTGGCTTCAATATTATGAACATGTGTATCACCACGATCGAGATTCAACAAAAATAGACCACTCAACAAGGGTGCATGACCATAAACGATATTACTCATATAAATAGAACAACCATTATTCTCTGATTTAAATGAGTAACGGTCTCGCATTAAACAAGATCCAGATATAATGTTCATGCTCAATGCTGGCACCAAATAACAATTATTCAGGTCTAAAACTAATCCCGAAGGTAGATGTAGAGGTAGTGTGCCGACGGCGATCACATCGACTTTGGAACCATTTCCCACGCGCATCGTCACCTCGTCCTTAGCCAATCTTCGTTTAATCCGTAGCCCATGTTTCAAGTTGCAAATATGAGCAACATAACCAGTATCAAATACACATGCGCTACTACGAGCATTAGTAAGGTACACATCAATATCATGTATATCAAATATACCTTTCACTTTGCGATCCTTCTTATCCGCCAAATACTTGGGGCAGTTACGCTTCCAGTGACCAGTCCCTTTGCAGTAGAAGCATTCAGTTTCAGGCTTAGGTCCAGACTTGGGCTTCTTCTCGGGAGTGGCAACTTGCTTGCTATTCTTCTTGAAGTTCCCCTTCTTACCTTTGCCCTTTTTCTTGAAACTAGTGGTCTTTTTTTACCATCAACACTTGATGCTCCTTCTTGATTTCTACCTCCGCAACCTTTAGCATTGCGAAGAGCTCGGGAATCTTTTTCGTCATCCCTTGCATATTATAGTTCATCACGAAGCCTTTATAGCTTAGTGGCAGTGATTAAAGAACTGTGTCAATGACACTATCATCAGGAAGATTAACCCCAGCTGAGTCAAGTGGTTATGGTACCCAGAGATTCTGAGTATGTGTTCACTGACAGAACTATTCTCCTCCATTTTGCAGCTATAGAACTTGTTGGAGACTTCATATCTCTCAACTCGGGCATTTGCTTGAAATATTAACTTCAACTCTTGGAACATCTCATATGCTCCATGACGTTCAAAACATCTTTGAAGTCCCGATTCTAAGCCGTAAAGCATGGCACACTGAACTATCGAGTAGTCATTAGCTTTTCTCTGCTAGACGTTCATAACGTCCGCAGTTGCATTTGCAGCAGGCCTTGCACCTAGCGGTGCTTCCAGGACGTAATTCTTTTATGCAGCAATGAGGATAATCCTCCAGTTACGGACCCAGTCCATGTAACTGCTACCATCATCTTTCAACTTAGCTTTCTCTAGGAACGCATTAAAATTCAAGGGAATGGTAGCATGGGCCATTGATCTACAACAACATAGACATGCAAAAACTATCAGGACTAAGTTCATGATAAATTAAAGTTCAATTAATCATATTCCTTTAGAACTCCCACTTAGATAGACATCCCTCTAGTCATCTAAATGATGACGTGATCCAAATCAACTATACCATGTCCAATCATCATGTGAGATGGAGTAGTTTTCAATGGTGAACATCACTATGTTGATCATATCTACTATATGATTCACGTTCGACCTTTCGGTCTCAGTGTTCCGAGGCCATATCTGCATATGCTAGGCTCGTCAAGTTTAACCCGAGTATTTTGCACGTGCAAAACTGGCTTGCACTCGTTGTATGTGAACGTAGAGCTTATCACACCCGATCATCATGTGGTGTCTCGGCACGATGAACTGTAGCAACGGTGCATACTCAGGGAGAAAACTTATACCTTGAAATTTATTAATGGATCATCTTATAATGCTACCGCCGTACTAAGCAAAATAAGATGCATAAAAGATGCACATCACATGCAATCAAAATATGTGACATGATATGGCCATCATCATCTTGTGCTCATGATCTCCATCACCGAAGCATCGTCATGATCTCCATTGTCACCGGCTTGACACCTTGATCTCCATCGTAGCATCGTTGTCGTCTTGCCAACTATTGCTACTACGACTATTGCTACCGGTGATAAAGTAAAGCAATTACATGGCGATTGCATTTCATACAATAAAGTGACAATCATATGGCTCCTGCCAGTTGCCGATAACTATGTTACAAAACATGATCATCTCATACAACAATTTATATCACATCACAACAAGCCCTGAAAAAAATAAGTTAGACGTCCTATACTTTGTTGTTGCAAGTTTTACGTGGCTACTATGGGCTTCTAGCAAGAACCGTTCTTACCTTCGCATAAAAACCACAACGATTTTTCGTCAAGTGTGTTGTTTTAACCTTCAACAAGGACCGGCTGTAGTCAAACTCGGTTCAACTAAAGTTGGAGAAATAGACACCCACCAGCTACCTATGTGCAAAGCACGTCGGTAGAACCAGTCTCATGAACGCAGTCATCTAATGTCGGTCTGGGCCGCTTCATCTAACGATACCGCCGAATCAAAGTAAGACATTGGTGGTAAGCAGTATGACCATTATCGCCCACAACTCATTTTGTTTCACTCATGCATAGACCTGGCTCGGATGCCACTGTTGGGAACGTAGTAATTCAAAAAAAATTCCTACGATCACACAAGATCTATCTAGGAGATGCATAGCAACGAGACGGGAGAGTGTGTCCACGTACCCTCATAGACCGAAAGCGTAAGCGTTTAGTAACGCGGTTGATGTAGTTGAATGTCTTCACGATCCATCCGATCCAAGTACCAAACATACGTCACCTCCGCGTTCAGCACACGTTCAGCACGATGACGTCCCTCGAGATCTTGATCTAGTAGAGGGTCGAAGGAGAGTTCCATCAGCACGATGGCGTGGCGACGGCGTTGATGATGTTACTGGCACAGGGCTTCGCCTAAGCACTACGACGATAGGACCGAGGTGTTAAACTATGGAGGGGGGCACCACACACGGTTAAGAGAATAGCTATTATGCTTTGGGGTGCCCCCCTGCCCCCGTATATAAAGGAGGGAGGGAGGAGGCCGGTGGCCTAGAAGGGGCGCGCCTATAGGGTGATCCTAGTTGGAGTCCCCTTCCTTTTCCAAGAGGGAAGAGAGGGAAAGAGTAGGAGAGGGAGAAGGAAAGAGGGGGGGGGGCGCCGCCCCCTCCTAGTCCAATTCGGACCAGCCAAGGGGGGGCGACCACCCTGCGGCCTTCCTCTCCTTTCCACTAAAGCCCATTAAGGCCCACTACTTCCCCGGGGGGTTCCGGTAACCTCCCGGTACTCCAAAAAATGTCTGAATAACTCCAGAACCATTCCGGTGTCCGAACATAACCTTCCAATATACCAATATTTATATCTCGACCATTTCGAGACTCCTCATCACATTCGTGATCTCATCTGGGACCCCGAACAAACTTCGGTCATCAAAAACACATAACTCATAATACAAATCGTCATCGAACGTTAAGCGTGCGGACCCTACAGGTTCAAGAACTATGTAGACATGATCGAGACACATCTCCGATCAATAACCAATAGCGGAACCTGGATGCTCATATTGGCTCCTACATATTCTACGAAGATCTTTATCGATCAAACCGCATAACAACATACGTTGTTCCCTTTGTCTTTGGTATGTTACTTGCCCGAGATTCGCTTGTCGGTATCATCGTACCTATTTGAATCTCATTACCTGCAAGTCTCTTTACTCGTTCTGTAATACTTCATCCCACAACTAACTCATTAGTCACATTCCTTGCAACGCTTATAGTGATGAGCATTACTGTAACGCCCTGGATTCGATGCACCAGGTGTCCGCCAGTTATTCGCCGTCGTTGCCATGTAATTTTCTTGTGTGTTGTATTTTGCCATGTCATCATCTGCATTTCATCTGCATGTTTTTCAAAACTTGCATCCGTTCGGGTTCCGCCGGTTCTCTCCGTTGTCCGTTCTGAGCCAGACACTCTCGCACGCGCCCGCGGCACCTCCGAAATATTATTTTATAAGTGGCATAAAAATGTTCTCGGAGTGGGATGTAACTTGGCTTGCGGTCTTATTACAGTGTAGACAGAGCGCCTGTCAAGTTTCATCGCATTCAGAGCTCGTTTGCTAGCCCAACCGTTAAACTTATAGCGGCATCGTTGCCGGTCAAACGTCGGACGTTTTCGGTATCCGGAAACAGTTGCCGGGCTGCATTTCTCCCCTCTCCTCTCAGCCCAACCCTCGCGTCACAGCCCACCTAGGCCTGCCTAACCCCCCCTCTCGATCGGGTCCATCGGATCACGATCGGAGGGCTCCGAAAGCCCCCAAAACACCCTAACCCAGCCCTCCTACCTATAAATAGAACCTCCCTAGTCCATTTTCGGACTAAACCCTAGTCTAACCTAGCCTAACCTCTCCCCTAACATGCAGCCGCCGCCACCTCCCACCTCAGCCTCACTTTTCGCGCCGGCCAAGCCCACCGCCGCCAAGTGGCACACCCCCACTAGCCTCTGCCGCCACAGCCAGCGCCCTGGGCCAACCGGAAGGCGCCACGTCGTCCCCCAGCAGCCTCCCACCGCGCCAGGCCCTCCAGAGCCCGTAGCCGGCCCGCCTGGGCCCTGATCTGGGCCGAGGCCCGCTCCGCGCCGCCGCCCCTCAGCGCTCGCCTCCTGCGCCCGACACCGAGCTGCGCCGCCGTCGCCGACAGCCGGCCCCGCCGCCGCACGTCGTCCCTCCGCCGTCTCGGCCCCGTCGCCGCCCGTCACCGCCGCCTCGCCAGAGCGCCCGCGCCTCCCCGTCGAACCCCGTCGTCGACCCGCGCAGTGCCGCGCCGTCCCCGCCGCCGAGCGCCGTTGCCACCGGAGCCGATCCACCTCACCGCTGCCCGGAAACCGGCCGGATCCGGAGCGCCAAGGTTGGATCCGCCCCTCCCTTCGCCTCCCCGCTGTCCTTGGGGGCTCACCGGAGCCCCATCGGTCGCCGCCGCTGCCCTGCCTTCCCTGATCCAGGCTGGATCGGGAGGAGGACGACCCTCGAGTGGGCTGAAGCCCGCGTCCGGCCCAGCAGCGCGGCCTGCACCCAGCCTAGCCGCCGGCCCAGCCCAGCTCCTCCCACTGGCCTACTGGAGCCCCTTCCCCAACAGGGCCAAAGCCCATGGTGAGCAGCCCTGTTCTCCGCAGGTGCACGGAATAGTTATGCGACGCTCAGTTTTCGGTCCAGTTATTTTGGCCAAGTCTGGGATAAATCAGCAGCACATGTGCATCTTTGACCTGCCATAACTTCTTGCATGTAGCTTCGTATTGTGCGCGTAATATATCAAAATGGTCATCATGATGTGCTCTTCATTTTGTTCCATTGTACCATGCTTGTTTGAGTCCATCTTGATTCCCAAATCATCGTTGCAAGAGTGCTATATGATGTTAACTGTTGTCTGTTATCAGAACTTGTTGTTTTGTCTTTTTCATTGCATTTTGTGTGTGCATCCTATGAGCATGAGCTCTACATGTGTTTTGTGCTACATCATGCCATCTTTAAAGTGATGCAATCCATGTATTTTTGTGAGCCATGTAGTGAGTGCATCGAGCTCGTGAATTAGGGTACTTGCTGTTACTGTTTTGCTAGGCTGAATCTGCTATATCATGATGCTCTGTAAACCTGCTGCTACAAGTCATTCCATGCATAATTTGGAGATGTTCACTAAGGATGTTTTGTTATACATGTCATGCTCTATCCATTCATGCCCCTGGTTGCATTTATAGTCTGCTGTAACTTGTTGTTATCTTGCTCCAAACATGCTAAATAATGTTGCTGTCAGCCTGTTAACATTAAGTTCAGTTTTGCCATGAGCTTTGATAGTTATCCATGCACCCTACAAACTTGCCCTTGACATGTTTAGCTTCATAAATATGCCATCTTAATGTTGGTCACCTTTTAGTGCAATGTATTGCTCTATGGTGAGTGATACAAGCTCACCAACATGCCTACTTATTGTTGTTCCTGCCATGTTTGAATCTGTCATATCTCTTGCTATGTTTACATGGGTGCCATCATATCTTCTGTACCTTTTTGGCTCATGATCAGTAAGGGACTTTTGTTATATGAAATTAGTAGATTCATGATGTGCCTTTGTTTGCCATGATAAGTTCCTGTAACATGTTGTTTGATAGCCCTAAACATTGCAACCTGATGTTATTTCTGTTAAGTCTGAAACTGTTATTATTTGCAATCTTGGCATGTCCTTTTGAGCATGTTCTTGTGATTTATGGAGATAGCTCAGTGTTCATGTTTTGTCATGCTTTACCTGTACTTCATGCCCATGCCTTTTGTTCTCATGTTGAGGTACTGTAGCATATTGTTTTGATGCTTGCTAGATGCCTAGTTGCTGTTTTGGACAGCTTGTCCTTTAAACCTGTATAGTGTGTATGTGTTGAACCGTTGCTCCGTATTGAGTGCTCTATATGAAACTTGCTTGATTTTGCATGAACTTTCATATTATCATGTTGCATCCATGTCTGAGAGTGTTTGCTTGATGTTTGCATGCATTTTGCATCAATGCCATGTTTAACTTGTTTTGCTCATATCTTCTAGGCCGTAGCTCCGAATTAAATGAACTTTATATGTAACTTGACTAGAATCTCGTGTAGATCGTCTTGGTGCATCTTAACTTGCTGTTTAACAACCTGAACATAAGGCTTATTCAGTTCTGGACCAATTTCAAAACTTGCATATGAGGACTTACCGAAATTGTTATATGTTGTTTCCGGCCTCATTTAAACTTGCCTTGATGTGTTGTTCTTGTTTGCATCATCTCTTGCCATGAGTACCTCATCTAGCTTTGTCATGCATCATGCTTGGTTGTGCATCATGTCATGTATATGTGTGGTGTGTTTACCATGTTGTGTGCTTCTTCTTGATAGTTCCTGTTTTGTTGCGATCGTGAGGATTCGTTCGTCTACGCTTGGTTCGGCTTCATCCATTCGTCTTCTTCATGGACTCGTTCTTCTTCCTAGTAGGATTTCAGGCAAGATGACCGCTACCCTGGATCTCACTACTATCATTGCTATGCTAGTTGCTTCGTTCTATCGCTTTGCCGCGCTACCTATCTCTTGTTGATCAAGCCACCCAGATTGCCATGTCAGCCTCTAACCTTTTTCACCCTTCCTAGCAAACCGTTGTTTCGCTATGTTACCGCTTTGCTCAGCCCCTCTTATAGCGCTGTTAGTTGCAGGTGAAGTTGAAGATTGCTCCAAGGTGGACAGGGTTATGTTGGGATATCACAATATCTCTTATTTAATTAATGCATCTATATAGTTGGTAAAGGGTGGAAGGCTTGGCCTTATGCCTGGTGTTTTGTTCCACTCTTGCCACCCTAGTTTCCATCATATCGGTATTATGTTCCCAGATTTTGCGTCCCTGACGCGGTTGGGTGATTTATGGGACCCCCTTGTCAGCTCTCCTTGAATAAAACTCCTCCAGCAAGGCCCAACCTTAGTTTTACCATTTGCCTCACCACCACCTACTTTTCCCTTGGGAGGTTGCTCTCTCGAGGGTCATCTTTATTTTAGCCCCCCCGGGCCAGTGCTTCTCTAAGTGATGGTCCAAACTGAGTAGACTGCGGGGCCCCCTCGGGGAAACTCGAGGTCTAGTTTTACTCATAGGATGTCTCATCCGGTGTTGCCCTGAGAACGAGATATGTGCAGCTCCTATCGGGATTGTCGGCGCATCGGGCGGCTTTGCTGGTCTTGTTTTACCATTGTCGAAATGTCTTGTAACCGGGATTCCGAGACTGATCGGGTCTTCCTGGGAGAAGGAATATCCTTCGTTGACCGTGAGAGCTTGTGATGGGCTAAGTTGGGACACCCCTGCAGGGTATAAACTTTCGAGAGCCGTGCCCGCGGTTATGTGGCAGATGTGAATTTGTTAATGTCCGGTTGTAGATAACTTGACACCTGATTCGAATTAAAACGCATCGACCGCGTGTGTAGCCGTGATGGTCTCTTTTCGGCGGAGTCCGGGAAGTGAACACGGTTTTGTGTTATGTTTGACGTAAGTAGGAGTTCAGGATCACCTCTTGATCATTTAGCTTCACGAACGTTCCGTTGCTTCTCTTCTCGCTCTCATTTGCGTATGTTAGCCACCATATCATGCTTAGTCGCTGCTGCAACCTCAACACTTTACCCCTTCCTTTCCCATTAAGCTTTGCTAGTCTTGATACCCATGGTAATGGGATTGCTGAGTCCTCGTGGCTCACAGATTACTACAACACCAGTTGCAGGTGCAGGTTTTGCGATGGTCATGATGCGAGAGTGAAGTTACTTGTTTTGGAGTTCTTCTTCTGCTTCTTCTTCGATCAGGGGATAGGTTCCAGGTCGGCAGCCTGGGCTAGCAGGGTGGATGTCATTTGAGTTTCTGTTTATGTTTCATCCATAGTCGGATGTTGTTCTCATGTATGTAGATTTATTCTTGGGTGTTTGTGCCTTATGTATGTATCCCCATCTATTATGTAATGTTGATGTAATGATATCCACCTTGCAAAAGCGTTTCAATATGCGGGTCTATCCTTGGTGGGACCTTCGAGTTCCTCTCGGATAGGGTCGCATATTGGGCGTGACAAGTTGGTCTCAGAGCCTCGACCGACCCTAGGAGCCCCCCTTGATTGATCGTGTAGTTTGGCCGATGTTGAGTCTAAAAAAAAACAATTTCGGAGGCTAGTTATATCAGAGAGTAGGAATTCTTTTTACTCCTCAGCCCCTTCGTCGCTCTGGTGATGAATTTTGACGTAGGTGTTTTGAATTACTTCTCTTCCCCTTCAAATTTTCTTTAGGATCATGCAGTTGGTTTTCCGATCGTTGTTCCTCAGCTCTTTTGATCCGGTGCATTTCTCGTCAAGGTGATTCGACCCTCTTGGTCTTTTGCAAGTTCAATCCTCAATTGTTTTCTTTTCCCACCCGCCCACCCCTTTTCTCCTCGGAGCCGGAGCCCGTAATCGAGCATCCATCCTACTCGTGCGAAGTATTTGCATTCTTTCCCCAATTATTTCAACTCTTCAAGTTATTCGTCGATTCCCCTTCCAAGTTGCCATTGTTTTTCCCCGCCCTCCCACCCTCTTCTTCCCGGAGCTCGAGTCTCATTCGAGCATCAATTTTCATTCGTACGGAGCCTCTTCAGTTTTTTCTAAATTATTTCAACCGGTGAATTCTCGTCTCGGTGGACATTCTTCATCTCTTTTTCTTCTCCGGTGGACTCAATTCAAGTTTTTCGTTGTTGATCAGTTTCTTTTCCTTGACCGAAGTGTTTCCCCTTGCTCGTTCCTCCTCTCGCCATTCTAATTATTCCGGAGTGCTCAAGACATCTCAGGAGATTTGTCTGTGTTCCAATTAATTAGAGGTTGTCACCTCATTCAAATATTTCAATTGTTCTGGTGCATCATCTACCTGTTCAACAATCCTTTCCAACGGTGTTTTTCTTTTAGTGAGCCCTAACCCACAGGTCTTTTCCCAGGATCTTACCTGAGTCTTCTAATTCCCTCGAAGTTATTCTCAATTCTTTTCAAGTGTGATGTAAGAATGGATCCCATCAGCCAGATGCTTTTCCAAGATCGATTTCAAATCATTTTCATTGTTGCCTCAACCTCTTCGCTTTTCGTTCTCCCGGAGTGCCTTAACAAATTTTGGTGGTGTTTCTCGTCATCATTTGAAGACCAAAGAAGAGTTTTTCCTCTAAATCTTGTCTGTTCTCTCGAAGTTTCGTGGTTCTAGCTTCATGTTATCCTCGCGAATTATTCCTTTTGTCAGATATTCTTTTCTTAACCATCCGGAGTATGTCAGAAGTTGTTTTTCCGTTTCTTTTTACCGGAGGCCATCATTCCAGAAGAATTCTTTGTCCTCACATTTCAGCTACCGTTATCCAATTATCCCGGTGCTTCGTTCAAGTGTTCTTTAATCAGCTCATGATCTCTTGTTCTTTTGCATCTAAATCCCCTCTTGTATATTGGTTCTTCTAATTCTTCCCGGTGATTCATTCTCTTTCGTCAGTCATTTCTGAATTCTAACGGTGGTTCTTTCATATTCTTTTTCTTTGATTATCATATTAATTCATTCATTCTTTCCAATCCTACCAGTGGTTCATGAAGACTTTCTCAAGTTTTATGATATACCCCCCTTAATCCTTTTCAACAAGAATAAGTTGCATGCCAAATCCATTGCTTGTCATCATTTAATTTAATGAAGGATAATCATACAATAAATCTTATTCTTATTTCCTCAAAGTGAGTAATCCCTTCCTTCGGAGTTTGTTCTTGATGAATAAATTCTATTTCCAAGTGTTTTCATCTTTTCTTTTCCGAAGTTCAAATTCCCTCGGCCATTTTGTAGGAAACTCCATCTAAATCATCGCAAGGCTCATCTTATTCTTTCATCCTACATTCTATCTCATTGTCCTTTTGTTTACCGGAGTTCTTCATGGTGGTTCTTCATGATTTAATTCATTCTTCAAGAGTTCATCAAGATTCTTGTGGAAGGAGCTCAAGTATCTTTCCTTCTTGCTTTTCGAAGTGCAATTAATTCTCTGTTTTCTCCTGAAGTGGAGTTTTGTATTTCTTTGTTCTTCTCAGCTATTCAGATTTTGGTTGTGGTATAATTTCACCTCAAGTTTTGAGATGTTTTGATAAGTCCACAACAACCTTATTCTTTCATTGTTGATTTTCTCAACAACTCCATTCAATCCTTCCTTCTAAGTTCTTTTCATTTAGTTCTTTCAGTTCTTCCGGAGGCATTGCGTTGTTCATCTTCACTCTTGTGTTTCTTACTTCACCTCTTCCTTTTCTCTTCCGTCTCGGTCCTAAGATCTCGGGACGAGATCTCTTGTTAGTGGAGGAGTGTTGTAACGCCCCGGATTCGATGCGCCAGGTGTCCGCCAGTTATTCGCCGTCGTTGCCATGTCATTTGCTTGCGTGTTGCATTTTGCCATGTCATCATCTGCATTTCATCTGCACGTTTTTCAAAACTTGCATCCGTTCGGGTTCCGCCGGTTCTCTTCGTTGTCCGTTCTGAGCCAGACACTCGCACGCGCCCACGGCACCTCTGGAATATTATTTTATAAGTGGCATAAAAATGTTCTCGGAGTGGGATGTAACTTGGCTTGCGGTCTTATTATAGTGTAGACAGAGCGCCTGTCAAGTTTCGTCGCATTCGGAGCTCGTTTGCTAGCCCAACCGTTAAACTTATAGTGGCATCGTTGCCGGTCAAACGTCGGACGTTTTCGGTATCCGGAAACAGTTGCCGGGCTGCATTTCTCCCCTCTCCTCTCAACCCAACCCCCGCGTCATAGCCCACCTACGCCTGCCTAACCCCCCCTCTCGATCGGTTCCATTGGATCGCGATCGGAGCGCTCCGAAAGCCCCCAAAACACCCTAACCCAGTCCTCCTACCTATAAATAGAACCTCCCTAGTCTATTTTAGGACTAAACCCTAGTCTAACCTAGCCTAACCCCTCCCCTAACCTGCAACCGCCACCACCTGCCACCTCGGCCTCGTTTTCCATGCCGGCCAAGCCCACCGCCGCCAAGTGGCGCGCCCCCACTGGCCTCCACCGCCGCAGCCAGTGCCCCGGGCCAACCGGAAAGCGCCACGTCACCCACAGCAGCCTCCCACCGTGCCAGGCCCTCCAGAGCCTGCAGCCGGCCCGCCTGGGCCCCGATCTGGGCCGAGGCCCGCTCCATGCCGCCGTCCCTCAGCGCTCGCCTCCTGCGCCTGACGCCGAGCTGCGCCGCCGTCGCCGACAGTCGGCCCCGCCGCCGCACGTCATCCCTCCGCCGTCTCGGCCCCGTCGCCGCCCGTCACCGCCGCCTTGCCGGAGCGCCCGCGCCTCCCTGTCGAACCCTGCCGCCGACCCGCGCTGTCCCCGCCGCCGAGCGCCGTCGCCACCGGAGCCGATCCACCTCACCGCCACCCGGAAACCAGCCGGATCCGGAGCGCCAAGGCCGGATCCGCCCCACCCTTTGCCTCCCCGCCATCCTTGGGGGCTCGCCGGAGCCCCATCGGTCGCCGCCACTGCCCTGCCTTCCCTGATCCAGGCGGGATCCGGAGGAGGACGACCCCCGAGTGGGCCGAAGCCCGCGTCCGGCCCAGCAGCGCGGCCTGCGCCCAGCCTAGCCACCGGCCCAGCCTAGCTCCTCCCACCGGCCTGCTGGATCCCCTTCCCCAACATGGCCAAAGCCCATGGTGAGCAGCCCTGTTCTCCGCCCGTGCACAGAATAGTTATGAGACGCTTAGTTTTCGGTCCAGTTATTTTGGCCAAGTCTGGGATAAATCAGCAGCACATGTGCATCTTTGACCTGCCATAACTTCTTGCATGTAGCTTCGTTTTGTGCGCGTAATATATCAAAATGGTCATCATGATGTGCTCTTCAATTTGTTCCATTGTGCCATGCTTGTTTGAGTCCATCTTGATGCCCAAATCATCGTTGCAAGAGTGCTATATGATGTTAACTGTTGTCTGTTATCAGAACTTGTTGTTTTGTCTTTTTCATTGCATTTTGTGTGTGCATCCTATGAGCATGAGCTCTACATGTGTTTTGTGCTACATCATGCCATATTTAAAGTGATGCAATCCATGTATTTTTGTGAGCCATGTAGTGAGTGCATCGAGCTCGTGAATTAGGGTACTTGCTGTTACTGTTTTGCTAGGCTGAATCTGCTATATCATGATGAAATGTAAACCTGCTGCTACAAGTCATTCCATGCATAATCTGGAGATGTTCACTAAGGATGTTTTGTTATACATGTCATGCTCTATCCATTCATGCCCCTGGTTGCATTTATAGTCTGCTGTAACTTGTTGTTATCTTGCTCCAAACATGCTAAATAATGTTGCTGTCAGCCTGTTAACATTAAGTTCAGTTTTGCCATGAGCTTTGATAGTTATCCATGCACCCTACGAACTTGCCCTTGACATGTTTAGCTTCATAAATATGCCATCTTACTGTTGGTCACCTTTTAGTGCAATGTATTGCTCTGTGGTGAGTGGTACAAGCTCACCAACATGCCTACTTATTGTTGTTCCTGCCATGTTTGAATCTGTCATATCTCTTGCTATGTTTACATGGGTGCCATCATATCTTCTGTACCTTTTTGGCTCATGATCAGTAAGGGACTTTTGTTATATGAAATTAGTAGATTCATGACGTGCCTTTGTTTGCCATGATAAGTTCCTGTAACATGTTGTTTGATAGCCCTAAACATTGCAACCTAATGTTATTTCTGTTAAGTCTGAAACTGTTATTATTTGCAATCTTGGCATGTCCTTTTGAGCATGTTCTTGTGATTTTGGAGATAGCTCAGTGTTCATCTTTTGTCATGCTTTACCTGTACTTTATGCCCATGCCATTTGTTCTCATGTTGAGGTACTGTAGCATATTGTTTTGATGCTTGCTAGATGCCTAGTTGCTGTTTTGGACAGCTTGTCCTTTAAACTTGTATAGTGTGTATGTGTTGAACCGTTGCTCCGTTTTGAGTGTGCTCTATATGAAACTTGCTTGATTTTGCATGAAGTTTCATATTATCATGTTGCATACATGTCTGAGAGTGTTTGCTTGATGTTTGCATGCATTTTGCATCAATGCCATGTTTAACTTGTTTTGCTCATATCTTCTAGGCCGTAGCTCCGAATTAAATGAACTTTATATGTAACTTGACTAGAATCTCGTGTAGATCGTCTTGGTGCATCTTAACTTGCTGTTTAACAACTTGAACATTAGGCTTATTCAGTTCTGGGCCAATTTCGAAACTTGCATATGAGGACTTACTGGAATTGTTATATGTTGTTTCCGGCCTCATTTAAACTTGCCTTGATGTGTTGTTCTTGTTTGCATCATATCTTGCCATGAGTAGCCTCATCTAGCTTTGTCATGCATCATGCTTGGTTGTGCATCATGTCATGTATATGTGTGGTGTGTTTACCATGTTGTGTGCTTCTTCTCGGTAGTTCCTGTTTTGTTGCGATCGTGAGGATTCGTTCGTTACGCTTGGTTCGGCTTCATCCATTCGTCTTCTTCATGGACTCGTTCTTCTTCCTAGCGGGATTTCAGGCAAGATGACCGCTACCATGGATCTCACTACTATCATTGCTATGCTAGTTGCTTTGTTCTATCGCTTTGCCGCGCTACCTATCTCTTGTTGATCAAGCCACCCAAATTGCCATGTCAGCCTCTAACCTTTTTCACCCTTTCTAGCAAACCGTTGTTTGGCTATGTTACCGCTTTGCTCAGCCCCTCTTATAGCATTGTTAGTTGCAGGTGAAGTTGAAGATTGCTCCAAGGTGGACAGGGTTATGTTGGGATATCACAATATCTCTTATTTAATTAATGCATCTATATACTTGGTAAAGGGTGGAAGGCTCGGCCTTATGCCTGGTGTTTAGTTCCACTCTTGCCGCCCTAGTTTCCGTCATATCGGTATTATGTTCCCGGATTTTGCGTCCCTGACGCGGTTGGGCGATTTATGGGACCCCCTTGACAGTTCTCCTTGAATAAAACTCCTCCAGCAAGGCCCAACCTCGGTTTTACCATTTGCCTCACCACCACCTACTTTTCCCTTGGGAGTCGCTCTCTCAAGGATCATCTTTATTGTAGCCCCCCCCCCCCGGGCCAGTGCTTCTCTAAGTGCTGGTCCAAACTGAGTAGATTGCGGGGCCCCTCGGGAAACTCGAGGTCTGGTTTTACTCGTAGGATGTCTCATCCGGTGTTGCCCTTAGAATGAGATATGTGCAGCTCCTATCGGGATTGTCGGCGCATCGGGCGGCTTTGCTGGTCTTGTTTTACCATTGTCAAAATGTCTTGTAACCGGGATTCCGAGACTGATCGGGTCTTCCTGGGAGAAGGAATATCCTTCGTTGACCGTGAGAGCTTGTGATGGGCTAAGTTGGGACACCCCTGCAGGATATAAACTTTCGAGAGCCGTGCCCGCGGTTATGTGGCAGATGGGAATTTGTTAATGTCCGGTTGTAGATAACTTGACACCTGATTCGAATTAAAATGCATCAACCGCGTGTGTAGCCGTGATGGTCTCTTTTCGGCGGAGTCCGGGAAGTGAACACAGTTTTGTGTTATGTTTGACGTAAGTAGGAGTTCAGAATCACCTCTTGATCATTTAGCTTCACGACCGTTCCGTTGCTTCTCTTCTCGCTCTCATTTGCGTATGTTAGCCACCATATCATGCTTAGTCACTGCTGCAACCTTAACACTTTACCCCTTCCTTTCCCATTAAGCTTTGCTAGTCTTGATACCCATGGTAATGGGATTGTTGAGTCCTCGTGGCTCAAAGATTACTACAACACCAGTTGCAGGTGCAGGTTTTGCGATGATCATGACGTGAGAGCGAAGTTACTTGTTTTGGAGTTCTTCTTCTGCTTCTTCTTTGACCAGGGGATAGGTTACAGGTCGGCAGCCTGAGCTAGCAGGGTGGATGTCGTTTGAGTTTCTGTTTATGTTTCATCCGTAATCGGATGTTGTTCTCATGTATGTTGATGTATTCTTGGGCATTTGTGCCTTATGTATGTATCCCCATCTATTATGTAATGTTGATGTAATGATATCCACCTTGCAAAAGCGTTTCAATATGCGGGTCTATCCTTGGTGGGACCTTCGAGTTCCTCTCGGATAGGGTCGCATATTGGGCGTGACAATTACCGAGAGGGCCCAGAGATACCTCTGCGATACACGGAGTGACAAATCCTAAACTCGATCTATGCAACCCAACAAACACATTCGGAGACACCTGTAGAGCATCTTTATAATCACCCAGTTATGTTGTGACGTTTGATAGCACACAAGGTGTTCCTCCAGTATTCGGGAGTTGCATAATCTCATAGTCTGAAGAACATGTATAAGTCATGAAGAAAGCAATAGCAATGAAACTGTAACGATCATAATGCTAAGCTAACAGATGGGTCTTGTCCATCACATCATTCTCCTAATGATGTGATCCCGTTCATCAAATGACACCACATGTCTATGGTTAGGGAAACATAACCATCTTTGATTCATGAGCTAGTCAAGTAGAGGCATACTAGGGACAATATGTATTGTCTATGTATTCACACATGTACTAAGTTTTCGGTTAATACAATTCTAGCAAGAATAATAAAAATTTATCATGATATAAGGAAATATAAATAGCAACTTTATTATTGCCTCTAGGGCATATTTCCTTCAGTTGGTTCACGAGCTGGCAAAGGCGGAGTAATGCGGTCTTGAAAATCTTCAGCTGAAAACCCTTGGTCAATATACTCATAGAGTTCTTTAAGATGAGAGTGGCTCAATTGCTTCTTTGAGAAGAATTTCCAAAGCAATTTCTAGAGACGCTTCTTGTTTTCTACTGCGGTCATGTGCACAACTTTTGTGCGGTTGTGGATAGCATTTAGTTCGGCAACCAGGTGCTTTTCTCTTGGCAATACTCACCCAATGCTTTAGCAGCAGTTGTTGAGTGCGCAAACTCACTTCAAGATTGGAAGGAGGTTGTGTGTTTGGTTGACGATCACGCTGAAGTAGCCAAGGTCCATTGAAAGTGTTGTGATAATATGGAGAGCTTGACACTAGAACTTTTCCTAAGGAAAAATCTTCCATGATTTTTCTCGTATCACGAACTGGAGGAAGGAAGCTCTTGTGACTAACTTTTACAAGATATTCGGTTTTCATTGCATAGTCAACCACTTTCTGAATCCAAGGCGCAAATACCTTGATAGTATTCGTGTGCTGAGCTGAATCCATCAGTATGCGTAGGAACATGTCTTCAACATTAGAGATGAACTCTTGAGAGATAGCATGGATGGTGTTTCGAAGAACATCAAAGATAGCATTGTCTGTATTCATCCCAGCTAGCAGACAGAGTGTATAAGTGAGAATATGATATAATGTCTGATTATTGAATGTCAAGTGCTCAGGCAGCGGAGGAACATTGTAATCACGAATTTTATCTTCATCCATTGTGCATCAGAAATCTTCATCAGAGATCGCATCAATGTTATGAACCCGAATCTCAGTCTTGCCATGTTCAAACCGAGGGAAATGAAAGTGGGAAACAAAGTCTATTGCAGAGCATTTTATTATTTTCCCTTCAGTCATGCACTCTATGATCCATTTTGTGCTATCAGATGCATCACCGGAGATATATAGAGTGGCATAAAATTGCAAGATGATATCTCTGTTCCATGGATGCTGATATGCAAAGACATGCGTGAGGACAAAGTCTTTGATGCCTTGCAATACTTTGTTGAAGCAGCCGATGTTTTTCATCACAGAAAAGTCTGGGAACTCATGAGGGAAAATCTTGCGGCTATCATATAATATCCGAGAATAATAAATGGCATGTTCCCGAGTCCAAAATCAAGGAGATTCTGAAGTGCATGGCTTGTTGTATGGACTCTCTTGAAAGAAAGTTGGATGAGTGTTCCAATTGAAAAGTGGTCCTTTGATGCCAACGCCGGTGGAAAACAACATCAGTTGCCGGCGATGATATGGGTACTTGAGTTCATCTTCTACGGAAATCACTTCATCACCATAAATGATCGATTCTGAGTGATGAGCAGAAACTGGTTTTGCTAAAGAAGGATCATCAACTGAAGTTCTTCGTGCTGTGTTGAGTGAGATTCTCAGAGGAGAAGGATTAGAAAATTATTCAGGTGCTGAATCAGGCACCGAATCTTTATCAGCCACCGGGGACTGTTGGTGATTTGCTTCAGGAGTCATTTGGGGAGCAGGAGGTGGAACCGAATCATTTTGTTTAACATGAGATGGATAGGCATGGCATTCAGACCGAGGAAGTTCACCTTCTCCTGATACTTGGTGCCGAAAATTTTTTTTTCTTCATGTCCTGGGGGAGGCCATAGACACTATTTCAGTTGGCCTTGGCGAACTAGAAGCATTGACAACTGGTTCACTAGTTGGTGAAGGAATTTCTCGTCTAGGAGAATTTTCTTTCTATGTTTCTGCTTCTTCTTCTTCTTCTTCTTCTTCTTCTTCTTCTTCTTCTTCTTCTTCTTCTTCTTCTTCTTCTTCTTGTTCTTCTTCTTCTTCTTCTTCTTCGTCTTCTTCTCAACTGAATCATTTCTCATGTCTTGTACTAGATCAGACGCTTGAGTAATGACTTCAGAGGGAATGGGCAAAGATGCCACTTCTCCATCAAATAGGTTTTCCACAAATCTATCAAGTTGCTCCATAATGAACACTTGATTGAAATAATGTGGCACATCAGAATCTACTTGAGGTTGTGCAGTAGTAGGAGAAGTCTATGCCACATTTTGCTTAAACGGAGGCATAGAGGCCAATGGTTGAGTCAACTTGGGAGCAAATTTTGCAGCTTGTTCTTTCACATTCTCAGCTCTTCGAGCAATCTGCTTGGCAGAAGCGGCTTTAATTTGCTTCGCCTTTGGCTTCGGGAGCTTTTCTCCTAGCTTAGGAGAGCAGACAGGGGCATCAACTACCAAATTCTGCAGATCAATTGCATCATGATGATGAGTTGTGTTCACTTTGTCAACCATTGTGACAGTGGTTGGTGGGGTCTTTCTCTTCAATGGATTCTTCTTCGGAGGTGCAGTTGGGACAACACTTCCTTGAAGATTAGGCAGAACAGTGGATGTAGTGACATTCACTTGTTCGGAGAGAGTTGCATCAATTTCTTCTCTTGTGAGAGAAGGATCATCTTGATCAGAAGAATCACTTTCAGGCTCAACTAGTTTAGCATGCCTTTTCCTCGGTGCACTCTTTTTCTTCAGAGCAGCAGATTTTTGATCATGTTTGTGCTTTGAACGGTGTTCGGCTTTTCCTTCAGCCTTTTTCTTTTTGACGTTTGATTTGATGAGACGACGATTTTCTTCTTCTCTTGCCCGCTCCTCTTCAGTCTTCTTGGCTCCCTTTTCAGCATTTTTGAGGCGCTTGGCCTTTTCTTCGAGGTATGAGTCAGGTGTCTTGAGAGATGACTCATGAGCTTCTGGAGGTGGTTGAGGCCTTTCCTGGGGCTCACCTGCCCTGATGAGTCCAATTTTGCGACAATCACCCCACGGGGAATGGAAGGCAAAGTTCTAGGCATATTGAGGATGAACCATTTTGTAGTTGAACCACTTCCGTACCCAGTAACACCGAATCTTTTGCACACACCTTTTTCTCTGAGTCAATCTTCTCCAGGAACTGTGTTGTAGTCATCATGAGAGATATACTGTGTCAAATTTTTGAGAGGTTGCCTGCCACCTTTCGTTTTCTTCGGATCATCTGCTTCTTGCTCATTTGCATTTGGTTCAGATCTCTTTCTCTTGCTGGTAGACGGGCCTACCGTTGATCCCTTTGCATTTGGTGCTTTGGATTCATCTGTTGTGCCCAAGAGTACCTCTTCTTCGTCAGCCATACTGTGCGGTCTGGCAGAATCCTAAACAGAATGCATACACCTGTGAAAAAGAATATGTATGAGGGAAAATGGGGATAGGGTCACAAATGCTCTCAGCGAATGTTTTTCCGAACAAATAGCATTTTGAGGAAGAATCAGATACAAACTTTGCGAAATGGTTCAACTGAATGAAACCAATAGATCGAGCTAGTAGGTCCGAAGAATATACTAGACAACGAGCTAGGCATGTCATTCGAGCAAAATATAACACAAACCCTAGATCTGAGACATTCAGATGCGAGGAACAACTACAAACCACATTATCACTAGAAGGGTAAAAACCTAGATCTAAGATATGCAGTAAAATTGGAGATAAATAACCATGACGAACTCAAAACATGAGGTATGAAGGTCCGAGTACTAACCACACGTACCCTAGCTCGGTGACGTGCAGCAACTACGACGATGCGGGGAAGGAGATGTCCCGTGACGGCATGGAATGATTCTAGTGACCTCTTTCCAGCTGTTAAGCGGTGAAGGGGTCATCAGCGTCGAGCTGAAGGAGGAGCGCTGCAGCGAGGGTTTCGGCAGAGTGGAGGCGAGGAGAAAGATAGTAAAGGTGGACGAAGGAGCGGTGAAGTTTATGTTGGCGAATGGAAATAACCGCACGCAGAGGAATTTGATCAAACGGTCTCTAAGCAGAGACGATGGCGATTCAAAGGTTAGGATGGACTGGGAGATGATGTATTGCACGTGGCAACCATCATAAAAGATCGTGGTCCTGTCTTGGGAGGGAAACCCCAAATTTTGGATAGCTTTCGCCAAAATAGATTAATGTTCGGACCGAATCTTAATCGTGGTCAAGGACACAAGATAAAGTTTCATTCCAGATAAAATTTGAGCATTTGTAACGAATCATCATAGACTGGAAGAGATAGAATAGAGGGAAAACAGGTCCTAGGCATTTCACTCAGAAAGATAAACACAAACACTCGAGCAAAAAGCTACGAGGGAAATGCATTTGGACAAACACTAAAACTTTCGATCGAGAAGAAATTCATGGAAAGAGAATTGTGGTGGCGTAACCCACCAAATAAGAAGTATATGACCCTGACTGTCCCACGGTTATCGTGGCACCCGGTTAGTCTAGTTCTTCGTTAATGTATTCACTCTTAGAAAGAAAATTTCACTTTGTCGAAATTTTCAAACTCTTCGAGTGTTATGCACCCATTCCTTTTAAGATGTGGAAGTGTTAGCACGGGTGCTGAGTCCAGCTTACTGCATGTTTGTGAAGTCTAGGATATTTAGCTCACACCGTAACACACAGAATCTTTTGTCATCGAGAGGCTTGGTGAAAATATTAGTGAGATTTTCTTCGGTCTTGATGTGATTGATAACAATATCCTCTCGAGCAACATGATCGCGAATAAAATGATGTCTGATGCCAATGTGCTTTGTGCGAGAATGCTACAAAGGAGTGTGTGCAATTTTGATGGCACTCTCATTATCACAATACAGAGGGATATGCTTGACCTTGTGCCATAATCCTTCAGTGTCTGCTTCATCCACTATAACTGAGTGCAACAAGAGCCTGCAACAATATATTCGGCCTCAGCCATAGACAGAGATACACAATTTTGCTTCCTTGATGACCAACAGACCAAAGATCTACCGAGCGAATGACATGTCCCCGAAGTAGATTTCCTATCAACGAAGTCACCAGCCGAATTTGAGTTTGAATACCCAACAAGATCAAACTGTGCTCCCTTAGGATACCATAAACCTAAGGTGGGGGTGTGAGCCAAATATCTCAGAATGTGCTTGACCACTTGGTGATGCGATTCTTTCGGTGCAGCTTGATAGCAGGCACACATGCAAACACTCAACATAATATCAGGTCTGGATGCACATAGATAAAGAAGACATCCAATCATTGAATGATAAACTTTCTGATCGTAATCCTTACCATACACATCTTCGTCCAGCTTACCATTTGTGGGCATTGCAGTTTTATATCCCTTCATTTTGGAATCTTGCATTTTGAACTTCTTCAAGCACACTTTCAGATATTTCTCCTGAGAAATGAAAATGCCATTTTCTTGTTGACGAATTTGTAGTCCAAGAAAGAATTTGAGTTCACCCATCATGGACATTTGATATCTATCAGACATCATTTTCCCGAATTCTAAGCTGCAAGCATTGTTAGTACAGCCGAAGATAATATCATCCACATAGATTTGACAAATGAATAAATCATTGTCAACAACACGAACGAAAAGTGTGGGATCTGTGGATCCTGGTTTGAACCCTTTGTCGAGCACAAACTTCTTCAGTGTGTCATACCATGCTCGAGGGGCTTGCTTTAGCCCATATAAAGCTTTCTTCAACTTGAAAACTTTGTTTGGAAACTCAGGGTGTTCAAAGCCAGGTGGCCGTCTAACATAAACTTCCTCATCAATTTCACCATTGAGGAAAGCACTTTTCACATCCATTTGATAAAGCAAGATGTCATTGTAATTTGCATAAGCGAGAAGAATATGAATTGCCTCAAGGCGTGCAACAGGAGCATACACTACAAAAAAATACACTTCCGTGATGATACATGTTTGTCATAGTAGGTTGATACGTCCATTTTGCATCATGCTTTTATATCAATATTTATGGCATTATGGGTTGTTATTTCACGTTACGTCACAATACTTATGGCTATTCTATCTTATTTTACAAGGTTTACATGAAGAGGGAGAATGCCGGCAGCTGGAATTCTGGGCTGGAAAAGGAGCAAATATTGAAGGACTATTCTGCGCAACTCCAAAAGTCCTAAAACTCCACGGAATATCTTAAAATAAATAAAGAAAAATCTTCGCCAAAGATGAAGGCTAGGGGGCCCACACCCTGCTCACGAGGGCGAGGGGGCGCGCCCCCCTGGGCGCGCCCCCTACCTCATGGGCCCCCTGGTGGCTCTCTGACGCCCATCTTCTCCTATATGAAGTCTTTCGATGAGAAAAAAATAAGAAGCAACCTTTCGGGATGAGACTCCGCCGCCACGAGGCGGAACCTTGGCGGAACCAATCTAGGGCTCCGGCAGAGCTGTTCTGCCGGGACACTTCCCTCCGGGAGGGGGAAATCATCACCATCGTCATCACCAACGCTCGTCTCATCGGGAGAGGGCAATCTCCATCAACATCTTCACCAGCACCATCTCATCTCCAAACCCTAGTTCATCTCTTGTATCCAATTCTTGTCTCCAAGTCCGGGATTGGTGCTAGTAGGTTGCTAGTAGTGTTGATTACTCCTTGTAGTTGATGCTAGTGGGTTTATTTGGTGGAAGATCATATGTTCAGATCCTTTATGCATATTATTACCCCTCTGATTATGAACATGAATATGCTTTGTGAGTAATTACGTTTGTTCCTGAGGACAAGGGAGAAGTCTTGCTATTAGTAGTCATGTGAATTTGGTATTCGTTCGATATTTTGATAAGATGTATGTTGTCTAGCCTCTAGTGGTGTTATGTGAACGTCGACTAAATAACACTTCACCATTATTTGGGCCTAGAGGAAGGCATTGGGAAGTAATAAGTAGATGATGGGTTGCTAGAGTGACAGAAGCTTAAACCCTAGTTTATGCATTGCTTCGTAAGGGGCTGATTTGGATCCATATGTTTCATGCTATGGTTAGGTTTACCTTAATACTTTTGTTGTAGTTGCGGATGCTTGCAATAGAGGTTAATCATAAGTGGGATGCTTGTTCAAGTAAGAACAACACCCAAGCACCGGTCCACCCACATATCAAATTATCAAAGTACCGAACACGAATCATATGAGCGTGATGAAAACTAGCTTGACGATATTCCCATGTGTCCTCGGGAGCGCTTTTCCTATTATAAGAGTTTGTCCAGGCTTGTCCTTTTCTACAAAAAGGATTGGGCCACCTTGTTGCACTTTATTTACTTTTGTTACTTGTTGCTCGTTACAATTTATCTTATCACAAAACAATTTGTTACCACTTATTTCAGTACTTGTAGAGAATACCTTGCTGAAAACTGCTTATCATTTCCTTCTGCTCCTCATTGGGTTCGACACTCTTACTTATCGAAAGGACTACGATAGATCCCCTATACTTGTGGGTCATCAAGACTCTTTTCTGGCGCCGTTGTCAGGGAGTGAAGCGCCTTTGGTAGGTGGAATTTGGTAAGGAAAAATTTATTTAGTGTGCTGAAATTTTCTGTCACTTGTTACTATGGAAATTAATTGTCTGAGGGGCTTGTTCGGGGTATCTTCACCCCATCCAGTAGAGCAAAGAGTTGCTCCTCAACCTACTGAACCTACTGAACCTACTGAAAATGAAACTCCTTTTGAGATTCCTTTGGGTATGATGGAAAAACTGCTAGCTAACACTTTTACAGGAGATGGAACAAAGCATCCTGATGAACATCTACGCTATGTGGATGATGTTTGTGGACTATTTAAGCTTGCAGGTATACCCTATGATGTTGTTAAGAAGAAGGCCTTCCCTTTATCTTTGAAGGGAGACGCATTGACATGGTATAGGCTATGTGATGATATGAGATCATGGAACTTTAAAAGATTGAAATTGGAATTTCATCAAAAGTATTACCCTATGCATCTTGTTCATCGTTATCGCAATTATATGGCCTCGCGAAGGAGAAAGCATCGCTCAAGCTTGGGGGAGGCTTAAATCAATGTTATATTCATGCCCCAATCATGAGCTCCCAATAGAAGTAATTATGCAAAGTTTTTATGCTCGGCTTTCTGATAACAATCGCACCATGCTCGATACTTCTTGTGCTGGCTCTTTTATGATGAAGACTATTGAATTTAGATGGAATTTATCGGATAGAATTAAACGCAACTCTGAAGATTGGGACCTCAATGAAGGTAAGGAGTCAGGTATGACACCTAAGTTTGATTGTGTTAAATCTCTTTTGGATACCGATATATTCCGCAAGTTTAGCACTAAATATGGACTTGACTCTAAGATAGTAGCTTCTTTCTGTGAATCTTTTGCTACTTATGTTGATCACCCCAAGGAGAAGTGGTTTAAATATCATCCTCCCATAGAAGTAAAAGTAGCTGCACCTATTAAAGTTGAAGAAAAGACTGTCACTTATGATGATCCTATTGTTCCCACTTCTTATGTTGAGAAACCACCTTTCCCTGTTAGAATGAAGGATCATGCTAAAGCTTCAACCGTTGTTCGTAAAAGCAATATTAGAACTTATACACCTCCTGAGCAAGTCAAAGTAGAACCCAATATTGCTATTGTTAAAGGTCTCTTGTCTGATAATATTGATGGGCATGTTATTCAATTCTGTGGTGAAACTGCTAGAATTGCTAAACCTTGTGTTAGAGATAAACATAGACCTGTGGTAGGCGTGCCTGTTATTTCTGTTAAAATAGGAGATCATTGTTATCATGGCTTATGTGATGTGGGTGCTAGTGCTAGTGTTATACCTATTACCTTGTATGAAGAAATTATGCATGATATTGCACCTGCTGAGTTAGAAGATATTGATGTTACAATTAAACTTGCCAATAGAGATATTATATCTGCAATGGGAATTGTTAGAGATGTTGAAGTCTTGTGTAGAAAAACCAAATATCCCGCTGATTTTCTTGTTGTTGGTTCTCCACAAGATAGCTTTTGTCCCATTATATTTGGTAGACCCTTCTTGAATACTATTAATGCTAAGATAGACTGCGAAAAGAATGTTGTTACTGTTGGCTTGGATGATATGGTTCATGATTTTAATTTCTCTAAATTTAGTAAACAACATCGTGAGGAAGAATTACCTAGTAAGGATGAAATTATTGGTCTTGCTTCTATTGCCATACCTCCTAGTGATCCTTTAGAACACTATTTGCTAGACCATGAAAATGACATGTTCATGAATGAAAGAAGGGAAATAGATGAAGTATTCTTTAAACAGGAACCTATTCTGCAACACAATTTGCCTGTTGAAATCCTAGGGGATCCCCCTCCACCCAACGGTGACCCCATTTTTTAGCTTAAACCGTTGCCTGATAATCTTAAATATGCTTATCTTGATGAGAAGAAAATATATCATGTCATTATTAGTGCTAACCTTTCAGAGCATGAAGAAGAAAGATTATTGAAAACTCTGAAGAAGCATCGTGCTGCTATTGGATATACTCTGGATGATCTTAAGGGCATCAGTCCCACTCTATGTCAGCATAAAATAAATTTGGAAGCGGATGCCAAACCAGTTTGTGATCCTCAACGACGTTTGAATCCTAAAATGAAAGAAGTGGTAAGGAAAGAAATACTCAAGCTTCTAGAGGCAGGTATAATTTATCCCGTTGCTGATAGTCAGTGGGTAAGTCCTTTCCATTGTGTCCCTAAGAAGGGAGGTATTACTGTTGTCCCTAATGATAAAGATGAATTGATTCCACAAAGAATTATCACAGGTTATAGGATGGTAATTAATTTCCGCAAATTAAATAAAGCTACTAAGAAAGATCATTACCCCTTACCTTTTGTCACGCCCAATATGTGACCCTATCCAAAAGGAACTCGAAGGTCCCACCAAGGATAGACCCGCATATTGAACGCTTTTGCAAGGTGGATATCATTACATCAACATTACATAATAGTGGGGATACAACCAATACATACAATGTCACATGAATACAACAATACAACATACAAGAACAACATCCGACTACGGATGAAACACAAACAGAAGCTCAAACAATATCCACGCTGCTAGCCCAGGCTGCCGACCTGGAACCTATCCCCTGATTGAAGAAGAAGCAGAAGAAGAACTCCAAACAATTAAACATCGCGCTCGCGTCCTGATCATCGCATAACCTGTACCTGCAACTGTTGTAGTAGTAATCTGTGAGCCACGAGGACTCAGCAATCCCATTACCATGGGTATCAAGACTAGCAAAGCTTAATGGGAAAGGAAGGGGTAAAGTGGTGAGGTTGCAGCAGCGACTAAGCATATATGGTGGCTAACATACGCAAATAAGAGCGAGAAGATAACAAGCGGAACGGTCGTGAAGCTAGCAATGATCAAGAGGTGATCCTGAACACCTACTTACGTCAAACATAACCTAGAAACCGTGTTCACTTCCCGGACTCCGCCGAGAAGAGACCATCACGGCTACACACTCGGTTGATGCGTTTTAATTCGGATCTGGTGTCAAGTTATCTACAACCGGACATTAACAAATTCCCATCTGCCACATAACCGCGGGCACGGCTCTCGAAAGTTTATACCCTGCAGGGGGTGTCCCAACTTAGCCCATGACAAGCTCTCGCGATCAACGAAGGAATAGACCTTCTCCCAGGAAGACCCGATCAGTCTCGGAATCCCGGTTTACAAGACATTTCGACAATGGTAAAACAAGACCAGCAAGACCTCCCGGCATGCCGACATCCTGATAGTAGCCGCGCGTATCTCGTCTCAGGCCACGACCGGATGAGCAATCCGTACAACTAAAACCAGACCTCAAGTTTCCCTGAGGGGGCGCTGCAAAGGGCTCTAGTTTGGACCAACACTTAGACAAGCATTGGCCCGGGGGGGCTGAATAAAGATGACCCTTGGGTTAATTACTCCCAAGGGAAATATAGGTGGTGGTGAGGCAAATGGTAATACCAATGTTGGGCCTTGCTGGAGGAGTTTTATTCAAAGCGAACTGTCAGGGGGGTCCCATAAATCACCCGACCGCGTTAGGAACGCAAAATCCGGGAACATAACACCGATATGACGGAAACTAGGGCGGCAAGAGTGGAACAAAACACCAGGCATAAGGCCGAGCCTTCCACCCTTTACCAAGTATATAGATGCATTAATTAAATAAGAGATAATGTGATATCCCAACCAAAATCCTGTCCACCATGGGGAAATCTTCAAACTTCACCTGCAGCTAGCAACGCTATAAGAGGGGCTGAGCAAAAGTGGTAACATAGCCAAACAGTGGTTTGCATAGGAAAGGTGTCAAAGGTTAGAGGTTCATGGCAATTTGGGATGGCTTGATAAACAGGTAATAGGTAGCGCAGCATAACGATAGAACGAAGCAACTAGCATAGCAATGATAGTAGTGAGATCCAGGGTAGCGGTCATCTTGCCTGAAATCCCGCAAGGAAGAAGAACGAGTCCATGAAGAATACGAACGGATGAAGCCGAACCAACCGTAGACGATCGAATCCTCACGATCGCAACGAAACAGGAACTAATAAGAAGAAGCACACAACATAGGTAAACACACCACACATGAGCAAGGCATGATGCACAACAAGCATGATGCATGACCAATCTACATGAAGCTACTCATGGCAAGAGATGATGCAAACAAGAACAACACATCAAGGCAAGTTTAAATGAGGCCGGAAACAACATATAACAATTCTGGTAAGTCCTCATATGCAAATTTCGAAATTGGTCCAGAACTGAATAAACCTTATGTTCAAGTTGTTAAACAGCAAGTTAAAATGCACCAAGATGATCTACACGAAATTCTAGTCAAGTTTCATATAAAGTTCATTAGATTCGGAGCTACGGCCTAGAAGATATGAGCAAAACAAGTTAAACATGGCATTGATGCAAAATGCACCCAAACATCAAGCAAACACACCAAAACAAGGATGCAACATGATAATATGAAACTACATGCAAAAACAAGCAAGTTTCATGTAGAGCACACTCAAAACGGAGCAACGGTTCAACACATGCACACTATACAAGTTATAGCAATAATCTGTCCATAACAGCAACTAGGCATCTTACAAGCATCAAAACAATATGCTACAGCACCCCAACATGATAACAAAAGGCATGGGCATGAAGTACTGGTAAAGCATAACAAAACATGAACACTGAGCTATCTCCAGAAATCACTAGAACATGCTCAAACACACATGGAAAGATTGCAAATAATAACAGTTTCAGACTTTAGCAGAAATAACATCAGGTTGCAATGTTTAGAGCAAGCAAACAACATGTTACAGGAACATATCATGGCAAACAAAGGCATGGCATGATACTACTAAATGCATAGATCAAAAGTCCCTTACTGACCATGAGCCAAAAAGGATCAGAAAATATGATGGCACCCATGTAAACATGGCAAGTTATATTACAGATTCAAACATGGCAGAAACAACAATAAGTAGGCATGTTGGTGAGCTTGAACCACTCACTACAGAGCAATACATGGCATGGCAAGGCAACCAACAGTAAGAAGGCATGTTTATGAAGCTAAGCATGGCAAGAGCAAGGTCATAGGGTGCATGGATCACTAGGAAAACACATGGGAACAAGTGAACATAATGTTAACAGGCTGACAGCAACATTTTCAAGCAATTTTGGAGCAAGATAACAACATGTTCCAGCAGGCTATAATTGCAACCAGTGGCATGGATGGATAGGGAAAGTCATGTAGATCAAAACATGTTTATAGGACATCTCCAGATTATGCATAGAATGATTAGTAGCAACATATTTACATAGCAACAAAATATAGCAGAATCTGTCAGGAAAACAGCAACAGCAACTACCCCACTTAACAAGCTTGATGCACTCACTACAAAAGTCACAAAAATACATGGTTAACACCCCTGGAAAATGGCATGGCATAGATCAACATACATGTAGACATCAACCTCATAGGATGCACACATCAATCATGGCAAAAATGAGAAAACAGCAAGTTATAACAGTTCAGCCGGTTAACATCAACATGCACTCTTCCAACAGCATTTCGGGCATCAAGATGAGCTTAAATGCAAATGATGCAATGGAATGAAATGAAGTACTCGTCGAGACAAACAATTTGACATATTACACGCACGAAACGGAGCTACGGATGCAGAGATACAACAGGTCAAACATGGCATGATTATGATAGAATTTCAGGACTTAGTGGATTTCCGGGGGGGGAATCAACCTTCCAGATCTGGATCCGGCTCGGCGCGCGGATCGAGGCGGCGCCGGAGCCTTGCCGGAGATGGGCTCGGGGAGGCGCTCGGGGAAGTCCGGCGGGGAGAGGCCGGCCGGAGGTCGCCGCGGCGACGGCGGAGGCGGGGCCGGGGCACGGGCGGCGCGAGGAGGCGGGGCCGGGGCGCGGGCGGCGCGAGCCCGGCGGCGGCGAGGGGAGGCACCGCGGCAGGCAGCGGCAGAGGCGATGGCGAGGGCCACCGGCGGCGGGGACCCGATCCAGGGGCCAGCGAGGTCCGCGTCGGGTCGGAGCGGAGGGGGGGGGGGGCGCGGCGGCGGCGCACGCCGGCGGCGAGGCCGAGGCATGCCGACGGCAAGGCCGAGCGGCTCGGGCGCACGGGACCGGGCGGCGCGCGACGCGCGGGCCAGGAGGGCCGGAGGCGGGCCCGGGCGGGCCACGGCGCGGGGACGGCGGAGAGGGGCCGGCGGGACACGTGGCAGGCCCCCGTTAGCTGCGGGCGGCGGTGGCGATGCGTCCGGACGGCGGCGGACATGTCCGGCGCGCAGAGGAGGAGATCTAGGGTTTCGGGGGGAAAAACATCCGCGAAAAAGGAGGGGGAGGACCTATTTATAGGTAGAGGGAGCTAGGAGAGTCCAAATGAGGAGCGGTTTTCAGCCACGCGATCGTGATCGAACGACCGAGAGCATGGAGGGGAGTTAGGTGGGTTTTGGGCCACTTTGGAAGGGGTGTTGGGCTGCAACAAAAGAGGGCTTTACAGTTACCCGGTTAACCGTTGGAGTATCAAACGAACTCCAAATGGCACGAAACTTGACAGGCGGTCTACCGATGCTATACCAAGGCTGCTTGGCAAACCTCGGGCCACTCCGAGAACGTTTAACACCCGCACAAGAGAAGAGGTCAAAAGGGAGCGCCGGATGACATAGGAGTGCCAGATTGCAAAACGGACAACGGGGAAAGAGCTCGGATGTCTGAGACGAACACGTATGCAAAATGAAATGCACATGATGACATGATAAAAATGCAACGCGCAAGAAAATGACATGGCAACAACGACGAATAACTGGCAGACACCTGGCGCATTGAATCCGGGGCGTTACACCTTTTATTGATCAAATGCTAGAAAGATTATGCAAACATACACATTATTGCTTTCTAGACGGTTATTCTGGTTTTTCTCAAATACCTGTGTCAGCTAAAGATCAATCAAAGACTACGTTTACATGCCCTTTTGGTACTTTTGCTTATAGACGTATGCCTTTCGGTTTATGTAATGCACTTGCTACCTTTCAAAGATGCATGATGGCTATATTCTCTGACTTTTGCGAAAAGATTTGTGAGGTTTTCATGGACGACTTTTCCGTCTATGGTTCCTCTTTTGATGATTGCTTGAGCAATCTTGCTCGAGTTTTGCAGAGATGTGAAGAAACTAATCTTGTCTTGAATTGGGAAAAGTGCCACTTTATGGTTAATGAAGGTATTGTCTTTGGGCACAAGGTTTCTGAAAGTGGTATTGAAGTTGATAAAGCCAAGGTTGATGCTATTGGAAAGATGCCATGTCCCAAGGACATCAAAGGTATAAGAAGTTTCCTTGGTCATGCCGGATTTTATAGGAGGTTCATTAAGGACTTCTCAAAAATTTCTCGGCCTCTGACTAATTTACTACAAAAAGATGTACCATTTGTCTTTGATGATGATTGTGTAGAAGCATTTGAAATACTTAAGAAAGCATTAGACTCTGCACCTGTTGTTCAGCCACCTGATTGGAATTTACCCTTTGAAATTATGTGTGATGCTAGTGATTATGCTGTAGGTGCTATTCTAGGGCAAAGAGTTGATAAGAAATTAAATGTTATCCATTATGCTAGTAAGACTCTAGACAATGCTCAAAGAAATTATGCTACTACCGAAAAGGAACTTTTAGCAGTTGTTTTTGCTTGTGATAAATTCAGACCCTATATTGTTGATTCTAAAGTAACTATTCACACTGATCATGCTGCTATTAAATATCTTATGGAAAAGAAAAATGCAAAACCTAGACTTATTAGATGGGTTCTCTTGCTGCAAGAATTTGATTTGCATATTGTTGATAGGAAAGGAGCCGAGAACCCCGTTGCAGACAACTTATCTAGGTTAGAGAATGTTCTTGATGACCCACTACCTATTGATGATAGCTTTCCTGATGAACAGTTAAATGTCATAAGCACTTCTCGTAGCACTCCATGGTATGCTGATTATGCTAATTATATTGTTGCTAAATTTATACTAGCTAGCTTCACATACCAACAAAAGAAAAAGTTTTTCTATGACTTGCGACATTACTTTTGGGATGACCCACATCTTTATAAAGGAGTAGATGGTGTTATTAGACGTTGTGTACCTGAGCATGAACATGAACAGATCCTACGCAAGTGTCACTCCGAGGCTTATGGAGGACACCATGCTAGAGACAGAACTGTGCATAAGGTATTGCAATCTGGTTTTTATTGGCCTACTCTCTTTAAGGATGCTCGTAAGTTTGTTCTGTCTTGCGATGAATGTCAAAGAATTGGTAATATTAGTAGACGTCAAGAAATGCCTATGAATTATTCACTTGTTATTGAACCATTTGATGTTTGGGGCTCTGATTATATGGGACCTTTTCCTGCCTCTAATGGATATACACATATTTTAGTTGCTGTTGATTACGTTACTAAGTGGGTAGAAGCTATTCCAACTAGTAGTGCTGATCATAACACCTCTATTAAAATGCTTAAGGAAGTTATTTTTCCGAGGTTTGGAGTCCCTAGATATTTAATGACTGAGGGTGGTTCACACTTTATTCATGGTGCTTTCCGTAAAATGCTTGCTAAATATGATGTCAATCATAGAATTGCATCTCCTTATCACCCGCAGTCTAGTGGTCAAGTAGAATTGAGCAATAGAGAGCTCAAATTAATTTTGCAAAAGACTGTCAATAGGTCTAGAAAGAATTGGTCCAAGAAACTGAATGACGCATTATGGGCCTATAGAACTGCATATAAGAATCCTATGGGTATGTCTCCGTATAAAATGGTTTATGGAAAAGCATGTCACTTACCTCTCGAACTAGAACATAAGGCATATTGGGCTATTAAAGAGATCAACTATGATTTCAAACTTGCCGGTGAGAAGAGGTTATTTGATATTAGCTCACTTGATGAATGGAGAACCCAAGCTTATGAAAATGCCAAGTTGTTTAAAGAAAAAGTTAAAAGATGGCATGACAAAAGAATACAAAAGCGTGAGTTTAATGTAGGTGATTATGTATTGCTATACAACTCTCGTTTAAGATTTTTTGCTGGAAAACTTCTCTCCAAATGGGAAGGTACATACGTTATCGAGGAGGTCTATCGTTCCGGTGCCATAAAAATCAACAACTTCGAAGGCACCAATCCGAAGGTGGTAAACGGTCAAAGGATCAAACACTATATCTCAGGTAATCCTATAAATGTTGAAACCAATATTATTGAAACAGTAACCCTGGAGGAATACATAAGGGACACTTTCCAGAATGTTCTAGACTCCGGAAAGGAATAGGTATGTGGTATGGTAAGTAAACCGACTCCAAAAGAATTTTTAAGGCAATATTTATCCGTTTTGGAATATTTAGAAAAATAGAAAAATAAGTAGCAGTTCGGGAAGGCCACGAGGCCTCCACGAGGGTGGAGGGCGCGCCCTACCCCCTCGGCGCGCCCCCCTACCTCGTGAGCACCTAATGTGCCCTCCAGACTCCGTTTCCTTGCACGATACGTATTTTGGTCGGTAAAAATTCATTATATATACTCCCGAAGGTTTTGACTCACGTATCACGCAAATATCCTCTGTTTTCGTTTCGAGCTGTTCCTGTTGCAGATTTGGAACAAGATGTCGTCCCAAGATTCGGAGGGAGAGAGCTACATGGCTGATTATATTGCAGACCCAAAGGTATATGGGGATGTGGAACATTATGGCTGGACCATGGAGGAAGAAGAAGACTATGATCCAAAGAGGACGGAGGAAACAACCTCCGATGAAGAGGACTATCCATTACCTCAACCTGGTGATATGCATGTGGAGTTCAAGAAGTCAAGCCTCCCTAAGGTCCAATCTATCCCACCTCATTTTTTGCAGGACAGCAAGGCAGCACTATGCAAAAAGATAATGAAACTTGAGCTCGAGAATGAGGATCTGAGGGATGAAAATTTTAGCCTCAGATGCAAGCTAGAGAAGAAAAGTGCAACTACTCCATCATCAACAACACCTCCACTGCCAACAACAAAGAAGGAGATATAATCACCTGGGTATGGGCACTCCCCTTGGCAACTGCCAAGCTTGGGGGAGGTGCCCTGGTACCGTATCACCATCACAACTCCTATCTTTACCGTTTTTCTTAGTTCGATCCTTTTAGTAGTATCTTGATTTAGTAGAATAAAGTTATAGCATGATCTAGTTTTGAGTTTTGCTTTATGATCCTTCTTTGTAATCGAGTCTGTTGGGGATATGACTATTTGTGTAAAGCCGCCTAGGAGGGGCCGGGTTACACAAAGAAGACTCATTAGAGGAAGCCCAAGACCAAGCATGAAGATGGCGATTTAACAAAGGGCTTAAGGCCCACAGGCGGCTTAAGGCCCGTTGTAGTAAACCGCCATGATGGCATGACTTGTAACATAAGGTAGATTTAACTAGTCACCGAGCCGGACACTGTTTATAAGCCGGCCGGGACTCTGTAAGCCACAGGGCGTCAACCCGTGTATATAAGGGGACGACCTGCTAGCGGCTTAGGGCAAGAAACAACTCATCGAGAGCCGGGCATAGCGTATCTCGCTCCCTGGTCATCGAAACATCAATACCAAACCCAACTAGATGTAGGCCTTACCTTCACCGTAAGGGGCCGAACTAGTATAAACTCTCTCGTGTCCTTTGTCCCAATTTAACCCCTTCAAGCTTCCTAGTTGCAATGGCTCCACAACTAAGTCCTTTCACGAGGACATCTGACGTGACTATTCCACGACAGTTGGCGCCCACCGTGGGGCCAGCGCATGGTGGATTTGAGTTCTTGAAGGGCAACTTCGAAGGGCTCAAGGGATACGTAGTGGGCCGGATGACCAAGAGTCATCGCGGCAAGATCTACATCGACGACGAAGGCCGGGGTCCCGACGCCGGCTCAATTGAGTACGGATACCGGGTCCCCTTCGGCAGAATCCACGTCTTCATCGGCCGGATCGGTGAGCCGGGCCCTGAGCCGGACAACTGCACCGACCTCGTCGAGACGGCTCATCGTGCGAGGAAGACCCGGACTCAACCGGTCATGAGGCGTGCCTTCGTGGGCTGCATCCACGGAGAGGAACTTTCTGAAGGATCTGAAGATGGGGGTGAGACGGTCGTCCTCTCAGACGTTGATTCATCCGCCGATTCAACAGATTCGTTGTACCAAGTGCAAGACGGCGTGCTCAGGGGCTGTTCCGATGGCATCAGTATTCCGGACCCCTTTGAGCCGCCAAGATGGGCCGGAGTCTTCATGGCTGGGACTCAGCCCGGCTCAAACTCTACAACTGCTGCAGCGGTAACGTCCGGGTTAGGAGCAGCCGGGGCAGGCGGCCCTGTGCGCCCACCGGCTCAGGTGCTGATAGACCTCATGGACAAGCTCACGACCCTGTTAACCACCACGGTTATTCCTGCAGACAAAGATGAGCATGACGTAGCGGTAGCGCAGGTGTGTGAGGAGATAGCTCAGGCCAAGGAGGCCTTGGCAGCTGAGGATACTAGACTAGCTACAGAGCGGGCGGCTCTCGACACCCGGGCACAGCGCTTGCAGTCAGAAGCTTACCAGCTCACGATGAGCCTAAACGCATCCAATGAGGTACTGAGGAGGAGACATCAGAAAACTCAGTCCCGTTTACCTCTGAATTACGACCCTCGGGTTCTTTGTGCTACACCTGGAGCTGGCCCGAGTAACCCGCCAGAGGCCAATCATCTTATGACAGCCGGAACAGGAGGGCCGACTCAGCCTCGGGAGACGGTACCACCTCACGTGAGCATGCCACCACCGCGTTATGTGCCAATTCCCCCTGGTCACTTTTCCAACCCCATGGAGAACTTAATTGCAGCTTCAACACGTTTGGCGGCTCTTCCCATGGACGGTGATGACCCGGTGACCGTGGAGACCTGGAGGGCCAGAGAACTTCTTCAGACGGCCTTAGCTCAGCAGGAGACCTATTCTTACAGCCGGGACATAATTCACTCAACTCCCCCGCCTTGGTTAGCACCGCCTCGCCAGAACTGGAGCCCGAGTTACAGCAGGCACATGGAGTCCGAAGCTTTGTCAAGCAACGCCCAACGCCATAACCAGCCCGGTGGCTATCACCCGGTGCAAGACCGAATACGTCAGGAGAACGAACTAGCGGCTCAGGCAGCGGCTCAACAAGTGGCTTATCAGGACATCCCGGAGTATCCAACGACTTCTGTTGAGGCGGGAGTAGCCACTAGAACCGGTGGTGTTCCTTGTTTGGTACCGGCTCTGCGCAATGTGCGTCTGCCCAAGGACTTTAAGGGACCTCGAAAGATACCAAATTACACGGCCGACTTACAGCCCGGGGCATGGATTGAGAGTTATGAGATGGCCATGGAGCTATTGGAAGTCAGTGACGCGGCGATGGCTAAATACTTCACCATGATGTTAGATGGAACAGCCCGGTCTTGGTTGAAGGGCTTGCCACCCAATTCCATTGGCTCATGGGAAGAGTTAAAGGCCCGGTTCATCCAGAACTTCAAGGACACCTGTAAGCAATCTATGTCAATTGTGGACTTGACGAATTGTAAGCAGGGGGAGGGCGAATCCACCACCCATTGGGTACGCTGGGTCAAGGAGATAATTCATTCATCCGACAATATGGATGCCGGCTCTGCAGTCCTTATGTTGGAGAAGAATTGTAGCTTTGAGCCGCTGAGGCAGAAGCTAGGGCGCCTTAAACGTGACTGCAAGGATATGGGCACGCTGATGGCGGCTTTAGTTAAATATGCTGATTCTGATAGTACCAAGGATCCCGCGTCTGACGATGAGAAGACAGGGAAGGGAAAAAGGAACGGCAATGGAAAGGGTCAGCAGCATAACCCGGGGAATCAAGGCGGCAATAAGCGTAAGGCGGATGGTAACCCAGAGTTTGTGGCCAACGCCAATGCACAGGGTAACAACCAGAGACGTAAGGGTAAGCCGCCTCGATCCGGCGGGCCAGGCCCATCCCTTGAACAGCTACTCAATGGGCCCTGCCCGAGACATGACACCAGGGAGCGGCCCGCCACGCACCTATGGAAAGATTGCGCGATCATGAAGGCGTTTAAGAATTCCAACACCTATGATGGCCATAATGGGTCTGGTGGTGGTTCAGGAGCTGGCAGTTTCCATGGCCCGAGTGGCGGCTCAGGTTCCGGCTTTCAGGGACGACAAGGAGGAGGCTATAATCAACAGCAGTCTGGTCAAGGAGAGCAGCAGCAGCAGCAGTCAGGTTATCAAAGCAACCCGAAGCAGTTGAATGGTGGGCAGTATCACGTATTTACCACTAGCTTATGCAAACGTGACCAGAAGGTTCATAAGAGGGCCGTCAATTCTGTTGAGCCAGCAATCCCTCGTTATTTGAGGTGGTCAGAGCAGCCCATCATATGGAGCAGAGAAGATCATCCTCCGCGGGTCAATAACCCGGGTCAGTTGGCCTTGGTGGTGGCACCTCAGGTTGGTGGATATAAGTTCACTAAGGTTCTCATGGACGGGGGTAGTAGCATCAATATCCTCTATTATGAGACCTTTCGACGCATGGGATTAACTGATAAAAATCTGAGAACATCCAACACTGTTTTCCATGGAGTGGTCCCTGGTAAGTCGGCTTACCCAGTTGGCAAGATTGAGCTGGAGGTGGCCTTTGGAGACGAATATGACTCCAGAGCTGAGAAGTTGACGTTTGAGGTGGTCAAAATCAGGACCCCATACCACGCTCTATTCGGGCGGCCGACTTATGCTAAGTTTAGGGCCCGGCCGTGTTATGTTTATTTGCAGCTCAAGATACTGGGTCACAAGGGCACCATCACTGTACATGGCAGTCGGAAGGTAGCACTTGAGTGTGAAGAAGGCGACACGGCTTACGCTGAGTCGGCCTGCGCAGCGGAAGAGCTCAAATTTTATCAAGAGAATGTTGACCCGGCGGATATGACATCCCTGAAGAAGCCAACTACAGAGCACGACCCGGCGTTGAAGTTTAAGTCGGCAGCTGAGACAAAGCTCGTTGACTTTACCCTGGATGACCCTTCTAAGCAGTTCAACATCAGCAGCAATTTGGATCCTAAATAGGAAGGCGCGCTCATCGAGTTCATCCGTGAGAACCGGGACATCTTTGCATGGAAACTTTCTGACATGCCAAGTGTACCGAGGGAACTCGCTGAGCACACTCTCAATATCGATCCGAAGTATAAGCCGGTTAGGCAGTTTCTTCGGCGTTTTAACGAAGAGAGACGGAAAGCTATTGGAGAGGAAGTCGCCCGGCTATTGGCGGCCGGGTTTATCATTGAAGTTTTTCACCCGGAGTGGTTGGCTAACCCGGTGCTTGTTCTCAAGAAGAACGGCACCTGGCGGATGTGTGTGGATTACACGGACTTAAACAAAGCTTGTCTAGCTGATCCTTTTGCTCTTCCCCGTATTGATCAAATCATTGATGCTACGTCGGGTTGTGAGCGTTTGAGCTTTTTGGATGCTTACTCTGGTTATCATCAGATCAAAATGGCAGTTAAGGACCAGGAGAAGACAGCTTTCATCACTCCGTTTCGAGCCTTCTGCTATATATCTATGCCATTTGGACTCAAAAGTGCCCAGGCGACTTATCAGCGGTGTGTGCAGAACTGTTTGCACGATCAAATTGGGCGTAATGTTCATGATTACGTGGATGACATTGTGGTAAAGTCTAGAGAAAAGGAAACCTTGATATCTGACTTGAAGGAGACCTTTGATAATCTCCGGGTTTACAAGATGATGCTTAACCCGGCCAAGTGTGTATTTGGCGTACCTGTGGGCAAGCTCTTGGGTTTTCTGGTGTCAAACAGAGGCATCGAAGCTAACCCGGAGAAGATTAAGGCGATTACATCTCTGGCTAAGCCGGCGTGCATCAATGATGTTCAGCGGCTGGCGGGTCGTGTTGCCGCTTTAAGCCGATTCATAAGCCGGTTAGGTGAGAAGGCCCTTCCATTGTATCAGATGATGAAGAAAACTGACACTTTTGTCTGGAGCGAGGCCGCTGAGGCTGCTTTTGAAGACTTGAAGAGACAATTGTCTGAGCTGCCAATTTTCGCGGCTCCAATTGATAAAGAGCTTTTGCTATTATATGTGGCTGCCCATTCACGAGCCGTCAGTGTTGCCATCATGGTGGAGCGTAAAGAAGCTGGCAAGGAGCATCCTGTTCAACGGCCGGTTTACTACATCAGTGAGGTGCTCATTGAATCTAAGCAAAGGTATCCACATTGGCAGAAGCTTGTTTACGGGGTGTTTATGGCCAACCAGAAGTTGGAGCAGTACTTTCAAAGCCACCCCATAACTATGGTAAGTTCTACCCCTTTGGGAGACATCATTCAGAACAGGGAGGCCATAGGACGAGTCGCCAAGTGGGCCATTGAGCTTGGGCCTCACAATTTGAAGTATATGCCACGTACGGCTATTAAGTCTCAGGCCTTGGTGGACTTTATCAATGATTGGACAGAGTTACAGGCCCCTGAGGAGAAGCCGGATAACACATATTGGATGATTCACTTTGATGGGTCCAGGCAGCTAGAAGGCTCAGGGGCTAGAGTGGTGTTGACTTCCCCTCGAGGTGACAAATTTTGTTCTGTACTCCGGCTTATGTTTCCATGTACTAACAATGCAGCTGAGTACGAGGCCTTAATCCATGGTCTCCAGATGGCTAAGGAGATGAACTTAAGCCGGGTAAGATGCTTGGGCGACTCGGATCTTGTGGCTCAACAAGTGTCAGGCAAGAGGGATTCCAAGGACCCCCTTATGGTGGCTTATCATCGTGAAGTAGATGTTGTGGCTGGTTACTTCACGGGTTATCAAGTGGAGCACATCGATCGAAGGAAGAATGAGGCGGCTGATGCTTTAAGCCGGTTGGGATCCCAACGTAAGCCGATGCCGCCCAACACCTTTCTCGATGTTTTGCATAACCCTTCTGTTAAGGTGCCTACCGAGGAAGAGCTGGCAGTGCCAGACCCGGAGGCACAGCTGGTGGCGGCTCTTCACGTTATCCCGGATTGGACAGTGTCCTACTTGGCTTATATGACCCGGGGTGAGTTACCTGAGGATGAGACTTTGGCGAGACAAATCGTCAGGCGCGCCAAATCTATGACGATTGTTAATGGCGAGTTATATCACCTAAGTGTCACTGGGGCGTTTCAACGCTGTGTGTCCCCTACAGAAGGCCAAGAAATACTTCGTGAGATCCATGAAGGGGATTGTGGCCATCATGCCGGGTCAAAATCTCTTGTAGCCAAAGCTCTTCGTCATGGTTTCTATTGGCTAACGGCTCATGCTGATGCAGAGGATTTGGTTAGTAAATGTGACGGTTGTCAAAAGTTCTCACGACGAGCTCATGTGTCGGCTCAAGAATTGAGGATGATCCCAATCACTTGGCCGTTTGCATTCTGGGGGCTTGACATGGTTGGGCCTTTCAAAAGGTCTAAGGATAAAAAGACACATCTCCTAGTGGCAGTGGACAAGTTTACAAAGTGGGTTGAAGCAGAGCCGGTCAGTAAGTGTGATGCAGCCACGATGGTTCAATTCATGAAAAAGGTGATCTTTCGTTTTGGTTTCCCACATAGCATCATAACTGATAATGGCGCTAATCTCTCCAAGGGTGCCATGGAAGAGTTCTGTCAAAGAGAACATATCTGGCTTGATGTTTCGGCTGTTGCTCATCCTCAATCCAATGGTCAAGCAGAAAGAGATAATCAAGAGATCCTGAAGGGTATCAAGCCCCGGCTCTTAGTCCCCTTACAGCGGACTCCGGGTTGTTGGGTGGAGGAGTTACCTTCCGTGTTATGGAGCATCAACACTAAGCCTAACAGATCTACAGGCTACACACCTTTCTTTATGGTGTATGGTGCAGAGGCGGTCCTGCCAAGTGACATCCGGCACGATTCACCCTGCGTGGCGGCTTATGTTGAGGCTGACAACGAAGAAGCTCGTTAGGACGCACTTGACTTGCTGGATGAGGAGCGAGACTTGGCAATAGCCCGCTCGGCGATTTATCAACAAGACCTGCGTCGCTATCACAACCGCTGGGTTAGGAGCAGAACCTTTCAGGAAGGCGACTTGGTGCTCCGGCTCATCCAGGATCAGTCTAATATGCACAAGCTATCCCCGCCTTGGGAAGGGCCCTTTGTGGTCAGCAAGAATCTGCACAACGGGTCATATTACCTCATCGATATTCGAGAGCACAAAGACTCACTTAAGCCGGAGGAGGAGACCCGCCGACCGTGGAATATAGCTCATCTCCGGCCTTATTATACTTAAGCCACCGGCTTTCAAGATGTATATTTTTTTGACGATGTACATATTATATAAAGAAATAAAGCAGGACCTCCGTCCTTTTTACCCTCAAAACTCTATGCGTCTTTTTTATCAGGTAGTGGAGACAACCAACAGGGAGCGGATCACATCTGAATCCGGCTTTCCCTTTGGACTGGCTTATGATCATATCTGAATCTAGCCATGATCACTTGGGGGCTTCCTGTTCAAACATAGGTCGTATCCGAACCAAAGAGAACATAGCTATCAATACCCACTTGATCGGCATACTGCCAAACCTACTTGGGGGCTTCTTGATCATATTTGAATAATAGCTTAACCCCTTTAGGTCTGACGTGGATCGTATTTGAATCAGTGTCATTAAACAACTCTTATGTTCACTTGGGGGCTTCCTATTCAAACATAGGTCGTATTCGAACCAAAGAGAACATAGCTGTCAATACCCACTTGATCGGCATCGCCAAAGCCACTGGGGGCTATATGATCGTATCTGAATCTTAGCTTAACCCCTTTGGGACGGTTCTCTGATCGTATTCGAATCAGGAGCCTATGAACATTGCTTATAGATGTAATTACTTTAACTATCATTGAAACCTTCTTGAGGAGATGGTTCTTGATTTTTCTGGTTTAATATTGATTACCCCAGGTTCTAAGAGTACCAGGTAAAGCCTCGAATGAGCCGGGAAGACTATCAAAAGGGTCACACGTATGCTGTTCTGATTATATTTTAAATAATCATGAACCGGCTTGTATATGATGTCTTTTGGTCATGTTCCGGGTTATCAATACTCTATAACCCCCTGGTGCAGAAACCGCCCAGAAAATTTTGCTTGTTTTATGTGCAGGATAAAGGCAACGCAAGTTAAACATCAAGGAAATACATGGTTAACATAAGCCAGCAAAATGTAGTGATGACGGCTTACAGAAGTAATAAGCATCACGAACATGCGCAAGGGCATGACCAGTATTAAGAAGTTTTTCTATCCTATTACAAGACTCCCCGAGTCTGAATAAGTGAAGCATTGTTTTGGCAAAGTCATAACACGCCTGGCGGCTCATTCTTCAGCAGGCTTGACGGCTCCGGGTTATCCTTCTCCGCCTCTCCGTCGGTTGCTTTGTCCTGGAAGGTGGACGATGCCAAGTCAATGCCGCTCAAGGCTTCAAATTCAGCCTCATCATCTATTAAACCGGTCGGGTCCACTTCAGGGGCAAAGGTATGCTTACGCGTTGGAGGGATCAGGCTGACTTGGTCGTATGGGACGTTTGGGATTCTCCGGTTCTCACTATCATAGCCCGGTGAATACTTAGTAAGACCAGTATCGTTCCCAATGAGAGTCGCCAGGGGACGTACGACTTTGACATAGGCAGTGAAGTCTTGGTCGTCAAAGGCAGTGCTGTCCTCCTTCGGGCTTGGATATCCAAGAGAGAGATCAGCCAAGTGAAGTTCTGGCACCCACGCCCTTGCCCGGCTTAATGCGGCCACAGCTCCGGCTCTCGCAGATGCCCGCCTTAGATCCTAAATTCGTTGAGGTAGCACTAAGAGATGCCTCAACACATCTTGAAGGAGGCGAGGAGTGGTATTTGATAAGGCCACAACGGCCAAAGCACGTTGTGACCCGGTATCGGTGTACTAGAGTAGGGGTACCCTAGTATCCCAAACTTGTGCACGGGCAGTCGCAGCACCCCTCGGCAAGGCTTGCCGGGTGACCGCCAAGGTCCTCCGTGGTTCCTTTGGAGCCATTCAAGAACAAAGTATTCAAGCCAAGGAGACAAGGCCCCGGCAAGAGGAGCTTGCCGGGAAGGCCAAACCGAGGCATCACAAGGAACTTGCCGCGACGCGCCACGCGTCCCGGCGAGGCCCGGTGAGCGACAAGCTTCCGGACGCGACAAGACAACGACCGCGGCAAGGCGCTTGCTGCGGCAAGCTACCACTCTGTACCCACGCTCCAGCACATCCACCAACGTGTCGCCCTGGGACCTTTCCAGGCGCGCGTGGCAGAAGGCTGTGCAGCCAGCGGTGCGCGGTGGCTAGCGGCGCTGACAAGATTGCCATCATGGCAAGCGGTGGCGTCCCTGACGGTCCCTTTTTGCACTATTTGGGCGACGCAGACGGGCATTTAATGCCTTTGTCCCCTGCCGTCAGGGTTAGGTATGATACACTGTACAGGTAGTTGTACCAACCGCAACACCTTTCCATTTTTACCCTTGTCTACGTTGCCACCTGTCGGTGACCCCTTGAGCATATAAAAGGAGGCCCATGCGCAACGTACAGAGGGGTTCGAAGGCAGAAAACACTGACGCTCGGTCTCGTTAGTAGCTAGTGTGTACTGTAGCACTCAGCGCTCCCGAGCAAGAACTCAATACACTCAGACATGCAGCAGTAGGAGGGAAACTGATCCACGAACACCTATGGGACCAGCGAACCGAGCCCCTTTCGGTTCGGCGGGGGGCGGAGGTCGCGCGAAGAGCGGATCGAGGCGAAGCACACGTGCAGTTTACCCAGCTTCGGAGCTCTCCGGAGATATAATACTCCTACTGCTGCATGTCTGAGTGTATTGAGTTCTTGCTCGGGAGCGCTGAGTGCTACAGTACACACTAGCTGCTAACGAGACCGAGCGTGAGTGTTTTCTGCCTTCGAACCCCTCTGTACGTTGCGCATGGGCCTCCTTTTATATGCTCAAGGGGTCACCGACAGGTGGCAACGTAGACAAGGGTAAAAATGGAAAGGTGTTGCGGTTGGTACAACTACCTGTACAGTGTATCATACCTAACCCTGACGGCAGGGGACAAAGGCATTAAATGCCCGTCTGCGTCGCCCAAATAGTGCAAAAAGGGACCGTCAGGGACGCCACCGCTTGCCACGATGGCAATCTTGTCAGCGCCGCTAGCCACCGCGCACCGCTGGCTGCACAGCCTCCTGCCACGCGCGCCTGGAAAGGTCCCAGGGCGACACGTTGGTGGATGTGCTGGAGCGTGGGTACAGAGTGGTAGCTTGCCGCGGCAAGCGCCTTGCCACGGTCGTTGTCTTGTCGCGTCCGGAAGCTTGTCGCTCACCGGGCCTCGCCGGGACGCGTGGCGCGTCGCGGCAAGTTCCTTGAGATGCCTCGGTTTGGCCTTCCCGGCAAGCTCCTCTTGCCGGGGCCTTGTCTCCTTAGCTTGAATACTTTGTTCTTGAATGGCTCCAAAGTAACCACGGAGGACCTTGGCGGTCACCCGGCAAGCCTTGCCGAGGGGTTCTGCGACTGCCCGTGCACAAGTTCGGGATACTAGGGTACCCCTACTCTAGTACACCGACAGGAGCCCCCGGGCCTGGGCCACACACGGTGCCGAGCGCTGTTGGGCCAGGCCCAAAACAGGGCATGGGCACGTGCGGCCTGGGTTACGCCGTATCTTACTCTGTATCCACCGCGCCCTCCACGAACGGCACATGTCGAATGCGGCGTCGTGGGAGAGATCGTGGGTGGTTTCTTTATTCGGTAAGACGGAACGTCCGCCCCCTCCCTCTTTATAAGCAGGGGAAACAGGGGTAGTTCGCCCATCTCGCCGGTTGCTATTCCAATCTCAGAAAACCTCCGCCGCTCCCCCCTTCTTCCCAAAGCTGAAAGAGAGCAACGCTCCACCCCCCATCGCCACCAGCACCACCAACGCCGTCGATTCCCCCACCACCTCCGCCATGGCTCCGAAAGCCGACAAGGGGAAGGACGTGAAGTCGACCGAGGCGCAGCGGCTCGCGGCGCTGCGAAAGGAGCAGGTAACCTTCCCCCACAAGCTCGCCGCGAAGGAGCTGAGGGAGTATTACTACCTCTTCTGGTCGACGGAGATGCGAGCGCATCCACGCACGAAGATACTCTCAGCCGCCGCTTCGGAACTGGCTCCGAATGGGTATCCCTTCTTCGCGTTGTTCTTCTACTGTAGGCTCTGCCCGCCTTTCTCTGAGTTTTTCTGTGACATTATGAACACCTACGGGTTCCGCCTCCTTGACTTCACCCCCAATGCCGTTCTGACCATGGCAGTTTTCGCACATCTCTGCAAAAACTTTGTCGGAGTCTATCCAAATGTAGCTCTTTTTTGCCACTTCTTTATGCCCCGAGTTGAGAGAGGGGAGCCTTTATCCGGCGGAATCGCCTGGATCTCGAGAGCTAGCAAGAAGGAAGCTTATCTGGAGGGAGAGCTCCGCGGCAAGTGGGAGGAATGGAGAGCAGACCGATGCTGGATTGTCGAGGAGAACCCGCAGCCATTTACCTCCCAGCGCCAAACCCCAGTAGTGCGCGGCAACGATTGGAGCAACGTGGCCCCGGAAGACGATAGGATGAAGATTGCCATCACCCGGATCCTACGCCTCAGGCTTGCCGGGCTCACTGTAGGCGCCGTTGGCGCAGATTTTCTTTGCCGCCGCATCGCCCCCCTGCAGGAGAGGAGGAGACCCGCCTGGGAGTTCCAAAATGCGGCGGATATCATGAGGCTGCGCCCGGGCCTCAACTTCAACTTCACTGTCCTGGAACTGGAGGCGATGCTCCAGGAACAGTTCAAGTAAGACCCTCAACATCCTGAAGTGTTCAGGTTGCCGAAGGGTGTCGTTCCGCTGTGCAACAACTCCTCACTCGACCGCATCCGTGCAATGATGCCGATGTGCGATTCGCATGGAATTGTCCCAACTTGGCAAGAGCCTGCAGACGATGTCGTGCAGGAGTTCTTTGACGGCTTGGTAGAAGTGCCGGTCCGCGCCGATGAACAGAAAAGCCTTACTCGCGACACCACCGATGCGGAGATGCAGCGCATCGCCACTAGGCTGGAAGAGGCGGCGGCAGCCGCTGCCGCGGGCGAGTTTGGATTCACCGTGGAGGAGGCAGAGGCAGCAGAGGCGGCAAGCCTTGCCGAGCGAGAGGGGCTTGCCGGCGAGGGAGAGCTTGCCGGGCCTGAAGTTGAGTCGAGCGAGCTCGCCGAGGGTGCGAGCGGCTCGTTGAAGACCAACTCCTCATCCTCCTCATCTTCAGACAGCTCGCCGCAAGCAGAGCCCCCGGCTCCACCAAGAAGGCGTCTCCGCAAGGCCGGGGATGTAGCGGGGCGGCAGACGAGTCAACAGCTGCTGCGCCGCGCGACACGCTCCACCGTGGCAAGCACCGTTGCCGCGGGAGCGCCTCACGCCGCTGCGGCAACTGGAGCGGGGTCCTCCCGGACCACCGCTTCTGCCCCTGCCGCTTCTCACACCGCAGCGGCGGCCGGAGCTGGGTCGTCTCAGACCACCTCCACTACCCCCGCCAAGCGGCGAAGGGAAACTACTCCTCCGCCTCGTCGCGCCGGAGGTGAGCCGGACTTCGACCTCTCTGCGCTCAGCTCCGACGAGGAAGAAGAAGAGTAAGATTCTCTGCTGTACTTGTAGTTCTTCAATTCTTGCTGTTTTGTCTTGTATCTGATTTGCTTTACTCCGAACTCATTCCTTTTCAGGACTCTGGCCCAGAGAACGGCGAAGAGAGCCAAGGACCCGGTGATTGTCATCGAGGACGAACCCACTGCGACAGCAGGGGATGTGTCCGAGACCACCTTGCCGGACCCGGCAACTATTCCCCAAAGCAGCCCCCAGCGCAGCCCCCAACGTAAGTATATGGTTTACTTCCCGCTGTTAGGCGCGCATGGGTGCTCTTTCTTTGCTGACATCTGACTATTGGTTTGTGTAGGAGCAGAGCAGCCTCACCAGGAGCGCCCGGAAGCCGCCCCCGACATGCCATCTGCTTCGACTACACCGCCAAGGGAGGGTTCCCCGGCAAGGGAGCGTTCTCCGGCAAGGGAGAATTTTCCGGTAAGGGAGAAGTCTCCGGCAAGGGAGAGTTCTCCGGCAAGGGACAGCACCAGCGATCCCCCGGTGGCGGAGACCACGACCGTAGAACCCAGCACAGGTAATCCTCTTGCTTGAAAACTTCCCTTGGGTTCTTCTTCTTCTGATTTTCTTTTGGATATTTGCTTGACTTTTCTCCATTTTCCGGCCGTCAGATCCCTCTGCCACGGAGCCGATGGAGACCGAGGTCGCCGGCGAGGAGAACGCGCGCGGCAATACCGACGACGCCGCTGCCACCGAAGAAGCAGCCGGCGTTGATGATCCCGCCGGTGAAGAGGCCACCAAAGCTGCCGCCGCAAAAGCTGGCGAGGGGTCTGGCGATCGCACTGACGGCCCCGAGGCCGCAGGAGCGTCAGGCGCTACGCCGACCGCCAATCCCTCCGCCGCTGCCGCTGCGTCAGGCTCCGAAGAGCCCCAGCCCGGCGCCTATTTGAAGGTCGGCGATGGCGTCTTCATCAAGCTCCCCTGGGCTTCAAGCTCCAGGTCGCCGGTCGAAGGAGAAATCTTGGATGGAGAGGTGCTCGCCTCCGCTGGGCTGACGCTGGTTGATGCGCCGAGCAGCAGCAGCGGCGAGTCTGAGGAGGAGCGGCTGCTGCGGAAGCTGTTGTCGCTCTACCGCGCTCAACAGGACAAGCTGGAATCCCGAGAAGCGCTTGTTGCGAAGGCGGGAGTGGACATCGAGAAGCATGCGGAGGAGCTCCGGGGTTTTAACCAGGAAGCTCTCTGGTCCCTGGCAGAGGAGCGGAAGCAACTTGCCGAAGAGCGGAAAGCCTTCCTCCTCGAGAAGGCCGAAGTTGAAGACCAACAACGGCTTGCCACCGAGAAGCTGTCTGCGCAGGAGGGCGAGTTGGCGCAGTGGAAGGTCAACCTTGACAGCCACGAGGAGGAGCTTGCTGCGCGCGAGCAAACATTCGGCGGGGCTCTCAAGGAAGCAGAGGATGCTGCCGCAGCTGCCGAGGTCGCCAAGAAGGAGCTGGAGACGAAGGTGGCGCAGCTGGAGGCCGATCTCAAGGCGAGCGGTGAAGAGCTTGCCACGCTCAAGCGTGAGCGCGAGAAGGACGCCTACACCTTGGGCGAGCTGCATGGTCATCTCGCCGAGAAGGGAAAGGATCTTAGCGCCGCCAAGGACTCCAACGCAGATCTTGAGTTGAAGCTGACTACTTTGACCAAGACGTTGGACGGCGCCAGGGAGCAGGAGGTGGCCTTGAAGGAGAAGATCAAGGCCGACGAGGCGCTGCTGGCGAGGGCTGCTGCCACCTAGAACACTTTTAGGAAGAATGTGGAGCACTGGACGGAGGGTCTCGTGGATGTTGCCGTAGCCATCGACAGGGAGCTGGCGCAGCTGGGGATGGAGGATCTCGGGTATCCCTCCGATGAGAACCTTCAACCCAGCGCCAAGCTCACCTTGTTCTTCAAAGGCGTGGTGACGGCCCTCCAGCGACTCCGGGAGAAGATCCCAAAGCAGCTGGCCGACGAGTCGCGCAAGATCTGCGCGGGAGCTCTTCAAAAGGTGTTGGTGAAGGTGGCGTTCCGCAACCCGGGCCTCAACCTCACCAACGTCCTCAAGACCTTGCCGCCAGATGCTGATCTGGAAGCGCTCAAGACCCTTGTCGCACCCATTGTGGACAAGGTGAGCGGGATCAAGAAGGTTGAGGGCGATCGCGTAGATTAGGCCGCCCGTTTTCTCCTTTTCTTGTCGCTGCTGGTCATGTTATGAGAACAATCTGTTAGAGCTGCGACAAGCTATCTTGTAATATAACTCTATTTTGGGTAGTGGTTGCTATGTTATTTCCTTTACTTGATTCCTTCCTTTGTATGTTTTTGCCCTACGCTTTTAGGGAACTTGCCGGTGCAGGCACCTTAGCCGCGAGCGCTGAGTGCGGGACGTCAGCAGCCTGCTAGCGGTGCCGCAACCGACAAGAAACCTTGTCGCAACTTGTCGCAGCTCACTTAAGTTGTTGAGCGGACTCGAAACAAAGTAAGGGCGCAACTAGCTACGAGTCGGTTCCTCCGTGCACAGGTTTTCCATACAAAGCACGGTCGTTCGAGGAATATAACTTGAAAATCTTAAAACTGTTTGCTCAAACTTTGGCAACTTAGCTTTTCTGTCGTTTGCTTCCCGATAAGGCGAAACTTTCTTGAACGACGCCTGGTCCACACCATTATCTTCTCCTTTCCCCCTGGCAAACTTGTGGGCGAGGGAACCTTCCTTTCTTTGAGAAAAAGAAAGAAGAGAAAATAAAGATATGGAGCCTTACGGCTCGTTATTGCTTACCGGGGGCAGGTGCTGCACAAAATGTCAGATAACACAAGCAAAAAATAGAAAGCATGAAATTGACAAGATGTGCGGGGCACATGAGTTTTACTTATGCACGGGGTCTGCGCCCGGCTTTGTACAAAGGATTACATGCAACATCGGCAAGACTTGTACAAAAGGTGGTTGCCGGAACAGGTTCCGGCAACCGCGCCTTACGGGTAAAACTTATGAAGATGCTCAATGTTCCAGGAGTTGCTCACCGGAGTGCCATCTTCGGTCTCAAGGCGGACAGCGCCAGGCCTAGTGACTCGTTTCACCCGGTAAGGACCTTCCCACTTCGGCGTCAACTTGTTGGAATTCTTGACGGACTGAACGCGCCGAAGAACAAGGTCGCCTTCCTCGAGACTTCTGGCATTAACTTTGCGGCTATGGTAGCGGCGCAAAGCTTGCTGGTATCGAGCAGCTCGTACAGCGGTCTGAAGACGGTCTTCCTCAAGGAGCAGCGCGTCATCTTGTCGCAGCTGCTCTTGCTCAAGCTCATCATAAGCGAGCACTCGAGGCGTATACGAGTTCCGTGGGGAGAACTGCCTCTGCTCCATAGACTAGAGCGAAAGGTGTCTGGCCAGTGGCTCGATTTGGCGTCGTCCTGATCGACCAAAGAACCACCGGCAGCTCCTCAATCCAGTTCTTTCCGCACTTGCGCAGCCTGTCGAAAGTCCTAGTCTTGAGCCTGCGCAGCACTTCAGCATTTGCCCTCTCCGCTTGACTGTTGCTTCTCGGATGAGCAACAGAAGCGAAGCAGACCTTGGAGCCAAGATCTTGGACGTACTGCATGAAGGTGCGGCTCGTGAATTGCGTGCCGTTGTCGGTGATGATCCTGTTAGGGATCCCGAAGTGGCAAACAATCGACCTGAAGAACTTGACTGCTGACTGTGCTGTCACCTTCCTCACTGCTTCCACTTCCGGCCACTTTGTGAACTTGTCGATTGCAACGTACAAGTACTCAAAGCACCCGACAGCTCGGGGAAAGGGGCCGAGGATGTCGAGCCCCCAGACCGAAAATGGCCAGGATAAAGGGATCGTCTGGAGAGCTTGAGCTGGCTGGTGTATCTGCTTGGAATGGAACTGGCACGCTTCACACTTGGTTACTTGTGCAGTTGCATCCTGGAGGGCTGTCGGCCAAAAGAAACCTTGCCGGAATGCTTTGCCGGCAAGCGCTCTTGCGCCAATGTGGTGACCACATATGCCTCCATGTATCTCAGCCAACAGCTTTTGTCCATCTTCCCGGTGAATACACTTCAATTTCACACCGTTGAGTCTTCTTCTGTACAGTGTGTTGTCGACAAACTGGTACATACTTGACTGCCGGGCTACTCTTTCCGCTTCTTCTTGCTCTTCGGGAAGTTCTCCTATCTGAAGGAAACGGACAATCTGCTGTGCCCATGCTGGAGCTTGCGGCTCGACACAAGGACTAAAGGCACATCTGCTGCTGCGGGAACATCCGCTTCTACGGCAGGAACCTGTGGCTCAGCCGGAGCTTGACGTTCCCCGGCAAGCTTGCCGGAGCAAAACTTGTCGGGAGCGTCTGCTTCAACGGAACAAACCCTAGGGCTTGCCGGAGCAGACTGCTCCTCAGCACTCTTGGTGTTGATCTTGGGGACCTTCTTGGCGGCGGCTTCGGGGAGCTCTGCCGGAAAATAGTCACCAGAAATCAACTTCCTCTTCTTGCTCTGTCCAGTTGATGGCGTTACAGACGGTTGAGTCAGTTTGAGCACAAAAATCCCTGGTTCCACAGGTAACTTAAGTGCAGCGCACTTTGACAGGCCATCGGCAATGTCTTTCTGAGCTCTCGGAACATGTTCCATCTGTAGGCCGTCAAAGTGCTCTTCTAGTTTTCTCACTTCATCAACGTAAGCTTCCATCAACGGACTCTGATAATTCTTGTTCACTTGGCAGACGACAAGATGCGAGTCACCCCTGACGATGAGCTTCTTGATCCCAATGTCTGCCGCGATCCTGAGACCGGCAAGCAAACCTTCATACTCTGTGGTATTGTTTGTTGCTTGCTCCTTGGGAAAGTGCATCTGGACTACGTACTTGAGGTGCTCTCCGGTGGGCGCAACAAGTAGCATGCCCGCACCGGTGCCTTGCAACAAGAAGGCACCATCAAAGTACATCAGCCACTCTTTGCTTGCTTCCTTGACGGGGATGCTCGTTTTTGGAATTTCTTCATCTGGTGTTGGCGTCTACTCTGCTATGAATTCTGCCAATTCTCTGCTCTGGATAGTTGAAGTGCTCTCAAACTTGAGGCCAAAGCTTGACAGTTCCAGTGCCCACTCGACAATCCTGCCTGTTGCTTCTGGATTCTGTAGTATCCTCTTCAGCGGAAAACGAGTGACAACTATGATCTCATGTGCTTGGAAGTAATGGCGCAGCTTTCTCGAGGCCATGAGAAGGCCGAAAAGCAATTTCTGCACACCAGAATACCTTGACCTAGCCGCCTGCAGAAGGGAACTGACAAAGTAAACTGGGCGTTGCACCATTCTCTTCTGTATCTCCTCACGCGCCTGCGCAGATCCATCTTTGTCGGGACCAGAGCTTGTCGGTGAAGTCTCCTGCTTGTCGCTGGATGCATCTGCCGGGGTTGCTGGCTCATCATCCGCCTCCCTCTCCGCTACTAACGCAGCACTAACCACTTGATTGGTTGCCGCTATATACAGCAGCAACTTCTCTTGTGGCTTAGGTGCGACAAGTGTTGGAGTGGAGGACATGTATCTCTTTAAGTCCTGCAGCGCAGCTTCCGCTTCCGGAGTCCATTTCATTGGACCTGCCTTTTTCAATATTTTGAAAAACGGCAGGGCGTGCTCAGCAGACCTAGAGATAAACCTGCTGAGAGCAACCACACAACCGGCAAGCCTTCGTACATCCTTGACGCGCTTTGGTGCTTCAATCTGCTCAATGGCCTTGATCTTGTCGGGATTGGCTTCAATTCCCCGCGGAGACACGAAGAACCCGAGAAGCTTGCCGGAGGGGACTCCAAACACACACTTCTCGGGGTTAAGCTTGAGGTTGATCTTGCGTAGATTTGCAAAGGTTTCGTCTAAATCCTGAATCAGAGTTGCCTTGTCCTTGCTTTTGACCACTATGTCATCCATGTAGGCTTCCACATTTCTGCGCATTTGTGGCTCAAAAGCGTCATGGACTACCCTTGCAAATGTTGAACCAGCATTCTTTAAACCGAAAGGCATCCGTATGAAACAGTATGTGCCACATGGAGTGATGAATGCAGTCTTCTCCTCATCCTCTTCTGCCATGAAGATCTGATGGTATCCTGAATATGCGTCAAGAAATGAAAGCAAGTCACATCCAGCCGTGGAGTCAACAATCTGGTCAATGCGCGGTAAGGGAAATGGGTCTTTGGGACAAGCTTTATTGACATCGGTAAAGTCGATACAAAGCCTCCATTTCCCGTTTGCCTTGCGCACGACCACAGGATTGGCCAACCACGTAGGATGGAGCACTCCTCTGACAAGGCCTGCTGCTTCCAATTTCTTGATTTCTTCTGCGATGAATTCTTGGCGCTCCACTGCTTGTTTCCTGACTTTCTGCTTGACGGGCCGCGCATGAGGACAGACGGCAAGATGGTGCTCGATTACTTTCCTGGGAACACCGGGGATGTCAGACGGTTGCCACGCAAACACGTCGACGTTCGCCCGCAGGAAAGCAACGAGCGCGCTTTCCTATTTAGGGTCGAGAGTGGCACTGATGGTGAAGGTACCACCAGTGCCGTCCTCCTTGGCGGACACCTTCTTGGTCTCTGGTGGAGCTGCCATTGTCTTCTTACACTTGCCGGTGGAGCTCGATGGTGCGTCCTCGATGGTAGCGCAGCACTCCGAAGAGGTGTGCTTGCCGGAGTGGGCATCAGAACTCTTGCCGGATTTGGTCTTCTTCTTCCCCCGGGAGCTTCAACGGCAAGTGACTTGCAATCTGTTGCGGCTGCTGCTTCCCGGTAGATCTTGTCAGCGCAGATAAGAGCATCCTTCTTGTCGCCAGGGACAGAGATGACACTTATCGGGCCTGGCATCTTCAGCATGTTGTATGCATAGTGAGAGGCCTCTGTCGGTGTCAAAACCGGCGGATCTCGGGTAGGGGGTCCCGAACTGTGCGTCTAGGCAGATGGTAACAGGAGACGAGGGACACGATGTTTTACCCAGGTTCAGGCCCTCTCGATGGAGGTAAAACCCTACGTCCTGCTTGATTAATATTGATGATATGGGTAGTACGAGAGTGGATCTACCACGAGATCAAGGAGGCTAAACCCTAAAGCTAGCCTATGGTATGATTGTTGCAATGTATGTTGTGTCCTACGGACTAAAGCCCTCCAGTTTATATAGACACCGGAGGAGGCTAGGGTTACACAGAGTCGGTTACAATGGTAGGAGATCCACATATCCATATCGCCAAGCTTGCCTTCCACGCCAAGGAAAGTCCCATCCGGACACAGGACGGAGTCTTCAATCTTGTATCTTCGTAGTCTTGGAGTCCGGCGGACGATGATAGTCCGGCTGTCCGGACACCCCCTAGTCCAGGACTCCCTCAGTAACCCCCGAACCAGGCTTCAATGACGATAAGTCCAGCGCGTATATAGTCTTCGGCGTTGCAAGGCGGGTTCTCCCTTCAAGTTCCATGTACCTGCCGAACAGTGTCCGGCTTTATCATAAATACTGTGTTTCTCGGCTTCTACGCCCCATAATGGCCTTTTTCCACGCGTCGCACGAATGCAAAAAGCCAGGGTGTCTTTTACGTTTCACCCCCCAGTCGTGCGAGTCGTCCGCCTACAAAAGAGGAAAAAATCCAGATCCAAACCACACCATCTTCCTCCCGCGAATACTTCATTGGAGCGCCTTTGACCTAAAAATCCATTCCATCATGGACCGTCGATGCGGCTCCTCTTCTCGCGCTCCCAGCCCACCGCCAGGGGATTGGAGGAGGTGCTCTGTTCCGCACAACGAGCTAGTGAAGCTCCAAGCGGGGGGATATCTCCCTCCGGCCTTCATGGTCCCGGTTCGAGCCGGGCTGGTCACTTATCAAGGTGGGAGGCAAGCGGAGGCTACCCCAAGCCCCAATAAGGGGGAGCGAGTATGCTTCGTCCCTTATCTGATAAGGGGACTCGGATTCCCAATACATCCGTTCCTCCGCGGGCTCCTGGAGTTCTACAGACTCCAACTCCACCACCTTACGCCCGCCTCTATCCTGCATATCGCGGGCTACGTAGCTCTTTGCGAGCTATTCCTGGGCATTGAGCCCCATTTTGCACTGTGGAAGAGGCTGTTCTGCCTCGTACCCCGTTCTCACGAGGGGTCCATATATCAAGTGGGCGGTGCCGAAATATGGCGCATCGCCGGGACCGGATACCCATCCGGTACTCCCAAGAAGGCGTCCGAAGACTGGCCTTCAGAGTGGTTTTACATAGGAGACGCTCCGCTACCGGACCCAGTCCGGATTGGCCTCCCGGAGTTTAGTGCTACTCCTCTGAAGAAACGCCTCAGCTGGCGCCCACGGAGCCCCCGATTGGAGGAAGACAAGAGCGCCCATTACTTGATGGGCCGAATAAGATTATTGGCCCATTCTGGGTTGACCATGATTGGAGTCATGGCAATATGCATCATGCGGGGGGTACAGCCATTGCAATACAGAGGCCACCCCATGTGGGATTTCAACGGGGAAGACGGTGCTACCCGTCATGGCCGCAAAGGGCCGGATTCGACCGAGGATCTGGTGAAGATCCTGTCCAGCCTGTACAAGGGGGAGAAGGAGGACTTCCTTCGAACGAACCCTTTGAACGATTTTTCCATGAACAACCCTAGAGGATGGGTAAGCGTACACTTTTAAGGGCTCAACCCACACTTTCGAAGCTTAAGCTTCTTACATTATGTCTTCGGCACAGGATCTACGCCGGACTATGGAGGACATGGTAAGTCCCGCTCCGCAACCCGAGGATCCAGAAAGATACCTGGATCTGGCCTCCGAAGAGGATCCGGACATCAAGGTGGAGCTGATCGATGGGGTATTTTACCAGCTCAGCATGGACAATGCTTTGGTCGCCATTACGGCGGACTACCCCGGACTGTATCCGGCTTCCCAGGTGACTGTGACTAAGGTCCGGACACCATTATCTCTTCATTGCCCATTTCTGACCTTCGCGAACGATGGTGTTTTACAGGAAGCGCCTTCAGGGCGGGAATCCGAGCCCGCGGCGGCTGACCAACAAAGGTCAGTCCGGACCAGCAGGCGGAAAAGGAGCGCGGTACGGACTGAAACGTCGCCGCAAAGGTATAACTCATATTTGAATTTTCAGAGCAACGTTCCTAGGAAGCGTCTGAGTGCTCATGATCTATATAGGAGAAAAAGCGCTCGTCGGACTGCAGACGCGGAGGTTGCCGATCCAACCTACTCCGGCCGGGCTCCAGCGCCCGGCCTGGAGGGGGAGGCAAGCACAAGACGCGGGCCGGATACTTCTCCAACGGAGGACACCGACAGACTGTCCGCCACCAAGTCTGAGGTGGAGAGCGCCATGAACCATAGGCGCCACCGGACAGTGTTTTGTGAAGCGTGCTTCTCCCCTGAGGCATTGGACGCCTTTAACGCAGGGGACGCGCACCTCCGTGCCGCTCAAGATGGTTTTACCAGAGCCACGGAGCAGTATGTGAAAGACATACGGGTAAGGGAATTTTAATAGTTATATATATACCAGTAGCCCCCGAGACTTAAAGTAGTTATGTTAACTGATTTCAGGATCATTTGAAAACGCCGGCTCTTACCGAGAAGAATGCCCATTTGTCTCAGGAGCTGCAAGAATGCAAGGCCCAACTTGAGGCCGCACTTGCTGCCGCGGGAGGAGACGCAGAGACCCCTCCTGGTAACACATTTTTATTAATAAATATAAGCACTGTGCGGCGTGCGCGCAAGTCTAATAGTGACATTGCAGGTGCCGCCGGACAAGATCCGGATAGGCAAGAATTACTACGCCAGCTAAAGGCCGGCGAGAGGGTGCTGAATAGGATGCAGCAAGAAAGGAACAAGCTCCAGGATGCCAACGCCAAGCTCGGAGAAGAGCTGAAAGGCGCTCGCGCCGGGCTGTCCAACTCCGTGAAGGAGAATCAGCGGCTTCGTCGCGGCATTTATAGTAAGTGCTTGAGCAGACTCCTTTGAGAAGAAGAGTTCGGCGAGGAAGTAAATTGACATAATATGTCTTGTAGGTATACTCACAGGTCGCCCTGTGGAGGAGATGCCCATATCAACGGGTGATCAACTTCCCGAGCTGTTGCAACTGCTCGAACGAGTTCGGCAGGCAATGGGCGGCGTCGTCCAGGCTTTATGGCCAACCCTCTCCCTACCCGAGGGCCTTGGGGAGCTTGCGGAGAAGCTTCAGGGAGTGCGGCAGCGCTTCCATTTGTGGAAGATTTCGGCTTGCCGTCAAGGTGCCAGGGAGGCTTGGGCCATGGTGAAGACGCATTACAAGAAGGCGGATCCCAACCACATGGCCGAAGTTGGACCGGTAGGGCCCGATGGGAAGGAGATCCCTGTGAGTTTAGTATACAGCCAAGTAGAGTTGGCTGCTAAATTTTCCCAACGGGACTGTAAGTTAGACAGCCTGTTAGACGGGATTGAGGATGAATACAATCAGTAAATTTGACAATGTATGTTTTCCTTTAAAGTGACATGTGAAATGCCTTCTAGCCGGATTGTAGAACGTTTGTCTTTGCCGACCTTTTCGCTTCAACCTCGGGACCCTAGAGTCCGGAGTGTGTCCGAATACCTTTTTGGTTAAGAAACAACTGTGGTATGCATGGAGACCAGGCGTAGGGGTCATTGGTGCTTTATCAGACAAGTGCCCAACTAGTTATGTTATATTACATGGTTAGTAAGAAACATCTTCCAGGGAGAATAGTTCCGTTAAGGGTTCCTTTCCCTGGGAGGCATGCCCTAAAGTGCATGTCCGGACTGCGAAAAAAGCAGAAAAACATCTCGGGGCGGATAAATGAGTAGGTAAAAAATCATCTTTTAAATCACCGACCGAATATTCCCTTAAGAACGCTAGCTTTTGGCTTCACCCAGTCTGAGGTACACATCCGGCTGACCCGACAGTAACAATCGCAGAGGTGCTCCCTTTACCTCCTAGCCGAACAATCGAGAATGTAGGGGTAAGCACAGGAGCCAGGCAACCCAGCTTGGCCAAAACTTAAGTCATATCGATGCATATAATGGTGAGTAAAAGGTACATGTGGAAGCGTGACACATGTGCTGGGCATGAAACCCTTATGATTGAGCTTCTGTAAAAGAAGCCCCCAGGTATAATGAGTGCGGATGGCACATCAAGTGTATGCGAAAAATGCAAAAGTAGGCCCTTAGGGGCTTTTTAATAAAAAGGTTATGAAAAGAGAAACAAAAGACAGCCGAAGTATAAAAATTTGGACGGAGGAAGGGGACGAACTCTTAGTCCGGCGCTAGGCATAGAATCTTCGGAGGCGGGCTGCGTTCCATGGGTTCGGCTCGAGTCGGTTATCCGACGCATTTCGTAGACGGTATGCTCCGCTGGTCAGGACTTGATCGATAATGAAAGGGCCCTCCCATTTGGGCTTGATCTTGTCCTTTTTCTTGTCCGGCAGGCGTAGAACTAGTTCACCAACGTTGTAAGTCTTGGCCCGTACTTCTCTGCTTTGATATCTTCGGGCCTGCTGCTGATAGAATGCGGAACGAGCCTTGGCGACGTCGCGTTCTTCCTCCAATGTGTCCAAGCTGTCCTGCCGATCAAGCTCGGCCTCTCTTTCCTCATACATGCGCACTCGAGGTGAGTCATGAATAATGTCGCAGGGCAAGACTGCCTCTGCGCCGTAGACCATAAAAAATGGTGTGAATCCGGTAGTGCGGTTAGGCGTTGTCCGCAGCCCCCAGAGTACGGAGTCGAGCTCCTCGACCCAGTGCGTGTCAGATTTAGTGAGTGACCGCACTAGTCTGGGTTTAATGCCGCTCATTATTAGACCATTTGCTCGTTCCACTTGACCGTTGGTTTGAGGGTGATAGACTGAAGCGTAGTCGAGCTTGATGCCCATATTTTTGCACCATGACTTAACCTCGTCGGCTGTGAAGTTCGTGCCGTTGTCGGTGATGATGCTGTGGGGGGCTCCGTAACGGTGTACTACCCCGGATATAAAGTCTATCACTGGTCCGGACTCTGCCGTTTTGACCGGTTTGGCCTCTATCCATTTGGTGAATTTATCCACCATGACCAATAGGTACCTTTGCTTGTGGGTTCCCCCTTTAAGGAGTCCAACCATATCAAGCCCCCAGACCGCGAACGGCCATGTAATGGGTATAGTTTTGAGGGCAGTGGGCGGCATATGGCTCTGATTAGCAAAGACTGACAACCAACGCATCTCTGGACTAAGTCCTGGGCATCTGCCCGGGCCGTTGGCCAATAAAATCCTGTATGGAATGCCTTTCCTACAAGGGCCCGGGCTGCTACGTGGTGTCCGCCTAGTCCGGCATGAATTTCAGCCAGGAGGTTTCGCCCTTCCTCTTCGGAGATACACCTTTGAAAGACTCCGGTTGTACTTTTCTTATAAAGTTCTCCCTCATGGACCTTGTAGGCCTTCGATCGCCGGACTATACAGCGGGCCTCGTTTTGGTCTTCGGGAAGTTCCTGCCTAAGCAAGTAGGCTAGGAATGGTTCTGTCCACGGGGCGATTACTGCCATTATGTCATGGGCTGAAGGTGTTATGTCATCGGCTGAATCGCCGATTGGCGCGGTTTTTTCCGGCTTGTCACTTCCGGGCTCCTCTTCCCATAGTACGGATGGCTTGAAGAGCCGTTCCAGGAAGATATTTGGAGGGACAGCATCATGCTTCGCACCGATGCGTGCCAGTATGTCGGCCGCTTGGTTATTATCTCGGGCTATGTGATGGAATTCGAGTCCTTCAAACCGAGCTGACATTTTTAGGATAGCGTTGCGATATGCTGCCATTTTCGGATCCTTGGCGTCAAAGTCTCCATTTATTTGGGATATTGCAAGGTTTGAATCCCCGCGCACCTCTAGGCATTGAATGCCCATGGAGACTTCCATCCGGAGACCATGTAACAGGGCCTCGTATTCGGCTGCGTTGTTGGAGTCCGTGTACATTATTTGAAGTACGTACTGGACTGTGTCCCCGGTTGGGGACGTCAATACGACGCCAGCCCCCAATCCGGCCAACATTTTAGAGCCGTCAAAATGCATAACCCAATTAGAGTATGCGTCGTACTCTTTAGGGAGTTCAGCTTCGGTCCATTCAGCGACGAAGTCAGCCAAAACTTGTGACTTTATAGCTCGCCGAGGTTTGTAAGTTATATCGAATGGTAAGAGCTCGATGGCCCATTTTGCAATCCTACCCGTTGCATGACGGTTATTTATGATGTCATTGAGTGGTACTTCGGAGGCGACTGTTATTGAACACTCTTGAAAGTAGTGTCGGAGCTTCCGGGATGCCATGAACACCGCATACGCTATCTTCTGATAGTGTGGGTAACGGGATTTGCAGGGGGTTAACACAGTTGATACATAATACACTGGTTTTTGAAGAGGGAATTTATGCCCTTTTGTCTCTCGTTCGACGACGAGTACCGCGCTTACGACTTGATGCGTTGCCGCGATGTATAACAACATTGGTTCGCCTAGATTGGGCGCAGCCAGGACCGGATTTGTTGCCAATATGGCCTTTATTTCTTCGAGTCCGGCAGTGGCAGCATCCGTCCACTCGAAGCGTTCGGTGCGCCTGAGGAGGCGATAGAGGGGCAATGCCTTTTCTCCTAGACGGGAGATAAAGCGGCTTAAAGCTGCCATGCATCCTGTTAATTTTTGTATCTGTTTGAGGTCTTTTGGAATATCCAACTATGACAGAGCTCGGATTTTAGCCGGGTTTGCTTCAATTCCTCTACCGGATACAATGAAGCCCAGCAGCTCTCCGGCTGGTACGCCGAAAATGCATTTTTCCGGATTCAGCTTGATGTCATATGCTCTGAGGTTGTCGAATGTGAGCCTCAAATCGTCTACTAGAGTTTCGGCGTGTTTTGTTTTGACGACTACGTCGTCTACGTATGCCTCGACTGTTTTGCCGATCTGGGTAGCCATACATGTTTGAATCATGCGCTGATATGTTGCGCCGGCATTTTTAAGTCCGAAGGGCATCGTGTTGAAGCAGAATGGTCCATATGGAGTGATGAATGCCGTTGCGGCTTGATCTGCCTCTGCCATCTTGATTTGATGGTAGCCAGAGTATGCGTCGAGAAAGCACAACGAATCGTGCCCTGCGGTGGCATCGATAATTTGGTCGATGCGGGGGAGAGGGAAGGGATCCTTTGGGCAAGTCTTATTGAGGTCTTTAAAATCGACACAGAGGCGCCAGGATTTGTCCTTCTTTGGTACCATTACCAGATTTGCTAGCCAATCCGGATGTTTGATATCTCTGATGAATCCGGCTTCCAATAGTTTGGCTAGCTCTTCTCCCATTGCCTGTCTTTTGGGTTCGGAAAATCGTCGAAGAGCCTGTTTGACTGGCTTAAATCCTTTTAGGATGTTTAGGCTGTGTTCTGCCAACCTGCGTGGGATTCCGGGCATATCCGAAGGGTGCCAGGCGAAAATGTCCCAATCTTCCCGAAGGAATTCGCGCAGTGCGGTGTCTACTTCGGGGTTCAATTGTGCCCCAATGGAGGCCGTCTTTGTTGGGTCTCTTGGATGGACCTGGAATTTTACTATTTCATCTACTGGTTTGAAGGAGGTGGACTTGGATCTTTTATCGAGTATCACATCGTCCCTGTTCACCGTAGAGCGGAGCACGGTGAGTTCTTCTGCTGCTAAGGCTTCGGATAGTGCCTCCAAGGCTAGTGCGGCTGTCTTATTTTCGGCGCGGAGTGCTATGTCCGGATCACTAGCGAGAGTGATTATTCTGCCGGGCCCAGGCATTTTGAGCTTCATGTACCCGTAATGAGGTACTGCTTGAAAAATTGTGAATGCCTCTCGTCCTAATATAGCGTGATATCCGCTGTTGAACGGGGCCACTTGGAACGTGACTTCTTCGGATCTGTAATTGTCCGGCGAGCCGAACACCACATCGAGTGTGATTTTTCCGGTGCAGCGTGCTTCCCGGCTAGGGATTATTCCTCTGAAGGTTGTGCTGCTTCGCTCAATACGGCTCCAATCTATTTCCATTTTTCGTAGAGTTTCCTCGTAAATGAGGTTTAATCCGCTGCCGCCATCCATGAGGACTTTTGTCAGTCGAAAGCCATACACTATGGGACTAAGCACCAGTGCAGCTGGTGCTCTGGCTGTTCGGAATTTAGGCTCGTCGTTGACGTTGAAGGTAATAGCTCTGTCGCTCCATGGATTTGCTGTTGCTACTTGGTAGACTTCGGCAAGTCCGCGGATTGTTCGTTTTCGCATATTGTTTGATGCGAAGGTCTCGAAGACTGTTGATACCGTACTGGTATTGTTGGAGTGGTTTTGCGAGGCTAGAAGCTCCTCGCCACTTTTGGCCACCTGTCGTAATATCCAACATGCTCGAAGGCTATGTGTTGGGACGGCTCCCTCTGTACTATGAAGCTTACAGGGTCCATTGAGCTATCCCTCCTGTACGGTCCGTGCCCCTTATTGGGTTTTTGCTTTTTTGTTTTTGCATCTGGGGCCTGAGTGTGAGGCACCCTTTTGTTGCGAACTGCGGTTGGGGCCGGATTATCCCAAAATTGATTTTCGGTTTTCCGGAAACTCTCCATCGCACAGTACTTTCGTACTATGGACGCCAGATCGGTGAAGCGTGTAATTTCACGACGATCGATTGCGTTCAATATTCCCTTGTCCGTGCAATTATTGCAGAAGATTGAGATTGCGTTTTCCTCTCGGCAGTCCTTTATCCTGTCCATAACCAGGAGGAATCTGGCCCAGTAGTGATGTACTGTTTCAGTGGGCTCTTGCCGTATTAGAGATAGATCGCATATGTCTGGGCGGGTGGGTGGACTAAAATCCGGATCCCTGCCCGTATTGGGGCTTAAAGGCCGAGGGTTTCTGAATTCGGAAGCTTGGGTTGCTGGACACGATCCAGCGAATCCGGAACGATGCATGATTTTAAGTTCAATGCTCGATCGAAGTCCGTCCCTCCACGGAAATCTGGCATGGAGGGTTCGGGAATCCGGACGTGACTAGTTTTTAATATGGGCGAAGAGTCGCCGCATTGTTCCTCTACCACTGCAACGTGGTGGGTGGCCCGGGGAGAGTTAATCTCTCTCAGATCGGTTTTAAGCCCAATCTGATTGTAGTCTGTAGCGACTCCCAGGGCTGCGATGCGGTCCAAGAGCTCGTTGATAGACGAGAGCTCCATTGGATCCAGCCGCTCGACAAATTCCGAGCTGACGCGGAGATTGCTTTCGACGACTTGGGAAGTCATTGTTGAAGCAGTGGCCGGACAGGCGGTTATAAGAAAACTGCCTAGCTGGACTGTTTGGCCGGTGGCCAAGGCCCCTTTGGCGAAAATACCGTCTTTGAAGACGGGTGGAGGCATCCTTCCTATTGGCGACGACACAGATGAACTCTCAATGAAAGCACCAATGTCGGTGTCAAAACCGGCGGATCTCGGGTAGGGGGTCCCGAACTGTGCGTCTAGGCGGATGGTAACAGGAGATGAGGGACACGATGTTTTACCCAGGTTCGGGCCCTCTCGATGGAGGTAAAACCCTACGTCCTGCTTGATTAATATTGATGATATGGGTAGTACAAGAGTGGATCTACCACGAGATCAAGGAGGCTAAACCCTAAAGCTAGCCTATGGTATGATTGTTGCAATGTATGTTGTGTCCTACGGACTAAAGCCCTCCGGTTTATATAGACACCGGAGGAGGCTAGGGTTACACAGAGTCTGTTACAATGGTAGGAGATCCACATATCCGTATCGCCAAGCTTGCCTTCCACGCCAAGGAAAGTCCCATCCGGACACGGGACGGAGTCTTCAATCTTGTATCTTCGTAGTCTTGGAGTCCGGCGAACGATGATAGTCCGGCTGTCCGGACACCCCCTAGTCCAGGACTCCCTCAGCCGCCATGAATTTGGCGAGTGCTGGACGGCCGAGTATCCCATTATAAGGCAATGGAAAGTCAGCAGCGTCAAAAGTGACCCTCTCAGTCCTGAAGTTCAACTCGCTGCCAAATGCCACCGGCAACGTGATCTTTCCCTTTGGCTTGCTCCTTCCCGGATTGATTCCTTGGAATGTGCCGGTCTCTTTGAGCTCGCTGTCAGGGATCTGGAGTTTCTGGAGTACCGCGGAAGAGATCAGGTTCAAGCCGGCCCCGCCGTCAACTAGCATCTTAGTGACCTTGAGGTTGTGGATAGTTGGTGAAACCAACATCGGCAAGCACCCGACCGCAGTTATGCGATCAGGGTGGTCCTCAATATCAAAGATGATAGGCGTGCTGGACCATTTCAGAGGCTTGCGTGACTCGACGGGTGGTTCTGCCGCATTAACTTCCCGCACCCACTGCTTGAGCTGGCGGTGTGAAGTATGCAGAGAAGCACCGCCGTCAACGCACAGAACCTCTGTGGCTTTCTGGAACTCCTGCTCACCGGTCTCGTCATCATCCATATCTTCATCGTCGTCGTCATCTTCGTCCTTGTCGCGGCCGTGGGGAGGTCTGTCTCCTTGCCGCTGCTTGGCCTTGCCGCGGCGTCCTCCTCGGCCGGGGCGTTTCTTGCCAGATCCTCCAGTACCTTCTTGGGCCTTCTCCTTGTCGCGTCGCTCGTACTCGGCCTTTTGCTGCTCGACAAGCTGCTCGACCTTCTTGCAGCTCTGGAGGTCATGGCCCTTGGTGCAGTGGATCTTGCAGTACTGCTTGTTGGTGCCGTCCTGCTTGTCGGCGACCGCCACAGCCTGGCACTTGGTGCATGCGGCAATCTTCTTACCGGAGCTACCAGCTTTGGCTTTCTTGGCGCCACCTCCATTGCCGGACTGCTCAACAACTAGCACATCTTTGCCTTTCTTCTTCCTATTGTTCCGCCGCCGGTTTTTCTTTGCCGGGGCAGCATCCTCGCTGTCAGATCCTCCTGCTTCTGTATTCTCTCCGGGGAGTTTCCTCCCTTCCTCAGCACGTGCACACTTGTCGGCCAGGGCATATAGCTCGCTGACGTCACTGATCTTGCACATCGCCATCTCCTCCCGCATCCTGCGGTTTCGCACGTTCTGATGGAACACGTTGATGACTGCGGCAGGGTGGACATCTGGGATGTTGTGCTGTACACGGCTGAATCTCTGAATGTACTTGCACGGGGGCTCTCCTTCCTTCTAGGCGAGCAGATGAAGGTCGCTCTCTTGGCCATGAGGTTTGTGGCCGCCTGTAAAGGCACCGACAAACTGATGGCACAGGTCTGCCCAGGAGGATATGGAGTTGTCCGGCAAGTGCATGAGCCAGGACCTGACATTGGGCTTGAGCACCAGCGGGAAGTAGTTGGCAAGGATCTTGTCGTCCCGCCTCCCGGCAGCTTGCACCGCGATGGTGTAGATGCTGAGGAACTTTGACGGATGCGACTTGCCGTCGTACTTCTCTGGTACGTCTGGCTTGAAATTCTTCGTGCAGGGCCACTGGACTTGCCGAAGCTCACGAGTGAACGCAGGGCAACCTACCGCGTACGGCAAGTCACCTGGTTCCCCTTGCGCATGCATGTCAACAGAGGGCCCAGCGCGCTGGTCTGATTGACGCCGCGCTTCTCTTCGGCGCTCGATGCGAGTACGAGCGTCTTCTTGCTGTCGTTCGTGAGGAACTTGGCGCTGATCGCGACGAGCTCGTGGATCTGATGATGCGGTGGAGTCGCTGTCGAGGTAGATCCGGTGAGTCAGCGATCTTGGCCTTCGGGGCGGAGAGTGCACGGTGGTTGCACCCCCACCGGTTTTGTCGCCATCGGCTCGTGCCTAGCAGTCTTGCCGCGGCTGCGATGTACTCGGCTGCCGTGGAGTGTCGCCGTTGGTGAAGCCGATGAGACTCTGAATGGTGGCCCTCCATTCATCGATCTTATCTGCCGTTGGAGGGTAATCCAGGAGCAGTTGAGCTCGCGCCAAAGCTTCTGCTGGAGTGGCGGGTGGCAGTGGCGAACGGTGCGAGGAGCGGGATATGCTCGGACTTCTAACTATGTTAGAAGGAGCAGTATCCCATCCAGGCGACCGTGTCTTGCTCATGCCAGCATGTTGGCGTGCATGCTGGTCTTGAGCACCCCGAGATCCACCGGCTCGATCTTGGTCCAACGAATGTATGGTACCGCGAGTACCATGACGCTGTCGGTCCCGCGCTTCCTGGGATGGGCGCAGTGCATGTACGGACGCCGAGGTCTGCGCAGCCTTGTCCTTGGACCTGGCAGCACCGTGAGCTCCCTCGTCAACGCCCGTTCTTCTGCCGGCGTCTACCCCACCACCCCCCGGAGTACAGCTGCTCCACTAAGGTGTAAACCGCCTTAAGCTCAATCAACATATTTTGCTTCAGGTTGGTACTGCTGGGGCCTGTATGTTCACAGGTATAACAATAAGCCGGAGATAACTATTACAATAACCCTTGGAAGATTACAATATTTAAGGTTTTTTAGAGTGACTTACCAAAGATGGCTGAGACCATTTGGGATATCTGCCATTTTAAGTCGGACAGTTCGGTCATGTCCCCTGTAAGAGATGCTTCTACCGCTTCGGCCCGGGTCACTAGTGAAGCCCTTTCATCAGCCCAAATCTTCTTTTCTGACTCAAAGTTTTTCCTCAGTTTCTCTTGTTCAGAGACACTGAATTCAAACTTGGAGTTGGCTTTCTGAATTTCAAGCTCTTGGGTCTTTAGCTGGCTCTTCAGATCAATAATCTCCGACTCAAATTGACTTATGGTGGCCTATATTGACATCAGGTTATGGTAATTATCATGATAAGGTAACATTCAAGTCCCAAACACTTTACAAGTAAAGATACTTGGCACTTGGGGGCTAATGTATGCTTAAAGAATTTTTTAACCTATCTTATTGAGTCATACATATTAAGTCTCAAGCACTTTTACAAGTAAAGACACTTGACACTTGGGGACTAATGTGTAACACAAATTCAAAGTCTTATGCGATCACCGGGTTAAATGTATTCATTTTAAACTGGACAACCTAACAGTAAGTAGATTTCTAAGTCTACAGTATATTCATTCATAAGCAATAGACTTGGGGGCTAGTACAGTAAGTAAGATTCAGGGAAAAAGCATAAGTTATACCTCGGATTTGTGCTGTATTTGCTTCACCATGTCAATTTCCAGGTCACGACTATTGTGTACTTGGTTCAGATAGCCCGAGACTATATCACCAATGCTTCGGTGAGTATAATCAGTGATGTCCTGTTTGGCTTTCCGACGTTGGGAAAACTCCTCCTTGGCAGTGCATTGGGCAAGAACAGTAGGCCGACCCGGCTCAACATATTGACTTTTCACAATTTCAACTTCCGGGTCAGTCGTCTTGACCGGGCTAGGAATTTCCGGGTTATCAGAATTGTGGACAACATCTTCTGCAGGCGGGTCAGAAGTTGGCATTGGAATATCAAAAGCCGGTTCACGCGGTGGCTGATGAGTGGAGCTGTCAGGAACGGATGAGTCAAGCGCTAGTTCAGTGACCACCAGGTCTCAGGATGGCTTATTCTTCTTTGCCCTCTTGCTCGGCTTCACTTGCAGGCTGTCAGTCAAAGTGGAAGGATGAGTATCAAAGTATAAGTATGGAAAAACTCAAAGTAAGAAAGGTTACATTACCCGGGAGCTGTTTTAAAAGCCGGCATGTTTGATTGCATCGACTCGTCAGAAGAAGGAGAGGTATCCTGATAATTGGAGTCAGATGAATTGAGAGGTTGGCGAATCAAAACCGCCAAAGGTAAAGCAGAACGTAAATCGGAGATAACCTCGGTCCGACGCTTCCTGGTTGCATCGGGTAAGCCGGAGGAGAGTTCTGCGTCTTGGTTGGCCCGAGTCTGCCGCCGGTTTTCAAGCTGTTGTTGCTTCAAAAGAAATTGAGGATCTTGGTAAGCTAGAGGATGTGAAAATCTTACTTTCCGGGTCACCCTTCGGATTTTTTGCGTTGGCAAAGGCTCTGAGTCGGAGGAGATTATAGTTACCTCTTCATAATTTGCTTGACTGTTCCCTGTATCCTCCTGAAAGGATAAAATGTCAGTAAAATAACGACAAAGGAGTTAAGAAAATCAAAAGATTACCTCTTCCTCATCTGAAGAAGAGTCGTCCAATTTAAGCATATCGGAGGCGCTGGGTTTCTTCTTCTTTGATGTGCCCATCTTGGCGGCTTTCCTTTCAGTTTTCTTGGTTGCCCTGGCCTGTTTGGCGGCCTCATGGTCATACTTGACCTTCCAGAAATTATCACCGGCCTGTGGAAAAAGATAAAGAATCATAAGTACAAAAAGGTATAACATGTTAAAGAGTATTTATGAAGATTGGTAACTTACCGCATGGGTCGGGTTCTTCTTGCAGAAGGGAAGTAAGCCGAAGGCATTACTGGTTACAGTGCCCTCCTTCAATAGTGACTGGGTTGTAGCATCTACCACATCATCTGGTAAGTCGTCGGGACTGTGACACATTGGATCACTCTTCTCGCCTGAGTAAGTACACATTAAGCCGGAGCGGCGGCTTAATGGTAGTATCCGCCAGGTGACCCAGACCCGGACCAGATCGATGCCGTTTAACCCGTTCCCCAACAAAGCTTTGATTTTCCTGATGGTGGGGTTGAGAGGCAGGCGCTCAACAGCGGACAACTTATCCGCTAATTGATGGTTGGACTCAAGACGCAGGGCACGAAAGCCATGCAGAGGCTTCTCATTAGCCGGAGAAGTGTCTTGACAGTAGAACCACGTCCGGTTCCAGTCTTTTGGGTGACTCGGCAGCTCAGCGTAAGGAAAAAGGCAATCTCTCCACCGCTGGATTGAGATGCCGCCAAGCTCAAGACTAGGCCCGTTGGCACGTTCATTATGACGGTTCAAATAAAAAAGTTCTTTGAACAAAAGCAGACTTGGCTCTTCTCCCAGGTACACCTCGCAGAAGACTTGAAAATTACAAAGATTTGACATGGAATTGGGTCCGATGTCTTGAGGTCTAAGGTCAAAGAAATTTAGAACTTCCCTGAAGAATTTTGAGCCGGGAGGGGCAAATCCTTGGTTCATGTGATCCCTGAACACTATTACCTCCCCATCTTTTGGTTGAGATATCTCCTCAGACGGGTTAGGGGCACGATAAGACATGACCTCCTTCTTTGGCAGATGGCCAGACTTCATGAACTCGGCAAGTTTGCTTTTGGTCACTGTGGATGGAACCCAATTGCAAGTCACAGGGGCTTTGGCCGCCTTAGGAGCCATGACAACAGTTGGCCTACGACAAAATAAGAAAGTTCCGGTTCAACTTTAACCCGGGGGAAATATTTAAATTGCTTAAAGTGGTGGCTTAAGAAAGGGGCCTAATGATATAATGGTGATTGTGCAACAATGCTTAAGCCGCTACAAGTGTCAAGAGAAATTCAAGAATTCTTAAACGCCTGAGAAGAAGGCAAGGCTTACAGTTCAGTATCACTTATTTAAACCGGACACCTGGACAGTGGTGTTTAAAGGGCATTTTCCAGAAGAAGCTTTCCGGGTGATAGAAACAAGTTTCACAGACGACATCTATTATTCTAGATCAAATTATTGCTCTAAAAGGAAAAAATTTCTAGACCTAAAAATAGGGCAGAGAAGTTGATGCACTCGAAGAGGTTTTCTAAACAAGGGAAATGAGATCTGTTTCTACGAAAGATCAACACAAACACTTACCGCAGCAGTTCTACATAGTTTTTACGATCTAAATAGGGCATTGGAGGTGCAAACTAGCGAGGGTTTGCGTCGGGCGGTGATGAACACCGATGAACTCAACAAGGTTTCAATGCAGATCTACAGAAAGGGAAGGAGAAGAACTCACAGATGTGGATGAGCTGTGGAGATTCGCCATCGATTTCTGGTCAGAGTCAGGTTGATGCAACGGCCTGAGTCGATGAATACGATGGGTTCGACGGCAGCGACGACGGAGCTCGAGTGGCAGAGATGAGAGGAAGAAGACGACTGGAAGGAGGAAAATGAAAGACCTAAGTCGTGGCTATTTATAGGGAGAGGATAACTGAGATGGCGTGGGAAACGAGGAGATAAGATTTACTATCTAGTGGCCCTGACGCCTCGATTTTCGGAACAATCAATAAAAAGCAGAGATCCGTTGAAGGATACGATGGAATAGAAAATGAATTAAGGAAAGGATGATGTCACGCCGAGTTAAGACGGATCCAGAAGATGACATCATGGCGGGTTAAAGAAAACCCTTTGTATAGTCAGAAGACTGAAGATTTATTCTTTAAATGTATTTTTAAGATTGACATGAACAGGTTCAAATCAACCTGGGGCCTAATGTTGGGGATATGACTATTTGTGTAAAGCCGCCCAGGAGGGGCCGGGTTACACAAAGAAGACTCATCAGAGGAAGCCCAAGACCAAGCATGAAGATGGCAATTTAACAAAGGGCTTAAGGCCCACAGGCGGCTTAAGGCCCGTTGTAGTAAACCGCCATGATGGCATGACTTGTAACATAAGGTAGATTTAACTAGTCACCGAGCCGGATACTGTTTATAAGCCGACCGGGACTCTATAAGCCACAGGGCGTCAACTCGTGTATATAAGGGGATGACCTGCTGGCGGCTTAGGGCAAGAAACAACTCATCGAGAGCTGGGCATAGCGTATCTCGCTCCCTGGTCATCGAAACATCAATACCAAACCCAACTAGATGTAGGCCTTACCTTCACCGTAAGGGGCCGAACTAGTATAAACTCTCTCGTGTCCTTTGTCCCGATTTAACCCCTTCAAGCTTCCTAGTTGCGATGGCTCCTAAACTAAGTCCTTTCACGAGGACATCTGACGTGACTATTCCACGACAGAGTCCGTGAGCTATATAATAAAGATTAGTGTTGAGTCAAGGGCTTGATTATTTTGCCATGATCTTGGATGATTAGAAGAAAAAGAATAAAAAGAATCAAAGAGTCCATATTGATCTTAGTGAAAGTAATGACTTCACATAGAAAGAGTATGATGATTAAAAGTTGTTGGGAGTTGGCAAATATAGCTTTGGTCATCGTTGCAATTAATAGGAAGTAATAAGGAAAGAGAGGTTTCACATATAGATATATTATCATTGACATCTTTTATGATTGGGAGCACTCATTAAAATATGACATGCTATAGAGTTGATGTTGGACAAGGAAGACAACATAATGAGTTATGTTTTCTTACATCTGAGATAAAGTATGTTGTCATGGATCCTCTACCGTGTTGGGCTTGCCTTTCCCCCTCATGCTAGCCAAATTCTCAGCACCAAGTAGAAATACTACTTGTGCTTCACAATACCCTTAAACCAGTTTTGCCATGAGAGTCCACCATATCTACCTATGGATTGAGTAAGATCCTTCAAGTAAGTTGTCATCGGTGCAAGCAATAAAAATTGCTCTCTAAATATGCATGACTTATTAGTGCAGAGAAATAAGCTTTGTACGAACTTGTTGTGGACGTAATAAAAGCGATGGACTGCATAATAAAGGTCCACATACAAGGGGCAATATAAAGTGACGTTCTTTTGCATTAAGATTTTGTGCATCAACCCTAAACGCACATGACAACCTTTGCTTCCCTCTGCGACGGGCCTATCTTTTATTACTATCCTCTACCTTATGCAAGAGTCACGGTGATCTTCACCTTTCCTTTTTCATTTTATCCTTTGGCAAGCTCAGCATGTTGGAAAGAACATGATATATATATATATATATATATATATATATATCTAATTGGATGTAGGGGAGCATGAATTACTATTGTTGACATTACCCTTGAGGTAAAAGGTTGTGGGGCAAAACTATAAGCCCCTATCTTTCTCTCCGTCTGATTAAAACTCCGTAACCACAAGTATTGCGTGAGTGTTAGCAATTATGAAGGGCTAAGTGATAGTTGAGTACGTGGACTTGCTTTTAAGCTCTGACATAGACTCTTTCTGATGCTATGATAAATTGCAGTTGCTTCAATGACTGAGGTTATAATTTGTGTGCTCAATAAGGTTTGTGATTCATACTTTTGCATTGTGAAAAGATCATCACTTGAACATAAGTAATCATATGATAAAATCTATATATGTTGCTGTTATGAAATAATCATGATGCCTTCATGTCCGTATTTTATTTTTATCGACGCCTCTACCTCTAAACATGAGGACATATTTATTGTCATCGGCTCTTCGCTTGAGGACAAGCGAGGTCTAAGCTTGGGGGAGTTCATACGTCCATTTTGCATCATGCTTTTATATCAATATTTATGGCATTATGGGCTGTTATTTCACATTATGTCACAATACTTATGGTTATTCTCTCTTATTTAACAAGGTTTACATGAAGAGGGAGAATGTCGGCAGCTGGAATTCTGGGCTGGAAAAGGAGCAAATATTGAAGGCCTATTCTGCACAACTCCAAAAGTCCTGAAACTCCACGAAATATCTTAAAATAAATAAAGAAAAATCGTCGCCAGAGATGAAGTCCAGGGGGCCCACACCCTGCTCACGAGGGCGGGGGGGGGGGGGGTGCGCCCCCCTTGGGCGCGCCCCCCTACCTCGTGGGCCCCCTGGTGGCTCTCCGACGCCCATCTTCTCCTATATGAAATCTTTCCATGAGAAAAAAATAAGAAGCAACCTTTCAGGACGAGACTCCGCCGCCACGAGGCGGAACCTTGGCGGAACCAATCTAGGGCTCCGGCAGAGCTGTTCTGCCGGGGACACTTCCCTCCAGGAGGGGCAAATCATCACCATCGTCATCACCAACGCTCCTCTCATCAGGAGAGGGCAATCTCCATCAACATCTTCACCAGAACCATCTCATAGTTCATCTCTTGTATCCAATTCTTGTCTCCAAGTCCGGGATTGGTGCTAGTAGTGTTGATTACTCCTTGTAGTTGATGCTAGTGGGTTTATTTGGTGGAAGATCATATGTTCAGATCCTTTATGCATATTATTACCCCTCTGATTATGAACATGAATATGCTTTGTGAGTAATTACGTTTGTTCCTGAGGACAAGGGAGAAGTCTTGCTATTAGTAGTCATGTGAATTTGGCATTCGTTCGATATTTTGATAAGATGTATGTTGCCTAGCCTCTAGTGGTGTTATGTGAATGTCGACTACATAACACTTCACCATTATTTGGGCCTAGAGGAAGGCATTGGCAAGTAATAAGTAGATGATGGGTTGCTAGAGTGACAGAAGCTTAAACCCTAGTTTATGCATTGCTTCGTAAGGGGCTGATTTGGATCCATATGTTTCATGCTATGGTTAGGTTTACCTTAATACTTTTGTTGTAGTTGCGGATGCTTGCAATAGAGGTTAATCATAAGTGGGATGCTTGTTCAAGTAAGAACATCACCCAAGCACTGGTCCACCCACATATCAAATTATCAAAGTACCGAACGCGAATCATATGAGCGTGATGAAAACTAGCTTAGCGATATTCCCATGTGTCCTCGGGAGCGCTTTTCCTATTATAAGAGTTTGTCCAGGCTTGTCCTTTGCTACAAAAAGGATTGGGTCACCTTGCTGCACTTTATTTACTTTTGTTACTTGTTGCTCGTTACAATTTATCTTATCACAAAACTATTTGTTACCACTTATTTCAGTACTTGCAGAGAATACCTTGCTGAAAACCGCCTATCATTTCCTTCTGCTCCTCGTTGGGTTCGACACTCTTACTTATCGGAAGGACTACGATAGATCCCCTATACTTGTGGGTCATCATAGGTTGCGTTTTCTGTCATGCATGTACATCCATGACGATTTTATGACAGAATCAAGATAGTCATACCTATGCTATCGTAGAAGTGTTCCATGACATTACCAAAATTGTCATCATGGAAGTGTCGACTTCCATGATGATAAATCGCGTGCCATAGAAGTGCTTTCGTCAAGGGTGACTGACACATGGCATCCACTATAACAGAACGCCGTTAAGCTATCGGGTCCGGTTTTGGATCCGATAACTCGCTAATAGCCCCAACCAATGGGGATTTTCCACATGTAAAATCATCATTGGCTGGAGGAAACACGTGTTGGCTCACCGTTGGGACAGATGTCATCCACTCATTGGACCGAAGGCGCCTATGGTATGTCAACACGTGGCACAGCCCAACATAGGCCCATTCCTGTGAAATGGCCGGCCTGTTTGACTTGGTCAAAAGGTGGCAGGCCGGCCCACGAAAAGCCTGTTAACGGCCTGTTCGCATATAGCCCATTTACAGCCTGCTAACCCAGGGCCCGTTACGACCTATCCAAATTAGGCCTAGTGGCATCATCTAGGCCGTACAATATGATTCCAACCCGTTTTAACTTCCGGCCCATGTATGGCCCATGACGTCTTTCGGCCCATATGAGGCCCTTTGTAACTCTTGGCTCATTAACGGCCCATGGTGAAACTGGCCCGTAATGAATAGTGTATCACTTTATACCCATTAACGGCCCTTGGTGAAACGGGCCCGTAATGAATAGTGTATCACTTTATACCCATTAATGGCCCATTATTCCATTGGGCCGTTTCCAGCCCATGTTATCTTTCGGCCTTCTCAGGGCCCATTTATTCTTGGGCTCATTTCCAACATTCGGTTACTTATGACTCGTTACTGTAATTTTCTTCTTGTGGGCCAAATTTAGCCCGTGGTTACAGTCGGCCCGTTTGTGGCCCGTTAATACGTTGGGTCATTTTCATAGCGTCATCAAATACAGTCGATTAACAACGCCCGTTATTGTCGGCCCATGAACGGACCATTGCAACTCTAGCCCGTTTACGGCCATAATGCGGTCTGTTATTGGGCCATGTTTGGCCAATCGATCATACGGCCCGTATAAGGCCCATTGATGATACGACCCATAGAAGGCCCATTGTGTCTATGACCCATAGAAGGCCCATTGTTTCTACGGCCCGTAGAAGGCCCATTGTTTCTACGGCCGGTAGGAGGCCCAGTGTCACTACAGTAAATATGTAGCCCATGGTTATTGTGGCCTAGTTTTAAAAAATAGGTTATTGCGGCCACTAGCAAACCGCGGAAAAAGAACTGCACTGACTACAAGCAAACAAATAAACAAGACAACAAGGAAATAAATAAGCAAGCAACTTACGCTAGGCTATCACGGCTATTACACATATTATATCTACTAGGCATCAAAGTTCGCCACCAGTGCAAATATAGGGAACAAAGCAACATATAAACGCCGCATCAAAACAAGTCCAGAACTGAAACCACTTCAAAAGAGCTCAAGAAACAATATCCTGTGTAACCATAATGCTGGCAAGATGCTTACCAAGCTTATTAACTTTCTCTTGTTTGGCGTTTAAATCCTCCAGCACTTGCTGTTGCACAAGAAAGTATGCATCTGAATTCTGCAGGGACTTCTCAGTCCTTCGGCTTCTTGCCGCAGCACAGCTAACTGATGCCTTTCAACTTGTATCTGAGACTGAAGAAGCCGAAGTGATTCAGGCAACGAGTTCGAAGAGCTTTTGCCAGCGGCACTGGCCAGTAACTCGAACACTACATTAACGCAGGACTGTGGGGTTTTCTCACTGTCTACAAGATCGTTCTTATCACCTTTCTTGGAGACCAACAGGGTTTTCTCACTATCTTGAACCTTATCTGCATTACTTTCTCTACCAGTGCATAGTGGGGTGCTCTTCTCCAATATTCTGTTTGCATACTACAAGAGAAACAAGCAGACACATCACAGGTTTAGCATGTAGTATACGAAACTCATTTTGGTAAACCGGTTCAGTAGTAAGGTGGACAGGATAACAACATGAAACAAACATATCTCTATGTACTATGGTCACTGTATTGTCCATATCATTCTAGTTTATGTTGCCTAATCAAGACAGAGACACATCTCAACTCATATATTTTTAAGACACAAGAGCATGGACAGAATATAAGTGTGAGAAACTACACAACATTGGCAACACTTGTAATGTGCATCACATGAGAACATAACTGCTTATACAACTGAAACTGAAATCAACATAGAGCAAGAAGTTAGAACATCAATCCAGTTAAAGAAATAGGTTTAAAACATACCGGTTGCGCCATTGGAGTTTCAATTGGATCCTTCAAATTCGAAAGGAGTTGGCATGAGTAAATACAGTGATGCAACAACCAAGAAGTATGGACCATAGCTACGGAATCTGACCTGAGAACAGTTGCTCTTCTGCTTTAAACGTGGAGTTTGGGATATCTATGGTGATCTTCGTGCTTTTGGCACTGCAGTTGCTTTACAAACTACTCTTGTGGGGGTACTCTGTGGTGGACATGGTGCTTTGTCAACTAGAAGTGGGTTACTGAAAGTGCTCCAAAGTCTTCGCGCTCCAAAGTCTTCACGCAATGTCTTCTCATGTCATAGTCTTCAATATGAATATCTTCTCATACCACCATTGTCTTCAATGTCTTCATACATTTTTAGGGGTCATCTCCGGTAGGGAAACCGAATCAATGAGGGACACTACCTGCGTTATCCTGCAATTCTCACAAACGCATTAGTCCCTCAACCAACTTTGTCGTCAATACTCCAAAACCAACTAGGGGTGGCACTAGATGCACTTACAGTTACTATCCGTTGGGGTTGCAGTTATATGGGTTGTAGCTGGTTCTCTGCCCAACGGTGTAAGTGTGCAATCTGGAAGAGTCTCGATTATGTGTGGTGGGGCTTGTTTGTGGGCTAGCACAACCATGGTTCTGTTTGCATCGACGGGTAGCACTGTCTTTTGTGAAGAACGAGTTTTTGCTCCCTCAGATACAACCATCACCGCTCCAATTTAAATGGCTGATAAACAAAAAAAGAAATTGAACATACAGACATTGTATGATAGACAAATGTGGCAATTCACATATATGTTGTCTAACCAAACATGATAGCATGACATAATTTCACATATATGATGCCTAACTAAACAGGATAGCATGACACAGTTTCACATATATGATGGATAACTTAACAAGATATAATGGCATAATTCAACATATGATGAGTATCTAAACAGGATGACATGACAAAACTATATGATGTCTTTCTAAAATAGGTTGGGATGAAATAATTCACATACATGTTGTCTAAGTATACATGATGGCATGATATAATTGACATAATTGATTCATATACTAAGCAGCTGGCACTCGCATGTATGCTCTCTAAACTAAGCAGATGGAATTCAATATTGTGCATATGATGTCTAAACTAAGCAATGCAAGACACCATATGCATGATATGAGAAATATAAACATTACATCTTAGAGCATACACCTTAGGTGGGATATAGGACTGGTCATCTGTCTTTGAATCCTCCTCTGAGGAGCTCCCTGTAACCATCGAGATATATGCTTCAACAGGTACCATTGCCTGCTCTGAAGACCTTGTTTTCACTCCAGATTTTTCCATAACTAGCTCAAATGGTTGATACACATGAAGAGTAGTTCAATATACACAGATTGTCGACAAATGGAATACGTAATGAAAAAAAAAGATGACATGAGATAATTCACATATATGATGCTTGGCTACATGGCGGTGCATATTTCACATATATGATAACTGGCTGAAAAACATGGCATTGCATAATTCACATATCTGATATAGAAAGCAAACAGGAGGCATTCACACAAAGCATGTCTAATCTAAGCAGATGGCATGGCAATGCGAGACACGATATGCATGATATGAGCAATATAACCCTGCCAAGTTAGAGCATGCACCTCGGGGGGGGGGATACGACTGGCCATCTGTCTGTGAATCATCTTCGAAGGAGCTATCTGTAACCAGCAAAAAAATCTGCATCGACAGGTGATGACCCACAAGTATAGGGAATCTATCGTAGTCCTTCCAATAAGTAAGAGTGTCGAACCCAACGAGGAGCAGAAGGAAATGACAAGCGGTTTTCATTAAGGTTTTCTCTGCAAGCACTGAAATTATAGGTAACAGATAGTTTTGTGATAAGATAAATTGTAACGAGTAACAAGCAATGAAAGTAAATAAAGTGCAACAAGGTGGCACAATCCTTTTTGTAGCAACGGACAAGCCTGGACAATTTCTTATAATGAGAAAGGAGCTCCCGAGGACACATGGGAATTATCGTCAAGCTAGTTTTCATCACGCTCATATGATTCGCGTTCGGTACTTTGATAATTTGATATGTGGGTGGACCGATGCTTGGGTACTGCCCTTACTTAGACAAGCATCCCACTTATGATTAACCCCTATTGCAAGCATCCGCAACTACAAAATAAGTAAAGGTAAACCTAACCACAACATTAGACATATGGATCAAAATCAGCCCCTTACGAAGCAACACATAAACTAGGGTTTAAGCTTCTGTCACTCTAGCAACCCATCATCTACTTATTACTTCTGAATGCCTTCCTCTAGGCCCAAATAATGGTGAGTGTCATGTAGTCGGCGTTCACATAACACCACTAGAGGAATGACAACATACATCTCATCAAAATATAGAACGAATACTAAATTCACATGACTACTAATAGCAAGACTTCACCCTTGTCCTCAGGAACAAATGTAACTACTCACAAAGCATATTCATGTTCATAATTAGAGAGTAATAATATGCATTAAGGATCTGAACATATAATCTTCCACCAAGTAAACCAATTAGCATCAACTACAAGGAGTAATCAACACTACTAGCAACCCACAGGTACCAATTTGTGGTTTTGATACAAGATTGGATACAAGAGATGAACCAGGGTTTTGAGAGGAGATGGTGTTGGTGAAGATGTTTATGGAGATTGACCCCCTCCCAATGAGAGGATCGTTGGTGGTGACGATGGTGATGATTTCCCCCTCCCGGAGGGAAATTTCCCCGACAGAACAGCTCTGCCGGAGCTCTAGATTGGTTCCGCCAAGGTTCCGCCTCGTGGCGCCGGAGTTTCGTCCCATAAGCTTGCCTCTGATTTTTTACAGGGTAAAATCCTTCATATAGCAGAAGATGGGCACCGGAGGCCACCAGGGGGCCCAGGAGACAGGGGGCGCCTAGTAGGGGTGGGCGCGCCCCCACCCTCCTGGCCTGGGTGTGGGCCCCCTCCAGTAGTTTCTTCGCTCAATAATTCTTATTAATTCCAAAAATAAGTTCCGTGGAGTTTCAAGATTTTTGGAGCAGTGCAGAATTGGTTTCCAATGTTTGCTCCTTTTCCAGCCAGAATTCCAGCTGCCGGCATCCCCCCTCTTCATGGTAAACCTTGTAAAATAAGAGAGAATAGCCATAAGTATTGATATATAATGTGTAATACCAGCCCATAATGCAATAAATATTGATATAAAAGGATGATGCAAAATGGACGTATCAACTCCCCCAAGCTTAGACCTCGCTTGTCCTCAAGCGGATGCCGATATCGAAAAATATTTCCACATGATTAGAGATAGAGGTGTCGATAAAAATAAAATACGGACATGCGGGCATCATGATCATTCTTATAACAGCAACATAAATAGATTTTATCATATAATTTCTTATGCTCAAGTAACAATCAATTCACAATGTCAAGTATGGTTCAGAAACTTCATTGGGAACTAACAAACTATAATCTCAGTCATTGAAGCAATTGCAATTTATCATAACATCAGAAAGAGTCAAGAATAGAGCTTTTCAGCAAGTCCACATACTCAACTATCATGTAGTCTTCAACAATTTCTAACACTCACGCAATACTTGTGGTTATGGAGTTTCAATCGGACACTAAGAAAGAAAGGGGCTTATTGTGTTGCCTCCCAACGTATTCACCTTATGGTGATGTCAACAATAATAGTCCATGCTAACTTACATCCAATTGGATATATATATATATATATCAAGATCTTTCAAACACGAGGAGCTTTCCAAAGGATAAAATGAAAAAGGGAAAGGTGAAGATCACCTTGACTCAAGCATAAAGTAAAAACATAAAGTAAAAGATAGGCCCTTCGCAGAGCGAAGCAGAGGTTGTCATGTGCTTTTAGGGTTGGATGCACAAAATATTAATGCAAAAGAACGTCACTTTATATCGCCACTTGTATGTGGACCTTTATTATGCAGTCCTTCACTTTTATTGCTTCCACAACAAGATCGTATAAAGCTTATTTTCTCTGCACTAATAAGTCATACATATTTAGAGAGCAATTTTTATTGCCTGCAACATGACAACTTACTTGAAGGATCTTACTCAATCCATAGGTAGGTATGGTGGACTCTCATGGCAAAAACTGGGTTTAAGGATATTTGGAAGCACAAGTAGTATCTCTACTTGGTGCAAGGAATTTGGCTAGCAAGAGGGGGGAAGGCAAGCTCAACATGTTGGGAAGATCAATGACAATATACTTTAACTGAGATGTGAGAAAACATAAACCATTACGTTATCTTCCTTGTCCAACGTCAACTCTTTTAGCATGTCATACTTAATGAGTGCTTCACAATCATAAAAGATGTCCAAGATAGTATATTTGTATGTGAGACCTCTCTTTCCTTATTACTTCCTATTAATTGCAATGATGACCAATACTATGTTTGTCAACTCTCAACAACTTTTATGCCTCATACTTTCTATGTGTGAAGTCATTACTATCCATAAGATCAATATGAACTCTTTTATTCTTTTTATTATTCCTACTTTCTCAAGGTCATAGCAAGATAGCAAAGCCCTTGAGTCAACACTAATCTTTATTATAGATAGCTCACAGACTCGATTACATAAAGAGATCACAAAGCAAAACTCAAAACTAATTGATACTTGAAACTTCAATCTACTAGATCAAGATACTACTAAAAGGATCGAACTAAGTAAAATGGTAAAGATAGGAGTGTGATGGTGATACAATACCGGGGCACCTCCCCCAAGCTTGGCAGTTGCCAAGGGGAGTGCCCATACCCATGTGATTATGTCCTCGAAGGTGGTGAAGTAGGAGTTGTTGATGACGTAGGCTTGTCGTCCACCTTCCAAGGCATAGGCTCACCATCATAGAAGGATGATAGAGTCTCCGGGATCCTCAAATCTGCAGCCAAACTCATCCTCTTGAATCTACATTCATACTCACAGTTTTGGTTTTGCAGGTCATAGATCTAGGCTTGGAGGTGCTCGATTTTCTCTTGAAGCTCGAAGATGGTCTACCCAATGACCTTGGCATATGGCTTGTGGTTATTCGTGAACTCCATGATCATCATCTGGTTGGCGTTGAGTCCATGCTCCACCATCCCTTGGCACTTGAAAACTTGTTGCTCCATGGCTTCGAGCTTTGTCTCCACGCTTCCGGTACGCCTTGGTCCCTCCACATCGCGGATGTGCAGCACCCCCTCACGCATCTCAATGGTTTGAGGGTGTTGCAGCACCTCTGCGAGATAGGGGTTGATAACCCTCTTGAAAAACTTGTCCTTGGGAGCTCTTGGAGACGTCATGATGCCCTAGATCTGTCAGAAAAACAGCTCAAAACAAAAACAGAGGATATTTGCGTGATACGGTGGTCAAAGCCTTCGGGAGATTATATAATGAATTTTTACCGACCAAAATACGTAACGTGCAAGAAAACGGAGTCCGGGAAGCACACGAGGTGTCCACGAGACAGAGGGGTGTGCCCAGTAAGGGTGGGCGCGCCCTCCACCCTCGTGGAGGCCTCGTGTCCTTCCCGGACTACTTCTTTCTTCCTAAAACTCTTAAATATTCTAAAACAGGTAAAAATTGCCATTAGAATTGTTTTGGAGTCGGTTTACTTACCATACCATATAATTATTCCTTTTTGGAGTCTGGAATGTTCTGGAAAGTGTCCCTTATGTATTCCTCCGGGGTTACGGTTTCAATAATATTTGTTTCAACATTGATAGGATTACCTGAGATATAATGTTTAATTCTTTGACCGTTCACCACCTCGGACTTGTGCCTTCGAAGTTGTTGATTTTTATGGCACCGGAATGATAGACCTCCTCGATAACATAAGGACCTTCCCATTTAGAGAGAAGTTTTCCTGCAAAAAATCTTAAACGAGAGTTGAATAATAACACATAATAACCTACATTAAACTCACGCTTTTGTATCCTTTTATCATGCCTGCGTTTGACTTTTTCTTTGAATAGCTTGGCATTCTCATAGGCTTGGGTTCTCCATTCATCAAGTGAGCTAATATCAAATAACCTCTTCTCACTGGCAAGTTTGAAGTCATAGTTGAACTCTTTAATAGCCCAATATGCTTTATGTTCAAGTTCAAGAGGTAAGTGACAAGCTTTTCCATAAACCATCTTATACGGAGACATACCCATAGGATTTTTGTATGCAGTTCTATAGGCCCATAATGCATCATCAAGTTTCTTGTACCAATTATTTCTAGATCTATTCACAGTCTTTTGCAAAATTAATTTGAGCTCTCTATTGCTCAACTCTACTTGACCACTAGACTGCGGGTGATAAGGAGATGCAATTCTATGATTAACATCATACTTAGCAAGCATCTTACGAAAAGCACCATGAATAAAATGTGAACCACCATCAGTCATAAGATATCTAGGGACTCCAAACCTTGGAAAAATAACTTCTTTAAGCATTTTAATAGAGGTGTTATGATCAGGACTACTAGTTGGAATAGCTTCTACCCACTTAGTAACGTAATCAACAACAACTAAAATATGTGTGTAACCATTAGAGGCAGGAAAAGGTCCCATATAATCAAAGCCCCAAACATCAAATGGTTCAATAACAAGACAATAATTCATAGGAATTTCTTGACGTCTACTAATATTACCAATTCTTTGACATTCATCACAAGATAAGACAAACTTACGAGCATCTTTGAAGAGAGTGGGCCAATAAAAACCAGATTGCAGTACCTTATGTGCAGTTCTATCTCCACCGTGGTGTCCTCCATAGGATTCAGAGTGACACTTGCGTAAGATCTGTTCCTGTTAATGCTCAGGTACACAACGTCTAATAACACCATCTACTCCTTCTTTATAAAGGTGTGGGTCATCCCAGAAGTAATGTCTTAAATCATAAAAGAACTTTTTCTTTTGCTGGTATGTGAAACTAGGTGGTATAGATTTAGCAACAATGTAATTAGCATAATCAGCATACCAAGGAGCAGTACAAGAAGCATTAATGACCGTTAATTGTTCATCAGGAAAGCTATCATCAATAGGCAGTGGGTCATCAAGAACATTCTCTAACCTAGACAAGTTGTCTGCAACGGGGTTCACAGCTCAATTTCTATCAATAATATGCAAGTCAAATTCTTGGAGCAAGAGAAACCATCTAATAAGTCTAGGCTTAGCATCTTTCTTTTCCATAAGATATTTAAAAGCAGCATGATCAGTGTGAATAGTAACTTTGGAATCAACAATATAAGGTCTAAACTTATCACATGCAAAAACAACTGCTAAAAACTCTTTTTCAGTAGTAGCATAATTTCTCTGGGCAGTATCAAGCATCTTACTAGCATACTGGATAACATTCAATTTCTTATCAACTCTTTGCCCTAGAACAGCACCTACAGCATAATCACTACCATCACACATAATTTCAAAGGGTAAATTCCAATCAGGTGGCTGAACAATAGGTGCAGTGATCGAAGCTTTCTTAAGTATTTCAAATGCTTCTACACAATCATCATCAAAGACAAAAGGAATATGTTTTTGCAATAAATTAGTCAGAGGCCTAGAGATTTTAGACATGTCCTTAATGAACCTCCTATAAAAACCGACATGACCAAGGAAACTTCTTATACCTTTTATGTCCTTTGGACATGGCATCTTTTTAATAGCATCAACTTTTTCTTTATCAACTTCAATACCTCTCTCAGAAATCTTATGCCCCAAGACAATGCCTTCATTAACCATAAAGTGGCACTTCTCCCAATTCAAGACGAGACTAGTGTCTTCGCATCTCTACAAAACTCGATCAAGGTTGCTCAAGCAATCATCACAAGAGGATCCATAGACAGAGAAATCATCCATGAATACCTCACAAATCTTTTCACAAAAGTCAGAGAATATAGCCATCATACATCTTTGAAAGGTAGCAGGTGCATTACATAAACCAAAAGGCATACGTCTGTAAGCAAAAGTACCAAAAGGGCAAGTAAAAGTAGTTTTAGATTGATCCTTCGCTGATACAGGTATTTGAGAGAAACCAGAATAACCATCTAGAAAGCAGAAATGTGTGTGTTTGTATAGTCTTTCTAGCATTTGATCGATCAAAGGTAAAGGGTAATGAACTTTCTTAGTAGCTTTATTTAATTTACGGAAATCAATTACCATCCTATAACCTGTAATAATTCTTTGCGGGATCAATTCATCTTTATCATTAGGAACAACGGTAATACCTCCCTTTTTAGGAACACAATGGACAGGGCTTACCCAATCACTATCAGCAACGGGATAAATTATACCTGCCTCAAGGAGCTTTAGTATCTCCTTTCTTACCACTTCTTTCATCTTAGGATTCAATCATAGTTGAGGATCTCTAACTGGTTTGACATCGTCCTCCAAATTAATTTTGTGTTGGCATAACGTGGGGCTAATGCCCTTGAGATCATCCAGAGTATATTCGATAGTAGCATGGTGCTTCTTCAGAGTTTTCAATAATCTTTATTCTTCTTGCTCTGGAAGGTTAGCACTAATAATAACAGGATATAGTTTCTTTTCATCAAGATAACCATACTTAAGATTATCAGGTAGTGGTTTGAGTTCAAACACGAGATCACCCTTGGGTGGAGGGGGATCCCCTAGAATTTCAACGGGTAGGTTGTGTTTCAGCATAGGTTCCTATTGACGGAACACTTCATCTATTTCCCTTCTTTCCTTCATAAACATATCATTTTCATGGTCTAGCAAATATTGTTCTAACGGATCAGTAGGAGGCACGACAATAGAAGCAAGATCAATAATCTCATCCTTACTAGGTGATTCTCTATCACGAGGTTGTCTACGAAACTTAGCAAAATTAAACTCATGAGACATACCCTCTAAGCCAATTGTAACAGTATCCTTTTCACAATCAATCTTAGCATTAACTGTATTCAAGAAGGGTCTGCCAAAAATAATGGGACAAAAGTCATCCTGTGGGGAACTAAGAACAAGAAAATCAGCAGGATATTTAACCTTCCCACACAAGACTTCAACATCTCTAACAATCCCAATTGGTGAAATAGTATCTCTGTTGGCAAGTTTGATAGTAACATCAATACCTTCCAATTCAATGGGTGCAATATCATGCATAATTTCTTTATATAAGTCATAGGGTATTGCACTAGCACTATCACCCATATCACGTAAGCCATGATAACAATGATCTCCTATTTTAACAGAAATAACAGGCATGCCTACAACAGGTCTATGTATCTTAGCATCTGATCTAACAATATTAGCAGTCTCACCACACAAATAAATAACATGCCCATCTAAATCATCATCCAAGAGATCTTTAACCATAGCAATACTAGGTTCAACTTTGATTTGCTCAGGAGGTGTATAAGTCCTACTATTACTCTTACGAACAACAGTCGAAGTTTTAGCACGATCCTTTATCCTAACAGGAAAAGGAGGTTTCTCAACATAAGTAGTAGGAATAATAGGATCACTATAGGTGACAGTCTTTTCTTCAACTGTAATAGGTGCAACTACTTTTACTTCAATGGGAGGATTATATTTAAACCACTTCTCCTTAGGGAGATCAATGTGAGTAGCAGATTCACTGAAAGAAGCTACTATCTCAGAGTCAAGTCCATATTTAGTGCTAAATCCACGAAAAGCATCGGTATTCATAAAAGATTTAACACAATCAAACTTAGGTGTCATACCTGACTCCTTACCATCGTTGGAACCCCAATCTTCAGAGTTGCGTTTAATTCTTTCCAATAAGTCCCATTTGAATTCAATAGTCTTCAGCATATAAGAACCAGCACAGGAAGTATCGAGCATGTTGCGATCATTGAGAGAAAGCCGAGCATAAATATTTTGAATAATCATTTCTCTAGAGAGCTCATGATTGGGGCATGAATATAACATTGACTTAAGCCTCCCCCAAGCTTGAGCGATGCTTTCTCCTTCGCGAGGCCAGAAATTATATATGTAATTACAATTACGATGAACAAGATGCATAGGATAGAACTCCTGGTGAAATTCCAACTTCAATCGTTTATAATTCCAAGATCCCGTATCATCACATAGCCTATAGCACGTCAATGCATCTCCCTTCAAAGATAAAGGGAAGACCTTCCTTTTGACAACATCATCAGGAATACCTGCAAGCTTTAATAATCCACAAACTTCATCCACAAAGATAAGGTGTAAATCGGGATGCAATGTTCCATCTCCTGCAAATGGATCAGCTAGCAGTTTCTCTATCATACCCGAAGGAATTTCAAAGTAGATATTTTCAGTAGGTTCAGTAGGTTGAGGAGAAACTCTTTGCTCTTCTGGTCGGGGTGAAGATACCCCTAACAAGCCCCTCAAAGGATTAGTTTTCATAGTAACAAGTGATAGAAAATTTCAGCACACTATATAAATGTTTCCTTAATTACCAAGTTCCACTCACCAAAAGTGCTACACTCCCCGACAACGGCGCCAGAAAAGAGTCTTGATGACCCACAAGTATAGGGGATCTATCATAGTCCTTTCGATAAGTAAGAGTGTCGAACCCAACGAGGAGCAGAAGGAAATGACAAGCGGTTTTCAGTAAGGTTTTCTCTGCAAGCACTGAAATTATAGGTAACAGATAGTTTTGTGATAAGATAAATTGTAACGAGTAACAAGCAATGAAAGTAAATAAAGTGCAGCAAGGTGGCCCAATCCTTTTTGTAGCAAAGGACAAGCCTGGACAATTTCTTATAATGAGAAAGGAGCTCCCGAGGACACATGGGAATTATCATCAAGCTAGTTTTCATCACGCTCATATGATTCGCGTTCGGTACTTTGATAATTTGATATGTGGGTGGACCGGTGCTTGGGTACTGCCCTTACTTGGACAAGCATCCCACTTATGATTAACCCCTATTTCAAGCATCCGCAACTACAAAAGAAGTATTAAGGTAAACCTAATCACATCATTAGACATATGGATCCAAATCAGCCCCTTACGAAGCAACGCATAAACTAGGGTTTAAGCTTCTGTCACTCTAGCAACCCATCATCTACTTATTACTTCCCAATGCCTTCCTCTAGGCCCAAATAATGGTGAAGTGTCATGTAGTCGACGTTCACATAACACCACTAGAGGAAAGACAACATACATCTCATCAAAATATTGAACGAATACTAAATTCACATGACTACTAATAGCAAGACTTCACCCATATCCTCAGGAACAAACGTAACTACTTAAAAAGCATATTCATGTTCATAATCAGAGGAGTAATAATATGCATTAAGGATCTGAACATATGATCTTCCACCAAGTAAACCAATTAGCATCAACTACAAGGAGTAATCAACACTACTAGCAACCCACAGGTACCAATTGGTGGTTTTGATACAAGATTGGATACAAGAGATGAACTAGGGTTTTGAGAGGAGATGGTGCTGGTGAAGATGTTGATGGAGATTGAACCCCTCCCGATGAGAGGATCGTTGGTGGTGACGATGGTGATGATTTTCCCCCTCCCGGTCCCCGGCAGAACAGCTCTGTCGGAGCTCTAGATTGGTTCCGCCAAGGTTCCGCCTCGTGGCGGTGGAGTTCCGTCCCGTAAGCTTCCCTATGATTTTTTACAGGGTAAAAGCCTTCATATAGAGAAGATGGGCACCAGAGGGCCACCAGGGGGCCCAGGAGACAGGGGGCGCGCCCAGTAGGGGTGGGCGCGCCCCCACCCTCCTGGCCTGGGTGTGGGCCCCGTCCGGTAGTTTCTTCGCTCAATAATTCTCATTAATTCCAAAAATAAGTTCCGTGGAGTTTCAGGATTTTTGGAGTAGTGCAGAATAGGTTTCCAATGTTTGCTCCTTTTCCAGCCAGAATTCCAGTTGTCGGCATTCCCCCTCTTTTTTGGTAAACCTTGTAAAACAAGAGAGAATAGCCATAAGTATTGATATATAATGTGTAATACCAGCCCATAATGCAATAAATATTGATATAAAAGCATGATGCAAAATGGACGTATCAATAGGTAGCACTGACTGCTCAGAAGACCTTGTTTTCACTCTAGATTTTCCCATGACCGACTCAAATGGCTGATGCACAGGAAGAGTAGATGAATGTATAAACATTGTTGACAGATGGAATACATTATGAAAAAAAATATGGCACGATACAATTCACATATACAATGACGGGCTAAACAAGATGGCATTGGATGATTCACGTATATGACGCCTGGCTAAAGAAGATGGCATTGCATAATTCCCATATACTTCCTCCGTTCCTAAATATTTGTCTTTTTAGAGATTTAAAATGGACTACCACATACAAATGTATATAGACATATTTTAAAGTGTAGATTCACTCATTTTGCTCCGTATGTAGTCACTTGTTGAAATCTATAAAAAGACAAATATTTAGGAACGGTGGGAGTATGATATAGAAACCAAACAGATGGCATTCACACAAAGAAAATCTAAACTAAGCTGATGACATATAAGATGTATAATGTAAGCAATGCGAGGCGCCAGATGCATGATATGACCAAGGTCAGCATGCCAGGTTAGAGCAAACACCTCAAGTGATAAATAGGAGTGGTCGGCTCCCTCTGAATCCCCATCTGAACAGTTATCTTCCTCTAGAATACAATCTGGAATGGCGGGAGGCAGGGGGGGGGGGGGGCACTTCGCCCAGCATGGAGCGGCGTCTGCATGACATTATATTCCCACACAACGGTCTTCTCTTTTTCTCTACATGTTCAGTACGATTGTGTACAATAACTGACATGCATAATAAAAAAGTTGTATTTTGTAAGGCCTAAGGGGTGCATGCAGAAATCAAGACTGATGGTAGCAAACGAGTGGATAGATCCAAAACTAATGATAGCATGTAGATTATAACTTTAGTTTAAAAAGATAGACAATGGATCATCTACTGTTTGTTGCCCACTCAACAGAACCACATAGAAGACCCCAGATGAACCAGATAGTAGACAAATACTATTCGTTGCTACCCCGATATGAGACCCACGGGCATTTTAAAACTCAAGTTTGAATGATAAAGTAGCAGGTAATAATAACCGATATATAATGTAAGAAAACACAAAAGACTGGGACCTCTCTTCTGGAACTGTGTAGTCCTCATGTTCATCTACTCAGTTGGCGTGGCTACTGGCAACGGGGAAGATGATCTGAGGCAGCGAAAGAAAGTCTGCAGGGGGAATCTCTGCTGCAGTGAACGCTTCTTCAATGGTGCACCTCAGGTGGGGTGGATGACAGCACGACAGGAGCAGGACATAACACATAGAGTTTTCTTTGACGCCTATCTAAAAATGAAGTAAATCTGTAAGGGCTCCTTAGAATTGGAGGATTCTATAAACGCAGGGACAGGAAAAACACATGAATAGGATAGGAATGCACATGCAAAATAGAGCATTTGGAAACATAGGATTTCTTTCAACCTGGGTGTTTGGTTCACATGAATTGGAAGAACACAGGAATGGAGAAACATGGTCAAATTAAAGTCAAACCACGAGAAAATGAAAAAAATAAGAATCTTATTATGCCAGTAATGCAATTAGTTCTGTTCTTCATGCATATTAATTTGAAAAGGACGTCTAAGTGAATATTAAATTTCCTATGTTTTTTCTTTGAAAGAGACACCAAAGGAAAAAAAATCCTCCAGTTTTGCTTTGCTCCACTCCTTCTAACCAAATGCACAAATAGTAGTACCATAGTAGTTCCATAGCAAATGATCCCTGAGGGATCGACATGAATGCAGAGTAACAAAGTGATGCGACGAGTGTACAACCTCTTTGGCATAGCTTGTGGACCTCGGCATCATTGGGTTGGACGTGGAGGATGGTGATGCTGGTGTCACTGTCGGAGGCGGGAAAGAAGATCTGAGGCCTCTGGAAACGGCGCCGAAGGTACTGCTCCGCTGTGATGGACGGTTCCGTCGTTGGAGCAGCTCCGATGAGGTGTACGGTGGCGAGGCTGAAGCAGGACAAGACATACAACGTTAATCTGAAGTGGGACTCTAATATCATCTGCAATAGATGATGTAAAATACATCACCAAAAAGTGCTAGATGTAAAACGCATCAGCCGCGCCACGGACGCTCCGATAGATGTTGTAAGTACTGTTCACTCTAAACTTAACTGAAGAAACTGAACTTTACAGTCGAAACTGAATTTTACTGTTGAAACTGGTTGAACTAGTAGCAGAGCATTGCAATAGATGTTTAGGGCGTTCGAGCACTAGTAGCAGAGAAGCAATGATCTAAGTCAGCAGACGCTCCAGCAGGGAACGCACTAGCAGAGAGCAAGTCGTGCAGTAGGAACATGAGCGAGTGCTAAAGCAGCAACTCCTGTAGTTGCCGGAGGTCGTGCAGCAGCAGCAGCGTGAGCGAGAGCAAGAGCAGAGCAGCAACACGAATGAGAGCAAGAGTGGAGCAGCAGCACGACTGACAGCAATAGCAGAGCAGAGCAGCAGCATAAATGAAAGCAAGAGCAGTGCAGCAGCGCGACCGACAGCAAGAACAGAGCCACAGCATGAGCGAGAGCCGGAGCAGTAGCAGCGCGAGCGAGAGCCTGAGCAGCTGCAGCTAGTGCCAGTGTAGAAGTCGCCGTCGAGGAAGAAACCACATGGGGGAGAGACGCTGTGGATGAAGTGGCCGGCTGTGACGCCATTGATGGAGACCCACCATGGCTGCTCGGTATCGAGCATCGGCAGCCCATGAGATTGAATAAAAATAGAATGCAGCGGTGAGTGCAGAACCTCCTTGGTGGCGCCGAGTTGGCCTCGACTTCATCGGAGGAATTGGTGAGGGTGCTGCGGTTCCGGTGGGGAAGGTCAAGACGGTGCTGTGGGGATGGAGGTGGCGCGATAGACGAGGCGAACATTGGGGCAGCTCCTTGGAGGTGGAGGATGGGGCAGCTGATCCGGCGGGACGACGAGATCGATGATGGATCCTCATCCGGTGCGGTGGATGAGGGACGGCGAGCTGTTGCGGTGGACGACGTCGTCAGGGAAGAGTCTCCGGCTGGGCGGTGGTCGGGAGGCTGACAGAGGAGCGTGGGGTTTTGCGGGTTTTGGCGGCCTCGGTGTATGAATGGGGGGAACGAAGGGGAAGGTAGGGGGAGCCATGGCTTAGGGACGCACTTGTCCGAAATGTAGGGTAAGTTACCAGCGTACCCCCACCGGTTTTGACACCGCGACGTCGAGCCGGCATTTCTGGCTGAGGGGTAGAAGGGGGATTTTGCGAGTCTGGGCTGCGGGGCCGATTTCGGATGAGGAGGGAGTTTTCATGCGCGTCGAAATTTCAGGATTACAAGGCGCAGCGCAGGTTGAAGAGACGGGAGTTTCGAAGCAGGTGAGACAAAAGATACTCAAGCTTGAAAATTTCAGGATAACAAGGTGCGGATTCCTTGTTCGGCAGAACAAACTTAACATGTACAAAAAAACAATTCATAGAAGACACAAGAGAGTCATGTCCCCTTTTACTATATTGCTATAAATGCCATTAAAAAAACTACAAGAAAAATGTAAAAAAATCGGGAGAACAAGATTACCCTATACAGTACCAAATCGATTCGCACTTCCCTCAACAACAACAAAAAACAAATTAATTCCCTCCAAAAGAAAGAGTAATGTCCCTTTTTATATGATTACAAATGCCAGGATCTCGAATTTCAATTTTTGAATCCATGTTATGTTGAATTCGAATATATTGTTAGGTGACCTCGCGGTTTATAATTGATGTAGTCATACATTTTGATCTTCCATCAATATGAACATTTTACTCCACCCTATGAACATATATATTGTCGTCTACCATATGGACTAAATTTGAATCAATTTTCCTTATTTGAGTACGATTGTTGTCAAGTTATACAATCATTTAAATATTATCTTGATAACCAAAAACATGCATATAGCAGTAATCATATTTCACTATGAACTACATGTACCATACAATCTCCAATTCAAATATTTGTATCCATTTTATGTTGAATTCAAATCATAGTACATTGGTCTAGGTAGCGAGATGTTCGGAATAATCTAAACCCTGTTTTCATATGTATAATTTTTGGCTGAATTGGGACAAGTTTTGGTATAAGCTTCTTGCAAAACCGGAGATTCTCTCAACAACCCTCGTGGTTCCGAGAGGTAACGTGTCACCTTTGGGTGCAAAACGATATACGCTGCCGCCCCCCTGATTTTCTTTACAGAGGCAACAAAGAACTATATGAGTGCCCTTTTAAATTTTGGAATTATTCCGGGTTCGTTTGGCCTTTTTATACATTAATTGAGTTTCTGGACATTTAATGTGCATAATCCAAATTTGAACTACAAGCACATGCTCCGGTGCACCAAAGTTGGTTGAAAATCACATGTGTGTCCTTGGTTGAATTTCTAGGTCCCATGCAAGAAATGAGAATGAAATTCAAACATCTGGGTGTCGTGACTCGGCCGAGAACATCGAGAACCTTGGATTTTAAATTCATGTAAATCCAAAACTCGCCTGGAAATCATGAAACTTGGCATGGTGTCATGTCATGGCACTAACATGCTGTGGTAAAAATTGGGCTGATTTGGAGCAAGTTTTGGTATAAGCTTCTTGCAAACTGGAGCTTCTCTGAGGAAGGCTCGTGGTTCTGAGAGGGAACGTGCCACCTTTGAGTGCAAAATGATATACGCTCCCCCCTTGAGTTTCTTTACAGAGGCAAGATCGAACTACATGAGTGCCTTGTTAAATTTTGGAATTATTCCAGGTTCGTTTGGCCTTTTTATACATTAATTGAGTTTCTGGTCATTTAATGTGCATAATTCAAATTTGAACTACAAGCACATGCTCCGGTGCACCAAAGTTGGTTGAAAATCACATGTGTGTCCTCGGGTGAATTTCTAGGTCCCATGCAAGAAATGGGAATGAAATTCAAACATCTGGGCATCGTGGCTCGGCCGAGAACATTGAGAAACTTGGTTTTAAAATTCTTGTAAATCCAAAACACGCCTGAAAATCATGAAACTTGGCATGGTGTCATATCATGGTACTACCATGTTGTGGTAAAAAATTGGCCGAATAGGAACAAATTTTGGTATAAGCTTCTTGCAAACCGGAGCTTCTCTCTAGAAGGCTCGTGGTTCTGAGAGGGAACGTATCACCTTTGTGTGCATAATTCAAATTTGAAATACAAGCACATGCTCCAATGCACCAAGGTTTGTTGAAAGATCACATGTGTGTCCTCGGGTAAATTTCTAGGTCCCATGCAAGAAATGGGAATGAAATTCAAAATTCTTGGCATCGTGGCTCGACTAGAAACATTGAGAAACTTGGTATTTTCATACCTGTAAATCCAAAACACGCATGAAAATCATGAAACTTGGCTTGGTGCCATGACATGGCACCAACATGCTGTGGTAATTTTGTTGTCCGATTTGAGAAGGCGCACACATTAACAATCAACAAAGTCATTTTGGAACAAGTGTTGTCACGTTACAATCGGAAACACAAGTATTATTGAAACCATGGGCGTTCTATTTACCATTTACGTGTCGCCATGCGTCCCCTTTTTTTATTAGCTAGGAGGCGCCGTGCAAGGTAGCTATTTGTGTACGAGAGGCGTGCGATCAGACCCCGGCGCATGCTTATCGGGAGGAGAGCCCTTTGACCTCCATCAGTCGTCCACCTCTCTCCCAGGGTCTCCATTAATGGCACCCGAGCCTCTGTTTAATGGCATGGCTATGTCTCACTCGACTGAGATTTAAGAGAGAAAAAAATATGAATTTTTTTGCATGGATCTTATGTAAGATCCGACGGACCTATATAGCATCTACTGCTACTTATAGCAAGACTGATGAATATATGAGGATGAGGACAGTGGATAATAATTGTCTTACATAATTAGGAAGATAATTAAAAAAGTCACATGCGGCTACGCCCGAAATACACAAGGGCAAAAGAAAAAGGAGGACAATGATCTAGCTCGTTGATCTCTACTTTCTTGATGCGTTGCTGCAGGCCGCGGGAACTAGTCTCCGCGGCGAGCGGCGATGAGCTCTTTCGTGTCCTCAAGACACTGCTTGAGAGCATCCACGGATTCCTCCACTAGCCTTTGGCGCTCGATGCGGAGGATGTCATTCTCGTCCATAAGTTTCTTGACAATGACCCCGGTCCTGTTCAACAAGGCACTGGTCTCCTCCTGCTGGTCTGCACTTCGGACGATCCTCGCCCTCAGCAGGTTGCGCTCGGCCCGGAGCCTCTTATTTCCCTCTCTTAGTTGCCGGATGATGCCGATAACATGTTCAAACGAGTCTTTCATGTCGTCCTGCAACCTCGCCCAGCTGGAGATCTGATCCATCTGGCTATGGACGATCGCATGCATGCGCCTGTAAGAGTCGTCGCTTGCCCGCGAGACATTTTCCCAGGCCGTTGCGGCGCGGCGGGACATCTTTGTTGCATTCGCGGCGGGGCGAGACATCTCTGCTGCTTCCGTGGCACGGCCGGACCAGTCTGCTGCATCGACGGCGCGGTGGGACCTCCGTGCTGCTTCGGCGGTGCGGCAGGACCCATGTGCTGCTACTTCCGCGCGGCGGGACATGTCGGTTGCTTTCGCGGCGAGGCGAGACATCTCTCGTGCTTCCGCTTCCATGCTCGCCTCTCCCTGGTGGTAATCTCTCAACCCAAAACTCACGCTGGCCATGGTAGACGCAAGGGAAGGATGTTGAATGACTTGTTTGTTTTTGTGGATGAGGAGTTGAGGAGGAATGTGCAGTCATCTTGGCATAGTAGTATTTATAACCAAGTACTAATATGCTCCGAAGTGGGAAACCGTTTAGGTTGTGATCGGTGTGAACAGGTTTGCAATTAAATATAGCGTGGTAGTAGTAGTAATTTGGAATGTGACGAGACACAAGCTCAAAATTTATTGACGGTTCTAGTTTTGAAGTGCGGCACTATTCCCGGATAGCGTAACATGGGCACATGTTCTCGGCCGTGGTGTAGCATATGCTTAGTTCTTTTTCTATTGCTGAGTATGTGCAATAACTGGCACCGTCGAATACATATCTTATGGTTATTGTGGCGGTCGACAGGAATAGCATCGTGGCGAGCTACAGACTAGTCTTGTTTTCGGACGCATTACACCTATTTCTTGGGACTTCTCGCACGCACCATCTCTAGCTCCCTAGGTCGATGCCACCCACATACACTTGTACTCTGAGTTTATTACGTTATACAGGAAGAGAAGAGGTGCACGCATGCACTCGTCCTCTCTCACACACGCATCTGTAGCTACAAATTGTAGTGTTCTCAACCATCTGATTGGCTCTATCATAGGTTTCATGTTGCTCCCTGGCCTTGAGATTGAGAAGTTTAAAACGTGGAGGCTAAGCTGGAGGCACGAGGTTTTGGTTAATGTGCGGGCCGCACATGGCACCAACATGACACGGGCCTCGTCTGCCTCGTGCGCAGTCGGTTGAGTTGTCCAAGACAACCAGGCCCTGCTTGGTATCTGCACCTCGACTTATGCGCAGAGAAATTAGGATCGGAGGGAGTACTACTAGTAGTGGTACTACTTTGATGTGTCGCGTCAACTCGCACAAGTATGAAACACTTCGTGAACAAACAAGCATATAAGCTCCCTCCGTCCGAAAATACTTGTCATCAAAATGGATAAAAGGGGACGTATCTAGAACTAAAATACGTCTATGATGACAAGTAGTACTTCTTACTCAAAGGAAATTTATATCCAATAGACACAAAATCCGTCCGATTGTTGGAAATTACTGATCTGATGTTGAAGTAATTGCTGCATCGCCACCAAAACCCATCATCTCTTAAGCTAAAGTAGATCGAGCTAATCCCTATATTAGCATATTACTAAGATAAACAGAAGGCACTGTACAAACATTTCAGACGCGAGCTTTTCAATCTGAATGTGGAGGGACACCAGCTTAGCCCCAGCCAGCATCTTGGGCGGAACTATGAAGAAGGTCAGCTCATGCACGGCGACGTCGCTGGGATCTTTGCTGCTTGTCACCTCCATTTCCACCTTGACGGTGTCGGTCCTGCCTTTGGGCTCCCCTGGCGGGCCGTTCGCCCACAACTTGGCCACGTAGTGCGGCAGTGGGGACGCCACCGCTCTGATGCAGACGACCGACACGGCGATAGGCACGCTGATGTCGAGCACGCCGCCGACCAAGAAAAACGCACGGCCATCCTCCTCTGCGAATAGCAAGAGCCATGGCTCCGACAGTGGCACTTGCAGCTGGAGCACCTTGCCGTACTGGATCCTGTGCACGGGCATTGGATGCGCGATGCTGATGTGGTGGGAGACCGCCGGCGGCGGGCCTTCATAGCCGCAGATGGGCACGGGGCATTTGCAGGGCGCGAGCGGACACATGCTCTGGTGATCGGCGAGCTTGTGGTAAGTGACGTAGAGCCCACAGCCTTCATGCGGGCACTCCACCCTCACCAATGAGAGGACGACGTCCACCATCGTGTTCCGCACATCGAAGCCACCGTTGCGCTCGTACGTCTGAAACTGCCGTTGGATCCCGGGGTGCTCGACGTGGCAGTCCGCGCAGGCCAGGTGCCCTCCCTTGCACTGCACAAATCAATCGAACATCACATCAATCAAGAAACCTACACCTTGCTTGATCAGCCGAACGGACGAGGTGTGTTTGAACCTTATACACTGGAGGCTTCAAGCGGTGGAGGCACAAGGGGCAGTGGAGCAAGGTGAGGTCCATCGAGACCATAGAGAGCTCCATCGTCGGTTCATGTTCTGTCTGCATGATCTCGCCCTCCTCGTGCACAACCATCTCTCGCTTTAGGACCGGGGCATTACAAAGCTTTACCGTCACATATTCATACTACTTCAAGGTGCATTAAATCAACACATGCAAGTATCAAAAGAAGAGTCACGGCATGCATGCATGCGTTCTAATTAATCCATCGGTAAACGCAAATTATTGAAACATATCGAGTGCAGTGCTTTGATGTGTCACGTCAACTCGTACAACAACGAGAAATTTGATTATCCTCTCCCTCGCGGACTGAGTTCCGGTGCCTTAATTGCACCTGCCTTTGGTTGTATGATAGGTGGGCCACCCACCTATTGGGCCCACCTGTCACACGCGCAAAGGCAGGAGCACTAAGTCAATGAAGTTGCGTCCCTCCCTCGCCCATGAGCATGGTGGCTGGCAGGACTAGGAGAAGCTTTCGCTACACGCTCTCCCTCCCGCACGCGATGGACATGCCTGATTTCAATCGGTGTCAAATGGCCAGAAGCGTACTGTAGTACTCCTCCACTGCAATAGTACTCCATCATTGTTTGGCTTCCCGAAGAGGCGAAGAGCCAAGCGCAGCCCGGACGCTTGTGTGGCAGTTTCATGTGTAGAGTAGTCTAGGATAGCATGTACCATGCCTGTAAGCTTAAAATCGTTGGGGTCGGCTCCATGCTATGTGGCCATCTTGAAGCTTTTTTTTGATGAAAATAATCTTCTGGCCCGACCTGTCATCCTGGTGATTGTAGTTTGCATGCTGGTCAAGACAGGAATATATATATATTTTAATTTGTGGTGGGTAAATGTTAGAGGTTGCAGCAAATATATTGTACACTATGGGTCTTTCAGCCAAGTTTAGAGGCAAGCATGTGGGGCCAGTGCTATGATGTGTCGCGTCAACTCGTACAACGAGGAGAAGCTTGATTTTACCACGGTGGCTCACAGAGGAGGACATGCTTTTGCTTATAGTACTACAACAAGCTATCCCTCCCGCTCGTGGTGGATGAACATGTAGCAGTGGATTCGATACTATAGAAGCAGTAGTAGTAACATCATTGTTCGTCTTCTCAAAGAGGCGAAGAGCCAAGTGCAACCCGAACGTGGTTGTTGTGAACCTTGGAGCATGCATATAGCCAGGCTCTTGCATGAGACAAAATTTTTATGTGAGCCCACTATTGTAGTACGTACTTGCTAGTATAGCCCTGTAAACCAGAAAGGAGTATTTGCTTTTCTAGAGAGTTCAACAAGTGACTAGACTACACCGAGGTGGAGTACATGTGGAGCAAAATGAGTGAATCTGCACCATAAATAAATACGTAGTTCTCTCGTTTTCCTCTCCGCCTTGGTCGTGGTGCACAATATTGAGTATACTGACTAGTCTCTTTTTGACACACATTTACATTTTTTTAACACAGTACAGACGCAAGCACTCATATAAATATGCATACACTCACCCCTATGAACGCACACATGCACACCCTACCCCTATGAGCACCTCCCAAAGACTGAGCCGACACTATCATCTTGAAATTTACGAAGTCACCATAGGCACCTCGTCGTCGACGGGAACGTCTCCTAACACGCGATAGACGCGAACGGCAGTCACCTCCATAGGTGCTTGAATGCCAAGGAGGGAGAGGGTAGCGGTTCCCAAGACGTTGGACGGTCAATGATGCGTCCTCAATTACATGCAGAGGGAATTAATTGGAAAAGCGGAATAGAGCCAGCACAACGTGAATGCAACAGAATTTGGACTCTCATATAAAGGCGCCCCACCACTCCAATCCATCTACTCCTAGTCTCTGCGCAACACTGCTCACTCCAATCCAAGACTAAGTGACCAGAAGCCACACACACCTATGGAGGCGATGGACGCGAGCGACAGTCGGATCTGCTAAATCATCCAAGGCACCGGCCTGCGGCCCCGCACCGCGCAGCATTTCCAGACGGTGCTGGTGACCGCCGGCATCGTAGCCCTCGCCAACGCAGGCTTCGCCTTTCGCATGGATGACATGATGGTCAACTCCATCCACATGTTCACTGTTGTCAAGAAGCACGCGGACGACCTTGTCGTACTGCTCCAGCCCGCGTGCCCAGGCTCCTCATTGCCTGCCACCCTCATCGTCCTCCATGGTAACGAACTCTTTCAAGCCCTAGTGGCCCTGCAGGTGCCGGAGGTTGCGATGAAGAATGTGCACCTCGAGGCCGTGCTCGCCGCCAGCGCCTCACCATGCAAGAAAGCATCGACCTGCACATCCACGTCTACAAGGAAATCATCTACATAGGCCACTACAAGGCAAGCAAGGACAGGAAGGCTTTGGCCTTCTTCCAGCGGCTGGGATCTTTGGACGCCATTGTTCAGAAGCACGTTGACCTGGCCACGAAAGCCGCTGCTACTTAGCCGTCATTCGGTGGGCCGGCACCCTGAGTCGAGGAGGTGGACGTCGCCGATGGATGCATCTCTTCTTCTTGCCTCCTGTAACCAGCACTGCATCGCCTCGTGGCCTTAATGTTTTATTAATATAGTACTCCCTCCATTCCCAAATATAAGTCTTTCTAGAGATTCCAGCAAGTGACTACATACGGAGCAAACTGAGTGAATGTACACTCTAAAATATGTCTACATACATCCATATGTTGTATTCCATTTGAAATAGTATTTAAAAAGGCTTATATTTAGGAACGGAGGGATTATATGGCATTTTTATTCCAGTCGTAACATTTTCACTGTGAGGTGGGGCCGCAGTTGAGCAAACCGACCATCGCCAAGTCCCCACCCCACCCACCGGGCGTCGGCCGAGTTTAGAATTAGAAGAGAGAAACGAGGGAGAAGAGCTAGCTGTAGCATGGACACTGTTATCAGATGGGACTCGTGTTGATAGAATAGGAGTACTGAGCACTCGTACCTCTTTTTTTTAGGGAAAAAATAGTCGTATGTCTAGTACCACTAGTTGGGTGCGTGCGACCTATAGTTGTCATCACTTTAGGTCTCCTTTTCGAATCGCAGCTATGCTTCACAGTACATATTTTTTCACGCATTTATCCTCCTATATGTACTCCCAGGCTATTTCCACGTGCTCCCTTTCACCGACATGTGGGACACAGAGCATCTGGGTCGTAGTGCATGCATGACTCGGAGCATACGCCGGGGTACTTTACATTTCAGACCTCATGAATTACATACAAACCCCCCATAGAAGAATAAATAAATAAATGAACTACTACATGAAACCGGATTATTTTTGTAGAAACCGGAGCACGTTCATTAACTTTTGGACATAACACGTTTATAAAAAATGACCGGACCTAAATGAGTCTAAGGGCCTCTTTGATTTTCCCCACAAAAAAAGGCCACTTTGATTCGCAGGATACTGAAAACACAGGAATGGGGAAAGTATGATGGTGATGAACCGAGGCGAGGAGAACTCTAACTCAGTTAGACGTTAGAGTTAGATTCTAACCCTGAACTAACCCTGAACTAACTCTAAACCAAAGAGGTGTATGGATGGCAGGGTTAGATTGACAATAAATGCTCTTTCTCAATCATTTGACTACTTTGGACCCTATTTCCCACCGGATTTGGTGTGGCCGGCTCTTGTGTGGCCTCCTCCCGCTCATAATTGACATAAACGAACCATCTTTACAAATCAAGCATGCAAAACATGATAAATTTTACTTTGTCCATACAAATGAGATATCCCACTTAAACATACAAGTCGTCAATCAAGATTCACAAAAAAATACACTCCATGAAACAAAGCATGAGCTAACTCATCACGGAAGTCATTCATGATAGGGAGGGAGCCCGAAGCCCCTCACGCACCCAGGGAGGAGCTTGTCATCGTCGCTCTGGAGGAAGGATCTGTAGAGCCCAAGCCCCGGGAACCACTCCGACGCCGGCGCTTGCGAGTTGAAGTCAACACCGGCATGGATAGCAGGGCCGCTTGCCGACGACTGCGAACTTAATCTTTGGGCCTCTAGAAATAATGCGCGCCTGAAACTAAAATACCTAGAAAGGTGAACTGAATCTCTGGGCCTCTAGAAATAATGCAAGCCTGAAACTGAAATACCTAGAAAGGTGAACTGAATCTTTGCGCCTCTAGAAATATTGCAAGCCTGAAACTGAAATACCTAGAAAGGTGAACTGAATCTTTGGGCCTCTAGAAATAAAGCAAGCCTGAAACTGAAATACCTAGAAAGGTGAACTACTAAGTTTTTAATATTCATTGAACTACTTCATTTTAGAATTGAACTTCGTGGTTTTTATCTTTAGTATTGGCGAAAAATGTCCAAAATGACATTGTTTTTTTTTTGTTTTTTGAACTTCTAAATCCTAGGTTTTAATATACTTTGAACTTCTGTGTTTTTTTAATCTGAACTTCACTTTTTTTTATTTTTTGAGTAAAGTTTTTGTTTTTGATTTTGAAATAAACATGATTTTGACTTTTTTATTTTTGATCTTCATGGTCAATTCTTTAATTTCTTTTTTTAATTTCAACTTCTTCATTTTATTATTTAGTAACGAGAAAACATCTAAGTTTTTTAACCGTTGAACTTCTCTCTTATTTTACATTGAACTTGTTAGAGAAAAATATAGTTTTAAATAAGCAAACAATTTTCTAGGTTTTTACCTTTGAACTTTTAGGTTTTTTGACCTTCTCGATTATTTCAAATTGAACTTCTAGGGTTTTCAAATTTGAACTTCTACATTTTTTGACCTTCTCGGTTCTTTCAATATTTCTAGTTTTCTTTAAATCCATTTTTATAAACAAAAATGAGTTGGTCTGTTATTTTGAGTTGACCTTCTCTCTTATTTTTTAGAAACGAGGAAAATCTAACTTTTAAAAATTGGTTATTTTCTAGAAACGAGAAAAATCCAAAATTTTAATGTGCATCAAACTACTGTGTTATTTTGTTTTGACCTTCTTGGTTTTATTTTTTAGCAATAGGGACAATCTAATTCTTTATATGTGTTGGCCCTTTTTATTTGATGAATTTCTTCTATATTTGGCACATCTGAACTTTGAAACTTCTGAGACATGAACTTGTGGAGAAAAAGTTCATTTATGTCCCTGCATGATTTATGTTTCAAGTTGATATATGAAAAATCCCTCAGGTAGTACAATAGTTGTAGTTGTACCAATTTTGGCGACACCTGGCTCAATTTTTTACTTAAATTTTGCGCTACTTTGTTATTTTAGTTTGAAGTTCTGCGTTTTAACAATAACAGAGTAATTATACATTTATAAGAGAAAGGATTTTTATATTTTCTAAAAAGAATGAAAACTAAGCACACGCTCACCTCCATGCACATAGTCAATTAATTTTATTCTCTGCAGACAAGTAATTTTTTTCTTTGACCAGCCTCAAGCATTTTGTTCGACCTACAAGGAGTAACTTGCTCGGCCTGACATTGGTTGTCTACAACCATGAGTTATTTTCTTCATATCTGAACTTCAAAAAATGAAAACATAGATGATTGTATCTCACGTACTGTCAAACAAACAAAAAAGATGAATGTGTCTCACAGAGAGCACAACTGAGCATTGCGGCCAGTGCATAACACACATCGCACGCGCGCGGAGAGGAGGGCCGCCGGCTTGAGCGTAAGATGCAGCAGAACATGGATTGCCGGAGTTCTCACCGTAGGCAGGAGCAGGGCAGGGGTCTCCAAGCATGCATCCGTCTCATCACCCTTTTTTCTTCTTCCCCTCAGAATCCCCTTTTTTGTCTTCACCAAAATGGAGCCCGGTGTTGCCAGCGAGGATCTCACGGCCGCGAGGGGGAGGAAGCTTTAGGAGGACCATAGAGAAGAACATGGAAGTTCGCAAAATATTTAGTCAGTCGTTCATCTCCTTTGTTCAGAGAAAAAAGATCGATGTTGGCGGGGAAGTAACAAGGACAACGGGGCCGGAAGATAGCAAAGGAGCATGAGGGCCTCCGACGATGCTAGTGTCACCGGAAGGAGGCACGGGGAACCTTCCAGCCGGGGGAGGACCGCCCTGCCAACAGAGGAGGGGGTGGACTGCCGCGGCACTGGGGGAGCAGTCGAGATGGTTTCCACTTTGGTGGGTTTTGTTGTGCCCTTGCGCGCCACGCGAGGGGGTTGGGGTTTGCTCTTCTTTCTGAAACTGAATCTGAGACTGCAACACCGTGCACATCAAGCTTCACAAAGCGTCCAAAGTCCTGCAATCTTTGCATTTTTTTTGCATATTATCACAACTTTCAGAAGCACCAAAGGATTGATCAACAACTCTTTTACATCCTTTTACAGATTCATTTACAAAGTTCAGAAGCTTTACATCCTTCCACACATTGTTACAATTACAATGTTCAGAAACAACGCGACACACCCCTTGGTTGGCCCTGTTTACACAATCTATCCAACACTTGCTCTGAACCTAGACAAAGCTTTGATGCTGCTAAGAACATAACTGACGAGAGCGACACTAGCCGCAGCCGATAGATGGTCATGGAAGCGAGCGAATGAATAAATCATGTGTCTGTCTTCATCCCAGATCAACAACCAACCAGGGAGAATCAAAACTGTACCACCTCAAAAAATAAGCGCGCTTCATGATTCGACAGAGTAGCTCATGGTTGCCAACTTGTTTTCTTTACAGACATGATGCCCTCCTTGTCCTTCTTGAAGGTCATCAGGATCCACCCAGTGGAGTAGCCGGCAGGTTGGGGTACTAGGCGACATGGGGAGGCAGGAGGCCGGCGGCGTGCTTGTTCTCACGCCGGTGACGGTAGACGAGGAAGGCCCCGGCAGGATAGGAGGAAGGTCGCAGGGGCAGAGGAGGAAGGTCGCGGGGCTTGTGGATCTCCAGCGATGGTGGTTGTAGCGCTGGGCCGTGTGCGGCCATGGCGGGAATGCGGCGGCGGGACCCCGGAGGTGCACGAGCTAGGTGGACGGCGGTGGGGTCTCCGGGGAAGGCGCACAACGGCGGGGTTCTACGGGGAAGGCGCACGACGGCGTGGGAGAAATCCAGGGGGTGGCGGCGCCGACGGCAAGATCTAGGGAGGGTGGTGGCGCCGGCGCGATCCAGGAGGCTGGTCATGGCGTTCGGCGGAGGATGGGGGGAGGTTTGGGGATCGGGCCAGCGGGTGTGGTGGGGGTAGGGGTGGTGATCGGGGCAGCGGGTGGGTGGGCTTTTTCTGTGTGGTGGGTTTCTCAATCTCAGGAACATGTATCGGGCCCTATATAGAGCTGCTGTGATCCAAATATATATATAGGGTGGCACTATTCTAATCCCGGGATTAGAATAGTTATTTGGATCACGACGCACCAGCCACGAGGTGTTCCCGAACTCCGGATAACCCCACCGGACCGATTACAGAAAAAACCACCCCACCCACTCGCTGCCCCGATCCCCACCCCGACCTCCCTCGATCCCCTCCCCCGAGCGCCCCTCGCTGGATCTCTCCGCCCCCCGCGCCTCCTCGCCGACCTACCAAAGGCATGCTGCCGCGCCGCCGCCCCCACCCCCTCCGACTCGGGGCCGCCCCCGCCTCTCTGCCGCGCCACCGCCCCTCCGGCTCGAGGCCGCCCCTGCCTCTCTGCCGCGCCGCCGCCCCCGCTCCCTCTGCCGCACCGCCGCCCCCACCCCCTCCGGCGCGAGGCCTCCCCCGCCTCTCCGGCGCGCCACCGCCGCCCACCTCCTCCGGCGCGAGGCCTCACCCGCCTCTCCGGTGCGCCGCCGCCCCCCGCCTCCTCCGGCGCCAGGCCGCCCCCGCCTCCTTCAGCACGTGGCCACCCCCTCCTCCCAGCACCTACCCCGGGCTGCAGGTACCCCAGCGACGAGAGCCCCCGCGGACTACTCCGGCGATGCATGCCCCTTTGCCCCGCGCTCCTGTCTCCTCCGTCCCCGACGAAGCACGCCCCTGCGGCGACGAAGCCAACCGGCTAGGCGTCCTGCGGCAAGTGCCTCCTGGTAATAAAGGACAATCTTTTCTCAAGCGTCTGTCTTTCTTCCTCTTGTTTTGTTTTATGTGGTCTTTGCTTGCTACTAGAATGACGATGTCTCCCCTGTGATGTGAACCTGCGTGTGTAGGTGACGAACACGGCGACTGGCGCGCAGATCACGACGAGGATCGTCGACCAGTGTAGCAACGACAGGCTGGACCTGGACTTCGATACGGTGTTCAGCAAGATCGACACCAACGGCCAGGGCATGGCCCAGGGCCACCTCACCGTCAACTACCAGTTCCTCGACTGCCGCGACAACTAATTGATTAACCGGGCCTCAGGCGCTATGGAAAATAAGAAGCTGCAGATAAAAGTAATGTGCTATTTGTCTTGATGCACTTCGTAATAAAGGGACGTGATTGTTGAATTATTCTTAGAGCATCTTCAACTTGGCGATCCTGCAGCTGGATGTGCACGCCACCAGGACGTCTAACAGGATTAGGGGATTTTGCTTTGATCTAACAAAATGTATTTGGATGATTTCCCATAAAAAGGAATTTCTAGAAGGTCAGATATAAAAGCAAATGAAGTTCAAACATAACAGATTGGGATAAAAAATGGGAGAATTTTGTAATAATATAGTAAATAGTATTTGAATAGCAGTTATGCGGCATGTGCAACACCAACGGCGACCACCACGCTGTGGTGTGTGGACTGCAGCGATGACTAATCCAACCTTCCCCGACATCACCATTCTTCCTTCTCTCCTATCCAACAACGCGCGCCCCCGTCCACTTGTGAGGCTCCACCCACTAGTTGCAGCAACGATTGATCCGACCTTCCCCAGCATCACCATTCTTCCTTCTCGCCTATCCAACGACGTGCGCTGCCGTCCACTTGTGAAGCTCCACCCACTAGTTTCAAAGACAAGACAATTTTGTACATTAGAAGTTCATGTATTACTACTCAAAATTTAGCGAAGTTTCGATTATTTATGCCTGTGGGACTGTAACCTTTTTCACTTGATTACCAATTTTTTTTCTAATTCCCAGGAAGTTCAAATAACCGAGCAGGTCAAAAACCGTAGAAGTTCAAATTTACAAACCCTAGAAGTTCAATTTGAAATAACCGAGAAGTTCAAAAAACCAAGAAGTTCAAATTTGCAAACCTAGAAAACTATTTGCTTATTTAAAACCATATTTTTCTCTAATAAGTTCAAAGTAAAACAAGAGAGAAGAACAAAGGTTAAAAAAACGTAGATGCTTTCTCATTACTAAAAAATAAAATGAAGAAGTTCAAATTAAATAAAAAATAAAAAAATTTAAAAGAATTTTCTCGTTTTTAAAAAAACTAGAAGTTCAAAATAAAATAACAAAGTGATTCGATGTTTATTGAAAAAACTAGGATTTTACCATCTTTAAAAAACACAGATATCCGCTATTATTAAAGAATCAACCGTGAAGATCAAACATAAAAAATTAGTCAAATTTATGTTTACTTAAAAAATAAAAAATAAAAACTTTACTCAAAAAATAAAAAATAATGTGAAGTTCAAATTAAAATAGCATAGAAGTTCAAAGTATATTAAAACCTTGGATTTAGAAGATCAAAAAACAAAAACAAAAAACAATGTCATTTTGGGCATTTTTCCACAATACTAAAGTTAGAAACCAAGAAGTTCAATTTTGAAAAATGAAGTAGTTCAATGCATATTAAGAACTCAGTTTTTTCTTATTACTAAATAATAAAACCAAGAAGTTCAATTTTTAAAAGCAAAGTAGTTTGATATTAATTTGAAAACTCAATTTTTTCCAGTTACTAAAGAATAAGACCAATAAGTTCTATTCGAAACTATGAAGATGTTCTATTAAAATAAACCTAGAAGTTCAAATTTAACGAAGGGGCTCGATGTCTATCAAAAAGTAGGATTTTTTCCGTTACTAAAAAAAATAAACCAGGAAGTCCAAGTTAGAAAGATGGAGAAGTTCGATGATTATAGAAAACTCAGATTTCCCTCGTTATTAAAGAATGGAAAACAAGAAGTTAAAAAATAAAATAACAAGAAGTTCAACTATTAAAAATAGAGCGCTTCAAAATTCATAAAAAAAGATTAAGAAAATCAGATTAAAAGTTCATTAAAAAGTTCAATTATTTTCACGTAACCGAGAGAAGATCAGGTTGATAACTGCGAGAAGTTCATGTACTACATGGTGTGCATTTTGTATTAAAAAATAACAATAAACGAAAGACTAAAAGTTTTGTTGTTATAAGTTCAAGTCCTTTGTCAGAGAAAGTAAAAAAAAATATTGCGAGAGAGATTTGTACAAAAGGAATATCATTTGTGTAACACTGACGAATGGATGAGAAAATTACAAACGAAAATACGTCACTGAAGTTCAACTGAAAACAACAGGAAGTTCAACTACTATAGTGGATGAATTTAAGATGAAAAACTGTTAAAATCGTTGCGGGTATGAAAAAACGATCAACACGGGAAAGTTGCGTCTTCACAACAGCTTTCCACTGGTATATCACTTGCTCAAATCCGGTGAGTGGATGGAGAGTTACGAGCAGTGGATGGAGACCTATGAGCAAAAAAATCATGTGAAAAACAGAGTGAAGTTCAGGTACACACGCCGAGAAATTCAGGTTCTTCACGCTGTGCATTTTCGAAGAATCTGTTTCGCGATAAAGGCAGAACGCATGATCCCGCCATTTTCAAAATTACTTGAAAACGGCTAGGAATCAGAGAAAACCATCAACACGAAAAAGTTTTGCATTTTCCATAGCTTTTCGGCGGTATATTATTTGCCCCATTCCGATAAAGTTTGTAGAAATTATGGCGAAAATACGTTTTTCTCCATTTTTGAAACTGACTTAAAACCGTAAAGAATTGGGAGAAACAATACATACCAAAAAGTTTCGCATTTGCTCAAGGTTTCCAACGCCATATCATTTGCTGCATTCGGACAAACGGTTAAAAAATTAGCTCGAAAATACGAACTTGGTAGGACTTGGACCATTTCCTAAATTACTCTTAAACCATTCAAAATTAGAAAAAAACTTTCTATATGAAAAAGCAGTGCATTTTTATAAGCTTTCCAACGCCGTATCATATGCCTCCATTGGATTAGCCGTTCGGTTTACGAAATTTTACGTTTTTCAAATTACTCTTTAACCATAGGGAATTAGAGAAAACTTTCAACATGTGGAAGGAGCGGTTTTGTAGCAGCTTTCCAATGCCATATTATATGCCTCATTCCGATAAACCGTTTAGAAATGCGATCGAAAATACGATACACGTTTTTTGTGCGAAGAAAAAAATGGTTTTCAAAACTGCTCTTAAACCGCTTATATTTTGCCAAAAATTTAAGTTGGATCATCATATTGGTGTCCATAGCTTTCCAACGGTATATCGCAAGCCCCATTTGGGCAATGTTGGCGGAAGTTCAACCTAGTTCACAGGGAAGTTCAACGTACTACTAGCGGGGCAGGTCAGGTTGTGATCAGAATAGTGTTTATGTATATATATATATATATATATATATATATATATATATATATATATGGGTCGCGCTATTCGTCACCCTGGGTGAGGAATAGTTATTCTTCACCCCCCCCCCCCTCTATTTTAACATCAATGCACCATAATTTTATGTTCTATAAATTTTGTCTTATTTCAGACGTAAAAAGAGAACGTAAGAAAATATATAATCGCAGTAAAAATACGTAAATTTGAAATGTAAAAACATAGTGTAAAATATACATAAAATGTAATTTTTCTGGGCTTCTGACCTTTTTTTATGCCAAATTTTACGAAGTGAATCAATATGACTGTAACTATTTGTATTTGAAACATAATTTTTTTATGAAATGATCGTAAGATTACCTCGGATGAAGAATAACATATTCTGCACCCTGGATGATGAATAGTAACACTATATATATATATATATATATATATATATATATATATATATATATATATATATAGCCAGTCTATTCTGCTAATATTAGCAGAATAACTATACTGATAACACTTATATATATATATATATAATAGAAACAAAGGTTCCGTTAAACCTGTCGTTCGTCCAACCATTTTATAGACCTTCCCACTTCCTTTATTTTTGTTTTCATTAATCCTATATCTGAATTTTCTTCCACTTTCTTTTTCGATGTAAACTGAGTTTTCTCCCAGTACTTTTCCCTAGAACCAACTCAACTGTCCCACATCTAACCTAAAAAATAATAATACCCCACATCCTATTAACTCATCAAATTAAAATGATATTTTATTTCGTAAATTGAAAGTTCTTACAAAATAATAATAATAATAATTGTTTATATATAACTTGGCAAGTTAACTCCTAGTGATTGCGTACATAAGCTTGCAAAGATTTTACTGACCAATGCAGTAATAGACATGCAATCATGTGTTTATATTTTTATAACATTTCTCCTTCCAGCCCAACATGATATTTTCACCCAGCCCAGCAAGTCCGCGGATTTCGAGAAAAATGCAAATGGGCTTTAAATTCTACCATATATATGAATGGGCTGCATAGATGCTACATCATTGTTTCACCCAGCCCACCAAATGGACTAAAAAACAAATGGACTGGTTGACATGTGGGCCAGTAGGTTGAAGCCTAAGCAAGGCGCCGGATTCAGATCCAACGCCCGACATTCTTCTTCAATCTCTCGTCTTCTTCCCCCAGCGCTGCCGGGACCGCCCGCTCCAGCTTCCGGCGTCTAGCGGCGTTGTTGTGTGTGACTCATAGCGAAAAGCTACCCCGCCGACGGCCAGGCCATCCCTCCACTCCGCACCTCCTGTTATTCTCTGCCGAGTGTAGGCCCACCTCGCACCCGAACCAGTCAAGTTTCCCACTCCTCTCCGTCTGTGACTCCACTGCCGCGTCTTCCCCATATCTGGGTCATTCCAGTCTGGGGCCTCGCCATCGTCCACCGCCTCGTGGAGCTTGGCGTGGCGTGGTCAACAAACGAGAGTCATCAGAAGAGGACTACACATGAGAGCCTGATGGCTAGGACCCACGAGGTCCACGGTCGCACGCAAGGAAAGTTCCTCCTTATTAAGCTGTTTCCTCCCCCTGACAGCTGGGACCCACCGACTGTATCTTTGCACGGAAGGAAGTGCCTCCTTGTTATGCGAAAAAAACTATTCCTCCCGTTGACGGCTGGGACCCGACAGATTTGGTGGCTGACTTGTGGGCCTACTAAGCAGACGTGTACGCAGGGCTTTGTCAACTTAATCAACAAATGATTCTAGCAGCTAGACCGTTGGATGTTAATCTAACAGTCGTGCTCCTTCTTCAACCTCTGTTCTTGCTCCTGTCTCCCGTGGGCGGCAGTGCTGCCGCGCACCCCGAACCAGTCAAGTTTCCCACTCCTCCATCTGCGACTCCACTGCCGCGTCTTCCCCATCTTCGGGTCATTCTAGTCTGAGGCCTCGCCGTCGTCCACCGGCCTTGGTGCGCTCGGCACGGTATGGTCAAGAAGGTCAACAAACGAGAGTTATCGAAAGATGACTGTACGTGAGAGGCTGACAGCGGGGACGCACCACGCGCATGGACACATGCATGCAACTACATCCTTTTTATCATGAAAAATAATATTTTCTCCCCCTGACTGTTGGGACCCACCAGCTACATCTTCGAACGCAAGGAAGTGTGTCCATATTACGGGCAAAAAAAACTGATTCGGCCCCTGACTGCTGGGACCCACCAGCTACATCTTCGCACGTAAGGAAGTGCTTGACAGTCGGGACCCACCTGGTCGAAGCGTACATAGCATTGTCATTCTGGTCGCGAACGTGTACGCACATACTGGTCGATGTAGAGGCGCGCACATGTTGTAGTAGAGGCGCGCACGTGTCGTAGTAGAGGAACACACGTAGCATGTACACGTACGTACAACGGCCAGGGTGCAAGAAAGTAAATATGGCCACGTACGTACATACGGGCGGGATCTCGAACGCCTACTCACGCATACGTACGGCCAGGGTTCGTGTACATGGCTAGGTCGGATCAGAGAAACTGCGTCGTCGTCGTGTTCATGGGGAGGCAACGGAATGTGTCGTGTTCATTGGGAGGCAACGGAACGCGTGCTGTTCATTGGGAGCCAACCAGCTGGGTCGAAACGAATACGTCATCGTGTTCATCAGGAGGGCTTGGAAGGAACAGCCGATGGAAACGAGGCCTGGCGTACCGCAGGACGGAGGAAACAACCTTGTGTTTGACCGACCATGGTCGAAACAGGATCCTATTCATCGGGAGGGGTCTAGCATACCGCAAAACAGAGGAAATGAACTTATGTTGGACCTGCTACGGTCGAAACAGGGTCCCATTGATCGGGAGGGGTGTGGCATACCGCAAAACAAAGGAAACGGACTTGTGTTGGAGCACTACGGTCGAAACGAGGGTCTTGTTCATCGGGAGGGGTGTGGCGTACCGCAAAACGGGACTCCACGGGATACTATTCATCTCCACCGTCGACCTCCTCCAGCCTCCACGGGCTACGGTTCATCCACCGTCGACCTCCTCTAGCCTCCACCTGCGACTGTTTATCCACGTGCTCCTGTTTATCTAGCCTCCACCACACGCTCCTCGATCGGCTACTGTTCAACCAGCCCTCTCCACGGGCCACCCCTCCACCGGCTACTGTTCAACCAGCCCTCCATCGGCTACTGTTCAACCTTCCCTCCACGGGGTCCTATTCATCCATCCATCCATGGGGTCCTCTTCATCCGCGTCCAACCGACTCGATCGATCGGGGTCCTGTTCATCCGGCAGCAACACCACGGGGTAATGTTCATCCAACCCCCATCGGGAACTGTTCATCCAACCCCCCCCCTCCCGCAAGAACGCTCATTGTTCATCCATAGGCAGCATCGATCGGCTTCAGTTAGCAGCAGTAGCGAAGGAATCGCTCGGTCGCTCGGGTTCAGTAACACGTAGCTTGCAGTGCAATCGCTCGGGTTCAGTTAGAGCCCAACGCCTCACACCCACGCGCGTACGTGTATGAGAGAAACGCGCATCGCTCGGACCCCGACCACCCACCGCAACCGGGAATTCCCCGATATTTCCTCGCCCTCGCCTCTACCACGGTTTTTTCTGACATGCACGACCCAAAGAATGTCATGCAGCTGCGTCTCCAGCCCACCCAGGACAAAAAGCCCATTTTCTGTCATGATTTTTTATCATAGAAGTAGGAGCCCACCACATATATGATGATACTGGATTTTGTCACAATTATCGTCATAGAAGTGTCATAAGTATGACAGAAAAAAAATTCGTTCGACCCAAAATGTCACAGATGTGTCTTTTTTTTTGTAGTGATATGTTTCACCAAAATCAATACCTTCTACTTGTGTGTACCCTTGAGCAACAAGTCATGCCTTGTTTCTCACCACAATGCCATTTTCATCTTGCTTATTGCGGAAAATCCATTTTGTGCCAATGATAATATCCTTCTTGGGATTCAGTTTGTCAACCAGTTCCCATACATCATTCAATTCGAATTGCACCAACTCCTCTTGCATGGCATTCATCCAATCTGGATCACTCATGGCTTCTTCATACTTGGTAGGTTCTGCCAAGGAAATAAAGGAGAACCTGTCACAGTAGTTAGCTAAACGAGTGCGTGAATAAGTTGTGGGTCGATAACCTAGATTCTCAATTTCATCGTGAATTGATGAAGGATCAACTTGATTTGCCACATGAGGATGAGCATTTTCTTTGTGATGGTCATTATCATCGGTATCAACATTTATATCATCATTCCCTTCAGGAGTGCCATTTTGATCGGCATTTGGATTTTGACTTCCATTTCCATTCGGAGGAGCATTTTCTTCGGTTGTGGCTTGACGAGTTCTGCTTCGAGTGGTAGGAGCATGATCATCAGAGGACTCAAGTGCATTTCCTTAAACATCATTGATGCTCCCAATGGCCATTTGCCGAATAGCATCAGAAATCAGCAGTTCATCTATCACATTTGGCAGGTGGTCCTTTTGAGAGCCATTAGATTCATCAAACCGCACATTTGCCGTTTCTATAACCTTCATGTGGTGAGAGTTATAGACACGATACGTATGCGAGTTTGAGCCATAACCGAGAAGAAAACCTTCATGTGCCTTAGGTGCAAACTTGGAAGAGTTATTCATATCAAGAATGTAACAAGGTGCACCAAAAACATGTAAAGAAGAAACATTTGGTTTCTTCCGAGTGATAAGCTCATATGCAGTTTTCTTAAGGAGCTTGTGAAGATAAACATGATTGATAACATGACAAGCAATGTTAGTAGCATCAGCCCAGAAGCGAATGGGAGTTTCGTACTCATTGAACATAGTTCTTGCCATTTCAATGAGAGTTCTATTCTTTCGTTCAACAACTCCATTATGTTGGGGAGTGTATGCAACAGAGAACTCATGAGTAATACCATGATCATTGAGAAATTCAGCAATATGAGTATTTTTGAACTCAGTTCCATTGTCACTTCTGACATGCTTAATTCGCACATCATATTCATTCTGGGCCTTCTTAGTGAAGCTTTTGAAGATTTCTTGAGTGCAGATCTTGTCTTCGAGGAAGAATACCCAAGTGTAAGGAGAGAAATTATCAACAATAACCAGGCCATAATGACTGCCACCGAAGCTTGCATAATTTTGAGGACGAATAATTTCATATTAAGAATTTCCAAAGGCCTTGTTGTGGTCATAATTGTCTTGGATGAATGATGCTACTTAGCCAATTTACCAGCCTCACAAGCAGCACAAAGGCGGTTCTTGTCGAATTTCACATCAGGAATGCCACGGAGATGATTTTCTTCACGAGGGTCTGCAAATTTCTCATACCTGCATGACCAAGTCTATGGTTCCACAGCCGTTCTTCGGTTGCTTTTGCAAGCAAGCAAGTTTGGACAGAGGGACCCTTAGAGAAATCCACAATATAAAGATCACCCTTTCTAATTCCCTCAAAGACGAAGGAATTGTCAGAGGCCATGAAGACAATGCATTTGGATATAGAGGATAAGACTAGCATGCCTAGATCACATAGCTTGCCAACTGACATAAGATTGAATCCAAGGGATTGAACAAGCAGCACATCATCAATAGATTTGTCTTTGGATATAGCAATTTTACCTAGCCCAATCACCTTCCCTTTGTTGTTGTCGCCAAAAGTGTTATACTTTAGAGGAGAAGCAGTTAAGTCGGGGTCAACAAACAATGACTTGTCTCCAGTCATATGACTAGTGCATACACTATCCATTATCTATTCAGTGCACCCGGAGACATAGTCCTACAGAAGAATTAGGCTTTCTTAACCACCCACATCTTTGCAGGTGGCTTCGTGACAAATGAACGTGCAGGATATGATTTATTTTGATAAGCATAGTTGTTGCTCGGTGAGGTGCGAGCATAATTGAAAGAATACGCATTGAAATTCTTTCCAGACGAATGAGCATAGTGATTGTATCCAATATGCATATACCCATTCTGTCGAATTCTTTGTGCCTGCATCGTTAGTTGAGCAGAAATAGACAAAGCATCAACAATTTGTTAGGCACCCAAATAGCTTTCTTTGGGGGCCATTTCTGCTATTTTGTCCAAAATAGCCAGCAACAGTCTCGCCATGTTGATTCTCGAACAACTTATAGTTGTCTAGGGAATCATCATTAGGATTTTCAGGAATAGAGAGTAGTATCCTGAAAGTAATGCCGGATCGAGTGCTTTGCTATTTGTAGGAACCCACACAGTTTGAGGATATTGATGTCGTTCCTAGTAAGTGCCATTTTCATTCAGCTTCCTTTCGAAACCGATACCTTCCTTTCTGGGATTTTTGTGAAGAATAGATTTCTTAAGAACATCGCAAAGGGTTTGGTGTCCTTTGAGAGATTTGAACATTCTTGTCTGAAGAAGATCCTTCAACCTAGCATTTTCATCAAAAATTGAACCATTTTCCTTGATTGAGGGGTTAGCACTCGCAGATGATTCAACATTGGTTCATTCAAGACATTTTAAACATGGTGGCTCACACACTTCAGGTTTATCCTTGAGTTGTTGGGTGAGAAGAGAATTTCTCTCATCAAATCATCATGAGCCTCTCTTAGTGCCTTGAGTTCTTGTTTCCTTTTCAGGTAATCGTAGGTCAATTTCGTGGTCTGTTGAGAGAAAATCATGACGAGTTGAGAGTTCATCCATTCGGACTTGAGAGTGGAATACTCTTCGGTCAACAACTAATTTTTCTCCACCTCCTCAACCAACAACCCTTCAGATTTCCTGAGGGTTTTCTCAATTTTCTCAAGAGAATTTTGTTGTATGTTGGCAATTTTGATCAGCTTAGCATGGTCATCCTCATCAGAAGTATGTTGATCATTGGAGTGAGCCTTATGATGTTTGGAGGATACATTTTCTTTCGAAGCCTTGGCCATGAAGTAGTAGGCAGGAGTTTCAGCGTCTCTTGACAGATTCTCGAAGAATTTTGTTGCAGGAGAAGGTGTGCATGCTATGCCAGCCATGCCTAAGTCAGAGTCCTCATCTGACTCATTCTCTTCTTCAGAGGCAGATGATTCTTCTTCTTTAGAATCCATCTCCTTGCCGATGTATGCTTTGGCCTCACGAGAAGTATTTTTGCAGTTGGAGGACTTCGAGGGGTTCTTTGATGAAGATCTTGACGAAGATATTGAAGTGGAGTTGTCATTTTTCTTGAAGAATTTCTTTGTTTTATTTTCTTCGTTGGAGTCGTAGTTGTTGCTCTTGCTTTTGCCTCGATAGTTGCCCAAATAATATCTCCCACTAGCACGGGTTTCAGCTTCCTAGAGAGGGCAGTCCGAAATGAAGTTTCCTGGCTTTTTGCACTTGAAATAGGTGCATTCTCGGGCAGGTTTTGATGAAGATTTTGAACCCCCGGAGTTTCCTAAACTTCTTTTTTGGTACTGGCTCTTCTTGTGGAAACAATGGAATCGTTTCGTGATCAGTGAAAGATCTTTGCTGAGTCATTCTGGATCATCTGAATCTTTTTCGGCATTTCCATCTGAGGAGGAATCAGCCACAACTTTGAGAGCATGATTTTTTGCATTGATTCGAGCCATACAGATCTATTTTCTCTTCTTGTTATTCCCCGTGAGTGTTAAATCTTTCCATGACATCAGCAGACATGAGGGACTTGAAATCATGACATTCATGAATCATCGAGACAAGAGTATCGAATGAATTGTCAAGCGATCTGGGCAGTTTCTTGACAACTTCATGGTCGGTGATATCTTTGGCGCCGAGACCTTGAAGCTCATTTTCTATATCACTGAGACGATCAAAGGTTTGCTGACATCTTTCATTTCCAACACGCTTGAAGCGATTGAATTTCGCTCGCAGGGTATCAATTCAAGCTTCCTTTTGAGTTGAAACTCCTTCATTGGTCTTTTCGTGGACATCTTACAGTTCCTTTGCAGTGTCACACTGACGATACCGAAGGAATTGTGCTCGAGAGAGATGGCCACCAATCTCATCTTTGGCTTGAGCATCCAGTTGAATGAGCTTCTTTTCTTCATCGGTAGAGCTTGAGGAATAGCAAATGTGAGCCCAAGTTGCACCACGTTCCACATATATTCATCTATTGCTCGGAGACGGATCTTCATCTTCTCCTTCCAGAAGGGATAGTCCGCCCCATCGAATAAGAGAATCTTGAGATGCGACTTGTAGTTCACTGAAGACATACTTAAACTCCAAAGTCGTTAGACTAAAATGAGTAGAGTCAAGGAGTACCTTGCTCTGATACTAATTGTAGGAACAAAGTACGTCTATCAGAGAGGGGGTGAATGGGAGTTTTAAATTTTCTTCGGAAAACTTAATCTCTCAGAACCCAGCAGAAGAACGAATGAAAAATAAACTATTGTAAACTAACACAGAGTACCGAAGGGAAACCAAAGCATGCTTTGATGCAAATCATACGAACGAAAATGCATTGAAGGTAAACATGAGTGATAGAGATAACCAAAGATGCTCGATGGTGACAAGGAATTTGTTCAACCTATTCGTCCTTCTGAACAAGTACTACGTCTGGTTGGAGGGGTTGTGACTTAACACGGAAGATAAACTCTCTTCACCTTACTCGACAATCGGTTCGTCAACCGATGCCGATTACTTGTGGTAGATACTTGAAGGCGATCTCCGAACCTTTATAGACTTCTTCTTCGAGAACCACAATCACTCTTGGTCTCTGAAGAAATTGACACCTAACTGTCTAGAGAGTTTGCAGCTCTCAAGAGTAATAGGCGGAGCGTACTAAACTTAGATTCCAGTGATGCTGAACCACTATATAATTCTTCGGCTCTAGGGTTTTTCTCTTGGTGGATTTTGAACTCAAATCGCTCAGAGAGTGGGTTGCTCAACAATCTTCTCAGAAATCAGACGGAGAAGCCACCGGACAAAGCCGACGCGGGGTGGCTATTTATAGCCGCAGCCTTCCCAGATGGGAAATGACCATTTTGGGCACGAGGTCCAGCCAATGGCCAACCGACACGTTCACAATGGTCGGATTTTGGAGCAACGGTAACATTACTTGAGGAACAAGTAATGCTAACTCCTCAGTCGAAGACAAATCTCTTGCAGCAAAGAAGATCACAGTCTCTTGTTGGCAATTATTTACACGGAACACAAAGAGATTTCCCTCACAACTTTCATAGGATTTGGGTTAAGCATCAGAGAATCAATGCTTCGAACGCTACACCCCTATTAATAGTATGGTGGTCCTATGACACAATGAAATAATAAGAACAACGAAACAAATGCTACGTCTTCACTTCGTCTTCATTCTTCCTCGAACGCAGTCATATGCTTCAAACAGACACCAAACCAATTGCTTAAACTTCAGCAATTTTTAGGGGTCACTCTTGTTAGCTTTGTCTTCGGTGATAACCTTCGGTGCACAGCAGGGAGATTATCTTCGTCATTTGCATCAAACTCCTCGATACTTCAGGGACCTGTTACTCTGTGTGCACTAGCAAACACAAAGTCCAACACTATTTATGTCAACAAACTCCAAAACATAAGGGGCCTATCATTGCACCAACAAAGGTGGCCGGCCGGCCACCCTTGGGGCGCCTCTTGGCTGACTCCCCTCCCCCACCTATATATATGATGGAGGGGGAGTCACAAAAAGACCATGACAATCTCTTAGCCGTGTGCGACGCCCCTCTCCACAGTTTAGTCCTTCATCCAGTTTTTCCGCAGTGCACGACGAAGCCCTGCGGGAACAAGTTCACCATCATTGTCACCATGCTGTCGTGTGATGACCCACAAGTATAGGGGATCTATCATATTCCTTTCGATAAGTGAGAGTGTCGAACCCAACGAGGAGCAGAAGGAAATGATAAGCGGTTTTCGATAAGGTTTTCTCTGCAAGCACTGAAATAGTAGGTGATAGACAGTTTTGTGATGAGATAAATAGTAACAAGCAAAAAGTAAATAAAGTAAATAAAGTGCAGCAAGGTGGCCCAATCCTTTAGGTAGCAAAGGATAAGCCTGGAAAAATTCTAATAATGAAGAAGGAGCTCCCGAGGACACATTGGGAATTATCGTCAAGCTAGTTTTCATCACGTTCATCAGATTCGCGTTTGGTACTTTGATAATTTGATATGTGGGTGGACCGGCACTTGGGTACTGCCCTAACATGGACAAGCATCCTACTTATGATTAACCCCTATTGCAAGCATCCGCAACTACAAAAAGGAGTATTAAGGTAAACCTAACCACATCATTAAACATATGGGTCCATATCAACCCCTAACGAAGCAACGCATAAACTAGGGTTTAAGCTTCTGTCACTCTAGCAACCCATCATCTACTTATTACTTCCCTATGCCTTCCTCTAGGCCCAAATAATGGTGAAGTGTCATGTAGTCGATGTTCACATAACACCACTAGAGGAAAGACAACATACATCTCATCAAAATATCGAACGAATACCAAATTCACATGACTACTAATAGCAAGACTTCACCCATGTCCTCAGGAACAAACATAACTACTCACAAAGCATATTCATGTTCATAATCAGAGGGGTAATAATATGTATAAAGGATCTGAACATATGATCTTCCACCAAGTAAACCAAATAGCATCAACTACAAGGAGTAATCAACACTACTAGCAACCCACAGGTACCAATTTGTGGTTTTGATACAAGATTGGATACAAGAGATGAACTAGGGTTTTGAGAGGAGATGGTGCTGGTGAAGATGATGATGGAGATTGACCCCCTCCCGATGAGAGGATCGTTGGTGATGACGTTGGTGACGATTTCCCCCTCCCGGAGGGAAGTGTCCTCGGCAGAACAGCTCCACCAGAGCCCTAGATTGATTCCTCCAAGGTTCCGCCTCGTGGCGGCGGAGTTTCGTCCCGTAAGCTTGCCCACGATTTTTTCCAGGACAAAACCCTTCATATAGCAGAAGATGGACGCCGGAGGCCCACCAGGGGGGCCAGGAGATAGGGGGCCGCGCCCTACAGGGGGGCGCGCCCTCCTGTCTCCTGGACAGGGTGTGGGCCCCCTGGCCTATTTCTTTCGCCCATAAATTCTTATTAAATCCAAAAGGTTGTTTCGTGGAGTTTCAGGGCATTTGAAGTTGTGCAGAATAGGTTTCCAACGTTTGCTCCTTTTCCAGCCAGAATTCCAACTGCCGGCATTCCCCCTCTTCATGGTAAACCCTGTAAAATAAGAGAGAATAGCCATAAGTATTGAGATATAATGTGTAATAACAGCCCATAATACAATAAATATTGATATAAAAGCATGATGCAAAATGGACGTATCAACTCCCCCAAGCTTAGACCTCGCTTGTCCTCAAGCGGAAGCCGAAATCGAAAAATATGTCCTCATGTTTAGAGATAGAGGTGTCGATAAAAATAAAATACGGACATGAGGGCATCATGATCAATCTAATCACAGCAACATATATAGATTTTGTCATATGATTTCCTTTGTTCAAGTAATAAGCAATTCACAATGTAAAGTATGGTTCAAAAACTTCACTGGGAACTAACAAACTATAATCTCAGTCATTGAAGCAGTTGCAATTTATCGTAACATCAGAAAGAGTCATTAATAGAGTTTTTCAACAAGCTCACATACTCAACTATCTCGTAGTCTCCCATAATTGTTAACACTCACGCAATACTTGTGGTTATAGAGTTTCATCCGGACACTGAGAAAGATAGGGGCTTATTGTGTTGCCTCCCAACGTATTCACCTTTAGGTGATGTCAACAATAATAGCCTATGCCAACTTACATCCAATTGGATATATATATCATGATCTTTTAAACACGAAGAGCTTGCGAAAGGATGAAATGAAAAAGGGAAAGGTGAGGATCACCTTGACTCAAGCATAAAGTAAAAACATAAAGTGAAAGATAGGCCCTTCGCAGAGGGAAGCAGAGGTTGTCATGCGTGTTTAGGCTTGATGCATAAAATCTTAGTGCAAAAGAACGTCACTTTATATTGCCCCTTGCATGTGGACCTTTATTATGCAGTCCGTCGCTTTTATTACTTCCACAACAAGTTCGTACAAAGTTTATTTTCTCTGCACTAATAAGTCATACATATTTAGAGAGCAATCTTTATTGCTTGCACCGATGACAACTTACTTGAAGGATCTTACTCAATCCATAGGTAGGTATGGTGGACTCTCATGGCAAAACTGGGTTTAAGGATATTTGGAAGCACAAGTAGTATCTCTACTTGGTGCAAGGAATTTGTCTAGCATGAGGGGGAAAGGCAAGCTCAACATGTTTTGGAAGGTCAATGACAATATACTTTAACTGAGATGTCGGAAAACATAAACCATTACGTTGTCTTCCTTGTCCAACATCAACTCTTTTAGCATGTCATACTTAATAAGTGCTTCACAATCATAAAAGATGTCCAAGATAATATATTTATATGTGTTTTGAACCCCTCTTTCTTTATCACTTCCTATTAATTGCAACGATGACCAAGACTATGTTCATCAACTCTCAACAATTTTTATGCCTCATACTTTCTATGTGTGAAGTTATCACTATCCATAAGATCAGTATGAACTCTTTTGTTCTTTCTACTTTCTCAAGATGATAGCAATCATAGCAAAGCCCTTGACTCAACAATAATCTTTATTATAGATAGCACACGGACACGATTACATAAAGAGATCACAAAGCAAAACTCAAAACTACTTGATATTAAAACTTCAATCTACTAGATCAAGATACTACTAAAAGGATCGAACTAAATAAAGCGGTAAAGATAGGAGTGTGATGGTGATACGATACCGGGGCACCTCCCCCAAGCTTGGCAGTTGCCCAGGGGAGTGCCCATACCCATATGGTTATTTCTCCTTCTTCACGGTAGGTGTTGTGATCTTCTTGGCGATGATGCCCTTCAGGATACGGTTCTCCTCCTCGAGCTTATTGACTTGTTGTTTGAGGTCCATATTTTCTTTACGGAGCTTACCTGTGACGGACAAAGCTCCTTTTACCCAAGAGAACAAGAGAAACTCTTTTTCATAGTTTCATAAGAAATAAATCTAGAGAAACTCTTTTTCATAGTTTCATAAGAAATAAATCTAGAGTTGGAAGGAGTGACCGAAGTAGGGACAGCAAGGCTAGGGAGTTCCCCCATAGTGAATTCTGCTCGGAGATGAGAGGTAACTTCTTGATCCTCCTCCATGGCATCTATTCTTTTCAAATCAGCCTCCATCTCATCCTTCGTTGCTGGTCCAAAGTGATAGGCATCACTATTTGCTCCAGGACCTGGCGTTGGGTGAGACACCCGACTCTCCCCAACTGACTCTTGAGAAGACATCTTGCTTTATTCTGCAACAAGGATAGCTCGAAACGAAAACAGAGGATATTTGCGTGATATGGTGGTCAAAACCTTCGGGAGTATATATAATGAATTTTTACTGACCAAAATACGTAACATACCAGAAAACGGAGTCCGGCAGGCACACAAGGTGCCCACGAGACAGGGGGCGCGCCCTACAGGGGGGGCGCGGCCTCCTCTCTCGTAGGAGCCTCGTGTCCCTTTCGGACTACTTCTTTCTTCCTAAAATTCTTAAATAATCCAAAACTGATAAAAATTGCCATTAGAGTTGTTTTGGAGTCGGTTTACTTACCGTACCACGTACCTATGCCTTTTCGGAATCTGGAACGTTCTGGAAAGTGTCTCTTATGTATTCCTGTAACATCCCAAAATTCTAAATTTTGGAATGTTATAAACAAATAGATAGAATGATTGTTTGTTTGATTGTTGTGTGATTGATTGAGTGAAATTTGAAACTTTTTGAAAGTTAAATGAGAGGGAATAAAAGGACTTTCCCAAACTTTCATTTTTTTCCCTGATCTTCATGAATTCAAATTCTTTTCACCACAAAACCCTGGAGAGAAGATGACATGACTTCTTCCATTGATTTAAATGACAAGGGGTGTTGAAAATATTTGAATTTCATTTGGAAAATATTTCCAACCCAAGAACTTTATGCAACTCAATGACTTTCACGAGCAAAGATAAAATGACTTCTTCAAAACATATGAAATATGAGTTGGGAGTTTCAAAGAATTAAATTCAAAGTTCTTTTGAATTTATTTTCAATTTGTAGTTATTTGAGTTTTATTCAAATTATTTTTCTCCAAAAATAAATATATGGAAAATATGGTAACATGATTCCCTACATCAGAAAATTGGAGAGAAATAAATTTGAATTAATTTTGGTATTTTTAAAATGATTTTTACTGGATTTTACTAGAGCAGAAGCACTCTTTGTTTTATTTGAATTTGTGTGTATTTTATTTGACTTCGAAAAAAATGTTCATGTCGTAGAAAATCTTTTTCTGAAAATGTTGCTATATAATATGCCTATATAAAATGAATATTATATTTTCGTTATTCAGTTTTCCTTTCTGTTTCTATTTAAAAAAACTGTACGTGCGGCCCATAAGTATTTGTCGCCCACGCGCACATCATAATAACAGCGAGGGCCCCGAATTTTGTAAAAAAAAAACCCTGCAGCCGCAGCTTAACTGCGCGCGGCCGGCCGAAGGCCTCTAGGCCCATGCGAGGCGCCTCTACTTCTCTGTTTCTTTTCCTTTCATCTACGTTTAGTCCCACATTGCCTAACCTTTGATCCTGAAGCCTCTTTTCCACAAATAAATATAGACTCATAGAGCCTTCAAAAATCATCTGATTCAGGTTAAATCAATATTTTGGTTTCACTAGATTCATTTAAGAAAAATATTTTTCTCCTCTCCGGTGCGGCTTCTGGAAATTGTCTTCTCTTTCCGAAGTTGTCTTTTCTCTGCCTTATAAAGGTATTTTTTTGTTTTTTTATACTTCCGTAGTTTATTATTTTCTAGACTAGTACGATAAAATAATTAGATTGCCAATTACTATACGTATTTATACATTAGACCTTAGCCGTAGCTATTGTTTTTTTTCCCATAAAACAGATTGGCCCTGATTTTTCAAATAGCCATAACTTCTTACTCGTTCATCCAAATTAGATGAAACCAACGTCCACTTCTTCGTTACGATCTCCTCTATCCAGTAATCCAACTCAAACATGTTTTGAAAGTTTAAAATTTTATTTAGATTAGATTTGAATTTGAACTTCTTTTGATCATAACTTAAGTTCCGTAACTCCGTTTGAGTTGATTCTTTTTGCAAATCGAAGCTCTTGACCTAAACTTTCTGATAAGGCCAAATTCACATAATTTTGGTACTGTTAGAAATTGTTTTATGTTGCAAGAGTTATTTTCTTGGTTTTTGATGCTTTTCGAATTGTCTTCTTCATTCTTTCCGATCTTTTGAGTGATTGCTTATGTGTGGTTACTACTGCTTGCTTACGATAGATTGATCGGAGTGTGACGAGTAGATCTATCAAGAGTGTTGAGTGCGAATCATCTTCATCAACATTGCAGGCAAGTTCACACTTTGATCATATCCCTTTATACCCAGTTTTCATTGCATTAGTTCAATCCTCAAACATTGCATGATTAGGATGTCTTTAACTTGTGGGTTGGGAAGTAGTTGCTGAGGTAGAACCTATTGCCCTGCATTCAAACCTTGGGAGTTATTTCTACGTTATGCTTATATTGCCATGCTATGCTCGTAGATGTGGATTGGGTTTGAGTGTATTCCATGACAGATATGAGATTGTTTACTTAAAGGTTCAACTTAAGGTGGAAACTTTAATACACATCTGGGTGGATTGAGGCACCTGGGGTATCCAGTGATTGCCTATTTTCTTGGAAATCCCGGGGTTTCCGTGTGATTTTCCTATGGACCGCCACCCAGGCTCAAAGGGATTATAAGATTATTCATGCTAGAAACTTCCGTGTGCAGCCGCAAGCTATTATGGGTTCTAGCATAGTTGAGTAAGTTGCGTGAAGCTCTTAAAGAGGTGGATCAGCAGGTAGTGGGTTTGTAGGTTTGGTATGGTCTGCCCGGAGTAGAGAGTTAATGCTTCTAAAAGACTGTGTCTCGGTCATTCGTCTCTCAAACACCATGTAGTGCGAGAAATCAACGGAGGCGATCGAGTCTTGTGGGGAAAAGTGCGCAAACCTCTGCAGAGTGTGCAATCTAATCATGGTTAGCCGTGTCCCCGGTTATGGACAATTCTGAGTATCTAGTACTTGAGTATTCGCATGTATCTCAACACTCTTAAATTAATCTTGCTGGGATGTTAACTATTTTATTTGGGATCATTGATTTGGGGTTACCTTCTCAAATGATGTTTCAACCACCATGATAGTTAAATTAAAACTGATTCCTTTGTAGTAGGGAAAAATTGGCTTTTCGCAAAAACTGTAACCATAGAGCTTTCCACCAGCCAAATATGCATGTAGTGATAGTTATTATTCATCATTGCTCTGTGGTGTGAATTTGCCAGTACATTCAATGTACTGACCCTTGTGGCTGCAACGACTCATGTTGCAGGATCTTACGATGAGTAAGTGATACGTTAGGGTTACGATTTCCTATACTCAACTTTGCCGTTGGTGTTGATGGGAATCCACGACCTTGTTACTTCCGCTGTTTGGATTGAGGTAATGATATTTACGTTATTTTATACACGTGATTTAGCTCTGTTATAAATCCTCGAGTACTGTGTGTGTCAGCATACCGATCCAGGGATGACACCTAAGCACAGAGACTTGACCGTCTAAGGTCGGGTCGCTACAAGATGGTAGCAGAGCACATGTTGACTGTAGGACGTGACCCTAGAAAGTGGCAAGCCCATAGGAAAGATTTTTCTCCACAACTTTCTTTTTCAAAAAGATCTTTTACCTCTCTTCTCTTCTGAGCTTATTCAAATATTACCTTTTAGTGAGACCATACCCCTTTCCCCTTTTGACCCCTCGAAGATTCGACTGATGAGACCACTCCAAGAAGGACCAGATATCGGACAACTAAGACCATTCGAAATGAAGAGGATTTTACCATACATTATGATAATGGAAACTACAACTGTTGAAGACTCTGAAGACTAGGAGAATTTGAAGGCTCTGAAGAATTCCCAGATTTTTTATGACCAAGGAAGGCTACACTTATGGAACTTGATAGACTTTGGAAGCTGTCAATACCCGAGATCAAGGTGTATCGGAGAAAGACCTGAACATGGAGCATTAGAACTCAAAGTTTTGTCAAGAAAGCCCCAAGAAAGGAGATATCAAGTATGGAATAAAAGTTCTATCAATGACTAGGGCAGAAACATGGACATTCATGATGTTATCATTCGCCTATGCTATTGTCACCATGAGGTGTTAAGCACGCATCTTTCGGAAGAATTGGTTGACAAAAGGGCTAATGAAGCACCTACCAGCAAGAGATCAAGTTTTAACCTTAGCTGGTGTACCACTAGGACCTGGAGTATTACATCAGGAAGTTTAAGATGGACCTTCGGGAAGCTGTATTTGATAAGGAAGCAGTTTGTGAACAACTCAGGACCCAGAAGCTGAAAGTAGCCAAGCTGGAGGAGCAAAATCTTGAGATACCGGAGATTCGTCAGGAACTCAAGAACAGTAGTACCATGGTTCATGACAAGGATGTTGTAACCCAGAAGTTTGGAGTGAAACTCGAGAATATTAAAGGACGTCACGAGAGACTTCTCGTCAATAGACATGATCTAGCGAAAGAACTTGAGAAGGACAAGCGCGATCGGAAGAAGCCATCGGAGACATGAACAAGACTTGAAGAGTTTGACGACTTTGAAGATTTATTGACCTTTAGAAGACCAAACCCCCATTATATACCAACGTTAGATGCGACGATTGTGAGCTGTAATGTTTTTCCGACAGCCATAATAAAACCTGTCTTTTCAAAATTATTTTTTGTACTGTGTGCATCCCTCTCGATCTCTCTTATCCCACCCCAAACCCATGGACCCAATAGAGGATGAATGGAGATGAGCTTGTAATTTTCTGGACCGATGAGTCAATTGGATACAGACCGATGGATTCAGAACATGGAGGATAACCCCATAGTCGGAAAGGATATGACCCAGCATGCTCTTCGGTGCTTTGTAAGAGTTGCTGCTACTTGGTGGAGGATGTATCAAACCATCAATGGATGGCAAAGAGTAACCACTTGAGAAGGAATTTAAGTTGACTCTGCTAAAGTCTCATTTGTGTCCCAGAAGTTGAAGCCTTATGGAAGTGATATGAAGAAACCTTGTGCATACAAGCTTTCTGGAGAAATAGGACACAACCATAAAGAACACCAGGATGAATACCCTCATAAGTGGGGGATTACCAAAGGAGTTAGCCGAGGATCTCAGGGAACTTCGGTTGGAGATTGTTCCCAAAGGTTTCGTTGCAGCAATGGAAGTTCAGTCTACATTGTTGGAAAAGATTCGTGAAGCTCAAAAGTATGACAAAGAGATTGCTGAGGTAAAAGAGAGGATGAGCAAAGGAAAGGCCAAAGGTTTTCGTAAGGATGAGCACGACACCTTATGGTTCGAGGATCATGTATATGTTCCCAATAATGCAAGGATCAGGAAGTAAATACTTCAAGAGGCTCATGACTCACCATACTCGATTCACCCTGGAAAAACCAAGATATATTTGGATTTGGAGGAGTGTTTCTGGTGGACTGGTATGAAGAAGGATATTGCGGAGTGTGTAGTTGTAGGTGATGTATGCCAGAGAGAGTAAAAGCAGAGCATCAGAAGCCAGGAGGATTAATGCAGCCTATGTCGATACCCGAATGGAAGTGGGATAAGCTTGGCATGGATTTCATTACTGGATTTCCCAGAACCCGATTGGGATATGATTCTATCTGGGTAGTAGTTGATTTGCACGACCAAAGTGGATCACCTTATCCCAAGTGAAAACCACCTATGCAAGTGAGAAGTTGGCCAAGATATATTTGACCAGGATCGTATGTCTGCATGGAGTTCCGAGGACCATCGCATCAGATAGAGGAACACAGTTTACCTCAAAGTTTTGGAATCAGCTGCACCAGACTTTGGGTACTAGGCTAGAGTTCAGTACAGCCTTTCATCCGTAGACAGATGGATAAATCGGGAGAGTCAATCAGATTCTGGAGGACATGTTGAGAGCGTGTGCGCTAGATTATGGATCTAGTAGTGATGATAATCTACCTTATGTGGAGTTCTCATACAACAATAGTTACCAAGCCAGTTTGAAGATGGCCCCTTTTAAAGTTTTGTATGGAGAAGGAGCCAGACACCGTCGATATGGGATGAAGTTGGAGACCGTCAGTTGTTTGGACCAAACGTGATCAAGGATTCAGAATAGAATGTTAAGTTGCTTTGAGATAGACTGAAGGTAGCTCAGTCCAGGCAGAAGAGTTATGCAGACTCAAAAACGCAAGGAGGTAGTCTATGAAATTGGAGATAGAGCATGTCTTCGTGTGTTCCCTCTGCGAGGAGTTAAACGATTTGGAGTTAAGGGAAAGTTAGCCCCTAGATTTGTAGGACCATACCGAACTTTGGAGCGTATGGGAGAAGTGGCCAACAAGTTGGAGTCACCCGAAGGACTGTCAGGAGTTCATGACGTGTTTCACGTTTCCCAGTTGAAGAAGTGCCATGCAGAGATGGCCAATATTCCCCTGTAAGGACGCTTGACCCTGGAAAGGATAATGATGCTCCACGAAGCGGACTATGGACTTCATAAGTATAAGTTTTTTTATCTCGGTATGTGGGATATCCCACGAGGATGAAGAGATGAATTACTATTGGATATAAAGGAGGTATGATGTTGGAATAACGATCAGTTGCCCGCGATGATGAGTTCATGGTTTACAAGTGATGAGATGGGCCATAACCCACAGGCCCCAGGACCTGCCAAGAAGCAAGCACACTTTTGTTGAAGGAAAACCCTGAAGAAGTTACGATTTTATCGACAGACGATCTTATAGGAGTTTACGCAAAACCCGAGAGTTGTAAAGGAACGATAGATGTTGGTTTGGCTTGTAGAATCAATGGATTTATCCGAACTTAGTTCGTTGACAAGAGAAATTCTGCAATGCTTGTGAGGATGACCGAGTGTTAGAATGCGAGATTCGCTAAACCATATACAAGATAATGATTTGGGTGCGGGATGGATTGATCACCATACCGACTTACTCTTATTATTCGCCTTGCTATGTGGGATGGTAAATCTGAGTGACTTACCTATAGTAGAGAGACGACGATCAAAACCTTGTTTAAACCATAGACCGGTATAAGAATTTTTCCCTTGTACAAGGCAGCTTTTGCCAACCGTAGGTTATACGGTGAGGAACAACCAGACCCTTTTCCTGCAGGAGAAACCATAAATTGTTGACCACCAGGAGATATCGATAGTTGTTTAGTATTGGCGCCAGACCCGTCAGCTAAGAAGACCCAGTCTCGGAATAACTTTACCAAGATGAAAGGACAGAAGTATTGAGGAAAAGTTATGCTACTACCGGAAGAGCCTAGATAAGGAATTTTCCCGAGATCTGAGAAGACCGACACTGTCAACAATAAGGATGGAGTATATGAGTTTTGATGGAACCGTAACCATGCTTCTAAAGGTGGTAGCACCCGAGACCCCGGAGACGATCGATGGATTTTGAAGACCCCGAACCTAACCTATTTCTTTCTAGCCTCTCCGAATCTCGAGGACGAGATTCATTTTAAGGGTGGTAGGTTTGTAACATCCCAAAATTCTAAATTTTGGAATTTTATAAACAAATAGATAGAATGATTGTTTGTTTGATTGTTGTGTGATTGATTGAGTGAAATTTGAAACTTTTTGAAAGTTAAATGAGAGGGAATAAAAGGACTTTCCCAAACTTTCATTTTTTTCCCTGATCTTCATGAATTCAAATTCTTTTCACCACAAAACCCTGGAGAGAAGATGACATGACTTCTTCCATTGATTTAAATGACAAGGGGTGTTGAAAATATTTGAATTTCATTTGGAAAATATTTCCAACCCAGGAACTTTATGCAACTCAATGACTTTCACGAGCAAAGATAAAATGACTTCTTCAAAACATATGAAATATGAGTTGGGAGTTTCAAAGAATTAAATTCAAAGTTCTTTTGAATTTATTTTCAATTTGTAGTTATTTGAGTTTTATTCAAATTACTTTTCTCTGAAAATAAATATATGGAAAATATGGTAACATGATTCCCTACATCAGAAAATTGGAGAGAAATAAATTTGAATTAATTTTGGTATTTTTAAAATGATTTTTACTGGATTTTACTAGAGCAGAAGCACTCTTTGTTTTATTTGAATTTGTGTGTATTTTATTTGACTTCGAAAAAAATGTTCATGTTGTAGAAAATCTTTTTCTGAAAATGTTGCTATATAATATGCCTATATAAAATGAATATTATATTTTCGTTATTCAGTTTTCCTTTCTGTTTCTATTTAAAAAAACTGTACGTGCGGCCCATAAGTATTTGTCGCCCACGCGCGCATCATAGTAACAGCGAGCGCCCCATTTTTTTTCCTATATGGGCCAGGCCCAGCCAGCCTTTTCTTTTTTTTATTCTTAGGCCGAATTTGTAAAAAAAAAAAACCTGCAGCCGCAGCTTACGCGCGCGCGGCCGGCCGAAGGCCTCTAGGCCCATGTGAGGCGCCTCTACTTCTCTGTTTCTTTTCCTTTCATCTACGTTTAGTCCCATGATGGAAGAGCAGGATGTGATTGTGCAGGACGAGGATCTGCCGGAAGAGGCTGTTAGATGGATGGCGATTGCTAGGGTAGATACGGATAAAAGCTACAGTCAGTACTGGTTCTACCGCAATATGAGGGCTGCGTGGGATTTGGCTAGAGAAGTGAAGATCTGTCCGCTGGAAGATAACTTATATACCATGCAGTTCTTGTGCCTTGGGGATTGGGAGAGAGTTATGGAGGATGGACCCTGGCAGAACAAAGGAAAAGCAATGGTGATCGAGCCCTACGATGGATTCACTAGGCCGTCGGCGGTTGCTTTGGACAAGATAGAAATCTGGGCCCAAATCCATGATTTTCCTGATGGTTATTTTCCCCTTATCAAATCACTTGCAGCCACAATTGATGAATACATCTACCATGAACCAAGGTCCCATGATTTCGAGGGGAATTTTGTGCGAGTCCGAGTAAAGATAGATGTTACTATGCCTCTGAAGAATGCAGTCTCCATCGTGAAGAATAAGAAGAGGGAGATCTTCCGGGTGAAATACGAGAGATTACCGGACTGGTGCGCGGTCTGTGGCCATCTAGGTCACTTGCATAAGGAATGTGGGGATGGTGTCCATGCACCCAAAGCGTTGGTTTTCAAAGATTTGCGTGCATCATGGTTCAGGGGGCCTGGTCAAGGACCTAGAGAGGGCAAGGCTGGACGGGGAAGCAGAGGTGCAGGAGGCAGAGGAGGCCGCTCGGGAGGCCGAGCGAGTGGGCGCTCGCAAGGAGGGAGAGGCAACATGCCAGACTCCCATGGCGAGCACCATGTTCATGAGGATCTGAACAGGATGGTTACTGATGCAGACATGGAAGATGTCAACAGGAAAAGGATCGCGGGAGCTGAGCTGGGCGCTAAGGGTGTAACACCACGACAGCTACTTGAAACAGCAGAGACCAACACGAGCGCTCTAGCAATCGTTCCGGCGGGTTTAACGGCTGTGAGCCCACCTCCGCAGAGGGATCTGAAGAGAACCAAGAAGACGGGTGAGGACACCGAGGACGCAAACAAAACAGTGAAGAATTTGGCGGGCTCCTTCGAGGAGCACCGCCGTTTCCAATGAGTGCCATGTGTTGGAACTGTCGGGGCATGGGCAGTGCCACGACAGTTCGAGAGGTTCACGAGTTTGCAAACAAATTTTCCCCTACCCTATTATGTATTGTTGAAACTCAGCTAGAAGGCACGAGGGTAGAAGCGCTAGCAGGCACCTTTGGGTATGATAATAGTTTTGCGATTGATAGTCGTGGTAGGAGTGGAGGCATTGGAATTTTTTGGAACAACGAAATAAATTTGCAAATTCTCGGTTACTCGGATTACCATGTTGATTGCTCGGTGGAGGAGGTAGGCCATGATCCCTGGAGAGCGACAGTGATTTATGGTGAGGCGCAAACACATCTACGTTACAAAACTTGGGATACTTTGAAAAACATCAGTACTTTGAGTAGCCTCCCTTGGCTATGCATTGGCGATTTTAATGAAGTCTTGCGTCCCGATGAACATGAGGGGGTTGGAGAAAGGAGCAACGCACAGATACAACATTTTCGGGATGCGGTTGATGTCTGCATGTTACTAGATATAGGCTATTCAGGCCGTTTCTGGACTTTTGAAAAGAAGGTGAGGGGAGGATCTTATACCAGGGTCCGACTGGATCGTGCGCTTGCCAATGCAGAATGGAGAACAAGGTTTCCTCTTGCTGACCTGACACACGTTACAGCTGCTTCTTCTGACCACAGCGCCATCTTGATGCGTTTGAACAGAGAGCAACCCGGCGGGCGACAGCCAAGAACATTTCGATATGAGGTAATGTGGGAGGGACATGAGACGTGGAGCGACACCATTAATTCAGCATGGACAGACCAGGGGGTCAGCAGCAGTATGGAGGAGTTGAGGGCTAAGCTGCAAGCAATATCTCAGGATTTGGGGCGATGGAACAATGATACCTTTGGGAACATTAGGAAAGAGATAAAAAGGCTGAAAATAGAACTGGAGAAATTACGTGCTGACCCAAGCCGGACGACCCCTTCCCACGTTGAACTGAAGATAAATGAGAACCTAGTTGAACTATACCATCGAGAGGAGATCATTTGGAGGCAGCGGTCCAGAATTGAGTGGCTAACATCGGGCGACAAAAACACAAGGTTCTTCCACCTGAGAGCTAGCATTCGGAGAAAGAAGAATATGATAAAGGCCTTACACAATTCCCTTGGTGTCATATCAGAGGATCCGGAGGAGTTGAAATCACTGGTACAGGAATTTTTTGAGACCTTGTACACTTCAGAGGGGGTACACAATATGGATGCGGTCCTTAACTGTGTACCGAACAAAGTTACCGATGAGATGAACGAGTTACTCACTGCACCGTATAAGGGGGAAGAAGTCAAAGCTGCCCTTTTTCAAATGTTTCCGACAAAAGCACCTGGCCCCGACGGATTTCCAGCTCACTTCTATCAGCACCACTGGGATCTTTGCGGGGTCGAGGTCACCGAGGCGGTTCTCAGGATAATTCGGGGAGAGGATAGCCCAGAAAGCATAAACGACACGGTCTTGGTTCTTATCCCTAAGGTAATGAACCCCTCCATGCTCACTCAATTCTGACCAATCAGTTTATGTAACGTGTTATATAAGATCGCGTCCAAGGTGATCGCGAACAGATTGAAGCAGATTCTTCCGGACATCATCTCAGAAGAGCAATCGGCCTTTGTGCCAGGCAGGAACATTACAGATAACATCATCAGTGCATAAGAGTGTCTCCACTTCATGAAACGCAGCCAGGCCAGGGTCAACTCCTTCTGCGCCCTGAAACTAGATATGATGAAGGCATACGATCGGCTAGAATGGGAGTATCTACAAGCAATGATGTTAAAGCTTGGTTTTGCAACTTCATGGGTCCAGATTGTAATGAACATGGTGAGGTCAGTTTCTTTCTCAGTGCTCTTTAATGGCGAGAGACTTGACACTTTTAACCCATCTAGAGGCATACGACAGGGAGATTCGATATCCCCATACCTCGTTTTAATCGCAGCGGAGGGCCTTTTGTGCCTACTGAAATCCAGTTCTCCGTCGACCCAGCTTGAAGGGATCAAGGTGGCAGCCACGGCTCCAGTCATGAACCACCTCCTTTTTGCTGATGATAGCCTGCTGATGTTTAAATCGAGTGTTGAAGGGGCTGTGGCAGCATCAAACCTGTTGGAGTGCTACTGTATGGCATCAGGACAGCGAATAAATCATGAGAAGAGCTCCATATTTTTCAGCAGAGGGTGCCCTTAGCCCATGAGAGAGAGCAATAAGAACACTCTGAACGTGCATAATGAATCACTTAGTGACAGGTACTTGGGGATGCCTACTGAGGTCGGGCATGCAAAGAATGGCACTTTTCGATACTTGAGAGACCGGGTGTGGGAGAAAATAAGAGGGTGGATGGAAAAACTGTTGTCTGTAGCCGGAAAGGAAGTGCTCATCAAGGCGGTAGCGCAGTCAATCCCAGTCTTTTCCATGTCTTGCTTCCGCCTGCCAAGGGGTTTATGCGAGAACATCACAACGATGATCAGACAGTTTTGGTGGGGTAGCAAGCAGGGGAAGCGTAAACCAAGTTGGGTAGCATGGAATGAGATGACAAAGCCAAAACACCTTGGAGGGCTCGATTTCAAGGATTTGGAGATTTTTAACCTTGCACTACTGTCGAAACAAGCCTGGAAGTTGCTTCAGAACCCAACATCACTCAGTGCCCGCATCCTCAAAGGAGTATACTACCCACAAGACTCCCTGTTTGCAGCTCGATTGGGAAGTCATCCGTCACAAATATGGCGCGCCATATTGGATGGACGTGACATAATGGTGCAAGGATTGGTGAGGAGGATAGGGAACGGGGAAACCACGGAGATCTGGCGTGACAACTGGCTACCTCGCACGGACATGAAGAGACCGATAACCTCCCTAGTCAATGATCCACCACAACTAGTTTTAGATCTCATCAACCACTCCACGGGCTCTTGGAATGAGTCACGGGTGCGGGCAACTTTTATTCCAATCGATGCTGAGACAATCTTAAAAATTCCTCTTTGCAACAGACAAATTGAGGACTTCTGGGCTTGGAGCGAGGACAGGAGGGGTATCGTCACTGTAAGATCTGCGTACTGTATGATTCAACAAAAGAAGCTAAGCAGAGAGGAATGGCTTTATGAGCAGGGAGGATCATCTCATTCTCATGGAGATAGCGATGGCTGGACAAAGCTCTGGGGGATCAGAGTACCTTCGAAACTGAAAATCTTCTTATGGAGACTGGCGAAGAACACCACCCCGACAGCGGCGCTCCTGCATCACCGTAACATGGCGGATACACCTGCGTGCTGCCTTTGTGGAGCTGAGGATACATGGAGGCATGCCCTGCTAAACTATACAGTATCAAGGAGCACTTGGGCAATGTCATCGGAGCAGATCATTGACGTTTTGAGCAGGAACGAGGAAACCGATGCAAAGAGCTAGATTTTTGCAATGCACGATGCTCTACCGCATGAAGAATTCACTATGTTGGTAGTCACTTTGTGGGCGGTGTGGTCGTCCCGTCGTAAAGCGATCTACGAGCATATTTATCAGAGTCCTTTTTCAGTCCATGCATTCATCCAGTCTTACATCAACGAGCTCAGGGTTGTTCAGACAGGGACGGCGAGGCCACCGGGCGCTCCTGTACAACGAGCGACGGGCTGGATCGCTCCACCGGCGGGTCTCACAAAAATAAACGTCGATGTTGCAGTGGGAAGGGGAAAGAAACACGGAGCCGTGGCGGCAATATCAAGAGATAGCACTGGCCAGTTCTTGGGGGCATCCGCGGTGGTCTATGGAGGCTTATCCGATCCAGCGACACTCGAATGTATGGCGGTCAGAGAGGCACTAGCCCTCGCTGAAGATCTGAATGTGACGGACATCAAAGTGGCATCCGACTCGAAGGTGGTCGTCACCGACATCCGAGATAAGAATCCAACGGAGTATGGAGCAATCATACATGAAATAATAGACCGTAGTTCATCTTTCCGTTTTTGTAACTTTTGTCATGAAGTTAGGAGCTCGAATATCGAGGCTCACAAACTCGCGAGGCACGCTTTAACCCTTCCGGTTGGCCGACATGTTTGGTTGGGCCAGCCGGATGGACTTTCGTTCGTCCATGTAAACATTGTGACGTCATAAATAAAGCCTCGGAGTTTGTCTCAAAAAAAATCTATGTTTAGTCCCACATTGCCTAACCTTTGACCCTGAAGCCTCTTTTCCACCAATAAATATAGACTCATAGAGCCTTCAAAAATCATCTGATTCAGGTTAAATTAATATTTTGGTTTGACTAGATTCATTTAAGAAAAATATTTTTCTCCTCTCCGGCGCGGCTTCTGGAAATTGTCTTCTCTTTCCGAAGTTGTCTTTTCTCTGCCTTATAAAGGTATTTTTTTGTTTTTTTTATACTTCCGTAGTTTATTATTTTCTAGACTATTACGATAAAATAATTAGATTGCCAATTACTATACGTATTTATATATTAGAACTTAGCCGTAGCTATTGTTTTTTTCCCATAAAACAGATTGGCCCCGATTTTTCAAATAGCCATAACTTCTTACTCGTTCATCCAAATTAGATGAAACCAACGTCCACTTCTTCGTTACGATCTCCTCTATCCAGTAATCCAACTCAAACATGTTTTTGAAAGTTTAAAATTTGATTTAGATCAGATTTGAATTTAAACTTTGTTTGATCATAACTTAAGTTCCGTAACTCCGTTTGAGTTGATTCTTTTTGCAAATCGAAGCTCTTGACCTAAACTTTCTGATAAGGCCAAATTCACATAATTTTGGTACTGTTAGAAATTGTTTTATGTTGCAAGAGTTATTTTCTTGGTTTTTGATGCTTTTCGAATTGTCTTCTTCATTCTTTCCGATCTTTTGAGTGATTGCTTATGTGTGGTTACTACTGCTTGCTTACGATAGATTGATCGGAGTGTGACGAGTAGATCTATCAAGAGTGTTGAGTGCGAATCATCTTCATCAACATTGCAGGCAAGTTCACACTTTGATCATATCCCTTTATACCCAGTTTTCATTGCATTAGTTCAATCCTCAAACATTGCGTGATTAGGATGTCTTTAACTTGTGGGTTGGGAAGTAGTTGCTGAGGTAAAACCTATTGCCCTGCATTCAAACCTTGGGAGTTATTTCTACGTTATGCTTATATTGCCATGCTTGCTCGTAGACGTGGATTGGGTTTGAGTGTATTCCATGACAGATGTGAGATTGTTTACTTAAAGGTTCAACTTAAGGTGGCAACTTTAATACACATCTGGGTGGATTGAGGCACCTGGGATATCCAGTGATTGCCTGTTTTTTTGGAAATCCCGGGGTTACCGTGTGATTTTCCTATGGACCGCCACCCAGGCTCAAAGGGATCATAAGATTATTCATGCTAGAAACTTCCGTGTGCAGCCGCAAACTATTATGGGCTCTAGCATAGTCGAGTAAGTTGCGTGAAGCTCTTGAAGAGGTGGATCAGCAGGTAGTGGGTTTGTAGGTTTGGTATGGTCTGCCCGGAGTAGAGAGTTAATGCTTCTGAAAGACTGTGTCTCGGTCATTCGTCTCTCAAACACCATGTAGTGCGAGAAATCAACGGAGGCGATTGAGTCTTGCGGGGGAAAGTGCGCAAACCTCTGCAGAGTGTACAATCTAATCATGGTTAGCCGTGTCCCCGGTTATGGACAATTCTGAGTATCTAGTACTTGAGTATTCGCATGTATCTCAACACTCTTAAATTAATCTTGCTGGGATGTTAACTATTTTAATTGGGATCATTGAGTTGGGGTTACCTTCTCAAATGATGTTTCAACCACCATGATAGTTAAATTAAAACTGATTCCTTTGTAGTAGGGAAAAATTGGCTTTTCGCAAAAACTGTAACCATAGAGCTTTCCACCAGCCAAATATGCATGTAGTGATAGTTATTATTCATCATTGCTCTGTGGTGTGAATTTGCCAGTACATTCAATGTACTGACCCTTGTGGCTGCAACGTCTCATGTTGCAGGATCTTACGACGAGTAAGTGATACGTTAGGGTTATTCCTATACTCAACTTTGCCGTTGGTGTTGATGGGAATCCACGACCTTGTTACTTCCGCTGTTTGGATTGAGGTAATGATATTTACGTTATTTTATACATGTGATTTACCTCTGTTATAAATCCTCGAGTACTGTGTGTGTCAGCATACCGATCCAGGGATGACACCTAAGCACAGAGACTTGACCGTCTGAGGTCGGGTCGCTACAATTCCTCAAGGGTTATGGTTTCAATGATATTAGTTTCAACATTGATAGGATTACCTGAAATATAATGTTTAATTCTTTGACCATTTACCACCCTCGGATCTGTGCCTTCGAAGTTGTTGATTTTTATAGCACCAAAACGATAGACCTCTTCGATAACGTAGGGACCTTCCCATTTTGAGAGAAGTTTTCCTGCAAAAAATCTTAAACGAGAGTTGAACAATAACACATAATCTCCTACGTTAAACTCACGCTTTTGTATCTTCTTATCATGCCAGCGTTTGACATTTTCTTTGAAAATCTTGGCATTCTCATATGCTTGGGTTCTCAATTCATCAAGTGAGCTAATATCAAACAACCTCTTCTCACCGGCAAGTTTGGAGTCATAATTGAGCTCTTTAATAGCCCAATATGCTTTATGTTCAAGTTCAAGAGGTAAATGACATGCTTTTCCATAAACCATTTTATATGGAGACATACCCATTGGATTTTTGTATGCAGTTCAATAGGCCCATAATGCATCATCAAGTTTTTTGGACCAATTCTTTCTAGATCTATTCACAGTCTTTTGCAAAATTAATTTGAGCTCTCTATTGCTCAACTCTACTTGACCACTAGACCGCGGATGATAAGGAGATGTTATTCTATGATTAACATCATACTTAGCGAGCATCTTATGGAAAGCACCATGAATAAAATGTGAACCACCATCAGTCATAAGATATCTAGGGACTCCAAACCTTGGAAAAATAACTTCTTTAAGCATTTTAATAGAAGTGTTATGATCAGCACTACTAGTTGGAATAGCTTCTACCCACTTAGTAACGTAATTAACAACAACTAAAATATGTGTATAACCATTGGAGGCAGGAAAAGGTCCCATATAATCAAAGCCCCAAACATCAAACGGTTCAATAACAAGAGAATAATTCATAGGCATTTCTTGACGTCTACTAATGTTACCTATTCTTTGACATTCATCACAAGATAAAACAAACTTATGAGCATCTTTGAAAAGAGTAGGCCAATAAAAGCCACATTGTAGTACCTTGTGTGCAGTTCTATCTCCAGCGCGGTGTCCTCCATAGGATTCAGAGTGACATTTGCGTAGGATTTGTTCCTGTTCATGCTCAGGCACACAACGTCTAATAATACCATCTACTCCTTCTTTATAAAGGTGTGGATCATCCCAGAAGTAATGTCTTAAATCATAAAAGAACTTTTTCTTTTGCTGGTATGTGAAACTAGGCGGTATATATTTAGCAACAATGTAATTAGCATAATCAGCATACCAAGGAGCAGTACGAGAAGCATTGACAACCGCTAATTGATCATCAGGAAAGCTATCATTAATAGGCAGTCGGTCATCAAGAACATTCTCTAACCTAGACAAGTTGTCTGCAATGGGGTTCTCAGCTCCCTTTCTATCAATAATATGCAAGTCAAATTCTTGGAGCAAGAGAACCCATCTAATGAGTCTAGGCTTAGCATCTTTCTTTTCCATAAGATATTTAATAGCAGCATGATCAGTGTGAATAGTAACTTTGGAATCAACAATGTAAGGTCTAAACTTATCACATGCAAACACAACTGCTAAGAACTCTTTTTCAGTAGTAGCATAATTTCTCTGGGCAGTATCAAGAGTCTTACTAGCGTACTGGATAACATTCAATTTCTTATCGACTCTTTGCCCTAAAACAGCACCTACAACATAATCACTAGCATCGCACATAATTTCAAAAGGTAAATTCCAGTCAGGTGGCTGAACAATAGGTGCAGTGATCAAAGCTTTCTTAAGTGTTTCAAATGCTTCTACACAATCATCATCAAAGACAAAAGGAATATCTTTTTGCAATAAATTAGTCAGAGACCTAGAGATTTTAGAAAAGTCCTTAATGAACCTCCTATAAAACTGGCATGACCAAGGAAACTTCTTATACCTTTTATGACCTTGGCACATGGCATCTTTTCAATAGCATCAACTTTGGCTTTATCAACTTCAATACCTCTCTCGGAGATCTTGTGCCCCAAGACAATACCTTCATTAACCATAAAGTGACACTTTTCCCAATTCAGGACGAGACTAGTGTCTTCGCATCTCTACAAAACTCGATCAAGGTTGCTCAAACAATCATCAAAGGAGGATCTATAGATGGAGAAATCATCCATGAATACCTCACAAATCTTTTCACAAAAATCAGAAAATATAGCCATCATGCATCTTTGAAAGGTAGCAGGTGCGTTACATAAACCAAAAGGCATACGTCTATAAGCAAAAGTACCAAAAGGGCAAGTCAAAGTAGTTTTAGATTGATCCTTTGCTGACACAGGTATTTGAGAGAAGCCAGAATAACCATCTAGAAAGAAAAAATGTGTGTGTTTGGATAGCCTTTCTAGCATTTGATCAATAAAAGGTAAAGGGTAATGATCTTTCTTAGTAGTTTTATTTAACTTACGGAATCAATTATCATCCTATAACCTGTAATAATTCTTTGCGGGATCAATTCATCTTTATCATTAGGAACAACGGTAATACCTCCCTTTTTGGGGCCACAATGGACATGGCTTACCCATTCACTATCAGCAACAGGATAAATAATACCTGCCTCAAGGAGCTTTAGTATCTCCTTTCTTACCACTTCCTTCATCTTGGGATTTAATCGTCTTTGAGGATCTCTAACTGGTTTGGCATCTTTCTCCACTGAAATTTTGTGTTGACATAATGTGGGACTAATGCCCTTAAGATCATCCAGAGTATATCCAATAGCAGCTATTGCTTCTTCAGAGTTTTCAATAATCTTTCTTCTTCTTTCTCTGAAAGGTTAGCACTAATAATAACAAGATATATTTCTTTTTCATCAAGATAAGCATACTTAAGATTATCAGGTAAAGGTTTGAGTTCAGACACGGGATCACCCATGGGTGGAGGGGGATCCCCAAGAATTTCAAAGGGAAGGTTGTGTTTCAGCATAGGTTCTTGTTTAAGGAACAGTTCATCTATTTCTTCCCTTTCCTTCATAAACATATCGTTTTCATGGTCTAGCAAATATTGTTCTAACGGATCGGTCGGAGGAACAGCAATGGAATCAAGACCAATAATTTCATCCTACTAGGTAATTCCTCTTCACGGTGTTGTCTATGAAATTTAGAAAAGTTGAACTCATGAGACATATCACCTAGACCAATAGTAACAACATCCTTCTCGCAATCTATCCTAGCATTAACGGTGTTCAAGAAGGGTCTACCAAATATAATGGGACAAAAGCTATCTTGTGGGGAGCCAAGAACAAGAAAATCAGCAGGATATTTAGTTTTCCCACACAAGACTTCAACATCTCTAACAATTCCCATTGGTGAAATAGTATATCTATTGGCAAGTTTAATTGTGACATCAATATCTTCTAACTCAGTAGGTGCAATATCGTGCTTAATTTCTTTGTATAAGTCAATAGGTATCGCACTAGCACTAGCACCCATATCACATAAACCATGATAACAATGATCTCCTATTTTAACAGAAATAACAGGCATGCCTACCACAGGTCTATGTTTATCTTTAGTACAAGGTTTGGCAATTCTAGCAGTTTCATCACAGAAATAAATAACATGCCCATCGATATTATCATACAAGAGATCTTTAACAATAGCAACATTAGGTTCAACTTTGATTTGCTCAGGAGGTGTATGAGTTCTAATATTGCTCTTACGAACAACAGTCGAAGCTTTAGCATGATCTTTTATCCTAACAGGAAAAGGAGGTTTTTCAACATAAGCAGTAGGAACAATAGGATCACTATAGGTAATAGTCTTTTCTTCGACTGTAATAGGTGCAACTACTTTCACTTCAACAGGAGGATTGTATTTAAACCACTTCTCTTTAGGGAGATCAACGTGAGTAGCAAAAGATTCACAAATAGTAGCTACTATCTCAGAGTCAAGTCCATACTTAGCGCTAAATCCACGAAAAGCATCGGTATCCATAAAAGATTTAACACAATCGAACTGAGGTGTCATACTTGACTCCTTAACATCGTCGGAACCCCAGTCTTCAGAGTTGCATTTAATTATTTCCAATAAGTCCCATTTGAAATCAATAGTCTTCAGCATATAAGAACCAGCACAGGAAGTATCGAGCAGGTTGCGATTATCAAGAGAAAGCCGAGCATAAAAATTCTGAATAATTATTTCCCGAGAGAGCTCATGATTGGGGCATGAATATAACATTGACTTAACCCTCCCCCAAGCTTGAGCGATGCTTTCTCCTTCGCGAGGCCAGAAATTATATATGTAATTGCGATCACGATGAACAAGATGCATAGGATAGAACTTCTGGTGAAATTCCAACTTCAAGCGCTTATAATTCCTGTTGGGATATTATTAAAGTGGATGTGTTTAGATTTATTCAGGACTTTCATGCTGGGCAAATCTCAATTGAGAGTTTAAACACCTCCTACATCACCCTGATCCCTAAAGGAAGCACTCCCTTGACAGCAAATGACTTCAGGCCAATCTCACTACTTAATTGTTGTCTTAAACTTGTCACCAAATTGTTGGCCAATAGGTTGCAGAAAGTGATTCTCAAGTTGGTGCATATCAATCAATATGGATTCTTAAAGGAAAGATCCATCCATGACTGCTTGGGCTGGGAATTTGAGTATCTTCATCAATGCCATAAATCCAGAGAAGAAGTTATTGTGCTCAAACTAGATTTTGAGAAGGCTTTCGACACCATTGAGCACCAGGCAATTTTGGATATCTTAAAGGCCAAAGGGTTTGGAGACAAATGGATAAACTGGATTAAAATGCTGTTTACTTCTGCATCATCAGCCATCTTGCTTAATGGTGTACCGGGCAAAAAGTTTTACTGTCTCAGAGGGGTCAGGCAAGGAGACCCTCTGTCCCCTCTCTTATTTGTGCTGGCTGCTGATTTGCTCCAGTCAATTCTCAATAAAGCCATGCACTTGAGTTTGCTCACATCACCTCTACAACTGGAGTCATGCCCTGATTTTCCTATTATCCAATATGCTGATGACACTCTGGTTCTCCTCCAAGCTGATGCAAAGCAACTCCATTGACTAAAAGCACTCCTCAATACGTTTGCTGATGCTACTGGTCTGAAAGTGAACTACAACAAGTCAAGCCTCATCCCAATTAATGTTTCAGAAGACAAGGTGGAAATTTTGACAAATACCTTCCACTGCAAAAGAGAATCTTTTCCCATTCAGTACCTGGGAGCACCCTTGGGACTTCATAAACCAACTGTGGAGCAATGCTTTCCACTTGTCACTCGACTGCAAAAGAAGCTTGTGGGTTTATCTTCCTTTATGACACTGGCTGGCAGACTGTTACTAGTAAAATCTGTCTTAAACTCTCTTTTGATCTACCTTATGGGATGCCTTGATGTCCCTGTGACTATTAAAACCCAAGCTATCAAGTACTTGAGGCATTGTTTATGGAGAGGTCCTGATCTAGAGGACCACAGGCCTGCTATGGTTGCTTGGAGTACTGTTTGTAGACCTAAGGATCAAGGAGGCTTGGGGGTCAAGGATATTTTTGTTCAAAACAAAGCCCTTCTTCTCAAGAACTTGCACAAGTTTTATAATAGGCACAACATCCCATGGGTCAATTTGATTTGGGAAACCTACTATAGTAATGGTGTGTTGCCCGGCAATTCTTGGGTTGGATCTTTTTGGTGGAAGGCAAATCTCAAGCTCATTGACAACTTTAAATCATTGGGCAGATGTCACATAGGGGATGGTAAAATTGCTTTATTTTGGTCTGATCTATGGCACTCAGCTTGTTTACAAGACTTGTTCCCACACCTCTTCTCCTTTGTGAAGAACAACAACACTACTGTGCACACCATTATTCATACTGAATTCCTGGAAGATTTATTCCACCTTCCACTCACTGTGCAAGCCTTCCAGGAATTTGAAACTATGGAAGACATTTGTATTTCTTTAAGAACCTCTACCACCCTGGATTGCACTGACACCTGGAGCTACATTTGGGGCAATGACCAATTCTCGGTTGCTCAGGCTTATAAAGTAATGATGGGAGTTAAAATAGTGCCTCAGCAATTTAACTGGATTTGGAATAGTTCTTGCCAGCCCAAACATAAGGTGTTCTTTTGGAGATTACTTCATGATAGGCTTAATACAAGGAACCTTCTACGCAGGAAAACATTCCATTTGGAAAGCTACAATTGTGCTGTCAATAACTGTCCTCAGGAGGAAACCTTGCAGCATCTCTTTTGGACCTGTCCTTTTGCCTCCCAGTGTTGGGATCTATTATGCCCTACAAGACAAGCTAATGTTTCTGTGCTTGAAGCTTTTGATGATCTCAGACAAAAATTACATGTACCTTTCTTCATGGAAATTATCATCCTAGCCTCTTGGGCCATCTGGATTTCAAGAAATAATCTCATCTTTCAAGCAACTCAACCTTCAGTTCAGAGGTGGAAAGCAATCTTCATTGAAGAGATTAACTTGCTCAGATTCAGGATTAAAAAGAGTTATGCTAGGGCTTTCTGTGATTGGCTTGACAATCTTGTTCTGTAATTTTTTATTAGTTTAGTTTGTTTTGGTTCCTTTTCTTTTTCTTTCTAGGGCTTACCTCAAGCCTTAGTACTGCTGGACCCTTGTTTTTTCTTTATATATTAATAAAAAAATGCAGTGGGCTTTTGCCCTACTGTGTACAGTCAAAAAAAATGAAGGACATGCCAGCACCGCTGATGAAAATCAGGGTGCTGATGAAACTGCTAGCACCAGGGCTGAAGAAATACCAGTCGCTGAATAAAACTACTAGGGCAACCACTAGTGTTGCGCCTGAAGAACAAGTCAGGACAGGTGAAGAATCTGAAGTTGTGCCTGAAGAAACTGCACAAGACAGGCCAACTACATCAGTTGTGCCTGAAGAAATTGATCCAACTCCCTCTGCTCCGCCTGCACCAACACCAAGCCCAATTCTTCCTTCTGCTCTAGAAGTGAAGAAAACAAAAGCTGCGGTGTGAGCCACTCTGAAGAAAAGGAAAGCATCTATTTCCTCAGAATCTTCAGCACCCAAGAAGGCAAAGATTTTGATGAGCTCTATTGAGAACCCTATCGATGCTATTCCTCTCTCAAGCATGCCGTCAAAGGAACTTGTTCCTTATGGTGAAGATTATGATATTCCTGATAAATCTGCTGAAGAAGATCCCTCTGCTGCTTCCACAGAGAAGGTGGATGAAGAAATTGAAGTGGATGCTATCACTTCAACTCCCTAGTTATCATCGCCAGCGCCTCAGTTCACAGCTGAAGAGGCCGGCGTTGAAGAAATGGAAGAGGATGAGGATGTGGACCCTGGGAGCACCACTCCAGTGATGAACGATGATTTTTGGGATAGTCAGCACCCCAACTCTCCTCTGTTAACACCACTCCAACAAATTCCTCAGTCCCAGCACCAACTGAAGTTCTGATGGGCTCTGAAGAAATTCATGCTACCCCTTCCATTCATGAAGAGATTCCAGCCACTAGTGCTGATGATAAAGCGGATGAAGAAATGGAGGCCGAGGCTGCTACTGAAGCAGAAGCTGATATTCCTCAGCTTGCGGCTCCGTAGATTGAGATCCCAGAGGTTATTCTTCAATTGACTGACACTCCTCAGCCAAAGCCGAAGAATCCCTTCTCCAAGACTCCAAAATTCAAGGTTGATGCTTTCTTGAATGAGCATGTGTTCTTCACTGACTATAATCCATATGACTTTACTTGTTTGAGAAGGAAGCGCTTCTGGACTGCCAGCCAAGCCAACTTCTATTCCTTGGTGCTCTTCAACAAAGACAAAGTCTTCGACCATGAGCATATTCATCATGTTGGTATGGAACAACTGCCTTGCTTCACATCAGTCCTCGCTTCTATTCATGATGCTGGACTGCTTAACTTCTGCACGGACATCTGTGATTGGAATGAAGAACTTATTTTTCAATTCTATGCATCGCTGTACATCACTGGCAATGCTGAAGAAGTGAACTCATGGGTGTTGGACTGGATGATAGAAAATACTCACTATAAGGCACCGGCCACTGAATTGCTTCGTGTCATGCCTGTCAGTCCTTCCCCAGAAGGTGCACGTCTCATCTACTCTGAAACTGAACTATCTAATCACTTTATGCAAGTTCCGATGAAGCCACTGAAGCCTGGTCAAGCCTCAAGGACAAAGTTCCTTGTGAAGGAATTGCAATATGTGCCAAGAAAGTATATCGCATTCTGACAAAGACTTTGAGTCCTATCAAAGGCCATGACTCCAATGATGAAGAAGTTGTTGGCATCATGAATAATCTGCTTTTCAATATCATGCATGGTATTCCAGTGAACTACCATGACTTCTTCATGAGGACTTTGGCAAATGTCGTGATGTCTCCCTTATAGTTGAAGCCTTATGCTCCTTGGATTGTGAGATTCCTCAGATCAAGGTCTTCACTCAACTACAAAGCTGACACACTCAACCATGGCAGTTACTTGCCCCTTATTGAAGTCCTCAAGCGAACATTTTCCTCAGCTGATGAAAAGGGCAAGGCCACTGCTATTATTGATGAGGGCAATCGACCATTGGATGGACAGCTCTGTAAAGCTGCTTCATATTCCACCAATGATGACTCTGCTACTCATGACTCTGCCGCCAATGCCTCAAAGCAAAGTCCTCAGGCGACGGCTCCAAGGGTGATGACTGATCGTGAGCTTCTCCTCAGTCTTCATCGGAAGGTGGATCGCAATCATAAATGGGCCAAACGCTAGTTTGGTTCAATTCTTCACAACATGACTGCCACATATAATTCAATGAAGAAGACCCACTACTACCTCAATGAAGTTTTTGATCGCACCTGGGCTGTCCTAACTCATCTTTATGGTGATGAAGATCTCAAGCAGATGGGTTTCAGGTAGGACTTCGGCTGGTCTAAGCCTCCTCCGAAGAAATTCAAGAAGGTCAAAGTTCCTCCTTTGGTGCCCAGCTCATATTCCTCATCTAGTGAGACTGATGAATATGAAGACTTGGACGACACTGCGGCAGGCCCTTCTCCAACAACCGACCCCAACAACGATGGCGCTCCTCCATCGACTTCGTGATGAAACTCTTCAGGGGCGTTAGTCCTCACTTTTCGTCCCTTTTGGTCATTTGATGACAAAGGGGGAGTAATTTGAGTTAGTCTTCAAGCAGGTCTATATATATGGGCGTTTTTTTGTTAAGTTGCAACTCTCGCTCTTCTGAAGTGTTTGTTGAATGAGTTGTAAACTTAAGTCCGATGGTGACCTGATACTTTTGCTATGGTTTTCTGCATGCTATTTCCTCATTAATGTTATGCACGCATGCTGAATTACATCAGTTACCATATTTCATCATGCATTTCAAATTCTTCATACCATATGTTAAATGCGTGTATGAATTACAAGATATAGGGGGAGATCTCCATGATTCTACTCTTCAAATGTGCATTGCTTCAAAAGCAAATTCCTCACTATGCACATCTTCAGGGGGAGTTCTTCTATATCTTGCAATCAAATTCCTCAATGTTGAGCACTTTCAATTCATATGTTTATCCCCGTTGAAAACTTAACCTATATTGTCATCAATCACCAAAAAGGGGGAGATTGTAAGTGCATCTAGTGCCCCTTAGTGATTTTGGTGTATTGAAGACTTATAGGTTAAGGGACTAATGTGTTTGTGAGTGTACACAGGCTCTATAAGTCAATGAGGAGTTTGATCTTTACAGTGAAAGTCGACCCCTAAAAATGAATGTCTTCGACTGAAGACTTTGGTTCTCCTGAAGACTTTGAAAGTGAAGAAATTGGTGTGACCTTGAAGACTTGGATATTCATACGAGGAATATAAAGCGTGAAGACTTTTGTTTTCGTAATTTATTTTTCTTCTTCTTGAGTCATAGGAAACACCGTACTGTTAAAGGGGGTCGAGGTAAGACTAAGAAAACTGATTTCCAAGTGATGCTCATCTCAAAATCCTATACCTAACCAATCCTTTGAGTGAAGCCATTGGAAATCTCATATCAGTTCATTCAATTTCTTCAGTGACAGAGACAAAGATCTTCTGGTCTCTGAGGAATTTGTTCTGACTGAGGAGTTAGGAATTCACCAGTGCGAATTGCCTAGACAGTGAAGAACATGATAGCCCTGAGGAATTCGAACCTCAAATCCGACCGTTGTTGTGCCGCACGCCAGCTGTCCCAAAATATCCTACCACCTAATGGTGATATCATTGAAGGGCATTTATTTCTTATCATGTCGGGCTGCTCCCTAGGCTATAAATAGCTGCCCCCTATAACCACTAGCTGGTTGGCTGCTTCGAGCGAAACTGACACTTGTCAACTGAAAGCATGCCACTCCTCCGAGGACTTTGAGCGAAAATCATCAAGTGAGGAAACCCCAAATCCAAAACCCAATCCTACAAACCCCAAAGTGATTGAGCATCACTGAAGAGATTGTTCCTGTGTGGAACCGATGCTTGTTACCTTTGAGAACTGTGTATCCTCCAGACGGTTAGGCGTCATGGTCTAAGCATCCAAGAGGAATTGTGGATTGCCGAGTGACCAAGTCTGTGAAGGTTTGGAAGTCACCTGTGAAGACTTACCACTACTGTTGGGCGAGGTCTGTGTGATCTTAGCTCAAGGAGAATACGGGGAGGGCTATGTGTCCGGGACTGTGTGTCCTCGAGTTTAAAGACTCAGCCGCTCCAACCAGACGTACAACTTTCACAGCAGTTGGAACTGGTCTACCAAATCATTGTCTTCACCAAGCCTACTGGTTCTATTTCCTCAACCCTTTCATTTCCTCAGTAATGTGTTGATGAACCTGATCATTACTGTTTGAAAACATTGAATAAAGATTTTCTCTAATTCCTCAATCCTATTTCTTCAGTCAGTTTGTCTTCATCCTGCCTATCCTATGTTTACGCTTTTTGTACTCTGTGTTTTGTTTTTCATTTCATCGTGATGACTATGATGTTGCTCTGTTATACTTATACCTGAGTACTTATTCCGCTGCAAGTATTTCTTCGCTTAGGAATTTCCTCACCCTGAAATTCCTCAATGAAGAATTCATAAAAATCACCTATTCACCCCCCCTCTAGTCAATGTAACGCACTTTCAGCATGAATGTTCAGATCCGAAAGATTCAAGACAAAAGTTTAATATTGACATAAAAATAATAATACTTCATGCATACTAACAAAGCAATCATGTCTTCTCAAAATATCATGGCCAAAGAAAGTTATCCCTACAAAATCATATAGTCTGGTTATGCTCGATCTTCATCACACAAAGTATTTAATCATTCACAACCCCAATGACAAGCCAAGCAATTGTTTCATACTTTTGATGTTCTCAAACTTTTTCAATCTTCAGGCAATACATGAGCGTGAGCCATGGACATAGCACTATAGGTGGAATAGAATGGTCGTTGTGGAGAAGAAAAAAAGGAGAAGATAGTCTCACATCAACTAGGCGTATCAACGTGCTATGGAGATGCCCATCAATAGATATCAATGTGAGTGAGTATGGATTGCCATGCAACGGATGCACTAAAGCTATAAGTGTATGAAAGCTCAACAGAAGAAATTAAGTGGGTGTGCATCCAACTTGCTTGCTCACGAAGACCTAGGGCATTTTGAGGAAGCCCATCATTGGAATATACAAGCCAGGTTCTATAATTAAAATTCCCACTAGTATATGAAAGTGACAACATAGGAGACTCACTATCATGAAGATCGTGGTGCTACTTTGAAGAACAAGTGTGGAAAAAGGATAGTAGCATTGCCCCCTCTCTCTTTTTCTCTCATTTTTTTGTTTGGGCCTTCTCTCTTTTTTATGGCCTCTTTTTTTTATTTTTCGTCTAGAGTCTCATCTCGACTTGTGGGGGAATCATAGTCTCCATCATCCTTTCCTCACATGGGACAATGCTCTGATAATGAAGATCATCACACTTTTATTTACTTACAACTCAAGAATTAGAACTCGATACTTAGAACAAAATATGACTCTATGTGAATGCCTCCGGCGGTGTATCGGGATGTCCAATGATTCAAGAGTGACATGTATGAAAAATTATGAACGGTGGCTTTGCCAAAAATACGATGTCAACTACATGATCATGCAAAGCAATATGACAATGATGGAGCGTGTCATAATAAACGGAACAGTGGAAAGTTGCATGGCTATATATCTTGGAATGGCTATAGAAATGCCATAATAGGTAGGTATGTTGGATGTTTTGAGGAAGGTATATGGTGGGTGTATGGTACCGGCGAAAGTTGCGCGGTACTTGAGAGGCTAGCAATGGTGGAAGGGTGAGAGTGCGTATAATCCATGGACTCAACATTAGGCATAAAGAAATCACATACTTATTGCAAAAATCTATTAGTTATCAAAACAAAGTACTACGCGCGTGCTCCTAGGGGGATAGATTGGTAGGAAAAGACCATCGCTCGTCCCCGACCGCCACTCATAAGGAAGACAATCAATCAATAAATCATGCTCCCTCTTCATCACATAACGGTTCACCATACGTGCATGCTACGGGAATAACAAACTTTAACACAAGTATCTCTCAAATTCACAACTACTCTACTAGCATGACTCTAATATCACCATCTTCATATCTCAAAACAATCATAAAGAATCAAACTTCTCATAGTATTCAATGCACTTTATATGAAAGTTTTTATTATATCCATCTTGGATGCCCATCATATTAGGACTAATTTTATAACCAAAGCAAATTACCATGCTGTTCTAAAGGAGTCTCAAAATAATATAAGTGAATCATGAGACATCAATAATTTCTATAGAATAAAACCACTGCCATGCTCTAAAAAGATATAAGTGAAGCACTAGAGCAATATTGTCTAGCTCAAAAGATATATGTGAAACACATAGAGTATTCTAATATATTCAGATTCATGCGTGTCTCTCCCAAAAGGTGTGTACAGCAAGGATGATTATGGTAAACTAAAAAGCAAAGACTCAAATCATACAAGACGCTCCAAGCAAAACAGATATCATGTGGTGAATACAAATATGGCCTCAAGTAAAGTTACCGATAGACGAAGACGAAAGAGGGGATGCCTTCCGGGGCATCCCCAAGCTTGTGCTTTTGGTTGTCCTTGAATTTTACCTTGGGGTGCCTTGGGCATACCCAAGCTTAGGCTCTTGCCACTCCTTATTCCAAAATCCATCAAATCTTTACCCAAAAACTTGAAAACTTCACAACACAAAACTTCAACAGAAAATCTCATGAGCTCCGTTAGTATAAGAAAATAAACCACCACTTTAAGGTACTGTAATGAAATCATTATTTATTTATATTGGTGTTAAACCTACTTTATTCCAACTTCTCTATGGTTCATACCCCCCGATACTACTCATAGATTCCTCAAAACAAGCAAACAACACACGAAAAACAGAATCTGTCAAAAACAGAACAGTATGTAGCAATCTGTAACTTTCGAATACTTCTGTAACTCTAAAAATTCTGAAATAAATTGGTGGACGCGAGGAATTTGTCTATTAATTATATTAAAAAAGAATCAACCTAAAATTACTCTTCTGTAAAAAATTACAACTATTCTCGTGAGCGCAAAAGTTTCTGTTTTTTACAGCAAGATCGCAAAGACTTCACCCAAGTCTTCCCAAAGGTTCTACTTGGCACAAACACTAATTAAAACATAAAACCACATCTAAAAAGAATATAGATGAATTATTTATTACTAAACAGGAGCAAAAATCAAATAACAAAAATAAAATTGGGTTGCCTCCCAACAAGCGCTATCGTTTAACGCCCTTAGCTAGGCATTGAGATTTCAATGATGCTCACATAAAAGAGAATAATTGAAGCACAAAGAGAGCATCATAAAACACGTGACAAAGAGGCATTTTATAAGCAAACAAATCAAGTCTAGCAAAAACAAGCATAAGCAAGGAAAAAGAAAGAGATGATAGTAATCTCAACATGAAGAGAGGTAATTTAGTAACATGAAAATTTCTACAACCATATTATCCTCTCTCATAATAATTACATGTAGGATCATAAGAAAATTCAACAATATAGCTATCACATAACATATTCTCAACATGATCCACATGCATGCAAAGTTGAAACTCTTCCAAAATAGTGGGATCAACATTAACTAAAGTCATGACCTCTCCAAACCCACTTTTATCAAAAATTTCATATGATTGAACATTCTCCAAATATGTCTGATCTAAAGTTGACACTCTTCCAAACCCATTTTCAATATTATTGCAAACATTATTATCAATCTCATATTCATCATGGGGCTTAAATAAATTTTCAAGATCATAAGAAGAATCACCCCAATCATGATCATTGCAACAAGTAGTGGACATAGCAAAACTAGCATCCCCAAGCTTAGGGTTTTGAATATTATTAGCACAATTGACATCAATAGAATTTAGAGTAAAATCATTGCAATCATGCTTTTTATTCAAGGAGTTATCGTGAATCTCTTCGTAAAGCACTTCATCACAATTTTCAGATTCAAGAATTTCAAGCAAAACCTCATAAAGATAATCTAGTGCACGCAACTCACTAGCAATTGGTTCATTATAATTGAATCTCTTAAAAAGATTAGAAAGTGAATGGGGATCCATAAACTTTTAGCAAGTGAAGATGCAAGCAAAAAGATGGAACATGGTAACACAAGCAAACCAAAGATCGAACAGAAGAAGGGCGATGAAAAGGCAAATCTTTTTGAAAATCGTTTTAGAAGTGGGGGAGAGGAAAACGAGAGGCGAATGGCAAATAATGTAGTGCAAGGGAGAAGATTTTATGATGGGTACTTGGTATGGCTTGACTTGACGTAGATCTCCCCAGCAACGTCGCCAGAAATCCTTCTTGCTACCTCTTGAGCTTGCATTGGTTTTTCCCTTGAAGAGAAAAGGGTGATGTAGCAAAGTAGCATAAGTATTTCCCTCAGTTTTGAGAACCAAGGTATCAATCCAGTAGGAGACGACGCACAAGTCACTGAATACCTGCACAAACAATCAAGAACCTCGCAACCAACGCGATAAAGGGGTTGTCAATCCCTTCACGGTCACTCACAAAAGTGAAATCTAATAGAAATAATAAAGTATTTTTTTTGGTATTTTGTTGTATACATTGGAAAGTAAAGACTGCAAAATAGTAAACGAGATTTAAAGAGATGCAATATAATGGAAAAGAGACCCATGGGCCATAGGTTTCACTAGTGGCTTCTCTCAAGATAGCATGTATTACGGTGGGTGAACAAATTATTGCCGAGCAATTGATAGAAAAGCGCATAATTATGAAGACATCTAAGGCAATGATCATGAACATAGGCATCACGTCCGTGTCAAGTAGATCGAAGCGATTCTGCATCTACTACTATTACTCCACACATCGACCGCTGTCCATCATGCATCTAGAGTATTAAGTTCATACAAATGGAGTAACACGTTAAGCAAGATGACATGATGTAGAGGGATAAACTCAAGCAATATGATATAAACCCCATCTTTTTATCCTCGATGGCAACAATACAGTACATGCCTTGCTGCCCCTACTGTCACTGGGAAAGGACACCGCAAGATTGAACCCAAAGCTAAGCACTTATCCTATGGCAAGAAAGATCAATCTAGTAGGCCAAACTAAACCAATAATTCGAAGAGACTTGCAAAGATATCAAAGCATGCAAATAAGAATTCAGAGAAGAATCAAATAATATTCGTAGATAATCTTGATCATAAATTCACAATTCATTGGATCTTGGCAAACACACCACAAAGGAGTATTACATCGAATAGATCTCCAAGAACATCAAGGAGAACTTGGTATTGAGAATCAAAGAGAGAGAAGAAGCCATCTAGCTATTAACTATGGATCCGAAGGTCTGTGGTTAACTACTCACGCTTCATTGGAGAGGCAATGGTGTTGATGTAGAAGCCCTCCATGATCGGTTCCCCCTCCGACAGATCGCTGGAAAAGGCCCCAAGATGGGATCTCACGGGTACAGAAGGTTGCCACGGTGGAAAAGTGGTTTCGTGGCTCTCCCTGATGTTTCTGGGTATAAGAGTATATATAGGCGAAAGAAGTACGTCGGTGGAGCTATGAGGGGCCCACGAGGGTGGGGGCGCACCTACCCCCTGGGCATGCCCTCCTGTCTCGTGGACGCCTCATGGCGTTTCTGACTTCAACTCCAAGTCTTCTGGTTTGCTTTCGGTCCAAGAAAGATCATTGCTAAGGTTTCATTCCGTTTGGTATTCCTTTTGTGCAAATCTCTAAAATAGGCACACAAAAAAACAGAAACTGGCACTGGGCCTCTGGTTAATAGGTTAGTCCCAAAAATAATATAAAAGAGCATATTAAAGCCCATTAAACATCCAAAACAGATAATATAATAACATTTAACAATAAAAAATTATAGATACGTCGGAGACGTATCAGAAGTCAACCACCTGGAGCCATATTCCGTCCCGAGGGCCATCCAAGGACAAATCCATCACATCTCCACCAACGAAGCCCAAGAGGACCCTGAAGTCGTCATTGGTATGTTTCTTGTTAATAACATACCTGCAATAACTTTATTTGACTCTGGGGCTTCCCACTCTTTTATTTCACGGAGTTTTGTTGCCCAAAACAAATTTCCTTGCTCGATTATGGGAAGAGTATGATGGTACAATCCCGGGATCGGTGCTCCGAAGCAATCTGGTTTGTCGTAATTTGGAAATTGATATCAACGGAGTCAAGTTTCCAACGTCCCTGATAGTCATCGATTCTGACAAATTGGATATTATTCTGGGAATGAATTGGTTAACCCAATATCAAGTATGCATCAAATGTGCGACCAGAGAAGTCACCATGGCAAGTCAGGAAGGTCGCACCACAAGTTTTTTTGCCCGCAGAAGCATACCCAAGAATGATACGGTTTTCATAGTTGTGGCTGAATAAGTGGAATTGATTCCTGTGGTCAGTGAGTATCCAGATGTATTTCCCGAGGAATTACCAGGAATGCCGCCGGACAGAGAACTAGAGTTTGCAATTGACTTGGTGCCAGGAACCGCACCGATATACAAGAAATATTATCGGATGCCTTCATCAGAATTGGTGGAATTAAAGAAACAACTTTATGAGATGCTGCAGAAAGGATACATCCATCCAAGCTCTTCACCTTGGGGATCACCCGCTATATTCGTGGATAAAAAGGACGGCAGTCTTCGGATGTGTGTAGACTACCGACAGCTGAATGACGTCACCATCAAAAACAAGTATCCACTACCGAGGATTGATGATTTGTTTGATCAACTCAGTGGGGCCAAAGTATTCTCCAAAATTGATTTGAGGACCGGATACCATCAACTCAAAATCAAGAAGGAAGATATTCCCAAGACCGCGTTCACCACTCGGTACGGTCTTTATGAATATACCTTTATGCCATTCGGTCTCACCAATGCCCCTGCATTTTTCATGCATATGATGAATAAGGTGTTTATGGATTTCTTGGACAAGTTTGTGGTGGTGTTCATCGATGACATCCTCATATACTCAAAAAGCGAAGAAGAGCACAAGGACCACCTCCGAGCAGTTTTGCAAAGGCTCCGCGACCATCAGCTTTATGCAAAGTTTAGCAAATGCGGATTTTGTCTCAAGCAAGTTGGATTTTTAGGGCATGTTCTCTCAGCAGAAGGAATAGCCGTGGATCCAAGTAAGGTGAAAGATGTGCTTGATTAGGCCACACCCACGACAGTCTCGGAAATCCAGAGTTTCCTTGGATTAGCCGGATATTACCGCCATTTTATCGAAGGATTCTCTAAGATTGCCAAGCCGATGATAGAGCTCCTAAAGAAGGATAAGAAGTTTGAATGGACTGAGGAATGCGAAAGGATCTTCAATGAGCTAAAAACCAGACTGACGTCAGCACCAGTATTAACTCTTCCCGACATATACCGCAGTTTTGATGTCTACTACGACGCCTCCAGAAAAGGTCTTCGATGTGTACTCATGCAAGATGGCAAGGTTGTGGCCTATGCATCCCGACAACTACGACCTCACGAAGGAAATTATCCAACCCATGATTTGGAATTGGTGTGCATGCTTTGAAGATTTGGAGACACTATCTTATTGGAAAAAGCTTTAGATATTTACCGACCACAAGAGTCTCAAATATATATTCACTCAACCAGATTTAAACCTTCCTCAACGAAGATGGCTCGAATTGGTCAAGGATTATGACCTCGGGATAAATTATCACCCGGGTAAATCTAATGTGGTGGCCGATGCCCTCAGCCGCAAGCCTACCAGTCTGAATGCTCTAATGGATTCCTTGCCTCCTGAACTTTGCAAAGAAATCGCTCAGCTCAATTTGGTAATAGTTGATGCAAGTCTTGCAAGCATATTGGAAGTTGCTCCTACCCTCGAGGAAGAAATTCGCAGCGCCCAGGCAGATGACGAATCACTGCAATCGCATGCCAAGCGTATTCCATGACTTTTTGGAATATTTTTGCTATAGAAAATCATTTCACTTCTGTCCCAAAAATGAACTTTGTACAACAAGTGTATTTTTCTTTGATCCAATGGATGTGGTTTTTCTTGAGCCTCATATCCCTCCTAAGTAAACCTTAACCCCAGGAGATCATCCCTAATGTCCTTCTAGAAGCGCTCCAAACTTGGAGACCAAGTTTCTGACCAGAAACTTGCCAGCAAGCTTAAGTCATTTCTGGTCGGCTTGGCATCGAGTTCTCAACTTTCCTAGACCTAACACTGCACGAACAACAGCCCAGACAAGGTTTGGCCAAGCGCGGGCGTCGTTTTGACCATGCCAGCATGGTGACCGTGTGTGGACATGGGCTCTAGCATGCGTTCGACGCGCTCTCCATCACGCCAGTGCCTCTGTTAGGCGCGTGCTCGAGCTAGAGCTCGCCGACGACTGTTGTGTCACGCCACCAGCCTCGACTCATCACCCTTGACCTCTCCCTGGCACTCGCTGACGCCGAAGATGCCGTAGTAAGCACGAGCATGTTGCAGCCAAAAGCCACAGTTCGCCTGTGCCCCTGTCTTATTTTCCCCCTACTTCTTGTGCTCGTCCATGAGCATGGACAACTCCCGTGTGATCACTGAGCTCTTCCCCTATCTCTGGCGCCCTTTTTCATCACTCGTCAGCTTCTAGAGAACTCCGGCGGTGCCACGTATCCCCCTCCTCATCCGGCTATATATAGAGCCCCTCCCTCCACTCCAAAGCCTCACACCGCACCTCTCAACCACCACGACCCCGTAGCTTAGCCGCAGCCCGGTCGGGCAGGCCTTTGGCCGCCACCCCCGACCAGAGCTCGCCGGTGACCCCCGCAGCCCCTCCACCCTGTTCCAGAGCCCCTCGAGCTCAACCAACCCCTCAGGCGCATCATTGGAGGTCCACTGGTGTCGCCTGGAAGCATTGGAGCCCTGGAGTCGCCCCTCGCCGTCGCCTTCTTCCTCTCCGGCAAGTCCCGGCCACCACCGTCGCTTGCGAGCTTGATTTCGAGCAGCTTCGGCCATCCCGAGCCATCAGTACAGGCAGGTGCACCGTGACCCCCTCTCCACTTATATCTCTATGGATTCGCCCAAGAGCCCCTCCTCACCGGCGTGAGCTCCGACGGAGCACCGCTGTGCTCTGTTTCCTCTCTCCCGCTCTCTCCTGACTGGTGGGGCCCGCTGTCAGCCTCTCCACTTGCACCTGAAGCGGTACGAATGGAGGCGTATTCTGTGTTTACGCCATCGACATCACCCCCCACCCCCCCGAGGTTTTCTGTTTTATTCAAATAAATTCAAAATTTTGACCAGAACTTTGACCAGTGATAACTTTTAACCTATAAGTCGAAATGAGTTGATTCTTTTTGCATTGTGTTTGTTTCAAAGAGCTCTAGCAGCACACCAAAGTGTGGATTTTCCTTGCTGTCTAGAATTTCTGGTGATTTTCAGAATGGTTCTTGATAATTTTTTTGTGGTTTTTAAATATTTTCAGAGGGAGAGACTTATCTGGAAGATAACCAGGAGGAGTGCGAACCTCCTCTGCACTATGGGAAGCCACACCAACATTCGGATGGTGTAATTTCAATATCTATGATTTTCCTACTTGAATATGAGCTATTTTTCATGCATTTAAATTAGTTAAATAAATATGGTTCAATGCTAGTTACTTTGTCATGCTTGAAATGCTTGCTTAAGTTACTGGTTGAATGCATGAACTAGTTTGGTCAAGTAGAATAAAGTTTTAACTATGTGAAATTGCTTTAAAGAATAATGGTAGTTTATTTTTGGTAATTGGATTTTCATATAAATTATGAGTTAATCAAAATGACGCATGATAATAATGAGTGAGGTAGGATCAGTAAAGTTTGATGATGAGTAGTGCAAGAAAATTATTTTTGATGAGGTTGATCCGTTCATGTGAGTTGTATGCTTTGCATGTCAAATAGTTGCATGATCATGGCATCGTATGACTTGGAGTGATTTTATTTTCAAGTTAAACCTAATAATAATCCAACTTGAATATAACGTTGATCAAGTCATGGTGCCACTGAATCGGGTTTTCCTCAGTGCGACCACATTTACCTTTATGGGGAGGTCTTGATTTGGTCCTTTGTCGTGCCTCTCGCCGGTGCCTCCAACGAGGGAAGGTTATGGGCGTGCATTACCCTGGCCCGGTAAGCAGACATAACCTTGTGTGCCCGTTGGTTTTTATGGTACCTTGTCCCCGTTTAGGACCGTTTTTGCCACGACGGTGGCCGTTGATGCCTTTGGTAGGCACGGGGCCACTCATGACTTAGCCTTGAGAGGGAGTTGGTCGGAGTGGCCGGGAGAGTGTCATGGCAAGGGAAGGGTTTCGTCGGAACGCCGTTGGTCCACCTAAATGGGAGTGCAAGGCCATGGGTTCTGTGGTGTGGGTAAAATGTGCTACCTCTGCAGAGTGTATTTAATCTATCGATAGCCGCGTCCTCGGTTACAGACACAACTCGGTAGTAATTCACACCATGGATAAAAATTTATAAGTAATCTTGCACACTAATATTTATTGTTGGCACTGGTTTTGTGATGGTTTGTGGGATCTTGAGATGATCGTGAGTGTTTGGCTTCAGTTGTGATCCGGATATGATCACCGTTCGGTTACAAGGTAACCCGTCTGGTAAGCGAGTCCAAGGGACTCGGTGCATAAGTTGGTTTCACCGCATCAGTGGCATTACTTGCATTGCATTAACCTGAATAATTTTCATGATATTGATTGTCATTATGCTTATGTTTGTTGTGATAGATTAGCAGATGCAGAGGGTTGTAGGTGGTACTGTCTACCCGGAGTAGAGAGTTAATGCTTCAGAAAGGCTATGTCTCGATCATCCGATCATGGATGCGGTCGAGTCTTGTGGGGAGAAGTGCGCAAACCTTTGTAGAGTGTATAAACTAATCATGGTTAGCCGTGTCCCCGGTTATGTACGTCTTGAGTATCTAGCGCCTGAATCTATTGATGTGATCTCAACACGTTACTTTAATTAATCATGATGATGGGTTAATGATGATACTTTTAATTGGGATTTGAGTTGGAGGAACCATCTCAAATAATGGGCAACATGGGAGTAGTTAAATAATTTATTCCTTTGTTGTAGGGAAAAACTGGCTTTTGCATGTAGATATAGTTCTTGCATTATCTTTGCTTTACAGTGTAACTATGCCAACATATTCCATGTGCTGACCCGTTTCGGGCTGCAACGTCTTATGTTGCAGACTACATAGACGACAAATAAGGTTGATAGGTCATTGTTTGGCACTCAGCTATGCCATTGGAGTTGATGGACTCATTTACCTTCGAAGCTTCCGCTGTTATCTAGTTTAGATAGCCTTCATCCATGATTTATTTATGTAATAATACTCTTTATGAGGACTCGATGTAATAAGTGTGTGATTGAAACTCTGTTATAATTCCTCGAGTACTGTGCGTGTCAGCATTACCGATCCAGGGATGACACTGATGCACAAAGACTTGACCGTTTGAGGTCTGGTCGCTACACCATGGCGCGTCGGGCACCCCCTGGTGCGCCCAGGCGTCTTATGCCCTCCTCAAAAGTTGGTCGGGGCCCTTCTTCTGGCGCAGGAAAGATAATTTATGGAAAAAAATCGTGTAAAAATTTCAGCGCAATTGGAGTTACAGATCTCCGGTAATTTAAGAAACGGTGAAGGGTCAGATCTGGGAATGTGAAACAAAAGAGAACAGAGAGGGAGATCTAATCTCAGAGGGGCTCCCACCCCTCCGCCACCATGGAAGCCATGGACCAGAGGGGGCACTCTCCTCCCATCTAGGGGGGCAAGGAAGAAGAAGGAGGGGGGGCTCTCTCCCCTCTCTCTCGGTGGCGCCGGAATGCCGCCGGGGCAAGGATCGAGACGGCGATCTACATCAACAATCTTGCTATCGTCAATACCAACTCTCTCCCCCTCTATGCAGCGGTGTAACACCCCTTCTCCCCATTGTAATCTCTACTTAAACATGGTGCTCAACTCCATATATTATTTCCCAATGATATTTGGCTATCCTATGATGTTTGAGTAGATCTGTTTTGTCTTATGGGTTAATCATGATCTTGGTTGGAATGATTATATATTTTTTTATGGTGCTGTCCTATGGTGCCCTCCGTCTCGCGCAAACGTGAGGGGTCCCCTCTGTAGGGTGTTGCAATATGTTCATGATTTTCTTATGGTGGGTTGCGAGAGTGACAGAAGCTTAAACCCGAGTAGGTGGGTTGTTGCGTATGGCATAAAGAGGACTTGATACTTAATGCTATGGTTGGGTTTCAAGACCTTAATGATTTTTAGTAGTTGCGGATGCTTGCTAGAGTTCCAATCATAAGTGCATATGATCCAAGTAGAGAAAGTATGTTAGCTCATGCCTCCCCCTCATATAGAATTGCAAGAATGATTACCGATACTTGTTATCGATTGACTAGGGACATATTACTTTCTTGTTGACAAAAGCTATCCACTTTTATTACCTTGCAATTTATTCATAGTTTTATTTTCGCAAAGTACTCGTAGTTTTATTCTTGCAAAATAGTTTCATACTTGTTCTAGGTAAAGCAAACGTCAAGTGTACGTAGAGTTGTATCGGTGGTCAATAGAACTTGAGGGAATATTTGTTCTACCTTTAGGTCCTCGTTGGGTTCGACACTCTTATTTATCGAAGAAGGCTACAAATGATCCCCTATACTTGTGGGTTATCACCCTGGGGCGCGCCTACCCCCCAGGGCGCACCTACCAGGCTTGTGGCCCCCCTGGACCACCTCCGACCCTAATTCCAACTCTATAAGTACCTATTCGCGGAGAAAAAAATCAAGGAGAAGGATTCATCACATTTTACGATTAGGAGCCGCCGCCGCCTCCTGTTCTTCATCGGGAGGGCTGATCTGGAGTCTGTTCGGGGCTCCGGAGAGGGGGATTCGTTGTCATCATCATCACCAACTTTCCTCCATCACCAATTTCACGATGCCCACCGCCGTGCATGAGTAATTCCATCGTAGGCTTGCTGGACGGTGATGGGTTGTATGAGATTTATCATGTAATCAAGTTAGTTTTGTTAGGGTTTGATCCCTAGTATCCACTATGTTCTGAGATTGATATTGTTGTGACTTTGTTATGCTTAATGCTTGTCTAGGGCTCGAGTGCCATGATTTCAGATCTGAACCTATTATATTTTCATGAATACATGTGTGTTCTTGATCCTATCTTGCAAGTTGTAGACACCTATTACGAATTATGATCCGCATACCCCAAGGTGACAATAATTGGGATTCTTTCCGGTGATTACCGTAGTTTGAGGAGTTCATGTATTCACTAAGTGCTAATGCTTTGGTCCGGTTCTCTATTAAAAGGAGGCCTTAATATCCCTTAGTTTCCATTAGGACCCCACTGCCACGGGAGGGTAGGACAAAAGATGTCATGCAAGTTCTTTTCCATAAGCATGTATGACTATATCCAGAATACATGCCTACATTATATTGATGAATTGGAGCTAGTTCTGCGTCACCCTAGGTTATGACTACTACATGATGAATATCATCCGACAGAATTATCATTGTCGATCCATTGCCTACAAGCTTTTCACATATTGATCTTTGCTAAGTTACTTTCGTTGCTGCTGCTGTTACAATCACTACAAAACGGCTACTATTACTTTCGCCACTGTTACTATTACTTCCATATTACTTTGCTACTAAATACTTTGCTGCAGATATTAAGTCTTACAGGTGTGGTTGAATTGACAACTCAACTGCTAATACTTGTGAATATTCTTTGGCTCCCCTTGTGTCGAATCAATAAATTTGGGTTGAATACTCTACCCTCGAAAACTGTTGTGATCCCCTATGCTTGTGGGTTATCACTGGCATTTGGGCTTCGTTTGGTACTGATATTCTGCAAAGTCAAAAACAAGCAAAAAAACAGCAACTGGCATTGGGTACTAAGTTAATAGGTTACTCCCATAAAATGATATAAAGTTGCTTGTAAATGTATATAAAACATCCAAGATTGATAATATAATAGCATGGAACAATCAAAAATTATAGATACATTGGAGACGTATCAGTTGGCGAGGAGGTAGTCCTTGATCCGCTGCCACATCATACACGCATTAACAACGCCACCCATGATGAAGTCCAAAAGAGGATGGGTGAGTGTGAAGAAGATCCAAAGAGTGTGACATTGATCAACATCAAGCCAGGCAGCATGGGGATGAGCAAGGAGTGGGCATTCGATGTGATCCTCAATGCGATAGTGGAGGAAAAAAATATGAAAGAAGATGCCCCACTTTACATACTTATTTCCAACATGATCTGGCTTGAGTTTTATGTAGTTGGATATATGATCATGTAGTTGTTGTGGGGAGAGGGGCCAGCAGGAAGGGTAGCAGAGTTATGGAGCACGACTAGGGTGGCGAAGGAGGGACCCAGAGTGGTGGAGAACATGAGAGAAGGAAAGGTCATCGAGAAGAAGCCTGAGAGAAGGACAGGTTTGCAATCGTAGAAGGAGGCATGCCAAAGATGTCCTCGAAGGCCATGGCATCTGATACCAAGCTAAGTTGGATAATTACTCACTGTGCCACTATATTAACTAAATACAATGTAGAGGATACAAATAGAGGGAGTCCCAATTACCCCCGTAAGTATAGGCACGCAGGGAATGAACGATGAGAGAGGATCGTGATCCTAGTGACTAGGGAGGTAGTTCAATAGAGAGGCACACATGCTATAATTGTGACAAGTGCACGTACAACAATACAACATGTAAACAGAGGATGACCAGATCAGTTGTCATGCACTCCAGTGCAGTTTTGCCCATCGGCCACTAGGAGGAAGCAGTGGCCATAGAGCATCAGACGACGGAGAAGATTGACGGAACCGACATAACCGTACCGATTAGTGGCAGCGCGGCAGGAACCAGACGGATGATGGCTTGACGACGCCAATGCAACGCCTCGACCTCCTTTGACCCGAGATAGAGAGAGGAGGGTCAAAATCTCGTTCCATGTCCACTATGTAGTTCTTCCGTTGGCCAGCATGTTGGAGGAAGAAGATGGTGTCATAGATGTGAGGTCTCGCCACCGTTGCAACGTCCATGCCACCAACAAGGTCTATGTAGTGCACACGAAATGGGCCTAGGGTTTATGGCTGCGGACTCCTGGGTCAATTGGAGGTGGAGGATAGGTAGGTTGCAAGAGGGGGATGCTGCGAGAACACTTTAGGCATCGGCACAGGAACAAAGGAACGATGGGTCGAGGAGAGCTTCTAGGGGCGTTTGCTTTTTATACGAAATGGAAAGCGATGGGGTATTGGGGTGGGAGTAGGTGATGACGTGTTGGGAGTTATGATAGTCGTGTGCTCACCACCACTCCACATCTCTCGCGACCGATATGGAAAACTACAAAATATTAATAGCCACACCCAAATTGTATCTGCAAATGTCCCCTGAATTACATTGCGCCACCATTACAAAATTCACGCGGGAAGCGAAAAAAATCTCAAAAAAGAAGGAAAGCAAATTGTACGTGGTATAGAAGCTTAGGGGAGGATCTCAAATCGCGTGCAAATATCTTAATTGAATGGTGTGGACATTCTTAGCCATCCAACGTCAGTAACCAAATTTGTCCGGACCGATCCGACATCCAAAATCCATCCATCGGAACCAAACTGGGTGGAGATTTGGGGGAGTTTGGACGTGCGTCGTGGTCGTACTCCAACAACGTGGCACCATCCAAAAGTCTTCTCTCTCCCTCTACTCTAGAACTCTCCGCCCTACATTCATGCTAGTCAGATGGGACACGACCGGATGGGCAATAGCGTACCCACATCGATGTTGGCTGACCAATGTGGTTGACATGGCACGACGATCGATAAGCCTACTTTGGCCACTGCACGCATTGAAGCAACGCCGGTCCGCTTCCCTGTCTATTAAGCTGATCGACCATAGATGTTAGGCCCTGAAACACCACATTACCACCTCTCGTGTCCCAAATCCGCCCACCTCCACTATCGGTCGGCGTAATGGGCAAGTCCAACGTGTCCAAGTGGTTCCCAGTGTGCTCCTCCAAATTTAGGGGGAGCTTCGTATCACGCCGCCGCCAATGATCTCTGGGCCCCTCCGCGTCCATGGCTCCATCAATCATCAAGCCGGAGTCGGTCTCCTCATACATGAGCAGTAGCAACTACCCTTCCTCATTGGGCCGCCATGATGGACAAGGAGCTCACGGGGCATATGGAGATGGTGCTAGCGCGGCAAATCATCGACTGTGGCTCGGCGTCGCTGTCTCCTGTGCCTCACCGCGGCGTCCAAATCGGACACAACATGAAGGAGGAGCCGACATCTGCGCCATGCAACCATGACGTCTAGGTCGAACGCCCCAAGAAGGAGCAGGCAGCACTATCCTTGTCGCGTCGGCAGTCAGGCAGCTAGTGGCTCTCGGTCACCGTGAAGGAGGATCCCTCCACCTGGCGTCCTCAAGGACAACAAATGCCTCGCCGAGGCAGAGCGATGGGAGCGATGCAATGCGGCGCACTGGGTGACATTCGCGAAGTCAGACGTTGCGCCGACCGGGGTACTTGTGGACCCCGCGCTTGCGGAGGCTTGGGCCCTGGATCAGTCTAGAACCACCAAGCAGACCGTCGCACGCCATCGACGCCAGCTCAGTAACCAGCTCCACCAAGTGGGGTTGTCCAAGTCTGACTGCTTCTCCTTGCTCCAAGGGAAGGGTGGGCGGCACAAGGAGGAGTTCGTGATCAGTCATCGATGTCAGTTGAAGGCTACCGAGGGTCTGCGCCAAGCGGAGGCAGTCAAACGGTGAGCGCGCTGTGTCCACTGGGTAGTGATGTTGTTATGCCTGGAGGGTCTTGTTCCATTGGAAGGACGGACATAACAACTCCAAGGACAACAACAATGGTGGCACGGATGATGCTGAAGCGACGACACGAACGACGAGAGAGGTCCCGGTGGCCAAGACGACCATGCCTACGTGGTCACCGTCTGGTACCTTGTTTAGTTTAGGTTAAAATTAGTTTGTACTTTAAAATTTTGACCGTTTGATGGTAAATATATCAAAATTTAATAAATGCCTAAACTGAAACAAACATTTGATACCCATGAACATATCTGCGTTGGAGTTACCCTTATCTTATAACTTTATATTTCTCCATTCAACTAGAAAGACCAATGACTGCATCATCACGACTAGAACCAATTACCATTGTCAGCATCTTCAAGTGACATGCATGTGAAGATAGACAAGGGTCTTGTGGTGGACACGGCGTCATTGACTTGGACCTGAGCAGTGGCTACCTCTCTCGATTGGAAGGCCGGCCCCGCCTCACGGCACGTGTCGCCCGACACACGCCAAATGGAAGGTACGCCGACACCTGAGGACCCACCTGTCAAACGCTACACGGACTCTCGCCTGGATTCCTCACTCTCAAGAGAAAGCAAAAGACCCACTTGCCTATTTTGTTTTTTTATGGGCGCTTGGCTGGCCTCTTGTTCTTTTGTGGTGGCATGCATAGAAGATATACACTTGGGGTTGCGCTCACATGTCACGCGGGCCCCACATGGCAACGTCCAACACACGGAAGAGAAGATATTGTGTTCCACACTGGAAAGCTACTGACCCTTTCCTAGAAACTTCCTTTTCACCTTTCGTTTGGAACTATACTAGGAGAGTTTGTTTTAAGGAAACGATGAGAGTTATGAACGGATGGACAAGCAGACACCAAGAAAAGTTGTTGATTCCAGATACTGGTCAAGGTAACAACGTGGAGCGAATTTTTCAAAAAAAAAACAACGTAGAGAGAGAGAGAAGTGATACATATCATAACTTGTATCGTCGGACCATACAAATTATCGTAGTAGTAGTATTTTTCTTCTCAATTGTTTGTAGTTGATAAAATAGGCATCCATATAATTATATTTGGAAATGTAGTATCAAATAGGCAATAACAAAAATGGATAACTACTGGTTGAGCAAAGTACATAAATGGGAAATACAATCGTGTGACATATTTGCCTGTCATGTGGGGCCACGCGACCTATGCGCGGCATGCGTTGTCATGCCAATCCAAGTTTCATTGGTTCCTTCTGGTTCCAACGATTCACGACCATGAGCACATCTTAATGTCTTGATTCACATGGTTCCAACGGCCTAACTAACTGGAAGTCTTGCACTCTTTCTGCATATCTTTTTTCATAAATGAGTGAACTCTTCTGTTTGTTTCTTTTTTGTCTATTGTAGAGGCCTAATTAATAGTAACAAGTAATGGGTGGTCTGAGTTGATTAACAATATTTGGATGCCTAAACATTAATATTTGGAAACTTCAGGGAGTGGATTTTAATTTGCACTCCTGCTTCTTATATTTAGTTCCCAAAAAGTGCATTCAAAAGTTTAAAACACCAAATGCCTATTTCTTATTACCTTCCTTTTTACTCGCTCTGTCCCACAATATAAGAGCGTTCTTTAACCTATGTTAGCTTGAAAAACGATCTTATATCGTGGGAGGGAGGGAGTACATAACATGTGAAGTTAGGACTGAAAAAGAAAGGAAAAATGCATCGAAAAAAAGAACATCTTTACACTGATACAACCACACTACCATGTTAATGCACATTCGCTAACTAAGGCAAGAGTTTGCTATCGCAAATCTCTATTGCTTTTGGATCTTCAAGCGAAGCGACTGTCGTTTCCATCATATATATATGCCTCATCCTTCCATGTTAGAACCTAATGTGCACCTTGTCACGCGGTTTTTCACTCCACTTTTTTCTTACTTGATTGTCTATTGTTGTGGGGACGTGCATTGTCCTCCCATGTTGGAGACAGTACGTTAATATGGTTGGCCGCTCGTCAAAATCTGGCATGGAGCCAATGGGGTGGCCACACATTGGCAACTAATTAAGAATACACATTCTTTCTGGTGAACACATTTGACATGATAAAACTTACATAATCTTATTAGACAAAACATAATCTAGCGTGGAAGGAGTGGTTTTCATGATCTTTTACTTTTCTGGAGTAGATTTGATTATTGAGTAGTTGATTGCCATGTATTTTTAAAATGGTTTAGTTACTTGAGCCCACATGAGAAGAGCCAAGTAAGGTGGGGGGGGGGGGGGGGGGGGGGGGAATGGGGTTGCGGAGACGCCTTCGGCCACGAAAGTAGTGAATGTGATGGGTCGACGCTACTTCCAGCTGATGAAACCAAAATTTTCGGCCCAACAATATAGGCGCCAAATACATGGGCCGTTAGGAGTATGTGTCGATATCAACACCCGAAGCGGTTCGCCTTCATGGCTGGGCCTAATTTTTTTTTTTTTGAAAATATGAATGTATCTATAAGTTGCCGCCAAAAAGTGCACCACCGCTAAGAAAATGCAGCGTAGAAACATAGCACGGTATAGTTACCAAGCAAACCACATGGTGAATGTGGTTAGGTATTTGAAAATCAAATATGGAACAAACAGTCACAAAACTAACAACCGAATTGGGCATTGCCACTGTCACGACCAGTTAAATTTGCAAAACAAATGTATTCTTCCAAAAATATAGCCAAGAAAGGTACTAGGCCATGAATAGAAATAAAAAATGTAAATAATTAATCAAGTAAAGCCATCCGATTCTCGCAGTCTAGCCCCTTCAGTTTTCTCTTATCACTCCCGAGTCGTCGTCGCTTCGTCTTTTTAATGATGCTAAGCCTTCACTATTCGGCGCATTCCATTTTCACACCGACTCCACATCCTCTGCTCCCACAGAGGCAGGGCCTCGTCGGCGACTAGTCGGAGATGGCCTTCCATCGCCAGAGAACACTGTGCTTCACAACCATTGTCACCTTATTCCTCCTCCACCATATCGCCGCCGCTTTCTCCTCGCTAGTCCAAGAACATGATAGGTCGGCTCTCCTCCAACTCATGAACGGACTCTCCTCCGGCTGCGGCGACGTCCCTGGCTACTGGTCACCGGACTCAGGCGTTCAACACTGCTCCTGGAAGGAGGTGAGATGCGACATGCGGTCCCGGGTTGTCGCCATCTCCCTCCCTTCCCAACCCAGCCGGCGCCTCACCGGGGTGTTGTCACCGGCGGTGGCCGGCCTCACCGATCTCAAAGTACTTTCTCTACCCTCCCGAGGGCTCCGCGGAGAGATACCTGGTGCGTTATGGCGGCTGCAGAACCTGGAGGTCCTCAACCTCGCGGGCAACTCCCTCCGCGGCTCCCTTCCGGCCATCTTCCCCAAGGGGCTGCAGAGTTTGGACCTTTCTGGCAACCAGCTCTCCGGGAGAATCCCTCCTGGTCTCGGGGACTGCTCGCGGCTCCGGCGGCTCCGGATGTCTTCCAATTCGCTGGATGGTTTCATCCCTCCGCAGATTGGGAGGCTTGCCGAGTTGCGGGTCTTGGAATTGTCCGGGAACAGACTAGCCGGTGGCGTTCCGCCGGAGCTCCGGCATTGCAGTTACCTTGTCAAGATGGACCTCGGCAGAAATTTACTCCATGGGCAAGTGCCTTCCTCCATTCTCAAGGAGCTCAAGAAGTTGAGGTTTCTGTCATTAGCTGGGAACAATTTCAGTGGTGAGATACCATCCGGTCTGGGTCAGCTGAGATCACTCAGGGTGCTAAATTTGTCCTCAAATTCTCTGTCAGGAGTGGTTCCCATTGATCTCGTGGCAATGAGAGATGACACAGTTCTACTCCTTGACGGTAATCTGCTCCCTGCGAAGGTTTCCGCTCCTATGCCATCACCTCAAATGGATGAGATTTCCCAAGTGACAGCTGATAGTTCAGGGGTAGGTCCACCACCCCACTCTGCTGAAGTATTTACAGTCATCCCCCAATACAAAAGCACCTGGGTACTTACCGAGGCAAACCGAGGCACCCCGCCTGATGGCAGCGGCAATGTTGGTCATCTGAAGACCATAGAGATTGTTGCAATAGCTTTGGTGTTAGTCGTCATTGTTGCCCTTTTAGTTGTGGCCACCATATACGTTTTCAAAAGGAGAAGACGGACCCCGAGACAACCAAGGCGCACTGGCACTGGCGCTGGCACTAGCGCTGGCACTAGAAGGGAGAGGGAGGTGAAGGTTTTTGATGGCGTTGACATTGGAGCTTCCCTAACATACGAGGCAATTGTCCGGGCCACTGGAAATTTTAACGCAAGCAACTGCATCGGCTTTGGCGGCTTTGGCGCGACGTATAAAGCTGAGGTTGCACCTGGAGTTTTGGTGGCAGTAAAGAGGCTTTCTATTGGGAGGCAACACGGTGCCAAGCAGTTCCAAGCAGAAGTTGAAACCCTTGGGCGGCGTCGCCATCCTAATCTTGTCACTCTCATGGGGTACCATATCAGTGACCAAGAGACATTCCTGATATACAACTATTTGCCAGGTGGAAACTTGGAGAGGTTCATACAGGAGAGAACTAAGAGGCAAATTGGTTGGAGAGTGCTCCACAAAATTGCTCTGGATATTGCTCATGCTCTTGCTTTCATGCATGATGAGTGCTCCCCCCGCATTCTGCACCGAGATGTTAAGCCAAGCAACATATTGCTCGACAATGACTTCAATGCATATCTCTCCGATTTTGGATTAGCAAAACTTCTTCGCAACTCACAAACTCATACAACCACAAGTGTTGCTGGTACTTTTGGTTATGTCGCGCCGGAGTATGCAATGACATGCCGTGTGTCTGATAAAGCAGATGTTTATAGCTATGGGGTTCTGCTTCTTGAACTGATCTCGGATAAGAAAGTACTGGATCCATCGTTCTCTCCATATGGAAATGGTTTCAACATTATTAGCTGGGTTAATAAGCTAATCCAAAGCGGTAGAGTTTCCGAGTTCTTCGTTGAGGGCTTGTGGAATAAGGCCCCACATGATGACCTGGTTGAGATTATGAACCTGGGGGTCCTGTGCACTGTGGAGTCTCTTTCTTCTAGGCCCAAAATGAAACATGTTGTTCGCCGTCTAAGAGAACTCCGTCCGCCTTCTTACTAGGGAAGAACAAGAATGGTGGTAAGAAGCACTTGTTACATGGACTATTTTTATCCACTTCTTATCCATGGACGATTAAGTTAGTTTACTTTGGATAGATTGGATGCTTATACCTATGTTGATGTGATAATGCTCAAAGGAAAGTTCCAGTACTGATTTCCTTCTTATACCATCATACAACGTTGATTCCTGTGCCAGTATGTAGTGTCCTATGGTTAGTGCGTCAGTTTTAAAAAGTAGAGCATCTTTCCTTCTAAGTTTTCATAAATGTGTTATATTAGTAAAATCACCCGTACAGGTGTGAATAATCTCTATGGTCTTCTTTTCTTTTCGGCTTCTAGAGTATTGTGCAATATATTTATAAGGACCTTCCCTTATCGAATTCTGCAAATAAAATTTAGGCTGCCCTATGTGTTCACTGGAGAAAGAAGCAAGTTTGGATGACAAGAATTTGTTTCTCAAAGCAGATGGCTGTGCAAGAAACTGACATAGTACCCTGTCGCTCCTTGGTAATGCGGTAGAGAGAAAAGGCTGGTAGAAAAACTGATGGATTGACTAGCGCGTAACTTAGTATGCAGGAATCATTTTTCCAAAATAAAGTGTCAGTGGTGGCACTGGTGAAAAAGGAACATCTTTGGTAGTCACACCTAGAAAAGAAAAAGCCTCTTTTTGGTTGTATTTTTGAAGCTGCACATAATTGGTCATCGATGTGGTATATATATTTTCCGCGTTATTCAAGGAAAATCTCTCTTTGATCCTGAACATGCCTGGCTGTCAAAATCATTTGATGGTTCAGCATAAGATGTGCGCTCTATTTATGGGGGGAAATCTGAAATAATTGTGTCTCTAGTTTCATAATGTTGCATCCAGATAGAGATAGTCATGGTTACATTTATCAGTGACTGATGCCGTCTTTACTGACATGTGCCATTTCTTGTATGCAGTTCACCAGGGCTTGTGGCGCAGTGGTGGGTCGTCTGTTCCGCATAGCAGCGATTCGAGGACAAGATGGACATATGCCCTGTGTTATAGGAACACCCTTAGTATGGTTAGCAGGATAATAATAAGGCCTCTTTTGTGTTCCTTTGTGGTGTGAAGAGGTCTAAACATGTTTACTCCCCCACCAACAAACACCGTCTTGTTATCGGTGGTACCGTTGTGATCGAATTTGTTGGTCGTTAAATGTGCTCCGCAACCAAGGTTCTATGTCTGTTGCAGGGATGAAAAATATGAGTGGCAGCCTTGCTGAAAGGTCTGGGTTCTGGTGGTCTTCTCTCAGTCTCAGGCAGTGACGCTTGTGGACATGAAGAACAAGGTAAATGAATTGGTCGGGTCCAGGTGGAAACGAAAAAAAGAAGATGCAAAAGGTGAAAGTAGCACGTAGACTTGGGTTAGTGGTGCACCAGCAGGTAGACTTGGGTTGGGGAAAATACCCGATGCTGAGGAGGCATATCATCGAACAGCTCACGGTTCACCGCGTTGGAGTAGTCCAGCTGCTAGTGTTCATTGTGTGGAGAACTGGAGACCCAGCCGGAGACGATGAAAGCAGAGACGCAGGCGTGGTCATGTAGATAGAGAGGGACTGGTCTGGAGTGGGCCAATTCTAAGGGCAGCACCACGATCGACGTCGACTTCCAGAGCCCTTTGGAGGAAGGGACGGTATTGGAAGCTTCGTCGACAAATCAACAGTTGTGGAAAGCCCTTTGTGCTACAGGACAATAGCATTTCCCTGCGTCACGCCGGGATGTGGAGCTCGAACTTCACGGAAGTGGCGTTGGGAAGAAGAAGAAGTAGGCAGGGAGAGGAAAGCTTAGGGAAAGTAGTGTCTTTACAATGATCATTCCTATCCTCGCATACACGCAACCCTCGCTTAGGTGACCGTTACAAGCCCACATGGGCTGGGCTGCTTCAGCCAGGGCTCACGCCATGGGCCAGGCCCAGGTCATAGCATACCCCCTCCTCTTAAAGAACAGTTCGCCCTCACCGTTGTTTCTAAAAAAGAAAACTCGCCCTCACTGTTCATCACCACGCCATTGTTGCTGCAGCCGTACCACTGGACCATTGCTACGTAGCCATGGATAGTGGCAATCCGCTCCAAGCTATCTTCCACTGTGTGCGAGTATTACCTCCCACCCGCATCAGTAGGGGCAGCAACACTTGAGCTGGCTTGGATATCTTTTCACCAAGGAGGAACAAAGAATCTGAAATGTCTGAACCAGGAACCGGTGGGTCTGCAAGTTTGAGTAAGGTAACATATAAGGATCTACCATAGGATGAATCTTGCTTGAAGTGGTAATGCCAAGCGATAAGCCACCTCACCCACACGAGCAGTGATCTGGTAGGGTCCAAAATATTTGAATCCCAACTTGTGATTGGAACGACGAACCACCGACTGCTGAACAAACGGTTGGAGATTCAGAAATACCCGGTCACCCACCTGAAATTGCATGTTTGAGCGCTTATTGTCCTCATGGAATTTCATACGTTGCTAAGCGCGCAATAGGCGTTCCCGAATCAGCCCTTGAATCAAATTGCGTTCAGCTAACCATCCAGACAAGTCAGTGGACAAGGAACTCTGTAAGTTAGAAGGCTGATATCCATAGAGAACCTAGGAGGGTGTTGTTCCCAAAGCTGAATGATAGTGTGTGTTGTACCAGTACTTTTCTTTGGAGTGGAATTTTTCAGTCTGTCCATCTGTTTGAGGATGACTTGCTGAGCTCATGTTCATCTTTGTGTAAGTGAGCCTGCATAACTCTTTGCCACAGAGTGCTGGTGAAATGGGATCTCTATTAGTTAGGATTTGCGGAAGTCCATGCAACTTCTAGATGTTGTCCACATACAACTTAGCTACCTGGAGACCCATAAAAGGATGGGATAGTGGTATATGGTGAACTTATCAATGGCAACTAAGATTGTGTCAAAGTTTTCACTCTAGTTGTCAATATTTGGGGTCTAGTTGTCAAGTTGCCCCCCTCCCTCCCTCGCGACCACGTTGCCCCCGCAGGCGACCGGCTGCGTCCTTGGCGCCTCCCCCCTCGAGCCCTCTCCCTTTACTCCCTTCCCGCCGTCGTCGCTGGCGTCTGACGCCAGGCCTGGCCCGAGCGGCGCCGGCGCCGGCGGCCCCTGCCCTTCCCCTCTTGATGACGCGCTGACGAGGGGCAGAGCGGAGCCGTAGGGTGTGCCTAGGCAGCGGCGGTCCGATGCGGCGGCGGGGTGGTCTGTCGTGATTGCGGGTGATCTGCTGGGCGGCGGCGCTATCGTTGGGGGCGGGGTGGCGCAGGGGTAGCGCGATCTGGTGGTGCCCACTCGGCCCAAATCCGGGCCCTTGGGGGCCCAACTGGGTCTGGGCAGGCCGGCGGCGGGGCGTGTCGATGGCATGGCTTCCAGGAGGCGGAGGAGCAGTGTTGGGCTGGTGGGTGGTGGCGGCGTTGGCGCTGGCCTGCTGCAGCGTGGCAGACGGGGCTTTGCGGGCCCGATTTGGGCCTGGCTGGGCCCGGGTGGCCTGGTATGCCCTTGTTGCCGCATCCGGACGGTGACCGTGACAGTGCTGGAGGCACGGGCCTCCCGCACAAGGCGGTGGAGGTGGTTCCCTCCCACGCGGCTTCACTGTTGCCGCTCCTAATTCCTGGCGCTCCTCTCTCCGTTCTAGGCCTCGTGGTGGTGCTCTCAGTGAGGCAACGTGGGTGGCATCAAGATCGCGGTGGCGCATGCTGGTGGGTGGCAAGTTGGCTGGCTAGCTTCGGATCGGTTGGGCTGTGGAGTTTGGGGTGCGGGAGAAACCCCGCCGGTTCATCAGGCACGAACACGATGATGCTTGCGGGTGCCGCCATTCCTTCCTGAAGGGTGTCGGTGGTGTCCATCCCCCACTTCCCTCTGCGTGCCATAGGAAACCCTAGGATATGTCCGGGCAGCAGCGTCATTGGCGTCACATTCCTTCTTGGAGGTGATGCTTGGAACGTGGCGGTTAGGACCGTTGGACTGTGGTGGGACGAATCTGGAGGGCGCAGTGGTTTCGGGTCATCCACGCTTTATCGAGCTGCCATTGTTGGCATTTATTTCTTCTTTCTTTCCCCCTTTTTGGGGCTTGATGTGCTGCTCGCCCCAACAGTTCCCTTTGATGAAATCCATACTAACCAGATTCAAGTCCTCTTTGGGTATGGGAAGTGGACTCAATAACCCTGGTTTCTTGATGTGCTCAGACTTGGCTTGTTTGCATACGGTACAGTTCTGAAAGGCTTGTATGTCATGTTTCATTGCAAGCCAAGCAAACAACCCTTTAATGTGCTGATAAGCGGCTCGAAAACCTGAATGTGCACCAATACCACTAGTATGTAAAGAGAGCGTAATTGCCTGATGTGCTTCATTATTATGATTCAGCCAAATTCTGTCTTTGTACCCGATGACCCCATTGACAAGAGAGAGTAGCCTTTGTCATTTATTCCTGCAAGTGCCAATTTCTGAAACAATTCTTTGTCTACAAGATACTGTTGATAGCCTTCTTACCATAGATAGCCACATGGGTGTGCAAAAGGAAATGGCAGCCAATTCCATAGGTGTAGGGGGCCTTAATAGAGCATCACCTGCAGCATTATCCAAAACTTTTCTATAGACAATGTTATATTGGGTCCCCAATAGTTTGAGAAATGCCTTATGTTGCATAGAAGATGATCTTGCAAATGTATCAAGCTTTTGTGATTAGTAGAAATGGTGAAAGGTGCATGTTGTAAGTATGACTTCCATGTATCTACCTTTTCATGTGTGGATAGGGCCCGAGACTTAGAGCATTTCCAGCTGTTGGCCCCCTAGGGGGCTCGAAAAATTGCCGCCTGGGGGCGACCCGGCGCTAAAAAACGGCTTGTGGGCGATCGGGTTCCCAGCCGCCGCCCCCAGGGTCGCCCCCAGACGCCCTTTTTTAAACTTTTTTGAAAATAAAATCAGCTAAAGTTCAACAAACATGAAAAGATTCAGCAAACAGGACATAAACTACGGCGTTCTACATTTTTTTTTACAGAAAACATGAAATTTACTAAAAAAATAAAGAGCCGCGACTACAGGCCAAAGAACTCGCTAAACGCGACGATGTCACCGTTGTCGCCGCCGCCGTCATCGTCCTTCTCCTTCTTCACTCTGTTGGACCCCTGCCCGGGGTCGCCTAGGCAGACAGGGTTGGCTGGTGGCGGCTGATACGTCTTCGTCGTATCTATAATTTTGATTGTTCCATGCCAATATTCTACAAATTTTACATACTTTTGGCAACTTTTCATACTATATTTGGGACTAACATATTGATCCAGTGCACAATGCCAGTTCATGTTTGTTGCATATTTTTTGTTTCGCAGAAAATCCATATCAAACAGAGTCCAAACGCGATAAAAACTTACGAAGATTTTTTTTTGGAATATATGTGATTTTGGTGAAAAAGAATCAACGCGAGACAATGCCCGAGGAGTCCACGAGACAGGGGGCACCCCTGAGCCTCGTGGCCACTCTGTAAGGCGGTTTGTGCCCTTCTTTCACCGCAAGAAAGCTAATATTCGGATAGAAATTGTGTTAAAATTTTAGCCCAATCGGAGTTACGGATCTGCGAGAATTTAAGAAACGGTGAAAGGCCGGAATCTGGGAATGTAGAAACGGAAGGAAACACAGAGAGAGAGATCCAATCTCGGAGGGGCTCTCACCCCTCCACCGCCATGGAGGCCATGGACCAGAGGTTAAACCCTTCTCCCATCTAGGGGGAAGGTCAAGGAAGAAGAAGAAGGAGGGGACTCTCTCCCCTTCTCTCCCAGTGGCACCGGAACACCGCCGGGGCCATCATCGAACGACGATCTACACCAACAACTTCGCCGCCGTCATCACCAACTCTCTCCCCCTTTATGCAAAGGTGTAACACCCCTTCTTCCCGCTATAATCTCTACTTGAACATGGTGCTCACCGCTATATATTATTTCCCAATGATGTATGGCTATCCTATGATGTTTGAGTAGGTCCGTTTTGTCCTATGGGTTGATTGATGATCGTGATTGGTTTGAGTTGCATGTTTTATTATTGGTTCTGTCCTATGGTGCTTGATAACCCACAAGTATAGGGGATCTATCGTAGTCCTTTCGATAAGTAAGAGTGTCGAACCCAACAAGGAGCAGAAGGAAATGGCAAGCGGTTTTCAGTAAGGTATTCTCTGCAAGCACTAAAATTGTAGGTAACAGATAGTTTTGTGATAAGATAATTTGTAACGGGTAACAAGCAATAAAAGTAAATAAGGTGCAGCAAGGTGGCCCAATCCTTTTTGTAGCAAAGGACAAGCCTGGACAATTTCTTATAATGAGAAAAGCGCTCCCGAGGACACATGGGAATTATCGTCAAGCTAGTTTTCATCACGCTCATATGATTCGCGTTCGGTACTTTGATAATTTGATATGTGGGTGGACCGGTGCTTGGGTGTTTTCCTTTCTTGTACAAGCATCCCACTTATGATTAACCCCTATTGCAAGCATCCGCAACTACAAAAGAAGCATAAAGGTAAACCTAACCATAGCATGAAACTAGTGGATCCAAATCAGCCCCTTACGAAGCAACGCATAAACTAGGGTTTAAGCTTCTGTCACTCTATCAACCCATCATCTACTTATTACCTAGAGATTTTAGAAAAGTCCTTAATTAACCTCCTATAAAAACCGACATGACCAAGGAAACTTCTTATACCTTTAATGTCCTTGGGACATGACATCTTTTCAATAGCATCAACTTTAGCTTTATCAACTTCAATACCTCTTTCAGAAATTTTATGCCCCAAGACAATGCCTTCATTAACCATAAAGTGGCACTTCTCCCAATTCAAGACAAGACTAGTGTCTTCACATCTCAGCAAAACTCGATCAAGGTTGCTCAAGCAATCATCAAAAGAGGATCCATAAACGGAGAAGTCATCCATGAATACCTCACAAATCTTTTCACAAAAGTCAGAGAATATAGCCATCATACATCTTTGAAAGGTAGAAGGTGCATTACATAAACCAAAAGGCATACGTCTATAAGAAAAAGTACCGAAAGGGCAAGTAAAAGTAGTTTTTGATTGATCGTTTGCTGACACAGGTATTTGAGAGAAACCAGAATAACCATCTAGAAAGCAGAAGTGTGTATGTTTGGATAGTCTTTCTAGCATTTGATCAATAAAAGGTAAAGGGTAATGATCTTTCTTAGTAGCTTTATTTAATTTATGGAAATCAATTACCATCCTATAACCTATAATAATTCTTTGCAGAATCAATTCATCTTTATCATTAGGAACGACAGTAATACCTCCCATCTTAGGGACGCATTGGACATGACTTACCCAATCACTATCAGCAACGGGATAAATTATACCTGCCTCAAGGAGCTTTAGTATCTCCTTTTACCACTTCTTTCATCTTAGGATTTAACCGTCGTTGATGATCTCTAACTAGTTTGGAGCCTTCGTCCAATTTAATTTTGTGTTGGCATAGAGTGGGACTAATGCCCTTAAGATCATCTAGAGTATATCCAATAGCAGCACGGTGCTTCTTTAGAGTTTTCAATAATCTTTCCTCTTCTTGCTCTGAAAGGTTAGCACTAATAATAACAGGATATATCTTCTTTTCATCAAGGTAAGCATATTTAAGATTATTCGGTAAAGGTTTGAGCTCAAACACGGGATTGCCCTTGGGTGGAGGGGGATCCCCTAGGATTTCAACAGGCAAGTTGTGTTTCAGAATAGGACCCTGTTTAAGGAATACTTCGTCTATTTCCCTTCTTTCACTCATAAACATATCATTTTCATGGCCTAGCAAATATTGTTCTAACGGATCAGTAGGAGGCACGACAATAGAAGCAAGACCAATAATTTCATCCTTACTAGGCAATTATTTATCATGGGGTTGCCTACAAAACTTAGCAAAATTAAACTCATGAGACATATCCCCTAAGCCAATCATAACAAGGTCCTTTTCGCAATCTATCCTAGCATTAACTGTATTCAAGAAGGGTCTACCAAATATGATGGGACAAAAACTATCTTGTGGGGAACCAAGAACAAGAAAATCAGCAGGATATTTAACTTTCCCACACAAGACTTCAACATCTCTGACATTCCCAACTGGCGAAATAGTATCCCTATTGGCAAGCTTAATTGTAACATCAATATCTTCTAACTCAGCGGGTGCAATATCATGCATAATTTCATTATATAAGGAAATAGGTATTGCACTAGCACTAGCACCCATATCACATAAGCCATGATAACAATGATCTCCTATTTTAACAGAAATAACAGGCATGCGTACAACAGGTCTATGTATCTTAGCATCGGGTTTAGCAATATTAGCAACTTCCTCACAAAAATAAATAACATGCCCATCAATATTATCAGCCAAGAGATCTTTAACCATAGCAATACTAGGTTCAACTTTAATTTGCTCAGGAGGTGTATATGTTCTAGTATTACTTTTACGAACCACAGTTGAAGCTTTAGCATGATCCTTTATCCTAACAGGGAAAGGTGGTTTCTCAACATAAGTAGTAGGACCAATAGGATCATTATAAGTAATAGTCTTTTCTTCAAATGTAATACGTGCAGGTACTTTTACTTCAATGGGAGGATTATATTTAAACCACTTCTCCTTAGGCAGATCAATGTGAGTAGCAAAAGATTCACAGATAGAAGCTACTATCTCAGAGTCAAGTCCATATTTAGCGCTAAATCCACGAAAAGCATCGGTATTCATAAAAGATTTAACACAATCAAACTTAGGTGTCATACCTGACTCCTTACCATCGTCGGAACCCCAATCTTCAGAGTTGCGTTTAATTCTTTCCAATAAGTCCCACTTGAATTCAATAGTCTTCAACATATAAGAACCAGCACAGGAAGTATCGAGCATGGTGCGACCATTGAGAGAAAGCCGAGCATAAATTTTTTGAATAATCATTTCTCTTGAGAGCTCATGATTGGGGCATGAATATAACATTGACTTAAGCCTCCCCCAAGCTTGAGCGATGCTTTCTCCTTTGCGAGGCCAGAAATTATATATGTAATTACGATCATGATGAACAAGATGCATAGGATAAAACTTCTGGTGAAATTCCAGCTTCAATTGCTTATAGTCCCAAGATCCCGTATCATCACATAGCCTATACTATGTCAATGCATCTCCCTTCAAAGATAAAGGGAAGACCTTCCTCTTAACAACATCATCGGGTATACCTGCAAGCTTAAATAATCCACAAACTTTATCCACACAGATAAGGTGTAAATCGGGATGCAATGTTCCATCTCCTGCAAAGGGATTTGCTAGCAGTTTCTCTATCATACCCGAAGGAATCTCAAAGTAAACATTTTCAGTAGGTTCGGTAGGTTGAGGAGCAACTCTTTGCTCTACTGGTCGGGGAGAAGATGCCCCGAACAAGCCCCTCAAAGGATTAGTTTCCATAGTAACAAGTGACAGAAAATTTCAGCACACTATAAATATTTCCTTACCAAGTTCCACTCACCAAAGGCGCTTCACTCCCCGGCAACGGCGCCAAAAAAGAGTCTTGATGACCCACAAGTATAGGGGATCTATCGTAGTCCTTTCGATAAGTAAGAGTGTCAAACCCAACGAGGAGCAGAAGGAAATGACAAGCGGTTTTCAGTAAGGTATTCTCTGCAAGCACTGAAATTATAGGTAACAGATAGTTTTGTGATAAGATAATTTGTAACGGGTAACAAGCAATAAAAGTAAGGTGCAGCAAGGTGGCCCAATCCTTTGTGTAGCAAAGGACAAGCCTAGACAATTTCTTATAATGAGAAAAGCGCTCCCGAGGACACATGGGAATTATCGTGAAGCTAGTTTTCATCATGCTCATATGATTCGCGTTCGGTACTTTGATAATTTGATATGTGGGTGGACCGGTGCTTGGGTGCTGTCCTTTCTTGGACAAGCATCTCACTTATGATTAACCCCTATTGCAAGCATCCGCAACTATAAAATAAGCATTAAGGTAAACCTGACCATAGCATGGAACTAGTGGATCCAAATCAGCCTCTTACGAAGCAATGCATAAACTAGGGTTTAAGCTTCTGTCACTCTAGCAACACATCATCTACTTATTACTTCCCAATGCCTTCCTCTAGGCCCAAATAATGGTGAAGTGTCATGTAGTCGACATTTACATAACACCACTAGAGGAGAGACAACATACATCTCATCAAAATATCGAACGAATACCAAATTCACATGACTACTAATAGCAACACTTCACCCATGTCCTCAGGAACAAACGTAACTACTCACAAAGCATAATCATGTTCATAATCAGGGGGGTATTAATATGCATTAAGGATCTAAACATATGATCTTCCACCAAGTAAACCAATTAGCATCAACTACAAGGAGTAATCAACACTACTAGCAACCCACAGGTACCAATTTGTGGTTTGGATACAAAGATTGGGTACAAGAGATGAACTAGGGTTTGAGAGGAGATGATGCTGGTGAAGATGTTGATGGAGATTGATCCCCTCCTGATGAGAGGATCGTTGGTGATGACGATGGTGATGATTTCCCCCTCCCGGAGGGAAGTTTCCCCGGCAGAATAGCTCCGCCGGAGCCCTAGATTGGTTCCGCCAAGGTTCCGCCTCGTGGCGGCAGAGTTTCATCCATAAGCTTGCTTATGATTTTTTCTAGGGTAAAAGCCTTAATATAGCAGAAGATGGGCACTGGAGGGCCACCAGGGGGCCCACGAGGCAGGGGGCGTGCCTAGTAGGGGTGAGCGCGCCCCCACCCTCGTGGCCAGGGTGTGGGCCCCCTCTGGTACTTCTTTCGCTCAATAATTCTTATTGATTCCAAAAATGACTTTCGTGGAGTTTCAAGACATTTGGAGCTGTGCAGAATATGTTTCCAATATTTGCTCCTTTTCCTGCCAGAATCCCTGCTGCCGGCATTCTCCCTCTTCATGATAAACCTTGTAAAATAAGAGAGAATAGCCATAAGTATTGTGACATAACGTGTAATAACAGCCATAATGCAATAAATATTGATATAAAAGCATGATGCAAAATGGACATATCAGTGCTCTCCGTGTCGCGCAAGCGTGAGGGATCCCTACTGTAGGGTTTGCAATATGTTCATGGTTTGCTTATTGTCTGTGTTGCATGAGTGATAGAAACACAAACACGGATAAGTGGGTTATGGCGTATGGGAATAAAGAGGACTTGATACTTTAATGCTATGGTTGGGTTTTACCTTAATGATCTTTAGTAGTTGCGGATGCTGGCTAGAGTTCCAATCATAAGTGCATATGATCCAAAAAGAGAAATTATGTTAGCTTATGCCTCTCCCTCGTATAAAATTGCAATAATGATTACTGGTCTAGTTATCGATTACCCTGGGACAAATAACTTTCTCGTGACAAAAAGCTCTCTTCTAAAACTTGTGTCTTTATCTAAACAGCCCCTACTTTTTATTTATGTGCTCTTTATTATCTTGCAAACCTATCCTATCACACCTACAAAGTACTTCTAGTTTCATACTTGTTCTAGGTAAAGCGAACATAAAGCATGCGTAGAGTTGTATCGGTGGTCGATAGAACTTGAGGGAATATTTGTTCTACCTTTAGCTCCTCGTTGGGTTCGACACTCTTACTTATCGAAATAGGCTACAACTAATCCCCTATACTTGTGGGTTTCAGCGGCGCGTCGTCGTCGCTGTCTTCAAGCACGATGACGCCCCCTTCGTCGTGCCCACGACGGGGCGCGGCGATCTCTGCCAGGGCACGGCATTGGCGCTCCATCTTCATCCACACCCAATATTCACGCGCCCACTTCATGGCCGCGTCGTCGTTGAGCCCCGCCTCTGTCTTCACGTCGGTGAGCCCCGGCTCCGTTTTCATGGCGGTGAGCCCCGGCTCCGTCTTAGGCTTAACGAGGCGGGGAGGAGCCGAGGAGGAGGCACGCCCGGCCTCGTTAATGACGATGTAGGTGCTGCGGGTGCGCCGGTCGAGCGGAATTTCCACAGGCTCGGCCTTGACGCTGAAGAGCGCCGACGACCCGGAGGAGTGGGAGGAGGATCGGGAGGAGGAGGAAGAGGAGCCGGTCCTTCTCGGCATCCATTGGCCGCCACTCCAGCGGGGGACCGGGGCAGCCGGGTACGTCAGCGGTGAATCATTGCCACCCGTGAGGTACTCAAGGATGGCGTGGAGCGTTCAGCCGGGGGCGCCCCACCACAGGCGGCGGCTGTCGCTGTTTTTGCTCCCCCGCACCACCGGCGCGTTGTTGGTGGAGGCCAGCCGCTCCTCCTGTTGGCGATCGAAGTACGCCACCCACGCCTCGTGGTTGCTGCCGTCGTAATCCGGGAGGGTCCGCTGCTCCTCCGACAGAGACGCCCGCGCATGCTCGATCTCAGCACAGAAGTGGTTGGGGCGCATAACATCGGGCAACGGGGGGACGGGGACGCCGCTGGGGCTGAGTCTCCACCACCCCGGCGCGCGCATGTTGGGAGGTGTCGGGTAGTTGGCTTCGTGCAGGAGATGGGCTTCCCACTCATGCAGAGAGCGGCGGCCGAAGCCATTGGACGCCACCCCATCGCCGAGGAACCTTCCGCTCATCATCTGCGGCGGTTGTGAATGGGGAGGGAGAGGAAAGAGCGCTTGTCGGCGGCGGCTGTGCACGGGAAGAGAGAGGGGTTGCGGGTGGGTGTGTCCACCATCGAGGGAGGTGCTACTTTATATAGCGGGCGGGGGGCGGGGGGGGGGGGGGGGGGGGGGGCGCCGTGTGTACACGTGGCGGGAGGGGGCGCGTCGCCTCACCGCGCCGCCCGTGAGGAATCAATGGAAGGCTGACCGGCGGCAGCCTTGGCATTGATTTGTTGGGGAACGTAGCATGCAATTTCAAAAATGTTCCTACGATCACGCAAGATCTATCTAGGAGATGCATAGCAATGAGAGAGGGAGAGTTTGTCCACGTACCCTCATAGACTGAAAGCGGAAGCATTAGATAACGCGGTTGATGTAGTCGAACGTCTTCACAATCCAACCGATCCAAGTACCGAACGTACGGCACCTCCGTGTTCAGCACACATTCAACTCGATGACGTCCCTCGAACTCTTGATCCAGTAGAGGGTCGAGGAAGAGTTCCATCAGCACGATGGCATGGCGACGGTGTTGATGATGTGATCCGTGCAGGGATTCGCCTAAGCACTACGACGCTATGACCGGAGGAGTAAACTGTGGAAGGGGGCACCGCACATGGCTAAGAGAATTCTTGGTATGCCTTTGGGGTGCCCCCTGGCCATGTATATAAAGGAGGGGGAGGAGGAGGTCGGCGGCCAAGGAGGGCGTGCCAAGGGGGAGTCCTACTTGGATTCCTGGTCCAAGTAGGATTAGGCACCCCCTCCTTCCCATCAACGGAGAGGGGCGGGGGGAAGGGAGAGAGGGAGAAGGAAAGAGGGGGAGGGGCGCCCCTTCCTCTTGTCCAATTCGGATTGCAGCAGGGGGGGCGCGCGCCACCTCCCGTGGCCTGCCTCCTCTCCTCCACTATGGCCCAATAGGCCCAATAACTTTCCGGGGCGGGGGGGGGGGGGGGGGGGGGGGGAGGGTTCCGGTAACCTCCCGGTACTCCGAAAAATCCCCAATCTTCTTCAGAACCATTCTGGTGTCCGTATATAACCTTCCAATATATCAATCTTTATGTCTCGGCCATTTCGAGACTCCTCGTCATGTTTTTGATCTCATCCGGGACTCCGAACAAACTTTGTTCATCAAAAACACATAACTCATAATACAAATCATCTTTGAACGTTAAGTGTGCGGACCCTACGGGTCTGAGAACTATGTAGACATGATCGAGACACATATCCAATCAATAACCAATAGAGGAACCTAGATGGTCATATTGGCTCCTACATATTCTACGAAGATCTTTATCGGTCAAAGCGCACAACAACATACGTTGTTCCCTTTGTCATCGGTATGTTACTTGCCCGAGATTCGATCGTCGGTATCATCATACCTAGTTAAATCTCGTTACCGGCAAGTCTCTTTACTCGTTCCGTAATGCTTTATCCCATAACTAACTCATTAGTCACATTGCTTGCAAGGCTTATAGTGACGAGCATTACCGAGAGGGCCCAGAGATACCTCTTCGATACATGGAGTGACAAATCCTAATCTTGATCTATGCCAACCCAACAAACACCTTCAGAGACACCTGTAGAGCATCTTTATAATCACCCAGTTACGTTGTAATGTTTGATAGCATACAAGGTGTTCCTACGGTATCCGAGAGTTGCATAATCTCATAGTCAGATGAACATGTATAAGTCATGAAGAAAGCAATAGCAATAAATCTGTAACGAGCATAATGCTAAGCTAACGGATGGGTCTTTGTCGGCGTCCTGGATTCGGGGATATCCAGCCCTACCTACCTGCGGCCCACCACGTGGCTTCATCGACGGCCTGGTACGGCCCAGCTTCATCACCAACACCGGAAGACCCTCGCATGGGGCCAAGCCTCACGAGGCGGGCAGCGTCAAGACCCTCGAAGGAATTGGCCTCCTTAGGAGGGCTCCTGAGGGGCGGAGAGTCCTATGAAAGCTACCACATGAGGCTCAACTGATGTGAGCCACGACGACCAAGGCCAGACGGGCGCCAGGCGGGTGTAGAGTGCATGTTTCTTCTTTGATGCAAGGGAGGCACGCCACAGGCGCGGAGTCCCGAGGAATCAGCCAAAGGTTTCTATTTCAGTGCAACAAGACCAAGACCGCCAGGACAGCAGGACGGAGGTCATCGATGAGCCCACCGCAGCGTCACGACTAGAGGCTTTTCGCAGGCGAAGACTACTTTTGTCACGATAGGCTGTACTACTTGTCCCCTTTCAAATTCGGCCATTGTGGGATCCCTTCCCACTCATATTTGGGAAGAGGACCAAGGCCACTATAAATAGGACTAGCCACCACCATAGAAGGGAGGAAAATCAGAACAAGTAGAGCGAGCATACACCACACCAGCACAAGAACACCTCACCTCCTGAGGCTTGTTCATCCACTGTACCAGTTCATTCATAGCCCTTCGAGGCAATCAAACACACCACACTGGATTAGGGTATTACACCACAACGGTGGCCCAAACCAGTATAAATCAATGTGTCTTTGTGTCTCTTTGAGCTCGACACGCTAGGCTTAGGAGGATCGCGAGTAGGCAGGCTGGGCAGGTTGAGATCTCCGCATGCACCCAAAGTTCAAACCTCTTAAGGGTTTGCGGATCCCTAAATCCGACATTTGGCGCGCCAGGTAGGGGTGCGTCGGATCCTATCTTCCGTCGTTCGATCCACCACCGCTCCGACACCTCCATGGCGGACGCTCGCCGGGCTCGCACCGAGCGTCGGGCTGCAGTCGCCGCCCACGTCGCTCAGACGGCTCCGGCGGGTGACGATTGTGCCCGCCGCGCTCCTTCTCCGGTGGCCAACGCCGCCACAGGCCCTGCCGGCCACGAGAAGCAAGCTTCATTGCTACACCTGTCGGTGCGCCGTATGGCTGCACCGCTACTCCGTCACTGACCCCAGCAGCTTCGTCATCCTACGCGTGTCACGACCAGGTGGACGCGCAGGCTGCTCCGCTCATAGCACGGAAGCTTCTTCGCTACCGCCCGGTGGGTGATCTCTACGAGGAGTGGCTCGAGCGGATCGCCGAGCTCATCAGCATCGCACACGGGGGCTCCGACGGGCCGGCTTGCTTGCTGCCTCAGCAACCACCTGCAGCGGGCGATGTGGCGCACGGGGCTCCTCCACCACCTCCGACCCGGGGTGCCATCATCGAGCCAAGGCATATGGCTCCACGGCGCGACCCGCAGCGCCCGGCGCCGGCTCGGGACGACGTGAGCTGCCAGGTGGTACAGCGTCCCCAAGAGGGAGCACGCGTGCTTCCAGCACCTCAGCACCACGCTCGTGTGCCGCCACAGGAGGTGGCGGTGCGCGTGCTCCCGGATCATGTTCCACCTCCTCGACAACCTCCGGTGGCCACGGTAGGATGCCACGCATTCACTCCGGAGCTCCGTAATGTCGTCTAGCCAAGCAAGTTCAAGCCCGACCTGCCTCTGCGCTACGACGGCACCGCAGACCCTGCCGAGTTCCTGCAGCTCTACGAGTTGAGCATCGAGGCGGCCAGCGGCGACGAGAAGATCATGGCAAACTGGTTTCTGTTGGCCCTCAAGGATGGCGCGCTTTCTTGGCTCCTGAACCTGACCGAGGGGTCGGTTTCTTCCTGGGAGGAGATGCGCAGCCGCTTCATCGCCAACTTCCAGGGCACTCGTGACCGTCCGCCGGCCGCGAGTGACCTGTGCCGCATCAAGCAACAACTTGGAGAGACCTTGCATAAGTATATCCAGCGCTTCAACAACATTCACCTCAAGATTACCAAGGTATCGGACGAGGCCATCATCTCCGCGTTCATCGACGGCGTCCGTGATGTCAAGATGAAAGAGGAGCTCGCCATCCACGAGGATCTCCACACTGCTCTAGAGATGTTCAACATGGCGAACAAGTGTGCAAGGGCTGAGGAAGGGCGCCTCTCCCTCCTCAAGCTCCCAGATGCTGATCCAGAAGACAAGAAGACCAAGACCAAGGACGTGAAGCGCAAGGGGACAGCCGTGCTTGCGGCCGAGCCAGAGATGAAGCGTGGCTGCGACCACCCCGAGTCATCCAAGGGCAAGCGATCGTTCTGCGCGTTCCCCAACGTTTACAGCCACAACACCAGTGATTGCCAGGAGCTCAGGACTCCCTGCGACAGGCGCCTCGGCTGACGCCCCGAGTGCAACGATCGAGGCTACTGTCACGGGGGTGGCCGAGGTGGAGGACGTTGGGATGGACGTGACCATCGTCAGGAGTGGCGTGACCAGCCCCGTGAGGACCGCTGGTAGGACCAGCCTCGTGAGGGCAACTGGAGGGAGCAGCCTCGTGAGGATCGACCTTAGGGTAACGTAGCCTTGCCTCCTCTGCCTCCACCGCCAAGGAGGAATGAAGATCACCACTAGGACGAGGGGGCTGGGGGCTTCGAGGAGCCACGAGCCATTGCCTGCATCTTGGGCGGTTCACAGGCCCCGGCTTCCCACCGCATCTTCAAGCAGTTCGTGCGCGAGGTGAATGCAGCGCTCCCCAAGCCTGAAGCAACTCGCCCTCTCAGGTGGTCCAAGTGCGCCATCACCTTCGACTCCTCGGACCAGCTCAAGTGTGCGGCTACCACTTGTGCACTCCCCATGCTCTGCTTCCCTGTCATCAGCAACGTGGTCGTCACCAAAACTCTCATTGATAGCGGAGCAGGGCTCAATGTTCTATCTGTTCAGACGTTCGACAGGCTCCAGGTGCCATACTACCATCTTCACCCTACCAAGCCATTCTCAAGAGTGACCGACGGTTCGACACAACCGATCGGGCAGGTTCGCCTCCCTGTCACCTTCGACGAGCGCAACAACTACCGCACTGAGCTCATCGACTTTGACATCGCCGGCATCCTCCTGCCCTACAATGCCATCCTAGGGTACCCAGCACTGTCCAAGTTCATGGCGGCCACGCACCACGGCTACAACATCCTCAAGATGCCAGGAAGTGGTTGCGTCATCACAGTGGCCTGTCAAGAGAAGGATGCGGTGTGCTCCCTCGAGGGCGCTTTCCAAGCTGCAGCAGTTGAGAACCCTGAAGACAAGGGCGGCGCTCTCCTTCCTGAGGTCGCCCCCAAGACGAAGAAGTTGCAGCTGGGACAGGGGTCTCATGAGGGAGCATCACTCGAGGACGCAACGCTGAGCCTCGCATCTCCGGACGCGGCACCCTCACCCATTGCATAGGGAGGCGCCCCGAAGCTCCTCTCGGGCTGGGCTTGGGGGCTCTCCTTTGGAGGGCCTCAGATCTGGCCAATGTCGCGAGGGAGGCGCTCGGGCACCACATTGAGGCGCTCTTCACAGCATGCTTCCCAGGAGAAGGCAGCAGGCGTGAGGCACCAGGTGTTCAGGAGTTCTTCAGCAAGGCAATCGAGGAGATTCAGGAAGGAAGGGTTTTGCAAGGCGATCGTCGCCTGCCGTGAGGCGGAGCTCATTGCTTTAGCGAGGGTAAGGAGTTCCGTGTCTGCATCGACATCCCCAGGCTCAACAGGGCCGTGTCTTAGCAACTCATGTGGCTGTCTTGTGTCGACCGATGCGAAGGCCCGCCTCATAGCTACGTCCGCATGCCTTTCGGCCTGGCGGGCATGGCTGAGGCGTTCCAGCACTGCATGAGGGACGCTCAGACGACCTATGAGGCCAGGCACTAGGCGGTCCTGGCGGAGATGGAGGAGCACCTTCAGGAGCCTCTCGGTCCCTTCGAGTCTCCTGAGGCTCAGCACATGAGCGGCTCATGAGGAACGACTCCAGCGGCGCGTGTTTTTTGGCTACTTCAACACCTCTTCAGCAACGGTACCAGGTGACATCTCTCTAGTTTGTTCAGTTTGGGGGTTCCCCTCGGGCTGCATTATCCCTAGGCCGTGTGGGTCCGTCCAGGGGCATGTATCCCTTCCGCATTTATCAGAGCCAGTTACAATCCTTGAAAGCTACTTTTGAATTATTGACTGCCTGACCGGCGCTTCATCGCTAAGAACGCCTCGCGCCCTTGCAAGCCCTCCCGCAACCACCTCATGATAAAGGACTGGCACGACGCCTGTGCTCGGGTCCGTCCCTGCAGCGTCACTAAACCCAAGTAGCTGAGCTCTGGCTCACGAACTAGTTCCCATGTATGTCACCTCCCATGGCTCTTGGTGCCTTGTTCTCGCATGAGCTAATCGCGGGTGGATGAGTGAGGGCACACGGCCTGGTGCCTGTCGGATTTCGGGTTCTGGTAGACCCTTGGGGTTCGAACACTGGGGTGCGCGCGGAGATTTTGCCCTCTACCTACCTGCTCCCCACCGACTCGCTACAGAAGGAACAACACAAGAGACACAGAGTTTATACTGGTTCAGGCCACCATTGCAGTGTAATACCCTACTCCAGTGTGTGGTGTGGTGGATTGCCTCTTGGGCTGATGATGAACAATACAAGGAAGAACAGCCTCGCGAGGGTCTGTTCTTGGCTGGGACGATGAACTGCTAGGAGGAGTTCAATCACTCTCTCTACTGGTTTCTTGGCGAGGATCCTGTCTGTCTCTACCTTGTGGTGGCTAGTCCTATTTATAGGCAAAGGCCATGGGCCTCTCCCCAGATATTGAGCGGGAAGGGCGCCAACAATTGGCCATTTTGAAGGGGAACATCTGGTACACTTATCCTGACTAAAGTTGGTCTTCGCCTGTCAAAGGCTCTGGTGGTGACGCCTGCTTCGGCTCCACAATGACTTCCTTCCTGCCATTGGGCTGGTCTTGGTATTGTTGCACCGAAATGGATGCCTTTGCTTGATGCTCTCGCCTGCGCTTGCTCCCTTTGCACCAAAGAGGAAAGGAGGACACTGCGCAGGCTGGCGCCCGACTGGCGCCCTTGGTCATCATGGCTTGCATCATGGGCACCTCACGAGGTACCCCGCCTTGATCTCTTCGCCTCCTCGTGAGCCAGCCTAATGAGGCCGTGCCTGAGGAAGCTCCTTGTCGTCCGCCCCATGAGGCTTGGCCCCTCGCAAGGGTCTTGAGCTCGTGTTGATGAAGATGGGCCGTGCTGGGCCCCCTTTGAGCCACGCAGCAGGCCGCAGGCAGGCAAGTCTGGGGACCCCCGTTCCCAGAACGCCGACAGTAGCCCCCGGGCCCAAGGTGCGCCCGGTCTTGGCCGAGCAGAGGGGCGAAAGGGCAAGTGCGAAGCGCCGCGGGCCCTAACAGCCTGCGGCCTTGGGCGCCGCGTGGCGGTTGATTGGACGTGGGCGGCACTGTTCCCCCACGCCCCCTTATTTTGTGCCATGCTAGGCGGAAATAGTTGCACACAGCCGCTCGCCTTTTCGTTGCCCGAGCGTCCTCTGCCCTTCCTCCTCTCGAACTCCAGCTTCCGCTCTCAATCCAATCTTGAACCTTCCCCCCCCCCCCTTCTGCTGCCATGGCTCGGACGAAGAAGGGAAGAGGGAAGAAGCTCATGCCTCCACCTCGCTCACCGTCGCTGATGGCCCCCGCCGTCGACCGGTCGATCATAATCAATCGAGAGGGCTTGGGCAAGGTCAGCTCGACTCTGGCCACCATCTTCAACGAATGCGGGAGGACGATGGCCTGGCCCGCGTCTCGCTTCTCTATCGACAGGATAATCACTGAGGTCTGGTATTTCGTCGACGCCGTGTGGGCGGGACTAGTTCCCCCCTTTTCTGATTTCTTCAACGCCGTGCTCTCCCACTATCAGATCCACATGATGCATCTGGGTCCTGAATCCATCACTCTTCTTGCGGTCTTCGCCTTCGTTTGTGAGGCAATGATGGGCATCCTTCCTTCGGTTGCCTTACTGCGCCACTTCTTCTCTCTGCGCCTTGTCGACCCCACCCAATGCTCAGGGTGCGTGAGCTTCATTGCTGCACCTGATACAGCGGCCTCAGGGATCGACTTCGGTCTTCCTCCGCCCGCACCTGGGTTTCGTGAGCGGTGGCTGTATGTGGACGTAGGGGTGCCCAGCCCCCTGCTGTCGGAGCCATCTTCGCCTGCTGTTCCCAACTCAGGCTGGGGCCAGGAGATGCTCAGGAGTTCCCGGCTCGTCTTCATCTGGCGTCGCTTCGCGTTCTTGAGGGCGCTCGGCGTGACGGCACCCAAGGTGGTGAAGGAGTTCCTGCTACGCCGTGTTGCCCCTCTCCAACGCCATTCTCACCGGATGTGGGCCTTCAACAGGCGTGAGGATCGTATGAGGCTCTAGGAAGAGGACCTGACGCCTGAAGCGCTGAGGAAGGTGCTCTTGGTCTTGACTGGGGACCCCGCCCCCGGCAGCATCCGGCAAGGGGGGGCCTTGCTGTACCTCTGCCCGAATAGAAGCGACTTTGTGAATCAGATGCCCATCTTCGATGAATGGGGGCTGTGCCCCGCTGGCCTCCAGGGGCCTCGCGAGAACCCAGTGGTGGTGGCCGCCCTTGCAGTCAGCCAAGGCGACTCTTCCTCAAGTGGCAGAGCAGGAAGGCATGAGCCGTCGGAGGCCGAGGGGGCCCCCGCCGAGGTGACAGCGCTGGGCGGCGCTCATGAGAGGGCCGCCCTGAGGCCCGTGCTGCTGTGGCTGAGGGCGGCGAGCGGCTGCCCGCAGCACCTGCGGCCGTGGCCCCTGAGGCCCCAGCTGTTCTTCTTGGTGAGGCGACCGGCAGCGCGCATCAGGCAGACGCCCTAAACGCGGGTCGCCTTGACGCTTCTTCCTTGTCGTAGGCTGACCCCTTCGCTCGACTCTTGGGTCACTTCCGCGTGGACTTCGAGGCCCTCCAGAAGAGAAGGGAGGCCCTGGGTGACGATTACCCTTGTCGCCTGCTGAAGCGTAGGAAGTACTTCGCCACCGATGAGTAAGCCTTCTCCATTCCCAGCTCCTGATCCTTCCGTTGCTTTTCCCGATCCTTGCTCTGCAGGGCCCTTCCCGCCGAGTTCACGGAGATGACTGAGGAGCCATCCCCCTTGTCTCCGCCCTCTCCATTGTCTTCGAGCACTCCGAGCAGCAGAGCCCTTGCGGTGAGGCCGGTTGGAGAGATGAACCATCCTGAGGCGCATCACGACCCTGCGCGCCTCGCGACCTTCTTTCGTGAGCCTTCTCGTGGCATAGCCAGCCTGCTGTGGACTTCTCGTCTGGTCGTGGACCGTGATTGGCTGGGGTACTCCCCGCGCTCTTAATTTGGGGATGGACTGGCTCCAGGCCGGGCTTCTGGCGAGGCGTGCCCGGTCGCATCGAGGGCGCCAGCCCCCAGGCCCCTGCCCGGAGGGGGAGTGCTGATTCGTGTCCCCGGCGCTCGCTTGGGGCGGATGATGGTGTGGAAGATGTACTCGAGCGCGCCCGGGAGCGTCGCGCTCTTCGCCAAGGGTTTCTTCGGAGGGCGGCTGATGCAGTGAGCCTGCTTGGTGAAGAGCTCACTGATGAGGACGCGCGCCTTGAGGTCGAGGGCCTGCGCCTGGTTGTAGAGAGGCGCAAGCTGGAGGCGGCTGTCGCCCTCACGTGCTATCAGCACGATCTTGATGAGGAGGAGGCCAAGGCGTCGCTGGCGGCCTCTCGGGAGGTCCGTTCCCGGGCCATCGAGGAGGCCCAGGAAGCTGACCGGCGGCGAGAGACGACGGAGGAGCGGGCACGGGAACTCCTGGCCCGGTGCCGCACACTGGAGGAGCAGGTGGAGCTGCGCGAGGCAGCCCTCGCGTCGATGAAGGTCGCTTCAGGCAACCCAGTGGAGCTCCAGAAGCGTGAGGAGGCACTGACGCTGGTAGCCGCTGAACGCGCACGCGAGTATGAATGTCTGGAGACAAGGGAGCGCTTGGTGACGCAGGCGGAGGATGATGTCACTGCGCTGGAAGCCCGTGTCCTAGAGGAGGTCGGACGTCAGGCGGCGACGGCGCGCTTGAACCTTGAGCGCGAGTTCGAGGAGAGGCTGGGGTTGATCCGGACCGAGGCTGAAGGTAGGACCGCTGTCTTGAGGGTCAAGCTGGAGGAAGCGACGCGGCGGGTCAATGCTTTGCGGGCCGCACTTGAGGTGGCGCAGGGGGAGTTAACTACCTCCCATGCCGAGGTGCTTCTCCTTCGCCAACAGGTGGATGAGGCTGAGGCCGTCGCGCGCCAGAATGCGGACGAGATATGCCAGCGGCGGATCCTGGAGCATGAGCACGGCCCCATGCTCACCACGCTTCGGGAGAGAGCCAACACAGCCTTGGGTAACATCTGTGAGGCGGCCGTTGGCGAGCCACACGCAGTTAACTACGCCGGCAACCTTCAGTTCTTCACCGACGTGGTGACGCAGCTGGAGGCGCGGTCGGTCAGAGCCGACAGGTTGGTGGAGGAGAGGAGCCGCGCCCTGCTCGGGCGCGCCTTTTCTCGTGTCTTTAGCCATCTCCGGAACATGGATCCCCACTACGACTTTGACGCTGCCATCGCCCCAGTCCCCCAGGCCATCCGGGACGACCTGGCGCACTGGGTGGAAGACAACATGGACGCTCTCGTCAGGGCCTTTGCTTCAGATAACGACGACGCGATCGTGGCCGCCGATGAGGGCGGCATGGTGAACGGTCCTCACGCCGCTGATGGCAACGCAGAGGGCGATGGCGAGGCCAGCGACGCCAGCAACAGTTCGGGTGGTGCTCATGAGGATGCATTGGGGGATTTATCCGACTGACTGCGTATCGTTCCTGTCTCCTTACCCTGCATGAATAGAACTCAGGTTTTGACCTGATGGTTGTAAGAGCATTTTGGGAGGGGGTGCCCCTCATGTAAAACTCATGTTCAGCGTACTAGTGGATGCTACATCACCCGTACGCCCGCGCCAAGTGGTTGGCTAGGCGACGAGCCGGCTGGCTAGTTTACCTTTGTCCCGTGCGGGCCCTGAGGTAGCTTGTAGGAGGCTGTGGTGTCTCGAGTGTCTCCTGATCGAATCCATAGGATCCGCAGTCGAAGCCTCCTAAGAGGATACGACGGCGGCAGTCATGGCTGCACGCAAGCTAGGCCAGACCCGGCTCGCGAGGGGCTCATGAGCGGAGGCAACTGAGGCGAAGTGGTAACCGGAACGCGAGAGATTGCTCGAACAAGACTAAGCGCCCCTTCCCCAAACACACGCAAATCTCAAATTCGAGTCCAACTTAAATCCAGCGGGGGAAAGCGACAACCAAGGGAAAAGCAATGAAAGCAGAAAAAGGCCGCGTCCGGCACCTATTGTAGTCTTGGACGTCTTCTCACCAGCGCGGAGCTAAGTGCTGCCACTGGGCGTGGGAGGGAGCCCCAGGGCCTGAGGCCAGCACCCCTGAGACTCCGGGGCATGTACAGCCCCAGTCATTATTACGTGAGAGTGTCACGGGGCGGCGAGCTTCACAGGCACTAGGCCTTCTTCACAGGTACCGGCCTTGCTTCACATCGCCAGACGAGGGCCCCGCCTTGCGCCACAATCTAGTTCCATCAATGACGACCGCAAACCAGGACATCGCCGATGGGGTAGAGCGGTCGCCAGCGGTTCCCCCGACGACCACGGGTCCTCCGCCAGGGGCAGGCCCTGAGGCACCTCCCCAGCAGAGGGCCTACCTCCTGAGAACGCCTTGCTCCGAACACCGCGGTGGTGATGCCGGATCCCGGCCCCTCTCCTGCAGCCCCCGACGCCCTCCTCCTGAGGGGTAGGAGACCGCGGCAGCGGGGCAATTGCTCGCTGCGGCGACCTGCACCTCCCGCGATCCATGATTAGCGTATGCCTGCTCCTGAGGAATTAGCGGTACCCGATAATCGTCACTTCCAGCGTGGCCGGTGGGGCCGTCCCGGGGCTCCTGGAAGAGCTCAGCTTCTGGTGCCTCGTCCCCCCAGCTTGGGCTGAGGAGCGAGCCTTGTTCGCCCTCATGCGGGTGCCCTTGGTCCATCATGTGGGGCACGTATTCTTCTGGGGCCGCCATCCCGAAGGCCGCGCCATAGCGCTCCGCGTGCCATGCAGCTCTGCTTGATGCGCCCACCTGGGGGTGGTAGCACGGCGGCCCATTGGGGCCGTGGGTCGCGACGAGTCCTTCGCTGGCCGGGGGCGGAGTCAGCACTGCCGCTGGCCCGATGCTGACAGCTTCGCTGGTGTTGAAGTAGCCTTGGAGCCCGCGGGCGTGCGTGAAGCCCCCGCGCAGGCCGCCCTGGACCTGAGATGGGAGCTGGGTGCAGAAGGGGTGAGCCCCTGAGGCGGAAAAGCCCAGGAGCTCTGCCACCCGCTCTAGCAGCACGTTGCGGCCGCCTTCCATTAGCCTGCACTACAGCAGCTCTCGGGACACTGTGAGCGTGACCCTTGAGTTCGCCTACTCCCGGCGGGTGTACGGCGTCGTGGCCGCGGCGTGGTTGGAGGCCCTTGCTGCTGACCGCGCCTGCCGCGGTGTGAGAGCTGTCAGAGCCTGTCCGCATCGCCCACGGCCTGCAGCGCCCTGTGGACCGCGAGCTGCCTGGGGCATGGGGTCGCCTGGGGCGAGCGGCTCTGCGCGGGCGGGCCAAGCCGCCCAGGGATCAGGGTTGCCCTCCTGGTCGTCGGACATGGTGATGATGATGCGATGGGACGCGAAGTGGTAGAAGGTGGATCCCGGCGCACCCCTACCTGGCGCGCCAAATGTCGGATTTCGGGTTCCGGCAGACCCTTAGGTTCGAACACTGGGGTGCGCGTGGAGATTTCGCCCTCTACCTACCTGCTCCCCACCGACTCGCTATGATCTAAACTACAGAAGGAACAACACAAGAGACATAGGGTTTATACTGGTTCAGGCTACCATTGCGGTATAATACCCTACTCCAGTGTGTGGTGTGGTGGATTGCCTCTTGAGCTGATGATGAACAATACAAGGAAGAATAGCCTCGCGAGGGTCTGTTCTTGGCTGGGACGATGAGCTGCTAGGAGGAGTTCAGTCACTCTATCTACTGGTTTCTTGGCGAGGATCCTGTCTGTCTCTACCTTGTGGTGGCTAGTCCTATTTATAGGCAAAGGCCCTGGGCCTCTCCCCAAATATTGAGCGGGAAGGGCGCCAACAATTGGCCATTTTGAAGGGGAACATCTGGTACACTTATCCTGACTAAAGTTGGTCTTCGCCTGTCAAAGGGTCTGGTGGTGACGCCTGCTTGGGCTCCACAATGACTTCCTTCCTGCCGTTGGGCTGGTCTTGGTCTTGTTGCACCGAAATGGATGCCTTTGCTTGATGCTCTCGCCTGCGCTTGCTCCCTTTGCACCAAAGAGGAAAGGAGGACACTGCGCGGGCTGGCGCCCGACTGGCGCCCTTGGTCGTCATGGCTTGCGTCATGGGCACCTCGCGAGGTACCCCGCCTTGATCTCTCCGCCTCCTCGTGAGCCACCCTGATGAGGCCATGCCTGAGGAAGCTCTTTGTCGTCCGCCCCGTGAGGCTTGGCCCCTCGCGAGGGTCTTGAGCTCGTGTTGATGAAGATGGGCCATGCTGGGCCCCCTTTGAGCCATGCCGCAGGCCGCAGGCAGGCAAGTCTGGGGACCCTCGTTCCTAGAGCGCCGACAATGCCGGTTGTTTTTCTTCAGGATCTTTGCATGAGAAGACTAGGCACGATGTCTATGCTCGGGTCCTACAGCGTCGATAAACCCAATGGCTGAGCTCTGTCTGGCGGGCCAGTCCCGTTCACATCACCTCCTGAGGTCGTTGGTGTCTGGCCTTCTCATGCAATAACCTTAGGAAACTCATTCGGCGCAGGCTGCCTAACCATCTTGCAGGACCAATTCAAGCATCTCCAATCAAGACCAGGTGCAACCTGCCTTGAGGTAGGGCCTCGTGAGTCCCACGCTGGCTCACGGGTGCCCATATACACCTCCTCTAGCCCTGTCGTGCAAGTCACGTGTCAGGGCGGGGTTGTACATGCCCCGGGGGCTCTCCTCAGAGGGAGCCCCCTCCCACGCACCAGTGGAAGCACCATGCTCCGTGCTGGCCGTCGACACTGCCGAGGATCGGCTATGCCCGTGCAAGAGCGGAAACGCTATGCTCCGCGCTGGTGATAAACAACTGGGGGTGGCCTCACGGCCGCATTAACCTCAGGGAGCCTCCAGGCTCAGTGACTATCCTCACCACGCTGCTCTCCCTCGGGAGGGTAGTGCGAGGGGGCTGGGCACGAGGGCTACGCTCAGGTCACGCCTGGCATACCCCACCTCCCCAGGCCTCACGGGCCTGGTCTTTGCGCACACCTCCCAAGCGAGAGCTCGGCGAGGAAAAGGTAGGATGGTATGTTCGTACATTAAGTGGGGCTCCTGAGCATCGCGTCTCAGGAGCCTAACTGGTCATGTAGCCCTCACCTCTTGGGCTCGTCCTGGTGATCCGGACGACTCAACGATGGCTGAGGCATGTGCGGGGCCGGGCCTTACCGACGCAGAACGCCAAGACCTGGTTTTCACCCTTCTTTCTCAATCCGTTCGCACGTCAAGGGGGACTCCTGAGCATCGCGTCTCTGGAGCCTAACTGGTCACGTAGCCGCTCTCCTCTTGGGCTCGTCCTGGTGATCCGGACGACTCAATGACGGCTGAGGCATGCGCGCGGCCGGGCCCTGCTGATGCAGAACACCAAGGCTTGCCCCTGCACCTTTTCCTAAGCTGTACGCACATCAAGGAGGACTCCTGAGCATTGCGTCTCAAGAGCCTAACTGGTCATGTAGCCCCTCACCTCTTGGGCTCGTCCTGGTGATCTGGACGACCCAACGGTGGCTGAGGTACGCGCGGGGTTGGGCTCTACTGACGCAGAACAACAAAGCAAATGGAAAAGCTGAAGGAGCATAATCTAGTTATTACAAGACATATTGTTCCAAGCAAATGGTTTTAAAATGCCTCCACAAGGCATGTTGCATGATGCAGGACAGACAGGGAAAAAGCAAAATCGCCGGGCCACCTCTTCAAACTTGGGTATCACCACTGCCCGCCAGCAGAGCCTCATTGCCAGGCGCGTTGCTCGTTCCACTGGCTTCAGTCGGAGGACCAACGACCAAGAACTTGCTCAGCATGGCGTCCACGAAGCTCTTCACGAAGACGACAGCAGCATCCTGGGAGTTGGGGTCCACCGGAGTAAGGAAGGAGGAGAGGTCGAAGCTGGCATCCTGGAGATAAAGATGGCTGAAGAGGCACGTCAGAGCCGAGGAAGAAAGTGAGCGCACCTCGCTTTCCACCAAGGAGGCAAACTCGTCGACAGCATCTTTGAGCGCCGCCACGACTTCAGGAAGCAGAGCAGCAGGGCTCTCCCTCGGGGTCGTCACCACCGCCTTCTTTGAGGGATCATCTACAAAGAGCGCCTTCTGGGCCTTGTGGAAACATCCTCGAGGGAGGTAAGGGTGTTGCGCTCCATGGCGGCCACCTTCTTGGCCTCGGCAAGGGCCACTTGTTGGAAATATGCCCTAGAGGCAATAATAAAAGTATTATTATATTTCCTTGTTCATGATAATTGTCTTTTATTCATGCTATAACTGTATTATCCGGAAATCGTAATACACGTGTGAATACATAGACCACAATATGTCCCTAGTGAGCCTCTAGTTGACTAGCTCGTTGTGATCAACAGATAGTCATGGTTTCCTGGCTATGGACATTGGATGTCGTTGATAACAGGATCACATCATTAGGAGAATGATGTGATGGACAAGACCCAATCCTAAGCCTAGCACAAAGATCGTGTAGTTCGTTTGCTAGAGCTTTTCTAATGTCAAGTATCTTTTTCTTAGACCATGAGATTGTGCAAATCCCGGATACCGTAGGAGGGCTTTGGGTGTACCAAACGTCACAACGTAACTGGGTGGCTATAAAGGTGCATTACAGGTATCTCCGAAAGTGTCTGTTGGGTTGGCACGAATCGAGACTGGGATTTGTCACTCCGTGTAAGCGGAGAGGTATCTCTGGGCCCACTCGGTAGGACATCATCATATGCGCAATGTGACCAAGGAGTTGATCATGGGATGATGTGTTACGGAGCGAGTAAAGAGACTTGCCGGTAACGAGATTGAACAAGGTATAAGGATACCGACGATCGAATCTCGGGCAAGTACAATACCGCTAGACAAAGGGAATTGTATACGGGATTGATTAAGTCCTTGACATCGTGGTTCATCCGATGAGATCATCGTGGAACATGTGGGAGCCATCATGGGTATCCAGATCCCGCTGTTGGTTATTGACCGGAGAACGTCTCGGTCATGTCTACATGTCTCCCGAACCCGTAGGGTCTACACACTTAAGGTTCGATGACGCTAGGGTTATAAAGGAAGCTTGTATGTGGTTACCGAATGTTGTTCGGAGTCCCGGATGAGATCCCGGACGTCACGAGGAGTTCCGGAATGGTCCGGAGGTAAAGATTTATATATGGGGAGTCCTATTTTGGCCACCGGAAAATGTTCGGGATTTTTCGGTATTGTACCGGGAAGGTTCTAGAAGGTTTCGGAGTGGGGCCCACCTGCATGGGGGACCCACATGAACGTGGGTAGTGGGGGCAAGGCCCCACACCCCTGGTCAAGGCGCACCAAGATCCCCCCTTAGAAGGAATAAGATCATATCCCGAAGGGATAAGATCAAGATCCCTAAAAAAGGGGGATAACAATCGGTGGGAAGGAAATGATGTGATTTCTTTCCTCCCACCTTGGCCAACGCCCCAATGGACTTGGAGGGCAAGAAATCAGCCCCTCCACCCCTATATATAGTGGGGAGGCGCATAGGAGCCCACACCCTTGCCCCTGGCGCAGCCCTCCCTCTCCCAAGTGCTCCTCCTCTCTCGCGGTGCTTGGCGAAGCCCTGCAGGATTGCCACGCTCCTCCACCACCACCACGCCGTTGTGCTGCTGCTGGATGGAGTCTTCCTCAACCTCTCCCTCTCTCCTTGCTGGATCAAGGCTTGGGAGACGTCACCGGGCTGTACGTGTGTTGAACGCGGAGGTGACGTGCGTTTGGCACTTGATCATCGATGATTTGAATCACGACGAGTACGACTCCATCAACCCCGTTCACTTGAACGCTTCCGCTTAGTGATCTACAAGGGTATGTAGATGCACTCTCCTCTCTACTTGTTGCTGGTCTCTCCATAGATAGATCTTGGTGATACGTAGGAAAATTTTTGAATTTCTGGTACGTTCCCCAACACCACTTGGGCTGCCTCCACCTCCTCCTTCAGCTTCATCAGGTGGTCGTGCTCTCCAGCCTGCTCTAAGGCCGTCTTCTTCAACTTGGCGTCTCGGCTAGCGACAGTAGCTTCCTAGGCCTTTAGCTTTTCCTCACGCTCCTAGAGCTGGCTGGCCTGGGCGGCCTGCCGGTCCTAGAGAGTCTTTAGATCAGCCTCCGCCACGCGGCACCGACCCTTAGCTTTTGTGGCCTCCTTTCGCGCCAGGTCACGCGCTATGGCAGCCACCCCAAGCGCCTTATGGGCTTCCTCCGAGAGCTCCAGGCCGCGCAAACAGACGCGTCAGCCTTGAGCCAACCAGAGATCAGCCCCAAGCGTCCCTGAGCCGAACGATGATCCGGGCCCTGAAGTTCACCTTGGAGGAGGTCCAGTGCCGCCCTTGCCTCTTCCAGGGTCCCGGAGGGGGCAGGAGCACCATGACTCAGCCACGCGCTGGGCAAGGGAGGAGACGCCCTCGGCGCCAAGGCAGAAGAAACCTCAGCCTCAGGAAGAACCGGGGGCTCCGGAGGCTGGTCGATCTCAGTAGCCGCGGCAAGGCTGGGCACCAGAGGGGTCAAGCCTGCTGAGGGCACCGGCACCTCCTGAGGGTGACCATCCACGACCTCGGGAGATGGCATCACCTCTGGGGCCGCGGGGGCAGCGGCACTCTCCTTATCCAGGGTCGTGGCGGCCACCTCAGTGCCAGCGGCCGCACCAACCTCCGTGCCCTCCTTCTGCTTGTTCGGCGGCTCCTGCCTAACGACAGGCGAAGACGCTAAGTATTGCTTCAAGAACCAACAAAAAAGATTAAGGGAGAGACTTACTGGCCGACGAAGGCATAGCTCCTCTTCATGCTCAGCAGCGGGTGCAGAGGAGGAGCGGCTGGAGCCGAGCTCTTGGGAGCAGGAAAACTTGCGGTTGGAGCATCAGCGAAGGCGGGCTGCTGCCCGGAGGAATCAGCGCGGTCCTGCTCTTCTTCGTGGCCGCCCGCTTGGGTTGCTTCGAAGAGGCCACACTGGACCTCGTGGTGACTCCAGAAGGGCGTGGCACCTCCACCACCAGGGGTTCGTCGTTGTCATCATCGCCAAGAAGGTCGCGCAGGAGCTCCCTTCCCTCTAGGGCAGAGGATTCTTCCACAACCCCGTCCTCGGTTGCCTCGGAGAATTGGTCGTCGGAGGATAGGTGCACCAAAGCAGTAGGCGGCGGGGAAGGCGCCGGCCGCACGAGCCCAAGCTCTTCGAAGACAAGCATGGCCGTGACAACCTCCTCGATGTCATCACGGCAGTACAGCGGAAGCCAATCTTCTGGAGGATCACTCGGGTCCTTCCCCGTCAAGTAGAGCAACACCTTGGTCAGCTCCTCCTCGGGAAGGACATCTTGGCGCAGGCAGATTTTGTCATCTTCACCACCAAGCTTCCATAGGGGGTGGGAGTGGTCTTGGAGCGGTGCGATGTGCTGCCTCAAGAACTCCTTGATGAGCATGGCCCCCGTCAGCTTCTCGCTCTTTAGCTCCTTCTCCATCTTCTTCACCCACGGCGTTAGGGAAGGGTTGGTGATCTTCTCAGAATGCCACCATTTCTCGGAGACGGGGAATGCAATCGGTAGCTTCAGCGAGCTCTGGGAACACTTCGCATCCATCATAACCCACCTCTTCACGGCATTCTCCACCTTCTTCCCAGCGCAAGAGATTGCATTACCACCCCGCGCCACGAGGAAGCCGATGCACCTGACCGGATTGTCGCCGGTCATGTGAAGGAAGAAGAAATGGCGGAGCAGAGCAACGGAGGGCATCACCCCCACGAACGCCTCACAATAGAAGGCGAAAATGGATAGGAGGAGGATGGAGTTGGCATGGATGTGGAGCGCGTGAAGGCCATAATGGTTAAGTACGGTGAAGAAGAAGCGGGAGAATGGAGGTACCAGCCCCGAGTAGACGCTGTGCATGAAGAAGGGGAGGAAGGTGCTGCCTGCGGGCTCTGGTGCAGCGATGGCGACCCGGAGCGCTGTCTCCTTCCACTCGTTGTCGTCGCTCGCCGTTAGGAGGAGCATGGTCTGGAGCTTCTCCCCGGTCACGCAGGGCGCCAGCAGCCCTGGCTCGTACGAGGCAGGGCCGGCAGCCGGGGCATGAGCCATGGTCTTCTCAGCGGCCATCGAGCAGAAGATTTGGGGGGAAATCAATAGATCTGGTGCGTTCTTCCGCTGCGGGGAGAAAGGGATCTAGAGCAAGACAAAGAAGGAGCAATGAAAGCCTGGCAGCAGGCGGCACCCCTTTTCTCAGACGGAAACAGTTGCCGAGGCAGCATGGGGAAGCGGAGTCGCCCACATCCAATCAATCGCCACGCGTCATCAAGGCCGCAGGCGGTTAGGGCTCGCGGTGCTCCACACTTGCCCTTTGGCTTCGCCTGGAAGCCATGTCCGAGCGCGCCTTGGGCCCGGGGGCTACTGTCGGCGTCCTGGATTCGGGGGTATCCAGCCCTGCCTTCCTACGGCCCATCACGTGGCTTCATTGACTGCTTGGTACGACCCAACTTCTTCAACAACACCGCAAGACCCTCGCGAGGCGGGCAGCGTCAAGACCCCCAAAGGAATTGGCCTCCTTAGGAGGTCTCCTGAGGGGCGGAGAGTTCTATGCAAGCTACCTCACGAGGCTCAACTGACGGAGCCATGACGACCAAGGCCAGACGGGCGCCAGGCGGGTGCAGAGCGTAGGTTTCCTCTTCGGTGCAAGGGAGGCAAGCCACAGGCGCGGAGTCCCGAGGAATCAGCCAACGGTTTCCGTTTCAGTGCAACGTGGCCAAGACCGCGAGGACAGCAGGACGGAGGACATCGACAAGCCCACCGCAGCGTCACGACGAGAGGCTTTTCGCAGGCGAAGACTACTTTTGTCAGGATAGACTGTACTACTTGTCCCATTTGGTACGGATCGAGAAGAGGTGTCTAGAGGGGGGGGTGATTAGACACTAAGTGAGAAAAGTTGCAGTTTTTAATTTCTTTAAGTTGAAATGGAGTTTTGGCACAAGTTTAACAATCAAAATACATATCAAGCAAGTATGCAAAGAGTATATGAGCAGCGGAAAGTAAAGCATGCAACTTGCAAGAATGTAGAGAGATGGGATTGGAGTGTGCAAACGCAATTGGAGACACGGATGTTTTTGTCGTGATTCTGATAGGTGGTGCTATCATACATCCACGTTGATGGACACTTCAACCCACGAAGGGTAACGGCTGCGCGAGTGCACGGAGGGCTCCACCCACGAAGGGTCCACAAAGAAGCAACCTTGTCTATCCCACCATGGCCGCCGCCCATGAAGGACTTGCCTCGCTAGGGTAGATCTTCACGAAGTAGGCGATCTCCTTGCCCTTACAAACTCCTTGGTTCAACTCCACAATCTTGTCGGAGGCTCCCAAGTGACACCTAGCCAATCTAGGAGACACCACTCTCCAAGAAGTAACAAATGGTGTGTTGATGATGAACTCCTTGCTCTTGTGCATCAAATGATAGTCTCCCCAACACTCAACTCTCTCTCACAGGATTTGGATTTGGTGGAAAGAAGATTTGAGTGGAAAGCAGCTTGGGGAAGGCTAGAGATCAAGATTCATATGGTAGGAATAGAATATCTTGGCCTCAACACAAGTGTAGGTGGTTCTCTCTTAGAAAAAGTATGTTGGAAGTGTAGGCATGTTCTGATGGCTCTCTCCACGAATGAACAGTGGGTGGAGGGGTATATATAGCCTCCACACAAAATCAAACCCATTTAGCAAATAATGTGACTGTTAGGATTTTTGGTGGGACCGACATGCAACTCGGTGGGACCGATATGGTTAGGGTTAGGGCATAACGTAATCTCGGTGAGACCGATTACACAAACTCGGTGAGACCGATTTTGGTAATGGACACATGGAGGGTTGGTCAGGCAAACTCGGTGGGACCAATTCGCTCATCTCGGTTGGACCGAAATGTTACGAAGAGGAACAGAGAGTTTGCATTCTAGTCTCGGTAGGACTGATTACACAAACTCGATGTGACCGATTTTGGTAATGGATACATACAGAGAGATTACAATCCCATCTCCATGAGACCGAGATCCCCATCGGTGAGACTGATTTGCCTAGGGTGTGTGGCAGTGGCTATGACATCTGAACTCGGTGGTGCCAGATAGAAAGAATCGGTAGGGCCGAGTTAGACTCTGAGTTTGGGTCATATGTGGATATGAGAAAGTAGTTGAGGGCTTTGGAGCATATCACTAAGCATTTTGAGCAAGAGCCTCATTAAGCAACACCTCATCCCCTCTTGATAGTATTGGCTTTTCCTATAGACTCAATGTGATATTGGATCACTAAAATAGAAAATGTAGAGTCTTGAGCTTGGAGCTTGAGCCAATCCTTTGTCCTTAGCATCTTGAAGGGGTTCCACATCCTCCAGTCCATGCCACTCCATTGTTGAACTTCTGAAACATACTAGGTAAAAGTGTTAGTCCAACAGGAGATATGTTGACATTAATTACCAAAACCACCCAGGGAGCACTTGTGCTTATACCTTTCAAATCCAGCCGTTGTGGGATCCCTTCCCGCTCATATTTGGGAAGAGGACCATTGCCACTATAAATAGGACTAGCCACCACCATAGAAGGGAGGAAAATCAGAACAAGTAGAGCGAGCATACACCACACCAGCACAATAACACCTCACCTCCTGAGGCTTGTTCATCCACTATACCAGTTCATCCATAGCCCTTCGTGGCAATCCACCACACCACACTGGATTAGGGTATTACACCACAACGGTGGCCTGAACCAGTATAAATCATTGTGTCTTTGTGCATCTTTGAGCTCGACGCGCTAGGCTTAGGAGGATCGCGAGTAGGCAGGCTAGGCAGGTTGAGATCTCCGCACGCACCCCAGAGTTCGAACCTCTCAAGGGTTTGCGGATCCCTAAATCCGACAGTCTTGTCCATCACATCATTCTATAATGATGTGACCCCGTTCGTCAAATGACAACACATGTCTATGGTTAGGGAACATAACCATCTTTGATTAACGAGCTAGTTAAGTAGAGGCATACTAGGGACACTATGTTTTGTCTATGTATTCACACATGTACTAAGTTTCCGGTTAGTACAATTCTAGCATGAATAATAAACATTTATCCTGATATACGGAAATATAAATAACAACTTTATTATTGCCTCAAGGGCATATTTCGTTCAGTCTCCCACTTGCACTAGAGTCAATAATCTAGAATACATAGTAATGATTCTAACATCCATGGAGTCTTGGTGCTGATCATGTTTTGCTCGGGGAAGAGGCTTAGTCAACGGGTCTGCAACATTCAGATCCGTGTGTATCTTGCAAATATCTATGTCTCCCTCCTTGACTTGATCGCGGATGGAATTGAAGCGTCTCTTGATGTGTTTGGTTCTCTTGTGAAATCTGGATTCCTTTGCCAAGGCAATTGCTCTAGTATTGTTACAAAAGATTTTCATTAGACCCGATGCACTAGGTATTACACCTAGATCGGATATGAACTCCTTCATCCAGACTCCTTCATTTTCTTCTTCCGAAGCAGCTATGTACTCCGCTTCACACTTAGATCCCGCCATGATGCTCTGCTTGGAACTGCACCAACTGAAAGATCCATCATTCAATATAAATATGTATCTAGTTTGTGACTTAGAGTCATGTGGATCAGTGTCAAAGATTGCATCGATTTAACCATTTATGACAAGCTCTTTGTCACCTCCATAAATGAGAAACATATCCTTAGTCCTTTTCAGGTATTTTAGGATGTTCTTGACCGCTGTCTAGTGATCCACTCTTGGATTACTTTGGTACCTCCCTGCTATACTTATAACAAGGCATATATCAGGTCTAGTACATAGCATTGCATACATGATAGAACCTATGGCTGAGGCATAGGGAATGACTTTCATTTTCTCTCTATCTTCTGGGCATTGAGTCTGACTCAACTTCACACCTTGTAACACAGGCAAGAACCCTTTCTTTGACTGATCCATTTTGAACTTCTTCAAAACTTTATCAAGGTATATGCTTTGTGAAAGTCCAGTTAAGCGTCCTGATCTATCTCTATAGGTCTTGATGCCCAATATGTAAGTAGCTTCACTGAGGTCTTTCATTGAAAAATTCTTATTCAAGTATCCTTTTATGCTATCCAGAAATTCTGTATTATTTCCAATCAACAATATGTCATCCACATATAATATTAGGAATGCTACATAGCTCCCACTCACTTTCTTGTAAATACAGGCTTCACCAAAAGTCTGTATAAAACCATATGCTTTGATCACATTATCAAAGCGTATATTCCAACTCCAAGAGGCTTGCACCATTCCATAAATGGATCGCTAGAGTTAGCACCTTTTGGATCGACAAAACCTTCTGGTTGATCATATACAACTCTTCTTTAAGAAATCCATTAAGGAATGCAGTTTTGACATCCATTTGCCAAATTTCATAATCATAAAATGCGGCAATTGCTAACGTGATTCGGACAGACTTAAGCATCGCAACAGGTGAGAAGGTCTCATTGTAGTCAACTCCTTGAACTTGTCGAAAACCTTTCGCAACAAGTCAAGCTTTAGACAGTAACATTACTGTCAGCGTCAGTCTTCTTCTTGAAGATCCATTTATTTTCTATGGCTTGCCGATCATCGGGCAAGTCCACCAAAGTCCACATTTTGTTCTCATACATGGATCTCATCTCAGATTTCATGGCCTCAAGCCATTTCGCGGAATCTGGGCTCATCACCACTTCCTCATAGTTCGTAGGTTCGTCATGGTCTAGTAACATGACTTCTAGAATAGGATTACCGTACCACTCTTGTGCGGACCGTACTCTGGTTGACCTTCGAGGTTCGATAGTACTTGATCTGAAGTTTCATGATCATCACCATTAGCTTCCTCACTAATTTGTGTAGGAATCATTGGAACTGATTTCTGTGATAAACTACTTTCCAATTCAGGAGAAGGTACAATTACCTCATCAAGTTCTACTTTCCTCCCACTCACTTCTTTCGAGAGAAACTCCTTCTCTAGAAAGGATCCATTCTTAGCAACCAATATCTTGCCTTCGGATTTGTGATAGAAGGTGTACCCAATAGTTTCCTTTGGGTATCCAATGAAGACGCATTTCTCTGATTTGGGTTCGAGCTTATCAGGTTGAAGCTTTTTCACATAAGCATCGCAGCCCCAAACTTTAAGAAACGACAACTTAGGTTTCTTGCCAAACCACAGTTCATATGGTGTCGTCTCAATGGATTTTGATGGTGCCCTATTTAATGTGAATGCAACCTTCTCTAAAGCATAACCCCAAAATGATAGCGGTAAATCAGTAAGAGACATCATAGATCACACCATATCTAATAAAGTACGGTTACGACGTTCAGACACACAATTATGCTGTGGTATTCCAGGTGGCGTTCAAATGAAGACCAAACTCGTAGCTCAAATATTCGCCTCCATGATCAGATCGTAGAAACTTTATTTTCTTGTTATGATGATTTTCCACCTCACTCTGAAATTCTTTGAACTTTTCAAATGTTTCAGACTTATGTTTCATTAAGTAGATATACCCATATCTGCTCAAATCATCTATGAAGGTCACAAAATAATGATACTCGCCATGAGCCTCAACACTCATTAGACCGCATACATCGGCATGTATTATTTACAATAAGTCAGTAGCTCGTTCCATTGTTCTGGAGAATGGAGCTTTAGTCATCTTGCCCATGAGGCATGGTTCGCACGCACCAAGTGATTCATAATCAAGTGATTCCAAAAGCCCATCAACATGGAGTTTCTTCATGCGCTTTACACCAATATGACCTAAATGGCAGTGCCAAAAATAAGTTGCACTATCATTAGCAACTTTGCATATTTTGGCTTCTGTCGGATTTAGGGTTCCGGCAGACCCTTGAGGTTCAAACTCTAGGGTGCGCATGAAGATCTTTCCCCTACCAACTCGCGTCTCGAAGCCTCGCAAAGAATCTAGGCTAGGAAGAAGAACACACAAGGGACACGAGGTTTATACCGGTTCAGGCCACCATTGTGGTGTAATACCCTACTCCAATGTGTGGTGTGGTGGATTGCCTCAGGGGCTGATGATGAACAATACAAGGGGAGAACAGCCTCGCGAGGGGCTGTCCTTGAGCTGGTGCGATGAACTGCTTGGGTGAGTTCAGTCGCCTCTCTCTAGTCTATGCGCAATCTGGATCCTCCCTTTTCTCTATGGTGGCTAGTCCTATTTATAGAGGGAGGCCCTGGGCCTCTTCCCAAATAATGAGCGGGAAGGGCGCCAACAATTGGCCATTTTGAAGGGGAACATCTAGTACACTTATCCTGACTAAAGTTGGTCTTCGACTGCCAAAGACTCTGGCGGTGACGCCGCCCTGGGCTCCACGATGACTTCCATCCTACCGTTCTGCTGGTCTTGGTCTTGTTGCACCGAAACGGTAACCTTTGCCTGATGCCTTGGCATGTGCTTGGCCCCTTTGCACCAAAGGGGAAACAAGGATGCTACGCAGGTCGGCGCACGCCTAGTCTCTATTGTCATGGCTTGCGTCACGGGCTCCTCGCGAGGTGCCCTGCCTTGATCTCTCCGCCTCCTCGCGAGCCTGCCTGATGAGGCTCCTCCTAAGGAAGCTTCCTGTTGTCCGCCCCGCGAGGCTTGGCCCCTCACGAGGGTCTTGAGCTTGAGCTGATGAAGCTGGGCTGCACTGGGCCCCCACTTGAGCCACGCCGCAGGCCGCAGGCAGGCAAGTCTGGGGACCCCCATTCCCAGAATGCCGACAGTAGCCCCCGGGCCCAAGGCACGCCCGGACTTGGCTTAGCAGAGAAGCGAAGGGGCAAGTGCGAAGCGCCACGGGCCCCAATAGCCTACGGCCAAGGACGCCGCATGGCGATTGATTGGACGTGGGCGTCCCCACTTCCCCACGACGCCTCGACGACCGCATGACTTGACAAGTCCCTGGATGCAAAAATGGGTCATGATTACCTGCGATCGTGGTGGCCGACGGTTGGCCTTCTCCTGCTATAAGTACGGAACGGCCTGAGCCCTTCCAGTCCATCCCTTCCAGCTACTCCTTTTCTTCTTCTTCCTCGCCCTTGCTCCACCTTACGCCAATGGCGCCTATCCGCCGGTTTTCAGCGAAAGAGAAGGGGAAGGCCCCCCGAGAGGGTCCCGATCCGCTTCCGTGGAAGAAGCGGCCAGTCCCCGGCCGCTGCGACATGGTCGCATGGCAGGAGATGTCGCGGCCCTGGTACGAGCGGCCGCCACTTGGGTTTCCGCTGCCCTTGTATGCCCGAATCGAGGACCCTGGAGAAGAAGGCGTCGAGCGACACCGATGGTGCCGCCGCCGCCGCCGGCGAGTTATGGCAGTGCGCGTCGTTCCCCCTGGAGTCCACGCCGAGGGCTCCTCTCACGAGCTTGTGCTTCATGCCGCCTTGCCTCCTCGATCTTGGATTCATCTTCCTCCCTCCTTCGCCTTTGAGATTCTGCCGATGGGGCCTCGGGAGCTCTGGCTGCAGCACGCCGACTGCAACACCTCTGCGACCGAGGCGGAGGTTGAGGTTGTTGCTCTGGGCAAGGTCTACATGACCCGGGTCTGGGGCGAGATCGCCCGGGTCTGCCTGATAGGGGGTGCCCTCGTAATTCATCTTGAATATGATGGCGCCTCCTTGATGTTCTTCAAGGTCTTCGACACGGAAGGACGTCGGCTGGAGTGCTGCCCCAAGGAAAGCGGCCGGCGCATCGAAGCGGCGAGGACCAGGCCTGCCAACCGATTCCCTAGCAGCTCCTTAGGCAGTAGCGGAGGACCCGGAGAATCCAGCGACTCCCCCGAGCTTCACGTGACTCTGAAGACGAGCGACGACAGCTACGAGCCCCCGAGCTCGCGCCTCGCCCGGAGCAGGGCAGCTGCACCAGGCCGCCGACTCCACTGATCTGGATGGGGTTGGCGTTGGCGCCTGACGGCCCACTGTTGATGATGGCGTATCCTGCGGAGGCGCACGTAGTTAGAGTTCCTTAGGATTGGCACCTTTTGTTCCCTGCGAGGAATCGAAGTACCACCCCGCGGGGGTATGTAAGGCGCTGGCCATGTCTTTTGTGAATATTATATCCTTATTATGAATCGATGCGAGATGTTTGTCCGGTCCCGGCTCGGCTTCCCCTTTCTTTCCTCACGAGGGCTTGGTGCTCTACGCTGACAGGTCCCGGTCCCCAGGCAGGCTTTAGCCGTCGCTGGTATGCCAGGTTGCGATGCCGTGGTCAAGGCCAGGAGGTGAGCGGCCCAAGGTCCAGTAAGAGTCCCTGAGTCGTGATGCTCGGGAGGTCCCCTTTAGCGCTCAAGCAGCCTCCGCTGGGCAAGAAAGGTAGGCAACGTTGTCGTGACAGAGCTGCACTAGGCGAGGGTTTAGCGCTGAGTCAGTTCAGTTTTGCATGACTTATCTTGTAGGTTTGAAGTAGTTTTCGACGGGATGCCGGGCCTGCGTGGCGGCAGCTGGGGTGCTGCTGGGTTAGGACCTCGTGAGCTTCTTCCCTCTTCCCCGCAGTTTCCTTCATGCTCTACGTCCTCAGGTCCCGGCCCTCAAGCGAGCTCAGCCGCCGCTAGTATGACAGGTCGCGATGCCGTGGGTCAAGGCCAGGGGGTGAGGCTGGAGAGCCAGTAAGAGCCCACGAGTTGCGATGCTCAGGCTCCCCCCTTTTAATGTGCGAGCGGATCGTGCCAGGGAGAGGGAGAGAAAGCTCGCGATGCGCCCAGCTCTACTTCTGGAGCGGGTCCTGCATACCAATCACGAGGGGAAAACCAGGTCTATCGTTACGGTTGCCAGCCAACCATTGGTCGCTCCGAGGGAGTGACTGGGGCACTAAGGGCCTGGTGAGGTGGTGCCTTGCGGGGCTGCCGCGGCCACAGCTCGGCCACTCAGATTTATCGGCGTTGCAGGGATGGACCTGTACGCAAGTGCCGTGCCAGAGCGAGCGGCTCCAAAGGTAGGTGTCAATCGAGCAGGCGATTATGTCAAGCATGTTAAGCATGAAGGAGCAAATCCATTTAGATAGATGCAGAAAAAGCAAATGCCACTATGTCAGGCCCAAGCAGCTTGGGGATAACGCAGCCCGAGGGGCGCCCCCAACAAGGTAAGCAGAGAACATGAGCAAAACGGATACATGCCGCAGGGACGGACCCACGCGACCTAGAAATGATGCAGCCCTGTGGGCACTCCCAGCTGAAAATGGAACTTTGAAAGATGTCACCTGATACCGTTGAAGATGAAGGGATGCTGAAGTAGCGGATGTCGCGTGGTGAGGAAGCCGATCCTCACGAGCTCGTGGGACCAGGAGCCTTGGGAGGCTCCGGGGACACAGGAGGATCTTCGAGGGTCATATCCACCTCCGCCAGGACCGCGCGATGCTTGACCTCCTGAGCCTCCAGAATGCTCCTTAGCAGACGCTGATGAGCGGCGACCGCGTTCGCCAGGACGAAAGGCATGCGAACGTAGCTGTGAGGTGGACCCTCGCAACGCCCCACGCGCGAAGGCCAAAGGCGCTCCTGAGACGCGGCTCGGTTGAGCCCTGGCACGTCGATGCAGACGCGCAGCCCGCCATCCTCGCCTAGATGGGGGGCTGCAGCGGGTAGGCGGGGGCTGTCGCGCATGACTCTTGACTCCTGTAGCTCCTGAGTGTTTCTCGTGATGAACTCCTGAGGGTTTGACCCTCCTTGCCTCATACCTTCCTGAGGGAAACGCGCCTTGAAGCACGCCTCCAAGTGGTGCCCGAGCGCCTCCCTCGTGACCTTGGCAAAGTCGGTGGCTCTCCAAGAAAGAGCCCCCAAGCCCTGCCCGAGGAGGGCGCCGGGCGCGCCTTCCTATGCGACAGAGCGTGGTGCCCCCTGAACGGGCGCGGGTCCTGACGCAACGCCTCCGGAGGCACCCACCTCCTGATGGCTTGGGCCAGGCGAAGCCTTCTTCTTCTTAGGAACCGCCTCGGGAAGTCTTCCGCTCCTGTGATCCGGGCCTTCGATTGCCGCGGCTTGGAAGGCACGCTCAAGAGAGAACACTGCATCCCTTTCCTCACAGGGTACTGTGATGACTCCTCCGCTTCCTGGCATCTTGAGGACATTGTAGCCGTGGTGAGTCACTGCCATGAACTTGGCCAGGGCTGGGTACCTGAGGATGGCATTGTATGGCAGGCGAATGTGGGCGACGCCCAAGTCAATGAGCTCGGTGCGTTAGTTGTTGCGCTGCCCAAAGGTGACTGGAAGGCGAACCTTCCCTATCGGAACAGTGGAACCATCAGTGACTCCTGAGAAAGGCTTGGTCGGCTGAAGCTGATCATATGGCACTTGGAGATTGTTGAATGTCTCGACGGACAGGACGTTGAGTCCTGCTCCGCCATCGATGAGGGTCCTGGTGACTTGCACATTGCTGATGACTGGAGAACAAAGCATTGGGAGGAATCCGGCCGTTGCTGCGCATTTGAGCTGATCCGCTGAGCTGAACGTGATAGCGCATGCAGACCACCTGAGAGGGTGCGTGGCCTCAAGCTTGGGGAGGACTGCATTAACCTCGCGAGCAAACTGCTTGAAGATGCGCTGTGAGGCTGGGGCCTGAGCGCCGCCCAGAATGCAAGCGATTGCATGCGGCTCGTGGAAGCCCCTAGCCCCCTCGTCCTGATGCTGGTCTTCATTCCTCCTTGGCGATGGTGGCAAAGGAGGGAGGCCTGCGTTGCCGTGCGGGCGATCCTCACGAGGCTGATCCCTCCAACCTCCCTCGTGAGGCGGGTCCTGCCAACGGTCCTCGCAAGGTCGGTCACGCCACCCTTGGCGAGGGCCACGATCTTCCCATCGTCCTCCACCTCTTCCTCCTCCTTGTCCGTAGCCCCGGTCGTTGCGCTTGGGGCGTCGGCCGATACGCCCATCTCGTACAGCTCTGAGCTCTTGGCATTCGTTGGTGTTGTGGGTGTGGAGGTCGTGGTACACGCAGTACCGGCTACCCTTGGATGACTCAGGCTGATCCCTGCCTCGCTTGGTGTCTGGCTCTAATGCAAGCACATCAGCTCCCTTGCGCTTCACGTCCTTGACCTTGGGCTTCTTCTCTTCTGGATCGGCAGCCGGAAGCTCGAGGAGGGAGAGGCGCCCTTCCTCAGCCCTGGCGCACTTGGTCGCCAAGTTCAATAGCTCCAGGGATGTGCACAGGTCTTCATGGATTGCTAGCTCCTCTTTCATCTTGATGTCACGCACGCCATCGGAGAAGGCCGAGATGATGGCTTCCTCAGTCACCCTGGGGATCTTGAGGCGAGCGTTGTTGAAGCGCTGGATGTACTTCTGCAGGGTCTCTCCTGGCTATTGCTTGATGCGGCGCAGGTCGCTCATGGTCAGGGGCTGGTCGCGAGTGCCTTGGAAGTTGGCGATGAAGCGAGTGCGCATCTCGTCCTAGGAGGAGATCATGCTAGGAGCCAGGTTCAGGAGCCAGGTGCGGGCACTGTCCTTGAGCGCCATGGGAAACCAATTTGCCATGACCTTTTCGTCCCCGTTGGCGGCTTCGATGCCCAGCTCGTAGAGCTGTAGGGACTACACGGGGTCTGCAGTGCTGTTGTAGCGAGGGGGCAGGTCAGGCTTGAACTTGCCTGGCCATGCGACACCGCATAGCTCGGGGGTTAAGGCGCGGCAGCCCGCGGTGGCCACCAGAGCCCTTTGCTGGTGCTGGGCTTGCTCCTGGGAATTCCCACGCGCCGTCGCTTGGAGCAGCACGGGGTCTTGACGCGGTGGCGCAGGGATGCGGTCATTGCGCACCGGTGCCGGGAGCACGCGGGCACCTTCTTGGGGGCGAGGGATTTCTTGGCAACTCCTTTCTTGTCGTGCAGGCGCCGGACGCGGTGGGTCTCGTCCTGAGGCCGCGCGCCTTGGAGCCAAGGTGCCTTCTTGGGGAGGAGGTGGCGGAGGCACCTCTTGATCCACGCCTCCTGCGCAGGATGGAGGGAGAGGCAGCGAGAGAGACGGCACGGGAGAGCCCCTTGCGACGCTGACAAGCTCGGTGATGCGGGCAAGCCAGTCCTTGTAGAGGTCGTCGACGGGACGGTAGTGCAGGAGCTCACGCGCTAGGAGTAGTGCAGCGTGTGCGTCCGTGGGGGCGTGACGTGCGTGGGACGACGAACCGGCTGGAGTCAGCGACGGGGTGGCGGTGCGGCCTTCCCGCCGCACCAAAGGATGCAGGGACGAGGCCTGCTGCTCGTTCCCCGCCGGGCCGGTGGCGGCGTTGGCGGCAGGCGACGGGGAACGACAGGGGCGTCCGCCGACGGGCGCCGTCTGGGCGACGCGGGTGGCGAGAGCAGCCCGACGCTCGGCGCGAGCCCGACGAGCGTCAGCCATGGATACGACGGAAGATCACACGCGACCAGTGGAAGAAAGAGTCGGGCGCACCCCTACCTGGCACGCCAAATGTCGGATTTAGGGTTCTAGCAGACCCTTGAGGTTCGAACTCTGGGGTGCGCACGAAGATCTTTCCCCTACCAACTCGCGTCTCTAAGCCTCGCAAAGAATCTAGGCTAGGAAGAAGAACACACAAGGGACACAAGGTTTATACTGGTTCAGGCCACCATTGTGGTGTAATACCCTACTCCAGTGTGTGGTGTGGTGGATTGCCTCAAGGGCTGATGATGAACAATACAAGGAGAGAACAGCCTCGCGAGGGGCTGTCCTTGAGCTGGTGCGATGAGCTGCTTGGGTGAGTTCAGTCGCCTCTCTCTAGTCTATGCGCAATCTGGATCCTCCCTTTTCTCTGTGGTGGCTAGTCCTATTTATAGAGGGAGGCCCTGGGCCTCTTCCCAAATAATGAGCGGGAAGGGCGCCAACAATTGGCCATGTTGAAGGGGAACATCTAGTACACTTATCCTGACTAAAGTTGGTCTTCAACTGCCAAAGACTCTGGCGGTGACGCCGCCCTAGGCTCCACAATGACTTCCATCCTGCCGTTCTGCTGGTCTTGGTCTTGTTGCACCGAAAAGGTAACCTTTGCCTAATGCCTTGGCCTGTGCTTGCCCCCTTTGCACCAAAGGGAAAATAAGGACACTGCGCAGGCCGGCGCCCACCTAGCGCCCGCCTGGTCTCGATCGTCATGGCTTGCGTCACGGGCTCCTCGCGAGGTTCCCTGCCTTGATCTCTCCGCCTCCTCGCGAGCCTGCCTGATGAGGCTGCTCCTGAGGAAGCTTCCTGTCGTCCGCCCCGCGAGGCTTGGCCCCTCGCGAGGGTCTTGAGCTTGAGCTGATGAAGCTGGGCTGCACTGGGCCCCCACTTGAGCCACGCCGCAGGCCGCAGGCATGCAAGTCTGGGGACCCCCGTTCCCAGAACACCGACAACTTCAATTTTATGAACATGTGTATCACCACGATTGAGATTTAACAAATATAGACCACTCAACAAGGGTGCATGACCATAAAAGATATTACTCATATAAGTAGAACAACCATTATTCTTTGTTTTAAATGAATAACCGTCTCGCATCAAACAAGATCCGGATATAATGTTCATGCTCAACGCTGGCACCAAATAACAATTATTCAGGTCTAAAACTAATCCCGAAGGTAGATGTAGAGGTAGCATGCCGACGACGATCACATCGACCTTAGCCAATCTTTGTTTAATTCGTAGCCCCTATGTCGAGTTGCAAATATGAGCAACAGAACCAATATCAAATACCCGGGCGCTACTGTCGGTGTCAAAACCGGCGGATCTCGGGTAGGGGGTCCCGATCTGTGCGTCTTAGGCTGATGGTAACAGAAAGCGAGGGACACAATGTTTACCTAGGTTCGGGCCCTCTCGATGGAGGGAAAACCCTACTTCCTGCTTGATTAATATTGAAGATATGAGTAGTACAAGAGTAGATCTACCACGAGATCATAGAGGCTAAACCCTAAGAGCTAGCCTATGATCAGGCTTCTAAGGATCAACCTATCCGGTTTATATAGACACCGGAGAGGGCTAGGGTTTACATGGAGTCGGTTACAAAGAAGGAAACTCAATATCTGGATCGCCAAGCTTGTCTTCCACGCAAAGGAGAGTCCCATCCGGAGATAGGCCGAACTCTTGAGTCTTGTATCTTCATGCTTCAATAGTCCGGACGATGTATATAGTCCGGCTGTCCGGATACCCCTAATCCAGGACTCCCTCAGTAGCCCCTGAACCAGGCTTCAATGACGATGAGTCCGGCGCGCAGTCTTTTCTTTGACATTGCAAGGTGGGTTCCTTCTCCGAATACTCCAAAGTATCTGTCGAACACTCAAACTGTGTCCGGATCTGCAAGATGATCTTCACATACCATTGTAGGGAACATAGCATAAACCTGATCTGCTGACAATCTTCGTACGTCGTGCCCTTATATCGTGGCCTGGTCCAACACGAACCGGTGCTTCTCGCCCCACCTCGACTCGCGCTGCAAGGTGGTTTTATTGGCACGTCCTGTCGAGGTAGAGATCGTGTTCCTCTTATTACAGGATCTTCCTTTAATGCGGGCATGTGTAGCCCCATGACGACCGTTGGTATGACTCTGTGTGCCGTCAGGTAAACCTCAAGCGGTCACCCTAAGGACTCTTGATATTCACCCCCTTTATAAAAGGGGCCGAGGCCTATGCCTCTTTTCCACCTTCCTCGCGCCTTCTCGCACCTCGAGTTCTAACACCCGAGACCTAAGGTCCAACACCCCAGATCCTCCAATATGTCCGGATCCAGCACTCAAGTCCGGTGGGTGGCCTCCTCGATTCAAAAGGAAGACATTGCAAAGCTCAGGGAGGTCGGATATCTGACCGACGACATCCAGCACAGGCTTCCTGCTCCAAGGCTGGTCATCCCTACACCGGAGCCCAATTAGTGCGTCGTGTTTGTTCCTCACTTCCTCCATGGCTTGGGCCTTACCCTCGATCCTTTTGTGAGGGGGCTCATGTTTTATTATGGGTTGGATTTTCATGATCTAGCTCTGGACGCCATCCTCCATATCTCGTCGTTCATTATAGTGTGCGAGGCCTTCCTCCATTTCACCCCACACTTCGGCTTATGGCTCAAGACCTTCAATGTGAAGCCGAAGATGATCGAGGGGCGACATGCGGAGTGCGGAGGTGCCATAATAAGCAGGAACACCGATGCCCCATGGCCAGAGGGTTCTTTCCCAGAAGTATCTGATGTATGGCAACGGAGGTGGTTTTATTTCACGGCTCCCAGAGGCACAAAGTGGGTGGACGCCCCCGAGTTCCGCCCGGGCCCTCCATCACAACTGGCGTCTTGGACCGGTGTAGGACGGAATTGGGGGCCCACTGGCGATGTACCAGTACTGCAGAGCCGCATCCGAGAGCTTCTTGAGAGGGACATTAAGCTTGTCAGCATAATGCAAGTGATGTTAATCCGACGGATGTTGTCGTGCCAACGCCGGCCTCTCCGGATGTGGGAGTTCAATCCAGAGGATCCGCGGACTGTTAAGCACTTCTTCGGCTTGAAGCTCGAAGGGATGTGCAAATTATTCTTCGGACCGAAAGTAGAGTGTCCGGACACCACCGAGGATGCGGGCCTAAGCTGCAATCGCCTAGATACCCAAGTAGGTAACATTGATACTGGACACCTTGTTTTGTATTTGTCATAATTGTTTTTCCGAAAATCATCCGTGGCCAGGAATGGCTCAGCAAGGCAGAGAGAATCAGGTGTCCGGCGCCACTTCCCGAAGGCTCGCCTGGTCCCACCATGGCCAAGATGCTTGACTGGGTACTCAGCAGAATGCCCTCAGGGAAAGACAAGGGGAAGAACGAAGAAACCGAACTCCACACGCTACGCATCCGAAGCGGGGGAATTGTTACCTCCCCTAAGGAGGATAGTCGGGAAGGGGAGGCTAAGGCCTCCTCTCCACGTGGGAAGAAGAGGGCTGCCTCCGAAGATTTGGAGAAGGAGATGCCCAAACCAGGGAAAAAGGTATCCCCAGGGGCCCCTGCCCCGACGGGCACCCTCACCGCATCATGCCCGCCAACGGGCCAGCCCTCCACCGAGTTGTAAGTCAATCGTTAATTCGAAGGTACTGTGTTTCCCCAAGATCAATAACCAGGATTCGTCTTTTGTAGTCCAGCTAGCAGCTCTTCTCAACAGAGTTCGACTTCGGGGGACCTTCCTCTGGAGATGATGGAGAGCGAGACCCCACCCACCTCTCCAACTCATGAAGCGGGTGGCACCGATGTGTCATCACGGAGGAGTCCGGATCTGCCGAAGCTGGAAGCCAATGCGTCAGCCGCCCTGAGCCCGGAGCATTTGGCTCACACGAGGGCGATGGGAAGGGTCTGACACAGTTCAGTGTCCAGCCGGGCGTACTGACAGGCCTACTGGAGCCAGCTGCGCTCTCGGAGGAGCACCGCTCATTAATGAGCGCGGTGCTCAAGAAGATTTCATCCGCTACAAGCGGTTTGAATGAAGCATTTACAAGCCTGCTCAGAGGCTTTGAGGTATGTAGTGAAGAATACACTATTTTTGGCTGTGAGGCACGCGCTAGGTGTGCTCCATATAGATAGTAGCCCCTGAGACTCTGGTTGCCCGCCCTAGGCAGCAAACGGGGATCATAAATCAATGATTGTGCTGTAAATACGTGCAAGTACCTATGAGTCCAGCCGCCGCCCAGTCCGTTGAAGTTGCCGAACTAACGATGCAGATTGGATCGATTGATGCCGATATTACACTAGTGAACGAACGGCTGGACAAATTACAAGGTATGTGCTCTGCCTTCCTTTGTATAGGAAAATATGAAGGCGGCATGATATTAATGTAATATGTTTGGACTGCAGATGGTGCTGCCGCCGTGGAGGCCCTGAGGGCGGAACTTGCCCAGGCCAAGGAGCAAGCTCGGGCTAGCAATGCGGCTGCCCTAAAAGTGGCCGAAGATTTGAGAGCCGAACAGGCTGCTCGTCGCCGAAGCGAGGAAAAAATAGCCGAAATGGCTGTGGAGTTAAAAAATGCCGCCGACCGGTATGAACTCCTCGAAAAGGAGAATAAGGCTAGTTCGGCCAACCTGAACAAGGCACTTAATGCAACCAAGGAGATGCAGACCGAGATCCGGGGTCTGCGGGAGGAGCTCCAACAGGCCGACAAAATCGTGGCTGGGGGCTCCTACATACCGCGGACGAAGTTTTTGGATCCGAAGTATGCTCCCCTGGATGGACGCTGCAGTCCTACAGACGCATATGCGGACTTGGCGAATAGTATAGCTGACGCTGCCAAGTTCTTCGAGGATCAAGGTGATAAGGAAGTGGAGAAGCTTTTCTAGTTGCAATTCAATGCTCCCACTCGCCCGCTGCCGTTAAATGAGAAGATGGCTGCTGTAGCGGAGCTTCATAGGCTGTCCGGGCTTGCAATGCGGTCTGTAATAGGCCATCTTTGGCCGAAGGGGCCTAAGCCGGACAGTTACTTTTGCTTGGTGCAACAATTCCTTGGGGCCGTGCCTCGGATCGACGCCATGAGGAGGTCGGCGTGCATAGAGGGTGCACGAATGGCTCTTGCTCGCGTTAAAGCCTATTGGACGGATATGGAGGCCACCATTATAGCGACCCAGGATCCGGTGGGGGACCAATATCCAGCCGAGCACTACTTGGCACAGGTCACATAAGGTGCCCGCCTAATGGAGGCGCAGTGCTCGAAGAATTTCTTGTTCGAGTGATGAATCGAATCATTGTAAAAACAATGTTTATTTTGATTATGAGGCTATATTCATACTGTTTGCCTGAAAATATGATTGTGTCCCCTGTGCGGCCGTTTATATATATATATATATATATATATATATATATATATATATATATATATATATATATATATAATCCGAAAGTTAGCAGTCGTTGGCTTCAGCCCCCACACATACAATGCGGGGGTGTTCGCAAAAAATATGCTTAATCACAGTTGATCCAACGTCTTGGTCCATTAAGGAGGTGATCGCACGTCGAACTAGGCAACCGGACTATATAGCTGTAACACTTACGCTTAGCCATGGGAGTCTAACGTTGGGGCTACTATGTAGTCCCTGGTACCTTCGCATGCATCCGAATACGGGCGCGTATGTACATGACCGGGAAATGGCCCTTCGTTAATGCGAGGGAATCCTAAAGATTCCGGTGAGTCTTTGAGTGGTTGATCAGTCTCTCGCTGTATCATGACAGTCAGTTTTCGGCTTTCTCTACTAAGGTGCTCATCCAGAATAACCAGGGCACAATCGCAGTAGTTCTCCTTTGGCCACCTTAGCCGATAATGACGAAACGTAAGGCGGCAAACCCAGGAGTCGGGCAAACCCAACATTTGACCAAAGACATAATTCGGAGTTGATGCATATAAGGCCAAACTCGTGACGCCAAACACTCCCAAAGGTACTTGGACTTGATAACAGAAGATGGGCTCAAGAATGCCCATTTATTATAAACTCTGTGTTTCCAGGTACGTGCTTTAATCTGTCGTGGCGAAATGCCAATAATGGCAGTATCCTCTGTGGGTATGAAACCCATGGGATGGTTAAACAACAAGAGGCAATACAAAAGGTTTACACAGGGGCTTAATCTAAAAAGAAACCTGTTGATTGGGGCCCTGCTGCACGTCTGCGCCTTTGTCTCTGTTGTGCTGTATCCTGGAAGGGTATCGTGCGAACGTTGTCTGTGGAAAAAAGAAAACTCGTAGCAGAGTACAACGTAAGTATGCTATGGATAGTAAAAGTGTAAGATGTTGGCCTGCCAATAAGGTTGAGCCGAGTGTGGGGCTGTATTAAATATTTATAGCCCCTGGTGTCCGCTACGGGATTACATATACGGTGCCCTGGTTCAATTTTGTCCGGGCTACCGGACTCATCTAACCGTGTATGTGGTCTTAATGACTAGTCATGTTTTCTGATATTGGAGGCCGCTTATAGTCTGTCCTCTAGGGCCGTCGCGTGTTCCTCTGCACGTGAAGAGCGCTCTGTGATCCCGTTAACGGTGATGACGCCACGTGGACCGGGCATCTTGAGTATAAGGTAGCCATAGTGCGGTAATGCGTTGAAGCGGGCGAAGGCCGTTCTTCCAAGCAATGCATGATAGCCGCTTTGGAAGGGTACGATGGTGAGGAGTAGTTCTTCGCTTCTGGAATTGCCTGGGGAGCCAAATGTTACCTCCAGTACGACGGAGCCCCTGCCTTAGGCTTCAACGCCTGGTATCACCCCTTCAAAGGCGGTGTTGCTTTGGCTAATTCTGGATGGGTTTATCCCCATCCTGCGGACAGTGTCCTCGTATATTAAATTGAGACTACTACCGCCGTCCATGAGGACATGGGTGAGACGGTATCCATCGATTACTGGGTCAAGCACCAAGGCCTTTGATCCTCTGCACCGAATACTAGTTTGGCCGTCCAAGTGATCGAAGGTGATCAGATAAGACATCCAGTAGTTAGGTGTGGGTAGGATGGGCTCTATATTGCGCGCGTCTCTATGCGCGCGTTCGTGCCTTCTCATGGATGTGCGAGTCGCGTGGATCATGTTCACTGTTTTAACCTCTGGCGGGAATTTTTTCTGTCCCCTAGTGTTCGGCTGGCGAGGTTCATCCTTGTCTTCACTTGGTGTTTCCCTTCCCTTGTGTTCGGCATTTAATTTGTCGGCCTGCTTGAAGACCCAGCACTCTCTGTGCGTGTGGTTCGCAGGTTTGTTAGGGGTGCCATGAATTTGGCACAGTCTGTCTAGGACTCTATTCAGACTGGACGGTCCCTCTTTACTGCCTTTAAATGGCTTCTTTTGTTGATCAGGTCGAGAGCCCCTGAATCCGGCATTAACCATTGTGTTATCTGGGCTCTCTTCCTTGTTTTGGCGTTTGTTTTTATTACGCCGTGGCTTCCCATTACCATCCCTTATTTCGGACGTGCTGGGGTCGCTGGTGCCTTTACGGGCTAGCTAACTATCTTCACCCGCGCAAAAGCGGGTCATAAGGCTTGTTAGGGCTGCCATTGTCCTTGGCTTTTCTTGGCCGAGGTGTCTGGTGAGCCACTCATCGCGGATGCTGTGTTTGAATGCCGCTAAGGCTTCGGCGTCCGGACAATCGACAATTTGATTCTTCTTAGTGAGGAATTTGTTCCAAAGCTTGCGGGCGGACTCTCCGGGCTGTTGGATTATGTGGCTTAAGTCGTCCGCATCTGGAGGCCGGACATAAGTCCCTTGAAAATTCGCCCTGAAAGCGTCCTTGAGTTCCTCCCAACTCTCAATTGAATTTTCAGGGAGGCTCTTCAACCAGTGTCGAGCTGGTCCCTTCAACTTTAGGGGAAAGTATTTGATGGCGTGGAGGTCATCCCCACGAGCCATGTGAATATGTAGGATAAAATCCTCGATCCAGACCCCTGGGTCTGTCGTTCCGTCGTATGCCTCTATGTTCAAAGCTTTAAAACCTTGTGGGAATTCATGGTCCAGTACTTCTTCGGTGAAGCACAGGGGGTGAGCAGCCCCTCTGTATCTGGACGTGTTGTGGCATGCAGTCGGCTGTTGTTGTGTCTGGTGTTTATTCCGAACTGGTATTTGGCTTGTATCATCGTTTTGGTGACCATAGTCCCTCGCCGGGGTGTGTCCTTTAGATCCGTAGATAGACCTGGCTGCGCCGGCTTTCTTATCCAGATGCTCACGTAGATCATGCGCGGCGTCGATAGCCGTTCTATTGTGGTTAGGGAGCGGTACGTTGGGCCTCCTGGTCGTATTAGTCTTTGGTGGAATGGCCTCGTCATCGAATTCTGGCAGTAGCTTGTGTTTTGGATAGCTCTTTGTATGGTGATCGTCGCCATATGTTTCTTCAGTGTCTAGCACCTTATTCCATCTATGATTGAGCGTTTCCTGTGCGGCTTTGAGCCGTTGCTTCTGCTTCTTTAGACTTCTCGCTGTGGCCATAAGTTTTCTGTGGAGGTTATCTCGTTCCACGCGTTCTTCCGGAATGATGAATGCATCATCATTCGGACTGTCTTCTTGTCCTGGGCCGCTTTGATGAACTCATCCCTCTGGATCATTGTGATTTGGCATCCGCTCCGAACTTGGTTCGGCGTGACCTGGCTCGTCCTGCTCCATCGCTGGGTCCTCATGGTCATTATTGCCTTCGGAGTTTACTGGTATGTCGATCCTTCTTGCGCTCTTGTCGCTATTTTTACTGTTGCTGGACTTTGAGCGGCGTCTGCATCGCCGTTTTGGCTTTTGCCCGGGGGTTCTATCTTCTGGATTGCCGCCGTCGTCCTGCTTGGGCGTGTCCACCATGTATATATATCGTGTGACAAGGTGGTAGTCCAGCGCCCTAGAGATTCTGAATCTTCCCCTGCATCGTCGTCCATACCGTTGATGCCTTCGGAGTCGAAGTCAAGCACGTCGGTTAAATCATCAACCGTGGCAATGAAGTGGGTGGTGGGTGGGTAACGAATTCCTTCGTCGTCTGCTCCCCACTCGAGCCGGACATAGTTCGGCCGAGAGCCTCCTGACAAAGAGAGAGACTTTAACGAGTTCAACATATCGCCAAAGGGCGAGTGCTGGAAGATATCTGCAGCGGTAAACTCCATTGTCGGAGCCCAACCTGGCTCGGTTGGCCCGAGAGTGCGCGGACTGGAACCAACAAACGAACATGAGTCTGGGGGTCCGGAGTCATAGGTTTCCATAGAGGCGGGACCTGTATTCGGCTCCACCTCCAATGAGTGTGCGGCCTGCGGAGCGGGGCCCATCCCTCCGTCCTCAGGCGATGCAGCCTGCTCCGGATTTATGTCCGGGGCCACCACGGGGGTGATATCCCGAGCTTCATCCGACGGCAGGTCTAAGCCGTGCTCATCGTGACTGTTCAGTGCTCCTGGCGCAGGCCTATATCCGTCGAAGATCGAGTCTTCGCGAATATCCGCCGTGTAGTTCAAGTTTCCGAACCTGACCTTGTGGCCGGGGGCGTAGCTAACGATCTGCTCCAGATGGCCAAACGAATTGGCCCGCAGTGCGACACCGCCGAATACGAAGATCTGTCTGGGGAGAAAGGTCTCCCCCTGGACCATGTTGTTGGTGATTGAAGGCGCCATCAAGCCCTGCAGCGACGACACGGAGGAACTCTCAATGAAAGAACCAATGTCGGTGTCAAAACCGGCGGATCTCGAGTAGGGGGTCCCGATCTGTGCGTCTTAGGCTGATGGTAACAGGAAGCGAGGGACACAATGCTTACCCAGGTTTGGGCCCTCTCGATGGAGGTAAAACCCTACTTCCTGCTTGATTAATATTGAAGATATGAGTAGTACAAGAGTAGATCTACCACGAGATCGTAGAGGCTAAACCCTAAGAGCTAGCCTATGATGGTATGATTGTAATTGTGATCGGGCTTCTAAGGACCAACCTCTCCGGTTTATATAGACACCAGAGAGGGCTAGGGTTTATATGGAGTCGGTTACAAAGAAGGAAACTCAATATCCGGATCGTCAAGCTTGTCTTCCACGCAAAGGAGAGTCCCATCCGGACACGGGCCAAAGTCTTGAGTCTTGTATCTTCACGCTTCAATAGTCCGGACGATGTATATAGTCCGGCTGTCCGGATACCCCCTAATCCAGGACTCCCTCAGCTACTACCAGCATTAGTAAGGCACACATCAATAACATGTATATCAAATATACCTTTCACTTTGCCATCCTTCTTATCTGCCAAATACTTGGGGCAGTTCGCTTCCAGTGACCAGTCCATTTGCAGTAGATGCACTTAGTTTCAGGCTTAGGTCCAGACTTGGGCTTCTTCCCGGGAGTAGCAACTTGCTTGCTATTCTTCTTGAAGTTCCCCTTCTTCCCTTTGCCCTTTTTCTTGAAACTAGTGGTCTTGTTAACCATCAACACTTGATGCTCCTTCTTGATTTCTACCTCCACAGCCTTTAGCATTATGAAGAGCTCGGGAATTTTCTTTTCCATCCCTTGAATATAATAGTTCATCACGAAGCCTTTATAGCTTGGTGGCAGTGATTGAAGAACTCTGTCAATGACACTAGCATTAGGAAGATTAACTCCCAGCTGAGTCAAGTGGTTATGGTACCCAGACATTTTGAGTATGTGTTCACTGACAGAACTATTCTCCCCCATCTTGTAGCTATAGAACTTGTTGGAGACTTCATATCTCTCAACTCGGGCATTTGCTTGAAATATTAACTTCAACTCTTGGAACATCTCATATCCTCCATGACGTTCAAAACGTCTTTGAATTCCCGATTCTAAGCTGTAAAGCATGGCACAATGAACTATCGAGTAGTCATCAACACACGACTGCCAGGCATTCACAATGTCTGCAGTTGCTGGCATAGGTGGTACACCTAGCGGTGCTTCCAGGACGTAATTCTTCTTTGCAGCAATGAGGATAATCCTTAAGTTACGGACCTAGTCCGTGTAATTTCTACCATAATCTTTCAACTTAGCTTTCTCTAGGAACACATTAAAATTCAAGGGAACGGTGGCACGGGCCATTGATCTACAACAACATAGATATGCAAAAACTATCAGGACTAAGTTCATGATAAATTAAAGTTCAATTAATCATATTACTAAAGAACTCCCACTTAGATAGACATCCCTCTAATCATCTAAATGATCATGTGATCCATATCAACTAAACCATGTCCGATCATCACGTGAGATGGAGTAGTTTTCAACGGTGAACATCTCTATGCTGATCATATCTACTATATGATTCACGTTCGCCTTTTGGTCTCAGTGTTCCAAGGCCATATCTGCATATGCTAGGCTCGTCAAGTTTAACCCAAGTATTCTGTAGGTGCAAAACTGGCTTGCACCCATTGTATGTGAACTTAGAGCTTGTCACACCCGGTAATCATGTGCTGTCTCGGCACGATAAACTGTAGCAACAGTGCATACTCAGGGAGAACACTTATACCTTGAAATTAGTTAGGGATCATCTTATCATGATACCGCCGTAATAAGCAAAATAAGATGCATAAAAGATGAACATCACATGCAATCAAAATATGTGACATGATATGGCCATCATCATCTTGTACCTTTGATCTCCATCTCCAAAGCACCGTCATGATCTCCATCGTCACCGGCTTGACACCTTGATCTCCATCGTAGCATCGTTGTCGTCTCGCCAACTTTTGCTTCTACGACTATCACTATCGCTTAGTGATAAAGTAAAGCAATTACATGGAGATTGCATTTCATACCATAAAGCGACAACCATATGGCTCCTGCCAGTTGCCGATAGCTCTGTTACAAAACATGATAATCTCATACAAAAATTTATATCACATCATGTCTTGACCATATCACATCACAACAAGCCCTGCAAAAACAAGTTAGACGTCCTCTACTTTGTTGTTGCAAGTTTTACGTGGCTGCTACGGGCTTCTAGCAAGAATCGTTCTTACCTACGCATCAAAACCACAACGGTTTTTCGTCAAGTGTGCTGTTTTAACCTTCAAAAAGGATCGACCGTAGTCAAACTCGATTCAACTGAAGTTGGAGAAACAGACACCCGCCAGCCACCTGTGTGCAAAGCACGTCGGTAGAACCAGTCACATGCACGCGGTCATGTAATGTTGGTCCGGGCCGCTTCATCAAACAATACCGCCGAATCAAAGTAAGACATTGGTGGTAAGCAGTATGACTATTATCGCCCGCAACTCTTTGTGTTCTACTCGTGCATATCATCTACGCATAGACCTGGCTCGGATGGCACTGTTGGGGAACATAGCATGCAATTTCAAAACAATTCCTACGATCATGCAAAATCTATCTAGGAGATGCATAGCAATGAGAGGGGGAGAGTGTGTCCACGTACCCTAGTAGACCAAAAGCGGAAGCGTTAGATAACGCGGTTGATGTAGTCAAACGTCTTCACGATCCAACCGATCCAAGTACCGAACGTACGGCATCTCCGTGTTCAGCACACGTTCAGCTCGATGACATCCCTCAAACTCTTGATCCAGTAGAGGGTCGAGGAATAGTTCCGTCAGCACGACGGTGTGGCGACGATGTTGGCGATGTGATCCGTGAAGTGCTTCACCTAAGCACTACGACGTTATGACCGGAGGACTAAACTATGGAAGGGGGAACCGCACATGGCTAAGAGAATTCTTGGTATGCCTTTGGGGTGCCCCCTGGCCAAGTATATAAAGGAGGGGCAGGAGGAGGCCGGCGCACAAGGAGGGCGCGCCAAGGGGGGAGTCCTACCTTGACTCCTAGTCCAAGTAGGATTCGGCCCCCTCCTTCCAATCAACAAAGAGGGGAAAGGGGAAGCGAGAGAGGGAGAAGGAAAGAGGGGGGCCGCACCCCCTCCCCTTGTCAAATTCGGATTGGGGCAAGGGGGGTCGCGCCACCTCCCGTAGCTTGCCTCCTCTCCTCCACTACGGCCCAATAGGCCCAATAACTTTCCCCGAGGGGGGGGGGGGGTCCGGTAACCTTTCGGTACTCCAAAAAATCCCCGATCTTCTTCGGAACCATTCCGGTGTCCGTATATAACCTTCCAATATATCAATATTTATGTCTAGACCATTTCGAGACTCCTCGTCATGTCTGTGATCTCATCCGGGACTCCGAACAAACTTAGGTCATCAAAAACACATAACTCATAATACAAATCATCATCAAACGTTAAGCGTGCGAACCCTATGGGTTCGAGAACTATGTAGACATGATTGAGACACATCTCCGATCAATAACCAATAGCGGAACCTGGATGCTCATATTGGCTCCTACGTATTCTACGAAGATCTTTATCGGTCAAACCGCACAACAACATACGTTGTTCCCTTTGTCATCAGTATGTTACTTGCTCGAGATTCGATCGTTGGTATCATCATACCTAGTTCAATCTCGTTACCAGCAAGTCTCTTTACTCGTTCCATAATACTCTATCCCGTAACTAACTCATTAGTCACATTGCTTGCAAGGCTTATAGTGATGAGCATTACCGAGAGGGCCCATAGATACCTCTCTGATACACGGAGTGACAAATCCTAATCTTGATCTATGCTGTCGAATATCGGGTTCTGGCAAAACCCTTAAGGTTCAAACTCTGGGGTGCGCATGAAGATCTTCTCCCTACCAAAACACGCCCTCAGCCTCGCCATGGGTTCTAAGCTAGATCGATGAACAACACAAGAGACACAAGGTTTATACTAGTTCGGGCCACCATTGTGGTGTAATACCCTAATCCAGTGTGTGGTGCGGTGGATTGCCCTTGGGCTGATGATGAATAGTACAGAGGAAGAACAGCCTCGCGAGGAGAGGCGTTCTTGTGGTGGTGTGTAGATGAGCTTGGTTCGGATCAGATCCCTTCCACTGTGGTGGCTAGCCCTATTTATAGAGGTCCTGGTCCTCTTCCCAAATATTGAGTGGGAAGGGAGCCAACAATGGCCATTTTGAAAGGGGATAGCTAGTACAAGCTATCCTGACTAAAGGTGGTCTTCGACTGCCAAAGGTGTTGGTGATGACGCCGTCTTGGGCTCCATGGTGACCTCCGTCCTGCCGTTTTGCTGGTCTTGGTCTCGTTGCACCGATATGGAAACCTTTGCCTGATGCCTCGGTACTCCGTGCCTGCGCTTGCCCCCTTTGCACCAAAGAGGAAACGAGGACACTGCGCAGGCTGGCGCCCGCCTGGTCTTGATCGTCATGGCTTGCGTCACGGGAACCTCGCGAGGTACCCCTTGCCTTGATCTCTCCGCCTCCTCGCGAGCCTGCCTGGTGAGGCCGCCCCTTAAGGAGGCCTTGCCTCGTCCGCCGCGCGAGGCTTTGCCCCTCACGAGGGTCTTGAGTGTTGGTTGGTGAATGCGGGCTGTACTGGGCCACTAGCTGAGCCACGTTGCAGGCCACAGGCACGCAAGTCTGGAGACCCCCGTTCCCAGAACGCCGACAGTAACCCTTGGGCCCAAGGCATGCTCGGACTTGGCTTAGCAGCGAAGCCAAAGGGGAAGTGCGGAGCACCGCGAGCCCCAACAGCCTGTGGCCTTGGTCGCTGCGTGGCGATTGATGGGACGTGGGTGTCTCCGCTTCCCCATGCTCCCCTAATATCCGCCTGGCTAGGCGGCCATGGAGCTCTACACAGTTATTTCCTCCTCGTTGTCCGCGTGCTTCCTGTTCCCCTTTCTTCCTCGAGCCTCTGTTTCCGCTTCCAATCTGACTTGAGCTCTACCCCCTCCATTGCCATGGCGCCAACTAGCAAGGATAAGGGGAAGAAACCTCTGTCCTCATCCAGTTCGTCCCCGGCAATCAAGCCCGTCGTCGGTCGCTTGTTGGTGCTCAACTTGGAGGCCCTGGGCAAGGTCTGCCCTGCGCTCGCGTCCAGCTTCAACAAGTGCGGAAAGACGATGGCTTGGCCTGCGTCCCACGCCTCCATTGACAGGACAGTCACTGAGGTTAAATTCTTCGTCGACACCCTGTGGGCTGGTCTAGTTCCCCCTTTCTTTGCCTTCTTCAATGCAATGCTTTCCCATTATAAGATTCATATGATTATTCCTGATCCCCAATCTATCACCCTTCTTGCCATCTTCGCCTTTGTTTGCAAAGCCATGGTGGGCATTGCTCCTTCCATTGCCCTCTTGCGCCACTTCTTCACGCTGCGCCTGACCGACCCCTCGCAGTGCTCGGGGTGCATGAGCTTCCAGGCCATAGCAGAGACGGCCGCCTCGGGGATTGATTTTTATCTCCCGCCGTCCATGAGTGGGTTTCGGACGCGGTAGTTTTACGTGGATGTCGGAGTGCTCAGCCCTCTGCTCTCGCTTCCGTCGTCGCCTGCTGTCCCCAATCCCAGTTGGGGCCACGAAAGACTCATGAGCCCCCGATTTTCCTTCATCTGGTACCGCCTGAGGAGGTTGAGATATCTTGGCATGACTGCACCCCGGGTGGTGAAGGAGTTCCTCCAGTGTCGCATTGCTCCTCTTCAGCGCCACTCCCGACCGATGTGGGCCCTGGCGGGCGGCCAAGACCGCATGAGGCTTCGGGAGAAGGAACTGGCGCCCGAGACGCTGAAGAAGGTGCTTGAGGTCTTGACTGGCAACCCCTCGCCGGACGATATACGACACGGGGGTGGCCTCCTATATCTCTGCTCGAACAGGGCTGAGTTCGCGAGACAGATGCCTCTCTTCGAGGAATGGGGGTTGCATCTTGCTGGCCTTGCGGGGCCTCGCGAGAATCCTGTCGCCTTGGCTCCCTTCCTTGCCGCTAGCACCGATCTTGCCCCAGGAGCGGGCGCAGGGAGGCAAGCATCGCTTGAGGCTGGAGGCTCGGGTGTCATGGCGCCGACGCCGCATGGGGTTCCCGAAGCATCATCCTCCGGAGCTTGTGAATCCCGCCCTGAGGCGATTGTTGATGGGGGGATGCAAACCGCGGCTCCCGAGGCCGGAACCCCCGAGGCCTCGGTAGGCCAGCAGGACGTGATTCCTGATCGCTCCTTCCAGCTTGGCGCCCCTGAGGTTGGCCGCCTATGTGCTTCTCCATCCGCGCCACGTGCTGGTCCTCATGTTGAGCGCCTGGATCGGTTCCGCGTGGACTTTGCCGCCCTCCGTAAGAGGAAGGAGTCTTCCAGTTGTAGTGGACGCCCTTTCCGACTGTTGAAGCATAGGAAGTACTTCGCCATAGATGAGTAAGTACCTCATTCTTGTAACTCCTCAACCGCTGCTCCCTTTCCTGCCTCTGGCTTTTTAGGATCCCTCCTGCCAAGCCTGCGAAGTCTCCCAAGAAGCAACTTCCTCCGGCCTCACCTTCATCACTGGACTTGAGCGTCCCGAGCTTGTATGCTGCCCCTGATGCGGGGCCATCCGGAGAAGCAAGCCTGCTTGCAGGGTGTCTTGAGCCCGTGCCCTTGCCACCTTTCCTTCGCAACCTCACCTAGGGTGTGACCAGCCTGCCCAGGGCTCCTCCTTTGATCGTGGACGGCGAGTGGTTGGTGTCGGTCCTCAGCTCTCCTTCTATGGATGGACCTGCGCCAGTCCGGGTCCCTTGCGGAGCCCAGCTGGCGATCGTGGGGGCGCCAGCCCCCAGCCCCCTACCGCGAGGGGGCGAACCGCTTCAGACCCCGCCAACAGCACCGGCGGCGGAGGATGACATCGACAGCATGCGCGAGAGCGAAGCGTCATTCGCCGAGAGTTCCTCCGGAAGGTGATGGACGCGATGGGCTAGCTTGGTGGAGAGCTTGCGGATGTGGACGCGTGTCTTGAAGCTAAGGTCATGCGGCTCATTGAGGAGCGATGCAAGCTGAAGGTGGCAGTCAACCTCACGCGCTATCAGCGTGAGCTTGACAATGCGAAGGCCGAGGCATCCCTTGTGGCCTCACGAAAGGCCTGCTCCTGAGCTCTGGAGGAGGCTCGGGAAGCAGATCATCGCCGCGAGATCACGGAGAAGCGTGTGTGGGAGCTCCAAGCCTAGAGTGCTTCCCTGGAGCAGCAAGTGTAGCTGCGTCAGGCCGCCCTTGCATCGCTGAAGGGGAGGCCTGTCGAGGAGGAGGAGCTCCGGAGGCATGAAGAAGCGCTGACGCTTGAGGCCGCCGAGCGCAATCTTGACCTTGAGCGATTGGAGGCCAGGGAGCGCCAGGTTACCCAGGCGGAGGACGATGTTGGCGCATGAGAGGCTCGAGTCCGAGAAGAGGTCGACCGCCGTGTGGCGGAAGTTCACGCAGATCTTGGGCGCAAGTATGACCAGAGGCTGGAGCTGATTGAAGCCGAGGCTGTGGGCAGGACTGCCGCTCTCAGGTCCAAGCTGACTGAAACGGAGCAGCGCGCGGAGGCCGCCGCAGCCGCCCTGGTCTCGGCGCAGACTGAGTTGGCCTCCACCCATGCCGAGCTGCTTCTTCTTCAACGGCGGGTCGACGATGCCGAGTCCATTGCGCGGCAGAACAGAGAAGAAATTCTTCAACGACAGACGCTGGAGGACATGTACGGCCCCATGCTCCAGCAACTCAGGAACAGGATCAACACGGCCCTGGGCAATATCTGTGATGAGGACGCCCCGCATCCTCATGTGACCAACTATGCCGGTCATCTTTGCTTCTTTACTGATGTGGTGATGCGCCTGGAGAACCACTCCGTGAGGGCTTGCCAACTTGTCGAGGAGAGGAGGCGCAGCCTGCTCGGGCATGCATTCTCCCGTGTCTTCATCCATCTTCAGAAGACCGATCCCCACTTCGACTTTGACGCCGTCATCGCCCCAGTGCCCGTCATCCCCACTTCATCCATCTTCAGAAGATGGATCCTGGCATGCATAATAAACATTTATCTTAACAACTTTATTGTTGCCTCTAGGGCACATTTTCTTCAGTCTCCCACTTGTACTAGAGTCAATAATCTAGTTTACATCACCATGTGATTTAATACCAATAGTTCACATCTTTATGTGATTAACACCCATAGTTCACATCGCCATGTGACCAACACCCAAAGGGTTTACTAGAGTCAATAATCTAGTTCACATCGCTATGTGATTAACACCCAAAGAGTACTAAGGTGTTATCATGTTTTGCTTGCGAGAGAAGTTTGGTCAACGGGTCTGCTACAATAAGATCTATATGTATTTTGCAAATTTCTATGTCTACAATGCTCTGCATGGAGCTACTCTAGCAAATTGCTCCCACATTCAATACGTATCTAGATTGAGACTTGAAGTCATCTAGATCAGTGTCAAACACTACAAAAAAAAGACACATCCATGACATTTTGGGCCGAACGAAAAAAAGATCGGTCATACTTATGACACTTCTATGACGATAATTGTGACTAAAACCGGTATCATCATAGATGTGGTGGGCTCCTACTTCTATGACAAAAAATCATGACAGAAAATGGGCTTTTCGTCCTGGGCGGGCCGGAGACGCAGCTGCATGACATTCTTTGGGCCGTCCATGACGGAAAAAATCATGGTAGATGCAAGGGCGGGGAAATTTTGGCGAGTTCCCGGTTACGGTGGGAGGTCGGGGGCCGAGCGATGCGCGTTTCTCTTGTACATGTACGCGCGTGTGTGCGGGGCGTTGGCTCTAACTGAATCTGAGTGAGGCATTGTGATCTAACTAAACCCGAGCAATTGCACTGCAGGCTACGCGTTACTGAACCCGAGCGATCGATCGATGGTTGTTAACTGAACCCGATCGAGCGATTCCTTCACTACTGCTGCTAACTGAAGCCGATCGATGCTGCCTTTGGATGAACAGTGAGCGTTGTGGGGGGGTTTAGATGAACAGTGAGCAGTGGGGGTGGATGAACAGGACCCTATGGTGTTGCCTCTGGATGAACAGGACCCCGATCGATCGAGCCGGTTGGGGCTGGATGAACAGGACCCCATGGAGGGCTGGATGAACAGGACGACCCCGTGGAGGGCTGGATGAACAGTAGACGGTGGAGGGGTGGATGAACAGTAGCCCGTGGAGGTGGTTGAACAGGAGCCCATGGAGAGGGGTGGTTGAACAGTAGCCGGTGGATTAGCGCGCGGTGGAGGCTGGATAACAGGAGCCCGTGGATGAACAGTCGCAGGTGGAGGCTGGAGGAGGTCGACGGTGGATGAACAGTAGCCCGTGGAGGCTGCAGGAGGTCGACGGTGGAGATGAACAGTATCCCGTGGAGTCCCGTTTTGCGGTACGCCACACCCCTCCCGATGAACAGGACCCCCGTTTCGACCGTAGTGCTCCAACACAAGTCCGTTCCGTCTATTTTGCGGTACGCCACACCCCTCCCGATCAATAGGACCCCCGTTTCAACCATAGGAGGTCTGTTTCCTCCGTTTTGCGGTACGCCAGACCCCTCCCGATGAACAGGATCCCGTTTCGAACGTGGCCGGTTGAACACAAGGCCGTTTCCTCCGTTCTGCGGTACGCCAGGCCTCGTTTCCATCGCCTGCTCTGTCCAAGCCGGTTGGCTCCCACGCGTTCCGTTGCCTCCCGATGAACACGACGCATTCCGTTGCCTCCCCATGAACACGACGATGACGCAGTTTCTCCGTTCCAACCCAGCCATGTACACAAGCCCTGGCCGTACGTATGCGCGAGTAGGCATTCGAGACCCCGCCCATATGTACGTATGTGGTCGTATTTACTTTCTTGCACCTTGGTCGTTGTACGTACGTGTACATGCTACGTCCGCGCCTCTACTACAACACGTGCGCGCCTCTAAATCGACCAGTATGTACATACACGTTCGCGACCAGAAGGACAATGCTACGTACGCTTCGACCAGGTGCGTCCTAACTATCAGGCAATTCCTTGCGTGCGAAGATGTAGCTGGTGGGTCCCAGCAGTCAGGGGGGCGAATCATTTTTTTTTGCCCGGGCGCACTTCCTTGCGTGCGAAGATGTAGCTGGTAGGTCCCAGCAGTCAGGGGGAAAAGGTTTTTTTTCGCAAAATACGGTGGACCGTCTGGTGGGTCCCCGCTGTCAGGTGGAGGAATAATTCTTTTGCGCGTAATAAGGAGGCACTTCCATGAGGCTGCCGTGGAGCCAGCTGTCAGCCTCTCCACGTACAGTACTCTTCCGATGGAATTCGGTCGTTGACCACATTGACCACGCCGCGCCGAGAGCACCACGGCGGTGGACGATAGCGAGGCCTTGGAAGGGGACGACGCGGAGCCGGGGAAGACGCGACAGTGGATGCCCACGTGGAGAGGAGTACGAGGGTTCACTGGTTCGGTTGCGCTACCGTCGCCGCAGAATAACAGGGGGTGTGGGTGGGTGGAGTGGAGGGATGGCCTGGCCAGCGATGGGAGTAGTATGGGGGCAGTGAGGCCTCCGCGGCAGCACAGCCGGCCACGGGAGGCAGGAGCAGGCGGCATGACCAGCGCTGCTTTGGGAGGCTAGAGTAAGAAGACCAGAGGCTGAAGAAGCACTACGGCCGTTGGATGGACATCGTCTGGTCAGTCGAGCTAGAATCGTGCATATTGACTAAGTTGACAAAGCCCTCCATCCTCATCAACTTAGTAGGCCCACTATACTGGATCCCAGCTAGCAGGGGGAGTATTCATTTTTTGTGCGTAATAAGGAGGCACTTCCTTGCGTGCGAAGATATAGCTGGTGGGTCCGAGCTTTCAGCGACGGTAACGTTTTTTTTTCGCCAAATACAGAGGCCCTTCCGGTGGGTACCAGATGTCAGGTGGAGGAATCATTATTTTTCGCGTAATAAGGAGGCATTTCCTTGCGTGCGGCCATGGACCCAGCTGTCAGCCTCTCCATGTACAGTCCACTTCAGATGCATGTCGGTCGTTGACCACGTTGACCACGCCATGCCGAGAGCACCAGGGCGATGGACGACGGCGAGGCCTAGGAAGGGAATGACACGGAGCCAGGGAAGACTCGGAAGTTGTTTCCCACGCGGAGGGGAGTACGACTTTACGAGGGTTTACTGGTTCGTCTGCCGTCGCCGGAGAATAACAGCAGGTGTGGGCGAGTAGAGGGATGGCTAGGCCAGCGATGGGAGTACGGTGGGGCGGTGAGGCCTGCGCGGCAGCACAGCCGGCCGTGGGGAGGAGGGAGCAGGCAGTCTCGCCGGCGCTTGTTTGAGCGGCTGGAGCAGGAAGAGCAGAGATTGAAGAAGCATGACGGTCGTTGGATGGACATCCAACAGTCACTACTTGTGCGTCAACCTTTCTTTTTAGGAAAGCCTCAAATCTGTAGAAAACAGCATACATGCCATCTGCCATTATTTCTAATAATTTACAGCCCACTTGCTAATTCTTACAGTTTTTTTGGAGCCCATATTCTTTTTGTTAGCATTACAGCCCATATTGTGGCCACGGTTAAAAAACTATACAAAATTTTGCGTATGTCGGTGCGGTCTGAACTGTTTTTAATCCCGAAATTTCGAGTCATGTTCAGACTGATTTTAAAAATTAATGTATATCAATATAAATCCAATAAATTGTCCATGCATAAAAATCAATGCAATTTAAAATCTCAGAATGAAAAAAAGATATACGAAACTAATTGCCAGTTTGATATATGAAATTAATTAGATTTAACTAAATTAATTGCTAGTTAATCTGTATTTACTTAAAACAGTCAATGACAGGGGGCCCACCCCCTGTTGACCAGTCAAACGTTGACTGGTCAACTGGGACACCATGGCCCACCTGTCAGCCTCTGGTACCATTCTGTGTGCGCAGAGCTGGGTACCCATAGCATTTTAGTTTTTATTTTCGAATTAAAATTAATTTCAGAATAATAATAAATTCATATAAATTAAACCGTAGCTCGGATGAAAAAGTTTTCTACATGAAAGTTGCTCAGAACGACGAGGCGAATCCGAACACGCAATCCATTCGTCTGCCACACGTCCCTAGCATAGAGAACATGCAACCTTTCCCCTCCGGTTCATCTGTCTGACAGACGTCCGGAACCGGGAAAACTTTCCCGAATGTTGTCCCCCTTTACTGGTATCGTGTAACCCTGCGTTAGAACACCTCTAGCATCGCTTATTGTCATGTTATGCATATATTTGCATGTATTTACTGTTTCTTTCCCCTCTTCTGTCCGGTAGACCCTGAGACCGATGCTGATGCCACTGTGATCGACTATGTCACCGACGACCCTCCTTCTTGTCTGAGCAACCAAGCAAGCCCCCCCCCCCTTTGATCATCCCGATATCGCCCATTCCATTCTCTCATGCTTGCATTAGATTTTGCTATTGTTATTGTTTGCTCCTATTCTGATGCATAGCCTGCTTTTGTAACCTACTCATTGTACCTTCCCTGCTTATCCTAAACTGCTTAGTATAGGTTGGTTAGTGATCCATCAATGACCCTCAGTTCTTGTCCTTGTTGCCCCTGCTTCATCATCGACGACTCGATCAGCGTGATCGACGACCAGAGCCCGACACCTCACATCACATCACGCCCCTTTTGTTGCTTGACTCTATAGAGCTACTATCGAGTGCCGAGGGTGATCCCTCATAACGCACTCCTGATGATAATTCTATAGTGTAGCTATTCGGTCGTGGTCATCGAGGGTGATTTCCACTTTCACCATTCCCGATACAGCTCTGTCATTCAACACCTCAAGTGTGAACCTCGAGGGTGGTCCCTCTTATGTTCACCTTCATGATTACATTGAGTGGAATCCTCCGTGGGTGATTCCTTGGGTTTTCCCCTTGATGTTTGGACACACAGTTACCTTGACTTTACTTGAGACCATTGTTGAAGTAGGGTCGGCCCTGAGGGGTACCCGTGAGTTGATGTGAAAGTCGGGCGGGCCTGTAGAGCACCCGCGAGTTTTCCACGTGGCACGGCCGGGCAGTCTGGGCCCTTGTCGTAAGTCCACGAGACGGGGCGACGGGGTCACCTTATCATGAGTCTCTACTCGTTTCCGCGAGCCCCCAATGCACTAACAGGTTTGGGTATTTGTTCTGAGTTGGCCTCTGGCCTTTACGCACTAACCGCCATGCAAGAATAGATATGGGCCTCAATGTCACAGTATCAGCCGAAGCTTTGTTAGACGTCCAGTTCAGCAGAGCGGCCCGGTCGGATCGTGCTGGCCATCCGTGGCAGTGCTGGTATTCACCCTGCGCGCAACGACCCGGAGCGCTGCGGGCGATGGGCCCAAGACCCCGGAGCGCTTAGGATGTAGACCGGCGGGGACCTCTCTGTTGAGCCTTGGTAGGGCTGCAACATGTTGATCTTCCGAGGCCGGGCATTGACCCAGAAAGGTGTGTCCGGCCAGAGTGATCGAGCGTGTTGGGTAGCATGGTGCACCCCTGCAGGGAAGATATATATTTGAATACCGTGTCCGCGGTAATGGATGTTCGGACTTATATCTTGATCTTATATAACTAGAAATGGATACTTGAGATATGTGATGGATATGTGGCTCCGGGATTGCTTTCTCGCAGGGAGTCGAGGAAGGATCTCTGGGCGTTGTTGCTACAATATGTTTGTTAAATATTAAAATGCTACTCTTTACTCTTCTACATGTTGCAAGATGCTTGGAGCTGCTTGAAGATGCTAGTCTTCGATAGGCTAGGCCTTCCCCTCTATTCTGGCATTCTGCAGTTCAGCTCACAGATACAAACCTTCCATTTGATACCAGTGCATACTTAGTATAGATCTGATGCTTGCGAGTACTTTGGATGAGTACTCATGGTTGCTTTGCTACCCATTTTTCCCCTTCTTCCTTCTTTCCGGTTGATGCAACCAAATGGTGGATCCCTGGAGCTAGATGCCACCGCCGATGGATACTTCTACGTGAAGACCGCCGACGACCAGGAGTAGTTAGGAGGTCCCAGGCAGGAGGATTTGCCTCTTCGATCATGTTGGTTTTGTGCTAGCCTTCTTAAGGCATCCTTGTTTAACTTATGTCTATACTCAGATATTGCTACTTCCGCTGACTCGTGTATTGAGCTATGTATTCAAGCCCTCGAGGCCCCTGGCTTGTAATATAAAGCTTGTATTATTTTGATTTGTGTCTAGAGTTGTGTTGTGATATCTTCTCGTGAGTCCCTGATCTTGATCGTACACATTTGCGTGGATGATTAGTGTATGATTGAATCGGGGGGCGTCACAATTTGGTATCAGAGCCGACTACCTGTAGGATCCCCCTTTCCAACTCCTTGGCCGAAGTTGAGTCTAGTCTTTGAAAAAAACTGATTTACGAACATGGCTGCGCGACTTACAGGCCCACGTCGCCATTGGGTGGTAATAGGATCTTTTACTCCTCGTCTATACTCTGGGACTGTAATCACTCTTCTATTTGGGTTAAATGGTTTTGTTAACTCTAACTCTAGGTTCTCGTAAATACTTTCTCCCGGAGAGCCCCTCACACTAGATGATTTCTTGGTGCACTAGAAGATCCTGAAGATACTCTCCGATGTTTTACCGAGTCCCTCGTACCCTTAACCGTTGCAATCCCTACCACCGATAAATCCTGTCACTACCTATGTTGTCGTTCATACCTTCATTCCCAGTTGCTCTTGTTATTACCAGATGTTCTGAAATATTCTTTGATGTTCCGAGAATTCTTTATGCTTAATGCCCTGCAGTTCCTTGCCGCATGAATATCCCTATGGATAATTACTCGCTCATCGAGTATCCATTCATCCCCAGTTATTCTTATGCTTCATAAGATACTTTGTAATACAATCCGAGCTTTCGATGACCTTTGTCGCCTATTGCTCTAGAAGGTCTTACCTACCGACACTCTGGTTAATTCCATATGCCTAGCAGTATCCATTGACGTCCGTTGTCATTATCATCTTGACTCTTTCGATTTGATATGTCAGTGCCGCAATCATCTGTTGATCCTTATAGATTATCTTTCCAGCTCAGACGTCTTCCCGAACATGAGCTGGTTCTCAGAAAATTAGATTGCCATCGATTGTGCCCTAAGTCTATTAAACTTATCCATCCTTGGTTAGAGCGTTTGCTTCTGATCCCTCGATTTTGGAAATCGTAATTCCGTTGCATTTAAGCCTTGAGTTAGTCAGTTGTTTCTATAATCTGATATTCTTACATTCTTTCTTCTTCTGATGAAGTATCGATACTCACATATGATCCTTTGTTGGATTTTATTCAACAGCGTCTTCCATTTTCAATAACCTTGTGAGCTTTTCCTTGGATACAAAATGCCTTTGGTAAATGGTATCCCTCGCTCTTGTCAACCATACTCTGCTTCTGGGCTTGAGTTATTTACTCATGAAGTTTGTGGTATAGGTTCCTAAGATGCCCCTATGGTTTGAACCTACGCCTCCCCTAATCTGTTTGAACCCGAGAGTCTTCATGAGTCTTACTCTTCTGGTGTGTTGCCAGATAAAATATCAACACTACAACTTCACCGAAAGCGAGAAGTGAATGAAAGGTTATGCATTGAAGAAGTGGGAGTCGACCTTGAACTTTGTGTTCATGCACATGGACACGATGTACATCCTATCATGGAAGCTTCTTGTTATAATAATAATCCTCTTGTGATAAATTCATCTGGTATCTATATTTAGTTCTTTGCAACCGTGGTTCCGACCATGATTGTTCTCCTTTGATTCCATTTCTCAGACAAGTTAAAGTGCTTGTCTTCTCCAGATCGTTTCACCTGTCCAACCTCCACTTTGAACTACCTTCGAGTATTACCCTCTGGTACCTCGAGAATACCACAGGGCTAGGTAACTTCTTATGTGTTCTTCATCAACTATTATTTCTCGCTAACTCATATTTTCCACGGGTTCTGAGTTGTTAGACACTCGAGAACACCAACAACTGATTCAAGTCTCCATTGCTTTGTTTAACCTTTCTTGTAACCTAACATATCTGAGCAGTGATAATGCCCTGCTTATGTAAACACCTCGGTGTACAACTCTGTCGGTAAGACCTTGTTACTATTGTTGATGACATTCCGGTAGCCACTGATGGACGAGAACTTTGCCTATTGGTCCGCCTCGTCTTAACGAGCAGGAAAATGGTTCTCTTTGTCCCTCGCCCTTGGTACCAGCGTTGTTGCCAACATAACTGACAGGTTGTCCTCTGACCTGCCTTGCTATCATGACCATGCAAAATGTAACGCCTTCTTGCTTTTAACCCACATGGTGGACCCATAACCCACAATTCCACACGATCAAAACCTGACTCTCCTGTACATCTCTGTCTTCTAAAATTGTTCCTCGGTCTTGGCTTCGTATGTAAATCACGAGCCACCTTCCCAGTGATCTATTCTGGTATCAGACACAATACTTATTCCCATTGCTTTGAACCCCTTTCACCCTCTATTTCAGGCAACGAACGATTGCCTACCCAGTTGAACCTTCTTATTGCACCTTCTTACCTTGCTCTCGATGACTTTCTTAAATTTCAACTCGAGAGATGCCTCTATGCCACGTTCAGTGAGATAGCCCATAGGTACCTATCTTGTGATGAGCTCCGTCATTCTCGAGTCTTTCCCCCTTACTCCACCCCTTAAATCTCGGGACGTGATTTCTTGTAGTAGAGGAGAATTGTGACGCCCGGATAATTAAGCTATAGTAATTCCCTGCTGATGATGCCACGTCATCATGATTACTATTGTTAAACTCGCATTGGTTCGAATCCGGTCCAAATTTAAATTCAAAATAAAGTCAAACAAATAAATTTTTCAAATGTCAAAACAAAAATGTTTGTTGGGTTGCAAATATTCACTAGGTAATTATCATGTGGCAACCAACACCATTTGGCTCTCCCTTTTATCCCTAGGAAAATATAAAGTGGCCCAGCAGCATATTAGTTGACCTATTCAATTTCTAAAAATGCTTGAACAATTCCGTTGGCTCTAAAACTTTTTATGCAACACCACAATGTTGTTCTCGAATTAAGTGCCAAATTTGAAGTTTGACTAAATTCATTTTGTCACTCAAATAAATACAAACAGTGGCTAACTGAAATACGTAAAAGGGACAAATAGAAAATGGCCTTACTAAATTGCTGTGCAACTGGGTCATTGATGACCATACTGCTTTTGGCCCAGCCCAACTAACTTTTCCTCCACCTCCCGCTATAGGACACACAGGCCATGGCGTGGCACACATCCAGCCCCACCGTGGTCGTTGCAATCGCTGTGTCGGGCATCCCGCGGTCCTCTAGGTGGATAAGAACGTCCCAGCGACCCCCCCCCCCAAAGCCTAGCCCCAGTTTTTCCCCTCCCCCTCGCTCTCCTCCCTGATCTGGAGTGGCCCCGTACGCAACCTTCATCACCACCTTCGTCAGTTCCCGGCCGCCGTGCTCGTCCCCAACGTCGTCGCCGTCCTCAACCGCCTCCCCGTCGTCCTCGTATCCTCCCCGGGCCGTCTACGCTGAGCCACAAGGACTCAGACGCCCCCATGACAACGCCCCGTTCGAGGTTGTCTTCAACCTCGGACCACCGCCGGTGTTCGTCTTTGATTCTGCTACCGTCGAGCCCTCCCCGAGCCCACTTAGCACCTCTACAGGCCCGCTGTGAGCTTCTCCTCCGATTCCACCTATTTTTCCCCATTGAACCATCGCCGTCAGCCGCCATCACCGTCGCGCCCGATGCCGTCGGAGCTTGTGCTCACCGCGTCACTGTCTGCCCTCCCGCGCGCACCTGGCCACGAACGGCCATGCCGTTGGCCACCTGTACGTGCCCTCGCTCGCGCCCGTTGCTCCCTAGTCGTGCCCGCCTATGCGCAGCCTCGCCCCGCCCGCTGGCTCCTTTCCCCGGCGGCCCAGCTGCGCCCCGGCGAGTCCCTGCCCCCGCCTTGGCCTGCTGTTGCACATCGCCGACTGCGCCCTGCCTTCGCCGCCCGCCGTTCCCCCTCACCCGCGACCCTCCTCCTCGCCGGCGGCCACCCGCCCGGGGCCGCCACCGGCCGTGGCCATGGTCTCGCCGGCCCTGCTGAGCGAGCACCTGCCCGGGGACTGTGCCTGACCCCAAGGGCTCCGCCAGTTAACCCGCTCCGCCGGGCTGGCCTTGTGCCACTGCCAGCGGGCCCCACGCCCCCTTTTTTCTGCAAAAAAAAGTTGTTTGAAAATATATATTTAATAATAATTAATTAAATTAATTGTTAATTAAGTTAATTCATTAGGTTTAACTTAACTAATTGGTAGTTAATCTGTATTTACTTAAAACAGTCAATGACAGGGGGGCCACCCCCTGTTGCCAGTCAAATGTTGACTGGTCAATTGGGACCCCTTGGCCCACCTGTTAGCCTTTGGTACCTTTCTGTCTACGCAGAGCTGGGTACCCGTAGAATTTTAGTTTTTTTTCGAATTAAATTAATTTCAGAATATTAATAAATCTTTGAAAATTCATACAAATTAAACCGTAGCTCGGATGAAAAAGTTTTCTACATGAAAGTTGCTCAGAACGACGAGTCGAATCCGAACATGCGGTCCGTTTGTCCGCCACACGTCCCTAGCATAGCAAACATGCAACCTTTCCCCTCCAGTTCATTTGTCTGACAGACGTCCGGAACCGGGAAAACTTTCCCGGATGTTGTCCCCCTTTACGGGTATCGTGTAACCCTGCGTTAGAACACCTCTAGCATCGCTTATTGTCATGTTATGCATATGTTTGCGTGTATTACTGTTTCTTCCCCCTCTTCTCTCTGGTAGACCCTGAGACCGCTGTTGATGCCACTGTGATCGACTACGTCATCGACGACCCTCCTTCTTGTATGAGCAACCAGGCAAGCCCCCCCTTTGATCATCCCGATATCGCCCATTCCATTCTGTCATGCTTGTATTAGATTTTGCTATTATTATTGTTTGCTCCTATTCTGATGCATAGCCTGCTTTTGTAACCTGCTCATTGTACCTTCCCTGCTTATCCTAAATTGCTTAGTATAGGTTGGTTAGTGATCCATCAGTGACCGCCAGTAATTGTCCTTGTTGCCCCTGCTTCATCATCAACGACTCGATCAGCGTGATCGACGACCAGAGCCCGACACCTCACATCACATCACGCCCCTTTTGTTGCTCGACTCTATAGAGCTACTATCGAGTGCCGAGGGTGATCCCTCATAACGCACTCCTGATGATAATTTTGTAGTGCAGCTATTCGGTCGTGGTCATCGAGGGTGATTTCCTCTTTCACCATTCCCGATACGGCTCTGTTGTTCAACACCTCAAGTGTGAACCTCGACGGTGGTCTCTCTTACGTTCACCTTGATGATTACACTGAGTGGAATCCTCCGTGGGTGATTCCTCGGGTTTTCCCCTTGATGTTTGGACACACGGTTACCTTGACTTTACTTGAGACCATTGTTGAAGTCGGGTCGGCCCTGAGGTGTACCCGCGAGTTGATGTGAAAGTTGGGTTGGCCCGTAGAGCACCCGCGAGTTTTCCACGTGGCACGACTGGGCAGTCTGGGCCCTTGCCGTAGGTCCACGAGACGGGGCGACGGGGTTACCTTATAGTGAGTCTCTGCTCGTTTCCGTGAGCCCCCAATGCACTAACAGGTTTGGGTATTTGTTCTGACTTGGCCTCTGGCCTTTACGCACCAACCACCACACGAGAATAGATATCGGCCTCAATGTTGCAGTATCAGTCGAAGCTTTGTCAGACGTCCTGTTTAGCAGAGCGGCACAGTCGGATCGTGCTGGCCATCCGAGGCGGTGCTGGTATTCACCCTGTGCGCAACGACCCAGAGTGTTGCGGGCGATGGGCCCAAGACCCCGGAGCACTTAGGATGTAGACCGGCGGGGACCTCTCTGCTGAGCCTAGGTAGGGCTGGGACGTGTTGATCTTCCGAGGCCGGGCATTGACACCAGAAAGGTGTGTCCGACCAGAGTGATCGAGCATGTTGGGTAACGTGGTGCAACCTTGCAGGGAAGATATATATTTGAATACTGTGTCCGCGGTAATGGACGGTCAGACTTATATCCTGATCTTATATAACTAGAAATGGATACTTGAGATATGTGATGGATATGTGGCTCCGAGATTGCTTTCTCGTAGGGAGTCGATTAAGGGTCTCTGGGCGTTGATGCTACAACATGTTTGTTAAATATTAAAATGCTACTCTTTACTCTTCTACATGCTGCAAGATGCTTGGAGATGCTTGAAGATGCTAGTCTTTGATAGGCTAGGCCTTCCCCTCTGTTCTGGCATTCTGCAGTTCAGTCCACAGATACAAACCTTCCATTTGATAGCAGTGCATACTTAGTATAGATCTGATGCTTGCGAGTACTTTGGATTAGTACTCACGGTTGCTTTGCTACCTCTTTTCCCCCTTCTTCCTTCTTTCCGATTGATGCAACCAGATGGTGGACCCCTAGAGCTAGATGCCACCGCCGATGGATGCTGCTACGTGAAGACCGCCGACGAACAGGAGTAGTTAGGAGGTCCCGGGAAGGAGGCCTTGCCTCTTCGATCATGTTGCTTTTGTGCTAGCCTTCTTAAGGCATCCTTGTTTAACTTATGTGTGTAGTCAGATATTGTTGCTTCCACTGAATCGTGTATCGAGCTATGTATTCGAGCCCTCAAGGCCCCTAGCTTGTAATATAAAGCTTGTATTATTTTGATTTGTGTCTAGAGTTGTGTTGTGATATCTTACGTGAGTCCCTAATCTTGATCGTACACATTTGCGTGTATGATTACTGTACGATTGAATCGGGGGCATCATAGCTCCCCTCTCTCGAGCCGCGAAACCTCACCCCTCCTCCATGGCGCCCCTTGAGGGAGTCCTGGATTAGGGGGTATCCGGACAGCCGGACTACATACTTTGGCCGGACTATTGGACTATGAAGATACAAGACTCAAGACTTCGTCCCGTGTCCGGATGGGACTCTCCTTTGCGTGGAAGACAAGCTTGGCGATTCGGATGTTAGATCTCCTTCTTTGTAACCGACTTTGTGTAACCCTATCCCCCTCCGGTGTCTATATAAACCAGAGGGTTTAGTCCGTAGGACAACAACAATCAGAATCATAGGCTAGCTCCTAGGGTTTAGCCTCTACGATCTCGTGGTAGATCAACTCTTGTAATACTCATATCATCAAGATCAATCAAGCAGGAAGTAGGGTATTACCTCCATCGAGAGGGCCCGAACCTGGGTAAAACATCGTGTCCCCTGCCTCTTGTTACCATTAGCCTTAGACGCATAGTTCGGGACCCCCTACCCGAGATCCGCCTGTTTTGACACCGACATTGGTGCTTTCATTGAGAGTGACTCTGTGTCGTCGCAGCAAGGCTCAATGGCTCCTTCAATCATCAACAACAACACGGTCTAGGGTGAGACTTTTCTCCCCGGACAGATCTTTGTGTTCGGCGGCTTCGCACTACGGGCCAATTCGCTTGGCCATCTGGAGCAGATCGACAGCTACGCCCCTGGCTATCAGGTCAGGTTCGGAAACTTGAACTACATGGCCGATATCCATGGAGACTTGATCTTCAACGGATTCGGGCCTACGCCAGGAGCACCGAACAGTCACGACGAGCACGGTTTAGATCTGTTGTCAGACAATATTCGGGATATCGCACCTGCAGTAGCTCCGGACCTAAATCCGGGGCAGATCGCGTCGTCCGAGGACGGGTGGATGGACCCCGCCCCGGAGGCTGCATACTCATCGGCGGTAGAGCCGAACACAGACTCCACCTCCAAGGAAATCTGTGTCGCCGGACCCCCGGACTTGCGTCTGGCTGTAGGTTCCGGACCGCACGCGCCCGGGCCCATCAAATCCGATTGGGCTCCGGTAATGGAGTTCACCGCTGCGGATATCTTTCAGCACTCACCCTTCGGCAACATGCTAAATTCATTATGGTCTCTCTCTTTGTCAGGAGACTCTTGTCCGAACTATGTCCGGCTCGAGTGGGAAGCAGGCGACGAGGAAATTCGTTACCCACCCACCACCCACTTCATTGCCACTGTCGATGATTTGACCGACGTAATTGACTTCGACTCCGAAGACATCGACGGTATGGACGACGATGCAGGAGAAGAACAGGAACCACCGCCCACGGGGCACTGGACAACCACCTCCTCGTATGATATATATATGGTGGACACTCCCAAAGAAACCAATGGGGATGAGGCAATAGAGGATAACCCCTTAAGGAAGAAATCAAAGCATGGGCGTTATCGGCGCCACTCTAAGCCACGCCACAGCAATACCGGCACAGGAGACGAAAACAATCCGGATGGTGCCGAAGATGAATACAATCCCGATCAGCCTGCCTTCGAGCAGGCCGAACAGGAAGATGGGCAGGTTAGCCCAGATGAACAGGCGACAGACGGATACTTGGAGGAGGACAACTACATGCCCCCCTCCGAAGACGAGGTGAGCCTCGGCAACAATGAACTCGGCGTGCCTGAGGATCCCATAGAGCAGGAGCGCTTCAAGCGCCGGCTTATGGCCACTGCAAGAAGCCTGAAAAAGAAGTAGCAGCAACTCCAAGCTGATCAAGATCTGCTCACAGACAGATGGACTGAGGTCCTGGCAGCCGAGGAATACGGACTCGAGCGCCACACCAAAGGTTACCCAAAGCACAAGTTGCTCGAGGAGGAGGCCCTAAAGCCCACACTACCAGCACAGGACGAGGCTGACCGGCCACCATGTGGCCGGGATAAAATGGCGTATCAGCCCGAATACCAGCCCGCACCCCCACGCAAATATACTACGGTCCGGGGCAATAGGCAGGACCTGCGAGACATACTGGAAAACAAGGTAGGATAGCCAAGATTGATCTACGGATCGCGGGGGCGCGCCCCAACACGTGACGATGATCGTCATGCCGCATACACTATCAACAAGTCCGGCCGGGCCGAACATAGCCGACCAGACTTATTCGAACTGCGTAGCAACATAGCCCGGCATAGAGGCGCCGCACACCCCCTCTGCTTCACTGATGAAGTAATGGATCACGAATTCCCAGAAGGGTTTAAACCCGTAAACATCGAATCATACGATGGCACAACAGACCCCGCGGTATGGATCGAAGATTTCCTTCTCCACATTCACATGGCCTGGGGTGACGATCTACATGCCATCAAGTATCTCCCCCTTAAACTCAAAGGACCGGCCCGACACTGGCTGAATAGCCTGCCGGCAAATTCCATCGGCAGTTGGGAAAACCTGGAGGACGCGTTCCTCGACAACTTCCAAGGCACTTACGTGCGACCACCGGATGCTGACGACTTGAGTCACATTACCCAACAGCCCGGAGAGTCAGCCAGGAAATTCTGGACTCGGTTCCTAACTAAAAAGAACCAAATTGTCGACTGTCCCGACGCCGAAGCCTTGGCGGCCTTTGAGCATAATATCTGCGATGAGTGGCTCGCCCGACACCTCGGCCAAGAAAAACCAAAGTCCACTGCGGCCCTCACGACACTCATGACCCGCTTCTGCGTGGGCGAGGATAGCTGGTTGGCTCGCAGTAGCACCACGCCAAGAAACTCCGGCACTTCAGATGTCCGCGATAGTAACGGCAAGCCACAGCGCAACAGACACAAGCGTCGGAACAATGGCAACAACACTGAAGACACGGCAGTCAACGCCGGATTCAGTGGCTCAAAATCCGGTCAGCGGAAAAAGCCATTCAAAAGAAACAACCAGGGATCATCCAGTCTAGACCGCATACTTGATCGCTCGTGCCAAATTCACGGCACCCCTGATAAGCCAGCCAACCACACTAACAGAGATTGCTGGGTGTTCAAACAGGCCGTCAAGATAAATGCCAATAATAAGGACAAGGGGCTGCATAGCGACGATGACGAGGAGCCCCGGCGTCCGAACACGGGGGGACAGAAGAAATTTCCTCCCCAGGTGAAAACGTTAAACATGATCTATGCCACCCACATTACCAAATGAGAACGAAAGCGAGCACTAAGGGATGTCTATGCAATGGAGCCAGTCGCCCCAAAGTTCATCCCATGGTCAGCCTGTCCGATCACTTTTGATCGTAGGGACCACCCTACCAGCATCCGTCATGGCGGTTCAGCCGCATTGGTCCTTGACTCCACCATCGACGGATTCCACCTCACACGAGTCCTTATGGATGGTGGCAGTAGCCTGAACCTGCTTTATCAGAACATAGTGCACAAAATGGGCATCGATCCTTCAAGGATCAAACCCACCAAAACCACCCTTAAAGGTGTAATTCCAGAAGTAGAGGCCCGTTGTACGGGCTCCATAACACTGGAAGTGGTCTTCGGATCCCTGGATAACTTCCGAAGCGAGGAGTTAATCTTTGATATCGTCCCTTTCGGCAGTGGCTATCATGCACTACTTGGACGAACCGCATTTGCTCGATTCAATGCGGTACCACACTATGCATACCTCAAGCTCAAGATGCCAGGACCTCGCGGGATTATAACAGTCAATGGAAACACAGACCACTCTCTCCTACAGAAGAGCACACTGCGGCCCTCGCGGCAGAAGTACAAAGCAGCCTTCTCTGGTAGACCGCCAATTCGGCGACAACAACCCCGAACACCGTCAAGCAAGTCCGGAGTACTCTGCAACAGGATCGCTAGGCACGCCAAGAGCGTGACTAGCAGTCCAGCCTCCGCCCTAGCCCCTTTCAGGCAGCATTTGTGCCGCGCGTACACAATTACACACTCGAAATACCATGAGCATAGGCGGAGGCGCAACGGTGATGCGGTCCACAGTGCGGTTCAACCGCCACAAGACCCACATACTTTAATAACCTTCTTTCTCTTTCAGGACCCTACTTTCGGGCAGCCCTTTCAGAGAACCGGATCATCGGACTTATCACAGGAGGGAAAACCAAGGAGGGAAAACCAAGGAGGCAAAAGGCTCTGCGCACAAAGGGAATACCCAGGTGGTATCTGTCAATGATCATTAGACCTGTTTTACATACCCGCATGCAGCCCACCCTCGGATAGGACATGTCAAATAGTCCTATTTGCTTCTGCTTAACACATTAATTGTACACATACGCTTGGACGTATTATTTAACAATAGGTAATAATATATAGCGTCAGCTTATTATTCCTATCTTAACATTTTCCCTAAAAATGTTTATTTAATATTGAATCCGTACACTTTGGTACGTTCAGTTTGCCAGGGGCTTCTTATGGTGCCCCATAATACGGCAAGATAAGTCCGGACACTTTCGACAGTGCGGCACCTCGAACTTATAGCATTATATGCATCAGCTCTGAATCATCTCTTGGGCCAATAGTTGGGTTTGCCCGGCTCCCTTGTTTTGGTACCTTATGTTCCGTTATATCGGCTAAGGTAGCGTAGGGAGAACTACTGCGATTGTGTCCCGGTTCTTTCGGACGAGCACCTCAGTAGAGAAAGCCGAAAAATGACTGTCATGATGCGGCGAGAGCTGGTCGCTGTTCGAGAGGTCTTAAGTCCTTAAAGATTTTTTTCCGCTTCAGGCGAGGAATCGGTCTTGTCCGATTTAGGCGTGTATAGCGCCCCAATTCGGCTTTCTGAATTCTAGGGGCTTCGCTGAAATTTAAAATTGTAGACTTCTATGGCTAAGTGAGAGTTATAAAGCCGCATAGCCCGATTGCCTTGTTCGCTGCGCCAAACACCTCCTTAAAGGACCAAAAATTTGGATAAAGAGTGTTTGGGTTTTCCACGAACACCCCAGTACTAGTTACGTGGGGGCGGAAGCCAACGACTGGCCTACTTTCAGAATTTTATAAACAGCCGCAAAGAAGGTAATATTTTAAATCAACAAAGCGCCAAGTAGCGCAAACAAATTCATTTTCATATTACAAAGACGACATGAGTACATTCACTCAAAGATTATGTCCTTGGTACATTCATCGGCCACGAGACGAGCGCCTTTCATAACGCCATCATAATAGTTCTCGGGGTAGCGATGCGCCTTGCCCTCCGGTGGTCCATCCTTCACTAGCTTCTCTGCATCCAGCTTGGCCCAATGCATCTTCGCACGGGCAAAGGCCCAGCGGGCACCCTCAATACAAACGGATTGCTTGATAACTTCAAGCCACGGACAGGCATTTACCATCTGCTTTATAAGGCCGAAGTAGCTGTCGGGCAAGGGCACACCAGGCCACATCCAGACTATGAAGTCCTTCATGGCCACTTCAGCTACCCTGTGGAGTTCAACCAATTGCTTCAGTTGGTCACTCAGAGGCATTGGGTGTTCGTCTCCAATATACTGGGACCAGAACAGCTTCTCCGTCGAGCTCCCCTCTTCGGCACGATAGAACTCCGTGGCATCTGATATGCTGCATGGCAGATCTGCGAATGCCCTTGGAGAGCTCCGAATTCGGGTAAGTAAAAGAAATGTCTCCTCCACATGCTTGCTTTGCATAATGAATGCCTTACCCGCCGCTATCTTCTTGGCCGCCTGGATTTCCTGTTGGGCCTTTTGGGCTTCGGCCCTGGCGTCTTTCGTGCTCTTAAGGGCCTTTGCAAGCTCAGACTCCTGCGTCTTGAAGTCACGCTCCAAGGACTCGAACTTCTTGCCGAGCTCCTGGAGCTCTTGTTGTACCTCGCCCACCCTAGCATCTTGCTTTTCATGCTCAATACGCTCCGTGTCCGCCTTGTCTTCAGCCTCTGATAGCGCTTTCTTCAGGGCCGCCACTTCGGTCGTGGCCCCTATTAAAAAATCATGACGCTTTTTGTTAGCTTCACCAATTTTTTCTCCTATATATGACACATGGACGGGGCATAACTCACCTTTGTTCTCTTCGAGTTGCCTCTTCGTGAGGCTGAGCTCCTCTTCGGCCTGCTTCAGGTCCCGTTCGAGTCCGGCAACCTCTGCTGTGCGGGCAGCAGCGGCAAGCAGCACTAGTTGAGTTGTATATTTCCCTCACACATTTTACATCAGCCTCGATGGGCTTATATGGAGAAAGTATAGAGAGGGAGACAGGGAGAGTACAACGGCACCCCTGGCATGCAGGGCGTGCGGGCGCACGTAGGCGCATGATGTGCGTGGACAGTTGGCCTAGCTAGAGACCCGGTGCGGTGGGTTATCCACCTGGGGGACGCTGTAGTGGTGCAGTCGAACACCCCCCCCCCCCCCCGTAGCCAAAACATGGGGTTCGTCAATGTTGAGGCTGCATCGAAAGTCGTTGAAGACGCGCGTCGGCAGCCCCTTGGTGAAGATGTCCGCGAACTAGGAGCTTGTAGGGACGTGAAGAGTGTGTAGCTCGCCAACATGACGCGTTCCCGAATGAAGTGAAGATCTATCTCAATGTGCTTCATTCGTTGGTGTTGAACCGGGTTGCTTGACATGTAGACGGCGCTGATGTTGCCGCAGTAGACCATGGTAGCTCGCGTGGGAGGTTGATGAAGCTCGCCGAGCAGTTGGCGTAGCCAGACGGCTTCGGCAACCGCGTTTGCCACGGCGTGGTACTCGGCCTCGGCACTGGACCGAGAGATGGTACTCTGTCGCTTCGACGACCATGTGAGAAGGTTGCCTCCCAGAAAAACACAGAAGCCGGAGGTCGACTTGCACGTGTCAGGGCAACCTGCCTAGTCGGCGTCGGAGTAGGCAATGAGCTCGGTGGAGGTATCCCGATGGAGCTGGAGCCCGAGGTGTGTCGTCCCGTGCAGGTACCGGAGGATGCGTTTGACGAGCTGAAAGTGGCAGTCGCGCGGTGCATGCATGAACAAGCAGCACTGCTGGACGGCATAAGAGAGATCGGGGCGCATCAACGTCAGGTACTGGAGTGCACCAGCCAGGCTGCGGTACATCGAAGGGTCGTGGAAGAGAGGCCCGGTGTCGGCGGAGAGCTTGGCGAGCGTGTCCACCGGCGTCGATAGCGGCTTGCAGTTAAGAATCCCAGCGCGATCGAGGATCTCCAACGCATACTGCTCCTGCGATAGGAACAAGCCGCGCGTCGAGCTGGTGACGTTGATCCTGAGGAAGTGGTGGAGCGAGCCGAGGTCGGTCATCGCGAACTCGCGATGGAGCGCCCGGATGACGGTGTCGAGGACGGCGACGGAGCTGGCGGTGAGGATGATGTCATCCACGTAGAGTAGAAGATAGGCGAGGTCCCCACCACGGCGGAGAATGAACAGCGACGAGTCCGCCCGCAACGCGACGAAGCCGATGGAGAGCAGGTACGTGGTGAAGCATGAGAACCACGCCCTCGGTGCCTGTTTGAGGTCGTAGAGGGAACGGTTCAGCCGGCAGACGTGCAAGGGTGAGGAAGCATCGACGAAGCCGGAAGGTTGGGCGCTGTAGATGGTCTCCGTGAGATGACCATGGAGGAAGGCGTTCTTGACGTCGAGTTGGTGGATGGGCCGCCCCTTCCCGGTGGCGAGGCTGAGAACCGTGCGGATGGTCGCCGGTTTGACGACGGGACTGAATGTCTCGTCGTAGTCGACGCCAGCTCGCTGAGTGAAGCCGCGGAGGACCCAATGCGCCTTGTAGAGAGCAAGCGAGCCGTCGGGGTGGAACTTGTCCCGGAATATCCATTTGCCAGTGACGACGTTGGTACCTGCAGGACGTGACACTAAACTCCAAGTGTTATTCTGCATCAGTGCATCATACTCTTTTTTCATGGCGTTGTACCAATTGGGGTCTCGAAGAGCAACCCGGGAGGAAGAAGGGATGGGGCTCATGGCGATCGGGTGTGAAGTGGAGGTGGTGAAAGCCTTGGGCTGAGCAAATCCAGTTTTTGAGCGTGTGCGCATGCGGTGGTGATTGACTGGGGGTGTAACTGGAATGGCACGAGGAGGCAACGCGGGGCCAGGCGGAGCAGCAGGAGACTCGCATGGTGTTGGCGTTGGGGACGGGCTGGTCGCGTGTGCAGGCGAGGTGGAGGGGGACGTGCATGGCGCGGCTGCATGCGGGCTCGGTGGGGACGTGGGATCTGCATGGGAGGTAGGTGGGAGAGCTGCATGGCCTGGGGACGCGGGCGGTGGGGTGCTGATACGTCTCCGCCGTATATACTTTTCCAAACACTTTTGCCCTTGTTTTGGACTCTAACTTCTATGATTTGAATGGAACTAACCCGGACTGACGCTGTTTTCAGCAGAATTGCCATGGTGTTGTTTTATGTGCAGAAAATAAAAGTTCTCGGAATGACCTGAAACTCCACGGAACACCTTAGAAAAAACAATAAAAAATCCTCGCCAAAGATGAAGACCAGGGGGCCCACACCCTGTCCATGAGGGTGGGGGCGCCCTCCCCCTGGGCGCGTCCCCCTACCTCGTGGGCCCCCTGGTGGCCCTCCGACGCCAACTCCAACACCATATATTGGCTTTCAGGGAGAAAAAATTAGAGAGAAGAAATCATCGCGTTTTACGATATGGAGCCGCCGCCAAGCCCTAATCTCTCTCGGGAGGGCTGATCTGGAGTCCGTTCGGGGCTCCGGAGAGGGGGATTCGTCGCCATCATCATCATCAACCATCCTCCATCACCAATTTCATGATGCTCACTGTCGTGCGTAAGTAATTCCATCGTAGGCTTGCTGGACGGTGATGGGTTCGATGAGATTTATCATGTAATCGAGTTAGTTTTGTTAGGGTTTGATCCCTAGTATCCATTATGTTCTGAGATTGATGTTGCTATGACTTTGCTATGCTTAATGCTTGTCACTAGGGCCCGAGTGCCATGATTACAGATCTGAACCTATTATGTTTTCATGAATATATGTGTGTTCTTGATCCTATCTTGCAAGTCTATAGTCACCTACTATGTGTTATGATCCGGCAACCCCGAAGTGACAATAATCAGGACCACTCCCGGTGATGACCATATTTTGAGGAGTTCATGTATTCACTATGTGCTAATGCTTTGTTCCGGTTCTCTATTAAAAGGAGGCCTTAATATCCCTTAGTTTCTAATAGGACCCCGCTGCCATGGGAGGGTAGGACAAAAGATGTCATGCAAGTTCTTTTCCATAAGCACGTATGACTATATACGGAATACATGCCTACATTACATTGATGAACTGGAGCTAGTTCTGTGTCACCTATGTTATGACTGTTACATGACGAACCACACCCAGCATAATTATCCATCGCTAATCCGGTGCCTACGAGTTTTCCATATACTGGTTCTTGCTTATTTACTTTTCCGTTGCTACTGTTACAATCACTACAAAATACCAAAAACATTACTTTTGTTGTCTTTACTTTTGTTACCGTTACCACCACTATCATATTACTTTGCTACTAAACACTTTGCTGCAGATACTAAGTTTCCAGGTGTGGTTGAATTGACAACTCAGCTGCTAATACTTGAGAATATTCTTTGGCTCCCCTTGTGTCGAATCAACAAATTTGGGTTGAATACTCTACCCTCGAAAACTGTTGCGATCCCCTATACTTGTGGGTTATCAAGACCTTTTTCTGGCGCTGTTGCCGGGGAGCATAGCTCTATTCTTTGAGTCACTTGGGATTTATATCTGCTGGACACTATGAAGAACTTGAAAGATGATCGAACTACTATTTTGCCCTCAACTACGAGGGGAGGTAAGGAACTGCCATCTAGCCTTGCACTATATTCTCCTTCTGTTATAAGTAAGCTTGCGACACCTAAACCTGTTACTGCTATTCATTCTGATATGTCGCATGTTATTGATGATGCCACTTCTGCTATGCATGATACTTATGATGAAACTACTTCTATGCTTGATACTACTGTGCCCCTTGGTGAATTTCTTGATGAGCAAATTGCTAGTTCTAGAGAAAGAGAAATTATTGCACCTGAATACGATGATGTTAGTGATGATGAAAATATGTCTGCTATTCCTGAGGGTTGTCTTTTTGATGCGGAATCTTCTGCAGCTATTCTTGCTTGCCAGGATAGATATGAACTTAAGAGGTTGCTAGTTAAATGGAGTAGAGAATCTTTTAGAGATAGAATGAGACCCGACCCTGCTTTTGCTACTTCACCTATTTGTGTTCCCGATAAGGATTATTATGATTTTTCTGTTGATCCAGATATAATTACCTTGGTTGAATCTGATCCTTTTTATGGCTATGAATCTGAAACTGTTGTGGCACATCTTACTAAGTTAAATGATATAGCCGCCCTATTTACTAATAATGAGAGATCGCGCTACCTTTATTTACTCAAAATATTTCCGTTCTCATTAAAGGGTGATGCTAAGATATGGTTTAATTCTCTTGATCCTGGTTGTGTGTAAAGTCCCCAAGATATGATTTATTACTTCTCTGGTAAATATTTCCCTGCTCATAAGAAACAAGCTGCCTTGAGGGAAATATACAATTTTGTGCAAATTGAAGAAGAGAGTCTCCCACAAGCTTGGGGGAGGCTTCTCAAGTTACTTAATGCTTTGCCTCATCATCCTCTTAAGAAACCTGAAATATTTGATATCTTTTATAATGGACTAACTGATGCTTCCAGAGATTACCTGGATAGTTGTGCTGGTTCTCTTTTCAGGGAAAAAACACCAGATGAAGCTGAAATTCTATTGAATAATATGTTGGCAAATGAAAATAATTGGTCACCTCCTGAGCCACCTCCTGAGCCAGCTCCAGAGCCAATTACTGAGCCTATTCCTAAACCAACTCCGAAGAAGAGAGGTGTTCTATTTCTCAGTCCCGAAGATATGCAAGAGGCAAAGAAATCTATGAAAGAAAAAGGTATTAAAGTTGAAGATGTTAAGAATTTACCTCCTATTGAAGAAATACATGGTCTTAATTTACCGCCTGTTGAAGAAGTATATGATCTCAATTACTTATTTACTGAAGAACCTCCCGATATCCCGACACAGGTAGTGAAGGTAAATTCTCTCTATAGATATGATAAAGCTGAAGTCCCTCCTACTAAAATTGCTAGTCAGTGCTTGGATGAGTTTGATGACTTTATGTTTAAGCAAGATGACTTTAATGCTTATTTTGGTAGACAATTAAAATAGAGTACCTTTATGATCAATAGCTTGGGTGATTATATGGCTGATATTAGAGGTGAACTTAAACTTGTTAGCAAACATGCTTCTATGGTCACCACTCAAGTAGAACAAGTACTTAAAGCTCAGAAAGAAGTGCTTGCTGAAATGAATAGTAAGAAAAATGATTATGCTGTTAGAGTGGCTACTAGAACTGGTAGAATGACTTAGGAACCTTTGTATCCTGAAGGCCACCCTAAGAGAATCGAGCAAGATTCTCAGAGAAATAATATTGATGTACCTAGTTCTTCTAAAAGGAAGAAAAAGAAAAATAATAGGACATTGCAAACTTCTAGTGAACCTATTGCTGAACCACCTGAGAATCCGAATGATATCTCTATTTTTGATGCTAAAACACAATCAGGTAATGAACATGAACCTAGTGATAATGTTAATGATAATGTTCATGTTGATGCTCAACCTAGTAACGATAATGATGTAGAAGTTGAACCTGCTGTCGATCTTGATAACCCACAATCAAGGAATCAATGTTATGATAAAAGAGGCTTCGTTGCTAGGAAACATGTTAAAGAAAGGGAACCATGGGTTCAGAAACCCAAGCCTTTTCCTCCAAAACCATCCAAGAAAAAGGATGATGAGGATTTTGAGCGCTTTGCTGAAATGACTAGACCCATCTTTTTGCGTATGCGATTAACTGATGTGCTCAAAACAAATCATTATGCTAAATATATGAAGGATATCATTACTAATAAAAGAAAGATACCTGAAGCTGAAATTTCCACCATGCTTGCTAATTATACTTTCAAGGGTGGAATACCAAAGAAACTTGGAGATCCAGGAGTACCTACTATACCATGCTCCATTAAGAGAAATTATGTTAAAACTGCTTTATGTGATCTTGGAGCCCGTGTCAGTGTTATGCCTCTCTCTTTATATCGTAGACTTGACTTGAATAAGTTGACACCTACTGAAATATCTTTGCAAATGGCTGATAAATCAACTGCTATACCTGTCGGTATTTGTGAGGATGTGCCTGTTGTGGTTGCAAATGTTACTATTTTAACGGACTTTGTTATTCTTGATATTCCCGAGGATGATAGTATGTCTATTATTCTTGGAAGACCTTTCCTTAATACTGCAGGGGCTGTTATTGATTGCACCAAAGGCAATGTCACTTTTCATGTTAATGGCAATGAGCACATGGTACACTTTCCGAGAAAACAACCTCAAGTTTATAGTATCAATTCTATTGGAAAAGTTCCATCGATTATATTTGGAGGTTTTGAATTTCCTCTCCCTACTGTCAAGAAAAAGTATGATATTCTTATTGTTGGGGATTTTCATATCCCCATTGAGGTAACTTAGTGTCATTCGAAATTTCTCCGGTTCCGTGATTATTCGGAATGAGTTTGTTAACAAGACTTGATCAACCTTGTTTGTGGGTTCATTTTGATGATCACGAGATGGATGAAACTAGAAGCACAACCTTCTGTACCCTCTTTATATTTTCTGTTATTTAGTAGAAATAAAGTAAAATAGTATTTTTCTGTCTGTCTCATGACTTATTCGTGCAATATAAAAATATCCCGAAAATAAAAGTCCTCAGAATGCCATGCCAATTTAATATGATTTTTTCGGGAATATTTGAGAATTTATTGTGCAAAAATTACCACGGGGGGAGCTGCCACCTGGTCACGAGGGCGGAGGGCGCACCCTACCCCCCTGGGCGCGCCCCCCTGCCTCGTGGGCCCATGGTGGCCCTCCTCCACTTATTCCTGCACCCATCTTCTTCATCTGCCTCACACAAACACGAAAAAACAACTCAAGCACGAGTTCCAGCCCCCGTTGCTGTGATTTTTGATCTCCTTGCTCAAAGCACCTCTCGCAAAACTGCTTGGGGAGATTGTTCCTTGGTATGTGACTCCTCCATTGTCCAATTAGTTTTTGTTCTAGTGCTTTATTCATTGCAAATTTGTGCTGCATAGGTGACCATGTTCTTAAGCTTGCATGTCAAATTTATATGGTTCCAAGTAGTTCCAATGCTTTATATAGGCTCTAGGCACTTGTGGGAGTTGTTGCTATCAATTTTATTGAAGTTGGTTCACTTTTATTTGAAGTTACTAAAAATTTCAGAGGAAACAATATGTTTAGGAGGATGTTCCAAGGTGGTTCTTCAAGGAAGCAAGGTCCCAGACTTGCAATACGTGATGCTGACGAGGAACCACCAAGAGACGCTCCTGTGAGGCCCTGTGAATGGCCTTTGGAAAATTTTATGAATCAAGTGGGAATCAAAGAAGAATTTAGTGCATATTTGAGTAATGCCAGTCTTGAGGACTTTGAAGCTGACAAATGCCCCCAGTATCATGATCTCACAAGTTCATTTGTGAGGAGGTTTGAGTTTTCATCTTCGCGTAATTCTCCTTCAGTCATGTTTGACCTTTATGACAAATCTTATACCATGGACTTAGAGGATTTCACTTCTGCTTGCAAACTTCCATCTTGGGGTAATGTCAGGGATCCCCCTAAATCTGAATATAGAGACTTTCTTGCTAGAATAACTGTGGGGGAATCTAGAGATATAACACAAGCCACTATAGGGAGCGTTCACTTTCCTGCTATACATTATTTTGCTCTCTTCATAGGTAGATGTATTAATGCTAAGGATGAAGCATGTCACATATGTGTCCCTGATCTCAGCATTCTCAGGAGTGCTGTGTTAGGAGACCAATCTTATCATATGGGAGCCATTGTAGCTCGTAGGTTGCATCAGAATAGACATAACGGAGATTTCTTTGGAGGAATCTATGCAACCCGCTTAGCTAATTTTCTTGAGATAGACATTCGTGAGGGTGATATGGAGTTACCCCCTTCTTATTTAGATTTTGATTGTATGGTTTCCCACCAGTTTGTTGAGAGGACTGAACCACCTCTCCAGTATCGACTAATCTTTAACAAATGTCGTGTAGTCCATATTGCTCTTCCTGCTCCTGCCTTCTTTGATTCACAGACAAAAGGAAGATATATTATTACTAGAGAGGAGGCAGATGAGTACGAGAGGAGAGCGGAGGCTGCTCAACTCCATGCTACAGCTTAGGCAGCAATAGCCGCTGCATCACAGTATGACCCCAGCTTCACCTACGGGAATCCTCCAGGCTATCCCTGGCAATAGACCAACTTAGGCCAAAAGCCTAAGCTTGGGGGAGTACGTATTTCCCACCGACATTACATTCATGTTCACACACACTCATTGCTAGCTGTCGGTGCTCATACTCTTTCACTGTAATATCCATGATAGTTTATTTCCTTTTTCCTGCTTTCTTCTTGTGTGTTTGATAAACCTTAAGAAAAAACAAAAAATTAGTAGTAGTTTATTCCTTTGTTGTAGTAATTAAAAAGAAAACCCAAAAATATTTCCCTTCTTCTTTTGCTTGTTGGGAGCTTTCCCGTGTAAATAGTTTTTATTTATTTTCCTTTCTTTGGGGGTCGAGAAGACTATATTGAGAATGCTTAGTGGCTCTTACATGCATGATTGTTTATTTAACTTAGAGCCCATATTACTTGTCTTCTCTCTTGAGTTGAATGCTTGCAGATTCCAGCTTAGTCCAATGCACGTGCACTCTTATTATTATACACATCGTTCGGTCGTGCAAGTGAAAGGAAATAATGATGATATATGGTGGACTTATTGGGATGAGAAAAGCTGGTATGAACTCGACCTCTCTTGTTTTTGTAAATATGATGATTCATCGTTCCTGAGTCAGCTATTATGAAGTAAACATATTTGCAATGACATTTAGAGATTATAGTTGCTTGTGCCATGCTTGATTAGCTATGAGTTACAATGGTTTACCTTGCGTGCCAACATGCTATTAGAATGATTATGATGTGGTATGATGGGATGGTATCCTCCTTTAAATGAATTGAGTGACTCGACTTGGCACATGTTCACGCATGTAGTTGAATCAAATCAACATAGCCTTCATGATATTTATGTTCATGGTGGATTATATCCTACTCATGCTTGTATCCGGTGTAAATTAATTTTAATGCATGTTTACGACTGTTGTCGCTCTCTCAGTTGGTCGCTTCCCAGTCTTTTGCTAGCCTTCACCTGTACTAAGCGGGAATACTGCTTGTGCATCCAAACTCCTTAAACCCCAAAGTTGTTCCATATGAATCCACTATACCTTCCTATATGCGGTATTTACCTGCCGTTCCAAGTAAATTTGTATGTGCCAAACTCTAAACCTTCAAATAAACATTCTGTTTTGCATGCTCGAATAGCTCATATGTCAACTAGAGCTGCCCTTATCTTCCGTGTTAGGCGGGTTATTCTCAAGAGGAGTGGACTCCGCTCCTCATTCACGAGAAAATGGCTGGTATCCGGGATGCCCAGTCCCATGCTTTATGCAAACTAAATCAAAATAACTGCAAACAAAACTCCCCCTGGGACCCATTGAATGTTGGAGGCACTCGTTGTTTCGAGCAAGCCATGGATTGATGCTTGTGGAGGAGGGGGAGTATAGACTTTACCATTCTGTTTGGGAACCGCCTATAATCTGTTTAGCATGGAAGATATCGTCCTCTTTTAGTTGTTATGTTGACAATAAAAGTATGCCGCTCAAAATATAATTTATCTCTATTTCAAAACCGAGCTCTGGCACCTCTACAAATCCCTGCTTCCCTCTGCGAAGGGCCTATCTATTTAATTTCATGTTGAGTCATCACCCTTCTTATTAAAAAGCACCCGCTGGAGAGCACACTGTCGTTTGCATTCATTATTATTGGTTTATATTGGGTATGACTTGACTGGATCTCTTTTACCATGAATTACAATGTTTAGTCAGTCCTTGATCTTTAAAGGTGCTCTGCATTTATGTTTTGCGGTCTCAGAAAGGGCTAGCGAGATACCATTTTGTTATATCATGTTATGATTATTTTGAGGAAGTGTTGTCATCCGAGATTTATTATTATGGCTCGCTAGCTGATTATGTTATTGATATGAGTAATTGTGAGACCTACGTGTTATTGTGAGTATGGTTGGTTCATAATATTGGCTGAAACTTGAATGCTGGCTTTTCATGTTTACAACAACAAGAGCAAACAGAGTTTGTAAAAGTTTTTCTTTTTCTCTTTCAGTTTGTCAACTGAATTGCTTGAGGATAAGCAAGGGTTTAAGCTTGGGGGAGTTGATACGTCTCTGTCGTATCTACTTTTCCAAACACTTTTGCCCTTGTTTTGGACTCTAACTTGTATGATTTGAATGGAACTAACCCGGACTGACGCTGTTTTCAGCAGAATTGCCATGGTGTTGTTTTATGTGCAGAAAATAAAAGTTCTCGGAATGACCTGAAACTCCACGGAACACCTTAGAAAAAACAATAAAAAATCCTTGCCAAAGATGAAGACCAGGGGGCCCACACCCTGTCCATGAGGGTGGGGGGCGCCCCCCCTGGGCGCGCCCCCCTACCTCATGGGCCCCCTGGTGGCCCTCCGACGCCAACTCCAACTCCATATATTGGCTTTCGGGGAGAAAAAAATTAGAGAGAAGAAATCATCATGTTTTACGATACGGAGCCGCCGCCAAGCCCTAATCTCTCTTGGGAGGGCTGATCTACAGTCCGTTCGGGGCTCCGGAGAGGAGGATTCGTCGCCGTCGTCATCATCAACCATCCTCCATCACCAATTTCATGATGCTCACCGCCATGCGTGAGTAATTCCATCGTAGGCTTGCTGGACGGTGATAGGTTGGATGAGATTTATCATGTAATCAAGTTAGTTTTGTTAGGGTTTGATCCCTAGTATCTATTATGTTCTGAGATTGATGTTGCTATGACTTTGCTATGCTTAATGCTTGTCACTAGGGCCCGAGTGCCATGATTTCAGATCTGAACCTATTATGTTTTCATGAATATATGTGTGTTCTTGATCCTATCTTGCAAGTCTATAGTCACCTACTATGTGTTATGATCCGGCAACCCCGAAGTGACAATAATCGGGACCACTCCCGGTGATGACCATAGTTTGAGGAGTTCATGTATTCACTATGTGCTAATGCTTTGTTCCAGTTCTCTATTAAAAGGAGGCCTTAATATCCCTTAGTTTCCAATAGGACCCCGCTGCCATGGGAGGGTAGGACAAAATATATCATGCAAGATCTTTTCCATAAGCACGTATGACTATATACGGAATACATGCCTACATTACATTGATGAACTGGAGCTAGTTCTGTGTCACCCTATGTTATGACTGTTACATGACGAACCACATTTGGCATAATTGTCCATCACTAATCCGGTGCCTACGAGTTTTCCATATACTGGCTCTCGCTTATTTACTTTTCCGTTGCTACTGTTACAATCACTACAAAATACCAAAAACATTACTTTTGCTGTCTTTACTTTTGTTACCATTACCACCACTATCATATTACTTTGCTACTAAACACTTTGTTGCAGATACTAAGTTTCCAAGTGTGGTTGAATTGACAACTCAGCTGCTAATACTTGAGAATATTCTTTGGCTCCCCTTGTGTCGAATCAACGAATTTGGGTTGAATACTCTACCCTCGAAAACTGTTGCGATCCCCTATACTTGTGGGTTATCAGGTGCGCGTGTGGCATTGGGAGCGCGTGGTGGCTGCGTGGGATCGGGAGCGCGTGGGGGCCCCGGGGGATCGGGGGGAGTTGGCGGGTAGCGAGTGCAGAGGCGGGGATTGGGCCAGCGGTATTCCCGGAGCGGGAGGTGGGGTTGGCGCGGGGACAGCGGGAGGGATCGGCAGATGAGGCTGGTATGAGGTAGGTGGGGCACGGGAATCTGGGAAGATATCTGGGCTGGGATTTTCTATGGACGTGCGAGGTGCGTGGGAAGATGGTGTGCCGCCAGAAAAATATGGGAAGGTGCGTTCATCGAAGGTAACGTGGTGTGAGATGATCACTTTGCGCGTAGAGAGGTCCAAGCAGTGGTATCCTTTGTGCTCAAGGGGGTACCCGAGAAAAACACAACGTGAGGAGCGAGGGGAGAGCTTTTGGGGGCTGGTGGCGATGGTGTTGGGAAAACATAGGCACCCAAAGACGCGCATGTGATCATATGTGGGGTGTTTGCCGAGGAGACAGTGATAAGGCGTCTCGGAGGCAATGGAAGAGCAAGGTCGCCGGTTGAGGATGTATGTGGAGGTGTGGAGGGCCTCGACCCAGAACGCGGGGGGTAGGTTGGCATGGATGAGGAGAACGCGCAAGATGTCGTTGGTAGTACGGATTAGGCGCACGGCTTTGCCGTTTTGCGGTGAGGTGTGGGGGCATGAGAGACGGAAAGAGGCGCCATAGCGAGAGAAGAGATCATGGAGGGAGGTGGTGTGGAATTCACCCCCGTTGTCGCATTGCATGCACTGGATGGGAACGTGGAACTGAGTGAGGACATACGCATGGAAATGGTGCAGTATGTCGACGGTGTCGGATTTGTGGTGTAAGGGAAACGTCCAAGAGTAGTGTGAGTAGTCATCTAATATCACTAAGTAATATTGAAAACCAGAAAAGCTGCTAGTTGGAGAGGTCCACAAATCACAGTGTATTAATTGAAAGGGAGCGCTAGTAAAGGAATGAGAATGAGAAAATGGCAGCCGGGGCTGCTTGCCTAATTGGCATGCCGTACAAACGGAAGTGTTGGACACACCCTTATTACAGTTTGGAAGGAAATAAGTAGATAACATGGAAATGGTTTTATTGCTTGGGTGCCCCAAGCGCTGGTGCCACACGTCGCCGCCGATGACAGTGAGAAGGGCTTGCACGTTGGTGTTGGAGAAGAAGGGGTAGAGGTCTCCATGGCTTTTGTACCTCATGATTATCTTGCGAGTGGCTAGGTCCTTCATGGAAAAACTGAACGGGTCAAATTCTATACTGCAGAAATTGTCAATGGTAAAGCGACGAACAGAAATAAGGTTTTTGATAATCGTGGGGGAAACGAGGACGTCATTGAGAGAGAAGGATGAGACAGTAGTAGAACCAACAGCAGTAATGGGTAAATGAGACCCATCTCCAACGACAATACCAGAAGAATGATGCAAAGATGGGGAAGAAAACTTGGAGAGGGTGTGCGTCATACCGGTATCATGTGAGGAGGCTCCGGTGTCGAGGAACCATTCCTGGCCGCCGCCGCCAGCGTGGTGCTGCGTAGACAGGTTCTAAAGAGCGACGCAGAGCTGGTTGTACTGCTCCCACGAGGGTCTGCCGGTCGGCGGTGCGGCGGCCACCGGATAAGCCTGGTGTGGTGGCGACGGGCGGGGGCCAAGGACGCCTAATGCGTTGGGCGCAGCCCATGCGGGCGAGGCGGGGTCGGTCCGGGGAGCATGATGCCGTACGGCGCGAAGAAGCCAGAGAGCGACGGGCCTGGGGTTGGTGTGGAGGCACCGCGCCCGGTCGAGGAACCAGCAGAGGAGGACGAGCCGCGGCCACGGCCACATCCACGGCCACGCCCACGGCCGCGGGAGCCTGTGTCGCCGGTCGGGGATGGAGCGCCCCCTCTGCCCCTGTCGGCGGAGGAGGTGCGATCCGCGGAGGAGCCCAAGGGAGCCTGATCAATGGAGGAGTTGGCGCCGCCGGCGGTGGCAGTGGCCTCGGGGCGTCCGTCGAGGAGAGCGTGCTCATTGGCCGCGATTTCCTCCATGAGGAGCCGCGAGCACGCCTGCACGAATAAGGGGAACGGCGTCTGCATCGGAAGGAGAGTGGCCATGATCTGAAATTTGTGGGAGAGCCCGCGGATCAGCTGGAGAGTCAGAGCCCGACCAGTGATGTGGTCGCCGGCGTCCTCGAGCTCGTTGGCGAGGGACTTAAGCCGCCGACAGTACTCGGCGACGGACAGGTCCCCCTGGACCAGGTTGCGAAACTCCACGCCGAGGATGACGGTGCGCCCCGCCTGGTTGTCACGGAACAGCAGGTGCATCTCGGACCAGATGTCAAACGCGGTGCTCTCCGGGGAGGCGACGACGTCCAGGAGCTCGTCGGCGACGACCCCATGGAACCACAGCACGACCGTGAGGTCGTCATTGCGCCAAACCGCGCTCTGGCGAAGAGGTGCGGCGGGCTCGTCGAGGTGGTGCTGCATGTTATGGTGACGACAGATGCAGTAAAAAAGTTTGCGCCACTTGGTGTAGTTACCAGATACCAACTCCAGCCGGGATTGAAAGTGATGCGCGATGGAGGCTGGGAGGCCGACGGAGGAGGACGAGCCGACGTCCGGCAGGTCCAGGTGGGGGAACATGGCGTTGTCGAGGCGCAGGACCGGAACACTCCCGGCGATGCGAGGTTGAGTCGCAGCGGGTGAAGCAGAAGAAGACGCGGCGAGGTGGAGGCCGGGTGCCGTCGTGGAGGAGGAAGGTGGAGCAGCCTCGGGGATGGGCTCCTTGACACGGACAACCGCGGGCGCGAGGCGGGGAGCGCAGGCCATGGTGACCACGTCGGGGGCCGCGGGAGTCGCAGCGGGGGCCGTGCCGGTGGCCGCGGGGACCGCGGTGGGCGCGGCGACGGGGGCCGCGGCTGGTGCAGCAGGGAGCGCGGTGACTGGGTCTGTGGCGAAGAGGCGGCGGCCGGAGAGACGTAGACGGACTCGAGGTCAGCAGAGCGGGAGCGACGAAGGAGTCGATCCATAGCGGAAGCAGAGAGGAAGAAGAAGGATCGAAGGTGTCTGATACCAAGTTGAGTTGTATATTTCCCTCACACAGTTTACATCAGCCTCGATGGGCTTATATGGAGAAAGTACATAGAGGGAGAGAGGGATAGTACAACGGCACTCCTGGCATGCAGGGCGGGCGGGCGCACATAGGCGCATGATGTGTGTGGACAGTTGGCCTAGCTAGAGACCCGGTGCGGTGGGTTATCCACCTAGGGGACGTTGTAGTGGTGCAGTCGAACAACACCGCCTGCTTATTCACATAGACACATACTGTTAGATTGCTGTGGTTTAAAGTTGACCCTCCGTTTGGCTTTTCTTTCCGAACACCAAACAGAGTATCAGGGGCTAATGTCTATTGGGTGATAATTTCTCACACTTTTGATTACTTACCTCAAAGCCTGTTAGGAGGCTGGTGCAGGCTTTGGTCAATCCGCTTTTAGCGGACTGAGCCTTCTGAATCACCGTACTCATATGGTGCTCTTCATCAATGGAAGCGCCGCGAAGCACTTCCGGTAGACTATCCGATGCCTCCGGCGCGACGGAGGTTGAGGGAGTCCTGGACTAGGGGGTGTCTGGATAGCCGGACTATCATCATCGGCCGGACTCCAAGACTATGAAGATATAAGATTGAAGACTTTGTCCCGTGTCCGGATGGGACTTTCCTTGGCGTGGAAGGCAAGCTTGGCGATACGGATATGTAGATCTCCTACCATTGTAACTGACTCTGTGTAACCCTAGCCCTCTCCGATGTCTATATAAACCGGAGGGTTTTAGTCCGTAGGACACACAACCATTACAACAATCATACCATAGGCTAGCTTATAGGGTTTAGCTCCTTGATCTCGTGGTAGATCCACTCTTGTACTACCCATACCATCAATATCAATCAAGCAGGAGTAGGGTTTTACCTCCATCGAGAGGGCCCGAACCTGGGTAAAAACATCGTGTCCCTTGTCTCCTGTTACCATCCGCCTAGACGCACAGTTCGGGACCCCCTACCCGAGATCCGCCGGTTTTGACACCGACATTGGTGCTTTCATTGAGAGTTCCTCTGTGCCGTCACCGATAGGAAGGATGCCTCTTCCCGTCTTCAAAGACGGTATCTTCTCCAAAGGAGCCTTGGCCGCCGGCCAAACTATCCGGCTGGGTGGTTTTCTCATGACCGCCTGTTCGGCCACCGCTTCGACGATGACCTCTCGGGTCATCAAAAGCAATCTTCACGTCAACTCGGAATTCGCCGAGCAGCTGGATCCAATAGAGCTCTCGTCCGTAAACGAGCTCTTGGATTGCATCGCTGCCCTGGGAGTCGCTACAGACAACAATCAGATTGGGCTTAAAATCGACCTGAGAGAGATTAACTCTCCCCATGTTACCCACCACGTTGCGGTGGTAGAGGAACAACGCGGCGACTCTTCTCCTTTATTGAAAAGTAGTCATGTCCGGGCTCCTGAACCCTCCATGCCGGATTCCCGCGGAGGGAAGGACTTCGATCAAGCACTGAACCTAAAGTCAGGCATCGGACCGGACTCGTTGGACAACTCCCAACAATCCAAACTTCCAAATTCGGAAACTTCTCGGCCCTTGAGCCTTGAGATGGGTAGGGTTCCGGACTCAATTACACCCACCCACCCAGACATATGCGATCTATCTCAAATCCGGCAAGAGCCCGCTGAAACAGTACATCATTACTGGGCTAGATTCCTCCTGGTTATGGACAGGATAAAGGACTGCCGAGAGGAAAACGCAATTTCAATTTTCTGCAATAATTGCATGGACGAGGGAATCTTGAACGCCGTCAGTCGCCGTGAAATTACACGCTTCGCCGACTTGGTGTCCATAGTACGAAAGTACTGTGCGATGGAGAGTTTCCGGAAAACCAAAACTAAGTTTTGGGATAATCCGGCCCCGAATACAACCCTAGTCCGTAACAAAAGGGTGCATCACACTCAGGCACCAGGTACAAAAACCAAAAAGCAAAAACCCCATAAAGGGCACGGAACCGTACAGGAGGGATGGCTCAGCGGACCCTGTAAAATTCACAGTACAGAAGGCGCCACCCCAACACATAGCCTTCGAGCATGTTGGATATTGCGGCAGGTGGCCAAAAGTGGCGAGGAGCTTCTAGCCCCGGAAAACAAATCCAACAGTACCAGTACGGTGTCAACAGTGTTCGAGACTTTCGCATCAAATAATATGCGAAAACGAACAATCCGCAGCCTCGCCGAAGTCTACCAAGTAGCAACAACAAATCCATGGAGCGACACGGCCATCACCTTCAATGCCAGCGACGAACCTAAATTCCGAACAGCCCGAGCACCAGCCGCATTGGTCCTCAGTCCAATAGTGGACGGCTTTCGTCTTACCAACGTACTCATGGATGGCGGCAGCGGACTAAACCTCATCTACGAGGAAACTCTTCAAAAAATGGAAATAGACTGGAGCCGCATTGAGTGAAGCAGCACAACCTTTAGAGGAATAATCCCTAGCCGGGAAGCGCGCTGCACAGGAAAAATCACACTTGATGTGGTGTTCGGCTCGCCGGACAATTACAGGTCCGAAGAGGTCACGTTCCAAGTGGCCCCGTTCAGCAGCGGATATCACGCTATATTAGGACGAGAGGCATTCACAATTTTTCAAGCCATACCCCATTACGGGTACATGAAGCTTAATATGCCTGGGCCCGGCGGAATAAATCACTCTCGCTAGTGCTCCGGACATAGCACTCCACGCCGAAAACAAGACGGCCGCATTAGCCCTGGAGGCACTATCTGAAGCCCTAGCGGCAGAAGAACTCACTGCGCTGCGCTCTACGGTGAATAGGGACGATGTGATACTCGATAAGAGATCCAAGTCCACCTCCTTTAAACCAGCGGATGAAATAGTCAAATTCCAGGTCCATCCAACGGACCCAACAGAGACGGCCTCCATGGGGGCACAGTTGAACCCTGAGGTAGATGCCGCACTGCGAGAATTCCTTCGGGAAAATTGGGACATCTTTGCCTGGCACCCTTTAGATATGCCAGGAATCCCACGCAGATTGGCAGAACACAGCCTAAACATCCTAAAAGGATTCAAGCCAGTCAAACAGGCTCTTCGGCGATTTTCCGAACCCAAAAGACAGGCAATGGGAGAAGAGCTAGCCAAACTCCTGGAAGCCGGATTCATCAGAGACATCAAACATCCGGACTGGCTAGCAAACCTAGTAATGGTACCAAAGAAGGACAAATCCTGGCGCCTATGTGTCGATTTTAAAGACCTCAACAAGGCCTGCCCAAAGAATCCCTTCCCCCTTCCCCGCATCGACCAAATAATTGATGCTACTGCAGGGCATGATTCATTGTGCTTCCTTGACGCATACTCCGGCTACCATCAAATCAAGATGGCGGAAGCGGACCAAGCCGCAACGGCATTCATTACTCCATATGGACCATTCTGCTTCAACACGATGCCCTTCGGACTCAAGAACGCCGGCGCAACATATCAGCGCATGATTCAAACATGTCTGGCTACCCAGATCGGCAAAACAGTAGAGGCATACGTAGACGACGTAGTCGTCAAAACCAAACACGTCGAGACTCTAGTAGACGATTTGAGGCTCACATTCGACAACCTCCAAGCATATGACATTAAGCTTTAATCCGGAAAAATGCATTTTTGGCATACCAGCCAGAAAGCTCCTGGGCTTCATTGTATCCGGTAGAGGAATTGAAGCAAACCCAGCCAAGATCCGAGCTCTATCATAGCTGGATATTCCAAAAGACCTCAAACAAATACAAAAATTGACCGGATGCGTGGCAGCTCTAAGCCGCTTTATCTCCCGTTTGGGAGAAAAGGCATTGACCCTCTATCGCCTCCTCAGGCGCACCGAACACTTCGAGTGGACGGATGCTGCCACTGCCGGACTCGAAGAAATAAAAGCCATATTGGCAACAAATCCGGTCCTGGCTGCGCCTAACCTGGGCGAACCAATGTTGTTATACATCGCGGCAACACATCAAGTTGTAAGCGCGGTACTCGTCGTCGAACGAGAAACAGAAGGGCATAAATTCCCTCTTCAAAAACCAGTGTACTACGTATCCACTGTCTTAACTCCCTGCAAGTCCTATTACCCGCACTATCAAAAGATAGCGTACGCAGTGTTCATGGCATCCCGGAAGCTCCGACACTACTTTCAAGAGTGTTCAATAACAGTGGCCTCCGAAGTGCCCCTCAACGACATTATAAACAACCGCGACGCGACGGGCAGGATTGCAAAATGGGCCATTGAGCTCTTACCATTTGATATAACTTACAAACCTAGGCGAGCTATAAAGTCGCAAGTCTTGGCTGACTTTGTCGCTGAATGGACTGAAGCCGAACTCCCTAAAGAGTACGGTGCATACTCCAATTGGATTATGCATTTCGATGGCTCCAAAATGTTGGCCGGCTTGGGGGCTGGCGTCGTATTGACGTCCCCAACCAGGGACACAGTCCAGTACGTACTTCAGATAATGTACATGGACTCCAACAATGCAGCCGAATACGAGGCCCTCCTACATGGCCTCCGGATGGCAATCTCCATGGGCATTCAACGCCTAGAGGTGCGCAGGGATTCAAACCTCGCAATATCCCAAGTAAATGGAGACTTTGACGCCAAGGATCCGAAAATGGCAGCCTATCATAACGCTGTCCTAAAAATATCAGCTCGGTTCGAAGGACTTGAATTCCACCACGTAGCCCTGGATAATAACCAAGTAGCCGACGTATTGGCACGCATCGGCGCAAAACACGATGCTGTCCCTCCAAACATCTTCCTGGAACGGCTCTTTAAGCCATCCGTACTATGGGAAGAGGAGTCCGGAAATAACAACCCGGAAGCAGCCGCACCACCCAACACAGAACAATCTGACATAATCGGCGACTCAGCCGATGAAATAACACCTTCAGCCCACGAAATAATGGCAGTAATCGCCCCGTGGACAGAGCCATTCCTAGCCTACTTACTTAGGCAGGAACTTCCCGAAGACCAGAATGAGGCCCGCTGCATAGTTCAGCGATCTAAAGCCTACAAGGTCCACGAGGGAGAACTCTATAAGAAAAGCACAACCGGAGTCCTTCAAAGGTGTATCTCCGAAGAGGAAGGGCGAAACCTTCTGGCTGAAATTCATGCCGGACTAGGCGGACACCACGCCGCAGCTCGGGCCCTTGTAGGCAAGGCATTCCGTACAGGATTTTATTGGCTGACGGCCGGGCAGATGCTCAGGACTTAGTCCAAAGATGCGTCGATTGTCAGCTCTTTGCTAATCAGAGCCATATGCCACCCACCTCCCTCAATACTATACCCATCACCTGGCCGTTCACGGTCTGGGGGCTTGACATGGTTGGACCCCTTAAAGGGGGAACCCACAAGCAAAAGTACCTATTGGTCATGGTGGACAAATTCACCAAATAGATAGAGGCCAAGCCAGTTAAAACGGAAGAGTCCGGACCAGTGATAGACTTCATATCCGGGGTAGTACACTGTTATGGCGTCCCCCATAGCATCATTACCGATAACGGCACGAACTTCACGGCCAACGAGGTTAAATTATGGTGCAAAAATATGGGCATTAAGCTCGATTACGCTTCAGTCTATCATCCTCAAACCAACGGTCAAGTGGAACGAGCAAGTGGTCTAATAATGAGTGGCATCAAACCCAGACTAGTGCGGTCCCTTACGAAATCTAACACGCACTGGGTAGAGGAGCTTGACTCCGTACTCTGGGGGCTGCGGACAATGCCCAACCGTACTACCGGATTCACACCATTTTTTATGGTATACGGCGCAGAGGCAGTTTTGCCCTGCGACATCATTCATGACTCACCTCGAGTGCGCACGTACAAAGAAAGAGAAGCTGAGCTGGATCGGCGGGACAGCTTGGACGCATTGGAGGAAGAACGCGACGTCGCCAAGGCTCGTTCCGCATTCTATCAGCAGCAGGCTCGAAGATATCAAAGCAGAGAAGTACGGGCTAAAACTTACAATGTTGGCGAACTAGTTCTACGCCTGCCGGACAAGAAAAAGGACAAGCTCAAGCCCAAACGGGAAGGCCCTTTCATTATCGATCAAGTCCTGACCGGCGGGGCGTACTGCCTGCGAAATGCATCGGACAACCGACTCGAGCCGAACCCATGGAACGCAGCCCGCCTCGGAAGATTCTACGCCTAGCGCCGGACTAAGAGTTCGTCTCCTTCCTCTGTCCAAATTTTTTACACTTCAGCTGTCTTTCGTTTCTCTCTTTTCTCTCACCCTTTTCATAAAAGCCCTTAAAGGCCTACTTGCGCATTGTTCGCACACACTTGATGTGCTATCCGCACTCATTATACCTAGGGGCTTCTTTACCAGAAGCTTACTTATACGGGCTTCATGCCCAGCACATGTGTCAAACTTCCACATGTACCTTTTATTCACCATTATATGCATCGATATGACTTAAGTTTTGGCCAAGCTGGGTTGCCTGGCTCCTGTGCTTACCCCTACGTTCCCGATTGTTCGGCTAGGAGGTAAAGGGAGCACCTCTGCGATTGTTACTGTCGGGTCAGCCGGATGTGTACCTCAGACTGGGTGAAGCCGAAAGCTAGCGTTCTTAAGGGAATATTCGGTCGGTGACTTGAAAGATGATTTTTTACCTATTTATTTATTAGCCCCCAGATGTTTTCCTGCTCTTTTCACAGTCCGGACATGCACTTTAGGGCATGCCTCCCAGGAAAAGGAACCCTTAACGAAACTATTCTCCCTGGAAGATGTTTCTTACTAACCATGTAATATAACATAACTAGTTGGGCACTTGTCTGATAAAGCACTAATGACCCCTACGCCTGGTCTCCATGCATGCCCTGGTTGTTTCTTAACCAAGAAGGTATTCAGACACACTCCAGACTCTAGGGTCCCGAGGTTGAAGAGAAAAGGTCGGCAAAGACAAACGATCTACAATCCGGCTAGAAGGCATTTTACATGTCATTTTAAATACATCGTCAAATCGACTGACTGTACTCCTCCTCAATCCTGTCTAACAGGCTGTCTAATTTACAATCCCGTTGGGAATACTTAGCGGCCAACTCTACTTGGCCGTACACTAAGCTCACAGGGATCTCCTTCCCATCGGGCCCCACAGGTCCGACCTCGGCCATGTGGTTTGGATCCGCCTTCTTGTACCGCGTCTTCACCATGGCCCAGGCCTCCCTGGCACCTTGGCGGCAGGCCGATATCTTCCATAAGCATAAGCGCTGCCGTGCTCCCTGAAGCTTCTCCGCAAGCTCTCCAAGGCCCTCGGGTAGGGAGACAGATGGCCATAGGGCCTGGACGACGACACTCATCGCCTGCCGAACATGTTCGAGCAGTTGCACCAGCTCGGGAAGTTGATCACCCGTCGAAACGGGCATTTCCTCCGCAGGGCGACCTGTGAGCGCACCTACAAGACATATTTCTGTCAATAGGCTTCCTCGTTGAACTCTTCTTTTCAAAAGAATTCGCTCAAGCACTTACCATAGATGCCGCGACGAAGCCGCGGCCTTCACGAAGCCAGACAGCTCAGCCCGAACACCTTTCAGCTCTTCCCCAAGCTAGGTGTGGGAATCCTGGAGTTTGTTCCTCTCCTCCTGTACCTTCATAAGCACCCTCTCGCCAGCCTTCAGCTGGCGTAGTAGGTGTTGCTTGTCCGGATCCAGTCCGGCAACATCTGCAATATCATCGTCAGACTTACACGCACGCCGCACACCGCTTATCTTTTTGAAATAATGTGTTACCAGGAGGGGTCTCTATGTCTCCTCCTGCGGCAGCGAGTGCGGCCTCAAGTTGGGCCTTGCACTCTTGTAGGTCCTGGGACAATTGGGTATTCTTCTGGGTAAGATCCTGCATATCAAATGATCCTTAAATCAGTTACTCTAACTACTTTAAGTCTCGGGGGCTACTGGTATATACAACTATTAAAATCTCTTACCCGTATGTCTTCTACATACTACTCCGTGGCTCTGGTCAAACCATCTTGAGCAGCACGAAGGTGCGCATCTCCCGCGTTAAAAGCATTCAACGCCTCAGAGGAAAGACACGCGTCACGAAAAACTGTCCGGCGGCGCCTATGGTTCATGGCGCTCTCCACCTCGGACCTGGTGCTGGACAGCCTGTCGGCATCCTCCGTTGGAGGAGTATCCGGCTCGCGCCTTGCGCTCGCCTCCCCTTCCGGACCAGGTGGTGGAGCCTGGCTGGTGGAGGCTTGGGTGGCAACCTCGCAGGGCACAGTCCGGCGAGCGCTCTTTCTCCTGAAAAAGTCATGAGCATTAATACACCCCTAGGAATCTTTTCCTAGATAACGGTCGCGAGCTATACCGTTGCGGTGACGTTTCGATTCGCACCGCACTCCTTTTCCGCCTGCGGGGTCGGACTGACCCTCATTGGTCAGCCGCCGCGGGCTCGGCTTCCCGCCTTGAAGGCGCGTCCTGCAAGACACCATTGTATACGGTGGTCAGAAATGCGCAAGGACGAAATAATGGTGTCAGGACTTCGGTCACAATCACCTGGGGAGCCGGGGATAGGCCAGGGTAGTCAGCCGTAATGGCGACTAGAGCATTGTCCATGCTGAGTTGGTGGAACACCCTGTTGATTAGCTCCACCTTTATGTCCGGATCCTCTTCGGAGGCCGGATCAAGGGATCTTTCTGGATCCTCGGGTTGTGGAGCCGGACTATGTATGCCCTCCACATCCCGACGCAGCTCCTGCGTCGAAATCGTAAAGTAAGGTACTTAACTTTGAAAGCATGGGTCGAATAAACAAAATGTCCGCTTACCCAGCGCCGAGGGTTATTCGTGGAGAACCCATTCAATGGGCTCGTCTGGAGGAAGTCCTCCTTCTCCCCCTTGTACAGGCCGGACAGAATCTTCACCAGATCTTCGGCCGATCCCGGCCCTTTGCAGCCATGACGAGTGGCATCATTCTCCCCGTTGAAATCCCCACATGGGGTGGCCCCTGTATTGCAGCGGCTGCACCCCCCGCATAATGCACGTGGCCATGACTCCAATCATGGTCAATCCGGAATGGGCCAGTAACCTTATCTGGCCCATCAAATAATGAACGCCCTTGTCTTCCTCCAACTGAGGGCTCTGCGGGCGCCAACTCAGGCGTTTCTTCAGAGGAGCATTGCTGAACTCCGGGAGGCCGATCCGAACAGGGTCCGGCGGTGGAGCGTCTTCTACATAAAACCATTCTGAAGGCCAGTCTTCGGATGCCTTCTTAGGAGTTCCGGATGGATATCCGGTCCCGGCGATGCGCCATATTTCGGCACCGCCCACTTGATATATTGACCCCTCGTGACAGCGGGGTACGAGGCAGAATAACCTCTTCCATAGCGCAAAGTGGGGCTCGATGCCCAGGAATATCTCGCAAAGAGCTACGAAACCCGTGATATGCAGAATAGAGGCGGGCGTGAGGTGATGGAGCTGGAGTCCGTAGAACTCCAGAAGCCCGGGGAGGAACGGATGTACAGGAAATCCAAGCCCCCTTATCAGATAGGGGACGAAGCATACCCGCTCCCCTTTATTGGGACTTGGGGTGGCCTCTGCTTGCTTCCCACCTTTGTAGGTGGCCAGCCCAGCTCGAACCGGGACCATAAAGGCCGGAGGAAGATATCCCTCCGCTTGGAGTGCCACCAGCTCGTTGTGCGGGACAGAACATCTCCTCCAATCTCCTGGCAGAGGGCTGGGAGCGCGAGAGGAGGAGCTGCGTCGACGGTCCATGATGGAATGGATTTTTGGTCAGAAGCGCTCCGATGAGTACTCGCGGAAGGAAGATGGTGTAGTTGGGATCTGGATTCTTGCCTCTCTTATAGGCAGAGTATTTGCGCAGCTAGGGGGTAAAACATAAAAGATACCCTGGCTTTTCGCATTCTTGCGACGCGTGGAAGAAGGCCATTATTGGGCGTGGAAGCCAAGGAGCGCAACTTTGGTAAGGAAGCCGGACACTGTTCGGCATGTACATGGAATTTGAAGGAGAACCCGCCTTGCAACGCCGAAGACAATATATGCGCTGGACTCGTCGTCATTGAAGCCTGGTTCGGGGGCTATTGAGGGAGTCCTGGACTAGGGGCTGTCCGGATAGCCGGACTATCATCATTGGCCGGACTCCAAGACTATGAGGATACAAGATTGAAGACTTTGTCCCGTGTCCGGATGGGACTTTCCTTGGCGTGGAAGGCAAGCTTGGCGATACGGATATGTAGATCTCCTACCATTGTAACCGACTCTGTGTAACCCTAGCCCTCTCCGGTGTCTATATAAACTGGAGGGTTTTAGTCCGTAGGACACACAACCATTACAACAATCATACCATAGGCTAGCTTCTAGGGTTTAGCCTCCTTGATCTCATGGTAGATCCACTCTTGTACTACCCATATCATCAATATCAATCAAGCAGGAGTAGGGTTTTACCTCCATCGAGAGGGCCCGAACCTGGGTAAAAACATCGTGTCCCTTGTCTCCTGTTACCATCCGCCTAGACGCACAGTTCGGGACCCCCTACCCGAGATCCGCTGGTTTTGACACCGACAGAGGTCATCGGCACGGCCGGCTCGCCCTCCCTAGCGAGGGGCTGCCTACCCGAATCTAGAACCTTTGGAGGTTCCGGTGCAGTGTCCGGCTGGAAGCCCAACTTGCTGCGGCAGCGGATCTTACCCCCCATGTGCCCGGCGTCTAGAATTTCGCCTTGGGGCGTCTCCAGAGCCGCCTCCCCCTACTCTGGTACCCTTTGGGACAACACCTTCGTGTCATCCGCAAGCCGAGGGGAGGTGGCTATCGGGAGCGAATTCATTGCCGAATCACTCAGAGACCCATCCGAAGAGGATACCTCGGGATGGGACCTGGCCGGACTGCATATGTGTGTTTGGCGTTATAACAAACTATGAAGTTAAGTCGCACAAAACGTATTACAGAGTGCAGATACTTACGATCTCGCCAGGGGCTTGCCCCTGGGTAGCCACTCCTCCTCGCTATAGGCGGCGGTTGTGGAGTGGTCCGGAGGGAGGGTCCGTCCCTTCTTGGACCCTTCGGCCTCCCCGGAAGGGGTGGCCTTCCTCTTCTTCTCCCCCTCGTTTTGGGGAAGAGGGTTTTCCTCCTCCTCCTCCACGTTGTCATTGGAGGAGTGCGCCCCGGTGTCTTCGGACGATGAGTCCGGCACCACGTTGCGCCGGGAACTTCTTCTGGTCCTCGTGGCCTTATTCTCTGGCACCTCATAGGGTGCCGGAACCAGCATCTCCGTCAGGAGTTCGTCTGTTGGGTCCTCAGGCAACGGAGCCGGACAGTCGATTCGCTCCGCCGTCGCCACATATTCCTGTTAAAATCAGCACAGTGGCCTGAGTTTCTCCCATGAATATACTGGGGAAAGGCACATCTTGCGAAATGTAGAATGCTTACCGTATTGGCCTGGCGCCTGGCGTTGAGTCCGCGGTCCTCAGAGGTGGGAGGAGGAACTTCGCTGGCCTTGAACAACACCTTCCACGCGTCTTTGTGCGTCATGTCGAAGAGCTCTTGCAGTGTCTGGTGTTGGGCCGCATCGAACTCCCACAGGTTGAATGCCCGTCTCTGACACGGAAGAATCCGGCGAAATAGTATGACCTGGACCAGATTGACCAGCTTGATATTCTTGGTTATCATGTTTTTGACGCAGTTCTGGAGTCCGGTCAGCTCCGCGGATGCGCCCTAGGCTAGGCCCTTCCTCTTCCAGGAAGTGAGCCGCACAGGGATGCCGGATCAGAATTTGGGGGCCGCCACCCAGTTGGCGTCGCGCGGCTCAGTGATGTAGAACCACCCCGATTGCCACCCCTTCACGGTCTCCGCAAAGGAGCCTTCAAGTCAGGTGACGCTGGGCATCTTGACCACCATGGTGCCACCGCACTCCGCCTGCTGGCCGACCACTATCTTTGGCTTCACGTTGAAGATCTTTAGCCACAGACCAAAGTGGGGCCTGATGCGGAGAAAAGCCTCGCACACGACGATAAACGCCGAGATACTGAGGATGAAGTTAGGGGCCAGATCATGAAAATCCAGCCCATAATAGAACAGGAGCCCGCGGACAAATGGGTGGAGGGGGAATCCAAGTCCGCGAACGAAGTGCGCGAGGAACACGACTCTCTCGTGGGCTACCGGAGTCGGAATGATCTGCCCTGCGTCCGGGAGCCGGTCCGCAATATCTGCGGCCAAGTATCCGGCCGCCCAGAGCTTCGTAATGTTCTCCTCCTTGACGGAGAAGGCCACCCACTTGCCTCCTGCTCCGGACATGTGGCGAGAACTAGGGCGCTGGAGCTCGAGCATGCAAGAATGTATGAGCGAAGAAGGAAGTAGGCGTGGGTGGAAGAGGAGAATCCTTATCTCTTTATAAAGGTGGTAGAAACTATGCGCCTCCCCACTTGCCCGTTAAAGATCGCTTATTTCCCAAGTGCCACGATTGATGGCGCGGTTGGGTTAACCGTACCCGTATTGATGAGAATCCCATGATAAGGGGACACGATCTCTTCTTCAACAAGACGTGCCCGGGAAACTGCCTCGCAATATGCACAGTAGCTTGCTGAGAAATGGTTCGAATAATGACTCGGCCATGGTGTGATGTCACGTTATCTAAAGTTGTCAGCAGATTATATTTGTGGAATATTGTTCTCTCTACGGTGGTATGTGAAAATCGTCTTGCAGAGGTGGACATGATTTAAGTGTTCGAGATTACTTTGGAGTATTCGGAGATGGAACCCGTCTTGCAATGCCGAAGACAATCTGCGCGCCGGACTCATCGTCATTGAAGCCTGGTTCAGGGGCTACTGAGGGAGTCCTGGATTAGGGGGTATCCGGACAGCCGGACTATATACTTTGGCCGGAGTGTTGGACTATGAAGATACAAGACTCAAGCCTTCGTCCCGTGTCCGGATGGGACTCTCCTTTGCGTGGAAGACAAGCTTGGCGATTCGGATGTTAGATCTCCTTCTTTGTAACCCACTCTGTGTAACCCTAGCCCCCTCCGGTGTCTATATAAACCGGAGGGTTTAGTCCATAGGACAACAACAATCAGAATCAGAGGCTAGCTCCTAGGGTTTAGCCTCTACGATCTCGTGATAGATCAACTCTTGTAATACTCATATCATCAAGATCAATCAAGCAGGAAGTAGGGTATTACCTCTATCGAGAGGGCCCGAACCTAGGTAAAACATCGTATCCCCTGCCTCCTGTTACCATTAGCCTTAGACACATAGTTCGGGACCCCCTACCCAAGATCCGCCGATTTTGACACCGACACCCCCCACCGCACCAATTTCATAGCCGCCCTCCTCCCTAATTCCGGAGACGTTGTCCATTTGCCGTCATGCACTGGGCCGTGTGCCTCTTACTTCGTGCTGCTGGAGCTGCCTCGACGACGGCCGCGTGAACTGTACCGGAGCAGATTCACCCCCGCTGTTGTTCCCGGCGCCGGAGCGGCTCCAACTTCGAATCCGTCCAGAGTCCCGGCGCTGCTTCCCCGTAGCCGTCGACCGTCGCGACATCACTATTTCCCTGCCGCCGGTCGCCACCGCAACCGCGTTGGCCTCACCTACTCAGCAGCTGGACCTGCCTACTTCACCATGCTGCCAGATAGGTCGCACCCTCATCTCAAATCACTTTATTTAGGCGTCAGTTGTTTGAATTTTTATTCTGGGCCAATCGATTCCCAATGGGAAGCAGCACCCCTCGAGGCGGAGGAGCTCCGAGGCTACCAGTTGGCTGGTGTCTAACGTAAGGGTGCGGGGCCGCAAGTTTGCCATGGAAGCAATGCTTAGATGGCTATATTTTAGAGTTCTGTGGGTTGAAGGTACTGCCGCCGCTGGATCTGGATGACGGGGAGTCTTTGTGGATTGGCTTGGGGGCGGCGCAACCACGCAGTGCGGTGGGGCGGGGAGCGGGGTTTTGGCCAGGGCCACGGACAACGGAGGCAGGCTGCTCTGTCGTTGGTCACTGGCTCTTCGGGGAAGATTCCGAACAGTGTCAGCCGGGAGGCACAAGACGGCCATCAAGCCATCCAGCGTAGATCGGACAGTACCAAAATAAAATAAAATCGTGTGACCCCAATTTAGTCTTCAGTCAATAGACATGTGACCACTCTCGTACCTTGTTGTTGATCTCTTAGTGTATTTCTTCAGATCAAAGAGATATGTCGTTCTTAACATTATGTGTTATCTGCATCTTCAGACACACTGTCTTCCGACTCACCGCAGCTGCTCCAACAAGGGAAGCATACACCAGAAGGGAGCTATAGTCCTCACTCAGCAGTTCCCTGCATCGAATGCGCGTGCCCGACATGGACAGCCACAACAACTGCAGCGCCATCGACAAGTCAGCACATGATGCTCACTCCTATGGATGGCAGCCAGATAGGTTGTACCCCCATCTTACTTGTGTGCAACATTTATGGCGTTGTTATTCATCTAAGCATGAAAAATAGATCATCACATTTCACTATATATTCATCCTGATCTCTTACGGGTCTTGTTCAAGAGTTAGCGGCGACGGCAGCCTCAGACCGCAGCCGAACCAGTGAACCCTCGTACTCCTCTCCACGCGGGCTTCAACTGTCGCGTCTTCCCCGGCTCCACGTCGTCCCCTTCCTAGGCCTCGCCGTCATCCACCGCCCTGGTGCTCTCGGTGCGGCGTGGTCAACATGGTCAAGGAACGACTTCCATTGGACGTGGACTGTACGTGGAGAGGCTGACAACTGGGTCCATGGCCGCAGCAAGGAAGTGCCTCCTTATTACGCAGAAAATAATTATTCCTCCACCTGACAGCGGGGACCCACCAGACGGGACACCGTACTTCGTGAAAAAACATTTCCCCCTGACTACTAGGACCCGCCAGCTACATCTTCGCACGCAAGGAAGTGTGTCCGGGCAAAAAAACGATTCGCCCCCTGACTGCTGGGACCCACTAGCTACACCTTCGCACGCTAGGAAGTGTGTCCGGGCAAAAAAAATGATTCGCCCCCCTGACTGCTGGAACCCACTAGGTACATCTTTACACGCAAGGAAGTCCCTCCGAGCAAAAAAAACCAAAATGATTCGCCCCCCTGACTGCTGGGACCCACCAGCTACATCTTCGTGGGCAAGGAAGTGCCTGACAGTCGGGACCCACCTGGTCGAAGCGTACATAGCGTTGTCATTCTGGTCGCGAACCTGTACGTACATATATACTGGTCGATGTAGAGGTGCGCACGTGTCGTAGTAGAGGCGCGTATGTGTCGTAGTAGAGGCGTGCACGTAGCATGTACACATACGTACAGCGGCCAGGGTGCAAGAAAGAAAATACGGCCACGTACGTACATACGGGCGGGGTCTCGAACGCCTACTCGCGCATACGTACGGCCAGGGCTCGTGTACATGGCTAGGTTGGAACAGAGAAACAGCATCGTCGTCGTGTTCATGGGGAGGCAACGGAATGCGTCGTGTTCATGGGGAGGCAACGGAATGCGTCGTTTTCATCGGGAGGCAACAGAACGCATGGGAGCCAACCGGCTGGGTCGGAACAGAATGCATGGTCGTGTTCATCGGGAGGGCTTGGACGGAACAGGCGATGGAAACGAGGCTTGGCGTACCGCACAACAGAGGAAACGGACCTCCTATGTTCGGAATAGGGTCCTGTTGATCAGGAGGGGTGTGGCGTACCGCAAAACGGAGGAAACGGACCTCCTACTATCGAAACGGGGGTCCTGTTGATTGGGAGGGGTGTGGCGTACCGCAAAACGGAGGAAATGGACCTCCTACGGTCGTAACGGGGGTCCTGTTGATCGGGAGGGGTGGGCGTACCGCAAAACGGACGAAACGGACTTGTGTTGGAGCCCTACGGTCGAAACGGGGGTCCTGTTCATCGGGAGGGGTGTGGCATACCGCAAAACGTGACTCCACGGGATACTGTTCATCTCCACCGTCGACCTCCTCCAGCCTCCACGGGCTACCGTCGACCTCCTCCAGCCTCCACGGGCTACCGTTGACCTCCTCCAGCCTCCACGGGCTCCTGTTCATCCAGCCTCCACCGCGCACTACTCCACCGGCTACTGTTCAACCACCCCTCCACCGTCTACTGTTCATCTAGCCCTCCACACCACGGGGTCCTGTTCAACCACCCCTCCACGGGCACCCCTCTACCGTCTACTGTTCATCCAGCCCTCCACCACACCACGGCGTCCTGTTCATCTAAAGGCAACGCCACCGCTCACTGCTCATCCAAACCCCCCCCCCCCCTCAACACTCACTGTTCATCCTAGAGGCAGCATCGATCGGCTTCAGTTAGCAGCAGTAGCGAAGGAATCGCTCGATCTGGTTCAGTTAACAGCCATTGATCGATCGCTCGGGTTCAGTAACGCGTAGCCTGCAGTGCAATCTCTCGGGTTCAGTTAGAGCCCAACGCCTCGCTCGGGTTCAGTTAGAGCCAACACCTCGCACACACGCGCGTACGTGTATGAGAGAAATGCGCATCGCTCGTCCCCCGACCTCCCATCTTAACCGGCAACTCCCCGAAATTTTCCTCCCCCTCGCTTCTACCACGGTTTTTTCCGTCATGGACGGCCCAAAGAATGTCATGCAGCTGCGTCTCCGGCCCGCCCAGGACGAAAAGCCCATTTTCTGGCATGATTTTTTGTCATAGAAGTAGGAGCCCACCACATCTATGATGATACCGGGTTTTGTCATAATTGTTGTCATAGAAGTGTCATATGTATGACAGAAAAAAATTCATTCGGCCCAAAATGTCACGAATGTGTCTTTTTTTCGAAGGAATTTCAAAACCAATATTTTCAGTAGCTGCAGTTGGTCGAGGGGCAACTAGTTGCGCTTACGGTCAAGGTGAAGATACCTCGAACAAACCCCTCAAAGGATGGTTCTCAATAGTAACAAGTGACAATAAATTTCAGCACGTAGTATGAATTTTTCTTTCCAATTTCCACTTACCAAGAGCGCTTCACTCCCCGTCAACGGCGCCAGAAAAGAGTCTTGATGACCAACAAGTATAGGGGATAAATCTTAATCCTTTCGATAAGTAAGAGTGTCGAACCCAACGAGGAGCAGAAGGAAATGAAAAGTGGTTTTCAGCAAGGTATTTTCTGCAAGCACTGAAATTGTAGGTAACAGGTAGTTTGATAGCAAGATAATTTGTAACAAGCAAGTAACGTTAACGGTAAATAAGGTGCAGCAAGGTAGCCCAATTCTTTTGTGGCAAAGGAAAGGCCAAAACAGTTTCTTATAATAGGAAAAGCGTTCTTGAGGGTACATGGGAATTTCATCTAGTCACTTTCATCATATTGGTTTGATTCGTGTTCACTACTTTGATATTTTGATATGTGGGTGGACCGGTGCTTAGATGATGTCCTTACTTGAACAAATCTCCTACTTATGATTAACCCCCTCGCAAGCATCCGCAACTAAGGGAAAAGTATTAATATAAAATCTAACCATACATTAAACATTTGGATCCAAATCGGTCCCTTACAAAATAGCGCATAAACTAGGGTTTAAGCTTCTTTCACTCTAGCAACCTATCTTCTAATAACTACTCCACAATGCATTCCCTTAGGCCCAAATATGGTCAAGTGCCATGTAGTCGATGTTCACATGACACCACTAAGGGAATCACAACATACATATCATCAAAATATCGAACACATATCAAGTTCATATGACTACTTGCAACATGACTTCTCCCGTGACCTCAAGAAAAAAAGTAACTACTCACAAATGATAATCATGCTCAAGATCAGAGGGGTATTAAATAGCATAATAGATCTGAATGTATAATCTTCCACCAAATAAACCATATAGTAATCAACTACAAGATGTAATCAACACTACTAATCACCCATAGGTACCAATCTGAGATTTCGGTACAAAGATTGAACACAAGAGATGAACTAGAGTTTGAAAGAGATAGAGTGATGAAGGTCGAGGGAGAGAGTACGGTCAGTGTGTTACGAAGATAAAAGATCATTGTCGACATACATGTAGCACGAGAGATACCTAAGAGACGATGAGCGCGTATAGGTCCAGAGAGATAGTCCTATATAAGCATGAGTGATAGCTATATGAGACGAATATCTGGATTAAAGGGGATTCAAATATTTAAACTGGAGATCACGACATCGATAATATCATAACGCAAATTGGTGTATCAAACATGCATATTCATTTGAATTTGGTCACACGTGTAATGTTATATAGTTTATCAATATTGGTGATCCATAGATTCTTTAATTACAAACAATGCATGGTTTATATGCAATTAAGGTCTAAACGGGATTACACTATATGTTACGTGTGTGAAACACATTATATATGTTTGAGAAGTAAAAAAACCCGCATGAAACACACATTAATTGGAGACAGTTAGCGAGGAATGCATACATTGGATTTCAACATAAAGTGGTTTCAAATATTTGAAAATCCATGATTACCGTACCACTCTGGTGCGGATCTTACTCTGGAAGACCTACAAGGTTCAGTAGACACTTGATCTGAAGTATCATGATCAATATCATTAGCTTCCTCACTAATTGGTGTATTTGTCACAGGAACTGATTTCTGTGATGAACTACTTTCCAATAAGGGAGCAGGTACAGTTACCTCATCAAGTTCTACTTTCTTCCCACTCACTTCTTTCGAGAGAAACTCCTTCTCTAGAAAGGATCCATTCTTAGCAACGAATGTCTTGCCTTCGGATCTGTGATAGAAGGTGTACCCAACAGTCTCTTTTGGGTATCCTATGAAGACACATTTCTCCGATTTGGGTTCGAGCTTACCTGGTTGAAGTTTCTTCACATAAGCATCGCAGCCCCAAACTTTAAGAAATGACAACTTTGGTTTCTTGCCAAACCACAGTTCATAAGGCGTCGTCTCAACGGATTTAGATGGTGCCCTATTTAATGTGAATGCAGCCGTCTCTAAAGCATAACCCCAAAACGATAGCGGTAAATCAGTAAGAGACATCATAGATCACACCATATCTAGTAAAGTACGATTACGACGTTCGGACACACCATTTCTTTGTGGTGTTCCAGGTGGCGTGAGTTGCGAAACTATTCCGCATTGTTTCAAATGTAAACCAAACTCGTAACTCAAATATTCTCCTCCACGATCAGATCGTAGAAACTTTATTTTCATGTTACGATGATTTTCCACTTCACTCTGAAATTCTTTGAACTTTTCAAATGTTTCAGACTTATGCTTCATTAAGTAGATATACCCATATCTGCTTAAATCATCAGTGAAGGTGAGAAAATAACAATATCCGCCACGAGCTTCAACATTCATCGGACCACATACATCTGTATGTATGATTTCCAACAAATCTATTGCTCTCTCCATAGTACCGGAGAACGGTGTTTTAGTCATCTTGCCCATGAGGCACGGTTCGCAAGTACCAAGTGATTCATAATCAAGTGATTCCAAAAGTCCATCAGTATGGAGTTTCTTCATGCGCTTTACACCGATATGACCTAAACAGCAGTGCCACAAATAAGTTGCACTATCATTATCAACTCTGCATCTTTTGGCTTCAACATTATGAATATGTGTATCACTACTATCGAGATTCAATAAAAATAGACCACTCTTCAAGGGTGCATGACCATAAAAGATATTACTCATATAAATAGAACAACCATTATTATCTGATTTAAATGAATAACCGTCTCGCATCAAACAAGATCCAGATATAATGTTCATGCTCAACGCTGGCACCAAATAACAATTATTCAGGTCTAAAACTAATCCCGAAGGTAGATGTAGAGGTAGCGTGCCGACCGCGATCACATCGACTTTGGAACCGTTTCCCACGTGCATCGTCACCTCGTCCTTGGCCAGTGCTCGGTTATTCCGTAGTCCCTGTTTCGAGTTGCAAATATTAGCAACAGAACCAGTATCAAATACCCAGGTGCTACTACGAGCTCTAGTTAGGTACACATCAATAACATGTATATCACATATACCTTTGTTCACTTTGCCATCCTTCTTATCCGCCAAATACTTGGGGCAGTTCCACTTCCAGTGACCAGTCTGCTTGCAGTAGAAGCACTCAGTTTTAGGCTTAGGTCCAGACTTGGGTTTCTTCTCTTGAGCAGCAACTTATTTGCTGTTCTTCTTGAAGTTCCCCTTCTTCTTCCCTTTGCCTTTTTTCTTGAAACTAGTGGTCTTGTTGACCATCAACACTTGATGCTCCTTCTTGATTTCTACCTCCGCAGCCTTTAGCATTGCGAAGAGCTCGGGAATAGTCTTGTTCATCCCTTGCATATTATAGTTCATCACAAAGCTCTTGTAGCTTGGTGGCAGTGATTGGAGAATTCTGTCAATGACGATATCATCCGGAAGATTAACTCCCAGTTGAATCAAGTGATTATTATACCCAGACATTTTGAGTATATGCTCACTGACAGAACTATTCTCTTCCATCTTGCAGCTGTAGAACTTATTGGAGACTTCATATCTCTGAATCCGGGCATTTGCTTGAAATATTAACTTCAAATCCTGGAACATCTCATATGCTCCATGACGTTCAAAATGTCGTTGAAGACCCGGTTCTAAGCCGTAAAGCATGGCACACTGAATTATAGAGTAGTCATCAGCTTTGCTCTGCCAGACGTTCATAACATCTGGTGTTGCTCCTGCAGCAGGCCTGGCACCCAGCGGTGCTTCCAGGACGTAATTCTTCTGTGCAGCAATGAGGATAATCCTCAAGTTACGGACCCAGTCCGTGTAATTGCTACCATCATCTTTCAACTTTGCTTTCTCAAGGAACGCATTAAAATTCAACGGAACAACAGCACGAGCCATCTATCTACAACAAACATAGACAAGCAAAATACTATCAGGTACTAAGTTCATGATAAATTTAAGTTCAATTAATCATATTACTCAAGAACTCCCACTTAGACAGACATCTCTCTAGTCATCTAAGTGATCACGTGATCCAAATCAACTAAACCATAACCGATCATCACTTGAGATGGAGTAGTTTTCAATGGTGAACATCTTATGTTGATCATATCTACTATATGATTCACGCTCGACCTTTCGGTCTCCGTGTTCCGAGGCCATATCTGCATATGCTAGGCTCGTCAAGTTTGACCTGAGTATTCTGCGTGTGCAAAACTGGCTTGCACCCGTTGTAGATGGACGTAGAGCTTATCACACCCGATCATCACGCGGTGTCTGGGCACGACGAACTTTGGCAACGGTGCATACTCAGGGAGAACACTTCTTGATAATTTTTAATGAGAGATCATCTTAAAATGCTACCGTCAATCAAAGCAAGATAAGATGCATAAAGGATAAACATCACATGCAATCAATATAAGTGATATGATATGGCCATCATCGTCTTGTGCTTGTGATCTCCATCTCCGAAGCACCGTCGTGATCACCATCGTCACCGGCGCGACACCTTGATCTCCATCGTAGCATCGTTGTCGTTTACGCCATCTATTGCTTCTACGACTATCACTACTGCTTAGTGATAAAGTAAAGCAATTACAGGGCGTTTGCATTTCATACAATAAAGCGACAACCATATGGCTCCTGCCAGTTGCCGATAACTTCGGTTACAAAACATGATCATCTCATACAATAAAATATAGCATCATGTCTTGGCCATATCACATCACAACATGCCCTGCAAAAACAAGTTAGACGTCCTCTACTTTGTTGTTGCAAGTTTTACGTGGCTGCTACGGGCTTAAGCAAGAACCAATCTCACCTACGCATCAAAAACCACAACGATAGTTTGTCAAGTTGATGTTGTTTTAACCTTCGCAAGGACCGGGCGTAGCCACACTCGGTTCAACTAAAGTTGGAGAAACTGACACTGGCTAGTCACCTGTGTGCAGAGCACGGCGGTAAAACCAGTCTCGCGTAAGCGTACGCGTAATGTCGGTCCGGGCCGCTTCATCCAACAATACCGCCGAACCAAAGTATGACATGCTGATAAGCAGTATGACTTATATCGCCCACAACTCACTTGTGTTCTACTCGTGCATATAACATCAAACTATAAAACCTAGGCTCGGATGCCACTGTTGGGGAACGCAGTAATTTCAAAAAAATTCCTACGCACACGCAAGATCATGGTGATGGCATAGCAACGAGAGGGGAGAGTGTTGTCTACATGCCCTCGTAGACCGTTAAGCGGAAGCATTATGACAACGCGGTTGATGTAGTCATACGTCTTCACGAATCGACTGATCCAAGCACCGAACGTACGGCACCTCTGTGTTCAGCACACGTCTAGCTCGATGACGTCCCCCGTGCTCCAATCCAGCGAAGCGTCGGGGATGAGTTCCGTCAGCACGACGGCGTGGTGACGATGATGATGTTCTACCAGCGCAGGGCTTAGCCTAAACTCCGCGACGATATGACCGAGGTGGAATATGGTGGAGGGGGGCACCGCACACGGCTAAGGAACGATCCGTAGATCAACTTGTGTGTCTATGGGGTGCCCCCCGCCCCCGTATATAAAGGAGCCAGGGGGAGGAGGCGGCCGGCCAAGGAGGGCGCGCCAAGGGGGGAGTCCTACTCCCACCAGGAGTAGGACTCCCTTCTTTCCAAGTAGGAGTAGGAGAAGGGGGGAAAGAGGAGGAAGAGGGGAAGGAAAGGGGGGGCGCCGCCCCCCTTCCCTTGTCCTATTCGGACTAGGAAGGGGAGGGGCGCGCGGCCCCCTCCTGGCTCCTTCCCTCTTCTCCCTCGAGGCCCATGTAGGCCCAATAACCCCCCGGGGGGTTCCGGTAACCTCCCGGTACTCCGGTAAAATGCCGATTTCACCCGGAACGATTCCGATGTCCAAATATAGGCTTCCAATATATCGATCTTTATGTATCGACCATTTCGAGACTCCTCGTCATGTCCGTGATCACATCCGGGACTCCGAACAAACTTCGGTACATCAAAACTTATAAACTCATAATAAAACTGTCATCGTAACGTTAAGCGTGCGGACCCTACGGGTTCGAGAACTATGTAGACATGACCTAGAACTATTCTCGGTCAATAACCAATAGCGGAACCTGGATGTTCATATTGGTTCCTACATATTCTACGAAGATCTTTATCGGTCAAACCGCATAACAACATACGTTGTTCCCTTTGTCATCGGTATGTTACTTGCCCGAGATTCGATCATCGATATCCAATACCTAGTTCAATCTCGTTACCGGCAAGTCTCTTTACTCGTTCTGTAATACATCATTTCATAACTAACTCATTAGTTAAAGTGCTTGCAAGGCTTAGTGATGAGTATTACCGAGAGGGCCCAGACATACCTCTCCGACAATCGGAGTGACAAAACCTAATCTCGAATTATGCCAAGTCAACATGTACCTTTGGAGACACCTATAGAGCACCTTTATAATCACCCAGTTACGTTGTGACGTTTGGTAGCACACAAGTAAATGGGAGTTGCACAATCTCATAGTTGCAGGAACTTTGTATAAGTCATGAAGATAGCAATAGCAACATACTAAATGATCAAGTGCTAAGCTAACGGAATGGGTCAAGTCAATCACATCATTCTCCTAATGATGTGATCCCATTGATCAAATGACAACACATGCCTATGGTTAGGAAACATAACCATCTTTGATCAATGAGCTAGTCAAGTAGAGGCATACTAGTGACACTATGTTTGTCTATGTATTCACACATGTATTATGTTTCCGGTTAATACAATTCTAGCATGAATAATAAACATTTATCATGATATGAGGAAATAAATAATAACTTTATTATTGCCTCTAGGGCATATTTCCTTCACATGGCTCGTGGGGACGACCTCCACGCCATCAAATACCTTCCCCTCAAGTTGAAGGGGCCAGCTCGACACTGGTTGAAAAGCCGCCCCGAAAATTCAATTGGAAATTGGGAGGAACTCGAGGACGCTTTCAGGGCCAATTTTCAAGGGACTTATGTTCGGCCTCCGGATGCGGACGATTTAAGTCACATAATCCAACAGCCCGGAGAGTCCGCCTGCAAGCTTTGGAATAGATTCCTCACTAAGAAGAATCAAATTGTCGATTGTCCGGATGCCGAAGCCTTAGCGGCTTTCAAACACAACATCCATGACGAGTGGCTCGCCAGACACCTCTGCCAAGAAAAGCTGAGGACAATGGCAGCCTTAACAAGCCTTATGACCCGCTTTTGCACGGGCGAAGATAGCTGGTTGGCCCATAAAGGCACCATCGACCCAAGTACATCCGAAATAAGGGATGGCAACGGGAAGCCACGGCGCAATAAAAATAAACGTCAAAACAAGGAAGAGAGCCCGGACAACACAACGGTCAATGCCGGATTCAGGGGCTCTCGACCCAGTCAACAAAAGAAGCCATTTAAAGGCAGCAAAGAGGGACCGTCCGGCCTGAATAAAGTCCTGGACAAACTGTGCCAAATTCATGGCACCCCTGACAAACCTGCGAACCACACTCATAGAGAGTGCTGGGTCTTCAAGCAGGCCGGCAAACTAAATGCCGAACATAAGGGAAGGAAAACACCAAGTGAAGACGAGGATGAGCCTCGCCAGCCGAACACTGGGGGACAGAAAAAATTCCCACCAGAGGTAAAAATAGTTAACATGATCCACGCGACTCACACACCCACGAGAAAGCGTGAACACGCACTCAGAGATGCATACGCTGTAAGGCCCGTCGCCCCCAAACTTGACCACTGGTCAGCCTGCCCAGTCACCTTTGATCACAGGGGCTGCCCGACTAGTATGCAGCATGGAGGATCAGCTGCCTTGGTGCTCGACCCAATAATCGACGGATGCCATCTCAGTCGCGTCCTCATGGACGGCGGCAGTAGTCTCAATTTAATATACCAGGACACTGTCTGCGGGATGGGGATAGACCCATCCAGAATCAGCCAAAGCACCACCACCTTTGAAGGGGTGATACCAGGCATTGAAGCCCACGGCAGGGGCTCCATCATACTGGAGGTAACATTCGGTTCCCCCGGCAACTCCAGAAGCGAAGAACTACTCTTCACCATCGCCCCCTTCCATAGCGGCTATCACGCATTGCTCGGGAGAACGGCATTCGCCCGCTTCAACACAGTACCGCATTACGCCTACCTCACACTCAAGATGCCCGGTCCACGCGGCGTCCTCACCATTAATGGAAACACAGAGCGCTCCTCACGCACGGAGGAATACGCGACGGCTCTAGCACCCGGACTCTAAGCGGACTCTAATACTAGAAAGCATGACTAGTCGTTAAGACCACGGACATGGTTAGACGAGTCCAGCAGCCCGGATAAACCTGAGCTAGGGCACCATGTACGTAATCCCATAGAGGATACCAGGGGCTATAGATATTTAATACAGCCCCACTGTTGGCTTGACCTTATTAACAGGCCAATGCCTTACACTTTTACTATCCATCGCACGCTTACGTTATACTCTTCTACATGAGTTTTTCCTTTTTACAGACACAATTCGTGCGATACCCTTCTAGGAAATGGCACAACGGAGACAAAGGCGCAGACGTGCAGCAGGGCCCCGCTCAAAGGTTTCTCTTTAGATTAAGCCCCTGTGTAAACCTTTTTTATTGTCTCTTGTTGATTACACATCCCATGGGTACTATACCCACAGAGGGTACTGCCGTTACTGGCATTTCGCCACGATAGACTAATGCACGTACCTGGAAATACAGGGTTCATAATGAAAGGGCATTCTTCAGCCCATTTTATGTTATAAAGTCCGAATACCTTCGGGAGTGTTCAGCGTCACGAGTTTGGCCTTATATGCATCAGCTCCGAATCATGTCTTTGGTCAAATGTTGGGTTTTCCCGGCTCCTGGATTTGCCACCTTACGTTCCGTTCGTATCGGCTAAGGCGGCCAAAGGAGAACTACTGCGATTGTGCCCTGGTTATTCCGGATGAGCACCTCAGTAGAGAAAGCCGAAAACTGACTGTCATGATACAGCGAGAGACTGTTCAACCACTCGAAGACTTACCGGAATATTTAGGATTCCTCCGCATTAACGAAGGACTATTTCCCGGTCATGTACACATGCGCCCGTATTCGTATGCACGCGAAGGTACCAGGGGCTACATAGTAGCCCCACCGTTAAACTCCTATGGCTAAGTGAAAGTGTTACAGCTAATAGTCCAGTTGCCTAGTTCGACGTGTGATCATCTCCTTAATGGACCAAGACGTTGGATCAAGTGTGATTACGCATATTTTTCGCGAACACCCCCGCATTGTATGCGTGGGGGCTGAAGCCAACGACTGCTAACTTTTTTATTACACATGTACGTAAAAATGGCCGCACAAGAGGCACAATAATACTTTCGGGCGCAAAGTATAAATATAGTCTCATAATCAAAATAACATTGTTTTTACAATAAACACGATTTGTCACTCGAACATGACATTCTTCGAGCACTGCGCCTCTATTAAGCGAGCACTCTCTGTCACCTGCTCCAAGTAGTGCTCGGCCGGATCCTGGCCTCCCGCCGAATTCTGGGTCGCAATGATGGTGGCCTCCATATCTGTCCAATATGCTTTAACGCGGGCAAGCACCATCCGTGCACCCTCTATACACGCCGACCTCCTCATGGCATCGATCTGTGATACAGCACCAAGGAGCTGTCGCACTAAACCAAAATAACTGTCCGGCTTAGGCCCCTTCGGCCATAGATGGTCTACTACAGACCGCATTGCAAGATCGGACAGCCTATGAAGCTCAGCCACAGCAGCCATCTTCTCACTCAACGGCAATGGGCGCGCGGGAGCATGGAATTGCGACCAGAACAGCTTCTCCACTTCTTTATCTTGATCCTCAAAAAACTCGGCCGCATCAGCCATACTCTTCGCGAAGTCCGCGTACGCGTCTGCAGGACTCCAGAGTCGATCCAGGGGAGCATACTTCGGATCCAAAAACTTCATCCGCAATAAGTAGGGGTTTCCAGCCGCGATATCTCCGGCCAGGCGAAGCTCCTCCCGCGCATCCCTGCTCTCACACCGTGTCTCCTTGGCCGCATCAAGTGCCTTCTTCAGGTCAGCCAAGTTCACCTGATTCTCCTTCTCAAGGAGTTCATACTGGTCGGCAGCCTTTTTCAGCTCCACAGCCATCTCAGCTATTTTGTCTTCGCCTTGGCGATGAGCAGCCTATTCAGCTCTCAACTCTTTGGCCGCCTTTAGGGCAGCCACATTGCAAGCCCGAGCTTGTTCCTTGGCCTGGGCAAGTTTCGCCCTCAGGGCTTCTACGGCAGCAGCACCGTCTGCAGTCCAAGCATATCGCATTAATATTATGCTCATCTCAATTTTTCCTATACAATATAATCAGGAAAGTAGAGCACATACCTTGTGACTTGTTAAGCCGCTCGTTCACAAGCGTGATGTTGGCATCAATAACTTCAATTTGCCTCCTCAGTTCAGAAGCCTCAACGGACTGGTCAGCTACCGGATCCTTAGACACCTGCACATAAGCACAACACGATCATTACTTCCAAATATGATCCTCAGTTTGCCGCCTAGGGCTGGCAACCAGAGTCTCAGGGGCTACTATCCATATGGAGAACACATAGCACATGCATCATAGCCAAAAATTACGTATTTTTTCACTACGTACCTCAAAGCCTCTGAGCAGGCTCGTAAAGGCTTCGTTCAACCCGCTTGTGGTAGAGGAAATCTTCCCAAGCACCATGCTCATTAATGAATGGTGCTCCTCTGAGAGAGAAGCCCGCTCCAGAAGGCCCGTCATTGTGTCCACCCGGACACCAAACTGGGCTGGACCCTTCTCATCGCCCCCCGTGGGAGCCGAGCGCTCCGGGCTCAGGGCGGCCAAAGGATTAGCTTCTGGTTTCGGCAGATCCGGACTCCTCCGTGATGACACCTCAGGGTCGCCTGCCTCCTGAGGCGGAGAGGTTGGTGGGGTCTCGCTCTCCATCATCTCCGGAGGGAGATCCCCCAAAGACGAACTCTGTCGAGAAGAGCTGCTAGTCGGACTGCAAAGAATGCATCCTGGTTATTGTTCTCAGAGAAAAGCAGTGCCTTCAAATTTACGATTAACTTACAGCTCGGTTGAGGGCTGGCCCGTGGGCGGGCGCGACACGGTGAGGGCGCCCTTCGGGGCAGGGCCCCCTGGTGACGCTTTCTTCCCCTATTTGGGCACCTCCGTCTGCAAGCCTTCAGAGGTGGCCCTCTTCTTCCCGCGCGGGGAGGAGGCCTTGGATTCCCCTCCCCGACTATCCTCCCTTGGGGAGGTTGCAATTCCCCCGGTTTGGATGCGTAGTGTGTGAAGTTCGGCTTCTCTGTTTTTCCCTTCGTCTTTCTCTGAGGGCATTTTGCTGAGCACCTGGCCAAGCATCTTGGCTATGGTAGGACTAGGCGAGCCTTCGAGAAGTGGCACCGGACACCTGATTCTCTCCGCCTTGCTGAGCCACTCCTGGCCACAGAGGATTTTCAGAATAATGATTATATAAACGAAGTGTTCGGTTTCGGGGTTACTTACTTGGGTATCTGGGCGATTGCAGCTTAGGCCCGCATCCTCGGTGGTGTCCGGACACTTTAGTTGTGGTCCGAAGAACAATTTACACATCCCTTCGATCGTCAGGCCGAAGAAGTGCAGAATAGTCCGCGGACCCTCTGGATTGAACTCCCACATCCGGAGAGGCCGGCGTTTGCATGGCAACATCCGTCGGATTAGCATTACCTGAATTATGTTGACAAGGTTGATGTCCCTCTCAAGAAGCTCCCGAATACGGCTCTGCAGTGTTGGTACATCGCTTGTGGACCCCCAATCTCGTCCTACATTGGTCCATGATGCCAGTTGTGACGGAAGGCCTGAATGGAAGTTGGGGACAGCCACCCACTTTGTGCCTCTAGGAGCCGTGACGTAAAACCACCTCTGCTGCCATAAATCGGATACCTCTGGGAAAGAACCCTCTGGCCATGGGGCATCGGCGTTCCTGTTTATTACAGCACCTTCGCACTCCGCATGTCGCCCCTCAATCATCTTCGGCTTCACATTGAAGGTCTTGAGCCATAAGCCAAAGTGTGGAGTGACATGGAGAAAAGCCTCGCACACAATGATGAACGATGAGGTATGGAGGATAGCGTCCGGAGCTAGATCGTGAAAATCTAACCCGTAATAGAACATGAGCCCCCTCACAAAGGGATCAAGGGTAAGGCCCAAGCCGCGCAGGAAGTGAGAAACGAATACGACGCTCTCATTAGGCTCGGGAGTAGGGATGACCTGCCCTGGAGCAGGAAGCCTGTGTTGTATGTCGGCAGTCTGATATCTGACCTCCCTAAGCCTCGCAATGTCCTCCTCTTTGACCGAGGAGGCCACCCACCGGCCTTGAAGGTTGGATCCAGACATATTGGAGCATCTGGGGTGTTTGAGTTTGGGTCTCGGGTGTTAGAACTCGAGATGCGAAAGGGCGCAAGGGTGGTGGAAAAGAGGTATAGGCCTCGGCCCCTTTATAAAGGGGGTGAATATCAAGAGTCCTCAGCGTGACCGCTTAAGACTTATCTAAAAACATGGAGTCATACCAACAGTCGTCGTGGGGTTGCGCACGCCCGTATTGATGGAAGATCCCGCAATAAGGGGAACACGATCTCTGCTTTGGCAGGACGTGCCAATAAAACCGCCTCGCAATATGTATCGAAGTGGGCTAAGAAAAAACGGTTTCTGTTGGGCCGGGCCACGATACAGGGGCATGACGTACAAAAATTGCCAACAGATCAGATTTATGCTATGCTCTCTACGGTGGTATGTGAAGATCATCTTGCAGATCCGGACACGGTCTAAGTGTTCGATGATTACTTTGGAGTATTCGGAGATGGAAACCGCCTTGCAATGTCGAAGACAAAACTGTACGCCAGACTCATCGTCATTGAAGCCTGGTTCAGGGGATGCTGAGGGAGTCCTGGATTAGGGGTTATCCGGCAGCCGGACTATATACTTTGTCCGGACTATTGGAGCGTGAAGATACAAGACTCAAGACTCCGTCCCGTGTCCGGATGGGACTCTCCTTTGCGTGGAAGACAAGCTTGGCGATCCGGATATTATATTTCCTTCCTTGTGACCGACTCCATGTAAACCCTAGCCCTCTCCGGTGTCTATATAAACCGAAGGGTTCTAGTCCTTAGGGACAGAATCATAATCATCATAGGCTAGCTTCTAGGGTTTTGCCTCTATGATCTCGTGGTAGATCAACTCTTGTACTACTCATATCATCAATATTAATCAAGTAGGAAGTAGGGTTTTACCTCCATCGAGAGGGCCCGAACCTGGGTAAACATTGTGTCTCTTACCTCCTATTACCATCAGCCTTACACGCACAGATCGGGACCCCCTACCCGAGATCTGCCGGTTTTGACACCGACAACCGTCGACCTCCTCCAGCCTCCACGGACTCCTGTTCATCCAGCCTCCACCGCGCGCTACTCCACCGGCTACTGTTCAACCACCCCTCCACGGGCACCCCTTCACTGTCTACTGTTCATCCAGCCCTCCATGGGGCCGTCCTGTTCATCCAGAGGCAACGCCATGGGGTCCTGCATCCACCCCCACCGCTCACTGTTCATCCAACCCCCCCCCCCCCCCGCAATGCTCACTGTTCATCCAGAGGCAGCATTGATTGGCTTTAGTTAGCAGCAGTAGCGAAGGAATCGCTCGATCGGGTTCAGTTAACAGCCATCGATAGACCGCTCGGGTTCAGTAATGCGTAGCCTGCAGTGCAATCGCTTGGGTTCATTTAGAGCCCAACGCCTCGCTTGGGTTCAGTTAGAGCCAACGCCTCGCACAGACGTGCGTACGTGTACGAGAGAATGCGCATCACTCGGCCCCCGGCCTCCCACCGTAACCGGGAACTCCCCGAATTTTTTTTCGCCCTCGCTTCTACCATGGTTTTTTCCGTCATGGACGGCCCAAAGAATGTCATGCAGCTGCGTCTCCGGCCCGCCCAAGACAAAAAGGCCATTTTCTATCATGATTTTTTGTCATAGAAGTAGGAGCCCACCACATCTATGATGATACCGGGTTTTGTCACATTATCGTCATAGAAGTGTCATAAGTATGACAGAAAAAATTTGTTCAGCCCAAAATGTCACAGATGTGTCTTTTTTTTGTAGTGCTCCACTGGGTCTGTCCCGATCCAGCCCTTCTCTGTATGCTCTGTTCCGGTCGACCAAACCTTGCACAAGGACGGACCTTGCGTCAAAGCCGGGCTCTCTGGGATTGACTGGAACTCTGCGGTCATTCCCATACGGACGCTTATCGTCATTGCGCCGGGACGCGTACGACCCATCCCTCGGAAGGGGCGAAGGCGCTCGACAGTAGTTGTCGCGGGCGTATTCACAATCATATTCTCCATGAGCTCTTCCCAGGTACCAATCCTAGCGGTGATCACGACCTCCATGCTGCAAAGGGGACCTAGGACTATGAGCTGACTAAACGGTATCTGCTCTCACTGGTCTGCTGTGGATTCTGTTCCGCGACTGGGACACAGCAAAGTTCTGGTCTCCCGCTGCTCGGAGCAGCGTTCTGATCTGTTCCAAGCCTCTTCCAGCCTCCAAACGAGACGGCTAAATGGACTCTACAATACGCACAGTGGCCGCCAAATTCTGAATCGGTGTACGGAATACCTGAGTTTCCAGTGGAAACAATTGCCGTGGATGCCGACTAGACTCGGGGATCAGTTGACGGGAACGCTCGTCGAGAGAATGTTGGATATTCTCTAGACGAGTGCGCTCAGCCAGAGTGGCCAGGCGCACCGCCTCCAAGGCTCGGGCCTTGGCGGTTTCCCCTATGATGGGGGTCTAGAGAGCCTCCAAGTTGCGGCGATGCAGCTCCTCCCTCTGCTGCGAGCTGAGAGGTTGGGGTTGGTACTCTTCGTGGTCGAGTGACGAGGATAATGAAGGGAGTAGTAAAACTTTCTCCTCGTCCTGCGAGCCACCGCGCGCGTGGGCGAGGGAGCGGGCGTTTTTTTTAACCTTTAACAGTAGGAGAACCTCCTACTGTTTTTGTACTACTATAAAAGGGGTGACAATTTACATGAGAACTTTACATGTTTCCTTTACAACTCAGCCTCCCTTTGGGAGGTGAGGGAGAACTTAAGATATAGAGGACAGGATGAGTGGAATTAGATGTTTGTGCTTGTCCTTAACCCTATAAGTAAGGAGAGAGAAATCACTCTTAAGACTATCTAACCATGAAGTCTTCGAAGGCATAATCCCCCTAAAGTGTTTATTGTTACGCTCTTTCCAGATACTCCAGGCTGCAATCAGAAATAGCTCCATGAAGAGGGGCCTGTTCCAGCTGTTTTTGGCAAACACAACATTTTGCAGGCGTGGTTGCCCCTGGTTCCACAGTTTTCCAAGGCTGGACCAGCATTCAGTACTAAATTGACACTCAAAGAAGAGGTGCTCCGGTGTTTCCTCGATGTGTAGTCCACATAAGATGCAATCATGGTCATTTCCAATATTGTAGTGTCTCCTTTTCAGCATATTTCACGTGTTTAGTCGATCAGAAAGGATCAACCAACCAAAGACCTTAGTAAGCAAGCTTCTCCTTGTCCTGCAACTCTGTGAGCCATCGCGCCCATGGGTGGGGGAGACGGTGTACTAAGGGGTTGTTTGGTTCTAGGCCTAGCATTGCCACACATTGCCACATATTTTTGCCAAGCTTGCCTAAGGTTAGTTCATCAAAATGAAAGGCACAAGTTGGCAAGCCTAAGGGAATCTTGCCACATTTTTTGTGTGTATGCCTAAGGTGTGGCTTGAACCAAACACTCACCTAAGTTAGTCAAACTTGCCTAACTTTAGGTGTCGCAACATTTGGCAAAGTTAGTCACAAACCAAACAGCCCCTAAGCAAGCTTCTCCTCGTTCTGCGAGTTGACGGGACACATCAAAAGTAATACATACAGGGCATCTCCAGTGTATAGAGCCTTGCCTCTATGGTATGCCCCACATGGTTTGCCTCTTATCAAATGAAAAAACCACAATGTATAGAGACTCTAACCAGCCTCTAAGGTGGGCCCTAGCAGAAATTAAAAAAGTATTGATTAGCAACACATTTGTCCAATCAGTACTATTTCTCTTGTACTCCTACTTTCTTATGCTTCCTAAGGCTGACAATTGGGACTAGATGGATTGTTATATTGTCAGAGGCAGCCTCTAAGGTTAGATGCGATGCTAGCCAATTTTTTGTTAGAGGCAGTTCATGCAATGTATAGAGGCCTACCTCTAAGAGCAGAGAGGGCTTAGAGGAAACAAAACGCATACATTGTGGATGCCCTAAGTGCCTAATTTCTGTTCTATATGACTCAATTTAAAATCCACAATGCATCCATAATAGATGCTGAGTGGTGTAATAAGTGTGTTACTTCCATAGTTCGCAAAAGTACTGAGCATGTGAGATCGTGAACGGAGGGAGTACGATACCATTAGTACTACAGTTCTTTTGGAAGGGTTGTAGAAGTCCCTCCCATTCACATGTTCATGTTTCAAGCTTCAATAAAAATGTTGCACGCAAGGATTAAGAGAAACCTCATCAATGCATGTACTCCCTCAATCCATATAGTGTATAAAATGTGTTTTGGAGGCTAACTTTGACCACATGTTCGATCAATAATATGACATACATCTTACACAAATCTTACCATCAAATCCGTACGTGGTCATTATACTGCTAACACATGCATCCATTGCAATTAGTACGTAGATAAGGTAGTAAACACTCACTATCTAGTAGGAGTAGTACTAGTAGTACTCTACGCTACTACTACTATGAGTCCATCCTACTGTGTCCCGGCAGAAGACCGCGGACACCGATTATTCGTTCATATTTGAATTTGTTTTCACACAGCAAAATATCCATGAAAACAACACATGGCAAAATTTCACGGCGAACGATGGATTTGAATGTGCTGAGAGGGGTGGGGCTGGGAGGGGCTGTTTTGATCTTGCTCGGGGTAGCCAAAATATTGGCGACCCTTTTGTCCACCCGTGCCTTTGCCACTGATGAACGAGGAAGAGCTTGGGTGCTCATGCATCCTCTAGCACGCGTTGGAGACGACCTCGCATGAGCTGAGTTTTTTTTGTCCATCACGCCTCCCGAGCCGGCCGTAGACCGGCCGGTGACCCGCAAATTACGCCATCCAACCGTAACCGCACATTTCGACGGCAACTCAACCAACTGGACGAAATTCATGCAAACACGATGATATTTCATATTAGCAATGACGGAATTCATATAAAATACTGGATTTTCATACAAACATGACGGATTTCATTACATTCAAATCAACTAAGTGGTGCTAGTCCTGAACAGCACATGTATAATATTACCTAGCCTAAATGGTTGCCCGCCGACCATTTCTCTTCCTCATGTTTGGCAGCACGATCACCGGAGTGCCGGGAGCCCCAGAGGTATATGCTTCAGTGCAAAGGACGGCTCGCTTCCCCACCGCTCAACTGACATCGTTGGCTGATGCCAAAGATGGAGTCTGAAGGGGCTTCTCCGCTTTGACAAAGGTCCTCGCAACAAAAGGATCTCGTAAGACACCGGCTGTGTACGTCGGCATCACCTTCATGATGGCCTTCATGGGACCCAAGCAGCGGCGGCCTCCCGTGTTCTACTTCTCCTCAATGATAGTGGCGGACGCGGAGGCGCTGGCCACCGACTCGTCACTCTCCGCGCACCCGGCTTCTGTCTCTGCTTGCATGGCGCGGTCGCATGCATGGAAGTATCGGCCACAGAAATGGGAGACACGGTTGTAGACATGGGAGGCGCGGTACGAGGTGGCTACGTGGCCAGCAGCGATGATGCCCGTGCTCCCCGCTGTGCCGGCGTGGAGCAGCTCGCCGCTCCTCGTCAAGCTAGACAAGAGCGGCGAGTTGCTGAACCACGCACTGGCTTGGGGCGGCAACTGGCTCCGTCGGGCGAGGGAAGGGAGGTGGATCAGTGAGCGGCATAGCTCGTATCCGGTGGGCTCCCAACTGGCTTGGATGTCGGCTAACTACTCTTCGTAAGCCATTGTAAGAGTGGACAAAATGGTGAAGGAGGAGATAGGGGAGCGGTGGAGGTGTGCAATTCTTGATTGGCGTCTGGCCTCGTATAAATAGGAGAATAAATAGACGGCGGACGGGAGGAGCTCGGCCGGCATTGCGTTTAATGCCAGCCCAGTCATGAATGGACATGTGTCCAGAGTGGGTTTCTTGGCTTCCACACAGGTTTCATGGAGGCGTTCGCATGCGGCAAGGAGGCGTGTCTAGTCGAGCGTGCAGCGAGCGGCGCCCTCAACTCGGACGTACGGCACCGCGCCGTTCTTCCAGTGACATGTGGGGTCATTGGGTTCCTGGCCAGCACGTCAGTGACCCAACACATGCAGCGCATGGCAGAGGAGCTTTTGGTGGGCCAGGGCAGTCAGAAGCGGGCATTTCATAAACCGATGATTGTTCATTGAGTGTGACGTCATCGATTTCATGTAGATAAGCCTACTATATAATGTAAGAGAATTTTAAAATTTTCATATATACGTTGATAGCCCATTCGATATGTTGTGATTCATAAAGACCGTTGCGAACATCAATGTTCTACTTATCACAAATAAGATTGATTAATACCCGTAACAATCTGTGTCCTTAACAAAGGGTGCATGCACGTATAGGTTGAGCGTGTGTCTTGCGTCGTGTGTTGTGTGCATGCAGGCATGCGAGTGTTGCATGCGTGCATGTGTATGTTTCAGTGTTGCATGCATGTGTGCGTGTGTGCATGTGTTCGTGAGTGCATGTGTATGTGTCAGTGTTGCACGCCTGCATGTGTGCATGTGTTCATGTGAGTGTTGCGTGCGTGCATGTGTACGTACGTGTGAGTATTGCATGCATGCATGCATGCGGGCATTGCGGGCATGTTTGTGCGCATGTGTGATGAGTTTGTATTCACCACAGTGGCTCGTGCGTGCATGCAATTAAGACGGCCGGCTCAGCACATCGTCACAAGGCGATCCTTGTCCGCTGTGGTTAGGGGGTGCGGGTTGCCAACCAGAGGTCTCACGACTTCGAATCCCCACCGATCACTAATTTATTACCATTTCTGTCTTTCATATACGCGCTAACGGGTGGGCCCTATGGTAATGTGTGCTGCTGAATGTGGACCGTTTGACTGGTCAATTGATCGTTTTATCAACAAATTACGGAGATGTATGGTGAGCCAGTGACCGTATGATCACCATAAAATGTATTTTATTAATACAGTACAGACTCAAACTACCATTTCTTTCTTTCATATACACGCTGACAGGTGGGCCCCACGGTTATGCGCGCTGATGGTGCAACACTAGTTGCACCACGTGGAACGTTTGACTGGTCAATTGATGGTGTCATCAACAAAATACGGAGTTGTACGGGTGAGCCAGTGATTGTATAATCACGACATGTATTTTTTTAACACACTATAGACGCAAGCGCTCATATATACGCGCAAACAATCACCGCTATAAGCGCACACATGCAGACCCTACCCCTATTAGCACCTTCGAGAGAGTGAGCCAGCATATGATCTAGAGATTTTACGAAGTCACCATAGGTGCCTCGTAGTCGAGGGGAACGTCTCCTCCCACTGAACACACATCACCGGAAAATACTGAAATTAATCCAGGATATATGCGAGCACCAGGACTTTAACCCTGGTGGGCTGGGGAAACCACTGTCCTCCTAACCATCCAACCATAGGTTGGTTAGGACCACAAAATGTATGTGGTGATCGTGATGAGCTTATTCTAAAGTCCAGTGACCATATCGTGCTTTTGCTTCAAATACAATGACCGTAAGTGTCGTCAACAAAATACAGAGCACACATCAAATACAATGTCCATCAGTGTCATCAACAAAATACGGAGACGTATCGTGAGCTAGATACCGTAGGATCACCACGAGAATGTATATGGTGACCGTAATGAGCATATTCTGAAGTCCAGTGATCGTATAGTGCTTTCGCTTCAAATACAGTGACCATCGCGTGTGAATGTGTCAGGGGCATGCATACTTTTAGAGGGCCAAGAGATAGTTTGTGTGCATACATGAAAGTGGTGTAGAAAGAGGGGTTGTCCGGTGGAGACAAGGAGAGATATGCCCTTTGTTTCTCTTTCTCGTGACTAATATTTTAGGAGAAAATATAAACATTCACAATGCAGAACAAATATTATTGGATGCACCATGCAATTAACTTTCATGTATAACACTGTACTATTGTATATGCTTATTTTCTTAGTGGCCGATTGCATGTGGGGTGTGGTGGGCACATCATTTCTAGTTGTGGTGGGTCAACATGAGGACTCATGGGTCGGATCCATCCTGCGCCACGTAGGTTGGACCGAGATGCATTATATGAAGACCCATGTGGAGGACTCGGCGTACAAAACGAAGCTACCAGAGTCATGGAGGACTCTATCCCCACTGATGATAAGCCAACTATATATGATTTGTAACCCTAGGCCCCGAGTATGTTATAGAAGCCCGGGGCTAGTTCGTCGATAGTATACACACACGCACAATGCCTGGTATTCACATGTACTTTGTACCCACCCCTATCATAAATATACAGTACCAGGAGTATGCTTTTTCCTCAACTGCAAGGGGCCGGAATTGGGTAAAACTTTGCCTCGTATTACCATCCAGCCTAACAATCAGGGATGTCCTACCGAATGATCTGATGGAATCATATCTGCCAACTACTATGTCACATCCCTAGCCTTGCTATGCACTTGGACTAGCTTGGTTGTTGCATCATGTCCAAATTTTATTTAAGATTGAAATGGGGATTGCCTAAACCCTAGCATCAAAGGAATTCACTAGGTTCAACTAAAATATTTTCAGTGAGTCCAAATGGCTTTCAAAAATGTTCATCATTTTTGGAAAATGCTAGAACCATAACCAGAGGTGTTGCACATTTTTCCATGACATATTTGGTCACTGAATTAAATCATATAGTATTTGCATTTGGGCATTTAAATGCTATTAAATATTTTAAATGCTTCAATAATCCCAAACTGAAATATTTACTATAGGATATATTTCCAACAGTGGTAATGAGCAGTTGCATGATTTTTGGGATTGATTTAGTATTTTTAATAAAGCCGAACAGATACAGAAATATAGAAAAACAGAATTAAATGGAAGAGAGAGAGAGAGAGAGAGAGAGAGAGAGAGAGAGAAAGTAAGGCCACAGGCCACTTACCTGGCTGGGCCGGCCCACCTGGCCCGTGCCAGTCATCACCTACCTCTGCCAGTAGGCAGAGGAGGGAGACAGCGCACGCACGCCCGCGGCGCCACGCACCTCCCTGCTCGCCTGCGTCACTGAGGCCACCACGACGCCTCGGGCCTTCTCTTCGGCGCCGCCCCGACCCCCTGGACGTTTCACTCTCCCCCTCTGCCCTCTCTCTTGCCCTCTCCTCGCCATGGCCACAACCACCCGAGCGAGCCCGTCACCGCCGTTCACTGCCACCGTGGCCACCGTCCACCCCTCGCCTTGCCGAAGCATCCAGAATGACCGGCGTCGTCTCCTCCGTCGTGTACACCAGTTTGTTCGACCGTGGGAGCACCACAGCGACGTTTCTGCCTCGTCTTCAACCCCGGGCACCCGAGCTCGCCTCCGGTCGATTCGGCGCCGCCAGGACCTCCCCGGGCTCGCTGACCTCCTTTTCGGCATCGCCGTGAGCCCCTGCTGCCAACCCCTCTCTCCCCTCTGTTGATTTCCTCCTCTAGCCCCTTTGTCCACCCCGACCAAAGCTCGCCGCCGTTGCGCTTTGTCGCCGCCGTGGCTAGAGCCCACCTCCGCCGCATCTGAGAGCGTCACCGTGCTTTGTAGGAGCACCTAGCACCCCACCGCTCAACCTGCCATGCACCACAACGCCGGTTCCGAGCGCAACCGAACTCCGGCCGCCGCCACGAGCTCGCTTCCGGCGAACTCCGGCCACCCCGCGCCCTCCAGTTGCTTTCTCTGGATGCGCGCGGGCACGGGCTACTTTCTGCTTCCCTCGGCGCGTAGATCCGTCGCCTCTGGCGCAACTCTGGCGAACCCCCACCGTCGGCTGTGGTCGTCGCCGGCTAATCTCCGGCCAGCTGACGTGGCCCAATTAGTTTAGGCACTAACAACCCCACCTATCACTAACATGCGGGCCCCGCCCGCCTAACCAAGTTAGTTAGGGTTAATTTTAATTAGGTTAGTTAGTCCAGACACTGACACACGAGACCCACTGGTCAGTTTGACCTGGCCAGCCCTGTTGAGCGCTGACATCACAGTGACGTCATGCTGACGCGGTAATTCTTCTAGAATTTAAATAAATCTTAAATGGTTTATTTATTTCAGAAAATGTTATAAACTTCTAAAAATCATATAAAATCAACCGTAACTCAGAATGAAATAAATTATATATGAAAAATGATCAGAAAAATCCAACCTATCCATCTGCACCATTTTCATGCATGTTAGAACAACTTATGACTACTGTTTAGGACAATTCAATTAAATGGCATTTAAGAAATCACATATGGAGTTTGAATTTGAACCTAGTGTTCAAACCAACTCCATTTAACTTGTTGTTAGTTGCATTAGCTCAATCAACAGCATATTTCCATGTCACATTCATGCATCGTATTGTTGCATTGCATTTATTGTGTTTCCTTCTCCATTGCCGGTATTGCCCCCTCTCGATAGACGTGGTTTCAGCGATGAGTTTAATGACACCGATGAAGAACTATACTATCTTCAGAAGTGCCAGGCAAGCAAAACCCCCTTGTTCATTCCGATACAATCCCACTCTCTCGCTCCTGCTCTCATTTACTGCATTAGGACAACAACGATTCATGTGTTACTTGCTGCGGTAGTTGTACCCCTTTTCCTCTGCATGACCTGTCATTGCCACAGTAAATAGATGAAACCCACTATCATGAGTAGGAGTTGTTTGAGCCCTGATGTGCCTACTCATTCATGCTTGTTTGTCATGCCTGCTACTGCTTAGAGTTGAGTCAGGTCTGATTCATCGGGGATGAATCAGAGGTGTGTGAACATGTCCTACTGTGTGTGAGCTATGTGTGTGAACACGATTTGGTAAAGGTAGCGGTGAGAGGCCATGTAGGAGTACATGGTGGGTTGTCTCATTGAAGCCGTCCTCAGGAACTTAGTTCTGTGTTTGTGATCCATGAACAGTTACTACCACACATTGGGCTCCGGGCACTCCAAGCTCTCTCGACTTATTAATCAACCTGATCTCTGTCCAGGAGTTGCAACTAGTTTCTGGTGTTTGTAGGTAGTGTTAGTAGTCTACCAAGTGGCACCCGGTACAGGTGGGCTTGGGACAGACTAGGCACAGTGGCCCGGTGTACCAAGTGGCACCCGGATGGTGGACTTGGGAACCCTGCACACATCGTTTGGGGCCGTGAGCGACACCCCGGCCGGATCTCCTTGCGGATGGAACCCGAATAGGCGATAAACCTGGACAAGAGACTTGTGTGGTTAGTCAGGTCGTGGCCGACTCCCTCGCCAGGCTTCCGCTTGAAGGTTGCCGAGATACACGAGGTGTACATGGCGGTAAGTGGCGAGAGCGTGTGTGAAGAAGTACACCCCTGCAGGGTTAATATGATCTATTCGAATAGCCATGTCCGCGGTAAAGGACTTCTGGGTTTCCTATACAGTTCATAGACAAGTGAAAGTGGATACTCTAAAATATGCAAGATAAGCATGAGTGCTATGGATGGCGTTCTCGTAGGGAGACGGGAGCGGATCCATAGTGGTGTATTGATATGGTGAATATGTGGACTCGTGTGCGCCACCTCAAAAGAGTTACTTGCAGTCGTAGTTTAGGATAGCCACCGAGTCAAAGCTGGCTTGCTGCAGTTAAACCCCACCATCCCCTTTGTTGATAATGATGCATATGTAGCTAGTTCTGATGTAAGTCCTGCTAGGTACATTTGTACTCACGTTGCTTAATTTATGTTTTTGCAGAGAGACTTCATTCTCGCTAGTAGTTCCACGTGGACTTCGACGTTTAGCTTGTTACCTCAGCTACGATCTTGTGCCCTCCGCAGGATCTAGTAGATAGTCAGGCTTCTCAGCCTTTTTCATTTATAGATGTCTGTACTCAGACATGTTGAGCTTCCGCTTGTGTTTTGACTTGTATGCTCTGAATGTTGGGTCATGAGAACCATGTTTGTAATATCTCGCTCCTCGTGGCCTATTGAATAAATACTTGAGTTGTAGAGTCATGTTGTGATGCCATGTTGTATTTGCACATATCGAGCATATTGTGTGTATGTTATTGAAATGCTTGGTATGTGTGGGATCTGACTATCTAGTTGTTTATCCTTAGTAGCCTCTCTTACCGGGAAATGTCTCCTAGTGCTTCCACTGAGCCATGGTAGTTTGCTACTGCTCCGGAACACTTAGGCTGGCCGGCATGTGTCCTTCTTCGTTCCTGTGTCTGTCCCTTCGGGGAAATGTCACACGATGAATACCGGAGTCCTGTTAGCCTGCTACAGCCCGGTTCACCGGAGTCCTGCTAGCCCAGTGCTACAGCCTGGGTTCACTCGCTGATGACCGACACATTCGATGTTGGGTCATGGATGCCTGTCCCTGTAAGTTTGTGCCACTTTGGGTTTACGACTAGCCATGTCAGCCCGGGCTCCTTATCATATGGATGCTAGCGACACTATCATATACGTGTGCCAAAAGGCGCAAACGGTCCCGGGCAAAGGTAAGGCGACACCCGTGGGAATACCGTGCGTGAGGCCGCAAAGTGATATGAGGTGTTACATGCTAGATCAATGTGGCATTGAGTCGGGGTCCTGATAGCTTTGGTATCAGAGCTTGACTGCCTGTAGGATTACCAAGCCAAACTGGTCGAAGTTGAGTCTAGAAATTCTTTAGTTATATAAGGGAATTGATTGTGGGATGGAACGTAAGGCTCTTTTTACTCCTTTACCTTATGTCCTTCTAACCTGAGTCACCCTCTTCTTCTCTACGGGGTTAAGAACTTGGCCTTCTCTTCTTTCTATCAGGATCACGTGTTACTAATCCGTAGACTTATAGGATTGTTGGTTTCAAGCCTCAGTTAAGTTCCTACTACTTCCATATGTTAATTGTTGATCTCGAAACCTTGATATTGTGCTTCTGAGTGGCGATGCCACCATTTTTGTAGCATGTCTAAATTCTTTTGAGCATTTACAGCCGTTATGTTGTCCGAGTCATCCCAGGTTTCTAGACAATCTGATGCACTTGCAATCATTCCTCCATGTTCCTGATGTCCATTTGGGCCAGGTTAATCTCACTAATCGGTGAGTTGAGGTACTATGTTGCCTCGGCGTATATGTTGAAGCCATTATTATGACCCTAGGTGTCTTAGGGAGTCACCTAGTAATCTATCAATGCTTGTATTCCCAGTGTGATGATTCTGGCCATCATTCTCGAAAGCATCCCGTGATGCCACTTAGTAGGCATTCTTTCCCTGGGTTTTGAACCCGAGATTCACCCTACTTATTTTATGTCGATAGTGTTTGCTAGTTCCTTTAGGATATTAGTAACCTTTGCGTTAGTCCTCGAGGTCCGTGGTATTTCCTTCTTCCAAATACCATGAACTGCTTCTGGCAGAAGTTCCTTGAACCAAGAGATCACAACAAGAGTGCTCTTGATGGGTTCTCGGTTCTATGTTGTGATTCTGCCAGTCCTTCCTCTTCAGCATGGGTTATCCGGAAGAAATATGTTGAACTTGTTCGACGTACTAACCTATGCATCCATAACTCAGAAAGATATATGTTCCTTTGAGTTGTCCCTCTGTAGTTGTATTCAAATCCTTGTCTATCAGTTGATATCCAAGTTTATGGCGTGCATTCGTGTTATCGATGCCTATTATTTTGTGGTCCACCAAGCCATTCTACTCCGGAATGACTAGGAGAAACAAACTCCAGTACCTCGTCCATCTCTGGGATTGGGTCAAAGCAGTTGTATTCCGCAGATCAAATTGCTAATCCAGCTTCTGGTCTATTCTACCTTGAAGTATTACCATCTTTATATCAGGAATATCATGGGAATTGCACACCATCCTATGAACTCTTGATGCAGTGTTACCTCTCGCCATCGTTGTTCATTCCTCGGTTCCCGTGTTGTTGCAACTGGAATGCCGACAAGTGAACCGTGATGTGTGAAATCAATACTCCTAACAACCTTGTTGCTTAGTAGTTAATGGACAACAATTTCATTCTTAGTGTGTTGGTTATTAAATTTCCATCCTAAGATTGATTGTGCTACCTAGTCCATTTTCCTGGTGCACTCTTTGATTGATGAGTTAGGATTATTTCAAATCCTTGCTCTTTTGATCATATCATCTTGCCCTGAGAAGCAAGATTGTTCTCGAGCTTAGTAACATACCGGTGGTTCGTGATTTTCCGAATATCTTCTCGGAAGTATTACCAGGTTGTCACCTGATCGCTATGTTGAGCTCGTGATCAAGTTGGTTTCTTGTAACCACCCCTTCTCCAAGAGTCTGTGTTGGATGCCCCTGAGCTAGTTGGTTAAGCTAAACAACAACTTGGAGAGTTGGAAGATAAAAGCTTTGCCAAGTTTAGTTCGTTCCAAAGGGATATCTTTATGTTTGTGTGTGTTAAAGAAAGATGATATATTCATCGATTGATCCTTGTGGTCAGTTGTTGGATCTATTGTCTTGTCAAAACTTTGATTTGAGCATGGGCTATCCTCAAATCAAATCAGAACCAACGATGCTCATAATGATGTCTTACTCCTGGTTTCTCCTCGAGCATACACCATTACATCTTTTGGTCTGACCAATGCTATCCCCGTGTTCACACAATTGTGGAACTTCAATTATATGGAAATCTAGATGAATTGTTGTTGAGCCCATTAGCAACATTGTTATCTTCTCCATGATTCGTGTTGAACATCCAGCTAGTATTGGAAACTTTTATAAGCATTATCTTCATGACCTGCTCATGGAGCATATGTCCGGATGAAAGAAGTGACCTCCTCTAATTTATGAGCATTTCATGCAAGTTGCCGCCGTGAATTCGAGAAAGTCAATGTTGCTTCCTCTGGAATCGTCCCAAGTTAGTCATGCACGTGCGAAGTACTCTATGGTTTGATAGGTTGGCCGCCTCCATCCTATATGTGTTCCTAGCACACCAAGCCACTGATTGACTTGTTCAAGGAGAAGAAGTTCCTTCATAGGAGCTAATCATATGACTTATGCAAGGACTTCGTTAACCGCAATGATGGTTTCCCAACCTGAACTCGGTAGTGTTTTATTATAAGACTACTACGTGGTCATGCTTGTCTTGGACAGCGTGTTCACAGGTTTGTAGCAGAACCAGCTCATGTTTTGGAGCTTGCTATCCTAGTTCATCTCCCGAGAATCTCGCAACGTTATCTCGTCGACTTGTGTTGCAACTCTTCTTTTCAGACATGTGAGTCTGGAATATCCTGACACCAACCAGATCTGAATCTTAGGCAGATATGATGGTTGGAACAATTCCCAAGAACTATTATATTGGTCTCTCTGTAACCCGGTAAAGTGGATGTCGTGGCCAACACACCCAGCCGGAAGACCTATTGTTGTAGTATCTTGATTGAGGAAGTTGGCCACCTCCCCATAAGGATTTCGTAGGATTTACTCCAGTAGTTACTCCTTATGGATTCTTGCGCTCCCGAAGTCCGACCTTTTACTTGATGTCCTAGTTATCAAACCATATCTATAAATGGGTTACGCTAGCACATCAATGAGAACATTAGAAGCGGAGTGCTAAATGTCTCTCGGTCGATCATCCGGATTTTGATTGCTTGGCCTCGCTAAGGTGAAATCTGAGAAGGTGTTATCTCCTTTTGCATCTGCATCGTCCATCACCATTCATCATGGTAGTATGTTGTGTTGCCAGGATCCTTGACACGGATATTGGTAAAACCTTGATGAATATGGAAATGCTCAAGTTCTTGAGGGCACGCTCAGTCACTGGGTTATATTCTCGGTATCAATTGGAATGTCCCATCTGTTTGCCGAGTTGTTCTATAACCATAGTTTCCTTTCTGACCTGAGTATGCAATTTCTTCGAACTCCGTTAAATAATCATTTGTGAATTGCCTTAGCCTGGTAAGAAGAGTTTTCAATGATCTCTGAATCAAAGGTAATTCTTTTTGCCACTTAAGGGAATATTTCTATGAATCACCTTCCCTAAGATGCCCCGTTATGGTATCATGGCAATTTTTTCCTCACTACTTGAAACCCTTGTCAAATTGTTTCTTCCGTCCCTCCTGATGCATGTTTTGCCTCTCAGCTCCAGAGATGTTTCCATGTTCCATTCTGTGAGTTGATCTTGTGATCATTAAGATGATCCTAAGTTGCTCGAACCTCACGAAGATTGATTCTTCTAAAATTCTTCCTTTCTACCCGTTGTCATGTTGGATGTAGTTCTCAAGCAATACGTCGAGATCAAGGTGATGCAATGAATCAACACCCTCGAGAAAGACATCTGGATCATGAAGGTTGTGATAGCTGGTGTCCATCTGTCTTCTTACCTCACAACTTGAATCTCGGGGCGAGATTCTTGTTTAGTGGGGGTGAGTTGTCACATCCCTAGCATTGCTATGCACTTGGACTAGCTTGGTTGTTGCATCATGTCTAAATTTTATTTAAGATTGAAATGGGGATTGCCTAAACCCTAGCATCAAAGGAATTCACTAGGTTCAACTAAAATATTTTCAGTGAGTCCAAATGGCTTTCAAAAATGTTCATCATTTCTAGAAAATGCTAGAACCATAACTAAAGGTGTTGCACATTTTTCCATGACATATTTGGTCACTGAATTAAATCATATAGTATTTGCATTTGGGCATTTAAATGCTATTAAATATTTTAAATGCTTAAATAATCCCAAACTGAAATATTTACTGTAGGATATATTTCCAACAATGGTAATGAGCAGTTGCATGAATTTTGGGATTGATTTAGTATTTTCAATAAAGCCGAACAGATACAGAAATATAGAAAAACAGAATTAAATGGAAAAGAGAGAGAGAGAGAGAGAGAGAGAGAGAGATAGAGAGAGAGAGAAAGTAAGGCCACAGGCCACTTACCTGGCTGGGCCGGCCCACCTGGCCTGTGCCAGTCATCACCTACCTCTGCCAGTAGGCAGAGGAGGGAGACACAGCACGCACGCCCGCGGCGCCACGCACCTCTCTGCTCGCCTGCGTCACTGAGGCCACCATGACGCCTCGGGCCTTCTCTTCGGCGCCGCCCCGACCCCTGGACATTTCACTCTCCCCCTCTGCCCTCTCTCTTGCCCTCTCCTCGCCATGGCCGCAACCACCCGAGCGAGCCCGTCGCCGCCGTTCACTGCCACCGTGGCCACCGTCCACCCCTCGCCTTGCCGAAGCATCCAGAATGACTGGCGTCGTCTCCTCCGTCGTGTACACCAGTTTGTTCGACCGTGGGAGCACCACAGCGACGTTTCTGCCTCGTCTTCAACCCCGGGCACCCGAGCTCGCCTCCGGTCGATTCGGCGCCGCCAGAACCTCCCCGGGCTCGCTGACCTCCTCTTCGGCATCGCCGTGAGCCCCTGCTGCCAACCCCTCTCTCCCCTCTGTCGATTTCCTCCTCTAGCCCCTTTGTCCACCCCGACCGAAGCTCGCCGTCGTTGCGCTTCGTCGCCGCCGTGGCTAGAGCCCACCTCCGCCGCATCTGAGAGCGTCACCGTGCTTTGTAGGAGCACCTAGCACCCCACCGCTCGACCTGCCATGCACCACAACGCCGGTTCCGAGCGCAACCGAACTCCAGCCGCCGCCACGAGCTCGCTTCCGGCGAACTCCGGCCACCCCGCGCCCTCCCGTTGCTTTCTCTGGATGCGCGCGGGCACGGGCTACTTTCTGCTTCCCTCGGCGCGTAGATCCGTCGCCTCTGGCGCAACTCTGGCGAACCCCCACCGTCGGCTGTGGTCGTCGCCGGCTAATCTCCGGCCAGCTGACGTGGCCCAATTAGTTTAGGCACTAACAACCCCACCTATCACTAACATGCGGGCCCCGCCCGGCTAACCAAGTTAGTTAGGGTTAATTTTAATTAGGTTAGTTAGTCCAGACACTGACACACGAGACCCACTGGTCAGTTTGACCTGGCCAGCCCTGTTGAGCGCTGACATCACAGTGACGTCATGCTGACGCAGTAATTCTTCTAGAATTTAAATAAATCTTAAATGGTTTATTTATTTCAGAAAATGTTATAAACTTCTAAAAATCATATAAAATCAACCGTAACTTAGAATGAAATAAATTATATATGAAAAATGATCAGAAAAATCCAACCTATCCATCTGCACCATTTTCATGCATGTTAGAACAACTTATGACTACTGTTTAGGACAATTCAATTAAATGGCATTTAAGAAATCACATATGGAGTTTGAATTTGAACCTAGTGTTCAAACCAACTCCATTTAACTTGTTGTTAGTTGCATTAGCTCAATCAACAGCATATTTCCATGTCACATTCATGCATCATATTGTTGCATTGCATTTATTGTGTTTCCTTCTCCATTGCCGGTATTGCCCCCTCTCGATAGACGTGGTTTCAGCGATGAGTTTGATGACACCGATGAAGAACTATACTATCTTCAGAAGTGCCAGGCAAGCAAAAAACCCATGTTCATTCCGATACAATCCCACTCTCTCGCTCCTGCTCTCTTTTACTGCATTAGGACAACAACGATTCATGTATTACTTGCTGTGGTAGTTGAACCCCTTTTCCTCTGCATGACCTGTCATTGCCACAGTAAATAGATGAAACCCACTAGCATGAGTAGGAGTTGTTTGAGCCCTGATGTGCCTACTCATTCATGCTTGTTTGTCATGCCTGCTACTGCTTAGAGTTGAGTCAGGTCTGATTCATCGGGGATGAATCAGAGGTGTGTGAACATGTCCTACTGTGTGTGAGCTAAGTGTGTGAACACGATTTGGTAAAGGTAGCGGTGAGAGGCCATGTAGGAGTACATGGTGGGTTGTCTCATTGAAGCCGTCCTCAGGAACTGAGTTCTGTGTTTGTGATCCATGAACAGTTACTACCACACATTGGGCTCCGGGCACTCCAAGCTCTCTCGACTTATTAATCAACCTGATCTCTGTCCAGGAGTTGCAACTAGTTTCTGGTGTTTGTAGGTAGTGTTAGTAGTCTACCAAGTGGCACCCGGTACAGGTGGGCTTGGGACAGACTAGGCACAGTGGCCCGGTGTACCAAGTGGCACCCGGATGGTGGACTTGGGAACCCTGCACACATCGTTTGGGGCCGTGAGCGACACACCGGCCGGATCTCCTTGCGGATGGAACCCGAATAGGCGATAAACCTGGACGAGAGACTTGTGTGGTTAGTCAGGTCGTGGCCGACTCCCTCGCCAGGCTTCCGCTTGAAGGTTGCCGAGATACACGAGGTGTACATGGCGGTAAGTGGCGAGAGCGTGTGTGAAGAAGTACACCCCTGCAGGGTTAATATGATCTATTCGAATAGTCGTGTCCGCGGTAAAGGACTTCTGGGTTGCCTATACAGTTCATAGACAAGTGAAAGTGGATACTCTAAAATACGCAAGATAAGCGTGAGTGCTATGGATGGCGTTCTCGTAGGGAGACGGGAGCGGATCCATAGTGGTGTATTGATATGGTGAATATGTGGACTCATGTGCGCCACCTCAAAAGAGTTACTTGCAGTCGTAGTTTAGGATAGCCACCGAGTCAAAGCTGGCTTGCTGCAGTTAAACCCCACCATCCCCTTTGTTGATAATGATGCATATGTAGCTAGTTCTGATGTAAGTCTTGCTGGGTACATTTGTACTCACGTTGCTTAATTTATGTTTTTGCAGAGAGACTTCAGTCTCGCTAGTAGTTCCATGTGGAATTCGATGTTTAGCTTGTTACCTCAGCTACAATCTTGTGCCCTCGGCAGGATCTAGTAGATAGTCAGGCTTCTCAGCCTTTTTCATTTATAGATGTCTGTACTCAGACATGTTGAGCTTCCGCTTGTGTTTTGACTTGTATGCTCTGAATGTTGGGTCATGAGACCCATGTTTCTAATATCTCGCTCCTCAGAGCCTATTGAATAAATACTTGAGTTGTAGAGTCATGTTGTGATGCCATGTTGTATTTGCACATATCGAGCATATTGTGTGTATGTTATTGAAATGCTTGGTATGTGTGGGATCTGACTATCTAGTTGTTTATCCTTAGTAGCCTCTCTTACCGGGAAATGTCTCCTAGTGCTTCCACTGAGCCATGGTAGTTTGCTACTGCTCCGGAACACTTAGGCTGGCCGGCATGTGTCCTTCTTCGTTCCTGTGTCTGTCCCTTCGGGGAAATGTCACGTGATGAATACCGGAGTCCTGTTAGCCCGCTACAGCCTGGTTCACCGGAGTCCTGCTAGCCTAGTGCTACAGCCTGGGTTCACTCGCTGATGACCGACACGTTCGATGCTGGGTCATGGATGCCTGTCCCTGTAAGTTTGTGCCACTTTGGGTTTACGACTAGCCATGTCAGCCCGGGCTCCTTATCATATGGATGCTAGCGACACTATCATATACGTGTGCCAAAAGGCGCAAACGGTCCCAGGCAAAGGTAAGGCGACACCCGTGGGAATACCGTGCGTGAGGCCGCAAAGTGATATGAGGTGTTACATTCTAGATCGATGTGGCATTGGGTCGGGGTCCTGACATACTAAGAGAGAGGTGTGTGGGGAGCAATGTGTGCGAGAGAGGCCTAAATATAATGTGCGTGTGGGAGACACATAGGCACATATATGTGCCTATATAGGGCTAGTAGAGACCGTGCGTGTGTACATATGCATGTGAGAGAAATAGTGTTTTCCAACTGAGATTAGTGAAGAGAGTGGTACATAGTAGTAAGAAAGAGAGAGGGATATATATAGAGAGTGTGTGCGTGAGACACCCCGACACCCCGGGAGAGATTGTGAGCATGTGTGAGAGAGAAATGCTGATGTATATAAAGTGTGTGCGCTTATGTCTTAGATAGAGAGATATATAGCGCGCGTGTGAGAACGGGCCGAGGAATAGTGCATCTACGTGTAAAAGGTGGTTCTACGCATTAAATTAGAATATAAATGGCATTATTATTTTTGGATGAGATCATGAATTTTGCAATTTGCGTATGAACGAATATCGGTCTATCAGACACCCATACTCTATTGACTTCTAGCATGTGCATGTGTTTATTTCATATTATCGATCCATAGAGTGAGAGTGGTTTGAAATCCAGACAATGCATTGCTTTTGCAATTCATATATAAACTTTAATTAGTGCACTCAATGTTGTTAGTGTGAAGCACTTTATACAATTGTCACTTACATGGATACATTTCAAATTGCTAGCTACGAAATAGAATACATGTTGAATTCAACATAAAGGGGGTTTTGAAGATTTGAATTCATAGGAAGTGCATTCGTCTATTTGAATCCGAGTTAATGGCATTTGTAAATCAGATCTAAAAGGGGGCACCAATCTTTGTTGTGCGTTTGAACATGCTATATATTCATATGCATGTCTAACTATTTTTTTGAAACCAAGGAGATTATATCCGGAACCATGCATGAACTGAGGTAAGATGCATTTTTTTAATATATACTCATGTACAATGTATATTCAAATGTACCCCCTCCATTCCAAAATAATTGTAGTTTTAGGATTTTCAAGAGTCAAGATTTGTGAACTTTGACAAATCCTGAATGTTCAATTCAAGAGAACCAAAAACGTTAATGCTTCTGCTCCAAAATATTGATCGAAGCGCCAAATAAGCCTCTGGTCACCCGAAACCGCGCGAGACTAACGTTTGGTGGTAGGAAATTACTGTCCTGACTCTGGCCTGTGTAGCCTATCGGCCCCATGTCTAAAGGTCTAAACTGGGGTAGGTTTCTAACTTCAACAAGACGCCAGTCTCAACCGCCTCTGAGAAGCATTCATATGCCGTGGGCACCTAAACACCCATGGGCTCGGCCAAAATCTGTCCCTCCCACCATTTGGGACACTTGAGATTACTGTCCTAACCCTGACCCGCAATATGTCCAAAATTTTAGATGGGGGCAAAGTTTGTAACTTTCCCCAAATTTCAAACAAGCGCATCCCAAACCGAAACATTGTTCCCCCTTAGTTCCCCCTCCCTCCGTTTCCCCATTTCATACTCCGTGGGCGCCAAATTTCCCTCTCCACCAGCCGCAAAACCCGAGCCTCCTCCGTCCTCCACCCCATCATGCCTAATCCACCGCCGCCCTCCTCCATCATGCCAGAGCCGGTACCCTGACATCGTCGTCCAACGCAACCGCAACCGCAATGCCCTCAAGGACTTAGCAGCTCAAGCCGAGGCAGAGCTACCTGCATGACTCCGACATCGACGTGCGTCATACCAGAACCACTTCGACCATGCCATCCTGTGCCTCACCGTTGCCGCTCCACTGTCGCAACCATCCACCTCACCGGAGTTGTTGTCGCTACGCCGTCGCTCGCCGCCTTATATCTGGTTCCCCGCCGCCGACTATACCTGGCCATACCTCGGGCCGGGCCGGGCTTCGGGTCGGTCCTAGCCAACCCCGACGCAAAAAACCCAGGCTCGGGCCTGGCCCAGCCATCGGGCTTGTTTTCTGGGCCCGAGCCCAGCCCGAACATGTAAAAGCCTGTCGAGCTTCGGGCCGTCCTGGCCCGACCTTCAGAAAAACATGAAAACGACGGGCCCGAGAACAGCGTCGGGCCGGGCCGGGTCGGGCTTTTTCGGGCCGGGCCGACCGGGTCGGGCTTCCCATGGCCAGGTCTACTGCCGACAGACGGCCACCGCACCACCCTCAACAACATGGCCATGGGTTCGTCCAAGGCTCCATCGTCCTCCACAACTTCTCATTTCCAACGAACCACAAGAAGATTGTTGGAAAAATAGAAGGAGAACACAGCACTGCCAGCAGAAAGAGGTACTCCTCTTCCCTTATTCTTGCAAATCTTACGTCTCTGCTCACACCGTATTCATCCCACGAAAGAAACTAGTTGAGCGCTTCTTACTGCATCTTCTCCATGATACTAAATGCACAAGGTTTCCTCCCATTTACTATTTCACCTTGGCTAGAGGTTAGTAGCCCGCCTGGATTTTGATTCAGGGTCAGTTGATTTGCATTTAAAAGAAGCAGCACCCGCTTAGGCGCGCGGAGGACCTAGTCCGCCTATTCGCCAGTGAAGCGGCGCATCGGTGTATATCATAGAGGTGTGGGGCGTAGGAGCTGCTTGTGCCCGATCTGGAGGTCGGCGTGGCTTGAAGGGATGGCCGGGGGGTGGTGCCAAGCACGGCGGTGCTGTGGGGTCGAGGGGAGGGCGGAGGCAGGGGACTGGGTTGGTGGTCGCTAGCATTTCGAGGAAGATCGTCAACACTGACCGGCTAGAGGTAGATGAAGGCGATCTGCCCGTTCTTTGTACATCGGATGGTGTAAAAAATATGGACTGGCCTATTTGTTTTCAGTCGACTATTATTTTCATAGGACCACACCTTGTGGTGTGCTGGATGAGCATCTGCATTTCCCAGCCATCCCTGTGCTCATATTTCAAAATCCTAGAATCTAGTAATTTCGTGTGCCATGCATGTTGTAGAGCTATCATATGTCTCCCGTCATTTATTTCTCGCCGACCAGCTATCTGCTACTTTTACACTGTACTACTTGTGCACACACTTCACCCATACTCACACTACTATTTTTTTATGCATGTGTATTTTAGACTCTGACGCAGTGTTGATGGATACACAAAAGAAAAGATAGAAGTCGCTCCAGTGTAATTCTAAGATAAGCACTAACCTTTTCAGTGCTCTAAAGGGTGTAGTGTCAGCAGATGGAGATAGTAAACATAGCTCTGCAGTTGATAATCTCAATTGACACACACAACCATCCCAGGTGCTTGCTTTAATTTCACGCTGTCAAATGTGTATGCATGTTGCATATGGTGTCTAGCTTGTATTGCTTCCAATTCGGTTAAATTGCATCGTCTTACTTTACACATTATACCTTTGATAATTACATGCCTTCATGTTTTTGATACATACTACATATGTCTATTAACCATGTTCGTACATCAAACTAATGCTCTTTTGTATCCCTCATCAATCACTTATGATGAGACAGTCAGCCCAGTGGGTTACTGTGAGACGCGCTACTCATTTAAAGAGTGCAAGGTCATCCTCCCCACATGATTCTCAAGAAACAGCAAGGCTAAATGAAAATAGTCTACGTAGCTCTCTAGTTGATGACCGCAATTCCCCTACACCACCATCGAAGGTGCTTGCTCTTGGCAATGTGATATGTGGTTTCATGTTGCATATGGTGTCTACCTTGTAATGCTTCTAATTAGGGTAAATTGCATCTTCTTAGTTAACACATTATACTTGTGCATGCCTTCCTATTTTTGGTACATACTATGTCTTTCTATTAACCATGTTTTTATATCATACTACTTTTCTTGTGTATCCCTCATCAATCACATCTGACGAGACACCTTCAGGTTGACAGTGTGATATTGGTTGCATCTCGCATATCATTTCAAACATGTATTGCCTCTAATTTGTTGAAGTGCCACTTATAGTGAGACACATCTAACTTGGTAGAGTGATTTTGGTTGGATCTTTCATATGGTGTCTAGATTGCATTGCTTCCAATTTGTTGAATGCCTTTTGCTTAGCGTTTTCGTACATATTCCATCCTCCTACAATGTGGTTGCCTTACATAAAAGTTGTGTTCGTCAGTATCATGCATCAACGAATTTGGAAGTGTGAATTTCATTCCTTTTTTGTGTGTTTACTTGACAAGGCAAAATCTAAAATGACGAAGGCACGGAATGGTGGTGGTCCTCTGGACCAACCGGAAGAGATGATCTCTGCAGATTCTCCTGCTACTCCTAATGCAGTGCAAGTTCCAAATCTCATCTTCCCTACTCCACTGCCCTAGGTGCTTGCTCTAACATGGCAGTGTGATATCTAGTTGCATGTTGCATATGGTGCCTAGCTTGTATTGCTCCTAATTTGTTAAATTGCATCTCCTTAGCTTACACATTATACATGTGGATATGACACGCCTTCCTGTTTTTGGTACATACTACATCTGCCTATCACACCATGTTCTTACATCAAACTTCTGTTCTTGTGTATCCTACATCTATCACTTATGATGAGACAGTCACGCCTGTGGGTTAGTATGAGATGCACTACTCTTATAAAGAGTGCAGTTTCATCCTCCCCACATGATTCTCAAGAAACAGCAAGCCTAAATGAAGATATTGAACGTAGCTCTGTACTTGAAGACCGTATTTCCCCTACACCACCATCGCAGATGCTTGCTCCAACTTCGCACTGTTATATGTGGGTGCATGTTGCATACGGTGTCTAGCTTGCAATGCTTCTAATTAGGGTAAATTGCATATGCTTAGTTTACACATTATACCTCTGAATATGACATGCCTTCCTATTTTTTGGTACATACTACATCTATCTGTTAACCATGTACTTACATGAAACTACCTCTCTTCTATATCCTGCATCAATCACTTACGATGAGACGCCTTTATTCGTTGCATATTGCATATGTTTTCTAGCCTGTTGCCATGTATTGCTTCTAATTTGGTCAAATACATTTATGAGGCCACCCTTTTAATTTGGCAGCGTGATATTGGTTTCATCTTTCATATGGTTTCTAGCTTGCATTGCTTCTAACTAGTTCAAACACCTTGTGCTTAGTTTACACTTTATACATCATGCATGTCAATATATCATGGCGTCCTGTTTTTCATACATATTCCATCCTCCTATCATGCGGCTGCCTTACATGAAAGTAGTGTTCGTCAGTATCATGCATCAATGAGTTCTGAAGAGCAAATTTTATTCCTTTTTCTTATGGGTCTAACTTGACAAGGCAAAATCAAAAAAGAGGAAGGAAAAGAGTAAGGAAGGCAATGATGGTGGTCCTCTGCAGCAATGTAAATAGAACATCTGTACGGATTCTCCTCGTACTGCTAGTGCATTCCAAGTTCCAAGTCTCTGCTCCCCTACTCCACCATCCAAGGTGCTTGCTCTAACTTGGCAGTGTGATATCTTGTTGCATGTTGCATATGGTGCTTGTATTGCTTTTAATTAGTGCAAACTGCATCTGCTTAGCTTACACATGATACATGTGAATATGACACTAAAGGAAATATGCCCTAGAGGCAATAATAAAGTTATTATTTATTTCGTTATTTCATGATAAATGTTTATTATTCATGCTATAATTGTATTAACCAGAAACTTAGTACATGTGTGAATACATAGACAAACAAAGTGTCACTAGTATGCCTCTACTTGACTAGCTCGTTGAATCAAAGAGGGTTTTGTTTCCTAGCCATAGACATGAGTTGTCATTTGATTAATTGGATCACATCATTAGGAGAATGATGTGATTGACTTGACCCATTCCGTTGGCTTAGCACTTGATCGTTTAGTATGTTGCTATTGCTTTCTTCATGACTTATACATGTTCCTATGACTATGAGATTATGCAACTCCCATTTACCGGACGAACACTTTGTGTGCTACCAAACGTCACAACGTAACTGGGTGATTATAAAGGTGCTCTACGGGTGTCTCTGAAGGTACTTGTTGAGTTGGCATATTTCAAGATTAGGATTTGTCACTCCGATTGTCAGAGATGTATCTCTAGGCCCTCTCGGTAATGCACATCACTATAAGCCTTGCAAGCATTGTGACTAATGAGTTAGTTGTGGGATGATGCATTACGGAACGAGTAAAGAGACTTGCCGGTAACGAGATTGAACTAGGTATTGAGATACGACGATTGAATCTCGGGCAAGTAACATACCGATGACAAAGGGAACAACGTATGTTGTTATGCGGTTTGACCATGTGGTTTGACCGATAAAGATCTTCGTAGAATATGTAGGAGCAATATGAGCATCCAGGTTCCGCTATTGGTTATTGACCGGAGACGTGTCTCGGTCATGTCTACATAGTTCTCGAACTCGTAGGGTCCGCACGCTTAACGTTCGGTGACGATTGGTAATATGAGTTTATGTGTTTTGATGTACCGAAGGTAGTTCGGAGTCCCAGATGAGATCGGGGACATGACGAGGAGTCTCAAAATGGTCGAGACGTAAAGATCGATATATTGGACGACTATATTAGGACACCGTAAAGGTTCCGAGTGATTCGGATATTTCTCGGAGTACTAGAGAGTTACGGGAATTCGCCGGGGAGTATATGGGCCTTATTGGGCTTTAAGGGGGGAGAGAGAGGCAGGCTGTGCTCCCCCAAGGCCTAGTCCGAATTGGACTAGGGGGAGGGGTTGCGCCGCCTCGTTCCTTCTCTTCTCTTTTCCCTTTCCTTGACTCCTCTCCTACTACTTGGAAGGGGGGAATCCTACTCCCAGTGGGAGTAGGACTCCTCCAGGGCGCGCCATAGGAGGGCCGGCCCTCCCCCCCTCCTCCACTCCTTTATATGCGGGGGAGGGGGCACCCCATAGACACAAGTTGATCTCTCCAGCCGTGTGTGGTGCCCCGTCCACCATATTCCACCTCGGTCATATCGTAGCGGTGCTTAGGCGAAGCCCTGCGTTGGTAGCAACATCATCACCGTCATCACGCAGTCGTGCTGACGGAACTCTCCCGTGAAGCTCTGCTAGATCGGAGTTCGTGGGACGTCATCGAGCTAAACGTGTGCTGAACTCGGTGGTGTCGTACGTTCGGTACTTGGATCGGTCGGATCATGAAGACATACGACTACATCAACCGCGTTGTGCTAACGCTTCCGCTTTCGGTCTACAAGGGTACATGGACTCACTCTCCCTGCTCGTTTCTATGCATCACCATGATCTTGCGTGTGCGTAGGAATTTTTTTTGAAATTACTACGTTCCCCAACAGTGGTATCAGAGCCACGTTTATGCCTAGATGTTATATGCATGAGTAGAACACAAGTAAGTTGTGGGCGATATAAGTCATAATGCTTACCAGCATGTCATACTTTGGTTCGGCGGTATTGTTGGATGAAGCGGCCCAGACCGACATTACGTGTACGCTTACGCGAGACTGGTTCTACCGACGTGCTTTGCACATAGGTGGCTGGCGGGTGTCAGTTTCTCCAACTTTAGTTGAACCGAGTGTGGCTACGCCCGGTCCTTGAGAAGGTTAAAAGAGCACTAACTTGACGAAATATCATTGTGGTTTTGATGCGTAGGTAAGAACGGTTCTTGCTCAGCCCGTAGCAGCCATGTAAAACTTGCAACAACTAAGTAAAGGACGTCTAAGTTGTTTTTGCAGGGCATGTTGTGATGTGATATGGTCAAAACATGATGCTAAATTTTATTGTATGAGATGATCATGTTTTGTAACAGAGTTATCGGCAACTGGCAGGAGCCATATGGTTGTCGCTTTATTGTATACAATGCAATCGCCCTGTAATTGCTTTACTTTATCACTAAACGGTAGCGATAGTCGTAGAAGCAATAGTTGGCAAGACAACAACGATGCTACGATGTAGATCAAGGTGTCGCGCCGGTGACGATGGTGATCATCACAGTGCTTCGGAGATGGAGATCACAAGCACAAGATGATGATGGCCATATCATATCACTTATATTGATTGCATGTGATGTTTATCCTTTATGCATCTTATTTTGCTTTGATTAACGGTAGCATTATAAGATGATCTCTCACTAAATTTCAAGATAAAAGTGTTCTCCCTAAGTATGCACCGTTGCCAAAGTTAGTCGTGCCGAGACACCACGTGATGATCGGGTGTGATAAGCTCTACGTTCATCTACAACGGGTGCAAGCTAGCTTTGTACACGCAGAATACTCGGGTTAAACTTGACGAGCCTAGCATATGCAGATATGGCCTCGGAACACTGAGACCGAAAGGTCGAGCGTGAATCATATAGTAGATATGATCAACATAGTGATGTTCACCATTGAAAACTAGTCCATCTCACGTGATGATCAGACATGGTTTAGTTTATTTGGATCACGTGATCACTTAGATGATTAGAGGGATGTCTATCTAAGTGGGAATTCTTAAGTAATATGATTAATTGAACTTTAATTTATCATGAACTTAGTCCTGATAGTATTTTGCAAATAATGTTGTAGATCAATAGCTCGTGTTGTTACTTCCCTGTGTTTTAGATGTGTTCCTAGAGAAAACTAAGTTGAAACATGATAGTAGGAATGATGCGGACTGGGTCCGTGATCTGAGGTTTATCCTCATTGCTGCACAGAAGAATTATTTCCTTGATGCACTGCTAGGTTTCAGACCTATTGCAAGAGCAGATGCAGACATTATGAACGTTTGGCTAGCTCAATATAATGACTACTTGATAGTTTAGTGCACCATGCTTAACGGCTTAGAATCGGGACTTCGAAGACATTTTAAACGTCATGGACCATATGAGATGTTCCAGGAGTTGAAGTTAATATTTCAAGCAAATACCCGAGTTGAGAAATATGAAGTCTCCAACAAGTTCTATAGCTAAAAGATGGAGGAGAATTGCTCAATAGTGAGCATGTGCTCAGATTGTCTGGGTACTACAATCGCTTGAATCAAGTGGGAGTTAATCTTCCAAATAAGATAGTGATTGACAGAGTTCTCTTGTCACCATTACCAAGTTACTGGAACTTCATGATGAACTATAGTATGCAAGGGATGACGAAATGTTTCCCGGGCTTTTCATGATGATGAAATCGATGAAGGTAGAAATCAAGAAAGAGCATCAAGTGTTGATGATTAACAAGACCACTAGTTTCAAGAAAAGGGCAAAGGGAAAGAAAGGGAACTTCATGTAGAATGACAAGCAAGTTGTCACTCCCGCAAAGAAGCCCAAAGATGGACCAAAGCCTGAAACTGAGTGCTTCTACTGCAAAGGAAATGGTCACTGGAAGTGGAAATGCCCTGAATATTTGGTGGATAAGAAGGATGGCAAAGTGAACAAGGGTATATTTGATATACAGGTTATTGATGTGTACCTTACTAGTGTTTATAGTAACCCCTGGGTATTTGATACTTGTTCGGTTGCTAAAAATTAGTATCTCGAAACAGGAGTTACAGAATAAATAGAGACTAGTTGAGGGTGAAGTGACGATGTGTGTTGGAAGTGGTTCCAAGATTGATATGATCATCATCGCACACTCCCTATACTTTCGGGATTAGTGTTAAACCTAAATAAATGTTATTTGGCGTTTGTGTTGAGCATGAATATGATTTGATCATGTTTAAATACGGTTATTCATTTAAAGTCAGAGAATAATTGTTGTTCTATTTACATGAATAAAACCTTCGATGGTCTTACACCCAATGAAAATAGTTTGTTGGATCTCGATCATAGTGATATACATATTCATAATATTGATGCCAAAAGATGCAAAGTTGATAATGATAGTGCAACTTATTTGTGGCACTGCCGTTTGGGTCATATCGGTGTAAAGCGCATGAAGAAACTCCATAAAGATGGATTTTTGGAATCACTTGGTTATGAATCATTTGATGCTTGCGAACCATGCCTTTTGGGCAAGATGACTAAAACTCCGTTCTCTGGAACAATGGAACGAGCTACTGACTTGTTGGAAATAATACATACTGATGTGTGTGGTCCAATGAGTGTTGATGCTCATGGCGGGTACCGTTATTTTCTGACCTTCACGGATGATTTGAGAAGATATGAGTATATCTACTTAATGAAGCACAAGTCTGAAACATTTGAAAAGTTCAAAGAATTTCAGAGTAAAGTGGAGAATCATCGTAACAAGAAAATAAAGTTTCTATAATCTGATCGTAGAGGAGAATATTTGAGTTACAAGTTTGGCCTTCATTTAAAAATAATTTGGAATAGTTTCACAGCTCACACCACATGGAACATCACAGCATAATGGTGTGTCCGAACATCATAACTGCACTTTATTGGATATGGTGTGATCTATGATGTATCTTACCGATTTACCACTATCATTTTGGGGTTATGCATTAGAGCTAGCTGCATTCACTTTAAATAGGGCAACATCAAAATCCATTGAGACGACGCCTTATGAACTATGGTTTGGCAATAAACCAAAGTTGTCATTTCTTAAAATTTGAGGCTGCGATGCTTATGTGAAAAAGTTTCAATCTAATAAGCTCAAACCCAAATCGGAGAAGTGCGTCTTCATAGAATACCCAAAGGAAACTGTTGGGTACAACTGCTATCACAGATCCGAAGGCAAGATATTCGTTGCTAAGATGGATCCTTTCTAGAGGAGTTTCTCTCGAAAGAAGTGAGTGGGAGGAAAGTATAGCTTGATAAGGTAATTGTACCTTCTCCCGAATTGGAAAGTAGTTCATGACAGAAATCAGTTCCAGTGATTCCTACACCAATTAGTGAGGAAGCTAATGATGATGATCATGAAACTTCAAATTAAGTTACTACAGAACCTCGTAGGTCTTCCAAAGTACAGTCTGCACCAGAGTGGTACGGTAATCCTATTCTGGAAGTAATGTTACTAGACCATGATGAACTTATGAAGTATGAGGAAGCGATGATGAGCCCAGATTCCGCGAAATGGCTTGAAGGCCATGAAATCTGAGATGGGATCCATGTATGATAATAAAATGTGGACTTTGGTGGACTTGCCCGATGATCGGCAAGCCATAGAAAATAAATGGATCTTCAAGAGGAAGACAGACGCTGGTAGTAGTGTTACTATCTACAAAGCTCTACTTGTCGCAAAAGGTTTTTTGACAAGTTCAAGGTGTTGAATACAATGAGATTTTCTCACTCGTATCGATGCTTAAGTCTGTCCGAATCATGTTAGCAATTGCCACATTTTATGAAATCTGGCAAATGGATGTCAAAACTGCATTCCTTATTGGATTTATTAAAGAAGAGTTGTATATGATGCAACCAGAAGGTTTTGTCAATCCTATAGGTGCTAACAAAATGTGCAAGCTCCAGCGATCCATCTATGGACTGGTGCAAGCATCTCGGAGTTGGAATATACGCTTTGATGAGTTGATTAAAGCATATGGTTTTATACAGACTTTTGGAGAAGCTTGTATTTACAAGAAAGTGAGTGGGAGCTCTGTAGCATTTCTAAAACTATATGTAGATGACATATTGTTGATTGGAAATGATATAGAAATTCTGGATAGCATAAAAGGATACTTGAATAAGAGTTTTTCAAAGAAATACCTCAGTGAAGCTGCTTACACATTGAGCATCAAGATCTATAGAGATAGATCAAGACGCTTGATAAGATTTTTCAATGAGTACATACCTTGATAAGATTTTGAAGTAGTTCAAGATGGAACAGTCAAAGAAGGAGTTCTTGCCTGTGTTGCAAGGTGTGAAGTTGAGTAAGACTCGAAACCCGACCAGGGCAGAAAATAGAAAAAGAATGAAAAGTCATTCCCTATGCCTCAGTCATAGGTTCTATAAAGTATGCTATGCTATGTACCAGACCTATTGTATATCCTGCTCTAATTTTGGCAAGGGAGTACAATTTTGATCTAGGAGTAGATCACTGGACAGCGGTCAAGAATATCCTTAGTAAGGACTAAGGAAATGTTTCTCGATTATGGAGGTGATAAAAGAGTTCGTTGTAAAGAGTTACATCAGTGCAAGCTTTTACACTGATCCAGATGACTCTAAGTCTCAATCTGGATACATATTGAAAGTGGGAGCAATTAGCTAGAGTAGCTCCGTGCAGATCATTGTAGACATAGAATATTTGCAAAATACATACGGCTCTGAATGTGACAGACCCGTTGACTAAACTTCTCTCACGAGCAAAACATGATCATACCTTAGTACTCTTTGGGTGTTAATCACATAGCGATGTGAACTAGATTACTAACTCTAGTAAACCTTTTGGGTGTTGGTCACATGACGATATGAACTATGGGTGTTAATCACATACACATGTGAATATTGGTGTCAAATCACATGATGATGTGAACTAGATTACTGAATCTAGTGCAATTGGGAGACTGAAGGAAATATGCCCTAGAGGCAATAATAAATTTATTGTTTATTTCCTTATTTCATGATAAATGTTTATTATTCATGCTAGAATTGTATTAACCGGAAACTTAGTACATGTGTGAATACATAGACAAATAGAGTGTCACTAGTATGCCTCTACTTGACCAACTCGTTGAATCAAAGAGGGTTTTGTTTCCTAGCCATAGACATGAGTTGTCATTTGATTAACGGGATCACATCATTAGGAGAATGATGTGATTGACTTGACCCATTCCGTTAGCTTAGCACTTGATCGTTTAGTATGTTGCTATTGCTTTCTTCATGACTTATACATGTTCCTATGACTATGAGATTATGCAACTCCCGTTTACCGGACGAACACTTTTTGTGCTACCAAACGTCACAACGTAACTGGGTGATTATAAAGGTGCTCTACAGGTGTCTCCGAAGGTACTTGTTGAGTTGGCATATTTCGAGATTAGGATTTGTCACTCCGATTGTCGGAGAGGTATCTCTGGGCCCTCTCGGTAATGCACATCACTATAAGCCTTGCAAGCATTGTGACTAATGAGTTAGTTGCGGGATGATGCATTACGGAACGAGTAAAGAGACTTGCCAGTAACGAGATTGAACTAGGTATTGAGATACCGACGATCGAATCTCGGGCTAGTAACATACCGATGACAAAGGGAACAACGTATATTGTTATGCGGTTTGACCGATAAAGATCTTCGTAGAATATGTAGGAGCCAATATGAGCATCCAGGTTCTGCTATTGGTTATTGACCGGAGACGTGTCTCGGTCATGTCTACATAGTTCTCGAACCCGTAGGGTCCGCACGCTTAACGTTCGATGACGATTGGTAATATGAGTTTATGTGTTTTGATGTACTGAAGGTAGTTTGGAGTCCCGGATGAGATCGGGGACATGACGAGGAGTCTCAGAATGGTCTAAATGTAAAGATCGATATATTGGACGACGACTATATTCGGACACCGGAAAGGTTCCGAGTGATTCGGGTATTTATCGGAGTACCAAAGAGTTACGAGAATTCGCCAGGGAGTATATGGGCGTTATTGGGCTTTAAGGGAGAGAGAGAGAGAGGCAGGCTGCGCGCCCCCCAAGGCCTAGTCCGAATTGGACTAGGGGGAGGGGCTGCGCCCCCTCCTTCCTTCTCTTCTCTTTTCCCTTTCCTTGACTCCTACTCCTACTACTTGGAAGGGGGGAATGCTACTCCCGGTGGGAGTAGGACTCCTCCTGGGCGCGCCATAGGAGGGTCGGCCCTCCCCCTCCTCCACTCCTTTATATACGGGGAAGGGGACACCCCATACACACAAGTTGATCTGTTGATCTCTCCCAGCCGTGTGCGGTGACCCCCCCCCCCCCCCTCCACCATATTCCACCTCGGTCATATCGTAGCGGTGCTTAGGCGAAGCCCTGCGTCGGTAGCAACATCATCACCGTCATCATGCCGTCGTGCTGACGGAACTCTCCCATGAAGCTCTGCTGGATCGGAGTTCGCGGGATGTCATCGAGATGAACGTGTGCTGAAGTCGGAGGTGCCGTACGTTCGGTACTTGGATCGGTTAGATCATGAAGACATACGACTACATCAACCGCGTTGTGCAAACGCTTCCGCTTTCGGTCTACGAGGGTACATGGACTCACTCTCCCCGCTCGTTGCTATCCATCACCATGATCTTGTGTGTACGTAGGATTTTTTTTGAAATTACTACGTTCCCCAACAGACACGCCTTCCTGTTTTTTGTACATACTATATCTGTCGATCACACCTTGTTCTTACATGAAACTACTCTTCTTGTGTATCATGCATCAGTCACTTATGATGGGACACCTTTAAGTTGGTAGTGTGATATTTGTTTGCATCTTGAATATGATCTCTAGCATGTAGTGCTTCTAGTTTGATGAACGCCACCTATGACGAGACAGTTTTAAGTTTGCAGAGTGATATTGATTGCACCTTCCGTATGGTGTCAAGCTTGCAGTGCTTCTAATTTTTTGAAGTGCCTTCTGCTTAGTTACCACATCATAGCTGTGAATATATCAAGTCGTCTAGTTTTTTGTCCATATTCCATCCTCGTATCATGACTTTGCCTTTCATCAGAGTAGTGTTCGTCAGTAACATGCATGAATGAATTCTGATGAGCAAATTTTATTCCTTTTTCTTATCGGTTTGACCTCACAATGCAAAATCAATAAAGCGGAAGGAAATTGGTAAGGCAATGGATGATAGTGGTCCTTCCGAGCAACTAAAATGGAGGGTCTCTACAGATTCTACTCCGCGATCCTCCCAACAAGATTCACAAGACAATGCAAGGCTAGACAGTCAACGTAGTTGTGTAGATGATGAGCACATCTCCCCTACTCCACCATCATAGGTGTTTGCTCTAACTTGGCACTATTATATGTGGTTGCATGTTGCGTATGATGTCTAGCTTGTATTGCTTCTAACTTTGTTGAATTGCATATGCTTACTTTACACATAATGCCTATGAATATGACATGTGTTCCTGTTTCTAGAACATACTATATCTGATCACACCATGTTCTTACATCAGACTACTGTTCTTGCATATCCCGCATCAGTCGCTTATGATAAGGCACCTTTAAGTCGCCACTTTGATATTGGTTGCGTCTTGCATATGATTTCTAGCATGCACTGCTTCTAATTTGTTGAAACGCCAGACAATTTCAACTTGGCAGAGTGATATTGGTTGCATATTTCATATGGTGTCTAGCTTGTAGTGCTTCTAATTTGTAGAAATGTCTTCTGCTTAGTTACCACATCATAGGTGTGAATATGTCACGTCGTCCTGTTTTTCGTACATATTCCATCCTCGTATCATGTGTTTGCCTTTCATCCGAGTAGTGTTCATCAGTATCATGCATGAATGACTTCCGAAGAGCGAATTTTATTCCTTCTTCTTATTGGTTTGACTTCACAATGCAAAATCAATACAGCTGAAGAAAATTAGTACTGTAGTGGATGATGGTGGTCCTTCGGAACAACTCAAACAGAGGGTCTCTACAGATTCTACTCCGCCATCCTCCCAACAAGATTCGCAAGACAACACAAGGCTGGATAGTCAACGTAGCTGTGTGGATGATGAGCACATCTCCCCTACTCCACCATCACAGGTGCTTTCTCTAACTTGGAACTGTTATATGTGGTTGCATGCTCTGTATGATGTCTAGATTGTATTGCTTCTGATTTTGTTGAATTGCATCTGCGTAGCTTACAACTTATACCTGCAACAATCACTTACCCATAAGACACATTTAACTTGGGAATGTGATGTAGGTTGCATCTTGCATTGTCTTCTAGCTTGTACTGCTTCTAATTTCTTGAAATGGCACTTACGACGAGACACTTTTTACCTGGTAGAGTGATATTGGTTGCATGTTCATATGGTGCCTAGCTCTCATTTCTTCTAATTTTGTTGAAATGCCTTTTGCTTACTGTTTTTCATACATATTCCGTCCTCCTATCGTACCTGTGAATATGCAATGCTGTCTTTTTTGTATATATTCCATCCTCCTATCCTGCACTTGCCTTACATCAAAGTAGTGTTCGTCTATATCATGCATCAACCAGTTATGCAGAGCTAATTTTATTCATCTTCTTGTGGTTTTGACTTCATAAGGCAATATCAGAAAAGAGGAAGGAAAAGAGTAAGTTAGGGGATGTAGGTGGTCCTCCGGACCGACGCAAACAGAGACTCTCTAGATTTGCCACTCCTACTGCTAATGCAATTGAAGTCCCAAGTCTACATGATGAGTTCATCTCCCGTACTCCACCATTACAGGTGCTTGCTCTAAGTTGACAGTGTGATAATTGGTTTCATGTTGCATATGTTGTCTAGCCTATATTTTTTTTTTGATTAAATTGCACCTACTGAGTATATACGTTATACATGTGCATATGACATGCCTTTCTATGTCTAGAATACATTGCATCTATCTATCATACCATGTTCTTACATCAAAGTACTGTTGTTGTGTATCCCGCATCAGTCACTCATGATTGGACGCTTTTAACATGGCAGTTTGATAGTGGTTGCATCTTGTATTGATTTCTAGGTTGTACTGCTTCTAATTTTTCGAAATGCCACTTATGACAAGACACTTTTAACTTGGCAGAGTGATATTGGTTGCATCTTTCATATGGTGTCTAGATTGCATTACTTCTATTTTCTTGAAAATCCTTCTGCTTAGTTTACACATCGTAGCTGTGAATATGTCACGCCGTCCTATTTTTCTTACATATTCCATCCTCATACAATTGTCTTACATCAAAGTATTTCTTGTATGTATCATGCATCATTGAGTTCTGAAGAGCGATTTTATTCTTTTGTGTTGTGGGTACGGCTTGATATGGCAAAGTCAAAAAAGAGCAAGGAAAAGAATATAGTAGGGAATGGTGTTACTCGTCGGGTGCAATGGAAAAGGATCTGCCCTCGAGATTCTGCTGGTACTTATAGTGTAGCAGAAGGTCCAAGTCCATCGGCTAAATCTACAAACACAGTATCACCTGCTCCACCAGCTGCAGCATTCGCTTCAACTATACCGGCATCTCAATGAGTTACTCGTTCGTTTGCTCCGCAACTGGCTAGTTCCCAAGCTGCCTTCACACCTAACACTACTTCTGAAGCACTGTTGACACAACAGGACTTGGCAAGATTAGATGAACCTCATGAGCATCAACACCAAGACGGTACATGAACGAGTCAAGTTGCAGTTTCATGCTCCTTTATATGTACTCTCACAGTTTGATGTACACTAACACTTTCCATGTTCGTTGTTGAACTAGCACCATGGTGCAAGCGGAAACATACATCAGGGATAATGCTTGACAGATTAACAAAATCTAAAGGAGGAAGAATGGAGATCCATTTTGAGGCAGGTTTAAAATGTCCATGTGATGCTACAGAGTCGGCCAAGTTAGTATCAGAGGCAGTCGTTGCCATTAGGTGTCATGCACGTATCCTCCCAATGTGGATCCAGTACAGGAATGAGAAATACGATACCAAGTTGAACACCTTCCTTGACCATTTATCTGTAAGTAATGTTATTCATCACAATTTGTAATATTGTCTTGCTTTGTCCCATACTTTCTAGCTTCCTCCTAATAGGACTCACATTCTTTTTTCAACAAATGAGGTTCAAGTTGGATCCGAAAGATGATGCAACTATACAAGCATGCACTCATGTTTTTTAGTCTGCTCTGCGACAGTATCGGTATCACCTTAGAAAAACTTACTTTGAAGGCAAGGCTAACAATGAAATCGCCCAAACATCTCCAGTGGGATATATTACAGATGAAGAATGGACAGCCCTTGTTAAACACTAGTCTGATCCAAAGTATCTGGTAGGGTATATGTATTTGATCAGATCACATATTGAACTTGTATTTACGTATGTGCCTTACAAGTGTATCTTCTTCTAGGCTAATTGTTTGAAGAACAAGACCAGCCTTTCTAAAGTGAAATTCCAACAGACAACAGGATCTCGTAGCTATATTGCACACTGCGAGGCTCTTGTAAATAGCTGCTACTTCCTTCTTTTTTCTGTGCCATATTATCATATCTATATTGACTTGTTCCAAATACAGAGGAAAGCCCGTGTGGACCAAAAAGAACCTGAACTGAATGCAGTGCAAATCTTCAAGGATTGCCACACCAGCAAGATGAAGGGCATGAGCACACCAATTCAAGCCGCTATTGTAAGTCCTTACTCCTCCTGCCTTTGAACTGCTTGTTAGTATGGTGTGTTCATTTAACTGCTTGGTTTGCAGCTAATGTCAATTGCTCTATTCACTTTTATACACAGTTGTCTTAACATATCATTTCACCTTACACGGTTTAAAAGAGATGAAGGATATTCTTTTGGTCTTGATCTGTAATCTAGTTGTGATGTTCGCGTGCCCACACAATGATACAATAGCCTGCCCATGATATGAATGATGTCATACTATGTTCATCCTACTTTAAACCATATCTCTTTATCCTTACATGTCAATGAATGTGAGGAAATAGACAATACAGTAGGCATGCTACATGGACATATGTTCTGAGTCATTTTATTATGTAGTTGGCACTACAATACATGCTAATGTATTACAGTAGTTCACCAAAATAAGTTATCTATAACCGTGAAACCTACTTTGTTTGTTTTTGTCTCATTAGTAACTTATCTGGTACACTAATCTACAAGTTCAAACTTTTAGCAAGCTATGGATTAAATGATTGAACAGCCACAACCACCTGAAGGTGACAAGGCTACCACGGGCACAATGTCACCTCTTGCTGCAGTGTGTCGGTATCTCTACACTAACAGTGCAAAAAGCACCTTCCTGCGTAATTCTGGGTTGGTTGTCAAGGTAACCTCAACCAAATCGCCTACTGAACAAAATCTTCCGGCTAGACAGAGTGATGTATCTGTGCTCCAGACACAAGTACAATCCCAAATGGACATCATTTCGGAAACAAGAATAGTGGTTGCAAATGTCGTCAAGATATGAATGGTTTTGAAACCAGACTATCAGACATTTGCTTCGTTGTTCAAGAGCAATGTCGAAAAAAAGGGGATGATCATGCTGCTCCATCAGATTCTATAGCCTAAAACATTAGCACTCAGGTCAAATGATATGTGCTTCTATACATTTGATGGTGCTTTTATCTGCCAGGACTGTAAACTTTATGCCAACAGGCCTTTTGTTGTATGGCTGGAATTTATTTTGTTGTGATACAACATTTATCGTGTTGCTAAAGGCTGTAGAAATTACGACACTATTATTGTATAGTGTAGGTTTATCTTATTAATGTATTCGATCGAAAGCTTCGTAGGAGCCCAACGTGCCAACATTCATTAGGCCCATTCCAATTGGGCTAAAAACGATTATGGGCCGTAATTTGCATGTAGACCACTAAAAAAATTTGGGCCTAAATCGGCATAAGCTTTCATATTTTTGGTAGGCCTGTGCACCTAGTGGGCCTTTAACAGGCCTAAACATAATTTGGGCCCTTAGAACAATAGGCCGTTAACATGTGTAAATGTCTCAAGCCCATAAATAACATGGGCCTTTAATAGGCCGAAATGTATCTCAACTTGTGTTGGCCCATTTACAATGCAGATCGTTCACACGCCGAAATTCAAACGGGGCGTAAATGCACCGACCTACTACACGGGCCTTTAACAGGCCGGAAGTTTGGTCGAGCTTGATTAGTATCAGTTTTATATGGGCCGTTAATAGGCCTGGTGTGACATTGGGCCATATATGGCCCATGGATTTCGTCCGACGTTAACAGGTCGAAAGTCACAACAGGCTCGAAATGGCCCAAATCTACAATGGGCCTCTGACGGGCCGAATGTGACAACAGGCTGGAAGTGGCCCAAATCTACAGTGGCCTCTAACAGGCCGAATGTCACAACAAGCTGGAAATGGCCCAAATCTACAGTGGGCCTCTAATAGGCCAAATGTCAGACATGACCAAATATGACCCAAATCCTTCACGGTCGTTTATGGGCCAAAAGTTTCAAGGGCCAAAAAATGGGCCCAAATGAAGCAGTACCTTTAATAGGCCGGAAACACGCCGAGCCATAATTTGGCCCAAATACTTAGCAGACTCTTAATGGGCCAGAAGTGACCATGGGCCACGATGATGACAAGTTTAGAACGGGCCGTCGACGAGCTGATTTGACAATAGCGGTACGGGCCATAACTGTGAATGGGTCGTCTGCAAGCAGGTCGTTAATGGGCCAGCCTGCTAATTTTGACTGGGCCAGCCTTTTTAACCTAAATGGGTCGTTGTTGGGCCTTGCCACGTGTCGACGTATCATAGGCACCTCCTGTCCATTAGGCGGTTGACATTTGTCCTTTTTGGGTGCTGACACATGGTTGCTATAGCCAATGATAATTTTACACGTGGAAAATCCCCATTGGTCGGGGCTGTTAACGGGTTATCGGATCCAAAACCGGACCCGATAGCTTAACGACGACCCGTTACGGTGGATTCCACGTGTCGGTCACCCTTGAAGAAAGCACTTCTATGACGCGCGATTTATCGTCATGGAAGTGGAAACTTCTATGATGATAATTTTGGTAATGTCATGGAACACTTCTACGACAACACATGTATGTTATCTTGATTCTGTCATAAAATCGTCATGGATGTACATGCATGAGAGAAACGTGACCTACTGTGACAAACATGTATCATCACGGAAGTGTATTTTTTTGTAGTGCATGTTGATGCGCTCTTGTAGAGGTGGCGGTAGAATGTCCAACGAGGACAAAGGATTGAAGTCGTAGACGACCTCAAAGGGGGAATTGTCGGTAGTCGAATGTCTTGCGCTATTGTAGGCATACTCGGCAATGGGTAATCACTCCTCCCAGTGCTTGATGTTCTTCTTGATCAACACACGTAGGAGAGTAGATAGCGTCCGGTTTGTGACCTCCCTTTGGACATTGGTTTGTGGATGGTATGCTGATGAGAATAAGAGCTTGATTCTGAGCTTGGCGCAAAGCGTCTTGTAAAAGTAGCTAAGGAATTTGACGTTGCGGTCCAAGACAATAGTCTTTGGCACTCCATATATATGCAAAATTTCCCTACAAAAGATATTGGCAACATGTGAAGCATCATCTATCTTGTTGCATGGGATAAAGTGTGCCATTTTAGAGAAACGGTCCACAACAACAAATATGGAATCTTTTCCATTTCTAGTTCTAGGCAAACCAAGCACAAAGTCCATACAAATATCTTCCCATGGGTGATATGGAATAGGAAGTGGCATTTAGAGACCATGGGATTAGGCTTTAGACTTAGCTTTGCGACATGTAGAGCATCGGTTGGTGTAGTAGGAGACGTCACGAAACATCTTGGGCCAAAAATAGTTCTTGGAGAGTGTATAGAATCTCTTGTCTCGTCCATAGTGTCCCATAAGTCCTCCTCCATGAGCCTCTTGCAAAAGTAACAAACGAAGAGAAGACTCGGGTATACAAAGTTTGTTAGCTCTCGTTAGATAATCATCCTTGATATAATAGCGCTCCCATGATGTATGAGTCAAGCATTTGGCATAAGGAATAGCAAAAGTAGGATCATGCACATACAAGTCTTTTATGTGCTCAAAGCCAATGACATTCAATTCAAGTTGAGTTACAAGCATGCATTTGCGGGAAAGAGTGTCTGCCACAACATTTTCCTTACCTTTGATGTACTTGATAACATAAGGAAAAGACTCAATGAACTCGCTCCATTTGGCATGTCACTTATCCAATTTCATTTGACCTTTAAGGTATTTAAGCGTCTCATGATCTGTATGGAAGAAAATTTCACGAGGACGAAGATAATGTTCCCATACATGCAAGACTCTACCTAAAGCATATAGTTCTTTGTCATAGATGGGGTAGTTTAGTTGAACGCCGGAAAGTTTCTCACTAAAGTAGGCTATTGGGCGCTTCTCTTGCATTAACACACCTCCTATGCCATTACCACTAGCGTTGCAATGCACTTCGAAAGTTTTATCAAAATTGGGCCATGCAAGCAATGGAGCATGTGTAAGCAAATTCTTAAGCTCATGAAATGCGGTATCTTGGGATGGTCCCCAAACAAATGGTGCATTCTTTTTGTTCAAAGCATGTAATGGTGATGCAATAGTGCTAAAGTCCTTAACAAATCTACAATAGAATCTGGGTAGGCTAAGGAAGCTAGGCACTTGTTGCAAGTTGGTTGGTTGTGGCCAAGTTTTAATAGCATCAATTTTAGCTTCATCTACATGAAAACCCTTAGAAGACACAACAAAACCTACGAAAACAAGCTTGTCAACACCAAATGTGGATTTCTCCATATTAGCATAAAGGCGCTCATCTCTAAGAGTTTGCAAAACGGCTCTAAGATGGGTGACATGATCTTCTAACGTTTTGCTAAACACAAGTATATCATCAAAGTAGACCACAACAAATATGCCAATGTATTTGCGAAGAACGTAATGCATCACAGGCATGAAAGTGTCGGGTACTTCGGATAAGACCATAGACATAACTAGCCACTCATACAAGCCAAACTTGGTTTTGAAAGCGGTTCCATTCATCACCCTCTTGGATGCAAATTTGGTAGTAGCCACTCTTAAGATCAATCTTAGAGAAAATTGTGGCTCCGCTAAGCTCATCTAGAATATCGTCAAGGCATGGAATGGGATGCCTGTAATGAATGGTGATAGCATTTATGTGTCGGCAATCGGAACACATGCAAAAACTACCATCCCTCTTAGGCACAAGAATAACCGGAATGGTACAAGGGCTTAAGCTTTCACATACATGCCCGTTGTCAATGAGGTGTTGGACTTGCCTTTGTATTTCCTTGGTTTCTTCGGGGTTGACGCGGTAGGGTGCCTTGTTCGGTAGAGGTGCACCGGGGATGTGGTCGTTGTGGTGTTCGATGCCTCATAGTGGAGGTAGTCCCGAAGGTAGATCATCGGGAAAAACATCCTTGAATTTCTGCAATATATTAGACAACACTAAAGGTAGATGGTGAGAGGTGTTCGTCCTTGCTGCTTTGTCTTTGCACACTACGACATAGTGCATACACTCAACGGGTTCTCGCACACTTCTCTCATCTCTCTTTTGGTAGCTAAAAGCACTAAGTTTTTCTTGCCACTCATCGTGGAGGCACTTAATTTGGACTTGTGGCTCTCACTCTCTTTTTGGTGGCTCACTCTCTCGCTATTCGCTCCATGATGGGTTGTTGCTTGCTTGTCGGCGATCACTTGACTTCGTGACATGGGTCATAGCACATACTCCTCTCCCTTCATCTTGAAGCTATAGTGATTGGTTCGCCCATTGTGGATGATGCCACGATCAAATTTCCAAGGTCGTCAAAGTAGGAGGTGGCAAACGGACATGGGAACCACATCACACTCCAAGGTGTCTTTGCATGCTCCAATCTTGAAGGAGACTTCAACAGTGTGCTCCACCTGAATGGTTCTGGGGTCGCTAAGCCATTGGACCTTGTAGGGGCGAGGATGCTTCATCTTTACCAATTGTATCTTGGAACATATCTCTTCACTTTCAAAATTGTGGCAACTTCCTCTGTCGATGATGACCTTGACGGAACGTCCATGGATGCTCGATTTGGTGTGGAAGATGTGGCAACGTTGGTCTTCATCTTGTTGGTGTTGAAGTGTCAAGACCTTGGAGACAACTAGAGTGGACTCGAATCACTGTCACAAAAGACTTGGTCATCTTCATCTTCATTCGTGTGTCGATGCATGGCCACGTGCTCAAGGGCTTCCATTTCTTCCTCACTCATCGAGTCATAGGTGCCATCATCGTTGGTGTTCATGGTGCGCCGAGTGGGGAACTCAAATGTCTTGTGGACTTGGCTTTGACATGTGAAGCATTTGATGGAACTTGTCTTGACGGTCTCATCCAGTGGAGTTGTGGATGATGAAGCTCTCGGCTTGAAGTTGCCCGTAGTAGGAGGATGACTTGAAGATGTAGAAGTTTTCTTGTAACTTGACTTGTAGCCGATTCTTGGTCTAAGTTTCGTTGATGTAGAAGGTGTTGTAGACGTTGAAGCTTGAGTGTATGAACCGTAGGTCTTGGAAGAGTACTTGGCGTATTTGTAATCATCTTGCACTTGTCACTCTGCCTTGGTAGCTTGGTGCACTAACTCTAGAAGGTTTTAGTATGGTTGGAAATCCACAATCTTCTTGATAGGATGGTTGAGTCCATTCAAGAATCGTGCCATGGTTTGCTCCTCATCTTCCGTGACATTGGCTCAAATCATGGCAATCTCCGTTTCCTCGTACTACTCTTCAACAGACTTGGTTCCTTGCTTGAGGAGTTGCAATTTCTTGAATAGGTCGCGGCTATAGTACGTGGGTACAAAGTGCGCTCACATGACATCCTTCATTTGATTCCATGTTGTGATTGGGGGCTCACCCTTTGCTTCTCACCTCTCAATGACTTGCTCCCACCAAATGAGGACATAGTCTTGGAACTCAAGTGATGCCATGGCAATTTTCTTATATTCTTCATAGTTGTGTAAGCAAAAGATCTTCTCAGCCTTCAATGCCCATGAAAGGTAGTCTTCGGGATCGTTGCTTCCAGAGAACTTGGGCATGGTGAACTTGAGCTTGCCGTAGCGTTGCTCTTCATTACGTTGTTGTCGAAGGGGGTGACGCTCGTGCCGTGGTGGAGGGTCTTGAGCTGCTTGCTCCTCGTGTTCCACTTGATGAGGTTCCGGGCCAAGGTCCGGGGAGGGTCCGGCCTAACCAGAGAGTTGGCATGGTGGGAGCTGGGCTGACGTCCGCGGGCGGAAGGTCCGGGCCAGGTTCCAGGCTGGTTCCAGGCTATCCAGAGTGTTGGAGCGCCCGGTCTTGTCTGGGTCGTCGGAGGCCGGAAGTTCCGGGTTGGTCGGAGGTTCCGGGGGCCGGAAGTTTCGGGCTCTAGCCGGAAGTTTCGGGCTGAACAGAGAGTTGACGATTGTTCCTTCTTCCTCAGCTCTCGGCTTCATGGCTTGTGTGTTTTACCTAATCACACATGGTGTTTCTGACTTAGGCAGCAGCCATGTCTCACTTGAATGTAAGGGAAGCTCGAGTAGGAGAGATGTCACCTCGGATTGAATAGCACGTGATCAAGCTCTTGTCATGGCTCCACTTGGAGCTTGGGTAGTTGAGGTAGTGTCCATGGGGATGACCATGGGATGCTCCGCATCAAATGCCATCGATGTTCAAAGTAGTCTCTTGTACATTGCTCGGATTGTCGCAAGTCGGTAGCGAGTTGATCGATGCGGTTGCCCAATCCTTCATTCTCTTGATGCAAAGCTCTTTGCATGCCGAAGAGTTGATTCTTGGTGACATAGTTGTTTGGTTACTCTTCTTGTTCCATGAAGAGTGGGTTGGTAGAAGTACTTGGCCTATCCATCATCTCAAGCAAATATGTGAGTGGAAGAAAGAAAAGAACTAGACCGAATGTAACTTATCCGATGTGGAAGATGGATCAATGATCACTCAATAGTGTTACAAGGAAATAGCACAATTAGTACCAGATCTTGTCGATTCTCATATCTACACAAATAAAGCCCTTGGAGTAGCTTGGTGAGGATGGTGGCACAAAATTTATGCAAATGCTAGCAAGATTCAATAATGTTGAAAAAGATTCACAAATTCGCAAGTGCAACAAGTAGGCCAAAGCAATATGTGGCACACGGAAACACACGCACGGATAGATAAATGGGGTCGTGCAACCAAGGAACAAGCTCAAAATGTGGAATCCATGGAAAATGCTCTTGTTGCACAACGCTAGAGAGACGCTAGCATGATTGCTCAATAGGCGGATACGAGACTTGTGCACGACCTACAAAGCAAAAATGAAACGACTTCTATCCCAAGTATGCTATATATGTATGATGTTTCGATGATATGATCCAAGATGATTGAGTATGGCAATTTGATATGCAATGTGGTATGATGCTATTGCTCTTGCTTACAAGCTTTTGCCTATTTTTTTGTGCATAAAAGCTTTTTGGCTCTTTCTCTTTTGAGCTCTTTCTTTGGCCAATTATGCAAAATTTCACGAACCAAGATAGCAAATGTGTATATGCGGGAACAACCTAGTGACACAAGAGATGATATGCTTATACCAAGATGAGGTATGTATGCAAAGGAATCGATGATCACTAATGTGCACAAGTAACATTGCCGAGCAATACTCAAATGGCTAGTCTCGATAGGAAAGTGACGCAAAATGGGCTCGGGGTTAACAATGCAATGGCAGGGAGAGTATATGAAGGAGTCGTCGAGGTTACCGTTCTTGCTTACAGTAGGGGTGTCGAAAGATGAAGTGGTCGTTGTCAATGACGAATCTGTGGTGAAGATGAGCAGCAGTAATGTCAGTGTCGAACCATCCCTAAGTAGCCGAAACATGTTAGGAAACAAAGACCGCAACTCAAAATCTCAAACACATGTCAAATGGTGGTAGCGGAATGCGGTGGTGGTGACGGAGTTGGCAATGCGGAAGTGGAGTTGAGGTCACCATCCCTAAGTAGCCTAAACACCTTAGGAGACTCAATCAACAACTCAAACAACCTCAAATGCAACGGGGACCAAAATGGGTTAGGTTGCAGAAGGCTATGGTGTTATTGCGGATGGTATGGTGGAAGGCCTACGCAAAGATGCCAAAGTTCCAAAATTTTGATGGATTCAAAAGGTGGTGAAACCAAGATGAGGACCTTGGGCAGGTCGATGGCTTCGAAAAATGAGCCAAAGAACACTCAAATCAGAGTTCGGAGCAAAAAGTTATGATGAAAATGGTGAACGAGGTCGATGCTGAAATTTTGTGTAATGCTTCGGGGTTGGCCGGAAGCTTCGGCCTTAGGAAGTTCTGAGGGGTGGCCGGATGTTCTGGGGGTCGCAGAAAAAGTATAGGGGAAATTGGGGGATTTTGAGTAAACTTTCTGTTTGGCCCGGAAGTTCTAGGATAAGGACGGAAGTTCCGGGTGTCGTGGAATTTCTTCTGGGACGAACCCTAAATTCTTGATCTAAGAACGGGGGCGGAAAAACTCGATTTCCAGGGTCAAAATTGAGAAGATTTCATGGATGGAAAGTGGGGAAGAGATGGGGAAAAGCTAGATCCACGTGAAACACTTCGAATCCATGGATTAAATTCAACAAAATCTCATCAAACCAAAAAAGCACAAAAAAATTGGGGGGCTACTTTTGTGGGGATTTTCAAAATTGGGACAAAACAAAGCAAAATTAGGCTAGAAAGTGGGGGTAGGGACTCCAAATTCATGATCAATGTGGCTCATGATACCAAGATGATGTAGGGTGGAACCCTAGGGGCCGATATTTCACGATTTGGAGGGAGGTTCCCGAAGAACACAAAGAACGCACGAGAGGAAAACACTCAATCAATGAGATACGATCACACATGTGCTAGATCTACATACACAAAGAGGAATACACGATCCAAGGTCAACAAGGGGCGATACAAATGGTAGCTAGTTATTCCCAATCCATGAGGAGATGGCGTCTTGAATCCACTGGGGGGATCTTCCCTAGACGGGGTCTTGAATCCACGTGGGGGATCTTCTCCTAGGAGGCCTTGATCTCCAAAGGAGTAGGGGTACAAGTGGATGAGCAAAGCTCTGTCTCCAAAATGAGCTACCACAATGCTAACCCTAGAATGCTGGGGAAGAAGTAGTATATATAGTCTAGGGGGGTGAAGGGGTACATGGGCCTTGGCCCAGAGTCACTGCGCGCAGGCAAGCCGGAGATTCCGGGCAGGATCAGACGTTCTGGGGGCCAGAAGGTCCGGGTGATGGTCCGGGATGGTTCCAGGCTGGACAGAAACTTTGCATGCTCGGGTCTCGTCTGGATAGCCAGGGGCCGGAAGTTCCGGGAAGGCCGAAGGTTCCGGGCGGCGGCTGGAAGGTCAGGGCTGGACATAGACTTGGCACTCATGTCCCTTTCTTCTCCTTCAACTCTTGGATCCTCGGGAAGCTCGTTGTACCTGATCATACATAGTGTCTCTGGTTGAGGTAGCAACCATGTCTCTTTCACATGTAGGGAAGCTCAAGTAGGTGAGATGTCACCTCGGATTGAATAGTACATGCATGAGCTCTTGTCATGGGTCCACTAGGCACTTGGGGAGACGTAGGTAGGTCCATGGTGATGACCTTGGGATGCTCTGCATCACTATGGTTCGTAGGAAAGGCCCACCAAGTATTATAGGAAAAGATGGATTAATTCAATATCAAGCACAATGAAATCCACACGAACATATTTTCTATTAGAAAGTACGAGAACATCATTAATTCTACCCAATTGTTTCTAAATAGTTGAATCTTCAAGTTTAGGGAACATTCATTCATAACGGTGAGACCTAGCACATCACATAGGGATTTTGGTATAGTACAGACGCTAGCACCTAGATCACACAAAGCATTACATTCATAATCTTTAATATTAATTTAATAGTAGGTTCCCATTCATCATGTAATTTTCTAGGTATAGAAACTTCTAATTCTAGCTTTTCTTCATGAGCTTTAATCATTGCTTCTACAATGTGTTTAGTAAAAGCTTTATTTTGTTCATAAGAATTAGGTATATTTATCATGGATTGCAACAAGGAAATACATTCAATCAAAGAGCAATTATCATAATTAAAGTCCTTTTAATCCAAACTAGTAGGCACATCACTGTCTAAAGTCTTGACCTCTTCAAACCCACTTTTATTGTTTTTATCATTAAGACATCACCCTCAGAACAATTGGGACGCCTTCTAGATAAAGTTGACTCATGTCCAGTCCCTTTTTCATCATTTTTTATATTATTAGACAAAGATTCAATAGGTGTAACACCAATCATTTTAATAGCTTCATTATGATTATGGTAAAAACCGGGTGGAATCGCTTTTTCTAGAAATTCTCACTTAGCTCTTATCCTAGCGATTCTTTCTCTACTTTAATTTAGGTGACTTGAATAGACTTTAGAGTATCAATAGCATCAATTTTATGTGGCATAATTCTAATTTAAGAGTTTCCACATCATGAGCAATTATATCCTTGTTTCTAGCCATATCATCAACTTTATGTAGTTTTTCTTCTACCATGGCATTAAAAATGTTTTGAGAACTAATAAATTCTTTAACGTTGTTCTCAAATTCAGTAGGTTTCCTGTTATTATATGAATTACCATAGGAATTACCATAATTATCAGAGGGATTATCGCGATACGGTCTAGATTGAAATTCCCTCTACAAGCATTGTTGTTGAAATTATTTCTAGCGACATAATTCACATCAATAACATCATTATTTTGCTCAATCAAAGTGGATAGTGGAACATCATTAGGATCAACATGTGCGTTTTTACTAGTAAGCACATTCGTAAGAGCATCCCTTTTATAACTGAAAGTAGCAACTTCTTCGATAGAGTATACCTTCTTACTAGTTGGAGTTTGTTTGGTGTGCCATTGGGAATAATTTTTCATCATATTATCGAGAAGCTTCGCGACCTCTCCCAAAGTAATTCTCATAAAGGTACCACCTGCATCAGAGTCGAAAAGATTTCTCGACACAAATTTTAGTCCTGCATAATTTTTTTGTATTATCATCCATAAGCTTAATCCATTAGTGGGGCAATTTTTAATCATTTTATTCTCTCCCAAGATTGTGCAACATGTTCTTGCTCAAGTTTCTTAAAGTTCATGATTTTATTTCTAAGAGAAAAAATCTTAGCGGGAGGAAAATACTTAGCCAAAAAAGCATCCTTACATTTATCCCAAGAGTCAATACCATTGCGAGGCAAGGATCAAAACCAAGTTATAGCACGATCTCATAGCAAGAAAGGAAATAATTTGAACTTAACAATATCATTATCCACACCTTTTTTCTTTTGCATATCACATAATTCAACGAAGGCATTAAGATGGGATGCAACATCTTCATTAGGATTTCCAGCAAATTGTTCTTTCGTAATAAGATTTAGCAATGCAACATTAATATCATAAGACTCCACCTTAGTGGCGGGAGGAGCAATTGGAGTAATAATAAAATCATTGTCATTAGTATTTGAGATGTCACACAACTTAATGTTTTCTTGAGACATAGTGGCAAAGCAAGCAAGAAAGCAAACAAGCAAAGCAAAATATTTTTGTGTTTTTTGATTCTTTTTTTAGAGAAGTGGAGGGAGATGAAAAATACAAGGTAAATAAAAATTAGAGCAAGTAAATGATAGTTTGTGTGAAGTCAAACATGGAACAAGCGGAATGTAGGTATTTGATGATGACTCCCCAGCAACGACGCTAGAAATTCTTTCTGCTACTTATGAGCTGTGTTGGGGTTTTCCCCGAAGAGGAAGGGTGAAGCAATATAGTGGAGGATAAGTATTTCTCTCAGTGAGAACCAAGATATCGAACCAATAGGAGAACCACGCAAATTTCTAGTAAGAAGTACCTACAGACACAAAAACAAATACTTGCACCCAACATGGGCAAGAGGGTTGTCAAACCCCTTGAACTCATTACTTGCAAGGATTAAATCTCGTATCGATAGATATATATAAATTGAAAAGTAAAATTGCATAAAGGTATTTTTGGTTTTAGTAATATGATTAAAGTAGACCCGGGGGCCATAGTTTTCACTAGAGGCTTCTCTCTCGAAACATAGCATACGGTGGGTAGACAAATTATTGTTGGGCAATTGATAGAAAAGCGCATAGTTATGAAGATATTCATGGCAATGATCATGTATATAGGCATCACGTCCGTGAAAAGTAGACCGACTCCGGGCTCCATCTACTACTATTACTCCACCAATCGACTGACTCTTGTCTGCATCTATGGTATTAAGTTCATGACGAACAGTGTAACGCTCTAAGCAAGATGACATGATGGAGACAAAATAAAACCAAGCAATATGATTAAACACCATCGTTTTACCCTTAATGGCAACAATACAAATACATGCCTCGCTACCCCTGCTGTCACTTGGTGAGGAGGCCACAAGATTGAACCCACTACAAAGCACCTCTCTCATTGAAGATAAATCAATCTAGTTGGCCAAACCAAACGGATAGATCAGAGAGAAATACAAAGCTATAAAAATCGTGCATAATAAAGTTCAGAAAAGACTTAATTACTTTCAATGAATAATCTGATCATAAATCCACAATTCATCAGATCCCAACAAACACACTGCAAAAGAATATTCCATCGAATTGATCTTCGAAGAGAACATTGTATTGAAGATCAAAGAGAAAGAAGAAGTCGTCTAGCTAATCACTATGGACACATAGGTTTATGGTGAACTACACACACATCATCGAAAGGGCAACAAGGTTGATGTAGAAGCCCTCTGTGATCAATTCCCCCTCGGGCAGAGTACTGAAAAAGGCCTCCAGATGGGATCGCGGAAGAGCATAAGTTTGGAGCGGCGGAAAAATTGTTTCGTCTTGCTCTCTGGGGGTTTTGGAATATTTGGGAATTTATAGCATTGGAATTAGGTCAGACAGAGCCACGTGGGGCCCACAAGGCATCAGGGCGCGCCTTGTTGCCTCTGTGTCCCTCCTTCTCCTATATGATGCTATTTGCCCTAGAAAAAATCAAGAGAAGACTTTTGGGACGAAGCGTCACCGTCTCGGGGCGGAACCTGGGCAGGAGCACTTTTCCTCTCTGGCAGAGCAATTCCGCTGGGGATACCTCCCTCCGGGAGGGGAAATCGAAGCCATCGACATCACCAACGATCCTCTAATCATGAGAGGACTCATCTCCATCAACATCTTCATCAGCACCGTCTCATCTCAAACCCTAGTTCATCTCTTGTATTCAATTTTTGTCTCAAAACCTCATATTGGTACTTGTTGGTTGCTAGTAGTGCTGATTACATCTTGTAGTTGATACTAACTGGTTTATTTAGTGCAAGATTATATGGTCATATCCTCAATCATATACAATACTCCTCTGATCTTGAAAATGAATATGATTTGTGAGTAGTACCATTTGTTCTTGATGACATGGGAGAAGTCTGGTTATAAGTAATTATGTGAAGTTGGTATTCGTTCAATATTTTGATGATATGTATGTTGTTCTTCCTCTAGTGGTGTTGTGTGAACGTCGACTACATGACACCTCACCATGTTTGGGCCTAGAGGAAGGCATTGATGGAAATATGCCCTAGAGGCAATAATAAATTTTTTATTAATATATTTCCTTATTCATGATAAAGGTTTATTTTTGATGCTAGAATTGTATTGACCGGAAACTTAAATACATGTGTGAATACATAAACAAATATCGTGTCCCTAGTGAGCCTCTACTAGACTAGCTCGTTGATCAAAAATGGTTATGGTTTCCTAATCATATACATGAGTTGTCATTTGATAAACGGGGTCACATCACTAGGAGAATTATGTGATGGACAAGACCCATCTGTTAGCTTAGCATATGATCGTTCCATTTATTGCTACTGCTTTCTTAATGTCAAATACATATTCCTTCGACCATGAGATCATGCAACTCCTGGATACCGTAGGAATACCTTGTGTGCTATCAAACATCACAATGTAACTGGGTGATCATAAAGATGCTCTATAGGTATTTCCAAAGGTGTCTGTTGAGTTGGCGTGAATCAGGATTTTGAGGTATCTCTGGGCCCTCTCAGTAATACAGCATCACGAGAAGCTTGCGAGCAAAGTGACTAAGGAGTTAGTTACGATATGATGTATTATGGAACGAGTAAAGAGACTTGCCAATAACGAGATTGAACTAGGTATGAGGAGATACCAATGATCGAATCTCGGGAAAGTAACATACCGACAGACAAAGGGAACTACGTATGTTGTCATAAAGGTTCGACCGATAAAGATCTTCATAGAATATGTAGGAACCAATATGGGCATTCAGGTCCCGCTATTGGTTATTGACCGAAGAGGCATCTCAGTCATGTCTACATCATTCTCGAACCCGTAGGGTCAGCACGCTTAACGTCCATTGACGATATGGTATTATATGAGTTATGTGAGTTGGTGACCGAATGTTGTTCGGAGTCTTGGATGAGATCATGTACATGACGAGGAGTTCCGAAATGGTCCGGAGGTAAAGATTGATATATAGGACGATACTACTTGGTCCCCGGAAAGGTTTCGGAATGCACCGGAGTATTATCTGATCACCGGAAGGGGTTCCGGGAGGCCACGGGGGCATATTGGGCCAAACGGGCCAATGAGGGAGAGCGCACCAGCCCACATAGGGCTGGCGCGCCCCCACCTCATGGCAGGCAGCCCTAGGGAATGAACGGAAAGGGCTAGCCCCTCTTACCTTCTCTTCCACATGCAGGAAAAGGAAAGGGGGGCGCCTCCCCTCCTGCCCCCCCCCCAAGCGCCAGGAAGGAAAGGTCGGGGCACGGCCAGAGCAGGCGCCTAGGGCAGCCGCCGGCCCCCCTTGGGGGCGCCCTAGGCTGCCTCTCTTCCCGTCCACCTATATATATGTGAGGAGGGAGAGAGGCAACACACACCACGATACCCAAGCCGTGTGTGGCGCCCCGTCTCCCTCTAGTTCTAGTTCCTCCTCCGTCCATGTCTGTTGTGCTTGGCGAAGCTCTGCGGATAGTTTCACCACCTCCATCACCAAGCCGTCGTGTTGCCGGAACTCATCTACTACTTCGCCCGTCTTGCTGGATCAAGAAGGCGAGGACAGCATCGAGCTGAACGTGTGCTGAACGCGAAGGTGTCGTGCATTCGGTACTTGATCGGGCGGATCGTGAAGGTGTAAGACTACATCAACCGCGTTGATAAACGCTTTCGCTAAACGGTCTACGAGGGTACGTAGATATACTCTCCCCTCTCGTAGCTATGCATATCCATGAATAGATCTTGCGTGTGCATAGTTTTTTTTTTGTTTTCCATGCAATGTTCCCCAACAGGCATTAGGGAGTAATAAGTAGATGATGGGTTGCAAGAGTGACAGAAACTTAAACCCTAGTTTATGAGTTATTTCGCAAGGGGCTGATTTGGATCCATATGTTTCATGCTATGCTTAGATTTATCTTAATTCTTCTTTTGTAGTTGCGGATGCTTGCGAGAGGGGGTAATCATAAGTGGGTTACCTATTCAAGTGAGAATAGCACCATAGCACTGGTACACCCACATATCAAATTATCAAAGTAGTGAACGTGAATCTACTAAACACAATGAACGTGACTAGACGAGAATTCCCATGTGTCCTCGGGAACGCTTTGCTTACTATGAGAAGTACCCTAGGCTTGTCCTTTGCTACAAAAAGGATTGGGACATCTTGTTGTACCTTGTTACTATTGCTTGTTATGAATTATCTTATTATCAAACTACACATTACTACTTTCAGTGCTTGTAGAGAATACCTTGCTGAAAACCGCTTATCATTTCCTTCTGCTCCTCGTTTGGTTCGACACTCTTACTTATCGAACGGACTACGATGGATCCCCTATACTTTTGGGTCATCAAGTGCCCACAAGATAGTCATGCCCTACAATTCTACATACCTTGGCTCTATCCCACTAATATTGCCATCTCTAGAACATGGGACCAAGCAAAGATATTTGCACCATAAATCAAAATGTGCCTCACACCCGAGGAATGCTTCACATAAAGTGTCAAATCAAGCTATGTGTAGGATGGAGTTGGGTGTAAGATGGTGGAGTTGGATCCCGTAGAAGTGTAGAAGGCCCTGGAGGAAGGGGTGGATGGGAAAACCCAAGCCGCATAGAAGGAAGGGAACAAAGCATACTCGTTCATTGGGCCGAGGTGTGGGGAAGTTGTCACGAAGAACGCCTTCGTCCAGGGAAACCAACCCCGGACGAGTTTGCGTGAAATCCGGCTCGAGAAGATATCCAGAGGTGGGGGTTGATTCAGCTGCCCTTGAGCCACCGTACATCTCTCTTCCAATCTCCCTCGAGGGGACCAGAGGGACAAGTAGAGGATCCCTCAATGTTCTTCATGGTGTCGAGCTCTCGAAACGGCAATGGGCTAAGGAAGCAGATGATGGGACGATGGGGCGCTTGAATCCTACAGCGGTAAATCCGCGTGTTTCCCAGGCGTCATGCCTTACATGTGCACGTAAAATGAGGAAAGTAATTGACGGCACTGCTAAAGCAACTCTCGAGGCCCATTACAACCCATCTAATTGGACACATCGACAGTGGGCCCCAGGCTAGGTGGCATACTCGGAAAACTATCGGGTGGGACCTATAATCAGCCCTCGGAAGAAACATGCTTAGCTCTTAAGGCATCCACTTTGGTGCCAAGACCTCGGGTCTAAGAATATCCTCAGACATGAAGTTAACTATGAAGACAAGTATATCGAGTTTGTTAAACTCACCTAGAAGTCGAAAACTGAAGATGAAGCCATGACTCAGAGGAGCCAAGCAATGTCCTCGGCTTGAAGATCGGTTCGGGGGGATACTGATGGTGTCCTACATAGGGGGTGCTAACCACGTCGGCTCCCGGGGATGGGATGGGCCGGACCCCCTAGCAACCAAGCAGTGGACCACACTTGCCAGGCCCCATGACATACTCAAGATGGAATCTTCTGAAGACTTGGCGCACACTCCAAGGCAGCATGTAATCCTTAGCATGTTTATCTCTAGATGTAACCGACCTAGGTGTAACCCTAGGTACCCAGGTTGTCTATATAAGTCGAGGAGTTTAGACCATACAGGTAGATTCATTCACACATACAATCTCAAGGTAGATCAACATGTACTTTGTACCCTATCCATAATCAATACAACAAAGCAGGACGTAGGGTTTTACCTCTTCGAGAGAGCCTGAGCATGGGTAAACATTGTGTCCCTTCTTCGTCCTATTACCATCGTGCCAAGATCACCAGCTCAGGACCCCCTACCCGAGATCTGTCGAATTTAGCTTTGTCACCATCCTAGCGCGCAGTTCTCCCCATCGGTTGGTCCAGATCTCCGTTGTCCATGCTCGGAGGTGTTGGTGGCTGGCCTGGTGGGTTCCGAGGTGGGCGCTCGTCCGGGGGAAACCTCTGGCTCATAGCAGCAGCCACGACGTCGATGGCGCTACGGGCATCATTCCCCTCCTTGGTAGCGACGGCGAGGTCAACTCCCCCTAGTCCCTCCTTTCTCTGTGCCCGAGTGAAACCCTAGTTCCCCGTGAATGGGCGGTGGTAGCGCCACGGTGTCGTCACCTCCTTGCAGGCGCCATCTGGGGCGTTGAGACGGAGGGTGTGAGGGGCGAGTGTGGATGGTTCCTAGTGGTGGGCCGTATGTAGTTCTTCAGTGGCGACATAGCTCCGAGCAAGTCTGGTGTCTTCCTCAGGCGGTTCTACTCATTCCCCCCATGTGATCCAGTTTGTCCGACGGTGCGGCACTCTCGGGCCTGGGTGAAAGGGGGTCAGGGTCCCCTCTCCGACAGCTATGATGTGATGGTGGTGATGTGAGTTGGCGGTCATGGTGAGATCCGGCTTGGTCATGTGGCTTTGTTTCTCATATTCCAGGTCGTGTCTTCGGTGGCAACTTCGTCCTATTGATGCGCCCATTTGTATGCTTCTTGTTGTGGGCGTGGCGATTCTTCTTGGGTTTTCCTTGTGGTGAGGTGGTCATGCTTGGTGTTGCACACCATTGGTTGGGCCTCTTGTGTCCTTTCGTGCTCTCTCCGAGCTTCTCCACCTAACCGATGGTGAGGTGCCCTCTGATCCAGGGTGAGAAGATAGTGGATGCGAACAATGGCCGGTACGTCCTCCAGCGGCTCCTTCACCTTTCCCTGGTATGGAGCGTTGATGGTCAAGACTTCAAAGATGTAGCTTTATGCTAGTTTTGTACTCCCTCGGTCCCATAATATAAGAGTGTTTTTGACACTACGCTGGTGTCAAAAACGTTCTTATATTATGAGACAGAGGGAGTAGTTTGTTGCTCTCCTTCTACTCCTTGTATCCGGCCTTTGGGGTTGCATCCCCGTTCTTCTCTCTCTTTTTCTATGTTGTTTGTGATATTGTTGGTTGTAATCCTAGCCGGTTGATGGCTATATTAGTTCAAAGTCGGGTTAGGTTTGAGAATTTTCTCGGGCTGGGCCGATTCCTTTCCTCTAAAAAAAAATCCAACAATTGTTTAATCCAATCCCAAAAGTAAGACCTCTCCGTTCACTATAATTTGAGGCTTGAGCGATAAAATGGCCCTGCCCCTTTCATCATGAACCGAACATGCATGCATGATATCGCCTGTTCTCTCAAACAATTCGAGGAATTAATCCAAGCTAACGATTTCCATCAAGTATTACACGCGTCCATTAGTACTTTTAGCGTGGGCTCAGAAACGAGGGATTCGTCGGCGTCGCCTCCCCGTATCAGGCTCTGGCTCGCTGTCATCGCCGGGGATGGTGGCGTTGACGTTGAGCTCGTAGACGGTGAACTTCTTCTCCTCCCTTGCCGTGGTGCAGTTGACGTAGCCGGACGCCAGCCACTCCCCGGTGCCGCCGACCACCGCCAGCTCCCTCTCCTTCTTGGACGCGTCGTGCCGGCCCTCCACGACGATGGTGCTCCCGTCGTACTCGCCGCCAGTGAGCAGCATCACCATGTTCACCAGGTACACCGGGTACCGCATGGACGCCAGCATGGCGGTGCCCTGCGCGCGGCCTGCCTGCTTGGACGACGAGCTCCGGTTCTGGGTGAGGGAGTCGTCGAACGCGTACGTCTCACCGAAGTAGTGCTCCGGCGGCATGGACGGGTTCATGGGGCCGGCGCCCTTGACGATGAGCACCACCCTCTGGCCCGGCGGGCCGAAGACGTTGTGCATGTACATGCGTAGGAGAATCTGGCGCGCGTCGTCGGCGATGGATGCGGCGGCGAGGGCTAGAACGACGGCGGCGGCAAGGAGCAGGCGGTGCCTGGCCATTGGCGGTGTCGTTGAGCGTGTGATTTGAGAGCAGCTAGGCTGGGAAGCTGAAATGATAAGTTGTGGTTAGGCTGCTCGCTGCTCACAGGTGGGAGTGCAGCACAAAGAAGTCCAAGAAGCTGAGATGGAAGTTTAATTCTACTACAGTAGTATGTTCAGGTTCTTGACGCGTAACAAAAAAGTACTAGTAGCGAGCTAATCACGTACTACGCGAGGTGCGCAAGTTTTTAACTCGGCCACGGCCTGAAAGCTACGCACCGCATCGTGTTCTCTCCCAGATCGACTGATCCTAAAACCGGCAAAACCAGTACAGTATTTATTTTTGTGGGAGAGATGTTGAGTTTTACAAGTGGCGGCAATGGCAGACTTGTTCTAGGAATCAGCGGACAAACCGACCGACATGTTCCTGCCGCCCTCGGCGGCGGCCGGCCAGCCCCATCCATGACGACGACCAGCAGCAGCGCCGTTCGGTACCGTCGCGTGCACGTCCAGCTCCAGCACCATGTACACCGCTGACACGTCCTCGGCCGTCCTCCACAGCACGTGCCCGGTAGCCCGCCGACCACCGCGAGCTCCCTCACCTCCTGGGAGATGTCGTCGCGGCCGGCGATGACAAGGGTGCTCCCGTTGTACGGCCCCTCGGTGATCACCACCATCACGCTCACCGCCAGCACGGGGACGTCCATGGCGGCCAGCACGTACGTGCCCTGTGCCCGGCCGACGGCCTTCGACGTCAGGCCAGGGCCCTCCGTCAGGAGGTCGTCGATCACCGCCGTGTCACCGAAGTAGCTCCCAGGCATGGACGGGTGCGGCGGAGCCCCTGACGACCCGCACCACTGTCTGCCCCGGCCCGCCGATGATGTCGTGCATGTAGAAGTGTAGGTGCACGAGGCGGCAACGGGCGGCGGAGGACGGCACGGCCAGGAGTTGAGCGACGGCGACCAAGAGGAGTAGGAGCAGGTGGGGCTTTGCAGTGGAAGTAGCCATTGTTGTGATGGGTTGGAGAAAGCCGAGGTTGCAGGCTTAATTGCCGGGTAGTTGTGGAGTCCTATCTCGTAGGGTCAGAAGAATTGAATACGAACAGAACAGAGGATGAACCATCCCTGTCTAACGAAAAAATGAATACGAACAGTACTAGCTGCTTCAGTGTCCAGCCTCTTTCAGAGTAAAATATGAGCACAAAAAATGCACACAAGAATCCCTCAAAAAAAAATGCACACAAGAACAAAGCAATTTGATTGTTCGAGATATGCTTTCTCACCGAGATCGACAGCGACCCATTGAGCCTGGCCGTCAGCTGAAAATTGGTCTCTAATAGACTAATACCAGCAGCTTGGAGCACTGCAATTTAGCCGATGCTAATCCTCTGTTCTACTCCCTCCGTTCCAAATTACTCGTCGCTGAAATGGATGTATCTAGAACTAAAATACATCTAGATACATCCATATGTGAGACAAGTAATTCGGAACGGAGGGAGTAGCTGAGACTAACAGCACAGATTCCTAGCGCTATAACAGAAACTGCCCTCGCAACAATTTGTAGTAGATAAACAGGTGGTGGACATGTATCTGCAGCATCTGCTGCTGATAGATTTGACTGTTTTCGCAAACACAAGCTATTCCAGTTTACTCAGAACATCCCACGAGCACATAAAATTCTTCGGACCGACAAAAAAGGAAAAGCCAAAACTTATGTCAAGTCTGACTTACATATGCCTATAGCAACAGACAAATCAATACAATCAAAAATGGTATTACATGGTACATATGGGGACAGGTTGCTAACTACGGGGAATGTCGAGCGCGGTGGAGTCATTGAGCACCTTGCGGGCACGCCAGTAGATAGCATTTGATGTTTCTGATGTTCCCACCTGTTTACATAATACAAATGTCTCAAATGTTCCCACCTGCACGTAAACGAGGAAAAAAGAGTCTAATTGCCAATATGTAACCATACCGTCAACTCCATACTGTAGTACTTCCTCCATAGTTCCCTTTCTTGTGGATAGAGGCTGATTGCTGAATCATAGAGCTTGCGCGCGTTTACAAGGCCATCATTGTTTCCGATTGATGCAAGGTTAGCTTCCAGCTCTATGCAGAACTGGAAGAACTTAAGACTGGGGCGCGGTAAAGCCAAAAATCTGCATGGACGCGTGAGTGTTAGAAACATGCCCCCTCAATGTCACATACTCCCTCCGTTCCAAAATAATTGTCTTTCTAGCCATCTCAAATGGACTACAACATACGGATGTATGTAGACATGTTTTAGATTGTAGATTCACTCATTTTGCTCCGTATGTAGTCACTTGTTGAAATCTCTAGAAAGACAATTATTTAGGAACGGAGGGAATACAACCCACTGCATGAACCGATCTTAGGTCTCCCAACAACGAAATATTGACTAAACTCATCTCTGTTAGACCTTCAATGCATGAATTAATTGTAATGAAAGGGGACAATGAAGACTGATAATACATCTGAACTAAGTACAAGAAATATTTCTGAAGGAACCTCTCTGCACTTATGACAATATCTAAAACCGCTAATTCATAGCATGTTAGGCTCAATGTCAAAACACTGAGAAATTGCTAGAAATGCTCTGCTCATTTCACTCATGTAATGAGCATGCAACTCAACATTAGCATTGCAAATGGTATCACTGAAGGACCATTAATTTCATACCTCTTATACATTTTCCTAGCTTGCTTAATACCATCTTTCTGCAAAACCCATCCGACAAAAGCTGAAGAGACTGAAGCTCCACAATCACTCCCACCAGCTGAACTTAATGATAGCATTGCACATTTCACCAGCTTTTCGAAATATATCTTTTCATGAGAAAACAATTTCATCGCCTGCAATGCAATTACAAGCAATTTCATCACATTTACAGACAAGTAGTCCAATCAGTATAACAATATGTATGCATATCAATGAGACAAATGAAATACTCCCTCTGTCCCAAAATATAAGAACGTTTTTGACACTATGCTAGTGTTAAAAACGTTCTTATATTTTGGGACAGAGGGAGTAGAAGACAAGGAGCATATGCCATACTGAAGTTGATATAAAAATAATAAATCCATAACCATAATCACACATCCACACTAGAACAGAGAAGCAAAAGTTAATTTTTTGGTAGGATAGGTCCAGAGACAACGGAATAAATTTCTGAAAACTAGAGAGCCATGATCATTAGGAAAGCACAAGATAAGGCTAGACATACCGTATGCCAGAGTCCCTCAGCCTTGGTTATGGATAACTTCGGAAGTACAATATTAAATAAATCAAACAGAGAACTTAGATTCTCCTCACTAAAGGAAGCACTGCCGGTAGCAGTAGCAAGTGACTTTATCTCTATAGAAGCCCTCAAGTTCCACAGATTTGCAGCCTGTGAAAGAGGACCACTGCAGAACTTTTCTGCGAGATTCTTAGCTTCCTCCAATCTTTCAGGTGCTTCCTCTGACCTTCCAAGTTTCAAACAAAGTGAGACATACTGGCAGGCAAGATCCTCGGAGAGACATCCACACGATTCAGCATTTTCAAAAACTTTCAGTATAGCTGACGTGAATTCTGAAGCATCAAAATCAGCATCATGGAATAATGAGATGGAGTCCTCTCTGTCGGAGAATACAACACCCAACCAGAAGTTTGCATACAGGGAGTACATTTTGGAAGTAGGCAACTTTCTGACAGCTTCATCATACACCTAGAATCAAAGACACGTATTAAGAACGTTCAAAATATTATGTTCAATGAGCAATCAGTGACACTGATATCTTGGGAAAAAATACTGTGAGATGGTGTATCAAAATCGGCGCTGGTTGTGCTGAGTTTAAGGGGCTACTAGCTATAGGGTAAGCAATCTACTGTATGGACAAGTCCAGCTGAAATATCAAATTTTGACCAAAACTTTTTATGACAAGCATATAGTGATACTACTTACCATGAACATCAACTTAGCACTAATCAAGTCATGGGCAAAACTACCATCCAGCAAGCATTTCATTACAGGAACAGATGACCAAGGTACATTAATCAACAAGTATGTGCCTTTTTCATCTGAAGGAATTCAAAAAGATTTACTTCCATTGATAATTTGTGATGGAGAACAAGTAATAAAGTGATGGCATAATTTTTCACCTGAATTGATTTGTTAAGCTTATTCAATACAGCTTCCTTTTTATTCAAAGTACTGGAATTAGTGGAGTCACTAAGCTGAAGCCTAGCGAGCCAATCCCAGTAGTCCTCATTATGAGAGAAATCTTTCTTCAGGTCATCCATGACCTCTAACCTCAGCTCTTCAGAATGTGCCAGCTCAACACTATTTAATATATCCAAAATTTTCTTCCTCAAGGTTAAGCTTGACGGAAGAGCTTCCATAGCACCATGATAAATTGTTCGGATGATTAACACTCCTTGCTGCCAAAATAGATCTTCCTTGTCCTCCAAAGCAACATCCTCCAAGCCAGACTCCTTGGGACTGTCACCTTGTTCATCAAGTGACATGAACAATTCTTTGTTCTCCTCTTTCCACTGACCCGAATAATCACTACTTTTTTGCAGTGTCTTCACATCCTCCCCAAGAGCTACCTTTCGAGCCTTAAGCTTGTTAAGGTAGGTAAGCTCCATGCGAAGATATTCAATCCACATATCTTCAGATTCTGGACAAGATCTGAGACCACTCTGCATAAGTGCACGTGCTGCAGCAACATTCAAGTTCTGATCAAATTCCCACGCTGCTGCATACATCCAAAGCCCAGGAACCTTGGGATGGTAACGAATGGCTTGCGCCATAACCTGCAAATAAAACAACAAACATGAGAATACTAACATTAATACTAAGTCAGTCCCGCATTTAACAGTTTTATATCTTGCGCTGGACCACAAAATGAATCTTTACAAATTCACTTATCTTATCAACAGTCACCAACCCAAAATGCAACTATAAGCAGGCACAAAAGAACAAGAAAATCTCCTAACCTTTATGGTTTTGATAGACTCTAACCTAAATCTTAGTGCAGATTCCACACTCAACAAACGACTGGCATATAAAGAACATGAAAACCCCAGCCTTTTGTCAATTAATGGCGCAAAATACACATCACATGTCTTAATCAAATACATACCCCTACATGGTGATCTCATAGCGCCACAAAACTTCTTATAAGTTTACATGATAATCCGAAATGAAACACGCCACAATCATTTCCGCTACAGCTTTCTTGTCGTATCCCTCCAGAAATCCTCAAACTGATGCGGTAACACCTAATAGGTGATTTTTCACCAAATCTGGATCCATGAAGTATTCATCCCATTATTACCACATATATCCCTGTATTCGCCCCAGCAACCACCGCCAAGATAGCTGCCAGCATTACCACTGCCCCATGGTCCACCTCCATAATCCATAGCTAATGGTACAGGGGTTTAACTTTTGGCTCAAGATATCCCTACGCCTACTCTACGAAAACCTTCACCCAAATTCAACTTTCTCAAAAACTTGGTAATATGCACATTACTGCTGAGATTCGGAACCCCAGATGGCACCCTTGTAACCCCACCTTGTTTGGGAGGCAAATCAGGGTACTCATCATTAACCAGGAAACAATTATGGGGCAGCAACAACTGTTTACCAGCTTGTAGAGGGCAAGCTTTCAGTATATACCATTCCAAATCAGTAAGGTCATGACCACTTTCAGAACTCAACCGGCACCTTAATCAATTTCATGCACGCCTGGAACTAGCAGTTGAATTTCCCAGTCTAATGTATAGCAATTGGACGCATAAGGCAGTTTACCTGGCATAAATATTCACCCAAAATTACAACGCGCATCCTACTTGGCGCTAAATTTCTAAGCTCACCAATCCAGAGTGCTCAGAAGGCCATCTCAACTTTCCGAAGTTTCCAAGCATAAACAAATGTTTGTGCCCATCCCAAAATCACATAGTTTCAAGCATGGAAAAAATAGCAGGCTGTAGCACCTGTATAGCATTTTAGACGAGCTCCCGCTACGGCGATGCGGTTTCTACTGCTACTGCAGCTACGCCCACTGAAGCACCTCTAACCTCTGCTAAATACCATAGCAGTTGGAGGAACTTAGCGCCGCTATTCCAAATTTGACAGTCAGAGTGCTAGAAAAGAAGCCCGCGCCAGTTTCCATCATGAGCCCAAAACCCAATCCATAAACCAGCACCAATGATAAGAAAGCCTAGACTAGCCATTCTCCTCTCTTCTCCACCCAAAAGACTGCGGAGTCTGAGGCGGCTGCATACTGCGGCTGCCTCAGTGAACACCATATTTATGGGTTTACGAATTTACATCTCTATAAATATACTAAGCTCCCTACAAATGTAGCTCTCTGGTAGTCTGGTGCATCGTGGACGAATTAGACGAGTGGGTCCCAGTAAGAGTGTGTTTGTTGTTTTGAGCAGCTTAGATCCAGATATTGGGAAGGCTTTTGGTAGGCTGCATCCCTCAAACAGGCCCACGTGGTGCAAAAAACACGTGTTTGATACCATACATGGGGCCTGGCTCGCATGCTCACAAACCTTAAAGCAGACCAGAACCTGGCTCGCTAGGAACGCTCGAATCGACCGTTTCCAGCGAGTTAGGCTGAGTCGGGCGCAAATGGGACACGGCATACGTTGCGGTGCGGGGAGGAATAGGCGCGGAGATGGCGGAAGACCAAAATCTGCCAACACGGGATGGCGCGCAATCTAGCATCACCCCCCCCCCCCCCCCCCCCCCCTCTCCCCCACACATCTACTCGCTCACCTCTAGCGCTAGGACAAACCCAACCTCAGTTCTTGGCACCAGCGGCAGCGGCGGCGAATCAGATCAGCGGAAGTGACGGCGAAGGCGGTGACTTCAATCTTCGGCAGCAGGACCTGCTTCTCCCCGTCGTCTTCGACTCCATCTCGTCCTCCTCGTTTCATCGAAATGTGCAAATTACTCATTTCCAAACCATATATGACATGTTTTTTCTACAACCCACTAGATAGTTTAGATTCCCCTAGCTCGCTATAGCAGGCCGCCGCTAAACTATTTAGCCCGCTACTTAATACCTTGAACTTTTCAAGTCAAGAACAAGAGCAACTCATCAGCGATGAAATCAAGCATGACGAACCCCAATCATAACCTCTCACTGTGTGTGCCCACGCTGCAGCCCTAAATATTACAATTTCCCACAAATTAGTTGCTGCACGAAGAGCTCTATATAGAAAAGCTGACAGCTTTGATCCTCGTCGACACAACTAAGCACTAGTTGACGCCGTATTGTGGACAGGTAAGTATTTGATGCCTACCTGCTTCATCCGGCCGTGGCCCTTCTGGCGGCAGAACTCGAGGTAGCGGAACCAGAGGTCGAGGTCGCCCTTGAACCTGACGGTGGCCATCCTGTAGACGTCGAGGACGCGGAGGACTCCCGCGAAGTCGGAGATGGACTTGGCCCACTTCTTCTTCCTCTTCTTCCTCTTTTTGCCATCCTCGTTCGTGTCGTTGTCCTCGTCGGAGTGTGTAGGGTTAGGCGTGGCGCGTATGATGGCGCGCTTGCGCAGGTCCCGGAGCGCGTCGACGCGGAGCAGGTAGGCGATGTAGTCGAGGAAGTCGGCCTTGCGCGGGGAGTGGCGGCGGAGGCGGAACTCGAAGTCGCGGCGGCGGCGCACGACCTCGGCGAGCTCGGCGCGGGTGAAGAGGCCCCGGCGCTCGAGGTCGTCGAGCTCATCGGACATCCGCTCGAGGCGGTACTGCACCGTGTCCGCCATCTCGGCGCCGGCGGGGTGGAGCTGATGCTAGGGTTTAGGGTTTTGGTTGCGGCGTGGAGGAGGGGAGGGGAGAGCCGACACGGCAGCGAGGAGAGGGTAGAGAAAAGAGTGAGAGGGGGTGGTCGCGCCGTCGCTGTGGGAGAGGGGATGGTGTGCGTTGAGCGGGCTGCTGGGCTGACGCAACGCAAGTTGGGTCAAACTTCGGGCCCTTTGTGGGTTATGCTATCGGGCTGGTCACTTGAGGTCATTCTTTGTTCTAAAATTTGTCTCAAAAAAAATCTTGTTCTCAAATCCTCTTTAAAACTAAGCTCCTTAACCTCCTTAGTTTTAAAGAGCACACGTTCAATTGAGGTCTTCAATTAGAATTTGGTCACCCGATTTTGACTGGGTCAACAATTTCTCAAAACTCTCTCATTCAATTATTTTATACTATACACTATGCTTTCTAATTTTTAAGCCCTCATAATTAATTGGGTCTTCAAATTAGGATTGGTTCATCCTATTTTGACCGGGTCAATAATTTCTCACGGAGCTCTTTCATGCAATTCTTTTAGTTCTACATGTTCTTTAATTTTGAAACTCTTTCATTCAGTTGAGTATTCAATTTTGGATTTGGTTTCGATTTTGACAGAACCAATATTTTTTTCAAATCAATCAGCAGCAATCATCCTATAAAAATGTATTAATCCCGCGCACCTTCCCACCACATAGACAAAATAAAGCAATTGTGTGATGTTATAACATCAATATAGTACATGTAGCCGCCGACGCAGAAATTTTCCCATATAAATATACTCTCTCCGTCCATAAAATAGTGTACTTCTAATTTCGTTGGAAAGTCAAAAAAACTTATGTTTGAATGTATTTATACAATAATACACTAACATTTATGTCATCAAATTAGTACTCCCTCCTTCCATCTATATAGGGCCTAATGCGTTTTTCAAGACCGCCTTTGACTATTTAGGGCCTAATGTGTTTTTCAAGACCGTCTTTGACTATTGACAAGATTAATAGTACATGAGATGTATAATGTGAAAATTATATCATTGGAAGCTCCTTTTACATACGAATTTGACCGTATGCTTGGTGTAAGTTGCATGTCATATAGTATTGCTCTGATATTTGGTCAAAGGTAGCCTCAAAAAACGCATTAGGCCCTATATAGATGGAAGGAGGGAGTAGCATTAGATTCATCATAAAATATATTTTCATCATAGAACTATTTGGTTTCACATACATTGACATATTTTTGCATTAACTTGGTCAAACTTTGAGATAGTTTGACCCTCCAACAAAGTTGGAAATACACTCTTTGAAGGATGGAGAGGGAGTACGTTGGTTAGCGGATGACACATACCACAATATGAAAGTCCCATCAAATCACCGCATTATAAATAAAAAATAAACACATTGCATCATCTCCCTCAACCGCCAAACTAAATATTGCATACGTTTCAAATATAAAGGGTATTAGTCCTTTCTGAAAATCTAATTCTTTAATTTTGATCAAGTTCAGAACAAAAAATATCGACATCCACAATATTAAACCAAAAAGAATGGAAATTACTTTCATGATGAATCTATCATACCAATTTGATATTATGGATTTTGATATATTTCTCTACAAATTTGATCAAACTTAAATAGTTTAACTTTTCAAAAAAGTTATATACCTTATATTTTGAAACAAAACGTGTTTCTTAAGAAATCCAACAACACCAATGATGCAGCAAAGTGCACACAACCCTTCTAGTAGATGATGATTTTGTTAAAAAAAACAACTTGATGCCATATTCTATATCTAAATAGAAGCCTCCCACTACCTAATTTTCCTAGCTTCTCATGATGCAACGCCATCTCTTTTCCTCGCACTGCCTCCGTGCACGGTAGATTTCTTCCACTTGGGTTGTACGAAGTGATGTGGAGCATCCCTCGCTCATCCCCATGGACGTACCTACATCTCCCTCGACACCACTAGGATCCATGACAAGAGCTCGAGCAAAGGCTATCGAAGATAAGGTGAAGTCGCTCCTCTCCGAACTCCCTCTCCCTACTCACGAGACATGGCTACTACCTCATACGGAGGCTCTATGTGTGATCAGGTGCTTGGATGGGAGCCAGGGGACAGCTACATTCAATGGCCAAGATGATGAGGACACCAAGCGTGAGGATCAAGAAGAAGAGTTGCTTTGGAAGCTACAGGCTCCGAACGACCGGCTCGGCCCGGATGTCCGACCCCTGGAGGTCACTACGGCCAAAGGAAGAGAGGCCAGCCAGAGCTACAGGCTCCGGACGACCGGACCAGCCCGGACGTCCGACAACTCCCAAGCTCCGGACGACCGAGCTCTTCCGGACGTCCAGCACTTCTCCAACAGAACCAAATCTACGGAATTCCGAGGAAGACCGGACGACCGTGCACCTGTCAACAAAACCGAAACTGCGGACATCCGAAGAACCTCGGACGTCAGGGACCCCGCGAGCCTCCGAACGACCGGCGCCCCACGGACGTTCGGACCCTGGTTGCGTCCAATTGCGGGACGATGCCCTTGTACCCCTTCACTTCGCCCCTCATTTGCACTATGACTATAAATTGACCTCTCCCACCTCCTAGCTAGGGTTAGTGTTGATTTAGCTCATTTGTGAGATAGAGCCTCGCTCATCCATCCGGATCTACTCCTCATGAGGGACCGACACCTCTTCAGAGAAGATCCACCTTGATTCAAGACCTCCATACGGAGAAGACCATCATCAAGACCTCCTCACGGAGAAGAACCGGTTACCCTTTGTATCGTCTTTGTTGGACTTGGATCTTGTACCTCTCCTTGTGTTTCGATGATCTAGCGCATGTGTGACTTTTATTCTTGTGGGTTGAGTGTTTCTCTTTCGTTCCCCTCCTCGTGTTCTTCGTGTTCCTCGTAGGGATACTCTCCAAACGTGAAAGATCGGCCCCTAGGGTTCTACCCTACATCATCTTGGTACCATGAGCCACGTTGATCACGTTTTTGGAGCCCCTACCCCGTGTTTTCTAGCTTGATTTTGTCGTTTTCTTCCTAAATCCGAAAATCCCCATCAAAAATAGCCCCAAATTTTTTTTGTGATTTGTTGGTGAGTTGAAATTTTGTTGGATTTGATCCATTGATTTGTGTTGCCACGTGTGGATCTAGCTTTCCCCACCCTTCCCACCCCTTTCCATCGACAAATTCCCTCGAATTCGACATCACCATTTCCCTCCACCTCGAAATTGAGCAGTTCATCCCGTGCCCGATTTTCGCCCAGGCACCGGACGACCGGGATCCGCCGGACGTCCGACGACTGGACGACCGTGACACTCCGGACGTCCGAGCAACTCTAACGAAACTGAAATTTTCCAGTTCGGCCACCACCACTTCCCCACTTTCCACCACATCTTCCAAACCCTCATACCACCACAGCTGCCCACATACACCACCATCATTCACCAATACCTCCTATGACGATTTTGACACGTTTTGGTCTTTGAGATTTTGGGTCGTGGTTCACGTGTCCTATTGTGTTTCGGCTATATAGGTACGGTTCGACATCATCATCATCACCACTCATCTTCGCAAAGGACTCATCATCGCCAAGGACGGTAACCTCGACGACATCTTTGTCATACCTTGCAATTGTATTGATAACCACATGGCCTTACTTTTGCGTTGCTTACCCATCGAGACTAGCCATTGAGTATTGCCGGCAACGTGACTTGTGCACATTAGTGTTCATACTCCATAGCATACATACCATACCATAGTGGTGCATATCTTGGCATCATCTTTTGTGTCACAAAGTTGTCATCGCATACACAATTGCTATCTTGGTTTGTGAAGTTTTGCATGAGAAAAGAGCTCAAAAGTAAACGAGCCAACCAAGCTTTTAAGCAAAGAGGGAAAGATAAGCAAAGAGCTTATAAGCAAGAATCATAGCATCATACTACATTAAGATTGTCATATCCGATCATCTTGGATCATATCACCGAAATACCATACATATAGCATACTTGGGATAGAGGTCGTTGCATTTTTGCCTATTGTGCAATCGTGCTAGCGTCTCTCTTGTATTGTGCAACAAGAGCATTTTCGTGGATTCCACATTTTGGCTCATTTTTGGTTTGCACAATCCCACTTATCTATTTGCGTGTGTGTTTCCGTGTACCTCTACTTGCTTGGTCTACTTGTTGCATTTGCAAATTTGTGAATCTTTTCCAACATTATTGAAGCTCACTTACAATTGCATCAAATTTCGTGCCACCATCCTAACCAAGCTCCACCATAAGCTTTTACTTGTGTAGGTGTGAGAACCGACAAGAATTGGTACCAATTGTGCTATTTCATTGTCCGCATTTGAGTGATCTTGATTCATCTCCAACATCGGTCAAGGTACATTTGGTATAAGTTCTTCTCCTTCTACCACTCACATTTTTGCTTGGAATGATGGGTAGGCCAAGTACTTCTACCAACCCACTCTTCATCGAGCAAGACGGCGACATGTCATCATTCGTCACCAAGAGCACCTCTTTGGTGCACAACGAGTGTTGCATCAAAAGCAACAAGCGATGACCGACCGCATCGGCAACCTCGCCACCGACTTGCGACTCTCCGAGCAACGTACAAGGGACTACTTCGACAACAAGCTCGACGCGCACAAGCAAGAGAACGATGCAAGAATGGACGAGATCCGCGCCTTGTTGGTGAACCGCCCTCCTTCAACTTCTTCATACTCAAGACGGAGTCGCTCAAGTCGACACTCCGACGACACCTTCTCCAGCTCAAGTACACCGACATCGAACACTCTTTGACGAGCCGCGTGTCAAGACCGTCATGCATCTCGCAATCCTCTACACGACAACCATCCACAAGAGCAAGTCGACGAGCAAGTACTTCGTCATCAACCACACCAAGTTGCTTTTGCACAAGCTCAAGAACGACAACGTCAACATCGCCACGAGGAAGAACGAGCGCGTCTACATCAAGAGGAACAAGACGCCGAGGCTCAACATCTTCAACAACAACAACGTGAAGCACAAGCTCTTGAGGCGCAACGTGCCCTTCAAGAATCAAGTCGAGCCATCTCCAACCGCAATCGAGATCGGCGCAATCAAGAGGAAGCACTTTGAGAAGAAATCCAAGAGCAGAACTACCAACCGCCAGCGCAACGTCAAGTTCCTCAAGCTCCTCACACAAGCCCGACAAGTTCCTCCTCAACCTCAAGTTCAACAAGAGCAAGATGATCATGGACTTCCTCCACGCCAAGAGCAAGTTGATCATGGACTTCCTCCACGCCAAGAGCAGCATGAGGTTGATTATCCTCCACGTCAAGGGCGTCATCATCACCCTCGACAACAACACAATGAAGAGCAACGCTATGGCAAGCTAAAATTCACAATGCCCAAGTTCAATGGAAGCAATGATCCCGAAGAGTACCTCTCATGGGCATTGAAGGTCGACAAAATCTTTCGTTTGAACAACTATGAGGAAGAGAATAAGATCGCTATGGCATCACTTGAGTTCCAAGACTATGTGCTCATATGGTGGGAACAAGTCCTTGAGCGCCGAGAAGCACGAGGTGAACCACCAATCACCACTTGGGCTTAAATGAAAGATGTCATGCGAGCACGTTTTGTGCCCACCTACTACAACCGCGATCTCTTCAAGAAGCTCCAACTCCTCAAGCAAGGAACAAAGAGTGTTGAAGAATACTACAAGGAAATGGAGATAGCCATGATACGAGCCAATGTCACGGAAGATGATGAGCAAACTATGGCACGCTTCTTGAATGGCCTCAATCATCCCATCAAGAAGATTGCTGACTTCCAACCCTACTCCAACCTCATTGAGCTCGTGCACCAAGCTACCAAGGCGGAACGTCAAGTGTAAGATGACTTCAAGTACGCCAAGTACTCATCCAAGACCTACGGCTTCTCCAACAACCAAGCTTCAACGACTCCTCCGACTTCTACCTCAACCAAAGCCATCTACAAGCATCGACGGCAAGTCAAGTTACAAGAAAACTTCGACAAGCTCAAGTCGTCGTCCTCCTACTACAAGCAACTTCAAGCCACGCGCTTCATCATCTACTCCGACCGATGAGACCGTCAAGACATGCTCCTTCAAGTGTTTCACTTGCGGCGGCCGAGGCCACAAGTCTTTCCAATGTACCAACAAGCGCACCATGATCCTCAACGATGATGGAACCTATGACTCCACGAGTGAAGAGGAGATGGAAGCCCTTGAGCAAGTGGCCATGCACTGGCGCGTGAAAGAAGATGAAGATGGTCAAGTCCATTGTGATGAGGATTTGAGCCCCGCTCTTGTTGTCTCCAAAGTTTTGACTCTTCAGCATCAACAAGAAGAATACCAACGATGCCACATCTTCCACACAAAGGTCGGCATCAATGGAAGGTCCGTCAAGGTCATCATCGATGGAGGTAGTTGCCACAGCTTGGCAAGTGAAGAACTATGCTCCAAGCTACAATTGGTCAAGATGAAGCACCCGCACCCATACAAGGTCCAATGGCTAAGCGATTCCGGCACTATAAAGGTTGAGCATACAGTCAAGGTTCCCTTCAAAATTGGAGCATATGAGGACACTTTGGAGTGTGATGTCTTCCCGATGTCCGTTTTCCACCTCCTTCTTGGTCGACCATGGCAATTCGACCGCGGCGTCATCCACAATGGGCGTACCAATCACTATAGCTTCAAGATGCAAGGGAAGGAGTATGTGCTACGACCTATGTCTCCTAGTCAGCCGACAAGCAAGCCACCCATCATGGAGAGAAGAGTGAGAAAGTGATCCACCCAAAAGAGAGTGAGAGCCACAAGCCAAAACCGAGTGCCTCCATGATGAGCGACAAGAAAAACTTCGTCCTATTTACCACCCAAAGTGAGATGAGAGAAGTGTGTGAGAACCCACCGAGTGTTATGCACTTTGTCCTTGTGTGCAAGGATGGGGAACCAAAAACTAACACCTCTCACGATCTACCTTTAGTGTTTTCTTCTCTTTTGCAGGAATTCCAAGATGTTTTCCCCGATGAGCTACCTCCGGGTCTACCTCCACTACGAGGCATTGAGAACTGAATCGACCTCATCCCTGGAGCACCCCTACCAACCAAAGCTCCATACCGCGTCAACCCCGAAGAAACTAAGGAGACCCAACAGCAAGTACAACAACTAATCGACAACGGACATGTACGTGAAAGCTTAAGCCCTTGTGCCGTTCCCATTATACTTGTGCCCAAACAAGACGGTAGTTTTCGCATGTGCTCGGATTTTAGACCCATCAATGCTATTACCGTTCGTTATAGGAATCCCATTCCTCGCCTAGATGATATGCTTGATGAACTTAGCGGTGCCACCATTTTCTCAAAAATTGATCTTAGAAGTGGCTATTATCAAATCCACATACAAGAAGGTGATGAATGGAAAAGCGCTTTCAAGACAAAATTTGGCTTGTACGAGTGGTTGGTTATGCCTATGGGTTTATCGGAAGCTCCCGGTACATTCATGCGTCTTATGCATTTTGTGCTTCGTCCTTATATTGGAGTGTTTGTTGTGGTTTATTTCGATGACATTCTTGTTTTTAGCAAATCCATGAAAGAGCATCTAAAGAATGTTAGGGCTGTTTTGCAAACTCTTCGCAAGGAACGTTTTTATGCCAACATGAAAAAGTGCACATTTGGTGTTGACAAGCTTGTTTTCTTGGGTTTTGTTGTCTCTTCCAAGGGTGTTCATGTTGATGAATCTAAAATTGAAGCAATTAAAACTTGGCCCCAACCCACCAATTTGCAACAAGTGCGTAGCTTTCTTGGCCTTGCGGGTTTTTATCGTCGCTTTGTGAAAGATTTTAGCACTATTGCCGCTCTTTTGCATGCCTTGAACAAGAAGAATGCTCCTTTTGTTTGGGGATCTTTGTGATCTACCGCTTTTAATGAGCTCAAGTCTTTGCTTACTCATGCTCCGATTCTTGCTTTGCCCAACTTTGACAAAACTTTTGAGGTTCATTGTGATGCAAGTGGTACCGGAATTGGCGGAGTTTTGATGCAAGAAAAACGAGCCATTGCATATTTTAGTGAAAAACTCTCCGGTGCTCAACTTAACTATCCCATCTATGACAAAGAATTGTATGCTTTAGTGCATGTGCTACATGTTTGGGAACATTATCTTAGACCTCATGAGTTTGTTATCCATACCGATCATGAAACGCTTAAGTACTTAAAAGGTCAAACTAAGTTGAACAAGCGTCATGCCAAATGGAGTGGATTTATTGAATCTTTTCCCTATGTGATCAAGTACATTAAGGGTAAGGAAAATGTAGTTGCGGATGCACTTTCCCGCATATGCACGCTTGTCACTAAATTGAGTTGAATGTTATTCGCTTTGAGCACAACAAAGACTTGTATGCTAATGACCCATCTTTTGCTACTCCTTATGCTAAGTGTTTGACGCATACATCTTGGGAACAATATTACATCAAGGATGATTATCTTATGAGAGCTAACAAACTTTGCATTCCCGAGTCTTCTCTTCATTTGCTCCTTTTGCAAGAGGCTCATGGAGGCGGACTCATGGGACACTTTGGACGCGACAAGACATTCACCACGCTCTCCAAGAACTACTTTTGGCCCAAGATGTTCCGCGACGTCTCACGCTTCACCAACCAATGCTCTACATGTCGCAAAGCTAAGTCTAAAGCTCAATCCCATGGTCTTTACATGCCTCTTCCTATTCCTTATCAACCTTGGGAAGACATTAGCATGGATTTTGTACTTGGTTTTCCTAGAACTCAAAGTGGCAAGGATTCCGTGTTTGTTGTTGTGGACCGATTTTCTAAGATGGCACATTTCATTCCTTGCAACAAGATAGACGATGCTTCACATGTTGCCAATCTCTTTTGTAGGGAAATCTTGCGACTACATGGAGTACCAAAGACAATCGTTTCCGACTGCGACGTCAAGTTCTTGAGTTACTTCTGGAAGACGCTATGCACCAAGCTCGGAATCAAGCTCTTGTTCTCATCCGCATACCATCCTCAAACCGACGGCCAAACGGAGGTGATGAACCGTACGCTCTCCACTCTACTTCGCGTGTTGATCAAGAAGAACATCAAGGAGTGGAAGGCGTGTCTACCCATCGCCGAGTACACCTACAACCGTGCAAGACATTCGACTACCGGCAAGTCCCCCTTCGAGGTCGTCTACGGCTTCAACCTGTTGTCCCCGTTGGACATTCTACCTCTTCCACTACAAGAGCACACCAACCTCGACGCGAGTGCACGAGCAAGCTACATCAAGAAGATGCATGAGGATACAAGGCACACCATCGAGCGCCAAGTACAACGACTAGCGACCAAGCTCAATGTCAACAAGCAACCCATGATCTTCAACATTGGCGATCTCATGTGGCTACACCTTCGCAAGGACCGCTTCCCCAACGAACGCAAGTCCAAACTCCTACCTCGAGCTGATGGACCCTTCAAGGTGCTAGCACGCTACAACAACAACGCCTACAAGATCGACCTCCCACGAGACAAGTGTTGGGGAACGTAGCAGAAATTCAAAATTTTCCTACGTGTCACCAAGATCTATCTATGGAGAAACCAGCAACGAGGGGAAGGAGAGTGCATCTACATACCCTTGTAGATCGCTAAGCGGAAGCGTTCAAGAGAACGGGGTTGAAGGAGTCGTACTCGTCGTGATTCAAATCACCGATGATCCTAGCGCCGAACGGACGGCACCTCCGCGTTCAACACACGTACGGAACGGAGACGTCTCCCATGCCTTGATCCAGCAAGGAGGAGGGAGAGGTTGATGGAGATCCAGCAGCACGATGGCGTGGTGGAAGTAGCGGGATTCCAACAGGGCTTCGCTAAGCGCTGCGGGAGGAGGGAGATGTGTCACGGGAGGGAGAGGGAGGCGCCAGGCCTTAGGTATCATTGCTCCTCCTTTTCCCCACTATATATAGGGCCAAGGGAGAGGGGGAGGGCGCAGCCTTGCCCCTTCCTCCAAGGAAGGGTGCGGCCAAGGGGGGGAAGGAGTCCATCCTCCCCAAGGCACCTCGGAGGTGCCTTCCCCCTTTAGGACTCTCCCCTTTTTCTCTTCTCTTGGCGCATGGGCCTCTTGGGGCTGGTGCCCTTGGCCCATGTAGGCCAAGGCGCACCCCCTACAGCCCATGTGGCCCCTCGGGGCAGGTGGCCCCACCCGGTGGACCCCCGGGACCCTTTCGGTGGTCCCAGTACAATACCGATGACCCCGAAACTTGTCCCGATGGCCGAAATAGCACTTCCTATATATAATTCTTTACCTACGGACCATTCCGGAACTCCTCGTGACGTCCGGGATCTCATCCGGGACTCCGAACAACTTTCGGGTTACCGCATACTAATATCTCTATAACCCTAGCGTCACCGAACCTTAAGTGTGTAGACCCTACGGGTTCGGGAGACATGCAGACATGACCGAGATGACTCTCCGGTCAATAACCAACAGCGGGATCTGGATACCCATGTTGGCTCCCACATGTTCCACGATTATCTCATTGGATGAACCACGATGTCAAGGACTTAATCAATCCCGTATACAATTCCCTTTGTCTAGCGGTACGATACTTGCCCGAGATTCGATCGTCGGTATCCCGATACCTTGTTCAATCTTGTCACCGGCAAGTCTCTTCACTCGTTCCATAACACATCATCCCGTGATCAACTCCTTGATCACATTGTGCACATTATGATGATGTCCTACCGAGTGGGCCCAGAGATACCTCTCCGTTTACACGGAGTGACAAATCCCAGTCTCGATTCGTGCCAACCCAACAGACACTTTCGGAGATACCTGTAATGCACCTTTATAGCCACCCAGTTACGTTGTGACGTTTGGTACACCCAAAGCATTCCTACGGTATCCGGGAGTTGCACAATCTCATGGTCTAAGGAAAAGATACTTAACATTAGAAAAGCTTTAGCATACAAACTACACGATCTTTGTGCTAGGCTTAGGATTGGATCTTGTCCATCACATCATTCTTCTAATGATGTGATCCCGTTATCGATGACATCCAATGTCCATGGTTAGGAAACAGTAACCATCTATTGATCAACGAGCTAGTCAGCTAGAGGCTTACTAGGGACTTGGTGTTGTCTATGTATCCACACATGTATCTAAGTTTCCTATCAATACAATTATAGCATGGATAATAAACGATTATCATGAACAAGGAAATATAATAATAATCAATTTATTATTGCCTCTAGGGCATATTTCCAACAGTCTCCCACTTGCACTAGAGTCAATAATCTAGTTCACATCGCCATGTGATTAACACTCATAGGTCACATCGCCATGTAACCAACATCCAAAGAGTTTACTAGAGTCAATAATCTAGTTCACATCACTATGTGATTAACACTCAATGAGTTCTGGGTTTGATCATGTTGCTTGTGAGAGAGGTTTTAGTCAACGGGTCTGAACCTTTCAGATCCGTGTGTGCTTTACGAATCTTTATGTCATCTCCTAGTTGCAGCTACCACGCTCTATTTGGAGCCATTTCAAATAACTGTTCTACTATACGAATCCAGTTTACTACTTAGAATAATCTAGATCAGTGTCAAAGTTTGCATCGGCGTAACCCTTTACGACGAACTCTTTATCACCTCCATAACCGAGAAAATTCCTTAGTCCACTAGTTACTAAGGATAACTTTGACCGTTGTCCTGTGATCCATTCTTGGATCACTCTTGTACCCCTTGACTGACTCATGGCAAGGCACACTTCAGGTGCGGTACACAGCATAGCATACTATAGAGCCTATGTCTTAAGCATAGGGGACGACCTTCGTCCTTTCTCTCTATTCTGCCGTGGTCGAGCTTTAAGTCTTAACTTCATACCTTACAACTCAGGAAAGAACTCCTTCTTTGACTGATCCATCTTGAACACCTTCAAGATCATGTCAAGGTATGTGCTCATTTGAAAGTACCATTAAGCGTTTTGATCTATCCTTATAGATCTTGATGCTCAATGTTCAAGTAGCTTAATCCAGGCTTTCCATTGAAAAACACTTTCCAAATAACCCTATATGCTTTCCAGAAATTCTACGTCATTTCCGATCAACAACATGTTAACAACACATACTCATCGGAAATTCTATAGTGCTCCCACTCACTTCTTTGGAAATACAAGTTTCTCATAAACTTTGTATACACCCAAAACTTTGATCATCTTATCAAAGCGTACATTCCAGCTCCGAGATGCTTACTCCAGTCCTTAGAAGGATTGCTGGAGCTCTGCATACTTATTAGCATCTTTCAGGATTGACAAAACCTTCCGGTTGTATCACATATAACCTTTCCTCAAGAAAATCGTCGAGGAAACAATGTTTTGACATCCTATCTGCAAGATTTCATAAATAATGCAGTAATCACTAATATAATTCCAACAGACTCTTAGCATCGCTACGAGTGAGAAAGTCTCATCGTAGTCAACTCCTTGAACTTGTCGGAAAACATTTTAACGACAAGTCGAGCTTTCTTGATGGTGATACTTACCATCATTGTCCGTCTTCCTTTTAAAATCCATCTGTACCTAACAGCCTTACGACCATCAAGTAGTTCTCCAAAGTCTACACTTTGTTTTCATACATGGATACTCTCTCGGATTTTATGGCCTCGAGCCATTTTGGAATCCAGGCCCACCATCGCTTCTCCATAGCTCGTAGGTTCATTGTTGTCTAGCAACATGACTTCCAAGACAGGATTACGTACCACTCTGAAGTAGTACGCATCCTTGTCATCCCACGAGGTTTGTTAGTGACTTGATCTGAAGTTTCATGATCACTATCATAAGCTTCCACTTCAATTGGTGTAGGTGCCACAGGAACAACTTCCTGTGCCCTGCTACACACTAGTTGAAGAGATGGTTCAACAACCTCATCAAGTCTCCACCATCCTCCCACTCAATTCTTTCGAGAGAAACTTTTCCTCGTGAAAGGACCTGATTCTAGAAACAATCCCTTATTGCTTTCGGATCTGAGACAGGAGGTATACCCAACTGTTTTGGGTGTCCTATGAAGATGCATTTATCCGCTTTGGGTTCGAGCTTATCAGCCTGAAACTTTTTCACATAAGCGTCGCAGCCCCAAACTTTTAAGAAATGACAGCTTAGGTTTCTCCAAACCATAGTTCATACGGTGTCATCTCATCGGAATTACGTGGTGCCCTATTTAAAGTGAATGTGGTTGTCTCTAATGCCTAACCCATAAACTATCGTGGTAATTCGATAAGAGACATCATGGTATGCATCATATCCAATAGGGTGCAGTTATGATGTTCGGACACACCATCACACTATGGTGTTCCAGGCTGTATCAGTTGTGAAACAATTTCCACAATGTCTTAATTCTGTGCCAAACTCGTAATTCAGATATTCATCTCTATGATCATATCACACATATTTTATCCTCTTGTCACGACGATCTTTCAACTTCACACTGAAATTACTTGAACCTTTCAATAATTCAGACTCGTGATTCATCAAGTAAATATACTCAACATCTACTCGAATCATCTGTGAAGTAAGAACATAACGATATCCACTACATGCCTCAGCACTCATTGGACTGCACACATCAAAATGTATTACTTCCAACAAGTTGCTTTCTAGTTCCATTTTACTGAAAACGAGGCTTTCAGTCATCTTGCCCATGTGGTATGATTTGCATGTCTCAAGTGATTAAAAATCAAGTGAGTCCAAACGGTCCATTTGCATGGAGTTTCTTAATGCATATCTACCAGCAAACATGGTTCGCATGTCTCAATCCTTTCAAAAATGAGTGAGTCCAAAGATCCATCAACATGGAGCTTCTTCATGCGTTTTATACCGATATGACTTACGTGGCAGTGCCACAAGTAGGTGGTACTATCATTACTATCTTTTGGCATGAACATGTGCATCACTACGATCGAGATTCAATAAACCATTCATTTTAGGTGTAAGACCATTGAAGGTATTATTCAAATAAACAGAGTAACCATTATTCTCCTTAAATGAATGACCGTATTGCGATAGACATAATCCAATCATGTCTATGCTCAACGCAAACACCAAATAACAATTATTTAGGTTTTAATACCAATCTCGATGGTAGAGGGAGCGTGCGATGCTTGATCATATCAACCTTGGAAACACTTCCAACACATATCGTCATCTCACCTTTAGCCAGTCTCCGTTTATTCCGTAGCTTTTATTTCGAGTTACTAACCCTTAGCAACCGAACCAGTATCTAATACCCTGGTGCTACTAGGAGTACTAGTAAAGTACACATCAACACAATGTATATCCAATATACTTCTATCGACCTTGCCAGCCTTCTCATCTACCAAGTATCTAGGGTAATTCCGCTCCAGTGGCTGCTCCCCTTATTACAGAAGCACTTAGTCTCGGGTTTGGGTTCAACCTTGGGTTTCTTCACTCGAGCAGCAGTTGAATTGCCGTTTCATGAAGTATCCCTTCTTGCCCTTGCCCTTCTTAAAACTAGTGGTTTTACTAACCATCAACAATTGACGCTCCTTCTTGATTTCTACTTTCGTGGTGTCAAACATCGCGAATATCTCAAGGATCATCATATATGTCCCTGATGTATCATAGTTCATCACGAAGCTCTAGCAGCTTGGTGGTAATGACTTCGGAGAAACATCACTATCTCATCTGGAAGATCAACTCCCACTCGATTCAAGCGATTGTTGTACTCAGACAATCTGAGCACAAGCTCAACAATTGAGCTTTTCTCCCTTAGTTTGCAGGCTAAGAAAATCGTCGGAGGTCTTATACCTCTTGACGTGGGCACGAGCCTGAAATCCCAATTTCAGTCCTTGGAACATCTCATATGTTCTGCGATGTTTCAAAAACGTCTTTGGTGCCTCAATTCTAAACCATTTAACTGAACTATCACGTAGTTATCAAAATGTGTATGTCAGATGTTCGCAACATCCACAGACAACATTCGAGGTTCAGCACACTGAGCGGTGCATTAAGGACATAAGCCTTCTATGAAGCAATGAGGACAATCCTCAGTTTACGGACCTAGTCCGCATAATTGCTACTATCAACTTTCAACTAAATTTTCTCTAGGAACATAACTAAACAGTAGAACTGAAGTGCGAGCTATGACATAATTTGCGAAGACCTTTTGACTATGTTCAGGATAATTAAGTTCATCTTATGAACTCCCACTCAGATAGACATCCCTCTAGTCATCTAAGTGATTAGATGATCCGAGTCAACTAGGCCATGTCCGATCATCACGTGAGACGGACTTGTCATCATCGGTGAACATCTTCATGTTGATCGTATCTACCATACGACTCATGCTCGACCTTTCGGTCTTCTGTGTTCTGAGGCCATGTCTATGCACATGCTAGGCTCATCAAGTTAACCCTAAGTGTTTTGCATGTGTAAAACTGTCTTACACCCGTTGTATGTGAACGTAAGGATCTATCACACCCGATCATCATGTGGTGCTTCGAAACGACGAACTTTAGCAACGGTGCACAGTTAGGGGAGAACACATTCTTGAAATTGTAATGAGGGATCATCTTATTTTCTACCATCGTTCTAAACAAATAAGATGTATAAACATGATAAACATCACATGCAATCAAATAATAGTGACATGATATGGCCAATATCATATAGCTCCTTTGATCTCCATCTTGGGGCTCCATGATCATCTTGTCACCGGCATGACACCATGATCTCCATCATCATGATCTCCATCATCGTGTCTCCATGAAGTTGTCACGTCATCTATTACTTCTACTACTACAGCTAACGGTTAGCAATAAAGTAAAGTAATTACATGACGTTTATGTTGACACGCAGGTCATAAATAAATTAAGACAACTCCTATGGCTCCTGCCGGTTGTCATACTCATCAACATGCAAGTCGTGATTCCTATTACAAGAACATGATCAATCTCATACATCACATATATCATTCATCACATCCTTTTGGCCATATCACATCACATAGCACACCCTGCAAAAACAAGTTAGACGTCCTCTAATTGTTGTTTGCATGTTTTACGTGGCTGCTATGGGTTTCTAGCAAGAACGTTTCTTACCTACGCAAAACCACAACGTGATATGCCAATTTCTATTTACCCTTCATAAGGACCCTTTTCATCGAATCCGATCCGACTAAAGTGGGAGAAACAGACACCCGCTAGCCACCTTATGCAACTAGTGCATGTCAGTCGGTGGAACCAGTCTCACGTAAGAGTACGTGTAAGGTCGGTCCGGGCCGCTTCATCCCACGATGCCGCAGAATCAAGATAAGACTAGTAACGGCAAGCATATTGAACAAAATCAACGCCCACAACTACTTTGTGTTCTACTCGTGCATAGAAACTACGCATAGACCTAGCTCATGATGCCACTGTTGGGGAACGTAGCAGAAATTCAAAATTTTCCTACGTGTCACCAAGATCTATCTATGGAGAAACCAGCAACGAGGGGAAGGAGAGTGCATCTACATACCCTTGTAGATCGCTAAGCGGAAGCGTTCAAGAGAACGGGGTTGAAGGAGTCGTACTCGTCGTGATTCAAATCACCGATGATCCTAGCGCCGAACGGACGGCACCTCCGCGTTCAACACACGTACGGAACGGAGACGTCTCCCATGCCTTGATCCAGCAAGGAGGAGGGAGAGGTTTATGGAGATCCAGCAGCACGACGGCATGGTGGAAGTAGCGGGATTCCAACAGGGCTTCGCTAAGCGCCGCGGGAGGAGGGAGATGTGTCACGGGAGGGAGAGGGAGGCGCCAGGCCTTAGGTATCATTGCTCCTCCTTTTCCCCACTATATATATGGCCAAGGGAGAGGGGGAGGGCGCAGCCTTGCCCCTTCCTCCAAGGAAGGGTGCGGCCAAGGGGGGGAAGGAGTCCATCCTCCCCAAGGCACCTCGGAGGTGCCTTCCCCCTTTAGGACTCTCCCCTTTTTCTCTTCTCTTGGCGCATGGGCCTCTTGGGGCTGGTTCCCTTGGCCCATGTAGGCCAAGGCGCACCCCCTACAGCCCATGTGGCCCCCCGGGGCAGGTGGCCCCACCCGGTGGACCCTCGGGACCCTTCCGGTGGTCCCGGTACAATACCGATGACCCCGAAACTTGTCCCGATGGCCGAAATAGCACTTCCTATATATAATTCTTTACCTCCGGACCATTCCTGAACTCCTCGTGACGTCCGGGATCTCATCCGGGACTCCGAACAACTTTCGGGTTACCGCATACTAATATCTCTATAACCCTAGCGTCACCGAACCTTAAGTGTGTAGACCCTACGGGTTCGGGAGACATGCAGACATGACCGAGATGACTCTCCGGTCAATAACCAACAGCGGGATCTGGATACCCATGTTGGCTCCCACATGTTCCACGATGATCTCATCGGATGAACCACGATGTCAAGGACTTAATCAATCCCGTATACAATTCCCTTTGTCTAGCGGTACGATACTTGCCCGAGATTCGATCGTCGGTATCCCGATACCTTGTTCAATCTCGTTACCGGCAAGTCTCTTTACTCGTTCCGTAACACATCATCCCGTGATCAACTCCTTGATCACATTGTGCACATTATGATGATGTCCTACCGAGTGGGCCCAGAGATACCTCTCCGTTTACACGGAGTGACAAATCCCAGTCTCGATTCGTGCCAACCCAACAGACACTTTCGGAGATACCTGTAATGCACCTTTATAGCCACCCAGTTACATTGTGACGTTTGGTACACCCAAAGCATTCCTACGGTATCCGGGAGTTGCACAATCTCATGGTCTAAGGAAAAGATACTTAACATTAGAAAAGCTTTAGCATACGAACTACACGATCTTTGTGCTAGGCTTAGGATTGGGTCTTGTCCATCACATCATTCTTCTAATGATGTGATCCCGTTATCAATGACATCCAATGTCCATGGTTAGGAAACCGTAACCATCTATTGATCAACGAGCTAGTCAACTAGAGGCTTACTAGGGACTTGGTGTTGTCTATGTATCCACACATGTATCTAAGTTTCCTATCAATACAATTATAGCATGGATAATAAATGATTATCATGAACAAGGAAATATAATAATAATCAATTTATTATTGCCTCTAGGGCATATTTCCAACAACAAGTACAGCGTGAGTGACATCTTCAACGTCAAAGACCTCTCGCCATACCATGGTGATGCAACTTTCGATCCGAGGTCGGATCTTTCCCAAGGGGGGGGGGGAGATGATGCGGAGAATCCCTCGCTCATCCCCATGGACGTACCTACATCTCCCTCGACACCCTCGGACCCATGACAAGAGCTCGAGCAAAGGCTATCGAAGATAAGGTGAAGTCGCTCCTCTCTGAACTCCCTCGCCCTACTCACGAGACATGGCTAGTACCTCATACAGAGGCTCTATTTGTGATCAGGTTCTTGGATGGGAGCCACGGGACAGCTACATTCAATGGCCAAGATGGCGAGGAGACCAAGCGTAAGGATCAAGAAGAAGAGATGCTTTGGAAGCTACAGGATCCGGACGACCAGCCCGGCCCGGACGTCCGACCCCTGGAGGTCACTACGGCCAAAGGAAGAGAGGCCAGCCAGAGCTACAGGCTCCGGATGACCGGACCAGCCTGGACGTCCGACAACTCCCAGGCTCCAGACGTCCGGCACTTCTCCAACACAACCAAATCTACGGAATTCCAAGGAAGACCGGACGACCGTGCACCTGCCAACAGAACCAAAACCGTGAACGTCCGGGACCCCGCGAGCCTCTGGACGACCGGCGCCCCACGAACGTCCGGACCCTGGCTGCATCCAGTTGCGGGCTGATGCCCTTGTACCCCTTCACTTCGCCCCTTATTTGCACTATGACTATAAATAGACCTCTCCCACCTCCTATCTAGGGTTAGCGTTGATTTAGCTCATTTGTGAGATAGAGCCTCGCTCATCCATCCGGATCTACTCCTCGTGAGGGACCGACACCTCTTCGGAGAAGATCCACCTGGATTCAAGACCTCCATCCGGAGAAGACCATCATCAAGACCTCCTCACGGAGAAGAATCGGTTACCCTTTGTATCGTCCTTTGTTGGACTTGGATCTTGTACCTCTCCTTGTGTTTCGATGATCTAGCGCATGTGTGACTTTTATTCTTGTGGGTTGAGTGTTTCTCTTTCGTTCCCCTCCTCGTGTTCTTCGTGTTCCTCATAGGGATCCTCTCCAAACGCGAAAGATCGGCCCCTAGGGTTCTACCCTACATCACGAAGCCAACTAAATTGGCGCTTTCCTCCACTCGATTTCAGCACCTAGGCTATACGAAGACGAAAAATGGGTTGTAGAATTTTCACTCGGCTACCAAGCCATACATCTTCTATGTTTCATCGTTCCAACCCATTGGTGACGACTGAATGAACCTCAAAAAGGGAGAAAAGTCCCCTGTAGTTATCGTTTTAGGTTGCTCATGCTTCATCTTCCCTGATGTGTCTCTGTATTGCTACCGATCTCTCTTCCACCGCCACATCCGGGGCACTCTCGGCCACAAATGCTAGGTCAAGTGTGCAGCAAACGAAGGCATTCGTCATTGATAATTACATCGCCCTTCATTACATGTGATGCCCTCATTCCCTGATGCTCCATTGCCCTCAACACCTGCGTATTTAAAAAGATGTGTATACTGTCATCGTCCGACACACATGCCTCCTCGCATCATCCTCTTAGAACCGCCCTACATGCTGGTAGCTAGACGCTCCATGTTTTCAATCGTCCCTGATTTTTCCTAATTTTGACCTTATGCATGTTGAATTTGTCAGATTGTGCTCGGGATTAGAAGGTGATCGTTCCTGATTTTTCCTAATTTTGACCTTATGCCTGTTGAATTTGTCAGATTGCGCTCGGGATTAGAAGGTGCTCAACGTTTTGCTTCATATGTGTCTTCCTGCCCGATTCCCAGCCCATATCGCCAATAGCAACGATGATCTACTCCTCGCGAAATCCTCGCGAATGACTTCAAGTCTATAGTTGCAGTGCCAGCGCAGGCAGACCCAGGTCCTACCAAAGTCCTTGGAACCACGAGGCATGCTATGCTCTAGATAATCTCAATACAAGTAAGTAGCGAATCCAACAAATCTTGACCACCCATACAAAAGCATCAGCACACCAAATCCTCTAGATGACGTATCATCATCACATCAAACCTCACATTAAAACTCCTTTGTTCCAAGTAGGAACAAAATCAAATCGCCTTAAATGCAATTATTAGAAAACAAAGAGCGGATCACACTCCTAAAATATCAAAGCAAAACACCTTAATTATCATTATTAGGAAACAAAGAACATCATGTACCTAAAAAATAAATCAAATCGCCTTAATTACCATTAGTAGGAAACAAACAACGCACCACGTGCCTAAAAAATGCATCAAATCCCAAAACCACGCTCATTTTACTAAAAATGCCCACATGCACATCTCACCCCACCGCAAACCACCATACGTCCTTCAGTTTGCACCCCCCCCCCCCCCCCCCCCCCCCCCCGCCCACTACACTAAAGCACCTTTGTCGGCAGCTCTGGTGACATGCCGCACCAGGCCCAATTGCAACGTCTGCCTCTTCATCTATGCCAATGCACCTCCAATAGCAGCCCGACACACCTATGTCGGCGGCCGACCACATGCCTGTCACGCCTTCGCTTCACCTACATGGCTTGAATCTCGAGCAAAACCTATTAGAGCCCATCATAGGATCAACAGATTATTTACTAATGTAATATGTACTAGGATGTTGTGCATAGGATTATCCATTTCTAGGCGTAGAAAGGCTATGATTTTGATTTTTTTTAAGTCTTGTGATCTTAGCTTCCCGTAAGATCAAACTTTCACTTTTCTTCTATATTAAATGATCTCTAGCCATTTTTTGGCTACTGATTGATACACCGAGATGAATTCTCACTTAATAAATAAATATCATGTTTGCATCAAAACAACAAGAGTCTTGTTGGATGCCTTAACTGACTGTATCCTTCTGTTCTATGTGATGCCCCCATGATATAAGCTATTGTTAGGATTCTCAACCAAATTTCTCTGTTGGGCTGGTCACGGTCTTCATACTAACATGAATATAATGTTAAGTGCATAGATACCCATGTGATTTCTAATGAGCTATAATGGCCAAAATATTATCTTTGTGATTGTCCTTGAGATAACTATTCTGCTATATCCAAACTATATTCACGTCTCTCTCCCTCTCCCTCCCCCTTTCCCGTCTCTCCCTGGTTAGATTGAGTCTTTAAGCGTCAACACATGTATTGCATGTGCATAATTACTACTCTATAAAAACATCGAGTCGTGTTTGAGCGCGGGGCTACTGTCTCGCTTATTACGAGATGTATTAGCTCGGGCACGTCTATACAGAGCTTAATGCGATATGTAACTCCAGCTCATCTACAACATTGTGGCAACTGGGCGGCCTAAAATGCGTTGTTGCTTCATTCTCTTCCTTTAGATCCTCGTTTGTTTTGATTTTTCTCTTTTATATTTTTATTATTTATATTCCAAAATGTCCTAAATATATATTTATATTTAAAATGCTTATGCAGTGTTAAAAACATATGCGCAACTTAAAAAAAATGTTGATGGCATTTAAAACTATATACAATAAAATTTGTTCGTGCATTCTCAAAAAATGTTCACGATTTTTATTTTAAATGTTTATACAATATAAAAAATGTCACATACTTCAAAGAAAATGTTCCGAACAATACAAAAAAATGTATGTCACATTTTTAAAAAATGTCCACACATTTAAAAAATATGTTTGAGGCATTTCTGAAAAATGTCTATACAATGTAAAAAAACACCAGGTTTAAAAAACTGTTTTGAATCATTTATAAAAAAAGATAATTGGTTTTATACCCTTAGTTGTGTCCCCCTCGTCGGGATTGCCCCTAATTTTTGAAAACACATGGTCTTGCCCAACCCACTTTGGTCGCTCGTGCTTTTGCCCTTTGACAGTCACTTTAAAAACTTCATAACTGATTCATACAAAATCAAAAAAAATACAAACAAGATACCAATATGTTCGGAAAAACATCATATGTATGTCAATGTCACTTGCATTCATGATAAAAGTGTTGGTAAGTACCCATCACAGTTTTAGCTCTTATGATACCACCATGACCAGTAAAATCTAATAAAATTCAAAAAAATGGTGGCAAAGAATGACAGATGTTGCAAGTGCTTGCCAAGTTTCATTAGGGTATGACATTTGTGGAAGTTGAGGCAAAAAACAATCTATTTTCGAGTGTTGATTTTTTTCCATGACTTCCACGAATGTCAATCCCTGATGAAACTTGACAAGCACTTAAAACATTTGTCATTCTTTGCCACCAACTTTTTTGGATTTTTTGAATTTTTTAGATTTTACTGTTCATGGTGGTATCATGAGAGCAAAAACTCAGATGGGCACTTAACAACACTTTTGTCATGAATGCAAGTGACATTGACATATAGGTGATGTTTTTTCAAACATTTTGATATCTTATTTGCATTTTTCTGATTTAGTATGAATTAGTTATGTAGTTTCCAAAGTGACAGTCAAACGGTCAAAGGGCAAAAGCACAAGACGACCAAGTGGGTTGGGTAAGACCACGTGTTTTCAGAAACTAGGGGCAATCCCGATGAGGGGGATACAACTAAGGGTATAATACCAATTATCCCTTTTTATAAATGATTCTTTTTTTTGGCCACAACTTCCACGAATATCATTCCCTGATGAAGCTTGGCAAGCACTTAAAACATTTGTCATTCTTTGCCACCAACTTTTTTTGATTTTTTTGATTTTACTGTTCATGGGGGTATCATAAGAGCTAGAACTGGGATGAGCACTTACCAACACTTTTGTCATGAATGCAAGTGACATTGACATACCGGCGATGTTTTTCCAAACAATTTGGTATCTTATTTGTATTTTTCTGATTTAGTATGAATCAGTTATGAAGTTTTCAAAGTGACGGTCAAACGGTCAAAGGGCAAAAACACAAGCGACCAAAGGGGGTTGGCAAGACCACGTGTTTTTAGAAACTAGGGACAATCCTTGCGAGGGGGCACAACTAAGAGTATAAAACCAATTATCTCTTATAAAAATGTTTCAACATGTATTTAAGAAATATTTAAAATGAATTAAAAATGTTCAAATCATATATTAACACAGTAATTTATCATGTATTGAAAAAAATATTAAACATATATCAAAAGATGTTTTACATATATATGAAGAATGCACAATGTGTATGAAAAAAAACTAAGCATGAAAAAATATTTGGAAAAAATGTTAAAACATGTATAAAAGAAGATTCTTAATATGCACAATGTTTATAAAAAACAAACATGTTTTCAAAAAGTAGAAAAAAACAAACAAACTGGTGAAAATTGAAAAAACAAAGAAACAAAAGAAAAAGAAGAGGAGAAAACTAAGAAAACGATATATAACAAACAAAACGATAAAGAAACAATGAAAGAGGAAACTTTTGAATAAAACACAAAATAAGAATAAAAATAATGAAAAACTGTAAAGACACAATACAAAGAGGAAAGGAAATATAAACTGAATAAATACAAGGAAACTAATTAAACCCATAAGGAAAACATAGAAAAAGTAAAGAAATTAATCCATAAAAATTGGACCAGTCCATACAGTTAAAAAGCAAAAGAAGAAAGAACCTGGACCAAACCAACAACCTGAGCAGTTATCCGAGCAAGTGACTACAGCGAGCAATCGAAGCAACGACCTGATTTCAAACGCATGAACGCCATAGACGAGGCGTAATAGGAATCAGTACGCACGATATATAGCCTGGCGATGTAGCTCTGTCGTTCTGAACATAGGTTCGTGGAAGTAGGTTCTATTTCTTTTACCTTTTTATTGTCTCCTTAGGACTTTAATCATCCTTTCTTTCGGGTTTTAAATTATTTTTCCTCTATATTTTCACCTTTTATTTTTCTTTTATTCAAATATATGTTGATTTTTATTAATACACCTTGTACATTTTTCATATAAAAGCTTTACATTACTGTGATACAGGATCAACATTTTCCGAATACATGAGGATGATTTTTTTTCTCAAATACATGCTTCAAAAATTATACATGGTCAATTTTTTCAGTTACATGTTGAATATTCTTTGAATATATGTGAAACATTTTTCAAATACACCTAAAGTATCTTTGAAATATGTGATGAACGTTTGTTCAAATACATGTTAAAAAAATTCTAAAAAAAAGTTCATTTTGATTGCTAAACGTAAAAACTTCTCAAAATGAACTTTTTCTAGAATATATGTTCGAACATTTTATTGAATGCAAGTGAAGACAATCATATACATTTCCCAATTTCTAGCCGCATAAAATATTATAAAATTGAACATTTCTCTGCTTCACATAAACTTTCTTAAAATGTCATGAACATAGTTTTGAAATGCGTGAAAATATTTTAAATTATGTGACTATTTAATATCATATAGGAAAAATAAAATGTCACAATCATTTTCATTGAGATGCGTGAATATATTTTTTAATGTCAAGCACATTTTTTTGGATAATACATTCATTTGTAAAAAATTGCACAAACACTTTTTAATATTATGTTGATATTTCTCAAATGCTTGGTGAACGTTATTAAAGTGTATGTAATTTAATTTTTGTAACATATGAATTTAGTATATTCCAAAATTACATAAAAAAGAAAAAAACAAGCGAGTAAATATTTACGCAAGGAATATACTCCCCCTCTCCCATAATGTAGGACGGATTTGACATTGAATAATCCGGAAAGTTTCATAAATCATAAAAAAAAATTGAAAATTTTGAATTTTGCAATACGAAACCATTTTGCACAATTCATGACATTATGGGAACCTTTGAAAAATTCACGAACATTTTTTAAATTTGTGTATTATTATATAAATTTGGGTAACAAATTATATAATTTGTGAACATTTTCGAAACATTTACTAACTTTTTTTCAAGTCGGGAATATTTTTCAAATTTACAAACATTTTCTAATATTGCGAATATATTTTATGAATTCTAGCACATGTTTAAATATGTCAAAAATTTACATTCACTACCGTATTTTTAAATCAGGCAACATTACTTCAAACTTGCAAACACTATTTCAATTATATGACCTTTTTAAAATTTGCTAATATTATTCAATTTTACATGCATTTTTATAATTCATGAACATTCTATTGAATTCACAAACATTTTTCGAACTCATGAACATTTATTAATTCAGAAAGTGTTTACAAACAGTTAACCTTTGAAATTATTAAAAAAAATAGGAATTTTTTTGAAGTTTGTGAACATATTTTTTAAAATTTTAACTTCAATTATTATTCTTATTTTTAATATTTACTAATTATTAACTTTATGAGTTGAGTGCGAGATCTTATGTGTTTCAGCTCTAGTCTACCCCAACTTGTTTGGACTTGTTGTTATCTTGGTTTTCCTGTTTCCCTGTTCTTTATCTTCAACCTTCTCTTCTTTGTATGGGTCGAGGGCCAACTAGAGAAGCTTGCTGCTCAATGCAAACGTCGCATGAAGTTGTATGTTAGATTGCGAGAGCGGAAACCCCTATTTGCTGCTCTTTGCGACAAGTTGTCGCTATTTCGCAAAATGGATCGAGCGACTGTTCTGGAGTGGACCTAACGGTTTAGCGTTTTAGTGATACCGGTTTTGGAACCTTCTATGATCTTTCTAGCCAATTTTCTGCGGTTTTAGTAACCTTCTAGTAGGTTCCTGAAACTGATTTTTTCTTTTTTAATTTCTTTTTTGTTTTTGTTTTTCTATTTCTCTTCTTTTCATTTTCATTTTATTTTTTCTGTTATTTTTTCTTGCCTATTTTATTTTCTTTCACTTTTTTTTACAATATTATTAAATTCCAAAAAATGTTTTGTTCAGAAATTCCAAAAAGTTTAGAATTTCTATTTTTGTTCCCTACTTTTTAAAAATTGAATTTTTTAAATAGTTTAGAATAGTTTAAAAACTCCAAATAGTTCAGAATAGTTTAGAATATTTTTAAATAGTTTAGAGTTACGAAAATTAAAAAATGCTCGAAATTATTAAAATTTCAATTTAAAAAAACATGCATTTTAAATTTTAGTCACAAAATAGAAAAGGCTTAAGAACTTCAATACAAATGTTCCAATTTATAAAATTTGTTCAAGTATAAAAGAAATGTTTAAGAAATTCAAGAAATGTCTGAATTTATAAATATTTTTCACAAATTCGAAAATGTTTGTCAACTTTAGAAAATGTTCCTCCTTTCCAAATTTGTTCACAAATTCAACAAATGCCACCATTTCAGAAATTAGTTCACAAATTAAAAAATGTTGTTGTTTGAACATTCGTAAATTCAAAAAATGTTTGGGGGAATTTAAAAAATCACTTTGAGTTTTTGTAAAAATTGCTCGTAATTTGAGAAATGTTAGCGTTTTAAAAAGTTCTTATTTTTCAAGAAGTCTTTTCCATTTTAAAAACGTTGTTTGTAATTTGGAAAAATGTTCTCCTATTCACGTTGTTTCATTTTTCCGTAAAAATAACGCGTTTTTGAAATAAAATTCACTTTTCAAAGAAATCACATTCGAAATTTCAGAAAAAGATTAAATCTGTAGCGGCTTATGGTTCATATATACCGGGCTGCCTTTTTTAGACCAAATCTGAGGTATTACTTTTGATGTGGTTCTTGTTTTTAAGTTTAACAGTTGTTGTTAAATTCTTTAAATTTTCCGCGGCAAACCTTGCACTCGCGTTAGCAAGTCGCGGTGGCTAGCGCAAGGCACGTTTGATTCCTATATCGCTAGCACGCTGTTCTTTTTCCGATTTTCCACCTCGCGATGGAGGAGCCACAGACAATGGGCCGGCCCAGGTGAGCTGCCCTGTGCGAAAACACGACTCTTTGCCGCAATAAGCGGCTTATAAGAGGGAAAATCCCCGTGCTACAGTGTACGGTTTTAGGAACATTCTGGAAGATTCCTGACCGGTTTTGGAACCTTCTAGAAGCTTCTTGAACCAGTTTTTTCACAAGTTTTTTCGTTTTCTTTTTCTTATTTCTTTTTCTTATTTCTGTTTCTTTTTTTCTTTTTCTTTCTTCGTTTTTCTGTTTGTTTAATTCCTTTTTCAATTCAATTTTCTTCTTTTTAAATTTCTTTTTGTTCTTCAGAATTTCAAATTCTTTTCTAAAATTCTTAAAATATGTTTAGAAGTTCAAAAGATGTTCTTGTTATTAATATTTGTTCACAAATACAAAAAAATGTTCGCATAATATTAAAAAAGTGTTCGCTTTTCAAAAACAAATCCATAAGTTCGAAAAATGTTCAACTTTCCAAATTGTGTTTAGGACTTTAAAATAATGTTCCCATTTTCAAAATTTGTTCGCAAATTCCAAAAAATGTTCATGCTTTCAATTATTTTTGGGAGTTTCAAAAAATGTTTCCATTTAAAGAATTGTTTGCAAATTCCAAAAATATGTTCGTGTTTCAATTTTTGTTCGGGAGTTTCAAAAAACTTTTGCTTTTTATTAAAAAAGTTTTGATTAAAAAAATTGTTTCTACGTCTCAAAAAATGTTCCCAATTTCAAAAAATGTACGGAATTTCGACAAATTTTCAAAAAATTTGAAAATTGTTTGCGTTCTCAAAAAAAATATTTATTTTATAAGAAAAGCCTGAAATTTTAAACCACTGAAACTCGGTTGCTACAGGACATTGGACATACAAAGCCCGTCTGCTACAGTACATCGCTTGCTATATTTCTTTAAAATGTCACGCATATTTGTTAATGGACATAAACTTTTTTTTGAAATTTCATCAAGTTTTTGGAATCATGGGATATTTATTTAAATGCATGTATATTTTTAAATGGCTCGAGACATTATTTATATTATTAAAAAAATATACACATTTTTTGAAATGACACGAACACATTTGCATTTTTTGAATGTAACATACAATTTTTGCATGCACTTTTTTGAATTATGTGAATGTTTTAAGATTGTATAAATATTTTTAAATGTCACGTGCATTTTTTAAATTTGTGACATTGTTTAAATGCCACAAACATTTTTCATACACATGATTAAAAAAATTCTATACACGTTTAACATTTGCAAATGCATTAGTAGCATTTTTTAAAATTTATGTATAGTGTTTTTGCCATACATATGAAACTGTGTCTATCATAGCTTGCCACAGAACTAGTTAAGGCTTGCTAAACACTTAATGGTTTAAAAATTATTGAAAAATATGAAATAAAGAGGGTAGTCTCACTCTAATATAATAAGATGATCTAACAGTGTGATTGTGAAAATATGCATTTATGTGTCCTCAATAAAAAAACAAGCATTTCAGCTCACTACAGGATCAATATATACGTAAACATTTGGTTTTTTTTTGTCCAGGACACATCCAGATTTTTTCAATCCCACCGTTGGATCATGTTATATTATAAGTGTGTTCGTTTAGTATTTTTTTCTGGATTTTTGAGAACTTTAACACTGTCGAAAACCTTAACTAGTTCTGTGGTAAGCTAGAAAATCCTACTCCTAATAGTAAAATAATAAAAGCGAAAAAAGAAAACAAAAATGTGAAGAAAGAACGAAAAAACACGAGGTTTTTTAGACAAACCCGAAGCTTTTTCGTCAACCGCCACAATTTCTACACAGACGAAAGAAAGTCCTTCCGACTAACCTAACCACACATGCCGGCTAACCGGTAGGGATAAAGCATGCTTCGCGAGCTTGTGAGCCTCAACATTCGAGCTCCTATATTCATGACTAACATTACAAGTAAGAATAGTATACTTATGTGCTATGATTTCATGTATAATTGCTCCATAAACTATGGCGTTCTTGTCTCGAATATCCTCGATCACCACCTTGCAATCTGAAGAAACTTGAATCCTTCTTTCATATAAATCGTCCACCAAGGAGAGGGCCTCCCTTACTGCCATGCATTCAAGTGTGGGTGGATCTGAGACACCTCAGAACACAACCGCGGAAGCTCCAGGAAAATGGCCTATTGGGTCTCGACAGATCGCCCCAACCGCTCCGTAACATCCTCCTCTCACGACCGCTGCATCAACATTGATCTTAACTGAACCAGCCGGAGGAGCAATCCAAGTTCGGCGCACCATAACAAATGTAGTGGGTTGGGGTACAAATGTCTGGGTGGCCTTCAGTTCTCCAAGATATGATTGCACAAATCCATGAATGGAGTATGGGCTTTGGTAAATCTGTTCATGCACTACCTTCCAACGTGCTCCTCATGGAGCCCACAAAGTGACCACGAAGGTAACAAACTCATCATGAGATAATGACTCGTGCATGGAAAATAACCATCTCTTCGCCTTGTCATCAACTTTAGTGCTCGAGAGTATGTCTAGAGGGGGGGAGGGGGGGGGGGGGTGGTGATTAGACAGCTTGACCAAATTAAAAGCTTATCCTTTTCCCAATTTTAGTTCTAGAAAGTTTTAGCAATTCTACCAAGTCAAGTACACCCTACACATGCAAGTCTATGAGTTGAGCAGCGGAAATTAAAGACTTTGCATATGAACATAAAGGAGGGATCAGAGAAATCAAACGCAATGAAGACACGATGGTTTTTGGCGTGGTTCCGATAGGTGGTGCTATCGTACGTCCACGTTGATGGAGACTTCAACCCACGGAGGGTAACAGTTGCGTGAGTCCAAAGAGGGCTCCACCCACGAAGATCCACAAAGAAGCAACCTTGCCTATGCCATCATGGCTTATGTCCACGAAGGACTAGCCTCACTCTAGTATATCTTCACAAAGTAGGCGATCTCCTTGTCCTTATAAACTCCTTGGTTCAACTCCACAATCTTGGAGACTCCCAAGTGAGACACCTAACCAATCTAGGAGACACCACTCTCCAAAAGGTAATAGACGGTGTTGTGATGATGAACTCCTTGCTCTTGTGCTTCAAATGATAGTCTCCCCGATACTCAAACACTCTCTCGCAAATTTGGCTTTGGTAGGAGAGGGGATTGAATGGAAGGCAACTTGGAGAAGGCTAGAAATCAAGGTTCAAATGGTTGGATTGGAATATCTTGATCTCAACACATGAGTAGGTGCTTCTCTTCTCAGAAAATGAGTAGTGGAAGTTGTGTTTCGTTTTGATGACTCTCTTAGAGAGTTGGTGGTGGTGGAGGTGCATAAATAGGCAGCACCGAAAATACAACCGTTACAAGCCTTTGACCCAACTCGGTGACACAGACATGAAAATCTCGGTGAGACTAACTAGTCTAAAACACTTGACAGTTAGACTTTCCAGTGAGACCGATCATACCAACTCGGTGGGACCGAAGTGGAATGGCTAAGGCAAGACCTCGTTTCAGAAATTTCGATCGGTTCATCTCGGTGATTCCGGAATGAAGCAACTTCATTACAGAAACTTGGTCAGGCCATCTCGGTGAGACCGGGATCCATTTTGGTTGCACCGAAGCGTTAGGGTTTGGCATGTGGTGGTGTATGGTTCATCTTGGTGGGCCCATATGGGGATGTTTCGGTGGGACCGAGATGGATATTTTTAGGGTTTTGGATAGGATGGAGTGGAGAAGTATTTGACGATTTGGGAGCAATACCACTAAGCATTTGAGCAATTGAGTCATGATCAAAACCTCATCCCATCTTGTTAGTATTGGCTTTTCCCATGGACTCAATGTGATCTTGGATCACTTAACCAAAAATGTAGATTATTGAAGCTTTGCCAATCCTTGCCCTTTGTATTTTGAGGGGTCCACATCCACTAGTCCTGCCATGCCAATCGTTGATCTTCTCCAAAAGCTATTATCAATAAGCATTAGATCAATGACTTATATGTTGTTATTATTTTCCAAAACCACACGTGGATTATTTGCACTTTCAATCTTCCCCTTTTTCTTAATTGATGACAACATATAGATCAAACCTTCGACAAATGATATAATTAATTGAGTACATCGTCGTTTTGAGAAGTATGTGATAAGCAAGAGCCCCCCCCCCCTAAATTTGTGCATTATTAAAATTTGCGTTTGAATGGAAATGCACAATCGATTAGGATCACGGGTTACTCTTCCATGTCACATACATCTTGGTGGGGCGCTCAAAAGGATAAGATTGCGATGTAATAAGCACTGATCACCAATCAAACAAATGAATGGTCATACAAAGAGCATATGAATGGATATTCAAGCAAGCATGGTATCAAAGTACGGTTTGATCAAGCACACAATAATGTAGTCACATACATGCATCAAGCAAAAGTAACTCAATGTAGCAAGAATCTCTCAATGAAACCAAACGAGAAAAGCAAAACACACTCGCTCAAAGCCTAATGATCTATACTAATTCTCCCCCTTTGGCAACAATTACCAAAAAGTTTGAAGAAGTATAGAGCTAAACGTCGCTATAGGCTTGATCTCCGACAACTCCTGTAGGTGAAGTCGTCTGACTTGTAGTGTCAATGTGCGTAGACGTCAGAGTGGAGAGAAGTGCATCTGCGAAGCCCTCTGAAGATGTCTTCTGTGTTGGAGGTGTAGAGACGGCAGGAGGCACTGAGGGGACAACCATAGATGTAATAGCTGGAGCTGAGACGGCTCTGGAAGGGACTAGTACTACAACTGATCTAGGCATTGTCTGGAACTGAGTGCTTGTTGGAATACCTTCCCCCGGTGCTCCTCGTCATCACTAGAAGAGCGTGCCTTGGCTTTGTCCACCTCATGCTTCAGGCTCTCAACAGTGGTCTGAACCTCTATAACCTTGACATCCAGATCATGGAATTTAGTCTCAACAATCCTCTAAATACTCTTCTGGTTCTCTGCAAGGTTGGCCAAACTCTGCTCGATCCTCTGAGTAACTTGAATGAGATAAAGCATCTGGTCTTGAGCACTGGAGTTGTGGAAGCACTCGGTCCTGTAGTCCTTGTAGCTTCTGCTTCTGCCTATGCTGTAGCCGAGGTGGGATGGGATGGATCCACTGTCACCGTGTTGTCCTAGTACTCCAGCTGTAGCGGCATGTGCTCACGGTCCAGCAGAAAAGAATTGTTTGCACCCTTTGATTTGATGAGCATCTAATTGTGCGGGGCAAAACCACAAGATCTCTTCTGGCCAGCAGCTGTCCTCCTCACAGTTTCCACTATTAGATCCATTACCTTGAACTTCTGATGATTGGTCAATGTGATGCAGCATGTTGATGGAGTGACCACGAATCATCTACTCATCGCCTGACTTAGCCATCAAAGTATGCCTCATGATGGTATTGGAGGTAGTAAGCCCTGCCAACAAGTGATAAACTAAGCCAGGTTTGTGAGAATTCTTGTACTTGTTACAGGTCTCAGTGTACATGTTACCCATGGAATTGTGGTCCATCTTTGGCTTGGCATATACATCAATGTCGTTCTCATTACCGTCAGACACACCTAACAACGTGGCCAACTCAAGTACACTAGACTGGTACCTGACTCCTTCCGTCATCCAGACAATCCTTCCATTGGGATAGAAGTGAGTTGTCGAGTAAAATTGCATGATCATTTCATCGTCCCATGCAGTCAGCTTCCTCCCTTTGAACTCATCAATCCCAACTATCTTGAAGTCCTCATGAACGTGGGAGAAGTGGTCCTCATGCTTGTCAATGTACTTCCAGTCCACCCACCTCAATTCACTTACTACAGGCTTCTTGTCGAGAAGCACCGTCTCACAGAAGTCCTACTACTCTGTGGTGTAGAAACGATAGTCCAAAGCAGTCCTTATCCTGATGGAGCAAGGGTCTGACTCTCTCCACTTTCTCAGCCCTTTACCTTGGAGAATCCTCACTCCCTCATGATAGCTCTCATCTGCACTTGTTCCAGCATCCAGATCCACATTGACCTCTCTGGAGTCATTCTGATTGTCACTGGCCTCTGACATATTGGCAACAAAGCCTGCAAATAGATTGGATAAGGCAGAGTGGATGAGCATCACAAAATGCAGCTTATTTTGAAAAAAACATGAGTTCAAACTTTAGTTTTAGGTTTTCACAGAAGCCATATCGAAATTACCGATTTGATAATCTCGGTAGCACCGAAAGCAACAATAGAGACTTGGCCACACTGTTTCGGTCAGACTGACGTGTGTCCCGGTCTCCCCAAAGTTCTAGGGTTCTACTGAGATTCTTGATTCGGTTTCACCGATTAGCACAACTCGGGGACACCAAAACAAACTTAGTGGAGTGGCCAGAGGCCAAATCGGTGAAGTCGGTTCTTTCAATTCGGTCAACCCGAGATGAATTCTGCGCAACCCTAACCCTAAATTTTCGCTCAACACTAATCTACGGAATTTCTAGTGGTCAAAGGAAGTGCAAACAGTGAAAAGATTTGAGGCACAATCACTAGTGCACTGAATCATATTGAGAAGCACTAGGGAGATGAATCTCACCTAACTTGGTGGAGATCCTCTATGGCAGCAACGGCGGAGGTGATTTTTGTTGACGGCGACTGAATCCAACAGCGAGGCGCGCTGGAGAAGAAGACAATGATCCGAAGACCAGGACGACGGCGGCAATGGGGTGCGGAGACAGAATGATTGAAGATTTTTTTAATGCACGGTCCACGGACTTTTATATACCCGTGTGTTGTCGGTATCGAAATGAATCGGTCTCACCAAGATGCGTAACTGTTAGAGACAGAGGGCTTCGGTGAAGACGAGTTTTTCAGGCCGGTCGTACCGAGATAGAAGTAAGGATCAGTCTAAGTGCTCATCGTTGGAACCGAATTTGAATGAATTGGTCTGTCCGAAAAACACTTAGGATTTTGGACGTCAGCCCTAATCAGATCGGTGGCTCTGAGTGCTCCTCACCCGGAGGGTACGAAAATGAGCTTGTTCAAATTTTGTGACATAACATGAATAGAATTTGAGACAAGATGAGATAGATAGCTAGAGAAGGTGCTTAGGCATTCTTGTACATCCAATTGGCCAAATAAAACCAAACCAAACAAACTACAATTGGATGTCCTCGAATGAGAAATATGCATAGCAACATGCTCACACAATAAGATAGAAAATAGAGTATGTGTCAAACAAGCACGATCAACACTAGCAACTACCAAACAATGGGCAATGACATAGTCATCTATATATGAGTATATTGACTTATGAGCCGAATGAGAACATTTGATCATAGGTCATACTCATCGTTTAAGCAAAAGTGGGTTTACCACTTTTACATAAATCATTAATGTGTTCATACCATTAGAGTTGCTTTGACTCAAGTCTTGGAGTAAAGCTCCCCCTAGATGTGATATCCCCCAAAGAGGGATGAACTAACCTTGGGTTTTGTCGAGGATGACTTCATGTAGGCGTTGTAAATGTGGATGCTCAATGTTGATGTAGACCATCAAGAATTGGGAGCAACCCTTGGAGTTTTGCACTTGCAACACCTACATGGGTTAGTCCCACAAGGAACAAACAAGGGTATCTATGGACATAGAGTGAAATGTACACAAGATGATGTCCATGAATGCATTTAATACCTTGTCCCTTGTCTTACCAACAAGAGAGTTTTTTTTCGTGAATGCGCAAAGCTTGTGTATCATTTCATTGATAGAAGAAGTTAGAATGAGTACAAGGGATGGTACAACACATGGCACGGACGCAAGGGCATAAACATGGTGCCCAGAGTGGAGGAGAGATATAAGATACTCGACCCAAACAAAGAAGAATACGGCTAAACTCGCCGACCAGAGAAGCAAACCAAAAAACAACTAGATGACCAAAACTCCAAAGCCGGCACCGAGGACGCCACGAACAACCAAGACAACGCCTTCATGAAGGAGAACCACATTGAGACGCCGTCGTCATCCGATTCGGAGACCAGGACCTAGGGTTTCCCCTGATGCTCGAAGAAGGTCGCAGAACGGCCATGGCAGCACCTCCAGGAAGGGAACGACACCCGCGGGTGTCGCTGCTGCCAGCATAAAATGCAAGGATTTCGCCCTGGACAATTCCAAATGAATCCAAGCGGTTGGAACACGAGCCGAAGAGGAGGTCATCGGGCGTTGGCCGGAGCTATAACTGTGGGGAGGGGAGCCACACGCGACGCCTAAGGAGGCACCGTGCATCGCCGGGTGCACGAACTCCGGAGGAGAGCGAGGCTGCATGACTGGCGGAATAAGAGGCGGCGGGGATGGGATGGTGACCATAGCCCCGGGCGAGTATGATGCCCCCGATTCAATCGTACACTAATCATACATGCGAATGTGTACGATCAAGATCAGTGACTCACGGGAAAACACAACTCTAGACACAAATAAAATAATACAAGCTTTATATTACAAGCCAGGGGCCTCGAGGGCTCGAATACAAAAGCTTGAATACACAAGAGTCAACAGAAGCAACAATATATGAGTACATACATAAGTTAAACAAGATTGCCTTAAGAAGGCTAGCACAAAAGCAACACGATGATCGAAAAGGCAAGGCCTCCTACCTGGGACCTCCTAACTACTCCTGGTCGTTGGTGGTCTGCACGTAGTAGTAGGCACCCTCGGGGTAGTAGTAGTAGTCGACGGGGGTGGCATCTGGCTCCTGGGATCCGCCATCTGATCGCAGCAACCGGGTATAGGGGAAAAAAGGTAACAAAGCAACCCTGAGTACTCATCCAAAGTACCCGCAAGACTTACATCAGAACTATACTAAGTATGCATCAGTATCAAAGGAATGGACTGTATCTGTGGACTGAACTACAGAATGCTAGAGGAGAAGGGCAAGCCTAGCCTATCGAAGACTAGCATCTTCAAGCATCTTGCAACATTCAGAAGAGTATACAATAACATTTTATAATTAACAAGCATGTTGTAGCATTAACGCCGAGAGATCCTTCCTCGACTCCCTGCGAGAAAGCAATCCCGGAGCCAACATATCCATCTCATGTCTCAAGTATCCATTTATAGTTGTAATAGGTCGAGATACAATTCTGAGCATTTACTACCGTGGACACGGCTATTTGAACAAATAAACTTCCCTGCAGGGGTGCACCACATTACCCAACACACTTGATTACTCTGGCTGGACACTCTTTCTTGGGTCATGCCCGGCATCAGAAGATCAACACGTCGTAGTCCTACCTAGGCTCCGCAAAGAGGCCCCCACCGGTCTACATCCTAAGCGCTCTGGGGTCTTGGGCCCATCGCCCTTTGCACTCCAGGTCGTTATGCGACGAGCCGGGACGAACACCACCTCATCCTGGATGGCACTAGCCTGACAGGCTGATACGTCTTTGTCGTATCTACTTTTCCTAACGCCTTTCCTCTTGTTTTGGACTCTAATTTTCATGATTTGAATGAAACTAACCCGGACCGACGCTATTTTCAGCAGAACTACCATGGTGTTGTTTTTGTGCAGAAATAGAAGTTCTCAGAATGGAACGAAACTTTGCAAGGATTTTTTATACAATAAAAGATAATTTTTGGAGCCAAGAACCACCGGAGGGGCACCTGGGTGGGCACAACCCACCAAGGCGTGCCACCCCCTCCAGGCGCGCCCAGGTGGGTTGTCCCCACCTGGTGGCCCCGCAGACCCTGAAACCGATGCTATAAAATCCTATTTTTCCAGAAAAAATCAAGGAGAAAGAATTATCGCGTTTCACAAGACGGAGCCGCCGCCATCTCCTGTTCTTCATTGGGAGGCCAAATCTGGAGTCCGTTTGGGGCTCCGGAGAGGGGGATCTTCGATCTTCGTCATCACCAACCCTTCTCCATCGCCAATTCCATGATGCTCCCCACCAGGAGTGAGTAATTCCTTCGTAGGCTCGTTGGTCGGTGAGGAGTTGGATGAGATTCATCATGTAATCGAGTTAGTTTTGTTAGGGCTTGATCCCTAGTATCCATTATGTTCTGAGATTGATGTTGCTATGACTTTGCCATGCTTAATGCTTGTCACTTTGGGCCCGGGTGCCATGATTTCAGATCTGAACTGTTTATATTATCACCATTATATCTATGTTCTAGATCCGATCTTGCAAGTTATAGTCACCTACGACGTGTTATGATCCGGCAACCCCAGAGTGACAATAGTCGGGACCACTCCCGGTGATGAACGTAGTTTGAGGAGTTCATGTATTCACCGTGTATTAATGCTTTGTTCCGGTTCTCTATTAAAAGGATGCCTTAATATTCCCTTAGTTTCCAATAGGACCCCGCTGCCATGGGAGGGTAGGACAAAAGATGTCATGCAAGTTCTTTCTGTAGACAGATGATTTGCAATACGATGTATTGATCGGGGTGCTGGTGCATGCATATATAATACAAGGGAAGGCCTCTACCTCAACTATACAAGACTAGGAGGTGGGCCACAACTCCAATACACGTGCAATACAAAATATATACTCAACACCCCCCCGCAGTCGAAGCGTCGCTAGAGACACAGAGACTGGACCAAAACTCCTCGAAGACAGGAGTAGGTAATCCCTTAGTCATCACATCAGCAAACTGTTGCGTCGTCGGCACGTGGAGAACCCGAACACGACCAAGGGCAACCTGCTCGTGCACAAAGTGAATATCGAGCTCAATATGCTTCGTCCGTCGATGGTGCATCGGGTTGGCAGAGAGGTAGACCGTGCTGCCGTTGTCGCAGTAGACAAGAGTGGCCTTGTGAACATCACAAAGCAACTCCTGAAGCAGCCGACGTATCCAAGAGCACTCGGCCACGGCATTAGCCATGACGCGATACTCTGCCTCGGCGCTGGAGCGGGAGACCGTGGGCTGCTGATAACCCACAAGTATAGGAGATAGTTGTAGCCTCTTTCGATAAGTAAGAGTGTCGAACCCAACAAGGAGCTAAAGGTAGAACAAATACTCTCTCAAGTCCTATCGGCCACTGATACGACTCTACGCACGCTTGACGTTCGCTTTACCTAGAACAAGTATGAAACTAGAAGGACTTTGTAGGTGTGATAGGATAGGTTTGCAAGAAAGTAAAGAACACGTAAATATAAACTAGGGGCTGTTAAGATAAATAAGCAATAAAGTAAATATAGCGAGTGTGGAAAAGTGGTGGTAGGAGTTGTGAAATTGTCCCTAAGCAATTGACTACGTTACTAGACCGGTAATCCCCATTGCAATTCTATTTTAGGGAGAGGCATAAGCTAACATACTTCCTCTACTCGGATCATATGCACTTATGATTGGAACTCTAGCAAGCATCCGCAACTACTAAAGATTCATTAAGGTAAAACCCAACCATAGCACTAAAGTATCAAGTCCCCTTTTATCCCATACGCAAACAACCTACTTACTCGGGTCTGTGCTTCTTTCACTCATGCCACCCACCATAAGCAAATCATAAACATATTGCAAACCCTATAGCGGGAATCCCTCACGCTTGCGCGACACGGAGGGCACAATAGGACAGCACCAATAATAAAACATGCAACTCAAACCAATCATAGCAATTCATCAATCACCGATAGGACAATAGAAATCTACTCAGACATCATAGGATGGCAACACATCATTGGATAATAATATGAAGCATAAAGCACCATGTTCAAGTAGAGGGTACAGCGGGTTGCGGGAGAGTGGACCGCTGGATATAGATGGGGGAAGGTGATGGAGATGTTGGTGAAGATGACGGCGGTGTTGGTGAAGATCGCGGTGATGATGATGGCCCCCGGCGGCGTTTCGGCGCCACCGGAAGTAAGGGGGAGAGAGCCCCCCTTCTTCTTCTTCTTCCTTGACCTTCTCCCTAGATGGGAGAAGGGTTTCCCCTCTGGTCCTTGGCTCCCATGGCTTGGGAGGGGCGAGAGCCCCTCCGAGATTGGATCTATCTCTCTGTTTCTGCGTCCTCTACATTGGCAGATTCTACCCCTTCACCGTTTCTTTTATATCCGGAGATCCGTAACTCCGATTGGGGTGAATCTTTCTCTCAGATCTTCCTTGTAAAATTAGCTTTCTTGCGCCAGAAGGAGAGCGTCAATCGCCTTACGGGTGGACCACGAGGGTCAGGGGCGCGCCTGGGGGGGTAGGGCGCGCCCCCCTACCTCGTGACCACCCTGGACACCGTTTCGCGTTGATTTTACTTCCAGAAAATCATAAATATTCCCAAAAAAATCTCCGTCCGTTTTCATCCCGTTTGGACTCCGTTTGATATTGGGTTTCTGCGAAACAAAAAACATGCAACAGACAGGAACTGGCACTGGGCACTGATCAATATGTTAGTCCCAAAAATAGTATAAAAAGTTGCCAAAAAGTATATGAAAGTGAATAATATTGGCATGGAACAATCAAAAAGTATAGATACGACGGAGACGTATCAGCATCCCCAAGCTTAATTCCTGCTCGTCCTCGAGTAGGTAAATGATAAAAAAGAATAATTTTTGATGTGGAATGCTACCTAGCATAATCTTGATCATATGTCTAATCATGGCATGAATATTAAGACACGAGTGATTCAAAGCAATAGTCTATCATTTGACATAAAACAACAACACTTCGAGCGTACCAATAAAGCAATCATGTCTTTTCAAAACAACAAGGCCAAAGCAGGCTTATCCCTACAAAATCATATAGTTTGGCCATGCTTCATTTTCGTCACACAAAATGCCCCCATCATGCACAACCCCGACGACAAGCTGAGCAATTGGTTCATACTTTTTAACGCGCGTCAGCTTTTTCAACCCTCACGCAATACATGAGCGCAAGCCATGGATATAGCACTATAGGTGGAATAGAATATAATGATGGAGGTTATGTGGAGAAGACAAAAAAGGAGAAAGTCTCACATCAACTAGGCGTATCAACGGGCTATGGAGATGCCCATTAATAGATATCAATGTGAGGAGTAGGGATTTCCATGCAATGGATGCACTAGAGCTATAAGTGTATGAAAGCTCAACAAAAGAAACTAAGTGGGTGTGCATCCAACTTGCTTGCTCATGAAGACCTAGGGCATTTGAGGAAGCCCATCGTTGGAATATACAAGCCAAGTTCTATAATGAAAATTCCCACTAGTATATGAAAGTGACAACATAGAGACAATCTATATGAAGAACATGGTGCTACTTTGAAGCACAAGATATGAGACTCACTACATGAACAACATGGTGCTACTTTGAAGCACAAGTGTGGAAAAAGAGATAGTAACATTGCTCCTTTTCTTTTTCTCTTTTTTTTTGGTGGGCTTCTTTGGCCCCCTTTTTTTATTTAGGCTTCTTTGGCCTTTCCCTTTTTTTTGATGGGGCAATGTTCTATAATGATGATCATCACACTTTTATTTACTTACAACTCGATATTACAACTCGATACTGGAACAAAGATATGACTCTATATGAATGCTTCCGGTGGTGTACCGGGATGTGCAATGATCTAGCGTAGCAATGACATCAAAAAACGGACAAGCCATGAAAACATCATGCTAGCTATCTTACGATCATGCAAAGCAATATGACAATGAATGCTCAAGTCATGAATATGATGATGATGGAAGTTGCATGGCAATATATCTCGGAATGGCTATGGAAATGCCATAATAGGTAGGTATGGTGGCTGTTTTGAGGAAGATATAATGAGGCTTATGTGTGATAGAGCGTATCGTATCACGGGGTTTGGATGCACCGGCGAAGTTTGCACCAACTCTCAAGGTGAGAAAGGGCAATGCACGGTACCGAAGAGGCTAGCAAAGGCGGAAAGGTGAGAGTGCGTATAATCCATGGACTCACATTAATCATAAAGAACTCATATACTTATTGCAAAAGTTTATTATCCCTCAAAGCAAAGTACTACTACGCATGCCCCTAGGGCGATAGATTGGTAGGAAAAGACCATCGCTCGTCCCCGACCGCCACTCATAAGGAAGACAATCAAAGAAACACCCCATGCTTCAAATTTGTCACACAACGGTTACCATACGTGCATGCTACGGGACTTGCAAACCTCAACACAAGTGTCTCTACAATCCACAACCACCCACTAGCATGACTCTAATATCACCATCTTTATATCGCAAAACTATTGCAAGGAATCAAACATATCATATTCAGCGATCTACAAGTTTATGTAGGATTTTATGACTAACCATGTGAATGACCAATTCCTGTCATCTCTCTAAATAAATATAAGTGAATCAAGAGAGTTTAATTATTTCTACGAAAGATATGCCCACGCTCTAACAAGTATAAGTGAAGTAAAAGAGCATTCTACAAATGGCGGTTTTCTATGTAAAGAGAAACAAGCAATCCAACTTCAAATGATATAAGTGAAGCATATGAAGCATTCTATAAAGCCATACTCAAAAGATTTAAGTGAAGTGCAATGAGCATTCTATAAATCAACCAGGGACTATCTCATACCAGCATGGTGCATAAAATAAAAATAAAAACCTAATTGCACAAGACGCTCCAAGACTTGCACATAATGCATGAACGAAACGAATTCGAAAACATACCGATACTTGTTGAAGAAAGAGGGGATGCCTCCCCAGCATCCCCAAGCTTAGACGCTTGAGTCTCCTTGAATATTTACTTGGGGTGCCTCGGGCATCCCCAAGCTTGATCTCTTGCCTCTCTTCCTTCTTCTCACATCGAAACATCCTCGATTAGACACTACATCCACACAAAACTTCAACAGAAAACTCGGTAAGATCCGTTAGTATAATAAAGCAAATCACCACTCTAAGTACTGTTGCAAATCAATTAATATTTTGGTTTTTGCATTGTGTCTACTGTAATATAACTTTTTCATGGCTTAATCCACTGATATAAATTGATGGATTCATCAAAACAAGCAAACTATGCATCAAAAACAGAATCTGTCAAAAACAGAACAGTCTGTAGCAATCTGAACATCCACCATACTTATGGTACCCCAAAAATTCTACCAAAATTGGGAAAAATAAACAAGTTATATAGCAAGACATTTCAAAAGGAATCAGAACCAATTGACCATCCAGTTAAAAATGTAAAATCGCGCACTGCAGCCAAAGTTTCTGTCCTGCACGGTACAAACCAACAAGCATTGTAAACATCCTAAAGGCAAACCTTGGCACATTATTTTTATAATACAATGGAATTTAACAAAGGGATAATTATTTTTGATGAAAAGTTTCTGTAATCAAGATTCACAAAGTTTCCGTGAGCATGAACAAAGTTCAAGGAGCTCCCCCACTTCAACAATGCTTGTCTTTCTTACTTTCACTTCTCTTTTTGAAAAGTTTTGAGTTCCCCTCTTTATTTTTGTTGTTTTTAAACTATATGAAAGCACTCAACAGAAATAAATTACTCTCTAAAACTTCTGGGTTGTCTCCCTGGCAGCGCTTTCTTTAAAGCCATTAAGCTAGGCATATAGTGCTCAAGTAGTGAATCCACCCGGATCCCAAGGTATATCAAAGCCAATTTTAATTAACAATGATTTGTAATTTAGTAGTGAGCACAAATTAACATAAATCATGTAATGACAAAGTCTAACTCTCTTCCTATGCATCGACATGTCATAAAAGAACAATTCATGCACACCAAGTAAAGGCCAATGCATAGTATAAACAGTTTCTTGCAATTCTAATGTATTGGAAACATAAAGAGGCGGAGATAGAGTTACTCTCTCATAATAATTGCAAGTAGGAGCAGCAAGCACATGCATATTATATTCATCAAAATCATCATGTGTAACGGTAAAAGGCAACCCATCAATATAATCCTTAATAAGTGCAAGCTTCTCCGATATAGTGTAGTCGGGAGAATTCAAAAAGATAATAGGACTATCATGCATGGGTGCAATAGCAACAATTTCATGTTTAACATAAGGAACTATAGCAAGTTCATCTCCATAAGCATAATTCCTATTGGCATCTTGGCCATAAGCATAGCAAGCATCATCAAAAAGGGATATTTCAAGAGAATCTACGGGATCATAACAATCATCATAGCAATCATCATGGCAATCATCATAGCAACCATCCTTTGGTAAGCACGAAGGGGAAATAAATAATGTATGAGTTGGAGGGTTACTCTCATTAGAAGGTGGGCACGGGTAGCTAATCCGCTCCTCCTCCTTTTGTTCTTCGCTCTCCTCATCATCTTTTTCATCCAATGAGCTCACAGTTTCATCAATTTCTTCTTCCATAGCTTCCTGCAAAATATTAGTCTCTTCTTGGACAGCGGAGACTTCCTTAATAAATTGTTTAACATAGGCATTAGAAGCATAATTATAATAACAATATTCAAGTATGGCAAAATTTTCAGAGTAAAGAGTAGTATCATACTTTTCAATCAACATAGCAATTTCAAAAGCACCCTTAAAAGCAACAAATTCTTCAATTTGTTGAACATCATAGTAACTATAAACACCCTTAGCATAAGAAGATAAGATTCCATTATCAATAAACTCACATTGGTAGGGAAGGTGTTTTTTAGGGTTTTCAGAACAACAAGTAAAATCATATTCCCAACATAAATTCCAAGCATAGCATTGTGAACGTTGAATTTGACTCCATAATAGTTTCCCTTTTTTCAGATATACGGTGCCGCACATAACAAGCATGCTCATCTAAGGATTTGCCCTCAACTAAGCTAGTTGGGGTTTCAGCACGAGCACATAGGGATTGAAGATGATCCAGGTAATAAGCTTCAACAGTGTGATAGATTTTGAGTGGTTCTTCAACCATTGGTTCAGCAGGTACAACTAATTTTTTGGTATTTTGCGTTTCCTACCCATGACAAAAGATAGAAAACAACTAAGAACAGCAAATGAAAATTACTTAGTGATAAAGCAAACAAGCACACACGAGAATATTCACCCCACGCTATTGCTCCCCGGCAATGGCGCCAGAAAAAGGTCTTGATAACCCACAAGTATAGGGGATAGTTGTAGCCTCTTTCGATAAGTAAGAGTGTCGAACCCAACGAGGAGCTAAAGGTAGAACAAATACTCTCTCAAGTCCTATCGGCCACTGATACGACTCTACGCACGCTTGACGTTCGCTTTACCTAGAACAAGTATGAAACTAGAAGGACTTTGTAGGTGTGATAGGATAGGTTTGCAAGAAAGTAAAGAACACGTAAACATAAACTACGGGCTGTTAAGATAAAGAAGCAATAAAGTAAATATAGCGAGTGTGGAAAAGTGGTGGTAGGAGTTGTGAAATTGTCCCTAAGCAATTGACTACGTTACTAGACCGGTAATCCCCATTGCAATTCTATTTGAGGGAGAGGCATAAGCTAACGTACTTTCTCTACTTGGATCATATGCACTTATGATTGGAACTCTAGCAAGCATCCGCAACTACTAAAGATTCATTAAGGTAAAACCCAACCATAGCATTAAAGTATCAAGTCCCCTTTTATCCTATACGCAAACAACCTACTTACTCGGGTCTGTGCTTCTGTCACTCACGCCACCCACCATAAGCAAATCATAAACATATTGCAAACCCTACAGCGAGAATCCCTCACGCTTGCGCGACACGAAGGGCACAATAGGACAGCACCAATAATAAAACATGCAACTCAAACCAATCATAGCAATTCATCAATCACCGATAGGACAATAGAAATCTACTCAGACATCATAGGATGGCAACACATCATTGGATAATAATATGAAGCATAAAGCACCATGTTCAAGTAGAGGGTACAACGGGTTGCGGGAGAGTGGACCGCTGGATATAGATGGGGGAAGGTGATGGAGATGTTGGTGAAGATGACAGCAGTGTTGGTGAAGATGGCGGTGATGATGATGGCCCCCGGCGGCGTTCCGGCGCCACCGGAAGTAAGGGGGAGAGATCCCCCCTGCTTCTTCTTCTTCCTTGACCTTCTCCCCAGATGGGAGAAGGGTTTCCCCTCTGGTCCTTGGCTCCCATGGCTTGGGAGGGGCGAGAGCCCCTCCGAGATTGGATATATCTCTCTGTTTCTGCGTCCTCTGCGTTGGCAGATTCTACCCCTTCACCGTTTCTTTTATATCCGGAGATCCGTAACTCCGATTGGGGTGAATCTTTCGCTCAGATCTTTCTTGTAAAATTAGCTTTCTTGCTCCAGAAGGAGAGCATCAACCGCCTTACAGGTGGACCACGAGGGTCAGGGGCGCGCCTGGGGGCGTAGGGCGCGCCCCCTACCTCGTGACCACCCTGGACATCGTTTCGCGTTGATTTTACTTCCAGAAAATCATAAATATTCCAAAAAAATCTTCGTCTGTTTTTATCCTATTTGGACTCCGTTTGATATTGGGTTTCTATGAAACAAAAAACATGCAACAGACAGGAACTGGCACTGGGCACTGGATCAATATGTTAGTCCCAAAAATAGTATAAAAAGTTGCCAAAAAGTATATGAAAGTGAATAATATTGGCATGGAACAATCAAAAATTATAGATACGACGGAGACGTATCAGCTGCCGCTTCAATGACCAAGAGATCAACGAGGGCCCAAGGTAGACGCAGTAGCCTGACGTAGAGCGTCGCGTGTCGGGGCAGCCAGCCCAGTCAGCATCCGAGTAGGCCATGAGGTCGGTGGAGGCGGAGGCCGTCAGGGTGAGTCCCAAGGACATGGTGCCGAGTATGTAACGGAGAATACGCTTCACCAAAGTCCAGTGAGAGTCACACGGGGCATGCATATGAAGGCACACCTGCTGAACAGCGTACCGCAGGTCGGGGCGAGTCAGCGTCAAGTACTGTAAAGCACCGACGATAGAGTGATAAAACGCTCCATCAGACGCAAGAGACCCCTCCAGAGCAGAGACCTTCGCCTTCGTGTCGACGGGGGTGGGTGCCAGCTTGCAACTAAGCATACCGACACGCTCAAGGAGCTCGTGGGCGTACTTCTGCTGATGCAGAAAGAAACCGTCAGCTCGGCGGATCACCTCGATGCCAAGAAAGTAGTGCAGGGGCCCCAAGTCCTTGAGGGCGAACTCATCACGAAGACGAGCAGTCAGCTGCTGAAGGAGATCGGGGGTGGACGCCGTGAGGATGATGTCGTCGACGTAGAGCAGCAGATATGCAGTGTCAGCTCCCTGATGATACACAAAGAGTGAGGCATCGGAGCGAGTGGACGGAAAGCCCAGAGACTGCAGGAAGGCTGCGATATGCTGGTACCAAGCCCGAGGCGCCTGCTTCAAACCGTAAAGAGAGCGGGAGAGCCAGCACATGAAGTCGGGGTGCTCGGCGTCGACGAAACCATTAGGCTGCTCACAGAACACCTGCTCGGCGAGATGACCGTGCAAGAAGGCGTTGGAAACGTCCAACTGATGCACAGGCCAGGCGCGCGAGACGGCCAACTGAAGGACGACGCAGATCGTGCCCGGTTTCACAACCGGGGCGAAGGTGTCGGTGAAGTCCACGCCCGCGCGTTGCCGAAAGCCACGAACCGCCCATCGAGCCTTGTAGCGCTCGAGAGAACCGTCCGGGCGAGTCTTGTGGCGAAACACCCACTTGCCAGAGATGATGTTGGCATGAGGGGGTCGCGGAACAAGCTGCCACGTGCGGTTGCGCTGCAGGGCGTCGAACTCCTCCTACATCGCAGCCAGCCAATGGGGATCCCGAAGGGCGGCACGAGCGGAGGTGGGGATGGGTGATAGCATAGATGTCGAGGCAGCGCGCGCATACTCGTCGGAGGAGTAGCGCGTGCTCGGTCGATGCACTCCTGCACGGGCACGGGTGACCGGGCCGGCGAGGGCGGCGGGTGCTGCGGCAGCAGGGGCCACAACGACGTCAGGGGCCACGCCACAATAGGGGCACCCGCGGCGGCGGGGGCCATGGCCACAATGGGGGCGCCCGCGATGGCAGGGACTGCGACGTCAGGGGCGGGGCCCGCGGTGTCAGAGGCCGCGACGGTGCCATCCGAGCCAGCCGCGGAGGAGGTGACGGGCGAGGTTGAGGTCGAGCCCATCGCAGGAGTAGCGGCGCCAACCGGGGTGGCAGGTGGGGTGCCCGCGGGCTCGACCTCGGGCGAGGGAGCCGGGGACTTGGGGGCCCAGTCGGACTCAACCTCGGGTGAGGGAGTCGAGAACCCGGGAGGGGGCGGCAGAAGGCGCCGGGCCGGGGGGGGCCCGCCGCGCATCGCACCAGTTAGGGGGCGCGGGGGGCGGAGCCGAAGGAGCCGCGGCCAGAGGAACCTGAAAAAAAGGGAACACCTTCTCGACGAAGTACACGTGCCTCGAGGTGTACACACGATGAGTGACAGGATCATAGCACCGGTAACCTTTGGTGTTGGGAGGATAGCCAAGGAAGATGCATGGGACGGAGCGGGGTGCAAGCTTGTGTGGCGTGGTGGACGCGGTGCTAGGATAACAGAGACACCCAAAGATGCGAAAACCATCATAGGACGGTGGTGTACCGAAAAGAAGGTGGTGAGGGGCGTAGTTCCACCGGGGACGACACGGACAAATGGTGACTAAGAGAGAGGCGGTGGCAAGGGCATCGGGCCAGAACCGAGCGGGCAAGTTAGCGTGAAAGAGCAATGTGCGAACACAGTCATTAAGAGTGCGGAGAATGTGCTCGGCACGGCCGTTCTGCTGTGAAGTGTAGGGGCAAGTCAGACGGAAGGTGGTGCCGTGAGAGGCGAGAAGTGAGCGAAGAGCGACGTTGTCAAACTCTTTTCCGTTATCAGTTTGGAGTGCAAGTATGGGGCGACCGAACTGAGTGGTGACGTAGGAATAAAAGGTGGTGAGTGTGGCTAAAGCATCGGATTTACGATGAAGGGGAAAAGTCCACACATAATGAGAGTAATCATCTAAAATCACCAAATAGTATAGATAGCCCGTGTTGCTTGCAACCGGAGACGTCCAAACATCACTATGAATCAACTGAAACGGAAAAGTGGAAACTGAAGTAGATGCACTAAAGGGAAGACGCACGTGCTTGCCCAAACGACAAGCCTCACAAGTATGCTCGTCGAGCTTATTACATGAGAAAGAAAAACTCCTAAGAATCTGACGCAAAACGGCGGGGTTGGGGTGGCCCAAGTGAGCATGCCAAAGGCCGACGCCGGCTGAGAGAGTGACGGGTGTGGAAGTGGAGGCACCGGCATGCACGGGATAAAGCTCGTCAGGGCTATCACATCGGTGAAGCACCATCCAGGTACGGGCGTCCTTCATAGAAAAACCAACACCATCAAATTCAACAGTAAGAGGATTCTCACGAGCAAGACGACAAATAGAGACTAAGCTAGTGACTAAGTCAGGTGAAACAAGAACGTTAGACATAGTGATAGGTGTGGAACTAGAAGGAAAACTAGTGCTACCGACATGGGTGATGGGTAAAGAGGAACCATTGCCAACGGTGATGTGAGTGGGAGTGTGAACGGGAGTGGAGGAGGAAAGGTTACTGGGATGAGCTGTCATGTGCGCAGTAGCACCCGAGTCCATGTACCAGTCGCCTCCACCGCCATAGTGACTCGGCGATGGCGCCGAGTGTAGGGCGGCCAGGAGGGCAGGGTCCCACGGTGCAAGTGCCGCCGGCGGTGGCGGGCCTCCATAGGGCGGTGCCTGGACGGGCGCGCCGTAACCATCAAGGGGTGGCGGCGCGAGCGGGGCACCGTAGGGCTGGTAGGGGGCGGCGACGAACGCCTGGTGGCCCGCTGGACGGCGGCCAAGGAGACCCGGTGCAGGAGGCCGAGGGACGGGCATGTGATAGGCGTGGATGTCCTTCGAACGTGCTAGAGCTGTCGAGACGGATGGGAACCCGGGCCTCAATATTGAGGTCACGGATGGCGGCGGCGGAGGGCTCGGGACCAGCGAATGGGTTGGATGAGTGGGTGGTGGAGGAGCCGGGGGAGGAGGGCCACGACATGGCGGCGGCGTGGGATGGAAAATCAGTGGCAGCATGAGCGCGGCTGGCACGTGAAGCAAGGTAGCGCGGGCGCGAGACGGAGAAGCGGCTACGCGGGCGCGGGTGACAAGCGAAGAAGCAGTAGCGGGCATGGCTAGCGATTGATGCTAGCTAGCGATTGAAGCTAGCTAGCGATCGGTCAACGTAGTCAAGGTGCGGTGCGGAAGCAAGGTATTGGCTGCGGCGGCGCGGGGTAATAGGTGGAGGGGCGTGGCGGCAGCAAGTGCGGAGGTGGGGCACGGCGGCGGCGGCGGCGCGGGGAGACGCGGCGGCGGCGGCTACCCTAGGGTTAGACCGAAAAAGATGATACCATGTAGACAGATGATTTGCAATACGATGTATTGATCGGGGTGCTGGTGCACGCATATATAATACAAGGGAAGGCCTCTACCTCAACTATACAATACTAGGAGGTGGGCCACAACTCCAATACACGTGCAATACAAAATATATAGTCAACACTTTCCATAAGCACGTATGACTATTTACGAAATACATGCCTACATTGTATTTATGAACTGGAGCTAGTGTCGTATCGCCCTAGGTTATGACTGTCTTGTGATGAATATCATCCAACGAATCACCGATCCAATGCCTACGATTTTCCTACATATTGATCTTGCTAAGTTACTACTGCTATTGTTACTATTGCACTTGCTACAAAACTATTGCTATCACTGTTACTGTTACTGTTGTTGCTGCTACCAATATCAAAACTATCATACTATTCTGCTACTGATCACTTTGCTGCAGATAATTAATCTCTAGGTGTGGTTGAATTGACAACTCAGCTGCTAATACATGCAAATATTCTTTGGCTCCCCTTGTGCCGAATCTATAAATTTGGGTTGAATACTCTACCCTCGAAAACGGTTGCGATCCCATATACTTGTGGGTTATCAAGACCTTTTTCTGGCGCTGTTGCCGGGGAGCATGGCTATATTTGTTGAGTCACTTGGGATTATTATCAAATTATCACTATGAAGAATCTGAAGGACGCTAAGACTAAGATTTTTCCCTCTAAGACACCGGGAGGTAAGGAACTGCCATCCAGCTCAGCTTTAGATTCACCTTCTGTTATAAGTAGACTTGCAACACCACCACATGCTATTAATTCTGATATGTCGTAAGTGATGCTACTTCTGCTATGAATGCTACTCATGACGATGCTAGTACCTTGCTTGGTGATAATGTGCCACTAGGTGAATTTCTTGATGAACAAATTGCTAGAGTAAGACATCATGATATTGTTGAAACTGATGATGAGCTTGAAACTGAAAATCTTGAAACACCTATTAGAACTAGCCCTCCTAGATATGAATTTCCAAGGGTATCAGAAGGTTATGTTATGGGTGAGGAGGCAACTAGAGATATTCTTGCTGGTAGGATAGAGATGATCTAGAAAAATTATTATGCAAGTGTAAATAAAGATCTTTGAATGCTAGAATGAAATGTGATCCCAAGTTTGCTACTTCACCTATCTTTATTGATGATAAGGATTATGAATTCTCTGTCGACCCAGAGTTAATTACTTTGGTTGAATCTGATGCATTCCATGGTTATGAAACTGAAGCTGTTATGGCACATCTTACAAAGTTGAATGACATAGCCACCCTTTTTTGCTCATGATGAGAAAATTCGCTATTATTATATCCTCAAATTATTTCCGTTCTCATTAAAGGGTGATGCCAAAGCTTGGTACAATACTCTTGCTCCTAGTTGTGTGAGTAGTCCCCAGGATATGATTTTTTACTTCTCTGAAAAATATTTCCCTGCTCATAAGAAACAAGCTGCCTTGCACGAAATATTTAACTTTATGCAAATTGAAGAAGAGAGTCTCCCACAAGCTTTGGGGAGGCTTCTTGCTTAAGGCTTTGACTGACCATCCTCTTAAGGAAATGAAATGCTTGATATCTTCTATAATGGACTAACCGATGCTTCTATGGATTTCCTAGATAGTTGTGCTGGTTGTGTTTTCAGGGAACGAACTATTGAGCAAGTTGAAGAATTATTGAATAACATATTGAATTTTTTTGATGATTGAACTCCTCCTGAAACACCGCCTAAACCCACTCCGAAGAAGAGGGGTATTTTATATCTCAGTCCTGAAGATATGCAAGAGGCAAAGAAATCTATGAAGGAAAAAGGTATTAAAGCCGAGGATGTCAAAAATTTACCTCCTACTGAAGAAAGACATGGGCTTGATACACCACCACCACCTAAGGTGGTAGAGGTAATTTCTTTAATGAAATTCAATTACAATGGTAATCCTCACAATATGCATCCTAGCCAATGCCTTTATGAGTTTGAAAACTATATTAGAAAGCAAGATCACTTCAATGCAAATGTTATGAAATAGTTGAAATACAATTCTGATATGATTGCTCACTTGAGTGGCTTGTTATTTAGAATCGCAAATGATGTTAGAGGTGTAGGGAAGCATGCTTCTATGGTTAAAACTCAGTTAGAACAAGTTGCTGAATCAGAGAGTTGTTAGATGAAATGAATAATAATACCAATGATCATGCTATTAGAGTAATGACTAGAGGAGGTAGGATGACTCAGGAACCGCTTTATCTTGAGGGACACCCAAAAAGAATTGAACAAGACTCTCAAAAAGTTAACACTGATGCACCTAGTCCTTCTAAAAAGAAAAAGAAGAATAAAAATAATAGGACTTTGGCTGCCTCTAGTGAACCTGAAGTAGAAAAACCTCCTGATAATGATAATGAAGTTTCAATCTCTGATGCTGAAACTCAATCTGGTAGTGAACACTCACCTTCTAATAATGAGAAAGATAATGATGAGGTTCATGAAGATACTCAAACAAATAATAAAGAAGCAGACAATGATGTGGAGATAGAACTAGCAGTTGATCTTGATAATCCACAACCCAAGAATAAAAGATATGATAAAAGAGACTTTGTTGCTAGAAAACATGGAAAGGAAAGAGAGTCATGGGTTCAAAAACCTATGCCCTTTCCACCTAAGTCAACTAAAAGGAAAGATGATGAAGAATTTGAATGCTTTGCTGAAATGCTGAGGCCAATCTTTTTGCGTACTCGCTTGACTGATATCTTAAAAATGCCTCCTTATGCAAAGTACATGAAAGACATCATCACCAATAAGAGAAAAATATCAGAAGCTGAAATCTCCACCATGCTTGCTAACTATACTTTTAAGGTGGAGTACCTAAAAAACTTGGAGACCCAGGAATACCAACTATACCTTGCTCCATTAAAAGAAATTGTGTGAAAACTGCTTTATGTGATTTGGGAGCTGGTGTTAGTGTTATGAATTTCTCTTTGTATAAAAGACTTGACTTGAATAAACTCACACCTAGTGAAATATCTTTGCAAATGGCTAACAAATCAACTGCCATACCTATCGGTATTTGTGAGGATGTGACCGTTGTTGTTGCTAATGTTACTATTCTGGCTGACTTTGTTATACTTGAGATGCCCGAGGACGACAACATGTCGATTATCCTTGGTAGACCTTTCTTGAATACTGCAGGGGTTGTTATTGATTGCAATAAAAGCAAGGTCACTTTTCATATCAATGGTAATGAGCATACACTGTACTTTCCAAAGAAACAATTCCAAGTGAATGGTATTAATGTTATTGAAAAATATCCGACAATCACTATTGGAAGTTTTCAACTACCTCTACCTACTGTTAAAAAGAAATATGAAATGCTTATTGTTGGGGACATTCATATCCCCATTGAGGTAACTTAGTGATTCATGAAAGTTCTTCGGTTTCATGTTAATTGAAAGTGGTTGTTAATAAGACTTGATCAACCTTATTAATGGATCATTTTGAGAGGTATGAAGTTGATGAATTTAGTGAGCACTACCTTCTGTCCCTACCTTTTCTTTTCTGTTTTTATTAGTTAAATAAATTAAAATGCCATGTTTTGTCTGTTTTCTGAATTATCCGTGCAATAAAAAAATGACCCAAAAATAAAAGTTCTCAGAATACTCTGAAAATTTAATACGATTTTTTCTGAATAGTTAAGAATTTTTGGTGCAAATAATATCAGAGGGAGGTGCACCAGGTGGGCACAACCCACCTGGGCGTGCCAGGACCCCCAGGCGCGCCCTGGTGGGTTGTGGTCCTCACGTGGGCCCCCTCACTTATCTCTCCATCCCACATCATCACCTACCTCTAGAAAAAAAATCACCATTGCTATCTATTTCGTGCTCTTGCTCTCAACCCCGCGGATTTCGATCTCTTTGCTCGAAGCTCAGTTTCCAAAACTGTTTCGGGGAATTGTTCCTTGGTATGTGACTCCTCCGCTAGTCCAATTATTTTTTGCTTTAGTGGTTTATATTTTGAATAATTAGCTGCTCTTGGTGTTGCTGTAGATGAGCTTGCATGTTGAATTGTTAGAGTTCTAAGTAGTTTGAATGCTTGATATAGCCTCTATACATCCCTATGAGTAGTTGCTACCAATCCTGTGAAGTTTTGTTAACAAATCTTTGTGACCCAAAAAATTTCAGAAAATTGTACGTGAATATTATGAACTTCTTTGGATGGAGTTCTTTGAGGAGGAGATCCTCAGAGGCATCTTCTAGTAGCAGCTCCGCTCGTCGGTCTTATGTTGAACCAAGTGAAAGTTCCATACGAGATGCCGCCACCAAAACATGCTTATGGCCGTGCAACGATTATATGATGAGTGTGGGCATTAAGGAGGAATTTGAGCAATATGTTCACAATACCGATCTCGCTCCCTACATTTCAGATAAGTGCAACCCACACCTCACTCTCACTGAATCATTTGTCAAAGGATTTAAATTCCATCCCCGTGAGTCTAGGGTGTCATTTAAATTGTATGAAAATCCATTTACCATATCTTTAGAGAGATTTGCTCACCACTGCAAAATCCCATTCTGGGGTTCGCTCGATGAACCGCCAAGGTCTGAGTTTGAGATATTCTTGACTACTCTTTGCTATGGTGAGGCTAGGGGAGTGACGCAAGGTAGAATAAAGAGCATTCATTTTCCCGCAATCCAGTACTTCACATTATTTAATGGAAAATGTATTGTAGGCAAACAAGATTGTAGTACACTTTGTGCTCCAGACTTGAGCCTCATACACACCACTCTCACCAGTGACAAAATTATAATCTTGGAGCAATTGTTGCACGCAGGTTGCAACAAAATGCTGGTAGTGGATATTTTTATGGTGGAATTTATGCCACATGCTTAGCAAGAGAGCTGGGTGTTTCACCTTTGCTCTATGATCCTATTTTACCCACGCAGTACCTAGACTTTGATGCTATGAAACGTCATAAGATCCTTAGAGGTGAACCCCATAATTTCACTTGTAAATTGTTGTTTAATAAGGACTCCGTGGTGGACACATATTTGCCTGCACCTTCTCTCTTTAATGTTCACAACAGGGGAAGATATTTTGTTCTTGAGAGCGAGGCCCGAGCCCGTAACGCAGCATTTGTGGCCGCACGGCAGGCTGATGCATCTACATCGAGAGCCTCCATGACCTACCACTCCGACCATTACCCAGGCTATTGACTGATTACCAAGTTAGGCCAAAATCCTAAGCTTAGGGGAGTACGTATTTCCACCGACATTGCATTCATGTTCACACATTTCATTCCAGTTGTCGGTGTTCACACTTTTTCATTGTATTATCCATGTTAAATTTATTTTCTTGTTTTCTTCTTGTGTGTTTGAAAAACTTTGAGAAAATCCAAAAACATATTTCTTGCTTATTTTTGATTTTTCTTCCTAGTTTAAATTGTTGTAGCACTAAAAAGAAAACCCAAAAAGATTTCTGTGTTCTTCTTTTACTTGTTGGGAGCTTTCCCGTGTAAATTGTTTCTCTCGTTTTGCTTTTCCCTTTTTATTTGCTTGTTTATGAAAAATCAAAAAGTCCAAAAATATTTTAGTGCGTTTCTCTGAATTTCTTTTCTTTTTATCGAGTCATATCGAGGAGAAGACCACGATGAAAATGTTGAGTGGATCTCATATGAATTATTGTTGATCTGACAAAGAGTCCATATTACCTTGTCTTCTCCTTTTGAATAAAATGTTTGCAGATTCCAGCTTAGTCCATGCTACCTCTTGAGCTTGCGTTGGTTTTCCCTTGAAAAGGAAAGGATGATGCAACAAAGTAGCGTAAGTATTTCCCTCAGTTTTGAGAACCAAGGTATCAATACAGTAGGAGACAACACACAAGTCACCAAATATCTGCACAAACAATCAACAACTTGCACCCAACGCGATAAAGGGGTTGTCAATCCCTTCACGATCACTTGCAAAAGTGAGATCTGATAAAGATAGATAAATGGTAAAGTAAATATTTTTGGTATTTTTGGTTTATAGATCGGAAAGCAGAAGATTGCAAAATAGTAGATCGGAAACTAGTACGATGTAAATGAGAACTTGTATAATGGAAAAGAGACCTGGGGGGCATAGGTTTCACTAGTGGCTTCTCTCAAGATAGCAAATATTATGGCGGGTGAACAAATTACTGCCGAGCAATTGATAGAAAAACACATAGTTATGACAATATGTAAGGCAATGATCATGAACATAGGCATCATATCCATTTCAAGTAAACCGACTCCTGCCTGCATCTACTACTATTACTCCACACATCGACCGCTATCCAGCATGCATCTAGAGTATTAAGTTCATAAAGAACGGAGTAACGCATTAATTAAGATGATGATGTAGAGGAATTAACTCAAGCAATATGATGAAAACCCCATATTTTTATCCTCAATGGCAACAATACAATACGTGCCTTGCTGCACCTACTGTCATTGGGAAAGGACACCGCAAGATTGAACCCAAAGCTAAGGACATCTCCCACTGCAAGAAAGATCAATCTAGTAGGCCAAACTAAACTGATAATTTGAAGAGCCTTGCAAAGATATCAAATCATGCATATAAGAATTCAGAGAAGAACCAAATAATATTCATAGATAATCTGATCATAAATCCACAATTCATTAGATCTCAGCAAACACACCGCAAAAGATTATTACATCGAATAGATCTCCAAGAACATTGAGGAGAACATGGTATCGAGAATCAAAGAGAGAGAAGAAGCCATCTAGCTAATAACTATGGACCCGAAGGTCTGTGGTAAACTACCCATGCTTCATCGGAGAGGTAATGGTGTTGATGTAGAAGCCCTCCGTGGTCGAATCCCCCTCCGGCAGGACACCGGAAAAGACCCCTAGATGGGATCTCACGGGTACAGAAGGTTGCGGCGGTGGAAAAGTTGTTTCGTGGCTCTCTTGGATGTTTTCAGGGTATAAGAGTATATATAGGCGAAGGAACTAGGTCAGGATAGCTATGAGGGGCCCACAAGGTAGGGGGCACGCCCTACCCCCTGGGCGCGCCCTCCTGCCTCGTGGCCGCCTCGTTGCGTCTCCGACTTCATCTCCAAGTCTTTTGGTTTCCTTTCGTCCCAAGAAAGATCATCGCGAAGGTTTCATTCCGTTTGGACTCCGTTTGGCATTCCTTTTCTGCAAAACTCTAAAATAGGCAAAAAAAACAGAAACTGGCACTGGGCCCTCGGTTAATAGGTTAGTCCCAAAAATAATATAAAATAACATATAAATGCCTATTAAACATCCAAAACAGATAATATAATAGCATGGAACAATCAAAAATTATAGATACGTTGGAGACGTATCAAGCATCCCCAAGCTTAATTCCTGCTCGCCATCGAGTAGGTAAATGATAAACACAGAATTTTTGATGTGGAATGCTACCTAACATATTTATCAATGTAATTTTCTTTATTGTGGCATGAATGTTGAGATCCGAAGGATTCAAAACAAAAGTTTAATAAAATCAATAATACTTCAAGCATACTAACAAAGCAATCATGTCTTCTCAAAATAACATGGCCAAAGAAAGCTATCCCTACAAAATCATATAGTCTGGCTATGCTCTATCTTCATCACACAAAATATTTAGATCATGCACAACCCTGATGACAAGCCAAGCAATTGTTTCATACTTTTGATGTTCTCAAACTTTTTCAATCTTCACGCAATACATGAGCGTGAGCCATGGATATAGCACTAAGGCAGAATAGAATATGGTGGTTGTGGAGAAGACAAAAAGGGAGAAGATAGTCTCACATCAGCTAGGCGTATCAACGGGCATCAATAGATATCAATGTGAGTGAGTAGGGATTGCCATGCAACGAATGCACTAGAGCTATAAGTGTATGAAAGCTCAAAAAGAAACTAAGTGGGTGTGCATCCAACTCGCTTGCTCACGAAGACCTAGGGCATTTTGAGGAAGCCCATCATTGGAATATACAAGCCAAGTTCTATAATGAAAATTCCCACTAGTATATGAAAGTGACAAAATAGGAGACTCTCTATCATGAAGATCATGGTGCTACTTTGAAGCATAAGTGTGGAAAAAAGATTGTAACATTGCCCCTTCTATCTTTTTATCTCATTTTTTTATTGGTGCCTTCTTTCTTTTTTATGGCCTCTTTTTCTTTTCTTTTTTTCATCCGGAGTCTCATCCCGACTTGTGGGGGAATCATAGTCTCCATCATCCTTTCCTCACATGGGACAATGCTCTAATAATGAAGATCATCACACTTTTATTTATTTACAACTCAAGAATTAAAACTCAATACTTAGAACAAAATATGACTCTATGTGAATGCCTCCGGCGGTGTACCGGGATGTGCAATGAATCAAGAGTGACATGTATGAAAATTTTTATGAACTGTGGCTTTGCCACAAATACAATGTAAACTACATGTTAATGCAAAGCAATATGATAATGATGATGCGTGTCATAATAAACGGAATGGTGGAAAGTTGCATGGCAATATATCTCGAAATGGCTATGGAAATGCCATAATAGGTAGGTATGGTGGCTGTTTTGAGGAAGGTATATGGTATCGGCAAAAATTGCGCGACACAAGAGAGGCTAGCAATGGTGGAAGGGTGAGAGTGCGTATAATCCATGGACTCAACATTAGTCATAAAGAACTCACATACTTATTGCAAAAATCTATTAGTTATCGAAACAAAGTACTATACGCATGCTCCTAGGGGGATAGAATGGTAGGATAAGACCATCGCTCGTCGCCGACCGCCACTCATAAGGAAGACAATCAATAAATAAATCATGCTCCAACTTCATCACATAACGGTTCACCATGCGTGCATGCTACGGGAATCACAAACTTTAACACAAGTATATCTCAAATTCACAACTAATCTACTAGCATGACTCTAATATCACCATCTTCATATGTCAAAACAATCATAAAGAATCAAACTTCTCTTAGTATTCAATGCACTTTATATGAAAGTTTTTATTATATCCATCTTGGATGCCCATCATATTAGGACTAGTTTTATAACCAAAGCAAATTACCATGCTGTTCTAAAATACTCTCAAAATAATATAAGTGAAGTATGAGAGATCAACAATTTCTATGAAATAAAGCCACCGCGGTGCTCTAAAAATATATAAGTGAAGTACTAGAGCAATATTGCCTAGCTCAAAAGATATAAGTGAAGCACATAGAGTATTCTAATAAATCACGATTCATGCGTGTCTCTCCAAAAAGGTGTGTACAGCAAGTATTATTGTGGTAAACTAAAATAAAAGACTCAAATCATACAAGATGCTCCAAGAAAAACACATATCATATGGTGAATAAAAATATAGCCTCAAGTAAAGTTACCGATAGACGAAGACGAAGGAGGGGATGCCTTCCGGGGCATACCCAAGCTTAGGCTTTTGGTTGTACTTGGATTTTACCTTGGGGTGCCTTGGGAATCCCCAAGCTTAGTCTCTTACCACTCCTTATTCCATAGTCCATCAAATCCTTACCCAAAACTTGAAAACTTCACAACACAAAACTCGACAGAAAATCTCATGAGCTTCGTTAGTAGTAAATAAATCACCACTTTAAGGTACTGTTGAAAACTCATTATTTATTTATATTGGTGTAATATATACTGTATTCCAACTTCTCCATGATTCATACCCCCCAATACTACCCATAGATTCATCAAAATAAGCAAACAACACGCGAAAAACAGAATTTGTCAAAAACAGAACAGTCTGTAGTAATCTGTAACTCTAGAATACTTATGTAACTCTAAAAATCTTACCAAATTAGGAAAACCTTAACAATTTGTTTAACAATCCAGATCAAAAAGAAGCAGGTCAAAAGCTTGTTTCTGTGAATTTTCAAAACTAATTTACTAAGCACAAGAGTTTCTGATTTCAGCAGGATCAACACAACTATCACCGTAAGCTATCCTAAAGGTTTAACTTGGCACAAAAACTAATTGAAACTTAAAACCACATCTAACCAGAGGCTATATGAATTATTTATTACTAAGCAGAAGCAAAAAGCAAAGAACAAAAATAAAATTGGGTTGCCTCCCAACAAGCGCTATCGTTTAACGCCCTTAGCTAGGCATGATGATTACAATGATACTCGTATAAAAGATAACAATTGAAACACAAAGAGAGCATCATGAAACACGTGACAAACACATCTAAGTCTAACATACTCCCTATGCATAGGAATTTTATAAGCAAACAAATTATCAAGGCAAGCAAAAACTAGCATATGCAAGGAAGAAGAAAGAGATGATAGCAATCTCAACATGAAGAGAGGTAATTTAGTAACATGAAAATTTCTACGATCATATTTTCCTCTCTCATAATAATTACATGTAGGATGATAAGCAAATTCAACAATATAGCTATCACAAAACATATTCTCAACACGATCCATATGCATGCGAAGTTGACACTGTTCCAAAATAGTGGGATTAACATTAACTAAAGTCATGACCTCTCCAAACCCACTTTCAATATTATTGCAAACACTATTATCAATATCATATTCATCATGGGGCTTAAATAAATTTTCAATATCATAATAAGAATCACCCCAATCATGATCATTGCAACAAGTAGTAGACATAGCAAAACTAGCATCCCCAAGCTTAGGGTTTTGCATATCATTTAACACAACTGACATTAAGAGAATTTATAATAACATCATTGCAATCATGCTTTTCATCGAAGGAACTATAAAGTATGGTGCAATAGCAACAATCTCATGTTTAACATGAGGGACTATAGCAAATTCTTCTCCATAAATATTGGCATCATGGCCACAAGAATAGCAAGCATCATGTTCATCAAGGGATACTTCAATCAAATCATCGGAATCGTAATTATCTATAGATTCATGCATATCATTATTTTCTTCCAAAGCAACGGTCATTCTCTCAGTAAATTCTTTGACATAGACATTATGAGCATAGTTTTCATAACAATATTTAAGTACGTCAAAATTTTCAGATTTGTAGAGAGTAATATCATACTTTTCAATCAAAGAAGCAACTTCATAAGCACTCTTAAAAGCAACAAATTCTTCAATTTGTGCAATACCATAGTAACTATAAACACCCTTTGCATAAGAAGATACGATTTCATTATCATTAAACTCACATAGGTAGGGAAGGTATTTTTTAGGGTTCTTAGAGCAACAAGTAAAATCATAAATTTCACAGAGATTCCAATCATAACACAACAAACTGTTTATTTGATTCCATAAGAGTCTCCCTTTTCCAGACAAACAGTGACGCACAAAATGAACATGCTCATCTAAAGATTTTCCCTCAACTAAACTAGTTGGGGTATCAGCACGAGCACAAATAGATCAAAGATGATCCAAGTAGAACACTTTAAGTGGATCCATATCAATAGATTTTTAGCAAGCAAAGATGCAAGCAAATAGAAGGCACATGGAAACACAAACAAAAAGACATACGGGAAGAAGGCGAAGAAAAGACAAAGGTTTTCGAAAATCGTTTTATAAGTGGGGGAGAGGAAAACGAGAGGCGAATGACGAATAATGTAATGCAAGGGAGAAGAGTTTATGATGGGTAATTGGTATGGATTGACTTGACGTAGATCTCCCCGGCAATGGCGCCATAAATTGGCAAGTTAACGAGAGACAAATCTTGATTTGACTTGGCGTAAATCTCCCCGGCAACGGTGCCAGAAATCCTTCTTGCTACCTCTTGAGCTTGCGTTGGTTTTCCCTTGAAGAGGAAAGGGTGATGCAGCAAAGTAGCGTAAGTATTTTGCTCAGTTTTGAGAACCAAGGTATCAATCCAGCAGGAGACAACGCACAAGTCACCGAATACCTGCACAAACAATCAACAACTTGCACCCAACGCGATAAAGGGGTCGTCAATCACTTCACGGTCACTTGCAAAAGTGAGATCTGATAAAGATAGATAAACGGTAAGTAAATATTTTTTGGTATTTTTGGTTTATAGATCGGAAAGTAAAAGATTGCAAAATAGTAGATCGGAAACTAGTTAGATGTAAACGAGAACTTGTATAATGGAAAAGAGACCCGTGGACCATAGGTTTCACTAGTGGCTTCTCTCAAGATAACAAATATTACGGTGGGTGAACAAATTACTGTCGAGCAATTGATAGAAAAACGCATAGTTATGATGATATCTAAGGCAATGATCATGAACATAGGCATCACGTCCGTGTCAACTAGACCGACTCCTGCGTGCATCTACTACTATTACTCCACACATCGACCGCTATCCAGCATGCATCTAGAGTATTAAGTTCATAAAGAACGGAGTAACGCATTAAGTAAGATGACATGATGTAGAGGAATTAACTCAAGCAATATGATGAAAACCCCATCTTTTTATCCTCGATGGCAACAATACAATACGTGCCTTGCTGCCCCTACTGTCACTGGGAAAGGACACCGCAAGATTGAACGCAAAGCTAAGCACTTCTCCCATTTCAAGAAAGATCAATCTAGCAGGCCAAACTAAACCGATAATTCGAAGAGACTTGCAAAGATATAAAATCATGCATATAAGAATTCAGAGAAGAACCAAATAATATTCATAGATAATTTGATCATAAATCCACAATTCATCGGATCTCGACAAACACACCGCAAAAGAATATTACATCGAATAGATCTCCAAGAACATCGAGGAGAACATGGTATTGAGAATCAAAGAGAGAGAAGAAGCCATCTAGCTAATAACTATGGACCCGAAGGTCCGTGGTAAACTACTCACGCTTCATCGGAGAGGTAATGGTGTTGATGTAGAAGCCCTTCGTGATCGAATCCCCCTCCGACAGGACGCCGGAAAAGACCCCTAGATGGGATCTCACGGGTACATAAGGTTGCGACGATGGAAAAGTGGTTTCGTGGCTCTCTTGGATGTTTTCAGGGTATAAGAGTATATATAGGCGAAGGAACCAGGTCAGGGGAGCTACAAGGGGCCCACGAGGTAGGGGGCACCCCTACGCCCTAGGCGCACCCTCTTGTCTCGTGGCCGCCTCGTTGCGTCTCCAACTTCATCTCCAAGTCTTCTGGTTTCCTTTCGGTTCAAGAAAGATCATCGCAAAGGTTTCATTCCGTTTGGACTCCGTTTGGTATTCCTTTTCCGCGAAACTCTAAAGTAGGCAAAAAAAATAGAAACTGGAACTGGGTCCTTGGTTAATAGGCCAGTCCCAAAAATAATATAAAATAGCATATAAATGCCTATTAAACATCTAAAAAAGATAATATAATAGCATGGAACAATAAAAACTTATAGATACGTTGGAGACGTATCAGTCCACAACACTCTTGCACTAATATTATTTTCAAATCGTTCTGTCGTGCAAGTGAAAGGCAATAATGACGATATTTGATGAACTGGCCGTGGCAGAGAGAAACGAGTATGAACTCGACTTGTTCTGTTTTTGTAAATATGTTTAGCCTAGTATCCATGATTCAGCCTATTATAATCAAACATATTTGCAATGACAATTAGATATTATAGTTTCTCATGCCATGCATAAGTAGCTAGGAGTGGAATGATTTATCTTGGATGTCAACATTACGTTAAAATGATTGTGATGTAGTATGATGATATGGTATCCTCCTCTGAATGTTCAAGTGGCTTGATTTGGCACATGTTCATGCATGTAGTTGAATCAAAACCAACATAGCCTCTATGATATTTATGTTCATGGTGTTCATATCCTACTCATGATAGTATCCAATGTTACTTATGCATAATGTATGTTCATGACCGTTGTTGCTCTCTAGCTGTCCGCTTCTCAACCTATTTGCTAGCCTTTGCCTGTACTAAGTGGGAATTCTGCTTGCGCATCAAAAACCTAAAACCCAAGTTATTCCAGATGAGTCCACCATACCTACCTATATGCGGTATTACCCTGCCGTCCTAAGTAAATTTGCATGCGCCACCTCTAAAAACTTCAAATAAATATCCTTTTTGTGTGCTGATACGTCTCCAACGTATCTATAATTTTTGATTGTTCCATGCTATTATATTATCCATCTAGGATGTTTTATATGCATTTATATGCTATTTTATATGATTTTTGGGACTAACATATTAACCTAGAGCCCAGTGCCAGTTTCTGTTTTTCCTTGTTTTTGAGTTTTACAGAAAAGGAATACCAAACGGAGTCCAATTGACGTGCCAATTTTTGACGATTTTTATGGACCAAAAGAAGCCCTCGGAGTAAAAGAGTTGGGACAGAAGAGTCCCGAGCTGTCCACGAGGGTGGAGGGCGAGCCCTAGCCCCTGGGCACGCCCCCCTGCCTTGTGGACGACTCAGAGACCCCCTTGACATGAGACCAACGCCAAAAATTCCTATAAATACCCAAACCTCCAGAAAATAACCTAGATCAGGAGTTCTGCCACCACAAGCCTCTGTAGCCACCAAAAACCAATCGGCACCCTATTTTGGCACCCTACCGGAGGGGGATCCCTCACAGGTGGCCATCTTCATCATCCCGGCGCTCTCCATGACGAGGAGGGAGTAGTTCACCCTCGGGGCTAAGGGTATGTACCAGTAGCTATGTGTTTGATCTCTCTCTCTCTCTCTCTCTCTCTCTCGTGTTCTTGAGGTGGCACGATCTTGATGTATCGTGAGCTTTGCTATTATAGTTGGATCTTATGATGTTTCTCCTCCTCTACTCTCTTGTAATGGATTGAGTTTTCCCTTTGAAGTTATCTTATTGAATTGAGTCTTTAAGGGTTTGAGAACACTTGATGTATGTCTTGCATGTGCTTATCTGTGGTGATAATTGGATATCACGTGATCTACTTGATGTATGTTTTGGTGATCAACTTGCGAGTTTAGTGACCTTGTGAACTTATGCATAGGGGTTGGCACACGTTTTCGTCTTGACTCTCCGGTAGAAACTTTGGGGCACTCTTTGAAGTACTTTGTGTTGGTTGAATAGATGAATCTGAGATTGTGTGATGCATATCATATAATCATGCCCACGGATACTTGAGGTAACATTGGAGTATCTAGGTGACATTAGGGTTTTGGTTGATTTGTGTCTTAAGGTGTTATTCTAGTATGAACTCTATGATAGATTGAACGGAAAGAATAGCTTCGTGTTATTTTACTACGGACTCTTGAATAGATCGATCATAAAGGATAACTTTGAGGTGGTTTCGTACCCTACAATAATCTCTTCGTTTGTTCTCCGCTAATAGTGACTTTGGAGTGACTCTTTGTTGCATGTTGAGGGATAGTTATATGATCCAGTTATGTTATTATTGTTGAGAGAACTTGCACTAGTGAAAGTATGAACCCTAGGCCTTGTTTCCTAGCATTGCAATACCGTTTGTGCTCACTTTTATCATTAGTTACCTTGCTGTTTTCATATTTTCAGATTACAAAAACCTATATCTACCATCCATATTGCACTTGTATCACCATCTCTTCGCCGAACTAGTGCACCTATACAATTTACCATTGTATTGGGTGTTTTGGGGACACAAGAGACTCTTTGTTATTTGGTTGTAGGGTTGTTTGAGAGAGACCATCTTCATCCTACGCCTCCCACGGATTGATAAACCTTAGGTCATCCACTTGAGGGAAATTTGCTACTGTCCTACAAACCTCTGCACTTGGAGGCCCAACAACGTCTACAAGAAGAAGGTTGCGTAGTAGACATCAAGCTCTTTTCTGGCGCCGTTGCCGGGGAGGTCTTCGCTCAAGTCAAGACATACCAAGTACCCATCACAAACTCATCTCCCTCGCATTACATTATTTGCCATTTGCCTCTCGTTTTCCTCTCCCCCACTTCACCCTTGCAGTTTTATTCGCCCTCTCTTTCCCGTTCGCCTCCTCTCTTTCGCTTGCCTTTTGTGTGCTCGTGTGTTAGATCGTTTATTTCTTCATTAATTATGGCTAGTCCTCCTATCATCGTTAGTTCTCCCGATCATGAAGTTCTTAATTTTAAACAAAGGGAGGGAGAAGACGATTTTTTATGGACCAAAAGAAGCCCCCGAAGTAAAAGAGTTGGGACAGAAGAGTCCCGAGCCGTCCACGAGGGTGGAGGGCGAGCCCTACCCCCCTGGGCGCGCCCCTGCCTCGTGGACGATTCGGAGACCCCCTTGACGTGAGACCGATGCTAAACATTCCTATAAATACCCAAACCTCCAGAAAATAACCTAGATCGGGAGTTCCGCCACCGCAAGCCTCTGTAGCCACCAAAAACCAATCGGGACCCTATTTCGGCACCCTGCTGGAGGGGGGATTCCTCACCGGTGGCCATCTTCATATCCCGGCGCTCTCCATGATGAGGAGGGAGTAGTTCACCCTCGGGGCTGAGGGTATGTACCAGTAGCTATGTGTTTGATCTCTCTCTCTCTCTCTCTCTCTCTCTCTCGTGTTCGTGAGGTGGCACGATCTTGATGTATCGCGAGCTTTGCTATTATAGTTGGATCTTATGATGTTTCTCCTCCTCTACTCTCGTAATGGATTGAGTTTTCCCTTTGAAGTTATCTTATCGGATTGAGTCTTTAAGGATTTGAGAACACTTGATGTATGTCTTGCATGTGCTTATCTGTGGTGACAATGGGATATCACGTGATCTACTTGATGTATGTTTTGGTGATCAACTTGCGGGTTCAGTGACCTTGTGAACTTATGCATAGGGGTTGGCACACGTTTTCTTGACTCTCCGGTAGAAACTTTGGGGCACTCTTTGAAGTACTTTGTGTTGGTTGAATAGATGAATCTGAGATTGTGTGATGCATATCGTATAATCATGCCCATGGATACTTGAGGTGACATTGGAGTATCTAGGTGACATTAGGGTTTTGGTTGATTTGTGTCTTAAGGTGTTATTCTAGTATGAACTCTATGATAGATTGAACGGAAATAATAGCTTCGTGTTATTCTACTACGGACTCTTGAATAGATCGATCAGAAAGGATAACTTTGAGGTGGTTTTGTACCCTACAATAATCTCTTCGTTTGTTCTCTGCTATTAGTGACTTTGGAGTGACTCTTTGTTGCATGTTGAGGGATAGTTATATGATCCACTTATGTTATTATTGTTGAGAGAACTTGTACTAGTGAAAGTATGAACCCTAGGCCTTGTTTCCTAGCATTGCAATACCATTTGTGCTCACTTTTATCATTAGTTACCTTGCTGTTTTTATATTTTCAGATTACAAAAACCTATATCTACCATCCATATTGCACTTGCATCACAATCTCTTCGCCAAACTAGTGCACCTATACAATTTACCATTGTATTGGGTGTGTTGGGGACACAAGAGACTCTTTGTTATTTGGTTGCAGGGTTGTTTGAGAGAGACCATCTTCATCCTACGCCTCCCACGGATTGATAAACCTTAGGTCATCCATTTGAGGGAAATACAAACCTCTGCACTTGGAGGCCCAACAACGTCTACAAGAAGAAGGTTGCGTAGTAGACATCATGTGCCTGGATTGTTCATAGAGCGACATGAGGTAGTCGGTATCTTCCGTGCTAGCGGGTTGTTCTCAGGATGAGTGTTTATTCACTCACCATTGCACGAGAAAGGGGAGGTAATAGGGATTCCTTGTCCCAATTGCAAAAAGAACTTATAAATAATCAAACAAAAACCCCTATGGAGCAATAACCTTTACTTTATCGCTTGGGAACTGCTACTAATGTGTTTAGCATGGAAGATACTGATAACTGATGGTCGCGAAGTAAACAAGAAGGGTGCATGTCTCAAAATTTCATTTATCTCTGTTTTAAAAACTTGAGCTCTGGCACCTTGTAAACCACTGCTTCCCTCTGTGAAGGGACTATCTATTTACTTTTATGTTTTGTCATCACCTTCTCAAATAAGCGCCAAAACCTGAGAGCACTGCTGTCATGCTTATGCATTGTGTATAGCTAATGTTAGGTGCATCATGACTGGATCTTTTCTACCATGAATTACAATGTTTAGTTGCTGCTTGAACTTTGGAGGCGCTCTGCATTTATGTTTTGCGGTCTCAGAAAGGGCTAGCGAGATACCACTATTGTCATATTGTATCATGGTTGTTTTGACAACGTGTTGCTGTTTGAGATGTCTTATTATTGCTTGCTAGTTAATTATGTCATTGATATGAGTTAATATAATTTTTAAGAGTTATTGTTGACATGGTTATTTATAAGCTTTGCTGAACCTGGGTGTTGTTTAATCTTATTTATGGAAACAAGAGCAAAAGAGTTTGTAAAAGTTTTTCTTTTTCACTTTCAGTTTATCAACTGAATTCCTTGAGGACAAGCAAAGGTTTAAGCTTAGGGGAGTTGATACGTCTCCGTCATATCTACTTTTCCTAATTCTTTTCCTCTTGTTTTGAACTCTAATTTGCATGATTTGAATGAAACTAACCTGGACTGAAGTTGTTTTTGGCACAACTACCATGGTGTTGTTATTGTGCAGAAATAAAAGTTCTCGGAATGCAAAGAAACTTTGCGAGGATTTTTTATACAATAAAAGATAATTTCTGGAGCCAAGAACCACTCGAGGGGGGCACCTGGGTGGGCTCAACCCACTACGGCGCGCCACCCCCTCCAGGCACGCCCAGGTGGGTTGTCCCCACCTGGTGGCCCCACAGACCCTGAAACCGACGCTATAAAATCCTATTTTTCCAAAAAAAATCAAGGGGAAAGAATTATCGTGTTTCACGAGATGGAGCCGCCGTCGTCTCCTGTTCTCGGGAGGCTAGATCTGGAGTCCGTTTGGGGCTCCGGAGAGGGGGATCTTCGATCTTCGTCATAACCAACCCTTCTCCATCACCAATTCCATGATGCTCCCCACCGGGAGTGAGTAATTCCTTCATAGGCTCGCTGGTTGGTGAGGAGTTGGATGAGATTCATCATGTAATCGAGTTAGTTTTTTAGGGCTTGATCCCTAGTATCCACTATGTTCTGAGATTGATGTTGCCATGACTTTGCCATGCTTAATGCTTGTCACTTTGGGCCCGGGTGCCATGATTTCAGATCTGAACCGTTTATGTTATCACCATTATATCTATGTTCTAGATCCTATCTTGCAAGTTATAGTCACCTACTAAGTGTTATGATCCGGCAACCCCGGAGTGAAAATAATTGGGGCCACTCCCGATGATGACCGTAGTTTGAGGAGTTCATGTATTCACCATGTGTTAATGCTTTGTTCCGGTTCTTTATTAAAAGGAGGCCTTAATATCCCTTAGTTTCCAATAGGACCCCGCTGCCACGGGAGGGTAGGACAAAAGATGTCATGCAAGTTCTTTCCATAAGCACGCATGACTATTTACGGAATACATGCCTACATTGTATTTTTGAATTGGAGCTAGTGCCGTATCGCCCTAGGTTATGACTATCTCATGAGGAATATCATCCAACGAATCACCGATCCAATGCCTACGATTTTCCTACATATTGATCTTGCTAAGTTACTACTGCTATTGTTACTATTGCACTTGCTACAAAACTATTGCGATCACTGTTACCGTTACCGTTGCTGCTGCTACCAATATCAAAACTATCATACTATTTTGCTACTGATCACTTTGCTCCTGATAATTAATCTCCAGGTGTGGTTGAATTGACAAATCATCTGCTAATACTTGCAAATATACTTTGGCTCCCCTTGTGCCGAATCTATAAATTTGGGTTCAATACTCTACCCTCGAAAACTGTTGCGATCCCATATACTTGTGGGTTATCATAGGCCCACAATGCTGAACTAGACGTCTGACAGAGCTTTTCGAAGAAATATATGACGCCGAGTGCCCATAACTGTTCCTGCGTGGCAATTAGTACGTATAGGCTAGTGGCCAACTCAGATCAAATACCCAAACCCTTAGTGTATTGGGAGCTCACGGAGGCAAGCAGAGACTCATGATCATGTGACCCCGTCGCCCCGTCTCGAGGAAATACGGCAAGGGCCAGGCCCAACCCTCTCACTAGGGCGGTCTACCTGCCCGGCCGTGCCTCATCTTTATCTCGCTGGTACCCTCCAGGTCAACCCGACTAACCAGAGACTGTTAGGAACTCAGGTCCACCTCTACCGGGCTGGTACCGCCAGTCCCTTCAGTCATGCAGTAACAATAACTCTCGCGGGTACCCCCACGGTCAGCCCGACTTCACATATCTCATGGGTACCCCTCGGGGCCAACCCGACTTTAACATGGGCCTAGAGTAAAGCCAAGGTAACCATGTGTCCATAACATTAAGGGGGAATTTGAGGAATCACCCTCGATGGAATCCACTTGATGTAATCGTCAAGGTGAACATATGACGAATCACCCTAGAGGTTCCCACTTGAGGTGTTGCACGACAGAGTCGTATTGGAAGTGGTGAAGGAGGAATCATCCTCGACAGACCACGACCGATTAGCTACACTACAGAGTTATCATCAAGAGTGCGTTATGAGGTATCACCCTCAACACTCGATAGCAGCTGTCCAGAGTCGTACAACTAGGGGGGGGGGGTGAGGTGAGGTGATGTGTCAGGCTCTGGACGTCGATCATGTTGATCGAGTCATCGGTGATGAAGCAGGGGCAATAGGGACAAGGTGAGGGGTCACTGATGGATCACTAACCAACCTATACTAAGAAGTTTAGGATAAGTAGGTATGGTACAACAATAGGTTACAAAAGCAGGCTATGCATCAGATATAGGAGCAATCATTACAGTAGCAAAATCTAATACAATCATGCACTACTGCAGGATCCTACTAATGTAACACTACGATCAGAGTCCCTTTGATGAAACTGTGTGTGAATGCATTAATCACAAGCAGTGATGTAAAAAACCATAAAAAAGATGCAAAACGTTTGCGATGAATGATACATCAAACACGGTTTAGATTTTTATTTGTGTGTGCAATGCTGGGCATACGGTTGATCCATATGAACTGTTTGCGATGAGGCAGAACAACAGAAATGGGCAGCCAGATCAAGGTGTGTGCGATATACAGCATACAGTTTGCTCCGATGAACCATTTGCGATGATCGAGGTGAAAACAAACGATTCGACGTAATAAGATGTGTGTGATACCCGGCAAACAAGTCGATAATCAGAATTGTGTGCGATCATTATAGACAGCCCATACAGTCTTTTTTTGTGAATTGTGTGCTCGTCAGGGCACACATTTCAACAAACCAACCTGTGGGCGATAATGTAGAAGATCTCTGTCGAATATGTATTACTAACCGTCTGCAATGAGATTCACAAGATAAACAGAGATAACAAATTAATATGAACGAATGGAAACAAAGATATACAGTGTGCTTAATTTAGTCCTTCTTATTTTTGTTGTTGTTGGATGGCCTTGCAACATCGTCTTGGCAAGGACACTTCTTGCTGCTGACCGTTGGCTTTTCATTGCCGCCGCCGTCGTCATCGTTGTTGTTGTTGTCGTCCTCCTCCTCCTCGTCCGACCATTCCTCCTCATCATTGTCGTCGTCCTCCAGCGGCTCCTCGTCCATCTGGTTGTCATCCGACGACTCCGGAGGTGGTGTAACTTCCATGATCCAGATATAATCGAGGTCTGGGCTCGACGCCGGACTCATGGAAGACGAGCGGGATGATTCCGATGTTGACCTATCATCGAGCGCCAGACTGCTGGCCGAACTTTCGTCCTCGCTGTCACTCGACATGGCTGCCGTCGTATAAAAACCATGAGAAAGCGAGATTGCTGGGTATGTGCCAGTGTGTAGCACGGCTTGCCGGGGACGATGAAGATGGTGGACACTTAAGCGGGGTATGCAAAGAAGAGGAAATGCCAATTGAAGCGGGGGTTGGCGTATTATCTAACCTCTAATATAATCAACCGCAATTATTTTTACTCAGTCGCTCCAAATTCCTGGGGTTGCACAGGACTCCTATTGGTTGGTTTCTTTTTCAGGACAAAAACAAGGAATGAGTTTTGGGATTATGCACCGGTACCGGTACGAACGGAGTAGGACAGTTGGCAAGCAATACATTGAGCTCTTCTTATTGATAAAGCCAGTAATAATCAAACTACAAAGGAAAAGAGAAAAAGACAAAGGAAAATATCTGCACGAATCTTCGCATAACATCAATGTCATAGGACCTAGATGTGCATTACTTAGAGCACATGTAGATGTGCTTTAGCAATACTTTCAAACAAAACCCCTAATCATCATTGCAAGTAGCGCATAGAACATGGCTAATGCAACAACCACAACTACACATGCTAGTTCCTTCTTGTCTCTTGCTTTCATCTGTTGCTTGTGATTGATTCTTTCTTGCTTCATTGTACTGACTGTACATTCCAGATCAGCCAGTTTCTTCTTCAGCCTTATGTTATCTTCTGTGAGCTTGGTGATAACTCTCTGAGCTCTGGCATGCCATTCTTCATCCAGCCAGTTAACAAAGGCACAAGCCTCATATCCCTGCCAATGTTAAATAGTATTCAGGATGAGTGGTGGCATTAACTCAAGTAAAATGATGAACTTAGCACTAACCTCTAAGGGACAACTAAGAAACTGCCTGCCAATGTTGAATCCCTCTGTGCATACACGTCAAGCAGGAGTGTGCCCGTGCACACAACTCAGCTTTTGGTACTTCTCGGTGGCGCAAAACTCAGAGTCGAACTCGTGTTGTGGGAGTCTGGAGTCATGCTCCGGATCCAATGGCAGACCGCTTTCCTGGGGGGGGGGGGGGTGGGGTGGCGGGGAGGGGGGGTCATTCAGGACGGATTCAGCAAGGAGCTACTTTGGACATGCTAAAAAAGATTGGGATAGATTGGAACCTGACAGGACGATTCAGATCCGTAGTACGCCTGCCTTCTGATGACCTTAGGCAAGTGCTCGGCGGTGACCGCCATCGTGGCGGCGATACGAGCAGGAGCAGCCGCACCGAAACCATCAGCACCACTCGTCCGCATTCCCCCAATGTCAGCGCCACGCAAGGGAATTTGGAGGCTATGTACGGATTTGGGGGAAATGGGGAAACTATGGGGATAAGCTAACGGTCGGGAACTACTTATGGCACTATATGTTGTACACTGCACACTGTTTATACATGTCGTTTGTGTTAGGTATTACAATGTCACACACGATTTCCACACCAAACCGTGTGAGAAGACAACATAGGTGAGACGTGGTTGCCGTTACATAACTGTGTGTGATGTACTACCCTGTACATATAATTGAGTTACAGTGATAGCATGTAAACAACCGCTCTACGGATATCTGTCAAAAAATAAAACAACCGCTCTGCATATAGAGATGGCGGCGGCGGCCAAGGCAGCGACTACCGGAGAAGAGGTCAATCCTTGATCGGTGGGTGGTGGTGGCGTCATAGGAGGTCAATCCTCAGTCTGCGGTGGGAGATAGGAGGAGCTCAACCATCGAGGTCAGCGGTGGCGTGATTGATGACCCACAAGTATAGGGGATCAATCGTAGTCCTTTCGATAAGTAAGAGTGTCGAACCCAACGAGGAGTATAAGGAAATGACAAGCGGTTTTCAGCAAGGTAATGTCTGCAAGCACTGAAATTATAAGTAACGAGTAGTTTGATAGCAAGATAATATGTAATGAGCAAGTAATGGTAATGGTAACAAAAGTGCAGCAAGGTAGCCCAATCCTTTTGAGGCAAAGGACATGCCAAAATGGTCTCTTATGATAAGCAAAGTGTTCTTGAGGGCACACGGGAATTTCATCTAGTCACTTTCATCATGTTGGTTTGATTTGTGTTCGCTATTTTGATAATTTGACATGTGGGTGGACCGGTGCTTAGGTGTCGTTCTTACTTGAACAAACCTCCTACTTATGATTAACACCATCGCAAGCATCTGCAACTACAAGAAAAGTATTAAGAATAAATTCTAACCATAGCATTAAACTTTTGGATCCAAATCAGTCCCTTATGGAATAGCGCATAAACTAGGGTTTAAGCTTCTGTCACTCTCGCAACCCATCATCTAATAACTACTCCACAATGCATTCCCTTAGGCCCAAGTAGGGTGAAGTGTCATGTAGTCGACGTTCACATGACACCACTAAGGGAATCACAACATACATACCATCAAAATATCGAACACATATAAAATTCACATGATTACTTGCAACAAGATTTCTCCCGTGACCTCAAGAACAAAAGTAACTACTCACAAATGATAATCATGCTCAAGATCAGAGGGGTATTAAATAACATAATGGATCTGAACATATAATCCACCAAATAAACCATATAGTAATCAACTACAAGATGTAATCAACACTACTAGTCACCCACAAGCACCAATCCATAGTTCTAGTACAAAGATTGAACACAAGAGATGAACTAGGGTTTGAGAGGTGATGATGTTGTTGAAGATGTTGATGGAGATTGCCCTCCCCAAGATGGGAGAGTTGTTGATGACGATGATCCCCCCCCCCCCGGGGGAGGGAAGTTCCCCCGGCGAAATCACTCCACCGGAGGGCAAAAGTGCTCCTGCCCAAGTTCCACCTCGAGATGGCAGAGTTCCATCCCGAAAGTCTTCTCCTTATTTTTCTAGGTCAAAACGACTTATATACCAGAAGATGGGCACTGGAGGTGGGCTAGGCTGAGCACAACCCCCTATGGCACGCCTAGGGGGCCTGACGCGCCCTGGTGTCTTATGCTCACCAGGTGGCCCCCTTCGGTAGTTATTTGCTCCATTATCTCTTATTTATTCCATAAAAATTCCTCGTGAAGTTTTAGCTCATTTGGAATTGTGTAGAAGCCAGACGTAGCTTTTTTAGGTTCAGATTTCCAGCTGCCGGAATTCTCCCTCTTTTATGTGAACCTTGCATATTATGAGATAAAAGGCATTAGAATTACTCCAAAAAGCATTATTATGTATAAAAACATTATAAATAATATTAGGTAAACATGATGCAAAATGGACGTATCAGTGATTTGAGCACATCCATCGCGGTCGATGGCGGGATAGTGGAGGTCGAACTTCAGGCGACAGCCCCACTAAGCTTTGCTCCTTGATCCTGCTGTCTCGGTGTGCCGCCGCAACGCGCTTCTCTGTCTCCTGGGTGGAGGTCTCCGCACGGCTAATTAATTAAGGTATTCTTTTTCATGAGTGGCTTAATTAAGGTATTCAATTCCTAAGGGTAGTGTTGTACTAGTACTCTGCGTGTAAATTGACTGGCCATTAATTTTTGTCATTGCACGTCTGGATAACAATATGGAGCGCCCTCAGTAATTATGAAATAAAACCTTGTGATTTATGCATGCATCTTTGAGCAGCAGTTAATCCGTGTATTAATGTTGTTGTTTTGTTTTTTATTACCATTCTTGTGGTGCAGATGGAACAATCTCGATGGATGAAGAATCGAAGAACCGCAGATTTTATCAGTGGCGTGATAGAGTTCATGAATTTGGCTAAAAGTACAAAGAGGAGAATTGGTGATGCAGATTACATCCTGTGTCCATGTACTGATTGTGCCAATACAAAGTCATGTGAAGTTGCAGATATCCAGTGGCACTTAGTCTCTCGGGGATTCATGGATGGATATACACGTTGGACCAGACACGGTGAAGAGGAGGTCATGGATGAAGATACCCAGGGTTGCGAGATGCCAAACCCCGATCAGTATCACATGGATGTTGAATCTAACATCAGGGTAGAGGCGTCAAGCTACCAATGGAACACCGAAAAGCCGAAACGCCCACTAGAAAATCAAGATGTCGGCGCAGATGACGACGATCTTGATATGCCAGATTTTGCTGCTATGATTGCAGATTTCGAGGTCCCAAAAAAGGATATGATTGGGTACAAGGATCTGCCAACCATTGATGCGGACTCCAAGAAAGAATTGTATCCAGGTTGCAAAAAGAAATATTCCAAGTTGAGTGCCACCCTGGCTCTTCTCAGATTTAAAGCAGCAAATTTTCTATCAAACAAGGGCTTCACAGAGATGTTATGTCTTTTCAAAGAAATTCTCCCCAGAAGCACGAATGAAGTGAAGAAAATTGTTTGCCCATTGGAACTTGAAGTATAGAAGATACACACTTGTGTGAATGATTGTATATTGTACCGTGGTGAGTACAAAGATTTGCGTGCATGTCTCACATGCAAGGATGCATGATACAAGCGCAGGAGAGCAAAGGACAAGTACAAATTGGACGACGAGATCAAGACAGGAATCCCGTTCAAGGTTGTTTGGTACTTGCCTTTAATTCCAAGGTCGAGGCGTTTGTTTGCAAAGCCTAGAGAGACAAAGAGGTTGCGGTGGCATCATGATGAGCGAATTGCGGATAAGTATATGAGGTACCCGAAAGATGGGGCTCGGTGGGAATTAATCGACAACAAGTTTCAAGACTTTGCCAAGGATTCTAGAAGTATAAGGCTCGGGGAGTGTACTAATGAGATGAATCCTTTTGGCGATATGAGCACCAATCACAGCACATGGCCGGTGCTTCTGTGCATATATAACCTAGCTCCTTGTTTGTGCATGAAGAAAAAATATATTATGATGTCAATGATTATCCAAGGCCTGAAGCAACCTGGAAATGACATCGACATTTACTTTTAGCTACTGGTAGAAGAACTGCTGACAATGTGGATAGATGCGCTTGCTGTAAAATGTTATGATGCTTACAAAAAGGAGATTTTCGATCTACATGCGATGCTCATGCACACCATTCAAGATATGCCGGCATTAGGCAACACATCGGGGAAGAAAGAAAGGGAGATGTAGGGTGTGTCACATGCATGAATAGGACAACTAGCAGATTTCTTCCCAACTCGCTCAAAACCGTGTGTTTGCGTCATCGTAGGTTCTTATGGAAAAAGCACCCATACGGAAGCTGAATTTGATGGTACGCCAGAGGTAGGTGTGGGCCCAAGACCCTATGATGGGGAGGTGGTCCACAACATGGCTAAACAAATTAATGTTGTGCTTGGCAAGAAGCACACTTTGACGGTGAAACAAACACCAAAGGGTCAAGTGTTTAAGAAGAAATCGGTGTTCTGGAAATTACCTTACTGGGAGATTCTACGTGTACATCACTGCATCGATGTCATGCACGTAGAGAAGAATGTATGTGAAAGCATCCTTGGCACTCTGCTCAAGTTTAAAGGTAAAAGAAAGGATGGTGACGATTTACGGCTCGATATGCTTGCTTATCAATCAAAACGCAAGAGTGAAGCAGAAGATGATGACAAATTCATCAAAGCTAGCTAGAGTTACAATTTCAGTACAAAAGGATCAACACAGTTCTTCACCTATTTGTTGTCAGTTAAGACACCCTCTTCCTACTCCGCAAACATCAGAAGTCTCGTGGATGTGAGCTCAGGTAGAATGAAGTTGGGACACATGAAGTCACATGATTGCCACATAATGTTGACACAAATCCTCCCGGTGGACATCAGGAATCTGATGGAAAAAGATATAATAAACACTCATTGAGCTATGTGATTTCTTCAACCAACTATGGCAGAAAGTTGTAGATCCTGAAGAGTTGGATCATATGCAAGATGATATTGCAAGAATATTGTCCAACCTAGAGATGTTTTTCCCACCGTCATTCTTTGATGTCATGGTCCATCTCACTGTGCACCTTGCCGACGAGATAAAGTATTGTGGTCCTGTGTTTCTTCGCGACATGTATCCCTTCGAGCGGTTCAGGGAATACTGAAGCGCTTTTGTCGGAACCGAAACCATCCAAAGGCAAGCATCCTACAAGGTTACCGCGGAGGTGGTTGAGTTTTGCACCGAATACATGAAACAAATACCTATAGGTTTGCCCCTCTCTCGCCACGAGGGAAGGCTGAAAGGTAAGCCGGTCCTTGCTGGCACGCAAATGGCTGCACCCAGAGAATTGGCAGAGAAATCCCATTTGACGGTACTGCTTAACAACCTAGTTCTCAGTGCTTATGCCGAAGTTGGCGGAGATACGCCAAAGCTTCTTACCAATGGTTCCTTCATTAGATGTGGAGATGAAGGAGCACACTAAGAACTACGCCGAATGGCTGAAGAATCGTTTGGCACAAGGATCCATCGATGACATTGCTACGTGGTTGGCACAAAAGCCATCACCTACGGTGTTGACATACCAAACATATGACATAAATAAATACACGTTCTACACTGAGGAATGTGATGAGAAGACCTCATATCAGAACAGCTCTGTTCGAATAGAATGCATGATTGTAGATGTAGCTAATAAAAGGGTATACTATGGAACCATCAAAGAGATTTGGGAGCTTGACTATGTGAAAGTTAAGGTGGCATTATTGAGGTGCACATGGATCCCTCTTGGTCATGTAAAGGTTGATGATTACAGGAAGACCTATGTTAGCAGGACAACGATGACATATCATGCGGACCCGTTCATTCTTGCCAGCGATGCTACCCAGATTTTCTTTGCGGAAGACCCCTTACGTAAGAACTGCCATGTAATGATGCATGGGAATAGGACTGGGTGTCGAGGATGTTGCCGACGAGGACGAGTACAATGAATTTGCTGAGTTGCCAGCCAAGGGATCACGCACCTGTGTAACAAAGAAGTGTAAAATCATCAGAAAACCCAAGTTCATTCGGGGTCAATGTAATGATCCCAGTTCCCCCATGTACATGGGAATTAAGCCGTAAGACTAGTCTTTATGCCTACCCTGCAACTTAATTCGTTCAATTTAGAACTATCGCATGTACTGAATTTGTGAGTTATGCCCGGTTTTCTGTTGATGTAAGAACCGTTAATATGTTGACCTTGATATGCTGTTAGCTCAAGCAATGAATATGAACTATTCATTATTATTATTATTATTATTATTATTATTATTATTATTATTATTATTATTATTATTATTATTATTATTATTATATAGAGGTAGCACACTCAATTGATCTCACTACAGTATGTGTGAACAAAAATATGCAATCTGGTTTGCGAATAGCACAGTTCATTGATGAAAGCCATGTGCCGACCAAACCCCGCGCGCGATCTGAGTCATGCTTTCTAATTGGCCAGAACCCAAACCCCACGGATCGTACGTCTGCAGCATTGGATGCTCCCAGATCGAATGACGATCCTCATCCCTTTCGACAACACATGCAGTTTCGGTTGTAATTTTATTTTTATGCACAAATGCATGTTAAACTCAAAAAATGTCTTAAATATAGCTAACGATACCTGAAATGCGCCAGAAAATCAAACCCGTGGTATAATGGTGATTGTGTACCATGGAAATTTTTATGAGGCCAAACGATGAAGTCACCGGCCACTGGAGTTTGAATTGACACGTCTCCTTTTGGAAACCATGATCCTTCATGTGAGATGCTCCGATTTGGAAGGAGCGGTCATCAAAACTTGTGCCAAACTTTTTTTTCCACGGGGTCGTGAGAGCACGCCACAGGCACACATCGATTTTGATGATGTCCAGACTCCATCTGAATTTCCTGTAATTGTAATACCAACTAGGCCTATGCCAGTGGCCGCACCTCGCGGCTGAAATGTTTGAAACTTCTCCCCACTTCTTGGACAAACAGATGAAAACTCGCAAAGCGACGCACAAATGATTTGTACACCTTCTTTGCTAAGGGTGGTATAATGGTGATTGCTTAACGTGGGAAAAATTTAGAGGCGAAATGATGAACTCACGTCTTCATTTCAAATGAAATTATTCTCTTTGTGCACATGAGCGCAAAGAGGCAACCGTTTGCATAGGCCTTTCCGTGTGCATGACCGGGGATCTAGGCTGCCAACACCCCCCACTGCCGACCCGCATTTCACTCAACTAGTCCACCCAATCTCCATCGCCAGCTCCCCCCTCCCCCAGATCCACAGCAGAACTCTCGGCGCTGGTGAGGGAGTCCTAGATTAAGGGGTCCTCGGACAGCCGGACTATATGCTTATGCCGGACTGTTGGACTATGAAGGTACAAGATAGAAGACTTCATCTCGTGTCCGGGTGGGACTCTCCTTTTGCATGGAAGGCAAGCTTGGCGATTCGGATATGTATATTCCCTTCTCTGTAACCGACCTGATGTAACCCTAGCCCCCTCCGGTGTCTATATAAACCGGAGGGTTTAGTCCGTAGGACAACAACAATCATAATCATAGGCTAGCTTCTAGGGTTTAGCCTCTACGATCTCGTGGTAGATCAACTCTTGTAATACTCATATCATCAAGATCGATCAAGCAGGAAGTAGGGTATTACCTCCATAAAGAGGACCCGAACCTAGGTAAACATCGTTTCCCCTGATGACCCACAAGTGTAGGGGATCTATTGTCGTCCTTTCGATAAGTAAGAGTGTCGAACCCAACGAGGAGCAGAAGGAAATGATAAGCGGTTTTCAGTAAGGTTTTCTCTGCAAGCACTGAAATTGTAGGTGATAGATAGTTTTGTGATAAGATAAATGGTAACAAGCAACAAGTAAATAAAGTAAATAAAGTGCAGCAAGGTGTCCCAATCCTTTATGTAGCAAAGGATAAGCCTGAACAATTTCTAATAATGATAAAGGACCTCCCGAGGACACATTGGGAATTATCGTCAAGCTAGTTTTCATCACGTTCATATGATTCGCGTTCGGTACTTTGATAATTTGATATGTGGGTGGACCGGTACTTGGGTACTGCCCTAACTTGGACAAGCATCCCACTTATGATTAACCCCTATTGCAAGCATCCAC